>CM066032.1:642871768-652871768 GCA_033557465.1 Ichthyophis bannanicus
CTCCGCCGTTGGTCGCATCAGACCGATTCGTTGAGCACGCGTCTCCCGTGCCCGTGCAAAGTTCGGCAGTCCCTTCGTTGGTGGCTTCGCCCCTCGTCACTGGCGGGCGGCTTGCCGCTGGAGCAGCCGGAATGGCTGCCGTTGCTGACGGATGCCAGTCTGGCGGGTTGGGGAGCCCACTGCTTGAGTCAGTTTGCGCAGGGGCTTTGGACTCCCCTAGAGGCCTCGTGGGCAATCAATCGCTTGGAACTTCGTGCAGTGTTCCGGGCCCTTCAGGCGTTCGAGGACTTGGTGCGCGGTCAGCCCGTGCGAGTTCTCTCCGACAACTCGGCGACGGTGGCGTACATCAACCGCCAGGGCGGCACCGGGAGTGCCGCGATGGAGGCCAAGGCCGACGAGTTATTCGCATGGGTAGAGCTTCGCTTGTCCGCAATATCGGCAGCGCACATTGCCGGCAAAGACAATGTCACCGCAGACTTCCTCAGCAGAGTGCACGTGGATGCAGGGGAGTGGGAACTGCATCCCGCAGTTTTCCGTCAGATAGTCTGGCGCTGGGGGACTCCGGTCATGGATCTCATGGCGACCTTCCAGTCGGCTAAAGTTGGCCGTTTCTTCAGCAGGCGACGGGAAAGGATGTCGGAGGGTATCGACGCCTTGCTTCGTCGGTGGCCGTCGGACGGCCTCCTCTATGTCTTTCCACCCTGGGCGTTGATAGGCAGGGTGGTTCAGAAGATCGGGGTGCATGCCGGCCGGGTGCTGTTGGTGGCACCCGATTGGCCGAGGCGTCCCTGGTAAGCGGACCTGATACGTCTCTTGGACGGAGAGCCTTGGCGGCTGCCGGCGAGGTCGGATCTGTTGCTCCAAGGGCCCCTCCTCATGCCTCAAGTGGATCGGTTCTCGCTTACGGTATGGCCATTGAGAGGGCTAAACTCATGAAGAAAGGCTACTCGTCGGCGGTTGTGGCTACTATGCTTAAGGCGCATAAGCATTCGACCTCTTTGGCGTATGTGCGGGTCTGGCGTAATTTTGAGGATTGGTGTTCACAGCGTCAGGTTAGGCCGGGCTCGGCTTCGATCCCGTTGGTCTTGGAATTTCTGCAGGACGGCTTTGACAAAGGTCTTGCTGCCAGTTCCTTACGCGTTCAGTTGGCGGCCCTTTCCTGTTATCGGGGCAAGATCCAGGGCATGCAGTTGGGGGCTCATCCTGACATCGGTCGTTTTCTGAAGGCGGTTGCTCGGGTACGCCCGGCGCGCAGGGTGTGCGTTCCTCCGTGGGACCTGAATCTTGATCTCACGGCTCTGGTCGAACCCCCCTTTGAGCCCTTGCGTCGTGCGTCGGTGAAAGATTTGACGCTCAAGACGGTGTTTCTGGTGGCGATTTGTTCAGCGCGGAGAGTTTCGGAACTGCAGGCGTTGTCGTGCCGGGAGCCCTTCCTGTCTTTTTCTAGAGAAAAGGTGGTCTTGCGTCCGGTCCCGTCCTTTCTGCCTAAGTTGGTATCTCCCTTTCATGTGAACCAGGCAGTGTGTTTACCCGTTCTGGGGTCTTTGGGGGGCGGCGACTCAGATCGCGGTCTTCAGCGTCTCGACGTGAAGAGAGCCTTGCGTCAGTATTTGCGGGCCACAGAGTCTTTCCGCAGGTCTGAGCGATTGTTTGTGCTGTACGGCGGGGCTCGCAAGGGCGAGGCGGCGGCTAAGACGTCCATCGCCCGCTGGTTTAAAGAAGCGATTGCGTCCACTTATTTGCTTCAGTGTCGTGTTGTGCCTCTGGGGCTGAGGGCGCATTCCACCAGAGCGCAGGCGTCGTCTTGGGCAGAGCATAGTTTGGTTCCCCCGGGGGACATTTGTAGGGCGGCGACTTGGTCGTCTCTGCATACGTTCAGCAAACATTACCGACTGGATGTTGCTGCAGCTTCGGATGCTCGTTTCGGCTCGGCGGTTTTATCTGCCAGCTGGAAGGGTCCCTCCCATTGATTAATGCTCTGGTACATCCCAGAGGTAGAGGACTGAACTGGAGGAACGATAAGGAAATGATAATTACACTTACCTGATAATTGTAGTTCCTTGAGTGACGACAGTTCAGTCCTCCTTCCCGCCCGGATGTTTCTAAGAGGTTCCAGGTTTGGTGACGAGCAGAAGGGTGTTACAGGTGAGTCTGGATTCCTTCAATTCCTTTGTTTGTCCCTTTCTCAAGGGCAGGGCAGGCGGTAAGAAAGCCTTGTCGGAAGGGGTGGATTACTTGTAGTGATGCTGTTATTATGTTTAGCTACTTATTTGTTGCTCCTTTGAGTCTGCTTTGTTATAGTTCACACTGGGATGCAAGTGGGAGTGCAGCAGGCTATATCCAGTAATGTCATCATTCTGACATACCAGTCTCCTAGCTGCAGGAGGAGATTGACAACCCAGAGGTAGAGGACTGAACTGTCGTCACTCAAGGAACTACAATTACCAGGTAAGTGTAATTATCATTTAGAAAGCACCAGTCCCAGTACAGATCCCTGGGGTAATACACCATTCATCTTCCCCCACTGAGCATTTATCCCAACTTTATTTTCTCTCTCTCAACCAGTTTCCAATCCACAAAAGGATACTGCCTCTTATCCCATGACTTTCTAATTTCCTCAGGAGTCCCTGATATGGGACTTTGTCAAACACTTTCTGAAATTCTAAATACAATATATCGACTGGCTCATCTTTATCCCCATGTTTATTCACACTTCCAAAGAAATGGAGCAGATTGGTGAGGCAAGACTTTCCTTAGTATATCCATGTTGATTTTGTCCCATTAAACCATGTCTGTCCAAGTTTTCAGTAATTTTCTTCTTATGGGATGTACTTATGCCAAGCTATAATTTATTCAGGAAGGGCAGGGTAGGAAGAAGGAGAGAAGTGGCACCATACGTAAAAAATAATATTAAAGCTACAGAATTACAGGGCTTATGAAGGAAGAAAGAGACTCTGTGAGTTAAACTGGAAAGCGGGAATGAAGTACACATTGGCACTGGTGTGATATACAGACCTTCTTTACAGGGAGAAGAGCTAGTCAGAGATTTGATAGAAGACATACGCAATATTGCCATGAAAGGAGAAGTGCTGCCGATATGCAAGATGCTGATTGGCATATCCCTGCTGCTGTCTCATCTAGAAATAGGAAAAACACAAAAAGGAGCAGAGTGTCTTGCACTACCAGCTAGGAAACACAAAGGAGCAAGATACGAAGGTGTGGATGTTTGTAGAGCCTTTAATGATGAAGGTCAGAGACCCCGACGCGTTTCGGCGTGGGACGCCTTCTTCAGGGGGTACAAAGCTTAAAAACAGGGGAATAGGGGTGGCATGGTGGGCTAGGGAGGACGTGTTTTTCCTAGCTCCGGAGCCCGCTCCTCCCCCATTAGCCTTTCTTCGTTTTCCCGCAGTAAATCGTAACCGGGGGAGGTAGCCCACCCTAGCAGCTTGCTCGCAGGACACAGGGGTGTTGCTGATTTTGAAGCTGGTGAGGCTATGGCCGCGAAGTCCGCCCGGAAAGAAAAACCCCGCGGAGCGGAGACAAAGATGGCCGAGGGGGGAGAGGAAGGCCCGACCCTAGCTGCTCCTGGCCTGATAGTGGCGGAGGTTTCCAAAGCCGTGGTGCAGGCTCTGGAGGATCGTCTTGGCGGGCTCGCTACCCAGCTGAGTGCGGTGGTGCAAGCTGTTTCGGACTTCAATGCACGTGTCGAACAGGCTGAGCACCGCATTAGTGCGTTAGAAGATGGCCACGATCATACCTCGGCTCGGATTCAAAAGCTGGAAGATCAATTGCTTAAGCAAGCTGAGAAGTTAGAGGACCTGGAAAACAGGAGCCGCCGCAATAACTTGCGGTTTATTGGTATACCGGAGTCGGTGAGGGAGGTTGATCTGCGTGGCTATCTGACAAAATGGATTCCTGAGCACCTACCGCTGGCCGAAGGACTGGGAGAGATCGTCCTAGAGCGTGCTCATCGGCTGGGACCGTACCGTGAAGGCGATAACAGACCGAGAGCCGTCATCGCTAGATTCCTCAATGCGGCCCAGAAAGAGGGAGTCCTGCGGGCGGCTCGGCAGCAGCGTCGTGGGGGAAGCGGCACCAACACTCTCCTTATCTTTCAGGACTACTCTGCGGGAGTCAATACGCGCCGGAGAGCCTATAAAGATGTGTGTAGCCTGCTCGTGGAGAAGGGCATTCGTTTTACGCTGGCCTACCCTGCCCGTCTGAGAGTGGACTGCGATGGGGGGCAGAGGCTGTTTTCATCCCCCGAGGAAGCCATGGTGTACTGCCAACAGCGTGGTTGATGGAGTCGGCCCTTACCTGGGACGGCAGTATCGAGCTCTGGCTGACTGCGGACCTGAACAGTGCTTCGTGTACGAGGGGACCTTGTCGGCCTGCTCATAGGGCAGCAAGTGCTTAATGTGGAGCCTGCCCTTTGGACTGCCTGTGGACCCGGGTCCTGTTTAGACCCAAAGAGTTTTTGTTCCTGCCTGTTTTGTTTGTTTGCACGTTTGTTTAATTGCCATTATGTGTGCTGAATTTAATGGGGCTGTGGTCTTTGGCTGGGTGGGGAGGAGGGTAGGACGGTTATCCACTGTTATGGTGTATTGCTGTGTGCTTCTCTGGTGGCATGTAGGTCCCCGGGGAGGTGGGAGGCCTTCTCTTGGGCGCTCCCTATGGCGGGATGGCGGGAGCGGAGCGCTGCTTGGCCTGCTTGTGGTGGGATCGTGGCAGAGGCGCTTTTACTTTTCAACTCTCTTATGGCGGGAAGAGGCCTGGTATGTCTCAACTTTGGGCGCCCCGCGGTTTCTCCGACCGGGTTGTAATTTGCAGCTCTGAGGCATCGTCCCCGGTGGTTCTCTCCCTCGGGAGGGAAGCGGCGCGGAGGGCCTGCAGCTGGGGTCCCTGCTGAAGGGGTGGTTTGTTGGTTGTTCCCCATCACTAACTTTGCCTTATTTGCATACCTTCCTTCTCTATACTAACAGGTCAGTTAGGCGAGTGCACTTTTTTACCTACGTGGCATGATGTACCTTGGCGCTGGGTCATAACTTGCCCAGCATTAGGGGCCTCTTTAGGTATTAAGTACCTAGACCCTGACCTCACGTTTGTCCCGCCTATCAGGGAATGGCTTTTAGCGCTGCGCAGGCACCAGGTGGCTGGGGCCTAATTGCCCGGTTTCTTTCTCTTCTGGCTCTCTTATCTCCTTTCACATGCTCTTTCGCACTCACTGGGGGCTCTTTTGGAATCTTCTGAATTTCCCAAGCCTCGGCCTTGAGCTCCCCGTGCTCTCTGAATCTCCGGGTTGGTGTCTTCCCAGACCTTTTGTTGGGCCTCTCTTCTGCCTGGAGCGAGGGCGCTGGCCTATGTGTTGTCCCTGGGTAAGTTTTACGCAGCAGGGGCATTGGGTGGCCACTGCCCCTCTTCGCGCCCATCGCTGAGTATGGCTGCTGTTAATTGTCACTATTGGGGGCTACCGTGGTGGTGGTGGGGGGCACCCCTGTTCTTCTAGTTTCTCAACTACCTGGTTTGCCCTTCTTTGTTTCTCTGTACTCTCTCATATTTTCATATAGATTTTCAATACCTCTCGTCTCAGTCTCCTACTGCTTCACTTCTCTTGGCTGAGGGGCAGGCTGTGGCTGGGGAGCGGTATCACAGGGGGGGGGTGGGGATCGGGTGTTTCCCTGGGCATTGGAAACGCGCCCCCACTGTAGTTTGTCTCAAAAGGGAGGGGGGGTGTCCCGGGGCCCCTTCATGCTGATGAGAATGGCTTGTACAGCTGGGTAGATCCCCACTACGTTTGTTGGTGAGGGGCTGGCTGGCCAATGTTAACCGTGGGAGACCGAAGGCGTGGCCCGGTGGGCTCATACTGTAGCGGGCCCAAAACCGGGGGGCTGCTGCCTCCGCTAGTGCGGGGATAGCGCCCCCCTATTTCCTTTTCTTTCCTCATTGTATGCCTTTGCATTCATTCCCCCGATGATCTTATCTCCCCTGAGGGTGTTTATTGGGGATGATGGGGACGAATGGATGTAGTTTGCTGGGGAGGAGCGGGTGGGGCTGCATGCCCACGGAGGGTAGGTGGAGCCAGGATGGCTGGCGGTGAATGTGTGGATGGGTTGAATGGGGATGCCGTTGGGGGAGGGTGGGTGGGGGGGTTGGGGGGGGGTAGGCAGGGGGGTCTGTTAAGTTCGGGGGGGAATGGGGAGGACACTGTAGTATGGCTGAGAGTGCGGGATGGTTGTGCTTTGGAGAGCGTATGGGGGATTGGTTTGAATGTGTCGGGTGATGGGTTCTTTGGGTGTATCCCGAATAGGCTGCCTTGGCGTGGGGCCCTAGGCTGGGGGGGCTCTTATGCCGGTGCACGACCGGTTTTACAGAAATGGCATCCTGCTTTGAGGAGGGGTGGTAGCTAGGAATATACGCATAGTTTCTTGGAATGTCTGCGGACTGGGATCCCCGGTAAAACGCTACAAGGTTTTACAATATCTGCGGCGCCAGAGGGCAGATGTGGTTTTGTTGCAGGAGACTCACCAATCGGAGGCGGAACATCAGAAGCTGGGCTCGGGCTCTATTGCTCATGTGTATGGTGCTCCTGCGGTGGGGAAGAAGCGGGGAGTGACCATTCTTATTGGTAAATCGGTTAGCTGGACCGAGGAGAAAGTAGTGTCGGATGTTGATGGCCGGTATGTGGGTGTTTGGGGGAGGCTGGCGGGGAGTAAGGTGCTGCTATGCTCGGTGTATGGTCCGAATACCTATGATGTTCGTTTTTTTCAGAATCTCTCCCAGTTGTTGTCGGAGGCTAGTGGCTATCAGGTAATTATGGGTGGTGACTTCAATGAGGTCTTGGATGTCGGCCTAGATAGGACTGGCGTTTCGGAGGGTGGGAGCCGCCGGGGGCGACAGCGTCTGAGGGGTTTGTGTGAGGCCTATGGTTTAGTAGATATTTGGAGGGTGTTGCACCCCGGAGATCGCGACTACACTCATCGGTCCAGGGCGCATGGTACATGGTCACGTATCGACTATTTTCTGGTTGCGGAATCAGTTTTTACCTGGACATCCCGGGCGGACATAGGATCTCTTGATATATCTGATCACGCCATAGTGATCCTGGAGCTGGGAGGGCAGGGCCGCTCGGCGGGCCGGTTGTGGAGATATCCCCTGGAGCTGTGTGGCGATGCCTCCTTTGAGGCGTTCCTGCGGCAGCGCTGGAGAGAGTATGAATCCCAGAACGGGTTGCCCGATGTGTCTCCGGCTCTCCTTTGGGAGGCCGGGAAAGCGGTACTCCGTGGGGATATTATTAGTTATCTTAGTCAGCGACGCAAACGAATGGCTCAGCAGATACTCCAACTGGAGCGGGACTTAGGTAAAGCGCGTCGAGTGGTGGCTGGGAACACAACCGTGGCCGCTCAGCGTAAACTCCGGGAGTTGCAGACAGAGTTGGAGATGTTGCTCCATCGACGAGCCCAGAAGTCGATGTTATATTACCGGTATCGGCTGTCTCGCTTTGGGAACAAAGCTGGAAGATTGCTGTCCTCGTTGTTGCGTCCCGCCGGGGGTTCTCGGCAGATAGGGGCGATAAAGAAAACGGATGGTACTATCACTCGGGATACCGCGGAAATTGAGAAGGTCTTCACGGCCTTTTACCAACATCTTTACGCAAGTGATGGTGATAGGGAAGTGGAGGGGCGCCTCCTACTTGAGCGGTGTGGGTTGCCGCGTATCGCAGCTGATCATCTGGAGGTCCTCAATCAACCCCTCTCGGGGCAAGAGTTTCAGGCCGCTATCCGGTCCTTGAAGAATGGGAAGGCCCCGGGAGTAGATGGGTATCGTAGTGAATTCTACAAAACGCTGGGAGCCGTTGTGGTGCCTCCCTTGATAGGATACTTTGAGGACCTCATTCAGCGGGGCCATTTTCCGTTTGAAGCCAATAAGGCCTTGATAACTATCTTACCTAAACCAGGGAGGGATCCCCTCCAGCCGAGTTCTTACCGTCCTATCTCGTTGCTCAATGTGGACCTTAAGCTTCTTGCTAAAATAATGGCGGATCGGTTGGCGATCTACCTCCCTTTGTTGATCCATGGCGACCAGGTGGGATTTGTGCGTGGACGTCAGGTTGCGCGCAGCCTGCAGCGGATTTTGTTATCACTTGGGGCGGGACGCATGTCTGGAGACCCCTCGCTTCTAATCAGTTTCGATGCCGAGAAGGCTTTTGATCGGGTCAACTGGGGGTTTATGTATCAGGTGCTGGACGCTGTGGGGATTGGTGGGTTTTTTGTGGACGTGGTCCGCTTGCTTTATGCGCATCCTACTGGGGCGATTCTGATTAACGGGACTATGTCGGCGGACTTTGTTATTCAGAAGGGTACCCGGCAGGGTTGCCCACTCTCGCCCCTTCTATTCGTTCTTTCGCTCGAGCCCCTTCTGACTCTCATTAGAACATCTTCGCTATTTCGAGGGGTTCGGATGGGGAGTGAGGAGTTCCGTCTTGCTGCTTTCGCCGACGATCTGTTGGTTCATCTGGGAGATCCAGTGGCGGGTCTTCCTTGCTTAATCAAGCTTATTCAGGAGTATGGGGAACCATCCGGGCTTCGCCTCAACTTTGACAAGTCAGAGGCGCTCTTTTTGGCCCCTGCGGCGCATCCTGGGTGGCAGGGGCCCTTTCCTTTGCGGTGGGCGAGTGGATCCTTTAAGTACTTGGGCATCTGTCTACCGGCACGACTGGAGGATTTATACCAGCTTAACATTTCTAAAATTTTGCGGGAGGTGAAAGCCTGTGTGGATCGGTGGAGTGACCTACCGTTGTCCCTGGGGGGTCGCATCGCTCTTTGTAAGATGGCGCTTTTTCCAAAGATCCTCTACCCATTGCAGATACTCCCGCTGTTTCTCCGACGTGTTGACCTTCGGCAACTGGAGCGCTTATTTAACAGGCTCCTCTGGAGGGGACGGAGACCTCGGGTGCGTCTGGCGATATTGCAGCAACCCTGGGAGTTGGGCGGGATGGGTTTCCCTGATATTCGGCGCTATAATGTGGCATGTTTGCTACGTTATGTTCGTGATTGGTTATGGGATCTGACCGTATGCTCCCCCTTGGAGTTGTGGATGGCTGCGCTGGCGCCTTTTCATCTGCGATACCTGCTGCATGCCCCGTCGATTAAGAATGTCCCCCTGGACTTTCGGGAGTACCTTCTTAGGCCTATCCGATCGGCATGGCGTTTCTTTTGTGCTGGGCGTCGGCTCTCCCCGGTGCACACCCCTTATCTGCCTATTCGGGGCAACGCTGATTTTATTCCGGGCCTGGGGCGCTCTCCTTTTCAGCACTGGGAATCTCTTGGGATTGTGAACTTAGAACATGTGTTGAACTCTGAAGGGACTATGTTGTCGTTTGCTGAGCTGCGTTGTTCTTATGCGCTGGGGGTTTGGGCTGTTTTTCGCTATTATCAACTTCGGAGTTACCTCAGTACGCTCCCTTTAGCGGCCTTACGTGGGGAGGTCTGTTCGACGATCGAGTTGGCACTGATGGGGGGGGATAGGGGAGATCGCGTGTCTGGTCTCTATCGCATGCTGTGGGAAGGTGTGTCCCCGTTGGAACTGGATACTGTGGCGGCTGCTTGGTCCCAAGAATTGGGGGAGGTGGTTGGCGCGGAGCAACTATTGGGGGGGCTGGCAGCTATTCCGACCCTCAGCTTTCAAGTGACTCATCGTGATACCCAGTTTCGGGTTGCGCGTCGTCTTTATTTTGCTCCCTTGAGGGCCTGGCGGGCGGGCATAGGAGTGCATCATTGTTGTCCCCGCTGCGGGCAGGACCGGGCAACTCTGGGCCACATGTTCTGGGCGTGCCCCAGGGCCCGAGCTTTCTGGGATAGGGTGGGAGACCATCTTCATCGCTGCCTTCCGGGGTTGGCGTCTCTGAATGCACGGAATGTGGTGTTAGATATCTGGGAAGATGAAAGGGGGGACACCCTGGAACCTACGCAAGTATGTTGGCTACGTCTGGCACTGCTGTTGGCGCGTCTGACGGTATTGCATCAGTGGTTGGATGTGCGGGGACCGTTATATGGACTCTGGCGAGTGCGGCTGCATAATGCCCTGCTTCTGGATCAATTACATGCCGCGGGAGTTGAAAGAAGATGGCACCGCTTCCTGCAGATGTGGGGGACCGCACGTGCAACTGCGACCTGCAGGGGTGCGGCGGCGGATTTCTAGGCGGCCCATCTAGACTGTGGGGTTGAGAGCATGCCCGGATGCGATTGGTGGGTGGCTGTCGGGTGCAAGAGGTGAGCCTTGGATGGATTGTTAGCTATCCCTTGACACTTCTGTCTTCCCATATCTTGTTCTGATTAGTTGTCCAATTGGGGAGGGGGGGGGGGTATGGATCGGGACCTGACCTGATGCTTTGGGATAGCGGGGGGCCTGGGAGAAGGGTCAACCCTAGGCCTCGCTTTGACTAGTAGGAGGGAGTGTGATAGGGTCCGGGATCCGACACTGGGGGTGGGGGCGGGGAGGTAGTTGGGGGGTAAAGGGGAGGGTAACCTAAGGGGGGGAGCTGGCGATAGGTGGAGTGGGTAGGCCGTCCTGGTTATGGGAAGGTGGGTGGTCTCCCTCTGTATGCTTTACCACTGGACACTCGTTTGTTTTCCAGTGGCGGCTGCTCGCTCTCTCTGGCATGTATGGGTGCTTTTGATTTTCTTGATACTCTGCCTTTGTGGTGGTAGCGAACGCTTGTGTAGTAGCATTATACTGTTTTGCCTGTCTACACTACTGTTGTTGTATGTTTTCCTATGATATGTTTGTGAACTTTTTTGTGAATAAAACAGAGTTACCATAAAAACAGGGGAATAGTACATAATGTAAATTAAAAATATAAATAATTGATGGAATAAATAATATAACAAACAATACATGGAAAACGTTAGTCAATAATGAGATTAATACCATAAATACATTAAAAAATAAGTAAAACGTTACAATTACCAAAGTGATTACCCTTATAACTGTGTAAACTGATATAGAGCAGTATACATTAGCTATGAGCCCTTTAAAATAGTTATGGGGATCACATAAATATACAATAAAAACTCTGAAAAATTACTAGGGAGACGCAGGACATGAGGATTGAAACCAAGAATCAGGCAGACCACCAGATTAATAATTAGTGTATGTGATAAACATGTGTTAAAAATAAGCTTAAAAATAGGGGAATGATGATAATAATAATGATAGATGCATAAAAGGGATGATGCTGTGTTAAAAGATCAAAATGATAATAAAACAACTGAACATGTAAAAATGGATAAAATGGTAAAATACATATATTAAATTGAGTCTATAGCAAATAGATGTTAAACCACAATTTGCTGCTGTTGGAGCATGAAAATACATGCAAAAATAGAAGTATGGAGATAATAAACCAAAACAATGATATAATAATGATAATAGTAAAGATGCAATTGAAAAAATAATATAATATGATGAAAGAAAAATAAAAACGATAATCATAATAATGGTAATAATAAATAGAAAGAAAACTATCCCATTGAGCATTCAGAAAATATTGTTGATCCTTATAATATAATTAAGATGTTAGAAAACTCAATAGGGCTACTAACCTGAGTTAATTTATTGATTTGTTTGCATCATATTCAAGAATTGTTCAATGAACTGTTGAGTGTAAAATGAAACATTGACAAAAACAAAAAAACCAAAATAAAAACAAACGGGAAAAAGGAAGAGATTAAACCAGACAGGCTAATACAAATATCTGTATGTATGTCATGTTAATCTATGTAAAAATGTATTCATAAAAACATGTAGTGTATATTAAGTGCGTGATTATCATGAGTTAGTGTGAGAAAACAATTGTGGTTAATCTATTCTTGTAATAATGAGATAGTGTGAAAAAACAATTGTAGTTAATCTATTTTTGTAATGCTGCTGACTGTTGCGGTGCCCCTTACTTAAAATTGATGATACTAAGGGACAGTTTCAAACGGGAGTGGAAAGGACCTGAAAATAATCTGTTGGACCTTTGGTTTATCCACTTTTATCTAGATACCTGATAAATTGCGATGGAACAATGCAGTGGAAGTTACTGTGCCTTGCCTAAAGTTGTTAGGGGAACCAGTTGGAAACATAGCCAAGAAACTCCCTTGTTTAATAAGACTGTCACCCTGTTGAACCTAAAAACCATACTGGACAATCAACTAGGAAGCGATGACTGTCTGAAACAGTATATTAAAATATGGTAAATTGAGTCGATGATGGTGTCAATATATGTACTACTTGTATAAAACTCCCTATAATACTTGTGAGCATGAAATGTAGGAGGTAATCCAAATGGTTAAAATCAATTAACTACTCATAAAAAACTAAGACATGTGGGGAGGAATAGCACGTGATGACTAGTATGAGTAATTAGCAATCCATATTTTGAGTTTACACCGGCATGACGCCGTAGCGATAGATGTGAAAAACGGTACTTTATAACGTGATAAAGCTAAGCTTTTTGTAAAACGTTTAAAAAAGATCATAGTACTGTAGAGTTGTAATGCATAAAAATCATATTATATGAATATAAATGAGTGATGAATAAAAATGCTTGTAAACTGACCCAGACTCGAAGGGCGCGTTGATCGTGTCGTCCTAATGTAGGGCAAGAGGAGCCGCTATTCTACTTGTAGAGGAAAAAACGGAATATGTTATGTTTGAAATGAACTGTTTATGAGACTGAAACCACACTTAGTAAAAGGAAGCGGGAGAAATACCCGACTGTCCTGATAAGGGAGTGAGAACATTTGTTACTTAAAAACCTTTATTGTGAAAAAGTAAAAACGGCAGTACTCATTGGGGCTACAGGAGTGCTGTGTGATCACTATGTAAAAATAACACCGCTGTACTAAACTTAGAAACTAAAAGCATGAAACAATACTGACAATAATGTAGAACCAACGGCGATGATGATATACCATGAGGGGTTGTAAACAGGAGCCAAACATCATACCTGAAAAGCTGAATTTCCTGCCCGCAGCAGTAAAAGAGAATTTTGAAGAGCGCTTGTAAGCAGCCGGATTTTAAACCGTCAAATTCCCGCCAAAAGTAGGAGAGGTTGCTGAGTGGGGAGGAGCTTGTTTGACAGGACTCAAACAGAATTCATAGTTACATATAAAGCTTTATGTATTAAAATTAACTGACATGCCAGAAACCATCGTAAGAACTGATACTAATGAAAGATATTATTCATGCTTGCCAACAAATTTATATGATAAACTTCCTCGGTGAACACTGCTATAATTATGGACAGTAATATTTTTTATATAATAACACTGGATATGGTAAATAATGTCCGATTAGTTGGATAAAAATATCAAAAGTATGTGTGGCTCGCTGATTAGCATGAATATGGTCACTGGATGAATAAATTAAAGTATCTATAAAAACACAGAGAGGTCTACCTCTTGATTAAGTCCGTTAGGTTCAAGACTATTAAACTCATAAATGAACCTTTGTTCAAGTTTTAAAAGGGCCTTGTTGATATCTCCACCTCTCCAATGTAGTACAACTTTTTTCAGGACCAAGAACTTTAAATCGCTAATTTTGTGACCTGTTGTGACCCAGTGCGTGACCAGAGGTTTATCTGCAATTTTTCTTAGAATACTGCTCCTATGCTCAATAATGCGCGTACGCACTTCTCTCGTGGTCTTACCAATGTATACCAAATTACAGGGACATAACACCAGATATATAACATTGGACGTTTTACAATTTGTGTAATTGTGTAAATATACTTTATGTGATGTTATGGGATGAATAAAGCTGTTTTTGACTGTAATGGTGTGAAGGCAAACTGAACAGTTTCCGCAACTGAAGTGACCTTTAATCTTAGGCGGAGGGTTGCTCCTTGTGAGGGCTGACGTGACTAATAAATTGGAAAGATTGGGATTCCTTTTATACGCTATCATTAATCGTTTAGTGGAAAATTGTGGTAGAGAAGTAAGTAAATGCTTAAAATCCGGCTGCTTACAAGCGCTCTTCAAAATTCTCTTTTACTGCTGCGGGCAGGAAATTCAGCTTTTCAGGTCTGATGTTTGGCTCCTGTTTACAACCCCTCATGGTATATCATCATCGCCGTTGGTTCTACATTATTGTCAGTATTGTTTCATGCTTTTAGTTTCTAAGTTTAGTACAACGGTGTTATTTTTACATAGTGATCACACAGCACTCCTGTAGCCCCAATGAGTACTGCCGTTTTTACTTTTTCACAATAAAGGTTTTTAAGTAACAAATGTTCTCACTCCCTTATCAGGACAGTCGGGTATTTCTCCCGCTTCCTTTTACTAAGTGTGGTTTCAGTCTCATAAACAGTTCATTTCAAACATAACATATTCCGTTTTTTCCTCTACAAGTAGAATAGCGGCTCCTCTTGCCCTACATTAGGACGACACGATCAACGCGCCCTTCGAGTCTGGGTCAGTTTACAAGCATTTTTATTCATCACTCATTTATATTCATATAATATGATTTTTATGCATTACAACTCTACAGTACTATGATCTTTTTTAAACGTTTTACAAAAAGCTTAGCTTTATCACGTTATAAAGTACCGTTTTTCACATCTATCGCTACGGCGTCATGCCGGTGTAAACTCAAAATATGGATTGCTAATTACTCATACTAGTCATCACGTGCTATTCCTCCCCACATGTCTTAGTTTTTTATGAGTAGTTAATTGATTTTAACCATTTGGATTACCTCCTACATTTCATGCTCACAAGTATTATAGGGAGTTTTTATACAAGTAGTACATATATTGACACCATCATCGACTCAATTTACCATATTTTAATATACTGTTTCAGATAGTCATCGCTTCCTAGTTGATTGTCCAGTATGGTTTTTAGGTTCAACAGGGTGACAGTCTTATTAGACAAGGGAGTTTCTTGGCTATGTTTCCAACTGGTTCCCCTAACAACTTTAGGCAAGGCACAGTAACTTCCACTGCATTGTTCCATCGCAATTTATCAGGTATCTAGATAAAAGTGGATAAACCAAAGGTCCAACAGATTATTTTCAGGTCCTTTCCACTCCCGTTTGAAACTGTCCCTTAGTATCATCAATTTTAAGTAAGGGGCACCGCAACAGTCAGCAGCATTACAAAAATAGATTAACTACAATTGTTTTTTCACACTAACTCATGATAATCACGCACTTAATATACACTACATGTTTTTATGAATACATTTTTACATAGATTAACATGACATACATACAGATATTTGTATTAGCCTGTCTGGTTTAATCTCTTCCTTTTTCCCGTTTGTTTTTATTTTGGTTTTTTTGTTTTTGTCAATGTTTCATTTTACACTCAACAGTTCATTGAACAATTCTTGAATATGATGCAAACAAATCAATAAATTAACTCAGGTTAGTAGCCCTATTGAGTTTTCTAACATCTTAATTATATTATAAGGATCAACAATATTTTCTGAATGCTCAATGGGATAGTTTTCTTTCTATTTATTATTACCATTATTATGATTATCGTTTTTATTTTTCTTTCATCATATTATATTATTTTTTCAATTGCATCTTTACTATTATCATTATTATATCATTGTTTTGGTTTATTATCTCCATACTTCTATTTTTGCATGTATTTTCATGCTCCAACAGCAGCAAATTGTGGTTTAACATCTATTTGCTATAGACTCAATTTAATATATGTATTTTACCATTTTATCCATTTTTACATGTTCAGTTGTTTTATTATCATTTTGATCTTTTAACACAGCATCATCCCTTTTATGCATCTATCATTATTATTATCATCATTCCCCTATTTTTAAGCTTATTTTTAACACATGTTTATCACATACACTAATTATTAATCTGGTGGTCTGCCTGATTCTTGGTTTCAATCCTCATGTCCTGCGTCTCCCTAGTAATTTTTCAGAGTTTTTATTGTATATTTATGTGATCCCCATAACTATTTTAAAGGGCTCATAGCTAATGTATACTGCTCTATATCAGTTTACACAGTTATAAGGGTAATCACTTTGGTAATTGTAACGTTTTACTTATTTTTTAATGTATTTATGGTATTAATCTCATTGACTAACGTTTTCCATGTATTGTTTGTTATATTATTTATTCCATCAATTATTTATATTTTTAATTTACATTATGTACTATTCCCCTGTTTTTAAGCTTTGTACCCCCTGAAGAAGGCGTCCCACGCCGAAACGCGTCGGGGTCTCTGACCTTCATCATTAAAGGCTCTACAAACATCCACACCTTCGTATCTTGCTCCTTTGTGTTTCCTTTCTCATCTAGAAATAGGGAAATCCTGAATTCTCTACAAGGAAAACTATTCTGGCAACAAAACCCACATGTGAAGGGACCATACTGGACCTGATGCTTACCAAAAGGGAAAGTGCTTCTGATGTTATAGTGGGTGATCACCTCGCATCCAGTGATTACCAGATGGTGTGGTTCAATATTAGGACTAGAGCTGATAAATTACATTCAAAAGTGAGGATTAGTGGGGTGGGAACAGCTCAGGGATGTAGAAAAGCAGTAGGTGAAATCGAAAGAGGATATTTTAAGGACAACAAACTTTTTTCTTAGGAAAGAAAATAAATGTAAAGTGAAAAGAAGATCATTATGGTTCTCAAAAGAAGTAGCTGAAAAGGTGAAGAAAAAAAAGAGGGTTGCCTTCATTAAATACAAGAGATCAGAGAAAGAGGAAGACAAGCATCAATATTTGGAAAAGCTAAGAGAAATAGGGAAAAGCATAAGGAAAGCAAAGATACAAAAGGAAGAAAAAAAGCCGATGCAGTAAAATGGGGGGACAAAACATTTTTTCAGATATGTTAGTGAGAGGAGGAAGTGCAAAAGTTGTATTGTCAGACTGAAGAATAAGAATATGTAGAAGCTGATGAGGAATTGCTTAACAAATATTTTTGTTTTATGTTCACAGATGAAGGGCCAGGAACAAGACCTCAGAAAACACCCACATATAGGAAAAGAATTGAGGGAGACTTTGAACAATTTTCAAAAGACTGTATGTGAAGAGCTAGCTAAACTAAAATTAGAGAAAGCAATAGGGCCGGATAAGATACATCCATAAGTATTAAGGAAACTTAGGGAAGTTCTCGTGGCTCCACTGTCTGATCTTTTCAATGCTTCTTTAGAGTTGGGAGTGGTCCCAGAAAACTGGAGAAGGGTGCATGTGGTCTTCTTACACAAAAGCAGAAATAAGGATGAGGTTGGGAACAAAAGGCCAGTTAGCATGACCTCTCTGGTGAGTAAATTAATGAAACACTGCTATCTATAACAGAGGTTTCTGGGGTCAGTGGATTGCAGGATCCAAGGTAGCATGGTTTTATTAGAGGCAAGTCTTGTCAAACAAATCTAATTAATTTCTTTGACTGCTTGACCAGAGAGCTGAACCAAGACAAAGCCCTAGATACGGTGTACTTAGATTTCAGTAAAGCCTTTGACACTGCTCCACACAGGTGACTTATAAATTGAATGCCCCAGGGATGGACCCTAAAGTGACTGACTGGGTTATAAATTGGTTGAGTGGGAGGCAACAAAGGGTACAGGTAAATGGAGCTCTCTCTGAGAAGGATGTTATCAGTGGTGTGCTGCAGGGATCTGTCCAATTCTTTATAACATTTTTGTTAGTGATATTACGGACAGACTGTTGGGTAAGGTTTGCCTCTTTGCAGATGATACCAAAATATACAAGAGTAGACACCCAGTAAGGAGTAGATAATATGAAGAGGGATCTAGAGAAGCTTAAAGAATGATCAAGAATTTGGCAACTGAGATTTTAATGCTAAAAAATGCAAGGGGAGAATTACCATCGCAGCCGGAGTAGCAGCGGAGGAAGCAGGCTCCTATCCGGGCGGCCCCAATGTCACCAGGGGCCTCCTTAAAAGCAGCTGGGTGAGCAAAGAGCCTTGGGAGAGTTACCATCGCAGCCGGAGTAGCATCAGCGGAAGCAGGCCCCTGTCCAGGCGGCCCCGACGTCACCAGGGGCCTCCTTAAAAGCAGCTGGATGAGAGGCGCTCACTGTGGGCACGATCTAAGGGGCAAGATAAAAGGGGTGTTGTATGCCTCTTGGGAGCACCGCAGGAGGAGCAGGAGTTCTGCTGTATTCCATGGACTTCTCCATGGGTAAGCGGAAGAAGCAAGTGTCTGCTGAAAGTGTTATTGGTCCGATGGATCGGCATTTAAAGGTAAATGTTGGGGGTAATTTGCCAGCAAACTCTGATTTGTTGTTCCTTGAGGAACTCCAGTTCAGTCCTCAATCCTGCCCGGGGATGATCAAATCAGAGGTTGTTTGTCGGTTGGGGGGGGGGGTTACCGGTCACTAAGTGTGTAATATTCTTAATAATATGGAGATCGCTGTGGTTCTTTTTCTCTGACCTCTCTTTGCCTTCTTTTGTTCTTTCTTCCTTACTCTTTTCAGAAAGGGCAAGGCCAATTTCTTAGCCACAGGTAACGCCGAGTAGCTACCAATGAGGACATACTATTCGCTAATGCTCTAATCAAATCGTAGTGAACATCAGCTAAATATGCCGACCCTGATTCCAGCCTTGTCACCTCCAACAATTGCTCCTGCTCCGGTTGAATGGACTGCCATAAGCGTTGAGACCACCGAAGACAAGCTCTCACTACCCAAGCCCCACAAATGGAAGCTTGCAATCACAGAGCGTTAGCCTCAAAGGCTTGTTTCAACAAGCTGTCCACCTTACTGTCTTGTGCATCCTTCAAGGCCACGCTGCCTTCCACAGGGATAGTGGTCTTCTTTGTGACTGCTGACACCACCGCATCTATCCACAGGGAACGAAACCTTTCCTTTTCCTTTTCTGCCAAGGGGTAGAGTCTGTTCATCGTTCTAACCCCCCCTCCGTCCCGCTTCTGGAAGATCCCATTCATCTTGGATCATGCGGTCAACCACCCGGTGAACAGGAAACATCACCTTAGATTGCCTCACTGCTTGAATGAGGGGATCCTCCAACCCCTCTTCCTCCGACAGTGGAATCAAAGCCAGATTGAGTGTCTGAAGAAACTCCGTAATGAGCGCTGTAAGTTCGTCCTTCTGGAAAACACGAATGACTCTCGTCTGATCCTCCAGCTCTGGAATCTCGCCTTCTTCCAGTTCGTCCATTCCAGATCCAACACAGCCTCCTCCGTCTTGGGCCACTCCACATCCGAGAATGGAAGGTAAAGGGGTCTCGCCCTCTTAAGGGGCCTTACGAGCTCGCTACCAGTTTGTTCTAGCCCGGACTGCTGTAGCAGAGCCGCCAATGGCTCAAGCAGCTTCCCCTGTCGCTGCAAGCAAAAGGCTTGATGCATTATCAAGACAAAATCCGGGGAAAAATCTCCCACTGAAGGTTCCAAAGACTTCGAAGGCCCAGCGCTAGATGGTCCCGCTGGGGTTTCCCATGAAGACAACGACGGGCCCTGCAACAGCAGCTCCCCTTCGGGTCTTGCCGACGGACTGTGAGTCTCTTGAGCGACTTTATCCTCTAAATGTTGTTCCATAGTGGTCGAAGCTGCAGCACAGCCCCGACAGATTCCTGCGTCCGATACTGTGCCTCTGCGGGAGCCACACACCAGACACTGGGGCCGCGAAGGCATTAGCTTTGGACTCCAATAACCCCGTTGACACAAAAAGCTAACACAAAAAACAAATCTTGTTTTTTTTTGTTTTGTTTTAAATATCCAATTTAAGAAAAAGGGAAAAGTGAGCTGAGCCCCAAAAGCTAGAAATGAATCTAAACGGGGCATTAATGGCTAAATAAAGATGGAACAGAGACTCTGAAGTGCCTCAGCTGCGTGTCTGCCCTGCTTCTCGCATCGGCGTGCAGCTGCCACAAGGCTGTCAAGCACAGGAAGCGGGCCGGGACTGAAATCGAGCCCTGCTTCGTGCTGAAAACCCCGCCGAACGAATTGCACGGTAGGGGGGGCACTCACCTTCAGCGGTGACGATTAAAAGCCGCAAGAACACCCGCTCTGCCGGTCCGGCCCTACTCAAAGCCCTTCAAACCACTACGCTGTTCAGCCACGCTGCAAGCAGCGTTCGCAGTGAGGGCTAAGCTCCCAGCATCGACGGCTCACCCTGACGCCCCGCAACGATCTGGTGCAGCAGCGAGCCAAGCAATATCTCTCCTGCCGGGCTCCCTTCCGTACAATCTAGGAGGAGAGAGCCATCGAAAAGAAACGTGGCCAGATAGAATAGGGAGACAGAGAGAAAGAATGGCACAGGATCGAGGGCTTAAAAAAAACCAGAAAGATTTTTTTAAAGGAATAGCTCCAATAAATGAACAAATTTAAAAGTGATCAAAGAAAATTTAAAATCTGCTATCTAACTAATGCTCCTTATCCGTTCCTCAAGTGAGCCCAGCACCTAGGCTCACTACGTCCTCCTGCTGCATGGAGAATGGACACACTGAGGAGAGACCAGCAGGATACATCCAGTGATGTCACGATTTTGACATACTCAGTCTCCATGCTGCAGGAGGAGGTGCACTACCTAGAGGTGGAGGACTGAACTGGAAGAACGATAAGGAAGCATCTTTCAGGAAATGGAAAAAAGAGACAAATGACGAAAACTGGAAAGAACATAAGAACTGGTAGGTTAGATGCAAGGCATTGATAAGGCAGGCAAAGAGAGAATTTGAAGCTTGCTGTGGAAGCAAAAACGCATAATAAAGACTTTCAAGTACATTCGTAGAAAAAAACTATGATAGTCAGTTGGACCATTAGATGATAGATGGGTAAAAGGGGTACTAAGAGCGGACAAGGCCGTAGCGGAGAGACTGAATGAATTCTTTGCTTCGGTCTTACTGAGGAAGATGTAGGAATGTTACCCATAACTGAAATGGTATTTAAAGGTGCTGCCGCAGAATTTAAAGAAATAGCGATACACCGGGAAGATGTATTACAACTATTTGATAAACTGAAGAGGAGCAACTCACCTGGACCGGGTGGTGTATATATAAGGGTGTTAAAAGAACTGAAATATGAGATTGCAGACCCACTATTATTAATCTGTGAACTTTCATTAAAATCATCTATAATACCTGAAGATTGGAAGATGGCCCATGTAACGCCAATTTTTAAAAAGGTTTCCAGGGGTGATCCGGGAAACTACAGACCAGTGATTCTGACGTCAGTACCAGGAAAAATGGTAGAAACCATTATAAACAACAAAATTACTGAACATGTAGTCATGGCTTAATGAGAGACAGCCAACATGTGCACCAGACTCACCCCTCTAGAGGAACTGGTGTTGCAGTTTGTGGAGCAGGTCTCCATCTCAGGGGTTGCAGGCTTTGACAGCTCCACCCCCAGACACACAGGAGGGTGAGTAGGGTTTACCCCTTGGCCTGGGTGGCACCTTGACGGCCATGTATGTATTCACACCATGGTTCCGTCCACCCAGGGCCTGCCTGTCTGTCCTTGGGCAATGTGGGGGTTGGGGACAGTGCAGACTGGGGATCCCCCTGCCTGTTCCGTTGTGAGCTTGGTGGCACCCCATAGGCCAACATAGCAATCTATGGCACTACCATCTGCCACCTTTGCTCTCCCACAGACTTGCCAGGGACCCAACCATGCCTTTGTTTAGGGGTGTACCCACTGCTCCATATAGGTCACCCCTATTTGTTGAGATAAGACCACACAATGGTCATCATGAGTTGCAATACGAATGTAACACATATCTCCACATGTTTGCATTACACATAGCATCATACTACAGCAACTGTTCGTTCTGAGCATGGCCTGGGGCTCACATATGTGCACACTCACCTAGCAACCATGCATCTCCAAGCTGACCCTCAGCTGCTGCCTGTCCCAGGCTGGACTGAGCAAGGACAAATGCATCATGGCAGGACCCCAGGTGGCGGGCACACACATCAGTAAAGGTCATGTTGGCATCCACAAAAACCTGTATGTTCATCAATGTGTAATTATGCCTGTTCCGGTAGGCCCTCTGTTCCAGCCTTGGTGCCCGCAGTGCAATGTGGGTACAGTCTATACTTCCAAGCACCGATGGGAATCCACCTACATTGTAGAATGCCTGAATGGTCTCATGCCATATCTGCTGTGTCCGGGGAAAGGTTATGGAGGTGGCTTATCCTCTGCAGCAGGACCCTGGTGAAGGCACTTATGCAGTGGCTGGCAATAGACTGCATGATTCCAACAACTGCCCCAATCACATGCTGGAAGTTACCAGTTGCTAGATATTCCAGGGCAGTGGTCACCATCATAGCCACTGGCCCGGCTTGGCTTCTGGAAGTGGAGGGCTCCAGGTCCACACTGAGAATGCTACACAACTCAGTTACCGTTGCCCCATCTAGTCTGTATCTCTGGTAGACCCCCTCCTCCGTCAACTGCAGGTAGCTCATCCTGGGCCTGTGTTCATGTGGGGACGGCACCTGCATCTCGAGTGCTCAGCTACTACCTGCTAATGGATCCGCACTGCCTGCCACATCCTCCACTGTGCCCAGCAACAACAGGCTCGTCTCCACCTCTGGAATACTCTGTGCATAGCCCACATGGCTTCTCAGCTGGTCCAGCAACGATGTACCTCTGCATGGTTTGTGTACAGGCCTAAACATGCTCTCCTTGCTGTACTATGCACTGTAATACCACTACAGGGGGGTTTGCCGCACACCTTAAGCAGTCATATGTGCAGGGAACATTATGTAGGCTTATGTGGTTAGTGACGTCCAATGGCACACACAGCTTTCGGAAATCCACTTTATGCGGGTTTCAGGATGACATGTCCTGGTTCCGCCACCGAGCCTTTTTATTTATTTTATTTAATTGGATTTTTATACCGCCTTATCATACAATCAAAGCGGTTTAACAAAAGAGAAAATTAGTAATAGTGAAAAAATCTGTGATAATATATACATAGTTTGTAAATATATGATTAAATGTCTTGGGAAAAGGTGCACTATATATTGTGAGCTATACTATAAAGTGAGCTATTGTACAATGTATATATAAATAATTGCTTTCTTAAAAATTAATTAGTTGATTGCATGACCGTAGTGCTCCGTAAACAAAACTGTTTTCAGTTGTTTTCTAAAGTCTTTGATGTCCTGAGCTGCTCTCAGATCATTAGGTAGGGAGTTCCAGATGGAGCCTTGGCTTTGTGCAGGTAGCTGGCCTTCTCTGATTCAAGCTTTGTTGAAAACCTGGTTTACACCGTTATGGCGGGGTTACCTGGGTAAGGCCGTCTTTTACACGTATAGCACGCGCATAGGGCTTCGAAAATTGGGCCCTACATGTTTCAGGTCAAGTTGGACATAGACATATTGACTATTTCTAATCATGGAAAAATCCTGCAAGCAAAAGGATTCTGTCAAGATCTCACGAACATCTGCAAAATACAACCTTAGCTTCTCTAACACATACTGTTAGCAAAATTCTTACTCTCCATATTTCTTAACATTTCTCCAGTACCCAACTTCGAGTTCCTTTCTACAGTAGTAGTAGCAGTAGTAGAGGGATCAGCATTTGCCATAGGTAGCTTAAAGAGTTTGACAGAATATGGTACCCAAATGGGAGTTTACGTATGTAAAAAAAAGTATTGTGCAGGAAAAGAAAAACAAGAGATTGAATTAATAGGTTCCAGTAATTTCTTGGATAGTAATTACATACAGCTCCACTGTACATTTAGTTAAGCGCTCTAGAGAAGCCCCGAGTTCTGCAACTGCAGTTTCTTAACAGTCTTCCAATGGGGATGGAAAGAGACAGAGTTTAGACTAGAGGTGCATCCAATGGTTTACGAAAACTTCGCTCCCCACATTTCACCCCCCACATTTCGCCCCTCCTGATTGAGGTGGAAAGAGGAGACAACCTTAGGGAGGAACTTTGGATGAGTCCTGAGGACTACCATGTTCCTATAAATCCTGGTGTAAGGCCTGTCACAGACCAGGGCCTGAAGCTCACTTACTCGCCTAGCCGAGGTAAGGGCTATCAGGAAGAGTGTCTTCCAGGAGAGGAAGCGTAGTGGACAAGTAGCCATCGGCTCAAAAGGAGGGCGGGTCAGTTGCTGCAAGACCACCTTCAGCTCCCACTAAGGGGCAGGAGGACGGATGGGAGGCTTGAGCAAAAGCAAGCCCCTGAGAAAACGGGGACACCAAGGGGTGACCAGATAGAGAATGCCCCTCTACCAATGAGTGGTGAGCTGCTACAGCCGAGAGGTGGACCTGAACAGAATTGGACTTAAGTCCTTGATTGGACAAGTGCAGTAAGTACTGAAGAACTACTGGCACAGTACAGGAGAAAGGATCCTCTGTACGTAGGTGACACCACACAGAAAACCTCTTCCATTTGAGAGCATAGGTTTTCCTAGTGGACTGTTTCCTAGAGGCTAGGACAACCTCCTCAACTTCCTGAGGAAGGCCCCAGGGAGCCAAAACTACAATTGCAGCCTCCAGGCCATCAAATTGAGAGCTTTGAGATTGGGGTGCAGAAGGGAACCCTGGTCCTGTGTGAGAAGGTCGGGTTGCAACCCCAGAGGTAGTGGAGGATCCACCGCCAGTTGAAGCAGAAGAGGAAACCAAGGCTGTCTCGGCCACCTGGGAGCTACCAGCAGGACCAAGGCCTTGTCCTGGAGAATCTTGAATAGGGTTCGGGCCACCAAGGGCGTGGGAGGAAACGCATAGAGGAGGCCCTGAGACCAAGATATCAGAAAAGCAACCGCTGCTGTCCGCAGAGGATGTGGTTGTCTGGAGCAGAACTTTGGCAGTTGCTTGTTGATGGGGCTGGCAAAGAGATCCATCAAAGGGAGACCCCATTTCAGGAAGATCTTCTGAACCACTGAAGGATGCAGCTGCCACCAGGCATTTGGTAAAGACCCTGGGAGCAGAGGTGAGGCCAAAAGGCAGTACTCTGTACTGATAATGGTTTCCTCCCACAATGAACCTGAGGTACTGTCTGTGGTCTGGATGAATGAGGATGTGAGTGTACGCATCCTTTAGATCTAAGGAGCATAGCCAATCTCCCTGCTGGAGGTAGGGCAGAAGGGTTCCAAGAGTAAGCATCTTGAACTTTTCCTTCACTAGGAAATTGTTGAGGTTCCTGAGGTCCAGAATGGGACGAAGACCACCGGTTCTTTTGGGCACCAGGAAATACCTGGAGTAGAATCCGTGACCTTGCAAGTGGGGAGGCACAGGCTCCACCGCCCTGTCCACCAATAGACCCTGAAGCTCCTGACAGAGAAGGTCTGTGTGCAGAGGAGGCCTTGGAGGCTCCCCTGGAAAATATGGGGGTGGCAGTTGGTGGAAATGGAGGGCATATCCCTTGTGGATGATGTCCAGCACCCAACTTTCCCCGGTGATAAGGGGCCACTGGTGGGCAAAGAGGGCAAAGAGGGCGAGACGACCTCCTGTGCAGGGTTGGGAGAGCAGTGGAGGAGAGGCTATGCTCAAGGAGTCAAAAGCCCCCACCCTGCTGAGTGGTAGCAGGGGCCGGAGGCTTGGGGGTCCTCTGCCTACGGGGCCCATTACCTTGGCCCTTGGCTTGCTGACCCTGGGGGGCAGCTTGGGCAGCCTGATATTGTGGGTACTGTTTGTAGGCAGTGCCTTTCCTCGGGTAAAAGGGCTTTTTACCCGAGCCCTTCTTTTTATGAGAAGGGGCAGAGGTCTTCCTCGACAGCTTTGTCCGGGTGAGGTGCTTGGTCTCGAGCTCAGCGGCCTTCTCGGTCATGGGCTTGCCAAACAGGTTTTCACCTCGGCAAGGGACATCGACCAACTTGTCCTGAACCCATGGCTCGAGGTCCGATGACTGCAGCCATGCCTGGCGTCGAGCCGCGATGCCGGCTGCCGCAACTCGGGCCGAAGCCTCGAAGCCATTGTAGGCGGCGCGGGACATGAACTTCGAGCAGTCCCGAATCCCCGAGGACAAGGACTTAAATCTCTGCAAGGGTTCCCCGGAGAGACCAGCAGAGAATCCGGCCAAATCCTTGACCAGATCCCGCAAGTACATGCCCATGTACAGCTGGTAAGACTGGACACGGCAAGCAAGCATTGAGCCCTGAAAACACTTTCTACCGACACCATCGAGGTTTCGGGCCTCCCTGCCAGGAGGCACCGCGGAGTGCATCTTTTGACTCTTCAGACGATGCATGGCCGATTCCACAACCATGGAATGGTGTGGTAGCTGTGCTTTCTGAAAACCAGGGCTCTTACGGAGCCGATAGATCGAATCGACCTGATTGCTAAGAACCGGCGCCGAGGCCGGTGCCTCCCACATACGGAAGAGGAGCCGTTCCAGCATCGGAGGAACCGGGACAGTAAAGGCCTCCTTCGGAGGAGAGTCATACTGTAGAGCCTCGAGCTCTTCAGCTCCAGGCTCTTCCTCGGGATCCGCCGGAATAGCCAAGGCAGTGGCCATATCCCGGACGAACTCCGAGAACCGGGTGTCTTCCGGGGGGGACCTACTCCAGGGCTCAGACTGCGGTGAGTCTGAAGGGACGCACCGAGTCTTAAAGGTGTCAGGAGACTCCTCGTCCTCCGTCTCCCAAGCCGACTCATCCAAGGAAGAGTCGGGGTCCGACCGCGCGGGGCCCTGGAGCACCCGTCCCGACGCCGAAAGCACCGGCATCGACGCCCTCGGTCCCAAGCGGGAGGTCGAGGGGGACCGCGACCGAGGTCGACTCCGAGCCACGATGGACTCTAGTATCGGCTCGGTCTCCGGGGTCGACTTTGACGTCGATGTCCCGGTGTTCGGGGCAGATGCGCCAGACAGGCTGGCCATCAGTGCCTGCTGCTGCTCCATGAAGGCAGATATTCTGCTCTCCAAGGCTGTCATCCTGAGACTCAGCTCGGGAGATGCAGCAGCCACCGACTCGGGCCCCGGGACGTCGGCTCCCTGGGAAGAGAGTCCATGAGGACTATGGGGCTTACGTGTCCAGCAGACTCCGGCTCCACACGAGGAACTTTGGCAGGCTTCTCCGGTTCCACAGGCCCGGGGCGACGGTCGGGGGTCTTAGACCTGGCCCTCGAGGAGCCAGGGACCTCTTCCGACGACGCCCTCGCGAGCCGTTTCTTCCTCTTGCGTTCCCGGT
This sequence comes from Ichthyophis bannanicus, assembly GCA_033557465.1. NCBI lineage: Eukaryota > Metazoa > Chordata > Amphibia > Gymnophiona > Ichthyophiidae > Ichthyophis > Ichthyophis bannanicus. Next base: position 642,898,857 of record CM066032.1, read on the forward strand.
CGGGGGACCCCCTGTCCGAGGAGCTTTGACGGCGCTCGGAATCGGAATCCCGAGATGTCGAGGCCTCAGATGAGGTCCGGGCCTGGCCGGAGGCTGAGTCCAAGAAAAGCCTTTCCTTTTGCTGCTGGCGACTTCGTAGTGCCTTGGAAGACAATTTTCCACAGGCCCCGCATGACTTAGGATCGTGGTCGGGGCCGAGGCACCGAAGGCAGCAGTCGTGTGTGTCGGTGAGAGACATTTGTTTCTTACACCGATCACACTTCTTAAAACCACTGGAAGCCATCGGGGAAAAAAAAAAAAAAAAAAAAAAAAAAAGAGTCCCCGCGAGGTCAAAAGACCGGCCTTCCAGGGAAAAAGAGAAAAAAGAGCGTGAACGCCAGCCACGAAGGGCAAAAATCGAAAAAGAGGAATCGGGCTCGATACCGGTGTACCGAACCCAGCGGGAGGGGAACCGGCGTCGAACCGGAAGAAAAAGAGCAAAAAAAACATCGCTGAAAAATCTAATTTTAACCGGGAAAACTGGACACACGTCCGGTGGGCTTCATGGAAAGAAAGAGTCTGAGGTAAGATCAATGTTCCCTCTAATTTTCTGTAGGCTGTGTGCGCATAAAATATCAGCTGTGCAGCTTTTGAAGGAAGGTTAAATTTTTGTGCGCCACATAACGACACTTGGGAGTTATATACTTTAAACTTTGACTACACGTCAGAATACAGTATGTACACCACATTGATTTTAATCAAATTAAATGAAAATAGACAATTACTAAATGAAGCAAAACATTTCTAGCAATTACAATCACAACTTTTAAATTTTAAGACATCTGTGTTTTTTTCCATCAGAATCAGAACCGCAATTTTTGTGCGCTCTATTGTAAAGTATGTGCGCTCGCTCGGTGAGGTGTGTGCGCGCGCACACGCGCACAGCTTAGAGGGAACAGTGGGTAAGATGGCACCTTTAGGCGGGAAGGGAACCGCGCATGCATGCCTGCATTCCCAAAGGCTTTTATAGAAAGCTGGGGAAATGCTCCGCTGGGGCTTCATCGGCGCCGATGACACCCATATGTGAGGACTGACTTCCTGCTTGGTCCTGGAGAAACCATGTTACCATTGCACCAAAACAGAATAGGCACTATTCTGGGTGCATCATAGCCCTTAAGGGCTAGACCTGAGTGACACCGACAGATGGACACTATTGTATCCTAGGTGGGTCTGCAGGAACTGACACACAACATGGCCTCATTCAGCCATGGAAGGTACTGCGGACCTGGTGCTGGCCGCCCCACCTCATCATCAGGGTGAGCGGTATACCCACACAATGTGACGGTCTGTAGCTATTCTGTGCCACTAACACACACCGTCTGAACCCCCTACCAGGCTGAGGTGCTGTGGGGGTGCACTCGGTCAGTTCCCCCTACCAGGCTTGGCGCTGTGGGGTGCATACCCCATCTTGTGATCATCTGTAGACTGCTGCTTTGCATGTGCTGTGCATCATGGGTACGGGTGGGTTGACCCTATTCTGGTAACCACAGCAGAATGGTTATGTGGTGATGTGCAGTCCTTCTGTAGCCTGCCAGGGGTTTGTTAGCAGCTGTAGAGCTGTAGCCCACTGGTTACTGCACTGCCTATGGAGCCAGAGGTCATGGGTTTGTCCCACAGTGGGGTTATTTGACAGGGCTGTCTGAGTCATTGTCTATTTTTACTGTACATTGGTGCTGCCAGCTACAACACCCTCACAGTGCTGTGACCTTAAGGTACCTCATAGGGTGCCCCATAGGGTGCCTTAATGGCACCTTATACAGCGCCCTATAGGGTGCCTTATAGGGCGCCCTATAAGGCGCCTTATAAGGCATACTGTAGGGGACATTTTAGGGTGTTTGCCAGACAGTGCCCTTTATGAGGTGCCCTCTGGAGTGCCCTATAGGGCGCCTTATGTGGCACCTTAGGTTACGGCACTGTGAGGGTGTGTTTGCTGGAAGCAATACTAAAAATAGAAATAAAAGGCCTCATAGAGCACTACTTAAATGTAAGGGGTGATGCCTCAGCCAGCCTTATGCATTGGGTGCACTGGGGGATCGAACTCATGACCCCTGTATCACCGGTCAGTGTATTAACCATTGTGCTACACCTCTGCTCCTCTGTTTGCACATCAACGCGCCTAATTATGATTACCGCACGTTAACGTGCTTAGCGGCTTCTCGCACAATAATGTGCGCAGCGCACGTTATCGCGCGATGATCCCGTTTTGCTACGCTAAGACAGGACCGCCCACTCCTTTTATGGCAGCCTGCACACTATCGCCGGGCGCACGTTAAGACTGCTTAGTAAACATACCCCTTAGTGTGGATAAGTGTAAAATGATGCATATAGAATTATTCTTCCCCTAATTATAGGCTTACAATGCTAGATTCAATAGCAGGAGTTATCAAACTGATCTTGAAGTTATCATATACAAGACTTTGAAATCTTCAGCTAAGTGTGCAGCAGTGGCTTAAAAAGCAAAGAGAACAATGGGAATTAGAAAGCAATAAAGACCAAAGCAGAAAATATAATAATGCACCTTTACAAGCAATGGTGAAACACACACTTGAAGTATGGTATGCTGTTATACAGTAGTTACCACATCTCAAAAAAAGATGAAGAGGTACAGCAAAAGGCAACAAAATGATTAAAAGAATGAAATGGCTTAAGCGGTTTTGGCTCTTCACCTAAGAGAAGAGACGACAGAGGAAACATCATACGAGAGGTTTATAAAACCATGAGTGGTGTGGCACAAGCTGATAGGGAACACGTATTTACTCCTTCAAATAGGGATAAGGACAGGGGAAGATTTGAAGGGACTGGAGGAGAGTGGTCAAGCCTAAATGTAGATGAGTTTAAGAAGGTTTGATACATTTATAGGAGACAGATAGCCGGATAGCTTCAGATGTCTCCACTTCCCTCTTACAGGAGAAAGGAATGGTCTTTCCATGTCACCCAGACTGGTCACTTCCAGAGATAGAATTCTGGGTTCAGATATTAGTGTGGCTCAGCCAAGCACTTCTTTATGTCCTTAACCAATGGGTAGGGCAGAATGGTCTGGAGAAATGTAGTAAGAAAATTCCTAAATCTCACACAGTCAGCTTCAAAGGGACATAATGGCGTAAGTACAGCAGCACTTGTAGGGTGGGACAGTCACAGCTTGGAGAATCCCTCTCACAAAAGCATATCTGCTGATCCCAATTTGTTCATACTGCTACTGTATCTTTCATAAATGATACCATTGATATACACAGTTCCCTTACCAGAGCATCTGCTTTTTCTGCATAAGAAAGAGACACTGTTCTAAAACAATGTGTTCTGAGCAAACTCAGAGCAGTGTGGTCCTCTTATAGGATGTGATTATGTAGCACCAAAACCACCTATAAATGGATATACTGCGAGCTGATAAAGAGTAGTTACTCACCTGTAACAGGTGTTCTCCAGGAGCAGCAGGAATCAGTCCTCACTTATGAGTGACGTCGGCGCCGACGGAGCCCCGCGGAGCAATTTTCCCCAGCTTTCGCAGAAAGCCTTTGGGAATTGCAGCATGCATGCGCGGTCCCCTTCCCGCCCAAGGGTGCCATCTTGCTCAGTCTGATGACATAGCGGAAAGATAGCAAAAAAGTTAGCAAAACAGATAATAAAATGACTGCAACTCCAAGGGGAGGAGGGAGGGTAGTGAGGACTGATTCCTGCTGCTCCTGGAGAACACCTGTTACAGGTGATTAACTACTCTTTCTCCAGGACCAAGCAGGAAGTCAGTCCTCACATGGGACTCCCGAGCTTAAGGCTACCGGAGACCTCAAGCCGAAAAAAGAGCTCCTTCAAGCTCAACAGTACAGAAGGAAGGAATCTTCTCTGAATACGAATCCGGCCGGTAGCCCAATACCAGGGCCGGAGGGTAGGAGTTGCCTAGACCTCAAAGAGATTGTGGAGGACTGCCTGTCCGAAAGCACTGTCCCTGTGGGACTCCCTCTCCAGGCAGTAATGAGCCGCAAACGTCTGGCTTGAAGACCAAGTAGCGGCCCGGCAGATGTCTGCCAACGGAACAGAGCGGAGATGAGCCACCGACGCAGCCTTTGCCCTGACACGGTGAGCCGTGACCCGACTCTCTAAGGAGAGGCCGGCTGCCCCATAAGCCCAGGCGATACAGTCAGCTACCCAGATGGACAAAGTACGCTTAGAGACAGGTACCCCCAACTGATTGGGGTCAAAAGATACGAAAAGCTGGACAGCCTTTCTATGCTCTCGCGTACGGTCAAGGTAGAAGGATAAGGCTCTTCTACAGTCCAGGGTATGCAGAATAGTTTCAGCTCGGCTGGTATGCGGCTTGGGAAAGAAGGTCGGAAGAACCACCTCTTGATTGATGTGAAAAGGGGAGACCACCTTTGGAAGAAACTTAGGGTGAGTCCGTAAAACCACCCTATTGTTGTAGAACCTAGTGTATGGGGGCTCCGACACTAGGGCCTGTAGTTCACTAACGTGCCTAGCGGAGGGAAGGGCCACCAAGAAGAGAGTTTTCCAGGAGAGGAAACGAAGAGGGCAGGTAGCCATGGGTTCAAAAGGCGGACAGGTAAGCCTTTGCAAGACCACATTGAGATCCCAGTCAGGAGCTGGAGGGTGCAACGGGGTCTTAAGCAGAAGAAGGCCCTTGAGAAAACGCGCCACCAAGGGGTGCGAGGAAAGAGGCTGGCCCTCCACTGGCGAATGATGTGCAGAGAGAGCACTGAGGTGGACCCTGACAGAGTTGGATTTGAGGCCTAGATCGGAGAGGTGAAGCAAATATTGCAGTACCACCGATACTAAGCAGGCGAAGGGGTCCTCAGACACCGCCAGACCTCAGACACCACCACCACCATGGCCTAACTGGACAGACGTTTCCCACATGCCTACAAGTCCACATGCACTGAGTATGCTTAGAGCCTTGGAATACAGGGAAGGCTCAAGGAGCAAGTAAGATTTACACTCCTTGACCCCATCCCATACCAGGCCCTATGGTAACTACCGACGACACCGTCGTCCCTTAATCAGTCTTCCACACCACTAGCAGACACTAACAGTTGTCAGACCGCTCCTGCACTGAACAATGGTAGGAACTCCCTCTACCGCCTGTCCCTGGATTTCACGAATTTTCTGGCTGCCGTCAGAGCCCTCCAGGCTGCAGAAGCTCTCAATAACCATCGGGCGGTGGACATGAAGTAACCACCTACGATATCAGTGCTTGAAAGTGCCTTCCCAAATAAGGTACTTGAGGGCTACTCCTGTACCTTTCTGCTGTAGTCTGCCAAGGGCAGCCGTACCTATTCATCCTGTAAACCATATTGCTTTCTGCCCTGCAGAACACTGTGCTCCCCCGAGATAAGTATGCAGCATGACTAAGCGGACGCTGTGTTTCCGACAATTAAGGTGGCCAGTCGTTCTGAGAGATGGAAAATCTGTGATGCCTACAGTTTTCCTGAAGTTGTCAACTATCAATGCAAAAATGCCCGCTTACTCTGGCCTTGACAAAGGAGTTTCTGGGCAGCTCGGAAGATCCTACCCTGAATCAAACCCCTCTGTTGTCTGACTTAGAAAGGTTTCAATAACAAAGTCAAATCAAAGAGTCACCACTGAAAGAAGAGACCAGCGGTCCCACCACTGTCAAGGCAGCAATGTGACCACTCCTCCCTCGAAGGGAAGCCTCATCCTAAAGGCAAGACACTGGGTAGTAAAATACATACTTCATTAGCTTTATTGGGGCTTCGTGCTTCCCAAAATGCTGCAAGGATTTTTTTCTCCTGCCAGGAGCCCATCTTCCCTGGTGTTTCACCTTCTCGCATTGCAAACAAAATGGAAATTACACTAACCTGGTAATTGTAGTTCCTGGAGGGTCCAGTTTAGTCCTCCACATCGGGTAGTGCCCCTCCTCCTGCAGCCTGGAGACTGGACCAATCAAGTCTTCTGTAGTATATATGCAGACGGAGCTCCCAGAAGCCCCCAGTGTACTAGTAACAAAGCATACTTAACGAAGCAACACATTAGATTAATATACAAAATGACATAATGAAAATGACATAATTAAGGAACAATTTGTTTCCCCCCACAAACATATCCAACTTTCTCCCCAAACGAGGAAGTCAGAACACTGTATTGCGCTGGAACAGACGCCCCAGAAATCAAAACACAGCTCCGTATCAGAAATCTCAGGAGCTGACTGAACACCTGAGAAAGAAAGAGCCATAGCCAAAAACGCGGCTGCAACAAAAAAAGGTTCGAACGGCAAGAGGAACCGTCTTATGATCTACCGTTCGGAAAGCGCGCCGCATTATTATATCAGATAATCGGGAGGGAAGGAGGACTAAACTGGACCCTCCAGGAACTACAATTACCAGGTTAGTGTAATTTCCATTTCCTGTTCGGTAATCCAGTTTAGTCCTCCACATCGGGATGTAACAGAGCAGTCAAGACCGGGCGGGACCTTACCATCCGGCGCGCTGAACCGCCGAACAAAGTAGGAATCCCGATCCGCTGACACATCTAAGCGATAGTGTGCACGGAAACATGCAGAGACGACCCGCGGCCGCCTTACAGATATCTGCTGGCGTAACTAGGCTATACGCCGCCCAAGAGGTCGCCTGAGCTCTAGCGGAATGAGCCAGTAGCCCCTCCGGAAGAGACCGCTGCTGCAACAGATACGCAGACGCGAATGCTTCCTTGAGCCATCTTGCAATGGAGGCCTTAGCCACCGCTTCCCCGTTACGTGCACTACCGAAGAGCACGAATAGCCGGTCAGCCTTCCTAAAAAATCCGGTAGCCTTCCAATAACGACGAAGTGCACAACCCACATCGAGACGGTGAAGACTTTTGTCCGCCGACCCGACAGAGTGCGAAGAAAGAACCGGAAGAAACACTGCCTGATTCACATGAACAGGAGAAACCACCATTGGCAAAAAGGAAAAAAGACAAAAAAGGTTCTCGGCCGGACAACGCATGTAGATCTGAAATACGCCGTGCCGCACAGACGGCTACAAGAAAAACCGTCTTCAGCGTAAGATCTTTCAGAGATGCCCTACTCAGGGGTTCAAAAGGTTCACGAACCAGGACCCGCGGCCCTAGATTCAAGTCCCCCGGAGGAACGAAAATCCTGCGGGAGGGCCGCAAATGAACAACAGTCGTAACAAAACGACGTACGTCCGGATAAGAACCGAGGAGACAGCCTAAAACTTTGCCTCGATAACAAGAGACAGCCGCCAACCGGACTCTCAGGAAACTAGCCGCAAGGCCCTTATCAAAAGCATCCTGAAGAAACTTAAAACGACGGAAACGGAAACCGTCGCCGCCCAGACTCCACGTCGGGAGCACCAGTCTTCAAAGATCCCCCCAATCCGAACGTAAGTAAGAGAAGTGGATTTTTCCCTCGCCCGCCGTAGGGTAGAAATCACCGCGGGGGAGAACCCATCTTTTTCAGCCGAGCCCTCTCAATGGCCAAACCGTAAGCGAGAATCAACCCACGTGGGGCATCCGCAAGGGACCCTGAAGAAGAAGATCCGGCCGCGCGGACCGGAGCCAAGGAATGCCATCGCGCAACCGGACCAGATCGGCATACCAGGGCCGCCGAGGCCAATCCGAGGCCACCAGGAACACTCGACCCCGATGGACCTCGATGCGCTGAACGACCCGGCCGATCAGAGCCCACGGAGGAAAGACATAAAGAAGGCATAAAGAAGACCGGACGTTGGCCACGGCTGAATGAGAGCGTTGAGCCCCTTGGACATGCTCTCCCTTCGCCTGCTGAAGCAGCGTCCTGCCCTGGCCGATTGAAATGTCGCCATGAGATCCATGATGGGCGGCCCCCACCGACGAACTATTGGCGCGTAAACCTGCGGGCTTAGCTGCCACCCTCCGGGGTCCACCCTCACTCTGCTGAGAAGATCAGCCTGACCATTGTCTGCGCCTGCAATATGCGCTGCCGGGATGGCCAGAAGACAAGACTGCACCCAAGTGACCAAGGCCGTCGCTTCTGAATCCAGGGCCACGCTGCCGGTGCCCCCTTGGCGACTGATGTAAGCTACGCCGGACGCCTTGTCCAAGAGGACTCGCACCGTCCGGTCGAGAACTAGTGCTTCGAGGGCCAAGAGGGCTAGCCGCACCGCCCGAAATTCGAGGCGGAGTGATCGACCAAGAAGTCTCCAGGGGAGACCATTCCCCTTGAGCGAAGCGGGTCTCGCAGGGAGCCCCCCAGCAGGTTAAGCTGGCATCCGTTGAGCACGGAACCCAAAGTGGAGGCTCCCGGGAATCCCCGCGTCAGGTTCTCGGAGGAGAGCCACCACCGGAGCGAACGGCGAACCGCCCTTGAGCAAGTCAATCTCCTGTTCAACGAGTCGAACTGGTTGGACCAAGGGCGCAGCAGAGCACTCTGCAGCGGGCGCATGTGGAAGTGCGCCTAGGGCACCACCTCCAAGGTTGCTGCCATCGTACCGAGGCGCTGCAGGTACCACCATGCAGACGGAGCGGAAATGCCCTTGAAGAGTCGGACAAAGACCGCATGCGACGCTCAGACAGGCACACCAAGCCCCGTGCTGTGTCGAGGCGCACTCCCAGATACTCGAGGTCCTGCCTCGGGCACAGACAGCTCTTGCATCCTGTCACCATCCAGCTGAGGGACCGCAGCAGAACCACCACCCTTCTCGTGACGTACACACACTCCCGACTGGACTTTGCCCGAATCAACCAGTCGCCGAGATACGGATGGACCAGGACGTCCTTTTTGCACAAGGCCGCCGCGACCACTACCATCACGTTTGTGAAGGTGCGGGGGGCCGTGGCGAGACCAAACGGCATGGCCGGAAATTGGAAGGGGCCCCACGGAAGAGCGAAGCGGAGAAAACCGTTGATGAGACGGCCGGATGGGAATGTGCAATGTGGTCTTCAGCGGCTGTGGAAGATCCTGCCGCCGGTGCTCTGAAGAGGGGGGAGATAAGGTGCTGAGGGACCCCGCTAGCAACGCAGTGGGCATGGGGAAAACCTCCGGGATGCAGCGTGCAGGTGAAACACAAGCAAGCTAATAATGTTCCCTTCGTCGGAGTACATTTCAGCTATAATAGAGCCAGAGAAAAGGGCATTGTAGAGACTTAAACCACCTTTCCTCTTCTAGTGTGAGGCTTATTTTTTTTTTTTTTTGCATTGAAAACAAAAAGCCAGGAAGGCTCAGGGAACCCCAAGACCCTCAAGAAATGGATTGTGAAACTCCCCATGCCTCTACAGCATGATTAAAGGTGGAAACTGCTGTATAGAGCTGTATCCTCTAAAAGGAAACACTGAAGAGAAAAACAAAACAGCCGCCGGCACCGAAAAGCTGTCAGGTATTTACAGAACTGAGAAGGGAACTGGCAGTCATTCACAGTGCTGGCAGGCATAGAGAAACTTTCAAGTCAGGGTAAGGCAATTACAGTGACTAAAAGTAGGGAAATTAGAGTGGGATCCCTCCGCTGCCCTTCAGACCTCCATGGTAGGGGCTGAAAGGAGTTTCTGGGGAGGGATGTAGAAGCGCAGTCCAGCCGTAGGAAAATTACAGTGAGCATGCTTAATTAGGCCGAGCCTAAAAGAGACAGGATCCAAAACACTGACTTAAAACCTCAACCAAATGGTATATTGAATAAGACAGATACAAAAATCCGTAGGACGTACAAAGTAACCCGGCTGCAGTTTGGGGACTAAAAATTTAAAATAGGAACTTCAAAACTCAGAGGCAGCCGGTCCGGATACAGCTGAAATCATCCCAGAGCAGCTGAGGCGAGGAATAAAAACCAAAAACAGAGTACTCACAGTTTTCATACCAAAACATGATACCTGAACTTCCTGGAGGTATCCAAATTCTCGTGGTAAAGACTCAGTGCAGCATAAGGCCAATGGAGAGCTCTCCTGAAGCCAAGCTCCGGAGTCCCCAAGGTCATCTGGGGAAGCAAGATGCTGTGGGAAGAGCAGAGCGGATTCATGAGGTCCCTGTGTCTCTTCTGACAGCCTATACAGCGTAACCAGAATAAGGCACAGGGAGAACTAAAAACAAATAACTGCGTCCCGCAGGAACAGGCCTTCCCCAATATTCCCCTTAATAGGTAATGCCTCAGCCATCCTCCCCCGCTGGGCACAGCGGGGAATGTAACCCATGAGCCCTGCACCCTTCGTCAGTGACTCAGCATTGTACTGTGGCTCTGAATTGCATACTGTTCTCTATCCATGCTTACTGTACTTTCTATCCCTTCTGTTCCAACATAGGCAGAGAAAAAGGTAACCTCTGCCCCACTGACATCTATCAAGTGTTGTGGAAAAAAACTGAAACAGCAATACAGCTGTGAGAAGCTAGCAGAGAAGCAATCTGGCTTCCCGCCCAAAACCGAGGCTCATTAGCTATTCAAAATGGCTGCTAGCAAAAATAAAACACAAAAAGAGTGAATTAAAACCCCCAAAAACTAAGGAATTAACTTAAAACGTCAAAGGAGAAGGTGGGAGGGTTGTAGGCATGCGAGAAATGCCCAAAATCGCTGAAAATTCAAGAAAAATCAATCGAGTTACCACAGAACTACAGACAGCAGTGGGAGAAAGATATTCCAGGTCTGAAGAAACTGGGTTGCAGCCCCTGCAGATGCCAAAGTCAGTCACTGCACCTCTGCGGGACCCGCAAATCACATATTGGGGTTTGGCATACATGCTAAGGCAACCTCCACACAGCGGGAAAGAATGGAACAGAACCAGGGAAGCCCACACCAAAGGGACCAACCCTATGTAAAACAGTACAGACTGAAATTTAAAACGTTTTTTTTACAGAAAACAAAACACTCCCCAGAATCCTAGGGGTGCCCTGAGCAAAATCGCCAGGAAAATAAACCCCAAAAACACCAGGGGAACCCGTGCACAAGTGTTAAAAAGTGCCCTTAAAAAGCACACTTTAGAAATCCAAAATGGCCGCCGCACTTTTTCACCCGCGGTAAAAAACGGCGCGAAAATACAAAGGTAACCAAATAATATGGAAAAGAAAGAAAACGACCCTCTAATACAGGGCAAGCGAAAAAAATCAGGAAAAAGTGCAATTTGGGAGCCAGGGGAGCCGACAGAGCCTCTGACATTGCAAACAGGCAGCTGAAAAGTGAAAGCAAGGAAATTTCCTACCAGCTCAGGAAACAGCAAGGAACTCAGTCAACTTCACCAAGTGACAGGCAATGCTGAATCAGGTATGGCTCTCCCCGTAGGGGAGAGCTCAACCCAGGGTTCAGAAATTCCCAGGCAGGAAGGCAGGAGCCCAAGCAGGTCTGGCTTCCCCCCGGATGTCCCCTGTGCAATGCTGTTTTTTTTTTTTTTTTTTTTTTAAAAGAGACAGCTACCTAGCAAATAAATGGTAAATAAAGGACCAAAAACGAAACCCCAAAAGAACTAACTAGTGTTGCTCCTTCAAGTGTCACTAAGTGTGCCCAGCAAGGGCACAGAAGTCCTCAAGCTGCAAGGAGACTGGACACACTGGGGGCTTCTGGGAGCTCCGTCTGCATATATACTACAGAAGACTTGATTGGTCCAGTCTCCAGGCTGCAGGAGGAGGGGCACTACCCGATGTGGAGGACTAAACTGGATTACCGAACAGGAACACAGTGTTTGCGCAGTGGTCTGGCCCGGAGACATATCCGAGCAGGGCACTGACTGAGCCTCCATAATAAATTCTCCTTCACCTGCTGTAGAGATACCACGCGATTCTGGAATCAGCTTATCCTCCATTTGCTGTTCTATGCTTGTAGAGACAGCAACGCAACCATGGCAGATACCAAAGGCAGATACTGTGCCTCTTCAAGTACCGCAGACAACCCACTGCGGGTGAGATGACATCAGTACTGACCACGCGCAAATCCTTGATCAATAAAGTAGTAGAAACACAAATTAATCACTGTTCCCTTTTCATTTTTTTTTCTTTAAACCTCTGTTATGTTAATCCAAGCATTTAAATATATACATTCTTCTGTTCTATTCTTTTTTTTAAGTCACAGAAATAAAATTCTAGAAATGAAATAAAAGCTCCCGCGACGTTTTAAACTCCTAAAATCAACCAAGCTCTTAAGGACCCCCGTTGAATCGGGTCCGTGCCTAGCCGCGGGCTCCGGCCCGAGAACCGTCATTTAGGCCCGCCACGTGGCTAGTCATGCGCGGGAAGGCAGGCAAAAATGGGCACGATGAATTTCCAGCCCGTTTGGCGCCAAAAACTGACACCGCCCGCTGTAGCGATCGCCGCTCGGTCTCCGAAGCCCCCGCCGCCAGCGTGCTGCCATATCAGACAAAACACTCTCTTACCTAAGAGACGCAGCCCTGCAAGCCGCGGCGTCACACAGCACTGCCGCGAGCAACATCCATGACGAGGGCTGATCTGCCGGCCTGAAATGAATCACCGAATCTCTTCAGACTTTGACGTCCCGCAGGGCCTGACTGCCAATCACCCAAACAGTGTGTGTGAGTGAGAAACCAGGCAGAGCTTTCCCCCATACAACCTAGGGGGAAAGATCTGAGCCTCTTCCTGTCCCTGTATGAAGTAAAGAAATTGAGGGATAGAAAAGGCTGTAGCCGGCTGCCCTTTTTTTTTTTTTTAAAGATGTATTCCCCAGAAAAACCAAAAGAAATAACTTTAAAGGGACCAAATCAAATTATACAACTAAACCTAACTACTGTGACCCCACAGGTCCCGTATAGGCCTTCGCCTAGGGCCCCGGGGTTATAGTTGCCTCCTATCTTGCAGAACAAAAGTCTTCAGTTGAGTGTTAAGGCAAAACAAAGATAAGGGCTTTATTCCCCTTCCCTCAATGATATCTTTTTGTACAACAAAACTTGGAAACAAAACAGTACTTCCAAAGAAAAATATGTTCTTTACCTTTGTAGCTTACAGGTCTTCAGCGCAAGGATTCAACATCATCCGACATGCATAACGTACAGTCCATGGGAGCACATTCAGGAATATTGTTATTACTTTCCCACTGCATCAGCTCACATTCACCCGGTGTTACACTTGGGTTTAAATCCTCATAGCTGTTTCTGTACAAGACTCTCTCTGACGATTCAGATGGACTACAAGGATACAGTTCTAAGCAAGTAGGTTTTGGAATACCTGTCACTGCAGTATGTCCTCTCTAGCTCTCCTCCTCTAACCTCCAATGGCTAGGAATTGTTTTATATCTTCCTGTAGTTAATTCATGCTCTGTGCACTGCTCTGACCCTCTGGTACAAACAGACTTTTTAGCTTTCCCTTTGATAAAGCTTGGTTCCCACCTGTATAAATGGTGAGGTCTTCTCTCTGGTAATGAGGACTGTGGACTCCCCTGCTCTCCCAGTCTGGACAGCTTTCTGACCTCAGCTTGGTCTCTCCTTCTCTCTGGAGTTACAGCTTCTACCTCTTGGCTGTAAGCAGGCTCCACCTCAGACCTCAAGTTGCTAGCACTCTGAGCACTTCGATGGCCACGTTCTTCTGAAGCTTTTCCCTTGCTGCTTCCTGTTCCAGGGCTACTCCCACTGCTTCCTGGATTCAGCAGGCTTCTCTCTCTGTGACCTCTGCTTCCTGCACTGCTGCTGCTCACACTGACCTCTGCTGGATCTACCCAGCAGCTTTTATCTCCCTCTCCACTACACGTTCCCTGTGCTTTCCTGGACAGGTGATTATAATCAGATCCTAAACTTCTTGCTGCGTCATGGCTTGGGTGTGGTAATCCTATTCCACTGTTTCTTTGCTCCTTTTGAGCTGTGTGTGCTGGCTGCCTAACAGGTTTTAAGGTAAATTTCTCTTTTTCCTCTATTATCATAGGCTCTGTATAGGCTTCCATGTCACACTACATGCTCCTTATGTGTTTCTCTAGTGAGCCCAGCACCTAGGCTCACTACGTCCTCCTGCTGCATGGAGACTGGACACACTGGGGGCTGATGGGAGATACCAGCAGGCTATATCCAGTGATGTCACAACTTTGACATGCCCAGTCTCCAAGCTGCAAGAGGAGGTGCACAACCCAGAGGTGGAGGACTAAACTGGAGGAACGATAAGGAACAGGGAGCCTGCTCAGCAGGGAAACATGCAGATTCTCAGTCAGGATAGCAAAGACTGGCTTACTCTGACAGGGGCCAGATGTCAGAGGGAAGTGTCAACAGTGACTGGCACACCCAGATGCCAGTGGAAGGTGCTGGCAGGAATGACTAATGGGGATCTCATAGTGTTGCCTTCAGAAATTGCTAAGCAAGAAAGACTACTGGTGCCTCCTATGACTACTAAAGTTGTTAAGTATTACTGGCCCATTTATAAACTGGTTAAGACTTGTGATAAGGAAGCTTATCATAGCTCAGGTAGGAGCTATAGAAAAGATGATGTGACGCTGAACAAGCAACCTGTCAGTTCTGGTAGAAGTGAGAAAACAGAATTTTCACATAAAAGACTACCAGTCCCAGAATGCACCAGGTTTCCAGCAGCCATGAGAGGGGCTGAAGGGAGAAAATGTGTGTGCAATCAAGAGAGCTATGAGGTAATCCCTAAGCACTCATCTCAAAGGGCAGGGCCTGATTCAACACAGGTGCGCTGTGTTAGGGAGCAGCACACATTAGGACAGAATAAGAATAGAGCTTATTCTTCAGATAACAGTTACTACAAGCTCCAGCCCAGCTTCAGGGAGAGTTGGAAGAACAGCTTCAGCAAAAGCCACGCAGATAGAGAGAGAAGGAAACTCTCTGGAAGGAAGAGAAGAAAGGCCATTGGAAGGTCTGGGAGATTCCAAGGCAGTACTCATACTGGGAGGTATTCCAAAAGCCAGCAGAGTCCATTGGACTGGATTCAGCCAGAGGAATGGAGTGGCAGAGATAGGAATCACCAGTGGCTACCTGGAAGAGAGAAGACTGCACGTGGAAGGGACTTTCAGACCAAGGCCAGAAGGTATGTGAGAGGAGATCCAGTGTCCAGGGATCAAGATTGGAAGGCTGGACATCAGAATTGGGTTACATATTGGCCAGGCTATACAGAGAGGAATAATGATAGCAGGAGAGGCTCAGGTATGAACACTGATCCAGACCCTATCTATAACAGAGAATGGCAGCCAGGGAATAAGCATTCTCATGATAGTGCCTTAATGAAAGACTCGTCTGTGCCAATGTATGATAGTGACCATATGCTGATTGATGAAGAGGGAGATACAGCAAATGAAACTATTTATATGGACTGTTCTCTATCTAAATGCTATTGCTAGTTTTCCATGAGCAAACACATCAGCCATCACAAAGAAACCTAACTTTGTTCTTTATTTCCACTGCAAACAGCTCTTAAAGCAGGATTTGGGCTCACACAGTAGCAGCCAGCCAGCTAAAGGCTTTCAGCTGGTCCATTGATAGTAATTAGGGCTGCACCTGATTGTGTGTGTGAGCAAGGGAGAATCACTGCTGAGATCTGCGTGGAAAATAAGCAGAAGTTAACCTAACCAGCAAAGTTTATTCTTTACTTTGTGCCTTTGTATTTGGTAATTATTTGCTAAGAAAACATTAGCTAATTGCCTGACAAGCTGAAGGTTGTTTTCTGGTTTACTTTGTGACTTTTTGTTATCCATTTTAAACACTGCAAGCAAGTAACCTCATTTATAGTGCTATCAAGCATACATGTGCTGGGTGAATTAAACCCCATCAATAAAAGAAGTATTTTATTGATCTTACCACTTGGTTTCACAACTCAAATTATTGTCATCAGCTGTGTTTGGGAGTGAATGAACTACAATACCCACAATACCTTGCAAGAATCATATGAATATATGCATCGTCAAGATTGTGTAAGTTCTCACCCTAGGCAGCCGTCTGACAGACTGTAAATAGCCCTTGTATTGTGGTAGGCTATGGCCTGTAAACTAGGCCTAGATCCCAACCCCCACCTGGGATTAGTGTTAAGAGGAACCAGAGGTTGAGAATCTGCCTTAAACTGTTTTAAACTGCTTTTGAAAGTTTGCATAATTCCTTTATGCTGATGATAGAAATGTTCTTGCATTCTGAGCTAGAAATGGCCTTGAAGTAGAAATGTAACCATGTTAGAGACTATGCCTCTGTTAGGACAGTTTGAGAAGGGGGAACAAGGAAGGGGGCCCAGAGAGGGTCACCGATTGGATAGGTACGAGGGGCGTTGGGACCAACAGAAAGGTTGCCTCTATCAAATTGTAAAAATTGTATATAAGGAATCTGCTCCTGTACTCCATTGCTCAGTCTCTTTTGGACACGCTCCTGTCTGAGCCTGTGCACAATAAATTGGCTTGGACACTGCACCCGACTCCTGGTATTATTTATTGCATGCACTTCGCTGCTACATTTCTTGGTGCGTTGGCCAGGAAGTGCGAGTAGTGGATGGTATTCAAGTGAATATACCACGTTTTACCGCCTCAAGGTTTGGTCCAGCTGGAACCGTGTCTGGCCAACCACAGGGGAAACCTCAGGCGCCACCGGTCCTCTTGCATCGGAGAGGATTCCTCCTTGCCTCGGCAGATTACTGGATCCGACTGACCAACACCTCCGAACCCGAGGGGAGTCCGGGATTCAACCCATGAACTGGTTCTGTATCGGGTACCGGATCCGGTGAGTAGAAATTTCTTTGTTACTCAGATAGTTAGTCTGGGAAACTTGTACGGGATTACAGTACCGAGAGCCTGATCACCTCTCAGGGCAGTCCGAGTACGTCTTGCATGAGTATGCACGAGACCGAAACCATTGCCCTTGGTTAGTCAGCAGTCCGAGTACGTCTTGCATGAGTATGCGCGAGACTGAAACCACTGCTTTTGATCAGTCAGTAAGGCCTGGGAATTCTGGAATGTTGCTAGCATACCTGTCTGTGTTTGAGTGACAGGTCTTGAAAAAGCATCTGGTGTTTGTGTCTCCCTCTGTTTCTAGGGCTGCCCAGACCCCTTACCGGCAGTCCGATCACCCGCACCCTCTGTCTGTTGTCTAACCGCGGGTTTCCCTTATGGTATAATGTAAGATTATTAATTAAGGAACAGTACTGAGAAAAGAAAGAAAAAAAACCTCAGGAGTCACTTTAAGGAATCGAGTCTAAGCACAGCACAGCAACGAGCTGTCTCAGAGATTTTATTTTGCAGCACAGCGTGAGAGACGGTATCTCTAGCAAGCAGAGGGATAAGGGGTGTGTCTTTCACACAGCCTGCAGAAAGGAATGTCTCAGTATCCTGGAAAGTTTCATTATCCTTTAAGTTCTTATTAACCCCTTCGGATCTCCTCAACTGTTTTAGTTATGTCTCTGCCCTGCCTGTATTGTTACTTCACATGTACCTGTTATATTAGTTTGCTGGTTATATCTCAGCCCTGCCTGTATTTCTACGTCAACTGTTCCTGTTATATTATTATTATTTTTATTTATTTATTTATTCTCTGATTTATGAGGGAAACCTGAATGGCTTAGAGGTCCACGTACGGACCAAGGGAAGACGGAAAGTGTTTATTTTACAGTTGCTGCAGAAAGTGAGAGTGTGATTTCTATGGGATTTGAGAGAGAGAGAAACCTGAATGAGTGAGAGAGAGACAAAAGTTTTGAACAGCATTTTTGAACAGCATGGGAGGGGGTGTATCTATACTGAGCCTTCTGCAGTGTCTCCTTAAGAACTTTAAGAGGGGTTTCTCAGGTGATTATGTAATTGTAATGACCCCCAGGTCGATGGGAAGTTTTATGTGAACGGGAATGGCCCCCCCTGTCTTTATAGAGTGCACCCAGAGGAACACTGCCACACAGTTCTGTCATGCTGGGAAGTTTGGATTTTGCCGGCATGTCTGTTTGTGTGTGTGTGAATGAGAGGTCTTGAAACACAGACCAAGCAAGTGCGGACTCCTGATTAGCGCAGTTCCTGGCCGGGCGACCGCGCCCAGGTCGCGAAAAGGAGGAAGCGTTTGGTGTTTGTCTACCTATTTGTTTCTAGGGCTGTACGGACCCCTTACCTGCAGCCCGACTACCCGCCCCTACTGTGTGTTGTTGTGTACGTCATTATGGGAGGGTCGAAGTCCATGCAAACTCCGTTGAAATGTATGATCAAGAATTCTAGCAAGGGAGTTGCCGGAGACTATGGAATAAAAATCTCTCCGTCCCGATTAGAGATGCTCTGTGAGAGGGAGTGGCCAGTACTAGTCACCTCGTGGCCCCCTTTGATATTAGTATCATACCTTTAGTTCACCAGATTGTACGAAAAGACCACCCTGACCAGTTCCCCTATATAGATTCCTGGTTAAGTATGTGTGAAAAAGAGCCCTCCTGGATGAAGTGTTGTTATGAGGAACAGTGCAGGATATTTGTAGCAACCACCCTGGGGGGGGGGAGCCCGGAAGCCTGGGGAAAAGAAACTGCCTGTCTATTCTACCCCAGAATCTCCAGACATTCCGACCTGTCCGTCCCAGTTCCTCTATAGGCCAGTCCCCTCAGCTCCGCCACCACCCCGGGCAAAGCCTGGTACAGGGGGACACCCCTCTGCAAATTTACCCCAAGTAGTCCACCCGCTACCTCCGCAGCAGGAGGACGTGCACCCCCTTTCAACCGGAAGCCCTGGTTCCATCCAGAGTGCCTTGGGAGGGACGCAGTCCACCGATGACACTGCAAGCAGGGATTCATTTGCCAGTTCAGGGTCACTCACTGCTGTCACCCAATATCATGGAACAGAACCCCGACAGTCCCGACTACCTTATTTAACAGTATTTCTAAACCGCCTTATCTTAATAATCAAGGTGGTATCACAGCAAGCAATCAGGTAAAGTGTGTGTGTTGTACATGCAGTGAGGATAAAACTTAGTTGTGTGAGGGATGTGTTGGGTGCTTGATTTGTTTGAGCTATATACAGGGTGGGCTATTTACAGTGGTGCTAGAATCAGATTTTATCTATCTTCAGTTGTTTGGGAGGCTTGGAGTGCTGTTATCCATTCTCTTAGGTTATGTGATGTGACCATAGTGCTCTATGAACAGCATGGTTTTCAGTTGTTTTCTGAAGTCTTTGAGGTCTGGAGTTGCCCTTAGATCGTCCGGTAGATTGTTCCATATTGTTAGAGCAGCCATGGAGAGAGCTCTGTCTGTTGTGTCCCTGCGTGTGTGCTTGTACTCATTTGGGGTGCTGACTCGGTTGCGTGTTTGACTTCTTCTGGGACGTGCGCTGGTTTCCGGTTGTATGAGCAGGTGGAGGCTGTTGGCTGATGTGTGTTCTTTTATCTTAAATAGGTTTATGATAGTCTTGTATCTGATGCGAGCAATGATTGGGAGCCAGTGTAAGTCCTTTAGTGTAGGTGTGATGTGCTCCTGCCTTGCGGCTCCGGATATGATTCGAGCTGCAGTGTTTTGTGCCAGCTATAGTGGTTTGAGAGCTTGTTTTGGTAGTCCGAGGTATATCGGATTGCAGAAGTCCAGTATTGGGGTTATCAGTGCTTGACAGACTGTACGGAAGTGTTCTGGAGCGAGGAGTGGTTTCAGTCTCCTGATGATTCGCATCCTGTAATATGCTTTTTGGATTGTTTTGTCTATGTGTGGTTTGAGGTTGAGTTTACTGTCCAGAGTAACCCCAAGGTATCTCACCTCCGAGCTTATCGGTATCGTGGTGCTTTGTATCTTTATGTTTGGTGGGTGTGTGAAGCTTTGGTTTCGAGTGATGATTAAAGCTTCAGTCTTGTTGTAGTTTATAGCTAGATTGTTGTTTTGGCACCACTTCGCCATTTGGGTAAGGCAGTCTGCTATCTTAGAGAAGTCCGGGTTTTCGATTGATATCGGGGAGTATACCATTATATCGTCTGCGTAGATGCTTTCAGAAGTACAACTGCAAGCCAGAGGGATGGTCACGATATGCCATTGCGCCAGGTCCCAGGTCTACCTACTCTTAATGACCAGGACCAGGTGGTGATGGGACCAACCAGTCTTGTTTATGTGCCCTTTTCCACCACTGATTTATTGAACTGGAAGACGCATTATACATCCTATACTGAGAAACCCCAAGATTTGATTGAATTAATCTCTAGTATTATGCAGGTCCATCAGCCTACCTGGTCTGATTGTCGCCAACTCCTGTCTACTCTCTTCACTACTGAAGAAAGAGCACGGATTGTGCAAGCTTACACCCGATGGTTAGAAGAAAATCCGGTAGGAGAAGCAGGCCTAAATCCCCGGCAAGCAAACGCCGCGGATTTTCCAAATGACGATCCTAGATGGGATCCGAACAGTGTCGATGGGGCGACAGCCCTTAATCGGTTCCGCCAAGCCCTACTGCAAGGCCTGAAGAAAGGAAGCCAGAAGGTCATGAATATCGGAAAGGTATCCAAAGTCATCCAGCATTCAGATGAGAGCCCAGCGGCCTTTTATGAACGCTTATCTGAAGCCTATAGACTATATACCCCATATGATCCAGCAGCCCAGGAAAATTTGCGCATGGTAAATGCGGCTTTTGTGAGTCAGTCCCAGGGAGACATAAAATGGAAAATGCAGAAGTTAGAAGGATTTGCGGGCATGAATGTGGCCCAGTTAATGGAAGTTGCTCAGAAAGTGTTTGTGAATCATGACAATGAGCGTCAGAGGGAGAGTGAACGTAAAATGAAGAAGAAAGCTGATTTTCTTGCTGCAGCATTAGTTGAACGACGAGGAGGAAGTTCCGCTAACAGAAGGACACAAGGACGTGGAAGGGGCCAAGCAAATGGCCGGCCTCCGGTGGGCTAAATCAATGTGCCCACTGTAGAGAAGAAGGACATTGGAAAATTGAATGCCCGAACTTTGACTCCACCTCCCGAAGGGGAGGAGGGAACACTTGAAGAGCAGGGGGCCGATTCCGGAATCATGGAGGAATGCGTTGCACACAGTTCCAACGAGAAGAAGTGGCTATGGAGGGAGTGGCTATCGGGGAGGGCTACAATTCGGATGGATGCTAGGCCAGACCGGGCTCCAAGTTTCCCCTGGGTCCCCAGGAGCCTATGGTCAGTCTGAAAATTGGGGATCAATATATGGATTTTATGGTGGATACGGGGGCTGAACACTCAATAGTAGGAAAACCAGTGGCCCCTCTGTCTTCCCGATCTGTTACCATTGTCGGGGCCACCGGTACTCGGGCCACTAATCCCTTCCTGCAGAACCGCACTTGTGAATTAGGGGGACGGAAGATAACACACCAGTTCCTGTATATGCCTGAATGCCCAATCCCCCTCTTGGGCCGAGATATGCTCGCTAAGCTCCAGGCGCAGATATCCTTTGTTGAAGGGGGAGAAATGGAAATGACTCTGAATTTGAAGTCTGCTGGCCTGATGGTGTTGACTGTCCCCCGTGAAGAAGAATGGCGGCTCTATAGTACATCTCCGACCAAGGCAGCCAGTTCCCGCATACCCACCAATATTCTGGCTCCACCCAAAGTGTGGGTGGAGGATAATCCTCCGGGCCTAGCGAAAAATGTAGCCCCGGTTCTCATCACCCTCAAACCAGGAGCGGAACCAGTGCATGTGAGACAATACCCTCTTCCGCGACCAGCAATTGAAGGCATTCATTGTCATCTAATGAAATTATTGAAGTATGGACTCCTAAGGAAGTGTCTATCACCCTGGAATACCCCCCTCCTCCCAGTCAAGAAACCTGGGACAGACGATTACCGCCCAGTACAGGATTTGAGACGAGTGAATGATGCAGTTACATAGAAACATGATGACAGAAAAAGACCACATCTAGTCTGTCCTTCCATAACAACAACTACAACAGTCACTTTTTACCTTTAGAGATCCTCTGTGTTGGTCCCATGCAATGTTCCCTCTAATTTTCTGTAGGCTGTGTGCGCATAAAATATCAGCTGTGCAGCTTTTGAAGGAAGGTTAAATTTTTGTGTGCCACATAACGACACTCAGAGTTATATACTTTAAAATTTGACTACACGTCAGAATACAGTATGTACACCACGTTGATTGTAATAGAAGATATTGTAGAACTTGTGAAAACCATAAATACACAACAACTTTTCAATTTTAAGAATGTCTGTGTTGTTTTCTATCAGAATCAGAACCGTAATTTTTGTGCGCTCTGTTGTAAAGTATGTGCGCTCACTCGGCGAGGTGTGTGCGCGCGCACACGCGCACAGCTTAGAGGGAACAGTGGTCCCATGCTTTTTTGAATTCAGTTACTGTCCTCATCTCTACCACCTCCACTGGGAGACTATTCCATGGATCCACTACTCTTTCTGTAAATAAATATTTCCGCATATCACTCCTGAATCTATCTCCCTTCACCCTCATCCCATGTCCCCTCGTAGCAGAACTTGCTTTCAATTGAAAGAGGCTCTCTCCCTGAACATTTATGCCACGGAGGTATTTAAACATCTCAATCATATCACCTCTATCCTGCCTTTCCTCTAAGGTGTACATATTAAGATCCTTAAGTCTGTCCTCATATGCTTTATAATGAAGCCCATTAATCATTTTAGTAGCAACCCTCTGCACCGACTCCATCCTGTTCACATCCTTTTGAAGGTGCGGTCTCCAGAATTGCACACCATACTCCAAATGAAGTCGCACCAAAAACTTATACAGAGGCATTATCACCTCCTTTTTTCTGCTAGCCATTCCTCTCCGTATGCACCCAAGCATCCTTCTAGCTTTTGCCGTCGCCTTTTCTACCTGTTTAGCTACTTTAAGATCATCAGACACAACCACGCCTAGGTCCCGCTCTTCTTTAGTGGACAAAAGTAATTCACCTTCTATACTGTATTGCTCCCTTGGATTGCTGCAGCCCAAATGCATGACCTTACATTTTTTAACATTAAATCCCAGCTGCCAAATTCTAGACCATTCTTCAAGCTTAGCTAGATCCCTCCTCATGTTATCTACACCTTCCTGGGTGTCTACTCTATTGCAGATTTTGGTATCATCTGCAAAGAGGCAAACTTTACCCGACAGCCCTTCCGCAATATCACTAACAAAGATGTTAAAAAGAATCAGACCAAGGACAGATCCCTGGGGCACACCACTGGTAACATCCTTCTCCTCAGAGTGAGCTCCATTTACTTGTACTCTTTGTCGCCTCCCACCCAACCAATTTCTAACCCAAGCAGTAACTTTAGGGTCCATCCCTAGGGTGCTCAGTTTGTTTATAAGTCGCCTGTGAGGAACAGTGTCAAAGGCTTTACTGAAATCTAAATACACCACATCTAGAGCTCTCCCTCGGTCCAACTCCCTGGTCACCCAGTCAAAGAAATCAATCAGATTTGTCTGACAAGACCTGCCTCTGGTGAATCCATGCTGCCTCGGATCCTGTAATCAGCTGGAATCCAGAAACCTCACTATTTTCTCTTTCAGCAGCGTTTCCAATAATTTACTCACCACCGAAGTTAAACTAACCGGCCTGTTGTAACCATACATCCGGTGGTACCAAACCCCTACACTCTCCTGGGACTGATTCCCGCTGAGGCTACTCATTTCACCGCCTTGGATTTGAAGGATGCTTTCTTCTGTATACGACTAGCATCAACCAGCCAACTTTTGTTTGCCTTTGAATGGGAAAACCCTACTACAGGAAGGCGGGGTCAACTCACCTGGACTCGACTACCCCAAGGATTCAAGAACTCGCCTACTCTCTTCAGTGCTGCTCTCAACCAAGATCTTTCAAGTTACTCTGTTACTCCAGGAGAAAGAATCCTTCTCCAGTATGTAGATGACCTACTGATTGCCACCAACCCTAAAAGCGAATGCTTGCAAGCCACCAGTGATCTCTTGCACCTCCTGAGTGAAGCCGGATACAAGGTCTCAAGAGCCAAGGCGCAGTTATGCCAAACTGAGGTTAAATATCTGGGGTTCCATCTGTCCAACGGGATTTGGAGGTTAGGACCAGAGCGTAAGGAAGTAGTGTGTTGCATCCCTACCCCAAACCCGAGAAAGCAGGTGCGGGCTTTCTTAGGAGCTGCAGGCTACTGCCGAATATGGATACCCAACTTTGCGCTGCTGGCAAAGCCATTGTACCAGGCCACCAAAGGAATGGAACGATCTCCCTTGGAATGGGGACCAGAGCAGGATGCAGCATTCCGATCCTTGACAGCAGCCTTGATGTCATCACCAGCTTTGGGGCTGCCAGATGTACAGAAACCATTCCGTCTATATGTCCATGAGTTAAGCAGGAATGTTCTGGGCGTTCTGACCCAATCCCTTGGATCTCGGCAGCGACCTGTAGCGTATCTATCTAAACAACTGGACACTGTAGCAAAAGGATGGCCACCTTGCCTGCGAGCCGTTGCAGCTACAGCTCTCTTGGTGAGTGAAGCAGACAAGCTCACCCTGGGTCTGAGTCTCCAAGTTACGGTACCACACTCTGTCCTAACCCTCATGGAGCACAAAGGAAATTATTGGTTCACCAATTCATGAATGCTGAAGTACCAAAGCATGTTGTGTGAAAACCCCTGATTGCAGTTGATCGTCAGTCAAGCTTTGAACCCAGCTACGCTGTTGCCAATCGGTCCAGGCCCCCCCGATCATGATTGCTTGGAAATAATGGACACTGTATTCTCCAGTCGCCCTGATCTAACTGATGTCCCACTGAAGGATCCTGAACAAGCTTTCTTCGTGGATGGAAGTAGTCTCGTTGTCGACGGACAACGTTGTGCTGGCTATGCAGTAGTGACCCTGGACACGGTAGTTGAATCATCGGCTTTGGCCCCGGGGACTTCAGCACAGAAGGCTGAACTGTTAGCCCTCACCAGGGCACTGATAATAGGGACGGGGCTCCACTTGAATGTGTACACAGACTCAAAGTATGCCTTTACAACATTACACGCTCATGGAGCCCTGTACAAGGAACGAGGGTTGATAACCTCAGGAGGCAAGTCTATCAAATATGGTCCTGAGATATTGACACTACTAGATGCTGTATGGGCCCCAAAACAAGTTGCAGTTATGCACTGCCGAGGTCATCAGGCAGGGGAAGGAGACGTTTCACAGGGAAATAGGTTTGCTGATGTTTCCGCCCGAGAAGTAGCCATGATTGGACAAGTTCCTGCACCCAATACCCCAGTCCAAGCAGCCTTATTTCCAGTACCTCTCAGTGCATGGGCTCCCCGATATACCTCCAGAGAGTTAGACTATTTCTGTCAGGAGGAAGGGAGAGTGTTAACAGAGACCAGATGGATAGTGCTACCACCACCGGTAGGTGGCTTACCTCCCGGTCCAACTGTAATCCCTGAAGCATTAGGTCCTGCCTTTGTCCATGCTTTTCACCAGGCCACACATTATGGGAAAACTGCAATGGAAAAAGCTCTCAGACCCCATTTCTGTATTTCATTATTAGGACCCATATCGGCTTCAGTAGCCCATAGATGTGTAATCTGTGCAAAGAACAATGCCCGGCAGGGTCCCAACCTGCCCCCAAGAGCTCAATCAGTAGGAGTTACCCCCATGGGAAATATCCAGGTGGACTTCACAGAAATGCCACGTGCTAATGGATATCATTATCTGTTGGTCTTGGTTTGTACATTCTCTGGGTGGGTGGAAGCTTTCCCCACCAGGACTGAGAAAGCCAGAGAAGTTACCAAAATTCTGCTCCATGACATCATTCCCCGGTTTGGAATACCATTAGTTATAGGGTCAGATAATGGGCCCTCATTTGTATCTCAAGTAACTCAGCAGTTAGCCCAAGCTCTGCAAGTGCAGTGGAAATTAGATACAGCTTACAGACCCCAAAGCTCAGGAAAGGTAGAGCGTATGAATCGCACCCTAAAGTCCCAGCTGTCTAAACTCTGCCAGGAAGCTCACCTGAAGTGGCCCCAGGTTCTTCCTATGGCCCTCCTCAGGATACATTCAGCCCCCACCAAGTCATTAGGAGTTTCCCCATTCGAGATTTTGTATGGGCGACCTCCGCCCATTGTCCAGGGAATAAAGGGGGATATGAAACAGATTGGGTCTGAAATCACTAGACAAGAGCTGTTGGCTCTAGGTTCTGTCTTGCAGAGTCTCCATGCTTGGGTACAAGACCAACTGCCCATCAGCCTGACTGAGCCACTGCATCCCTTCAAGCCTGGAAGTGCGGTGTGGATCAAAGAGTGGAGAAAGGAACCACTAACGCCTCATTGGAGAGGACCCTATGTTGTTAACCCCTACAGCCGTTAAGGTTGCCGAGGTCGAACCTTGGATCCATCATAGTCGGGTAAAACCAGCAGCTACCACCAAATCTACACTCTGGACTTCAACTGACCACCCCGGATCGCGACTCACGCTGCGACAAAGACAGCCACCATAAGACTCTACTCCTGCCACCTACTGGAAGCTGGCAGGTCCACGTACGGCAGAAGCTTGAGGAATCTACAACCCTACTCCTGTCACCTACCGGAAGCTGACAGGTCAACGTACGGTGGAAGCTGTAAAGGAAGAGAACTCAAGTGAAAGATTTGAAATTTTTAAGAGAAAATTTACTAAGATCTTGTAATCATGATATATCTATGCATTAATGCTGTACTTGCGGTAGCCCTGGGGCCCCTTAGAATGACTCGGCTTGATTACTTATTAGCATCGGAAGGAGGAGTATGTGGAAAGTTCAATATGACGAATTGCTGTCTGCAAATTGATGGCCAAGGTCAAGTTATTGAGGAAATAGCCGACCATATGCGAAGGCCAGCACATGTACCAGTTCAGACATGGCATGGGCTGGAACTCAATGGATGGTTCCGTTCTCTATTCTCAGGGCTAGGAGGTTTAAAGACTATTGTGATTGCAGTTTTATTAATGATGGCTATGTGTCTGCTCCTTCCATGCTTCCTGCCCTTATGCCTGCGTATGTTTACCTCAATTATTGACAGTACAGTTGAACATAAGACAGCGGCCAGAGTACTAGCTATGTGGCAGTATCAGGCCTTGCCTCAGGAGGAAGCAACAGTTTGAGGAGAATATATGTGATTCTATCCTCACCCCCTTTTTAGGGGGGGGGGGGGTTTGAGAATAATCAAAAGGGGGGAATGTGGAAGGCTATGGCCTGTAAACTAGGCCTAGATCCCAACCCCCACCTGGGATTAGTGTTGAGAGGAACCAGAGGTTGAGAATCTGCCTTAAACTGTTTTAAACTGCTTTTGAAAAGTTTGTATAATTCCTTTATGCTGATGATAGAAATGTTCTTTCATTCTCTGAGCTAGAAATGGCCTTGAAGTAGAAATGTAACCATGTTAGAGACTATGCCTCTGTTAGGACAGTTTGAGAAGAGGGAACAAGGAAGGGGGCCCAGAGAGGGTCACCGATTGGATAGGTACGAGGGGCATTGGGACCAATAGAAAAGTTGCCTCTATCAAATTGTAAAAATTGTATATAAGGAATCTGCTCCTGTACTCCATTGCTCAGTCTCTTTTGGAGTGCACAATAAATTGGCTTGGACCCTGCACCTGACTCCTGGTATTATTTATTGCATGCACTTCGCTGCTACAGTTATCTCCAGAAACACCTGACTGTAAATACTACTGGTGCCTTGATAAACTAATAGTAGTAGTAGACTGTAAATAATGCTGATGCCTTCAGGCACCGTCAGGACTATAAATAATACTGGTGCTTATCGAGCCTAAGACTACAATCATGTTGAATCGTTTTCTTGTTCTGTATTAGAAATTATTGCAGCTAGAACCAAATTGCCAGTTCTAGTCCTTGGGAAGTAAATTAAATTATTTCAGGTTCAGAATCAACTTCAAGTTCCGAGTACAGGAGTTACCGGAGACAGATCGTGTGAACGTCTGAGAGGCCTCCCAGGAAATATCTCGTCCCAAGAACCCAGCACCCAGTCTGTCTGAACTGTTAGGACACTGGAAGAAATACGTTTTATGGGCTCCAGGATAGCTAGCCCGGTAACAGGGGTTACATTATGAGACTCAAAACGTGAAAGGTACAGAAACAGTCCCAACTGTACTGGTAGCCTGATTAAAGCTACCTATATTGCATTTGATGATGAACTCTAGAGGGAGACTCCCTTAGGCATGAGGCAAGCGTTAAGCACTCCACAGTTGTGCATGCGATTAATGCATTATAAAACCTCGATTCTAAAGAAACCAATAACCCTCCCCGGCGCACCCGCTGCCCCACCCCCCATAACACGCCCACAGCCCCACCCCTTCCTCCTCCACACATCTCCCCTCCCCCTTCCTCCTCCGCGCGCACCCCACCGTGCACTCATACTTAGACACTGGAAGCCCTTCCCCGCCTCTACCTGCTCCATGCTGCCTCCGCCGCACCCTTCACCGGCGGCGTTCCGGGTCTCAGGCGCTACCCCTAATCTCCCGGCACTGCCAACGTCTGCTCCCGGCCATCTCTTGGGCACCCAGAGCCGCAGACCCCCATCACGTGACCGGCGCAAGCCGGCACCGCCCCAACCGCCAGGAGTGCGTCGCGCGATACCAGCTCCCATTCCGAGGGGGAGGGGCCGCTGTTTAAGTGTCGGAGCGCGATTTCCTTCCACCCTTGCTCCTTCTACGTTCTGGTAGTTACCGTGGGCCCCACGATGGTGGGTTGGGGAGCGAGGTAGCTTCCCCCCTCCACGCGCCTCGACCAGAAAACGTCATAGGCTACTGGAAGGCCAGAACTTGCCTTATGGATCTGTTGCCTCCGTCTTTTAGCTGAAGGAGGCGCTGTTGAGCCTGCTACCCCTGATTGGGGGAATGATTGCAGTACTACTATTAATATACAAGGCCTACGCAGTGCTGTACAGACATGTAGGCCAATGCAGAAAGTTAGTTTTGCCTTTAAGAACCCATAATGCCATGTTTAAGTACACTTTAGATCTTTTTTTTTTTTGTGCATTCAAAAGGTTTATTAACACCAATGGAAAACCTTCAGCCCAATTAATGCCACGTGTACTTAAATGTATTTATCAGCTGCACATAATGGGCCAGTATACAAATCATGGCTGCACCCGATGCAGAAACTGGCATAAAGGATTTTGCAGCCAGCCATAGCATCAAAATGTTTTCTGCATGATCTAAGGTAACTTAACCCTCGGATACACTACCCCCTGGTCAGGGGTGACCCGGGTGTCGATTTTTGTGTTTTTTTCTTCAAAATGGTAAGGAATTGTATTTTGGTACTCTAGGTATTCCTCAACAAACCATTTTTAAGTATTTTCTTACATATGGTTTGCAAAAATAACGTTTTTATACAGTACTGCATGTTGCTGAACAAACAAGGGGTGATTTTCAACACTCGCACAATAACACTCTCCTTTGTTTTATAGCAGCAAAGAAAGTCACCACTCCAAGTCCACATTACAATCCTGTGTTTTCTAACGTCTTGCTTACATTTATGACATCACCTGACGTCAGTTCCTTGTTTGTTTCTGTGGATTAAAATTTTTTACAACAAAGGTAAACAATGCCACTCCCAAAACGCTTCAGCGGCTGTGCAGCAACTGAAAAAATTAGACATTGGTTTAATGATAGTTTGAGTAATGATACTGAAGGTGCTGATACAGATAGTGCAGTCATTCCCGCCCAGTCCGATCAGCTTGATCTTGATGATAGCGGCAGTGAAGCGGAAGATGCTGTCAAAGAAAATAATATACCACAAAAACCCCAATCTTCTGGTGAAAATTAAACCACCTCAACAAAATCAACCCCAAAAATGTAGAAACTATATTTTTTGTCGGATGTTGTCAGGAAAGGAACATTGTATTAAAACTATGTCCACCACACAGTCACATCCTTTTTATTATAAAACGAAAATTCTTTACTTAACTGAATCGCAGATTACTGAGGCACGCTCAAGCACGACGTGCACGTTTCGGGTAAAAAACCCTGTGTCAAGTGCCGCCATTAGACAGATGATATTGCTAAGGATATTTTTGACATGTTTGTAACTCCAGATATATTGTCAGCAGTGTTAGATTTCACAAATTCTGAAGGCATACGTAGAGCTGAAGCAATGCAGCCACCATGTACTGACTGGAAACAGGTAACAATGGAAGAGCTCCAAGCAACATTGGGTCTTCTGTACATGAGTGGTGTTTTCAAGTTGAACAAAGTGTACGCAGAACTTGGGCTAAAAGTCCTATCCAGAATCCTATATTTCCAGCTGTTATGTCAGGTAAAAGGTTTGCAGAAATAATTGAGTTTACTTCGATTTGATGACAAACAAACCCGTGAATCACGAAGGGCCAATGACAAATTTACTCCAGTCAGAGATGTTTGGAATTTATTCACTTCTCAGTGCATGAAAATGTACATACCATCTGCATACTTGACTGTTGATGAACAATTGTTGGGGTTCAGAGGCAAGTGTCCGTTTCGTCAATACATCAAGTCTAAACCAGACCGATACGGTATAAAGTTATGGGTGTGTGCAGATGCCGAAACGTATTATGTATTCAACATGAAGCCATACCTAGGGCGTGAAGAGTCAGTTACTCATGACAAAACAGTATCTCTAGGAGCTGATGTTGTTTTGAAGCTTATTGAACCTCTGGAACGGCCTGGCAGAAACATTACTTGCGACAATTTCTTTACTAACGTACAACTGGCTGATGATGTTCTTAGCAAGAATTTGACACTACTGGGCACTGTAAGACGTTGCAACCGTGACATACCTTCAGAATTCCAGGCAAATCGCTCAAGAATTGTGTATTCATAGTATGTAATTTTGGCTCTTTATAGATCCTTAGACCTCGTGGTATATGCTGTCTTTTAATGTATTCTATCAATGAGAGTCGGTGTAGTTCTTGACGAACCACCCGTTTTTGTAGGTCTAAGGATCTATAAAGAGCCAAAATTACATACTATAGATCCTTAGACCTACAAAAACAGGTGGTTCGTCAAGAACTACACCGACTCTCATTGATAGAATACATCGTTTTATGGAAAAATGGGTACATATATTGAACAAATGTTCATTGGATCTCATGGTCTTAATTGTAGATACTACTCAACACAGTTTAGATACGTTGCAACAGGATATCACTGACATGACAGCTAAATTAAAAGATATGACTCCTCAAGCGGATTTCTCTAAAAAGTTAGAGGACCAGAAAAAATCTTTGGAAAATACAAGGGAAGAGGTTACAAAAATCAAGGCAAAAAAATTAAAGCGGGATTTTGATGATTACAATAGTGGATATGTCTACCCATGGCTTAATCCTAAAAAACAGAATAAGCCTGGAAAACAACGAAAACGTCGAGTAGAGTTTTCTGATAGTTTAGAAAATGGGAGTACATCAGATTCGAGTAAACATTCCAGTACAGAGAGTGAAGGGAATCAAAAAAAGATACAAACCACGGAAAGAACAAAATCTCGCACCACAACCCGGTCCAAACAAACTTGAGGATAATATTACTACATCAGTGATTAATATATCAAATTGTTCAGTATCTTCACAAGAACTGGCAGTCTTAAATAGAGGTTTGTCTTTTGTACCTTTGACAGCCTTTGTCCTTTTTGAGTTTCATTTAGATTTTGAAAAACTGCTAAGAAAGCTGCATCTAAAAGCATATTTTAGTAGCAATTCATCATGGAACACTTCACAAACTCCAATAAACAGGATTCCTCTCCCATTAAAATCTAACTGGAATCCACCTGAACCTTTGCCGGTAGCATTACAAGTATTTAAAGATTTGGTTCTAAATGATGTTACACAGTTATCAACAACCCAGCGGAAGAAAATAAGTCATTCGTTATCTCGAGCAGATTCTATGATTTTAAAAAATCTTCAAGCCCGCACTGATATCGTCATTCGACGAGCAGATAAGGGGGGAGGTACAGTTATTATGAATAGATCGGATTATCTTGAGGAGACATACCGTCAATTATCAGATACAACAGTCTATGAAAGAATTTTGGAAGACCCAATGAACAGGTTACAACAGCATATCAGAAATTTAACATCTGAAGCTATACAGGATAAATTGATTTCTGAGAAAGAACGTCGATTTCTTAATCCACCATATCCTACAGTATCTAAATTCTATATTGTTCCCAAAATACACAAACGGCTTATTCACCCCCCGGGTCGACCAATAGTGGCTACGAGAGGTTCTTTATTAGAACCGTTGTCAATATATTTAGACTCTTTTCTTCGTCCGATGGTATCTCAGATGATTTCATACATACGAGATTCAACACATTTTCTACAATTGCTGTCTCAACATGCCAGGTTGTCGAAGATTCATGATATAAAACTGGTAACACTAGATGTTACTGCATTATACACTAGCATACCGCAACAGTCAGCTAATAACATCATCATGACGGTATTGCAAAATAGAGGTGATTTATCTTCGAAGGTACAAGAATTTTTGGGAGAGCTATCTAAGCTGGTCTTATATGAAAATTATTTTGGGTTTGAAAGGAATCTCTATCATCAAGTGTCCGGGGTGGCAATGGGTGCCACTTGCGCCCCCTCTATTGCCAACTTGTACATGGAAGACTTCGAGCGTCAATGGATCTATACAGAGCCTCCGAATTCCCACATTAAATGTTGGTGGCGTTATACAGATGATGTTTTCATGTTCTGGCAAGGCATGGAATCAGACCTGATAATATTTACAACTTGGCTTAATAATAGAGACCCCAATATAACTTTTACATACGAATGGGACCCTGCTCGTATCTCATATTTGGATGTTTGGGTAACTAAAGGAGATGGAATTTGGAATACATCGGTTTTTTGTAAACCTACCGACCGTAATTCTTTGCTACATTATTCGAGTGCACATCCTGTTAATTTAAAAAATGGACTTCCATTTTCACAATTTTTGCGCTATCGCCGAAATTGTTCGGACACTTTAGAATATAAGAAACAAGCAAAGAGCCTTAAAAAGAAATTTTACGATCGCGGTTACCCGCAAGCTGTCATTTCTCGAGCATATAAACGTGCCCTTTATAATCATAGAGAAGCTTTACTTATCACTTCCTCTCAAAAAACCAACATTGATGAGACAAATGTTAATTTAATAACAGCTTATTCACCTTTTAGTTACCAAATACAAAATATTTTGAAACGTCATAGTAATGTGTTGCAACATGTAAAAGGATTGGAAGACAAGCATGTTAGATGTGTATGGAAACGCCAACGTAATCTTAAAGAAATACTTAGCCCTACTGAATTGCGATCACCGGGGTTTGGTAATACTACATCTAATTCAGGTCATTTAAAATGTGCAGGGTGCAACATATGCCCGGTCACTTTGGAAACACGCTTTTTTTTACCTATGGAGGACATACTTATCAATTAACAGGATCTACTAATTGCCAATCTACTTATATAGTATATGGTATATTTTGCCCATGTTCACTATTATATGTGGGAAAGACAACACGTTTATTAAAAATCCGAATGCAAGAGCATCACAGCAGATTAAAATGCCAACGAAAAGAGGCACCGATGGTGGCACACTGTCTTCAATGTTACCATAGCTTTGAGGAGCTTCGATGCTTCGGTATAGAACAAGTTTTGAAGGGGACGCATGGTCGAACTAGAGAACAACAACTTCTCTATCGTGAACAACGATGGATATTTTCCTTGTCCACAGTCTCACCACAAGGGTTAAATACACAGGTAGATTGGCACTTATGTAATTGAAAAAAGAGATTGAAAAAATGAGGTCGAGTCTGATTGTTCGGTATAGGACGAACTCCTCCCAGGGGTCTAGATATTTAAATGAGAAAACGATACCAATCTGCATGCGCGGCGTTATTTGGACGTCACAGAGGATTTCTGATGTCAGTTGAAGCACTTCAGCGCAGGCTGCCAAAAATAAGTAAAGTCAAAATAAGGTATTGAAACTTTGATTTGCCCTTGATATCTAAATATAATACTTTTAAGAGTTCAGTAGGTGGTTAGTTAATATAAATAACACATTTTGTTTTTAGCTCGTGCAGATACAAATTGAATAGAAGCTGGAAGTCTTATCTCTTTGAAGAACGAAACTATGTCTAGTAACAATATGAATGGATAAAGACAACAAGATTCCCCTGAGGAAACACAGAGTGAAACGAGTGAGCGCTTCACAGTTAGACGTCGGGACTTTCTGAAATTATCTTTTGGAAACGAAACCAGCTTTGAAGTTTCTTCTGTTTGGACACCTTTTGGAGTCTCTTACAAGTCGCAACAGATAAGCACAGTCTTTTCTCCTTTAAACGAAAAAGCCTATGATGGCATATAACTGAATTTAGTTTGCTGGGCTGTGGAGAGAAATATCGAGCCCAACAACATAGAGAGTTAAAAGCATTATTGGGACTTTCTGGGACTATCTTTTGGAAATAAAGCCCAACAACATAAGGCATAGAGAGTTAAAAGCATTGTTATTAATAGCACATTTTATTAGTAACTATAGATAAGTTATTAGTAATTAATTTAGGATATAGATTTTATTGGAAAGTTTAAATATAAGAAAATACCCACAACATTTTTTTTTCAAAAGATAAAAGGTTTAAAAAAATATATATAAAAATAAATCCACACAATGCATTAAGAATAGAGGTCGTTGATGTTGTAGAAGGCATTGTCATTCCAGCAAGTCTGGCTGATTTCACGCCTCATTTAATCTGAGACCTCCTTTGCATGTGTTGGATATGCTTAGATATAGTACTAAATCGCTACTGAACTCAAGGTAAATTAGTTGAGCTGATAAACACATTTTCTTTTCATTTGATAAGCTCTATAAGGTGACCATATTAGATTTTTCAGTGGAGACAAGACTTTGGTGTCATTCGTCCCAAAATGAAACAAATCAGTTATGCTGCTGTCAACACTTCACCATGATAATAAAATTGATGAAACATCAAAGAAGCCAGAAATAATACTTGACTACAACAGAACGAAAGGGGGTGTTGACACAGTAGATCAGTTGTGCCACACATACAGTGTGAAAAGATCAACTCGTCGATGGCCACTTTGTGTGTTTTATGGACTGCTTGATATCGCGGCTGTAAATTCATTCATAATATTTATGTACAACAATCCTATGTTTCATCACAAGGAAAACTGCAAGAGAAGGTTTTTTCTGGAGGAACTCGCTTTGAATCTCATGAAGCCTCAGCTACAAAATCGTCAAAGTCATCCAGAAGGTCTGACAAGCCATACACGTCAATCCATGGCCAATGTTGGCTATCCTTGCCTTGAAATGCCTAAGCCACCAAGACCGTTGACCACACGGGCATCAGCAAAGAAAAGAAAAAGATGCTCCTTTTGTCCAAGTGACAGAGATTGAAAAGTATTTACCGAATGTGAAATCTGTCTGAAGCAAGTGTGTCCTGAACATTCAAGAACAACTACTAGCACATTGTGCATAAACTGTTGTTGAAAAAAACAGTCAATGTACTTCATGTATTGCTTACTAGTTTTCTGTTGTTTACAATGCACCGTTGTCAATTTGTTATAACACTGTAATTTTTTTGTCACAATTTGCATCATGCCATTACTTGACATAATGGCACCATACTTTGACTGTTGCTGTCCACCTAGCGAATAAATATAGAACTATTGTAGTTTGCAAAGCGTGCAGTGCTGCACACCATTTTTAAGCTTGCAACTGAATAGTTAACAGGTATTGACATTATGCAGCATATATCTGACCTTGTACAACTTGTCCTGCCTGATCTTGGCTAGCATTGCACATTCCTTATCGTTCCTCCAGCTTAGTCCTCAACGAATGGGTAGTGCACCTCCTCCTGCAGCATGAAGACTGGACCAATCAAATTTCAGCACCACTGGAAACATACAGCCATCTCTGGAACTCCAGTGTGTCCAGTCTTCATGCAGCAGGAAGACGTTAGTGAGCCTAGCTGGGCTCACTAGTTAGTCAGTTTTAGTTTATTTTGCACTAGCTAACCTTTTGAATCATTATTTTGTGTCCTCTCAGGACTTATTTTACTTTCTTAATTTCAGGGGTCTCTGTCCCTTTAAATTTCCGGTCTCATTTCGGCACTCCGTGGGGGGGGGGGAACCTGAGGAAGGTCTCTCTTCTGCCCAGCCTAAGCCGCTTGTGTTTCCTTGCCTGTTTGTGTTTCTTAATTAGGATCTCTGTCCCAGGGCTGTTCGGGGCAGAGCTCCTGCGGTGGCTATACAGCAGCTCCTCTCCGGGGGGTAGAGAGTGTGCTGGTTAAGTGCCGGTAAGTACGGGCGGCTGGCGGTGGTCAGAGCCTGTCCTGTCCAGAGTCGCGGTGCCTCTGCTCGGCTCGACAGGGGTTCCCTGCTGATTTTGGTTTTTTTCGGGGGGCCGCCGGGTCGTCAGCGTTACGGGGGTGCGCTGGTCAGTCGGCAGCAGGGATTTCTGGTTCTCGGGCTGTTTCGCCGGCGAGAAGCAAAAGCACGCCAAAGTTTTCCTTGCTGCCGTGGCCATTTTCAGATTCCCGGTTCTTTTCAGCGTGCTGCTCACGCGGCGGTTTTCTTTAATTTTATTCCATTTTATTTAATTTTCTTTCCTTTCATTTATTTCATTCATTTCAGTTGTTTCGGTTATTT
Source organism: Ichthyophis bannanicus (assembly GCA_033557465.1). Lineage (NCBI taxonomy): Eukaryota > Metazoa > Chordata > Amphibia > Gymnophiona > Ichthyophiidae > Ichthyophis > Ichthyophis bannanicus. The sequence continues at coordinate 642,935,281 of CM066032.1, forward strand.
TTGGTTTCCCTTTCCTTCGGAGGGCATAGCTCCCTCGGCTAGGGGGGGGGAAGGGCTTCTCCTCTCCTCATCCTTGTTCTTCCCAGGTCTGTCGGTCCCTCTTCAGCTATTTTAGCGTTTCCCAATCCCCGGGCACGGTCCTTTGGTGAGTCATTAAAAAAAAAAAAAACAACAAAGAAAGGCGAATGAGATAAGAATTTCTTTCATTCACTCAGTTCGCTGACTATCTCTTGGCTAGCAGCTGCCCAGTTCCCGTTTTGTGTGCTGGTTCTTCTGGGTCAGTGAGACATTTTTGCCTTTCGGTTTTGAGGGGCAGTTTGTGCCGCTTCCAAATCTGAATCAGGGTGCTTCCATGCCCGCGGGGGGTCCCTTTGTGTGATTTGTGGATCTCGGAGGGGCGCCGCTTCTGAGACAGGCGTCTGCCAACGCTGTACCTCGGTGTCTCTCAGTATGGAGCAGCACCTGGAGAGTTCCTTGGCTGTGGGGACGCAACCTGGTTCCGCAGCGGGGGAGTTGTCGCCCCTGGAGGGTCCATCGGGGATTCCTTCTGCGGTTTCTTTAGCCTCTGGGGGGCAGTCTGACCTAGGGGGAGTCTTGCCCTTGGAGGATTTTTCTCCTGAGTTTATTTTGCTGATGCATCAGGCGTTCTGCCGTAGGCGCCAGAGCATGGGCACTGGTTCCCTTTCGGTGCCAGGAGTGACCGTTCCGTCCACGGCGGAGAGCCCGTTGGTGGGTGCCAAGGCTCCTAAACGACAACGTCTGCACGAGCCCTTCCAGTCGGAGGCTGATTGGCCTGAAGGAGATGATCCGGACTTCGACCAAGAAGCGGATGGGGAGGCCTTGGAGGAGGGCGAACTCCCTGAGCCGGAGGATCAAGCAAAGATTATTCGTGTGTTCCGACGAGAGGAATTGCCCGCTCTTGTTTCGGAGGCACTTCAGACTCTTGGTTTGGCACCGACGCCTCCGGTGGAGGAGGCGGACGGTACGGACCCCATTATTCAGGCGGTACGTCAAACTAACGTAGTTTTTCCCATTCACCGAGTGATTGATCAGATGATCCAGTCTGAGTGGGATACTCCTGAATTGGGTCTCAAGGGGGTAAAGGTCATGCGTAGGCTCTACCCTATGTCGGACAACGATCTTGAGCGTTTCCGCTCTCCGAAGGTCGATGCGGCTGTGTCGGCGGTGACTAAGAAAACCACGATTCCGGTGGAAGGTAGTGCAACCTTGAGAGAGCCGCAGGACTGGAAAATGGACGGTCTGTTGAAACAGTCGTTTGAGGCAGACGCGATTGCGTTGCAGGCCTCCGTTTGTGGAGCTTGGGTTGCCCAGGCCTGTCTGCGCTGGGTTCAGAGGCTTCAACAAACACACACCTTGGAGGCCGAGATGTTAGGTGAGCTCCACCGCTTGGAATCTGGTTCGGCGTATTTGGCAGATGTCCATTATGATCTCATCAGAGCTCTCTCCAATAGCATGGCATCCATGGTAGCATCACGCAGAGCCCTTTGGTTGAAGAATTGGGCGGCCGATGGTTCGTCCAAGTCGCGGTTAGGCAAATTACCTTTTTAAGGTAGGCTGCTGTTCGGTGATGATTTGGATAAGTTGGTCAAAGATTTGGGTGAGTCAAAGGGCGGTCGCCTGCCTGAGGATAGGCCCAAGCGGGGACGGTCGCTTCCGGCCGCTCGGGGGCAGTTTCGGGACTTTCGTAGGTTTCGGTCACCCCGTTCTGGTGGATTCCAGCGTGGCAGATATATCTCGAGGGCTTCGAGCTTTCGAGGCTTTCGGGGAGCCAGTAGAGGATTCGCGGCTGCAACCCCTACGGCCGCTCGCAAGCCCCAATGAAGGGCTGCGGGCCCGGGTGGGGATTCCAGTGATCGGAGGCTGTCTTCGACGCTTTCTCTCCGCTTGGGTCAAGATTACTTCCGACCAGTGGGTTTTGGACATCATCCGGGACGGGTATGTTCTGGACTTGGCCAGACCCGTGCTCAATTCCTTTGTGGCGTCTCCCTGCCGGGGAGATCGCAAGACAACTCAGGTTCGGCAGACCCTCGATCGTCTTGTTCAGCTGGGGGCGGTAGTTCCCGTTCCGCAGGCGGAATATGGTCTCGGAAGGTATTCCATTTATTTCGTGGTGCCAAAGAAGGATGGTGCTCTTCGCCCCATTCTGGATCTCAAAGGCGTGAACCGCTGTCTGCGGGTGCCACACTTTCAGATGGAAACTTTACGGTCAGTGCTGGTCGCCGTCCGCAGAGGCGAGTTCCTCACTTCCCTCGACCTCACGGAGGCCTATCTCCATATCCCTATTCGGGAGGACCAACAAAAGTATCTCCGCTTCGCTCTGCCGTGGGGTCACTTCCAGTTCCAGGCATTGCCCTTCGGTCTCGCGACCTCGCCGCGAGTGTTCACCAAAAGCATGGTGGTAGTGGCGGCGGCCTTGCGCAAGGAAGGGGTGCTAGTCCATCCCTATCTGGACGATTGGTTGATTCGCGGAAAGTCTCGCGCGGAGAGCATGGCGGCAACTTCCAAAGTCGTAGCGCTATTGCAGTCTCTCGGCTGGGTGGTCAACCCGCGCAAGAGCCATTTGGTCCCGACGCAGGCTCTCGAATATTTGGGTGTTCGGTTCGATACTTGCGTGGGATCGGTCTTTCTTCCCGACCGCAGGGTGTTGGCACTTCGGTCTCTCGTACGGCGGTTTCGACAGAGCCCCGCTCCGTCGGCTTGGCACTACCTTCAGTTGCTGGGAATGATGGCGGCTTCCCTGGAGGTAGTACCTTGGGCTCGCTTTCACATGCGTTTGCTTCAGAGAGCATTGCTCCGTCGCTGGTCCAACCAGTCCGATTCCCTGAACAAACGCCTCCCTTGCCCGCTGGCGGTTCGGAGGGATCTGCGATGGTGGCTGCGACCGTCATCGCTCCGGGCGGGAATGCCCTTGGAGCAGCCGGACTGGGTTCCGCTCTTGATGGATGCTTGTCTGACGGGCTGGGGCGCACACTGCGGCGAACAGTTCGCTCAAGGTCTCTGGTCTCCGGAGGAGAGCACTTGGTCGATCAACCGCTTGGAGCTTCGAGCCGTGCGGTTGGCGTTACAACGCTTCGAGACCCTGATATCATCTCGGGCAGTACGGGTGCTCTCCGACAGTGCTGCGACCGTGGCGTACATAAACCGGCAGGGCGGTACCGGAAGCGTAGGATTGGAGACGGAGGCTCGGACGTTGTTAGAGTGGATAGAGCCCCGGCTGCAGGCCATATCGGCAGCGCACATTGCCGGAAAAGACAACGTGACGGCAGATTTTCTCAGCAGAGTTCAGGTGGATCCCGGCGAATGGGAACTCAACCCAAGGGTATTCGCGCAGCTGGTTCAGCATTGTGGCCAGCCGGTCATGGACCTGATGGCCACGTTGCGCTCAGCGAAGGCAGCTCGGTTCTACAGTCGCCGAAGGGAACCGATGTCAGAAGGCATAGATGCTCTATTGCAGATTTGGCCCTCCCGGGGCCTTCTTTACGTGTTTCCCCTGTGGCCCCTGCTGGGGCACGTGATTCAGCGTATCGAGGCTCACCGGGGTCGGGTGCTGTTGATAGCGCCAGATTGGCCTCGACGTCCTTGGTATGCCGATCTGATGAGGTTAGTGGACGGATCCCCGTGGCGGCTTCCCCTGGATCCGGATCTGTTGTGTCAGGGTCCTCTTCGCATGCCGCAAGTGGGGAGATTCTCTCTTACGGCCTGGCTATTGAAAGGGCACGGCTAAGAAAACGGGGTTATTCCACATCTGTCGTGGCAACTTTGCTACAAGCGCGCAAACGATCCACTTCGCTGGCCTATGTGCGGGTTTGGCGTATTTTTGAGGATTGGTGCTCTCGACGTCAGGTTCAGGCTGCTACGGCATCTCTTCCGGTGGTACTCGATTTTTTGCAGGACGGTTTTGCTAAAGGATTGGCCGCCAGTTCCTTGCGCGTGCAGTTGGCGGCGCTTTCGTGCTACCGAGGTAAGGTTCATGGCGTTTCACTGGGTGCCCATGCTGATGTAGTTCGCTTCTTGAGGGCCGTTTCTAGACTTCGTCCGGCCCGCCGGATTTCGGTGCCTTCGTGGGATCTCAACTTGGTCTTGCGGACCCTCAGTGCGGCGCCCTTTGAGCCTCTTTGTCGGAGTTCGGTAAAGGGTTTGACCCTTAAGACGGTATTCTTAGTGGCGATTTGTTCGGCGCGGCGTATTTCCGAGCTCCAGGCTCTTTCTTGCAGGGAGCCTTTCCTGTCTTTCTCGGCTCAGAAAGTGGTTCTGCGGCCAGTGCCTTCCTTTTTGCCCAAGGTGTCTTCTCCTTTTCACTTGAATCAGGTGGTGTCGCTCCCTGTGTTTCCTGCGTCGGAGGAGCAGGCGTCCGATCGCGGTCTTAGTCGTTTGGACCTCAAGAGGGTGTTACGTCGCTATTTGAAGGTTACCAGCGAATTTCGTAAATCTGATCGTTTGTTTGTGCTGTTTGGAGGTCCTCGGAAAGGTGAGGCGGCGGCGAAAGCCTCCATTGCTCGATGGATTAAGGAGGCGATTGGCTCGGCTTATCTGTTGCACGGTCGGGTGCCGCCTGTTGGATTGCGCGCTCATTCTACCAGGGCGCAGGTGGCGTCCTGGGCGGAGTTTAGTTTGGTCTCACCAGTGGAAATCTGTAAGGCGGCAACGTGGTCTTCTCTACACACTTTCAGTAAGCACTATAGACGATGTCTTGGCGGCGGACGATGCCAGTTTTGGTTCCGCGGTTTTGCGTGCCGGCTGGAAGAATCCCGCCCGTTAGGCTGCTCTGTTACATCCCATTCGTTGAGGACTAAGCTGGAGGAACGATAAGGAAATAGTAATTACACTTACCTGGTAATTGTAGTTCCTTGAGAGACGACAGCTTAGTCCTCCTTCCCTCCCTATAACTTTTTTAGTTCGGCACGCCTTGGGTTCAGAAGTCCATATTCCCAGGTGAGTGTGTCTCTTTGTTTCTTCCTTTCGCTCCAATGTTTTCCTTTTTCTCTCGCTCTCTGCTTCAGCTGTGGCAGGCGCGGGACATTCTGGGTCTGTTGGTTTTGCGCCATTGGCTACAATGTATATAAAAAAAAAAAAAAAAAAAGCTTTTCCATTGAAAAAAAAATATATATATATTTGTTTAAAGATTAGCTATTTCTTTGAGTTTGCTTTGACAGTAGTTCACTGGAGTTCCAGAGATGGCTGTATGCTGTTTCCAGTGGTGCTGAAATTTGATTGGTCCAGTCTTCATGCTGCAGGAGGAGGTGCACTACCCATTCGTTGAGGACTAAGCTGTCGTCTCTCAAGGAACTACAATTACCAGGTAAGTGTAATTACTATTTATTCAAGTGAAAGGGTGAATTAATAACAAGTATTATAAAAAATAAATAAAAGTATGTCTTTTTCTTCACAATTTAACTATGTTTTACAAACAAAAGTAGATGTTTTACCATATTTCTACATATGGGTCAGGGGTGACCCGGGGGTAGTGTATACGTGTCAGTCGATTTACCGAGTGTATCCGAGGGTTAAACCTCTAATGCGTGCCCTGACAGTATTTTGATGGCACTGGGTGCTTTCCAGATGCCTAGATCATCTTCTCAGATGATCAGGTGTTGGGAAAAGCTCCCGCTGCCATAAAAACACTGTTGGGGGCCATTGCCCCGAGAGAAAGTACCTTGTGGTCCAACAGCTCCTGTACCCCCCTACTAAAAGAATATAACCTGGTAGTCCCTGTACCTCCCACCCCAAAATAAAATAAAAGCACCGGGTGCTCTAGCAGCCTCTGCCCCCCCCCACCTCCCATTAAAATAATATAACCTGGTGGTCTAGTGGTCCCTGTACCCCCACCCCCACGTAAAATAAAATAAACTAAAATCAACTGGTGGATTAACACACCCCCCCCCCAGGGTGCAGGGACCACTAGACCATATGATTTTATTTTATGGGGGGTACAGGGACCACCAGTTCTATTCTTTTAGGGGAGGTACAGGGGCCACTGGACTACCAGGTATTTTCTTTTTGTTGGGGCACTGGCCCCCAACAGTGTTTTGATGGCATCAGGGGCTTTTCCCAAACCGCAGTCGTTCCCGATGCCATCAAAATACTGTTGGGGGGAGAAACTGGACCACCAGGGATTCTCTTTTGTCAAGCACCGGCCCCCAACAGTGTTTTGATGGTCTCAGGGGGGCTTTTCCTGATGCCTGATCATCTGAGAAGATGATCTAGACATAGGAGAAAGCACCCCGTGCCATCAAAATACTGTCGGGGACACGTGTTAGAGGTTTAAGTCATTTCAGACCCTGCAGTAAACATTTTGGCACTATGGCTGGTTACAAAATACTCCATGCTTGTCTCTACATTGGGCATAGCCATGATTTGCATACCAGACCATTATGTCATTTTAGTTTATTTCATTTTACATGGGGGTGGGGTGTACAGGGGCCACTAAACCACCAGGTTATATTCTTTTAGTGGGAGGTGCAGGGGCCACTAGATCACCAGGTGATTTTAGTTTATTTGACTTTGGAGTAGGAGGTACAGGGGACACTGGACCACCAGGTTATATTCTTTTAGTGGGGAGTAAGAGATGCAGGGGCCGTTAAAATAAAAGCACCTGGTAGTTTATTTTACTTTGTGTTGCAGAGGGCACTAGACCATCAGGTACTTACTTTCTGTCAGGGCAGCAGGGGCTTTTCCCAATGCCACAATCATCCCCCACTGCCATCAAAATACTGTCAGGGCTGATATTCAAATTAGCCATACAGTACCCAGAGAGCAAGCCAAACTAGCACAGACTTCTTGTGCAGATGTGTTTGGCTTGTTCTCTCAGTTTAAGGCTGCAGTGGCTCATTTGCTCATCTAATCAAGATTGGAAAGATGGGGACATTAAGAGAGACCACTGGAGTGGATGGTAGGAATTAACAGCGTGATCCCTAGTTAGGGGCATGGAGTGGTTAAGAGAGGAAACACCTTCCAGTAGAGAGGGAGGGGTGCTGCTCTTAGGTAGGAGTGCTAGGAGATTGAAAATGGAGGGGCTGGGCTTGCAAAAGCTAATAAACCATTCCTACTATTTTCCATTAATATCCTGAGGTATAGCCCTGCTAGTCCATAAATTTAAAACAGTTTAAACATACACCAGCAGGTGACAGAAGCTGTTGCATTTGCTGCTTTTCCAGGAAAATTAATACAGCTACAGCACCTATGATTTCTTTAAAACACAAGATTTGCTTGGAATACAATGACAGATGAAATTTAAGATGGGTGAGGGTAAAGTGCTGCACAATCACAATGGAATATTTTTTGCTAACTCTCTACAGAATGCAGGATAGTAGCCTATAGTGTAGCAGCGAAGTGTATGCAATGAATAAAACCAGGAGTCAGGTGCAGGATCCAAGCCAATTTATTGTGCACAGGCTCAGACAGAATCGTGTCCAAAAGAGACTGAGCAATGGAGTACAGGAGCAAATTCCTTATATACAATTTTTACAGTTTGATACAGGCAAACTTTCTATTGGTCCCAACGCCCCTTGCACCTGTCCAATCGGGGACCCTCTCTGGGTCTAGCTCCCTGTTCCCCCTTCTCAGGCTATTCTAACAAAGGCATAGTCTTAGACATTGATACATTTCTACTTCAAGGCCATTTCTAGCTCAGGGAATGCAGGAACATGTCTATCATCAGCATAAAGGAATTTTACAAACTTTTCAAAAGCAGTTTAAAACAGTTTCTCAAACTCTGGTTCTCTTCAACACTAGTCTCAGGTGGGGGTTGAGGTCTAGGCCTAGTTTACAGGCCATAGCCGTCCACATTCCCCCCTTTGATTATTCTCAGCCCGAATAAAAGAGGGTGAGAAAATAATCACATATCAAACCCTGTGCAAACTGATGCTTCTTCTCGGGGTATAGCTTGATACTTCCACATGGCTAGTACCCGTGCTGCTCTCTTACGTTCAACGGTACTGTCAACGATGGAGGTAACCGTACGTAAACAGAGGCAGAAAACATGGAAGGAGTAAACACATAGCTGCCATTAGTAAAACTGCAAACACAATAGTCTTCAAACCTAAACAGGAGTGCAGTATCCCCAGGACCCATCATTCTCACATGTGGCTGGTCCATAACATGTGATACAAGGAGGTATATCAGTGGGCATTCTAAGGGGCCCCAGGGCTACCGTAAGTACAACATAAATACATAGATATATCATGATTACAATATCTCAATTAATTCATCTAGAAATTTGCAAATTCTTTACTGAAGTTCTCTTTTTCCACAGCTTCCACCGTACGTAGACCTGCCAGCTTCCAGGTGGGTGGCAGGAGTAGGGCTGTAGACTCTCACAGCAGTGGTTGTCACCGCAACATAAGGCGCAATGGCGAGTCTGGGTTGTTTGTTGATGTCCAGTGACAAAGTTCAGTAGATGCCGCTGGCTTTATTCGACTGTAGTGAATCCAAGGTTCCAATTCTGCAACCTTAACTGCTGTAGGGGTTGATAGTATGACGACATAGGGTCCTCTCCAATGAGGCGATAACGGTTCCTTCCTCCACTCCTTGATCCACACCGTGCTTCCAGGCTTGAAGGGATGCAGTGGTTCAGTCAGATTGATGGGTAGTTGTTCTTGTACCCAGGCATGGAGATCCTGCAAGACAGAACCTAGAGCCAACAGCTCTTGTCTAGTGATTTCAGACCCAGACCCAATCTAGTTCATATCCCCCTTTATTTCCTGGACAATGGGCAGAGGGCGTCCATACAGGATCTCAAAAGGGGAAACTCCTGATTACTTTGTATGGACTGAACGTATCCTGAGAAGGGCTATAGGAAGAACCTGAGGCTACTTCAGGTGAGTTTCCTGGCACAATTTAGACAACTGGGATTGCAGAGTGCGGTTCATATGCTCTACCTTTTCCTGAGCTTTGGGGTCTGTAAGCTGAATGTAATTTCCATTGCACTTGTAGGGCTTGGGCCAACTGTTGAGTCACTTGAAATACAAATGAGGGACCATATTTAATAGACTTGCCTCCTGAGGGTATTAACCCACTTTCCTTGTACAGGGCTCCATGGGCATGTAATGTGGTGAAGGCATACTTGGAATCTGTGTACATAGTCAAGCGGAGCCCTGTCCCTATTATCAGTGCCCTAGTGAGGGCTATCAGTTCAGCTTTCTGTGCTGAAGTCCCCGGGGCCAAAGCTGATGATTCTATTACCATGTCCAGGGTCACCACTGCATAACCAGCACATCGTCATCCGTTGATGACAAGACTACTTCCATCCATGAAGAAAGTTCGTTCAGGGTCATTTAATGGGACATCAGTTAGATCAGGGCGACTGGAGAATACAGTCAGTGTCCATTATTTCCAAGCAATCATGATTGGGGGTGGGGGGGGGGACCTGGACCAATTGGCAACAGCATAATTAGGTTCAAAGCTTGACTGACGATCAACTGCAATCGGGGGTTTTCACACAACATGCTTTGGTACTTCAGCATTCGTGAATTTGTGAACCAGTAATTCCCTTTATGTTCCATAAGAGTCAGGACAGAATGTGGTACCGTTACTTGGAGACTCTGACCCAAAGTGAGCTTGTCGGCTTCACTCACCAAGAGAGCTGTAGCTGCCACAGATCTCAGGCAAGGTGGCCATCCTTTTGCCACAGTGTGCAGTTGTCTGGATAGATACGCTACAGGTCGCTGCCAAGATCCGAGGGATTGGGTCAAAACGCCCAGAGCATTCGCTTTTAGAGTTGGTGGCTATCAATAGGTCATCTACATACTGGAGGAGGACTCTTTTTTTCCCAGAGTAACAGAGTAACTTGAAAGATCTTGGTTGAGAGCAGCACTGAAGAGAGTAGGTGAGTTCTTAAATCCTTGGGGTAGTCGAGTCCAGGTGAGTTGACCCTGTCTTCCTGTAGTAGGGTCTTCCCATTCAAAGGCAAACAAAAGTTGGCTGGTTGATGCTAGGCATATGCAGAAAAAGGCATCCTTCAAATCCAAGACGGTGAAGTGAGTAGCCTCAGCAGGGATCAGTCCCAGGAGAGTATAAGGGTTTGGTACTACTGGATGTATGGTTACAACTGCATTATTTACTCGTCTCAAGTCCTGCACTGGGCGGTATTCACCTGTCCCAGGCTTCTTGACTGGGAGGAGGGGGGTATTCCAGGGCGATTGGCACTCCCTGAGAAGTCCATACTTCAATAATTTCATTAAATGACAGTGAATTCCTTCAATCGCTGGTCGCTGGAGAGGGTATTGTCTCACGTGCACTGGTTCCACTCCTGGTTTGAGGGTGACAATGACAGGGGCTATATTCTTTGCTAGGCCAGGAGGATTATCCTCTGCCCATACCTCGGGCAGAGCTGAGATTCTGGTGGGTATACGGGGACTGGCTGCCTTGATCGGAGATGCACTGTAGAACCGCCATTCTTCTTCTCGGGGGACAGTTAACACTATCAGGCCAGCAGGTTTTGAGTTTAGAGTCATTTCCATCCCTCCCCCTTCAACAAAGGATATCTGCGCCTGGAGCTTAGCGAGTATGTCCCAGCCCAAGAGGGGGATTGGGCATTCAGGCATATACAGGAACTGGTGTGTTATTTTCTGTCCCCCTAATTCACAGGTGCGGTTCTGCAAAAAGGGTTTGGTGGTTCTGGTTCCGGTAGCGCCGACGATAGTGACGGATCGCGAAGACAAAGGAGCCACTGGTTTGGCCACTACCAAATGTTCGGTCCCCGTATCCACCATAAAGTCCATATATTGGTCCCCAATTTTTAAACTGACCATAGGCTCCTGGGGACCCAGAGGAAACTTGGAGCCCGGTCTGGCCTAGTCTTCATCCATATTGTAGCCCTCTTTGGCTGCCATTCCCTCTATAGCTTCTTCTTGCTGGAACTGTGTGCGATGCATTCCTCCCCGACTCTGGAATCGTCCCCCTGCTCTCCATGTGCTCCCTCCTCCCCTCCGGGAGGTGGAGTCAAGGTATGGGCATTCATTCTTCCAATGTCCTTCTTCCTTACAGTGGGCGCACTGATTTGCGCCCAATGGGGGCTGACCATTTCCTCGTCCCCTTCCACGTCCTCGGGTCCTTTGGTTAGAGAAACTTCCTCTACGCCGTTCAACTAAAGCTGCAGCAAGGAAATCAGCTTTCTTCTTCATCTTACGTTCACTTTCCTTCTGACGTTCTTGATCACGATTCACAAACACTTTCTGAGCAACTTCCATTAACTGGGCCGCATTCATGCCCGCAAACCCTTCTAGCTTCTGCAGTTTCCGTTTTATATCTCCCTGGGACTGACTCACAAAGTCTGCATTTACCATGCGCAAATTTTCCTGGGCCGCTGGATCATATGGGGTATAAAGTCTGTAAGCTTCAGATAAGCTTCATAAAATGCTGCTGGGCTCTCGTCTGGATGCTGGATGACTTCTGATACCTTTCTGATATTCATGGCCTTCTGGCTTCCTTTCTTCAGGCCTTGCAGTAGGGCCTGGCGGAACCGAGTGAGGGCCGCAGCCCCACTCACACTGTTCGGATCCCATTTAGGATCGGCATTTGGAAAATCCATGGCGGCTGCTTGCCGGGGATCTAGGCCTGCTTCTCCTACCGGATTTTCTTCTAACCATCGGGTAGACGCTTGCACAATCCGTGCTCGTTCTTCAGTAGTGAAGAGAGTAGACAGGAGCTGGCGACAATCAGCCCAGGTAGGCTGATGGGTTTGCATAATACTGGACATTAATTCAATCAAATCTTGGGGCTTCTCAGTATAGGATGCATAATGCGTCTTCCAGTTCAATAAATCAGTGGTGGAAAAGGGCACATAAACAAGACTAGTTGGTTCCACCACCACCTGGTCCTGGTCATTAAGAGTAGGTAGACCTGGGACCTGGCGTAATGGCATAACGTGACCATCCCTCTGACTTGCTGTTGTACGTCTGAAAGTATAAGGTGGTCTGGATTGTTGGAATTCTGCTCCCAAGACTTGGCTGTCAGCAGTAAGTGACCCCGAACTGGCAAATGAATCCCTTCTGGCAGTGTCGTCGGTGGACGATGGTCCTCTCGAGGCACTCTGAACGGAGCCGGGGCTTCTGGTCAAGAGGGGGTGCGCGTCCTCCTGCTGCGGAGGTGGCTGGTGGACAACTTGGGGTAAATCTGCAGGGAGGTGTCCCCCTGCGCCAGGCTGTGCCCGGGGTGGTGGCGGAGCTGAGGGGACTGGCCTATAAAGGTACTGGGGTGGACGGGTTAAAATATCTGGAGATTCTGGGGTAGAATAGACAGGCAGTTTCTTTTCCCCAGCCTTCCGGACCCCCCTTGTGGTTGCTACAAGTATCCTGCACTGTTCCTCATAACAACGCTTCATCCAGGAGGGCTCTTTTTCACAAACACCTAACCAGGAATCTATATAGGGGAACTGGTCAGGGTGGTTGTTTCGTACAATCTTGTGAACTAAAGATATGATACTAACATCAAAAGTACCCCCAGGGGGCCACGAAGTGACCAGTACAGGCCACTCCCTCTCACAAAGCATTTCTAATCGGGACAGACATTTTTATTCCATAGTCTCCGGCAAATCCCTTGCTAAAATTCTTGATCATACATTTCAACGGAGTTTGCATGAACTCCGACCTTCCCATAACAACGTACACAACAACAGACAGTAGGGGCGGGTAGTCGGGCTGCAGGTGAAGGGTCCATACAGCCCTAGGAACAAATAGGTAGACAAACACCGAACGTTTCCTCCTTTTCGCGACCTGGGCACGGTCGCCCGGCCAGGAACTGTGCTAATCAGGAGTCCGCACTCGCTTGGTCTGTGTTTCAAGACCTCTCATTCACACACACACAAAGAGACATGCCAGCAAAATCCAACATTTCCAGTGTGACAGAACTATATGGCAGTGTTCCTCTGGGTGCACTCTATAAAGACGGGGGGAGGCCATTCACGTTCACATAAAACTTCCCATCGACCTGGGGTCATTACAATTACATAATCACTAGAGAAACCCCTCTTAAAGTTCTTAAGGAAACACTGCAGAAGGCTCAGTATAGATACACCTCCGCCCATGCTGTTCAAAAATGCTGTTCAAAACTTTTGTCTCTCTCTCACTCATTCGGGTTTTTCTCTATCAAATCCCACAGAGATCACTCTCTCACTCTCCAGCAACTGGAAAATTAACACTTTCCTCCTCCCTTGGTCCATACTCGGACCTCTAAGCCGTTCAGGTTTCCCCCATATATCAGAGAATAAACAAATAAATAAAAATAATAAGATAACAGGAACAGTTGACGTAGAAATACAGGCAGGGCTGAGATTTATTTATTTAACATTTCTTATATACCGCGCTATTTCAAATCAGTGCAGTTTACAATAAACAACATATTACTATGTGGGTGGGCCACATAGGGTTTACATTAAACAAGGGAGTAAAACTTGGATTTAACAGGGACTGAACATATCTACATCGTTATTTACAGCAATAATACGGTACAGATTATGTATTGGGTAGGTGCTCTTATGTTATTCAGTGTGGGTCAGCTTGAACCGGGTCTGATTTTCTGTGTTGGTCTGGTCAGGGTAGACTGAGAGGTTTGATGTTGTAGTGGTTACATTGTTAGACTCAGGGTAGTGTCTCACGAATAGGTAATGCTTAAGTGCTTTCCGGAATTGGGATTGACTAGAGATGATACGAATGTCGGCTGGGAGGGCATTCCAGGCCAAGGGGGCACAGATTGAGAATGCTCGGTTCGAAGCTGTCTTTGTGCAAGTGGTCATTTGTTTGGGAATCAGCAAAGTGTTGGCCATTATAGATCATTTGGTTCTATATGGATGTGAATAGTGGATCAATTCTTTGATGGCTGGGGAGGATTGGCTGTGTAGGGCTTTGAAGGTAGTGATAGCACCAGCAAACTAATATTACAGATACAGGTGAAGTAACAATACAGGCAGGGCAGAGATATAACAAACAGTTGAGGAGATCCGAAGGGGTTAATAGGAACTAAAACATTCCTTTCTGCAGGCTGTGTGAAAGACACACCCCTTCTCCCTCTGCTTGCTAGAGATACCGTCTCTCACGTTGTGCTGAAAGAACACGGAGACAGCTCGTCTTCGCTGTGCTGTGCTTAGACTTGATTCCTTAAAGTGACTCCTGAGGTTTTTTTTTCCTTTCCTCAGTACTGTTCCTTAATTAATAACCTTACATTATACCAGAAGTGAAACCCGCGGTTAGACAACAGACAGAGGGTGTGGGTGATCGGACTGCCGATAAGGGGTCCGGGCAGCCCTAGAAACAGAGGGAGACACAAACAGACATGCTAGCAACATTTTCCCAAATTCCCAGGCCTACCTTACTAACCAACAGCAGCCGGTCTCGCGCACTCATGCAAGACGTACTCGGACTGCTGAACCAAGGGCAGTAGTTTCGGCCTCGCGCACTCATGCAAGGCGTACTCGGACTTGCCCTAAGAGGTGATCAGGCTCTCGGTACCCTATTCCCATACCAATTTAGTCTCGCGCACTCATGCAAGATGTTTCCCAAGCTAGCTGACTGAGGAGCAAAGAAATTTCTACTCACCGGATCCGGTACCCGCTACAGAATCAGGTCTTGGGTTGAATCCTGGACTCCTCGGGTTCGGAGGTGTTGGCTGGCTGGATCCAGTAACCTGCCGAGGCAAGGCAGAACCCTCTCCGATATAAGACAACCGGTGGCGCTTGAGGTTTCCCCTGCGGTCGGCCAGACACGGTTCCAGCCGGACCAAACCTTGAGGCGGTAAAACGTGGTATATTCACTTGAATACCATCCACTACGCGCACATTCCCGGGCGGCGCACCAAGAATATGTAGCAGCGAAGTGCATGCAATGAATAAAACCAGGAGTCAGTTGCAGGATTCAAGCCAATTTATTGTGCACAGGCTCAGACAGAATCGTGTCCAAAAGAGACTGAGCAATGGAGTACAGGAGCAAATTCCTTATATACAATTTTTACAGTTTGATACAGGCAAACTTTCTATTGGTCCCAACGCCCCTTGCACCTGTCCAATCGGGGACCCTCTCTGGGTCTAGCTCCCTGTTCCCCCTTCTCAGGCTATTCTAACAAAGGCATAGTCTTAGATATTGATACATTTCTACTTCAAGGCCATTTCTAGCTCAGGGAATGCAGGAACATGTCTATCATCAGCATAAAGGAATTATACAAACTTCTCAAAAGCAGTTTAAAGCAGTTTCTCAAACTCTGGTTCTCTTCAACACTAGTCTCAGGTGGGGGTTGGGGTCTAGGCCTAGTTTACAGGCCATAGCCTACCACAATAGTAGAAGTCAACACCAAGCAAAAGGTCTTGACATCAGTCATACAATATGTTAAAAGCTTCAGCTCAGGGTGCAGCAGCATTCAAAAAAGTAAACATAGAAACATGATGACAGAAAAAGACCACATGACCTATCTAGTCTGTCCTTCCATATCAACAACTACAACAGTCCACTTTTTACCTTTAGAGATCCTCTGTGTTGGTCCCATGCTTTTTTAAATTCAGTTACTGTCCTCATCTCTACCACCTCCACTGGGAGACTATTCCACGGATCCACTACTCTTTCTGTAAAGAAATATTTCCGCATATCACTCCTGAATCTATCTCCCTTCACCCTCATCCCATGTCCCCTCGTAGCAGAACTTGCTTTCAATTGAAAGAGGCTCTCTCCCTGAACATTTATGCCACAGAGGTATTTAAACATCTCAATCATATCACCTCTATCCCGCCTTTCCTCTAAGGTGTACATATTAAGATCCTTAAGTCTGTCCTCATATGCTTTATAATGAAGCCCACTAATCATTTTAGTAGCAACCCTCTGCACCGACTCCATCCTGTTCACATCCTTTTGAAGGTGCGGTCTCCAGAATTGCACACTATACTCCAAATGAGGTCGCACCAAAGACTTATACAGAGGCATTATCACCTCCTTTTTTCTGCTAGCCATTCCTCTCCGTATGCACCCAAGCATCCTTCTAGCTTTTGCCGTCGCCTTTTCTACCTGTTTAGCTACTTTAAGATCATCAGACATAACCACGCCTAGGTCCCGCTCTTCTTTAGTGGACAAAAGTACTTCACCTCCTATACTGTATTGCTCCCTTGGATTGCTGCAGCCCAAATGCATGACCTTACATTTTTTAACATTAAATCCCAGCTGCCAAATTCTAGACCATTCTTCAAGCTTAGCTAGATCCCTCCTCATGTTATCTACACCTTCCTGGGTGTCTACTGTATTGCAGATTTTGGTATCATCTGCAAAGAGGCAAACCTTACCCGACAGCCCTTTCGCTATATCACTAACAAAGATGTTAAAAAGAATCGGACCAAGGACAGATCCCTGGGGCACACCACTGGTAACATCCTTCTCCTCAGAGTGAGCTCCATTTACTTGTACTCTTTGTTGCCTCCCACCCAACCCAGTAAAGAGTAAGAATGATTAGAAAAGCAATTAAAAATAAAACAGAAAATATAACAGCTGGGCATTGCTTAAGGACAACTAAAAGATAAAGGGAATGAACAAGTCCCTTATGAAAAAAAAGGCTAAAGAGGTTAGGGTTCTTCAACTCAGAAAAGAGGGGGCTGAGAAGGAATATAATCAAAAGGCTTAATATTCACAAGGGTTTAGCCAGTTAGCAGGACCTACCAACTAGATAAAGCGGCTGAGAAGGATATTCAGTGGTAAAAACTGGACTGTGCACTGAATATCCTTCATGACTGCCCCAGTGTGGTAGGCGAAGGCCTATGATCCATGCTGTTTGACCTGTAAATGAAGCCTGTGGTTAGGCCCAGAGGAATGAAAACCCCCCTGAATGCTGCTACCATAGAATCGAAACTTAACTAAGCATAACCAAGCATAGCTAAGTAGAATTGAAACTTAGAAAAGATAGAAAAACAGCTTTAATTGGTACTGATAAGAATGTGAGAAGCTTCTATGGAATTAATTGACTCTGCTGAAAGAAAGGTTACAGTGCCCTGCTTTCCCACATGTACTAGTTAGCTAGTGACCTTGGAGGAGAAATGTATCAAGAGTCTAAGAACTGACCATTGTAATGGGGACTGTAAGGGGGGGAAACAGGTGCTGAGCCCAGACAAAGGTCCTCATTGGATAGCTACGTAACGGTACCGGGACCAATAGATGGGGTGAGAAGGGTTACCGGGACCAATGAAACGTTTGCCTATGTTCAGAATGGAGAAGAAAGGTATAAAAGTTGTTGTTTTGCTAGAAACCATTGCTCAGCCATTTTGAATGTGATTCTGCTTGAGTCTTGTGCACAATAAATGATTTGGACCTTTTGAACAGGCTCCTGGTATCATTGGATTGTTTGCGCTCTGCCGCTACATATTCTTGGTGCGTTGGCCGGGAACGTGTGGTTAGTAGAGGGTATACGAGCTGATATACCACGACTTTCCGCCTCTATAGGTTTGGTCCTGCCGGGCTCGTGCCCTTCTGACGTGGGCTCGGCTCCTAGGCGCCACCGGTCCGGTTGCATCGGAGGGAGCTGGGCCAGGCCTCGGCGGGTGCTGGACCCGGTCGGAGCCAACACCTCGAACCCGTGAGGGGAGTCTGAGGTCCAACTCATGCGCTTGCTCGGGAACGGGGACCGGATCCAGTGAGTATAGTTTTTGGTATGTCTAGACAGATGAGTCAGAACTGCAGCTTGAAACTTGTGAAACTTGGAACTTGTGAATTTTGGTAAGAGAGCTTGATCACCTCTCAAGGCGGTCCAATTAACCTTGCATAGTGTATTCGCGGGGTGAACCCACCGTCTTCTTGGAATAACTTTGGAATAGCCGGCATAACTTGTATAACTTTGGTATAGCCTAGTCAGAAAAGACAGGATTGGGCTTTTTGGGATTACGTTGCTAGCATGAATGTGTGAATGAAGTGTGGTTGAGAGGTCTGGTGACACAGACCAAGCGAAGGCCGACTCCTGAGTAACACAGTTCCTGGCCGGGCGACCGCGTCCAGGTCGTAAAAAGGAGGAAGCGACTGTCGTCTTGTCTTGTTTTTTGTTTCCCTTGAATGTTTCTAGGGCCGTGAGGACCCCTCACCCACGGTCCGCCTTCCTTTTCCCTTCTGTTTGTTGTTGCGCGCGCACACATCAATATGGGAGGGGCGGGGTCTACTGTGCACACTCCATTAGAATGTATGATTAAGTACTTTAATAAAGGATATTCAGGAGATTATGGGGTGAAAATGACTGCGTCACGATTACAGGTTTTATGTACTAGGGAGTGGCCCACATTAGACCCCATGTGGCCCCGAGATGGAACATTTGCCATAGGAATTATTAACCTTACAAGAACACAAGGGTTTTAATCTTGTAGAGTAACCGTAATGTAGCACAAAAAGTAAATGTTACTCCAGAGGAAACAAAGTATTTAACACAAAGGAGGGAAATGAGGGTAATGTAATGAGAACTATGGAATGGCCTCAGACCAGTGGGTTACTTCAAGACAGACACCTGTAAACATAGTGTCTATCATTACCCTTTAGCATCAATGGCCATATGTCCACGTTGTTGTTAATGATTATTGAGCACACCTCTCTCCCTTAACAATGTCTCGTGTATACTTGACTTTTATAGATCTCTTTAATCAACTTTTCATAATCAAATCTTGCACTTAGCTTTCTGTAATGCCGTAATGCTGAAGATATCTACAAAAACTGTGTATTTTTCTCTCTTTCTTTCTGGATATCTCAGCTGTCCCAACGCCTCACAGCACATTTATCACAGCACATGGTGGTTATATTGAATTTATGCTAGTTTTTATGATCTTTTTTTCAGTTAAACATTTGGCTGTTATGCAATTAGTCCCCTGAAGAACCTCAAGCCACTGAGAGAAACGCGTGTCAACGTTGTTTGTGAGGCGTTGGGACAGCTGAGATATCCAGAAAGAAAGAGAGAAAAATACACAGTTTTTGTAGATATCTTCAGCATTACGGCATTACAGAAAGCTAAGTGCAAGATTTGATTATGAAAAGTTGATTAAAGAGATCTATAAAAGTCAAGTATACACGAGACATTGTTAAGGGAGAGAGGTGTGCTCAATAATCATTAACAACAACGTGGACATATGGCCATTGATGCTAAAGGGTAATGATAGACACTATGTTTACAGGTGTCTGTCTTGAAGTAACCCACTGGTCTGAGGCCATTCCATAGTTCTCATTACATTACCCTCATTTCCCTCCTTTGTGTTAAATACTTTGTTTCCTCTGGAGTAACATTTACTTTTTGTGCTATAGGAATTATTAAGTCAGTTCATCAGAAGGTGCGAATAGCGCACCCTGACCAGTATCCCTATATAGATTCCTGGTTAAGTATTTGTGAAAGCCCGCCCCCTTGGGCTCGGCGCTGTTATGAAGAACAGTGCAGAATAATGGTAGCGCTGACAGAACAGACACAGAAGACAGGGATAGAAAAGAAGCCTGTTTATGTTGATCCCGAGTCCCCGGAAGTTGTGACTAGACAGCCCCAAGCTCAGCGCCCAGTAAGAGTACCACCGCGTCCCGCGGCAGGCCCCCGTGACCGGCGAATTTCACCCCTTGACCCACCAGAAGCTCAGTTAGATGATCCGCCCCCTGAAGAGGCTGATCAGCTCGAGACTGAGGAAAGTCTTGAGTCGTCAGAGCAGGAAGAAGAAGAAACGTCTTCCCAGTACGAGACTGACAGTGTAAAATCAGTTGTCAGTGCAAGCTCATCTGTTGCAAGCAAAAGTTCCCAGGCTAAGCTTAAGTTGAGAAAGAGAGGCCCTACCAAGAAATTATTGCCATTGCGGCAGGTCCCAGGAATGCCCGTAAGGAACGAGGAGAACCAGATAGTAGCGGGACTCATGAGTCTAGTTTATGTGCCATTCTCCACTACTGATTTGTTGAATTGGAAAATGCATTATGCTTCTTACACTGACAAGCCCCAAGAATTAACAGAGGTAATGAATACTATCATGCAAACCCACCAGCCTACTTGGGCAGATTGCCGTCAACTCCTGTCTACTTTATTTACTACTGAGGAGCGGACGAGAATTATGCAAGCAGCTGTCAATTGGTTAGCAGAAAATCCCCTAGTAGAGGGAGGAGGAGGAATAGATAACCGCGAAGCAGCAAAGAAAGAATTTCCTAATGAAGACCCTCGGTGGGATCCAAACACTGATGAAGGGTCCAGAGCCCTAGCTCGGTTTCACCAAGGCCTTTTACAAGGTCTGCGAAAGGGGGGTCAGAAAGCCATGAACCTCTCCAAGACAGCGGAAGTCATCCAAGGCGCAGATGAAAGCCCAGCAGTATTCTATGAGAGATTAGCTGAGGCATATAGAATGTACACGCCCTATGACCCAGCGGCACCAGGAAGCCTGTGCATGGTGAATGCCGCTTTTGTCAGCCAGTCCCAACCAGACATTAGACGTAAACTACAGAAATTAGAAGGGTTTGCGAGCATGAATACGTCACAGCTAATGGAAGTCGCCCAGAAAGTGTTTGTGAATCGTGATAATGAAAGACAGAGAGAAAGTGAGCGTAAAATGAAGAAGAAAGCCGATTTTTTGGCTGCCGCTTTAGTTGAACAGAAACGGGGAGGTTTCCCTAACCGAAGGAGCAGAGGTAGAGGGAGGGGCCGAGGAGATAGCCGGCCCATGTTAGGCGTGAATCAATGCGCTTATTGCAAGGAAGAAGGACATTGGAGGAATGCATGCCCGCAACTCGAAGATGCCTCACACGAAGAAGAAGAAAACGCCCCTCGGAGAGAGAGGGAGAGAGGCCGATCACAGAATCGCAGAGGAACAAATCGAGTACATTTCCAACGGGAAAGAGAGGAGGCCATAGAAGGAGTTGCAACCGCAACGGACTATGATTTAGATGAAACAGATTAGGACAGACCGGGCTCCGAATTCGCTTTAGGTCCCCAGGAGCCTATGGTCTGCTTAAAGATAGGGGACCAATTCATGGACTTTATGGTTGATACTGGAGCAGAACATTCTGTAGTAGATAAGCAAATAGCTCCTTTGTCCACGAGAGCAGTCACTATTATGTGAGCAACTGGTGCCAGAGCTACCAAGTCTTTTCTGAAAAACCGCGTATGTGAATTAGGAGGACAGCAAATAGCGCACCAATTCCTTTATATGCCTGAGTGTCCAGTGCCACTACTGGGACGAGATATGCTAGCCAAACTGCAGGCCCAGATATCCTTTACTGAGAAAGGAGAAATGCAAATGACTGTAAATTCAAAACCTGCAGGATTAATGGTGCTTACTGTTCCCCGAGAAGAAGAGTGGAGATATTACAGTACTAAGCCAGTTCTTGATACCAATGCCAACGAGCATTATGGCTCCTCCTGGAGTATGGGCAGAAGGTAACCCACCAGGTCTAGCTAAGCACATAGCCCCAGTAATTGTGACCCTTAAGCCTGGAGCAGAACCAGTACATGTTAAACAAAATCCACTCCCAAGACCAGCCATTGAGGGCATTCATCGCCATTTATTAAGATTACTGGAGTATGGCCTTCTCAAAGTATGTCAATCACCTTGGAATACACCTCTCCTGCCAGTCAAGAAGCCTGGGACAGGTGATTACCGCCCAGTACAAGATTTGAGGAGAGTGAATGAAGCAGTCGAAACCATACATCCAGTCGTGCCATATCCCTATACACTCTTAGGACTGATACCTGCTGAAGCTACCCACTTTACTGTCCTGGATTTGAAAGATGCATTTTTCTGCATACGATTAGCCCCGATTAGCCAACTGTTGTTTGCCTTTGAATGGCAGGACCCTGTCTCAGGAAGACGGGGCCAACTCACTTGGACACGATTGCCTCAAGGATTCAAAAACTCACCCACCATTTTCAGTGCAGCACTGAACCAAGATCTTTCAAGCTATCCTGTAATTCCTGGGAAAAGAGTGCTTCTCCAGTATGTGGATGATCTATTGGTAGCTACCACATCGGAGAGTGAATGTGTACAAGCCACAAATGACCTTTTACAACTACTAGATGAAGCTGGATACAAAGTTTCCAGAGCAAAAGCACAGCTATGCCAAACGGAAGTAAAGTATTTGGGTTTCCGGCTGACCAAAGGAAGCCGACAGTTAGGACCAGAAAGAAAAGAAGCTGTGTGTAGTATCCAAACCCCAACCACCAGGAGGCAAGTCAGAGCCTTTCTGGGAGCAGCAGGATACTGCCGAATATGGATACCCAACTTTGCTCAGATTGCTAAACCACTATATGAAGCCACCAAAGGAGAAGAGAAGTCACCACTAGAGTGGGGACCCGATCAAGATGAAGCTTTCAAAACCTTGAAGGAAGCATTAATGTCATCACCAGCACTTGGACTACCAGATGTCCAGAAGCCTTTTCATTTGTTTGTACATGAAATGCAAGGGAACGCTCTGGGAATGTTAACTCAGACACTGGGAGCGACCCGTAGCATACTTATCAAAACAATTAGACACTGTAGCCAAAGGATGGCCGCCATGTTTGAGAGCTGTTGCAGCTACAGCCTTGTTAGTGAGTGAAGCAGACAAACTCACCTTAGGACAGAACCTACGTGTTACAGTACCACACGCAGTACTTGTCCTTGTGGAACAAAAAGGAAATCATTGGTTCACCAACTCTCGAATGCTGAAATACCAGAGTATGCTATGTGAAAATCCTCGAATACAACTGGAAGTGAGGCATGCTTTCAACCCAGCCACCTTGATACCAATCAGTGAGGACCTATCAGAACATGACTGTATAGAAGTCATGGACACTGTGTTTTCAAGTCGACCTGATCTAACTGATGTACCCATAGAAAACCCTGACCAGACTTACTTCGTGGATGGAAGCAGCCTCATCATCAATGGACGACGCTGTGCCGGGTATGCAGTAGTCACCCGGGAGGAAGTCATTGAATCATCAGCTCTTGCCTCAGGAACATCAGCACAGAAAGCGGAATTGATAGCACTAACAAGGGCACTAGTATTAGGTGCCGGACTTCAGTTGAACGTATATACGGACTCAAAATACGCTTTCACAACTTTACATGCTCATGGAGCTCTGTATGGAGCGAGGACTCATTACCTCTGGAGGCAAATCAATTACGTATGGCCCAGAAATATTAATGTTACTAGATGCAGTATGGGCCCCGGCACAAGTGGCTGTGATGCACTGCCGAGGCCACCAAACAGGAAAAGGAGAAGTTGCCCAAGGAAACAGATTTGCTGATGCCTCAGCACGCAAAGCAGCCATGACAGGCCAAATTTCATCACAAGCAACACCAGTACAAGCAGTATTGTTTCCAGTACCCCTTAACTTGTGGACGCCACGATATACCACGAGGGAATTGGACTATTATTGCACTATAGAGAAAGGGGTACTGAAAGATGGATGGATTGAGCTGCCACCAGCAGAGGGCAACCAACCTCCAGGACGAATAGTGATCCCTGAATCATTGGGACCGGCCTTTGTAAAGGCCTTTCATCAAGCCACACATTATGGGAAAAACGCAATGGAAAAAGCACTCAGACCCCATTTTTGCATTGCAGTGTTGGGAGCCTTGTCAGCCTCAGTAGCTCGCCAGTGCGTAATTTGTGCGAAGAACAATGCTAAGCAGGGTCCTACACCACCACCCCGAGCTCAGTCAGGTGGTGTAACCCCTATGCACAACCTACAAGTAGACTTTACTGAAATGCCAAAAGCCAGTGGATATCGTTACTTGTTAGTTTTAGTTTGCACCTTCTCTGGGTGGGTGGAAGCTTTCCCCACCAGGACTGAAAAGGCCAGAGAAGTCACCAAGGTATTGCTGAGGGAAATTATCCCCCGATTTGGAATCCCTGCCGTAATAGGGTCAGACAATGGGCCCTCATTTGTATCTCAAATCACCCAACAGTTAGCAAGTGCCCTACAAATACAATGGAAGTTGCACACTGCATACAGACCCCAAAGTTCAGGGAAGGTTGAGCGAATGAATCGTACTCTAAAATCTCAATTGTCTAAGTTATGTCAAGAGACTCACCTGAAGTGGCCCCAAGTTCTCCCAATAGCTTTACTCAGGTTAATACGCTCAGCCCCTGTGAAATCATCAGGATTTTCTCCCTTTGAAGTCATGTATGGTAGACCCCCACCAATAGTGCAGGGGGTCAAAGGGAGTTTGACACAAATTGGTTCAGAGATAACTAGACAAGAACTCCTAGCTCTTAGTTCTGTTCTGCAGACTCTTCATGCGTGGATACAGGACCAGTTACCCATCAACTTGACAGAATCCCTGCATCCCTACAAGCCTGGTACCTCGGTGTGGATCAAAGATTGGAAGAAGACACCGCTGGAACCTTATTGGAAGGGACCATACACCGTCATCCTGTCTACACCAATAGCTATCAAGGTCGCAGAAATCGAATCCTGGATCCATCATAGCAGAGTCAAGCCAGCAGCAGTTCCAGACCCAGACCAGTGGACAGCAGTGCAGCATCCTGATATTCCTTTGCGGCCCACCCTGAGGCGGCAACCAGTGGCCTAGCACTTCATTCAGGCCACTTGAGAACTACGGTACTCCACAGTAGACAAGTCTTTCGAAGAGGATTGCTGTTTCCCATACAGCAAAAATTTGTTTTCTTCACTGAATAACTTTGCACTCACAGACTTTCTTCAGCCCAACTACGAATAGTAAGTTGGCATACAGCGGACACTTAAGGATCTTCAATCAACATTGACACCTGTTGAATTGCTTCATTAGCAAACAGGTCAGCATTGTGTCAAGCAGCAGTGAACGTCGAGGTCAAGATCTTCCAGCGGAGATTCAGAAGGACTACAATCAACATGCATCTTTGCTTCTATTTTGTTCTGGTTGCCTGCTTGGGGGGATTTGAACTCACTTTTGCTTTACCCCCATGTACTGCCTGCATTACTTCTACTCGGACTGGAATGAAAGTAACTCAGACTTTGCTTTATCATTCTTACTATACCTGTACTGGTACAGTAAGCCGGTGTATATATAATACCACTGAACTGAACATTTGCACCAAGGGTAATACTAAAGTTTGTTTTAACCCGCATCAGAACCCATCCTATTATACTCTAGAAATACGATGGAATGATGCAGATGGAGCTTTACTTAATGCCACTCCCCCACTCACTGATTCTACAAAGAGTGCTGTTTTGTATTTCGATGCTTGTGATGCTATAAATAGAGATAGTCGGTCCAATTGTGCTAACTGGGAAAAAGCATATTATCATGATCACAAGTATATGTGTCCAGAAGGAACTACTGGGTGGGGAGCCTGTACAGGTAAACGAGTTTTATCAAATGAATATAGCACAGCACCAGTTGAAGATTACTATTGTCCAAAGTGGGAATGTGTGTTCTATGCCACATGGAAGACGGGTATGATAGAAAATACCAGAGATAATCGAATGGCTGCCTTATATCAAAGATTGGAAGAAGACACCGTTGGAACCTCATTGGAAGGGACCATACACCGTCATCCTGTCTACCCCAACTGCAGTAAAGGTAGCAGAGATCGATTCCTGGATCCATCACAGCAGAGTCAAGCCAGCAGCCGTTACAGATTCCGAGCAGTGGACAGCGGTACAACATCCTGATGTACCCTTGCGACTCACCCTGAGACGGCAACCAGCGACCTAGATTCTTTTTGGGATTGTCCCAATAACCACAGTGCCTTGCGGTAAACAAGTCTTTCGAAGAGGATTGCTGTTTCCAATACAGCAAGATTTGTTCCAACAAACCTTATGTGTGCAATTCTGTACACTGATTGATACTATATTGATTAACAGTATTCAGTGCCAACTGTAGCTGATAAGTTGGCATACTACGGACATTTTGAGGATCTTCAATCAACATTCAACACCCGTTGAATTGCTTCATTAGCAAACGGGACGGCATTGTGCCAAGAAGAGGACGTCGAGGTCAAGATTGTCGAGTGAGGATTCAGAAGAACTCCAATCAACATGCATCTTTGTTTTTACTTTGTCCTGGTTGCCTGCCTAGGGGGCCTTGAACTGACTTGTGCCTTGCCTCCATGTACTGCTTGCATTACTTCCACTCGGACTGGAATGAAAGTAACTCAGACTCTGCTTTATCATTCATACTATACCTGTACTGGTAAAGTAACCCGGTGTATTTATAACACCACCGAACTGAATGTCTGTACCAAAGGTAATACTAAGGTATGTTTTAACCCGCATCAGAATCCATCCTATTATACTTTGGAGATACGATGGAATGATGCAGATGGAGACTTACTTAATGCTACCTCCCCACTCACCGACCCTACTAAGCTTGCTGTATTGTACTTTGATGCTTGTGGTGCTATCAATAGGGATAGCCGTTCAAAATGTGCAGACTGGGAAAAAACTTATGCTCTTAATGATAAATACATGTGTCCAGAAGGAACCACTGGATGGGGAGAATGTACAGGTAAACGAGTTTTAGCCAATGAATATAGCACAGCCCCGGTTGCAGATTACTATTGCCCAAAATGGGAATGTGTTTTCTATGCCACATGGAAAACCGGAATGGTAGAAAATACCAGAGATAATCGAATGGCGATTTTGCAAAAGCCATATGTGAAGGATATAGAAAAGCATTGCAAGAAAGGAGCTTGTAATCCATTAGAGTTTATTGTAATAAATCCCAGTGCCTGGAAGCAGGGGTATAAATTTGGACTCAGAATTGCAGGTTCTGGGTCAGATCCCGGAACCATTGTGTATATTAGATTAAACACCCAGGCCCATAGGTCGTCACGATATCATATACATAACACTTTTTACGAGACTATGCATATAAACAAGTTTGATATCCCTCACCCTTCCCAGAATTTGTTTCTCGAGTTAGCGGGAGCAGTAGTCTCCAGCTTACACATTTCAGATTGCTACTTTTGTGGTGGGACACGAATGGGTGACCAGTGGCCATGGGAAGCCCAAGAATTGAATTATTCTATAACTTATAACCAAACTGAATTACATAAGACTACAAGCGAATGGGTATTGGCACACCCAATAGTTGGACGACTCTGCTATGCCAGAACTGGACCTCAGTTCACTCTGCAGGTGGGACAGCTGGTCTGTCTCAGTCAAAAGTTCTATAATGACACTACCAAACAGACGTCTTGGTGGTCAGGGGTTAATGCATCTGAACCCCCTAATCCATTAGCAAAATTTCCCGAACTTGCTGATCTATGGACTAATCTTGCCCAGCCCCATGCCTGGCAAGCCCCACCGGGCTTGTATTGGATCTGTGGAACTCAAGCATATGCCCGACTCCCTATACACTGGGGAGGGGCGTGTGTTCTGGGGACCATTAGACCTTCTTTCTTCTTGTTACCCACAGAACATTGAGAGCAATTAGGATACCCAGTATACACTAAGAGACAGAAGAGAGCAGCCCTACAGATAGGCAAGTGGCAGAAATGGGATGGCAATGATTGGCCACCTGAAAGAATCATTGCCTATTATGGACCAGCCACATGGAATGATGATGGTATGTGGGGCTACCGGACCCCTGTATATATGATTAATCGTATTATCCGCTTACAAGCAGTAGTCGAATTAATAACTAATGAGACTAGCCAAGCACTCACACTTTTAGCTAGACAGAGCACACAAATGCGTACTGCCATATATCAGAATCGCTTAGCACTAGACTACTTGTTGGCAGCTGAAGGAGGAGTATGTGGTAAACTGAATTTAACCAATTGCTGTTTGAAGATAGATGATAAAGGTCAAGTAGTTGAAGAGATTGCTGAAAATATGCGAAAACAAGCTTACGTGCCAGTACAAACTTGGCATGGTCTTAAGATTCCTAATTGGTTCGCCTCTATTTTCTCAGGTTTAGGAGGACTTACTACTTTCCTTATGCTCATATTAATAATTATTGCTGTGCTTTTACTATTACCATGTATAATTCCATGTTGTATGCGTTCTATAAATAGTATTATTGAAAACACCGTAGAGCGGAAAACCGCAACTAAGATTTTGGCCTTATGGCATCCTCGGCCCACTATATATGGTCGTAACCCGACCCCAGTATAATCAAATTGAGTGATTTAACTCTCACACCTTATTAAGTAATAGGGTGAGATTAATCAAAGGGGGGAATGTGGTAGGCGAAGGCCTATGATCCATGGTGTCTGAAATAAGCAGACAGGCCTAAATAGCTTGACCTGTAAATGAAGCCCATGGAGAGGCCCATAGGAATTGCACATCCCCCAAAATGCTGCTACTATAGAACTGAAACTTAGCAAAGCACAATCAGCTTAGCTGAGCAGAATCGAAACTCAGAAAAATATAGAAAAATAAGTTTAATTGCTATTGATAAGAAAGTACAGCTGCTGTGGAATTAATTAACTATGCTGAAAGAAAGGTTACAGTGCCCTGCTTTCCCACATGTTCTAACTAGTTAAATGGCCTTGGAAGAGAAAAGTATCTAAGTTGGTGAACTGACCATTGTAATTGGGACTATAAGGGGGGTGAGCAGGTGCTAAGCCCAGTCAAAGGATATTATTGGATAGCCATATCGGTACCAGAACCAATAGAAGGTGTACGGGGGGTTACCGGGACCAATGAAATGTTTGCCTATGTCTAGAATGGAGAAGAAATCTATAAAAGTTGTTGTTTTGCTAGAAACCATTGCTCAGCCATTTTGAATTTGATTCTGCTTGAGACTTGTGCACAAATAAATGATTTGGACCTTCTGAACAGACTCCTGGTATCATTGGTTTGTCTGCGCTCTGTTGCTACAATACAATATATTTTCATGCAGTACCCAATTAAGCTGTGGGATGTGTTGCAAAGGACAAGGTAATTGATACAACCAGGTGCAAAAGGTTTGGACAAGTTCCTGAACGAAAATTCTGAAAAGAATTATTAGCAATGTAGACATGGGAATGCTGCTGCTTATGCAACAATGAGACATGTAAGAGAGTCCTTGCTCAACAGAACTTACAGTCTAATCAAGACACATCACACTGTGGTGGGCTATGGCCTAGAATAGCCTATAAATGTATGTAAACGTATGAGAGGCCTGTAAGCTAGGCCTGAGTCCCAGCCCCCACCTAAGAATAAGAATGCTGAGAAAGACCAAAGTCAGTATAAGAGAAACTGCTTTAAACTGCTTTTTGATAAGGTTGTATAAATCCTTTGTTGAATATTCTATGCTGATGACAGACATGTACCAGTGCTCTGTATTCACACATTTTCTAAGCTAAGCAGTGACCTTGTAAGAGAAAAGTATCAAAGTTTAGAACTGTGCCTTTGTTAGAGAATTCTGAGCAGGGGGAACAGAGTGCTGAACCCAGAAAGAAATCCTAATTGGATGGGTGCAAGGGTCAGTAGAACCAATAGAAAGTTTGCCTGTATTAAACTGAAGAAGAAAGGTATAAAAGGTGTTGTTTACTGGACTCCATTGCTCAGACCTTTTTGAATGTGACACTGCCTGAGACTGTGCACAATAAATTGGCTTGGATCTTCGAACTGACTCCTGGTTTTATTCATTGCGTGCACTTCACTGCAACATATTCTTGGTGCATTGGCTGGGAATGTACGGTATGTGAATGGTGCGCAAGTGAATATACCACGTATTACCGCCTCCAGGTTTGGTCCGGTCGGGACCGCGGCCGACCGACAGCGGAGAGGACCCCAGGCGCCGCCGGTCCCCTTGTATCGGAGAGGGTTCTGCCCTGCCTCGGCGGCCTGCCGGGTCCGACCGGCCAACACCTCGAACCCGAGGGGAGTCCAGGATTCAACCCAAGGAGGGACTGGTTGCGCAGCGCATTAGTGGCCGGATCCGGTGAGTAGCAATTTGTCTGGTTTCTAGTCAGCTAGCTATGGGAAAGTCTTGCATGCACGAGACTAATATGGTTTAAGGTAACGAGAGCCTGATCACCTCTCAGGGTGTGGCCGAGTACTCCTTGCATGAGAGTGCGCAAGGACGAAACCCCACCCCTCATGAATAAGTAAGTAAGGTAGGCCTTTATGGAATTTTGGGAACTCGGTGGCATGCCTGTCTGTTTGAATGAATGAGAGGTCTTGCAATACAGACCAAGTGAAAGCGGACTCCTAAGTAGCGCAGTTCCTGGCCGGGCGACCGCGCCCAGGTCGCGAAAAGGAGGAAGCGTTTGGTGTTTGTCTCCCTTATTGTTCCGTGGGCTGTACGGACCCCTTACCTGCAGCCATACTACCCGCCCTCTTTGTCTGTTTTGTGCATCATAATGGGAGGGGCGGGGTCTGTGCAAACTCCGCTGAACTGTATGATCACGAATTTTAAGAAGGGATTTAGCGGTGATTACGGGACGAAAATGTCGCCGTCCCGGTTAGTAAAATTATCTGGTAGGGAGTGGCCGGTGCTGGACACCATGTGGCCACCAGAAGGTACTTTTGATGTTAGAGTTGTATCCCGAGTGCATGGGATAGTGCGTAGGAATTACCCCGACCAGTTTCCCTATATAGACTCTTGGTTAGAAATCTGTGAAAGGCAACCCTCTTGGATGAAGCGTTGCTGTGAGGAACAGTGCAGGATTATGTTAGCAACTACCAAGGGGGTCCCGGGGGCCAAGGGAGAAAAGCCCCCCATTTACTCAGTCCCAGAACCTGCAGAAATTCTAAACTATCCACCCCAATTCCTGTATAAGCCAGTCCCGTCAGCTCCACCATTACCCTGAACAGAGCCTGAGGAAGAGAGAGCCCCTCCAGCTGACATGACTCCACCCCATCAGTCACCTCCATCGCCTGAAAGAGAGCAGCCCCCTTCCCGAAGCAGGAGTCCCAGTCCTGAACAAAGTTCTCAAAGTTCCCCGGCAGGGCTGCCATCACCTGAAGGAACAGCCAGTGGGGGATCATCAACTGCCAGTCCAGGGTCACACGTTAGTCCAGGCTCCAGCGGGTCTCCGCTGGACCCACAAATTTGCACTATGCCCTCCGAAGTAGAGAAACGGGCCCGAAAGAAGTTCGCCAGATGCCATTGCGCCAAGTCCCAGGATTGCCTATTCTAGATGATGGGGGTCAGGTTGTGGTCAGGCCAACTAGTCTCGTTTATGTGCCCTTTTCTACCACAGATTTATTAAACTGGAAAACGCACTATGCTTCTTATACTGAAAAACCTCAAGATTTGACAGAGTTAATGTCTAGTATCATGCAAACTCACCAGCCTACCTGGTCTGATTGCCGCCAGCTCTTGGTTACTCTCTTTACTACTGAAGAGCGGGCACGAATAGTGCAAGCAACTATTCGATGGCTGGAAGAGAACCCTGTAGACAGGAGAGATCTAAATCCCCAACAGGCAGCGGCCGTAGATTTCCCGAATGAAGACCCAAGATGGGATCCGAATAGTGCAGAAGGAGAGAGAGCCCTCACCCGTTTCCGCCAGGCCCTACTGTAAGGCCTGAGGAGGGGAGGCCAGAAAGCCATGAATGTTGGGAAGGTAGCAGACGTTCTTCAGCGCCCAGATGAAAGTCCGGCTGCCTTCTATGAACGATTAACTGAAGCTTATAGACTCTATACCCCATATGACGCAGCAGCCCAGGAGAATTTGCGTATGGTAAATGCTGCTTTTGTGAGTCAGTCCCAGGGAGACATAAAACGAAAATTACAGAAACTGGATGGATTTGCGGGCATGAATACAGCACAGCTAATGGAAGTTGACCAGAAGGTATTTGTGAATCGTGATCAAGAATGTAAAAGGGAAAGTGAAAGAAAGATGAAGAAGAAAGCCGATCTGCTTGCTGCAGCTCTAGTTGAAGGACGTGGAGGATACCCAAATAGAAGGACCCGAGGATGGGGAAGGGGCCGAGGGAGCGCTCAGTCCCCCTTAGGTGCAAATCAGTGCACCTATTGTAAGGAAGGACATTGGAAGAATGAATGCCCAAATATTGGCTCCACCCCCTGGAGAGGGAGGGGGAGCACAAGGAGAGCAGGGGGGCAGTTCCAGCAACAAGGAGGAATGCAGCGCGCACAGTTTCAGCAGGAAGAAGCCGCCGTAGAGGGAGTGGCAACTACTGAGGACTACTACGTGAATGAAGACTAGGCCAGACCAGGCTCCAAGTTTTCCCTGGGTCCCCAGGAGCCTATGGTCAACTTAAAGATTGGGGACCAGTACATGGACTTCATGGTGGATACGGGGGCCGAACATTCTGTAGTGGCTAAGCCAGTGGCTCCTCTGTCTTCCCAATCTGTCACCATTGTTGGCGCCACTGGAACTAGAACCACAAGACCCTTCCTGCAGAACCGTGCCTGTGAATTGGGGGGACGGAAGATAACACAACAGTTCCTGTACATACCTGAATGCCCAGTTCCCCTTTTGGGCCGAGATATGCTTGCTAAGCTCCAGGCGCAGATATCCTTTGTTGGAGGAAAAATGGAGATGACTGTGAACTCGGAATCTGCTGGCCTGATGGTACTGACTGTCCCCCGAGAAGAAGAATGGCGGTTCTATAGTCCACATTCATCCAAGGCAGCTAGCCCCCGTATACCCACTAACATCTTAGCTACGCCCGGAGTGTGGACGGAGGATAATCCACCTGGCCTAGCAAAGAATATAGCTCCTGTGCTCGTCACCCTTAAACCAGGAGCAGAACCAGTGCATCCAGGAGTGGAGGAGTGGCCTAGTGGTTGAGGCAAGGTACTTCAGGCCGGAAGGTCAGGGGTTCATATCCCACTAGAGGACAGCAACCTTGGGCCGGAAGGACTGGGGTTTCTAGTCCCACAGGTGCTCCTTGTGGTCTTGGACAAGCCACTTAACCCTCCATAGCCCATGTTCCCTGTAAAATAGTTATTTATTTATTTATACATCTTTTCTATACCGCCACTTCCAGCGATCAGTGGCGGTTTACAGGTAACATAAACTTTAATAATAGAGTACTATTATTTTACATAGAACAGATTTAGAACAATGAACATTCAACTATTAAATGTAACTCAAAAAATACAATGAGATAACAGGCTACCAACAGTATATCAACAGTAATGGGATATATTTACATTAAATTACAGTTATTCACATTAGCGACAAGTAATTGCTTTCAAAGAGTAAGCTTAACTAGGTGAGCAATGTGTATGTGTGGGAAAGATTTTATGCCTTGTCTAGGTAGGGTCAGTGAGTGACTGATGATCAGTGGTTTTCTCTGTGTTAGGATTATCTTCAATGTGGAGGTTATTGTAGTGCAGAGTAAATAGATGGGTTTTTAGATTTTTTTCAAATAATTGAAGGTCCTTGATTTCTCTGATTTCAGACGGGAGGTTGTTCCATAACGTAGGGGCGAAGTATGAGAAAGCTGTGTTGCTTGTCTTCTGACTTGTTATCTCCAAGTTATAATGCCCTGTTCAATGTAATTTCAGTTTGTTCAATGTAAACCGCACTGATGCAGAATAGCACGGTATATAAGAGAATGTAAATAAATAAATAAATGTGCGACAATATCCCCTCCCACGACCAGCAACTGAAGGTATTCATTGTCACCTCAAAAAATTACCACAGTATGGACGCCTGAGAGAATGCCAATCACCCTGAAACACCCCCCTCCTCCCAGTCAAGAAGCCTGGGACAGGTGACTACCGCCCAGTGCAGGATTTGCGACGAGTGAACAGTGCAGTTGAAACCATACATCCAGTAGTACCAAATCCTTACACCCTCCTGGGACTGATTCCATCAGAAGCTACTCATTTCACCATTCTGTATTTAAAAGATGCCTTTTTCTGTATCCGCCTGGCACCTGCCAGCCAACTCTTGATTGCATTTGAATGGGAGAACCCCACTACAGGAAGACGAGGCCAACTCGCTTGCCTCAAGGATTCAAGAATTCACCCACCATCTTCAGTGCAGCTCTCAACCAAGATCTTTCAGACTACTCTGTAACTCCAGGAAAAAGAATCTTACTTCAGTATGTAGATGATTTGCTTATAGACATCAACTCCAAGTCTGAATGTGTGCAAGCCACCAGTGATCTCCTGCACCTCTTAAATGAAGCCGGATACAAAGTCTCAAGAGCCAAAGCGCAGTTGTACCAAACTGAAGTGAAATACCTGGGATTCCATCTATCCAAAGGAATCCGAAAATTGGGACGTGAGCGGAAGGAAGCAGTATGCCGCATCCCAACCCCCACCACCAGAAAGCAGGTGCAGGCTTTCTTGGGAGCTGCGGGCTACTGTCAGATATGGATACCCAAGTTTGCACACTTGGCAAAACCCTTGTACCAAGCCATGAAGGGAGTGGAAAGATCACCCATGGAATGGGGCCCAGAACAGGATAAAGCATTTAAATCACTAAAAACAGCATTAATGTCATCACCAGCCTTGGGCCTACCAGGTATGCAGAAAGCATTTAAATCACTAAAAACAGCATTAATGTCATCACCAGCCTTGGGCCTACCAGGTATGCAGAAACCATTTCATCTCTATGTCCATGAGTCATGTGGAAATGCATTGGGAGTTTTGACTCAGCCCCTTGGATCCTGGCAATGACCTGTAGCCTATCTGTCAAAACAATTGGACTCTGTTGCCAAAGGATGGCCACCTTGCCTAAGAGCTGTAGCAGTCACAGCTCTCTTGGTGAGCGAAGCAGACAAGCTCACTTTGGGGAAGAATCTTCAAGTCACTGTACCACATTCTGTTCTAACTCTAATGGAACACAAAGGAAACTACTGGTTCACCAACGCACGAATGTTGAAATATCAAAGTATGCTGTGTGAAAATTTTGAAGGAGTGAATAAACAGGTGGACAAAGGTGAGTCGGTTGATATTGTGTATCTGGACTTTCAGAAAGCCTTTGACAAGGTCCCTCATCAGAGACTTTTGGCAAAACTAAAGAGTCATGGAATAGGAGGCAGTGTACTATTGTGGATCAGGAACTGGTTAAAAGATAGAAAGCAGAGGGTAGGGCTAAATGGCCAATTTTCCCAATGGAGAAAGGTGAATAGTGGTGTACCCCAGGGATCTGTGCTGGGTCTACATATTCATAAATGACCTGGAAAGTGGAATAACGAGTGAGGTTATCAAATTTGCAGATGACACAAAACTATTTAAAGTTGTTAAAACCCAAGAGGATTGTGAAAAATTGCAAGAGGATCTTGATAAATTGGAAGACTGGGCATCAAAATGGCAGATGAAATTTAATGTGGACAAGTGCAAGGTTATGCACCTAGGGAAGAACAACCCAAACTATGGTTACATGATGCAAGGTTCCACATTAGGAACCACCACCCAGGAAAAAGATTTAGGCGTCATTGTGGATACCATGTTAAAACCCTCGGCCAAGAGAGCAAATAGAATGCTAGGTATGATAAGGAAAGGAATGGAAAATAAAACAAAAGATATTATAATGCCTCTATATCGTTCCATGGTGAGACCGCACCTTGAATATTGTGTGCAATTCTGGTCGCCGTATCTTAAAAAGGATATAGCGATTTTAGAAAAGGTTCAGAGAAGAGCCACCAAAATGGTAAAGGGGATGGAAGGATACTCCTATGAAGAAAGGCTAAAAAGGTTAGGGCTCTTTAACCTGGAAAAGAGACGGCTGAGGGGAGATATGATAGAAGACTATAAATTAATAAACGGAGTGGAACGGGTAAACGTAGATCGATTGTTTACCTTATCAGAATATAGAAAGACTAGGGGACATGCAATGAAGCTACAGGGTAAACTATTTAAGACTAATAAAAGAAAATATTTTTTCACTCAACGTGTAATCAAACTCTGGAATTTGTTACCGGAGGATGTAGTAAAGGCTGTTAGTGTAGCTGGGTTTAAAAAAGGTTTGGACAAGTTCCTGGAGGAAAGGTCCATAAACCATTATTAAGAAGTGACAGAAGATATCAATGCTTGACCCAGTACAAGCATTGTGGAACTTGTGTCTCTTGGGGAAACTGCTAGGTACATATGACCTAGATTGGCCACTGTTGGAAACAGAATACTGGGCTTGATTTTATTTATTTATTTATTTAGCTGCATTTATATCCCGCTTTTCACCGGGTCAAAGCGGTTGGGGGATACATTTAACACAAGGGGATATGAGACACATACACTAATACTTACAGGGAACATGGGCAATGGAGGGTTAAGTGGCTTGCTAAAGACCACAAGGAGCACCTGTGGGACTAGAAACCCCAGTCCTTCCGGCCCAAGGTTGCTGTCCTCTAGTGGGATTTGAACCACCAACCTTCCGGCCTGTAGTACCTTGCCGCAACCACTAGGCCACTCCTCCCTCCATTGATGGACCTTGGTCTGACCCAGTATGGCATATCTTATGTTCTTATGTCTGCAATTGAGTGTTAGTCAAACCTTGAACCCTGCTACCCTTCTGCCGACTGGTTCAGGCCCTCCTGACCATGATTGTCTAGAAGTAATGGACACTGTATATTCAAGTCGCCCAGACTTAACTGATATCCCTTTGAACAACCCAGAAAGGACTTTCTTTGTGGATGGAAGCAGTCTTGTAATTAATGGACGATGTTCCGGTTATGCAGTGGTGACCCTGGACATGGTAATAGAATCATCAGCTCTGACCCCAGGAACTTCAGCACAGAAGGCCGAATTAATAGCCCTCACGCGAGCACTGAAACTGGGGACTGGGATCGGTCTGAATGTATATAGAGATTCTAAATATGCCTTTACAACATTACATGCCCATGGAGCCTTGTACAAAGAACGCGGATTGATAACCTCGGAAGGCAAGTCCATCAAGTATGGTCCAGAAATATTGACTTTATTGGAAGCAGTATGGGCCCCCAAACAAGTTGCTGTAATGCACTGCCGAGGCCACCAGACTGGAGATGGAGAAGTGTCCCGAGGGAACAGATTCGCCGATGCCTCAGCCCGAGAAGCAGCAATCAAAGGAGAAGCAGCCATATTTCCAGTACCTCTTAGTGCTTGGACACCACGATACACCTCAAATGAGCTGGACTACTACTGTCAGAATGAGGGGGGGGGGGGGCAGCAGTTATCCGAGACTGGATGGATAGTGCTACCACCACCCGAAGGAGGTTCACCTCCTGGTATGATTGTGATCCCTGAAGCCCTGGGTCCAGCCTTTGTCCACGCCTTTCATCAAGCCACACACTACGGAAAAACTGCAATGGAAAAAGCCCTGACACCGTATTTTTGTATCTCATTATTGGGACCCTTAACTGCCTCAATAGCCCGAAAATGTGTAATCTGTGCAAAGAATAATGCCCGGCAGGGTCCTGTCCTACCTCCAAGAGTTCAATCGGTGGGAGCTACCCCCATGGGAAATATCCAAATAGACTTTGCAGAAATGCCACAAGCGAATGGATATCACTACCTACTGGTTCTAGTTTGTACTTTCTCTGGGTGGGTGGAGGCTTTCCCCACCAGGACTGAAAAGACCAGAGAAGTCACTAAGGCTCTGCTTCATGAAATCATTCCCCGGTTTGGAATACCTTTGACCATAGGGTCAGACAGTGGGCCCTCCTTTGTGTCACAAGTAACTCAACAGCTAGCCCATGCTTTACAAATACAGTGGAAATTACATACAGCTTATAGACCCCAAAGTTCAGGGAAAGTAGAGAGAATGAACCGAACCCTGAAATCTCAGTTATCCAAGCTCTGTCAGGAAGCTCACCTGAAATGGCCTCAAACTCTCCCTATAGCCCTTCTCAGAGTACGTTCAGCCCCCACCAAGTCATTAGGAGTTTCCCCATTTGAGGTTTTGTATGGAAGACCCCCGCCCATAGTTCAGGGAATAAGGGCGGGATATGAGTCAGATTGGATCAGAAATCACTAGACAAGAATTGTTGGCTCTAAGTTCTGTCTTGCAAGACCTCCATACCTGGGTGCAAGACCAGTTGCCTATCAATCTGACAGAGCCATTGCATCCTTTCAAGCCTGGAGCCTCAGTGTGGGTCAAAGAGTGAAAGAAGACACTGTTGGCACCTCATTGGAAGGGACCGTACATTGTACTACTGTCAACACCCACAGCAGTTAAAGTGGCAGAAATCGATTCCTGGATTCATCACAGTTGAGTCAAACCAGCAGCAGTTCCTGAAAGTCGTCCTTGGACTTCAATCGCTAACCCTGCAGCACCGTTACGACTCACACTACGAAGAGAATAACCAGCCTTCGACATCTCAGTTATCCATCATCAAAGACTAAGAGACTATGATCATGATGATTACCTACTACTGTTTCATCTTTGCGGTAACCCTGGGACCCCTTGGGACAACCTTTGCCCTGCCTCCTTGTGCAGCTTGTATAACCACTACCCGAACTGGGATGAAGATCACCCAGACTTTACTTTATCACTCTTACTACACTTGCACTGGTAAAGTCAGTCAGTGCATGTATAATGGTACAGAACTGAATGTCTGTACGAATGGAAAGACTCGTATCTGTTTTAGACCCCGACAGAATCCTTCTTACTATGTCTTGGAACTACGATGGAATGATGAAGATGGAACCCTCATAAATGCTACAACTCAACTCTCTGATCCCACCAAACCTGCGTCCCTGTATTTTGATGCTTGTGACCTGATAAACAGAAATGACTATTACAGGTGTGGATCATGGGAACAAGCTTACTATTATGATGACAAGTACATGTATCCCGAAGGTGCATACAGATGGGGAATATGCACTGGGGTACATTCCCCAACTACTTATGGAAAACCATCAAAAGATGACTATTTCTGCCCAAAATGGGGCTGTGTGTACTATGCTACCTGGTCTGGTAGCCCTACTGGACAAACTGGAGATAATCGCAAGGCTAAGCTAGAAAGATTACCCCTACTGGAACCCAAGAAGTGCAAGAAAAATGCTTGTAATCCCCTATGGCTTCTCATCCTCGACCCGAGCCAGTGGAAACAGGGATTCCGATTCGGCCTATGTATTGCAGGAAGTGGAACTGACCCCGGAACTATTGTATATATCCAGCTCAACACCAAAACTCATGTCTCTTCACCTTACCGAATACATCATACCTTTTATGAGGCCATGAAGGCAGAGTTTGTAATTCCCCACGCTTCCCGAAATCTGTTTATTGAACTAGCTGGAGCATCCAGTCTCCATGTCTCTGATTGTCTTTTCTGTGGAGGGACTCAGATGGGAGACCAGTGGCCCTGGGAAGCACAAGAACTGAACTATTCTGTACCATACAACCAAACAGATCTGCATAAAGCTACCAGTGAATGGGTCCTAGCTAACCCCATTATTGGTAACCTATGTTTTGCTCGAGCTGGACCACAGTTGACTATGTTAGTGGGGCAGTTGGTCTGTTTGAACCAGAAGTACTATAATGCTACTACCAAGAAGACATCCTGGTGGTCAGGAACCAATGCCCCGGAACCCTCCAATCCTCTGATCATCTTCCCTAACCTTGCCAGGTTATGGACAAATCTCGCCTCCCACAATAACTGGCAAGCTTCACCTGGACTATATTGGATCTGCGGAACTCAAGCATATGCTAGACTCTCTGCCAACTGGGGAGGTGCGTGTGTTTTGGGGACAATAAGACCACCTTTCTTTCTTCTGCCCATTTCCCATGGAGAACGACTGGGTTTTCCTGTATACAAGAGTCGACAGAAACGAGAGGCTTGAAAATAGACCAATGGGACAAATGGGATGCAACATCTGAGGAATGGCCACCGGAGAGAATCGTTTCCTGCTATGGACCTGCCACCTGGGCACAGGATGGCTCTTGGGGTTACCGCACTCCTGTGTATATGTTAAATCATATTATACGTTTGCAAGCTTTTGTAGAAATAATAACTAATGAAACTAGTAGAGCACTAACCCTGTTAGCTAAACAAGCCACGCAGATGCGTACAGCCATTTATCAGAATCGCTTAGCATTAGATTATTTACTTGCTGCTGAAGGAGGAGTATGTGGAAAGCTGAATTTAACTAACTGTTGTTTGCAAATTGATAATGAAGGACAAGTTGGAGAAGATATAGCCAATCATATGAGAAAACAAACATATGTACCAGTTCAGACATGGCATGGTTTGCAACTCGATGGATGGTTTGGTTCTCTGTTTTCAGGAATGGGCGGCCTGAAAACACTTGTATTCATTGTCCTATTCATATTGGCTATTTGCTTGTTTCTCCCATGTTTTCTACCCTTATGCTTACGTATGTTGAACTCAACCATTGATAGTATTGTTGAACGTAAGGCAGCTACAAAGGTATTAGCTATGTGGCAATATTCCCTTGTACCCCAACATGATGCTGATAGCCACGTGTAATGTGTGATTTGATTCTCACCCTTTCTCACTTACGGGTGTGAATAATCAAAGGGGGGAATGTGGTAGGCTATGGCCTAGAATAGCCTATAAATGTATGTAAACATATGAGAGGCCTGTAAGCTAGGCCTGAGTCCCAGTCCCCACCTAAGAATAAGAATGCTGAGAAAGACCAAAGTCAGTATAAGTTAGAGAAACTGCTTTTTGATAAGGTTGTATAAATCCTTTGTTGAATATTCTATGCTGATGACAGACATGTACCAATGCTCTGTATTCACACATTTTTTAAGCTAAGCAGTGACCTTGTAAGAGAAAAGTATCAAAGTTTAGAACTGTGCCTTTGTTAGAGAATTCTGAGCAGGGGGAACAGAGTGCTGAGCCCAGAAAGAAATCCTAATTGGATGGGTGCAAGGGTCAGTAGAACCAATAGAAAGTTTGCCTGTATTAAACTGAAGAAGAAAGGTATAAAAGGTGGTGTTTACTGGACTCCATTGCTCAGACCTTTTTGAATGTGACACTGCCTGAGACTGTGCACAATAAATTGGCTTGGATCTTCGAACTGACTCCTGGTTTTATTCATTGCGTGCACTTCGCTGCAACAACACAGCAACCAAGGACTAGAAGGATATAGCTAGGGGAATGATAGGATACACATAGGAGGTGAACAGGAGACTCAGGGGATCAGGAGCCAGAAGTAGTGGATCTATATGATCTGTCAGGAATCTGTGGTCTGAACAGATCACTGTTAGAGAGGGAATGCTGGACTCGATAGACCTTAGTCTGGCACAGCACAGTTTAGCTTATGTTTTTATTTTAATTACTTTTTAACATCTTTGTTAGTGATATAGCGGAAGGGCTGTCGGGTAAGGTTTGCCTCTTTGCGGATGATATCAAAATGTGCAGTAGACACCCAGGAATGTGCAGATAACATGAGGAGGGATCTCGCTAAGCTTGAAGAATGGTCTAGAATTTGGCAGCTGAAATTTAATGTTAAAAAATGCAAGGTTATGCATTTGGACTGGTGAAGTACATTTGTCTACTAAAGAAGAGCAGGACCTAGGCGTGATTGTGTCTGATGCTCTTAAAGTAGCTAAACAGGTAGAAAAGGCAACAGCAAAAGCTAGGAGGATGCTTGGGTGCATAGGGAGAGGAATGGCCAGCAGAAGAAAGGAGGTGATAGTGCCTCTGTATAAGTCTTTGGTGCAACCTCATTTGGAATATTGTGTGTAATTCTGGAGATCACACCTTCAAAAGGATATAAACAGGCTGGAATCAGTACAGAGGGTGGCTACTAAAATGGTTAGTGGTCTTCATTCTAAAGGATATGAGGACAGATTTAAGGATCTTAATGTGTACATCTTAGAGGAAAGGCAGGATAGAGGTGATATGATTAAATATTTAAATACATCCATGGCATAAAAGCATGGGAGGGAGAGCCTCTTTCCATTGAAAGCAAGCTCTGCTACAAGGGGACATGGGATGAGGGTGAAAGGGGATAGATTCAGGAGTGATATGCGGAAATATTTCTTTACAGAAAGAGTGGTGGATCCATGGAATAGTCTCCCAGTGGAGGTGGTAGAGATGAGGACAGTATCTTAATTCAAAGAAGCATGGGACAAACACAGAGGAACTCTAATAGAATAAAAGTGACTGTTGATATGTAAGGACAGATTTGATAGGCCATGTGGTCTTTTTCTGTCTTCATGTTTCTATGTTATTAGAGGGAGGATATTAAGGAAAACTACTGCAGTTGCCTTTAACTCACTAGTCACCTTCCATCTTGACTATTGTAACCTGTTCCTCCCTGGTCTCCCTCTGAATCATCTTTCTCCCCTTCAATTTGTTCAAAACTCAATTGCACAGCTTATCTTCTGTTAGTGTCTCTTTGCTCATGTAACCCCTATTCTTTAGTCACTTCACTGGCTCCCTATCCATTTCCGCATCCAGTTCAAACTTCTCCTTCTTACCTACAAGTGCATTCATTCTGCGGCTCCTTACTACCTTTCCTCAGGAATTCCACTCCTCTTGCAGATCCCTTTTATCTGTGCCTTTCTCTGCAACTGCCAACTCCAGACTTCATTCATTCCACCTTGCTATCTACTCCATATACCTGGAACAAACTACCTGAGCCAGTGCATTGGGCTCCTTCTCTGGCTCTATTTAAGTCCAGGTTGAAGACCCATCTCTTTGAGGCTGCTTTTGGATCCTGGTGTTCCTCATTCTTTTGTCCACTACTTATGTGTATTTTACCATACTATAGTCCCCAGTTTTGTGATGTTATTTCATATTTATTAGATTGTAAGCTCTGATGAGTCTTACATCTATTTATACAGTGCTGTGTACACCGTGTAGCGCTATGATTAGTAGTAAAAAGACTATGAGAAAATTAGCTAGAAAGAGGGCCAGGTTTAAATTTTAATATCCATAGGCAAGACTGGACAACAAAGACCGGGGGGGGGGGGGGGGGATGTCAGAGATTCCATAGTGACCTAAGAGAGGAGGAGAGGGTGGCACTAGTGCCACAGTGGTACCCCTTTAAAGCAGCACACGCAACTGGTCCTAAAGCAGGAGTTCTCAATGCAGTCTCCGGGACACATCAAGCCAGTCAGGTTTTCAGGATAACCACAATGAATGTATATGAGACTTGCAAATCTCTCATGCTAGTCGTGATTTTCCTGAAAACCTGACTGGCTAGAGAACGCCAGTCCTAAAGCAATCAGGAGCAGGCTCTGCATTAGCAACCTTCAAAACATTTCCCACACTAGGTAGTAGCCCATGATAGCTATACTAGATAAAAAAAAACTAAAAAGGGGGTGTTGCACAGCTTTAAAGTTCCAGGCAACATTCACACCACTAAGAAATATCAGCTTAGAACAGTGCTTCTCAACCCTCTCCTGGAGGCACACCTAGCTAGTCAGGTTTTTAGGACTACCACAACACTACATAAAATTCACTATCAGCAGTTGGTGAATTGCTGTGCATCTCTTAGGGGGAAAGAATCAAGTTCCCTCCTCAAGTCTCGCTGAGCACCTTCAGTGGTAGCTCCACTGTATGACATCTATGCTAAATCTCAGCAAGGCGACATTCCAATTGAAATATGGTAGGAAAGAAAAATACGTACTGGCTGCACGTTGCCCAGAATAAAAAGGTGCCCACTTGTAGCTTATGGACTACTATTATTACTACTACCAATCATTTGTATAGTGCTACAAGGCCTAAGCAGTGCTGTACAGGCACATGTAAAAGATGATCTCTATTCATCAGAGCTTAAAATCTAGTTAAGACAGCCAACAGAACAGCTGAGGACAAGAATACATATAGGGAAATGGTAAGGAAACACATAGGAGACTAAGTGTCTCAGGATCCAAAAGCAGCCTTGAAGAGGTGAGTTTTCAACATGGATTTGAAAAGGGAGAGAGATAAAGCCTGACATGCAGCCTCAGGTAGTTTCTTCCAAGCATAACAAGCAGCAAGGTGAAAGGATCAAAGTCTAGGTTTGGCAGTAGAAAAGAAGGGCACAGACAGAAGCGATATTCCAGAAGAGCGGAGTTCCCGAGGAGGGGTGTATGGAGAGATAAGAGAGGAAAGATAGTGAGGAGAAGCAGAATGAACACACTTACAGGTCAGTAGGAGAAGTTTGAACTGGATACTAGGACTAACAATGGTGGTTGTGATAGTGCAGACACTGCAGATGTAGATAAGATCCCTGCCACAGATAAAGGCCATGGTGAACATGTTCATGGACCCACTATGGCAGGAGACAAGCCACAGAAATTAATGAAAAAGTTAAGATGACTGATTACAGTTAAGGGGACTTTTGCAGATAAAGAGGAGATAATGTACTGTTACTTTTATGCTACAAACCCTATATTTAAATCACGAGAGTATATAAAGAGAATCTGCCAAAAACTGGAAGAAAGAGGAATGTTGTTGAAAGAAAAACTGAAAAAAGCAACTGATGCAAATTTAAGATCTTTAATTTCACAGATCAGAGTAAAGGAGTATGTGAATGATAGCATCTTGACTCAACTTAGGGCTTCCCTGGAACAAGAAATACAGGGAGAATGAGAAGACCTAGGTGTGTTAACCAGAAGAAAGGTATATACCGAAAAAGAAAGAACAGTTAAGATGGAGATAGAGCTTAGAGATCTAGAACGGCAGGAGAGTGAAATCAACAAAGGACAAGCCAAGAAATCAATTGAAGAGAAAGAAGAAAGGGAGGAGAAAGACCCAGGGGTGGAGGAATTAGCGATCAAATTCCTAGTGAATGGATCTTTTAGTCTGAGGTCTTCTTCTGACAAGACAGCAAAACTTAACCTCAATTCTTGGAATTCAGTTCTCTAAATTCAACTGCAAATAAAGAAGTACACAGACATATAAAACAGTGCAACATAAGCTTAAGTGAGGAATTCATAGGTGTGCACACTTTTGCAGATTT
Source organism: Ichthyophis bannanicus (assembly GCA_033557465.1). Classification (NCBI taxonomy): domain Eukaryota; kingdom Metazoa; phylum Chordata; class Amphibia; order Gymnophiona; family Ichthyophiidae; genus Ichthyophis; species Ichthyophis bannanicus. The sequence goes on from CM066032.1 coordinate 642,979,882, forward strand.
CCATAATTCTCCCTTCTCAGCTAGGATGTCACACCTCTTTTTATTAGGGAAAAAAATCTTACATTGTACAAATTCAGCTCTACGACAAAGCTTTGTTTATATAGATGTTCTAAGTCAGAGCAGTGACTTCAATGGAGCTGCGGCTTTGATATCGCACAGAAGCTGCTAACGCTGTTTAGTAAACATACCCCATAGTTTTGGTTAATTTGCAGGATGCTTGTAATCCTTTTTTTATATTGTCAAATGGAGCATATGTATAAAGACTTCTTCCAACCAGCAAGATGAAGTTCACCTGTGAACCAGATGTGAGGCCTAGGACTCTGAAGCAAGTGAAGAGAAAGATGTTAAGCTCCCCGTACGCGCCGTTTCTTCTTCCAACCGGGCCCGCTTCTAGCTCGTCGATCCTAGTAACGTCTTTTCATTGGTTTCCTCTGCCTCCCCCCTCATCTCTCTGTCCCATGGGTTCCATTCCTGTGTTCTGGGGTAGGCGACCGAACAAACCCCCTAATCTACGTTCCCGCTGTAGCTCTAACCTCCGTTCATGCCCTCTTTCTCTCCCCCTCCCCCTCCCCTCTTCTGCTCCATCGAGTTCACCCTGGACCCCCTTTTCTATTGGTCTTATTAACTGTCGGTCTCTCCGTAATAAAACTCTTCTTGTCCAAGATCTGGTTCTTAGGTCTTCTCCTGGGATTACTCTCCTTACGGAGACCTGGCTCCGTGACGGTGAGGACGCTCTTCTCGCATGCTGTCTCCCTCCTGGTTTTTCCGCAGCTTCTGTCTCTCGTCTCAGTCGGTCCGGTGGTGGCATGGCTGTCATTCTCCATCCTTCCCTTTCCTATACTCAGATCTCCTCCCCGCTATTGCATTACTCTGAAGCCCTCTTACTTCGCCTCCACACTTCCCCCTCTGTTCATATTCTTCTTGTTTATTCTCCTCCAGCTCTTCGCTCTCAACTTTGGGATGCCCTCTTGTTAGCTATCACTGATGTCTCCTTGGCTTTCCCCCACTTAATTATCGCGGGTGACTTTAATCTTCACATGGATGCTCCCTCCTCAACAAGGGAACATTCTTTTCTTTCTTTCCTTCAAGATTTATCACTATTCCAACACGTCACTTTCCCGACCCATCAGGCCGGTCACACCCTGGATTTATTCCTGACCTCCACTTCCTCTTCTCTTACTCTGTCAAACCTGTCCGCCACGTCCCTTCCTTGGACTGATCATCTTTATCTTACTTTGTCCTGTTCATATTCAGGTGTCTTACCCTCTGTTTCTCCAGTGTCCCCCCCCTCGCCATCTCCATTACGGTTGTCACGTGTTCCCACCCCCCTCACCCTCCAGCAGTTTCCCCCAGCCTCTGAGCTCTTGCCTACAGATTTTCCGCTTCTTTCTCCTAATTCCCAGGCTGCTGTTACTCTTGATCATCTGGCTCCCTTACGCCCCCGCCCACCTCGTCGATGTCCATCTCACCCCTGGTTCCACAGTGGCCTGCGGCTGTTGTGGGCACATCTCCGGAGGGCCGAGCGATTATGGCGCAAGGCCCCTTCTCCTGCAAACTTATCAATTTTCAAATCTCACCATTCCTTCTACCGTTCTCAACTTCATTCTGCAAAACGGGACTACTTTTCTAACACTATTTCTCATGCTCCTAATCAGACCCGACACCTCTATTCTGCTCTTCAATCTCTTATCTCTTTACATGCCCCATCATCAACTCCTGTAGTCCAGTCTTCTCCTTCCCCCTCACAATTGGCTTCCTTCTTCATCACTAAGGTTGCCTCCTTAAGAGACTCGCTACCTTCTTGTCCTGCTCCTATTACTTCCCCCCCCCCCCCCCCCCATTCCCTCTCCTCCGCCTGTCTCCCAACTTTCTCATTTCTGGGCTACCTTCTCTCCCATCACCGCACCTGAACTTCATCACCTCCTTTCTTCTTCTAAGAAAACTTCTTGTCCGCTTGACCCTATCCCTTCCTCCTGGCTTATCACTCCCTCTCTTGGCTTCTTCCCTTACATTCTCACTATGTTTAATTCTAGTCTTTCCACAGGGATTTTTCCTAGATCTTGGAAGCATGCGCTGGTCCGCCCCATCTTGAAGAATCCCTCCCTTGACCCTTCACTTCCTTCTAACTACCGACCTGTCTCCAACCTTCCTTTTTTGTCTAAACTTCTGGAAAAATTTGTTTTTGCTCAACTCTCCCATCACCTTGATTCCACAAACTTTCGTCACCCCCGTCAATCTGGGTTTCGTCCTGGGCATAGTGTCGATACTGTTCTCTTAGCTTTCACTAATGCACTACACACAGCCCACGATCGTGGTGATATTTCGGTGGCGGTTGCCTTGGATCTTTCGGCTGCTTTTGACCTGGTTGATCACTTTCTTCTCCTCCACCGTCTTCGGGAAGCTGGTCTCTGTAGTACGGTTCACCATTGGTTTCACTCTTTCCTTTCTTCCCGCTCCTGTGCAGTTCTTTCTTCTTCACCTGCTGTCCCTTCTTCCGATTCACAGCACCTTTCCTGTGGGGTCCCACAGGGTTCCGTTCTTGCCCCTCTTCTCTTTAACCTTTTTCTGGCCCCTCTTGCTCTTCTTATACAGCAGTCAGGTATATCAGCTTTCTTTTATGCCAACGACATTCTTCTGCTTCATCATACTTCTCCTTCCTGTCCCGACCTCACCCCATTGAACTCTTGTCTTTCATCTGTTGCAAACTGGCTCACCCATAACTGTCTTCACTTAAACCTTACTAAGACTCTTGCTATTTGGTTCCCCCTCACTAGCTCCTTCTTTCTCTGGCTCCTCGGTTCCCCTGGTCTCCACATTTCAGTACCTAGGTGTCCACTTTGACTCAGACCTATCTTTCCGTACCCATATCTCCCATATTACTAAAACTTCTTTCTTCTTCCTCCGCCAAATTCGCTCAGTCCGCCCTTTCCTCTCTCTTTCATCCCTGACCACTCTGGTATTATCCTTAGTTATGTCGCGGGTAGATTTTTCCAACTCACTGTTCCTCGGACTCCCTAAAAATCAGGTAACCAGACTTCAAAGAATACAGAACACTGCTGCATGCCTTGTTACACATTCCTCTCTCCGAGATCACGTCACTCCTTTGCTCTTTCGTCTTCACTGGCTGCCTGTTCCATTCCGTTCTCAATTTAAGTTGTTGACTCTGTTACATAAAGTTTTCCACACCAGTACCCCATCATATCTGGCTGATCTCCTTTCCTTTCACTCTCCTAGGCATACACCCCGTTCTTTCCACCTTAACCGTTTCACCCTTCCTCCTCCTTCCCGTGCCCACTTGCAGCTCACCCGCCTCTCTGCTTTTTATTTTGCCGGTCCTGCTCTTTGGAACTCTCTTCCCTCCGCCTAGAACCACAATACGTCACTTTCAAGCAAATCCTAAAGACCCACCTGTTCTCCTTAGCATTCAATGTCCCTTCTCCTTTTGTATGAGTCTTACCCCTTCTTGTATATTAAGTCTGCCTTCCGTGTCTTGTCCCGCCTCTATTAACTCTTTTTTCTTTTCTGTCCTTTATAATTTTGTACATTTCCTTTTCTTTTTATCGGCCTCGGCCAATTTTTATGGAATTTTTATTATTGTACACCGCCTTGCTTGGAATTAGAAAGGCGGTTTTTATCAAATAATTAAACATAAACAAACATGTTCTCTACTATGGCAGAAAATTTATTTTGGACTTGGATATGTTTGAGTTGTCATTCATTTGTAGTGATTCTGTCCAGAATTAGAGAGGGGACTGTTGGAAGTAACTTAAAGTGTGGTCCCAGGGCTCTCTGAAAAGTGTTAATATGGAGAATGGCTTGGAATGTTTCTGTCAGTCTGAGGTCTAGCAGTCTGGAGAGAGATGTGCTATAAAAGCCACGGTTGTAATGTAGGTGACAGAATGCTTTTGTTTTTAGAATGCTGGAGCAGAAATGTCTCTGCTCTGATCTAGAACATCTAGATAAACAAAGCTTTGACATAGAGCTGAATTTGTACAATGTAAGACTTCAATGTGGCCACTGCTCCGATATCGCACAGAAGCCGCTACTGCTGATTAGTAACACTGTTTGCCCTTGCTAGGTCTCAATAAGAATGTATATAGAGTAAAGCTCTACCAGTTATTCTCCAAGCTCTGTATGCTGACAGTGGCCAACTGTTTTTCATAGATCTCTCAGTAGTTCAGAAGTTTACGCTCACATTCACATCACAACACTGGTTACAACTAAGTTCTCCAGCAGCATTCTCTTTATCGCTCTGGGCTGAGCTATGCACATCTTGGACAGTTTCAGTGACTATCCACCCACCTTCATGGATGCATATATATCTTTCTGTAGCAATGCTGGAATCATTAATCCTTGCTTCTATCCAGCTTTCATTAGCATTGCAGACTTCGTTTCATTCACAGTAGTCATTGTCTTCAGCCCATAAGACTCAGTGCATGCAATATATAATTGTCAGAACCAAAACTCACTACTACGACATCCTTCTGATTCCTCACAATTGCAAATAAGCACCACCGCTAATGACAATATAGAATTATTAAACATGATTATCTTATCTAATCTAATATTAATTACTTACAATACTTCTACTGCTAGCACTAAATTATAACAACTTATTTAACTATATGTATACCAAGTTAGCTTGCAACATACTTCTATTTTGCATCTACATTCCTTAATTTTTCTCTTTATCTATCAAATTAAAGATAGCATGTGAACTAATAGGCACATTTCTTTTAAAAGGTGCACAACTTGCAAGGTATATCACTAATTATGTTTGTAATTTATTCTCCAACTATGACAATATACAAAGTATAGGTAATCTTATTACTTAAGGGGATAACAAATATCAAAACACAAACTGACAGTTTTATGGCAAATAAATTAAACTCATTTCAATTGTTCACCAAAAATTCTTAGGAAGACTCTCTTATCTCAGATAATGGTTTGACTCATTACCCTGAACATTGTCTGATTGACAGACATCTCAGCTCACAAAGGATAGTCATCACGACACAAAACAAAAAAGATCAAATACATATAGGTCATTACATAGAATTCCAAGAATTATGTTCAACAAAAGGTAATGCATTCATAACCACAAAACTTTCAAAACATAGAATTTAAACCAATTAGAAATTCAATTGTCATTGTTTACAACTTCTCTTTGTTAACACTTTATAAAAGATCAATTAATTTCTTGCACAGAGAAATTTATTTATACCTTGAATTTACCTCAATTGGTGATACTAATTCAAAACCCATTCCACTAGCAACAAAACATCAGTCCTGCAGGGGTCATTCCAGAATAACAAAAATGAAACACACAGCATAATAATTTAAGATCCAATAGACTCTTGTAGGTGGCTTATAATAATCCGGACATTGCTACTCTAATCTCTTGACAGAATGAAATCAGCAGATAAATTTTCTTAACCAGGATACGCTCAGATTCCTAACCTAGAAAACAAAAATATACATCGTGGATTAAACTTATTTACTGTACATAAATAAAGAAATGGTTAATTTTCTTTCTTCCTCTTCTATCACACTTGTCAAATCCAGATAATCTTAAACATAATATAATTATGATCATGCAGATTTATTTCTCAATAACTCTGGAATCAGAAGTTATATATTCACGGGGAAAAAAAAGAAAAAGAATTAGCAACATTCAGGCTGTATTTTAACTTTTTTTTTTTGTTTAAACCAAACTTCTCTAGCAAAACTTGAAGTCAAGGTTTTCTAGCCAGATAACTGACAATATCTCTCGTTGCAGACTTACTGTAAACACACAAAACTCTGCTAGGCTTATCTGTACTGTCTGTTTCTAAGGTTCTTACTTCAGTGTACAATACATTCCAATCCCAATCCATTGATTGAGAAAATCCATTCCATACTACAGTACAAACTCATACAGATAGAAAAAAAACACTAGCTGTCCAAATACATTAACACTGCAAAATCCATCACAGAATCTCGTCTCCTTCCATATTCATTATATTAGACCACCCTACTTTGTTTTCTGTCTATCAAAAATCCTTCTATCACTATTATCTCACTTCACGCAATACCTTCTAATCAGAGATAAGATAAGAGAGTCTTCCTAATAATAATGGATGATTTCAATTACCCCGGTATTGACTGGGTCAGTGTCACGGCAGGACATGCTAGGGAGATAAAGTTCATAGATGAAATAAATGACTGCTTCTTGGAGCAGCTGGTTCATGAATAGACTAGAGGGGAAGCCATATTGGACCTAGTCCTTAGTGGAACATCAGATCTGGTGCAAGAGATAAGCGTGTTGGGGCCACTTGGCAATAGTGATCATAGCATGATCGCGTTTGAATTAGTGGAGGATGGATGGTAAGGAAATCCACAGTACTACCTTTTAACTTTCAAAAGGGAGACTATGATAAAATGAGGGAAACAGTTAAGAAAAAACTAAAAGGAGCAGTTGCAAAAGTTAAAGACTTACATCAAGCTTGGGTGTTTAAAAATACTATCTTGGAAGCCCAGACCAGCTGTATTCCACGCTTTAAGAAAAGTGGAAGGAAGTCCAAAAAACTGCCAGTATGGTTTAAAGGTGAGGTCAGAGAGGCTGTTGCCAAAAAAGCATCATTCAGGAAATTGAAAAAAGAGCCAAATGACCAAAACTGGAAACAGCACAAGCACTGGCAAGTTAAATGCAAGGCATTGATAAGACAGGCAAAGGGAGAATTTGAGAAGCAGTTTGCTGCGGAAGCAAAAACGCATAAAATACTTTTTCAAGTACATTTCTCGCAAAAAAACAGTGAGAGTCAGTTGGTCCATTAGATGATAGAGGGGTTAAAGGGGCACTAAGAGGCGACAAGGTGATAGCGGAGAGACTAAATGAATTCTTTGCTTCGGTCTTTACTAAGGAAGATGTAGGGATGTTACCCATGACTGAAGTGGTATTTAAAGGTGCAGAAGAATTGAAAGAAATATCGATACATCGGGAAGATGTATTACAACTATCTGATAAACTAAAGAGGAGCAACTCACCTGGACCGGGTGGTGTATATATAAGGGTGTTGAAAGAACTGAAATATGAGATTGCAGACCTGCTATTAGTAATCTGTGAACTATCATTAAAATCATCTGTAATACCTGAAGATTGGAGGATGGCCAACGTAACGCCAATTTTAAAAAGGGTTCCATGGAAACTACAGACCGGTGAGCCTGATGTCAGTACCGGGAAAATGATAGAAACCATCATAAAGAACAAAATTACTCAGCATGTAGATAGTCATGGCCTAATGGGAGACAGCCAACATGACTTTAGACAAGAAACATCTTGTCTTACTATCTGTTATGTCTTTTTGAAGGTGTGAATAAACAAGTAGACAAAGGTGTCAGTTGATATAGTGTATTTAGACTTTCAGAGGCCTTTGACAAGGTGCCTCATCAGAGACTTTTGGCAAAACTAAAGAGTCATGGGATAGCAGGCAGTGTACTATTGTGGATCAGGAACTGGTTAAAAGATAGAAAGCAGAGGATAGGGCTAAATGGCCAATTTTCCCAATGGAGAAAGGTGAATAGTGGTGTACCCCAGGGATCTGTGCTGGGTCCACTGCTTTTTGACATATTCATAAATGACCTGGAAAAGGGATTAACTAGTGAAGTTATCAAATTTGCAGATGACACAAAACTATTTAAAGTTGTTAAAACCCATGAGGGATTGTGCAAAAATTGCAAGAGGATCTTGATAAATTGGAAGACTGGGCATCAAAATGGCAGATGAAATTTAATGTGGACAACTGCAAAGTTATGAACCTAGGGAACAACAACCCAAACTATGGTTACACGATGCAAGGTGCCACATTAGGAACCACCACCCAGGAAAAAGATTTAGGTGTCATTGTGGATAACATGTTAAAACCCTCCGCCCAGTGTGCAGCGGTGGCAAAGAGAGCAAATAGAATGCTAGCACTGTTCCCTCTAAGTTGTGCACATGTGCGCGCGCGCACACCTCGCCGAGCGAGCGCACATACTTTACAACAGAGCACACAAAAATTACAGCTCTGATTCTGATAGAAAACAACACAGACGTCTTAAAATTTAAAAGTTATGATTGTAATTACTAGAAATTTCCCACTTTATTTAGTAATCGTCTATTTTCATTTAATTTGATTAAAATCAATGTGGTGTACATACTGTATTCTGACGTGTAGTCAAATTTTAAAGTATATAACTCCGAGTGTCGTTATGTGGCGCACAAAAATTTAACCTTCCTTCAAAAGCTGCACACTGCTGATATTTTATGCGCACACAGCCTACAGAAAATTAGAGGGAACATTGAATGCTAGGTATCATAAGGAAAGTAATGGAAAATAAAACAAAGGATATTATAATGCCTCTGTATTGTTCCATGGTGCGACCGCACCTTGAATATTGTGTGCAATTCTGGTCACCATATCTTAAAAAGTATATAGCATTATTAGAAAAGGTTCAGAGAAGAGCCACCAAAATGGTAAAGGGGATGGAAGGATACCTCTATGAAGAAAGGCTAAAAAGGCTAACGCTCTTTAACATGGAAAAGAGACGGCTGAGGGGAGATATGACAGAAGTCGATAAATTAATGAACGGAGTGGAACGGGTAAACGTAGATCGATTGTTTACATCATCAGAATATAGAAAGACTAGGGGACATGCAATTAAGCTACAGGGTAAACTATTCGAGACAAATAAGAGAAAATATTTTTTCACTAAACGTGTAATCAAACTCTGGAATTTGTTACTGGAGGATGTAGTAAAAGCTGTTAGTGTAGCTGGATTTAAAAAAGGTTTGGACAAGTTCCTGGAGGAAAGGTCCATAAACCATTATTAAAAAGGGACCCGGAATAACACTGCTTGACCCAATACAAGCATTGTGGAACCTGTGTCTTTTGGGGAAATTGCTAGGTATGTATGACCTAGATTGGCCACTGTTAGAAACAGGATACTGGGCTTGATGGACCTTGGTCTGACCCAGTATGGCATATCTTATGTTCTTATGTTCACTTGCTCATACCATGAACTACATCCCCTTACCAACATACATGCACAGACCATCGTAACATACTAATCCTTCCAGACTATGGGGTATGTTACCAAACAGCAAGGAAGCTGCTACTGCTGTTTAGTAAACATACCCCTAAGGCTTAAAACTTACTGCACAGAAATCACAGCACTACAACATTTATCTGGTTTTCATTCATACTGAAATCAGAAAGCTATCAAAACAAAATGCACCTCTCTAGAAACCAAAACGCACAACTCAAAACAGAAAAAAACAATTGAAATAATCTACCTAAGACCCAAGAGTGAAACAAAACAAGAAAAATCTGTCTTTACACATTACTAACAAAAAAATAACACAGACATTTCAAATATCAACTTACAAGTCTGACGAAATACAGCTATGACCTACTAAGTAAGAAAATCAGCATATGAGAACACAACTAATTACCAAGTTTCAGCCAGGCTTTTTAGATCTTTTACAACCATAACAACGTAATCCTTTTAAAAAAAACGTCGTCAGAAAAGCAAACAAATTAATCATTATACACTTTCTCCTCTAATACACACAACATATTTTCCCTTCAATTTTTCACATGTACCATTATCTTCAAACATCACAGCTCCTCTGAAAAAGTCCCTCCTAAAGGACTTTACAATATCACTGTGTTTACAATAGGCTGCCTCTCTTAAACACTGCCTGTATTCCATACTCACAGTCCTCTGACATCTCCAGGAACAAGCAGGAATGAGTCTTCACATATGGGTACGTCGGTACCGACGGAGCCTGCACGGGAATGCTGCCCAGCTTTCAATCAGAAAGCTTTTGGCAGCATCCCTCGCGCCTGCGCAGTGACTTCCCGCCTTCTCCACAGCCTCTCTTCAGTTTTCGTTTTTCCGCGGAGCCGGCAGGACGTCCTCCTGTCACCGCAGAAACCTTTCTTTTTACTTGCTTTAATTATTTTAATTTTTTTGTTTTCTTGTGGTCGCGGTTGTTTTTCCCGCTACCACCGGTACCGCCGGTGGTTTTTTGGCTAAAGTCTGTAAAACTTTTCTTCAGTTTTTTTGCCTTAACTTCTTAGGCCTACTAGGCCTTTTTCATTATGGAGCCTTCTTTTCCTAAGAAGTGCATCCGATGTGGAAACACCTGTTTCTTTTTAGACACCAATAGTTGGTGTCTCAACTGTGTGGGTCCTGACCCTTTTTCCCCTGACTTGTCAGGAGATAATTTTGTGAGAAAACCTTCAGTATTTAGAGTTTCCCTCGATACCGTTTTTTCTTCGGCAGTGAGGGTACCCGGTTTTTCTACTTCACAGGATCAGGTAACCCAAAAACAGTCTGTTAAGACTAGTCAATGCTTGAGTGGTATATGTCCCATGCTCAGCATGGTGACGGCTCCGGCCTTACCCTCAAGAATCCATTGGCATTACCCCTGCGGGAGTCTTCGGGCTCCAAAGCGTTAAAGGGGTTTCAGGATGTTCCTGGGGCTCACCCCTCACAGAACATGCCTGAGCCATGCGCAGGTGTGGTATCCGCTTCGAGCGGTACCGAGCCTCCGGCATCGGCACCGGTGTCGAGTACCCCACTCTTCACCAGGGATCGTCATCGGGCATCCTCGGTACCTTCGGGACCGATCGATACGCACCGCATTGACTTCCCTCAATCTCAGCCATGCTCCGGGACGGTACCGGCGTCGATCGGTTCCGATACCCTAGCATCGGCATCGGCATGGATGGGTGCTCATCGGGTATCCTCGGTACCGTCGGTATCGATCGATGTCACCCAGGCTGCCTTAGTGGTATCGGCATCGCCGATACTACCACCAGCGTCGGAACTGTCGAGACATGCATCGATAGTCTCGCTCTCTTCGATGCCGAGTCTTGAGTCGATATCGAGTCTCGAGGACTGCGTACCGATGCGTCCCGGAACAGACTCCTGTCGTTTCCAAATAGGTAGTTCCGAAGATCCTAGCCATAACTCCCTCATGATCTTGGTACCACTACAGCAGTTCCCGATGACTACTTCACCTGCTAGTCCTTTATCAGTAGCGGTGTTGATGCCTGTTCTTGCACCGATGCCTAGTTTGGAACCGATACCTGGCATTGCTGCAGTACCCTGTACGTCCTCTGATACTCAGGCTCTTTCTTTAGCCTCACCAGGAATAGTTTCCATAGGAGATCAGTCTTTTCAGGCTTTTCTCCTGGATATGGCAACCTTTCTTAATATTTCTATCCCTGGTTGTGATCCTACCCATAGCTCACTGGCAAAAATGCAAAATATACAGTTTCCTTTACATCCTGCTCTGCAGGATCTCCTTCTCAGGATATGGAAATCACCCTTACGGCTTCCTCAAGTTTCTACAGACATTGAGGTTAGGTACAGAGTGCCACCCTCTCCAGGGTTCCAAAAACCTCAACTTTCTCATCGTTCCCTTGTAGTGGAATCGGCACTGAGGAAAGTTAAGAGCAAGAAGAAGCATTCTTCTTTTCCGCCAGGTCGTTCTTCAAGAACACTCGATGCTTTTGGCCGTCAGGCCTTCCAAAACTCTCTGCTGGCTTCCAGAGTTCTCTCATATATTTTTCACATGAGTCTAACACTCCAGGAAGTCACAGAGAAATTGTCTCTTTTGACCCCTTTTTTACCAGTGCCCAAGGCTACTGATTATTCCTTGCTCATTAATCACAGTCGGAATATATCCTGGTTCCTGTCTCGTGCTTCTATAGACTCTTTTGAGTCCGTTAGCAGATCCTCTGCTATTGCCATTGCAGCACGTCGCAGAGCCTGGCTTGAGGCTTCAGACTTGAGCAAACGGGCACAAACTGTACTAGCTGATTCTCCTTGTACAGGGGAAAGTCTTTTCAATAAGGAGGCTTTACGTCAGGTTGCTCAATGCTCCACTGACTCTTCCACTAGAAACCATTCTAAGCCGCCTCCTTCTTCAAAGAGTAGGAAATGTCCTACCAAACCTTCTTTCCCTAAGAAAAGAAAGTTTCATTCATCTCCTGCCCATCATTCAGCTGTACCTAAACAAGGGACGCCTCAACCTAGTCTGAAGTCCTCCAGTTCTGGCCAGTCTCCGCATTTCCAGCAACCATAGGGACCGGGAATTGTAACTTACACTTTCCTTCTACATCTTAGAAGTTTTTTCAGTGTACTAAACTGTCAAAAAAAAAATTTATTTTGTTCAGGTACTACACACTTCTCCTCTTCTTACTCTCTAGAGGAGCAGTTGCAACTATCACCGGATAGTTTCTATCCCAACTGAACATTTTTTCCTTCAGTTGACTTACCCCATGGGTACGTCACCCTCCAACTACTTGACTACCACCATACGGAACTACTTCTCTGGCAAGCTCGTTCCCCAGACAAGAATAGAAGATATCCCCTCTTTTTTCTTGTCTGTTTTTCTTATTCAGCACAGGACAATCTCTTTGCTGTTTCCGTCAGCAGCTCTGCCTGCAGGAGTTACAGTAATTCTATTACTGAAACTTTGTCCAAGTTCCAGTCCCTTGTTCAAAATTTGCCTACCCTCAGTAGTGATTCCAAGCTGTCTTGGATCCTCCTACTTGTTTAGACTTTCTCACATTATTCTACCCATCTCCTTTCCTAGGATATGACAACATACCTGACTTTCAGTCAGTTTATCTCATAGCTCTCCTGCACAATGCTCTCTGCAGTCTTCAGAGAAGCTTTCTACTATGGGGGCCTTGCTACAGAGCATTGACCTTGTCTCTGAAGTTCCTCTATTATTAGAAAAAAAGAAAAAATTTATAAACTCTTCCTATACCTGAAAGGGTTCTCCGCACCCCCCTTTAGATTGGGGTGTTAACACGTAATATCAGTTCTTCTGCGTGAAGATCCAAGACATCCACCATGTCAGTGTTCTGTGGAACTCCCGCCTTGTTCCTTACAGATTCCTATCTTCATCTATTCTCACGCGAACATCACGGATAACTGGTTGGATTGCCTTCCTGCATCCCTCAATCCGTGAAAATAGATTCTCTATACATATCCCAAGTGGGCTCACCCTCTTGTAGAACGCAGAATCTTTTTCTTTTATATTCCCCATGTACAATTATGGGGCTGGGTGGTAGACATGTATCTCAATCTCTTGTCTTGTATGTAGCATCTCCATATATGTCTACATACTTATATTCTTACTCTGGTGGTGCCAAACCATGCCCCACAAATTTACATATATCTAGGTATATCATCTCTCTCTATATATATATATATATTTGATATAATTCACCACCCATATCCTAATATACACATCTGGACATATGTATATTTCTATATCTATATATAGATATGACTATATACATATCTATTCCAGCCACATATATATATCTCCCCATATATATGTGTTTGATGGGGGGCTTCTTAAAGGTTGATCAATCGTATTCACTATCACCCTTACTGTCTATACTATATGATTTACCTCTTAGAGGTTTTAGACAGTCTGTTGCCCTACATCCCATACCAAATTATGATACAGGAACTGTTCAGCACCAACAACCACTTTGGTGCTAACATCTTCCATTTTTTCTTTATGTCCTTGAAGCATCCAGCTTCAATATTTTTCCTATCTCTCGCCAGCTAGGAAAAACAGTGTACATCTTTATCTTCGAGTACACAACTGTTTTCCGTGGGAATAGGGGTTTTTCCAGTCCCCCTCTTCCCGCCAGGACTGGGCTAGTTCTCCAACTCCGTCAGTCTTCTTCCTTTAGTCCTCAATGTTCATGACCTTATGCCTAAAGGAGTTTTCAGCTTTTCCCATAAAGCTTTCCATTGAAGACCTGACGTCTAATCCTGCCCAGTTGACACCTGGATCATCTACTACCTCCAGGTCTGGACCTTCATCCTCACTACTGAGAGGTCACCTTGAAGATTCCGCCACTGCTTATCCAGTAGACTCCATCATGCTTTCTACTTCCTACAATACAGTAGGTAAGCTGCATATTTTAAGTGTACATTAAATTTGTTTAATGCTACTTATCATATCTACCAAGGACTCCTGTACTCTGTAGAACCTTCTAGTCCTTGACTATGCTGTTTCTTTCCTTGCAGCTCCTTTATTATCAACTCCTACCCTCCATCCCACTTGGATGCCGGGGATTCCTGGAGACAAAATGCACCCCTGATCCAGGCACTTGCATTTTTATGGGATCTCCCCCTGGCATCTCCAGCTAGGGAGTCCCCATATGTGAAGACTCATTCCTGCTTGTTCCTGGAGATAGCACAGTTACTTACCTGTAACAGGTGATCTCTGGGAACAGCAGGAATTAGTCTTCACAACCCTCCCACCTCCCCTAGGAGTTGCATCTTTTGTATTTTTTTTCCTTTTCTCTCCTCGCCTTTGTCTCAGCTCTGAAACTCAACTGAAGAGAGGCTGTGGAGAAGGCGGGAAGTCACTGCGCAGGCGCGAGGGATGCTGCCAAAAGCTTTCTGATTGAAAGCTGGGCAGCATTCCCGTGCAGGCTCCGTTGGTACAGACGTACCCATATGTGAAGACTAATTCCTGCTGTTCCCAGAGATTACCTGTTACAGGTAAGTAACTGTGCTTTCTCTGCCTTGCCTTGAATGAAGAGAAATTAATATCCGAGTCACTGCACAAACTGAATGAATCTTTTATCCTACAGCCTACTTCTGATGAGATAGCAGAACTTAACCTTGATCCTTGGAATTCAGTTCTTTAAATTCAACTGCAAATAAAGAAGTACACAGACACAGAATTATGTAAAACAGTGCAACTTAAGCTTAAGTGAGGAATTCACAGGTGTGCACATTTGTGCAGATTCCCATGATTCCCTGCACTCCTTTTATTAAAAAACTCTTACATTGTACAAATTCAGCTCTATGTCAAGCTTCATTTATCTAGATGTTCTAGGTCAGAGCAGAGACAGCATAGTTACTCACCTGCAACAGGTGTTCTCCAGGGACAGCAGGAATCAGTCCTCACATATGAGTGACATTGATGCTGACGGAACCCTTGCAGAAGCATTTCCCCAGCTTTCAAAGAAAGCTTTTGGGAGATGCCACCACGCATGCATGGTCCCCTTCCTGCCCAAGGGCGCCATCTTGGTCAGTCTGATGACATAGCTAAAGCCAACAAAAGAGATGGCAAAAATTTACAGCAACTCCAAGGGGAGGAGGGAGGATTGTGAGGACTGATTCCTGCTGTCCCTGGAGAACACCTGTTACAGGTAAATAACTACGCTTTCTCCGGGAATAAGCAGGAAGTCAGTCCTCATATATGGGACTCCCTAGCTACAGGCTACCGAGAACCTGTAGAAAAACACGGCCCAGCCATGAGCAGCCGCAAATGAATCTGAGGACAGACTCTGAGGACCCCAGCCTTCAGGGAGAACCATGGCTCCAGTAGCCTGAACAAGAAGGATCAGAGGGCAGGAGTTGCCTAAACCCCAAACAGATTACGTAGTACGGCCTTGCCGAAGGCACTGTCCCTTCAGGACTTCCTCTCCAGGCAGTAGTGAACTGCAAACGTGTGGACCGAAGACAAGGTGGCGGCCCGGCAGATGTTTGTCATGAGAACAGAGTGAAGGCTCACAACTGAGGTTGCCATAGCCCTGACATTACACGCTGTGACCCAGTGCTCCAAAGGCAGCCCCGCCTGGTTGTAGGTGAAGGTGATACAGTCCGCCAACCAGATGGACAGGGGCCACTTGGTGACAGCCTCCCCCAGATGACTGGGGTCATGTGAGACAAAAAGCTGTGAGACTTTGCGGTGGCCCTGGGTGTGCTGTAAAAAGAAGGACAGGGCCCTTTTGCAGTCCAAAGTATGGAGAACGGCCGACGCGTTGTCGGCGTGGGGCCATGGAAAGAAGGTAGGAAGTACCACCTCCTGGTAGAGGTGGAAATCAGATACCACCTTCGGAAGAAAATTCGGGTGAATGCAGAGCACAACCCTGATCTTGCAGATCCTGGTGTAGGGTGGGGGTTGGCCACCAGGGCCTGGAGCTCACTGACTCTGCAGGCAGAGGTGAGTGCCACTAGGAAGGCTACCTTCCAAGACAGGTATCTCAGGTGGCAGGTAGCCAAGGGCTTGAAGGGCAGCTTGGTAAGCTGCATCAGGACCACATTGAGATCCCATTCTGCCGGGGGCGGACGTATGGGAGGCTTAGAGAACAGTAAGCCCCGCATGAAGTGGGTAATAAGCGGCTGCATGGACAGCAGTTTGCCCTCTATAGAGTGGTGGTTCGCGGAGAGGGCGCTCAGGTGCACCCTGACGGAGTTGGACTTAAGTCTTGACTGCGAGAGATGGAGCAATTATTGAAGCACTGCGGGCACTGGGCAGGAGAATGGGTTTATCCATTGCTCTGTACACCATACAGAGAACCTACACCACTTAAAAGCGTAGGTCCGTCTCGTGGAAGTCTTGAGAGAGGCCAGGACTTCCTCCATCTCCCTGGGAAATTTGAGGGGTGCTAAAGTGACCGTTCAGCCGCCATGCAGTGAGAGATAAGGCCCCAGGTTGGGGTTGTGGATCGAGCCATCCTCCTGGGTCAAAAGTCCCGGGAGGCTCCCGAGAGGGACTGGGGACTCTCGAGTCGAAGCAGTAGAGAAAACAAAGGCTTCCTGGCTACCAGAATGAGGGAAGCCTTGTCTTGCTGGATCTTGAACAGGGTCCGTGCTGTGGGAGGGAAGGCATACAGCACAGCCTTCGACCACGAGATGAGGAAGGCATCTGTCGCCAGGGCCGGCCCGTCCATTGAGCAAGAATGTTGTTCGCACAGGGCCCCGCGCAAACTTCATTCTCGCTCAATGGACGGCTGCAGAGGGAGCCAGGGAAACCCGCGCGAGGCCCCGGCTCCCTCTGCACTGCAGCCAGCGTGAGGAGTCTTTTCCCTCATGCTAGCGGCTGTATCTGTGAAGCCGCGAATGCTGGGAAAGGTTAAAGGGCTTCACAGATACCGCAGGCTTCCCTGGTTCCCTCTGCAGCCCCTTAGATGGCGCGGGGCTCTTCGGGGGGGGGGGGGGGATAGGACTGGATGGGCTGCGATGGAGGGGGGGGACGGACTGCAAATGGGCTGTGATGGGGGGATAGGACTACAAGCGGGCTGTGATGGGGGGGAAACGGACTGCAAATGGGCTGTGATGGGGGAACTGGACTGCAATTGGGCTGTGATGGTGGGGGGGAAGGACGAAATGGGCTGTGATGGTAGCGGGCTAACAGATTGCAATTGGGCTGTGATGGGGACACGGACTACAAATGGGCTGTGATGGTGGGAGGGGGAAATGGATTGCAAATAGACTGATGGTGGGGGAGGAATGGACAAAATGGGCTGTGATGGTGGTGGGGGGGGGAACGGACTGGAAATGGGCTGTGATGGTGGGGGGCTAGGACTGGAAATGGGTTGTGATGGGAGGTCTAAAATTGGAAATGGGTTGATGAAAAGCTGGATTAGGACAAAGTGGGCTGACAAGGGGGCTAGGATTGGTAATTGGCTGATGGGGGAGCTTGGAGTGGAAATGGGCTGATGGGGGACTGGAATGGAACTGTAAAAGAGCTGATGGGGGACTAGGACTAGAAATGGGCTGATGGTGGGAACGTGGACTGCGAATGGGTGATGGGCTGGAATAGGACTGGAAGTGGGCTGATGGGGGCTGGAATAGGACTGGAAGCGGGCTGATGGGGGCTGGAATAGGGCTGATGGGGGAGCCTGGAATGGAAATGGGCTGATGGGGGGCTGGAATGGAACTGGAAAAGAGCATATGGGGGGGGGCTAGGACTGAAAATAGGCTGATGTGAAGGCTTGGGAGACTGGGACTAGAAGGGGACGGATGCTGGGTGGATATAGAACTACAGTATAAGGGAACTTATTTTGGGGGAGGACTAGAAAGGGATGGGGAATGAGAATGGAGAGGGGAAAAGATATTTTGTGTGGGAGGGAAGAATAGTCTATGATGGGACGGGTATTGGAAGAGTAAGTGGAGATTGAGAATGGAAGGGTGAAATTAGAGTGGATGATAAAGGAATAAGGAAAGAAATTGGGGAAAGAGCAAAAGGGGAAAGATCAGTATGTTAAAGCAGATATAGAGAAAGAAAATGGAAAAAAATCTAAAAGAGAAGAAAGGACACATGGATAGCTCGCAGAAGACACAAAGAAACCAGAAGAAAGTGGCTGGAGCAATTGCAACTGAAAAAGAAAATGCACAAACCACCAAAGGTAGAAAAATACTTTTTTATTTTGAATTTATTAATTGGAATATATCAGCTCTGGGAAATGTGCATTGTTAACGTCTTTTGTGTTTTGTTTAGTACAAGAGGAAATTAATTTATAGTTTTATTTCTCCAGTGTTGTTGTACATCCCAAGTTTGGCTTTTGGGGGTCCCAGTTTAATTATTGTCTTCCTATTTCTAAACTGTGATCCCTTGTTCTTTGGTGATGGTCTATGTTCTGCATTTAACCAAGCTGAGGTATTCTGTTCATGTAGTTTCTATTTGACAGTGCCACTTGTTCTCTTTCCCCAGTAGGAGATGCATTAGTATTCTCTGAGATGTATTGGTTTAATATTTGCAGTGTTGCCTTTTGATAGGTAGGGTTTGGTGCTTTGTGAGTCCTGGCACAGCTGGCCCGTCCATTGAGTGAGAATGTTTTTTGCACAGGGCCCCGCGCAAAGAACATTCTGCTTTTAAAGGAAATTGGAAAAAAAAAAAGCTGGCTGCTGCTGCTGCCGCCGCTGCGGCAGCAGAAGAATCAAGTGTCCCGTGGGGCCCCCCCTGCCCGGCAGAACACTCCCTCCCTTCTTGCCTGCTTGCTTGTCTCAGTCCCTCTCCACTTCGGCTTTCAGAGCCGCGAAGGAAAAGCTTCTCCCTCGCGACTCTGTTAAGCCCACCAGGGAAGATAGGAAATTTCCCATAAGCCCCAGCGGGCTTAACAGAGCCGTGAGGGAGAAGCTCTCCCTTCGCAGCTCTAAGCTGAAGCGGAGAGGGATTGACGCAGGCAGGGAGGGAGGGAGTGCTCTGCCGGGCAGGGGGGGCCCTGCGGGACACTCGATTCTGCTGTTGCTGCGGTGGCGGCAGCAGCCAGCTTTATTTTAAGTTTTTATTTTCCCTGGGCTGATGGGAGGGAGGGGGTTAGGACTGGTAATGGGCTGGAGGGGGGTTTAGGACTTGAGGTGGGCTGATGGAGTTTAGGACTGGTAATGGGCTGACAGGGGGGGGTTAGGACTGGTAATGTGCTGTGGGCTGATGGGGGGTTAGGAATGGTAATGTGCTGTGGGCTGATGGGGGGGTTAGGACTGGTAATGGGCTATGGGGGGGCTAGGACTAGAAATGGGCTGATGGGGGGGTTAGGACTTGAGGTGAGCTGATGGGGTTAGGACTGGTAATGTACTGTGGGGTGATGGGGGTTAGGACTGGTAATGGGTTGGGGGTTGCTAGGACTGGAAATGGACTGAGTGGCAGGGGGGCTTGAACTGCAAATAGCTGATGGGGAGGGGGGGCTTGGAATGGAAATGGGCTGAGTGGAAGGGGGGCTTGAACTGCAAATAACTGATGGGGAGGGGGGCTTGGAATGGAAATGGGCTGAGTGGAAGGGGGCTTGAACTGCAAATAGCTGATGGGGAGGGGGGGCTTGGAATGGAAATGGGCTGAGTGGAAGGGGGGCTTGAACTGCAAATAACTGATGGGGAGGGGGGCTTGGAATGGAAATGGGCTGAGTGTGGGGGAGCTAGGACAGGAAATGGGCTGATGGAGGGGCTAGGATAGGACTGAAAATGGGCTGTTGGGGGGAGCTAAGATTGGAAATGGGCTGTGGTGGGGGCTTGGATTGAAATGGACTCATGGAGGGAGTAGAACTGGAAGTAGGCTCATAGGGGGCTTGGATTGAAATGGGCCGAGTGGAAGGGAGCTAGGATTTGACATGGGCTGATGATGGGGCTAGAAAAGGACTAGAAATGGGCTGATGGAGGGTTGGGATTGGAAATTAGCTGATGGAGGGACTCGGATAGGACTGGAAATGGACAGGGGAGCTAGGACTGGAAATGGGCTGATGCGGGGACTAGAAGGGAGCAGATGCTGGATTGGGCTGGAACTAGAATGAGCTGATTTTGGAGGAGGATTAGAATAGGATGGGGCTGGGAGAGTGAAATGGAGAGGGGAAGAATGTTTTATGTGGGAGGGAAGAAAAATCTACAATTGGCCGGGTATAGGAAGAGTATGTGGGGATTGAGGATGGAGTGGTAAAATTTGAGTGGATGAAATAGGAATGAGGAAAGAGCAAAAGGAGAAAGATTAGTACGATAAAGCAGATGTAGAGAGAGAATGGAAAAAAAACTAGAAGAGAGAAGAAAGGACAAATGGACAGCAGATGATGGAGAGTTAGCAGAAGACACGAAGAAACCAGAAGAAAGTGGCTGGAGCAATTGCAACTGAAAAAAAAATGCATAAAAGGTAGAAAGATATCTCTTTATTTTGAATTTATTATGAATTTATATGTCAGCTCTGGGAAATGTGCATCATTAACGTCTGCGCTTTGTTTAGTAGAAGAGGAAATTAATTTATAGTTTTATTTCTACAGTGTTGTTGTACATTCCAAGTTTGGCTTTTGGGGTTCCCAGTTTAATTATTGTCTTCCTGTTTCTAAATTGTGATTCCTTGTTTGGTGATGGTCTATGTTCTGCATGTGTAACTGAGCTGAGGTATTCTGTTTATGTAGTTGCTATTTGACATTGCCCTTGTTCTCTTTCCCCGGTAGGTCATGTATTGTTATTCTCCATGTATTGGTTTAATATTTGCAGTGTTGCCTTTTGATAGGTAGGGTCTGGTGCTTTGTGAGTCCTGGTAGTGCTGTTACGATACGGTGGGTTTGCTATGGGTTTTAAATGGGCAGTGTTTGTAGTAGTTCCTAATGTGCCTGGCGGTTGGCGCTGGATTATAGTAATGTAGAAATCTTTTAGTCTTTCTTTATCCATACACTCATTAAGAGGCATGTTTACTAAATGTTAGTGTATGGTAACATACAAATGTTTGCAAATGAGGCCCCTTATGCAAATGAGCCCCCGCTCCGAGTCTCTGCACATGGCCCAGCACCCCCCTTGGGCCGCCCCTGCTTCCTAATGGGCCTGGCGGTTGGCACTGGAATATAGTAACGTAGAAATCTGTTAGTCTTTCTTTATCCAGACACTCATTTATTAAAAATGCATGTTAACATTATGCAAATATTTAAGCAAATGAGGCCCCACAATTAATCTATGCACATGGCCCCACACCCCCCTTGGGCCGCCCCTGTCCGTCGCTACCCGGGCCAGGTGCAGCTGAGGGCTGCAGAAATGCAGTAGCTGAGCATTGGCTGGGCTGGCAAAGAGGTTGAGATTCGGGGTGCCCTAAAGCCGAAATAGCCACTGTGCCACCCTGGGGTCAAGGTGCAACTCGTGTGGTTGGAGGACCCTGGTTCAATCTGTCTGCCAGGGTGTTATCCTGGCCCGGGAGATATACTGCTCTGAGGAGCATACCCTGCCAGTTCGCATAGGAGCAGAGGGCCACTGCCTCCTGACACAAGCGGTAGGAGTGTGTGCCCCCTTGCTTGTTCAGGTAAAATATCGTGGTCCTGATTGTCCATCTGAACGAGCACTGATTGATGTTGCAGGCGGTGCTGGAACGCTTTTAGTGCAAGGAAGATGACCCTGAGCTCCAGCAGGTTGATCTGCTATTGGCTTTCCTCAAGTGACCAGATCCCCTGGGTGTGCAGCTCCTCGCAGTGGGTGCTCCAGCCCAACAGGGAAGCATCTGTTGTGAGGACCCTCTGGGGGCTCGGGAGTTGGAAGGGCATGCCCTCCTGCAGCTGTTGTGTGACGTGCCACCAACTGAGTGACTCTGCCAGCTGATGGGACACCAAGACACTGTTCCAGAGTTGGCCCGTGGCCTGGGTCCACTGTGAGTACAGACACCACTGAGCCTCCCTCATGTGGAGACAGGCATTGGGAACCACATGGACCGTTGAGGCCATGTGGCCGAGGAGGCGAAGCATGGACCCTCATCAACATTGTGTAGCGACGTTGCACCTTGACTGCTAGAGCTACAAGGCAATCTGCCCTGTCCAGGGGCAGAAAAGCCTTGGCCTGGAGGGTGTCCAAGTGAGCCTCTATGAACTTCATGTCCTGTGTAGGTGAGATTTTGTGTGATTTATCACAAATCCCAGATGTTGTAGGACCTGGATGGTTCAACCTGTGGCCTGCAGGGCCTCTGAGGCCATATACCCCCCTCACTAGCCAGTCATCGATGTAAGGGAAGGCCCCTTGGAGACGAAGATGGGTGGCCACCACTGCTAGGCATTTGATGAAGACCCTTGGTGTGGAGGCGAGGTCAAAGGGAAGTACCCTGTACTGGTAGTAGTCGCCTCTGACCATGAACCTAAGGTACTTTCAGTGTCTGGGATGGATGAGAATGTGGATATAAGCATCCTTCAGGTCCAAGGAGCATAGCCAATCTCTCTGCTTGAGGTAGAGCAGCAAAAGTAATAACAAAATGCACAAGAGCAACAACAAATAGGGCCTTTACGATTTACGCTCCCAGAGCATGGAATGCTCTCCCCACCTCTATTCGAAACATCACTTACCTAACCCATTTCAGAAAGGCAATAAAGCAGCACCTGTTCACTACATACTACCCTGAATCTAGCCTTAGTAACCATACATATGGCCCCTCAGACAATCACTCATTACAATTAAACAATCAGACTCAGCATGAAAAAGGATAATCAACTGATCGCTCAGAATGTACCCACTGAAATAGAATTAAGACCCCAGTGTAAATAAGATGTAGATATGTTCTGCCTGAAATCAGGTACCAGTGTAATACAATGTATAGAGTTATAGAATGTACATAGTTTCCCCCAGTTACTTCCAAGTTGATCTCCCTGTTTATTGTAAATACAACTCAAAGTTCCCTGTGTTGTATAGTTGATGTTAAATGTAAACCGCTCTGATCTAAAATAGAGCGGTATAGAAGAACTGTTAAATAAATAAATAAATAAATAATATACCAAGGGAGAACATCTTGAATTTCTCCTGCATCAGGAATTTGTTCAGTTTTCTCAGGGCCAGGATGGGCCATAATCCTTCTGTTCTCTTTGGGACCAGAAAGTACCTAGAGTAAAACCCCTTTCCTCTCAGGTGATGAGGTACGGGTTCCACAGCCCTGTCCCTGAGAAGGCCTGCCAGGTCTTGTATTAGCAGAGCCTAGTGTAGGGGAGACCGAGGAAGTTCCCCAAGGAAGGAGGGTGGAGGCGGTTGGTTCAGGTGGAGGAGGTAATCCTCCCTTACCACCTGCAGTGCCAAGAATCGGTGATAATGAAGGCCCACAAGTGACCTAAGTGAACCAGGCACCCCCGTGGGCAGCTGACCCTCCAGGGGAAGAGAGGCTATACTGGGGGCATCAAAATAATCCTGACCCAAGCTGGGTTGAGGCTGGATTCTGGAGCTTGGGGGCCTTGGGCTTGCATGGGCCTTAGTCTGCTCGCTGGCCCTGGTGATCCTGCTGAGGGTCTGGGCTGCTGGGTATGGAGGTTAGCCTCAATACGGTTGGCCCTTTCAATGGAAAGGAGGCTTCTTCCTCAGAAGAGTGGAAGTCTTCCTCGAGAGTCGAGTCCAAGTCATATACTCTGTCTCTATCTCAGCAGCCATGATCTCCATAGGTTTGCCAAAGAGCTACTCCCCGAGGCATGGGACGTCGAGGAGCTTCTCCTGCACCCACTGCTCAAGGTCGGATGTCTGGAACTAAGCCTGGCGTTGGGCACCGATGCTGGCGGCAGCCACCCTTGCACTGGACTCAAAGCCGTTGTAGGTGCTCGAGGTAAATACTCGGAGCACACTCTGACAGACTTTGTAAGTGTTTGGAAGCGCTGGAGGTAATCTCCATCGAGGCCAGCTGAGAAGCTTCCGAGTTCCTTCGTCAGGTCTCGGAGGAACATGCCGATGTAAAGTTGGTATGTTTGAATGCAGCATGCTAGCATCGAGCCCTGGTAGCATTTTCTCTGAGGGCACTGAGGCCGTGGGACTCCCTGCCCAGGAGCACAGATGAATGCATCTTCGAGCTCCTCTATTAGCACATGTCCAACTCCACCACCATGGAGGTGTGAGGGAGTTGGGTCTTCCAGAAGCCCTGCCCATGCTGGACCTGGTACATGGTATCCAGGCAGTGGCTGACAATCGGCACCAATGCCAGGACGTCCCACATCTAGAGAAGGAGCCAGTTGAGAATGGAGGGGACCAGGACCATCGGGGTGTCTTTAGGTGGTGCCTCATACTGGAGAATGTCAAGCTTCTCTGTACGAGGGTCCTTCTCCAACTCCGTAGTGAGGGAGAGGGCCCGCGCCATGTCCTGGATGAACTTGAAGAACGAGGTATCCTTGGGTGGGGATTGGTGCCTAGCAGCCGGTGGAGAGGGATCTGAAGGGCGGTCTCGGTAGGCCTGAGACTCCGGAGACATCTCGACATCTGACTCCCAAGCTGGGTAGTCCAAGGAAGATTCAAGGCCTGACGGCTCTAGGGGCGTTGTTGGCCCCGGTCTTTGGTGCTCGAGGCCGAGGCATAACCGGAGACAGAGGCACTGGCATGCGGGAGCGAGATCAAGACCCTCACTGAGGATCTACCCAAGGCGTCTGGCTCTTGGAGATCGCTTTGGCGCCCCGGGGAGTCCTTGGCACCGAGGTCCCTGCAGTCTTGGCATGAGTGCCAGCGGGACCAGGCATTGGCTCCCGTTGGGATGCGATGAACACAAAAAAAGCTGCGTTCAAGCGTCAACATTCGAGTTTCCCACTCTGGGGTGGCAGCCATAGACACCAACTCTGGGATTATCAGGTCTGGTGTCGAGGAGGAGAGGGGGTCCTCAACAGGACTGCCCTTGGGAGACCGGGGTCTATCACTGGAGGCCTCAACTTAATGAATAAATTAATGAATGGAGTGGAACGGATAAACGTGGATCAATTGTTTACACTATCAGAATATAGGAAGACTAGGGGACATGTAATGAAGCTACAGGGTAAACTATTTAAGACAAATAAGAGAAAATATTTTTTCACTCAACGTGTAACCAAACTCTGGAATCTGTTACCAGAGGATGTAGTAAGGGCTGTTAGTATAGCTGGGTTTAAAAAAGGTTTGGACAAGTTCCTGGAGGAAAGGTCCATAAACCACTATTAAAAAGGGACCCAGGATATCAATGCTTGACCCAGTACAAGCATTGAGGAACCTGTGTCTTTTGGGGATATTGCTAGGTACGCATGACCTAGATTGGCCACTGTTGGAAACAGGATACTGGGCTTGATGGACCTCGGTCTGACACAGTATGGCATGTCTTATGTTCTTAACTTCGGTCCTGGGTACCTTCTGTGACTGCTCCCGCTTTGACTCCTTGGAAGCCCGTCGGGGGACTGAGGGACCCGCATAGGATTTCCAATACTTGTCCGCCTCCCAGGACGAAGCCCTTGAGGTCTTCTTTTTCTTCTTATGCTCCTGCTCCAGGGACCCTTGCTCGGAATGTCTGTGAGCCCGCTATGGAACTGTAGGGGCCTTACATGACTCAGAGGATCTGTGTGGGACCTTCGAGCATGAGGCTACCGGGGAAACCAGAGTCGAGTCTGCCCCATGGAAGATGTCATCTTGCTTTAGCTGGTGGCTCTGGATGGCCTTGGCGGACATCTTTTTGCACAGGGAGCATTCCTCCAAGTCATGGTTGGCATTCAGACACAGGAGGCAACAGTCGTGAGTGTCAGTAAGACATGTTTTTGGATCCAAGCGAAGTCGAAGACCCTCGGAGCAACCAGCGGTTAAAAAAGGCATGAAAGCACTGGAGGAACCTAACAAAAAGAAAACTACATTTCAAGATCCGATGCCGGGGCAGTGGGCCTCAAAGACGGGAAAGGAACCAGCGCAAACTGGAAAGGTGTACAACAGTGTACAAGAAATCAACTTTTTTCCAGGCGAAACAAGATGAATATCTTTAGAGCTCCACGGAAAAAGGGAGACTGACCAAGATGGCACCCTTGGGTGGGAAGGGGACTACACATGCATGGTGGCATCTTCCAAAGGCTTTCTTTGAAAGCTGGGGAGATGTTTCTATGAGGGCTCTGTCGGCATCAATGTCACCCATAAGTGAGGACTGACTTCCTACTTGTTCCTGGAGAAATTTCCACTCCAGCATTCTAAAACCAAAAGCATTCTGTCTCCTAAATTACAAACTTGGCTTTTATAACACACCTCTCTCCAGACTGCTAGATTTCAGACTGTTAGAAACATTCTAAGCCATTCTCCATATTAACCCTTTTCAGAGGGCCCTGGGACCCACTTCTAACAGTCCACATGGAAAAAAATGAATATGCTAGGTACCAAGTAAGTGAAAGATTACCCAGGTTAAATTTAACACCTAAGGTTAAAAGTATTCTATTTTATTTTATTTATTTTTAACGTTTTTCTCTACCTCACCTTCCAGAGATCAGGGGCAGTTTACAGTAAAAACAAACATAATACATCAAACCAAGTTATGAGGTGTGACAAAAAAGAAACGAGACTGTGGCAGCCACACCCATGACTCAATGCCAAATGGCTAACTGCTTATGTCACTGTGTTGTGCAACATCTCACCACTATTCTGCTATAATATTTTTCATCTCTCTCACCGTTTTTCTTTTTCAGGTTTTTTTGTAACACACTGCTCCATCGCTTTGTCACGCAACTAGAGGTGGCAGAAATATGGAGCAAAGAATCAACTTGAAATTTCTGGTTAAGTTGGAGAAGGGCCCAACTGAGTGTCTCCAACTTCTCCAAAAAGCTTATGGAGAAGATGCAATGTCAAGGCCGCGAGTCTTTGAGTGGCACAAAAGTTTCAAGACTGGCCGCGAGGAGGTGGAGGATGACCCCAAGTCAGGATGGCCTTCCACGACAAAGATGGCTGAGAACACTGACAGAGTGAACCAGCTGGTGTGGAGTGATCGCAGATTGATGATGCGGATGATAACTGAGGAGCTCAGCTTGAACAGAGGGTCAGTGAGGACCATCTTAGTGCAGGAACTGGGGATGCAGAAGGTGTGTGCCAAGATGGTACCCAAGCTTTTATTGGACGACCAGAAGGAGCACTGGGTCAATGTTTCTTGAGACTTGCTAGAGAAGATTGGAGAAGATCCAGAGTTCATTGGCCGAGTCATCATAGGAGACGAGACTTGGGTCTTCCAGTACGACCCTGAAAGTAAGAGACAGAGCCTGTAGTGGAAGGCTCAACTGTCACCCAGACCCAAGAAGGCGCTCGTGTCCAAATCAAGGATCAAGTTCATACTGATCGCATTCTGTGACCAGAAGGGAGTGGTCCATCATGAGTTTGTGCCTGAGGGTCAGACAGTCAACCAACACTTCTACCAGCAGGTCCTCAATTGCCTCCATGACCGGGTTCGGCACAGCAGGCGGGCTCTGAGGAGAGACAAGTTGTGGCTGCTCCACCACGACAATGCGCCTGCACACATCGTGCTCAGTGTGAGGCAGTTCTTGGCTAAACAGATCACAGCTCTCGACCACCTTCCTTATTCTCCAGATCTCGCACTGTGCAACTTCTGGCTCTTCCTCAGGCTGAAGACTGTGCTCAAAGGAACTCATTTCGTCTCTGTAGAAGAGATCAAGGCCACTGTGACGAGGGAGTTGAGGGAGGAGGACTTTACGTGGCAGAAGCAAATGCAGAATTTGACATATTCATAAATGACCTGGAAAGTGGAATAATGAGTGAGGTTATCAAATTTGCAGATGACACAAAACTATTTAAAGTTGTTAAAACCCATGAGGATTGTGGAAAATATCAAGAGGATCTTGATAAATTGGAAGACTGGACATCAAAATGGCAGATGAAATTTAATGTGGACAAGTGCAAAGTTATGCACCTAGGGAAGAACAACCCAAACTATGGTTACACGATGCAAGGTTCCACATTAGGAACCACCACCCAGGAAAAAGATTTAGGCGTCATTGTGGATACCATGTTAAAACCTTTGGCCCAGTGTGCAGCGGCAGCCAAGAGAGCAAATAGAATGCTAGGTATCATAAGGAAAGGAATGGAAAATAAAACAAAAGATATTATAATGCCTCTATATCGTTCCATGGTGAGACCGCACCTTGAATATTGTGTGCAATTCTGGTCACAGTATCTTAAAAAGGATATAGCGATTTTAGAAAAGGTTCAGAGAAGAGCCACCAAAATGGTAAAGGGGATGGAAGGATACTCCTATGAAGAAAGGCTAGGGCTCTTTAACCTGGAAAAGAGACGGCCGAGGGGAGATATGATAGAAGTCTATAAATTAATGAACGGAGTTCTTAACTCGGGGGGGGGGGGGGGATTACTTTGAAGGGGACAATGCGTAATTTCTCTGTAGATTTTGTAATAAAACATTTATGGGACAGTCTCATTTCTTTTTTGTCACGCCTCTTAGATAAAACGTTGAACCAAGTATGATAAATACGATGAATAAGCCATGATCTATATAAAAGGGACCATTTACTGACATCACAGAAATGAATCAAATATAATATTGTGCAGCTAAAAATATTACTGAAAGAATACTATCAACTAAAATACAGGGCCAGAAGAAAAAGAGACCAGTTCCTCCTTAGAAAAAACACATCGAAGGAAAAATAAAATCATTGCATGTGGCGGTATCCCTGATACATGGGTATCTAAAAGGATTACGATCAAAGATATTGAGGAAGAACCAAAACATCAAGTTGAAACACCCTGCATTAATGGAAGAAGATCTTAACTTTATATGTTCCAATAATAAATTCAAAGTAGCAGCAGAAACGCAAAAACTGCAAAGATATGCAGAAAACAGGAAAGAAAAATATCAAAATAAATGAATTAGAGAGAATCCAGGGAATTGAGAAAAAGCATTAATATGGTAAAAGCACCACCAACCAAAGTTGAAAAAGAAACCTTCTGGAGAAACCTATAGGACGACCCCTATAGAGCACAATCAAGAAGCAGAATGATTACCCTGCATATGGAAGCATTTAGAAAATGCAAACATCAAACCTATGGAATGGCCTGCAGTAACAACGGAAGAGCTAGAAAGCAGATTAAAACAAGTCCCAAATTGTTAGAGCTCTGGCCCAGATAGCATGACCAACCTTTGGCTCAAACAGTTAACATCACTCCACCAAGACCTGACAAATTGCAAAAACCAATTGTTCAAGCAGCCAGACTTAACACCACAATGGCTTACAACAGGACAAATATTTCTCCTTCCAAAGGGGGATCCAAATAACATTCCCATAATTACTGACCAATAACTTGTCTACCTACGATCTATAAGCTGTTCACTATAATACAATAGATGCAGACAAAATATATGATCATATTGAGCCCAATAACATCATGGCAATAGAGCAAAAGGGCAATAAGAGGGGAGCGTATGGAACCAAAGACCAGTTAATGTTGAATAAGGCCATCATGGCCAGCGCTAAGAAAAGCAGAAATCTCTGTAAAGCATGGATTAATTATAAGAAAGCTTTTGACAGTGTCCCACACTCTTGGATAATAAATTGCCTTGAAATGTAGAAAATAAATCCTGGTTTTATAAGATTACATTAAGTTCACCATGACAATGTGGCAAACCACACTCTTCCTGAAGTATGAAGACAGTCAGTACATCATTCCAAACATTAAGATCCAGCAAGGAATATAGAAACAGAGAAAAATATTGACAGAAAAAGACCACATGGCCTATCTAACCAAGTCTGTCCTTCCATATCAACAACTACAACAGTCCCCTTTTTTCCTTTAGAGATCCTTTGTGTTTGTCCCACGCTTTCTTGAATTCAGATAGCGTCCTCATCTTTTCCATCTCCACTGGGAGACTATTCCACTGTTCCACTACTCTTTCCATAAAGAAATATTTTCACATGTCACGCCTGAACCTATCTCCCCTTTCACCCTCATCCTATGTCCCCTCATAGCACAGCTTGCTTTCAATCAAAAGAGGCTCTCCCCCTGTTCATTTATGCCACAGAGGAATTTAAATGTCTCAATCATATCACCCCTCTATTCTGCCTTTCCTCTAAGGTGTACATATTAAGATCCTTAAGTCTGTCCTCATATGCTTTATACCGAAGACCATGGTAGCCACCCTCTGTACTGATTCCATCCTGTTTATATCCTTTTGAAGGTGCAGTCTCCAGAATTGTACAAAATACTCCAAATGAGGTTGCACCAAAGACTTATACAAAGGCACTATCACCTCCTTTTTTCTGCTAGCCATTCCTCTCCCTATGCACCCAAGCATCCTTCTAGCTTTTGCCGTCGCCTTTTCTACCTGTTTAGCTACTTTAAGATCATCAGACACAACTACACCGAGGTCCTGCTCTTCTTTAGTGGACAAAAGTACTTCACCCCCTATACTATATTACTCCCTTGGTTTGCTGCAGTCCAAATGCATGACCTTGCATTTTTTAACATTAAATCCAAGATGCAAAACTCTAGACCATTCTTCAAGCTTAGCTAGATCCCTCCTCATGTTATCTACACATTCCTGGGTGTCTACTCTATTGCAGATTTTGGTATCCACAAAAAGGCAAACCTTACCCGACAGTCCTTCCGCTATATCACCAACAAAGATGTTAAAAAGAATCGGACCAAGGACAGATCCCTGATGCACACCACTGGTAACTTCCTTCTCCTCAGAGTGAGCTCCATTTACCTGTACCCATTGTCGCCTCCCACTCAACCAATTTCTAACCCAAGCAGTAACTTTAGGGTCCATCCCTAGGGTGCTCAGTTTGTTTATAAGTCGCCTGTGAGGAACAATGTCAAAGGCTTTATTGAATTCTAAATACATGACATCTAGGGCTCTCCCTCGGTCCATCTCCCTGGTCACCCAGTCAAACAAATCAATCAGATTTGTCTGACAAGACCTGCCTCTGGTGAATCCATGCTGCCTCGGATCCTGTAATTCGCTGGACTCCAGAAACCTCACTATTTTCTCTTTCAGTAGCGTTTCCAATAATTTACTCACCACTGAAGTTAACCTAACCGGCCTGTAGTTTTCAACCACATCCTTACTTCCGCTTTTGTGTAAAGGCACCACATGGGCCTCTCTCCAGTCCTTTGGCACCACTCTCGACTCCAACGAGGCATTGAAAAGGTCAGTCAGTGGAGCTGCTAGAACGTCCCCAAGTTCCCTCAGTATTGTAGGGTGTATCCAATCCCGTCCCATCGTTTTGTCTACTTTAAGTTTAGCCAGTTTCTCATGAACACAGTCTACTGAAAATTCTTCATGATGCCCCTCGCTTCTGTCCCTGTTTGTGGGTGTTTTCTGAGGTCCTGCTCCTGGTTTTTCATCTGTGAACACAGAACAGAAATATTTGTTAAGCAATTCCGCTTTAGCCTCATCAGCTTCTACATATTCCTCCTCTTCACCCTTGAGTCTGACAATACCACTTTTGCCCTTTCTCTTCTCACTAACATATCTGAAAAATGTTGTATCCCCCCATTTTATTGCATTGGCTTTTTCCTCCTCTTTTTGAATCTTTGCTTTCCTGACTACTTTGCTAGCTTCTCTAAGATTTTCCATATATAGATGCCTGTCTTTCTCTCTCCGTGATCTCTTGTATGTCATGAAGGCCTCCCTCTTTTTCTTCAATTTTTCAGCTACTTCTTTCGAAAGCCATAGCGGTCTCCTTTTCCTTTTACCTTTATTTACCATTTTTAAAAAAAGGTTGGTCGCCCTTAAAATATCCCCTTTCAGTTTTGCCCACTGTTTTTCTACATCCCCCTGCTGTTCCCATCCTGCTAATGATTCCCTGAGGTATTGACCCAGGGGTGGGGAGCCTGCGGCCTTTTGGAGCGTGATGTGCAGCCTTCTGCAGCCTTCTTAAACAAGTTTTCATATT
Source organism: Ichthyophis bannanicus (assembly GCA_033557465.1). Classification (NCBI taxonomy): domain Eukaryota; kingdom Metazoa; phylum Chordata; class Amphibia; order Gymnophiona; family Ichthyophiidae; genus Ichthyophis; species Ichthyophis bannanicus. The sequence goes on from CM066032.1 coordinate 643,011,789, forward strand.
GTTATATATATATGACATTGATTAACATATGTGAACTAATTTTGGCTATATGGCGATTCCACTAAGAGATGATTCTCGGTAAAAGCCGCTCTAATTGTAGTTCTTGGAGGCGATAAAGAGGTCGCCTGAAATGTCCGTTGCCGACGTCGACGGTACGGGGAACTGGCGATAGACACTACACCCGATAACAGACTGACAGACGCGGAACTGGCGTGGCGTAACATCACGCCTTCGGATAAATATATCACGATGAGACTCGGAGGAGAATGTGGAGGAAGAGTAAGGGTTGGATTTTAAATGAGAAAACGCATTAGCGATATCAGTTTGGAGTTGGCGGTGAAGCGTAGTGGCCGCGCATGCGAGTCAAAGTGTGTCGCGTAGAGGAGACTGTGCCTCAGCCTTGGCGCTTGTAGGACGTAAAACCACGGTACAGAGAGGTACCCGGTGTGTGACGTTGAATAAATTTTCAACATTTTCATTCAAATTTATATGTGAAGAAACAAATTTATGATTGCAACAAAAAAGAATTGGCACTAGTTTTGAAACCAAAATTTCTTCTCCACCTTCTAGCAACACTGTGGTGACAGTTACTAACTGGCTGGCGTAGAGAGTGCAGCATTTGTGGTTCCTTCCTTCAGAGTGTGTTTGTCACTTGATTACATTTTTTTTTTTTTTTTTTGCTTTCCATCATGTCGAAAAAAACGAAAAGGTCGCTGAAAGAAGAACACAGAGTGTTTAACGAAGAGTGGGAATTGCAATATTTATTTATTTATTTATTTTTATTTATTTAATGTTTCTTCTATACCACGCTATTTAATATCAGTGCGGTTTACATACAACAGTAAAGTATACATTGCAGGCTGGGCTGCGCTGTATTTACATAGAAACAGGTACTATAACTTGGACAACGCTGGGGTAACTATTTACAAAGCTTATATACATATATTCACAGAGTGTATTTACATGCTGCTGTTTACAAGGAGTGTATAATCAAGGCTATCTCCGCTTTACCAGAGTAGGGATATATACATGATGTAATCTCCAAGTAAGCATAGCTGAAGATGGCGCCCATGGGTATGGATGCCACATCACTTGCTGTGTGTTTTAGTGTGATGTGCATGGGGAAGGGGGGTGGATGTTTGTGCACTGTCATCCGAATAGTGTTTGAGGAAAAGGTGATGCTTCAATGCCTTTCTAAAATGGGCCAGGTCAGAGATTGTGCGTATGTTGGGTGGTAGGGCAATACTATGTTGTTTCTGAGAAGGATAAAATGAGTTGCTTGCTCTGTGATTCTGTGATTTCAATGGTAAAAAAATACAATGCACATCAACACTACTCTACTCATAAGGACAATAAATACGTTAAGCTAGAAGGTGAATCCCAAAAGATTGCTTTACAAAAATTGAAAGAAGGGAAGCAAAAGCAGAGGCAGTTATTCCAATTAGTGCAGAGTATCGGAAACGCAACTACAGAAGCTACTTAAAAGTGGCGTATATACTTGGGAAAAAAGGTAAGGCATTCAGTGATGTGGAAATTATAAAAGATTGCATGGTAGAGGTTGTAAGATACTTAAATCCTGATAAGGTTAACAAATACAAACAACTGCCTCTTTCAAGAAGAACTAATGCTGATCGGCAGCATGAATTAGCACTCAATGTAGTAGATCAACTGAAAGAAATAATCCATAAAGAAAATGTGTACTATTCAATAGCGCTGGATGAATCAACTGATTGCACTGACTCAGCGCAGGTACTGTATTTTGTTTCCGCAATAACTAAGGATTTTCGTGTTTACGAAGAGTTGCTTACTCTGAGTACTCTAAAAATCAGAATGCGAGGAATCGATGTGTTTAACGATTTTAAAGACAAATGTCGTGAATTCGGACTGACTCTGGCTAATTTAGAAAGTGTATGCACAGATGGTGCACCTTCTATGACAGGGAAGAACGAAGGTTTTATCGCACAACTTAAGAAAGAGGTTTCAAGCCAAAATGATCTTATCTCTTTTCATTGCATTTTGCATCAAGTCTCTGTGCCAAATCCACTGTTTTAAATGACACTGCAGAAAGTTGTAGGAATTGTGAATTATATTCGAGCAAATGCAATGAGACATCGACAATTTCATGAGATGCTAATAATGGATAATGAGGTAATAAGTGTTGATTTGCCCTACCATTCAAAAGTGTGCTGGTTATCACAAGGACAGGTTTTAGTCAAAGTTTTGTATTTGCGTGAACAAATAATACAGTTTTTCGAGGAAAAGAACAAACACTGTGAATTATCATGCAAGGAGTTTCATAGCAATGTTGCTTTTCTGTGTGATATAATGACAAAGCATAATAACTTGAACGTTTCATTGCAAGGTAACACCAAGTCTATATATGATATGTGGCGAGAAATAAAAATATTCAGAAAAAAATGCACATTTCTTAAATCACTTCTTGACTGAAATGAGCTTCCTGAAGAGCACTTCTCTCACCTAGTAAAAATGATTAATGAAGAAAAATATTCTTTTGAAAGTTTCAAACAATATGAATCAGTTATAGACTCGCTAATCAAGGAATACAATGAAAGGTTCGGAGATTTTGAGAAGTATGACATGACCCTCAAATTGGCTTTTCAACCTCCACCCTCCTTCCTTGGGGAACTTCCTCGGTCTCCCCTGCACTAGGCTCTGCTAATACAAGACCTGGCAGGCCCTCTCAGGGACAGGGCTATGGGACCCGTATCTCATCACCTGAGAGGAAAGGGGTTTTACTCTAGGTACTTTCTGGTCCCAAAGAGAACAGGAGGATTATGGCCCATCCTGGCCCTGAGAAAACTGAACAAATTCCTGATGCAGGAGAAATTCAAGATGTTCTCCCTTGGTATATTGCTGCTCTACCTCAAGCAGAGAGATTGGCTATGCTCCTTGGACCTGAAGGATGCTTATATCCACATTCTCATCCATACCAGACACTGAACGTACCTTAGGTTCATGGTCAGAGGCGACTACTACCAGTACAGGGTACTTCCCTTTGACCTCGCCTCCACACCAAGGGTCTTCATCAAATGCCTAGCAGTGGTGGCCACCCATCTTCACCTCCAAAGGGGCCTTCCCTTACATCGATGACTGGCTAGTGAGGGGGGGACATGGCCTCAGAGGCCCTGCAGGCCACAGGTTGAACCATCCAGGTCCTACAACATCTGGGATTCGTGATAAATCACACAAAATCCCACCTCACTCCTACACAGGACATGGAGTTCATAGAGGCTCACTTGGACACCCTCCAGGCCAAGGCTTTTCTGCCCCTGGACAGGGCAGACTGCCTTGTAGCTCTAGCAGCCGAGGTGCAACGTCGCTACACCATGTCAGTGAGGGTCCATGCTTCGCCTCCTCGGCCACATGGCTTCAACGGTCCATGTGGTTCCCAATGCCTGTCTCCACATGAGAGAAGCTCAGTGGTGTCTCTGCTCACAGTGGACTCAGGCCACGGGCCAACTCCGGGACAGAGTCTTGGTGTCCCATCAGCTGGCAGAGTCACTCAGTTGGTGGCACGTCACACAACAGCTGCAGGAGGGCATGCCCTTCCAACTCCCGAGCCCCCAGAGGGTCCTCACAACAGATGCTTCCCTGTTGGGCTGGAGCACCCACTGCGAGGAGCTGCACAACCAGGGTATCTGGTCACTTGAGGAAAGCCAATAGCAGATCAACCTGCGGAGTTCAGGGTCCTCTTCCTTGCACTAAAAGCGTTCCAGCACTGCCTGCAACATCAATCAGTGCTCATCCAGATAGACAATCAGATCACGATGTTTTACTTGAACAAGCAAGGGGGCACACACTCCTACCGCTTGTGTCAGGAGGCAGTGGCCCTCTGCTCCTATGCGAACTGGCAGGGTATGCTCCTCAGAGCAGTATACCTCCCAGGCCAGGACAACACCCTGGCGGACAGACTGAACAGGGTCCTCTAACCACATAAGTTGCACCTGGACCCCAGGGTGGCACAGTGGCTATTTCGGCTGTAGGGCACCCCGAATCTCAACCTCTTTGCCAGCCCAGCCAATGCTCAGTTACTGCATTTCTGCAGCCCTCAGCTGCACCTGGCCTGGGTAGCGACGGACAGGGGCAGCCCAAGGGGGGTGCGGGGCCATGTGCGTAGATTAATTGCGGGGCCTCATTTGCTTAAATATTTGCATAATGTTAACATGCATTTTTAGTAAACATGCCTCTTAATGAGTGTCTGGATAAAGACTAACAGATTTCTACGTTACTATATTCCAGTGCCAACCGCCAGGCCCATTAGGAAGCAGGGGCGGCCCAAGGGGGGTGCGGGGTCATGTGCGGAGACTCGGTGTGGGGCCTCATTTGCATAAATATTTGCATAATGTTACCATACACTAACTTTTAGTAAACATGCCTCTTAATGAGTGAATGGATAAAGAAAGACTAAAAGATTTCTACATTACTATAATCCAGCGCCAACCGCCAGGCATAAGAACATAAGATATGCCATACTGGGTCAGACCAAGGTCCATCAAGCCCAGTATTCTGTTTCCAACAGTGGCCAATCTAGGTCATATGTACCTAGCAGTTTCCCCAAGGGACACAGGTTCCACAATGCTTGTATTGGTTCAGGCATTGATATCCTGGGTCCTTTCTTAATAATGGCTTATGGACCTTTCCTCCAGGAACTTGTCCAAACCTTTTTTAAACCCAGCTACACTAACAGCCTTCACTACATCCTCCGGTAACAAATTCCAGAGTTTGATTACACGTTGAGTGAAAAAATATTTTCTTTTATTAGTCTTAAATAGTTTACCCTGTAGCTTCATTGCACGTCCCCTAGTCTTTCTATATTCTGATAAGGTAAACAATCGATCTACGTTTACCCGTACCACTCCGTTCATTAATTTATAGACTTCTATCATATCTCCCCTCAGCCATCTCTTTTCCAGGTTAAAGAGCCCTAACCTTTTTAGCCTTTCTTCATAAGAGTATCCTTCCATCCCCTTTACCATTTTGGTGGCTCTTCTCTGAACCTTTTCTAAAATCGCTATATCCTTTTTAAGATATGGCGACCAGAATTGCACACAATATTCAAGGTGCGGTCTCACCATGGAACGATATAGAGGCATTATAATATCTTTTGTTTTATTTTCCATTCCTTTCCTTATCATACCTAGCATTCTATTTGCTCTCTTGGCCGCTGCTGCACACTGGGTCGAGGGTTTTAACATGGTATCACAATGACGCCTAAATCTTTTTCCTGGGTGGTGGTTCCTAATGTGGAACCTTGCATCGTGTAACCATAGTTTGGGTTGTTCTTCCCTAGGTGCATAACTTTGCACTTGTCCACATTAAATTTCATCTGCCATTTTGATGCCCAGTCTTCCAATTTATCAAGATCCTCTTGCAATTTTCCACAATCCTCTTGGGTTTTAACAACTTTAAATAGTTTTGTGTCATCTGCAAATTTGATAACTTCACTCGTTATTCCACTTTCCAGGTCATTTATGAATATGTAAAAAAGCAGCGGGCCCAGCACAGATCCTTGGGGTACACCACTATTCACCTTTCTCCATTGGGAAAATTGGCCATTTAGCCCTACCCTCTGCTTTCTATCTATTAACCAGTTCCTGATCAACAATAGTACACTGCCTCCTATCCCATGACTCTTTAGTTTTGCCAAAAGTCTCTCATGAGGGACCTTGTCAAAGGCTTTCTGAAAGTCCAGATACACAATATCAACCGACTCACCTTTGTCCACCTGATTATTCACTCCTTCAAAAAAAAACATAACATGTTGGCTGTCTCCCATTAGGTCATGACTATCTACATCAGCGTTTCTCAACCTGTGGGTCGCCACAGGATTTAGCAGGGTCACTTAGCCTCCACCAAGTTTAAAAAAAAAAAAATTAAGACGCGCACAAGTTGCTGCCGTTGCCGAGTCCGCTTCTCGGCAGCGGCAAACTCTGGCAAACTCACCGCCTTCTTCTGCAGCCGTGGCTCCCTGCCTCTTAGGGAACCGCAGCTGTACCTGTAAAATCGTTGCAGAGCCCTTCCTGTCTCGACGGACTCCGTGCTGTATTGTCCCGCCTCCAAAGGAAGTTGTTTACCACTTCCTTTGGAGGCGGGACAATGCTGCACGGAGCCCATCGAGACAGGAAGGGCTCCGCAACGATTTTACAGGTACAGCCACGGTTCCCTAAGAGGCAGGGAGCCGCAGCTGCAGAAGAAGGGAGGCAGACATGGGGAGAGCGGATGAGGGGGCAGGAAACCTGCAACACGGCTGACATCGACAGAGGGGGGCTGACATGGAGGGATGGAAGGATGGGGGCTGACATGGAGGGAGGGAGGGGGCTGATATGGATGGATGGATGGAGGGAGGGGGGCTGACATGGACAGATGGAAGGATGGGGGCTGACATGGAGGGAGGGAGGGAGGGAGGAAGGGGGCTGATATGGATGGATGGATGGAGGGAGGGGGGCTGACAGGGCCAGATGGAAGGATGGGGGCTGACATGGAGGGAGGGAGGGAGGAAGGGGGCTGACATGGAGGGAGGGAGGCAGGAAGGGGGCTGATATGGATGGAGGGAGGGGGGCTGACGGAAGGATGGGGCTGACATGGAGGGAGGGAGGGGGCTGATATGGATGGATGGAGGGAGGGGGCTGATATGGATGGATGGAGGGAGGGGGGCTGACATGGACAGATGGAAGGATGGGGCTGACATGGACAAAGGGGAGAGACAGGGGGACATACTGGACAGACGGGATAAATGCTGGACAGAAGCGAGAGACAGTGCGGGTTAGGATTATAATGGGCTGATGGGGGAGCTAGCACTGGTAATGGGCAGATTTATTTATTTATTTTATTTAGCGTACATTTGTATCCCGCTGCTTCCAGTGATCAGCAGCGGTTGTTATACATGGTAAGGTTGGCTGTACCGGCCAGAATTATGGATGCATACAATGTGATTAGGGAGGGGAGGTAGAGCACAGCAAAAACATGGGGTTAAAGGGTTACAGTTGATTTATGTTAAGGGTTCACACAGTGTACTTATATACATATTTACAAGTGACTGATTGTTAGGACTTTACACAGGATCCTTATATACATATTTACACACAGCTGAGTGAAATTCACGAGGTTAAGTTGAAGTGTGATTGGAAGAGGTGTGTCTTAAGGTTTTTTCTGAAATCTTTCAGATCACAGATTTCACGCAGTTCACTTGGCAACCGGTTCCAGAGTGCAGGAGCTATAAATGAGAAAGCTCTGTTATTGGTACACGCATTAACCTTTGTGAAGGACTTCGGGAGGCAGAGGGTATTGAGGTTCGCTGTTCTTCTACTTCTGTTGTTGGGTAGATTGGATATCAAGCTGTTGAGATGAGAGGGCGCTACATTATGGATGAGTTTGAAAGTAGTGACTAAAATTTTGTATTGAATGCGGGCCGTGATGGGGAGCCAATGAAGCTCAATTAGGGTGGGTGTAATGTGGTCAGAGAGTCTTTTTTGCATAATGATTCTGGCAGCAACGTTTTGTGCCATTTGTAGAATATTTGTAGTTTTCCTTGGCAGGCCTTGCAGTAGTCAAGGTGTGGAATGATGAGGGCTTGAGCAACAGATCTAAAGTCAGAATGATCGAGGATGCTTCGTAAGGGCTGAAGGACTTTTAATTTGTGGAAGATAGCCCGATTGGAGTTTCGAAGGTGCCTGTCCATATTTAGGTTGCTGTCAAGCATCACTCCTAGGTATTTTATCTCTGTCTTGATGTTGTAATTATTATTGTTCATGGTGACAGTTGCAGGGGGCTCGAATCCCGGTTTCCTGGAGATACACATTACTTCTGTTTTCTTGTGGTTAATGAACATGTTATTGTGTTGGAGCCAGAGTTGAAGCTCGTGTAGGCATTTTTCAAGTTTGCTGAGGTTCGGGTTATTTACGTCTAGTTGCGTATAGAGCATTAGGTCATCTGCGTAGATATGGTAGTTGATGTCATGGCCCTGGAAGATCTTGCATACTCGCTGTAGGTATAAGTTGAATAGGAAGGAATAGGAGGGGCTAGGACTGGTAATGGGTTGATTAGGGAAGGCTAGGACTGGGAATGGACTTATCAAGGGGGGGTAGGACTGGTAATGGACTGATGGGGGTCCAGCATTGGAAATGAGCTGATCGGTGAGGTTAGGGCTGGAAATGGGCTGATTAGGGGAGCCTAGCACTGGTAATGGGGTTGAGGGGGAGGACTAGCACTGGAAATGAGCTGATCGGGGGGGCTATGACTGGAAATGAGCTTATTAGTGGAAGCTATGACTGGTAATGAGCTGATGGGGGGTAGGACTGGTATTGGGCTGATTAGGGGAGGCTAGCACTGGTAATGGGGTTGAGGGGGGATTAGCACTAGAAGTGAGCTGATTGGGGGGCTTTGACTGGGAATGGGCTGATTGTGGGGAGGGGAGGATAGAGCTGCTGGCCCTGGAAGAAAACTGGGGGCTAAGGCTACAAGTGGGCTGATACAAGGGGATGGGAGAATGGAACTGGAAGGGAGTGGATCTGAGAGGGGCTGCCATGGTATTTGTACTAGAAGGGACTGGTCAGTGGGAAAGGAGGGGGACTGGAAGGGAATGGACACCAGTGGCAGTCATGGGAATGCAAGTTGACATTGGAAGGTACTGGGAGTGAGGACTGGAAAGGGGCTGATACTGGGGAGGGTTACTGGGACTGGAAATAGGCTGATGGAAAGAAGTGAAGAAAACGAAAGAGATAAGAAATGGCAGATGGATCATAGACCACAGAAAGAGAGTTAAGAGAAGACAGGAAAGCAGAAGCCTCAGATCGGGACCAGCATGACCAGAGAATAAATTGGTCAGACAACAAAGGTAGAAAAAATAATTTTATTTCATATTAGTGATTTGACTACAAAATCATCATAATTTTGAAATCAAATATTGTTACTTAAGAACATAAGAACATAAGATATGCCATACTGGGTCAGACCAAGGTCCATCAAGCCCAGTATTCTGTTTCCAACAGTGGCCAATCTAGGTCATATGTACCTAGCAGTTTCCCCAAGGGACACAGGTTCCACAATGCTTGTATTGGTTCAAGCATTGATATCCTGGGTCCCTTCTTAATAATGGCTTATGGACCTTTCCTCCAGGAACTTGTCCAAACCTTTTTTAAACCCAGCTACACTAACAGCCTTTACTATATCCTCCGGTAACAACTTGTTGTTGTGATTAATTATTGTGGTTTAAATAAGTATTTTATAAATTAAAACATATTGCAAAGGCCTATAATATATTAATAATTCAACAAATGATTACAGCGACAATGCATTAACGGTAAAGGAAGAGAGACGCATTTGATTTTATCATTGGGGTCACCACAAGTTGACCAATGGTAAAAGGGGTCACGGTACAAAAAAGGTTGAGAACCACTGATCTACATGCTGAGTAATTTTATTCTTTATGATGGTTTTTACCATTTTTCCCGGTACTAATGTCAGGCTCACCGGTCTGTAGTTTCCCGGATCACCCCTGGAACCCTTTTTAAAAATTGGTGTTACATTGGTAATCCTCCAATCTTCAGGTATTAGAGATGATTTTAATGATAGTTCACAGATTACTATTAGCAGGTCTGCAATCTCGTATTTCAGTTCTTTCAACACCCTTGGATGTATACCATCCGGCCCAGGTGATTTGCTACTCTTCAGTTTATCTAATAGTTGTAATACATCTTCCCGATGTATCGATATTTCCTTCAATTCTTCCGCACCTTTAAATACCACTTCAGTCATGGGTAACATCCCTACATCTTCCTTAGTAAAGACCGAAGCAAAGAATTCATTTAGTCTCTCCGCTATCACCTTGTCGCCTCTTAGTGCCCCTTTAACCCCTCTATCATCTAATGGACCAACTGACTCTCTCACAGGTTTTTTGCTACGAATGTACTTGAAAAGGTCTTTCCTTCGCGTTTTTGCTTCCGCAGCAAGCTTCTTCTCAAATTCTCCCTTTGCCTGCCTTATCAATGCCTTGCATTTGACTTGCCAGTGCTTGTGCTGTTTCCAGGTTTCGTCGTTTGGCTCTTTTTTCCATTTCCTGAAAGATGCTTTTTTGGCAACAACAGCCTCTCTGACCTCCCCTTTAAACCATGCTGGCAGTTTTTTGGACTTCCTTCCACTTTTCTTAAAGCGTGGAATACAGCTGGTCTGGGCTTCCAAGATAGTATTTTCAACAACAGCCAAGCCTGATGTACGTCTTTAACCTTTGCAACTGCTCCTTTTAGTTTTTTCTTAACTATTTTCCTCATTTTATCATAGTCTCCCTTTCGAAAGTTAAAAGGTAGTACTGTGGATTTCCTTACTATCCCTCCTCCACTAATTAAATCAAAGGCGATCATGCTATGATCACTATTGCCAAGTGGCCCCAACAACCTTATCTCTTGCACTAGATCTGGTGTTCCACTAAGGATTAGGTCTAATATGGCTTCCCTTCTGGTCGGTTCATCAACCAGCTGCTCCAAGAAGCAGTCATTTATTTCATCTAGGAACTTTATCTCCCTAGCATGTCCTGCCGTGACACTGACCCAGTCGATACCGGGGTAGTTGAAATCACCCATTATTATTACTGTGCTGTAACTTTTGTTGGCTTCCTTGATTTCTTTGAGCATTTCATCATCCATTTGGTCATTCTGGCCAGGCGCTCGATAGTACACCCCCACTGCCATTGCCTTCCCCCTTTTACATGAAATTTCAATCCATATAGATTCTACAGCAGATTTTGTTTTCTGCAAAACTTTAATCCTTTCTGACTCAATGCCCTCTCTAACAGAGAGCAACCCCTCCACCAATTTGATCAGCTCTATCATTATGATATAGTTTGTACCCAGGTATCACAGTGTCCCACTGGTTGTCCTCCTTCCACCATGTCTCTGATATTCCAATCATATCTAACCTTTCATTTAGTGCTATATATTCTAACTCTCCCATCTTTTTTTTGAAATTCGTTTTTATTAAGACAAGGCATTGTATGTACAGAACAACCATCTCAAACATAACATAAACAGTCACCCGAGCAGGGCTGTATCTTGTCCTCCACCCGGGTTAACCAGCCGCAAGGTGTTATGAGTCAACCAACATAACAGTTTCAACATATTCCCTGCCCGCCCCCTTCCCTCCCCCACCTCCCATATTCCCCCCCCCCCCTCGCAGCCCATTCCCCTATTCCTCAGCCTGGAATCATCCCGTCCCGTCTGCCACCCCCCTTAGCACATAGGACCGTTCCATTCACAGCCCTATCTAATAGTTCGCCTGCAGTACTTCATTACGGGTAGCAGGCCGCAAAGTATGAATATAGGGCTCCCACGTCATCAAGAAGGAGGTCCAGCGTCTAGCCCCCCCTCTCGCCCCCCGCTTCTCTAGCAGCATCAGCTGATGAAACTGTTACACCATTCCCAGAAGGAGGGAGGAGTAGTCTCCCGCCATCTACGAAGTAGCGGGCCCTTACCCACTAAACATGCCTTCCTAACTAATAGGCGCTCCCATCTACCCTTCGGGTGGAGTGGTCCAAGTTGATCTAGCACCACAACAGACCCCGTCCAACTAATCCGCTGACGGAACAATCCGCTCAAATAGTTCCGAATCTGCATCCAGTACCGGCGGATTTTCGGACAGCCCCACCACATATGACCTAGATCAGCCAGTGGAGAACTACACTTCGGGCAGCTCCCATCCGACGTGAGATGACTTCGGAAAGCTCGTCTCGGGGAAAAATGGGCTCGAATAATACATTTGAACTGTATCTCTCGCCAGCGGGCCCCTTCTACCAGCTCCCCGATTCTGCTCAGGGCCCCATGAACCGCACCCGGCAGCACTTTCAACCCCAGCTCTCTGGCCCACGATCGCTCCTCCCCGGAATAATCAAGCGGAGGTACCCACGTGTCAATGCGACGCTTCAACCCAGCTATGGATGGCGGAGAATCCGCCCCTAAACCAAAGAACTCCAGTATCCGCGCAGCACGCTCCGCCGCCAGCCCACCCCGCGGGAGTGAGGCAACATAATGGGAGATCTGCACATACGCAAAAGTGTCGGGAGTTCAGCTCATATTCAGCACATAAGAGCACAAAAGATTTACACTTCCCGTCTTGGTCTATTAAATGTCCCAAGTTCCGAATCCCCCTCTGTTCCCAGAGCCGAAACATAGATGCATCTGTCCCTGGGGTAAATCGAACGTTCCCTTGCAGGGGCAGCCAGCTGGAAACTTCCGGGGACTCCCCCCACCATTTATTTAGTTGTTGCCATGAACACCGAGCCGGCCGTATTAACACACTCCGAGTCACCCAACCGGGCAAGCAGGAGGGCACTAGGTGCAAAGCCGCCAGCAAGGTCTGCGGGGCCACCAAGGCCTCCTCCAGCGCCTGTGGGGTGAAAACCTCCGTCCCGCCCAGCTAGTCCCCAATATGACGCCCTTGGCTGGCCAAGGCATAAAGCCGTAAGTCTGGGATCCCAATCCCCCCATCTCTCCATCTCCTCTGCAAGCGATACAGGGGGATGCGAGCCTGTACCCCCTTCCACAAAAAACCCCGGAATACACGTTCTAACTCTTGCAGATCACGCTTCCTCGGCCACACGGGGAGCGTCTGTAACCAGTACAAGATACGCGGCAAAATTACCATACCCAGTGCTGCTGCTCTACCTAGCATGGACAGGGGGAGGGGGGCCCACGCTTGTAACTGTATGCGAGTCTTGGACAAAATCCGGTCCACGTTGACCCGGTATAGTTGCTTGGGATCGTTAGTCAGAGATATGCCAAGATAAATAAATGACTCCTCTGCCCACCGAAGGGGGAAGGTATCTCCCCAGGCCGCTCGAAGTGTGCCCCCCACGTCCAACGCCTCTGACTTGCCCATATTAATGCGCAGCCCCGCAAAGCTCCCATAGCAGGAAAACTCCTCCAACAGCCTCGGTAGGGAGGTCCGCGGGGCCAACAAATGCACCAGCAGGTCATCAGCAAAGGCAGCTATCTTAAACCCAGATTGTCCCATACGCACCCCTTTAATTTCCGTCAATGCCTCGATCTTCTGTACCAAGGGATCAAGGGACAACAGAAAAAGCAGCGGGGAGAGTGGACACCCCTGCCGGGTACCTCTTTCCAAACAGATAGTAGTTGACAAGACCCCATTACAAAGCACACTCGCCGTTGGCTCAGCATAGAGAAGCTCCACCATACGACAAAAAGACACCCTGAGCCCGTATTTCAGTAAAAGGAACTTCAGGTATGGCCAGCCCACCCGATCAAATGCTTTCTCAGCATCGAAATTGACCAGAAGTGATGGCAAGCCATGGCGGTGGACCCATTCCAGGGACGCCAAGATCTTGCGCAAATTCCGCACCGCGTAACGACCTTTCACAAATCCAACCTGGGACTCGTGCACCAGGTCCCCAAGAACCGAGGCGAGCCGCGTTGCCAGAACTTTAGCTAATATCTTCAGGTCGAAATTAAGCAAGAAAATAGGTCTGTAGGACCCTGCCTGTGTGTGGTCTTTACCGGGCTTGGGAAATAAAATAATATGGGCGTGGTTCCCACCCCAGGTGAACGTCCCTTGTGCAATCCGGTGATGATAAACCGCCACCAACGTTGCGGGTAGCAGATCTCCCAACAACTTATAAAACTCAGCCCCCAGTCCGTTGGGCCCCGGGGCTCGACAGCAACTCGCCTGTTGAACCACCTGTGAAACTTCCTCCAACGTAACCGGCGCGTCCAAGCGCGCTTGCTGTTCTGCCTCTAACTGGGGTAGCTGCACATCCCGCAAATACGCCTCCATAGCGGTAACAGGATTAGCCCCTCTCGAATACAGCTTCTGATAGAACTGACGAAAAATCTGGGCAATTTCCCAATTCTCTTTCTGCAACTTACCCTGTTCATCCTGCAAGGCCACCACCATTCGGGTCCCCCCACCTCCCCGAAGGCATCTGGCCAACAGCTTCCCAGATTTATCCCCGAAGCGGTAGAGTTGATATTTATAATACACAAAGGACTTCTTGGCCCTCTGGTGAAGTAATTCGTTAAGAGCAGTTTGGAATTCCCACAGCGTCTTCCTATTTGCCACCGAAGGGTCACTAGCCTGCCTGCGTCTAGCGCGGCATACTTGCTTTTCCAGGCGGACAATCTGCTTTGCCATCAGCTTACGCTTACGAGCCACATATCCTATAATGTCTCCCCGCAAGATCACTTTAGCCGTTTCCCAGAACAGTTCGGGGTCTCTACGATGCTGTTCATTGTAAACTGCAAATTCCTGCCATTTCTGCTTGATAAACGAGGAAAAATCAGCATCCCGATATAGGTCTACAGGGAAACGCCAAATTTTGGCCGGCGGGGCAGCAACACGCCACTCCAACTCCACCCAAATTAAGGTATGGTCAGAAATTTCCAAAGGACCTATCTGTGCATCGAGTACATAAGCAAAAAGTCTCTCCGAAACTAGCACATAATCAATTCTGGCACTGGTGCCATGCGCTCTGCCCTGATGGGTAAAGTCTCGTTCCCCCGGATGCAAGAGTCGCCACGGGTCCACCATTTGCAATCGCCGCTGCAAGGCCTTCGTACCCTGTCTACGTGCCCCCCCATCTCCGTCCCTAGATATGTCCAACGCAAGATCTAGCACACCATTGAAATCCCCGGCCAAAATCAACGGAGCGTTTGGCAGCTGTTCCACCCGGGAGCCCAAGCACGCGTACAGGTCCCGATCCAGCACGTTTGGGCTGTATAAATTGCCCAACACCACAGGCTTCCCCTCAAGTATCCCGTACAACAGCACATATCTACCATCCGGGTCGACATATACCACCTCTTTAATGAACCGAAGTCTCTTGTGTATCAAAATGACCACTCCACCCTTCCTACCCTGCGCTGGAGCCCCCTATACTTGTCCCACCCACTCTCTTTTAAGTTTAGCATGCTCCTCAGAGCTCTGGTGGGTCTCTTGTAACATAGCAATGTCACAGTTGTGTCTAGCCAAGGCCTGCAACACTTTGTATCGCTTGATAGGGTTGCCTATACCACATACATTCCAAGATACAATCTTCACGTCTGCAAGCAATATGAACTATTATGCATCACGTAACAGACAGAATACATGGAAGAAACCTCCCCAGCCTGAGGTCCTCCCCGCAAGATGATTCCCTTTTTTCCTCCTATAGTATCCCATAGGGCTGCGACCCCACCCTCCCTCCCTGCTATTATCACCCACCCCTCCCCCTCCCTCCCTCCCTTCTCCACCCCCCTCCCAATCCCCAATCCCCCCCATCCCAATCTCATTCCCCAAACTCCACCTCTCTCCCGTGGCGATCACTTGAGATGTGAACAGGACCCCCTCCAACTCTGAACCCAATCTTTTATCATCCGGTCCCTCCAACCCCGAGCATCCAACCCCTCCCATGTTATAGCTCCCCTATCCCGGCCTATCTCCCTTTTACCTACCCCCTTCCACAGTATCCGCTTCCCAGGTGTCTAACTAATAAGGTTCCCACCCCTCCCAACAGAAGCTCGTCTACTGGCTCCCCCTCCGTCCCTTATACCCTTCATTTTCCGCTCCCCTCCTGCCCCTCCCCCCCGCACTTACGTTCCCCCTCATATAACGGTGCAAATATCAGTATTTACATATAAACACAACATGCTAATCGGTCCTACAAGATCAGCAAGGTGAGGCGGACAGGTTAAACTATAACCATATCTTATGGCCGCAGCGCGTCTCGCTGCCATGCATGTCCAGATTCAGTTCCTGCAGCCCCCAAGCACAGCCCCTTAGGGCCTGAGGTAGCTCTTCTATGAACGGATTCAGGCAGTCCTCCCGCAGCGAGGGTCAGGGCCGATCAGCAAACACCAGGCCGCTATAGACCGCGGGTTCCAGTATCGCCAGCTATTTGATACGCCCCCGGAGGGGACACAGCCACGAAGCTATAAAGCCAGGGGTGTGAAATCAAACTCGCCTCACAGCTTCGGCGCACACAGATGCCCATTCAACAAAGAGCAGTAGTCCTCCT
Organism: Ichthyophis bannanicus; assembly: GCA_033557465.1. NCBI lineage: Eukaryota > Metazoa > Chordata > Amphibia > Gymnophiona > Ichthyophiidae > Ichthyophis > Ichthyophis bannanicus. The sequence continues at coordinate 643,027,807 of CM066032.1, forward strand.
AGCAGGCATATTAGTCACATACCTGTAGCCGGGATAGGCTTTGCAGTCTTGTTTAGCCCGCGAGGGGGGTAACCCCCAACTCACTCGCGGTCCAGCTAGGCCGCTCACCAAAGCCAGCAGCATCGTAAGGCCAGCAACTCTACCCGGCATGAAGCACTGCTCCTCTTGTCGATGCAGGTCAGCCCTCTGTCAAACGGCCCACCAGACCGCAATCATGTTGTATGCTCTCTCGGGCTCGCCGTCAGTTGTACCAGCAGCTGCTCCACATAGGGACTTGCTTCCACTGCAGACTCAAATACTCGATGGGCTCCCTGGTGCAGCACGTGCAGTTTAGCTGGGTACTGAACATGGAAACGAACGTTCGCCTCTATCAATCGCTGACACAGCGGAGCGTAGGCCTTGCGGTAATTCTAATCTTCATATTCCCACGCTCCACAATCCCCTGTTGCCACGCTGCTTTTAATACTGCTTCCTTCTGCGTGTAGTATAAGAATCTGGCCAAGACCACTCTGGGCCGCGAGTTCTGTGTTTGCGGCCTCGGCCCTACTCTATGGGCTCTGTCTAAGACAATAGGGGTACTCTGACCATCGCTGTCTCTCAGAGAGGCAGACAAATTTTCCACATAAGCTCTCAGGTCTTTGTCCAGAATTGATTCGGCAATGCCCAACAAGTGCAGATTATTACGTCGGGATCTGTTCTCCAGATCATCGAGCTTCAGTTCGTGGGCTTTAGACTCCCTCTGCACCGCACTCAGCTCACGTTTTAGTTTCTCCACCTCCTCAGTCTGCGCTATTTGGCCTTCAGCCTCGTGCACACGAGTGCCCAGCGTGGTCAGCGAGTTCTGTATCGTATCCATTTTCACGTGCAGGGTTTCAAACTGCATGGAGAGTGCAGTTGTGACCGCAGCCGAGATCTCCTCGATCATTGTAGGTGAGGCTGCGGTGCTCGCTTTTGGAGGGGACACCGCCATTTTCGACGGCCCGGCAGTCCGGTCCTTCTCTCGCCTCCCCACCTTCGCTGATGTCGCCATTCCGCGTTCCGTTCACAGAAAATGTTTAGGGACTCTCTCACCGATCCCTCGGGGCTCCGATCAGGCAATAATCTCTATAAGACACGACGTTATATTAACGGTTAGAGGAGGGGGGCCGGGAGCTTAGGTGACTCACGTCTTCCTCAGCTCACCACATCACGTGATCCCTTAACTCTCCCATCTTATTTTTTAGACTTCTAGCATTTGCATACAAGCATTTTAGAGAATGTATTTTATTCATATTAATTTGGCTATTGTTAGACATGGGTAATTTGGGCACATTAGGAACTACTACAAACACTGCCCATTTCGAACCCATAGCATACCCACCATATCGTAACAGCACTACCAGGACTCACAAAGCACCAGACCCTACATATCAAAAGGCAACACTGCAAATATTAAACCAATACATTTCAGAGAACAATAAATGACCTACTGGGGAAAGAGAACATGGGCAATGTCAAATAGCAACTACATAAACAGAATACCTCAGCTCAGTTACACATGCAGAACATAGACCATCACCAAACAAGGAATCACAATTTAGAAACAGGAAGACAATAATTAAACTGGGAACCCCAAAAGCCAAACTTGGAATGTACAACACTGTAGAAATAAAACTATAAATTAATTTCCTCTTCTACTAAACAAAGCGCAGACGTTAATGATGCACATTTCCCAGAGCTGACATATTCCAGTTAATAAATTCAAAATAAAGAAATATCTTTCTATCTTTTGTGCATTTTTTTTCAGTTGCAATTGCTCCAGCCACTTTCTTCTGGTTTCTTCGTGTCTTCTGCTAACTCTCCATCATCTGCTGTCCATTTGTCCTTTCTTCTCTCCTAGTTTTTTTTTCCATTCTCTCTCTACATCTGCTTTAACATACTAATCTTTCTCCTTTTGCTCTTTCCTCATTCCTATTTCATCCACTCAAATTTTATCCCTGCATCCTCAATCCCCACATACTCTTCCAATACCCGGCCAATTGTAGATTTTTCTTCCCTCCCACACAAAACATTTTTCCCCTCTCCATTTCACTCTCCCAGCCCCATCCCATTCTAATCCTCCTCCAAAATCAGCTCCTTTCTAGTTCCAGCCCCATCCAGCATCCGCTCCCTTCTAGTCCCCGCATCAGCCCATTTCCAGTCCTAGCTCCCCTGTCCATCCTATCCTATCCGAGTCCCTCCATCAGTCCATCCAGTCCGAGTCCCTCCATCAGCTAATTTCCAATCCCAACTCCCCATCAGCCCATTTCTAGTCCTTTTCTAGCCCCATCATCAGCCCATGTCAAATCCTAGCTCCCCTCCACTCAGCCCATTTCAATCCAAGCCCCCTATGAGCCTACTTCCAGTTCTAGTCCCTCCATTAGTCCATTTCAATCCAAGCCCCCACCACAGCCCATTTCCAATCTTAGCTCCCCCCAACAGCCCATTTTCAGTCCTATCCTAGCCCCTCCATCAGCCCATTTCCTGTCCTCGCTCCCCCCCACTCAGCCCATTTCCAGTCCTAGCTCCCTCCCCTCACAGCCCATTTCCATTCCAAGCCCCCTCCCCATCAGCTATTTGCATTTCAAGCCCCCCTTCCACTCAGCCCATTTCCATTCCAAGCCCTCTCACATCAGCTATTTGCAGTTCAAGCCCCCCTTCCACTCAGCCCCTTTCCATTCCAAGCCTCCATCCCCATCAGCTATTTGCAGTTCATGGCTCCCCTTCCACTCAGTCCATTTCCAGTCCTAGCAACCCCCCAACCCATTACCAGTCCTAACCCCCCAACCCATTACCAGTCCTAACCCCCCCAGCAGCCCACAGCACATTACCAGTCCTAACCCCATCAGCCCACCTCAAGTCCTAAACCCCTCCTCCAGCCCATTACCAGTCCTAACCCCCCTCCCTCCCATCAGCTCAGGGAAAATTAAAACTGAAAAAAAAAAGCTGGCTGCTGCCGCCACCGCAGCAGCAGCAGAATAGTGTCCCGCGGGGGCCCCCCTGCCTGGCAGAGCACTGCCTGCTTGCCTCAGTCCCTCTCCGCTTCAGCTTAGATCAGCGAAGGGAGAGCTTCTCCCTCATGGCTCTGTTAAGCCCGCTGGGGCTTATGGGAAATTTCCTATCTGCCCTGGTGGGCTTAACAGAGTCGTGAGGGAGAAGCTCTCCCTTCGCGGCTCTGAAAGACAAAGCAGAGAGGGACTGAGACTAGCAAGCAGGCAGGGAGGGAGGGAGTGCTCTGCTGGGCAGGGGGGGCCCCGCGGGACACTTGATTCTGCTGCGGCTGCGGAACGGCAGCAGCCAGCTTTTTTTTAAATTTACTTTTAAAGCGGAATGTTCTTTGCGCGGGGCCCCCTGAAACGTGGTGCCCTGTGCAAAAACCATTCTCGCTCAATGGACGGGCCGGCCCTGCACTTAGCTGATGTATCTGAGGCCCCAGAGAAGCTGCAGATGGAGTTAATTGAGCTCTCGGAAGATTATATTCTGAAGTCGCTGTTTGACAGCAAAAAGGATCCCATTCAAATATGGAAAAATGCCGTTGAATATCCTCACCTCAAGGAACACGCACGATGCTTGCTCTCCTGCTTCTCAACAACATATCGCTGCGAATCTACATTCTCCTACTTAACACAAATTAAAACATCCTTAAGATCACAAATTACAGATGAACACCTAGAAGACCAGTTAAGACTATGTACATCCACGTTGCAGCCTGATATATCACTGCTTTCTCGCAAAAAACAATCTCAGAAGAGTCACTGAAAGGTAAGCAGCTAGCTTAGTAGTTTAAAATGAGTATCTATATATCTATATATATCTATATATATATTTATATATATTTTTTTTTTAAATTGAACTATATATAATTTGTATTGAAACATTGTTAGTATGCACGCTGCCGTAAGAGTAGTTACTCACCTGTAACAGGTGTTCTCCAGGAGCAGCAGGAATCAGTCCTCACATATGGGTGTCATCGACGCCGATGAAGCCCCAGCGGAGCATTTTCCCAGCTTTCTATGAAAGCCTTTGGAAATGCAGGCACGCATGCGCGGTTCCCTTCCCGCCTAAAGGTGCCATCTTACCTCAGTCAAATGACATAGCTAAGAACAGCACACAAAAAAATGTAAAAACAAACTATGTACAACGGCAACTCCCAGGGGAGGAGGGAGGGTTGTGAGGACTGATTCCTGTTGCTCCTGGAGAACACCTGTTACAGGTGAGTAACTACTCTTTCTCCAGGACCAAGCAGGAAGTCAGTCCTCACATATGGGTGACTCCCCAGTTCTGGGCTACCGAGGAACCCAGGCTGAACAAGAGAACTCCCTCTAGTCCCAGCAGCAAAGAAAGGCTTTTCACTGACACAACCTCCACCGGTAGCCCAACAGAGGGCAGGAGTTGCCTAAACCTCAAAGAGATTCCGGAGTACTGCTTGGCCAAAAGCACTGTCCCTATGGAACTCCCTCTCCAGACAGTAATGGGCCGCAAAGGTCTGGCTTGAAGACCAAGTTGCAGCCCTGCAGACATCTACCAAGGGCACAGAGTGGAGATGAGCCACTGAGGCAGCCACTGCCTTGACACGGTGGGCCGTAACCCGACCCTGCAAAGGAAGGTCAGCCGCCTTGTAAGCCCAGGTGATACAGTCAGCCACCCAGATGGACAAGGTACGCTTGGACACAGCCAACCCCAACTTATTAGGGTCAAAGGATACGAAGAGTTGAGTAGCCCTTCTATGCCCCTGCGTACGGTCAAGGTAGAAGGATAAGGCCCTCCTACAGTCCAGGGTATGCAGAACTGCTTCAGCCTGGCTTGCATGAGGCCTAGGGAAGAATGTTGGAAGAACCACCTCCTGGTTAAGGTGGAAGGAGGAGACAACCTTTGGGAGGAACTTTGGATGAGTCCTAAGGACTACCCTGTTCCCATAGAAGCGAGTGTAAGGCCTATCACAGACCAGGGCCTGAAGCTCACTCACTCGCCTGGCCGAGGTAAGGGCTACTAGGAAGAGTGTCTTCCAGGACAGGAAGCGTAGAGGGCAAGTAGCCATCGGCTCAAAGGTTGGGCGAGTCAGCTGCTGTAAGACCACATTCAACTCCCACTCAGGAGCAGGAGGACGGATTGGAGGCTTGAGCAAAAGCAAGCCCCTGAGAAAGCGGGACACCAAGGGGTGAACCGACAGAGAATGTCCTTCCACCAGTGAGTGGTGAGCTGCTAGAGCTGAGAGGTGGACCCGAACAGAATTGGACTTAAGTCCCTGATTGGACAAGTGCAGTAAGTACTGAAGCACCACTGGTACAGTACAGGAGAAAGGATCCTCTGTACGTAGCTGACACCACACAGAAAACCTTTTCCATTTGAGAACATAGGTTTTCCTAGTGGACTGTTTCCTAGAGGCTAGGACAACCTCCTGAGGTAGGTCCCAGGGAGCCAAAACTACCCTTGCAGCCTCCAGGCCATCAAATTGAGAGCTTTGAGATTGGGGTGCAGAAGGGAACCCTGCTCCTGAGAGAGAAAGTCGGGTTGCAATCCCAGAGGCAGTGGGGGATCCACCGCCAGCTGAAGCAGAAGTGGAAACCAAGGCTGTCTCGGCCATCTGGGAGCCACTAGCAGGACCGAGGCCTTGTCCTGAAGAATCTTGAACAGAGTTCGGGCCACCAAGGGCATGGGAGGAAACGCATACAGGAGGCCCCAAGACCATGGAATCAGAAAAGCATCTGCTGCTATCCGCAGAGGATGCGGTTGCCTGGAGCAAAACTTTGGCAGTTGCTTGTTCAGTGGACTGGCAAACAGATCTATCAAAGGGAGACCCCATTTCAGGAAGATCTTCTGAACTACCAAGGGATGCAGCTGCCACTCGTGGGGCTGCAAAATTCTGCTCAACCTGTCGGCCAGGCAGTTTTCCTGGCCTGGAAGGTACACAGCCCTGAGGAGCATGTTGTGCTTGAGGGCAAATGAACAAAGGTCCTGAGCCTCCCGACAAAGAAGCCTGGACCCAGTCCCGCCCTGTTTGTTCACATAAAACATGGCTACCTGGTTGTCTGTCTGAACCAGGACAGATTGATGAGCCAGGGTAGGAGAGAAAGCTTTGAGAGTCAAGCGAATAGCCCTGAGTTCTAGGAGATTGATCTGCTGTGCAGCCTCCCAAGGAGACCACAGACCCTGGGTGCACTTGTTCAGACAATGAGCTCCCCAGCCCTGCAGGGAGGCGTCTGTGGTCAGTACCACTGTGTACCCAGGAATTTGAAAGGGCACCTCTTTTAGTAGATTGGGTGGGTGCAGCCACCAGCTGAGGGAGTCCAGAAATGGTCTGGACACCCTTATTCTGTCTGAGGTTGCCTGTGGCTTGTGACCACTGATTCCGAAGGCACCACTTTGCAGGCCGCATATGGAGCCTGGCATTGGGGGTTACATGAACTGTCAAAGCCATGTGGCCAAGCAGCCTCAGGCAGAGTCTGGCGGAGACCAGTGACCTGCTGAGAAACTGGTTTGCCAAGTCTATCAGTCTTTGGGCTCTGTCTTCTGGCAAGAAAGCCTTTGCCAGCAGAGAGTCCAGCCTTGCTCCTATGAAATCCAAGTTCTGGGAGGGGAGCAAAGTGGATGTTGCGAAGTTTATTACAAACCCCAGGCTTTGAAGAAGAGCAATAGTTCTGAGGGTGGCTTGTCTGGCCTCCTGGCACGTCTGACCCCTGATGAGCCAGTCGTCCATATAGGGAAAGACAAAGATTCCCTGATTTCTCAGATAGGCCGCCACCACTGCCAGGCATTTGGTAAAGACCCTGGGAGCAGAGGTGAGGCCAAAAGGCAGTACTCTGTACTGATAATGGTTTCCTCCCACAATGAACCTGAGGTACTGTCTGTGGTCTGGATGAATGAGGATGTGAGTGTACGCATCCTTTAGATCTAAGGAGCATAGCCAATCTCCCTGCTGGAGGTAGGGCAGAAGTGTTCCAAGCGTAAGCATCTTGAACTTTTGTTTCTCTAGGAACCTGTTGAGGTTCCTGAGGTCCAGAATAGGTCGAAGGCCACCGGTTCTTTTGGGCACCAGGAAATACCTGGAGTAGAATCCGTGACCATGCAAGTGGGGAGGCACAGGCTCCACCGCCTTGTCCACCAACAGACCTTGAAGCTCTTGAAGGAAAAAGTCTGTGTGCAGGGGAGGCCTCGGAGGCTCCCCTGGAAAGTATGGCAGAGGCAGTTGGTGAAAATGCAGTGCATAGCCCCTGTGGACTATGTTCAACACCCAACTGTCCCCAGTGATGTGGGGCCACTGGTGGGCAAAGAGGGCGAGGCGACCTCCTGTGCAGGGTTGGGAGAGCAGGGACTGAGAGGCTACGCTCAAGGAGTCAAAAACCCCCACCCTGCTGAGTGGGAGCAGGGGCCAGAGGCTTGGGAAGGGAAGAGTGGAAGAGTGGCCTAGTGGTTGGGGCAAGGTACTACAGTCCGGAAGGTCGGTGGTTCAAATCCCACTAGAGGACAGCAACCTTGGGCTGGAAGGACTGGGGTTTCTAGTCCCACAGGTGCTCCTTGTGGTCTTGGGCAAGCCACTTAACCCTCCATTGCCCATGTTCCCTGTAAGTATTAGTGTATGTGTCTCATATCCCCCTCGTGTTAAATGTATCCCCCAACCGCTTTGACCCGGTGAAAAGCGGGATATAAATGCAGTAAAATAAAATAAATAAATAAATAAATTGGGGGTCCTCTGCCTACGGGGCCCATTACCCTGCCCCTTGGCTTGCTGACCTTGGGGTGCAGCTTGGGCAGCCTGATACTGAGGGTACTGTTTGTAGGCAGTGCCCTTCCTTGGGTACAAGGGCTTCTTACCCGAGGCCTTCTTCTTGTGAGAAGGGGCAGAGGTCTTTCTAGACAGCCTTGTCCTTGTAAGGTTCTCAGTCTCGAGCTGTGCGGCCTTCTCGGCCATGGGCTTACCAAAAAGGTTCTCACCTCGGCAAGGGACATCGACCAACTTGTCCTGAACCCATGGCTTGAGGTCCGATGACTGCAGCCATGCCTGGCGTCGAGCCACCATGCCGGCTGCCGCAACTCGGGCCGAAGCCTCGAAGCCATCGTAGGCGGCGCGGGACATAAATTTCGAGCAGTCCCGAATTCCTGAGGACAAGGACTTGAATCTTTGCAAGGGCTCCCCGGAGAGACCAGCGGAGAACCCGGCCAACTCCTTGGCCAGGTCACGCAAGTACATGCCCATGTACAGCTGGTAAGACTGGACACGGCAAGCAAGCATCAAGCCCTGGAAGCACTTTCTGCCAACACCGTCGAGGTTCCGGGCCTCCCTGCCGGGGGGGCACCGCAAAGTGCATCTTCTGACTTTTCAGGCGATGCATGGCTGATTCCACCACCATGGAATGGTGTGGTAGCTGCGCCTTCTGAAAGCCAGGGCTCTTCCGGAGTCGATAAATCGAATCGACCCGCTTGCTTAGAACCGGTGCTGAGGCCGGTGCCTCCTACATCCGGAAGAGGAGCCGTTCCAGCATCGGAGGAACCGGGACAGTAAAGGCCTCCTTCAGAGGAGAGTCATACTGCAGGGCCTCGAGCTCTTCAGCTCAAGGCTCTTCCTCGGGGTCTGCCGGGATAGCCAACGCGGTGGCCATATCCCGGACAAACTCCGAGAACCGGGTATCCTCCGGAGGGGATCTACTCTGGGGCTCAGACTGCGGTGAGTCCAACGGGACGCACCGAGTCTTGAATGTGTCGGGGGACTCCTCATCCTCCGTCTCCCAGGCGGACTCGTCCGACGAGGAGTCAGGATCCAACCCCATGGGGCCCTGGAGCACCCGCCCCGACGCCGGAGGCACCGGCGTCGACGCCCTTGGTTCCGAACTGGAGGTCGAGGGAGACCGCGACCGAGGTCGACCTCGAGCCATCATGGACTCGAGTATCGGCTCGGTCTCCGGGGTCGACTTCGATGTCGATGTCCCGGTGGTCGGGGCAGATGCGCCAGACAGGCTGGCCATCAGTGCCCGCTGCTGCTCCATGAAGGCAGACAGTCTGCACTCCAAGGCTGTCATCCTGAGACTGAGCTCGGGAGATGCAGCAGCTACCGACTCGGGCCCCGACGTCGGCTCTCTGGGAGAAGAGTCCTCGAGGACTACGGGGCTTAAGTGTCCAGCAGACTCCGGCTCCACGCAAGGAACTTTGGCAGGCTTCTCTGGTTCCACAGGCCCGGGGCAACGGTCGGGAGTCTTAGACCTCCTCTGACGACGCCCTCACGAGCCGCTTCTTCCTCTTGCGTTCCCGGTCGGGGGACCCCCTGTCCGAGGAGCCCCGACGGCGCTCGGGATCCGAATCCCGAGATGTCGAGGCCTCAGACGAGGTCCGGGCCCGGCCGGAGGCTGAGTCAGAGAAAAGCCTTTCTTTCTGCTGCTGGCGACTTCGCAGTGCCTTGGAAGACATCTTCCCACATGGTCCACACGTCTTAGGGTCGTGATCAGGACCGAGGCATCGAAGGCAGCAGTTGTGTGTGTCGGTGAGAGACATCAACTTCTTACACCGATCACACTTTTTATAACCGCTGGAAGCCATCAGGGAAAAAAGAGTCCCCGCGAGGTCAAAGGACCGGCCTTCCAGGAAAAAAGCAAAAAAGGGCGCGAACGCCATCCACGTAGGGCAAAAACCGAAAAAGAAGAATCGGGCTCGATACCGGTGTACCGAACTCGGCAGGAGGGGAGCCGGCGTCGAACCGGGAAGAAAAAATAGCGAGAATCGCCGAAAAAATCAAACTTTTATCCGGGATGACAGGACACACGTCCGGTGGGCTTCTCGGAAAAAGAGAGACTGAGGTAAGATGGCACCTTTAGGCGGGAAGGGAACCGCGCATGCATGCCTGCATTCCCAAAGGCTTTCATAGAAAGCTGGGGAAATGCTCCGCTGGGGCTTCATCGGCGTCGATGACACCCATATGTGAGGACTGACTTCCTACTTGGTCCTGGAGAATGGCAGTATAAGATACTTGAAAAGGGGCTAAGTCCGGACATTGCATACAGCCATAAGATGGAAAAGGCCGGGACAATTACGTGAAGGAGTTAAACTTCTGCACGACGGCGCAAGACCCCACATGTCAAAACAAACCAATCTGTGGTTGACACAGCAGAAGTGGGAGGTCCTGCTACATCCTTCGTATAGTCCGGACTTAGCCCCTTCGGATTTTCATTTATTTGGACCTTTGAAGAAATTCTTGGTGGGGAAACGCTTTGCGGATCAGGAGGAATTGCAAGACACTGTTATGGACTACTTCAAGCAACTTGACACGCAACTGTACCGTGAAGGGATGTTCAAACTAGTGTCACACTGGGATGTCTCAATGTTTACGGCGATTATGTGGAGAAGTAAACAAAAGTATGTAGTTTTTGGTGGAATGTATTGAATAATTTCTTTAAAAACAAATGTTACTGTAATTTTGGCCTATACCTTTAATATCGGACACCCCTCATACAAGTCAAATCCCAAGCAAAATACCTCAGCATCACCCTGTATCAGCATCTAAGCTTCCAACATCACGTCAAGAATGTCACCATAAATATTTATTTCAACCTCCAAACCTTCAGAAACCTTCAACCCCTCCTATCACCAGACAGCTTCTTGACAATCTGCCAAGCCTCCATTACTCCACTCCTCGACTACTGTAACTGTTCTCCATGAGCTCCCTAAGTCTACCATTGCTGCTCTCCAGCTTGCCTAAAACACAGTAGCTTGCATCATAGCCGGTATTCCAAGACAGTCACACATCAACCCCACATTGACATCTCTCCACTGGCTCCCTGTTTCGTCCCGCATTAAATTCAAGATACTCACCATCATCCACAGAGCTTATTTCAACTCTTCGGCTGAACAGATCCAATCCCGAATCAAGCAAGCTATCAACAACAGACTTCGTCGACAAAATGCAGTCAGTCTTCTCCTTCTAAACACAATTCTGGGGAGTCACGTGACACATGAGCAAGTGAGGACGTCTTTTCACTTGCTCCGGGGCCGCCATGGCAAATTTGGTTTAAAATCGGCGATTTAAGTTCCCGGCGGCCAGTGCTGGCGGTGGGGATCCCTGCCCTAACATAGCCTCCTTACTTTACTGCTATCTGGTGCTTTTGGATGCCGCCCCCGGTACGGCGGGAGAGGGAGAAAGAGAAGGCGCCAAAATCCCGGGCCTCAACAACGGCAGAGATGCAGCCCTCCTCGCCGGGTATGGAGAGTGGAGACTCGGCGTCAGAAGACTTAGCGAGGGAGGTGGCCCGGCATTTGGACCCCAAGTTGGATCAAATCCTCTCCAAGTTGGAGGTGATGGGGGAGACGTTGGCAGCGCAGGGCCAAAGACTTGATGAACTGGAACACCGCGTGTCGGCTATCGAGGACGATGAGGGGCGGCAGGAGAGAATGCAAGCAGACACACGTGCTCAGATCGAGGCTTTGCAAAGTAAGCTGGATGATTTGGAAAACCGTTCCCGTCGGAACAACCTCCGTTTGGTGGGCATCCCTGAATCAACGACCGACCTTCAACTTCTGCCGCTAATTGAAAAGTGGCTCCCGGAGGAGCTGGGACTACCTACTCTGGTCGGCGACTTGAAGGTGGAACGTGCTCATAGGATCGGGCCTCGGATGGAGAATAGATCCAGGCCCCGAGTGGTGATTGCTAGAATACTAAACTTCGCCCATAAGGAGCGACTCCTAAGAGCCTACCGACAGCACGAGGGTCTTTTACTGCACAACACTAAAATTCTCCTGTTCCAAGACTACTCCACAGTGGTGTCGGCGAAACGTAAGGAGTTCTCCCCTGTCTGCACGGCCCTTTTTGAGAAGAAGGTTCATTTCTCCCTGGCCTTCCCGGCAACGCTCAGAGTCCATCATTTGGGGCGCAACCTGACTTTCGATTCTGCGGGAGCGGCCAAGGCCTTCTTAGAGCAACTGCACAAGGACCAGCCGGCACAGGCCGATGCGAGGGCCGAGGACTCGGTGGCTTGAGTGCTACCGGGCCTATGTTGCTAGACAGCCTATGTCTGCCGTGCGGCTGCGGCGAGACCCCCGGAGTGGGGTGGCTCCCTGTACGGACCTGTGGCTGTAGCTGCTGGGGCCCTGAGCTGCCTACCCGCTGACTCCGGGTGGTTTTGCGGAGTAGCTGGACTATGTGAGCTATGTTAAATGTTGCTATGTAGTTATGGTTTGTATTTCATTACAGTGTTTTTTATGTCTGGGATGTCAATACCTATTATCTTGGTACAGTGTTTATGCGGCTGGCTCCTTCTGGGGCTACAGTCTATTTCAGTGGGCTGTTTTTCTCTATCCCTCCCCTTCCCCATCTGTCCCTTTCCGTCCTCTCCTTTCCTAAACGTGGCGGGGACCCTGGATCATTTGGGTTTGTTGTTGTTGTTCTAGCTGGGCAACCTCGGGTCCACAGTAGTGCTGTAGATTATTCTGCGTTGGAGAGGACAGCAGTGGGGATCCCGGGGGGTGGGGGTCTCGGTCGCCGTCTGAGGCACCAGCGCTGGGTGGAAGTTCCCGCGGTGGCCCCGTGGTGCACAGAGGTGACTTTGCTCAGTTTTAACTGAGGTGGGATGTGTGTTTTTAATGGGGGTAGGATAAATAGAGGTGGGGGGAGTAGGGGGAATGGGGGGTGGAGGTGGGGAGGGGGTCAAAGGGGGGAGGGGGGAGGGGAAGGGGGAGGGAGGGGATAGATAGGGGAAAGGTGCCCAAGACTATAGGGATCTCATGGTTGGCTAGGGGGAAAGAAAGAGTTCTTCTCTGGGGCCGAGGCTGGGCGGCTCCCGGAGTATATATATGTAGTTTGCAGTGCAAGGTCCTAACTTCCAAATAACTTACTCAGAATATTAAGTTAGTCTCCTGGAACGTGGGGGGCATAAACTCTCCTATCAAACGCACAAAAATTTTGCAAGCATTAAAGAGGAAAGGCGCCCACTTGGCTTTGCTGCAGGAGACCCATCTGAGTGAGCAGGAGCACAAAAAGTTGGTGAGAGACTGGGTGGCGAACATGTATGGGGCTTCTTCAGGGGGGAAGACAGCGGGGGTGGTGGTGCTGGTGAAAAAGGGTATCCCATTTGAAGTGCAGAAGATTGACGCTGATCCGCAGGGGCGATATGTTTTTCTGCAAGCTAAATTATATAATGAGGAGATATGGATAGGTAATGTGTATGCCCCCAATGTTTACGATCACGCCTTTTTTAAACTCCTTTTGGGATATGTGCAGAGGGTGGGGGAAGGCCAATTAGTGCTGGCTGGAGATTTTAATTGTCCCAATGACCCGCATCTGGATAAATTGGTGGCGAGCAGGGGGGAGCTTGGTCCAGGAAAGGGGTGGGCTACCTTTGCAGGCTGGGTGGCCTGTTAGATGTTTGGCGTACTCTGCACCCGGGGGAACGTGCTTATACCCATCAGTCGCGGGCCCATCTGACCTGGTCCCGGATAGATTATATTTTGGTGAGTGAGCAGGCGATCTCCAGGGTGGAAAGGACGGATATAGAGCCCATATCTATATCTGATCATGGCATGGTTTGGATGACTTGGGCATGTCAGGGGGTGGGAAGGGGGAGCTGGCGATTTCCGGCCTATTTATGGGAAGATCAGGATTTTCGCTGTTTCTTGGAGAAACACTGGGACGAATACGTTCATTTCAATGATACCCCTGAATGTTCGCCTCTCCTATTTTCGGAAGCTAGTAAAGCGGTTATGAGAGGGGTAATTATGGCATATACTGCTCAGCGACGCCAGCATTTGGACCGTAGCATTGTAGTTTTGGAGCGTAATCTTCGGGCATTGCAGTCCAAATTAAGTACTTTACATGGGAGGGGGGCCCGCGAGTGTCAGCAAGGTTTTGTTAGGGCCCAGTTGGCTCTTAATGAGCTTCTTCAGAGAAGAGCTAAGATGTCCTTGCAGTATTACCAGCACAAATTGCATAGATATGGTAACCGATCGGGTAAGCTATTAGCGAGGCTGGTTCGTGATCCGGGTGGAGCACGTTTTGTTCCGGTTCTCAAAGATGGGGAGGGGCAAATGCAGCACCAACCGCAGCGTATTGCGGAAATCTTTCGCAGGTTTTACACCCGCCTATACACGGAGGAAGATCGTGGTGCTGCCCATGGTCGCGTGTTCCTAGATAAAGTGGCTCTGCCACAATTAGCTGAGCGGGAACTACAGGAGCTTAACGCTCCCTTGACAGGGAAGGAAATCCAAGATGCCATTAAGCGAGGGAAACCGCACAGGGCCACCGGCCCTGATGGCTTCGGTGGGGAATACTATAAAATATTGTCCTCTCGGGTAGCCCCTAGTATGCTGGCTATGTATACAGAGGCGCTGCAGCGGGGTGGCTTCCCCAGAGATATGCGTTGTGCAAACATTACTGTCATTCCGAAACCGGGTAAGAATCCGCTCGACCCTGCGTCGTTTTGGCCCATCTCGCTTATCAATAGTGATGTTAAGATTTTGGCTTCGATATTAGCTAAGCGACTGAACCCCCTACTACCGTCCTTGATCGGAGAGAGACAAGTAGGCTTTGTTATGGGGAGGGACGCAACTAAAAATATTGCTAAGCTCCTCTTGGGAATGGAACACTGTATTGAGCGGAACTCTCCACTACTATTAGTCAGTCTGGACGCTGAAAAAGCGTTTGATAGGGTTGCCTGGGAGTATCTGTGGGATGTTTTGGGTAGTTTCGGGATCCGAGGGGAGTTTGCCCAGTGGATCCGAGTTCTGTACAAGCTCCCTGCTGCGAGGGTGGGTGTGAACGGGGTCTACTCGGAACCCTTTATTTTAGAAAGGGGTACGCGACAGGGTTGCCCGTTGTCTCCGCTACTATTCGTCCTGGCGCTGGAACCCTTACTCCAGACCATCTAGCAGGAGGCTCAAGTGGGGGGGATACGGATGGGGGGGGAGGAAATGAAAATTAGCGCGTTTGCGGATGATATGCTTCTCTGTCTGACAGCCCCGCAGGACTCGTTGCAGAGAGTCTTGCTCCTTATCCACGAATATGGGAGTTTCTCCGGGCTAAAAATCAATATGTCTAAATCTATGGCCTTGGATGTTGGTGGAAAAGTGCAACCTGTATGGCGTGGGGACTTCCCCCTTGCGTGGGCGGAGGGCTCGATTAAGTATTTGGGCATACAGCTGCCTGCGAATCCGGCTAAGCTGTACTCAGAAAATGTGGGGAATATGATCGAAAGGGCTAGGTTAACGTTTCAACGCTGGCGGGCACTGTCGTTGTCTTTACGCGGTCGAATTGCCTTATTCTCTATGGTGGAGCTTCCTCGGTGGTTATATGTGCTGCGGTTACTGCCGATTTGGATCCTGGTGAAGGACTGGAAACTATTTGATCGTTATTTGACTGGTTTCCTCTGGGGGGGTCGCCGACCCCGCATTCCGCTTAGGGCCCTGCGGCGGAGGAAGGAAGAAGGGGGGTTGGAACTGCCCTCGTTGAGAAACTATAACCTCAAATATTTAGCACGCCATATTTGGGGATTGTTAGCGGCTGATGGTGGTTGTGCTCCTGCCTCACAGCTGCGGGAAACCTCCTCTCCGTGTCATGGTTTGTATTTACTCCATAACACACGCCTCCATGGCCTGGGGCGGGGAAAGGACAGCGCGTATTTGAGAACTCTGCGTATGGCCTGGCGGGAGATCTGTAGGAGGGTCGGCTGGGATTCGACCTGCTCTCTTCTGCTGCCACTGGTGGGGAACCCGGATTTCTTACCGGGCTTCGCGGATTTCACACTCTTCCATGGCTGGCAGCAGAGAGGGATAGTGTGTTTGGGGGATCTGGGAAGGACGGAGGGAGGAGTGTTGGAGAGCTACCAAAACTTGAGCCATACCTATCGGTTGGGAGCCGCAGACTTCTATGGCTACCTCCAACTTCGCCATTATGTAGATCAGTTGCGGAGGAGAGTCCCCACCCTGCTCATAGCCAAAGATCCGCGCAAGTTGCTTGGTGGTTGGGTGGAGAAAGAAAAGCTTGATTGGGCTGAGCGGAAATACCTGCTTTGCCCGCTGTTAGATTCTGAGTATCTTCGGATTCTTACCCAACGCTGGCATGCGGATGGCCTACAAGGGCTGACAGTGGAGACCTTGCGGTCTGCTTTTGAGCGGATTCCTGGGGGAGCAGTGTGGATGTACTTGCAAGAGATGCAATACAAATTCCTTTGGAGAGCCTATGCTAGTGATACCTGGGCACATAGGGTGGGCCTCCGAGGCACCTCCCAATGTAGTTGGTGCCAGCGAGATGCAGGGACCTTGTACCATAAATTTTGGTTATGCCCTAGAGTTCAACAGTTGTGGCAGCAGGTGACTGATAAGATGGGAGAGTGGATGGGGTGCGCGGCCTTCAAGAAGTGGCAGGTGTGTCTGTTCCATTGCTGGGAGGGGATGGAGTCTAGGATCTTATCCCGCCATCGCACCTTGCTCGACAGGGGTCTCCTCCTAGTCAAGAAAGTCCTGTTGGGTAGCTGGCTTGAGAGTTCCCCCCCACAGTTTGAGGTTTGGACCAAAGCTCTGCTACACTTGATGTATATGGAAAAGCTCACAGCGAAGCAGCTCGGGGGGAAACAGTGGGAGAGGTTTCATGCGATATGGCAACCGCTCATAGATACCCTATCTGCACAGGAGCGAAGTGATGTACTGAATGTCTAACTTATCTTTCCCAAATTTGGATTTGCGAGCAAATTCTGCCTTGAGGGTGGGTGGGTGGGAGCCCTTCTTCTTTCTTCTTCCCTCTCGTCCCTTGGGACTGTGTTAGGCGTGGGAGATTCAGAGTCCGGGCACTCGGGGGGGGGGGGGGTTAGAGGGAGGGTTTGGTGGGTAGGGGACGGTGGGGGGGGGGGTAGGGGGAGGGTGGGCAGTGGTTGGGCGCGTTTTGTCTATTGTTTAATGTTTATTGTTATAAGGCTTTGGGCCCCCTCTGGCCTCTTTCCGGGGTCTAAGGTCTGATGTTCTCTTTGTATGAATGGCGGGACACATTGCTGGTCATTGGCTGTGTTTATATGTGAAACAATAAAAACCAATTTGCCATAAACACAATTCTGCAAGAAACCCCAATGCACTTGCACCAGAGCATTTGAATTTTACACCCCTATCTTATGGAACCAACTCCTCCCCCCATCTTACGCTGCATACAATCTCACATCACCTGTAAGAAGCACCTCAAAACATTCCTATTTGAAGAATACTATGGTACATCCCTAGCATCCAACCCACAGCAAGACCATCCCACACTCTCTCACACTATCCCCCTCCATAACCCTTTCTTTTCCCCCTCCTAGACATAAACCCACATATTCTCTTGATACGCTGCACTCTACTTCCATCCACTATATCAATTCCATCAACCTAACATCAGCTATCACCGCATAGCTGTCTGTATATAACTGGCCTTGTACATAGTTGACTGCACTGTTCTATAAAGTTATCTGTACTGTTATCGACTTGTTCTATGTAAACCATTTTGTTCTGTTCTATGTAAATCGTTATGCCTTGTAGAATAACGGTATATCAAATTCAGTTAAATAAATAAAATAAAGGAGCACTGAACTAGTCTATACAAGCACCATCAAGGGATGTAATCTATGTCACTAAGTGCTTGTTTATAGAGAAACAATAAGGGGTATGTTTACTAAAGAGCAGTAAGAGTGCAAGTGGTAATGGCAGTGGTAAGGGTGACATCATGTGGTAAAGGCCATGGCGGGCAGTAAGCATTCCGGCTGTAAGGGCGCTTGGCTCGACCTATCGGGCACTAACAGGATATCGAGTGTTAAGGTGTCAAGCGTGCACCTTAACACCCAAAAATGGCAGTCACTTTAACACAGGATAAGGGAGCCCCTGTGAAAGTCACATTTTAGGTGATGGATGGAAGGAAAGGTAAGAGCTGATAGACCTGTCAGATCTATATGTGTCCTAAGGTTCTGAAGCAGATCACTATCACTGCCAGCGTACTACAGGTATTGTCTGCAGTGATGCTAGTCACTTGGTATTCTGTACAATTGCAGCATGCCGGAGTGGCCTTTCTTATCTGGGTCTTGTGTCCTGCTCCTGTTGGCCAGGGACTCTCTTATAATATCTCGTCAGTCCCTAAGGTTGCGGCAGCTGTGACAAGGAACTCAAATACAGTGAGTGTTGTCTAGGTAGGGGGGGGGGGGCGGTGTCAACATCAAGCAGAAGGGCCTGCCAAGACCATAGTTACCAGCAGGTTACCAACAGCCCAAGAACAGCTGCTAGCCTCATTTTCTGAGAATTCCAATCAACCAGATCAATCGCAGACAGCCTGCATATGCTGGGCAACACCATCCTGTGTCAGCCATACATACCATCTGTGCCCAGTCTGCTAGCCACCACATGCTGCATGTGCTCTGTCGCCGCCTACCCCCGCCTAGGCGGTTGCCTGACGAGGAAAGGGGGCTGCACTTTCAATATTTTATTTAATATGTACTCCTAGGGCAAAGGCCTCTGGGAGTTTTTTTATTTATTTATTTATTTATTTAACTATTTCTTTTATACTGCCCCTTCCAGAGATCAAGGGCGGTTTACATATAACAGTTTAACAGTCTTGTACACAGTTGTAGTTCCTTGAGCATTTGATTGTAGTTGTAATAAAGAGCTTTAGCCGAGTTTTGAAAGCAACACAGGAAATTTTATTCGCCTCCCTTGTTTAACAGGAACTTCTAAGGAAGCTTGGCATAACACAGGTAAAGACTTTTTCCACAAGAAATAAAAGGTTGGTAAACTTTCCACAGATATCAATTGCCCTTGCTTGCTTCAACAAGGTAATGATTGCTTTCTTCCAAATAAAGGTTTCAGTTCATAATGCTTTTTGCAATTAATTGTCCATTGAAGACTTTCAGACAGCAATACTCCTGTAATAAACTTTTCTTCTTTGCTTCAACTTAATCAGGGTTTTAATTAGTTGCTCTAGAGACCTTAGGCATTCCTCCTTAATAAGTATCTTGCTTTTAAAACAGCAGCCACACTAATTAAACTTCCTTTCCCTTTTCAGAACATACATGCACATAAAACAAACTGGAATCTCTTCAAGCTTATAACTCAGAAGATTCTCATTTTACCCTTATGGATAAATCACATTCCATTTCTTGATCAGGTTGACTTAATTCACTATCACCTTCTCCAACTTCCATTGACTCACATTCAGAGCAATCAGGTTCTGCAGCTTCGTTGAACAACCTAATCAGCTGTTCCCCTCGAGACCTCTCTCGGGACTCAGAGCTGCTATCAAAGCAAGGTAATTCCTGATCTTTTACCAAACGTTTCAACAGTCTTAAAGCATTCAAGGTTTCTCTGTTAAGAGGTTTTCTTACCAGCCCTCCTTGAGGTGAGATTCTTGGACTCAGCGTCTCCTGGTAAGCCTTTATGATTGAGTCCCTCCCAGCAATCTCTCCTGGCTTAAACCTCCGGGTTTTTGAACCTACTGCAGGCTTCCTATAGCCCTGATACCGGTCCAAACTCTGGAGCTGGCTTTGGGGATACTCTTCCCTCAAACTGGGGTCTGATAATCTTCCTCTAGACTCCTGGCTAAAATCTTTACTTGCAGTTCCTTTTAGGATTCTCCTCAGCACTGTTTCACTGCCACTTCCTTGGCCATGCTGGTTCCTGCATAGATTAGCCCTTCCGTCTCTCTTCCTCGTGTAATGCTGATGCTCATGCTCATGCTCAGATTCAGGTTCCCTCCCAGACTCCGCCTCTGAATCAGACTCAGCTCTCGATTCAGCTCTCTTTCTCCCTGTTCTCTGGGGCTTATATGAGTGGGTCTGGCCTGTATCTTTCCACCCCACCCCCAGCTGTCTTAGATTGCCACCCTCAGTTACCATGGAGCTGGGGCGTGGCCTTAGGACAGCAGCTTTAGACAGGCTTTTTTCATTCTTAGCTGCACTTTTAAAGTGGCAATTCCCTGCACTTTCCTTCTGACTGGAGGAGACTGCAAGTGTTTTCCCTATTTCCATAGGCACTGGGCTAGCTTCGCCACCACAGCTCATAGCCACCATGAACACACTGGCTTTATACAAACAGCATAGACAACCAGCAGCCTCTTCAGTGACTGGACTGCCATAAAAGAAACAGCCTTGTTCTCCAAATCCCATTCCCTGTTCAATGTAATGACCAGACATATGCATTTTGTCGGATGTTTTTTGTTACATGTAAACCGCGCTGATTGCAAATAGTGCGGTATATAAGAATTGTAAAATAATAATAATAATAAAAGCCTACATATTACTACAGCTTGACCCTATATAGCAGCATGTGCATACATAGCCGTGACATGGTCACAGCTCAATCAGAGTGAGAGTGGCCTCTCAGCATGAACAGATGTGTGCACCCAGGCCATGCCTGTGGCAGACCCACACTAAGATTGCTCAGTCATTGACCTACCTTCCAACACATATACATCCTGTGCAAACCACTCTGTTTTAGGCAATATCCAGAATCCTCTGCTCCTCATTATGTACCCTTTTATCTTGGATTTGCGGACAGCTCTTGCAATGCAAGGAACAGTAGAAAGTGGGCAGTGGGCCAGAGACAGACAGAATGCATGCTGGCCCACAATGAGCTACGGCTGTCACATACATAAATATGGTGTCCCCCTACACAGCTCTTGGCAGTGAGCATTGAACCTAGTTCCATGCCTGTACTTGCATATAAAGCATAGTTACTCACCTGTACCAGGTGTTCTCCGGGGACAGCAGGAATCAGTCCTCACATATGGGTGACGTCGGCACTGATGGAGACCTCATGCGGAGCAAATCCCCAGCTTTCAAAGAAAGCTTTTGGGAATTGCATCAAGCATGCGCGGTCCCCTTCCCGCGCAAGGGTGCCATCTTGCTCAGTCAAATGACATAGCTAAAAAGATATGCGGCGTTGTAAGAACTGACAGTTTGAAGTCGGAAGAAACCTGCTGTGTAGTTTACGTGCTAAGAATTTGAAAATGTTTGGAGAAGAATTTGATCATTTCGAAGAAATAAAATGAGGATGTGTCCAGGAAACTAAGCCCCTGAAGAAACAGCTTAGTAGTGAAACGTAGCAGCGCTGAGACTGGCGTTGGGTACACTCAAGATAAGTACATATCATTTTCCTTTTCAGAGTTATAAGCTGCTTTTCAAAGTTATTAAGCTGATTTCAAAGACATTAAGCTGATTAATAAGCAACATTAGTGGTCACTGATGCAAACTAGAGCATTTGGTCCAAACCATAAGAAGACCGTAGCTCTTAGAAGTCTGAGACCCGTTGCTTTTAACAACACTGATTGAATTCAGCATTTAATGAATGGGAACGTACAATGAATTAAAGTTCTAAAGATAATATTAGAGCATTATTTTACATTTGTAGCTTAATAGCTAAAAAGAACAAAACATATTAGGACTGCAACTCCAAGGGGAGGAGGGAGGGTCGTGAGGACTGATTCCTGCTGTCCCCAGAGAATACCTGTTACAGGTGAGTAACTACGCTTTCTCCGGGAACAAGCAGGAAGTCAGTCCTCACATATGGGACTCCCCAGCTATAGGCTACCGAGAACCCACAGCTGAAAAATAGGCTTCCTCTATGAGAGCCGTAAGCAGCCACAATAGGAATGTAACAGAGAATAGCACTCCGGTAGCCTGACACAGAAGGGTCAGAGGGCAGGAGTTGCCTAGACCTCGAAAAGGTTACGGCGTACAGCCTGGCTGAAAGCACTGTCCCGTCGGGACTCCCTATCCAGGCAGTAATGGGTAGCGAAAGTCTGACCCAAAGACCAGGTGGCGGCCTGGCAGATGTCTGCCAGTGGAACAGAGCGGAAGTGAGCCACTGATGCCGCCATGGCCCTGACCTGGTGGGCTGTAACACGACCTTCCAATGGAAGCTTGGCTGCCCTGTATGCCCAGGCGATACAGTCCGCTACCCAGGTAGACAGCATATGCTTGGAAACAGCCATCCTCATCTTACTGGGGTCATAGGATACGAAGAGCTGACAAGCCCTCCTATGGCCTTGCGTATGCTGAATATAGAAGACCAACGCCCTCTTACAGTTCAGGGTATGCAGTACTGTCTCTGCCCGACTGGCATGAGGCCTGGGAAAGAAGGTAGGCAGCATCACCTCCTGGTTGAGGTGGAACAAAGAGACCACTTTTGGAAGGAACTTGGGGTGTGTGCGGAGCACCACCCGGTTCCTATAGAACCTTATATAAGGCCTGTCAGACACAAGGGCCTGAAGCTCACTCACTTGCCGAGCTGACGTGAGTACTACCAAGAAAACTACCTTACAAGAAAGGTAGTGTAGATGGCAGGTTGCCATTGGCTCAAAAGGCGGCCGAGTAAGCTGCCCCAAAACTACATTCAAATCCCATTCGGTCGCCGGAGGGCGGACCGGGGGCTTCAGCAGAAGTAGGCCTCTCAAGAACCTAGAAACCAGAGGATGCACAGAGAGAGGCTTCCCTTCCACCGGGAAGTGGTGTGCCGCAAGGGCACTGAGGTGAACTCCGATGGAGTTGGACTTAAGGCCCAAATCCGAAAAGTGGATAAGATACTGTAGCACCACTGCAACCTGGCAGGAGAAAGGGTTCACCACCTGCTTCTCACACCAAATCCCAAACCTACGCCACTTGAAGGCATAGGTCCGTCTAGTTGGCAGCCTTCTTGAGGCCAGCAAGACCTCTTCCATATTTTTATGGAGGGAGTGGTGTGAGCACTACCCTTTCAGCAGCCATGCCATTAGGTTGAGGGAGATTGGGGTGCAGGAGAGTGCCCCCTTCCTGGGACAGATTCAGGGAGGACCTCAAGGGGATGGGGACTTCCACTGCTAACTGGAGTAGAAGCGGAAACCAGGGTTGCCTTGGCCATCTGGGGGCTACCAGGATGACCAAGGCCCTGTCCTGGAGGATCTTGAATAGAGTCTTGGCCACCATAGGCATTGTGGGAAATGCATACAGGGGGCCCACAGACCATGATATGAGAAATGCGTCGGCAGCCACCCTGTGTGGGTGTGGCTGCCTGGAGCAGAACCGGGACAACTGGTGATTGAGGGGACTCGCAAACAAGTCCATTACTGGCC
Organism: Ichthyophis bannanicus; assembly: GCA_033557465.1. Lineage (NCBI taxonomy): Eukaryota > Metazoa > Chordata > Amphibia > Gymnophiona > Ichthyophiidae > Ichthyophis > Ichthyophis bannanicus. The sequence goes on from CM066032.1 coordinate 643,050,848, forward strand.
GTCCCCAGGTCTGAAAAAGCCAATGGACTACTCCCTTGTCCAGCTGCTACTCGCGGGGCTGCAGAATCCTGCTTAGTCTGTCGGCTAAGTAGTTGTCCTGGCCTGGCAGGTAAACTACCTCCAGATGAATGCCATGCCAGACTGCAAAGGAGCACAGATCCAGGGTTTCCTGACACAGTAGGCGGGACACCATGCCGCCCTACTTGTTCACATAGAACATGGCTACTTGGTTGTCTGTTTGTACCAAGACAAGCTGGTGAGCCGAAGTCTGACAGAAAACTCGTAAAGCCAGGCGGATGGCATGGAGTTCCAAGAAATTTATTTGTTTTGTGCTCACACACCCTGAGTACAAAGCCCCTGGCAATGGGCTCCCCTGCCCAGCAAGGATGCATCCATGGTCAGGATTCTCGTGTGTCGAGGAGCCTGGAAAGGCATCCCTGCCTCCAAGTGTAATGGCTGAAGCCACCAGTCCAAGGACTGTACTAGTCTTCTGGACACTTTGATCCTGTCTTGCAGACAGCCTGTGACCCATGTCCACTAGTCTCTGAGGTACCACTGAGCAGTTCGCATATGGAGGCAGGCATCCAGTGTTACATGGATGGTGGAGGCCATGTGCCCGAAGAGGCGCAGAAAGTGCCTTGCTGACATCTGGGATCTGCGACTCACTTGGCGTGCTAGGGCCAGAAGCCTTTTTGCCCTGTCTGCTGGCAGGTAGGCTCTTGCTTGAAGGGTATCCAGTCTGGCCCCAATGAACTCTAGTTGTTGAGTGGGACCAAGGCTGGACTTGGGGTAATTGATTACAAACCCCAGATGCTGGAGCACCTGGATGGTGCAAGATGTGGCCTGATGGACCTCTATGGCTGAAGTGGCTCTGATGAGCCAGTCGTCTAGGTAGGGGAAGACAAAAACTCCTTGGAGTCTGAGAAAGGCGGCCACCACCGCCAGGCATTTTGTGAATACCCTGGGGGTGGAGGCCAGGCCAAAGGGAAGTACTCTGTACTGGTAGTGATTGCCTCCCACTATAAAGCGTAGATATTGCCTGTGGTCTGTGTGTATTAGGATGTGTGTATACGCATCCTTTAGGTCTAAGGAGCATAGCCAGTTTTCCTGGCGGAGGTAAGGCAGCAATATTCCAAGCGAGAGCCCTCCTGTCCTTTTTGGTACCAGGAAGTACCTGGAGTAGAAGCCCATTCCCTGTAGGTGGGTGGGGCACCGGTTCTACCACCTGATCCTCGAGAAGATCTGCTAACTCTTTCAGAAGGTGGTCACGGTGAAGGGGAGACCTGAGGGGCTCTCCTGGAAAATGAGGAGGAGGAACCTGGGTCAAATGGAGGAGATAGCCCTGATGTACTATCTGTAGGACCCAGGCATCGGTGGTAATGGCTGTCCGCCTGTGGGCATACAGGGCAAGCCTTCCTCCTGTGCATTGCCTGTCCCTTGTGGGAAGAGGGGCCATGCTGTGAGAGTCAAAAGCCGCTATCAGGCTAGGCCCGGGCTGGTGCCTGGGGGCTTTCTGTTTACCCGGACAGTGTCCCTGTCCCTTGGCCTGCTGCCCCTGCTGGGGAGCCGGGGAGGCCTGAAATGGGGGTTAGCTTCGGTAAGCAGCACCCTTCCTTGGGTAAAAGTGCTTCTTACCCAAGCCCTTCTTCTTAGAAGTGACAGAGTTCTTCTTTGAGAGCCATGTCCTGGTCATGTACTCGGACTCGATCTCAGCAGCCTTGTCGGTCATGGGCTTGCCAAAGATGTTCTCTCCCTGGCATGGGACATCGACCAACTTGTCCTGAACCCATTGCTTGAGGTCTCACGACTGTAGTCGTGCTTGGCGGCGTGCACCGATGCCCGCCACAGCTACCCGGGCCACCGACTCGAAGCCGTCCTAGGCTGCTCAAGTCATGAACTCCGAGCACTCATGGACACTGGAGGACAGGCTCTTGAAGCGCTGCAAAGGTCTCTCAGAGAGACCAGCCGAGATCCCAGCAAGTTCCTTTGCCAGGTCCCTCAGGTACATGCCCATTACAGCTGGTAGGCCTGGATCCGACATGTCAGCATAGAACCCTGAAGGCACTTCTTGCTGAGGGCATCCAAGTTGCAGGCCTCCCTGCCAAGAGGCACTGAGGAGTGCGTCTTCTGACTATTCAGCCTGTGCATGGCCGATTCCACAACCATGGAGTTGTGCGGCAATTGTGCTTTTTGAAACCCAGGGCTCCTACAGACTCAATACATCAAGTCGATCCGTCTGCTGATCACTGGCACTGATGCCGGTGTCTCCCACATGCGGAGCATCAGTTGCTCCAGGATCGGAGGCACGGGTACAGTAAGGGCCTCCCGAGGGGGAGAGTCATACTGGAGGATCTCGAGCTCGAGGATCCTCCTCGGACTCCACAGGGAATGCCAAAGCCTTTGACATGTCTGTCACGAAGTCGAAGAACCTAGTGTCCTCAGGGGGGGGACCTTCTCTGAGGTTCGGACACCGGGAAATCGGACAGGATGTCCCTGTGTCGACAGGTGTCCAGGGACTCTTCCTCCTCCGTCTCCCATCCCGACTCCGAGAAGGAATTGAGGGGCTCCGGCATCAAGGGCCCCGGCCTCGACAGCCCCGATGCCAATGGAACCGGCGGCGATGACCTCGGTCCCAAGCGGGAGGTCGAGAGGGACCAAGGCCGAGGATCGACAAGTACGAATGGTCTCGAGGATCGGCTCAGCCTCTGGGGTCGACTTGGACATTGGTGGCCCGTTGGTCAGAGCAGAAGGACCGGTGAGATCGGTAATCAGCACCCGCTGCTGCTCCATGAAAGCAGACATACTGCGCTCCAGGGCCACCATTCTGAGACAGAGTCCAAAAGGCTCCACAGCCTCCGGGTTGGGTCCTGATGCCGGTTCCTCCAGAGGGGAGTCCTCAACGAGGACAGTTACCTGCCTCAGCTGCTCCGTATCCCGTCGAGTAAGCTTCGCTGGACGCTCCATCTCTGAGGATCTGGATGTGTATCGGTAACACCCAGTCAATGACACGTGGTGGTATGTTTGGAAGGATACTTTATTCAAATTTAGCAAAACCTGAGAGCCCGACACAGGCCGTGTTTCGTTTTCTACTTCCTCAGGGGATTCAGGTATGCTGCAAATAATAACCATAAATACTATAATACACTCAAATACATTAAGAATTTAAAATAAGAAAATAAATTAGGAATTTAAAATAAGAAAAACCATTTGTTACATATGTAAATATTAAAACATACAAAAACCAATAAGAACCTGAACAAAAATTATATCAAACAATAAACCTTTCTAAAACATAATAAAATTAAAACAAAACATTCATACATAATTATAATATCCCTAAAAACTCATGTATTGTCATTATTGTAGAGTATTAAAACGGTGTGTAGAAAGACCCATTGTTCTAAAACATTAGACTATGTGTATACTAAAAAGAGCCAGGAGTGAGATAAAAAGGACCATAAAACATCACTAAAATCATAAAATAAACCATCATTACATAATAAATTAAAAACAATGTTATCTTAAGATACATTATCTTCCTATAGCTAATCAATGGAAGAAGGAATAATGTAAAACAGCTGTCTTGCTTAGCTATATACCTTAAAAAATTAATTCTTCTCTAAACTGCATATATTGCTAGGATGTGAAGTGTAAAACTAATGATAAATAAATAAATATGAATAAATAAAATACCCTACCCGTAGGAGTGTTCAATGTGCACTGTATGAAAGTCCTTTATAAGAGCCGACTGAAGACCTTTTCTATGTAAAAATTGAATGACACAAATGAATACAACTGCTATGACTTTGCTATATATCAGGTCACCAGAATTGACTGGTACGACCACCAGGAGCTCAAATTACATCATTATACTTCCTTTCTATTTGCACTTTAAAACGAAAGAAAACTGCTCATTCTCTAGTCATGCGTTCTGAAAGGAACTCTTGTAGTAGCGCATGCAGTGCGATGTAAACTTTCTGAACACATTCCACTAAATTAGCAGGGAACTGCTTACATATATTTTCATCTCAGCCTCAGGCCGATTCTCCGATCGTCTTGTAGTGACTCTATAATGCCGCACTCCACATCTTTAGCCATATGCTCTAAATAAAAACTTTTATAGTGGTGCTTGCAGAACAATGTTCACTTCTTGAACATATTACACTATTATAACAAAGGACTGCTTTCATCATAATCTTCTAAATTTCATGCCGATACCACGCTGTCTTTTAAAAAACTCTTTATTACCGCACTAATATCCTCTAAAGGAAACGCTGGTGCCTCACCAAGTGCAAAAACATGCCGATCCCCGAGTGTATCAAAATTAGAATTAAAGTGAGTATGTTGCCATCTCTCTATGCTGATGCTTCATCTCAACCAGCGCTCAATAAAAAAAACTTTGAGCTTGACTAAAATTACCTGCCTCAGCTGCTCCGTATCCCGTCGAGTAAGCTTCGCTGGACGCTCCATCTCTGAGGATCTGGATGTGTATCGGTAAGACACATCAACTTGGTACACCGATTATATTTTTTAAACCCGCTGGCAACCATCGGGGGAAAAAGGGCCCCTGCAAGGTCGAAAACCCGGGCTGCCAGTGAAAAATAAAAAGAGCGCAAACGCTAGTCACTAAGGACAAAAACCAAAAAATCAAGCCGGACTCGATAAGGTGTACTGAGCCGAAGGTGGGAAGGGGAACCGATGTCGAACCAGCAAAGAAAGAAAATTAATTTCCTAACTTTGAGAACTTTTTCCACGGCGACTATGGGACAACGTCCGTTGGGCTCCGCAGAAAAAGGGAAACTGAGCAAAATTTATTTATTTAACAGTATTTCTAAACCGCCTTATCTTATTAATCAAGGTGGTATCACAGCAAACAATCGGGTAAAGTGAGCGTGTTATTCATGCAATGAGGGTGAAACTTCGACTTGAGTGTATGTTGTGTTGTGTGCGAGATTAGTTTGAGCTATGTACAATGTGCACTATATACATTGGGGCTATAAAACATTTTCTATACATACAGTGTTAGGAGGTATCATGTGCTGTTATACGTTCTCTGAGGTTATGTGATGTGTCCATAGTGTTCTATGAACAGCATGGTCTTCAGCTGTTTTCTAAAGTCTTTGAGGTCTGTTGTTGCCCTCAAATCGTTCGGTAGTTTGTTCCATATTGTTGGAGCAGCCATGGAGAGTGCTCTGTCTATTGTGTCCTTGCGTGTGTGTTTGAATTCACTTGGGGTGCTGACTCGGTTGTGTGTTTGTTTTCTTCTTGGACGTGTGCTGGTGTCTGGTTGTATGAGGGTGTGCAGGCTGTTGGCTGATGTGTGCTGATTTATCTTAAATAGGTTTATGATAGTTTTGTATCTGATGCGTGAACTGATTGGGAGCCAGTGTAAGTCCTTCAAGATGGGTGTGATGTGCTCCTGTCTTGCTGTTCCAGATATTATTCGCGCTGCAGTGTTTTGTGCCAGTTGGAGTGGCTTGAGGGCTTGTTTTGGTAGTCCAAGGTGGTAGTCCAAAATGGCACCCTTGGGCGGGAAGGGGACCACACATGCGTGACGCAATTCCCAAAAGCTTTGAAAGCTGGAGATTTGCTCCGCATGAGGGCTCCGTCAGCGCCGACATCACCTATATGTGAGGACTGACTTCCTGCTTGTTCCCGGAGAATGTCGTGCCCTAGCCATGGACGCTCCAAACCTGGCCAGTGCAGCACACATGAGCACTCCCATGCTGCAGACACATTGCACCCCCCCAGAGTGTATCGAATCATGACAGGTCGGACACGGGGTTGGATGTTGGAACAGTTGCTGGTAACACCTACACCATCATACCCTGCCTCGTTGTACTCTAACACCATCCTTGTAAATGTCACACTCTGTGACCATGGGGAGCAGTGAGATTGTCATGCAGGCCCTCTGATGTAAAACAGGCAGACACTGAGTAGGCCCGCATAGGTTATGGCCATGTGAACATAGGCTTTGGCCATCAATGCCACCTGCCACCTACAAAGGGCACATACTAAACATGTATGGTATCGTTCCCCACACCTCTACCTCCACCCCCCAACAGGCACTGTCTTCCAATATGGTGGCGAGCAATGCAGAAGCCATCATGACATCCTGTGCCACATTTCAGCAGTTAGAAATGTGCACACACCATTCAGAGGTCAGTGTCCCATTGTCCCAATCAAGCACACAGGTGCATTTGGATTCTCATTTAGTAATGTACTGCTGGATGCTTTGGCCAATGATCAGTAGACAATGTTGATGTGGTGTTTCTTGTGTGCGAATTTGCCCAATACGTACCTCCCTGTATGTGCATACGCTGAATGGAACAGAGTCCCCTCACTTGCACTCTGCAAATACAGCATGGGACAAGAACAAAATGCTTGCAGGTAAATCGCAGTTTCCTGCCAGTGTCACCAAGTGAATGGATTGGACATTCACAGAGGCCAGCCTGCCCCCTGAGCCTAGTTCCCTATAGGCTGCAGCTACACCAGGTGGGCTGATACTGGTGCCATGGATACAGCTATTATGGCAGTTGGCATTAATCTGGCCTCTCACCTGTGCAAATTGGTGTGTCCTGAGGCCTGAAGGCTGTCATAGGCGAGGGTTGCAACACACACGTGTCCCCCCTGCTCACTCCAATTAAGTCAGCAGATGATTTGGGAGCTGCACAAGTGTCATGTTAAAAGGTAAGTGTAAGGGAATGCTGTGGGGATGGGCCTTGTCGATGGCAGAACTGGAAATGTATTACAGCATCACAGCCATACGTTGCAACTACTTACTGCAAACAAACCTGCTTGTAAATGGTGTCTCACACAGTATGTGGGGTTGGTGAATAGCTGACCTGCAGCATGTTGTATGCACAATCATAAAGTCTGGGCACCACATACATACAGTGCATGGCTGAGGCTCCCCCTACTCTGGAGCGAGAGAGACACACACACATGACCCCACTGTGCAAAACTACTACCACTGAACATTTGTATAGTGCTTCAAGACATACACAGCGCTGCACAGAGACATATAAGAGACAGTCTCTGCTCATCAGAACTTAAAATCTAGTCAAGACAGACAACACAGTAACTGTAGACATGGAATACAGCTAGGGGGAATGGTAAGGAATGACAAAGGAGATCAGGCAAGTCAAGATCTGAAAGCAGCAGCAAAAAGGTGAGTTTTCAGCCTGGATTTGAAAAGGGTCAGAGAAGGCACCTGACATACAGACTCAGGTAGTTTGTTCCAAGCATAAGGAGCAGCAAGCTGAAAGGAGCGAAGTCTGGAATTAGCAATAGAAGAGGACACAGATAGAAGTGATTTGCCAGAAGAGCAGAGTTCCCAAGGAGGGGTATAGGGAGAGCTAAGAGAGGAAAGGTAGTGAGGAGCTGCAGAGTGAATGCACTTATAAGGTCAGCAGGAGAAATTTGGACTGGATGTGGAAACGGAAACAGATAGGGAGCCAATGAAGTGACTTAAGAACAAGGAGTAGCTTACAATAGTCTAGACGTGAAGTGACTAAAGAGTGGATAAGTGTCTTAGTAGTGTGTTCAGAAAGGAATGGGCAAATTTTGTTGATGTTGTAGAGGAAGAAACGGCAGATTTTAGCTATCAGTTGGATGTGTGTGGAGAAGAGAGAGGAGTCAAAGATGACCCCAAGGTTGTGAGCTGAGGAGACAGGGAGAAATAGAGAGTTATCCACAGAGACTGAGAAAGAAGAGAGGGGAGAAGGTTTAGGGGAAAAAATAAGCAGCTCAGTTTTGGCCATATTCAATTTCAAGCGGTGGTGAGATATCCAAGCAGCAATGTCAGAAAGGCAGGCAGAGAACTGGGCCTGGATTACCAGAGAGGTTTCAAGTGTAGAGAGGCAGATCTGGGGGGAGTTAGCATAAAGATGGTACTGAAAGCCATGGGAAAAGAGGACTGCACAAAGGGACTGGATATATAAAGGAGTGGACCCAAGACAGATCCTTGGGGTACACCAACTGAGAGCAAGATAGCAGTAGAGGAGAATCCACCAGAACACTGAAAGAGCGATGGGAGAGATAAGAAGAGAACCAAGATAGCACAAAGCCCTTAAAACCAAGCGAGAAAAAGGTATCAAGGAGAAGTGTCAAAAGGGATTTGGATTTTGCCAGGAACAAGTCACTGGAGACATTGGCAAGAGCAGTTTCAGTAGAATGTAAAGGACGAAAGCCAGATTGTAGAGGATCCAGAAGGGCTTGAGAGAAGAGAAAGTTGAGGCAATGACAGTGAACCACACGTTCAAGTAGTTTAGAAACTAAGGGGAAGAGGGAGATGGGTCGATAGTGAGGGTCGATATGGCTAGTGAGGGTTTCTTGAGGAGAGGAGTGATCACAGCATGCTTGAAGGCTGCAGGGAAAGTTGCAGTGGAAAGTGATAGGTTGAGACTATGAGAGATGGAAGGGACTACAGTGGAGTGGAGGAGATGGGTGGGAATAGGATCAGAGAAGCAGGTAGTGAATTTGGATGAGGAAAGAAGGTGAGTTGTTTCCTCAGAGATCATAGAAAAGGAAGAAAGGGTAACAGATGTAGGGGGAAAAATTGGGAGTGAAGAGGGGGGAGGAGGGGATGTAGCTGACCTCGTGGGGAATTGGAGTGTGATTTTGTGGATTTTGTCATGTAAGTAGTCAGCCAGGATTTGGACAGAAGGAGGGAGGCGTTGGAAGCACCTTGAGGAGAGAGTTGAGAGTTGTAAAGAAACAGCAAGGGTCAGATGCAAGAGAGGTAGTCAGATGAACATAATAGTCTTGTTTGGTGAGGGCTATGGCTGACTGGAAAGAGATCAGCATGAGTTGAAGTGTAGAAAGTCTGCAAGGGTGCAGGATTTGAGCCAAGCACGCTCAGCTGAGCGAGCGCAGGAATGTAGATAGCGGGTAGTGGAAGACTGCCAGGGTTGAGGTACAGTACACCTCACAGGACATGGCATAGGCAGAGCAAGAGCAGAGGAGAGTGCAATGTTATAGGAAGCTACTGCCTCATCAAAAGACTCAGATGACATAGTGAGGAAAGAGGCGATGAGACAGTGGAGGAGAGAGCCAACGGGTTAGTAGCATGAAGATTTCTAAAGAGGTTGGAGGAAACAGGGCAAGTTTGAGGTGGTGAGTGATGAAGAGTAAAGCTTAGCAGATGATGATCTGATAAGGGAAGAAGTGAAATGGGATGTTGGAGGGTAAGCAATTAGAGAAGAATACAAGGTTAAAGCAGGGGCCTTGCTGGTGAGAATGGGCAGTAATGCAAAGCTGGAGGTTGAATGATGAGGTAAGGGAGAGGAGCTTTAAAGCATAAGGGTCAGAGGAGTTATCAACATGAATGTTAAATTCCCCCAAAAATAAGTGAGGGGGAGGGAGATAAATCCAGAAAGAAGGAAAGCCATGAATCAGAGAGAAAGGTAGAGGTGGACTTGTCAGGGGGTCAATCAACAGCAGCTAATCGGAGAGGTAGTAAAGTAAAAAGCCAGATGGAATGGACCTCAAAGAAGGGAAAGGAGTGAGACTGAGGCAGGAGGGGTTGAAATTAATAGGAAGGAGAGAGTAAAAGCCCAACACCACCTCCTCGGCCAGTGGGACGAGGTGTGTGTGAGAATTTATTTTATTTAACAGTTTTTTTATACTGCTTTATCATTTCAATCAAAGCGGTTTACATTGTAATTTAAACTTGGTAATGTACATTAAACAGGAACATTGATAACTTGGATTTTTCTGAGCAATGGAGGGTTAAGTGACTTGCCCAAGGCCACAAAAAGTGCTAGTGGAAATTGAACCCTGGTCTCTTGGTTCCCAAGCCAGTGCTCTAACCATTAGGCCACTCCTCCACTCCAATTGATAGCTACCATTACAGAGAACAGCGACTGAAGCTGTCTTCAGGGAGGAGCCATGTCTCAATTAGAGCAAGAAGATGGAGAGCATTACAGATACAGCGATCATGAGTAAAGGCTAGTTTATTTGAGATGGAGTGTGCTTTCCACAAGGCATATGAGAAAGAGAGGAGAAGATCTGAGCTGTTGCATGAGAGTCTGTTCTGGGAGTGTGATAAATGTTTAGGGGGGCCAGAGTTGGGGTTGAGATCTCCAGAAGAGGAGGAAGAGTAGAAGAGTGCAGGGGCAGAGAGGAGGCAGCATGACGGTAACGAGGGTGAGGTTGTTTCAGAGAGAGGAGATAAATGAATGAGAGGGAGAAAGTGGTGAAGCTCAAGAGCTGATGATAGGGTAGATGACAAGATGGTGGGGGAAGCGAGGATGGTAAAGGGGCGATAAGGGGGAGGGGCTTGAAGTTGTTGGTAGGAGGGGAGACAATTAATGAGTATGAGCAATAGAAAGAGAAAGTGTTGAGGAACCATAAAGAGTGAGATGGAGAGGAGCACAGAAGTCAGAAGAAGTAAAAGGAAAGGTGGTAGAGATTGCAGGGGTTAAGGTGCACCTGTGAATGATCATGGAAATGAGCACAGGGCGACTATAAGCCAGGGGGTGGGTGGGTTGTGGGAAGGGGATTTGGGAAAATAAGGAAGAGGAGAGAAAGACAGCTGAAAACAGAGAGGCAGAGTTGAGCAAGAGGCGGGGCAAATGCTGAATGCAAGTGAAAGCAGGCAGAGTCCACAGGAAGTGCTCTAATAAAACTCAGGGAAGGTAAAAAACTGAAGACTTTAATACCTACAAGAGAGGCCTTGTAGAGGAATATGGAGGAGAGAAAATAAAGCACACCTAAATGTGCAGTCAGACAGTATTAGTCAGAGAACAGAAGCAATAAAGTGTTAAGGAAGAATGAGACAGCACTGCAGAGGGCAGGAGCTGGGTATAGGACAGAGACTAGGACAGACACAGACAAAACAGAAATATATACAAACAATAAACAAACAAGAAGCTAGATTCTGAACAGGCACCGGACAATACCTGAGCAGAGCATACAAAGTTAGCTGAAGCTTCCAATGAGGGTGTTCACCCAAGCAAGAACCACCAGCAAATGGATCAGCAGCAAAAATGGTGCAGTTGGGCACTCTTACCTGCCCCTTAGGCCTCCTTTGATGCTCCACCATTATCAATGCTTGCTCAGTGTGCAAACACTATTAGTGCGCTCTGCAATGCTCAGATGCTGTCAATGCCCACTCAGTGTGCCGGTGCTATTAGTGTGTTCTGCCATCCAGCTGTGGGTGTGGCAGCTGAGTGTGTGGACTCTTGCTGGATGAAATGTTAAAGGCTGCACATGCTGATACAGTTCTAGAAACGTTTGATAAAGTTAACACACGGACATACATTTCCTGATCCACAGGCTGGTCTTGAACCTGTGACCCTTCTTTTGGAACCACTGAGCAGCAGTGTGGATTGTCAGGATGTATGCAGGCATGAGTGGGGGTATGCCTATGTCTGATTAGATCTCTGCAAGCTCTCTGCCATACTTGTCTGATAAGGTATGTTTGACAAGTGTGGGAGAGGGATATCGAGTTAGGTCTGTATGTTGCACTTCCTTGCTATGCTGCTGGTTTTACTGACATTCATGTCTTACAAATGGGATTTGTCTAGTCAAAAGGGCAATACATGATACATGAACACACACATGGCAGACCATGGGTGTACTTGCAGAATGACTAACATTCCCATTTCCTGGTGTGTGCTTGTGGGGCAGTCATGGAATAATCTCATATCTTGCAGACCAACTTAGTTTATTTGGATTCGCATGTGGCTCAGATGGTTGTAACTAACCAAGTACTTACTTATGGAGGGGTCACAGGTTCACGCACAGATTATGGTCATCATTTGGCAGGTGAAGGGGCAGGGTGGGCATTTTTCCTGACATGGGCTATCATATTGCATACTATTCCTGCCTCAGTGGCATATATTTTCCCCCGCATACACATATCCACTCAAAATGTGTGGGTGGGGCATCCTGATCCCAGGGCCAGTCATCCACTCGGAAAACTAGCTGGGTGCCAGGGTCCAATGATCATGGTGGACAGCATACTGGCCGTCCCCCCTCCCTCCCTCCCTGCCATCGTGGCACAGCCACCACTTCAGTGCTGCAGGCGGCCTTATTGAAGTTGCATATATGCAGCTAGACACACCTTGCTGCTCCTGCCCCCCCCCCCCTCCACCAGGGGATGTGGGCATGCATGCTGCTGCCTTAGACATTGGTAGGAAGAGATTGCCATGTGCTCTGTTGTACCTGCTGCTGACATGCTTGCCATCCCACTGACAGTGGCAACTGAAGCATTGCCCTGGACACACAGGGCCGGGACAAAGTTTAATCTGCAGCAGGCTGCAGCCGCTGTGACCCCCACCTCCACATAAAGCTGACATGGCAGCATAGTGGCAGTGGGGGTGGTGCAACTTCTTTTTGACTGCAGCAGCATGTATGCGTGCTGCCACTGTCATAGTGGAGTTATACCAGATATCACAGATGTACACCCTAGGCAGCAGCTTTGTCAGCCTTGTGGGCCAGCTAGCACTGCTGCATCACCCACGTGACACTTCCTTTGCCAATTTGCCACCAACATCATAATACCCTTTCTTAATAGGGCACCATGCTGTTGCTGCCAATGGAGCACTATCATCGCAGATTTGGGAATGACGGTGGGTGGAGCACATTGCCTACACTGAAATAAGCTCTCTCCCCTCAGAAAAAGCCCTTTCTGCAAGCTTTCAGATTAGGGTTCCCAGCGCTGAGAGCTCTAACGCACATACACAACTCTGCGTTAAAGGAGCACATGCTATCCCTGACCACTCTCTGCCCCATTAACGCCCAGTCTCCACCTTCTTTCATCTTATTGCTATGGGTCCGGCTTCTGCATGTTAATCCAGCGTTATCGGTGCTTTCTGCAGCATTAACTGCTCACAGGCACCTATAACGCCCCTTAATGGCACTTTTGCTCCCTTACCGCACTTTAGTAAACATACCCCTAAGATTCTTTATCTAAAGTACCAAATGTATTTAATATTTAACTCACATCTTTCCAGTGTTGCTTCAAGGCCAGTTACATTCAGGTACATAGGTAATGTCCTATCCTCAGAAGGCTTACAATCTAAGTTGGTACCTAAGGCAGTGGAGGATTAAGTGGCTTGCACAAGGTCCAAAAATGAGTGTCAGTGAGATTTGAACTCTGGTCTCTCTGGCCCCTAGGCTGCTGCTTTAACCACTAGGCTTTTCCCCCACTCCTAATATCTTCCATGCCATTTACTGTCACTGCATGCTTCACCTGTTTTGTCATTTAACCTTTATTCCATATCGTCCTGCTAGCAGCAGAGATGGCACTTTCGCCGCCTCAGGCACGAGCTTTTGTGTGCCACACCAACACTCAAAGAGGCACCAGACCCATATATATGCCAGACTGGTAGATCCTTTCCTGGATTTGATGCACACCTGGGACACTTTCAAGGCAGTATCTAGTATCGCCCTTTCTAAGGCTCTCTCCCTCTCACTTGGTTTGCAGCTTGTTGTGCTGTGAGGGCTTGCGTGCATCAGTGATGCTGAGAGCTAAACTATCGGTAGTTTAGACAAACCACCCATCTGGGCAGCAGCAGAATGGGACAGTGTTGACGGTGGAGGATCACATTTTTGTGACAACGGCAACACCACCAAACTTAAACTGCACGGAAGAAAGGCCCGGCAATCTACTTCTGTATCTTGCCATGAAAACCCAATGGATAGTTACAACAAAACAAATTGTGCTATGGTGCTGGAAGATGAGACCCCCAGGTCAGAAGACACTCAACTAGCTACTGGGGAAGAGCTGAAGACTTTTCAGAGTAAAGCCAGCATTTATGATGTGGTTGGATCAAAGCCCTCGGGAAGTCTGACTGCTGATGTAGCTGCGCATGAAATGAGAGTCAGAAGCTGTAAAGATGTCTTACACATTGGAACATGGAACGTACGAAGCATGAACCAAGGGAAGTTGGAGGTGGTCAAGAATGAAATGGAATGTGTACAACTTGATCTGTTGGGTGTCAGCGAACTGAAATGGACTGGCATGGGGCACTTTGCATCAGATGATCACATGGTCTACTATGCTGGAAATGAAAGACAAAGAAGAAATGGTGTTGCATTTATAATAAAGAAGAAACTTGCAAGAACTGTAATGAAATACAATGCAGTCAGCGAACGCTTAATCTCTATTCGTCTACGAGGATTGCCTTTCAACAAAGCTATAATTCAAGTATATGCCCCAACAACAGCTGCAGAAGAGAATGAAATTGAAGAGTTCTATGAACAAGTACAAGCTGAAATTGACAGAACATGCAAACAGGATATCCTGATAGTCATGGGTGACTGGAACGCAAAAGTTGGCAACAAAGAAGAAGGCAAAGTGGTTGGAAAATATGGACTTGGCAACAGAAATGAAGCTGGAGAAAGACTGATAGAATTCTGCAAGACCAATGATCTATTCATCTCAAACACCTTCTTCCAGCAACACAAGCGGCGACTGTACACATGGACTTCACCGAATGGATTATATACAAATCAAATTGACTACATATGTGGAAGTCAACGATGGAAAAGCTCTGTAACATCAACAAAGACAAAACCTGGAGCTGACTGTGGTACAGATCACCAACTACTAGTATGCAAACTCAAGCTAAAGTTGAAAAAGAGCAAACCACTCATGAATGCAGCAAAATATGACCTTGAGAATATACCACTGGAATTTAAAGACTGCCTGCAAAATCGATTTGCTGCTTTAGATACAAATGACAGAGCTCCGGAAGAGTTATGGAATGACATCAAGAAGGTTGTGTTGGAAGAAAGCGAGAAGTCTCTACAAAAGGTGAAAAAGCAAAAACGGCCAAAATGGATGACGGAAGAAACTATGAAAATTGCCCAGAAACGCAGAGAAGCTAAAGCCAGAGGAGAAAGAAAGACAATCGCAGAACTCAACAGAGATTTCCAACGTGCAGCAAGACAGGACAAGGAAAAGTACTACAATGACACTTGCAAGGAAATAGAAGCAGAAACTATTAGAGGAAGAACAAGATCGGCTTTCCTAAAGCTACGAGAGTTAAAGAAAAAGTTCCAGCCTCGAATTGGAATGTTACAAGATGCTCAAGGTTCTATGTTGAATGATGCTGAGATCAATAAAAGGTGGAAGGAATATACAGAGTTTTTATATGATAAAGATCAAGTGGACCAACAGCTGTTTCAACCTGTACCTTATGATCGGGAACCATTGGTGATGAAAGAAGAAGTTGAAGCAGCATTGAAAGCCTTATCAAAGAACAAAGCACCAGGCATTGATAGCATTCCCATAGAAGTATTGCAGCAATCTGATGCAGCTGTTACCGTACTCACAAGGCTCTGCCAAGAAATATGGAAGACAACATCATGGCCAACTGACTGGAAAAGATCTGTGTTTATACCAATACTAAAGAAAGGTGGTCCAACTGACTGTGGAAATTATCGCACAATCACTCTGATCCCACATGCCAGCAAGATTCTACTGAAGATTATTCAAAAGAGACTACAACCATACCTGGAACAAGAACTACCTGAAGTGCAAGCAGGGTTCAGGAAAGGGCGAGGAACGAGAGACATCATTGCGGATGTGAGATGGATCCTTGAAAAGACTAAAGAATACCAAAAGGATATCTATTTGTGCTTTATCGACTATAGCAAGGCTTTTGACTGTGTAAACCATGAGAAACTCTGGGCCACATTAAGAAGCATGGGTATACCAGAACACCTGATCGTTCTCTTGCGCAATCTGTACATTGATCAAGAAGCAACAGTTCGAACGGAACAAGGAGAAACAGAATGGTTTAAAATAAGCAAAGGTGTAAGACAAGACTGCATACTTTCCCCCTACCTGTTTAATTTATATGCAGAACAAATCATCAGAGAAGCAGGATTGTATGAAGACAACAGAGGTGTGAAGACTGGTGGAAGACTCATCAACAACCTTCGCTATGCTGATGATACCACATTACTGGCTGAAAGTGAAGATGATCTGAAACATTTGCTTCTCACAATCAAAGAACATAGTCTCAAAATGGGCCTGCACCTTAATGTAAAGAAGACAAAGATTATGACAACTGGCATAATCAACAGGTTCATCGTTGAAGGAGAAGAAATTGAAATTGTGAACAACTTTAACCTACTTGGATCAACTATCAATAAAGAAGCAACAAGCAGTCAAGAAATCAGACGACGCATTGCTCTTGGCAGAATGGCTATGAAAGACCTAGATAAGATTCTCAAGAGCAGAGATGTCTCTCTCCATACAAAGATTCGACTTGTTCAAGCCATGGTATTTTCAATAACATCATATGGATGTGAAAGCTGGACAGTGAAAAAGATAGACAGGAAGAAAATTGATGCCTTTGAATTATGGTGCTGGCGGCGAATACTGTGTATACCATGGACTGCCTGAAGAACAAACCAGTCAGTACTAGAGGAGATCAAACCTAAGCTTTCTTTAGAAGCTCAGATGACAAGACTTCGACTTTCATACTTTGGACACATCATGCGAAGAGAGAGATCATTAGAGAAAGACATTATGCTTGGCAAGATAGAAGGTCAACGCAAAAGAGGAAGGCCAGCAATGAGATGGATCGATACAATAACAGTAGCTACGGGTACCAGTCTGTCAACAATGAGCCGCCTGACTGAAGACCGAACACAATGTAGGATAGCTAACCAGAGGGTCGCCATGAGTCGACTCCGACTCGATGGCACTTAACAACAACAAGGCTCTCTCCTCCTCTTGGAAAACTACCTGCTTCTTGGATCCCATACTATCATCTTAGATTTCTGTTCCTTCACTCATGCTTTGACCCTTCATTTTATCTATTATAAATACTAGTCTTTCAACTGGCCTGTTTCCTGCTACTTGGAAGCAAGCCATCATCCGCCCCCTATTAAAGAAGCCCTCTTTAGACAAATCAATTCTGCCAACTATAGACCTATGTCCAATATGCCCTTCCTGTCTAAGCTGCTGGAGAAATTTGTCTTTGAACAATCAGCTACATATCTCAAGGCCACAAATTTTCTCTGTCCTTGCCAATCTTGGTTTCGTGCTGGTCACTCTACCAACACCATTCTACTATCACTTCTTAGTGAGGTACATTATACCTGGGATCATGGGAATATCACCTTTGCTGTTTCCTTGGACCTATCATGGGCCTTTGACCTTGTTGATCACAATCTCATCCTTACCCACTCCCAGATTCATTTCACATCCAGTTTAAGATTCTCACTCAGGTTCACAAAATACTTCACACCAATCTCCCGCAATATCTGTCCTCCATCATATCGCAAACTCCTTACTGTTCCCTCCACAACATTCATATGAACCACCTTTTTATTCCCTCCCCCTCCTTCTCAGGCACACTTAGAATCCACACATTACTCCGCTTTTTATTTCTTTGGTCCTTTTCTCTAGAATAATCGCCCACTCGCCCTCCGGTTAGAACCATCATTTCTCAAGTTAAAATCACTGCTCAAAACTTACTTATTCTCCATAGCATAAAACCTTCCATCGGACCCCCCATAATCCTACTTCCCCTCCCTAGCTATGCTTAGTCTGCTCTCTGATGTCCTGTGCTTCTTTCCTGTCCATCATTGGCGTTCCTTTCTAGGTTGTTAAGTGACATCGAGTCTGTGTCGACTCATGGTGACTCTCTGGATAGTTGTCCTAAACTATGTTTGATCTTCAGTCAAGCAGCTCATTATCGAGAATGGCACCCATAGCTGCTGTTATTGTATCGATCCATCTCATTGCTGGCCTTCCTCTTTTGTGTTGACCTTCTACCCTGCCAAGCATGATGTCTTTCTCTAATGATCTCTCTCTGCGCATGATGTGTCCAAAGTATGAGTCAAAGTCTTGTCATCTGAGCTTCTAAAGCAAGCTTAGGTTTGATCTCCTCTAGTATGGACTGGTTTGTCCTTAGGGCAGTCCATGGGATACACAGTATTCATCGTCAGCACCATAATTCAAAGGCATCAGGTTTTTTCCAATCTTTTTCACTGTCCAAGTTTCACATCCATATGATGTTATTGAAAATACCATGGTTTGAACGAATCAAAATCTTTGTATGGAGAGGTATGTCTCTGCTCTTGAGAATCTTGTCTAGGTCCTTCCTAGCCATTCTGCCAAGAGCTATGCGTTGTCGTATTTATTGAATGCTTGTTGTTTCTTCATTGATGGTTGATCCAAGTAGGTCAAAGTTGTCTACTATTTCGATTTCTCTTCCATCAACCATGAACTTATTGATTTTGCCAGTTGTCAGGATCTTTGTCTTCTTAATGGTGCAGGCCCATTTTTTTATATATTTTAATTTGTTTATTAAATTTTAACAAATCATCAAGACAAAAATCCCATACAGAAAATAGATATAATGGGTAAACATTTCAGAAGTACAAATAAAAAGGAAAATGACCCAAAAATTTATTGTAGTCCACAACAGAATTAGGAGAATGGAGACAATAAACCTGAGGTAGAAGCAACCCCTCAGATAAGATAAAAGAAAATTATCCACACTTAAGAAATTAAGGCGATCATTGAGAAACCCCAGAATCATAACCAATATTTGAGAAATTTGAAATACATTATTGTGGCTCAGGAAGAGATAAAGCTGACAACTGGACATTTATAAAAGTGCCTAGTTCATCAGGTTGAAAGAAAACATACCTAACAGACTTATAAATCACTAAGCATTTACAAGGAAATCTTAATAAAAAGAACCCCCAAGTTGCAAAACTCCAGATTTATGAAGGAGAAATTGCTTCCTCTTCCTCTGGGTTTCTTTAGCTTTATCAGGAAAAATGGAAATTGTATAACTACAAAAGTTTCCAACCGCTTTTTAAAAAACATTTTAAGCAGCCATTCTTTATCTGAGACCAAAACACAAGATACTAGCAAAGAAGGTGGTTTATAAACCTCAGAACCTGAAACATCAAGTAACTCAGACATACTTAAAACATCTAAGTTAGAATCCCCTTCCAAGGCATCTGGCACCTTCTTCCCAGTTGGGAGATAGTAAACTTTTGTTAGAGGTGGTATACGTTCTTGCGGAACCCTTAGAACTTCCATCAAATATCGCTTAACCCTTTAAAGGCCTACTTTAAAATTTTAATCCACATTCTGCAGCTGGGTTAATTTTTGCATATTTCAGGAAAATTGTACCCGTCTTATTCAATATGTTCTAATAGTGATTTTCCTTCTGCTATGGTCATGTATTATATACCATTTGATAGGAATATTTAGTCAGAAATTTGGATCCCGAGAGTTTTGGGCTCGGCCTGGAAAGGGTTAAACATATCAGGGGCCAAAACCCCCTTAGATTTGGGGAAATTCAAACCCCTCAAATTCATTGCTTGAGCAGAATTCTCCAAAACCTTTAACTTATAGCATAGAGCTACATTGTCTTTAACCAAAACAGAGCTCAAGTCAGAAAATCTTGCCAGTTGACTTCCATGATCTTCTACTTGAATTTTAATAAGATTCACAGTACTCAAAATAGTATCAATTCGAGCCGAGTTCTGCTATATTTTAGAAGAAAAGGCCAAAGTTTGTTTAGTCACAGTATCAGAAAGTCCTGCAAGAGCTTCCCAAATTACCTCCAAGGTAATTTCCTTGGGTTTCATAGGAAAACGCCATCGGGGTGGAAACTGCAAGGGAAGGAGACTGCAGTATACTCCCTTCACAATCCGGAACACTGGTCACCAATGTATCTGCCTGCTGCGCTGTCCCCCGAAGTTCTCCAAAAACACTGGAGACACGCTCACCCGACAAACTCACAATATCCCCTCGAAAAGAGCCCAATAGTTCTTCGACATACGGGGAGGACAGCTCAAAATCATCAGCTGCAGGGAGCTGCTCAGCAGGACATAGCGGTGGCATTCTCAAATCAGGAGACAGAGAGATGTCAGTGTCCAAAGGAGGCGTCTTTACCTCCTTCTCAGTCGTGGCCAAGCCGGACCTAATCTGCATTTTCACCTGGGGTAAGTCAACGAAGCTATCCATGGGACTGCGGACTGAAGGCTGGGGCTCCGAGGGAAAGACCCTCACCTTCCCTTTTCTCTTAGGCATCAAGTACGCTGAAGGTGCTCAGTGGCCATCTTGCTTCACCCCTCTCGGCCCGTGCAGGCCCATTTTAAGTCTATGTTCCTTGATCTTGAGAAGCAAATGTTTCAGATTGTCTTTACTTTCAGCCTGTAAAGTGGTATCAACATCATAGCGAAGGTTGATGAGTCTTCCACCAAGCTTCACACCTCGGTTGTCGTCATACAGTCCTGCTTCTCTGATGATTTGTTTTGCATATAAATTAAACAAGTAGGGGGAAAGTATGCAGCCTTGTCATACACCTTTGCTGATTTTAAATCATTCTGTTTCTCCTTGTTCCGTTCAAACTGTTGCTTCTTGATCAATGTAAAGGTTGTGCAAGAGAACGATCAGGTGTTCTGGTATACCCATGCTTCTTAATGTTGCCCAGAGTTTCTCATGGTTTATACAGTCAAAAGCTTTGCTGTAGTCGATAAAACACATATAGATATCCTTTTGGTAATCTTTAGTCTTTTCAAGAATCCATCATATCCACGATGATGTCTTTTGTTCCTCGCCCTTTCCTGAACCCTGCTTGCACTTTGGGCAGTTCTCGTTCTAGGTATGGTTGTAGTTTCTGCTGAATGATCTTCAGTAGAATCTTGCTGGTAATGTGGGATCAGAGCAATTGTGTGATAATTTCCAGTCAGTTGGATCACCTTTCTTTAGTATTGGTAGAAACACAGATCTTTTCCAGTGAGTTGGGCCATGATGCTGTCTTCCAAATTTCCTGGCAGAGCCTTCTAAGTAAGGTAACAGCTGCATCTGATTGCTGTAATACTTCAATAGGAATGCCATCAATGCCAGGTGCTTTGTTCTTTGATAAGGCTTTCAATCCTGCTTTCTATATGTATTTATAATTTTAGTTTTATCTTTGTAAACCACTCTGCTGTCCCTCACTAAAGGTGGTATATCAAGTTCTAATAATTGAAATGAAATGAGAAGAGAAAAGAGTAGAAACTACTGCAGAATAGCCTTTACACATCAGCTGACTCCTTTCAAGAGTCATGCTGTAAATGAGAAGGGAGTTGGGTTGTCTAGAACATTTGGCTCTTGGCAGAACAGGCCCTAAAATGGGTCAGACGAAGAGGAGGTTCCCACAGAAGCCGCATCAGGTCCACAAACCACACTGCCCTTGGCCAATCTGGTGCCACCAGAACAATCCAGCCTGGATGGCACTTTATGCTCTGAAGCACACATCCCACCAGTGGCCATGGAGGAAACACATACATCAGGCAGCAC
Source organism: Ichthyophis bannanicus (assembly GCA_033557465.1). Taxonomy (NCBI): domain Eukaryota; kingdom Metazoa; phylum Chordata; class Amphibia; order Gymnophiona; family Ichthyophiidae; genus Ichthyophis; species Ichthyophis bannanicus. Next base: position 643,072,128 of record CM066032.1, read on the forward strand.
TTTGGCCAGGACTGGACCAGGGAATCAATGCCCTCTGACCCTGTTTTCATGCGGTGACTGAAGAAACGGTACGTTTTGGCATTGGATTGGGTTGCCATCAAATCCATCTTGGGGTCGACCCCAATAGCAAAGAATCTGAAAGGCCTCCTGACATAACTCCCACTCTCTGGGATCAAGACAGTGTTGACTGAAGAAGTCTGCCTCCACATTGTCCATCCCACAACGCCGGGAGAGCTGAGGCCATACAGCAGCTGCCGATGAAAGCTCCATCCCCTGCCAAGCAAGATCACGAGGAAACAACATTTAACCGCCATTGCAGGGGCGCGCCCGCACCTTGCGGGCCTCGCCAGAGGGCTCTTTGGTGTGGCCCTTAGGCGTAGGACCATGCGGGACCAAGGAACGGCTGCTCTATGGTTGGTTCTGTTTGCAGGTATGCTTATTGTAGTTTAAATGTAATGTGATGTATGTACTGTTTTCCCTGTGTTATGTACTCCCATTTCCCACTGCTTTGATGTAATGATAAAGTGGTGTATGTTTCCCTTACCTCTGTATAACCTTGTATTGTATCACCGCTTTGATTGAAGGAAAAGGCGGGGTACAAAATGTGTTAAATAAATAATTAAATGTGCTGAGCCGACAGAGCTAGGATGTTCTTTTCCACCCAGGCAAACAGTCATCTCTAGGGTCACTCCAGCACTCCTTGTGCCTCCTTGCTAATTGACATATGCTTGCTGCTGTGGCATTGTCCAAAAACACTCATTGTCCTGTCCTTGACTAAGGGTTAGAAATGCAAGAGGGCCACCCAGATGGCCCTTGCTTTGAGATGGTTGATAGGCTTCACCCCTCCCTGATGCTCAAACGGCCCTGAGCCATTTGGTCTTGACAATGCGCTCCCCATCCCATAAGACTGGTGTCTGTCATCAGAAAAATCCACAAGTAATTATCATCCAGCAGCATTCCCCTCTTCAGATGATGTGGCTGCTGCCACCACCGAAAGCTGGCTCTCACTTTCAGTTGGAGCAGAAGCTGAGCTTAAACTCCTGAGAGCTCAGGGACCACCGAATCAGCAAAGACCACTGGAGCAGCCTCATATGAGCACGCACCCAAAGCACCCTCTCGATCACTGCTGCCATCAAACAGAGAAGCTGCAGATAATACCAAACCCTGGGAGCCTGTTGAGAAAAGAATACCGCAAGCCATTCCAACAACCTCTGTACTCTCTCCAGCAGGAACACTCTGGCCACTCCAGTATCGAACCATGCTCCCAGGAATTACAGGAATTGGGAAGACTCCAATCTTCCCCTGATTGATCACCTAGCCAAGGCTTTCTAGAAAGGACACCACTCCACCCGACACCAGAGACGCCTCTGACAGAATAGGCTCGGATGAGCCAATTGTCCAGATATGGTTGCACACATATTCCTTGGTGCCATAACGCAGCAGCCACCACTACCATGACATGGACAACATCCTGGGGACATGGAGAGGCCAAAGGGAAGGGCAACAAACTGAAAATGTGAGCCAAGCACAGAAAAAAACCCGCAGATCTCTCTGTTGATCCTCCTGGATCGGGATATGAAAACAAGCCTTGGCCAAATCCAGACACTAGGAACTCCCACTGGTGCACCACCTAAATCATGGATTTCAGAGTTTGGAAGTGCAGTGCACGCAAATGAGCATTGACCCCTTTGAGGTCACAATTGGTCGGAAGAAGCCATCTTTCTTTGGTGCCATGAAATAGATGGAATATCTGCCCTTGCCCTTTTCGGCTGACGGAACTGGCACCACCAACTTCAGATGCAACAACTTGTCCAATGTGACTCGTACAGTGGCTCTTTTGTCCACTGAACTACATGGGATATGACAATCACCTCCAGGATCGGCTCTTTGCATTCCAGGACATAGCTGTTTTGGTGTCTAGCACCCCGCAATCCTTGATGACCTAGCCCTTGAAAGAAAAGGCAAAGCCTACCCCCAACCAGAGGCATTTGGGAATAGGCACCCAGACCCATTGTGTTGAATGGGAGGAGACAGTCTCTGGTCCCATGAGCCCCTCAAAAGGGCTGAAGATGGATCTGAAATCCAGAAGGAGAGAAGAAAGGCTTTCCAGGACAATAATGACAGGGAGTCCCGAGACCTCCAGAAGTCAGTCCAACAGGAAGGCGATAAGACTTGGTCTCACCCAAGTCCTTCCCAACTTTTCCAAATGGGCCCCAAAAGGAGCTTCCCCTTGAAGGTCAGTTGAGCTAGTCAGGCTTTGGAGGACCTGTCCATTGCCCAGTGGTGGAGCCACTTCAATGCCTCATCACTGTTGACAGGCAATATCTCTAGCCACTAAGCAGACTAGATCATACATGGCGTCAGAAAGGAAGACAGTAGCAGACTCCAAAAGGGGGGGGGGGGGAGGTATCATCATCCAGTGGGAGAGACTAAATCCACTGGAGAAAAGCTGAAGACATCAGGCCTATACACACCGCAAACTGAAGAATAGCAGTAGCTGCTGCTGCAAACTGACTCTTCAGTAGAGTGTCCACCTTTTGATCCAGAGTATCCTTTAAGACCGATCCACCTTCCACAGGAATGGTGGCCCGTTTTGTTACCATGACCTACTTTTCCATCTTAGACATCCTGAACCACAGGATGCATTTCTCCTCTGGGAAAGTGTACATCCTCTTACACACCTTTAAACTCTTAGGTGGGGAAATTGGGAAAGTCCCATTTTGAATGGATCATTTTCTTGATAACTGAAAGAAAGCTTTAGTGTACCAGGTTGAATAAACAGTCAGGCCTAGCCCAGGCCTAAGCCCTAAGAAGGAGTTAATATCATTTGTAGCTCTCTCTCTGTAATACTATTCCTTGAATAACTCTGTAGAAGAAATTGGGTGAAAGGTTGAGATAACAAACATTGCTTATCTTTCTAATAACATAGGCTAAACAGGCAAGTTGTTTACTTAGCTCTCAGTCTGTCTCTGGTCAGAGATATCAGACTGTCATTGTTAGAATTAATTAGAATTAAGACCTACATAGTCATATCTGAGAATATATGTATGTCTTTTCATGATGATCTATGACGTGCATGCCTATAGAAAAGTATATTATGAATATACGTAACACTAGTCATAAAATAGAATATGTATATTATGAATATACGTGATGTAAGACATAGAATAATAAAGTGAAATTATGCTGTGTAATGGAATTTTTGCCTATAAATAAAGAGGCCTAAAGCTTTGATTTCAGAGTAAACATAGGCAACTGCCTAGCTTGCTCTCCCAAAGCACTTTGGTCCTGTGTTTATAATACAAGTGTGTTGTGTATTATTTACAGTTTGTGTATTATCTAAGATGAAGATCAATTAACCCTCTCCTTACCTTGTATGTGGATTTCTGTGACCCAAGAGCCCTGCCTCGTTGTGGGTGGGGGAGGTTCAGAGTATCTTTCAATAACCTCTATAAATAGAAATATTGTTGTGGATTTCCAAACTCCCTGTAGGAGTGGATGGACCTGTGGCCCCTGCTCCATCTTAGAGTGTCAACCAAATTCAAGGTGGATGAAACACGAGTAAACAATGCCACCAGCTCATTCTTCCGGAACAGGTGGATAATGCCAGCTTCCTTGTGATCCTCTGAAGGTGAAAGCACTTCTTCCTCTGCATCAGATTCTTCAGCTGAGACATCAGAACCAAAAAGCCAAGTCCAAGTTTTGGACAGACCCCAGATCTCCATCTCCAGAATGCAACCTCCTATCTGGGTTGCCTAGGAGATGGCACTCGAGCTGGGCTTCTACACTCTGCCTCTCCTTCACATGAAAGCTCGAGGGAAGAGGCTTCAGGATCAGTTTCCATGACAAAACGAACAGGCTTACTGCAGAAAGAAAAAACATTCCAGGAAGGATAACCTGGATTCTGGGAGCTCCCCTCACTGAGAATGACCCCCAACAAGAGGGATATAGCTGTAGCCAAACCCTTCAAAAAAGGGGAGCAACCTGAAGCACGGTCACCGTAACTCACAGCCAGTCTACCATCACCCACAGTGCCATCCGTCACCTCTTGCATTGAGGCAAGCAAAGCTGGGCCAACCGAATCATCTCAGAGGGAGAAGGGAGATGGGCCCTCAAGAGATGAGTCAGAAGCTGCCATGCAAGAAGAGCAGATTCTGGAATCCAGTGACGAGGCACTTCACTTTCCATAGGTAAAACAACACTTCCAGGAAGATGATATAAGAAGTTAAGGCAAGGCAAACCTTGCACATGCTAAGGCCACATAGGCACTAGAGTGCACGTTAATGGAACACGTAGACCAGTACGCGTTATGGGCAGTCAGGCAGAACAAGCTAGGACTGCTCAACCACAAGGTGCACAAGATACAAAATGCTAACAGCACATGTTGGAAAAGGTCAGGAATCCCTGACACTGCACCAATGGTCACCCTCATTCCACCCAGATTTACATCCCAAAATGGACACGTTTTGGAGCCCCCAACAAGGACAATGATGAGGTCATGCCTTGGTACTCACCCCTTGAGAGACTCAGGCACTATTCCCCCAACAGTGCTTTTCTCCATTTTTTTTTTAAATTGGCTTGCAGTTGTAGAAAGGGACTCAAAAGGTGCTGGGGTCTAACGGGAAAAGTTTAGAGTGTGAGAACAGCTCTGAATATGCTGACAGTTTCACAGTGGGTGTTTATGAATAAGTAAGAGACTCAAGGTTACAGCTTCTGTTTTCAGGAAGCTTGTCCTAATTAAGTGTGAGCAATATGTTTGTGCTTGGCTTGACCTGTAACATGTAGATATAGATAAAAAGTAAAGCAAACAGCATGATGCAGAATGATAAGACAAAATTGTACAATGTAGCATTTTTTCCTATAAAAGTAGATGCTGTGACCAAGCAAATTAAGGGCGTTATAGGAGACTGCTCAGGTTTGAGAGCCCGTGACTGCCTTCCTAAATGGAGCAGATTTTGTTATGGTATAATTCTGGGTGTGTTGTGTTTTCATTTCTTCTCACTTGCTTCTGGGACCAGAGATAGGAAACCAAGGGCTGAGGAAGGATTTCAGTTGCCTCCGGCCAGGCAATCAGGATCAAAGGAGACAAACAGCAGTCAAGTACCTTGGAGAGCCTTCTTCGCTTTTCGGGGGAGAGCAGGAAGGATAGAGAAGGGAGGGAGTGTTGAGGTTGTGTGAAGCAGCTGAATTCCTGCCAGATCTTTCCAACTTCTGGCTGCTCAACAGGCTTTTAACAGGATAAGCTGAACTAATTTTCCCAAATAGACCACAGTCTAGTGGAACCTCCCACAATTGCACTCAAGTGAAAGCACTACCTGAAGGTGGTCGTTCATGAGCAAAATCAATCTTTTTTTCTATCAAGTCCTTATTTGTTCAGTTTCTATCAGAGCTGAAAAAATCCAACCACCATCTGCTGGAGAAAGAAAAATACAAATTTTGCCCCTAGTGGTTCAGGCTGATAGAGGTATTGGAGTGATGTCATTGAAACCTGAACATTTCATTGGCTCTGTCTCCACTCATCTGTTGGTAGGGGAACACAACCCACTTGTCTGGACTGGTCTAAAAGAACTCGAAGAACAGACATTATCTGGTAAGTAAAATGTCATCTTTTACTACAGACACACTTTTCCTTGTTATTTACCTACTTTGCCAATTAAAACAAAACATTTTATCAGCCACCTATTTTTCTTTGCAAATAAAGCATAGTTACTCACTAGTAGCAAGTGTTTTCCATGAACAGCAGGAAAGCACAGTTACTTACCTGTAACAGGTGATCTCTGGGAACAGCAGGAATTAGTCCTCACATATGGGTAAGTCGGAACCGACGGAGCCCGCGCGGGAAAGCTCCCCAGCTTTTCAGATGAAAAGCTTTTGGGGCTTCCCACAGCGCATGCGCGCTGCCTTCCCGCCTTCCTTACCAGCTCTCTTCAGTTCGAGTTTATAGCTGAGACAATAGAGAGAGGAAAGGAAGGTAGATAGATAGAAGATACAACTCCTAGGGGAGGTGGGTGGGTTGTGAGGACTAATTCCTGCTGTTCCCAGAGATCACCTGTTACAGGTAAGTAACTGTGCTATCTCCAGGAACAAGCAGGAATAAGTCCTCACATATGGGGACTCCCTAGCTAAGATGCCTGGGAGATCCCCCTCCAAGGGTAAACCATCTTCGTATGGATCTCAGGCATCCATTCAGGGAAGGTGGGCAGGAGTTGCTTAAGTATGGAACAGGTGTTTGAGGACAGCCTGACCAAACAAGGCATCCCGGTGGGAGTCCTTGTCCAAACAGTAATGGGCTGTGAAGGTATGAACCGAGGCCCAAGTGGCTGCTCGACAGATCTGATCTATGGATACAGAGTGAAGATGAGCCATAGAAGTAGCCATGGCTCTCACATTGTGAGCTGTGACATGGCCTTCCAGAGAAATGTTCTTACTCTGGTAAGCAAAAGAAATACACTGAGCAATCCAATTGGAAAGTGTACGTTTGGAGACTGGAAATCCCAAATGAGAAGGATCAAAAGCCACAAAAAGTTGGGAAGACTTTCGATGTGGCTGAGTCCTGTTGAGGTAAAAGGCGAGAGAGTTCTTTTACAGTCAAGAGTATGAAGGTTCCTCTCTGCACTGGATGCATGAGGAGCCGGGAAAAAAACAGGTAGATATACCTCTTGATTAAGATGAAAAGGCGAGACCACTTTGGGCATAAAGTGGGGATTCGTCCTAAGGACCACCTTATCATGATGAAATCTGGTATAAGGTGGATTAGCCACCAAAGCCTGCAGTTCACTGATGCGGCGAGCCGAAGTGACTGCAATAAGGAAAAGAACCTTCCAGGAAAGAAATTTCAAGGAGGTAGAGTCCAAAGGCTCAAAAGGTGGTTTCATAAGCTGACCTAGAACTAGGTTCAAATCCCATGCTACCGGCGGAGGTCGGATGGGAGGTTTAGTTAGGGTCAGGCCTCTCATGAACCTTGCAACGAGAGGATGAGAGGAGACAGGTTGTCCATTTATAGGTTTTAAGGATGCTGCAATAGCACTTAAATGGACTCGTACTGAATTCGTCTTGAGGCCTGCATTGGAAAGATGCAGGAGATAGTCTAGTAGAGAATTCAAAGAAAGTGCCAGAGGGTCAAGACCCTGTTGAGCACACCAAATGGAAAAACGTTTCCATTTGAAAGCATAGGAACGCCTGGTAGAGGGTTTCCTAGAGGCATGAAGGATATCTTTCACTGGCTGAGAAAGATTAAACTCATGAAGGCTTAAGCCTTCAGTAACCAAGCTCGGAAATGTAGGGACTTGGGGTTTGGGTGCCACAAAGTCCCTTTCTCCTGAGACAGAAGGTCTGGCGCAGCTCCCAGGTCCAGGGAGGAGCCCTGGGAGAGCTGTAGAAGTAGAGGGAACCACACTTGGCGTGGCCAGCGTGGAGCTATAAGGATCATCGACCCGTGATCCCTCTGAAGTTTGAACAGAGTCTTGGGAATCAAAGGAATGGGTGGAAAAGCATACAGGAATTCCTGACCCCAATGCAGGAGAAAGGCGTCGTTGGCCTGAGCTCCCTGACACGGAGTCCTGGAACAGAACCGGGGAAGTTTGGCATTCCACGGACTTGCAAAGAGGTCTATGTCCGGGGTCCCCCATTCCTGGAAGATTCTGTGTATCTGGTCCATATGCAGGGACCACTCGTGTGGAAGCAGAACTCGACTGAGTCTGTCTGCCCGAGAGTTTTGAACTCCTGGAAGATACACTGCCAGAAGATGAATTTGATGCTCTCTGGCGAAAGCCCATAATCTGAGAGCTTCGTTGCAAAGCGACAGAGAGCCCGTCCCTCCTTGCTTGTTGACATAGAACATGGCCACCTGATTGTCTGTCTGAACTAGGACAGTCAGGTTGGCAAGGAGGGTATGGAAGACTGTGAGGGCAAGGAAGATTGCTCGCAGTTCCAGAAGGTTGATATGAAGGGTGGTCTCTTGGAGAGACCAGGTTCCCTGAGTGGAGAGATGTTGAAGATGAGCTCCCCACCCTGTTTGGGAGGCATCTGTTGTGAGGGTTGCTTGGGGCAACGAAGGTTGGAAGGGGGTCCCCAACAACAGATTTTTGGAGGATGTCCACCACTGGAGAGACCAAAACAGACGTTTTGAGGTGAGTACCTGGTCTGACAGCAGTCCCGATGCTTGAGACCACTGGGTGGCCAATGTCCATTGAGCTGTTCTCATATGGAGACGAGCATAGGGCACCACATGAACCGTGGAGGCCATGTGGCCCAGAAGTTGCAGCATTTCTTTGGCTGACAAGTGACTTCTGGACTGAGCCTGGGAGGCCAAGCTTATTAGCCGTTGGCCTCGGACCAGAGGAAGGTAGGCCCTTGCAGTGGTGGAATCCAGATAAGCCCCTATGAATTCCAGGGACTGAGTAGGGATGAGTTGGGACTTGGGAATGTTTACCACAAGTCCCAGATATTGAAGAATACGCCTTGTGCGGTCCAAGGAAATCTGGACTTCTGACTGAGATGGAGCTCGGATGAGCCAGTCGTCCAGATATGGGAACACGAAGATTCCCATGCCTCTTAGAAATGCGGCTACGACTGCCATGCATTTTGTGAATACTCTTGGAACAGAGGCGAGACCGAAGGGAAGTACTCTGTATTGGAAATGTTTTCCCTGGAACAGAAATCGAAGATATTTTCTGTGGGATGGATGGATGAGTATATGAGTGTACGCATCCTTGAGATCTAGAGAACAAAGCCAATCCTGACTCTGAAGGTATGGAAGGAGAATGCCCAGAGAGAGCATTTTGAATTTCTCCTTGAATAGAAACTTGTTCAATTCTCTCAGATCTAGGATAGGTCTGAAGCCCCCTGTCTTCTTTGTTATGAGAAAATAAGGGGAGTAGAACCCTAACCCCTGTTGAGGAAGAGGAACCTCCTCTATTGCCCCTTGGGCAAGGAGAGAGGAGACTTCCTGACCCAACAGGGTCAGAAGAGATGGGGGAGAACTGAATTGCCTCACCATGGTATGGGGAGGAAGGCTGGAGAAATGAAGTTTGTAGCCCTCTCTGATGATAGAGAGGGTCCATTGCTCTGATGTTATTTGCTCCCATCTGGGAGCAAAGTGAGCTAACCTTCCCGGTATGGTGAGAGGCTCTGGTTGTTCCAGAGCCAGAAATGGTAAGTTCTCTAGGGGCAAGTCAAAACCCCTGAGGGGGTTGAGCCTGCTGGGGTGTAGCAGACACTGCAGACTTTGACTTTACTTGCTTAGATTGCTGACGTTTAGCAGCAAAGCGAGGCTGAGAAGATTGTTGGCCAGTATTTGTGGAAAATCTGGCCTTCTTGTAGTACGGCCTTTTAAAAGGTTTCTTTTTGGCAGGAGTAGAAGTAGACTTAGAAAGTCTATCTAGAGTGGCATTTTCTGCGTCCATTTGAGCTTTAATTTGCCAGTCCTCACCAAATAAGTTCTCTCCTGTACAGGGCAGATTCCTTAAGCCATCCATGACCCAGGGTTCTAGGTCAGAAGCCTGGAGCCAAGCAAGACGTCGGGCTGCAATAGCGATTCCCGAAGCCCTGCCAGCAACCTCAAAGGAATCAAAGGCTGCCCTGTTGGAAAACTTGGAGACCTCTGAAAGTTGTGTCACCAGAGTAGTGAAGTCCTCCTTTTTATCCTCAGGGATAAAGGGGGCTAAATGCCGTACCTTTAGGGCAAGTTCTCTGAGAAACATGCCCATATAAAGGCTGTAAGAATTGATCCTGGCTATAAGCATACTAGCCTGAAAGATCTTTCTACCAAAAGAGTCGAGGGTCTTACATTCTCGCCCTGGAGGGGTAGAGGAATGCCTTTTAGGACTCTTTATCTTCTTCATAGCAGACTTCACCACAATGGAGTGGTGAGGCAGCTGAGTCTTTTGAAACCCAGGAGAAGGAGGGACCCGGTACATGGTGTCCAACCTACGGGAATAAGGAGACAGGGTTAGAGGAGTCTCCCACAAATCCATCAAGTGTTCTTGAAGGATTTCATGGATAGGCAGAGTAACTGCCTCTTTAGGAGGTTTAGAGTATCCTAAAATATCCAATTTTTTTATCTGGGTTCCTTTTCAGCAGATGTAGCAATAGAAAGTGCTTTAGCTACATCAACAATGAAATCCTGAAAGGATAAATCCTCTGGAGGAGACATCCTCCTCTTTAGAGAAGAGGGCTCCTCAGGAAGATCAAACTCAGCAGAGTCATCAGAGGAATTGAACTCATCAGAAGAATCTGAGTATTCTCTGTGCTTGCAATGCACGATACGCGTACCGATCGATATCGACATCGGGCGTATCGGGCATGGGATTGGTATCGGGCAAAAGCCTGAATCCAGCAAGCGGAACCGATCGACGCTTGGAAGTCGATGGTCTCGGTTCCGGTGTGGATACCGGAACCGGGGTCGGTACCGATGGAATCGGTACCGAGGGCGTCGCAGCCTTAATGAAAGCCAAAACGGCCTGCTGCATGGTCTGGACAGTATTGCCCATGGACGCCACTGCTGCCTGGATGTCGGTACCGGTATCGACCGGTACCCCAGAGCAGTCTAACAGGTGATCAGTCGAGGCCGTGCCATCGATGTCAACCTGTAACCCCATAGGTGATACTTTGGAGGCCGGAGCCTCCCACCGGGGTTTTTTGGTCTGGGCAGAATCCTCGAACTCAAGATTGAGAGCCTCTCGATCTTTTGAAAGAGATTTGCTTTTAGAGGATTTGCCCACAGAAAGTTTGGTTACCTGAGATCCATCTGGAGAGGAAGACCTGGATGACTGTGATGCTGGATTATCTGAAGCAAACAGCACATGGAACTTGTTGGCCCGGTTCTGCATACCACGTTTAGACATCTGGGAGCAGAATGGGCAGTCCGGTATGGAATGGTCAGGTCCTAAACATTTAAGACACCATTCATGGGTGTCTGTGAGAGAAATAACAGCATTGCACTTGGTACACTTTTTAAAACCAGGGGCTGGTTTCTCCATGAGGAGAATTTGTGTAGGCCTGAAGGCCTAACAAAAGTTACCAAGCTGTGCTGAGAAAATAAAAAAAGAGATTTTTTTTATTTTTTTTTTAAAGAAAGAAAGAGAGACCGGCAGTACCGGTTTTGGTATGGGGAAGGCAGGTACGCGGTCAAAAGAAACAAATTAAAATAACAATCTCTTCAGCGGTGACAGGAACACGACCTGCTGGCTCCGCGGAAAAAGAGAAACTGAAGAGAGCTGGTAAGGAAGGCGGGAAGGCAGCGCGCATGCGCTGTGGGAAGCCCCAAAAGCTTTTCATCTGAAAAGCTGGGGAGCTTTCCCGCGCGGGCTCCGTCGGTTCCGACTTACCCATATGTGAGGACTTATTCCTGCTTGTTCCTGGAGATTAAGTCATCGCATATGGGTGACATCACTGACGGAGGCCCACACAGGAACACTCCCTAGCTTCCAAAGGAAACTTTTAGGAGGCACATTGTGCATGCACGCCTGCCTTCCCACCTGCCGTGGTGCCATCTTCTGCAGTCTAATAACATAGCAGGAGCCAAAAGGCAACTCCCCACAGTGGTAGAAGGGTTGTGAGGACTTATTCATGCTGTTCACAGTGAATACCTGCTATAGATGAGTAACTACACTTTCTCCATGAACAAGCATGAGATAAGGTCTCATGAATGGGACTTCCAAGCTATAGGCTACTGGAACCCGAGGAGATCAACAGCCTAACAAGGGCAACCGACTGGAGAAACCAGGAACAACAGCAGGGTAGTCCCCAGAGGGATTCATCTGATTCAGCATCCTCAGCAGACATTGACCTGAGGGGTTTTAGCAGGTAGCCTGGACTGACCGAAGGGCTGGTGGGCAGGTTGACTCTAAGATCCAATGAGATGCCAGAGCACAGCCTGGCCAAAATTGCTGTCCCGTCAGGAATCCTCATCCATACAGTAATGGGTTGCAAATGTATGGACACATAACAGTCTTGTAGATTTCCTCTGCAGAAATAGAGCAGTGGTTGGCCACCAATGCAGCCATAGTACAGACATTGTAAGCCGTGAAATTTCCTTCAAGACTCAACCTAGCCTGGAAATAAGCATGAGTGATGCAGTTTGCTAGCCAAAGGGATAGTATGTGCTTTGAAACAGTGGCATCCAGCTTACTAGGGTCAAAGGAAATGAACAGCTAGGCGGACTGGCAGCGCACGTTTTGCATTCCAGATAGAACGCTAGAGCCTGCTTGCAGTCCAAGATATGCAACATCGTCTCACTCTGGTTAGCGTGAGGCTGAGGGAAGAACGTTGGCAAGACTATCGACTGGTTAAGATGGAACACGGAGACCACCTTCGGCAGAAAGCGGAGGTGTGTGTGCAGAGACACGAGTCCAGTGGCTTGAACGGGGACCGCATCAGCTGGGTGAGTACCACATTGAGATCCAAAGCCACTGTAAGGGGCTTAGCAGATGCTTCGAGAGGAACAGGCCCCACATGAAGCGAACCATGAAAGGCTGGGCCAAAATAGACTTCCCCTCAGAGCCATGATGGTACGCCCCTATTGCGCTGAGATGAATGCACACCAAATTGGAAAGTCTTGAATCCAAGAAATGCAGGAGGTACTTCAGCAGCTGGTCCATGGCACAAAAGAAGGGGTCCAGTGCCCTGCCCGCACACCAGGTGGCAAACCTCTGCACTAGCATGCAGGCCTTACATGTTGAGTCCTTGCAGGATGTTCTTAACACCCTCAGGATGATTGAGCTCCGAGAGGACTACCTGCTCAGCATCCATGCAATGAGGACCAACAAGTGGACATCGGGATGCAGCAAGGTTCCACCCTCCTACGAGATGTGATTTAGGGTGGAGCCCAGATGGAGAGGCTCCCTCTGTGAGAACTGCAGCTGTAGTGGGAACCACAGCTGCAGAGGCCAATCAGGAGAGATGAGGATCATGGAGCCCTTGCCTGGAGCTTCAGGAGGGTTTACCACCACCAGTGGTATCAGGGGGTATGCATACAGCAAGCCCTGCCTCCAGTGAAGGAGGAAGGCATCTGAGGCCAGGCAGTTGCTGGCCAGCCTCCGGGAGCAGAACCAGTTCACCTGGGCATTGTGTACTGTGGTGAAGAGATCCACCACAAAAACGCCCCACTACTGAAAGATCTGGTTCACCACTGCACTGTTGAGGGTCCATTGGTGTGGTTGAAGTACTCGACTGAGCTGGTCCACTAGGCCGTTGAGCTTGCCAGGCAGATAAGTTGCTCTGTCCATGCCATGGAGGACGACACACTTCTACAACCTAACTGCATCCCAGCAGGAGGTACGAGCCTATGCCCCTCTGCTTGTTCATGTAGAAGTCTTAAGTGGAATTTTGGAGAACAGCAGCAGTATCCTGTACACGTTGTTTATAGCTGAAGGGCAGCAATGTGAGAGCTGGTGGCTGGAAATTCTGGGTTTAGAACTGGTGCCGCCAGGGCAGGGTAGGAGCTGATAGACAATCTGAAGTGGGCTGTGAGAATGAAATATTATACAGCTCTTATGGGGCTGTTTAGGCTCAGAATTTGACAGGAAGATTCTGTTTCCTTTTCTGTTTGTGTTTTGTAGAAGTGGCACTGCTATCTGATTTACCTGGAGTATCCCCTTTTGAGGTTGTTTATGAGGACAAAGTCCTCTTTTCAGCACCTGCCATTATCACTGAGGGTGTTGGAGTTAATGCCCCAGTCCTAATTAGGAGGACCATACTTTTGAGAGGAAGAAGCCACTGGCAAGAGAGAAACTATTTCCAATGTCATGACAGACACCAAGAAAATGCTGGGATCACCCCCTGCAGGAGCCTGTGTTAGGGCCAGTGAGGTCCTTGAAGATACTGTAGCATTTCTGTCAGTCAGTCATCATGATCATGGTGCCACAGGAACCAGCTAGATCACTGTAAAGAGTGAGCCATGGTGGCTGTATATCACACCATCGGTGCCAGCAGACAGTAATTTCAATGGAACTGCTTGAAAGATAAAAACAATGGTAAATAAAGTTAAAAGCTAATGATTTTCTATGAGGCACATAGGAAGAGGAGGGGGACCCCCAACTGCACATGATATGGAAAGATTAAATTGCTAATTGGCTACTGTGGAGAGAGCGAAGTTGAATCATGCAACAGTAAAAGTCATCTTTTGGAGGGTAGCTCCGTCAGAGGACATCACCAGAGAGCATGAATCCATTAGCCTTGCCTGAATACAGAGAAATACTTTCCCTTTCCAGGTATCAAAAAGAACCCCCAAAAAAACCCTAATGAATAGAGTGGAAACAGCTTTCTCTTTGCAAACATAGAAACATGACAACAGGTAAAGATCATACAGTCTATTCAGTCTGCTCTTCCATACCAACCACTAAGCTACAGACCTTTTTTCCTTTAGAGATCTGTGTTTGGCCCATGCTTTCTTGAATTCATATAGTTTGTCTTTACCTCCTCCACTGAGAGACTAATCCATGCATCTACCACTCTTTGCATAAAGAAATTTCTCCTTGGACAAGCAGGATTCGTCAGCCACACCTGGTGACGTCATCCAACAGTGCCGACACGGAAGTGCTCTCTATAACTCAAATCTTTCTGAGCATGTGCCAGAGGCCCAACCACTAGCCCGCCCCTAGCCAGCCAGTCTTTTTTCTTCCGCCGTGCCGTACACACGCGGATTCCTGCTCTCCTAAGCCAGAGAAGACAAAAGAAAGAAATCAGAAAGAAGAAGAAATCTACTCACAGTAAGACCATGCCTTCCAAACCGGGATTTAAGAAATGCTGCCTTTGCTCCCGGAAGATGAGCAGCTCCGATGCCCACGACCGGTGTGTTAGATACCTAGGGGATAATCACCAGGTCTCCGACTGCCAGCACTGCTCACAGATGTCTCCCAGAGCCCTAAAAATCAAGAGGCCACGCTCTACAGGATTTTCTCTCATCTCTGCCGCCTCCGGAGTCCTCCACCATGGCTCGCAGCTCTTCGCAGATCCAGGATGTGCCCCAAGGGGCCTCCATCCCCGGTCTCTGCAGTCCGGACCTCCCAGCTCCACTAAAAGCACCCGTGGCCCATAAACCCACCTCCAACGGAGACTGGATCGCAACCACAGCTGAGTCTCCAGCACAGAAGGTGCACTCTTCCACAAGCTCCTCCAGTGCCCCCCCGCTGTGATCAGCCGCGCCATGCTTTCCACGCTGCTCCTGGGGGCCACCATCTTGAACGCATCATCGCCGGAAGCTCTGCCCACTCGCCAGCCATTGGACATAGTCACGGGCACGGTAGCTCCGCCTCCAAGCACCCGATTGGGCAGCTGCATGGACACACGCCCCCTCTCACCAGCGCCGACTCCGGAGCTTCTCACAACGTCGGCACCGATCCCCCACCGGCACAGACAGTCAACAAGAAGCATCGGGGCAAGAACAAAGGCAGCGATCGGCACAGAGGCAGCAAGAGTGATCGGGGCAGAGACACTGATCGACGCAGGGAGGAATGAGCCAGTGATCTGAGTCAGGAGCACGGACAGCACAGAGGCAAGCTGCAGCCCCAACACAGCCGGCAGGGAACACAGATCCCACAGATACCACCAACGGCATAAACAAGGCATCTCGGCCAGCCCGGACACCAGGCCCCGCAAAAAGGTTACGCCTGTCACTTCTAGCCTTGCGCAAGGAGGCCAACAGGTACCAGCATCAGACACCTCTACAGCAGCGCTGCCTAACCAGGGAGCTATAGTACAGCTCCTATCCTATCCAGCCTCACGACCCTCCTAAGGGAAGGCCTCACGAACGCCCCCACCTCTCCAGTGGTGAGTGCCAAGGAACCTCGAGGCACATCCCACAACTGCACGCAACACATGGAGACCACCTCAGAGACGTCCAAGCCCCTTTCCCTCCTCAGCTCTGAAGAGGAGGCGGCGGCGACGCCGCTTGGAGTGGGATCTCCAAATAAAGACACTCAGTCTGCTTTAACATCTGACTCGGCTGTGGGCTCCACCGTGGCCCCTTCCGACCCAGACCCGCCTGCGCCGACTCCTCTCCAGGAAGACCTCACATATCCCAAGTTCCTGCGCAAGGTAGCATTCACCTTAAGCTTTACACTGGCCGAGTCCTCGGAACAACCCGGACCGGAGATTCTCATGTACCTCAATGCCCCAAAAGCATCGGTTACACTACCAATACACCAACGCCTCCTGGATACTCACGTCAACCTTTGGCAGAACCCGGCCTCGTCGCTTGCGTGCCCCCGCAAACTGGACACGAAATACCAGGTCCGACAGGCCCCTGGGTTCGGAAAAACTCAGCTGCCTCACCATTCAATCGTCGTGTCCTCAGCCTTAAAACACATCAAGTCATCACGTAACCACGCCAACTCCCCTCCCAGGAGAGACCCCAAGCTTCTAGACGACGTGGGGAAGAAAGTCTTTCAGGGGGCGATGCTGAACGCAAGGATTGCTGCGCACCAGTTCCAGCATATACTCTACCAAGACACTTTGAAAGTGGCTAGCAAAGACACCATTGCAGCTCTCCCACAAGAGGAAAAAGCAAAAGCCACATCCACAATTGGGGACCTCAAGGAATGCGGCAAACACCTGATTAGCATAATACATGACGCCTTTGAGGCAGCCACACATATAGCTGGTACTGCCATCTCGACCCAGAGGCTGGCATGGTTGCAGGCGTCGGGCCTACGTGAAGACACGCACGAATGTATCGCGGATGCCCCCTGCAATGGCGAGTCTCTCTTCAGAGAAAAGGTCACAGACACGGTCAATGATATGAAAGACCACTGCATCACCCTGCAGACCCTCGCTGAAGACGGCCTAGAATGTAGCTCCACCGCCAAGGGAAACTACAGCCGCAAGACAAGAAATACAACTCCTACTGCAAATAGCAGCCACCGCGCTACAAGCAGCCATCATATCATTCCTCGGATAGCGCTTCAAACAGAAGCACCAAAGGGACAGGAAACAAAAGAAACCACCACCCCAGGTGGCAAAAAGCATACCTTCCTTTTGACTATCAACGTCCGGCGGAGCCAACAACAATCCCGGTGGGAGGGCGATTAACTGCCTTCTTGTCCTCCTGGCAACTTATCTCTACAGACACATGGGTCTTACAGATCATACGGGAAGGTTACCACCAATGTTCCCTCTAATTTTCTGTAGGCTGTGTGCGCATAAAATATCAGCTGTGCAGCTTTTGAAGGAAGGTTAAATTTTTGTGCGCCACATAACGACACTCGGAGTTATATACTTTAAAATTTGACTACCCGTCAGAATACAGTATGTACACCACATGGATTGCACTAGAAAATATTGTAGAACTTGTGAAAACCATAAATACACAACAACTTTTACATTTTAAGACATCTGTGTTGTTTTCTATCAGATTCAGAACCATAATTTTTGTGCGCTCTGTTGTAAAGTATGTGCGCTCTCTCGGCGAGGGGTGTGCGCGCGCACAGCTTAGAGGGAACAGTGGTTACCACCTACGCTTCCTCGCTCCCCCTTGCCAGCGCTCCGCACCGGACCAAGCAAACAAACGACCTCTGCTAATGCATCTCGAACCGATACGCCTGCTGACATCTCAAGCTATCAAGCCAGTTCCCCCCGACCAGATCAATCAAGGCTTCTACTCCAGATTTTTCCTCGTGCCCAAGAAGTCAGAGGGGGTGCGCCCCATCCTAGACCTATGGAACTTGAACAAGTTCATCCACAAAGAGAAGTTTCATATGTACTCCCTGGCCTCGATCCTCCCCCTCCTCTAACCAGGAGACTGGTTCTGTTCCCTTTGACGTGGGACTCGTGCCTGTGTGTTGGATAATCCACGTCCTTGTGCTGGTTCTGTTCCCCTCGCATCCCTGGACCTGCAGGACGCCTACACTCACGTCCCTATCCATCCAAGGGACAGACAGTACCTGCGGTTCCAGGCCCTGGGGGGGGGCACTACCAATACAAGGCCCCACCATTCGGACTCTCCCCAGTGCCACGGATATTCACAAAATGCGTGACGGTTGCAGCTGCGCACCTGTGGAAGCAAGGCATCCACGTCTTCTCTTATCTGGATGACTGGCTTCTCTCCACCATCAGCACGAGGTACACAGACAGCGGTCAGGCAAACCATCCGCCTCCTTACCTCCCTCGGATTCTTGATAAACTACAAGAAATTACACCTCATCCCCACTCAATGAATGGAGTTCATCGGGGCCGACATAGACACTATTAAAGCAAAAGCGTTCTTACCGCGCAGTGAGCGGAGAAGCTGGCCGCCCTAGCGGCGGCAGTCTCCCTCCAGACTGTTTCAACAGCTCAGACCATATGGCCGCCACCACCCAAGTGCTACCTCTAGCGCGACTACACATGCGTACCCTCCAGTGGCGCCTACGCTCGTGCTGGAACCAGCGCACACAGCCCCTCTCCGCCAACATCACCCTCGATGTATGGACCAAGAGGAGCCTGCGATGGTGGATGATCAAACGGAACCTCACGGTGGGGAAGGAACTACAACAACCATGCCACCAAATCACCATCACTATGGATGCGTCCAACATGGGCTGGGGAGCCCACATGGGCCACCTTCGCACACGAGGAGCCTGGACAGCGGCAGAAGCACACCTACACATAAACCTTCTGGAGCTCAGGGCCGCAAAATACACCCTACAAACTTTCCAGCCACACATCAGAAGGAAATCCGTACTCATCCAGACAGACAACCAAGTCGCCATGTTCTATATCAACAAGCAAGGAGGGACGGGCTCCCGCCCCTTGTGCAAGGAAGCCCTCAACATTTGGGCACTAGCCCTGGAGAATTACTGCTGGCTACAAGCATCCTACTTCCCGGGAGAACAGAACTCCTTAGCGGACAGATTGAGCCGACAGCTGAGTCCGCACGAGTGGACCCTGAACTCCTCGACTGCCAGCAACATATTCTGCCGCTGGGGCCAGCCCCAGCTCGATCTCTTCGCCCCGGAGCAGAACAAGAAGTGCAACCTATTCTGCTCCAAACACCCATCGATCAACAGCATAGCTTCAGATGCATTCGACGTGTGCTGGGGGGAGTGGTCTCTAGTGTACGCCTTCCCACCCACCCCCCTTCATCTCCAAGACGCTACAGGTGGTGATCCAAGACAAGGCCCACACATCATCCTGGTGGCTCCATACTGGCCCCGCCAGATGTGGTTCCCAACCCTCCTATGCCTCGCGCAGGAGAAGCCCTTCCACCTCCCCCTCCAGCTGTCTCTGCTCACCCAGGACGACGAACTCACACTTCACCCCAACCTCAAGGCCCTTGCCTTGACAGCCTGGAGGTTGAAAGGATAAACCTCTCAGCAATTAATGTTTCGGAGGAGGTTCAACACATCATCCTGGCCACCAGACACCCCTCCACAAGAAAATCCTATGGACTCAAGTGGAGAAGATTCAGCCTATGGTGTGCATCCAAAAGGGCTTAAACCGTCAAGCTGCCCCGTCCCTCGCACCTTGCGGCACTCTCCAAACAGGGCCTGAAAACCATCTCCGTCCGGGTCCACCTATCAGCCATTGAGGCCTTCCACGACCGTGAGGGCGACGCGACCATCGCCTCCTTGCCCCTGGTGGCAAGCTTTATGAAAGGGCTCCACAACTTGCGGCCCCATACATGGGCCCCTGCCCCAGCTTGGGATCTCAACGTTGTCCTTCAGCAGCTGACTCAACCGCCCTTCAAGCCTATGCTCTCAGCCTCAATGAAGCACGTGACATGGAAGACGCTCTTCTTGATAGCTATCACGTCAGCACGCAGAATCAGCGAACTTCAGGCACTAGTGGCCCACCCCCTGTACAACCAACTACTACATGACAGAGCCACCCTACGTACTCACCCCAAATTCATCCCCAAGGTGGCGTCGGACTTCCACATCAACCAAGTAATCGAGCTACCAACATTTTACCCGGAGCCGCACTCCTCCCCCGAGGAGCAGAGGCTGCACACACTGAACTGCACCAGGGCCCTCCGAACCTATATCCTGAGGACAGGCCCACTCCGGAAGGGCTCTCAGCTGTTCATATCCTATGATCCCAACAAGCCGGGGCGCCCGGTCACAAAGCGCACCATGGCTCAATAGATCTCCGACTGCATCAGTCTCTACCACGAGCTGGCGTGCGAACAAGCTCCACTTAAGGTGGGACTGCACCAACTCAGGGCGCTGGCAACCACCATTGCCAACCTGCGCTCTATTCCCCTGAAGGAGATCTGCAAAGCCGCCACGTGGTCCTCTGCCCACACGTTCCAAAGACACTATTGCCTGGACCTGGACACCCAAACGTGTGCCGCGTTTGGACAGGCGGTACTCTCCACCGCGACCAGCACCCCATCAGACCTGTGACTCTGCTGCTGGGCTATTCACATTGAAATGGGACTAACAGTATATAGTGAACTGCTGGGCTACTCACATTGGAATGGGACTGACAGTATATGTACCTGTGTTCCATTTCCGGCCATGTCGGCCTTGATGTTAGGCCATGTTGGCCACCAATTCCAGCCATGTTGGCCACCCAGTTAACGTAAGTCATGTTAGCCAAACCCATGTTTGCTGTACACACTGTTTACGATAATAAATGCTCATTGCTTTTCACCTAGTCTCGGCCTCCCTCTCCACAGCTACTTCGCGCTATCGCGCAGCTAGGGAGGCACCAGATGTGGCTGACGAATCCTGCTTGTACAAGGAGAAAACGGGTTACTTACCTGTAACAGGAGTTCTCTGTGGACAGCAGGATAAGTCAGCCACACAATCCCACCCACCTCCCCAGGCCGAGGTAGGCCTCAGCACGCCCCTAGCCATGGGCCCTCCGGGCACAGCTAGAAACTCACTGGCTGGCTAGGGGCGGGCTAGTGGTTGGGCCTCTGGCATGTGCTCAGAAAGATCTGAGCTATAGAGAGCACTTCCATGTCGGCGCCATCAGATGACGTCACCAGGTGTGGCTGACTTATCCTGCTGTCCATGGAGAACTCCCGTTACAGGTAATTAACCCCATTATTTCTGCAAATTACTCCTGAGTCTATTTTCTTTCACCTTCATACTATGCCCCCTCGGTTAAGGGCTGTCAGGTAACGCCTCTTTGCAGATGAAACCAAAATTTTCAAAAGAATAGACACACAGGAAGCAGCAGATAACATGAGGAGGAATGAGCTTGAATAGTCAGGAATTTGGCAGCTGAGATTTATTGCTAAAAAATGCAGGGCTATGCATTTGTGCTGCAAATCTCCAAGGGAACATTACAGTGTAGGGGGCAAAGTACTTGTATCAACAAAAGAAGAGCAGGACCTTGGCGTGATTGTTTCTGATGATCTTAAAGTGGCTAAACAGGTAAAAAAGGTGACTGTGAAAGCCAGAAAGATGCTTGGGGGCATAGGGAGAGGAATGGCCAGCAGAAAAAAAGGAAGGTGATAGTGCCTCTGTATAAATGTCTAGTACAACCTTATTTGGAGTATTGTGTGCAATTCTGGAGACCATAAGGATGTATCAAAGATATCATAAGGATATAAATGGGATGGAGTCAAGGTAGAGAGTGGCAATTAAAATGGTCAGTGGTCTTCGTTATAAACCATAAGGGAACAGACTTAAAAATCATAATATGTATATGTTAGAGGAGATCTGAGAGAAACATTTAAATACCTCCATGGCATTAATGTACAAGAGGAGAGTGCTCTTTCTACTACTACTATTTATTTGTATAGTGCGACAAGAAGTACGCAGCACTGTACAGACACATGTAAAAGACTGTCCCTGCTCATCAGAGCTTACAATCTAGTCAAGACAAACACAACAGCTGAGGACAAGGATATATCTAGGGGAATGGTAAGGAAACACACAGGAGACTAAGCAGATCAGGATCCAAAAACAGCCTTGAAGAGGTGAGTTTTCAGCCTGGATTTGAAAAGGGCCAGAGATGAAACCTGACACACAGACTCAGGTAATTTGCTCCAGGCATAAGGAGCAGCAAAGTGGAAGAAGCAAACTCCGGAGTTAGCAGTAGAAGAGAAGGGCACAGATAGAATGGAACTGCCAGAAGTGCGAAGTTCCCGAGGAGTGGTGTAGCTGAGAGATAAGAGGAAAGGAGAGGTAGTGAGGAACAGCAAAATGAGTGCACTTATAGGGCAGTAGTAGTAGTTTGAACTGGATGTGGAAGTGGAAATGGAAAGGGAGCCAGTGAAGCAACATGAGAAGAGGGGTGTTATGAGCATATCGAGGCTGGTGGAAGATATTAATCATGCAGTTGAGTTTTGAACAGATTGAAGGGGAGAAAGATGATTCAGAGGGTGACTAGCAAGGAGGAGGTTGCAACAGTCTAGATGGGAGGCGACTAAAGAATGGATAAGTGTCTTAGTAGTGTGTATAGAAAGGAAGGGACGAATGTTGCCAATGTTATAGAAAAAGAAGCAATAGATTTTAGATCTCTGTTGGATGTGTGCAGAGAGAGAGTGTAGAGTCAAAGATGACCACAAGGTTGCGAGCTGAGGGAACAGGGAGAAGTGTAGTGTTATCTACAGAAATAGAGAAGGGAGAAAGGGGGGAGATGGGTTTAGGGGAAAGAGAAGGAGCTCAGTTTTGGCCATGTTCAGTTTCAGATGGCAGTGAGACAATCAGATAGCAATGTCGGATAAGCAGGTAGAAATCTGGGCCTGTATTCCTGGAGAGATTTCAGGCACAGAAAAGTAGATCTGACAATCAAAATAAAGATGGTACTGAAAACCATGGGAGAAAATGAGTGCATCAAGGGACCGAAGTAAAGTAAGCTCTGCAATGAGGGGGTATAGGATGAGAGTGAAAGGGAATAGACCGAGGAATAATATGCAGAAAAGCATAGTTACTCATCTGTAACAGGTGTTCTCCAGGGACAGCACGAATCAGTCCTCAAATATGGGTGACGTTGACACCGATGGAGCCCTCGCCAAATCACCTTCCCACTTTCAAAGAAAGCCTTTGGGAGATGTCACCATGCATGCATGGTCCCCTTCCCGCCCAAGGGTGCCATCTTGCTCAGTCAGATGACATAGCTAGAGCAGACAAAGAAGATGGCCAAAATTGTACAGAAACTCCAAGAGGAGGCGGGAGGGTTGTGAGGACCAATTCCTGCTGTCCCTGGAGAACTGTTACAGGTGAGTAACTACGCTTTCTCCAGGAACAAGCAGGAAGTCAGTCCTCACATATGAGACTCCCTAGCTACAGGCTACTGAGAACCTGTAGAAAAAACACAGCCCAGCCATGAGCAGCCGCAAGCAAATAAGAGAAAAAAGACTCTGAGGACCCCAGTGTCCAGGGAGAACCATGGCTCCAGTAGCCTGAACAAGAATGTTCGGAGGACAGGAACTTCCTAAATCCCAAACAGATTATGGAGTACGGCCTGGCCAAAGGCACTGTCCCGTCGGGACTCCTTCTCCAGGCAGCAGTGAGCTGCAAAAGTATGAATGGAAGACCAGATGGTAGCCCGGCAGATGTCCGCCAAGGGGACAGAACGTAAGCTCACAACGGAAGTTGCCATAGCTCTGACATTGTGCACTGTGACTGGGCGCTCCAACGACAGCCCAGCCCGGTCATGGGCAAAGGCAATGCAGTCCACCACCCAGATGGACAGGGTGCACTTAGTGACAGCCTCCCCCAGATGACTGGGGTTGTAAGAAACACAAAGCTGTGAGGCTTTACGGTGGCCCTGAGTATGCTGTAAGTAGGACAGGGCCCTTTTACAATCCAGAGTATGCAGAATAGCTGCTGCCTTGTCAGTGTGGGGCCGTGGGAAAAAGGCGGGGAGCACCACCTCTTGGTTGAGATGGAAGGCGGACACCACCTTCGGGAGGAATTTAGGATGGGTACGAACAACAACCCTATTCTTATAGAATCTGGTTTAGGGTGGCTCGGCCACCAAGGCTTAGAGCTTGCTGACTCTGCGGGCAGAGGTGACAGCCACCAGAAAGATAATCTTCCAAGATAGGTAACACAGATGGCAGGTAGCTAAGGGTTTGAAAGGCGGTTTGGTAAGCTGTGTCAGGACTAGGGGTGGCCGAATGGGAGGCTTAGAGAGCAGCAAGCCCTGCATGAAGCAGGTAATGAGGGGCTGGACAGAAAGAGGCTTGCTCTCTATGGCGTGATGATGCGCAGAGAGCACGCTGAGGTGTACTCGAACGGAATTGGACTTAAGTCCAGCCTTTGAGAACATAAGATATGCCATACTGGGTCAGACCATCAAGCCCAGTATCCTGTTTCCAACAGTGGCCAATCTAGGTCATAACTACGTAGTAGTTTCCCCAAAAGACATAGGTTCCTCAATGCTTGTATTGGGTCAAGCAGTGATATCCCGGGTCCCTTTTAATAATGGTTTATGGACCTTTCCTCCAGGAACTTGCCCAAACCTTTTTTAAACCCAGCTACACTAACAGCTTTTACTACATCCTCCGGTAACAAATTCTAGAGTTTGATTACACGTTGAGTGAAAAAATATTTTCTCTTATTAGTCTTAACACTAGAAGCCCCAAAGTGCGTCAATTGACGCAAATGCATCTTCGAAGTTGTATACCAGCGCCACTGCTAGAACCGTATCAGTCATGTTCCATTACTTTGTTAGCAAGATCAAGATGTTCAAATATGTACATCGAAAATTAATGACAGATGCACCACCTAGCGGGAAAATGAATTTGTACCTAGAAGCCCCAAAGTACGTCAATTGACACACTTAATTGTCTTGGATGTATCAATTGACGTATTTTGGGGCTTCAAGTTATAAATTCATGTTCCCACTAGGTGGCACATCTCAATCACTGTTTACAGTTTTACTCCGACATTACAAACAAACACACGATGATGTCATGTAATGACATCACATACTGCACATATTTAACAAATAAGTAACTTCACATTAATTCACATCTGCATTGCATGCTAAACGCAGTCGTCGTGATAATGTGTCAATTGACGCACTTTGGGGTTTCTAGGTAAAATTCCTTTTGGGCTTCTAGTGTTAAATAGGTTACCCTGTAGCTTCAATGCATGTCCCCTAGTCTTTCTATATTCTGATGACTTACTATTGCTCTACATTTACCCGTTCCACTCGATTCATTAATTTATAGACGTCTATCATATCTCCCCTCAGCCGTCTCTTTTCCAGGTTGAACAGCCCTAACCTTTTTAGCCTCTTTCATAGGAGTATCATTCCATCCCCTTTACCATTTTGGTGGCTCTTCTCTGTACCTTTTCTAATAACGCTATATCCTTTTTAAGATACGGCGACCAGAATTGCACACAATATTCAAAGTGAGGTCACACCATGGAACGATACAGAGGCATTATAATATCCTTTGTTTTATTTTCTATTCCTTTCCTTATGATAATCTAGCATTCTATTTGCTCTCTTGGCCGCTGCTGCACACTGGGCAGAGGGTTTTAACATGTTATCCACGAGGACGTCTACATCTTTTTCCTGGAAGGTGGTTCCCAATGTGGAACCTGGCATCGTTTAACCATAGTTTGGGTTGTTCTTTCCTAGGTGCATAACTTTGCACTTGTCCACATTAAATTTCATCTGCCATTTGGATGCCCTGTCTTCCAAATTTATCAAGATCCTCTTGCAATTTTCCACAATCCTCTTGGGTTTTAACAACTTTAAATAGTTTTGTGTCATCTGCAAATTTGATAACCTCACTCATTATTCCCTTTTCCAAGTCATTTACGAATATGTCAAAAAGCAGAAGGCCCAGCACAGATCCCTTGAGTATTCCACTATTCACCTTTCTCCATTGGGAAAACTGGGCATTTAGCCCTACCCTCTGCTTTCTTTTAACTAGTTCCTGACCCACAATAAGTACACTGTCAACTATCACATGACTTTTTAGTTTTGCCAAAAGTCTCTAATGAGGGACCTTGTCAAAGGCTTTCTAAAAGTCCAGATACATTATATCAACCAACTCACCATTGTCTACCCATTTATTCACACCTTCAAAAAAACCATAACAGATTAGTAAGACAAGATCTTCCTTGTCTTAAGCTTAAGTTGCACTGTTTTACATAATTCTGTGTCTGTGTACTTCTTTATTTGCAGTTGAATTTAAAGAACTGAATTCCAAGGATCAAGGTTAAGTTCTGCTATCTCGTCAGAAGTAGGCTGTAGGATAAAAGATTCATTCAGTTTGTGCGGTGACTCGGATATTAATTTCTCTTCATTCAAGGCAAGGCAGAGAAGTCAGAGGACTGTGAGTATGGAATACAGGCAGTGTTTAAGAGAGGCAGCCTATTGTAAACACAGTGATATTGTAAAGTCCTTTAGGAGGGACTTTTTCAGAGGAGCTGTGATGTTTGAAGATAATGGTACATGTGAAAAATTGAAGGGAAAATATGTTGTGTGTATTAGAAGAGAAAGTGTATAATGATTAGTTTGTTTGCTTTTCTGACGACGTTTTTTTTTTAAAAAGGATTACGTTATGGTTGTAAAAGATCTAAAAAGCCTGGCTGAAACTTGGTAATTAGTTGTGTTCTCATATGCTGATTTTCTTACTTAGTAGATCATAGCTGTATTTCGGCAGACTTGTAAGTTGATATTTGAAATGTCTGTGTTATTTTTTTGTTAGTAATGTGTAAAGACAGATTTTTCTTGTTTTGTTTCACTCTTGGGTCTTAGGTAGATTATTTCAATTGTTTTTTTCTGTTTTGAGTTGTGCGTTTTGGTTTCTAGAGAGGTGCATTTTGTTTTGATAGCTTTCTGATTTCAGTATGAATGAAAACCAGATAAATGTTGTAGTGCTGTGATTTCTGTGCAGTAAGTTTTAAGCCTTAGGGGTATGTTTACTAAACAGCAGTAGCAGCTTCCTTGCTGTTTGGTAAACATACCCCATAGTCTGGAAGGATTAGTATGTTACGATGGTCTGTGCATGTATGTTGGTAAGGGGATGTAGTTCATGGTATGAGCAAGTGAACATAAGAACATAAGATATGCCATACTGGGTCAGACCAAGGTCCATCAAGCCCAGTATCCTGTTTCCAACAGTGGCCAATCTAGGTCATACATACCTAGCAATTTCCCCAAAAGACACAGGTTCCTCAATGCTTGTATTGGGTCAAGCAGTGATATTCCGGGTCCCTTTTTAATAATGGTTTATGGACCTTTCCTCCGGGAACTTGTCCAAACCTTTTTTTAAATCCAGCTACACTAACAGCTTTTACTACATCCTCCGGTAACAAATTCCAGAGTTTGATTACACGTTTAGTGAAAAAATATTTTCTCTTTGTCTTGAATAGTTTACCCTGTAGCTTAATTGCATGTTCCCTAGTCTTTCTATATTCTGATGACGTAAACAATCGATCTACGTTTACCCGTTCCACTCCGTTCATTAATTTATAGACTTCTGTCATATCTCCCCTCAGCCGTCTCTTTTCCATGTTAAAGAGCATTAGCCTTTTTAGCCTTTCTTCATAGAGGTATCCTTCCATCCCCTTTACCATTTTGGTGGCTCTTCTCTGAACCTTTTCTAATAATGCTATATACTTTTTAAGATATGGTGACCAGAATTGCACACAATATTCAAGGTGCGGTCGCACCATGGAACGATACAGAGGCATTATAATATCCTTTGTTTTATTTTCCATTACTTTCCTTATGATAACTAGCATTCTATTTGCTCTCTTTGCCGCCGCTGCACACTGGGCGGAGGGTTTTAACATGTTATCCACAATGACACCTAAATCTTTTTCCTGGGTGGTGGTTCCTAATGTGGAACCTTGCATCGTGTAACCATAGTTTGGGTTGTTGTTCCCTAGGTGCATAACTTTGCACTTGTCCACATTAAATTTCATCTGCCATTTTGATGCCCAGTCTTCCAATTTATCAAGATCCTCTTGCAATTTTCCACAATCCCTCATGGGGTTTAACAACTTTAAATAGTTTGTGTAATCGGCAAATTTGATAACTTCACTAGTTAATCCCTTTTCCAGGTCATTTATGAATATGTCAAAAAGCAGTGGACCCAGCACAGATCCCTGGGGTACACCACTATTCACCTTTCTCCATTGGGAAAATTGGCCATTTA
This sequence comes from Ichthyophis bannanicus, assembly GCA_033557465.1. Classification (NCBI taxonomy): domain Eukaryota; kingdom Metazoa; phylum Chordata; class Amphibia; order Gymnophiona; family Ichthyophiidae; genus Ichthyophis; species Ichthyophis bannanicus. Next base: position 643,100,134 of record CM066032.1, read on the forward strand.
GCCCTATCCTCTGCTTTCTATCTTTTAACCAGTTCCTGATCCACAATAGTACACTGCCTGCTATCCCATGACTCTTTAGTTTTGACAAAAGTCTCTGATGAGGCACCTTGTCAAAGGCTTCTGAAAGTCTAAATACACTATATCAACTGACACCTTTGTCTACTTGTTTATTCACACCTTCAAAAAGACATAACAGATAGTAAGACAAGATGTTTCTTGTCTAAAGTCATGTTGGCTGTCTCCCATTAGGCCATGACTATCTACATGCTGAGTAATTTTGTTCTTTATGATGGTTTCTACCATTTTCCCGGTACTGACATCAGGCTCACCGGTCTGTAGTTTCCATGGAACCCTTTTTAAAATTGGCGTTACGTTGGCCATCCTCCACTCTTCAGGTATTACAGATGATTTTAATGATAGTTCAGAGATTACTAATAGCAGGTCTGCAATCTCATATTTCAGTTCTTTCAACACCCTTATATATACACCACCCGGTCCAGGTGAGTTGCTCCTCTTCAGTTTATCAGATAGTTGTAATACATCTTCCCGATGTATTGATATTTCTTTCAATTCTTCTGCACCTTTAAATACCACTTCAGTCATGGGTAACATCCCTACATCTTCCTTAGTAAAGACCGAAGCAAAGAATTCATTTAGTCTCTCCGCTATCGCCTTGTCGCCTCTTAGTGCCCCTTTAACCCCTCTATCATCTAATGGACCAACTGACTCTCACTGGTTTTTTGCGAGAAATGTACTTGAAAAAGTCTTTTACGTGTTTTTGCTTCCGCAGCAAACTGCTTCTCAAATTCTCCCTTTGCCTGCCTTATCAATGCCTTGCATTTAACTTGCCAGTGCTTGTGCTGTTTCCAGTTTTGGTCATTTGGCTCTTTTTTCCATTTCCTGAAAGATGCTTTTTTTGGCAACAGCCTCTCTGACCTCACCTTTAAACCATACTGGCAGTTTTTTGGACTTCCTTCCACTTTTCTTAAAGCGTGGAATACAGCTGGTCTGGGCTTCCAAGATAGTATTTTTAAACACCACCCAAGCTTGATGCAAGTCTTTAGCCTTTGCAACTGCTCTTTTTATTTTTTTCTTAACTATTTTCCTCATTTTATCATAGTCTCCCTTTTGAAAGTTAAAAGGTAGTACTGTGGATTTCCTTACCGTCCCTCCTCCATTAATTAAATCAAACACGATTATGCTATGACCACTACTGCCAAGTGGCCCCAACACCCTTATCTCTTGCACCAGATCTGGTGTTTCACTAAGGACTAGATCCAAAATGGCTTCCCCTCTGGTGGTTCATGAACCAGCTGCTCCAAGAAGCAGTCATTTATTTCATCTAGAAACTTTATCTCCCTAACGTGTCCTGCCGTGACACTGACCCAATCAATACTGGGGTAATTGAAATCACCCATTATTATTACTGTGCTGTAACCTTTGTTAGCTTCCCTGATTTCTTTGAGCATTTCATCATCCATTTGTTCATTCTGGCCAGGAGGTCGATAGAACACCCCCACCTCCATTATCTTCCCCTTTCTACATGGAATTTCAATCCAAAGATTCTACAGCAAATTTTGTTTCCTGCAAAACTTTAATCCTTTCTGACTCAATGCCCTCTCTAACATAGAGTGCAACCTCTCCACCAATTTGATAAGCTCTATCATTACGATAGAGGTTGTATCCAGGTATCACAGTGTCCCACTGGTTGTCCTCCTTCCACCATGTCTCTGAGATACCAATCATATATAACTTCTCATTTAGTGCTATATATTCTATAAGCAAGTATTATAGCACCATGTGTACTTGGCAAGAGAACAGGTCAAGCCGTTGCTCTGCACACCAGACTGAAAACCTGTGCCACTTGAAGGTATAAACTCATCTCGTAGAGTTTTTACGAGAGGCCAGGAAGACTTCCTCCACCTCTATGGAAAGGTTGAAGGGTGCTAGGGTGACCCGTTCAGCCACCACACTGAGTGATAGGGATCCCAGGTTGGGATGGAGAAATGAACCCTCCTCCTGGGTCAGGAGTCCTGGGGAATTCTCCAGAGGGACTGGAAGCAGAGTCGAGAGGCAGAGCAACAGGGGGAACCAGGGCTGTCTAGGTCACTAGCATCATGGAAGCCCTGACCCATTGAACCTGGAAGAGAGTCCATCTGATGAGCAGCATGGGAGGAAAGGCATACACCAGGCCATCCGACCACTAGATGAGGAATGCATCCACGCTACACGGCTCGGGTGCTGTTAGGGACAGCAGAAGTGGGGTAGCTGAGCACTGGCCAGGCTGGCAAAGAGGTCCAGGCATGGGGTTCCCCATAGTCAGAACAATCACTGCACAACCCTGGGGTCTAGGCGCCACTCATGCAGCTGGAGGACCCTGCTTAGCCTATCCGCGAGGGTATTGTTCTGGCCCGGAAGGTATACTGCCCCGAGAAGCATTGCCTGATTGATCATGTACGAGGAGGGGGCCACAGCCTCCTGGCAGAGGCGTTGAGACCCAGTGCCCCCTTGTTTGTTCAGATAGAACATTACAAACCTGGTTGTCCGTCTGGGCTAGCACCAACTGGTGCTGCAGGAGGTGTTGGAAAGCTCTGAGTGCCAGGAAGATGGCTCTTAGTTCCAGCAGGTTGATCTGCTGCTGGCTTTCCTTGAGACCAGCCACCCTGCGTGCGCAGTTCTTCGCAATGGGCACCACAGCCCTGCAGGGAGGCAACCGTCCTGAGAATCCTCTGGGGGTTTGGCTGCTGAAAGGGCATACCTCTCTGCAGATGGTGTGTATTCTGCCAACCGAGTGACTCCGCTAGTTGACGGGACACCGAGACCCTGTCCCAGAGCCTGCCCATGGCCAGAAACCACAGAGCGGAGGCACCACTGGGCTGACCGCATGTGGAGGCGGGCTTTAGGGACCACATGGACTGTGGAGGCCATGTGGCCGAGCAGGCATAGCATGGACCGAGCCAATAGGGTAGGACGGTGCTTTGCCTCAGTCGCCAGGGCTCTGAGATGATTCACCCTTTCCAGGGGAAGAAAGGCCTTGGCTTGGAGGGTGTCCAGGCGAGCTCCTATGAATTCCAGGTCCTGTGCTGCAGTGAGGTGGGATTTGGGGTGGTTTATCATCACAAACTCCAGGTTTTGCAGCACCTGAATGGTGCAGGCCGTAGCCTGCTGCACCTCTGAAGCTGTGTCTCCTTTTATGAGCCAGTCGTCCAGGTATGGAAAGATGAAGGCCCCTTGGAGACAGAAGTAGGCGGTCACCACTGCCAGGCATTTGGTGTAGACTCGGTGTGGAGGCTAGGCTGAAGGAAAGTATCCTGTACAGGTAGTTGTCCCCCTCAACCATGAACCTTAAGTACTACCTGTGACTGGGATAAGGCTGTGGGTATAAGCATCATTTAGGTCCAAGAAGCATAGCCAATCTCCCTGCTGGAGGTAGGGCATCAAGGGAGAGCATTTTGAACTTCTCCCGCATCAGGAATTTGTTCAGGTTTCTCAGTTCCAGGATGAACCTTAAGCCTCCTGTTCTTTTTGGGACTAAAAAGTACCTGGAGTAGAACCCTTTCCCCTCGAGTGGGGTGGTACCAGCTTGACAGCCTTGTCCCTGAGGCGGCCTGTGAGTTCCTGTAATAACAGGGCCTGGTGCAGGGGAGTCCAAGGGGGCTCTCTTGAAATAGGAGGGGGCTTCTGGTCCAGGTGAAGGAGGTAACCCTCCCTGACCACTTGGAGTGCCTTGGAGTGTCGGTGGTTATGGTAGCCCACCGGTGGGCAAATAGGGACAGGCTCCCTCCTGTTGGTAGCTGATCCCCCATGGGTAGAGAGGCTATGCCTTGGAAGTCAAAAGCCTGACCCAGTCTGGGCTGGGGTTTAGGGCTTGGGGCCCTTGGGCTTACATGGGCCCTGGTCTGCTCCCTTGCCCTGGTGACCCTGTGAAGGGGTCTGGGTGGCTGGGTAAAGGGGATAGCCCCAGTAGGGATGGCCCTGTCTGTGGAAGGGAGGCCTTTTCTCAAGTGTTTTCTTCCTGGAAAAGCCGAGGTCTTCCTCGAGAGCAGAGTTCTGGTGACATGCTGTGTCTCGATTTTGGCCGCTTTGTCCTCATTGGCTTGCCGAAGAGGTTTTCCCCAAGGCAAGGGACATCAAGGAGTTTTTCCTGGACCCATTGCTCGAGGTCCGACGCCTGGAACCAGGTCTGGCCTTCGGGCCTTCCTCGCGCTGGACTCAAAGCCGTCATAAGCCACGCTCAAGGCAAGTACTTCAAGCAGTCACTGATGGATCGCACAAGGGTCTGGAAGCGCTGGAGGTGCTCCCCATCGAGGCCAACTGTGAAGCCCCCCCCCCCCCGAGTTCCTTGGTGAGGTCTCGGAGGAACATGCCCATATAGAGTTGGTAGGTCTGCATGCGGCATACTAGCTTTGAGCCGTGGTAATATTTCCGACCGAGGGTGTCAAGGGCGTGGGCCGCCCTGCCTGAGGGCACCGATAAGTGGGTCTTCGGGCTCCTTTGTCGGTGCATGGCTCATTCAACCACCATGGAGGTGAGAGGGCATTGTACCTTTCGGAACCCCGGACCTCGTTGGACCCAGTACATGGTATTGAGATGTTGGCTGACAATTGGCACCAAAGCTGGAGTCTCCCACATCCATAGAAGGAATTGACAGAGATTGGGAGGAACGGGGACCATGAGGGCCTCCTTGGATGGTGCCTCGTACTGGAGGATTTCAAGTTCCTCCGTAGGAGGGTCATCCTCCAACTCTGTTGAGGGAGAGCCTTTGCCATGTCCCAAACAAACTCGACGAACGAGGTTTCCTCAGGGGGGGACCGGTGCTTCGAGGCCGGTGGAGACAGGACTGAGGGGAGATCCCAGTGGGCCTGTGTGTCCAGGAGGTCTCGACGTCAGATTCCCAGTTGGAGTAGTCTGTCGACGACTTGAGACCCGACAGCTCTAGCGGTGCTGGAAGTTTCGGTCTTCGATGCCTCGAGGCCGGTGCCAGAGCACTTGCCTGTGAGGACCTCACTCCCGATTCTTGGGAGCAAGACCCTCACAGAGGATCCACACGAGGCATGTGGCTCTTGGGGGATCACCTTGGCGGCCTGGGAAGTCCTCAGCATAGAGGTCCCTGCGGTATCAGGGCATGTACCGGCGGAGCTGGGCAGTGATGCCTGCTGCGAGGCAAGGAACGCAGAAATGCTGCGTTCCAGCACCAGCATTCTGGTTTCTCACTCGGGGGTCGCAGCTTTTGACACTGATGCTAGGGTATCCAGGTCGGGATGTTGAGGAGAAGAGGGGTCTTTGATAGGACAGGCCTCGGGAGTCCAGGATCCGTCACCAGAGGCCTCGATGTCAGTCCTGGATACCTTCGCTGGTTGCTCCCGCTCCAACTCCTCAGATGCCCGCTGAGGGACCGCACACAGGACTTGCCATGCTTGTCCGCCTCCCAGGATGAGGTCCTCAAGGCCTTCTTCTTCTTGCACTCTCTCTCCGGGGACCCTTGTTTGGAATGTCTGCGTGCCCGCTCAAGAACTGCGGGGGCCTTACATGACTCGGAGGATCCGTGCAGGGCCTTAGAGCGCGAGGCTACCGGGGTCGAGTCTGCCCTATGGAAGAGGTCATCCTGCTTCTGCCAGTGACTTTGGATGGCTTTTGCGAACTTTTTTTTACATAGGGAGCATTCCTCTGGGTCGTGGTCGGCACTCAGACAGCGGAGGCAACAATCGTGTGTGTCGGTTCAGGACATGTTTTTGGAGCACTGATCACTCTTCTTGAATCCGGTGGCCATTGGGGCAAAAAGGACCCCAGCGAGGTCGAAGACCCTTGATGTGGCCAGTGGTTGAAAAAGGCCCGAAAGGTTCTTTTTCTATCCGGAGCTGAACAAAAAGGATTTTGAGGCCAGATACCGGGGCAGCGAGGCTTGAAGGCGGGAAAGGCACCGGCACTAGCTGGAAAAAGGCACGAAGTGCACAAAGAGATCAACTTTCTTCCGCAGGGACAAGACGAACATCTGTAGGGCTCCAAGAAAAAAGGGAGACTGAGCAAGATGACACCCTTGGGCGGGAAGGTGACTACGCATGTGTGGTGGCATCTCCCAAAGGCTTTCTTTGAAAGCTGGGGAGATGCTTCCGTGAGGGCTCCATCAGCGTTGACATCACCCATATGTGAGGACTGACTTCCTATTTGTTCTTGGAAAATATTTATTTACGGAAAGAGTGGTAGATGCGTGGAACAGCCTCCCAGTGGAGGTAGTAGAGACTAGGTTAGTATTCGAATTCAAGAAAGCATGGGGCAAACACAGAAGATCTCTAAAGGGAAAAAGGGACTATAGTATTTCATATGAAATAGACTAGATAGGTCATATAGTCTGTTTCTGCTGACATGTTTCTTTCAATTGAAAGAGGCTCTCCCTCCTGTGCATTTATGGCATGAAAGTATTTAAATGTCTCTATCATATCTCCCCTCACCCATCTTTCTTCCAAAGTATACATACCAAGATCTTTAAGTCCTCATATGCCTTATGGCAAAGCCCACTGATCATTTCAGCAGCTGCCCTCTGCACTGATTCCATTCTGTTTATATACTTTTGAAAGTGTGGTCTCCAGAACTGCACACAATACTCTAAATTAGGTCTCAGAGATTTATATAGAAGCACTATCACCTTCTCCTTCCTGTTGGCCATTCCTCTCCCTATGCACCCAAGCATCCTTCTGGCTTTTGCCATTGCCTTTTCTACCTGCTTAGCCACATTAAGATCATCAGGAACAAATCACCCATAGGTCCTGCTCTTCTTTCGTGGTCATTAGCTCTTCGCCTCTATACCATACCACTCCCTTGGAATTTTGCAGGCCAAATGCATTACCCTGCACTTTTTAATGTTAAATCTCAGCTGCCAAATTCTCAGCTATTCTTCAAGCTTATTTAGATCCCTCTTCATGTTATCTACACCTTCCTGGGTGTCTACTCTATTGCAGATTTTGACATCACCTGCAAAGAGATAAACCTTACCCAAAAGCCCTTCTGCAAGATCTCGTACAATAATGTTAAAAAGATTCAGACCAAGGACCACTGGTAACATCCTTTTCCTCAGAGTGAGCGCCATTTATCTGTACCCTTTGTTGCCTCCCACTCAACCAATTTCTAACCCAGTAAGTCTCTTTAGGGTCCATCCATAGAGCATTCTATTTATAAGTTGCTTGTGCAGAACAGTGTCAAAGGCTTTACTGAAATCTAAGTACACCATCATCTAGAGCTCTCTCTCGGTTCTCTGGTCACCCAGTAAAAGGAATTAATGAGATCTGTCAGTCAAGACCTGCCTCTCATAAAACCATGCTGCCTTGAATCCTGTAATCCATTGGATTCCAGAAACCTCACTATTCTCCATTTTAGTAGCCTTTCCATTAGTTTATAGACCACAGAGGTCAGACTAACTGACCTGTAGTTCCCAACCTCATCCTTCATTCTGCTTTTGTGTAAAGAGACCACATGCACATTTCTCTAGTCCTCTGGGACCACGCCAGACTCTAATCATTGAAAAGGTCACACAGTGGAGCTGCTAGAACTTACCCAAGTTCTCTCAGCTGTAACCCATCTGGCCCCATTGCTTTGTCTACTTTTAGTTTAGCTAGCTCCTCACGAACACAGTCTTCTGAAAATCATTCAAGATCAGGCTCACTTCTGTTCCTATTCGTTGCTGGGTTTTTTTGTTTTTTGTTTTTGAGGTCCTGCTCCTGGTCCTTCATCTGTGAACACAGAACAGAAATATTTGTTAAACAATTCCACTTTATCCTCATCAGCTACTGCATATTCCTCCCCTTCATCCTTCAGTCTGACAATACCACTTTTGCACTTCCTCCTCTAACACATCTGAAAAATGTTTTGTCCCTCCATTTTACTGCGTTGGCTATTTGTTTGCCTTCCTCTTTGTGTGATCTCTTGTATTTTATAAAGGCCATCCTCTTTTTATTCACCTTTTTCAGCTACTTCTTTGAGAACCATAGTGGCCTCCTTTTCCTTACTTTCCTAATAAAAGGCTTGCTGCCCTTAAAATATCCCCTTTCAGTTTCACCCAGTTTTTATACATCTTCCAGCAATTCCCATCCCTCTAATGACTCCTTGAGGTATTGTCCTATCTTGGCAAAGTTAGCTTTCCTAAAGTCTAGGACCCTCACTTTTGACTGGACTTTATCAGTCCTAGTACTGAACCACACCATCCAATGATCACTATATGCAAGATGACCACCTACTCTAACATCAGAAACACTCTCCCCATTCATTAGCACCAGGTCCAGAATGGCCCTCTCACGCGTGGGTTCTGTTACCAGTTGCTGGAATAGTTCTCCCTGTAAAGAATCCAGGATCTCCCTACTTCTAGATGATTTCAAAGTTTTACTTCCTCTTTGAATTTGAAGGTGAGAGAAGAGAAAAAAAATATAGCAGCAGAAAAAAAAATCCCCTTCTGCAATACAACTACAAAAACAAATCAGTTGGCAGAACAGAAGAAAAAGTTCTTAGAATTAACCCTCTTAACGTTAATGATCTAGCCAGTTCCTGGAGGAACCACTCTCTGTATGACTTTGCTCAAATTAATCAATTATCCAGGTAAGTGTACTAAAATCCCTTTCCTTTGGAGGGCAGTCGCCACCACTATTACCACCTTTGAAAATGTCCTCGGAGCCATGACTAAACCATACAGAAGAGGTCAAAAGTAATAGTACTTCAGCCTCAGATGCTAAACACATGTATTTTTGAGGCACCTGTAAAATGGGAGCAGATAGGATTGGTGAGATCCATGCAAGTCAGAAACTTCCCTTGTTGTACCACTACTATTACTGACCTAGGGGTCTCTATCCAAAACCTCTGGACCCACAGAACAGTACTGACCTGCTTGGGTGAAATGTGGCTGCTTTCTTTGGAACTACAAAATAAATGGGAGTACCTCCCAAGTCCTCTCTCCTCTGGAAGAGATGGCACAATGGCCTCCAGGAATAAAAGAGTGTTTCTTGAACCACCCCCACCTTTTGAGAGGTATCTGCAAGTGGACTCCATAAAAACTGAAAGAGGACGAGCCAGTTTGAGAGCATAATCTCTCTGATAACCTCAAGTACTCACTGATCTGAGGAGATTTAAAAATAACACACCCCCAATCAAATGACCACCTATACACTGTACTTGGAAGATGGACCCCACAGAAGCCCCAGGACCTCCTGGCAGCCTTCTCAGGCCACAGCCCCAACTCTTCATGCCAATAGGACCAGGACTCCAGTCAGTTCTTCACACTGCTTTGGGCATGAGGGAGAGCATATGCAAATTTGCTATCATATGTAGAAACAAAATTTGTGCTGGCTTGACTCTTGACAATAGGCACCATGCTGAACTGAAACATGTGTAATAACGTGCTAACTGTAGCCAGTGAGTAGGTAGCTGAGAATAAACTGGCCCTTAATATACTTAAAACCTGAGTCAGACCAACCTCGGTTAATATTCCTTTATCTTCAATTCCAGTTAAAAATATGGATGTGGTGGCAAGAGACTTGGGGGTGATGCTTGATGAGTATGCCACTCTGAAAGAGCAACTAAATCGGTTGTCCAAGGTGTCTTTTTCAAGTTTGGGCTGTTGAAACAATTGCACCATGTTTTTCCTACAGTTGATTTTCATACTATTCTTCAGCTACTATAAAATCAGGCTTTATACTGCCTTTCATCATTACATTAGTGTTCCCTGCTGCCTGCCTATTAGGCACTGTTAGGTAACAACAAATACTGCCAGTGTTACAGTAATTGCCAAAACAGCAGCACATTAAAGTCAAAGTATGTTGGCTAGTTTTTCAAATAATGCAACATGACAGTGACCCGCGACCTTATTTATTATTTTTTTTAATATAAACTTAATCTTTATTGAAATATACACACCTATATCATCACATAAAACAATGTCCAACAAACTATGTAAAGTTTAAGCCAGGGAAATAAATTTTACACAGAAGAAAAATAACCACATATATCCCTCCCTCCTTCCCAAATGGCCCATCTTCCACCCGTATATACTGCATAACTGCCCAATACATACCCTAAACTGTACTCACAAGACCTATTTACTATAATCCAAAGGGCCTCCACTCTTTCAAATCAACAAATAGTATCTCGCCAAAGAGCCAGGAGTCTGGTAAGGAAATATATATAGCTTATACTTTGCAATAACTGGGCACAGGATGGCACCATTGCCCCTCTTCAGGTTGAAGCGATCTCCATCCTTGCAGCCACCAGGAAGTGTAGTTTCTCACCTATAGCAGGTGTTCTCCGTGGACAGCAGGACTAAGTCTTCATGTATGGATGCCATCACTGACAGAGCCCCATGTGGGAACGTTCCCCAGCTTCTATAAGAAGCTTTTGGAAGGCACATGCATGCCTGTCCCCGCACCTGCCATGGCGCCATCTTCCCCAGTATGATATCAAATTTGTAGCAGAAGACAACTCCTCAGGGAGATGGGAAGTTGTGAGGACTTATTCCTGCTGTCCACAGAGAACACCTGCTATGAGTGAGTAATTACGCTTTCTCTGTGGACAAGCAAGAAGTCAGTCCTCACACATGAGACGCCCAAGCTACAGGCTACAAAAACAGAGAAGGCAAAACACCCAACAGGGGCAATGAAACAAGAATTAGAGAATCAACAAGTAGTAGCAGAGGTAGTCCCCTGGGGGAACTCAACTGATTCAAAATCCACATCATACAGCTCCAGCCATCAGAGATCTTGCCTATCTATACAGAGTCTCTTTTTAGTAGCCTGGGCAGACAGTAGGGCCTTTATGGAAAGGAGTTTAACTTAGTCCTCAAAAAAATGCCAGAGTACAGACTGGCCGAAGTTGCTGTTGCGTTGGGAATCCACTTCCAGACAATAATGCGCTGTGAATGTGTGGATCGAAGACCACGTTGCAGCCCTGAAGATCTCTTCCATGGAGACTGAGCGCCAAGTTGGCCACCAATGCAGCCATGGCTCTAATACTGTAAACCATGACCATCAAGGCTTAGGCCAGCATGAGCATAAGTGAAAGAGATGCAGTCTGCTAGCCAAATTACCAAAGTGCATTTGGAAATGACAGCCCTGAGCTTGCTGGGTTAAAAGAGAAACAGTTGGATGGACCTTCAGTGGGTCCTTGTCCACTCAAGGTAGAAGGACAAGGCTTGCAAGCAATCCAGCACGTGAAGCATGAGGCCTGAGAGAGAAGATGGGCAATATAATTAATTAGTTAAGATGGAAAGCGGAAACCACCTTTGGGAGGAAACATGAATGAGTGCGTAACACCACTCTATTATAATGGAACCTGGTATAACAGTGGGTGAGCCACCAGGTCCTGGAGCTTATTGGCATAGAGTGTTGAGGTAATCACCATCAGAAACAAGATCTTCCAGGTCAGAAACTTCAGAGGACAGGAAGCGAGTGGCTCAAAGGGCGCTGACATGAACTGCACCAAAACCACATTGAGATCCCAAGTCACTGTTGGGGGCCTGAAAGGAGGCTTAGAGAGGAGCAGGCCTCAACTAAAGCAAACGACCAGAGGATGAGCCGAGATCGACTTTCCCTCCGAGCCACAATGGTAGCCCCTGATTGCACTCAGGTGAAGCTGGACAGAATAGGACTTGAGACCCAATTCTGAGAGGTGCAGAAGGTACTCGTGCAACCTGTTAATAGAGCAAGAAAAGGGACTGAGCCCAGTCAGCACACCAAGCCGCAAATCTTTTCTACTTGAAGGCATAAGGCCTCCTCGTCAAAGCTCTCCTGGAGGTCAGCAGGACCGCCGTGATACCCTCTGGCAGACTGAGCTCAGACAGGACTATCTGCTCAACATTCATGCTGTGAGGGCCAAGGACTGGATGTTGGGGTGGAGCAAACTCCCATCCTCCTGATGTGGTTTCCCCTGCTGCTACTACTCTGGATGAGAGAGCTGTAGTAGCAGGGGAAACTACAGCTGTCTAGGCCAAAACAGTGCAATGAGAATCATTAAGTCCTTGTTGGCCTGAAGTTTCAATAGGGTCCTTGCTATTATTCATTTAAGCAGCACTATAAGGCATATGCAGCACTATACAAACACAAAGAAAGATGGTGCCTGCTCGAAGAGCTCACGATCTAAAAGACAGACAGACATAACAATACAAGAAGCATGAGGTCAAAGGGAAGAGGAGACACAAGGAAAACAAAGATCATGGTCCGAAAGCGGTTTCAAAGAGGTATGCGTTTTTAGCAAGGATTTGAAAAGGGAGAAGAGACTGGACGTAGAGAAAGGTGAAGCTTATTCCAGGCATAAGGAACAGCAATGTGAAAGGATCGAAGTCTGGAGCTAGCATTAGAAGAGAAGGGCATAAAGAGGAGACCAGAGGAGGAGTGGAGTTCACAAGAGGAGAAATAGGGAGAGAAGAGGGAGGAAAGATAATGAAGAACCATAGAGTGAATGCATTTAAAAGTTAGGAGAAGTAGTTTGAAATGAATACGGAACCGAAAGGGAAGCCAGTGAAGCTATGAGCAAAATGAGGGGATACGTGTAGAGCAGGCCCACTCTCCAGTGCAGAAGGCAGGCATACAGTGTGAGCCGGTCCCTTAAAGCAACCCTGGAGAAGAACTGATCCACTTGGGCATTGTTCAGAGTGGCACATAGGTCTATCGAGGGGGGTACCCCATGACTGAAAGATCCAAGCCATGACCTCCCTGTTCTGAGTCCACTCATGCAACTGGGGAACGCAGCTCAGCTGATCTGCCAGGGAGCTGAATTCCCCTGGCAGATAAGTTGCTCTCAACGCCATACTGTGAGTGATGGCAAACTTCCACAAGTGGACCACCTCCCAGCACAAGAGCTAGGACCCTGTGTCCCCCTGCTTGCTGATGTAGTACATTGCCACCTGATTGTTGGTCTGGATGAGAACAATCTGGTTGGTAAGGTGACTCCAGAACACCCTGAGAGCATTTGCGAGGCATGGAGCTCCAGAAAGTTGATCTGGTGGAGACTCTCACTTGGACTACACCCCCTGCATGCGAAGGCCATCCAGATGCACTCCCCAACCCAGATCAAACATATCAATTGTCATCAGCTTCTGGGGAGGCATCACCTGGAAGGGGAAACCTCTCAGCAAGTTTTGAGAACCCAGCCATCAGTGCAGGGACTGGACCAGAAGAGCAGCGACTGCCACCCGGTCCCGGAAATGGCCAGTGGCTTGTTTCCACTGAGTACTGAGAGTCCATTGAGCTCGTCTCATTGACAGACTAGCCAGGGGAGTGATGTGCACTGTCAAGGCCATATGACTGAGCACTTTCAACATCCCATGAGTCATTACCTGGCGCATCTGCTGGACATCACAGACCAAGGCCATCAACCTCTGCAGATAGTCCATCAGAAGAAAGGCCCAAGCCCAAGTGGTATTGAGGAGGACCCTAACAAACTCTAGCTACTGGGAGGGCTGGAGATTAGACTTGGAGTAGTTGATCACGAACACCAACAGCTTGAGCATCTGGGTGGTCAGATGAGCTGACTGCCAGACTCTGTATGGAGTAGAGCTCTGTTTGAGCCAGTCATCCAAGTAAGGGTAAATGAGCACTCCCATGATCCGGAGATAAGCAGCCAGTACCGCAAGGCACTTCGTAAAGACTTGGGGCACAGAGGCCAGACCAAAGGGAAGCACACGGTACTGGAAGTGCCAGCTTCCCAGGACAAATTGGAGATAGTTCCTGTATGCGGGATGTGTGTATGTATCTTTGAGATCCAGGAAGCATAGCCAATCGTTTCTCTCGAGGTAAGGGAACAGAGTCCCCAGCAAGACCATCTTGAACTTCTCGCAGCAGGGTGTTGAGGTTTTGGAGGTCCAGATGGGCCAAACCCCCCCCCCCCCCCACATCTTTCAGGAAGTACCTGGAATAGAACCCCCGCCCAACCTGAGCTGGAGGCACAGACTCTATGGCAAGATTAGCCAGAAGGGCAAAGACCTTGCCTTGCAACAGGCTGAGATGCAGAGGGTCCAAGGGATAATCCCTCGGTGGGGAGGGGGTTGGTGGGGTGCAGTATGTAGCCACTCTGGACTATCTGCAACACCCACAAGTCTGAGGTGATGAGAGGCCACCTGTGCGCAAAGTGGATGAACCCCTCTCCCCCCCACCGGGAGGCTTCTCTCTGCTGCAGTGGGTTGATTGGCTGTGCTCTGAAGGAACCAGTCAAAACCCCACCCCTGGTTTGGGCTGCAGGGCAGACTGGGCCTTCTGAGGCTCCTGTCGTCGTTTGCAAGGGGCCTGTGTCTTTTGCTGAGAGCTTTGAAGGCTTGCTGAGAGCTTTGAGGGCTTGGAAAGTACCTGCGCTTATGCTGGTAGTAAGATTTCTTTGGCCCCTGGTACCTCTTGAGAGGGATGGTGAAATTAGACTTACCTGCTAATTGTTGTTCCTTGAAGAACTCTAGTCTAGTCCCAGACCTCTGGGATTCTATGCTCCTCCTCCAGCAGCTTTGGAGACTGAGAACGTCATTCTCTTGTGATGACACTGGTATATCTCCACAGGATCCGCCTCCTCACACCAGTAACCTATTGGCAAAGCAGACTCAACGGAGCAACAATTAAGCAGCCACACTACTACTAGCTAACTACTACTAGCACATGTAACCAGGTCTCTGGAATCTGTCCTGTTTGCAGTGCTTTTGTTTCTTAATTTTTTTCCCAAACAGAAATTAACATCACTAGCAACCTTCCTAAAAGAAATAAGGCCTGCCCCCCTCCTGACAGGGAGGATAGTGCCCCACATTAATACCCACCCGAAGAAGTTGATTTGTCTTACCTGTTCTCTCTTGCGCGCTTCAGGCCACTAGCACACAGCAATCAGGGAGGGATGCGGGACTAGACTAGAGTTCCTCAAGGAACAACAATTAGCAGGTAAGTCTAATTTCGCCTTCTTTATTGTCCCTCTAGTCTATACCCGGACCTCTGGGGATGTAACAGAGCAGTGAATGCACTCAATGGGAGGGACCTGCTAGACCAGCCTGAAGCACTGCTGATTCAAACATGGTGTCCCTGCCCGCCTGAATATCCAGACGGTAATGTCTAACAAAGGAATGCATGGACGACCATGTCACCGCCCTACAAATTTCCACCGGAGGCACCAACCGGAACTCAGCCCAAGACGCTGCTTGCGCTCTAGTGGAATGCGCTTTGAGCCCCTCTGGCACCGCTTTCCCTTTTAAAACATAAGCGGACGCTATGGCCTCCTTCATCCACCTGGCAATCGTAGCCTTTGACGCTGCCTCTCCTTTCTTTGCCCCCGCAAACAAAATGAAAAGCCTATCTGACTTACGAAATTCCGCCGTTCTACGAAGATATTTCTTTAATGCCCTACGAATGTCTAGAAGATGCAGATGTCCCGTGAAGGCGCCCTCCAGCTGTTCGCTGAACACTGGCAAAGAAACGACTGGGAGGTGGGCTACCTGGGCACGCTCAGAAACCTGAGCTTGAGAGCACTTCCGAATTTGGCACCGCCCGGAGGACGTCACCAAGTGTGGCTGATGCAATCCTGCAGTCCATGGAGAACGACTTGATTCACATGAAATGCTGAAACCACCTTGGGCAAAAAAGACGGCACCAGCCTCAAAACCACCTTCGAATCATAAAAGGTCAAAAAGGGCTCCCTGCAGGACAAAGCCTGCAACTCCAAAATTCTCCTAACCGAGCTAATAGCCACCAGGAACACCACCATCAGCGTAAGGTCCTTTAAGGAAGCTGTCGCCAGAGGCTCAAACGGTTTGCGTCTCAACGCTTCCAAAATGAAAGGGAGATTCCACTTTGGCACCACCTGTCGATGTGGCAGCCTCAAGAGAGAGACCGCCCTTAAAAATCTCCTAACATCCGGATGAGTACCTAGCCCCTCGCCTGCAGTCTTCCCTGCAGGACAAGGCTGCTACTTGTACCCACAAGGACGCGGCCGCTACCCCCTTATCCAGCCCGTCTTGCAGAAAAGCCAGCACCACCGGAATCGACGCCATCAAGGCCTCACATCGATGTTCTCCACACCAACAAACACTTGCCAGATGCGTACTGTGATAAGGAAGCTTATCATAGCTCAGGAAGGAGCTATAGAAAAGGTGAAGTGACTCTGAACAAGCAACCTGTCAGTTCTGGTAGAAATAAGAAAACAGAATTTTCCCATAAAAGACTACCAGTCCCAGAATGCACCAGGTTTCCAACAGCCATTAGAGGAGCTGAAGTGGGGAAACGTGTGTTCAATCAAGAGGGCTATGAGGTAATCCCTAAGCACTCATCTCAAAGGGCAGGGCCTGATTCAGCACAGCTGTGCTGTGTTAGGGAGGAGCACTCATCTAAGCAGAATAAGAGTAGAGTTTATTCTACAGATGACCATCTTCATGATCACCTTGGATATCCAGAGAAGGATCATCAGTTTCATCCGAAGCAGAAGCCAAACCGGACGGACAGAGAGGGAAAGAGACCTTTTGGAAGAAGGAAGAGAAAAGCCTTTGAGAGGTCTAGAAGAGGCCAGAGCAGTACGTATACTGGGAGGTATTCCAAGGGCCAGCATACACCATTGGACTGGGGAAAGCCAGAGGAATGGTGCTGCAGAGCTAGGAATCTCCAGACGCTACCTGTGAGGGAGACGGCTGCACGTGGAAGGGACCCTAAGACCCGTGCCAGAAGGTATGTGAAGAGAGATCCAGTGTCCAGGGATCTGGATTGGAAGGCTGGACATAAGAACTGGACTACATACTGGCCAGGCTATATAGAGAGGAACTCTAACAGCAATGGAAGCTCAGGTATGAACACTGATCTATGCCCTAGCTATAACCTTGAAAGACAGCAGGGAAACAAGTATTCTCCTGAAAGTGCTCCATTGAGAGATTCATCTGTGCCAATCCATGATATTGAACCCATGCTTGTTGA
The DNA here is from genome assembly GCA_033557465.1 of Ichthyophis bannanicus. Lineage (NCBI taxonomy): Eukaryota > Metazoa > Chordata > Amphibia > Gymnophiona > Ichthyophiidae > Ichthyophis > Ichthyophis bannanicus. The sequence goes on from CM066032.1 coordinate 643,117,029, forward strand.
ACAAGGGGGAATAATAGCAGATGAAGATCCTATTTATATGGACTGTTCTCTGTCTAAACTCCGTTGGTAACTTTCTGTTATAAAGTACAGCAACCATCACAAAGAAATACAGATTTGTTCTTTAATCTACTCAGAAAAGCTCCTGAAGCAGGATTTGACCCACACAGTGGAAGGCAAGCCAGCTAAGGGGTTTCAGCTGGTGACTGCTAGCAATTAAGCCTTACCTAATTGCTTGTGAGCTAGGAGAGAATCACTTCTGAATCTATGTGGGAAGTAATCAGAAGTTAACCTGAAAAGAACAGTTTGTTTCTTGCTTTGTGGCTTTTCATTTGTTGTTTGCCTGATTTTGACTTTGTTTTTCCAAGTTGATACTGAAAGCAAGTAACCTGATTTGTGTGCTACCAAGCATATCTGTGTTGGGAGAAATAACCCCATAAATAAATATCTTATTGGCTTTACCCAAGAGCACGACTAAATTATTGTCAGCAGCTGTGTCTGGTGTGAATGAACTACATTGCCCACAATCCCTTGCAAATCATATAGAGATATGCACTTGCCAAGACTGTGAAGATTCTCACCCAGGCAGCCGTCTGACAGTACATATGCTAAAGAGGTAGATCGTTTGCATGCCTTCAGCTATGTGGCCACCACCGAGGCAGAATATCCCTTCTTTGTCAACCGTGCCCTTTCTACAGCCAAGCCGTAAGCAAGAACCAATCCACGTGAGGCATGAGTAGAGGACCCTGAGACAACAGATCTGACCGCGGAGGAAGCCGCCACTAAGAGCCTCTGCAGATCCGCATACCACAGACACCTCGGTCAATCCAGAGCTATCAGGATCACGCGACCTCTGTGATGCTCTACACGCTGTAGCACCCTTCCTATTAATACCCACGGAGGAAACACGTACAGGAGCTGCCCCTCCGGCCAGCACTGTATAAGCGCATCCAGTCCTTCTGACATTCTCTCCCTTCTTCTGCTGAAGAAGCGGCTGAGCTTTGACGACTGAAACGTCGCCATGAGATCCATCACCGGGTGTCCCCAACGACGCACCAACATCTCGAAAACCTCCTGATGAAGTACCCACTCCCCCGGGTCTAACCTTCACCTGACTCAAGAAGTCAGCCTCCACGTTGTCTACTCCTGCTACATGAGCCGCCGACTAGGCTAGCAGATTGTCCTCGGCCCATGTGAACAGATTTTCCGCCTCAGCTTCCAGTGGAACACTGCTTGTGCTGCCCTGACGATTGATGTAGGCCACCGCCGTTGCGTTGTCTGAAAACACTCGAATGGCTTTGCCCTGAAGATAAGGGAGAAAGTCCTGCAAGGCTAGTGTCACCGTTCTTAATTCCAATCTGTTTATCGACCAGCTCTTCTCTTGATCGGTCCATGGACCCTGGGCATATCTTCCTTGGAAATGAGCCCCTCAGCCCAATAGGCTGGCATCCGTCGTTAGGGGTAACCAACAAGGCAGCTCCAACACATCCCCCTCTCTAGGCACCCCTTCCTTAACCACCACTGAAGAGCCGCTCGCGTCTCCTGCAGACACGGTAGCCTCTGAGACAGAGGCTCGTCCTGATGCAACCATCGCCTGAGCAATGCCCTCTGCAACGGCCTCATGTGAGTCCTCGCCCACGGAACAAGCTCTAGCGTCGCTGCCATGGTCCCAAGCAGCGGCAGATAATGCCATGCGTGGGAGATTCCCTGCGCAGAAACTGCCTGAGCAGCATTCGCAAGCCTTGAGCTTGCTGCGGTGGCAGAAACACCTTTCCTGTCTCTGTATCGAACAGAGCTCCCAAATATTCTAGTTGTTGCAATGGCACTAACCTGCTTTTTGCCATATTGACTACCCAACCTAGACTCTGCAGGAACGCAACCACCCTAGCCGTAGCCGATTCGCTTTCCGCTCTGGACTTTGCTCGGATTAACCAGTCATCTAGATAAGGATGCACCAGCACCCCCTCCTCTCACAACGCCGCCGCTACCACGACCATTACCTTGGTGAACGCCCGTGGCGCTGTAGCTAGACCGAACGGCAACACCTGGAACTGGAAATGCCCCTGGGGCACCGCAAACCTGAGAAACCTCTGATGTTCCTGCCTTATAGGAATATGCAAGTACGCCTTCGTCAGGTCTAGGGAAGTAAGGAACTCGCCTTATCGCACCGCCATGATCACCGACCTCAGAGTTTCCATCCAAACATGCGACACGCGTAAGCAACGATTTACTCTTTTGAGGTCCAGAATTGGTTGAAACGTTCCCTCCTTCTTCGGCACTACAAAGTAAATGGAGTATCGACCGCAGCCGCACTGGTCTTGGGATACTGGAACCACGGCGTTGAGCTTGAGAAGCCTCTGTACCGTTTCCCACACCGCTGCCACCTTGGCTGGCACCTTGCACGGCGAACGCACGAAAGAATCTGATACTGTCCTCTGAAGCTCCAATGCATATCCCTCTCGTATGACCGCCAACACCCAGCGGTCTGATGTAATCTGGGCCCAGGTAGGGTAAAACTCCCGTAGTCGACCCCCTATGGGCACCAGCTCTCCCTGGATCCTCGTGACTTCATTGCAACTTTCGCAGATTCGCGGAGGAGGAAGAGGCGCCGAATCCTCTTCCCGCTCCGCAAAATCCACGAAGCCCTTGACCTGTACTGGGAAATCGACTCCGCTGCACTTGGTTAAACCTGGGAAAGCGAAAACGACGAAACTCCCTCTGCTGCCCTCTGGATATTGGAGTCGACCACCCCTGCTTCGGTTTGTCTTCCGGCAGCCTACTGCCCTTAGACTCCCCCAGATCCTTTACCAACTTGTCCAAATCCTCTCCAAAGAGGAGATTTCCCCTGAACGGAAGCTTACTGCACCTGGACTTAGAAGACCCGTCTGCTGCCCAGTTGCACAGCCAAAGATATCTTCGAGCCGCTACCACTGAAGCCATGCCATGCTCTTAGACAACCCTCGGATGAGGTCATAATGGATATCCGCCAGGTAAGCCGTTCCGGACTCCAGTCTGGCCGGCCCTGCCATGTTTTCTCCCTGTTTGTCTTTTAATACCTTGGGACCAGTGTAGGCAGGCCCTCGCCACCCACACTCCGCAAATAGCCACCTGAATCGATAAGAGCATTGACGTTGAACACCTGTTTCAACAATGAATCCAATCTTCTGTCTTGAGTATCCTTGAGTGCCGCACTGCCTTCCACCAGAATAGTGGTCTTCTTTGTAACCGCCGAGACGGCAGCATCCACCTTCGGAGACTTAAATAATTTTCTATCCTGGTCCACCAGTGGGTACAGGCGACTCTGGAGCCTTTCAATGCCGCCTCTGGCATGTCCCACTCTTCCTGGATCATTTCACGCAGCACTCTATGCACAGGAAAGGCCCTCTGATTCTTCCAAAAAACCTGCAGCAAGGGATCCTCTAAGGTAGCATCCTCTGCTGGCCCAGGCCCCGGCATATTAAGCGCCTTCAATGTCTCCGCAATGAGCGCAGGCAACTCCTCTCTCCTGAACAGGCAGACCACTCTAGCCTGGTCCTCTCTGGCTGTGATCTCTCCTTCCTCCAGATCCAGGGTCTCAAACACGCGGCCCACGAGAGAACTTTGTGCGGCCCGCGACGGAGGAAAACAAAAAAACAAAACCCTGGCTTCTGCTGCTGCCGCTGTGGCAGCGGCAGAATCAACTCAATTTAAAAAAAAAACAAAAAACCTGGCTTCTGCTACTGCAGCCGTGGCAGCAGCAGAATCAGCTGTCCCGCGGCCCCTTCCCCTCTGCCCGGAAGAGCCCTGAGTCGGGCAAATACTCTCTTCGCGGCTTGAAAAGCCTGCCGCTGATGGAGCAGACTCAGGGCTCTTCCGGGCAGAGGGGAAGGGGCCACGGGACAGCTGATTCTGCCGCTGCCACGGCTGCAGTAGCAGAAGCCAGTTTTTTTTTTTTTTAAATTGAGAGTTGATTCTGCCACTGCCACGGCAGCAGCAGCAGAAGCCAGGGTTTTGTTTTGTTTTTTAATTTACCTGGGCTGATGGGGGGGAGGGGGGGTTAGGACTGGAAATGGGCTGATGGGGGTTAGGAAGGACTGGAGGTGGGCTGATGGGGGGAGTTAGGACTGGTAATGAGCTATGGAGGGAATAAGACTGAAATGGGGTAATGGGGGGGGGTTAGGACTGGAAGTGGGCTAATGGCGGGGGGGGTTAAGACTGGAAATGGGCAGATGGGGGTTAGGACTGGAGGTGGGCTGATGGGGGAGTTAGGACTGGTAATGAGCTATGGAGGGGCTAAGACTGAAATGGGGTAATGGGGGGTTAGGACTGGAAGTGGGCTAATGGCAGGGGGGTTAGGACTGGTAATGGGCTATGGTGGGGGCTAGGACTGGAAATGGGCAGATGGGGGTTAGGACTGGAGGTGGGCTGTTGGGGGGGCTAAGAATGAAAATGGGGTGATGGGAGGGTTAGGACTGGAAGTGGGCTGTTGGGGGGCTTAGGAATGGTAATGGGCTATGGGGGGCTAGAAATGGTAATGGACTTGGGGGATTGCTAGGACTGGAAATGGGCTTAGTGGGGGGAGCTAGGACAGGAAATGGGCTGATAGTGGGGCTAGGATAGGACTGGAAATGGGCTGATGCGGGGACTAGAAGGGAGGGGATGCTGGGTGGGGCTGGAACTAGAAGGGAGCTGATGTTGGGGGAGGATTAGAATGGGATGGGGCTGGGAGAGTGAAATGGAGGGGGGAAAAATATTTTGTGTGGGAGGGAAGAAAAATCTACAATTGGCCGGGTATTGGGAGAGTAAGTGGTGATTGAGAATGGAGGGGTAAAATTTGAGTGGATGAAATAGGAATGAGAAAGGAGCAAAAGGAGAAAGATTAGTATGTTAAAGCAGATGTAGAGAGAGAATGGAAAAACAACTAGAAGAGAGAAGAAAGGACAAATGGACAGCAGACGATGGAGAGTTAGCAGAAGACACGAAGAAACCAGAAGAAAGTGGCTAGAACAATTGCAACTGAAGAAAATGCACAAAAGGTAGAAAAATATCTATTTTGAATTTATTAACTGAAATATGTCAGCTCTGGGAAATGTGCATCATTAACGTCTGCGCTTTGTATGGTAACATTATGCAAATATTTATGCAAATGAGGCCCCACATCTTATGTGGCCCACGGGTTACTTTACAAGTCCTCATTTGGCCCTCAAAGCAATTTGAGTTTGAGACCCCTGCTCCAGATCGTCTTCCAACTCCTCGTCCGGATCTCCCTCGTCGGAAGGAGGCCCCTCCGAGGCTATCGACTGATCCTTCTGCACTCTCTCCAGCCTGGCCCTCTTCGCCAGGCTCCCCGATGCTCCTACACTCAGGGGGGTTCCAGGTCTCTTCTCTGACTCCCCCCCCATCCCCAGATCTTGACGCTAGGCCTTCGTGCTGCCCCCCGAAAGCCTGCTGAATGAGCGCCACAAACTCTGGTGAAAAATGGCTGCTAGGCCGCCCGGTAAGGCCAGCTGTGTAGGAGGGAGATCTGGAGCCGTAGACGGCCCCACCACTGGCTCTCTATGCGACATCTCTGGGGAGCCCGGAGCCTGCCGAGCCAATGGGGGTCCCTGGATCTCTGCTTCCCCCTCCAAGGTGTGCTCCATAGCCTCAGCCTCTTGTGCACACCCCCTACAGATGCCTGCTTCCGAAACTGCCCCCCGTCTAGTCCCGCAGACCACACACTGCGGCCTCGCAGGCATCCCTTCTCAAGCCTCACCACCGTGTTTTGTTTCTTTTTTTTTTTTTAAACTGTACGTTCCCTGCGACAGATAACCCCCCTCCCGAGGCTAGAAATACTGGGCAGAGGCAAAAACGAAGCTTCCTGCCAAAAGTACACGCCGCTGAAGGCCCCGGGTCAGATTTGGCACCTCCACGTTGCCGCCATGCGGTAGGCCCGCTGCAGCCCCTGTGCTTCACTTACTGCACTCTACGCCACTCCGGGGACTCAGATCATCGAAATCCCAGCGAGATCACTGCTGTTGCCTTCCGCTCCACCAATTTGCTAGTTTCAGCGTTGGGAGCTACCGCACAGAGAGAGGGAGCTGCACACGCGGCCTGTGATCTCCCAGTGCACACCCCTGCTGTCACCTGCTCTACCAACTTGCTTTTCAGCGCCAGGAAGGGAGACAGCAAAGAGAGAGAGAGAGAAAATACAGAGGCGCCCCCCACCCCTGGTGTGCTTCAGAGCGCTAACAGGCAGAGCTTCTGATACGCTGTCTGAAGCCACACTGCCTCGGGTCCCGCAGTTTGGACCCAAAGCTCTATGGATGGGTAGATGGACCCTGAAGACCACGAAAAATAACGGTATGCAGGGAGGAGGGGGAATGGGGGGGGAGGCCTCAATACAGCCCGGCAAGGCAGAAAAAGCGTAGTTACTCACCTGTAACAGGTGTTCTCCAGGAGCAGCAGGAATCAGTCCTCACTTACGGGTGACGTCGGCGCCGATGGAGCCCTCGCGGAGCAATTTTCCCCAGCTTTCAAAGAAAGCCTTTGGGAATTGCAGCGCGCATGCGCGGTCGTCTTCCCGCCCGAGGGTGCCATCTTAGCCAGTCAGATGACATAGCTAAAAAAGACAGCATAAAAAATTTGCAAAAAGAACATAAGCAGACGATTGCAACTCCAAGGGGAGGAGGGAGGGTAGTGAGGACTGATTCCTGCTGCTCCTGGAGAACACCTGTTACAGGTGAGTAACTACGCTTTCTCCAAGACCAAGCAGGAAGTCAGTCCTCACTTATGGGACTCCCAAGCTCAAGGCTACCGGAGACCCTAAGCACAAAAATGAGCTCCCTCTAGCTCAGCAGCACAGAAGGATAGAATCTTCGCTGAATTATCACCCACCGGTAGCCCACATCCGGGATGGAGGGTAGGAGTTGCTCAGACCTCAAAGAGATTACGGAGGACTGCCTGTCCGAAAGCACTGTCCCTACGGGACTCCCTCTCGAGACAGTAATGGACCGCAAAAGTCTGGCTCGAAGACCAAGTAGCGGCCCGGCAGATGTCTGCCAGCGGAACAGAGCGGAGGTAAGCCACTGACGTGGCCTTTGCCCGAACGCAATGAGCCGTGACTCGACTTTCTAAGGAGAGTCCGGCTGCCCCATAAGCCCAAGAGATACAGTCCGCAACCCAGATGGACAGAGTACGCTTGGAGACCGGGAGCCCCAATCTATTGGGGTCGAAAGACACAAAAAGCTGAGCAGCTTTACGGTGCTCCCGCGTACGGTCAAGGTAGAAGTTCAGAGCCCTTCTACAGTCCAGGGTATGGAGGACCGTCTCAGTTCGGCTGGAGTGTGGTCTGGGAAAGAAGGTTGGAAGTACCACCTCCTGATTGATGTGAAAAGGGGAGACCACTTTAGGCAGAAATTTCGGATGAGTCCGTAGGACCACCCTATTCTTGTAGAACCTAGTGTAAGGGGGATCAGACACGAGGGCCTGCAATTCACTGACGCGTCTAGCGGAAGTGAGGGCTATCAAGAACAGTGTTTTCCAAGACAGAAAACGGAGAGAACAGGTAGCCATAGGTTCAAAAGGCGGACAGGTGATCCGCTGCAAAACCACATTCAGGTCCCAGTCAGGCGCTGGCGGGCGCAGAGGTGGTTTAAGTAGAAGGAGACCTCGGAGAAACCTCGCTACGAGAGGGTCATTGGAGAGAGGTCTGCCGTCCACCGGCACATGATGTGCTGAAAGAGCACTGAGGTGAACTTTGACGGAGTTGGACTTAAGTCCCAGATTAGAGAGGTGCAGCAAGTACTGCAAGATCACCGACACCGGGCAGGAGAAGGGATCCTGAGACTGTTGGGTACACCAGACTGCAAAGCGACGCCATTTAAGGGCGTAGCATTTGCGGGTAGAAGGCCGTCGCGAAGCCAAGACGACCTCCTCCACCTCCGCCGGCAGGAGAAGGGGAGCAAGGACTACCCTCTCAGCAGCCAGGCCATGAGGTTGAGAGACCTGAGGTTGGGGTGCAGGAGGGACCCCTGATCCTGAGTGAGGAGATCCGGTTGTACCCCCAGAGGGATTGGATCCTCCACCGCCAGTTGCAACAGGAGCGGAAACCACGGCTGCCTGGGCCAGCAAGGGGCCACCAGGATCATGAAGGCTTTGTCTCGGAGAACCTTGAAAAGAGTCCGAGAGACTAGCGGGATGGGAGGGAAAGCGTACAGAAGGCTCCCCGACCACGAGATCAGAATGGCGTCCGCCGCAACCCGAAGGGGGTGCGGCTGACGAGAGCAGAAGCGAGGAAGCTGCCGGTTGTGAGGACTGGCAAAGAGATCCACCGTGGGGAGACCCCACTTGAGGAAGAGCTTCTGAACTACCAAGGGATCCAGACGCCACTCGTGCGGCTGGAGGACCCTGCTGAGTTTGTCTGCAAGGCAATTTTCTTGGCCCGGGAGATAAACTGCCTTGAGGAGAATGCCGTGACTGACGGCCCAAGAGCAGAGCTTCTGTGCCTCCCGACAGAGGAGGAAGGAGCCCGTGCCCCCCTGCTTGTTCACGTAGAACATGGCAACTTGATTGTCCGTCTGGACAAGGATGGACTGTTGGGAAGTCAGGTGGGAGGCGGCCTTGAGAGCTAGGCGGATCGCCCTGAGCTCCAGGAAGTTGATCTGCTGAGCAGACTCCCACGTGGTCCAGAGGCCCTGAGTACGTGCCTCTTGGCAATGTGCTCCCCAGCCCAGGAGGGATGCATCGGTGGTCAGCACCCGGGCCGGCTGAGGGGACTGGAAAGGCATTCCGAATAGCAGGTTCGGCTGCCGGAGCCACCACCGGAGAGACGAGACCAGCGGCTCGGAAACGCGCACTAGGTCTGCTAGGCCGCCCGTGGCTTGTCGCCACTGCTGGCGGAGACACCATTGAGCAGACCGCATATTCAGGCGGGCATTGGGGGTCACATGGACGGTGGAAGCCATATGGCCGAGCAGTCTCAGGAAGCGCCTGGCGGAGACCAGGGGCTGGCTGCGAAAGCGGTCGGCTAGGTCCATGAGCCGTTGAGCCTTGTCGAGCGGTAGGTACGCTCGCGCCTGAGGAGGGTGCAGCCTTGCGCCGATGAACTCGAGATCCTGTGAGGGGAGCAAAGTGGACTTTGCGAAGTTTATAACAAAGCCCAAGTGCTGCAGCAGAGTCACCGTGCGGCACGTGGCGTTGGTGACCTCCTGAGCGGACGCTGCTCTGATGAGCCAGTCGTCGAGGTACGGAAAGACATAGAGGCCGTGAAGCCGGAGATGGGCCGCCACGACCGCGAGACATTTTGTGAAGACTCGCGGTGCGGAGGACAGGCCAAAGGGCAGTACTCTGTACTGGTAATGATTTCCTGCCACCACAAACCTTAGGTATTGGCGGTGGCTCGGGTGGATGAGGATGTGCGTGTAGGCATCCTTTAGATCCAAGGAGCATAGCCAATCTCCCTGCTGGAGGTAGGGCAGAAGGATTCCAAGGGTAAGCATTTTGAACTTCTCCCGCACAAGGAACTTGTTGAGGTTGCGCAAGTCCAGGATGGGTCTGAGGCCCCCTGTTCTCTTTGGTATCAGAAAATACCTTGAATAAAAGCCTTGACCTCTCAGGTGGTGTGGCACCGGTTCCACCGCCTGTTCCTGCAGAAGACCTGCTAACTCCTGAAGGAGCAACTCCCTGTGCAGAGGGGGGCGCGGAGGCTCTCCCGGAAAATAGGAGGGAGGGACCTGATGGAAGTGGAGAAGGTAACCTTCTCGCACGACCTGAAGCACCCAGGCATCTGCGGTGATGCTGGACCACCTGTGGGCGAAGTGAACCAGCCGGCCTCCGGTGCTGGGAGGAACCAGCGGGGGGGGGAGAGGCTATGCTGAGCGAGTCAAAAACCCCCACCCTGCTGAGCAGGGGCTGGTGGTGCAGGCTTGGGGGCTTGCTGCCTACGGGACCCGTTACCCCGTCCCTTGGCCTGCTGGCCCTGTTGGGGAGCTGCAGGGGCCTGATAATGGGGGTATTGTTTGTAGGCAGCCGCCTTCCTCGGGTAAAAGGACTTTTTCCCCAAGCCCTTCTTTTTCTGGGAAGGGGCGGAGGTCTTCCTAGAAAGCCTGGTCCTGGTGAGAGTCTGTGTCTCAATTTGTGCAGCCTTTTCCGCCATGGGCTTGCCAAAGAGGTTTTCGCCTCGGCAGGGGACATCGACCAACTTGTCCTGTACCCAGGGCTCAAGGTCTGACGACTAAAGCCAAGCCTGTCGGCGGGCACCGATGCCGGCTGCGGCCACTCGAGCCGAGGCTTCAAAGCCATCATAGGCTGCTCGGGACATGAACTTTGAGCATTCCCGAATGCCCGTGGACAAGGCTAGGAACCTCCAACAAGGGCTCCTCGGAGAGACCAGCGGAGAATCCGGCTAGCTCTTTAGCCAGATCCCGGAGATACATGCCCATGTATAGCTGGTAAGTCTGGACACGACATGCGAGCATAGAGCCCTGGAAGCACTTCTTGCCAAGGCCATCCAGGTTACGGGCCTCCCTTCCAGGAGGCACCGAGGAGTGCATCTTCTGGCTCTTAAGACGATGCATGGCCGATTCCACTACCATGGAATGGTGTGGCAGCTGCGCCTTTTGAAAGCCAGGGCTCTTGCGGACCCGATAGATAGAATCGACCCGCTTGCTCAGGACCGGCGAGGAGGCCGGACTCTCCCACATGCGGAAGAGTAGTCGTTCCAGCATAGGAGGAACCGGCACAGTAAAGTGTTCCCTCGCGGAAGAGTCATACTGGAGGGCGTCGAGCTCTTCGGCTCGAGGCTCCTCCTCGGGATCCGCAGGGAAGGCCAAAGCCTTGGCCATATCCCTAACGAAGTCCGAGAACCGGGCATCCTCCGGGGGGGACTGCTTCCGAGGCTCGGACTCCGGTGAGTCCGATGGGACACACACCGAGTCCGGAAAGAATCAGGTGACTCTTCCTCCTCAGACTCCCAGACCGACTCCGACGAGGACTCGGTGGGGTCGGTCCGGGCAGGGTGCGGCGCCAGCCGCCCCGACGCCGAGGGAGTCGGCGTCGGCGACCTCGGTCCCGAACGGGAGGCCGAGGGTGACCTCGACCGAGGATCGACTCGAGTTCTCATCGACTCGAGGATCGGCTCGGTCTCCGGGGTCGACTTGGATGTCGACGTCCCGGCGGTCGGGGCAGCGGCGCCAGCGAGGCCAGCGAGCAGTGCCCTCTGCTGGTCCATGAAGGCAGACAGTCTGCTCTCCAAGGCCGTCAACCTGAGTCCGAGCTCAGGTGACCCAGCAGCCCCCGACTCGGGCCCCGACGGCGTCGGGCCCGACGTCGGCTGTCGCGGAGGCGAGTCCAGAAGGACCACAGGACTTACCCGGGCAGGCATCTCCGACTCCAGGCGAGGTCGCTTCGGGATGTGTTCCTTCTCCAAGGACCCGGGGCGGCTGTCGGGGCTATGCGACCTGGCCCTCGCGGAACCAGGAGCGTCCACCGACGCCGCCCTCGCGGGTTTTTCCTTCCGACGATGGTCCCCGGAGGGAGAACCTCGGTCGGAGGAGCTCCGGCGACGGTCCGAACTGGAGCCTTTCGACACGGAGGCCTCCGACGAGGTCCGGGTACGGCTGGGGTCAGCGAAGATTCTCTCACGCTGATGCCGCCGACTTCTCAACGCCTTTGAGGACAGTTTGCTGCAGGGCCCACAGATCAGTTCCTCATGATCCGGGCCCAGGCAGCGGAGGCAAAAGTTGTGTGTGTCGGTTAGTGACATATTTCGGTCACACCGACCACACCGCTTAAACCCACTGGCAGCCATCGGGGGAAAAAGGGCCCCTGCGAGGTCAAAGGACCAGGCTGCCAGGGAAACCGAAAACGAAAGCTGACCAAGTCAGAAAAACCGAAAAAAGTAAGAGGACTCGAGACCGGCGTCGCGAGTCCGGGCGGGAAAACGATCGGCGTCGAACCGAAAGAAAAAAGGATAAAATAAAGAAGAAAATAAACTTTTTCGCGGGGACAAGACGGGGACGTCTGTAGGGCTCCGCGGAAAAAAGAAGACTGGCTAAGATGGCACCCTCGGGCGGGAAGACGACCGCGCATGCGCGCTGCAATTCCCAAAGGCTTTCTTTGAAAGCTGGGGAAAATTGCTCCGCGAGGGCTCCGTCGGCGCCGACGTCACCCGTAAGTGAGGACTGACTTCCTGCTTGGTCCTGGAGAACACTCCCGATCTAATTCTCCTCCCTATCTATTTCTCTCACCCCTTAACCAATCAACAGTTCCTTAATTGTTCCCCTAATAGTGAGCCTGGACTTCCCGACTCACCAGTCCTCCAGCTGCTTGGAGACGGAGACAACTGGTGTGAGGAGGTGGATCCTGTGGAGATATACCAGTGTCATCACAAGAGAATGACGTTAGTCTCCAAAGCTGCTGGAGGAGGAGCATAGAACCCCAGAGGTCCGGGACTAAACTAGAGGAACGTTAAGGAACAGAAGTCTTCCTTGAGAGCCTGATAAGGGTGACATTCTGCTTCTCTATGTCACCAGCCTTGGCCTTCACCTGCTCTCCGAAGAGATTCTCCCCTCTGCATAGCACATCCACCAGTTTGTTCTGGACAGACTGCTCTAAGTCAGTAGACTGGAGCTAGGCGAACTGGTGGGCCCCAATGCCCACCGCCACTGCCCTGCAGACTGACTCAAAGGCATCATAAATTGCCCAGACCATGTACTTGGAGCAGTTCTTACTATGATCCACTAGGACACGATAGGTATCCAACCACTCTGGGGGCATGATATCCTTTAAGAACATGCTCATGTACAGTTTGTAAGACAGACCCTGGCCTCCAGCATGGAGCTCTGAACTCATCGCCAGCCAAAGGAATCCAGTGTCTGCGCTTCCCTACCCAGGGGCATCGAGGAGTAAGTCTTATTGCTCTTATTCTTTTCAGGGCAGACTCTACTACCAGAGAGTGATGCAGAAGTTAAGGCTTCTCAAACCCTGGAGCCTTCTGAATCCGGCACATTGCGTCCAGTCTCCTGTTGACAGCAGCTTATCATGAGGGTTTTTTTCCAACATTTTCATCTGCAAGATCTGGTGCACCATCACAGTTACTGCCTCTTTAGGGGCTGAGGGATACTGGAGAATCTCCAGCTCCTTCGCCCTGGGCTCATCTTTCGCCTCCAGGGAAAAGAGGATGGCCTTGGCCTGACGAAGCCCTGGAAGAGCATGTCCTCAGGAGACTTCCAGCATTCATGTAGAGGAGAGGGATCCAATGGAAGTTCAGGAGACTTGCTATAGGACAGGACCTCCAATTCCACATCTATCACCCAACCCTCCGAGTCCTACTACTACTACTACTGAGCATTTGTATAGTGCAACAAGATGTGCGCAGCACTGCACAGACATGTAAGAGACCGGATGGTATACATCCAAGGGTGTTGAAAGAACTGAAATATGAGCTTGCAAACCTGGTATTAGTAATCTGTGAACTATCATTAAAATCATCTGTAATACCTGAAGACTGAAGGATGGCCAACGTTTAACACCAATTTTTAAAAAGGGTTCCAGGGAAACTAGACCGGTGAACCTGACATCAGTACCGGGAAAAATGGTAGAAACCATCATAAAGAACAAAATTGCTGAACATGTAGATAGTCATGGCTTAATGGGAGACAGCCAACATGGCTTAAGACAAGGAAGATCTAGTCTTACTAATCCATTATGTTTTTTTGAAGGTGTGAATAAACAGGTAGATAAAGGTGAGTCCGTTGATAAAGTGTATCTGGACTTTCAGAAAGCCTTTGACAAGGTCCCGTATCGGAGACTTTTGGCAAAACTAGAGTCATGGGATAGGAGGCAGTGTAGTATTGTGGATCAGGAACTGGTTAAAAGATAGAAAGCAGAGGGTAGGGTTAAATGGCCAATTTTCCCCAATGGAGAAAGGTGAATAGTGGAGTACCCCAGGGAATGTGCTGGGCCCGCTGCTTTTTGACATATTCATACATGAACTGGAAAAGGGGATAACGAGTAAGGTTATCAAATTTGCAGATGACACAAAACTATTTAAAGTTGTTAAAACCCATGAGGATTGTGGAAAATTGCAAGATGATCTTGATAAATTGGAAGAATGGGCATCCAAATGGCAGATACAATGTAATGTGGACAAGTGCAAAGTTATGCACCTAGGAAAGAACACCACACCACAGACTATGGTTACACGATGCAAGGTTCCACATTAGGAACCACCACCCAGGAAAAAGATTTAGGTGTCATCGTGGATAACATGTTAAAACCCTCCAACCAGTGTTCAGCAGCAGCCAAGACAGCAAATAGAATACTAGGTATCATAAGGAAAGGAAAGCGAAGTTACTCACCTGTAACAGGTGTTCTCCAGGGACAGCAGGAATCAGTCCTCACATATGGGGTGACATCGATGCCGACAGAGCCCTCGTACCAAGCAATTTCCCCAGCTTTCAAAGAAAGCCTTTGGGAATGCCTTACGCATGTGCGGTCCCCTTCATGCCCAAGGGTGCCATCTTGCTCAGTCAGATGACATAGCTAAAAAGACATCAAAATGAATTAAAATCAACAGTAACTGCAACTCCAAGGGAAGAGGGTCATGATTCCTGCTGTCCCTGGAGAACACCTGTTACAGGTGAGTAACTACACTTTCTCCAGGAACAAGCAGGAAGTCAGTCCTCACATATGGGACTCCCTAGCTACAGGCTACCGAGTACCTATAGCCAAAAAAAGGCTCCCTCTAGGCGAGCCGCAACAGCAGCAAGAGAACTTTCTCCAAGAATGCAGCCCCCACAGTAGCCTCACACCGGAGGGTCAGAGTTTCCTAAATCTCGAATAGATTCCGGAGTACCACCTGACTGAAAACGCTGTCCCGTTGGGACTCTCTCTCCAAACAGTAATGGGATGCAAAAGTCTGGCTTGAAGACCAAGTTGCGGCCCAACAGATGTCTGCTAACGGAACAGAGCGGTGATTAGGCACTGATGCGACCTTAGCCCTGACACAGTGGGCCGTGATATGATCGTGCAGCTGGAGGTCAGCTGCCCTGTACGCCCAGGCGATGCAGTCCGCCACCGAGGTGGATAACGTGCACTTGGGAGACCGGTAGACCCAGTTTACTAGGGTCATAAGAGACGAAGAGCTGAGAAGCCCTCCGATGCCCCCGTGTACGCTCCAAGTAGAAGGCAAGCGCCCTCTTACAGCCTAGGGTATGCAGAACTGTTTCTGCCTTGCTGGTGTGTGGCCTGGGAATAAGGTTGGAAGAACCACCTCTTGGTTGAGGTGAAACAAAGAAACCACTTTCAGGAGGAACTTGGGGTGTGTGCGGAGCACCACCCTGTTCTTGTAAAACCGTGTGTACGGTCTATCTGATACTAGAGCCTGCAGGTCACTCACACGTCTAGCCGACGCGAGTGCCACCAGGAAGAGCACCTTCCAGGAGAGGAAGCGCAGATGGCAAGTGGACATCAGCTCGAAAGGAGGGCAAGTGAGTTGCTGCAAGACCACATTGAGATCCCACTCCGTCACTGGTGGACAGATGGGAGGTTTCAGCAGGAGTAGGCCCCTGAGAAACCTGGCTACCAAGGGGTGAGCCGAGAGAGGCTGACCATCTATTAGGGTGTGGTTAGCCGACAAGGCACTCAGGTGGACCCTGACTGAGTTCGACTTGAGTCCCACCTCTGAGAGATGAAGCAGGTACTGTAATACTTTGAGAACCTGAGAAGAGAAGGGTTCCATGGATGTTGGTGACACCACACCTGGAACCTGCGCCATTTACAAGCGTATGATTTTCTGGTGGACGGCCTTCTGGAGGCCAACACCACTTCTTCTACCCCCTCAGGTAGGAGAAGAGGTGCAAGGCCTACCCTCTCAGCAGCCAGGCCATCAAATTGAGGGATCTGGGATTGGGGTGCACAAGGGAACCCTGCTCCTGGGTGAGGAGGTCAAGTCGCACCCCCAAGGGGAGAGGGGTCTCTACCGCCAGTTGAAGAAGAAGTGGGAACCAAGGCTGTCTCGGTCACCTGGGCGCTACTAGGATCACCTAGACTTTGTCCCTGCGAATCCGTACTACCAGTGGGGTAGGTGGAAAAGTATACAGGAGTCTCCCCGACCAAGGGAAAAGAAAAGCATCGGCTGCTACCCTGAGAGGGTGCGGTTGTCTGGAGCAAAACTGGGACAACTGATGATTTTGTGGACTGGCAAAGAGATCCATGGATGGGAGGCCCCAGTGGTTGAAAATCTTCTGGGTGACCTCCCTGTTTAGTTGCCATTCGTGGGGTTGAAGAGACTGTCCTTCCACCGGTGAGTGATGCACTGACAAAGCACCGAGGTGGACCGGTACAGAGTTAGACTTAAGGCCTAGGTCTGAAAGGTGAAGTAGATACTGCAGTACTACTGGCACAAGGCAAGAGAAAGGGTCTTCATTGCGCTGAGCACACCATACCGTAAACCTACGCCACTTGAGGGCATAGGATTTCCTGGTGGACTGTCTCCTAGAGGCCAATACCACCTCCTCAACCTCCTTAGGTAGGAGTAAGGGAGCAAGAACTACCCTTTCAGCAGCCAGGCCATCAAATTGAGGGACCTGAGTTTGGGTGGAGAAGGGAACCCTGCTCTTGAGAAAGGAGATCATGTTGCAACCCCAGAGGGAATGGAATTTCCACCACCAACTGCAGCAGAAGTGGAAACCACGGCTGCCTCGGCCATCTAGGGACTACCAGAATCACAGAGGCCTTGTCCCGGAGAATCTTGTTCAGGCCACCAGGGGCGTGGGAGGAAACGCATACAGGAGGCCCGTAGACCAAGAGATCAGAAAAGCATCTGCTGCCATCCTCAGGGGATGCGGCTGTCTGGAGCAGAACCTGGGCAGCTGACGGTTCAGTGGACTGGCAAAGAGATCGATGGATTGAAGTCCCCAGCGGAGGATGATCTGCTGGAGCACCACTGGATTCAACTGCCATTCGTGAGGCTGGAGAATCCTGCTTAGCTTGTCTGCTAGGACGTTTTCTTGATCAGGTAGATAAACAGCTTTGAGAAACATATCCTGCCTGACCGCAACGGAGCAAAGGGCCAGAGCCTCCTGGCACAGGAGCTTGGACCCTGTGCCCCCTTGCTTGTTCACATAGAACATGGCAACCTGATTGTCCGTCTGAACTAGGACAGACTGGTGAGAGAGGGCATGAGAAGATGTTTGCAGAGCTAAGCGGATTGCTCGCAGCTCCAAAAGATTGATTTGCTGTGTGGCCTCTCGAGGAGACCACAGGCCTTGAGTGCACGTGCCCTGGCAATGTGCACCCCAGCCCTTCAAGGAAGCATCGGTCGTCAGCACCCTTTTGTTGCTGGAGCCTGAAAAGGTACCCCCCTGAGAAGGTTTGGGAGATGTAGCCACCATTGTAAGGAGTCCAAAAGTGGTTTGGACACCTTTACTCTGTCTCGGAGGTCGCCTGTGGCCTGCGTCCACTGATCTGAGGCACCACTGAGCAGCCCGCATATGCAGACGGGTATTCGGAGTCACATGTACAGTGGATGCCATGGGGCCCAGGAGTTGCAGGTAGTGCCTGGCGGAAGCATGAGAATTGCTTTGGAACTGGTTGCCAAGTCCATCAGTCTGTGGACCCTGTCTTCGGGCAAGTAAGCTCTTGCCTGAAGGGTGTCTAATCTTGCACCTATAAACTCTAGGTTCTGAGAGGGGAGCAAAGTGGACTTTGCGTAGTTTATGACAAAGCCCAGATGCTGAAGAAGAGAGACAGTGCGAAGAGTGGCTTGTCGGGCCTCCTGGAGAGACTGGCCCCTGATGAGCCAGTCGTCCAGGTATGGGAGGACAAAAATTCCCTGATTCCTGAGATAAGCCGCCACCGCCGCCAGGCATTTGGTGAAAGTTTTGGGGGCAGAGGTTAGGCCAAAGGGAAGTACCCTGTACTGAAAATGGTTTCCTCCCACTCCAAATCTGAGGTATTGTCTGTGGTCTGGATAAATGAGGATGTGAGTATAAGCATCCTTTAGGTCTAAGGAGCATAGCCAGTCACCCTGCTGGAGGTAGGGCAGCAATATCCCAAGGGTAAGCATCTTGAACATTTCCCTCTCCAGAAACTTGTTTAGGTTTCGCAAGTCTAGGATAGGCCGGAGGCCTCCTGTCCTTTTTGGTACCAGGAAGTACCTGGAGTAGAAGCCTTGCCCTTTCAGGTGGTGAGGTACCGGTTCCACCGCCTGTTCCTTTAGAAGACTTGCCAACTCCTGAAGGAGGAGATTCCTGTGTAGAGGGAGTCTTGGAGGCTCCCCTGGATAGTAGGAGGGGGGTAGCTGGTGGAAGTGGAGCATGTAGCCCTTTTGGACTATGCTCAGTACCCAGGTATCCCCTGTGATGGCTGGCCACCTGTAGGAGTACAGGGTCAGCCGACCTCCTGTGCTGAGTGGAGCCACCGGTGGAGGAGAGGCTATGCTGTGGGAGTCAAAACCCCGCTCCCTGCTGTGCAGGAGCCGGAGCTGGCGGCTTGGGGGTCTTCTGCCTATGGGGCCCATGCCCCTGCCCCTTGGCCTGCTGGCCCTGTTGGGGAGCTGGAGAGGCCTGATACTGAGGGTAGGTTTTGTAGGCGGCACCCTTCCTCAGGAAAAAGGGCTTTTTCCCCCGAGCCCTTCTTTTTTTGAGAAGGGGCAGAAGTCTTTCTGGACAGCCTTGTCCTGGTGAGAGTCTCAGTCTCAATTTCTGCAGCCTTTTCAGTCATGGGCTTACCGAATAGGTTGTCACCTTAGCACGGGACATCGACCAACTCGTCCTGCACCCATGACTCCACGTCCGATGACTGTAGCGAGGCCTGACGGCGTGAACCGATGCCAGCCACGGCTACCCGGGCTGAATCCTCAAAGCCATCATACCACCACCACCCAGGAAACCACCACCCAGGAAATTTATTTATTTATTTATTTAGCTGTATTTATATCCCGCTTTTCACCGGGTCAAAGCGGTCAATTGGGAGATACATTTAACACGAGGGGATATGACACACATACGCTCTTACAGGGAACATGGGCAATGGAGGGTTAAGTGGCGTGCCCAAGACCACAAGGAGTGCCTATAGGACTAGAAATCCCAGTCCCTCCGGCCTGAGATTGCTGTCCCCAGGTGGGACTTGAACCCCCGGCCCTCCGGCCTGAAATACCTTGTCCTAACCACTAGGCCACTCCTCCTAAAAAGATTTAGGCGTCATTGTGGATAACATGTTAAAACCCTCGGCCCAATGTGCAGCGGCAGCCAAGAGAGCAAATAGAATGCTAGGTATCATAAGGAAAGGAATGGAAAGTAAAACAAAAGATATTATAATGCCTCTATATCGATCCATGATGAGACCGCACCTTGAATATTGTGTGCAATTCTGGTCGCCATATCTTAAAAAGGATACAGCGTTATTAGAAAAGGTTCAGAGAAGAGCCACCAAAATGGTAAAGGGGATGGAAGGATACTCCTATGAAGAAAGGCTAAAAAGGTTAGGGCTCTTTAACCTGGAAAAGAGACGGCTGAGGGGAGATATGATATAAGTCTATAAATTAATGAACGGAGTGGAACGGGTAAACGTAGATCGACTGTTTACGTTATCAGAATATAGAAAGACTAGGGGAAGGGGAGCGTTTCACCTGCAGTCCGGTTCCTTCGAGGGGGAGAAAGCCGGTTCCAAGGCTGGCGATTGAGTGGGCAGCCCAGCTGACGTCACCTCGAGGGCCCTGTTATAGTTGTTGTCATACGGCGCTAGCCATTGGCACGTTTTCTAAGGGGCGTTTTCAAAGGGGTTTGTCTTGCCCCTTGTGAGCCCCTTAGGAGCCTACGTGGAGGCGGAGTGGCCACGTTACGCCGAATATGCCAGGCAGCAAGCGCAAGAAGAAACATCCTGCAGAGGACTCTCAAGCTGGAGCGACAGAAAAACATGTGGTTTCCACACCGCGAATCTCCAACAAAGGTACTGTGTCTTCTGATCCTTTACTCGAGGGTCTGAGTTTAAGCTCTATTGAGCGTACCCCCCCCCCCCCGCCCGCTTCCTCCGGGTTTCCTTGAACTGTCTGGGGATGTGTCTCCTGAAATTGCTCATTTGAAGTCGCTTCCTAAAGATGTTGCTTGGAGACCCTTGCCTCCGCTTTCTACTGAACCCTCTGTGTCCACTGTTTCCCTTTCGGATGTTTGGCGAATGGTTTCACGTACAGAAAAAATGCTTGAAGAAACTGTTCCTAAACTCTGTCAATTTACAAAGGACTCTGTACAAAAATTTCAGTCTCTTGATTCTCAAGTTGGAGCGCTCAGCTCAGCACTGGTGAAAATGGAATTGCAGGTTAAATCGTTTTCTGAGTTTTCGGCTGCTCATGCCAAAGACAGTTTCATTTTACACCAGAAGCTTGAGAATTTAGAAAACGCACATCGCAACAAGAATTTAAGGCTTTGAAATTTTCCCAGTTGTTCTTTATTATCCCCTTTGGTATTATTTAGGAAGTATCTGAAGGATACCCTTCTCTATCCGCTGGCCGATTCTTGTATAATTCTTAAATGTTACTATTTGCCTTCTAAGAGAATTGTCGGCTCAATGAATAAGGAGGAGGATCTTCCTTTGGATACAGGTGATTTCAATTTAACAGCTTTTTTAGAGGAATCTCATGATGTGATAGCTAATAGGGCTACTTTATTGGTGACTCTATCCTCAGAGGATGATAAGGTTGCTATTTTGAAAAGTTATTTCAGAAGGAAGGAGTTTCAATTTTGTGGGGATAAAGTAGCTATCTTTCCGGATGTTTCTCGTTCTACACAATTATGTAGGAAAGAATTTTTGTTATTGAGACCTAGAGTACTTGCCTTAGGAGCTACCTACTTCTTAAAGTACCCTTGTAAATGTTGTATCACTTTACAATATGTTAAATATGTCTTTCTTTCCTCATCTGAACTAGAAAAGGGAATTGTGGAACAGGAAAAAGTGCACAAAACTTTATGATAATCTCAGTATAAGTAGCGGGAGGTCTCAGCCGGCTGCACTAGTTGGCTATGGTCCCCCTTTTTTGTTTTTCAGCTAGGGGGGTCTTTTGCCTTGTTTTCTGCTCTAGTTTATTTCTTATTATTGATGAGTCTCCGCGAGATGTGGGCTAGTAATTGGTTTAATTATTACTTCTTTTGTATTTTTCTTTGGTACTTTTATGTTTCTTTGGTTGTAATTGTTTTACTATATAATTCTGTAAAATGTTATCTTTATAAATAAAAAAAAAAGAAAGAAAGACTAGAGGACATGCAATGAAGCTACAGGATAAACTATTTAAGACTAATAAAAGAAAATATTTTTTCACTCAACGTGTAATCAAACTCTGGAATTTGTTACCGGAGGATGTAGTAAAGGCTGTTAGTGTAGCTGGGTTTAAAAAAGGTTTGGACAGGTTCCTGGAGGAAAGGTCCATAAACCATTATTAAGAAAGGACACAGGATATCAATGCTTGACCCAGTACAAACATTGCGGAACCTGTGTCTTTTGGGGAAACTGCTAGGTACGTATGACCTAGATTGGCCACTGTTAGAAACAGGATATGGGCTTGATGGACCTTGGTCTGACCCAGTATGGCATATCTTATGTTCTTATGCTCGAGAGATAAACTTCAAGCACTCTCGGATCCCTGTAGACAAGGCTTTGAGAACCTCTGCAAGGGTTCCTCAGAGGCCAGCTGAGAACCCAGCAATCTCCTTTGCCAGGTCCCGTAAGTACATGCCCATGTATAGCTGGTAAGTCTGGACACAGCAAGATAGCGTAGAGCTCTGGAAGCACTTTCTACCGAGGGCATCCAGGTTCCGGGCCTCCCAACCGGAAGGCACCAAGGAGTGCATCTTCTGACTCTTCAGGCGGTGCATGGCCGATTCCACAACCATGGAATTGTGCAGTAGCTGCGCCTTTTGGAACCCAGTGCTCTTACTGACTTGATAAATGGAATCGACCCGTTTGATAAAAACCGGCACCGAGGCCGGTGCCTCCCACATACAGAGGAGCAGCCATTCCAGCATCGGAGGAACCGGTACAGTAAAGGCTTCCTTCGGAGGAAAATCATACTGGAGGGCATCGAGCTCCTCGGCTCGAGGCTCCTCCTCAGCGTCCGCAGGGAATGCCAAAGCCTTGGCCATGTCCCTCACGAAGTCTGAGAACCGGGTATCCTCCGGGGAGGGACTTTCAATGAGGCTCAGACTCCAGGGAGTCCGAAGGGATGCACCGGGTCCGGAAGGTCTCAGGAGACTCCTTGTCCTCCGTCTCCCACGCTGACTCCTCCGAGGAGTCGTCGTGCGGCTCCAGCCGTGTGGGCCTCGGTGCCACCCGCCCCGACGCCGCGGGCACCGGTGTCGATGACCTCGGCCCCACACGGGAGGTCAAGGGGGACCTTGGCCGAGGATAGACTCGAGACTTCATGGACTCGAGGATCGGCTCGGCCTCCTGGGTCGACTTAGATGTCGAGGTCCCGATGGTCGGGGCAGATGCACCGATCAGACTGGTGATCAGTACCCGCTGCTGTTCCATGAAGGCAGCCAAACTGCTCTCCAAGGCCGTCAGCCTGAGTCCGAGCTCAGGAGACTCAGCAGCCCCCGACTCGGGCCCCGGACATCGGTTCTCCCGGAGGAGAGTCCACGAGGACAACAGAACAGAACTTACATGACTCCGGGACTCCAGCTCCAAGCGAGGTAGTTTGGATGGTCTCTCCGACTCCGAGAGCCTGGGACGGCAGTCAGGGCTACGCAACCTGGCCCTCAAGGACCCAGGGGCCTCCACTGACGCTGCCCTCACGAGCTTCTTCTTCCTTTTGTGCTCCCGGGTGAGAGACCCCCTCTCAGAGGAACCACGACGGCACTCAGGGTCAGACTCCCGAGATGTCAAGGACTCTGACAAAGTCCAGGCCCAGCTGGACGTGGACTCTAAAAAGTTCTCACACATTGATGCTGACGGTTCCGAAGTGCCTTCAACGACATTTTGCCGCACGGGCCACAGACCAGCGTGTCATGGTCGGGCCCAAGGCATCGGAGGCAGCAGTCATGTGTGTTGGTGAGAGACATACGTTTCTTGCACCGATCACATTTTTTGAACCCGCTGGCAGCCATCGGGGGAAAAAGGGCCCCTGCAAGGTCAAAAGACCGGGCTGCCAGTGAAAATAACAGAAAAAGCGTGAAAGCTAGTCACAAAGGACAAAAAACGAAAAAGAAGTTCCGGACTCGATACCGGTGTACCGAGCCCAGGCGGGAGGGGAACCGGCATCGAACCGGATAAAGAAATGCGAAAAATCGCAAAAAAAATAAAAATCTACTTTTCCCAGGTGACACAAACTATGTCCAGTGGGCTCCGCGGAAAAAGAAAGACTGAGCAAGATGGCACCCTTGGGCAGGAAGGGGACCGTGCAGGCGCGCTGCATTCCCAAAGGCTTTCTTTGAAAGCTGGGGAAATGTTCCGTACAGGAGCTCCGTCAGCACTGACGTCACCCATATGTGAGGACTAACTTCCTGCTTGGTCCTGGAGAATCCGGCAATCTCCTTTGCCAGGTCTCTTAAGTACATGCCCATGTACAGCTGGTATGTCCGGACACGGCATGACAGCATCAAGCCCTGGAAGCACTTTCTGCCGAGGGTGTCCAGGTTCTGGGCCTCCCGGCCGGGAGGCACCAAGGAGTGCATCTTCTGGCTCTTGAGCTTTTGCATGGCCGATTCCACAACCATGGAGTTGTGCAGCAGCTGTGCCTTTTGGAAACCGGGGCTCTTACGGACTCGATAAATGGAATCGACCCGTTTGCTGAGGACCGGCGCCGAGGCCGGGGACTCCAACATGCGGAGCATCAACAGTTCCAGCATCGCAGGCACCGGTACAGTAAGGGCCTCCTTCGGATGAGAGTCATACTGGAGGGCGTCAAGCTCCTCTGCTCGAGGCTCCTCCTCGGCATCTGCAGGGAAAGCCAAAGCTTTGGCCATATCCCTAACAACGTCCGAGAACCTGTTGTCCTCCGGGGGCGACCGTCTCCGAGGTTTCTAACCCGGTCAGTCCGATGGGACGTACCGGGTCCGATGGGTATCTGGCGAGTCTTCCTCCTCCAACTCCCCAGCGCAAAAAGAGCGCAAAAGCTAGTCACTAAGGACAAAAAAATGAAAAAATTAGCTGGACTCAATACCGGTGTACCGAGCCGAGGCAGGAAGGGAAACCAGCGTCGAACCGGTATCAAAAACAGTAGAATATTCAAAAAACAATCAACTTTTTCCGAGGAAGATGGGACGACGTCTGTCGGACTCCGCGGAAAGAAGACTGAGCAAGATGGCACCCTTGGGCAGGAAGGGGACCGCGCATACGTAAGGCATTCCCAAAGGCTTTCTTTGAAAGCTGGGGAAATTGCTCCGCACGAGGGCTCAGTCGGCGTCGACGTCACCCCATATGTGAGGACTGACTTCCTGCTTGTTCCTGGAGAATGGAAAATAAAACAAAGGATATTATAATGCCTCTATATCATTCCATGGTGCGACCGCACCTTGAATATTGTGTTCAATTCTGGTCGCCGTATTTTAAAAAGGATATAGCGTTATTAGAAAAGGTTCAGAGAAAAGCCACCAAAATGGTAAAGGGGATGGAAGGATACCCCTATGAAGAGAGGCTAAAAAGGTTAGGGCTCTTCAACATGGAAAAGAGACGGCTGAGGGGAGATAAGATAGAGGTCTATAAATTAATGAATGGAGTGGAACGGGTAAACGTAGATCGATAGTTTACGTCATCAGAATATAGAAAGACTAGGGGACATGCAATGAAGCTACAAGGTAAACTATTTAAGACAAATAAGAGAAAATATTTTTTCACTCAACGTGTAATCAAACTCTGGTATTTGTTACCGGAGGATGTAGTAAAAGCTATTAGTGTAGCTGGGTTTAAAAAAAGGTTTGGAGAAGTTTCTGGAGGAAAGGTCCATAAACCATTACACAGGTACACTACCAAAAAACTGCCTCCAGTTTTGCAACTGATTCCTATAGATTTTGGGGTGCTGAATCCAGGAAAAACAGCCAAAATGTTCCATCACATCACGTTTTCTTGCAAAATTAGATTTCTTACCCATATAAGGAATGTTCACATAATTTCTTTTTAGCCGACTGCAGTTTATTTTCTTGGCCCAAAATAGAGGTTGTAATGGTTAACTAACTAGAAACACTCCCTCATGATATTTTAGAGTGTTTTGTATTCATTTTATACATTAACAGGACAATTGGGAGGCGGGGGGCTAAATCCAGTACTCGCACTGGCACATGTTCTTTCCTGTTTGCCTCGCCTCGTTCGCTCGCTCGCTCAAACACGGTGGTTGCGACATGAACGTTCCTGTCAAATTTCAGTTTCTTGCAAGTTCATTATTACCTTTTGTTTGCTCAGTCGTAATCCAGCTTTATTCCGAAGTGGTTCACTACAGTTGTAGTTTGCAGTGCTGTGTATTTGTGATGGCTCACAGAGCCAGAGGTTGCGTCAACTCTCCGGACAGTTTTTGTTTTATTTGTGGGGAATATACAGTGAAAAAGCGGCAGAGGAACATTTCTGCATTTATTAAAAAAGTATATTTCGCCTATTTCGGTTTGAAGTTAGGCGATCAAGACAAACCGTGGGCTCCTCACAAAGTGTGCAAGACATGTGAGGAAGATCTACGCTTATGGATGAAAGGTAAAAAACAAGCATTTCGTTTCGGAATACCTATGATAGAAACATAGAAACATGATGACAGAAAAAGACCACAAGGCCCATCTAGTCTGTCCTTCCATAACAACAACTACAACAGTCCACTTTTTACCTTTAGAGATCCTCTGTGTTGGTCCCATGCTTTTTTGAATTCAGTTACTGTCCTCATCTCTACCACCTCCACTGGGAGACTATTCCACGGATCCACTACTCTTTCCGTAAAGAAATATTTCCGCATATCACTCCTGAATCTATCTCCCTTCACCCTCATCCCATGTCCCCTCGTCGCAGAACTTGCTTTCAATTGAAAGAGGCTCTCTCCCTGAACATTTATGCCACAGAGGTATTTAAACATCTCAATCATATCACCTCTATCCCGCCTTTCCTCTAAGGTGTACATATTAAGATCCTTAAGTCTGTCCTCATATGCTTTATAATGAAGACCACTAATCATCTTAGTAGCAACCCTCTGCACTGACTCCATCCTGTTCACATCCTTTTGAAGGTGCGGTCTCCAGAATTGCACACCATACTCCAAATGAGGTCGCACCAAAGACTTATACAGAGGCATTATCACCTCCTTTTTTCTGCTAGCCATTCCTCTCCGTATGCACCCAAGCATCCTTCTAGCTTTTGCCATCGCCTTTTCTACCTGTTTAGCTACTTTAAGATCATCGGACACAACTACGCCTAGGTCCCGCTCTTCTTTAGTGGACAAAAGTACTTCACTTCCTATGCTGTATTGCTCCCTTGGATTGCTGCAGCCCAAATGCATGACCTTACATTTTTTAACATTAAATCCCAGCTGCCAAATTCTAGACCATTCTTCAAGCTTAGCTAGATCCCTCCTCATGTTATCTACACCTTCCTGGGTGTCTACTTTATTGCAGATTTTGGTATCATCTGCAAAGAGGCAAACCTTACCCGACAGCCCTTCCGCTATATCACTAACAAAGATGTTAAAAAGAATCGGACCAAGGACAGATCCCTGGGGCACACCACTGGTAACATCCTTCTCCTCAAAGTGAGCTCCATTTACTTGTACTCTTTGTCGCCTCCCACCCAACCAATTTCTAACCCAAGCAGTAACTTTAGGGTCCATCCCTAGGGTGCTCAGTTTGTTTATAAGTCGCCTGTGAGGAACAGTGCCAAAGGCTTTACTGAAATCTAAATACACCACATCTAGAGCTCTCCCTCGGTCCAACTCCCTGGTCACCCAGTCAAAGAAATCAATCAGATTTGTCTGACAAGACCTGCCTCTGGTGAATCCATGCTGCCTCGCATCCTGTAATCCGCTGGACTCCAGAAACCTCACTATTTTCTCTTTCAACAGCGTTTCCATTAATTTACTCACCACTGAAGTTAAACTAACCAGCCTGTAGTTTTCAACCACATCCTTACTTCCGCTTTTGTGTAAAGGCACCACATGAGCCTCTCTCCAGTCCTTTGGCACCACTCCCGACTCCAACGAGGCATTGAAAAGGTCAGTCAGTGGAGTTGCTAGAATGTCCCCAAGTTCCCTCAGTATTCTAGGGTGTATCCCATCCGGTCCCATCGCTTTGTCTACTTTGAGTTGAGCTAGTTTCTCACGAACACAGTCTTCTGAAAATTGTTCAAGATGTCCCTCGCTTCTGTTCTTATTTGTGGGTGTTTTCTGAGGTCCTGCTCCTGGTTTTTCATCTGTGAACACAGAACAAAAATATTTGTTAAGTAATTCCGCTTTATCCTTATCAGCTTCTACATATTCCCCCCCTGTACCCTTGAGTCTGACAATACCACTTTTGCCCTTCCTCTTCTCACTAATATATCTGAAAAATGTCTTATCCCCCCATTTTATTGCATTGGCTATTTCCTCCTCCTTTTGAATCTTTGCCTTCTTGACTACTTTGCTAGCTTCTCTAAGTTTTTCCAAATACAGATGCCTGTCTTCCTCTCTCTGTGATCTCTTGTATTTCATGAAGGCCTCCCTCTTTTTCTTCACTTTTTCAGCTACTTCCTTCGAAAACCATAGCGGTCTCCTGTTCCTTTTGCCTTTGTTTACCATTTTAACGAAAAGGTTGGTTGCCTTTAAAATACCCCCTTTCAGTTTTGCCCACTGTTGTTCTACATCCCCCAGCTGTTCCCATTACACTAACGACTCCCTGAGGCATTGGGCCCATCATCGCAAAGTTAGTCTTCCTAAAGTCTAAGATCTTCACCTTGGAATGGATTCTAACAGCCCTAGTCCTAATACTGAACCACACCATCTGGTGATCACTGGATGCAAAATGATCTCCCACTACAACATCAGAAACACTTTCACCATTGGTAAGCACCAAGTCCAGTATGGCCCCTTCACGTGTGGGGTCTGTTACCAATTGCCTGAATAGTTCTCCCTGTAGAGAATCCAGGATCTCCTTACTCCTAGATGATACTGCAGCAGGAATGTGCCAATCAACATCTGGCATATTAAAATCTCCTAGCAGTAGCACTTCCCCTTTCCTAGCAATGCTGCGTATGTCTTCAATTAACTCTCTGTCCACCTCTTCCTCTTGTGAGGGAGGTCTGTATATCACACCAATGCAAATAGATTTCTCTTTCCCTCTTTCTAGTTTAACCCACAATGCCTCCTCTCTCCCTTTTAAGCTCTGTAATTCCAAAGCTTTAATAGTAGTTTTTACATATAGTGCTACTCCTCCTCCCCTTCTTCCTACCCTGTCCTTTCTGAATAAAGTATAGCCAGGTATAGTTACATCCCAGTCATGGTTTTCTGTGAACCATGTTTCTGTAACTGCCACTAAATCTAAGTCAGCCACTCCAACCAAAGCTTCAACTTCAGAGATCTTATTTCCCATGCTACGGGCATTTATACACACTGCTTTCCATATGTTACCCCTGTTACCCATTTCCATAAAGGTATTTGATGTATCACTTACCTGGGGGCTTTCACTTACCTGGGGGCTTTCTTCACCCATCCCCAACGAATCTAGTTTAAAGCCCTCTTCAGTAGATTAGCCAGTCTACTACCAAAGATGTGTTGACCTTTCTTGGACAGATGGATGCCATCTCTGCTCTGCAACCCTTGGAACAGCATCCCATGGTCTAGCAAACCAAAACGCTCTCGAAGACACCATCCACGCAGCCATGCATTAATCTCCAGGCGTGAACAAAGAGACCACAGCAGTGACTGCTATTTTTGCTCTTGCATTGTGAAGGGATACAACTTAAAAATAAGAACGTAATAAGTTACCCCAACCTTCCCTCAGCAATTAGGCCTATGCCTCATAGCAACGAAGTACCTGTGCCTGAACCACCAAAATCTTTGGATCATATTTGTGTGGACGGTTCTGATCATGATGAGACTCATCAGATGGCTTTTCCCGATGAGTCCAGTACTTCCGAGTTTGAAACTGAACCAGATCCGAAACCTGAACTTTTCTCTCAAGCTGAATTGAATGATTTAGTCCGGGATTTAGGACTCCAAAAAGATGCTGCCCAACTGCTAGGTTCTCGGCTTAAACAGAAAAATCTATTGTCACCAGGAACAACTTTTTATTGGTACCGCAACTGCGAGACACAATTTTTGAAGTATTTCAGCAAAGAGGAAGATTTGGTATTTTGCAACGATATATACGGAGTGATGGAAAAGTTTAAACTCAAGTATGATCCTGCTGAATGGCGGCTGTTCATTGATTCGTCAAAAGACAGCATAAAAGGTGTTCTTCTTAATGGCAACACATTCGCTTCAGTTCCTATTGCTCACTCTGTTATTCTCCAAGAAAAATACGAGAATTTGGCCCTGATTCTTCAGAAGATTCGTTATGATGAGCATAAGTGGATGATTTGTGGAGACTTTAAAATTCTATCCATGCTATTAGGGCAGCAATCCGGTTTCACCAAATATCCCTGCTTCCTTTGCTTGTGGGATAGCCGGGCCCGCGACCTACACTGGGGGAAAAAAGACCGGCCAATTGGGAGTATTTGAGACCCGGTGAGAAAAATGTTCTTCATGAGAGCTTGGTACCTCGTGATAAAATTCTATTACCACCTCTCCACATTAAGTTGGGTCTCATTAAGCAATTCATCAAGTCCCTTCCAAAAGATGGTGAGTGCTTTCGGTACCTTTGCTCAAAGTTCCCCCGACTTTCTGAAACAAAGCTAAAGGAAGGAGTGTTTGTTGGCCCTGATATAAGGAAACTCATTTCAGATGGAGCATTCGCTGAAACGATGTCTGAGAAGGAAAAAGAAGTCTGGGATTCCTTCAAGGATGTTGTTCTCAAATTCTTGGGGAACAGGCCGGATGAGAACTATAAGGATATTGTTGCCAGGATGCTCAATGCCTTCAAAGAACAAGGCTGTAACATGAGCCTGAAAGTCCATTTCATGCACTCCCATGTGAACTACTTTCCCGAAAACTTGGGGGCGTACAGTGAATAACAAGGTGAACGGTTTCACCAGGACATCAAGGACGCAGAGAGAAGGTACCAAGGAAGATGGAACAGCACTATGATGGCTGATTTCTGCTGGTTGCTGCTGCGGGAAACCCCAGATGAAAAATACGCCAAGCAGCGCACCAAGAGAAGCATTCGGGGGGAGAAGAAACGGGCCCACCAGGAGATTGATTGACCCAAGAATGACTTTAAAATCTAAACTGTGTTGACAAATATCGTGTTTTTACTAAACTTTGAAATAAAAGTTTGCTAGTTATTACCACAGTGTCGGATCTCATTTATTAGAATTTTATTTTCACACCATCGGGTGTTTGTCTTCATGTATTGCAATGGTGCGGTTTGCGTTTTCTATTCTTACATACATACCTGTACAACATTTTTTGCACATTTCTTTGCTTTGCTTTGTGTCTAACCTCGCTCTTATATGCTCAATGTTTGTGCACATGTATGTGGCTGTTTTAAGTGCAGACAATTTTGCTACCATCACAGTGTGTTTTGTTGACATTACTCTATTCTTATGTGCTGCCTTGTTACAATTTTCTTTATTCTTATTTGAATAACTACTAAACAATTAGTATAAAGAATTCATCCAAGAAACTTTTATCTCGATCGCACTCAATCTGAAACGTTCACCTCAAACTGCTAACCCAATGTAGCAAAAGATCTGTACGTGATGGAGCAAATTGGTTACCAGATTTGGATTCAGCGCACCAAAAAACATAAAAATCAATCGAAACATTAGAGGCAGTTTAAAAAAAAAATTTTTTAGTGTACCTGTGTTATTAAAAGGGACCCGGGATATCACTGCTTGACCCAATACAAGCATTGAGGAACCTGTGCCTTTTGGGGAAACTGCTAGGTACTTATGACCTAGATTGACCACTGTTGGAAACAGGATACTGGGCTTGATGGACCTTGGTCTGACCCAGTATGGCATATCTTATGTTCTTATGTCGACAGTCCTGCTTATTAGAGCTTATAATCTATTCAAGACAGACAACACAGAAGGTGTAGATAGGGATACATCTAGGGGGAATGGTAAAGAAAGCGTAGTTACTCACCTGTAATAGGTGTTCTCCAGGAGCAGCAGGAATCAGTCCTCACTTATGGGTGACGTCGGCGCCGACGGAGCCCTCGCGGAGCAATTTTCCCCAGCTTTCAAAGAAAGCCTTTGGGAATTGCAGCGCGCATGCGCAGTCCTCTTCCCGCCCAAGGGTGCCATCTTAGCCAGTCAGATGACATAGCTAAAAAAGACAGCATAAAAATTAGCAAAAAAGTAAAGCAGACGATTGCAACTCCAAGGGGAGGAGGGAGGGTTGTGAGGACTGATTCCTGCTGCTCCTGGAGAACACCTGTTACAGGTGAGTAACTACGCTTTCTCCAGGACCAAGCAGGAAGTCAGTCCTCACTTATGGGACTCCCAAGCTCAAGGCTACCGGAGACCCTAAGCACAAAAATGAGCTCCCTCTAGCTCAGCAGCACAGAAGGAAAGAATCTTCGCTGAATTATTACCCACCGGTAGCCCACATCCGGGATGGAGGGTAGGAGTTGCTCAGACCTCAAAGAGATTACGTAGGACTGCCTGTCCGAAAGCACTGTCCCTGCGGGACTCCCTCTCGAGACAGTAATGGACCGCAAAGGTCTGGCTCGAAGACCAAGTAGCGGCCCGGCAGATGTCTGCCAGCGGAACAGAGCGGAGGTAAGCCACTGACGTGGCCTTTGCCCGAACGCAGTGAGCCGTGACTCGACCTTCTAAGGAGAGTCCGGCCGCCCCATAAGCCCAAGTGATACAGTCCGCAACCCAGATGGACAGAGTACGCTTGGAGACCGGGAGCCCCAATTTATTGGGGTCGAAAGATACAAAAAGCTGAGCAGCTTTACGGTGCTCCCGCGTACGGTCAAGGTAGAAGTTCAGAGCCCTTCTACAGTCCAGGGTATGGAGGACCGTTTCAGCTCGGCTGGAGTGTGGTCTGGGAAAGAAGGTTGGAAGTACCACCTCCTGATTGATATGAAAAGGGGAGACCACTTTTGGAAGAAAGTTTGGGTGAGTCCGTAGGACTACCCTATTTTTGTAGAACCGAGTGTAAGGGGGATCAGACACGAGGGCCTGCAATTCACTTACGCGTCTAGCGGAAGTGAGGGCTATCAAGAACAGTGTTTTCCAAGAAAGAAAACGGAGAGAACAGGTAGCCATAGGTTCAAAAGGCGGACAGGTGATCCGCTGCAAAACCACATTCAGGTCCCAGTCAGGCGCTGGCGGGCGCAGGGGTGGTTTAAGTAGAAGAAGACCTCGGAGAAACCTCGCTACGAGAGGGTCGCTGGAAAGAGGCCTGCCGTCCACCGGCACATGATGTGCTGAAAGAGCACTGAGGTGAACTTTGACGGAGTTGGACTTAAGTCCCAGATTAGAGAGGTATAACAAGTACTGCAGGATCACGGACACCGGGCAGGAGAAGGGATCCTGAGACTGTTGGGTACACCAAACGGAAAAGCGACGCCATTTAAGGGCGTAGCATTTGCGGGTAGAAGGTCGTCGCGAAGCTAGGACGACCTCCTCCACCTCCGCCGGCAGGAGAAGGGGAGCGAGGACTACCCTCTCAGCAGCCAGGCCATGAGGTTGAGAGACCTGAGGTTGGGGTGTAGCAGAGACCCCTGATCCTGAGTGAGGAGATCCGGTTGTAACCCCAGAGGGAATGGATCCTCCACCGCTAAATGCAGCAGGAGCGGAAACCACGGCTGTCTGGGCCAGCGAGGGGCCACCAGGATCATGAGGGCTTTGTCTCGGAGAACCTTGAAAAGAGTCCGGGAGACTAGCGGGATGGGAGGGAAAGCGTACAGAAGGCTCCCCGACCATGAGAGTAGAAAAGCGTCCGCCGCAACCCGAAGGGGGTGTGGCTGACGAGAGCAGAAGCGAGGAAGTTGCCGGTTGTGAGGACTGGCAAAGAGATCCATCGTGGGGAGGCCCCACCTTAGAAAGAGCTTCTGAACTACCAAGGGATCCAGACGCCACTCGTGCGGCTGGAGGATCCTGCTGAGTTTGTCCGCCAGGTAATTCTCTTGGCCTGGGAGATAAACTGCCTTGAGGAGAATGCCGTGACTGACGGCCCAAGAGCAGAGCTTCTGTGCCTCCCGGCAGAGGAGGAAGGAGCCCGTGCCCCCCTGCTTGTTCACGGAGAACATGGCAACTTGATTGTCCGTCTGGATAAGGACGGACTGGTGAGAAGTCAGGTGGGAGAAAGCCTTGAGAGCCAGGCGGATCGCCCTGAGCTCCAGGAAGTTGATCTGCTGAGCAGACTCCCACGCGGACCAGAGGCCCTGAGTGCGCGCCCCTTGGCAGTGCGCTCCCCAGCCCAGGAGGGATGCATCTGTTGTCAGCACCCGGGTCGGCTGAGGTGACTGGAAAGGCATTCCGTAGATCAGGTTCTGCTGCTGAAGCCACCACCGGAGAGACGAGATCAGCGGCTCGGAGACACGCACTAGGTCTGCCAGGCCGCCTGTGGCTTGTCGCCACTGCTGGCGGAGACACCATTGAGCAGGCCGCATATGCAGGCGGGCATTGGGGGTCACATGGACGGTGGAAGCCATATGGCCGAGTAGTCTCAGGAAGCGCCTGGCGGAGACCAGGGGCTGGCTGCGAAAACGGTCGGCTAGGTCCATGAGCCGTAGAGCCCTGTCGAGCGGTAGGTACGCTCGTGCCTGAGGAGTGTGCAGCCTTGCGCCGATGAACTCGAGATCCTGTGAGGGGAGCAAAGTGGACTTTGCGAAGCTTATAACAAAGCCCAAGTGCTGCAGAAGAGTCACCGTGCGGCGCGTGGCGTTGGTGACCTCCAGAGCGGACGCTGCTCTGATGAGCCAGTCGTCGAGGTACGGAAAGACAGAGGCCGTGAAGCCGGAGATGGGCCGCCACCACCGCGAGACATTTTATGAAGACTCGCGGTGCGGAGGACAGGCCAAAGGGCAGTACCCGGTACTGGTAATGATTTCCTGCCACCACAAACCTTAGGTATTGTCGGTGGCTTGGGTGGATGAGGATGTGCGTGTAAGCATCCTTTAGATCCAAGGAGCATAGCCAATCTCCCTGCTGGAGGTAGGGCAGAAGGATTCCAAGGGTAAGCATCTTGAACTTCTCTCGCACGAGGAACTTGTTGAGGTTGCGCAGGTCCAGGATGGGTCTGAGGCCTCCTGTTCTCTTTGGTATCAGAAAATACCTGGAGTAAAAGCCTTGACCTTTCAGGTGGTGGGGCACCGGTTCCACCGCCTGTTCCTGTAGAAGACCTGCTAACTCCTGAAGGAGTAATTCCCTGTGCAGAGGGGGTCGTGGAGGTTCTCCCGGAAAAAAGGAGGGAGGGACTTGGTGGAAGTGGAGAAGATAGCCTTCTCGCACGACTTGAAGCACCCAGGCATCTGAGGTGATGCTGGACCACCTGTGGGTGAAGTGAACCAGCCGGCCTCCGGTGCTGGGAGGAACCAGCGGGGGGGGAGAGGCTATGCTTAGTGAGTCAAAAACCCCCACCCTGCGGAGCAGGGGCTGGTGGTGCAGGCTTGGGGGCTTGCTGCCTACGGGACCCGTTACCCCGTCCCTTGGCCTGCTGGCCCTGTTGGGGAGCTGCAGGGGCCTGATAATGGGGGTATTGTTTGTAGGCAGCCGCCTTCCTCGGGTAAAAGGACTTCTTTCCCGAGCCCTTCTTTTTCTGGGAAGGGGCGGAGGTCTTCCTAGAAAGCCTAGTCCTGGTGAGAGTCTCCGTCTCAATTTGTGCAGCCTTTTCAGCCATGGGCTTGCCAAAGAGGTTTTCGCCTCGGCAGGGGACATCGACCAACTTGTCCTGCACCCAGGGCTCGAGGTCAGATGACTGAAGCCAAGCCTGTCGGCGGGCACCGATGCCGGCTGCGGCCACTCGAGCCGACGCTTCAAAGCCATCGTAGGCTGCTCGGGATATGAATTTTGAGCATTCCCGAATACCAGTGGACAAGGCCAGGAACCTCCGCAAAGGTTCCTCGGACAAACCAGCGGAGAAGCCGGCTAGCTCTTTAGCCAGATCTCGGAGATACATGCCCATGTATAGCTGGTAGGTCTGGACACGACACGCAAGCATAGAGCCCTGGAAACACTTCTTGCCAAGGCCATCCAGGTTACGGGCCTCCCTGCCAGGAGGCACCGAGGAGTGCATCTTCTGGCTCTTAAGACGATGCATGGCCGATTCCACTACCATGGAATGGTGTGGCAGCTGTGCTTTTTGGAAGCCAGGGCTCTTGCAGACTCGATAGATAGAATCGACCCGCTTGCTCAGGACCGGCGAGGTGGCCGGACTCTCCCACATGCGGAAGAGTAGTCGTTCCAGCATGGGAGGAACCGGTACAGTAAAGTGTTCCCTCGCGGGAGAGTCATACTGGAGGGCGTCGAGCTCTTCGGCTCGAGGCTCCTCCTCGGGGTCCGCAGGGAAGGCCAAAGCCTTGGCCATATCCCTGACGAAGTCCGAGAACCGGGCATCCTCCGGGGGGGACTGCTTCCGAGGCTCGGACTCCGGTGAGTCCGAGGGGACACACCGAGTCCGGAAAGAATCAGGCGACTCTTCCTCTTCCGACTCCCAGACCGACTCCGACGAGGACTCGGAGGGGTCGGCCCGGGCAGGGCGCGGCGCCTGCCGCCCCGACGCCGAGGGAGTCGGCGTCGGCGACCTCGGTCCCGAACGGGAGGCCGAGGGCGACCTCGACTGAGGATCGACTCGAGTTCGCATCGACTCGAGGATCGGCTCGGTCTCCGGGGTCGACTTGGACGTCGACGTCCCGGCGGTCGGGGCAGCGGCGCCAGCGAAGCCAGCGAGCAGTGCCCGCTGCTGGTCCATGAAGGCAGACAGACAATCTGCTCTCCAAGGCCGTCAACCTGAGTCCGAGCTCAGGTGACCCAGCAGCCCCCGACTCGGGCCCCAGACGTCTCGGAGGCGAGTCCAGGAGGACCACAGGACTTACCCGAGCAGGCAGCTCCGACTCCAGGCGAGGTCGCTTCCTGAGATGCTCCTTCTCCAAGGACCCGGGACGGCTATCGGGGCTATGCGACCTGGCCCTCGCGGAGCCAGGAGCGTCCACCGACGCCGCCCTCGCGGGTTTCACCTTACGACGATGGTCCTCGGAGGGAGAACCCCTGTCGGAGGAACTCCGGCGACAGTCCGAGCTGGAACCTTTGGACGCGGAGGCCTCCGACGAGGTCCGGGTACGGCTGGGGTCAGCGAAGATCCTATCCCGCTGATGTCGCCGACTTCTCAACGCTTTGGAGGACATTTTGCCGCAGGGCCCACAGATCAGTTCTTCATGATCCGGGCCCAGGCAGCGGAGGCAAAAGTCGTGTGTGTCAGTTAGTGACATATTTCGGTCACACTGACCACACCGCTTGAAACCACTGGCAGCCATCGGGGGAAAAAGGGCCCCGGCGAGGTCAAAGGACCGGGCTGCCAGGGAAAAACCGAAAACGAAAACTGACTAAGTCAGAAAAACCGAAAAATAAGAAGAGGACTCGAGACCGGCGTCGCGAGTCCGGCGGGAAAAAGACCGGATGGAAAAAAAGAGAAATTCTGAAGAAAAATCAACTTTTTCGCGGGGACACGACGGGTACGTCTGTAGGGCTCCGCGGAAAAAAGAAGACTGGCTAAGATGGCACCCTTGGGCGGGAAGAGGACCGCGCATGCGCGCTGCAATTCCCAAAGGCTTTCTTTGAAAGCTGGGGAAAATTGCTCCGCGAGGGCTCCGTCGGCGCCGACGTCACCCATAAGTGAGGACTGACTTCCTGCTTGGTCCTGGAGAAACAAGGAGATCAGGTGAGTCAAGATCCAAAAGCAGCAGTGAAGAAGTGAGTTTTCAGCCTGGATTTGAAAAGGGTCAGAGAAGGTGCCTGGCATAGACACACAGGTAGTTTGGTCCAGGCGTAAGGTGCAGGAAGGTGAAAGGAGTGAAGTCTGGAGTTAGCAATAGAAGAGAAGGGCACAGATAGAAGCAATTTGTCAGAAGAGCAGAGTTCCCAAGGGAGGGGGGGGGCGTATAAGGAGAAATAAGAGGAAGAAAGGAAGTGAGGAACTGCAGAGTGAATGCACTTATAGGTCAGCAGGAGACGCTTAAAATGGATGCGGAAACAGATAGGGAGCCAGTGAAGTGATGAGAAGACAGGTAATATGGGCATGATGAGACTGGCAGAAGATTAGTCGCACAGCAGAGTGTTGAACAGATTGAAGGTGAGAGAGATGATTCAAAGGGAGACCAGCAAGGAGTAGGTTACAGTAGTCAAGACAGGAGGTGATTAAGGAGTGGATAAATGTCTTAGTAGTGTATTCAGAAAGGAATGGGCTGAGGGATACTGGAGGATCTCCAGCTCCTTCCCCCTGGGCTCATCTTCTGACCTAGAGAAAGTCGAAGTATCATTGGGGCTCCTCCCAGCATTCCCTCTGACTGCACAGCGAGGGGGAGTGTCGACAGGATCAATGCGGCATTGAGTGTTTCCTAGATTTCACTGGAACATCAGACCCCGATACATTCAAAAGTAAAATAACCATGCAAATGGGCATAGACTTGACAGACGTTGCTGCATTCTCAGGCAACACATGGGTCTTGAGTATCTGTTGCATTATGTGTGGTGACAATGCCATCAGCACCAAGTGCTGCCATGGGAGCATCAAAGGCCTGGAAGTGATTCGATCATTAGGCATGTAGATAAGATGGGTGGCTGGTGGACGTGAGGATCGCCTAGTAACATGCCTGCCTGGTGCGAAGGTAGCAGACCTCACGTGCCACCTAGATAAGGTCTTAGATAGTGCTGGGGAGGAGTCTGCTGTCTTGGTACATGTCGGTACCAATGACATAGGAAAATGTGGTAGGGAGGTTCTGGAGGCTAAATTTAGGCTTTTAGGTAGGAAGTTGAAATCCAGAACTTCCAGGGTAGCGTTCTCCGAAATGCTTCCTGTTCCACACGCAGGACCCAAAAGGCAGGCAGAGCTCCGGAGTCTCAATGCATGGATGAGACAATGGTGCAGAGATGAGGGTTTTGGATTTGTTAGGAACTGGGGAACATTATGGGGAAAGGAGGGGCTCTTCCGAAGGGATGGGCTTCACCTTAACCGGGATGGAACCAAGCTGCTGGCATTAACCTTTAAAAAAGAGATAGAGCAGCTTTTAAACTAGATATTAGGGGAAAGCCGACAGTCACCCAAGAGCGGATGGTTCGGAAGAATGTATCTTTGAAGGATACTACCAAAAGCAGAGAGGTTCCACAAAAGAGTAAAGTAGCCCAAATGCCCTCAAGTATGGAGCAGACTGAGCTTAAAGATCCCAAATTACCTATGTCTAACAATAGCCAAATTAATATGAGTAAAATACATTCTCTAAAATGCTTGTATGCAAATGCTAGAAGTCTAAAAAATAAGATGGGCGAGTTAGAATATATAGCACTAAATGAAAGGTTAGATATGATTGGAATATCAGAGACATGGTGGAAGGAGAACAACCAGTGGGACACTGTGATACCTGGGTACAAACTATATCGTAATGATAGAGCTGATCAAATTGGTGGAGGGGTTGCTCTCTATGTTAGAGAGGGCATTGAGTCAGAAAGGATTAAAGTTTTGCAGGAAACAAAATCTGCTGTAGAATCTATATGGATTGAAATTCCATGTAAAAGGGGGAAGGCAATGGCAGTGGGGGTGTACTATCGAGCGCCTTGCCAGAATGACCAAATGGATGATGAAATGCTCAAAGAAATCAAGGAAGCTAACAAAAGTTACAGTGCAGTAATAATAATGGGTGATTTCAACTACCCCGGTATCGACTGGGTCAGTGTCACTTCAGGACATGCTAGGGAGATAAAGTTCCTAGATGAAATAAATGACTGCTTCTTGGAGCAGTTGGTTCATGAACCGACCAGAGGGGAAGCCATATTAGACCTAGTCCTTAGTGGAACACCAGATCTAGTGCAAGAGATAAGGTTGTTGGGGCCACTTGGCAATAGTGATCATAGCATGATCGCCTTTGATTTAATTAGTGGAGGAGGGATAGTAAGGAAATCCACAGTACTACCTTTTAACTTTGGAAAGGGAGACTATGATAAAATGAGGAAAATAGTTAAGAAAAAACTAAAAGGAGCAGTTGCAAAGGTTAAAGACGTACATCAGGCTTGGCTGTTGTTGAAAAATACTATCTTGGAAGCCCAGACCAGCTGTATTCCACGCTTTAAGAAAAGTGGAAGGAAGTCCAAAAAACTGCCAGCATGGTTTAAAGGTGAGGTCAGAGAGGCTGTTGCCAAAAAAGCATCTTTCAGGAAATGGAAAAAGAGCCAAACGACGAAACCTGGAAACAGCACAAGCACTGGCAAGTCAAATGCAAGGCATTGATAAGGCAGGCAAAGGGAGAATTTGAGAAGCTTGCTGCGGAAGCAAAAATGCGAAGTAAAGACCTTTTCAAGTACATTCGTAGCAAAAAACCTGTGAGAGTCAGTTGGTCCATTAGATGATAAAGGGGTTAAAGGAGCACTAAGAGGCGACAAGGCGATAGCGGAGAGATTGAATGAATTCTTTGCTTCAGTCTTTACTGAGGAAGATGTAGGGATGTAACCCATGACTGAAGTGGTATTTAAAGGTGCGAAGAATTGAAGGAAATATCGATACATCGGGAAGATGTATTACAACTATTAGATAAACTGAAGAGCAGCAAATCACCTGGGCCAGATGGTATACATCCAAGGGTGTTGAAAGAACTGAAATATGAGATTGCAGACCTGCTATTAGTAATCTGTGAACTATCATTAAAATCATCTCTAATATCTGAAGATTGGAGGATCGCCAATGTAACACCAATTTTTAAAAAGGGTTCCAGGGGTGATCCGGGAAACTACAGACCGGTGAGCCTGACGTCAGTACCGGGAAAAATGGTAGAAACCATCATAAAGAATAAATTACTCAGCATGTAGATAGTCATGACCTAATGGGAGACAGCCAACATGGCTTTAGACAAGGAAGATCTTGTCTTACTAATCTGTTATGTTTTTTTGAAGGAGTGAATAATCAGGTGGACAAAGGTGAGTTGGTTGATATTGTGTATCTGGACTTTCAGAAAGCCTTTGACAAGGTCCCTCATCAGAGACGTTTGGCAAAACTAAAGAGTCATGGGATAGGAGGCAGTGTACTATTGTGGATCAGGAACTGGTTAAAAGATAGAAAGCAGAGGGTAGGGCTAAATGGCCAATTTTCCCAATGGAGAAAGGTGAATAATGGTGTAGCCCAGGGATCTGTGCTGGGTCCGTTGCTTTTTGACATATTCATAAATGACCTGGAAAGTGGAATAACGAGTGAGGTTGTCAAATTTGCAGATGACACAAAACTATTTAAAGTTGTTAAAACCCAAGAGGATTGTGGAAAATTGCAAGAGGATCTTGATAAATTGGAAGACTGGGCATCAAAATGGCAGATGAAATTTAATGTGGACAAGTGCAAGGTTATGCACCTAGGGAAGAACAACCCAAACTATGGTTACACGATGCAAGGTTCCACATTAGGAACCACCACCCAGGAAAAAGATTTAGGCATCATTGTGGATACCATGTTAAAACCCTCGGCCCAGTGTGCAGCGGCGGCCAAGAGAGCAAATAGAATGCTAGGTATGATAAGGAAAGGAATGGAAAATAAAACAAAAGATATTATAATGTCTTTATATTGTTCCATGGTGAGACCGCACCTTGAATATTGTGTGCAATTCTGGTCGCCGTATCTTAAAAAGGATATAGCGATTTTAGAAAAGGTTCAGAGAAGAGCCACCAAAATGGTAAAGGGGATGGAAGGATCTCCTATGAAGAAAGGCTAAAAAGGTTAGGGCTCTTTAACCTGGAAAAGAGACGGCTGAGGGGAGATATGATAGAAGTCTATAAATTAATGAACGGAGTGGAACGGGTAAACGTAGATCGATTGTTTACGTTATCAGAATATAGAAAGACTAGGGGACATGCAATGAAGCTACAGGGTAAACTATTTAAGACTAATAAAAGAAAATATTTTTTCACTCAACGTGTAATCAGACTCTGGAATTTGTTACCGGAGGATGTAGTAAAGGCTGTTAGTGTAGCTGGGTTTAAAAAAGGTTTGGACAAGTTCCTGGAGGAAAGGTCCATAAACCATTATTAAGAAGGGACCCAGGATATCAATGCTTGAAGCAATACAAGCACTGTGGAATCTGTGTCCCTTGGGGAAACTGCTAGGTACGTATGACCTAGATTGGCCACTGTTGGAAACAGAATACTGGGCTTGATGGACCTTGGTCTGACCCAGTATGGCATCTCTTATGTTCTTATGTTCTTAAGTGCTCCGAGGACTGCCGCTTCTGAAGGCTTTGGGGCTGAAACAGCTTTGGCCACCATTTCCAGCATCTTCTCGGGGGCATCGGGCCCACAGGTATTGGGGGATGCATGGTGCTGCTCTGGCACCATGGGAGCCATTTGCCCATGCTGGGGCACCTTAACAGGCCATTCCCGGCCATTGCTCACAGCGTTGCATCAGGAAGGGTTCTGATGCTGATGTGCATGGGTTTTAGCCCTGTGCTCAGATGGCTCCCCCTTCCAACATAGACGGGGTCAGTTGCTTCCTCAGTTCGATGGACAGCCACCGCTCCTTGCCACCATGGCCTCTGGTCTCTGATGAGCTTGAGCACTCCTCGATGTCAACACCTTGGCATATCCTAGAAGGTGGCCATCGGAACAAATGCCGGAGCAGACGATGTGGACTCAAAGTGCTGCCTGAAGAGGGCCACATACTGCTTTTGCCGATCCATCAGGCAGATGATCGGGGCCCAAGAGCTGAAGACACCAGTTGTGCTTGTCCGTGATTGAAATGGTCTGGGCACATTTGGTGTACCTCTTAAAACCACTGGCTGGCTTTTGGGACATGACTGGTAAAACAGCCATGGAGAGGTTGAAAGGCTCGATGGTGCCAGCCATGGGAACAAGAAGAGAAAACCAAAAAAAGTACCAAAATTGAAAGGAAGCATCAGAACCGGATGAAACTGATGGCGGGACCAACGCTACCGATAGCAGGAGAGAGATTCAAGCAAAAAAAGCCCCCTGAAAGGGAGAAAAGACAGACATGTTTACCGCAATAGTGCATAACACATCTTAGGGACTTTGCTAAAAACAAAGACTGGGGAAGATAGCACTGCAGCACCAGGAAGACAGGCGTGCATGTGCAATGGAGCGTTCCAAAAGCTTCCAACAGAAGCTGGGGAGCTTTCCTGTGTGGGGCTCGGATATAACCCATATATGAGAACTTCCTTCCTGCTTGTCCACACTTAATACAAACCCTCACAGCTGTGTCAGAAAAGCCACAGGGGAAATAAGTAAGCCCTAAGCTCCAGAGCCCCCTGCTTCTTAAAGATCTCTGAAATAAGTTATTGTCCCCAAGAATTTCCTGCATCACCTCTCCCCAAACTACAAAGTGCCCAAGCTCTAAAAAAGCATAAAAATCGTGCATCCCAAAGGATAGCTACCCTCAGGTCCTCACACCCCAAAAAGATAGTTCCCCTCAAGTCCTGGCCCAATCTAATGGCCACCTTCTTTAACGGATTTGTTGCACTGGTATATTTCTACCCAGGCTCTTTGCTCGAACAATGTCACAATTCTAGATTCCTTCTAGAACATATTCCTTTGCATGTTCTAACATAGCTCCTACACTATTAACACTCTGCCACGTTATTT
Source organism: Ichthyophis bannanicus (assembly GCA_033557465.1). NCBI lineage: Eukaryota > Metazoa > Chordata > Amphibia > Gymnophiona > Ichthyophiidae > Ichthyophis > Ichthyophis bannanicus. The sequence continues at coordinate 643,159,812 of CM066032.1, forward strand.
GGCTAGAGCAAAATACTAAGCAATTTTGGAAATTACTTAAAGTATTTCCTGTCCAGCTAAGCTGTATCACTGGAATTTTAATTTCAATTTTAATAGTAATCTTTGTTTTAATTTCTTTAATGTTGTCAATATCTTATGGAGAGTTATGCAATCGTTACATTTTTATGCGTGTTCTTGATATAAACTGTATAGGATGGTTTGAAATCAGTCTTGCAGTCTATAAGATGGTTTGACATGAAATAAAATAATGGCAGACAAAACTCCATATGCCCCCTTTTACCCCCCCCATCCTTCCTCTAAGCAGCCCCTGCTCACATCTCTTCAGGGTGAGCTAGTTTGGAAAAGTTGATGTACCAGGTGAGGGGAGGGAAGGGAAGTCAGACATTCTATGTTGAGCAAGCCCATGAAAAGGTCATCTTGTAGATAAAATACACATTACAAACACACACTGAGAAATTTCTGACCATTTTATTTCAAATCCCCTCCCTCAAACTATCATCTTCCCATCCCTTACAACCCCTATCCCCTCCCCCCCCAAAAAAAAATACAATCAGAACTGCAATAAGAATGAGCTTACAAACACAAAATGTACCCCACGGCAACATTTCCAAAATCAAGTGTGAGACCCTGGACCTGCTATATCACCTCCTGGAGATATCCAGACATGCCCTATTCATACATATATACAGGTATCCCACCACTGCAGACTCATATCCCTAGTGCAATCCAGAGGTTGCAACAAAACACTAAGAGTGACCTGCAAATCTGGTCACTGTTTAGTACCATATTATATATTATGAAAATAAATTATATAGCAACAATTTTAATAAATTAAGCACAAAAACAAAAAGACAGACATAATAGAAGAAAGCAGTGCATCTTGGACCATCGCTGGAGGACAAACCATAAAAAATTTAGCTATAGTCAGCCAAAGCTCCCAGAAGGAAAAGTCCATGTTGGGCTCGAAGAGAAATACCAGAAATTCCATTACAGCTCAGCATCAGAGAAGCTGTGCCAATACATCAGCATGGCTGTAGTTGGCCACTCGGAGCTTCTGTGGCTTTGATGGTGCAGTTATCTGCTCACTTGAAGATTAAAACAAAATATATGTATTTAAGGCAAAGTCCAAGTCAGTTTTAAAGCAGAACCCACAAGCCCAATCTTTTTCATCCTGCTGTGAACAAAATGTTATTCTAGGATCTATATCTACTATCTTCCCATTCCTGCACAGCAATGCTTTAATGATGGCACTCCCATGCTTTCCTTTCATGCCTGAAGATAAAGCATTCAGTTATCATACTAGATATCACGATATACAGGACCTCTGGAACAAGGGACGTTCCCTCCAGGATCCTAACAAAGCATGAAGGGGTTTAATGTCATGAAATCACATTCCTCCTTTTTCCATTTGCTTTTCAAATTAAATAGAAAAACCTCAGTAGTAAGTGCTGCTACAAGTTAAAAAAAAAATCAGGAGTCACTAGTAACAAACATCTGGCAGAACTGTATCAGTGGTGGGGAGTAGGCGGAAATAAGTTAGATCCTTCCAAGACCATATGTCATTCAGTAATATACTGGTCAGCGGGTCACCAAAACCCACAAAGCAATTTTTTCCCAGTGGATGTGTCCCTGGCAGAGAGACTCTGCTTCTGAGAACACACATGGCTCTTTCCTGCATCCAGTGCTAATCCGTGGCCTTTGGCCTTTTACATTCTAAGGACACAATTACCAGTGTAACAGCCCAAACGTCCTAATTTAGGGAATGACACATTCCAGCTTTCCAAAAACTATCTGCTTCTCAGCAGAAAACTTCCTTTATTTGTAAGAGAATCAAGGATTCTGTGCCACCATAGCCTCTCGATTTCTAAAGTGTAAAAGCACAAATCCCACAGAGTTTTACCAAACTGTGACAATCCCAGGAACCCACAGTGAGAACGGGAAGAATGTCTGGGAGGAGACTACTTCCTGTTTGGTGGCCCATTTAATATCTTACCCACTCATCTCCCAAGCATCTGAGGGGATTAAATTTACAGCAGTGATGACCAGTGCAATTTTATCTATACCAGCAATTCTGCAGCCTTTCCCTACACACTGCTCATTACTAGAATGAGGTGGGGAGGGGTCAATTAAAAGTTTTCCTTTTCTGCCCCTACCTGAATTTATGTGCAGGCAAGATAGCATCTTGCACTCTACTTTCTCGCAACCTAAACCATATGAGTGCATTAAAAGCCCACATGATGCCCAAGATGAGACTATACATCAAGATCAGATAGAAGTCAAAGGAGATTACAAAAAAAAGCAGAGAGTACAGGACTCCCCAAAGCTAAGAGTATTGTCACAATACTGCCTGAACAGTAAGTTTCCAGCCCCTTATACCATCCAGTCACTACAAGGGACATAAGAGTATGCAGAATTAAAAGAATGGTTTCTCTTTCCATTTCATATTTTTACCCCTCTCTTTCAATGCCTAACACTCACAGATAAAGCTTATGCACTGGTACTGAAGAGACATGAGAAGCTCCTGCTGGTACACTACCCAGACCCAACATCTAGCACTTGCCAGCAGAACTGGTAATAGGTCTCTCACCAGTGCGGATGCTCCCAGCACTTCTCTAGCCTTACACTCCCACCTGTGCACATTTAACACACCATTTCCTGCTCTCACAGATGTGACTTAACCCATGTGGTTGCCATTTCCTGTTCTCCTGGAGACAAATTCCTATTAAAAAAAATAGTAAATATTAAACCAAAACATTCTGCACAGTTTCAAGACCAGAAAAGTTTTTTTGTTTTCCCATGGCCCAGTAACTCTCTAGCAGTTGAAATGTGTTTGAAGATTTGCAATCCATCCACATCTGGGGACAGAAACCATAGCTGTACATGCAGCCTCTCTTTCTCCCTCTTCTTCTTATAGGGATTTCATTTGGTTCTTCGCAAGTATCAGTGACAAGTTGCTATAGGAAAGAGGAAAAGGATATTAAATGAATACTGAGCAAAGTGGCACCATCTGATACACTCACCAAGATTAAACACTTGCCCCATTATCACAGGAATCTAGAGGGGGAGACAAGAGACTAGAACTGCATTAGCAAGATGGGGTTCTCAGCACTAGATAGCAGAAGAGTTGCTGCAGGGCAGAAAGTGTATAACTACAATCCTACTCTCATGCTGGATTCCAGCAGGTTTTAATCTATTCACATGTTTAAATAACCCTCACCAGAAGTGACAGCAGAAGGCGGTTTCTAAGCCCTGCTACGTCAAGGACTCAGGCTCAGGCTCTTGTATGGAGAGCTGGTGAGTCTCCTTTAATGACAGGTACACCTCCTCCTGAGGATCGTAGTAATAGAACTTTCGCAAGTAAGAGATCAAGGGTCTAGGAGAGAGGAGGAGAAAACAATTACTGACGTCAGAGCTTATAGCTGAATAGGTGAAATTAGATCTTACCTGCTAATTTTCTTTCCTGGAGTTGCTTCCAGTCCAGTCCAGACAAGTAGGTTATACTCATCCACCAACAGGGGGAGACTGAGAAAAAACAACCTAAAGATCCTACAAATAGCCTGTGCCCTTAGCTCACAGCCAGTATGAACCTCACAAAGCACAGAATGGAGCCCAGCAACCCTAGTCTCTGACAGCCATATCCCATCAAGAAAACAGGAAAGGCAAAACATTACTTATGACCCAAAAAGGGCTCTCCTTCCTCAGTACTTACTTTTTTTTATTTTAATGCCAACCAGAAAGGTGAAGACTTCTAACACAGGGAAGAACAAACATCTATTCTCAAGAGAGGAATCACATGAGTCAGTGCCAACTATCTCTGAATCGCTTGCTCAAACACATTGAATCCTTCAACAGCAAACCAAGATAGCAAGACAGAGCAGCCACATACCTGGGTGGATCCTGGAGGGACTCCAGAAAAGAAAAATTAGCAGGTAAGATCTAATTGCACCTTCCTAATCGTCCCTCCAGTCCAGTCTAAGCAAATGGGACATAGAAAAGCAGTACTGACAACGGGTTGGGACCGAAACTGTAGATCTGGTACCCTGTGGCCTGCTCAGACACCAAAGCCTGAACCAAATAAAATGGATTCCTGCTATAAGGAAATTTTGCTGACCTGCAAGCAATTCCCTACCAAGTGTTTCTGTGCATATAGCAAAACTATTGTTCCCAACCATGACTACATGCAAGAGAACTTGTTGCATAGGTCTTTCTCATCCACAGATTGTTCTATTGGTTCTGCACATTTGCAACAATGTATGAGTGCATACCATCATCTTCTGCATTTCATCTCTCACCATGGATTCTGTCTGCAGAATGACCACCTGACAACTACTACCTGATTTGCTGAAGACACCTCACAGTATCCCATGCCAACCACCAAAAACTATGACGAAAAGTCATCACAAGGCATAACACAATATGTACCGGAGAATGTTTGTGCTGTCTGTCTTCCTTGGTACCCTGCAAGGAGAGTGTGAGTGTGTGTGTAAGGCCGTTCCCTTCTGAACGGCCTTGAGAGGATAAGACTCCCACATATCTAAGCTTCTTTGTTATCATGTGGCTCACTTCCGGATGGCTGCAGCCAGTTATTCAGCTTAGCTGCCTCTTTTGGACTTTGTGCTGTTCCTGGGACTGCCTCGGACCCAGTCACAATCATCCTCCTGGCGGAGTGCTAAGGTACTGCGGTCTTGCATTCTCTCTGAGGGTGGTTCTTAGCCAGATAGCTCTTGTCTGTACATCTAAGCGCAGTGTGAGCCTGTGATCTTTAGTTGCTAATCAGTGATTTATTACTTTTGGCATAATTGCAATCATAATTGCTACCACTTGCTACCTCATATCTCTAATTAATTTATTTATTTAACACTTCTATAACGCGCTATTTATTATCAGTGCGGTTTACATTTTAACAAGGGTTGCTCAAATCAGTCAAGACTGTTTTGCGTTTACATTATAACAGGAAGTAAAACTTGGAGCAAAATACAAAGTAACTATATACATAATGACATAGAACAACGAATATAGTTTGGCCATTATTGCCACGGGAAGCTAATAGGTGAAGCAGCTATTACTAGGGACATATTCGATTATGTAGTGAATGGAGAGTTTGTGGGGGTTGGATGGTGACTGAGCGGTGGTGGGGTAGAGGCTTGTGCGAAGTGTAGCAAGAAGATGTGGTGTTTGATTGCTTTCCGGAACTGCATGAGGTCTTTGACTGATCTTATTTCAGGAGGGAGATCGTTCCAGCATTTTGGGGCATAGAAGGCGAAGGTTCTTTTCCTGGTTGATTGATCATCCCCAAAGTCTCCATAAAGTGTACCCAATGTGTTGTCTGTTACTGTCCTCCTCGTTCTATTTTTCGGGGTAAGGGTGATGAGGTCGCTGAGTGCCATGGGGGCTAGGTTATTGACAATCTTGAATGTAATGAGGAGAATTTTGTAGGTTAGCCTGCAGTATATTGGAAGCCAGTGGAGCTCTTTAAGTGTCGGGGTGATATGGTCTGTTCTGGCTAGACCACAGAGAACGCGAGCCGCAGCGTTCATCGCGAGTTGAAGAGGGTTAAGAGAGTTCTTGGGGAGACCATACAGGATTATATTTGCATAGTCAAAGTGTGGAAGTATGAGGGCCTGGAAAATGGTTCGGAAATCATTAGGTGGTAGCATGGGTCTAAGGTGCCTTAGTGTTCTGATTTTATTGTATATGGATCTGGTTATGATGCTTATGTGTTCCTTAAAGTTCGGGTGCTGGTCCAGAGTAATCCCTAGGTAACGTATGGTGCATTTACTTGGGAGCTCAGCATCTCTTACTTTTAGCGTGGATGGAGGGGAGAAGGTTTTGTTCCTCGAGATGAACAGAACTTCGGTTTTCTTGAAGTTTATGCGAAGATTTTGGGTTAGTAGCCAGTCTGTGATTGCGTTGAAACAGTTGACAAGGTTGGTGAAGTCTGGGAGTTTGACTTTGAAAGGCGTGAACAGCAGGACATCATCGGCGTAAATTAGAGTGGAGATATTGTAGGAGCGGATGATGTCACATATCGGCTGCATGTAAATGTTGAATAGAAGCGCAGAAAGCGAGGAGCCTTGTGGAACACCTTGTTGTTGGTGGAAAGGAGCAGATGTGTTGGACCCAACCCGGACATGTTGCCAGCGATCTGTTAGGTAAGACCTACACCATTCCCAGGCGAGGCCACGGATGCCCTTCTCATGGAGACGGGTGAGGAGTTGATTGTGATTGACGGAGTCAAAGGCTGCAGCGATATCCAAAAAAATGAGAGCAAAGCCATTCTCGACATTGTTTATTCCTCTGTTCAAAGTGTTGGTTAAGGTGGTGAGCAGTGTTTCTACTCCATGAGATTCTCTAAACCCGTGCTGACAGGGGTCAAGAGGAGCTGCTGTATCAATGTGTTGTTGGATCTGTCTTTGTACAACCTTCTCAATTATTTTGGCTAACAAAGGTATACTCGAGATTGGACGGTAGGATTCAGCCTTCAGTGGGTCGAGTCTGATATTCTTCAGGAGTGGTCTTTATTGATGTTTGTTTGAGGAGTGAGGGGAATGAGCCTGTTGCAAAGGATAGACTAATGATGTTCATTAGGAATGGACTAAGCTCGAGTCGCAGGGTTCTAACTTATAATTTATAGTCTGTATAACTTATCTATATATATCTATATACATACATACATACACACACAAACACACACACTTGGCTCTCTCACGTGGCTGATTTACCAGAAATCTCACCAAATCCTGGGGAGGGAAGCAGCAAGGCCCCTAGACACAACTGAGCATATGTAAAACATATTTGTTTGCTGCTAATAATCCCTACAAAACCCCTGCCTGCAGCACTTGTGCACCAAAGACTGCATCCCTCTGAGCCTGCACATCCAGTCGACAGTGCCATACAAAGGAATGAAGGGAGAACCAAGTAGCCACCTTACAAATGTCCTGGGGCGGGACCAAACCCACCTCCGCCCAGGACGATGCCTGAACTCACATCAAATGAGCTCAACCCAGAGGGTACCAGACAACCATTCACCACATAGGCAGACACAATTGCTTCCCTGATCAAAGAGAAACAGAAGCCTTAGAGGCTACCTCGCCCTTACAAGGGCCTCCAAACACCACAAAGAGCCTCTCGGATCAATGAAAGGACTGAGTCACCTTCAAGTACCGCTTTAGAGACCTACGGACATCCAACTTGTGCAACAGACTGGCCTCTGCAGCATCCTCAGACTCCACAAAGGTCAGACGAGACATCACCTGATTGAGATGAAAAGCAGATACCATCGTCAGTAAAAAAAAAAAAAAAAAAAAAAGGAAGGAACCGGGTACAGAACCACCTTTTCCTTGGAAAGCAACAAGTACGGTTCCCAGTAAGACAGCACCTGCAGCTTGGAAATGCAGCGGGTGGAACAAATGGCCATCAGAAACACTACCTTCAGTGAAATCTTTCACTGAAGCCCACCTAAGCAGTTCAAAGGGAGGCTTCCCCAAAGTGGAGAGCATCAAATTAAGATCCCAAGGTGAAACTACAGGTCTGCAGGGAGGGCGAAGATGCTTAATGGCCTGGGAGGAAACGAATGACATCTCCATGACCAGCTAGACTGAGACCCTAAACACGGCCCCTGAAACAGGCCAAGGCCGCCACATGCACTTTCAAGGAACCTAAGGCCAAGCCCTTCTCCAGCCCCATCTGCAAGAATGCCAGGATATCAGAATTGAAGCTCCAAAAGCCTGAACTTTGTGCTCTTCACACCAAGCCTCAAAAATTTGCCAGACTTGCACACAGGCCAATGAAGTCGAATGCGGGCAGGCCTGTAGCAAAATGTCAATAACCTGATGAGAGTAGCCCCTGCGCCTTAGTCGAGCCCTCTCAAGAACCAAGCCAAAAGTGAAAATTGACCCATGTCCAGCATCTGCACTAGCCCCTGAGAAAGATGGTCTGCCATCGCCGGTAAAGGAAACTGATCCTCCACCAGGAGACAAACCAGATCTGCATACCAGGGATGCCTCAGGTAATCCGGTGCTATCAGCACCACGTGCCCCCGATGAGATTCTATCCTCTGCAGGACGCACCCAATCAAGGGTCATGGAGGGAACACAAAGAAGATCTGCGTTTGGCAAGGGCTGAATCAGGGCGTCGAGTCCCTCTGCCATGGGTGCCCTGCAACGGCTGAAAAATCAGCTGACCTTTGCATTTGCAAATAAAGCCATCAGGTCCGTGGTCAGAACTTCCCAATGCTCCACAATCTGTTGGAATGCACAAGAGGAGAGCCTCTTTCGATTGAAAACAAGCTCTGCTATGAGGGGACATAAGATGAGGGTGAAAGGGGATAGACTCAGGAATAAGATGTGGAAATATTTCTTTACGTAAAGAGTGGCAGATGCATGGAATAATCTCCCAGTGGAGGTCGTAAAGACGAGGATAATATTTGAATTCAAGAAAGCATGGGACAAACACAGAAGATCTCTAAAGGAAAAAAGGGGACTATTGTAGTTGATATGGAAGGGCAGACTAGATAGTCATATGGTCTTTTTCTGCCATGTTTCTATGACTCCGACAGAACCCACTCTCCCAGGTCCAGAGTTGCGACTTAATCTGTCTGAACATTTTCATTCCCAGCGATGTGGGCCGCCATGGAAAAGCTGGACAGCCTCTGCCACCACCAATGAGCTCAGAGTACCGCCCTGACAATTGATATAGGCCACCGCCGTTGCATTGTCGGACAGAACTCACTGCCTTGCGACTCAACAAGGGAAGAAAATTTCCAAGGCGGAATGCACTCCTATGTCTCTTATGCTGGACTACCGACTCTCTTTGAGAGGTCACCTGCCCTTAGAAGCCACTTGAGACATACAAAGCCTCCCCTCCCCCAGCTGAAGAGACTGGCATCCAAGGTCACCACCATCTACTTCGTAGGTTTGAGAGGCATTACTGCTGTGAGCTGCGCCGAACACAGCCATCACTGTAAGCTCGCTCTGGCCCCCTCCTGAAAGGGGAGTCGTACTTCCATGGACTGTCACTAGCGAGACCACCGAGACAGAAGGTCTGCCTGAAGCGCCCACATGTGCTACCTGGCCCAGGGCACAAGTTCCAAAATGGCCACCATAGAAGCCCAGCACCTGAAGGAAGTCCCATACATGAGACTGGAGAGCCTTCAACAAGTCCTGCACCTCGGTTTGCAACTTCGCAATCCTGCCCGCTGGAAGAAACACCATGCCTCGTCGGTGTTGAATACAGCACCAAGATATTCCAGGGACTGGGAAAGCTCTAAATGGCTCTTCATAAAATTGACCACCCAGCCTAACCTGGTGCTTTCGGACAACCAGGACTGTTGCCTCCTGACTCCCCCAGAATGATTTCACCCAAATCAGCCAATCTTCTAGGTACAGGTGTACTAGGATGCTCTGCCTTCACAGGTCTGCCGCCACTACTACCATGATCTTGGTGAACATCTGAGGGACAGTTGCTAAGCCAAACGGCAAGGCTAGAAATTGAAAGTGCCCCCTTGGTACTGCCAAATGAAGAAAACACTGATGATCAGGGAGGACTGGGATGTGATGGAAGCCTTGGTGAGGTCCAGAGAGATGAGGAACTCTCCCTGCCAGATAGTCACTACCATGGATCATAAAGTCTACATATGAAAGCAGGAATCTTTAGGGCCTTGCTGACCACTTTCAGATCCAGAATTGGACACCAGGACCCCTCTTTCATGGGTACCACAAAATAAATCGAATACTGGTCAGAGCCCCAGTCATCTCAGGGCACCAAACGACCGCCTCTAACTGCAAAAAGCCATTTGAGAGTGTCCTCCACTGCCTGCACTTGCCTGGCACACAGCAGGGAGAAACCATAAAGGCATCCAAGAGGGGCCTGATGAGCTCAAAGGCATAACTCTCCCATATCACCTCCAACACCCATGTGTCCAACATGACCTTGACCCAAGCAAGAAAAAAATTCTGCTGAATTCCTGCCAGTGCCCTCAAACCTTCATTGAGAGAGACTTGGGGGCCTTGGGGATCCCCATGAGCACTGCCTCGAAAGGAAGAGCACTACTGCAGAAATATAGATCTCTGTTTAAACCCCCACAGTGGGTGAAACTTACGAGAATCCCATCCCCTCAAGGGAGCCCCTCATCGCCGAACAGCAGCGTCCCTACAAAGGGCAACTTACACAGATGCATCTTGGAAGCCATATCAGTCAACTAGTTGCTCAATCACAATAGTCGCTGTGCCGAAACTACTGTGGCCATGCTCTTAGCCAAGGCTTGAAGCATATCAGAGTTTGTCCGCAAGGAAAGCTGAACGAGACTTTAGTCTCGTCACTTCCACCTTGCCTGAAGAGTTTGACAACAGCTCCTTGGGGACTTGCAGAGACCACTGGAGTCAGGCTCGAGTCACCAGTGTCTCACAGATGGCCCCCCTTGCAGGGCCAGAGCTGACACTTTGAAGGCCTGCTTGGGCAGAGCTTCCATCCTTTTATCTATGGTGGTCTTGCAAGCGACAGCTGTCACTAATGCATCCACCCTAGGCAGGCAGAGCTTCTCTTGCTCCGTGGGGGGGAAAATCGGAGACTACCGTGCCGTACTCCACCCAACATGCAAGTCTGCATCAGAAGTGCTCCATTCATCTGCAAATCGCCTTCAAGGCCCGGTGAACCAGAAAGGAATATAGGGGCTTGTGGATGCTCTCCAGCTGTGGATCCTCTGTGGAATCAGAGGGCTCTGACCTAGGCTCTTCTGCAATACCTAAGACTGAAAGGAACTTCAAGATAAGAGAAGGAAGCTCATCCCGGTGAAAAATCTTAACTTCTGTCAGATCCTCCCTCACCAGGAGCTCCCCTCTCTTCCAGCTCCTCCTATTCCTCCAGAAGGTCTGCAGGCCATTCCGGCGGATCGAAGGAGACCTCTGACCCCGCCTCTGCCTCAACTTCAGCCTCCAAATGCTCCCACCATTGACGCTTAGCCTCTGCTGGGTCACTACCTCAGCCTCAATCTCTGCAACTTTATCAGACATTGGTTTCCCAAATAGGCTCTCACTATTGCAGGGGACATCCAGGAGCTTTTCCTGTACCTACTGCTCCAGATAAGAGGTCTGTAGTCATGCCTGGCGCCAAGCGCTGAAGCCCGCGGCTACAACCCTGGCTGCAGATTCAAACCCATCATAGGAATCTGAAGCAGTCCCGGATGTCTGCTACTAGCTAAACTTAAAGTAGACAAAGTGATGGGACAGGATGGGATACAACCTAGAATACTGAGGGAACTTGGGGATGTTCTAGCAGCTCCACTGACTGATTTTTTCAATGCTTCATTGGAGTCAGGAGTGGTGCCAAAGGACTGGAGAGAGGCTCATGGGGTGCCTTTACACAAAAGTGGAAGTAAGGATGTGGTTGAAAACTACAGACTGGTTAGTTTAATTTGGTGGTGAGTAAATTATTGGAAATGCTGCTGAAAGAGAAAATAGTGAGGTTTCTGGAGTCCAGCGGATTACAGGATCCGAGGCAGCATGGAGTCACCTGAGGCAGGCCTTGTCAGACAAATATGATTGATTTCTTTGACTGGGTGACTGGGGAGTTGGACCGAGGAAGAGCCCTAGATATGGAGTATTTTGATTTCAGTAAAGCCTTTGACACCGTTCCTCACAGGCAACTTATAAACAAACTGAGCACCCTAGGGATGGACCCTAAAGTTACTGCTTGGGTTAGAAATTGGTTGGGTGGGAGGTGACAAAGGGTACAGGTAAATGGAGCTCACTCTGAGGTGAAGGAAGTTACCAGTGGTATGCATTAGGGATCTGTCCTTGGTCAGATTCTTGTTAGAGATATAGCGGAAGGGCTGTCGGGTAAGGTTTGACTCTTTGCGGATGATACCAAAATCTGCAATAGAGTAGACACCCAGGAAGGTGTAGATAACATGAGGAGGGATCTAGCTAAGCTTGAAGAATGGTCTAGAATTTGGCAGCTGGGATTTAATGTTAAAAAATGCAAGGTCATGCATTTGGGCTGCAGCAATTCAAGGGCGCAATATAGTATAGGGAGTGAAGTACTTTTGTCCACTAAAGAAGAGCGGGACCTAGGCGTGGTTGTGTCTGATCTTAAAGTAGCTAAACAGGTAGAAAAGGTGACAGCAAAAGCTAGCAGGATGCTTGGGTGCATACGGAGAGGAATCGCTAGCAGAAAAAAAGTAGGTGATGGTGCCTCTGTATAAGTCTTTGGTGTGACCTCATTTGGAGTATTATGTGCAATTCTGGAGACCATACCTTCAAAAGGATATAAACAGGACGGAGTCAGTAGAGAGGGTGGCTACTAAAATGGTTGGTGGTCTTCATTATAAAGCATATGAGGACAGACTTAAGGATCTTAATATGTACACCTTAGAGGAAAGGCGGGATAGAGGTGATATGATTGAGATGTTTAAATACCTCCGTGGCATAAATGTTCAGGGAGAGCCTCTTTCAGTTGAAAGCAAGTTCTGCTACGAGGGGACATGGGATGAGGGTGAAGGGAGATAGATTCAGGAGTGATATGCGGAAATATTTCTTTATGTAAAGAGTGGTGGATCCGTGGAATAGTCTCCCAGTAGAGGTGGTAGAGATAAGGACAGTATCTGAATTCAAAAAAAGCATGGGACAAACACAGAGGATCTCTAAAGGAAAAAAGGGGACTGTTGTAGTTGTCGATATGAAAGGACAGACTAGATAGACTGTGTGGTCTTTTTCTGTCATCATTTTTCTAAGTTTCTACTAGGGCCTGGAACCTCTGCAGCGGTTCCCCAGCGAGGCCTGCTGAGAACCCCGAAGGTTCCTATATCAGGCACTTAAGGTGCATTCCAATGTACAATTCGTATGTCTGTATTCGGCACCTGAGCATGGCGCCTAGTAGCTCTTGCACCCCATGGTGTCGAGGGTCCGGGCTTCCCTGCCAGGGGAAACTGAAGAGTGGGTCTTTTGACTCTTCAGTTTTTGCAGGAAGGACTCAACCACCATCGAGTTATGGGGGAGTTGTGGCTTATGGAACCTGGGGCCCTTCCGGACGCGATAGATGGCGTTCAGGTGCTGACTGACCACCAGCACCGAAGCTGGGGACTCCCACATCCGGAGAAGCAATCTCTTGAGGATAGATGGAACTGGCACCGTGAGTCTCCTTGGGAGGGGACTCATATTGTAGGATCTCAAGCTCCTCAATGCGTGGGTCCTCTTTCGACTCAGTCTTCATCGAGAGCACTTGGGCTATGTCATGAACAAAGTCATGAAAGGCCACATCCTCAGGTGGGGAGTGGCACTGAGGCTCTAGGGGAGTGGCACTGAGGCTCTAGGGGAGTGGCACTGAGGCTCTAGGAGAGAGGGCTCGGAGGGAACGCCCCGGTGTCAGGAGGTCTCTGGCAAGAACTTGTCCTCGGTCTCCCAGTCAGAGCCCGAGGGTATCAAAAGAGTCAGCCCCGGGTGCAGCTCTGAGGAACCGGACCCCCCCCCAGAGGAGCTGGACTCCCGGAAACTCGCTGGGGAGGACCAGATCAAGACCTCGATAGATGCCGAGGACTTAAAGGCTGGCGGAGCGCGGTGCCAAATTCGACACCTGGAGGCTCCCCCGAGGCTGGGGAGACCGATGTTGGGGCCGATGATGCCAGAGGGCCAGACATCAATGCCCGCTGCAAGGCCAAGATGGAGGAGAGGCTCTGCTCCATGGCTGCCATGCAGGACTCGAGGCCCGATGGCTGTGCAGCTCCCGGCATGGACACAGAGGCCATTAGGTCTGATGCCGGCACTCCGGAGAGTGTGTCCTCAAGGAGGACTATAGGCTCGCAGGTCCTGGCGCAGTCTCCACCGGCCAAGGACTTGTGTCTCGAGACTTTGAGGGCACTGCTCGGAGTCACCCGAGTCCCAGCGAGGGACCTTGCCAGGTTTGATCGGAGGCAACTCCTTCGGGACCCTTTTCTTCTTTTTAGGAGGGTCTGGGGCCGCACCGGAGGAAGTCCCGGCTTCGGGGCTTGGCAGTGGGGAAGCCGGGGCGGAGTCAGACCTTGGAAATAGCTTCCCCTGTAACTCAGACCACCACCTATTGATTTTAGGGGTCACAGCCTGGCACCGGTCACAGGTGGAACTGTCGTGGTCCAGACCCAGGCAGCGGATGCAGCAATCATGAGTATCAGTGACTGAAATAGTCGCATTTCTTGAACCCACCGGGAGACATGGTGGGAGAACATCCAGCCGGGGTCAAGGGCCCCCGGGAGAGAAATGGCGCAAAGACCAGTTGAGGTGGAACCTCGGGGGAAACAGAAAAAGGGGGAGCAGAGATCGGCACTGGAGGTGCCACCTCGAGGTGGGAAGGGAACTGGTACGCAAACCGGACAAACGGAAGGACTTATAGGACTTTTTTCCAGGAGAGTAGAGGACCACGTCTGTTAGGCTCCGTGGAAAAAAGGAGTCTGAACAAGATGGCACCCTTGGGTGGGAAGGGGACCACACATGCATGGTAGCAATCCCAAAGGCTTTCTTTGAGAGCTGGGGAAATGCTCCGCGCGGGCTCAGTTGGTGCCAACGTCACCCATATGTGAGGACTGACTTCCTGCTTGTTCCTGGAGAACAGTTTTTTCTCAGTGATTATTCCAATTGTGAAATGACCAATGCGGTTTATGTGATCATCTGCCCCGTAAGAAATTGTATACAAGCAAAATACATAGCGTGCGCACGCATATTGTAGAACACAGGAGCTGTCTGAAGAGGGGACTCGTGGATAAACCATTAGTCCCTCATTGGACGGACATGCAACAAACTGTCAGATTTGATTTTTTTTGTTATTAAAAAGGTCAAAGAAAACTGGAGGGGAGGAGATATGGAAAAGGTCTTATTACGTATGGAGCAACACTATATATTTAGTTTGAATAAGAAATTGAAATAGTGGACACTTTAACCTACTTGGATTAACTATCAATAAAGAAGCAATAAGCAGTTAAGAAATCAGACGATGCATTGCTCTTGGCAGAATGGCTATCAAGGACCTAGACAAGATTCTCAAGAGCAGAGATGTCTCTCTCCATACAAAGATTAGACTTGCTCAAGTCATGGCATCTACAATAACGTCATATGGATGCGAAAGTGAACAGTGAAAAAAGATATACAGGAAGAAAATTGATGCCTTTGAATTATGATCCTGGCGACGAATACTGTGTATACCATGGACTGCCCGAGGAACAAACCAGTCAATATTAGAGGAGATCAAACCTAAGCTTTCTTTAGAAGCTCAGATGACAAGACTTCTACTTTCATACTTTGGATACATCATGTGAAGAGAGATCATTAGAGAAAGACATCATGCTTGGCAAGGTATAAGGTCAATGCAAAAGAGGAAGGTCAGCAGAGAGATGGATCGATACAACAGTAGCTACGCGTGCCAAATCTGTCAACAATGAGCTGCCTGACTGAAGATCTTAACACAATTTAGGACAACTATCTAGAGAGTCACCATGAGTCGACACAGACTTGATGGCACTTAACAACTGTACAACCTAATGGTTTAAATCAAGAAACTGATTTATCTGTGTTTCTATAAGTCTTCCCCCTCCCTTTCCTGTTCCCTCCCTTCCCGCTTCCACTTCCTTTCCTCCTCCCTTTCCCCCACCCTCTCCCTTGCCCCCATTTCTCCCCTCTCCCCTCCCCCTTCTCACCACCTCAACTGCCTCTCCATCCCCGTCCTCTCCCTTCCCCTCCCCTTTTTCCCCTTCTCCATTTTTCCCTTCCTCCCTTTTTGCCCCCTCTTTTAGACAGCTCGTGATGATATTTATTTATTTTACTCTGGGGTATTTATTGTTAATGATCACTGGATTGGTTTTATGTTCACCTTCCGGTATATTATCATCACTATACTGTACGTTTTTAATAAGGTTTGTTAAATTAATATCTTTTTATTTATTATAGTTACTCTTACTCTCCGTTTTTAACAGCATACTTTATTTATTTAGCATATTTTTTTCAGCCACCTTTCACTCCCGATCTGTTTTTTAATTTTATTGTTGCTTTTCATCTGTGGGATCCCTTCACCCACTTTCCATTGCTGTTAATGGGTCTATTACAACCGAGTGGATATGTTATTCAGCATGTCTTAGCTGGGTATGCCCCCATTTTTATATATATATATTTTTCTTACATATCTATGTTTATGACCAGTTGATCCTTGGACGATCCTATAGACATTCAATTAATGTCACTTTTAGTGGAATTTATTTCTTTTATTGTACATATGGTTTTCGTTTCAGGTTTTTTTTTTATAAAAAGGATGTCCTGCATGTATCCTTTTCAATTGGTTTTTAACTGTTCTGTGGTGTTCATAGGGATCAATTCTTCTTTTTATACTCCGTGTTTCTAGCCATCTTTTATTTAAGGTGTTTAAGTTCTAAGAAATTTGTATTTGGTGATCATAAGATAATATCAAGAGGTCTGTATGTGGTTTTGTTATTTGATTTATCTGGACTGGAGGTGTTTTTATCGGTTTTCAGATGATTTTCCCCATGATGCTTAGTGTAATGCCTATTAGCATTCTGCGATTTAAAAGTCCTTTTTATAACTATTTATTTAGTTAGTTTTTAATGCTAGTTTTTAAAGGTCAGCATACTGTTTAATATATTTTGGTTTTGTACCAACATGCACTGGTTCGATTATGTTACACACTGCACTTTCACCTCCTGTTTTTGGCGCCATAGCACATATTTAAAGAATGTCGGTGACCGCAATGTTTTTGGCTGTTAAGCGTTTATGTCGCTAGAAGTTTGAAACGGAGTTACTTACCTGTAACAGGAGTTCTCCGTGGACAGCAGGATAGGTCAGCCACACCTGGTGACGTCATCCGACGGCGCCGTGCGGAAGTGCTCTCTAGAGCTCAGATTTCTCTGAGCATGTGTAGGAGGTCCCACCTCCCCGGCCCGCCCCCAGCCAGATCAGTGAGTGATTAGCTATGCCTTACTGGCTAGGGCGCAGGCCGGTGCAGGACACCCTCATACAGGGGAGGTGGGTGGGATCGTGTGGCTGACCTATCCTGCTGTCCACGGAGAACTCCTGTTACAGGTAAGTAACTCCGTTTTCTCCTAGGACAAGCAGGATATGTGTCAGCCACACCTGGTGCCTCCCAAGCAGCAGATGCGCTGTGGGGTATGAGGGAGGCATGACAACATCAAGGTAGACTTGGATTAGCTGTGAGGCAAGGTATTTATTGGTGAAGGTGCAACAGCAACCGGTGCAAACGTGCAATTTCAAGTAACATTGTAGTGAACCACAAGGTGCCATAGTGCAAGTGCAAACATACTAACACAACCATCGGGGGAGGTCACATTGATCCACCATAGGGCGGTGTGCAGCATAGTAAAACAACATCAACACAATGAGGTGGTGTGCAACATAGCAAACAACATCAACATACAAGCATAACTATGCAAGAAAACAAGTACTCTGTATCAGTCACCATGTGGGCTAGGCTGCCTGGTATAGAGTCAGCTGTGGTTGGGCGGACCGGCCTCAGGTAGCCATAGACAGGACAGCCCTGCCAAAGGAGCTATCAGCTTCAGCCTGGAGATCGAGGCAGTAGTGTTTCTGGAAGGTAGACTGTGCAGACCAGGTGGCGGCCTTGCAGATGTCGATCACCGGGATCTCATGCAGGTTGGCGAGCGAGGTAGATAGGGCACGGAGCTGGTGCGCCCCCGCCCTGCCCGCTGGGAGGGACCCCGCCTTATGAAGGCAAAAAGCCACGCAGTCCGATATCCAACGGGAGAGCGTGCGCTTGGTGACGGGTCGTCCAGGCCTGTTCGGGTCAAATGACACAAAAAGTTGGGTCCCCAACCTGACAGCGGCTGTTCTGTCAATATAGATGCGTAGGGCTCGCACACAATCCAGCGAATGGAGCCGTTGTTCCTCCGGTGAGGAATGCGGCGCTGGGAAGAATGTGGGAAGTTCTACTGACTGGTTTACGTGAAAGGCAGAGACTACCTTGGGGACGAACTTTGGATGGGTCCGCAGAGATGCTCGGTTATGGAGGAGCTTTGTGTACGGTGGATGCGCTACAAGTGCCTGTAGCTCGCTGACCCTCCTGGCCGAGGTGATGGCGATGAGAAAGAGCGTCTTCCAGGACATGAACTTCCCATCCGCGGTGTGCATTGGCTCGAAGGGTTCCTGCGTCAACTGCTGCAGGACAACATTGAGATCCCAAGAAGGTACCGGTTTCTGTACCGGGGGTTGCAGGTTCACGAGGCCTTTCATGAACCGCGACACGATGGGCACTGCCGCGAGGGAACCCCTGGAGGGTCCACACCGTTGCTCGTGCAGAGATGCAATGGCGGCGAGGTGGACCTTGATGGATTGAGGTTTTAAGCCCAAGCTGAAAAGGGCAGAGAGGTACTGCAGAACCTTAGGCACCGGGCAAGAGACTGGGTTGAGGTCTTGTTTAGTGCACCAAATACTGAAGCGCTTCCATTTTAGGCTGTATGACTTCCTTGTGGATGGTCTCCTGGCAGCTAGGATGATCTGTTGCACCTCCAAGGGTAATTGGAGGGAGTCAAGAGTCATCCTCTCAATCTCCAGGCTGTCAAGGCCAAAGTTTTCAGGTTCAGGTGCAGGGTGCAGCCGTCGTTCTGGGTGAGCAGGTCCGATCGCATTGGTAGCCGGATCGGCGGCTCCTGGGCCAACCGCAGTAGAAGGGAGAACCACATCTGGCGTGGCCAATAGGGGGCGATCAGTATGGCATGCACTCTGTCCATGACGATGCGCTGTAGCGTTGCAGCAAGTAGGGGAACTGGGGGAAAGGCGTACACCAGCGTCCAACCTCCCCATGGCAGTGTGAAAGCATCCGAGGACATTCTCTTTGTCGATGGGTGCTTGGAGCAGAATGCCCGGCATTTCGTGTTGGTCTCTGTTGCGAAGAGGTCGACTTGGGGAGTTCCCCAACGTCGGAAGAGGCTGGCCGCTACCTCCGTGTGGAGTGTCCATTCGTGAGGTTGAAGCTGCCTGCTCAGCTTGTCCGCTAGGACGTTCTGGTCGCCTGGGAGATAAGCCGCTTGTAGGACGCAGTTGTTGGCCAGGGCTAGGTACCACGTCCGGAGGGCTTCTTTGCATAGGGGACGTGACCCCGTGCCTCCCTGCTTGTTGATGTAGAACATCGTCACCTGGTTGTCTGTCTGTACTAGGACAGACTTTCCGGCCAGTTGGACCTTGAAGGTCTGCAGTGCATACCTGACTGCCCTCAGTTCGAGCCGGTTGATGTGTAGCGACCGCTCTGCTTTGGACCAAGCTCCTTGAGTGCTGAGTTGCGAGAGGTGTGCTCCCCATCCTGTGGGAGACGCGTCTGTGGTGAGGACGAGTTGGTATTTGCGCGGTTGGAGATCCCTGCCCGCTGAGAGGTTGCTCCGTTTTGTCCACCAGCGGATGTCCTGCGCGACCTTGGCATTGATGGGGATGCGGGTATTGAGCGGCTGGGAGAGTTGTTTCCAGTGGGACCGGAGATGCCACTGGAGGATGCGCATATGTAGTCTGGCTAGAGGTAGCACCGAAGTCGTCGCTGCCATGTGTCCCAATAAGCGTAGAATGGAGCGAGCTGTGGTCATCCTGGAGATGGACATCTTCCGAGCGAGGGACATGATTATTTCTACCCGTGGCTGGGGAAGGAAAGCTTTCGAAGCACCGGTGTCGATTATCGCCCCGATGAATTCTATTTTCTGTGCCGGGTCGAGGCGGGACTTCTCCTTGTTGAGGAGGAAGCCCAGTTGGCGTAGCAGATTCGTCGTTAATCGCACGATCTTCTTTAGCTCTGAGGCCGAGGGTGCCGAAAGCAGCCAGTCGTCCAGGTAGGGAAAGATGGCGACGCCTTGCTTGCGTAGGTGTGCCGCGGCAACCGCTACACACTTTGTGAAGATCCTGGGCGCTGGGGAGAGCCCGAAAGGGAGAACTCGATACTGATAGTGGACCCCCAGCGCTATGAAGCGCAGAAACTTCCTGTGCGATTCGTGGACTGGAATGTGGGAGTATGCATCCTGCAGGTCCAGGGTCGCCATCCAGTCTCCAGCTTTTAGAAGAGGTAGGATGGCGTTGAGGGAGTACATCCTGAACTTCTCTTTGATGATGAACATGTTCAGTTTGCGGAGGTCCAGTATCGGACGGAGACCACCGTGTTTCTTGGGAATAAGGAAGTACCGGGAGTAGAAGCCAGTGTTGATCTCCCCGGGGGGCACCTTCTCTATCACACGAGCAGAGAGGAGGTTTTGCAGAAGCTCCGCCAGTGGTGCTGCTAGGTGCGGTGGGGTCTGGCTGGTAGGCTGTGAGCGTTGCCACGGTGGGGAGGCAAGGCGTAGGCGGTAGCCTGATTGGATGATCTGAAGGACCCACTTGTCCGTGGTGATCGCCTGCCAAGCCTGCATGAATCGTGATAGGCGGCCTCCCACCGGTAGATATGCTGGGGTTCCTGAGGGCCCCGGCCGAGGCGAGTTGTCAGAAGGATGTGGAGTTCTTTCCTGACTGCTGGGAGTTTTGCCTTTTCTGTTTGTTGCGCTCCCTCGGCTGCTGCCTCTGAAAGGAGGAGGAGGCAGGGTAGTATGATTGTTTGTACTTAGGTGCTGCCCATCTCCGATTAGAGTTGTAAAATTTCTTGGTGGAAGAAAAGGGCTTGCGGTAATAGTTCCCTTTTTGTGATGAGGAGCGTTCGAGTCCGTCCGCAGCCAGTGTTTGCAAGGTGGTGCAATCCTCTTTAAGGCCTTTCACAGTGTCCGCCACCTTGTCGCCAAAGAGCGATTCACCCGTGCAGGGCGAGTCCGCGATCTTATCATGGGTGTCCTCCCTGAGGCCGGATGCTCGCAGCCATGCCCAGCGGCGTGCCGCAATGGCTGTGCCAGCCGTCCTTATGGCTGAGTCGAAGGCATCAAAGGCCGTGCTCATCAGATGTTTGCTGCATTCGGCAAGGTCTTGTAGTGTAGCGGAGGCTGCCGGTTGCGCGTCCTTGGGTAGGGCTGCGAGATTGCACTTGAGCTCGGCTAGGAGAGTATCCTGGAAAAGGATGTGTTGGAACTGGTGCGCTGCTACTTTGGCGCTGAGCATCGCCCCTAGGTAGGTTCTCCTGCCCACTTCGTCGAGGAGCTTCGGATCCCGGCCTGGTGGGTGATTGGTCTGTGTGCGCGAGGATCTCGCCTTCTTTAGAGCAGACGAGACCACTATAGACTGGTGCGGGAGTTGAGGTTTACTGAATCCCGGAGCCAGGTGGAGGAGGTATTTATTGTCCAGCTTCCTGGAGCAGGCGTGGCCGGAGGCCGGTGACTGCCATAGCGTAGACTGCTTGTCCTGAAGCTTTCGGTGAAGCGGTAGGGCTACAGCCGGTCTGGGGTCACTCAGGTACTTCATCACCTCTGGATCCTTTTCGCCTGCGGTGTCGTCGATGAGAAGGCCGAGTTTGCTCATCACCTTCCTCAGGAATTTGGGATAGGTGAGGTCCTCCGGTGGCAACGGACGCTGGGTCTCTTCAGTATCCTCTGGCGTCGTCTTGGAGATGGGAGAGTCGGGGGCCTCTCCCTCTTCCTGGCTCTCATCAGAGGTTAGGAGCTGTTCAGGTGAGGGGGATCTGCGAGGCGTGCAGGAGGGTGCCCGTGGTGTCCTTGGCTCCTCCGGTCTGGCAGGGCTGGGCAGGGCTGCAGTTAAAGCCTCTCTGGAGGCGGACCTCTCGTGGAGCTGTGCTGGCGCAGTCTGGTCCACCAGGCGTGCCAGCAGTTGTAAGATTGCGGCAGAGGTGCTGTTCTCAGAAGAGCGGCTGCTCCTGTGTCTCCTTGAAGAGAAGGAGCTTGAGTGAGAATGATGCCTGCTTCTCCTATGGGCTCGGGAGGTGCTGTCACGCGAGCTACCCCTGCTGGAGCTGGACCGCTTACGTTTGTCGTGTCCGCGGTCGTTGGACGTGTCTCTCCTGTGGAGGTGCTTCGTTTTGCTGCTGTGCTTCCCACTTGTCTCCTTAGCGCGATCGCGCCGCTTCTCTCTCCCGCGCCGGTGTTCTGTGCTGGGGCTTCTGTAGGCTCGAGGCAGCTCGGCGCGGCGGAGGGATTCCCTGGCCCGAATTTCGGCGCGATCAGGGGATTCCCTGCCCCGGGGGGGCGAAGCAGCGTCGGCGCGGGAGGGTCGAACCGGGTCACAGCCAATCAGGGGAGAGGAGGCGTGTCCGGGGGAGGAATCAGAGGCGGCACCCTGGAGCGCAGCGTGGCCGGCGCCATCTTGGAGGGAGCTGGAGGGACCGCGTGGGAAGCCGCAAAGCCCAGAAGCTACCCCGGGGTTTTCTGCAGCAGGCAAGCTCACCGGAAGGGTAGAGGAGTTCGTGGTGGCGTCCGTGCGAAGTCCGGGAGATGCGCCAGAGTCTTGAGCAGCATGGCCGGGGATGGAGGCTCTGCAGAGCACATCCCGTGCCGCTGTACCCCGAAGATCTTTGGAAGAGCTGGGGACTGTTGAAGAGGAGGCTGCTGCGGGCGCGGGCTCCGAGGAGGAAAGGAAATCCTTCAAAGTATGGCCCCTGAACTCCCTCGCTCTGGGCGACATCCGAGCGCAGCTGGGGCAGTCCTGGACGTTGTGGCTTGCCCCGAGGCATCGAAGGCAGGTTAGGTGAGTGTCTGCAGCATTCATCTTCCTCTTGCATTGCAAACACTTCTTAAAACCCGGTTTGGGCATTTTTTTTTTTTTTTTTTTGTAGAGAGCTAGCAATTCCGTCTTAAGGCAAAGGCGGAAGAAAAAAGACTGATCTGGCTGGGGGCGGGCCGGGGAGGTGGGACCTCCTACACATGCTCAGAGAAATCTGAGCTCTAGAGAGCACTTCCGCACGGCGCCGTCGGATGACGTCACCAGGTGTGGCTGACACATATCCTGCTTGTCCTAGGAGAATGCCCATTACTGAAGTGAGGTCAGTTCACTTGGTGATTTTGTTAATGTCGAGGTTTTAACGGGAGAATATTCAGTAGTAATTTCTACCTGACCATCAGATATAATTCTTGTATGGCATGCATTTTCATTCACAATGCATTGCGATTTTAGTAAATTAATCTTCATTCATTTATTTTCAGATCATCAGACCTTTGTGAGCAGCACTATTATCTTTATTTGCACTTGATATATACCGCCCCATTGAGTTCTTTTTCATTTATATATTGGCTGGTTTTGGATTTATTAATACATGATTGGTGCATTTATTATATCACTGTTGGCGGCTGTGAAAAGATCATCCTAGCACATTCCATTTCGTCCTGATTTCCAATTTTGTTTTCATCACTCTTTGGTGTGGTTTGGGTGAGCTTTATGCTCTATAGTTAAAGTTCTATCTTGTCTGGCACATTCAGTTAATAGCACATTATCATTTCTGAATGCAGTATATATTAGGATTGAGAACTGTTGCCTACAAAATATTCATCTTTTACTTTGCAGAGAATACATAGACGTTTGTCAGTTTGTTTTCAAGGTTCAGAGTGCTACAGAAGTGGGTAATGCCCTGCCCTCTTTTTTCACTTGCATATACTATTATTACTTTTAAGAGTTGGTATTTTATACCGATGATTTCCAGGATTCTGTTTCTTTCTATCTTTCTTTTCTCACAGATGTAAATTTATATATCTTTAGCATTATTTTAGTTAAAGGATTGAAATTATTTGTCCTTATCATACGTGTATGTTTATCATTATTTTTGTTACAGACTTGACTGAGCAATTGGCCTTTTTATGTATCCTTTTATTTTTGAATGGCTTTTTTCCAGGTGCGTGATAGCTGGTATTTATTATCATTGTTTTTATTATTGTTCTTACGGTTTTTATATTTGTGTGTTATGGATTTGTATAATTTATTGTTTTTAGTGCCTGTTACACCCCTGAGGAAGGCCAGAGCTGAAACACGGCCTGTGTTAAATTGGGATCTTTAAGCTCTGTAAGAACATAAGATATGCCATACTGGGTCAGACCAAGGTCCATCAAGCCCAGTATCCTGTTTCCAACAGTGGCCAATCTAGGTCATACGTACCTAGCAGTTTCCCCAAAAGACACAGGTTCTGCAATGCATGTGCTAGGTCAAGCATTGATATCCTGGGTCCCTTCTTAATAATGGTTTATGGACCTTTCCTCCGGGAACTTGTCCAAACCTTTTTTAAACTCTATGGATGGAAGTCCCCATTTCAGGAAAATCTTCTGAACCACCAAAGGATGGAGCTGCCACTCGTGGGGCTGTAGAATCCTGCTCAACCTGTGGCCAGGTAGTTTTCTTGGCCAGGGAGATACACAGCCTTGAGGAGCATGTTGTGCCTGAGAGCAAACAAGCAAAGGTCCCGTGCCTCCTGACAAAGGAGCATGGACCCAGTTCCGCCCTGCTTGTTCACATAGAACATGGCTACCTGGTTGTCTGTTTAAACTAAGACAGACTGATGAGCCAGGGCTGGAGAGAAATTTTTGAGGGCTAACCGAATAGCCCTGAGTTCCAGTAGATTGATTTGCTGTGCGGCTTCCCAGGGAGACCACAGGCCCTGGGTGCACTTGCCTAGACAATGAGCTCCCCAGCCCTGCAGGGAGGGTGTTGGGTGTGGCTGCTCTGTACCTCCAATAAAGTTGATGAACATCTGTTGCGAGTCTCGCTCCTTGGTGTCTGCAGAGTCCGCTTGGTGACGGCCTCCCCCAGACTGGGGTCGTATGAAACAAAAAGCTGAGAGGCTTTGCGGTGGCCCTGAGTGCGCTGCAGGTAGAAGGAAAGGGTCCTTTTGCAGTCCAAAATGTGGAGAACGGCCAACACCTTGTCTGCGTGGGGCTATGGAAAGGAGGTAGGAAGTACTACCTCCTGGTTGAGGTAGAAATCAGATACCACCTTCGGCAGGAATTTCGGGTGAGTGCGAAGCATGACCATGTTCTTGTAGAACCTGGTGTAGGGTGGCTTGGCCACCAAGGCCTGAAGCTCACTGACCGCTGGGGGCGGACGGATGGGAGGCTTAGAAAACAGTAAGCCTAGCATGAATCGAGTGATGAGGAGCTGCACGGAAAAAGGCTTGCCCTCTATGGAGTGATGGTTCGCAGAGCGTGCACTCAGGTGCACCCTGATAGAGTTGAACTTAAGCCCGGACTGCAAGAGGTGGAGCACATATCACAGTACCATGTGCACCAGGCAGGAGAATGGGTTCACCCAGTGCTCCATGCACCACAAGGAGAATCTGCACCATCTCATGGAGTCCTTGCGAGAGGACAGGAGGACTTCCCTACTTCTCTGGGGAGACTGAGGGGTGCTAAAGCAATCCGTTCAGCAGCCATGCTGTGATAGACAAGGATCCCAGGTTGGTGTGGAGGAACCGAGTCCTCCTCCTGGGTCAAAAGTCACGGGGAGCTCCCGAGAGGGACTGGGGACTCCATCAGGAAACGAAGCAGTAGGGGAAACCAAGGCTACCTGGGCCACTAGAATCATTGAAGCCTTGTCTCACTGGACCTTGAAGAGGGTCCACGCTATCAGTGGTGTGGGAGGGAAGGCATACAGTAGATCCCCCACCCACAAAATGAAGAAGGCATCCACCACTACTCAGCCCGGGTGCAGGTATGGGCAGCAGAAATTTGGTAACTGAGCACTGGCCAGGCTAGCAAAGAGGTCGGGATTTGGTGTGCCCCACAACTTGAACAGCTGCTGTGCCACCCTGGGATCCAGGTGGTACTCGTATGGCTGGAAGACCCTGCTCAGCCTGTCCGCCAGGGTGTTGTCCTGGCCCAGAAGGTATGCTGCCTAGAGAATACCCTGTCTGTTCATATACAAGCAGAGGGCTACTGCCTCCTGGCATAGGCGGTAGGAGCCTGTGCCCTCTTGCTTGTTCAGGTAGAACATCGTGACCCAATTGTCCATCTGGGCGAGCACTGACTGGTGCTGCAGGTGGCGCTGGAAAGCCTTCAATGCAAGGAAGGCTGCCCGGAGTACCAGCAGGTTGATTTGCTGCTGACTTTCCCGGGTGATGATATCCCCTGGGTGTGCATCTCCTCAGTGTGGGCACTCCAGCCCACTAGAGAAGCATCCGACGTGAGAACCCTCTGGGGGCTCGGGAGCTGGAAGGGCATAACCCTGGTGCAGCTTCTGTGTAGCCTGCCATGAAATGAGTGATTCCGTTAGCTGACTGGACACAGACTCAAGCCATGTTCCAACTCCAGGACAGAGTCCACTGTGAGTGGAGGCACCACTGAACCGCCTGCATGTGGAGGCAGGCATTGAGGACCACATGGACTGTAGAGGCCATGTGGCCGAGGAGGCAAAGCATGGACCACACTGGCACCATGTGGCAGCGCCGCACCTCGGCTGCTAGGGCTGTGAGGCGATCCGCCCTGTCCAGGGGGAGGAAAGCCTGGGCCTAGAGGTGTCCAAGCAAGCCCCTATGAACTCCAAGTCTTGTGTTGGAATGAGGTGGGATTTTGGGTGGTTTATCACTAATCCCAGATGTTGTAAGACCTTGATGGTGAGGCCTGTGGCCTGCAGCGTCTCTGAGGTTGTGTCCCCTCTTACTAGCCAGTTGTCTAGGTAAGGGAAGGCGAAGGCCCCTTGGAGATGAAATAGGCGGCCACCACTGCTAGGCATTTGGTGAAGACCCTTGGTGCATATGCTAGGCCAAAGGAAAGTACCCTGTACTGGTACTGGTCGCCTCTGACCATGAACCTTAGGTACTGTCAGTGACTGGGATGGATGAGGATGTGAGTATAAGCATCCTTCAGGTCCAAGGAGCATAGCCAATCTCCCTGCTGGAAGTAGGCCAGCAACATTTCAAAGGAGAGCATCTTGAATTTCTCCAGCATCAGGAATTTGTTCAGGTTTCTCAGGTCCAGGATGGGCCTTAAACCTCCTGTTCTTTTTGGGACCAGAAAGTGCCTGGAGTAAAACCCCTTTCCTCTCAAGTGGTGTGGTACAGGCTCCACGGCCCTGTCCCTGAGAAGACCTGCAAAGTTCTTGCATTAGCAGAGCCTGGTGCAGGGGAGACCGAGGAGGCTCCCCAGGCAAGAAGGGTGGAGGATAGCTGGTGCAGGTGGTAACCCTCCCTGACCACCTGAAGTGCTCATGAATCAGTGGTGATGGAAGCCCACCTGTGGGCAAAATGAACCAGGCGCCCCCCTGTTGGGAGCTGACCCTCCAGTGGAAGAGAAACTATGCTAGGGGCATCAAAACCCTGACCGAGGTTGGGCTAGGGCTGGCGGCTGGGGCCCTTGGGTTTGTGAAGGCCCTGGCCCATTCTCTTGCCCTGGTGATCCTGTTGAGGGGTCTGGGTGGCTGATATGGAGGGTAGCCTCGATAGCGCTGGCCCTTCCTGAGGAAAGGAAGCTTTTCCCTGTGGCTTCATCTCGGGAGAGTGGAGGTCTTCCTCGAGAGCCGAGTCCGGGTAGCATACTCTCTCAATTTCGGCTACCTTGTCCTCCATCGGCTTGCTGAAGAGCTGCTCCCCGAGCCAAGGGACAGAGGGGCTTCTCCTGTATTCATTGTTTGAATTCCAATGATTGGAGCCAGGCCTGGTGTCGAGTGCAGATGCTGGCAGCAGCAGCAACCCTCACGCTGGATTCGAAGCCATCGTAAGCAGCTCAGGACAGATATTTGGAACACTCCCCGACAGACTTTGTAAGAGTCTGAAAGCGATGGCGGTGGTCTCCATCGAGGCCAGCCGCAAAGCCTCAGAGTTCCTTAGCCAGGTCTCGGTGGAACATGCTGATGTAAAGTTGGTAAGTTTGTATATGGCATGCCAACAATCGAGCCTTGGTAGCATTTTCACCTGAGGGCGTCAAGGGCACAGAACTCCCTGCCCGGGGGCACTGATGAGTGCACCTTTGGGTTTTTCTGCCAATGCATAGCCAACTCGACCACCATGGGAGGTGTGGGAAGCCTGGCCCTCGCTGGACCCAGTACATCGTATCCAGACACCGAATGACAATTGGCACCGATGCCAGGGCTTCCCACATCCTGAGAAGGAGCCGGCTGAGAATGGAGGGGATAGGAACCATCAGGTTCTCTCCTTTGGTGGTGCCTCGTACTGAAGGATGTCTAGCTCCTACATACGGGGGTCCTCCTCCGACTCAGAAGTGAGGTAGAGTGCCGAGCCATGTCCCTGACGAACCCAAGGAATGAAGTGTCCTCGGGCAGGGATCGGCACCTTGTAGCCGGCAGAGACGGGTCCGAGGGGAGGCCTTGGTGGGCCTGAGTCTCCGGAGATGTCTCAACATCGGACTCCCAGTTGAAGTACTCCTGTTCGATGTAAACCAAACAGCTTGTTGTTAAGGTCTTTATGTTATAATGTAAACCGCGCTGATGCCGAATAGTGCGGTATATAAGAACTTGTAATAAATAAATAATAAATAAGTAGTCCAAGGAAGACTCGAGACCCAACAGCTGCAAGGGTGTCATCGGCTACAGTCTTCGGTGTCTCGAGGCCAGGGCATGGCCAGAGGCAGAGGCACTCGCCTGTAAAGACCTCGCCCCTGAGGATCGGGAGCGAGAATGAGACACTCGCTGAGGATCCAGCCAAGGCGTCTCGCTCTCAGGGGTCACTTCAGCGGCCTGGGGAGTCCTCAACATTGAGGTCCCTGCGGTCTCTATGTGAGCGCCGGCGGGGTTGGGCATCGATGCCTGCTGGGAGACTATGAATGCAGAAACGTCGCACTCCAGAGTCTTAGGGGTAGCAGCCATTGACACCAACGCCAGAGTGACAGAGTTGGGTGTAGAGAAGGAGAGGGGGTCCTCAGCAGGATGGCTCTCGGGAAACCGGAGTCCATCGCTAGAGGCCTCCATGTCAGTCCTGGGTACCTTTTGGGGATGCTCCTGCTCCGACTCCTCGGAGGCCCATCATGGGCTGAGGGACCATGCGTAGGATTTCCTGTGCTTATCTGCCTCCCAGGATGAGGCCCTTGAGATCTTTTTTTTTTCTTATACTCTCGCTCCAAGAACCCTTGCTCAGAATGTCTACAAGCCTGCTCTGGAACCGTGGGGGCCTTACGTAACTCCGGGGATCCGTACGGAGCTTTCGAGCACGAGGCTACCGGGGTCGAGTCTGCCTTGTGGAAGATGTCGGCCTGCTTAAGCCAGTAGCTATGGATGGCCTTTGCAGACATCTTACACAGGGAGCATTCCTCCAAGTCATTGTCAGCACCCAGACACCGAAGACAGACGTGGGTGCCGGCGAGGGACCTTTTCTTAGAACACCAATCACATTTTTTAAAACTGGTGACCATAGGGGCAAAAAGGACCCCAGCAAGGTCGAAGACTCTCGACGCAGCCAGCAGTTGTAAAAGGCACGAAAGCGCTTGAGTGGAAAAGAACCTAAGAAAAAAAAGAGTCTCGAGACCCAATGTCACTCAACATGTAATCAAACTCTGGAATTTGTTACCAGAGGATGTAGTAAAAGCTGTTAGTATAGCTGCATTTAAAAAAGGTCTGGACAATTTCCTGGAGGAAAAGTCCATAAACCATTATTAAAAGGGACCCAGGAAATCACTACTTGACCCAATAGAAGCATTGTGGAACCTGTCGTTTGGGGAAACTGCTAGATACTTATGACCTAGATTGGCCACTGTTGGAAACGGGATACTGGGCTTGATGGACCTTGGTCTGACCCAGTATGGCATATAGCGTAGTTACTCACCTGTAACAGGTGTTCTCCAGGAGCAGCAGGAATCAGTCCTCACATATGGGTGACGTCGGCGCCGACGGAGCCCTCGCGGAGCAATTTTCCCCAGCTTTCAAAGAAAGCCTTTGGGAATTGCAGCGCACATGCGCGGTCCCCTTCCCGCCCAAGGGTGCCATCTTAGCCAGTCAGATGACATAGCTAAAAGACAGCATAAAAATTTGCAAAAAAACTAAAGCAGATGATTGCAACTCCAAGGGGAGGAGGGAGGGTTGTGAGGACTGATTCCTGCTGCTCCTGGAGAACACCTGTTACAGGTGAGTAACTACGCTTTCTCCAGGACCAAGCAGGAAGTCAGTCCTCACATATGGGACTCCCAAGCTTAAGGCTACCGGAGACCCTAAGAACAAAAATGAGCTCCCTCTAGCTCAGCAGAACAGAAGGAAGGAATCTTCACTGAATTATTACCCACCGGTAGCCCCCATCCGGGATGGAGGGTAGGAGTTGCTCAAACCTCGAAGAGATTTCGGAGGACTGCCTGTCCGAAAGCACTGTCCCTGCGGGACTCCCTCTCGAGGCAGTAATGGACCGCAAAAGTCTGGCTCGAAGACCAAGTAGCGGCCCGGCAGATGTCTGCCAACGGAACAGAGCGGAGGTAAGCCACTGACGTAGCCTTCGCCCGAACACAATGAGCCGTGACCCAACTTTCTAACGAGAGTCCGGCTGCCCCATAAGCCCAAGCGATACAGTCAGCAACCCAGATGGACAGAGTACGCTTGGAGACCGGGAGCCCCAATTTATTGGGGTCAAAAGACACAAAAAGCTGAGCAGCTTTACGGTGCTCTCGCGTACGGTCAAGGTAGAAGTTCAATGCCCTTCTACAGTCCAGGGTATGCAGGACCATTTCAGCTCGGCTGGAGTGTGGCCTGGGAAAGAAGGTCGGAAGTACCACCTCCTGATTGATGTGAAAAGGGGAGACCACTTTTGGAAGAAATTTTGGGTGAGTCCGTAGGACTACCCTATTTTTGTAGAACCGAGTGTAAGGGGGATCAGACACGAGGGCCTGCAATTCACTTACGCGTCTAGCGGAAGTGAGGGCTATCAGGAATAAGGTTTTCCAAGAAAGAAAATGGAGAGAACAGGTAGCCATAGGTTCAAAAGGCGGACAGGTGATCCGCTGTAAAACCACATTCAGATCCCAGTCAGGTGCTGGCGGGCGCAGAGGTGGTTTAAGTAGAAGGAGACCCCTGAGAAACCTCGCTACGAGAGGGTCGCTGGAAAGAGGTCTGCCGTCCACCGGCACATGATGTGCTGAAAGAGCACTGAGGTGAACTTTGACGGAGTTGGACTTAAGTCCCAGATTAGAGAGGTAGAGCAAGTACTGCAAGATCACCGACACCGAGCAGGAGAAGGGATCCTGAGACTGCTGGGCACACCAAGCGGAAAAGCGACGCCATTTAAGGGCATAGCATTTTCGGGTAGAAGGTCGCCGGGAAGCTAGGACGACCTCTTCCACCTCTGCCGGCAGTAGAAGGGGAGCAAGGACTACCCTTTCAGCAGCCAGGCCATCAGATGTAGAGATCTGAGGTTGGGGTGTAGCAGGGACCCCTGATCCTGTGTTAGGAGATCCGGTTGAAACCCCAGAGGGAACGGATCCTCTACCGCTAATTGCAGCAGGAGTGGAAACCACGGCTGTCTGGGCCAGCGAGGAGCTATCAGGATCATGGAAGCTTTGTCTCGGAGAACCTTGAAAAGAGTTCGAGAGACTAGCGGTATGGGAGGAAAGGCATACAGAAGGCTTTTCGACCATGAGAGCAGAAAAGCATCCACCGCTACTCGAAGGGGATGCGGCTGCCGAGAGCAGAAGCGAGGAAGTTGCCGGTTGAGAGGACTGGCAAAGAGATCCATCGTGGGGAGGCCCCACTTCAGAAAAAGTTTCTGAACTACCAAGGGATCCAGGCGCCACTCGTGCGGCTGGAGGATCCTGCTGAGTTTGTCCGCCAGGCAATTTTCTTGGCCTGGGAGATAAACTGCCTTGAGAAGAATGCCGTGGCTGACGGCCCAAGAGCAGAGCCTCTCTGCTTCCGACAGAGAAGGAAGGAGCCCGTGCCTCCCTGTTTGTTCACGTAGAACATGGCAACTTGATTGTCCGTCTGGACAAGGACGGACTGGTGAGAAGTCAGGTGGGAGAAAGCCTTGAGAGCCAGACGGATTGCTCTGAGCTCCAGGAAGTTGATCTGCTGCGCAGACTCCCACGTGGTCCAGAGACCTTGAGTACATGCCCCTTGGCAATGCGCTCCCCATCCTAGGAGAGAAGCATCGGTCGTCAGCACTTGAGCCGGCGGAGGAGACTGAAAAGGCATTCCGAGCACCAGGTTCGGCCGATGAAGCCACCACTGTAGAGAAGAGGCCAGCGGGCCGGAGATGCGCACTAAGTCGGCTAGGCCGCCCGTGGCTTGTTGCCACTGCTTGCGAAGGCACCACTGAGCAGGCAGCATATTCAGGTGGGCATTGGGGGTCACGTGGACGGTGGAAGCCATATGGCCGAGTAGTCTCAGGAAGCGCCTGGCTGAGACCAGGGACTGGCTGCAAAAACGGCCGGCTAGGTCCATGAGCCGTTGAGCCCTGTCGAGAGGCAGGAAAGCTCGTGCCTGAAGAGTGTGCAGTCTTGCGCCGATGAACTCGAGATCTTGCGAGGGGAGCAAAGTGGACTTTGCGAAGTTTATGACAAAGCCCAAGTACTGCAGAAGAGTCACAGTGCGGAGTGTGGCTTTTGTGACTTCTGGAGAGGACGATGCTCTGATGAGCCAGTCGTCTAGGTACGGAAAGACAGAGGCCGTGAAGCCGGAGATAAGCCACCACCACCGCGAGACATTTTGTGAAGACTCGTGGTGCGGAGGATAGGCCAAAGGGCAGTACTCTGTACTGGTAATGATTTCCTGCCACCACAAACCTTAGGTATTGGCGGTGGCTTGGGTGAATGAGGATGTGCGTGTAGGCATCCTTTAGATCCAAGGAGCATAGCCAATCTCCCTGCTGGAGGTAGGGCAGAAGGATTCCAAGGGTAAGCATCTTGAACTTCTCCCTGACGAGGAACTTGTTGAGGTTGCGCAAGTCCAGGATGGGTCTGAGGCCTCCCGTTCTTTTTGGTATTAGGAAATACCTGGAATAGAAGCCTTGACCCCTCAGGTGGTGGGGCACCGGTTCCACAGCCTGTTCCTGAAGAAGACTTGCTAACTCCTGAAGGAGTAAGTCCCTGTGCAGAGGGAGTCGTGGAGGTTCTCCCGGGAAATAGGAGGGAGGGACCTGGTGGAAGTGGAGAAGATAGCCTTCTCTCACAACATGAAGCACCCAGGCATCTGATGTGATGTTGGACCACCTGTGGGCAAAGTGAACCAGCCGGCCTCCTGTGCTGGGAGGAACCAGCTGAGGGGGAGAGGCTATGCTGATGAAGTCAAAAACCCCCACCCTGCTGAGCAGGGGCCGGTGGTGCAGGCTTGGGGGCTTGCTGCCTACGGGACCCGTTACCCCGTCCCTTGGCCTGCTGACCCTGTTGGGGAGCTGCGGAGGCCTGATATTGAGGGTAGTGTTTATAGGCAGCCGCCTTTCTCGGGTAAAAGGACTTCTTTCCCGAGCCCTTCTTCTTCTGGGAAGGGGCGGAGGTCTTCCTAGAAAGCCTAGTTCTGGTGAGAGTCTCCGTCTCGATTTGTGCAGCCTTCTCAGCCATGGGCTTGCCAAAAAGAGGTTCTCACCTCGGCAGGGGACATCGACCAACTTGTCCTGCACCCAGGGTTCAAGGTCAGACGACTGAAGCCAAGCCTGTCGGCGGGCACCGATGCCGGCTGCGGCCACTCGAGCCGATGCTTCAAAGCCATCATAGGCTGCTCGAGAAATGAATTTGGAGCATTCCCGAATACCAGTTGTCAAGGCTAGGAACCTCCGCAAAGGTTCCTCGGACAGCCCAGCGGAGAATCCGGCTATCTCTTTAGCCAGGTCTCTGAGGTACATGCCCATGTAGAGCTGGTAGGTCTGGACCCGACAAGCAAGCATAGAGCCCTGGAAACACTTTTTACCGAGGCCATCCAGGTTGCGGGCCTCCCTGCCAGGAGGCACCGAGGAGTGCATCTTCTGGCTCTTAAGCCTATGCATGGCCGATTCCACCACCATGGAATGGTGCGGTAGCTGTGCTTTTTGGAAGCCAGGGCTCTTGCAGACTCGATAGATGGAATCGACCCGCTTGCTTAATACCGGCGACGATGCCGGACTCTCCCACATGCGGAAGAGTAGTCGTTCCAGCATGGAAGGAACCGGTACAGTAAAGTGCTCCCTGGCGGGAGAGTCGTACTGAAGGGCATCGAGTTCTTCGGCTCGAGGCTCCTCCTCGGGATCCGCAGGGAAGGCCAAAGCCTTGGCCATATCCCTGACGAAGTCCGAGAACCGGGCATCCTCCGGAGGGGACTGTTTCCGAGGTTCGGACTCAGGTGAGTCCGAGGGGACACACCGAGTCCGAAAAGAATCAGGTGACTCTTCCTCTTCAGACTCCCAGGCCGACTCCGAGGAGGAATCGGTGGGGTCGGTCCGGGCGGGCGGAGGCGTCGGCCGCCCCGACGCCGAGGGAGTCGGTGTCGACGACCTCGGTCCCGAACGGGAGGCCGAGGGTGACCTCGACCGAGGATCGACTCGAGCCCGCATGGACTCGAGGATCGGCTCGGTCTCCGGGGTCGACTTAGACGTCGACGTCCCGGCGGTCGGGGCAGAGGCGCCAGCGAGGCTAGCGATCAGTGCCCGCTGCTGGTCCATGAAGGCAGATAGTCTGCTCTCCAAGGCCGTCAACCTGAGTCCAACCTCAGGTGACCCAGCAGCCCCCGACTCGTACCCCGACGGTGTCGGGCCCGACGTCGGACCCCTCGGAGGCGAGTCCAGGAGGACTACAGGACTTACCCGAGCAGGCAACTCCGACTCCAGACGAGGTCGCTTCGGGAGATGTTCCTTCTCCAAAGACCCGGGACGGCTATCGGGGCTATGCGACCTGGCCCTCGCGGAACCAGGAGCGTCCACCGACGCCGCCCTCGCGGGTTTCACCTTCCGATGATGGTCCCCGGAGGGAGAACCCCTGTCGGAGGAACTCCGGCAACGGTCAGAACTGGAACCTCTGGACGCCGAGGCCTCCAACGAGGTCCGGGTACGGGTGGGATCAGCGAAGATTCGTTCCCGCTGATGCCGCCGACTCCTTAACGCTTTGGAAGACATTTTGCTGCAGGCCCCACAGATCAGTTCCTCGTGATCCGGGCCAAGGCAGCGGAGGCAATTATCATGTGTGTCAGTGAGTGACATATTTCTGTCACACTGAACACACCGCTTGAAACCACTGGCAGCCATCGGGGGAAAAAGGGCCCCTGCAAGGTCAAAGGACCGGGCTGCCAGCGAAAAACCGAAAACGAAACTGACAGAAAATCAGAAAAAACGAAAAACAACAGAAGGACTCGCAACGGCGTCGCGAGTCCGGGCAGGAAAGAGACCGGCGTCGAACCGAAGAAAAAAGAGAAATAAATCACGAAAAATCAACTTTTTCAGCGGGGACAAGACGAGCACGTCTGTAGGGCTCCGCGGAAAAAAGAAGACTGGCTAAGATAGCACCCTTGGGCGGGAAGGGGACCACGCATGCGCGCTGCAATTCCCAAAGGCTTTCTTTGAAAGCTGGGGAAAATTGCTCCGCGAGGGCTCCGTCGGCGCCGACGTCACCCATATGTGAGGACTGACTTCCTGCTTGGTCCTGGAGAACTTATGTTCTTAATGTCGGAGCAGCGGGGCGCAAAGGTGGGAAAGGTACCGGTGCAAGCCGGAAAAGGTACAAAATGTATGAGAAAAATCAACCTTTTTCCAGGGGGACAAGACAAACGTCTGTAGGGCTCCGTGGTAAAAGGGAGACTGAGCAAGATGGCACCCTTGGGCAGGAAGGGGATCATGCATGCGTAATGGCATCTTCCAAAGGCTTTCCTTGAAAGCTGGGGAGATGCTTCTGCCCAGGCTCCATTGGCATCAACGTCCTCCATATGTGAGGACAGACTTCCTGCTTGTTCCTAGAGAAATGGGAGTATTTGTTCTTCCTCCTCAGCAGCCATGTGCTCATTGTTGCACAGCACTTGCAGCTCTCTCCCTGGCCTGAAGTAGCTGCTCTCTGTCTTCCGGCACCAATCTCAGCCTTACTGGCCCGCTCTGCGGCTGCAAAGGCCCGCTCTGCGGCTGCAAAGGCCCGCTCTGCGGCTGCAAAGGCCCGCTCTGCGGCTGATGCTCCCTTGTTTGTCTTTTTGGTTTTTTAAAATGCTTTCAACAACTTTAATTAGGGTGCTAAACCCCTGACCTTGTCCCAATAGTTAGGGAAAAGGAGAAGAGGGAGCTACCATACAGCCTTAAAAAAATGAGGGCTCTGGCTGAGTGGCAGGAACCTGCAAGGTATTCCACTGTGGCTCTATGCTACGGTGACCTAATGTTTTAGTGTGCATAGGCCGTATGTGCCATCATATGCTGGAGAATGAGAAATACTGGATGTGGGTAAGCTGCATAGATCTTTTATACAGCGACATCTTCAAACCAGTGTCTCAGTCTGCTGGTGTCTGCTAGTAATAGAACATAACCCAGTATATGGAATGGACCAAAGGAACGATGAGTAAGGTTAAAAAAAGTGTAGTAAAATGAATCAAGGAGGAAATGATGTGAACAGGAGACATGAGATTACCACGGTTTATTTGGAGTGGCAAAGTAGCCTACTGCTTAGGGCAGCAGCCTGGGACAATTAAAACCAGAGTTCAAATTCCATTAGTACTCCTTCTGACCTTGGGCAAGTCACTTAATCCTCCACTGCTTCAGGTACAAACTTAGATTGTAAGCCCTCCGGGGACAGGGAAATGCCTATTGTACCTGAAATGTAACACACCTTGTACTACCACTGGAAAGGCATGACCTAAATACTAATAAAATTTGTTTCACGGAAATCAGGAGAGGACCCTTGTATCTAATTCTCTGCCCTCTCAAGTCTTCACAAGAAAAAGAGTCAAAAGATAATTATATATTAGTATTTAGCTCACGCTTTTCCAGTGGTAGTTCAAGGCAAGTTTCATTTAGCTATGTAGATATTTCCTTGTCCCCAGGCAATGGAAGGTTAAGTGACTTGCCCAGGGCCACAAGGAATGCCAGTGGGATTCAAACCTTGGTCTCTCTGGTCACCAGGTTGCTGCTCTAACCTCACTCCAAGATGAGACCAAGTCATATAATCCATTCCTGTACACAAACGAACACTATCATGGTAACACAGATAAAGCAAATTAAATTAAAAGCAAAACACACACAATCATTAAGAAGCAGATCATTAAGAGGCAGAACAGTTTGCAGTGACATGGCCCAGCAAGGACAGAGGACCATGCAGTTCAATATTCAGATCATGCAAACTCTGTCAAAGCACAAATATGCTCCCATGATGAAATGCCTTTCACATAAGAGCTGCTCCAGTTGCCCAGCACCAAAGTCCTTAGATCTTAAAATAACTTACATGTCCATCTACACAAGCTGGACGACGACTACAGACCAGTCTTTAGTCTCGCAACATAAGTTAACCTTATGTTACCCAAGTTTATATACCTGTTTGCTGTAAACACGGAATAGCCTGTTATTCTGTTGATGTTGTTGTATGTGAACCGCGCTGATACCGAATAGCGCGGTATATAAAAGATTGTAATAAATAAATAAATAACTTTTTTAGTTTGTGATTACGTAAAATGTTATGAAAACACTCTGTTACAACCTAATAAGATATAGAGCTTAAAAAGCGTAGTTACTCACCTGTGTACCAGGTGATCTCCGGGAACAGCAGGAATTTAGTCTTCACATATGGGTATCGTCGGTACCGATGGAGCCTGTGCGGGAACGCTCCCCAGCATCCAATAGGAACACTTTTGGGAGCATCCCTCAGCACATGCGCGCTGCCTTCCTGCCTTTCCAACTGTCCCTCTTCAGTTAAGTTTGTAGCTGAGTGAAAGGATAGAGGGAGAGAGGAAAGAGACAAAGAGATAGAGAGACAACTCCTAGGGGAGGTGGGTGGGTTGTGAAGATTAAATTCCTGCTGTTCCCGGAGATCACCTGTTACAGGTGAATAACTACGCTATCTCCAGGAACAAGTAGGAATGTAGTCTTCACATATGGGGACTCCCTAGCTGAAGATGCCAGGGAGATAGCCCCAGGAAGGTGCCACCCTAGAAAGTTAGGCATCCTTCCTCCCATGGATCTCTGGCATTCCACCAGGGTTGGTGGGTAGGAGTTGAATTAGGTCTGAAAGAGATTTTGAAGAACAGCTTGGCCAAAGGCAGCTTCCCAACGGGAGGCTTTATCCAGGCAGTAGTGGGCTGTGAAGGTGTGTACCGAAGCCCAGGTGGCTGCTCGACAAATGTCATCGATAGACACAGAGTGGAGATTAGCCATGGAAGTTGCCATGGCTCTCACATTATGAGCTGTGACATGGCCTAGAAGAGGAAGACCCTTACTCTCATAAGCAAAGGATATGCATTGGGCAATCCATTTAGATAAAGTTCTTTTGGAGACTGAAAGTCCCAAATGACTAGAGTCAAAAGCTATAAAAAGTTGTGAGGACTTTCTATGTTGCTGTGTTCTCTGTAGATAAAAGGCTAAGGCTCTTTTACAATCCAAAGTATGAAGGTTTCTTTCTGCATTAGAGGTGTGAGGCTTCGGAAAAAATACAGGAAGATAAATTGATCGATTTAAATGAAAAGGCGAAACCACCTTTGGCATAAAGTGTGGATGAGTTCTAAGAACAACCTTATCATGGTGACACCTAGTATAAGGAGGATCAGCCACTAAAGCTTGCAGTTCACTAATGCGACGTGCAGAGGTGATTGCAATTAGGAAGATGACCTTCCAGGTCAAAAACGTAAGGGTTGTAGTGGCTAAGAGCTCAAAAGGTGGCTTCATGAGCTGCCCGAGAACTAGATTTAGATCCCATGCCACCAGTGGTGGCTTAATGGGAGGTTTGGTTAATAGAAGACCTCTCATAAATCTGGATATGAGTGGATGAGAGGAAATTGGAAGTCCATTCAGAGGCTTATAAGAAGCTGCAATTGCACTAAGATGGACTCTTACCGAATTGGTCTTTAGACCAGAATTCGATAAGTGAAGGAGATACTCTAGTATCGATTCTAAAGGTATGACAAGGGGGTTTAATCCCTTCTTGGAAGACCATATAGTAAAACGTTTCCACTTGAAGGCATAAGACCTTCTTGTGGAAAGATTTCTAGAAGCCTGAAGGATATCCTTTACCTGTTGGGACAGGTTGAAATCCTGGATATCTAAGCCTTCAGCAACCAGGCCGTGAGATGCAGGGACTGGGGACTCAGGTGCCGTAGCGTCCCGTCCTCTTGGGAAAGGAGATCTGGAGCATGCCCTAACTCCAGAGGTGTAGCTTGAGAGAGATGTAGAAGCAAGGGATACCACGTTTGGCGTGGCCATCGTGGTGCTATGAGAATCATACAACCCCTGTCTCTCTGAAGCTTGAAGAGTGTTTTGGGGATGAGGGGAATGGGTGGGAAGGCATAAAGGAAGTCCTGACCCCAATGAAGGAGGAAGGCATCCCTTGCCTGACAATTGTGAG
The DNA here is from genome assembly GCA_033557465.1 of Ichthyophis bannanicus. Taxonomy (NCBI): domain Eukaryota; kingdom Metazoa; phylum Chordata; class Amphibia; order Gymnophiona; family Ichthyophiidae; genus Ichthyophis; species Ichthyophis bannanicus. The sequence goes on from CM066032.1 coordinate 643,199,044, forward strand.
CTGGAATCCTGGAACAGAACCGGGGAAGTTTGGCATTCAGTGGACTTGCAAAGAGGTCTATGTCTGGAGTGCCCCAGAGATGAAATATCTTTGCCACCTGGTCTAGGTGGAGCGACCACTCGGGAGGCAGCAGTACTCGACTGAGTTTGTCTGCCCAAAGGTTTTGAATGCCTGGAAGATATACCACTAGAAGGTGAATTTGATACTCTCTGGCGCGGGCCCGATTGCATAACGACAGAGAGCCTGTTCCGCCCTGCTTGTTCACATAGAACATGGCTACTTGATTGCCCGTCTGGACTAGGACTGTCTTGTAGCTGAGCTGGGCGTGGAATACTTGAAGAGCTAAATAGATTGCTCTTAATTCCAGGAGGTTTATGTGTAGACCAGCCTCCTGTGGAGACCAGGTGCCCTGTGTAACGAGATGATTCAGGTGTGCTCCCCAACCCACCTGTGATGCATCTGTTAGGGTGGCCTGAAAGAGGGGTTGATGAAAAGGAGACCCCACTGTCAGATTTTCTAGTGATTGCCACCATTGGAAGGACAAAATTAGTCGTTGAGAGTTTATTATTTTGTCTGATAAGTGTCCTGTGGCCTGTGTCCACTGTGTGGATAAGGCCCACAGAGCTGCTCGCATGTGGAGGCGACCATATGGGACTACATGAACTGTGGATGCCATATGTCCCAGCAACTGTAGTAGCTCCTGAGCAGTTGGGGAGGATTTCCCTGCTGCTTGAGAAGCTAGTTGCATTATGCGAAGGACACCAAGCCTGTGGAAGGAAAGCCTTTGCCTGTCTGGTATCTAGACAGGCCCCTATGAATTCCAGGCATTGGGAAGGAACAAGTTGGGATTTTGGGAAGTTTATTACCAACCCCAAGTATTGGAGGATTCGCATTGTGCGAAACACAGTGCAGTGCTGGCCTCTGCAACTGTAGGGGCTCGAATGAGCCAGTCGTCTAAGTAAGGGAAGACGAATATCCCCAGGGTTCGCAGAAATGCAGCTACTACTGCCATTCATTTCGTGAACACTCTTGGTGCTGAAGCCAGACCAAAGGGAAGAACCCTGTACTGGAAATGTTTTCCCTTGAAAAGGAATCGTAAGAATTTCCTGTGATCTGGATGGATCAGAATGTGAGTGTATGCATCCTTTAAGTCTAGAGAGCAAAGCCAATCCTGGCTTTGAAAGTAAGGCAGAAGAGTTCCTAGAGAAATCATTTTGAACTTCTCTCGGAACAGGTATTTGTTCAATTCTCTGAGGTCTAGAATGGGTCTCTGTCCTCCTGTTTTCTTTGGAATAAGAAAATAGGAGTAGAACCCTGCACCCCGTTGAAGAATGGGTACCTCTTCTATTGCCCCTTGGGCAAGAAGTGTTGAGACCTCGTGATCTAGCAGATTGTCTGTGGAGATTTGAGAATTGAATTGCCTTAGAATTGTAGGAGAGGGCATGCTGTGAAAAGGAAGCTTGTACCCCTCTCCTACAATGGACAGAGTCCAATCTTCTGCTGTTATCTGATGCCATCTGCTGGCAAAGTGGCATAACCTGCCCGGAATATTGGGGGTTTGGGGACCCCTCAGAGGCAGGAGGGTTAAGCTCTCTAGGAAGGAGTCAAAGCCCTTGAGGGGTTAACCTGCGGAGCTGGTTGGGCTCTCGAGCCTTTTGGCCCCGAGTTTGACTCTGCTGGGTATAGGAAGGATAAAATTTCCTCTTTTTGCTGAAAGAGGGTTTTTTATAAGGCTTCTTTTTGGCTGGAGTGGCTGTAGATTTTGACAATCTATCTAGAGTGGTATTGTCAGCATCTTACTCGTTAGCCTTTTCCTGCCAGTTCTTGCCAAAGAGATTCTCTCCCGTGCAAGGAATGTTGCCTAACTTGTCCTGTACCCAAGTCTCCAAGTCTGATGCCTGAAGCCAGGCAATCCTTCGTGCCCCAATGGCAATAGCAGAGGTTCTGCTGATGCATTCAAAGCAGTCAAAGGCTGCACGATTCACAAACTTGGAGACATCTTGAGCATGCTTTACTAAAGCAAGAAAGTCCTCTCTTGTCATCTGGGAGAAATGGGCTCATAAGCTCCAAGTCTCCTGTAACTTCTTTAAGGAACATTCCCATATATAGTATATATGAACTGATCCTAGCTGAAAGCATGGAAGCCTGAAAAGTTCGGCACCCAAAAGCGTCCAGAGTCCTGCATTCACGACCTGGGGGATTGGATGCATGCCTCTTTGCACTTTTCATCCTACGCATGGCTGACTCCACCACCATTGAATGGTGTGGCAGCTGAGTCTTTTGAAATCCAGGCCATGGCGGAACTCGATACATAGTATGAAGCCTCCTAGAACGAGGAGATGTAGTCAGAGGTGTCTCCCACATTCTGAGCATCAAGTTATGCAGAATTTCATGGATGTAGCTACTTCCTTTGGAGCTTTAGGATATTGGAGAATTTCCAATTCCTTTGCTCTGGGTTCCTCTTCAGGAGCTACCGTGATTGAAAGGCCCTTGGGCCATATCACAAATAAAATCCTGAAAAGACATGTCCTCTGGAGGTGACATTCTGCGTTGGGGAGAAGAGGGATCTTCCAGGAGAAACCTTCTGGTACCAGCAGAATTGCCAGAGTCTTTGGAATCAGAGGATTCAAAGTATTCCTGACCACGATGCTCAAGCAAAGCACGGTCCCGGTATCGATCGAAGTCGGTACCAAGTTGATCCGGTATAGATCTGTCGATTCCAGCCAAAGATGGCGTGGGAAGAATTCCCGGTGTCGGTACCAGTGCCCATTGAACCATAGGTGTCAATGGTACCGCAGCTGTGAGCAGAGCTGCAATGCTGCGTTCGATAGCGAGGAACCTCTGGTCTATCAACGCTGCCGATGCCTGGGTGTCGGTACCAGTGAAAACGGCCGGGACCCCTGAGCATGGCACAGGTAGTTCTTGCGAGGTCGAGGCCTCGAGAACATCCTGAAGCCCCATTGATGCTTTGGAAGCCGAAGCCTCCCGCCAAGGCAGTTTTGCCGGTGTGGTTCCCTCAAGGGCAATGCCAATGGCCTCTCGATGCTTAGCAGGAGAGCTACCATTTGAGGACCAGCTTTTATGTTTAGTTACCTGAGATCCATGGGAGGAAGAGAAGGCCCTTGAAGATGTCGATGCAATGGATCTGGCATCCGAAGAAAAGAGGGTACCGAGCTTTGCAGCCCGGTTCTGTCTTCCCCTTTTAGTCATCCCCATACAGGAGAGACATTCAGATGGAGAATGTTCAGGCCCTAACCATTTAAGACACCAATCATGGGTGTCAGTGACGGAAATGGTACCGCCACACTTAATACATTTTTTGAAACCACTAGTTGGTTTTTCCATTTTTCAGGAATATGGGGCCTAATGCCCAAAATGGCGCCTAGCACCAAAAAAGAAAAGTTTCTGAAGAGAAACAGTTCAAGTTTTTTGTTTTTGTTTTTAAAGAAAAGAAAAGAAAAGAAAAGAACCGGCGGTACCGGTAGGCGTCGTGCAGAGGCAAAGGCGACCACAAGAAAACAATTTTAAAGACGGACTTTTCTGCGGTGACAGAGTATGGGTCCTGTCGGCTCCGCGGAAAACAAAGAACTGAAGAGGGACAGCTGGAAAGGCGGGAAGGCAGCGCGCATGTGCTGAGGGATGCTCCCAAAAGCATTCCTATTGGACGCTGGGGAGTGTTCCCGCGCAGGCTCCGTCGGTACCGACAATACACATATGTGAAGACTACATTCCTGCTTGTTCCTGGAGATCACCTGTTACAATGTAAATAGTTGCTTTCAAAAATGAGTTTAATGTAAACCACTAGCTGGTAAATTATGTTCAGTGTAAACCACCTTGATTTAAGGAAAAGGTGGTATATAAATACAGATAGATAAATAAAATTAATCTATCTTGTCACTAAGCTATAAATCTGGAAACAGTGCATAAAACAGTTGCTCTTGCTAGGCAACCAGCTCATTAAGACAGAAGGTGAGGAGTGAAAAATGTCCCAGCATTGGACATTTGAAGGAACAGCAGAGCACAGAGTAAGGACTTACTTGGGCAGTGGTAGCTCTGGAATGTGATCTATCCGAACAAGCTGCCGGATGCGAAAGCGACACAGGTGCTGTAGAGACTTCACATTACTGAATCGGGAGACAGGAAACAGAAGCTGGACCGGAGTTGGAGGGAGACCTTTGAAAAAGACAAGCGAGAGAAAGAGAGATGGATGAGTTCAGCACAAGACAAAGCTAGAGCAAGAATCACTAGAAACAGACGGAGAAGAAACTATCCTAGCATGGGTCTGAGAAAGAGGAAAACCATCCCATTTTCCCTCATATTACTTTCACAAATGAGCAACAAGATTAATTAAAGAAAGGTTCATTAGGAGGAGCATAGACTCTTTGGGGAACCAGGACCCATGTTAGGCATGCTGGGGGCCCAGGACCTTTCAACTTCAGACACCTTTGGGTCCCTTGTGACATGGGGACCCATGGCAATTGTTCTGGTTGCAGTCCCTTAACACCAGCACTTCTTTGTGGAAGGATCACACAAATACATACAATTGTGGTCAACATTATTTGCACCCTTGCAGTTCAATGCCTTAATGTCCAATATCTCCTAAAAAAATAGTGGCCAGTGAAATGGCTTTGGACTATATATGCACACACATCTGACACACAAAAGAATCAAATAAAACAAGACCAATTAAAAAAGGAAATAGTAGAAAATAGTAGAAAAACTGGGATATTGCCAGGACATGATTATTGGTACCCTTATAAACAATTCAAATCAGTTTGAACAGAACCACCACATTCCCCCATTGCAGTAAAATTAGACACTGTTAGTACTCACATAATTTGGATCAACCAATGAATAATGGCTCTAATGCTTAAAATGGCCAGATACACTCCCTGCTCAATTTTCACAATGGTTAAAACAAGAGAGCTGCCCAAGATCATCAGAAAAGCCATTAAACGTATTAAAGGAATCATGAAGTCAGAGGACTACCAAGGTATTTGGAGCGAAATGTACTACCTAGTGTCAGAAAGCTAGGTCTGGATCGAAGGTCATGGGGTCCACCAGCAGGACAATGATCCAAAACATACTTCCAAAAGTACAAAGATTCGACTTGTTCAAGACATGGTATTTTCAATAACATCATATGGATGTGAAAGTTGGACAGTGAAAAGATACAGGAAGAAAATTGATGCCTTTGAATTATGGTGCTGGTGGCAAATACTGCGTATACCATGGACTGCCCGAAGAACAAACCAGTCAGTGCTAGAGGAGATCAAACCTAAGCTTTCTTTAGAAGCTCAGATGACAAGACTTTGACTTTCATACTTTGGACACATCATGCAAAGAGAGAGATTACTAGAGAAAGACATCATGCTTGGCAAATAGAAGGTCAATGCAAAAGAGGAAGGCCAGCAATGAGAAGGATCGATACAACAGCAGCAGCTACGGGTACCAGTCTGTCAACAATGAGCCGCCTGACTGAAGATCAAACAATTTAGGACAACTATCCAGAGGGTCACCATGAGTCGACACCGACTCGACGGCACTTAACAACTGTTCTAAACTGGCCAGCAATGAGTTCTGATCTCAGTCCAATCACGAACCTTTGGAAAGAGCTGAAATCTGCCATTGGTAAAAGGAATCCTGGAAACATTCATACTACTATAGTCCCATTTTTTCCTTTAGAGATCTTCTACATTTGTCCCATGATTTATTGAATTCAGATACTGACCTCATCTCTACTACCTCCACTGGGAAACTATTCCATCTACCACTCTTTCCATAAAGAAATATTTCCACATATTACTCCTGAGTCTATCCCTTTCACCCTCATCCTATGTCCCCTCGTTGCAGAGCTTTCTTTCAATTTAAAGAGGCTCTCCTCCTGTGCATTTCTTCTAAAGTATACATATTGAGAACTTTAAGTCTGTCCCCATATGCTTATAATAAAGACCACTGACCATTTTGTTAGTCACTGTCTGCACTGACTCCTGTTTATATCCATCTGTAGGTCTGCTCTCCAGAATTGAACAAAATATTCCAAATACCAGCTCCATCATTTACAACTGATCCAAAATACAGCAGCCCGACTCCTCACCCATTCCTCATGCACTGACCATATAACCGCTCTCCTTCTCATCTGTCTTCATTGGCTTCCGCTCAAATTCCAGTATACTTACAAAATACTCATCACTGTACATAAAGTTATTCACACTGGTATCCCATAACATTTCGCCGACCTCATTCACACAAACACACACACACACCCCTCCCCCCATGTCCTTTATGCAATCCACAATGATCGTCTGGTTCTTCCTTCATCTGCACACGCCCATCTTGAACAAACCCAACACTCTGCTTTCTTTTTCCTCGAACCAGCACTCTGGAATTCACTTCCGGCCCAACTCCGCTCTTAATTTTCATTCATGAAATTCAAAACTATGCTAAACACACACCTGTTCTACCATGCATTTGATCTCCCTCCCTCTGACCCAACTATGTGTCTCTCCTAACCATCGGAGTCTCCCCTCTATGCCTGCTTCTCTGTCCCTATCTGTGTGCTCTATTTTCTTGGCTTTCCTGTAATAACTGGTGTTCTTTTCTTAGCTCTAATTTGCAGCCATTTATTGTAAATCGCCCTGACGCTTTTGCATAGGTGGTCAAATCAAGCAACAAAATAAACAAAGATAAAATGAAGTCTCTAAGACTTACACAGAGGTACTATCACCTCCTTTTTCCTGCTAGCTATTCCTCTCCCTATGCATCCAAGAATCCTTCTGGCTTTCAATGTCGCCATTTTAAGATCATCAGAAACAATCACGGTCTTGCTAGTCTTTCATGGACAGAAGTACTTCACCCCCTATACCATACCTTTCACTTTGATTTTTGCAACTCAAATGCGTGCCCCTGCATTTTTTAGCGTTAAATCTCAGCTGCCAAATTTTTGACCATTTTTCAAGCTGAGCTAGATCCCTCTTCATGTTATCTACTCTTTCATGGGTGTCTTACTCTATTGCAGATTTTGGTATCATCCACAAAGAGGCAAACCTGACCAGACAGCCCTTCTGCAATATTACTAACAAAAAGGTTAAAAAGAAAATCGGACCAAGGACAGATCCCTGTGGCACACCACTGGTAACATCCTTCCTCTCAGAGTGAGCTCCATTTAATGCCCTTTGTTGCCTCCTACTCAATCAATTTCTAACCCAGTCAGTCACCTAGTGTGCTCAATTTATTTATAAGTCACCTATGTGGAATGTTGCCAAAGGCTTTACTGAAATCTACCACATCTAGGGCTCTCCCCCTTGGTCCAACTCTCTGGTCACCCAGTCAAAAGAAATCAATGAAATCTGTCTGACAAGACCAGCCTCTAGTAAACCCAGGGAAAGAGAAATCTATTTGCATTGGTGTGATATACAGACCTCCCTCACAAGAGGAAGAGGTGGACAGAGAGTTAATTGAAGACATACGCAGCATTGCTAGGAAAGGGGAAGTGCTACTGCTAGGAGATTTCAATATGCCAGATGTTGATTGGCACATTCCTGCTGCAGTATCATCTAGGAGTAAGGAGATCCTGGATTCTCTACAGGGAGAACTATTCAGGCAATTGGTAACAGACCCCACACGTGAAGGGGCCATACTGGACTTGGTGCTTACCAATGGTGAAAGTGTTTCTGATGTTGTAGTGGGAGATCATTTTGCATCCAGTGATCACCAGATGGTGTGGTTCAGTATTAGGACTAGGGCTGTTAGAATCCATTCCAAGGTGAAGATCTTAGACTTTAGGAAGACTAACTTTGCGAAGATGGGCCAATGCCTCAGGGAGTCGTTAGTGGGATGGGAACAGCTGGGGGATGTAGAACAAGAGTGGGCAAAACTGAAAGGGGGTATTTTAAAGGCAACCAACCTTTTTGTTAAAATGGTAAACAAAGGCAAAAGGAACAGGAGACCGCTATGGTTTTCGAAGGAAGTAGCTGAAAAAGTGAAGAAAAAGAGGGAGGCCTTCATGAAATACAAGAGATCACAGAGAGAGGAAGACAGGCATCTGTATTTGGAAAAACTTAGAGAAGCTAGCAAAGTAGTCAAGAAGGCAAAGATTCAAAAGGAGGAGGAAATAGCCAATGCAATAAAATGGGGGGATAAGACATTTTTCAGATATATTAGTGAGAAGAGGAAGGGCAAAAGTGGTATTGTCAGACTCAAGGGTACAGGGGGGGAATATGTAGAAACTGATAAGGATAAAGCGGAATTGCTTAACAAATATTTTTGTTCTGTGTTCACAGATGAAGAACCAGGAGCAGGACCTCAGAAAACACCCACAAATAAGAACAGAAGCGAGGGACATCTTGAACAATTTTCAGAAGAATGTGTTCGTGAGAAACTAGCTCAACTCAAAGTAGACAAAGCGATGGGACCGGATGGGATACACCCTAGAATACTGAGGGAACTTGGGGACGTTCTAGCAACTCCACTGACTGACCTTTTCAATGCCTCGTTGGAGTCGGGAGTGGTGCCAAAGGACTGGAGAGAGGCTCATGTGGTGCCTTTACACAAAAGCGGAAGTAAGGATGTGGTTGAAAACTACAGGCCGGTTAGTTTAACTTCAGTGGTGAGTAAATTAATGAAAACGCTGTTGAAAGAGAAAATAGTGAGGTTTCTGGAGTCCAGCGGATTACAGGTCCGAGGCAGCATGGATTCACCAGAGGCAGGTCTTGTCAGACAAATCTGGTTGATTTCTTTGACTGGGTGACCAGGGAGTTGAACCGAGGGAGAGCTCTAGATGTGGTGTATTTAGATTTCAGTAAAGCCTTTGACACTGTTCCTCACAGGCGACTTATAAACAAACTGAGCACCCTAAGGATGGACCCTAAAGTTACTGCTTGGGTTAGAAATTGGTTGGGTGGGAGGCGACAAAGAGTACAAGTAAATGGAGCTCACTCTGAGGAGAAGGATGTTACCAGTGGTGTGCCCCAGGGATCTGTCCTTGGTCCGATTCTTTTTAACATCTTTATTAGTGATATAGCAGAAGGGCTGTCGGGTAAGGTTTGCCTCTTTGCAGATGATACCAAAATCTGCAATAAAGTAGACACCCAGGAAGGTGTAGATAACATGAGGAGGGATCTAGCTAAGCTTGAAGAATGGTCTAGCATTTGGCAGCTGGGATTTAATGTTAAAAAATGTAAGGTTATGCATTTGGGCTGCAGCAATCCAAGGGAGCAATACAGCATAGGAGGTGAAGTACTTTTGTCCACTAAAGAAGAGCGGGACCTAGGCGTAGTTGTGTCCGATGATCTTAAAGTAGCTAAACAGGTAGAAAAGGCGACGGCAAAAGCTAGAAGGATGCTTGGGTGCATACGGAGAGGAATGGCTAGCAGAAAAAAGGAGGTGATAATGCCTCTGTATAAGTCTTTGGTGCGACCTCATTTGGAGTATGGTGTGCAATTCTGGAGACCGCACCTTCAAAAGGATGTGAACAGGATGGAGTCGGTGCAGAGGGTTGCTACTAAGATGATTAGTGGTCTTCATTATAAAGCATATGAGGACAGACTTAAGGATCTTAATATGTACACCTTAGAGGAAAGGCGGGATAGAGGTGATATGATTGAGATGTTTAAATACCTCCGTGGCATAAATGTTCAGGGAGAGAGCCTCTTTCAATTGAAAGCAAGTTCTGCGACGAGGGGACATGGGATGAGGGTGAAGGGAGATAGATTCAGGAGTGATATGCGGAAATATTTCTTTACGGAAAGAGTAGTGGATCCGTGGAATAGTCTCCCAGTGGAGGTGGTAGAGATGAGGACAGTAACTGAATTCAAAAAAGCATGGGACCAACACAGAGGATCTCTAAAGGTAAAAAGTGGACTGTTGTAGTTGTTGTTATGGAAGGACAGACTAGATGGGCCTTGTGGTCTTTTTCTGTCATCATGTTTCTATGTTTCTATGTTTCTATGCTGCCTTAGATCCTGCAAATCCATTGGATTCCAGAAACTTCACTGTCTTCTGTTTTAGCAGCCTTTCCATTATTTTATTTTATTTTATATTTATGAAATTTTACAATAAATCCAAGAAAGTTCACAAGAACAATCTTGTACAGAAAAAGAGCAAAACAGCATTGTTGTCTGAAAGAATGATTGCTCAAGTTATTTTTTCGGAAAAGGAATCTTTTGTTTCGAGGGTTACTAATATGTATCTACCCTGATTTGGCTAGGGACATGCGGAGGCATCTCAGGAAGTTTCTTCTGCTACGCCCTGGAATTGTGCAACTGGGGGGCTCTTTTTCTTGAAACATCCCTGTAAATGTTTAGTGAAATATCGCTCTGTCTCATATTTTTTTATGAGCCCTCTCAGCTGACTGCTTTCATTAATGCTAGGCGACTGGAGTCCTCTGCATATTCTCCACTTGTACCCTCATGAGTAGGATTATGCTGGATTTAGCCAACTGCCTTTCTTTTCTTATGTTTGGTATAGTTATATAATTGTACCCCCCCACCCCCACACTTTGTTTGTGGGTTAGGTTGAGCAGACAAATACCTGTTTTTCAGCGTTTTACTTCTTGACCGTTTATGCATGAACATTTTTTTCTATTGTTTTGCTCCATTAATGAGGTCAGATTAACCAGCCTGTAGTTCTCAACCTCATCCTTACTTCCGCTTTTGTGTAAACGGACCACATGCGCCTTTCTCTAGTCTTCTGGGACCATTCCCAATTCTAAAGAAGCATTTAAAACGTCAGACAGTGGAGCTGCTGAAACTTCCCCACGTTCCCTTCAATACTCTTGGATCCGGCCCCATTGCTTTGTCTACTTTTAGTTTAGCTAGTTTCTCACGAACAGTGTCTTCTGAAAATTGTTCAAGATCCCCTTCACTTCTGTTCCTAATTTGTGGATGTTTTCTGAGGTCCTGCTCCTGGCTCTTCATCTGTGAACACAGAACCATATTTGTTGAGCAATTCCGCTTTACCCTCATCAGCTTCTACATATTCCTCCCTTCACCCTTGAGTCTGACAATATCACTTTTGTACTTCCTCCTCTCGCTCACATATCTGAAAAATGCCTTGCCCCCCCCCCCCCATTTTATTGCAATGGATATTTCTTCATTTGTATCTTTGCTTTCCTGACTACTTTCCTAAATATTTATGCTTGTTTTCCTCTTTCTGTGATCTCTTGTATTTTATGAAGGCCACTCTCTTTTTCTTCACTTTTTCAGCTACTTTAGTTGAGAGCCAGTGACCTTTTCCTTTTAAATTTATTTAGCTAACAAAAAGATTTGTTGCCCTTAAAATATCCACTTTCAATTTTGCCCATTGCGTTTCTATATCCCCGGCTGTTCCCAACCCGCTAACGACTCCTTGAGGTATTGTCCCATCTTGGCAAAGTTAGTTTTCCTAAAGTCTAAGGCCCTCGCTTTTGAGTGGACCTTATCAGCCTTAGTCCTAAGACTGAAGCAAACCATCTAGTAATCACAGGATGTGAGATGATCTCCCACTATAATATCAGAAACACGTTCCCCATTGGTAAGCACCCAGGGTCCAGTATGGCCTCTTCACATGTGGGCTATGTTACCAATTATTAGAATAGTTTTCCTTGTAGAGAATCCAGGAACTCCTTATTTCTAGATCACACTGCAGCAGGGATGTGCCAGTCAACATCTGGCATATTGAAATCACCTATTAGTAACACTTCTCCTTTCGTAGCAATACTGCATAAGTTTTCTATTAAATCTTTGTCCACTTCTTCTGCCTGTGAAGGAAATCTATATACCACACCAATGCAAATGGATTTCTCGTTCACGCTTTCTAGATTAATCCCTCGCTACCTTGTAAGCCCTGTAATTCTGTAGCTTTTATTATGATTTTTTTTTGTTTGTTTTTTTGTTTTTACATATAGTGCCACTCCTCCTCCCCTTCTTCCTTCCCTCTCCTTCCTGAATAAAGTATAGCCCAAAATAATCACATCCAAATCATGGTTGTCCGTGAACCAGGTCTCTGTAACTAAATCCAAGTCAGTCTCCTCTATTAAAGTCTCAACATCTAGGATATTTCCCATAATATGGGCATTTATGCTCACCACTTTCCAAATGTTGCCCCTTTTGCACATTTATGTTTTATGTTTTATTACATTTGATAAAAACCGCCTTTCATATACAGTCAAGGCGGTGCACAATTAAAATAATTCGTAAAAGGAGGCCAATGGCCAATTAAAAAGAAAGGAAATGTACAATTCTTCAAAAGGACAGAGATAGTAAAAGTAAGACGAGACATAGGGAGAAAGATAATAGGGGGAGGGGAGAGGAAGAAGGAGGTTACACGAAAGGGGAAGGAACATCAAACGCTAGGGAAAACAAGTGGGTCTTCAGGTTCTTTTTGAATATGTTGAAGTGTGGTTCCAAACGGAGGGGAGGGGGGAGGGCATTCCAAGCAGCGGGTCCAGCAAAAAAGAAGGCGGAGGAGCGTGTGGATTGTAGGTGAGCACGGAAAGGGGAAGGCAAGGTAAGGCGGTTAAGATGAAAGGATCGAGGGGTGTGCCTGGGGGAGTGAAAGTAAATGAGATCCGTGAGATACTGTGGAGTGCTAGTGTGAAATGCTTTATGTACCAGGATGAGAAGTTTAAAGATGGCACGAAAGGGGACAGGCATCCAATGGAGACGAAAAAGAAGGGGAGTGATATGGTCCCGAGGTGATGAGTGGGTGAGGAGGCGTGCCGCAGTGTTTTGAATACGTTGAAGACGAGAGAGTTGGTATTTAGGGAGACCGATAAATAGGGAGTTAGAAAAATCCACACGAGACATAACCAGAGATAGAACCAGAGTAGTGAGGGCAGAGGGGAGAGGAAGGGACGAATAGAGCGAATTTGACGAAGGGAGAAGAAAGAGGTTTTAGTGATGTGAGAAATATGCGAACGAAAGGATAGATCAGAGTCGAAATATACACCTAGATAGCGGAATGTGGAGACGAGAGGGACGGGAGCACCAGAAAAGGAAGGAGCCATTGTGGGAGGAGGGCTGTTGTGGGAGAACCAAATAGCGAGAGTCTTAGTAAGATTTAGGTGGAGACAGTTAAGAGTTAACCATTGTGACACAGCTGAGAGACAGGAGTCGAGAATTGTGAGATCGGGACAAATGGGCGAGGTGTGATGTAACAGGAGGATATCGTCGGCGTAAAGAAAAGCAGACAGGCCAAACTGTTGGATCAGGGAGGCGAGAGGGGCAAGGAAAAGGTTGAAAAGGAGTGGGGCGAGGACAGATCCCTGGGGGACCCCACAAGAAAGGTGGTGTGGTTCAGAGGGGGGGATGGAAGATGAAGATGAGAGGACTGCACAAGATCTAGAAGAGAGGAAAGAGTGGAACCAGTGGTGAACAGTGCTACAAAGGCCCGCATCCCGCAAACGTTGAAGAAGAAGAGAGTGGTCAACCAGATCAAAAGCTGCAGAAAGATCAAGAGCAACCGCCACCGATATATCACCACGGTCGTGTGCAGTGTGTAGAGCATTTGTGAAAGCCAAAAGAACAGTTTCGACGCTGTGACCTTGACGAAAACCAGACTGACGGGGGTGAAGGAAATTAATAGAATCAAGGTGATGGGAGAGTTGAGCAAAGACGAATTTCTCAAGCAGTTTAGATAGGAAAGGAAGATTAGAGACAGGACGGAAGTGGGCAGGGACCAAGGGATCAAGTGATGGATTTTTTAGAATAGGACGTATAAGAGCGTGCTTCCAAGAATTGGGGAAAATCCCAGTGGACAGGCTAGAATTAAATATTGCTAGAATATAAGGAAGGAGACCCAGGGAGGGTGTGAGAAGCCAAGACGAGGGGATGGGGTCTAGAGCACAAAGTTTTTTTTGAAGAAGAGATAAGATGATGGAGCTCAGGAGTGGAAATAGGTTCAAAGGAAGCCCAAGAGTGAGAAAGTTGTGAGATGGGTGGGGGGGAGGGAACAGGAGGAGGGGAGGTGAGGGAGTCAGGACAGGACGGTAAAGATGCTCTCAGAGATTTGACCTTATTAGAAAAAAAAGAGGCTAGTTGCGAGGGGGGGGGGCTGGGGAAGATGAAGGGATTGACGTGGAAGTGTGTAGGGATATGAGAGATTGAAAAGTAGAATACAAGTGCCGAGTCTGGTTTGGAGCAGGTATTTAATTTTTTACTTACATGTGGGCTTTCTTCACCCATCCCCAACAAATCTAGTTTAAAGCCCTCTTCAGTAGGTTAGCCAGTCTGCTGAAGAGACTTTGACCCTTCTTGGATAGGTGGAAAATCATCCCATGGTCCAAGAAACCAAAACGCTCTCAATGACACCAGCCACACAGCCATGCAATTCTTCTCCAGGATGTGAGCTTCTCTGTCTCGGCCTTTACCCTCAACAGGGAGGATTGAAGAGACCACCAACTGCGCACCTATCTGCGTCACCTTCTGTACCAGAGCCATGAAGTCACTGTTGATACCCTCGGAGGGATACCTACCAGTATCATTTGTGCCAACATGGATGAGCAACATCGGATAATAATCAGTAGGCTTGATGAGTTACAGAAAGTTTGCTGAGACATCTCTGATTTTGGCACCTGGCAGACAGCACACCTCCCTGGACATCAAGTCTGGTTGACAAATGGATGCCTCAGTACCCCCTCAGAAGAAAGTCACCAACCATCACTACCTTTCGCTTCCTTGTGGTCACTGATTCTGCAAATTTGGGGTGCTTGAACTCTGCTTCTTCCCTTTCCTGGGATGCTTTCACCTCCTCCACTTGCAGGGCTGCAAACTGATTCAATTCAAGAGCTGGAGGAGTTGGAGTGTTGATTCTGCAGGCTCTGGTGACTAATGACCAACTCTCTTCATTCTATAGCATACCATCTTCACCCTCTGTCGGAGAGCTTGGATGCTTCATCTCATCAATGTACTTCTCGCTATCTCAGATGCTTCTCAGCCTCGCCATCTCTTCTCTGAGTTCCTCCACTTGTTTCATGAGGGCTTCAGCTTGTAGGCATCTTGCACATGGAACCAGTCCCTCAACTGGCATCAGGCTGTCTGGACAGAGGCAAAAGCTGTAATGGGGAAACCGCTTTGGCATTTCAATTTTTACTCAGCCATTGTTCAAGTTTGAGGAGATTTCATACCTGTTCAATAAATGAGAGAGACCTACCAAAGTCCCTAACTTTTCCTCAGTTGTCCTTTAAGAGAAAAAGCAGCTGACCACTTTTATGTGTGCTCTAACAGTACTGTTCCATGTCCCTGTGCGTAGCCCTACTTGCTTATTTATTTATTTCACATTTCTTCTATACCGCGCTATTAAAATCAGCACGGTGTACATCGAACAAAAGTACTGCAATGCATACAAGCAACATTGAGCTTACAAAGAACAGGGAATTGAACATGGGATCGAAACCGGGGAAACTAAATACATATCAACTCGAAACTATGTACAATAAACAGTTGTACTATAAACATAGTACAATAAACAGTTGCTAAACAGTTATTACTTTAGACCAGTAAATTCTGATCTTGTGTGTCTGAGGTATATAGATTAATGTGCCCACTTTGTAAAATTACTTAATCAAAGCTCCTTCAAGAATATCAAGCTGTTTACTTTTAGTAGATACCCAAATGTGGAACTATTTGCTTTCTAGATGTTGCCTACCAACCAATAAAAATTTGCTGTCTAAGTCAACAAGCTAATTGGGGATTTGCCCTATATAGCCTATATAGACTGGCTAATCTACTGAAGAGGGCTTTAAACTAGATTCGTTGGGGATGGGTGAAGAAAGCCCCCAGGTAGGTGAAAGCCCCCAGGTAGGTGATACCCATTTCCATAAAGGTATTTAATGTAACAGTGGTAACATATGGAAAGCAGTGTGTATAAATGCCCGTAGCATGGCAAATAAGATCCCTGATGTTGAAGCTTTGGTGGGAGTGGCTGACTTGGTTTTAGTGGCAGTTACAGAAACATGGTTCACAGAAAACCATGATTGGGATGTAACTATACCTGGCTATACTTTATTCAGAAAGGACAGGGTAGGAAGAAGGGGAGGAGGAGTGGCACTACATGTAAAAAATACTATTAAAGCTTTGGAATTACAGAGCTTAAAAGGGAGAGAGGAGGCATTGTGGGTTAAACTAGAAAGAGGGAAAGAGAAATCTATTTGCATTTGGTGTGATATACAGACCTCCCTCACAAGAGGAAGAGGTGGACAGAGAGTTAATTGAAGACATATGCAGCACTGCTAGGAAAGGGGAAGTGCTACTGATAGGAGATTTCAATATGCCAGATGTTGATTAGCACATTCCTGCTGCAGTATCATCTAGAAGTAAGGAGATCCTGGATTCTCTACAGGGAGAACTATTCAGGCAATTGGTAACAGAACCCACACGTGAAGGGACCATACTGGACTTGGTGCTTACCAATGGTGAAAGTGTTTCTGATGTTGTAGTGGGAGATCATTTTGCATCCAGTGATCACCAGATGGTGTGGTTCAGTATTAGGACTAGGGCTGTTAGAATCCATTCAAAGGTGAGGGTCAGACTTTAGGAAGACTAACTTTGCGAAGATGGGCCAATACCTCAGGGAGTCGTTAGTAGGATGGGAACAGCTGGGGGATGTAGAAAAACAGTGGGCAAAACTGAAAGGGGATATTTTAAGGGCAACCAACCTTTTTGTTAAAATGGTAAATAAAGGTAAAAGGAAAAGGAGACCGCTATGGCTTTCGAAAGAAGTAGCTGAAAAAGTGAAGAAAAATTGGGAGGCCTTCATGAAATACAAGAGATCACAGAGAGAGGAAGACAGGCATCTGTATTTGGAAAAAAACTTAGAGAAGCTAGCAAAGTAGTCAGGAAAGCAAAGATTCAAAAAGAGGAGGAAATAGCCAATGCAATAAAATGGGGGGACAAGACATTTTTCAGATATGTTAGTGAGAAGAGGAAGGGCAAAAGTGGTATTGTCAGACTCAAGGGAGCAGGGGAGAAATATGTAGAAGCTGATAAGGATAAAGCGGAATTGCTTAACAAATATTTCTGTTCTGTGTTCACAGATAAAGAACCAGGAGCAGGACCTCAGAAAACACCCACAAACAGGAACAGTAGCGAGGGACATCTTGAACAATTTTCAGAAGACTGTGTTCGTGAGAAACTAGCTCAACTTAAAGTAGACAAAGTGATGGGACAGGATGGGAGACACCCTATAATACTGAGGGAACTTGGGGGACGTTCTAGCAGCTCCACTGACTGACCTTAATGCCTCATTGGAGTCGGGAGTGGTGCCAAAGGACTGGAGAGAGGCTCATGTGGTGCCTTTACACAAAAGCAGAAATAAGGATGTGGTTGAAAACTGCAGGCCGGTTAGTTTAACTTCGGTGGTGAGTAAATTATTGGAAACGCTGCTGAAAGAGAAAATATTGAGGATTCTGGAGTCCAGCAGATTACAGGATCCGAGGCAGCATGGATTCACCAGAGGCAGGTCTTGTCAGACAAATCTGATTTCTTTGACTGGGTGACCAGGGAGTTGTACCGAGGGAGAGCCCTAGATGTGGTGTATTTAGATTTCAGTAAAGCCTTTGACACTGTACCTCACAGGCGACTTATAAACAAACTGAGCACCCTAGGGATGGACCCTAAAGTTACTGCTTGGGTTAGAAATTGGTTGGGTGGGAGGTGGTAAAGAGTACAGGTAAATGGAGCTACCAGTGGTGTGCCCCAGGTATCTATCTGTCCTTGGTCCGATTCTTTTTAACATCTTTGTTAGTGATATAGCGGAAGGGCTGTCGGGTAAGGTTTGGCTCTTTGCGGATGATACCAAAATCTGCAATAGAGTAGACACTCAGGAAGGTGTAGATAACATGAGGAGGGATCTAGCTAAGCTTGAAGAATGGTCTAGAATTTGGCAGCTGGGATTTAATGTTAAAAAACATAAGGTCATGCATTTGGGCTGCAGCAATCCAAAGGAGCAACATAGTATAGGGGGTGAAGTACTTTTGTCCACTAAAGAAGAGCGGGACCTAGGTGTGGTTGTGTCTGATGATCTTAAAGTAGTTAAACAAGTAGAAAAGGTGATGGCAAAAGCTAGAAGGATGCTTGGGTGCACACGGAGAGGAATGGCTAACAGAAAAAAAAGGAGGTGATAATGTCTCTGTATAAGTCTTTGGTGCGACCTCATTTGGAGTAGTGTGCAATTCTGGAGACCGCACATTCAAAAGGATGTGAACAGGATGGAGTCAGTGCAGAGGGTGGCTACTAAAATGGATTAGTGGTCTTCATTATAAAGCATATGAGGACAGACTTAAGGATCTTAATATGTACACCTTAGAGGAAAGGCAGGATAGAGGTGATATGATTGAGATGTTTAAATACCTCTGTGGCATAAATGTTCAGGGAGAGCCTCTTTCAATTGAAAGCAAGTTCTGCTACGAGGGGACATGGGATGAGGGTGAAGGGAGATAGATTCAGGAGTGATATGCGGAAATATTTCTTTACAGAAAGTAGTGGATCCGTGGAATAGTCTCCCAGTGGAGGTGGTAGAGATGAGGACAGTAACTGAATTCAAAAAAGCATAGGACAAACACAGAGGATCTCTAAAGGTAAAAGGGGGACTGTTGCAGTTGTTGATATGGAAGGACAGACTAGATAGGCCATGTGGTCTTTTTCTGTCATCATATTTCTATAGCCAGAATTCTCACACACGGGGGCATGGGTGGGAGCCAGGATTCTCACACACAGGGGTGGGGGGGGGAGCCAGGATCTCACATGGGGGGTGGTTGGAGCCAGGACGGGAAGAGAGGGCTCTAACACATGACGAGGTCAATGACTTCAAAGAGCTTGTAGGTTAGAGGAGAAAAAAAAACTCTAGCAGCAGAAAAAAAAAAAATTCCCCTTTTCAAATACAGCAGAAAAAAAAATAGTCATCTTTAAGTGCTCTCAGGCAGAAAGTTTATATTCAACAGCCTCACAGTATTACCTTGCTTGAAATGCAGATCCTCTAGGAATGGCCGAGAGGGAACTCAGGATACAAATGTTTCTGAGCTAGCTGCAGGTGTCCGAGAGGAAGTGGCAGTAATACCCAAGCAAGAAACAGAGCAGTGTCCTCCTAAGCCCAGCTTCCACTCCCTAGGACAGCCATGGATAGAATACTGAAAGGGATAAAGACCTACTACTAACCATTTCTGAAGTGCTAAAAGGCTTACGCAGCACTGCACAAACATAGCTAGAGACGGTCCCTACTGGCCAGGCTTGCAGTACATATGCCCTGACCTCTGGAGAGAATTTCGGTCAGTGGCATTTGGATAGATGAATAGGCACAGTGGCTAAATAATGGGAAAATCATCAGCTAGCTGCAATAGAGGACCCATGGTACTATAGCTCCAGTAGAAGCCAGTTCTGATTACATTTGAAAGCCAAAGAGGAAGGAGGATACAGTTAGACCAAGAGAGCAATAAAGGCAACAGTGCATGTCTTCAAAAGCAGCCTACCTGGGACTCTGGAGCGCAGGAAGTACAGAAATTTGCCATTTTTTGAATGCATAATGGCTCGTTTTATGAACTCCACCACAGACTGACATCGGTCCTCAAACTTTGGGTGACACCACAGGCTGAAGGTTCCTGCCGAGAAGATGAAATACCAAGTCCATAAAAAACACAGGCATATGCTGCCATCAAAACATAAGACTGAAAACAAGAACTAAAGCAAGAGGGTGAAATTAGGCCTTACCTGCTAATTTTCTTTTCTGGAGTCCCTCCAGACATGTGGGTTATGCTCATCCACCAGCAGATGTAAACTGAGAACAGCAGGCTCAAACCCTCTCACTTAAGTAGCCTGTGCTTCCCTGCAGTGTGAGTATGAATCTCACAAAGCAGCAGAACGGAGTCCCAGAACCCCAACATACTACTACTACTACTTTACACCAGCCCTGCAACAAATTTGCACCATAAATCACCATGCACACCTGCCCATCAAAGCTCAACTTTTTTTTTTTTTAAAAGTATCAAAGCAAGAGCCTCCCCCCCTCTGCCTCCCCCTCCCCTCCCCTCCTGGACCAAAGCTGCAATGGAGATATCGAGCAGCACAGCGGAACTTCCTAGACCCACAAAGAAATTAAGTGAGAACCGCCACAACCAACTGGTCTGGAGATCGCCTATTCCAGCAAACAGTATCGTTAGAACAGGCACAATACCAGAAAGACAGAAATCAAGTCCCAGGAGGGTCCTGAATTCGACTGGAGGGACTCCAGGAAATAAAATTAGCAGATAAGGTCTAATTTCACCTTCAGGTTTGTCCCTCCAGTCCACTCCAGACACGTGGGATGCAAGAAAGCAGTACTATCACGGGGTGGGTACCAAAACTACGGCCAGCAACACCCAAGTCCTGAAATCTGTGTCCTGACTGGTCTGCACATCCAGCCAGTAATGACACAAAAAGGAATGGAGTGATGACCATGTCGCGGCCTTGCAAATATCCTGGAGCGGGACAAGGCTGAACTCCACCCAAGAGGCTGCCTGAGCCTTGGTAGAATAGGCCTGTAGCCCCGACAGGACAATGCGCCCCCTTCAGCAAATATGCAAATTCAATGGCACTCCAAATCCAATGGGAAATAGATGCCTTGGCTGCTGCCTCATCCTTGCGAGACCCAAACAGCACAAAGACGCTCTGAGCACTGAAATGCCTCTGTCACCTTCAAGTACCGCTTAAGCACCCTGCGTACAAGTAAGTGCAGATCCCTACACTCAGCTGAGTCAATGGGACCGGCAAAGGCCGGTAAGATCACTGCCTGATTATGGTGAAATGCCGAATCCACCTTCGGCAAAAAGGAAGGAATCATATGAAGGACCAACCTTTCCTCATCACCAAATAAGGCTCCCTGCATGAGAGTGGAGGAGGGATAGTACGGAAATCCACAGTACTACCTTTTAACTTTCGAAAGGGAGACTATGATAAAATGAGGAAAATAGTTAAGAAAAAACCTAAAAGGAGCAGTTGCAAAGGTTAAAGACTTACATCAAGCTTTGGTGTTGTTGAAAAATACTATCTTGGCAGCCCAGACCAGCTGTATTCCACGCTTTAAGAAAAGTGGAAGGAAGTCCAAAAAATTGCCAGCATGGTTTAAAGGTGAGGTCAGAGAGGCTGTTGCCAAAAAAGCATCTTTCAGGAAATGGAAAAAAGAGCCAAACGACGAAACCTGGAAACAGCGCAAGCATTGGCAAGTCAAATGCAAGGCATTGATAAAGCAGGCAAAGAGAGAATTTGAGAAGAAGCTTGCTGCAGAAGCAAAAACGCGAAATAAAGGTTTTTTCAAGTACATTCGTAGCAAAAAACCTGTGAGAGTCAGTTGGACCATTAGATAATAGAGGAGTTAAAGGGGCACTAAGAGGCGACAAGGCGATAGCGGAGAGACTGAATGAATTCTTTGCTTCGGTCTTTACTGAGGAAGATGTAGGGATGTTACCCATGACTGAAGTGGTATTTAAAGGTGCGAAAGAATTGAAGGAAATATCGATACATCGGGAAGATGTATTACAACTATTAGATAAACTGAAGAGTAGCAAATCACCTGGGCCGGATGGTATACATCCAAGGGTGTTGAAAGAACTGAAATATGAGATTGCAGACCTTCTATTAGTAATCTGTGAACTATCATTAAAATCATCTCTAATACCTGAAGATTGGAGGATTGTCAATGTAACACCAATTTTTAAAAAGGGTTCCAGGGGTGATCCGGGAAACTACAGACCGGTGAGCCTCACGTCAGTACTGGGAAAAATGGTAGAAACCATCATAAAGAATAAAATTACTCAGCATGTAGATAGTCATGGCCTAATGGGAGACAGCCAACATGGCTTTAGACAAGGAAGATCTTGTCTTACTAATCTGTTATGTTTTTTTGAAAGTGTGAACAGGTGGACAAAGGCGAGTCGGTTGATATAGTGTATCTGGACTTTCAGAAAGCCTTTGACAAGGTCCCTCATCAGAGACTTCTGGCAAAGCTAAAGAGTCATGGGATAGGAGGCAGTGTACTACTGTGGATCAAGAACTGGTTAAAAGATAGAAAGCAGAGGGTTGGGCTAAATGGCCAATTTTCCCAATGGAGAAAGGTGAATAGTGGTGTACCCCAGGGATCTGTGCTGGGTCCGCTGCTTTTTGACATATTCATAAATGACCTGGAAAGTGGAATAACGAGTGAGGTTATCAAATTTGCAGATGACATAAAACTATTTAAAGTTGTTAAAACGCAAGAGGATTGTGGAAAATTGCAAGAGGATCTTGATAAATTAGAAGACTGGGCATCAAAATGGCAGATGAAATTTAATGTGGACAAGTGCAAAGTTATGCATCTAGGGAAGAACAACCCAAACTATGGCTACACAATGCAAGGTTCCACATTAGGAACCACCACCCAGGAAAAAGATTTAGGCGTCATTGTGGATAACATGTTAAAACCCTCGGCCCAGTGTGCAGCGGCGGCCAAGAGAGCAAATAGAATGCTAGGTATCATAAGGAAAGGAATGGAAAATAAAACAAAAGATATAATGCCTCTATATCATTCCATGGTGAGACCACACCTTGAATATTGTGTGCAATTCTGGATGCCGTATCTTAAAAAGGATATAGCGATATTAGAAAAGGTTCAGAGAAGAGTCACCAAAATGGTAAAGGGGATGGAAGGATACTCCTATGAAGAAAGTCTAAAAAGGTTAGGGCTCTTTAACCTGGAAAAGAGACGGCTGAGGGGAGATATGATAGAAGTCTATAAATTAATGAACGGAGTGGAATGGGTAAACGTAGATCGATTGTTTACCTTATCAGAATATAGAAAGACTAGGGGACATGCAATGAAGCTACAGGGTAAACTATTTAAGACTAATAAAAGAAAATATTTTTTCAC
This sequence comes from Ichthyophis bannanicus, assembly GCA_033557465.1. Taxonomy (NCBI): domain Eukaryota; kingdom Metazoa; phylum Chordata; class Amphibia; order Gymnophiona; family Ichthyophiidae; genus Ichthyophis; species Ichthyophis bannanicus. Next base: position 643,221,892 of record CM066032.1, read on the forward strand.
TCAACGTGTAATCAGACTCTGGAATTTATTACCGGAGGATGTAGTAAAGACTGTTAGTGTAGCTGGGTTTAAAAAAGGTTTGGACAAGTTCCTGGAGGAAAGGTCCATAAACCATTATTAAGAAGGGACCCAGGATATCAATGCTTGACCCAGTACAAGCATTGCGGAACCTGTCTCTTTTGGGGAAACTGCTAGGTACGTATGACCTAGATTGGCCACGGTTGGAAACCGGATACTGGGCTTGATGGACCTTGGTCTGACCCGGTATGGCATATCTTATGTTCTTATGAGAGAGTCTGTAGCTTCAAGATACGTGATGAGCAAATGGCCACCAGAAACATCACCTTCAGTGTCAAATTCTTCAAGGAGGCACTTGAAAAAGGCTCAAATGAGATCCCTGTTATCACGGATAGAACCAAGATAAGGTCCCAAAATAGAACCAGGGAACAAGGCAGTCTCAAGTGCTTGACCCCTCAAAGAAAATGGACCATATCCCGGTGAGAAGCAAGAGACTCACCCTGTACCCAAGGCTCTGGAAGTAAGCCAGGGCTGCAACTTGTACCTTCAAGGAGTTAAAGACCAAACCCTTATCGAGACCATCCTGTAGGAAAGTCAAAATATCCAGGAGAGTGGCCCCTAGGGACCACATCTTCCTCTCTTGTCACCAAGCCTCAAAGATGCGCCAAACCACACATAGGGCAAGGATGCAGAATGCTTTAATGCCTGCAATAAAGTATTGACCACTTTAGGGGAGTAATCCCGGCATCTCAAAAAGTGCTCTCTCAAGAGCCAAGCCATAAGCATGAACAGATCTACGTCCAGCATCTAGACAGGACCATGCGTCATTAGTTCCGCTTCCTGAGGAAGGGGGGAGGCTCTGTCACTTAGAGCTACATCAGGTCTGCATACCATGGCCATCTGGGCAAATCTGTGACCACCAATACCATATGTCCCACGAGGGCCTTGACCCTCTGCAAGATATGCCCTTTGAGTGACCATGGAGGAAACACAGAGAGGTCCACTGGGTCAGGTTGGATCAGCACATCCAGCCCCTCTGCCATGTGCTCCCTGAGACTGCTGAAGAACCTGGAGGCCTTGGCATTCACCAATGTCACCATCAAGTCTCATAATGGGAACACCCCAGCGCTCCACAATCAGTTGGAATGCTGTCCCAGACAAGGACCACTCCCCCAGGTCTACGCCATGGCAGCTGAAGTAATCCACCTGCACATTTTCTTTCCTGACCACATGTGCTGCCGACAGTAAAAGCAGATGGGTGTCTGCCCACTGCAGGAGTGGAATCGCCTCTGCTGCCATCAGCAAGCTCAGAGTGCCACCCTGCCGGTTGATCTAAGCCACAGTTGTAGCATTGTCAGGCCTGCCACCGAACTGCAGAAAGGAAAACCTCCAGGGCAAGACACACTGCCCTGGTCTTCAGACAACTGACAGACCATCAGCTCTCCTCCAGAGACCACTGCCCCCTGGGCCACACAGCCCTGACAATGAGCCCCCCCAACTGAAGAGGCTGGCATCTGTTGTCACCACTACTCAATCCAGGGTCTCAAGGGACATCCCAGCTGCAAGTTTTGTACAGTCAAGCCACCAGTCCAAACTTGACCAGGCCTGTCCCGGGAGAACAAGGTTAAGAGCCATCAACTGCACCTGCGGGGGACCACGGGCCAAAAAAGACGCCTGGAGGGCCCGCATGTGCAGTCGAGCCCAAGGCACTAACTTGAAGAAGGCAGCCATTGAGTCAAGCATCTGCAGATAGTCCCAAAGCCTCGGGCAGGAATCATCTGCAACCTCTGCGCCTGCCCTTGCAGCTTCACTATCCTGCCCTCTGGCACAAAGACCATCATCATTGCATGTCAAAACAGGCTCCAAGGTACTCCAAGGACTGCATCGGGAATAGATGACTCAACGAAATTCATGACTCAGCCGAGTTCCTGCAGCTGGCATATCACACAGGCCGTCGCCTCCCGACTCTCCTGCAAGGATTTTGCCTGAATCAACCAGTCATCCAGATACAGGTGCACCAGGGTGCCCTGCTTCCACAGGGCCTCCGCTACTACTACCATCACCTTGGTGATCGAGGCGTGATGGCCAGCCCAAAAGAGAAGAGCCTGAAACTGAAAATGCCCCTGTGGCACTGCAAAAACTGCTGATTCTCCAGGCAAGTGGAAATATGCATGTACGCCTCGGATAGATTCCAGAGACATGAAGAACTCCCCTTGTCGGATGGCCAAAATGACAGACCGCAGGACCCGGAAGGCCCCGTTTACCCCCTTCAGATCCAGAATGGGATGCCAAGAACCTTCCTTCTTGGGTACCAGAAAGTAAATGGAGCAAAGTCCTGCATCCTACCTTTCAGAGGGCATGGACACAACAGCCTCGAGCTGCAGAAGACATTTGAGCATCTCTTTGAGCACCAAGGCCTTGTCGAGGGCTCAACAAGGAGACACCACCATGAAGGTGTCTGTGAGGGGCCTGGCAAACTTCAGGACATAGCTCTTGCGGATGACCTCCAGGACCCAGGCATTTGTCATAAATTGACTTAGACGACCACCTATTGACTGCACTTCCACCCGGGCCTCCAAACTGTCATTGGGAGGATTTGGTGGCTCCGGAGCCTCCTGTGGCCCCATCTCTGCCACCTCAACCTCCCCCACAAAAGAAATCATCCTTTGGGTGGGACCGAACTTCCATGCCTCACGCCCCTGGAAGAGGACCCTTGGTTCACTGCCTTGGGCTTGTCCTCCAGGATCTTAGTGTCCTCCAGGTCTTTCACCAACTTTTCCATATCCTCTCCAAACAGCAGCCTCCCCGAGAAGGGGAGCTTGCTTTAACCTCATCTTGGAGGCCAAATCTGCAGATAAATTCCATAGCCATAAGAACCACCTAGCATCTACCACAGTCTGCACTGACTTAGCTGAGGCCCTAAGCAAATCAGAGATCATCAGCCAGGAAGGCAGCCCCAGACTCCAACTAGGCTGCCTCCTCTTGGGGGGCCGCTCCAGCCAGCACTGTCTCTGGAATCTTTTGAGACATGCAAAAAGGCCCGCGTTATATAGGAGCCACAGATGGCTCCCTGTAAAGCCACGGCAGAAACCTCAAATGCCTGCTTAAACAGCGCCTCCATACCCTGGATCCTGTGGGTCCCTTCAAGGCTGTCCCTCCTCCACTGAAATAGTAGTCTTCCTGGTGACCACCGCCACCAGTGCATCCACCTGGGAAAGGTCTAAGCCCCACCTCTGCTCCGGAGGGATGGGGTAAAACCTGCCCATGGCTCCTACTGACCCACAGACCTGTGTCAAGGAACTTCCACTCCTTGCCAACCATGGCATTCACCACCCAATTGATGGGAGAAGAGCGAGGGGGCTTCCAGATACCCTTGTGGAGTGGATTGCCTGCCTGCTCCTTGGGGTCCGACAGCAGATTATCTGCAATCCGTAGGGCTGCCAAGGTCTCGACAATCAGTGAGGAGAGATCATCCCATGAAAAATCTGAATCCTCCCCAGCAGGGAACTCTCCCTCCTCCAACTCCTCAGGGTTTGGATTCACCAAAAAGTCAGAAAGACCTTCCAGATCCGAGAGACCCCATTGAGGCCCCATCCTCAAACTCTGGGGACCTTCTCAGTGCAGGCATTTCCCAGCCACCTGGACCATCAGTTACCCAGGCAGGAAGGGAGACCCCAAGTCAGGAGATCCCTCTCCAAGATCCTACACTGCATTAAAAATGCCTGATGCAGTAGTAACACAAATTCGTGGGAAAAAGGGGACTTGCCCCTCTATTCAAAACCCCTCCAAAATCCCCAGGGCCACCGGCTGCAAAAATGGAGCTTCCCTATGCTCTGAAGCAGTAGAGGAGGCATCAGACAACATGATGGCCATTCCCACCAAAACCACGGGTGCCCTGCCCTCCCCCAAAAGGGGCACTCGCAGACAGAAAACACTCCCATGGCTGCCTATGATGCATCTGGACTACCAGCTAAGCTTTCTGTGGCAGCCGTGCTCTTTTTCACACAGACATGACAAAGTCTGACCCTGGAGAGAAGGCTCTGACTGCTGCTGCACACCAGCCTCTCTCCGGATCAGCCATTTAAGTGTCGTGCCGGAAAAACCACCTGACCTAACTCACCAGCTTCTGGGGGTCCCACTGTGCTGCCACTGCCTCTTTTCAATGCTATCTGCCGATCCTTTTTTTTTTTTTTTTTTTTTTTTTTTTTTTTAAGTCTGACTCAATGCAAGAGCAGGAAGGCTCAACCTTCCAGCGCCCTCCCAAGAGTTGGGGGGTGGAAAAGGGGGGAGCAGCTGCCTCCTATCCACCTAGAGGGTCCCAAGAAGCAGTCGGAGGAGAGGCTGGAGGACAGAACCAGAGCCACCAGGTTCTGCACCCCAAAGCTGCGGCTCAACACTCAAAGGAAAAGAAAAACAACAAACAGCCAACTCAGGCTTATGCTCATCCACCTGTTGAAAGCTGAGAAATACTGGCTCTGCAAGGGAGAACAGGCTACTTAAGTGAGAGGTTTGGGCTTGCTATTCTCAATCTCCATCTGCTGGTGGATGAGCATTACTCATGCACCTGGATTGGACTGGAGGGATGAACTGGAACTATCATTCATTCCTCCAACTCAGCAATGTCCATCTCCCTGCAATTCTGCCATTGCAACCTGTCTACTCCAACACTGAGCCCTTTCACACGTAAGCTTCATAGCACCGTCTGCTATTCCAGTATTACTGAGCACTTAGACAGAACAGTATTACTAAAAATATCCCCAACTTTAAGAGTCCAACAGAGGCATTGCAGATTTCTGTTTGTGGTTTGCATGGTCACAGCCAGAGTGGCATTACCTCACCAGTAGTTTCTGTAAATGTCTCAGATGACAGGAAGAACTCCTGTGAGACTGACAAAATAAAAGCAAGACTGAAATCTGGACAGTCCCATCTGTACCAACAGCTGCAGAACGTCTTACAGCCTCAAGAAAAGCCAGTTCACACAACATCACCTTACCCCGGAGTCCATTTCCTTCATTAAATCCCATGGCACAGCATTCCCCTCAGAAATAGCCACATATTTAATTCTTACTCAACACCTGCTCAGAGTCTCATTTAATGCTCCACATACTTAACCATTTGCTTAGCCTTTAGTAGCAAATCTTCTGTTAATATAAGAAACACTCACCTCTGTAGTGTTCCATTCTCGTGTGGTGGGTTATACCTTGTGAACGAAAGCTGAGGCTCAAGATATAACGAGGGTCTGAGCTATCACGCACCAGGAATGACCCATCTGGCTTCCCCTTCAGTTTCATTTCTGCATCTTCCCAGTTCATGGGTCCCCAGTACCAGCCACACTGCAGGGTAAGGGAGACAATTCATATCAATGCATAGGGGATGAAAGGAGGCAATTACAGGCCTGAGATAAGGGAGAGCTTAGACTACATTAGGTACAGGATAAGAACACAAAGCAGTCCTCCAGCATACACATATGGCTCTTACCTTCTCTAGTTCTCTTAAGCTGGCAGCAAAGCTGCTGGAATCCGTTCGGTAAAGGGGACACTGCAACTTCTGCACAGGCTGACCTGGAGCAACCTCTGCCTGCCGATTGGGAAGGACTCTGGGAAATGCATCTGTATGGAATTGAAAGCCAAAAAGAATGTGTATGCTACAGCTAGAGCTTCTTTACACGACCCTAAACACCAACACATGCTTCACTCTGAGCACACACACCTATGGCAAAGTTTGTAGTGCTGAGAGAGAGTTGGGTACATGCCTGGGCATGAAAGCAGAGCTGACCTGCACTGTGAGGCGGAGGAGGTGGAGGAAGAGGGAAAGACTGAAGAGAAGAGCCCATCGGACCCACAAGCACAGATGGAGTCTGTATCCCACTAATATCATCTGCAAAGAGGGAAAAAGGGAAGATGGTGAGGACCACTGCAGAAAAAAAAAGAGAAGGGGGATACATACAGGGTCCCACATCCAAGGAAACACTACAAAGCAAGAGCCGCCCTGTGCTTCTCCCCCCACTTCCCCCAAAGACAGAAAAGTGGAACCAGAGCAGAATGACAGCAACCTCTTGCAGCCCAGAAGGAAGGGGAGGACAAGAAATGATTTAGCAAATGAATAAAGATTAGATTACAAAACAATGTGGTGCACCTGACACATTCTCACAGGCTGGCATGACCCACAACCAGAACAGATGCGATTCTGCACATTATCAGCCAACAGGGAAAAAACAGTCACACAGGCAGCTGTGAATTCTGTAGAGCTGCAGACAGGCTCTTTATATGAACAGAGGAGAAGGGAAACCATGCAGCAAGTTTTCTTTCCAAGGGGCTGAACTATGCAAACTAGCAAGTGAAAGTACCTAGGAGACTCAGACTCCTACGGGGCGGAGGTGGTGGTGTGGGAGGGTGTCGAGAGGCCAGTCCTCGCTGAGAGATGTCCACATCCACTAATGATACTGTTTCACCTGCAAATCAAGAAAGTAGACACAGCAGCAGTCAAAAACTGACAAAATTCCACCTACCTTCTATTTTTGTTGTTGTTAACCCCTATTGTTCTCCAAATTACTTCTCCCTGTTCATTGTAAAGCAATTCCACCAAGATTGTTATATTATTCGATGTAAACCGCTTTGGACAAAAGCGGTATAGAAAAATTGTTAAATAAAGGTGAGTAGTGCCCTCTACAGAAATCTTCCCCTTTCATCTTTCAAGCTGAGTGTCCTCCCTTATACCCTACTTCTATTCTTTTACTTGTAAGAGAGAAGCACCTTCTGACCAATCTCCACCACCACATTCAGGATTCTTCAGGCTATTCACCCTTTAGCTTTCTCTACTGCCGTCTCATTTTTTCCTCTCATCTACATCTGTCAGAGGCAGTCTCTTCCTAACACAGTCTCCTCTGCTTTGGATGCTCTTGCTCCTCCAATGCCTCTGAGCCCTCCTTCACTTTGACCGGACTTTGGCCTATTACGTCCAGACAGGGTTCGCAAAATAAGTCTCGAGTTCTCCACCAAGTCGCCTACACATCCCCTTCCTTTATTCTCAAATCCTCCTTTCAATCCCTGCCATCCTTTCTTCCTTTTCTAAAGCCACTGAGGAGGAAACATCACTTCTCTCCTCCACCAACTCACTACCTGCTCTTCTGATCTCATTTCTACCCATCTGCTAAGCTTCATCTCCCTTGCTGTTGTCTCTTCCATTTGTCATATCCTCGCTGCTACTGTTCCTAATGCCTTAAAAAATGCTATAGTTACTCTGCTCATCAAAAAAACCTTCACTGGACCCTAATCTGCCCTTCCAATAGCGGTTCATCTCCCTCCTACCTTTTGCATCCAAGCTATTTGAATGTGTATGTCACCACCACAGTCTTGACTTTTTCCTCTCAAGCCATCCTGGATCCATCAATCTGGCTTGTGTCCTCTACATTCTACAGAAATAGCCCTTGCCAAAGTTTCCAATGACTTGTTCCTGACAAAATCCAAGGGTTGTTACTTGATCCTCATCCAACTTGACATATCTGTTGGGTTTTGACACGGTTGATCACCACTTTCTCCTCAATGTCCTATTCTTCCTCAGATTTTGGGGCACCGTTTTGGTGTTCTTCTCATCTCCCCTGTTGCATTTTTAGTGTATGTGCTGGTGCATCCTCCTTCGCTACTATCTCGTTCTCAGTATGTATACCTCAAAAATCTCTCTCTTTATACTTGTTTTCTTGGAGCCCTCCTCTCCACCCATGATTGTCAGTACCATTTTTATACTCATAAGAACATAAGATATGCCATACTCGGTCAGACCAAGGTCCATCAAGCCCAGTATCCTGTTTCCAACAGTGGCCAATCTAGGTCATACGTACCTAGCAGTTTCCCCAAAAGACACAGGTTCTGCAATGCTTGTACTAGGTCAAGCATTGATATCCTGGGTCCCTTCTTAATAATGGTTTATGGACCTTTCCTCCAGGAACTTGTCCAAACCTTTTTTAAACCCAGCTACACTAACAGCCTTTACTACATCCTCCGGTAACAAATTCCAGAGTTTGATTACACGTTGAGTGAAAAAATATTTTCTTTTATTAGTCTTAAATAGTTTACCCTGTAGCTTAATTGCATGTCCCCTACTCTTTCTATATTCTGATAACGTAAATAGTCGATCTACGTTTACCCGTTCCACTCCGTTCATTAATTTATAGACTTCTATCATATCTCCCTTCAGCCGTCTCTTTTCCAGATTAAAGAGCCCTAACCTTTTTAGCCTTTCTTCAGAGGAGTATCCTTCCATCCCCTTTACCATTTTGGTGGCTCTTCTCTGAACCTTTTCTAATAACGCTATATCCTTTTTAAGATACGGCAACCAGAATTGCACACAATATTCAAGGTGCGGTCTCACCATGGAACGGTATAGAGGCATTATAATATCTTTTGTTTTATTTTCCATTCCTTTCCTTATGATACCTAGCATTCTATTTGCTCTCTTGGTTGCCGCTGCACACTGGGCCGAGGGTTCTAACATGTTATCCACAATGACGCCTAAATCTTTTTCCTGGGTGGTGGTTCCTAATGTGGAACCTTGTATCGTGTAACCATAGTTTGGGTTGTTCTTCCCTAGGTGCATAACTTTGCACTTGTCCACATTAAATTTCATCTGCCATTTTGATGCCCAGTCTTCCAATTTATCAAGATCCTCTTGCAATTTTCCACAATCCTCTTGGGTTTTAACAGCTTTAAATAGTTTTGTGTCATCTGCAAATTTGATAACCTCACTCGTTATTCCACTTTCCAGGTCATTTATGAATATGTCAAAAAGCAGCAGACCCAGCACAGATCCCTGGGGTACACCACTATTCACCTTTCTCCATTGGGAAAATTGGCCATTTAGCCCAACCCTCTGCTTTCTATCTTTTAACCAGTTCTTGATCCACAGTAGTACACTGCCTCCTATCCCATGACTCTAGTTTTGCCAAGTCTCTGATGAGGGACCCTGTCAAATGCTTTCTGAAAGTCCAGATACACTATATCAACCGACTCACCTTTATCCACCTGTTTATTCACACTTTCAAAAAAACATAACAGATTAGTAAGACAAGATCTTCCTTGTCTAAAGCCATGTTGGCTGTCTCCCATTAGGCCATGACTATCTACATGCTGAGCAATGTTATTCTTTATGTTATTTTTCCCGGTACTGACGTGAGGCTCACCGGTCTGTAGTTTCCCGGATCACCCCTGGAACCCTTTTTAAAAATTGGTGTTACATTGGCAATCCGCCAATCTTCAGGTATTAGAGATGATTTTAATGATAGTTCACAGATTACTAATAGCAGGTCTACGCCAGCCAGTTAGTAACTGTCACCACAGTGTTGCCAGAAGGTGGAGAAGAAATTTTGGTTTCAAAACTAGCGCTAATTCTTTTTTGTTGCAATCATGACTCTGATTTACCTTTCTACCCCCAAAATATCTCCAGGAATCCAGGCCCAAATCTCAACCTGCTTGTCTAATGTTGCTATCTGGATGTTCCGTTGCCATCTGAAACCAAACATGGCCAAGACAGGGTTTCTTATCTTTCTCCCTAAATCCACCTCCCTCCTTTTTCTATTTGTTTCCTTGGCTCCATCTTTGACTCTCTCTCTTTGAGCATATAGTCAACAGATAGCTAAAACCTGTCATTTTTCCCTCTAACATCAGAAACATTTGTCCCTTTGTTTCTGAAAGCACCAACAAGACCCTTTTCCACTCTCATCACGTCCTGTTTTAGACAATTACAATCTGCTCTTCGCTGGTCTGCCACCCTTCAATCCATTCAAAACTCAGCTGCATAACTAAATCTTCTGACTGTGTGACTATGCTTATGTAAACTCTCTTTGGCTCCCTGTTTCCACATACAGTTCACAATCCGCCTTCTGACCTATAAATGCATTGACTCTGCAGCTCCTTATTACCTCTCATCTCTCCCTACAACCCTTCTTGGGAACTCTGTTCATCAGGCAAATAGATTATCTGTGCCCTTCTGTTTTACTGCCAACTCCAGACTGTTCATGCCACCTTGCTGCGCCATATGCTTGGAATAGACTACCTGAGTTAGTACATCGGGCTCTTTTTCTGGTCCCATTCAAATCCAAGTTAAAAACCCATCTCTTTGAGGCTGCTTTTGGATCCTGACCCCCTTATTCTACTTTTAAATAATGTTTTAATCATTTCCCTCAAAGAACTACCTTAGTCCCTTGTTTGTCCATTTTGACTAGACTGTAAACTCTATAGAGCAGGGACTGCCTAGAAACAAAAGAAGCAGGTGCACCAAACAGTGTGGTCAAGTTACCAAATTTATTCCAGCCCCAACACGTTTCGGCGACACCTTCCTCAGGGGGCACACACTTCAAAGATAAAAACAAAAAAAATTACATAAAAACATACAGAGACATGAGTAAAAAATATAGATCATAAAGATGAACATATATAAATATCCATAAAGAATAATAAATGATGCAATAGAATTAAAAAACAGAACGTGAAAAACATTAAAAACCAATATTACAAGCTGGACATTATAAATCTAGGTATATGACGATTTAAAAAATGTGACAGTTAAAACCAAATACGAATGTGTTACATACATGTGCCAAGAAGGGACGATTAAAAAATTATAATCCAATCAGAACCACAAACTGAAATTAAACAAGACTGACAGTAAGCAATGATTATGTGAAGTATACACATTATAAAGAAGAAAGGGCAAAACACCTGTACAAGGGGAAGAGTACGACAAACCTTTGTACAAAAAAATGGGGGGGGGGGGGAAGAGGATCAACCCTACTATACTGATGCCCTAAGAAATCCTACAGATAAAAATAAAACAAAAAATAAAACCAAAAGGGGAGAGGGAAAGGGGGAGAGGGAAAGGGGGAGGGGGAGGGGGAGGGGAGAGGGAAAGGGGGAGGGGGGAGAGGGAAAGGGGGAGGGGGAAGGGGGGAAAAGGAAGAGAACAAGACAGAAAAAGAGGAGACAGGGTGGGAGAGGGGGAGGGGAAAGAGGAAAAAAAGAAAAAAACCACAGCAACTCACTGATACTGTATGCAATGCGGAATATGCTGAAACACACAAACCCTACAACTGAAAGCAGAAAATAAACAGGGATAAAAAAATCTGATTCATCAATTGGAAACTGTCAAGGGAAAGGACCCACTGGGATAACAACCTCACTGTGCTCTCATAAAGACCACATACAATGCAACTGTATATTATGCAAACCAGAAAAAACAGAACATGAAGTGAAAACCACAAGAACATAAATACTAAGATTTGTGCATGCTGTGCACAAGTAATAAAAAACATGAAGCTGAAATTGTAATGCTCTGAAGGAGATTGAAAGCTTAACTTGAAATCCCTTCCCTCTTCACCCCCCCTCTCCTCCCTTCCCCTCTCTCTTCCCCTCCCCCTCCCCAACCTCCCTTTTCTTTCTCTTCCCCCTTCTCCCCATCCTTCCCCCTTTCCTGCCTGTCTTTCCTCCCTCCCTCTCTTTTCCCCCTCCTTCTTCCCTGTCCCTCCCTTTCTGCCTCCCCCTTCCCTTTTTCCCTCCTCTCCCCCCGTGCATTTTTAGTATTAGTGAGACAGTTTGGCATCAGCTGTTCATGTGTATCGAACACGATGGCATAGACATTGTCTGTTTTGGGGTCTCATTTTGAAGTCATGGCAAACATATGAGTGTGCCCTTTAGTTTATGTATTTAAGGTTTTATGATTTTATTGTACATTCTTTGATTTTCTTTTGTATGGCATCTGGGGCACTTTTTTATTCATATTGATATTTTATTGTTCATTTTACTCATGCTATAAGGTTTTTATTTTTACTTTTTACACGCAGTGCTTAGCCTTACTATTTGTTTTTAGAGCGATTTTTATTGCCCGCTGGTTGATGATTTTGGACCCTCATATTTATTTATTTATTTATTTATAGTCTCTTTTATACCGCGCTATTCAGCATCAGCGCGGTTTACAGTAAACAATGAACACACACATTTCCAATAGTACTTTGTGTTTACATATGAACAGGAAATTCAACTTGGCTAACAGGGGAACTATATACAATAACAATATATACAATTCACAGACTAGTCATGTGCTCGTATGGTTTCAGACAGTGGAGATTTGGGTGGTTTCAGCAGTTGGTACCAAGCTTCTATTGGTTTCCGGGTAATGTAGGAGGAAGAGGTAGTGTTTCACGGCTTTTCTGAATTGGAATATGTCTGATTGTTCGGATGTTGTGAGGGAGGTTATTCCAGATCATTGGTGCATAAAATTTGTAGGCCCTGCTGGATGTTGACTTGGTGCATTGAGTTATTGATCTTGGGACTATCAAGGTGTTTTTTGCTACTGATCTTCTGTCCCTATTGTGGGGTGTCATCTGGATTAGCTCTGTTAGTGATGCTGACGAGAGACCTTTGATGGCTTTGAAGGTGAGTAGCAAGGTCTTAAATGTAATTCTACCTTGAATCGGGAGCCAGTGGAGTTGTTTCATAATGGGTGAGACATGGTCTTTCCTGGATGCTCCGTGTAGAACTCTTGCTGCGGTGTTCATTGCCATTTGCAGTGGGTTTAGAGTGGTTTGGGGGAGTCCCTGCAGTACTGCATTCGCATAATCGAAATGCGGGATGATTAGTGCCTGATAGATAGTCCTGAAATCATCTGGCTCAAGCAGAGATCGCAGGTATCTAAGGGATCTGATTTTATGATATACTGCCCTTACAGTGTTACTTATATGTGCCTGCATATTTAGGTTCTGGTCTAGTGTGACGCCGAGGTACCTGATCGCGGATTTGATCTGGAGGTCTGCGTCCTTCACTTTTAGTACTGCCGGCGCAGTGAAGTCACGGTTCCTTGTAATGAACATCACCTCCGTCTTCTTGTGTTGAATCTGGAGGTTTTGGGATTGTAGCCAATTGGATATTTCATTTATGCAGCATGTTATTGATGAGAGGTCGGGGTTTTCTGTTGCAAAAGGCGTGTATAATAGCACATCATCTGCATATATCATGCAGTTAACGTTGAAAGATCGGATCAGGTTGCAGATAGGTTGCATGTAAATATTGAACAGCAAGGCGGAGAGGGAGGATCCTTGTGGGACACCTTGGCTTTGGTGAAATGGATCTGATGATGTGTCTCTGGATTGTACCTGCTGCCATCTGTCCGAGAGGTAGGACCTGCACCACTCGAGTGCTTTACCGGAGATTCCTTTCTCGTTGAGGCGTTCTAGGAGGCGCTCATGGCTCACGGAATCAAATGCTGCCGCGATGTCAAGGAAGACAAGGACAAAGCCTTGGCGGGTATTGTTGATGCCTGATATTATGCTGCTGAAGAGTGTGGTGAGAAGGGTTTCAACTCCGTGGGCTTCTCTAAATCCGTGTTGGCATGGATCCAGTGGTGCATTGGAATCAATGTGATCTTGCATTTGTCTCTGAACTTCCTTTTCCATTATTTTTGCTAGCATTGGTATGCTTGCTATCGGTCTGTAGGATTCCGGTTTCTGTTGGTCGAGTTTGTTGTTTTTTTAGTAGAGGTCTTATTGATGTGTGTTTGAGGGTGCGTGGGAAAGCACCCGTTGTGAACGATTGTTCCATGAGTCTGGATATGAGGGGACTGAGGTCAGTCCGTAGTTCTTTGATCCAGAAAGCTGGGCATGGATCAGATTGTGCAGTAGTCGTGTTGATGGCTGTTATGGTGTCTTCGATGCGTTGTTTGGATGGAGTCGTGAAGGTAGTGAGTGGTGTTTGATTGTAAGGCTGAAGGATAGTGCTGGACGCAGGGTTGTCGTTTATCTGACAGAGTTTGGTTTGTAGATAGTCCGCATATGTTTGAGGATGGATTCCGTTTGCTTGTTCTGATGCAGGTTCTGTTGTAAGTCGCTTAACGAGGGCAAACAGGTCACGAGGTTTGTTGAGGGATCTCTTTAAAGTGTCGGTGTGGTAACGTCTCATGGCTTCTGTCACTGCGGTACGGTGCGCTGTGAGTTGTAAGTTGTATGCACTTTGGTCTATTTCTGAGCGTGAGCGGCGCCAGCGTCTCTCAAGTTTTCTTAGTGTCGCGAGTGAGGCTTTCAACTCAGTAGAGTACCAGGCTGCTGTGTGTCGTTTCCCTTGAGATTTGTTATTTGATGGGCGAACAGCGATTGAGCTGAGTATCTCATTCCAGTTGGAGACTAGTTCGTCTGGGTTGTGTGCTGGTGAGGTTATTAGTGGGATTGCTGATTTCAGGATTAGTTTTGTTGAATGGTTGGAATCTTCTCGGCGGATTGCTGGACTGACCGACTGCTGTGTTTTCCTCCTTTTGGCCATGGCTTGGCTGAGGAATTTGGAATAGGATTAACGAGTGATCTGACCATGGGACTGCGGTGATTGATAGTTCAGGGATGGTTGGTCCTCTGATGGTTGCATCTGTTGTGAATATTAGATCTAGCGTGCCTCCTTTTATATGGGTAGGTTCCTTGATTAATTGGTTGTATCCTAGATCCTTCAGGGCTTCGAGAAACGCCTTTGAGTGAGAGTCTTGCAGGGAGGGGAGGTTGAAATCTCCTAGTACCCAGCTTGTTGTATGGGGGCTCTGGGAGTTTGCGGCCATGTCGATTATCGTTGCTAGTGCATCTGGATCAGATGATGGAGCTCTGTAAAGTAGATTGATGGAGGAACACTTATTCTCTATCAAGACTGTGTCTAGGAGCGGCGAGCTGGTTGCTTCTTTTATGTTGAAATGAAGGTCAGATCTGGTGATGGCGAGGACGCCACCTCCTCTTTTGCCAGATCTGTGACATGAATGGACAGAGAAGTTAGCGGGCAGGAGCTGGTTGAGTAGCACGTTGTCATCACAGGAAAGCCATGTCTCGGTGATCAGTAGTAGGTCAAGGTTGTGTAGTGATATCATATCTGAGATGACTGGCCATTTTTTACGTACAGATCGGGCATTTACAAGGGCGCATTTCATGATTCGAGGGAGGGGGTTTTTCTCCCTGTTTCTTCTTCTTGCTGTGCTGTAATGATACCTGCAGGAGGTGGTGGTGGTGGGTTTGAGTGGTTTCTCGTGATTCATAGAAGGGGGCATCTGGCCACCTCCTTCTATAACTGTGGATAGTTGGTATGTGATTGTTGTTAGCATATAGGCCAGTGACATTGCTTAGTCCTGTAGCAAGGAGGTAGAGGGCAATTGAGATGATGCAGGATAGGGCCATTTTGAATGTTTTGTTGTGGTATGGATCTGGGTTGAGATGTTGGTTGGTGGTGGTGGTGGGTCAGGTATGCTGCCTGGTTGTGATAATCTTGCTCTATCTTTGGTCTAGTTGTAGGAAGGTTGCGGTTTGTGGTGGGGCTTCCGGTCTATTGGGGGTTTACTGGAGCTTACATATTGCATTTTACACCATAAGACAAAGATTCTTCAGAATTTTAAGTTGCGTCTACACAGTCTGCTAGTGGTGGTTGCAGTGGTATCTGATGGTAGATAGTGGTTGGTAATGTTATATAACTGCAGATTACACAAGTATACTGAGTCAAAGCTAACTAGGACTGGCTGGTTACATAGATTATACAACCTACCTCGGAGGTAATTGTAAATAGTAGGTTAAGCTGATAACATCTGGTCATATGTAAGGATAAGACTAGTGACAGATTACACAAGAATCAATTAACTGAGCTAACTAGATCTAGCGAGTTACACAGTTATGCTACATATATCATAGGTCAAGTGTAGATGATACGTTAAACTGGTAGTATCGGGACATATGTATGAGTAATATTTTATTAGAATTTACAGTAAAGTGGTTCAGTTGGTATACGCATATAACTACTTTTGCTTGGATTATCATGGACCTACATGGAGCAGTGGGTATACCCCTAAACAAAGGCATGGGGAGGGGTGACCTACATGGAGCGACAGGTGCATCTACTCTTGCCACCTTGCTGGGCAGACTAGATGGACCATACTGGTCTTTATGCGCTGTCATATTTTATTTATTTATTTAATAGGTTTTATATGCCGCTTTATCATTTCAATCAAAGCGGTTTACATTGAAACTTAAACTTGGTAATGTACATTAAATAGGGACATTGATAACTTGGATTTTTCTGAGACAATGGAGGGTTAAGTGACTTGCCCAAGGCCACAAGGAGTGCTAGTCATATATTATGTTATGTTACTATGTCAGGATTCTGAGATCCCAGTAGAAGAGCTCCCCCTCGAGCCTCAGCATACAGTCTCCTACTGACAAAGCAGCTTCCACCTTGACATCTGAGGCCCTAATATTCTCCAACATTCATCCCGCAAACTTCCATCCATCCTTGCAGGCTTATTTGGTCTGGCCTAATCCATTTAGCTTTTTTTTTTAAACTTAAATTTGAACTGCTGAGACTGCATAGATGGGGGCCTTCTTAACCAAAACACCCCCTGTACTGCTGGTCTCCAAATCACACCAACTACCGGGAGGGCCCTGGACTGGCCTGGAGGAACTCAATGAAAGACAATTAAGCAGGTAATGTCTAATTTCGCCTTCCTAATCGTTCCTCCAGGCCAGGCCAGTCATGCTTGGGATGTACAAAAATAATGTCTAAACAAAGGGAGGGAGCGAGCCACGAGACGAGCCCTCAGAACCACGGAACCAAACCTGGCATCCTCCACCACCTGCATATCCAGTCAGTAGTGCCTAGTAAAGGTATGCAATGACAACTAGGTCGCTGCCCTTCAGATCTCCACTGGAGGGACAAGACCTGCCTCCGGAGACCCAGGATGCTGCCTGGGACTGAGTCGAGTGAGCTCGAAGCCCCACTGGTGGAGTCCGTCCACATTGTTCATAGGCCTTGGAAATAGCTCATTTCACCAAACGGGCAATAGCAGCCTTAGAGGCCCCTTCTGTCCACAGCCCCCCAAACACGAACAATCTGTCCAACTTACACAAAGACTCCATCTACTGAAGATACTTTCGCAAACGTCTACGCAGATCAAGGAGGTGTAACTGTCTTCCACAGAATCCCCCAACTCCGAGAACGCTGGCAAAGAGACCGTCTGGTTCAAGTGAAAGCACGAGACCACCTTTGGCAGAAAAGAGGATACTGGTCGCAAGACCACCTTTTCCCTGGACTGGACCAGAAATGGCTCCCTACAGGGACAGGGCCTGCTGCCTCTGGTTCTGCCCGCGGTGCTGTTTTCTGGACCTCTGTCTTGGCTTTCTTTTTCCTTTGCTTCAGCTTAGTCTCCGGGGAAATGGCCACCCTCGAGGAAATGGATGCAGTTCCCACCGAAACTCGAGCGGCCTCCTCTGATCCTCCCTGACACTCTAAGACTGCCTCATGTTCCATTCCATTACCTGCACAGTTACCAGCAGCCCTTCCAAACCACGCAGAGCCCTGACCACTCCTCCACTATCAACTATCACGGCTGCACGAGCCACCACCCCCCAAAGCCGAAAGCGCGCGAGAAAGCTGCACATGCCTGGGACCTGTTCAGTTCATCTCGTGCCGCAGCAAACACCCCCGACGGCCACGGAAGAAAATGTCCCCCCCCCCCCCTCCTCCATGCATCCAAAGCTGCTGAGGAGGGAGAGAGAAAGCTGCCGCTCGAGCCTGCACACTGCTAAAACCAGGGCTTGAAGCCTACCTTTGAGATCCTGGGACCTAATCACTTTCAGCCGAGCTGCACAGCACCAACCAATGAAGGTAACCCACACCCTGTAGCTAACAGGAGAAAACTGGGAGACCTAGTTGAGGAGAGGGAAAGGGACCTGGGGCTCCCAGGTAGTTTAACCCCAAGCGGATTCAAGGAAAGCATGCTCTGCCCCCTTTGGCTCCTCCAACAGCTTGCTAACCAGGACTTTAAGGTTCCTGTACCAAGACCAAGGCCAATTTAAAGTTATTTCCCCTACTTCCTTGGACTACAATCATCTATCCAGACCACGTCACTGGGAGCTCTTCCTTTAACTGTTGAGAACTGAGACTGGAAGCTGAGGCTTGAGGGGGAGCTCTTCTACTGGGATCTCAGAATCCTGACATGCACAGTTCTCAGTTGCTGGAGGATGGCAACTACCCCAGCGTAACTGGTCTGGCCTGGAGGAACGATTAGGAAGTGGGTTTTATGGTTCCTTTTTTGCTGGCTATGTTTTTAGCCTGTAAACATCCAAATGATTTGCTAAGGTCCTCCCCTTTTTCTACAGAGCACACCAATTGGATTAGAGTTGCCATGTGATCTTGTTTGTTTGCAGAGTATTTGCTTTTGGTTTCACTTTCTTCATATTGACACCCTCACCTTCAATACTTTGTTTGGCACCAAATGCAGTTTAAAATCACAGGATATTCCCTCTCCAACCCTCATTTGCCTTACTGGTGTTTCAAGTGACTGCTCTGCAGCTCAGACAAGGTTAGTTCCTTTCTTATTCTTAGGGTCTGGCTCACCCCCTGCGCCGGTCCTGTTTGGTTGCTAATAGACTACACGAGGGGTGGGGAACCTTTTCTCATTTGAAGACCTCATGAGAGCTAACATCCTTCCAAGAAGGCCACATTCTACAAAAAAAAAAAAACAACAAATTTGCTGCAAAATGGAGGAGTGGCCTAGTAGTTGGGGCAAGGTACTTCAGGCCGGAAGGTCGGGGGTTCAAATCCCACTAGAGGACAGCAACCTTGGGCTGGAAGGACTGGGGTTTCTAGTCCCACAGGTGCTCCTTGTGATCTTGGGCAAGCCACTTAACCCTCCATAGCCCATGTTCCCTGTAAAATAGTTATCTGCAAGTTATAATGCCCTGTTCAATGTAATTTCAGTTTGTTCAATGTAAACCGCACTGATGCAGAATAGCGCGGTATATAAGAGAATGTAAATAAATAAAATGCAAATAATTTAATACTAATTTAGCTTTTATACAGAATTAACCCTTTCAAGTATCTTATACTGCCATACGGCAGAGTGCATACTAACAATGTATATATATTTTTATTATTTTAAACTAAGCTAGCTGCTTACCTTTCAGTGACTCCTCTGAGATTGTTTTTTGGAGAAAGCAGTGATATATCAGGCTGCAACGTGGATGTACGCAGTTTTAACTGGTCTTCTAGGCAGGGCCGGCCCGTCCATTGAGCAAGAATGTTGTTTGCACAGGGTCCCGCGTTTCACGGGGCCCTGCGCAAACAACATTCTGCCCATCAGCCACTTTAAAAGAAAAAAGAAACTTGCTGCCGCTGCTGCTGTGGCAGCGGCAGAATGAAGTGTCTCCTGCAGTCAAGTGTCTCCCGCGGGGCCCCCCCCCCCCAGCTGCCCGGCAGAGCCCGCCTCACTCACTCTCCTCGGTGCGGCTTTCAGAGCCGCGAAGGAAGTGTCCCTCTCGCGGCTCTGTTAAGTCTGCCGGGGCTGATGGGAAATTTCCCATTAGCCCCGGCGAGCTTAACAGAGCCGCGAGAGAAACTCTCCCTTCGCGCCTCTGAAAGCCGCACCGAGGAGAGTGAGTGAGGCGGGCTCTGCCGGGCAGCTTGGGGGGGGAGCCCCCGCAGGAGACACTTGACTGCGGGAGACACTTCATTCTGCCACTGCCACAGCAGCAGCAAGTTTTTTTTTTTTATAACTTTATTTATTAATTAGCAATACATGCCAACATCCAACAGCAACAATCCTCCTACCAAGGTGTACTCTTATCCTTGGCAGGGGGCGAATGACCAATACAGGTATGAACTAACACCAAAATACAACCAGACATAACAATGGCAGGATTTTTTGTATATTTTATACTCTACCCCACCCTCCCTTCCCCCCCTCCCCCACCCAGTCGCCACAGTCACACCCCCTCTTTCACTCCCCTCCACCCTTCTCACTATAAATCAGCTTAGCACTACTCTACCCTAATGCCTCACATGCAATATTTCATTACGGCACCGTGGGCCCAAGTTTTGAATATAAGGCTCCCACAGCAACATGAAAGTAGACCATTTCTGCGGGTGACCCCTAGCCCTCCATCGTTCTACTAGCATCAGTTGGTGAAAATTATTGTGCCACTCCCTAAAGGACGGCGGATTCGGCTCTCGCCATCTGTGAAGGATTGGGCCTTTTCCCACCAGGCATGCCTTGCGCACCCACCGCCGTACCCACCTCCCCCTAGGGAGATCCTGGTTCAGTTGATCCAGGACCACAAACGAGCCCGTCCAAGGTATCCGCTGGTGAAGCAGCCCCGCCAGCCAGTTGCTGATCCATGTACAATATGGCCTAATGAACTTACATTCCCACCACAAATATGTAACAAGTTAGCCAATGGCTCCGTGCATCTGGGGCAGCTCCCGTCCACAGTAAGACGACTACGCAGAGCTCTCCTCGGTGAGCAATGCGCCCGAGTTATGCACTTAAATAGGATTTCTCTCCAGTGCGCCCCTTCCTCCAGGTCCGTGATCCGTCCCAGAGCCCGCAGGATAGAGCCAGGTGGCACCTCCCGGTGCAATTCTAGCGCCCACGCCCTCTCCACGCTCCCATACTCCGGTTTAACTCCATAGCACTCTAGCCGAGCCTTCAGCCGAGCTATAGACTGGGAACTATCCCCCCCCCCCCCCCCAGGTCAAAAAATTCTAAAATCTGCGCCGATCTTTCGACCATAAGCTCCTCTACCGGCAAACCAGCCACATAATGGGCCAACTGCATATAAGCAAAAAAATGGTTCGGCCGCAGATCATACTCTACTGATAACACAGAACGGTTTGCACTTCCCAGATATATCCACAACATGCCCAATATTCCGGATTCCCTTCTCATTCCAAATTCGAAACACACTGGTCTCGGAGCCTGGGGAAAAACACGCATTGCCTTGCAATGGTAACCAACTCGATGCTGTCCAGCGCCGTTTCCAATATACGTTCAATTGTCTCCACATACGTCGCATCGAATTTATCAGTCCGCTCCGCCTGATATCGACAGGCAGCCGATTACTCTCCATATGTAAAACTGCTAATACCGTATGAGGGGCTATCAAAGCTTCTTCTAGGGCCCTGGGCGTATAAGTTTCAGTCCCCCCTAACCAATCACCAAGATGTCGCGCCTGACAGGCCAATGCGTATAGCCAAAGATCGGGAAGGCCAAGGCCGCCAGTCTTCCATCGGCCCATCAAACGAACAAACGGTATGCGAGCTTTAGCCCCTTTCCACAGAAACCTTTGTATTTCCTTCTCTATAAGGCGCAAGTCCCTACGCAGCAGCCATACTGGTAAAATCTGCAACCAATATAAAATCCGCGGTAGGACCACCATTTTTACCGCCGCCACTCTTCCCAGCAAAGATAACGGAAGAGGATTCCAGGCTCTCAGCTGCTGCTGCAACCGAGACAATTTTCTCAAGGTTGCAGGCATATAACTCTTGTGGCAGCCGAGTCAAAACAATAGCCAAATATACAAATTGATTGCTAGCCCATTTCAATGGAAAGGCCCCCCCATCGCACCTGAAGTTGACCTGAGACATCTAGGGCCTCGGACTTATCTGCGTTAATACGGAGTCCGGCAAAGCTACCAAAATTTGAAAATTCTGCCAACAAGCGAGGTAGACACTCCCTGGGATCCAGCATATGTACCAAAAGGTCGTCTGCGAAAGCCGACACCTTGAACCCTTGTGAACCGATACGCACTCCACAGATTCTATTATCGAGTTCTATCCTCCGAATTAAGGGATCTAACGACAAGAACAAACAATAGCGGGGAGAGAGGACAGCCCTGTCTTGTACCTCTTTCCAGTGGAAAAGACTCCGACAGCATGCCGTTACATAAAACCCTTGCCGTCGGGTTCACGTAGAGGATCTTCACCATTTTACAAAAGGACGGCCCCAAGCCATAAAATGGGAGTAAATATTGCAGGTAACCCCAGTTGACCCAATCAAATGCTTTTTCAGCATCGAAGCTGACTAAAAGCGACTGCAGGTGCTGCTCATGCACCCACTCCAGCGAAGTTAAGATTTTGCGCAAATTAAGTACCGCATACTGTCGCCCCCACTGGTGGAGCATATAGCTGCACACCAGGTGGAGTCGCCTTGAAGCCTAAGAATAAGAGTTCCCAATATGGCTGCCAGGAGGGCTGCTGGGATATGTAGTTTTAACTTATCCTTTCATTAGGCAAAGTAGTTGTAGACAAGGGTTTAGGCAAAACAGAGAATTATTTTTATTTGTTGTGTTTGTGGGTTTTCCACCATAAGCAAGTAACAGGCTGAAAAGAACAGTGGGATTCTTCTCCAACACAAAGGTATGAAAAATATATATATACAGTCTTATTGGTAACAGCAAAATAGCTTCTTAGGAACTTGGCTTTCACAGCTTAAACATAAAGCTTCTCCTGGGCACATTTAGCTTCTTCAAGAGAGTGTTCCTTTCACAGCTCCCATATACAGAAATGCTTTTAAATGTTCCTCTGAGCTTTCCCTTTAGCTGCAGGTTTCACACAGAACAAACGCTGGCTTAACGATGTTCAGCTGTGCACTGTGCTGCAACCTTCACTCAGGCCAATTCCTTGCTACGTCATTCATTCACACACAGAGGGTTTTGCTCAACACTCTTCTAGCTCTCCAGCATTACAATAAGAGCATTGCATTTCCTCTGGGTCATCATTGTAATCTTCACAGCAACTGCCTATCTCCATTTCCTCATTGCCATCCTCATAGTATTCTTCAGGCTGTACCTGGCTAATGAGCTGACTGGTTTGTCTCTGAATCATATCATTCAGTTTCTCCACCAGAATCTGTTTCTGCTCTATCTCTTCAGATAACTGAGGTAACTGATATGTAGACAGGGTATTATTTCTACTGCTGTAATCTTTCTGGCTTTTATAATTACTTCTCCTCTCAGGAACTAAATCCTTTAGCTTCCTTACAGGTAGAAACTCAGGAAGAGACACTTGCCTTAGTGGAGGAGTAGTTTGGTAGCTTCCCTCTCTCATAGGTAAAGCCAGACTGCTTTCTCTCTGTATGCACTCCTCTCTCTCGTGGCAAACTTCCTTTCTGTCTCTGTTCCTGCTGACTGCTGAGACTTCCCTCGAGTCTCTGCTGGGGTCTGTGCACTCCTCCCTTGAGTCTGTGCCTTCCCTGTAGACTCCCTTGTTGTCCCTCCACTGGACTTCCTTGCTGCCAGCTCTGCAACCAACTCCCCTGTAGTTCCTCTACTGGAGTTCCTTCTTGCAGGCTCCTTCTTCTGCTAGTGCTGCCTCTGCTAGTGCCAGTGCTAGTCCTTCTGCCAGTACTAGTCCTGCTGCCAGTGCCGGTGCTTGTGCTAGAGCTTGTGCTGGAGCTAGAGCTAGTAACTTTCTCACACGCAGGAGCTTTAAGCTGCTCTCTTTCAGGGACCACGCCTTTTTCCCAGCACACGTGGGAACTGCTAGGCACTCTAGCTC
The DNA here is from genome assembly GCA_033557465.1 of Ichthyophis bannanicus. NCBI lineage: Eukaryota > Metazoa > Chordata > Amphibia > Gymnophiona > Ichthyophiidae > Ichthyophis > Ichthyophis bannanicus. The sequence goes on from CM066032.1 coordinate 643,245,237, forward strand.
TGACGTGCTGAAGTGGGCGGGGCTTAATCGTGACTGTGCTATGAGTCAGAAGCTCCTGGTTGCTAGGGAAACCCTGAATGCTCTCAGTTTTAAAGGCACAGGGCTCATTTTCCTGGCATTCTATAGCCTCTGCAATGCCTTCATCATCACAATACCTTCCCCTAACAAAACCTACTTGGGAGTTGTGTACTAATTCTCCCAATACTTCTGCTAGCCGATCAGCCAATATTTTAGCCATCAACTTCAAATCAAAATTCAACGAAGAGATAGGTCTATAGGAAGCCGCCAAAGTCAAGTCCTTAGCCGGCTTAGGTATCAGTACAATGTGTGCCTGGTTACCACCCCAGCGAATGGTGCCTGTCTCCCGTCTCTGACAAAACATAGCTACTAATAAGGGACTCAACATCTCTGATAAGAGTTTATAGAACTCAGCCCCGAACCCATCTGGGCCCGGCGACTTATAACCACTCGCCGTCGAGATAGCTTGTTGCACCTCCTGGAGAGTAATAGGCTGCCCCAAATGCGCACTCTGCTCACTACTCAATTTGGGCAGGGTAATGGCCTGCAAATATTTCTCCATTTTACTGGGAGACTCCTCCCCCGTGGTATATAACTTCTTAAAAAAATCTTGAAAAACCACCGCTATTTCCCCCCGGCCTTTCCGAAGAACCCCCCGGGCATCCTGAAAGGCCGCTACTAATTTCCCTCCCCTGGAGCCCCTCAGACATCGACCCAATAATTTACCTGGCTTGTCTCCAAAACAGTATAGCTTGTATCGGTAGTACAACATCGATTTCTTTGCTCTCTGATGCAGGAGCTCATTTAAAACCGTTTGAGTCTCCCATAATCTCTTCTTATTCTGCATCGTGGGGCGTAGCCCACTAGCATGCCTCTCCTGTGTTACACATTGTTCTAATCTGATTATTTTCTCCGCCATCAACCGCCGCCTCTGTGCCACATAACCAATTATGTCACCTCTCAACACCACTTTGGCGGTCTCCCACATCAATTCCGGGTCATCCTGATGGCCTTGGTGCGTCACCTCAAAGTCCTGCCATCGTTGGTGAAGAAATTGAGTAAACTGAGTGTCTTTATATAACTCTATGGGAAACCGCCAAATGCGAGTGGAGTCGGGACCCCTCCCACCCCAATGCAAATCTAACCAGATCAGGGCATGATCGTAAATCTCTGTAGGGCCAATTTGTGCTTCGCCTATTGACGCAAAAAGGCTTTCTGATATCAAAAGATAATCTATCCGCGCACTGGTACCGTGGGCCCTTGACTGATGGGTAAAATCCCTTTGTGACGGATGGAGCAGTCGCCAAGGGTCTACTAGCCCCAATCTAGTCCGAAACCTATGCAGCACCCGGGCCGTCAGGGTTCTCTCCCGCCCCTCTAGAAGTATCCATATCGACCTCAAAAACCCCATTAAAATCCCCTCCGAGGATCAACGGGAGTTCCACCAACTGTTCCACTTTCGCTGCCAAACGATGATATAAATCCTGATCTAAGACATTGGGGCTATACAGATCCCCCAAGATTATTTATTTATTTTTCTTATATACCACGCTATTCAGCATCAGCGCGGTTTACATGTAACAGTAACTGTTCAGTGAAGACAATCTACACTGAACTTACAATATAACAGAAATGTACAATTTTAACTTATAATAACAGAAATGTACAATTTAACAGCATAGCTACATTACACATAACTTATGTTGAGGAGTAGCTAACTATTTACATGTTGGCTTATCTGAGAATTGCAGACAATTCGGGTGGGGGTAAATGCTATTTGTCAGGTGGAGCAGGGTCTGGTGTGTTCGGTTTCAATCCTGTATGGTTATTGCTTGGGTTTTGTCTGTATGTACTACTGGGCATGTCAAGGTGTGGAAGGTGATCTTGGTCCGCGTAGTGCTGCAGGAAAAGGTGATGTTTAATTGCTTTCCTAAATTGGTATAGGTCCTTGATAGCCCTAATGGCCGGAGGTAGGGCGTTCCAGCACGTGGGTGCATACAGCGCAAATGCTCTGCTCCTGGCTTTTTGTGAGCATTTCGTGATCTGCCTTGGGAGTATCAAGGTGTTGATAGCTACTGATCTTCTTGCCCTGTTAGGGGGAGTAGGCTGGATGAGGTCAGTTAGTGAAGTAGAAGAGCATTTGTTAATGGCTTTATGGATCATCGTCAATACTTTAAAAGCAATCCTACTTTGGATTGGGAGCCAATGTAGGTTTTTCAGGATGGGGGTTATATGGTCCCTCCTATGTGCTCCAAGTAGAATTCTAGCAGCTGAGTTCATGGCTAGTTGCAGAGGGTTGTGTTCTTTGGGAGGCTATGTAGTATGGCATTCGCGTAATCAAAATGAGGGGTGACAAGAGCTTGATACACAGTGCGAAAATCTTTAGGTTCAAGTAGCTGTCTCAAGTGACGAAGCGACCTTATTTTATTGTATACGGACTTGACCATAATGCTTATCTGGGCCTTCATATTGAGCTGTCGGTCAAGTACTACTCCTAGGTACCGAATTGTAGGCTTGCTTAGGAGGTCAGCATCCCTGACCTTGATAGAGCTGGGTGGTATGAAAGTTGAATCTCTTGTGAGGAAGAGGACTTCCGTTTTATTAAAGTTTATCTTCAGTTTCTGTGAATGTAACCAATCTGCAACTGCATCGAAACAGGTGGTTAGGGGTGATAGGTCTGGTTTGTCTAGCAGGAAAGGTGTGTAGAGCAGAACATCGTCGGCATAAATTAGGCAGTTTACATTGAATGAGCGGATGAGATTACATAAAAGCTGCATGTAGATATTGAACAGCAGAGCCGACAATGATCCCTGTGGAACGCCTTTTTCTTGTAGGAAAGGTGTGGAGGTAGAGGGACTGGCACGAACATGTTGCCATCGACCAGTCAAGTAGGACTGACACCATGAGAGGGCATTTCCTTGTACTCCCTTCTCGCTGAGACGGGAGAGGAGCACTTCATGACAAACAGTGTCAAAGGCTGCAGCCATGTCCAGGAAAATCAGTGCAAAACCTTGTTTGATATTATCCATCCCGATGGTTAGGGTGCTAATTAGAGTGGTTAGCAACGTTTCAACCCCGTGAGATTCTCGAAAGCCATGTTGGCAGGGGTCGAGGGGTGCACTGATCTCAATATGCTGTTGAAGTTGATGCTGTACAACCTTCTCGATGATCTTAGCTAGTAGTGGGATACTTGATATTGGCCTGTACGACTCCATCTTTGCTGGGTCCAGCTTACTGTTTTTTTTAACAGCGGTCTTATTGCTGTCTGCTTCAGACTTTTGGGAAATGACCCGGTTGCGAAAGATAGCCCAATGAGTTTGGGGAGGAAGGGACTAAGTTCTATCCGTAGGGCTTTTATCCAGAATGCTGGACAAGGGTCATTGGGTGCTGTAGCGGTGTTTATGGAAGAAATGATATCTTGAAGGTTTCTATCTGATGGAGCAGAAAACATGGAGATTGTATGTTTAAAGCCATTCGTAGCTACTGATGTGGTATGCAATTAAGTTGTTGGGGGAGGGCTAGCAATAGTAGATGTGTAAGACTGGCTTACCTTAGCCTGTAGGTAGTCAGCATATTCTTGTGGGTTGGGGAGGTTTGGTTCTGATGGAGAGGGTTCCTTTGCTAAGGTCTTAACTAGGCTGAATAGCTCGTGTGGTTTGTTTAGTGATCGTTGCAGCTTCTCAGCATAGTATTGTTTCATTCGTTTTGTGACTTCATCCCGGTGTCTTTTCAGGTAGAGAATGTATAATTCACGCTTATCATCTGATGGAGATCGGTGCCATCCTCTTTCGAGCTTTCTAAGTTTAATAAGTGATGTTCGTAGTTCGGGGGAGAACCAGGGTGCATTCATCCTTCTTCTCGATGCTTTCTTTGTGAAAGTTTGCTTGATGGAGGCGTCAAGGTTTGAATTCCATGCGGCAATCATATCCTCAAGGCAGTTAGCTGGGTGGTTTTGAAGGGGCTGAATTTTGTCGATGGTTTCATCCTTATTGAATTGCTGGAACCGTTTCTTGTATGATTCAGTAGATTCTTTTGGGACCATGGAACTATCTTTTAGGCAGGGTGATGGTATCTGGAACTTTATTAGACTGTGGTCGGACCAAGGTACAGGGATTACAGAAAGGTCCTGAATAGGCATGGCATCAATTGTATCTTTTGGGGCAAATATCAAGTCAAGCTTGTTTCCTTTTATGTGTGTGGGGGCGTTTACTAGTTGAACATAACCTAATTCAGTAAGCGCTTCTCTGAAGGCCTCAGAGTGAGTGTCGTGAAGAGCTGGGAGGTTGAAGTCTCCCATCACCCAGTTTTGAGCACGAAGATTCTGGGGGTTTCCAGCAATGTCAATGATGGTGGCTAAATCATCTGGGGAGGGAGATGGTGCTCTATAGAACAGGCTGATGTTGCTATGTTTATTTGATATAGTGATGGAATCCAGGTTTGTAGTACTGCTGGCTGTGGTAATCTGGTATTGTAATTCTTGTTACGTTAGGATGAGTGCTCCTCCCCCTCTTTTGTCAGCTCTGTGGCAAGGGTGAATGTTGAAGGTGGGCCTCTAACATTCCTTGCAACAGTACAAGGCGCCCATTAGGATCAGCAACTTCCCTGTCCAGAACAAAGCAGACTCGTTTGTGAAATAAAATGGCCATTCCTTATCGTCACTCCAGTCCAGTCCCTTACTTCTGGGTTGCGTAACCCTTCCAGCAGCTTGGAGGCTGAGCTCATCCTTTTTGAGGATGGGACGGTATAAATACCGCTGGCACCACCCACAGAAACCAGTATTCTCAGCCTCCAAGTAGCTGGAGGGTTCCGTAAGCCAAGGGCTTACTGGAGTCTTCCTTTATAATCTACCTTCATTTATTCTATTTCATTTATTTCAATTTCTTACATTTATTTCATTTATTTCTTTTATTTCCTTTGTGGCATTTGATTGCTCTTTGGGGAATCCCTTTTAGGCTCTGTTCCTTTAAGTTCCCCCCCCCCCCCTTCCCTCCCTCCGTCCGTTTTCTCTAGTACCTGACTGAGGAGGAGGTTGATCCGGGGCAGTAGCAAGCGTCCGGAGCCCAGGAAACCCTGCCGTCATCGGAGGAAAGGGACCACGTTCGTTCCCTCCTGCTGAGGCTATCGGCTCCACGGACTTGTGCACAAACCTGCCCGACCTTGCACCGAAGCCCCGTCGGCGGCTGAGCGCTTGAGGCGGCAGCGCTCCACTCCCCTGCTCCTCCGGCTTGGCACAGCAGCTTCGGAGCGTTAGGGGTTGTTGGACACCCCTCCATACCATCCCCGTTCAGGCCTGCGGGCCAGGGAAAAAAAAAAAAAACAACTTCCGGCGATATCGCCGACCGGCAGTGCTCCACGTGGCTGAGGCCTTCCACGTGGGAGCCTCCGGAGTGCGGCGGTCGGCCGCGGAGCAGCGCGTCTACAAAGCAACTCTTAAACGCAAGTACTGGGACATCTGTTTTTAGCCAGTTTCAGGTGTAGTTGTTTAATTTTGAATTTCTTTAAGTTTGATTCAATTTGATTTCATTTAATTTGATTTCTGCAATCTTATAACCCAGTCTAGGAGAGGAGAGGAAGCATTTATTTTTCCTTTTATTGCCCTTCCTGCCTGGAACTCCGGCAAATTCTTATTGTTTATTCCATTTTTACAGGCTACAATAGGCTACTGATTTGCAGATTCCTTTAAGCTTGCCAAAAGGCCATGACTGGAAAGGCGCGGTATCCATCTTGTGGCACACGTAGAGGGACAGCCTCCGAGTCAGGAATCTGCAAGGGTTGTGCTGCAGAAGCTGCCTCAGTGGAGCAGGGCATCTTATTGTCCATGTCCCAAGCCGTGCAAGGGTCAGGGGACTCTCTGGAAGGTGCTAGGGAACCCCTCTCCCCTCCACCCTCGACCTCGGACTTACCTGCCTCTCCTCCTTCCCTTCCCCCTACCCTGGGGGAGGGGAGTGCCAGCGACCTTTTCTCCCCCGATTTCGTCCTCCTACTGCACAAGGCCTACTGTATGCGCAAGAGGGGTCTTGGACCAGTTGAGCCGAGCACAGCCAAGGAAGGCCTGGGGTCCAGACCTTTGAGAGCCAGTTCCCAGATTTCAGAGATACCACTCAAGCGCACGAGGCTGGTGAATGACTAGCCTCTCTCGGCCTTCCCATATGATACCCAGGAAGAGGAGGCCTCGGACAAGGACCTAGCGGAAGAGGAGCAGCAGCTCGAAGAAGGGGAGATCCCTGAGGAGGATCAATCCCGCATAGTGCAGGTCTTTAGGCGGGAGGAGCTTCCGGCGTTGATTAACGAGTTTCTCAAGGTACTCAATGTGACCTCAGACGCACCAATTGAGGAGGCGGCGCTAGAGGATCCTTTAATCCAAGCAGTGAGGTCTCAAAAGGTCTTTCCCGTGCACAGGGTGGTGCGTCAGATGATCCAAGAGGAGTGGGACCAACCAGAATCTAGTTTGAGGGGGATACGCTCTATGTCCAGACTTTACCCATTGCCGGAACTGGACAAGGAGCTGCTGAAGTCGCCCAGGGTAGATGCGGCGGTCTCTGCAGTGACAAAGAAGACTACAATCCCGGTCGAGGGTAGCACAGCCTTGCGAGATTCTCAAGACAGAAAATTAGACACACTACTGAAGCAAGCCTTTGACATCAGTGCTCTTGCCCTCCAGGCCTCGGTCTTGGGAGCATGGGTGGCTCGGGCCTGCTTGAGGTGGTCACAACAACTTCAACTGGCAGAGACTCCCTCGGGAGATGCCCAGTCTATTTCTGCTAGATTGGAGTCAGGCTCGGCCTACTTAGCGGATAGCCAATATGACCTCATCAGAAGCCTGGCTAAGAATATGGCCTCGGTAGTAGCAGCTAGGCAATACCTATGGCTGCGGAATTGGGCAGCTGACGCTTCTTCAAAAGCGCGCCTAAGTCGTCTCCCCTTTAAGGGTAAATTGTTGTTTGGGGAAGACTTGGATAAGTTGGTTAAAGATCTTGGGGAGTCGAAAGGCGGCAGGCTCCCGGAGGACAGACCAAAGCAGGGTCACCCCCTAGCTCTGGTTCGGAGCCAGCCTAGGGACCCCCGGAGGTTTCGTCCAGTCAGAACGAATTCCTTTCCTAGGTGCCGTTTTCCCTCGAGGTCCCAAAGCTTCAGAGGCTTCCGGGGTGCGGGGAGAGGTTTTGGGACCTCCTCCTCCTCATCCGCGGGACCTAGAAAACCACAATGAGAAAGCGGGGGTCCAGGTGGGGGGGGGTCTGCCGATTGGAGGGCGTCTGAAGCAGTTCCTCTCCGCCTGGTCCCGAGTCACATCCGATCAATGGGTCCTAGAGGTCATCCGAGAGGGTTATGCCCTCGAATTTGCGAAACAGATACGCCCAGCCTTCGTTCAGTCTCCCTGCAAATCTCCACTAAAGAGAGCGGCGGTAGATGCCACTCTCTCAAGACTCATAGACCTCGGGGCAGTGGCCCCTGTCCTGCCAGACCAACACGGCTCCGGTCGATACTCGATTTATTTCGTAGTCCCAAAGGGAGGAAGGTTCTTTTCGCCCGATCCTGGATTTAAAGCAGGTCAATCGCTGCCTCAAAGTGCCTCACTTCCGGATGGAAACCCTAAAGTCGGTCATAGTATCAGTAAGGAAAGGCGAGTTCCTGACTGCATTATTTATTTTTATTTAACAGTATTTCTAGACCGTCTTATCATAAAAATCAAGGCGGTGTCACAACAAAACAATCAGAAGATGTGGAGGGGGTTCATGCAGTGATGGGGAAGTGAGGTGCGGGGGGGGGGGGTTCATGCAGGGAGTGCAGGGGGGGTGGTGTGCGTGTGGGGGGTGTGTTCTAGATTAGGGGGGCTATGTACAGGGTGCGCTATGATACAGCATGTTCTATAATACTAGGTACTATTCAGATAGGTCATGGGATAAATCCTGTGCCGATATACAATCTTTCGTCAGGGGGGGGGTCTTTGTTGAACAGACCTTGTTGATTAAGTGACGTGTCCATAATGTTCTATGAACAGAGCTGTCTTCAGCTGTTTGCGGAAGTCCTTGAGGTCCGTTGTCGCTCTCAGCTCGTCTGGGAGGGAGTTCCAAATGGTTGGGGCTGCCAGGGAGAGGGCTCTCTCTGTGGTGTCTTTTCGTGTTTTTCTGAAGTCCCTCGGTGTGTTGACTCTGTTGGAGGTTCCTTGTCTTCTCGGGCGGGTGCTGGTGTCTGGCTGAATGAGGGTGTGCAGGCTGTTGGCTGAAATGTGGTGTTTGATTTTGAATATGTTTATTATTGTTTTGTATTTAATGCGTGAGCTGATTGGAAGCCAGTGTAGGTCTTTGAGAACCGGGGTAATGTGGTCCTGTCTTGTTGAGCCAGAAATGATGCGTGCTGCGGTATTTTGGGCTAGTTGGAGCGGTTTGAGAGTTTGCTTTGGTAGGCCAAGGTAGATGGGGTTGCAGAAATCCATTAATGGGGTGATGAGTGCTTGGCATACCGTGCGGAAGTGTTCTGCGTCGAGGAGGGGTTTAAGCCGTCTGATGATTCTCATTCTATGGTATGCATTCTTGACCGTTTTGTTAACGTGAGACTTGAGATTTAGTTCGTTGTCCAGGGTTACTCCAAGGTATTTTACTTCGGATTTTATTGGAATGGTTGTGTCTGCTATTTTGATGTCCGGTGGGTGGATGAAGTCATGGTTGCGAGTGATTATTAGAGCCTCAGTCTTGCTGTAGTTGATTGAGAGGTTGTTGTTCGTGCACCAGTTTGTCATTTGTGTTAGGCAGTCAGTTATTCTCTTGTAGTCTGGGTTGTCGGTAGAGATAGGTGTGTATATCATGATGTCGTCTGCGTAGATGGTGTATTGAATGTTGTTCGCTTTCATGATGTCGCATATCGGTTGGATGTATATGTTGAACAGGAGTGCCGAGAGGGCGGATCCTTGAGGTACTCCTTGGCGGATTTTTATGGGTTGAGAGGTGTTGTGGCCTATCTTGACTTGCAGCTGCCTGTCGGTGAGGTAGGATTGGAACCATTTTAACGTGGTACCATGAAGTCCAATTTCCTTTAGTCTTTCCAGGAGGGTTAGGTGGTCAACCGTGTCGAAAGCGGAGGAGATGTCGACGAAGATCATTAGGATGCCTTTAGTGTTGTTGTCTATGACTCTGAGGATGTTGTCTATGAGGTAGATCAGCAGTGTTTCAACTCCATGTTGGGGGCGGAAGCCGTGCTGGTTGTCGTCTAGAGGAGCGTGGTCGTCGATATGTTCCTGTAGTTGTTGTTGCACTGCTTTTTCTATAATTTTTGCCAGAAAAGGTATGCTGGATATTGGTCTGTATGCTGCAGGGTCTTTCTTGTCGAGGGTGGTTTTCTTAGGTATTGGGCGTACTGTAGCCAGTTTGAGTTGAGCTGGCAGGAGACCCTGGGTGAGTGAGTTGAGGACAATGTCGTGTATGATGTGGATGAAGCTCGATTTGGTGGCCTTTATCCATGATACTGGGCAAGGGTCCGTGGGGGCGGTGCTTGTTCTGATTGCTGAGATGATGTGGGAGAGCTGTTCTGTTGAGGGCAGGTAGAAAGTGTCCCATGTCTTGGGGTGAGAATCAGGCTGGGTAGCAGAGCTGGTTGCAGTTGGTTCTGTGGAGTGAAATTTGTCTTTGATGTGATCAGCAAATTTTTGCGGGTCTATTTGTATTTCCTCTTCTGTTTTCTGTTCCTTTGTGAGGATTTTCACTATGTCGAAGAGCTCTCTGGGTTTGTTTATGGAGGTGTTTATCATGTTTGTATGGTATTCTTTCTTGGATTGGTTGATGTGTTCGGTGTATAGTCTTTGGTTTGTTAGGTATATCTGCTGGTTTTCTGTTGTCTTGGATTTTCTCCATCTCCGTTCGATCTTTCTGAGTTCTCTTTTCTCTTGTCTTATGGTCGAGGAGTACCAGGGTTTGTGATGTCTCTTGTTGTTGCAGTGTTCCTTTGGTCTGGTAGCAGTAGCTGTGGCGGCGTTGGATAGTGTGTTGTTCCAGTTGATTATTTGAGTCTCCAGGTTGTCTGCTTCCGTTGACAGTTGATTTAACGTGTCCAGCAGGAAGGTGTCTCTGTCGAATTTCTTGAATCGCCTTCGTATGTGGGAATTGTTGGTTTGTTCGTTGTGATTGTCTTTTTGAAGTTGCAGTGTGATCTTGATTGTGTGGTGATCAGACGGAAGCATATCTACATATCCCGGTTCGAAGGTCCCACCAACGGTTCTTGAGATTCGCGGTCCCGAGAGGTCACTTTCAGTTCCAGGCGCTGCCCTTCGGATTAGCTACAGCTCCGCGGATTTTCACCAAGATAATGGTAGTGGTCGCGGCTGCCCTGAGGAAGGAGGGAATCATGGTTCACCCCTACCTAGACGATTGGCTGATCTGGGCGAAGTCGGAGAAGGAGAGTCGCGCAGCCACAGCCAGGGTGGTAGACCTGCTAGAGGAGCTGGGCTAGGTCATCAATCGGGCAAAGAGCAAGTTGGTCCCCTCTCAAGAGCTCGAGTATCTTGGGGCGAGGTTCGACACCAGAAGAGGAAGAGTTTTTCTGTCCAAGAAGAGAGCAAGGGGCTTAAGGACCCTGGTGTCGCAGTTCTTGAACAGACAAATTCCTACGGCGTGGCATTACCTTCAATTACTAGGAACCATGGCAGCAACAAAAGAGGTAGTCCCGTGGGCCAGAGCGCACATGTGACCCCTGCAGAGGGCCCTGTTGCATCGGTGGTCCCCTCAGCATCACCTTTGGCTATGCGGTTGCCCTGTGCTCCCCGAACCAGGAATGCCCTGCAGTGGTGGCGGTGCCCAGGGATCCTGGAGTGCGGGATTTCTCTCGAGCCCCCACAGTGGTCACTCCTGACAACGGACGCCAGCCTGACAGGCTGGGGAGCGCATTGCGAGGACCAGTTCGTCCAGGGTCGGTGGTCCTGAACGGAATCTCACTGGTCCATCAATAGGCTGGAACTCCGTGCGGTAGCCTTGGCGCTCAGAACACTCGAGCCCCTAGTTTGTCAAAAGGCAATTTGCGTCTTCTCAGACAATGTCACAGCGGTGGCTTACATCAACCGCCAGGGGGGTACATCCAGCCCCTCCTTCGAAAAGGAAGCGGACAGCCTGTTCCAGTGGGCCGAAGTCCACTTAGAGGCCCTATCAGCGCAGCACGTAGCAGGAACAGACAACTCCATGGCCGACTACCTCAGCAGGGTCAAGATCGACCACGGGGAGTGGGAACTGGATCAGGAGATCTTCTATCGGATTGTAGCTCGTTGGGGGCCCCCGGTCATGGATCTCATGGCACGATATGCCTCAGCCAAAACAAGCAGATTCTTCAGCCGAAGGAAGGAAAGGATGTCCGAGGGCCTAGACGCATTAGCCCAGAGATGGCCCTCGGAGGGTCTCCTATATGTATTTCCCCCGTGGGCCCTCATCGGAAGGGTTCTACAACGGATAGAAGCCCACCGAGGTTTGGTTATCCTCATAGCTCCGGACTGGCCACGCCGACCCTGGTACGCGGACCTAATAAGACTATCGATTGACCAACCTTGGCGGCTCCCCTGCCGGAAAGGTCTGTTGAGGCAGGGACCGGTTCTGATGCCTCATGTAGATCGATTCTCGCTTATGGCCTGGCTATTGAAAGGGCACGGCTCCTGAAGCGAGGGTATTCGGGTTCAGTAATTTCTACTCTATTGAATGCTCGAAAGTGCTCGACCTGTCTTTCCTATGTTAGGGTCTGGCGCATCTTCGAGGCATGGTGTGCGGATCACCGAAAGATACCGCTGTCGGCCTCTGTTCCGGAGGTACTGGAATTCTTACAAGCTGGTTTCGAGAAGGGCCTTTCTGCCAGCTCCTTACGAGTACAGTTAGCTGCTATCTCTTGTTATCGAGGTAGAATTCGTGGTAAGCCCTTAGGGGAGCACGCGGATGTGGCCAGATTCCTAAGAGCGGTTAGGCGCCTGAGGCCACAGCTAAGATCGGTGTTACCCCCTTGGGATCTCAATCTGGTACTAAATGCCCTAACCAGGGAGCCTTTCGAACCGGCAAAGAGAGCCTCCCTAAAGGATCTTACTCTGAAGACAGTCTTCCTGGTGGCCATTTGCTCGGCCAGACGCGTCTCAGAACTTCAAGCTCTGTCCTCTCAGACCCCCTTTATTACCTTTTTCAGGGAGAAGGTGGTCTTGCGGACAGTCCCCTCTTTCTTACCCAAGGTCATCTCCCCTTTTCATGTGAACCAGACGGTTTCGCTCCCGTCCTTCCCGGCAGAAGAGCAAGGAGAACATGGGGGGAAACTACATCTCCTGGATGTCCGCAGAGCACTGAAGATTTCTCTCTCCCGCACGGCGTCCTTTCGGAAGTCCGAACGTCTATTCGTTCAGTTTGGAGGACCTCACAAAGGGGAGGCGGCGGCGGCAAAGACCTCTATCTCTCGGTGGATCAGGGAAGCTATCGCTTCGGCCTATATCCTGAAGGGAAAGCAGGTTCCAGGGGGTCTGCGCGCACATTCAACGCGGGCGCAGGCGACTTCTTGGGCGGAGTATAGCTTAGTTCCGCCGCTGGACATTTGCAGAGCGGCCAACTGGTCCACTCTGCATACCTTTACCAAACATTACAGGCTGGATATTCAGGGGTCTGCTGATTCTCGGTTTGGAGAGGCGGTTCTTCGGTCCGGGATAGCGGATCCCTCCCAGGCCTGAACTGCTCTGTTACATCCCAGAAGTAAGGGAATGGACTGGAGTGACGATAAGGAAGAAGTAATTAGATCTTACCTGCTAATTATTGTTCTTGAAGGAACGACAGTCCAGTCCCTGTTCCCTCCCAGATCCGTTTTATGTTCCAATAGGTAAGTAAAGCACAGCGGACTGAAGGCAGAGCCGAACCAGCATAGAAGGACCATTGGACCAGGGTCGGAGGCCCAGGGGGTGGAGAATTCAGGCAAACTTAGTCAAACTACCTTCCCCCCCCCCCCTCCTTCCCACCCGTTTTCTTACCTTCTGCCTCTTACAAGTTAAAAAAAAAAAAAAAAAAAGTTACTTTGGGTTTTTCGTGTGTTTCTTTGGACTAATCTTTAATATGTTGGTTTTCAGTTTAAGCCTACTTTTGCATTAGAATACTGGTTTCTGTGGGTGGTGCCAGCGGTATTTATACCGTCCCATCCTCAAAAAGGATGAGCTCAGCCTCCAAGCTGCTGGAAGGGTTACGCAACCCAGAAGTAAGGGACTGGACTGTCGTTCCTTCAGGAACAATAATTAGCAGGTAAGATCTAATTACTTCCTCCTCCTTTTTTACCTACCGCCGGGGCTCCCCATACCTGGTCCACCCAATCCCTACACAATTTACTGTGCTCTTCGGCTGTCTGGTGGGTTTCTTGTAATAGCGTTATATCGCACTGCTGTCTGGTGAGAGCCTTCAAAATTTTCTCTCTCTTCACCGGGCTACCCAACCTGCAGACATTCCAAGAAATTATCTTCAGGATATCAATAGAGCATCAGGCCATATCATCAGCACAATTTTCATTTTGGTGGAAAAGGCCCCCCCCCCCCAGCCTGAGGCCTCTCCGTGGGTACACATTCAGAAGTTATTAATTGCCCCTCTCGGGTGCCTTGTATGCGACTACCCCCCCCCCCCAGACGCCCACATTCCTCTTTCTCCCTGTAGCTGCCTGTACCCCACCCCTCCCCCCCAACCTCCCACCCCCCCTGACCTATCCCACTGCCCTCTACCCACCTGCCCACACCGTTGCTCTCCTCCCCTACCCTGCCACATGGGATGTGACCGGGAGCCCCCCGCCCTCCACTCAAAGTGTTACCCCACCCTTCCACAGCCCCCCTGTAATAGGCAAATCAAGGTATATGCACACAATCCCCTTCACCCCAACATGTACCGCCATACTAAATGTTTTAACAATGCCTAGGACACATTTTTGCCCCCTCATACAGAACTGCAACAGCCCTCCCCATATGCAGTGCTCCCGAGGCCGGAAGGCCTGTACCACTTATAAAACAACATTCGTCACACCCCAACAGTACTCACTGTATTAGGTACCATACCATTATTAAGGGTGACCGTTCTACCCCCCCAAGACCACTCTTTTATGGCCCACCATGTGTCCCATAGTCCTCAGGCCCAGGGGCCTTATCGGGGAGATGAGACAGCATTACCAGGCTTTCAGTCACCAACAGGGTCTCTCCTTCATACGCCATACTCCGAACCAGGAGCACCCTTCCCAACAGTCTCACGGCATTCTTGCAGGCGAATCTCCTAGACACAAGACCTGCCTCTCCAGCTGATCCACATAGGGCCCGGCCTCCTCCGCTGAGCCGAACATCCGATGTTTCCCCTCATGGACCACATGCAAACGCGCTGGGTACTGCACCGAAAACATGATGTTAGCTGCTATAAGCCTCTGGCATAAAGGCGCATAAGCCCTTCTACGCTGGCTTACTGCTGCAGAGAAGTCTTGTGTAATTCGGATTTTAGCATTGTCTCTTTCAGTGATCCCACATCTCCGAGCCTCCCGTAGGACGGCCTCCTTATGCTGATATTGTAGGTATTTCGCCAGCACTACCCTAGGCCTGGGATCGTTACACTTCTTCGGGCCTACTCTGTGTGCTCTCTCAATGACCACTTGGGGGTCTCCCCCTCTCCTCCCATCAACGAGGCAGAGAGAGACTCTAGATAGAGTCTAAGATCTTTGTCTCCAATCGAGCCAGGAATCCCCAAAAATCGGAGGTTGCTACGTCTTGAACAATTTTCAAGATCCTCCACTTTCTCCTCCTGGGCCCTCCGGATGGAGCGTACCTGCGCCAGCTCCTGAACGAGCCTCTCTACTTCCTCCTCTGTGTGCGAGATGCGGGCCTCTGCCTGCTGCATTCGAACGCCGACCGCATCCACTGAGGCTTGCACTTCATCTAGTTTGCTGCGCAGGGTTTCAAATTGTGCAGCCAGTGTGCCCAAAACCGCCGCCGAGATATCTTCCACGGAGACCCCTGGGACCGGGGAGGACTCCGCCATTTTTTGAGCTCCCACCACGCGGTCCTTTTCCCTCCTCGCAGTCCTCGCTGCGGTCGCCATCCTCTCCCGGCAGGTCAGTACTGGCTCCTCGGGTCTTCTGCACTTACGGGGGAGTTGATTTTTCGTTTTTGTGCCACTCAAAGAGGCACAATTTTGCAGGTTCGGAGCAGGGGATCCCGGAGCTCAAGAGAGACGCAACCTCCCGGGCTCACCACATCACGTGACCTCTTCTTTTTTCTTTTAAGGTTTTCCTGGGCTGATGGGGGGAGGGGGGGTTAGGAATGGTAATGGGCTGGGGGGGGATTAGGACTGGTAATGGGCTATGGGGAGGGCTAGGACTGGAAATAGGGTGATGGGGGTTAGGACTGGTAATGGGCTATGGGGGGCTAAGACTGGAGGTGGGCTGATGGGGGGGGTTAGGACTGGAGGTGGGCTATGGGGGGGCTAAGACTGGTAATGGGCTATGGGGGGCTAAGACTGGTAATGGGCTGACGGGGGGTTAGCTGGGATGATGGGGGTTAGGACTGGTAATGGGTTAGGACTGGTAATGGGTTATGGGAGGGCTAAGACTGAAAATGGGGTGATGGGGGGCTTAGGACTGGTAATGGGCTGAGGGGGTTGCTAGTACTGGAATTGGGCTGAGTGGAAGGGGGGACTTGAACTGCAAATAGCTGATGGGGACGTGGGCTTGAAATGGAAACGGGCCGAGTGGAAGGGGGCTTGAACTGCAAATAGCTGATGGGGAGGAGGCATTGAATGGAAATGGGCTGTGAGGAGAGGGAGCTAGGACTGGAATGGGCTGAGTGGTGGGGGAGAGCTAGGACAGGAAGTGGGCTGATGGAGGGACTAGGATAGGACTGGAAATGGGCTGTTGGAGGGTGCTAAGCTTGGAAATGGGCTGTGGTGGGGGCTTGGATTTAAATGGACTCATGGAAGGGCTAGAACTGGAAGTAGGCTCATGGGGGGCTTAGATTTGACATGGGCTGAGTGGAGGGGAGCTAGGATTTGACATGGGCTGAGTGAAGGGGAGCTAGGATTTGACATGGGATGATGGTGGGGCTAGGAAAGGACTAGAAATGGGCTGATGGGGGGCTGGGATTGGAAATGAGCTGATGGAGGGACTCGGGTAGGACTGGAAATGGGCTAGGATAGGACTGGAAATGGGCTGATGGGGGGACTAGAAGGGAGTGGATGCTGGGTGGGGCTGGAACTAGAAGGGAGCTGATGTTGGGGGAGGATTTTATTTTATTTTATTTATTTAGACAGATTTGTATACCACCTTATCCTTCAATCAATCAAAGTGGTTACATTACATCATAATTGGTGGGTTACATTTAACATGTGGGTACTTAACAACATTTAGACAGTACAACATGTGGGTACTTAACATTTAGACGTATAGGCAGTGCAATTATAAGGGGATTTAAGTGCATTGTATAGTGGACTCGAGCGTCCGGTTAAGTTAAGTGGGTGTGTAGTAGGTGAAGGTATCTAGCTGTCGGAGGTTGTGTGTTGTATTGTTTGGGTAGGTAGAACTTTCTGCATGTTCATATGTTTCAATAAAGAGCAGGGATTTTAGGGCTTTGAGGAACTCTTTGGATGTCATCCATTGCCCTCAGGCTTGTTGGGAGGGAGCTCCATAGAGTAGATGCCAGTAGTGATGGGGCTCTCTTTGAGGTTATTTGTTTGGTCTTGTGGTATCCTGTAGGTGTGCCAATCATGTCAGTACTGGTTCTTCTTGGTCTATTGCTGTTATCTCTTGTTATGATGTATTGTAGTGCGTCTGCTGAGAGATGGTGAATGATCAGGATTGTTTTAAATTTTGCTCGTTACCATTGGGAGCCAGTGCAGTTGTTGTAAGACAGGGGTAATATGTTCATCTCTTGGTGTGTCTGTTATGATGCATGCTGTAGTATTTTGAACCATCTGGAGTGGGTGTAAGGTTTGCTGAGGGAGGCCTTGATATAGTGAGTTTCCGTAGTCCAGCAGAGGTGTGATGAGTGCTTGGCATACTGTGCGGAAGTGGTCCTGACGGAGTAATGGCTTGATCTTTCTGACGACTCTTAGCGTTGATAGGCCTTATTTGCAGTTTTAGAGATGTGGGACTTCATGTTTAAAGTTCTATCCAGGGTGATGTCCAGGTACTTAACTTCATCTTTGACTTCTATGAATTTGTCTAGGATGCTGATAGTTTGTGGTGGAACGAAGGTGGTATTCCTGGTGATGAACATTGCTTCTGTCTTATCAAAGTTTACCATTAGGTTGTTGGCTGTGAGCCAGGCGCGCATTTCTTCCAAGCATTTCGTTATTGTTGTGATATCTACTACTAGTAGGTTGACTGGAGCATGCACCATGATGTCATCGCCATAGATGTGGTAGTGGAGTTTATGGTGTTTAATGATGTTGCATATGGGTTGGATGTAAATATTAAACATTGATAATAGGGCTGATCCTTGTGGCACTCCTTGCTTGACGGGGAACTGCAGCAATTTCATTTAGTCGCTTTTGACTTGTTGTGTATGACCCTCCAGATAAGAAGTAAACCATTTCAGAGTGTTCTTGCATAATCCTATGTGTTGTAGTTGTTGTAGTAGCTTAGCGTGGGATATAGTGTCGAAGGCTGCCGATATGTCCATGAATACTAACATGAATCCACTCTTTATGTTGTCCATTCCTCTTAGGAGAGTGTCAAAGAGGGAAGTGAGTAGTGTTTCCACGCTGTGCTGAGGTTTGAAGCCATGTTGATGTATGTCTAGTGGTGCATTCACATCTATATGGTTTTGAAGTTGTGTCTGTACTGCCTTTTCCATGATTTTTGCAATGAATGGTAAGCTGGAGATGGGGCGGTATGATTTTGGTTCAGAGGGGTTAAGGATGTTGTTTTTATTGGTCATATCATAGCGTGTTTTAGGGGTTGTGGCATGTATCCCTGTTGGAGAGAGTCTCTTACAATTTTTTGAATGTGATGGGAGAGCTGGCTCTTTGAAGCCTTGATCCATGACACTGGGCATGAGTCTGACGGTGAGGTTGTTGTGTTGAGTCCAGTTATGTCCTCTATCTGTTGTTTTGATGGTATGCTGAATTCTTCCCATGTTTGTTGCTTCTCAGTGATCTTGTAGTCGTCTCTTTGTGGAGTGATGGGGTATGTTTGAGTGGTGTATTTTGATTCCATGTAGTCCGCAAATTTCTGTGGGTCAAGGTGGTGAGTGCACTGTTGCGTGTCGTCCTTTGTGAGTTTTTGGACAATACTAAAGAGTTCTCTTGGTTTGTTGGTGGAATTCATGATTAAGTTGGTATGATGGTGCTGTTAGTGCTCGTTTATCAGATCATTATATTCTTGTTGCTTGGCTCTGTATTGTATCTGGGAGCTGTAAGTTTTGCTTCGTCTCCATTTTCTTTCAAGTCTTCTTAGGGTGCGTTTAGCATCTCTGATATTATTTGAGTACCATGGGGCATTGGGTTGCTTGCGTGCATGTGATGTGTATGTCTCTCTGCTCTTAGGTGCTGTAGCTGCATTAGATATTATTGAGTTCCATTTTTCTATGTTGATGTCAAGTGTATCATATTCTTGTTGGAGCTGGGGAGTGATTTCATTTAGAAATGAGTCCTTATCGAAAGTTCTGAATCTTCTGACTATTTTCTCATTTTTCATGCGTTGGATAGGGTTACTCAGTGTAAGGGTGAATTCTATCATATAGTGGTCTGACCACGGGACTGGCTGATAGTTGGTATTGTAGTTATATTTTGCTGAATCATTTGTACTGGCATAAATACCATATCAGGTGTTGTACCATGCTGGTGTGTTGGAGTGGTGATTGTTTGGCAATAATTTAGTGACTCCATAGCTTTTAAGAATGATGTAGCTTCTCTGTTGGATGTGGAAGCTAGGTTGTAGTCTCCTAGTGCAATGAGGGGTTTGTGTTTACTGTTGTGTGCATATATTGTTTCAAGTACTGTTGAGAGATGTTCGGTTGTGGCTCCAGGCGGCCTGTAGGTGAGGGATATGCTTATGTACTTGTTAGCTATGGTGAGTGTGATGGATTCGATTGTGTTAGAGGTAGTGATTGTTTTAAATCTGTATTCTTTTCTGGTGAGTATTAGAACACCTCCTCCTCTTTTATGTGCTCTGATGCAGTTAAATGCTGCATAGCCTGTTGGTGTTGCTTGGTTTAATATGACCTGGTCTGTATCATCTAGCCAGGTTTTGGTGATGCTTATTATATCCAATTTTGTCAGTGATGAGATCAAGGATAGTGTTTAGTTTATTCCTGATCGATCGGGCGTTTAGTAATGCAAACCTTATGTTGGTTGATATAATTGGGTTGTTATGTACATTATTTGTATGCTGGGTGGTTGTATTGCATGTGGCATTATGTGGTTTGTGTGCTGCCTGTTTAGGATACTGGTGTTGATTGGTTAGGTATGTTTCTGGTGCCCATCTGGCTTGTGTGGGATGTAGATGGATCAAGGGGATCTGATCGTTAAGTCCAATGCCCTGTGTGTAGTACGCAAGTGTATGTAGAGTGTGAAGTAGGCCATGAGGTAGTTGTGTATGGAGTACATTTTGTAAGTTAGATTTTAGTGAGGTAGTAAGGAGTTAATGGTGGAAACTTGCAGGTTATGTGTTGTTTTTTATAGCAGTTTATGTAACAAATTATTTACAGCTGTGTTAATTGCAGCATTAGATTAGATTAGGATTAGAATGGGATGGAGCTGGGAGAGTAAAATGGAGAGGGGAAAAATATTTTGTGTGGGAGGGAAGAAAAATCTACAATTGGCCGGGTATTGGGAGAGTAAGTGGGGAATGAGGATGGAAGGGTAAAATTTGAGTGGATGAAATAGAAATGAGGAAAGAGCAAAAGGAGAAAGATTACTATGTTAAAGCAGATGTAGAGAGAGAATGGAAAAAAACTAGAAGAGAGAAGAAAGGACAAATGGACAGCAAACGATGGAGAGTTAGCAGAAGACACGAAGAAACCAGAAGAAAGTGGCTGGAGCAATTGCAACTGAAAAAGAAATGCACAAAAGGTAGAAAAATCTCTCTTTATTTTGAATTTATTAACTGGAATATGTCAGCTCTGGGAAATGTGCATCATTAACGTCTGCGCTTTGTTTAGTACAAGAGGAAATTAATTTATAGTTTTATTTCTACAGTGTTGTACATTCCAAGTTTGGCTTTTGGGATTCCCAGTTTAATTATTGTCTTCCTGTTTCTAAATTGTGATTCCTTGTTTGGTGATGGCCTATGTTCTGCATGTGTAACTGAGCTGAGGTATTCTGTTTATGTAATTCCTATTTGACATTGCCACTTGTTCTTTCCCCAGTAGGTCATGTATTGTTATTCTCTGAAATGTATTGGTTTAATATTTGCAATGTTGCCTTTTGATAGGTAGAGTATGGTGCTTTGTAAGTCCTGATAGTGCTGTTATGATACGGCGGGTTTGCTATGGGCTTAAATGGGTAGTTTCTAATGTGCCTGGCAGTTGGCACTGGATTATAGTAATGTAGAAATCTTTTAGTCTTTCTTTATCCATACACTCATTAAGAGGCATGTTTACTAAAAGTTAGTGTATGGTAACATTATGCAAATATTTCTGCAAATGAGGCCCCGCACCGAGTCTCCACACATGGCCCTGCACCCCCCTTGGGCCGCCCCTGCTTCTAGGTGTTTCATCTGTAATTTGTGTTAAGTAGGAGAATGTAGATTCGCAGTGGTATGTTGTTGAGAAGCAGGAGAGCAAGCGTCGTGCGTGTTCCCCGAGGTGAGGATATTCAATGGCATTTTTCCATATTTGAATGGGATCTTTTTTGCTGTCAAACAGCGACTTCAGAATATAATCTTCCGAGAGCTCAATTAACTCCATCTGCAGCTTCTCTGGGGCCTCAGATACATCAACTAAGTGAGGCTGAAAAGCTAATTTGAGGGTTATGTCATGCTTCTCAAAATCTCTGAACCTTTCATTGTATTCCTTGATTAGGGAGTCTATAACCGATTCATATTGTTTGAAACGTTCAAAAGAATGTGTTTCTTCATTAATCATTTTTACTAGGTGAGAGAAGTGATCTTCAGGAAGCTCATGTCGGCCAAGAAGTGATTTAAGGAATGTTTATTTTTTTCAGAATATTTTTATTTCTCGCCACATATCATATATAGACTTGGTGTTACCTTGCAATGAAACGTTCAAGTTATTTTGCTTTGTCATTATATCACACAGAAAAGCAACATTGCTATGAAACTCCTTGCATGATAATTCACAGTGTTCATTTCTTTTCTCGAAAAATTGGATTATTTGTTCACACAAATACAAAACTTTGACTAAAACCTGTCCTTGTGATAACCAGCGCACTTTCGAATGGTTATCACTTTCAAGGGCAAATCAACACTAATTACCTCATTATCCATCATTAGCATCTCACGAAATTGTCAATGTCTCATTGCATTTGCTCGAATATAATTCACAATTCCTACAACTTTCTGCAAAGTGTCATTTAAAACAGTGAATTTGGCACCGAGACTTTATTGATGCAACATGCAATGAAAAGAGAAGATCATTTTGGCTTGAAACCTCTTTCTTAAGTTGTGCGATAAAGCCTTCGTTCTTCCCTGTCATAGATGGTGCACCATCTGTGCATACACTTACTAAATTAGCCAGATGCAGTCCGAAGTCACGATATTTGTCTTTAAAATCATTGAACACATCGATTCCTCGCGTTCTGCTCTTTAGAGTGCTCAGAGTAAGCAACTCTTCGCAAACACGAAAATCCTTAGTTATGGCAGAAACAAAATACAATACCTGCGCTGAGTCAATGCAATCAGTTGATTCATCCATTGAATAGTACACTTTTCTTTTTGGATTATTTCTTTCAGTTGATCTACTACACTGAGTGTTAATTCATGCTGCCGATCAGCATTAGTTCTTCTTGAAAGAGACAGTTGTTTGTATTTGTTAACCTTATCAGGATCTAAGCTTCCTACAACCTCTACGATGCAATCTTTTATAATTTCCGCATCACTAAATGGCTTACCTTTTTCCCCCAAGTATATACTCCACTTTATAAGTAGCTTCTGTAGTTGCATTTCCGATACTCTGCACTGATTGGAATAACTGCCTCTGCTTTTGCTTCCCTTCTTTCAATTTTTGTAAAGCAATCTTTTGGGATTCACCTTCTAGCTTAAAATATTTATTGTCCTTATGAGTAGAGTAGTGTAGATGTGCATTGTATTTTTTTACCGTTGAAATTACAGAATCACAGAGCAAGCAACTCATTTTATCCTTCTCAAAAACATAGTATTGCAATTCCCACTCATCATTAAACACACTGTTTTTCTTTCAGCGACCTTTTCGTTTTTTTCGACATGATGGAAAGCAAAAAAAAAAATGTAATCAAGTGACACACACACACTGAAGGAAGGAACCACAAATGCTGCACTCTCTACATAAGAACATAAGATATGCCATACTGGGTCAGACCAAGGTCCATCAAGCCCAGTATCCTGTTTCCAACAGTGGCCAATCTAGGTCATACGTACCTAGCAGTTTCCCCAAAAGAGACAGGTTCTGCAGTGCTTGTACTAAGTCAAGCATTGATATCCTGGGTCCCTTCTTAATAATGGTTTATGGACCTTTCCTCCAGGAACTTGTCCAAACCTTTTATAAACCCAGCTACACTAACAGCCTTTACTATATCCTCAGGTAACAAATTCCAGAGTTTGATTACACGTTGAGTGAAAAAATATTTTCTTTTATTAGTCTTAAATAGTTTACCCTGTAGCTTAATTGCATGTCCCCTAGTCTTTCTATATTCTGATAACGTAAACAGTCGATCTACGTTTACCCGTTCCACTCAGTTCATTAATTTATAGACTTCTATCATATCTCCCCTCAGCCGTCTCTTTTCCAGGTTAAAGAGCCCTAACCTTTTTAGCCTTTCTTCAGAGGAGTGTCCTTCCATCCCCTTTACCATTTTGGTGGCTCTTCTCTGAACCTTTTCTAATAACGCTATATCCTTTTTAAGATACGGCGACCAGAATTGCACACAATATTCAAGGTGCGGTCTCACCATGGAACGGTATAGAGGCATTATAATATCTTTTGTTTTATTTTCCATTCCTTTCCTTATGATACCTAGCATTCTATTTGCTCTCTTGGTTGCCGCTGCACACTGGGCCGAGGGTTCTAACATGTTATCCACAATGACGCCTAAATCTTTTTCCTGGGTGGTGGTTCCTAATGTGGAACCTTGTATCGTGTAACCATAGTTTGGGTTGTTCTTCCCTAGGTGCATAACTTTGCACTTGTCCACATTAAATTTCATCTGCCATTTTGATGCCCAGTCTTCCAATTTATCAAGATCCTCTTGCAATTTTCCACAATTCTCTTGGGTTTTAACAACTTTAAATAGTTTTGTGTCATCTGCAAATTTGATAACCTCACTCGTTATTCCACTTTCCAGGTCATTTATGAATATGTCAAAAAGCAGCGGACCCAGCACAGATCCCTGGGGTACACCACTATTCACCTTTCTCCATTGGGAAAATTGGCCATTTAGCCCAACCCTCTTTCTATCTTTTAACCAGTACCTGATCCACAGTAGTACACTGCCTCCTATCCCATGACTCTTTAGTTTTGCCAAGTCTCTGATGAGGGACCCTGTCAAAAGCTTTCTGAAAGTCTAGATACACTATATCAACCGACTCACCTTTATCCACCTGTTTATTCACACTTTCAAAAAAACAACAGATTAGTAAGACAAGATCTTCCTTGACTAAAGCCATGTTGGCTGTCTCCCATTAGGCCATGACTATCTACATGCTGAGCAATTTTATTCTTTATGATGGTTTCTACTATTTTTCCCGGTACTGACGTGAGGCTCACCGGTCTGTAGTTTCCCAGATCACCCCTGGAACCCTTTTTAAAAATTGGTGTTACATTGGCAATCCGCCAATCTTCAGGTATTAGAGATGATTTTAATGATAGTTCACAGATTACTAATAGCAGGTCTACGCCAGCCAGTTAGTAACTGTCACCACAGTGTTGCCAGAAGGTGGAGAAGAAATTTTGGTTTCAAAACTAGCGCCAATTCTTTTTTGTTGCAATCATGAATTTGTTTCTTCACATATAAATTTGAACGAAAATGTTGAGAATTTATTCAATGTCACTCACCAGGTACCTCCTCGTACCGTGGTTTTACATCCTACACGCGCCAAGGCTGAGGCACACTCTCCTCTACGCGACACACTTCGACTCACACGCACGACCACTACGCTTCACCACCAACTACAAACTGATTTACTAATGCATTCTCTCATTCAAAATCCAACCCTTACTCTTCCTCCGCATTCTCCTCAGAGTCTCATTGTGATATATTTATCCGAAGGCGTGATGTTACGCCACGCCAGTTCCACGTCTGTCAGTGGGTGTAGTGTCTATCGCCAGTTCCCCGTACCGACGTCGCCGGCAACGGACATTTTGGGCGACCCCTTTATTGCCTCCAAGAACTACAATTAGATAAGCGATACTACCTTATCGCGGCCAGATAACGGCTTTTACCGAGAATCATCTCTTTGCGGAATTGCCATATTGCCAAAATTAGTTCACATATGTTAATCAATGTCATATATATAACAATATGAAAACTTGTTTAAGAAGGCCGCACATCACGCTCCAAAAGGCCGCATGGGGCCTTAAGGCCACAGGTTACCCACCCCTGGACTACACAGACGATCTCTCTCAGCAATTGTGATTTCAAGTTAAACTTTCAAACTCCCTCAGAGCATTACAATTTCAGCTTCATATTTTTTATTACTTGTGCACAGCATGCACAAATCTCTTAGTATTTTATGTTCCATTGGTTTTCACTTCATGTTCTGTTTTTTCTGGTTTGCATAACATACAGTTCATTGTATGTAGGCATTATGAGAGCACAGTGGAGTTTTTTTCCCAGTGGGCTCTTTCTCTTGACAGTTTCCAGTTGATGAATCAGGTTTTTTTACCCCTGTTAATTTTCTGCTTTCAGTAATAGGACTCGTGTTTCAACATATTATGCATTGCATACAGTATCACAGTGAAGTTTTTTGTTTTTTTTTCCCCCTCCTTTCCCCTCCCCACTTTTTTCATTCTCCCCTACCCCTCCTTTCTGTCTCTCTTCCTTTTTCTCCCTTCCCATTCCACCCCCTCCATTTTGCTCATTTTTGTTTTATTATTGTTTTTATCTGTAGGATTTCTTAGGGCATCAGTAGAGTGGGGTAAGTCCCCCCCCCCATCTTTTTTTTGTACAAAGGTTTATGCCCTCCTCGTCCCCTTGTACAAGTGTTTTGCCCTTTCTTCTTTGTAATGTGTGTACTCCACAAAATCATTGCTTACTGTCAATGTTATTTAATATCAATGTGTGGTTCTGATTGGATTATAACTTTTTAATCATCCCTTCTTGGCAGATGTTGTATGTACCACATTCGTATTTGGTTTTAACTGTCACATTTTTTAAATTGTCACATAACTTGATTTATAATGTCCAGCTTTTAATACTGGTTTTTAATGTTTTTCACGTTGTGTTTTTTTAAATTCTATTGCATCATTATTCTTCTTTATGTTCATCTTTATGATATATTTTTTTTACTCATTCCTCTGTATGTTTTTATGTAATATTTTTTTGTTTTTATCTTTGAGGTGTGTGCCCCCTGAGGAAGGCATTGCCAAAACGCGTTGGGGCTGGAATAAAGTTGGTAACCTGACCATACTGTTTGGTGCACCTGCTTCTTTTGTTTTCTTGAGCAGGGACCGTCTTACATGTATGTGGTACATCACTGTGTATGCCAAAACAATAAGTAGTAATAGTAAATTATAGCTACAATTAGCGGGGTGCCCCAGGGTTTGGTCCTGGGCCCACACTGTTCAATGTATTTGTGAGTGATATTGCTGAAGGACTGAATGGAAAAGTCTGGTTTTTTTGCAGATGACACAAAAATTTGCAACAGAGTGGACTCCCCCGAGGGAGTGGATAACATGAGGAAAGATCTACAAAAGCTGGAAGAATGGTCTAATGCTTGGCAATTACGTTTTAATGCGAAAAAGTGCAGTGTCATGCACTTAGGTAGCAGAAATCCAAGGGAAATGTACGCGATAGGGGGCGAGAGGTTGGTGTGCATGGTTCAGGAGAAAGACCTTGGTGTGATTATCTCTGATGATCTCAAGGTGGCAAAACAGTGCGACAAGGTGGTGGCAAAAGTCAGGAGGATGTTGGGCTGCATACAAAGAGGGATTACCAGCAGAAAGAAGGAGGTACTTATGCCACTGTACAGGTCGCTGGTGAGGCCTCACTTGGAATACTGTGTTCAGTTTTGGAGACCATATCTTGCAAAAGATGTAAAAAGACTGGAAACTATTCGGAGGAAGGCGACCAAAATGATTTGGAGCCTGCGTAAGAAACCTCACGAGAAGAGACTTGAAGACCTAAATATGTACACTTTGGAGGAGAGGAGGGATAGGGGAGATATGATTCAGGCCTTTAAATACTTAAAGAGGAACGATGAACAAACAAACCTCTTCCAAAGACGGGGAAGCTGCAAAACTAGAGGGCATAACATGAAGCTGCAAGGTGGAAAATTGAAAGGCAATGTCAGGAAATATTTTTTCACTGAAAGGGTGGTGGATGCTTGGAATGCTCTTCCGATGGAAGTGGTGGGGGCAAACATGGTGACGGAATTCAAAACAGCATGGGACCAGCACAGCGGATCCCTTTACAGAAACAGGATAAAGCACAGTTACTTACCTGTAACAGGTGATCTCTGGGAACAGCAGGAATTAGTCCTCACATATGGGTACGTCGGTACCGACGGAGCCCGTGCGGGAAAGCTCCCCAGCTTCTTAGAATAGAAGCTTTTGGGACCTCCCACTGCACATGCGCACTGCCTTCCCGCCTTCCTGAACAGCTCTCCTCAGTTTCGAGTTTATAGCTGAGTCAACAGAGAGAGGACAGGAAGATAGATAGATAAAAGATACAACTCCTAGGGGAGGTGGGTGGGTTGTGAGGACTAATTCCTGCTGTTCCCAGAGATCACCTGTTACAGGTAAGTAACTGTGCTATCTCCAGGAACAAGCAGGAATAAGTCCTCACATATGGGGACTCCCTAGCTTAGATGCATGGGATCCCCTGTAAAGGTTCGCCATCTTCGTATGGATCTCAGGCATCCATTCTGGGAAGGTGGGCAGGAGTTGTTTAGGAATGGAACAGGTGCTTGAGGACAGCCTGGCCAAACAAGGCATCCCGGCGGGAGTCCTTGTCCAAACAGTAATGGGCTGTGAAGGTATGAACCGAGGCCCAGGTAGCGGCTCGACAGATCTGATCTATGGAAACAGAGTGCAGATGAGCCATAGAAGTTGCCATGGCCCTCACATTGTGAGCAGTGACATGGCCTTCCAGAGAAATGTTTTTGCTCTGGTAAGCAAAAGAAATACACTGAGCAATCCAATTGGAAAGTGTACGCTTGGAGACTGGAAGTCCCAAATGGGAAGGATCAAAGGCCACAAAAAGTTGAGAAGACTTTCGATGTGGCTGAGTCCTATTAAGGTAAAAAGCGAGAGCTCTTTTACAATCCAGAGTATGAAGGTTCCTCTCTGCATTGGATGCATGAGGAGCTGGAAAAAAGACAGGTAGATATACCTCTTGATTAAGATGAAAAGGCGAGACCACTTTAGGCATAAAGTGGGGATTCGTCCTAAGGACCACCTTATCATGATGAAATCTTGTGTAAGGTGGATTAGCCACTAAAGCCTGCAGCTCACTGATGCGGCGAGCCGAAGTGACTGCAATGAGGAAGATGACCTTCCAGGAAAGAAATTTCAAGGAGGTGGAAAACATTGGCTCAAAAGGTGGCTTCATAAGTTGACCGAGCACTAGATTCAAATCCCATGCGACCGGGGGTGGTCTGATGGGAGGTTTAGTGAGAGTCAGGCCTCTCATGAATCTTGCAACAAGAGGATGAGAGGAGATAGGTTGTCCATTTATATGTTTCAAGGATGCTGCAATAGCGCTTAAATGGACTCTTACCGAATTTGTCTTGAGGCCTGCATTGGATAGATGCAGGAGATAATCAAGAAGAGAATTCAAAGGAAGTGCCAGAGGGTCAAGACCCTGCTGAGCACACCAAATGGAAAAACGTTTCCATTTGAAAGCATAGGAACGCCTGGTAGAGGGTTTCCTAGAGGCAGAAAGGATATCTTTCACTGGTTGGGAAAGATGAAAGTCTTGAAGGCTTAAGCCTTCAGTAACCAAGCACTGAGGTGAAGGGATTTGGGGTTTGGGTGCCACAAAGTCCCCTCCTCCTGAGACAGGAGGTCTGGCGCAGCTCCCAGATCCAAGTAGGATCCCTGGGAGAGCTGTAGAAGTAGAGAGGGAACCACACTTGGCGTGGCCAGCGTGGAGCTATGAGGATCATAGTTCCATGATCCCTCTGGAGTTTGAACAGAGTCTTGGGAATCAAAGGAATGGGTGGAAAGGCATATAGGAATGCCTGATTCCAATTCAGGAGAAAGGCGTCCGTAGCCTGAGCTCCCTGACACGGAGTTCTGGAACAGAACCAGGGAAGTTTGGCATTCCACGGACTTGCAAAGAGGTCTATGTCCGGGGTCCCCCATTCCTGAAAGATTCGGTTTATTTGGTCCAAATGTAGGGACCATTCGTGTGGCAGCAGAACTCGACTGAGCCTGTCTGCCCGAGAGTTTTGAACTCCTGGGAGATACACTGCTAGCAGGTGAATCTGATGCTCTCTGGCGAAGGCCCATAGTCTTAGAGCTTCGTTGCAAAGCGACAGAGAGCCCGTCCCTCCTTGTTTGTTTATGTAAAACATGGCCACCTGATTGTCCGTCTGAACTAGGACAGTGAGGTTGGCTAGGAGGGAGTGGAAGACCTTGAGGGCAAGGTAAATTGCTCGCAGTTCCAGAAGATTGATATGAAGGGTGGTCTCCTGTAGAGACCAAGTGCCCTGAGTGGAGAGAGTTTGCAGATGGGCTCCCCACCCTGTTTGGGAGGCATCTGTTGTGAGGGTTGCTTGGGGTAGCAATGGTTGAAATGGAGCCCCCAACAACAGATTCTTGGTGGAAGTCCACCAGTGGAGGGACCAAAACAGACGATCGGAGGTTTGTATTTGGTCTGAGAGCGCTCCTGACGCCTGAGTCCACTGAGTGGCCAGGGTCCATTGAGCTGCTCTCATATGAAGACGAGCATAGGGCACCACATGCACTGTGGAGGCCATATGACCCAGTAGGCGTAGCATTTCCCTGGCTGTCAAGTGAGTGCTGGACTGAGCTTGGGAGGCCAAACTCAGGAGGCGCTGGCCTCGAACCTGTGGAAGGTAGGCCCTTGCAGTGATGGTGTCCAACTGGGCCCCTATGAATTCTAGAGATTGAGTAGGGATGAGTTGGGACTTGGGAAGGTTTACTACCAGTCCCAGATACTGCAAAAGGCTCCTTGTGTGGTCCAGGGAAATCTGGGCCTGTGACTGAGTTGGAGCTCGGATGAGCCAGTCGTCCAGATATGGGAAGACAAAGATTCCCATGCCTCTTAGAAATGCGGCTACGACTGCCATGCATTTTGTGAATACTCTTGGAGCAGAGGCTAGACCGAAGGGGAGTACTCTGTATTGGAAATGTTTTCCCTGAAACAGAAAGCGAAGATACTTTCTGTGGGATGGATGGATGAGTATATGTGTATACGCATCCTGTAGGTCTAGAGAACAAAGCCAGTCCTGACCCTGGAGGTAAGGAAGGAGAATGCCGAGAGACAGCATTTTGAATTTCTCCTTGAAGAGAAATTTGTTCAATTCTCTCAGATCTAGGATTGGTCTGAATCCCCCTGTCTTCTTTGGAATGAGAAAATAAGGGGAGTAGAAACCGGACCCTTGTTGAGGAAGAGGAACCTCTTCTATGGCCCCTTGGGCAAGAAGAGAGGAAACCTCTTGACCCAACAGGGTTAGGAGAGATGGGGGAGAATTGAATGGTCTCACCATATGATGGGGAGGAAGGCTGGAGAAATGAAGTTTGTAACCCTCTCGAATGATAGAGAGGGTCCATTGTTCTGTTGTGATTTGTTCCCATCTGGGAGCAAAGTGAACCAACCTTCCGGGTATGGTGAGAGGTTCTGGTTGTGTTAGAACCAGAAGTGGCAAGTTCCCTAGGAGCAAGTCAAAACCCCTGAGGGGTTGGAGCCTGCTGAGCTACAGTAGCTGCTGCAGGCTTAGCTCGTGCTTGTTTGGATTGCTGACGCTTAGCAGTATAGCGAGGTTGAGAAGACTGCTGGCCAGTATTTGAAGCAACTCTGGCCTTCTTATAGTAAGGCCTTTTAAAAGACTTTTTCTTAGTAGGAATTGAAGTGGACTTTGAAAGTCTTTCCAAGGTGGCATTTTCAGCATCCATCTGGGTGGCTTTGATTTGCCACTCTTCCCCAAATAAGTTCTCACCTGTACAGGGCAGATTACGTAAGCCATCTAGAACCCAAGGTTCCAGATCAGAGGCCTGGAGCCAAGCAAGACGTCGGGCTGCAATAGCAATGCCCGAAGCCCTACTGGCTCCCTCAAAGGAATCATATGCTGCCCTATTAGAGAACTTAGAAACCTCTAAGAGTTGTTTCACTAGGGAAAGGAAACCCTGCTTTTTATCCTCAGGGATAAAGGGGGCAAAATGCCGCACCTTTTTGGCAAGTTCCTCCAGGAACATGCCCATATAGAGACTGTAGGAATTAATCCTGGCTATAAGCATACTAGCCTGGAAAATTTTCCTACCAAAAGAGTCCAAAGTCTTACATTCCCGTCCTGGAGGGGTGGAAGAGTGCCTTTTGGTACTCCTAATCTTCTTCATTGCAGACTTCACCACAATAGAGTGGTGGGGCAATTGAGTCTTTTGGAAACCAGGAGAAGGAGGGACCCTATACATGGTGTCCAACCTACGGGAATAAGGAGACAAAGTCAAAGGATTTTCCCAGAAATCCATCAGTTGTTCTTGAAGGATTTCATGGATAGGCAGGGTAACTGCCTCTTTAGGGGCCTTTGAGTATCCCAAAATATCCAGTTTTTTGGATCTGGGTTCCTTTTCAGAGGATGTGGTAATAGAAAGGGCTGTAGCCATATCTAAAACAAAGTCCTGGAAGGACAAATCCTCTGGAGGGGACATTCTCCTTTTAGGAGAAGAGGGCTCCTCAGGTAAGTTGAGTGAAAACTCAGCAGAATCATCAGAGGAGTGAAAATCCTCAGAGGAATCGGTGCTTTCCTCTAACGCACGATACGCGTACCGATCGGTATCGATATCGGGCGTATCGGGTATGGAACCGGTATGGAGCGAAAGCCCATACGGTACCGACTTGCGTTTAGAGGTGGACGGCCTCGATACCGGCATGGCGGACGATACCGGTATCGGGCCCGGAACCGCTGAAAGCGGAACCGATGGCGTTGCAGCTTTAATGAAAGCCATGACGGCCTGCTGCATGGACTGTACAGTATCGCCCATGGACGCCATAGCTGCCTGGATGTCGGTACCGGAGTGACCCGGTACCCCAGAGCAGGCTAACAGGTGATCTGTCGAGGCCGTAGCATCGATATCAACCTGAGACCCCTGAATTGGCGTTTTTGGAAGTTGGACTTCCCGCCGGGGTTGTTTGGCTGGGGCAGGGTCCTCAAGTTCTAAGCTAAGAGCCTCTCGATGCTTTGAAGGAGATTTGCTCTTTGAGGACTTGCCCACAGAAGGTTTGGTTACCTGAGATCCATCCGGAGAAGAAGACCTGGATGACTGTGATGCTGTATTCTCTGAAGCAAACAGCACATGGAATTTGTTGGCCCGGTTCTGCAGCCCACGTTTAGACATGTGGGAGCAAGATGGGCAGTCCGGTATGGAATGGTCAGGCCCCAAACATTTCAGACACCAGTCATGGGTGTCTGTGACTGAAATAACAGCATTACATTTGGTACACTTCTTAAATCCAGGGGCTGGCTTCTCCATGAGGAGAAAATTGAGTAGGCCGAGAGGCCTCTCTGAAGTGACCAAAAAGCTAAAAAATAAGAAAAAAGAATTATAATTTTTTAAAGAAAGAAAGAAAAGACCGGCGATACCGGTATCGGTATGGGGAAGGCAGGTACGCGGTCTAAAGAAACAAATAAAATAACAATTTCTTCAGCGGTGACAGGAACACGACCTGCTGGCTCCGCGGAAAAAGAGAAACTGAGGAGAGCTGTTCAGGAAGGCGGGAAGGCAGTGCGCATGTGCAGTGGGAGGTCCCAAAAGCTTCTATTCTAAGAAGCTGGGGAGCTTTCCCGCACGGGCTCCGTCGGTACCGACGTACCCATATGTGAGGACTTATTCCTGCTTGTTCCTGGAGATAAACAAAATAAACTGAACCATCTAACTTCTCAACAAATAGGGGTGTCCTACATGGAGTGGTGGGTCCACCCCTAGACAGAGACATGGTGCACCTACTCTTGCCATATTGCTGGGCAGACTGGATGGACCATGCTGGTCTATCTCCAGGAACAAGCAGGAATGAGTCTTCACATTGGGTACGTCGGTACCGACGGAGCCTGCACGGGAATGCTCCCCAGCATCCAATCAGAAAGCTTTTGGGAGCATCCCTCGCGCCTGCGCGCTGACTTCCCGCCTTTTCCACTTCTCCTCAGTTTTTGTTTTTCCGCGGAGCCGGCAGGACGTCCTCCTGTCACCGCAGAAACCTTTTTCTTTAAATTCTTCATTTTTTGTTTTCTTGTGGTCGTGGCTGTTTATCCCACTGCCACCGGTACCGCCGGTGGTTTTTTCTTTTATTTTTTCTTAAACTCAGAGAGATTTTTCCCTCTGTTTTCTGTCTTAACATTTTGGGCCTACAAGGCCTCTTCATCATGGAGCCTTCTTCTCCTAAGAAGTGCCTTCACTGTGGAAACACAGTTTTCTTTTTAGACTCCAATAACTGGTGTCTAACCTGTTTGGGTCCTGACCCTTTTTCCCCTGAACCATCAGGCTACAATACTGTGAGAAGACCTTCCCTCTTTCGAGTTTCCCTCGATACCGTTTTCACTCCGGCAGTGAAGACACCGGTTTTTTCTTCTCTACAGGATCAGGTAACCCACAAACAGTCTGTTAAGACTTGCCAATCCTTGAGTGGTAGGTCTCATGCCAAGCATGACGACGGCTCCGGCCTTGCCCTCAAGACCCCATTGGCATTAAAACCCCGGTGGGAGTTTTCGGGCTCCAAAGCATTTCAGGGGTTTCAGGTTGTTCCTGGGGCTCACCCCTCACAGAAAATACTTGAGCCATGCTCGGTAGTGGTATCCGCTTCGAGCGGTACCGATACCCCGGCATCGGCACCGGTGTCGAGTGTTCCACTCTTCATCAGGGATCGTCATCTGGCGTCCTCGGTACCTTCGGGACCAATCGATACATTCCAGAGTGACTTTCCTGTATCTAAGCCATGCTCGGTGGTGGTATCCGCTTTGGCCGGTACCGATACCCCGGCATCGGCACCGGTGTCGAGTGTTCCACTCTTCACCAGGGATCGTCATCTGGTGTCCTCGGTACCTTTGGGACCGATCGATACGACCCAGAGTGACTTTACTGTATCGGCATTGCCGATACCACCACCGACGTCGGTGCCCTCTAGACATGCATCGATAGACTCGCTCCCTTCGATGCCGAGTCTGGAATCGATATCTAGTCTAGATGACTGGGTACAGACGCGTCTTGGAACCAACCTTTATCGTTTCCGGATACGCAGTACCGAGGATATTCACCAAGACTCTCTGGTTACCTCGGTACCGCTTAAGCAGCCTCCGATGACTGCCTCGATAACATTACCGTCGGTATCAGTATCGGTGTCGATTCCTGCAGCTACATCGGTACCATCGATCCTTTCTATGCCTAGTTTGGAATCGATACCTGGCATGGACGATGCAGTACGAACTGCCTCAAATCGTGACTGCCAGTATCACTATCCATCTAGTGGGGTTCTTTTTCTGCACCAGACCAATACATCTTCTGGTGCTCAGGCTGCTTCTTCAACCTTAGCCTACCCAGGGATGGTTCCCATTGGAGATCCTTCTTTTCAGAAATTTCTCCTTGATATGGCAACCTTTCTTGCTATCCCTATCCCTGGCTGTGATCTTAACCAAGGCTCTCCTGCAAAAAAGGAAAATCTAATGCTTCCTTTACATCAGTCTTTGCAGGATCTTCTTCTAAGAATATGGGAATCCCCTTTAAGAGTTCCCTCACCTTCTACAGCAACTAATGTTCTGTATCAGGTGGCCCCCTCTCCAGGGTTTCAAAAGACTCAACTTCCTCATCATTCCATTGTAGTGGAATCAGCAATGAGGAAAGTAAAAAGCAAGAAGAAGCATTCTTCTTATCCACCAGGTCGTGCATCTAGAGCACTTGATGCCTTTGGACGTCAAACCTTCCAAACATCTATGCTGGCATCAAGAATTATTTCTTATATTTTTTATATGAGTCTAACATTCCAGGAGATCACAAAGAAATTATCTCTTTTGGCTCCTTTTTTGTCAGAGCCTAAGGCTGCTGACTATTCCTTGCTTCTTAGTCATAGCCGGAATATCTCTTGGTTTCTTTCTCGTGCTTCTCTAGACTCTTTTGAGTCTGTTAGCAGATCCTCTGCTATTGCCATTGGAGCACGTCGTAGAGCCTGGCTCCAAGCTTCGGACTTGAACAGATGGGCACAACACACACTGGGTAATTCTCCTTGTACTGGAGAACATCTTTTCAATAAGGAGGCTTTACGTCAGGTTGCTCATTGCTCCACTGACTTCCTTAGTTCTGGAAACCATTCTAAGCCTTCTTCTTCCCCAGGAGGTAGGAAATGTCCTACCAAACCTTCTTTCCCTAAGAAAAGAAGGTTTCATTCTTCTCCTGCCCATCATCCAGATGTACCCAAGCAAGGGACACCTCGTCCTAGTCTGAAGTTTCCAAACTCTAGCCAGTCTGAGCATACCCAGCAACCATAGGTTCTGAAGGTTGCAATCTACAGTTAACTTCTTCCTAGCAGAAGTTTGTTCACTGTTTTTTCTTAAAGCTCTACACTGGGGTTTTCCTTTTTCAGTATGCCAAGCTGTCAGGATATTCTTGTCCATGGGTTACAGAATTCTCCTCTTCTTTCTACCAAGAAGGGAAGTTACAACTATCCAAGATAGTTTCTGTCCCAACATGAACATTTTTTTCCTTCAGCTGACTTGCCATATGGGTAAGTCACCCTCCAATTACCTGTTTTCTCTACCCTCTCGTCCAAGGTTTCCCCTGACTGAGTGGTACCATACTGAAAAGTTCTCTAGCCTTTCATTCCAGTGTAGACTTTGTTTTCCTTGAATACATTCTCAAGATAACTCATCAGACAGGGACAGGAATATCTCCTCTCCCTTTGTCTGTTTCTCTTTGTTTTGCACAGGAAGATTCTCTCTGCTGTCTTTTTCAGCTGCTGTGCATGCAGGAGTTCCAGTGATTGAGCTACTGGTACTTTTCCACAATTTCTGTCTAGCCTCAGTAGTGATTCCAAGCTAGTACTCATCTATCTTGGATTATCCTACTCATTTTAGGCTTTTCACATTATCTTCTTTCTAGCCATCTCCTTTTCCTAGGATGTGGCAACACACCTGACTTCAGTCAGTTTTATCTCATAATTCTCCTGCACAATGCTCTCTGCAATCTTCAGAGAAGCTTTCTACTATGGGCCCTTGCTACAGAGCATTGAACTTTATCTCTGAGGGCTATTCTATATAGTAGGAAAAAGCTTATAAATCATTCCCATGACTCTGAGGGTTCTCCACACCCTCTTGTCTCCTGTTATAATTCAGATAAGCTTTTTCTGCGTGAATATCCAAGGTTACTAGTAACGCATGATACCCCCTATGTCCCTCCAGTGGGTCCTCCTGGTATCTTCTCTATGCATTTCTACCCATCTACCATGTCAGAGTTCTAAAGGCTTTACAGACTGATATTATCCTCTGTTTTTCACGCAACCATCCTGGTTATTTTACTGGATTGCATTCCTGCATCCTATTAACCCACGGAAATAGATTCTCTATATATCTGTCAAGTGGGTTTCATCCTCTTGTTATTGGATGAATCTTTCCCCTTCACATTCCCCATGTGAATGTTCTTATGGGGCTTAGTGGTAGACATATCTTCAGACTCATATTCATGTATGTATATATATCTATATATGCATCTACATACATATGTCTGTGAGCTGTGTGTGCATACTTATGCACATATCTATATATAGGTATATATATCCCCCTATACATCTGTCGGGAGATTTTTTTATAGGTCGATATGTATTACATACTATCTCCCTGACTATAAAAATTGTTTTACCTTCTTAGAGGTTCCAGACAGTGGGCTTCCATATTTTCATACTGTTCCTCAGTATGTAGGGGCTCTTATGCACACAACCATTGCTGTGGTGCTAACAGCTTCTACTTTGTCCTAAGTCTCCCTATCCTTGAAGCATCAGGCTTCAATATCTTTCCTATCTCTCACCAGATAGGAAAGAGTGTACATCTTCATTAGTTCTGAGTACACATCTATTCTCCTTGGGAATACGGGCTTCTTTCCATACCCCTCCTTCCCTCTAGGACTGGACTGGTTGTCCAAATCGGTCAGTCTTCTTCTTTTAGTCCTCAGTGTTAATGACTCTGTACCTAAAAGAATTTTCAGCTTTTCCCATAAAGCTTTCCGTTGAAGACCTGCCGTTCTTATCCTGCCCCAGTTGACACCTGGGTCTCCTGCTAATTCCAGGTTTGGACCTTCATCCTCACTGCTGTGAGGTCACCTTGAGGATTCCGCTACTGCATATCCAGTAGACTCCATCCCGCTCTCTACTTCCTACAATCCAGTAGGTAAGCTCCATATTATAATTGTTCATTAAATAATTTTAATGATACTTATTATACATACCAAGGACTCCTCTTCTGTAGTCCTTAGGTTCGCTGTTTTCCTTACAGCTCTCCTCTTCTCAACTCCTACCCTCCATCCCTCATGGGATGCCGGAGATTCCTGGGTGGTAAATGCACTCCTGATCCAGGGACAAGCATTTTATGGGATCTCCTCCTGGCATCTACAGCTAGGGAGTCCCCATATGTGAAGACTCATTCCTGCTTGTTCCTGGAGATAGCACAGTTACTTACCTGTAACAGGTGATCTCTGGGAACAGCAGGAATAAGTCTTCACAACCCACCCACCTCCCCTAGGAGTTGTATCTATCTATCTATCTATCTTCCTTTCCTCTTTCTCTCCTTTGTCTCAGCTATGAAACTCAACTGAGGAGAAGAAGTGGAAAAGGCGGGAAGTCAGCGCACAGGCGCGAGGGATGCTCCCAAAAGCTTTCTGATTGGATGCTGGGGAGCATTCCCGTGCAGGCTCCGTCGGTACCGACGTACCCATATGTGAAGACTTATTCCTGCTGTTCCCAGAGATCACCTGTTACAGGTAAGTAACTGTGCTTTATCTGCCGTCATTTACTATGTTACTATTATGGTCTCAGTATATCCCTTCCTCTTCCTTTACAGCCAGCACTATCACCCACAATCCAGTTGGAAAAGCAATGAGAATCTAGCCCTAGCAGTCCCAGCAAATCTACAGAGCTAACACTTTTGCTTTTATGCAAATGGGATTTGTTTGCTATTGACTACAACCAATTGATATGACATACTGATGGCACACTATCCAGAAAATTGTTTAGCTGCTGAAATTTGACAGTAGAATCAGACAGCATCCACCCCACCTATGATACAGGCTTATGGAAAATACTGCAGCAGCTCCCACTCTGCAATCAGAAAAAGCAATGCATGCCCTCAAACTATTCAAAGACAGAAATACCAATGAAAGCTTCAGGCTCAAGTTCTTTCCAAGCTCCAACTGACTTGGCTAAAGAATGATATCCCAAGTTCCCAGAAAAGGCTCCTCTCACACATCTGAAAAGCCCTAGGCCCAATATTTAACAGATTTTTGTATACCGCCTTTAGGCCAAAGCAGTATACAGAGAACAAACAGCAAACAAACTCAATTGACTATGCTGCCTCTCACATTTTCTAGACAATTCCAACAGATCTAGATATTCCTGTGGAACACAATTCCATCTTTTAAGAAGTTTCTGTAGTGTTCCTTTATTTATTAGGAGAAAACTGGTATTAAAAAAACCCTTTAATTCCCATTCTCAGAAGTAAAGGGACTGGACTGGAGTGACGATAAGGAACTGGTATTAAAAAAACCCTTTAATTCCCATAAGCTTAGTCTCAGGAAAATCAAGATCACAGAAATCCTATAGGCCAGATTCTAGAATAGAGGATTTAATAGTTATGAGTCATTCAAAAAGCTTCTAAAATATCCATTTTCCTATAGGTGTCAGTCATAAGAACATAAAGATATGCCATACTGGGTCAGAGCAAGGGTCCATCAAACCCAGTATCCTCTTTCCAACAGTGGCCAATCCAGGTCACAAGTATTTGTCAGGTTCCCAAAAAGTATACAGATTCCTTGCTGATTGTCCCAGGGGTAAGCTGTTGATTTTCCTGGTCCATATTAAAAGGGGACTTTTGGTCCTCCAGTTTTTGCTACGTCCTCTGATAATGAATTCCAGAGTTTACGCATTGAGTGCAAAAATATTTCTTCCAATTAGTCAACATTGTAGCTTCATAGCATCTCCCCTAAGGGTCTTTCTACTTTTTTTTTTTTTTTTAATTTCTATTTATTAATTTTTACAAGAAATCCAAGCATACAATCTTGAATGGAAATAAGGAAACAGGTAACAAAGGTCAGTTAAACATCCAACCCATTATAGAAATGAAATTTAACAGGAAATCAGACAAAACCTGTTCCTTCCACAGCCCTCAAAATGAGGGAGAATCCAACTAGGAAAAAAGATAGTTACATAATAAGTGAGGAAAATAATACTGAAGGGAAACAGTCAGGCAATATCCTCTGCAGTGAAACCTACACTGTATCAGAGGAACAAGGGTGGTGGGGATATACCTGGGGTAAATGTAGCTGATTCTCTGGATGTTTCAGCTTTGTTGGAAACTTCTTTAGTGGATAGTGTTTCTCCTGCTACTTTGATTGCAACTTTTGCATTAGCCTCAGACAGGGATTGGTTTCTTAAAATGTTTTTTCGGAAAAGGGACACTGCCTTTCTGGGTTTGACTGTTCGGGTTTTTCCTGATCTCGCAAGAGCGACCCAGAAACGTAGACGGGATTTTTTACTTTTACGTCCCGCGGTGTTGTTGCTGGGAGCTCAGTTTTTTCTTAAATTTCCTTCAAAATGTATTATTAAAATGACCTCTGCTACATATGTTTTTTATGATCCATCCCAGTTGCTTGCCTTCAGTCTTTCTACTTTTTGAAGGAGTAAACAACTGATTTACTTTTACCCGGTCCACTCCATTCATTATTTTAAGATATGGTGACCAGAACCACACACAATATTTAAGGTGCGGACGCATAATGGAGAGATACAGAAACATTATAATAGCCTTGGTTTTATTCTCCACAATTTTCCTTATGATTCCTAGCATTCTGTTTGCTTTCTTGGCCGCGGCTGTACACTGGGCAGAGTGTTTCAACGTATTATCCACAATGATGCCCAGATCCTTTTCCTGGGTGGCAATTTCTAATGTGGAACCTTGCATCGTGTAACCATAAGTTTGGGTTGTTCTTCCCTAAATGCATAACTTTGCACTTGTCCACTCTAATTTCCATCTGCCATTTGGATGCCGAGTCTCCCAATCTTTCAAGGGCCTCTGGCAATTTTTCACAAACCTCTTGTGTTTTAACAACTTTGAATAGTTTTGTGTCATCTGAAATTTGATCATCTCACTTGTTATTCCCATTTCCAGGTAATTTATAAATGTTAAAAAGCAGCGGGCCCAGCACAGATCCCTGGGATATTCCACTATTCATTGAGAAAATTGGCCATCTAGCCCTACTCTGTTTTCCATCTTTTAACAAGTTTCTAATCCACAATAGTACACTATCTCCAATCCCATGAGTTTTTAATTTCGCCAAGAGTCTAGTGAAGGATCTTGTCAAAGGCTTTCTGAAAATTCAGATATATTATATCAATTGACTCACCTTTATTCACCTGTTTATTCACGCCTTCAAAAAGATAAGAGATTAGTGAGAAGACTTTCCTTGGCTAAATCTATATTGACTTTCTTCCATTAAAGACTATCTACATGTTCAGTAATTTTGTTTTTTTTTATAATGGTTTCTACTATTTTGCTCAGTACTGTCAGGCTCACCAGTCTACAGTTTCCCAGATCACCCCTGGAACCCTTTTTAAAAACTGGCGTTACATTGGCCACTCTCCAGTCTTCAAGTACTACAGATGAGTTTAATGATAGTTCACAGATTACTAAAAGTAGGTCTGCAATCTCATTTTTCAGCTCTTTCAGCACCCTGGGATGTATGCCATCTGGTCCAAGTGATTTGCTACTCTTAAAGTTTATCAAACAGCTGTATTATATCGTTCCAATTTTTTGAGACTTGTTTCAATTCCTCTGATACATCACATTTAAATATTATTTCTGGTATGGGTAAGTTTCCTATATCTTCTTCAGTAAAGCCTGAAGCAAAGAATTCATTCAGTGTTTCTACCATGACAGTGCCCCTTTAACCCCTCAATCATTTAATGGTTGAAATGACTCTCACAGGTGTTTTGCCCCAAAACAGAGAAGGCATCACTTGCCTGCCCTCCTGCAGCTCAGGAGTCAGCAATCATTTGTGAGCAGCTACAAGTTTTTTTTCTGATCAGCAAAAGAGTAAGAAAGAGGAATGTTATCATGACTTACCTGTAAAGAGCGGGCTGAAGGAGACCGGAGAAAAGGCACTTTGAGTTCTCGTCAAACGGAGTTTTCTATTCAATAAAAGAAGAGAAAGCTGTAATAAATGAGATGACAACCAGTCTCTTTACCCTCTACAAGCCCCAAATGAGATCTTTTGCATTTTATTTTATTTGTAGCTCATACCTTTCCAGTAGTAGCTCCAGGCGACAGGTATAGCGGGTATTTCCTTATCCCTGGCAGGCCCACCATTAAGTTTTTAGCTGAAGCAATAGAGGATAAAATGGACTTGCTCAAAGTCACAAAAAAGCATCAGTGGGACTTGAACTCTGGCGTCCATGGTTCCCAACCCCAGTGCCCTAACCACAATTCTAACTAACATTTATAAAATGCTTCAAACGTACGAAGCGCTGTACATACATGAAGAAAAGACAGTCCCTGCTCATCAGAGCTCACAATCTAGTCAAGATCATCACAAAATACAAATACAATCAAGTAAGACAAAGTATTCTACTCCTCCACACAAAAAAAAAATAATAATAATAATTTGAACCTGTAAACTCTCCACTATAGTACAGAAGCCTTTCCTAGTAGGGCACCAGACAGCCATAAGGTAGCACATCTCATCCATTGAAAACTCTGTAAACACTACAACATCACTTTATTGGAAATGTACTGTGATCGTGAGAATTATGGAGAATGAAAAGTTTATGATCACCTGGGATTACTTGCATTCTGACTGATGTTAGATGCAAAGAAGCAATAATAATAAAGGAGACCACCAGAATAGCACTGATTATAGAGGTGTAAATTCCAAGCAACTATTCTGTGAATGGTGATGACAAGAGGGTCCTCAAGACCAGGAAATTGAGTCAGAGACTAAGAAAATGTGGCAGATACTAAGATATTTCCCCATCATATTGGGTGCCACAGGCTTGAATAAAAGGAATTTCCAAGCACACCCTGACAGACAAATTAACCATACATGTTACATCTTAAGAACTCCAGGAAGCGGCTCTCTTTGGCACAATGCAAGCGCTACATTGAGTGTTAGCAGTAGCTTTGAGAGACTGAGATCATGCTCCACATACCCTGGGGCTTAGAAATGAGGTACATTACTATTATGGTATGCGCAAAACTAACCTATGAGAAATTGCCCCCCTGAAAACAGACGAGCTCCAGCAAGGCAGAAGCTGATACTCATCTGAACAGGATTCTACTGAGAAATCCTGCAGGATAAGAAGAGGTAGGACCAGCATCAGTTGCCCCAACACCACCAAGTATATATTGACTTACCCCTGCTGTAGACCACCTTGGATGTCAAACTCCAGTCCTGGAGGGCCGCAAACCAGTCAGGTTTTCAAGGTATCCCTAATGAATATGCATGAGATATATTTGCATACAATGGAGCAGTGCATGCAAATATATCTAATGAATATTCATTAGGGGCATCCTGAAAACCTGACTGGTTTGCAGCCCTCCAGGACTGGAGTTTGACACACCTGGTTTACAGCATGCAGTGCTCAATTAACCACTGTCTCCTCCCACCTGCGCACTTTTACCTGCTCATTGTGCCGATTAAAAATCTCACCTGATCTCTGATCTTCTCCTCTCTTCCCCACAATAGT
Source organism: Ichthyophis bannanicus (assembly GCA_033557465.1). NCBI lineage: Eukaryota > Metazoa > Chordata > Amphibia > Gymnophiona > Ichthyophiidae > Ichthyophis > Ichthyophis bannanicus. Next base: position 643,287,680 of record CM066032.1, read on the forward strand.
CCCTTTGTGTCTGTCACTCTAACATCCAATGGAAGTCTGTTCCAAGTATCCAGCACCCTCTCCGTGAAAAGGGGTCTCTTATCCCTTTTGAGTGTCATATAAAGAGGGTCTTTTACTAACGGGCATGACTTGGCAGCACATGTTCTAGCATGCACTAAAGGTGACCTGCCAGGTAGCGCAGAACCATGACAGTTAGTGCGGGAATCATCCTGCACTAATTGTGCAACTCACTTTAGAGGCACGAGTGGGTGAGATAGGGGTGGAAAATGGGCATGGTGAGCTTGGCACAGTTAGCACTGTGTTCACACTGCACGCTAACTGCATTAGCATAGGTTCACTTAACGCCACCTCAACAAGTGATGTCAGGTGCACCTGCACTAATGGAATAGGGTTCCACATTAACTGCCAGGGAAATGGCTTTCCATGCCCCCGACAGTTACAACGCAGCGCACCATAGTTTCAGTGGTACTCGCGCATTAGGATTCTGCTTCTGATTCTTACCTATTTTCCCCCCAACTATCTCCCTCTTATCTTTCCTGTCATTTTAATGGAGTCCCTTTTCCTTACTTGTTCTTAATTTGCTTTTGTAATCTGCTGTTACAAAGGGTGATATATATAAAAAAAATTTTGATCTTTATTTCAATGAAGAGGAACATATACAATGAAAAGGTCATTATTTAACATCCAAGTTACATACCTTAATTTGTGCATCTAAAACAACTCTCATACGATTTATACATCTTCTCTATAAAGCAAAGGCACATTCTCCCCGGCATGGGGCTTATGTTAGCATGAAGGCATCTTGGACTTGTCCAGTACACCCTTTTCCCATACTCATATTACCCCTTCTTTATAAAAAGTGACAGATACTAATTCTCTTATAAAGTTTGACTGTACCCCAGTCCCTTATTAGAATTATTTTCATTCCAACAATTAAACATTAAATAAAACAATTGAACTTTAACTGCTGACATTTGGTTGTTCAGTAGGTTCTCTTCCTTCCATCATCGTGCTGGTCGAGTTATCCTCAAGTGAAATGGCACCTTCACAATCTATTCCTGTTTGTCATATCCCCTTCTCTCCTGAGACCAAAGATCCCACTTGTACCATGTGTTTTCCCAGTCTTTTATTCTTCCCCTTAGTTCATATGTAATCTTATCAAAGGTTCTCGCCTCTCCCACTTTATGCCGGAAATATGTGATATGAGGGCCTGAGTGCACTTTCCATCTCCAAACCACTACCACTCATGCCATTAGTAATAAATTGGCCTTCAGATCTATTTGCCCACATTCCTCTGTATCCTTTTCTTTACCAAGCAGGAATTCTCCTAGTTCATGGTCCATTGATTGCCCTCAAACTAACTGCACCTCTCTGGCTACAACATTCCAATATTGTTTAACAATAGGGCAATCCCAACACACGTGGTAGAATGTGCTGAGTTTCCCACATCAATTTGAGTCCCTCTTGCAAACCCCCCCCCCCCCCGTACATCTGTACTGATGTGAGATAGGTACGATGTAAGACTTGTAATTGGCCGACATGCTCTGGATGCAGGGGAGTGGGCTCTGGCGCCAGAGTCCTTTCAGTCCATTGTTCGACAATGGGGTCTACCGGCAATGGATCTCATGGCTACGGCGCAGAATACCACCTTCGTCAATCGCGTGCTGTGGACCTGAAGAGAGTGCTTTATCGGTATCTTAAGATCACGAACGCCTTCCGTAAGACCGATCATCTTTTTGTCCTGTTAGCGGACCCTCGACCGGGGGTCCGCAGCCTCCAAATCCACCATTTCTAGATGGTTGTGAGGAGCTATTGAGGCAGCTTCTATACTGCAAGGCAAGCAGGCTCCAGCAGGGCTCCGAGCTCACTCCACTCGGGCTCAGGCTTCATCTTGGGCCGAGCGGTCTCAAGTAGCCCCTCTCGACATTTGCCAGGCGGTGACTTGGTCATCGTTGCCCACGTTTGTCCGTCAGTATAGATTGGACGTTCACGCTCGGCAGGAGAGTCAGTTTGGAGCTGCAGTGCTGTCGTTGGCATTGACCCCCCCCCCTTGAAAGCAGGTAGCTTGAGTACTGCCCGTTTGTCTGATCAGGGACTGGACTGTCGTTCCTTCAGGAACACTAATTAGCAGGTAAGGACTAATTAATTCTTCCTTATCGTCACTCCAGTCCAGTCCCTTTACTTCTGGGATGTAACCGAGCAGTTCAAACTTGGGTGGGGTTCGCTATGCCGGAACGAATTACCGCGTCCCCAAAGCTAGCATCTGCAGACCTCTGCACATTCAGCCTGTAGTGCTTGGTAAAGGTATGCAGCGAGAACCAAGTTGCCGCCCTGCAAATATCAATCGGAGGCACCAGGCTGGACTCAGCCCAGGAAGTAGCCTGCGCCCGTGTGGAGTGGGCCCGCAGACCTGCCGGGGTCTGTTTCCCCTTCAGGATATAGGCGGAAGAAATGGCTTCTCTGATCCATCTAGAGATGGATGCCTTGGCCGCGGCCTCCCCTTTGTGGGGACCCCCAAACTGAATGAACAAACGTTCAGACCTTCTAAAGGGGGCCATGCGAGAGAGGTAGCGCTTCAACACTCTGTGTACATCTAGGCGACGTAGACTGCCATCCTTCTCTCCCCGCCTGACAGCTGGGAACGCAGGCAGCGAAACTGGCTGGTTCAGATGGAAAGGCGAGATTACCTTGGGGAGGAAGGAAGGGACTGTTCGTAAAACCACCTTGTCCTTAAAGAAGGAAAGAAAGGGGGGCTGGGAGGACAGAGCCTGGAGCTCGGAGACGCGTCTTGTTGAGCAGATGGCTACCAAGAAGACTGTCTTCAACGTCAAATCTTTAAGTGAGGCTTCCATTATTGGTTCGAAAGGTTCTTTGGTCAAGGCATTTAACACCAAGTTAAGGTCCCAGGGAGGGATTATCGATCTTTTCTGGGGGCTCAGACAACTAACCGCTCTCAGAAACCTGGTCACGTCCGGGTGGACCCCTAAGGACTTCCCACGGACTTTGCCTCTATAGCAAGAGATGGATGCCAGTTGGACCCGTAGGCAGCTGGGAGCAAGGCCCTTCTCGAAACCCGCTTGCAAGAATTCTAGAAACTCTGGGATGGAGGCTGAAAAGGGTTTCTTCTGGCGTTCCATACACCAGGCTTCGAATATGCGCCATACTCTCACATAGGAAAGTGGAGCGTTTCCGCGCGTTCAACAAGGTTGCAATCACTGAACCCGAATATCCCCGCTTCCGAAGCCGCGCCCTTTCAATAGCCAGGCTGTAAGCGAGAATCGATCCACGTGAGGCATCAGGAGAGGTCCCTGTCTGAGAAGGTCCTTCTTGCAGGGAAGACGCCACGGTTGGTCGACCGCCAATCTCACTAGATCCGCATACCAAGGGCGGCGAGGCCAATCTGGAGCAATGAAGATGACCAAGCCTTGGTGGGATTGCACCCTCCCGATCAAGGCCCAAGGAGGGAACATGTACAGGAGGCCCCCGGAGGGCCACCTCTGAGCCAGGGCATCCAGGCCTTCGGACATTCTTTCCTTTCTTCTGCTGAAAAAACGATTTGCTTTGGCCGACGAGTAGCGGGCCATGAGATCCATGATTGGAGGGCCCCAGAGGGAGACAATCTGGTTGAAGACTCCCTGATCCAGTTCCCACTCTCCCTGGTCGACCTTGAACCTGCTGAGGTAATCCGCTGTGACGTTGTCTGTGCCAGCCACGTGTTGAGCTGAGAGGGCTAACAACCGGGTCTTGGCCCACTGGAACAGGCTGGCCGCCTCCTTCTCTAGGGCGGGGCTGCTCGTTCCCCCCTGACGGTTGATGTAAGCCACCGTGGTGACATTGTCTGAGAGGACGCATATTGCGTTCTTCCTCACTAGAGGCTCGAGCGACTTGAGCGCCAGGGCAACTGCTCGTAACTCCAGCCTGTTGATGGACCACTGCGACTCCACCGGGGACCAAAGGCCCTGAGCAAACTGGCCCTGGCAATGAGCTCCCCAGCCCGACAGGCTGGCGTCCGTTGTAAGCAGGATCCACTGCGGAGTTTCGAGAGGCGTCCCGCATTCTAGGTTCTTCGGACACCTCCACCACCGGAGAGCTTCCCTGGTTCGAGGTGCGCAGGGTAGTGGAGTGGACAAGGGATGATTCTGAGGAGACCAACGACATAACAAGGAGCGTTGTAGAGGCCGCATGTGGGCCCTTGCCCAAGGAACTACCTCTATTGTCGCAGCCATGGTACCCAATAATTGGAGGTAAAGCCACGCTGAGGGGTTTCGTCTTCCCAAGAACTGTGATACGAGAGTCCTTAGATCCGTTGCCCGTTTTCGGGGGAGGAACACCTTTCCTCCTCTGGTGTCGAATCTTGCCCCGAGATACTCGAGTTTCTGAGTGGGTATCAACTTGCTTTTTGACCGATTGATTATCCACCCTAACTCCTCCATGACCTCTACTACTCGGATTGTAGCCGAGCGACTTTCCTCCTCTGATTTCGCCCTGATCAGCCAATCGTCGAGGTATGGGTGTACCAGGATTCCTTCCCTTCATAGAAAGGCGGCCACCACCACCATTACTTTGGTAAAGGTCCTGGGAGCCGTAGCTAACCGAAGGGCAGCGCCTGAAATTGGAAATGACCTCTTGGCACCGCGAACCTCAGGAACTGTTGATGAGACCTTCGGACCGGAATGTGCAAGTATGCTTCCGTCAGGTCCAGAGCTGTGAGAAACTCCCCGGCCCTTACGGCCGAAATGACTGACTTCAGGGTTTCCATCCGGAAATGGGGTACCTTGAGACAGCAATTGACCTGCTTTAGGTCCAGGATAGGACGAAAGGAGCCTTCCTTTTTTGGGACTACAAAATAAATGGAGTACCGACCGGAGCCGTATTGGTCTGGTGGAACCGGGGTCACTGCCCCGAGCGCTACCAGTCTTGACAGGGTGGCTTCTATAGCTTTCCTTTTTGTCGGAGAGCTGCAGGGGGATTGAATAAAGGCTGGGAGAATCTGCTTCCCAAATTCGAGGGCATAACCTTCTCTGATCACTTCCAGGACCCACTGATCGGACGTGACCCGGGTCCAGGCGGGAAGAAATAGCCTTAGGCGACCCCCCAAGGGTAAATCGCCCGCCCGGACCCCTTCTCTCTCATTGCGATTTTCTAGGTCCCGAGAATGAGGTAGAGGCTCCAAAACCTCTCCCTGCTCCTCGAAACCCCTTAAAGCTTGACCCCCTGGCCGGAAGGCGACCCTTAGGAAAGGAACTTGTCCTGGGAGGCCGAAACCTCCGAGAGTCTCTTGGCTGACTGCGGGAGGGCGCTGGAAGGCGAGGCTGCTTCGGTCTGTCCTCTGGAAGTCTGCCTCCCTTAGATTCGCCCAGGTCCTTTACTAGCTTTTCTAGGTCCTCACCGAACAACAACTTCCCCTTAAAAGGAAGACGACCCAGGTGCGCCTTTGAAGGAGTGTTGGCTGCCCAATTGCGGAGCCACAAATAGCGCCTAGCTGTGACTACGGATGCCATGTTCTTAGCTAGGCTCCTGATGAGATCGTACTGACTATCTGCCAGGTAGGCTGCTCCTGACTCCAACTTAGCTGCCATTGGCTGTAAGTCTCCTGCGGTACCCTCCGACAGCTGAAGCTGTTGGGACCACCTCAGGCAAGCCCGAGCCACCCAGGCCCCCGAAACTGAAGCCTGTACGGCGAGGGCACTAACATCAAAAGCCTGCTTTAGCAATGTGTCCAATTTTCTGTCCTGAGCGTCCCTGAGAGCCGCGCTACCTTCTACTGGGATAGTCGTTTTCTTAGTAACTGCAGATACAGCCGCATCCACCTTGGGCGACTTCAGCAATTCCCTGTCCGATACCGGTACTGGATAAAGGCGTGTCATAGACCGCACCCCCCTCAGGGAGGATTCAGGTTGGTCCCACTCTTCCTGAATCATCTGGCGGACGACCCTGTGTATAGGGAATACCCATTGAGACCTTCTGACTGCTTGGATCAGGGGATCCTCCAGCGCTTCGTCATCTGCTGGTGTGTCTGAAGCCACCTTGAGGACCTTTAGAGACTCATTGATTAGCCCCAGGAGCTCCTCCCGGCGAAAAACGCGCACTATGCGGGATTGTTCCTCCTCCAGAATCTCTCCTTCCTCGAGTTCCTCCTCGTCATCCCCTATCTCCTTATCGGAGAGCTCCTCCTCCTGCATGTCGTGAGGAGGGGAAGAGAACGGTTCTTCACTCGCTAGTCGTGCGCGCTTAGACGCTTGACCCCCTGGAATGCCGGAATCCTGGGGAATGGACTTCCCTGGGTTAACCCCCAGGTCTTCCTTCCCTGAGCTCTGGCCTCCTGCCCCTAGCCCCTGCTTGCGCATGCAGTAGGCTTTGTGCAGCAGGAGGACGAATTCGGGTGAAAAGAGATCAGAGGGGCCCTCTTCCCCAAGGGCAGGGGAGAGGGAGGGCAGAGATGGAGTGGGAAAATCAGAGGTCGAGGGCGGAGGGATGCAGGGCTCTCTTTCGCCTTCCAGATGCTCAACTGGACCCTCATTAGCTTGAGAAGCAGACAATTGAATGCCGTGCTCCACAGAGGCAGCTTCTGCAGCACAAGCCCTGCAGATCCCTGCCTCAGAGGCTGTGCCCCTGCGGGTGCCACAAGACAGGCACCGAAGCTTGGACATTGCTCCAAACAAAGTCACAAGTAAATTAAAAGGGGCCAAAACTAGCAACAAAACGAAGGATAATGGGAAATAACTAACTAGCTCCTGTGTTGTAGCTCCAGACTATCATCGGGCCCAAACTTCCTCCCCCCACACTCCGACGAAATCAAATGAAATAAATAGCAAAAAACAAAGTCAATTAAGCTAAATAATGACTGCTCCAATGCTAATATATCTATATATGAGGGAAAACCCTGTACTTGCGGTTTCCAGCCTTCCACAATTAGCGCTGAGCTCCGGGGATGAAGAACTGCCTCCGGAGAACTACACGCGGCTGGGCCTCAGCCACGTGGAGAGCAGGCCGGGACCCGGCGGCTCGGCTCGCACCGCCGTCCCGCAACTGCTTAGAAGGCGCGATCCCGCAGCCGACTGCAACCTCCAACTGCTCCCAAGCTGCTTCGCTAAGCCGGGAGCGAGGAGGAAGGGCGCGTTGTAGCCTCAAGCGCTCAGCTGCCTGAAGGCTTCGGCGCGAGGCGGAAGAGTCCGAGGCTGAGGACAGAGAGCCGACGGGACTGCAGGGAACCCGCGATCCACCCCCTGCCGCCGGCAAACCTCTTTGGTGAGTGAGTCTCTCCTCCTTAGCACTCCAGCCATCAGGAAAAAGCCTTGCGAGCAGAGTGCTTGAGCTCGAACTCCGGAGGGGAGGGGGGGGGGGGAGGAGGAGAAGCAAAGAAAACTTAAAGGGGCACTAACTACAACTGCAGAAATTAAAGAAAACAGGAACAGCAATCCTTTAAATAAATTATAAATAAAATTATACATCTCCAATCAAGGGACTAAATGGGAGACTCCAGTAAGCCCTTGGCTTACGGAACCCTCCAGCTGCTTGGAGGCTGAGATTACTGGGGCTTAGGGGTGGTGCCAGAGGTATTTATACCTAACCAGCCTCAAAAGGGTTTGACTCAGCCTCCAAGCTGCTGGAAGGGTTACGCAACCCAGAAGTAAAGGGACTGGACTGGAGTGACGATAAGGAATAAGAAATTAAATTTGGGGAGAATATTCATTTTAAGAGCAGCTACCCACCATCCAGTTTAAATGTAAGACCCCTCACTCTATAAGATTGTCCTCCAATTTTTGACTTAGTGGAGATTAATTCATTCAGAAGAGATCCTGGGGGCCACCTGGATCCCTAAGTATCAGGTTTTCTAGGCAGCCCACTGAAATGGAAAATGTGAAGATCAGCTTTGGAAAGACCCCCAAGATTCAGAGCTTCGGTTTTACTTAAGTTTACATTAAAACCGGATACTCTCCAGAAGTGCTGAATCTCTTCTAGTAAGGGTGGAAGAGAGACTTTCGGATATGATAGAAATAAAAAGGTGTCATCTGCATATAAAAAGTATTTTATGCACTTGTTTTACCCACCTTAATGGGCTGAATCAAAGGGTTCACTCTTACCCGAGCTGCAAATGCTTCTATTACCATGGCAAATAACATGGGGGAGAGCGGGCAGCCTTGTCTTGTGCCCCTCTGCAGGTAAAAGGTTTCAGAACAGTCCCTATTAGCTAGAATCTTAGCCGTTGGCTCTCGATAGAGTGGCTGAAAACCCCTGTAGGAAGGCTTCTCCTAGATTAAAGGTTTTAAGCATTTCAAACAGGAAACCCCACTCTACTCTGTCAAATGATTTTTCTGTGTTGAGGGCAACACATAGTGCTGGACCTACTACGTTCTTTAATGGTTTGCAACAGATGTATTGCCCTTCTTACGTTGTCTGAAATTAAGCACCCTTATAAAAATCCAGTTTTATCTACATTAGACATGGGAGAATATTTTTTATGCGCTTCGTCAGCACCTTTGCAAATAATTTTGCATTACATTTGATTCATGCAATTGGCCTATAGCTGCTAGATAATTTCGGGGTTTATATTCTTTATGTAAAGCTATTACATTGGCTTGGGCCATGGACGCTGGCAACTGATCACCTCTCATCGCGCCCAAAAATATTCTCGCTAGTATGGGGGATAGTTTATGACAAAGTCCCTGAAAGAACTCTGATGGGAACCCGACCCCACCTGTGGCTTTCCCCTTAAGTAATGCTGTAATGGCCTGTTGCACTTACATTTATGAGTCTATCCAAAAGTATTGCCTCCTCTTCAGTCAGCCTAGAGAGGTCCAACGAGGTCAAGTATGCCTGCATTGTCTGTCTATGCCACATTTTCAGATTTATGTATGTTTTCATAGAATTTCCTAAAATCTATGTACAGATCGCCTTAGTGGAGCATATCCTTTCTGCCTCTTCCCCTTTAAGCTGAGGTAGCAGTTTAAATTTAAAACACAGAGGAGAACTTTCTGGTTACATTTCATACCCAGCAGAGAGCTTGTAGTTTAAATTTAATAGTCACTCGGGGCCTAGTAACCGCAAAGTACTTTTAGTTTAAATTTAAAACACAGAAGAGAGCATTCTGGTTACATTTGGAACCCAGCAGAGAGCTTGTAGTTTAAATTTCATAAGAAGTTAGAGCCTAGCAGCAGCTAAGAGCTATAATTTAAATCAAATCAGAATATAGCTTACCTCAGCAGCACAAGACAGGGTACTGTGTAGCAGCCCTCTTTTAATAAGTGTTATTTCCCTCCCTCCCCTGGGATAATCGTAGCTTTATAGGTACTTACACATCTTAAAAGGCAGGAGGTGCTCTCAGGTGAAGCTCGTTACCCAAATCAATCATACACTAAGGACCTGAGATTAGTTAAGCTTCAGGTGAACAAAGTATATTACAAGTATTAGGTACAGTTTTATTAGTATAAATATCCATAGCAACACTTAGTAAGTAAAGAACTTAGATCTAAACACAAACTTAAAACTAAGATGCAGACAGCAGTCCAGCAGCGGGATGGGGGCTTTTCAGTCTTTTGCACTGAGTGCCACATGTACGATTTTCTCCCAGTTGGCGAGAGGTCTTACATGTGCACCAGGTGCAAGGAGCTCTTTGCTCTCAGGGAATGAGTCCGTTCTCTAGAGGCTAAAGTAGCAGACTTGGAAAGCATAAGACAGACAGAGAGGTACATAGACGAGACCTACAGGGATATAGTCCTGAAGTCCCACCTCCAGTCTGGCAGCATCCCTGTTGCCATGGAGGAGAGAGGTCACGTGACAGGAGAGCAACACCCTGGTGTGGCAGGAAGTGATCCTGTAACTAGGACCTGTCCTCCAGGTGATGTAAAACCCTCTCGCACCGAGGAAGTTTCTCCAGGGCCATGTGCCCATGAGGGAAGGGTTAGGACAGCCGTTACAGTTGGTGATTCGATCATTAGGCATGTAGATAGCTGGGTGGCTGGTGGACGTGAGGATCACCTGGTAACATGCCTGCCTGGTGCGAAGGTAGCGGACCTCAAGCGCCACCTAGATAAGGTCTTAGATAGTGCTGGGGAGGAGTCTGCTGTCTTGGTACATGTTGGTACCAATGACATAGGAAAATGTGGTAGGGAGGTTCTGGAGGCTAAATTTAGGCTTTTAGGTAGGAAGTTGAAATCCAGAACTTCCAGGGTAGCGTTCTCCAAAATGCTTCCTGTTCCACGCACAGGACCCAAAAGGCAGGCAGAGCTACGGAGTCTCAATGCGTGGATGAGACAATGGTGCAGAGATGAGGGTTTTGGATTTGTTAGGAACTAGGGAACATTCTGGGGAAAGGAGGGGCTCTTCCGAAGGGATGGGCTTCACCTTAACCGGGATGGAACCAGGCTGCTGTCATTAACCTTTAAAAAGGAGATAGAGCAGCTTTTAAACTAGATATTAGAGGAAAGCCGACAGTCGTCCAAGAGCAGATGGTTCGGAAGAATGTATCTTTGAAGGATACTACCAAAAGCAGAGAGGTTCCACAAAAGAGTAAACTAGCCCAAATGCCCTCAAGTATGGAGCAGACAGAGCTTAAAGATCCCAAATTACCCATGTCTAACAATAGCCAAATTAATATGAATAAAATACATTCTCTAAAATAATTGTATGCAAATGCTAGAAGTCTAAAAAATAAGATGGGAGAGTTAGAATATATAGCACTAAATGAAAGGTTAGATATGATTGGAATATCAGAGACATGGTGGAAGGACGACAACCAGTGGGACACTGATACCTGGGTACAAACTATATCGTAATGATAGAGCTGATCAAATTGGTGGAGGGGTTGCTCTCTATGTTAGAGAGGGCATTGAGTCAGAAACGATTAAAGTTTTGCAGGAAACAAAATCTGCTGTAGAATCTATATGGATTGAAATTCCATGTAAAAGGGGGAAGGCGATGGCAGTGGGGGTGTACTATCGACCGCCTGGCCAGAATGACCAAATGGATGATGAAATGTTCAAAGAAATCAAGGAAGCTAACAAAAGTTACAGCGCAGTGATAATGGGTGATTTCAACTACCCCAGTATTGACTGGGTCAGTGTCACGTCAGGACATGCTAGGGAGATAAAGTTCCTAGATGAAATAAATGACTGCTTCTTGGAGCAGTTTGTTCATGAATCGACCAGAGGGGAAGCCATATTAGACCTAGTCCTTAGTGGAACACCAGATCTAGTGCAAGAGATAAGGTTGTTGGGGCCACTTGGCAATAGTGATCATAGCATGATTGCCTTTGATTTAATTAGTGGAGGAGGGATAGTAAGGAAATCCACAGTACTACCTTTTAACTTTCGAAAGGGAGACCATGATAAAATGAGGAAAACAGTTAAGAAAAAACTAAAAGGAGCAGTTGCAAAGGTTAAAGACGTACATCAGGCTTGGCTGTTGTTGAAAAATACTATCTTGGAAGCCCAGAACAGCTGTATTCCACGCTTTAAGAAAAGTGGAAGAAAGTACAAAAAACTGCCAGCATGGTTTAAAGGTGAGGTCAGAGAGGCTGTTGTTGCCAAAAAAGCATCTTTCAGGAAATGGAAAAAAGAGCCAAACGACGAAACCTGGAAACAGCACAAGCACTGGCAAGTCAAATGCAAGGCATTGATAAGGCAGGCAAAGGGAGAACTTGAGAAGAAGCTTGCTGTGGAAGCAAAAACGCGAAGTAAAGACCTTTTCAAGTACATTCGTAGCAAAAAACCTGTGAGAGAGTCAGTTGGTCCATTAGATGATAAAGGGGTTAAAGGAGCACTAAGAGGCGACAAGGCGATAGCGGAGAGACAATGAATTCTTTGCTTCGGTCTTTACTGAGGAAGATGTAGGGATGTTACCCATGACTGAAGTGGTATTTAAAGTTGCGGAAGAATTGAAGGAAATATTGATACATCGGGAAGATGTATTACAACTATTAGATAAACTGAAGAGTAGCAAATCACCTGGGCCGGATGGTATACATCCAAGGGTGTTGAAAGAACTGAAATATGAGATTGCAGACCTGCTATTAGTAATCTGTGAACTATCATTAAAATCATCTCTAATACCTGAAGATTGGAGGATCGCCAATGTAACACCAATTTTTAAAAAGGGTTCCAGGGGTGATCCGGGAAACTACAGACGTCAGTACCGGGAAAAATGGTAGAAACCATCATAAAGAATAAAATTACTCAGCATGTAGATAGTCATGACCTAATGGGAGACAGCCAACATGGCTTTAGACAAGGAAGATCTTGTCTTACTAATCTGTTATGCTTTATTTGAAGGAGTGAATAATCAGGTGGACAAAGGTGAGTCGGTTGATATTGTGTATCTGGACTTTCAGAAAGCCTTTGACAAGGTCCCTCATGAGAGACTTTTGGCAAAACTAAAGAGTCATGGGATAGGAGGCAGTGTACTATTGTGGATCAGGAACTGGTTAAAAGATAGAAAGCAGAGGGTAGGGCTAAATGGCCAATTTTCCCAATGGAGAAAGGTGAATAGTAGTGTACCCCAGGGATCTGTGCTGGGTCCGCTGCTTTTTGACATATTCATAAATGACCTGGAAAGTGGAATAACGAGTGAGGTTATCAAATTTGCAGATGACACAAAACTATTTAAAGTTGTTAAAACCCAAGAGGATTGTGGAAAATTGCAAGAGGATCTTGATAAATTGGAAGACTGGGCATCAAAATGGCAGATGAAATTTAATGTGGACAAGTGCAAGGTTATGCAACTAGGGAAGAACCACCCAAACTATGGTTACACGATGCAAGGTTCCACATTAGGAACCACCACCCAGGAAAAAGATTTAGGCGTCATTGTGGATACCATGTTAAAACCCTCGGCCCAGTGTGCAGCAGCGGCCAAGAGAGCAAATAGAATGCTAGGTATGATAAGGAAAGGAATGGAAAATAAAACAAAAGATATTATAATGCCTCTATATCGTTCCATGGTGAGACCGCACCTTGAATATTGTGTGCAATTCTGGTCGCCGTATCTTAAAAAGGATATAGCGATTTTAGAAAAGGTTCAGAGAAGAGCCACCAAAATGGTAAAGGGGATGGAAGGATACTCCTATGAAGAAAGGCTAAAACGGTTAGGGCTCTTTAACCTGGAAAAGAGACGGCTGAGGGGAGATATGATAGAAGTCTATAAATTAATGAACGGAGTGGAACGGGTAAACGTAGATCTATTGTTTACCTTATCAGAATATAGAAAGACTAGGGGACATGCAATGAAGCTACAGGGTAAACTATTTAAGACTAATAAAAGAAAATATTTTTTCACTCAACGTGTAATCAAACTCTGGAATTTGTTACCGGAGGATGTAGTAAAGGCTGTTAGTGTAGCTGGGTTTAAAAAAGGTTTGGACAAGTTCCTGGAGGAAAGGTCCATAAACCATTATTAATAAGGGACCCAGGATATCAATGCTTGAACCAATACAAGCATTGTGGAACCTGTGTCCCCTGGGGAAACAGCTAGGTACATATGACCTAGATTGGCCACTGTTGGAAACAGAATACTGGGCTTGATGGACCTTGGTCTGACCCAGTATGGCATATCTTATGTTCTTATGATGGAGGTCCTCCATTTTTTTTAATTGCCAGGCTAATAAGTTCCCTGCCTTGCTCCTCTGTTCCATATACTGCCTCTTCATAAGGTTCAGGAGGTAGGCAATTCTCTCGCTTTCAAAAGCCCAAAGTTTATGACTGATTTCTACAAGTCTATGTTGAGTTTCCTTAAGTCCCTTTCTGCAATGTTCTCCCTGGAGATCTTCAATTTGCTGCAGTAGCAACACCTTATTTTTCACTTTTTCGTTTTGTTGCTTGAGAGGCCCATGGTATCAATAATCCTCTCAGAAACTCTTTCCTCCATTCCATAAAATCCCATCAGGAACTTCCCCAATGTTACTGGTATTTAGGTACTGCTGCCATTCCAATTTTAATTTGGACAATACAGTTTCTTTTTTGAGCATAGTAGCGTTGGCCCTCTACCCTGACCAGCCAGACTTAAATCCCGGCCCTCCCGGAAGCCAGCAGCATTCCACTATTCCATGATCTGACAATTCAATTGGATGGATTTTGATTTTATCAACTCTAACAGCACTCTGATTTAATGTTAGGATATAATCTATTCGGGAGTGAGAGTCTGTTCAGGGGGTGTAGCAGCTGTATTTTCTACAGCTTCCATTTCTATCCCACCATAGTGCATAAAAAAATGGGGATTGACAGACCTAAGTTCTTGCTCCCTCTTTTTTACGTAGCTTTGTCGCATAATTAGAGCAGTCTCTCTCTTCCAGGACACAGTTAAGATCCACGCGATTATCAAATCCCCTTTAGCCACCCCTGCAAATTCTGCCACTCCTTTCTGGAAATAAATTACCCTTCGGTCCGTTGGGGGCATACAGATTGAGTAGGGCCAGATGGTATTGTTCTATTCTCCCCGTGATCCATATCATTCTCCATTGTACAAAGGGTACCCGTTTATGTATCAGAATGGCCACCCCTCTCTTTTTCGAGTTGTATGCAGAAGAAAACATTTGATCATAACCTTTAGCTTGGAGTTTGTGCTCCACCTGAGTCTTCTTCCAACTTATACCATACATTTCACTCCTAGGTGCTATCCAAATCCCCTCTCCCCCCATATTCTCTCCATTCATCCATCCACTCAGCAGTCTCACACTTTCCTCAACCACCTTTGTTTTCACTTGGCGGGAAAAGACATGCCCGCTCCTTGTAGGTTGTCTCTTCTTATGCTATCTGCCGTAGTTTCTCAGTCCAGGTCAAAAGCTATGTCTTGCCGCCCCTTGTCATCCCCTTCTCACAGCTATTAGGGCGGCATAGGTCTCTTCGTGAGTTCACATTAATAGAAGTACAATAAAGGGTCCTCACAGTCCATTTAGATGATATCCTCATAGTTTCTCTGAAGCTGAGGACTGTCCATTGATGCATTCTTCCATTTCCTCTGTCAGATGCCCACGCCTGTTCTCCTGGTCTGCATTTTGTGTGGGTAAGAGATTTCTCCCTGTGTTTGTGTGTGTTACACCATGATCCCCATCTCTGTGTGGTTGAAGTCTCCTGCCTCTCCACTAGGCCGCTAAGAAAGGTTGTAACTGGGGTGGTCAACGTTTTGTTTTTATGGGAGAGTTCAAAAATGTTTGCATGGCTTCAGAAGTCATGAAACATCTCTGAATCCCATTGTCCATGAAAGTTAATTTAGCTGGATACCAATTAGTGTGTGCTTGATCCCTCTCACCAGAGGAGTGTCTATGCATTTCACAGTTCCTTCCTCCTATGGTCCGTCTCCACCGCAAGGTCCAGGAATATCATGATTTTCCAGGTTTTATACTGTATAGAGTCAGTTTTCCTAGCAGTGTGAATGATATATTCATGTTCTTGGAAGCAGAGCAAGCGAGCTATAAAGGCTCTGGGACTCGCCGGATTTTTTAATTTCGGCCGCAGTTCTCAATAGGCCCACTCTAGGTCATACTCCATGGGGCGGGGGAGCCCGGAAAGCACTCCTTTAATAACTGCTGTATAATCCATCCCCAAAGGGTGTTGCCCTTCCGTGCCTTTGGGTACTCCGAAAATATATATATATTGGAGCGCGTTTCCCGATTCTCATAGTCCTAATTTTTCCTGTGCCCGTTGCATATGTTTTTGAATGCAACTTAGATTAGCTGTAAGCATGAGAATAGAGTCTTCTACTTGGGCAATCCGCTCCTCCTGCCAGTCGAGGTGCTCTCCTATGGCCACAAATGTTTCCTCTATTTTATTTAAAATGGTATGTACAATTTCCGTTTTGGATGCCCGAATCTCTTTGAGGACTGTTAACATTTCATTGCCGAAGTGTCCAAACAATCCAACAGAAAAGCACAATACCACGTAAATCAATATAGACCCAGTCCAGTCGTGGTAGAGGAGAAAGGAAACACTTTATTGAAATACTTGAACAGGGGTACAATTAAACCTCCCCAAGGGATTAACAGCCAAGCCGGCCTGACACAGGCCGTGTTTCAGTTATGCCTTACTCAGAGGTTCTCTTGGCATACAATGATAGGGGAAAACTTTTTGACTATAACACCTTCTCTGTTGTCTTGTGAACTGGTTTAAAATCTGCTTAAAAATGCATGCAGTAACTTCTCACCGCTTGGAAATCGGCATAACTGAAATACGGCCTGTGTCAGGTCAGCTTGGCTGTTAATCCCTTGGGGAGGTTTATATTGTATCCCCATTCAAGTACGTCAATCAAGTGTTTTTCCTTTCTTCTCTCCACATCTAGACTGGATCAACATTTCATTGCCGTCCATGGAGTTTCCGTCTGTCTTACTAGTCGTGGATAAGCAAGGCGATGGCAGCCCAGAGGCCAGGCTAACGCTTTTCCCCACCACCGATGTTTTTACCGCATACATTTATTTTATTTTGGCAGGTTTTGTTTTCATAATCTTTGGCATTTTGACACTTTCTTAGGATTTTTCCCGAGTAAATTCACTACTATATGGGTCTTAAACATGTGAGGAGGGGGGATGGAGGAACTTTGCACCATACGTCTGCTCAGGTCACCATCTTAACCAGAAGCCCGGTATATAGAATTTTAATAAACCATAGGTGCAATACCTTAGCGACTGTTAGTAAGAGATCCCCAAAGACTTCCCATTATTTAACTTTTCTTTCTATGGAAAATGTTTCCTTCTGCTACCTTAGTAAAGTTTTCCAAAAAATTTTCCATCCCACAATCTCTTTATCCATCACCCTCTACTTTTAGTTTGAATACCGAGCAAAAGTATTTAAAAGTATATGTTGTATTCTGATCCTTCCCTTCCTCTTCATTTTTTCTTAAAAGTCCCTGGCTTTTATTGATCTTTTCACCAATCTAATTTCTCTTCTTGCCTACAGTTCTTTCTCCCTATACACATGCTTGTCTTTTTCACTATTTTCTGAATGCTTGGGGAGAGGGAGACTATCATGCTCAGCACTAGCTCTACCTCTGAATAAATATTATATTAATTTAGATGTAGCTCAAGACAAGTTACATACAGGTACTGTAGGTATCTGCATGCAACAAAGGGCTTCCTGAAGCAAGAGAGAGCAAAGTGGAAAGCATCAGTGGTATTAATAGGTTCATGGCTCACTGCTTCAGCCACTAGGCCACTTCCTCCTCTTACAGTAAGTCCTCTGGCCAGCACTGAACTGGGGTCTGCTTGGTACATCTCAGTTCTGACCCCCAGAGGGTGGCAATTGTTCATGATTTTCTGTCCTCTTTTCCTTGATTTCTCCCTTCAGAAGTCATGTTTTTGTTTAAGTCACACCACTTCTGATGGGTCGATTCCTCATTATTTTTACTTTTCTCACTGTTAGATTATAACAAAATATAATAAAACTTCAGGTAATATTGGATGAACGAAAAGTTTCCCCTAGACTAGGTGAAAGTCAAAACTTTATACTTTATAGCTGGATTTATACTCCAGTGTGTGGTTCATTATTTCTGACACAGTTCCATCCTTTTGGTAAGAAAGAGTGTCCACCACTAGCCTGCAAGCTTTCGTTTAGTGCTGTGTTCAGGTTACAGTACATTTTCACCTTTTTCTGAGTTTCATGCTCAATTTCTGACAGCAGTGCAGGAACTCCATTAGCTTATCAGAGGCTCCTGGGGTGTGAATGAGAAACAAGCTTATCTGAACTAGGCAGAAAGGATGGGCAAATTTGGTCTTTACCTGCCACCATTTACTAAGCTATTATAATGAAACTTTCTAAACGTTTAGCACTGCTTTTCTAGTCTAGTCTGCTTGTAAGGTAGTGTGGACCCCAGTATGTCCTTTCCCATAACTCAGTGTCCTCTTTGCTCAAGCAGGAATTCCAGCTTTCCTGCAGCACAGGGCCGGCCTGTCCATTGTGCAAGAATGTTGTTCTCACAGGGCCCCATGCCAACATCATCCCGCACCTGCTGTTCGGCTCTCGCCTCACCTCTCTATAGCCGCCAAAGTGAAGAGCACCGTTTTTATTCACTCCGGTAGCTGTGTTCTGATGTAGGCCACTGGCACGCTGGAGGTCACAGGACATTTTCTGTTTCCCGGCACTTAGCACGCCAGCGGTCTGCACCAGAACTCAGCTGCTGAAGTGAAGAAAAACAGCACGCTTCACTTCAGTGGCTGTACAGAGGTGAGCCGGGGCCTCCCTAGCTCCCTCTAAAGTCAAGCAGACAGGCGCGGGGTTCTTCGGGGAGTGAGGGGGGGGGCCTAGGACTGGAAATGAGCTGATGAGGGGACTAAGCTAGGACTGGAAATGGGCTGATGGGGAGCTAAGAAAAGACTGGAAATGACTGATGGAGGGGCTGGGATTGGAAATGGGCTGATGAGGGGGAATTGCAGAATGGGACTAGAAGGGAGTGGATTGCTGGAACTAAGAGGGAGCTTATGTTGGGGGAGGACTAGAAGGGTGATCAGGCTGGGGGAGTGAGGATGGAGGGGGGAAAAGATATTTTGTGTGGGAGGGAAGAAAAAACTACAATTGGCCAGGTATTGGGAGAGTAAGTGGGGATTGAGGATGCAAAGGTGAAATCTGAGTGGATGAAAAAGGAAGAAAGAAAGAAAGAAAGAAATGGAAAAAAGACCAAAGGGGAAAGATCAGTATGTTAAAGAAAATGTAGAGAGAGAATGGAAAAATAAACTAGAAGAGAGAAGAAAGGACAAATTGGACAGCAGACAATGGAGAGTTAGCAGAAGACACGATGAAACCAGATGAAAGTGACTGGAGCAATTGCAACTGAAAAATAAAATGCCCAAAACAACAAAAGGTAAAAAAAAATGGTTTTTATTTTGAATTTATTAGCTGGAATATATGTCAGCTCTGGGAAATGTGCATCATTAATGTCTTTGCGTTTTGTTTAGTACAAGAGGAAATTTAAAGTTTTATTTCTCCAGTATTGTTGTACATTCCAAGTTTGGCTTTTGGGGTTCCCAGTTTAATTATTGTCTTCCTATTTCTAAACTGTGATCCCATGTTCTTTGTTTGGTGATGGTCTATGTTCTGCATATGTAACCGAGCTGAGGTATTCTGTTAATGTAGTTTGTGACAGTGCTACTTGTTCTCTTTCCCCAGTAGGAGATGTATTGCTATTCTCCAAGATGCATTAGTTTAATATTTGCAATAGACTTCTGGTGTGGCGATGAGCTAAGGCAGATGTGTGCGCCTCGGCTCTGGGGCTTCCCACTAACAAAACCCTGCAGACGGACTGTAAAATGGCCCAAATCGAACCAGGACCGAGGCTGACACAAGGTAAAGCACAAATAGGAAATCCAGTGTGCCTACCCTAGTAGATGGTGACAAAAGTACTTTGGAAAGAAAAGGCCCACAGGGGCGACAGCAAAATGGCATCTGGCTCTCCACCGCCAAGCCCAGAAGTGATGTCATAGACTCATGTAGAAGAGGTATTTCACAGCAGTCGTCCGGGCTCTGAATGACTGTTTTGCCAGTATAACAGCCCAACTTGACAGGTTAACTGGCTCTGTAACTGAATTCACCGACCATATACAACATGCAGAGAAGAGAATCTCTGCGGAGGGGGATGGTAGCTTGAAGTTGGAACGGATGATCCAGCAGTTAGAAGAAAATTGATGAGTTGGAAAATCGAGGCTGTAGGAAGAATCTGCAGCTGGTGGGCCTGCCCAAATAGTTTGTAGATAATGAACTTCGCAGCTTCCTAGAAAGCTGAATACCACCAAGCCTCCACCTCACCAACTTGGCAAGAAACCTATGGGTAGAAAGAGCACATCGGTGGGTCAATGCAGAGAAGAGCACACCCAACAGAGCAGTGCTAATGAGATTTCTTAGTTTTCAGCAGAAAGAAACTGTTCTCCGTGCAGCCAGAGTCGCATTGAACACGAGGGAGTCAGAGTATTCTTTTTCCAGGACTTTTCTGCCACAGTAACCCAAAAAAGGAGAGCATTCTCTGCAGTCTGCAGCTCCCTTGTCAGCAAAGGCGTCCAGTTTGCACTCCTTTACCTGGTGAAACTCCAATGGTCTCTGAATGGCCACCAGCATTTTTCTGAAGATCCAGAGGAAGCACAGACATTTTATAATATGCAACTAAAATACAAGGCTGGAACCTAAGAGCTAGCGAAGGAACAACAAGTTGAGGGAAGAATACCTTCAGCAATAAATGGGGACACACGGTTTGAGGTGTCTAAAACATACAGTATGGAGCAGAGTGATATGTTGTTACCAGGTTCTAAAATTCTCTGTTAAATGCATTTGTTGTTCAGGATAACTGTTGAAGGGAAGAGAATTTTGAGGGAGGATGTTAATATGGAGGGGTGGATTAACTTGAGGCCTTGGTGAAATAAATATCTAATTTAAGGTCATGAGGAGAGATTAATTGGATGAGGCCCTCCTCCAACTCCAAGATGGTGGTGTAAGTCCTCAGAATACCCCAAAGGGGACCCAGGGGTGGAAGAAAGTATGTCATATAAATGCGTAGAGACCGAGAAATTTTAAATCATTGAGTTAAACTCAGCTTAAAGCCCATCTATGCAGCATGGCAAGATTCTAAAGGTTCTCAAGAGGTTGACAATTTTGACGCCCATAGTTAAGCACTACCACATAAGGGAAGATAACTATAAGGTGCTGGGATGATGAGGAGTAGTGTACTGGAGAAGGATAAAGCAATTGGGAAGGTAATGGGGAATGCATAATGTGACTGTATAAGTGTCCATGTTCTTGCTAACACACTAGATATAAAAGAGAAGGGATGTTATTAGGACGAGTACACCAGGTAGATATTGGCCCTATAGCCATATCTGACTATGCCTTAATCAGCCTAGACTTGGGAATGGGGAGGGAGCCCTATCACTAGTCAGTGGAGCTTCCCCTCCACTTGGCAGAAGATAAAGACTTCCAGAAATTTTTATGGGCACAATGGGCGGAATATGCGTCACACAAAAACAACCTAGCCCTCTTCTGGAAAATGGCTATGGTAGTTATACGAGGACACATCATGGGTTACAATCATGCCAAAAAGAAGGCACAAAATCAACAGCTAATCCAACTGGAAAAAGATCTACGAAAGGCCCAAAGGTGGTATAGGACCCAACCAACGGAAGAACATAAAATCAATATGTTAGCTACCCAGGCAGAACTGGATGCCTTGCTACACCAGAGGACATACCAAGAAGAAATTAGGTCTTACCTGCTAATTGTCTTTCCTTGAGTTCTCTCCAGGCCAGTCCAGGGAATGGTAAGGTTGTCAATCCCCTTCAGCAGCTGAGGACTGAAAACTAAGTTTTTCTGCTGACAGGCTAAGCCACTCCCCCTGTTGACAGTGCTCCAGTCTCCTCTTGGCCAAGCAGCTTAACACCTATAACTAGAAAAGGAAATTAATGAAACAAAAAGAACACTGCATACTTCCCCAGCAGAAAGCCCACTCGCCAAACAGCAACGTGGCTCTCTTCTGGCGCCTTTGGTTTTCTTATTTCTTTCTTTATTTTATTTAAGTTTTGTTTTTTGTTTTTTTCATAACTTCAGAGATTAGAAATCGAAATATAGCCCCCCGCACTTAACCAAGGAAGCCCCAAGAAAAACCATCTACCCCATAACCCAGGAACTTTCCTCTAACTGCTCTGCTGCTCCGGTAGACTCACACTATTGTATATACTGAGACCATTATTAGCTGAAAAACCAACAAACTGGGTGGGCCCTGGACTGGCCCGGAGAGAACTCAAGGAAAGACAATTAGCAGGTAAGACCTAATTGCTTCTTCCTTATCGTTTCTCCGGGCCAGTCCAGGGAACGGTAGGGCAGTACCAAAGCAGTACCTAAAAACGGGAGGGACCCGCGAGCCCTGCGACAATGGCAGAAGCACCGACATTTGCATCGCCTCTGGCCAGAGCATCCAATCTATAGTGTCTAGTAAACGTATGCAGGGAGGATCACGTAGCAGCCCGACAGATATCCACCGGAGGAACCAACGCATACTCTGCCCAGGAAGTCACCTGACCACGGGTGGAATGAGCCTTAAGCCCCTCCGGAGGCGACTTTCCCGCGGCCTCGTAAGCCGCCACGATCACACGTTTTACCCACCTGGCAATCGAAGCCTTTGACGCTGCCTTACCTTTGCGTGGGCCCGCGAAAAGCACGAACAACCTATCGGACTTGCGGAAAGACTTAGTGGCCTTAAGGTACCTCCGCAAAACTCTACCAAGATCCAACTTCCTTAGGGACTGATCCATTCGCGACCCCGTCAAATCCGAGAAAACTGGCAACGTCACCGATTGATTTACATGAAATGACGACACCACCTTAGGCAGAAAAGAAGGAACCGGCCACAACACCACCTTTTCCGCCAAAAATTGAAGGTACGGTTCTCAACAAGACAGCGCTTGGAGATCTGAAATTCTTCTAGCCGAACCTGCTGCTACCAAGAACGCTGTTTTCCAAGACAGCTCCTTCAAACTGTCAGACGAATTGAACTGAGCCCGAGTTAACGCCTCGAGCACTATGTTCAAATCCCACGGAGGGACTACTCGCCGAATCGGCAGCCTGATGAGCTTAGCCGCCCGAAAAAAACGTTGCACGTCCGCATGAGCTGTCAAACGACCCCCCTGCACCGAGCCTCTATAGCAGGACAAGGCCGCCAACTGAACCTTGAGAGTACTGAGCGCTAAACCTTTATCCAGCCCATCCTGCAGAAAAGATAAGAGGACTGGTAGAGACGCCGAGAAGGGACGAATGTCACGCTGCGCACACCAAGACTCAAAAACTCGCTAGACTCGAACATACGTGAGAGAAGTGGTTGATCTTTTCGACTGAAGCCTCATGGACACCACTGCTGCCGAGTAACCTCTGCGTCTCAACCAATCCCCTTCAAGAGCCAAGCCGTAAGCAAGAAGCGATCCACCTGCGGCATCAGTACCGGCCCTTAAGCCAATAGATTGAGTCGAACTGGTAGATGCCAGGGCGGTTCCACCAAGAGCCGCACAAGATCTGCATACCAAGGCCGCCTGGGCCAATCCGGAGCAATGAGAATTACCGTTTCTCTGTGCCTTGCTATCCGGTGAATGACTCTGCCGATCATCGGCCAAGGAGGGAAGACATACAGCAGGCTGTCTAACGGCCATGGCTGCACGAGACCATCCAGACCATCCGACATGCGTTCTCTGCGCCTGCTGTAAAAGCGAGATGCTTTGGCATTGAGGAAGGTAGCCATCAGATCCATCACCGGCGTCCCCCAGCGGTTGGTAATGTCATGAAACACCGCCGCGTTCAGCTCCCACTCTCCGGGATCGAGGGTTGTGATAAGGAAGCTTATCATAGCTCAGGAAGGAGCTATAGAAAAGGTGAAGTGACTCTGAACAAGCAACCTGTCAGTTCTGGTAGAAATATGAAAACAGAATTTTGCCATAAAAGACTACCAGTCCCAGAATGCACCAGGTTTCCAACAGCCATTAGAGGAGCTGAAGTGGGGAAACGTGTGTTCAATCAGGAGGGCTATGAGGTAATCCCTAAGCACTCATCTCAAAGGGCAGGGCCTGATTCAGCACAGCTGCGCTGTGTTAGGGAGGAGCACTCATCTAAGCAGAATAAGAGTAGAGTTTATTCTACAGATGACCATCTTCATGATCACCTTGGATATCCAGAGAATTATCTTCATGATCCACATTATCCTGAGAATCAGCTTGAGCCTGATCATCAGTTTCATCTGAAGGATCATCAGAAGCAGAAGCCAAACCGGACGGACAGAGAGGGAAAGAAACCCACGGGAAGGAGGAGAAAAGCCTTTGAGAGGTCTAGAAGAGTCCAAAGCAGTACGTATACTGGGAGGTATTCCAAGGGCCAGCATACATCATTGGACTGGGGAAAGCCAGAGGAATGGTGCTGCAGAGCTAGGAATCTCCAGACGCTACCTGTGAGGGAGACGGCTGCAAGTGGAAGGGACCCTAAGACCCGTGCCAGAAGGTATGTGAAGAGAGATCCAGTGTCCAGGGATCTGGATTGGAAGGCTGGACATAAGAACTGGACTACATACTGGCCAGGCTATATAGAGAGGAACTCTAACAGCAATGGAAGCTCAGGTATGAACACTGATCTATGCCCTAGCTATAACCTTGAAAGACAGCAGGGAAACAAGTATTCTCCTGAAAGTGCTCCATTGAGAGATTCATCTGTGCCAATCCATGATATTGAACCCATGCTTGTTGATGAAGGGGGAATAGCAGCAGGTGAAAATACTGTTTATATGGACTGTTCTCTGTCCAAACTCCGTTGGTAACTTTCTGTTATAAAGTACAGCAACCATCACAAAGAAATACAAACTCGTTCTTTATTCTACTCAGAAAAGCTCCTGAAGCAGGATTTGACCCACACAGTAGAAAGCAAGCCAGCTGAGGGGTTTCAGCTGGGTAACTACTAGCAATTGAGCCATACCTAATTGCTTGTGAGCTAGGAGAGAATCACTTCTGAATCTATGTGGGAAGTTATCAGAAGTTAACCTCAAAAGAACAGTTATCTTCTTTCTTTGTGGCTTTTCGTTTGTTAGATATATGCTAAGAAAACATTAGCTAATTGCCTGACAAGTTTAAAGGTTGTTTTCCTGATTTTGATTTTGACTTTGTTTTTCCAAGTTAAACACTGGAAGCAAGTAACCTGATTTATGTGCTACCAAGCATATCTGTGTTGGGAGAAATAACCCCATAAATAAATTTCTTATTGGCTTTAACACTTGAGCACAACTAAATTATTGTCAGCAGCTGTGTCTGGTGTGAATGATCTACATTGCCCACAATACCTTGCAAATCATATAGATATATGCACTTGCCAAGACTGTACAGATTCTCACCCAGGCAGCCGTATGACAAAATGGCGTAGTTGGTATTCTGGTGCATTCTGGGACTGGTAGTCTTTTATGGCAAAATTCTGTTTTCATATTTCTACCAGAACTGACAGGTTGCTTGTTCAGAGTCACTTCACCTTTTCTATAGCTCCTTCCTGAGCTATGATAAGCTTCCTTATCACAGGGTATGCCAACTGAGATAGTCAGCCTGCACAATGGCCTTTCCCACTACATGCGCCGCGGACAAGGCTACGAGATGAGCCTCTGCCCAAAACAGCAACTCCTGGCTCTCCTCCAGCAAGCGCACACTGCCTGTACCCCCCTGACGATTGATATACGAGACCGTTACTAAATTGTCCAAGACGACCCGCACTGCTCTCCCTTGAATCAACTCTTCGAACTGACGCAGAGCAAGACAAACCGCTCTGAGCTCCAAGCGATTGATGACCACGAACTCTCCTCCACGGACCATACTCCCTGCGCCACGCGAGCCAAACAATGAGCCCCCCCAGCCGGATAAACTTGCATCTGTGGTTACTAGTACTCATTCCGGGTCCTGCAGGGGAACCCCTGCTCGAAGATGAGTCGCATCCAGCCACCAGTTCAGACTGTTGCGTACTCCCTCCGGGCAAAATAATCTCTGCGTGAGCGGTTGAAGCTGTGGAGACCAGCGGGAGAGCAACGACTGCTGAAGAGGACGCATATGCGCCCTGGCCCACGGCACTAAATCCAAAGCAGCTGCCATGGAGCCCAAGAGCTGCAAGTACCTCCACGCCGAAGGAGCAGACAGCTTCAAGAATACTGCACCTGACTGACAATCTTCAACACTCTGCTCTCGGGCAGAAACACGGCCCCTACTTCCATGTCGAAGAAGGCCCCGAGGTAAGTAAGCTGTCTCACCGGCTGCAACTGACTCTTCGCTCGGTTGAGAACCCAACCGAGCTCTTCCAGGACTTGTACTACGCGGGAGGTTGCCACGACAGCTTCTGGAAAAGAACCGGCCCTGACCAGCCAATCGTCCAGATAAGGATGCACTTGGATGCCTTCCTTCCGTAATGCTGCTGCAATTACTACCATAACCTTTGTGAAAGTTCGAGGGGCGGTTGCTAGACCGAAGGGCAAGGCCCGAAACTGAAAATGACCCATGGGAACGGCAAACCTTAAAAACCGTTGATGATCCGCTCTGATGGGAATGTGCAGATAAGCTTCCGTGAGATCTATCGACGAGAGGAGTTCCCCCGGACACACCGCTCGAATAACCGATTTTAGAGTTTCCATCCGAAAATGAGGCACTTGCAACGAGCGATTTACGAACTTGAGATCGAGAATCGGACGAAAAGAACCGTCGTCCTTGGGAACTACAAAATAAATCAAGTATCGACCTAATCCGCATTGGTCGGGAGGAACTGGAACTACCGCCTGAAGGCACAACCACCGCAATAACGTGTCGGCTATCGCCTGCCTTTTGGGGCCCTGACCACAGGGAGAAACCATAAAAGCCTCCAGCAACGGTTGAGCAAATTCCAGGGCATAACCTTCTCGAATGATCTCTAGCACCCACTGGTCCGTGGTTATTGCGGTCCAAGCGGAGAGAAACCCCTGTAAGCATCCTCCTACAGGGACCTCCGCCTGGACCAGCTGACCTTCATTGTGACTTTTTTGCGGAGCTTTGCTGGGCATTGAAATACTGTCTGCCGAACCCTCGTGCTCCGCGAAAGGTCTGCCCCCGAAGTCCAAAATGACCTCTGGGATAGGGAGCAAAGCGAGCCCCCCGGAACCTCCGAGAATCTCTATTTTGCCCTCGTTGAACCGTTCCCCTCTGGAAGCTTTTGGCCGATCTTCTGGCAGACGACCCCCCTTGGAGTCTCCCAGATCCTTCACAATTTTTTCTGAGGCTTCCCCAAAGAGCAGCTTGCCCTTATAGGGAAGTTTACTGAGCCTAGCCTTTGAAGAGGCGTCGGCCGCCCAATTCCATAGCCAAAGGAAGCGTCTGGCTGCAATGAGCGAAGCCATAGACTTCGCCGAAATCCTAACCAAATCATAGCAGGCATCCGCCAGATACGCCGCTGCCTATTCCAACTTAGCTCCCTCTGCGGAAGAGCCTTCACCCCCATCCGCAGAGGCCTCCCCTTGGAGCCATCGGATGGAAGCTCGAGACACATACGCCCCACAGATGGACGCCTGCAGAGAAAGAGCACTTGAATCAAAAGCCTGCTTCAGGAGCACCTCCAGCTTGTGATCCTGCAAGTCTTTAAGTGCCGCTCCCCCTTCCACAGGGATAGTGGTCTTCTTGGTCACCGCTGACACTAAGGCATCCACCTTAGGCATCTTCAAGAAATCCTTCTCATCCTGCGGAACCGGATAGAGACACCCTAGGGCGCAACTACCCCACAGAGTAGCCTCTGGGAACTCCCATTCAGACTCAATCATCTGCTTTATCACCCGGTGCACTGGAAAACAACGGTTCTCTGTCCTGAAAACAATGGATCCTCTAGCGGTTCCTGGGCCACTGTGGGTAGAGGAATATTCAGAGCTGCCAAGGAGTGGGAGATGAGCGCTCCTAGCTCCTCCTTACGAAAAACCCTAAACACATTAGGGTCCTTGCCCGGCGCAATCTCCCTCTCTTCCAACTCTCCAGGGCCAAACTCAAACCCTGCCTCGGATAGGACCTCTCCGTCCTCTATCCCCCGAGGCTGAGATCTGCAGCTCGAAGTCTCCCAAGCCTGATACTGTCTTAACAGCCTTCTGTGAAGGACCCTCATCAGGATCCCCCCTAGTAAAGTCAGGAGACCTGTTACTCAGAAAAGAGGGAGAAGAGCAGGAACTGACACCCCTGAGATGCCTTTAACAAATAGGCCCTTATGCAGGGCTAAGATGAAATCAGACGAAAATAACGAAGAAACCCCCTCCTGAGGCTCAGGCACTATCTTAGGGGTTTTACTCACAGAAGCAGAATCTTTATGAGTTTTTGCCTCTCTCTTCCCCTGCTTATGAGGACCCACGGGAGAAACGGCAGGCTCTACCAAAATGGCCGCTGTTCCCGCCTTTTCCAAGGTGATCAGAGTCTTCTCTAAATCAGCCGGAGCTTTGTTCTCCATTCTGCACCCGTTGCCCTGCAGCGACAAAAACAAAAATCCCCTTATCTAAACCGGCCACTGCTGAGATGCCGAAAATGCGATCGCACCACAGAAAATCCCACCGATCGCACCGCTCCGGGCTCCAGAGCAGCGTGCGAAGGCGCGTACACGGCAGGGGATTAATTAAGGCCTCTGACTCACCCCACACTCACCGGAGTGAAGCGCTAGTGTACCGCGTTCCGGTTACCCCGCTGCTAGCGGAGAATGGAAATCGCGGCCCTGCAGATAGAGAGAGGTTCCTGGGGCTCCCAGAACCACGTCCCTTACAATAAAATTGGATCCCTTGAAAAGCAGGCTCTGCCTTTCTTTGCCGCTGTCACACTATAGCCCGGGATCCTAACTCCAATTAATTTAAAAAGCACTTGTGCCAGGAAGTAAAGCAGAATGAACAGCCCCGCTAGGGCTAAACTGCTGAGCAAAATAAATAAAAGAAAGAAAGACTCCTCAGGGAGATGTCAGCATCGACGTCCTATTCAGCTGCTGAGGACTGAAAGACTGGAGCACTGTCAACAGGGGGAGTGGCTTAGCCTGTCAGCAGAAAAACATAGTTTTCAGTCCTCAGCTGCTGAAGGGGATTGACAACCCTACCGTTCCCTGGACTGGCCCGGAGAAACGATAAGGAATCAATGTTTTACTATCGCTACCACCTACACAGTTATGGAATAAAACTGAGAAAATTATGGTGACCTTGGTAAAAATCAGATGGAGGACCACAAACAATTAGGACCCTTTGGGACATAGGGGGCAACGCCAAACTGCCCAGCGAGCCCTGCAAGATATTCTTAAAGAGTATTACATAGGATTGTACAAGGCAGACCCCTTGTGACAAGGAGGCAGCAACAGAGTTTTAAGAGCTTTAGACTTGCCGTGCTTGAAGGCAGAAGAAGTGGCGAGGTTAAACAACCCAACAGCAGCTCAGGAGATTCAGCAATGTTTCCATAAACTACGAAAAGGACATGCCCCAGACCCAGATGGCTATCGTGTGGAATTCTTCCAAATAATGTCAGAAAGTGAAAATAGCATTGGTGGAATACTTTGCAGACATGGTCAGATGGAGCAACTTTCCATATGAGCCCAACCAAGCTCTCATAACAGTAATTCCCAAACTGGGGAAGCACCACTCGTTGCCAGGATCTTAATAACATAAGATATGCCATTCTGGGTCAGACCAAGGTCCATCAAGCCCAGTATCCTGTTTCCAACAGTGGCCAATCTAGGTCACAAGTACCTAACAGTTTCCCCAAAAGACACAGGTTCCATTATGCTTGTACTGGGGCAAGCAGTGGATTTCCCGGGTTTCACTTTAATAATGGTTTATGGTCCTTTCCTCCAGGAACTTATCCAAACCTTTTTTAAACCCAGCTACACGAACAGCTTTTACTATATCCTCCAGTAAAGAATTCCAGAGTTTGATTACATGTCGAGTGAAAAAATATTTTCTCTTATTAGTCTTAAATAGGTTACATTGTGGTTTCATTGCATGTCCCCTAGTCTTTCTATATTTTGATGGCATAAACAAATCAAACTACGTTTACCCGTTCCACTCCATTCATTAATTTATAGACCTCTATCCTATCTCCCCTCAGCCGTCTCTTATAGACCTATATCATTGCTCAATGTCGACATCAAAATCCTTGCCCAAGATAATGGCAGAATGCTTAGCTCCTTTACTCCCCCAACTGATAGGAGAATCACAAGTGGGGTTTGTTCAAGGCCCCGCTATAGCACGCAATGTGAGAAAGTTTCATACTGAGCCACAAGCATCTATCAAGAAGCAACAGCCAGCTATCTTTATCAGCTTTGGACCCTTTCAAACGCTTTTTCAGCATCAATGGGAATATATATATATATGGTGCTGGAAAAATTGGGATAGCTGGGGAGTTTGTAAAAGCGAAATTAGACTTACCTGCTAATTGTTGATCCTTATCGTCCCTCCAGTCCAGTCCCGAACCTCTGGGTAGTGCACCTCCTCCAGAAGCTTGGAGACTGAGCATGTGCAAAGCTGTAGACACCAGTATAAGTACCACTGGTACCGCCCCTCAGCTTCCAATACCTATTGACAAAGCAGACTCAAAGGACCACAAATAAGTAATTATAACATATCAACTCTAGTACTACAAATCAAACTGCCTGGGAGAGAACCTCCCCCCCAATTATAGAGGATGAAAAACTAACCCTCTCAGAATAGGAAAGAACACAGAAAAAAGAAATGACCTCAAGCAAGTATTCCTGACATCCTGAGCTCCGAAACTACCGTCTAAACCCAGGTGGGATATGGGACTGGACTGGAGTTCCTCAAGGAACAACCATTAGCAGGTAAGTCTAATTTTGCTTTCCTTATTGTCCCTGCCAAGAAAACCCAGGAGCTTCTGGGTCGCCAGGAGTCAGGACTGACTCAAAGGCACACATTGCATTGTCCCTCCAGTCTAGTCCAGAACCTCTGGGATGTAAAAGAGCAGTATTCTAATGGAAGAGACCTGACAAACCAGCTCACAGCACCGCCGCCCCAAAACCGGCATCCCTCTCAGCCTGAACATTCAGTCGATAATGTTTAGCAAAGGTATGTAAGGAGGACCATGTTGTCGCTTTGCAAATACCAAAAAGGTACCAGGACTAAACTCCGCCCCGTTAAAGCCCTCAAAACCAAATTAAGATACCAAGACGGCACCACAGACCTACGGAGAGGCCGAAGCCTAGAGACCGCCCTGAGAAAATGCAAGACATCTGGGTGAGAGCCAAAGGGTATCCAATGCACCTTACCCCTGCAGCATCCAATCGCAGCCAACTGAACCCTCAACGAACTGGATGCTAAACCCTTATCAAAACCATCTTGCAAGAAGGCCAAAATTTCAGGAACAGTCGACACGCCGGGCCTAGTCCGACGCCCCACACACCAATCCTCAAAGATGCGCCAGACCCTAACATAGGCCAAGGAAGTGGACCACTTACGCGCCTTCAACAAGGTTGCAATCACTGAACTTGAATAACCCTTCTTCCTCAACCTTGCCCTTTCAAGAGCAAAGCCATAAGCGAGAAACGATCCACCTGAGGCATGCGAACGGGATCCTGCATTAGCAGATCCCCCCATACCAGAAGGACCCAAAGACGATCCACCAGCAAAACCCATCTCTTTGCCCTTGCTTTTGATCTCCCTGATCCCTCTGTGTAGCCCTTACCCCCCCCCCTCTTCCCGCTTCCCCTCTTTTCTCCTCTTGTCCTGTCGATTGGTTCTGCCTGGTTTGCTTTCCTGTTAATATTGTAATTTCCTTTCCCCTTTTCACCATATGATTTCCTTGTTTTTTGTACCATGTAAACCGCTCTGATATGTATTTGTAGAGCGGTATATTAAGTCAATAAACAAACATACGCCGAATCAGGTTGGCATTCCATGGCCGCCGCGGCCAGTCCGGAGCTATCAGAATAACTCATCCTCGGTGTGCCTCTATACGCTGCGCCAGCCGACCTATGAGCACCCAGGGGGGAAACACATACAGCAGAACCCCTGTCGGCCAGGGTTGCACCAATGCATCTAGTCCTTCCGACATCCGTTCCCGACGCCGACTGAAAAAAAACCAGTCCGCTTTTGCATTCTTGAAGGTTGCCATCAGGTCCATGCTGGAGTCCCCCATCGATGGACCACCTGGGCAAAGACCTCAGAGTGCAGCTCCCACTCTCCTGGATCCAACCACACCCGACTTAGGTAATCTGCTGTTACGTTATCCACTCCTGCCACGTGGGCCACCAACAGAGCCTGGAGCCGAGGCTCCACCCAAGTGAACAACTGCTCTGCCTCTTCAAGCGCTGCGCTGCCTGTGCCTCCCTGCCTGTTGACATAGGCCACCGCGGTCGCATTGTCCGAAAGCACCCTTACCGCTTTCTGCAGCATCCTTGACTCGAAGGCCTGAAGGGCCAGAGCAATCGCTATGAGCTCCAGCCTGTTGATTGACCAGCTTGCCTCCGGCGCAGTCCAACACCCCTGCGCAACAAGCCCCTCGCAATGACCCCCCCCCCCCAACCTGTCAAGCTGGCATCAGTCACCAACTGAATCCACGAGGGCGTCTCCAGAGACATGCCCGCTGCTAAACTTTCTGGCACCAACCACCAGCGGAGCCCCCTGAGTACCTCCCAAGGACAGGGAAGACGCTGAGAGCGCATCCGACTGATGAGACCAGCACCTTAGAAGGGATCTCTGCAGAGGTCTCATATGCGACCTTGCCCACGGCACGACCTCCAGAGTCGCCGTCATGGTTCACAACAGCTGTAAATACTGCCACGCTGTTGACAGAGGATGGCGCCGAAAGTCGTGAACCACGCGGCGCAGAGCTTGCACACGGTGTTGCGGAAGGAACACTCTGCCCTTTGAGTGTCGAATTGCACCCCAAGATACTCCAACGTCTGAACTGGCACTAAATGACTCTTGGACCTGCTGACCACCCAGGCCAGGCCAGGCCCTCGAGCATCTCTACTACACACGATGTAACTCTCAAGCTCTCCTCATTTGACTTTGCCCGAACCAGCCAGTCATCAAGATAGGGATGGATCAGAACTCCTTCCTTTCAGAGGGCTGTGGCCACCACCACCATGATCTTGGTGAAAGTACGCTGAGCCGTTGCCAGCCCAATGATAGCTTCTCATCCATCCTGTAAGCTCCAGTTAACCTGCTCTCACAAATACTGTTAAGTGGTGTTATAGCTTCTCATCCATCCTGTAAGCTCCAGTTAACCTGCTATCACTGAAATACTGTTAAGTGGTGTTATAGCTTCTCATCCATCCTGTAAGCTCCAGTTAACCTGCTATCACTGAAATACTGTTAAGAGTGTTATAGCTTCTCATCCATCCGTAAGCTCCAGTTTACCTGTTATTATTATTAAATTATAATACACTCTTATTCATCCACACATACATTATGGCCTTACCCTACATTATAACATTTACGTTCTACCTTATCACTATAGGAATATGTAATGTTACCAGCCTACACACTAGCCACAATAGAATACCAACAATCCACAATTACAGAAGAAAATGGACAGATACACCCTTCTTCAAATCTAGAGATTCTACCCAAACTTCCCACCATCATCTTATACTCATCTCATTACAAAACAACACAAAAAAGAAACAAGAAGGAAATCCAATTCCCCAACATCTGAAATGTGCATTGATAAATGCCCGATCTGTGCGCAAGAAATGGCCTATCATCTCTGACTTAATATCACTACACAACCTTGACTTACTCCTAATCACTGAGACTTGGCTTTCTTGTGATGACAATGTATTAATCAACCAATTCCTGCCTTCCAATTTCTCCTTACATACATGTCATAGAAATGGCAAGAGAGGAGGTGGTGTTCTAGCCATCTTCAAATCTGACCTCCATTTCAACCTTAAGGAAGCAACAAGTTCAACACTCCTAGATACTATCTCAATAGTAAATAAAAGGTAATTAGATCTTACCTGCTAATTATTGTTCCTGAAGGAACGACAGTCCAGTCCCTTACTTCTGGGTTGCGCAACCCTTCCAGCAGCTTGGAGGCTGAGCCCAACCTTTTTGGGGGATGGAGTGGTATAAATACCACTGGGACCACCCACCAACTCCAGTAACTGAATGAAAAAGCAGACTCAAAGTTCCCTTAACAACCTAATAAACACTTAATAACAATCTCTACAACCTATTGTAGCTATATAGATCCATTACTCATTTTATTTATTTATTTATTTATTTATTTATTTTTTTTTTTTTAAGGAATAGGCAACCTGAGAGGGATTCAAGGAACAGGTAAACTGAGAGGGAAGATGGTCACGGGTTTGCATGAGTCCGGCGGAGCCTATCTTCTCCCGCACCCCCTCACTCCGAACTGGCCCTCACGCTCGGTCCGTAGCTTCCTTATGCTGGTAGGCCTTAACCGGGTGGGATCAGGGACTGGACTGTCGTTCCTTCAGGAACAATAATTAGCAGGTAAGATCTAATTACCTTTTCCTTATCGTCACTCCAGTCCAGTCCCTTACTTCTGGGATGTACAAGAGCAGTTCAACCCTGGGTGGGGTCCGGCACACCGGACTGTAGGACTGCCATGCCAAACCGAGCGTCCGCTGAACTCTGGATGTCCAGCCTGTAATGCTTGGTGAAGGTATGCAGCGAGGACCAGGTCGCTGCTCTACAAATATCCAACGGGGGAACTAGGCTGAATTCTGCCCAAGAAGTGGCCTGTGCCCGAGTGGAGTGTGCTCGTAGACCCGCTGGCACCTGCTTCCCTTTCAGGATGTAGGCGGAAGCAATCGCCTCTCTGATCCATCTTGAGATGAAAGACTTGGCCGCCGCCTCTCCCTTGTGAGGGCCTCCGAACTGTACGAATAGGCGATCGGACTTCCGGAAGGGCGCTGTGCGGGAGAGATAACGTTTCAAGGTTCTCCGGACATCCAAGAGACGCAGTTTGCTATCCCTACCTTCAGCCCCCACGGACGAGAGAACCGGGAGGTTGACCGGCTGATTCATATGAAAAGGGGAGATCACCTTGGGCAAGAAGGAAGGAACAGTTCGCAGAACCACCTTGTCCTTGAGAAATAAAAGGAAGGGAGGTTTCGCGGACAATGCTTGTAATTCAGAGACCCGCCTTGCCGAGCAGATCGCAACCAGAAAGACTGTCTTTAAGGTTAGGTCCTTTAAGGAGGCTCCCTTTACTGGTTCAAAGGGCTCCCCGATCAGGGAATTTAGTACTAGGTTGAGATCCCAAGGGGGGATGACCGACCTCCGTTGAGGACGTAGGCGTCTAACCGCTCTTAGGAACCTGGAGACGTCCGCGTGAGCCCCTAGGGGCTTGCCGCGGACCTTGCCCCTATAGCATGCGATGGCTGCTAGCTGCACTCTCAAGGAGCTGTGTGCTAGACCCTTGTCAAAACCCGCCTGCAAGAATTCCAGAACCTCCGGGACAGATGCGGAAAGGGGTTTCCGTCGGTGCTGCGCACACCATGCTTCGAAGATGCGCCAGGTCCTAACGTAGGAGAGGCAGGTCGAGCGCTTCTTAGCATGCAACAGTGTCGAGATGACCGCTCCTGAGTACCCTCTTTTCAGGAGCCTCGCCCTTTCAATAGCCAGGCCGTAAGCGAGAATCGATCCACGTGAGGCATTCGGACCGGGCCTTGTCTCAGAAGGTCCCTTTTGCAAGGGAGCCGCCAAGGGTGGTCGGCGATCAATCTCACCAAGTCCGCATACCAGGGGCGGCGAGGCCAATCCGGGGCTATGAGGATTACGAACCCCTGGTGAGACTCCACGCGCTGGAGAACCTTTCCGATCAGCACCCACGGGGGGAACACATAGAGGAGGCCCTCCGAAGGCCACTTCTGTGACAAGGCATCCAGGCCCTCGGACATTCTTTCCTTTCGTCGACTGAAGAATCTGTCTACCTTGGCGGACGAGAACCTTGCCATGAGGTCCATGACCGGGAGCCCCCAACGAGACACTATCTGGTCGAAGGTTCCCTGCTCCAGTTCCCACTCGCCGTGGTCTATCTTGTACCTGCTGAGGTAGTCTGCCGTGATGTTGTCTGAGCCTGCTACGTGTTGGGCCGAGAGTGCTTCCAGCCGACCTTCTGCCCACCGGAACAGGGAGTCCGCTTCCTTCTCTAAGGCAGGGCTGCTGGTGCCGCCCTGATGGTTGATGTACGCCACCGCGGTGACATTGTCGGAAAGGACGCGAATTGCCCTCCTTTTTACTAAGGTCTCGAGAGCCTTGAGCGCCCGGATGACGGCTCGCAATTCCAGCCTGTTGATGGGCCATTGAGCTTCCAATGGTGTCCAGCTGCCTTGAACGAACTGGTCCTCGCAGTGAGCTCCCCAGCCTGACAGACTGGCATCCGTCGTCAGAAGTAACCACTGATGCGGTTCGAGAGGCATCCCGCGCTCCAGATTCCTTGGGTGTCGCCACCAGCGGAGCGCTTCTTTGGTTCGTGGAGCACACGGTAACTGCATTGACATGGGGTGAAGCTGAGGGGACCATCGACGTAATAGGGCCCGTTGCAACGGCCGCATGTGGGCTCTGGCCCATGGAACCACTTCTATAGCCGCTGCCATTGTTCCCAGAACCTGAAGATAATGCCACGCTGTGGGGATTCGTCTGGCCAGGAACTGGGCGACTAGAAGTCTTAGTTCTCTTGATCTTGAACGAGACAGAAACACCCTGCCTTTGCTGGTATCGAATCTTGCCCCGAGGTACTCGAGTTCCTGGGAGGGGTCAACCTGCTCTTTGCCCGATTGATGACCCACCCCAACTCTTCTAGGACCTGAATGACTCTTGACGTCACAGAGTGGCTTTCCTCTTCCGACTTTGCTCGGATTAGCCAATCGTCCAGGTAAGGGTGAACTAGGATTCCCTCTCTCCGTAGGGAAGCCGCTACCACCACCATCACTTTGGTGAACGTTCTTGGTGCCGTAGCAAGGCCGAAAGGAAGGGCCTGGAATTGAAAATGGCCCCTTGGCACTGCGAATCTTAGGAATTGTTGATGGGATGCCCTGACCGGGATATGTAAGTAGGCCTCTGTCAGATCGAGAGACGTTAGGAATTCCCCGGCCCTTACGGCTGCTATGACCGATCGTAGGGTCTCCATCCGAAAGTGCGGAACCTTGAGACAGCGATTGACTTGCTTTAGGTCCAGGATCGGGCGGAAGGAGTCTTCCTTCTTTGGCACCACAAAGTAAATCGAGTACCGACCCGAGCCGCGCTGGTCTGGAGGTACTGGGACGACGGCCCCAAGCGCTATTAGACGTGAGAGAGTTGTGTCTATGGCCTCCCGCTTTGAAGAAGAAACCGCATGGAGACTGAACAAAGGCTGGAAGTATTTGTTTTGCAAACTCGAGAGCATAGCCCTCCCTGATGACCTCTAGGACCCATTGATCGGACATGACCCGGGACCAGGCGGGAAGAAACTGCTTTAAACGACCACCCAGCTTCAGATCCTCCCCCTGGACCCCCGACATATCATTGCTGTTTCCTAGGTCCCGAGGAGAATGATGAAGAGGCACCGAAACCTCTACCTGCTCCTCGAAACCCCCTAAAGCCTTGCCCCCTGGACGGGAAACGTCCCCTGGAAAAGGGATTCGGCCTGGCCGAACGAAACCTGCGGGGGTCCCTGGGTTGACTACGCACCGGGGGCATAGAGCGACCTTGTTTCGGTCTATCTTCAGGAAGCCTTCCGCCCTTAGACTCGCCCAGGTCCTTCACCAACTTGTCCAGATCCTCACCAAACAGTAGTTTCCCTTTAAAGGGGAGCCGGCTTAGGCGTGCCTTTGAGGAAGCGTCAGCTGCCCAACTACGGAGCCACAAGTAGCGCCTAGCCGCCACCACGGAGGCCATGTTCTTAGCTAGACTCCTGATGAGGTCATACTGACTGTCAGCCAGGAAGGCCGCTCCGGATTCTAACCTAGCCGAGTTGGCCTGTGCTTCCTCCGAGGAGCCTTCCGCTGCTTGAAGCTGTTGAGACCATCTCAAGCAGGCCCGAGCCACCCAGGCCCCCGAGACGGAAGCCTGTAGGGCCAGGGCGCTTACATCAAAGGCTTGTTTCAGAAGCGTGTCCAGTTTCCTGTCTTGCGAATCCCTCAGGGCCGTGCTGCCCTCGACTGGGATAGTCGTCTTCTTTGTAACCGCTGAGACCGCCGCATCTATTCTGGGCGACTTCAGTAGCTCCTTGTCTGCCTCTGGGAGAGGGTATAGGCGAGCCATAGAGCGCACTCCCCTAAGGCTTGACTCCGGTTGATCCCACTCTTCCTGGATCATCTGGCGAACCACTCTGTGGACAGGGAAAACTTTTTGTGACCTTCTAATGGCCTGGATTAAAGGGTCCTCCAACGCCTCGTCCTCTACCGGCGCGTCTGAGGTCACATTGAGCACTTTTAGGGACTCATTGATTAGTGCCGGGAGTTCCTCTCGGCGGAAAACCCTAACTATACGGGAATGATCCTCTTCAGGGATCTCACCCTCTTCCAATTCCTCCTCCTCCTCATCTAGATCCTTGTCAGAGGTCTCCTCTTCCGGGGTGCCCTGAGAAAGGGATGTGATCGGCTCCTCGCTAATTAGCCGAGGGCGCTTAGGTGGAGGGCCGGGGTTCTGAATGTTTGTCCTCGGTGGTCTGGCTGGTCCGCCTTCCGCCGTAAGTACCGTCTCCCCTGGCCCCAAGCCTTGCTTGCGCATGCAGTAGGCCTTATGGAGCAGGAGGACAAAGTCTGGGGAGAATAGGTCCTCGCCCCCCCCCTCCCCAGTGGGTAGGGGGAAGGAGGTAGCGGAGGGGTGGGGAATTCTGAGGAGGAAGGAGGAGGGGACTGAGACCCCCCTTCCCCCCCCAAAGGGTCCCCGGACCCCTGAGAAGTCTGGGCCATGGATAAGCTAATTTCTTGCTCCACGGAGGCGGCTACTGCAGCACAAGCCTTGCAGATCCCAGCCTCCGTAGGAGTACCTCTGCGAGTGCCACAGGAGGGGCACCGAGGTTTGCCCGTCATGCCCTAGATGGGGAGGAACAAAAAGTTATTTCTAACAAAATCCTCCTGGCCGAACCTGTATAGATCAGGACAAATAGAATTAAAGATGCTCTGCCCTTTAGAAAATGCTTAGTAGCTACCCAGCCCCGGAATTAGCTTACTCTCCTAAAGGCAGGCTAAGGGAGAAATGAACTTAAATAAAATTAATTTAAATTAAACAAAACTAGAATGAAACACATAAGCCCCATAAACCCTCGGATTTAATCCGGTACTTGCAGTTAGACGATTCGTCTGCCGTGAAGCCCAGGCCCGACTCGGCGAAATCCAGCCGTTGGCTCCACACGTGGTAGGCCGCAACCACGTGGAGCCTAACGGAGGACTGCGAGTTGCCTTCCTTTCTCGGAGCCCCGAGGAAATTTACCGGACCGCTAATTCCGTGCTGAGAGGCACCTCCCGCTCCGGTTTAAGCGGCGCCGCTGCAAAGGTGCTGAAAACAGCTGACTCCTCCGCGCTCAACTCCGATTCCCTCCGCACTGGGACAGGATGGGAAGGAGGAGCACAGTCGCGGCGAGCCTCAAGCGCTCAGCCGCCACCGGGGCTTCGGCGCGAGGCAGGGCAGGATCCTGGAGGAGGTACAGGAAACGAGCGGCTCAGCGGCAAGAGGAGAGCTGCCGATCCTCCGTACCGCTGCAGGACTCAATCAACCCCGGTACCCGGCCCGGCCAGAGGGGGGGGGGGGGGGGGGGCGGGGGGGGAGCCGGAGAGAGTAGGTAAATTTAAAGGCACAGGAATAAAAGAAAACCAGGTAAGATTACCCAAACTAGAAAACAATAAACTTAAATACTTATCAAGAGCAAATTTAAAATTTAAGAAGGAAAAGGAGACTCCAGTAAGCCCTAGGCTTACGGAACCCTCCAGCTGCTTGGAGGCTGAGATTACTGGAGTTGGTGGGTGGTCCCAGTGGTATTTATACCGCTCCATCCCCCAAAAAGGTTGGGCTCAGCCTCCAAGCTGCTGGAAGGGTTGCGCAACCCAGAAGTAAGGGACTGGACTGGAGTGACGATAAGGAATTGTTGTTCCTTCACTCTACTGTACCGCGCTCCTTCATCCAATTCAGATTCACTATCAATGATAATTGACTTAGCCTCCAACTCACAGAACCCCCATATAACAAGTTGGGTTCTAGGAGACTTCAATCTACCATCTCTCCAAGACTCCCATGTAACAGCTTTTCTTGAAGCTTTACAGGTTTTAGGGTTTAACCAATTAATTAAAGATCCAACCCATGTTAAAGGTGGCATATTAGACCTAATATTTACAACTGAAACAACTGTCAACTCACCATCCATCTTGGATCTATCAATCAACCCAGTTCCATGGTCAGATCACAAACTAATTATATTCAAGGTTCCCCTTCCCAGATGTAACCAAAAGGAAGAAAATGGAGTGAATGGCATTACCAGTCCCACCCTGAGAAGATTTAAGCCATTTGACAAAGACTTAATCCTAAAAACAACACTTCCACTAACCAACTTACCAGAGTGCAGCCTTGATGATTTAGTTTCTAATTGGAATAATACGCTCAGTTCAATTGCCACATGTCCATCGACTAACAAATCTCAAAGCAAACGACACTCTGCTATCTGGTATTCATCTGAGCTGAAAGCCTCTCGCACAACCCTAAGGAAACTTGAGAGACGATGGCGACGCTCACACTCAGAAGTAGACAGAACTGCATATATCCTACATCTCACATCTCATCGCACAGCGGTTACTGACTCAATGAGACATTACCATGCGGTCACGTTAAAAAGATCTCTAAACAGCCTCATGACCTGTTTGCCATAGTTAAGCGTTTGACAAATGAACCCGCTTCGCAACTCAAATACGAAATCCACCCTCAATTATTTGCTAACTATCTACAATCCAAAATTTGCCAAACTGACAATATCTCAGCTCCTAACATAGTTCTAGATCCAGTAGATCAAGCTCTACTTACTATCTTCTCAATACCACCTAAACGACAAATCGAGGACACCATTGCTAGCTTAAACATGACCACCGCTCATACTGATCCATGCCCTGCGTTCTGGATCAAAGATTTACGAGCTGACCTCAGTCCCATCATATCCAGACTCATGATTCAATCATTTACAACAGGAACTTTCCCACGTATCCTTAAGCAAACATCCATAAGGCCATTACTAAAAAACAACAAGCTCGACCCTCTTAAACCAGAATCATATAGACCAATAGCAAGCATTCCTTTACTAGCAAAAATATTGGAAAAAGAAGTACAAAAACAAATTCAGGATCATATTGAAATTAACGCTCCACTAGACCCATGCCAGCACGGCTTCAGAGAATCCCACGGTGTGGAAACGCTTCTAACTACACTGTTCAGCAGCTTATTATCAGGTATTGATAACATCCGCCAAGGGTTTGTCCTTGTCTTCCTAGATATCGCAGCCGCTTTCGATTCTGTGAGCCATGAACGCCTCCTAGAACGTCTCAAAAGGGAAGGGAATTACCGATAAAGCACTCGAGTGGTTGTAAATCCTACCTTTCGAACAGATGGCAACAGGTACGATCCAACGATACTTCATCAGATCAGTTTCATCAAAAACAAGGTGTCCCTCAAGGCTCCTCCCTCTCCGCCCTTATGTTCAATATATACATGCAGCCTATATGCAACCTGATACGATCCTTTAGTCAACTGCATGATATACGCGGATGATGTACTATTATATTTTCCTTTTACAACAGAGAACCCCGACCTCACTCCTTTAACAAACTGCATAAATGAAGTATCCAACTGGCTACAATCTCAAAATCTAAGGATCCAACACAAAAAAAACAGAGGTGTTATTCATTACACGGAACCGAAATTTCACTGCTCCGTCCTTTTTGAAAGTAAAGGATGCTAACCTCCAGACCAAGACCACCATCAGATACCTTGGTGTCACTTTAGACCAGAACTTGGATATGAAAGCACACATAGGAAATATTGTAAGAGCAGTATACCACAAAATACGTTCCCTTAGACATCTACGATCCTTGCTAGAGCCAGACGATTTTAGAACCATCTATCAGGCGCTAATCATACCTCATTTTGATTATGCGAACTCAATATTACAAGGTCTCCCTCAAGCCACATTACATCCACTTCAATTGGCAATGAATGCCGCAGCAAGAGTCCTTCATGGAGCATCCCGGAAAGAACATATTTCACCTATTCTAAAACATCTTCATTGGCTCCCGATACGAAATAGACTCACTTTCAAAACTTTACTAATTACATTCAAAGCCATCAAAGAGCTCTCATCTGCATCATTATCAGATATGATCCAAACACCCCTCAATAGGGATAGAAGGTCAGTATCACTCAATTCTCTGTTAGTCCCTAAATCAATAATACAATACAATACACCAAAACTACTACTGACAGGGCTTTCTTTTTCTGTGCACCAAGGTGTTGGAACAGCCTTCCTCAAAACATCCGATCAATACCAGACCTTTTGCAGTTTCGAAAAGCTTTGAAACACTACCTCTTCCTCTTGTCTTATCCATTAAACAATCCAGATAACACAACCTACCCACAGACCTTCCAAACATACAAATTCAATACAGACACCCCACAGACCTCCCATACACAATACTGAAGCCAGGATGAGATCATGTCTGTTATATTAATTAATTACCCTGTTATCCGAGTTGTATTTCCTGTTTTTTCTGTAAACACAAAGTACCGTTGAATTGTGTAACTCCTTGTTTATTGTAAACCGCGCTGATGCTGAATAGTGCGGTATATAAGAGACTATAAATAAATAAATAAATAAAAAGGTAGCACCTGAAACTGAAAATGTCCCATTGGCACTGCGAACCTGAGAAATCGCTGATGCTCTGGCCTTATGAGGACATGCAGGTAAGCCTCGGTAAGATCAAGAGACGTCAAAATTCTCCCCGTCTCACTGCTACAATGACCAAACTTAACGTTTCCATGCGAAAGTGAGGAACCCGTAAGCAACGGTTGACATGCTTGAGATCCAAGCTAGGACAGAGTATCGACCGCAGCTGAGTTGGTCTCTTGGAACGGGCACCACAGTCTCGAGCTGGAGAAGCCTCGTCAGGGTCTCCCTGACTGCAAACACCTTGTCCGGGGCCCTGCACGAAAGACTCGCGCACTGGATGTAACAGCTGCAGGGCATAACCTTCTCGAATTATTTCCAAAACCCACTGATTGGACGTGATGTGGACCCAAGCGGGAGTAGAACACCCGCAGTCGACTCCCCACGGACAGAACCTCTGCCTGGACCCTTCTCGTTTCATTGAGGTTTCTTAAATCCCGACGAGGCTGCCCCAATTCCGCCACCCGCTCCTCAGAAACCTCGAAATGGCTGCCCCCTACCAGGGAATCTTCCCCTCTGAAAGTAACCCAGCCTAGACAAGCGGAACCGACGAAAATCCCCCGAGGGTCCCCTGCTTGGGCTTATCCTCCGGGAGACGTCCTCCCTTTGACTCCAAGTCCTTGACCAACTTATCCAGATCTTCACCAAACAGCAACTTCCCTTTAAAAGGAAGCTTGCTAAGTCTTGACTTGGAAGAGCTATCTGCTGCCCAATTGTGTAACCAAAGATAGCGCCGAGCCGCCACTAATGAAGCCATACTATTAGCTAAAGCGCATATCAGATCATAATGCACATCCGACAGATACGCTGCCCCCGACACCAGCTTAGCAATTTCCCCTAGCTGGTCCGGTAAAGAACCGCCCGCCTGCTGCAGACATTGAGATCACCATAAGCAGGCCCTTGCCACCCAGGTCCCACAAATGGAGGTCTGGAGAGAGAACACATTAACATCAAAAGCCTGCTTCAACAGCATATCCAACTTCCTATCCTGTGTGTCCTTCAAGGCTGCACGTCCTTCCACAGGGATAGTAGTCTTTTTCGTAACCGCTGATACCGCTGTGTCTACATGTGGAGATTTAAACATCTCCCGGTCCTGATCAGAGAGCGTATAGAGCTGAAACATGCCTCTAACCCCTGAGGCCTGCTTCGAGCAGGTCTCACTCGTCCTGGATCATCTGCTTAACAACTCTATGAACTGGAAAGACCAAGTGAGGCCTCCAGACAGCCTGAATAAGGGGATCTTCTAATGACTCCTCCTCAACTGGCACCGCACCTGCCAAAATTAAGAGCCCTAAGTGACTCCACTAGTAAAGCCGGGAATTCCTCGCACCTAAAGACCCAGACAACCCGCGCCTGGTCTTCCGGTTCCTGCAGCTCTCCTTCCTCCATATCCTCGCTCTGCAATTCTGAGTCTA
Source organism: Ichthyophis bannanicus (assembly GCA_033557465.1). NCBI lineage: Eukaryota > Metazoa > Chordata > Amphibia > Gymnophiona > Ichthyophiidae > Ichthyophis > Ichthyophis bannanicus. The sequence continues at coordinate 643,331,414 of CM066032.1, forward strand.
ACTCCCAGTCTCCCCTATCTGACCCAGGAGACTGATTTGGCCCTCCTATGCTGGGCCTAACCTTCTTACCGGAAAGACCGTCAGAGTCGTCCTCCTTATCAGACACTTTACACTTGGCTGCCGAGCCCAAAGGAGAGGGCAAATGCAAAGAACCCTGATGGCGTAAACAAAATGCCTGGTGTAACAATACAAACTCAGGAGAGAAATCCTCTAACAGACACCCCCCCCCCCCCCATCAAAGGATCCTGCAACGAGGAAGGACCAGGCAGAGATGCCGCCGAAACTGCAGCTCCTGCATCATTCAAAGGAGAGGAATCCAGAGGCTCCTCTGGCTTGTCCTGCAAGGCCTGCTCCATACCAACTGCCTCTGACGCACAGCCTCTACAGACCCCCTCCTCTGAAATGGCTCCCCGCCATGCCCCACAGACCAGGCACTGCAGATGCCCCGGCATGAGGGACAGACTGAGTCCCCAAGGCTGGACCAGCCAAGGCCAACCCGTGACAGAAAGACTATTGTCCCGCAGACACTCCGCCTCCTCTGCTAGCCGCCCCCCCCGCCCCCCGCCGCAGAGAGTGAGCAACTGAGTTCTTAAGTTGTCTGTGAATCAGCTGTAAAAGAAACAGCTCTTCTTGTACCTTTTCTCTCCTTTTTTTTTTTTTTTTTTTTTTTTAACCACACACCCCCCCAGTTCAAATAACCACCAAACACAGTCATGGGGAATAGTAAAAAAACAGCCCCTGCCATATCAGACAACCCAACAGCCGAAACGGGCCTAAACACATGTGGGAAGAAGCCCTAGCTCAGTTCCCCGCTTTCCAGCAGAGGCGCTAATCAAGTCTTCAGCACATGCGGTTAAAGCCTACCTGGACAGAAACAAGCCACAGAGAAACCTCTGATGCATTCAACACTCACCGAGAGTCCTTTCAACGGCCCCCTCGAGGCTCAGATCCAGCTACGAAATAAAATTTATCTCACGCTCAGCTGCTGCACGGCTTCAGCAGAGACAGCAGCCTGCCCTTAAAGGCACAGTTTCCCAATGACGGCTCCTCACCCACTAACGGGATCGGGAGCCGCCGAGCCCCTCCGGATACCTCCTACCTTCAGATCTCCCTCTGAATCACACGCACTGGATGACAGAAAAAAATAGGGAATGGAGAGGGCTAACACCCCATCCCTTTTCTCAGGGCTCAATGCTGCTTCTACAAAGACTTTTTTTCTTTCAACTTTAATATACCAAAGATCCTAAGTATGCCCCAAACTAAAAACTAACTAAACTTTCCTTATCTGCTCTCCAGAGATCCCTCGGCTCACCTCTTCCAGCTGCTTGGAGACTGAGCAAAACTGGAAGCTGAGGGGCGGTACCAGTGGTACTTATACTGGTGTCTACAGCTTTGCACATGCTCAGTCTCCAAGCTGCTGGAGGAGGTGCACTACCCAGAGGTTCGGGACTGGACTGGAGGGACGATAAGGAACATGATTCGTCTTCTGTACACTCAGCCTTGTGGAGCACTATTAGTGAATGGACACATCACACAAAGTTTCCCACTAGAAAGAGACACCCGGGCAGGAGTTCCTTTCTCGCAGCTCCTGTTTGTTCTGTAATTGGAACCCTTTTTGGAACGATTCCACACAACCCCCTCTCTGGTAGGCATACGACTGGCGAAAGAATTCTGTATTTCTGCCTTTGCTGATATATTGGTTTATCAATGGGCAGACTGGAGATACTGCTGGAAGAATTCCATATATATGTTCTCTTTGCGTGGCTAAAATTGAATCTGGACAAATCTGACACTTTATCGGTTCTACCTGGGATACAACAGCAGTGACCAGGGCAATTCTTGCTGAAATGGGCGAATGGCCAATTCAAATATCTGGGGGGTGTGAATTACAGCAGACCCGGACCAACTGTATACATTTAATACCGCAACACAACTCAAGAATTTGGAAACAAGACTTGGACGATGGAAGGACTTACCATTATTATTAAGCGGTCGGATTAGTCTATATAAAATGACAATATTCCCTCGATGGCTGTAAGTCCTGCAGGTCCTGCCGATACTTCTGTGGTCTAAGGAGCAGAAACGACTTGACCGTGAACTGATCTTATCCTTGTGGAAAGGCCGAAGAGCCCGGCTAAGATTAGGGGCGCTGAAAAAAACAAAAAAAAACAAACGACATGGGTGCAGGGAGGACTGGGCCTTCCAGTCCTGATGAACTATAACTTGGCATGTGTGTACCAGCACCTGAAGGACTGATAGTATGCATCTGAGGATTATATCCCTCGGAGGCAGAAAGGACACTAGTGGCCACACTCTCTCAAATACGTGCTACATGCTCCACCTGCTCGCGCACCGGCCATCGATCAAAAAAATGCTATGATAACACTGATCTATAAAGGATGGCGCATACTTTGTGTTAAGCTGGGGTAATCGCCAGAGACCACCCCTATCTCCCGTGCCATGGAAACCCAACCTTTCAACCCGGCCTAACGGGACAGGAATATCGTTGCTGGCAAATACAAGGACTGGAAGTGGAGCATGTGGTGTCAGAAGCAGGAGTGTTTTGACCTGTCTGTGAAAGATGCATTTCCATATTTACAAGTGCGGAGCTATGTTCAATCACTATCATGAGAGGTATTATCTCTCAGATTGAAGAAGTGTTAATGGGCGGTGGGGAGGGCCGAGCTTGCATTTCGGACATACACAAAAACAGACTTTGATCCGCCGCCTGAACTGACTGGGATAGCAGGCCAATGGGAAGTGGACTTTGGCATCCCCCTCAAAGGGGCTGAGATCCTTTATGCCTTGATTAGTAGATAACATGAGGAGGGATCTAGCTAAGCTTGAAGAATGGTCTAGAATTTGGCAGCTGGGATTTAATGTTAAAAAATGTAAGGTCATGCATTTGGGCTGCAGCAATCCAAGGGAGCAATATAGTAAAGTGGGTGAAGTACTTTTGTCCACTAAAGAAGAGCGGGACTTAGGCGTGGTTCTGTCTGATGATCTTAAAGTAGCTAAACAGGTAGAAAAGGCGACGGCAAAAGCTAAAAGGATGCTTGGGTGCATACGGAGAGGAATGGCTAGCAGAAAAAAGGGAGGTGATAATGCCTCTGTATAAGTCTTTGGTGCGACCTCATTTGGAGTATAGTGTGCAATTCTGGAGACCGCACCTTCAAAAGGATGTGAACAGGAAGGAGTCGGTGCAGAGGGTGGCTACTAAAATGATTAGTGGTTTTCATTATAAAGCATATGAGGACAGACTGAAGGATCTTAATATGTACACCTTAGAGGAAAGGCAGGATAGAGGTGATATGATTGAGATGTTTAAATACCTCCGTGGCATAAATGTTCAAGGAGAGAGCCTCTTTCAATTGAAAGCAAGTTCTGCTACGAGGGGACATGGGATGAGGGTGAAGGGAGATATTTCCGCATATCACTCCTGAATCTATTTCTTTACGGAAAGAGTAGTGGATCCATGGAATAGTCTCCCAGTGGAGGTAGTAGAGATGAGGACAGTAACTGAATTCAAAAAAGCATGGGACAAACAGAGGATCTCTAAAGTAAAAAGGGGACTGTTGTAGTTGTTATGGAAGGACAGACTAGATAGGCCATGAGGTCTTTTTCTGTCGTCATATTTCTATGTTTCTATGATTAGGACCCCCGAACTAATGACAAATGCTAACCTTAGAGACACTCAGTTCCGTATATTCAGGCAACTTCACTTCGCCCCTCTCAGGGCATATGGAGTTGGAATTGCAAAATCCCCAAACTGCCCTCAGTGAACTACGCCTAAAGCAATATTAGGCCATGTTTTGGAAGTGCCCGGTAATAGTGAGATTCTCGAAGCAGCTAAGTAAATATATGAGCCGAGTTATGAGGACCCCAGTACTCGAGTCCACGAAGGGCGATTTTGGACCTTGAGCAAAAGGAAAATGGAGGCACAGAATGGTGGGGACTAGAATTTAGATGGGTATGCCTATCACTTAAATATCTTAAGCGCATGGCTGCTCCCGGAAGGTCTGTCAATAAGGCCCTGGAAACTAACCTTACATCAACTCATGTTATATGAACAAGAACAGTCGAGGGGATGCACCCAGACATGGGAATGTATTTAAAAAGTGTGGGAGCCATATATTCAAACACTACCTACCCGACTAAGAAGTTGAGTGTTGAATCACTGCCCCGCTGGATCAATAGGAGAGGGCCTATAAACAGAGGTACTAGGACCATGGCCCAGCTCTGAACCATGCTAATTGGAAGAAATAAGAAATATCTGAGTTCCTAGACATTAAGCTTTGACCATTCTACTGTGCAGCCTGTGGGGGGGGGGGGGGGGGAGGGGAGGAGGAGAGAAGGGATAGAAGAAGGACGTTAAGGCTGGGAGGGGGAGGGATCACATAAGAAGGTGGAAGAATTAGGAATGGAGGAAGAGAGTACAAAATACAATGAAGAAATTGGATGCATAGATTCCCTCTGTCTAATATTGCTATCCGTCCTCTCCCTTCTTTCACTACATTAATACACGGAAGACTTGTGCAGTTAGCTGTTCATGCTGTCGTGGGGGAAGGGGAGGGAAAGAAGGGGAGAGGAAAAAACTGTGATATTAGGGTAAACATTTTTGTTCTGTTGATTCACCATTGACTACTGGTCATGGTGAAATACGACCACAACTGTATTACCATGTACTGATGATGTTATCCCAATAAAGAAAGTTGAACATATTTGCAGTGTTGCCTTTTGATAGGTAGGGTTTGGTGCTTTGTGAGTCCTGGTAGTGCTGTTATGATACAGGCAGGTTTGCCATGAGTTCTAAATGCAACCAGATGTGAACAAAAAAGAACCCAATCAGAACAAACACACCAAGGAATAGTAAATCCGAATAACTAGAGTGATTCCCAACAGTCCTGAATGAAATTTTTTTTGTCGGAGCTATGTCAGCCCAGTGCTAGGGACTTATCCCAAAGCACCACTGTGACCGCTCCCTTTTAATAGAAAGAATTAAATTTTAAGAGAGCAAACAAGCCAATCACTAGCACCTAACTACGGAGCAATCCAGGAGTTCCCACTGCACAGGGAATCCCCAGATAAAACTCCGGAGTAGCGGTAGAGATGTAATCTTAAATAATGGTATACCAGTCAAGTTGGAGATTAAGGCCATTCGGGACCACCGAATTGAGAAGGTAAATCCAGCGTTGTTCACTGAACTGGAGTTTCTGTGCACGGTCACCCCCTCGAGGATCCGAGGGAACAAAATCCAGCACCCTCCATCGCAGCGAAGAAAAAGAATGGCCCATGTGCAGATTATGTTCCACCATAGGAGCCGTCAAAGATTTTGTTCTGAGACGAGAGGCATGTTCAGAAAGACGGATTTTTATGGCCCGCGTGGTTCGACCAACATAGTAGAGAGAACAGGGGCAAACAATCAAATATACCACATATTCCGTAGAAGAGTCCATGTGCCCTCTAGTAGTAAAAGTCCTGGAAGTATGAGCATCCTCCCAAATAGGTCCCACCAGAGCCTGAGCACAATAAATACAATTTCCACAGGCAAAGTGGCCGTTCTCCACATGAAAACGAAGAGGTCGATCCAGCGGAGAAACAGTTGACATAAGTTTATCCCGTAAATTGGCAGTGCGTGAGTGTTTGCTCGCTACGTCTTTTTGACGTCAGACGCGGCAGACTATAAAATACGCCACATTCCCTTTGCTGTGTAAGCTGATTATTATCTGCCATTTGCTGATTCATTGGACCTGAAGCAGGATTTCTACACTGGTTGGCGGAAAACCCGAAACGTGAGCCACGTCGTCTTATGCAGTCTCAGCGTTTTGGCAGTAGTACTGCAACAGCTAAGTTATGGACTTTAATTTTAAAATTTAATTCTTTCTATTAAAAGGGAGCGGTCACAGTGGTGCTTTGGGATAAGTCCCTAGCACTGGGCTGACATAGCTCAGACAAAAAAATTTCATTCAGGACTGCTGGGAATCACTCTAGTTATTCGGATTTACTATTCCTTGATGGGTTCTAAATGGGCAGTGTTTATAGTACTTCCATATGTGCCTGGCAGTTGGCACTGAAGTATAGTATATTTTTTATATTGCGCTCTTTAGAATCAGTGCAGTTTACATGTATACTTACAGGTCCTTTTTATTCCCTTGTCCCCGAAGGGCTCACAAAACGAGGTTACTTACCTGTAACGGGAGTTCTCCGTGGACAGCAGGATAAGTCAGCCACACTTGGTGACGTCCTCCGGGCGGCGCCATGCATACGGAAGTGCTCTCTAGAGCTCAGAAAGAAGGGCCTTTCTGAGCCCACCTAGGTAGCCCATCCTACCGGTCCGCCCCCTAGTCCGGCCAGTGTGTTCCTAGCTAGCTAGTTCCCGGACAGGGAGCGGATACGGCAGGCTGACCTCCTCCAGGGGAGGCGGGCGGGATTGTGTGGCTGACTTATCCTGCTGTCCACGGAGAACTCCCGTTACAGGTAAGTAACCTCGTTTTCTCCATGGACCAGCAGGATTGCGTCAGCCACACTTGGTGCCTCCCCAGCTGCGGAGAATGCTGAGGTGGAGGAGGAAGCTTAGTCACTCAATGAGGCTCTGAGACGTAACAGGAAATGACACATCTTTATTGCAGTGATAGGTGAAGATGCATACAGATCGTGCAGTTGTGCAAACAGTGGCTGTGCGACAGGGCAACTAGTGCTAACAGTGTAAGAAACAACAGTGGCTGTGCAACAGTGCAATTAACAGTGCTAACATGAACATGCTACAGGAGAAGCAGGTACAGGCGGCCCGACTATAGGGCTTAACGCCTATCTCCCATCCGTTGCAGTGGAGAGGACGGCAGTCCCAAGGGCGTAGTCTTCCTGGGCCCTGAGGTCGAGGCAGTAGTGCTTCTGGAACGTGTGCTGGGAGGACCAGGTGGCCGCTCTGCAGACATCCGTCAGAGGAACAGAACGAAGGTTGGCAATTGTGGTTGCCAGTGCTCTTAGCTTGTGAGGGCCCACTCTTGGCAAATTCTGAGTGCCTGTGGGGTCTAGGCAATGGGAGACGCAGGAGGCGACCCAGTGAGAAAGGGTTCTCTTGTTGACTGGCCTGCCCGGCCGGCTAGGGTCGAAGGATACAAACAGTTATTCGCCTTTGCGAATGGGTTGAGTTCGCAACAGGTAGATCCGGAGGGCCCGGAGACAGTCCAGCATGTGTAGGCAACTTTCTTCTTCGGAGGCATGGGGTTCTGGGAAGAAAGACGGGAGTTCAATGGACTGATTGACGTGGAAGGCAGATGTCACCTTGGGCACGAACTTCGGGTTGGTTCTCAAGGATGCTCTATCCTGGTGCAACTGTGTATAAGGGGGGTGGGACACTAGTGCCTGCAGCTCGCTGATTCTCCTGGCGGACATTATGGCAACCAGAAACAGGGTTTTCCAGGAGACGAACTTCATCTCAGCCGACTGCAGCGGCTCGAAGGGGTCCTCGGTCAGGCGACAGAGAACAGCGTTGAGGTCCCATGACGGAACGGGGTGCCTGATCGGGGGTTTCAAATTTGCCAGTCCCTTCATGAAGCAGTTTGTCAAAGGTAGTGCTGCAATGGAAGTTGCCCCTTCAGGCTGGACGTGAAACGCTGCAATCGCCGAGAGGTGCACTCTGATGGACTGAGTCTTAAGGCCAAGGTTAGATAGAGAAGCAAGGTACTTAAGGACATCGGGAAGAGGACACGTGGTGGGCTCCAGTCCTTGCATAGCGCACCAGATGCTGAATCTCTTCCATTTCAGGCCATAGGATTTCCTGGTAGAGGGTCATCTGGCTGCTAGGACCACGTCTTGCACCTCTGATGGTAGCTTGAGTGTAGAAAGGCTCATCCGCTCAACCTCCAGGCAGTGAGAGCCAGGGCTTTGAGGTCGGGGTGCCTCGTTTTGCCTCCGTCCTGCGTGAGTAGGTCCGGCCTGAGTGGCAGGCACTTCGGTTCCCCTTGCGCTAGGCGTTGGAGCAGCGCGAACCACATCTGTCGGGGCCAATAGGGAACCACTAGGATGGCGCGAGCCTTGTTGCGGACCAACCGCTGGAGTGTCGCAGGGATGAGGGGGGTCGGGGGGGAAGGCTACACGAGAGACCACTCCCCCCAGCACACGTCAAATGCATCCGCTGCCAGTCTCTTGTTGGAAGGGTGCCTGGAGCAAAACAGGGGGCATTTTGCGTTCTGTTCCATGGCGAATAGATCGATGTTCGGGCGCCCCCACTGACGGAAGAGGCTGTCGGTGACCTCCGGGAGCAGTGACCACTCGTAAGGTTGCAGCTGCCTGCTGAGCTTGTCGGCTAAGGTGTTCTGGTCGCCTGGCAGATAGGAGGCACGGATGTTGCACCCGTGAGTCAGGGCAAGGGACCAGATCTGCAGGGCTTCCTTGCAGAGGGAACGAGATGCCGCGCCCCCTTGCTTGTTGATGTAGAACATGGCCACTTGATTGTCCGTCTGGATGAGGACGGCCTTCTTCTGTACGTGCGTTAGGAAGGCTTTGAGAGCGTACTTGATGGCCCTTAGCTCTAGGAGGTTGATATGCAGGAGTCTCTCCTGCGGCGACCAGGCCCCTTGTGTGTTGAACTGCAGAATGTGGGCACCCCAGCCCAAGTTGGACGCGTCTGTGGTCAGGGTGACTTAATGCTCGGATGGGTGCATGTCCTTCCCCCCCGAAAGGTTCTCCGGAGCAGTCCAGTGTAGTTGAGTCTTGATCTTGGAGGTCATAGGGATGCGGGTGGAGAGAGGTTGCGAGTGCTGGTTTCAGTGCGTACGTAGATGCCACTGCAGCAGCCGCATCTGTAACCTGGCGATGTGGATCACAGACGTGGTGGCGGACATGTGGCCTAGAAGGCATAGGATGGATCTCGCTGAAGAGGATTCCGCAGAGGCCAAGCTGGTCGCGAGTGAGGTCAGGGCGAGCAGCCTGCGTTGGGGAAGGTATGCCTTCGAGTGTTTGGTGTCGATCTCGGCTCCGATGAATTCCAGCCTCTGCGAGGGGATGCGCTGGGACTTGTTGTAGTTGATGACAAACCCCAGGGAGGAGATCAGGGACTCGGTAGTCCTTAGAGCCTCCTGAAGTTCCAGTGCTGAGGGGGCTGTGATGAGCCAGTCGTCGAGGTAGGGAAAGATGGAAACGTTCCGTTTGCGTAGATGCGCTGCGGGTACTGCCACACATTTTGTGAACACCCGTGGAGCCAGCGATAGGCCGAAAGGGAGGACTTTGTACTGGTAGTGCTGGCCCAATACATGAAAACGAAGATACTGCCTGTGTGACTTGTGGATGCGGATGTGGGTGTAGGCATCCTGCAGGTCCAGGGACGCCATCCAGTCGCCGGGTTGAATCAAGGGTAGGATGCAGTTGAGAGAGTACATCCTGAACTTCTCTTTGATGATGAACTTGTTGAGTTTGTGGAGGTCGAGGATGGGGCGGACTCCGCCTGTTCTTTTGGGAATGAGGAAGTATCTGGCGTAAAAACCAGAGTTTATCTCGTCCAATGGTACTTGCTCTATAGCATCGGAGGACAGCAGGTGTATCAGCTCCTCGGCCATGGCTAGGCACAGGTGCGGGGGGTTTTTGCTGATGGGTTGGGTATTTTGGCGAGGGATTGAGCTGAAACGCATCCGGTAACCCTCTCGAATGATCGAGGACCCAGGAGTTGGAGGAGATGTCTTTCCACTTGTTTAAAAAGTAGGTCAGGCGACCCCCAATTGGGGTGGACGCCGGAGGGTAGGCGTCAAAAGGATGGTCCACTCTTCGCAGGGGGTGGGTTGTTGTTCTTCTGCTTGCGGTCCCGCTGAGAGTTACGCTGGTGAGTGGGACCGCTGTAGGAGTTGTTCCTGTATTTGTTGTACTGCCATCTCCTGCTGGAGGGGTACTTCTTGTTGGAGAAGTAGTAAGACTTTCTCTGGAAGTTGTTCTTATGGGCTCCACTACGGCGCTCAAGCCGTCCTCCGCCAGGGTTTGTAAGGTAGTGCAGTGTGTCTTTAACCTTGTCCCCAAAGAGTGATTCCCCCGTGCAGGGGGCGTTAGCAATGCTGTCATGGGTGTCATCTCGAAGGCCGGAGGCTCTCAGCCACACCCATCGTCTCGCAGAGATAGCCGTATCGGCGGTACGTGAGGCCATGTCAAAAGAGTCAAAGGTTGCGCTGGCCAGGTGTTTGCTGCACTCTGACATATCGGTAAGGGCACTGGCGAGTTGATTTTGAGATTCCTTGGGGAGGGATGCAGCGGTTGACTTCAAGGTTGCCATGCAGGTGTCCAGGAATAGAACTTGCTGGAATTGGTGTGCTGCGATTTTAGCACTAAGCATAGCACCTTGGAACACCTTCTTCCCGATGTCATCCAAGAGTTTGTTGTCTCGGCCCGGGGGGCTATTGGCGTGGGTGCGTGAGGACTTGGTGCGTTTGAGCGCTGAAGACACAACGATGGAGTTGTGTGGTAGCTGGGGCTGAAAAAAGCCAGGCACAGGCCTCACTTGATACTTGAAGTCAAGCCGCCTTGGAAACGGACGACCAGACGCTGGTGTCTGCCACAGTTTCGAGTGATTTTCCAGTAGTCTCTGATGAACTGGGAGTGCGAAAGCAGGCTTCGGAGTGGCGAGGTATTTTAGAACCTCTGGAACAGCCTCTCCTGACGCATCAGTGACATTCAAAGAGAGGGCAGAGGCAAGTTTGGTTAAGAACTTGGGGTAGGTGAGATCCTCCGCAGGGGGAGGGTCCTCTGTCTCAGCTGTCTTCTCTGAGTTGGCGAGCTCCATGGATGCCGACCCCACCACTACAGCTTCGATATCGTGATCATCGGCAGTGCTGTCGGGGGACGGATTTTCCGGGTCTGGATCGTCTGAGGGTCCGCGGGGGTTTTCTCTGGTTCTCTTCTCTGGGGTTGAGGTAAGGGCTGCCTCCGGAGCCTTGTGCGCTGGATCAGCACTATGCGGGGTTGACAGGTGTGCCGCAGGTATTGTTGAAGCAGAGGGTATTGTTGAGGCAGACTGCTTCACAAGTTGGGTTAATAAGCTGATGATAGCTTAGGAATTATCATGGCTGGATCTGCTAGCCCTGCTGTGGCTCGAAGGGCTCCGGCTGTGGTTGCCCTTTCGAGGATCACCCCACCGGTGGCTAGAGTCGTTGCTGCTGCTGCGCACATTGACTCTGGTCCGCTTACTGTGAGTTCTGCTGTTCGAAGTGCTCCTGCTGCGGGCGCTGGCGTTGCGCGACAGTGCGCTGGCGTTGCGCGACAGTGCGCTGGCATGCAGGCTTCCCTCCGATGCCGGTAGCTTCCCCCGCAGTGATTAGGCTGGCTGGATTAGAAGCAAGAAGCTGGGTCCAAGAGACGTTGGAGGGCCAGTAGATGACATCGGAAGAGCGTTGATCGGGGTTTGCGGGCAGAGAGGCCCCGCCCCCAAGGTGGGCGGAGTTGGAGGACTGCAGCAGAGACTGGGAGGACCGCAGCACATCGGCATCTTGGGCAGCATGGATGAGTGCTGTAGGGGACCCGAGCCTGGGAGCTGACTGCAGGGCGAGCTGAGAGGAGTCCAGAAGGAGGTAAACTGGAGAGACTGCTGCAGCAGGGGCAGGGCTTACCTCCGCGCCACCGCGGGTGACGGTGCTGGGTCCCAGAGCAGCGAGTGGGTCAGTCGGGTGCACCGGGCTGGGGACGGAGGCTCCATACGGCACGTCCCACCGGGAAGAGGCACTATCTGCCACAATGGAGATTCGGCTAGGGATGGAGGTCCGTACAGGCACATCCTGGGCCGGCAGAGGATCAGGCAGAGGAGGGCCCGAGTCGGAGGCTGGGCACATCTCGTGGTATCCTTTCTTCGTTGCCCCACAGTAAGTGCATCCATGTGAAGTCTTGTTCCTGTTGCCACAATAGGGGCATTTTTTTGAAAGATACTTGGGCATAGCTGTAAAACGTAAAATAAGGAAATAAACAAAGGGAGAGCAGAGCAGGGTCTGTCTTGCTGGCAAGGCGGAAGAACGAAAACTGGCCAGACTAGGGGGCGGACCGGTAGGATGGGCTACCTAGGTGGGCTCAGAAAGGCCCTCCTTTCTCAGCTCTAGAGAGCACTTCCGTATGCATGGCGCCACCCGGAGGACATCACCAAGTGTGGCTGACGCAATCCTGCTGGTCCATGGAGAATCTAAGTGTACCTGAGGCAATGGAGGGTTAAGTGGCTTGCCCAAGGCCACAAGGAGTGGCCATGGAACTAGAGACCCCAGTCCCTCCGGCCTGAGGTTGCTTGTCTCCATGTGGGAATTGAACCCCTGGCCCTCTGGCCTGAGGTAACCTGTCCCAACCACTGAGCCACCCCTCCCCCTCCTACAGTAATGTAGAAATCTTGTAGTCTTTCTTTATCCAGACACTCTTTAAAGAGGCATGTTTACTAGAGGTTAGTGCACCTTAACATTAGGCAAATATATAAGCAAAAGAGGTCCCTTATGCAAATGAGACGCCACAATGAGTCTCTGCACCCCACCTTGGGCCACCCCTGCTGCAGCAGATACTCTGCTAGATGTAAGGCTTCCCCCTTCCAATGGCAGCCTACAGATTACACGCTTACTTTGTTGCCATACCCCCTATGTGTTTTCAAGATAAGTAGGAAGAAGCCGAGTTGCTGTGCCTTCTTATTTTAGTGGATTTTATTTTGTCCAGAACTCCTGCAACTTTTTAACATATCTGTCTTGAGGGGTATATCCTACTATACAGTACTCTGTTAAACACCAAAAACGTACAATGGCTATACACTCAATTGTCTATTACTGCAGCTCTCTGCTTCCTCTAGTACCAAATCCTTAAAAGGTTGCAAGTCATACAGAACATTTGCTAGAGCTAGTAGGTTTGACCATGCAACTCCTTTGCTTTACAAGCAGCACTGGCCTATTCAGTTAAAAGTCACAACAAAAACACACATGCAATCTCGCTAGACAGCAGAAAAAAACAAGGGGCGAGAAAGTGATGCAAAAAAGTAGTGAATAAAGGACTTTTCTTGCATCAATTTCTCACCCCTTTGTTTGTTCTGTTAGTTTAAAATCCAGCTCCTGATACATCATGCCTACTAGCTTCCTATCTTTGTATTTATCTTCACTGTTGACACCTCACAACTCTTTCAGCTACTTCTTCCATTCCCGATATTTGGTTCAGAATTACTCCTTGTCAATCATGTTTTGCCTATATTGCTCCCCTGTCCTGGAACACGCGTTCCAAAGTGCTCACAGGGGAAATCTTGAGTAGATCTTTAAGTACAAGCAATGCAGTCAGAGACTAAGAAAAAGCAGCACAAGGATACAGAATTTTTTCCCATCATGTTGGATGCCACAGGCTTGATTAAGAAGAATTTCCAAGCACGCCTTGACAAATTACCCATACATGTTACATCTTATGAACTCCAGAAGGATGTTCTCTTTGGCACAATGCAAGTACTACACTGAGCATTAGCAGTAAATCTGAGAGACTGAGATTGTGCAACACATATCCTGGCTTAGGAGCGAGGCTCAACTGTATGTGCAAAACTAACCCATTTGGAGAAACTTCCCTGAAAAATCTTTGCTATACTCACTCCATGTAAAACTGCTTTGAAAACTTGGCCTTTCACCCTCCCTCTCTTAGCAACAAGAGTGGTTTGGTGCTCACTTTATTAGCATCTCCCCCAGATGTTTGTTTGCGTCTATCCACAGTAATCATTTAGAAATCATATCCAGTGTTTTATAAATAAGTCACCCTCATTTTCCCTCTAACGGATCTGTTAGAAATGTTACTTTTATAATAAACCTCCTTGCTGTCCTTTTTGAAAGATGGTTTATTATATTAATAAACCTTATAGTCACCTCCTAGTCCCAATCATCAATGAAGCAGGATTCAGTGGCTTTTTTTAAATAAAAATGTACAATATTTATACACACAAATAAACGCAAACAAGTTATCAAGATTCATTATTAGGATCAAAAACAAAATTCTTATAAATATAAAGCAAATATTCAAGCCCACATTATGGAGGACCACATCCCTCTAATCTGGACCAAAGTATGCAATAAAAGAAAGAAGCAAAAAAGACATTGCAATGGCAGATAAATTCAGTTTAGGCTCACTTAAAAACTTAGCTGCTTACCCCAAACTGAAATTATTGTACACAGAAATAATTAAACCTCTTTCCCTGCAAGAAAACTCTTCAGTTGAGCTGGGTCAAGGAAAGTATAATGAATTCCCTGATACATTACTAGGAATGGAGGAATAGCCTAATGGTTAGAGCACTGGCTTGGAAACCAAAAGACCAGGGTTCGATTCCCACTAGCACTTCTTGTGGCCTTAAGTCACTTAACCCTCCATTGCCTCAGAAAAAAAATCCAAGTTTAATGTACATTACCAAGTTTAAGTTACAATGTAAACCGCCTGGACTAAATGATAAAGTGGTATAAAAAACCTGTTAAATAAACTAACAAATATTTGCAAGGGAATTTAAGGACAAAAGTAGCTCCCAGGGCTAGCGCCCTCGACTTATGACCTAAAAATGTTTTTACCTAAAAACGAAGTTGTGTTGCCCTGGAGACATCCAGGAAGACAATTAGTTGCCTACAAAAAGAAACATTTTTCTGCTGGAAATATTTTTTCAAGGTATCACTCTTATCTAACAAAGAAGAAAATGCCACTTAGAAAGTTGCAATGGTAGGAATTTCATCAATAGACGACTCAAGAAATGTGGATAGGTCTAGACTATCAACCGGAGAAAGTTGGTCTACTCTAGACCCTCTGCCTCCTTACCAGGAATTCTGGTCCCTTTGGGAATATAATAGAAATTGGTAAGGAAATCACAAAAGGGTCAGTAACAACCAACCTCTTTCAAGTACTTGTGAAATAAATATAAAGGAGAAAAATCTGGTAAAAGGAAAATTCAAAAAACATAAGTTATGTGCTCTTAAAGAATTATTCAGAGTCAAGCTGTGGATGGATGAGCAGGGAGACCTTAACAGCAGACAGAGATACCATCTGTAAGATGGAAATCTGCGCTGCCTGTTATCCTGCTCAGCTAACTTGGCAGTCATCTCAGTAGAGAGCACTGAAATTTGCTCAAAATGCACTATTCAGAGCCAGTTCTGTGCAAGAAACAACTTGCCAAATGTCTTTTAAAGAAAGTTCAGCTTGCAGTGATACTGAAGTAGATTGTAGGGTAAATCTTATCAGCTTAGATAGTGGAGCCAACCGACTCCCAGACTCAGCACCTAAAGCTGTATGGCCTTCCCAACTGGGAAATAAAGGAGCATCTGAAGGTCAGGCAGTCAGGAGAACCCCCTATAGCTCCTAATAACAATAAGCAACTGGGCTGAGTCTCAATACCCATAACGGGAGGAGCACTAACAGTCTCCATTCTCTGACCGCTGAGATTGCTCAGACTCAGTCAGGACAACAGTGATCTTTTACGTGCTGGTCCATGGGACCCGAAACTTTCCCAGCTTTCTGATCTTTCACCCGATGATACCTCTTCTTCCTCTTCAGACCCAGCAGGAACTCCACTCATGCTACAAGTGCACCAAAGGGGCCAGACCAGTCCCTTAGGACACGCCCCTTTGGATCACACCCACTACTGTGTCCCGCGGTGCAGCCCAGATATTAATAGGCCTCAAGAACTGACATCGGGTGGCTTCTCCAGTGCCAGGTAGCAGCTTTTGCTGCAGTTCAAGCGAGAAAGAGATAACAGCCCTCCCACCACGGTGACTTCTAAACCAATGACACTACATTTTCATAAATTTTCCAACTTGTTTTCCTCTCTGCTTTTTACTAAAATGGGCATCAAACCTCTCCGCCACCACCTGACCAGCCCCCTTGCTATCCCAAATAGGAAGTCTTCTAGATATCCATCCACTATTTTAAATTATCTCAAATTCACTGCCAGATAATCCCTGAAACAAAGGAATAAGTCAAGAACCTTTATTCGTCAGTCCCCAGCTCTGCCAAACAAGTTATTTCAGAAGCATTTGCCTATGTCATCCAAAACTAGAGCTCAAATGGAAACTTCTTTAAGCAACTGCTGTCATTCTCTATACCCACCAAGGCCAGCAATTACCTCTCACTAACTGGATCAGACTGGTCCATATTAGCCATGATCTACAATTAGAGTTCACAAATTAATTGTATCCCAATCCATAAAGCACAGTTACTTACCTGTAACAGGTGATCTCTGGGAACAGCAGGAATAAGTCTTCACATATGGGTACATCGGTACCGATGGAGCCTGCGCGGGAACGCTCCCCAGCGTCCCAAAAAAGGAAAGCTTTTGGGAGCATCCCACAGCGCCTGCGCGCTGCCTTCCCTAACCGCCTCTCTCCAGTTCGAGTTTTAAAGCTGAGACAAAGAGAGAGAGAGGAAAGATAGATAGATACAACGCCTAGGGGAGGTGGGTGGGTTGTGAAGACTTATTCCTGCTGTTCCCAGAGATCACCTGTTACAGGTAACTGTGCTATCTCCAGGAACAAGCAGGAATGAGTCTTCACATATGGGGACTCCCCAGCTAGAGATGCCCGGGAGATCCCCAAGGTTGTGAGACCCTGAGAAGGGCTCTACCTCCTCCCATGGATCTCAGGCATCCAACCAGGGATGGAGGGGTAGGAGTTGATTAAGCATGGAACAGGTGTTTGAGAACAGCCTGACCAAACAAGGCATCCCGGCGGGAGTCCTTGTCCAAGCAGTAATGGGCTGTGAAGGTATGAACCGAGGCCCAGGTGGCCGCTCGACAGATCTGGTCGATGGACACAGAATTTAGATGAGCCATAGATGTTGCCATGGCCCTCACATTGTGAGCTGTGACATGGCCCTCCAGAGAAAGGTTCTTACTCTGGTAGGCGAAAGAAATACACTGAGCAATCCAATTTGACAGTATCCTCTTAGAGACTGGAAGTCCCAAATGAGAGGGATCAAAGGCAACAAAGAGTTGAGAAGACTTTCTATGTTGCTGTGTCCTTTGCAAGTAAAAGGCAAGAGCCCTCTTACAATCCAGGGTATGAAGATTCCTCTCTGCACTTGATGCATGAGGATCTGGAAAAAAGACAGGTAAATATACCTCTTGGTTAAGATGAAAGGGCGAGACCACTTTAGGCATAAAGTGTGGATTGGTCCTAAGGACTACCTTATAATGGAACCTTGCATAAGGTGGATTAGCCACTAAGGCTTGCAGTTCACTGATGCGGCGAGCTGAGGTGACTGCAATAAGAAAAATAACCTTCCAGGAAAGAAATTTCAAGGAGGTAGTGGCTAAGGGTTCAAAGGGTGGCTTCATAATCTGACCAAGAACCAGATTCAAGTCCCATGCCACTGGAGGTGGTCTAATGGGAGGTTTAGTTAAAAGAAGGCCTCTCATGAATCTTGCAATAAGAGGATGAGAGGAAACAGGTTGTCCATTGAGAGGCTTGAGAGATGCTGCAATAGCACTCAAATGGACCCTTACTGAATTCGTCTTGAGGCCTGCATGGGAAAGATGCAGGAGAACCTCTAGTAAGGAATTCAAAGGTATTGCTAGAGGGTTAATACCCTTCTCAGCACACCAAATGGTAAACCTTTTCCATTTAAAAGCATAGGAACGTCTGGTAGAAGGCTTTCTGGAAGCATAAAGGATATCCCTTATTTGCTGAGAAAGATGCCAATCTTGAAGGTCTAAGCCTTCAGCAACCAAGCCCTGAGATGGAGAGATTGGGGGTTTGGGTGCCACAACGTTCCCCCCTCCTGAGACAGGAGATCTGGAGCAGACCCTAAGTCCAGGTAGGGAGCTTGGGAAAGATGCAGAAGTAGAGGGTACCACACTTGGCGTGGCCAATGTGGAGCTATGAGAATCATAGTCCCTCGATCTCTCTGAAGCTTGAACAGGGTCTTGGGAATTAGGGGAATGGGTGGAAAGGCGTACAGGAAGTCTTGACCCCAAATGAAGGAGGAAGGCATCCCTGGCCTGAACTCCCTGAAACGGAATTCTGGAACAGAATCGGGGAAGTTTGGCATTCCACGGACTTGCCAAGAGGTCTATGTCCGGGGTTCCCCAAATTCAAAAGATTCTGACTATCTGGTCCATATGAAGGGACCATTCGTGTGGAAGCAGAACTCGACTGAGTCTGTCTGCCCAAGAGTTTTGAACTCCTGGAAGGTATACTGCCAGAAGATGAATTTGATGCTCTCTGGCGAAGGCCCACAATCTCAGAGCTTCGTTGCAAAGCGACAGAGAGCCAGTCCCTCCCTGCTTGTTCACATAGAACATGGCTACTTGGTTGTCCATGTGAATGAGGACTGTCTTGTAGCTGAGCAGGGTATGGAAGACTCTGAGAGCCAAGAAGATTGCTCTGAGCTCTAAGAAGTTGATATTTATTTATTTAGTGTACACTTGTATCCCGCTACTTCCAGCAATCAGCAGCGGTTTTCTATACATAAGGGAGAGACTGTACAGGCCAGAATTATAACATATAGTACGATTGCAGGGATGGGTAATAGGCACATCAAACGGTTACAGATTTACATTTGATTGATTGCGAGGAGACTTTACATATATACATACTTTACATAATTACAGGACACATTTCTTGCTGTTATGATTAATTTAGGTGGGCATGTAGGGAGGTCTCCTGTGGGGACCAAATGCCCTGGGTGGAGAGGTCTTGAAGATGAGCTCCCCAACCCTTTGGAGAGGCATCTGTTGTAAGGATTGCTTGGGGTAACAACTGTTGGAAGGGGGACCCCAGCAACAGATTTTGAGTGGACTTCCACCACTGGAGAGACCAAAAGAGGCACCTGGAGGTTGCTATTTTGTCTGACAGACTTCCAGATGCCTGGGTCCACTGGGTGGACAAAGTCCATTGAGCTGCCCTCATGTGAAGGCGAGCATAAGGGACCACATGCACAGTGGATGCCATGTGGCCTAGCATGAGCCAGTCGTCCAGATATGGGAATACGAATATTCCTAGAGTGCGTAGAAATGCAGCTATTACTGCCATGCATTTTGTGAACACTCTTGGAGCAGAGGCCAGACCAAAGGGAAGCACCTTGTATTGATAGTGCTTTCCCTGATAAAGGAACCTTCTGTGTGCTGGATGGATGAGTATATGGGTATACGCATCCTTGAGATCTAGAGAAAAAAGCCAATCCTGACTCTGAAGGAATGGAAGGAGAGTACCTAGAGAAATCATCTTGAATTTCTCCTTGCATAGGAATTTGTTCAATTCTCTGAGATCTAATATGGGTCTGTAACCCCCTGTTTTCTTTGGAATCAGAAAGTAGGGGGAGTAGAACCCTGAGCCCTGTTGAAGAAGAGGCACTTCTTCTATTGCCCCTTGGGCAAGAAGGGTAGAAATCTCTTGACCCAGAAGGTTGAGGAGAGATGTTGGAGAATTGAACTGTCTCACCATGGTGTGAGGAGGAAGGTTTAAGAAATGAAGTTTGTACCCTTCCCTTATGATGGAAAGGGTCCACTGCTCTGCTGTAATTTGCTCCCATCTGGGAGCAAAGAGAGCTAACCTTCCTGGAATGGTGAGAGGCTCTGGTTCTTTTAGAGCCAGAAAGGCTAAGTTCTCTAGCTGCAAGTCAAAGGCCCTGAGGAGGCTGAGGCTGTTGGGCTACAGTAGGCCTTGCAGCCTTAGACTTGGCCTGTTTAGGTTGTTGACGCTTTGCAGCAAAACGACCTGCAGAAGATGTCTGCTGACCATAAACAGGATAATATCTTCCCTTCTTGGGAAAATATGTCTTTTTGAACAACCTCTTCTGGACAGGATTAGAGGTAGACTTTGAAAGCCTATCCAAAGCAGAGTTTTCTGCATCCATCTGGGTGGCCTTTGCTTGCCAATCTTTGCCAAACAGGTTTTCACCTGTACAAGGAAGATTTCCTAATGCATCTTGGACCCAGGGTTCCAAATCAGAAGCTTGTAACCAAGCAATTCTGCGTGCACCTATGGCAATGGCCGAGGCTCTGCTGGCCCCCTCAAAAGAGTCAAAGGCTGCACGTTTAGAGAATTTGGAAACATCCTGGGCATGCTTAAGCCAGGTAAGAAAGTCCTCCCTTTTATCTTCTGGAAGAAAAGGGAGGAAAGTTTGCAGATTATCTGTAACTTCCTTCAGAAACATCCCCATATAGAGACTATAGGAGTTGATTCTGGCAACAAGCATACTGGCCTGGAAGATTTTCCTGCCAAAAGCATCTAAGGTTCTACATTCTCTTCCTGGAGGAGCAGATGAGTGCCTCTTTGCACTTAATTTTTCATAGCAGACTCCACCACAATAGAATGGTGAGGAAGCTGAGTTTTATGAAATCCAGGACAAGGAGGGACACGATACATGGTGTCCAACCTACGAGAAAGAGAAGAGATGGTGAGAGGAGTCTCCCATATGCCTATCATGTGGTCATAAAGGATCTCATGAATTGGCAAAGTGGCTGCTTCTTTAGGAGCCTTGGGATATTGCAAAATATCCAATTTTTTGGCTCTAGGCTCTGTCTCAGGGGCTACTGAGATAGAAAGCCCCTTGGCCACTTCCCTTATGAAGTCTTGCAAAGACAAGTCTTCTGGAGGGGACATTCTTCTTTTTGGAGAAGGAGGCTCCTGAGGAAGGAGTACCGATGCTTCGACAGAGGCCTCCGATGCATCAGAGTCTTCGGAGGAATCGAAGTATCGCCTGTCTGGATGCTCCTGTAAAGCCCGACACGCATACCTTGTGGTATCGATATCGGGAGTCATCGGTACCGATAGGCATCATCGGACAGGGTACCGCTGCAGTCGACACCGAAGCCGATGTCAATGCAACCGGTACCGGCACCGGTGTCGGAGCCGGTACCGACAACGAAGCTTGTTGCGGTACCAGCGGCGTCGCAGCTTGTATGAATGCCGTAATGGCACGCTGCATGGTCAGAACATTCTGATCCATCGACGCCATGAATGTCTGGAGGTCGGTACCGGCGGATTCCACCGGTACCCCAGAACATTGCAACAGGTGATCGGTCAAGGCCGTGCCATCGATGTCAACCTGTGACCCCATAGGAGCAGCTTTGGAAGCCGGAGCTTCCCGCCGGTGCAGGATCCTCGAGGGCAAGCCCAGAGGCATCTCGATGCTTAGAGGGAGATCTACCCTTCGAGGACCGGCTGGACTTATGTTTGGTTACCTGAGATCCATAGGAGGAAGAAGCAGCCCTGGACAACGTCGATGCCACCGAAGCTGCATCAGAGGGAAACAGTGTACTGAGCTTGGCTGCTCGGTTCTGTAAACCTCTTTTAGACATCATGTTTATTCACATCTTCAAAAAAATATAACAGATAAGACAGACAAGACTTTCCTTGGCTTTAAGAAATCCATGTTGGCTTTCTCCCATTAAACCATGACTATCTACATGTTCAGTAATTTTATTCTTTACAATGGTTTCTACCATTCTGCCCAGTACTGACATCAGGCTCACCTTTCTGTAGCTTCCCAGATCACTCCTGGAGCCCTTGTTAAGAACTGGCGTTACATTGGCCATTCTCCAATCTTCAGGTACTACAGATGTTAATGATAATTCACAGATTACAGATCTGTAGTTTCATATTTTCAGTTCTTTCAACAACCGTGGATATATAGAATCTGGTCCAGGTGATTTGCTACTCTTCAGTTTATCAAATAGTCGCAATACATTTTTTTGGTTTATCGACCTTTCTTTCAATTCTTCCAATACATCACCTCTAAATACTATTTCAGGCATGGGTAATTTCCCTACATCTTCTGTAGCAAATACCAAAAGCAAAGAATTCATTCAGTCTCTCTGCTATGGCCTGGTCCTCCCTAAGTACCCCTTCTATCCCTCCATATCTAAAGCTCCAACTGACACTCTCACAGATTTTTTTTGCTATGAATGTACTTGAAAATGGTTTTATTATGCATTTTTGTTTCCATGGAAAGCTTTTTTTTTCAAATTCTCTCTTTACCCGCCTAATCAATGCTTTGCATCTAACTTGCCAGTGCTTATGTTTTTTCCCCGTTTTTGTCATTAGGCTATTTTTTCCATTTCCTGAAAGATGCTATCTCCAGGAACAAGCAGGAATAAGTCCTCACATATGGGTACGTCGGTACCGACGGAGCCCGTGCGGGAAAGCTCCCCAGCTTCTTAGAATAGAAGCTTTTGGGGCCTCCCACTGCACATGCGCACTGCCTTCCCGCCTTCCTGAACAGCTCTCCTCAGTTTCTCTTTTTCCGCGGAGCCAGCAGGTCGTGTTCCTGTCACCGCTGAAGAAATTGTTATTTTATTTGTTTCTTTAGACCGCGTACCTGCCTTCCCCATACCGATACCGGTATCGCCGGTCTTTTCTTTCTTTCTTTAAAAATTATAATTCTTTTTTCTTATTTTTTAGCTTTTTGGTCACTTCAGAGAGGCCTCTCGGCCTACTCAATTTCTCCTCATGGAGAAGCCAGCCCCTGGATTTAAGAAGTGTACCAAATGTAATGCTGTTATTTCAGTCACAGACACCCATGACTGGTGTCTGAAATGTTTGGGGCCTGACCATTCCATACCGGACTGCCCATCTTGCTCCCACATGTCTAAACGTGGGCTGCAGAAACCGGGCCAACAAATTCCATGTGCTGTTTGCTTCAGAGAATACAGCATCACAGTCATCCAGGTCTTCTTCTCCGGATGGATCTCAGGTAACCAAACCTTCTGTGGGCAAGTCCTCAAAGAGCAAATCTCCTTCAAAGCATCGAGAGGCTCTTAGCTTAGAACTTGAGGACCCTGCCCCAGCCAAACAACCCCGGCGGGAAGTCCAACTTCCAAAAACGCCAATTCAGGGGTCTCAGGTTGATATCGATGCTACGGCCTCGACAGATCACCTGTTAGCCTGCTCTGGGGTACCGGGTCACTCCGGTACCGACATCCAGGCAGCTATGGCGTCCATGGGCGATACTGTACAGTCCATGCAGCAGGCCGTCATGGCTTTCATTAAAGCTGCAACGCCATCGGTTCCGCTTTCAGCGGTTCCGGGCCCGATACCGGTATCGTCCGCCATGCCGGTATCGAGGCCGTCCACCTCTAAACGCAAGTCGGTACCGTATGGGCTTTCGCTCCATACCGGTTCCATACCCGATACGCCCGATATCGATACCGATCGGTACGCGTATCGTGCGTTAGAGGAAAGCACCGATTCCTCTGAGGATTTTCACTCCTCTGATGATTCTGCTGAGTTTTCACTCAACTTACCTGAGGAGCCCTCTTCTCCTAAAAGGAGAATGTCCCCTCCAGAGGATTTGTCCTTCCAGGACTTTGTTTTAGATATGGCTACAGCCCTTTCTATTACCACATCCTCTGAAAAGGAACCCAGATCCAAAAAACTGGATATTTTGGGATACTCAAAGGCCCCTAAGGAGGCAGTTACCCTGCCTATCCATGAAATCCTTCAAGAACAACTGATGGATTTCTGGGAAAATCCTTTGACTTTGTCTCCTTATTCCCGTAGGTTGGACACCATGTATAGGGTCCCTCCTTCTCCTGGTTTCCAAAAGACTCAATTGCCCCACCACTCTATTGTGGTGAAGTCTGCAATGAAGAAGATTAGGAGTACCAAAAGGCACTCTTCCACCCCTCCAGGACGGGAATGTAAGACTTTGGACTCTTTTGGTAGGAAAATTTTCCAGGCTAGTATGCTTATAGCCAGGATTAATTCCTACAGTCTCTATATGGGCATGTTCCTGGAGGAACTTGCCAAAAAGGTGCGGCATTTTGCCCCCTTTATCCCTGAGGATAAAAAGCAGGGTTTCCTTTCCCTAGTGAAACAACTCTTAGAGGTTTCTAAGTTCTCTAATAGGGCAGCATATGATTCCTTTGAGGGAGCCAGTAGGGCTTCGGGCATTGCTATTGCAGCCCGACGTCTTGCTTGGCTCCAGGCCTCTGATCTGGAACCTTGGGTTCTAGATGGCTTACGTAATCTGCCCTGTACAGGTGAGAACTTATTTGGGGAAGAGTGGCAAATCAAAGCCACCCAGATGGATGCTGAAAATGCCACCTTGGAAAGACTTTCAAAGTCCACTTCAATTCCTACTAAGAAAAAGTCTTTTAAAAGGCCTTACTATAAGAAGGCCAGAGTTGCTTCAAATACTGGCCAGCAGTCTTCTCAACCTCGCTATACTGCTAAGCGTCAGCAATCCAAACAAGCACGAGCTAAGCCTGCAGCAGCTACTGTAGCTCAGCAGGCTCCAACCCCTCAGGGGTTTTGACTTGCTCCTAGGGAACTTGCCACTTCTGGTTCTAACACAACCAGAACCTCTCACCATACCCGGAAGGTTGGTTCACTTTGCTCCCAGATGGGAACAAATCACAACAGAACAATGGACCCTCTCTATCATTCGAGAGGGTTACAAACTTCATTTCTCCAGCCTTCCTCCCCATCATATGGTGAGACCATTCAATTCTCCCCCATCTCTCCTAACCCTGTTGGGTCAAGAGGTTTCCTCTCTTCTTGCCCAAGGGGCCATAGAAGAGGTTCCTCTTCCTCAACAAGGGTCCGGTTTCTACTCCCCTTATTTTCTCATTCCAAAGAAGACAGGGGGATTCAGACCAATCCTAGATCTGAGAGAATTGAACAAATTTCTCTTCAAGGAGAAATTCAAAATGCTGTCTCTCGGCATTCTCCTTCCTTACCTCCAGGGTCAGGACTGGCTTTGTTCTCTAGACCTACAGGATGCGTATACACATATACTCATCCATCCATCCCACAGAAAGTATCTTCGCTTTCTGTTTCAGGGAAAACATTTCCAATACAGAGTACTCCCCTTCGGTCTAGCCTCTGCTCCAAGAGTATTCACAAAATGCATGGCAGTCGTAGCCGCATTTCTAAGAGGCATGGGAATCTTTGTCTTCCCATATCTGGACGACTGGCTCATCCGAGCTCCAACTCAGTCACAGGCCCAGATTTCCCTGGACCACACAAGGAGCCTTTTGCAGTATCTGGGACTGGTAGTAAACCTTCCCAAGTCCCAACTCATCCCTACTCAATCTCTAGAATTCATAGGGGCCCAGTTGGACACCATCACTGCAAGGGCCTACCTTCCACATGTTCGAGGCCAGCGCCTCCTGAGTTTGGCCTCCCAAGCTCAGTCCAGCACTCACTTGACAGCCAGGGAAATGCTACGCCTACTGGGTCATATGGCCTCCACAGTGCATGTGGTGCCCTATGCTCGTCTTCATATGAGAGCAGCTCAATGGACCCTGGCCACTCAGTGGACTCAGGCGTCAGGAGCGCTCTCAGACCAAATACAAACCTCCGATCGTCTGTTTTGGTCCCTCCACTGGTGGACTTCCACCAAGAATCTGTTGTTGGGGGCTCCTTTTCAACCATTGCTACCCCAAGCAACCCTCACAACAGATGCCTCCCAAACAGGGTGGGGAGCCCATCTGCAAACTCTCTCCACTCAGGGCACTTGGTCTCTACAGGAGACCACCCTTCATATCAATCTTCTGGAACTGCGAGCAATTTACCTTGCCCTCAAGGTCTTCCACTCCCTCCTAGCCAACCTCACTGTCCTAGTTCAGACGGACAATCAGGTGGCCATGTTTTACATAAACAAACAAGGAGGGACGGGCTCTCTGTCTCTTTGCAACGAAGCTCTAAGACTATGGGCCTTCGCCAGAGAGCATCAGATTCACCTGCTAGCAGTGTATCTCCCAGGAGTTCAAAACTCTCGGGCAGACAGGCTCAGTCGAGTTCTGCTGCCACACGAATGGTCCCTACATTTGGACCAAATAAACCGAATCTTTCAGGAATGGGGGACCCCGGACATAGACCTCTTTGCAAGTCCGTGGAATGCCAAACTTCCCCGGTTCTGTTCCAGAACTCCGTGTCAGGGAGCTCAGGCTACGGACGCCTTTCTCCTGAATTGGAATCAGGCATTCCTATATGCCTTTCCACCCATTCCTTTGATTCCCAAGACTCTGTTCAAACTCCAGAGGGATCATGGAACTATGATCCTCATAGCTCCACGCTGGCCACGCCAAGTGTGGTTCCCTCTACTTCTACAGCTCTCCCAGAGATCCTACTTGGATCTGGGAGCTGCGCCAGACCTCCTGTCTCAGGAGGAGGGGACTTTGTGGCACCCAAACCCCAAATCCCTTCACCTCAGTGCTTGGTTACTGAAGGCTTAAGCCTTCAAGACTTTCATCTTTCCCAACCAGTGAAAGATATCCTTTCTGCCTCTAGGAAACCCTCTACCAGGCGTTCCTATGCTTTCAAATGGAAACGTTTTTCCATTTGGTGTGCTCAGCAGGGTCTTGACCCTCTGGCACTTCCTTTGAATTCTCTTCTTGATTATCTCCTGCATCTATCCAATGCAGGCCTCAAGACGAATTCGGTAAGAGTCCATTTAAGTGCTATTGCAGCATCCTTGAAACATATAAATGGACAACCTATCTCCTCTCATCCTCTTGTTGCAAGATTCATGAGAGGCCTGACTCTCACTAAACCTCCCATCAGACCACCCCCGGTCGCATGGGATTTGAATCTAGTGCTCGGTCAACTTATGAAGCCACCTTTTGAGCCAATGTTTTCCACCTCCTTGAAATTTCTTTCCTGGAAGGTCATCTTCCTCATTGCAGTCACTTCGGCTCGCCGCATCAGTGAGCTGCAGGCTTTAGTGGCTAATCCACCTTACACAAGATTTCATCATGATAAGGTGGTCCTTAGGACGAATCCCCACTTTATGCCTAAAGTGGTCTCGCCTTTTCATCTTAATCAAGAGGTATATCTACCTGTCTTTTTTCCAGCTCCTCATGCATCCAATGCAGAGAGGAACCTTCATACTCTGGATTGTAAAAGAGCTCTCGCTTTTTACCTTAATAGGACTCAGCCACATCGAAAGTCTTCTCAACTTTTTGTGGCCTTTGATCCTTCCCATTTGGGACTTCCAGTCTCCAAGCGTACACTTTCCAATTGGATTGCTCAGTGTATTTCTTTTGCTTACCAGAGCAAAAACATTTCTCTGGAAGGCCATGTCACTGCTCACAATGTGAGGGCCATGGCAACTTCTATGGCTCATCTGCACTCTGTTTCCATAGATCAGATCTGTCGAGCCGCTACCTGGGCCTCGGTTCATACCTTCACAGCCCATTACTGTTTGGACAAGGACTCCCGCCGGGATGCCTTGTTTGGCCAGGCTGTCCTCAAGCACCTGTTCCATTCCTAAACAACTCCTGCCCACCTTCCCAGAATGGATGCCTGAGATCCATACGAAGATGGCGAACCTTTACAGGGGATCCCATGCATCTAAGCTAGGGAGTCCCCATATGTGAGGACTTATTCCTGCTTGTTCCTGGAGATAGCACAGTTACTTACCTGTAACAGGTGATCTCTGGGAACAGCAGGAATTAGTCCTCACAACCCACCCACCTCCCCTAGGAGTTGTATCTTTTATCTATCTATCTTCCTGTCCTCTCTCTGTTGACTCAGCTATAAACTCGAAACTGAGGAGAGCTGTTCAGGAAGGCGGGAAGGCAGTGCGCATGTGCAGTGGGAGGCCCCAAAAGCTTCTATTCTAAGAAGCTGGGGAGCTTTCCCGCACGGGCTCCGTCGGTACCGACGTACCCATATGTGAGGACTAATTCCTGCTGTTCCCAGAGATCACCTGTTACAGGTAAGTAACTGTGCTTTTTTGGCTGCAACAGTCTCTCTGACCTTGCCTTTAAATGATGCTGGCAGTTTTTTGGCCTTCCTTCCACTTTTCTTAAAGCTTGGAATACATCTGACTTGGGCTTCCAAGATAATATTTTTAAGTAATGCCCAAGTGTCTCCCTTTTGAAAGTTAGTACTGTGGATTTGCTTGCCATCTTTCCTCCATTTATTAAATCAAATGCAATCATGCTATGATTATTATTGCCAAGTGGCCCCAACACAGTTACCCCTTGCACCAGATCCTGTGTTCCACTAAGAACTAGGTCCCATCTTGTTGGTTCATGAACCAGCTGCTCCAAGCAGCATTCATTTATGTGTCTATGCGTCTTTATAAAGTTACTTTCCTGAAAGTTCCTGCAGAAAGCAACAGTATCTGTGGAATCAGCGCGCAGGCATGCATTTGTAAGTGTTGATCCCACTCCCACTATGCCCATTATTCAACCTGAGCACAACCTGCACATAGATAAAGGGCCATTCATCTAGTATGTCCTCCATGCAAGTTATCCTCTTTTATGCCTTTTGTTTAGGGCTATGTCCACCGTTACATGCAGGTTATCTCCCTCTATTTTTTGAGGTGTAAAGTTATTTAAGTTTGCTTTGAACCCATCCTCTTACTATAAAAAAGGATCCTCTGTGTCTGCCCAATGCCTTTTTGAATTCTGTCTCTACTTTTGCCCCCACTCTACTGGGAGAGCAGGCCAGGTGTCCACCACACTTCCCATGAAAAATAATTCCTGACATTACTTTTTAAGTTTAGTTGATTGTGAGGTAATCTCCAAAACTGAGCACAGTACTCTAAGTGAAACCTTACTAAAGTGAAATTAGACCCTACATGCTAATTTTCTTTGCTGGAGTCTTTCCATTCTAGACCAGACAAGTGGGTTATGCTCACCTACAAGCAGCCAAGGAGACAGAGATACACTGATCTTAGTCAGCCCATAAGAAACCCATAACAACAAAATCTTGCTCAGTAGAAACATCACAAAGCAGATAGAGAGGTCTCTAGAAACCTCGTTCTCTGCCAGCACAACTATATACCATTCACATGTTTTGCAGGGGATGGAGGTTGTTGTTTTTTGGGGGGGGGGGTGTTTGTTTTTGTTTTTTTTTAAAGACATAGCAGCTAAACCTGGGAGCCAAAATTCTCCTGAACCATAAAAATATCAACAGGAGAAAACACTGCAGGAAGAACAGTGGGGCATAAACAGGCCCTCTGCCAACAGAATAGACCGGGTCCAATGAGCACCTCAGCTGTAGTACAGTTTGAAGAATTCTAACAGTCACAAGGCACAAAGGAAGCTCTGCAGCATCCCAGGCAGGTTCTGGACTGGGGAGACTCCAGGAAAGAGAATTAGCAGGTTAAGGTCTACTTTCAACTTTCTATTCACCCCTCCAGTCCAGTCGCATGGAACGTAACAATGAATGGGACCCAAAATTCTGGTTTCCAAAACCCTTGCTCCAAAAACCACATCCTACGGCACCCACACATCATCAAGCCGATAATGACGTGTAAAGGAATGAAGGGAAGACCAAATTGCTGATTTATAAATGTCCTGGGGGAATGAGACCAAACTCCACCCAAGACCTCCTCAGTCTTCCAACGCAGATTTGCAATTGTAAGCAAGCCACAAGAATAAGAGCATTCTCTCTCTGCGCACCCACCCTCTGGAATTCACTACCCCCTCTATTCGCAATATCAAATCAGTCACAGACTTTCGCAAACTACTATAGACCCACTTCTTCCTGGGACACTCGCCAATTATTGTACAGAATCTACATTTGGAAAAAAGACACTTCATCCCCCATTCTCC
Source organism: Ichthyophis bannanicus (assembly GCA_033557465.1). Classification (NCBI taxonomy): domain Eukaryota; kingdom Metazoa; phylum Chordata; class Amphibia; order Gymnophiona; family Ichthyophiidae; genus Ichthyophis; species Ichthyophis bannanicus. The sequence goes on from CM066032.1 coordinate 643,360,866, forward strand.
TCCCACTACCCTACAACTCTCGCACTCCCAACCCCTACATCCCTTTGTACATAGTTTTTACATATGCCTTTGAGCAAATGTAGTGAGCTATAAAAATGATCTTAGTTCCCTGTTCACATTTATGTTTACAATAAATTGTTCTTAATGCTCCTTTCAGCTGTTCATTGTATCAGTTTCATATAAACCATTTTGACTTTTTGATATACCATTTTTCTACAAGTGTTAAATAAATAAATAAATAAAATAAATAAGACAAAGCCTGAGCACAAGTAGAATGCACTCAAGTCCACCGGAACAGCTCGGCCCTTTATCAAATATGCCAAAGCAATGGCCTCTCAGAGGTTCCCAACTCCAGTCCTGGAGGGCCAAACACCATTCAAGTTTTCAGGCTGTCCCTAATAAATATGCATGAGATGCCTTTGCATGCACTGTCCCCATTGTATTCAAATGTATCTCATGCATATTCATTAGGGACAGTCTGAAAACCTGAATGGTGTTTGGCCCTCCAGGACTGGAGTTGGGAACCTCCGGCCTGTCTAATCCAGCGTGAAATGGAGGCCTTTGAGGCTGCATCTCTTCTGCGGGTCTCAAACATGATAAAGAGGTGATCTGAGCGTTGAAAACTCTGCGTAACTTTCAGATACCTTCTGAGAGAGCGACGAACATCGAGCAAATAAAAGACCCAGGAATCAGGAGTCTCTGGAGACTCAGAGAAAACCAGTAATGTGACAGTCTGGTTAATGTAGAAAGCCGATACAATCTTAGACAAAAAGAAAGGCACCAGTCGAAGCATCACCTTCTCCTTGGACATAACCAAATAGGGCTCTTGACAGGAGAAAGCCTGCAGTTCAGAAAACTGGCACGCTGAACAGACTGCAACCAGAAACACAACATTTTGGTTAAACCCTTCATGGTAGCCCCCCGTAAAGGGTCAAAAGGTGCCTCAGATAATGTCAAGAGGACCAAATTCAGGTCCCAGGAAGGGACCATTGAGCGAGAAGGCAGTCAAATATGTTTAGCCCCTCTAAGGAAGCGGACCACATCCACATGAGGCACTAGAGTCTGATCCTGCACCCGGCTCCAGAAACAAGCCAGAGCCGCAACTTGCACCTTCAAAGAACTCAAAGACAGACCCTTTTCAAACCCTATTTACAAAATCCTAGGAAGAGAGAGGCCCCAAGAGGGCAGATCCCCATTCCTCGCACCAGTTCTCAAAGATCATATTAAAGCTATAGAATTACAGGGCTTAAAAGGGAGAGAGGGGCGGCACTGTGGATTAAACTAGAAAGAGAATGGGACATCTATTTGTACTGGTGTGATACAGATCTCCTTCACAGGGAGAAGAAGTGGACAGAGATTTAATAGAAGACATACGCAGTATTGCCATTTAAAGAGAAGTGTTACTGATAGGTGATTTCAAAATGCTGGATGCTGAACAGCACATCCCTGCTGCAATGTCAACTAGAAGTAAGGAGATCCTAGACTCTCTATGGGGAGAACTATTCTAGCAACTGGTAACAGAACACAAACAGGAAGGGGCAATACTGGACCTGGTGCTTACCAATGGGGAAAGTGTTTCTGATGTTAAAGTGGGAGATCATTTTGCATCCACACCAAATAGTGTGATTCAGTATTAGGACTAGGGCCGATCAAGTCCATTCAAATGCAAAGGTCTTAGACTTTAGAAAAAACTAACTTTGCCAAGATGGAACAATACCACAAGGAGTCCTTAGTGGAATGGGAACAGCTGGGCAAAAGCAATGGGCAAAACTGAAAGGGGATATTTAAGGGCAACAAACCTTTTTGATAGAAAGGTCAATAAATGTAAAAGGAAAAGGAGGTCACTATGGTTCTCAAAAGAAGTAGCTGATAAGGTAAAGAAAAGAGGGTGGCCTTCATAAAATACAAGAGATCACAGAAAGAGGAAGACAAGCATCAATATTTGGAAAACTTAGAGAAGCTGGGAAAGTAGTCAAGAAAGCAAAGATACAAAAAGAAGAAGAAACAGCCAATGCAATAAAATGTGGGGAGAAGACATTTTTCAGATGTGTTAGCGAGAGAAGGAAGTGCAAAAGTGGTATTGTCAGACTCAAGAGGGAAGGAGAAGAATATGAAGAAGTTGATGAGGATAAAGCAAAATTGCTTAACAGATATTTTTGTTCTGTGTTCACAGATGAAGGCCAGGAGCAGGACCTCAGAAAACACCCACAAATAAGAAGAAAAGTGAAGGGGATCTTGAATATTTTCAGAAGACTGTTCATGAGGAACTAGATAAACTAAAAGTAGACAAAGCAATGGGGCTGGATGGGATACATCTGAGAATACTGAAGGAAGTTGGGGGAGTTCTAGCAGCTCCGCTCTGACCCTTTCAGTGCCTCTTTAGAGTCAGGAGTGGTCCCAGAGAACTGGAGAAAGGCACATGTGGTCCCTTTACAAAAAAGTGGAAGTAAGGTTGAGGTTGAGAACTACAGGCCAGTTAGTCTGATCTCTCTGGTGTGTCCATTAATGGAAAGGCTACTAAGAGGATAGTGAGGTTTCTAGAATCCAATGGATTGCAGGATTCAAGGCAGCATGGTTTTACTAGAGGCAGGTCTTGTCAGACAAATCAGATTGATTTCTTGACTGGGTGACCAGAGATGGACCGAGGGAGAACTCTAGATGTGTTGTACTTAGATTTCAGTAAAGCCTTTGACACTGTTCTGCACAAGCGACTTATAAATAAATTGAGCACCCTAGGGATGGACCCTAAAGTGACTGACTGGATTAGAAATTGGTTGAGTGGAAGGCAACAAAGGGTACAGGTAAATGGAGCTCACTCTGAGGAGGATGTTACCAGTGGTGTGCCGCAAGGATCTGTCCTTGGCCCAGTAACCCACATGTCTGGTCTGGACTAATGAATAGGAATGACTTGTATACGGACACTAAAACCCCATACCTTCTGCTGGTTATGCCTCTCTGTATGCAGCCTAACATCTTTCTGGCTTTGGCCACTGCCTTGTCACATGCTTTCGCCACCTTAAGATCCTTGGAAACTATCACTGAGGTCTCTCTTCATGTACACCAACCTCTTGTCCCTTATTGCTGGTTTGACAAACCCCCAGGTCACCATGGCAACTGAAAACTCAGACCTGGCACCTGGGGCTCAGAGCAGAAGTGGGTCAACACAATCTGCCCACAGGGATCCTATCTCACAGGGGCAGAAGGGCCACAATGGAATCTCTGCAAGCAAACAACCCAGTCTCAGCTACGATTGTGGTCTTTCGCACCCTTCTGCCCACGAGAGATCAGATCCCCGCGGGCATAAGGATTAAAAAAGTGGTGGAGGGATTGGAAGGTAGGATAAGATTGCGAGAGGGAGGGAGAAGAGTGTCTGGGAAAGGGAACAGAAATGGGGGTGAGGAAGTGACAGCAGGAGAGGGGTGGGAGGGAATAATACATGCTGTTGGAGAGTGAAGAGATGAATGCAAGGAAAGTATTGGGATGTGTACGTGCAAAAGGCACACCCCTCTCCCACCACACACAACAGACACCCCACCCCAGCACCATACACATCCACACGCAGGCATCCTACCTCCACACACGTGCATCACTACACAGGCCCCCAACTTCCGATCCCACCCCCAAACAGGTATAGTTTAAAGGGTCAGTGGTGATTGTGGGAGATGTAATAGAGGAAGGGGAAGAAGAGGGGACACTGTCTTCAGATGGCACTGTGCAGTGGCCCATTAAAAGCCCGATTTATTAAGCTGTTTCCCACAGAAAATGGGAAAACAGTCTTAGCAAATAAGGCCCTAAAACCTAAAAAATAAAAAAAAAACCCACTACAATACACCTTTTTGGGGGGGTGGAGGGCATGCACTGTGACTTATGTTTTGGCGACCAGCTCCTAGATTTCAAGAAAATTTGTCAAGGTCTGCCTTATCTCATACAGCTCCTTAGGATTTCTGCATCCCCAGTGCATCAGTTTGCTCTTCTTCATATAAACTCTTAACTGCCAAGCATTAGCCATTCTGCTTTTCGCATGCTGTCCACTGTTACAAATCATCATGTCATCTGCAAAAAGGCAAACTTTTCCTTTTAAACCTTTGGCAATATCACTCACAAAGACATGTATATGGCATAAGAGTAAGCACTGTTTTCTGAGCACATACCTTCAGACATTGATATCCCTGGGAATTTTTGTGACCCAGGCACAATACCACAGGTGCTCACAACCCTAGTAATTATGAATCCTAACCAAGTTCTGCATAACAGCGTTTTCACATTAAATCTAGCAAGGAGTTAATTAACTTATTTTTTCCTTTTGTGAGGCTCAAACAAAGCCATAACAGGTGGAAAAAATCTTCTCTTTTCATAAGAGATAAGTCACAAAATAGTTGTTTCCACCTAATGCTAGAGAGAAATCCAAATGTGTGAAAGCACATGATGATGCATAATTTACATCATCCCCACAGCGGAAGCAATTGCTAAATTCTATGTCACCAGACATCCTCTGTGCGGGTTCAGTGAGTATTTGACATGCACTATAGTACAATTCAATGAAAAGCCTGCAAGAACTAATCGCTGGCCACACATTCCTACCACTTTTCCCTTAAGCTTTATCATACACGACTGTAGATTAAGGGGTATGTTTACTAAGTAGCGGTAGCAGCTTCCGTGTGATAATGGAGCCGTAGCCCCATTGAAAGTCAATGGGGTCACGGCTCCAATATCATACAGAAGCCACTACCGCTGCTTAGTAAATATATCCCTAAGTTAACTGTGCAGACAAAGAAAATACATCTAAAGTGTAAAATGTATCTTTTCTGAATTGTCCTGAAGACTGCTTTTCAGATGGGACAAAATATATATTTAACTGTTTTTTATACTGCTTTATCATTTTAGTCAAGATAAACAAAGTTTTAAAATTTGGCAGATATTGCACTGATTTGTGAGCTTAACTTTCAAAAAAAGTAATGTCACTGTTATACTGCCCATCTACTCTTGCTCTGTTTGTAGGGCAAAGATTTTCTTACTGCTGCCTCTAATTGGGATGTGCCATTTCCTGTCTCCACTCACTATTCAAGTAATGTTATTCTAAAGAAGCTTTATCCTCACAGCTTCTCTTGCTGTTTTGTCCCCAAGAACCCCATCCCCTATGTTTTATCTGAGCTTTTTAGCTATTAGACTACGTTTCACAAAGCAAGTATTGGCTGTTCTGGGCTTGATGCAGAGACCCTGCATTATAGCCCAGTGTTAAAGCTCTAGTGTAGAAGTTACTCGTACAGACGTTTTACATAGCAATACTGTAAGCTAAAGAAGGCAAACGAACTGTGCACAAGTCTGCGCTATACAATGACGGCAAAGACACATGCATCTGTGTTAGCAGCACCTATGTCTTTCACTAATCAGCTTTCGTTAAACCAAAATAGCAATCCTGCATATATTAAAAGCATAACAGTTAATACAAAGTACACTAAAATGTAAGAGGCTTTCTTCTGTACGGTACACATTCATACACAGCGCCATACTCCTGCAAACATCCGCCTTAGACTATAGATAGCAAAAAGCCAAATTGCAAAAGGACGTTGCCACAAGACGCAGAGATTTAAGTGCGACTAACATACGAATAACAGAGTCGGTGTGCAGCTTGTATGGTCCCTTCGCCCGGTGCAGAGAACTCACCTGCCCGATCCTTGCCCCTGATCGCGGGGCCCAGACACGTCCGTCAGGCTGCCGGCCGAAGCGACTAAGCCTCCCGCAGACCTCCGGTCCGAGCCGTCGCCAGACCCATTGCAGCTCTTGGTACGGAAGAGGCGGCTGAGGCGGATTTTTAGGGAACCCTTCCTGCAGCAGCTCCCGGCACCCCCGCGGCTCGGTCTCCCGCTGCAGGACCCCCGCTCCCCGTCCCTCTCGGCCAGGGTCAGGCGTTCAACGTCAGAATGCGGCGGATCCGGGAGCAACAAAGGAGCTTCCCCCGGCGGCCCCACAGTCCGGCCCGGGCTGTTCTGATCCTCCTCGGAGCAGCTGGTGGTCTCCGGATTCTCGGCTTCCGACTCGGGCCCCTCCAACACCAGTAGCGCGTCGCTTGTCTCCTCGGCCGGACATGGACAGTCCTCGACAAGAGGCAACGGGTCTTTGCTGCCCTGCAGCTCCAGGGCCCCTAACTGCAGCTCTAGGCTGGGCCCCGGGTCCAGCGCGCAGCGGTGCCGGGCACAGAGCACAGCTTCGACCTCTTCCCCCTCCCCCCGGAGTACCTTGCGGAAAACCATCAGCTGCGGCCGGGAGCCGCGGGCTCGGGCTGGGAAGGGGAAGCGCTGGGCGGCCGCGGAAGCCCCTCCATCCTCCAGCAGATGGCTTAGACCTCGGTAGGAGGGGGCCTCCGGGTCCCGGAGCTCCGCGGGTTTCATCGGCCTATCAGCGCCCGCCGCCCCCGGATCTGCTCACTGCTAGTGCTTGACAACACGACGGCGGCAGCGCATATCTGCCCGGCTTCCAATGTCCAGGTCCTCACTGTTGCCACCAACCGGCCTCATTCATGGAAAGGGGGAACTACCACACAGACACACACCGGAAGCAGTATGCACCATATTCTGACCTCACTTCCGGTTCATTCGGTAACCAACTGCCTACACTGAATAACATGCGTGCCCCCTCCCTCCCATCAAACCTGTACACTGACTGAGACTGACCTCACTTCCGGTCCGGCAGGCCACCAACTACCTACTGGACAGGCGCACCTCCCTTGATCGCTCCTTAACCTCACTTCCGGTCTTAAGTCGACCTACAATTGAAGTAAACTAAGTTGCGTTGCATACCTGAAAGGGGTGTTCTCTTTGCACAGCAGGATTCTACAGCAGCGTACATGGGGATGTCATCTATGACAGAGCCGGAGTGGTTCTGCTTCCTAAAAATACAAGTTTCTGAATTGCATGGGCTTCCTATTGCTGGCTGACCAATGGTCCCCCTTATTCCATTTTGTAGCAAGCTTCAATCTGGGTGGGTGAGTGGTGGGAAGAGTATGACTATAGGGTCTTGGTGTCTGAGGAGAAGGTTGTTGTTGTTGTTAAGTGCCGTCGAGTCGGAATCGATTCATGGCGACCCTCTGGATAGCTATCCTACGGTCTTCAGTCAGGCGGCTCATTGTTGACAGACTGGTACCCGTAGCTGCTGTTATTGTATCGATCCATCTCATTGCTGGCCTTCCTCTTTTGCGTTGACCTTCTATCTTGCCAAGCATAATGTCTTTCTCTAATGATCTCTCTCTTCGCATGATGTGTCCAAAGTATGAAAGTTGAAGTCTTGTCATCTGAGCTTCTAAAGAAAGCTTAGGTTTGATCTCCTCTAGTACCGACTGGTTTGTTCTTCGGGCAGTCCATGGTATACACAGTATTCGCCGCCAGCACCATAATTCAAAGGCATCAATTTTCTTCCTGTCTATCTTTTTCACTGTCCAGCTTTCACATCCATATGATGTTATTGAAAATACCATGGCTTGAACAAGTCGAATCTTTGTATGGAGAGAGACATCTCTGCTCTTGAGAATCTTATCTAGGTCTTTCACAGCCATTCTGCCAAGAGCAATGCGTCGTCTGATTTCTTGACTGCTTGTTGCTTCTTTATTGATAGTTGATCCAAGTAGGTTAAAGTTGTTCACAATTTCAATTTCTTCTCCTTCAACGATGAACCTGTTGATTATGCCAGTTGTCATGATCTTTGTCTGCTTTACATTAAGGTGCAGGCCCATTTTGAGACTATGTTCTTTGATTGTGAGAAGCAAATGTTTCAGATCATCTTCACTTTCAGCCAGTAATGTGGTATCATCAGCATAGCGAAGGTTGTTGATGAGTCTTCCACCAATCTTCACACCTCTGTTGTCTTCATACAATCCTGCTTCTCTGATGATTTGTTCTGCATATAAATTAAACAGGTAGGGGGAAAGTATGCAGCCTTGTCTTACACCTTTGCTTATTTTAAACCATTCTGTTTCTCCTTGTTCTGTTCGAACTGTTGCTTCTTGATCAATGTACAGACTGCGCAAGAGAACGATCAGGTGTTCTGGTATACCCATGCTTCTTAATGTGGCCCAGAGTTTCTCATGGTTTACACAGTCAAAAGCCTTGCTATAGTCGATAAAGCACAAATAGATATCCTGTTGGTATTCTTTAGTCTTTTCAAGGATCCATCTCACATCCGCAATGATGTCTCTCGTTCCTCGCCCTTTCCTGAACCCTGCTTGCACTTCAGGTAGTTCTTGTTCCAGGTATGGTTGTAGTCTCTTTTGAATAATCTTCAGTAGAATCTTGCTGGCATGTGGGATCAGAGCAATTGTGCGATAATTTCCACAGTCAGTTAGATCACCTTTCTTTAGTATTGGTATAAACACAGATCTTTTCCAGTCAGTTGGCCATGATGTTGTCTTCCATATTTCTTGGCAGAGCCTTGTGAGTATGGTAACAGCTGCATCAGATTGCTGCAATACTTCTATGGGAATGCTATCAATGCCTGGTGCTTTGTTCTTTGATAAGGCTTTCAATGCTGCTTCAACTTCAACTTCTTCTTTCATCACCAATGGTTCCCGATCATAAGGTACAGGTTGAAATGGCTGTTGGTCCACTTGATCTTTATCATATAAAAACTCTGTATATTCCTTCCACCTTTTCTTGATCTTCTCAGCATCATTCAACATAGAACCTTGAGCATCTTGTAACATTCCAATTCGAGGCTGGAACTTTTTCTTTAACTCTCGTAGCTTTAGGAAAGCCGATCTTGTTCTTCCTCTAATAGTTTCTGCTTCTATTTCCTTGCAAGTGTCATTGTAGTACTTTTCCTTGTCCTGTCTTGCTGCACGTTGGAAATCTCTGTTGAGTTCTGCGATTGTCTTTCTTTCTCCTCTGGCTTTAGCTTCTCTGCGTTTCTGGGCAATTTTCAGAGTTTCTTCCGTCATCCATTTTGGCCGTTTTTGCTTTTTTCACCTTTTGTAGAGACTTCTCGCTTTCTTCCAACACAACCTTCTTGATGTCATTCCATAACTCTTCCGGAGCTCTGTCATTTGTATCTAAAGCAGCAAATCGATTTTGCAGGCAGTCTTTAAATTCCAGTGGTATATTCTCAAGGTCATATTTTGCTGCAATCATGAGTGGTTTGCTCTTTTTCAAGAGAAGGTACCATACCAATAAAGGATGAGGTGAAATACTTGGGTATCACCCTGGACAGGAACTTAAACCTTCACACACACATAAGCAAAACCGCTGCAAAAGCATAGCAACAACTGAAGCTCATCCGGAGACTCAAACCAATCCTCAGCCAGGACCATTTCCGAACCGTATGCCAGGCAGTCATCACACCAATACTGGACAGAAACTCTCTATATCAAGGACTATCTAAGCAAGCTACCCATCCACTCCAATTAGTGCAGAACATGTTTTCATTGTACAGCGCTGTGTGCACCTGGTAGCGCTTTATAAATGTTTAGTAGTAGTAGAACACTGCAGCCCACATCATAACCGGCACAGCCAAGAACGAACACATTACACCTATACTTCGGCAAATGCACTGGCTACCTATAACGGTACGAGCAAGATTCAAAACCACTACAAACATATTCAAGATCATGCACCAATGCACAGCAGATGTTCTCCACTGCTTGATAACCAAAGACACAACCAACTGACCCAGACGAACTAGCAACAACAATAGCCAGCTGGATACCATAAAACAAAACAAGCTACCTCTAGCAGAGCCATATCCCTATCAGCACCGGCTCTCTGGAATTCCCTCCCGGTTGAACTGCGGGCGATAAATGACCTCAGGATTTCCGCAAATCCCTTAAGACCTTCCTGTTCATGGAATTCTATGACCAAGCAGCCTAAGAACTCCATTGCACTTGAATGTAAAGATAATCCCAATCACTTTAATCCTTTTGTAAGTTCTGTCACCCCTATTCAATGTAAACCCAATTTGTGTATCCCACCACTTTGATTGAAGGAAAAAGTGGTATACAAATTTGGATAAATAAATAAATAAAGATAAAGACCAGTATGGTCCATCTAGTCTGCCCAGCAAGATGGCAAGAGTAGGTGCACCTGCTGCTCCGTAAAGGCCACCCCTCACCATGTCTCTGTTTTAGGGGTGAACCCACTGCTCCGTGCAGGACACCCCTGTTTGTTGAGAAATTAGATAAGTTTATTTTGATTTTATCCTGTTGTTGTAAAGGGATCCATTGTGTCTCTCCCATGCCATTTTGAATTTTGTCACTGTTTTTGCCCCCACCACTTCCATCAGGAGGGCATTCCAAGCATCCACCACCCTTTCAGTGAAAAAGTATTTCCTGACATTGCCTTTCAGTTTACCCCCTTGCAGCTTCATGTTATGCCCTCTAGTTTTACAGCATCCCCATCTTTGGAAGAGGTTTGTTTGTTCATTAATACTCTTTTAAGTATTTAAAGGTCTGAATCATATCTCCCCTATTCCTCCTCTCCTCCAGAGTACATATTTAGGTCTTCAAGTCTCTTCTCATAAGGCTTTTGACGCAGGCTCCAAATCATTTTGGTCGCCTTCTTCTGAACCGTTTCCAGTCTTTTTACATCCTTTGCGAGATATGGTCTCAAAACTGAACACAATATTCCAAGTGAGGCCTGTCATGCCCTAGCCCTCCGCCTAAGGCTTAGAGGGATAGGGATGCCATTAACTTCCCTTGTAAAAAAGCTTAAACAGAATATTTTCTTCTCCAATGAAGGATGCTGGGAATAGTAGTTCTAGCCTTCTAATAGGAAGTGTAGTTATGCACCGAGAGTGTAGGCAAAAATGACAAAGTTTATTTCCCCAAAACGCAAACAAAGTTCAAGCATGTTGTAATAGGATACTTTTCCAGGTATTCGCTCCAGGTCATTTACAAACTGGGCTGTATTAGCTTCACAGTCCTTTCTTTTATGCAAGTGCTTCAAAATAACAGATAGAAAAAAACATAGCTTCTTCATTCAGCCAAAGTAAAATACCTTCTTTTACCTTTGTCTTCATTCAGCACTCAAATACAGAAACAATAAGTATTCTCCTCTTAACAAGAGCATGCTCCTACCTTCTGCTTATGGCTAGGCTTCCTTACTCGGTTTTTCAGGAGACTTTTATCTTATTAGCTATTTCTTAGCTGAGAGACTCAGCACTATCAGCTTTACACAGTGTACAGTCCATGAGCTCCTCTGGCTGCATAGAATCTTGCTCAGTGAGGTCCACCTGCATTCCCTCTAGCTCCGGTAATGCAGTGCCCTGCTCTGAAGCTTCGACGGACGTCTCAGGGTAAACCCTCTCTAAGGAACCTTGCGTTTCTCTGGAGTACAGCTCTCCCCGGTAAGGCAACGTTATCTGTGAGGCTGTGGACACTTCCCCCTGGCTATACTCAGCCGTCTCCCTCCAGCTTCTGGGAAACAATCCCTGGCTTACTAGCCTGCGTTCCTCTCTGGAGCTCTGCCAAGGATTCCTGTTCCAGACTGGGCTCTGTGAACTCTTGGGCTGAGTCCTGGGCTTCCAGCTCTGAACTCTCTGAATCCTTTCAACAGGAACTGGGGTTTGAAGCTTTCCCTGTGCACTCTCTCTGAGCACTCCTCTCCTGGTCTCTCTCCTCCCAGGCTCTCTCCACGGCCTTCTTGTCCCCTCCCCAGCTGTCTCCTCAGCTCTGGCTGTTTCCTCAGCTCTGGGTGTGATCCTCCTCTCCACTGTGGGTGTGGCTCCTCTCTCCACTGTGGATGTGACTCTCTTCTCCACTGTGGATCTGACTCCTCCCTTCACTCTCTCTAACCTCGGTTTATATCTCTGCTTCTCGGGCCGTGTCTCTCTCTCTCTCTCTAGACAGGTGCATATAATCATCTTCCAAGCCTGCCACTACGTCAGCAGAGCTTGGGTGTGGCAGCCTAAGTTCAGATTCCCCGTGCTTACTTTCTCTAGGGAAACGCTGAAACCTGTGCACTTCAGGGATGTCACTTTTCTTAAAGGTAAAATCCTTAATTTCTCCTATTTCCATAGGCTCACTATGAACTTCCTCATCACAGGCCTCACCGGTGACTTATACAGTGGCATTAGTACCTCTTCCTTTCTGCTGGTAATTCCTCTTTGTATGCAACCTAACAGAAAGGAAGAGGTACTAATGCCACTGTATAAGTCACTGGCGAGGCCTCACTTGGAATACTGTGTTCAGTTTTGGAGACCATATCTTGCAAAGGATGTAAAAAGATTGGCAATTGTTCAGAGGAAGGCAACCAAAATGATTTGGAGCCTACGTCAGAAGCCTTTTGAGAAGAGACTTGAAGACCTAAATATGTACACTCTGAAGGAGAGGAGGGATAGGCGAGATATGATTCAGACCTTTAAATACTTAAAGAGAAATAATGAACAAACAAACGATTGAACTGTACCAGGATCTGTCACAGGGAATGCTACAGCGAAGAAGAGAGTTAAAGGAGGTTACAGCATATTTAAGGAGGACAGACTCAAGATACAAATGGCTGTACCCATTTGGTTTGTTGCTTACAGTGCAGGGGCGATCGCGTCAAGTGACAACAAGTGCAGAAGCGTGGAAGGCGTTGAGAGATTTGGGGGCGACTAATCTTCCGGAAGAGGCCAAAAGTCCAGCCAAAACAATAGACAACAGTGCTGATATCTCGAGGGTTGTCAGCCAGAGATGGCACAGAGCAGCGGAGGGTGGCAGGAGACTGGCCAAAGAAGACCAGAGAAGATACCAGATGGAACAAGAAACCGGCTGAGGCCAGGGACTCCAACTAGAAATGTCACAGAGGATGTTAAATATGAACCGGATTTTGATCTGTGGAAAAATGTAATATGCAATGGGGTTGGTATAGAGGGGGGAGATGGAGGGGAGGGCTAGGGGAAGGATAGGGGGGCAGAGGAGGGGAGGGGTGTGGGTGAGGAGGAGAGGGGAGAGAGGGTGGTAGAGGGGAATCTCACACAACGGGGGGCAAAAGGGGTATCGAGGGGGAGGAGGAGAAGGTGGGGTGGGGGGTAGCAGCAGAAAGGGTGGGATGGAGCTAGAGAGATGGGGAGGATGAGGGGAGGGAAGGGTAGGTGGGAGGGGGAGGTGAGGAGGAGGGATGAGGGATGGGGGCAGGCTGTGGTTTGATGGCGGTTACCTGTATGGAAGTCAAGTCTCCAGTGAGGAGTGGAGGGATGGGGAGGTGGAGCGGGGGGGGGGGAAGGGAGGAGGGCAGGGGTGGAGGTAGGGGACGGGGAGGGTTAAGAGGGGGAGGGAGTGGGGGGGAGGTTAGTTGGAGTAGGGTGAAGGCGGGAGTTGAAACTGATATAAGGTGAGTTAAAACTTGTAACATTGAATGTTAAAGGGCTCAATTCGCCAATGAAACGGCAGAAATTGTATAAAGAGGTTAGACGCCAAAAAGCTTCAATATCTAACATATCTAACAAGGGCAACAGAAAAAATGGTCCAGCTTCGGGACTATGGACTCAGTTTCTATGCATCAAACACAGTGGAAAAGAAGAAGGGGGGGGGGTAGCGGTCTTTATTTCCTCCAAACTTAAGGTGGAGGTGCAGAAGACAATTTGGGATAAAGAGGGTAGGTATCTGCTGCTGCGCATAAAAGTGGGTAGTGAGTGGTATTTTATAATGGATATATATGCACCGACTGGGGGGCAGAGGGCGTTCTGGACACAAATAGATGTAGCGGTAGGGCAGATAGGGGACGGGAAAATCATTTGTGGGGGGATTTTAATTTGACGTGGAATCCAGATAGAGATGCCATGGGGAAAAGAGAGGGTAAGCGAGCTGATAGGCGTAGGTATAGGAATTTTGTGGTGCGGCATTGCTTGGTCGATGTATGGTGGTGCCACAACCCCTGGAAGAGGCAGTTCTCATCATTTTCTCCGGTGCATGGCACCTATTCCCGGATAGATGCGGTATGGGTAACAAAGGAGTTGATGGGTAGGATTAAAGGGGCAGAAATGGATGCCATAACATGGACAGATCATGCATTAGTGGAGGTAAGACTGTCAATGGAGGGGGAGAGAGGAGGAACCCAGTTTTGGAGGCTGAATGAATCTTTATTGGAGGATGAAAGGGTTAGGGTGGAGATAGAGCGGGAGACAGTGGATTATTTCAGATGGAATGATAATGGCGAGGTGGCATGGGTTGCAGTATGGGATGGGTATAAGGCAGTATTGAGGGGGCATTTATAAAATGGGGAGCACGGAAAAAGAGGGAGCGGGAGGAGAGAGAAAGGGAGCTGCGGGAAAGATTATTGGAGCTGGAAGCACTTGATGCGGGGGATGGAAGAGGAACGTATCGAGGTCAGGTTCTGGCCGTCAGGGCGCAATTAAATGTGATGCAGGCAGAGATCATCAGATATCATATGCAGTTACTGAAACAGGGCTTCTTTGAGGGGGGAAATAAAGCTGGTAGGTATATGGCACAAAGGTTGAAACAGAGGAAATTAGATCCCACATATTGAAAATTCGAGGCAGGGATGGGAAATTAATCCATAGCGATGGGGATATTCGGGAGGCGTTTAAAGGGTATTACCAGGAATTGTATGCAGCCCGAGCAGACCCGGACTCTGCAAGAGTACATAGTTATTTAGAATCTATAAAGTTTCCAAGGTTGGGGGAGGAGGACAGGGCGAAGTTAAATGCAGACATTAAAGCGGAGGAGGTAGTGCAAGCAATAAAGCAGCTGAAGGTTAATAAGGCCCCGGGTTTAGATGGCCTTACGGCGCGGTTTTATAGGAAGTTCAATGAGACATTACTTGGTCCGTTGTTGAGGCTATTTAACCTTCCACGGGAGGGGGGAGTGTTAGCGGATTCCATGGGATAGGCTGGAATCACAATTATACATAAAGAAGATAAGGACCCGCAGGATTGTGCCTCATATAGACCAATCTCATTGCTCAATTTAGACGCCAAATTACTGGCCAAAATATTAGCAACCCGTTTAAATGCGGTAATCGGGAAGTTGATTCATCCAGATCAGGCGGGTTTTATCCCAGGGAGGCAGGTGGCGGATAACATCAGGAAAGTCCTGAATATAATCTGGTCAGTGGGGCAGAACAAGCAGGAGGCGTTGCTGGTATCATTGGACGTGGAAAAAGCTTTTGATCAAGTGTCATGGCCCTTCCTATTTCGGGTTATGGACCAGATGGGGTTGGGAAGTGAGTTCAAGGGATGGGTGGAAGCCTTATATCGGAAACCGAAAGCGTGTGTTAGGATTAATGGAGCGTATACGGCCTTCTTTGAGCAGGGGAGAGGGACAAGGCAGGGGTGCCCGCTGTCACCCCTATTATTTGCAATATCCTTAGAGCCCTTTGCGGAGAGAGTGCAAGAAAGGGAAGATCTAACGGGAATAGCGGTGGGAAGGGGGGAATATCGAATATCTTTATTTGCGGACGATATTATAATGAGTGTGACTAGACCACGATATTCGATACCCATACTCATGTGGGAATTAGAGAAATATGGGCGAGTGTCGGGATTTAAGATAAATTGGGCAAAGTCAGAGATACTGAATCTGTCCTTACCGGAGGTGGAGCAGGAGAGACTACGGGGCCAGTATCCTTTTCAGTGGGCTAAAGGGAAGATTAGATATTTGGGGATACAAATTAGTCCTAACCTAGAGGGGTTGTATGATTTAAATTATAAAAAGCTTTTTGGGCAGGTCAGTAGTTTACTGGAGGGATGGGGGAGGGGGTACCTATAGTGGTTCGGACGAATAGCTACAGTCAAGATGATGTTGCTACCCCAGTTTTTATTTTTCTTTCAAACGCTGCCAATAGCAGTTTCCAGTCAAAAGTTGAAGCAAAGAAGTGTTACTCGATTTATCTGGCAAAAAAAGAGCCCCCGGGTTGCTCTGTCGATATTGCAGAGAGCTAGGGGGAGGGAGGGTTGGGGGTACCTGATTTTAGCAAGTATTATAGGGCTGCGCAACTGAAGACGTTATACGATTGGCATAGAGAAAAAGGGAAGCATTGGGTGCAGATGGAGGAAGCCTCAGTGGGGGGCGAGGGGTTAGAAAGGATGGTGTGGAGGGGTAGTACAGCACGGATGGGAAATGCTGCAAATCCCTTTGTTGGACATACTTTGCATATCTGGAAACAAAATAGGACAACTTTGGTACAGGATAAAAAATATATACAGGGGATGTCACTGGAGGCTTGCTTTGAGAGGGGCCAGGGGTGAAGGTATTGGAGAGATGGAGGCAGCAGGGACTTACGCATATTTCCCAGATCGTGGCTAAGGAGGGTGTAAGGGGTTTTGAGGGCATTAAGGATCTATATGGGTTGCCTAGTCGGGATTACTATAGTTATGTGCAGGTAGGTCACTTCGTGCGGCAGCAGAGGGTTTGGAGAGATTTATGGAGTAATAAAGGGTGGTTATGTTCGGGGAATCTGGGTAAGAAAGGGGCACTGTCAAAAATTTATAAAGGGCTCATGGAGGGCGGAGAGAGTAAATTGAAGCTCACGAGGAAATGGGAGGCAGATTTGGCAGTGCACTGGACTGAAGAGCAGTGGGCTAAAACAATTCAGACTATAGCAGGCATATCTATTGCAACACAAATTAAAGAAGATGCCTACAAGGTACTATATCGGTGGTATTGGACACCGACACGTCAAAGAAAAGCGGGGTTAGGGACATCGGATAGGTGTTGGAGAGGTTGTCAGGAGAGAGGGGACTTCCTACATATGTGGTGGAGGTGTGGTCCGATCCAAAGCTTTTGGGATGAGATATTACGGATAATAATCTATCAAATGACTGGTCGTAAATTAGACAGTCTGCCGGAAGTCTGTCTCTTGTATCAGCTGGGAGGTAATATTCTGGAAAAGGATAGGGGGGTGTTAAATCAGTGTCTGGTGGCAGCGAGAAACGAGATAGCGCACAAGTGGCTGGGGAGGGGGAATCCCCAGAGGGGGGGGGTGTTTCATCAGAAGAATAGAGAACCTGTGTTTGATGCATCGGCTGACAGGGAAGAGACATGGGAAAGAGGATAAGTGGATGGAACAATGGAAGGGTGTCGGGAAATGGGAAGCAGAAGAGGGGTAGCATGTAGGTACGCTTCAAAGGGGCTGCTACGGGGCTGATTGGCGAAGGTGAGTCCTTACATATATAAGTGAAGTATGTGCACATGTGAGTTGAATTAAAGGGGTAAATTGTTGAGGGAGGAGGGGGGTCGGATAGTAGTATAAGCTGTATGTTAGGCTCGGATTGTATTAGGATAGTATAGTCTGGATGCTGATGGCATGTTTATGTACTAATATGTTATGCTGGGTTGAACAGGAGTGACTAAACAAAGGTTATACATTTTGGCATATATGAATAGGGAATGGGGAGAAGAGCTGAGGGATATAATGTAGAGGAGCTGTTAAGTAAAGTGATGGATAATGATGAATATCAGTGATTTGGCTGAGATTTTCCAGGGAACATTGTGTATGTCATGTCATGAGGGGGGAGGGGGGGAAGTACAATGTTGAGTTATGCAGATGTTTGTAACATGAATTGAAATGTGTAATAAAAAGTTAAATGGCAAAACCCCCCCCTGATAAATCAATGTACTTTAGAATCCAGTGTATTCGCTAATTCAGTCAGGACTCAGTAGCACCAGAGAAATTTTAATTTAAATTTAAGCCTCACTGTAGAAGTTGGGAGCTTTTAATTTAAGTTTAAACCTCAGTCAGTAGCAGCAGGGAGCTTTTAATTTAAGTTCTGGGGTTTTTTTGTAATAATTCTTTTATTGAAAGTGGAAGCCACACAGATAATAATACACAGCCAGCCCATTCAAAAAACAATACAAAGTCATTACACAATTCATACTACAAGACCGTTGTCCAAATATACCCCACCAGTTCATTCCCGCAATAGTCCAAGTGCACTCCGTCGTGGGAAAGATAGGCAGGGCTGTCTGGTTGAGTGTGTAGCCCCATCGGTTCCAATGGTGACCTATAGTCGCCTGTCTACTCCAAGAGACCTTTTCCTCTCTGTTAGCATTCCCAATAACAGTATAAAACTATTCAACAAGAACAATAATATAACAAACAAACAGAAAACCCTTGCTCATGGTGTAGCCCTGATTATGGTGTATAGATTGCAACCAGTCGTTCTCCACCACATATACAGTGGTGAGAAAGCACATTGAGTAGAAATTATCTGGGGTTTGGGGTGGTGGATGCAGAGAGAACCTCGCCCTTCCATTCAGATAGGGGTCCCAGATCCTTCAGAAAAGCCACTCTTTTCTGAAAGAAAGCCTCTAAGCCCATAGGAAAGTTTATCAAAGCGTGCCGCTTTACTCACCTTTATTTTATTTATTTTATTTAACAAGCATTTGTAGCCCGCTCCTTCCAGCGATCAGAAGCGGGTAGGATTACTATTGTGAAACTGCCGAATCAAGGCAGGTACAAATTTTGTTTACATACAGATTGTCAGAAAAGCACATCATATGGAGTTAACACTTCTTAGCTATGGGGGAGTTCATTTACATATATACATAAATACATATATACAGGATAATCTTCTTGGACTGTCGAATCAAGGCAGGTACAAATTTTGCTTACATACAGATACCAATCCACGAGCGAAGGGCTGCTCTCAGACTTTCACCTCCAGGCTATAGCCACTCTGGCTGCCAGAAGTAATTTACCACACAGGATGCCTTCCCTTGCCTTCAGTGGAGGAATTGTATGGGAACCCAAAAGCATGTCACTTGGTAGTAGCTGGGGTGTGCCCCCCCCCCCAATAGTTTGAAGGACATCTCCCACGCCCTTCCAGAAGTGCTGTATTACTGGGCACTCCCACCACATATGGTAGAAGAACCCATCTTACCCACATCCTCTCGAACATTTCCCAGAGTCCCTTCTCTGGGCCTTGTACAGTTGCCATGATGTGGTATGCAATCTATGCACAATCTGGAGTTGTGTTTGTCTCAATGAGGTAACCCATGTATATCTATCTATCCCCGCATGAATCCTACCCACTCCTGTTCCTCCAAGGCCCGACCCACCCATCTTTGCCATCCATTCCGATGAGGCTGTAGCAGTCAGTCTTCCTCATAAAAGGGAATCCTACAGCTCAGAGTGTGCTCCAACTCTTGTATTGAAAGCACCCTCCCCTTGGACAGTAGATCCACAAAATGGGTGACCTCTCACTCCCGTCTCTGGATGAGAAAGTCCCAAAAATCCTTCCCCTGAAAAAGGGCAGTAGTCCTCCACTTTGGACCACTTTGAAAGGAGTACTGAAATCCACCCCCTCCTCCTACCCACCTAGCACAACTGGCGCAGAGGCTCAAAACAGGGGTGCCCCAGCAGTAATTCTTGGTTGCTGTCCCTGGCCATACCATCTTCCAGCTATTCAAAGATAGATTGCGGTTGAGCAGAGCTCTCTCCAGATTAACCCACAGCACCTCCTGTAGTCTGAGATAGTGCCCTTTCAGTGCACGCAACAGGGCCACCCAATATTACCAAAAAAATGCAGGGAAGCGGATCCTCCCTGCTCTTTAGAGCAGTACAGCATGCGTATTTGTATTCTGGTCCTCCATCCCCACCAAACATAGTAACATAGTAAATGACGGCAGATAAAGACCAGTATGGTCCATCTAGTCTGCCCAGTATGATGGCAAGAGTAGTTGCACCTGCCGCTCCATGCAGGCCACCCCTCCCCACGTCTTTGTTTAGGGGTGAACCCACCACTCCATGTAGGACACCCGTATTTGTTGAGAATTTAGATGGTTCAATTTATTTTGATTTTATCCTGTTGCTGTAAAGGGATCCACTGTGTCTGTCCCATGCCATTTTGAATTCCGTCACCGTGTTTGCCCCCACCACTTCCATCGGGAGGGCTTTCCAAGCATCCACCACCCTTTCAGTAAAAAAGTATTTCCTGACATTGCCTTTCAATTTACCACCTTGCAGCTTCCTGTTATGCCCTCTAGTTTTACAGCTTCCCTGTCTTTGGAAGAGGTTTGTTTGTTCATTATCTCCCTTTAAGTATTTAAAGGTCTCAATCATATCTCCCCTGTCCCTCCTCTCCTCCAAAGTGTACATGTTTAGGTCTTCTAGTCTCTTCTCATAAGGCTTCTGACGCAGGTTCCAAATTATTTTGATCGCCTTCCTCTGAACAGTTTCCAGTCTTTTTACATCCTTTGCAAGATATGTTCTCCAAAACTGAACACAGTATTCCAGGTGAGGCCTCACCAGTGACTTGTACAGTGGCATAAGTACCTCTTCCTTTCTGCTGGTAATTCCTCTTTGTATGCAGCCTAACATCCTCCTGGCTTTTGCCACCGCCTTGTCGTACTGTTTTGCCACCTTGAGATCTTCAGAAATAATCACACCAAGGTCTTTCTCCTTATCCGTGCACACCAACCTCTCGCCACCTAACGCATACATTTCCCTTGGATTTCTGCTACCCAAGTCCATGACTGTGCACTTCTTTGCATTAAATCATAATTGCCAAGCATTAGACCATTCTTCCTGCTTTTGTAGATCTTTCCTCATGTTAACCACTCCCTCGGGGGAGTCCACTCTGTTGCAAATTTTTGTGTCATCTGCAAAAAGACAGACTTTTCCGTTCAGTTCTTCAGCAATATCGCTCACAAATACATTGAACAGTGTCGGGCCCAGGACCAATCCCTGGGGCACCCCGCTAATCACCTTCCCTTCATCTGATTGAACTCCATTTACCATCACCTTCTGTCGTCTATCAGTCAACCAATTTCTGATCCAATTTACCATCTTGGGATCCGTCCCCAAGCTACTGAGTTTATTGATAAGCCTCCTATGAGGAACAGTTATCAAAGGCTTTGCTGAAATCCAGGTAGATGACATCCATCGCATGCCCCTGATCTAGTTCCTTGGTCACCCAGTCAAAGAACTCAATCTGATTTGTTTGGCAAGACGGTCCTTCAGTAAAACCATGTTGCCTCTGATCTTGCAACCTGTTGGTTTTGAGAAAGTTCACTATTCGCTCTTTCAGGAGCGCCTCCATTACCTTTCCCGCCACCGAGGTAAGGCTCATGGGTCTGTAGTTTGACATTTCTTCCCTGTCACCACTTTTGTGTAGAGGTATGACATCAGCCATTCTCCAGTCCTGAGGAACCTCTCCTGTTTCCAAGGATCTGTTGAAAACGTCCTTTAACAGCCCTGAAAGAACCTCTCTGAGCTCTTTCAGTATCCTGGGATGTATCCCATCTGGTCCCATAGCCTTGTCCACTTTCAGTTTTGCAAGTTGTTCTAACACTTCATCTTCTGTGAATGATGTGTTATTTACTTCATTCCCATTTTTATATTTGGGAGTCACATGAGGTCCTTCTCCAGGATTTTCTTTAGTAAAAACAGAGCAGAAGTATTCATTTAACAATTTTACTTTTTCAATGTCACTTTCCACAAGTCCGTTCGCAGCACTTCTGAGTTCTGCAATTCCACCTCTGATCTTCTTCCTTTCCCGAATATACCTGAAGAAAGGTTTGTCGCCACACTTAGCATCTTTGGCCATCTTTTCCTCTGCCTTTGATTTTGCTATCCTTATTTCTCTTTTTGTCTCTTTGAGTTTGATCCTGTATTCATTTCTGTGTTCCTCTGTTTGCGAGCTTTTGAATTTTGTGAAAGCTGTGTTTTTTGCCTTTATTTGAGCAGCCACTTCTTTGGAAAACCAAACAGGTTTTCTTCTCCTCTTGTTTTTGTTTACTTTTCTTACATATTTATCTGTTGCCCCTTTTATTGCCACCTTTAGTTTAGCCCATTGCAATTCCACTTCCCTTATCTCCTTCCACCCTGTCAGCTCCTCCTTTAGGTACTCGGCCATTTTATTGAAGTCCGTGTTTTTGAAGTTTAGGACTTTGAGCTTGCTATGATTGGCCTGTACCTTGGCTTTTATCTCAAACCACACCGTGTGATGATTGCTACTGCTCACAGGGGCACTCACGCAGACATTCGACATGCTATCGCCGTTGGTGTGCACTAAATCCAGTGTTGAGCTTTCCCTGGTTGGTTCCATCACCATTTATCTAAGTAACGCATCTTGGAGAGCATCCACAATTTTTTTGCTTCTTTCCAGATTTGCAGAAGGCAACCTAGCTGATGTTCCCATTTCCCCAGAGCTGTGCGAGGAATACCAATCAACAGCTGTGAGAAGAGAAAGACAGAGAAAACGTAGGAATGATATTATCTTCAGTGCCGCAGCCCGTCCGAGCCAACTTAGAAGAAGGGATGACCAAGTGCAAAGCCTCCACTCACTCAAGACAGTAGGGGCCTGTAGTTGAGTATGTATAGATCTCTGGGATCCTCAGAGATCCGGACCCCTAAGTATTTAAGCACTTGTCCACCCAAAGGAATGGAAAGTCTGGAAGCTTAAGCCCCCCCTACACCCCCCCCCCCCAATGCAAGGCCTCAGTTTTACTAAGGTTCACCTTGAATCCAGAAACTTGAGAAATGTCTGCTATTTTGGTCAACAGATTCGGTACTGATTCTTGAGGGCGGGACATAAAAATCAGTGTGTCATCTGCATATAATAAGATCTTATGCTCTCCACTCCCTGCCCCAACTGGGAAAATTCTAGGGTTCTCCCGTACTTGGGCGATTACTATTGCAAAAAGCATTGGGGAAAGAGGACACTCCTGTCTTGTACCTCTCTGGAGCCGAAATTCAGCAGACCGCTGTCTGTTCACCAAGATACAGCCGAGCAGCGCTATGTATAATGCCCTTACCCCTTGAATGAAGCCCAAACCCAGCCCCAACCTGTCCATCATGGCAAACAGAAACCCCCACTCCACCCTGTCAAAGGCTTTATCTGCATCAAGCGCTATGCATAGCGCTGGTTCTCTCCTAACCCTGACAAGGTGGAGTAGGTTGACAGCCCTCCGCATATTGTCTGATATGAACCAGCCACTAATGCACTGTTCCCTCTAAGCTGTGCGCGTGTGCGCGCGCACACACCTTGCCGAGAGAACGCACATACTTTACAACATAGCGCACAAAAATTATGGCTCTGATTCTGATAGAAAACAACACAGACGTCTTAAAAGTTAAAAGCTGTGATTGTAATTACTAGAAATTTCCCGCTTCATTTAGTAATCGTCTATTTTCATTTAATTTGATTAAAATCAATGTGGTGTACATACTGTATTCTGACATGTAGTCAAATTTTAAAGTATATAACTCCAAGTGTTATGTGGCGCACAAAAATTTACCCTTCCTTCAAAAGCTGCACATAGCTGATATCTTATGCGCACACAGCCTACAGAAAATTAGAGGGAACATTGCACTAATGAACCCTGTTTGATCAGGATGGATCAATCTGGGTACATGTTCCAGTTGTAACACCAAGATCTTTGCAAATAACCTGGCGTCAGTATGAATGAGGGTTATGGTTCTGTAACTCTCTCACTGATCCAGGGACCTCCCTTCCTTATGCAAAACTATTAAATTGGCTAGTGCCATAGAACCAGGCAGTGATCTGCCCTCCAGAGGACCCCCATGAAAATCTTAGCCAGGGTTGGAGCCAACTCCTCCCACAGCTGGTGATAATACTCAGAGGGGAAGTCATTCTCCCCTGCAGCCTTCCCCTTAGGGAGTGTCATAATCACCCTTATTACCTCTGCGACACTTACCAGCTGCCCCGAAGTGGCAGCCTCATCCTCCCCAACTCTTGGGAGGTCAACCCTGTCCAGGTAGGAGGCGATTCACCCTGGGGAAACCTCCCCCTCTGTCAGGTTACAATTGTTCATAAAAATTTCAGAACTCCGCACATATTCCGGCATTGGCAACGATTGTGCTCTTAGCAACTAAGCACGCTTCCTTTCTCTTTTGCAGCTGCCAGGCCAACAATTTTCCATCCTTCTTACCGCTCTCCATATAATTACGCCTCGTAGCATGTATTTAACTGCGTCTGAATCCTACACAGCTGCTGGAAGACTCACTGCGACCCAGTCCTACCATACTCACTCTACAGAGTTCCCACCAGCTCCTAAAGCCACCATCTTTTTCTCCCTGTCCCATTTCAACTGTGCCCCTAGCTGGATCAGCACCCCTCTCATGTAGGCCTTCCCTGCATCCCATAGGGTGCTTTCAGTTACCTCTCCGGTATCATTCAACCGAAGGTAGTCCCTCCAAGATTTCCTCAGCTTAGTAAGCACCTCTGCAGACTGCAGCAGAGACACATTTGCACTCCAGATACAGGCTCCCGTCCCCGGGACTTTTCTCCTAGGAGCCCAGTGGCAGGCGATCAACCCTTGGACAGTTAAATTGGGTGTATTTGCACCTTATCAATCACACCCAGCTGGTCCCGTCTCTCTAAGAAGTAATCCATTTGTGAGTATGAGCCAGTACTGTCGTCAGGTGCCCCCAGTGGCCAATGGCTGTAAAGGCACGCTGCACATTTATATTATTTTTAAGGAGCAATGGCTCTTTAAGGCCCAGTGCAGTTTGGTCCTTGGAGTTTTAGGTCCTTGTAAGAACAGATTATACAAGCCAAGAGTGGAGGGTAATAAGGCTTTATTTCCCCTTACCGCAAGGGTTCACTAAGACATAGGAAAATCAGATAGTCCTTCTTTATAAAGGGTTCCACCAAAATAAGCAGACAAACAATTGTTATAAGCTTCACAATTGATTGCAGGGTTTAACTGAGGATTCTTTTACTCCAAAGTAAAGTTGAACAAACAGGCAGACAAACTGTTATGAACTTCACAACTGATTGCAGGAATTCTTTTATATTTACAGTTCTACTAAGGACTCATGACTAGTAGCAACACAAAAGCTACAATCCATAGATTCCTCTTGAGGGATGGGAATAGTATTCTCAAACTCTATTTCCATGGACTCTGCGTCACTGGCTTCTCCCTCTGAATAAGAGCTTTCCCTTGTGGCTACAATTTTACAGGGTCTGTCTCTGTTTCTTTGCCTCCAGTAAGACTGTCCTAAGAACATAAGATATGCCATACTGGGTAGACCAAGGTCCATCAAGCCCAGTATTCTGTTTCCAACAGTGGCCAATCTAGGTCATATGTACCTAGCAGTTTCCCCAAGGGACACAGGTTCCACAATGCTTGTATTGGTTCAAGCATTGATATCCTGGGTCCCTTCTTAATAATGGTTTATGGACCTTTCCTCCAGGAACTTGTCCAAACCTTTTTTAAACCCAGCTACATTAACAGCCTTTACTACATCCTCTGGTAACAAATTCCAGAGTTTGATTACACGTTGAGTGAAAAAATATTTTCTTTTATTAGTCTTAAATAGTTTACCCTGTAGCTTCATTGCATGTCCCCTAGTCTTTCTATATTCTGATAAGGTAAACTATCGATCTACGTTTACCCGTTCCACTCCGTTCATTAATTTATAGACTTCTATCATATCTCCCCTCAGCCGTCTCTTTTCCAGGTTAAAGAGCCCTAACCTTTTTAGCCTTTCTTCATAGGAGTATCCTTCCATCCCCTTTACCATTTTGGTGGCTCTTCTCTGAACCTTTTCTAAAATCGCTATATCCTTTTTAAGATACGGCGACCAGAATTGCACACAATATTCAAGGTGCGGTCTCACCATGGAACGATATAGAGGCATTATAATATCTTTTGTTTTATTTTCCATTCCTTTCCTTATCATACCTAGCATTCTATTTGCTCTCTTGGCTGCCGCTGCACACTGGGCCGAGGGTTTTAACATGGTATCCACAATGACGCCTAAATCTTTATCCTGGGTGGTGGTTCCTAATGTGGAACCTTGCATCGTGTAACCATAGTTTGGGTTGTTCTTCCCTAGGTGCATAACCTTGCACTTGTCCACATTAAATTTCATCTGCCATTTTGATGCCCAGTCTTCCAATTTATCAAGATTCTCTTGCAATTTTCCACAATCCTCTTGGGTTTTAACAACTTTAAATAGTTTTGTGTCATCTGCAAATTTGATAACTTCACTCATTATTCCACTTTCCAGGTCATTTATGAATATGTCAAAAAGCAGTGGACCCAGCACAGATCCCTGGGGTACACTACTATTCACCTTTCTCCATTGGGAAAATTGGCCATTTAGCCCTACCCTCTGCTTTCTATCTTTTAACCAGTTCCTGATCCACAATAGTACACTGCCTCCTATCCCATGACTCTTTAGTTTTGCCAAAAGTCTCTCATGAGGGACCTTGTCAAAGGCTTTCTGAAAGTCCAGATACACAATATCAGCCGACTCACCTTTGTCCACCTGATTATTCACTCCTTCAAAAAAACATAACAGATTAGTAAGACAAGATCTTCCTTGTCTAAAGCCATGTTGGCTGTCTCCCATTAGGTCATGACTATCTACATGCTGAGTAATTTTATTCTTTATGATGGTTTCTACCATTTTTCCCGGTTAAGCCCTTAGGTATAGTTTTGAAAAGCTCTGCTTTGTTCCCTCTTCTCATATACTGAGCGTCTGCTTTATCAGAGCTTCTAGGAGCAAGGCTTTCTTTTAAAAGTAAAGAGCCACCATACCTTGGCTTCCTGCAGCTGCTACACCTGGAGCTTTCTCTCTCACGTACTTCTCTCTGGAGACAGGTTTCCTTGTGCAGTGCTTTGCCTTCCTGAAGCTCAGGAAAACCTGGTGAGGATTCCCCACCTCTGTGCTTCTGTGTAAAGGTATCTTTGTTATAGGAACCTCTCCTCCTTGTACCTTGTAATCCTGGTCCAGGGAACTCCGGTGAATGTAGGTTTCTCTCAAGGTATGGCTCTGTGGCTTTCTGTGCTCCTCTTTCAACTGTTTATATTCTTGTCGTGCTGCTTGATCCAACTACGTTACTTGGGCTGGGAGTGTCACTCCTTCCAGCCAAACTGCTTCTCCTGGCAGCCCCTCTCTGGACTCCATCTCTCTGTGCTCTGCCCCTCTGGACTCTATCCATCTGGATTCTGTCCCTCTGGGCTTGCTCCGTGTGGACTCTCTCTTTCTCCACACTCCTTCTCCTTCCTTCTGGCTGAACTGCTGCCGGCTGAGTTCCCTCCGAATTTATTTATTTATTTATATTTCTTATATACCGCGCTATTATAATCAGTGCGGTTTACATTTGAAACAGAACATACAAGAATGTAAGCAAGTTACATCAAGTTTTTTACATTGAACAGGGAATGTAAAACATGGAGTAAAAACGAGGGAGGAACTATGTACATATTGTAAACAAATATAATGCTCTTACGGTAAATAAAAATATGACCTTTGTCTAGAGGGTTGGCTAGATGGTCGAGGAGGTCAGTGGGAGAGATAGTGGTTAACCATTATCTACAGGAAGATGATCTGAGGGACGGGTTAGGCAGGGAGGTGAGGTGGGGGCATTGTAAATGTCGGGAATGCTGTCAGGGTAATATTGTAGGAACAGGTGATGTTTGAGGGCTTTACGGAATAGTGCCAAATTTGGGATGGCCCGGATTTCTGCTGGGAGGGCGTTCCATGCCATAGGTGCAGCAATGGAGAAGGCTCTACTTGCTGTTGATTTCTTACATTTTACCAACACTTTTGGGACTTCAAGTTTATTCAACGAAGTAGATCTCCTAGTTCTATTATCTGGTGTGCTGTTGAGGAGATCGCTGATGGGTGTATGCACTCCTTGCACCTCTTGCACACCTTGCACACTTTGCACACCTTGCACCCTCCCACCTTCTGGCTGTCTTTCCTTTATAAAGGCATTTTACCTTTGAAACTCCCGGGTTTGCCTTCAGGTGCAGCTGGTTAACACTCATACAATCAGTGGCTGGGCATGTTGACTCAGCCTCTGTAGGCTTACTCCTGCCCCCTCTAGCTGTGCTGCGAGGTAATTTCATCTTCTGCATGTCCACAGCTCTATGAAAGACATTTTTTTTCCTAAACCTGCACCTTCCGTGGCTCCAGCCTCATGACAGTACACATGTATACTTGCATTCCCCCTCCCCCCCCCCCCCCCCCCCCCGGTTCTCCACCTGCCATACATCAACCAAATCCCATTTCTTCATACATGGCACAGACATATATTCCCTCCCTCCCCCCCCCCTCGTACCCTTTCTGTTTCCTAAGAACCAACACCAGTAATCCCAATTAAACACATTAGGGCCATCTCTGATCTCATCCAGTTCAAGAAGGCCCTGAAACATCACCTTTTCCTCAAATACTTCCCAGAGAACAAAGAAATACAGTTACACCCAAATAGCAATAATTACCTTCCGATCACATAATCTTCCCTGACTCAACAACACATTACACTACTTTACCAGATTAATAGTACACTTTTCATACAATATGACACTTGTATGTAAATAGTTGCTCTTGTTGTTGTTTTGTTGTAAATAGTTGCTCCTGTTATCCAAGTTAATTTTCCTGTTTTATGTAATAACCAGATAAATGTAACTTGTCTGAAGTTTTCTTGTTCCATGTAAACCGCGCTGATAATGAATAGTGCGGTATATAAAAAATGTTAATAAATAAATAAATAAACATGTTCTGTAAAGCGGGATGGGGATAGGGTTCACCCCCCAGGAAAACTCCTCTTCTCCAGTAACCTCCAACGAGTATGACCGCAAAGCGTCCACAGATTCACTTTCTCCATGTTTCATCCAACAGTAGTCCACCAAGGCCTGCCCTGTACCTCAGGCCAAGTCACATCTGTTCTATCTCCCCTTGGGTTGTCAGCCGCCGACCTGGTTCCCCCTCCATGTCATTATACTGTAGATGTCAACTGTACCTGCGATTTCTTTGTGGGACTGTTACCTCTTCTGCCTCCTCCTTCCCAAATCAACAGATGCTGTTACGTCAGCTTGTCCTGGGGCCTGTCTGACTCCGACCTACCCCAGCTGATCTTTGCCCACATGAGTTCTGGGGGTTTTCAAAAATTTCTCCAAGGCCTCTGGCAAGGTAAAGAACTTGCATATCCCTTTCACCATCATAGTAAGGCAAGCCAGGTACCAGACTGCAACCTGAATCCCCTTTTGAGCCAGGGAGTCTTTGAGTTTAAGCATTTCTTTTTTTCTGTTTAACAGTTTCAGTCACTAAGTCAGGAAAGATATACACCTTCCAGTCCCGATAATTGACAAAACCGGTCTTTCTAGCAGCCCGAATTATAAATTCACAGTTTTGGTACTACAACAACATAAGCTTGTGGCCGCGCCATTTGTTCCGGGCGCGCTCACAGCTCCTGGTGGGCCCTCCCAATTTCATATCAAATTAGGGATGGGCATCCCGGGAAGCAGGCCTCGAAAAGACCTCATATGAAGACTATAGCATCTTGGCCTTCGGCACCCTCCAGGACTCCAAAGATTCGCACATTGGAGTGGCGCTGTCTGTTTTCAGAATCCTCAGCCTTAGATTGGAGCCAGTCCACTTTCCGTTGAAGAGTGGAGATAGAGCTTTGCAAGTGGGATTGAGTGTCCTCTATGTGCTGATTCTGGCCTCCGCCTCCTCTAGATGAGCGCCCACGGCTTCAAACCTTTCCCCAATTTTAGACAAAACTTTGTCCACGGTCTCTTTTTTGGAGTTCCGAATCTTCTTCAGAATAGAAGTAGGTCTGCCGCCACATGTTCCCAGCTATCAACATCCCCGCTTGCCGCCGAGAAGACAGGAGATGCTGGAGCCAGCGTCCTGCTCTTCGACATACCAGCTGCACAGGCCTTGGCGACGCAGAGGTCCCAAATTGTTTTGGCGGTCTTCAATTTAACTATTTTCAGCCTTGTGGATGAAAATTGCATATAGCACTCTTGGGGGAGACGATAAAATACTCTGAGGTGTGTGCGGATCTGGGGTGCTCACTCAGTTGCGTCGGTTCTCCACTGCAGCCAAACTGGAAATCTGCTTTTAATTTAAATTTAAACCTCAATCAGTAGCAGCAGGGAGCTTTTAAATTTAAACCTCTGTCAGTAGCAGCATGGAGCTTTTAAATTTTAACCTCTATCAGTAGCAACAGGGAGCTTTTAATTTGTTTAAACCTCTGTCAGTAGAAGCAGGGAGCTTTTAAATTTAAAATGATAATTACACTTACCTGGTAATTGTAGTTCCTTGAGTGACGACAGTTCAGTCCTCTACCTCTGGGTTGTCAATCTCCTCCTTGGAGACTGGTATGTCAAGCTTATGACATCACTGGATATAGCCTGCTGTAGTCTCTCTCGCCTCCCAGTGTGAACTATTAACAAAGCAGACTCAACGGAGCAATAAATAAGTAGCCATTAAAGAACAAAACCTGCAACATTATTTTACAGAAAACTAGAACCACTCCCCCCTTCCCCCAAGGCTTTCTTACACCCTGCCCTGTCAGAGGGGAAGTTAAAAACTTTTTTTTTTTTTTTAACTATTCCAGACCTACCTGTAATACTCCTCTTACGTTAGTCATCCAGATCCCTGTTCAATAACCTGGGTGGGAAGGAGGACTGAACTGTCGTCACTCAAGGAATTACAATTACCAGGTAAGTGTAATTATCATTTCCTTATCATTCCTCCAGTTCAGTCCTCTACCTCTGGGAAGTACCAGAGCAGTGATTAATGGGAGGGACCCCTCAAGCCGGTAGACAAAATTGCCGACCCGAATCAGGCATCAGCAGCCGCCGCGACGTCTAACAGATAATGCTTACTGAACGTATGTAGAGACAACCATGTCGCTGCTCTACAAATGTCCCCCGGCGGCACCAGACTGTGCTCCGCCCAGGAACACGCCTGTGCCCTAGCGGAATGCGCTCGCAAACCCCCGGGCACAACTCGCCCTTGAAGCAAATAGGCGGAAGCAATTGCCTATCAAATCCACCGGGCAATGGACACTTTAGCTGCTGCCTCTCCTTTGCGCACTCCGCCAAACAACACAAATAACCGCTCCGACTTACGAATCGACCCTGTCACCTTCAAGTACTGGCGCAACGTCTTCTTCATGTCCAGACAATGGAGCCCACGATCTGACTCTGTACCCTCCCGAGCCCCCAGGATGGGCAGACAGACCGTTTGATTCAAATGAAAGGGAGACACCACCTTAGGCAAAAAGGACGGAACGGGACGTAAGACCACCTTTTCCCTAGAGAAGGATAAAAAGGGTTCCCTACACGAGAGTGCCTGCAAATCGGAAATGCGTCTCGCCGAACAAATTGCTACCAGGAACACTGTTTTTAACGTCAAGTCTTTCACGGATGCTCGACGCAACGGCTCAAACGACGGTCGGGATAAAGCCGCCAAGACGAGATTGAGATCCCAAGGCAGAATGTGCACTTTACGCACTGGCCTCAACCTAGAGACTGCCTTAAGAAAACGTCCCACATCCGGATGAGCTCCCAAGGACAGTCCATTGACCTTACCGCGGTAACAGGAAAGAGCCGCCAACTGAACGCGCAAGGAACTTGCCCCAAGCCCCTTATCAAAACCATCTTGCAGAAATTCCAACACGAAAGGCACCGAAACCGTAGCCGCTCGAACCTGGTGACAGGAACACCAATCCTCAAAGATACGCCAGACCCGCACATACGCCAAAGATGTCGACTGTTTCCGTGCCCTCAACAAGGTTGACACCACCGCAGACGAATAGCCTTTCTTTCTCAGCTTAGCCCTTTCAATGGCCATACCGTAAGCGAGAACCGATCCACCTGGGGCATGAACAGCAGTCCCTGAAGCAACAGGTCCGCCCTCGTCGGAAACCGCCAGGGCTCGCCGTCCAGGAGACGCACCAGGTCTGCGTACCATGGACGCCTCGGCCAGTCGGGTGCTACCAGAAGCACCCTTCCCGGATGCGCCCCGATCTTTTGGACCACCTGGCCTATCAATGTCCATGGAGGAAAGACATACAGAAGACCTTCCGTCGGCCACCGGAGCATTAGCGCGTCTATCCCCTCCGACATTCTTTCTCGTCTTCTGTTGAAAAACCGGCTCACTTTCGCCGATCCGAATGTTGCCATTAGATCCATTAATGGAGTTTCCCAGCGAACCTCTATCTGCGCGAACACTTCGGGATGCAACTCCCACTCTCCTGCATCCACTTGCACTCTGCTGAGAAAGTCCACTGTGACATTGTCCTTTCCTGCAATGTGCGCCGCCGAAATTGCAGGCAAACGCCTTTCCACCCAAGCAAACAACCGATCGGCCTCTGCTTCCATTGCGGCACTCCCCTTGCCGCCCTGCCGATTGATGTAGGCTACTGTCGCCGAGTTGTCAGAGAGCACGCGTACTGGTCGACCCGACACTAGCCCTTCGAATGCTTGAAGTGCCCGGGCCACCGCTCGAAGTTCCAGACGGTTGATCGACCAGAAGGCCTCTGTGGAAGACCACCGGCCCTTCACAAACCGGCTCCCGCAGTGCGCTCCCCAGCCCACCAAACTGGCATCCGTCAAAAACGGGAGCCACTCTGGCTGTTCCAGCGGCATCCCCGCCGCCAACACCGACTTCCGCAGCCACCAACGAAGCGATGTCCATACCTCGATCGGGCACGGAAGTCGCTTGCTCAGCGGATCGGCCTGATGCGACCAACGGTGCAGAAGAGCTCTTTGCAGAGGTTGCATATGAACCTTGGCCCACGGCGCCGCTTCCAACATTGCCGCCATCGTTCCCAGTACCCGGAGATAGTCCCACGCCGATGGTGCTGGAACCGACAGGAACTGACGAATCAGTTGTCGCAACGCCTCGGCTCTCCTGCCTGGCAGAAATTCCTGTCCCTTCTTTGTGTCGAAGCGCACCCCCAGGTATTTGAGGTCCTGGGAAGGTTCCAATTGACATTTCGTCGGGTTGACCACCCAACCCAGATCTTGCAAGAACTTCAGTACTCTGTCCGTCACCCGCACACTCTCTTCCTTGGATTTGGCCCGAATCAACCAATCGTCACGATAAGGGTGAACTAGAATGCCTTCTCTGCGCAACGCCGCCGCCGCCACCACCACCACCATAAATTTGGTGAAGGTTCGCGGCACCGTTGCTAAGCCAAAGGGCAGCGCTTGGAACTGATAGTGACCCCAAGGCAGGGTGAACCGTAAGAACTTTTGGTGAGCTGCCTGGATCGGGATGTGCAAGTACACTTCCGTTAGATCCAGAGACGTCAAGAACTCTCCCTGTCGCACTGCCACGATGACCGACCTCAGAGTCTCCATCCGAAAGTGCGGCACCCGAAGGCAGCGATTTACGGACTTCAGGTCTAAAATGGGCCACAGCGTTCCGCCCTTCTTTGGCACCACGAAATAAATACAATACCGACCCTCGCCGGATTCGGCTTCCGGCACTTTGACCACCGCCCCCAACTGAAGGAGTCTTGTCAAAGTACCGCGAACCGCCGCAGCTTTCCAGGGCCCTCTGCACGGCGACCGAACGAAGGAATCCCGTACGGGTCGAGCCAACTCCAATGCATAGCCCTGCTGAATGATCTCTAACACCCACTGATCGGATGTAATGAGGGTCCAAGCGGAAAGGAACTCCCGAAGCCGCCTGCCTATGGGAGGCCCCTCCACCGGGACACACCTCGCTTCATTGCGACTTACGGGTTGCAGAGGCGGGAGACGAGGAGAAACCTCTATTGGCCCCCCGAAATCCACTAAACCCCTGCACGCGAGCTGGAAATCGGCCCTTTTGGGTACTCCCGAACCTTGCCGACCGAAACCAACGAAAATCTCGAAACTGACCCCGAAAACCTTGTACTGACTTACCCTGTTTGGGCTTATCCTCTGGGAGCCTACTGGCCTTGGATTCTCCCAGATCCTTCACCAACTTATCCAAATCCTCTCCAAAAAGCAAGCCACCCTTAAAGGGAAGCTTGCTGAGATGAGACTTAGACGGTCCATCTGCCGCCCAGTTTCGTAACCACACCGACCGGCGGGCGGTGACAACCGATGCCGTGCTATTGGCAAGCGCTCTGATTAAATCATAATGCACATCTGCTAAATACGCCAATCCGGACTCCAGATGATCCAACTCCTTCACCTCATCGATATCCAGGTAGGAAGACTGACGCAGCCGCTGGACCCATCGCAAACACGCTCTGGCCACCCATGCTCCACTGATGGAGGCCTGCAGAGAAAGAGAGTCCGCCTCAAAGGTCTGCTTTAGCAAACCATCCACCTTACGGTCTTGAGCATCCTTTAAGGCCGCACTACCTTCCACCGGAATGGTGGTCTTCTTAGTAACCGCGGAGACCACCGCATCTACCCGCGCTGCCTGGAATCTGCCCTTATCTTTATCGGCCAGCGGATAAAGCCTATTCATTGTCTGAATGCCACGAACACCGGCTTCCAGCTGATCCCACTCTTCTTGAATCATCTTGTCCACCACACGGTGGACTGGAAACACCACCTGCGTTTGCCGCACCGCCTGAATGACGGGATCCTCAACCTCGTCCTCCACCGCCGCCGGCGTAGCAAGATTCAACATCTGCAACATCTCCGCGATGAAAGCTGCAAGCTCCTTTCTGCGAAAGACCCTAATAATCTTAGCCTGATCCTCGGGCTCCGTGATCTCTCCTTCCTCCAGATCCTGTGAAGCTTCCTCCTGGTCCCATTCCGTCTCCTGGGGCTCAGGCCACTCGCCTTCTGCCGCCGGCAACTCCTTCAGCCTTACCCGTTTAGGGACAGGCGATTCCTCACTAACCCCGAGAGCCGCCTCCAGCTGCGGAGTATCACCAGCTAGTGCCCCTGAACCTGGCCTCTTACCTTGGCGCCGCAGACAGAAGACCTGATGCATTAGCAAAATAAAATCAGGGCTAAAATCCCTGAAACCCGAGTCCTGCACCGCCAACGAAGTGCCAGAGGGCCCCGCCAGCTCCTTGAACGCCGGCCCTTGCGCCGGCGAGCGCGGGGAATCCGCCCGCACCCCCACGGACGCCCCCTGCAACTCTGGGATCTCCTTGGCTTCTATCTGCTGTTCCACCGTGGACAAGAGGGTTGCACAGCCCTGGCAAACCCCTGTATCGGCCACTGCGCCCCTCCTAGTACCACACACAATACAGAGAGGCCTTACCGCCATCCAGCAAAGCAGCAACTGCCCCAGGGGTTTTTTTTTGTTTTTTTTTTAACTACTATATGCCCCTCAGATATTTGCTTCTCAGACGATCCCCATAGATATCAGAAACACCCGTAGTCCCCTTTTTCCCTTGAGAGACTTAATCGGGATTTCAATACTCAGTAAGACCTAAACCTACTATTAATACCAAGAAAAGAAACAAAACAAACCAAAGCAACACAAAACAACAGAAAGGGAGAAGGAAAAAACCCCCAAGGAACCTTCCCCTCGCCTCACCGGAGCCCAGCACGAACTTCGCTGCTACACGCGGCTGACATGCAGCAACTAAAATGGCCGCCGCGACCGCTGATCTCTCCTTCCTTAAAAGGCGCCAAAACTGCTTAATGGACCGCCGAAGATGGATCAAGGGAGCTCACAGTATGAAATGGTACCCGTCCCGGCAAAACACTTACCGGGGATGACTGCCACTGCTCCGGTGCTCAAACAAGGAAAAAACACTGCCGTGACAGCGCCGGCTCCTGATCGCTGCTGTCTATACCGACTGACCCGTTATGCCGGTAAGACAAGCATGACGATCCACACTATACTCTCATCTCAAGAATGGCTCCCCCCCGTATAGTCCTGGGGGAGAGAACCTCTGGGCCACCTCCGGAGAAACTGAACTCGACGTCCTGAGTCAGTCCCCTTCCCTAAGTGAAAGGCATGCAGGGCCAGGGAGCAAGAATGCCGACAGCTAGCTGTACCCTTGTGTTTTTAAAGGTACAGCTCCTAATACAAAAGTAAATTACAAAAGTAAATTACAACCATCCATTCCAGCCCCCCCTAGGCCCTATCCTATTAGCTCCCTATTAATTCCTCCAGAGGTTCGTCAAGTCTTCCTGCTGCATGGAGACTGGTCACACTGGGAGGCGAGAGAGACTACAGCAGGCTATATCCAGTGATGTCATAAGTTTGGCATACCAGTCTCCAAGCTGCAGGAGGAGATTGACAACCCAGACTGAACTGGAGGAACGATAAGGAACCTCAGTCAGTAGAAGCAGGGAGCTTTTAAATTTAAACTTCAGTCAGTAGCAACAGGGAGCTTTTAATTTAAGTTTAAACCTCAGTCAGTATAAGCAGGGAAATTTAAATTTAAACCTCTGTCAGTAGCAGCAGGGAGCTTTAAGTTTAAGTTTAAACCTCAGTCAGTAGAAGCGGGGAGCTTTTAAATTTAAACCTCAGTCAGTAGCAGCAGGCAGCTTTTAAATTTAAACCTCTGTCAATGGCAGCAGGAAGCTTTTAATTTAAGTTTAAACCTCAGCCAGTAGAAGCAGGGAGTTTTTAATTTAAGTTTAAACCTTAGCCAGTAGAAGCAGGGAGCTTTTAAATAAAATTACAGTAGGTTATAGCTTAGCACAGAAGGAAGAACAGGGTAAATATTCTTTGAGCAGAAAGAACAAAATTGTTTCTAGAGACCTTTATGAAGAGGCCTTCCAGTTAGGGGGCAAAAGACTTGTGAAATTGTTTTACATAGGTATTAAATCCAAGTAACAGCTCAAAGGAGCAATTTGAAAGACTCCCTCTATCAAACCAAGGGCTGTGTGAATCACCCAGGAAATTGTTATGAGATAACCTTAGAAGCACAGGTCAGGGCACTGTGTAGCAAGCTAGCTTTTACTAAGTGTTCTTTTGCTCCCACCCATCCCAGGCATAATCTTTGCTTTTTAGGCTGTTAAATCTATTAAAGGGTAGGAAGAGGTGGTCAAATTCACTTTCAGGTTCAGCTGGTTATCCTCACCAGGAATATTCTGATTAAACCGCACTGATGCAGAATAGCACGGTATATAAGAGAATGTAAATAAATAAAAAAATAAAATAAATAATCTTGAGGTGAACTAAGTCCCTTAAACTTATTAGGTATACTTGTATCAGTACAAGTATCTCCAGCAACTTTAAATAGACAACTTAAAAAGCTAAACAAAACCTTAAAACTAAGATGCAGACAGCAGTCCAGCAGCAAGATGGAGGCTATCCAGTTTTTTGCATTGAGTGTCACATGTACGATTTTCTCCCAGTTGGTAAGGGGTCTTATGTGTGCACTAGGTGCAAGGAGTTCTTTGCCCTCAGGGAATGAGTCTGATATCTGGAGGCTAGAGTGGCAGATTTTGAGGACATAAGGAAGACAGAGAGGTATATAGATGAGACCTACAGGGACATAGTACTGAAGTCCCACCTCCAGTCTGGCAACATTTCAGTTGCCATGGAGGAGAGAGGTCATGTGAAAGGAGATCATAACCTTAGTGTGGCAGGAAGTGATACTGTAGCTAGGACCTTTCATACAGGTGATGTAAAACCCTCTCACACTGAGGAGATTTCTCCATGGCCATGTGCCCATGAGGGAAGGGTTAGGACAGATGTTATAGTTGACGATTTGATTAGGCATGTAGATAGCTGGATGGCTGGTGGACATGAGGATCGCCTGGTAACATGCCTGCCTTGTGCAAAGGTAGCAGACCTCGCCCGCCACTTAGACAAGGTTTTAGATAGTGCTGGGGAGCAGTCTGCTGTCTTGGTACATGTTGGTATCAATGACATAGGAATTCCTGGAGGAAAGGTGCATAAAACATTATTAAAGAGGACCTGGGAAATCCACTGCTTGCCCCAGGACAAGCATTGTGGAAGCTGTATGCCTTTTTAGGAACCTACCAGGTACTTGTAACCTGGATTGGCCACTTTTGGAAACAGGATACTGGACTTATGGACCTTGGTCAGACTCAATATAGTATTTCCTATGTTGTTATGAACCCATTCCTCCCTGCATGTTGATGTAGAACATGGCAATCTGACTGTTAGTCTGAATCAGAACAATTTGGTTGGCCATTCAATCTCGGAAAGCCTTCAGAGCTTTTGCCACTGCTCTTAATTCCAAGAAGTTGATCTGATGGAGACTTACTTGGACAGACCAATTGTCTCGGGTGTATAGCCCATCGAGGTGAGCTCCCCATCCCAGCTTGAAAGTGTCTGTCATCAGAACATTTTGGAGTGGAGCTATTTGGAAAGGATGACCTTTGAGCAAATTGTGGTGGACTATCCACCAGTGTAAATTGAATGAGAGAAGTGGTAACCAGGGCCGGCCCAAGGGTTTCTGATGCCCTAGGCAGAAGCCTTGGCCATGCAGCCCCCCCCCCCACATTCATCATGTCACCCCCCCACATGATAAAGCGTGCTTCCCCTTGCTTTTGCTGATTCCAGCGGTGGGCAGCTCACCAGCAGCAGCAGGCTGCTTTTCCCGAGTCTAACCACCCACTGCTGGAATCAGTGGCAGCGAGTGGAGGGGGCATCATGGTTCAGCACAGGGGGAGAGTGGCGTGGTTGGGCACGGCGCATGGGGAGGCAGCA
This sequence comes from Ichthyophis bannanicus, assembly GCA_033557465.1. Classification (NCBI taxonomy): domain Eukaryota; kingdom Metazoa; phylum Chordata; class Amphibia; order Gymnophiona; family Ichthyophiidae; genus Ichthyophis; species Ichthyophis bannanicus. Next base: position 643,399,106 of record CM066032.1, read on the forward strand.
GGCCATATGTGCTAAAGCACATGGCCTACCGATGACATAGGTCTGCCACCCTAAGCGGCTGCCTAGTGGACGGGACGGCCCTGGCAGTGACACACAGACAATCCCTGAGTCAACCTGTGGCCTGTGTCTATTGAGTCCTCAGAGTTCACTGAGCTTGCCTCATCTGGAGCCGTGCTAGGGGTGTGACATGCACCGTGAAGGCTATGTGGCCCAGTACAGTCCACATCCTGAGAGCTGTTACCTTCTGACTTAATTGTGTTTCTCGTATAAGTGACATCAATCTGTGAAGTCGATCATGCGGTAGGAAGCCTTGCCTGAGTCATGTTAAGCAAGGCTTCAATGAATTCCAATTGTTGGGTGGGTTGAAGGTAGGACTTGGGTTAATTTACAATGAACCCTAGTAGTTTCAACACCCGAATGGTCAATCATATTGATTCTTGGACTCCTTCCGGTGTGGTACCCTTGTCCAGATAGGGAAAGACAAACACTCCCAGCATCCAGAGGTACGCTGCTACCACCGTAAGGCATATTGTGAACACGCGAAATACGGAGGCTAGGCCAAAATGGCTACACTCTGTACTGTAAGTGTTTTTTATTATTTTTTATTATTATTTCTTTTTTATACCGCGCTCTTTAGAATCAGTGCGGTTTACATGTATGCTAACAGGTACTTTTTATTCCCTTGTCCCCGAAGGCCTCACAATCTAAGTGTACCTGAGGCAATGGAGGGTTAAGTGGTTTGCCCAAGGCCACAAGGAGTGGCCATGGGACTAGAGACCCCAGTCCCTCCGGCCTGAAGTTGCTTGTCCCCATGCGGGAATTGAACCCCTGGCCTTCCTGCCTGAGGTAACCTGTCCCAACCACTGAGCCACTCCTCCCTCCAGGTATGGCTCAGTGGTTGGGACAGGTTACCTCAGGCCGGAATCTGAGATACCTCCTGTGAGTGGGATGTATCTGTATGTGGGTATACGCATCCTTCAGATCCAGGGAGCATAGCCAGTCTCTTTTTTGAAGGTAAGGAAGCAGGGTGCCTAGAGAAATCATTTTGAACTTTTCTCTTACCAAGTAGGTGTTCAGATCTCTTAGGTCTAGGATGGGACAGTATCCCCCTGTTTTCTTGGGGATCAGGAAATATCTGGAATAAAATCCCTGACCTCTTTGCTCTGGTGACATGAGCTTGATTGCAAGATCTGTCAAGAGGGTGGTGATTGAAGGACTACCAAAAGGGACTGCTACTGCTGGAGAGAGATCTGCACTTGTAAGTATTTAATTCTAGGAAATTTTCTAAATATTGGGGAACAAGGAATTCTTTAGATTAAAGCTGATTAATCTATGTAAATTAGAATCCAGTGTATTTATGTACAAAGGTTTCCCAAAGTTGAATCCTGGATAATTTCCCTGTTATATGTAAACTCATGACAGCTTGTTGCTTTCCGTGAGTATTTTTGTTCACTGTAAACCACACTGATAATAAAGAGCGCAGTATAAAAGAACTCTAAATAAATAAATACATAAATTTGTTAACCCAGTCAGGACCTAGTATCAGCAGTGAGTTTTTAGTTTAAATTTAAAACTCAGTCAGGGCCTAGCATCATCAGATAGCTTTTAGTTCAATTTAAAATTCAGCAGGTAGCTTTCAGTTTAAGTTTAAAACTCAGCAGAAAGCTTTCAATTTAAATTGTGCAAAGGTAGCGGACCTCACCCACCACTTAGACAAGGTTTTAGATAGTGCTGGGGAGGAGTCTGCTGTCTTGGTACATGTTGGTATTGTGATATTGACAGCAATACTGAGCAGATGGATTGGGAAAATAATGAGCATTGTACCTTTAAGAGTAAGGACAAGTCAGGTTCCCATAGAAACCGAAAGCTTCTAACTAGAACTGAGCCCAGCCATAGCAGTGACATAGGAGCTGAGTGGAGCTCTAATGAGTTGCACATGAGTAGCCAGAGGGGTGTGGCTGCTGAAGGAAGCCGTTTTAAACCTGCTTCAGAGCTAGAATTCAGGAAGAGAGGTGGAGAGAGAGAGAGCACACAGAAGCCACGAGGCAAGCAACGACAGCAGACAGAGCAACGCAGGCAAGGAAGGCAAAGAGGAGAGCAGCAAAGAGGGAAACTTTGGAACCCAGAACCAGCAAAGGAAGATTCTGGAAGGTCCATTTCCTTTACCTCAGGAGCACTAGAAGCAAAGCTAAAACCTCTGTGGAAACTACCCGAAGAAAAGGTAGAAGAGTTTACCTATACGAGGGAGGAAAGCTCTGATTACAGAAAAGGCATTGCGAGTGAGAAAGGTACGTCTGCCATACTTCCTAGCCAGAGACTTGCTGAGGAGATTTACAGCAGTTAAAGAACAGTGCTAATAAGAGCAGAGATAGCACTGCTGCGAAAACAGCTCCAGTCAGAAACATTCTTAGTAAGTGTTTTGAAACAGATATAAAGGCTGTTGCTAAGAGCTTACGTAAGAATCAGTTTCCTGCTCTAGAGAATGTTACTGCCAATCAGAGGGACAACTTTATTGAACAGCTGCAAGAAGTTCTCAGTGACCTGCAGGCTAGAAGTTCCCCTAAGCAGAATTATAATGATTGCAGCGAGGAGATGATTGTTGACGTAGAAAGCACTCCTGATACAACTGATATCTGTGAGATGGATTGTTCTTTATGTGAGATTGATCACTTGGACCTACGTTAGACAACCTTTGCATGAAGGTAATGCAAAGTTGTTTTCTCCTGAATGTTTGCTGTGAAGAAACAGTTTGCCATATGCTTTATTTTCTAACTTTGAATTGCTCCTGTTTCCTATTGTTTTGGAAAGTAATCTGTGTCATGTTTTGAGCCAAGAATCTATGTGTGAAAGGGAAAACCCCAAATAAAAATGTATCTGTTCAAATGACCCTCGTGCCACAACACCTTTGTTTGATAGTAAACCTAGACTACAACTCCCAGCGTTCCTTGCTGCTACCTTAGTCAAAAGGACACTTGAAGACAAAGTAGAGGTCACCCTTGCTCTAGTCACCGGCCCTAGGCGGGGGCAGGACAGATTGGCGTAGTTGCTACGGATCAAGGCACAAGCACGCATGCGCAAAGGATTTAAAGGTGCAAGAAAAAATTTTTGAAAATCAAGCTACAAGAAAACGTCTAGCAAAGCTACTTCCGGATGGAGAAGGCGTGTCTGCTACTGAGGAGACCAACGTTGCTCACAAGCCTGACGCACCACTAGTATCAGGTAATTGGTGTCTAACAGGGTTACCTGAGGATACCTGTGCTGTGGGTATCAGTGTAGTTGGTGGGAAAAGTTAAAATACCTTCTATACTGTGGTACCGCACTTGGGTGGTTGCGTTTGTCTGCTTTGTCTTTTCAGAATGGCTATGGAGACGAAGGAAGTACTCACCTGGATGGCATCACAGTTTGAGCGACAACGTGAGCTAGCGACAGAAGCTCTAGAGCGAGCTGCAGCCCGGATGAAAGCGCAGCAACGCCCGCTCATTCAGATGATGGAAGCGTGGATCCAGAGTACTAGGAAGGAGCCAGATCTTGATTCTCCTTCACCAGGTTCATCAGGCTTAAACCAAGCTCATGCTTTAGGACCCTGGTCCAGGGAAGCATGGAAATTTGGACAGTTAACTGATAGAGACAATCTGGATGATTATCTTGAAACATTTGAACGAGTTGCTCACTTGATAAATTGGCCTAAAGACCAATGGGCGATCAGGTTAGCAATGTCTCTCACGGATGAGGCATTGACTGCTTACCAGACCGTACCACCAAATTTAGCCAATGATTATGACGAGGTTAAAAGAGCTATCAAAGATAGGATAGATCTAACTCCCTCGCTGTACCACCATTTATTTAGGGATACTAAATTAATGCCCGGTGAAACACCCAGAGCGTTATACCATCGTCTTAAGGGACTGGTAACCAAATGGTTAGAACCTGATGGTAAGAGCCTTGAATCAGTGGTAGACAGTATAATACTGGAACAATACATGAATGCTGTCCCTGAAAATGTCCGCACTTTCCTGACTTTGCAAGGTTGCAAAAGCTCCCAGGAAGCGACCATGCTCACTGAGCGATTCCTTGAAGCAGAAGGGAACGCGCAGGAGAAAAGCATAGCTTCTAGGAAGACAGCCAATGCATTTTCAGAAAGGAAGGAAAAAGCAATGAATGTTAATGCATTATGTTTACCTGAATGTAGAGGAAAATATGTAAGGAAAGCATGCTTTAAATGTGGCAGTGATGATCATTTACAGCGTAACTGTAAGGTAAAAATAGCGCTAGTAACCACTAACCCAGGACAGGTTAGAGAGGGTTTCCTCTTGGCAGTAACAGTCCAGGGAGTGAATGCGAATGCCTTACTAGATTCTGGTTCTGATCAGAGTATGGTTTCCCAAAGCCTTTGGCAAAAGATAGAAGCCCAAAGTAGAACCATACCTTGTCTACCCAGTGGCACTGTAAAAATCCGCTGTGTGCATGGCGCGGCAACCTCATACCCTATTTACAAAGTCCTAATAAAAGAATTTGGAATAGAAAAAGAGATTCCAGTAGCCATAGTTCCACACTTGCCACACAAATTAGTACTGGGCTAAGACTGGCCACAATTTCAAACAGGTATTCAACAGCAGGTGCAGATAAGAGAGGGGATGGTTTCCACGAGAAACCAGTCTAAAGCCTTAGAAGATGAAGGAGAATCTTCAACGGCAGGGCAGATAGATTTACCTTCTCATGAAGACCTGATCAATACTCCAGGGAATAAAAACAAAAAGAGTAAGGGAGAAAAACGCAGGGAACGCCAGACTCGCTCTCAGAATAGAGCAGAGATACGGGCAGGGTTAGAATTACCATGGGTCCCCGCTGAGTTGATGGACAAGTTCCCCTCATTTCCAAAAGAGCAACAGGCCGATCCAGCACTTAGTCAAGCTTTTAAATACGCCCAAGAAGGAAGGGATACATTGCCAAGGTTTTTCCTGGATGAGGGTATTCTATTCAGGGAGAGTTTAGAGCCAGCTACTGGTAATACACGCAAGCAACTGGTAATACCCACTACATTTAGAGCCCTGGTATTAAGACTTGCCCACGATCATCCCATAGGAGCGCATAAAGGCATTCAAGGAACCTTAGATCAGGTATTAGCCCGATTCTATTGGCCAGGCGTATTTAAAGAGACTACTAAGTTTTGTGAGACCTGTCCATCTTGCCAGAGGGTTACCCCAATTAAGCCAACGGAAGTGCCACTGATTCCGGTACCAGTAATTGCGGTACCCGTACACAGAATAGCAGTAGACATAGTGGCTCCCAAGATTAGAACGCCGCACGGCTACCAATACATATTAGTTATGGTGGATCATGCGACGAGATTCCCCTGGGCGGTTCCCTTACGCAGCATTTCAGCCCATACGGTGGCAGCAGAACTAATAAAATTGTTCTGTGAGGTGGGGTTCCCGAAAGAAGTATTGACCGATCGTGGCAGTAATTTCATGTTGCGTTACCTAGCTAGGGTGTGGGATGCCTTCGGCATCCGACATCTAAAGACTGCAGCCTACCACCCGCAATCCAACGGGTTAGTTGAAAGATTTAACCAGACGTTGAAGAGTATGCTAAGACGGGGGTTGAAGGGACAAATGAAAGAGTGGGACACTCTGCTTCCCTTTGTGCTGTATGCGTGCAGGGAAAGGAAGCAAGCGTCCCTAGGAACCTCCCCATACGAACTGATGTATGGACGCTCACCCAGAGGTATCCTCAATATCCTCCGGGAACAGTGGGTAGAACCTGGAGCCGAGGAAATTGCTGTGCCCCAGTTTTTGAGGGACTTAAGAGGTCGTTTAGCACGAACCTCCCAAATAGCAGAAAGTAACCTAAAGGCTAGTCAACAGAAACAAAAGAATTACTACGACCGCAATACCAAGCCTCGCCAGTTGGCTATAGGCGAAAAGGTTATTGTCAGGGTGCCCGGAGCTGTACCCAAGTTTGAAAGGCAGTGGAAAGGGCCCTTCCGAGTAGTAGAACAGGTAGGTCCCGTGACCTATGCAATACAAAATAGGAGAGGCCGCAGGCAGATTTACCACGTTAATCTGCTAAGCCCATGGCATGAAAGGGTGGCACTCTCCCAGCTGGCTACACATTCCCATAGATACCCGGAGAACAGGAAGGACATCAATAGCTTGTGTAGGATTACATGCTGCGATGATGTCATCAACCCAGCCTGTAATATCTTAAGGGGGGGAATATGTGAGCAATGCTGAGCAGATGGATTGGGAAAATAATGAGCATTGTACCTTTAAGAGGTACAATGCTCCCATAGAAACCGAAAGCTTCTAACTAGAACTGAGCCCAGCCATAGCAGTGACGTAGGAGCTGAGTGGAGCTCTAATGAGTTGCACATGAGTAGCCAGAGGGGTGTGGCTGCTGAAGGAAGCCGTTTTAAACCTGCTTCAGAGCTAGAGTTCAGGAAGAGAGGTGGAGAGAGAGAGAGCACACAGAAGCCACGAGGCAAGCAACGACAGCAGACAGAGCAACGCAGGCAAGGAAGGCAAAGAGGAGAGCAGCAAAGAGGGAAACTTTGGAACCCAGAACCAGCAAAGGAAGATTCTGGAAGGTTCATTTCCTTTACCTCAGGAGCACTAGAAGCAAAGCCAAAACCTCTGTGGAAACTACCCGAAGAAAAGGTAGAAGAGTTACCTATACGAGGGAGGAAAGCTCTGATTACAGAAAAGGCATTGCGAGTGAGAAAGGTACGTCTGCCATACTTCCTAGCCAGAGACTTGCTGAGGAGATTGTACAGCAGTTAAAGAACAGTGCTAATAAGAGCAGAGATAGCACTGCTGCGAAAACAGCTCCAGTCAGAAACATTCTTAGTAAGTGTTTTGAAACAGATATAAAGGCTGTTGCTAAGAGCTTACGTAAGAATCAGTTTCCTGCTCTAGAGAAAGTTACTGCCAATCAGAGGGACAACTTTATTGAACAGCTGCAAGAAGTTCTCAGTGACCTGCAGGCTAGAAGTTCCCCTAAGCAGAATTATAATGATTGCAGCGAGGAGATGATTGTTGATGTAGAAAGCACTCCTGATACAACTGATATCTGTGAGATGGATTGTTCTTTATGTGAGATTGATCACTTGGACCTACGTTAGACAACCTTTGCATGAAGGTAATGCAAAGTTGTTTTCTCCTGAATGTTTGCTGTGAAGAAACAGTTTGCCATATGCTTTATTTTCTAACTTTGAATTGCTCCTGTTTCCTATTGTTTGGAAAGTAATCCGTGTCATGTTTTGAGCCAAGAATCTATGTGTGAAAGGGAAAACCCCAAATAAAAATGTATCTGTTCAAATGACCCTCATGCCACAACACCTTTGTTTGATAGTAAACCTAGACTACAACTCCCAGCGTTCCTTGCTGCTACCTTAGTCAAAAGGGCACTTGAAGACAAAGTAGAGGTCACCCTTGCTCTAGAGTCACCGGCCCTAGGCGGGGGCAGGACAGTATCAATGACATAGGAAAATGTGGAAGGGAGGTTCTGGAGGCCAAAGTTAGGCTTTTAGGTAGGAAGTTGAAATCCAGAACCTCCAGGGTAGCATTCTCTGAAATGCTTCCTGTTCCACGTGCAGGATCCTAAAGGCAGGCAGAGCTCCGGAGTCTCGATGCATGGATGAGACGGTGCAAAGAAGAGGGTTTCAGATTTGTTAGGAAATGGGCAACATTTTGGGGAAGGGAGGGGCTCTTCTGAAGGGATGGGATTCAGCTTAACCGGGATGGAGCTGGGCTGCTGGTATTAACATTTAAAAAGGAGATAGAGCAGCTTTTAAACTAGATAATAGGGGAAAGCTGACAATCACCCAAGAACGCATGGTTCGGAAGAATGTATCCTTGAAGGATACTAGCAAAAGTGGGAAGTTAGAACATCCTAACAGAGAGGTTCCTATAAGATAACAGTAACCCAGATGCCCTAAAGTACAGAGCTGAAAGATTCAAAATTATTCCTATCAACTGATAACCAGATCGATATGAATAAAATACAACCTCTAAAACGCCTTAAGCAAATGCTAGAAATCTAAAAAATAAGATGGGAAAGTTAGAATATATAGCTCTAAATGAGAGGTTAGATATGATTGATATCTCAGAGACCTGGTGGAAGAAGGACAACCACTGTGATACCTGGATATAAACTATACCATAATGATAGAGCAGATAATTTGGTGGAGGGGTTGCATTCTATGTTAGAGAGGGCACTGAGTCACATAGGATTAAAGTTGTGCAGGAAACAAAATATGCTGTAGAATCTCTATGGATAGAAATTCCACATAAAAAGGGGAAGGCAATGGCAGTGGAGGTGTACTAACAATCGCCTGGCCAGAATGAACAGATGGATGATAAAATGCTGAAAGAAATCAAGGAAGCTAACAAAAGTTACAACACAGTAATAATTGGTGATTTCAATTACCCAGGTATTGACTGGATCAGTGTCACAGCAGAACATGCTAGGGAGATAAAGTTTCTAAATGAAATAAATGATTGCTTCTTGGAGCAGCTGGTTCATGAACCAACAAGAGGGGAAACTATTTTGGACTTAGTCCTTAGTGGCATGCAGGATATGGTGCAAGAGATAAAGGTGTTGGGGCCACTTGGCAATAGTGATCATAGTATGATTGCATTTGATTTAGTAAATGAAAGAAGGATGGTAAGGAAATCCACAGTACTATCTTTTAACTTTCAAAAGGGAGACTATGATAAAATGAGGAAAATAGTTACGAAAAGACTAAAAGGAGTAACTGCAAAGGTTAAAGATTTACATGAAGCATGGGCATTGTTTAAAAGTACTATATCGGAAGCCCAGAACAGATGTATTCCGCGCTTTAAGAAAAGTGGAAGAAAGGCAAAGAACTGCCGGCATCGTTTAAAGGCCAGGTCGGAGAGGCTGTTACTGCCAAAAAAGCATCTTTCAGGAAATGAAAAAGGGAGCCAAATGACGAGAATGGCAAACAACATAAGCATTGGCAAGTTAGATGCAAGATATTGATAAGGCAGGCAAAGAGAGAATTTGAAAAAAAGCTAGCCATGGAAGCAAAAATGCATAATAAAAACTTTTTCAAGTACATTTTGTGGCAAAGTCAACCATTTTGAGCATGGGGGAGGTGAACAGCATAAGGAATTCACCTTAATCAAGGGGCCTCTGTTAGGTGTGCAGGGTCAAAAGGCCAGAGCCACAGTTCAAAGGCAGAAAAAGCCCAGCTGGAACAAGTTCCAGGAAATGCTTGACAGTGTAAGAAGGATAGATTGCAAGCACGAGGACAAAAACCCTCACTCTAATAATAGCACTGATTATTCTGATGTCAGAAGGCAGGGGGATTACAAACACCTGGGAGAGAAAGAGGTGGGTTGGATCCCAGTGAGTATAAACCGTGGTTAAACTATGGAGAGAGTAGTAGTAGGAGTAGGAGCTGGAAGAGGAGTGATTGCAGAAGGAGCAGAGGAAGCAGCAGAGGACAGACTTCAGAGCAGCAAGGACAATGGAATGCTGGAGAAGCCAGAGCAGGTGCTAACTTCTGGAGACAGGCTGAGCTACCCATTGCTGAGAGAGAGGTGATTTTCCTGAATCACGTTTGCAACAAAAGTGGGAGCCAGGAAGGAGAGAAGCTTTCAGGCCACCAGAGAGGTTGTCAGCAGGGCACTCCAATCAAGTGGGTGAGTCAGAACCTATGGAACTGGGTGAACCAATGTCAGAGCTAGGGGCCGAAGAAGATATGTTGATGGATTGTTCTTTATGCCAAGCTCTAGACTTAAAGTGTCTGAAGAAAGGCCAGCCTGGAAAGAATTGTTTGTCTTGCTGAAATAACCTGAGCTAAGCAGTGAGAAAATAAATTCCTGTGTGTTTTGAAAGGAGGAATTTACTGCAGCATAAGCTAATGAAGTAAGGCTGTGATTCATGCTTCTGTGTCAGGTGTGTTGAAACTCTACAACGGAGAGAAAGTTAATTAGCTGTTAGAAGTGTTTGTGCTTTGCTCCTGTTTATAAGAGAAGCCTGCTATAAGAGTCTTGAGGACACTGTGAATGCTTATTTCATAACCTAAGCTTGGTTCTTCACCTGGAAGTTCCGCCTAGAGAGAATTATGGCTGAGTGAAGATAATTTTGCCATAGAAGTAAAGTTTGTTTTTCTATTGCTCTGATTGACAAAGGACAATAAGAAAAGTGGCATCTGGTTATATTTGAAAAGGCTAGCTTCTGCAGTGAAGAGGACTTTAAAAGCCAATATTGTAGTTCTGTTTGTTTTGCCACCAACCTGCTGAACCTTAAGCAAAAATCCTATAATTTAAAAATTCTGTAAATGGTACCAGGAACCTGATATGTTCTATTGTGTTCAAAATAAATTATTTTTCTGTCATAAGCCTTACCCTTGGTTTAACATGACTACAATCCTTCTACTTAAAGCATAAATATAACAGCTGATAGAAGAAGGTTCTCAACCACCACGCCCTCAACAACTAGAAGACTAGTGGTTATGGCGTTGTGCTTGTGACAATTTGTAGCAAAAACCTGTGAGAGAGTCAGTTGGACCATTTGATGATACAGGGGGAAAAGAGGCGCTAAGTGAGGACAAGGCCATAGCGCAGAGACTGAATGAATTCTTTGCTTTGGTCTTTACTGAAGAAGATATAGGGAATTTACCCATGCCTGAAATGCTATATAAAGGTGATGTATTAGAAGAATTGAAAGAAATATTGATAAACCAGGAAGATGTATTACAACTATTTGATAAATTGAAGAGTAGCAAATCACCTGGACCAGATGGTATACATTTGAGGATATCGAGAGAACTGAAATATGAGATTGCAGACCTACTATTAGTAATCTGTGAACTATAATTAAAATCATCTATAGTACCTGAACTGTGGAGAATGGACAGTGTAACGCCAATATTTAAAAAGGGTTCCAGGGGTGATCCGGGAAACTACAGACCAGTGAGTCTGATGTCAGTACCAAGTAAAATGGTAGAAACCATTATAAAGAATAAAATTACTGATCATGTATATAGCCATGGTTTAATAAGAGAAAGCTAACATGGATTTAGCCAAGGAAAGTCTTGTCTTACTAATCTGTTATATATTTTGGAAGGGTGAATAAACAGGTAGGCAAAGGTGAGCCTGTTGATATAGTGCATCTGGATTTTCAGAAAGCCTTTGACAAGTCCCTCATGGCGAAATTAAAAAAATCATGGGATTGGAGGCAGTGTAGTATATGGATCAGGAACTGGTTAAAAGATAGAAAGAAGAGAGTAGGACTAAATGGACACTTTTCTCAGTGGAGAAAAGTAAATAGTGGAGTACCGCAGGAATTTGTGCTGGGCCCACTGCTTTTTAACATATTCATAAATGACCTGGAAATGGGAATAATGAGTGAGGTGATCAGATTTGCAGATGACACAAAATTATTCAAAGTTATTAAAACCCAAGAAGATTGTGAAAAATTGCAAGAGGACCTTGATAAACTGGAAGACTGGGCGTCCAAATGGCAGATGAAATTTAATGTGGACAAATGCAAAGTTATGCACCTAGGAAAGAACTACCCAAACTTTGGTTACACAATGTGAGGTCCACCTTAGAAATCAACACCCAGGAAAAAGATTTACGCGTTGTCATGGAGAATACGTTGAAACCCTCTACCCAGTGTGCAATGGCTGCCAAGAAAGTAAATAGAATGCTAGGAATCATAAGGAAAAGAATGGAGAATAAAACCAAGGATATTATAATGCCTCTGTATCGTTCCATGGTGCAACCGCACCTTTAATATTGCATGCAATTCTGGTCACCGTATCTTAAAAAGGATATAGCAGAATTAGAAAAGGTACAGAGAAGAGCAACCAAAATGGTAAAGGGGAAAGAAGGATACCCCTATGAGGAAAGGCTTAAAAGGTTATGGTTCTTCAACTTAGGGGAGATATGATAGAGGTCTATAAATGAATGAATGGAGTGGAACGGGTTAACATAGATTAGTTGTTTACACCATCAGAAAGTAGAAAGACTGTCAGATGGCTGCCTGGGTGAGAATGTTCACAGTCTTGGCAAGTGCATATATCAATATGATTTGCAAGGGATTGTGGACAATGCAGTTCATTCACACCAGACACAGCTGCTCACAATTATTAGTTGTGCTTGAGGGTAAAGCCAATAAGATATTTATTTATGGGGTTATTTCTCCCAACACAGATATGCTTGGTAGCACATAAATCAGGTTACTTGCTTTCAGTGTGTCACCGACTCCCCAGGCCCCTGTGGTGGAAGGCTGGAGATGTGCAGTGGGGTCCTCTTATTTCAAGCAGGGACTTTATAATGTCCCCTGGGTTTGTGTGTCCCAATAGCCAGTCAATAAGAAAGTAGTTGTGAGCGAGAGACTAAGCTTTCAAGAGGTTTTATTTCCCGTCCCGGGAGAATTCTTGCATCAATGTTACAAAAAAGGAAATAAACCATATTTTTCTGGTAACACAAAAGGACCAGTAAGGATAACAAAAATGCTTCTCTTCAGCTTAAACAAACAAAACAGGAAAACAGTTTTCTTATTTTTCAGAAGAACTGTGCTGTTGAAATCAGTGCCACCTGCACAGATTTCAATGGGAACGGCACTTCAGCAAAAAGAGGTTATAGCATCTGAAAGAACTAGTGTACAGTCCATTCTAGAGCAATTATCAGTATCAGCACAACATTCATAATCCATATCTTCAGGACTTTCTTCTGTGCAAACTTGCTCAGGGCTGTAACTTCTCTGGCAATCATTTAACTCTCTTTCTTCATAGCTGAAGCTGCTCTCATTTCTATCAGTGAGGAAAGGCTGGTTATCATAGAGTCTGGCTTCTGCCCTCACAGGATCTTTCCCTCTCAGATCTCTAGACAGAAATTCCAGTGCCCCTCTATTCCATTCACCAGGGTGCTTCCCAGCCTAGCGTCGGTTTGTTTGCTTAGAAGTGTGACTGCTAAGCCTGTTATCTATCTCTCTCTCCCTCGGTTTGCTATAAGCAATTCTCGTCAGCTCACAGCCAGGCTTTTCCTTATTGTAGCCCTGGTTTAAAACACTGACCTGAGAGAATTCTTCTGAGGCAAACTCTCCTTCAGAGCAGATAGATTCTTCTTCAGAAACACTCCGGTATGGCTCCTGGGATCTCTCTCTATCCCTTCCTCTGCCTTGGTTTCTGGAAATGGCTTTTCTGCTAGTTGCAGTCTTTCTGTATCCTACAGTTCTGTCAACTGCTTCTGGGCTGGTGTAGTAACTTCCTTCTTTCCTCGTGCCTTTAGCTGAGCTTCCTGTTGTGCTCCTCGTGCATCTGTTTCCTGTGTATCTGCTGGTTCTCTTCCTCCTCCCTTCGTTCTCTGTGCTCAAAGCTGGCCCTATTTTAACTGCGTCATAGCTTGAGACTTCCATTGGGCTAACTTCCTGCAGCTGTTTCTGCCTTACTAATGAGCCCTTACGTAATGCTCTCTCTGGGTGTTTTGCTGCAGCATGAGCCTGTGTTTTCCTTTGTTGCTCATGGCAACCCCTAGCCATGTGCTTCTCAGTGTGCCTTTTAAAACTCCCCCCAGCATTTTCCTGCATTTCCTCTGGTCTATTCTGCCCTGGACCATGACAAATCCCCCCCCCCCCTTAAACTATTCCTGGCTGCAGTCCTTATCTGACAGCCGGGAATACCTTTTTGAGACCTACCTCTAGGCTCCAGTCTCTGGGGTCTCTCTTGGTATATCAGTGTGACTAAACTAGCCATGGCAGACCGTTCCTTCCACAATTTAAGGACGTTAATGTGGTATGTCTGTTGGCGGCCTCTCTCATTTTCAACTTTATAAGACACAGGGCCAACCTTCCCCACCACTGTTCCCGGGCCCCTCCACCTGGACTCAAATTTTGGTCCGGGGTCGGATACCTGGATCAAGACCTTATCACCAATTTTTAGGTGTCGCTGCTTGGTGCCCTTATCATAATATCGCTTTTGTTTATTCTTACTAGCCTGTAGATTTTCTCTAGAGGCTCTAGCGGTTCTTTCCAAGCGCTGCCTTAATTCTTTGAGAAATTGGGGTACCCCTACCTCCTGTATGGTTGGCTCCACCCATTGATCGTGCAAAATATCCAAGATACCTCTTGGAGTGCGGCCAAACAATAACTCGTATGGGGATGCCCCCAGGGACGTCTGTATGCGCTCCCTGCAAGCATACAATGTGAACGGGAGTAACGTATCCCACTCTTGCATTTCTTTTTTCGTCAGACCCCTGCGTAATAGCTGCTTAATCGACTGGTTTGTACGTTCCACCAGTCCGTTCGATTGGGGATGGTAAGCAGATGTTTTGATGTGGCGAATGCCAAAGGCTTCCCAAACCATGGCCAGATGTCGTGAGAGAAAATTGCTCCCCTGATCAGTCAGGACTTCCCTAGGGAAACCTACTTCACAAAAGAGTTTAATTAACTCTAGAGCTATCAACCTAGCTGACGTGTTCCGCAAGGGAATGGCCCAAGGGAACCGGGTGGCATGGTCAACCACAACTAAGATATACTTAAATCCTCTCGGCATTTTCACCAGAGGTCCAATGATGTCCATACCCAATCTATTAATAGGAGTTGCTATCGTAGGGGTCGAGACCATTGGCACTGCCTTAGGCTTCGCAACCGTCACCCTTTGACAGCTTGGACAAGCCTCACAGTACTGTCGCGTCTCTTTAAAAATCCCTGGCCAATAAAACCTAGTTAAGATTTGGTCCAGCGTACCCTGAACCCCCTTATGACACCCCACTGGATGATCATGGGCCAATCTTAAAACACTGGCTTTAAAAGTCACGGGAACTACTAGTTGTTTTCGCACAGCATCATTATGGGGATTTATAGACTCTCTATATAGGAGGTCATCCTCTAAGAAAAACCTGGGTAGGTTCTGTCTAACCTCTTTTGCCCATTCGAATGCCTTCTTCAGCGCTGGGTCAGCCCTTTGCTCCATGGGAAAGGAGGGAAATTTTTTCACCACCTCCACCGGTACCCATGGTAACCCTATGGAACCTTCAAGTTCGGCCCTCCCCCGGGTTCTAGCTTGTCTTTCCTTGCGCTTTTTAGCTTTCTCTTTCCTCTCTATTTTCTCAGAGGGATGTATTATATCCTCGTGGCTAGGGAGAGTAACTAACTCTTCCTCCTCTGGGTCCTCCCTTTGAGTGTCTTTCTCTTTTGGATCCCCTTTTGGAACATTCTCTTCCCCTTCCGGGTCCTTAGTGTGCTCATGTGACCCTCCCCCATCCTTTGAGGGTCCTGCCTGAGAGCGAGTGGATATTAGCCCCAACTTAATAGCCCACTCTTTTTCTAACTTATAGTGTAAAGGAGGCCAATCTTTTCCTAAAACTACATCATCTGGGAGTTTTGGAACTATAGCCATTTTCATCACTTCAGTGGTGCCTAAACCTTTTATGACAGCTTTGTGTAAAGGATAAGGAACAAACGTGCCGTGCACACATTTGACCTTCACATGACTGTCTGCTCGACTCGGGGGCGACTGACGGTTCTCCTCTATGAGCTCCCAGAGTTCTTTGGAAATCAGACTCTGGTCAGCCCCCAAGTCAAGTAGCGCTAAGGTATATATACCTTCCACTTGCACTTGTATGCGGTATTCATCCTTCTCCGCTTCCTCTGTCCCTGTCATCAAAACCATCCGTTCGGTACAGGATCTTTGGTAATGCCCAGCCTTTCCACACCTGAAACATTTACCCTTAGGCATGGGATGAACATCATCATCAGAGACATTAACATTTACTGCTGCAGGGTTATACATCCTATCCTGTACATATTTTCCTTTCCTATTTTCTTTCCTTCTCCCTGCTGCTAGCCAGATACCGTGCCCCGAGGTGTCAGTTCTCTCAGCAGCGAAGTATCGCTCTGCCAGAGTAGCTGCATCCTCCGAGGTCTGGCACTGCTGGAGGGTAAGGAAAGTTTTTAGCCCACTGGGAACAGCCTGTAGAAATTGTTCCAAAACAATTTTATCTATGACTGTTTCCATTGTTGCACCTTCTGTTAACAACCATTTTCTTGCTAGACTCTTGAGCCTTTGTGCTAGGGCTTTAGGAGTTTCCTGGGGCTTAATCACTGCCTCTCTCAACATTCTCTGGTAATGAAGAGGGGTAAGCCCTAACCTATCTTTTACGGCCTTTTTGACCTCAAGATAGTTAGAGGCTAACTCCGCGGGCATAGCCTTATAGGCCGAAAGCGCCTCTCCAGAGAGCGATAGGGTGAACCGAATGGCCCATTGCTCTTCTGGCCATTTTAGAGTAGTGGCTATACGCTCGAAAGCGTCCAAATAGTCGTCTAAGTTATCCTGAGGCTGTAATGGCCTTAAAGAAAAAGCCTCATACGACCTCATTCCTGCAGCTTGCAATGTCATGTGGATATCCGCTCCAGTGTCCGCTGGTTTCTTCAGTAAAGCTTCTATGGCCTCAATCAATGGCTTCTGCTGTGCTTGTATAGTCTGCGTGGTCTGCTCCTGTAGAAAGTGGATGAGCTTGACCTGCTTATCCCACTGCTCCTTCATCCAGTGAGCTACATCTTGAGGCTCCATCTTTCACTGATGTACCTGTGGGAGAAACAAGAAAAAAAACCAAACCAAGTGCGATACCGCCACTTCTATGTATATATTTTTTTTTTCTTTTTTCCACCGTCTTCCCTCTGCCCACCAACACCCTCTTTCTCACTCTTTATCCTCCCTGCACAAGCCTAGGTACTCTTTACCTGAGTCTCCTGGCAGGGGTCAGCCTATGAGAAAGTTTCTTTTATGGTCAGCTCTTGGTGGCAGGAACCTGCTTGACAGTGCTTCTCCTTTAAGATGTTTTTTTCCTTGCAGACTGTAATCCTCTGTGCTTATTCCTTTTGCTGTCTTATGCAAAACTCCTGCCAACTACACCACTTTGTCACCGACTCCCCAGGCCCCTGTGGTGGAAGGCTGGAGATGTGTAGTGGGGTCCTCTTATTTCAAGCAGGGACTTTATAATGTCCCCTGGGTTTGTGTGTCCCAATAGCCAGTCAATAAGAAAGTAGTTGTGAGCGAGAGACTAAGCTTTCAAGAGGTTTTATTTCCCGTCCCGGGAGAATTCTTGCATCAATGTTACAAAAAAGGAAATAAACCATATTTTTCTGGTAACACAAAAGGACCAGTAAGGATAACAAAAATGCTTCTCTTCAGCTTAAACAAACAAAACAGGAAAACAGTTTTCTTATTTTTCAGAAGAACTGTGCTGTTGAAATCAGTGCCACCTGCACAGATTTCAATGGGAACGGCACTTCAGCAAAAAGAGGTTATAGCATCTGAAAGAACTAGTGTACAGTCCATTCTAGAGCAATTATCAGTATCAGCACAACATTCATAATCCATATCTTCAGGACTTTCTTCTGTGCAAACTTGCTCAGGGCTGTAACTTCTCTGGCAATCATTTAACTCTCTTTCTTCATAGCTGAAGCTGCTCTCATTTCTATCAGTGAGGAAAGGCTGGTTATCATAGAGTCTGGCTTCTGCCCTCACAGGATCTTTCCCTCTCAGATCTCTAGACAGAAATTCCAGTGCCCCTCTATTCCATTCACCAGGGTGCTTCCCAGCCCAGCGTCGGTTTGTTTGCTTAGAAGTGTGACTGCTAAGCCTGTTATCTATCTCTCTCTCCCTCGGTTTGCTATAAGCAATTCTCGTCAGCTCACAGCCAGGCTTTTCCTTATTGTAGCCCTGGTTTAAAACACTGACCTGAGAGAATTCTTCTGAGGCAAACTCTCCTTCAGAGCAGATAGATTCTTCTTCAGAAACACTCCGGTATGGCTCCTGGGATCTCTCTCTATCCCTTCCTCTGCCTTGGTTTCTGGAAATGGCTTTTCTGCTAGTTGCAGTCTTTCTGTATCCTACAGTTCTGTCAACTGCTTCTGGGCTGGTGTAGTAACTTCCTTCTTTCCTCGTGCCTTTAGCTGAGCTTCCTGTTGTGCTCCTCGTGCATCTGTTTCCTGTGTATCTGCTGGTTCTCTTCCTCCTCCCTTCGTTCTCTGTGCTCAAAGCTGGCCCTATTTTAACTGCGTCATAGCTTGAGACTTCCATTGGGCTAACTTCCTGCAGCTGTTTCTGCCTTACTAATGAGCCCTTACGTAATGCTCTCTCTGGGTGTTTTGCTGCAGCATGAGCCTGTGTTTTCCTTTGTTGCTCATGGCAACCCCTAGCCATGTGCTTCTCAGTGTGCCTTTTAAAACTCCCCCGAGCATTTTCCTGCATTTCCTCTGGTCTATTCTGCCCTGGACCATGACAAGTGTTAAACTTGGAAAAACAAAATCAGGAAAACAACAGTTGAACTTATCAGGCAATCAAAGCAAAAGAATAAAGACCTGGTTGGTAACAAACTGGTCTTTTCTGTAGGCTTTAGCTAATATTTTCTTAGCAATGTATCAAACAACAAGCAAAACCCACAAAGAAGGGAAAAACTGTTCTTTTCAGGTTAACTTCTTATATCTTCACACATAGACTCAGAAGTGATTCCCTCAGAGCTCACAAGCAATTAGGTAAGGCTCAATTGCTAGCAGTTATCCAACTGAAACCCCTTAGCTGGCTTGCTTTCTACTGCGTGGCCCAAAATCCTACTCAGGAGCTTTTCTGAGTAGATTAAAGAACAAGTTTGTATTTCTTTGTGATGGTTGCTGTACTTTGTAACAGAAAATTACCAAAGGAGTTTAGACAGAGAGCAATCCATATATTCACAGCCTGTATCTAAGACCGCTCCTTCCCCTTCTTCAACAATCATGGGTTCAATATCAGGGATTGGCACAGCGGAATTTCTCAATGGAGCACTTTCAGGAGAATACTTGTTTCCCTGCTGTCTTTCAAGATTGTAGCTAGGGCATAGATCAGTGTTCATACCTGAGCTTCCATTGCTGTTAGAGTTCCTCTCTAAATAGCCTGGCCAGTATGTAGTCCAGTTTTTATGTCCAGCCTTCCAATCCAGATCCCTGGACACTGGATCTCTCTTCACATACCTTCTGGCACGGGTCTTAGGGTCCCTTCCACGTGCAGCCGTCTCCCTCACAGGTACAGTCTGGAGATTCCTAGCTCTGCAGCACCATACCTCTGGCTTTCCCCAGTCCAATGGTGTATGCTGGCCCTTGGAATGCCTCCCAGTATACGTACTGCTCCAGACTCCTCTAGACCGCCCAAAGGCTTTTCTCTTCCTTCTTCCAAAGGGTTTCTTGCCCTCTCTGTCCGTCCGGTTTGGCTTCTGCTTCTGATGATCCTCCAGATGAAACTGAGGATGAGGATCAAGATGAGGATAATTCTCTGTAGAATAAACTCTACCTTTATTCTGCTTAGATGAGTGCTCCCCCCTAACACAGCGCAGCTGTGCTGAATCAGGCCCTGCCCTTTGAGATAAGTGCTTAGGGATTACCTCATAGCCCTCCTGATTGAACACACGTTTCCCCACTTCAGCTCCTCTAATGGCTGTTGGAAACCTGGTGCATTCTGGGACTGGTAGTCTTTTATGGGAAAATTCTGTTTTCTTATTTCTACCAGAACTGACAGGTTGCTTGTTCAGAGTCACTTCACCTTTTCTATAGCTCCTTCCTGAGCTATGATAAGCTTCCTTATCACATACCCCCTTGCTTAAGTTATTACGGACTGGTTTAACTGGTGAAACTTCTTCTCCACAGTCCGTAATACGGGAAAGGGCATCCGCATTCTTGTGTAACTTCCCAGCACGATGTTCCACTTGAAAATCAAATGCCTGTAAGGCCATGTACCAGCGTGTCAACCTGGCATTGTGGTTCTTCATTTGCTGCAACCACTTAAGTGGGGCATGGTCTGTGACCAACTGGAACTTTCTCCCTGTAAGGTAAAACCTTAAAGCCTCCACTGACCACTTTATAGCTAAACATTCTTTTTCTATTGTGGAATACTTTTGTTCAGCCGGTGACAACTTCCTGCTCAGGTACATCACAGGATGCTCCTCCCCTTCATGACACTGGGACAGAACCGCTCCTAGCCCTACATCCGATGCATCTGTTTGAACCAGAAAGGGTTTCCTGAAGTCCATCCCTTTCAGTACCGGTCCTGTACACAATTTTCCTTTTAGGACTGAAAATGCTTTTTCAGCTTCAGGTGTCCACTTTAGCTGGTTTGGACAATTCTTCCGCAGCATATCCGTGAAAATTGCACTTTTCTCTGCAAATTGCGGTATAAATCTGCGGTAGTATCCAATAAGTCCCAAGAAACCTCTTAGTTGTTTCTTTGTTGTTGGAGGGGGAAAATTCCTGATGCTATCTACCTTACTCATTAGAGGTTTAATTTTTCCTCTTCCCACTAGGTGGCCCTGGTATTTTACCTCCCTATTTGCAAAGGCACACTTCTTTGGGTTTAAAGTGATTCCCGCTTGCTTCATGGAGCACAAGACTGCCCTGATCCTCTTTAGATGCTCCGCCCAGGTGTTACTATGGATTATGACATCATCCATATATGCAAAAGCATAATTTTGGTGGGGTCGAAGTACCTGATCCACTAACCTTTGGCAGGTAGCTGCCGCTCCATGCAGTCTGAAAGGCATCCTCTTGAACTGGAAAAGGCCAACGGGGGTGCTGAACACAGTCTTCGGCTTCGACTCCCTGGTTAGAGGGATTTGCCAATATCCTTTTGTCATATCAAGGGTGGTTAAGTATTGAGCCTGTCCCAGCTGGTCCAACAACTCTTCAATTCTTGGCATTGGATATGCATCAAAAACTGATATTGCGTTTACCTGCCGGAAGTCAATACAAAATCTTAAAGATCCATCAGGCTTCGGCACCAGGACTATGGGGCTATTCCAGGGACTCTTTGACTCCTCTATTACTCCCATGTCCAACATCTCCTGGACTTGTGCCACTACTTCCTGTCTCATGGCTTCAGGCAAGCGGTATGGCCTTTGACGAACTAATTTCCCAGGTGGAGTTATTATTTCATGGGCAACCAAATGTGTCTCCCCAGGTATGGGTGTCAACACATCTGGGAATTCTTTAAGCAATTTCCTAATTTCTTCCTGTTGTACCACTGTCAGGTCCTCACCTATTTGGGGGCTCTGATTTTTCTTTACATTCAGATACCTGGGGTCCCAAATCTTCCTCTTCATTCACCTCCCTCTCTCGGGCACAGGTGGCAGCTAGGCTTTTAACCCCTTTGACGTCAGTAGAACCAAAGCCTTTGGTTCCACGCTCAGAATTTTCCAGGGATGTGACCTCCTCCACAGGTGGAAAACCCAGCCTCTCACAGATCAATTGGGCAATTCTGTCTCCTGTCTTCACGTGATAATCATTCTGTCCAAAGTTAAATAACAGAACTTTAATATTGCCCCTGTAATCGGGATCAATTACTCCCGCACCCACATCGATGAAATATTTAAGGGCTAATCCGGACCTTGGGGCTACTCTCCCATAGCATCCAATAGGTATTTCCACTTGGAGACCGGTGTCAACCAGGGCTCTCCCTTGGCTAGGTACAGTCACATTTTCTATGCTGCACAGGTCAAACCCAGCAGCTTGAGGGGTTGCCCGCTTAGGAGCTTGGGCCTTCTCCGTGACCCTATGGTACTTTAGGATGAATGTCTGCTTTGGGGTAGCTTGGTCTTCTGGACGCTTAACCATCTTTTTAGCTGGGGTCTGAGGACTTCCAAATAAAGGCCCGGGAGCTATTACCATTAAACCTTCTCCCTCCTTCTTTCCTAGTCCTTCCACTAGACCCTGCTTAAATCTTGGCCAGTCTCTTCCTAGAACCAAATCAAAGGGTAGCCTAGGCACCACTGTTAACAGGACTTCCTCTTGTTCCCCCAGGCACTTAACCTTTAGCCTATAGGCGGGATATGATGTTGCAGCACCATGAATGCATCTGATGTGAACTTGGCTTTCAGGGGTTCTAGGCACAAATCCTTCTTGGGTCTCTATCCTCTTCCAAAGCCTTTTTGACATCATACTCTGGTCTGCCCCAGAGTCTAACAAAGCATTTGTGGTAATTCCTTGCACATCAACCATCAAAATAAATCCTTCTTTGGGCTGTTTTAAATCCACACCCATTAAGCTAGTGTGTGTCTGGCATCCCTTTTCTAAATGTCCCCATTTTCCACATTTGAAACATTTCTTTCTACTCCACTGTGTCATCTGGTTTGATACAGTACATTCATTTTCAGAAACATTTTTAATTATTTTCTTTTCTGATACAGCACATCTTGCCTCAGCACCAATCTTCAGAGGGCCACCCATTCTATGGCAAGCCTGCGTGGCTTCCAAGAATCTCTCTGCTAGCATGGTTGCCTCTCCAAGATTTTGGCAATTTTGCTGTATAAGGAAAGTGTGCAAATCTTTAGGCACCGCAGACATAAATTGTTCAAGCATAATAATGTCTAATAACATTTCTACCGTCTTTTGCTCAGGCTCCAACCATTTTACAGCTAATCCTCTGATTCTCTGACTCAGAGCCCTGGGTGTTTCACCCATTCTCAATGTAGCAGCTCTAAACATTCGCCTATACTCTGAAATAGACAACCCTAGGCGATCTCTAATAGCAGCCTTTACATCCTTATAATTCAAAGCCTGGGCTGCTGGCATTGCTCTATAAGCTGCAAGCGCCTCTCCAGTTAATGAGGCTGCCAGCCTTACTGCCCACTGGGTCTCTGGCCATGCTAATGCTTGTGCCACTCTTTCAAAAGACTCTAGAAAATCATCAACATTATCATCTGGAGTTAGCTTCCCAAAACTAAATGCCCCAATTCCCTGATTGAGTCCCACACTGTCCACATGTGGTGTACCAGTATTTACTGCTGGTCTTGCATCTGTTCCACTTTGGTTCTGCAGCTTAACTAGGGCTTGCACCAGATCAAGCACTGGCTTCTGCTGGTCCATTAAGGCTTTCATAGCAGTGTCCTGAGCCTGCTGTGCTAGCTCCTGTTGCCTGCTAAACTGGGCTGCCATCCAATCAGCTAGTTCCCTGGATCCATCTTGATCCCTGCAAGAAACAAAGAAAAAAAAAAGTGCACCACCTTCCAAACAGGTGTTTTTTTTTCCTACTTTTTTTTTTCAATTACCCCTGTGCCTTACTCCCATCCACCACTAGACATGCCCAGGTACTTGTTACCTTATGTCAGTGATGAATCCAGCTCTGCACAGGGTCTTTTCCTCCTGGGACAGCCACCTGGAACATCCACTTCTCCTCCAAAGTGCAGTTGAGGGAAAATCTTTTTTTCCAGCTTTAAACTTGAACTTTAGTTGTAATCCTTAGCAAGTAAGTCCCTTTGTGCAAAAGCAATCCTGCCAACTACGCCATTTGTCAGACGGCTGCCTGGGTGAGAATGTTCACAGTCTTGGCAAGTGCATATATCAATATGATTTGCAAGGGATTGTGAACAATGCAGTTCATTCACACCAGACACAGCTGCTCACAATTATTAGTTGTGCTTGAGGGTAAAGCCAATAAGATATTTATTAATGGGGTTATTTCTCCCAACACAGATATGCTTGGTAGCACATAAATCAGGTTACTTGCTTTCAGTGTTAAACTTGGAAAAACAAAATCAGGAAAACAACAGTTGAACTTATCAGGCAATCAAAGCAAAAGAATAAAGACCTGGTTGGTAACAAACTGGTCTTTTCTGTAGGCTTTAGCTAATATTTTCTTAGCAGTGTATCAAATAACAAGCAAAACCCACAAAGAAGGGAAAACTGTTCTTTTCAGGTTAACTTCTTATATCTTCACACATAGACTCAGAAGTGATTCCCTCAGAGCTCACAAGCAATTAGGTAAGGCTCAATTGCTAGCAGTTATCCAGCTGAAACCCCTTAGCTGGCTTGCTTTCTACTGCATGGCCCAAAATCCTACTCAGGAGCTTTTCTGAGTAGATTAAAGAACAAGTTTGTATTTCTTTGTGATGGTTGCTGTACTTTGTAACAGAAAATTACTAAAGGAGTTTAGACAGAGAGCAATCCATATATTCACAACCTGTATCTAAGACCGCTCCTTCCCCTTCTTCAACAATCATGGGTTCAATATCAGGGATTGGCACAGAGGAATTTCTCAATGGAGCACTTTCAGGAGAATACTTGTTTCCCTGCTGTCTTTCAAGGTTATAGCTAGGGCATAGATCAGTGTTCATACCTGAGCTTCCATTGCTGTTAGAGTTCCTCTCTAAATAGCCTGGCCAGTATGTAGTCCAGTTTTTATGTCCAGCCTTCCAATCCAGATCCCTGGACACTGGATCTCTCTTCACATACCTTCTGGCACGGGTCTTAGGGTCCCTTCCACGTGCAGCCGTCTCCCTCACAGGTACCGTCTGGAGATTCCTAGCTCTGCAGCACCATTCCTCTGGCTTTCCCCAGTCCAATGGTGTATGCTGGCCCTTGGAATGCCTTCCAGTATACGTACTGCTCCAGACTCCTCTAGACCGCCCAAAGGCTTTTCCTTCTTCCAAAGGGTTTCTTGCCCTCTCTGTCCGTCTGGTTTGGCTTCTGCTTCTGATGATCCTCCAGATGAAACTGAGGATGAGGATCAAGATGAGGATAATTCTCTGTAGAATAAACTCTATCTTTATTCTGCTTAGATGAGTGCTCCCCCCTAACACAGCGCAGCTGTGCTGAATCAGGCCCTGCCCTTTGAGATGAGTGCTTAGGGATTACCTCATAGCCCTCCTGATTGAACACACGTTTCCCCACTTCAGCTCCTCTAATGGCTGTTGGAAACCTGGTGCATTCTGGGACTGGTAGTCTTTTATGAGAAAATTCTGTTTTCTTATTTCTACCAGAACTGACAGGTTGCTTGTTCAGAGTCACTTCACCTTTTCTATAGCTCCTTCCTGAGCTATGATAAGCTTCCTTATCACAAGACTAGAGAACACACAATGAAGCTACAATGTAACTCATTTAAAACTAATAAGTGAAAATATTTTTTTACTCGACGCATAATCAAATTCTGGAATTCATTACTGGAGGATGTAGTAAAAGCTGTTAGCGTAACTGGGTTTAAAAAAGGTTTAGACAAGTTCCTGTAGGAAAGGCCCATAAACCATTATTAAAGAGAACCCAGGAAATCCACTGCTTACCTTGGGACGAGCATTGTGGACCCTGTGTGCCTGTTTGGGAACCTGCCAGGTACTTGTGATCTGGATTGGCCACTGTTGGAAAGAGGATACTGGGCTTGACGGACCTTGGTCTGACCCAGTATGGAAATTCTTTTGTTCTTATTTCTCTCTGAAACAAATCCTGATGCAGAATGATGCACCTTTGGGGGGGGGGCAGTTTGGTGGTAGTTCCAATAAATGTAGTTTGTAACCGCCTTTGATGATTTTTAGAACCCATGATTCTGAGGTTATAAAGGTCCACCTTTGTGCAAAAAGAGTGAGTCTTCCCCAACTGGAAGGTGTAGAAAGGAACTCAAATATCTTCTACCTGCAATTCACTTAAATGTAGCACTAAGTTTTTATAGTTGTTTGATGTTTCTAGAAGCCTTATTCTATAAGGATACATTAGTATGGTATGAAGAAGGTCTACAGTATGTATGTATGTAGTTGGTGTGAAGACATATGTAGTTGGTATGATGCAAGCTTTTGAGAAGGTGTGGCGTAAAGTGAGATATAATATTAATAGTAAAAAATAAGTATTTTTGATGGATAGTAAACTGGTAAAGGTGGTCTAATGATGTGAAGTGATGTGTCGGTTTAATGAATATGTAAAGGGAGATGAGATTCTCTGATTGATCTGCAACAGTAATGTGCACAGCTAGTGTTTTTTCTCTTGCTACTGTATCTGGCCGGCAATGAGATGGATCGATACAATAACAGCAGCTATGGACACTACTCTATCAACAATGAGCCACTTGGCTGAAGACCGAACAAAGTTTAGATCAACTATCTAGAGGGTCGCCAGCAGTTGACACTGACTCAGAAGCACTTAACAAGAACATTGTATCTGTATGGGCTTGTATTGTAGTATGAAATGGATTCTCTGAGTCAATGGATTGGGGAGAATGATATACTGTACACTGCTGTAACAACTTGATAGAAGGAAGGCAAGGAAGGAACTCTTTATTGTTAACTCTTATTCCATCAAGCCAGGCCCGACACAGGCCGTGTTTCGCTTATGCCTTCATCAGGGGCTTAGGCTGTATGGTTTATTTTTACCTTGCCACACTGTGAATTGCTCCACAAATGATCTATCAAAAGACTCTAATTGTCAAAAACGCAGCGCTACCTCACATGTAGTATTCTGACCCGCTGCCAGCAGAGTCACAATTCTCGCGGGCCGCTACTCTCTTGCTACACAAATCTGTTTTGTGTAGCAAGAGAGTAGTGGCCCGCGAGAATTCTCTGCATTTTAAAAAAAGTGGCGTTTATAGTATTTGGTGGCACGAATAGTGACTCTGCTGGCAGCGGGGCAGAATACTACATGTGAGGTAGCGCTGCGTTTTTGACAATTAGAGTCTTTTGATAGATCATTTGTGGAGCAATTCACAGTGTGGCAAGGTAAAAATAAACCATACAGCCTAAGCCCCTGATGAAGGCATAAGCGAAACACGGCCTGTGTCGGGCCTGGCTTGATGGAATAAGAGTTAACAATAAAGAGTTCCTTCCTTGCCTTCCACGTTTTTTGACTGGGTCTGTTGAGCGGCACATGGTTTTGTGCTTGTCTGTTGGACAACTTGATAGAAGTACACAGCACAGGTAACAGTTTGGAGGAACAGTTTGGCAAGACTCTGTGTTTAAAGTGGCGAGAGATTGCTAAGTTGCTCAAGGGCATGAGAAGGCCTTCATGCAAAATAACAGCAACCCTTGTTAGAGATGCTACTTTTTAAAAAAGGTTTTCAGGGAGAAAATAGAAAACAATAACAGTTAAAGTAAAGCATAAATGTTGCTAATTCCCATATATACAAAAAGAACAACTTCTGATTCCACTTGGCAGCAGTATCACTGAGAAATAAATCCACATGATCGTGATTTAATTAGATTATGTTTAAGATTATTTTACAGGGATTCTGGATTTGACAATTGTGATGGAGGGGGGAAGAAAAAACCCAAAATGATTAACCATCCCTTTACTTGTGTTTGTACAGTAAATAAGTTTAATCCACGATGTGCAAGTTCTGATTTCTAGGTTTCATGGGTCTACGTTTATCCCAATTAAGAGAATTTGTTTGCTGATTTCATTCTATGTGTAAGAATGCAAATACTGAGAAATAGTACCTCTCAGAGTTTCTTATAATTGCAGATAAGAACCTCTGAAGAATGGTTAAGCATATATTCTCTTGTTTTATGTACAATTGATTTGTAGTTGTGCATGAGTGAATAGGAAGATCTTCCATGTATGGTAGCTTTTTTTGGTGCTTAGATATCTGATAGGTTGTGTGAATTTGCATGATATAACAAAGACTAGGAAATTATGAAGGTGTTTAAAATAAAAGATACAAGTTAGCAGCTTTGCTGAAAATTGAATTGCTTGTCAAGGTCAAAGCAAATTTACTTGATTAAAGGGAATTGTAAAAAAGAAGACTCAAAAGAGAAAAGAAAATTAAAAAAGAAAAGTGAAACAACCAACATAATTGTATACAGTGGATTCAGGCTGGAAGCTGGCCTAGTGGAGTACAGATTATCTGTTATGTGTATTTATGTTACGTTGCTTGTCCCAAAGATTTGATGGTTTATTTTTATTTCTTGATTTCTGGTTTGTTATACTGATATCCCTTTTTCTTTTTATTTCTTATTGTGCAAGAAGCATAGTGATACGTGTAATATAAAAGGTAATATGTTAGATTAGGGATTTAGCTTTTACAGGTCACAAATGATACAGCTTCATTCTAACAAGTAAATAAAGTAATTAAACCAATGTGATAAATGTGTGTTATAATGTTTTCTTTTTTATGTTAGTAAATTAACTGCAAATCCTGGTACACACCACATCCATGAAAGTGTAAAAGATTACAGAGTAGCAATCTGTTCCTTTTGTTTTGTATCTTGATTTCCTTGCTTTCCGAACTGAGATGTCTATGTTAATCATATAGTTACATTACTGACAATATTCAAACCATTACCTAAGATAAGAGAGCCTTCCTAAGAATGTTTGGTAAACAATTAAAATGAGTTTAATTTATTCACCATAAACTGCCAATTATGTTTTAAAGTTTGTTGGCCTTTAAGTAATAAGATTAACTATACCTTGTAAATTGTCGTAGTTGGAGAGTAAATCACAAACAGAATTAGTGATATGTACAACTGTGCACCTGATAAGAGAGAAGTATCTATTAGCATGTGGCCTAACATTTAATTTGGTAGATAAACAGAATAAATTAAAGAATGTAGATGCAAAATAGAAGTATGCTACAAGTTAGCTTGGTCTACATATAGTCAAATAATTTGGGATCATTTAGTGCTAGCAGTAGATTTATTGTAATTACTTAGCATTAGATAAGATAATCCTGTTCAACAATTCTATATTGTCATTAGGTATAAGTAATTGTGCTTGTTTGCAATTGTGAGGAATCAGAGGGTTGTTGTAGTGGTAAGTTTTGGTTCTGAAAATGATATATTGCATGCACTGAATCCTATGGGCTGAAGACGATGACTACTGTGAATGAAAAGAAGTCTGCGATGCTACTGAATGTGTTGGCTCCAAGTAGAAGCTACTGAATGTGTTGGCTCCAAGTAGAAGCTACTCATATATATGCAGCCTTGAAGCCTGGGCGACAGTCACTGAAACTCTGTCCTAGATATGCATAGCGCAGCCCATAGTGAAAGATGCTGCTGAAGAATTTGGAGTTATGACCAGTGTCATGATGTGAATGTGGGTACAAACCTCTGAACGACTGAAAGATCTATGAAGGGCAGTTGGCCACTGCCAGCAGATGGTGCTTGCAAGAATAATCGGCAAAGCCTTACTCTTTGTACACATTCTTATTGAGACCTAGCAAGGCCAACAGTGTCATGTGATTTTGGTTAATTTGCAGGATGATTGTAATCCTTTTTCTATATTATCAAATAAAGTGTATGTATAAAGACTTCCAACCAGCAAGATGAAGTTTACCTATGGACTAGATGCGGTGCCTAGGACCACTGTTCCCTCTAAGCTGTGCACGTGTGCGTGCTGTCATGGCGAGGCCCGACTATGCCTATGTTTATGGGCAATCCACGGCAAAGATTATATTTAGGGAGCCACCGGGAACGTAAGGTTCATTTGCGTAGTAAAATGTTCTTATCAGTTCCGGCTGCCTAAAAGAACTTAGCAACAAAACCAAGTGGAGGGAATTAAGGCTTTTATTCCCCGTCAATGCAAGGGTTCAAATTAAGAGATGAATAATGAAACAGAAAAGTCCTTTGTTGCAAAAGGTCACCAGTATTCAAAACATGGGCTTAATTGTTACACTTCACAATTAATGCAGAGGTCAGAAAACAGGAATTCAGTTCATTCCAAAAACATCAACATTTTCATAGACTCTTCTATTTTACTCAGTTATTACAGACTCTTGACATAAGGCTGTGCACAGGTCACACTCCATCTGCTCTGGTGGTGATAGGGAAACTGTGTCAATGCATTCTGTCTCCATGCATTCTTCCTCACTAAAATCACCAGGGGAACAAACACTGTCCCTGTCTGACTCGTGTTGGTGTGCTATGCCTCTGGGGCCTTGTCTCCAATAAGGGTCTGTTCTCAGGGCTTTAGGGATTTTACTAAACCAGTCTGGTTTCTCCTTCCTTGTAAAGTGAGGACTGGTTTTCCCAGGGCCTTTATGCTTCATGCATTTACTAGCATCAATAACTGTTTCATACCTGGAACTTTGCTGGCTTGACTCCACAGAGTTTTTCCTTTCAGCAACTTTCCTGTTGTAGCAATGTCTCTGCCTCTCAGCATTAGGCAGGGCTGTGCTTCTTGGCAGTTTAGTAAAACCTGGTTTGGACTCTCTTTCCTCCCTTGGTAAGAACTCAGGTTTATTATAAAATGCCTTTCCTTTCTTGCTTGGTAAAACTGGGTAATTATTCC
Organism: Ichthyophis bannanicus; assembly: GCA_033557465.1. Taxonomy (NCBI): domain Eukaryota; kingdom Metazoa; phylum Chordata; class Amphibia; order Gymnophiona; family Ichthyophiidae; genus Ichthyophis; species Ichthyophis bannanicus. The sequence goes on from CM066032.1 coordinate 643,429,085, forward strand.
TCAGAGACTGTGAGCTTCTCACCAAACCATTCCCTTTGGCTTCTGGCTTAGCTCTCTCTCTTCTGGAGTCAGGAACACTGGAAGAACAGGGCGTGGCAGAGCCTCTAACCTCAGAGCTGGCTCTAACAAACTTCCTTGGGAGAGCTGCACAATCAGCCTGGCCCTCCTGGATTTCACCCTTGTAAACCCTGTACCTGTGGGCTTGCTCCTCTAGGATTTCTTCACTGTTCCTTCTCAGGTCCTTCTCTTTCTCTTCTTTCTCTTTCCTTGGCGAAGCCGTGTACACTTTGCTTAATGCAGCTGGACCCTCTGTGTAGCCTTGCACACACCTTTTCCTTACTGCAGCCGGACCTTGTCCTGGATCTCCTCCTGGATCTCCCTTGCCTCCATTGCACAATGCTGCTTTCCCTAAGGCAGCTGGACTTGGACCTCCACTTCTCCTCTCCTTGCAAGCATTCAGCTCTGGCTTATAAGGAAATCCTTCCTGCCTGACTTCCGGGGTCACTTCCAGGTGCAAATCATTAGGCTTCTCAAGCTCATTAGCTCCTGAATATTCCTTCCTGCTCCCTCTAGCTGTGCCTGAAGGTAATTGCACACCTAGCTTCTTAAAAGAAACAGGATTTCTTTTCAAGCTTTCAACTTTATCAATACCCACATCATGACAGCGTGCACACGCCTCGCCAAGTGAGCGAACATACTTTACAACAGAGCGCACAAAAATTATGGTTCTGATTCTGATAGAAAACACCACACATGTCTTAAAATTTAAAAGTTGTGATTGTAATTACTAGAAATTTTCCGCTTCATTTAGTAATCGTCTATTTTCATTTAATTTGATTAAAATCAGTGTGGTGTACATACTGTATTCTGACGTGTAGTCAAATTTTAAAGTATATAACTCTGAGTGTCGTTATATGGCGCACAAAAATGTAACCTTCCTTCAAAAGCTGCACAGCTGATATTTTATGCACACACACAAAATTAGGGGGAACATTGCCTAGGACTCCGAAGGGGCGTCTGCAAAGTGAAGCAAAAAGCATTCCCCTCTGTGGAAGAAGTCTTATTCTGGACTTGGACATGTTTGAGCTACCATTTTCTGTAGTGATTCTTTACAGAATCATAGGAGGGACTGTAGAAAGGAACTCAAAGTGGAGTATTGGGGTACTGGAGAATGAGTTAATAATATAAACAGTGAGAATGGCTTGGAATTTTGCTAACAACCTAGCAGTATATGTGTAATAGAAGCCACGGTCATATCTTTACAGAAACAGCTAGACAGAGAGTTCTTATGAAGGCAGAATGTTTTCTAGAAATGCTTCTCAGAAATTATGGCTAAAGATGACCAATGTGTCTGCATCTAGTTTGACCTGTAACAGCAAGGCTTGGCCTGTAACATACAGATGCAGGGGCGGCCCAAGGGGGGTGTGGGACCATGTGCGGAGACTCGGTGTGGGGCCTCATTTGCATAAGGGTATCATTTACATAAATATTTGCATAATGTTAACATATTCATTAAGAGGCATGTTTACTAAAAGTTAGTGTATGGATAAAGAAAGACTAAAAGATTTCTACATTGCTATAATCCAGTGCCAACCACCAGGCACATTAGGAACTACTACAAACACTGCCCATTTAGAACCCATAGCAAACCCGCTGTACCGTAACAGCACTACCAGGACTCACAAAGCACCATACTCTACCTATCAAAAGGCAACACTGCAAATATTAAACCAATACATTTCAGAGAATAGCAATGCATGACCTACTGGGGGAAAGAGAACAAGTGGCAATGTCAAATAGAAACTACATAAACCTCAGCTCAGTTACACATGCAGAACATAGACCATCACCAAACAAAGAACAAGGAATCACAATTTAGAAATAGGAAGACAATAATTAAACTGGGAACACCAAAAGCCAAACTTGGAATGTACAACAACACTGTAAAAATAAAACTATAAATTAATTTCCTCTTGTACTAAACAAGTAGTTGCTTAATGTGAAGCTGTAAAGACATGTATGGCCCCGTATACGAAGGGAAACATCTGGATAACGGTCACCATTATCCAAATATTTCCCTTAGGCGCCACTATGCATGGGTATTCAGCCGCACTCCCCAAATCGTGCTACTGAATATCCTTCTAGACTACTCTGGCATGATCTGTGGAGTCCTGGGGTGGTTTGTGGGCAGATCAAGAACTTATCTGGAGAGCAACAATATTCAGACTGGTATCTGCATAACTGTCCGGGTAACTTTAGAGCTGTAAAAACTGTCCTAAATTTATGCAGGTAGCTATCGGGATAGTGGACTCAGTATACTGGCAGTGCTTGCTGCTTTCTCTGGATATTCAGCAACATTCACTAGGGCCAGCACAAGGTTATTAAGATACCCTAGATGAAATTTCAGCCCTGCATTCCTTGATATCTTTCATACTCCTTTGCCCCCTCCCCCAAACTTAAACTCAGCAATCATGATTCACCTAACATCAGCCATCCCAGCACAATTCCATAACAATGCATAGATGGACATAAATCTTCAAATATTAAAATTTGCTTTCACTATTTGAAAATTACCCACCTTTTATATGGGCAAAAGCACTTGCTAATGGTTGTTTGGTTGTCTGGCTGTCAGGATCTATTGTTTTGCTTTGACTGCAGCCGGTCTTTGTCTCCCCCAAAAGCTGTGCCCTAAGCAACTGCCTGGTTTGCATGATGGTCGAGCCAGCCCTGCCGGTCACATTCCAGATATCTGACAGCGGTGTTTAAATATGGGCCGGATAGGCACCTGTTTCTCCTTAGAGAATAGCGTCACAGGTCCCACAGAAATTGCAGCTAAAATACAGCCACACACATTTATACAAGCTTGGGGGCAGAATCGAGTGTCCCGCAGCACCCCCCTGCCCGACAGAGCCCTTCCTCCCTCCCTGCATCAGTCCCTCTCCGCGCTGGCTTTCAGAGCCGCGAAGGGAGAGTTTCTCCCTCGTGGCTCTGTTAAGCCCACTGGGGCTGATGGGAAACAGGCATTTCCTGTTTCCCATCAGCCCCAGCGGGCTTAACAGAGCTGCGAAAGGGAGCTGGTAAGAGGCCATGCGGGCTACAAGCATGGAACTCTGAAAACACCTTCTTCCTAAAAAGTCCAATGTCTGAGCCTCTCTCCCTGGGGACGCCGAGGAATGAGTACTCTTGATTCTCTTTAGGGCAGATTCAACCACCAAAGAATGGTGAGGAAGCTGAGGTTTCTCGAGTCTGGGAGCCTTCTGAACTCTGTACATGGAATCAAGCCTTCTATTAACTGGAGGCACAGTGGGGGGGGGGGGGGTTTCTCCCACATTCTCATATGTACTCTCTGTAGGATGTGGTGCATGGGCACAGTCACCACCTTCTTATGGACTGAGGAGTACTGCAAGGTCTTCAACTCTTCTGCCCTGGGCTCATCCTCAGTCTCCAAAGAAAAATAGTATGGCCTTGGCCATGTCCCTTACAAACGCTTGGAAGGTCATGTCCTCAGGAGGGGACATATGCCACTCATGAGGTGGAGAAGTGTATGTAGAAAGCTCAAGGGACCTGTCCTCCAACAAGTTCTTTGTTTCCATGTTGGTGTCCCAGCCTTCTGAGTCAGACTCAAAGAGGAAAAGTATTTCTAAGTCTCTGCCTGAATCTCTCTCCTACCCTGAGGAGATTGGGAGCAATGATGCACCAATGCCCATCTAGACTTTAAGGGCACATCAGACCCCGAAATGCTAGAGAGGGATATTGGCCGGGCAGGCACCGGTGTCAGGGCCCTTCGATGCCCTGATGTTGATGCCCCTCCCGAAGGCAGGGCTTTCATCTTGAGAATTGGCTGTATGGTGACCAATGACGATGTAGCCGCCAAGGTCTCAGCATGCTGCACCACCAAAAGCACCGCGATGCAATCCTTGAGTGCTTGCAGAAGGCGTTTCTCCATGGCGGCAGGGCCTGAGTAACTTTGACCGATGTACCCAGTATCTGTACACGAGTATTGGCAGCTAGGTTTCAGTTGTCGGTAGGCTCTCGGTGCCCCTCTGATGTCCTGGAGGATGAGCTCTCCTTCCATTAGAGCACCTTCGAGGGGTGCTCACATGGACCCCCATCGCTCTCGACGCCATGCCTCGATGGGCTCTGACACCAGTGCACCAGAGTGTTCACTGAGGCTGGATCCTTCCACATCTTCTGCTGGAGATTGATTGATGGCCACTGCTCCAGAGCACTACAAGTGCTTGGCTCTGATTGAGCCAGAGCTCTTCGATGTCGATGCATCGCCAGTGTCTGATGCAGCCTTGGAAGCCACAGAGACCGGTGCCGTTGATGCCGAAGGTGATGGATCAGACTTCTGAGCATCAAAAAGTGATTTGCACTGCTCTTCACGACTTTTGAGTCCTCTTTTTGTCATCTGCAAACAGAAATTACAAGAAGAGGGCTGATGATCGGGACTCAGGCACTGTAGATACCAGCTGTGCGTATCTATGGCGAATATTGTTCTAGCACACTGGGAACACTTCTTCAACCTGCTGGCAGGTTTCTGGGACATGTTTTCTAGAAAAATACCTGCAGTGAAGCCAAAGGGATCAATTTTGGAGAGTAAGGCCCAACCAGAATACTGGTGCTGAGAAGGCAGAGGTGCTGTGGCAAAGAAATAAAATGAACGATTGAGGGAGAAAAACCAAAGGAAAAAGAGAAACCGCAATGGCAGGCAACTAGACAAAAATCCTCCACAGGGGAGAAGGATACTAAGAGGAGGATGACTGGAACATGTCTCTGGGGCTCCGCGGAAAACAAAAGACTGATTCAAGATAGCGCCACAGTGACAGGGAGGAAGGAGATGCGTGGGCATAGTAGAGCCTCCCAAAAGAAGCTGGGGAGCATTTGTGCATGTGCTCCATTGGGGATGTTACCCATATGTGAGGACTCATTCCTGCTTGTCCACAGAGAAAGGGCATATATTGTTGTCAGTGAGATGACAAAAGAATTAAGACATTTTTTGTATGGTAAATTCTATGGGGAAACATCCTGGCTCTGATCTGCATCCATTACTGGGGGAGGGGAAGAGTGTTCTGAGGATACAGAATATATGTTTGAATTTAACACCACATGGGGGAGCATATGTGTATTGGGGGACTAAAAAAGGGGCTGTAGCTCAATAGCAGTTGAAGACTGTAACCTCTTATGCCCCACCCTACCTTATGTGGCCTGCAGGAGCTAAACCCTGTATAGCTGCCATCGTAGCAGTTATTGTTGGAGGTGGAGCAGGGGCGGGGTAGGGGTGGAACAGGAGAGGAGTGACCTAGTGGTTGGGGCAAGTTGCCTGCGGCCGGAGGGCCATGGTTTGAATCCCGCTGGAGGACAGCAACCTCAGGCCGGAGGGACTGGGATTTCTAGTCCCACGAGTACTCCTTGTGGCTTTGGGCAAGTCACTTAACCCTCCATTGCCTCAAGTACAACCTCCCCCCGTAGATTGTGAGCCCTTCGGGAACAAGAGAAATATATACCATACTCGAATGTACAATGCTTTGACCCGGAGAAAAACGGTATATAAGCCTAGATAAATAAATAAATAAGCTAAATAAATAAACAGGGGGTGGAGTAGAGGACGGGGCAGAACATAGGCAGCCACAGGTAGCGGGTTTTTTTCTTTCAAAAAGTTGGCAACCCTATTTTGGCAGGATCTTTAAAAGATGTGTTTAATAGATCCCTGGAGACTAGGAAGGTACCACTGGACTGGAGAAGGGCTGGTGTGGTCCTTCTTCACAAAAGTGGCAACAGAGAAGAGGTGGCAAATTACAGGCTGGTAAGCCTTACCTCAGTAGTGAGAAAAGTAATAGAGATGCTGCTGAAAAAAAGGATAATTTTTTTTTCTGGAAGCCAAAGGGTTGCAATATCCGAGATAACATGACTTTACTAAGGGAAAATCATGCCAAACAAATCTGATTGATTTCTTTGACTGGGTGACCAGAGAACTAGATCAGTGGTATACATTAGGTAGTCTACTTAGATTTCAGCAAAGCCTTTGATACTGTTCCTCATAGGAGGCTTGTGAATAAACTGAGCAGCCTGAGGATGGATCCCAAGTAGTGAACTGGATCCAGAATTGGTTGACTGACAGACTACAGAGGGTAGAGGTGAATGGAACTCACTCTGAAGAAAGGAGGATGAGTAGTGGAGTATCTCAGGGATCAGTACTGGGACCGCTACAGTCCAATGTCTTTCTGGGTGATATTGCCAAAGGGTTAAAAGGAAAAGTTTGCCTTTTTGCAGATGATAATGAAGATTTGCAACAGAGTGGACACTTTGGAGGGAAAGCTGTAGAACCAGAGGAAATGAAATAAAAGCTGTAAGGAGATAAACTTAAAAGCAACATTGCTGTGGCAAAGTGCAATCAATGAATAAGTCCAGGAGTCAATTGACAGGGTCCAAGTCAGTTTATTGTGCACAGACCCAGTCAGTCAAAGCTTTAAAAGGAACTGAGCAAAAGTTTATACAGAGACATAACTTTTTATACTTCTTTTTCAGTTTGATACATGACAGCTTTCTATTGGTTTTCACTCGATACATGCAAACTTCTCATTGGTCTTACATTCCCTGCACCTGTCCAATTAGAAATCCCTCCGGAGCCTAGCAACCGGCCCCCTCCTTTAGGATTGCTTGAACAATGGTATAGTTCTAAATCTCGTTACTTTTCTACTGCAAGGTTAACTTCGGCTTCTGGAATGCATATACTGTTACATTTCTGTTCTTTCACACACAAGAGAATAATAGAAGACTTATGAATTCATGAAAACTTCTTATTAAGCATTTTAAAACAGTATTCTTATTTTTCACAGATTTTTGGTTCTTTTCTAGCTATAATGAGAGTTAGAATCGAGGCCTAACTTACAGGCCTTTCATAGTAGCAGGCCATGCTAGGCCATAGCCTACCTCATTCCCCCCTTTGATTATTCTCACCCGCAAGTGAGGAAGGGTGAGAATTAAATCACTCATCAGTCAATCAACACATTATACTGGTGTAACGGCATCAGCATTGTGGGGTATAGGGTGATATCGCCACATAGCTAATACGTTCGTAGCTGCCTTTCGCTCTATAGTGTTATCAAGTGATGATGTTATCATGCGTAAGCAAAGGGGTAGGAGACAAGGGAGCAATAAGCACATGGCTAATATGAATAGTACGATCAACATAAGGGATTTCAGACCACCTATCCAAGAAAACAATGAACCAAAACACCCATCCATCTTTAAACCGTGCCAGGTCTGGACAGGCACAAATGTCTGCTCTCTCATCTGGGTGGCTAAATCTTCAACTACATGCCCATTATTATCAATCTGTAAACAACAATTACTTAAGTTCAACTTCCCATATACCCCACCTTCAGCTGCTAACAAATAATCTAAAGCTAAACGATTTTGATAAATGGCTGTACGCATTTGCGTACTTTGCTTTGCCAGAAGAGTTAGTGCTTTACTAGTTTCATTGGTTACTATTTCAACAACAGCTTGCAAACGTATTATTCGATTAATCATATAAACAGGGGTACGATATCCCCAAGTCTCATCCTGCTCCCAAGTAGTATGAGATGATTCTTTTTGGTGGCCATTCTTCACCATCCCATTTGTCCCATTGGCCTATTTTCAAGGCCTCCTTCAGCTGTTGACTTCTGTACACAGGATATCCCAGCTGTTCGCCTTGGGATGTCGGTAGAAGGAAAAAGGAAGGTCGTATGGTTCCCAATACACATGCGCCTCCCCAGTGATGAGGAAGTCTGGCATATGCTTGGGTTCCGCAAATCCAGTATAGTCCAGGTGGTGCTTGCCAGGAGTTATATGCTACTAAGTTAGTCCAGATGTTGGCAAGTCTGGGGAACTGGACTAGAGGATTGGAAAGTTCAGTAGCGTTGGCTCCTGACCACCAAGATGTTTTCTTAGTGGTACTGTTGTAAAACTTCTGATTGAGACAGACCAGCTGCCCCACTTCCATATTAAACATTGGTCCATAGCGAGAAAAACATAAATTTCCCACAATGAAGTGGGCCAATACCCATTCACTTGTGGTATTGCGTATATTAGTCTGATTATATGGAACAGAATAGTTCAGTTCTTGTGCTTCTCAAGGCCATTGGTCTCCCATTTTTGTTCCTCCACAAAACAAACAGTCTGAAACATGGAGACTAGAAGCAACTGCTCCCACTAATTCAAGAAATAAGTTCTGGGAGGCAGGAGGGATTTCAAACTCTGATTTCATGGCTTCATAGAAGGAGTGATGTATACGATAGGGTGAGGATACATGGGTGTTGGTGTTTAATCGCAGATACAAAATAGTCCCAGGATCTACACCTCCTCCCGCAATATGCAACCCAAACTTGTATCCTTGCTTCCAGTGGCTGGGATTGGCTATGAAGAGTTGTAGAGGATTACAGGCACCTTTCTGGCATTTTCTGGTATGCTGATCTTTGTTAGGCTGCCTTTGCGATGATCGCCGTCTTGTCCCGTCAGTGCATTTTTCCAGGTAGCAAAATATACACATTCCCATTTTGGGCAAAAGTAATCATTTTTAGATGCGGTGGTGTAAATAGTGGCTGCAGTACTTTTTCCTGTACACTTTCCCCATCCATAGGCTCCTTCCGGACACATGTATTTATCATCATGGTAGTAGGCTCGCTCCCATGACCCACATCTGTGGTAAGCATTTCTGTTGATGGCGTCACAAGCGTCATAGTTCAAGGTGATAGGTTTGGTGAAGTCGGTAAGGGGTTTTGTCGTATTCAGGATGGCTCCATCTTCATCATTCCAGCGTATCTCAAATGTATAGTATGATGGGTTTTGTCGAGGGGTATAACAAGTCTTACTTCTTCCCTTTGTGCAAACGTTCATTTCGGTGCCCTTATAAACACACCGGCTGACTGTTCCAGTGCAAGTATAGTAGGAATGATAGAGCAAAGTCTGAGTAATCTTTTGTCCTGTTCGGGTGGTGGTTATGCAAGCTATACAAGGGGGTAGGTTTCGGGTCAGAAACCCTGTTTCAAGTGCTGCCATAATCAGATTCAACCGTCATTGAAACGCCGAAATCAGCTGTTTCTTTCAAAAGGGTCTGATACTTCGCAGAATGGCTGTGCTTCGCTGTCAATCACCTCAACCCACCAATGAAACACCAGGGTCACACCACCAACCAGGGGAAGCCCAGGGATCATCAGTGGCGTCAGTGAATACTGAGCCAATCAATCTCTTTGTTTAGACCTTCAGGGGATACGGTCCTCAATTGAAAAATCCAGCGCTGTTCACAACTCTGTAATTTATTGATACGGTCCCCACCACGTGGATCAAAAGGTACATGGTCGATGACCGACCATCGTAAGTCCTGAAAAACATGACCATTGGCTAAGCAATGCTCTACTATTGGAGCTGTCACAATCCTCTGACGTAGACGGGAAGCATGTTCACTCAATCGAAGTTTGATCATCCAGGTAGTTCTACCCACATAAGCCAAAGGACACGGGCAGTAGATTAAATATACAACAAAACTCGAAGTGCAATCTGTTTCCCATCGTCGTCGGAATTGCCGGCCCGTGCCCAAGTAGGTCCATTCCACCCCTGTCATAGCTGAAGAATAATAATTACAGTTACCACACACTTTGTGACCTTCGTGTGGAAAAATAGGCGGAGAGGGTCTATCCTCTGCAACTGCAGAACTAACCAACAAATCTCCCAAATTGGCACCCCGTGTAAATGCTACCAAAAGAGGTTTTTGGAAGCAAGGGTGCAAATGTAAGATCGGCCAGTGTTTACGGAGAATATCAACAACACCATTACTAGATGTCATATAGGGCATAAACACTGGGTTGAGGTGATTGACAGCGAAGCACAGCCATTCTGCGAAGTATCAGACCCTTTTGAAAGAAACAGCTGATTTCGGCGTTTCAATGACGGTTGAATCTGATTATGGCAGCACTAGAAACAGGGTTTCTGACCCGAAACGTGCACGTCGTGCTTGAACGTGCCTGAGTAGTCTGCGGCTTGCTAATCCAGCTAAGTAGAGTTTTTCATGGTTTTATATGAAATTTATTATAATAAAATGGATGTAACTGAGTGGTGGACATAATACTGATATATGTTCCTTTCCTGTAAACATCCGACAAAAAAAAAGATTTTTTGATATATTTTTCTGGGGGTTTGTTTGGTGATTTTTGATTTTGTCAGTACGATTTATCACTGAAAATTGGGGTTTTCTTGTATACAAGGGGGTAGAGCAAAAGTCTTTTCCAGGATTCCCAGGATCACCACTCCCACAAGGCAATAGTGGCAGAGCATGGTGATTACAGTCTCTGGAGGTTAACTGGAAAGTTGAGGATAATGAACTGTGCTGAGTTTTCTTCTGTTTCTGTAGTGATGGTCACTTTCGCGTGATGTAAGTGGATGCTGAAGATTCTCTATAAAGCTGGCTGTCTCCTCAGAGTGAGTCGCAATGGAGTCTCAGGATCATTCACTGATGTCCATTGGCCAGGATCAGGAGCAGCTGCCGGCTTCACTTGACTGTGGTGGATCCAGGGTTCGAATTCTGCAACTTTCACTGCGGTGGGGGTTGACAGGATGACAACGTAGGGTCCCTTCCAATGCGGTGCCAGCGGGGTCTTTCTCCACTCTTTCACCCACACGGACATTCCTGGCTTGAAGGGATGCAGAGGCTCGGTCAAGTTGATGGGCAATCGGTCTTGCACCCACGTTTGGAGTTTCTGCAAAACAGAACCTAAAGCTAATAGTTCTTGTCTAGTTATTTGAGATCCTATCTGCCTCATGTCTCCCTTTATTCCCTACACTATGGGTGGAGGTCGCCCATACAAAATCTCAAAAGGGGAGACACCTAAGGATCTGGTGGGAGCTGAACGTATCCTAAGAAGGGCTATGGGTAGGACTTGGAGCCACTTCAGGTGTGTTTCTTGGCAGAGCTTGGATAACTGAGTTTTCAAGGTTCTATTCATACGCTCTACTTTCCCTGAGCTCTGGGGTCTGTAAGCAGTGTGCAACTTCCATTTTATTCGCAGAGCTTGAGCTAACTGTTGGGTCACTTGGGATACAAATGATGGACCATTGTCTGACCCTATAGTTGATGGTATTCCAAATCGGGGAATGATCTCGTGGAGCAATACCCTAGTGACTTCTCGGGCTTTCTCAGTTCGGGTGGGGTAGGCTTCTACCCACCCTGAAAATGTGCAGACTAACACTAACATATAGTGATATCCATTTACACGGGGCATCTCAGCAAAGTCTATCTGTATATCACTCATGGGGGTCACCCCTACTGACTGAACACTTGGGGGTGGAACAGGACCTTGCTTGGCATTATTTTTGGCACATATCAGGCATTGCTGTGCCACTGAGGCGGTCAGGGATCCTAGCAGTGAAATACAGAAATGGGGTCTCAGGGCTTTCTTCATGGCTGTTTTTCCATAATGTGTGGCTTGATGAAAAGCTTGGACAAAGGCTGGCCCTAATGCTTCAGGGATGACTGTAGGACCTGGAGGTGGACTACCTTCTGGGGGTGGTACCACTATCCAACCTTGTTCTGTTAAGACTCCTCCCTCCTTTTCACAATAATAGTCTAACTCTCTTGTAGTATATCGGGGTTCCCAGGAACTAAGGGGCACAGGGAATAGGGCTGCCTGCATTACAGTATCTTGGGTCCTAACCTGTCCTGTGGTGGCTGTCTTTCGGGCTGTGGCATCTGCAAATTTATTCCCTCGGGCAACTTCTCCTGCTCCTGTCTGATGACCTCAGCAGTGCATGACTGCCACTTGTTTGGGGGCCCACACAGCATCTAATAACATCAATATCTCGGGCCCATACCTAATGTCCTTACCCCCTGAAGTGATCAACCCTCGCTCTTCATACAAGGCTCCATGTGCGTGCAAAGTAGTGAAGTCATATTTGGAATCTGTGTACACATTTATGTGGAGTCCTTCTCCTAATGTCAAGGCTCTGGTGAGGGCTATCAATTCAGCTTTCTGTGCAGAAGTTCCTGGGGTCAGGGCTGAGGACTCAACTACCAGATCAAGGGTCACCACTGCATATCCAGCACAACGATGTCCATTGATGACCAAACTGCTTCCGTCTACAAAGAAAGTCCGTTCTGGGTCCTCTAGAGGGACATCGGTCAAATCAGGGCGACTTGAAAATACAGTGTCCATGGTTTCTAAGCAATTATGATCAGGTGGCCCAGGACCAATTGGAAACAATGTAGCAGGGTTCAGAGCTTGACTAACTTTCTACTGTATCCGAGGGTTTTCACACAACATGCTCTGATACTTCAACATTCGTGCATTGGTTAGCCAGAAGTTTCCTTTGTGTTCCATGAGAGTCAGAACAGAGTGTGGCACTGTAACTTGAAGAGTTTGTCCTAGTGTGAGTTTGTCTGCTTCGCCCACCAGGAGGGCTGTTGCTGCAACAGCTCTCAGACAAGGGGGCCATCCTTTTGCAACTACATCCAATTGTTTTGACAGATAAGCTACTGGCCGTTGCCAGGATCCAAGAGATTGGGTCAATACTCCCTATGCGTTTCCTTGTGACTCATGGACAAAAAGATGGAAAGGCTTCTGAACATCTGGAAGACCTAAAGCTGGAGATGACATCAGGGCCTTTTTCAAAGTTTGGAATGCTACATCTTGTTCGGGTCCCCAATCTAGTGGGGACTTTTCCACTCCTCTGGTGGCTTGGTATTGTGGTTTTGCAATCAGGGCAAAGTTGGGGATCCATATGCGACAATATCCCGCGGCCCCCAGGAAGGCTCTTACTTTCCTCCTAGTGGTTGGAATGGGGATATTACATACAGCTTCCTTGCGTTCTGGTCCCAAACGTCGGATCCCACTGGACAACTGAAATCCTAAATATTTGACTTCAGTTTGGCATAGTTGTGCTTTGGCTCTTGAGACTTTGTATCCAGCATCTTTGAGAAGGTACAAAAGTTCACTAGTAGCTTGTAGGCATTCACTTTCTGAGTTGGTGGCTATGAGCAAGTCATCCACATACTGAAGAAGAACCCTCTTTCCTGGGTCCACTGGGTAACTTGAGAGATCTTGATTTAGGGCAGCACTGAAGAGAGTAGGTGAATTCTTGAATCCTTGGGGTAATCTGGTCCAGGTGAGCTGACCCCGCCTTCCTGTTGTGGGGTCTTGCCATTCAAAAGCGAATAAAAGTTGACTGGTGGGTGCTAGGCGCACGCAGAAAAAGGCATCTTTCAGGTCCAGGACGGTGAAGTGAGTAGCCTCAGCGGGGATCAGTCCCAAAAGAGTATAAGGGTTTGGTACTACTGGGTGTATAGTTTCAACTGCATCATTTACTCGCCTTAGATCTTGTACTGGGCAGTAGTCCCCTGTCTCAGGCTTCTTTACTGGGAGAAGGGGGGTGTTCCAAGGTGACTGGCATTCCTTGAGAAGTCCATACTTCAGCAGTTTCATTAAATGGCAGTGAATTCCTTCTATGGCTGGTCGAGGGAGAGGATACTGCTTCACATGCACTGGTTCCGCTCCTGGCTTGAGGGTGACAATGACAGGGGCTATGTTCTTCGCTAGGCCAGGTGGATTATCTTCTGCCCATACTTCAGGTGGGGCTATAAGGTTGGTAGGTATACAGGGACTGGTTGACTTTATTGAAGGTGCACTATAGAACCGCCATTCTTCTTCTCGGGGAACAGTAAGCACCATTAATCTAGCAGGCTTTGGGTTCACAGTCATTTTCATTTCTCCCCTTCAGCAAAGGATATTTGGGCCTGGAGCTTGGCAAGCATGTCTCGGCCCAGTAGTGGAATAGGGCACTCAGGCATATACAAGAACTGGTGCGTTATCTTCTGTCCCCCTAGTTCACACATGCGGTTCTGCAAGAACGGTTTTGTGGCTTTATTTCCAGTGGCTCCTATAATGGTGACAGATCGTGAGGACAGTGGAGCTACTGGCTTGGCTACTACTGAATGTTCTGCTCCTGTATCTACCATGAATTCCATGTATTGGTCCCCTATCTTTAAACTGACCATAGGCTCCTGGGGACCCAGGGTGAACTTGGAGCCCGGTCTGGCCTAGTCTTCATCTATGTCATCCAGGTCATAGCCCGTCGCTACTGCCACTCTCTCAACGGCTTCCTCCCTCTCCTGCTGGAACTGTGTTCGATTCATTCCTCCTCTCCTTCGAAATCTTCCTCCTGGCCTCCAGGGACTCCCTCCTCCCCTCGCAGGGGCGGAGTCCAGATGCGGGCACTCATTTCTCCAATGTCCTTCTTCCTTGCAGTAGGCGCATTGATTTGCACCTAATTGAGGCCTTTCACTTCCGCGGCCTCTTCCACGTCCTCTGGTCCTTTGATTAGGAAAACCTCCTCCACGTCGTTCGGTTAGAGCAGCAGCAAGAAGATCTGCCTTCTTCTTCATCTTTCGTTCACTTTCTCTGTCCCGTTCATTTTCACGATTCACAAATACTTTCTGTGCGACTTCCATTAACTGAGCTGTATTCATGCCCGCAAATCCATCCAATTTCTGCAATTTTCGCTTTATGTCTCTCTGGGACTGACTAACAAAGGCCGCATTTACCATGCGTAAATTTTCCTGAGCGGCAGGATCATATGGGGTATACAGTCTATAAGCTTCAGACAACCGCTCATGAAAGGCCTCTGGGCTCTCATCTGGACCCTGGAGAACTTCCGATACTTTCCCGATATTCATGGCCCTCTGGCCTCCCTTCTTCAGGCCCTGCACTAAGGCCTGGCGAAATCTGGTTAAGGCTGCCGCCCCCCTTTCTTCATTCGGGTTCCACCCGGGATCTTCATTGGGATATTCCGCAGCTGCTGCTTGCGGGGGATTTATTTCCCCCCTTTCTACAGGGTTCTCTTCTAACCATCGGAGGGCTGCTTGCCCGATCCGGCCTCGCTCCTCAGTGGTGAAGAGGGTGGACAGGAGCTGGCGACAATAGGCCCAGGTAGGCTGATGGGTTTGCATAATGCTAAACATTAATTCTGTTAATTCCTGGGGCTTGGCTGTGTAGGAAGCATAATGCGTTTTCCAGTTTAATAAGTCTGTGGTGGAAAAGGGTACATAAACTAAGCTGGTTGGTCCTGGCGCCATCTTGCCCTGATCATTTAAAACAGGTATTCCAGGCACTTGGCGTAATGGCATTAGGTGCCCTGCCTTCTCCTTCTTCTTGGGAGTTACGCTTCTTAAATCGTAGGGCTCCCGGGCACTAGTCTCCTTGGTGGGTGACCCTGAACTGGCAGGAGAGCTTCCGCTTTCTATCTCATCAGAAGACTCGAGCCCCCCTGCTGTGCTTGGGCCTGACCCGGAACTTTCACTTGGGGTAGGGTGCTTCTTAGGCTGTTGCTTCGGTGTTTTCTGGGGCTCCTCATCGGGCTCTACTTCAAGTTGCGGGGCTGTGGGGACTAATTTCTGTGGGTGCCTGGGTAAACTATCCAGAATATCTGAGGACTCTGGGTCAGAATATACAGGTGGCTTCGCTTCCTTAGCCTTTTTGGTTCCCCTAGTCATAGCTACAAATATTTTACAGTGCTCTTCATAACAGCGCTTCATCCAGGAATCTATATAGGGGAACTGGTCAGGATACGCTCTTAATATAAGCTGATGAAGTCGTAAAACTGTCTCAAAATCAAAGGTGCTCCCTCGGGGCCATGAAGCAGCTAATGCGGGCCACTTCCTTTCACATAACATTTTTAATCTGGACGGAGTCATTTTTATACCATAATCGCCCGAATACCCTTTACGGAAATTCTTGATCATACATGCCAACAGAGTGTGCGTGGACTCCGTCCCTCCCATTTTTGTAAACGTCCTACCTACACTGCTACCTACGTACTCAACGTACCTGCGTACGTTACATACCCTACGTCCCTACGTACACGTAATGACGTACAAGACTACGAACAATAAGGATAGGTAGTATGGCTGCAGGTAAGGGGTCCGTACAGCCCACAAAACACTGGGGGGGGGGGGGGGGACAAACACCACTCGCTTCCTCCTGTTCGTGACCTGGGCGCGGTCGCCCGGCCAGAATGCGCTACTTAGGAGTCCGCTCTCGCTCGGTCTGTATTTCAGGACCTCTCACTCACATACGCAAGCATATTTCAACAAGATATCATATTTCAATATTTCAAATGTCCAGGTTTTCTGACTAACTGACTATTCCAAACAAGAAGGGTCGATGGCTTCAGCTTCCGCTTTCCTTACGCGGAGCTTACTAGGACCGCCCTTATGGGAGGTGATCAGGCTCCCATGTCTCGTGTATACTCATGCGAGATTTCCCAGTTAGTCTATACCAAATATACCAAATCAGTCTCGCGCACGCAAGACGTTGTCCCAGGCTGTTCTTTTCTGACTAGCAAATACTTCAAAAATGTCTACTCACCGGATCCGGTCCCTGATACCACACCAGCTTATGAGTTGGAACTTGGACTCCCTGGGTTGGAGGTGTTGGCCAGCTGGACCCGATGGCCCGCCAAGGCAGGCGGAACCCTCTCCGGCACAAAGGGGCCGGCGGCGCCTGAGGTTTCCCCCGCGGTCGGACAGACACGGTTCCAACCGGGCCAAACCTCAAGGCGAATTACGTGGATTACTCACTTGAATACCATTACCACTCGCACTTCCCGGCCAACGCACCAAGAATATGCTGTGACAAAGTGCAATCAATGAATAAGTCCAGGAGTCGATTGACAGGGTCCAAGTCAGTTTATTGTGCACAGGCCCAGTCAGTCAAAGTTTCAAAGGAACTGAGCAAAAGTTTATACAGAGACATAACTTTTTATACTTCTTTTTCAGTTTGATACATGACAGCTTTCTATTGGTTTTCACTCGATACATGCAAACTTCTCATTGGTCTTACATTCCCTGCACCTGTCCAATTAGAAATCCCTCCGGAGCCTAGCAACCAGCCCCCTCCTTTAGGATTGCTTGAACAATGGTACAGTTCTAAATCTCGTTACTTTTCTACTGCAAGGTTAACTTCGGCTTCTGGAATGCATATACTGTTACATTTCTGTTCTTTCACACACAAGAGAATAATAGAAGACTTATGAATTCATGAAAACTTCTTATTAAGCATTTAAACACTTATTTTTCACAGATTTTTGGTTCTTTTCTAGCTATAATGAGAGTTAGAATCCAGGCCTAACCTACAGGCCTTTCATAGTAGCAGGCCATGCTAGGCCATAGCCTACCTCAACATCAGGAAATACTTTTTCATGAAAAAGGTGGTGGATGCCTGGAATGCCTTCATGAAGGAGGTGGTGGGAGCAAAAACAGTGATAGAATTCAAAAAGGCATGAGGCACTGAGGATCACTACATAACAAGAGGGTGGAATCAAAGCAAATGTAAATGATTTCATAAATAGAGAGGGGTAACTTGCCTGGAGCGACATGTACAACCTTAAGCAAAGGCATAGAGGGGGAGTAACTTGCACAGAGCAGCAGATGCAACTCTACAAATCTAGCCACCTTACTGGGCAGACTAGATGGACCATGCTGATCTTTATCTGCCATGATTTACTGTGTTACAATGGGGTCTATTCTGAACCACGAATAGCGGGGGACGTCCATCCCCGCTATTCGTCCCCCTTGCCGTCCCCGACTAAGCCTCCCTGTATGAACAAGGAGTTTGTACGGGGAGACCAGATGGGGGCGGGAAAGGGGCAGTGTGGAGGCGGATTTAGGGCTGGCAGTGGGCGAGCCACAGCCCTTGATGTACAGGGCTGATTCTGATGTCAGCCCTGTACATTCGGGGCCGGCAGACTAGATGGGGAACCTATTCCACCTGGGAGGTGGAATAAGTTCCCCTAGATATCAGGGGCAAAAGGCAAAAGGTGGAGGGGTGCAGGAGATTCCCCACAGCCCGACCCTGGCCATGGGTAGCCAGATTGGAAGTCAGGCTGCGGGGAATGAAAAACGTCGTTGGCGGCTAGGGATTGCAGCTCCTGAATGGAGCTGCGATGCCATGGCAACCAGATGCCATGGTGCCATGGCTCCATTCAGGAGCCTGACTGAGTTAGCCGGGCAGGAGCATGTATGTACAGACTTAGATGCGATTCTGATCCCGCGGGAGCTAGACATGCCCCCTGGGATTAGAATCGTGTTTACCTCTGTGCGCCCGGTTCCGACCAGACACACAGAGGCCTGGGACGTGCAAATTGGAATAGACCTCCATGTCACTACATTTGCTGAAGGCCTGTGAGAAGAAAGTTTTAAACTGAATTTAAACTGTTTGTAGTTGGGGTTATGGAGATAAGCAAATGGCCTTTTAAAAATGGAACCTCTTGGTAGGCCTGTTCTTAAGATTCTTGTGGTCCTATGCAATGTCAAAGGAAATTTCAGTTTCAATGGCAATGGATTCAGCAATGGAAAAAGGGACATGTCTAAAGAATGAAGTTTGGGAGGTGAGAGAGGAGAGTAAATGCATCTGTAGGCAAGTACAACTGTGAACGTTATGCAAAAGTGGATAGGGAGCCAATGTGGTGACCTTAGAAGACCAGTTTTTCAATGATCTTGGTATAATACAGGAGGAAGATGAGTCATACAGCTAAATTTCGAGCAGACTATAAGGGAAAGTGATATCTTAGTGGCAGACCTGTAAGGACCAGGTTGTAGTTGTCTAAGTGATAAGATGAAATTGGACTTACCTGCTAATTGTAGTTCCTTGAGGAACTCCAGTCTAGTCCAGAAACCTCTGGCATTAAGCACCTCCTCACGCAGCCTGGAGACCGAACCCATCACTCTTTTGACGACACCGGTATAACTAGCCCAGGAACCGCCTCCTTGGTCCAGTAACCTATTGACAAAGCAGACTCACCAGAGCAACAATTAAGCAGATTTCATAAAATTTTCTTTCTCAGAACTGTTTTTTTTAACCATCTAGATGTAATTGCTGCAATAACAAAACTGAACCGAACCAGCTGTAACACACCTAAGAAGCTTTCTACTACCTACACGCTGCTTAGGCCTGCCCCCGCTCTCCTTGTAAAGGATCCCCCAATTTCAATGTACTCTTACTGAAATAACAAATTCTCTCCCCCCCCCCCACGGACTGCACCCCTTATAGCAGTCAGTACTGCATAAGTGTACGAACCCATTTTGCTTCAGGCTACCATCCAAACCAAAATCAGGGGAGGGAAGCTGGACTAGACTGGAGTTCCTCAAGGAACTACAATTAGCAGGTAAGTCCAATTTCATCTTCCTTATCGTCCCTCCAGTCTAGTCCCGAAACCTCTGGGGATGTAACAGAGCAGTGAACAATTCTACCGGGAGGGACCTGCCAGACCAGCCTGAAGCACTGCTGATCCAAATTGCATATCCCCTTCCGCCTGAACATCCAGCTTGACAAAAGAATTCAAAGACGACCAAGTTGCCGCCTTGCAAATCTCAACCGCTGGCACCAAGCTAAATTCTGCCCAGGAAGCTGCTTGTGCCCACGTTGAATGAGCCCTTAGCCCCTTCGGCACGAGCTTCCCCTTCAACATATACGCAGAAGCAATCGCCTCCTTGAGCCACCTTGTAATGGAAGACTTTGATGCTGCCTCTCCTTGACGCGGCCCTCCAAACAAGACAAATAGCCTGTCTGTCTTGTGGAACAAAGCCGTTCTCTGCAAGTACTTCTCAATACCCGACGCACGTCCAGGAACTTTAACCGTCCGCAGAACTCGTCCTTAACATCTGAGTCAAACACTGGTAAAGACACCACTTGATTCACGTGAAAAGCGGACACCACCTTAGGCAAGAATGAGGGAACTGTTCTCAACACCACCTTCTTGTCATAGAAGGACAAAAAAGGTTCCCAACAGGAGAAAGCCTGCAACTCCGATACTCTTCGAGCCGAACATATCTCTACCAAAAACACCACCTTGAGAGTGAGATCTTTTAACGTCGCCTTACTCAAGGGCTCAAATGGTGCTAGTACCAATGCCTCCAGTACCAAATTGAGATCCCACATGGGCACCATCGGTCTATTTGGTGGCCTCAAGAGCACCGCTGCTCGAAGAAACCGCTTAACATCCGGATGCATCCCTAGCGCTATCCCTTGTACCTTCCCCCGATAACAGGACAACGCTACCACATGGACCCTCAAAGATGCTGTCGCCAAGCCTTTGTCGTAGCCATCCTGCAAAAAGGAGAGAACATGTGGTATAGATGCCCTCAAAGACTGCACCTGCCGGCGCTCACACCAGTCCTCAAACACCCGCCAAACGCGCACATATGCCAGCGAGGTAGACCGCCGTCTGGCCCTTAACAAGGTAGTAATTACCAATGACGAGTATCCTCTGGCCCTCAGCCTTGCTCTTTCAAGAGCCAAGCCGTAAGCGAGAATCGATCCACCTGAGGCATGTTCAACGGACCCTGTACTAACAGATCCCTCCTGTTCGGCAGTCTCCATGGTCGACCCTCTAGGAGCCTCATCAGGTCAGCATACCAGGGACTTCTTGGCCAATCCGGCACAATCAGGATTACTCGTCCCCTGTGACGCTTTATTCGCTGTAGCAGTCGACCTATTAACACCCAGGGTGGAAACACGTACAGGAGCTGATCCTCTGGCCACCTCTGTATCAGAGTGTCCAGACCTTCCGACATCCGTTCTCACCTTCTGCTGAAAAATCGATTGGCCTTTGCTGACTTGAACGTTGCCATGAGATCCATTACTGGAGTCCCCCACGACGTACCAGTAGTTTGAATACCTCTGGGTGGAGCATCCACTCTCCTGAGTCTACCTTGACCCGACTCAAAAAATCGGCTGTCACATTGTCCAGTCCTGCCATATGCACTGCCGACAAGGCCCCCAGGTGATTCTCGGCCCAGGCTAACTGCTCTTCCAGGGCTACACTGCTTGTGCCTCCCTGACGATTGATGTAGGCCACTGCTGTTGCGTTGTCTGACAGCACACGGACCACCTTTCCCTGTAGGCCTCTCCTGAAGGCCCGAAGCGCTAGTCACCACTCTTAGTTCCAACCAGTTGATGGACCAACTCCTTTCTATTGTTGTCCACTGGCCATGGGCGAACTGTCCTTCAAAGTGCGCTCCCCAGCCAAACAAACTGGCATCCATAGTCATTGGCACCCAAGCCGGCGACTCCAAAGGCATCCCCTTCTCTAGACACCCTGGAACTAGCCACCACTGGAGAGCACTCCTTGTCTCTGGCAGGCAGGGTAGCTTCTGCGACAATTTGTCCGACTGATGCAACCATCTTCTGAGTAATGCTCTCTGCAGCGGCCGCATGTGGGCCCTGGCCCACGGCACTAACTCAAGCGTCGCCGCCATCGTCCCTAGAAGCTGCAGATAATGCCATGCCGTGGGAGCCGACTTCCTCAGAAATGCGCGGACGAGCTTTCTCAGTCTTTGCGCCCTTAGACTTGGTAGAAAAACCTTTCCTGATTCTGTATTGAATTGAGCCTCTAAGTACTCCAGATCCTGCGATGGGGATAACTTGCTTTTTGTCACATTGACTACCCATCCGAGGCTCTGTAAGAACTGCACCACTCGCAGGGTAGTCTCCTCGCTCTCGCTCCCCAATTTTGCCCGTAACAACCAACTGTCTAGGTAAGGGTGAACCAAAAACCCTTCCTTTCTCAGAACTGCTGCCACCACCACCATCACTTTGGTGAAGGTTCTTGGGGCCGTTGCCAAGCCAAACGGCAGTGCCTGGAATTGAAAATGTCCCATGGGTACTGCAAACCTGAGAAACCTCTGATGCTCGAGGCGAATTGGGATGTGCAAATAAGCCTCTGACAAATCTAAGGACGTGAGAAACTCCCCCTGTCGAACAGCTACTATGACCAACCTTAGGGTCTCCATCCGAAAATGAGACACCCTCAGACAGCGATTCACTCTCTTGAGATCCAGAATAGGCCGAAAAGTTCCTTCCTTTTTTGGCACCACAAAGTATCTGGAATATCGATCGCATCCATACTGATCCGGAGGGACCGGCACCACTGTCCAAAGTGCAAGGAGTTTCTCTAAAGTTTCTCTTACCGCCAACCGCTTCAACTGAGCTCTGCAGGGAGATAGAACGAATGAATCGACCACTGGACATTGGAACTCGAGGGCATAGCCTTCCCGAACTACCTCCAACATCCACCGATCTGACATAACTCGGGTCCAGGCAGGATAAAAGTCCCTTAGTCAACCCCCCACAGGCACCAACCCCACCTGGACCCCCCTTATTTCATTGTGATTTTCTAAGGTTCGTGGACGAGGACGCCCCAAACCCTCTTCCTGCCCCTCTGAATCCTCAAAAGCCCTGGGATCTGTAGGGAAAACATCCTCTTTGAAACTGACCAAATCTTGGCGTACGAAAACATCAAAACTCCCTTTGCTGACTCTTGGACGCCCCTGCTTCTGCTTATCCTCCGGCAGCCGACCACCCTTTGACTCACCCAGGTCTTTTACTATCTTATCTGAATCCTCTCCAAAGAGGAGCTTACCTCGAAAGGGGAGCTTATCTAACCTAGCTTTAGAGGAGCTGTCTGCCGCCCAGTTGCGGAGCCAGAGATATCTCCTCGCCGCTATAACCGACTCCATACTCTTTGACAGGCCTCGGATAAGATCGTAATGTATATCTGCCAGATAAGCAGTCCCGGATTCCAACCGAGACGCCTCCTTGGACGAGTCCTCTTTTGGGACCACCGAAGACATGCTCTTGCCACCCAAGCCCCACAAATAGAGGCGTGCATAGAAAGGGAATTTACATCAAACACCTGCTTCAACAAGGTGTCCAGCCTCCTATCCTGAGCATCTTTAAGCATGGCGCTGCCCTCAACTGGAATAGTTGTTTTCTTAGTAACTGCCAAGACCGCCACATCCACCTTGGGGGATTTAAAAAGGTCCTTATCCTGATCCACCAAAGGATACAGACGTGTCATCACTCTGGACCCCTTGAGCCTTGCCTCCGGTGTATCCCATTCTTCCTGAATCATCTCTCTCACCACTCTATGAATCGGAAAGGCCCTCTGAGACTTTCTCATGGCCTGTAACAAGGGATCCTCTAATGCAGAATCCACCGCCGTACCCGCTTACGGCATATTAAGTGCCTTAAGTGTTTCTGCGATAAGGGCCGGTAGCTCCTCCCGCCGGAACACCTGAACCACCCTTGCCTGGTCTTCCTGTTCTGCGAGCTCGCCTTCCTCCAATTCTTCCTCTACATCTAACTCATCCATATCCTCCGACAGACTATCCGGAGCTGAAACCTGCTTCGTCTTGTCCTTCAGAACCTTAGGCTTCTTAGAGGGGACGCCGTCCACTCCTAAGTCCAGGAAAGGTCCTGGGTGCTTTCCTCCCAGGCCCCCTTCCCCAGTGCCACCTGCAGACCCCCGCGTCCCTCCACAGAGGGCTTGCTGGAGTTACGCCACAAAATCCTGTGAAAAAATCGCCGCCAAACCCCCTGTAACAAAGGTTGGGGGGAAGGGATGTCAGGGGCTGAAGATGGTCCCGCTACCGGCTCCATGGGTGGTAAGGCAGAAAGAAGAGGGTCCAGAGAGGTATAAGCGCTCTCTTTCTGAGCCTCCGTCCCCCCTTGCACTAGAGTTTCTGTTGCGGATACCTCTTGCACGCACCCTCTGCACACCCCCGTCTCCGACACTGAACCCCTCCTAGCGCCACATACTAATCATTGAGGCTTAGAAGGCATGTTACCGGACTTCCGGTGACGTCAGGGAGCGCGATGGCAGCTTTCTGAGGGAGCTCCGGGGCGCTCTATAGAAAAAGCTAACAGAGAGCGATCCAACCCTGACCGAAGAGCACAAAAACCTAGGGCTGAGAGCACCAGCCGCCAGTGCGAATGTCCGTGAAAAAGCGGCTGGCGGCGTACCGTTCCTCATACGCGGTAGCGGAGGAGAGGGTTAAAGGAGACCACGAGGACAAATTGGCGGCTGAGGCAGCCGAGCAGTCCGATTCGGATGGTGAGCCAGATTTGGACTCGGACTCCCTGGGGGAACTTAAGGACTGGCTTACAGCCTTTAAGGAGGAGCTAATTTATTTATTATTTATTTATTTACATTCTCTTATATACCGCGCTATTCTGCATCAGTGCGGTTTACATTGAACAAACTGAAATTACATTGAACAGGGCATTATAACTTGGAGATAACTATTTTACAGGGAACATGGGCTATGGAGGGTTAAGTGGCTTGCCCAAGACCACAAGGAGCACCTGTGGGACTAGGGTTGAGATGGGCTCCTTTAAGAAGGATCTCAAAGAAACGCTGGCCTCGTTGAAGCAGGATATGAAGGAGCTCGGGGCCCGAGTGGAGGCCACGGAGGAAAGGCTGAAACAACAGATGGAGACGACAAGGGACTAGCTGGGCTGAGTTGAAAAATGCCCAGGACCTTCTCAGGGCAAAGACCGAGGACCTTGAGGATAGGTCCCGCAGGAGTAATGTGCGGGTGCGAGGCATACCGGAGGACCAACGATTCCAGGATTGTGAGGCGACACTTGCACGATTGTTCAGTGCTATGTTAAAGGAGGCAGATCCCACGGGTGAGTGGGAGGGACAACCGCTGCACATGGAAAGAGCCCATCGGAGCTTGGGCCCCGCACGGGACAATAGACCTCGTGATGTGATAGCGTGCATGAGTTCATTCAAGCTGAAGGAGAAGCTTTTGGCAGCTGGGCGAAAGCTTGGCCCGTACAAGTGGGAAGGGGCAAAGATTGAGCTCTATCATGATCTCTCGGCAGGCACGTTACAGCGGAGGTGGGAGCTGCGAGGGGTCACATCTTTGCTGCGCAGAGAAGGATGGAAGTATAAATTGCTCTATCCATTCGGGCTCCTGGTGATGGTGCAGGGCATCACACGACGAATTCAGAGTGCGGAAGGGGCATGGCCAATCCTGCGAGACTTGGGGGTAGAAAATATCCCGGAGAGCCATTTGCACAGCCAGCCCAAGGAACAGCGCCCATCGACCAGGAGCACAGGGATGAAGTGGCAGAGAGTGGAAAACAGGAGCAAGAGGTTAACCAGGCTATCTGGAGGCAAAGAGCAGCTGCCGGTGGAGGAGGAGACTGGAGACTGACTGAAAGAACCTGTTTTGACCATACCAGGAGGAGTTTGGATTGTGAAGGATTGGCTCGGCTGTAATTAACTAATACACTAGTTTATATTTAGGTCTTCGATGTAGTAGAATGTAAGGTATGGTGGAGGTGGAGTGACACCATAGGTGTCTACGGTATCGCACTGTAGGTACTGGATCTCCCAGGGGATGTGGATGGAGGGAGGGGCGGGTGGGGGGGGCGGAGGTGTGATGGGGGCGTGGAAGAGGGGGGGGTAAGATTTCTTGCCTTTATCTGATTGTGGGGAAGGGGGGGAGATCGCAGGGAATGGCAGAAAGAGGGAGGGGAACAGGGAAAGTGGGATCTCTGGGTAAGCAGGGGGGGCGGTCGGTAGGGGAGGGGGTTGGGGGTGGGTAGGATGTGAAGCGGGAGCGCCCGGGGAGTATCACTGGGGGTTGTCATGGTATCTCCGGTGGGAGTGGTAATGCAGGAGGGGGGGACGGGGGGGTGGGGTGGGGTGGGGAGGGGGTCAGCGGGGGGTACGTGGCCCGTGGGCAGCAGGGGGGGACGGAGGGGGAGAGGTATGGGGGATTAAGATGACCCAATGGGGAAGATAGGATCTATTAACGCAAAGGGGATGAACGACCCCCGGAAACGACATCAGCTTTATAGAGAGGTCACTAGGCTGGGTTGGGAGGTAGTGCTGGTGCAGGAAACTCATTTGAGGAGGAGAAATGAGGGGCTGCTGCGGAATGCGAAGTACCCGCATCAGTATTTTGGAGGTCTTAGGGGGGCGGCGGCGAGCAAAAGGGGGGGGGTGGCTGTATTGCTTCGCAGGGACAGCACCTTTCAAGTAAGCAAGGTGGAAAGGGATAGTGAAGGAAGGGTGCTGATTCTGGGGGGGGAATGGCAGGGCGAACGGGTTACTTTGGTTAACATCTATGCCCCGAATGAGCGGCAGATGAGGTTTTGGAAAGGGGTGAAGGAACTACTGGCCCGGCATGTGCAGGGGCAGCTCATTCTGGGGGGAGACTTTAATCTAGCTCTACACCCAGAGTGGGACAGACAAGCGGTGGGAGGGGATGGGAAGAATAACATTAGAAGGGTGCTGCAGGGCCTTATGGAAACCTATCAGCTGCGAGATGTGTGGAGGCAACAGCACGAGGGGAGTAGAGAATATACTTTCTACTACGCACCCCATGACAGTTATAGCAGGATAGATTATATTCTGTTGGATAGTGGGTGGGGCTCTCGGATTCAGGACGCGGAGATTGGGAACATCACTTGGTCGGATCATGCACCAACGTGGGTGGGAGTGGGGCAACATAGGGAAGGGGGGGTGTGAGATTTTGGAGGTTAAATGAAAGTTTGTTAAAAAAAGAGGAGGTGGTGACGGATGTCAAAGCCTGTCTGAAGGAGTATTGGAATATCAATGATACGGGGGAAGAGGGAGACGTGGGTTTGTGGGAGGGCATGAAGGCAGTGGTGCGGGGGAAGTTAGTGATGTGGGCATCTCGCTATAAAAAGCAACGGTTGGCACGGGAGGAGGAACTGCAAATAGAGATAAAAAGAGCGGCGGAGCGCTATCAAGGCCGGGGCAACAAGTGGGATTTTAAACATTTAAATCAGCTCAGGATGGAGTTGCATAAACTGCAAGTTGAAGAGATCGGGTTTCAGCTGACTAGGATGAAACAGTGTTATTACGAATGGGGAGATAGAGCAGGGAGAATGCTGGCCAATAAATTGAGACAGAGAGTGGCCCAGACAACTATAGGGGGGTTGGTGGGGACAAAGGGGGAGACGTTAAGGTCCGAGAAACAAATTGGGGAGCGCTTTTGCCAATTTTATAGGGATTTGTACAAGAAAAAGGAGGGGGGGACGTTGGTGCAAGTGGAGGAGTATTTACAGGGGATAAGGCTGAAGAGACTGGAGGAGGGAGAGAGCCAGGGCTTGGAAGAGGATATCACCTGGGAAGAAGTGGAGCAGGCCCTGGGGGTGCTGCCACCTGGGAAGGCTCCAGGATTGGACGGCCTGACGGGGGCTTTCTATAAAACGTTTCGGGAGGACCTGATGGATCGGTTGGTGCGGGTAGCGAATGGAGTACAGCGGGAAGGGGGGCATTTCTCGGCGGAAATGCTCACAGCGGGGATTACTGTTTTACCTAAGGGGGGTAGGGACCCTCTGCAATGTGGGTCCTACCGCCCCATCTCTTTGATAAATGTAGATGTAAAAATTATTGCCAAGGTGCTGGCTAATAGGTTGGCCCCGCTGATGCCAGGGCTGATAGAGGTAGACCAAACCGGGTTTATAATGGGGCGGCAGGCCTCTGATAATATAAAGAGGGTGCTGGAAGCAGTTTGGGGGGCACAGGCTCAAGGGGAAGAGGCAATGTTGCTGTCTATCAACGCTGAGAAAGCATTCGATAGGGTGGATTGGGACTTTCTGTTTCTAGCCATGCGGCAGATGGGCATAGGTCCTAAGTTTATGAGGTGGGTACAAGCGATGTACAGGGGCCCAAAAGCAAGGGTGAAGGTGAATGGGAGGTATACAGAGGCTTTCGACTTGGAAAGGGGGACCCGCCAGGGGTGCCCTATGTCCCCGCTATTGTTTGCTATCGCTATCGAACCCCTGGCGAGGGCCATAAGGGGCAATGGGAAGGTGTGGGGACTGCAGAGGGGGGGTTACCACCATAAAATATCGCTATTTGCGGACGATGTCCTCATGGTGGTGACACAGCCGGAGGAGTCTTTGCCAGAGATCCTGCGACAGTTGGATAAGTATGGGGAGGTGTCGGGGTTCAAAGTGAACACTGACAAAATGGAGGCCTTAAATATAAATATGTCCCTGCAGCGGCTGGGAAAGCTGCAGCAAGCTTATCCGTTTAAGTGGGCGGAGAGTGCTCTCCAATACCTGGGGGTCAATCTTACTCCTAAGCCCCAAGAGATGTATGGGGCCAACTATAGCAAACTGTGGACAGAGATAGGTCAAGATTTACAGAGGTGGGGGAGTTATGAAGTGTCGTGGCTGAGGAGGATAGCGTCGGTAAAAATGAATGTGCTCCCGCGAGTATTGTATTTTTTTCAGGCCTTGCCGGTGGCCATTCTGGGAGCTCATTTGAGGGGGTTGCAGCGGCAGGTGAACCAGTATGTATGGAAAAAACGACCGCCTCGGATAGTGCGGGCTGTGATGTTTAGGAAGAGGGAGGAAGGGGGGCTGGGGGTGCCCAACTTGCAGGTTTATTACTGGGCAGCCCAGGCACGCCATGTGATGGACTGGCGCGAAGGGGGGGAGAGGAAGAACTATGTAGAGATGGAGAAGGACAGCGGTGGGGGGCTGCCCTGGGCTGGGCTTCCCTGGATGGGAAGGGGAGAGAGGGGGGCAGGAGCGCGGGACAATCCCTATGTGTGCCACGTGTTGCAGGAGTGGGACAAGATCAGGGGGGTTGCAGGGGAGGGCGGGGGGGACGACACACTTTTCTCTGATGAGGGAACTCTGTCATACAGAGGAGTTCCGCCCCGGGAGAGAAGGGGGAGGATATCGAAGGTGGGCACGAGGGGGCTTGAAGTGTTTTTATCAATTTGTTGATGGGGGGGAGTGGGTCCCATTTGAAGAATTGCGGGAGATCTACGGGTTGCGGGAAGGGGATCGGTTCTACTATGGGCAGGTGGTGCATTTCCTTAGGAAGAAGCTAGGACGGGAAGGCCTCGTGCGGGACTACACCCCGTTGGAGGTGGTATGGTATGGTAAGAAGACATCCCCGGGGCTAACTTCGGCGTTATATAAGGCAATCCAGGGGACATTAGTAGGTAAGCACAGATATATGCGGGAGTGGGAAGGGGATTTGGGAATAGAGTTAGGGATGGGGCAATGGAAGAACATATTTGACCAGTTGAGGATGCTACCATTATCGATAGCCATTCGGGAGAACTGGTGTAAGGTGGTTATGCGCTGGTACTATACCCCTGTCCGATTGCACAAGATGTTTCCGAGGGCATCCAACATGTGTTGGAGGGAGTGCGGGAGGTGGGATCCTTCTTCCATATATGGTGGACATGCCCCAAGATACAGAGGTATTGGGGGGCGATTCGGGAGTGGATACGGGAGGTGGTTGGGAGGGAGGTGACACTTGACCCTATTGGGTATTTGATGGGGTGGTGGAGTGTAGGTGGGCCGGCCCAGGACAAGAGGCAGATAATGGTGTGTTTGTGTGCGGCCCGCTGTGAGTTGACCTACTGCTGGAAACAGCGGGATGCCCCGCGTGTGGAGCAGTGTGTAGAACGACTCAGGCAGGTTTATCTAATGGAAAAACTGACGGCTGCACAAAGACAACGGGTAGATAGATTTGAGAAGCAATGGGATAAGGTGCTGGAGTATTTAAGGAAAGATACTATATCATAGTGGGGCCAAGGAAGGGGGGGAAGGGGGAGGGTGGGGGGGCGATGGGGCTAGGGTGGTACGGGATTAAGGGGAAGGGTGGAAAGGTCTGGAGGGTGGGGGGAGGCAATAAGTATAGGGGGGGTAGGGGTTGGGGGACACAATGGGGGTGGGTGGGAGGGGGAGGGTGCAGGAGTTTGAAGGAGATGCAGAGGGCAAGGATGCACATACACATTACTGTACTTGGGGGGGGGACCTCCTGAATTTGCAGTTCTGTACCTTACATCCTCGGGAGGGGGGGAAAGAAAGGGGCAAAGGGAAGTTACATGGTTCAGGGGTAGAAAAGTTGTGGTTTGCTGTTTTTGAATGTTACAGTATTTGAAGTTTTGGGAGGGGATGACAATGCTACGATTCGCAATAGACTGTCTAGATGATGTTATGTTATGATATTTGTACATGGAATTGTGCAGGAACTGTCGATTACAATAAAAAGTTAAATTATAAAAAAAAGAAGGCATGTTGCCTAGTCTGGAAATCCTGCTTATCTACCCAGACCTTCATAGCTCCCAAAAAGATCCGAGTCTTTTTTTTTTTTTTAAATGCACGTTAACCAGCGTTTGACAAAACCTCTCTAGCAGGGCCACTCCCTCTAATGTCTTCTCTGCGCCCCGAAGACTTTAAAAACAGCCCTGCTTCCGTTCGCAACAGTTCGGCGCTCCAAAATCTCCCGCACAGCCGCCACGTGGCTTGGGCCTACTCTCCCCGATTAATCTGTCACCCGTGGACTAATACCGCGCCTTTGGAACTCCCGTTCTGCTCACCTTCTCTCCTTGCTCTTCCGAATCCCGGCAAGTACCCCCACTCTGAGCCCTTTCTCCTCAGAGTGGCTTCAGCTTCGGGGAGCACAGCCGCCGAAATCACCGCTGCTTCAACCGCCGCTGCAAACCTTGCGCTCCCGCTGTCTCCGGTCGCAGCGACTCACGGCTCCTCACCCAAATCGTGGGTTCAGGAGCCGGAGACCCCTCTACCTTCTCCCACACTCTTCCCCGGAACCAACCAAATAGATCTTCCGGGAAGGGAAGGGGGGGGGGGCGTTCTCTGCAGCAGCTAAATATTATTATTTTTTTACACTATTGTCTAAATACTAGCTACCTCACTTGACCTATCTAATTCCCTAGCTCTCCTTATTTATTCCTCCAGTGAGTCCCTAAACCTCTGGGCTCATGCCTCCTCCAGCTGCTTGGAGACCAAGATAACTGGACCAAGGAGGCGGTTCCTGGGCTAGTTATACCAGTGTCGTCAAAAGAGTGATGGGCTCGGTCTCCAGGCTGCAGGAGGAGGTGCTTAACCCCAGAGGTTTGGGGACTAGACTGGAGGGACGATAAGGAAGAAAGTGAATAAGGGCTTTGGTAATGTGTTAGGAAAGGAAGTGAAGGATTGGGAACGGATTTTGGTAATAGAGAAACAAGCAGTTTATTGGTGTTTGGGATATGTCCAGAAGAGGAGAGGTAAGAGTTAAAGGCTTTTCCAAGGTTTTGGGCCTAGGGGATTGGGAAGATAATGTGCCATCCACAATGACTGAAAAAGATGGGAAGAATGGAAGTGGCTTGAATGGAGGAGAATGAGAATATCTCTCTTAGCCACTTTAAGGTGATAGTAAAGAAATGACTTGGGGGAATATAAGAATGTCTGTTTGTCTCGGCCACATTAAGTTTAAGGTGATGTGGAGAAGGGAAGAAGCTTGGGGGGACTATAAGAATGTCTGTCTGTCTTGCCAATTTAAGTTTCAGGTGATAAGGTGAAGAAGGGAAGTGGCTTGTGGGGGAGGGGGGAATATAAGAATGTCTTTTTTTGCTATGTTAAGTTTAAACTGAGGGTGGGGCATACAAGAGATAGTATCGGATAAGCAAACTCTGATTTGGGATATTAAAAGCCTGGCTTTTCAGCCAATCCTTTTAAACAGGAATATAAGAGAGGCAGGTGTAACTTATAGACTAACCAATTTATTAAGACATGGGCTTTTGAGGACAAGAGTCCACCTCATCAGGGTGTTGAGTCATCTGATGAAATAGGCTCTTGTTCTTGAAAGATGATGCTTCTTTTCTGAAAGAAAGCTGAGAGCAGATGAAGCCTCTGTGGATAAGTGGAAAACTTGGTGACATAAAGCTTGGGAAAGAGGAGAGATTGTGGGTTTATTTGGAAAAGTCTGTTTGTGATCTAATTAAAAAAGTAAAAATAATTCTCAGGTTGCTTTAGAGGCTTTAAATTAATTTCTGCTAGATATAGGTAAGCTCTTAAGTAGGCAAATAGCAGCTTGCTTTAGGGGGTTTAAATCAATTGCTGTTAGATTTAAGTAGCCCTTATAGCCTTAAAATTTGACACAGAAGCTTCACAGCATAACAAAAGAAGCATTTCAAAATTGTTTTCAACAGTAGCAGGAACGCTAGAGGAAGTGTGTTTTATCGGAAGGGGACTACTTTGAAGGAGACTGATTGCAATAACTGTCAGTGTCATACTTCTTGTGTTATTATACAAGTCTCAATCTCATATAATGAAATCCTCTTTTAAGTGTGCAGCTTTGGCCAAGAAAGCTAATAGAATGCTAGGAATCATAATACCTCTGTATCACTCCATGGTACGACTGCTGCTTGAGCGTTGCATACAGTTCTGGTCGCCACATCTAAAATAAAATATAGCAGAATTAGAAAAGGTACAGAGAACGACCAACATGATAAAGGGGATGGAAGAATAATCCTATGAGGAAAGGCTTAAAAGGTTCAGACTCTTCAGTTTGGAGAAGAGATGGCTGAGGGAGATATGACAGAAGTTTATAAAATAATGATTGGAGTAGAACAAGTAAACAGGCTGTTTGCTCCTTCAAAAAGTAGAAAGACTATGGAACGTGCAATGATGCTACTAAGTAGTATATTTAAGACTAATTGGAGAAAATAGATTTTCACATAACATGTAATTAAGCTCTGGAATTCATTGCCAGAGGATGTAGTAAAAGCTGTTAGTGTTAGCTGGGTTTAAAAGAGGTTTGGACAAGTTCTTGGAGGAAAAGTCCATTAATCTTTATTAAAGAAGGAAATCCACTGCTTTCTCCTAGGATAAGCAGTATGGAATCTGTCTATCTTTTGGGAACCTGACAGGTACTTGTGACCTGGATTGGCTTCTATTGGAGACAGGATATTGGGCTTGATGGACCTTTGGTCTGACCCAGTAAGGCAGATCTTATGTTCTTAATAAATTGATTGGTCTATAAAGTGCCACCTATTTCTGTCATTTTTCCTGCTGCATACTATCATGGCAACCCCTCTGTTAAGTGAATATAGTAATTTCTGGGCTAAATTCTTAAGTATATTTTAATTTTTAATGAATATTTTTATTGTTTCATTGCAGTATATTTGAGAAATGGTTAATTTTGGTGACAAATTAAAAATAAAAATAAACCAGTGCATACAAAGTCCCAACAATAGTTTCACAAGGCAGCAGAACCCCTCAAAAAAACACCTAAATGGAGAAAAAGACCTCTGTGTAGAGTGTTGCCAAGCCGACACAACGGCTCTATATCAGCATAGTTAAATCAAAAACATGTCACATACTACGCAACTACACCATCATAGATCTAAAAAAACACCACTCATGCAGATGATGCATACAATTTGTACAATAATCATAACATTATTAGTAGTAGTACTATAGTGCTCTGTTGCACTATACTAGTGCTCATCCTGTCCCACTCAAGAATGGTTTGCCATTCTCTCAATTCCTGCATTATCGCAGGAATTGTAGTTCTATATTTGAGTTTAAGATACAATCTCAACAATTAGCAATGGTTTTTCACGATCGGGGGTATCCTCCGTTGAGAAAGCTAGAAAAATAAAGGCTGCGAGGGCAGCGTCCCAAGCCGGCCGCCTGTAACTGGGCAGCTCGGCGAGATGTGGGGCCCAGGCTCGCGGTGCGGGGAGGGGGGGGGGTTGGGAGGCTAGGTGACTGGGCCACATAATTTAAATTCATTGGCTCTCCCAGCTTACGGCGCGTGGGGGGACAGCCAATGAGAGTAAGGGGAGAGGCGGGCTGGGGAGCGGGGAGCCGGAATCCGGGGCCAGTTGGAGGAACTCCAGGGAGCGGCGGGTGCCGGTGTGAGTCGGCGGAGATCACAGGTGGCAGGAGGTATCGGTGGAGGCAGATGTGGAGAGTCCGGAGCTGTTGGGAGAGTGCGGGCTGTGCGAGGCAGCTGTCGGAGGAGCTCGGAGAAGGAGCACGTGGCTCAGAGCGACACAGTGTGCAGGGACACGCGGCAGCAGGCAGTTTGATGGCGCAGCGGTGTTGCAGAGAAGGCCTCGAGGCAAGTGGGGGAATTAAGGAGGGCATCAAGTGCGCGGTGGTTTTGATGGCTAGGGGGGGATTGCCGGGACGGGGGCGGGAGCGGGCTGGAGGGTTTTCTGGCCAGTAAGGCAGTAAAGCTGGAGGTCGGGTTAGGGAAGGAAATTTGGGGGAGGCTGAACAGCAAAGGGAAGCAAGCGGGCTCCGGAGAGGAAGGGGAGCAAGGGGAACAGGGCAAAGGGCAAGAGGAGAGGGGTTGCCGGCAGGGAACGGGGGCGCGGAGAGAGAGCGCGGGGGGCCGGACCTCGGAATCGAGGCAGGCCTAATAGGGGGGGGGGTTGGATTCGCACTCAGGGGAAAGGCGGGGTGCGGATTCAGGGGGTGGAAGGGGTGGAAGGCCGGAGTGACCTTCTGGGATGCCGTGTACGGGGGGGGGAGGAAGGGGCTATGGGTCAGCAGGAGGCCATGGGTCAACATGGGGTGGGGCTGCCGGGTGATAGGGGGGCAGGGTTCTGAGGGGACAGGGGGGGTCTGGGTACAGAGGCGCTGCATGGGAGGTGGCAGAGCAGTCACCCGGGAAGGGGGAAGGTAGTCGGGCAAGGGGGGTGAGCAGCTGGGGGGAGGGGTGGGGTCCTGGCAACATTGGTTGGGCGGTGGTCAGGGGTCATCAGTGCCAGAGTGGCTGGGAGCTTGGCAGCCAACCTGGCCGGCGATAGCCCCTCCCCAGGTGTTCTCGTTCTTGTCTCCACAGGTGCCGGCGATGATTCCGTATGCAGCAATGCCAGGAGGGGGAGGACAAGGCGGACCGGAGTAGCAGCAGCGAAGCATGGTGGACAGCGCGGGCGAACCTGTGGCAGTTACCAAGCGGGAAGAGGGACCAGTTGCTGCAGGTGAGGCACAGGAGGAAACAGGGGGAGGGGGGAGCGGGGGGTTGGATTAGGGGGAAAGGCACCTAAGAAAAGGAAACACGTGTGTCGGCAGCGGCATGGTTCAGACACTTCTTCTTCATCTTCTTCATCGACAGGGTCATCGTCCGTGTCAGAAGGGGGCGGGGACAGACAAGAGGTGGGCGGTAAGGAAGGGGGTGTTGACAATGCAAGGGGCTGTGCCCCGTCATTAGCGGCGTATGCTGAGTTATGGGAGGGGGTGCCGAGAAAGTTGCAGAGCAAAATTAGGAAAAGGCGTTATATTGTTATATTCTGTTTGCTGGA
This sequence comes from Ichthyophis bannanicus, assembly GCA_033557465.1. Classification (NCBI taxonomy): domain Eukaryota; kingdom Metazoa; phylum Chordata; class Amphibia; order Gymnophiona; family Ichthyophiidae; genus Ichthyophis; species Ichthyophis bannanicus. The sequence goes on from CM066032.1 coordinate 643,464,009, forward strand.
GGGTCGGAGGCGGTCGGGGGATAGCAAGAAGAAAAGGAAGGAAGATGAAAAGGCAGGTCGCGTCAAGAAAGTTTCTAGGAATGTGGTGAACTGGACTAGAGCTTTTTTACATTTGGCGAGCGTATGGGGGCATCACTTTCCGGAACAGTACGGAATGCTGTTGGCGTATGCAGATTCTATCCTGGAAGCCGCACAGACGCACGAGTGCTGGTCGTGGTTGAACTACGACGAGAAGTTCTGAGATAAAATGGAGGAGAATCGTTTTTTTGTCGTGGGGTGCACAGGATATTAATCTGTGGCTCACGCAGATGTCCGTTAAACCGGGGGTAGGGGGTGTGAGAGGGAAAGCAGGAGGGGGGATACCTGGGGAGACAGGACGGTCTTTTCGTCCGACGGGAGCCCCGGGGCAGCAGAAGAGTGGTGTTACAGGCAGGGGCGGCCCAAGGGGGGTGCGGGGCCATGTGCGGAGATTCAGTGCGGGGCCTCATTTGCATAAGTGGCCTTATTTGCATAAATATTTGCATAATGTTACCATACACTAACTTTTAGTAAACATGTCTCTTAATGAGTGTATGGATAAAGAAAGACTAAAAGATTTCTACATTACTATAATCCAGTGCCAACCGCCAGGCACATTAGGAACTACTACAAACGCTGCCCATTTAGAACCCATCAAAAGAAAAAACCCAGCACAAGGCGGAGAAACTTCAAATCTAAAAATAGCCCCGGCTCCAAACCTCCGTATGTGACATGCAAACCTTATAGTATAATTATGAAAAACACTTTCTTTTTGTCGGAGTAACCAGCCAGAGGAGGCAGGAACTGCAACCCGTCCCTCGCCGTGGTTACTCCATTTTAATCATTTAAATGCTTGAAAAAAATCTTTAACTTATCTTGCTTAAAGCTTAAATCCAGCCAACATGGAATTCAGAGGACACAACGTGCCACGTTTCGAGCCATCCAGCAGTCACTGGCTCTGCATCAGGTGAAAAGCTAGAATCCCGTAAAAAAAAAGCCATTTTTACGGGATTCTAGCTTTTCACCTGATGCAGAGCCAGTGACTGCTGGATGGCTCGAAATGTGGCACGTTGTGTCCTCTGAATTCCATGTTGGCTGGATTTAAGCTTTAAGCAAGATAAGTTAAAGATTTTTTTCAAGCATTTAAATGATTAAAATGGAGTAGCCACGGCGAGGGACGGGTTGCAGTTCCTGCCTCCTCTGGCTGGTTACTCCGACAAAAAGAAAGTGTTTTTCATAATTATACTATAAGGTTTGCATGTCACATACGGAGGTTTGGAGCCGGGGCTATTTTTAGATTTGACATTTAGAACCCATAGCAAACCCGCCGTATCCTGACAGCATTACCAGGACTCACAAAGCACTATACCCTACCTATCAAAAGGCAACACTGCAAATATTAAACCAATACATTTCAGAGAATACTGGGGAAAGAGAACAAGTGGCAATGTCAAATAGGAATTACATAAACAGAATACCTCAGCTCAGTTACACATGCAGAACATAGACCATCACCAAACAAGGAATCACAATTTAGAAACAGGAAGGCAATAATTAAACTGGGAACCCCAAAAGCTAAACTTGGAATGTACAACAACACTGTAGAAATAAAACTATAAATTAATTTCCTCTTGTACCAAACAAAGCACAGACGTTAATGATGCACATTTCCCAGAGCTTTCATATTCCAGTTAATAAATTCAAAATAAAGAGATATCTTTCTACCTTTTGTGCATTTTTTTTCAGTTGCAATTGGTCCAGCCACTTTCTTCTGGTTTCTTCATGTTTTATGCTAACTCTCCATCATCTGCTGTCCATTTGTCCTTTCTTCTCTCTTCTAGTTTTTTTTCCATTCCCTCTCTCTACATCTGCTTTAACATACTAATCTTTCTCCTTTTGCTCTTTCCTCATTCCTATTTCATCCTCACAAATTTTACCCCTCCATCCTCAATCCCCACTTACTCTCCCAATACCCGGCCAATTATAGATTTTTCATCCCTCCCACACAAAATATTTTTCCCCTCTCCATTTTACTCTCCCAGCCCCATCCCATTCTAATCCTCACCCAACATCAGCTCCCTTCTAGTTCCAGTCTCACCCAGCATCCATTCCCTTCTAGTCCCTGCATCAGCCCATTTCCAGTCCTAGCCCCCCATCAGCCCATTTCCAGTCCTAGCTCCCCCATCCATTTCCAGTCTGAGTCCCTTCATCAGCTCATTTCCAATCCTAGCCCCCCATCAGCCCATTTCTAATCATTTCCTAGCCCCATCATCAGCCCATGTCAAATCATAGCTCCCCTCCACTCAGCCCAATTCCAGTCCAAGCCCCCCATGAGCCTACTTCCAGTTCTAGCCCCTCCATGAGTCCATTTCAATTCAAGCCCCCACCACAGCCCATTTCCAATCTTAGCTCCCCCAACAGCCCATTTCCAGTCCTATCCTAGCTGCTCCATCAGCCCATTTTCAGTCCTAGCTCCCTTCCCTCACAGCCCATTTCCATTCCAAGCCCCCTCCCCATCAGCTATTTGCAGTTCAAGCCTCCCCTTCCGCTCAGCCCATTTCCAGTCCTAGCAACCCCCCAACCCATTACCAGTCCTAGCCCCCCATCAACCAACTTCCAGACCTAACCCCCCATCACCCCATTTTCAGTTTAAGCCCCCCCATAACCCATTACCAGTCCTAACCCCATCAGCCCATTTCCAGTCAGCCCCCTATAGCCCATTGCCAGTCCTAAACCCCCCATCAGCCCACAGCCCATTACCAGTCCTAACCACATCAGCCCACCTCAAGTCCTAACCCCTCCCCATCAGCCCATTTCCTGTCCTAGCCCCCCCATAGCCCATTATCAGTCCTAACCCCCCCATAGCCCATTACCAGTCCTAACCCCCCATCACCCCATTTCCAGACAGCCCCCATCAGCCCACAGCCCATTGCCAGTCTTAACCCCCTCATAGCCCATTACCAGTCCTAACCCCCCATCAACCCACAGTCCATTACCAGTCTTAACCCCCCCATAGCCCATTACCAGTCCTAACCCCCCATCAGCCCACAGCCCATTGCCAGTCTTAACCCCCCATAGCCCATTACCAGTCCTAACCCCCCCATCAACCCACAGCCCATTGCCAGTCTTAACTCCCCCATAGCCCATTACCAGTCCTCACCCCCCATCACCCCATTTCCAGACAGCCCCCATTAGCCCACAGCCCATTGCCAGTCTTAACCCCCCCCCCATAGCTCATTACCAGTCCTAACCCCCCATCACCCCATTTCCAGACAGCCCCCATAAGCCCACAGCCCATTGCCAGTCTTAACCCCCCCATAGCCCATTACCAGTCCTAACCCCCCATCACCCCATTTCCAGACAGCCCCCATCAGCCCACAGCCCATTGCCAGTCTTAACCCCCCATAGCCCATTACCAGTCCTAACCCCCCCATCAGCCCACAACCCATTACCTGTCTTACCCCCCCATAGCCCATTACCAGTCCTAACCCCCCCCCATCAGCCCACAGCCCATTGCCAGTCTTAACCCCCCATAGCCCATTACCAGTCCTAACCCCCCCATCAACCCACAGCCCATTACCAGTCTTAACCCCCCCATAGCCCATTACCAGTCCTAACCCCCCATCAGCCCACAGCCCATTGCCAGTCTTAACCCCCCATAGCCCATTACCAGTCCTAACCCCCCCATCAACCCACAGCCCATTACCAGTCTTAACTCCCCCATAGCCCATTATCAGTCCTAACCCCCCATCACCCCATTTCCAGACAGCCCCCATTAGCCCACAGCCCATTGCCAGTCTTAACCCCCCCCCATAGCTCATTATCAGTCCTAACCCCCCATCACCCCATTTCCAGACAGCCCCCATAAGCCCACAGCCCATTGCCAGTCTTAACCCCCCCATAGCCCATTACCAGTCTTAACCCCCATCACCCCATTTCCAGACAGCCCCCATCAGCCCACAGCCCATTGCCAGTCTTAACCCCCCATAGCCCATTACCAGTCCTAACCCCCCCATCAGCCCACAACCCATTACCAGTCTTACCCCCCCATAGCCCATTACCAGTCCTAACCCCCCCCCCATCAGCCCACAGCCCACAGCCCATTGCCAGTCCTAACCCCCCCCCCCATCGGCTCATGGAAATTAAAAAAAAAAAAAAAAAGCTGGCCGCGGCAGCATGGAGTGTCCCGCGGGGCCCCCTCTGCCCGGCTGAACTCTCCCGGTGCGGCTGAAGCCCTCTGCTCCGGCATGCAGATACGCGAAGGGAGAGTGTCTCCCTTGCGTCTCTATTAAGCCCGCAGGGGCTGATGGGAAATTTCTGCAAGCCGGAGCAGAGGGCTTCAGCCGCGCCGGGAGAGTTCAGCCGGGCAGAGGGGACCCCGCGGGACACTCCATGCTGCTGTGGCGGCAGCGGCCCATTTTTTTTTTTTTTTAATTTCATTTTTAAAAAAAGCAGAATGTTCTTTGCGCGGGGCCCCCTGAAACGCGGGGCCCTGTGCAAAAAACATTCTTGCTCAATGGACGGGCCGGCCCTGGTTACAGGTACAGGGGGCGTGTGTTGGAGGTTTAATAAGACATCCTGCCCCTTTCCAGATTGTAAATTCCGGCATGCATGTTCAAGTTGTGGAGGGGAGCATCCGGCGGCAAAGTGTATTAAAAAAGGGACAGCCCTGTTTAGTGGGCCAGCCCTTAAGTAGTGATGCGGTGAGCAGCCTGGCTGATATCCCGATAAGGTTAGAGGCGTTATCGGACAGGCTGCGACATTATCCGAGGCGGGGGAATAGGGAGGTGTTAGAGAAAGGGTTTCGGGAGGGCTTTGTTATCCCGGTGGACGGGACGGTGGTATCGGGCATGTCGCGCAATTCGCCTTCAGTGCGGCACTGGGCATCAGTAGTGCGGGAGAAATTGTCAAAGGAATTAGAGGGGGGAGGATTGCTGGTCCATTTGCAGAAAAGTCGTTCACGAATTTGGTATTGTCACCGTTGGGTATTATACCTAAAAAGGAAGCGGGGAAATTTAGACTAATTCATAATTTTTCATTCCCGGAAGGAACATCAGTCAATGATCACATACCGCGCGATAGCTGTACGGTTAGATATGCATCTTTTGACTGGGCGGTGGAACTGGTTAAGAAAGCAGGTGAGAGGGAATGGATGGTGAAGGCAGATAATGAATCGGCATTCCATCTGTTGCCGGTTCACCCAAGCAGTTTTCCTTTGCTAGGATTCTGGTTTGAGGGGCAATTTTACTTTGACAAGTGCATGCCTATGGGATGCTCGGTGTTACTTTGAGAAATTCAGTTCCTTTTTGCATTGGGCGTTGGTGCAGGAAGTGGGTTGCGCCAATGTAGTGCATTACTTGGATGATTTTTTCTTTGTGGGAGCGGAGCAGTCGAGGGATTGTAGGCGGTTGTTGGGCAGTTTCATGGGCTTGGCCAGAGACTTGGGGGTGCCTTTAGTGGAGGAAAAAACGGAAGGTCCGACGAGACAACTGACGTTTCTGGGGATAGAGTTGGATTCGCGGGAAATGGTAGCAAGGCTTCCGGATGAAAAGGTGACGAAGCTGCGGGTCTTAGTGACCAATGCGTTAGCTTCTAGGAAGTTGAACTTGAGGGAGTTGCAGGCATTGATAGGTGCATTGAATTTTGCATGCCGTATCATCCCGATGGGTAGGGTGTTTCTGAGGAGGTTAGCAGGGGCAACGGCGGGGGTCCTAAAACCATATCATAGGATTAGGGTGTCCAAAGTGATGAAGGAAGATTTGCGGATTTGGGACATCTTTTTGCAGGAATTCAACGGCACATCTGTGCTGATGGAGGCAGAGGTGTCCTCAGGGGACTTGCAGTTGTTCTCGGATGCAGCGGGAAGGGCGGGTTTAGGTATATATTTTGCGGGGGCATGGTGTGCTGACAAATGGCCTCAGACATGGCAGGAAGCGGGTTTAGTCACCAATATTGCTTTTCTGGAGTTGTTTCCTATGCGGTTAGCATTGGAATTGTGGCCAGAGCGCTTGCATAATAGAAGGGTACTATGGTGGTGTGACAATGAGGCGGTGGTATGTATAATAAATCAGTACAGCCCGAGATGTGTGCCAGTGGCTGACTTAATGAGGGAGGTGGTGCTAGCTTTTTTAAGGTTGAATGTGGTGATCAAAGCATGTCATATTCCGGGTTGTACTAATGAGATCGCGGATGCTTTCTCTCGTTTTCAGTGGGACAGGTTCCGGAAGCTGGCACCAGGAGCCAAGGAGAGTGGATTGCGGATCCCCGATCACTTGTGGCAGATTGGCCTGAAGAGATGCTGAGGTTGCTGCGAGCCTCGGAGGCGAGAAGAACATGGTCGGTGTACCAGAAGGGCTGTGACAAGGTGGAGGACTTCTTGCGGAGATGGGGAATGGCGACCAGATGCGGTGTCCGACTGGATGTTAGCAAGTTATGTCGTGGAGGCGAAGAAGATGGAGTGGTCCAGGGCGGCGGTTCATTCGCATTTAGCGAGGTTTGCATTTTTTGCGAAGGCGGTGGGGTGGATTCCGGAGGGGGGGTGTTTTTGGCATGGAGGTTGATGCAAGGGTGGGCAGAATGAGACCAACACCAAAGGACAGCAGGTGGCCGATTACGCACGACTTGCTGGTAAGGCTATGTGAGGCGCTCCCGATGGTGGCAGGGTCAGCATACGAGGTGGTGCTGTTCAAAGCAGTGTTTTGTTTGGCGTTTTTTGGGGCCTTTCGTATGGGTGAATTGGTAGCGGATTCCGGGAAGGCTGGGAGCGGTAGTGCACTGCGGCGACAGCATGTGCGAGTGGAGAGGGGGTTGGTGAGGGTGCTGTTGGCACGCTCGAAGACCGACCAGCAAGGGCGGGGCTGGTGGGTGGTTTTACAGGAGATGGAGGGTGTGCAGACCTGCTCAGTGGCTGCACTGCGGGAGTATTTGCACATCCGACCGGAGGTAGAGGGTTTGCTTTTTATTCATGAGGATGCGCGCCTGCTGACGCGTTTCCAGGTGTCAGCTGTCCTCAGAATGGCCCTGCGGCAGATAGGAGAGGTGCCGCTTCAATTTGCGGCGCATTCATTCCGCATTGGGGCAGCAACAAGTGCAGCGGCAGCTGGGTTGTCGGAACAGGAGGTGCAACGCATTGGGCGATGGCACTCTAGAGCGTTTCGAGGATATATCCGTTTGTAGGGGTAGATGGTGGGGGGCTAATTTTGTTTTTTCTCTTGCAGATAGAGGACGAGGTCCACATGGCTGTTGGCTGACTGGCCATTCCTTTGTGCATTGGGCGGGTCGGCGAGCGGCAGTTCGGCCTGCAGGGGCGAATCTGGTCCTAGATAAGAAATATAAAATATAATATAATATAATATAAAATATAAGAAATGTTAAATAAATAAATAGATCCCGAAGTGGTGTCCGTATTATGGCTGGGTGAGCGAGGTCTACGTTGGACACAGTTACTCCCTTTGTTGCGGCACCACGGGCGGCTGTGGCCTGCACCGGACTTGATGTTGATACATTTGGGGGGCAACGACCTGGCAGCATGGATCTGCAGGCAACTCATACGAGCGGTGCAGAGAGATCTGGAAGAGGTGCTGCAGCTGTTTCCAGGAGTAATATTGATGTGGTCAGACATTATAAAGCAGCCTAGTTGTCGCGGCCAGAGACGCTGGTCACGTGGTCTGACAAAAATTAACCGGCAGATTGGCCGCTGGATTTGTGCACATGGGGGGTACCAGGTGCTGCATTCCTGGGTGGAGGTGGATTGTGCGGGATTATACGGGACCGATGGTGTGCATTTATCCCCGGTGGGTTTGGATTTGTTATTGAACAATTGGCAGGAGGCGCTGGAGTGGGTGGTGTTGAGAGATGCTCGCTGGTCGCAGCTTTGGGGGGGGGCGGTGCGGGGACGGTGAGGTCGCCCGTGCCAGTGGCAGGATCCCGGAGGTTTCCGGAGTCCGGAGCCTTGGATAAACTTGGGACGGGAGTGGGGTACCCCCGAACCGGAGAACCCCTGGGCGCGCTTTTGCTAATGATATGGCGAAGTCAGGTTCCCAGGGGGGAGAGAAGTTGGGAAAGCGGAGGCGGGCACACCTTGCTACGGACATGGCTGGTGAGGCTTCATTCCGCTGGGTCTGCAAAATGATGGTTATTCGATGTTGATTGTTATGCGGTTTCATGGTTTAATAAAGCTGTGACCAGAAGTGTTTACCAAAATTTTGGTGTCCGAGTGTTTATGGTAGGGGGGGGAAGGAAGGATTGGTGCAGGGAAGGGAGTGTTAAGGTTGGGGATGAAGCATCGAGTCCAACCTGCTCCGGTTAATAAAGGCCGCGAGGGCAGTGTCCCAAGCCGGCCGCCTGTAACTGGGCGGCTCGGCGAGATGTGGGGCCCAGGCTCGCGGTGCGGGGAGGGGGGGTTGGGAGGCTAGGTGACTGGGCCGCATAATTTAAATTCATTGGCTCTCCCAGCGTATGGCGCATGGGGGGAGAGCCAATGAGAGTAAGGGGAGAGGCGGGCTGGGGAGCGGGGAGCCAGAATCCGGGGCCAGTTGGAGGAACTCCGGGGAGCGGCGGCCCACCCTCCTGCCCCATGGTACAGAGAACAGGAATAGGGGTGTCGCAGCTTTGGGGGGGGGGGGTAAGCGGGATCCCAGAGGTTTCCGGCGTCCGGAGCCTTGGATAAACTTGGGACGGGGGTGCGGTACCCACGACCCGGAGAACCCCTGGGTGGACTTTTGCTAATGATATGGAAAAGCCGGGTGCCCGGGGGGGGGGAGAGAAGTTGGGAAAGCGGAGGCGGGCACACCTTGCTACGGACATGGCTGGTGAGGCCTCATTCCGCTGAGTCTGCAAAATGATGGTTATTCAATGTTGATTATTATGCAGTTTCATGGTTTAATAAAGCTGCGACCAGAAGTGTTTACCAAAATTTTGGTGTCCGAGTGTTTATGGTAGGGGGGGGGAGGAAGGATTGGTGCAGGGAAGGGAGTGTTAAGGTTGGGGATGAAGCATTGAGTCCGACCTGCTCCGGTTAAGGGCATTGTACAATGACCGGAGTTGTTTATTGTCTTCTATGGGTTCTCGGGATCAAGGCAAAATTGACAATGCTGGTTTCTTGCATTTTGTGACTAAGTATACACCATTTAGCAGGGTGTTGTGCTACATAATTTTTTCGTATTTTGGGGTGTTGTGCACAATCCCTGGATTGAGTGAATATAGTCCTTGGATGGTATTCTCTCGCAGACGGAATTTACGGGATGTTCTAAGTCCCATGGTAGCTTGGAAGTGAAGGAGATGCCAGTTGAGGTAGGTCATTCTGTGTGCAGGCAGCGTTCAGTTTGCGCCATTATGGTGCCTCTACAGTCATTTGTATATTGTGATTGTGATTTCAAATTACGATGGAAACCAGATTGCTAGTGTGCCCTTGCGGTTTGGCATATGTGGGTAAGATATCTCGACAATTACGGATTCATTTGTTAGAACATTGAAGTAAATTAAAATATGCATTTCCACATGCTCCTCTTGTAGAATACTGTCAATCTATGTTTCATAGTTTTGCTGATTTAAAATGTTGGGTTATTGACCATGTTCTGCCATTACAGAGAGGGGGCGATCGAGACTTGTTATTGATCCGGAGGGAGCAGTCGTGGATCTTTCGGTTGAACACAAACCAAAAAGAAAAAAGCACCTACTTGCAGGAACCTCAGAAACACAAAGAGCAAGAGGTATGGTGGTCACATGCGCTTTATTAATAATGAAATACCCCAAAGCATTTCGGCAACGCCTTCATCAGGGGGCTGAGAACTGCAAACAACAATAAATAAATAAAAACATCAATATAGCCAAACAAATAAAATGCATAGAAATAAAACCAACATTGGAAATATTGAAACATTAAAAATACAAATACATATGTTTAACAAAGTATAATAAACCATATATTAAATAAACATAAGTAAAACAAATTTTAATGACTAAAAAGATAAAAACAAGAAGGACAAAAAACTAATTGAATGTGAAAGGGAAAAGAATGCAATATCAGGAAACATCATAATTATAAAAATACTTACATTTCTAGACATCATATGATGAAGCGCACAGAGGAGAACAGATTCGAATACCTGAATCAATCCTATGATAATTGAGCTAAAGATCATGAACATAATAATTACCGTCAAAAATATATATATTTAAACATAAAAATAGAAATAATAATAAGGGAAACCCAAAACCAACGAGCAAAAGACCAGGACAGCATAATACAGAAAAAATCTCAACAAGTAATAACAGAGAATATACCATACAGCACATAAAATTGTATTGAACAAATGATGTGACTGACATAAGTAAGCAAAGGAACTCATTTCTGCAAGGCACAATGATGTAATAAATAATAAAGACATCACAGTTTTATATATATGTTTACAAACAACAAGATTTGTAATAGGGCAATACATAAAAAAACTAAATACGTTTAAAAATGAAAAAGCGTATTGAACGCATGAAAAACATACCTAAAAAATATGTATACTGTGACGTAGGAGACTCTTATGAAGCAATGGAAACTGATAGTGATCCGGTGGAGAGAACCGGTACTGCAAGGGAATGCAGGATTTTCTCTTATGAGAGAAAAAAACACAGAGCTAATCAGGAACCACACCTCACCTCAAGGCAGGAGAGAAGCCAAGTCCCTGATTGGGCACGCCCAAGCAGGAGGCGGGCAGTACAGTACTCAGCCAGCTTGTTAAGAACTGAGAAACAGAAACAGTTAGATGAGCACGAGCACCAGGAGCAAGACGCAGAGGAGGAGTCAGGACACAAGCACCTGGACGAGGACGGATCAGATGACCAGGAACAGGAACCGTTGAAGAGAGAACCACTAAGCAACTGTGATCCACGAAGGAGCAGACAGGACCTGGGAGACTCAGGGGCAGAGAAAGACTTCTGTTACCAGAAGAATTCAAAGGCACTGAGAGACCCAAGGCTACAGCTCAGGAGTTTAAAGGACCAAGCAGAACCTTGGAACAGGAGGCAGAGGGAGAAAGAATTACCCTGGAAGAAGCCCCAGCACAAGGTATCTGGTGGGTTTGGAACGGCTAGCAAGCTTAACAGTGGGAAGCCAGAAAGAGGGAACTTTAATTGTGAAAGACAGAACAAAGGCAGAAAGTTTGATAGTAATTGGTTAAGCCAAGAGAAGCCTGACTGTTTTCCTTTTAACACTCTGAGAGGCTCTCCAAGCACAGCTGAAGCGTTTTACCCTGCACTGTCATTTGGAGATAGGTGGGGGAAGGGAAATGCTTACACGCTGAACTCTTGTCCAAGTAAAAGCACTGATAATTGCCAAGAGATAAGAACATTAAACAAGCATTTACCTGAAGGAGGATATTCTCAGCCTAGCTCAGAAAATACACAGGCTGAATTACTTCTCACTGAATTCAGGGAGTTGCTTAAAAGTAGAGCAGTTTCTCCTCATGACGTAGCAAAGCCTATGAGCAGCTGTGAGGAAGAAATGCCTTTAATTTCTCTGCCGTCTACAGAGCAGGAAGTCCCGATGGACTGCTCTACATGTGTGATTCAAAAGGACATTTAAGTGATATGCTTGCCAATGTTTTATGAAAGAATATAACAAAGTTACCTCACTGATTGCTATGCAAAAGAAGCTTATGTGAAGAGAATAAGTGAAAGCATATTCTGTGCAATTCAGGAGCATTGCTGTTACCAGAGTTTTCTGTTATGTTAATGAAAGGAGGTCACATGACAACCAAATGTGATCAGTAATGGACATTTAGCCAAGCAGTAAAAAGCCTTGTTTAGTTAAGTTTCTCAGCCTTGTTTTGTGCTACATTATTTCATTTACATCTGCTGCATTTGAACTCCGGAGCGGGAGAAATAAACCTCACAAAATAAATTTTCTTTGCCTTGCCTTACTACTTGAGCACCTACACAACTACAACCTTAACCCTCAAGGGCATTCAAGGCCAGCCCCTCCCTTAACCCTCAAGGTCCAGGGAGTGGATGGGTGGCAATACGCATGAAAGAACTAATCAAATACTACTAAGTAATACATTATAAAGATATACATTCGATTATCATATGGCTAAAAAATAAAGTTATAACATACATTCAAATTTCTTACCATGGATAAAAAAGAGACAATTGATTATGTCAAAAACAATGTACTCTTAGCAGATCAGTGTGAAAGAAGATTTGTATATGCGCATATGGCTATATGTAAAGTCCACTATTGCCAATAAATAAGGTAACACTGATAACGGTAAGTAATGATTATATTAAAGGCTGTATTAAAAACAGAGCTAACTGATCCTTAATAAAATTATTATATGAAAGCCTTGGTTATTTAGCCTTGACAAAGAGCATTGGAAACAGCAATGCATCCGTAGAAATACATAAAAATACATAAAAAGAGGAAACAGCGGGTAATACAAAGTGAGTAGTCAATGATAAAATAATTAGGACTTATACAAAGACAAATCTAAGCCAGAGAAACAACTCTTTTTAAATAAAATGCCAACTTGTAATGCTTAAGCAACTCGAAGAACGCGGCATGTTTATTAAAGTGCGTTAGTGCGATTCGCGGTAGGAGCCGCGGTAGAGACTGAAACCCCAAATAAGGACATGGGCGGTACATCGTTACCCGCAACGCGCGTTCCAAAAACTAACGAGCGTGACAGGGCGCCATGGTGCGTCACCGCGCGTAACCGAGCGTTAATCCCAAGAGGGCCTACAGATACAAATCACAGAAACAGAGCTGTAGCACAGTGGTTACCTCACTGACCGCTGTCACAGGCAGCATGGGTTCGAATCCTCTGGGTTCCCCAGTGTGCCCAATGCAGAAGGCTGGGCCAGGCACCATCCTGTACATTACATAGTGAATGAGGAGGCAAGTTTTTCTTTACGTCCAGTAGTGTTGCCAGCAAACACACCCTCACAGTGGTGCAACCAAAGGTGCTGCAGATGGCACCCCATAATGCACCACACAGGCCACATTATAAAGTGCACTGTCCACAGAGGCACATCAAAATGTCCCCTATAGAACACCATATTAGGCATCTTAAAGGGCGCCAGATAAGGTGCCGCATGGGGCGCCTTATGAGGCACTGTAAGGTTATATTATGCTGAGGGGGTTTCGCTGGCAGCACTAATGTGCATTAAAAATATACAATGCTGCAGACAGCCCGATAAAAGAAGCCCCCTGTCGGTCTGAGCCCATGACCACTGGCCCCACAGGCCGTAAAGGAACCACCGGGCTGCAGCCCCATAGCTGCCAACAACTCCCTGGCTGGCAACTGAAGGGCATCAGGACACCACCCAAATGGCCCGCTGTGTTGGCCAGGATCTGTCCCAATGCAAACATACCCATGGTGCAATGCACATGCAGATCAGCAGTCCAGAGATGAACACAACAAGGGTTATGTACCCACACAGCCTCCTGGCACGGTAGGGCGAAATGACTGTGTGTGTCACTGTCACATAGTAGCAACAGACAGTAGCCCAACAGAGTGCCCCATAAGAAGTTAGAAAAGGTGTCCCCTAAGGCAGCTTGATCCGTAGCACAATGGTTAAGACACTGGCAGATGGTGCAAGGTCTGTGAGTTCAAATCCCCCTGTGGCCCCAAAGACAAAAGCTGCCTGCAACATTACCCTCCGCAAACCATAGTCAGTGATTTGGATAACCAGTCAGCACTCAGTTGAACCCATAGTTACTCCCCATTTTTTGTCGGCCATAACCAACCTGAGAGGTGGGAGAAAATGCCCACCTCCCCTCATTGGGAGGGCCCGTTTAATCAAGAGAGCCGCAGCCCACAAAAGAAGAAAATAGTGTGAATTCGCATCCAGAACCGTGTCTGAGATATGTACAACGTCAAATATATCCACAAATCATGTAATTAAGGAAATAAAACCTCAAACCGTGCTGGAAACAAGGCAGGTAAGAACCGAATTGTCTTGCCATCGTACCCCTGCAGGAAACCCCACCACGCCATGCATTGGTCGGCCCAACTCTGGGCCCTGTATCATGTGAATGTGTACCTGTCAGGCGGATGTATCTGTGGATGAGTCTGCGACATTACCCACACACCAATTTAGTGATGTCAGAAGCAGCTTGTTATGTACGTCGAACAGGTTCTGCTGTCAAACACACATTCACAGGGCTATACCCTGAGGGTGCTGCATAGGGCACCCTACAAGTCACACCAGAGGGTAAAGGTAAATGTGCACTGTCTGCCAGGGCACCCTATAGGGCGTGTTACAGAGAGCCCCATAGGTCATGCCATAGGGTTCCCGATGAGGCACCATGAGGATTCTGCACTGTGAGGGTGGTGCTGCTGTCAGCACCAATGTAAAGTAAAACTACAAGATGCCCCCCAAAGGGCCACCAAACAATCCATCTGTGGGCTGAAACCCATGACATAGGGGCCCCCACAGGTAATGAAGTAGCTAGTCGCCCATATTGTCAGTGCAAATTACACAGTCCCAAGAATGAGGTGGCCAGCCCATGGAGCTGAACTGTGAAATGCTACAAACCCCCACACCATATCCACAGCAATTGCACTATGCACATACAAAGAATGCCTGTCAATGAAACAAACCAAGGTCTCAGCAAACAAGGGCATATGGCAAACACAATCAAGACCAAGGCCAAGATAATTACCAAATATAAAAGGCCCAATAACATCACAGACCTGTTTCATAAACCGAAAGCCACTGTCAAAAGCAAAAGCAAACACGAACATACTATGAATATGTGGAGAAAGAATATGCAGATGGCTGTACCACCAGAACCAATAACCCCCTAACTGGGCAAAGAAAGGGCGCCATGTCACCACCCAAAGTGCCTGCTGGGGGGTAAGGATATGGGTGAAAGCAACAACACTCATGGTGCACTGCACATGTACATCAGCAGTCCCGAGATGAACATAGGAGGGGGTAGGCACCACCACAGCGCCTGCCCTTGAAGGGAGAAATGAATTTGTGCGTCACTGCCATAGAACAGCAAAAGACAGTAGCCCAACAGTGTGCCCAAGAAGAAGTTTGAAAAAGGCGACCAGTATGGTCCCGAGAAGGGTGCCCCATGCTAAGTGCAATATGAGGTACACAGGGATAAGAGAGTGCAGATGGAACCCTGGCCCATAGAACCATATGGCACGGTGCCCCAAAAAGGGTATGTGGGCCAAGGTCAGTGTGCCCTAGGGACTGCAAGTGGTGTCTGCAGGACCTGCAGGACCTGCGTGGAACAGAGACAGATGTAGTAGTAACACCACACAGAACCCACAGTAAAGACAATGAACAGGTGATTGATGGAGGGAGAGTAGGGAGTCACTGGACCCTCACCCCTGTGGACATCCCATGTGTCTGGAACAGCGCAGACAAACATGGTGCTGGCAACAGCAACACACCAAAGGTTGTTGGCACCCTAGAGTACTAGAAAAAAAGTGTGTGGCAGTTGAGGAGAAAATGTGTCACCCAGTGGAGGCGGAGGTGGCCAGAGGAGTGGGTCTGCCACACAGAACAGGCACAGGCCCGCCAAGAACACAGAGATGCAATGCAGACAAGGGTAGCAGTGTAGGATACGGGGTGACAGTGCACAGCAACATACAGGACATGTCACATCACACTGATGCAGATAGATGGACCAAAGGATGGTCCCCAACTGTGATGAGGATGATAAGAGCGGCCCGGACCTAAAAGCCAAGAGATGACTGTTACAGCGACCACAGGTACCAGTGCAGGAAAGGCAGCAAAACAGGGGAACAGAGAGAGTGAAAAGCCATGAACACTAGGATGGAAAGCGCTGCAGAAAGAGAATAACTACAGTAACACCAGTAGGCATACAGAAATGGATGCAGACAGGACCACAGCATGTCACCATACAAAACCACAGCTGTGTGCCAGGTGAGGGCACCCCAAAGACTAACCAAGATGCAGTACACGTTCTGAGCAAGGGTCCACAGGCAATATCACAGTCCACAGGTGGGATGGGAGGCACATATGAACAGGTCCACACACGCCCCAGGAAATATAATGCAGTGTAAACCAAATGCAATATATCAGGGGAGCGACACATGAGGGCTGGAAGGGTCCAGGCCAATGGAAAGCCATGTGGATGGGCTGTGTCCATGGACAATCGACCGTAAGAGGAGCATGTGCATGACCAACCAGTTCAGTGATGTCGCCCGGACCAACCGGCAGCAGCAGCGGTCCCAGTAAACAGGCAGCCCAGTCACATGCCCCACCACAGGAGGGAAACTAGGAAGAGTCAAGACAATGTGGCACACAGGCCGCAAAAAGGCCACACTGACATGCACAGCTCAACCATGGAAGGGTGGGCGTAGATGTGATGGGGCTGCACACAGCATATGGGCAAATAAGCATCTAACAAGGAAGGAAACGATCAATGCCAGGTGTTCCCCAAACTAGCAACCCCCGAGTGGCAATGAAACTGGGTGACCAACACCCCACTTATCCAAAACATCAAAAGTGCAAACAGTCGTCCACAAAAGGCAGTCACCAGACCCAAGCAGCCAATGTATCCTGCATCCCGGTGCACCATATGACCTGTAGAAAGACATGGGTCCTCTGTCTTTGCCCCCGTTGCCAGCACACACCCAATCCATTTTGCGAGTGCACCCAACTGTTGCTGCCTGTTGAGCCTACACACCCTGAGCACCCCCCACTGGTGCAAACCCAAATCCTATGCCGCATCTCATCCGCAGTCGCTAACATACAGTTATATGTGATGTGAAGGGCTCCAAAATGACATGTCCCCACAGTGTCCACACCCACCGTATGCACAGCAGTCACCATCCCCAGCCACTAAAAGAACATGGAGAAAGCATGCAGAGTGACAAGGCAACATGCCATGTCGACAGTTATGTATCATGGTCACATAGTCATGTACAGCTCACCCCCCCCCCTTTACTGCAAGAAACGAAATACACAGACAGTCCATGGCAGCAACGGGGACCCAGTCCCCCCAGTGACATTCAAAATATGCCAGCAATGAGTTTGAGGAGAAGGCCTGTGTCCAAATTGCAGAGGCCCCTATCCCTGTGGCAACAACAACCAGGGACAGTCTCACAGGGGTGCTGTGTCCACGCACATATGGATGACGGGATCTCCAGATGCAGTGTAGCAGATGTGTCATGTATGTTGTCTGTGTCCTGTGTGAAGATATGTAGATATCAGGAAATGGAATGCCACACCAAACCACGGCCCCTGTAGGTCTGAAAGGAGACAGTCAGATGGAAAGAGGTCACCCAAGAATGCATACATACCACCACATGACATGGCCACAACACTGGGCACAGTGCACATGGACCACTGCAGGAGATGTCTCTGAAGACCAGAACCCCATCCCAATATGTTCATGTAAATGCACATGACACACAGGCACCACTGGGGTCCAGAGCATGTCCAGCAGTGGTGTCGCACATAGACAACAACCAAAGACATGATGATAGCAACAGGCCAAATGCAGCGCCAGCACGTGGTGTATGCCCCAGAGTCTGGAAGCTGAGGCCTACGTGAAAGTTAGAGCTGTGACCTGACTGGGAATGTCCGTGTCACGCAAAAGCACAAAGAGCCCCAATAGAGGCTGCAGACATCAATGGAGTGCGGGCATTACCATGTGTGCATGGGTAGCTGTGAGTGCAGCATGTCCAAGGTGTGTTGTGTTGTGTGGAACCAAAATGTTGACGTACATCGGTCCACCAGCAAACCTGAGACACGTCAGAAAAGAATATATAACAAATGCCCACAATGTATAGTAGCCCACAGGCAGAAGGGAAAAGAGGGATGAGGGAACATCACAGGAACGGTGGCCAGACACATCCCTGAAACACACATAGGCAAGGAGGCGCAGAATGATCGGTCATGTAGACAGGTCAAGCAGACACAGAGACATACACTGTGATGCAAGGTATGCATGCCAGAAGGTGCAGATGGCAGGACCCCCGACAATCACCGACAAGTGGAGACCCCCATCACAGTACATGCATGAGTGCCAAGCATCCTGCCAATACCACAATGGCAGTGAGTGATCCACATGCTCTCAAACAATACAATGCCCTGTCTCGGTGGATGCACACAGCCTGTCATTATGTGCATCAGAAACGACATTAACACTCTCAAGATGTGCACAGGTAATGGCCACATGTGTGACAAACGGAAGCTAAGGTTGAAGGGGTAGTGGCCCATAGACATGTGCAGCACCATAGGAGCAGTGGAGAGAAATCAACATATATGTGTCAGAACATGACGACAGCAATGCAAACCGCACTGTATGCCAACTCACCCGAGTCACCTGCCTGTTGCAGTGATGTACACACACTCCCCACACGCAGCACAGCATCGGGCAGTATGGTCAGCCAATCCCTGGGGGCCTGGAAAACAGAAGCTCATCCTGGGGAGGCAAAAACACATCAGACATATCGAGACATGTCACGGTAGTGCTGCACAATCCACACACCTGCTCACACATGGTCAACCCAGATAAACGTCCCCTGCACAAGCAGAACTTACAGGAGAAGAGCTCCTCGATCAGATGTTGCCTGGCCGCCATCCCAGCACGGGTGTCAACATGGCCAGGTGCACGAGGGCACACAGGATCCACCCCGAGATCCTCATTAATATTGACTGGAACATTGTGCCTGAGAGCAATGTTGTGGAGGATGCAACAGGCTAGTATGATCTTTGCCACAGTCAAGGGCCCATACTGTAAAGCCCCGCCAGTCCTATCCAGACACCTGAAGCAACTTTTGAGAACGCCAAAGGTGCGCTCAATGACTGAGTGGCTGGAGGCATGGGCCTCATTGTACCGCATCTCTGCACCTGTCCGAGGGAGACGCACAGGGGTCAGCAGCCAGGCCCGACACCCATATCCTGCATCACCTGCAAACATAAATGGCAGTAAGGTACACGTGAGAAGATGAACCTATGGAACCCATGATGTAGCAATGCACAAATGGACAGCAGAGAAACATGGTCACACACATCTGACGGCACAGCATTGCACACGATGGGGGTGCACCAGAGTCTGCATCCGGGAGCTCAAAACCACACTGGCCTGGACAAAGATGCTCAGTTGTGCAAGTCGCAGGAAAATCATGATATATGGCACACAGGGGATATGTCAGTGGACCACAACCCGGGGGGGCCAGGTGGGAGTGTCAGTGCAGACAGGCCAAAGCAAACAGTCATGCAGCAGACATGTGTGATAGCAGGTTCGCACATAGCCCATGACACGTTCCGCCCCCTACATGGCGAATGAGGAGGCCCCATACACACTGTACAGCAGGTCTCTGGTCCTGTGCCCCTAATTCTCCAATGCCCCCCCCCCCCGGATGACACATGCACAATCCCGTGGCACATGGGGCGGGAGATGGACACAACACACAGGCAGACATATGTCACACCTCCAAAGGTGTATGAGCCACATCCATGGTGGGGACACACCATGCGTGTCCAGAATGACCCTGTACACGGATGTTTGCGAAGTGAACAGCAAAGGCAGGGTACAGCCGACACCACATGGGTGCGTGGTGACCCAGATGAGCAAGAACAGGCACATGGTAGGCAGGGGGATGTGTGGTGCCGCACAGAGGTATGTGACCACATTCCAGGTGACAGGGTGTGCTGTAGTCACAGGTCCAGAATAGGCTGCACCAGGACACAACAGCACAATGCCATGCATGCAGAGGACACAGATGACAATGGTGCCCCCGTGAAACACATATGGTAGGTACACACAGGATGTGGGGAATACCTACCCAGCAGGACATAGTCCTCATATTGCCCGGCCTCAAACAGGCCGAACAGTGCTGAGTT
Organism: Ichthyophis bannanicus; assembly: GCA_033557465.1. Taxonomy (NCBI): domain Eukaryota; kingdom Metazoa; phylum Chordata; class Amphibia; order Gymnophiona; family Ichthyophiidae; genus Ichthyophis; species Ichthyophis bannanicus. Next base: position 643,483,857 of record CM066032.1, read on the forward strand.
TTGCAGGATATAGGAGTCATGGGCTAACCCCGGGAACCGCGGGACCACATTCAGGATACACATACCTGCATCACAGACAACCTGCACATTGAGGGAATGGAAGTGTTTGCGGTTGCGGTACACAACCTCCCTGTCACGTGGTGGGACGAGGGCAACATGTGTGCAATCTATTGCGCCCATCACGTGTGGTATCCCTGAAATCTGCTGGAATGCATGTCCCAGGGCCACCCAATGTTGCCTACTGTTGGGAATGGCAATGTAATTCCCAACCCGGCTGACTATGGCCCACAGTACCTGGTGGAGGCAGCGAGAGAACGTTGGCCGACTCATCCCACCCACTGCGGCCACTGAGGATTGGAAACAGCCAGAGGCAAAGAAATGTAGGGCAGCAAGGAGCTTGGCCAATCCCGGTATAGCATGTGACCGGGCAGTCAGGGGCTCGAGGTCAGGTCGTAGATCCTCATAGAGCTCCCTAATAGCCCCTGTGTCCAGCCGGTAGAGGGAGATCACCTGGTCCTCCCTGATGTTTTGGAGCATGGCCCTGGGCCTGTAGAGGCGTCGCAGGTGTGGCCGCCCCTCAGGACGCCTACAGCGCCGTTGTTCCACCACACCCGCCTGTGGACCCTCCACAGCTGCAGGCCTGTGTTGCATCGGGTTAGGACCCATGCCCAGTGCCTCAGCCCCAGGACCATCATCTCCCTCTGCGGGAACGTGCAGCCCAGCTAGCTCCAGCAATGCAATGACTGCACCACCTGCATTCACAGTCTGAGCCATGATAGACACAGGATAGGGGACAGGTGGCTGGGAAATAGGGTACAGGGCGGGCACACAAATCACACAAACAATACACACCTGTTCAACCAGGAACATCCACCCTTTAGTCAGCAATGTTTGGTAGTCGGCAATGTAGCGCGCGAAGGAGCGCGCGTACCCCCACATTGCACCTGACAACAGCCATTTCGATAATAGCTAACGACGTGTCCCCCTGTGATGCAGCATGATGTAAAGCTACTGCGAGGTATACACCTTCCCAAATATGGAAAATGCCAAGATGTTACAGAGACGTAAACCGCGTTCACACGCGCGTACACGCAACGCACGTCCCACATAATGTGCATCACACAAACGGAACCATCACCTAATGTGCGTGGTAACGCGCTGAACAAAAATACACGGTTGCTACGACAGAAAACATATGTCCTACCTACCATCACAACATTGATTGTAGGAGGAGGGCACGTGTAGTGGGTACACCCAGGGCTGAATTGCGGGAATACTGAAAAGCTGAAAACCATGCACACTAGGTCACTTAGGGCACATAATCACGTCACGTCCATGTGTGTGCAGGAGGACAGCGCATTTTTACGCGCATAAGCAATGCGCCCAGAGCCACACCCAAACGATACCTTTATATAGCTAGGGAGGACAAAATGGCATGCACCTCAGCACACAGTCGGGATGGACACCACTGACCAGACGTCTGATAATGCTGGACCACAACAAGTACCAGCTATGGACACACGTAATGATGACGGGGAGAGGCCAGGACCATCTGGCCTACAGCAAACCCCTTCTCCACAGGGTACTGTCACAATGGGGCAAAAGCGGCGCTGGCCCACCCTCCCTGAGGAGCTTTGCAAGAGGGCAGTGCAGTTCAGCCAGGAGGAGAATGATCTCCTGGCAGGCATCCTGGAGCGCTATGACATACTCTTTGGTCAACAGAGCTCCACAACAACCGGTGCCACACGTGCCAGGGCATGGGCGGAGGTTCAGGCGGAGGTGGCAGCCGCAGATGGGCCACACAGGGATGTGGAGAGCCTAAGGAAATGATATTGCGATATCAAACGTAATATACGAAACGAGCTGGCAAGAGAGAGGAGAGGGGCCCAGAGCACAGGAGGAGGCCCAGCACAGGTCGCCAACCTGACAGCACTGGAGCGGCGCCTAGCACAGAGACTCGGATCAATGTACATCCATGGCCTTCCCCCTGAGTTGGACACAGCACACCCAGGTGCTGGTAAGTGTGAGAGTGATCTGCAGCAGTGGGAGCCTGCAAGCGCACATGTGTGGGGGTGGCCAAGGGTGGAGGGTGGTGTAGGTGGCATGATTTTGCAAAATGGGGACACAGGGGGCAGCACAGGCATACAACCAGCCTCAGGGCCATGACCCATTGGGGGAGACATGTCCATGGTGGGCAGGGTGTGGCATAGCAAAGCGGATGGGTGCGGGGGCAAACAGAAAGGTCCCACAGTACCAGCAGAGGCTGCCAATGTGTTGCAGGGGGGAAGGTGCAGGGCTGGTGGAGGCAGCACGGCCACACAAGTGTTAACGTGGCCAACGGGACAGCACAATGCACCTGTGTCGAACAAGGACTGTGTTTGCAGGGATGATAGCGGTAACGGGGATGCATGGGGTGTGTGGTAGCATGCAAGGGGGAAGGGGTCAGTGGAACTCACAGGGCAACGGCGCCCTCGGCATTGGTAGCTAGGTAAGGGGGCGTGGGAGGGAGGGGCCCCCACCAGGACCCATGTGGCTCACCCACACACATGTGCTCTTAGGGGAGTGGGACGGGTGCAGACAGGCAGTCATGCCGCATCTGACCTATATGATATTGTGTCCCACAGGTGACATAGGCGCTATAGATGCAGCCGAGGAGGCGCAAGGGGACAGTCAGCCCTGGTCGTGCACCCCCATGGACCCTGTGCCGGAGGTGTCCCAGGTAGAAGCAGGAGTTCCCCCAACCCCCCCAGGGGAGGACATTGGGACCATCACTCAGCCTGCCTGTGGAGGGGAAACAAACACCAATGGCGCCACCGGGAACGTGTTTGCTGAGGCAGGACTGTGAACCAGGGATGCGGCGCTGTCCGTGGTGGCAGATGTAATTCAGCAAATGCAGGCGCACACCGCAGCGGCACACAGGGATGCAGAGGGTGAGTGTCAAACTGTGTTCTGTTGTCAATGCGTCTGCATAGGTAGTCTTTTATTTTCATTCCGACAATGCACTACCTGCTGTCTCCACAGGTATACGGCATTTACTGCGTGCGGGTCTGAGGGAGCAGCGCCGGCAAAGGCGTGCACTACGCCGACACCAGCGCACGATGTCCGGGGTCCTGTTGGGGGTCCAGAGGCTTGTCACAGCTGCAGAAAGCATGGCTGCGAGCCTAGAAAGCATAGCGGCACACATGGGGGCGACGCCACCACCACCACCTCCACCAGCACCAGTGGAAGCAGCAGCAGTGGCAGCAATGGCGGCAGCAGAGCCATCGTCATCACAGGGTGGGAGGGGCCGCGCAAGGCGTGGCAGGGGCAGGGGGAGGGGGAAATAAAACGCAGAACATGCGGCTGTAGCACATGTCATGTCTCCTGTGTTGCTTGTGGGGGGGCAGTATTACGCACAGCCCACCCATGCCTGACCCTGGGGCCTGCCCGATGCAAACTATTCTGCCAGACGGTGTAGCCACCGACACTGCTGTGGCCAGCATGGGATGCCCCACCTGCTCTTGGGCGCACACCAGCAGGCACACACTAGCCAGCAGCTGCTGCCAACATCTGTTCTCCGCATCCGTTCCCCGTGAGCCGGGGGGGGGGGTACAACCAGTCATGGGCTATGGAGGGGGAAAGGGCATGACATTAGGTGGGCTGTGGGTGATGGGGGGGGGGTTGGACTGGTAATGTGCAGTGGGATGATTGGGGGGGGAGGTCTGCCAATGGCCTATTCGGGGCTTCCTGGAAATGCCCTGATGGGGTTAGTACCGGATCTGGGCGGTTTGCATTGGCTCTGATTGGAGATGTGTGGTGGTGGTGTTTGACATACAGTGCACCCATGATGGTGCAGGGCCGTTACATGAGCTCATGGGGGGGGGGAGTTAGACTGATATCTTGGTGGGTGGGGGGAGCTAGGATATGGCATGTGCCCAGGTTGCTTCCACAAAATGAATAGTTCTGGCATCAAAGGGTCCTCGGAGGAGGACATGAGCTGCTGAGGGCACCAGTACATAGATGGGGTGTCTATGCCCCACTCACCATGCTTTGCCATCTTCTATGTGAACAGGATAGAACTCCACATATCCAGGTCTCGGGAAACACCAACAGGATCAGAGCACAGCAGATACACTTACCCAGACTGCGAGCACAGCTTTGGGTATGTACTGCATACCCTCAGTCATAGACAGGCACTACTGAGTCTACAAGCTGTCCTCCGATGACCATAGACTGTAGCACAGGCACATTTGGGATGACAGTCTATCTGCCAGTCTCCTCTGTTACATATCGTACTGTGTCCGATACCTGTCCCTGTGGCTTCTGGTCAACCCTCAGTATAGCACACATGACAGCACATGGGTAGGTTTCCCCACATGCCAATTACATGTCTGTCTCCTCCCTTGCCACTAACATCTGGCACTTTGCATACTATCCTGACCCTCCGGAGATGCCCCACAAGCACATGTTTGGAGGGACAGTCCATGTGGTAGCAGGGGTCAGTGACCGAACTGCTGTCCTGTGTTCTGTTCCATCCTATGTATTTAAAATAGACGACTGACAACAGTCACCCTTGATGCAGTGGAACCCCCTGTGCATCATTTGTAAAAAGCCTCACAACACCATGACATACACAACGAATGGACCAAATTAGTGGCCCAGCCCATGTCCCCTTGCGGCCATGTCCACTCTGTCCACCCCTAGCCCTGTGCACTTCCAGGCTCAGTGTCCATTAGCCCACTTGCTGTGTCCATGCCATCATCCACCCTGGTCTGCGCCCATCACAGATGCTGCACATAGCCTTGCATGTTCCACCACTGCTGACCCCTGGGCACTGTTAGATGTGTGGCACTAGCCCATGTAATGGCCGTAATATCGCTAGACGCATGACACGTGTACAGTACCCTGCATCCACCCTTTGTATCTCACACTGACACACATGTGTGTGGCCACATGTGTCGCTCACACAACACTGACCCATAGCAAAGAGGGATATCTGGACAGCACAGTTCACTGGTAACAATGTACAACTTTATTTACAATAAACATTTTTTGGAGGATTTAGCATTGCCCATCATGCCAACATCGCTGTCATCCAGCCCTGCTGCCCGCCGTGAGTGGGGCAGGCCATTGCATGGGCTGTCACAGGGCGGGTGTGTAATGCGTATCCGCACGCTACACACCCCGGGGACCCCTGTCACATGGTGGCTGATCCGGCGCGCCCCCAGCTACACACTCCTCCAGCAAGCGCAGCCAGTCAGCCACCATGGTCAGGGTTGCCAGGACCTGCCCCATGATGAGAGCGTGCTGCCTCTGGGTGTGTGCATGCACATGCACAGCCGCGGCCACGCGCAGCCCGCACATGCAGCCACACAGACACGGTCTCCCCGTGTCTGTGTGGCTGCATCCACGGTGCGCCTGTCCTCGGCTATGTGTGCCATGCCCACGTCCAGGAGGGGCGCATCGCCATCACCATGGTGCAGGTCGCTGGCGCCCCCATAGCCCTGTGACAGCCCATGAAGATGGGCACCTGGCACACGTGCCACCCCCCCACCCACCCCATCCCCCTCCAGCTCCACGTTGGACAGGTCACCTCCCTCCGGCCCCTGTCCCACCACAGCAGGGCCCCTACCCTCCCGAGCCGCCTGCACCCGCCCCTCCTCCCCCTGCCCTCCCAGCACCTCTGCCCTCTCCCCCTCCCCCACCTCCTCCCCCGCCGTAGCCACACGAGGCAGCTGCATTTCCTCCTCACCCGGACCCCCCCTCCCCCACATCCTCCTCCCCCTCTGCGTCAGATGCTGCTTCGCCCCCATGAGACGGTGTGCCGCGCTCCTCCACCATGTCCACTGGGTCGGGCAACACCTCCTGGCCGTCATCTCTTTGCGGCTCCCCGGGCCCCGCATCCTGCACCACTGGCTCCTCCGCAGCACGTGCATCCGCTGTGGGAGAGGGGAACACGTGTCATCTCCATGTTCACACATCAGCCACAGCAGTCACATACATCCTGTGGTCATGACAGCCAGTGCCCCACAGGGCCATGTCACATCACTCACCGTCCTGTTGGGCCAGCTGCTCCCTCTGCACTCGGCACACAAAACGGGGGTACCTTGCCCTCAGCTCCTGCGCCTTCTTGCGGAGATCCTCCACCTATTGGAGTGACAACACATATTGACATTAGGGGACAGACACCCTTTCGGGGCCTCTGCCGCAACACATATATTTATCAGTGTGCAATATGGTTCATCCCAATGGATCACAGACTGGGGCATTCCCCACACCACCAGGATGGGTTATGGAGACCTGTGGTGAGGCCTACTGCATCCTGGGGATCTGGTTTGCCCCTGTGTTCACTGACAGGGGCATTCCCCACACCACCAGGATGAGGGGTAGGGATCTGAGGTGAGGCCTACTGCATCCTGGGGATCTGGTTTGCCCCTGTGTTCACTGACTGGGGCATTCCCCACACCACCAGGATGGGTTATGGAGACCTGTAGTGAGGCCTACTGCATCCTGGGGACCTGGTTTGCCCCTGTGTTCACTGACTGGGGCATTCCCCACACCACCAGGATGAGGGGTAGGGCTCTGAGGTGAAGCCTACTGCATCCTGGGGATCTGGTTTGCCCCTGTGTTCACTGACTGGGGAATTCCCCACACCACCAGGATGGGTTATGGAGACCTGTAGTGAGGCCTACTGCATCCTGGGGATCTGGTTTGCCCCTGTGTTCACTGACAGGGGCATTCCCCACACCACCAGGATGAGGGGTAGGGCTCTGAGGTGAGGCCTACTGCATCCTGGGGATCTGGTTTGCCCCTGTGTTCACTGACTGGGGCATTCCCCACACCACCAGGATGGGTTATGGAGACCTGTAGTGAGGCCTACTGCATCCTGGGGACCTGGTTTGCCCCTGTGTTCACTGACAGGGGGCATTCCCCACACCACCAGGATGAGGGGTAGGGCTCTGAGGTGAGGCCTACTGCATCCTGGGGATCTGGTTTGCCCCTGTGTTCACTGACAGGGGCATTCCCCACACCACCAGGATGAGGGGTAGGGCTCTGAGGTGAGGCCTACTGCATCTTGGGGATCTGGTTTGCCCCTGTGTTCACTGACTGGGGCATTCCCCACACCACCAGGATGAGGGGTAGGGCTTTGAGGTGAGGCCTACTGCATCCTGGGGATCTGGTTTGCCCTTGTGTTCACTGACAGGGGCATTCCCCACACCACCAGGATGAGGGGTAGGGCTCTGAGGTGAGGCCTACTGCATCCTGGGGATCTGGTTTGCCCCTGTGTTCACTGACAGGGGCATTCCCTACAGCATCAGCATGGGTTATGGAGACCTGTGGTGAGGCCTACTGCATCCTGGGGATGTGTGTTTTTACTGTAGTCACAAACAGGCCCAGCTACCATGGCACAGGGACAGGGGATGGGCTCCTCATTTGGGATCTTCAGCATCCTGGGGCTATGGTCTGTTTCTTGTGAGCACAAACAAGGCCTGTATCCATAGCACCAGGACAGGGGATGGGCTCCTCATTTGGGATCTTCAGCATTCTGGGGCTATGGTCTGTTTCTTGTGAGCACAAACAAGGCCTGTATCCATAGCACCAGGACAGGGGATGGGCTCCTCATTTGGGATCTTCAGCATCCTGGGGCTATGGTCTGTTTCTTGTGAGCACAAACAAGGCCTGTATCCATAGCACCAGGACAGGGGATGGGCTCCTCATTTGGTATCTTCAGCATCCTGGGGCTATGGTCTGTTTCTTGTGAGCACAAACAAGGCCTGTATCCATAGCACCAGGTCAGGGGATGGGCTCCTCATTTGGGATCTTCAGCATCCTGGGGCTATGGTCTGTTTCTTGTGAGCACAAACAAGGCCTGTATCCATAGCACCAGGACAGGGGATGGGCTCCTCATGTGGGATCTTCAGCATCCTGGGGCTATGGTCTGTTTCTTGGGAGCACAAACAAGGCCTGTATCCATAGCACCAGGACAGGGGGTGGACCCCCTTTAGGGGCCTGCAGCATCCTGTGATGTCTTTGTGCTTTGTGCTAACTGACAGGGGCATGTGACAGACCCCTGTGTGTCTCTTGGCCTTGGTGGTGGGCCTGTGGTTTTCTGTAGATTGGGCACATCACTGAGGATGCAACTGCGCCCCGTAGCATACCAATGTGGTCATTAGTTCACCTCTGCCATGGTTGCAGCTACCCCCTGTGGGCTTGGGGGTTCTGATATTGGGTGAGTGGATGACCTAGCTACAAGCTGGACGCGACAACACCAGACATTCTCCAGCAGTGCAGATTTTATTAGTGCTTTGGTTACAGGCTGTTCTTCACCACATCCTCATTTGGGGTGCCTGTCCCCAAACACTTACCTCACGTGGGTAATCAGAGCTCCTGTTATATCTGTTGGTGAGGCGGTCCCAGGCCCTCCTCACCCTTGTCAGGTTCTGCCTCCTGGATGAGCCAGGGAAGAGGCGTTGCTGGCGGAGGCAGAAGAGCTCTGTCAGCAGGTAAAGGTTGCTGTGTGTGAAGGCAGGCTTTCTTGACATGGCTGCCATCTGCTCTGAGTGTATCTCAGCTGCGTAGCCACGTGCGTTTATGAGGGCGTAGCCACGTGCGTTCATGAGGGCATAGCTACGTGCGTTGGCGAGGGAGTGACCACGCGCACAAATACATCTTGTTGGGGCCATGACACGGCGCGTGCTTATGTGCATTGCTGACGGCGGAAGGGCCTGCTTAAGTACGTGCGGCAGTGCGTTGGCTCGTGCGTTGGCTCGTGCGTTGGCATGTTTGATTACAGATCCTCATGGTGTACTGCAACTCACATTAACGCTACCATCTATACATGTGATGGCCTATGGCTTATCCTAGCCTGTGGGCATGAGCTGGATTTTGAATCCCCCACATTTTTGTCCTACTGCTATATATTGCAGGGTCTGCAGCATGTGTTCTAACACCTTCTGCTTCTGACATCTCACATTAGGGATATTTCACATTGCTTTGTCGAGGACTGTCCTTGATGTAGAGATGTCTCTCACATTTGTAATGTCCCTTTTGTTTACATGGATTGAGGGGGGTGGATGGAGACCAGGGCACAGAGAGTGTCCCTGATTGGCAAACTGTGGAGGTGGCATCCGGACCAATGTAGAGCTTCTGTGTATCTGTCTATTTTGAAATGTATAGCATTAGTTGTATCCTTCTCAGGCGTGCACTTACACCCTTTCTCTCGTTCCTCTCTGGGTTTTTGATGACAAACATAGGCTTGCAGTCTGTACTTTACCTCTGCTATTATTGGGTTACAGACACCACTACTCCAGATGCAGATGCACCTGGCAGCCCTGCCATGTATCACCACAGTGGGCTCATACCCATAGGTTCTGGCTGCACAGTCAGTGCATTTGCCAGTGGAGTAAACCTCTGTAGCTCCTTCTACATGCCTAGCTGGCTACAGAGCGACTTCAGTTCACCACACAGTCCATCTGCTGTGGTTCACAGGGTTTGATTGGAGCAGTCACAACCATGATGCACTACACATGCAAATCAGCTGTCCACTGATTAACACAAGATGGGGAATGCAACCCTACAGCACCTCGGCCTGGTAGGGGGAACTGACCATGTGCACCCCCACAGCACCTCGGCCTGGTAGGGGGTACTGACCGTGTGTTTTACTGGCACACAGTAGCTACACACCGTCACATTGTGCGGTTACTGTGCTCACCCTGAGGGTGCAGTGAGGTGCCCAGCACCAGGTCCACAGAACCATCCATGGCAGACATAGGCCATGGTGGAGGTCCAAAGCAGTGTTAATGTGTGAGATAGGTAGTTTCTGCACAAACACCTTGGATATATTTGTCTGTCTCAGTCAGATGTAGTCCCTACGGACCCCTAGGAGGATTATGGTGGTAAACCGGGTCTCCCATCAACAGATCCACATTCTACCTCCCTGCAATGGGGGCAGTAGGGGGGACCATCAACCTCAGTTCTGCTGTGGAAATAACACCCTTCAGGGCAGTCACTGCAGCGCTCTACATATCCATAGCACAAGAGCAGACAAACAGTAGGCCTGTATATGCTAGGCTGCACCCAGACACTATCTGATATTTTCCTGCAGCAGGCCTTCAGCCGCTGCACCCTGCAATGCGCTCCATCGAGACACATACCAGCTGCAAACAGTCTGCTAGTTGGTCCATAATGCATGTTCCTGTTGGACATGCGTGCACCCAGACCTGGGATGGCAGCAAACACAACAAGCAGCTCAGTCAGTGACTGGCCCCCAAAAGGAGACACATAAATATCACATAACAGAAATACTATATGGCACTATGGGGATGCCTAGCCATGCCATGGTCACTGCACAGTCAGGGTGAGATTGATCTCCCTGCAGGACATACAGCGGTCACCCTGTCTGTGTAGGTGGTGGCCAGGCACTAATATGTCACAGTCAGTGCCCTATGCGCTGTGCAGATGCAGCCTGGCCAGGCCGCCCTGTCTGGGCTATACCCATGGTACCTTGCTCCTCATTATGCACATTGGCAGGCCAATACTGGCAACAGTGCTGGCAGTGTGGGCTGTGGAAGGTGTTTGCAGCCTCCACACACTGTATAGACAGACACACACTCCGACACCTATGCAAGCATTGTGCAACTATAGAGGGGTTCAGCAGCCCTGCCCACCACACCAGTCCTGGGCACAGTAAAGGCATGGATATGGTACGCGATACTGTTGGGGGTCACTCCCCAGGGTGGTAAACACTGTCAGAGACCAGACCTGTAGCACACAATGCAGACATCAGAAATATTGTTATGATGGGGCTCAATGAGCAAACTGTGCTTAACGTAGGACTTGCTATCTGCCAGTAATCATAGGACATGTTTGATAGGTGTGTAACGCATACCCAGGTGTGGGGTGGCATTGCTAAGGCATGCACATGCTAGTATTGGGAGATGCACACAGGGCCCAATGTCCTGCCTCACCAGGAGGCATTTGCCAATGGGGCCTGGGTGTGTGGGTGTGGGTGTGTCTGCCCCCTGTTGGCTGCTGCTTTACGGCAGAGGTTCCCAACACACACCAGTCCTGGTGTGCCAGACACTGTTTGGATTTTCATGCTGTCGCTCATTAATATGCATGAGCTACATCTGCATGTCATGGGGGTGAGCATAGATATGAAGCACAGGCATCTTTATTTGAGGCAGCATTGAACCTGACTGGTGTGTGGCCCTCCAGGACTGCATTTTGGAGACTCTGCTCTAGGTTATGCGCCTGTTTATGGTGTCTGTGCTCGGTGGGGTAAGATATAGGCGTATTAACCAAGCATATGTTCTCAGCAATGAAGGTTTGACAGTAAAATCACGGTTTAGTTGTGGGAAAAATATGTGGACTGTATTGCCAGTAGCCCCAGCTGGGCTTTAAACCTGTGACCTTCTGTTCTTGCACACACTGTCTGTGTGCACTGCACCACTGTGTTGCCACAGATAGGCTGCATTCCCTAGGGAGTCCATGACTGTACATCCGACAGGGCCTGTCTGTTGCAGTGGACGTGCCAGCCTGCACATGGCTGGGCCACTGTCTGCTGTGGCTAAAAGCCACTGCCCCCTCCACCACCTGTACCCTTCCGCCAACATGCTGACATGTCCTTATCTTTGAAAATGCCTATGAGCTGATTGAGGTGTGGCACTCCAGGACTGCATTTGTGGGACTCGGCTGTGGGTAATGCCCATTGTTATTGGGGGGGGGGGGGTTTGGTGTAGGGTAAAATATAGGTGTTTGACCCATGTTCTCTGCAATAAAGGGGCGTCTTTACTATCTCTGTTTAGTGGTGGGTAAAATATGGGGACTGGGTTGGTAGGTGCCCCAGCTGGGATTTGAACCTGTGACCCTCTGGTCCTACAGGTACTGGCTGTGTCCGCTTCACCACACTGTAGCCACAGAGACAGTGCAGTCCCTGGAGATAGAAAACCTGGCAGAGTGAGTCAGAAACCCTGCTCTGCACATTTTTACTGTCGGCTCATTCACCTTGTATGGAGACAAAAGTGCACATAAACCCCGAAATTGACCTCGGAAAAAGGGATAGACCCTAACCAAACTGGCCAATGGTGATATTAATGAGCAACCATAGCAGACACTCCCAGGAGAGCTCAGGGAAAAACGAACTAGGGAATGATTTTTGGACGGGTCTGCTCTCCGTAGACCCTTCCAAACATCATTTTTGGTTTTTTGAGGCTTTCCAGGGAGTGTTTTTTATGGTTGCCCATTAATATCACTGTTGCCCAGCTGGTTTATAATTTCTTTTGGCTTTTGTTATGGTCTTTTTACATTTCTATTTGCTATTTTGTTCTGTGCACATGTATCACACTGCTCACGTTTTGTCGGTTTCCCCAGTTTTGCTGTACATTGCTGACGGAAATGGTTTCTCTTCCCTTTAATATGCCTTTAACGGCAGGTTTTCATTCGCGTTGGGATTCAGCTCAGATAATCAGCGCGTTGGTGTGGGGGGAGCCTCTCCCCACCCACTCTCCGCCCATTGACCCCTTCTCTCCGCCCACTCTCCACCTTCCGCGCTGTTTTAACGCGCCGCGGGGGTTTACGATCGTTAACTGCGGTTTACGCGCGTAATGTACGGTTAACGATCGTTCGCATGTCAGAAAGCGCGTTCGGACATGCGAACGATCGTTAACCGTACATTACGCGCGTTATTCACGATTACCGCGGTTTAGTAAACATACCCCTTAATTAAATCAAAAAATGTACTCTTAGTGAATCAGTGTGAAAAAATAATGTATATGCGCGTATGGTTGCATTTTAAATTCACTGTTGCCGATGGATGAGGTGACGCCGATAACGGTGAAGAATAAATACATAGATTACAGAACCAACTGATCCGTAATAAAATTATATAGACGCTGTGGTTATACAGCCATTGACAAAGGGCATTGGAAACAGAAAGCATCCGTAAAAGTGTATGAAAATACATGAAAAAAGGGGGATGTCGGGTAATCCAAAATGAATAGTAAATGATGAAATAATTAAGACTTATACAAGAACAGATCTAAGCCATTTGAATAAAAATTACCTGTGAATCTGCAAACTTGTAATGCTTAAACAACTCAAGGGATGCGGCACACTCTAGCGCCTGATTTTAAATTGTCATACGGCACGTGCAACGTAACACGGCATGACGTCAATGAAAAAACATCAGTAAAAAAAAAATATATGTATATTTATATTTATATTATAACTGTGGAAAACACACGATAAAACAATAAATAAGAACATATGACACCTTAAAATGAAAGGAAAAGAACTTATGCAAAGCCATAATAGATACGGGTGGATAATCAAAAATAAAAGCATATATAAAAGAGGTATGCATATGCAAAATGAATCTATGAGGTGTGATACTGACAGTGGATGATAAATTCATACTACAAAACCTGATTGACTAATCCAAATGAAGAATGTGCAATGTACTAGAGCCATAGGGTGCTGCAAACTCATATTAGTAAAATGAACATGAAAAAGAGCAAACATCCATAAGAAAAAATTGTAGAATCCAAGAATAAAAATAAAAATTGTTTATAAACAGACGGCCAAGTTAAATTCTTGATTCAACCCTTGAGGTTCAAGAGATTTTAACTCATAAATGTACCGCTGTTCTAACTTAAGAAGTATCTTATCAATGTCACCACCACGCCAATGTGGATGTACAACCTTAATGACAAAAAACTTAAGATCTGAAACCTGATGATCCTTATTTAACCAATGAGAAACTAATGGTTTATCAGGATAATATATGGTTTATTATACTTTGTTAAACATATGCATTTGTATTTTTAATGTTTCAATATTTCCATTGTTGGTTTTATTTGTATGCATTTTATTCGTTTGGCTATATTGATGTTTTTATTTATTTATTGTTGTTTGCAGTTCTCAGCCCCCTAATGAAGGCATTGCCGAAACGCGTTGGGGTATTTCATTATTAATAAAGCGCATGTGACCACCATACCTCTTGCTCTTTGTGTTTCTGTGGATCTTTCGGTTGGACAAGACTGCTTGGGCTAGTTTGAATGAAAGTACTGAGTGGAAGGCTTGCTGGTAGGTTGTGGGTGGCTTTTTAGTAAGTCAGTAAGCTAGTTATAATGGTGGTTCATTGAGTAGGGCATGGTGCGCTGATGGATTATGTGAGGCAGCGGTGATTTTATGCTCAGTGAGTTTAGCTGCGGGGCATTTTCCATTCATGTTCTTCTTTGTGTGGGCGGGGTGTTTGGGGAGCGCTGCGGTACGGGGTAAGTTGTTATCGAGTCCCGTCTTCCTAATCCCTGCTTGAAACGCATGCGCGGCGTTTTTGCCGGTTGATTGCTTTGAAGTCATTTGAATTGGAAGTTCTGGCTGCTGCAGAAGGTTTTGCTGTGTGAATAATTTTGAAAGGTTTTAAGGTTTGACAATGGATTCTACTTTTGCTGTGGTGTTGGCATGAGTAACTTTCTCTGGCAATTTTTGTGCTGTATTTATTAGTGTTTTTGCTTTTATCATAGGGAGCATTGGTTGCTGCAGAATGCCTTGGTGTATGCGTTCTGGTGTCCTTCTCCCTGATGCAGCCTTTGGTAAAACATCTGGTGTCGGAGGACAGGCATTGTTTTGAATGGACAACGCTATATAACGCAATTTGCCATGCTTCAGCTAAGTGTGATCTTGTGATTATTGTACAAATTGTATGTATCATCTGCATGAGTGGAGTTTTTTAGATCTATGATGGTGTGGTTGCGTAGTATGTGACATGTTTTTGATTTAACTGCACTGATATAGAGCCATTGCGTTGGCTTGGTGATACTCTACACTGAAGTCTTTTTCACCACTCAGGTGTTTTTGTGAGGGGTTCTGGTGCCTTTTGAGACTATTGTTGGGACTTTGTATGCACTGGTTTATTTTTTATTTTAGTTTGCTATACCAGGTGCTTTGAGGTTTGCACACATATTGAGTTATTTTGGTGACAACCAAAAAAGAAAATGGAATGTTGGGAATTATTAGGAAAGGAATAAAGAATATCATAATGCATCTGTATCGTTCCATAAGGCGATCACATCTTGAGTATTGTATGCAATTCTGATTGCTGCATCTAAAAAAAAACAGCATATAGAAGGATTAGAAAAAGTACAGAGAAGGTCAACCAAAATGATAAAGGAGATTGAACAATACCCCTGTGAGGAAAGACTAAAGAGTATAGGGCTCTTCAGCCTGGAGAAAAGACAGTTGAGAGGAGATATGATAGAGGTCTATAAAATCCTGAGTGGAGTAGAATAGGTAGATGCAAATTGATTGTTTACTCTTCAAAAAATACAAGGACTACGGGACTCACCATAGAGCTACAAAGTAGTATATTTACAATGGATAGTAGAAAATAGTGTATAATTAGTCTTGGAACTCGTTCCCGGAGGATGTGGTAAAAGCAGGTATTTAGCTGGGTTTAAAGAAAGGTTTGGACAAATTCCTGGAGGAAAAGTCCATACACCATTATTAAGGTAGACCGAGATAAAACCACAATTTATCCCTGGGGATAAGTAGCATAGAACTGGCTATTTTTAGAGTGTTAGGTACCTGTGACCGGGATTGGCCACTGTTGGAAATAAGACACTGGGCTAGATGGATCATCAGTCTGACCCAGTGTGGCAAATCTTATGTTCTTATGTTTCAATTGCATTGCATATTGCGTTAGGCATAGTCAAAGGCAGTACCAGAAGCCAGGAGAGGATATCATATTACCAAAGGAAAAAATAAAAATAACAAAAGAGAATATAGTATGGAGCTCCTGATAGTGGGGCAGAGATGGAGGAGGATCCACCAGAAGAAATGCTAAATGTGTGATGGAAGGGGTAAGAAGAGACCCAGGAAGTGAGGACAGGGTATCAAGGAGTAGACTGTGGTCAGTTGGGTCAAAAGTAGCAGATAAGTCAAAGAGGATAAAAATCAAGTGAAGACCCCTGGATTTGGCTAGGAGGAGGTCACTAGAAATTTTGACAAGGGCAGTCTCCATGGGATGTATGAGACAAAACCCAGATTGGTACAGACCAAGAAGATCTTGAGGCTCAAATAAGTCAATGCAGCAAAGGAAAAAAGTCTGTTCAAGTAGTTTTGCTGCAAAGGGGAGAGTGACATGAGAAGACAGTTAACAGGAAAGGGTCAGATCTTCTGGAATAAAGGGGATAGAAAGATACGTCTATGAGGAAAGGCAAAAGAGATTAGGGTGCTTCAGCTCTGCAGTTCTTGGAGAATGTTTTGATCATGGCGTCTGCATGGGAATGGGATTTCAAGCAGAGATGCACACGGAACGTCATGGAATCCAGACCCATATACTGCACATGGAACATCTCGGAATACAGACCCATGCACGGCATGTGAACATCATGGAATCCAGATCTACGTACTGCACACAGAACATCATGGAATACAGACCCATATACTGCAATTGGAACATCACGGAATACACACCTGTGTACTGCATGTGGAATGTCACAGAATATAGACCCATGTACTGCATGGGGAATATCATGGAATACAGACTCTTGTACTGCACATGGAATGTCATGGAATACAGACCCATGTAGTGGACGTGAAACATCATGGAATACAAACCTGTGTACTGCACACAGAATGTCACAGAATACAGACCCATGCATTGCATGTGGAACATCATGAAATACAAACCTGTGTACTGCACACAGAATGTCACAGAATACAGACCCATGCATTGCATGTGGAACATCATGAAATACAGATTCATATGCTGCGCGTGGAACATCATGGACTACAGACCCATAAACTGCATGTGAAATGTCATGGAATACAAACCCGTCTACTGCATGTGGAATGTCACAGAATAGAGACCTGTGTACTGCACTTCGAATTGTCATGGAATACAGACACGTGTACTGAACGTGGAACAACATGGAAAACAGACCCATTTACTGCACATGAAACATCATGGAATACAGACCCATGTACTGCACATGGAACATCATAGTATACAGATCTATATACTGCATGTGGAACATCATGGAATACAGACCTGTGTACTGCACGTGGAATGTCAAGGAATTCAGACTCATGTACTGCACGTGGACTATCATGGAATATAGACCCATGTACCTCTTGATTCTCTCAGTCACCAGGTGCTGAACAGCATTACCTGCCTCTTACCAGTTGCAGGTCTCGGATTCAGTAGGCTATTCACATTTTGCCATCTCAACTCTTGAACTGCCAGTTTGGTTACAGGGATGCTTTCATATATTTTAGATGAGAGCACGGGCCACTCTAGATCATTCCTTTCACTCCTGTAAGGCGTGAAGGTGCCAAGCCCTGGATGCTCCAAAGCTGCATTACATGTGCACAGAAAGTTCAAGACCATTCTAATTTTATTTAGGGACTAAGGATTCCTTCTCTGGAAATGCCCCCCCCCCCTACCTCTGCCACTTATTCCAGCTTATGTTACACTGCAGGATCTGTTTGTGAAGGATTATTTCCATTTAGCTGTCAATGATTCCAGCATATTTTTGAGGATCCTTCCCCTCTCTGATCAAAACTGCACAGTAAAGTCAGGCAAAGGGAATAATGGAGAGATGAGATGGATATATCTGTAATGGTAACTCCTCATGCCAGGCTAGAAGGGACCACAGGACAGAAGCAGAAATAGATAACATTAGGAGTGATCTCTTCACAGTGACCTAATGGACCATCAACTCAATTATTCTCAAACATCACTTAAGTGAGAGCAGCCCTGGATGTCCTAAGTCATTTGGCCTTTAAAAAAAGCCAAAACCAGGACAATTAGTATGAAAGTATCATCTTAAGTGCTGCAGCATTACAAGGTTCCTCTGTTCCCTTGCAGCCCCTGAGTTTTCCTCTTCAACTCAATCCTGCACTGTAGCATTAGAGGCGTTCCTATTTTAATTCTGCCCCTGTGACCCAAGTACTGAGTCAGAGAGCCATCTCCTCCTCTTGCATCCCTAAGCAGTGACGTTTGGAGGTTTAATATGCATGTGTATGTCTGACAGTGTTTTTGTCCCTTAAACTAAAAGCAGGTAAGAAGGAGTGTGTCTGTGTCTCTGTCATTGCTTCTAGCATCCACCCCCCCTTCTGCACTTTATTTCTGGAATTCTGTCTCAGTTATAATGAAAGTGTTGCAGGTACAAATTGAGGCGGGTGACAGAGGAACACTCTGCTGAGAGCCGTCTTGAACAAGTTCATATCAGAAATGGGTTCATCTTGAGAGAGGGGGAGGGGTGTGGGAGGTTCAGGATGCAAGGCTGAAAGCCTTAATGACATTTGCCATTGTTGTGTGAGCAGCCAGTGCTGGCCCTACATGTGTCTATCATGATGGTGAGAAAGCAGGTTAATGGGGGAGGCTCTGCGAAGGTTTGCAGCCTCTTGTTGCTATGGATCCCCATCCAGGATTTGCTTACATCACTGGCAGTCATATCTCCAAATGGAACTGATGGAGAGCGAGAGAAGCAGCCTTTACTATTATGTCTCTCTTTCCCTCTGCCTCTTCCATCTTTCAGTCTGTGCATCCCCATGTGTATCTCTCCATCTAGAGCATTAATGAGTGTGTATGTGTGTGTGTGTGTGTACTGAGATTAAAACCCCTGGCATTAAAGCCATGCACAGAACGAACAGGGGAAAGAGGGCAGTGCCAACAGATGCCGTCTGCAACAGCTGCAAGAGAGGAAAAACAGCAAAGAGAAGTCTGCAAATCACTGAGCACTGCAGAGGATGTATTTCAGGGGCTCAGGCAAAGTCCCAGGGGATGCTGCTTTTCAATGGATGTCTCCCAGGATTTGTTTTGCTCAGAATTCCCTGAAGGTTCCCGTCATCCAAAACTTGGAGATCTGAGCAGTTAGCTTCCGACAAAGTAGAGGTGAGCAGGTTACTGCTGGAATGATCTGTAATTGGTGGGGGCTTCAGACCCAAAACCAGCTCAAGATATGGAGGTTTTGCTTTGGAATTTACTTTGGTGCTTCCAGATGCAACTTCTCTCTGGATTTGAGATCTTCCAGCGCCAGAGACCAATTCCCAGGATCAGAACATTGAAAACTAAAGATTCACCTTCCCTTTCTTCCTCTTCTGCATTCACTTCCACTTCAGCCCCAACACCTGAACTGGATTGGATGGACCTAGAGGGCTCAGAACCTGCCATAGACTTTCTGTATTCAGGGGATGTGCCAAGTCTTTCCCAGGCCAACTGCTCCCAGAGATTTGAGCTGCGGGACCTTGAAGAAGGGCCTGTGGAGACCGTCCACTCTTTTGTTCGTGGAGCAATGGACACCTTGGTCCAGGCTGCCAACTTTCTGAACATGATCTTCCAAACCAGTGACATCAGGGAATCCAGTGTAAGAGAGGATGTGGAGTGGTACCATGCCTTAGTACGGAGCAGCATTGAAGGGGACCCCAAAATCTATAGGGTGTTGTTGACCTTTGATGCTCATCCCATGTCATCTAAACCTCAGTTGATGCTTCAGGCTACCAAAGAGACAAATGAGATCCTCCTACAGGAAGTCTCTATGGCCTCAGGCAAACTGAGGAACCTGAGCTGGGACAATGAGTGGTTCACCAGTCTGAAATTTCAGAAGGCTCCGTCTTTGCACAAGACCATTCTCAGTAATGACCTGAAGAGTCTAGACACCCCCAAATGGAACAAGGGAGACAGTTATGTCATTAACAGCAGCCATATTAAATTGTCACCTCCCTTTTTGGAGTGTACAGATAACAAATTTGTTCCCAGCTGGATGGTGACCCTCTCTTCGGCATTCTATGGACTGAAACCAGATTTGAGCCCCGAATTCAAGTAAGCAGGTTATGCTCTTTTTTGAAATATTGCCAATGCAATCTGTGTATGTCATCCCATGTATAAAACCCAGTTCCATTTAGGCAGTTCCTCCATTCCATGTTCGCTGTCTGCACAGCATGGAGTAAATTTTATTTTCAAAGACTGTATCAAATGCATGAATGGTCTGCTAACATTTTCTCTTTATGAGAAGGTTGGCCCCTTTATCGTCTGTTAAGTGGGTAAAAAGGGAATTAACCCACATAAGTCACCCATATGCTAGTAAATAGATTTTCAGCTGTGTGAAAGTATGTTCAGATTTTAATAGTGTGCACAGAATCAAAGCTGCATAAAAAGAGGGGTAGTGGCGGGCAGGCCAGAGGTGTGTATTAGATCTACAAATGTAACTTAAATGTTCAAAAGGTGTGTGGCTTGCCACCTGTAAACCATTGTTTCTCTTCCCGTAAATCTAGGCTTATACACATATCCACACAATCTGATTTTCAAACGTTGCCTATGTAGGGACCTTGTGTTGCAAAATGTTATATTTCTGTGCAGGATTACCAATGCCCAGGTCATGTTGCAGTTTGATCTGGTCTCTTACTGAAAACCTAGACCTGTCTAGGTAATTAGAGGACTCATAGAGAATCTAATCTGTTGTAGTTGTTGATATGGAAGGACAGACTAGATAGGCCATGTGGTCTTTTTCTGTCATCATATTTCTGTTTCTATGTTTCTAATATGCCGACTGCTTTTTTGCAGAATCTCATATGGAATCTCTAGTAACTAGCAGGATACTAATATACTAATAGAAAGTTGTAAAAAAGGGTTAATTATTCTATGTATTTACTAATATTTCTAAGTTGCACCAATTCTAACAAAATCTCTGGGTAGCATACACCAGAAAAATGTGTAACAATAGAGTATGACTGTGAAGGTGACTGGGTTAATACCTCTTACCCTTTCCTGGTATTCTCACACAAAAACAAACTCTCATTGCAAAAAACCAGTCCTGTAATCCAAACTTTCACCTGGTCTCTGGTTTGAACCTCTAGGACTAAAGGCATTAGTATTTGTGGAGGAAGCATGAGGGGCTGTTATCTCTGAAGCATTAGGTGAAAGGGCATCAGCATCAATGGAGGAACCACAGAGACCTGTGTGCTCCTGAATATCTGGGTGTGAGGGCATCAGTTTCTATGGAGGACCTGTGAGGGGCTGTGCTGTCTCTCAAACTCTGGGTGTAAGGGTATCTGTCCATGAAGAATGAGAAGCTGTACTACTGTATTTCTAAAGCTCTGGATGTGAGGGCATCAGTGTCTGTGTAATAGCACTGATGGGCTATGCTTTCTGTGAAGTTCTGAGTGAAAGGGCTCAGATTTTTTTAGAAAATCTGTGATGGGCTGTGCTGTCCCTGAAACTGAGCAGAAGGGTGCCAGTGTCTGTGGAGGACATCTGATGGGCTGTGCTCTCCCTGAAGCTCTGGGCATAAGGGCATCAGTTTCTGAAGGACCCGTGATGAACTGTGCTCTTTCTGAAGCTCTGGGTACGAAGATGTCAGTTATCTATGGAGGGCATGTGATGGGCTGTGCTGTCTCTGAAGCTCTGAATGAGAGGATGTCAGTGTCTGTGGAGAACCTGTGATGGGCTGTGCTCTCCCTGAAGCTCTGGATGAGAGGGTGTCAGTGTCTGTGGAGAACCTGTGATGGACTGTGCTCTCTCTGAAGCTATGGGTGAGAGGGTGTCAGTGTCTGTGGAGGACCCATGATGGGCTGTGCTCTCCCTGAAGCTCTGGATGAGAGGGTGTCAGTGTCTGTGGAGGACCCATGATGGGCTGTGCTCTCTCTGAAGCTACGGGTGAGAGAGTGTCCGTGGAGAACCAGTGATGGACTGTGCTCTCTCTGAAGCTCTGGATGAGAGGGTGTCAGTGTCTGTGGAGGACCTGTGATGGACTGTGCTCTCTCTGAAGCTCTGTATGAGAGGATGTCAGTGCTTGTGGAGAACTGTTAATGGGCTGTGCTCTCCCTGAAGCTCTAGATGAGAGGGTGACAGTATCTGTAGAGGACCCATGATGGGCTGTGCGCTCTCTCTCTCAAGCTGTGGGTGAGAGGGTGTTAGTGTCTGTGGAGGACCCATGATGGGCTGTGCTGTCTCTGAAGCTCTGTACGAGAGGATGTCAGTGCTTGTGGAGAACTGCTAATGGGCTGTGCTCTTCCTGAAGCTCTAGATGAGAGGATGTCAGTGTCTGTGGAGAACCTTTAATGGGGTGTGCTGTCTCTGAAGTTTTAGGTGAGCCCAGTCCTCTTCTTTGCCTCTTTATAATGTTTATTTGCTGTTCCTTTCCCTTCCTCTCTTCCTTGGTTCTTTTCTCTCGCTCTTCTGCCTCTGCCAAGGGTGTTAATAGTTGGATATGTCACTAGAAAATAGCTCTTCTTACAGATGCTAAAATGTCAGAGGCAGCCATCTTGGGAACAGTAACAACTGAGCAACAGCGAAAGCTTTAAGCCTGCTCTGCAGACAGCATTACCGCATAGGAATTTACTTCCTGAGCCAACTGTTAACACTGTCTCCAAGACCAGTTACAATCTTGTCCTTTCATTCACTTGAACTGTCCTTGGAAACCTCTTTTTATAGCCATCAGTGCAGTGCTTCCTTCCTAAGGCTAAGTGCCACCCTCCACTGTGAGTTTCAGTATCATTGCACCTACTCTCATCACTCCCTCACTGCTGCCCTCCTCCAGGCATTTGTCCTTTTATCAGGGAAATCCTCTGCTCTCCTCCCTCTTGCCTCCCCCATGGTTGTCTCTCTTTATGTTTCTGGCCCTAATGTTGGAATTTTTGACACTGACATGCATGCCTGCTGGTTTCAAAACCAATTCTGTCTTCATCCCACATCTTTCACACAGAACACAAACAAGGCTTAGTGGCACTAAAGATGGATAGGCAATTGATAACAAATTTTGGATTGTGTGGGTAGAAGGTATGTGTGATGTCATAGGGCAGCTGCAAAATGAATCACTTCTCATGTTCCAGCTTCAGAATTACACCTCCTGGTCTCTTGTATCCACGATCAATGGTTAGCTTCCCTGTGTGTATTAGTGTAGGACCAGTCAGTGCTGGCTCAACTATTAGGCAAGAATAGGTGGTTGCTTAGAGCGGAAACCTCTTAGGGGTGGCAAAGAGCAGCAGCAGTCAAAACAGATGCAGACAGCCCCAGAAACTCAGCCATCAGCACTTTCTTTTACCTGCAGGGAGAGCAGGCACACACCTATACGAAGCAAAGGTTAATATTTTAAAGTATGATCTCCAATTATGCATTTTTATAGGACTGTTGTGGGTGTTGGGCTGATCATGATTGTTAAGTTTAATTATCAAAATCTCAAGGGGGAAGTAAGGTTGAAGATTCACCTAGGGCACCCAATACACTTGCACTGGCCATGGGAGAAGTGTTGTGGTAATGGGGAGGGTGGTGCTGGGAAGGGGATGGTTACTTAGAACCATGTTTCTCAAGCCTATCTGGGAGTACCACTTTACCAGTCTGATTGTCAGGATATCTTAAATGAATATAAATGAGATAGATTGGCATGTACTGCCTCCATTGCATGTACAGTAAATTGTCTCATGCATAGTCAGTGTGGATATCCCAAAAATCAAGCTGGCTAGGGCAGGGGTTCTCAACCCATCCTTGGGACAAACCCTGCTAGTTGGGTTTTCAGACTATCCACAATGAAATACACATGAGGGAGATTTTCAGATAATGGAGGTAGTGCATGCAAACCTCTCTCCTACATATTCAATGTGAACATCCTGAAATAAGACTGGCTGTGTGCCCTGAGGACTGGGTTTAGAGGACAATCGTGTCAGGCGAATGTGAGAATCTTGGGGTGCATGTGGTTGTGTGTACATTGATAGAACAGTTACTTCTTGTTCTAGGGGTGTTTTCAGACTGGATGTGAAGTTACAGACCATGGATATTAATCAGTGTGATGGCAGCACACAGTGGTTCGCAGACACACATCAATGTGATCTCAACAGTACAGAGGTAAGGGACGTCATCTTTTGTTAGTGTAGTAGTGAGTCTTAAAGCCTCTGGTCTCCTTAAAGAATATATACAAGAGCTGCATTGATGCTGTTGCTGTGCTTATGTTTTTACAGAAAATATGATGTAATATGATCCAGTACTTGAGAGTCATCTAAGTGCTCTCTGCATCTCCCAAAAAGAGAGAGAGAGAGAGATGGGACTTTGCTGGATACTGTAAGATACTCATCCTTCTTAGCTCCATGAAAATGTGTAAAGCAGTGAAGCAAGCAGAGATCTGATGTCCTCCTGTATGGTGGATGGGGCCCTTTAACAGGCTTCACCTCCCCCTATCTTTATAGTAAACAGGAGAGGCAAAGAGGCTTGAAAGGAGGAAGTAGCACTTTATCTGATTCAAGCTGGTAGCATAGTGGGGTAAAAGCTGTTATTTGTCCTCACAAAAAAGGTGAAAAAGAAACCTAAAGAACAAGAAAAGTGCTCTGACAAAACTATTGTTGCTTTGCAATATTCACATTTAGGGACAGCTGTAACGATTCTTTCAGATAAGGATAGAGAAGGGATTACAAGAAACCCAAGCTGCTTCTTACTGGGAACTGTAATGGAAATCACTCATTGTGGGGTTTAACAGAGGCCGCAGTCTCTCTCCCCCACAAATCTGCCTCAGCTAAGTCAGAAGTTGTGATCAAAATTCATTTCCCTCTGAAAGCTGTGCAGAGGGCTGTGTGAATCCAGGCCCCCAGAGGACGGATGCCCAAAACTCTAAGGAAACCCAAAACACATCACTACAGTTTGTTACTCTGGTTGGCAGTCTCAACAGAGAGTGCAAAGAATGAGCAAGCACTTGTTAGTTCTGCATTTAGCTCACACCTTTTCACTAATAGCTCAAGGTGAGTTACATTCAGATGCAGTAGATATTATTTATTTATTTATTTATTAACAATTCTTATATACCGCACTATTAGACATCAGCGCGGTTTACATTAAACAGAAAACATCCGACAGTTTACATATGTCTGGTCATTACATTACATATTTCTCTGGGAACAAGCAGGAAGTCAGTCCTCACATATGGGTGACGTTGGCACCGACGGAGCCCCTGCAGAAGTATTTCCCCAGCTTTCAAAGAAAGTCTTTGGGAGATGCATGCCGCCCAAGGGTGCCATCTTGCCTCAGCCTCCTTTTTTTCCGTGGAGCCCTCCGGATGTCTGTCCATTTTCTCCCGGAAAAAGTGTGAGGTTTATTTTGTAATTTCTGTCCGATTTGTGTGGCAGTTCCTTCCTACCCCCAAGCCAGCTCGCCCCGACATCGCTCCTCAGGTTTGTTGTTTGTTTTTTCCCCTTTTTTATCTTGAGGTGTCCCCTTTTTCAGCCTGAGGCCTTGGACCCCTGCCAGGCGGCAGGGACCCCTTTTTCTGATGGCCTCTAGCAGCTTCAAGAAGTGCAATCTGTGCAGCAAAATGATGTCCCTCACCGATCCGTACAACTGCTGCTCCTGGTGCTTTGGCCCGAAGCACAACGACTGTGAACTTTGCAGAACCATGACCTCAAAGGCCCTAAAGAGCCGTCACCAGCAGCAGGAAAAATTCTTCCAGAAGTCCAACTCCACACCAGAGTCTCCGGCGACACCATGCTCCAGGTACCTTGGTGCCCCGTGAAGCCTGAGCCTCCTCGGAGTCCCGCAGCTGGAGGTGGAACACAAGAAGTTGAAACCCTCGAAGACTGCCTCAGAGGACGGGTCCAGGAAGAAGGGGAAATCCCACTCCAGGCCCCGAAATCCCCAGGGTGAGTCGGAGGAGTCAGAGCAGGAGTGGCCTTACAAGCTGCCCCACAAGGAGTCATCGGCACTTGCTGACCCACTTTGGACACCCAAGGCCATTCTTGTTGAGAACTCCCCCTCAACCGACCGATGCCAGACTCAATATCCTCGGTGCCGCGTTGAAGGCTGTGGAGCTAACTGGCATGGAGACCAGGATGGTGGCCTTAGAGAGCGGTATCTCTGCCCTCATGGCCATGCAGCGGGCATTTATCTCTGGTTTGTCCAGTTCATCCACCCCAAAGATGGGACCCTTGACATCAAGGGCTTCCCCAGACGTCAAGCCGATCCTCGAGTGCCACCTGCCTCGAGAGACCCAACGGCTCCGGACAAAGTCTGGTCCTATTCCTGTGGACACCGGTCCTCTCTGGCAAGCCCCCATGGCTCAGACTGCAGATCATCCGGAGGTTGCAGACCGCCCAGCGCAGACCTCGACGGTGGTGATCATGGAGCCTCAGACTCATACTTGGACTTCAGGTCTGACTGGGAGACTGAGGATGAGGAGTCCCCGGACACTTGGTAGCACCGAGATGTGCCTTTGGACCAGTCTCCTCAGGTGTCTCGACGCCATTTCCCACTGGAGGATGCTGCTTTCCTCGACTTTTTGCAGGACATGGCTAAGGCTCTCACCATTGAGACTGAGGCTGAGGAAGACCCGTACATAGAGGAACCGGAGATACTCCAGTACGAGGCCCCCCCCTAAGGTAACCCTTATGGTACCAGTGCCTCCAATCCTCGAGTGCCTCCTCCTCCAGATGTGGGAAACACCAGCATCGGTACCCATTGTCAGCAGGCAACTCGACTCCATGGACTGAGTGCACCAAAGCCCTGGCTGCTAGAAGACCCAACTTTCCCCACAACTTGATGGTCGTTGAGTCAGCCACACGCAAGCTCAAGAGCCAAAAGACTCATTCCTCAGTGCCAACAGGCAGGGAGGCATGAACCCTCAATGCTCTCGGCTGAAAGGCCTTTCAGGGCTCGATGCTGACTTGCCGGATCCAGTCATACCAGCTCTATATCGGCATGTACCTTAAGGAGAACCCCTACAGAGATTTAAGTCTCTGGCCTTGGCGGTCAAAGAGTGCTCGAAGTTCTTGTCTTGAGAAGCCTACGATGGCTTTGAGTCCTCGGCCAAGGTGACCACTGCAGGCATCAGGGCAGGACGCCAAGCATGGTTGCAGTCGTCTGACCTAGAACGATGGGTTCAGGACAAATGTATTGATGTCCCCTGCATTGGAGAGAACCTCTTTGGGAAACCCATGGAAGACAAAGCTGCAGAGATAGAGACCGAATTCCTAAAGGAAATCAGACTCTCGAAGAAGACCTCAGTGCAGCACCATAAGAAGGCCCCGGGGAAGAAGTCCTTCTTCCTGAGGAAAAGGGGGGGGGGGTTTGGCAATACCTCGCAATTTTGGCCCCTCAGCAAGACTAACAGCATAAAGGACAGAGGCATGGCCCCTGTAAGCAAAAGACCAGGTGCTGGCCCAGGCCCAGTCTGGGGGGAGCTTTTGACTGCCTGGGCTTGACCTCCTCTCCCCCAGGAGGTCCCCTGCAGCCCACAGGGGGCGTCTAATCCTGTTCGCCCACAGGTGGTCCGCCATCACCACTGATACCTGGGTGCTACAAGTAGTCAGGGAGGGCTACCTCCTCCACCTACAGCGGGCACCACCCTCATACTTTCCTGAAGAGCTCATCAGACTTCTCCTTCACCAGACCCTGTTCCTCACCGAGAGCTCGCAGGCCTACTCCAGGACAAAGTGGTGGAGACAGTGCCGAAAGATCTCTGGGGCACTGACTTCTACTCCATGTATTTTCTCATCCCCAAGAGGACAGGGGACCTCAAGCCCATCCTGGACCTGCAGGAGCTGAACAAGTTTCTGATAAGGGAGACGTTCAAAATGCTCTCCCTTGAAACACTGCTGCCATTCCTCCAGCAGAGAGATTGGCTATGCTCCTTAGACCTAAAGGATGCCTACACACACATCCCAATCCATTCCAGCCACAGAAAATACCTCCGATTTATGATGGGAAGAGAGCACTACCAATACAGAGTGCTGCCCTTCTCTCTGGCCTCATCACCAAGGGTCTTCATCAAGTACCTCGTGGTGGTCGCAACTGACCTCTGGCTCCAAGGGGCCTTCATCTTCCCTTACCTGGATGACCGGCTCATAAAGGGAGGCACAGCTGCAGAGGCGCAATGCACCACTGGGTGCACCATCAAGGCCCTGCAGCATCTGGAGTTCATCATCAGCTACCCCACCTCGCTCTGGCTCAACACCTGGAGTTTATAGGGGCACAGCTAGGCACCCTTCAGGCCAAGGCCTTCCTCCCTTGAGCTACCCGCCCAGCTTCTCCTCTGCCTGTTGGGCCACATGGCCTCCACGGTTCACGTGACCCCATACGCCAGACTGCACATTACAGTGGCCCAGTGGTGTCTCCACTCTCAGTGGACACAAGCCACAGGCAGGCTCCGGGACAGAGTGAGAGTGACCCGCCAGTTGGTGGACTCCCTCAGATGGTGACAGATCCCTCATCACCTTCAAGCCAGGGTGCCCTTCCAGGCACCCATCCCCCAGAAGGTCCTCACCACAGACACCTCCTTACTGGGCTGGGGAGCACATTGCGAGCGTCTCCAGTCACAAGGCAGCTGGTCCCAGATAGAATCCCAGATACAAATCAATCTGCTGGAGATCCAGGCAATATTTCTGGCTCTCCGATCCTTCTGCCACCGGCTGCAGCACCAATCTGTGCTGGTCCAGACCGACAATCAAGTCGCAATGTTCTACATGAACAAACAAGGGGGCACGGGGTCATACTCCCTCTGCCAGGCAGCAATAGCCCTCTGCTCCTATGCAACAAGTAGAGGGATGCTCCTAAGAGCGGTCTACTTTCCGGGCTAAGACAATGCCCTGGCGGACAAGCTGAGCAGAGTCCTCCAGCCACACAAGTGGCGCCTGGATCCCAAAGTAGCCTCCCGGCTGTTCCAACTCTGGGGCGTTCCCCTGGTGGACCTGTTTGCCATCCTGGACAACGTGCAGTTACCCCACTTCTGCTCCTGCCAGTCGCACCTGTCCCAGGTGGCAGCAGATGCGTTCCTCATTGCATGGATGGAAGGCCTCCTGTATGCCTTCCCGCCAACACCACTGGTCACCAAGACCCTCTGCAAGGTCCAGCGTGACAGGGCATCACTAATACTGATAGCCCCCCAATGGCCTAGGCAACCCTGGTTCCCGCTGCTCCTCTCCCTGTCGGCAGTGTCGCCAATTCCCCTGGGCCGAGCCCCAGGACTACTCTCACAGGAGCAGGGCTCTTTCCTACACTCCAACATGGGTCCCTGTCACTCATGGCTTGGCTGCTGAAAGGTAGCGTTAGCTCCCTTCAATCTCCCACAGGACATGGAAGAGGTTCTTCTGGCCTCTTGTAAGGCTTCAAGAAGGGCATACGCCTTCAAGTGGCGCCAATTCTCAGTGTGGTGCGCCAAAAGACGTGAGAACCTGTTCTCCTGTTTGATACAAGTGGTACTCCAGTACCTGCTCCATCTGTCGCAGGTGGGACTAAAGTCCAACTCGGTCAGAGTACACATGAGCGCTATCGCAGCGCACCACCATTCTGTCAAGGGCAAGCCCCTCTCAGCTCAGCCTCTTGTGTCTCGGTTCTTGCAGGGCCTCATGCTATCCAAACCCCCCGTCCGCCCTCCAGTGGTGGAGTGAGATCTCATTGTAGTGCTTTCGCAGTTCACTAAGCCACCGTTTGAGCCTCTGGTTACCTGCCATTTAAGATACCTCTCCTGGAAGGTCATCTTGCTTGTAGCACTCACATCAGCTTGCAGAGTCTGTGAGCTCCAGGCTCTGATGGCAGAGCTCCCCTACACAAGGTTCTACAAGAACAGGGTGGTGCTCCGCCCACACCCCAAGTTATTGCTGAAGGTGGTGATCCTATACCACCTCAATCTGGAGGTGGGCTCCCCAACTTTTTTCCGAGACCTCACGCCGGCAGGGTGGAGACTGTTCCCCATACTCTGGATTGTAAAAGGGTCCTGTCCTTCTATCTGCAATGGATTCAGGGCTCCCAGTGACTAAGTGAACTTTGTCCACTTGGGTGGCAGACTGCATTACCCTCGCCTATGAGCAGGCAGGGATCTCACTGGACCAGAAAAAGGTCATGGTGCACCGTGTCAGGGCCATGGCTACTTCCATGACAAATCTGCGTTCCATCCCCATGAAGGAAGTCTGTTGGGCTGCCACCTGGTCTTCGGTCCATACCTTCGCAGCTCACTACTGCCTGGAGAGAGAGTCATGACAGGACAGTGCCTTTCGCCAGGCCATACTCTGTAATCTCTTCGGGGTGTAGGCAACTCCTGTCCTCCGACCCTTTTGTGTTCAGGCTACCGGAGTGCTGATTCTCTGCCAGAAACTTGGGTCTTGCAAGAGTCTCTCAGTAAGATCTCAACTGCTGCTGATCATGGCTTACCCTTTGCAGGTCGTTGTGGCATTTTTACAGGTTCTCAGTAGCCTGCAGCTGGGGAGTCCCATATGTGAGGACTGACTTTCTGCTTGTTCCCAGAGAAAGCATAGTTACTCACCTGTAACAGGTGTTCTCTGGGGACAGCAGGAATCATTCCTCACAACCCTCCCTCCTCCCCTTAGAGTTGCTTCTTTACCATATTTTAATTTTTTCCGTTTTAGCTATGTCATTAGACTGAGGCAAGATGGCACCCTTGGGTGGGAAGGGGACCACGTATACGTGGTGCATCTCCCAAAGGCTTTCTTTGAAAGCTGGGGAGATGCTTCCATGGGGGGTTCCATCGGCACCGACGTCACTCATATGTGAGGCCTGATTCCTGCTGTCCCTAGAGAACATCTGTTACAGGTGAGTAACTATACTTTCCTTGTCCCCAGAGGGCTCACAATCTAAGTTTGTACCTGAGGCAATGGAGAGTTACATGACTTGCCCAGTCACAAAGCACAACAGTGAGATTCAAACCCTGCCTTCTCTGGTCCTCAGTCACTGCTCTACCTACTAAGATGCTTGGAGACTGCTTTACGCTTTACCCCCTATAGAGTGCAGGACTTTCTGTTCTGTGCATACGTAAATGGAAGCTTTCTGTTTCCAGGACTGTCCATGCGGCTCTTTTCACCAGAATTAAATTGAATACAACTCCCCTGTCACTGCAAAACTAATAGGGAGGTTTGTGCTATCTGTAAAACGTCCTAAAGGTAAATATAGCATAGGCAATAAATAGTTTTGAGGCTCATATAAGTCAGAATACTGACAGCAGAAAAAATCCTGCAAAATAACCAGAAATAAGCAGAAATAAAACAGAAATCACATTTTAAAAAATCCCAGAGGAAATGGAAGATATCTAGATGAAAAACAAAGTAAACAACAATAATCGGGAGAAGACGAGAACATTATGAATAAACCCAAGAAAATGCCAAAATATCATAGTCTCCATAACAACCAACAACCCTGATTACAGGAACACAAACATGTCGTTGAGCTGCTGACATCATATCATCTGTAGTCCATCCCACAGAATGAGTTCTCAGGTGACTGACCCATATGAGGATGGCCAAAAAAACAGTCTCTATCAGAGAGACAGGAAGACAGCCCAGCCACACAAGGCCAGTTGGGCGGGGATCCTTCCTGCTTCCCAGTCTAGAGTGATGAGCTGGGTGGATAGCAGCAGTTGCCCAGGTGAGGACAGAGTCCCATAGCCAGGGTAGTCCTGGCAAACAGGATCTCCAGCACCACAAGCCAACAACACTCAATGGATCAAGTCACCAGCCTATGATTTGGATAGTGGCATGTGAGCAGGGGGAGTACCTGGGCCATGGGAGGAGGGATGGCTTCACCTGTGCTTATAGCAGGTGATGCTACTTTTGCCTGGGGTGCAGGTCAGGCTCTAGAAGCCTGAGCACTGTGCTCCGTCTGCCTCCCTCGGTGTTCAGGCTGGTTGTTATGGGGATGCAGGAGAACAGGGACTCGGTCTTCAATTGCATGAATTTCTCACTTACTATATCTGTCTGTCATGCTACCAGACCTGATTCATACAATGATACTATCGGAATGTAGCATCTTTGTTCCTTTTGGGGGATGTCATTTTGGTGGCATTGATTAGAACTGGTGTTACAGTCATAAGAGGAAGGGAAAGGGTTAAAAATTAACTGTAAAGAAATGTGCCAGTATTCTCCTTTAAATGGAGAGACTCCCAAATCTGCCTTCATTCCAGAAAAGTGCCCCTTGAAGCTGCTTCCCAGCCGTGAAGGAGGGAGAGGGAGGATTTGTGTATGCTGGGAGGGAGTGTGTGGGATCAAGTCTGAGTATCTGACTTCTAATTAAACCCCCCCCAAGTCTGCCCCTCACTAGGAAATTCTAATTACTGTGCAGCTGGAAGCCTCTCTGTGTTTTCACTAAATTATACATAGAAGAGAGCTGCATTTTTGTTTGTTTCAAGCTACAAATTATTGTAGCATGTTCCTCCTGCCGTGTTCTTTCCATGTAGATTAAATATAAGATCCCAGATGTTACTCTTAGTGAATAGAGCAGGGAAGGTGCTAGGAAATGGGGAGCTACAATACTTACACACCCTCCTTCCCCCCTCCACACACACACATACACACAGTTCTGCCAATGTATTTTTGTATTGTGTTAAGTCGCCATTAGCAAGAGAAATTTGGTAACATGGTGGTTTACAACCATTTTAGCCAGGATGGCTATCTGACAGATACAGACATAAAATAGGAAGTCAATTGCAAAAACTTGGTAAAACAATACTAAAAAACAATTTAAATCCAAAACACATAGGACAGGAAACAAGATCAGGGAGTTGAATAGAATGACAATTTTTTTCTATTAATATTGTAAAATTATAACCACAGAGAAACGAGAGGAGGCATGAAAGGGGTCACCAGGTCCTAATATTGGGATACAATGAATACTATGCAGTAAGATGCTCACTAAATGTTTCTCAAAACAGCCATGTTTTAAGCAGTTTTTTGCATTCTTTATGTGAGCTTTCAGCTCACATTTCAAATGGGAGGGAATTCCAGAATGTTGGGCCCCAGAGGGCAAAAGTATCTTTCCAAATCCAATCATACTGAAGCTTTTGATGGAAGGGACGACTTCTAAATGAGCCTGTGAAGAATGCAAGGTTCGTTGGGGGCAGTAGGGGATAAGCAGCGATAAGAGGTATAATGGAAATTCAGTTTAAAAGGAACAATGAACTAATATGAAAATCTTACATTTTATTTGATTTGTTATGGGAAGCTAATGTTGTTCTATTAATAGTGCAATGTGATCCGAGCATTTAGCATACTAAATTAGTTTTACTGCAGTATTTTGAATTATTTGAAGACATTTTTTGCATGCTATGGTAGGCCAATTAAGAGAGCGTTACAATAGCCTATTCTATGAATTACTAAAGAATGTACCACATTCCTGCCCTGAAGCATCCTTTGCCCTTCTAGTAAGGATCCCATACCACACACACCCCTCTGCTAGCGCTCCTCACTCCTGCCCTGTAGCACCTCCTGATAGTCCAGTACCGAGACCCTCACATATTGAAGCCCTTCCCCCCTCCCCTATAGCTTTGCTAACGCACCTCACTTCTGCCAGCACCCCCTGCCAGGGCGAATTCTACCATTAAGAAACACCAGGTGGTCACCTAGGGCAGCAGCTTCTGAGGGGCAGCAAAGTGGCAACACTCGAAGCAAAACAATAGATTGTGATAGTCACACACAGCAAAAGAGCCATTAGAATCTTTTACTTGCAGGGAGAACAGGCACATGCGTACATACAAAGCAAAGGTTAATATTTACAAATGGGATGTCCAATTCTGCATTTTTACAGGATAGTCGTGGGAGGAGTATTATTGGGATGATCATGATTGTTGAGTTTAATTATCAAAATATTTGCATGGGATGTAAAGCTGAAGGTTCTCCTAGGTTGCCCAAAATCCTTGTGCCGGCCCTGCCTCTTACTGTTCTTGCACTAGGAAGTCACATGCAGCTTTGCCAATGCACCTCACTCCAGCCCTGCAGCACCCCCTGCAATGGGAGAGGAGAATTAAGAAGGTGAGGATAGATGGGTTTGTGGATTTAAATGGACACGTGATGGTTGGCATTATGCATTTGATTTCCATCTCAGTATCCCAGTGTTACTCTGTTGATGCTGTCAACCCTCCCCCTTCCTGGCACTGTCCTTACCCCTTCTATCCTCCTGCTCCTGGTGTAAGGATACTTCTGCCTGTGTCATGCTTTAGCAGACCAAGGGTTCACTGAAACCACATCCTGGCTTGGGCCATGGCCAATCTGGATCACCAGGAAGTACCCAGCACCCTTTGAACAGTAAATCCATTCCTTGTGGTTCACTCCAGTAGTGGCTTTCTCCAAGTTTGCTTGGCTAATAATTGTTTAAGGACTTTTCCTCCAGAAATTTGTCCAAACCTCTTTCAAACTTAGCAAAGCTAAATGCCTTAATCATACTCACCGGCAACAAATTCCACATCTCTATTGTGCGTTGAGTGAAAAAGAAAACATTCTTCAATTAGAGTTAAATGTGCCACTGGTTAGTGTCACGGAATGTCCATTGCTCCTGATCCACCATCCCACTCATTACTTTATAGACCTTTATTATATCCCCTTTCCATAGTGATTATGCCACAGGATTTGCTAATGGTGGATTAGTGTTGCTTGACTGTATTAGGAAATCCATTTATTGCTTAGGGCAGGATTTATACATTAGCATTTCAGCTTAATTCTTAAATGTTTAACCACTAGCTTCCAGGTTGACATGAGGGGCGAACCTGAGAGTTTCTCTGAAAGGCTGGCCAAAGGCCTGTAAAGCAGATCATAGACAAACCCTGAGCTGGTGCTAGAGCAGGCAATGGAGAGATGACCTGGCAGTGATGCAAGGCCCCTGGACTTGGGTTTCCCACTACGAGTAGGAGAAGGCCATGGGTTGGCTGCAATAGAGAAGTTGTCTGCTAGGGTTTAGGGGACATGGAACAACTGATGGCTGCACACTATGACTAGTCCCTGCTAGTAGGGAAAGGTACTGAAGGGCTCGATCTGCAGCCAGCAGAGACTGTTGTTTGATTGGGGGTGCAATGAGAAGGAGCTGATATGGCTGTGATGTGTCTTGCTCTGCAGTGCATACCTCAAGAAAACATTGGTTTTGTGCTTGGAAAATATCTGTGCCTCTGTAAGCCCGGCTTCTACAGTACAGCCCAGACTGGTATGTATTGACTTTACATTCATGGTTCATTATCAACTCTCTGTTCACTTAAGTCCACTTTACAATCATGGAACGTTGTAACATCCACTTTTTTGTATATTTTTTTTCTAGGACTCAAAAACTCATCCCATTATGGAGCAGAGAATGCCAGCGGCCTGCTGCAGTGCCACCCTTGTCAGGAGGGATGCAAGACCTGTGTGGATGATACACCGTGCTTGGTACAGGAAGACTGGTCTCTGCGCATTACAGTCCTGTCCTTTCAGACCTTCTGCATGTTGGCCATCTTTCTCAGTATGCTGATCTCCTACTATTTCCGGAGTAGCAAGGCAAGGCCACCTCTCCCTTCCTTTCTCCCATTGGCCATCCAGCCTTTCAGCAGCAGCACATGCTCTGGTTGATCAAGACCTCTTCCCGCTTTATTCTAAAATAAGGGGCAAGCTGATGAAAGGCAGAATTATCCTCTCAGCTGCTGCCTGTCACTCATAAAGCACCCAGCCATCCAATGTTGATCTAATGGGGAGAAAGCAGCCTTTCTATCAGGCCGATGCAGAAAACTAGCACGGCCTTTAAGCACAGATAACGCCACTTTTAAGCACATTTACTGCTACTACCAAATGCAGAAAAGAGACGGATGCATGCATAAACAGCAAAGGAAAAACTAGTGCACAATTAATGCCAAGAGTATTTAAATTTAGAGGCAAATGAGCTGCACATAATGAAATGGCATGCAAACATTGCCTGCGCCCAATGCAGAGAAACACGTTGAGGATTTCGCAACCAGCCTTAGCGCTAATATCTCTACACCTGGGTCTGAAGTGGCTTAAACATCTAAAGTGTGCTCCCAACAGTATTTTGATGGTATTGGGTGCTTTCCCTGATGCCTGGATCATCTGAGAACAAATGTCAAAAATGATTCAGACATTGGGGAAAGCCCCCGATGCCATCAAAATACTGTCGGGGGCCACTCCTGACAGAAAGCAAATCCCTACTGGCCAATGGCCCCAATCCTTCCATACTTCCCAAGTAAATATAATCCCTTGTGGTCCATCAGCTGCGATCCCCCACCCACCCAACCAAAAATAACCCTGGTGGCCCAGTGGCACCGAACCACTGACCCGGTACCTTTACAAATGAGGAGTGCTGCCCACGCGCTCCCCCTCTTGTAACATCATCTTGAAAAATGGCGCCCAGTTCTGTGCAGTGCATCCTGAGATATGGCAGTCTGACCCCACCAGGTGCATCCCAGGAAGTACCGTGTGGGGCCTGGTGCCGTAATTCTCTCAGAGAGCATGCCAAACTAGCACCAACTTCTGTGCACATGCTTGGTTTGCTCTCCCAGTTTAACGCTGCCATTTACGCATGGATGGCTAATGAGTGGCTAATTTGCATATGTCACTTTCTGCATGCCGGCACTAAAGTCATGTGCTATCAGTGCACTGCAAATCGGTGTAAAACGTTGATAGCGCGTGATTTCAGCACCGGCTTTCTGCAACAGTCTGTATATCTGTGTAGTGACTGACTAATGCTCTGTACTGTTTCCTCTTAACTAGATTGTAAGCTCCGATGAGCATGACTCTGACGGGCAGGGACTGTCTCTTGTATGTTGGCTACCTCTTGTATGTTAGCTGTGCAGCGCTGAGTGCGTGGCGCTTTATAAGTGCTGAATAGTAGTAGTGGTGTTGTGACTGAGACCAGATTGTATTTTACTTTTATTTCCTGTAAAGATTTCCCCTTTTTCTGTTCTTTGACTCACTAACAAAGTTTACTCTGCAAATGAACCCTTAGCTAGAAGGTGCCATAGTCACTAAAGTATAGATTCAAATATACTTGGCCTAAATCTACACGCTGCCATTTCCAAAAGTCTAAATTACATTTATAAATGTATGATATATAAGAACATAAGATATGCTATACTGGATCAGACCAAGGTCCTTCAAGCCCAGTATCCTGTTTCCAACAGTGGCCAATCTAGGTCATACGTGCCTAGCAGTTTCCCCAAAAGACACAGGTTCCACAATGCTTGTACTGGGTCAAGCATTGATATCCTGGGTCCCTTCTTAATAATGGTTTATGGACCTTTCCTCCAGGAACTTCAAACCTTTTTTAAACCCAGCTACACTGACAGCCTTTACTACATCCTCCGGTAACAAATTCCAAAGTTTGATTACACGTTGAGTGAAAAAATATTTTCTTTTATTAGTCTTAAATAGTTTACCCTGTAGCTTCAGTGCATGTCCCCTAGTCTTTCTATATTCTGATAACATAAACAATCGACTACGTTTACCCATTCCACTCCGTTCATTAATTTATAAACTTCTATCATATCTCTCCTCAGCCGTCTCTTTTCCAGGTTAAAGAGCTCTAACCTTTTTAGCCTTTCTTCATAGGAGTAGCCTTCCATCCCCTTCACCATTTTGGTGGCTCTTCTCTGAACCTTTTCTAATAACGCTATATCCTTTTTAAGATACGGCGACCAGAATTGCACACAATATTCAAGGTGCGGTCTCACCATGGAACGGTATAGAGGCATTATAATATCTTTTGTTTTATTTTCCATTCCTTTCCTTATACCTAGCATTCTATTTGCTCTCTTGGCTGCCGATGCACACTGGGTGGAGGGTTTCAACATGTTATCCACAATGACGCCTAAATCTTTTTCCTGGGTGGTGATTCCTAAAGTGGAACCTTGCATCGTGTAACTATAGTTTGGGTTGTTCTTCCCTAGGTGCATAATTTTGCACTTGTCCACATTAAATTTCATCTGCCACTTTGATGCCCAGTCTTCCAATTTATCAAGATCCTCTTGCAATTTTCCACAATCCTCTTGGGTTTTAACAACTTTAAATAGTTTTGTGTCATCTGCAAATTTGATAACCTCACTCGTTATTCCCTTTTCCAGGTCATTTAGGAATATGTCAAAAAGCAGCGGACCCAGCACAGATCCCTGGGGTATACCACTATTCACCTTTCTCCATTGGGAAAATTGGCCATTTAGCCCTACCCTCTGCTTTCTATCTTTTAACCAGTTCCTGATCCACAATAGTACACTGCCTCCTATCCTATGACTCTAGTTTTGCCAAAAGTCTCTGATGAGGGACCTTGTAAAAGGCTTTCTGAAAGTCCAGATACACTATATCAACCAACTCACCTTTGTCCACCTCTTTATTCACACCTTCAAAAAAACATAACAGATTAGTAAGACAAGATCTTCCTTGTCTAAAGCCATGTTGGCTGTCTCCCATTAGGCCATGACTATCTACATGCTGAGTAATTTTGTTCTTTATGATGGTTCCTACCATTTTTCCCGGTACTGACATCAGGCTCACCGGTCTGTAGTTTCCCAGATCACCCCTGGAACCCTTTTTAAAAATTGGCGTTACATTGGCGATCCTCCAATCTTCAGGTATTACAGATGATTTTAATGAAAGTTCACAGATTACTAATAGCAGGTCTGCAATCTCATAGTTCAGTTCTTTCAACACCCTTGGATGTATACCATCCGACCCAGGTGATTTGCTACTCTTCAGTTTATCTAATAGTTGTAATACATCTTCCCGATGTATAGATATTTCCTTCAATTCTTCCGCACCTTTAAATACCACTTCAGTCATGGGTAACATCCCTACATCTTCCTCAGTAAAGATCGAAGCAAAGAATTCATTCAGTCTCTCCGCTATCGCCTTATCGCCTCTTAGTGCCCCTTTAACCCCTCTATCATCTAATGGACCAACTGACTCTCTCACAGGTTTTTTGCTATGAATGTACTTGAAAAAGTTTTTTTTTCACGTTTTTGCTTCCGCAGCAAGCTTCTTCTCAAATTCTCCCTTTGCCTGCCTTATCAATGGAGCACAATTTTCAAAGCATCCAGATCACTACAAAGTCTGAGGAGTTCTTTCCCATTGAAAATTGGCACATGGGCCTTTGCTTTCTAAGCAGAAAATTGCCTATGTAGATTGCAAAATGTGATCTGTCTATTCCCCCCTCCTCCCCCCACCCCCCACCGCAACATGCCACTGGGAATACCTGATCTGAATGCAAATATCTTTAGCTACAGGAAGGGAAAGTAGTTTTTAGATGGATGATTTGTGCAAAGGAAAATGTTGCTCACCACACATCCACACCCACAATGACACCTTCATATAGATCATTCAACCATAACACCCCCCCCCCCCCCCGAATTCCCATGCAATCCATCCCTGTTGTTAAAAGATTAGCTTTCCTGGATTTTTTGCATACAACGCATGCAATTTTGAGTGGTTACCCTGCAAACACTCATACTGGCAATTCCAAAACATTCCTGCCAAGGCAGAAATCACGTTAATACCTTCCCAGTCATAGCAGGGATATACATGACACTCATGAGATATATTTATTGCTTATTTTGTCAGAACATCTGATTGGTATTAAAAAAATCATCATGCAGGTTTGCAAAATTTGCAATTAAAAGTAAAATGAGATGTGACAAGGAAAGGTTTTGAATTACTGACTAGGTCAAAGTACAGCAAAAACCCTGCGCAGATTCCACCAGGCTGTGGCTTGCTCATCTGAAAGCTAATGCCTAAGCATTCTTCTCTCTCGATGCCAGGGGACTGCTGGTGTTCTGCATTCAATTGCAGCCTTCAAATTTCCATTGAGAAAGCAGCAGCACAGGTCCCAGTATATGTTCAGAAGAGGTTCCCAGAATTGAGGGGCAAGCAATGTGCTAAGTGAGCTGGATAGCTTCTGTACATACGACAATGCTGGTGTAGACTGCCCCAAGTCTAATTAGGGCCCTAAATATGTTATAATACTACCTTTCTAGTGCCATTCTTGTCCAAGCACCTCACTGCAGTTTTTAAAAGATTTCTGCTCCCTCTTTCTGTCTGTAGAGAATCAAGGCCTCAGGGGTGCTGCTACTGGAGACCATCCTCTTTGGCTCTCTGCTTCTCTATTTCCCGGTAAGGGTTTGTCTGTGATTTCTTTTTCTCTGTTTTGACTGTCATCTAGGAGGGACACCAATGGCACTGTAAAAGACTAAAGTACTGGTTTTATCTGCAGCCACTTACAGAGTGAGGACAGAGTGCTGTGTATCAGACCCAAAGCAAAGGCTAGAGAGATTAATTCTCTGTCCAGCTGTGCCACTCTATGAAGCATCGTGTAGTGTGCAGAGAGATTACCATGCAGGCACAGAACGATGAATGGGATTAACAGTTACAGAGACTGTGAGGGTGCAATGAGTCCCCAGCGGATATTCCAGAAGCCCTTCATCATTATCCCCCAGTCTTCACCTTCATTCTTGATTCATTCTCCATTTCCAGCATCTTTTATTTTGAATTCCCTGTTGATCACTACTTATGATAAGGGGGGGGGGGAGGGAGGGAAGTGGGGATGGGGCTAACTTACATTATGAGTGTGCACAGGTGACGGAGGGGGGAGGGAGAGGATATCAGTAGAATTACTTTGGCACATATAGTGTAGTTTTCTTTTGTGAATGCTGGTTAGATAATTAGAAAATGCTTTAAAAGGAGAAAAAAAATCATGTGGCCAGCTGCTGACTCTCTTATTGAGGAGCATCAAGCAACCCATACCTGAATAAAAAGCTTAGCTGTGAAATGGGAGAGCCCTGGAGTATGTAGGACCACATTGGGCCTTGATCTGAAAACAATCCTAAAGGATTTCTGTTTTAATGATTCCCACAGGTTTTTATCCTATACTTCAAACCCAGTGTTTTCCGCTGCATTGTCCTGCGCTGGGTGCGCATGCTGGGATTCACCATTGTCTATGGAACTATCACGCTAAAGCTGTACAGGTATGGACCATGGGGAGAGGATGCCCAGCAATTCAATGACAAATGAGTACATCTCTAGAGCATTAGCCCGAAGCTGGACAGATGAGGAACAGCCAGAGACACCGCTCCCCAAGAACAGTGGGAATGGAAAGAACAAGCATACCACACAGCCTACATCAAGCTGCATTCTGTTCCCTCTGCTGACTGTTCTGGAGCCACAACTTTGCACAATACTGAGAGAAAGTGTGGGGGAGAATAACACATTGAACTTTACTTCTCTTGCAGGGTACTGAAAGTGTTCCTTTCACGGACAGCCCAACGAGTTCCTTACATGACCACTGGGCGGGTGCTGAGGATGCTGGGAGTTATTCTGCTGCTTGTCTTCTGGTTCTTAGCAGCCTGGACCATTGGGATGTTGGAGAACATTGATCGGAACATCCCCCTGGTGGTTCGCTCCCAGACCCCTGCTGGCCTGGAATTCTTTATCTGTGACCATGACTGCTGGGACTACATGATGGTTGTGGGTGAGTGTCAAAGCCACAAGCTCCTCACTAGGCAAGATCTATAGAAGGTGAGGGATTAATTAGGGGTCAGTAATGCTGCCGTAAGAGGAACAAGTCCATAGAACTGTAGACTAGCTCAGAGACTACAATAAGAATGAATCTATGGCAAATCTCAAAACAAATCTAATTATATACAAACGCTAAAAGCAGCAGCAGTCAAATGAATATTTCTTTTAAAACACCCTTCCCATGCACTCCCTTTCCCATCCTTCATCTCACCCTTCCCTTTTCCCCATCTCCCTGTTATCCATAAAGGCAACCAGTTTCTTCTGCCAACTCAGCCTCAGGTTGTCTGCTCATGTTGAATTTACAGCCTCTTATCATTTTCACTGTAAGTGCACTCCATGCTGTCAATGGGGCCTACTAGTGTAGCGCACAACATATAAACTACGTTTCTGACCCTGCAACTTTCAGTACTGGCCAACACCCTCTCCTGAGCCATTGCCTCTAGCTGATCTCCTACAAACGCAGATGTGACCAACCTCTCTTCTCCTTATCTTTCAATAGTAAGCTGAGACTACAAAATCATTGCCATCACCAGAGACAGCTCTCACTGCAAATACCTGTGTAGCAATGCCAGAAAACTTAGTATAAATCTATTATAATACTCTCTTGTCTGTTCAGGAAATCTAAGAGGCTACAATACTAGCAGTGGCACAAGGTGTCAGTATAATCTAGTATAACAACAAAATACTGCCACCTTGTGGCTGCTACTATAGTTCCACAGATGGGCAGGCACCATCTATCCCTAAGTGTATTATTATATATGAAGGTCATGACATCACCATACCATGAATTGAGTTTTGATCGTACCAGATCTGTATCAAGGGGAGATACAGGGTACAACTTAACTGCATGTGAACTAATCTCTATCTCCAAAAAGGCTGATTATGAATGCAAACAATAGTAAGGATTGGTATGAAGTTACACTGTAACTTCAGGATATTGTGCAATTGAAGCTTACACGAGAGTTTATTAGTGCTACTAGACTGCAGAGATTTTTCTCGTTTTAGTAAACCAGTCTTTTTTCATACGGGTGATGATGATGATGATACGTACTGACTGAGAAGGGAAATGTTCATCATAACCAATACAAGGATAAGAATGCTTGATTTTAATTTGTAGGTGGTCAGATTTTTATGGAATTTATTTCATATGTTGCTTGCCTAGGAGATTACATATGATTTGAGATTCGGTCTAGTGCCATTTTTATTTCTATAGATAAAACATTTCTAAGCCTCAATCATCTATCATACTGGTCACGGTGCAATTAAACATTCATTGTATATATTATACCTTCATGAGTAGAGGTGAAATCTGCCATTGGTACTCGTGTTGACAGACGTAGCCTGCTGAGCACATCAGCTTTCTGTGCAAAAGGGGTATGGTAGGTCAGCTCTCCTCCTGTAGACTTATTCTGCTTGCTTGCTTTTCAGGATGGTCTTTGGAGGTATTAGATTCTTTACCCTTGTATCTGTCTGTATCTAGCCATTACCACCACCATTCCTTCCCAGACAACCAAGATCCCTTGCCCTTTCCAAAGCTGGAGCAGAACCTTCAGACTCACATCCTCACTGGCCCCAATGGGCTGGAAGAGACCACAACTGTAGCAGCAGCCATCTTCCTGCACCCTCTGGACTTGAGAGTCTTCTCTGTAGTATACCCAAACACAACGTACCCTGGCCAGAAGATCCACACCTAGATCCTGCACTCTGCACCACAATCCACCCAGGGCTGGCCCAAGGGTTTCTGCCATCCCAGGGAGAAGCCCCCACTGTGCCGCTGCCCCCCTCCTGCGCTGCTGCCAATTCCAAAGTGGGGTCAATGGGGCAGCTCAGCTTGGCACATATAGCCTGCCACTTCTGAACCCCCTTTGACAGGAAATTGTGTCAGACGGGGAGTCAGAAGTGGCAGGCCATGTGTGCCAAAACACATGACCTGCCACCCACAGAGACCGACTGCTCTAGGCAGCCACCTAGTGGAAAGGCCGGCTCTGCATCTATCAAATGTCACAGGGTTAGCCTCACTGTTACAGCTGCTTTAAATCTGTTTCACCAGTCTTGATATACACAGCCATGCTCTAATGCTGCTGAGGTAACATTTCCCTTGATCTTTGTTCATCTCTTTCTCCTGACAGCTGAATTGCTCTTCTTGTGTTGGGGG
Source organism: Ichthyophis bannanicus (assembly GCA_033557465.1). Classification (NCBI taxonomy): domain Eukaryota; kingdom Metazoa; phylum Chordata; class Amphibia; order Gymnophiona; family Ichthyophiidae; genus Ichthyophis; species Ichthyophis bannanicus. The sequence goes on from CM066032.1 coordinate 643,527,220, forward strand.
AGTTTTCTGTGCTACGCGATCAAGACCGTGCCCTCTGCATTCCATGAACCTCGCTATTTGGGTCTTGCCCTTCACAATGAGATGGTGATCTCCACCACATTCCATGTAGGCAGGTGAGCACAAGCTCCATCTTCAGTGCCAGCTAAAACCCACAACACTACAAAGATTTCAATGCTTACAGTCCTCCTCATCTTGCATTGGGCTGCACTAACAGCTCAAAGCAAAGGATCAAGGATCTGTCCAGTTTACTACAAAGACAATCAAACCCTCAGTCAGGCTCCCAACTTTAATAATGAGAGAAAAGTCATTAGGGCCACAGCACCTGTTTCTCACAGAAAACTTTGCCTACATCTCCAGGCTCCTTCATGCCATGGAAAATGTCCTCTTTCCAGCCAAGATCCCAAAAGGAGTGGGACAGTGATCCCTTCTATAATTTGCGGCTCAAGAACTTTTCATTATCCTTAGAAGTCTGAAGGAGAACAATCATTCCTCTCTTTCTTGTTCCCTCTCTAGGTTTATCATGGCACCGTCTTTGCACCCCGATTGGACACTGCTGCTCTTTTTCATTCACACTCATGTAACCGTTACAACAACACTGGCACTGATCTTTGTTCCAAAGGTAATGTCATGACCCACCGAGCCCCTTGTGTAGCTCTCCAGACCACGCTGCCCTTTTCTCCCCATCGACCCATTTTAAAGCACTATGTGTGCCTAATATCCAGTTTCAAAAACACAACAAAGCTATCATATAGTTTTCTGGACTATTAATGACTGAGCTTTTCTTGGGTTTTGATTGCAAGCTGCCATGCCAGCCTTGTGTATGAACGTTGGTCATGTAATTTCGGTAATATAATAATAATAATAATAATAATAAAGATATCCCAGTGGCATACAAGGGGTCACCCTGCCTTTGTAATTCAATCCCACAGGATTAAAATCTTTCACATTCCTCCCTCATCTCCAATAATGCTGTCATCAAGCTTTGGCATGTTCTCTTTCTTGAGTGATGGAGGAATTTCTGTAAGCATCTGTTTTGTTGTGTAGTTCCTGCATGTAGGAACACCCCTGCGGGAGGAAATTGCAGCTGAGGTCTATGAGGATGAGCTGGACCTGAGGCACTCGGGCTCCTACCTGAACAGCAGCATCACATCGGCATGGAGTGAGCACAGTCTCGACTCTGACGACATTCGGGTAGGTGGCTTGAGCAGAGATACATGGAATGAGAGTCCCCTCCTAGCATACAGAGGAAAGCCAAGCAGATGATGAAAAGAACAGGACTCAAATGCAGCCAGAGCCACCTCCAATCTAATCCTCCTCCTTCTCCCTCCACTACTAAGAAAAGCACATCCTTTAACCACTACATAACGCAGCTGAAAGGTTGAAGAGGTCTGGGGCAGGTCTGCTCCTGAATGGACATTATTTCTTACAAGGAAGTGCCAGCAATGCTCACGCTTGGAAGGAGACTACTCCAATTCATGCTAATACCACAAGGGCTACAGTAACTGAAGAATGACTTGCCCATAAGGCTGTATTGCCAAAGCTCTACCCAGCATGAACTCCTAGTCTGACATTATCTCCCTCTGAACATTTAAAATTATGAAACCTCTCAAGATGGGTGAGAATATTTAGACATGTTTCCATCATTTGCCCATAGGGCCCTAACAGCTTTCATGCATAGTTTCTGTAATTAAAACACATTTCTAAACAAGCCCAGAAAATCAAAATACAAATTGTTTTTTTGTTGTTTTCATTTTCAGAGCCAAGTACTAATATTGAGCAATTCCATTTGCATTTGCCAATTGTTTCTTATACAGTAGACATTCAATGGTTACCAAATTTATACGTAAAAAGGACATTTCAATGTTGATTATTACAAAAATATATTGTTTGCTTCCCTTTTGTACAGGATGAATTGAAGAAACTTTATGCACAACTGGAGGTGCATAAAACTAAGAGAATGACTGCCAATAATCCACACCTTCAAAAAAAGAGGAGCTCACGGAGAGGCTTGGGTCGTTCCATCATGAGACGCATCACAGAAATCCCAGAATCTGTCTCACGGCAGTGCAGCCGAGAGGAGAAAGATGGGTCCACAGGAGGGGGCGGTGGAAGCTATCCTGGCTCTTACAAAAAGAAAGCCTTTGATTCCAGCAGCTCCAGCATGAAGATAAGAGAGGAAGCCCTGAAGAACAAGCCTCTCTCACTGAGGAAATCTCACAGTACATATGACCATGTGAGAGACCAAGAGAACGCCTCACCTTCACCTTCACGCTGCCTGGCGAGTTCATCTAGAGATGCCTCTCTCAGAGACTCTTTGATGAGGAAAAAATTAGCAAAGAAAGCTTCACAGAAATGCAAAAGTGATTTGATAGAAGATGGGCCCCTCGTGTACAAGTCAGCCAGCGCTCATAATCTCTTAACTGAAAAGCCTTTACATCCAAAGCCACATACTCTTCAGAAATCACTCAGTGTCATTACCAGTGCCAGGGAAAAGGCCCTGTTGCTAACAAACAAGGTCTATGACGTAGAAGAAAGTAGGCAAGCAAAGGGGGAGGAGCTGAGAAAAACAGAGGGAGAAATTGCTATGCCTGACATGACATTAGCAGGAAAGGTGGAGAGTCACAAAGATGATAGTCAAGTGTGTGAGACAGCAAAGCAGCAGCAGACCAGCAAAGTTCTTGCAGAACCTACATGCTCTCTCCTAAAAGACGCCTATGACAAGGCTGAAGTTTGTCCTTGGGAAGTACAGGACCTTCCGTCTACTGCTTCAGAACACAAGGTCCATAAACACGTCACGTATGCACCAATCATGTGTGGTGGTGTTGATAGATCCCATCAGTTAGGAAAGCTGCAGGACAATGACACACAGTCAGGCAAATACCAAAGCAGGAATGACACAGGCCCAGCACCATCTCATCCAGAGGATACAGCTCCACCTCTCAAGCCCTCCAAAGAAGGTTGCTTAATTCAAGGTCTGTGCTTACAAGAGACTAAAGAACTTCCAAGTCAGACCAAAAGCATGGATCTACATGATTGCTCCAAACCAGAATTGGAAAACCATGAAACCATAGACCCGACACACCATTTTTCTCCAGTTCCCATAAATGTTACCCCAGCTACTGTGCAGTCTTTTCCTGCAGAGCTGTGTCCTTGGGAACATGAAGTGCCAGGCATTCACAGCTCTGCTGCATCCAGCTCTGTGGAATTAATATGCTCCAATATGCCAGATATGTCTTTAACAGAAGATGGCTGTAAAGAGCTATCTCGTAAACACACTCTGAAAGGTTTTGTGTTAGTCATGCGAGCGCTTAAAGGATCTCCTCTAAGGAAGGGCAGCTCCAAGGACAAAAGAGGGAAAGAAAGCGAAGAGAGTGAGGGAAAGCATAAGGGAAGCGCAAGCACTCAGAACAGAGGGGTCAAGAAGCTGGATATGGATGCGGCTCCTACGGATGCGGTTGAAATGCAGCAAATGCCCAAACAAGCAAACGAGAAAACTTACAGTGAATTACTAGCTCTCTGCCCTCCACAAAATGAAGAGAGAAACTTACAGAACAGTAATTCTAGCAAGATGCTTGCAATTTGCCACTGGGAGGCAAACATAAAGACAGACATCAAGCCTGATGTGTCTTCCCATTGCAAAGTGGGCAGGAAAACAGAGAGAGCTGACTCAGCAGATGCTGGAAAAGATGACATCACTGGACCAAGGAACCTATCTAGTTTAATCCCTGAAAAGGCAGACAACATTGACACCAAAAGGGGTGAGATTTGTCCCTGGGAAAACATGGAAGCTGAGGAAACATTGGGTCAACTGAGCAAATCTGCGAGTACAGCTGCTATCGAAAATTACAAAACTTCAAAAAAAACAGACGATAGTGATAAGAAAAGAAATGAGATTTGCCCATGGGAAACTGCTGAGGTGGGAGTGTGTGTTAAAGCAGATATATGTCCATGGGAAACTAGTAAAACACCAAGTGATGGAAAAAAAACAAAGATGCATAAAGAAGGAATTCAAAGTACAAACAAGGAAAACATAGAAAGAACTATTTCAACTGAACATGAAGAAAACACAGTGCCAAGGAGGCTGGAGAGTTTGAACAGTCAACATGAGACGGTCTGCCCTTGGGAGATCAGGGACTCTCAGCATTTTAACAAAACCTTTAACCAAGGCCGAAGTAGTCCAAAGAAATCAGAAAGCACTGACAGTAAGAGGGCCGAGATATGTCCATGGGAAAATCTGGATGCTGAGGATCTGCCAAGAACACTGAGTAAATCCGCAAGTGACACCTGGGATTGGTGCAGAGCTATTTCGAAGAAATCAAGCAGTATTGATAGCAACAGGGAGGAGGTTTGCACTTGGAGATCCATAGATGTGTCAGTCAACATAAATAATGATGCATGTCCTTGGGAGATGGAAGGGAAACTTCCAATCAAAGGGTGCACTCAGCAAAATGCCACCGAGCAACTTACAGAAGTCAAGAAGCAAACAGGAGACGATTAGTTCTTGGGAAAGGGAAGCCTTCAAACCTTTCACAAAGATGACGAGTAAAAGTGAGGGGAAAACGGGAGAGCTTTAATCAACTGCCCATCACAATGAATATCTTGTAAGAAAAGGGGAAGCTATTCATGTATGTCCCTGGGAAACAGAAGTAATTACAACTAGAGAAAGTGTTCTGAGGCAGGCCTATGACTCTCACCTTCCACACAAACAGAAGGTGAGGCCGAGGATGAGGTTAGGAAGGAAACATTCTGCCCTTGCAAACTGGAAGATGATGTCACGGGGGGCCAAACGGGACTGCAAAGAACTCAGCAGACGTTTAGAGGGGTGTCCCTAGCCCCCTAGTTGTGACTACAGGAGAGGACATAGACATCCTCAAACCAACAGTAAGGCTAGAAGTCTGCCCGTGGGATTTTGAGCAAATCCATCAGAGGAGCCAAGCCTCATATGCACTTCAAGCTAGCCACAGAACCTTACACAAGACTCTTCCCATGCTTTCTGTAACAGCTTTGATTATTTTGTTAATTTCAAATCCAGCCCCCCCCCCCCCCCGAGAAGCAGTAGGTTTCACCATCATAGACTATTGAACAGGGACATACATACACACTAATCTGCAGTCTTTCAAACCTAGCCAGCCAATAAAAGATTAAAAGTGAGAAAATGAAAGGAACATATTTTCTGTAAGCAGAGGTGAGACTGCATTTCAGCCTAAGAGCTGCATTTTACGTTCATAAAGAAGCATGATGGCAAGCGAATGGCTCGCACCCACTCATGCTTGGCTAGCAAGCCACTGGAATTGCTCCTACACTGTCACTCCATTATGCCTGGGATCTGCTAGAGGTCTGCAAGCAGTCCAACATCAGGCATCTCCAACTGATCCCTAATGCCATCTCCTAAAGCAGGTTAATGAACACTCACACATTCTGCTGCTCCCAGGGTCACCCTGTCATGGTAAGTGTACCAAAATAAGATAGATACCTAGAGAGAGTCTCACCCTCTGTCGTGTATGGTAATTCTGTTTATCAAATAACAAGCAGATTCCTCCTTAGACACAGGCAGTAGCCATTTTAATGACATTTAATTTTAATAATTAAGTTCACTGCCGTTTTGAGTAGGCTCAGAACAGACAGTTAGTGCTTACGGGTCGAATAAATGCTTCATCCTCCTTACTTCTTGTAAGCAATTCCTGTTATTGATTTTAATTACAGCTCGCAAATTTCATATGCAGACCTGCCAGAGACATCACACTAAAACAAGAGTTCTCAACTCAGTCAGGTTTTCAGGATAACCACAATGAATATGCATGAGAGATATTTGCATACAATGCATGCAAATCCAACTCGTGCATACTCGTGCTTATCCTGAAAATCTGAGGACTGGGTTGAGAATTGCTGCACTAGCTAGAGCGGTGTGACATCATGGCAACACACATTTCTGCTGCAGGTGTCATCTAAGGGGGCACTAGGGTGTCATCTAAGGGGGCACTGGTAAGTCATTTGCCCACCCCCTATCGAAAAAAGAGAAAGGACTTCCCAAAGGCATTAACCTTCTGTTTGTCTGTACAGCTGCTCATGCTGTGGGAGCTCTCCAAATCAGTAATTCCAGCTCCTTATTCTAAATTAGTGACTCATTGCCAAAGTCTGTTCAGCACATTAAACATGGGGAAGTGCAAAGCCTGCTGTGAACACACCAGGCAATGTCTAGGGTGGCCAGGGAGTGCCTTCCCAGTCTGGGGTGGGGAGTGCAGCCTGAGAATGGAAGAGAGGTGCTCTGCTATTGTTACTTTACCTTTCTGGGTCACTAGCTTTGAGGCTCAGATTAAACTGAACGTCTATGTTGCAGCTGCGTATGCCTTGTAGTGCTCTACAAATAATAATAGCGATAGTAGTAATAGTAGCAACTTGTAAATTCTCCTCCCTCCATAAATCTGGAACGGCTCGATCTAGCTGCACCAAGCCATGCAGAGGAAAGTCTTTATCGGGGGGGGGGGGGGGGGGGGGGGGGGGGGAGAGAAGAGACAGACTTTCACTTTCAAAGCTAGGGAGTAATTTGGAGTGAGGTTGAACCAAGGCTATTTAGAATACCCAGTTTTATACTTGCATTAGTGCCTGCCCATGGAATACTGAGTAAACTTGGCTTTGCCTTTTCCTTAGTATCCAACAGCGTAAGTGATCAGGCTACAGGCACAGAAGGCAATGTGCTTCTTGAAAAGACAGTCTAAGCCGCCTCCTTAACTACTCAAAGGGAGACAAGCAGGTGCATCATTTGCTAGTTTTGCCACCAATGTCACGTCACTCTGCTTTCTACGTTTTAGCCCCTCCCTTTGGGATTCACTATCTTACTACATCCATTTGGAATCACCTTATACAAAGCTCTAATCTGCTCTCAAGACTTATTTTTTCGTACAAGCTTTTGCAGATTTGGGAGGCGGAGGCAGCATTCTCCTGACTTTTGATTTATCTCCCTAACAATCTCTTCTCCTACCTGCCCTACTTTCTTTGTATGTTTTTCTTACTCTTCTATCCTTTGTACTGGCTTTAATTAGAGCTCATTTCCTGCTATTTTGATATTTATTTTTTTAGTTTTGATATTGTAAACTGCTATGGTACCAGACTACGTGTGTGGTGGTATAGCAAAATTTTAATAAACAAAACAGGCTGTGCCAAGCAATGCAAGTTATGCGCAGAAGCAAAATAAAAGTGCTTTTGCTTTGCTTATGGTTCCACAGTTGGCACTTTGAATGATTTAGGTGTAAAAATTATTTTCAGTACAATCTTTATGTTGATGACACTCTGATTTACTCTCTGCATCTGAAATTTCTCCAGGAATCCAGGCCTGTATCTCAATCTCTTTATCTGATGACATTGCCTGGATGTCCTGTTGCCAGCTGAAACTGAACATGGCCAAGATGAAGCTTCTTATCTTTTCCCCTAAACCCATGTCCCTCTTCTCTCTTCCTGTGGATAAAGCTATCATCCTGCCTGTTTCCTCAGCTCACAACCTTGGAGTCATCTTGAATGTCTACAGAGAAAGAGAAATGACAGGTCTTAGCTTTCTCTAAATGTCAGCAAAATTCATCCTTTCCTCTCTAAGCACACTATCAAGACCCTTATCTGCACTCTTTTGTCACTATCTAGACTACTGCAACCTGCTCCTTGCTGGTCTCCCTCTGAATCATCTCTCTCCCCTCCAATCTGTTCAAAACTCAGCTGCATGGCTAAACTTCCACCAATGTCGCTATGCTCATGTAACCCCTCTTCACAAATCTCTTCACTAGCTCCCTATTTGTTTTCATATGCAGTTCAAATTTCTCCTACTGACTTACAAGTGCATGCACCCATGACCTCTCCTCTATTATTGGTCTTAGCAATGGGCTCCCCGGCCCAAGAAACTGGCATCTATCCTCAGCAGGATCCAGGAAAAATCATCCAGCGGCATGCCCTTCTTCAGATGACAGGGCTGCCGCAACCACTGCAGGCTGGCCTTCACCATCAAAGGCAGCAGAAGCCTGCACTCGAACTCCTGAGAACTTGGGGACCATCAAGTCAACAAGGATCGCTGGAGCGGTCATATGTGAGCACGTGCCCATGGCACCATCTCTATGGTCATTGCCATCAATCCGAAAAGCTGAAGATAGTCTTGGACTCTTGAGGCCTGCTGTGCACAGACCAGGACCAAGCAATCCAACAATCTTCTGACCTTCTCTAGCAGGAAAACTCTGCCCACTCCAGTGTCGAAACATGCTCCCAGAAACTCCAAGGACTGGGAAGGCAAAAGCTGGATCTTTCCCCGATTGATCACTCTCTCAAGGCTTTCCAAAAAGGATACTGCTCGGAATGCCAACTGAGATGCTTCTGACAGGGAACGGGTTCAGATAACCCAGTCGTTCAGATAAGGATGGACACAGATCCCTTGGTGCCGCAGCTGCTACCACCATGGCCTTGGAGAATGACCTTGGGGTGGTGGATAGCCCAAATGGAAGGGAAGTGAACTGATAGAGCCAAGCACGACAAAACACAGATACGTCTGGGTCAGGATATGAAAATACACCTCAGCCACATCCGTAGAAGTCAAGAATTCCCCTCAGTGCACTGCTTGTTTCACAGAGCACAAGTGCTCATTGCCCCTTTGAGGTCCCGAATGGGTTGGAAGGAACCATCCTCCTTTGGCACCACAAAATATATGAAGTATCTGCCCTTGCCCAACTCGTTGGGAGGAGGGCACCACTGCCTTCAGGCATAGCAACTTGTCCAAGGTGGTCTGCACAGCGGCACCTTTGATTGCAGACAGACAAGGGGAAATAACAAAGGCATCGGGAATCATTGTAACAATCGGCTCTTTGCATTCCAGGCACTGTTCCCTCTAAGCTGTGCGTGTGTGTGCGCACACACCTCGCCGAGTGAGAGCACATACTTTACAACAGAGCGCACAAAAATTACGGCTCTGATTCTGATAGAAAACAACAGAGACGTCTTAAAATTTAAAAGTTATGATTGTAATTACTAGAAATTTCCCGCTTCATTTAGTAATCGTCTATTTTCATTTAATTTGATTAAAATCAATGTGGTGTACATACTGTATTCTGACGTGTAGTCAAATTTTAAAGTATATAACTCCGAGTGTCGTTATGTGGCGCACAAAAATTTAACCTTCCTTCAAAAGCTGCACACAGCTGATATTTTATGCGCACACAGCCTACAGAAAATTAGAGGGAACATTGATTCCAGGACACAGTCAAACTGAATTTTATCTAGCACCCAGCGTTCCTTAGTAACCCAGGCCCATTCTTGAAAGAAAAGGTGAAGCCTACTTCCAACCAGAGAAACCAGGGAACAGGCCCCAAAACCTTAACTACAAAGCCCAGGAGGGTCCTCCTCTGGAAGGGACCGAGTCCCTGGTCCCATGCGCTCCACAAAAGAACTGAGAACGAGCCCTAGGCCCTGAAACAGAGGGGAAGAAAAGTTTTCCAGGTTGGTAATTATGATAGTCCCGAGACCCACAGGAATCCAGCCAACATGCCTTTGGTCGTTGGCGGAGGCTGACGAGAAAGGGGCATCAGCCCATTTCACAGGTCCCTTGGACATGTCTTCTTGGAGGCGGTAAGATTTTGTCTTGCCTTGGTCCTTCACCAGCTTCTCCAAATCAGTTCCAAACAGAAGTTTCCCCTTAAAGGCTAGTTGAGCCCACTGGGCTTTGTAGGATATGTCCACTGCCAGTGCTGAAGCCAAATCCAATGCCGTGACACTGTTATCAGGGAGCCATCCCTGGCAACCAAACGTACCATGGCATCAGAAAGGAAGACCATAGCTGACTAAAAGAGGGGTATCGTCATCATGTGGAAGAGGCTGAATCCACTGAGGCAGGGCTCGAGATGTCAGGTTGGTACATACCACAAGCTGTAGAATAGCCGCTGCCATGGTGAACTGGCTCCTCAGCGAGGAATCCACCTTGTGGTCCAGAACATCCTTCAAGGCCGATCTGCCTTAGAAAGGAGTGGTGGTCCATCTGGTAGCTGCCATGACCTGTGCATCCATCTTGGGATTGTCAAACCACTTGATGCGCTCCTCCTCTGGGAGAGTGGAGATCTTCTTATACACCCTTAACCCTTTAGGTAGGGAGTCCCACTCCAACCAAAGTATATCCTTGCTCACCTCCAGGAAAGGGAAAACAGCAGTGGATTACCACATCCCTTGAAGGAGCAGGTGTATTTTCGGCTCCTGCTCCATACCGGAAGCATCCATCAAGTTCAAGGTAGAGGAGACCCTGGTAATCAATGCTGCCAGCTCCTCCTTCCAGAATAGGTGGACCATGGCGGTCTCTGCAGAATCTTCTGATGGTGAGAGCACTTCCTCATCCACAGCAGAGCCCGGTACCGAGCCATAGGAATCAGAGGCATAATCAACATCTCGGATAGCTCCCAGCTGTTCCCCATCTCCAGGGAGCACTCCTTGCCGGGGATGCTTAGCCAAAAGATAATCAAACAGGGCTTCTACTTTCAGCCTGTCCGGCATAAGACTGCATCCGGGGGCACCCAAAGGCTGCAGGATCTCAATTACCACTCCAGAAGGACCAGGTCTGTTGCAAAAAGGAAAATAATTCCGGGGAGGGTAATCCAGAGTCCAGAAGCTCTCCTCTTGGATAAGGCTCCTCAACACCAGGGAGTATAGCCGCCACAGACCCCTAGAGGATAAACAGTTAACAGCATGGTTGCCGGAGCCTCTGGCTGGCTAAATATCCTTACCCATAGCACCATCCATCACCGCCTGCACTGAGGCAGGTAAGGGCAGGCTAACCGCATCCCCCAGCTAAGAGAGGGAAAGCAGGTCCTCCCATCCCCCAGCTGAGAGAGGGAAAGCAGGTCCTCCAGGGATGACTCAGAAGCTGCCATGCAGGAAGGGCAGAGTCCAGAATCCAAGGATGAGACTCCTCACTTGTCAAAGGTCAAACAACATTTCCTGGAAGAAGATGGAGGGTTAGGGCATGTATCATAAGAGCATACGCTAAAGCTGTGTCAGAGACGGCAAGTGTGCGTTAACTGTACTTTTACATTATGTGCAGTAAAAGTGCTAGGGAAGAAACTGTGTTGAAGACGCTTGAGCAGAACGCGTTTTGGGATCGCACAACCACAAGGCGCACAATAGGGAGAGAGCAGGGGGGACAGAGGAGGAGGGAGGGTGCGCTGAGGTTGGGTGAGGCTGCTGCACTCTTCCAGATCCTTCCAAATCTTTCCAATTTCTGGCTGCTCAACAGGCTTTTATCATTATAAGGGTGTGGAGCTGAACCAATTTTCCCTCCTCCTATGGCTACCAAAAAGACCGCAGTCTAGTGGAGCCTCCCACATCATGCTCAAATAAGAGAGTCACCTTTCTGTACACAAGGTGGTCGTTCACAAGCATTTAATCAATTTCTTTTCCTTTCAGTCCTCAGATTTTCTACAGAGAGGACAAAATCCATCTACCATCTGCTGGAGACAAAGAAATACTGAAGAGACCTCTGGTGGCTGAGGCAACTAGAGGCATGAGAGTGATGTCATTGAAACCTGGGCTTTTCATTGGTTCTTTGTCTCCAACAATCTGATGGTAGGGAACACAACCCACTTGTCTGGACTGGTCTAGCAGGATGACATGAAATCTTTTTAAACACCCTTATGTATTTTATCATTTCCCTGAAACTACTGTATCTCCGTTTGTACTGCTGTCTTGAATAGGTTGTAAGCTCTAATGTGCAAGGACTTTCTCTTATATGTATGTGTACAGCGCTATTCCAGGATTAGACATGGCCAAAACACTGCTTGCTGATGACAGCACCGATACAGTGGGAGGACTCATGCGTTTCATACACTACAGCAGATCTGCCAAAACACACAGCCACAATTCAGTCATTCAAGGAGAAATTTTACTTACCGTTAATTTCCTTTCCTGGAGTCCTGCTAGACCAGTCCAGACTAGTGGGTTATCTCCCCCTGCAAGCAGATGATAGCAGACAGAGAAAAGAAAGCAAAACTATGCTGTGACATTACCACTGGCATAAAACCTAGCACAGCTAGAGGGAGCCCTCAGTATTTTCGTAACAAGCAATGGAAGGTAGCCAAATTCATCCTCTCAAGGAACCCCTCAACGAGGACAACTATATACAATCTCTGCATGGTCCGAAGGGTCAAATATATACAGAAGGATGCAGTCCAAGGCACAAGGCTGAACGGGGCGGATGCTGGACTGGTCTAGCAGGACTCCAGTGAAGGAAATGAATAGTAATTAAAATTTCTCCTTCCAGATCTTCCTGCTTGACCAGTCCAGACTAGTGGGATGTACCAAAGCTACTCCATCCCAGGGCGGGAAGAAAGTGCAGTGGAAGAACACTCAAGCCAAACCGTATGGCCACTTGGGCATACATGTCTAGATGGTAGTAGGAACACACAATGAGCGAGGGTCAGTTAAGGGTCACAGGTGCTAATTTTATTCAGAAAAAAAACTTACACGTTTCGGCAGTATGCCTTCCTCAGGGGGTACACATCTTAAAAACATAAAACAAATTAGATAAGTGAAAGTCATATACAATAAATAAATAATACATTTAAAGACAATGTTAAAACACAAATAAGATGAACATATACAGTACATGTATCTAAAACATATGAATAGTAAAAATGGAAATAAAAGTATAAATAATATTCCTTTATTAAATTACCAAAATAGTCAAAACAATTAAAACTATAGAGACTTAAATAAAACAGTTAAAAAGCTGGTACAGTTCTACATTGGCTTGTTTTATTTACATTTTTACTAATGTTCCTCTATCTCTCTGGCTCTGTGTACCCAAAACATGACCATATAATGATATCATGTGTTGCTCTATACATTTTTAGCCCTCAAGTTTCAGACTGAATGGTGTCTTTTTAAAGACAACTTATGTGAGTATTTCATCTGTGGTCCTCCTCCTCCTTGTCACATTGTACAATTTTATTTATTTATTTATTTATTTAACAATTCTTATATACCGCACTATTTGTTATCAGTGCGGTTTACATTTAACAAAGAATACTCAGATCAGAGAAGACTGATTGAGTTTACATTATAACAGGGACTAGAACTTGGAGAACATGGGTAACCATTTACATATTGATATATTTCAGGATAGATGCAGAATACATGAAACTATATACATAAAAATATGGCATAATAGATGATACTTGATCTGAAAGTACGTAAGAAGGTTCAAGGCTGGCGAGAGAATGCTTGGGGCTTGAGCGTTATGTTGTGTAGGGGGCTCTAGTAGGGGATGGGGGATGGTTTCTTAGAGTCGGGGAAGCAGCTTGAGAGAAATGGAGCAGAAAGAGGTGGTGTTTTATTGCTTTCCGGAATTGTAGAAGGTCTCGGATCACTCTGATTTCTGGAGGGAGGTCGTTCCAACATTTTGGTGCGTAGTGGGCAAAGGTTCTTCTCCTGGTTGTTTGTGAGCACTTTATGGAGTCTTCAGGGATAGACAGAGTGTTGTCTGTTGCTGTCCTTCTGGATCTGTTTTTTGGAGTAGGTGTGATGAGTTCCTTGAGAAAATTAGGAGCGATGTTGTTGATAATCTTGAATGTTATTAGAAGAATCTTATATGTTAGCCTGGAGTATATCGGTAACCAATGGAGATCCTCAAGTATTGGTGTGATATGGTCTGATCTGGCTAGACCGCAGAGGACACGGGCGGCGGCGTTCATAGCTTGTTGGAGAGGATTGAGAGTGTTCTTTGGTAGGCCATACAAGATTAAGTTTGCTTAATCTAAATGTGGTAGTATGAGGGCCTGGAAGATGGTTCGGAAGCCGTCAGCAGGCAGCATAGGTTTGAGATGTCTCAGTGTTCTAATTTTGTTGTAGATGGAACTGGTGATGTTTTTTATGTGTTCCTTGAAATCGAGATGCTGGTCCAGGGTAATGCCGAGATAGCGTACGGCATTACGGCTTGGAAGCTCCGCATCTCTTACTCTTAGGATGGAGGGAGGAGAGAAGCTTTTGTTCCTTGATATGAAGAGTACCTCTGTTTTCTTGAAATTAATGTGGAGGTTTTGGGTAGTTAGCCAGTCTGTGATTGCATTGAAAAACAGTTGACAAGGTTGGTGAATTCCGGGTGTTTGACTTTGAACGGGGTAAATAGCAAAACATCATCGGCGTAGATTAGGGTAGAAATATTGAAAGATCGGATGATGTTGCATATCGGCTGCATATAGATATTGAACAGCAGAGCCGATAGGGAGGAACCTTGTGGGACACCTTGTTGTTGGTGGAATGGTGCCGAAGTTTTAGAACCAACCCGGACTTGTTGCCAGCGATCAGCTAGGTAAGATTTACACCACTCCCAGGCAAGGCCGTGAATGCCCTTTTCCAGGAGGCGGGTAAGTAGCTGGTTCTGATTGACAGAATCGAAGGCAGCTGAGATATCCAGGAAGATGAGGGCGAAACCATTTTCTACGCTGTCAATTCCTCTATTCAGGGTGTTGGTGAGGGTGGTGAGCAGAGTTTCTATTCCATGTGATTCTCTAAATCCGTGCTGGCAGGGGTCGAGGGGGGCTGCTATGTCTATATGTTGTTGGATTTGTCTGTAGACGACTTTCTCGATTATTTTAGCGAGTAGAGGAATGCTCGAGATGGGTCGGTAAGATTCTGTCTTTGCTGGGTCGAGTCTGCAGTTCTTTAGGAGGGGTCTTATTGAAGTTTGTTTGAGTAAAGAGGAGAATGAGCCGGTTGCAAAAGATAGACGGATGATGTTTAGTAGAATTGGGCTGAGTTCAACTCGAAGGGTCCTGATCCAGTGTGCTGGGCAGGGGTCATTTGGGGCTGTTGAGGTGTTGATGCTGGCAATGAGGTCTTGAATATTCTTCTCAGCAGGGGGGGGGGGGGTAAAATGTGTGAGTGATATTTGTGAGGTGGGAGTTTGGTAGGGAGAGGACACTGTTGGTGCTGGCTGATTACTTGCTGTGAGGGATTTGGATTGTAGGAAGTCGGCATATGACTGGGGGGGAATTGGGACAAGTTGGGTGGGGGAGGGTTCCTTGATTAGGGATTACGCTAGGTTGAATAGGTCTCTAGGTTTATTGATTGAGCGTTGGAGGAGCTGGGCGTGGTATTCACTCATTCTGAGGTATATCCTCTCACGGTGAGACTTCAGGAGTTCAAGGTAGGCTAATTTGTGGGTCTGGGATCGGGAGCGTCTCCACTTCCTCTCGTGCTTCCTCAGTTCGATGAGGGAGGCGCGGAGTTCCGATGAGAACCATGGAGCATGTTGTCTTCTACTTTTACATCTGTTGTGGGTTTCTGAGTTATTGGAGGATGTTGGGTAGGCAAATTCTTTCAATGTGTTGTTCCAGTTGGTGATTGCTTCTTCAAGGTTGGCAGACTTCTGATGTAGGGTCAGAAGAACCTTTTTGGAGAACTCTTCTATGGCAAGAGGTCTGGGGCGTGGTGTGGCTGAGGGTCTAGTGGCATCGCTAGGTGGTGCCAGAACAAGTTGCAAGGGTATTTGGAAAGTAATCAGGTTATGGTCGGACCAAGGGACAGGACTGATTGAAATGTTGAAGACCGATTTGTGGCTAACTGCAGTGCTAGGGGCAAAGATCAGGTCTAATAGGTTTCCTTTTTGGTGCGTTGGAGCCGTCACCAATTGTTTGAATTGTAAATCTTGCATTGCATCCAGGAAGGCCGCTGCTTGGTCGGGTTGCAGAGATGGTAGGTTGAAGTCACCGAGAAGCCAGTTGGAAATGCGTGGGTTGGCTGGGTTGCAGGCTAGGTCAATGAGGGTGGAGATGTCATCTGGAGGTGAGGAGGGAGCTCTATATATAAGGTTTATGGTGATGAATTTATTTGCTATGGAGACGATGTCGGCATGTGTAGTACTCTTGGAGGAAAACAGTTGAAATTTTAGATCAGGTTTGGCTAGGATAAAGACCCCACCACCTTTGCGGTTGGATCTATGGCAGGTGTAAATGGAAAATTTAGGAGGGATAAGTTGATTTATAAGAGCAGCATCGGAATCAGACAGCCAGGATTCTGTCACCATGAGGAGGTCTAAGTTGTGAACAGCTATAAGATCAGTGATGATGGGCCATTTCTTGCGGACAGAGCGGGAGTTTATGAGTGCGCATTTGAGGACTTGATGGTGGGATGTTTTGGTGTGTTTAGATTGAATAAGGTCTAAATACAAGAGGTGCGAATGACGAGGCTGATGTGGTAGACCTGTGGCTGAATGGAAGGGGTTTTCCTGGGTTTTTTTACCCAGATGGTGAATGGTGGGGATATGACTGTGTCTATCTATTAGGGCAAGGGAGTTTTGTATGGCGTTTGCCAGGAGGAAGAGCATGGTAAGATTAAGTAATGCATAGGCCATGGTGGTATATAAGGGGCTGAGGCAGGTTTTGCGGACTGGGGAATTGTGGCAATATAGAGTGGTTGCAAAGTTACAGAGTTACTGAGAATGACGTAGCAAACCACATTAAAGATTTACTTAGAATTGTAGGTTACAAAGTAGCAAACCACATTAAAGATTTACTTAGAATTGTAGGTTACAAAGTAGCAGAATTGTAGCTTGCAATAAACAGGTGAGAGCATAAGTGAGAGTTACTGAGTGAGACACTGTTATAATGTTACAGAATTATTGTGAAATATAGGCTATTAGGTAACAGGGTTGCTAATCGCAATAATCCTGAAGAAAAACATGAATGAGATACAATTAATAAGGGTACCTTGTTCTTTCAGAAGCGAAATGCTCAGGTCAGTATGTTAGAGAGCTCCGGAAAACTTGAGAGGGAGACCAGAGCTGTGGCCTTTCGTGCCACGCCTGATGGCGTTAAACTTTTAAGTCCAGGCGGCTGCCCCGATTGGGCAGTGATGGTGGCTGCTGCTCCTCCCGCTGCTGGAGGCTCGATCCCCCGATGGGGAGAGCTGAAGATGGTGGCGGGAGTGTTCTTGATGAGCGCCCGATGGCGCTAAACATTTAAGTCCAGGCGGCTGCCCCGATTGGGCAGTAATGGCGGCTGCTGTCAGATGGCTGCCTGGGTGAGAATCTTCACAGTCTTGGCAATGCATATATCTATATGATTTGCAAGGTATTGTGGGCAATGTAGTTCATTCACACCAGACACAGCTGCTGACAATAATTTAGTTGTGCTCTTGGGTAAAGCCAATAAGATATTTATTTATGGGGTTATTTCTCCCAACACAGATATGCTTGGTAGCACATAAATAAATCAGGTTACTTGCTTTCAGTGTTAACTTGGAAAAACAAAGTCAAAATCAAAATCAGGAAACAACAAACCAAAAGCCACAAAGCAAGAAAAAAACTGTTCTTTTCAGGTTAACTTCTGATTACTTCCCACATAGATTCAGAAGTGATTCTCTCCTAGCTCACAAGCAATTAGGAAAGGCTTAATTGCTAGCAGTTATCCAGCTGAAACCCCTTAGCTGGCTTGCTTTCTACTGTGTGGGTCAAATCCTGCTTCAGGAGCTTTTCTGAGTAGATTAAAGAACAAATTTGTATTTCTTTGTGATGGTTGCTGTACTTTATAACAGAAAGTTACCAATGGAGTTTAGATAGAGAACAATCCATATAAATACATTCTTCATCTGCAATCATTTCCCCATCTTCAACAAGCATAGGTTCAATATCATGGATTGGCACAGATGAATCTCTCAATGGAGCACTTTCAGGAGAAAGCGTAGTTACTCACCTGTAACAGGTGTTCTCCAGGAGCAGCAGGAATCAGTCCTCACTTATGGGTGACGTCGGCGCCGACGGAGCCCTCGTGGAGCAATTTTCCCCAGCTTTCAAAGAAAGCCTTTGGGAATTGCAGCGCGCATGCGCGGTCCCCTTCCCGCCCAAGGGTGCCATCTTAGCCAGTCAGATGACATAGCTAAAAAAGACAGCATAAAAATTTGCAAAAGAACTAAAGCAGGTGATTGCAACTCCACGGGGAGGAGGGAGGGTTGTGAGGACTGATTCCTGCTGCTCCTGGAGAACACCTGTTACAGGTGAGTAACTACGCTTTCTCCAGGACCAAGCAGGAAGTCAGTCCTCACTTATGGGACTCCCAAGCTCAAGGCTACCGGAGACCCTAAGCACAAAAATGAGCTCCCTCTAGCTCAGCAGCACAGCAGGAAAGAATCTTCGCTGAATTATTACCCACCGGTAGCCCACATCCGGGATGGAGGGTAGGAGTTGCTCAGACCTCAAAGAGATTACGGAGGACTGCCTGTCCGAAAGCACTGTCCCTGCGGGACTCCCTCTCGAGACAGTAATGGACGGCAAAAGTCTGGCTCGGAGACCAAGTAGCGGCCCGGCAGATGTCTGCCAGCGGAACAGAGCGGAGGTAAGCCACTGACGTAGCCTTTGCCCGAACGCAATGAGCCGTGACTCGACCTTCCAAGGAGAGTCCGGCTGCCCCATAAGCCCAAGAGATACAGTCCGCAACCCAGATGGACAGAGTACGCTTGGAGACCGGGAGCCCCAATTTATTGGGGTCAAAAGACACAAAAAGCTGAGCAGCTTTACGGTGCTCCCGCGTACGGTCAAGGTAGAAGTTCAATGCCCTTCTACAGTCCAGGGTATGGAGGACCGTTTCAGCTCGGCTGGAGTGTGGTCTGGGAAAGAAGGTTGGAAGTACCACCTCCTGATTGATGTGAAAAGGGGAGACCACTTTTGGAAGAATTTTGGGTGAGTCCGTAGGACTACCCTATTTTTGTAGAACCGAGTGTAAGGGGGATCAGACACGAGGGCCTGCAATTCACTTACGCGTCTAGTGGAAGTGAGGGCTATCAAGAACAGAGTTTTCCAAGAAAGAAAACGGAGAGAACAGGTAGCCATAGGTTCAAAAGGCGGACAGGTGATCCGCTGTAAAACCACATTCAGGTCCCAGTCAGGCGCTGGCGGGCGCAGAGGTGGTTTAAGTAGAAGGAGACCTCGGAGAAACCTTGCTACGAGAGGGTCGTTGGAGAGAGGTCTGCCGTCCACCGGCACATGATGTGCTGAAAGAGCACTGAGGTGAACTTTGACGGAGTTGGACTTAAGTCCCAGATTAGAGAGGTATAGCAAGTACTGCAAGATCACCGACACCGGGCAGGAGAAGGGATCCTGAGACTGTTGGGTACACCAAATGGAAAAACGACGCCATTTAAGGGCGTAGCATTTGCGGGTAGAAGGTCGTCGCGAAGCTAAGATGACCTCCTCCACCTCTGCCGGCAGGAGAAGGGGAGCAAGGACTACCCTCTCAGCAGCCAGGCCATTAGATTGAGAGATCTGAGGTTGGGGTGTAGCAGAGACCCCTGATCCTGAGTGAGGAGATCCGGTTGTAACCCCAGAGGGAATGGATCCTCCACCGCTAATTGCAGCAGGAGCGGAAACCACGGCTGTCTGGGCCAGCGAGGGGCCACCAGGATCATGAAGGCTTTGTCTCGGAGAACCTTGAAAAGAGTCCGAGAGACTAGCGGGATGGGAGGGAAAGCGTACAAAAGGCTCCCCGACCATGAGAGTAGAAAAGCGTCCGCCGCAACCCGAAGGGGGTGTGGCTGACGAGAGCAGAAGCGAGGAAGTTGCCGGTTGTGAGGACTGGCAAAGAGATCCACCGTGGGGAGGCACCACTTTAGAAAGAGCTTCTGAGCTACCAAGGGATCCAGGCGCCACTCGTGCGGCTGGAGGATCCTGCTGAGTTTGTCCGCCAGGCAATTCTCTTGGCCTGGGAGATAAACTGCCTTGAGGAGAACGCCGTGACTGACGGCCCAAGAGCAGAGCTTCTGTGCTTCCCGGCAGAGAAGGAAGGAGCCCGTGCCCCACTGCTTGTTCACGTAGAACATGGCAACTTGATTGTCCGTCTGGACAAGGACGGACTGGTGAGAAGTCAGGTGGGAGAAGGCCTTGAGAGCCAGGCGGATCGCTCTGAGCTCCAGGAAGTTGATCTGCTGAGCAGACTCCCACGTGGTCCAGAGGCCCTGAGTACGTGCCCCTTGGCAATGTGCTCCCCAGCCCAGGAGGGATGCATCTGTTGTCAGCACCCGGGCCGGCTGAGGTGACTGGAAAGGCATGCCGAGTATCAGGTTCGGCCGATGAAGCCACCACCGGAGAGACGAGATCAGCGGCTCGGAGACGCGCACTAGGTCTGCTAGGCCGCCTGTGGCTTGTTGCCACTGCTGGCGGAGACACCATTGAGCAGGCCGCATATTCAGGCGGGCATTGGGGGTCACATGGACGGTGGAAGCCATATGGCCGAGTAGTCTCAGGAAGCGCCTGGCGGAGACCAGGGGCTGGCTGCGAAAACGGTCGGCTAGGTCCATGAGCCGTTGAGCTCTGTCGAGCGGTAGGAACGCTCGTGCCTGAGGAGTGTGCAGCCTTGCGCCGATGAACTCGAGATCCTGTGAGGGGAGCAAAGTGGACTTTGCGAAGTTTATAACAAAGCCCAAGTACTGCAGAAGAGTCACCGTGCGGCATGTGGCGTTGGTGACCTCCGGAGCGGACGCTGCTCTGATGAGCCAGTCGTCGAGGTACGGAAAGACATAGAGGCCGTGAAGCCGGAGATGGGCCGCCACCACCGCGAGACATTTTGTGAAGACTCGCGGTGCGGAGGACAGGCCAAAGGGCAGTACTCTGTACTGGTAATGATTTCCGGCCACCACAAACCTTAGGTACTGGCGGTGGTTTGGGTGGATAAGGATGTGCGTGTAGGCATCCTTTAGATCCAAGGAGCATAGCCAATCTCCCTGCTGGAGGTAGGGCAGAAGGATTCCAAGGGTAAGCATCTTGAACTTTTCCTGCACGAGGAATTTGTTGAGGTTGCGCAAGTCCAGGATGGGTCTGAGGCCTCCTGTCCTTTTTGGTACCAGAAAATACCTGGAATAAAAGCCTTGACCTCTCAGGTGGTGGGGCACCGGTTCCACCGCCTGTTCCTGTAGAAGACCTGCTAACTCCTGAAGGAGTAATTCCCTGTGCAGAGGGGGTCGTGGAGGTTCTCCCGGAAAATAGGAGGGAGGGACCTGGTGGAAGTGGAGAAGATAGCCTTCTCGCACGACTTGAAGCACCCAGGCATCTGAGGTGATGCTGGACCACCTGTGGGCGAAGTGAACCAGCCGGCCTCCGGTGCTGGGAGGAACCAGCGGGGGGGAGAGGCTATGCTTAAGGAGTCAAAAACCCCCACCCTGCGGAGCAGGGGCTGGTGGTGCAGGCTTGGGGGCTTGCTGCCTACGGGACCCGTTACCCCGTCCCTTGGCCTGCTGGCCCTGTTGGGGAGCTGCAGGGGCCTGATATTGGGGGTATTGTTTGTAGGCAGCCGCCTTCCTCGGGTAAAAGGACTTCTTTCCCGAGCCCTTCTTTTTCTGGGAAGGGGCGGAGGTCTTCCTAGAAAGCCTAGTCCTGGTGAGAGTCTCCGTCTCAATTTGTGCAGCCTTTTCAGCCATGGGCTTGCCAAAGAGGTTTTCGCCTCGGCAGGGGACATCGACCAACTTGTCCTGCACCCAGGGCTCAAGGTCAGACGACTGAAGCCAAGCCTGTCGGCGGGCACCGATGCCGGCTGCGGCCACTCGAGCCGATGCTTCAAAGCCATCATAGGCTGCTCGGGACATGAATTTTGAGCATTCCCGAATGCCAGTGGACAAGGCCAGGAACCTCCGCAAGGGTTCCTCGGACAAACCAGCGGAGAATCCGGCTAGCTCTTTAGCCAGGTCTCGGAGATACATGCCCATGTATAGCTGGTAGGTCTGGACACGACACGCAAGCATAGAGCCCTGGAAACACTTCTTACCAAGGCCATCCAGGTTACGGGCCTCCCTGCCAGGAGGCACCGAGGAGTGCATCTTCTGGCTCTTAAGACGATGCATGGCCGATTCCACTACCATGGAATGGTGTGGCAGCTGTGCTTTTTGGAAGCCAGGACTCTTGCGGACTCGATAGATAGAATCGACCCGCTTGCTCAGGACCGGCGAGGTGGCCGGACTCTCCCACATGCGGAAGAGTAGTCGTTCCAGCATGGGAGGAACCGGTACAGTAAAGTGTTCCCTGGCGGGAGAGTCATACTGGAGGGCGTCGAGCTCTTCGGCTCGAGGCTCCTCCTCGGGGTCCGCAGGGAAGGCCAAAGCCTTGGCCATATCCCTGACGAAGTCCGAGAACCGGGCATCCTCCGGGGGGGACTGCTTCCGAGGTTCGGACTCAGGTGAGTCCGAGGGGACACACCGAGTCCGAAAAGAATCAGGCGACTCTTCCTCTTCAGACTCCCAGACCGACTCCGACGAGGACTCGGTGGGGTCGGCCCGGGCAGGGCGCGGCGACTGCCGCCCCGACGCCGAGGGAGTCGGCGTCGGCGACCTCGGTCCCGAACGGGAGGCCGAGGGTGACCTCGACCGAGGATCGACTCGAGTTCGCATCGACTCGAGGATCGGCTCGGTCTCCGGGGTCGACTTAGACGTCGACGTCCCGGCGGTCGGGGCAGCGGCGCCAGCGAAGCCAGCGAGCAGTGCCCGCTGCTGGTCCATGAAGGCAGACAGTCTGCTCTCCAAGGCCGTCAACCTGAGTCCGAGCTCAGGTGACCCAGCAGCCCCCGACTCGGGCCCCGACGGCGTCGGGCCCGACGTCGGCTGTCGCGGAGGTGAGTCCAGAAGGACCACAGGACTTACCCGAGCAGGCAGCTCCGACTCCAGGCGAGGTCGCTTCGTGAGGTGCTCCTTCTCCAAGGACCCGGGGCGGCTATCGGGGCTATGCGACCTGGCCCTCGCGGAGCCAGGAGCGTCCACCGACGCCGCCCTCGCGGGTTTCACCTTCTGTCGATGGTCCCCGGAGGGAGAACCCCTGTCGGAGGAACTCCGGCGACGGTCCGAGCTGGAACCCCTGGACGCGGAGGCCTCCGACGAGGTCCGGGTACGGCTGGGGTCAGCGAAGATTCTATCCCGCTGATGCCGCCGACTTCTCAACGCTTTGGAGGACAGTTTGCCACAAGGCCCACAGATCATTTCTTCATGATCCGGGCCCAGGCAGCGGAGGCAATGGTCGTGTGTGTCAGTCAGTGACATATTTCGGTCACACTGACCACACCGCTTGAAACCACTGGCAGCCATCGGGGGAAAAAGGGCCCCGGCGAGGTCAAAGGACCGGGCTGCCAGGGAAAAACCGAAAACGAAAACTGACTAAGTCAGAAAAACCGAAAAAGAAGAAGAGGACTCGTGACCGGCGTCGCGAGTCCGGGCGGGAAAAAGACCGGCGTCGAACCGAAGGAAAAAAGAGTAAATTATGAAGAAAAATCAACTTTTTCGCGGGGACACGACGGGTACGTCTGTAGGGCTCCGCGGAAAAAAGGAGACTGGCTAAGATGGCACCCTTGGGCGGGAAGGGGACCGCGCATGCGCGCTGCAATTCCCAAAGGCTTTCTTTGAAAGCTGGGGAAAATTGCTCCGCGAGGGCTCCGTCGGCGCCGACGTCACCCATAAGTGAGGACTGACTTCCTGCTTGGTCCTGGAGAATACTTGTTTCCCTGCTGTCTTTCTAGGTTATAGCTAGGGCATAGATCAGTGTTCATACCTGAGCTTCCATTGCTGTTAGAGTTTCTCTCTATATAGCCTGGCCAGTATGTAGTCCAGTTCTTATGTCCAGCCTTCCAATCCAGATCCCTGGACACTGGATCTCTCTTCACATACCTTCTGGCCCGGGTCTTAGGGTCCCTTCCACGTGCAGCCGTCTCCCTCACAGGTAGCGTCTGGAGATTCCTAGCTCTGCAGCACCATTCCTCTGGTCTCCCCCAGTCCAATGGTGTATGCTGGCTCTTGGAATACCTCCCAGTATACGTACTGCTTTGGACTCTTCTAGACCTCTCAAAGGCTTTTCTCCTCTTTCTTCCAGAGGGTTTCTTTTTCTCTCTGTCCGTCCGGTTTGGCTTCTGCTTCTGATAATCCTTCAGATGAAACTGAGGATAATTCTCTGGATATCCAAGGTGATCATGAAGATCATGAAGATGGTCATCTGTAGAATAAACTCTACTCTTATTCTGCTTAGATGAGTGCTCCTCCCTAACACAGCGCAGCTGTGCTGAATCAGGCCCTGCCCTTTGAGATGAGTGCTTAGGGATTACCTCATAGCCCTCCTGATTGAACACACGTTTCCCCACTTCAGCTCCTCTAATGGCTGTTGGAAACCTGGTGCATTCTGGGACTGGTAGTTTTTTATGGGAAAATTCTGTTTTCTTATTTCTACCAGAACTGACAGGTTGCTTGTTCAGAGTCATTTCACCTTTTCTATAGCTCCTTCCTGAGCTATGATAAGCTTCCTTATCACAGACCCTTAACTGACCCTCGCTCGTTGTGTATTCCTGTTGCTGGTGCGAAGGTCCTGCTTCCTCTGTGTTCCCGTCTAGACGGTAGTGCCATGCAAAGGAGCCAAGGAGGACCAAGTAGCAGCCCTGCAACTGTTCAAGGGCAATGCACGAGATGACTCCGCCTAAGACGTTGCCTGGGCCCAAGTCAAATGTGCCTTGGGGCCTGTGGAAATAGCCAACCCCGAATCAGATAGGCTGAGGCGATAGTGTCTTTGATCCAGCGAACTAGGGTCACATTGGGCGCTGCTTGTCCCTTCCTGGGTCCGGCGAAAAGGACAAAGAGGTGACTGGAAAGACAAAAGTAATTTCACTTTCAAGTACTGCAAGAATGCACGACAGACGTCCACAAAATGCAAGCCATTGTCTGGTCCAGTGCACTGGTCTGGTGAAAAGGCCGGCAAGCAGGGCCAGCCCAACTACTAGGCGGTTGCCTAGGGTGGCAACTTCTGGAAGGCATTCAAAAGCAAAATGTAATCCTCCAATTGTACTGTCTAAATGTTGTTAAGTACCCTCATATTAAATGTAACCCTCCAATTGTTAAGTGACCACTTTGATTGTAGGATAAGGTGGTATACAAATCTGTCTAAATAAATATACAAAAGCACGCCATTCAAAGCTAAATAGTAGATTTTGACAGCCAGAGGGGGTGTAAAGCTTGAGGTTTACCTAGCGTGCCAAAACCTTCAACCAATTCTAGGGATGACTCTGCTGGCAAGAACAGCAGCCAACTGACGTGAAAGGGAGAGAGCACCTTGGACAAGCTGGGAACCAGGCAAAAGGTCACCCCTTCAGCCGAGAACGTCAATAAGGGGACATGGCAAGAAAGTGCCTGCAATTCCGAAATTCGCTGCACAGCTACCAAGAACACCGTTTTTAGGGACAGATCCTTGATGATAGCCCGCCTGAGCGGCTCATAGAGCGGACACATGAGGGAGTCAAGTCCCATGATGGGACTATGGGGTGTACAAAGGGTTCAAACCACATGGAGAAAGCGGCCCACATCCTGGTGCTCCGCCAGTATGCGGCCCACCACCGGACCACAAAAAGAGGAAGGTGCATCTACCTGCATCCTGATCAAGCTTAACAAACCCTTCTCAACTCCCTCTTGAAGGAAGGCTAGAATTGAGGGGATCAAGACCCTCCATGAGGAAAGGCAACGTTGACAACACCAATTCTCAAAGAGGTAACAGACCCAGGCATAAGGCAAAGAGGTGGAGCGCCACTTGGTCTTCAGCAGGGAATAGCTCTTACGCCTTAGGTGACCCTGCCATAGTAAGCCCCTCCTGCCCCCGAGGCACAGGGGCTGAGAGGTGAGAAGAATGACAGTGTCCACATATTACAGTCGACAAGGCCAGTCCAGGGCCACCAGGATCACCAGACTAAGGGTATCATAGCCCATGGGGCAGGACACAGAGGAGGGGATCCAGGGGCCAGAGCTGGACCAGTACATCCACCCCTTTGGACCTGGGCTCCGAGCATTGGCTGAAGGAAGGGATTTGACAAGAGGGGAAGGCATTTTGGACCTAATCCTTAGTGGAACACAAGATCTGGTGCAAGAGATAAGGGTATTGGGACCACTTGGCAATAGCGATCATAGCATGATCACGTTTGATTTAATAAATGGAGGAAGGATGGCAAGGAAATCCACAGTATTACCTTTTAACTTTCAAAAGGGAGACTATGATAAAATGAAGAAAATAGTTAAGAAAAAACTAAAAGGAGCAGCTGCAACGGTTAAAGATTTACATCAAGCATGGGTGTTGTTTAAAAATACTATCTTGGAAGGCCAGACCAGCTGTATTCCACACTTTAAGAAAAGTGGAAGTCAAAAAAACTGCCAGCATGGTTTAAAGGCGAGGTCAGAGGGATTGTTGTAGCCAAAAAAGCATCTTTCAGGAAAAGGAAAAAGGAGCCAAATGACAAAAACTGGAAATAACATAAGCACCGGTAATTTAGATGCAAGGCATTGATAAGGCTGGAAAAGAGAGAATTTGAAAAAAAGCTTGCTGTGGAAGCAAAAACGCATAATAAAATCTTTTTTTAAGTACATTTGTAGCAAAAAACCTCTGAGAGTCAGTTGGACCATCAGATGATAGAGAGGTAAAAGGCGTACTAAGAGGGGACAAGACCATAGTGGAGAGACTGAATGAATTTTTTGCTTTATTCTTTACTGAAGAAGATGTCGGGAAGTTACCCATGACTGAAATAGTATTTAAAGGTGATGCATTGGAAGAAGTGAAAGAAATATCGATAAACCAGGAAGATATATTACAATTATTTGATAAACTAAAGAGTAGCAAATCACCTGGACCAGATGGTATACATCCAAGGGTGTTAAAAGAACTGAAATACGAGATTGCAGACCTAATATTAGTAATCTGTGAACTATCATTGGGAAATGGCCAATGTAAAGATAATTTTTAAAAAAGATTCCAGGAAAGGGATCCGGGAAACTAGAGACCAGTGAGCCTGACATCAGTACCAGGAAAAATGGTAGAAACCATAATAAAGAACAAAATTACTGAACATGTAGATAGTCATGGTTTAATGGGAGAAAGCCAACATGGCTTTAGCCGAGGAAGGTCTTTGTCTTACTAATCTGTTATATTTTTTTGAAGGTGTGAATATACAGGAAGACCAAAGGTGAGACGGTCGATATAGTGTATCTGGATTTTCAGAAAGCCTTTGACAAGGCCTCCCATGAGAGACTCTTGGTGAAATAAAAAGTCAAGGGATAAGAGGCAGTGTACTTTTGTGGATCAGGAACTGGTTAAAAGATAGAAAGCAGAGGGTAGGGCTAAATGGCCAATTTTCCCAATGGAGAAAGGTGAATAGTGGAGTACCCAAGTGATCTGTGCTGGGTTTGCTGCTTTTTAACATATTCATAAATGACCTGGAAAAGCGAATAATGAGTGAGGTTATCAAATTTGCAGGTGACACAAAATTATTCAAAGTTGTTAAAACCCAAAAGGATTGTGAAAAATTGCAAGAGGACCTTAATAAATTGGAAGACTGGACATTCAAATGGCAGATGAAATTTAATATGGAGAAGTGCAAAGTTAACGCACCTAGGAAAGAACAACCCAAACTATGGTTACATGATGCAAGGTTCCATATCAGGAACCAACATCCAGGAAAAAAAGATTTAAGCGGCATCATGGATAACACATTGAAACCCTCCGCCCAGTGTGCAGCAGCAGCCAAGAAGGCAAATGGAATGCTAGGAATCATAAGGAAAGGAATGGAGAATAAAACAAAGGATATTATAATGTCTCTGTATTATTTTATGATGCGACCGCACCTTGAATATTGTGTGCAATTCTGGTCGCCATATCTTAAAAAGGATATAGCGGAATTAGCTAAGGGACAGAAAAGAGCCACCAAAATGGTAAAGACAGTGGAAGGATACCCCTATGAGGAGACGCTTAAAAGGTTAGGGCTCTTCAACCTGGAAAAGAGATGGCTGAGGGGAGATATGATAGAGGTCTATAGATTAAAAATGAAGTGGAATGGGTAATGTAGATCGATTTACGCCATCAAAAAGCAGAAAGACTAGGGACATGCAATGAAGCTACAGTATAACCCATTTAAAGACTAATAAGAGTAAATATTTTTTCACTCAACGCATTATGAAACTCTGGTATTCGTTACCAGAGGATGTAGTAAAAGCTGTTAGTATAGCTGGGTTTAAAAAAAGGTTTGCACAAGTTCCTGGAGGAAAGGTCTATAAGCCATTATTAAAGACACCCGGGATATCCACTGCTTGCCCCAATACAAGCATTATGGAACCTGTGTGCCTTTTTGGGAAACTGCAAGATACTTGTGACCTGGCTTGGCCACTGTTGGAAACAGAATACTGGGCTTGATAGATCTTGGTCTGACTCAATATGGCATATCTTATGTTTTTACCTTCGCTTTGGCTGCCATTGCCATCCACTCCACCCCAGGGAGGCACCACTGAGCCACTATCCGGTTGAATGCCCCTGGGATCGAGGAGGTGACAGCTGAGGAAATCCACTTCATGATTTCCTCGCCCACGATGTGCTGAGCTGTAAGCACTTGGAGGTGCAGTTCCACGCAGGGGAACAGTAGAGACATTTCCTGAGCTAAACAGGTGGACAAAGGTGAGTCGGTTGATATTGTGTATCTGGACTTTCAGAAAGCCTTTGACAAGGTCCCTCATCAGAGACTTTTGGCAAAACTAAAGAGTCATGGGATAGGAGGCAGTGTACTATTGTGGATCAGGAACTGGTTAAAAGATAGAAAGCAGAGGGTAGGGCTAAATGGCCAATTTTCCCAATGGAGAAAGGTGAATAGTGGTGTACCCCAGGGATCTGTGCTGGGTCCGCTGCTTTTTGACATATTCATAAATGACCTGGAAAGTGGAATAACGAGTGAGGTTATCAAATTTGCAGATGACACAAAACTATTTAAAGTTGTTAAAACCGAAGAGGATTGTGAAAAATTGCAAGAGGATCTTGATAAATTGGAAGACTAGGCATCAAAATGGCAGATGAAATTTAATGTGGACAAGTGCAAGGTTATGCACCTAGGGAAGAACAACCCAAACTATGGTTACACGATGCAAGGTTCCACATTAGGAACCACCACCCAGGAAAAAGATTTAGGCGTCATTGTGGATACCATGTTAAAACCCTCGGCCCAGTGTGCAGCGGCGGCCAAGAGAGCAAATAGAATGCTAGGTATGATAAGGAAAGGAATGGAAAATAAAACAAAAGATATTATAATGCCTCTATATCGTTCCATGGTGAGACCGCACCTTGAATATTGTGTGCAATTCTGGTCGCCGTATCTTAAAAAGGATATAGCGATTTTAGAAAAGGTTCAGAGAAGAGCCACCAAAATGGTAAAGGGGATGGAAGGATACTCCTATGAAGAAAGGCTAAAAAGGTTAGGGCTCTTTAAAATGGAAAAGAGACGGCTGAGGGGAGATATGATAGAAGTCTATAAATTCATGAACGGAATGGAACGGGTAAACGTAGATCAATTGTTTACGTTATCAGAATATAGAAAGACTAGGGGACATGCAATGAAGCTACAGGGTAAACTATTTAAGACCAATAAAAGAAAATATTTTTTCACTCAACGTGTAATCAAACTCTGGAATTTGTTACCGGAGGATGTAGTAAAGGCTGTTAGTGTAGCTGGGTTTAAAAAAGGTTTGGACAAGTTCCTGGAGGAAAGGTCCATAAACCATTATTAAGAAGTGACCGAAGATATCAATGCTTGACCCAGTACAAGCATTGTGGAACTTGTGTCTCTTGGGGAAACTGCTAGGTACATATGACCTAGTTTGGCCACTGTTGGAAACAGAATACTGGGCTTGATGGACCTTGGTCTGACCCAGTATGGCATATCTTATGTTCTTATGTACTCCCAGGCACTTTTTTCCGCCCATGTTGCTATGTCTGAGAGGACTCGCACAGCACACAAGTGGAGCAGCTCGTTTAAGTGCAGCAATGCCAGACTGAAGATCCTGGCCTCTAGCTGATGGATGGCCCATTTCACTTCCACCGGAGACCATTGACCCTGTGTGGTCTGGCTAAGGCAGTGAGCTCCCCAACTGGAGAGAGCAACATTGGTGGTGAGGAGCACCCGGGCTGGAGTTTCAAGGGGCATCCCCTTCAGCATGTTGTTGGGGGAGGCCCACCAGTGGAGGCTGTGTCGATACAAGAGAGGAAGCAGGTGAACTCAATAGTCCTGAGAGCACAAGAACCAGCGAGTCAGCAAGGGACACTGCAGAGGACACATGTATGCTTGTGCTCAGGGCACCAGCTCCAGGGTTGCAGCCATAGCTCCCAAAAGCTGAAGGTAGCCCCAAGCTGAAGGTTGGTCGTGGAACTTGGCCCAGCGCTCTCCCATAAGGAAGACTTTGGCTACGTGAGTGTTGAAACAAGCCTCAAGAAAGTTCAGGTTCTGAGTCGGTATCAGGCAGCTTTCACTGCTGTTGATGACCCAGCCGAGCTGCTTGAGGAGTTGAATCACTCGACAGAGTGCCCAAATGGCTTCTGGCCGAGACTTGGCCAGGATACGCTAATCGTCTAGGTGGGGTGTACGCAGACACCCTCGTGCCCAAGTCTCCCCACAACTACCACTATCACCTTGGAGAACATCCAAGGAGCAGTGGCCAGGCTGCAGGACATCGCGCAAAACTGGTATTGAGAGACCAAGATCACAAACTGGAGAAAGCACTGCTGGTCCTCCCAGAAGGGAATGTGAACACAGGCCTCCACCAAATCCAAGGAGGCAATGAATTTGTACTTCTGGACTGCCTGGATAACCGACCACAGTGTTTCCATGCGCAATTGTGAAACTCTCAAGCTGCAGTTGACACCTTTGAGCGCACTCTAAAACATATCCTTATCTTATAATGTTCAGCACCCAGCAATCTGTCTTCAGAGGTGCATACGGCCTCCCACTTGTGGGAGGTGGGAATGGACCCCGGAATAGTCAGCAGGAGAGGAGGGAAGAAGAGAGCTTTCCCGCCACAGAAGTCTGTGAATAGGCCCGGCGTCTGCTTTGAAAGGACTGGGACTTGGATCCAGTTCCAGAAGAGGATGAGATCTGCTTAATCAGTTGATACTGACGAGAATCAAGGAACTTTGGCAGCAAAGATGACACCCCTGATGATGAAGAAGAAGAGTGCTAGGAGGAACCCTTGGGCTTTTCCTCTGGCAGCCACTGGGGCTTGACCTTTCCAAGATCCTTGACTAACTTTCCCAAGTCCTTGCCCAACTGGAGCCTGTCCCTATAGGGCCCATTAGATGCGACATCCGATGAACAATTTCTGAGCCATAGCCCTCAGTGGGCCACTGTTGCCACCACGACTCCCTGCATGGAAAGGCGTATGAGATCATAAAAGGCATTTGCCAAGAAGGCTGCCAGAGATTCGAGGCAGTCCAAATACTTATCCTCAGGAAGCAGCTGAACCCAGCAGAGGAGGGCGCATGCACCAAGGCTGCACCATGTAGTCACCTGAAGGGCTAGGGAGGAGGCAGAGAAGACCATCTGAAGGAGTCCTTCCACCTTTTGGCTCTGAACATCCTCAAAGGTGGCTCCACCTTCTATGGCAATGGTGGTACACTTGGTGATCACCATGGTCAAGGCGTCAACCATGGGAAACTGCAACCACTTTCCAAGGCTGTCGTGACCAGGCATAAACACGACCCATTCATTGGGCCTTCTTGAGAAGTGCATCAGCAGAAGCTCCGGTGGGAAAGGAAAGGCTCTGGAAGGCCCCCTGATGCCAAGATCAGAATTGGAGGGAGGCAGGGCTGGTCCAGAGAGATCCGGAATGTGCCATTCAGTGGCAGTCTGGACAATCAAGGGGGGATGGGGGATCTCCGCTGGCGACAGAAATGCACCATGCAAGAATCGTCATTGTCCTCACTCTGAAAGAGTCCCTCCTCTTCTGCGTTGGAGGCAGCTGAAACAGAGTCGTCATGGGAAACATCCTCAGGGTACTCATCGCCGACAGATTCCACCTTGCTCCAATAGGGGAGTTTGGAGGGGGCCGCAGACCACTGTTCCCTCTAAGCTGTGCGCGTGTGCGTGCGCACACACCTCGCTGAGCGAGCGCACATACTTTACAACAGAGCGCACAAAAATTACAGCTCTGATTCTGATAGAAAACAACACAGATGTCTTAAAATTTAAAAGTTATGATTGTAATTACTAGAAATTTCCTGCTTCATTTAGTAATCGTCTATTTTCATTTAATTTGATTAAAAACAATGTGGTGTACATACTGTATTCTGACGTGTAGTCAAATTTTAAAGTATACAACTCCGAGTGTCGTTATGTGGCGCACAAAAATTTAACCTTCCTTCAAAAGCTGCACACAGCTGATATTTTATGCGCACACAGCCTACAGAAAATTAGAGGGAACATTGCCGCAGACCCTCCTAGACAGAGCCCTGCCCTCTTGATCATTTGTGGGAACCTGAGGAGCGGCAGAAGATGGCCCAACTGAGAGGAAATAGGGCTTTGATCCCCCTTCCATAGCCCTCAGGTATGCTGGAAGATAAGCAAAAACTCTGTCGCTGCGAGGTCCAACAGCCACTGTGGCTGAAACACTTATGACTGCTGTGGCTGGAGTGCGGCAACTGTGGAAACAACAGAGGGGGAGCAGACTTCCTGTCAGCACAGGAGCTGGTCCCATAGTAAATCCGGCATCGCAGGAAGAGCAGGTCCGCCTGGAGAAGGGGAGGATGCCCCAGGGAAAGACGCGCTGATAATCCCCGACATGGAAGGCGGCAACGAAACCTCAAATGCATCGGGAGCCAGAACCACTAAAAAGTACGCTGAAGTGGCAGAAATCTCCCCTCAATTAGCTGTGCAAGTTGCACAGAGATGATCAAAAAGGGAATGACTGCCGCTTACTGCAGCTGAGGCACCCGGGCAGCGAGGCGAACATTGATCCTAATCCACCATTAAGCTACACTGGCTTTCGTAGCCAGGAGCTTTCCCTAGGAGGAAGAGAGAGAACCAGCAGAGGAGTATTTTGTATATTCCCTGGGGTCTCAGCGGCCAAGCTGCACTGAAACCAGTCTCAAACTGGTCAGAAGCTGTAAGTCTTAAGGAAGGAAAAATAGTGCGCAGCCTACACAGGCCGGGGATGTCAAGCAGGAAAGGCAGGATCATAGCAAATACTCACGGTTAGGTGCATCGGCTCCTTTTTACCACCAACGAAGTTCAGGTACACCCCTAAACAATGGCATGGGGAGAGGTGACCTGCATGGAGTGGCAAGTGCACCTATTCTTGCCGCCTTGCTAGGTAGATTAGATGGACCATGCTGATCTTTATCTGCCGTCATATACAGTATTATGTTACTATGATCCTCTGCAGTTGCCTGCTGGAAAAGGCAGCAATCCACTACGGCCTCAGTGCTGCGGTCTCCTGGGAGAACAGGGGAGCAGGGGCGATGATCGGGGGTGCAGGGAGGAAACCTGATCAACCATGTGCTAAGGAGCTACATGAAGCTGTGCAGAGAACTCTCAGACCTTTTATACTTTTTTTTAATTAAAAAAAGGGAGAAAGAAAAGAAAAAGGCCAAAAGACAGCTAAGGGTCCCTCCGAAGGATCTTTGTGATCCAACGCCCCCACCAAGCTATGCTAGCTCTCCTAGCCAGGAGCTGGTCCCAAAGTAACAGGTTAACCTGAAAAGGGTATCTCATACACCCCCTGGGATCTATAGTGGCTGAGCTACACTGCACCCAGACGCAGAATGGGCAGGAGCTATAGGCCTCTCTGGAAGAATTCAGGAACAGAAGAAAACCACCATCTGCTGGAGACAGAGAAAATACTGAGGGCTCTCTCTAGCTGTGCTAGGTTTTATGCCAGTGGTGATGCCAGTTTTGCTCTTTTCTCTGTCTCCCATCATCTGTTAGAAGTAGCAAAAAATCCCTGGTTCGGTAAAAGTGAAATATTATGAATATAGAGAACCAAACCCAAAATGAAATAAATATACCTCTATCTAAAACATATTTTTGTTGGAAGAGGCTGGAAGTGGCTGAAAGGGAAACCCAGCCGCACCAGACAGCCCGTTCCTTTTGAATTATTTCAACAGAAAATCCTTTACTTAACTTAGAAAGTGTCCCAGTGAGGTCTCAATCAATCTATGATATAACTTCATGCCAAAGCGGTCAAGGTAGCATATCCACGATGCGCACGTTTCGGGCCCTAAGCCCTGTATCAAGTGTTCATGATCCTAAGGCGTCCGCTTTGAAAATCCTCCATAGTGTGTAACCGCCACTGGAAATAAGAGGTAAAACACTCACATTGGCTATCAGCTGATGTCAATCAATCGGGAGCTCCAATCAGCTACATGGGAGACCCCATTGACATCGGGGAATCCCTTAGTGTCATGGATGACGTTACAACAAGCTAGACCACTCCACTTCCTTATTTAACCCTAATGGATGGACAGCTTTTAATTCAAAGATCAGCTGTTGTTCTCGCCGCTGCAGTGAGAATAGCTGGTTCCCACCCCGAAGGTTTGATGGAATAAAATCGAACACAGTCCAGGAAATATCCAAGTCAAACTGATGATGGTAAGTCACACAATGCTCCACAATGGGAGCTGACAACACTTTTTGTCGAATCCTAGATGCGTGCTCACTAAGTCTGACTTTTATTTTTCGTGAAGTCCTGCCTATGTATATCAAGGGACAGGTACATTGAAGGGCATAGACTACATAAGCTGAATCACATGACGTGGCCCATCTTCGTTTGTAGACTTGGCCCGTATTAGGATGAACCCAATCAGCTCCTGTCATAGCCGAAGCACAAAAAGTACAGGTTGAACACACTGTATGTCCCCGAATACTAGGATCAGAAGTCAATGAACGATCAATCGGAGTTGCAGATCAAACCAATTTGTCTTTTAAATTTAACCCCCTTGAAAAGGCAATTCGAAGGGGTTTCCGAAAACATTGATGTAAGCCCAAGACTGCCCAATGGTTGCGAAGTATGGCCACAATGGATGTACTCAAAGTAGTATAAGGTAGCGCCCCAACTATAAAATCAGCCTCTCCAGTTCTGGAACGTTGTAATTGGTAGTCCTCATCCAAAAGCCAATCTCGGTGGGTATATAAAGCCCGTCGGTAAGCCAACTTAATAACTTTCTCAGGATATCCTCTCTGTGTCAATCTGCCAATCAAATCATAAGCATGAAATTTAAAATCTGACAATGTAGAACAAATCCTCCGTAACCGAAGGAATTGTCCATAAGGTAAATTTCTCCGCATCGGACCAGGATGACAACTGTGATACATTAAGAGACTGTTTCGCTGAACACTTTTCCGATATAAGGTCGTACGGAATGCTCCCTGGTCTTTAATTATCAGCATATCCAGAAATTCAATTAGTTTCAGGTCAAAATGTGCTGTGAATTTAAGATTTGGTTTCAGTGTGTTTATCCAAGTTATAAAATTGTGTAACTGAGGTAAGGTATCAAACCATAGGAAAAACACATCATCAAGAAATCTTCTCCAAAACCGCACCGAGTTGAAGTGGGTTGAGGAATATAGAAAAAGCTCCTCAAAGTGGGCCATATAAAGTGTGGCTATTGACGGGGCCACAGAGGCCCCCATGGCAATCCCGTAAATCTGATGACAGAACTGCCCTTCAGAGAGGAAATAATTCTTTGTTAATACAAGCCTTAATAATTCACATAAAAAAGCACGAGGTAATCGCTGTGGAGCAAATTGAAAAAAGGAGGACATTAAAGCCATAACTTCGACTTGATCTATATTAGTGTAAAGAGCTTCGACATCAAGAGTCACAAGGTAGAAATCCCAAGAAGGTATAGGCTCTTTAGCTAATTCCTGCAAAAAATGCCCTCGGGGTGGGAACCGGCTAGTCTCACTGCAGCGGCGAGAACAACAGCTGATCTTTGAATTAAAAGCTGTCCATCCATTAGGGTTGAATAAGGAAGTGGAGTGGTCTAGCTTGTTGTAACGTCATCCATGACGCTAAGGGATTCCCCGATGTCAATGGGGTCGCCCATGTAGCTCCCAATTGATTGACATAAGCTGATAGCCAATGTGAGTGTTTTACCTCTTATTTCCAGTGGCGGTTACACACTATGGAGGATTTTCAAAGCGGACGCCTTAGGATCATGAACACTTGATACAGGGCTTAGGGCCCGAAACGTGCGCGTCGTGGATATGCTACCTTGACCGCTTTGGCATGAAGTTATATCATAGATTGATTGAGACCTCACTGGGACACTTTCTAAGTTAAGTAAAGGATTTTCTGTTGAAATAATTAAAAAGGAACGGGCTTTTCAGCCGCCTCCAGCCTCTTCCAACAAAAATATGTTTTAGATAGAGGTATATTTATTTCATTTTGGGTTTGGTTCTCTATATTTATAATATCCCATCATCTGTTGGCAGGGGGAGATAACCCCTTAGTCTTGACCGGTTATTCAAATAATTATAATTAAAATGGAAGCTGGGCATAAGCTGCAGCATCTCACCATGCCATTCAGGCATCTAGCTCCTTAGCAGTATTATCATGGGCCTTCGCGCATAGTAACAGACCCACGCTGCTCAACGGCCCTCAGAAAGGAAGCATATAAAAGTGAAATAAAAATATTGTTGTTATTGGCCCAGATGGTAAGCGCCCTGCACTGCCATGCACAGTCCCCTGTTCACTGACTGCATCTAGCCTTCCACTTCCCTAGCTGGTTGATGCTGCTCCCTGGTAGTGGAGGAGTCAGTTATTGCTTAAGAGTGACACCTAGTGGCTGAATTTAGGTCCCATAACTGCAAGGTTCCAAAAGGAGCTGTGATGTCTGGTCCCCAGCACAGGTCAGTCTCTACAATGTGAAATTAGATCTTACCTGCTAATTTTCTTTCCTTGAGTCCCTCCAGATGCATGGGTTTATGCCATCCTACCAGCAGATGCAGACTGAGAACCACTGGGTTTGATGAAGTCACCCTAAAAGGGTCCTATGCAGCCCTACTCAGGCCAGTATTTCTGCAACCAAGCAGACTTCACAGACACGGCCATTAAGAACTCAGTAACAAATATATCAAACTCTAACAGTAACAATTTAACTCAACTAAACAAGTTAATGCTCCACATGGGGTCTGGAAAGATCAAAACTATCTGCCCCCACAGTGAACCCCTATATAAGTAGTTGCAAACAGGACAACAGAGCCTGCCAGCACAATAATATCCAGAAAAAAAAGCCTCTTCACTTCCACATGTGCTTTGACTACAGCCCGGCAGGGAGATACTATAAAAGCATCTGAGAGATGTTGCAGAGCCCTCACCAATCACCTCCAGAACCAACTGGTCCAACATGACGTGGGTCCAAGTGGAATAGAAGGCCTATAAATGACCTCCTACCAGAACCAGCTCCGCCTGGACCCTCAAACCTTCACTGGGAAAGCTTAGGGCCACCGGGAACTCCCAATGGTCCATATCTCCCCCTGCGCCAACCTCTGCGAAAGGAATAGCTGTACCAGAGAAAACGCAAACACTAAGTAGGTCCGAACCTCCCCGGCTGAAACTTGTGCATGTCCCTAAAAATGCCCCTGCAAAGAAGCAGCAGACTATTTCGCTCCTTGCGGTTTATCTTTGGGCAAGTGTGGCACCTTGGTCTCCCCTAAATCTTTCACCAGCTTCTCCAAATTCTCCCAAAAGAGGCGCTTCTCTTGAATCGGAGCTTAGTAAGTCAAACCTTGGAAGCCACATCTGCTGTCCAACTGCACAGCCACAAAAGCCTACGAGCTATAACCACCGATGCTGTTTTTCACTGATGCCCAAACCAAGTCATAAAAGGCATCTGCCAAAAACGCCCAACTCTAGCTGAGCTGCCTCCAAAAGAGTCCAGAGGATCTGGTACACTCTCAGGAAGCTTCTGAGACCACTTCAAGCAAGCTTAAGCCACATACACTCCACAAATGGATGCCTGCAGAGCCAATGCGGAAATTTCAAAGGACTGCTTCAGCATATCCTCAAGCTTCCTATCCCGAGAATCTTTCAGTGCCGCACCACCTTCCACAGGAATAGGAGTCTTCTTTGTAATGGCTGTTACTAACGCATCCACAATTAGAAAGCGGAACAGCTCCCTCCCATTTCATGGATGGGGTAAACAAGCATCATCGACCTGTTTACGCACAGGTTCGCGTCCCGCTTCTCTTCAATCAGGCCCCTAATGGCTTTATGAAACAGAAAAAAGAAGCGTATGGACTCCCTCAAATAAGAGATCCTCCACTGCACCCCTTCATGGGAGAATCCTCTGCAATATTCAGAGCCACCATATGCTGAGAAATGAGGCTCGCTAACTAGTCCCTGTGAAACATTCTCACCACAGTGGGATCCTCATCTGGAGTGAGCTTGCCCTCCTCAAGGTCCCCTTCCTGGGGACCCAACTGTCTGATGGCCCCTCCTCTGACCTCCACCCCAGCTTCAATGAGAGCTGATCCTCGCTCCGGACCCTCTGGGGCTACTTAGACACGGGCTTGAGAAGGTCCCATGCCGCTGACAGCCCAACTGCAGCTTTTCTAGGCTCTTGCACCATGCTCTGCATCATGCAATAGGCCGGATGCAAGAGCAGCATGAATTCTGGGGAAAAAGGCATTCCAGGGCCACTTGCCCCCTGGCCATGGACATCCACAATGACAATGTGTGCTCGTGATGCTCTACCGGGTAAAACTGAGGCCTCAGGTTCCCCCACTGACCGCCACAGTGCCCAATAACATGGCGATGCTTCCTGCAAAATTCATACCAGGCTAAGGGAGAGAGGACAAGGCCTCAGTTTCCCACAATGCCTGCTCAGACTGCAATATGTGGCTGTCAGCCACATGGTCCTCCTTGCAGCCAAGGCAAAAAACAGAGTCAGACAATTGACTCCGGCTGCTGCCCATAGGCCGGGCACCGAGACAGCATATGCATGTGCATGGCCAGGTCCACCCCCCCTCCCCAACTTCAGGCCATTCATTGGCTGCCTCCTCCAGGATCAGCCAAACCTGGAGCTCCCCCGGGCCGCCACTGCCTCTGATCACAGCTGCTGCTGCAGCTCAGCTTCTTCAGATGTTTTTATCCTTAAAGGGCCAACATACAAATCCCTTTCCAAAAACCCTCAATCCCCAAAGGGAAGACTGATGCTCCGGGGCTAAGGAATTCTTTCACCCTCAACCCCCAAACATTTACCAAGCAAGGCTGAGGGGAGGGGGGACTAGGCTGCACAGGAGCCTAAGCCACCTCCATCTGCTGGAGAATGAGAAATAC
This sequence comes from Ichthyophis bannanicus, assembly GCA_033557465.1. Lineage (NCBI taxonomy): Eukaryota > Metazoa > Chordata > Amphibia > Gymnophiona > Ichthyophiidae > Ichthyophis > Ichthyophis bannanicus. The sequence goes on from CM066032.1 coordinate 643,566,298, forward strand.
TGGTCTAAGGAGGGCTGCCCAGGACCCTTATAGGGCAACATCATCAAACCAGTGGTTCTCAGTCGCCATCTGCTGGTAGGATGGCATAAATCCACATCTGGACTGGAAATAAGGTTTGAAGGAATATAAAATAGAGGAAAAAACCCCTAGGCACTTGTGAACGAATGCTTTCATGCTGCTAGCTCTTAGCCCTGGTACCGATTCACTTGGAAGTCCAAAGGAGCAGGAGAAAATGGCTGGATCAGAAGTTAAACTTTCAGCAGAAAATGTAGAACCACATGACAGAATAAAGATCTAGAGCAGATCCAGGCAGTCTCAGCTAATTTATTGTCACAAAGCAATCAGCAGCAAAATGAGGCCAAATTTTACAAAGACAGCCTATAGTGCTTAGAGACAAGAGGAATGTGAACCAGAAACGATGCAGTGGTTCAGGTCTCAGAGAGGGAGAAACCAAGGAGGAGGGGGGAGAATGAAAATCAGAATGTGGCTGGTTCAATCTAAAGGTCATCCCTCCGTAAGACTGCACCGATTAAAGGAAGTGCTGAAGACCATCAGACACGGTTCATATGCTTCAATCCTTGGCAGAGTCCAAGACAACGAACAAAGCACCATGTTCCTGCTCAGTCTTTGTGAATGAAGCTGCCGCATCTCCAGGTTATTTGTACCACTGGGTTTGTTTAGGCCAAGCAACATTATAATTCATCTCCTCAAACTCTTGCCCCGGCTGCAGTTTTGGACCAGGGATCATCAGGGTCTGAAAAACATACAGACACAGGGTTACTACACCTCTGCTGCACTCACTATGCATCGTCTTAAAAAAAAACAGTGGCAAGAAATTAACAGGAACCATATGGTATAGCTCTGAAGAAGAGTTTGGGGTATTTGGGGAGAAGAGAGCAATGTGTTAGGCTTGATCAGCTCCTTGGAGGAAGATACTGTATTTCAATGAGTCTCTCTCTTGAATGGGCATTACTGCTGTAAAAGTCTTCACACCCTTCAACATTTTTCACATTCTGCTGTCTAAACAATACAGCTCTAAGCATTAAAAGTAGGAGTTTTTGAGATAACATACTCTGCGCTTTCAAAGTGAAAGAACAATTATAGAAATATTTAAAGAGTAATTGAGAAACCAAGTCTTGACTGCATAAGTCTTCACACTCTTCAATATAAAACACTCTTTCCAAAAATTGCCATAAGTTTGACTCCACCAGTGTTTAATCACAACAGTTTAGTTGATTCTAATTCTCCTGAATGAAAGATCAAGCTTTTTCTGTTATATAAGGTGAAATTAGACTTAAAGTAGGATTTATTGCCCTTTTGGCCCCGTGGGTCAGCACCAAGGGACCCCCCGATGATCCCTGCTGGCACAAATAGAACACCTCATGGAGAAGGAGCACAAATTCGGGGGAGAACATACCCGGTCCCCAGGCTCTGAGAAGTGGAAAGTCCGCGAGTTGCCGGGAGACCTGAAACTGTCCCGTGTGGAATAAGCCCCGCATCTACTGGGTCCTGTGTCTCTAGAGATGGGGAGAGCATCCCCCTAGTCCAGCATTGTCTGTTCCATAGAGGTCGCCTCTTGCGTATGGTTTATGGTTTATTACATTTGATATACCGCTCAGGCCGAAGCATTAGAGCAGTTTACAATACTATATCATTTAAGAAAATATGAAAAGAACGCCATTTATGAGATAGGACAGAATAGAGGATAGAAATAGTTAAAAAGGGAAGGAGAAGGAAAGGGAACAGCAGGTTACCACGATATACAAGCATGATAATCCAGTCCACGACTTTAATGTAAACTGCAGATCAGACGCCACGGACTCATGCCTAAGGGCCACGCCAAAGGGCCCACTGGCGAGGCCCGCAAGGCGCGGGCGCGCCTCTGAAGCGGCGGTTATCAACCGTTGTTGCTGAATGCTGATTGGCAGGCTGAAGGGGGTAGGAGGGGCTCCTGCTCACACCTCCGGTGTCACTGCTGCTCTCCGGCGCGCCTCTGAAGTGGTGGTTATCAACCGTTGTTGCTGAATGCTGATTGGCAGGCTGAAGGGGGAAGGAGGGGCTCCTGCTCACACCTCCGGTGTCACTGCTGCTCTCCGGCACGCCTCTAAAGCGGCGGTTATCAGCCGTTGTTGCTAAATGCTGATTGGCAGGCTGAAGGGGGAAGGAGGGGCTCCTGCTCACACCTCCGGTGTCACTGCTGCTCTCCGGCGCGCCTCAAATGCCCACCTCCGAGACCGCCCCGCATCGGATTCCACACACCAGGCACAGGATCCCTCGTCTGCCTTTGACCTTCTCTGTGGTTAAGATAGGATGCCCTCTGTAAGAAGCTGGCTAACACCCCCTCTTTACTTTTTTTTTTTTTTAACTTAAGAGCTGTTAACCGATGTTTTACAACTCACAAGGTGCAAAAAGGGTCCCCATTTATTTTCCGCGTGAAAGAGAAAGAGCTCAATAGCGAGAAAGGCATCCGGAGAAAGAGAGAGAGAAAAAAAAACAACTCAAGCTTCTTTCCGCGCACTCGCTGCTCTCGCACCAGGCTGATGCAGGCGTCAGGCGGGATGGGGCCTCTCACAGGAAAGCGAGCCTCCGTAAACCTGCTCTCCCTGACCGCCCATCTAACTGTGCTGCGATCACCCCGAGAACCTCTGAAGTAGTCAGTCTGGATTCGCCGCAGGTGTGCTGCTACTGTTTAATTCCTCCCTTTGCACTCAGCCGGCAGAAGTGGCTGAGAGGGGCCTCTGGGCTGTCTGTCGACTCAGACGTGTCTAATGGTCCTCAGCAAGGCAGCTCCTCACCTGCTGATGGGTTCAGGAGCTGCCATTTCCCCGGTGTGTCTGATTGCCTCCCCAACACCCTGCTCACCAAGGGAGGGGGGGATCCGTCACCTTTTTCTCTTCTTTCTTTGTCCTCCTTTTTTTTTTTTTTAAGTTAAAGAGGAAGTAACTGCTGTATCAAGAACTTGGGGCAAAAAGACCCTAAACTTAATCCAGCTAGCTGCTCCTTATTTGTCCCTTCAGTGAGTCCAGCACCTCTGGCTCACTACCTCCTACAGTTGCTTGGAGACCGAGTATACAGGAGATAGTGGGTGGTTCCTCCTGCATTTGTACTGGTGTCATCAAAAGATGACATGCTCAGTCTGCAAGCTGCTGGAAGAGGTGCACTACCCAGAGGTGCAGGACTAGACTGGAAAGACGATAAGGAACGTGATTTTGAAGCAAAAATCTAAAATGCCAAACACGGAGAGGCTGAAAGAATTCTGGGGATTAAATGGTTCAAGAGGTACAAATTGGGGAAATTTCAGTGTATCTGAAAATCACTCAGGGCACTGTCAGATCCACTATTGTAAACATGAAGAGAGTTTGGCACCAAGATACTGCCTCGATCAGACTGTCATTCCAAAGTCAGTAGTTATGAGATAAGGAAACTTGTGAAGAAGGTCATTGTCTTCCAGTGGTCCAATTAAAGCCCACATCTGAATTAATAGAAAATCTTTAACGAGACTTGAAGGCTACAATCCACAGACGATCCCCAGCCACCATGAAAGAGCTTGAGGTATTCTGCCATGAAGAATGGGCAAAAACTGCACCATCCCACTGTAGAAAGGTGGTAGACACAATCCTAAATGACTCATGGCTGTTACTGCTGTAAAAGGGGCTTCCACCAAGTACTGAGTCAAGGGGTGGTATCTTAATTACGTTCTGAAAATTTCTATAATTGTTCTTTCACATTGAAAGCATAGAGTATGCAGTGAAAAAGTCCTACTTCCGTGCATTTTTGGATAGTTTTTTTTTTTTTAATTTTGGACAGCAGAATGTTAAAAACATAAACAGCTGTGGTCATTTTTATCAGGCACTATACCATGACACTTGGCTCTTTGAGAGTGCAGAAAAAGGACTTTACTACCTTGATAACTGGCTCTTTGGATGGGGCCCAGGCTGGCACTATCTTGCCATGCATTCTCCAGGTTCCGTATGGGTTCACCAGGTGCCTCTCGAACACGACATATTCTAAGACATCCTTGGCCATGTCCTCCTGCCCATACATCAAGCGCCCAAACTGGTCGTAGATTGCTAAAGTCTACAGGAGGGGATGCAAAGAGCAGTATGAATGCTGAAAGGAGGAACTGGGCTCCTAGACACAACTGCAGAGAGTGAGTACCTGCCGCGTGTGCATGCGCACCGTCACTTGGCCATATAGGTTCCCCTTGTTCACCATTTCTGGACAGCGCACCTGCACAACTCGAGGGGGTTCCAGAGACTCCACGAAGCTCCAGCGCAGAGTTTTGTACCTATTTCCACGAACCATTTCCTAGAAGACAGGTAGAAGAGGAAGTCTACTACAATAGTTTGGAATTAAGTGCTCTTTCATTTTAAGGTTCCTACTCCTCTGGCACAGGTGATACCTAGTATGATAGCTGGCAGCAAATTAAAAATATTTCTTTCTGGAAACTGTTCCAATATATATCCCCCAAGTGGCCAGGACTGTTTGGGAGCACGAAGATAACCGTCTCAAATTATGACATTAAGTCACCAAAGGACTTCTTTCTTGCTATACCTGTACAGATGGCCCTTCACTCTCCTCACTGACTTCTTAGGACTTAAAATTCATCTGCTTCATGCTCTCACATCAGTATGCAGCAAGATGCAATGTGGTAAGCATAGCCCCTCACCACAGAACCTAGCTTCTCCATCGGGGCTTCAGAAGCAGTTCCTGTAATATATTTACCGGGTAGCAGCGCTCTGTCGCCAAGGTATGCAGTTTATGTCTGTCAAAACTGAGAACAAAAGAGAAACATGGGAGAGGGCATTAAATCAACGAGGAACCAAGCTTGATTCTAGAGGCCACAAAAGCCAAGTAATTGTACATCACAGCAAACATGTTAAGAGATTTTAGAGGGACAGCAGTCTGACCTATGTTGCATTTCTATTAACTATCGAGTGCTACTTTATTGACTGTTACTGTAAACCGCTTTGAAGCATCCTATTCAAGTTTAATGGCAACATATCAAATACCTGAATAAACGTAAACTATTTAGTATTGCATCTCGAGAATCAGAGCTCAAAACTAAGTAGAGGTGCAGTGGGAAGGAATTCTATCTAATGCAAACTCACCTTAGTGACAGAGTAACCATAAAACATGGCTATAAATAATGACAGAGTAACTTTTTAGGACTAAGGTAGTGCTGTAAGGTCTCCGTCTATCTTACCCCCAGCAGACACTGAACAGCCTCATTGCTCATCAATTGCAGAATGCAGACAGTTCACAGGACTTACAGTCAGATGTGCTGACTGTTCAGGTGCATCCATGTCCTTTCCAACAGGCCTTGGCAAATCAGACCCTCAACATCAACTGTCAATGAGCAGGTTTTAACTTAACATTTGCCAGGTGTAAATCTGAGCCTCATATGAGGTGTTATCATCTTCTGTCAATATCAACATCACACTATTTTCAAAAGGTGGCAGTTTTGTCACTAAGGGCCGCTTTTACTAACACTGAGCTCGAGCTGCCACACAGGCCATGGGGATAAAATGGGTCACGCAGCAGATAGCTCGAGCTCAGTGTTAGTAAAATGCCCTAAGAAAGACCAGCCATGTTTCATTTGCATCAGCTGTTGTCTCATTTGTGGTCAAGGATCAGGGCTGGCCCCAGACTTGATTCGAGGTCTTGAGACCCTAGGCAAGCCTTAAGCCTTCCCTCCCACCCCGACTGTCAGGATCTATTGTTTAGCTTTGAATGTCCTGCTCTTTGCCACTCCCCAGAAGCTGCCATCTTAGGTGACTGCTTAGTTTGCCTAATGCCGGGGTCTCAAACACGCGGCCCGCGAGAGAGCTTTGTGCAGCCCACGACGGAGGGAAACAAAAAAAAAAACCCTGGCTTCTGCTGCTGCCGCCGTGGCAGCGGCAGAATCAACTGTCAATTTAAAAAAAAACAAACCCTGGCTTCTGCTGCTGCCGTGGCAGCAGCAGAATCAGCTGTCCCGCGACCCGTTCCCCTCTGTCCGGAAGAGCCCTGAGTCTGCTCCATCAGCGGTGGGCTTTTCAAGCCGCAAAGAGAGTATTTCCCTCTCGCGCGGCTTGAAAATGCTTGAGCCGCGTGAGAGGGAAATACTCTCTTCGCGGCTTGAAAAGCCCGCCGCTGATGGAGCAGACTCAGGGCTCTTCCGGGCAGAGGGGAAGGGGCCGCGGGACAGCTGATTCTGCCGCTGCCACGGCTGCAGCAGCAGATGCCAGTTTTTTTTTAAAATTGACAGTTGATTCTGCCGCTGCCACGATGGCAGCGGCAGCAGCAGAAGCCAGGATTTTTTTTTTTAAATTTTATTTACTTGGGCTGATGGGGGGGGAGGGTTTAGGACTGGAAATGGGCTGATGGGGGTTAGGAAGGACTGGAGGTGGACTGATGGGGGGGAGTTAGGACTGGTAATGAGCTATGGAGGGGCTAAGACTGAAATGGCGTAATGGGGGGTTAGGACTGGAAGTGGGCTAATGGCAGGGGGGGGGGTTAGGACTGGTAATGGGCTATGGTGGGGGCTAGGACTGGAAATGGGCAGATGGGGGTTAGGGCTGGAGGTGGGCTGATTGGTGGGTTAGGACTGGTAATGGGCTATGGGGGGGCTAAGAATGAAAATGGGGTGATGGGAGGGTTAGGACTGGAAGTGGGCTGTTGGGGGGCTTAGGACTGGTAATGGGCTATGGAGGGGCTAGAAATGGTAATGGACTGGGGGGGGGTTGCTAGGACTGGAAATGGGCTTAGTGCACTGTTCCCTCTAAGCTGTGCGCGTGTGCGCGCGCACACACCTCGCCGAGCGAGCGCACATACTTTATAACAGAGCGCACAAAAATTACAGTTCTGATTCTGATAGAAAACAACACAGACATCTTAAAATTTAAAAGTTGTTATGTATTTACGGTTTTCACAAGTTCTACAATGTTTTCTAATGCAATCAATGAGGTGTACATACTGTATTCTGACGTGTAGTCAAATTTTAAAGTATATAACTCTGAGTGTCGTTATGTGGCGCACAAAAATTTAACCTTCCTTCAAAAGCTGCACAGCTGATATTTTATGCGCACATAGCCTACAGAAAATTAGAGGGAACATTGGCTTAGTGGGGGGAGCTAGGACTGGAAATGGGCTGTTGGTGGGGCTAGGATAGGACTGGAAATGGGCTGATGCGGGGACTAGAAGGGAATGGATGTTGGGGGAGGATTAGAATGGGATGGAGCTGGGAGAGTGAAATGGAGAGGGGAAAAATATTTTGTGTGGGAGGGAAGAAAACAGAAATTAGACCTTACCTGCTAATTATCTTTCCTGGAGATCTCTCCGGGCCAGTCCAGGAACAAGAGGGTTGTCAATCTTCTCCAGCAACTGAGGACTGAAATCTGAAGTTTTGTAGACCTGATATCTGGCTCCCCCTACTGGGCAAACCTCAGTCTATACCTATCTAAGCAGTGGAAGAACTGTAGAAACCAATAAAGGAAATACAGATAAAGGCTAGTCAGCAGCGACTCTACGTAGTGCAGCTTTTCATTCCTGCGCATGAGGTAACAATTTTGTTTTTTGTTTTTGTTTTTTGGGGTTTTTTTTGTTTGGAACTGGGGAAAAAACCGAAAAAGGCTCGAAACGAAACTGCACACCGAGGAGCCCCAGAAAACACCCCGTGCAATAAACAAATGGACACGCAACGCCAATGAACAGAAATCCGATTGAGTCGGAACCCTCAAAAAAAAAACCCGTGCCACCACAAACTCTAGCCATAGACACGGGAGGGTCCTGGACTGGCCCGGAGAGATCTCCAGGAAAGATAATTAGCAGGTAAGGTCTAATTTCTGTTTCCTGATCGTCTCTCCGGGCCAGTCCAGGAACAAGCGGGAAGTACCAGAGCAGTATCTAACCCTGGGAGGGACCAGCTAGGCCCGCTATGATGGCCGAAGCCCCAACATTCGCGTCTCGCCTGGCCCAAACATCCAATCTGTAATGTCTCGTGAAAGTGTGAAGGGACGACCAAGTAGCCGCCCGACAAATATCTGCAGGCGGAACAAAGGCATACTCGGCCCAAGAGGCCGCTTGACCCCTAGTAGAGTGAGCCTGAAGTCCCTGCGGAGGCACACGCCCCGCCGCTTGATACGCTGCCAATATCGCTTGACACACCCAACACGCAATCGATGCCTTGGAAGCAGCTGCTCCCTTACGAGGCCCGCCAAACAGCACAAACAATCTGTCAGTTTTACGAAAGGATTCGGTTCTCTTGAGGTAACCCTTGAGTAACTACCCAAATCTAATCTTCTTAAAATAGCGTCAATGGGAAGGCCCTGGCCATCCCTGAAAGTGGGAAGCGAAATAGACTGATTCAGATGGAACTGGGAGACTACCTTCGGCTGAAACGAAGGAACAGTCCGCAAAAGCACTTTCTCCTCCGAAAACAAAAGATACGGAGCTCTACAAGAGAGAGCTTGAAGATCCGATATTCGTCTCGCAGAACACAAAGCTACTAAGAACGCCACCTTCCAAGAAAGCTCCCGTAAAGAAACATCCTTAAGCGGGTGAAATGGAGGCCGCGCCAAAGCTTCCAACACTAGATTCAAATCCCAAGAAGGGACGACGCTACGAAGAGGAGGACGAATGAGCTTAACCGCTCTGAGAAAACGAAGAACATCCGGATGGGCAGATAATCGAACTCCTTTGATCGCCCCGCGAAAGCAAGCAATGGCCGCCAAATGAACCCTAATGGTACTGAGGGCTAACCCTTTATCCAGGCCCTCCTGCAGAAAAGAAAGCACATGTGGAACCAAGACGACTTGGGGACGGAGACGACGCTCCGTACACCAGAACTCAAAAACTCTCCATACCCGAACGTAAACCAGAGACGCAGACTTCCGACGAGCCTGCAGCATTGTGGACACGACAGAAGCGGAATACCCCTTCCGCATCAACCTGTCCCTTTCAAGAGCCAAGCCGTAAGCGAGAAGCGATCCACATTTGGCATGAACAGAGGACCCTGAACCAGCAGATCCGCCCGAGAGGGAAGCCTCCAGGGACTGTCGATGAGAAGGCGAACCAGATCGGCGTACCACGGTCGCCTCGGCCAATCCGGCGCTATGAGAATCACTCGACCGCAGTGACGCACTATCCGCTGAAGCACTCGGCCGATCATCGGCCAAGGCGGAAAGACATAAAGAAGACTGGTCTCCGGCCACGGCTGAACCAAGGCGTCGAGTCCCTCCGACATACGCTCCCTGCGCCTGCTGAAAAACCGATGCGCTTTGGCATTGTCGAAGGTGGCCATCAGGTCCATGATCGGCTGACCCCAGAGCAGAGTCAAATCTAGAAAAACGTCCGCGTGCAACTGCCACTCGCCGGGATCCATGACATGCCGGCTGAGGAAATCCGCCTGGACATTGTCGCGACCGGCTACATGAGCCGCCGAAAGGGCCACGAGGTGCGACTCTGCCCAGGACATTAGCTGCAGGCTCTCCGCCAACAACACTGTACTGCCTGTTCCTCCCTGTCGGTTGATATAAGACACCGTCACCGCATTGTCTGAGAACACCCGAACCGCCTTGTTCTCTATCAAGGGAAGGAACTCTCGGAGGGCCAAGGAGACCGCCCTGAGCTCTATCAGGTTTATGGAACACACCTGCAGATCCGTCGACCAGACCCCCTGCACAAAGCGTTCCTGGCAATGAGCCCCCCAGCCTACTAGACTGGCATCGGTCGTGACTAGCACCCAGTGCGGCTGATCCAATGGCATCCCCGTGCGCAGGTGAGCCGGATCCAACCACCACTGAAGACTCGCTGAAACCTCGGGCAAGGTGGGCAGTCTGCACTGAAGAGGATGTTCCTGAGGGGACCAATGAGAAAGCAAGGCTTGCTGCAACGGCCCCATGTGGGCTCTTGCCCACGGAACCAGATCCAAGGCCGCCGCCATGGACCCCAGGAGCTGCAGATAACGCCACGCCGTCGGTGCTTTTAGGCGCAAGAAGCTTTTCACTTGCGACAAGATCTTTTGCACCCTGCACTCCGGCAGAAAGACCGTCCCTAACTGGGTGTCGAAGACTGCTCCCAAGTACAGAAGCCACGTGACCGGTTGTAAATGGCTCTTGGCTTGGTTGATCACCCAACCCAGCCGTTCTAGAAGCTGCACCACCCGCGCCGTAGCCGACAGAGACGCCGACACGGAGGGCGCCTGAATCAGCCAGTCGTCGCGATAAGGATGCACCAGCACTCCCTCTCTCCGCAACGCCGCGGCCACCACCACCATGACCTTCGTGAAGGTGTGCGGCGCTGTCGCCAGACCGAACGGTAAGGCTCGAAACTGGAAATGACCCAAGTGAATCGCGAATCGAAGAAACCTTTGATGCTCAGGGAATTCAGGAAAGCACTAAAACATTACTTATTTATACAACATTACCAGATCAACCATACTCCACCATAGCCACATCTTCCTTCCAGAAACCTCTGCATATTAGTCCCTATACTTAATATCTTTCTGTAGGTTCATAACCCACTATGCAAAGATTACTGCTACATATGTAAATAGTTGATGTGCATGTTTCCCTAAGTTATCCAAGTTGTATTTCCTTGTTCTCTGTAAAACTAACGTTTGTTCATTATGTTTCACTGTTCCATGTAAACCGCGCTGATACTAAATAGTGCGGTATATAAGAAACTAAAATAAATAAATAAATATAAATAAATAAGATAGGTCTCCGTAAGATCTATAGACGTCAACACCTCTGTCGGCTGCACAGAGCGAATGACGGAGCGAAGGGTCTCCATGCGGAAATGAGGAACCCGCAGACAGCGATTTACGTGTTTGAGATCTAGAATAGGCCGAAACGTCCCCTCCTTCTTGGGAACGACAAAATAGATGGAGTAACGACCTAACCCTAATTGGTCTGGCGGCACTGGAACCACCGCTTGAAGGCGCACTAACCGCAGAAGAGTTAGAGTTATTGCAGCCTGCTTTTCCACCGAACCACATGGAGACACCACGAAAGCATCCGACAGAGGATGAGCGAACTCGAGAGCATATCCCTCGCGAATAATTTTCAAGACCCACTGGTCCGAAGTTATAGAGACCCAGGCCGACAGGAAGGCTTGTAGCCGTCCTCCCACCGGGAAGTCTGCCTGGGTCAGCCGCACTTCATTGTGGTTTCTTGGAGGCATTCTGTTGTCCTCCGAAATAACCTCTTCCGAAGCCTCTGGCCTCTCGAAAGAACTGGCCTCGGGCCGCAAAGCGCCCCCGCTGATACGGAGTAAATCGGGAACCGCGGAACCGACGAAAATCCCGAGAGGTGCCTCTGTGCAGAGGGACAGGCTTAGGAGCATTGGGCCGGTCCTCAGGAAGACGACCGCCCTTAGAGTCCCCTAGATCCTTCACAATTTTTTCTAGGGCTGCGCCAAAAAGCAGCGAACCCTTGTACGGAAGCTTACTGAGTCGAGCCTTAGAAGAGGCATCCGCCGCCCAGTTCCATAACCAAAGAAACCTACGAGCAGCCACTAACGACGCTATAGATTTAGCCGAAACCCTCACAAGATCATAGAAGGCATCCGCCAGGTAAGCCGCCGCCGATTCCAACTTAGCGCCATCGGCTTGCCCGGACTGGGAGGACGAAGCCCCCTGAATCCAACGAATGGAAGCTCGAGAAACATAGGCTCCACAGATAGCCGCTTGGAGAGACAGGGCACAAGACTCGAAGGCTTGCTTCAGCAAGGCCTCCAGCTTCCTATCCTGCAAATCCTTGAGAGCCGTAGCGCCCTCCACTGGAATAGTGGTTTTCTTAGTAACAGCGGAAACTAAGGCATCCACCTTAGGCATTTTCAACAACTCTTGTTCCTCCTGCGGCAAAGGATACAATCTACTAATAGACCGAGCCCCGCGTAAGGACGCTTCAGGGCATTCCCACTCTGACTCCACCATCTGTTTCATTACCCTGTGAACAGGGAAACATTTCTGCTCCGACTTAAACCCCTGAAGCAGGGGATCCTCCAACGGCTCCTCCTGAGCCACAGGCAAGGCAATGTTCAGAGCTGATAAGGTCTGAGTGATAAGAGCCCCCAACTCGTCCTTTCTAAAGACTCTAAACATATTAGGATCCTCACTAGAGCCGAGTTCTGAGTCCTCGAACTCGTTGGTCCACTCCATCCCAGAATCAGAAAGGAGCTCCCCTTCCTCCACACTGGGAATCTCCAAGTGGTGCTGAGTGGCTGTGCCTGCAGGATTTTCCATCCCAAGAGAAAGTTTGGAAGGACCCGACCCAGAAAACTCATTCTTCAAAATCTGCGTGGCCCCCTGGCTAGAAGGCTTCTGCTGAGTCTGCTGCCATTTAATACAGTATGCCTGATGGAGAGCTAAAATGAAATCAGCCGAAAAAACAGATTCTAAACCCTGTTTAACTTCAGACAGGGAAGATGGAGGAGCTTCCCCCACTGAACCGTGTCTTTTAGTCTTGGCCTTCTTCTTTGCAGGCTGTCCCTGTGATAACGAGGGATCTGAGGCTGAAACGGAGATGGCTGCCGTTCCCGCCAAAACTAAACCGCTCTGAGGGCCTTCCCCAGAAGAATCCTCCATAGAGAAAAAACTAAGCAGAACGCGCTATCCCCAGAAGCCAAAAAGAAAAACAACAGCGAACCGGAGGAAGAACCCCCCCCCCCCGGGCAGAAACCGGAGCCGCAAGAAAAAACCGGCGAACGAAAACAAATCGCGGAGACAATAAAAAAACCCTTGTAAGCCCCGGAGGGATCAAGAAACCGGCCACATACCTGCGTGAAGGCACTAATCTGCTGAGCAACGAACCCCACTGCTAGTGGGGGATTAAACTCAACTTCGAGGGTAGCAGGATCGACTCTGGGGCTCCCAGCACTAATTTGCTCCCTCCTGAGAGAAACGAAGCAATTAAGAAGGCAGGCTCTGCCCCACGCGCTTCGTGTGCCGTATGTCAGACAGCCGCGGTTAGCCAAATTAAAGTACAAAAAGTGGAGGAGAACCCTGCTAGAGTCCGTTCCACAGGAGCACTGCTGAAAGCCAAATAAATGAAAAAGAAAAGATAAGAATAACTCTAAACATGAAGGGTTTACTCAGAGCCAGCCAGGAAACAGTCATTCCCAGCTGCTGAGGACTGAAAGACTGAGGTTTGCCCAGTAGGGGGAGCCAGATATCAGGTCTACAAAACTTCAGATTTCAGTCCTCAGTTGCTGGAGAAGATTGACAACCCTCTTGTTCCTGGACTGGCCCGGAGAGACGATCAGGAAAATCTACAATTGGCCGGGTATTGGGAGAGTAAGTGGTGATTGAGGATGGAGGGGTAAAATGTGAGTGGATGAAATAGGAATGAGGAAGGAGCAAAAGGAGAAAGATTAGTATGTTAAAGCAGATGTAGAGAGAGAATGGAAAAAAAAAACTAGAAGAGAGAAGAAAGGACAAATGGACGGCAGACGATGGAGAGTTAGCAGAAGACACGAAGAAACCAGAAGAAAGTGGCTGGAACAATTGCAACTGAAAAAAATGCACACAAGGTAGAAAAATATCTATTTTGAATTTATTAACTGGAATATGTCAGCTCTGGGAAATGTGCATCATTAACGTCTGCGCTTTGTATGGTAACATTATGCAAATGAGGCCCTATGTCTTATGCGGCCCGTGGGTTACTTTACAAGTCCTCATTTGGCCCTCAAAGCAATTTGAGTTTGAGACCCCTGGCCTAATGGTTGGGCTGGCTTTGTCAAGAATTAGTCTTATATCACATTGGAAGACACACAAATAAAACTTACTCAGAGGGGGTCGCTTTGAATTTACAACCCCCACCATCATTCTCCCCAGCCTCTGCTACCACACAGACATTAAAGCAAATCTCAGGCTGGAGCTGTAGGGACAGGTTGCACTTACTTTGTCAGGTAGTTATGAGCTTTAATAAATATTTCTTGGGCTTTTTCTGGGAAAGTTTTCACACTAAACTCACTGTCATAATCTTTAACCTTCCGGATTCTGTAAAAACAAATGGAAGAATGCTATCAGTTCCCAGGGGCAACAATGAAGGCAAAACTAGTACCAATGTTCAAGAAAGCCTACTATAGAGGTCCATACTTGCTAAGAAATGAAAAGAAATCCAGAAATCAACTAGAGCCCATGACCAAAGCAGGAGGATGTAAATTTGTCAGAGATTAGAGGAGCCTTATGGTCCTTGCTTGCCATTATACAGTATGTTTATAGGGCAGCAGCGCTCATACAAGAGAGCCTTTGATATCTAACCATAGCCACCAGCCCTGCTACCGTAATCACTGGGTATAATGTTATAACTAACTACTGAGAGGTCCACTGGCATGAAAAGGTTTTGGAATGGAGAAGTGCTGGTACAGCAGAAAGGTTCCAGGGCAGAAATAAGTACATCACAGCTCTTCCTCTCCCAAACAGTCCAAATACTCTGAAGCACACGTGAGCCAACATGAAATGAAAGAGTTTAGGTCTTCATTTCCACAGATGCATAGAAAGGGAGAAAAGCTTCAGTAATTTATTCTCCTAGTGGCAGATATAGTAACATAAGTGCAAATAAGAATCTATTCTGTTTAGCTGTCGCTCTCTATCACCTTGGGTACATGGGCATATATATTTTCATACTTAAGCCAATACCATCTTTCACCAATTAAGCTTAAACCAGATTTTCCCTAGAAGAAAGCTGCTGATGGGAGACAGGATTAGATACTTACGCCAACTGTGATACTGCAGTCTGTTTGAGGTGCTCAGTCCTTTGTCTCAGGCCATCCTTGGACAGAGAGGACAAACGGGCATCACCCTCAGGAGGGATATAGGCATCAAAAATTCCAGCTGCATGAAAAAAGGAGAAAGCTAGGGAGTGATCAGTATTCACAGCCCAGGCTGCTGCTCTAGCACAGTTGTTCCCATTTTTTATCCAGTGGTTGGATTCTGCTGACTCCGACACTCAAGGGTTAATTAGGATTTACCTACTAATTGGCTTTTATTTATTTATTTTATTTGTGTGTTTTTATATATCACCCCTTCCAGAGATCAAGGGCAATTTACAGTTAACATAACAAAACTTTTACATTAAACTTGTGAACAGAACTAGAATAGTGTAGTTACACGGAACTGAATTTTGGAGCATATACAATTATGAGTACCCCCAGTCCATTCCCGACTTGTAGGTTGTCACCCCCAACCAGCAGCTTGGAGACTGAGCACGACATGTTTGATGACTTTATTTAGCTATTTTTCTATACTGCTGTATCTGCGAGTCACAGCAGTTTACATGTAACAACATAGCTCAACAAGGCTTTACAGAGAACTAATTATATCACAATTCAACAATATACAGATTATCAACAACATGAACAGGGCATTACCTTATAAGGGAAGGGAGAGAGAAAGGGACAACAGGAATTGCTTCATGTTGTGGTGGGAGGGAAGGTTTGGTATGTCCATTGAGGTAGGTGGTCACATATTATCGGGAAACTGTTCCAAGAATAGGTGAGTTTTCAGGTTTCTACTGAATGTCATTAAGTCATCAAGTTGTGTGGGATGGCATTCCAGAATGTGGGGGCATATAGGGAGAAGGCCCTTCTAGATGTGGAGTGGTTGGTTTTTGTATTGCTTGCTGGTGTGGATAGGGTATTCTGAGAGTTTACTCTTCTTGATCTGTTGTTGGGTACTTTCTGTAGCAGCAATTGTAGATAGTTGGAGGAGAGGTCACGATTGATTTTGAAGATGGCAAGTATGGCTTTGTATTTAATTTGCTCTGTAATGAGTAACCAGTGCACTTGTTTTTTAGAGTGGGGATGTGTGGTTGATCCTGGAGCCATTGCAGAGGATACATGTGCAATGTATTCTGAGCCAGTTGAATAGGGTGAAGAGCGCTTTGGGGAAGGCCTTGTAGGAGGAGATTGCAGTAGTCAAGGTCGGGGAAGACGAGAGCTTGGAACATGGTGCGACTGTTTTGAGGTTTCAGTAGTGGTTTTAAGTGTTGAATTGTTTTGATTTTACTGTAAATGGCTCTCGTGGTATTGCTGATGTGGACTGTTAGGGTTAGGCGCTGGTCAAGTGTGATCTCTAGATAATGAATTTAGGGTTTTACGAATAGATTTGCTCCATCAATGGTGGTGATATGTGGTGATGTGACGGAGTCTCTAGTTATGTATAAGATTTCAGTTTTCTTGTAATTAATGGTCATATTGTGTTCGGTGAGCCATTTCTTCATGGACTTGAAACATGTTTCTATGGATGTGGTTGTGGGATTAGTGGTGTTGAATGGAGCGTATATCATCACATCATCTGCGTATATGTGATAGAGAATGTTGTGTTCTTCAATCGTTGTACATAGTGGTTGAAGAAAGATGTTAAATAGCAAAACTGATAAGGCAGATCCTTGTGGGACATCTTGAAGTAGGAGGTAGGGAGCTAATTTCTTATGGCCCACTTTAACTTGAAAATCTGTGAGGTATGATTTGAACCATTTTAGTGTTGTGTCCTGTAGTCTTATTGAGTGAAGTCTCTATAAGATAAGGTGATGGGGGAGAGAGTCAAAAGCTGCCTTGATATTGTGGCGTGCGCGCCCCCACTAGGCGGTCGCCTAGTAGGGACGGGCGTCCATCGTGTATCCCTTTATCTCAAAGGTGTAGTTGTGTATTTAAAGTAGACCAAGTGGATGTTAAAGCACACAGGAATTTTATTGGGTTCCTCTAGGTAAGCTTGGTAACAGTCTTTAAAGAAGCTCTCACACTCAGCAAAAGAAACAAGGATAATTTTCTCCAAAATAAAGTAAATGCAAACAGTGTGTTTCAGTGGAGTTATTTACAACAACTTCTTTCCCTTTTCCTTTAAGAGATTTCTTACTTTAGAATTAACAATGGTACTTGTAGCTAAAGCATACAACCAAGATCAGTAATGCTGCCAGCTCCCTTTTAGCTGCTTGCAATTAAAACAGTCCTCAGCTGAGTAGCACAGACTTGATTGCACTATCCACTTTCCTTTAGCAGAGCACCTTAGTACTTCAACATAAGATTCCTTCTCTCCCTTCCTTTGGAAGAACACTAGCAGGCTTTTCTTGTTCAGCTTTCTTTATAAAACCCTTCTTTCTGTTCTGGGCTTTTCCAGGTATAATCCTCTCCTCAGAATCTGAGCAAGAGTCGTAAGCATTAGCTTTCTCTGTTTTCTTTCTCCTACCTTGGAGCTTTACTGTGGGAGTTTCACAGCTGGGGCTTCTGTTGGCTGTAGCTATCTCTGCCTCAGAGCTACTCAGGGAATCACTGCAGGATTTCCTCTCAGCTTCCCTGGGTTTCCTCTGCCTGAAGACACGCCTTTCTTCAGAGGAGTCTGAGCCCTCCTGCCTTAGTTTCTCCACCGCCAGCCTTCTGTCTCTCTCCCTCTTGCCACTGTGTTGGGTCCTCTCCTTGGAGCGTTGTCTGCTGCTCTCTTGGCTGCAGCTCTGGCTGCCCTTGTTCTTGCCCTTGCTGCCCTTACTGCTACTCTTCTCCGTTTGCTCAAACTTAAACGTTGGGCAGGGTACCTCCCCTTCTGACTCCACCCCCATGTACCTCCTATCCTTACCTATGGTTGCCATGGAGTCTGGGTGGGGCTTTATCCTAGCTCTACAACCACGGTTTCTTTCACTGCCTTTACTTTAGCATGTGTGTTCAGGTGCGCCCATCCCCCGCAAAGGGGAAAAAATCCCTTTTTCCTTTGTTTCCCCCGGCTGGGCTACCCTCTCCTTACCACAATATAAAAAAATATTAGGGTGAATCCATTATGTGGTTTGTCTATGCCTTTTAGTAGGTTATTGGTGAGGGCAACTAGGAGGGTTTTGACGCCACAATTGGGTCTAAAACCATATTGTTGGGGGTGAAGTGGGCAGTGGGAATCTACGCAGTCTTGTAGCTGGATCTGTACTATTTTCTCTATGACTTTCACTAGGAACGGTAAACTGGCTATGGGCCTGTATGAGCTTGGTTGCGGATGGAGGCTTCTTTGAGGGGTTTAGGCATATATCCTTGTAGGATTGATCTGAGTGATATTTTGTGAATTGTAGGGATTAAAGCTTCTCTGGCAATCTTGATCCAGCTGACTGGACAGAGATCAAGCAGAGAAATTGTTGCATTGATAATTGTCTCTAGTTGTTCTGAGGAGACAGTTGAAAAGGATTTCCATCCGTTGTTTGTTTAGGTTTGGTGCTTTACTGGAAGATAGTGTTGAGGGTATGCTTGTTTTTGGTAAAAATCAGCCATAGTTTGAAGGGAGATGGGGATCTCTTCTTTTTGCTGAGAGGGATTTCTTATCAAGGATTTTGTTATTTCAAAGAGCTCTCAGGTGGTTAAGGGCGCTTTGTAATTGTTTGGTGAAAAATTCTCTCTTTGCATGGTTTGTGGTTGTTTGGTATATTTGTAGTTAGGCTGGGTAATTGTTCAGATTTTCCATAGTTTTGGAGTGTCTCCCATTTTTGCTTGAGTCGCCTGAGTTTACGTTTTAGATCTCTCAGTTGAGGGGTATACCATGTTGCTGTGTTGCATCTTCTGTGGGGAGTAGAGTTGTGTGATTTAGTGGCTATCTTACTTATAGTTTGATTCCAGTGATGTATTTTGCATCTAGATCATCTGGAGCTTGTTTTAATTTGGGAAGAATTTTGTCTAGGAATTATTTTGTTTTTAGATGATGGGATCTACGGGTTGAGGGGGCAGTTTGTATGTATGTAATGTTGGGTTGGCCTTGTGGTATGTGAAAGGAGATTGTTTTGTGATCTGACCATGGTGCAGAGGTTAAGGTGGGCTTGGGTAGGTTATAGTCTGTGAATATATGCTGTGGGGTGAATATGATGTCCAAGTTGTTGCCTTTGTTGTAAGTTGGTTCCTTGACTAATTGGGTGTAGTCCAGGGCTTCCATTGCTTTGAGGAGTGCCTTTGAAGTCTTGGGGGATGCAGAAGCAAGTTAAGGTCTCCAAGTAGCAGGAGTTGTTTGGTCTGTGCTTTGTGGTTGCAGACTTTTTCCAATAATATTATAAGTTCTTCTGCATGAGCATTTGGGGATCTATATGCTAGGCAGTGTTAAGAATTTGTTTGTGATGGAGATTGTGTCCAAACCTTCCTCTTTGCTGGATGACAGCAGTTGGAAGTTAAGTTGCTTATTAGAGATGATCAGGATTCCTTTGCCTCTATGATTGTTTCTGGGACAGTTGACTATGTTGTGTGTAGGAGCTATCAGCTGATTTACTAGCACATTATCAGACACAGTGAACGAGGTTTCGGTGACATAGAGGATGTCGGTTTTATTTTTGGTGATGAAGTCTGAGAGTAGTTAGATTTTGTTTCTTGCTGAGTGTGCATTAATGAGTGTGCATCTTAGGTGGGAAGGATGGGGTAAGGTGTCTGGGGGTGGTGTGGTGGCTTGTTCGGGCTTGGCGAGGAGTGAATTATTTGTTTGAATGTTGATTAGTCTGTTGATTTGGTATGATGTCTGTTGTGTGTTCTTTGTTGGATATGAGTTAGTCTGTCATGTATGTGGGTGTATATTATAGGGATGGGTAGTGGATGTATAGGGTAAGAGGTTGTGTGAGTGGGAAATAGAAGAAATGTTATTAGAAAGCAGTAGGCTAGGTACTGTTTTAGTTCAATTTTGATGGATTGCAGTAGATACTAGATGTTGTACTTTAGGTTGGGTCTCTTGAAGTTTGTCTTTATGTTGAACTGTCCTGGATCTGCAGCATACATTGCCCTGCTGTCTTGTGATATGTAGGGTGCTCACATCATGGAGTTCTTGAATTGAAGAGGCCCAGGCTGATTGGTGGAAGTTGTTACTTTTTTACTCTCTGGAGCCACTCCAAAGGGCCACGCCTAAGGGCCCTTTGGTGTTGCCCTTAGGCGCGGGTGCGCCGGTCAGCTCTTTAATTTTAAATCCACTGGCTGACTGTGGGGAGGAGCTCACCTCCCACTTCCCGCCACTGTTGACTGCTTGCCTGTTCCTTATTGGGCTGGATATCTTCTCATATAACCAGCTGGCACCACCTACCAGCCTCAGTATTCTATTGACAAAGCAGACTCACAGGAGCAACACCTTCCACCCCTAGGACAGACAAAATAATCCCACGTAAGCAAAGGAAAACCTTACCCTGATGATTAAAACAAAGCCAGGTCTCAAATCCTCTTGTCTCCAATTCTTTCTACTGTATTTTCTTTTTACTTGAATTCTCATGACGAGAAGCAACTACCAGGAAGGCCAGAGAAACCCCCACAGGGGTCCCGGCCAGCCGCAGCATTGAGGTAACCATGATAATCCCAGACCACCGCTGGTGAAAGCAATTCTGCAGGCCCGGGATCACCAACACCCCACATACAGCTCAACCCAGAGGGCGTCCGTGACTAGACTAGAGGTATTCAAGGAAAGCCAATTAGCAGGTAAGTCATAATTAACCCATCCTTATTGTACCTCCAATCCTGTCCCGATTTGTGGGATGTACCACAGCAGTACTAAACTCAGGAAAGACTCACGAGCCCAGCCTGCAGTACCGCCGCTCCGAATCTCGTGTCCCCTGCTGCCCGCACATTGACACGATAATGCTGCACAAAGGTATGTAAGGACGACCACGTGGTCTTTCTGCAGATGTCCACTGGGGGACCTAGACTGACTTCCGCCCAAGTCAACGACTGTGCCCAGGTAGGATGAGCCCGTAACCCTGCGGGTAAACTCTTTCCTTCAACAAATAAGCTGAAGAAATCACTTCCTTAATCCACCTGGAAATGGAGACCTCGGATGCTGCCTCTCCATTATGTGGTCCGCCAAAGAGGACAAACGGTCTGACCTCCGAAAGGGCTTTCCAAATATCTCTTCAGATGTGGCGCACATCTAGGAGATGTAGCTGCCACCTCACCTGAAAACACCAGTAGAGTGACTGGTTGATTCAAGTGAAAAACTAAGACAACCGCGGGCAGAAAAGAGGGCACTGGCCGCAACACCACCTTTTCCTTGGAGATGGAGAGAAAAGGCTCCCGGCACGACAGCGCCTGCAATTCGGAGATCCTCCTGGCCAAGCAAATGGCCACCAAAAAGATAGTCTTCAGTGTCAAATCCTTCACCGTGCATGCCCGAAGTGCTCAAATGGCGCCTCCGTCAGAGCAGAAAACATGAGATTCAAATCCCAAGGGGGCACTAGTGATATCACTGGTGGCCGGACTTGTTTCACTGCATGCAAATATCGAACTACGTCCGGATGAGTCATCAGGGACAGCCCCTGGAACCTACCATGATAACAGGTCAAAGCCACCACCTTAACTCGGAGCAAACTGCAAGCCAGCTCTTTTCCAGCCCAGTCTGTAGAAAAGCCAAAAATGTCCAGAACCGATATTGTAAAGGGCTGACAGGCGTGCTCCACACAACAGTCCTCAAAGATTCTCAACACCCGTACATATGACAAGGAAGTGGAGTGCTTCCAGGCTTTTAACAGAGTACAAATGACCGATGCAGAGTAGCCACATTTCCTCAGCCTAGCCCTCTCAAGAGCCAGGCCATAAGTGAGAATTGATCCACTTGCGGCACTGATAGCGGGCCTCGCATGAGAAGATCGGTCCAGGCCAGAAGGCGCCATGGACAATCCGCCGCCAGCTGAACTAAGTCCACGTACCACAGGCATTGTGGCCAATCAGGCATGACCAGGATAACTGGTTCTCGGTGTGTTTCAATCCTTTGCACCATTCGACCAATGAACGCCCATGGCAGAAACACAGACAGCAGCCCCTCTGTGGGCCAGCGCTGCACCAATGCATCGAGTCCCTCTGACATGCTCTCCTATCTCCTGCTGCAGAAATGAGTTGCCTTCAATGACTGAAAGGTCGCCATCCGGTCTATGATCGGCGCTCCCCAACGTGTTCCAGCAGAGCAAAAACCTTTGCATTGAGTGTCCATTCGCCAGGGTCTAGGTGACACCGACTGAGAAAAATCGGCCATCACGTTCTCCTTGCCAGCCACATGAGCCACAGAGAGGGCCAGTATATTATCTTCTGCCCACTCCAACAGTGGTACGATCTCGCACTCCAGCTGAACACTGCCTGTGCCCTCTTGTTGATTAATGTAGGCTACCGTGGTGGCATTGCCTGAAAACACATGCACTGCCTTGCAGGAGGGCTTGAAACTTTTGTAGCGTCAAAAATATCGCTCTCATCTCCAGGTGACTGATGGGCCAAGTGCTCTCCATCGCTGACCAGCAATCCTGCGCTGAGCTTTGCAGTGAGCTCTCCAACCCGTAAGGCTGGCGTTGGTCATCAGCGAACCCCACTGTGGCGCCTCCAGAGGCATCCCTGCTAACAGCTTGTTCTTTCTGAGTAACCACCGGAGGGCCACCCTGATCCCTTTGGGGCAGGGGAGGGGCTGCATGATTAAGTGGCACTGAGCTGACCATCTCCGCAACAGTGCCCTTTGCAACGGTCTCATGTGGGCTCAAGTCCATGCACGAGATCGATCGCCACCGCCATTGACCCCAGCACCTGCAGATAATGCCATGCTGTAGGAGTCTGCATCCGGAGAAACAGCCACACCTACCTCTGTAAAAGGCGCATCCTGTCTTCTGGCAACAACACCAGGCCCATATCCATCCCAAACCGAGCCCCCATATAGACCACCTTCTGCGACGGCTGCAGTCAGCTCTTTACAAAATTGATGACCCAGTCCAAACCCTGTGACGGGCAATGGACTCTCTGTGTGGCCTGCACACTCTCCTCCTTGGAGTTTGCTCGAACAAGCCAATTTTCCAGGTAAGGGTGCACCAGGATGCCTTCCTGCCTCAATGCCGTGGCCACCACCACAATGAGCTTGGTGTAAGTGTGAGATGCAGTCGTGAGACTGAAGAGAAGTGCCTGGAACTGAAAGTGCCCCATAGGTACTGCAAACCAGAGAAACCGCTGATGCTCTGGCTGAACCGGAATGTGCAGATGGCAGTCGATCTCATGGAGACCTGTCAGAAACTCTCCTTCCTGGACAGCTGTGATGGCAGAGCGCACTGTCTCCATTCGATCCATGCTTCAGATCCAGAATGGGTCTGAAGAAGCCTTCCTTTTTGGGACCACAAAGTATACAGAGTATCGACCTGACCCGCATTGGTCTGGAAGCACTTCCATCATGGCCTGCAAGTCCCGAAGCCGTGACAAGGTGCCCTGCATGGCTTTGACCTTGAGAGACGTCTTGCAGGGAGACCAGAGAAGGCGTCGACAAGAGGACTGTCAAACTCAAGGGCATAGCCCTCCCGTATGACCTCCAAAACCCACTGGTCAGTCGCGATCTGGACCCCGCAACCACCCCCTTTACAGGAACTACTCCTGCCTGGGTCCCCCTTACTTCACTGCGGCTTTTTTGAAGTGGTCGAGGAGGAGGCATAAACTCCTCTGCCTGATCCTCGAAAACCCCGAAAGGGCTGCCCTCTTGCAGGGAATCGGTCCCTTTGGTATGACGCAAAACGGACTGTGCGGAAACGTCGAAAGGCCTGCGGTTGTCCCCACGCCATATCTGAGGTTCTCACCGGTTTCTGCTTATCCTCCGGCAACCTGCTGCCCTTAGACTCCCCAAAGTACTTCAACTTTAACATTTCTCCAAAACAATAGCTTCTCCTTAAAGGGAAGCCTACTCAAACAGGACTTGGAAGAGACATCCGCTGACCAATTACGTAGCCACAAATAGCATCTAGTGGCCACTGCGGAGGCCATGCTCTTAGAGAGTCCTCTAATAAGGTATAAAAGGCGTCCGCCAAATAAGCAGCGCCCAACTCTAACTTAGCCGCTTCTGGCAGTGGAGGCCATGAGTCTCCTGCTGCTTCCAAGTTCCCTTGAGCCCAGTGCAAACAGGTTTGGGCAACAAAGGCACCACAGACCGATGTCTGCAACGATAAAGCATTAATATTGAATGCCTACTTCAGCAATGTCTCCAGTTTCTGGTCCTACATGTCCTTAAGGGCTGTACTGCCCTCCACTGGAATAGTCTTCTTTGTGACCGCCAAAACAGCTGCATTCACTTTAAGCGAATGGAGGAACTCTTTTTCCTGATCACACGGGGGATAGAGCCACGCCATCGCCAGTGCTCCTTTGAGCCCTGCTTCCAGGATGTCCCATTCATCCTGAATCATCTGCTTAATTATTCAATGAAGGGGAAACACTCTGGCTTCCTGACCGCCTGAAACAAAAGTCCTCCAGTGGCTCCTCCTCCCACAGGACCTCCTCTGACATGTTAGAGCCCGCAAAGACTGAGTGATTAGCGCCATCAGCTCCTCCCAGCAAACACCCTTACAATACGAGCCTCATCCTCCAGGGGGATCTTGACTTCTTCCAGTTCTGCTGACTGCACCAGTGTCCTCTGCCACCGAGTCTTCATCCTCCTCCGACCACAGGGAGCCATTGTGCTCCCAGAGGTCCTCCTCCAGGCACCTATGGCTGGGACCAAGATCGTCCCCCATTCGCCGGTTAGCGGCTTCTGGGAGACCCCGCTTCTTCACTTTTTCTTGGGCTATCGGGGAGCTCGTCCCTCCTTGTTGCTTCATGCAAAAAGCTTTATGCATGAGCAGAACAAACTCAGGGGAAAATCCCCCCGGCTGCCTAGTAGGGGCGGCGGGCCATATTTTTTTATTTTATTTTATTTAGCTGTATTTATATCCCGCTTTTCACCGGGTCAAAGCGGTCAATTGGGAGATACATTTAACACGAGGGGATATGACACACATACGCTAATACTTACAGGGAACATGGGCAATGGAGGGTTAAGTGGCTTGCCCAAGACCACAAGGAGTGCCTATAATACTAGAAATCCCAGTCCCTCCGGCCTGAGATTGCTGTCCCCAGGTGGGACTTGAACCCCCGGCCCTCCGGCCTGAAGTACCTTGTCCTAACCACTAGGCCACTCCTCCCGTATTACTTGTGTCTTGCCATATTACTTGTGTCTTGCTTCAGCCTGGTAGCTGAGGCCCTTAATTGTGTAGTTGTGGGGCAGTTAAAGCAGTCCAAGTGGAAATAGGCCAACACAGGAAAATGTATTTCTAAATTTTATTTTAATCATCAAGTTTTCAAATTGGACCTTGGCAGAAGGTTCCAAACCATTAACAGAAAGTGAGGATATTTTCTACAACAAAAAGCTTCTTTGTAAAGGTACTTCAGCAGTGCTATAACAAATCAGTTTCTTTCGGTCTTTGAAACAAAACAAGTTTCCTTTTTCATCCAAACCACACATAGTTGAAAAATCACTGTTGCAAGTAAAGTCCAGCTAACCTTGTTAGCTTCTCCCAGCTGTTTCAGGTAAGCTTGGAAACAGGCTCTACTTTTCAGCATAGGAACTAAACTGCTGTTGGAACAGTTTCATAGCACAAGTACTATTTCAGCTTTAAAATGAGACTTCTGGAGACCACGTGACGCATGAGCGAGTGAGAGGTCTCTCTGCTCGCTCCGGGGCTGCCCGACTCTTAATGATTCGTTGCTGAGAGCCTTTCTACCCATTCGCTATTCTACGAACACGGGCAGGACGGTCTCACGCCCGAGAAGCGGTAAACACAAAATCTCCTGCTACTATGCCTTTAGCCGCCCGCAAAGAGCGAGAGAAGGCGCCGAGGGGTGGGCCCTCCTCAGCGGGGAAGCCGCCGCCTGGTGTAACACAGCCGACCTCGCCGGGAGCAGAGAGTGTGGAATCGGGCTCCGAGGAGCTTGCACGGGAGGTTGCCAAACTGCTGGAGCCGAAGTTCGACCTGATTCTCTCCAAACTGGAAACAATGGGAGAGACCTTGACGGAATTTGGGCAACGGGTGGACGAGTTGGAACATCGTGTCTCAGCACTGGAGGACTCTGAAGGTAGTCAGGCCCGAACACAAGCCACGATGCAAAAAACTATTGCAATGCTCTGTGACAAAGTGGAGGACCTAGAAAATCGCTCCCGAAGAAATAATCTGCGTTTGGTAGGAGTCCCGGAGTCCCACACAGAAGCAATGCTACTCCCTTTGGTGGAGAACTGGCTCCCCAGAGAACTCGGGCTGGAAGACCTCGTGGGGGATCTGAAGGTGGAACGGGTGCATCGTCTTGGGCCCAAGCAAGAGAACAACCAGCGGCCCCGAGTGATTATAGCCCGTATCTTGAATTTTCACCATAAGTGGAGGGTACTGCAAGCTTACCGGAAGCAGCGGTCCTTGATGATCGATGATCATAAAGTGCTCATCTTCCAGGACTACTCTGCAGCGGTGGCGGCGAAAAGGAAGGAATTTTCCCCGATTTGCTCGGCGCTCTTCCAGAAGCAACTGCGCTTCACTCTGGCTTTCCCGGCCACGCTCCGCGTGCTTTCTGAAGGCAAGAATCATGTTTTGCCGACGGTTGCTGCGGCGCGAAAATTCCTGGAGGACCTGGAACAATCCGAGCTGCAGAAGAGGAGAGCGATCTGAGCAGAGACATTTTCTCAAGTGTTGTACACCTGTAATGTTCTCCTCGAAGAGTCCACGCGACGGTTGTGAGACATGGGACATTGCCTTGATGCATATAGAGCAGCTCTGTATGTTTTTTTCTAGGGACCCCCTGTCTTAGGCTATTGCTCCGGGAGCGCCGGCCCTGTAAGGCTGCACTCACGCGCTGGCGGGGGGCCCTGATGAGATTTGAAAGGCCTCTATGTTCCAGTTAAATGCATTTGCGGTAATGTTTGCTCTGATCTGTTTTGGGGTGTTATCGGTGTTGGGGTGTTTTCTGTTTTGGGGAGACTGTATAAGGAGGTGGAGGGTGCGCTGAGAAAAGTCTTGGGTTGGGGGTGGGTCCGGACCCCAGTACTGTGGAGGGCTCGAAGACGGGAGTCTTCTCCCGGCTGCAATATTGCATGGAAGATGGGAGTGGGGCAGCCCTGCTGCGCACAAGAGTGGACTCCACGTCTCGTAGACGAGGCTGGGAATAGAAGGGATAGTATTTTTATGAGGGTAGGGGTTTATTGCAGGGGGAGGTTGGGGTTTCGGGGGAGGGGGGGGGGTAAGGAGGGAGTTGGGAAGGCAAGGGGGAGCAACTGGGCTAGCGTATTGGGGGGTGCGGGGGAGGGGGGGTGGGGGGTGGTCTTGGGTGGGGGGAGTGCTGATCCCACTACGGTTTCGAGTAATAGGTCCGAGGGGCTTAATTTTTCAGGGAAGGCTAGGGGGAGGTGGAGGTTGGGAGCTGAGGCTGGGCAGCTCACAACATGTTAGGGGTCTGAGGTATAACCCTTTCCTTTCTGTGGCGTAGTAGTGGCTGATGGGGACTGATTTGTGTTTTGTTTCCTGGAATGTGGGGGGTCTAGGCTCCCCGATAAAACGCACCAAAGTTCTGCAGGCTTTAAGGAAGGAGGGGGCCCATATCGCGCTTTTGCAGGAAACGCATCTCAGTGACAAGGAACATGCCAAACTAAAAAGAGCATGGGTGGGCCAGGTTTATGCAGCGGCGGACCCTGGGGGCAGGAGGCGGGGTGTGGCCATCTGTTTCCACCGGCATCTTAAAGTAGAGCTGATTAGGGAGGAACGGGACCCTCTGGGGCGTTTCATCTGGGTACATGCGAAGATAAATGGCGAGGAATTACTGCTGGGAAATGTTTATGCCCCCAATGCCTATAATCATGGGTTCTTTAGGTCCCTGGGGCGGAGATTGGGCATTGCCCCTGGCCGGCCTGTAGTTCTAGCGGGGGATTTTAATTGTACGCATGACCCCTTGCTGGACAAGTCGGTGCCCCCTCCGAAGGGAGGCGACTGGAAATCTCGGGGTATCTCTTACTTGTGCCAGGTGGGAGGGTTGCTTGATGTATGGAGGGCTCTGCATGGCGGGGAGAGAGACTACACACATCTGTCTCGAGCCCACCAGACCTGGTCTCGAATTGATTATGTACTGGTGACTCAAGCAGATTTTGGCAGGGTTCGCACCGCTGAGATTGGCCCCATACATGTCTCTGATCATGCGATGGTTAGCATACACTGGAGAGGGCGATACCCCCTTGGGGGCAGATGGGCGTTTCCGCGCCAACTCTGGAACAGACAGGGTTTTCGAGAATTTGTGCGAGAGAAATGGGGGGAATACCTGACTGATAATGAAGGCAGTGTGACCTCTGAGGCTACTCTATGGGAGGCCGGGAAGGCGGTTATGAGGGGCCAGATTATCGCCTATGTTGCTGTGGAACGGAAGCGGGTGAATGCTGAGGTAGTGCGGTTAGCACAGGAACTGCAGGAGGCTAAGCGGGCGTCGGTTCTAAGACCTCGCGGGGGGGAACTGAGGAAGTATTTCGAGATTCAGAAACAGCTGAATATCATTTTACAGGACCGGGCGGTGTTTTCGACATGCAGTACTACCGTCACCGACTGTTTCGCTTTAGTAACCGCACGGGAACGTTATTAGCGCGGCTCGTGCGTGATGCGAGAGGCTCTCATCTGGTTACTGCCCTTCGGACGCCTAACGGGGTTAAGGTTACGGATTCGGCTGCGATTGTACAGGAATTCCGGAGATTCTATTGCGAGCTATATACGCCTGGGCCAGAGGATCGCGAGCAGGAACGTTGCTTTTTAGATGGTCTGTCCCTCCCGCAAGTGACCCAACAGGAGTTAGCGGCCTTAAACTGCCCAATAACGGGAGCTGAGATCCAGTGGGCTATCCGGCGGGGGAAAATACACAAGGCGCCCGGCCCCGATGGCTATGGGTCTGAATTTTACAAAATCCTTGAGGAACGGGTGATACCTCTCTTAGTAGGAGTATATGCCGAGGCTCTGGATACGGGGAGCTTCCCGCGGGATATGTGCACGGCTTCTATCTCGCTCATTTACAAGCCGGGGAAAGACCCGGAGGACCCCGCCTCTTACAGGCCGATTTCTCTTATCAATTTCGATATGAAAATGCTGGCTTCCATCCTGGCGGAGAGAGCACAGCAGGTATTAGGTCGACTTATTGGGGACCATCAGGCGGGCTTCGTTAGGGGCAGGGGAGCGGCCTGCAATATCGCGACGGTCCTGCTGGGCATTGATGTCTGCTTTCAGCGAGATTTGCCCCTACTGCTCGCCAGCTTAGACGCCGAAAAGGCATTTGATCGGGTCTCCTGGGACTACATGTTTGAAGCGCTGCGGCGTTTTGGTTTTACAGGGCAGTTTGTGGGTTGGATCCGCGCGCTCTACACGGAACCGCGTGCGTTCATTGCGGTGGGGGGCGAGCGCTCGGCGCCTTTTGTGTTGCAAAGGGGGACCAGGCAGGGTTGCCCCTTGTCGCCTCTCCTCTTTATCTTACACTTGGAGCCTTTACTGCTAAAGCTACTACAACAGGCGGAGGTGACTGGAGTTACCTGGCCGACGGGCACGCTTAAACTTAGTGCCTTTGCAGATGATATGCTCCTATGCTTAACAAATCCGCAGCAATCGCTGGAGGGGGCGCTCGCCACCATAGCCTCTTTTGGGACTTTTTCGGGTTTGAAAATCAACACTGCCAAGTCTTTAGGCTTGGATGTGGGTGGACGTAGCCGGGCGGGATGGCGAGGAGATTTCCCCTTAGTATGGGCGGAGGGGCAGATTCGCTACCTGGGTGTACAGATCCCGGCGAGTCTGGACCAACTCTATAAGGTGAATATCCTGACCCTTCTTGAGGGGACTCTGGAGCGACTGAGGAGATGGTGCCCGCTGCCGCTATCTCTCAGTGGGCGGATTGCTTTGTTTAATATGGTCGAGTTTCCACGGTGGGTATACGTGTTGCGACACTTGCCTATCTGGCTGCGACAGCGGGAGATCCGGCTTTACCGCGCCACTTAGCGCGCTTTTTGTGGAAGGGCCGGCGGGCGCGTATAGCGATGGCGGTCTTGATTCTACCCAAAGATCAGGGGGGAGCTGGCCTACTATCGGTGCAGGGGTATAACCTGGTTTGTTGGGCTCGGATCCTCCGCGATATGGTGGAGGGCAGTTCGGGGGTGGCGCCGCTTAGTCTTTTGGACGCTATGGCAGCCCCATATCATCGGATGACAATACTGCAGGAGGCAAAGGGCTTGGCCCCGGTGAGTTGCCAAAAGTCGGTCTTCTGGCAAGCGGCAGGGCAGGCTTGGCGGGCCTTCTGTCGCAAAAGAGGGGTCTCGTGGCGTTTGACGGACTGTGTCCCTTTGATGGGCAACAGGGATTTTGCCCCGGGGCTGGCTTCCGTGGTGGCTAGACGATGGGCTGGCAGGGGCCTTTGCTACTTGGGGCAACTTCGGGGGGAGGGGAGTGTGACGGTGGATTCCTTTGCATCGTTGCAAAAGCGGTACGCGCTCGGTACACATGACCTTTTCTTCTATTTTCAGGCCCGTCACTATTTTCTTGGGCTTAATAAGGAGCATGGTCACCTGGGCGGGCAGGGGGGCCATGCTAGAGTTGTTCACTAGGCTGGAGGGGAAAATCACTTTGGGGGGCTTGTCCAGAGAACTGTACCCAGAAGGGGGTGCTTCGCGTCTCGAGGCCTTAGCGGAGCGGTGGCAAAGGGATGGGGTTCCACAAGGCACGGCGGGGCGGTTGCGGACGGCTTTTGCCGCGATTAAGAAAATCTCAGAAACGATGCAATTGCAGGAAATCCAATACAAATTTCTTTGGCGGGCGTATGTGCATAATGTTTGGGCAGCTAAGATGGGCTTGGCAATGACAGATGTGTGTGGTCTCTGCAGGGCGGAAAAGGGGGCCTGGCACATCGATTTTGGGTTTGTCCCCATATTCAAGGGTTATGGCGGGAGATTGGGCAGATGTTGGGGAGATGGCTACAAGAGGATTTCGACATGTGTCCAGAATGGTGTCTGTTCGATGCCTGCGAGCGGCAGCCCCCCCTGAGGGGCGCGGCACGTAGGCTTTGTACCAAGGGGTTTGTGGTAGTTAAACAAGTCATTCTTCGACACTGGCTGGACGATGCAGCGCCATCGGTGGGGGAGTGGAAGCGAGCTATGTGGGATTTACGGGAGATGGAGCGGCGCTCAGCCCAAGCTCAAGGGGGGCAACAATGGGAACATTTCTTGGAAACTTGGGGCCCAGCTAGCGAAGTAGAACACTCGGGGTTAGACGAGGGGGGTCGCTCTTGGGACCAACCTATGTGATGGGGTTTTGAGTGTGGATCAGCAGGGGGGGAAGGGGGGGTAGGGGGGGAGGGTGCGGGGTGGGAGTGGGCTAAATGGTGGGGAGGTGGGGTAGACGGGAGCCTATCTACAAGGTTTAACACATTAGATGACTCTGTTCCAGTACTTTTAGCTAGCGTCATGTTTGTCTTAGATACCTTTCTGGTCGGCAGCCGAGTGCCGGTGTTGGCCATGGGGAGGTTAATACTGACTGTGTTCCTGTTAGCTCTGTTTCCGTTGTGTGTGCCAGTTTCTTGCACTTAAGTGTACTTTCTTTTTTATGCACAATAAAAATGATTTCCTTAAAATGAGACTTCTCTCTCTTTCCAGCACTTCACAGTATCAACTGCTCAGTATAACTACTTCTTGGCTTTCTTTATAATATCTAATAAATGCTTTCTAAGCACTTCTCATGCACAATGAGCATTCCATTGAGACTTCTGTAGAATCTGAATCCCCTTTATAAAATTCCACCTCCATTTCTTCCTCAGTGCTACAAGGCTCAGGGACTGGGATACGTTCAGGGATTTCTAGTTTCACTTTCCTTAAAAGCTTAAAAAGTTTTCCCCAATGAACATTCCTTCTTCCCCCTGGAATAATGTCAGTGCTCCTAGACTTCCTTCCCTTTAGTGAATCACTTAAAGGTATTGTCTGGTTTACCTTGCTTGTAGAAACCTTCCTTTTGTCAGGCTTTCTAAAAGGCTCCGTTTCTGGCTCAGAGTCTGAGCTGCTTGCTTCTGAGTTAGAACTATAGTCCTGGAACTCTCTCAAGCTTCTTCCCGCTCTTCTCTGGCCCTGCCACTCGCTTTGGCAGTTCTGTCTGCTTCTCCTGGTTTCCCCAGTCCTCTCAGCTCTGCTGTGCTCTCTCTCTTCACTTTGCTGACTGACCACGTTTAAATGTTTGCCAGCGTGCTTCCCTTTCTGGCCCCACCCTCTCTCTCCCTGCCGTTGCCCTGGAGACTGGGTGTGGCTTCAGGCTAGCCTTGCAAGTGTGTGTTTCAGTATTACTTTCATTTTGGGACCTGTGCTTAGGTGAGCCCATCCCCCTCTTAGGAGAAAAACCTTCTTTTTTTTCTCTTTCCCAGGTCTGTGTGCACCTGCCTCACCACAATATCTACTGCTGTAGCATCCCTGGAAGATGCAGCTGGGGAGATCTAGCACGCCCAACCTGCACTTCCAAAAACGAAGAGGCAGATGGACCTCCCACTTCCATAAGCCCCGTCACCCCCCCACCCCAGAGTCTGAGAAGGGGACTCGGACCGAGGTCTTCTCTCTATCCCTCTTTTGTGACCTCTTATCCATAAACTCCACTTCTGCAGATTGAGACTCCATCTCACAACGCCTGCAAAATACCACCATAAAGACGGAGCTCTTGGCAAACCACAAGCTAAACAAGTGGCCTTAGAGGGCATGGCAGTAAAAGACCAACTCGAGCCCCTGACGAGCCTGCTGGACTGTAAAGGAAAACAGAGTGCATTCTGGCCCTTGAAGCCTCTGCCTGCTCTTTTTTTTTTTTTAATCAACTTGGGTCGAGATCGCGCACCCCAGGCACCGCCACACAACAGCACCCGCAGATAATCAGGATTTTTGAATTCTTTCAAAGCAATTGTCTTTGTGTTACGTAAAACCTCAAATAATGACATAAGCACCACTACCAAATCTGTGCTGCATACATGCTAGTCAAAGCATTACCCATCAGCCTATGAGAACACAGAACTATTCGAACTGATTAGAACTTTTTAAGTGCCACAGAATACTGGGTTGATGTTAAAACTGTAGATTGTGGAGTGTAACATTAAATCTGAAGTTATGATATTAAAACTGGGAATGGGTCATTAACACTCTTAAAGCACCAAAAAAATACTAGGGATGTGACAATAGTCCTACCTAATACGATACTGTAGAGAAACAACTTTTAATAAAACTTGTACCATGAAAATGGAGGCTTTAAACCCCCTAATAGCAGTATTTCTCGGCCTCACAGTATATACTTACATTTGCCTAGCACACTCACTTAATTATATTGCATACAATTGGTAACTCACAAATGCATACCCACTGTATATAATATGCACCTACCAGACCTACACCATACAATACCCCATCAGGCCACTCAACACAATCCAACGCGACCCAATAACAACCACCACTCACCGTGGCAAGACACATAAACCACACAGCGCAAAAGCAAAGAAAACCCACCCAAGGACAAACAATATAAAAATCAACAACAACTTACAAATCCCCCACAAATGTATATTGATAAACGCCAGGTCCATAAGGAACAAAATACACATTATACAGGACATCATAACAGATGAAAAGCCGGACATACTATGTATCACGGAAACCTGGATCACTGACAACAATGCAGTTCTCCTCTCCCAACTGGAAAAACCCGGATACAAGATATACAACTGTCCTCGTATCAACAGAAGAGGAGGGGGGAGTCCTAATTATTGCAAAAAACCCCATTAAATCTAACCAACAACACGCAAAACACCACCGATGGAATCGATATCCTCAAACTGGAAAACAAAACTCTAATAATATTTATCATCTACAAACCCCCTACACCACAACATGAACTACTTGCTGCCGCACTGGAAAAAATCTGCACAGCAGCAACCAAAAAATACCAAATTATTCTAGGGGACTTCAACCTTGCATCAATCCCACCCACACATAAAAGCACCTTCCTAGACGCCGTGGACCAACTTGGATTCAAACAAATCATACACTATCCCACCCACAACAAGGGCAATATACTTGACCTGGTATTCCTACCCAGGACAACCCACCATAATGGGAGCCAAGAGACGACACCAAAAATAACGCAAGTCCCCTGGTCAGACCATTATCTGACACAACTTACTATATACCTAACGACGAAACCAGATACCCCACAAACTGGAACAAAAACTCAACATGGAAAAAAATTCCAGAAATTCAACAAAGAAGCCCTAGCAAAATCAATCATAAAGCACGTAAGCACGGACAACACTGACTTGGACAGCCTGCTAACCCAATGGAACAAAGGAGTCGAAGCAACCTCAGTACTAAATACGAAAACTCCAAAGAAGGCAACCAAAATAAGATCTAAATCGGAGCCCTGGTACTCAACAACGTTAGGTAAAATGAAGAAAGACCTCAGGAAAATTGAAAAGGAATGGAGAAAAATCAAAAATCCCCAAATGCAAAACTGAATATATGTTTTGTCTCACTAAATACAAAGAAGAAATCAACACGGCAAAGAAAAACCATCATACCAAAATACTCAACAAAGCAATAAACAGACCAAAGGAACTATTCAAACTTGTCAAATCCCTGACCAATACTATCCAGGATGATGGCCCCAACAATGCTATAAATGCACAAACTTTAGCTGACCACTATGCCAGCAAACTCAACCCACCACCACCAAGAAACCCCAACCAAAATCAGACCATGATCTACACCCCACACCCAATCACAACTACAGTGGGCAACAAAGAGGAATGGGACTCCTTCCATACCATTGAATCCAAACAAATAATAAGCATAATCACGAGCCTGAACACCACTACATCCCCATTAGACCCTTGTCCAGCAGCTTGGATCAAGGCCACAAAAGATGAACTAGCACACCACATAAATCACATAATGAACCAATCGCTACAACAGGGAACCATGCCTACGGAGCTCAAAAGATCCCTTATAAGACCAATTCTAAAAAACAAAATGCTCAAGAAGGATGATCCATCCTCATACCGGCCCATCTCAAGCATATTATTCCTGGCCAAGACCATCGAAAAAGAAGCCCAGCAACAACTACAAGATCACATCAATGCCAGTAATGCACTCGACGACCATCAATATGGTTTCCGGCAATATCATGGGGTGGAAACCCTACTGATAGTGCTGCTTGATAAAATTTATAAAGGCATAGAAGACAATAAGAAAATATTAATATTCATAGATATATCCGCGGCATTCGATACTGTAGATCACAAGACCCTCATCAACAGACTGGAGACCATAGGAATAAAAGGAACCCCCCTAAAATGGTTCAGATCCTACATCTCCAACCAAATGCAACAAGTTCTCTTCAATCAAGAAATTTCAGAGGCTTTCCCACAAACACAGGAAATACCACAAGGCTCTGCATTGTCCTCCCTGTTGTTCAACCTTTACATGAAAACCATCTGTAAGATTTTTCCAAAACACAAGATCAATTATCACATTTATGCGGATGACATAATGCTATATTCTCAATTGGACTCAGACAACCTGAATTATGACCATCTGGAAGAATGCCTCAAGGATGCGCAAACATGGTTTCAACAAAACAACATGTCCATAAACCATAAGAAAACTGAAGTAATGTTCATCTCTAAAAAACAAGATTTCAACCCCCCTTCAACTATCACCATGAACAATAACTCATATAACATCAAAGATGAGATAAAATACCTAGGAGTAACATTCGACAAAAACCTCAAAATGGAAAAACACCTAAGACTACTGAATCGGGCAATATTCCACAAACTAAGAATTCTCCAACCTCTACGCAATATCATTGAGCAATCGGACTTCAGAACAATAGCTCAAGCGCTAATCATACCTCACCTAGACCAGGGATGGGCAATTCTGGTCCTAGAGGGCCGCAGACCAGTCAGGTTTTCATGATGTCCCTAATGAATATTCATGAGATCTATTTGCATCCACTGCCTTCCATTGTAGGGAAACAGGTCCATGAATATTCATTAGGGACATCATGAAAACTTGACCGGTCTGTGGCCCTCCAGGACCGGAATTGCCCACCCCTGACCTAGACTATTGCAACGCCATCCTCCAAGGACTACCAAAAAAATCCCTCAACATACTACAACTAGCGCTAAATGTCACAGCCAGGATCATAATGAAGAAACAACTATCTGACCACATCACACCAATACTAACAGAATTACACTGACTTCCTATTGCTGCCCGTATAAGATACAAAATAATAGTAACCACTTTCAAACTGATACACAACATAGCACCATCCTTTCTCTTCATGCTTATCACAACGCAACCGCATAACAGAAGCAGAAGAACGCATAACCTAAACACCCTACATGTTCCACCCTCCATCCGCACAGCTAAGACCTCCATGAGTAACAGAGTTTTCACCTACATAGCGCCCATGCAATGGAATAAACTACCGGCCACACTAAGAGCAAACAACGAACTGCAAGATTTCAGAAAAAAAACTAAAAACCTACCTTTTCCAAGAATACTACAACGTAACTTAAAACAGAAAGAAACCATTTGCTCAGCGCACCACAAAAATGCCACAAAGAACTTATGACCGTAAACAAACAGTAATTAGTTTAAATTAAACTAAATAGACCAAGATGTGTTTAGCCAAATAGTGCACAATGTAAATAATCCATACTGTAACTAGCGCACGATATATAAATGAATCTGTAAATGACTCAAGCTGTACAAACCAAATGCATAAATGCAACTGTAAATACCCTAAATTGTTTAATTTTTAATCACCAAAATCCAGATGTAGATTCTTTAATCACTGTAAGACAATGTTTGCTGTGCCAAAATTTTAATGTGATGTAAACCGCTACTGATCGCTGGAAGAAGCGGTATACAAATGTAACCAAATAAATAAATAAACTTCAAATCCCTAAGGCCCACTCTCTAAGCCCCGGAAGTCAGGCGACTAAAATAAAAAGATTCAAATGCAGAAGCCCCCCAACATCTGGACCCACTAAAGAATAAATAGTAATTACACTTACCTGGTAATTGTAGTTCCTTGAGAGACGACAGCTTAGTCCTCAACGTATGGGTTGTGCACCTCCTCCTGCAGCATGAAGACTGGACCAATCAAATTTCAGCACCACTGGAATCAGCATACCAGGCATCCCTTGAACTCTAGTGACCTACTGTCAAAGCAAACTCAAAGAAATAGCTAACCTTTAAAAAGTCCCTTTTTTTTTTTTGTACTGTAGACAATGGCACAAAGGCAACGGCCACAAAATGTCCCGCTCCTGCCGCAGCATAAGCCGATGGCGAGAGGAAGAGGAAAACATTGGAGCGAAACAAAAAGAATCAAAGAGACACACTCACATGGGAATACGGACTTCTGAACCCAAGGCGTGCCGAACTAAAAACATTATAGGGAGGGAAGGAGGACTAAGCTGTCGTCTCTCAAGGAACTACAATTACCAGGTAAGTGTAATTACTATTTCCTTATCGTTCCTCCAGCTTAGTCCTCAACGTATGGGATGTAACAAAGCAGCCTAACGGGCGGGATTCTTCCAGCCGGCACGCAGAACCGCGGAACCAAAACTAGCATCGCCCGCCGCCAAGACATCAAGTCTATAGTGCTTACTGAACGTGTGCAGAGAAGACCATGTTGCCGCCTTACAGATTTCCACCGGTGAGACCAAACTAAACTCCGCCCAGGACGCAGCCTGCGCCCTGGTAGAATGAGCGCGCAATCCAACAGGTGGCACCCGACCGTGCAATAGATAAGCCGAGCCAAT
This sequence comes from Ichthyophis bannanicus, assembly GCA_033557465.1. Lineage (NCBI taxonomy): Eukaryota > Metazoa > Chordata > Amphibia > Gymnophiona > Ichthyophiidae > Ichthyophis > Ichthyophis bannanicus. Next base: position 643,603,870 of record CM066032.1, read on the forward strand.
CGCCTCCTTAATCCACCGAGCAATGGAGGCTTTCGCCGCCGCCTCACCTTTCCGAGGCCCGCCAAACAGCACAAACAAACGATCAGATTTACGAAATTCGCTGGTAATCTTCAAATAGCGACGTAAAACCCTCTTGAGGTCCAAACGACTAAGACCGCGATCAGACGCATGCTCCGCCAACGCTGGAAACACCGGGAGCGATACCACCTGATTCAAGTGAAAAGGGGAAGACACCTTAGGCAAGAAGGAAGGCACTGGCCGCAGAACCACCTTCTGAGCCGAGAAAGACAGGAAAGGCTCCCTGCAAGAAAGAGCCTGGAGCTCGGAAATATGCCGTGCCGAACAAATCGCTACTAAGAACACCGTCTTGAGAGTCAAATCCTTTACCGAACTTCGAGAGAGAGGCTCAAAAGGAGCCGCACTGAGGGTCCGCAAAATCAAGTTGAGATCCCACGAAGGCACAGAAACCCTGCGGGCCGGGCGCAGCCTAGAAACGGCCCTCAAGAAGCGAATGACATCAGCATGGGCACCCAGCGACACGCCGTGAACCTTACCTCGGTAGCACGAAAGCGCCGCTAACTGCACGCGCAAGGAACTGGCAGCCAAACCTTTAGCAAAACCATCTTGTAAAAAATCGAGTACCAACGGAAGAGAGGCCGTAGCAGCCCGAACCTGACGTCGAGAGCACCAATCCTCAAAGATACGCCAAACCCGTACATAGGCCAGCGAAGTGGATCTCTTGCGCGCTTGTAACAGAGTCGCTACGACAGACTTGGAATAATCCCGTTTTCTTAGCCTTGCCCTTTCAATAGCCAGGCCGTAAGAGAGAATCTCCCCACTTGCGGCATGCGAAGAGGACCCTGACACAACAGATCCGAATCCAGGGGAAGCCGCCACGGGGAGCCGTCCACAAACCTCATCAGATCGGCATACCAAGGACGTCGAGGCCAATCCGGCGCTATCAACAGCACCCGACCCCGGTGGGCCTCGATACGCTGAATTACGCGCCCCAGCAGGGGCCACGGGGGAAACACGTAAAGAAGACCTGTGGAGGGCCAAATCTGCAATAGAGCATCCAGTCCCTCTGACATCGGCTCCCTTCGACGACTGTAGAACCGAGCTGCCTTTGCTGAGCGCAACGTGGCCATCAGGTCCATGACCGGCTGGCCCCAACGCTGAACCAGCTGCGCGAATACCCTTGGGTTGAGTTCCCATTCGCCGGGATCCACCTGAACCCTGCTGAGAAAATCTGCAGTCACGTTGTCTTTCCCAGCAATGTGCGCTGCCGATATGGCTTGCAGCCGGGGCTCTATCCACTCGAACAACGTCCGAGCCTCCGCCTCCAAGGCTGCACTTCCGGTTCCGCCCTGCCGGTTTATGTATGCCACGGTCGCAGCATTGTCGGAGAGCACCCGTACCGCCCGAGATGATATCAGGTTCTCAAAGCGTTGCAAGGCCAACCGCACGGCTCGAAGTTCCAAGCGGTTGATTGACCAACCGCTCTCCTCCGGAGACCAGAGACCTTGAGCGAACTGTTCGCCGCAGTGGGCGCCCCAGCCCGTCAGACAAGCATCCGTCAATAGCGGAACCCAGTCCGGCTGCTACAAGGGCATTCCCGCACGGAGCGATGACCGTTGCAGCCACCATCGCAGATCCCTCCGTACCGCAGCGGGCAAGGAAGACGTTTGTTCAGTGAATCGGACTGGTTGGACCATCGACAGAGCAAGGCTCTCTGAAGCGAACGCATGTGAAAACGAGCCCAAGGTACTACCTCTAGGGAAGCCGCCATCGTCCCCAGCAACTGAAGGTAGTGCCAAGCCGACGGAGCGGGGCTTTGCCGAAACTGTCGCACGAGAGACCGAAGTGCCAACACCCTGCGGTCGGGAAGAAAGACCGATCCCCCGCAAGTATCGAACCGCACTCCCAAATATTCGAGACACTGCGTCGGGACCAAGTGGCTCTTGCGCGGGTTGACCACCCAGCCGAGAGACTGCAAGAGCGCCACGACTTTGGAAGTCGCCGCCATGCTCTCCGCGCGAGACTTCCCGCGAATCAACCAATCGTCCAGATAGGGATGGACTAGTACCCCTTCCTTGCGAAAGGCTGCCGCCACTACCACCAAGATTTTGGTGAACACTCGCGGCGCGGTCGCAAGACCGAAGGGCAATGCTTGAAACTGGAAGTGACCCCACGGCAGAGCGAAGCGGAGATACTTTTGTTGGTCCTCCCGAATAGGGATATGGAGATAAGCCTCCGTGAGATCGAGGGAAGTGAGGAACTCGCCCCTGCAGACGGCGACCAGAACTGACCGTAGGGTTTCCATCCGAAAGTGGGGCACCCGCAGGCAGCGGTTCACACCTTTGAGATCCAAAATGGGGCGAAGAGCGCCATCCTTCTTTGGCACCACGAAATAAATGGAATACCTTCCGAGGCCATACTCCGCCTACGGAACCGGAACTACCGCCCCCAGCTGGACAAGACAATCGAGGGTTTGCCGAACGTGAGCTGTCTTGCGTTCTCCCCGGCAGGGAGACGCCACAAAGGAATCGAACACGGGTCTGGCCAAATCCAGGACATACCCGTCCCGGATGATGTCCAAAACCCACTGATCGGAAGTAATCTGGGCCCAAGCGGAGAGAAAGCGTCGAAGACATCCTCCGATCACTGGTATCTCCACCGGGGCCCGCTGCCCTTCATTGGGGCTTGCGAGCGGACGCAGGGGTTGCAGCTGCGAATCCTCTACTGGCTCCCCGAAAGCCTCGAAAGCTCGAAGCCCTCGAGATATATCTGCCACGCAGGAATCCACCAGAACGGGGTGACCAAAACCGACGAAAGTCCCGAAACTGCCCCCGAGCAGCCGGAAGCGACCGTCCGCGCTTGGGTCGATCCTCTGGCAGGCGACCGCCCTTGGACTCACCCAAATCTTTGACTAACTTATCCAAATCCTCACCAAACAGCAGCCTACCTTTAAAGGGCAATCTGCCTAACCGCGACTTGGACGACCCATCGGCCGCCCAATTCTTCAATCAAAAGGGCTCTGTGTGATGCTACCACGGACGCCATGCTATTGGAGAGAGCTCTGATGAGATCATAATGGACATCCGCCAAATACGCCGAACCAGATTCCAAGCGGTGGAGCTCACCCAACATTTCGGCCTCCAAAGTGGGCGCTTGTTGAAGCCGCTGAACCCAGCGTAAACAGGCACGGGCAACCCAAGCCCCACAAACGGAGGCCTGCAACGCAATCGCGTCGGCCTCAAACGACTGCTTCAACAGACCGTCCATTTTCCGGTCTTGCGGCTCACGCAAGGCCGCACTACCTTCCACCGGAATCGTGGTTTTCTTAGTCACCGCCGACACAGCCGCATCAACCTTCGGAGATCGGAAACGCTCAAGATCGTTGCCCGACAAAGGGTAGAGCCTACGCATGATCTTTACCCCCTTGAGACCCGATTCAGGAGTATCCCACTCCGACTGAATCATCTGATCAATCACTCTGTGAATGGGAAAAACCACGTTAGTTTGCCGCACCGCCTGAATAATGGGGTCCGCCCCGTCCGCCTCCTCCACCGGAGGAGTCGGAGCCAAACCAAGAGTCTGAAGCGCCTCCGAAACAAGCGCGGGCAACTCCTCTCATCTGAACACACGAATAATCTTTGCTTGATCCTCCGGCTCAGGGAGCTCGCCCTCCTCCAAGGCCTCCCCATCCGCTTCGTGATCAAAATCCGGATCATCACCTTCAGGCCACTCAGCCTCCGATTGAAAGGGTTCGTGCAGACGTTGCCGCTTAGGCGCCTTGACACCGGACAACGGACTCTCCGCCGACGTGGACGGGGCAAGCACCCCTGGTGCCGAAAGTGGAGCAGCGCCCATGCTCTGGCGCCTACGGCAGAACGCCTGATGCATCAGCAAAATAAAATCGGGAGAAAAATCCTCCAAGGGCAAGACACCCCCGAGGTCTGACTGCCCCCCAGAGGCTAAAGAAACCGCAGAAGGAAGCCCCGAGAGCCCCTCCAGGGGAGACTCCAATTCCCCCGCTGCGGAACCGGGCTGCGCCGCCACAGCCAAGGAACTCTCCAGGTGCTGCTCCATACTGAGAGACACCGAAGTACAGCGTTGGCAGACACCTGTCTCCGAAGCTGCACCCCTCCGAGATCCACAAATCACACAAAGGGACCCCGCGGGCATGGAAACACCCTGATGCTGATTTGTAAGCGGCATAAAATGCCCCTCAATGCTGAAAGGAAAAAATGGCTCACTGACCCAGAAGAACCAGCACACAAACCGGGAACTGGGCAGCAGCAGCAACAGAGAGTCAAGAGAAGTGATTTAATGAAAGGTGTTCTCTTCCCCGTTTTTTTTTTTTTTTATATCACACCAAAGGACTGTGCCCGATAGCTGGGAAACGCAGAAACAGCTGATGAGGAACCGACAGCCCCGCGAAGAACAAGGAAGAAGAGAGGAGAAACGCTATCCCCCCCCCCAGCCGCGGGACCTAAGAACCCTGAAGGAAAGGGAAGCAAAAATGACAAAAACAACTGATATAAATGAAAGAAAATGAAATCAATGAAAGAAACGAAAGAAAATGAAATAAAGGGAAAGAAAACCGCCGCGTGAGAAACACGCTTAAAAGACCGCGAATCTGAAAATGGCCGCGGTAGCAAGGAAACTTTGGCGCGCTTTTGCTTCTCGCCGGCGAAACAGCCCGAGATTATCAAAGCCTTGCTGCCGACCGACCACCGTACCCCCGCAGCTTCCGCGACCCGGAGGCCCCCCGAAAAAAATACCAAATGAAAAGGAACCCCAGAAGGGCCGGGCAGAGGCGCAGAGAACCTGGACAGGACCGGCTCTGACCGCCGCCAGCCGTCAGCACTTACCGGCACTTAATCAGCACACTCTCTACCCCCCGGAGAGGAGCTGCTGTACAGCCGCCGCAGGAGCTCTGCCCCGAACAGCCCTGGGGCAGAGATCCCAATTAAGCAACACAGACAGGCAAGTGCAGAGAAGCGGCTTAGGCTGTGCAGGAGAGAGACCTCCCTCAGGTCCCCCCCCCCACGGAGTGCCGAAATGAGAAATGGAAATTTAAAGAAACAGGAACCCCTTAAATTAAGAAATGAAAATAAGTCCTAAGAGGACAAAAAATAATGACCCAAAAGGTTAGCTAGGGAAAAAAACACACTAAACTGACTAACTAGTGAGCCCAGCTAGGCTCACTAACGTCTTCCTGCTGCATGAAGACTGGACACACTGGAGTTCATGGGATGCCTGGTATGCTGATTCCAGTGGTGCTGAAATTTGATTGGTCCAGTCTTCATGCTGCAGGAGGAGGTGCACAACCCATACGTTGAGGACTAAGCTGGAGGAACGATAAGGAATTCCCCCTTACTGACAGGTGCAGTGTGCAGGCACAAAATTGTGCTGTTTCCTGCACACCGCACGACGGCCTGAGAAAATGTACATGGTTCTCAATCCCTCGTCGCACTCCAAGAAAAATTGATCCGCCGCAGAAAACACTCGCCCCAAGGTGAAGAGGAAAGGAAGAAACCCTTTGCAACTCACTGGTGGTTCTATTCCCGCTTGTGGCCCTTCACTCGGCATCAGCGGGAGTTCTGTGAGGACGTCTGGCCTCACACAGGCAGCGGCTCCTCACCCACTGAAGAGATCGGAAGCCACTACAATCAACTCAGCCGGGCTTAACCTACAAAAGACCAGACCCTAGCAAAACAAAACCAAAGCAAAGCAAGGGCAAGAAAAAAAACAAAGAGCTCTCTTAGTTGTTCCTTCAGTGAGTCCAACTGGTGGAAGTCACCCTTCTCCAGCTGCTCGGAGACTGAAATACTGAGGCTGGTAGGTGATGTCATCAAACTTGTCATGTTCAGTCTCCAAACTGCTGGTTGGGGGTGACAATCCATAAGTCAGGACTGGACTGGAAGTACGATAAGGAAGGTGTCATTTCAAAAATGGTTTGAGGGTAATTTTAGAGATACATTAACTATAGACTGTTGCAAAAACATCCTGGGATAAAGACTTTTTTTGTTATGAAAATGTAAGCCATTGCTTGTAGTGGCCAAAGACAAGATGATCTTGTCCTTACCTGTACAGGACACATTGATGGGCCGTTCTGGGATTTCCTGTGGCATGATCAATCCTGAAGCACGAGCTTTTGCTTCCAAGTCTGAAATGGTTTGGTGTTTGACCCCAACTGACGGAGGAATAAAATACCGTTTCTTTGTTCTTACTGGTACCACAAGGATGGACTGCAGAAGCCTAGCTGGATTCTGCAAGGTATCTACTGCCTAAAAGTGTCAAGTAAAATACAACAAACTGTAAATCAGAAAAAGGAAGAGCTAGCAATCACCAGGCTCTAAGCAGAGATCCTCTAAATCTGGATGCATAGGCGGCCACAAACCAAATCATCCACATAACATGTACCATGCTAGGCAAGGTCCATCAAGCCCAGCATCCTATCTCTGACAGTTGCCAATCCAAATCTTAAAGTACCCAACAAATCACAGACTAGGTCTATTGATTATTGTTCACTCCTAGGACTAAGTGTTGGCTTTTCCCCAAGCCTACCAGGATAATCGTAGTTTATGGACCTGTTCTCTCATCCTAACCCCTTTTAACCCAGCTATGAAAAGTGCCTTGATATCATCTGGCAAGAAATTCCACAGCTTCACTCTGTCAATGAAAGACTACTTAGGGGTATGTTTACAAAGCTGCAGTAGCAGCCTCCGTGCAATATCGGAGCCATGGCCTCCATTGAATTCAATGGGGCCGTGGCTCCAATATCACACAGAGGCCGCTACCGCTGCTTTGTAAACATACCCCTTAGTTAATTTGTTTTATATGGCCTACCTGTTATTTTCCTGGCGCGTTCCCTAGACCTTGCACTATATGAAAAGGCAAACAACTGCTCCCTATTTAACTGCTCCAACATAATTGTATAAATTTAAGAACAAAAGAACTATTATACTTGATCAGACCAAATGTCCAGCAAGCTCACAGGCCAATGCAGAAAAAACTAAGGTGGCCTTTATTTATTCTTCTCTACCATGTTTCCTAGGATCAATGCAGTTTACAGAGAACAGAACTTCAACATTACATGGAACAGTTTTACTAGGAACTGAGTTACATTATAACATGGATGGAAACTAGGGATAACACGGGACGGTGTAACTATATACAAAATAATGAGGTTGCTTGTAGTGGATTACTGTCCAGAGTTTCATCTTAGGCTAGGGGTAGGAGGGGAGCAGAAATAGGGAAGAGGCAGGAGTAAAAGATGGGGCAGAGTCATGTAATCCCATTAAAATGGTCCATGAATAGGTGGGTCTTTAGCATTTTCCTGAATGTTGCGAGGTCATGAGAGTCTCTGATGTGGTTTGGTAGAGCATTCAGAGGCAAGGGGCATGAAGAGACAATGCCCGAGTGCAGGTTGTCTGATTGCTCTTGGTCAATAATGGAGGTAGGCTAGGAGGTTGGATGTATTACTTCTTTGGTGATTTTCTGGAGTCTTTGTTATGATGGTTTGCAAATATTGTGAAGATAACTGATGGATTATTTTGAATGCTGTCATCAGTGTTTTATGCTTTATTGACTGAAGAGAGTTAGCCAGTGTAGCTCTTTTAGAATAGGTATTATATGACTGTACCACGGTGAGTACATCAGGATTTATGTGGCCGCATGTTGGGCGAGCTGTAAAGGATGTAAGAAGTTTTTCAAAATACCCTGAAGGATGGCATTACAGTAATCAAAGTGGGGTAGTTTCATTGCTTGGAAGACCATTCGATAATCATGTGGCTCAAGAAGGGGCCGTAAATGTTGGAATGTTCTCAGCTTGTTGTAAATGCATTGGGTTACTTTGTTTATATGCGGTTGAAATGTGAGATGTTATTTGATGGTAACGCCAACTTATCTCACTTCTGATCTAACCTCCAAGCTGGCATTGTCAACCTTTAATGACTTTGGGGGGAGAAAAGATTGATTTTTGGTGAGGAATAGGACCTCGTCTTTTTGAAGTTGATATTAAGTTTGTGTTCTGATAGCCACTGGTTTACGGCATTGAAGCAGTTTCTAATTGTTGAGTAGTTTGTATTCGTGATGGTAAAGGGTACATATATCATAATATCATTTGCATATAAGTGGTAATAGATGTTGAAAGAGTATATGATGTCGCAGACAGGCTATATGTAGATGTTAAATAACGCTGAAAGGGCAGAGCCTTGAGGGACAACTTGTACCTGGGTGATTTGATTGGAGGTCTTTTGGCCAATCTGCACCTACTGTATGTGATTTGTGAGTTATGAGCAAAGCCATTCTAGGGCAATGTCACGGATTCCTATATTGTATATTCGCTGCAGGGGGATGTCATGGCATGTGGTGTCAAATGCTGCTGAAATGTCCAGAAAAATGAGAATGAAGCCTTGTTTTGTGTTTTCTATGCCTTTGTGAAGTCTGTCTGTTAGTGAGACTAGCAATGTTTCCACTCTGTTATTGCGGAATCCGTGTTGCTGAATGTCCAGGGGTGAATGTGCATCAATATGATCTTGTAATAGAGGAGAACTTTCTTGATAACTTTTGCAACAAATGGTAAGCTGGAGATAGGCCTGTAAGAGCTTGGGTCATTCAGTTTGAGCTTAGAGTTTTTGAGGATTGGATGGATGGATGCCATTTTAAGACATTCAGGGAAATATCCTTGGGTGAAGGAGGTTGAGATTAGGTTATGAAGGATTGGGGCAAGCTCTACTTTTAGATAATGGCACTTTTAAGCACAGTTCTTGCCACTGTTAAATGCAGAAAAGAAACGGATGCGCGCATAAACAGCAAAGGAAAAACTAGCGCACAATTAACGTCAAGAGTATTTAAATTTATTTCAATTACAGGCAAATGAGCTACATATAATAAAATGGTATGCTAATATTGCCCGCTCCTGATGCAGAGAAACGCGTAGAGGATTTCACAACCAACCTTAGCACCGATATCTCTACGCCTAGTCTTGAGGTGGTTTAACTATTTAGCACGTGCCCCCGACAGTATTTTGATGGCACGGGGGGATTTTTTGGATGCCTGGATCATCTTTGACATTTCCCCTCAGATGATCCAGGCATCAGGGAAAGCTCCATCAAAATACATCAGGGGAACGGTGCCCCCAACAGAAAGCAAACCCCTGGTGACCCAGAGGCCCCGCCCCCCACCCACCAATAATCCTGGTGGCCCAGAACTCCCCATCCGCCATAGAAAATGCCTCATATGGCAGTCTGACCCAAAGATGCACTGCCAAAACCAAAACGTCCAACAAAAGTAGCACAACACCACGTGCAAATAGACCACCCAGTAAAAAACGTGGATTGCAATGAAGGAACGTATAAAATGTAACCTTTATTAAAAATTATTGTTATTCCTCTTCAGCCACTGGCCCGACACAGGCCATGTTTCGTGAAAGTCTTCTTCAGGGGCTTGAATGGCTAAAATGTGTCATATAAAACAAATTATATCATGCATGTGAAATTAATGTGAACAAAAATATGAAGAAACAAAGCAAAGTATGTGAAAACAAAACTTAAACATCAAAAAATATATAAATGAAAATAAAATATGACATATACAAATGTACAGCTAAAATCGGAGCAAAATGATTATATAATGTACCACATATAAATATTGATTAGTTACAGTGTAAAAACTAATAAATAATTACATAATGTAATATCAATTAAAAACGAATAAAACAATAAATAAATAAATATATGTAAATATATACAATAAAACATCATCTACAAAAAGAATATTTGTATATAGAAGAAGTAATTAGACCTTACCTGCTAATTATTGTTCCTGAAGGAACGACAGTCCAGTCCCTTTACTTCTGGGTTGCGTAACCCTTCCAGCAGCTTGGAGGCTGAGCCCATCCTTTTTAAGGATGGTGCGGTATAAATACCACTGGCACCACCCACAGAAACCAGTAATCTAATGAAAAAGCAAACTTAACGAAAATCCATTAATAGCTTATATAAAACCACAACATAAAACACCCCTAACCCTTCCCCTTTTTTTTTTCAGGCAAGGATGAGAAATAAAAGAGGGAGGGGAAGGGAAGGAGGAGGTGTACCTGAGTCCGACCGAGCCATCCTTCACCCTGGCCCGCCGGACCTGCCGCATGGGACCCTTCCGCTTTGTCCTGGCCCAGAGTTTGGTCCGCTCACAATAGCACTAGGGCATTACGCCCAATGAAGAACGGGTGGGATCAGGGACTGGACTGTCGTTCCTTCAGGAACAATAATTAGCAGGTAAGGTCTGTCAGACGGCTGCCTAGGGTGAGAACTTACACAATCTTGACGATGCATATATTCATATGATTCTTGCAAGGTATTGTGGGTAATGTAGTTCTTTCACTCCCAAACACAGCTGAAGACAATAATTGAGTTGTGATACCAGTGGTAAGGCCAATAAAATACTTCTTTTATTGATGGGGTTTAATTCACCCAGCACAAATATGCTTGGTAGCAATATAAATGAGGTTACTTGCTTGTAGTGTTTAAATGGATAACATAAAGTCACAAAGCAAATCAGAAAACAACCTTCAGCTTGTCAGGCAATTAGCTAATGTTTTCTTAGCAAATAATTACCAAATAAAAAAGACACAAAGAAATGAATAAACTTTGCTTGTTAGGTTAACTTCTGCTTATTTTCCACGTAGATCCCAGCAGTGATTCTCCCTTGCTCACACACAATCAGGTGCAGCTATAATTACTATCAATTGACCAGCTGAAACCCTTTAGCTGGCTGGCTGCTACTGTGTGAACCCAAATCCTGCTTTAAGAGCTGTTTGCAGTGGAAATAAAGAACAAAGTTAGGTTTCTTTGTGATGGCTGAGGTGTTTGCTCACAGAAAGCTAGCAATAGCATTTAGATAGAGAACAGTCCATGTAATGAATAGTTTCATCTGCTGTATCTCCCCCTTCATCAATCAGCATAGGGTCACTATCATACATTGGCACAGACGAGTCTTTCATTAAGGCACTATCATGAGAATGCTTATTTCCTTGCTGCCATTCTCTATTATAGATAGGGTCTGGATCAGTGTTCATACCTGAGCCTCTCCTGCTATCATAATTCCTCTCTGTATAGCCTGGCCAGTATGTAATCCAATTCTGATGTCCAGCCTTCCAATCTTGATCCCTGGACACTGGATCCTCTCTCACATACCTTCTGGCATAGGTCTGAAAGTCCCTTCCACGTGCAGTCTTCTCTCTTCCAGGTAGCCACTGGTGATTCCTATCTCTGCCCGTCCATTCCTCTGGCTGACTCCAGTCCAATGGACTCTGCTGGCATTTGGAATACCTCCCAGTATGGGTACTGCCTTGGACTCTCCCAGACCTGCCAATGGGCTTTCTTCTCTTCCTTCCAGAGAGTTTCCTTCTTTCTCTATCCGCTTGGCTTGGCTTTTGTTTCTCCAGGTGATACTGGTGCTTGAGCTTGTAGCCGTTGCTGTATCTGTGTCTGAAGCTCTTTCTGTAGCTGTTATCTGAAGAATAAGCTCTATTCTTATTCTGTCCTAATGTGTGCTCCTCCCTAACACAGCGCAGCTGTGTTGAATCAGGCCCTGCCCTTTGATATGAGTGCTTAGGGATTACCTCATAGCTCTCTTGATTGCACACACGTTTTCTCACTTCAGCCCCTCTCATGGCTGCTGGAAACCTGGTGCATTCTGGGACTGGTAGTCTTTTATGTGAAAACTCTGTTTTCTTGCTTCTACCAGAACTGACAGGTTGCTTGTTCAGAGTCACATCATCTTTTCTATAGCTCCTACCTGAGCTATGATAAGCTTCCTTATCACAGGTCTAATTACTTCTTCCTTATCGTCACTCCAGTCCAGTCCCTTTACTTCTGGGATGTAACAGAGCAGTTCATACTTGGGTGAGATTAGATACCCCGGACCGAAGTATAGCGTGCCTAAACCGAGAGTCAGCTGAACTCTGCACGTCCAGTCTGTAGTGCCTGGTAAAGGTATGTAGCGAGGACCACGTGGCCGCTCTACAAATGTCCAGTGGCGGAACTAAGCTATATTCCGCCCAAGAGGCAGCTTGCGCCCGCGTTGAATGAGCGCGCAGCCCCCCCGGAACCTGCTTCCCCTTGAGGATGTAGGCGGAAGCAATAGCTTCTCTGATCCACCTGGATATGGACGCCTTGGCCGCAGCCTCCCCCTTGTGCGGACCTCCAAACTGAATGAACAGACGGTCGGACTTTCTGAAAGGGGCCGTGCGGGAGAGGTAACGCTTCAAGGCTCTTTGAACGTCCAGGAGGCACAGCTTCCTGTCTCTCCCCTCTTGCCCCTCCGCTGAAAACGACGGGAGTGTAACTGTCTGGTTCACATGAAAGGGGGAGATGACCTTGGGCAAAAAAGAGGGTACCGTCCGCAAGACCACTTTATCCTTGAAGAATGAAAGGAAGGGGGGCTGCGCGGACAGCGCTTGCAGTTCGGAGACACGTCTGGCCGAGCAGATAGCGACCAGAAAAACCGTCTTCAGTGTCAAATCCTTTAGTGAGGCTTCTTTCGCTGGCTCAAAAGGTTTCTTGGTCAAGGCATTTAGTACCAGGTTGAGATCCCAAGGGGGGATGATAGATCTCTGCTGGGGTCGTAGGCGCCTAACTGCTCTTAGGAACCTGGCCACGTCTGCGTGGGTCCCCAATGACTTCCCGCGGACCTTACCTCTATAGCAAGAGATGGCTGCCAACTGGACCCGCAAGGAACTGTGCGCCAGGCCTTTGTCAAAGCCCGCCTGCAAGAACTCCAGAACCTCTGGGATAGAGGCTGAAAGAGGTTTCCTCCGGTGCTCCGCACACCATGCTTCAAAGATGCGCCAAACTCTTACATAGGAGAGACAGGTCGAGCGCTTTCGAGCACTCAACAGGGTCGAGATTACGGATCCCGAGTAACCCCGCTTCAGGAGCCGCGCCCTTTCAATAGCCAGGCCGTAAGCGAGAATTGATCCACATGGGGCATCCGAACCGGACCTTGAGTCAGCAGATCCCTTCTGCAAGGCAGACGCCAAGGCCGGTCGACGATCAACCTCACCAGATCTGCATACCAGGGGCAGAGGGGCCAATCCGGAGCTATGAGGATTATCAAGCCTTGGTGAGCTTCCACTCGCTGAAGAACCTTTCCGATGAGAGCCCATGGGGGGAACACATACAGGAGACCCTCCGACGGCCACTTCTGGGCCAGAGCATCTAAGCCTTCGGACATCCTTTCCTTCCTTCGACTGAAGAATCGGCTTGCCTTGGCTGAAGAATACCGTGCCATGAGATCCATGACTGGAGGACCCCAAAGGGCTACTATCTGTTTGAAGACCTCCTGATCCAGCTCCCACTCTCCGTGGTCTATCTTGACCCTGCTGAGGTAATCTGCCGTAGTGTTGTCCGTGCCGGCCACGTGCTGAGCTGAAAGGGCCTCCAGACGGATCTCGGCCCATTGGAATAGGCCGTCCGCTTCCTTTTCCAAGGTGGGGCTGCTTGTGCCGCCCTGGCGATTGATGTAAGCCACCGTGGTGACATTGTCGGAGAGGACGCGAATCACTCTTCGTATCACCAAGGACTCGAGAGCTCTGAGCGCAAGAGCTACCGCCCGTAATTCCAGTCTGTTGATTGGCCACTGTGACTCCAACGACGACCATTGGCCCTGGACGAACCGGTCCTCGCAATGAGCCCCCAGCCTGTTAGACTGGCATCCGTCGTCAGCAGCAACCACTGCGGGGGCTCGAGAGGCATCCCGCAATCCAGATTCCTTGGGGACCGCCACCATTGGAGGGCCTTCTTGGTTCGAGGAGCACAGGGCAACTGCATGGACAAAGGATGATGCTGATGGGACCACCGACGCAAAAGGGTACCTTGAGACAGCGATTGACTTGTTTTAGATCCAGGATCGGGCGATAAGAACCTTCCTTCTTTGGTACCACAAAATAGACCGAGTACCGACCGGAACCGCATTGTTCTGGTGGTACCGGGACCACCGCTCCGAGTGCTATGAGTCGGGAAAGAGTTGTTTCTATCGCTGCCCCCTTTTCCGGGGAACCGCAGGGAGACTGAATGAAGGCCGGAAGTATTTGCTTTGCAAACTCAAGAGCATAACCCTCTCGGATCACCTCCAGGACCCATTGGTCGGAAGTGACCCGGGACCAGGCGGGAAGAAATAGTCTTAAACGGCCCCCCACTAGTAGTCCGCCCTCCTGGACCCCCGGATTGTCATTGAGGTTTTCTAGGACCCGCGGAGGCGGAGGAGGCCCCAAAGCCTCTTCCTGCCCCCCGAAACCCTCTGAAGTTTTGACCCCTCGAAGGGAAACGGCCCCTAGGAAAGGGGTTCGATCTGACTGGACGAAATCTCCGGGGATCCCTCGGTTGATTACGGACCGGAGCCAGCGAGCAAACTTGTTTTGGTCTGTCCTCCGGGAGTCTGCCTCCCTTAGATTCGCCAAGGTCTTTAACTAACTTATCCAGGTCTTCGCCAAACAGTAGCTTCCCCTTGAAGGGCAGACGACTTAGGCGTGCCTTTGACGAGGCATCGGCTGCCCAATTACGGAGCCATAAATATCGCCTAGCTGCTACCACCGAGGCCATGTTCTTAGCCAGGCTCCTGATGAGGTCGTACTGACTGTCTGCCAGATAGGCCGCCCCAGACTCTAACTTAGCGGAAATCGATTGGGAGTCCCCAGAGGGGGACTCCGCTAGCTGTAGTTGCTGGGACCACCTCAAACAAGCCCGGGCTACCCAGGCCCCGGAAACCGAGGCTTGTAAGGCAATAGCACTAACGTCAAAGGCCTGCTTCAGTAGTGTGTCCAATTTTCTATCCTGAGAGTCTCTCAAGGCAGCACTACCCTCGACCGGAATAGTCGTCTTCTTTGTCACTGCAGATACCGCTGCATCCACCCTGGGAGAACTCAGGAATTCTTTATCCGGTTCTGGCAATGGATACAGACGAGACATTGAGCGCATTCCCCTCAAGCCTGATTCTGGTTGATCCCATTCCTCCTGGATCATCTGGCGTACCACTCTGTGCACCGGGAAGACCTTTTGAGACTTCCTCACAGCTTGGATTAAAGGATCTTCCAGCCCTTCTTCCTCTGAAGGAACGTCCGAAGACACATTGAGTACCTTGAGGGACTCATTAATGAGCGCTGAGAGTTCCTCTCGCCTAAAGACCCGCACTATACGGGATTGATCCTCTTCTGGAATCTCTCCCTCCTCAAGTTCTTCTCCATCCTCCCCTACATCCTTATCCGAAAACTCCTCTTCCGGGGTATCTTGGGGAAAGGAAGAGAGAGGCTCCTCACTCACTAGTCGTGCACGCTTAGGAGGGATACCTGAGTCCTGGGAGCTTGACCTCCCTGGTCTGTGAGCTCCTCCCCCTTCACTCCCCTTTACAATACTTATTACGTTCGCGATATTATACATCCTTTCTCTTTCCCCTTCTTTTTATGAATGGATTCATGGTAAATTCAGTGTTTCGTTGGTCACGTGGACGCATTTTTACATCTATCACATACCCAAGAAAGTGATTAGAAAATTGTGTCTTTTAAATAATTAATACAAAAAAAGTTTTTTTATTGATTCTCTTCACAGGATCAGGTGTCACCAATTCACTAACATTGGTCACGTGTTCTCTCATACAGGTATCATTCCATTGTCTCATTACCTGTCATTCTCACTTTCCTATCACGCACATTATATGGGTTAACAAGGATTTTCAGGTGGTTTTTAGATAAGAACATTTGACAATATTTAAGTTTTAGATGGTATCTTTTTCATATAATACACGCATTGATAAGCAGGTAATCACCATTCACAATCACCACTTCATTGTCCTTTTGTTTTTTGTCCTCATCCCTCGTTGGGTCTCTTTCCTCTGCTGAATGGCCCTTTTTCATGGTTTTTTGTTATTTGCCTTAGGTTTATTATCATTCATGATAATACAAGAGACATTTCAATAATAAGTAACATAAAGAACAGGTATGTTTTTTACCGTTTGTTTATCACATCCTTTGAGTGCTTTTTTCATTTTTAATTATCATACACATTCAGTTTAATAGCCTTTTTAAATATTTTTTAAGTTTACTCTTGATGTCTTTTATTTATTATTCTATATACGAATATTCTTTTTGTAGATGATGTTTTATTGTATATGTTTACATATATTTATTTATTGTTTTTAATTGATATTACATTATGTAATTATTTATTAGTTTTTACACTGTAACTAATCAGTATTTATATGTGGTACATTATATAATCATTTGGCTCCGATTTTAGCTGTACATTTGTATATGTCATATTTTATTTTCATTTATATATTTTTTGATGTTTAAGTTTTGTTTTCACATACTTTGCTTTCTTCTTCATATTTTTGTTCACATTAATTTCACATGCATGATATAATTTGTTTTATATGACACATTTTAGCCATTCAAGCCCCTGAAAAAGGCTTTCACGAAACACGGCCTGTGTCGGGCCAGTGGCTGAAGAGGAATAACAATAATTTTTAATAAAGGTTACATTTTATACGTTCCTTCATTGCAATCCACTTTTTTTACTGGGTGGCCAAAGATGTACTGCACAGGGCAAGATGCTGCCATTTTTAAAGATGGTGGCACAGGAGCAGGAGTGTGTGGGCAGCGCAACTGCTCATTTGTGAAGGTACCGGGAGGGATTGAGGGTTTGGGGCTACTGTGCCACCAGGATTATTTTTGGTTGGGCGGGTGGAAGGGGAATCAGGGCTGCTGGTCTATTGGCACCCAAACAGTATTTTAATGGCATCAGGGGCTTTCCTTGATGCCATCAAAATACTGTTGGAGCTCATATGCAAATTAGTCATACGGTGCCCCTGTTTCTCTAGGAGAGCATGCCAAATTGGCACTAACTTCTGTGCGCATGCGTTTGGCTTACTATCCAATTTTAACGCGACCATCTGCGCATGTTTAACGCATGGCTAATTTGCATTCGAGCCCCTCTCTGCATGCTGTCATGAAAGTAATACCTATCGGTGCACTGCAAATGGGCACAAAAAGTTAATAGCATGCAACTTCAGCACCAGCTTTCTGCATTAGCCTGGCAGTTTCCAACACTAGCCAATCGAGATCACAAGTACCTTCTATTATATCCCTTCTTTTCTCCAAGCTGAATATCCCTAACCTGTCTAGGTTCTATTCACAAAGAAAACCTTCCAGCCTCTTTAGCGTTTTTGTGGCCGTTCTCTGAGATGGGGCGACCAAAACCACCAAAATTAGTCAAAGTGAGGTCGCGTCCCAACGTGCTAATAATACAACTAGCCCAAAGAAACGATATTCATTATTAATTAGTTCCCAGCCTCAGACTAAATAATAGTCTGTGCTGCAGTCTTGCAGAACATTTCGAGCTCAACGAGTAGCTGTTGTTACCTCTACATTCATAGCGCGTGAGCAAACCCGGATTCCCAGGACCCGACCCCACCGCACCACCATACACACTGCCGCCATCTTGCTTATGTAATGCATGACGGAACCGGAAGCGAGTCCGGACCCCAAGGCTTGTGATTGGGCAGAAGCCTGTCGGGCGGAGGACACATACCCTAGTCAACGGGGAGTGGACGTCGCCAAGCCTCGACACTTCTGATTGGGTGGACCGCTGCCGGGGGAGGGAAGGTCATGTATTCAACTCTGCGAGATTGGGAGGGGGGAGGGGTAACGATACAGACACTGTAGTTTATGATTGCACAGAAGCCTGATGGCTCTAATCCTTAGAAGGTGTGGTGTTACTCCTCGAGGCTTGTGATTGGGTGGTGCTGGCGGGGGCGGGGAAGCCGCGTGCTTTGTTTCCTAGGTGATGTGACTGAGGCATTGCTGGCATGGCCGTTGCCTCTACGAGGATAGATTGTAAAGATCGTGGGAGATTTGCTTTGTTCCCTAAACTCACGGCTCGACAAAACTTGGGCTCACTGTCACATAGAAGCGCACGGGGGAGCCTGTGCCCGAGTCATAATTCTGTGTGCGAAGTACTACAAATTAGGTTGAAAAATTTAATAGAAATTGTGAAACTTTAGTTCCAGATAAAAACGAAAGAACCTAGATGCACTGATCGGGCTGGCACACTATTTCAAGTGCGCAGTGTGTTAGCACCGGATTTATTTGTGATTTATTTATTTACAGTCTCTTTTATACCGCGCTATTTGACATCAGTGCGGTTTACAATGAACATTAAACTACACCTCAGTTTAGTGATTTGTGCTTACAGTGAAACAGGTATACATTAAACAGGTTCTCTCAGCATAGAAAAGGTCTCGGCTTAATCAGTCAGGACCACCTTATATAGATTCATTAATCTTTATTTTGTTCCACGTTCAAGTAAGATTAATACAGCAACTGCAAGAGAAAGAACATTAGAGAAGGCCATCATGCTTGGTAAGGTTGAAGATCATCGCAAAAAAATAAAGGCCAGCAATGTGATGGTTGATCAACAGCTATGGGTGCCATTCTTTTCAACAATCAGCCCCCCCCCCCCCCCCAAACACTGAAGACTGAATATAGTCGGAGGGTTGCCTACGACACTTAAAAACAACAACAGAGAGAGGGTAGGGAATAATCTCGCTATCCATTTCCCGTTTACTGTATGTACTACAGGAATTCCACACTGCCCCTTATGGTTAATTCATGCAGACATGCAATTCAAGCAAAGGGAATAACATTTATGATGCATAGTGATGACATACAGTTATACTATATGGAACTGGGGTCTGAAAGAAACAAGGCTTTAAATAAACTAGCCATCTGCTTTAAAGTAGTTATATAGGAACATAAGATATGCCATACTGGGTCAGACCAAGGTCCATCAAGCCCAGTATCCTGTTTCCAACAGTGGCCAATCTGGGTCATAAGTACCTAGCAGTTTCCCCCAAAAGACACAGGTTCCACAATGCTTGTATTGGATCAAGCAGTGATATCCCGGGTCCCTTTTAATAATGGTTTATGGACCTTTCCTCCAGGAACTTGTCCAAACCTTTTTTAAACCCAGCTACACTAACAGCTTTTACTACATCCTCCGGTAACAAATTCCAGAGCTTGATTAATAATAATCAAATAAGAGAATATTAATAATAAGAGAAAATATTTTTTCACTCAGTCTTAAATAGGTTACCCTGTAGCTTCATTGCATGCCTCCTAGTCTTTCCATATTCTGATGAAGTAAACAATCGATCTACATTTACCCGTTCCACTCCATTCATTAATTTATAGACCTCTATCATATCTCCCCTCAGCCATCTCTTTTCCAGGTTGAAGAGCCCTAACCTTTTTAGACTCTCTTCATAGGGGTATCCTTCCGTCCCCTTCACCATTTTGGTGGCTTTCCTCTGTACCTTTTCTAATAACACTATATCATTTTTGTGATACGGCGACCAGAACTACACACAATATTCAAAGTGTGGTCGCACCATGGAACGATACAGAGGCATTATAATATCTTTTATTGTATTCTCCATTCCTTTCCTTATGATACCTAGCATTCTATTTGCTCTCTTGGCCGCCGCTGCACACTGGGCGGAGGGCTTCAACATGTTATCCACGATGACGCCTAAATCTCTTTCCTGGTGGTGATTTCTAATGTGGAACCTTGCATCGTGGAACTTTGAATTCTTCTCTGCAGGATATAAAAATTAGCAAATCCCTGTTCAAGCTAAGAGAACAATGAGACATGATAGTGTGACATTTTGCATCATCTGAGGCAGGTTGTTCTCCAGGTGCTCTTCAGGAATTCAGCTTCATGTTTTAATAGTATAACTAAAATTTTGTTCAAATGTAATTAAATTGAACATTCTCCCCTCCCCTGGCATGTTACAATCCCAGCAGGTGCCAGAGAGGAAAACACACTCAGAAAGAAACAAATTATGAAATAAAGATGGAAGGAGATTGAGGCAGTTGATAAAGACTAGTGGCGGGACTGGGCTAACCAGTAGGCAATCGCATAGGGCAGCAGCTACAATCAAAACAAAACAATGGTCCTAATATAAACCCAAAGACTCATACTGCTCACTTTTACCCAGAGAGAATAGGCAATCTACAACTAGTTATCCTGGTTAGTGGCTTTTAGAAATTTTCCTCATTATGTATAATGTATATTTATAAAACAAAGTAACATCGTAAATGCCGAGAGAAAGATCATTCTTTAAATATTCTTATGGGATTTTCTTGGAGGGATGGTGTTGAATGGGGGAGGAGCTCCAGGGGGTATAAAAGCTAATTGTGAGGGGGGTGCTAGGCTGAAGGTTTGCCTATGGCATCTAATACCCTTGCACTAGCCCTGATTAGTGGACATGGAATTTATTATGAGGGGCGGGCTGCAAGACTTTCCTTATACATTCTCTATGTTGAGACTGCTAGAGCAAACAATTGTCTCTCTCCTGTGTCTTTCAGAATTTCAGACTCCCAGCGCCTTCTCACCCTTGGACATGTACTCTGCTACTCCAGCACTTTCCTTGGCATTTGATTCTGATACCGGAAGCAGAAAATTCAGCAAAAATTACTTCTAAGCTGGTCTCTGTAGCTCCCCAAGAAGTTTGGAAAGAACACTGCATCCTGATTCTGCACAGGATCTTGCCTGACGGTCGTTGAGAGGCAGCTTCTCATGCAATAGCCTTCCTTTAGTTTATGCGGTATGACAGTACAGACAGGAAAATGTGTATCTCCACCCCTACCCACACACGTAAAGGCTCATGGCACCATAAATGGGCCAAAGAAAAAAAGATGGGTGCAGATTCTGCTCATGCTAACCTCTTTAGCAGCCCTGAACAGATTAAAGGCACAAGCTTGATTAAGAGAAAATTTCCAGTTGCACCTTGATAAAATTGCCCTTAAAACCCTGCTCTTTACAGAAACCTATGAGCAGGCAGTCTCCACCCAAACGGTAATTCAACTACCTCCGCCAACTCGATACCCACTCATCCCAGCTAGATATACGAGTTCATTGTAAAATGTTGTTAAGTACCCTCATGTTACATGTAACCCTCCAATTGTGATGTGACCACTTTGATTGTAGGATAAGGTGGTATACAAATCTGTCTAAATAAATAAATAAACTCCAGAAGGTTCTCTTTATCAGAATGAAGTGCTATGCCGTGCATTAGCAGTAAATTCTATCAATATCATGATCTGTGCAAAACTAATCAATTCGGAGAGATTGCTCCCCCGAGAGAAACTGGAGCTTCGGGATGAGCCACGTTCATCTTCTTATTCCTATTCCCAAATTTATTTTTAGTAATGAGTCTTACTGACACATTCCACCCAAGAGCCGCTGGGTGGCAGCAATACCTTGAGCATGACTGGCAGATAAGGCAAATTCTAAAGCCTGCACGGAGCAAACAGAGGCTGTTTGGCAAATAGCAGGGTGTGGAATTATATGGAAATGGAAGGTTTTAGTAATATGTTGTGAAGCATTTCAAATGCTAGGAACCGTTAGCCTTTGATGCACATCCGAGGTGCGATCAAAAAGTATCTAGATTTGTACAATAACACAAAAAAATATAACACTGACAGTTATTGCACTGTCTTCTTCAAATAAGTCCCCTTCCGTTAAAACACACTTCTTCCAGCATTCCTGCCACTGCTAGAAAACAATTTTGAAATGCCTCTTTCATTATACTGTGAAGCTGCTGTGTCAAATTTTGTTTAGTGGTCTCCAAATCGTTGAATCTCCTTCCTTTCAGTAGTAATTTCAGTTTTGGAAACAAGAAAATGTCACAGGGTGCAAGGTCAGGTGAGTACAGAGGCTGATGGACTTGCTCGATTTGGTGTTTGGCCAAGAACTGTTGGACAAGATGTGATGCGTGAGCTGGAGCATTATTGTGACGAATCAACCATTCACTATTCCTGTGCACTCTGGCCTCTTACGATGAACTGCATCTCTCAAATGAATCAGAACTTGGACGTAGTACTCCTTATTGATGGTTTGGCTTTTTGGAGCATACTTATGATGAAAACACCAAGAAAAGAAGAGGAGCAACAACCCTCCGCAGAAATCACAGAAGTCACTAGAACAGCGCAGGGAGGACACGGCCACGCCTCTTTAAAATAAAGAAACCTACTGAGAAAGAGAAAGTGAAAGTTACTTTCTCAGTAGATGCCAAAGGCATACCTCAGAAGCGCTTTTTGAACTTTCCACTACTGGCTCTTGTTACAGTGTCCTGACTGCCATTGGAATATATATCTGCAATTGCATCTTAATTGTCTGACTGCCAAAACTTGGCCAAGTCGGGTCTGTACCTTTTAAGGTTTTACAAAATAAAAGGTTTCTTTGTTTTAAAGAGATGTGGTCGTATCCTCCCTGCGCTGTTCGTGTGACTTCTGGCATACTTATGATGAACAAAACCCTGGTAATCAAAGAAAACTGTGAGCATGACCTTGACATTGCTCCTCAGCTGACAGGCTCTCTTAGTTTATGGGTCATAACCATAAACCCATGATTCATTACCAGTAATTATCTTTTTGATGAAATCTGAGTCATTTTCAACACATTCCAACAACTCCCTGGCTGCAATCAATTTTCTTTTTGGTCAGGGGACAGGAGTCTTGGTACAAATTTTGCAGACACACATTTGCAGACTGCTTCAACGCAGTCTCCGAATGGCTTCTGTCACAAAACCTCAGGATCCAACACAAAAAGTCTGAGGTGCTATTCATCACCAGAGACCAGAATTTCTGCCCTCCACCTCATATAAAGGTCAAAGAAGCGGAGCTCCAAACCAAATCAGCAATTCGGTATTTAGGGGTCACCCTCGATCAACGACTAGATATGAAAACCCATATATCCAACATAGTCAGAGCCATATATTTCAAAATCCGGTCACTCAGACACCTGCAATCCCTTCTAAGCCCGGAAGACTTCCGAACAATATACCAAGCCCTGATCTTGCCACACTTTGACTTTGCCAACGCCATTCTCCAAGGTCTCCCTCAATCAACGCTCAATCCGTTGCAACTTGCCATGAATGCCGCAGCCAGAGTCTTAGTAGGAGCAGCAAGATGCGACCATATAACGCCTATCCTAATACAACTTCATTGGCTCCCCATACAAGGAAGGCTTGCATTCAAATCTTTGTTACTCACTTTCAAATCCATCCATGGCATTACCTCCCCCTCATTAACTGACATCATTCAACCCATTCCTCCCAACAGAATAAGGAGAACCTCATCAACGAATGCGCTAGTAGTACCAAAGGCTTCAACAAAGTACACAACCGCAACATCTAGCAGGGCATTCAGTATCTATGCCCCAAAATGTTGGAACGCATTACCACCAGGCATCCGTGCGATTACTGACTTAACACAATTCAGAAAGGCTCTCAAATTCCATTTATTTACTCAGTACTACCAGATTAACCCAACCCCTACATAATTGCCTCTCCCTTACCTCCTCAAGTTAACATATCAACCCTATCGCACACATGTACACACATGTACACCCTAAATTCTCAGACTCGATCTCCTTGTACATATGTATTTAGTTCAGTTTGCATTCCCTGTGTTATCCAAGTTGCAACTCCTGTTCTCTGTAAAGCATAAACATGTTATCCAAGTTGTTACTCCTGTTCTATGTGAAGCCAAGCAGTTTGTTATGGTCATTTTGTTGTATGTAAACCGCGCTGACAATAGTGCGGTATATAAGAAATTGTAATAAATAAATAAATAATAATAAATCTCATCCCCAAATCGACAGTAAGAATGGACTGTACTGACTCAAAACTGATGTCCATATCCTCAGCAAGCTCCCCGATAGTCAGTTGATGATTTGAGCATGTTGCGGCATGAACTGCTTCAACTTTATCTTCATTCCTGCTCATGGATGGCCTTCCAGAACGTTCGTCACTGTCAACACTCTGGCGGCCCTCTTGGAAACGATTGTACCAGTCATAAACTCGAGCACGACTCATGAATTCATCACCATACACCTGCTGTAACTTGTCATAAGTCTCTTTGCACAAATCGCCAAGGGCTTGATATTGATTTGAGCAGGCTATGCGCCCCTATGGCGTATAGTCATGCCTGCCGACCCTTAACCCCGGATATTCAATGCCGGGATCATAGGCGGCCCCAGCACTGAATATCCGGGGATCATTGTAAAAGCCAGAAGCACCAGTAGCTAACCGGGCAGCAGCAATATTGAGTAGCTCCTGCGCCTTAAAGATTAGGCGGGGTTTTCCTCGCTTCTCTTTAAGGCGCAGATTGCTAACTGGGCAGCATGCAATATTGCTGCTGCCTGATTAGCACTTGTCGCCGCCTCTGTTCCACCCTGGAATGCCCCCAACATGTCCGGGTAGCATCGGGGCACGTAGGAGAGTTAGTGCCATTGAATATCCCCATTTAAGGCATTTACACGGTTTACTGGGTTGTAAACCGTGTAAATGCTCTTTGAATATTGGGCCCTAAGTTTCTGGTAGATTTTAATGCAAAGTCGCTGTTCAATTTTTTTTCACTCATCGTAAATCTGACAAACTGCTTTTACACGATACCAAACATCACGTGATTACAAAAAATACAGGTGCGCTGCAGCCACGATACACTCTGCACATGCAGAGCACATAACTAGGTCACTGCATGCTTAATAGCATCATGGTGCGACATATTGTTATACAGCTACACAAGTCTCAATACTTTTTGATCACACTTCATAGCTCAGTCCTGTTCAAGGTCTAATTGCTTCTAAGGCTGCTCAGAAATGAAGGTTAATACAAACAAACAAGTGAAAAGATGAGACATTTCTACTGGACTAAGCACATTTCTTGTGTAACCTTTTGGAGCTTAAACTCCCTTCCTCAGGTCAGAACACAATGAGCAAAAGATGACAGTGAGCAGGGAAGCTGTGAGCACCAGGTCCTGCCTCACTCTCCCATCTGTCAAAGTAAGACAGGCAGTGTAGGATGCAGGACTCCAGAAAGGGAGGGAGACTTGCTGCAAAACTGAGTTACTTACCTGTAACATGAGTTCTCCGGGGACAGCAGGATAAGTCAGCCACAAGTGGTGACATCATCCGAAGGTGCCATAGACAGAAGCCTCTCAGTAGCTCAGAAGGCTTTAGCCTTCTGAGCCAGGGCAAGTAGCCCCACCCCTATCTAGCCAGATTGTCCCCAGCTGAGGTTAGCCAGGCTAGGAAGCGGCAGAGCCGTGTAATGGCTCCTCCCTCCCCCCCCCCCCCCGGGGAGGAGGGTGGGAATGTGTGGCTGACTTATCCTGCTGTCCCCAGAGAACTCATGTTACAGGTAAGTAACTCAGTTTTCTCCTAGGACAAGCAGGATGAGTCAGCCACAAATGGTGCCTCTCAAACTGCACATACGGGGGGGGGGGGGGGGGGTGTCTCGTAGGTAGCAGACACAGGGAGGCAGATCGCAGTGAGTACCGTCAAGTTTTATTGGAATTTTTTTTTATTAACCCGTAACAAGCCCCACAGTGCACAAAGGTATGTAGTGCATTTGGAAACAACTATGAACATCCTCGCGGCAAGCGAGCGTAACAGTGATCACATTCACGTAACAATCAATCATATTCAAGTAACATGTTCAAGTAACAAAACAATCATCAGTGTGCAAGTATCAGCATGAAACTACATTCAAGTATCAACATATGCAAATTGCAAGTAACAGCATGTGCCTACCAAGTCATCAACCACATCTACATCAAAGTCTGTGCTCTTAGCCCAGGAGGTCTAAGGCCTTAGTCTGGAAGGGCCCGCTGTGGCCAATACCGCATGTCCGAAGGCCGGGCTGCCCTGGTCAAGGCAATAGTGTTTTTGAAAGGTGTGGACGGAGGCCCAGGTCGCGACCCTGCAGATGTCAGGGACGGGAATGGAGCGAAGGTTGGCAATGGTGGTCGCCAATGCCCGCAGATGATGGGTGTTGACTTTTGGCGTGTCTTGAGACCCTGCCCGAGATAGGCAAAAGGCGACACAGGATGAAACCCAACTGGAGAGCGTTTGTTTGGAAACCGGGTGGCCCGGCTTGTTGGGGTCATACGAGACAAAGAGCTGAGCCTCTTTCCTGAGGGCGGAAGTCCGTTGGAGGTAACAGCGTAGGGCCCTGACGCAATCCAGGGTGTGGAGCCTCTCCTGCTCTTGACTGGAGTGAGGTTCTGGCTGAAAACAGGGCAGCTCGATGGTTTGGTTGATGTAAAAGGCACTCGCCAACTTGGGGACAAACTTGGGGTGTGTCCGCAGGCAGGCACGGTCATGGTGTAGGGTGGATAATCCACCAAGGCCTGTAGCTCGCTGATGTGCCTGGCGGAGGTGATGGTTACAAGGAATAGTGACTTCCAAGAGACGAACTTGAGGTCTGCCGCTAGCAGGGGCTCAAAGGGCTCCCGAGTGAGCTGATCTAGGATGATATTCAGATCCCAGGCAGGAAAAGGTTGCCGAAAGGGGGGCCGGAGGTTGGCCAAACCTTTCATTAAGCGAACCACCAGGGGGAGTGTGGCTATAGAGGCGTCTCCTGGGCGGTCATGGAACGCTGCTATGGCGGACAGGTGAACCCGTATGGATTGTGTTTTGAGTCCACTTGCGGAGAGAGAGGATAGGTACTGGAGGATTTGAGGCACTGGGCATGAGAAGGGGTCCAGGAGGTGCGAGGCATACCACATGCTAAAACGGCGTCACTTGAGGTAGTATGATTTCCTGGTGGAAGGGCGTCGTGACGTGAGTATTACTTGTTGGACCTCAGCCAAGAGACCAAGGGGAGACAAGATCATCCTTTCAACTTCCAAGCCGTTAGCGAGAGCATCTGCATTTGGAACAGAATAGGGGGCACTTTGAATTCTCCGCAGTTGCGAAGAGATCGACTGATGGTTGTCCCCATCTCGCGAACAGGAGAGCCGACACGTCCTCGTGGAGTGTCCATTTGTGAGGGCTTAGCTGTCGGCTCAGGTGGTCGGCTAGATTCTGGTAGGCTATGGCCTATATAATAGCCTGTACATGTATGAGCCTGCAAGCTAGGCCGGAGTCCCCACCCCCACAGCTAGAAATAGTAGTGCTGAGAAAGACCAAAGTCAGTGAAGGCTGAGGATCTGCCTTAAACCGCTCTAAACTGCTTTTGATAAGTTTGAATTAATCCTTTATTCCATGCTTTTATGCTGATGCAATGACCTTGTAGCAGGAATATATTATGTCTAGAAACTGAGCCTGTGTTAGCATAGCCTGAGAAGGGGGAACAGGGCCCAGTGAGGGGGTCCCCGATTGGATAGGTGCAGGGGGCGTTGGGACCACTGTTCCCTCTAAGCTGTGTGCGTGTGCGCGCGCACACACCTCGCCGAGCGAGCGCACATACTTTACAACAGAGCGCACAAAAATTACAGTTCTGATTCTGATAGAAAACAACACAGATGTTTTAAAATTTAAGTTATGATTGTAATTACTAGAAATTTCCTGCTTCATTTAGTAATCGTCTATTTTCATTTAATTTGATTAAAATCAATGTGATGTACATACTGTATTCTGACGTGTAGTCAAATTTTAAAGTATATAAATCCGAATGTCGTTATGTGGCGCACAAAAATTTAACCTTCCTTCAAAAGCTGCACACAGCTGATATTTTATGCGCACACAACCTACAGAAAATTAGAGGGAACATTGGTTGGGACCAATAGAAACTCTGCCTGTATCAAACTGTGCAGCTTGTATATAAGGAAGTTGTTCCTGTTCGTCATTGCTCAGTCCTTTGATGCTTGGGCCTTGTGCACAATAAATTGGTTTGGATCCTTGAACTGACTCCGGGTATTATTTATTGCATGCTATCAGTGCTGCCACATGTCCATTTTCTATTCCCGGAAGGTAGCAAGCCTGGAGGGTGCAGTTGTGGGAGAGCGCCAGGTGCCAGAGCTTGAGAGCGTCCCTGCACAGGTGGCGCGAACCTGTCCCCCATTGTTTGTTGATGTAGAACATTGCTACCTGGTTGTCGGTTTGTATCCTGACCGGTTTGTCTGTTATGTGCTTCCTGAAGGCCATTAGAGCATAGTGGACAGCTCTGAGTTCTAGGATGTTGATGTGGAGAGTCTTCTCCAACGCTGACCAAGGTCCCTGCGTGCGAAATTGAAGGCAGTGCACCCCCCATCCCACTGGTGATGCATCGGTGGTGATGGTGAGTTGGTGAACCGGTGGCTGTAGCTGTCTGCCTTGCAAAAGGTTTGTTGAGTATGTCCACCAGCAAATTGCCCTGGCTACCGTCGTGTTGATGGGAATCTCCATGGATAGCGGTTGTGTGTGCTGGCACCAGTTGGACTGGAGGTGCCAATGCAGGGTCCGCATGTGCAGTCTCGCGAGTGGGAGAACATGTGTGGACACTGCCATGTGGCCCAGGAGACGCAGGAGGCTTCGTGCCGATGAGGTTGTGGAGCTGCGTATGCCGTTGGCCAGGTTGATAATGGAACTCTTCCTGCTCTGCGGGAGGAATGCCTTGGCCAAGGTAGTGTCTATATAGGCTCTGATGAATTCCAGCCTCTGGGTCGGGTTGAGGTGGGATTTTGAGTGGTTCACCAGGAAGCCCAAAGATGATAGGAGAGAGGTGGCCTCTTTGACGGCTGCCCGTAGGCTAATTGGGGAGTGTGCTGATATCAGCCAGTCATCCAGGTAGGGAAAGATGCATATGTCGCGTTTGCGTAGGTGGGCAGCTGCCACTGTGACGTATTTGGTGAAGACCTGTGGGGCTGGGGAGAGTCCGAAGGGTAGGACTCTGTACTGAAAGTGGGTTCCCAGCACTTGGAAATGCAGGAATCTCCTGTGTTGCTTGCAGATGGGAATGTGAGTGTATGCGTCCTGGAGATCCAGAGAGGCCAGCCACTCCTTGGGTTGGATGAGGGGCAGGATGGAATTCAGGGAGTGCATCCTGAATTTCTTCTTGACGATGACTTTGTTGAGTTTCCGAAGGTCGAGGATGGGGCGTCCCCCCCCCCGACCTCTTGGGAATGAGGAAGTATTTGGAGTAAAATCCCATATTGTGTTGGCTGGAAGGAACAGGTTCTATAGCTCTGGAAGAGAGAAGTGATATTATCTCCGACACCATCGGTAGGAGGAGGTGAGATGGGACGCTGCTGGAAGGTGGGAAGCGTTGAGTTGGGACTGAAGAAAACGTGATGCAGTAGCCCCGTTTGACGATGTTGAGGACCCATTGGTCAGTGGTAATGGTCTCCCAGGCATTCAGGAACGCCGCAATGCGGCCACCTGTGGGGAGGGTGCCCCGCGAGTCAAAAGCTCGGATTGTTTTTACCCGCGCAGAGGGGGCGCTCTTCTTCTGAGTGTGTTCCCGCTGGTGCTGCTTGGGCCAGTATGGCGTCTGGTAACTCTGTTACTTGTATCGAGATTTTTGCCATTTGCGGTGAGAGTTGTAACGCTTTGAGGTAGATTTCTGGTTGAACCCTTTACAGTAGGTATGAGAGCGCTCCATCCCTTCCTCCGCTAGGGTCTGGAGGGTGGTGCAGTATTCCCTCATATCATTGACAGTGTCTTTGACCTTATCCCCGAAAAGGGTGTCGCCGGCACAGGGTGTGTCAGCGATCTTATAATGGGAGTCTTCCCGCAGGCCGGAAGTGCGTAGCCAGGCTAATCTGTGTACAGAGATGGCTGTCCCGGAGGTTTTTGTGGCTGCCTCAAAGGCATCGTAGGCTGCGCGGCCTTGGTGTTTGATGCAATCTTCTAGTTCTGTAAGAGCCGTAGTGATGGATGTATGGGGTTCTGTGATGTGGGAAGCAATGGCTGCCTTGAAGTTGGCGATAAGGAGGTCTTGATAGAGTGCATGCTGGAATTGATGTGCTGCCACTCTGGCACTCAGCATGGCCCCCTGGTAGACTCGTTTCCCCATACCATCAAGTAACTTGTGGTCCTTGCCCGGGGGGAGGGGGGGGGCGTTGGCCGTATTCCGTGAGGATTTAGACCACTTGAGGGCCGATTCTACCACTATGGACTGGTGGGGGAGATGAGGCTTCTCAAAACCCGGGGAAGGCTGGACCACATATTTTCCATCCAGTTTACGCGGGCAGGCTGGGTTGGACGCTGGGATAAGCCGCACTTTAGCCAAGTTGTCCCGCAGAAGTTGGTGGATCGGCAAGGCGGTACTAGACTTGGGGGCTTCCACAAATTTGAGGGCACTTTGAACTTCAGCACGTTGATCTGTGGCATCAACCGATGCTATGGACAGTGCAGAGGTAACCTTGCATAGGAATTTTGGGTAAGTCAGGTCCTCCTGGATGAGGGGATTGGAGGAGGGAGGAGTTTCAGTGGCGGAGGTGGTGAGTGCATCACCAGAGTTAGACTGGTCCTCAGCACCCTCTTCTTCTCCAGTTTGTGGAACCGGGAGGCCCATAGGTGGTGGTGTATTTGGTAGGGCCTGGAGGGCCGCTGTTTCTGCCATGGCAGTGGTAGTGGGCACGGAGGGCTGACCCGATGAAAGGGTTGACAGAGTGTTGGCCCATTGTTGCAGCATAGTGGAGAGTAGCTTGAGGGTCTCCGGTTGGTTAGGAGGCTTGCTTGGCTCTGCTTCTGCTGGTGTGATACACGGAGGGCATATCCTCAGCCGTTCCGAAGGACGAAGAGGGTGAGGCAGGTCGATCATGACCGGAAGAGAAGGGACTGCTGCTGTCATGTGTTGAGCTACTGTGGCGACGATCACGCTTGCTGGAGGGTTTTCCGTTGTGCTTCCGGTGGTGCGATGAACTCTTCCTTCGGCGTTGGGGTTTGTATCCCCGGCTCCAGCTCCGGCTGCACTGTCTGCATCGATGTTGACCGGTGCTCCTGCTCCTATGCCTGTGTGCGCTTCTGTGCCAGCGCCTGCTGGCACTCCTGCTCCGCTGGCTGCTCCTGCTCCGATGGCTGTTTCTGCTCTTGCTCCACCGGCCGCTGCTGCTCCGATGGCCGCTCCTTCATTGTGTGCTCCTGCTCCGAGAGCTGTGTTGACGCGGTGGGGAGTCCCGATGCCGGTATTGTTCTGATGTGGCAGTCAGCTGTTCCGCCGCAAACCCGGAAGTGAGGGAGGAGCCAGGAGGAACTCCGGAAGAGGAGGCAGAGCCAGCAACTGCGTGGAGAGGAGCACCTGGTTTCAATGGCCGACATTCACAGCGGGAGATGGAGGCCTGGATGGGCACCTCTCTGGCTGGGGCGGCAGGAGAGTCCGAGGAAGCAGCAGGGACTGTCCTTGGCGAACGGGGTAGCGGCGTTGAGGTAGCCAGAGACCCGGAGGAGGTCGTGGGTTCTGCGGGAGCATCAGTGTTGGCAGCAGGCTCCAGAGTGGAGGCAGAATGCTCCGGAGGGCCAAAGAACTCATAGAGGGCATGCTTGCAATGCCTTCTAGCCCTTGGAGACATGCGGGCACATACAGGGAAGTTCTCTACGGGGTGCTCCTTACCCAGGCATCGGAGGCAGCATTGATGAGCGTCCAAGTTGCTCTTCTTCCTGAAGCACTTGGGACATTTCTTGAAACCCGGCTTTGGCATGATCAAGGACTGTTCTTCCTTGATCTTGGAATTATTGTAGAAAGTTCTTCTTGTTCTGGATTTGGTAGAATATTGTAGGAATGTTTAGGAATGAGAGAAAAAAAAACGTCTTGCTGCTGAAGGCGGAAGACAAAGACTGGCTAGCTAGGGGTGGGCCTAGGGGTGGGGCTACTAGCCCTGGCTCAGAAGGCTAAAGCCTTCTGAGCTACTGAGAGACTTCCGTCTATGGCGCCGTCGGATGACGTCACCACTTGTGGCTGACTCATCCTGCTTGTCCTAGGAGAAAAGAGCTTCCCCTCTAATGAATAGCGTTAGTGCTGCTAGGAGAGCACACTAAGAAGTGCAGACTTGAACCCCTCATGAGCCAGGTCAGATTACTGAATAATATCTCCACACACGCAGCAGCAGCCTGGAGGAGGTGAGGGGGATGCTGAATAGAAAATACGAAGTCCTTTTGAAAAGGCCATTCTGCTATTATTCCATGGCAGGGATATGTGGTCATCCATTTAACTTGTAGGTTTCTGGCGGTTGATTTCATGAATGCTCTTAGTATCTATGTAGCTCATTTTCGTGGTTATTTTGGGTGTGTTCTTAGATTCCCCAGTTTCTTTCAGCTGTTTCCTGGGGAAAGAGCAGCAGGCAGTGCTTCCATAGCCTTAGCACTTAGCATGGTGTTCCTATAGGGCTTTTGAGGAGGAAAGGAACATTATAGAAAACAATTCAAAGCAGATTTCAGCACAAAGCTATCATCAGTGCTGCACTGTCTGCATACTCAGAGAACACATAACCTACTGCAGTGTGCATAGCCATTATTGCAGTGCACATACAGAGTGCACTCCAAAAACATAGGCATTGCTTGTGTGCACATAGAGAATGCACAACCATTCTGACAGTATGTGCACCCACAGGCTGATGCAAAAAAATAGTCAGGCCTTTAAGCACAGATAATGCCACTTTTACTGCTATTGCCAAATGTAGAAAAGAGACGGATGCATGCATAAACAGCAAAGGAAAAACTAGCGCACCATTAATGCTAAGAGTATTTAAATTTAGAGGCAAATGAGCTACACATAATGAAATGATATGCAAATATTGTCTGCGCCCGATGCAGAGAATCATGTAGAGGATTTCACAACCAGTCTTAGCGCCAGTATCTTTACACCTGGGTCTGAGGTGGCTTAAACATCTAGCGCATGCCCCTGACAGTATTTTGATGGCATCAGGTGATTTCCCCGATGTCTGGAACATCTGAGGAGAAATGTAAAAAAAAAAAATTCCTGGTGGCCCAACAACCTTGATCCCCCCATCCCTCCCAACTAAAAATAAACCTGGTGGTCCAGCGGCCCCGAACCTGCCCACCCCGCCCAACCAAAAATAACTCCCCACCCCCTCCCAATACCTTTAGAAATGAGAGGAGCGCTGCGCATAAGCTACCACTCTTGTCCCACCATCTTGAAAAATAGCAGCGCTTGGTCCCACTTGGTGCATCCTGGGATGCACCGAGCGAGCTCAGACTGCCACATAAGCTAGAATATGCCTTATATGGCAGTCTGACCCTGCCTGGTGCATCCCAGGATGCACCAAGTGGGACCAGGCGCTGCTATTTTTCAAGATAGCGGGGCAAAAGCGGGAGCATGTGGCAGCGCTCCTGCTGGTTTCTAAAGGTACCGGGAGGGGGTGGGCAGTTTGGACCGCTGGGCCATCAGTTATTTTTGGTTGTGTAGGGGGTCCTGGGCCGCCAGGTTTATTTTTAGTTGGAAGGGGGGGTTAGTTGGGGCTGCTAGGCCACTAGGGTTATTTCTGAATGGGCGGGGGGAGGAGGGGTTCAGGGTTGCCAGGTTTATTTTTAATTAGGAGGGGTAGGGGGTTCAGGGCCACAGGACAACCAAGTTAATTTTTGGTGGGGGCTTTGGGGTTGCTGGCCCCCGACAGTATTTTGATGGCATCGGGGGCTTTCCCCTATACCTGGATTATCTGAGAGGAATCTAGGCATCGGAGAAAGCCCCAATGCCATCAAAATACTGTCGGGGCTCATATGCAAATTAGCCTCACAGTGCCCCCCCCCCTATTTCTCTGGGAGAGCACCGACTTCTTGGGGTATGTGTTTGGCTTGCTCTCCGTTAAATGCTGCCATTTTGCGCAGTTTAACGCATAGCTCATTTGCATATAACCCCCTTTCTGCATGCCGGCGCTGGTCATGTGCTATCGGTGTGCTGCAAATAGATGACAGAGCATGACTTCAGTGCTGGCTTTCTGCATCAGCCTGTCAGTCATCAGTGTGTACTTTTGCCTGCAGGAAGAATGGCAATATGCTAACCGTCCATTTACTCTGATGTTCAAATATTATTATTATTATTTAGCAATGCTTATATACAGCTTTTCACCGGGTCAAAAGCAGTGTACATTCAGGTACGGTATATTATTTCCCTTATCCCCGAAGGGCTCACAATCTTTTTTGTACCCAAGGCAATGGAGGATTAAGTGGATTTTTTATAAGATTGATCTGAGAATGATGGTTGAGATGGTTACAATTGAGTTAAATAATGAAAACCGGAGTGGGGGTGAGGCATGGGGAGAAGCGGGCACCAACAGGGGTCTAAAAGCTACTTGTAGGGGGTGGAAGGCCTAGGTGCCTAGAACCCTTATTGCACTAGCCGTGGAAAAAAGGCATAAAACACCAAAAAGCTAGCCTTCAAAATAAAAAAGAGGCTCCTAAAATGGAAAATATTATAGGATGGCATGGAAGCACTAGCAAATCAAATATTAATAAGGCAAGGCAAGAAAGAATTTGAGATTAAACTTGCCAAAGAGGCAAGAACTAGTCTTAAAAAAGGTGCTTCCCAAACAGATCAAAAAAAGAAACTTATGTAGTCAATTGGATCATTAGATCAGTACATAAAAATGGCGCTCATGGAGTCTAAGGCCGCTTCAGAAAAAACAAATGGATAATGATTTGAGAGTACTTTGTTTCAGTTTTCACTGCAGAGGATGTTAGGGAGATACCCACAAGGGAACCATTCTTTGTAGGTGACAATTCAAAGGAAATAAAGCTGTTTGCTAGAGCTGGTGAATATTTTCTTTCAGTGATACACTCTTCAGTCGTAATGGCTATAAACGTTTTTATTTTTTTTATCTTAAGTTTTTCTTGCTCTGGTTTGTAAACCATTTTTCCTCTGTTCGTCTTGCAGCGATCTGCCCTAGGTGTTCTGAGCAAAAGTGAAATTTTCTTAGATATGATTATAGCATTATATGGGTTTGGTAAAGATTTGAGTAGTGCATAATACATAACATAACATGACATGATATGACATGACATTCATCACTTGGAGGAATATAACGCTAGAGTAGGTTTAGGTACCTACATCCTGATGCTAACTGTAATGAAATACAATGCAGTCAGTGAATACTTAATTTCTATTTGTCTATGAGGAATGCCTATCAACACTATTATAATTCAAATATATGTCCCAACAACAGTTGCAGAAGAGGATGAAATTGATGAGTTCTAAAAACAAGTACAAGCTGAAATTGACAGAACATGCAAACAGGATATCCTGATAGTCATGGGTGACTGGAATGCAAAAATTGGCAACAAAGAAGGCAAAATAGTTGGAAAATATGGACTTGGCAACAGAAATGAAGCTGGAGAAAGACTGATATAATTCTGCAAGACCAACAATCTATTCATCTCAAACACCTTCTTCCAGCAACACAAGCGGTGACTGTACACGTGGACTTCACCCAATGGATTGTACAAAAATCAAATTGACTATATCTGTGGAAGTCAATGATGGAAAAGCTCTATAACATCAACAAAGACAAAACCTGGAGCTGACTGTGGTACAGATACACCAACTACTAGTATGCAAACTCAAGCTAAAGTTTCAAAAGAGCAAGCCGTTCATGAATGTAGCAAAATATGACCTTGAGAATATACCACTGGAATTTAAAGACTGCAGCAAAATTGATTTGCTGCTTTATATACAAATGACAGAGCTTCAGAAGAGTTATGGGATGACATCAAGAAAGTTGTGTTGGAAGAAAGTGAGAAATTTCTACAAAAGGTGAAAAAGCAGAAACGGCCGAAATGGGTGACTGAACAATTTCTGAAAATTGCCCAGAAACGCAGAGAAGCTAAAGTCAGAGGAGAGAGCCATTTGCAGAACTCAGAGATTTCCAACATGCAGCAAGACGAGAAGCACTACAATGATGCATGTAAGGAAATAGAATCAGAAACTATTAGAGGAAGAACAAGGTCAGCTTTCCTAAAGTTACGAGAGTTAAAGAAAAACTTCCAGCCTCGAATTGGAATGTTACAAGATGCTCAAGGATCCATGTTTTGGAGATCATATCTCGCAAAGGACATAAAAAGGCTGAAAACAGTTCAGAGGACGGCAACCAAAATGATTTGGAGCCTGCATCAGAAGACTTATAAGAAGAGACTTGAAGACCTAAATATGTACACTCTGGAGGAGAGGAGAGACAGGGGAGATATGATTCAGACCTTTAAATACATAAAGAGTATTAATGAACAAACCAGACTGAAACAGACAGCAGAGGGTACAAACCACGGCCACACTCTATAATTAAAAGAGAAAAAGTTTATTATGGACCCAACTTTACAAGTTAATCGGGGGTCAGAAAGATACAACAAACAATGCATAGTGCCCGTCCCGAAGGGTGGTACAATATCACTCTTCTCAATTTCGTTTGCGCTAGCACAAGCATGGTTTGTGCCCTCCACTGTCTGTTTCAGTTTTGTTTTTGTGGAAGGTGTACTTCTTATTTTTCCTCCTTAATGAACAAACCAACCTCTTTCAAAGATGGGGAAGCTGTAAAATTAGAGGGCATAACATGAAGCTGCAAGGGGGAAAACTGAAAGGCAATGTCAGGAAATACTTTTGCACTGAAAGTGTGGTGGATACTTGGAATGCCCTCTCGATGAAAGTGGTGGGGGCAAATACAGTGACAGAATTCAATATGGCATGGGACAGACACAGTGGATCCCTTTATAGCAACAGGATAAAATCAAAATAAACATAACTATCTCTTATATCTCAGCAAATAGGGGTGACCTACACGGAGCGGTGGGTACACCCCTAAACAAAGGCATGGGGAGGGGTGACCTGCACAGAGCAGCAGGTGCACCTTCTCTTGCCGCCTTGCTGGGCTGACTAGATGGACCATACTGGTCTTTATCTGCCGTCATATACAATGTTACTATATGTTACTATGAATGATGCTGAGAAGATCAAGAAAAGGTGTAAAGAATATACAGAGTTATTTATTATATGATCAAGTGGATCAAGTCATTTCAACCTGTACCTTATGATCCGGAACCACTGGTGATGAAAGAAGTTGAAGCAGCATTGAAAGCCTTATCAAAGAACAAAGCACCAGGCATTGATGGCATTCCCATAGAAGTATTACAGCAATCTGATGCAGTTATTACCATATTTACAAGGCTCTGCCAGGAAATTTGGAAGACAATATTTGGCCGACTGAAAAGATCTGTTTTTATACCAATACTAAAGAAGGGTGATCCAACCGATTGTGGAAATTATTGCACAATCGCTCTGATCCCACATGCAGTAAGACTGTACTGAAGATTATTCAGCAGAGACTACAACCATACCTGGAACGAGAACTACCTGAAGTACAAGTAGGGTTCAGGAAAGGGCGAGGAATGAGAGACATCGCGGATGTGAGATGGATCCTTGAAAAGACTAAAGAATACCAAAAGGATATTTATATGTGTTTTATTGACTAAGCAAGGCTTTTGACTGTGTTGAAAACCATGAGAAACTCTGGGCCACATTAAGAAGTATGGGTATACCAGAACACTTGATCGTTCTCTTGCAAAACCTTTACATTGATCAAGAAGCAACAGTTTGTGAACGGAACAAGGAGAAACAGAATGGTTTAAAATCAGCAAAGGTGTATGACAAGGCTGCATACTTCCTCCTACCTGTTTAATTTATATGCAGAACAAATCATCAGAGAAGCAGGATTGTATGAAGACAACAGAGGTGTGAAGATTGTTCGGGGACTCATCAACAACCTATGCTATGCTGATGATACCACATTACTGGCTGAAAGTGAAGACGATCTGAAACATCTGCTTCTCAAGATCAAGGAACATAGTCTTAAAATGGGCCTGCAGCTTAATGTAAAGAAGACAAAGTTCCCAACAGCTGGCAAAATCAATATCAAAATCACTGTTGATGGCGAAGAAATAGAAATCGTGGACAGTTTTATTCTACTTGGATCAACTATCCAGGGCCAGCCTGTCCATTAAGCAACAATGTTGTTTGCACAGGGCCCCGCGTTTCAGGGGGCCCCACGCAAACAACATTCTTAATTGAAAGCCCAAGCGGCGGCAGCAGCAAAATCAAGTGTCCCGCGCCCCCCCCACCTGCCCAGGAGAGCCCTCGTTGAATCAATCCTCTCAGCGGTGGCTTTCAGAGCCGCGAAGAGAGAGTTTCTCTTGTGCAGCTCTGTTAAGCCCGCCGGGGCTGATGGGAAACTCTCTTTGCGGCTTTGAAAGCCGGCGCGGAGGGCTCTGTCGGGGGGGGGGGGAACACGATTCTGCCGCTGCCATGGCGGCAGCAGCAGCCAGTTTTTTTGTTAATTTTCCCTGGGTTGCTGGGGGTAGGGGGGTTAGGACGGGTAATGGGCTATGGGGGGGGCGGAGATTTAAAGTGGGGTGTGGGGGGGGTAGGACTGGAAGTGGGCTGATGGGAGGGTTAGGACTGGTAATGGGCTACGGGGGGCTAGGACTAGAAATGGGCTGATGGCGTTAGGATTGGAGGTGAGCTTATGGGGGGGTTAGGAATGGTAATGGGCTATGGGGGGCTAGGACTGGAAATGGGCTGATGGGGGGGTTAGGACTGGAGGTGGGCTGATGGGGGGTTAGGTCTGGTAATGGGCTATGGGGGGCTAAGACTGGAAATGGGCTGATGGGGGGTTAGGACTGGTAATGGGCTATGGGGGGATAGGGCTGATGGGGGGTTAGGACTGGTAATGGGCTATGGGGGGGGCTAGGACTGGAAATGGGATGATGGGGGGTTAGGACTGGAGGTGGACTGATTGGGGGGTTAGGACTGGAAATGGAGTGATGGGGGGTTAGGACTGGTAATGGGCTGAGTGGAAGGGGGGCTTGAACTGCAAATAGCTGATGTTTATGTTTATTTTAAATTTGATATACCGCTCAGGCCAGAGGCATTAGAGCGGTTTACAATACTATATCATTTGAGGAAAAACAGAAAAGAACGCCATTTATATGATAGGACAGAGAAGAGGACAGAGACAGTCAAACAGATAGAAGAAGAGGAACAAGGAACAGCAAGTTACCACAAAATAGCAGCACATCACTCTAGTCCACAATATGTCATCAATGCCACCCATAGCAACGGACGCCACGGACCAACGCCTAAGGGCCACGCCAAAGGGCCCTCTGGCGAGGCCCTCAGGCGCAGGCCCGCAAGGCGCGGGCGCGCTCCGAAGCGGCAGGTTTTATGCCGTTGGTGAGGCAGGCAGGGGAGAGGAGGAGGAGCTCCCGCTCACTCCCTCGATGATGGCCGCTGCTCCCGATTCTGGCAGGCGCGCTCCAAAGTGGCAGGTTTTATGCCGTTGGTGAGGCAGGCAGGGGAGAGGAGGAGGAGCTCCCGCTCACTCCCTCGATGATGGCCGCTGCTCCCGATTCTGGCGGGCGCGCTCCGAAGCGGCAGGTTTTATGCCGTTGGTGAGGCAGGCAGGGGAGAGGAGGAGGAGCTCCCGCTCACTCCCTCGATGATGGCCGCTGCTCCCGATTCTGGCGGGCGCGCTCCGAAGCGGCAGGTTTTATGCCGTTGGTGAGGCAGGCAGGGGAGAGGAGGAGGAGCTCCCGCTCACTCCCTCGATGATGGCCGCTGCTCCCGATTCTGGCGGGTGCGCTCCGAAGCGGCAGGTTTTATGCTGTTGGTGAGGCAGGCAGGGGAGAGGAGGAGGAGCTCCCGCTCACTCCCTCGATGATGGCCGCTGCTCCCGATTCTGGCGGGCGCGCTCCAAATGTGGGGGAGGGCGGCTTGGAATGGAAATGAACAGTGAAAGGGGGAGCTTGAACTGCAAATAGCTGATGGGGAGGGGGGCTTGGAATGGAAATGGGCAGTGAGGGGAGGGAGCTAGGACAGGAAATGGGCTGAGTGGTGGGGGAGAGCTAGGACAGGAAATGGGCTGATGGAGGGGCTAGGATAGGACTGGA
Organism: Ichthyophis bannanicus; assembly: GCA_033557465.1. NCBI lineage: Eukaryota > Metazoa > Chordata > Amphibia > Gymnophiona > Ichthyophiidae > Ichthyophis > Ichthyophis bannanicus. Next base: position 643,643,589 of record CM066032.1, read on the forward strand.
AATGGGCTGTTGGGGGGTGCTAAGCTTGGAAATGGGCTGTGGTGGGGGCTTGGATTGAAATGGACTCATGGAGGAGCTAGAACTGGAAGTAGGCTCATGGGGGGCTTGGATTGGAAATGGGCTGAGTGGAGGGGAGCTAGGATTTGACATGGTGGGGCTAGGAAAAGACTAAAAATGGGCTGATGGGGGGCTGGGATTGGAAATGAGCTGATGGAGGGACCCGGATAGGACTGGAAATGGATAGGGGAGGTAGGACTGGAAATGGGCTGATGGTGGAGCTAGGATAGGACTGGAAATGGGCTGATGCGGGGACTAGAAGGGAGCGGATGTTGGGTGGGGCTGGAACTAGAAGGGAGCTGATGTTGGAGGAGGATTAGAATGGGATGGGGCTGGGAGAGTGAAATGGAGAGGGGAAATATTTTGTGTGGGAGGGAAGAAAAATCTACAATTGGCCGGGTATTGGGAGAGTAAGTGGGGATTGAGAATGGAGGGGTAAAATTTGAGTGGATGAAATAGGAATGAGGAAAGAGCAAAATGAGAAAGATTAGTATGTTAAAGCAGATGTAGAGAGAGAATGGAAAAAAAAACTAGAAGAGAGGAAGAAAGGACAAATGGATAGCAGAAGACACGAAGAAACCAGAGAAAGTGGCTGGAGCAATTGCAACTGAAAAAAATGCACAAAAGGTAGAAAAATCTCTCTTTATTTTTAATTTTTAACTGGAATATGTCAGCTCTGGTAAATGTGCCTCATTCATGGCTGTGCTTTGTTTAGTACAAGAGGAAATTAATTTATAGTTTTATTTCTACAGTGTTGTTGTACATTCCAAGTTTGGCTTTTGGGTTCCCAGTTTAATTATTGTCTTCCTATTTCTAAATTGTGATTCCTTGTTCTTTGTTCGGTGATGGTCTATGTTCTGCATGTGTAACTGAGCTGAGGTATTCTGTTTATGTAGTTTCTATCTGACATTACCACTTGTTCTCTTTCCCCAGTAGGTCATGTATTGTTATTCTCTGAGATGTATTGGTTTAATATTTGCAGTGCTGCCCTTTGATAGGTAGAGTATGGTACTTTGTGAGTCCTGGTAGTGCTGTTACGATACAGGGGGTTTGCTATGGGTTCTAAATGGGCAGTTTGTAGTAGTTCCTAATGTGCCTGGCGGTTGGCACTGGGTTATACTGTAGTAATGTAGAAATCTTTTAGTCTTTCTTTATCCATACACTCATTAAGAGGCATGTTTACTAAAAGTTAGTGTATGGTAACATTATGCAAATATTTATGCAAATGAGGCCCCGCACCCCCTTGGGCTGCCCCTGCAACTATCAATAAAGCAGCAACAAGCAGTAAAGAAATCAGACAATGCATTGCACTTTGGCAGAATGGCTACGAAGTACCTAGATAAGATTCTCAAGGACAGAGAAGTCTCTCTCCATACAAAGATTTGACTTGCTCAAGCCATGGTATTTTCAATAACATCATATGGATGTGAAAATTGGACAGTGAAAAAGAGGAAGAAAATTGATGCCTTTGAATTATGGTGCTGGCGACAAAAACTGTGTATACCATGGACTGCCCGAAAAACAAATCAGTTAGTACTAGAGGAGATCAAACCTAAGCTTTCTTTAGTTCAGATGACAAAGACTTCGACTTTCATACTTTGGACACAATACATCATGCAAAGCGAGAGATCATTAGAGAAAGACATCATGGGTGACAAGATAGGTCAATACAAGAAAGGAAGGCCAGCAATGATAGATAGATACAGTAATAGCAACTATGAATACCACTCTTTCAACAATGAGCCGCCTGACTGAAGACTGAACACAGTTTAGGACAACTATCCAAAGAGTCGCCATGAGTTGGCACTGACTCAACGGCACTTAACAGCAACAACATCCTGATCCTGTGTTCTTTTCACATAACAACGAATGGCGTTAGTAGCAAAACTCCAGAACACGTGGTCTTAAGGCAAAACGTTAAGTCACTATTGCTGAAGGGCGGGGCTTCCGTCTTATACACCAATCAGACCTTGCCGGTTTCTGTACAAGCCCTCGCTCTCGCCGACCGGTCTTTTTATTCTTTTCATGTCCTACCAATTCTGCTAATGTATGTTTGAGTAAGGAGCAAACAAGTGAAGGCTTAGGCTAGAGAGGCCACACAGACCGTCGTGCGCAAGACCAACTTGATGGCGTAGTCCTCCAAGGGTGCGCACGCAGCCCGTCAGTAAGCAGGCGCGGATGTAGGTGGTGTCGGGGGGCAGCGAGGGCGCGCACGCTGTTTGTCAGTACGCAGGCGCGGATGTGGGTGGTGTCGGGTCGGCGAAGGCGTGCACGTAGTCCATCAGTGCGCAGGCGCGGATGTGGGTAGCGTCGGGCCGGCGGCAGCTGCTTCTCCTCCTGTCATCGCTCCCCGGCCGCCCCAGTTTCGTCTGCCGCCTCCGAAGCTCGGCTCCAGCCTGCCCTCGTATCCTCGCCATGGCCGAGAAGAGGCCCTTCGAGCGGCTGCCCACTGACATCTCTCCGCTCAACTACGGTCTCTGCCTGAAGCCCGACCTCATCGACTTCACCTTCGAGGGCAAACTGGAGGCCGCCGTGCAGGTAGCTGCCCCGCGTATGGGCCCCTTCGCCTTCCCCCTCCCCTAGGGCTTCATTTGTGAATGGAACAGGGGTGGGCGTGAAGCGTTCTTGGAAATACACACACTTCATCTTTTTCGCACTGATTCTCCAGCCCCACCCCATCGTTTCTTCAGTGCTCCTTCCTTTTCTCTACCATTTCTCCTCAAACCTCCAAATCCCCCCCCCCCCCTTTCACAGGGCCGGTTTGCCTAAGGTTGGGCTGGTTCTGCGCCCCAACCCCCCAAATCTCTGCTTCTACACCCCCCCCCCCCCAATGATCCCAAATTTTTTCTTGCTTGGGAACTTTTCCTTTCCCTTATTTGCCAGTAATGTCTCCTCTTTGGCCAAGTATTCACTGGCTCTCCTGTGTCGTTGGAGATGGGTAGACTGACCTGCATCCTTAGGGGGGAAGAAAGAAGAGAGAAACCCCACAGCTGTAACGAATGGAGCAGCCACATGTTCTCCTCCCTCCCACTAGTATCTTCTCACAACCCACAGCCCTTGGAATCTTCTCACTCATTTTTTCACCCATGCTTTGATTCTTTACTCTCTCTTCTTCCTATGATTTCTTCATTCAAGCCTACCACCTCTGTCACTCATATGGAAATATAATATAGTAGTAACTAATAAAGGATTAATATAGCACATATAAGCGAGAACAAAATCCTTAAAACAATCCAAGACTTGAAATTTTACCATCCAAAAATTATTTTTTGTTGAGTCCACTTTTCCTTAGCTTGATAAATCTAAAAATGTTTACAAAGTCCAATTTATTAATCAGCAGTGCCATTCATATATTCCAACACAGCACCATGTTTCGGACTACAGACAGTCAGTCCCCTCTCTTATCGTACTGCTTTAGGGAGAAAATAAAACACGCTTATATGAACCATAAAAATATATATGTTTTTCTTAGCCATTCAAATTCTTATGCTCTTATGAGAGCTTAATTTAAAATGAGCTAAGATATCCATGTCAAGCTCAGCATCTTGCTTCTGACAGTGGTCAGTTTAGATCACTAGTATCTGGCAGGATTCCAGAGATAATGATACTTTGTCTGCCTTCTAGTAATGGTTCAAATCTTTTTTATTAACAGACGGCACCACTCCCAGTAAGTGGGTACACTTACACCACACTGAGAGTGTACAAACAAGAATCATCTTTTCTATTTTTTTAACTTTTTTGTCCCCTCTAATAATGGTTTAAGAACATAAGTTATGCCAAACTAAGTCAGACCAAGGGTTTATCAAGCCCAGTATCCTGTTTCCAACAGCGGCCTATCCAACTCACAAGTACTTGTCAGACTTCCAAAGAGGTAGACAGATTCCATGCTGCTTATCCAGTGTTAAGCAGTAGATTTCCCTGATCCTCTTTAATAATGGCTTATGGATTGTTCCTCCAGAAACTTGTCCAAACCTCTTTTAAACCTAGCTACGCAAACAGCTTGTACTGCATTCTCTAATAACAAATTCCAGAATCTGATTACACTGAGTGAAAATATATTTTCTCTGATTAGTCTCAAATGTGCTACATTGCAGTTCATTGCATGTCCCCTAGTCTTTCTACTTTTTGAAGGAATAAACTATATGTACCTGTTCCTCTCCATTCATTATTTTATAGACCTCTTTCATATCTCCCCTCAGCAGTCTTTTTTTTCCAAGTTGAAGAGTCATACCCTTTTAAGCTTTGCCTTGTAAAGATATCCTTCCATCTCCTTTATCATTTTGATGGCAGTTTTTGTATGTCTTTCCTCCAGGAACTTGGGTAAAGTCTTTTGAAATCAAGTTATTAACCAATTTCACGTTTAACTGTGGGCTTCCCTCCACATTCTCTCACTTGCTTTTACCCCTTCTTCTACTAGTGTGATCACCAGCAGTAGGGGTAATGGGATCCAGGAAGTTGGTACAATAAGCATCAGTGGGTCCAGGAAGCTGGCTTTGAGGATGATAGGCATCCACCATTTTGTTTTTCAACCCTGCCCATTCTCCTTACAGCCTCCTGAACTGTGCGAAAAGCAAGGCCATGTAGTGGTTCCAACACTTCTGGTTCTGCTCCTTTTATATGATGGAGCCAGAACTGTTTTTCACTGCTGATTTGACAGTTTCCTTGGGTCCTGGAACGAAAGAGGATGGAGAGTACTTTTCTGGGTCATTCCACTAGTAGTTAAGCCCTGGGCAGACACAAAAAGGGGCTGAATTAGCACAAGTTGGCACTGCTGTGGTTTTAGGTGTTTGCTAATGAAATGTCTTGTCTGTTCTTTACTCTCCACTGTCTGCTTGAGGATCACCCCCCCCCCCTCTTGCTCCCTTAAGAAAGGAGAAGGGTGAAATAAGAAGTAGCGGCTTTTCTCTAATCTCACCCCTGCTCTATCTCTTGAGTTTGAAAAGAAATGATGGAACTTTGTTGTAGTCATTCCCCCAAAAATTGTCTTGCTCTTCATGGACTTTCATGCTACTGGCCTCAACTCCTGCTGCTCCCTGCCCCGCCTCACTGACCATATATCTGTGCCGTGCCCTGGGAGCTTGCATTCTTCTTGTTCTGCAAGTTGGTGAGTTTGTCCTTGCCTTAATGGGGAGTATCTAGGCCCCCTTTTTTGTGCACATAAATTTAATTTCCCAGTTTAGTTTAGTCTCATCTTTAATAGATGTGTGCAGAAGCTATGCTCTGTAGGTTACACCATGCAGTTCCTGAATGTTTTGGGTTTAGATCAGTGGTTCTCAACCCAGTCCTCAGGACTCTCCTAACCAGTCAGGTTTTCAGAATAAAAATATAAGAGATGCTATACTGGATCTGACCAAAGGCCCATCAAGCTCAGTAGCCTTTTTCCAACAGTGGCCAATACAGGTCACAAGTTCTTGTCAGGTTCCCAAAAGTTAGACATGCTGTGCTTCCATTGTATGCAAATCTCTCTCATGCATATTCACCTGACTGACTAGGTGTATCCCGACGATTGAGTTGAGAACCTCTGGTTTAGATGAACAAGAGAATTGGGTGGGTGAAGTTCCTGATGTCAAAACTGGCATTTGAGTAACTTCTTGGCAAGCCACTGGAATGACCTTTATTAAAGATGGGTCGGCATTCACTGTCAGGAATATACAAAAAATAACACGAGCACAGAAACCGCGAGGTTCCTTATTGTCTCTCCAGTCCTCACCTCTGGGTAGTGCACCTCCTCCTGCAGCTTGGAGACTGGGCATGTCAAACTTGTGACATCACTGGCTATATCCTGCTGGCTTCTTCCACCAGCCCCCAGTGTGCCCAGTCTCTATGCAGCTGGAGGTAGCCTAGGTGATGGGCTCACTGAGGAGCGGATAAGGAGCATTAGTTCAGGTTTTTGGCAGTGAGGTTCTTTATTTGTTCATTTGGATTCTGTATATTAAAAAAATAAAAAAGCGTTCAAATTCTCAGAGGGAGTATTTCTTTAAGAGGGGAGGGGGAAATCTAAGAGGACAGCTTTCTATCTTCCCTTGCCTGTGCAAATGTTGTCTGCCCGCTCTCCTCTCCAGGACTGTACGGAGGGGAGCTGTGCTGGGCCTTACCGGGAGCCGCGCTGTCTTTGGCAGACAGTGGTGATTCTGCCAGCGGTAGGAACACCGTGGTTCTCCGGCACACCCTTTCATCCCAGTGCGTCTGCCAGCCCGATCACAGCTCTCGGCAGAGTAGAGCGGTCAGGGATTTGAGCGGCGAAAGGTAGGTTCTTTAAGTTCTTTTCTGGCCTCCAGAGCAGTCTCTGATAGCGTTTTCTGACAGTGTGGGGATCCTTGCGGCCTGCAACTGTGTGTGCAGCGCTTTCTTAAACTTGCTGAGGAGATTTGCGGGCCTGTATTCTTCCCGCGCTTTTGTTTGCAATCGGAGAGACAGTGTTTTGGGGACCGGAGTGTTACCGTTGCTTACATTGATAGTTTATTGGTGAATTGGGTTTTTGGTTTTAGTGGTGTATGTGGTTAATTTCTTAGATTATAAAAAAAAAATATATATATTTTTTAACAGAGGCAGACAAGGTACACAGTGCGTTAGTGCTTTGTTGGTTGACAATTTTTAGGGACACCCTGGGTTGGGGATCCACTAATGCCATTGCACCCTCAGTGTTTGATTTGTGGGTTGCTTAGGGGCACAGTGTCTGACGTAGGTGTTTGTTGGGGCTGTGCTACAGAGGCGCTCAGTATGGAGCAGGAGCTTTTCTCCAAGCCTATTGAGGGGAGCCAGGGAGTTCCCAGTGGGAGTGAAGGTGTGTGTCCCCTGGAGTCATCTGGGGTCCCCTTGGCAGCCAGTTTGGCCGTACCGGGAACATCCTCTACCCCTTCGACATCTGGGGCGGCTCTTGGTGGGTTTTTCTTGGATTTTGTCTTGCTTATGCATCAGGCATATATGTGCAGCACGTGTCAGCTGTGGATTTGCCTCTGGTGGGGCAATCAGGGAACCAGGTAACCACAGAGAAGGTTGGACTTAGTGTCTCTAGACCAGTGAAGAGAGCTCGATCGCTGGATGACCAGACGCTTGATGCAGAGTGGCCGGAAGGTGAAGATTTTGATATGGAACCTGAGGCAGGAATAGAAGAGTTGGAGGAAGGAGAACTTCAGGAGCCTGAGGACCAGGCTAGGATCATCAGTGTGTTTAAGAAAGATGAACTCGCTGCGCTCATTATGGAATTGCTTCAAGCTCTCAATCTGTCATCTGTCCAGCCGGCGGAGGATGAAGGGCTGGAGGATCCTCTTATTCAAGCAGTGTGTAAGATGCAAGCTATGTTTCTAGTTCGAGTGGTTAAGCAGATGATTCAGGATGATGGGATTTGCCAGAAGCAGGATTGTGAGGAATTAGATCTATGAATCTGCTTTATCCCCTGGCAGATCAGGAGAGAGATTTGTTCTGTTCCCCACGTGTAGATGCAGCGGTGTCGGCCGTCACGAAGAAGATGACCATTCCGGTGGAAGGTAGTGTGGCTTTGAAAGATGCACAGGATAGGAAGGTGGACACATTGTTGAAGCAGGCCTTTGAGGTAAATGCTCTTTCTCTACAAGCTACTATTTGTGGCGCTTGGGTAGCAAGAGCCTGTATTCGTTGGTTGCAGAGATTACAGCAGCCACAGCAACAGGGGCAGGATCGCATGGCGAATGTGACAAGATTAGAGTCGGGGACTGCTTATTTAGCAGATGTCCATTATGACCTGATTAGATAATTGGCAAATAGTATCGCTTCCCTGATAGCTGCTGGTCGGTATATTTGGTTAAGAAGTTGGGCGGCGGACGGGTTTTCGAAGTCTTGACTCAGTAAGCTGCCCTTTAAGGGGAAGCTCTTGTTGGGAGAGGCTTTAGACAAGCTGGTCAGGGAGTTAGGAGAATCGAAAGGTGGCCGCTTACCGGAGAATAAGGCGAAGCAAAATCGGATTCCAGGGGTGCTGCACGGGCAGTTTCGTGACTTCAGGCATTTTCATACCTCCAGTTTGGGTGGTTTTCAAAGAGGAAGATTCCTTTCGCGAGGCCAGAGTTTCCGTGGATTTCGAGGGACGGGCAAAATTTTGCTAGCCCCTCATCCTCTACCCTCAGGAAACCCCAATGAAGTGAGGTGGGCTCAGGAAGGAACTTAGCGGATAGGTGAACGTCTTCGCGAGTTTCTTCCTGCCTGGGTCCAGATAATGTCAGATCAGTGGGTGTTAGAGGTCATTTGCGAGGGTTATGCTCTCGAGTTTGCTCGTCTGGTTCTCGACTCCTTCGTATTATCCCCTTGCAGGGGGTTAGTACGGATGACGGCGGTACGTCAAACCCTTGCTTGACTGTTACAGCTCGGAGCAGTGGTGCCGGTGCCACCAGACCTCTACGGTATCGGTCGATACTCAATTTATTTTGTGGTTCTCAAGAATGACAGTGCCTTTCGCCCAATTCTAGATCTCAAAGGGGTAAATCGTTGTCTGCGAGTGCTGCATTTTCGGATGGAAACCTTACGGTCAGTCATAGTGGCGGTTCGTCAAGGGGAGTTTTTGATGTCTCTCGATCTGATGGAAGCGTATTTGCACATCCCTATCAGGCTGGGACATCTAAGGTTCGTGCTTCCGTGGGGACATTTTCAGTTTCAGGCATTGCCCTTTGGGCTGGCAACAACTCCACCCACCTTCACCAAGGCTATGGTGGTGGTAGCGGCAGCACTACGAAAGGAAGGAATATTGGTCCACCTGTATCTCGACGATTGGCTGATAAGGGCAAAGTCCAAGGCCGAGAGTGTCTGCGTTACAGCCAGGGTGGTACAGCTCCTTCAGAGTCTCGGTTGGATAGTCAATGCGACCAAAAGCCGGTTAGAACCTGTGCAGGTTTTGGAATATCTAGGAGTACGATTCGACACGCATGTGGGAGTGGTGTTTCTACCGGATCTCCGAGCACAAGCATTGAGGACGTTGGTAAACAAATTTCTGAGGACCACAGCTCTGTCAGCCTGGGATTATCTGCAGATTCTGGGAACAATGGCAGCGACGCTGGAGGTCGTGCCATGGGACAGGGCTCATATGCAGCCTTTACAGAGGTCTCTCCTTTGTCGCTGGTCGCACCAGATTGATTCTCTGTCCAAGCGTCTCCCTTGTGCCTTACAGGTCAGGAAGTCACTTTGGTGGTGGCTTTGTCCACGAAACCTAGCAGCGGGCATGCCTCTAGAGCAGAGGTTCTCAACCTTTTTTGTACTGCGATCCCTTTTACCATTGGTCAACTTGTGATGACACCCAATGATAAAATCAAATGTGTCTGTCTTCCTTTACTGTTAACGCATTGTCGCTGTAATCATTTGTTGAATTATTAATATATTATAGGCCTTTGCAATATGTTTTTATTTATAAATGTACTTATTTAAACCACAATAATCATAAGTAATATTTGATTTCAAAATTATGATGATTTTGTAGTCAAATCACTAATATGAAATAAAATTTATTTTTTCTACCTTTGTTGTCTGACCAATTTATTCTCTGATCATGCTGGTCCCGATCTGAGGCTTCTGCTTTCCTGTCTTCTCTTAGCTCTCTTTTTGTGGTCTATGGTCCATCTGCCATTTCTTATCTCTTCTTTTGTTTTCTTCACTTCTTTCCATCAGCCTATTTTCCAGTCCCTGTAACCCTTCCCAGTCCTCCCTCCCAGTACCTTCCAATGTTAACTTGCATTCCCATGACTGCCACTGGTGTCCATTCCCTTCCAGTCCCCCTCCTTCCCCACTGTCCAGCTCCTTCTAGTCCAAATACCATGGCAGCCCCTCTCAGCATCCACTCCTTTCCAGTCCCATTCTCCCATCCCCTCGCATCTGCCCATTTGTAGTGCTAGCCCCCAGTTTTCTTCCAAGGCCAGCTGCTGTATCCTCCCCTCCCCCTCATCAGCCCATTTCCAGTTGAAGCCCTCCCCCTCATCAGCCCATTTCCAGTTGAAGCCCTCCCCCAATCAGCTCACTTCCAGTGCTAGTCCCCCCCCTCAACCCCATTACCACTGCTAGGCTCCCCTAATCAGCACATTACCAGTCCTAGCCTCCCTGATTAGCTCATTTCCAATGCTATCCCCCATCAGTCCATTACCAGTCCTACCCCCCCATTAGCCCATTACCAGTGCTAGCCTCCCCTAATCAGCCCATTACTAGTCCTACCCCCCATCAGTCTATTACCAGTCCCAACCCCCCCATTGATCAGTCCATTCCCAGTCCTAGCCCCTCCCCGATCTGCCCATTACAAGTGCTAGCCCCCCCATCAGCCCACTATAATCCTAACCCGCACTGTCTGTCCCCTCTGTCCAGTATTTATCCCCTGTCTGTCCAGTATGTCCTCCTGTCTCTCCCCTTTGTCCATGTCAGCCGCCCTCCCTCCCTCCATGTCAGCCCCTCCTCTGTCCCTGTCAGCCCCCTCCATCCATCCCAGCCCCACCTCCATGTCAGCCCTGTTGCAGGTTCCCTGCCCCCTCCTCTCCCCATGTGTGCCTGCTACTGCCCTGTTCTTCTGCAGCCGTGGTTCCCTGTCTCTTAGGGAACCACAGCTATGCCTGTGAAGCCATTGCGGAGTCTTCCTGTCTCTCGACGGGCTCCGTGCATTCTGTGGCGACTCCCGTGAGGGTTGCGACCACAGGTTGAGAACCGCTGCTCTAGAGCAACTGAAGTGGATCACACTCTTGACGGATGCCAGTCTCTCAGGCTGGGGAGCTCATTGCAGGGATCGATTCGCGCAAGGGAGTTGGACCGAACAGGAGGCCAAATGGTCGATCAACCGCTTAGAGTTGCGAGCGGTAGCGCGAGCGCTTCAGGCATTCGAGTCCTCGGTTTCAGGTCGAGCGGTGTGAGGACTTTCAGACAATGCCGCGACGGTAGCGTACCTCAATCGGCAGGGAGGTACGGGAAGCGTCATGCTGGAAGAGGAGGTGGAAATCTTGTTCGCTTGGGTGGAGCCTCATCTTCAGGCGATCTCGGCGGCAGATTTTCTCAGCAGAGTGCATGTGGATGCCGGAGAGTGGGAGCTCCATCTGGGTGTGTTTGCTCAGATAGTCGTCAAATGGGGACTCCCGATTATTGGTCTCATGGCAACCTTTCAGTCGGCCAAGGTGGATCGATTTTACAGCAGGAGAAGAGAGAGGATGTCAGAAGGTCTAGATGCCTTGTTACAACCATGACCCATGTAAGGTCTGCTCTGTTTTCCCACCTTGGGCGTTAATAGGCCGGGTAGTTCAATGCATCGAAGCTCATCGTGGAAAGGTAGTGTTAGTGGCTCTGGATTTTCCACGATGCCTGTGGTATGCTGATATGATTTGTGTGCTCGACGGGAGGCGATGGCGGATTCCTCAGAGGCCGGATCTTCTGTGCCAAGGTCCGCTGCGAATGCCCCAGGTGGATCGGTTCTCTTATGGCTTGGCCCTTGAAAGGGCTAGGTTAAGGAAGAAGGGTTACTCAGTGGCGATGATTGCTACCTTGTTGTTGGCCAGGAAGAGATCAACCTCTTGGCATATGTGCGTGTCTGGCGTATCTTTGAGGACTGGTGTGCACAGCGCCAGGTTCGTGCAACTTCATTGTTGGTTCCGATGGTATTGAGTTTTTTGCAGGATGGTTTCAATAAGGGGTTGGCGGCTAGTTCCTTGAGGCTGCAGCTGGCCACAATTTCTTGTTATCGAGGCATGATTCAGGGAGTCTTTGGGTTCTCATTCCAATGTGAAATGATTTTTGAAGGCAGTTTCCCGTTTGGGTCCTGCTCATAGGATGGTGTCGCCTCCATGGGACCTTAACTTAGTGCTCGGTGCATTGACGAAAGAACCGTTTGAACCCTTACAGTTGGCTTCAGTAAAGGATTTGACTTTGAAAACAGTGTTTTTAGTGGCTGTTTGTTCGGTGCGTCGGATTTCGGAGCTACAGGCTTTGTCCTGTTGGGAACCCTTTTTGTCGTTTTCTAGGGAAAAGGTGGTGTTGCATCCAGAGCTTTCCTTTCTGCCGAAGGTGATGTCACCGTTTCATATAAATCAATTGGTGGTTCTTCCAGTTTTGGGAATTTCAGGGGAAGGCGCGTCGGATCGTAGACATAAAATGAATTTTGCGACGATACCTGAAAGTCTCCGAGTCTTTCCAAAAATCGGAGTGTGTGTGTTGTCCTTTTTGGTGGTCCGCGTAAAGGGGAAGTGGTTGCCAAGGCTTCAATTTCAAGGTGGGTTCGAGAAGCAATAGCGTTGGCGTACATTTCTCAGAGGTGTCGGGTGCCTGTGGGGCTGCATGCGCATTCTAAGAGAGTGCAAGCGACTTTGTGGGCAGAACATAATTTAGTTCCGCCGATAGAAATTTGCCGAGCAGCTTCTTGGTCTTCACTGCATACTTTCAGTAAACACTATCGCCTAGATGTTCAGGCAGCGCAGGATGCCTGTTTTGGAGTGTGGTCTTGTGGTCCAGTTGGACGGGACCGTCCCATTAATTACTGCTCTGTTACATCCCAGAGGTGAGGACTGAACTGGAGAGACGATAAGGAAAGAGAAAGTAGACTTACCTGCTAATTGTTGTTCCTTGAGGATCTCCAGTTCAGTCCTGATTCCCACCCGGGGACGACTTCATTGCTGCAGGTTGATGGTACAGAGAAGAGTGGAAGAAATGAACGAACAGTGGATCAAAAGAAGTATAACGCTGTTTTCTGTGCTAGCACTATATTTCCATCTTTTTCTATTTGTTCTCACTTTCCTAGTCTGTTTTTTTTTAGGGAAAGTGAGTCAGTTATCCTCTTGGTTAACGGAGATTTAGTGCAGTTTGAAGGTTTGTAGTTTTGATTTGATATTCTAGCTACTTATTTGTTGCTCCTTTGAGTCTGCTTTGTTGTTAGGTCACTGGGGGCTGGTGAGAGAAGCCAGCAGGATATAGCCAGTGATGTCACAAGTTTGACATGCCCAGTCTCCAAGCTGCAGGAGGAGATGCACTACCCAGAGGTGAGGACTGAACTGGAGATCCTCAAGGAGCAACAATTAGCAGGTAAGTCTAATTTCTCTTTCTCAAATTTTGCAGAGGCTCCTTAGAAGTTTTGAATTTTTCTGAGGCATGTCCAAGGTATGTTTCGGTTAATGCATTGCTGAAGAAGGTTGCATGTAATAGCTGAGCATTATGATCTATTTACATGTTGGAAGGTTAGTCTTGAGGAAAAAAATTCCCTCTCGTGACCACTCTTTTCGTTTTACTCAATGAAAGGTTTACTGCAAGTGAAGCCTTGTTAAAATTATGTGAATACAGCACACAACAATGCGCCTCACACAACTATAACATAAAAATTATGTGAAAACTGTTCATATTATCTTATCTGAAAAAAATCACTCTGAACAGCAGTATTTCACCAAACTCACATTTACAACTGCGCAAAAACATTTGTACACTTATTTGGAAAGATGACCTCCATAAGCAGTTTTCATTGCAGAGGATTCGCGATAACGACAGCGATTCTGGAAAGATGACCTCCACAAACTATTTTTATTGTAGAAAAGTTGGCCTATAAAAGAGCACGATATACACATTGCGAATGGCTTTTGCCATCTGCCTACAGAAAATTCCACTTCATCTGATTTGCTGCCTTCATTGGAAAAATTTATAGGTATACTTCCTTATATGATTCACTCTAACCAAATTAGACAAATCTTGAGTAAACATTCCTTTTTGAATTTACTTGTATTGTAAATTCATTATGAAATGAAATAAAACAAATTATGGCTTTTAAGGTCCTTCCTTATTACTCCAAAGCAAATCTGGATTTGCCTTTGCCATGAGCCCAGTAAAATAACTTTTTTTTGGCTTCCTCCTCAGTGAGGATTGGTGAAATTCTGTGCTAGAAATGCCAGAACACTCCCTCCTTTCCTTGGAGTTGGAGGCTGGATCTATGCGCTTTGTGCAGTTCAGGCTTGAAAACAGTTGTAGGTGCCTGCAGATAATCCTGAAGTTTGAGTAAATCAAAAACCCCTGTGGGCAGTGAGTACTCTCTTGCTTATTGTAGGTATTTATGGGAGACTTCTAAAGCAGAGAGAGATGTTTTGGACTTTGTTAGATGAAAAGCTGAAATTGCTTTCTTTATAATCTGTCTCCATGTACATTGATACAGTTGTGGTCAACATTATTGGTACCCTTGCATTTTAGTTTTGTTGCGTACAATAACTTGAGAAGTAATTGGAAATATTCCAACTGTATGCTCTCATAATATTTTAATAGTATGTTCAAACATAACGATGTCTGTGCAACTTGGATGTAGTAATTTCTGAGAAAAAAACCCAAAATATGACCTGGACAGGATTAATGGCACCCTTTACTAATATTTGGTTGCACAACCCTTAGCAGTGATGACAATCTTCAAATGCTTCTTGTAGCCATTTATACGTTTCCTACATCTGTCTGCTGGTAGTTTCTCCCATGCTTCAACTGCAACTTGTTCTACTTCATGAATGTTTCCAGGATTCCTTTTACCAATAGCAGATTTCAGCTCTTTCCAAAGGTTCTCGATTGAATTGAGATCAGGACTGATTGCTGGCCAGTTTAAAAATGGTCCATTTGTTCCTTTTTAACCATTCTTTTGTATTTTTGGATGTATGTTTTGGGTCATTGTCCTGCTGGAGGACCCATGACCTTCGCATTCCTGGCTTTCTGACACTAGATAGCACATTTTGTTCCAAAATACCTTGGTAGTCCTCTGATTTCATGATTCCTTTAATATGTTCCAGGCCTCCAGTTCCTGAGGCAGCAAAACAGCCCCACAGCATTATGGAACCTCCACCATATTTAACTGTAGGAGGGTTTTATTTTCTTTATCAGCTTCATTTCTTCTCTTGTAAATGTTTGGGCAAAGATCAGGCGTACCTTTTTATGTTTGTCTTTGAGCAGTGGGGTCCTCCTTGGCCTTCGCCCATGAAGTCCTCCTTTGTTTAGTGCGTGATATATGGTGTGGGTTGAAACCATTACTTCAGATTGCTTCTGGTCTGCCTTAAACTCTTTGGATGTTGTACGTGGTTTTTTTCCAACACTTCGCACTAACGTTTGAAGACTTCATGGATTCATTTTCCTCTTCCTATCACATCCTGGGAGGCTCTTGACAGTTCCATGAGCAGAAAACTTCTTAATAACATTGCAAACTGTAGATACAAGAATCCCAAGGTCTTTGGAGATGGCCTTGTACCCCTTTGAAGTTTGATAATAGATTTTCTGACTGTCTGAGGCAGCTCTCTTGTCTTCACCATTATGAAAATGGAACAGGGAGGGAATGTTGCCATTTTAAGCATTAGAGCCACCATTCATTGGTTGATTCAAGTCATGTGAGTACTGACAATTGATCACAGATGCATCTGTTTTTACTGCAGTGGGTATGTGGTTAGTCTGTTCTGATTTGAATTGTTTATAAGAGTGCCAATCATGTCCTAAACCAAAATAACAACTTCAATCCACTAGATTACAGTAGTGGATTGGGACCTCTTCCATGAAGAGAAAAGATCTCGGAACGTAACCAAAATCAAACCTTCGGTGACAAATGCACAACCCTAGGTTTATACCCCGTTCATCGGGGATCCTAAAAAACGTCCATACTACGTCAAACTGAGTTTTGGAATAATCATTAAATCTTTCTTAAATATATTTTGAATTTTGAAAAAAATCATTAAATATTTCTCAAATATATCTTGAAACAATTTGTAAAGAGATGTAGAACTCCATTCAAGCACCTTCCATGCCCTAGAGCATAGTGCATCAACAGTTAGAACAACATAGCTCAGATCTTGGATTACAAACTCAATATACTTAGAGTGCTTAAAGTCAAAAATTCTCAAAGCCAACTCATCTGTGTAAAGGTCTGCAGTTTTTCAATATTGCCCCAACGCCTCATCTGATGCCTTCATCGGTGTTACACAGATAGCTTCATCAGGGGGTCAGGAAAACGTGCTATAAAGTAAAACTGATCAAAGGTAAGAAAGGCCCCCTCCATTCCAAAAAGCAAGAGAAATCAGAAACGGCTTATTAAACTAAAGCAGTGCCTAGAACAGTATCATACCTAGTTACCAATAGACTAAAAACGCCAGGATCAAGACATAGTTAGTTGTGTGAACCTACCAAATAGCAGACCAAAATACAATGTAGTCTAGCACCATGCCACCTTCGGGGGATTACTTAAAATGCCACGCATGCGCCCTCTTTTTATACTTTCCAGACGGTGCCACTTTCAAAAACCCAACAAAAAGCACCAACCAGTTTGGAGATATCAAAGGCTGAAAATTGAAAGTGAGATCAACTCAACAATAGCCAATAACTCCAAAAGGACCACCCACCCTCCGCATGCAAAATCACACACACACTTATCCCAGTCAATCGGCATATTCATTCCAAAAGGCTGGACATTATTCAAAAGCTATATCCATGTTTGCTCACAATGCAAAAGGGATTTACCCCTGTCACAGCCATTCCTCCCTATGAAAACCTGATCGATGCAAAAACATCTTAGATCGGTGAACTCATGGCCCTTGTTGAGACAATGCTGCACTATGGGGGTTTCTCTACAAGTGCGTTGTTGTCAACTACTGTGCTTTTCCTATTTGCAACTTAAAAGGCCAAATCGTTTTACCAACATAGACTAACTCACAAGGACATTTGATTATATACACACATAACTGGACAAACATGATGTAGAGTGCCATAGCTTGTACTCCTGGCCCCTGTGAACAAAACTCACTAAATCCAGAGACACCTCACATATTGAGCTGTTCCCACAAGGATGGTGGCCTACACAATCTATGACTAAGGTGTTAAGGGTCCACAAATGTGCCAGACTTAAAATTTCCTTTGTTTCGGCCCCGAGACAGGCAAGACAGGCACGTTGAGCTTCAAGACCTGGAATAGTTTGAACTACCCGAAAATGCCTCCATATTATACTCTGCAACTTAAAACTAAGGGGTGAATAGTTGGTCACAAAATGCATAAAACCATTCCCCTCTCTTTGCATGCACATAGAGTGTAGGAGTTAATCTCTGTCATTAAAATGGGCTCGCTTATAAGTTCAGCCTACCACAGACTTAGGATAACCTCAGGCCAGAAAGTTAGGCTTCAATCTCTGTGATTGCTTAGTGAATTCAGAAATAGAGGAACAATTTCTCTGAAAACAAAAAAACAGAGTGGCAACCCTTCCCTAAGCCTCTTAAGGATGAGTGCTACAGAAGTGTAAAAAGGTATTGTGGTCTGTGGTTTCTTATAAACAGTGGTATGCTATCTCCCCTCCTTCACTGAAACGCTCACATCCAGAAAGGAGATGGTGATCACATCAAAACATATAGAAAGCTGAATATTAGAATCTCGGCCATTAATCCAGGCATGAAATTGCGATGAGTGATCGGCATTTCTTGTCCGTAACATGAACACATCATCAATGTAATGTCTTCACATAACATGTTGCTGAAAAGGAGAGGAAACTTAACCACCTCTGTTCATAAGCCCCCATAAAAAGGTTGGCAATGAAAGGGGTAAAAGTGGTCCCCATTTGTTTGATATTTCCTTCAAACTCAAAAAAATTGTCTCGATGCAAGACCGATCAAACCCATCAAAAACGTAATGTGGTCTTGCGACAGATCTCCCCAACTCACTAAAGATTCATTAACCACACTATAGGTATCATCCTGGGGGATACTGTGTAAAGGGCCCACACGTCCAATGTAACTAGTAGCAGATCCTTCTGGCCACAATATTCCCCCAACTCTGTCAGGATATTAAAAAAAAAAAATGGGTGGTGTCAGCATTGTAAGATGGAATTTGTGCCAGCAAAAGGTGTGGAAAAGAATCTACATACATTGATAATGGCTCAAGTAAGAGAGACTCTAGTTGAAACAGTTAGGCACCCCGGTGGGTCTTGCAGTTGAATATGAATTTTAGGCAATAGGTAAAATACAGCCACCTGAGGAAAATCGACATTCAAAAATTATATTCCTTCTTTGTTAAATAACCCGCAGAATGAGCTTGATCAATCTGCTTCTGAAGGCTTATGGTCGGATCTTCACTCAAAATCATATAGGTGTTCAAGTCTCCCAGCTGCCGAAAAGCTTCCTTAAGGTAATCTTTCCTATTAAGCAACATAATGGCTCCACCTTTATCGGCCTGTCTGATCACCAAATCAGACTGAGCTGCCAATTCAGACTACGCCCGTCTTTCTTCACTGGAAAGGCTATAAAGAATTTTTCTACTTCGAGAACTAGCTAATCGTCCAACATTCTGTAGTACTAACTGTCTGAAGATAGCTTCATCAGTGGGTCAGGAAAACATGCTATTTGCGAAATGCCGATGAAGGCATTGGATGAGGTGTTGGGGGCAATATTGATTAACTGCAGATCTTTACACGGTTGAGTTGGCTTTAAGTATTTTTGACTTTAAGCACTCTTAAGTATGTTTGTGATCTGAGCTATGTTGTTCTAGCTGTTTGATGCTAGGGGATGGAAGATGCTTGAATGGAGTTCTGCATGTCCTTATAAATTGTTTCAAGATACATTTAAGAAAGATTTAATGATTCTTCCAAAATTCAGTTTGATGTAGTATGGGTGTGTGTTTTTTTTAATTATTTATTTAAATTTTCTTGAATACAAAGTTACATACAAAAGAAAATCTCCAACCAGTGAATAAATACATTCAAAAACAAAGTCAAATAGCAATAGAAAACACATCAAGAGAGAGAGAGAGCCATACTCTCCAAAGAGAGCCTTGAAAAATGAATCATAGAAGAAAAAAGGAGTACTAAAACTCCAAATCAGGGAGCAAAAATCTAAAAGCCAACCCACCTACACAACATCCTGCCCATCAACTTTCTCCTTATCAACAAGAAACTGACGCAAAGAAGCCACATCAATATAAACATAATCATGACCCTCATAAGTTACTAAGCAGCGGCAAGGGAACTTCAAAAAAAAGAAGCTCCCAAAGCAGCCACTCTAGATCTAAGCTCCAAAAATTGCTTCCGTCGAGTCTGAGTGGCCCGGCCCACATCAGGGAATACCTGTAGCTTATAACCACAAAATAACTCATCTTTACATTTGAAATAAGCACGAATAATTCTCAACTTAAGGGATTCAGTCCCAAAGGTCACCACCAAAGTACACCGCTTTGGGATGTGCTCGAGCGAATCCTGCAAAAATTCTGTAAGATTTAGGCCAACCGAGTCAGCCACAGGAACCTCGTCCTTGGCCTGACTCGAGGCCACCACTTTAGGAAAAAAAGAATACATTTGCACAGTATCTATAGCATCCTCCAAATGTAAGATTTCAGACAAATACTTTTTCAATAGTATCTCAGGTGAAAGCAAGCGAGTAGATGGAAAATTTAGAAAACAAAGGTTTCTTGCACGCTGGTGGTTCTCAAGTAACTCCAATCAATAAGAAACAGAAGAAATATCTTTAAGATAACCAAGATGGGAATCTTGATACGATCGGAGTTGAGAATCCACCTGAGTCAAGGAACCAGCTAAATCAGTCATTTGGTCATCAATCACTTTAACCTTTGTAACAACATCATGAGAAAAACTGCATAAGGAAGAGACAGTAGTATTAATCTAATCTCAATTTTTTGAAGCATTGACCAGATATCTACAAGAGTCACCTCACTTTTAAGTGGTAAAGAATCAGTTTCAGATGTAGCAAAGTCCACAGGAACTAGAACGGGAGACACAACTTGTGAAGGCACCTTCAAAGGAGTAGACGAACAAGCAGGTTGTGGGAAAGGAGGTGGGGTCCGGATGTCTGGACTCAACGAGGCCTCATCCAAGGACTGACTTGCACGTGGAAGGGCAGTGATATGTTTGTCCATGGGACCGGACACCTTACCACCTCCTCCTGTCGGTGTTTTAGCAGCTAACCTTGCCTTCCGTTTCCCCATGAACAGCATACCACTACTGGTACTCCTGGAACCACCAAAAAGCACCAAAGGAGCACACAAGGAGCAGGCCTAGCCCCTTGTGACACGCCCCTTGTGACACGCCCCTTGTGACACGCCCCTTGTGACACGCCCCTTGTGACACGCCCCTTAGGACGCGACCCCGCAGGCTGCGAACACGCAGCTGCGTGTAGCCCAGCTGTTCTTTGTAGGGCTCATGGGGGGGGGGGTCCTCAGCACCAGGGGCGACCACTCTCTGCCTGCGGCTGTCTCTGCAGGCACCCGGCTCCAGCCGACCACGTCGCTCCGCGGCAGAAGAAACCGCGGCTGCTCCCTCACAAGGCTGCTCTCTCTCCCGTAGTATGGGTGTTTTTTTAGGATCTCTGAACGGGTATAGACCTAGGGTTGTATATTTGTCACCCAAGGTTTGAATTTGGTTCCGTTCCGAGATCCTTTCTCCCTTTACATGGAAAAGGTTCCAATCCAATACTGTAGTCTAGTGGATTGAAATTGTTTTGTTTTATTATTTTTCTTCATTCTGATATTGGCATTTGATTTGAGTTAATAATCATGTCCTGCCATTGTCTCAGTTTTTATACTATTTCCTTTTTTATTTGGTCTTGTTTTATTTGATTCTTTTGTGTGTCAAATATTCCCATTTCACTGGCCACTTTTTTTTTTTTTTTTTTTTTTTTTTTTTTTTTTTAGGAGGTATTAGACATTAAGTTAAGAGGTTGAACTGCAATAATGTTGACCACAACTGCACATGCCACCTTGGGCTCTATGTGTCTATTTTGACAAAACAGGGAAGTTTCAGAAGTTACTTTGTATAAGTCGGATTGTGATCTGCTTAATATTTTATTTATTTATTTTTATTTAAACAGTTTTTCTATACTGCCCCTTCAAGTGAGTGGGGGCGATTTACATTGTCAAAAACATAGTTACAGAGAACATATTAAACTATGATACAAGGAACTATTTACATGCCAGTTAATCACACACACCATACTATAGTGATAGCTGGGACTCTTAACTATTTACAATATTGTTAAGCAGTGTGTAGAGGATACAGAAGAATATTCTAGAAATATAAATGATTTCCCTGTTTACTTCCATGTTAATTTTCCTGTTACTTGTAATAGGTCTGTTATATCTGACCAATTGTTGTATTGTTTCACTGTAAACCGCACTGATGACAAATAGCGCGGTATATAAGAAAATTAAATAAATAAACTTGCCTGGGGAGCATAATATAAGGGTGGTGTTTAGTTTAGTTGGATGGATCGGGGTTGGTGGGAAGTGGATGTGTAGGTGGAAGTGGAGGTGTTATAGTATTCAGTGAAGAGTATTGTATTTAATTCTTTGCGAAAAGTCTGAAGATCCTTGATTGATCTTGGATATCAGGGAGGGAATTCCAAAGGGTGAGGACTGTGTTCCTGAAGGCCCAATTGCTGATAGTATGTTTGGTTTTGTGTATAGAGGGGGGTATTGATAGGCGTTTCTGGGTACTTTTTCTCCTGGTTCCGATGTCTGTGCATGTATCATGGTGGATAAGTGGGAAGGGGAGATACCATTGTGCAATTTGAAAGTGGTGACTATCTGCTTGTATTTTATTCTGGCTGCTATGGGTAGCCAGTGGAGATTTTAAAGTATTGGAATGATGTGATCGGTGAGGTTAGCCTTGGAGATAATCCTGGCAGCTACATTCTGAGCAAGTTGGAGTGAGTGGAGTGTTTTTCTTTAGGGAGACCTTGTAAGAGACTGTTGCAGAAGTCCAAGTGAGGAGTAATTAAAGCTTGGACTACTTTTCTAAAGTCCTGGGATTCAACGATTGGCCTATGGTGCTGTATGGTATTTAGCTTGTAGATTATTGTTCTGGCAGTTTGTTTAATATGCGATGACATACTGAAGGTTCTGTCAATTAGGATACCTAGATATTTTACCTCCTGTTTAACTGACAAATTGATATTGTGTAAGTTGAATGTAGATGGGGGAGTGAAGTTCTGATTCCTTGTAGTGAATAAGATTTCATATTTTTTTTAAGTTTATTTGCAAGTTGTTTTTGTTAAGCCAGAATTCTGCTTGTGTTATGCAATCAATGATATTGTTATATTGGGGGTTCTTTGTCTACTGGTGTATATAACATTGTCTTCTGTATAGATATGATGATTGATTTTGTGTCTGAAGATATAAGTTAAACAGGAGGGCCGAGAGGAGTTTGCAGATCTGTCTGGCAAACTGATAAATAGCACTGAAATGTTGAGTGACTTGATCAGGGAACTGAAAGGTGCCTCTCTCATGGTATATAGACACTGCTCATTGGCTGGCAAAGGCCACCACATTAGACTTCGCTATCTAACTTCTGGGCCTGAGTGCGCCCCCTCAACACAAGGGTGGGAAATTTTATTTATTTATTTACATTCTCTTATATACCGCGCTATTCTGCATCAGTGCGGTTTACATTGAACAAACTGAAATTACATTGAGCAGGGCATTATAACTTGGAGATAACTATTTTACAGGGAACATGGGCTATGGAGGGTTAAGTGGCTTGCCCCAGAGCACAAGGAGCACCTGTGGGACTAGAAACCCCAGTCCTTCCGGCCCAAGGTTGCTGTCTTCTAGTGGGATTTGAACCCCCCAACCTTCCGGCCTGAAGTACCTTGCCCCAACCACTAGGCCACTCCTCCACTCCGAAATGCAGCCAAAATGTAAATGCCGTGGCCTTCTGTCTCAGCCCCTGTTGCCTTTTCCACTGGGCCATGGCCAGTGGAGTTTAGAGAATGATCAGGTTGCAGCTTGAAAAATTAGGGAAGTGACGGGGCCAAAAAAAAACAAAACGGGGAAGGGAGGGGGCAAAAGGACTGTGAAGAGATGGGAGGAATTTACTTTTAGGCTATTTCTTTGTGTCCTTCTCCCCTCCCCCCCAACAAAGTAAAATTAAGTGGAAAGAAGCATAAAGAGGAAGTACACACAGAATAGCATGTAAAAGGAATTGTTCGCAAAAACGTATTTCCCTCGCTCTTGAAATTTTGGCTTCTGCCCAGGTTTCTAAATATTTTTCCACGCCTGCCTTCCTGGCTTGTCTTGACAGATCTGAGATCCAGTTTCTTATACCACAGGGCGGCCTCCAGTTTCTTTTAATTTGTAATTCTCCATCTCATTATCGCTGCAATAAATCCAAGCTGTGCCCATGTTCAACCCTTAGGCTGCTTGATGGGGATACCTGCCCCAGGAAGTGATTCATTTGATTGAGTGCCCAAAGAATTAGATCAGAGGTGTGTACTGGTTGTGACATAGTTGGATTTTAATAAAGCTTATAATGCAGCCCGCATATGTCCAGAGATCAACTGAGGAGTCCGTTTGGGCCCTTAGTAGCTGATCAAGTTAAATACTGGTTTAGTGCACTGTGGGACAATTAAGTGCAAAACATAATCAAGGGGGATGTGGGTTTGAGAAGATAAGGGCATCTTTCTGAAGGCTTACAATGCTAACCTCTGTGATAAAGAAGAGAAAGTATAAGATTGGGATGGGGGAGGGAAATCTCTACAAGGTGCATATGGTTTGGGGGAGTTCATTCTAAAACCTCCAAGAGATATATAAGATGGAATTTTTTTTTTTTTTTTTTTTATAAAGGGGAGGGGTGCTTTAGACTAAGACTATTTTCTGCAGTGTAATTTGTGTTCATGGCTAGATTAGAAGAGGCATGAGATACTGTTATGCTTAACTGTTGTATTACTACTACTACTTACCGTTTATGTAGTGCTACAAGGCATCCACAGCTATGTATAGTGTTTTGCACATAGTATCGTCCTAAGCTCTTCTGCAATATCACTTTTGAAGTGGACAAAGCCAGCCACATGACCAGTTCCCAGAGTACTCCACTGATAACGCCTTTTACATAGAATGAATGCCTTTGCTAATCACTCAACTAGTTTTGATTTTTATTCATAATTTAAAACTGTACAGCAAATGAAAAGTTTGCCTTTTTGCGGATGACACGAAGATTTAAAATAGAGTGGATTCCTTGGAGGGAGTAGATATGAGAAGATCTACAAAAATTAGAAGAATGGTCTAATGTTTGGCAATTATGATTTAATGCAAAGAAGTGCAGTGTGATGCACTTGGATGCAGAAACCCAAAGGAGTAGTATTGTGGTAGGGGGCAAGAGGCTGGTATGCATGGAACAGGAGAAGGATCTTGGAGTGATAGTGTCTAATGTCATGCTGCTTCGCTACCTTGAGATCAAGGCAGTAGCTAAAGCCAGAAGGATGCTAGGGTGCATACAGAGAGGAATAACCAGCAGGAAGGAGGAATTAATGCCCCTGTACAAGTCGTTAGTGAAGCCTCATTTTGAAGTATTGTGTTCAGTTTTGGAGACCGTACCTTGTAAAGGATATAAAAAAACTTGAACTGTTCAGATGAAGGCGATAAAATGATATGGGCTTGCACAAGAAGATGTATGAGGAGAGCCTTGAAGACGGTGGGTATAATTCTGAACAAAGGCATAGAGAGGGGTAATATGCATGGAGTGGCAGGTGCAACTCTCGCCATCTCACTTGGTGATTAGATGGACCATGCTGTTCTTATCTGTTGTCAGTTTGCTATGTTAGGATGTTTTTTCAGACTGGATATTTTTTAATATCGAGATAATTGGCATGCCATTAGTTTACTGCATCAGGGGTGTAAAGCGAGTTGTTTAGTGCTGGGATTGGATCTCTTTGGGCTGAAGCTTAGCGTAGCATTCTAGCACAACCCTTATTGCCTTGAGGCTTAGTAGTGGACAAGTATGGTAATACCTGTTGTGGAAACAGTGGCACCTGTAAAAGCTATCCTTTGAAAACTTTGGCCAAGGCATCTAATAGTTTGATATATATTACCTTTGGTGGAATAATAATATTGGCAGTAACGTTTGGGATTTATTCCTTTTTATCTTTTAATTGTAATTGTTTCCTTTTATTGTTTTCCTGACTGAGATGTGGGCTAATGGATGTGTACAATGTTACCTTTCTTTTGGAAGTTCTATTGATTTTAATCATATTTTTGTATACTTGATTTGTAAGTACATGTTGTAAAAACTGATATAATATATATATATTTATTTATTACCATACTTGGTTTAATTTTTTATTTCCAAACCAACAGGATGTTAGGGTACTTCTCCATCAAAACTGCCTCTCCTCTCAAGGTTAGAGATACAGATATGCACGCATGCACACAGAAGTACTGGAAAGAATTCCATGAGCTATGCTCCACATGCTTTCCCCATTTGTTGTTTTTGGTTCTGTCAGGATTTTTTAAGGTATGTTATTAATCTGATTGTGACAGATTTTGTGTAATATTGTGTAAAAAATGAGAAAGGAACATTCATTCTATTATTCTTTGCGATGGTTGAATAGTAGCCTATTTTTGATGTATTACAGCAAGCAGTAAATTAGGAAACCTAGATAAAGGCTGTATGTTTCTGAGTTCTGTGATCCTCTTCCATGTGCTCCATTCTCCCTCTGAAGATCTGAGTTCCTAAAGCCTTCTCTAGCAGAAAATGTTAGGCTACCTAATCTGCCTCTCTGGCCTCATACTTTTTGGTGTTCTCGATGAGATTCTCTTTATTGGCAGGTTGTAATTTCGGATATGCAGGAAGCAAGGGACCTTGACTAAGGGACGTTGTGCTT
This sequence comes from Ichthyophis bannanicus, assembly GCA_033557465.1. NCBI lineage: Eukaryota > Metazoa > Chordata > Amphibia > Gymnophiona > Ichthyophiidae > Ichthyophis > Ichthyophis bannanicus. The sequence continues at coordinate 643,669,205 of CM066032.1, forward strand.
CTGGCTGCACCTATCCTCTGAGTAGGTAGCTTTAGAACACCATATACGGCTGAGTAACTTTATTGCTTCTGACTGTAAAGTGGAGCTGTGAATAGCAAAGTGGCTGATCTTACACTTACAAGCCTCTGGATCATTTTACTCAGCCTCTCTCCTCAGTGTTACATTTATACTGTGGATGGGAAATGGCTTCCTTTGGCTACAGCTTAATGTCTTGCCATATCCAAAGAGGATAGGGGAAGGGGGTTTGGATTTAACTCAAGACTAGTTATATTCAGCTACAGTTTTATACCTGCCGCAATGGAGGCCTGCTGGTCCATAGATTTCAGTATACCAATTTCTCTGAGATAGTACAGTGCAAGGGAAGCTGAAAAATCCTTCCAAGATGGCCATAAGAAGGGATTATCAGTGCACTGCTTTATCAGCTATCATAAAAATCACTTCAGTGCAGCCATAAAGTAGAAATGTAGTTTGACTGCATCTTGTTAGGTACCGGTAAGAGTGTGCTGGTGTGTGAGGAAATATTTTAAGTAATTTCAACTTTTAACATGAGGTTAATTGGCCTCACCTGAGCAAGGTAAGAAGCTCCGAATCGGTGTCTGAGACTCAAGAAATCCCTCATTGGAAACAGATCTACATCCTCTACTTTTTTTTTTTTTCTTACCCTTGAGCTCAAACCTGAGCTTTGTGTCACCCTTCCCCCAGAGTTAACTGTGGTGTCAGAACCAAGGCTACATTGGACCTTTTCTACCCACTGAGTGGGGAAGTGCCCTTTGGCATGTTTGAGAGGAAAGTCTGAGATCAGCCAGGTCTCTGACATTTCACCAGAAGTGAGGGTGAGTACTAGAGGGTCTAGTGATCCTTATCTGTCTTTGTGTCCTATGATAGTAATAGGAACATGGTGAGGATGGCACAAGATTGCAAGGAACTCTGCTTTCCCTTCCTCAAGAACAGAGGCAAGGGGAGAGGTGAGAGGGTGGAGAAAGGAAGTATGGCCTGGTAATATACTGCAGCTCATGCTCCTCCAGAAACCAGGTGGGTCAGTGCTGGGTGGGTTAGTTGTTGCTAGGTGTCCGTCAGAGCTACAGAATCTAGGAAGTTGGATATTCGGCTAGTTTGGCAGCTGTTTGCATTATGACAATGCTTGCTGGTAAGGTATTGTGGTGAAGGGAGGGGGAGTAGAGGGCTGAGATTAGATAGGTGACAATACAAGTTCCTTATCGTCCCTCCAGTCCAGTCCCGCACCTCTGGGTAGTGTACCTCTTCCGGCAGCTTGGAGACTGAGCATGTCATCTTTTGATGACACTAGTGTACATATGCAGCTGGTACCGCCCACCAGCCCCAGTATACTCAATCTTCAAGCAGCTGGAGGAGGTAGTGAGCCAGGGTGCTGGACTCACTGAAGGGACAACTAAGGAGATATTTTTAGTTAGTTTTGCTTTTTATTTCCCATGTTTTTCCCCTGTGGGCGCTCATAGGCCGGTTAATGCAACATATAGAGGCGTACCGGGGATTTGTAATTCTGGTGGCACCAGACTAGCCAAGGTGTCCGTGGTATGTTGACCTGATTCAGATACTGGCTGATTGATTGTGATGGCTTCCGGTTTGTAAAGACCTCTTGACGCAGGGGCCGCTTCATATGCCCCAGGTGGTTAAATTCTTGCTTATGGCATGGCTCTTGAAAGGACGAGGTTGAAGAAGAAAGGATAATCGGATAGCAACCTTGCTACAGGCCCAGAGGAGGTCTACGAACCTGGCGTGCATCTGCGTAGGGTGCATCTTTGCATCATGGTGCAGAGAGGCAGGCGCGCCCTTCCACTGCCTCTATCCCAGACATCTTGGTGTTCTTGCAATCCGGTTTTGATAAGGGTCTAGCTGCCAGTTCCTTGAGGGTGCAACTGGCAGCAATTTCCGGTTATCGCGGGAAAGTCCACGGTGTGCCGTTGGGTACACACTCAGACGTGCTGAGCTTTCTAGGGATGGTGACCCACTTCCATCTGCCAAAGAGGGTGGTGGTACCGACTTGGGATCTCAATCTGGTGCTGACGGTGCTGTCTGGGGAACCCTTTGAGCCATTGAGTCGAGCTTCCCTGAAGGATTTGACTCTGAAAATGGTATTCCTGGTGGCGATTTGCTCGGCATGCAGGATTTCGGAGCTTCGGATCCTGTCATGCCAGGAGCCATTCCTTTCCTTCTCCAAGGAGAAAGTGATCCTGCACCCAGTACTTTCATTTTTGTCCAAGGTGGTGTCAGCATTTCATGTAAATCAGGCCGTTTCCTTACCGGCTCTGACGAGCGCGGAAGTGGGTAAGAGCAGATATGGGCCCTGCTACTCCACAGCTGTGCCACCTGGATGGTAAGAGTCCTGCAAAGTTATGTGAAAAGGGCATTGTCCTTTTAGAGTTTGGACCATCTGTTGGTTCTGTTTGGTGGGCTGCGCAAAAGTGAGGCGGCAGCTTAAGGCCTCCATTTTCAGATGGATCAGTGAGGCAATCACATTGGCATACATCTTGAAGGGTAGAGCAGTGCTAGCGGGGTTGCGGATGCATTTCACGAGGGCTCAGGCAGGCTCATGGGCAGAGTATAGTTTAGTTCCGCTGGTGGAGATCTGTAGGGCAGCATACTTTCTCTGAACATTTTCGCTTGGATGTCCAGGCAGCAGGGGATGCTCATTTTGGATTAGCAGTGCTTCAGGTTGGTTGTGTGGGTCCCTCCCGTTAGTTTAACTGCTCTGATATATCCCAGAGGTCCGGGACTGGACTGGAGGGGACAATAAGAAAAGAGAAATTAGATTTACCTGTTAATTGTTGTTCCTTGAGGAACTCCAGTCCAGTCCCAGAACCCTCCCCGAGTGCTTTCTGTGATGATCTGTGCACACCCCGGTGCTGAAGCTGGTTCCCTTGGTGGAGGAAGAGACCAGGGGGAGCCAGGGAGAGGTGTGTAATCGACGTTTGGGGGCAGACGGCAGACCAGAAGAGCTGTCGGTTGCTTGCTCCCCGCTGGTTGGAGTTGCTCAGGCGCTCAACAGGTAAGCCTCCCCATCCTGGAGAGGGGGACAGGGTATCCTTCCCAGGGGATGGAGGGGGTACTAGTTTATTTAGACGTAGAAGTGTTTGTTGCATGTTTAACTACTTATTTGTTGCTCCTCTGAGTCTGCTTTGTCAATAGGTACTGGGGCTGGCAACAGTGCCAGCTGCATATGTACACTAGTGTCATCAAAAGATGACATGCTCAGTCTCCAAGCTGCTGGAAGAGGTTTACTACCCAGAGGTGCGGGACTGAACTGGAGGGACAATAAGGAACAACAATTAGCAGGCAAGTCTAATTTCTCTATCCCACATCTAGGATAATAAAAAAAAAAAAAAAAAAGTGACCTACCTAAGGAGCAGTATCCTAAAGTGCCCTCAATTCTGGGTCTGGCAGCTGGGATGTGGACAGGAATTATTTATTTATTATTTATTTAACATTTTCTTCTATACCGCGCTATTAAAATCAGCGCGGTGTACATCGAACAAGAATACTGCAATGTATACAAATTGAGTTTACAAATAACAGGGAATTGAACATGGGGGAGAAAACGGGGAAACTAAATACATATTAACTCAAACTATGTACAATGCTCTAATGTAACTGGGTGTTGCATTAGTTTTGTGAAGGTTGGTAGGGTTTGGGGGACTACCTATTATTTGTGGTGTTGACGTGCAGGGGCGACTGGTGTGTGGGGGAAGTTTGCAGGTTGTTAGTTGTGCTTCTATCGCTGGAGGTTTCTGAGTAGCATTTTGTGAACAGGTGGAGCTTTATGGCTTTTCTAAATAGGATGATGCTTTTTATTCCACGGATTTCGTGGGGGAGTGCATTCCAGTTTGACGGGGCAAATAATGAGAAGGCTCTGTTGGAGGTAGCTTTTGTGCACTTAGTCATTAACTTAGGGACTGCTAATGTGTTCCGTGCAGTAGATCTTCTGTTTCTGTTTTCTGGGGTGCCATGAATTAGTTTGCTGATTGGTGTAGGGGGGTAGTTATTTAGGGCTTTGAAAGTGAGGACCAATGATTTGTATTGGAGCCTGGCATGTAGAGGTAGCCAATGCAATTCTTTCATGATGGGTGTTATGTGGTCGGATCTTGACGATCCGGAGAGGACTCTTGCGGCTGCATTCAAGGCTAAGCGGAGGGGGTTTAAAGTTGATTGTGGGAGGCCGTGCAGGATGATGTTTGCAAAATCGACATGTGGAAGGACTAGTGCCTGGAAGGTTGTCCGATAGTCTGTGAAGTCCAGTAGGTGTCGAAGGTGGCGTAGAGTTCTGATTTTATGGTATATTGCCTTTGTGATGTTTTTGATATGCGTTGTCATGCTCAGGTGCTGGTCCAGGGTGATGCCGAGGTAACGGATTGTGGATTTGGACTTCAACTCTACATTGTTGACACGTAGTGATGAAGGAGGTATGAATTTGAGGTTCTTTGTGACAAATAGGACATCTGTTTTACTGTGATTGATCCGTAAGTTTTGTGATAATAGCCAATTGGCTACTGCTTCGAAGCAGTTGATGATTGGGGAGAGCACTGGTTGGTCTATCAAGAACGGCATGTAAAGGAGGATGTCATCAGCGTATGCCAGGCACTTTACGTTGAAGGATCGAATCAAGTCACATATCGGCTGCATATAAATGTTGAACATCAGGGATAAGGACGATCCTTGGGGAACTCCCTGTGTTTGCAGAAATGGTTTGGAAGATGCTTGGCCAACCTTGACTTGTTGCCACCTATTAGATAAGTAGGATTCACACCATTTTAGCGCTGTGCTTTGGATCCCCTTTTCTTTTAGGCGTTGTATAAGTATGTCATGGCTCACCGAGTCGAAGGCGGCAGATATGTCCAGGAAGATGAGGACAAAGCCTTGTTGTATGTTGTTGATTCCTGTGATCAGATCGTTGAACAGGGTTGTGAGGACAGTGTCTACTCCATGTGCTTCCCTGAATCCGTGTTGGACAGGATCCAACGGTGCTTGGGTGTCGATATGTTGCTGGATTTGTTGTTGAGCGGCTTTTTCGATGATCTTAGCAAGCTGTGGGATGCTCGATATTGGTCTAAAGGATTCTACTTTCGAAGGGTCTAGTTTGTTGTTTTTTAGTAGGGGCTTGATAGAGGTGCTTTTGAGACTCTGCGGGAATGATCCAGTGATAAAGGACTGGTTCAGTATGTTAGCCAGGATGTTGCTTATGTCATGGCGAAGCTCTTTGATCCAGCTGGCTGGACAGGGGTCATTAGGTGCAGTGCTGGGGTTAACAGAGGCAACAATGTTTTCAACCTCTTTAGTGGATACTGCGGTGAAGTTGCATAGAGGAGTTGTTTGAGATGTTTTAGATGGTGTGGAGGGGTTATTGGTGCCTATGTTTGTGTTGGTCTTGATCATCTTCGATTGTAAATAATCTGCATAGTCCTGAGGTTGAGGCATTGGAGGGTGGGCTGAGACAGGCTCTCCTGTTATGGACTTTACTATATTGAACAAGGCATGTGGTTTGTTGATGGAGCGTTTTAGTATATCAGTGTGATAGTTTCCTTTTTTGCGTTATCTTTGCACGGTGAGTTAGCAAGTATGAGTTATAGGCGGTGTGTGCTTCAGCAGATTGGGTTCGGCGCCATTGTCTCTCAAGTTGGCGTAGGTGGTGTAGAGATGTTCGTAGGTCCATGGAGAACCAGGGTGCATGTTCTCGTCGTATTGTTGTCTTCGTGGTGTGAGATGGACAGGATGCATCTCTGAGGTTTTCATCCCATTTAGATATGAGGTCATCCAGGCTGAGGGATGTGTTGGTCATAAGAGGTTGGAGGTTCTCTAGGACTTTGCTCTTGTTGAGAGGGCGGAAGCGGGTTGCTAGATTCTTGGGAGTATTTGTAGTTATATGACTGTTGCTGGGAGTGCTTATGGGTATGTGGAAGTTAAGGAGATGGTGGTCAGACCACGGGACTGGTGTTACGGATAGTGCAAGGTCCTGGGATGACGAGGCGTCAGAAAGAGGTGCGAATATGAGATCCAGCTTGCCCCCCTTAGTGTGGGTGGCAGAGTCGACACATTGATTGTATCCTAGATCCTGTAGGGCCTCAAGGAATGCTGTGGAGTGGCTACTTTGAAGGGATGGGAGGTTAAAGTCGCCGATTAACCAATTTGGAGAGTGCGGGGTGGAAGTGGTACATGATAGTTCAATTATTGTAGATAGGTCATCTGGTGATGGAGTGGGTGCCCGGTAAATGAGGTTGATGGCACAAAGTTTATTTGATATGGTGAGAATGTCAAGGTGAGTTGAGCTGGAGGTGGTACGCAACTTGAATTGAAGGTCTGTTTTGGCAAGGATGAGTGTTCCGCCACCTTTCTGGGTGGACCTGTGGCATGTATATAGGGAAAATCCTGGGGGTAGCATCTGATTCAAGAGGACATTGTCGCAATCGGACAGCCATGTCTCAGTGATCATCAGGATGTCGAGATTGTGTAGAGGTATTAGGTCCATGGCTGCAGGCCATTTTGAGCGTACTGATCTGGCGTTTATCAATGCACATTTCAGTATGCGTTGCTGACGTTGTTTCTTGGCTTGTGTCTTTTTGAAGAGTTGGAGGGGGATGTTAAGTAGGTGGGAGTGGGGTGAGTGGTTGGTCTTTGGTGTGGCGTGGTGTGGGAGTTCTGGCCGTCTCCTTCCATGGTGTAGGATTGGAATGGGGTTAGTGTCTTGGTTGAAAGCAATTGAGAAGTTGGGGAGCCCAAGGATAAGGAGTGAGATGAGTATTATCAAAGGTTTGTACATTCTAGATTGGTAGCAGTAGTACTAGGCAGCAGGGCAATGGTAGTGAGGTAACACAGTTGGATGAGGGTAAAGTTATTGACAGCAGTAGAGGGTGTCGCAGTGAATGGGTATAAATACTGGCAACAGTAGAAGATATCACAGTGGGTGGGTATAAATACTGGCTACAGTAGAAGATATCACAGTGAGACAGTGGGGGGGTATATACTGGCAACAGTAGAAGATATCACAATGGGTGGGTATAAATACTGGCAACAGTAGAAGATATCACAGTGGGTGGGTATAAATACTGGCAACAGTAGAAGATATTACAGTGGATATAAGTACTGGCAACATTAACAGGTAGCACAGTAAGTAGGAATACTTTAAGGTAACAGTAGAAGGTAAACAGTGCATGGGAATAAATAATGGCAGCATTAGTATTAGAAGGTGGTACAGTGAATGGTAACAGATACACTGGTACAATTGACTGGGGCTAGCTTACTAGCGCAGTAAAGTGAACCTTAGCACAGTGAAAATAGATGCCTAACAGTAAGTGGTGATACTTGCAGTTCAGGATATAGGTCCGATTAGGATGGTTACTTGTCGTGGGCAGATGGGATGAGGTCAGTCAATCTTTATTTGCCCTTATCTGTGTATGTCAGCAAGATACAGGCAGCAGAACAGAGACCTCAGCAGGAGGTGTTCAAAGTCTCTTCTGAGCAGTTTTATTAAGGGCTTGTGATATTGAGAGCAAGTTACTATTCAGTAGTTTGCTGTTATAATTCATGTGTCAGAATTCTTTGCAGTTTAGTTATGGGGAAAGAATACTCGGCGACTATCTACAGTAGCGAAGAGAGAGAGTTAGTAGCCTGACCCAAGCCTGGTTTAAAGTCTTCAAAGGGAAACTACTTTTCTTTTCCATGGCTTTATTCTGCTTTCATCAGGGCACCTTCATTTAGAGCTGGTTCTGTTTTCTTCCTGTCTGCTTCTCATTATGTGACTTTTTTAATGTAGCTTTTCTCAATTTTATTTTTGAAGCCTATCAGGAATAGCTCTTTAAAACATGATTTGTGCTTTCCCTTTTGAAGGCTCCTCTAGCCTTAACTTGGGAGAGGGGTAGGTGGATGTGGTGGAAGAATGTGCTCCGGGAAGAATTACATAATGACTGTTTGTTTTTTTTTCTTCCCAGGTGACACGTTCAACCAATCAGATTATGATGAACTGTGCTGACATTGATATCATCACTGCATCCTATGCCCCAGAGGGAGATGATGGTAAGAGCCCAGGCCCTGTTGTGCCCATGCACCTGCCACCTCACTACAGGGGTTTCTCTGTCATGTTTTTAGCACTGCTGTTTCACAGATCGAGCTTGGCAATAAGTATTCTTGAATCGATTAAAGGAGTTAAACCACGTTACTGAGGGTTTCAAGATACTGGAGGGAACAATCCCCTTTCTAACATCAAGAATATTTTTCAGTTGGAAATATAATAAATGCAAGTGCGGAGAGTATTCATACCTGGAAGACTGTAGGGAATTCACCATGCCAGAGGATGAATATACAGGTCTGGGACTCTCCTCTTGTGGCTGTCCAAGATGGGTGCAATGGGGGGAGGAAGAATGGTTTTTCCAAACCTCAGAATTTGACTGGGGTGCAGTTGGGCTTATAACAGATGTGATGTTAAAGTCCTCTTAAGTGAATTATGTAGAGCTGGCTGCAGTTCTGTTTTACTGCTGTTTGTCATAGGCCTCTGGAGGATGCCAAATAAATTCTGCTTATTAATTGGGAGAGGATCTCTGAAAGATCTCATCTCAACAAATGCTCCATGCTTGCTTCCCATACTTTTCTTGCCCACAATGGTAGCGTGAAAGCCTGCTGTATGTATGTTGGATGTGGGAGATAAAACAACCCTTATGTTTTATGATTTACAGTTTTGTATGCAAATGTTTAGGCATCCCTGGTCAGGTTGTATATTTCAATGATCCTTAAATGAAAAGAAGACATCATATTAAAAAGTAGCATCATTTACAGAAGCTTACATGATCCCTATATTGTGCAAAGTTAAATGCAACATCTTTCTAGAAATGCTAATGCATAATTACTGTGTGCTGATTTTAACAGATTAAAAATTAGACCTTCAGTTGAGTGAATAACAAAAATGATTATTCAAAACTTATATGAAAGGCAGACTCATTGATTGAGATGGGAGATGACTTGGCTTTTTTTATTTACATAAATAACCAGAATAGCATGATGGATGTTAGATAATCATTATGCTTTCATTCTACTTCGATACTGTATGTATGGATACCTTCAATTAGATATCAACCTAACCTAGAAGGTAATTTCCCACAGACACTGAAGAAATTGTTCTTTTGCTAGAATACCCATATCTGAAACTAACCCGGATGGAAAGTGAAGGTTTTGGAATGGCCTTCATAGCCCCAAGACTTGAATACGTGAACATAGGGGGGGGAGTGCGGCGTGGCGCATTCCCCCCCCCCAATGAGTTGCCCCGATAATGGCAGCATTGCTTGTCTGCCTGTGGGAATCTGATCTCCTGCAGGAAGAAGAGAAAGTTCACTTCAATCTATCCATGGGAGATTGGATCCCCTGCAGGCAGAAGAAGAGGAGCTGCAGAGGCAAGCATTTTGCCTGTGGGGGATCCAATCCCTGCAGGCAGAAGAGAAGAGGGAGGCCCGGTCGGGGCCTGCAGGAAAATAGGTTGGGTGGTGTGTGGGGGGGGGGTGGTGTTTCCAAGTGACGTAGAGAAGGAAGGGACAGTTTAAAGAGGCAGGGCCTGTTTAAGAAAGGAGGATGGGGGGCGGGGTGGTGATTTCAGGGCAGGGGGATGGGAGTGCTAGGGAAGTGGAGGAAGGGAGCCAGCAGGAGAGGAGTGTTGGAAGGGGAGAGAGAGAGTGCAAGGTGTTGTCAAAAGGTACATTCCCTTCCCCCCCAGAAAACTCTCTCTCTCTCTCTCACTCTCCAGGCCCTGACTAACCTCCCCGCAGGTTGGGCGGGGAAGAGGTGACCCGGGAGTGGGATGTAGGTGGCTGCCGGCCCTGGATGTACAGGGCTGATTGTAATGTTGGCCCTGTACGTCCAGGCCCGGCGAAATGGCTGGGGAAATTTATTCCTACCCTGGGGTGGAATAACCTCCCTGGACATTTCCTTTTGCCAGATGTGGGGCACGGAAGGGGATGGGAGGGGGCAGAGCTAATGCCCTGCAGCCCGACCCTGGCCTTAGGAGGCTGGATTGGGGGTCAGGCTGAAGGGAATTAACTTTTTAGCAGGCGGCCGGCATCACAGCTTTTAAATGGAGCCACAGTGCCATGGCAAGAGGACGCCATGGTGCTGCGGCTTCTTTTAAAAGCCCTGGCTGAGTTAGCCGGACTGTGAGTTCCGGACATACAAAGGAGATGTACGTGCGGGACTGAATCGGGCCCTTAGTATCTGAAGCTATAACTGTTATCTGTATTTCTGTCTAAAGATGCTGCATAGCATAGGAACTCTGGTGCTGGACTCATGAGACTTGAGAACATGAGACCAGCATGAGAGACAATGGGGGGGGGGGGGGGCATGAGGAGGTCACAAGCACTGGCTCCTAAGATTTTGGTCTGGCTCCCAAATCAACACAAAATTTGTTGAGGCCTGCAATAGAGGCACAGCATGTTTGGAATTTTGGCACCAGCTATTGGCTGCACAGCTTTACAAATAGTCCTGTCATCATGTATACCTCTCTGCTAGCTGTGCTTTTATGTTTGCTCAGCAGTAACATGAAGCACAGTTCTCTCTGATCCCACATACAGGCAACACTGCCTCTCCCCATGGTTTGTCCCTTCACTCGATCCCAGTGATTCTTGTTCAGAGATGTGCTGTGGGGAGAGCCAGTACTGCACCTAATCAGTGACATGACTGCCTCTGAGCAGATGGCACCAAGATTGATGGAGGGGGAAGACTATGGGGAGAGGCTGTGCCGCCTGCATGTGGGACCAGAGAGGCCTGAGCTTCTCATGCTACTACTCAGCAAAGGCGAGATAAAATGTCACCTGCTCTTTCTTTGTTTTACACTGCATGCAGAGCCTGGCTTGTTGGGGTTTCAATTTAATTTTATCTACATATTTCTACTTTATTATAATTTTTCTGTATTTGGTGAGGGTCTAACGGTGTTTTGCCTGTGTGACTGAGACCAAATGTTCTGTTAGAATGGAGTTTCTATATAGGATCTGTAGTAATCTGGCTTGTTCAGTTTTCTGAATAGGTGAAAGGATGTTCTAGGGCCCACTGCGATATTTATGGTACTGCTTGTTTCTAGGTGGGCTCCTTATTGTCTTAATTTTAGACACTGGTGTCATTATGGTATGGTAGATTTGTGGTATAGGTCTGTAGTAACTTTTGTAGGACTTTTAGTTCACAGTCTGCCTGGATCTGGAGAGGCTGTTAATGAGATGACTGGAATCAGATTTTTTTCCTGTATGTTGGGTTTGATGGTGAAACATCCTAGTTCTGTTATGCATATACTGTTGGAGGAGTGGTTTTGTTGGATGCAGAATAGATGCTCAAAAAGAAAAAAAGAACCATAGCACAGTTTCTAATGCTAAAAATAATAGTTATAATTTATTTTGGTGTTAGAAACTACACTGTGTTTCTCTTTTTCTTCTTGTCCCTTAGCATATGAGCACCTTACATCTTTTTTTTTTTTTTTTTGCAGAATATATATTTACAGGTATCGGTAATTTTTTAATCTTAGAGTACCAGGCTAAATAACTAAATGACTACAATTTTTGCTTCATTTTAATTATATAGCCTTGGTATATGATTTTACCTCTTTTTGGTAAAGCCATTGAAGAGAGCCTCTGCTCCTTCTTTGAGTATCTTGGGGCACCAGCTCATCCCTTGCCTGTTTGATTATACTAGCTTCCTATCCATCTAATAATACTTTTTTTAAAGATAACCATAATGAATTTGCAAACGAATATGCAAATATATCACCCCACCTTTGTGCCCCCCCCCCAATGAAGACGTCAAACTATGCCCATGCTTGAATATTGCAAATCTGTGGGGAGACCTCAGGTAGTGCACGCAAGGAGACCTAATAATATATCTGAGCTATAGGAGTCCTACAAGGAAGAATGGGAAAGTCCAAAAGCGAGAAGAGAGAAGTTTAGCTGGCTGCAGGAAACATTTGGAAACCATTATTTCTTCCAGAAGTTGTGCTGCAGAGTACTGACTGGAAGGGTGTCAAAACCTTTGCACCAACCATATTCATTGCTTTCTTATTTCTGAGTGTGTAAAAGCTGCAAGTAGTAATTATGCATTAAACTTTGCAGAAAATTATCATTTTTAACTTTGTACTATGAATCGGGGCAGCCGGCAGGCCTTTGAAAAGGAGAGCGCCGTTGGGCGCGTGGCCTTTTGCCCCTCCAGCACCCCGGCCCAACTCCTGCTCTCCCGGCGAGGATCGAGCCGGGCAGGGCACCAGGACCGCCTCCCCCATCAGCTGCTGGCCAATCGGGGCAGCCGGCAGGCCTTTGAAAAGGAGAGCGCCGTCGGGCGCGCCTACGCCTGAGGGCCTCGCCAGAGGGCCCTTTGGCTTGGCCCTTTGGCTTGGCCCTTAGGTGCGGGCCCGACTGCGGGTATATGAGATCCTGTGCATCCTCCCCGCCTGTGCCCTGCTACCTCCTGACCACGAACTGAGAGCGATCACAACTCCCTCCCTTTACAGCAGCACAGAACAAGGGCACATCCGGAGCCGCCGCTCTACAAACCTAATTCCCCAAATTGAAGTTTTGGAAATTACTGGAGGACTTATGATGAAGTCTCAACAACATCACATACCTGCTGAATTTATGCTCTAAGCTCTACACTAGTCATACGAAATAGACTGTGAAGCTACTTTTGAATAATGATCATTTTAAGCAGAATTAAAGACCTGTACCGAGACACCATTTTTAGTAACCCACTTCTTGGAAATCAAACATAAGGTGGGTGATTTCACATGTTATAGTTGCAGATCGGTTGAATGCTGTCATGAGTTACAATGTTGTGGATCGATTTTAAGATTTACGAGTTAGCATATTTATCCTCTGATTCAAAGCGGTGCCTGAAACATGAATTCAGGCCAGGAGCATAAAAATTCTTGATCTCAAGTGAATTTTAATTGCATACTTAAAATACTCAAATGGATAGAGACTGATGAATGATTGAGGCACACTGTAATTGTAGATTGATGTCATATAGACGATCCCATCTGATGATCTCTAGTTTATACTACTTTATTTTTCAAACTTTTGGACTCTAGCATATGGTCTCATGATTACATTGAAGACAGTCTAGGCAATATATTCTCACCCACACTCTGGTCAGCTCATTTGCCTGATTATAGTACCTAGCGTTTATTAAGATGGGGCACCTGATCACTGCAATAGTTGGCCTTTACTTCCTCTTCACCAGTTGGCTCCCAAATTCTCTAGCCCTAGCCCCCTCATACAACCTGATCCCAATCCTACAGAGCAATAGGAGAAGATGGGCAGGTACATCCCATCACAACACTAATTGGGACACACGCTTACATCACACCCATCTATTACACATTGCTCTCCAACACTCTATGAAAGCTAAACAAGAAAATAGCCTCCACCCACAAAGCCTAAAATGCGCCCTCATCAATGCCCGCTCAATCCGTAAGAAGTGGCCAGTGATCGCCGACATTATATCCCTCCATAACTTTGACATCCTCATGGTCACCGAAACATGGCTATCCCCCGAAGACGTCGTCATACTCAACCACCTCTAATTTTTCTGTGTTTACAAGCCATAGGCTACACAAAAGAGGAGGTGGAGTACTCATCCTCACCAAGACTGAACTCCATTTCCAGATGGTCGACGCCACCAGTACAATCCACCTCAAGGCAGTCTCCATTTCCAACAAGCTCTGCTCTATAAACATATGTAGAGCTCCTTCTGCCTGCCCGGATGACCTCCCAACTATAATAAACCTTGCATCCAACATCCAGAAGCCAAATACACCAAGTTGGATTCTGGGCGACTTCAACCTGCCAGTGCTTCAAGACAACCAATCATCGGCCTTCCTCGAAGCTCTTGAGATCCTAGGTTACCAACAATTAGTTAATGAACCTACCCATGTGAAGGGAAATACACTAGACCTGGTATTTGCCCCGCTGACAGTTTGCGACCAACCCCACGACACCGTGATGTCAATAACGTCTGTACCATGGTCAGACCACAAACTCATCATGTTCCAGATTCCTACTCAAGACAGACAACCGAAGATCAACAGAGTTCCAAGCGAGACCACTAGACTTCCTGCTAGAAGTTTCCGTCCATTCAATAGCGATCTTATCCTGGCTGAAACGTGCTCGCTCCTTGATGACACCACCCTGGACCTGAAAGAACTGATCACTTGCTGGAACAGTAGGCTTAGTTCGATCGCCTTACAACCGCCACCTAACAGGTCACCAAGGAAAAGAGCAACAGCTCCATGGTACACAGCTGAGCTGAAATCATCACTCACCTTATTACGGAGGCTTGAGAAACGCTGGCGGAGGTCACACTCCACTGGAGACCAGACAGCATACATTTTTCAGCTAACTGCCCACCGCAAAGCGATCACACAGAGGATGAAACAGTACCACACAGACACCCTGAGGCGCTCATTAAACAAACCTCACGATCTGTAAAACCTAGTCAAAACTCTATCCAAGGAACCAACCCCTGAACACCAATGTGAAATCCATCCACAGGAGTTCGCTACTTACCTGCAATCCAAGTTATGTCAGATAAATCTTCAGTAGTGGTTGCATCCACAGATCAAGTGTGTCCAACATCTCTAACGTCTTTCTCTATCCCTTCCAAGAGGTGCATTGAAGACACTATCATGTCCCTCAACACTACTGCGCAAACAGATCCTTGTCCAGTGTTCTGGATAAAGGACCTGCGCAGTGACTTTAGTCCAATAATAACCAGGATAATGAACCTGTCATTCACAGCTGGTGCCTTCCCTCCTGCCCTCAAGCACACGTCTATCAGACCGCTGCTAAAAAATAGCAAGCTAGACCCCCAAAAGGTTGACTCCTACAGACCCATTTCAAGTATACCTTTACTCGCAAAGTTAATCGAAAAAGAGGTGCAAAGACAATTACAAGAACACATTGACTCTGCTGCTCCTCTGGACCCATGCCAACATGGATTCAGGGAGGCACACGGAGTGGAAACACTCCTTACCACCCTCTTCAATAATATAATTACTTGCGTTGACAACATCCGTCGGGTGTGCACTCATTTTCTTAGACATTGCCGCAGCCTTCGACTCTGTAAGCCATGAGCTTCTCCTAGGTCATCTAAAGAGAGAGGCATCCGCGGAACAGCACTTGAATGGTGCAGATCATACTTGTCTGGAAGATGGCAGCACGTACGATCTGGTGGAGCAACATCAGAACCATTTCATCAAAGTCAAGGAGTCCCTCAGGGATCCTCCCTATCCGCCTTGATGTTCAACATATACATGCAACCCATCTGTAAAATCATCTGGTCTTTCAATGTCAGTTGCATGATATACGCTGATGATGTCCTGCTCTATATGCCATTCGCCATAGATAAATTGGATCTCTCCCCTTTGATCAATTGCTTCAATGCCATATCGGAATGGCTCCTGTCACAAAACCTTCGAATTCAACATAAGACGGAGGTGCTCTTCTTCACGAGGAACCCAAATTTCATCCCACCCCAATATTTGAAGGTGAAAGAAGCTGATCTACTTGCAAAACCCACAATACGGTACCTGGGTGTTACATTGGATCAAAACCTTGACATGAAAGCACACATAGCTAACTCTGTAAGAGCAGTCCTATTACAAGATCCGTTCACTCAGACATCTACGCCCATTGCTTGAACCAGAGGATTTCAGGACAATTTACCAGGCCCTGATCATACTGCATTTTGATTACGCCAGTGTCATATTGCAAGGGCTCCCTCAATCTACCCTGAACCCCCTACAGCTTGCTATGAATAGTGCAGCGAGGGTTCTCCATGGTGCATCTAGGAGAGACCATATAACGCCCATTCTGAAACAGTTACACTGGCTTCCTATACAAGCCAGGATCATCTTCAAGACAGTGCTGCTGACTTTCAAAGCGGTCAATAGTGTCTCCTCCTCCTCGCTAAATGACCTCATCCAAACCATAGCCCCTAATAGATCAAGAAGATCTACAGCAATAAATATGCTAAAAATGCCGAGGGAATTAACAAGTTGCACTTTGACAACAGCAAATAGGGCCTTCAGACTTTGTGCCCCTAGAATCTGGAACGCCTTACCACCAAACATCAGGGCAATCACTAACATATCCCAGTTTAGGAAGGCCCTTAAACACTACCTTTTCCTCAAATACTTCCCTGAGGTCACGGTTCCACATCCCCACTCAAATATTTACAATGACACCAACACACCTAGTCAGCCAGGCGAACACTCCCAACAAGTGGTCCTTGGCCTATGAATATGAAACACATGCTATGCTGTTCTATGACACCAATGTGTAAATAGTTACCTTTTGTTATCCAAGTTTTGTTGCCCTGTTAATTGTAAACTCAGACTTATTTACCCTGTCTGATTTTTTTTGTTCCATGTAAACTGCGCTGATGCCGAATAGTGCGGTATAGAAAAATTGTAAAATAAATAAATAAATGAAGAGTTTGTCAGCTTTTCTTCACTTAGGGATTAATTGAAAAATACAGTTTGCCTGGGATGTGTAAACTCTTCTGGGTATTGGGAGAGTGGATCTGCCTTGGCACCAGTCCCATATGTGTGACTGGATTATCCTGCTGCCCACGGAGAGCCACTGTTACAGGTAATCAATTTATCTTTATCAGCATGTGGTTGAACTTTCAGAAAACGGAATGACACAAAACTGTTTTAAGTGATGCGTGCTCATCTGGTAAGGGTATAGTAAATGTGTATAATGTTATACTGACGACTAAGGTGCGCTAGTGTTTAGTGTGTGGTGTTAGTAACTGAATCCTGTTTAATAACATGGGACCTGTGCTAAAATAACACACATTAACATTAGTGCACCTTAGTAACTAGCCCCCTAAATGTGGTGGTAGATTTCCCGCTGGCTTTATCAGCTCTTGGTTTGAAGAGCGTTATGTAAGTATGGATGAGTGTGCTTGACAGAGAATTTTGAAATAGGTGCACAATGTCCTCTGTACCAGCTTAGAACTAATGTTAAGATTTCTGTGTAGAACTTATAGGTTACCTTTTCTTACTGTCCCCAGTCATATTCTCCTTTATTTTGATGACAATACCGGTGCTTGTGAATCCTACCCACATTTGTGGCCTTGTAAGCTTGTTTCACAGGCTTGGGAAAGAATGGGAAATGAGTGGTCCTCATTTCACTGACTGTGCATTATTGGGGAAACTTTGGAGGTTGCATTATTGCTGTCTGCTCCTATTGAAATGACCAATCAGAATAGTCTAAGAAAAGTGCTAAAAATGAACTTAAAAGGTGAAAGGTATTCAGTCTTCTGATTATACACTGTGCCATGCATTATGATATCAGTCAGTGTCATACACCTTTAATTTGCGCATGTTTTTCCTGCAGTGGATTTGAAGTTAGACTGTTGCCTAACAATAGATAATATTCCTTATCATTCCTCCAGTGCAGTCCTCAACCTCTGGGTTGTCAACCTTCACCTGCAGCTAGGAGACTGGCATGTCAAAATCATGACATCACTGGATATAGGCTGCTGCTCTCGCTCCACCTCCCCAGTGTGACCAGTCTCCTTGCAGCAGGAGGAAGTTGTGAGCCTCTTCTGGGGCTCACTAGAGGAACAGATAAGGAGCAATATAGGCTAGGGTAGCTACTTTAATTTTCGGCTAATGCTGTGGGTTCTGTATCTTTAAAAAAAACCCCAAAAACAATTAACACTAATAGGTAGAGCCCTTATCAAAGGGCGACGATTTCTCACACAGGGGAGGTGGGAGAAAGGTTTTGGCGGCTCTTACACCTTCCCTGTCAGTGTTAAGGTTGTCTTGCTCTTGTTCTTTCACCCAGGACTTTCGGGTGAGAGCCCTCCCTCAGGTCAGTGACTTCTCCGAGAACCGCACTCCCGAGCTCGGCTGGTGCAGTGCCGGCTGAGAGGAGCTGAGATTAGCAGTACTCCTGCAGCTCGCGGTGGTGTACCGAGCCGAATTGGAGAGCTGGGAGGCAGCTTTAGCCCAGCGCAGACCTGTCCGGTAAGCCAGTAACCGGTTCAGGCGGCGTCTGGTGCGTGCACGTCGGGGCTTTATCTTCCGCCGGTCTGCTGGGTTATTTCGCGCCCTTTTTTCTCCCCTCCGGGTCCTGCGGCGGCCATTTTGAACGGGGCAGGGAGCCACGTGTTTGCATGCGCTCTTAGTGCTGTGCCCCGGGGGACCGTGGTACCGTTTAGTCCCTTTTTCTTTCCTTGCTTTTTCCTTTATTTTTCTTTTGATTTGGGGGGTTCTTTCTCTCAGAGTTGAAGGCTTTTCTTCTGGCGTTTCTGCCTCTGGTCTGGGGGGCGGGGCTGTGCTCTTCGGTTGGACCGGGTGCAGGACAGGATTTGGGAGCCTAAGCTTACTGCCTTTCTTACCCCTTATTTGTAAGGCTTTTGGTTGGGGTTAACATTCATACCTAACTACATCAGGTGCCAACTAAAAAAAAAAAAAAAAAAGAAAAAAAAAAGGAGAAACAAACCCCAGGGGGACGTTTTAGCGGTTATGACCACCTGACCGCAGTGTGTGGTTTGCGGCACTCGGAGGGGAACGGTAGCGGACTCCGGGGTTTGCCACGGCTGTGCATCCCTCTCATCCCCTGTGGAACAGCAAATGGACCTTAAGGAGCCCTCTGAGCTGCATGTGACCCCGCAATTGGCAGGGGGGATTCCTTTGCAGAGTTCGGACCACAGTCCCGCGGTTGAGGACGCGGGGGGGCAGTTGGATTCGCTCCCGAGTACTCAGCCGGCAGATCTTGGGGATTTTTCCCCGGATTTTGTGTTGTTGATGCACCAAGCCTTTTGCCTGCGCCGTCAAGGTAGGCTGCCGTCTACGCTACTGCCCTCCTTCCCACCACCATTCCTCGAAGGGCCAGAGCTGGGGGGCGAGGGTCCCTCCGCACCTAAAAAGGCGAAGACGTCGTGGGAGACGGACGGTGAACGGCTAGACGTCGAGGATGCTGACTGGCAGCCTGAGGAGGGGTTGGAGGATCTCGAAGACGGTGAGATTCCTGAACCCGAAGATCAAGCCAAGATCATCCGGGTCTTCCGTAGGGAAGAGCTGACGGCCCTGATTGCGGAGTCTATGCAGATCTTAAACCTCCAGACGCCGGCCGCTGCTGAGGAGGAACTTGAAGATCCGGTGATCCAAGCAGTGCGCTGTACGCAGGTGGTGTTTCCTGTGCATAGAGTAGTTGACAAAATGATTCAAGATGAATGGGATCAGCCGGAAGCGGGGCTCAGAGGTATTCGGACCATGAATCGGCTCTATCCTCTGGCTGACAAGGATAAGGATAGGTTCCGTGCTCCGCGGGTGGACGCGGTGGTATCAGCTGTCACTAAAAAGACCACTATTCCGGTAGAGGACAGTGCTGCCTTAAAGGATACTCAGGACCGGAAGGTTGACGGGTTACTGAAGCAGGTTTTTGAAGCGGATGCTATATCCTTGCAGGCCTCCATCTGTGATGCATGGGTAGCCCGGGCGTGTTTGCGCTGGGTTCAGCGTTTACGCCAGTCTCCGCAGTTGGCTCCTGAGGAGCTGCGGGAGCTCGGCAGGCTGGAGTCGGGTACTGCATACTTGGCGGATGTCCATTATGATTTGATCAGGGCTTTAGCTAATAGTACGGCTTCAGTGGTAGCCGCCCGTAGGTCAGTCTGGCTGCGCAACTGGGCAGCGGACGGTTCTTCTAAGTCCCGGTTGAGTAAACTCCCCTTCCGGGGGAGATTGCTCTTTGGAGAAGATCTCAATAAATTGGTGAAGGATCTCGGGGAGTCCAAAGCTGGTAGGCTCCCGGAGGATAGACCTAAACAGACTAAGGGTCAGCAAAGTTTTCGTGGCCAGTTTCGGGACGTTCGGAGGTTTCGTACTTCTCGGTACAGCGGCTACCAGAGGGGCCGCTTTTCGGCACGGGCTCAGGGGTTTTGAGGAGCCAATAGGGGTTTCTCCTCGACTGCCCCTCCAGCAGCCCGCAAGTCGCAATGAGATGAGGCGGGTCCTAGCAGAGGAACCTTCCATAGGCGGGAGGCTTCGGGAGTTTCTCTCTGCTTGGGCCCACATCACTTCCGATCAGTGGGTGTTGGAAATTGTTTGAGAGGGTTACGCGCTGGAGTTTGCGCAGCCCATGCGAGATTCCTTTGTACTGTCCCCCTGTCGGGGCCGCAGGAAGACCCTGGAAGTCCGCAGCACTTTAGACCATCTGCTGCGCTTGGGCGCGGTCGTAGAGGTTCCGGAGGTGGAACGCGGACTGGGTCGTTACTCTATTTATTTCGTGGTGCCAAAGAAGGGCGGAGCATTGCGGCCCATTTTGGATCTCAAAGGTGTAAACCGCTGTTTGCAGGTCCCTCATTTCAGGATGGAAACCTTGCGATCCGTCATTGTAGCGGTCCGTCAGGGAGAGTTCCTCAAGTCGCTCGACCTGATGGAGGCGTACTTACACATCCCGATTCGTCCGACGCATCAAAGGTTTTTGCGGTTCGCTCTTCCTTGGGGTCGCTATCAATTCCAAGCCTTGCCTTTTGGGCTCGCCACGGCACCCCGCACATTCACCAAAATGATGGTGGTGGCGGCGGCGTTGCGCAAGGAAGGCATTCTGGTGCATCCCTATCTCGACGATTGGTTGATTCGAGCCAAATCCGAGTCGGAAAGCAGGCAGGTGACAAGCAGGGTGGTTGAGTTTCTGCAGAGTCTCGGTTGGGTAGTCAACCCGACCAAGAGTTGTCTGGAGCCCTCTTAGGTGCTGGAGTATCTGGGGGTCCGGTTCGACACGAGGCAGGGGCAGGTCTTCTTGCCGTTCAAGAGAGCTCAGGCTCTGCGGAGTTTGGTGCGCAAGTTCAGGGTCACTCCTTTACCGTTCGCATGGGATTACCTTCGGGTGCTAGGGACGATGGCGGCGACCTTAGAGGCGGTTCCTTGGGCCCGGTTCCATATGCGTCCGCTGCAGAGAGCGCTGCTTCGTCGCTGGATTCCCTGGGCCGACTGTTCCGTCCAAAGTCACAGTCCCTGCGGTGGTGGCTGCAGAGGCCGTCTCTGGAGGCCGGGATGCCGCTGGAACCTCCAGAGTGGCTTCCGCTCTTGACGGATGCCAGCCTGATGGGCTGGGGGGCCCACTGCGAGGGCCAGTTTGCGCAGGGTCGTTGGTCTCCTCTGGAGGTTTCCTGGTCGATCAATCGCCTGGAACTTCGAGCGGTGGCTCGGGCGCTTATCGCGTTCGAGCAGTTCGTGATGGGTCGGTCGGTTCGGGTTCTATCCAACAACTCGGCGACGGTCGCCTACATCAATCGCCAGGGCGGCACCGGAAGTGCAGCGATGGAAGAAGAGGCGGATCTCCTCTTCTCTTGGATAGAAGGTCGATTATCGGCAATTTCGGCGGCGCACATCGCGGGGAGAGACAACGTGCGGGCCGATTTTCTCAGCCGGGTTCAGGTGGATGCAGGGGAGTGGGAGCTGCATCCGGACGTGTTCGATCAGATCGTCCTTCGTTGGGGGACGCCCATAATGGATTTGATGGCGACCTTTCACTCTGCGAAGGCCAATCGGTTTTACAGCAGGAGACAGGAGAGAATGTCCGAGGGCATAGACGCCCTGTTACAGCGCTGGCCGGTGTCGGGTCCTCTGTACGTGTTTCCTCCGTGGGCCTTGATAGGCCGCGTGATTCAAAGGGTCAGAGCTCATCCAGGAAGGGTGCTGCTGGTAGCTCCCGACTGGCCGCGGTGCCCTTGGTATGCCGATCTGGTACGTCTTCTGGACGGGGAGCCGTGGCGGTTGCCGGAGAGGGCGAATCTGTTGAGGCAAGGCCCCCTCTTCATGCCGCAGGTGGATCGGTTCTCGCTTACGGTCTGGCCATTGAAAGGGCTCGGCTGAAGAAAAAGGGCTATTCGCCTTCGGTTGTGGATACATTGCTCAGAGCCAGGAAACAGTCTAAGTCTTTGGCCTATGTGCGCGTTTGGCGTATATTTGAAGATTGGTGTTCGTGGCGGTGAATTCGGGCTGCGACTGCCTCTATCCCGGTAGTTCTCAATTTTCTTCAGGATGGCTTTGATAAAGGACTTGCGGCCAGCTCCTTGCGGGTTCAGCTGGCGGCCCTCTCTTGTTATCGGGGCAAGGTACAGGGGGTGGCTCTCGGGGCTCACTCTGATATTTTGCGGTTTCTCAGGGCAGTCTCTCGGCTGCGACCATCGTGCAGGGTGGTGGTGCCGCCTTGGGATCTCAATCTCGTGCTGAAGGCTTTGGCCGCTTCTCCCTTTGAGCCGTTGAGTCAGGCGTCGGTGAAGGATTTGACCTTGAAAGTAGTTTTCCTAGTGGCTATTCTGCCCGGCGCATTTCCGAGCTGCAGGCCTTGTCATGCAGGGATCCTTTCCTGTCTTTTTCTAAGGAGAAAGTTGTCTTGCGGCCCGTTCCATCCTTTTTGCCTAAGGTGGTGTCCTTCCACTTGAATCAGGCGGTTACCTTGCCGGTGTTGGGGTCGCTAGGCGGTTCGGATCAGGATCGCTGTTTGCACCGGTTGGATGTGAAAAGGGTGTTGCGGCGTTATCTGAAGGTGACTCAGCCTTTTCGTAGGTCGGATCGGCTCTGTGTTTGGAGGTGTTCGCAAAGGGGAGGTGGCTGCTAAGGCCTCTATTGCCAGATGGATCCAAGAGGCGATTGCGTCCGCTTACATGCTTCAGGGACGGTGTGTGCCCGTCGGTTTCTGAGCTCATTCTACTAGAGCTCAAGCGGCTTCCTGGGCGGAGCACAGCTTGGTGCCCCCAGGGGAAATTTGTAGGGCGGCGACTTGGTCGTCCTTGCATACATTCAGTAGGCATTACCGTCTTGACGTGGCGGCGGCCAATGATGCTTGTTTCGGTTCGGCGGTTTTACGTGCCGGATGGAAAGGTCCCGCCCCATGATTACTGCTTTGGTACATCCCAGAGGTTGAGGACCACTGGAGGAACGATAAGGAAATGATAATTACACTTACCTGGTAATTGTAGTTCCTTTAGTGACGACAGTGCAGTCCTCAGTCCCGCCCGGAGTTCTTTCAGGTTCAGCTCAGCATTTGGATTAAGTGGAGATGAATTTCAGGTAGGTTTCCTGTCAGTCGTTTTCTCTTCCCTCGGATTTCCGAGTATCAGTATCTGCGTTTGCGTACCGCAGGGAAGGTTTAAGACTGCCTTACCTAGGTTGGTCAGTGTTCAGTTTAGTTAGTCATGTTTATTGTAGCTACTTATTTGTTGCTCTCTTGAGTCTGCTTTGTTAATAGTTCACACTGGGGAGGTGGAGCGAGAGCAGCAGCCTATATCCAGTGATGTTATGATTTTGACATGCCAGTCTCCTAGCTGCAGGTGAAGGTTGACAACCCAGAGGTTGAGGACTGCACTGTTGTCACTAAAGGAACTACAATTACCAGGTAAGTGTAATTATCATTTCTTACCCTTCCACTTTTTTTTTTATGGTAACTCTGTTTTATTCACAAAAAATCACAGACATATCATAGTAAAACAGACAACAACAGTTTTGTAGACAAGCAAAACAGTATAATGCTACTACACAAATGTTCGCTACTACCACAAAGGTAGAGTATCAAGAAAGTCAAAAGCACCCATACATGTCAGAGAGAGCGCGCAGCCGCCACTGGGAAAACAAACGAGTGTCCAGTGATAAAGCATACAGAAGGGGACCACCCACCTTCCCATAACCAGGACGGCCTACCCACTCCACCTATCGCCAGCTCCCCCCCTTAGGTTACCTCCCCCTTTACCCCCCAACTACCTCCCCGCCCCCACCCCCAGTGTCGGATCCCGGACCCTATCACACTCCCTCCTACTAAGTCAAAGCGAGGCCTAGGGTTGACCCTTCTCCCAGGTCACCCGCTATCCCAAAGCATCAGGTCAGGTCCCGATCCATACCCCCCCCCCCCTCCCCAATTGGACAACTAATCAGAACGAGATATGGGAAGACAGAAGTGTCAAGGGAGAGCTAACAATCCATCCAAGGCTCACCTCTTTCACCCGACAGCCACCCACCAATCGTATCCGGGCATGCTCTCAACCCCACTGTCTAGATGGGACGCCTAGAAATCCGCCGCCGCACCCCTGCAGGGAGCAGTTGCACGTGAGGTCCCCACATCTGCAGGAAGCGGTGCCATCTTCTTTCAACTCCCGCGGCATGTAATTGATCCAGAAGCAGGGCATTATGCAGCCGCACTCGCCAGAGTCCATATAACGGTCCCCGCACATCCAACCACTGATGCAATACCGTCAGACGCGCCAACAGCAGTGCCAGACGTAACCAACATTTTATTTTATTTATTTATTTCAATTTTTATATACCGCGCTATTTACAATCAGCGCGGTTTACAGAGAACCAAAGACCAGAACAACAGGCTGCTCGGTATTACATAAAACCGGAAAAATAAACTTGGATAAGATAAACATGGATAATATGGGGTAAAACTATATACATAGAATATTGATCTGTTAATCCGATCACATAAGAGAGGTATTTATGTAAAATTATCAAAAATGTTTGGAAAAGGAGGGAATGTGGTTCGTTTGTAGTGAATATTATGCACTTTATGTAGGGTAGTATTTAATGAATAGGTTATGTTTGAGGGCCTTTCTGAATTGGACTATGCCAGTTATGGCACGAATTTCGGGTGGTAGGGAATTCCAGTGTTTTGGGGCACAAAACATGAAGGCTCTGTTCGCTGTTGCTCGGCTACAAGTTGTTATAGCCTTCGGCATTATTAGGGTGTTTATCGCAATTTGTCTTCTGGATCTAGTTGGAGGTAATGCTTGTGTGAGATCAGTTAGAGAGTTTGCAGACAAACCATGGATGGCCTTGAATGTGAGAATTAGGGTTTTGAATATGAGTCTGCCTTGTATCGGGAGCCAGTGAAGATGTTTGAGGATTGGTGTCACATGATCACTCCTGGATGCTCCTTGTAGAACCCTTGCAGCAGTGTTCATGGCCAGTTGAAGAGAACTTAGAGTGGATTGTGGGAGACCTTGTAGAATTGAATTGGCGAAATCGAAATGGGGTAGGATGAGTGCTTGGAAGATGGTTCTAAAATCGTCTGGGTCCAGTAATGAGCGTAGATGCCTGAGTGTGCGTATCTTGAAGTACACAGCCTTTGTAATATTGTTTACGTGTGTTTTCATATTAAGACGGTGGTCCAGGGTGACTCCAAGGTATCTTATTGTTTCTTTGGTGGATAGATCAGCTCCTTTAACACTTATATGTGATGGTGGAATGAAGTTAGGGTCTCTCGTAACAAAGAGAACCTCCGTTTTCTTGTGTTGGATGCGGAGGTTCTGTGAGAGAAGCCATTCTGATACCGCATTGAAGCAATTTATTATGGGCAGTAGATCTAGTTGCAATGTAGAAAATGGCATATAAAGTAGGATATCATCTGCATATATCATACATTTCACGTTGAATGATCTGATGATATTGCAGATAGGCTGCATGTAGATGTTAAACATGAGAGATGAAAGAGATGACCCTTGCGGTACCCCTTGTTTTTGATGGAAAAGATTTGATTCTCCCGTTGCAGATTTTACATATTGCATTCTGGTGTTCAGGTAAGATTTACACCATTCCAGTGCTGAACTATCGATGCCTTTTTCCTTCAACCGTGTAATGAGTATCTCGTGATTTACCGAATCAAACGCCGCTGCTATATCTAAGAAGATTAGCACAACGCCTTGACGGATGTTGTCTATGCTGGTGAGTATGTTATTGAGGAGGGTGGTGAGGAGTGTTTCAACTCCATGATGTTCTCTGAAGCCATGTTGAAAGTAGTCAAGAGGCATACTTGCGTAGGTTCCAGGGTGTCCCCCCTTTCATCTCCCCAGATATCTAACACCACATTCCGTGCATTCAGAGACTCCAACCCCGGAAGGCAGCGATGAAGATGGTCCCCCACCCTATCCCAGAAAGCTCGGGCCCTGGGGCACGCCCAGAACATGTGGCCCAGAGTTGCCCGATCTTGCCCGCAGCGGGGACAACAATGATGCACTCCTATGCCCGCCCGCCAGGCCCTCAAGGGAGCAAAATAAAGACGACGCGCAACCCGAAACTGGGTATCACGATGAGTTACTTGAGAGCTGAGGGTCGGAATAGCTGCCAGCCCCCCCAATAGTTGCTCCGCGCCAACCACTTCCCCCAATTCTTGGGACCAAGCAGCCGCCACAGTATCCATTGCCAACGGGGACACACCGTCCCACAGCATTCGATGGAGACCAGACACGCGATCTCCCCTGTCCCCCCCCATCAGTGCCAACTCGATACCCTTCCACTTTTAATGGAAAAAAATGATTGACCATGACTGAATTCTAAAATAAAAGAAATTCTTCCTAATCGTTCCCCTAGGCCAGTCCAGCCATGCATGGGTTGTCACCGTTTTCCAGCAGCTGAGAAATGAGCATGTCCAAACTCTTCAGTAAGAGAACAAGAGCTCCCTCTTCAGCTGTGGACTACAGTCTCTCAGTTCTCAGCAGCTCAGTGAACAGCTTGTGTGTTGCGGACTCCCTGTTTAGGCTTTGTTAATTTTTTTTTTTTTTTTTTTAGATCAGCAGGAAGAAAAGAAAGCACTGAAATTGGAGAGAGAGCAGGTGTTGTGCAAAGCTTGCTGGGGTTAGTCTTCCTCCTTGAAGAGTGAAAGCGGGCAATTGGGGCAGGGCCTGCCTCCTACTAGATCAAGTCTCGCATAGGGTTAAATACCTGGGAGCCTCAGGCACCTGCTAGCATCAGGCTGCTGAAGCCCCCCTTACCTCAAGCCAGAGTGAAATGCTGTATTTCGGGAGGGGGGGCGGGGAGAAAAGCAGAGAGAGCTGGTGTGGTGCATACAAGACAGTGTGGCGGTCCGTTTATTTCTCTGTTTCCCCCCTCGCAGCAATCATGTCGAGTTGAGGGACTTGGGGCCCTGCTGGTGGTTCCTTTGCTGCTCCCCGGCATTGAGGTGATGTGTGGTCTGTTAGCCTTTCCCCCCCTTGACGTGGTATGCATGCGGCCTACGCTTCCTACATGTGCGCAGTGTGTCGGTAGCTGCGGAGTGACTACGGGGGTTGTTCCACAGGGTTTGCTTGAGAGGCGGTAGACTGTTTCAGGGCACAGTGGAGATGGACGTGCTTCCCGAAATGCTAGCAGGGGTTTCTCTGCCGGCAGTGGTTCCCATGGTTTTTGGTGGGAACCGTGGCCATTTCCTCTGAGGCAGCCCTTTCCCCGAAGAAAAAGCTGAAAGGAGGGAAAAGAAGTCTAAAAGGGGCTGCGGCCACCAATTCAGCACTGCAGATGGTGCCACTGGCTGGTGCAGACCTGCAGGAGCCATTTTTTGTGCCAGATTTCATTTTGCCTCTACACAGAGCTTATTGTCTTAAAAGAAGGCAGGCTGAGACTTCTGCTAAGACTTCAGTTCCTGCTCCTTCAACGCTGGAGGCTCTGCAGGAGGGGAGACCCTATGGAAGGGTCTCTCTTGGGTAGCAGAGGTAAGGGAGAAACTGATTCCTGGCTTGGTCTGATATCCCCTCAATCCCCAGGGTTGGAGAAGCTGGGCGAAGGGCCCTCGGATCTTTGGAGAGACTCTGGAGCTCAGGAGCTAAAAGATGGGGAGATAGCTTCAGGAGAGGATCACAGTGTTTTCCGGGTGTTTCATAAGGAAGAAGTTTTGGCCCTTATTAGCCATTCTCTCTCGGCCCTGAAGATTGTTTTCACGGATGCCGGTGGGGGAATCCTTGCAGAATCCCTTGTTGCAGGGGATCAAGGGGACTCAGGTTTGTTTCCCAGTGCATAGGGTAATCAAAAGGATGATTGAGTCTGAATGGGAATTTCCTGAGGCCACCCTCCAGGGCAGCAGGACTATGGCTCAGTTGTACCCAGTTCCTTCAAAGGAGAAGGAACTCCTGCGATGCTTAGGGTGATGCTTTGGTGGTGGCAGTGATGAGGAAGACCATTATCCCAGTAGAAGGTGGAGCGGCTTTTAAGGACCTCCAGGATCAGAAGCTGGAATCCTTAATCAAGCAGGCCTTCGATTCTAATGCTTTGGCACTGCAGGCATCCATCTGTGGGGTTTGTTTCCTGGGCCTCTCTTTGCTGGCTCCAAGACTTAGCGTCTGTGGACTGGGAAGACCAGGCGGCAGAGGGCAGTAGGCTGGAGTCAGCCATGGCATACCTATCGGACACTTGTTATGACTTGGTTCGGGTTGCTGCCAAGATATGATGGCTTCCATTGTTGCGACCCGACGTTTCCTGTGGCTCTGTAACTCTGCGGCAGATGCCTTCTCCAATTCATGACTGAGTAAGCTCCCATTCGAGAGGAAGCTGATGTTTGGTGAGGCCCTCAAAGATTGTAAACGATTTAGGGAACTCTAAGGAGGGTCGCTTACTGGAGAGCAAGACTAAAGGTCCAAAAACAGGAGCACCCTGAGGGGCCAGCCCAGGGATTTTCCGAGATTCCATAACTGCCTTGCCCCCTACCAGCGCGAACGTTATGGATCACAGGGGCAACCCTTTTGGGTCTCCCGGGGGTGTGGATGAGGATATTACGTTTTTACTCCTTGTCCCACCCAAAAAGCCCCAATAAAGCCAGGGCGCCCCTGATGACAGTGTCGATAGGCGGTCTGTTGCAACAGTTCTACCCCATCTGGGCCAGCATTATGACTGACCAATGGGTTTTTGGAGATAATTCAGAAGGGCTACATTCTGGAGTTTGCCCGGCCCCTATCCGAGGCCTTTATTTTGTCACCTTGCAGGGCTCCAGAGAAAAAGAGAGCAGTTGCAGTTTGAAGCACTAGTGCCAGTTCCTCCGCATCAATATGGAATTGGGTGATATTCCATCTATTTCATGGTGCCAAAGAAGGAAGGGGCCTTCAGGCCCATCCTAGACCTCAAACATGTGAATCGGGCCTTGCGTGTCTGCACTTTCGCATGGAGACTTTGAGATCGGTTATCCTGGTGGTGAGGCAGGGTGAGTTCCTGTCTGCTCTGGATCTCACGGAAGCTTATCTGCATATTCCCATCCACACAGAGCATCAACAATTTCTGCGTTTCGAGGTGCCCATGAGGCACATTCAGTTCAGAGCACTGCTCTTTGGTCTACTACCGCTCCACACACCTTCACCAAGATCATAGTGGTGGTGGTGGCAGCAGTGGCTGCTCTACGGAAGGAATACTGATGCATCTGTACCTGGATGATTGGTTGATCTGGGTAAAGCCTAAGGAGGAGGCAATTATCGCCACTCAGCGGGTGATGGAGTTCTTGCAATGCCTGGGCTTGGGTGGTCAACCTGGCCAAATGTCAGCTATGGCCAGTCCAATGGCTGGTCTACCTAGGGGCCCAGTTTGATACTCCGAGTTGGTGTCCTTGCCCAAGGGCAAAGTGCACAAGTTTCAAGCGCAGTTGAGAAGATTTTTGCGCATGCAGGCGATGATGGCATGGTATTGCCTCCAGCTGTTGGATTCTATGGTGGCAGCTCTGGACCTGGTGCCTTGGACCCGGACTCACATGAGATCTTTACAGCACACCCTACTGTCCACGCAGATCCATCCGGTGTTGCAGAAGTTGTGCTGTCCTTACAACACTAGGGACAGTCAACTGGTGGTTGCAGGCAAGCCATCTCTGGAGCAGCCACAATAGATACTGGTGGCGATGGATGCCAGTCTTACTGGGTAGGGTGCCTGCTTCCTCTCCCAAGTGACATAGGAGCAGTGCGCCAGAGGAGAGCTCTTGGTCCATCAGCCATCTGGAGATGCGTGCGGTGTTCCTGGTGTTGCAGTTCTTTCGCCCTTGGATTTGGCAGAAGGCAATTTGTGACTATTCTGACAACATGACCACAGTGGTGTACATCAACAGGCAAGGGGGCATGGACAGTGCCACCCTGCTGACGGAAAGTCAGTTGATGCTGTGTTGGGCAGAGGAGAATCTGTCTGCCTTGTCGGCAGCGCATGTAGCAGGCAAGGGCAGCATTCAGGTGGATTTTCTCAGTCGATATTGGTTGGACCTGGGCGAGTGGGAGCTGAATGCAGCCGTGTTCCATGACATCACGCGGTGCATTGGAGGGTGCTAGTCATGGATCTCATGGCTACGCTATCCAACACCAAGTCAAGCTGATTCTTCAGCAGGTACAGAGAGAATATGTTGGAGGGTCTAGTTAAATGCTGGAAAGCAATGAGCACAAATGCTCGTAGCTTAGCCAACAAACCTCCGGACCTGGAAGCCCTAATGGTGGAAAAGGACTTGGACATTGTGGCCATTACAGAAACATGGTTTAATGAATCGCATGATTGGGATATAGCCATACCTGGCTATAATCTATTCAGAAGAGACAGAGAAAATGGAAAAGGGGGAGGAGTAGCCTTGTATGTCAAAACCAATATTAAATGACGTGGTATTTAGGCGTATTTACAGAGCATATAAACTCGTAACCATTTATGAATTAATCGCTCAAAAAACTTTACCCCAAATGCAAAATCTTCTCACAAATGTACTATTTTTCAAACACTTGGCAAGGTCTCAGACTTCCCGACACCATCAATGCTTACTGCCAGCAACCCGGCAGAGCCGTGCCAAATAGCATCAATGACCTGCCAAGATGTCTACAATTACTGAAATGTGCATAAAATCTTCTTTCACAGTTTTGCAATTGTTAAGAAGGAATACTAAAGTGCTTGAAATAATCCAAAAAATGCAAAATCAACTTATCTCAATTTTGCCGTAGTCCAAAAAAGTTTCCCAACGCTGTCTTTATAGCGCTTCAACGCGTTTCTCCTGTGCAGGATTCTTCAGGGGAAAATAATCATGCTACTCGTGTTTCAAGTAAAGCTGGCCAAGCCGAACTTAATTTGCAGAGAAAGGTTCCTGCTTCCTATGGCTCCCTAAAAACAGAAAAGAACAGACAGCCATCCACCAACCATTGAAAGACACTCAAATAGATTGCTACTATGTTGTTATATATATTACTATAGTCTGTATCAAAAAATAACGTAGCTCACTAACCAGCTTTTAGCCGACAATCAGCACATATAAAACTTTATCCCAGAGATGCTGCCCATGTCTTCGAAGGATCACCTCTCCTTTCCAATTGACAAAAAAACGCCGCGCATGCGGTCTTCCAGTGTCCCTTTGCCTTATATAACCGATTGCCAACTGAATGATGTGTGTATACGTGTTGTCGCCCATCCACCATCAAATGGAGCACGCTCTCCATTCAATCATATTATTCAGACCTGTTGGTTCTACAGAACGCAGATTAAAAATCCATCGTTGTTCACGGAACAATAGGGTTTGATCCCTTGACCTACTCCTCTTTCCAGTATGTATTTGTTCAATAGCAAAACATCGAAAATCTTCAAACGAATGGCCAAGTGTTAAACTATGTTGCACTATGGGGGCTTCTTTCATTCTACACTTAAGACGACTTTTATGTTCCCCCAAGCGAATCCGCAAAGGCCGGGTGGTCTTGCCAATATGCAGTAGATTGCAGGGGCATTGCAAGGCGTATACAACGAAAGCAGAATCACACGAAGTGGTGCCCCGTAAGGTGTAGGTTGTCGTGATAGGTAAAACTGTCTATCGCGAGATTAATGGCACACATATTACAGTGGCCACAGGGGGAATGCCCCCTTTGCTCGTCGTGTGAAGCCACATGAGTTGGCAATGGACACAACTGTGTGGGACTAACAAGTTCCTTTAAATTAGCGTGTCTTTGCCAACCACACCTGATTTGTCGTTCTGTGAAACCCACCATGCTTCGTAATATGTTAGAATGTTTCTGAAGAATTTTTTGTATTTTATAACTTAAAGGGGAGAACTTGGTGATAAAATTTATTGTGGTATCCTCTAGCTTGTTTTTGGGCTGAGCATTCAAAAGAAATGCTCGATGGTTATATTTGGCACGGTGGTAAGCTTGACTGACAACTCCCTTAGGGTACCCCCTGTCTTGAAAATTGGCCCTCAATTCTGCTTTCGTCGTTGTCACACTCGTATACAATTTACCAGTAGTTGTCACACTCACGCCATCACCTTTTTAGATGTACAGATTAGTCGAACTGTAACAGGATGGAAAACGTCGGTATACAAAAAACCGACTGATCGAAATACTTTACTGCATTATGACAGTGTTCACCCTCGTAGTCTAAAGAATGGATTACCTTTTTCTCAATTTATTCGCTTTCGACGGAATTGCTCTCATGATGATGATTTTAAGGCACAGTCCCCCTCCGCAAAGAGCTGACCGACATGGCTAAGTCCCTTATGCCCCCACAGCCGAAAAGCGGGGTCAGTCATCCCAGGGGAGAATAACACATTATCTACTATGGGCGCCAAGGGAGACAGGACCATCTCCCGAGGCCAGAAAAACTGGTCCCAACATTGAAGAGTATGGAGGATATAGGGGTTACTCATACGCAAACCACCGTGCAACTTGGAACAAAGCCACAATCGATCCCCCAATCCCGCCCCCCCCGAAAGGTACATTTCCATTTGAACCCAATGTTTGTTGCTATCAGTATTCATCCACTCCACACCAGCGCGGCATTGCGCCACCGCATAATACCACTGGAGGTTGGGCGCCCCATACCTCCAGAGCGCGTATGCATATAAAGAATCCGTCGCGCTATGCGGGGACGGCGGTACCGCCAGATAAACATCAGTAGCGATTGCCAAGTGGCCAAGGTTCCCCGGGGCAAAGGTATAGGAAGTACTTGAAAGAGGTATAAAAACCTCGGGACAACCACCATCTTAACCACTGCTATACGCCCAAACCAGGACAGCATCAAACTGGCCCAGGTCTCCAGATCTCGCCGAACCTGCTGAATTAAAGGTCCATAGTTGGCCTTATAGAGCGCAGCCCGATCAATGGTCAGATTCGCCCCTAAGTAGCGGAGAGAACCAGTCACCCACCGAAAGGGATAGCTAGCCTTCAATTGCAAGCAGATTGCCTCCGGGACCTCAACATTTAAAATCTCCGATTTAGTATAATTAATTTTGAATCCGGAAACTTGCGAAAAGACCTCAAAAAGTTGCATAGCAGCCGAAAGAGACCCGACCGGGTTCACCAATGATAATATAATATCGTCCGCAAAGAGAGCAATTTTGTATTCAGAGGGGCCTACCCGAACGCCCAAAATGTCTGGATGCTCTCGAAAGCCCTGCGCCAAAGGCTCCATCACCAAGGCAAACAGCAGTGGTGACAAGGGACACCCATGCAGAGTCCCCATTTCCAACACAAAGCTCCCCGCCTGACCCCCATTAACCCGGACACAGGCTGTGGGATCTTGATAGAGACTTTGAACCCAACGCATAAAATGAGGCCCAAATCCCATCTTTTCCAACACACACCAAAGATAGCCCCAGCTGACTCGATCGAATGCCTTCTCAGCATCAACACCCACCAGAAGCGCCGGCTGAGAGTCCTGTCGGGCCACATGTATCACCTGTAACATTTGCCTAATATTATCCGCCGCCTGTCGACCCGGCACAAAACCAACCTGATCTGGATGCACTAGTGCAGGGAGGACCCGGTTCAGTCGAGCAGCCAGTACTGAGGCCAGGATTTTAACATCCATATTCAATAAAGAAATAGGACGGTAGGAAGCCGCCTCTTGCACAGGCTTACCGGGCTTAGGAAGAACTACAATAAGAGCCTCAAGTTGGGAAGGGGGCAGTGACCCCCCCCTTCAGAACCTCATTAAAAAGCACCACCAGAGTTGGCATTAATTGAGCACTAAATTTCTTATAATATTCCCCGGGAAAACCATCACTGCCCGGCGCCCTCCCAGTCCGTAAGCGACGAATGGCGGCCTCCACCTCTTCCGTAGTAATATCAGTGTCAAGTTGCTCTCTATCAGAACCAGCCAACTGTGGTAGTGTAACAGTCCGCAGGTAGTCCTGCACATGAAGCAAATCGAAAGGCTCAGCTTTATACAACTGTTTTAAAAAAGCAGCGAAAACCTCACGCACCTCCCGAGAAACCACCCGCATGTGTCCCCGAGAATCCCGAATTTCTCGCACCACTCTCGAGGTCTGTTGCTGACGAAGCCATAAAGCAAGGTATTGACCAGCCTTATTCCCCCGTTCATAAAACGTTTGCCGTAGCTGCCGACGTATATTATCTAATTCTCTCTGCATACACGCATCCAGTTTAGCCCGCGCCATTCGCCATTGACGCCAAACACGTTTAGAGCCCGTCCGAGCATGCTCCATCTGGAGGCGTCTATGTTCCACCATCAGCCGGCAGGATTCCCGTTTCCAAGCCCGCCGAGTGCGAGCGGACTCAGCAATCAGACGACCCCCGCGCCGTAGCTTTAAAAGCATCCCAGACCATAGATAACGAAACCTCCTTGGAATCATTTAACTCAAAAAATTCAGTTATAAAGCACCCATGCTCCTGAACCGCACTCTGCCGCCGGAAAAAACGATCATCCAACCGCCACGACCCTAGCCAGCATGGAGCGTGATCCGACCACGTCAACGTCCCATGTCCAGCCTCCACCCTCCCATCCATCAGACGTTGATCCAACAAAAAGTAGTCAATACGAGTATGGACCTTATGTACAGACGAGTAATAGGTATAGCCTTTTTCCCCAGCATGAGTATCTCTCCAAACGTCACGCAGGCCTAAATCAAGCATGAATTTTTGCAACGCCTTGCTAGACCCACCCTGCGCCCGCCCAGCGCAGCCCGTCGAGTCCAAATGTGATATCATGTGAGCATTACAATCCCCGCCCAATATAATAGGCCCTTTCGCAAATTCAGCCAGTAGAGTTTTCAGTCGCGCAAAAAAGGTCACCTGGCCTTCATTGGGGGCATATATATTAGCCAGCGTTAATAAGCGGCCCTCTAACCGGACATTCATCAAAAGCCACCGCCCTAATGTATCCCTCTTAACCTCCTCCACCCTAATAGACAAACACTGGTGAAACATCAGGGCCACTCCACACTTCTTCCTGCCATGCACATCCGACGCTACCCACACCTCGGAATAAGGCTTACGTTTCAACCAGCCTTGATTACAACCGCGGAGATGAGTTTCCTGCAGAAACACAATGTCCCCCTTCAAGGATCTCATTTCTGTAAACAGCAAGGAACGCTTCCCAGGGGAGTTAAGACCCTTTACATTCAAAGACACCACCTTCAGCATGAGGAGTCTACTCCCACCTCACTTCTGCCCGTCCACTCCCTCCGCCCGGGGTAGGCTAGCCCCTCCCCTCCTCCCATATGCACAGTCTGTAAGCATAAAAAGCAGCCGTGTACCTGGTACCCCCTAATAATTACACATATGAGCCCCCCTTCACTACCCCCACCCCTACCCCATAAGCTGACACAGAAACCCCCACCCCCCACCCCTGCCTCCCAAACATCCTCCATCAATCCTCCCCCCCCTCATATCCCTCCCCCCAACCCATCATTACCACCTGCCAGTCAAAAAGACAGGACACGGTAAAACTGATCCCCTAACCCAGCTCCAACCAGAACTCCCCATACAAGAGAAAATACAATATTGCATTCCATCTCATTCCCATGGGCTTCAAATTCCTCCGCTGTGAGAAGGGCACCCATCAGAGTCTTAAGCACCACCCGCAGATCTTCAGCATCCCCCACAGCCTCCGGAATGCCTCTGAAACGCACATTGTTGCGACGGGACCTATTTTCAATATCATCAATCTTATAAGTCAGTTCCATTGCTTGCGAATTCTGGCGGTCCACCGCGCACTGTAATTCCACCAAAGCACTGTCATGATCCTCTAGTTTTGTCTCAACCTCTTCCACTCGAGTGCCTAGGTCTTTTATGTTGCCTCTATGCTCCGCGATCGTACCCATCACTTCATCTCGCATGGAGCGAAATTCACAGGCTAAGTCTTCAAATTCCTTGCGGAGCTCCCGCTGCAGGAGAGCCTGTGTAGATGACTCTGCAGAGCCCTGCTCGAGTTCACTCAGTCTCATCACCAGACCCTTCTGATGGCTGCTCTTTGGGTGAGCTGTTTGGAGAACCACGCTTACTCAGCAGACGCTGAGAGGCTCGCAACTTTTCCCGGGCTTCCAGCCCCTTGGTTTTAGCAGCCATAGGACATCAAACTCTCCCCCTGGCGAGCAGGCAAAGAAATGTAGGGCAGCACCAACTGCTAGACGCGCCCACAACCAGGCCAGGTATATGCCAGAATCAGCAAGCAGGTGTTGAAGGGCTGTGGTGAAAAGTAGAGAGAAAAAGTCCCACTGTAAGACAGCAGAGGGCGCTCCAGGCTCACAACAGAGTACACCGGCCAGCTAGCACCGAGAGAAGCACCACGTTTAGCTGCTGCTACAACAAATTCCACTGTTCAGAGAAGGAGGAAGCAATCAATCAAATTTAAAGTCCAAAGATCTTGAGCAGAGATCCAGCTGTGGAAGCAGAAATCATGAAGAGCAGGAAGATCCAGAGTGCAAATCTCCGAGGAGCTGACATCACACAAAGGGCTTCTTCTCGCCAAAACGGACTGGAACGCAGATAGTATCATGCGTTCCACGACTGCATGGTAATGGCCGCCATACTTCCCGAGCAAGCCACACTTTCACAGCCAGTTGCCCTCCTCTTCTGAGAGCCTCCTACCTGGCCAGCACCGTTTTGAATGAAGGGGCAGCTCACAGATACTACCGGAGACACCGATCCCTCTCCCTTCTCCAGCACACGATTAGCAGAAAGGGAGCCGGCAGTTAACAGGGAGGCAGCAACTCTCAGGGTCCCCTCCGATCGCCGGGTCGAGTAGGGTATGGGACAGAAACAGCCAGAACAGAAGCCACACTCCGATCTCCAACAGCAAGGTATGGAGGCGATCCCCGCCGCAGCATTTTACTCCGTGGTCTCCCAGGCACAGGGATGACCGCCGTTCGCAATCTTTATCAGCCAGAAAGAAACCCCAGACAATCCCACACCCGATTCAGGTAGGCACGGGTGTCTTGCACTGGGGAATGCAAGTCTTAGCTCAATATATGGAGAGCCCGGTGCAGAGCTGTTTTAAATTGCGGCCATTCCTTTACGGGCTCTCTAGCCCCTCCCCTCCCCCCTTGCTAAAATTTTAGCCAACTGTTTGCAGCTCTTCCAACCTAATTTAGTCCATTGCAGCCAGTTGGGTTTTATACCAGGGAGACAGTGTTTAGACAACGTGTGAAAGGTTCTGAATCTTATTCATCTGGTGAGGACTAGGGAGAATCGGTGTTACTCCTTACAGTTGATGCAGAAAAGGCCTTTGACAGAGTCTTCTGGCCTTATATGTTTCAGGTATTGGAGAAGTTTGGCTTGGGAGGGTCCTTTAGACAGTGGATTCAGGTTTTGTACAAAAGGCCTACCGCACTCTTGAAAATAAATAACTCTTACTCCCAAGCTTTTGAGCTGCGGTGTGGCACCCATCAGGGGTGCCCACTGTCACCATTATTGTTTGCTTTGGCAATGGAGCCATTGGCCTATTTCATTCGACAGAGGGGGGATATAACGGGTATTGCAGGGAAACAGATTCCTTTAAAAGGGGTGGGGGAGGAAGTTGGCCTCATCAGGATTCAAAATGAATCCCTCTAAATCGAGATCCTGGAAATCTGCTTACAGCAGGGGGAGAAGGGTGCTATCTGGGAATCTTTTCCATATCGCTGGGCCTCGTCTCGTGTGATACCTAGGAGTTAACTTAGCAGTGGACACCTCCAAACTAGCTCAATTGAACTTCGACCCCCTATGGAGTTTGATTTGTTCTAACTTGCCACAGTGGAGGAACCTGGGGAGATCATGGTTTGGATGAATTAATTGTGTCAAAATAATATTACCTAGGTTTCTCTCTCTTCAATGCCCTTCCTATAAGGCTTCAGTGGGGGAAATTCCGTAAGTGGTAAAAGGGCTTGATGGATTTCATATGAGGATATAAAAAGCTTTGAGTTGCACATACGATCCTCCACCATAAAAAATAAGACCCCCGTTCTCCACACAAACACCAGCACAACCCATCTCCCCTTCCTCATTTCTGCAAACTTTCCGTGGTAATGTGCCAGCGATATAGCACCTTATAGGCGTTTTCAATCAAATTTATAGCCATTATCCCCTTAGCCAGAGATGTGAATAATTGTCCAGTCCTCTAAAGGCCATGATATACCTAAGTCCTCCTCCCATTGAACAATGTTTTTCTGTCACGACTGTTTCCTCATCTAACGCCCAGTACAGGCAAGACAGACAGCTCTGCATGGACTCGGTTCTGAAGATCTCTTCCACCTCTTTGAGCTCCCCCACCGCCATCCTTCCCCCACCTTTCTCACCATAAGTAATGGGCTACCTGCCTATATTTGAAACTGTTCCCTTGGGCCAGATAATATATATCTTGCAATTCCAAAAATTGGATCATACCGCCCTGCCTCATAAATTGCCCCACACACGTTAGACCCCCTTCCTCCCATCTTTTAAAGTTGGGTCCATTAATCCTAATGGGAAGGAGAATATTTGCTGCTTCCCAAAAAGTCTGTCGTATTCTAGCCCACATCCGAATTGTGAGATGGATGAATGGGTTCTGTTTCACTCCCGGTCCCAACCTCTGTGGGTCAGTTCATAGCAAATAATCCAATGGTTGCTCCCCTACCGCCGCTTGCTCTAGTGCCACTCACTCTTTCCAGGTCGACATATGCAGTAGATTGGCATATGTAGGTTGGATGGGAAGAATAGCAGCCCTTAAAATGGTAGTGGTACCCAAGTTGTTGAATTTATTTTCCCATCTGCCAATTGGGATTCCCCCCTTTTTTTTTTTTTTTTTAAAGAAACTTGAAGATAAGTTTAGTCATTTTATTTGGGGACATAAGCATGTGTGCATTGCCTAGGACCACCTGGTGTGGACGGTTAAAGAGAGGGGGGTCTATGTTGTCCCAAGTTGGAGTTGTACTACAAGGTGGCTGTTTTGTAGGGGCTTTGCTGTCATTACGTTAGGCTTCCAGATGTGCATTGGGTTGATATGGAATGTGGTTGGGTAGCCACTTTATCCATGTTTGAAGCTATGAGGGGGGGGGGGGAGGAGACTGGGGGAGGAGGGGACATGTTTTGTTATCGCCACTGGGGAAGGTGAGCTCTCAGGAGCTCAAGGGGGGGGGGGGGTATCCAGGTTTATTGTTCCCTGATGCCAGAAATTGCTGGAATTGTTGCTGTTTGCTGCACATTTGGTAATTGCCTAGATGTGGAAAGATGTAAGGGGGCAGAGCCTATAGACTATGAGTGAATGAGTTAATGAACCTTGATATGCTCTCCTACATGTTGAAAGGTCAGAGGGACTCTTTTGAGGAGTTCTGGTCTTCATATGGTACTTGGACTCAGACCCCCCAGGGTGTGAGTGGAACTGTCTCTTTTCTTTGTGATGAGTCCTGAGATTGTGGGTTAAGGTGACTTGTGATTTGCCCTCTCTTCCGTCTGTGCCCTACCCCTTCCAGTCATTTTGTTCTAGTACGGTTACTCAGATGTAGGCGGTTTTGCTTGCCTCCAACAGTTTTTCTCCTTCTTATATCTTTCTTGTGCTGGAATGGCCTCTGACTTTCTGGCTTTCCTCTCTCACCCTCCCCCCCCCACCCCCACCCCCGTACCCTCCTCCCACTCAAGAGGTTAGTGGTTTGTACCAGTTTGTTCATTCTTTCGTTTTCCTTTATTTTGTATGTCTCCTGTGGTGTACTTGTGCTCTTTTATGCTTGGGGGTTGTTATTGTTTGCTAGTTTTCACTTGTGTTCTTTACCCCTAGGCGAAACAGTTGGACCGTCTCCTACAAAGATCACTCTACCCTTAATAGAAGTGTATTTGGATTATTGTGAGGGGAGTCCTATATATAGTCTATACTCTAAATTAAATATGTTTATTTCATATTATGCATGCTATAAACCCTTAGACTGAATTTCAGTTTACTTGTTTGAACCACCCTGCTTGAGTATCTCGGATGAAGGAAGTGCTTTGCAGTAGGATAGTCGTCCTTTGTTGCGGTATTGCTGTACTAGTGTTGCACTGTAATTAATTTTTTTATTTATTTTTGTCAAGAGAATATACATCATTGGGGATTAACAATCAGAACAGTTTCAAAACCATTCTATCTCCCCCCACCATGATAGCTAAACAATGGATACCACCTTAACAGGTGGTATCCTTTCCCCCTTGACATTTTTTATCCTTTAATTTTTAGTACCCCTCCTCCCACCTGCCCCTATTACTCTACCCCACCCCCTCACTTACATGATTAACAACACATTGGTACACCTCTACTCCCTCTTAAGCTTTCACAGATAAACCCTCTGCAAGCCAGGTAGAATATTTGGACCATATCCTCTCAAACTGCATAATTTTCGCTTGTTTTAGGGCTGTCAATTTACTCATCAAATATATATGATTCACTCCTCTTTCCCATTCTCCCACCATTGGTGGGGCTTCATGCCTCCACCTCTTAGCTATCCCTAAGCAGGCAGACAAACAGCCTAAGTTTTATAAAGCTCCCCTTCTCTTTTTTTCATTCCCCTTCTGTGGATGCCCAGTAGTGCCATACTGGGGTCAGCCACTATTTTCTTCCCCAAAATCTTATCTAAAGCCTGAAACACTGTGCTCCAGAACACTTGTATTTTTGGACAAGACCACCATATGTGGAAGAGAGAACCTCTAGCACCGCACTTGCGCTAACATAGCCCGTTGGTCGTTCCATACATTTTTTGAATCACATCAGGTGTCACATACCACCTGTACATGATCTTGTAATTATGTTCTATTAAATTGGTGGCCAATAGCCCTTTATACCTCTGGACAAAGATCACAGCCCAAGCCTGCTCCGTCAGTACCAGGCCCAGGTCTGCTTCCCATTTTTTAAAATGATTCTTTCTCTTCCTTGGTTATATCCATAATTTTATATAGTTGAGTAATGATTCCCTATACCTTGTCCCTCAAGAACAGCTTTTCGATTGGTAGTACTTCCTCTCTTAATCCAGGGATGATTTTCCTTTGAATATAATTAGCAATCTGTACATAATAATAAAATCCGAGTTCCTCAATGAAAATTCTTCCTTAAGGTTTTCAAAGGGCCTAATCCTCCCCTCATCTAGAAATTGTCCAACGTAACACAGGTTACTTCGGACCCATTGTTCAGAAAATCCCCCCATCATCTCCAGTGGAAAATCAATATTGCCCCTGATAGGGACCCCTTTAGTCACACATTCGGCCCCCAACCATTTGGTTCGCCATTGAAACCATATTTGTAATGTTACATAGCAAAGTGTTCTAACCCTTTTGTGTAACATTCTGTTTCCCCTAGGCACTCACAAGGCTTCTTTCAGTGAGGGCATTCACAAAGCCGCTTTTTCCATTTGGACCCAGTCCTGATTTTCATTTATCCCCCACTCAAAAACAGCCCTCAACTTGGCCGCACTATATTTTATTAAATCTGGGACAGACATCCCCCCCATTTACTTTGCTCCTTGTCAAAATATTTTTAGGGACTCCTCTCTTCCCCCCCCCCCAAACAAATTTCCACAAAAACCTTTGTATCTTTTTCAAGTATTCCCCTGGGACAGCACCAGTCAACGTACTAAATAAAAATAATAGCCTGGGCAGAATCATCATTTTCACCGCTGCTATTCTTCCTGACCATGTTAACTTCACCCTTTCCCAGCCTTCTAGGTCTCTCCTAATCCTTCCCTCCAATGGGATATAATTCGCTCTAAAGAGATCTGAGATCAATGGAGTTAGCTGGATTCCCAAATACCGAATACTTCTCTTAGCCCATTTAAAGGGAAATAGGCTCATCAACCGTTCGCTTATTTTTTTCTGGGATTGAGATATTTAAAATCTCTGATTTGGATGCATTCATCTTAAAGCCAGATACTTTCCCAAAACTCTCTAGCTCCCTCATCAGGGCGCTCAGCGTCTGCTCAGGGGATGTAATTATAAACAACAAGTCATCAGCAAACAAGGACACCTGTGACGCAGTAGCTCCCCAGGAACCGATGGACACAGATAAGCATCCGGTGGTAGAAGCCGGTACTGCAGGAGAAAGCAGGAATTTCTCTGCAGAAAGAAAAAAACTCAGAACTAATCAAGCAGAACAGCTCACCTCGGGGGAGGGGAGTAGTAAAGCTCTTGATTGGGCACGCCCTAAGAGGAGGCGGGCAGTGCAAGCTAGAAGCACCTGGTTAAATAGTCAGAGGCCAGGAAGTGAAAAAGAGCAACGGAAGCAAAGAGAGCAGCAAGGGCAACGGGAGCAAAGAAAGCAAAGAGCAACAAGAGCAAGGGCAAGAACAGAGACGGAGAGAATTTCCAGAAGGAGAAATAAGAGTTTCAGAAGGGAAGTCTGGAAGGAAGCATCTTTGCTGCTGTGATTCCTCAAATAGTCTGCAACTAGCAGGTAGCGTGGTGGAAGGCTCAGAGGCTGAAAGAAACTGCTGGGGGCAGAAGACTTTCAAAACACTGAGAGATCCAAGGCTGCAGGACCAGGCAGAGCTATGGAATAAAAGGCAGAAAGACAAAGAATTCTCCAAAGGAAAACTTCTATCTAAGGTACCCAGTGGGGGAGAAATAGTTGATAAGTTTTATGCTCTAAAGCCAGAGGGAGTGTGCCCTAGTTTTAAAAGCCAAGTCAGACAAAATGGTGGCAGCTGCTTTCAGCAAGGAGAGGGTTTGAATAACAGTGAATATTCTTACAAGCTAGCTGAAGTACCTAGCCAGGAAGGGGCTGACATCCATGCTTTTAAATCTCTCTTTAAAGACTCTCCCCGTACCGCCAAATATCTAAGCACAGCACCCACATGTAGAGAGAGGTGGAGAGATAACGTTAGCAGCACGTTGAATGTTTGTTTTCCTGATACAAACAAGTATCTTAATCAGCCTGAGATAAAGAGCCTCAGCAAACAATTGCTCACGGGAGAAAAGGGACATCAGCTAAGTGAAGGGAAGTCACCAGCTGAATCACTTCTCCAAGAGTTTAGAGAGTTTTTGGAACGTAAGGCAAGTTTTAATTACAGTGCCCCAGAACCAGTTGCTGGCTGTGAGGAAGGAATGCCTTTTCCTAATTCTCTGCCATCTACAGAGGAGGACACATTAATGGACTGTTCAACCTGCTTAATTGAGAAAGACAATTAAGAGGGAAAAGGTTTGCCTGTTGTATGAGGTAATATAGCAGATATACTTGACTCTTCCTATACAAAGAAGCGGGTAAAAAGTGAATGAGTTAAAGTTCAACTGATTTGTATAGCAGGAGCACTACTGTTGAATGAACCTTTCTGTTCTTCAGTTCATGATTGGATCACATGAGGTGAATGTGAATTCCTGAAGATAGCACAGCATTGCAAGCCTGTTTATCTAGTTTCTTTTACTCTTGTTTTGGATTTATAACTTCTGCACCGTCTGTTACGTTTGAACTGCACAACTGGCAAATAAACCTCATGAAAATAAATTTCTCTTTGCCATGCCTTACTGCTCGAAGCACTAACACAACTACAACTAATTGCCTCAAGGGCATCACAAGGCAACCCCTCCTTAAACCCTCAGGGTTAGGGAGCGGGAGGCGTGATACACCTTACACTCCCCCCCCGTTCCCATTTCAACCCCTGAATCTCTTCTGCTGCTCTCACTCTCTGTGCCAGGGGCTCCATTGATAAGACAAATAGTAATGGGGACAGTGGACAGCCCTGCCTAGTCCCTCTCATAAGTCCAAAGGCCTCCGTATACTCTTCGTTAATTCGTAAGGCCGCTAGGGGGTTCTT
The DNA here is from genome assembly GCA_033557465.1 of Ichthyophis bannanicus. Taxonomy (NCBI): domain Eukaryota; kingdom Metazoa; phylum Chordata; class Amphibia; order Gymnophiona; family Ichthyophiidae; genus Ichthyophis; species Ichthyophis bannanicus. The sequence continues at coordinate 643,712,908 of CM066032.1, forward strand.
GTAAAGCGATCCAACCCACTCTAAATACTTGCCTTCAATACCCACTTTTGCCAAGGTCTGGATCAAAAAGGGCCAGGACACTCTGTCAAAAGCTTTCTCTGCATCTATCAACAGCAACAATAACTCATCTTTCATACTCTTATCTTTCCAGACTACGTTCAAGACCCTTCTTAAATTATCGGATGCCTGTCTTCCAGGAATAAACCCAGATTGGTCCATATTTTTTTTTCAAACTTTATTTATACACCAGCAATAAACAATTGCAGCAATCAACAAGCAACCCCTGAGTGGGGAGGGGCTCTTATCCCCACACCGGAGAACCAGAAATGTTTACAGGTGTTACATTTTATAGAAATAAACAGCAACCCCCCTCCCCCCTCCCCCCACCCTCCCCAAATACATAGTCCACACCTAACATAGTCACACCGTCAACAGTACGTTCACCTAGTCTTGCCATTACCTCCACTGTTATAGCATCAACTGGTATGCACAGTGGTCTCAGCTGGTGCCCATTGTAAGACTTCATTACGGCTACGCGGGCTTAGATTTTGAATATATGGATCCCACAGCAACTGAAAGGTTGGCCATCTACGAGGAATACCCCGGGCACTCCTACACTCCGCAAGCATCAATTGGTGGAAGCTATTCTGCCATTCCCAAAAGGAAGGCGGGCACCGTTCCCTCCATCTACGAAGTATGGGCCCTTTAGCCACCAAGCATGCCTTACGCACTAGTAGCTGCCCCCATTTACCCTTAGGACGTGCAAGTCCTAGGCAATCCATTGTAAAGAATAGGACATACCAACCCACCGCTTGTCCCAACAACCCCTGCATGTATGAGGAGATTCTGGCCCAGTACGGACGAATAAATCAACATCCCCACCACATATGCAGCAGGGTCGCCATGGGGGCTAAGCACCTTGGGCAGCTACCATCTACCGTCTAATGACTGCGAAAGGCCCGCCGCGGTGAAAAATATACCCTAGTCAGGGATTTAAAATGTATTTCTCTCCATCGCACACCCTCTGCAAGATCAGCCATCCGGCGAAGACCCTTGAGAACAGTGCCAGGGGGGATCTCGCGCTCCATCTCCTTAGCCCATGCTAATTCTACCGGCCGGTAGTCCAGCGGAGGTCTGTAATTATCCAACCTAGCCCGCAGTATTCGTATGGAGGGTGAAGTTTCCCCCCCCAAATCAAAAAATTCTAAGATCTGTGCCAAGCGGTCTGCATGGAGCTCCTCAGCTGGTAATGAAGACACATAATGAGAGAGCTGCAAGTAGGAGAAAAGGTGGAGCGGGTCCAAATCATATTCCTCCTGAAGCAATAAGAAAGGTTTACATGTACCAGTAGCCTCCACAACATGCCCGATATTACGGATTCCTTTCGCTGCCCAGTTTCGCAAGATCACTGTATCCGTTCCCGGGGTAAAACTGACATTACCCTGGAGCGGTAGCCAGCTCGAGACCTTCCAACTTCTTTTCCAAAACACATTTAACTGCCGCCAAGTGCGCCGAACAGATCCCAAGAGCACACTTTCTGTGATATATTGCGGGAGTAACCGGTTCTCCAGATGTAAGAGGGCCAATAATAAATACGGGGCAACACAAGCCTCCTCCAACGTCCGGGGAGTGAACACCTCAGTGCCCCCTAGCCAGTCCCCCATGTGCCGAGCATGGCAGGTCAAGGCATACGCCCCCAAGTCCGGAAGTCCCAAACCTCCCTGTCGCCATCCGCCCATCAACTGCCTATACGAGATACGTGCTCTCGCCCCCTTCCATAAAAAAAACTCTAATCGCCCCTTCAAGCCGAAGTAGGTCTCTTCGCAAAACCCAAACCGGAAGGGTTTACAGCCAATATAATATCCAAGGAAGAACAACCATCTTAACCGCAGCTATTTGCCCTGAGAGAGACAGTGGGAGAGGTCCCCACGCTTGCAACTGAGCCCGTAATTTAGTCATCACCCGGTTCAAATTAGCCCGATAGAGTTGCGCGGGGCGAGGCATTAAAATAATCCCCAAATACACAAAATGGTCATCGGCCCATCTAAGGGGGAAATCACCCTGCCACACAGGCCGCAAATGACCCGAGACATCCAAGGCCTCCGATTTATCCCTATTAATACAGAAGCCCGCAAACTGCCCAAAGGCCTGAAATTCCTCCAGCAGCGCCGGCAAGGAATCTTGGGGGGGGACAACAGATGTACCAGAAGATCGTCCGCAAAGGCGGATATTTTAAATCCCTGCCTACCTATAGTAATTCCCCGTATCTCGTGGGACCGTTCCACTTTTCGGATAAGAGGATCCAGGGACAGGGCAAAGAGAAGAGGAGAGAGGGGGCATCCCTGCCTGGTCCCTCTACAAAGCGGAAAAGCCTCAGAAAGCAGCCCATTACACGAAATCGCCGCCATCGGATCTGCGTATAAGCACCACACCATTTTACAAAAGGAATCACCCAGGCCGTAACGCGGAAGCAGGTAATGTAAATATTGCCAACTGACCCTATCAAAGGCTTTTTCCGCGTCTAAGCTTATCAACAGAGTCCTGAGCTCGCCGCTGCACCCCTTCTAACGACGCTATAATTTTCCGTAGGTTACGCACTGCATATCGAGATTTCACAAAGCCGACCTGCGACTCGTGAACCAGCTGGCTAAGAACGCCTGCCAAACGCTCCGCCAGGATCTTTGCCAGCAATTTAAGATCAAAGTTAAGGAGCGAGATAGGTTGATAGGAAGCTGCTCGAAGCGGGTCTTTCCCCGGCTTCGGAATAAGTATAATATGAGCTTGATTGCTGCCCCAACGAAAGAAGCCCTGTTCAGCTCTCCGGTATGCACCGCCAGGAGGGTCGGGGACACCAAATCATTCAAGATCTTATAGAATTCCACACCCAGCCCATCCGGCCCAGGAGATTTATAACAACACACTTTAGATATAACAGTCTGCACCTCTTGTACTGTAATCGGTTGGTCTAACTGTGCTCTTTGCGCCTCTGTTAGCTGGGGGAGGTCCAAGTCTGCAAAATAATCCCTCATCTGCAGCGGGGACTCTGGCTCTGCTGCGTAGAGGTTCTGGAAAAAAGTTTGGAACACCTTAGCAATCTGTGGGCTATTCGATGGCGCTCTCCCCGATCGTCCCTTAACGCTGGGACCAACCTTGACCCCCGGGGTCCACGCAGGCACCGAGCCAACAATTTCCCAGGTTTATCCCCCTGGCTATATAGCTTGTAACGGAAATACTGGATGGATTTTTTTGCCCGTTGATGCAAAACCTCGTTCAGTACTGACTGAGTCTCCCAGAGCTGTCTCTTAAGACCTGCATTTGAGTTACATGCACAGAGCCGTCTCAACTTTGTGACTTCCTTTTCAAGGCGAATAATGCGCTCGGACATCAATCTCCGCTTTCTAGCCTGGTATCCCAGAATATCGCCCCGTAAGACCACCTTGGCAGTCTCCCATACTAATTCAAGATCATCCTGATGACTCCTATGATCCAGTTCGAACTCCTGCCAACGGCGACGCAAAAAGGAGCGAAACTGGGGATCTGTATAAAGTTCCAGAGGGAAGTGCCAAACGCGTGTTGTAAGGGTCGTCTCCCCCCACTGAAGCTCCAGCCAGATTAATGCATGATCTGAGATCTCCCTCGGTCCAATTTGCGCATCACGCACACCAGCAAACAGCCCTCCCGAAAGCAACAAGTAATCAATACGCGCCGACGATCCATGAGCTCGGGATTGATGTGTGAAATCTTTCTCGGAGGGGTGCAGCAACCTCCAAGGGTCTACGAGTCCCAATCTTGACCGCAGGCGGAGTAATGCCCGCGTGGACTGCCGTCTCTCCCGAGAACCCCAACCCCGAGATGTATCCAGTTCCACGTCCATCACTCCGTTAAAGTCACCCCCTAAGATTACGGGCGCTTCCGGTAAAAGCTCAATTTTGGAGGCCAAACGGGTATACAAACCAATATCCAGGACGTTAGGGGTATATATGTTCCCAAGAATCACCGGCTTCCCTTCTAAAGCACCATGCAGGAGCAAAAATCTCCCAGAGGAATCAGTAACTTCCTGATCAATGTCAAACCGTATACGTTTATGAATCAAAATAGCCACGCCACCCTTCTTTCCCTGAGCTGGGGATCCATACACCTTTCCTACCCATTCCCTAGCAAGTTTACTATGCTCTCCGGCCGTCTGGTGGGTCTCTTGAAGCATAGCTATATCAACTTTTTGCCTGGCGAGAGCCTGTAACACTTTAGATCTTTTAATGGGGCAGCCCAAACCACAAACATTCCAAGAAATAATCCTCAGAGTGCCATAGCTAAGAGTAGGCACTGTGACAGCATAAGAACCAATATTCCTGGGGGAGCCCTCCCAGCCTGGGGCCCCCCATCCCCGTCTGAAGCAGTGAAGCCCAAGGGCAATAACCCTATTATAGGTGTGACCATGTCCCCCCTCCCCCCCTCCCCTCTCTCCTCCCCCTCCCCCCAGAATTCCTCCATCCCTTCTCCTAAGTGGCTTGGCATCTACCGCCTAGCCACAACGAGGTCCCTCCTTAAGCTAGAAAGACAACTCAAGAACCCAACGTACGTCAATACCCCCCTCCCTTTCCCCACCATCTCCCAAGAATGGAACATGGTAGTTCGACAGGACAAGCCCCCCCCCCTAGGGCCCAACATCCTACCCCCCCATCCCCCAAGCCGCACCTACCCGGTACAGGGCCCCCACTCGTCAACGCTTAAAACAGCGGAGAGAGGGGGACCCACATAGCCGACATTCACCAACCCCAGCGGCTCACATTACTTCTATCCTACTGATTCCCCTCCTTCTCTATCCCCCTCCCCCCCAGCACTCATTCCCACTCCCCTCACTTTCCCACCATGCTGCTCTCCGCTCCCCCTTCCCTCGACTCCTTCCGTCCCCTCCCTTCCCCCCCCCTCTCTCTCCACCCTCCCTTCCCTCTCGTTCTCCCCCCATTCCCAACCCTTGGGACCCCCTCCTGCCGTCGGAAGGTTCCTCCCTCCCCCTCTCCTGATCCCCCCCCCCCCCTCACCCCACCTATGGCTTTCTCCAAGGCCCCCTTTTCCCGATCATATTAACCACTCTCCACCTCCTCCCCTCGAAAGGGTGGCCCGGGTTGAAAGAAGCAGAGACATAGTAAACAGCACTTGTAGCAACAAACGTTAACCGCCAAGTTATCCACACTTTAACTGTAGTATCAAACTTTACCCACGCACCCACACACTCATAAAACTAATAGGGACAGCCCCAGCAAAGCAAAAAAGGAAAAAAAAAAGAAGAAGAAAAACACATATGTATAAGATAGTTAAGGCAGCGTCCAGAAAACAAGACATGGTCTCATCAGCCAGTTACCGGTATACTCCGGTATCGCCCATTAAACTAATGGGGCCAAAGGTACCACAAGGCCTTGGGGTTGTCCAACTGCCACTGCAGGTCTCTCCAATGTCCCGGTCTGTTTCGAGTGCAACCAAGCACCTCCAGCACAGCAAAGTCAGACCTGGCGGGCTGAAGTTCGCCTTCACATCCATTTGGGAGGGATAATCCACAGTTCTCACAGTTTGAGGTCTCCCCAGCCTGCCGGCTCGGGTCCTTCCCAAGAAACTCCCTATGTCAAAGCCAGACTCACAGCAACTTTAGGGGCTGGTTGAGGAAAGTCTGTCATCATGCACAATGGCCTTTACAAAGGAGGCTGCCGCATCCGCCTACTCAAACGTCCGATGAGCTCCAGCATGGAAGACATGCAGCTGGGCCGGATACTGCACCGAGAATTAAACTTTTGCAGTGATCAGTTTTTGGCAGAGCGGAGCATAGGCTCGTCGGCGTTGGCTGAGGGCAACCGAGTAGTCCTGAGCAATTCTAAATGTTAAATTTTCATGGGTTAAGTCTCCCCGTTGTCTTGCGGCTCGAAGGATCCCCTCCTTTTGTGGGAAGTGGAGGAACTTTGCAAGCACAACCCTAGGCCTGTGTGCTTGCGGTTGCTTGCTCCCTACCCGATGTATACGTTCAATCATCAAGCGGTCTCCCTCCAGTATCCCCTCAAAGAGCTGGGGAAGCAGAGTCTCCACATACTGTTTCAGATCTTTATCCACAACCGACTCCGGAATGCCCATTATTCGTAGATTGTTGCGGTGAGACCGATTTTCTAGGTCGTCGATTTTCGATGACTGCATTTGTACTTGGGCCCTCAGCGTCGCCAACTCCTGTGTGACCGCCTCGATGGAGTCCTCCGCCTTCCCAATTCGCTCCTCCGCCTCCTCAAGTCGATTCCCCAGGGCTCCCACCGAGCTCTGTAAGGCATCCATTTTCTCATGTAAGGCTGCAAATTGGGTAGAAAGTGCCTCTGATACCGCTGAGGAGACCTCCTCTAGGAAGGCCGGTGAGGATGGTGAACGCGGCATCGTGCTCCCATCAGCCATTTTGGCCGCGGAGGCCACCCGCTCCTTCTCTCTCCGAGTGGTCTTAGTCGATGCCGCCATTACTGCAAAGGCTCTCCAACCACGAATCTGGTCCCAGGTAGAGTGGGAGGCAGGGTAAGGTATTTAGCCCCGGTGGACTTTCGCAAAGACACTTTAATCTGCCGGTTTGGGGCAAGGGAGACTGGAGCACAGTCAGAACACGTCTGCTGTCCTCACCGCATCACGTGACCGCTCTCCAGATTGGTCCATATTTATTAACTGCGGCATGTGTGAGAGCAGTCTATTGGCCAGTACTCTAGAGAAAATTTTTAAATCTGATCCCAGTAGGGAAATAGGGCGGTAGGAACCACATTCAGTAGGATCTTTACCCTCTTTTGGTATTAGTTACTCCCGCCATTCTCATCGATTGGAGCAATGGCTCCTACCTTCCAATTGAATTATATAAGCAAGTTAGGGGGTCAGCCAATACTGGGGCAGAAACCTTGTAGAATCTGTTGGGAAACCCATCCCTTCCAGAAGCCTTATGCAATGGCAGCTCCTTAATAACCCCAAGCACTTCCTGCGATGTGATAGGCCTTGACGTAGCTAAGCTCTCCTCCTCCCCTATTTTAGGTAATTTGATCCTCTCTAGATATTTTTGAATCATCTCCTGGGGCACTGTCTCTTCAGGCGTGTATAGTTTCCTATAAAACTCCACAAATCTAGCTTTAATCTCCTTGCTTTGCCTCAATTTCTTACCATATCTCTTATTTTGTGGATACAGTTCCGCACTTGAAGTTTTTTGAGTTGATATGCTAATAATCGACTGGGCATGTTCCCAAACTCAAAGTGCGTTGTTTGGAGTTTCTCTTGTGCAAACTTTATTTCCCCCAGCTCCAACTCGTTTAACTGTTTATGCTAATAACCTTTTATTGTCATCTTTATTTAGGTGGCCCTGTTTCCGCCTCCTCTCCCACATTCTTAAACTTTCCCTCAGTTTATCTTTTTTAACCTCCTTTTCTTTCTTGACGTGGGTTCCTATTACAATAAGCTTTCCTCTAACCACTGCTTTCAAACAATCCCAAACCACCCCCACAAGCATTGTCCATTATTATGCTGCAAATATTCCAGAATGGAGCCAGTAACCTGTTGGACAATCCAAGGTTCTTCTAAAAGTGCCTCATTCAACATCCATTGTCCTCCCCCCCCCCCCCCCCTCTGAGCCCGGGATCCTGAAAGTCTCCCCACACTGGCGTGTGGTCTGACCATGAACTATCACCAATTGCACACTCTACTACCCAAGCCATTAGTCCCTTGTGAACCAACAACATATCAGTCCTACTGTAGGACCCATGCACAGGTGAGTAGAAAGTATAATCTCTTTCCCGCCCATGCATATCCTGCCATGCATCAATTAATCCCAAGTCCCTCATAAAAGTTTTTAATTTTTAACTCTGTCTCGCTGTGCCCCCCTGCCTGTCCCCGTGAGGAATCTAGTTCTGGATTTACTGTTAGGTTGAAATCACCCCCAACTATTAGATGACCTTCACTGAAGTTAATTATTGTAGATTTCAACTCTTCATAAAAGTCCCCTTGGGCATAGTTGGGCCCATATAGATTCACTATTGTATATACCTGTTCCAGATATTTAACTTTTAGTAGTAAATATCTGCCTCCCTTATCTTTTTTTAAGCCCCAAGCATTGGTGCTGAATTCTCGCACTTATCAATATGCCCACTCTTTTCCTGGAGATTAGACGCAAACCACTGGTTTGGGAATTTTCGATGTATCATTCTCCTCTCCCCCCGACACGTAAAATGCGTTTCTTGTAATAAAATGATATCACCGTTTATCCTAATAGCTTCTTTGTAGCACAACCGCTGCTTCCTATGAGTTTAGGCCCCTTACATTCAAGGATACAATTCGGAAATCATGTCTTGTACTACCTGCCATATTCCTCCGGGTAAAACCTTATCTCCAGCCTGTAAGGTCTCCCTTCCCTCGCCCCCCTCCCTCTCCCCCCACCCCAACCTTCACTTTTTCAAAGAGATCCACCCCTCTCCATGCCTATGAGGTGTGGGACACTACCAACATGATATTATGATACACCTTCCCCCCCCTCTTTTCTTTTTCTTCTTTTACATTTCACACAAAACCCGTAACTTTCCTGCTCTATTACTTCAAACAAGCACCATATTTTTACAAATCTGCAATGTCCTTTATGTTTCACCTGGGTGCTTGACGTTTTTGGATTTCTGGCGTCTCAGGCATCGGCTCCCCTGCGTCGCTTGCTGCCACTCCGTGCTCACATGCCCCAGTCTCTTCTGCTCACTTTCTTTTCCCACGGGGACATCTGGCAAATCCGACCACCCTGCTGCCTCCATTCCTTTAATGGTCGCCTCTATGTTGCGCGCAATGGTAGTTATCCCCATAATGTTAAATTGCAGGCCAAAGGGAAAAAGCCACTTGTAGCGGATCTGTTCTTCTCTGTCTTGAGGTGATATGCTTGAATGCTGTCCTCCTCCTTATGGTTATTACAGAAATGTCAGCGTATAGTTCCACTGGTTGATCCTCCCAATGCACTTTTCCCACTTTCTGCGCAGCTTGCATGACCGCCTCTTTTGTGGTGAAATCGTGGAAGCATGCCACAATATCTCTTGGCTGGCCTTCTCGCCTCGGGCCCAATGCCCCATGTGCTCTCTCTATGTCAAAACACAAATTATCCCCTGGTGTTTCAGCTTGTCTCAGGATAGCTTTGTATAGTTGTTCTACCAGCGTTTTATAGCTATGGGTCCCTCTCTTCCTCTCAGGCATATGTTAGAGCATCGCGTTCTGTTTTCCAGGTCCTCCAACTTTGTCCATAATTCCCCCATCTCCACTTTAGCAAACTCGCTGCTCTCGTTCACATTATGAAGCAGCCCCTAGTGATCCTCTACTTTGTTCCATTTTTTCTACTCGTTATCCAAGCTCATGAATGTTATCACTTAACTCTCTGATCCACAATTTTGCTTCTGCCTTAAAGTTGGCCAAATCTTGGCGAATAGTCCTAAACCACTCTTTCAGCTCCTCTTTGAGTGTGTTTAAATTACCCTCCACCGGCTCATGGGCCCCAGGTGACAAATTTTTCTTCTCTTCCCCTGCAATGCCATTTGGTGCCATTTTTGCTCTGGTTCCCGTTTCCCCTGGGATCGCCTTAAACCCGAAGGTTTTCAGGTCCAGGCTCATTTTTTTGTGCCACTTTATACTTGAGCACTCCACTGGGGCTCACCGACTCCTTTCAAAACTTTTTTCCGGGAGTTCACGCTATTTTGGGGGATCTTGTCTTCCCGACATTGGGAGCTTCACACTGCAGCTACCATCTTGGTCAGTGATGTCACTTCCTCCTTGCACTGTAATTTTGAAGGTTAGACCATTACTTTGTACTTGTTTGGGAGCTTGCACGATTCCCATGGGACTGTTTTCTGTAATGTTTGTAGAGGAATGCTCTCTGTTGTTCCCTTCTGTTTTCTTCTGATGATTTCTGTGTGTGTTATGATGACCTGCTCCTGAAATGTATATGTTTTTGTTTCTACTTGGGTTGTAAATGTTCATGGTGTTATCCTTGTTTTTTTTCTTAAAACAATTACAAAAAAAAAGAAAAGGGTTCCAGGGGTGATCCTGAAAACAACAGGCTGTTGAGCCTGTGGTAGAAACCATTATAAAGAAGAAAATTATGAACATGTAGATAGCCAACATGGATTTAGCCAAGGCAAGTCTTGTCTCACTAACTGTTACATTTTTTTGAGGATGTGAATAAACAGGTAGATAAAGGTGTTCGGTTGATATAATGTATCTGGATTTTCAGAAAGCCTTTATTTAAAGGTATTTATAGCCCACACAATAACCAAGGAGGGTAATCCAAAAAAAACCATACACAATTCATCATGACGTACCAATAAACTCGTACATGGAGTTCCTTTCTACATGGTTTGATGTTTTGACTTTGTAAACAGCTCTGTGTGCTCTACCAAGGGCGGTATATCAAATCCCAGTACACGATGAGAGACTCTTGACTAAATTAAAAAGTCATGTGATAGGATGCAGTGTACTGTTGTGGATCAGGACCTGGATAAAAGATAGAAAATAGAAGAATAGTGGCGTACCACAGGGATCCGTTGCTGGGCCTGCTGCTTTTTTAACATATTCATAAATGACTTGGAAATGGGAATAATGAGTGAGGTGATCAGATTTGCAAATGACACAACATTATTCAAAGTTGTTAAAACATAAGAAGATAGTGAAAAATTGCAAGAGAACATTGATAAATTGGAAGACTGGGATCCAAATGGCAGATAAAATTTCACGTGGACAAATGCAAACTTATGCACTTAGGGAAGAACAACTCAAATTAGTTACACGATGAAAGATTCCACATTAAGAACCACCACCCAGGAAAAAGATTTAGGTGTTGTCATGGATAATACATTGAAATCCTCTGCCCAGTATGCAGATCTTGGTCTGACCCAGTATGGCAATATCTTATGTTCTTAAGGTAGACCAAGAGAAAACTTGGTTTATGTAGCATGGAACTGGCTATTTTTGGGATGTGCCAGGGACATACTATGTCTTCACTTGTGCTACTGTATATTATATCCTGATTTGATCTACCAAAGTAAATAATTTAATCTCTTTCTACATTCACACCCCACTTGCTTCATGCACCCCAGTCCTTTCTTCCATCCATCTTGTCCTGTATAGCACCTTGCTCTCTCCCTAATAGATTTCAAGATCATTAAGAACTTCTGGATTAAAATAGAAAATTTCTCAGCATGCATAAAATCAGTTTTCCTAATGTGTGAATTCTCCCTCCCCCTCCCATCATAACATCTGTCTGTCCTAAATAATTTGTGTGCATGATTAGCATTCATTTCCATTTGCTGCTTCCAAAGTTCCTTCTTCCTTATCGTTCCTCCAGTTCAGTCCTCTACTTCTGGGTAGTCAACCTCCTCCTGAAGCCTGGAGACTGGTATGTCAAACTCATGACATCACTGGATATAGCCTGCTGCTCTCTCTCTCCCCCTCCAGTGTGTTACCAGTCTCCATGCAGCAGGAGGAAGTTGTGAGCCCGGGAGAGGGCTCACTGGAGTAACGGATAAGGAGAGTGTAGGATTAGTTTAGTTAGTTTGGGTTATTGATAGAAGTAATATTTTGACAGTTTGTATTAAGGGGGTGCTGTGTCTTTAAAAAAAAAAAAAAAAAAGGAAAACATTTAGCATTGATTGCGTTATCGCTCCCTGCCTAGCTGTCACTTATAAAAGTATTTTGAAGTGCATAGTGTGTGGTACCGTGCTCGGAGGATCTCTCCCCCCGGACACTACGGGGGAGAGCTCCCGTGTCTATCCCTGTACTCTGCTGGGCCGCAGTATGCGCTGATCGCGGCTCCGGAGAGCAGGAGAGCTGCACAAGTAGAGGTGAGCACAGACTGCTTTGATCCGCTGCCGGTGGTGTCTTCCTGGTTCAGAGATCGTGCAGACCTGCCCGGTAAGCTTGAAACCGTTGGCAGACTGCTGTAGACAGACAGGCAGTTCCCTGGGTTTTGGCAGTGCTGGGGAAGAAGCACTTTGGCGCCCTTTTATGCTTCCCAGCATTCCGGCGGCCATTTTAGATTGCACGGAGGACCGCGTGGCTGAGCTGCGGTCCTGCTTCTAAGCTGCTAAGAACGCTGTCGGGTTTCAGGGGCAGCGTCTCACAGGATAGTGAGGGGGCTTTAGTCTTTCTTTTACTTTGTTTTACTTTTGTTGTACCTTTGTTTCCCTTCGAGTTCCCTGCGATCGTAGGATACAGCGGGGGGGGGGGGGGTGAGGGGGGAGAACAGTGGCCCTTAGCACGCTAGCAATTGGCGGGGGCTGGGGGCAAGCTTATCCCTTAGCAAACAAAGGTCTGTGTGTTTTAAGGGTTGCCCGGGTTGACAGAACTTTCGTTTTTAGTGGGTTCTGAGGCCAGGGGTACACGTAGGGAGAGTTATGGCAGGGCGACCACAGTGTGTGGTATGTGGCACCCGTAGAGGCACGGTGGCGGAGTCTGGGGTGTGCCGTGGCTGTGCGCCTCTGTCGTCCACGGTGGAGCAGCTTATGGACGTCAGGGAAGAGTCTGAGTCGCCGGGGGTACCGTCGGCGGTGCTGGTGACGCCTTCTCCAGACCCGGGGCAGGACGCCTCGGTGGAGGAACAGGCTGGTCCCTCGGTCCCGTCTCTGGAGCGAGAGCCGGAGGCCTTGGCGGACTTTTGCCCAGAGTTTGTATTGATGTTGCACAAGGCCTTTTGCTTACGGCGTCAGGGTCGCTTAGCGGAGGCTGGGCCGAGTTGGCTGTCTGCCACGCAGTTGGCAGCTGCGAGCGAGGTGCTGGAGGGTCCGTCGGCCCCAAAGAAAGCTAGGGCCAGGGAATCCTCGGCGATGGATAGTGAATGGGCGGAGCCTGAAGAGCATGACTTGGGAGAAGGAGGAAGGGGTGCAGGATCTAGAAGAGGGCGAGATCTTGGAACCTGAGGAGCAGTCTAAGATCATTCGGCTCTTTCGGAGAGAAGAACTGCCAGCGCTCATCACGGAGTCTCTGCAGATGCTCAATTTGTCAGCGCAGGTGTCCGCGGAAGATGAGGTGGAGGACCCGGTCATTCAAGCGGTGCGACAAACGCAGGTGGTGTTTCCGCTGCATAAGGTGGTCGATTAAAATGATCCAGGAGGAATGGAACCAGCCTGAGGCGGGCCTTCAGGGAGTCCGTACCATGGCTAGGCTGTATCCGTTAGCGGATAAGGAAAGGTTCAAGACACCACGGGTTGACGCGGTAGTATCGGCGGTTACAAAAAAGACGACCATCCCGGTAGAGGGCAACGCAGCATGGAAGGATGCGTAGGACCGTAGGGTGGATGGCCTTTTGAAGCAAACGTTCGAGGCGGATTCGCTCGCGCTGCAGGCGTCCATCTGCGGAGCCTGGGTGGCGAGGGCGTGCTTGCGCTGGGTTCAGCGGTTACGTCACTCGCCTCAGTTGGAGCTCAGCGAACTCCAGGAGCTGGGGCGCCTGGAGTCCGGTGTGGCTTATTTGGCGGATGTGCATTATGATTTGGTCAGAGCTCTAGCTAATAGCACGGCTTCCGTGGTGGTCGCCCGCAGATCAGTGTGGCTGCACAATTGGGCGGCGGATGGTTCTTCTAAATCACGGTTGAGTAAGCTGCCGTTTAAGGGACAGTTGCTCTTCGGTGAAGACTTGGATAAGTTAGTGAAGGACCTGGGGGAATCCAAGGCTGGTAGACTGCCTGAGGATAAGCTGAAACAGGGAAAGGTCGGTACCAGTTTTAGAGGTCAGTTTCGAGACTTTCGTAGATTTCGGGCATCGCGGTATGGTGCCTTCCAGAGGGGCTGTTTTTCTTCCCACGGTCAAGGATTCCGGGGGTTTCAAGGGGCGACTAGGGGTTTCGCCTCGGGTCCCGGTTCAGCAGTTCGTAAGTCGCAATGAGATGAGGTGGGTCCCGGCGGCAGACGCTCCCATCGGTGGGAGGCTTCGGGAGTTTCTGTCCGCTTGGGCCCTCATCACCTCCGACCAGTGGGTCCTAGAGATCATTCAGCATGGTTATGCCCTGGAGCTTGCGAGGCCCGTGTGGGATTCCTTCGTCATGTCTTCTTGCAGGGGGCAGAAGAAAACTCTAGCGGTTCGCGACACTCTGGACCGACTTCTGCGCTTAGAGGCGGTAGTGGAGGTACCGAAGCAGGACTACGGTTTGGGTCGGTATTCCATATATTTCGTGGTGCCAAAGAAAGGCGGGGCGATGCGGCCTATCTTAGACCTCAAAGGGGTGAATCGGTGTCTGCGGGTGCCCCACTTTCGTATGGAGACGTTGAGGTCGGTTATCGTCGCGGTCCGTCAAGGAGAGTTTCTGACGTCCTTAGGTCTTACGGAGGCTTATCTGCACATTCCCATCCGAGAGGCTCATCAGCGGCTCTTGAGGTTCGCCTTGTCCTGGGGTCACTATCAGTTCCGAGCGTTGCCCTTCGGTCTGGCGACGGCGCCTCACACATTCACCAAGATTATGGTGGTGGTGGCGGCGGCGCTGCACAAGGAAGGTATTCTGGTGCATCCGTATCTCGACGATTGGTTAATTCGGGCGAAGTCGGAGGCAGAAAGCCGACAGGTGACCAACAGGGTGGTAGTTTTTGCAGGAACTCGGATGGGTGGTCAATCTCAGCAAGAGACATCTTCAGCCAGTTCAGGTGCTCGAGTATCTAGGGGTCCAGTTCGACACTCGCAAGGCGCTGGTCTTTTTGCTGAACAAGAGGGCGCAGGCTCTGTGCGGCCTAGTTCGCTCGTTCCGAGCGACGCCGGCTCCGACGGCGTGGTGTTACCTGTGGGTGCTCGGCACGATGGCGGCAACTTTGGAGGCGGTTCCGTGGGCCAAAGTGCATATGCAGCCGCTACAGAGGGCGTTGCTAAGACGCTGGTCGCATCAGGTGGACTCCCTGAGCAAGCGGTTGCCCTGCCCACTCAAGGTTCGCCGGTCGCTTCAGTGGTGGTTGCTTCCGTCCTCGTTGGCGGCGGGAATGCCTCTGGAGCAACCGGAGTGGATTCCTGTAATAACGGATGCCATCCTCTCGGGCTGGGGAGCCCACTGCGAAGGCCAGTTTGCACAGGGTTACTGGTTCCCTCTGGAGTCGGCGTGGTCAATCAATCGATAAGAATTACGAGCGGTGGCAAGAACTCTGGCAGCGTTCGAGCAGATGGTGCTGGGACGTGCCGTTCGAATTCTCTCAGACAATTTGGTGACGGTGTCTTACATCAATCGTCAGGGAGGCACAGGAAGTGCAGCGATGGAAGAGGAGTCGGACTTGCTGTTTGCCTGGGTGGAGAGTCGGTTGACGGCAATTTCGGCGGCGCACATTGCAGGAAGATACAACGTGATGGTGGATTTTCTCAGCAGAGTACGCGTGGATGCAGGGGAGTGGGAGCTGCATCCCGAGGTCTTTGCGCAGATCGAGCGGCGTTGGGAGACGCCAAGAATGGACTTGATGGCAACCTTTGCTTCGGCCAAGGTTCTGAGGTTTTACATCAGGCGAACGGAAAGAATGTCGGAAGGCATAGACGCACTGATGCAGCGGTGGCCAATGTCGGGTCTTCTGTATGTGTTTCCGCCGTGGGCGCTGATAGGGCGCGTGGTGCAACGGATAGAGGCGCATCAGGGGAAGGTTCTTTTGGTGGCGCCCGACTGGCCAAGGTGTCCGTGGTATGCGGATCTAATGAGACTTCTAGACGGCCGTCCCTGGCGGCTTCCGGATCAGTCGGATCTGTTGCGTCAGGGTCCGCTTTTCATGCCACAAGTGGATCGATTCTCGCTTACGGTATAGCCATTGAAAGGGCTAGGTTGAGGAGGAAAGGTTATTCGGCGGCGGTGATTTCCACGCTGCTGCGGGCTCGGAAACAGTCTACTTCCTTGGCGTATGTGCGTATATGGCGTGTGTTTGAAGATTGGTGTTCGCGACGTAAGATTCGAGCGGCCTCGGTCGCCATGCCTTCAATTTTGAACTTTCTACAAGATGGCTTTGATAAAGGTCTGGCAGCCAGTTCGTTGCGGGTGCAGTTGGCGGCGCTGTCCTGTTATCGCGGCAAGATTCAGGGGCTGGCGTTGGGGGCGCATGTGGATATCGCCTGTTTTCTGAGGGTGGTGTCCAGGCTGCGTCCTGCCCGTAGGCTACAGGTGCCATCTTGGGATCTTAATCTGGTTTTGACGGCGTTGGTCAGGCCGCCCTTTGAGCCTTTGCGGTCTGCTTCGTTAAAGGATCTCACTCTCAAAGTGGTTTTCTTAGTAGCGATCTGTTCTGCGCATTTCCGCGTTACAAGCCTTGTCTTCCAGAGAGCCATTCCTGTCCTTTTCAAAGGAAAGGGTCGTGCTACGGCCGGTACCGTCATTCTTGCCTAAGGTGGTTTCTCCATTTCATTTGAATGAGTCTGTGTGTTTGCCTGTCCTCGGTTCCGGAACGGGAGATGTTGAGGATCGCCGCTTTCATCTCTTAGATGTTAAGAGGGCCTTGCGGCAGTATTTGAAGTCTACTAAATCATTTCGTAAGTCGGATCGGTTGTTTTTGTTGTTTGGGGGCAGGCATAAGGGCGAAGCGGCATCTAAAGCTTCCATTGCTCGTTGGATTAGGGAAACGATAGCTTCCGCTTATTTGTTAAAAGGACACGTGGTGCCAGACGGTTTGAGGGCGCACTCCACCAGAGCGCAAGCTGCGTCATGGGCGGAACATGCTTGGGTGCCGCCGAGTGATATTTGTAGGGCAGCTACGTGGTTGTCCTTGCATACGTTCAGTAAGCATTACCGTCTTGATGTTGCAGCAGCTGGTGATGCGTGTTTTGGAGCGGCGGTATTGCGTGCCGGCTGGAAGGGTCCCTCCCGATAGTTACTGCTCTGGTACATCCCAGAAGTAGAGGACTGAACTGGAGGAACGATAAGGAAATGATAATTACACTTACCTGGTAATTGTAGTTCCTTGAGTGACGACAGTTCAGTCCTCCTTCCCACCCGAGTTTTGCAGAAGGAGGGCAGCCGGGACCGCATGGTCATGTTTTACAGGTAAGTTCATTCAGTTGTTCGTTCAAGAAGGGTAGCTAATGTATTCGGTGACAGTACAGGGCATATGACGCCTTATATGCAGGTAGTTATAACGTTTTAGTTAACCTACGTTAGGTGCAGTTGATATTTATTGCTACTTATTTGTTGCTCCTTTGAGTCTGCTATGTTAATAGTTCACACTGGAGGGGGAGAGAGAGTGCAGCAGGCTATATCCAGTGATGTCATGAGTTTGACATACCAGTATCCAGGCTGCAGGAGGAGGTTGACTACCCAGAAGTAGAGGACTGAACTGTCGTCACTCAAGGAACTACAATTACCAGGTAAGTGTAATTATTTTGTTTATTGCAAGCGTTTGATACTCTTTGTGTAGTTCTGCACTTGACATTCCCTCTTTCTAATTTTCCATTTCAGAGACCTTAATTTTTTAGAGAACCAAACTGCTGATTTTTTTTCCTTATCTGGTTTCAGCTGTCCGTGATGGTGCAGGGTCCTTTAATTTCTCCATCACTTTTCTTTTTAGCTACACCTGCAGCAATTCCTCTGCTCCCTTTTCCTAGAAAATTTGTCACTGGCCTGAGAACAGCATCTAGCTTTCTTAAATCAGTGCCTCTAAAGTGTCCGCTTTGGCATGGTTCCTTGCACTGGCTGTTCAACTTCTGATTTCTTTTCCCCATGGTCCATCTTTATTAAAACAAAACAAAACAAAAAAACTATTTATGTTCACATCAAGGCACCTCCTCCACCTTGGTCCTCCCCCCATCGTCGGACCTTTTCTTTTTTTCTGAAACCTAAGTCCATTGTATTAGCTTTAAAATGCATAGGAGCCACTATCATCTGATGTAGTTCTCCAGGACCAAGCAGGAAGTCAGTCCTCACTTATGGGTGACGTCGGCGTCGACGGAGCCCTCGCGGAGCAATTTTCCCCAGCTTTCAAAGAAAGCCTTTGGGAATTGCAGCGCGCATGCGCGGTCGTCTTCCCGCCCGAAGGTGCCATCTTAGCCAGTCTTCTTTTTTCCGCGGAGCCCTACAGACGTCCCCGTCTTGTCCCCGCGAAAAAGTTGATTTTCTTCTTTATTTTATCCTTGTTTTCTTTCGGTTCGACGCCGATCGTTTTCCCGCCCGGACTCGCGACGCCGGTCTCGAGTCCTCTTACTTTTTTCGGTTTTTCTGACTTAGTCAGCTTTCGTTTTCGTTTTCCCTGGCAGCCCGGTCCTTTGACCTCGCAGGGGCCCTTTTTCCCCCGATGGCTGCCAGTGGGTTTAAGCGGTGTGGTCGGTGTGACCGAAATATGTCACTAACCGACACACACGACTTTTGCCTCCGCTGCCTGGGCCCGGATCATGAAGAACTGATCTGTGGGCCCTGCAGCAAACTGTCCTCAAAGGCGTTGAGAAGTCGGCGGCATCAGCGTGAGAGAATCTTCGCTGACCCCAGCCGTACCCGGACCTCGTCGGAGGCCTCCGTGTCAAAAGGCTCCAGCTCGGACCGTCGCCGGAGCTCCTCCGAACGGGGTTCTCCCTCCGGGGACCATCGTCGGAAGGAAAAACCCGCGAGGGCGGCGTCGGTGGACGCTCCTGGTTCCGCGAGGGCCAGGTCGCATAGCCCCGACAGCCGCCCCGGGTCCTTGGAGAAGGAACATGTCCCGAAGCGACCTCGCCTGGAGTCGGAGATGCCTGCCCGGGTAAGTCCTGTGGTCCTTCTGGACTCGCCTCCGCGACAGCCGACGTCGGGCCCGATGCCGTCGGGGCCCGAGTCGGGGACTGCTGGGTCACCTGAGCTCGGACTCAGGTTGACGGCCTTGGAGAGCAGACTGTCTGCCTTCATGGACCAGCAGAGGGCACTGCTCGCTGGCTTCGCTGGCGTCGCTGCCCCGACCGCCGGGACGTCGACGTCCAAGTTGACCCCAGAGACCGAGCCGATCCTCGAGTCGATGAGAACTCGAGTCGATCCTCGGTCGAGGTCGCCCTCGGCCTCCCGTTCGGGACCGAGGTCGCCGACGCCGACTCCCTCGGCGTCGGGGCGGCTGGCGCCGCACCCTGCCCGGGCCGACCCCACCGAGTCCTCGTCGGAGTCGGTCTGGGAGTCTGAGGAGGAAGAGTCACCTGATTCTTTCCGGACTCGGTGTGTCCCATCGGACTCACCGGAGTCCGAGCCTCGGAAGCAGTCCCCCCCGGAGGTTGCCCGGTTCTCGGACTTCGTTAGGGATATGGCCAAGGCTTTGGCCTTCCCTGCGGATCCCGAGGAGGAGCCTCGAGCCGAAGAGCTCGACGCCCTCCAGTATGACTCTCCCGCGAGGGAACACTTTACTGTGCCGGTTCCTCCTATGCTGGAACGACTACTCTTCCGCATGTGGGAGAGTCCGGCCTCCTCGCCGGTCCTGAGCAAGCGGGTCGATTCTATCTATCGAGTCCGCAAGAGCCCTGGCTTTCAAAAGGCACAGCTGCCACACCATTCCATGGTAGTGGAATCGGCCATGCATCGTCTTAAGAGCCAGAAGATGCACTCCTCGGTGCCTCCTGGCAGGGAGGCCCGTAACCTGGATGGCCTTGGCAAGAAGTGCTTCCAGGGCTCTATGCTCGCTTGTTGTGTCCAGACTTACCAGCTATACATGGGCATGTATCTCCGGGATCTGGCTAAAGAGCTAGCCCGATTCTCCGCTGGTCTCTCCGAGGAGCCCTTGCGGAGGTTCCTTGCCTTGTCCACTGGCATTCGGGAATGCTCAAAGTTCATGTCCCGAGCAGCCTATGATGGCTTTGAAGCCTCGGCTCGAGTGGCCGCAGCCGGCATCGGTGCCCGCCGACAGGCTTGGCTTCAGTCGTCAGACCTTGAGCCCTGGGTGCAGGACAAGTTGGTCGATGTCCCCTGCCGAGGCGAAAACCTCTTTGGCAAGCCCATGGCGGAAAAGGCTGCGCAAATTGAGACTGAGACTCTCACCCGGACCAGGCTTTCTAGGAAGACCTCCGCCCCTTCCCAGAAAAAGAAGGGCTCGGGGAAAAAGTCCTTTTACCCGAGGAAGGCGGCTGCCTACAAACCATACCCCCATTATCAGGCCCCTGCAGCTCCCCAACAGGGCCAGCAGGCCAAGGGACGGGGTAACGGGTCCCGTAGGCAGCAGGCCCCCAAGCCTGCACCACCAGCCCCTGCTCAGCAGGGTGGGGGTTTTTGACTCGCTCAGCATAGCCTCTCTCCCCCCGCTGGTCCCCCCCAGCACCGGAGGCCGGCTGGTTCACTTCGCCCACAGGTGGTCCAGCATCACCGCAGATGCCTGGGTGCTTCAGGTCGTGCGAGAAGGCTACCTTCTCCACTTCCATCAGGTCCCTCCCTCCTATTTTCCGGGGGAGCCTCCGCACCCCCCTCTGCACAGGGAGTTGCTCCTTCAGGAGTTAGCAGGTCTTCTGCAGGATCAGGCGGTGGAACCGGTGCCACACCACCTGAGAGGTCAAGGCTTCTATTCAAGGTATTTTCTGATACCAAAGAGAACAGGGGGCCTCAGACCCATCCTGGACTTGCGCAACCTCAACAAGTTCCTTGTGCGGGAGAAGTTCAAAATGCTTACCCTTGGAATCCTTCTGCCCTACCTCCAGCAGGGAGATTGGCTATGCTCCTTGGATCTAAAGGATGCCTACACGCACATCCTCATCCACCCAAGCCACCGCCAATACCTAAGGTTTGTGGTGGCGGGAAATCATTACCAGTACAGAGTACTGCCCTTTGGCCTGTCCTCCGCACCGCGAGTCTTCACGAAATGTCTCGCGGTCGTGGCGGCCCATCTCCGGCTTCACGGCCTCTATGTCTTTCCGTACCTCGACGACTGGCTCATCAGAGCAGCGTCCGCTCAGGAGGTCACCAACGCCACGTGTCGCACGGTGGCTCTGCTGCAGCACTTGGGCTTTGTCATAAACTTCGCAAAGTCCACTTTGCTCCCCTCACAGGATCTCGAGTTCATCGGCGCAAGGCTGCACACTCCTCAGGCGCGAGCGTATCTACCGCTCGACAGGGCTCAGCGGCTCATGGACCTAGCCGACCGCTTTCGCAGCCAGCCCCTGGTCTCCGCCAGGCGCTTCCTGAGACTGCTCGGCCATATGGCTTCCACTGTCCATGTGACCCCCAATGCCCGCCTGAATATGCGGTCTGCTCAATGGTGTCTCCGCCGGCAGTGGCGACAGGCCACAGGCGGCCTCGCAGACCTAGTGCGCGTTTCCGAGCCGCTGATCTCGTCTCTCCGGTGGTGGCTCCGGCAGCCGAACCTGACATGCGGTATGCCCTTCCAGTCACCTCAGCCAACCCGGGTGCTGACCACTGATGCATCCCTCCTGGGCTGGGGAGCGCATTGCCAAGAGGCGCGTACTCAGGGCCTGTGGACCACGTGGGAGTCTGCTCAGCAGATCAACTTCCTGGAGCTCCGGGCGATCCGCCTAGCTCTCCGGGCCTTCTCCCACCTGATTTCCCAACAGTCCGTCCTTGTCCAGACGGACAATCAAGTTGCCATGTTCTACGTGAACAAACAGGGGGGCACGGGCTCCTTTCTCCTCTGCCGGGAGGCTCAGAAGCTCTGCTCTTGGGCCGTCTGTCACGGCATTCTCCTCAAGGCAGTTTATCTCCCGGGCCGGGACAATTGCCTTGCGGACAAACTCAGCAGGGTCCTCCAGCCGCACGAGTGGCGTCTGGATCCCTTGGTAGTTCAGAAGCTCTTCCTCAAGTGGGGCCTCACCACAATGGATCTCTTTGCCAGTCCTCGCAACCGGCAGCTTCCTCGCTTCTGCTCTCGTCTGCCACACCCCCTTCGGGTTGCGGCGGACGCCTTTCTGATCTCATGGTCGGGGAGCCTTCTGTATGCGTTCCCTCCCATCCCGCTAGTCTCTCGGACTCTTTTCAAGGTTCTCCGAGACAAAGCCTTCATGATCCTGGTGGCCCCTCGCTGGCCCAGGCAGCCGTGGTTTCCGCTCCTGCTGCAACTGGCGGTGGGGGATCCAATCCCTCTGGGGGTACAACCGGATCTCCTCACTCAGGATCAGGGGTCCCTCCTGCACCCCAACCTCAGGTCTCTCAACCTCATGGCCTGGCTGCTGAGAGGGTAGTCCTTGCTCCCCTTCTCCTGCCGGCAGAGGTGGAGGAGGTCGTCTTAGCTTCGCGACGGCCTTCTACCCGCAAATGCTACGCCCTTAAATGGCGTCGCTTTGCCGTCTGGTGTGCCCCACAGTCTCATGATCCCTTCTCCTGCCCGGTGGCGGTGATCTTGCAGTACTTGCTACACCTCTCTAATCTGGGACTTAAGTCCAACTCCGTCAAAGTTCACCTCAGTGCTCTTTCGGCACATCATGTGCCGGTGGACGGTAGACCTCTCTCCAGCGACCCTCTCGTAGCGAGGTTTCTCCGAGGTCTCCTTCTACTTAAACCACCTCTGCGCCCGCCAGCGCCTGACTGGGACCTGAATGTGGTTTTGCAGCGGATCACCTGTCCGCCTTTTGAACCTATGGCTACCTGTTCTCTCCGTTTTCTGTCTTGGAAAACACTGTTCTTGATAGCCCTCACTTCCGCTAGACGCGTAAGTGAATTGCAGGCCCTCGTGTCTGATCCCTCCTTACACTCGGTTCTACAAAAATAGGGTAGTCCTACGGACTCACCCAAAATTTCTTCCAAAAGTGGTCTCCCCTTTTCACATCAATCAGGAGGTGGTACTTCCAACCTTCTTTCCCAGACCACACTCCAGCCGAGCTGAAACGGTCCTCCATACCCTGGACTGTAGAAGGGCATTGAACTTCTACCTTGACCGTACGCGGGAGCACCGTAAAGCTGCCCAGCTTTTTGTGTCTTTTGACCCCAATAAATTGGGGCTCCCGGTCTCCAAGCGTACTCTGTCCATCTGGGTTGCGGACTGTATCTCTTGGGCTTATGGGGCAGCCGGACTCTCCTTAGAAAGTCGAGTCACGGCTCATTGCGTTCGGGCAAAGGCTACGTCAGTGGCTTACCTCCGCTCTGTTCCGCTGGCAGACATCTGCCGGGCCGCTACTTGGTCTTCGAGCCAGACTTTTGCGGTCCATTACTGTCTCGAGAGGGAGTCCCGCAGGGACAGTGCTTTCGGACAGGCAGTCCTCCGTAATCTCTTTGAGGTCTGAGCAACTCCTACCCTCCATCCCGGATGTGGGTACCGGTGGGTGTTAATTCAGCGAAGATTCTTTCCTTCTGTGCTGCTGAGCTAGAGGGAGCTCATTTTTGTGCTTAGGGTCTCCGGTAGCCTTGAGCTTGGGAGTCCCATAAGTGAGGACTGACTTCCTGCTTGGTCCTGGAGAAAGCGTAGTTACTCACCTGTAACAGGTGTTCTCCAGGAGCAGCAGGAATCAGTCCTCACTACCCTCCCTCCTCCCCTTGGAGTTGCAATCGTCTGCTTATGTTCTTTTTGCAAATTTTTATGCTGTCTTTTTAGCTATGTCATCTGACTGGCTAAGATGGCACCTTCGGGCGGGAAGACGACCGCGCGCATGCGCGCTGCAATTCCCAAAGGCTTTCTTTGAAAGCTGGGGAAAATTGCTCCGCGAGGGCTCCGTCGGCACCGACGTCACCCATAAGTGAGGACTGATTCCTGCTGCTCCTGGAGAACACCTGTTACAGGTGAGTAACTACGCTTTCTGGCAGCATTCTTAAGTTCCTTGTTCGCTCCTGCCATCTCCTACGGCACATTAAAATCCCCCACAATTATCAAATCCTCAGTTTATAGAAATCTCTGTAACCAATCCTAAAAGCTGCTTAGACAAGTTCTTGAGCCACCTGGGACCATATATATACCACCACCAACACTATTCCTGGAATAAATATTTTGCAGTTTCCACCTTTATGCAGGCTGATCTGCATAACTATTTAGAATTCTCTATAGACTTTTCTCGTATGAGAACTTGCCACACTCATATTCCTCCAAGCATAGTCATTGAATTATCACATCACCAACTTCGAAACAAACTCGATCACCAACAAAATATCCAGCCCATGATCCAAAATTAAATCACAGAGAGTTTGTCCCTTAGTATGTATTTAACTGTGCATTTATCAAAACATGATGTATTGCACCCAAAGGCAACACCTACCTCTTCAGGTGAACTAAGACCCTAGATCCCATCCCCTCACATCCTGACACCTCAGCAACATATTTGGTTCACCTCGCCAATCTTTTGCCCATAACCATTAGCATAGTAAATGTTACAGCAATAGGAACTAAGAGCAAGCATCTACCCAATGCTTTCCTGTGCTGGGGTAGATATTACAGGCATACCTGTATCTTCCCATTATTATTGCTATATCCCTACCCTTACCTTGCCAACTAAACACATAGCAAATAGCACAGTCCACGAGCACACAGATACCTTATCTCCTGAAATAATTTTCATAGCAAGCCTTACACAGGGGTGTTCACCCTTTAGTGCCCCTTCACAGGGGCTGATGCTGCATGCTGCAACTGGTGTTGATGTGTGGTGTTATCAGGTCAATAGTATCATGATGTTAGAGTGTGTGGGCTTACAAGGTTATCGGTGTCACTTACCTTTAAAAAGTAGAAAACCCTTTCTCAGGTCACTGTTGGTAGCATAGAATATTTCAGCATATAGCGTCAGTCCTGAGAAGTGCTGTCAGGGAGCATGTAGGACGTTGTATGCTTTGCATGCTTCGCAGCTCATTAAAGTACATTGTAGTAAATCCTGAATTAAGCTGCAGCTTACTAAACAGGGGCCTACATGTGTAATTTTATAAACATTTAAAAAAAGAAGGCCCTACAAATTTGAATTATATCTTTGGATGCAGATAATCATAGAGGGACCTGAGCTCTGTAACATCTTTTAATAGAAGCTCTCTCCCCAAATACCTTCTGGTATTCACACTGCCTAAGTATGGGAGTGTAAAAGTGGTTCTTTGGACTCTGGCTATGTGATGATGCTATAAACATTTGCCTAGTGATCCTCATGCTGCTGCTGGCAGTCGGACATACTTTTTAGAGTGCGTCTCTTGCTGTTGTGACTTTGAAATGCTTTTGTTGGTCCTCTGTACTTTCTGGGCATGTTCCAGCTTGTTTGACTGATGATTGCAGCAGGAAAGTATTTCTCATTAATGCCTCTCATCAAATGAAAAAATTTGCATGAACAATCTTTTTCAAAGCCATCTGTGGTCCCTACTGCTGAGGAGTTGAGCTGCTATGTACAGGAGTGTTCTTATCAGCCCTCTCAGGTGGGGCTGGCACTGCATGCTCTCATGAAATCTATCATGGAGGAGCAACGAGTAAGAATACTCTGAACTGGCACTGGGAAGTGGGGTCAAATGATGCGATTGCCCTGGGTCTCTCTGCTAGTCTGAAGCTGAAGGAGATAAAGCCTACTGGTGTGCTTTGGGAGCCCTACCATGTTGGTTCACTTAGATTAGATTTGATATCATAATAAGCTCAAAGCAGGTCACATAGGAGAAAGCATGTCATTGAGAAGCAAAAAATGCACATTAATGATAAAACTAAATAAAATTTCCTTATCCTTTCAGTCCAGTCCAAACATGGGTTTATGCCTTCCTTTCAACAGATGGAGACTGAGAACTCGCTGATTTGATGATGTCACCCTATATGGGTCCTGTGCAGCTTTCCTCAGACCAGTATTTTCTCAGACTTCATCAGATGGAGTGGCTAATCCCCTGTGCAAGCTGGACCTCCACTGTATAGCTTTGAAAAGACAAAAAGAAAATGAATTTGCAAAGCTTATTAGGCTAAGAGCCAAGCTTTATAGTGGTGTGTCTCTGTCCCTGGCCTGGCTCAGTCAAGAGCCTGGATAGGGTCTAGGGGTGCTACACCTGGTGGGCCAGGTACCTCCCCTTCCCCCCCCCCCCCTTTAAATTTGGGCTGCAAGAGGTATTCTTTTTAGTAACTTCAGTTGGGGCAGTTTTTGGTGGGGCATGTCCCTTTGGGCAACCCCCCCCCATGGAATGTTCTGCAGCTAAGGGCAGCCATTGAGCAGCAGAGACCCAACAGTGATTGGGTCTTTCCGCGGGAACTACAGTACAGAAGAAGTAGGAAGTCTGCTGCTGGCTTGAGAGGAGAGGTCCAACGAAGCCTGTGGTAGCCATTGGAATCATTTTTCTTGACTTCGGTTTCTACCACAGCTGCAAGCAGGAGGGCCACGCAGTTGAAAGGCAGCTCTTGGAAGCTGGCAGCCAGCGGAAGCTGAAAGAGAGCCATGGCTGAGGTGAGGTACAGTTCAGTTCCTCTCAGCTGAGGCAAGCTATGTTTTTGGTGGGAAATGCTGCCATTTTCTCAGGGCTGCTGCAGACAGGGGATCCTGGGAGGCCTTTAATTTAGCCAGGGGTGAGTCGGGTTCTCACACGGAGGCATCAGGGGAGTTGGCAGGGGCTCAGAGTGCACCGTTTTCCCCATTATTTCTTTTGCTCCTACACTAGACTTACTATTTGAAACAGAACCAGGTGCAGGACGTTCTGAAGGCACCAGTTGTAGTTCTTAATCAGAGTGCAATTCTTCTTTTTTTTTTTTTTTTTTTTTTTTGTGTAATAAATTTTATTGAGCAGTATCAAGAATAAACAGACTCCTTGAATTGCAAATGAAAATCAGAGATCGTAGCCCAGCAACATACAAACATATCCTGTACAGCGTGCAATTCTAAGGCCGGCGTCCAAGCAGCTCAGGAAGGTTCTAGAAGAGGATATGAAGGATCACCTGTCTTTAGGCTTGAGGGGGGGGCGTTGGAGGATCCCTTAGAACAGGGGTGGGCAATTCTGGTCCTGGAGGGCCGCAGACCAGTCAGGTTTTCATGATGTCCCTAATGAATATTCATGAGATCTATTTGCATCCACTGCCTTCCATTGTATGTAAATAGATCCATGAATATTCATTAGGGACATCATGAAAACCTGACTGGTCTGCGGCCCTCCAGGACTGGAATTGCCCACCCCTACCTTAGAAGGTCCATCAGCCTATTGGGGAGAGTCACAAGGTCTGGAAAAAGGTGAAATTCCCCCAGGGGAAGATCCCACGGTTCTGAGAGTTTTCCACAGAAAGGAGTTGGCTAGCCTCATTTCAGAGGCTATGGAAGCACGTAATATTGCTGAGGACCTTCTAGCATCAGAAACAGCAGAGGATCCCTTGCTGGAAGGGGTTTGGAAGCTTCTGAGGTGGTTCCTGCTGCATAGGGCCATTAAAGAACATAATGATGTCTGAGTGGAAGGTGTTGGATTCCAACCTGTACGTCTGCAGATCTATGGCCAGACTTTATCTCATTCCGGCTGAAGGTAGAGAGCTTTTCTAATTCCCTGCGGTGGATAAGCTGGTGACGGCTGTTGCCAAGAAGACTACCATTCCTGTGGAAGGTGGTGCAGTGCTTAAGGATTCGCAGGATAGAAAGTTTGAAGCCTGTTAAGGCCGACATTTCAAAAGACTGCTTTATCTCTTCAAGCGTCTATTTGTGGTGCGTATGTTACTCAAACTTGTTTACAGAGATCTTGGAAACTTCCAGAGAGTGCTCAGGATCTTCAGGTTTTACTTGTGGAGGTGACTAGATTGGAGTCTGGTTTGGCTTTCCTGGCAGATACCCGTTATGATTTGGTCAGAACGTCTGTGAAGAACATGGCTTCTGTTACCACACATCTCTCTTGTGGCTTCGCAATTGGGCAATGGATGTGTCGTCTAAGTGGTGGCTTCAGGGTTGGCCCAAGGGTTTCTGCAGCCCTAAGCAGAAGCCCTGGACTTGCTGCCCTCTCCTCATGCCGTGCCACCCCGCCTGCACTGACGAGGGGGGGGGGGGCACAGGAATTTAAATGTCATGGCTTTGTGCTGCTGTGTCACGGCAGGCGCGCACACGCATGGCCTACTGCTCTTGCCCCCCTCCTACACAACTTCTTGTATGAGGAGGCAGGAGTGGCAGGCTATGCATTTGCACAAGAGCACAAAACACATGGCCTGCCAGAATACTGAAGTGGCAGCACAAAGCTGCCATGCTGCCCAGCAGGGTCTGCCACCTAGTAAACATGCCGGCCCTGGGCAGCTTAGTAGACTCCCCTTTAAAGGTAAACCTCTATTTGGGGAAGCCTTATAAAAGTTAGTGAAGGATTTAGGAGAGACTAAGATGCCCCGGTTACCCAAGAATAAGCCGAAGGGAATGAAGTCAACTCCCTGCTGTTTGGGGCCGCTTTCAGGACTTCCGGTAATTTTGGCTGGTGAGGTTTGGCTGCCCTCAGAGGTTGCAATTTTTCTCTCAAGGCCACTCCTTTTGTGGGAGTCAAAGGGCTGTTAGAGATGGACCCTAAGGCTTCAGAATGAAGGTTTGGGGGTCCAAGTGGAACTGGTTCCGGTGGAAGACTGCCTGCAAAACCTTTATTCTGCCTGGACTCAGATCATGACAGACCAGTGGGTGCTTGAGGTGATTCAAGAGGGTTATACCTTTATCGTTTCTCCCTGCCAAATGCCAGCCAAGGAACATGCAGTTGTGGAAACGGAGCGTCTCCTGCAGCTGCCGGCTGTGGTTCTGGTTCCATTGGAGGAGTATGATCTGGACCAATATTCCATTTACTTTGTCATACCCAAAAAAGAAGAGACTTTTCGGTCAATTTTGGTTTTGAAGAGGGTGGAAAGAGTTTGTTTTTTCTTGGGGCAGTTTTCTCCAAATGGGTTAGTTTTGCGCATACCATGACAGTCGTGAACCTCACTAATAATCCAGAGCATGGGGAGTATGATCTCAGTCTCAATTTTACTTCTAAGGCTCAGCGTAGTACTTGCATCATGCCAAAGAGAGCCTCCTGATGGCGTTCGTATGGGTAGTTTATCAAGATGTGCTTGGAAATTCTTCTTTATGAAGCCTGTGGCACCCAACACGATGGGAACTATTTCTGTTTTTCTTCCACGTTTTCTTGGCCCCTGACTGAATTTCCTAATATTTCAGGATCTTCTGCCTTTCCACGTGATTCAGAGTAGTCGCTTGGAGCTGAGACCTCCATTATCTATGCCGTTCTGATGGTTTTCTCCTTAACCGCTATATCTGCCTTCCTCGCATCCAGCTTTTTATCGGTTGGAATGGGAGTATCCCAGGAGATCATAACCTCATTTTCTCTAATTCTCTTAGGGTCATCGTCCCATTTCTTTTCGAACACAGTGATGATGTAGTACTTAGAGTTTCCAGTGGATGAGACATGCTACTTTGTGTCTTTCTGTAAAGAAATTTTCTGCCATCAGAACTTCACAGCCAGCTATGAGGTGAGTCACTGTCTGTGTTGCCAGTTTTTTTCAATGCTCGCTGTAAACCATCTCGTCTGTAAGCCACTGTCCTGGGCCGCAACTATCAATCTCTCATCCTTTGGGTTTCAGTTCATCCATCCTTGGTTCTCTATGGAGACTCTGTGGTTCATAATTATAGTGGTATGGCAAGGAGAATATTTGACTTCCTGAGGTCTTTTGGAGAAACATCTGCACATTCCAATTTGACTTTACCATCAGCGTATCTATGGTTTATGGTGCCAATGGGTCGTTTTCAGTTTTGAGCCATGCCTTACATGCTAGTCCATGGCTCCCGTAACCTTTTACCAAGTTGATGGTGGTAATGGTGGCAGCCTTATGCAGGGAAGGAGTGTTGGTGCATCCTTACATCGATGAGTGGCTGATCAGAGCAAAGTATGCTCGGGAAAACATAAGATATGCCATACTGGGTCAGACCAAGGTCCATCAAGTCCAGCATCCTATTTCCAACAGTGGCCAATCTAGGTCACAAGTACCTAGCGGTTTCCCTAAAAGAGACAGGTTCCACAATGCTTGTACTAGGGCAAGCGGTGGATATTCTGGGTCTATTATTTTCCTCATGTTATCATAGTCTCCCTTTTGAAAGTTAAAAGGGAGAACTGTGGATTTCCTTACCGTTCTTCCTTCATTTATTAAATCAAACGCAATCATGCTATGATCATTATTGCCAAATGGCCCCAACACCCTTATTTCTTGCACCAGATCTGGTGTTCCACTAAGGACTAGGTCCAAAATGGCTTCCCCTCTGGTCGGTTCATGAACCAGCTGCTCCAAGAAGCAGTCATTTATTTCATTTAGAAAGTTTATCTCCCTAGCATGTCCTGCCATGACACTGACCCAGTCGATACTGGGGTAATTGAAATCACCCATTATTATTACTGTATTGTAACTTTTTGTTAGCTTCCCTGATTACTTTGAGCATTTCATCATCCATTTGTTCATTCTGGCCAGGCGGTCGATAGTACACCCCCACTGCCATCTCTTTCCCCTTCCCCTTTTTACATGGAATTTTAATCCAGAGAGATTCTACAGTGATTTTTGTTTCCTGCAAAACTTTAATCCTTTATAACTCAATGCCCTCTCTAAGATAGAGTGCAACCCCTCCACCAATTTGATCAGCTCTATCATTACGATATAGTTTGTACCCAGGTATCAGTATCCCACTGGTTGTCCTCTTTCCACCATGTCTCTGAGGTACCAATCATATCTAACATCTCA
Organism: Ichthyophis bannanicus; assembly: GCA_033557465.1. Lineage (NCBI taxonomy): Eukaryota > Metazoa > Chordata > Amphibia > Gymnophiona > Ichthyophiidae > Ichthyophis > Ichthyophis bannanicus. Next base: position 643,743,385 of record CM066032.1, read on the forward strand.
TTTAGTGCTATATATTCTAACTCTCCCATCTTATTTTTTAGACTTCTTGCATTTGCATACAAGCATTTTAGAGGCTGTGTTTTATTCATATTGATCTGGTTATTGGTAGGCAGGGGTAATTTGAAATCTTTAAGCTCTGTCTGCTCTATACTCAAGGGCATTTGGTCTGCTTTTGTCTTTATTGGAACCTTCTACTGATATGCCCTAACTTCCATCTTTTGCTAGTATTCTTCAAGGATACATTGTTCCGAACCATGCGCTCTTGGGCGATTGTCGGCTTTCCCCTATTTATCTAGTTTAAATAGGGGAAAGCCATTTGGCGACTCAGCAGATGATTATTGCTGCTTCAGCAGCTGGGTTAGGTCATCATTTTTGCAAAGAGCAGGACAGAGCTGACTCTGGATTATTTAGGAGCCTATTGCTACACCAGTGTGGGTACAGTGGCTCTGATGCCTGAATGAGTGAGAAAGTTATAGCAGCAGATTCTTCAGCTCTTGAGGGGTCAGGTCCTCCAAGGTTGGGATTATTTGCATGTTCAGGGATGCATGGTGACCATGTTGGATCTGGTTCCATGGACCAGAGCACATGTGCGTCTGCTGTAGTGGGCACTGCTGGACAGGTGGTCAGTGCAGAGATATTCCGCAGGAGGCCCAGGTGAGTCTCCATTGATGGCTCTCTGTAGCCAATCTATCAAAGGGGGTACCACTGGAACCCCTTACTAGCTGACGGTAACAACAGCTGCCTGCTTGTTGGGCTGGGAGCCTACTGCCAGTCACGGGTAGCCCAGGGTCTATGGTCTCCATAAGAGAGGACTTGGTTGATCAACTGGCTGGAGACCCGTGAGTTATTTCTAGCTCTCAAGGCTTTTCTTCCTTTGGTCCATCGCAAGACAGTTTGTATGCTGTTTGACAGCATGACGGCAGTGGCCTATGTCAACTGCCAAGGTGGCATCAGGAGTTGGCAGTTGGTCGGGAGGTAGCTTCTCTTCTGTAATGAGCAGAGGAGCATTTACTGCCCCTGTTGGCGGCGCATATGGCTGGAAAAGAAAATGTCCAGGCCGCTTTCTCAGCAGACATCTGTTGGACACAGGGGAATGGATGCTGGTGGAATTTGTTTTTCAATAGATTGTAGATCTCTGTGGCTTGCCGGTGATGTTTCTCATAGCATCCGCAGACAATGGTGGTTCTGTCTCAGGAGAGAGAGAATGTCCAAAGGACTCGATATGCTGATTCAGCGGTGGCTTCTGGAAGGGTCTGTTGTATGTGTTTCCTCTGTGGCCTCTCGTAGGACAAGTGCTTCAGAGGGAAAGTTGTTGGGGCCTGGTGATTGTCGTGGCACTGAAATAGCCTGTGAGACTGTGGCATGCAGATCTGGTATGCCTGACTATGGAGGATCTGTGGCCTTTGCTGTTAGTGGAAGACCTTCTTTCTCAGGGACCTGTCCTAATGCCGGCGGTGGATTGGTTCTTGCTTACAGCTTGGCTCTTGAGAAGGTAAGGCTGAGAAAGCGAGGTTATTCCTTGCAGGTCATTGCAACTTTGCTGTGGGCTCGTACGTGTTCCACATCTCTTGCGTATGTTAGGGTGTGGTGTCTTTTTGAGAGTTGGTCTGCAGATAAAGGTCTTGGAGCCCATAAAGCATCTTTGCTGGACTTTTTTTTTTTTTTTTTTTGTGGCAAGCAGGTTTAGAGAAATGGCTCATTTTAAACTCCCTGTGGGTGCAGGTAGTAGCATTGGCGTGTTTTGAGGTAAGGTCTAAGGTGTATTAGCCTTTCAATTGGACGTGGTGCAATTTTTAAGGGGCATTGCGCACTGGCGAATGCACATTCTTAAGTGGTCCTGTGGTGGGAAATTGACTTAGTTCTGTCAGTGCTTGTTGAGGCAGTCTTTGAGCCTCTTTCTCGATCTTCCCTAAAGGACCTTGGGCTGAAAACAGACATTTTGGTAGTGGTCTGTTCGACGTATAGGATTTATGAGCTGCAGACTGTCATGTAGAGAGCCTTTACTGGTGATGTGTAAGGAAAGGGTGGTCATTTGGCTTGTGCCCTCCTTCTTGCCTAAGGGGGTCTCAGCGTTTCATTTGAATCAACCGGTCACTTCCAGTGTCTGCCGAGTTTGGGAATGATCGAGATTCTCAGAATTTGCACAAGTTGGATGTACATCGTGCCTTGAGGCAGTATTTGAAGAGAACAATGGGTACTATTGGTCCGATCATCTTTTGTACTCTTTAGGGGGCAGTGCAAAGGAAAAGCGTCTTCCGAGGTGTTCATTGCTTGTTGAGAGAGTCGATTGCTTCAGCGTATTTTCTGAAGGGGAGACCGGTTCCAGATGTCCTTAAGGCCCATTCCTTATCATCCCTCCAGTTCAGTCCCGTCCCGTACATCTGGGTAGTCAACCTCCACCAGCAGCTTGGAGACTGAGCATGTCATCTTTTGATGACATCACTATACTTAGGCTGCTGGCAATTCCTACCAGCTCCCAGTAAGCTCAGTCTGCAAGCAGCTGAAGCAGGTGATCCCCAGGGATCTGAACTCACTTTAGGGACAACTAAGGAGCTTTTGTTCTTATACTTACTTTTTATTCTCTCTTTGGGCCTAGCTATTGAGCGATTGGGGTGCCTAAAGCTCTGAGTAGTTTAAAAAAAAAAAATCCCCAAGCGATCGGGCCTGGGGCTATCCTACCGGAGGAAGAGGCGGCTTCCGGAGTCTGTCTGAACAACGGCACAGGACCCTCCGAGATGCCTGGGGGCTGCTCACAGGCTAAAGGTGCTCATGCTTCAACCATTGCGGTGGCAGGGACACCTGCCCGGCAGTAGGAAAGGTCAGGGGGTGGCCCACCGGTGTTAGAGCCCTATCCTCCAGGGCCAGGAGGCCAAGGGTGCTCGGGGGGGGGGGGGGGGGAGATTGTGAGTGGGCAAGGTACAGATGTCCTAGACATCAAAAGGGTAGATAGAATGTGTCACATTCCTCCTCGATTCTCACCACCACCAAAAAGTTGTCTAATAGACAATATTTTGGTGGTGGTGAGAAGCGAGGAGGAATGTGACAAATTCTTTCTAACCTTTTTGATGTCTTGGTCATCTGCACCTTGCTCACTCACAATCTTAAATGACAGAGGTGTAAGGCAGGGGTCTCCAAATCCAGCCCTGGAGGGCCACAAACCAGTCAGGTTGGCAGGATATCTCTAATGCATATATATCTCATGCATATTCATTAGGGATATCCCAAAACCTGCAGGGTTGCGGACCTCCAGGACTGGATTTGATTAGCTCTGCCTTAAAGAGAAGAATCTGTGTTGTGCTCCATTGTCCTTTGCAGTGGTTCAGGGGGTCAAACTTTTTGTACAAGTGGTTGTTTTCTTTCCTGATGTCCAGACCATCTGTGGAGCCTGAGCCCGAAAATGAATGAGTTCTCAGTTTGATTAGTTATTTGGTTGGGGGTTTTACTCCTTTTATATAGTTCTGAGTTCTTTGTTACTAGCTGTTTTGGTGGAGTCTGCTTTGTTACAGAAATACTGATCTGAGGAGGGCTGCACAGGACCCTTATAGGGTGACGACATCAAACCAGTGATTTCTTGGTCTCCATTTGCTGGTGAGAAGGCATAAACCCATGTGACTGGACCGGAGGGACTCAAGGAAGGAAAATTAGCTGGTAAGACCTAAATTCACCATAATCCTGAAGCTAAAATGGAATTAAAAATTCCAGTTACCTACTTACTGAAAACTTGGTTGGATTTGGATTTAGGTTGCATCTTTGCAGTGGTAGCACAAGACAAATTATATTTAGGCAGAGCAAGAATATATAACATCCTAAACTGAAGGGAAATGCAATCTCCAGGAACAAGCAGGAATAAGTCCTCACATATGGGTACGTCGGAACCGACGGAGCCTGCGCGGGAAAGCTCCCCAGCTTCCCAGAAAGGAAGCTTTTGGGGCCTCCCACTGCACATGCGCGCTGCCTTCCCGCCTTCCTGACCAGCTCTCCTCAGTTTCTCTTTTTCCGGGGAGCCAGCAGGTCGTGTTCCTGTCACCGCTGAAGAAATTCTTATTTTAGTTTGTTTCTTTAGACCGCGTACCTGCCTTCCCCATACCGAAACCGGTACCGCCGGTCTCCCTTTTTCTTTCTTTCAAAAAAAACCCCAAAAACTTCTTTTTGCACAACTTGGTGACTTCGGTTAGGCCTCAGGCCTACACAAATTCTCCTCATGGAGAAACCAGCCCCTGGTTTCAAGAAGTGTACCAAGTGTAGTGCTGTAATTTCTGTTACAGACACCCATGACTGGTGTCTTAAATGTTTGGGGCCTGACCACTCCATTCCGGACTGCCCATCCTGCTCCCAGATGTCTAAACGTGGTTTGCAGAACCGGGCCAACAAATTCCATGTGCTGTTTGCTTCAGATAATCCAGCATCACAGTCATCCAGGTCTTCCTCTCCGGATGGATCTCAGGTAACCAAACCTTCTGCGGGCAGGTCCTCAAAGAGCAAATCTCCTTCAAAGCATCGAGAGGCTCTCTTTTGAATCTGAGGACCCTGCCCCAGCCAAACAACCCCGGCGGGAAGCTCCGGCTTCCAAAGCTCCACCTATGGGGTTACAGGTTGACATCGATGGCACGGCCTCGACCGATCACCTGTTAGACTGCTCTGGGGTACCGGCCCATACCGGTACCGACATCCAGGCAGCAGTGGCGTCTATGGGCAATACTGTCCAGACCATGCAGCAGGCCATTCTGGCTTTCATTAAAGCTGCGACGCCCTCGGTACCGCATCCGGCGGTTCCGGGTCCGGTTCCGGTACCATCTCCCATACCGGAACCGAGACCATCGTCTTCCAAACGCAGATCGGTTCCGCATGCCGGATCCGGGTATTCACCCGATACCGATCCCATACCCGGTACGCCCGATGTCGATACCGAGCGGTATGCGTATCGTGTGTTGGAAGCAAATAGAGGATACTCTGATTCTTCAGAGGATTTTGACTCCTCTGATGACTCTGATGAGCTGTCTCTAGTTCTCCCTGAAGAGCCTTCTTCCCCAAAGAGGAGAATGTCTCCACCAGAGGATTTGTCCTTTCAAGACTTCATTATAGAAGTAGCTAAAGGACTTTCTATTACCACATCCTCTGAAAAAGAACCTAGATCGAAGAAATTGGATATTTTAGGATACCCTAAGGTTCCTAAAGAGGCAGTCACCCTGCCTATCCATGAAATCCTTCAAGAGCACTTGATGGACTTATGGGAGGCTCCTTTAACATTGTCTCCTCATTCTCGTAGGTTGGACACCATGTACCGGGTCCCTCCTTCTCCTGGTTTTCAAAAAACTCAGCTGCCTCACCATTCCATTGTGGTGAAGTCTGTGCTGAAGAAGATTAAGAGTACCAAAAGGCACTCTTCTACCCCTCCAGGGCGAGAATGTAAGACCCTAGACTCTTTTGGTAGGAAAATTTTCCAGGCTAGTATGCTTATAGCCAGGATTAATTCATACAGTCTGTATATGGGCATGTTTCTGAGGGAACTTGCCCTAAAGGTACGACATTTTTCCCCCTTTATCCCTGAGGATAGAAAGGAGGAGTTCATTTCTCTGGTGAAACAGCTTCTAGATGTTTCTAAGTTCTCCAACAGAGCAGCCTTTGATTCCTTTGAGGGTGCCGGTAGAGCTTCGGGCATTGCCATTGCAGCCTGACGACTTGCTTGGCTCCAGGCCTCTGACCTAGAACCCTGGGTCCTGGATGGCTTACGGAATCTGCCCTGTACAGGTGAGAACTTATTTGGTAAAGACTGGCAAATTAAAGCCACTCAAATGGGTGCAGAAAATGCCACCTTAGATAGACTTTCTAAGTCTACCTCTACTCCTGCCAAGAAAAAGTCTTTCAAGAGGCCTTACTACAAGAAGGCCAGATTTTCCACAAATACTGGCCAACAATCTTCTCAGCCTCGCTTTGCTGCTAAACGTCAGCAACCTAAACAGGCAAGGTCAAAGCCTGCAGCGTCTGCCACTCCTCAGCAGGCTCAACCCCCTCAGGGGTTTTGACTTGCCCCTAGAGAACTTAACCTTTCTGGCTCTAGAACAACCAGAGCCCCTCACCATTCCCGGAAGGTTAGCTCACTTTGCTCCCAGATGGGGGCAAATTACATCAGAGCAATGGACCCTCTCTATCATCAGAGAGGGCTACAAGCTTCATTTTTCCAACCTTCCTCCACATACCATGGTGAGGCACTTCAATTCTCCCCCATCTCCTTGGCCCTGTTGGGTCAGGAAGTCTCTTTCCTCTTTGCCCAAGGGGCAATAGAAGAGGTTCCTCTTCTTCAAGAAGGGACAGGTTTCTACTCCCCTTATTTTCTCATACCAAAGAAGACAGGGGGATTCAGACCTATCCTAGATCTGAGAGAATTGAACAAATTTCTATACAAGGAGAAATTCAAAATGCTTTCTCTGGGCCTTCTCCTTCCATACCTTCAGAGGCAGGATTGGCTTTGTTCTCTAGATCTCAAGGATGCGTACACACATATACTCATCCACCCATCCCACAGAAAATATCTATGATTTCTGTTCCAGGGAAAACATTTCCAGTACAGAGTACTTCCCTTCGGTCTAGCCTCTGCTCCAAGGGTGTTCACCAAATGCATGGCAGTTGTAGCCGCATTTCTAAGAGGTCTGGGAATTTTTGTATTCCCATATCTGGACGACTGGCTCATCCGAGCTCCATCTCGGTCAGAGGCCCAGATTTCCCTGAACCGCACAAGGCACATTCTGCAGTATCTGGGACTGGTGGTAAACCTTCCCAAGTCTCAACTTATCCCTACTCAGTCTCTGGAATTCATAGGGGCCCAGTTGGATACCACCACTGCAAGGGCCTACCTACCTCAAGTCCGGGGCCAACTTCTGGTGTGCTTGGCCTCCCAAGCTCAGTCCAGCAGTCACTTGACAGCCAGGGAAATGCTGCGACTTCTGGGCCACATGGCCTCCACGGTTCACGTGGTGCCCTACGCTCGTCTTCATATGAGAGCAGCTCAATGGACCTTGGCCACCCAGTGGACTCAACCATCAGGAGCGCTCTCCGACCAAATCCTCACCTCAAAGCGTCTGTTTTGGTCCCTCCAATGGTGGATGTCCACCAAGAATCTGTTGTTGGGGGCCCCCTTCCAACCTTTGTTGCCCCAAGCAACCCTCACAACAGATGCCTCCCAAACAGGGTGGGGAGCCCATCTACAATCCCTCTCCACTCAGGGTACTTGGTCTCCACAGGAGACCACCCTTCACATCAACCTCCTGGAACTGCGAGCAATCTTCTTTGCCCTCAGTCTTCCATACCCTCCTTGTCAACCTGACCGTCCTAGTTCAGACAGACAATCAGGTGGCCATGTTCTACGTAAACAAACAAGGAGGGACAGGCTCTCTGTCGCTTTGCAACGAAGCTCTCAGATTATGGGCCTTCGCCAGAGAGCATCAAATTCATCTTCTGGCAGTATATCTTCCAGGGGTTCAAAACTCTCGGGCAGACAGACTCAGTCAAGTTCTGCTTCCACACGAATGGTCCCTACATATGGACCAGATAGTCAGAATCTTTCAGGAATGGGGAACCCCGGACATAGACCTCTTTGCAAGTCCGTGGAATGCCAAACTTCCCCGGTTCTGTTCCAGGACTCCGTGTCAGGGAGCTCAGGCCAACGACGCCTTTCTCCTGCATTGGGGTCAGGAATTCCTATATGCCTTTCAACCCATTCCTTTGATTCCCAAGACTCTGTTCAAACTCCAGAGGGATCACGGATCGATGATCCTCATAGCTCCACGCTGGCCACGCCAAGTGTGGTTCCCTCTACTTCTGCATCTCTCCCAGGGACCCTCCCTGGACCTGGGAGCTGCGCCAGACCTTCTGTCTCAGGAGGAGGGGACTTTGTGGCACCCAAACCCCAAGTCCCTACACCTCAGAGCTTGGTTACTGAAGGCCTAAGCCTTCATGACTTCAATCTTTCTCAACCAGTGAAAGATATCCTTCATGCCTCTAGGAAACCCTCCACGAGGCGTTCCTATGCTTTCAAATGGAAACGCTTTTCCATTTGGTGTGCTCAACAGGGTCTTGACCCTCTAGCACTTCCTTTGAATTCTCTACTAGACTATCTCCTGCATCTTTCTAATGCAGGCCTTAAGACGAATTCAGTAAGAGTCCATTTGAGTGCTATTGCAGCATCCTTAAAACCTATAAATGGACAACCTGTCTCCTCTCATCCTCTTATTGCAAGGTTCATGAGAGGCCTGACTCTAAGCCTCCCATCCGGCCTCCTCCGGTAGCATGGGATTTGAACCTAGTTCTAGGTCAGCTTATGAAGCCACCTTTTGAACCGTTGGTTTCTACCTCCTTGAAATTTCTTTCCTGGAAGGTCCTTTTCCTTATTGCAGTCACTTCGGCTCGCCGCATCAGTGAACTACAGGCCTTAGTGGCTCATCCACCTTATACTAGGTTCCATCATGATAAGGTGGTCCTTAGGACGAATCCCCACTTTATGCCCAAAGTGGTCTCGCCTTTTCATCTTAATCAAGAGGTATATCTACCTGTCTTTTTCCCGGCTCCTCATGCATCCAGTGCAGAGAGGAACCTTCATACTCTGGATTGTAAAAGAGCTCTTGCCTTTTACCTCAACAGGACTCAGCCACATCGAATGTCTTCCCAGCTTTTTGTGGCTTTTGATCCTTCTCATTTGGGACTTCCAGTCTCCAAACGTACACTTTCCAATTGGATTGCTCAGTGTATTTCCTTTGCTTGCCAGAGTAAAAACATTTCTCTGGAAGGCCATGTCACAGCTCACAATGTGAGAGCCATGGCCACTTCTATGGCTCATCTTCACTCTGTATCCATAGATCAGATCTGTCGAGCCGCCACCTGGGCCTCGGTTCATACCTTCACAGCCCATTACTGTTTGGACAAGGACTCCCGCCGGGATGCCTTGTTTGGTCAGGCTGTCCTCAAACACCTGTTCCATACTTGAACAACTCCTGCCCACCTTCCCAGGATGGATGCCTGAGATCCATACGAAGATGGCGAACCCTTGGAAGGGGATCTCCCAGGCATCTTAGCTAGGGAGTCCCCATATGTGAGGACTTATTCCTGCTTGTTCCTGGAGATAGCACAGTTACTTACCTGTAACAGGTGATCTCTGGGAACAGCAGGAATTAGTCCTCACAACCCACCCACCTCCCCTGGGAGTTGTATCTTCTATCTATCTTCCTTTCCTCTCTCTATTGTCTCAGCTATAAACTCGAACTGAGGAGAGCTGGTCAGGAAGGCGGGAAGGCAGCGCGCATGTGCAGTGGGAGGCCCCAAAAGCTTCCTTTCTGGGAAGCTGGGGAGCTTTCCCGCGCAGGCTCCGTTGGTTCCGACGTACCCATATGTGAGGACTAATTCCTGCTGTTCCCAGAGATCACCTGTTACAGGTAAGTAACTGTGCTATACTAGAAGTCACAAAAACAAAACCCTTTCAGGAAAGGAGTGGAAAAGAACCGGAGAGAGACCTTTAGAAGCTTCAGACCTGGCTTTTAAGCTAGCTTCTGTGGTCCTAATTCTGTTTTTCCCCTCTCTGCTTATAGTGATTGTAAGATTCTTAAATTTCTGCTGTAATTTATGTATAATTTATTTCTTGAGCTCCCTTGTTGAATGTGAGGAGGGCTTGCAGATTGCACATTCTGTTGACATGTTTTTAAAATATTTTTGATAATTTGCAATTGTGTTTTGTCTGAGAGTGTGGATGGGTGGGGGTTGGAGGACGGTAGGTCCTTGCATTATTATGGTGATAGTGTGTTTGGTTTAGACCTGATGATACTGATGTTCGAAGATATACTGACAGGAGTGTTCTATGTGATGGTTATGGTATGTTGAATGTTTTTGTTGTGTTTGTGGATATTATAAAATGTTTTGTGAGGTTGGTGTAATGGTTTACGGGATGTTTGTTAGAGAATTGTGATCTGCCTTAAGCAGGATTTCTTCCTATGGAAAGGAAAATTTCAAGTTATTTAAATTTGTTTACGTGAGCTTAAAGACACTTTGAAAGCTACCTTGGCCTGAAGGATTTAAGAGGAAAAAAACTGTTTTGCAAGTATAAATACACTGAATTAAGTGTGCAGACTCCTTCTCTCATCACTCTCTCTTTTTCTGCTTATTGTCCCTGAAATGAAATATGGTGGTTTGGGTGCTCTGGGAGGTTAACTTCATGCATTGCTAGAATACTGGTAGTGGTATGGAATAGCTTCAGAAACACGTGTACTCTGATCTGAGCCCTCTCTCTCTCCCCCAGAAATCCATGCCACAGGATTCAACTACCAGAATGAAGATGAGAAAGTGACCCTGTCATTCCCCAGTGCTCTTCGAACAGGTAATTCAGGGGGCAGTGTCTGGGTTCGCCAGGTGGATTAAAGCATGGATTTCTTCTGAAACTTTGGCAAGACAATCTGCGTTATTCTACAGTACAAACCTTCATGATCTGCTGATTTGAAAACGGCTGGAAGTGATCTACTTGCCTCCTAGGCAACGCACAGTGACAGAGTAGAGGCAGCCCTTAGAAGGGGCAGAGTCTGCATCAAAAGCTCTATGAAGGTAATATTTAAGGACCTAAATATATAGACCCTAGAGGAGAAAGGGGGCATAATGAAAACATTTATATACTTAAAAGGTATAAATGTAGAAGCAAACCTTATTCAGAAGAAAGAGGGTGAGGCTGCAGGACAGTAGATGGATGTAACACTAGAGACATTTCGTCATAGAAAGGATGGTGGATGTAAGGAACAGCTTCTCATGGATGCAGATGGAGACAAAATGAGTAGCAATTCAAGAAAGCCCGGGATAAACCTTGAAGATCTGGGAAGTCTTTTGAATGGAAAGAGGTACTTAGTGGAGTAGTCGAGGGATCTGTACTGGGGCTGGTGATATTTAACACAGTTATAAATGATTTGGAAATGAGAGCAGTGAGTGAGGGGATCAGATTTGCATTTGACAGAAAAATATTTAAAGTGAAAACATAAATAACTTACGAGGGAGTATAGGAGGGCCTTTGCAGGCTGGAGGACTGGGTATCTAAACAAAAGATGAAATTCAATGTAAAAAGCAATACTTACAAGGAAAAATAATCCAAACCATGGGCACACAGTGCTGGGTTCCATATTAGGAATTGCTAACAGGAAAAGGGGTTATTGTGCTTGGAGTCACTAAAGCACATTTTACAAAGGATGTTCAAGTGCAATTTGGGACGTCCAAGCCAGTGCGTCTGGGAAAAAAAAATGCAGGCATATGCAAGTTCTCTAACCATTTGGCTATTAGATGCTCCCAGAATAGTATTTCAGAACAGGGATGTTAATAGCCTAATGGTTAAGAGTAGTGGGTTTTAGAAGCAGAGTGGCCAGGGCTTAAATTCCATTGTGGGGCCTTTGTGATCTTAGGCTAGTCAATTAACTCTAAATTCCTCTACACTCTGGATGTTTTAAAGCCAAAACCAAGCACTTTCCTGATACTTGTTTGTGCGTGCAGCAGGTCTAAATGTGAACGTGCCTGCAAGCTTCCCTGATGCTTCTGAAATCGGATGAGGAGATGTCTAAGTCAGTTGCATCTCCCCAGACACACTTCCATCACACCCCCTTCCTCCTTGGATGTCCCTGCACCAATGACATCTTTAAAAGCCATTTGTAAAAATAGCTCTGAGTTTATATTGTGGTCTAATTTGATGGAAAAAATGGTTTCTTATAATGTTTTTGCTTTTGGTATTTGACATATCCGCTTTTCTGCTCATTCAATGTCACTGTTTGGATGTAAAGATTGAATAATTGAATAAATAAAAAAATAAATAGCTCTGAGGACATCTCCGTGATTTGAACATCCATGTGCACGTCTTCAGATGTCCAAATCATGACTAAATAAAAAAAAATTGCCAAATCTAAGATCTGTAAAACAAATCCCGTTCAAAAAATCAGACCTGAAAATAGGACAAACACATACTAACACTTACAACATCAAACATATAAAATCACAATTAAATGTAGGAACAGCCGTCAAATCAGGGGACAGGAAACCCCCTCGTATAAACGGACTTCTCCCTTTAATCTTTTTTATTATTATTTCAATCAGTTCAACAGTCTTAAAGAAAACAAAACAGACCCAAAAAACCACAATGCTAAGAATATAAATTCTAAAGACCAAAAATTAAGGTCAAAACTTAGCTGGCAATGGGGTCCTGCAGCAGATATCCACCACTCACGATGTTTTAACGGGAAGGTTTCCCTTCGCCAAAGAATTCCACAAAAATGTTCGAGAAAACACTTCTTCAGAGTTTCATGAATTCATAACCATAACCCAGTGCTGCGTTTCGGATTCTCCAACCCTGCATCAGATGGTGCAAAAACAGCTGTCTTCAGATCCCAGCCGTTGTTTCTTTCGTAAAGCGTCCTCCCAAAGACAAGAATGGCGTCTGACGTCAAGATTCAAATCAGCTACTTTAAACCCTGAGAGAAACAAGAAAAAACAGAAACACCCTATCAGGTGGGCAAAATGCTCCACCAATCAAGTTCTTGATTAAGTCCATTGGGGATCACTGACTTGAAAGAAAAAATCCAGCGTTGTTCTAGGACCTGCAAATGTCGTTCCCGCTCTCCCCTGCGGGGGCTATCAGGCACAAAGTCCAAAATACATGAGAGAAAGTCAGTAAATGCATGATTCTTTTGAAGACAATGTGCCACTAAGGGAGCATAAAGTGTCTTGGTGTGAATTCGAGATTTATGTTCTGAAAGGCGCTTCTTCACAGGGCGAATCGTGCGACCTATATAGTGTAAGCCACAAGGGCATGTGAGAACATAAACTACAAAAGAAGATGTATAATCTGTATGCCATTTCAACGGGATAATTCGTCCCGTAAAAATGTGTCCATGTAGCACCAATTTGTGATTGTGAACAACATTGGCAACAAGAAGATTTGCAAGGGAAATGTCCCACACTCGGTCGCCATCCCTCCACCTGCTCAAACCTTGTTATGGAATGCACTACAAAATCTCTAATATTCGCACCACGTTGATATGCAATCATAAAATCTAATTGAAAAACAGGGTCAAGCTGCAAAATGTGCCAATGTTTACGTAAAAGAGCCACTATTTGCGGTGAACCTATCATGTAAGGTAAAACACCAATTATTTTCTTATTATCCTCACCAGATGACATCGGAGAAGATTGAGTCCCCAAGTACTCCCCAAAAGGCAAAGTCCTTTTCTGAGTAACAGAATGTAACAACCAATCTCGGTGTGCATGTTGTGCTATTTTATAGGCTCTTTGAACCATTTGTACCGGGTAACCCCGATGTAGTAAACGCTGGTACAAGTCCTTTGCATGTTTCAAAAATTCTTCCTTCGTAGTACAATTTCGCTTTATACGGAAAAATTGTCCAAGTGGAAGAGCTCTTCTCAAAGGGCCCGGATGAAAACTCTGAAATTGCAATAAAGAATTTTGTTGCACAGGTTTACGGTACAATGTAGAGCAGAGTGTGTGACCAGATTTGTATAGACGGACATCTAAAAAATCTATAGTGTTATAGTCGTATTTCGCAGTAAAATGAAGATTGGCCTTCCTAGTATTTAACCAATTCAAAAATAGTAATAAAGATGAATTATCTGCTGTCCAAACAAAGAAGACGTCATCCAAAAAACGAACCCAAAATGTTATGTTCTTAAACCAATCTGAAACATAAAGAATATCCTCCTCAAATGCTGCCAAATAAATAGTGGCAATGGAAGGAGCAACAGTAGCACCCATTGCTATCCCATAGGTTTGTTGATAAAAATTCTTTTCATACAGAAAATAATTGTGATTGAGCACCAGAGAAAGAAACTCCAAGAATAATGTTTTAGGAAGCCGGTCAGGTAATGATAATGGAAATGATTGTAAAATATGTAGCACCTCAGTCTGATCTATATTAGTATAGAGGGCCGTCACGTCAATCGTGACCAGCCACACAGGAGAAAATGAAAATGTGCACTGGGATAATAAAGTCAAAAAATGTGAGGTATCCCGTAAATAAGACTTAACCAGGTTTGCAGATTTTTGTAAAAACCGGTCACAGAACTTGGACAAAGGTTCAAGGACCGAATCCCGACAGGAAACTATAGGCCTACATGGAGGGGCCACTAGAGATTTATGTACTTTGGGGACCATATAAAACACCGGTGTCTTTGGATGTTTTGGTGTCAAGAATTTAGCTTCCTTGGTCGTCAATTGTCCCTTATCCCTAGCTTGTGTCACCAAGCTCAAAATCATTTTTTGCAAATCATTCAAAGGGTCCCGAGACAATAGCAGGTAATATTTAACATCAGAAAGATGCGATAACACTTGTTGATGATAATATTGTGCAGATAATACAACTATTGACCCACCCTTGTCGGCATTGCGAACCACTATTTCAGGATTAGATCTTAAAGTCAACAATGCCTGCCATTCTTCAAAAGAATCATGCATTTACTGACTTTCTCTGGTGTATTTTGGACTTTGTGCCTGATAGCCCCCGCAGGGGAGACCGGGAACAACATTTGCAGGTCCTAGAACAACGCTGGATTTTTTTCTCTCAAGTCAGTGATCCCCAATGGACTTAATCAAGAACTTGATTGGTGGAGCATTTTGCCCACCTGATAGGGTGTTTCTGTTTTTTCTTGTTTCTCTCAGGGTTTAAAATGGCTGATTTGAATCTTGACGTCAGACGCCATTCTTGTCTTTGGGAGGACGCTTTACGAAAGAAACAACGGCTGGGATCTGAAGACAGCTGTTTTTGCACCATCTGATGCAGGGTTGGAGAACCCGAAACAGTGCTAGGTTATGGTTATGAATTCATGAAACTCTGAAGAAGTGTTTTCTCGTCGAACATTTTTGTGGAATTCTTTGGCGAAGGGAAGCCTTCCCGTTAAAACATTGTGAGTGGTGGATATCTGCTGCAGGACCCCATTGCCAGCTAAGTTTTGACCTTAATTTTTGGTCTTTAGAATTTATATTCTTAGCATTGTGGCTTTTTGGGTCTGTTTTGTTTTCTTT
The DNA here is from genome assembly GCA_033557465.1 of Ichthyophis bannanicus. NCBI lineage: Eukaryota > Metazoa > Chordata > Amphibia > Gymnophiona > Ichthyophiidae > Ichthyophis > Ichthyophis bannanicus. Next base: position 643,758,421 of record CM066032.1, read on the forward strand.
GACTGTTGAACTGATTGAAATAATAATAAAAAAGATTAAAGGGAGAAGTCCGTTTATACGAGGGGGTTTCCTGTCCCCTGACTTGACGGATGTTCCTACATTTAATTGTGATTTTAAATGTTTGATGTTGTAAGTGTTAGTATGTGTTTGTCCTATTTTCAGGTCTGATTTTTTGAACGGCAAATCATGACTAAGACTTTTAAAATGACCCTGACTGTGGACAATATATTGAAATCCTGAGTAGCATTAATCAAAAAATCAAATGAAATGTTTGGGATTATCTGAAAAGAGAAGGAGGACAACAAGGAGAATATCATTGTGCCTCTGTAGTGGCCCCTGTTGCGATGGCACCTTGAGTCCTATGTAAAATTCTGGTTACCTTACCTCAGATAAAGAATCAGAGAAAAGCAGACAGTGCTGAAAGGGATGGAATTCCCCCTCCCTGATGAAGAAAGACTAAAACTGTTTGGAAAAGGGAATATGATTAGAAGTTTTATAAAATCACGAGTTGGGCTAAGGAATTATTATTTACCCTTTCATACAGAGCAAGGACTAGGAGACACTCCTGAAACTAACTGGTAGCAAATCTAAAACCAATTTAAGAATATTTTTCTTTTTTCATTCAGTGCACAGCGAAGTCTATTACTGGAGGCCATAGTCAAGGTCATAGTAATAGCTGCACAAGTTGTTAGAGAACAGCTCTATTAACAAACTAGCCAGGTAGATGTGAGTGAGCTGTAGGGGAGGGATTTCTCCTTTGGGTTCTGCTGGGGTTTTTTTTGAGTGACCTGGACTGACCATTGCTGGAGATGGAACCCTGGGCTCGGTGGGTCATTGGGCTGACCTAGCCTGTCATCTGTTACATCTGTAACTGTAGAGTAGTGAGGGGTAAATCTGGAGACAGCTAAAGTGATTGTTTTCAGGTGTCTAGATTTTGTATGTGTGTGTAATTTTCCTGAAAGCCATTGCTTGATACTACTTTCCATTTGTAAGGCTGTGTCTCTGCACTGCAAAGCATCTACACTTAAGAACATGAGATGCTGTACTGGATCAGACCAAAAGTCCATCGAGCCCAGTATCCTGTTTCCAACCATGATCAGAAACCCAGGTCACAAGTACCTGTCAGGTTCCCAAAAGCTAGACAGATTCCATGTTGCTTACCTTAGGAGTAAGCAATGGATTTCCCTGATCAATTTAATAATGTTTGGACTTTTCCTCCAGGAACTTAAACTCAGCTACACTAACTGTGTTTACTATGTCTTCTGGCAACAAATTCCAGAGTATGATTTTGTTGAGTGAAAAAATATTTTCTTCGATTAGTCTGAATTGTGCTATATTGTAGCTTCATTGCATGTCCCCTAATCTTTCTGCTTCTTGGAGTAAACAGCTGATCTACACTTACCTGTTCCACTCCACTCATTTGTTTTATAGACCTCTATCATGTCATACCTAGGAATACATGCATTGGACTGTACTGCAGTATTTTGGGGATTTTAACAGCTGTTTTTAGTTATACGTGCACACATTTTCACAAAGTTGGAGCTGAACACTTGCTACCACTGAATCAAAATCCAGAATGCAGAGATCAGCTGATAGACTTGTTTGCATGTACCCTTTTATGCTCAGTTACTGGTACTGTGTGAATGAGATGTGCCACATGCCTTGGTACAGCTTAGTGGGCTGTTAATGAGGTGTGCCTAGCATGGCTTTGCTGGCACCTTTCAATGTTCCCTGGGTGAAGAGTGCATTGTTCTGATATCTTACATCACCCAGAGGAAAACCAGAATTTTTGCTGTTTAGTCACATTTTACATGGAGCTGAGGTTCTGGGAGAGAGTCATGTGGCCGACGTGCTAACTCTATTTCCTCTTCAACTCTCCAGGCCAGTCCAGGAACCATAGGATAGTCAATCTCCTTCAGCAGCTGAGGACTGAATTACAAAGTTTTGCTGACTGCTCAACCAGCTCCCTCTGGTGTCCACAACTCAATCTTTCAGTCCTCAGCAGCTGAATAGGACGTGGCTGACTGGCTCCCTGAGAGAAGAAGAGGAATCGATCGTGTAATTGCTGGGAAAGTGTTGAATTTTCTTGCTGGTTGGTCCTAGCAGGGCTACTAAGACCAGTGCAGAAGGGGATTGACTTTCAAAAAGAAAAAGAAAAAAAAAAGAAAAATGAAAACAAAGCGGAGTGCAGGGTTTAGCGCTAGAGGCAGGGCCTGCCTCGGTTAGCACTTGCAGTCATCCCCTGAGGGAGAGTGAGAGGATCTGGGAGCCCCAGATTGCAGCCCTCTGCCCTCAGTGCCTCATTGGCTTCTCCCGCGAGCAGCGGTGGTGAAGTGAGGAGACAGATCTCAATTCGTGGCAAAGGTAAGATCGGGGGGAGTCGGCACCAGGGGGTTCGCCTGTCGAGGAGCTCTGTCAGATTTTGGTTTTCTTCAGGCGCATGCGGGACGGATCGGCAGCGTGCGCAGAGTGCGGCAGTTGGTGGGGGCTGTCGGGGCCTAGAATCTGTAGAATTTGCTTCCACACGGGGAGTTCTGTGGAATGGCTCTTCGGGGGCGCGATGGAAGCTAAAACGGCGTCGGGGGCTGCGTCAGACATTACTCTCAGCACAGAGGAGAAGGTGGGAACTGGCGGCCATGTTGTCTATGGCAGCAGCTGCTCCCGCGCTTTCTGGCAAGGAAGGGAAGTGAAAAAGTAAATCCAAACGGCCCGCTACAGAGGCAAGCAAGTGCCGGGCCCCTTACCCAATTTGCATAGCGGTTTGGAGTCCGTGTTCTCAGCGGACTTCATACTTTCATTGCATAAGGCCTACTGTTTAAAGCTAGAACAGGGCCTAGTTCTGCTTTAACAAGTGGAGTAAATGTTCCAAAAGCAGAAACCCTGGGACAGGAGCCGGGGGAGAGCTCATCTAATAAGGCTGTAGAGGCGGATGCAGGTTCCGATTGCTTCGGAGCGCAGATCTGTAAGCCTAAGGGAATGGAGGAAGGGGAAATTCTCTCTGAGGGAGCCTTGGATTCCTGGGCCCTTGGGGAGTTGGAGGAAGGCGAAATTGTGGCTGGCGAAGATCCTAATGTCTTTAGGGTATTCCGTAAAGAGGAGCTGGCAGCCCTTATTGCCCATTCTTTAGGGGTTTTAAACATTTTGCTTCCGGTAGCGCAGGAGGAACTGTTGAGGATCCCTTGCTCCAAGGTTTTAAGCCGGAAAAGTGTTTCCCAGTTCATAGGGTCATTAGACGAATGATTGATTCGAATGGGAGTGTCCAGAAGCTTCCTTGAGGGGTAGCCGGGCTATTGCACGGCTCTACCTGGTCCCTCAGGAAGAAAAGGAGTTGCGTATGCCCAAGGTGGATGCGTTGGTGGTAGCGGTAACTAAGAAAACTAAGATTCCGGTGGAAGGCGGTGCTGCCCTGAAGGATCTGCAGGACCGTAAATTGGAGGCCCTGCTGAAATAGGCGTTTGGTACAAGTGCACTGTCGCTTCAGTCCTCCATTTGTGGGGCATATGTCTCGCGGGCTGGTTACAAGGGGACTCGGGTTCTGACAAGGAGGAAGCGGGGTCCTTGGATGGAGCGAGGTTAGAGTCAGCGGCGGCATATTTAACAGACACTTTTTATGATTTGGTCAGGATTTCGACGAAGTCCATGGCCTCTGTGATTGCGGCAAGGCGGTTTCTTTGACTGCAGAATTGGGCGGCGGACGCGTCCTCTAAGACTCGTCTCAGCAAACTCCCCTACAAGGGAAAGCTGCTCTTTGGGGAAGCCCTTGAAAAGATAGTGAAAGATTTGGGTGATTCCAAGGGAGGTCGGCTCCCGGAGGATCGTCCGAGAGGCACTAGACCCGTGCCTCTGGCAAGAGGACAAGGTCGGGATGTGCATAGGTTCCGTGGTCCTCGGTTTGCTCCTTATCAGATGGGCTGCTGTGGAACACGGGGGCAATCCTTTCGAGGAGTGAGGGGGTTCGGCAGAGGGTATTTCACCTCACAGCAAAACACCCCCCAAGAAACCGCAGTGAAGGGCGGCCGGCTCAGGTGGAGCCCCCGGTGGGGGGACAGTTGCAGGAGTTCCTTTCCGTCTGGGCCGACATAACAACGGACCAATGGGTCCTGGAGATCATCTATGAGGGCTATGCGCTAGAGTTCGCTCAGCCACTGGCGGACGCCTTTCTGAAGTCTCCTTGCGGATCCCTCGCAAAAACGAAGGCAATAGGTGACACTCTCCAACGTCTGCTCCAGCTCCAGGCGGTGGTGCCAGTCCCCCGAGAGCAATACAGGTTAGGTCGATACTCGATTTATTTTGTGGTGCCCAAGAAGGAAGGTTCCTTTCGCCCCATTCTGGATCTCAAACACGTAAACCGGTGTTTGAGGGTGCCGCATTTCCGCATGGAGACTCTAAGGTCCGTAATTCAGGCGGTGAAGCCGGGAGAGTTTCTGTGCTCCATAGATTTGACGGAGGCTTATCTGCACATTCCGATCAGGCCGGATCATCAGAGGTTCTTGAGGTTTGCCGTGCCCATGGGCCATTTTCAATTCTGAGCATTGCCGTTTGGTCTAGCTACAGCTCCATGCACGTTTACAAAAGTGATGGTGGTGGTTGCAGCGGCGCTGTGGAAAGAGGGCATTCAGGTACATCTGTATCTAGACGATTGGTTGATCAGAGCAGGGTCCCAGCTGGAGTCGGTCGCTGCAACCGAGTGGGTGGTTCAGTTTTTGGAGCAGCTCGGTTGGGTGATAAACCAGTCCAAGAGTCAGTTGGGTCCGGTGAAACGGCTGAAGTACCTTGGGGCCTTGTTAGATACAGAGAAAGGGGCAGTTTTTCTGCCCGAGGACAGGGTGGAAAAGCTGTGGAAGCAGGTAAAAGGTTTTTTGAGACTGCAGGCGCCCATGGCTTGGAGATATCTGCAGCTGCTGGGGACCATGGCGGCGGCGTTGGATTTAGTGCCATGGGCCAGGGCTCATATGCATTCACTTCAACAGGCTCTGCTGTCCAGGTGGTCCCCGCAGCATCACTCTCTGGCCCAGAGGCTGGTATGCTCGGAGGATGTGTGCCTCAGCCTGCAGTGGTGGTTGAACCCTCGGCATGTTTGCGCGGGAGTGTTGCTCGTAGAGCCGGAGTGGTTGTTGGTCACCACAGACGCCAGTCTGACAGGCCGGGGAGCTCATTGTTTGTCGCAGGTTACGCAGGGGGTCTGGTCCGCGGAGGAGAGTGTTTGGTCGATCAGTCGGCTGGAGATGAGAGCGGTCAGCTTGGCGCTCCAGGAGTTTGTCGATCTGATCAGAGGGAGAGCGGTGCGCGTTTTCTCTGACACCGCAGTCACAGTCTCTTATATCAACAGGCAAGGAGGCACGGGCTGTGCGGCTCTTTTAAAGGAGAGTCAGAGGTTAATGCAGTGGGCGGAAGGCCATCTGCTGGCCATCGCGGCGGCGCATGTAGCGGGGAGGGACAACGTGCAAGCCGACTATCTCAGTCGGAACATCTTAGATCCCGGAGAGTGGGAACTCAATTCGGCGGTGTTTCACAAGATCACAGGCCTCTGGGGGCAGCCGGTCTTGGACCTCATGGCTACCCTCAAATGCCAAAGCGATGCGCTTCTACAGCAGATACAGAGTGCTAGTTCACCACACCGCAGCCCGTCTTCTGACCCACACACCTCGGTCCGCTCACGTCACTCCTCTGCTTATTCGTCTACACTGGTTACCTATCCCTTTTCGTATACAGTATAAGATTCTGATTTTCGTACACAGGTCTTTGCACACTGGTGTTCCACTCTCTCTCTCTAATCTGGTCCATTTTTACTGTCCTCCCAGAGTTCTTAGATCCCTCCATGCTAATCGTCTTTCTGCCACATCCCTCCCAGGCTTGTCTTGAATCTACACGTTCTGCTTTCTTTTTCCTTGGCCCCGTCTCTGGAACTCATTGCCACTCTCGTTACGGTTGGAACCTTCTTTTCACACTTTCAAAGCTAATCTTAAGACTCACCTCTTCTGCACAGCCTTTGATCTTCCTCTTCCTCTTCCCCCTCCCCCTACCCCTGCAATTACCTGACTGTTCACCTGCCCTTTGTCCTTTTTATTTCTAATATCATTGTTGTACTGTTTCTTTGCTGTCCCTTTATTTTAAAAGAATTGGTGTTCCTTTTTCGTTTCTTTTTTTTTTTCTCAGTAGTTCCATTTTGATTTTATTGTAAACTGCTGCATGCCTAATTGGTTTAGGCGGTATAATAAATTTTAAATAAAGATAAAGACATATGTCGGAGGGGCTCGACGGTCTAGTTCAGTCCTGGCTGATAGGGGAGCTGCTGTATGTGTTTCCCCCATGGTCATTGATCAGCCGCGTAATATGGAGTTCTCCAGGACCAAGCAGGAAGTCAGTCCTCACATATGGGTGACATCGACGTCGATGGAGCCCCCTGCGGAGCATTTCCCCAGCTTTCTATGAAAGCCTTCGGGAATACTGCACGCATGTGCGGTCCCCTTCCTGCTCAAAGGTGCCATCTTGCTCAGTCTCTCTTTTTCCGTGGAGCCCGTCGGGCGTGTGTCCTAGTTCACCCGGAAAATAGTTAGATTTTTCAGTTAATTACTTGCGATTTCTTTGCGGTTTTTCTCTGGTTCGATGCCGGTTCCCCTTCTCGCTGGGTTTGGTACACCGGTATTGAGCCCGATCTTATTTTTTTGGTTTTTGCCCTTTGTGGCTGGCGTTTGCACCCTTTTTTTCCTTTTCCCTGGAAGGCCGGTCCTTTGACCTCGTGGGGACTCTTTTTTTTTTTTTTTTTTCCCCCTATGGCTTCCAGTGGTTTTAAGAAGTGTGATCGGTGTAAAACTGTCTCTCACCGACACACACGACTGCTGCCTTCGGTGCCTCGGTCCGGATCATGACCCTAAGATCTGTGGACTGTGTGGAAAAATGTCCACTAAGGCACTTCAAAGTCGTCAGCACCAAAAGGAAAGGCTTTTCTCCGATTCGGCCTCCGCCAGGCCCATACCTCATCTGAGGCCTCGACGTCTCGGGAGTCTGACACCGAGCATCGTCGGGGGTCCTCGGAGAGGGGGTCCCCCGAGCGGGAGCGAAAGAGGAAGAAGCGGCTCACGAGGGCGGCATCGGAGGAGGTCCCTGGCCCCTCGAGGGCTAGGTCTCGGACCCCCGACCGCTGTCCCTGGCCCGTGGAACAGGAGAAGCCATCAAAAGTACCTCGGGTGGAGCCGGAGTCTGCTGGACACGTAAGTCCTGTTGTCCTCGAGGACTCTCCTCCCAGGGAGCCGACGTCGGGCACGGCGCCGCTGGGTCCCGAGTCGGTAGCTGCTGAGTCTCCTGAGCTAGGTCTCAGGCTGACAGCCTTGGAGTGCAGACTGTCTGCCTTCATGGATCAGCAGCGGGTGCTGATGGCCAGCCTCGCTGGCGCATCTGCCCCGACCACCAGGACGTCGAAGTCGACCCCGTAGACTGAGCCAATACTCGAGACCATGAAGGCTCGAGGTCGTCCCTGGTTGGGACCGAGGGCATCGATGCCGGTGCCTTCGGTGTCGGCGGGTGCTGCCGGGCCCCGCGCGGTCGGAGCCAGACTCCTCTTTGGACGAGTCCGCCTGGGAGACGGAGGATGAGTCCCCCGATACCTTCAAGACTCAGTGCGACCCGTCGGACTCACCGCAGTCTGAACCCCGGAATAGGTCCCCTCCGGAGGGCACCCGGTTCTCGGAGTTCGTGCGGGATATGGCCACTGCTTTGGCGATCCCAGCGGATCCCGAGGAGGAGCCTCGAGCCATAGAGCTCGAGGCCCTCCAGTATGACTCTCCTCCGAAGGAGGCCTTTATTGTGCTGGTTCCTCCGATGCTGGAACGGCTCCTCTTCCGGATGTGGGAGGCACCGGCCTCGGCGCCGGTTCTGAGCAAGCAGGTCAATTCCGTTTATCGACTCCGTAAGAGCCCTGGGTTTCAAAAGGCGCAGCTACCGCACCATTCCATGGTGGTGGAATCGGCCATGCATCGTCTGAAAAGTCAGAAGATGCACTCTGCGGTGCCCCCTGGCAGGGAGGCCCGGAACCTGGATGCGTTCGGTAGAAAGTGCTTCCAGGGCTCGATGCTTGCTTGCCATGTCCAGTCTTACCAGCTGTACATGGGCATGTACTTGCGGGACCTGGCAAAGGAGCTTGCCGGGTTCTCTGCTGGTCTCTCTGGGGAACCTTAGCAGAGGTTCAAGTCCTTGTCTTCGGGGATCTGGGAATGCTCTAAGTTCATGTCCCGAGCGGCCTACGATGGCTTCGAGGCCTCGGCCCGTGTTGCGGCTGCCGGCATCGCGGCTCAATGCCAGGCACGGCTGCAGTCATCTGACCTCGAGCCATGGGTTCAGGACAAGTTGGTCGATGTCCCTTGCCGAGGTGAGAACCTTTTTGGCAAGCCCATGGCCGAGAAGGCTGCTGAGCTCGAGACCGAGCACCTCACAAGGACAAGGCTGTCTCGAAAGACTTCTGCCCCTTCACACAAGAAGAAGGGCTCGGGTAAAAAGTCCTTTTACCCGAGGAAGGCGACTGCCTACAAACAGTTTCCAACTTACCAGGCCTCCCCCGCTCTCCCACAGGGTCAGCAGGCCAAGGGGCAGGGACATGGACATGAGCCCCGTAGGCAGAAGGCCCCCAAGCCTCCAGCTCCTGCTCCCACTCAGCAGGGTGGGGTTTTTTGACTCCCAAGGCATAGCCTCTCCCTCTCTGCTGTCCCATCCCTCCACAGGAGGTCGCCTAACCCTGTTTGCCCACTGGTGGCCACTCATTACAGGGGACAACTGGGTCTTAAGCATAGTCCACAAGGGCTATTTGCTTCATTTTTATCAATTGCCTCTCCCTATTTTCCAGGGGAGCCTCCAAGGCCTCCTCTCCATACAGCCCTCCTCCTGCAGGAGCTCCAGGGTCTGTTACGAGACCAGGCGGTGGAGCCTGTACTTCCCCACCTGCAAGGTCACGGTTTATACTCCAGGTACTTCCTAGTACCAAAGAGAACAGGGGATCTCAGGCCTATTCTCGACCTCAGAAATCTCAACAGGTTCCTAGAGAGGGAAAAGTTCAAGATGCTTACTCTTGGAATACTTCTGCCCTACCTCCAGCAGGGAGATTGGCTATGCTCTTTAGATCTAAAGGATGCGTACACTCACATCCTCATTCATCCAGACCACAGAAAGTACCTCAGGTTCATTGTGGGAGGAAACGATTATCAGTACAGAGTGCTGCCATTTGGCCTCACCTACGCCCCCAGGGTCTTTACCAAATGCCTGGCAGTGGTGGCGGCCTACTTGAGGAATCAAGGGATCTTTGTCTTCCCCTATCTGGACGACTGGCTCTTCAGGGGTCAGACGTGCCAGGAGGCCAGGCAAGCCACCCTCTGAACAATTTCTCTACTCCAACATCTGGGGTTTGTCATAAACTTTGCAAAGTCCACTTTGCTCCCCTCCCAAAACCTCGTGTTCATAGGGGCAAGGCTAGACTCTGTGCAGGCAAAGACTTTCTTGCCAGAGAACAGAGCCCAAAGACTGATGACCTTGGCAAACCAGTTTCTCAGCAGGTCACTGGTCTCCGCCAGGCTCTGCCTGAGGCTTCTCGGCCACATGGCTTCGACAGTACATGTGACTCCCAATGCCAGGTTTCATATGAGGCCTGCGCAATGGTGTTTCCGGAGTCAGTGGTCCAGGCCATAGGGAACCTCAGCGACAGAGTAAGGGTGTTGGCTGCATCCCCCCAACTTTCTGAAAGGGATGCCTTTTCAGCCACTTGGGTCCACATGGTATTGACCACCGATGCCTCCCTACAGGGCTGGGGTGCACACTGTCTGGGCAAGTGCACCCAGGGCCTGTGGTCTCCCTGGGAGGTCCAGCAGCAGATCAATCTACTGGAACTTCGAGCTATTTGCTTAGCCCTCAAGGCTTTCTCTCAAACCCTGGCTCACCAGTCTGTGTTAGTGCAAACAGACAATCAGGTGGCCATGGTTTATGTGAACAAACAGGGAGACACTGGGTCCAGGCTTCTTTGTCTGGAGGCGCAGGACCTTTGCTTGTTTGCGCTCAGGCACAACATGTTGCTCAAGGCGGTTTATCTCCCTGGCCAGGAAAATTACCTAGCAGACAGGTTGAGCAGGATTCTGCAGCCCCATGAGTGGCAGCTCCATCCCTTGGTAGTTCAGAAGATCTTCCTGAGATGGGGACTTCCATCCATAGATCTCTTTGCCAGTCCCCTGAACAGACAGCTGCCCAGGTTCTGCTCCAGGCATCCGCATCCTCTGAGACTAGCAGCAGATGCTTTTCTGATTTCCTGGTCCCAGGGCCTCCTATATGTGTTTCCTCCCACGCCTCTGGTGGCCCGAACCCTATTCAAGATTCTAAAGGACCAGGCCTCTTTCCTTCTGGTAGCCCCCAGGTGGCCGAGGCAACCTTGGTTCCCACTTCTGCCTCAACTAGCAGTGGACACTCCACTACCTCTAGGGGTGCAGCCCGACCTCCTCTTTCAGGACCAGGGGACTCTTCTGCACCCCAATCTCAAATCTCTCAATTTGATGGCCTGGAAGCTGCAAGGGTAGTTTTGGCTCCTTGGCACCTACCTCCTGTAGTTGAAGAGGTCGTCCTGGCCTCTAGGAAGCAGTCCACTAGAAAAACCTATGCCCTGAAGTGGAAGAGGTTTGCTGTGTGGTATCAGCTGCGTACAGAAGATCCTTTCTCCTGTGCTGTACCAGTGGTGCTTCAGTACCTGCTGCACTTATCCAATCAGGGCCTTAAGTCCAATTCTGTTCGGGTCCTCCTCTCCGCTCTAGCAGCTCACCACTCACTGGTGGAAGGACACTCTCTATCGGTTCACCCCTTGGTGTCCCGGTTTCTCAGAGGTTTGCTCTTGCTGAAGCCTCCTGTCCGTCCTCCAGCTCCTGAGTGGGAGTTGAATGTGGTCTTGCAGCAACTGACTCGCCTACTTTTTGAGTCAATGGCTACTTGTCCTCTCTGCTTCCTTTCCTGGAAGACACTCTTCCTAGTAGCCTTAACGTCGGCTAGACGGGTGAGTGAGCTTCAGGCTCTGGTCTGTGACAGGCCTTACACCCGCTTCTATAGGAACAGGGTAGTCCTTAGGACTCATCCACAGTTCCTCCCTAAAGTTGTCGTCTCTTTCCACCTAAACCAGGAGGTGGTTCTTCCAACATTCTTCCCTAGGCCTCATGCAAGCCAGGCTGAAGCAGTCCTGCATACCCTGGACTGTTGGAGGGCCTTATCCTCCTACCTTGACCGTACGCAAGGACATAGAAGGGCTACTCAGCTCTTCATCTCTTTTGACCCTAATAACTTTGGGTTAGCTGTGTCCAAGCGTACCTTGTCCATATGGGTGGCTGACTGTATCACCTGGGCTTACAGGGCAGCTGACCTTCTCTTGCAAGGTCGGGTCACGGCCCATTGTGTCAGGGCAATGGCTGCCTCAGTAGCTCATCTCCGCTCTGTACTGTTGGCAGACATCTGCAGGGCTGCAACTTGGTCCTCAAGCCAGACTTTTGCAGCTCATTACTGCCTGGAGAGGGAGTCCCGTAGGGACAGTGCTTTTGGCCAGGCAGTACTCCGGAATCTCTTTGAGGTTTAGGCAACTCCAGCCGTCCGTTGGGCTACTGGTGGAGGTTCTTTCAGTGAAAAGCCTTTCTTTGATGCTGGGACTAGAGGGAGTTCTCTTGTTCAGCCTGGGTTCCTTGGTAGCCCAGAGCTAGGGAGTCACCCATATGTGAGGACTGACTTTCTGCTTGGTCCTGGAGAAAGAGTAGTTACTCACCTGTAACAGGTGTTCTCCAGGAGCAGCAGGAATCAGTCCTCACAACCCTCCCTCCTCCCCTGGGAGTTGCAATTGTACATAGCTAAAAAACAGCACACAAAATGTAAAATAAACTGTCATTTGACTGAGCAAGATGGCACCTTTAGGCGGGAAGGAGACCGCGCATGCGTGCAGTATTCCCAAAGGCTTTCATAGAAAGCTGGGGAAAAGTTCCGCAGGGGGCTCCATCAACGTCGATGTCACCCATATGTGAGGACTGATTCCTGCTGCTCCTGGAGAACACCTGTTACAGGTGAGTAACTGCTCTAATTGCGAGGCACGTGGGAGACGTGATTCTCATTGTTCCAGATTGGCCCAGGCAGCCGTGTTATGTGGATCTGGTACGACTGCTCGTGAATCGGCCATGGAGACTTCCCAGTCTGATCAATCTGAGTCAGGAACCTGTACTGATGCCACAGGTGGATCGGTTCTTGCCTACGGCTTGGCTGTTGAGAGGGAGCAGCTCTGGCATCGGGGGTACTCGCCGTCGGTGATTGCTACCTTGTTGAAATCCAAGAAGAGGTCCACTTCGCTGGTGTGTGTTTGAAGGCTGGTGCGGGGAACAGGATGTTAGACCCCTTACCGAGCATTTTGTCTTTTCTCCAAAGCGGTCTCGAAAAGGGCTTAGCTCTCAGCACTCTCAAAGTTCATGTGGCTGCTCTAGCTTGTTATAGAGGAAAGGTATTGGGAAGCGTGTTATCAGTGCACACGGATATACAGCGGTTTCTCAGGTCGGTTAAGATTATTCGCCCTCCTCTGAGGTCGGTAATACCGGCTTGGGATTTGAATTTAGTTTTGGAGGCGTTAACACAACCTCTTGAGTTGGAGTCCGCAGTGAGTCTAAAAGAACTGTCGTGGAAAACAGCCTTCCTCGTCGCCTTGTGTTTGGCTAGAAGAGTCTCAGATCTTCAGGCGCTCTCGTGTAGGGCACCTTATATTCAGTTTACGAAGGAAAAGGTGGTGGTGTGGCCGGTGCCATCGTTTCTGCCCAAGGTGGTATCCAGTTTTCATCTGACTCAGACGGTCTCGCTTCTGACCTTTCAGGGGAACGTGGGGAGTGACTGGTGTCATGCCCTTCGAAAGTTAGATTTGGGTAGAGTGCTTCGTAGATACCTCAGGAAGACGGGCTCTTTTAGGAAGTCGGATAGGTTGTTCGTTTTTTTTAGAGGGCCCCGTAAGGGGGAGGCCGCTTCTAAGGCTTCCATTGCCCGTTGGGTGAAGCGGGCGATCGGGGCAGCTTATGAGGCAAAGGGCAGGTTGCCTCTGCAGGGGCTAAGAGCTCATTCCACTAGAGCGCAGGCGACTTTGTGGGCGGATTTCGCGTTGGTTCCTTCAGTGGATATTTGTCGGGCTGTTACCTGGTCGTCGCTGCATACCTTTATTAGGCACTATCGTTTAGATGTACAGGCAAGAGCAGATGTGAATGTTGGGGCCTTGGCTTTAATAGGTGGGCTCGCAGAACCCTCCCGTCATTAGGAACTGCTTTGGTACTTCCCTACGGTTCCTGGACTGGCCCGGAGAGACGAAGAGGAAGGAGAAATTAGACCTTACCTGCTAATTGTCTTTCCTTGAGTTCTCTCCGGGCCAGTCCAAGGCCCACCTAGTTCGTCTGCGAGCATTCTTTCGATAGGGAGTGCTAGTTTTCTGTTTCTCAGGTGATTAAAGTGAATTGGTGGTCACCTCGGGGTCTAGGGGCCAGAGGTGCAGAGAGGTTTGGTAGAGAGTTCTTTCGGAGTGGCTGCAGTTGGGGCTCCCTCCCAAGAAGGGAGGGGTGGAGTAGGGGCCACTTTGGTAAAAAAAAAAAAAAAAAAAAAGTAAAAGAATAAATCTGGTTTTGAACAGAAGGAAAGGTAAAGGAAATTCAACACTGGACGCAGTATGCCACAGGAGGCTCAAGGGGGGGCCATAAGGTTTTGTTGTTTTTAAATAAGTTTACAGTGTTTGTGGTTTGAGTTTTCGGTGAGAGGCTGCTTTGACAGTAGGAGACTGAGTTGTGGACATCAGAAAGGAGCTGGTTGAGCAGTCAGCAAAACTTTGTAATTGAGTCCTCAGCTGCTGAAGGAGATTGACTACCCTACGGTTCCTGGACTGGCCCGGAGAGAACTCAAGGAAAGACAATTAGCAGGTAAGGTCTAATTTCTCCTTTTTGGTTGGTTGGAACAGTTTTTTTTCCTATAATCTCCATGGCAGCTTGTGGTAATCCCTGTTTCTGTCTCAGGTTCAGGAACATTGAAGATTGACTTTGTTGGTGAGCTGAATGATAAGATGAAAGGTTTCTACCGTAGTAAATATATCACACCCTCGGGGGAGGTGCGGTATGCTGCAGTCAGCCAATTTGAGGTAAAAACTTGCTTTCAGCTCTTAGGAGAACTGCCTGTAGTTGACGGTACCTACACCTATTTATGTAAATAAGTCGTGAAATCTTCAGTCAGGGCTCAGGATACTTCTGTGTTGTGTGTCTCTCCACCTGTATAGCTAGTGTTGGTCAGCCTAGGTGTCAACCTCCTGTATGCCATGGTAACACTACCCCATGTGTCTCCTGCAGGTTGCATCATTACCGTCACTGCCACCTCATGCTGCTATAACATTACTGCCTCTGTCTCTCTTGCTGATTGTGGTATTGTCATTACATGCTGCAGTAATACTATTCTGTCTTTCACAGGCCACTGATGCTCGCAGAGCTTTTCCCTGCTGGGATGAGCCTGCCATAAAGGCCACATTTGATGTCACACTGGTTGTTCCTAAAGACAGAGTGGCTTTGTCGAATATGGTAAGTCCTAAAAGGGAGTGAGAGGGGGTTGTGAACAGCTGTGTGTATGTTTAAAATGGGTTCATCCATTTCATTGGTAGGTGCAGGAGGACTGTTCCTGTCCCCAGAAAGATTATAATCTAAGGTTTTGTCTGAGGCAGCAAAGGATGCAGTGACTTCCCAGGGTTACAAGGGGCATCAGTGGAACTTAAGGCTAGACTTCTCTGGTTCTTAGCCTGCTGCTTTAACCACTAGGCTACTCCTGCACTCCAGTGGACAAAGGCTCCAATCTGGGATTAGAATAGAGGTGAAAAAACTGTCCTGTGGGCTGCATCTAGCCTGTAGTGGCAAGTGTGAGGTTTAGTCAGAAATGACATAGTGGTATATAAGCCTAGTTAAACAAAAATAGGGACATGCATGTGTGTGAAATTGATTTAATGTGCAGTTACCTACAAATATGAACTGAAATTATTTTTGTCTGATGATGCTGGCAGTCCATTGGATCTTGCAGAGATCCTCTCCTCTTTTATGCACCCCTTTATACTTCGAGGAGGATCCCTCCTAGCATTGACATTCCCATATGGACTAGTACATAGTTGCCCACAAGTTCAGCCATTCCTGGGCTAAAGGTGCTGCAAGTTTCTGTCCATAGACTGATTGAGGGGCACTTTGCAGAAATATGATGGCTGTGTGCTTGACCTGTTCTTGGGTCAGCACTGGTCAGATTAGTGTTTAAAGCAGCAGCAGATTCTTAAAATAAATAGTAGCATTCAAACCCTTCTTTCCCTTGGTTTTATTTAATTCTAGAGGAAAATGTGTGTTCCTTATCGTTCCTCCAGTTCAGTCCTCTACTTCTGGGTTGTCAACCTCCTCCTGCAGCTTGGAGACTGGTATGTCAAACTCATAACATCACTGGATATAGCCTGCTGCTCTCTCTCTTCCCCTCCAGTGTTACCAGTCTCCATGCAGCAGGAGGAAGTTGTGAGCCCGGGAGAGGGCTCACTGGAGTAATGGATAAGGAGAGTGTAGGATTAGTTTAGTTTGGACTCGTAGATAAAAGCATTTTTGCTGGGGGTAGCATTTCTTTAAAAAAAAAAATCTATCTATCTAGCTATCTATCTAGCTATCTATCTAGCTATCTATCTAGCTATCTATCTAGCTATCTAGCTAGCTATCTAGCTAGCTAGCTATCTAGCTATCTATCTAGCTATCTAGCTATCTATATCAGAGTAAGGTTTTTCTATTGTATGGCTCCCTGCCTGTCAGCCAGTGCTCAAAAAGCCTTGCCATAAGGGAAAAGTGAAGAGGAGTTGTGCGGTGCTTGTGGATCTCTTCCCCCCGGACACTACGGGGGAGAGCTCCCGTTGCCATCCCTGTACTCTGCCGAGCCGCACGGGCTGATCCCGGCTCCGGAGAGCAGAAAAACTGCAGTAGCGTTTGTGGAGCACAGACTGCCCCGATCCTGTGCCGGCGATTTCTTTCTGGATCGGGGGATATTGCAGACCTGCCCGGTAAGCTAATAACCGGTGGCAGGCTGCTGTGGAAGGGCAGGCAGTTTAATTCGCTCCCGGAGTGCTGGGAAAGAGGCAGTTTGGCGTCCTTTTTTCCTCCCGGCTCCCTGGCGGCCATTTTAGGTAGCACGGAGGACCACATGGCTGAGCAGCGTCGGGCTCTCTGAGCAGGTAGGAAAGCTTTGGCCTTTCGGGAGTCGCACGTTCCAGGGTAGAACGTGTTCTTTAGCTTAGCGGGTTATTTTTGTTTACTTTTCATTTAGTTTCTCCCGCGATCGTAAGATACCGCGGGGGGGACGGGGACGGTGCCTCTTGCCTCTTCTCGTGGTTGCATTTGCCTGGGGGCTTGTGGCAGGTTATTACCCGGCAGACAAAGAGCTCTGTGGTTTCAGGGTTCCCCTGACTGGCAGCACTTTCATTTTGGGTGTGTTCTGAGTTTCAGAGGTAATTAGAGGAAGGTCTATGGCGGGGCGACCACAGTGTGTGGTCTGTTGGACCCGTAGAGGCACAGTTGCAGAGTCTGGAGTGTGCCGTGGCTGTGCTTCCCTGTCGTCCACGGTAGAGCGGCTGATGGACGTCAGGAAGGAGTCTGAGTCGCCGGGGGTGCCGTTGGCGGGGCTGGCGGTGTCTCCCCCAGATCCCGGGCAGGATGCCCCTGTGGAGGAGCAGGCTGGTCCTTCGGCTCCATCACTGGAGCGGCAGCCAGAGGCTTCGGCGGAGTTCTGCCCGGAGTTTGTATTGCTGTTGCACAAAGCCTTTTGTTTACGGTGCCAGGGTCGCTTGGCGGAGGATGCGCCGAGTTCGCTGTCCGCTACACAGCTGGCGGTTGCGGGTGAGGTTCTAGAGGGGGTCTCGGCCCCAAAGAAGGCTAGGGCCAGGGATTCCTCGGCGATGGAAAGTGAATGGGCGGAGCCTGAAGAGCCAGACTGGGAGAATGAAGAACAGGTGCAGGATCTAGAGGAGGGTGAGATCCTGGAACCTGAGGAGCAGTCTAGGATCATTAGGCTTTTCCGGAGAGAAGAGCTTCCGGCGCTCATCACGGAGTCCCTGCAGATGCTCAATTTGACTGCCCAGGCGTCCGCGGAGGACGAGGTCGAGGATCCCGTCATTCAAGCGGTCCGGCAAACGCAGGTGGTGTTTCCACTGCATAAAGTGGTCGATAAAATGATCTAGGAGGAATGGAACCAGCCGGAGGCGGGACTTAGAGGGGTCCGCACCATGGCTAGACTCTATCCGTTAGCGAATAAAGATAAGGAAAGGTTCAAGATGCCACGGGTTGATGCGGTGGTATCGGCGGTTACCAAAAAGACTACCATCCTGGTAGAGGGCAGCGCGGCATTGAAGGATGCGCAGGACCGTAGGGTGGATGGCCTTCTGAAGCAGACGTTCGAGGCGGACTCTCTCGCGCTGCAGGCGTCCATCTGTGGAGCCTGGGTGGTGCGGGCGTGCTTGCACTGGGTTCAGTGGTTGTGTCGCTCGCCTCATTTGGATCTCAGCGAACTCCAGGAGCTGGGGCGTCTGGAGTCCGGTGCGGCTTATTTGGCGGACGTCCATTATGATTTGGGCAGAGCCCTGGCCAATAGCACGGCTTCCGTGGTGGCCACGCGCAGATCCGTGTGGCTGCGTAACTGGGCGGCGGATGAATCGTCTAAATCCCGGCTAGGTAAGCTGCCGTTTAAAGGGCAGCTGCTCTTCGGAGAAGACTTGGATAAGTTAGTGAAGGACCTCGGGGAATCCAAGGCGAGTAGGCTGCCGGAGGATAAGCCGAAACAGGGCAAGGTCGGTCAAAGTTTTAGAGGTCAGTTTCGTGACTTTCGGAGATTTCGAGCGTCGCGGTATGGAGCCTTTCAGAGGGGCAGGTTTTCTTCCCGCGGTCAAGGATTCCGAGGGATTCGAGGGGCGACTAGGGGTTTCGCCTCGAGCCCTGTGTCAGCAGCTCGGAATTCGCAATGAGATGAGGCGGGTCCCGGCGGCGGACACTCCGATTGGCGGGAGACTTCGGGAGTTTCTGTCCGCTTGGACCCTCATCACCTCCGACCAGTGGGTTCTAGAGATCATTCAGCAAGGTTATGCCCTGGAGCTGGCAAGGCCCGTGCGAGATTCCTTCGTCATGTTTCCTTGCAGGGGGCAAAAGAAAACTCTAGCGGTTCGCGACACTTTGGACCATCTACTGCGCTTAGGGGCGGTAGTGGAGGTTCCGAGGAAGGAATACGGTTTGGGTCGGTACTCCATATATTTCGTGGTGCCAAAGAAAGGCGAGGCGCTGTGGCCTATCTTAGACCTCAAAGGTGTGAATCGGTGTCTGAAGGTGCCCCACTTCCGTATGGAAGCGTTGCGGTCGGTTATCGTCGCGGTCCGTCAGGGAGAGTTTTTGACGTCCTTGGATCTGACGGAGGCTTATCTGCACATTCCCATCCGGGAGGCTCGAGGCTCTTAAGGTTCGCCTTGCCCTGGGGTCACTATCAGTTCCGGGTATTGCTCTTCGGCCTGGCGACGGCGCCGCGCACTTTCACCAAGATTATGGTGGTGGTGGCAGTGGCGCTGCGCAAGGAAGGTATTCTGGTCCATCCGTATCTCGATGATTGGTTAATTCGGGCGAAGTCAGAGGCAGAGTGTCGGCAGGTGACCAACAGGGTGGTCGAGTTTTTGCAGGGCCTTGGTTGGGTGGTCAATCCAAACAAAAGCCACCTAGAGCTGGCTCAGGTTCTCGAGTATCTAGGGGTTCGGTTCGACACCCGCAGAGCGCTGGTCTTCCTGCCCAGCAAGAGGGCGCAGGCTCTGCGCAGCTTGGTTCGCTCCTTCCGAGCCACGCCCGCCCCGACGGCGTGGTTTTACCTGCGGGTGCTAGGCACGATGGCGGCAACCCTGGAGGCGGTGCCATGGGCCAAAGTTCATATGCGGCCGCTGCAGAGGGCGTTGCTGAGGCGCTGGTCACATCAGGTGGATTCCCTGAGCAAGCGGTTGCTCTGTCCCCTCAAGGTCCGCCGGCCGCTTCAGTGGTGGTTGCTCCCGTCCTCGTTGGCGGCCGGAATGCCTCTGGAGCAACCAGAGTGGGTTCCAGTGATGAGATGCCAGTCTCTCGGGCAGGGGAGCCCACTGCGAAGGTCAGTTTGCGCAGGGATGCTGGTCCCCCCTGGAGTCGGCTTGGTCAATCAATCGGTTGGAGTTGCGAGCGGTGGTGAGAGCCCTGAGAGCGTTCGAGACGATGGTGCTGGGGCGGTCCGTTCGCATTCTTTCAGACAATTCGGTGACGGTCGCTTACATCAATCGTTAGGGGGCACGGGAAGTGCAGCGATGAAAGAGGAGTTGGACTTGCTGTTTGCCTGGGTGGAGTGGCAGTTGACGGCAATTTCAGCGGCGCACATTGCAGGAAAAGACAAATGTGATGGCGGATTTTCTCAGCAGGGTGCGAGTGGTTGCAGGGGAGTGGGAACTGCATCCCGAGGTCTTTGCGCAGATCGAACGGCGTTGGGAGACGCCAGTAATGCATTTGATGGCGACCTTTCAATCGGCCAAGGTTCCACGGTTTTACAGCAGGAGAAGAGAAAGAATGTCCGAAGGCATAGACGTGCTGTTGCAGCGGTGGCCAACGTCGGGTCTTCTGTACGTTTTCCCACCATGGGCCCTGATAGGGCGAGTGGTGCAATGGATTGAGGCGTATCAGGGGAAGGTGCTTCTGGTGACGCCCGACTGGCCAAGGCGCCCTTGGTACGCGGAGCTCATGAGGCTCCTGGACGGCTGGCCCTGGCGTCTCCCGGTCTGGGCGGATCTGCTGCGTCAGGGTCCCCTATTCATGCCTCAAGTGGATCGATTCTCGCTTACGGTATGGCCATTGAAAGGACTCGGTTAAGAAAGAAAGGATACTCTGCGGCGGTGATTTCTACGCTGCTGAGGGCGCGGAAGCGTTCTACTTCCTTGGCGTATGTGCGGATATGGCGTGTTTATGAAGATTGGTGTTCGAGGCGTCAGATTCGAGCGGCCACGGTCTCCGTGCCTTCTGTATTGAACTTTCTACAAGATGGCTTTGATGAAGTTTTGGCAGCCAGCTCGTTGCGGGTGCAGTTGGCGGCGCTGTCCTGTTATCGTGGCAAGGTTCAGGGGTTGGCGTTGGGTGCGCATGCGGATGTCATCCGTTTTCTGAGGGTGGTGTCTAAACTGCGGCCTGCCCGTAGGATGCATGTCCCGTCTTGGGATCTTAATCTGGTGTTGTCGGCGTTGGTCAAGCAGCCCTTTGAGCCTTTGCATTCTGCGTCGCTGAAGGATCTCACTCTCAAAGTGGTTTTCTTGGTAGCGATCTGTTCTGCGCAACGCATTTCGGAGCTACAAGCTTTGTCTTCTAGGGAGCCATTCTTGTCCTTCTCGAGGGAAAGAGTAGTGCTACGGCCTGTACCGTCTTTCTTGCCTAAGGTTGTTTCCCCATTCCATTTGAATCAGTCGTTGTGTTTGCCTGTCCTAGGTTCCGATTCAGGAGACTCTGAGGATTGCCGTTTCCATCTCTTAGATGTTAAGAGAGCTTTGCGGCAGTATTTGACGTCGACTAAGTCATTTCGCAAGTCGGATTGGCTGTTCCTGTTGTTTGGGGGTAGCCGTAAGGGCGAGGCGGCGTCTAAGGCCTCCATCGCCCGTTGGATTAGGGAAACGATAGCTTCTGCTTATTTGTTACAAGGGCGCGCGGTGCCGGACGGTTTAAGGGCTCATTCCACCAGGGCGCAGGCGTCGTCGTGGGTGGAACATGGTCTGGTGCCGCCGAGTGACATTTGTAGGGCGGCTACGTGGTCGTCCTTGCATACGTTCAGTAAGCATTACCGTCTTGATGTCGCAGTGGCCGATGATGCTTGTTTTGGAGCGGCGGTATTGCGCTCCAGCTGGAAGGGTCCCTCCCGATAGTTACTGCTCTGGTACATCCCAGAAGTAGAGGACTGAACTGGAGGAACGATAAGGAAATGATAATTACACTTACCTGGTAATTGTAGTTCCTTGAGTGACGACAGTTCAGTCCTCATTCCCGCCCAGAGATGTTTCAGAGGGGGGGCAGCCGGAGGCCGCATGGTCATCTTCTACAGGTAAGTCCAGTCATCCATTAGATATGAGAAGATAATTACTATTTTAGTGGCAGGACAGGGCATGAGACGCCTTAAATGCAGGTTGTTCTAATGTTTTAGTTACCCTAAGTTAGGTGCAGTTGGCATTTCTTACTACTTATTTGTTGCTCCTTTGAGTCTGCTTTCTTAATAGTTCACACTGGAGGGGAAGAGAGAGAGCAGCAGGCTATATCCAGTGATGTCATGAGTTTGACATACCAGTCTCCAAGCTGCAGGAGGAGGTTGACAACCCAGAAGTGAACTGTCGTCACTCAAGGAACTACAATTACCAGGTAAGTATAATTATCATATTAAAGCTATTGCCTAAATTATTTTCTTTACACAGTCTCTGCAGAATAAATTGTTCAGAGAAGCTGGCTGATGTACTTATTGGGCCCTTTCTGCCCTCCCCAGAATCAGTGAAGCACATGATACTAAGTGCTCTCAGTCATAACCCCTTCCTCTCTCTTTTTGGAAAGAACGTAGTCGAGCGGAAGCCATATCCTGATGACGAGAGCCTGGTGGAAGTGAAGTTTGCACGCAGCCCCATCATGTCCACCTATCTGGTTGCATTTGTTGTGGGTGAATATGATTTTGTGGAGGCCAGAACTTCTGATGGCATTTTAATCCGTGTTTACACGCCTGTCGGCAAAGCAGAACAAGGGAAGTTTGCTTTGGAGGTAAAAATTTTGACAATTTATGGGTGATACAATCTTGGAGGTCAGAATTAAAATTCAAAATGAGCTTGACAATTTGGAGCACTGGTGAAAAAAATAATGTAATGTAAAGCAGTGTGCTTAAGAAAGAAAAATGAATGAGAGCTAAGTACAGGCTGCAGGAGGGAATGGTGGGTGGGAATGGGAAAGACAGGTTTGGATCTGAATAACATAGGGGTGAGGGGTCAAAGGGGAGCATTTTTGTGGTGGTGGGGAATGAGAGTAGAGCAGGAGAGAAAGGGCAGGCAGTTATCTTTCTGGGGAGGAGGAGACAAGGTTAATGTGCTTGGAGTGGGACAGAGCATGCTTATCTGACCATGGTTCTCGGGGGGGGGGGGGATGGGGGGGAGGTGAGATAGGATTAATGTTCTCAGAATGCAATAGGAGGCAGTTCGTGTTTGTGACTGAATGGGGTAAACTGAGTGGAGGAGTCTGTTGAAATGTCTAGAGTGTGCTCAAGATATATAACTGAGCAAACCATAAAAACACATAATAAAACTACTAAATATACAATCCAGATATACAAAGTGTAAAAAAAGGCTGCAAAAAGTAGTATAAAACAGATGACAGTACAGTTTGTTATTTAGAATTAGAAGCAAAACTCACTGCATACAAAATGCATTTTGATACTTTATAAACATTTTGTCATGATTTTTTTTTAACTAAAACAATTCATAGAAGTGGTCTGTTTTTGTTTTTTTTCTGTTTGAATTTTAGAAATAGGTAAGTATAACACAAACACATTACAAGAGGTTATGTGGATGTTTCATAGAAGTAGATCAATCAGAAATCCCCTAGTATGTAGCCTCAATTGGAGATTTACAAGTAATGCAAACAAAAGAAGTATGAAAAAAAAGAAGGGAAATCTGATTTGAATGAATGAGTAATGCCCCTCAGCCAATACATGGCAACATAGTTAAGAGCTATGAACCCTGCCTTATGAAAGGCACCGAGCAGCCATTAGTGCTTCCAGCACTGACAGTAGGGCTGGAGGAAGCTGTTAGCAACTGCTAGAGCATTGCTCTGTGCCACGATTTTAATTGAAGGCAGAGAGGTGATCCGCCAGACCTACGCAGCTCCCCTGTGGGGGAGGTGTTGGCGGGCTGGTTTCAGGTGACAAAGGAGAGCCGTCAGCAATTGCATTGCAGCAGCGCTGTCTGCTACAGGCTAGAAAGCACATGCATGACTACTCTAGAACTCTGATTTCAGACTCTGAGGAGTCGTCCCGCAACTGAAGATCAGATCAGCTTCTGCCACGTTTGGCTGTCCGACACTGAAGCCCATGGCCGGCTAAGCATTGGCGGCAGTAGCTACAGCACCGCTAAGCTCAGAACGGCAAGGGGGCTTGGCCGGCAGTTGGAGGAGCTGCGTGGTAGCAGCGGCCATTTTGTGCTGAGCAGGAACTGCAAGTAGAAAAAGGGGCAGCAGTAGGCAAGGGGGGGGGGAGCTCAGGTCAGCGGGGGCTCCCTTCCTCGAGGTATTTGTTTTGTTGGGTTTTATGGCTTCAAGAGGGTAAAACATAGAATTAAGGTAAGTGAAGAGTAGAAGACAGCCTACAAAGCCATTCTGCGTGGCCTGTGGGTTTCGCGGAGGTTCACTATCCCTGGCAGAGTTTTGAAAGGCATGTGAGGCAGAATCCTGGTTGATGGAGGCAGGCATGCGAGAGGATAGGCCAGAGAGGTCCCCTAGGGTCATGGAAGACCCCAAAGCGACTGGGCCTTCAACAGTCACTGCAGCAGTGGTTCTGCCAGTGCCGAGGGTGGAAGGCGGTGGACTTCTTCCCACCAAGAGCCTAAAGGGCAAGGCAAAGAAGGTGCTAAAAGCAAAAGGCCCTAGGGAGGGTGATAAGTCCGCAGGGGGTGGTCTTGATGGAATTTATCCTGCTATTACACAAGACAAACGAATGAGCCAGAGCATAGAATGGCGGTCAAAAAATCTTTATTGTAAAACTCCCAACACGTTTTGGCCTTACCGGCCGCCTTCAGGGGTACAAACCTTAAAAAAACAAAGCGCATATAAAACAAAAAATAAATAATAAAAATCTTAAAATCACAATATCTGATGCACATGAAAAGTATCAATTAAACAGAGAGAGAAGTAAAAACAGCCAATGCATAAAAGACCATTGAAAATAATAAACATATAAAAGGTAATAAGCACACAAAAACTGTAATATCAAGAAATAGTGACATAAAAACCATAACTGTCACAAGGGACCATGCCTGGTGGACAAATTAAGCCTAATATCTGTATCTGTGAGGGATGAGGAGGACATAGACTGCTAACATCGAATATTGGAAGTTGATAAACTCCTAATAAAAATACTTGTTTTCTAAAGCCACCAACAAGCTGACTCTAGAGACTAGTAGTGTAGTTTTGTATCTTGAAGCCACCAACGTTCAAGCACTAAGGGCTGAATACTGTAGTTCAGTGTTGGAAAACACATTAAAACAAAAAATCATCATTACTACCATTGTATATTGTAGTGTATTGCCATAAAAAGGGAAGGGAAAACATAAAATTAACTTGCCTACAATCCATGTGAAATCGCAGTGCTGCCAAACGCTAAGAAGAGAAAGAGAGGAACTGATAGTCTCTTTATACTGATGCTCAGTTTCATGCCAAAGGAAGGTGTGGCTTCGGCCCGATACACTCCAGAAAGGCATACCCCTGGAGATCCAGCACTGGGTGCAGCTCACAACAGATGCCATCCTAGTAGGCTAGGGAGCACTTTGTGAAGCTCAGATTGCACAGGGGCTGTGGGGGGGAGCACGAGGTGCAGTGGCCCATAAATTGGTTGGAGCTGAGGGCAGTTTTCCTGGCCATGCAAGGGTTCCAGCAACTGTTGCACGGGAAAGCGGTGAGTGTGTTCTCACATAACGCTGCAACGATGGCATACATTAACTGACAGGGAGGTACGGGCAGTGTGCAACTGGAAGAGGAGGCCGGTCCGTTGATGGAATGGGTGGAGAGCAATCTCCTTGCGCTATCTGCAGCACATGTGGCCAGACGGGAAAATGTGGAGGCAGATTATCTCAGCAGAGTGAGGATCGACCTGCGGAGTGGACGCTCCATCATAAGGTCTTCAAGCGCTTGGTGCACAGGTGGGAACAGCCCATCATTGACATGATGGCAACCTTCAACTCGGCCAAGGCGACATGGTTTTACAGCAGGAGTGAACGCATGTCGGAGGGGCTTGACACTAGTACAGCCGTGGCCCACCGAGGGGCTGCTGTATGTCTTTCCTCCCTGGCTCCTCATAGGCTGGGTAGTGCAACAGTTAGAGGCACATGGGGGTTGGTGTTACTCATTGCCGAGGCGACCGAGGTATGCGGATTTGGTGCGGATGATGGCAAACAGGCCGTGGCGTCTACCGGCTCGAGAGAACCTGCTGACCCAGGGTCCCATCCAGATGCTACAGGTGGATCGGTTCTTGCTTATGGCATGGCTCTTGAGAGGGCAAGATTGAGAAAGAGAGGTTATTCTCCTTCAGTGATAGCAACTTTGCTCAAAGCTCATAGGTGTTCTATGTCGCTGGTGTATATACGAGTATGGAGAGTGTTTAAACAGTGGTGGTGTAAGGAGTGCTCTGCGCTTAGGTGTTTGGTACCCGAGATCTTGGAGTTTCTGCAGGCTGGAATGGACAAGGGCTTGGCCTGCATTTCACTGAGGGTGCAGGTGGCGGCCCTTTTGTGCTATAGGGGCAGAGTTAGGGGGATGCCCTTAACCTCGCATGCGGATGTAGTGCGATTTCTCAGAGCGGTGAAGTGAGTGAGACCTCCAGTACCTTCCATTGTTCCACCCTGGGATCTCAATTTGGTGTTGTCCATTCTGATGGAGTCATCCTTTGAACCATTGAGGGACTGCACCTTGAAAGAGTTGACATTGAAGGTGGTGATTTTGGTGGCCATTTGTTTGGCCAGAAGGATTTCGGAGCTCCAGGCCTTATGCAGGGAGTCGTATCTCATGATATCCAGGGATATCCCTCAATCTTGCTGAAAGGAACTCTCCGTGTTTCATCTGAACCAGACTGTGTCCTTTCCTGCCTTTGTGGCTTTAGAGGGGACAGCTATACCAGATCCCCTCCTAAGCCGCCTGGATGTGCGGTGCGTGTTAAGAAGGTACTTATAGTGCACTGGACTCTTCCGCAAGTCTGTTTATGGTGTTTGGAGGGTTGCGGAAGGGAGAGGCAGCTGCCAAAGCGTCCATTTCTAGATGCATTAGGGAGGCAATCTCCTTGGCTCATCTGTTTCAGCATAGACAGGTTCCTCTCGGGTTGTGAGCGCATTCGACTCATGCCCAGGCAGCATCGTGGGCGGAGTTTAGTCTGGTGCCAGTTGTAGAAAGATGTAGGGCAGCTACCTGGTCCTCCTTGTCTTCCTTTGTGAAGCATTATCGTTTGGATATGCAAGCTTCAGAGGAGGCTCATTTTGGCTCGGCCGTGCTACAGGCTGGGTTAGCAGGTCCCTCCCGAGGATAGTACTGCCTTGGTACATCCCAAAGGTGCCGAGACTGGACTGGAGGAACAAAATTAAAGAAGAAATTAGACCTTACCTGTTAATTGATGTTCTTTGAGTTACTCCAGTCCAGTCCTGAATCCCTCCTTGTTTTAGGACATCAGATGACTAAGGTTAACTGCTAGCACATGGCTCCCTGGTTGCAAGAAGGTTACCTAGTGCAAGTTTGCATAGGGCCAGGGAATAAGAAGGAGGTGTAATGACAGAAGAAGGGTGGACAGTTGAGCGTTCCCCGTAGGTGGGGACCACTGGTCTGAGAAGCGTTTACGACCATGTCAGCTGAACTCTCCTTCCCTGGTGGGGAGGGGGCTTTATAGTTTCAGCAAGTTGATAAAGTTAATTTTATGTTAGTGTAATGTTTCTGTGAGTCTGCTTTGTCACTAGGATACTGGAGGCTGGGGAGGAGCCATCTGGCTATCCAGAGGGAGGTTATGAAAAGCATGACATGCTCAGTCTTCAAGCTGCTGGTGGGGCGTGAATACCCAATGGTGCCGGGACTGGACTGGAGTAACTCAAGGAACATCTATTAGCAGGTAAGGTCTAAATGTCTTCTTTTCTCACCTTGGTGCCTGAATGGTCAGCTCTCCACCCCTTCTTCCACTCGGGTCCTAGAGATAGAAACATAGAAACATGATGACAGAAAAAGACCACAAGGCCCATCTAGTCTGTCCTTCCATAACAACAACTACAACAGTCCACTTTCCACCTTTAGAGATCCTCTGTGTTGGTCCCATGCTTTTTTGAATTCAGTTACTGTCCTCATCTCTACCACCTCCACTGGGAGACTATTCCACGGATCCACTACTCTTTCCGTAAAGAAATATTTCCGCATATTACTCCTGAATCTATCTCCCTTCACCCTCATCCCATGTCCCCTCGTAGCAGAACTTGCTTTCAATTGAAAGAGGCTCTCTCCCTGAACATTTATGCCACGGAGGTATTTAAACATCTCAATCATATCACCTCTATCCCGCCTTTCCTCTAAGGTGTACATATTAAGATCCCTAAGTCTGTCCTCATATGCTTTATAATGAAGCCCATTAATCATTTTAGTAGCAACCCTCTGCACCGACTCCATCCTGTTCACATCCTTTTGAAGGTACGGTCTCCAGAATTGCACACCATACTCCAAATGAGGTCGCACCAAAGACTTATACAGAGGTATTATCACCTCCTTTTTTCTGCTAGCCATTCCTCTCCGTATGCACCCAAGCATCCTTCTAGCTTTTGCCGTCGCCTTTTCTACCTGTTTAGCTACTTTAAGATCATCTGACACAACCATGCCTAGGTCCCGCTCTTCTTTAGTGGACAAAAGTACTTCACCTCCTATACTGTATTGCCCCCTTGGATTGCTGCAGCCCAAATGCATGACCTTACATTTTTTAACATTAAATCCCAGCTGCCAAATTCTAGACCATTCTTCAAGCTTAGCTAGATCCCTCCTCATGTTATCTACACCTTCCTGGGTGTCTACTCTATTACAGATTTTGGTATCATCCGCAAAGAGGCAAACCTTACCCGACAGCCCTTCCGCTATATCACTAACAAAGATGTTAAAAAGAATGGGGTCCCTGTGGGCAGCCTGCAACAATCGAGGCTATGATTGTGGCCGCCTTCTGTTCTGCTTGTGAGAAAACAGATTCCTGTGGGCAGTCAAGGTCTTTGCCACTATCGCACCTAAGAAGGAACGGTGGGGGGACAGGAGAAAGAAAACCAAGTTTGCAATACATTACATGTCCAGAGCTTGCTTATGCTGGATACAGCGAAGCAAGATGATGAAAGCTCAGATGCCAAAAGAGATTGCCTGCTTGGAAGTGGGCATGTTTTATGTAGCAGATGCCTTGTACAACCTCATTTGGACGTCAGCCAGGTCTATGACCGTATCTGTTTTCCCAGGCATCTCTTGTGGTTGAGGAGTCGGTCTGCAGATATTGTTGTAAGACCTGGCATAGTTTACTTACCTTTCGAAGAAAGCTTTGCTTTGGTGAAGACTTAGAGAAGATAGTGAAGGATCTGAGGGAAGCAGAACCTCAAAGTTGTTGGAAGACAAGCTTATGAGACATTTGTGTTTGACTTTAGGGAAGGCTAGATTCAGAGAGGCCAAGCGAAGGAGAGTGCAGTAAGATTGTGGGAGGACCCCTGCCTTGATAGAGCAGATAGATCAGCTGTCTGCATTTTTCTAGGAGTACATCGGATCACTTCTGATCAGTGAGTTCTGGCTGTGATGGGATGAGGCTATGTGTATAGAATTTTCCCACTGCCTTACAAACTTGGGACCACTTGACAATAACGATCAAATATGACTGGAGTGAGTACACAAAGGAAATCTATTGTGTTAGCCTCACTTTTGAAAGTTAAATGCTATGATGAAATGAGGAGACTGGTTAGAACAAAAACAAAAGGAGCAGCTGCAAAACCTAAGTTTACATTAGGCATGTATGTTGTTTAAAAGACTATCTTGAAAGCCTAGATCAGATGTATTCCACGTATTAAAGATGCAAAGAAAGCCAAACAGCATCTGGCATGGTTAAAAGTTGAAAGAGCTGGAAAAAATGTGAAAAGGAACCAAATGAGGAAAATAGGAAACAGCATAAGCACCGATAAGGTAGATGCAAAACAATGATAAGGAAAGCAAAAGAGAATTTGAAAAAAAACTTGCTTTTCCAGGTATATTTGAAGCAAGAAAATTGTGAGGGAGCCAGTTGGACCATTAGATAATCTAGAGGTAAAAGGAGCACTTGGCGAGAATAAGGCTATAGCTGAGAGATCTTTACTGAGAAAGATGTGAGGGAGGGAGCAACCTATGTCGGAAACAATATTTATTGGTGACGAATTGGAGCCGAAACACATTTTCAGTGAATCTGGA
Organism: Ichthyophis bannanicus; assembly: GCA_033557465.1. Classification (NCBI taxonomy): domain Eukaryota; kingdom Metazoa; phylum Chordata; class Amphibia; order Gymnophiona; family Ichthyophiidae; genus Ichthyophis; species Ichthyophis bannanicus. Next base: position 643,787,667 of record CM066032.1, read on the forward strand.
AGATGTAGTAGAATAAATTGACAGACTAAAGCAGGGGTCTCCAAACCAGTCCTGGAGGGTCTCAATCCTGCCAGTTTTTCGGGATATCCCTAATGAATATGCATAAACAAGAAAATCCACACTGGGAGTATTACATACACCAAACAGAAACTCTCAGACCAAAACAATCTAGATAATTCCTAACTCATCTAAACTTACTCCAATAGCTCAAGAGTCACAACAACTAAACCACCTAAAAGGAGAAAATGTATGTCAAACCACAATGGCAGAAACAATTTAGGGAAGAAAAAGCCTCAGGATTTTCACTTCCCCTCTATGCAGCAACAAACGCCATAGGGGGGGAGATCAAGAGTTCTACATCATAGGCATTAAAAAAAACTCCCCTTTCTTTTATTATAATTTGTATTCAATAGTTCAATAAACATGAAGGTGCCTGTACCCCCCACCCACATCAAAACATTCTGCCCTGACCCTCTGGAATGACCTACCAGAAGACATCAGACAGTTAACTGACATTAGGTTATTTCATAAAAAACTAAAAACACATTTATTCACGACACACTATGGCTCACAAACAAAAATTGACACACAAGCAGACAAGAACACACCCCACCCTCTAACAATACAAATGGAAATGCTAAAAGCTAAATGCTAAAACCAATCGTTAATACTTAGGTTAGCAATATATTAACCCAGCATTTCCCACTGTATATAGTTGCATGACCATCAGAACATTAGATTGTATTTCCATTTCGTAATGTATATGTACAGATTATAAATCAAGCATTTTAACCTAAACCAGTGATACACCAACCTAAATTCTTCCCACTGTATATAGTTGTAAGAATATCAGAATGTTGGATTGTTACTACATTCTGTAATGTATATAGTTCTCTATGTTCCCTGTAAAAAGTTCACAAATGTTCTATGTAATGTGAATAGGTATTATTTCCTGTTGTACCATTCGCACCTTTGTTCTTTGTAAACCACACTTGATCCATGGGAAAGTGCGGTATAGAAGTATTTAATAAATAAATTTAATAATTTATTTTATTAATCTGCCAAAGCTCCTAAAACCAGTCTTACAGAGCTACCAAACAACCCTAACAACACTAAAGTCCTTTACTAAATAACAAGCTTCACATACACTCACGCTGACATCTCACAGCTTATATCACACATTTAAAGTTCAAAACACCAGTAGAGGGGGATGGGGCAGAGAAAGTACTTACACGGCACCTAATAGTACACTTACAGTAGTATACATTGTAGCATAGCAATGCCTATTATAAATATACCAATTACACAGCAGTGCTGGCCTGTATGAGCTCAACTGTAATGGTAAAAGCACCTCAGAACTAGGACAAACCCTGTAAACAAGAAACTAGTAAAATAAAGTTCAAAACCTTCACAAAAGCACAACTGGTTTAAAGCTGTCACTGAAGAACTTCAAAACAGCTCTCGGGAAACGTTCTTTTGAGCTATTGGAGTAAGTTTAGCTGAGTTAGGAATTATCTAGATTGTTTTGGTCAGAGTTTGTTTGGTGTAATGAATATGCAAGAGATATATATTTGCATGCACTTGCCCCCATTGTATTTGAAGTTCTCTTGCATATTCATTAGGGATATCATGAAAACCTGACTGGTTTGTGGCTCTCCATGACTGGATTTGGAGACCCCTGGATTAAAGAGTAGCAGATAATGGGAACCAGATGGTATACACTTAAGAGTGTTGAAAGAACTCAAAAATGAAATTGCAAAGCTGCTATCAGTAATTTGTAACCCATCATTAAAATAATTTATAGCAGGTATTGACACATTTTCTTGGAATCTAAGAGCCAGCTTAAATATTTAAGAGCTGACCACTGAGATCTTGGTCTCAGTTCACCCTCCCCTCCCCCCCAAAAAAAGCATCAGTTACTATTTTAAGTTTTAGGACCTGATTTACTGTGTTCCAATTTCTATGGGAAAAAGATTAATAAATCAGGCCCTTAACTTGCCACTGCATAGTTCCAACAGAAGACAGTAGTCCCATTCCTCCCTCCCCCATTGACTCTTTATAGCTGCATCTGCGTCAACTTCTTTTTGCTTCACACATCACAGTGACCTAGTGATTATGCTAAGCACAAAACCTCTTACACCTCCACACCTTGCTTCACCCATTCTCTCTCTTTGCCATGACACTCCCATCCCCCCAAGCTTTCCTTCCCAGTCTCTCTCTCATGACTACCTCCCTAGGCGTTACCCAGTCTCTCTCTCATCCATTCTTGTGCCTGGTTGAGCTTCTGAAAAATGGTGTTTCACACTCCTCCTCCTCCTACCCCCCCCCCCCCCATCGCTATTGGCTCTCTGCATGGTTGAGCTTATGCGGTAGAGGAAGTTCGAGCTGATCTCGTGGTTTCAACTATGCAGAGAGCTGATCGCGATGGATGAACTGTGAAATGCTGCATTTTTCAGCAGGCAAAAAAAAGGAAGATGCCTTAGATGCAGCTATAAATGGTCACATGGGATGGTGGGAGGGGGAAGAGGAATCAAGGGCTTGAAATCCTTAGCACCATGGTGCAATTTCTAGGTGTCATGGCAAACTGGCACCCAGGATTTGTTGAGCCCTGATCTATGGTACATGAAGATTGGAGGGTGGCCAGTGTAATGCCAAGTTTTAAAAAGGACTCCAAGGGTCATCTGGGAAACTACAAACTGATGAGCCTGATATCGGTCCCAGAAAAATGGTAGAAACCATTATAAAGAACAAAATTACTGAACATGTGGATAAGACACAGTTTTAAGGGACAAAGTCAACTGGATCTAGCTAAAGGAAATCTTGATTTGGTAGACTGCTATATTTCTTTGAAGGTGTGAATATACATGTGGATAAAGGTGAGCCATTAATATAGTGTATTTTTGTACTTTCAGAAAGCGTTTGATAAAATTACACATGGGAGACTCCTGAATAAATTAAAAAGTCATGGAACAGGAAGCAGTGTCCTATTATGGATTAGGAACTGGTTGAGAGAGAGAGAATAGGGATAAAAGGTGACTTACCTCAATGGAAGAAGGTGATTAGTGGAGTATCCCAGGAATCTGTACTGGTTTGTGATTTTTAGCATATTTATAAATGATCTGAAATTAGGAACTAGTGAAGTGATCAATTTGCAGGTGACACCAAATTATTCAAAGTTGTTAAATCACATGTGGATTGTGGGAAACTGCAAGAGGACCTTGCAAGACACGGAGACTGGGTATCCAAATAGCAGATGAAATTTAATGTGGACAGGTGCAAAGTGATGCATGTAGGTAAGAATATCTGTAGCTACGCTATGCTAGATTTCATATTAGAAGCCACCATAAAGGAAAAGGATCTTGTTATCATTGTGGGCAATACATTAAAATCTTCTGCCCAGTATGTGGTGGTAGCCAAAAAAGGAAATGGAATAGTAGGGATTATTAAGAAAGGAATAGAGAATAAAGCAAAGAATATCATAATGCCACTGTATCACTCCATTGTGCCATTGCATCTTGAATACTGTGTGCAGATCTGGTCTCTTTATTTCAAAAAAGATAGAGCAGAATTAGAAAAGATACAGAGAAGGGCGGCCAAAATGATGATGAGGATGTATCAATTAAAAGGTTATAGCTTGGAGAAGATGACTGAGGAGAAATATGATAGAAGTCTATAAAATCCTGAGTGGAATGTGTAGACTTTCAAAAAGTGCAAAGACCTAGGGGTCACTCTATGAAGTTACGAAGTAGTACATTTTAAAACAAACAAAAAATATTTTTTTCACTCAATGCATTAAGCTCTGGAATTTATCACTGGAATGGATGCCATCTGTTTAGGTGAATTTCAGAGCTTCAGGCCTTATTCTGTCTAAAACTGAGTTTTACTGAAGCAGGAGTATCTTTCAGTTCCCTCCTTTCTTACGAAAATAGTATGACCCTTTCATGTTCTGAGTTTCATACTCATTTCCGGTAGTGCACCAGTGCTCTTCCCGCCATCCGAGCTTGCTGCCTCAGCATCGAGTTTTGGGCATTTGCAGTTTTTTCTTCTTTGGCGCCTTTTTTTCCAACTGGCAGCACTGTGGGTCTTCGACCTCACTGGGGTACTTTTTCCCCCATGGCTAACAGTGGTTTTAAAAGGTATGATTGGTGTGCCAAAATAATGTCCCTAACAGACACACACAACTGCTGCCTTCACTGTCTGGGGCCTGATCACAACCCCACAGCCTGCGGCCTCTGTCAAAAGATGTCCAACAAGGCCATCAAGAGCCGCCAGCAGCAGCAAGACAAGTTCTTCCTGGAGTTCCCGGTACCTCTGAAAGCAAGGGCCTCGTCTGAAGCTGTGGCATCTCAGAGTGACCCTACGGACCCCAAGTGGCATCATGGTTCTTCATAGAGGGGGGGTCTCTCTCAAGGGAACCCAAGAAGAAGACCTTGAAGCCGGCACCCCTGGACAGACAGGCCAGGTAAGCCCGAGCCAGGTCCCAAAGTCCTAGATGCTCATCCAAGGAATCAGAAGGAGCAGCCTGCGAAGGTCCCCCGAAAGGACTTGACCTCAGTCGCCAGATACCATCCTCATTGAGGATCCCCCCTTGGGGGGAATTGGCATCGAGCCTGATTCCATCAGTGCCCATGCCGATGGCTGTGGAGCCTTCTGGCCTGGAGTCCAGAATGGCGGCTATGGAGCACAGTTTGTCTGCCTTCATGGATCAACAGTGGGCACTGTTGTCCAGTACTACCGATACTTCCGACCAGACTAACAGGCCCTCGAAGTCCAAGATGTCCCCGGAGGCCGAGCCGATCCTCAAGACCCTTCGGCCTCGAGTTGATCCTTGGCCAAGGTCTCCATCCGGTTCCCATGATGGAGCCGCAATCTTCCCCAGGCAGAGCGCTCGGCACTAGCCGCAGGGCCTTAGAGGCCCATGGGCTGGGGTCAGCCCCGGAACCCGCGAGACAGCCATCCCTCGAGTCCTCTGTGGACTATTTTGAGTGGGAGACAGAGGACGAACAGTCTCCGGACACCTGTTGCCACTGCAACATCCCTTTGGACTCCCCTCCTTCCGAGCCCTGGTGGCAGTCCACACCCGAGGACACGGCATTTATCGACTTTGTCAGGGATATGTCCAAGGCCCTAGCATTCCCGACAGAATCATAGGAGGATCCTCGGACAGAGGAGTTAGAAATCCTCCAATACGAGGCTTCCCCAAAGGAATCGCTTATGGTGCCCAGCCCACCCATCCTGGAATGGCTAATGCTCGGCATGTGGGAGACACTGGCATTGGTGCCAGTGGTGAGCAAGCGGCTCAACTCATTGTATCGAGTCTGCCGGAGCCCAGGCTTCCAGAAGTCACAGCTGCCGCACAACTCCATGGTGGTGGAGTTGGCCATGTATCGGCTAAAGAGTCAGAAGACGCACTTCTCGGTGTCCCCCCCCCCCCCCCCCCCCCGGTAAGGAGGCAAGCACCTTGGATGCCCTCGGCAGAAAGTGTTACCAGGGCTTGATACTCATCAGCCGCATCCATGCCTACCAGCTGTACATGGGCATGTACCTGAGAGACCTGGTGAAGGAGATCGCCGGGTTCTCAGCTGGTCTTTCCGAGGAACCCCTGCAGCTGTTCAAGAATCTGGCCAAGGCCGTCCATGAGTGCTCCAAGTTTCTCGGGCAGCCTATGACTGCTTTGAGTTGGTGGCTCGAGTAGTGCCGGCAGACATCGGTGCCTGACGCCAGGCTTGGCTACAGTCGTCCGACCTCAAGCAATGGGTTCAGGATAATTTGGTTGATGTCCCCTGCCAGGGAGAGAACCTCTTTGGCAAACCCATGACCAACAAGACCGCTGAGCTGGAGACCATGAGGAGGACCAGGCTCTCTAAAAAGACTGCTGCTCCTCCCCAACTTAAGGGCCCGGGTAAAAAGTCCTTCTACCCGAGGAAAGGGGCTGCTTACAGAAACTACCCACCTTTTTCAGGCTTTCCCAGACTCCCCAGCAGGGTCAGCAGGCCAAGGGACATGGGCACGGCCCTCTAAGTAGAAGGCTCCCAAACCCCAGGCATCGGCCCCGGCCCAGCCTTGTAGGAGCTTTTGACTTCTTGGGCATAGCCTCTCCACCCCAAGGAGGTCAGCAGCCCACAGGGGAATGTCTTGTGCACTATGCCCAAAGGTGGCCAGTCGTCACCACCGATTCCTGAGAACTTCAAGTGGTCAGGGAAAGTTACCTCCTCTATCTGACTCAGACACCTCCCCCTTGCTTCCTGGGAGAGCCCTGAAGATCTCCCCTTCACTGGGACCTTCTACTGAAGGAAATCTCAGGTCTTCCTGAGGACAGAGCGGTGGAACCAGTCCTCCTCTATCTCAGGGGCAAGGGATTGTACTCCAGGTACTTCCTTGTGCCAAAAAGAAAAGGAGGCCTAAGACCCATCCTCGACCTGCGCAACCTAAACAAGTTCCTGGTGAGGGAGAAGTTCAAGATGCTCTCCCTTGAAACATTGCTGTCTTACCTCCAGCAGGGAGATTGGTTATGCTCCTTGGATCTGAAGGATGCTTATAGCCACATCCTCATCCATCCCAACCACAGGCAGTACCTGCGGTTCATGGTGGGGGGCGGTCACTACCAATACAAGGTGCTGCCTTTCGGCTTGGCCTCCACCCCAGGGGTCTTCACAAAGTACCTGGCAGTCGTGGCTGCCTTCCTCCGCCTACAAGGGGTCTTCGTCTTCCCCTACCTAGACAACTGGCTCATAACAGGAGGCACAGCCTCAGAAATGCAGCAGGCAACCACATGTACCATCCAGGTCCTGCTGCACTTGGGGTTTTGTAATAAATTACCCCAAGTCCCACCATCTCCCTAAACAGTGTCTAGAGTACGTAGGGGCAAGACTGAACACCCTCCAGGCAAAGGCCTTCCTTCCCGAGGACAGAGCCAACCATTTCAGGGCACTGGCCCTAGACATACAAAACCATCCTTTGGTGTCCGCTCGGAACGGTCCATGTCACTCCAGATGCCCGCCTTCACATGAGGGCCACACAGTGGTGTGTTTGGGACCAATGGAGGCAGGCCACAGGCCGTCTCTGGGACAGAGTCTCAGTGATCTGCCGGTTGGCAGACTCCCTGACCTGGTGGCAAACTCCACAATACCTCGAGGCAGGGGATGCCCTTCCAAACCCTGAGCCCAGTAAGGGTTCTCACTACGGACGCCTACTTGCTAGGCTGGGGAGCCCACTGCAAGGAACTCCACACCCAGGGCACCTGGTGGCAGGACGAGAGCAACTAGCAGATGAACCACCTGGAGTTGCAAGTGATATTCTTAGCCCTGCGAGCCTTTTGCCACTGCCTACGGTGCAAACCAGTGTTGATCCAAACGGACAACCAGGTGGCGATGTTCTATGTGAACAAGCAGGGGGGCATGGGGTCTTGTGCCCTCTGCTGTGAGGCGATGGCCCTCTGCTCCTATGCAGTCCATCAGGGTGTGCTGCGTGCAGTATATCTGCCAGGCCAGGACATCTCACTGGCCGACAGATTGAGCAGGGTCCTCCAGCTGCACGAGTGGCAGCTGGATCCCAGAGTGGCCAATCAGGGGGAAATGCTGGATAGATCTGTTTGCCAGCCCAGATAACTACCAGTTACCCCGCTTCTGCTCTAGGCAAGCCCACTCCTCCAGGGTGGCGGCAGACGCATTTCTAATCTCATGGTCGGAAGGTTTCATGTATGCCTTCCCTCCCACATCACTAATTGCCAAAATGTTATTCAGGACCCTCTGCGACCAGGCCTCCCTCATTCTGATAGCCCCTCGATGGCCCAGGCAGCCATGGTTTCCGCTACTCCTCTGGCTGTCAGTGGAGAATCCCCATCCCAATGGGGAACTCTCCAGGGCTCCTGTCCCAGGAGGGGGGTTCTCTCTCGCACCCCAGTCTGGGGTCCCTGTCGCTGACAGCGTGACGGCTGAAAGGGTGACCCTGGCCTCTTTCAACCTCTCGGGTGAATTGAAGGAGATCCTGCTGGCCTCTCGCAAGGATTCCACTAGGAAGTCGAATGCCATCAAATGGCATAGGTTCTCAGTTTGGTGAGCAGGGCATGGGACTGATCTGTTCTCCTGCCCGGTGCAGCTGGTACTGCTGCAGTATCTTATCCATCTCTTGCAATCCGGGCTTAAATCAAACTCTGTAAGGGTGCACCTCGGTGCCCTTGCGGCACACCACCACCCAGTGGATGGTAAACCCCTCTCGGTCCAGCTGCTGGTAACCTGCTTCCTGAGGGGATTTCTCTTATCGAAACCCCCGGCTTGCCCTCCGACAACCGAGTGGGATTTTAATGTCATAGTGGCGCAGTTCATTCGCCCGCCTTTTGAGCCCTTGGCTAACTGTCACCTGTGATACCTCTCGTGGAAGTTGGTGTTCCTGGTCACGCTCACCTCTGCTTGCAGGGTAAGTGAGCTCCAAGCCCTGGTGGCAGAGGCGCCATATACCAGGTTCCACAGTAACAGGGTGGTGCTCCGCACACCCCTTAAATTCCTTCCGAAGGTGGTGACTCCCTTCCATCTCAATCAGGAGGTGGTGCTACTCATCTTCTTCCCAAGACCCTCACGCCAGTAGGGCGGAAACGGTCCTCCACATCCTGGACCTGTAAGAGGGCCCTGTCCTTCTACATTTAACATACCCAGGGCCACCTTAAAGCTTCTCAGCTTTTTGTCTCGTTTGACCCCCAGTAGTCTTGGGGAGACTGTGACAAAACATACTCTGTCTACTTGGGTGACGGACTGTATTGTCCTCACCTACGAACAGGCGGGCTTCTGATGGAAGGCTGGGTCATGGTGCACTGTGTCGGGGCCATGGCGGCCTCTGTGGCAAACCTGCACGCCGTCCTGATGCTGGACATTTGCCAAGCTGCCACCTGGTCTTCAGTTCACACCTTTGCAGCCCATTACTGCTTGGAGAAGGAGTCCCAACGGGACAGTGCCTTCGGCCAGGCTGTGCTCCGTAATCTTTTCAGGATCTAGGCACTCCTACCCTCTGACCCTTCTCTGTTCAGGCTACTGGAGTGCTGGTTTCCCTTGGACACACGGGTCCTACTGTAGTCTGTCTCCGTGGACTCATTTGCTGCTGCTCACAACTCCCCTTGAGGGTAACCATGATTTTTCTCTGTGGGCTTTAGGTAGCCTGTAACTGGGGATTTCCATATGTGAGGACTGACTTCCTGCTTGTTCCCAGAGAAAGCGTAGTTACTCACCTGTAACAGGTGTTCTCCGGGGACAGCAAGAATCAGTCCTAACAATCCTCCCTCCTCTCCTTGGAGTTGCTTCTTTACCATCTTATTTTTTGCCGTCTTTTAGCTATGTCATCTGACTGAAAAAGATGGCACCCTTGGGCAGGAAGGGGGACCACGCATGTGTGGTGGCATCTCCCAAAGGCTTTCTTTGAAAGCTGGGAGGATGCTTCCGCGAGGGCTCTGTTGGCACTGACGTCACCCATATGTGAGGACTGATTCCTGCTGTCCCCGGAGAACACTTGTTACAGGTGAGTAACTACGCTTTCTTGTTCAACTATTTGTCTCTTTGGAGGTGCAAAGAAGAGGGAAGTGACTACTAAAATTACTACTATGTGATGCCTTAAAAAGGCTGTTATGCCAGCTTATATTCTCAAACGTTGGGTGCCACCTAAACGTTTTTGGTCACATTTGACCAGTGGTGTATTGGCCTCTGGGGTGGAATCTTGTGTGATTTCTTCTGTTGAGATTTGCAAAGCTGCAGGTTGGTCATCTTTGCATTCTTTCTCCAAGCACTATGGGCTGTATGCCAATGCCTGAGACTGCATGCTGCAGTGCTTCTTCATTCCATACAGTATAAGGTGAACTTAGGCCTTATCTGCTAATTTTCTTTCCTGGAGTCCTTCCAGTCCAGTCCACATGTGTGGATTATGCTCATCTACCCAGATGGAGACTGAGAAACACAAACTTGAAACATCCCTTAAGTAGCCTGTGCTACTTGACTACAGCCAGTATGAACCTCACAAAGCAGGGAACAGAGCCCCAAACCCCTATTCTTCACCAGCAATGCCCTCTTCAAGGAACTATAAATGGAACACAAACACACTCGACTGCTTTCCTTTTGTAAATTTCCAACAAGGAATATGACTGCCCCCTACACAGGGGAAACTAAAGGAAACACCAATGAGACTCCAAGTTGAGAAAACAAACAACCTCAGAAGCCCCAACAGTATCATCTGCCCCGACCTTGTCTGCTCAAACACATTATTCTTCAAGAGCAAACGTGAGACGGCACCACTCACAGAAAAAGTCCTGGGTGGGTCCTGAACTGGACTGGAGAGACTCCAGGAAAGAAAATTAGCAAGTAAGGCCTAATTTCACCTTCTCAACTGTCTCAGTCCAATCTGGATGAGCGGAATGTAGCAAAGCAATGCTAACGATGGGTGGGAACTGAAACACCAGCCTGCAACACCAACGCCCCAAAGGCTATGTCCTACCTGGCCTGTACATCCAGAAGATAATGCCGCACAAAGGAATGGAGAGAGAGTCATGTAGCTACCTTACAAATATCCTGAGGTATAACCAAACTAACCTCCACCCAAGACGAAGCCTAGGCCCTCATAGAGTGAGCCCACAAACCTGTGGGCACCATTCAACCCTTCAACAAATAAGCAGATGCAATAGTTTCCCTGATCCTGTGGAAAATAGAAGCCTTAGAAATTGCCTTGCCCTTCCTAGGACCACCAAACAAAACAAAGAGCCTCTCCGAAAGCCTAAAAGTTGGTCCATTAGATGACAGAGGCGTTAAAGGGGTACTAAGAGGCGACAAGGCGATAGCGGAGAGACTGAATGAATTCTTTGCTTCGGTCTTTACTGAGGAAGATGTAGGGATGTTACCCATGACTGAAGTGGTATTTAAAGGTGTGGAAGAATCGAACGAAATATCGATACATCGGGAAGATGTATTACAACTATTAGATAAACTGAAGAGTAGCAAATCACCTGGGCCGGATGGTATATATCCAAGGGTGTTGAAAGAACTGAAATATGAGATTGCAGACCTGCTATTAGTAATCTGTGAACTATCATTAAAATCATCTGTAATACCTGAAGATTGGAGGATCGCCAATGTAACGCCAATTTTTAAAAAGGGTTCCAGGGGTGATCCGGGAAACTACAGACTGGTGAGCCTGACGTCAGTACCGGGAAAAATGGTAGAAACCATCATAAAGAATAAAATTACCCAGCATGTAGATAGTCATGGCCTAATGGGAGATAGCCAACATGGCTTTAGAGAAGGAAGATCTTATCTTACTAATCTGTTATGTTTTTTTGAAGGTGTGAATAAACAGGTGGACAAAGGTGAGTCGGTTGATATAGTGTATCTGGACTTTCAGAAAACCTTTGACAAGGTCCCTCATCAGCACTGTTCCCTCTAAGCTGTGCGCGTGCGTGCGCGCACACCTCGCCGAGTGAGCGCACATACTTTACAACAGAGCGCACAAAAATTACAGTTCTGATTCTGATAGAAAACACAGACATTCTTAAAATTGAAAAGTTGTTGTGTATTTATGGTTTTCACAAGTTCTACAATATTTTCTAGTGCAATCAATGTGGTGTACATATTGTATTCTGACATGTAGTCAAATTTTAAAGTATATAACTCCGAGTGTCGTTATGTGGCACACAAAAATTTAACCTTCCTTCAAAAGCTGCACACAGCTGATATTTTATGCGTACGCAGCCTACAGAAAATTAGAGGGAACATTGCTCATCAGAGACTTTTGGCAAAACTAGAGAGTCATGGGATAGGAGGCAGTGTACTACTGTGGATCAGGAACTGGTTAAAAGATAGACAGCAGAGGGTAGGGCTAAATGGCCAATTTTCCCAATGGAGAAAGGTGAATAGTGGTGTACCCCAGGGATCTGTGCTGGGTCCGCTGCTTTTTGGCATATTCATAAATGACCTGGAAAGTGGAATAACGAGTGAGGTTATCAAATTTGCAGATGACACAAAACTATTTAAAGTTGTTAAAACCCAAGAGGATTGTGGAAAATTGCAAGAGGATCTTGATAAATTGGAAGACTGGGCATCAAAATGGCAGATAAAATTTAATGTGGACAAGTGCAAAGTTATACACCTAGGAAAGAACAACCCAAACTATGGTTACACGATGCAAGGTTCCACATTAGGAACCACCACCCAGGAAAAAGATTTAGGCGTCATTGTGGATACCATGTTAAAACCCTCGGCCCAGTGTGCAGCGGTGGCCAAGAGAGCAAATAGAATGCTAGGTATCATAAGGAAAGGGATGGAAAATAAAACAAAAGATATTATAATGCCTCTATTGTTTCATGGTGATACCACACCTTGAATATTGTGTGCAATTCTGGTCGCTGTATCTTAAAAAGGATATAGCGATTTTAGAAAAGGTTCAGAGAAGAGCCACCAAAATGGTAAAGGGGATGTTAGGATACTCCTATGAAGAAAGGCTAAAAAGGTTAGGGCTCTTTAACCTGGAAGAGAGACGGCTGAGGGGAGATATGATAGACGTCTATAAATTAATGAACGGAGTGGAACAGGTAAACGTAGATTGATTGTTTACATTATCAGAATATAGAAAGACTAGGGGACATGCAATGAAGCTACAGGGTAAACTATTTAAGACTAATAAAAGAAAATATTTTTTCATTCAACGTGTAATCAAACTCTGTAATTTGTTACTGGAGGATGTAGTAAAGGCTGTTAGTGTAGCTGGGTTTAAAAAAGGTTTGGACAAGTTCCTGGAGGAGAAAGGTCCATAAACCATTATTAAGAAGGGACCCAGGATATCAATGCTTGACCCAGTACAAGCATTGTGGAACCTGTCTCTTTTGGGGAAACTGCTAGGTACATATGACCTAGATTGGCCACTGTTAGAAACGGGATACTGGGCTTGATGGACCTTGGTCTGACTCAGTATGGCATATCTTATGTCTTATGTTCTTATAAAAGACTGCATCACCTTCACATACCACTTGAGAGACCTATGGACATTCAGCTTGTGGAGAAGCCTAGCCTCTGCTGAATCCTGTGGCCCAAGACAGGCAGACATCAAGACTATGCTTAAGATGAAAAACTACACCACCTTCAGTAAAAAGGAAGGAACCTGGGAAGACCACCTTCTCCTGAAAAATGCCAAGTAAGACTCAAGACAGAGCCTGAAGCTCATAAATTTGATGGGCCAAACAAATCGCTACCAGAAAGACCACCTTCAACATCAAATCTTTAACAGTACCCCCCTGAGAGGCTCAAGAGCACCAAATTAAGATCCCAAAAGGGAACCACGGGCCAACAAGGTGGCCTCAGATGTTTAACTTCTCTAAGGAAACGAACCATGTGCTCATGAGTAGCCAGGGCTTGACCCTGAACTTGATCCCTGAAACATGCTAAAGCTGCCACCTGAACTCTCAGGGAGCCCAATGCCAAACATTTTTCTCCAGCCCCACTTGCAGAAACGCCAGAATATCGGGAAGCAAGCCCCAAGGGTTCGAACTCCATACTGTCCGCACCAAGCTTCAGAAATGTGCCAGGCTCGTACATAGGCCAACAAAGTTGACTGCCTATGAGCCTGCAGTAAGTATCAATTACTTGAGACTAGTAGCCTCTGTGCCTCAGCTGGGCCCCCTCAAGAGCCAAGCCATAAGGAAGAACTAACCTGCGACTGGCATCTGCACCTGCCCTTGAGTAAGAAGGTCCAAATCTGCCCACAAGTGGAACTTCTGCTTCACCAGCAGATGAGCCAAATCTGCATACCAAGGATACCCAGACCAGTCCGGTGCTACAAGCATTACTCTTGTCCAGTGAGATTCTATCTGCTGAAGGACCTGACCTATCAAGGGCCACAGAGGAAACACAGAAATAAGACAGATGTTTAGCCAGGGCTGTACCAAAGCGTCAGGCCCCTCTGACGTGTGTTCTGCCTTGACTAAAGAATCGACTGACCTTGACATTCACCAGAGACTCCATTGAATCCTTTGCTGGAACTCCCCAATGTTCCACAAACCATTGGAACACAGACTCCGACAGAGCCCATTCTCCTGAATCTACTGAGTTGCCACTCAATCTACCTGTATATTCTCCTTCCCGGTGCCATGGGCTGCCTAAATCGCTAGCAAATGGATCTCCACCCATTGCAGTAATGGAATGGTTTCCGCTGCCATCAGCAAACTTTGAATGCCACCCTGCCAATTTATATAGGCCACCGTGGTAGCACTGTCTGGCAAAACTCTCACTGCCTTCTGACACACCAGAGGAAGGACAATCTCTAGAGTCCCACACGTTGACCGCGTCTCCAAACGATCATTCAACCATTGACTCTGCTGAGTCCATCTATTTTGAGCCACTTGAGATGGATGTTGTCCTCCCTAGCCAAACAGACTGGTATCTGTGGTCACAACTACCCAGTTTGGGGACTCCAGAGGCATGCCTGCTGTGAACTGCACCGGGTTCTGCCACCACCGAAAACTTGTTCTGGCCTCTTCCCGAAGTGGAAGCTGAACTTCCATGGACTGCAACTAGGATGACCAATAAGACAGAAGGCCTGCCTGAAGGGACTGCATGTGCAACCTGGCCAAGAGCACCAATTCCAGAGTAGCCACCATAGAGCCCAGAACCTGAAGATAGTCTTATACCTGAGGACAGGGAACCCTCTGCAATGCCTGCACTTGGGCCTGCAACTTGGCAATCCTGCCCTCTGGAAGAAACACCATGCTCTTGCTAGTGTCGAACCGAGCACCCAGATATTCCAAGGGTTGGAAGGGCTCCAATTGGCTCTTTGCAAAGTTGGCCACCAAACCTAACTATGTCCAAAGACAATGGACTACCTCTTGACTCTCCTGAAAAGACTTCATCCAAATCAGCCAATTGTCTAGATATGGGTGGACCAAAACTCCCTGATTCTGCAAATCCATCGCCACTACCACCATCACCTTGGTGAAACCCAAGGAGCCATGGCCAGACTGAAAGACAGAGCCTGAAACTGATAATGCCCTCTCAGCACCGCAAAACTAAGAAAATGCTGGTGATTGGGACAGATAAAAATGTGCAGGTAAGAAGGAAGTGACATTACATCACCGCATGGATTGTTGAGCCAAGAGCTCAGTTGACCAGATTGTTCAAAAGGGGTACAAAAGTGCCCCCCCCCCCCCCATAGAGGCTGAACACTCCACAGGAAAGAAGGGAGTATGCCCAGCTTTGGTGGGATGACCCAGACCCGACAAAAAACAGCCATTTTTAAATAATTTGCGTATCGGTGCCATGAAGACCCTGCTTTCAAAATGGTGCCGGTGGCAGGGAAAGCAGGGGGAGAGAATGCAGAGGAGGAGAGGAACATGGCAAAAGAGGATGCAGGAGGCATGGTGTGATGCATATCAGCAAACTCAAAATACAGCAAGTTAAAACAAGAGATTGGTGTGGTAAGGACTGAGCTTGGCTGCAAGATGTAGGACTTAAGATCAGACATCCATGAACTGGGCAAACAAATGGAGGATGTGGAAGGGAGGGTGGATGAATGCCAAGCAGAGAAGAAGCACATGCAAGAAAGTATCAGTAAGATGGAAAAGGTAACGCAGCAAATGCAACTAAAAATAGAGGACTTAGAAAAACTTAGTAGACGCAATAGCCTGCGAATCAAAGGAGTTCCGGAGGGGCCTGACTACCAGGACTGCATGGTGGTAGTGGTTTCTATATTTCAAGCCCTATTGGGAGAAGGAGACAGGGACAGGGACGCAGTAGCAGTGGAGATAAAGCTGGATAGAGCACATAGGGTGCTTGGACCCCAACGAAGTGAGTGGCCCAGAAACATTGTCATATGTTTTCAGTTATGCCATTAAAGAAAGAGTAGCTGGAAAAATGAGACAAGTGGGCAAATTTCAGTGGCAGAGCCACTCGGTAGCAGTGTTTTCAGACTTATCCACAGGAGCTTTACAGCAACGGAAAAGCTTTGTCCCTATCATAGAAAGGCTACGCAAGGAGCAAGTCAAGTATAAGTGGATTTTTTCCCAATCGGGCTAACTTCTACAAGAAACAGAACGTAATTAGCAACGACAGTGGAGGAAGCCATTGAGGCTTTAGAAGCATCAGGACTATCGGATGTGAGAAATACTATGCCTAAGCAGCCAATGGAAAAGACAAGAAATAAGCCATGGACACTGGTAGAAAGAAGTGAGAAACGCAGGAAGAAGTCAACAGGGCGAGATGAGAAAATAGGATTGCAAATTAATGGTTCCCTGTTGAAGATCAGAGAGGGTTTGTGAGTTTAAAACATGTTTGACTGTGTATTGATGTGCTCGGTAAGGGGAAGGGGTGAAGATATAAAGCTGAAAGAGGATACTGGTTATTGCTGTTTAAAGGGGGGGTTAAGTATGGATGAAACGAATGACAATGATACTTAAGGGGGATGAAGGGAGTGGCTTGATTGTATTGGGAAGCGTGAGATTACAAACAAAAACAAACAAAAAGGTGGAAAGGAGCAATGGTAGAGATGGGGGTTAACATCGAGGGGGACAGGGAAAATTGAGGGAGGGGGTTTGGCATGTGGTTGTTGGGTCACTAGTCCAGCATATAGCTGGCTAAACAGGTAGCTGGATGCTGGTTGGAGGGGGGGATGATGAGAGGGGAAGAGGGGAGGATGTGTGCAAAAAATGAGTGGATGGGTCAGGGGACTGATAGAGAATACCTATGAAATCTGATGGAGAGCTTGTAGTGGTGACTTTGAATGGGCATAGGCTAAATTCCTGACCGAAACGATTGTTGATGTCTCGGGAGGGGGATTGCTTACAAGCGGACATGTTTTATGATTCAGGAGACTCACCTTAAGAGATCCTTGGAGGGAGCATTAATGAGCAAAATATTTCCCCAGATATTCCTGGCCTCTGTTTCTCCCAAAAATGGAGGGGTAGGCGATACTATTCTTTAGCAGATTGGGAATGGTTAATATGATTACAAAGGACCCACAGGGGGGGGGGGGTACTTGGTGGTGCAAGCTACTGTGGGGAGGGGTACTTAATAAAACTTTGTAAATATACTGAATATGCCTTGAATCAGGACCAAGGGAAATTTTTATGAGAGGTTATGAGGGGTTTTGGAGATACTAGGAGAAGGGCAATTCAAAATGGATAGAGGGGGCGATGTGGAAGGAGTGCTAGAAATCCTGTGGTGTTGGGGATTAGTGGATGTGTGGAGACAGAAACATGGGACGCATAGACAATATACCTTTTACTCCAACCTCCACTTCACACATAGCTGTATAGATATGCTCTGGGTGGAAGCAGAACTTATGCACCAGGTAAAATTAGTTGAGATAGAGGTGAGGGTGTGGTTGGATCACATGCTGGTGGTCATGACATTAGAAGCTAGCAAGGAAAAGGGTGGGCTGCAATTTTGGGGACTTAATGAGGGAATACTAGCACAAAAAGAAGCCCAAGAACGGATAAGGAAGGCATTGAAAGAATATATAGTAACATAGTATATGACAGCAGATAAAGACCAGTATGGTCCATTTAGTCTGCCCAGCAAGGTGGAAAGAGTAGGTGCACCTGCCACTTCGTGCAGGTCACTCCTCCTCATGCCTTTGTTTAGGGATGTAACCAGGGGAGCGTCTCACCTGCAGTACACAGATCCTTTGAGGGGGAGGAAGCTGGCTCTGAGGCTGGCGATTGAGCGGCCAGCCCCAGCTGACGTCATCCTGAGGGTCTTCATATTGCTGCTGTTTTACGGCGCTTAGCTGTCGGCACGTCTTCTAAGGGGGATCTTCAAAGGGGGTTGGTCTGCCCCTTGTGAGCCCCTTAGGAGCCCACGTGGAGGTGGAGTGGCTACGTTGCGCCGAAAATGCCTGGCGGCAAACGCAAAAAGAAACAACTTGCGGAGGACTCTCAAGCTGGAGCGATGGAAAAGCATGTGGTATCCACACCGCGGGTCTCCACCACAGGTACTGTGCCTTCCGATCCTTTACTCAAGGGATCGAGTTTAAGCTCTGTTGAGCATACTCCCCCGCTTCCTCAGGGTTTCCTTGAATTAACTGGGGATTTGTCTCCTGATGCTGTTCAGTTGAAGTTGTTGCCTACTGATGTTTCCTGGAGACCTCTCCCTGCGCTTTCCACTGATTCCTCTGTGGCCACGGTTTCCCGTTCGGATGTTTGACGAGTGGTCTCTCATACTGAAAAAATGCTTGAAGAAACTGTTCCTAAGCTTTGTCAATTTACTAAGGATTCTGTGCAAAAATTTCAATCTCTTGATTCTCAAGTTGGAGCTCTTAGCTCGGCTCTGGTGAAAATAGAAATGCAGGCTAAATCCTTTTCTGATTTTTCAGCTACTCATGCTAAAGATAGTTTCATTTTACACCAGAAGCTTGAGAATTTAGAGAATGCTCATCGTAGTAAGATCTTGAGGCTTTTGAATTTTCCTAGTTGTTCATTATTATCCCCTTTGGTATTGTTTAGGAAATATTTGAAGGATATCCTTCTCTATCCGCAGGCTGACTCTTGTGTTATATTTAAGTGTTATTTGCCCTCTAAGAAAGTAGTCGGTGCTGTGGGGGGAGAGGAGGATCTCCCCTTGGATACAGGTGATTTCAAACTGACTGCTTTCCTAGAGGAATCTCACGATGTGATAGCTACTCGGGCCACACTGTTGGTGACTCTAGCCTTTGAGGATAAGGTAGCTATTTTGAAAAGCTATTTCCATAGGAAGGAGTTTCAATTCTGTGGGGATAGGGTTAGCTATCTTTCCGGATGTTTCTCACTCTACACAGTTACGCAGGAAAGATTTTCTGCTTTTGAAATCTAGAGTGCTTGCCTTAGGGGCTACATAGTTCTTAAAGTATCCTTGTAAGTGTTGTATAACTTTACATTATGATAAATATGTTTTTCTCTCATCGGATTTGGAAAAATGGCTTTTGGAACAGGAGAAAGCGAGTAAACCTTCGTGATAGCCTTTGGTAGGCAGCGGGAGATCTCTACTGGCTGCTTTTGTTGGCTTCGGGTTCCCCCCCTATTTTTTTGTCTTTTTAGGGGGGTCCTTAGCCTTGTTTTCCTTTAGTTTTTATTTCCTTTTGTTGTGATCTGTCTCCCCGAGATGTGGGCTAGAACTTAATTTAACTATTATGTCTTTTGTTTTCTCGCTATTTTTATGTTTCCTTTGATTGTAACTGTTTCATTATTTTATGTAAACTGTTAAATTTTCATAAATACATCTGGCAAGAAAAAAAAAAAAAAGGGATGTACCCACCGCTCCGTGAAGGGTCACCCCTGTTTGTTTGAGATATAGGAAATAATTGTTTATTTTGATTTTATCCTGTTGCTATAAAGGGATCCACTGTGTCCCATGCCATTATGAATTCTGTCACTGTATTTGCCCCCACCACTTCCATCGGGAGGGCATTCCAAGCATCCACCACTCTTTCAGTGAAAAAGTTATTTCCTGACATTGCCTTTCAGTTTTTCCCCTTGCAGCTTTGTGTTATGCCTTCTAGTTTTGCAGCTTCCCCATCTTTGGAAGAAGTTTGTTTGTTCATTAATACTTTTAAGTATTTAAAGGCCTGAATCATATCTCTCCTGTCCCTCCTCTCCTTTAGGTCTTCAAGTCTCTTTTCATACCTCTTCTGACCCAGGCTCTAAATCATTTTGGTCGCCTTCCTCGAACCGTTTCCAGTCTTTTTATATCCTTTGTGAGATATGTTCTCCAAAACTGAACACCATATTCCAAGCGAGGCCTCACCATTGAGTTGTACAGTGGCATTAGTACCTCTTCCTTTCTGTTGGTAATTTCTCTCTGTATGCAACCCAGCATCATTCTGGCTTTTGCCACTGCCTTGTCACATTGTTTTACCATCTTGAGATCCTCAAACATTCCATCGGGAGGGCATTCCAAGCATCCACCACCCTTTCAGTGAAAAAGTATTTCCTGACATTGCCTTTCAATTTTACCCCCTTGCAGCTTCATGTTATGCCCTCTAGTTTTATAGCTTCCCCATCTTTGGAAGAAGTTTGTTCATTAATACTCTAAGTATTTAAAGGTCTGAATCATATCTCCCTTATCCCTCCTCTCCTCCAGAGTGTATAAATTTAGGTCTACAAGTCTCTTCTCATAAGGCTTATGATGCAGGCTCCAAATCATTTTGGTTGCCTTCCTCTGAACCGTTTCCAGTCTTTTTACATCCTTTGCGCGATATGGTCTCCAAAACTGAACACAGTATTCCAAGTGAGGCCTCACCAGTGACTTATACAGTGGCATTTAGTACCTCTTCCTTTCTGCTGGTAATTTCTCTTTGTATGCAACCCAACATCCTCCTGGCTTTTGCCACTGCCTTGTATCACTGTTTTGTCACCTTGAGATCCTTAGAAATAATCACACCAAGGTCCTTTTCTTGGTCCGTGCACACCAACCTCTCCCCCCTATCGTGTACATTTCCCTTGGATTTCTGCTTCCCAAGTGCATGACACTGCACCACTTCGCATTAAATCTTAACTGCCAAGCATTAGACCATTCTTTCAGCTTTTGTAGATCTTTCCTCATGTTATCCACTCCCTCAGGGGAGTCCACTCTGTGTTGCAAATTTTTGTCATCTGCAAAAAGACAGATTTTTCCATTCAGTCCTTCACCAATATCACTCTCAAATACATTGAACAAATACATTGCATCTTTTAGTTTTATCCTGTATTCTTTTCTGTGTTCCTCTGTTTGTGGTCTTCTGAATTTTGTGAAAGCTGTGGTTTTTGCCTTCATTTGTGCAGCCACTTCGTTGGAGAACCAAATAGGTTTCCTTTTCCTCTTGTTTTACTTTCCTTACATTTATTTATTTATTTAGACAGTTTTGTATACTGCCTTATCCTTCAATCAAAGCGTCACAACACATTTGGGGGATACATTTAACACGCAGGGATATGAGACACATACACTAATACTTACAGGGAACATGGGCAATGGAGGGTTAAGTGGCTTGCCCAAGACCACAAGGAGCATCTGTGGGACTAGAAACCCCAGTCCTTCCGGCCCAAGGTTGCTGTCCTCTAGTGGGATTTGAACCCCCGACCTTCCGGCCTGAAGTACCTTGCCCCAACCACTAGGCTACTCCTCCCTACATATGTATCTGTTGCCCCTCTTTATTGCCTCCTTTAGTTTAACCCACTGCAATTCCACTTCCCTTATCCTTTCTCACCCTGCTAACTCGTCCTTCAGGCACTTGGCCATTTTACTGAAGTCAATGTTTTTGAAGTCTAGGACTTTGAGCTTGCTGTGATTGGACTCTGCCTTGGCTTTTATATCAAACCACACCGTGTGATCACTGCTGTTCACTTGGGCACCCACCCGGATATTTGACATGCTATCTCCGTTGGTGAGTACTAAATCCAGCATCGAGCTTTCCCTGGTCGGTTCCATCACCATTTATCTAAGTAATGCATCTTGGAAGGCATTCACAATTTTTTTTACTTCTTTCCAGATTTGCAGAAGGAATACTCTAATCCACATCGGGTAGATGAAAGTCACCCAATATGATAACTTCCTGCTTCATGGCTGTCTTTGCAATATCAATAATCAATTCGCTATCCACTTCTTCGGTTTGAGTTGGAGGACTGTAG
Organism: Ichthyophis bannanicus; assembly: GCA_033557465.1. Taxonomy (NCBI): domain Eukaryota; kingdom Metazoa; phylum Chordata; class Amphibia; order Gymnophiona; family Ichthyophiidae; genus Ichthyophis; species Ichthyophis bannanicus. The sequence continues at coordinate 643,809,259 of CM066032.1, forward strand.
ACTAAACCAGTATGGATGATAGTGACATCTCCTCTTTCCAACGCAATACAGAGCGCTTCTTCTTTTCCCAACGTCCCCTGCATTTCAGCAACTTTAATATTGCTTTTGATATATAGGGCTGCTACTCCTTTTCTACCCTCTTTAGCTCTTCTAAATAGATTATAGCCAGCTATGGCTATATCCCTTTCATGTGACTCGTTAAACCATGTTTCTGTAATGGCCACCATTAGGGCTTCCAAGTCAGGAACTTTGTTGGCTAGGCTTTGAGCATTTGTTGCTCATTACTTTCCTGCATTTGTTGACTGGTTTGCCTGTATTTTGCATGGATTTTGTTTTACATGCCTCTTCCAACTTGGCACTGTGTTTATTAATACTGTGGCTGTTTCCAATGTTGCTATATTTTTGCTGGGAGGATGTCCTGAACTTGTTTTTCATCCGTCATCCCGTTTCCCTAGTTTAAATGCCTGTCCACATAATGTCTGAATTTTTCACTTGGGATCTTTTTCCCTGCAACATAGAGATCTAGTCCATGAACACAATATAGCCTCTTGTTGTTCCATCTATTTCCCCACTTGCCTATATATCTAAATCCTTCTTGTTTGCACCAGATTTGGAGCCATGTATTAAAGTTGATTATGCAATGCAGCCTTTCTGCCCCCTTACCAAGAATAGGTGGGACTTCTGAGAATGCTATAGTGTTAGCAATGGGTTTGAGTTCTTCTCCCAGAATCTGCAAGTCCCAGAACTGTAGAGGCACTGTTTCTAGCCAGGTCATTTGTACCCAAGTGGATGATAACATCAATTTTCCGCACTAACTATGCTAGAAATTTGCTTTGTATTCCTGCTGGCTGAAGAGCCTGGGAGGCATTTGACCATCTTCTCTTCTTTGAACTGTGTTCCCAAATTGGTGCCTCTGATGGAATCTCCAAGTAATAGTAGTTTCCTCTTTTGTGACAGTTTCTTCATATTTAGGGCATACTTAGAGGTAAATATTAGTGATAAAACTTCGGTACAAGTAAGATGGGACAGTCTTAAGACAATTATGAGAGGACAGTTTATAGGCATAGCGGCCTACAATAAGCAACAAAAGACTACGAGTCGGACTGGGAGACCGAGAACGAGGAGTCACCGGATACCCATTGCCACCGCAATGTGTGCTCTGACCTGTCTCTCTCAAACTCTGTGCCGGTCCCCTCCTGAGAATATGGCCTTCCTTGACTTCATGCAGGACATGTCAAAAGTGCTGTCATTTGACACAGAGGAGGACCTTGACCCTCCAGTACAAAGCCCCTCCAAAGGAGGTACTTATAGTGCCCGTCCCCCCAATCCTGGAACGGCTGCTCCTTCGTATGTGGGGAAACACCGGCATCGGTGCCCATCATGAACAGATGACTGGACTCTATATATCAGATCCACCGGAGCCCGGGATTCCAGAAAGCACAACTGCCGCATAACTCCATAGTGGTGGAGTTGGCCATGTGTCTGCTCAAGAGCCAGAAGACACACTCCTTGATGCCCCTGGGTAGGGAGGCCCACACCCTGGATGCCCTGGGCAGGAAGTACTACCAGGGCGTGACGCTCATCGGCCGGATCCAGGCATATCAGCTGTACATGGGCATGTATTCGAGGGATCTGGTGAAGGAACTCGCTGGGTTCTCTGCTAGTCTTTCCAAGGAACCCTTCCAGCAGTTCCAGAGCCTATCCTCTTTTGAGTGCTCCAAGTTCATGACTCGAGCAGCCTAAGACTGCTTTGAGTCGGTGGCTAGAGTAGCCATGGCAGGTATCTGTGTGCCCGATGCCAGACTTGGCTACAGTCTTTCAATCTGGAGCAGTGGGTTCAGAACAAATTGGTCGATGTCCCCTGCCAAGGAGATAACCTCTTTAACAGATAAGGCTGCAGAGTTAGAGTTCCTGATGAGAAGTAGACTCTCCAAGAAGACCGCTACCCTTCCCCGATGGAATGCCCTGGGTAAAAAGCCCCCTTACTCGAGGAGGGGAAAAGCTTGTGGAAACTACCCTCATCAGGCTTCCTCAGCAGGGTCAGCAAGCCACGGGACAATGGTATGGCCCTCGTAAGCAGAAGTCTCCCAAAACCCAGACACTGGCTTTGGCACAGGCTGATGGGAGTTTTTGACTCCTTGGCCATAGCCTATCCACCCTTAGGAGGCCAGCAGCCGGTGGGGGTGGGGGAGGGGGTGTCTGATCTTGCTTGCCCACCGGTGGCCAGCCATCACCACCAACACTTGGGCACTACAGGTGGTCAGGAAAGGTTAACTCCTCCACCTGAAGCAGACTCCCCCTCCATTCTTCCCGGGAGAGCCCTCCAGGACTCCCCTCCACCAGACCTTGCTACTGCAGGAGCTCGCAGGCCTTCTCAAGGACAAGGCAGTGGAACCCATACCCTCACACCTCTGAGGCAAGGGATTCTACTCCCAGTACTTCCTCGTACCAAAAAGAATAGGGGGCCTAAGGCCTGTCCTGGACCTGTGGAACATGAACAGGTTTCTGGTGAGGGAGAAGTTCAAGACACTCTCCCTTGGGACCTTGCTGCCATACCTCCAGCAGGGAGACTGGCTATGCTCCTTGGACTTAAAGAATATGTACACATGCATCCTCATCCATCCCAACCATAGGTAATACCTCAGGTTTGTGGTGGGAGGCAGCCACTACCATTATAGGGTGCTACCCTTTGGCCTGGCCTCTGCCCTATGGGTCTTCACCAAATGCCTACAACACCTGGGGGTTGTCATAAACCACCCCAAGTCCCATCCCCTCCTGACACAGTGTCTGGAGTTCATAGGAGCCCAGCTGCACACCCTTCAGGCCAGAGCATTGCTACCCCAGGACATAGCCGACCACTTCAGGGCAATGGCCACAGACATGCAACGCAGGCACACCGTGTCTGCTCGCCTCCTGCTATGCTTGCTGGGCCACATGTTATCCACGGTCCATGTCACCCTGGACACCTTTCTCCACATGAGAGCACCCCAATGGTGTCTCCACTTCCAGTGGAACCAGGCCACCGGACAGCTGCAGGACAGGGTGATGGTGACCCATCAACTTGTGGACTCCCTCAGCTGGTTCCGGGTACCGCAGCACCTCCAGGCAGGAATGCCCTTCCAGGTCCCCGAACCCCAGAGGGTTCTCTCTACAGACGCCTCTCTACTGGGCTGTGGGGCTCATTGTGAAGATCTCTAAACCCAGGGCAGCTGGTCGCAGTCAGAGAGCCAACCCCAGATCAACCTGCTGGAGCTTTGGGCCATATATATGACCCTCTGAGCCTTTCGCCACCACCTGCAACACCAGTCAGTACTGGTCCAAACAGACAATCAGGTGGCGATATTCTATGTGAACAAGCAGGAAAGGCACAGGGTCCTTTGCCCTCTGTCAGGAAGCAGTGACTCTCTGCAATGGGATGCTCCTGCAGGCAGTGTATCTGCTGTGCAAGCCCAACATCCTAGCAGACAAGCTGATCAGGATCCTCCAGCCACACAAGTGGCAGCTGGACCCCAGGGTGGTCTTTCGGCTGTTCTAGCTCTAGGGAGTTCCTCTGATAGACATCTTCATGAACCTGACAAACTCTCAGCTGCCCTGATTCTGCTCCCGCCAACCGCCCCCCTCATGGGTAGCAGTGGATGCGTTCCTCAACTTGTGGATGGAGGGACTGCTGCACGCCTTCCTGCCCACGCCACTGATAGCCAAGACCCTGTTCAAGGTTCAGCATGACGGGGCATCGCTGATACTAATTGCCCCCCCCCGGTGGCCCAGGCAAACGTAGTTCCTGTTGCTCTTCTGCTTGTTCATGATGACCCCAGTCCCCCTGGGGTTTGCCCTGGATGTACTATCCAAGGAGAAGGGCTCCCTGCTACACCCCAATCTGTGGTCCCTGTCACTAATGGCTGTGCTGCTGAAAGGGTAGCCTTGGCCTCATCCAAGCTCTTGGGGGAGGTAGAGAATGTTCTGGCTTCCCGTAGGGTATCCACGAGACTGGTCTACGCCTTCAAATGGCGCAGATTCTCAGTGTGGTGTGCGGAACAGCAATTCAGCCCATTGTAGCGCTCTGTGCAGCTTGTACTGCAATATTTGCTCCATCTGTCGCAGGCAGATTGCTTGAGAAAGAGCCACAAATTTACAAGGCTTGAAACACAGCGTGTGTTGACCCACTGTGCTTCATGGGTTCCTCAGTTAAGTATAACTCTGGGGAGAAATGAAGTTTGTGTTATGAAATCGGGGGTCGGGTTAAGCTATTCGGTGATTCATTTCATGGACTTCAGTGGATGATGGCAAATGATTAAGGATAATGATGTTTCTGAGATGGTTTATCTCTTGGGATAGGTTCATGGACCTCGACAAAATAGATTGGTGGATTTTGTTGGGGATTTTTGTGGGGGCAATTCAAGTGAGTGTTAACCCACGGTAAAAAGCTGTTTTACAGTTTTTAAGAATATTTTGATTAGAAAGGAGGACCCGCTTCAAGAGGGAGTAATCTCTCAAGGTGGGTGATCCGACAAAAAAAGTGGACTTTAAAAATTACTTTTTGGGGATAGACTCATAAGTAAGGATATTTTTTATATTCACTTTAGTTCTAGAATGGTGGCAAGGAGTGGAGGAGTGGCCTAGTGGTTGGGGCAAGGTACTTCAGGCCGGAAGGTCGGGGGTTCAAATCCCACTAGAGGACAGCAACCTTGGGCCGGAAGGACTGGGGTTTCTAGTCCCACAGGTGCTCCTTGTGGTCTTGGGCAAGCCACTTAACCCTCCATAGCCCATGTTCCCTGTAAAAAATAGTTATCTCCAAGTTATAATGCCCTGTTCAATGTAATTTCAGTTTGTTCAATGTAATCCGCACTGATGCAGAATAGCGCAGTATATAAGAGAATGTAAATAAATAAATAAAATAAATAAGATTCTCCAGGACCAAGCAGGAAGTCAGTCCTCACTTATGGGTGACGTCGGCGCCGACGGAGCCCTCGCGGAGCAATTTTCCCCAGCTTTCAAAGAAAGCCTTTGGGAATTGCAGCGCGCATGCGCGGTCCCTTTCCCGCCCAAGGGTGCCATCTTAGCCAGTCTTCTTTTTTCCGCGGAGCCCTACAGACGTACCCGTCGTGTCCCCGCGAAAAAGTTGATTTTTCTTCATAATTACTCTTTTTTCCTTCGGTTCGACGCCGGTCTTTTTCCCGCCCGGACTCGCGACGCCGGTCACGAGTCCTCTTCTTCTTTTTCGGTTTTTCTGACTTAGTCAGTTTTCGTTTCAGTTTTTCCCTGGCAGCCCGGTCCTTTGACCTTGCCGGGGCCCTTTTTCCCCCGATGGCTGCCAGTGGTTTCAAGCGGTGTGGTCAGTGTGACCGAAATATGTCACTAACTGACACACATGACAATTGCCTCCGCTGCCTGGGCCCGGATCATGAAGAAATGATCTGTGGGCCTTGTGGCAAACTTTCCTCCAAAGCGTTGAGAAGTCGGCGGCATCAGCGGGATAGAAACTTCGCTGACCCCAGCCGTACCCGGACCTCGTCGGAGGCCTCCGCGTCCAGGGGTTCCAGCTCGGACCGTCGCCGGAGTTCCTCCGACAGGGGTTCTCCCTCCGGGGACCATCGACGGAAGGTGAAACCCGCGAGGGCGGCGTCGGTGGACGCTCCTGGCTCCGCGAGGGCCAGGTCGCATAGCCCCGATAGCCGCCCCGGGTCCTTGGAGAAGGAGCACCTCACGAAGCGACCTCGCCTGGAGTCGGAGCTGCCTGCTCGGGTAAGTCCTGTGGTCCTTCTGGACTCGCCTCCGCGACAGCCGACGTCGGGCCCGACGCCGTCGGGGCCTGAGTCGGGGGCTGCTGGGTCACCTGAGCTCGGACTCAGGTTGACGGCCTTGGAGAGCAGACTGTCTGCCTTCATGGACCAGCAGCGGGCACTGCTCGCTGGCTTCGCTGGCGCCGCTGCCCCGACCGCCGGGACGTCGACGTCTAAGTCGACCCCGGAGACCGAGCCGATCCTCGAGTCGATGCGAACTCGAGTCGATCCTCGGTCGAGGTCACCCTCGGCCTCCCGTTCGGGACCGAGGTCGCCGACGCCGACTCCCTCGGCGTCGGGGCGGCAGGCGCCGCGCCCTGCCCGGGCCGACCCCACCGAGTCCTCGTCGGAGTCGGTCTGGGAGTCTGAAGAGGAAGAGTCGCCTGATTCTTTTCGGACTCGGTGTGTCCCCTCGGACTCACCTGAGTCCGAACCTCGGAAGCAGTCCCCCCCGGAGGATGCCCGGTTCTCGGACTTCGTCAGGGATACGGCCAAGGCTTTGGCCTTCCCTGCGGACCCCGAGGAGGAGCCTCGAGCCGAAGAGCTTGACGCCCTCCAGTATGACTCTCCCGCCAGGGAACACTTTACTGTACCGGTTCCTCCCATGCTGGAACGACTACTCTTCCGCATGTGGGAGAGTCCGGCCACCTCGCCGGTCCTGAGCAAGCGGGTCGATTCTATCTATCGAGTCCGCAAGAGCCCTGGCTTCCAAAAAGCACAGCTACCACACCATTCCATGGTAGTGGAATCGGCCATGCATCGTCTTAAGAGCCAGAAGATGCACTCCTCGGTGCCTCCTGGCAGGGAGGCCCGTAACCTGGATGGCCTTGGTAAGAAGTGTTTCCAGGGCTCTATGCTCGCATGTCGTGTCCAGACCTACCAGCTATACATGGGCATGTTTCTCCGAGACCTGGCTAAAGAGCTAGCCGGCTTCTCCGCTGGTTTGTCCGAGGAACCCTTGCGGAGGTTCCTGGCCTTGTCCACTGGCATTCGGGAATGCTCAAAATTCATGTCCCGAGCAGCCTATGATGGCTTTGAAGCATCGGCTCGAGTGGCCGCAGCCGGCATCGGTGCCCGCCGACAGGCTTGGCTTCAGTCGTCTGACCTTGAGCCCTGGGTGCAGGACAAGTTGGTCGATGTCCCTTGCCGAGGCGAAAACCTCTTTGGCAAGCCCATGGCTGATAAGGCTGCACAAATTGAGACGGAGACTCTCACCAGGACTAGGCTTTCTAGGAAGACCTCCGCCCCTTCCCAGAAAAAGAAGGGCTCGGGAAAGAAGTCCTTTTACCCGAGGAAGGCGGCTGCCTACAAACAGTACCCCCCACTATCAGGCCCCTGCAGCTCCCCAACAGGGCCAGCAGGCCAAGGGACGGGGTAACGGGTCCCGTAGGCAGCAAGCCCCCAAGCCTGCACCACCAGCCCCTGCTCCGCAGGGTGGGGGTTTTTGACTCCTTAAGCATAGCCTCTCCCCCCCCCACTGGTTCCTCCCAGCACCGGAGGCCGGCTGGTTCACTTCGCCCACAGGTGGTCCAGCATCACCTCAGATGCCTGGGTGCTTCAAGTCGTGCGAGAAGGCTATCTTCTCCACTTCCACCAGGTCCCTCCCTCCTATTTTCCGGGAGAACCTCCACGACCCCCTCTGCACAGGGAATTACTCCTTCAGGAGTTAGCAGGTCTTCTACAGGAACAGGCGGTGGAACCGGTGCCCCACCACCTGAAAGGTCAAGGCTTTTATTCCAGGTATTTTCTAATACCAAAAAGAACAGGAGGCCTCAGACCCATCCTGGACTTGCGCAACCTCAACAAGTTCCTCGTGCGGGAGAAGTTCAAGATGCTTACCCTTGGAATCCTTCTGCCCTACCTCCAGCAGGGAGATTGGCTATGCTCCTTGGATCTAAAGGATGCCTACACGCACATCCTCATCCACCCAAGCCACCGCCAATACCTAAGGTTTGTGGTGGCAGGAAATCATTACCAGTACAGAGTACTGCCCTTTGGCCTGTCCTCCGCACCGCGAGTCTTCACAAAATGTCTCGCGGTGGTGGCGGCCCATCTCAGGCTTCACGGCCTCTGTCTTTCCGTACCTCGACGACTGGCTCATCAGAGCAGCGTCCGCTCTGAAGGTCACCAACGCCACGCGCCGCACGGTGACTCTTCTGCAGTACTTGGGCTTTGTTATAAACTTCGCAAAGTCCACTTTGCTCCCCTCACAGGATCTCGAGTTCATCGGCGCAAGGCTGCACACTCCTCAGGCACGAGCGTACCTACCGCTCGACAGGGCTCAACGGCTCATGGACCTAGCCGACCGTTTTCGCAGCCAGCCCCTGGTCTCCACCAGGCGCTTCCTGAGACTACTCGGCCATATGGCTTCCACCGTCCATGTGACCCCCAATGCCCGCCTGAATATGCGTCCTGCTCAATGGTGTCTCCGCCAGCAGTGGCGACAAGCCACAGGCGGCCTAGCAGACCTAGTGCGCGTCTCCGAGCCGCTGATCTCGTCTCTCCGCTGGTGGCTTCAGCGGCCGAACCTGATATTCGGTATGCCTTTCCAGTCACCTCAGCCGGCCCGGGTGCTGACAACAGATGCATCCCTCCTGGGCTGGGGAGCGCATTGCCAAGGGGCACGTACTCAGGGCCTCTGGACCACGTGGGAGTCTGCTCAGCAGATCAACTTCCTGGAGCTCAGGGCGATCCGCCTGGCTCTCAAGGCCTTCTCCCACCTGACTTCTCACCAGTCCGTCCTTGTCCAGACGGACAATCAAGTTGCCATGTTCTACGTGAACAAGCAGGGGGGCACGGGCTCCTTCCTCCTCTGCCGGGAGGCACAGAAGCTCTGCTCTTGGGCCGTCAGTCACGGCGTTCTCCTCAAGGCGGTTTATCTCCCAGGCCAAGAGAATTGCCTGGCGGACAAACTCAGCAGGATCCTCCAACCGCACGAGTGGCGTCTGGATCCCTTGGTAGTTCAGAAGCTCTTTCTAAAGTGGGGCCTCCCCACGGTGGATCTCTTTGCCAGTCCTCACAACCGGCAACTTCCTCGCTTCTGCTCTCGTCAGCCACACCCCCTTCGGGTTGCGGCGGACGCTTTTCTACTCTCATGGTCGGGGAGCCTTCTGTACGCTTTCCCTCCCATCCCGCTAGTCTCTCGGACTCTTTTCAAGGTTCTCCGAGACAAAGCCTTCATGATCCTGGTGGCCCCTCGCTGGCCCAGACAGCCGTGGTTTCCGCTCCTGCTGCAATTAGCGGTGGAGGATCCATTCCCTCTGGGGTTACAACCGGATCTCCTCACTCAGGATCAGGGGTCTCTGCTACACCCCAACCTCAGGTCTCTCAACCTACTGGCCTGGCTGCTGAGAGGGTAGTCCTTGCTCCCCTTCTCCTGCCGGCAGAGGTGGAGGAGGTCGTCCTAGCTTCGCGACGACCTTCTACCCGCAAATGCTACGCCCTTAAATGGCGTCGTTTTTTCCGTTTGGTGTACCCGACAGTCTCAGGATCCCTTCTCCTGCCCGGTGTCGGTGGTCTTGCAGTACTTGCTTTACCTCTCTAATCTGGGACTTAAGTCCAACTCCGTCAAAGTTCACCTCAGTGCTCTTTCAGCACATCATGTGCCGGTGGACGGCAGACCTCTCTCCAACGACCCTCTCGTAGCGAGGTTTCTCCGAGGTCTCCTTCTACTTAAACCACCTCTGCGCCCGCCAGCGCCTGACTGGGACCTGAATGTGGTTTTACAGCGGATCACCTGTCCGCCTTTTGAACCTATGGCTACCTGTTCTCTCCGTTTTCTTTCTTGGAAAACACTGTTCTTGATAGCCCTCACTTCCGCTAGACGCGGAAGTGAATTGCAGGCCCTCGTGTCTGATCCCCCTTACACTCGGTTCTACAAAAATAGGGTAGTCCTACGGACTCACCCAAAATTTCTTCCAAAAGTGGTCTCCCCCTTTCACATCAATCAGGAGGTGGTACTTCCAACCTTCTTTCCCAGACCACACTCCAGCCGAGCTGAAACGGTCCTCCATACCCTGGACTGTAGAAGGGCTTTGAACTTCTACCTTGACCGTACGCGGGAGCACCGTAAAGCTGCTCAGCTTTTTGTGTCTTTTGACCCCAATAAATTGGGGCTCCCGGTCTCCAAGCGTACTCTGTCCATCTGGGTTGCGGACTGTATCTCTTGGGCTTATGGGGCAGCCGGACTCTCCTTGGAAGGTCGAGTCACGGCTCATTGCGTTCGGGCAAAGGCTACGTCAGTGGCTTACCTCCGCTCTTTTCCGCTGGCAGACATCTGCCGGGCTGCTACTTGGTCTTCGAGCCAGACTTTTGCGGTCCATTACTGTCTCGAGAGGGAGTCCCGCAGGGACAGTGCTTTCGGACAGGCAGTCCTCCGTAATCTCTTCGAGGTCTGAGCAACTCCTACCCTCCATCCCGGATGTGGGCTACCGGTGGGTAATAATTCAGCGAAGATTCTTTCCTTCTGTGCTGCTGAGCTAGAGGGAGCTCATTTTTGTGCTTAGGGTCTCCGGTAGCCTTGAGCTTGGGAGTCCCATAAGTGAGGACTGACTTCCTGCTTGGTCCTGGAGAAAGCGTAGTTACTCACCTGTAACAGGTGTTCTCCAGGAGCAGCAGGAATCAGTCCTCACAACCCTCCCTCCTCCCCGTGGAGTTGCAATCATCTGCTTTAGTTTTTTTGCAAATTTTTATGCTGTCTTTTTTAGCTATGTCATCTGACTGGCTAAGATGGCACCCTTGGGCGGGAAGGGGACCGCGCATGCGCGCTGCAATTCCCAAAGGCTTTCTTTGAAAGCTGGGGAAAATTGCTCCGCGAGGGCTCCGTCGGCGCCGACGTCACCCATAAGTGAGGACTGATTCCTGCTGCTCCTGGAGAACACCTGTTACAGGTGAGTAACTACGCTTTGTCACCTACACCTAATATCTCTCCAGCAATCCAGACCAAGATCTCAGCTTGCCTTTCCGACATCGCTGCCTGGATGTCCCATCGCCGCTTGAAACTGAACACGGCCAAGACTGATCTCTCGTCTTTCCCCCCAACTCTGCCCATCCTCTTTCCCCTTTCTCAATCTCAGTGGATGGATCTACGATCCTTCCTGTTCCCTCAGCCCGCAATCTGGGGGTTATCTTTGACACCTCTCTCTCCTTCTCCACACACATCCAGCTCGTAGCTAAGATCTGCCGCTTCTTCCTCGTCAACATTGGCAAGATCCGCCCCTTCCTTTCCAAACACACTACCAAAACGCTTATCCACTCCTTAATTTCCTCTCACCTAGATTACTGCAACCTGCTCCTTGCAGGTCTCTCCGCAAATCATCTCTTTCCCCTTCAATCTATACAAAATCATGCTGCTCGACTAATATTCCGCCAGTCTTGCCATGCCCACATTACTCTTCTCAAGTCACTTCATTGGCTCCCCATCCAATTCTGCATACAGTTCGAACTTCTCATGCTGACCTATAAATGCATCCACTCTGCGGCCCCTCAATACCTCTCATCCCTTATCTCTCCCTACATCCCTTCTTGAGAACTTCGCTCACTAACAAACTGCTTCTATTTAGGCCTTTCACTCGCACAGCTAACTCACACCTTCGCTCCTTTCACCTCGCTGCACCCTACGCCTGGAACAACCTACCTATGTCTATACGCCAGGCGCCCTCACTGGCCCTCTTCAAATCCAGGTTAAAAACACACCTCTTCACTGTCGTCTTCAGATCCTGACTTCCACCCTTATCCTAACCCGATTCCCTTCAATCTCCCATGACCGAATTACACTTACCATATTATGCTTTGCACCGAACTGACTATCGTTTTGTACTGTTGTACTAGATTGTAAACTCGGATGAGTATTAGATTGTATGCTCGGATGAGCCTGACTCTGGGCAGGGACTGTCTATTATATATGTATATCTTCTATATCAGGGGTCACCAACCTCCAGAGGGCCGCGGGCCGCACAGCCGACTACCGGCAGACTCGCGGGCTGCACACCCCCCCCCCCTGCGAAAAAACCCCTGCTCATACCTGTAGTTTTATTTTTCCATGTCAGCTCCCTCCCTTCTTCTGCAGCCGCGGCTCCCTGCCTCTTAGGGAACCGCGGCTGTGCTTGTAAAATCATCGCGGAGCCCTTCCTGTCTTGACGGGCTCCGTGCAGCATTGTCCCGCCTCTAAAGGAAGTTGTTTACCACTTCCTTTGGAGGCGGGACAATGCTGCACGGAGCCCGTCAAGACATGAAGGGCTCCGCGATGATTTTACAAGCACAGCCGCGGTTCCCTAAGAGGCAGGGAGCCGCGGCTGCAGAAGGAGGAGTTAGTGAGTTTGCCTTGGCGGGCCGCACCGGGGTAGAGTCTCGCGGGCCGCACGGAGGGACCTCGCGGGCTGCAGGTTGGTGACCCCTGTTCTATATGCATGTCATACCTGTACAGCGCTGCGTGCTCGGCACTATATAAGTGCTAATTAGTAGTAGTAGTAGTAGTAGGATGCGAGGTTTATGCCCCTGAGAAGGAGGAAGTGTTGGATGCTGTGTCTCTCCATGCTTCTTGGAAGACTGCTAGGTCATTTGTCTTTGAGGATGGCGTTCGGTATGTTAGGCAGATATTGTGGTCATTGTTGGAGATTGTCAGTAGGTCCAGCGTTTGAGGAATGGGAGTTCAGCAGATGAGGTTTAGGAGCTCTTTAGCCATGATTAGGACACCACCTCCTCTTTTTGCCTGTTCTGGGACAGTTGAAGAGCTTGTAATTGGGGAGACAATGACTGGTTAAGGAGTACATCAGCTGTGGAAATCCAGGATTCCTAGATGCACATGAGGTCAGTGTTGTGTAGAATGAAATCCGTTATTATAGGAATCTTGTTGCGTATTGAGCGGGCACTGATTGAGCATTTAATAGGATAAAAAGAGAGATTTTATCTAGTTTGAGTTCTCCAGGAACAAGAAGGAAGTCAGCCCTTGCATATGGGTGTTCTCCGGGAGCAAGCAGGAAGTCAGTCCTCCTATATGGGTGACGTCTGCACTGATGGAGCCCTCGCGGAAGCATTCCCCCAATTTTCAAAGGAAGCCTTTTGGAGATGCCACAACGCATGTGTGGTCCTCTTCCCACCCAAGGGTGCCATCTTGCTCAGTCTCCTTATTTCCACAGAGCCCTTCAGACGTTCGTCTGGCTTGTTCCCGGAAAAAGTTTTTTTTTTCTCTGAGTTTCATACTCACCTCTGGTATTGCACTGGTACTCTTCCTGCCTGCCTGCCTCAGCATCGCGTTTGATCCCCCTTTGTGGTCTTTCGTTCTGTTCTTTCTTAGTGTCTTTGCACCTTTTCCCCATTGGCAGCCCGGAGAGTCTTCAACCTCGCAGGGGCACATTTTTCCCCATGGCTACCAGTGGCTTTAAGAAGTGTGATTGGTGCTCTAAAATCATGTCTTTGACCAACACACATGACTGCTGTCTCCGCTGCCTTGGGCCAGACCACAACCCAGTGGCCTGTGGTCTCTGCAAGAGGATGTCCAGTAAGGCCCTAAAGAGCTGCCAGTAGCAGCATAAGTTTTTCCCAGAGTCCCTGGGGCCTACGAAGGCCGGGGCCTCGTCTGAGGCCCCGACATCTCGGGTGGAAACTTCCGAGCCCGAGCATCGTGGGTCCTCTGAAAGGGAACCCAGGAAGAAGAAGAAACCCTTGAAGGCAGCGACCTTGGATGGTTCCAACTGGCCGGGTCCTCCCCGGGCTTGGTCCCGGTCCTGGTCCCGCAGTCCTAGGCGTTCATCCAAGGCGTCAGAGGAGCGGCCTCCGAAGGTCCCCCGGAAAGATCCGACCATGGACCAGCCTCTGTCCCCAGATACTATCCTCATCGAGGATTCCCCTTTGGGGGAGCTGACATTGGGTGCCCGTGTCGAAGGCTGTAGAGCCGCCTGGTCTGGAGTCCAGAATGTCAGCCCTGGAGTGCAGTTTGTCTGCCTTCATGGACCAGCGGGTGCTATTGTCTGGCATGATCAGTTCATCCGCCCTGACAACCGGGCCCTTGACATCCAAGACGTCCCTGGAGGCCGAACCAATCCTCGAGGTCCTTCGGCCTCAAGTCAATCCTCAGCCAAGGTCGCTATCAGAGTCCTGCTTGACGGGACCGCGGTCATCCCCGGCAAGTTTGCTGGGCACCGGCCGCAGGGCATCAGGGGCCCCAAGGCCTGCGGAGCAGCCCTCTTACAAGTCCTTGATGGACTACTCTGAGTGGGAGATGGAGGACAAGGAGTCCCCCGATACTAGTCGCCATCGCGACATCCCATTGGACTCTCCCGTCTTGGAGCCTCGGTGCTGGTCCCCACCTGAGGACATGGGCTTCCTTGATTTTTGTCAAGGACATATCTAAGGCCCTGGCGTTCCTGACCGAGTTGGGGGGGAGGATCCTCAGGCAGATGAGTTGGAAATCCTTCAGTACAAGGTCCCTCCATGGGAATCGCTAATGGTGCCTATCCTTCCCATCTTGGAATGACGCTTCGAATGTGGGAGACACCAGCTTCGGTGCCAGTGATGAGCAAACGACTCGACTCGATGTGTCAAGTCCGACAGAGCCCGGGCTTCCAAAGGTCACAGCTGCATGGTGGTGGAGTCGGCCATGTATCAGCTGGAAATCCAGAAGACGCACTCCTTGGTGCCCTCTGGCAGGGAGGCCTGCACCCTGGGAGCCCTTGGCAGAAAGTGCTACGAGGACTCGGTGCTCATCAGCCGCATCCAGGCCTACCAGCTGTACATGGGCATGTACCTGGCGAAGGAGCTTGCTGGGTTCTCGGCTGGTCTCTCTGAGGAACCCTTGCAGCAGTTCAAGAACCTAGCCAAAGCTGTCCGTGAATGCTCCAAATTCATGTCTCGACGGCCTATGACAGGTTTGCACGCCGCCAAGCTTGGCTACAGTCGTCCACCCTCGAGCAATGGGTTCAGGACAAATTGGTCAATGTCCCATGCCAAGGAGAGAACCTCTTTGGCATCCCATGACCAACAAGGCTGCTGAGCTGGAGACCTAGTTTGACAAGGACCAGGCTCTCTAAAAAGACTGCTGCCCCTCCTTGACTAAAGGGCTCGGGTAAAAAGTCCTTCTACCTGAGGAAGGGAGCTGTTTACAGAAACTACCCACCTTATCAGGCCTCCCCAGCTCGCCAACAGGGTCAGCAGGCCAAGGGACTTGGGCAGGGACATGGGCATGGGCATGGCCCACATAAGTAGAAGGCTCCAAAACACCAGGCACCAGCTCCGGCCCAGCCAGGGGGGAGTTTTTCACTCCTTGAGCATAGCCTTTCTACCCCAAGGAGATCAGCAGCACACAGGGGGACATCTGGCCCTCTGTGCCCATAGGTGGGTGATCATCACCACCGATTCCTGGGCGCTGAGGGTAGTCAGGGAGGGTTACCTCCTCCACCTGACTCAGACACCTTCCCCTTATTTCCCAGGAGAGACCCTTAAGTCTCCCCTCCACTGGGACCATCTTCTGAAGGTGTTGGCAGGTCTTCATGAGGACAAAGTGGTAGAACCGGTGCCCCACCATCTCAAGGGCAAGGGGTTCTACTCCAGGTACTTCTTCGTGCCAAAAAGAACAGGGGCCTAAGGCCCATCCTCGATCTGCACAACCTCAACAAATTCCCAGTGAGGGAGAAGTTTAAGATGCTCTCCCTTGGAATATTGCCGCACTACCTCCAGCTGGCTATGCTCCTTAGACCTCAAAGATGCTTATACCCACATCCTCATCCACCCCAACCACAAACAGTACCTGTGGTTCGTTGTGGGGGACAGGCATTTTCAGTACAGGGTGCTCCCCTTCGGCCTAGTCTCTGCCCCAAGAGTTTTTACAAAATGCCTGGTAGTCATGGCCACCTTCCTCTGGCTCCAGGGGGTCTTTGTATTTCCCTACCTGGACAACTGGCTCATAAAGGGATGGCCTCAGAGGTGCAGCAGGCTACCACAAGCACCATCCATGTTCTGCAACACTTGGGATTTGTCATAAACTACTCCGTCTCACCTCCTCCTGACACAGTGTCTGCAGTTCATTGGGGCAAAGATCGACACTCTCCAGTTGAAGGCTTTCTTGCCCAGGGACCGAGTCAATCGTCTCAGGACTCTGGCTCGGGACATACAGTACCGTCCCTCAGTGCCCACTCTGCTTCTCCTGTTCCTCCTCATGCACATGACCTCTATAGTCCACGTCACCCCCAATGCTTGCCTTCTCATGAGGGCGGCACAGTGGTGTCTCAAGCCATGGGCTGCCTCCGAGAGAGAATTTCTGTGACCTGTCAGTTGGCGGATTCTCTGGTCTGGTGGCAATCTCCCCAGCATCTCGAGCTCGAGCTTGAGCCCAAGCCCCTCCAAGAGTCCTCACCAAGGACGCCTCCCTGCTCGGCTGGGGAGCCCACTGCGGAGATCTCTGCACCCAGGGCATCTGGTCACTAGCAGATTAACCTCCTAGAGCTCCGAGCCATACATCTAGCCCTAAGGGTCTTTTGTCACCACCTGCATCACCAGTCGGTGCTGGTCCAGACAGACAACCAGGTGGCGATGTTCTATGTGAACAAACAGGGGGGCATGGGGTCTCATGCCCTTTGTCAGGAGGCACTGGTCTTCTGCTCGTATGCAATCCAACAGGGTATTCTCCTGCGGGCAGTGTACCTGCCAGGCCAGGACAACCTGCTGGCTAACAGGCTCAGCAGAGTTCTCAAGCGCACAAATGGCAGCTGGACTCCAGGGGGGTAACCAGTCAGCTCTTCCGGCTCTGGGGGGAACCTGTGATGGACCTGTTCCCCGACCCGGATAACTTTCAGTTGCCCCGCTTCTGCTCCCAGCAGGGCCTTACCCCTTCAGGGTGGCAGTGGACGCGTTCCTGGTCTCATGGTCGGAAGGCCTCATGTACGCCTTCTCTCCTCCACCACTGATTGCCACCAAGACCTTGTTCAGGACCCTCCACAACAGGGCCTCGCTCGTCCTGATAGCTCCTCGGTGGCCCAGGCAACTGTGGTTCCCGCTGCTTCTGCAGTTGATGGTGGAGACCCCCATTTCCTTGGGGACGGCCCTGGGACTCCTATCTCAGGAGGGGGGCTCTCTCCTGCACCCCATCCTGGGGTCCCTGTCGCTGACAGCGTGGCTGCTGACAGGGTGACTCTGGCCCCTTTCAACCTTCCCGTTGAGGTATAAGACATTCTGCTGGCCTCTCGCAAGGGACTCTACTAGGAAGGCTTATGCCCTCAAATGGTGCAGGTTCTCTGTTTGGTGTGCCAAACACGGGGCTGACTCTTTTTCCTGCCCGGTGGCTCTGGTGTTACAGTACCACCTTCACCTCTGTCTGTGCTCAAGTCTAACTCCGTCTGAGTGCATCTTAGTGCCCTGGCGGCGCACCACCATCTGATGGATGATAGGCCTCTCTCGGTCCATCCCTTGGTGACCCGTTTTCTTCGGGCCCTGCTCTTATTGAAGCCCCTGGTTCGCCCCCGGCAAACTAATGGGACCTCAATGTAGTGTTAGGGCAGCTCACCTGCCCGCCCTTTGAACCTCTGGCTGCCTGCCACCTTCGCTACCTCTCTGGGAAGGTTGCTTTCCTGGTCGCGCTTACCTCCACTCGCAGAGTTAGCGAGCTTCAGGCCCTGGTGGAGGAAGCACCCTATACCAGGTTCTACAAGAACAGAGTGGTGCTTTGCACGTACCCCAAATTCCTGCCGGAGGTAGTGTCGCCCTTCTGTCTCAACCAGGAAGTGGTGCTCCCTACCTTCTTTCCATGATCTCACTCCAGTCGGGCAGAGACTATTCTTCACACTCTGGACTGTAAGAGGGCTTTGTCCTTCTATATCCAGTGCACTCAGGGCCACCGCAAAGCTGCTCAGCTTTTCATCTCCTATGACCCCAGTAGGCTGGGGGAAGCAGTGACCATGCGCATGCTGTCCACATGGGTGTCGGACTGTATCGCCCTCGCTTACGAGCAGGCGAGGCTTCTGCTGGAAGGCCGTAGTACAGCACACCGTGTAAGGGTCATGGCGGCCTCTGTGGCAAACCTGCGCTCTGTCCCAATGATGGACATCTGCAGGGCCGCTACCTGGTCTTCAGTCCATACCTTCGCAGCCCAATACTGCCTGGAAAGAGAGTCCAGAAGGGAAAGTGCCTTCGGCCAAGCTGTGCTCCGTAACCTTTTCGGGGTTTAGGCAACTCCTACCCTCTGACCCTTCTGTGTTCAGGCTACCAGAGTGCTGGTTTCATTGGACACGGGTCATACTGTGGTCTGTGGCCACAGACTCAATTGCTGCTGCTGCTTGCGGCTCCCTATAAGGGAGCCCTGTTTTTGCTATGGGCTTTTGGTAGCCTGTAGCTGGGGAGTCCCATATGTGGGGACTGACTTCCTGCTTGTTCCCGGAGAAAGCATAGTTACTCACATGCAACAGGTGTTCTTCTGGGACAGCAGGAATCAGTCCTCACAACACTCCCTCCTACCCTTGGAGTTGCTCCTTAATCATCTTTTGTTTTTGCCTTCTTTTAGCTATGTCATCTGACTGAGCAAGATGGCACCCTTGGGCGGGAAGGAGACCACGCATGTGGGGTGGCATATCCCAAAGGTTTTCTTTGAAAGCTGGGGGGATGCCTCCGCGAGGGCTCCATCGGTGCCGACATCACCCATATATGAGAACTGATTCCTGCTGTCCCCAGAGAACACCTGTTACAGGTGAGTAACTACACTATGTCTATGCCGACTGAGCCCGTGCAGAGCATTTCCCCAGCTTTTGAAGAAAGCCTTTGGGACATGCTACCATACCATGTATGCATGGTCCCCTTCCCGCCCAAGAATGCCATCTGCTCAGTCTTTTTCCACGGAGCCCAATGGACGTCTGTCCCATTTCCCCTGAAGAAATCCTTGCTATATCCTTAAAAGTTAGCTTTTCCCAGTTTGCGTACCGGTTCTTCTTCCCTCATTGAGCTGGCACCGGACTCTGTGCTGTTCTTGGCTCTTTTCCCTATTTTTTTTTTGTTTTTTGTGATAGAGGCTTGCCTCAACCGGCGTTCATGCCTTTTTTCACCCGGAGGTCATCAACCCTGGCTGGGTATTGCCCATCATGTCCCCCGATGAGTTCAAAAAATGTGATCGCTGCAGTCAAACCATATCATTTACCGACACCCATGACTGCTGCTTGTGCTGCCTGGGACTGGACCATGACAGCACCTCCTGTGACCTGTGCCAGGCCATGACGCCTAAGACCAATAAAAAGAGGTTAGAGTTGCAGGAGAAACTGTTCCCAAGGTCCGACTTGGCACCGGCCTCCCTGATGCCGAGCTCAAAGCCCAACATTTCCCGTGAGGCCCAAGCGTCCTCTGAGTCCCACAGCGGCAGCTCCTCTGAGAAGACCCCAGATCCCGAGAGAAGAAAAAATCCTCGGTCCATCAAGGTTCCACCGGAGAAACCCAGTAAAACCACTTGGAAGGACTCGGGTGGCTCCGAGAAGCGCCCCTACCAAGGTCCTCAAAAAGTATTCCTCAGCCAAAGTGATTTGAAATTGTTTCATGTCAAGTTATCTTGTAAAAGGTTACCTCCTGTTCTATGTAATATGTTTTAGTTCCCTGTAAACTGCCCCTGATCTCTGGAAGGGGCAGTATAGAAAAATGTAACAAATAAAAATAAAAATTTTGCTTTTTCATGTAAATCAGCTAATGTCACTGCTAGATTTGCATGTGGTGGCACCGGTACGGAGGACCGTCGGTTGTATTTTCTCGATGTCTGGCGGATTTTGAGCAAGTATCTCAAGCAGACCAAGCCGTTGCATAAGTTGGATTGCTTGTTTGTTCTCTTTGGGGGCTGGGAGAGGCTGCATCCAAGTCGTCTATTGCTCGGTGGATCAAGGAGGCCATAGCGTCAGTGTACTTGTTGCATCATAAGAAGTTACTCTGGGACTGCGAGCGCACTTGGGCTCAAGCAGCCTCCTGGGCAGAGGTTTCCTTGGTTCTGCTGGTGGACATCTGCAGGGCAGTGACCTGGTTGCCTTGCACACATTTATTCCCCATTACCATCTTGATATACAGGCTGCAGGGGATGCCTGTTTTGGGTCAGTGGTACTTCAGAATGGGCTTGGTCTATGGTCTGGACTGGACTGGAGGAATGATAAGGAAGGGGAAATTGGATCTTACCTGATAATTTGCTTTCCTTGAGTTCCTCCAATCCAGTCCAGGACCTGCCCTAGTTTGCTGATCATGGCCAGAGCGATCCTGGACCTGACGATTTCACCGTGGAGTTGGTTCGAGGGCTGGCAGCACCCTGGTGTTGGGGTTTTCCTCACTAGGCATACACATTTCTTGCTAACACGAAGAAAAAAAAACACAGTACGAATGGGAAACCCAGACACTTCTCTAGATCACAGTTCTGCTTCTGTTTGGCTGGTATGCTGACTGTTCCTTGTTTCTATTTGATTTTTAATGTGAATGCTGTGGTGGTGTTCGTTGGGTAGAGCCTGCTTTGTCAGTAGAATACTGAGCCTTGAAGGAGATGCCAGTAGCCTAAGTAGGTGACCTCATCAAGGTTTGGCATGCTCAGTCTCCAAGCTGTGAGTGGGGGGGTGACAACTCTATGGTATGGTTTGAACTGGACTGGAGGAACATGAGGAAAGCAAATTATCAGATAAGACCTAATTTCCCCATACAAAATGCAGTGTAACCGAACCAAAACACAAAGTACCCAAAATGTCCACAGTACCATTCGTAAGGACAAAAAGCAGCCAATAATCCTGCACCCATTCGTTTTCACTTTATGCTCCAGGACTGTGGAACACATTACCCGAAAAGATAAGGAGCATCACAGAACTTGCAACATTCCGCAAACAGCTAAAAACTCAGTTATTCATTGAACACTTCAGAATAACTATGCAAACCCAATGAACCTATTGTATAAATTCTCCCCTATCCATTCAGTTACTTCCACTTTCTCCAAGTTATATTTGAGTAGTCTTGTTAAATTTTCCCACCCACACTTAAACAGTAATAGATAACATTGCTACAAAATGTTTTTACTAATGTGAACTAGTTAACAATTCCTGTAACATGTAATGTATTCACTGTTCCTTATAAAGTGCATTGACCTGGTGAAAAGTGGTATAGAAAAATAGTTAAATAACTTTGTCATAGGCTGCAGCATCAGAGGTTCAGATACCCTCCAAAAACAAAGGTCTTGTAGCACTCAAAATGGTGACTGTTCCTGCCAAAACCGCAGCGCCTCTACTTTCTCCAGATGCACAATCCTGCTCCCAGGAATTTGCCCCACTTGTCTCTTGCACCACCGGGCTGCCTCAAAGCCAATTGGCAGTAGCTGCATTCTCCTTAATGCAGCCGCAGCACAGCCCAATGGCTACCACAGGCCACGCATCGGCTGCATTCCGTCTCTGCCATGTGCACCATGGCCCTGACTGAGACAGCCGAATCTCCCCTGCAGACCACTGCACCCACTGGTGTTGATCCTTGGACTTACCTGGCGCTGCTTCCAAAGACTGTTGAGCTGCCACTGCCCATCTGGTCTGGCCTTCATGCTCTTCTTTTTTTTTTTTAAACTGAGAACCTTAAAGGTACAGGAACGTGCTCAACTCCTGGCCTCTTCTCAAAAGTTGGGGAGGAGGAAAGGAAGAGCCCTACTGAAGGGCGGCTAGGGGAGAAAGGGGGGGGGGGGAGGGCATAGCTCTATAGAGTTCTGCACTCCGGGCCTGCTACAAAAGCTTGCAGCCCAAACTCAAGACTGCACAGGCTATGCTTATTCATCTGCTGGAGATTAAAAACTACTGGCTGTAGTCAGGTGGCACAGGCTACTTATGGGATGTTTCAAGGTGAAATTAGACCTTACCTGCTAATTTACTTTCATGGAACCCCTCTGGTCCAGTCCAGACTAATGAGGGTATTGCTCGTCCACAAGCAGCTAGAGACTGATATGCAGACTTTTCTCGTGATGTCACACCATATTCTCTGAGGCTCCCTTCTCCTACCTCAGTACACTATTGACAAAGCAGAAACAACTCACTTCAAGTGCAATAACTAACATAGATGGGGACTCGCAGAACTGAACCCTCCGCATATTCTGAGCCATGTAACTTAGCCCTCCACACTGTGCTAGAGACAACTGGATGATTCTCGCTTTCCCATTATATATATATATATATTTTTTTTTTTAAATCACACCCCAGATTGTGCTAACAATGCCCCTGACAGTAAGCTGCTGGACACCTTATGCCTTCCAGAATCCATCCAACCGATATTCCGGGTTCACGCCTCCGCAGTGAGAAACAGAATAGGGTGGGTCCTGGACTGGACCGGAGAGACTCCATGAAAGTAAATTAACAGGTAAGGTCTAATTTCACCTTCATCCAAGTCCCTTCAGTCCAGTCCAGACCAATGGGGATGTACCATAGCAGTACTCAACAGGAGGGACCCGTGAGTCCCACCCTTAAGACCTGATCTCCGAAATGCGCGTCCTGCTTTGTTTGCACATCGAGGTGGTAGTGCTTGGCAAAGGTATGCAACGACGACTAAGTTGCTGCCCTGCAGATATCCCCTGGTGGCACAAGGCTGAATTCGGCCCAAGATGCCTCCTGGACACTTGTGGTATGAGCATGCAGTCCCTCTGGGGCTGGTCACCCTTTAAGTAGGTAGGCCGAGGCAATAGCCTCCTTCATCCAGCAAGAGATGGACGCTTTAGTGGCCGCCTCACCCTTATGCAGCCCTCCAAAGAGCACAGAGAGACGCTCTGACTTATGGAAGGACTGAGTGCGCGTTAGGTAGCATTTCAGTGCTCTGTGAACATCCAGCTTGCGCAGCCCCCCCATCGGTGGTGCCCACCTCCGCCTTAGGAAAGACTGGCAACACCATCGTCTATTTGATGTGAAAAGGCAAGACCACCTTTGGCAGAAATGATGGAACCGGCGCAAAGCTACTCTCTTTAGCTAGAATCAGAAACCGCTCTTTGCAGGACAAAGCCTGCAGCTCGGAAATGCGTCGAGCCGAACAGTTGGCTACCAGGAAGACCACTTTCAAAGTTAGATCTTTGAGTGTTGCATGACCAAGGAGCTCGAACGGTGGATCCTTCAGGACCGACAGCATGAAGTTAAGGTCCCAGGAAGGGACGATGGTCCTGCCAGGAGGCTGAATCTGTTTCACGGCTCACAGGAAACGGGGAAATATCCGAATGGCTTGCCAGGGAGATTCCTTGTATCTTACCCCAGTAACAGGATAAAGCAACCACCTGAATCCTTAGGGAATTCAGTGCAAGCCTCTTGTCCAGTCCTGCCTGCAAGGATTCCAGGACATTCACCACCGATGCTCCCAAAGGTCGCACCCCGCGACTCTCACACCAACCCTCAAAGATGCGCCATATACGGACATACGACACAGAGGTAGATATCTTCCTTGCTTTCAAGAGGGTGAAGATCATTGCCGGTGCATAGCCCTGCTTCAACAACCTTGCCCGCTCCAGGGGCAGGCTCTAAGCGAGAATTGATCCACTTGAGGCATGAACACGGGACTCTGTGCGAGCAGGTCAGCCGACACCAGAAGCATCCAAGGCTGGCCCACCACCAACCTGATCAGATCTGCGTACCACAGACGATGTGGCCAATCCGGGACTACTAACATCATGCAACCAGGGTGTCCTGCAATCCTCTGTAGGAGATGCTCAATGAGAGCCCATGGAGGAAACACATACAGCAGCCCTTCTCGTGGCCACGGTTGTGCCAGGGCATCCATTCCCTCAGACATCGGTGCTCTCAGTCTACTGAAGAAACAGCTGGCTTTTGCGTTGCTCACTGATGCCATGAGATCAATCACCGGTGTCCCCGGTACTATGCCTGCAAACGCGAGACTCCCCAGTGACTACTCCACTGTATCCAGGCGATGTCTGCTCAAGTAATCCACCTGTATGTTGTTGTTTCTGGCTATGTCGGTGACTGAGAGCGCCGGCAGGTACTGCTTGGCCCACTGCAGAAGCTGCTCCACCTTGGTTGCCAAAATGGCACTTCCTGTACCTCCTTGCCTGTTGATGTAGGCCACCATCGAAGCATTGTCCGATAAGACTCATACCACCCGGTTTCTCAGGATGGGTACGAAACGCACGAACGTCTTCCAGACCACACTGAGCTCCAGCTGATTGATAGTCCATGCGCTCTCCTCCACTGTCCCTGGGCCACTTGAGAGCAATAATGCGCGCCCCCCCCCCCCCCCCCATCCAGAGAGGCTGACATCCGTGGTCACTACTATCCAATCTGGCAGTTCCAGCAACACACCTTTCTTGAGATTGTGTCTTTTCAACCACCATTGCAAGACATTCTTGGTGTCCTCCAGGCATTGAAGTCAGCAGAACAGAGACTGCGTCTGAGGGGGACCATCAGGAAAGCAGCGCCATCTGAAGCGACCTCATATGAGCTCTAGCCCAGGGCACCAGATTGAGAGCTGCCACCATCAGCCCAAATATCTGCAGGTAATGCCAGGCCGACGGCCTCAACATCCACAAGAACAGATGCAGCATGCTCTGCAATTTCTCTATCCTCTGCACCGGAAGGGACACCAGTCCTTCCTGTGTTAAAGTCCGCACCCACATATAAAAGCCGCTGAGATGGGATGATCGGGCTCTTGACTGTTGATCACCCAGCCAAGCTCTTGCAGGAAGAGTACCACTTTGAGTCGCCTCCTGACTCTCGGCTTCTGACTTCGCTCGCTTCTGACTCGCTAACCAAAACCGACCAAAATGCCAACCTCAACAAATCCATCAAGGTCCAAACACTGGCAAACCACTACGCGACCAAACTGACGGCCCCTGGTCCTCCACCCCCCCCAACAACACCACAAATCAGAAGTGAGAACAACACAACGCAAAACCAGTTATGGGAGCACTTCCACAAAATAGGAACCAAGCAAATCACAGTCATTGTCACAAGCCTGAAAAGCACCACCTCCCCACTAGATCCCTGTCCTGCATCCTGGATCAAGGCAGTGAAACAAGACATAGCACCTCACATAGCACACATAGTTAACCTATCCCTACAACAAGGAATCATGCCCTCAGAACTAAAGAAATCAGTCATTAGACCGATCCTAAAAAACACTACACTCAACGGAGAAGACCCAGCCTCCTACCGTCCCATATCAAGTATCTCATTCCTGGCAAAGATCATAGAAAAAACGGTCCTTCTACAACTCCAAGACCATCTGACTGACAGTGCTCCTCTTGATGACCAGCAATATGGCTTCAGGCAACATCATGGAGTTGAAACCCTGTTACTAGTTCTACTTAACAACCTCCTAAAGGGCCTTGAAAACAAAAAGAAAATGTACATTCTTGTATTCATTGACATCTCAGCTGCCTTTGATACAGTTAATCATGGGACCCTCATAAATAGGATAAAATCAATAGGAATAACAGGAACCCCACTAAAATGGTTCTCATCCTACATCTCAAATCGAACACAACAGGTTCAATTCAACGGAGAAAAAGCAGAATCTTTCTCACAAACACAGGGAATCCCCCAAGGCTCTGCTCTCTCAGCACTTCTGTTTAACATATATATGCAGCCACTATGCAAAATTTTCTCACGGCACGAAATTAATTACCACATCTATGCCGATGATATCATGCTATACACACAACTAGACACTAAAAACCCAGACTACAACCCACTGGAGACATGTATCGGAGAGATGCAAGACTGGTTACAACAAAGTAGTATGTCAATTAATCACAAAAAAACCGAAGTAATGTATATCTCCAAAGAACCGAATTTTGACCCTCCCACATCAATAACACTATGTAACAACACTTACCAAACAAAAAAAGAAATAAAGTATCTAGGAGTCACATTTGACTGTGACCTAAAGATGGAAAAACACCTCCGAAAGACCAACAGAGCAGTTTTCCACAAGCTTAGAGTGCTCCAACCCATTCGGAATATTATTGATCCCCAAGACTTCAGAACAGTGGCCCAAGCACTCATCATGCCACATTTTGACTACTGCAACGCCATCCTACAAGGTTTACCTAAAAAAACCCTAAACATATTACAAATGGCACAAAATGTAGCTGCCAGGGTCATAATGAAGAAAAATCTAAGTGACCACATCACACCAGTACTAATTCAATTACACTGGCTACCCATAACAGCTCGCACAAAATACAAAATACTAACAACCACCTTCAAACTCATCCACAACTTAGCACCTTCCTTCCTCAACAACCTAGTAAGATTGCAACCTCCTACCCGAAACAGAAGAACCCACAATTCCAACATCCTTCACACTCCAACAGATATAAGATCTGCCAAAGCTAACACCAGCCACAGGGCTTTCTCATATGCGGCGCCAACACTGTGGAACCAACTCCCACCAGAACTACGAGCTAGCAATGACCTTCTAGACTTCAGAAAGAAACTCAAAACGCACATTTTCCAATCACCTTTCAACCTGAACTAAACCCACAGATGGAGCAGCCCCTGACCACTGTGTCCAAGAAGATTATCCTGTATATATGTATTTATGTATATATGTAAATGAACTCCCCCATAGCTAAGAAGTGTTAACTCTGTATGATGTGCTTTTCTGACAATCTGTATGTAAACAAAATTTGTACCTGCCTTGATTCGGCAGTTTCACAATAGTAATCCTACCCGCTTCTGATCGCTGGAAGGAGCGGGCTACAAATGCTTGCTAAATAAATAAATAAATAAAATGAGCCAGTTGTCCAGATACGTGTGCACCAGTATTCCTATCTTTCTGAACGCTGCTGCTGCGGCGACCATGATCTTGGTGAAGGTTCTGTGTGCCGTTGCCAACCTAGAGGGCATCGCTTAGAACTAGAAGTGACCCATGAATGTTGCGAACTGCAAAAACCTCTGATCTGGTCGTATGGGAATGTGCAAGTTAGGCCTCTGTGAGGTCCAAAGCTGTAAGGAACTCGCCCTTTCTCACCACTACTAGCACGGAATGTAGCATTTCCATCTGAAAATGGGCCACCCTTAGGGCCCTGTTGACTCCCTTTAGATCTAGAATTGGACAATAGGTACCGTCCTTTTTGGGGATCACAAATAAATGGAGTAATGACCACTTCCGTACTGATTATGGAGGCGCAAACCTCACAGTCCAAAAGTGGCAGAAATCCCGAGGTCCCCCTCCTAGCCTGAGACGCCTGTTCTCTTTCCCCCTCGGGGGTTTGTCCTCTGGAAGCCTTAACCCCTTAGATTCCCCCAGATCCTTCACTAACTCCTTGGGGGACTTGCCAAACAATAGTTTCCCCCAGAAGGAAAATTTGCTAAGGTGGATCTTGGAAGAAACATCGGCTGACCAATTCAAAAGCCACAAAAATCTGCGAGCTGCCACCACCAAGGCCATACCTTTGGAATAGGAGCGCACTAAGTCATAGCAGAGGTCTGACAAGTACACCAATGCCGATTCTAACTTGGGCATTTCAGGAGGGTCAGTGAACCCCTCTCCCAGGTGGTCAGGCAACGCTTGCACCCAAAGCATGCAGGCTCTTGTGACGTAAGCCCCGCAGATAGAGACCTGCAACAACAGGGCATTGACTTCAAAGGCTGCTTCAGCAGGGATTCCAGTCAATGATCCTGCGGATCCCCCCTCCTACCGGGATCATGGTCTTTTTGGTTATTACCGTGACCAAGGCATTAATCTTTGGGGTTCGAAATAGCTCCTTTTCCACTTTGGGGACTGGGTACAGCCACCCCATAGTGCGACCACCCTGCAAGCCTGCTTCCGGAATATCCCATTCCACTTCAGTCATCTGCATGATAGCTTTGTGGACCAGGAAGGCCTGCTGAGGTGTGCGCATGCCCTGTAAGAGCGGGTCCTCCAGTAGAACCTCGGCCTCCAGTGCCCAAAGAGGGATATTTAGGGCTGCTAAGGACTGCGGAATTAAGTGATAACGGTTCCTCCTTGTGGAAGACCCTGACAGTTGCTGGATCCTCTCCCGGTGGAAGGTCTCCATCCTGCTCTAGGGGGTTACAGATCATCTCCTTGGCCTGACAGACCCTCCCCTGGGTCCTCCCAGCAGTCTGAAATACCCGAGGCCAGGTGGTCCTGCAGCAAGTGATCAGAGCGCTTCTGGCGCTTAGAGTACCCCTGCTCAGTTTCTGACTGCAATGGGTGCTTAACCCCCGCATACTGAGGGCCAACCCTCTGCCCTCCTTGTGCCTGTCCCTTCTTCAGCACGAAAGGCTTGTGAATTAAGAGAATGAACTCTAGCGAGAAGGAGCTCTCCTCCGAAGCAGCTGCTGAATGGTGAAGCTCCTGAGCTTCCCCTCTAGCATCTGACATCCCCAGATCTCTATCTGGGATGGCCGAAGTAACTCCCGGGCTTTCCGATAACCTAGCCACCGGTGAGGAAACATGGGAAAAATCCTGTGTCAGAGAGAAGGCCTGTGTCCTGCTCCAGCTCCCCCTGAGAGTCCCGCAATCCCCCCAGACACGGGCCAGCATTGTCCTGACGCTCTTCTAACTTGTGGCTCTCTTTCTCTCAGACTGGCTGTTGCAAGGCATGTGTGAGAGCAACCTGCTGCACAAAATGATTTAGTCATGATGTAATGGGAAGGCCCAGCTTCAGAAGCGACATTGGCGGTAAAAACACTAAATGGCTGCGCGCACACTGACTGACTTACTGCGAATATTAACAGGGATGGTGCTCAGCTCCTCAAGCCGCAGGACTGCCACTGCCGTCAGGATCTACCGACACCAACTGAACGGCTTGCAGTGATCCCGCAGGGATCTCCTCCCACCTACTGAAGGGTTCTGGAGTGACTGCCAGGACACAAGGGAGAAACTAGCTGTGCTGCTCTTAAGAATAACTCTTGCTTTCTTTCCTTTTTTTGTGTTTTTTACACACAAATGCAGTCTGAGCCCCCCTACCAGCTGCACCTGGCCAGAATGAACAAATGGATGATGAAATGCTCAAAGAAATCAAAGAAGCTAAAAGTTACAGCACAGTAATAATAATGGGTGATTTCAATTACCCCGGTATTGACTGGGTCAGTGTCACGGCAGGACATGCTAGGGAGATAAAGTTCCTAGATTAAATAAATGACTGCTTCTTGGAGCAGCTGGTTCATGAACCGACCAGAAAGGAAGCCATATTGGACCTAGTCCTTAGTGGAACACCAGATCTGGTGCAAGAGAGAAGCGTGTTGGGGCCACTTGGCAATAGTGATCATAGCATGATCGCGTTTGATTTAATTAGTGGAGGAGGGATGGTAAGGAAATCCACAATACTACCTTTGAACTTTCAAAAGGGAGACTATGATAAAATGAGGAAAATAGTTAAGAAAAAAATAAAAGGAGCAGTTGCAGAGGTTAGACTTACATCAAGCTTGGGTGGTGTTGAAAAATATTATCTTGGAAGCCCAGACCAGCTGTATTCCACGCTTTAAGAAAAGTGGAAGGAAGTCCAAAAACATCCAGCATGGTTTAAAGGTGAGGTCAGAGGCTGTTGCCAAAAAAGCATCTTTCAGGAAATGGAAAACAGCCAAATGACAAACTGGAAACAGCACAAGTACTGGCAAGTTAAATGCAAGGCATTGATAAGGCAGGCAAAGGGAGAATTTGAGAAGAAGCTTGCTGCGGAAGCAAAAAAGCATAATAGACTTTTTCAAGTACATTCATAGCAAAAAAAACTGTGACAGAGTCAGTTGGTCCATTAGTTGACAGAGGGTTTAAAGGGGCACCAAGAAGCAACAAGGCGATAGCGGAAAGACTGAATGAATTCTTTGCTTCGGTCTTTACTGAGGAAGATGTAGGGATGTTACCCATGATTGAAGTGGTATTTAAAGGTGCGGAAGAATTGAAGGAAATATTGATACATTGGGAAGATGTATTACAACTATTTGATAAGCTGAATAGTAGCAAATCCCCTGGACCAGATGATATACATCCAAGGGTGTTGAAAGAACTGAAATATGAGATTGCAGACCTGCTATTAGTTCACAGATCACTATCATTAAAATCATCTGTAATACCTGAAGATTGGAGGATGGCGAACGTAATGCCAATTTTTGAAAAGGGGTTCCATGGGTGATCCGGGAAACTACAGACCGGTGAGCCTGAAGTCAGTACCAGGAAAAATGGTAGAAACCATCATAAAGAACAAAATTGCTGAATATGTAGATAGTCATGGCTTAATGGGAGACAGCCATCATGGCTGTAGACAAGGAAGATCTTGTCTTACTAATCTGTTATATTTTTTTGAAGGTCTGTATAAACAGGTAGACAAAGGTGGTGAGTCAGTTGATATAGTGTATTTGGACTTTCAGAAAGCCTTTGACAGGGACCCTCATCAGAGACTTTTAGCAAAATTAAAGAGTCATGGGATAGGAGGCCGTGTACTATTGTGGATCAGGAACTGGTTAAAAGATAGAAAGCAGAGGGTAGGGCTAAATGGCCAATTTTCCCAATGGAGAAAGGTGAATAGTGGTGTACCCCAGGGATCTGTGCTGGGACTGCTGCTTTTTGACATATTCATAAATGACCTGGAAAAGGGAATAATGAGTGAGGTTATGAAATTTGCAGATGACACAAAACTATTTAAAGTTGTTACAACCCATGAGGATTGTGGAAAATTGCAAGAGGATCTTGATAAATTGGAAGACTGGGCATCAAAATGGCAGATGAAATCTAATGTAGACAAGTGCAAAGTTATGCACCTAGGGAAGAACAACCAAAACTATGGTTAAACGATGCAAGGTTCCACATTAGGAACCACCACCCAGGAAAAGGATTTAGGCGTCATTGTGGATAACATATTAAAACCCCCTCCACCCAGTGTGCAGCGGCGGCATTGAGAGTAAATAGAATGCTAGGTATCATAAGGAAAGGAATGGAAAATAAAACAAAGGATATTATAATGCCTCTTTATCGTTCCATGGTGAGACCGCACCTTGAATATTGTGTGCAATTCTGGTCGCCATATCTTAAAAAGGATATAGTGTTATTAGAATAGG
Source organism: Ichthyophis bannanicus (assembly GCA_033557465.1). NCBI lineage: Eukaryota > Metazoa > Chordata > Amphibia > Gymnophiona > Ichthyophiidae > Ichthyophis > Ichthyophis bannanicus. Next base: position 643,839,992 of record CM066032.1, read on the forward strand.
TTCAGAGAAGACCCACCAAAATGGTAAAGGGGATGGAGGGATACCCCTATGAAGAAAGGCTAAACAGGTTAGGGCTCTTTAACCTGGAAAAGAGACGGCTGAGGGGAGATATGATAGAAGTTTATAAATTAATGAACGGAGTGGAACGTGTAAACGTAGATTGTTTATGCCATCAAAATATAGAAAGACTAGGGGACATGCAATGAAGCTACAGTGTAATCTGTTTAAGACTAATAAGAGAAAATATTTTTTCAGTCAACGTGTAATCAAACTTTGGAATTTGTTACCGGAGGATTTGAGATCGGGGAAAGCAGCTGATGACATCTTGGTGTGTGGGAGGGAACCTCTCCTCTCCTCACCTCACAGACTGCCTAGCAACTGCCCTGCTCACCGGCATTTAAACCGCCGCTCCGGAGGTGCGCCCGCGCCAGAGGGCCCTTTGGCGTGGCCCTTAGGCGGGGTCCGTGGCAAATAATTAAAAATCATACAGAAATTGTGAGTCTGTCATGCCTGTAGTTTATGAAGGTAGTCTGTTCTGTTTTCTTCTATCTTTGCTATCTCTTTGTCTGTTTCTCCTACTCTGTCCTATCTTTTCTTCATTCTTCTGCGTTCTTTTCTTATTTTCCGTAACATAAATGTAGGATTGTAAACCGCTCTGATGCTTCTTGGCCTGAGCGGTATATCAAATGTAATAAACATAAATAAATAAATAGTAAAGGCTGTTAGTGTAGCTGGGTTTAAAAAAGGTTTGGACAAGTTCCTGGAGGAAAGGTCCATAAACCATTATTAAAAAGTGACCCAGGATATCAATGCTTAACCCAATACAAGCATTGTGGAACCTGTGTCTTTTGGGGGAACTGCTCGGTGCGTATGACCTAGATTGGCTACTGTTGGAAACAGGATACTGGGCTTGATAGACCTTTGGTCTGACCTAGTATGGCATATCTTATGTTCTTATGAATAGCTCTGCTCTTCCTGATAAGAAACAACTAAGGGGCCTCGGGGAACCAACCACTCCTTCCAGACCAACGAATGGATGGATGTGTCCCAGCTGCTGGAGACTGACGTATTGAGGTAGGAGAAACGGAGCCTCAGAGGATATACAAATTTTTCTTGTGATGTCACGCCATATCAGTCTGCAGCTGCCTGTGGACGAGCACTACCCATTGGTCTGGACTGGACCGGTGGGACGTGGATGAGGTTTGTGTTTCTCAGTCTCCACTTGCTGGTAGATGAGCCATAACCCACTCATCTGGACTGGATTGGAATGGAGGGATGGTTAAGAAAAGGTGCTTTTACATTATTTTAATTTGGGGCTTGTCTGGTGGGTGAAAAGGAAGGGAAAATTTGATCTCCAGGAACAAGCAGGAATGTAGTGTTCACGTAAGGGTGACGTTGGCACCAACCGAGCCTGCGCAAGAACGCTCTCCAGCGTCCTATAGGAAAGCTTTTGGGAGCATCCCACTGTACCTGTACTGCTGCTTTCCTGCCTTTCCAACTCTTCCTCCTCAGTTTTTTTGTTTTCCACGGAGCCGACGGGGAGCAATTCCTGTCACTGCAGAAAATCATCATCTTTTGTGGTGCGTCTGCCTTCCCGTCGATGCCAGCACCAGTATCTTCGGTGTCATTTTTTTTTTTAAAGTTTATTTTTGTAGGGTCTTTGCCCTCTAGGTGCTTAGGTGCCATTTTGGGCCTTAGGCCCCTTTGTTCCTCAGAATGGAGAAACCAACTAGTGGTTTCAAAAAGTGTTCTAAATGTAGCAGTACCATTTCTGCTACCGACACCCATGACTGGTGTCTTAAATGTTTGGGACCAGACCATTCACCATTGGAATGTCTCCTTTGCAGAAAGATGACAGAGGGGCCTGCAGAATAGAGCTGCGAAACTCGGCACTCTCTTTGCTTCGGATGCAATATCCGTGGCATTGACGTCGTCCAGGGCTTCATCTTCCTCCCATGGATCTCAGGTAATGAAACCCAGGTCGTCTTCAAAGACTGGTCAGTCCTCAAAGGGTAGATCTCCTAAGCATCGAGATGTTTTAAGCGTTGCCCTAGAGGAGAATACACTGGCCAAACAGCTCCGGCAGGAAGTCCTTGCCTCCAAAGCATTATCGGGGTCCCAAGATGTTCCCGAGGCATCCACCTCTGGAGAGCTCTTGGTGCCGTGTTCTGGGGTTGTGGCCTGCTGTTCGGGTACCGATACCCAGGCATTGGCTGGCTCCATGGATCAACGTATCCTAGCCATTGAGCGGAGTCTTGTAGCATTGCTGGCATTTTTGGTACTGCTAAAGCCTCTGCATTCGGTTCCGCAGCCATCGGCATCGACCATTGCGCCGCCCTCCACCCTACCACCCATGCCAGCCCTGGAGTCAGTGTCCGGTATCAAGGGTCTAGTACTGAGGCATTCCTTCCCCACAACGCCGGATGTCTGTCTGGAGGACATGTCTTTTCAAGACTTTATACGGGATGTGGCTCGGGGCCTCTCAATTACAGTGACCTCTGAGAAGGAACCGAGAGCTGAAGAACTTGAAATTCTTCAGTATCTGGCAGCCCCTAAGGAGGCCGCGACTTTACCCATTCATCAGATATTGCATGACCTCATGCTTAGGATGTGGGAAACACCTTTAATGGTGTCTCCACATTCCCAAAGACTCGATACCATGTACCGGGTACCTCAGTGTCCCAGTTTCCAGAAGATGCAGGTACCACACTATTCCATGATTGTGGAATCGGAAATGTGTTGAATTAAAAATGCTAAGACACATTAATCTAATCCCCCGGGCTGTGAGGTGAGAGCTCTCGATGCCTTTGGCCGTCGATGCTTTCAGGTCTCCATGTTGTTGGCCAGAATAAGTCCATACATACTCTACATGGGTATGTTTCTTCGGGAGGTGACTAAAGATTTGGAACTAATGGCTCCTCTTCTCCCAGACGACAAGAGGGCTGATTTCCTGACACTTGTTAAACATGCCCTGAATGTTTCCAAGTTCATGAACAGGGCAATTTTTGATTGTTTTGAGTGTATTATCAGGACTTCTGCTATTTCCATCAGTGCACGTCGGATTGCTTGGCTACAAGCATCTGATTTAGAACAGTGGGTGCAAGATAAGCTAGGGAATATTTCTTGCACGGGAGAAAACCTCTTTAGCAAGGATTGGCAAGACGAAGCTCCTCAGCTTGAGTCCGAGAACACCACCCTAAACAGGCTCTCTAGGACCACTGCCAACCCAGCTAAGAAAGACAGTTAAGAAGCCCTTTTTCTGCAAGAAGAAGTAGTTTTATCCTTCTTACACCCATCTTTAGTATCTTTATCTTTATTGGCTACATTTGATATACCGCCCATTACTGGAGTATTAAAGCGGTGTACAACAGAAAATTTGGGCTGCGGGAAAGTACAGAAGGAAAAGGAACGCCATTAAATTGATAGGAAAGTGATAGAAAAGAAAGAGAGAAAGATAGTCAAGGACAGATAACAATCAAACGAAAACGCTGAGGGGAGAGACACAGGGAAGGGAATGGGTGAGCGGGGGGGAGGGATTATAATGGAAGATGGAGAACCCGTAGTGTTGAGTAATTGGTGGCAGAGAGCATAGTAAACAGATTATGAATGGCTGGAGGGAGTGGGAAGTTCGAAAGCCTGGCAGAAGAGAGATGTTTTGAGAAGAGCCTTAAACTGAGGAAAAGATACTTCAGTGCGAAAAGAATGCGGGATAGAATTCCAGAGGGCGGGACTTGCAAAGAAGAAGGCAGCGTGACAGGTGGATTCGAGGTGGGCCTGGGTGGGAGATGGCAGGAAGAGGTGGTTGCCATGTGCTGAGCGGAGCAGACGGGGGGTGGGTTGAAGATAGATAAGATCGGCTAAGTAATGGGGAGTGTTAGTATGGAGGACCTTATGAGTGATAGTGAGTAACTTATACACAAATCGGACCTTGATAGGAAGCCAGTGGAGGGAGAGAAGGCGGGAGGTGATGTGATCCCGGTGGGAGGAGAAAGTAAGGAGACGTGCGGCCGTGTTTTGGATTAGTTATCTTCGGAGTTGATATTGGGGGAGACCTGTGAATAACGAGTTACAATAATCAAGTCGTGTAATCACCAAAGAAAGAACAAGAGTGGTAAGGGACACAGATGGAAGGAGAGAACAAACGGACCTAATCCTGCGAAGATGGAAGAAGGAACTACGCACCACTCCTGAGATGTGCTGATGGAATGAGAGGGAAGAGTCCAGAGTAACACCAAGATAACGAAGAGTTGAGACCGGAGGGATTGGAGAGTTGGACATGAACGGTGTCAAGGTAGGAGAAGGAGCACCAAAGGTCCATGTGGTCCACTGTCCGGTCCGTGAGTCCCAGAAGGAACAATAGCAACCGAAGCAACAAAGGAAGGCTCAGGCCCCCAGAGCTCAACCCAGCTCAGCAGACCCAGCCTCCACAAGGTCTTTGACTTCCTGCTAGAGAACTTAGCTGTCCTACCCCTGGAAATTCCAGAGCTAGTCAACATCCCAGGCAGACTGTGTTACATTGCCAAAAGATGGCACCAGATAACATCAGAACATTGGACTCTCTCCATAGTGACAGAGGGGTACAAACTTCACTTCCAAAATATGCCCCCTCTCTCCACTCCAAGAGAGTCCAGCTCTCGGCCCCCTCTTACCACTCTCTTGTGCCAGGAGATCACCACCCTTCTCGCTCATGGTGCGATAAAGTGCCACTTTCCCAACAAGGCCTGGGCTTCTACTCCTCCTTCCTTATACCAAAGAAAACAGGAGGATACAGGCCCATTCTGGACCTCCGAGAATTAAACAAGTATCTGCTCCGAGAGAAATCCAAAATGAACTCTCTTGTAAACACGTCTCCCTTGCATCCAGAATCAGGATTGGCTATGTTCTCTAGACCTAAAGGATGCATATACACACATCCTTATTCACAAAGAACACAGGAGGTTTCTTCGGTTCCTCTTTCAGGGAAGACATTACCAGTACAGGGTTCTACCCTTCGGCCTGGCTTCTGCCCCAAGAGTCTTCACAAAATGCATGGAAGTAGTAGCAGCATTTCTAAGAACTCTAGGGATATTTGTCTTCCCCTACTTAGACGACTAGCTCATCTGAGCAGCATCTTCTCCAGAGGCCAGCTCTGCTCTCTACTGCATAAGGCAGGTTCTTCGGGGTTTGTAATAAATCTTCCAAAATCACAACTCACCCCTTCTCAAATCTTAGAGTTTATAGGGGCTCTTCTAGACATGCAGCAGTCAAGGGATTTTCTGCCACAGGTACACTGCGCTCGAATAGTTCAACTGGCTTCTCAAGCAGCTATGAAAACCTCCCTAACTGCTCGAAAAATGCTTCAGTTGCACGGTCATATGGCTTCCACTGTATATGTGGTTCCCTACGCTCGTCTACATATGCGTTCAGCTCAGTGGACCCTGGCTTCGCAGTGGACTCAGGCATCAGGTCGTTGGGGGGACAAAATCAGGAAATCTGCACGCGTCATTTCGTCCCTCCAATGGTGGCAATCACCAAAAAACGTACTCGTAGGGTCACCTTTTCAGAAGCCATCACACCAGTCCACTCTGACAATAGATGCATCCAAATTGGGTTGGGGAGCTCATCTGGACAATCTCTTCACTTAGGGTCTTTGGATTCAGCAGGAGGCTCGACTTCACATAAACCTGCTAGAACTCAGAGCCATCTTCAGTGCTCTGAGTGTTCCAGGACTACCTCCTCTCCAAAACAGTTCTAGTCCAGATGGACAATCAGGTTGCCATGTTCTATGAACAAACAGGGTGGAACAGGTTCTCAGGCGTTGTGCAATGAAGCCCTACACCTATGGTCCTTTGCCATACACCCTCAGATACATCTACTAGCGGTGTATCTCCCTGGCAAGCAGAATCTCCTGGCAGACAAACTCAGTCGAGTACTACTGCCACTCGAATGCGCTCTCCATTCAGAGCAAATTGCTTGAATCTTTCAAATCTGGGGAACCCCAGATATAGATCTGTTTGCAAGTCCTCAGAATTCCAAACTTCCCTGCTTCTGTTCCAGAATTCCTGCTCAGAACAGTCAGGCGATGGATGTTTTCCACCTTCACTGGGGTCAGGACTTCCTATATGCCTACCCACCCATTCCCCTCATTCCCAAGACTCAGTTCAAGCTTCAGAGAGACAAGGGCCATATGATCCTCATAGCCCCACGTTGGCCACGACAGACGTGGTATCCACTGCTTCTATGCCTCGCTCAAGCCAAACCTCTAGAGTTGGGATGTGCTCCAGTTCTTCTATCCCAGGAGAACGGGAAGCCTTCTGCACTCGAACCCTCAGTCTTTGCACCTGATGGCGTGGCTGCTGAGAGCTTAGAACTCCAGGATATCAACCTCTCTCAACAGGTTAAAGATAACCTGGCCTCCAGGAAACCTTCCGTAAGGTGTGCTTATGCATTTAAATGGAAAAGGTTCTCAATCTGGTGTTCAAAAAAGGAACTTAATCCTTTTTCCGTTCCAGTAGAGGCGTTACTTGAGTATCTCCTCCACCTTTCATCCTCTGAACTTGAAACTAATTCAGTAAGGGTCCACCTCAGTGCCATTGTGGCTTTTCACATGCCCTTTGATGGACAACCTGTCTTCTCTCAGCTGCTTGTAGCGTGCTTTGAGAGGTCTACTCTTAACTAAGCCTCCCATTAAGCATGTGGCATGGGATCTCAATCTTGTCCTTGGACAGCTCATGAAGCTGCACTTCGAACCCTTAGCTACTACATCCTTGAAGTTTTTTTCTTGGAAAGTCATCTTCCTAATTGCCTTCACTTCTGCAAGACGCATCAGTGAGCTCCAAGCTTTAGTGGCTGACCCTCCTTATACATGGTTGCACCATGATAAGTTAGTCCTTAGGATGCATCTATGCCGAAGGTGGTTTCGCCTTTTCATTTGAACCAGTCAGTTTACCTGCCTGTTTTCTTCCCTAGACCTCATGCCTGTAGTGCAGAAAGGAATCTACATACTCCAGGATTGCAAGTGTGCTTTGGCCTTTTATCTTCAGAGAACTAGGCAGCACAGAAAGGCTTCACAGCTTTTTGTTGCGTTTGATTCCAGTCACCTGGGTCTACCAGTTTCCAAGAGAGCACTCTAAGTGGATTGCAGACTGTATCTCTTTTACCTATGAGAGTAAAGGGCTTTCTCTTGAAAAGTCATGTCACAGCACACAATGTACGATCAATGGCTGCCTCTATGGCAAATCTACGCTTAGTGGCGATTGATGAAATATGCAAAACAGCAACCTGGTCCTCTGTCCACACCTTTGCGGCCCACTATTGCTTGAACAAGGACTCCTGTCGGGATGTCTTGTTTGCCAGGCTGTTCTCCAGCAGAATAACTCCTACCTCCTTCCCCCCCGTCCCAGGTTTCGATACCAGAGATCCTTGGGTGGAAACATGACCTGCCTTCAGTCTGTGTTTCACTGCTCTCTCTGGGGTCATCTCCCTGGCATCTCCAAGCTAGTGAGTCCCATACATGAAGACTACATTCCTGCTGTTCCTGGAGATAGCGTAGTTACTCACCTGTAACAGGTGATCTCCGGGAACAGCGGGAATTGAGTCTTCACAACCCACCCTCCTCCCCTAGGAGTTGTATCTCTCTCTCTCTCTCCTTCTCTCCTTTTATCTCAACTATAAACCCAACTGAGGAGGGAGAGTTGGAAATGCAGGAAGGCAGCAGCACAGGCACTGTGGGATGCTCCCAAAAGCTTTCCTATAGGACGCTGGGGAGCGTTCCCACGTGGGCTCCGTCGGTGCCGACGTCATCCATAGGTGAAGGCTCAATTCCTGCTGTTCCCAGAGATCATTTGTTACAGGTGAGTAACTACGTTTTCTTTCACCTGATGATTTTCTTTAAGTCCAACCAGACCAGTCCATTCCAGAGACCCTCCCTTGTATGGTTGCTTATTTTTATTGTGGTTTCCTTTTTTTTTTTTCCCCACTCTCAATTCAAGAAGAGGAGCAGCTCCAGTGGGTCCTCTGGGTTCTCTAGGGTGTGATTGTTTTATGACTCTGGCATGCCGCCTCCTCTCAGGGGGTTCTTGGAGGGGTATTGTTTCAATGTTTACTTTGTTACAGTAATACTGAAGAGCAAGTTGCTGCGTGGTGCCTTTTTAGGTCAGTGCTCATAGCTCTTAAGTCTTTGTCTCCAAGGGCTGGCCAAGGGAGCATACACATTAATTCTGGACTACTATGGTTAAACTTAAGGAAAGAAAATTTGCAGATAAGGTCATATTTTCCCATATGATCCTCAAGCCCAGGTAAGAGCAGTTGCAGTACTATAGAAAATTAAAACCAGAAATATAACACATTCCTTTGATGGAACAGAATTAATGTTGTTAGGTTGCTAGGACCCAGGAGCTGACTGAGATTCTGATAATTGATTAGGATCCTTGGAACTGATACAACATTTATTAGGATATGGAGGAGCAAAGGCTGACTGTTTCTCTTTGAATTATTCAAGAGACATCTGGATGCATTCTTATTCTGGAGCCCATAAATTACCTAAAACTTAATACCAGGAAAGGAATTGAACTACTCATGTGAAGACAAACTAAGAAATTTTGAAAAAATAAAATAGAGCAAAGTGAAGCATGTTTTGTTTGGGGACTGCTCGGGGGCAGGGTAGCAGAGCACGCTTGTGCGAGGACTGGGATCTAGAGCTTGCAGACATGGCCATGTGTTTGTAGGATATTTCATGAAGAGTAGGTGAAATGGGTGGTCCCGTCTTCATTTTTTCTGTTTAGGTTGCTGCTAAGACTCTGCCATTTTACAAGGATTACTTCGATGTTCCATACCCGCTTCCCAAGATCGATCTCATCGCCATTGCAGACTTTGCCGCTGGTAACACAGCCTTTGCCTTCTTGCTAGACATGGCAATGTTTCAGAAGATTTAATCAAGTTTAGAAAGAGCTGTTATCTCATGCCTCAATCTCTTCTTTTTCCTAAAGGAGCCATGGAAAACTGGGGGCTAGTCACCTACAGGTATAGTATGCACCTGAGTGCTGAAGAGGGGATGGTGTGGGTTTAAGCAAGAGGTTAAAGGGATGCAATTAAGAGGCTGGTCTCAGGTAAGGTAAGGGATAGGGAGCTAGTGAGCAGTACTGGTCTGGGGAGGGAAGTTGGGATGCCCTCAGTCTGAGGTCAGGGGTGATGACCAACACAGCAGTGTCCTCTTTTACTGAGATTCACAAAAGGACAATGCCCTTTAAGTAGGCCATTACCTCATTAATGTCATAGAAGATTGAAAGGAAGACACTTAACTACATTTATTGATTTGCTGTGCCAGGGAGACGGCATTGCTCATTGATCCTAAGAACTCCTGCTCCTCATCGCGCCAGTGGGTTGCACTCGTCGTGGGACATGAACTTGCTCATCAGTGGTTTGGAAACCTTGTTACTATGGTAATGTGGGTTCTTCCATTTTTTGTGCTCTTTTTTAAATGACATCACAAAATGTATGGTTGTGAGGGTTTTTTTGAGGTAGTAGTTGCCTTCTGCTCCTTTGGGTTTCCACTCAATGAGGACCAGTGGGATCTGGTGCTGTGAGCCTTGAGGCACATCTACTTAAGGCTATTTCCCCTCTTCAAGGATATTTCTCCTCTCTTATATCCCCTTCCAACTTATTTTAGTGCATCTCTGCAGGAAAACTCCTTCCAGAACATGATAATCATGAGCCCTAAATGTAGCCAATAGGTGTTGCTATCGTGCAGTAACAAGGATGCCCTCCACGCAGGGTCTGTGATTACTACCTCAGCAGAATTCCCAGCTTTGGTCAGCCTGGGCAGCAAATGATCTCACCCGGGAATCAAATTGCATTTCTTTGCATGGCAGTGCACAGAACTGCTACTGAACCACTGTTCTGATTCCAGTGGTAAGACTTAGTGTATCGTAGATATTGATGAAACTGTGGGTGTAGACACATGAGTAGACACTGGGGTGGGAGGCTGAGTTTGCAGACGGGTGGGACTGTCTTTAAAACGGTGGGTGATGATGTTGCTGTTTGCTCTCTCAGGAATGGTGGACCCATCTATGGCTGAATGAAGGTTTTGCATCCTGGATTGAGTATCTGTGTGTGGATCACTGTTTCCCAGAATACGATATTTGGACTCAGTTTGTTTCAGCTGATTACACTCGTGCTCAGGAACTGGATGCCTTGAATAACAGTCACCCCATTGAAGTGAGCTGCTCGTGTGTGCTTTTATCCTTGTTTGTTGACCTTATCTCTGCTAGTGCCCAGGGTATGCATGCTCATTGTATCATTAACCATGATAGGAGCTTGTCTGTCAGACAGTTTCAGGTGGGGTACATAGGTTGAGTTTTTGTTTTCCTTGGGGATAAGGTCTCCAATTTGGGTTAGTTTTGTGCATACCATGAAATGAACCTTGCTCCTAAGACCCCAGGTATGTGATCTCAGCCTCTCAGTTTGACTGCTAAAACTCGCCATGGTACTTGCACCATGCCAAAGACAGCGTCGTCCTGGAGCTCATAAGAGGTAACATCCTTATGTGATAACAGTGGTTTCTGTATTGTTTCCTCCCCAGGTCTCTGTGGGTCATCCGTCAGAAGTGGATGAGATCTTCGATGCAATTTCTTATAGTAAAGGTGCATCTGTGATTCGAATGCTGCACGATTACATTGGAGATGAGGTAAGAGACAGGCAGTCTAGTGACTTGTGTGGTTGGCTTTTGAAGAGCAATTTGTCTTAAGGCAGGTTTGCTTCTGCTCTGGAGACCTGGAGTTTGTACTTTCCCTGTATCCCCTAGGCTGCAGGCCATATTGATTTTTGTGGCTTGAGAGACAGAGTGCTGAGAACATTCACCCCCTGCGGTCAGAGCTCAGGTGAGTGGGCTATCCTAGTCCCGAAGCCTATGTTAAGAGAGGCAACACCATACTTGGAACAGCCAAAGCTGGCAGCAGAGAAATATTGATGGTGTTCTGTGTGCTGGTTGGATAAGTCAGCTACATATTGATGATACTCTGACTTCTGCTTGGAGTCATCCTGATACAGGCAAGTCAGCATCACTGAGAATCAGCCAGCTCTTGGCACGGCCACAGGGAGGTGAGGCCATTCGGTACCCAAGGACACATTGGAAGGAGGAATATAGAGAGAGTCTCTTTGAGGGTGCAGCCTGCTGCAAAGTCATGTCTATCGGCAGTGCAGGATCTTTCCCAGGCAGCCCCAGTCAGGCAAGGGTGTGGACCTGCCATAAGCCTGAATTGGTACACTTTGTCTTCCTCTTTTTTTTTTTTGCTGGGGAGCTAATCTGATCCAGAGGTGAAGAGCACTGCGGGAGTCTACCAGCTGGCTGCTATGAGTGGGTCAGGCTGGACACATGGCCAGTGGACATGGTGGTCACCCAGGGGATGGTTACTTGATGTTAGCCATCCAGTGCATGAGGGAGCAGTAGAATGAGATCTCACAATGAGAGTCCTTCTGCAGTGCCTGTTAATCACCGATAGCCTAGAAGCCAAATCTGGCGCCGCTTTTGTTAACAATTGACAGGGGCTGGTCTTGAACCAGTGGCCTTTGAGTTCAAAGACAACTATCTTCCAGGCAGAGCTATTAGAAAAAATGGAAAATAACAAAGGAACAAGGATTATTTAATAGAAAACAAAATAAACAAAATGAGAGCAGGAGGATCTGCCTATATGGCCAGGTGGATAGAAAAGACTGGAGAGAAAAGGAGCGAGCACTGTGATAGGGAGTGGCTGGCACCCACTAATTCTTAACTATACAATACTTAACTCCGAGTTGTTTACCCTCTTGTTCTTTATCCTTTGCTGAATTATTGACTGTTAAAATCCCCATAGTTAACTCCATTTGCAGTTCATACTGCTAGATCAGTCCAGACAAGCGGGTTATGTCCCCCTGCCAGCAGATGTTGGAGACAGAGAAAAAAACACTCCAGAGCTGTGATTGGTTGGGCTCTGGGTGCCATAGGAGTGCCCCTAGAGGACCTAGTCAGTATTTTCTCTGTCTCCAGCAGATGAAGGTGTTAAACAATCTTCTCTCTTACCTAGATGCACTCAGTTTCCCAGATCCCCTCTCTTATAGCTGTATTGCTTTTAAACTATAGTTAGTGACAATACAGCAGGGTCTGAGCTCCTGATTCTTAGATCAGTGGAGCTCCCCATTATAATCAGCTCCTAGCCTCTGCCACAGAGCCTGTGTAGCTGGGGGTGGATCAATCTATCAAATGTTTTGCCATCCAGTCGGTTATAATTTTTACAGCATCTTTAGAGCATTTCCTTGCAAGCCTCTGCTTTTCTGCAGCACAGCGAGTACCTGCTTGGGTTCCCTCGCAGCGATTTTCTTACTGATGGTTTTTAACGGCACGGGGATAACCAGGTCTGTACTCCTCTCCTCTCCCCCAGCAATTTTGCCGCGTTTTTGAGTTTTTTTAGAGCTTAGGAAACTTTTATTTTGCAGTTTTTCTGTGCCAGCGACCATTTTGAATCGGGAGAAATTTCTCTTTAGTATTTTTTTTTTGGCGGGAACAGCTCTAGGCAGCCTTTTCAAAGCATTTAACATGCTGTGAAGGCACAGGGAGTTTCAAAATCCCTTTTCTTTGAAGAGTCTTTTCCCTAAGCCTACTTTGATTTTTGTTTTAAAAAAAAAAAAAGTTTACGCCTCTGCAATGCCTGTTTCTCTGCACAGGTGCATTGTATGTAATAAGAAGCAGAAGGAGTTAATAGATTGCTTGTGTTCCACCTGTATGCTGCATCCAGGAGAATCTTCTTCCTCCATACCCACTGTGCTGCCAGCTGGGGACATCAGCGCCTTAACTCCTCCCTCCTTAGAGCCCCTGCAGCTGGGTCTACCCGCAGAAAGGACTCAGTCAGCTCCCATTTTGTTTCCACAGCCGCTGTAAGTCACAGCAACTTTGGCTGACAGTGAGTTTCTGACGCTCTTCCGCCAGGCATGGCACCTGTGGCATTCGGATTCTTTTGGAATACCTCCAGCACCCACCCCGGTAGCAGACAAAGGTATGGTGGGGTCTCGCAAGCGGTCCCATAAGACCTCAGACCTTAAAGCAGTACGTCCTCCCAAGAATGTTGCAGGTGGCTTGCGGGACACTACGGATATCCAAGAAGACTTTAAATCTTCGGAGGTGAGCCCTGATTCGTCGGAGAAAGAAGATGGGGAATATTCTCCTTCTGATTCTTCGCTGACAGTTCAAGAGGATTCTCAAAATATCAGACTTTCTCAGAAAGAGGAGTTGCCGGCCCTAATCACACAGGTGATAGTCGCTACACCTCGCCAACACACCTGATCCACAGAGTTCCCAAGCTCTGTTGCAGCCGGATCCTATTTTGCAAGGTATTCGTAAACTTTCCAAAGCCTTTTCCTTTCCAGTGGAATTGCAGCAAATGGTATCTCGGGAATGGGACTCTCCAGATTCTTCTTTTCACACCGCACGCATATTGGTCAGTTGTATCCTTGGTCTCCCACTGACCTCGACTGTTGGCTGACATACGCGAAAGTGGATGCTTTGGTGACCGGGGTCACTAAGCATACAACTATTCCGGTTGAGGGCGGAGCGGCACTCCGAGACCAACAGGACCGTAAGGTCGAGAGCCTACTTAAGACAGCTTTTTCGTTCTCCACTCTCCCTATAAGCTGCGGTTTGTGGAGTTTTGGCAGCTCAAGTCTCTCTCCGATGGATTCAGCAGCTTACAGACAAACCATAGTTGGCGCATCTCGAATCAGTCGCTGCATTCCTGGCAGATGCCTTTTATAATCTTCTACGACTGTCAGCTCGTTCTGTGGCGGCGGTGGCAGTGGCTAGAAGATGGCTATGGTTGCATCAATGGGCAGCGGATGTTGCCTCTAAGACCCATCTGTCTAAGTTGCCTTTTAAAGGGAGACTCCTTTTTGGTGAGGATCTTGATAAATTGGTGAAAGATCTGGGAGAGGTGAAGCCACAACGTTTACCTGAGGACAGACCAAAGACATCCTCTCATCGTGGATCTCGATTCCACAGTTTTTGGCGATTTTCTAAATCTCAGGATTCACGAAGATACCGCGTCTTTAAGCCAGGTGCTTCTTCTGCTTCTGCCCATCACTTTGGACAGAGAGCTCAGTCCTTTCAAGGAGCCCGCAAAGGAATGGACTCATACTCTGGCCCAGGGAAGTTCCCTGGAGCCTCCCGTTCTTCCTGCTGATGGGATGGTCCGCCCACTCGAGATCCTTCCGCCTGTAGGCGGACGGTTGACCCTTTTTTCTTGACAGTGGGCACTCATAACTTCATATCAATGGGTCCTCGATATAGTTTCTCACGGCTATTCTCTCGAATGTTACCAGCCCATTTATGATGACTTCCTGGTCTTTCCAGGACGCTCGGCGGAAAAACGAGTGGCCATTCAAACTACCGTTCAGAGGCTTCTCTCCTTAAAAGCCATTTGTCCAGTCCCTCCGTTAGAAAGAGGGCTAGGCTGTTATTCCATTTATTTCGTGGTGCCCAAGAAAGATGTCTCTCTTCATCCAATTTTGGACCTCAAAGGCGTAAATCACAGCCTTCGAGTACCTCACTTCTGGATGGAGACCCTATGGTCAGTCATTCACTCAGTACGCCGGGGAGAGTTTCTAGCATCCTTGGATCTCACGGAAGCATATTTTCATATTCCCATTCAAAAAGATCACCAGCATTTCCTGCATTTTTCAGTCCTCGGCCAACATTTTTAGTTTCGGGCAATGCCCTTTGGCCTAGATTCGGCACCTCAAACCTTCTCAAAGGTGATGGTGGTTGTGGCAGCAGCCTTACGCAAGCAGGGAATCGGAGTCCACCCATACTTGAACGATTGGCTCATTTGCGCAGACTCCCTTCCAGAAGCTCGCAAAACTGTTTCCACAGTAGTTGCCTTCCTACAGCAGCTCGGTTGGGTGTTCAACCGCCCCAAACGTTGCCTCCATCCGTCTCAAGAGATTGAATTTCTCGGAGTACGCTTTGATACCTGTCAAGGGCATGTATTCCTGACTCAAGCACATTTCTTAAAGCTGACTTTTCAGCTCCGAATTTTTTTGGCTCAAAGAGCCCCCCCGGACATGGGATTACCTCCAAGTCCTGGGATCCATGGCTGCCACCATCGAGCTCGTGCCTTGGGCAAAGGCTCACATGCGCTGTCTACAGGCCGCTCTACTTTCCAGATGGTCCCCAGTGACAAAAGACTACCAGACCCCTCTCCCGTTACAGCTGCAGGTCTGCCGCAGTCTACAGTGATGGCTTGCATCTCACAATCTCCTCAAGGGAGTACCGTTGGAAAACCCACGCTGGATCTTGCTGACAACAGACGCCAGTCTGTCTGGATGGGGAGCGCACTGTCACACTCGCTCAGCGCAAGGAACTTGGATGACGCGCAAGGCGCGATGGACGATCAACAGGCTCGAAGCGAGAGCAGCTTGATTCGCCTTACTGAAGTTTCAGTGGTTCCTGCAGGGTAAAGCGGTTTGGATCCTATGCAACAATGCCACTGCAGTGTCCTACCTCAACCGCCAGGGTGGCATCAAGTGCACAAGGGTATCGAAGGAGATATCCCTTCTCTTCCCTTGGGCAGAAAGGAACCTTCAAGCTCTCTCAGCACAGCATATAGCGGAGACCAGCAACGTGAAGGCGGATGTTCTAAGCCGACACACTCTCGATCCCGGTGCATGGGAACTGGCCCCACAAGCGTTCCAGACGATAGTTCATAACTGGGGGCAGCCAAAAGTAGATCTCATGGTGTCAGCCACGAATGCGAAATTTCCGATCTTCAGTCGCTGGAGGGAACACAAATCTTAAGGCATAGATGCCTTGGCGCAGCCATGGCCGAAACACCAGTTGCTCTATGTATTCCCACCTTGGCCAATGATCGGAAGAGTCCTGCAACGGATCAGGGAACACCAGGGTCCAGTAATCTTAGTGGCCCCGGACTGGCCCCGAAGACCATGGTATGCTGATCTCATAAGACTATCTCGAATCCCTCCTCTGACTACTAACTCCCTTCGGACTTCTCAGGCAAGGACCTATCTCGATGGAAGATCCAACTCCCTACTTGCTTATGGCTTGGCTCTTGAACGCCATATATTAGCCCTTAAGGGTTACTCTTCCATGGTAGTATCGACTCTCCTCACGCTTGCCGTTTGTCTACATCGTTAGCATATGCTAGGGTGTGGCGAGTGTTTGAGTCCTGGTGTACAGAAATTCCAGACATTCTTGCCTTTCTTCAGGAGGGCCTCGACAAAGGCTTAGCTCTTGGCACTCTACGGGTACAGATTTCCGCGCTGACATGTTATAGAGGACCGATTCGCAGTCATCCTCTTGCATCCCACTCCGATGTGTTGCATTTTCTTAAAGGAGTCAAGTTTCTACGCCCTCCGGTCCGTCCACATGTCCCTTCTTGGGACCTTGTTTTGGTACTACGGGCCTTGATGTCTCCACCCTTCGAGCCTCTAAAGGAAGTTTCCTTAACGGATTTGACACTTAAGACTGTTTTCTTAGTGGCAATAACTTTGGCTCATCGCATTTCGGAACTACAGGCCCTCTCTTGCAGGGAAAACAGAGCGAGCAGGTTTAAAGGTCACATGCGCTTTATTAAAGTTGAAAACCCCAACGCGTTTCGGCGATTGCCTTCATCAGGGGGGCTGGAGGACAACAAAATAATGATAATACATTGTATAAAACAAAGTAGAATGTGAATTATAAAAACACAAAATTAAAATCATGAAATATTAAAACAATAAATATAAAAGCATAAATACATGTAAACGACCATACTTAATATGGAAAAGGACAAACAAATATAATATAACAAAATCATGGTGTACTTACAAATAGTATGTTTCAATATACTAGATGACGTGCATAGAGTAGTGTAAAAATATGGCACAGGACCAATCATATAGTTGACAATGTTAAAAAATGATACCATTAATAACAAATAATTAATTAATAAATGCCAACATAGATACTAATCATGAGTGTAAACAACGGGAAACCCAGACCTAGGACGGAGCAATTCAGTACTCCGAAAGAAAACCTTTTCTTTTAAGAAAACCTTTGCTAATAATATCTCTCTAAAACAACTGTTCATATCATACTGATAACGATAAATTGCTAAGACAAAGGCAAATTAACGTTCTTGAGATTGTACGTGTATCGTGCAGCCAGAGAAAATTACACCGCACAGCTTAAAGCCGCTGTTGCTGTAAAAAGCCGTACAAATAAAATTGTTGACTCGTGGTAATAAAACCTGGCAAAGCCTCGAAATAAACAGGTTGGCTATGTGCAAAAATGCAGAACTGAGAGCACATATTGATAATGATAAATTGCTAAGACAAAGGCAAATTAACGTTCTTGAAATTGTACATGTATTGTGCAGTCAGAGAAAATCATACCGCACAGCTTAAAGCTTTTTTTTCTTTGGCTTAATTCTCAAGATGTGCATTTACAATTTGAAGGGTCCTTCAGTTCCGTTCAGATTTCATATCTTGATATTAACATCAAGAAGGGTGCTGATGGATTCCTCACAGATTTGTATCGGAAGCCTACTGATCGCAATACCATTCTACGATATGATATAGTTTTCATAATAAATCTTTGAAGGATAACCTACCCTATGGTCAACTTCTCAGGGTTAGGCGACTATGTACATTGCCAAATGATTTTGAAAAACATGCAGCAGATATGAGTGTTAGGTTTAAAGAAAGGGGTTATCCTACGCATGTCATCCAAAAGGCATATAATAAGGTTAAGACCTTAGATAGGAACACACTTCTTGAGAAGAAGACACAAACTAAAGAGAGTCAAGTAGTTTGTGCATTAACCTTCTCGGCCCTCTCTAAAGATATTTCTAACATTCTCAGACGAGAATGGCATCTGGTTTCATCACTTCCTGCTTTGGCACACAAATCCTTAATTATTGCACATAAAAGAAATCACAATTTAAAGAATTTCTTAGTTCCCTCAGCTTTATCTAAGCCACTACCGGTTGTAAAAGTCAAAGGTCATTTTCAATGTGGGCGCTGTTCTGTGTGTTTGAATGTCATTACAGTGAAGGATGTTTTTATACATCCAATCACTCAGAAGTTTTTTCTTAATCATTACTCTAATTGTATGACTAGTAATGTTATATATGTAATCATGTGTCCTTGTAAGTTGTTATATGTTGGTAAGACCGCTTGCCCTATTAAGACACGAATTATAGAACACAAAAGCTGTCTATGAAGACGTGTTCCAGATAAACCAATGGTCGCTCATTGGATAGAAAAGGACCATCTTGTTTCTGACTTAAAATTTTTTGTTCTGAAGGTTGTGCATCCACATTGGCGTGGAGGCAATATAGATTTAATTTTACTTAAACTTGAACAGCGGTTTATTTATGAGTTACAATCTGTTGAGCCTCAGGGTCTAAATCAGGACTTAAATCTGGTGGTCTTTTTATAGCCTATGCAAGTTTTTTATAAGATTGGCTTTGCATAAAGCTTTTCTTTCTCTCAGCCTTTAGCTATTATAACCCTTATGATTTTTGCTAAGAGTCTTGCCTCCCCTTTTTCACTATGTGCTTTTATAAGAACATATATGCACACCTATTAAGTGGTTAATTGCCTTCACAGGCATTATGTTGGTGTGCTTATTGCAACATAGTTATAAAAATATATGCACATTTATTTATATATTTTTTTTATCAATTTCTGCACACATGCACATATTTTTACCATCCCTTAAGAATTGCCGTTTATATTGCTTTTGCGATCGCTCATGAGCTTCGTATCATCTTGTCTGCAACACCTAGAGTTGTGGTTACTTTGTTGCAAGTCCCCCTCATGTCGCGGTTTTTACATTATATTTCTTTTTATTGGCATCATTTGGTCTTGAGTTATTTTAATGGGGTGCATTACATTATGTCAGGTGCAAAATATGCCTCCGATAAAATGATGTGGCACTCGTTTTTCTTACAGATTGCATTTTTTAAGTGATGTGTATCCAACTGCCTTGTAACCTCAGGTTACCTCATACATATGCAGTTCATCGCTATGTACCCTTTGACCTTAAAAGTGCGCCAATTTCAGCGTCCTCAAGAATTGTTGCTATAATTTGTTGGCAGTGCTGAAGGTAATCGCTTCTATCAAGATTTTAAGTTTTTAGTTTTGCTTGAATTGGGTGCTTAGTCCATTGCTAAAGTCCCCCTTTTTGTGTATTTTAGGATATTAGAAGTTTTGTTAACATTGTAGGTGCCCGTTTTGCATTTTTGTACATAGCCAACCTGTTTATTTCGAGGCTTTATGAGTCAACAATTTTATTTGTATGGCTTTTTACAGCAACAGCGGCTTTAAGCTGTGCGGTGTAATTTTCTCTGGCTGCACGATACACGTACAATCTCAAGAATGTTAATTTGCCTTTGTCTTAGCAATTTATCGTTATCAGTATGATATGAACAGTTGTTTTAGAGAGAGATTATTAGCAAAGGTTTTCTTAAAAGAAAAGGTTTTCTCTGAGTACTGAATTGCTCCGTCCTAGGTCTGGGTTTCCCGTTGTTTACACTCATGATTAGTATCTATGTTGGCATTTATTAATTAATTATTTATTTGTTATTAATGGTATCATTATTTTTTAGCATTGTCAACTATACGATTGGTCCTGTGCCATATTTTTATACTACTCTATGCGCTTCATCTAGTATATTGAAACATACTATTTGTAAGTACACCATGATTTTGTTATATTTGTTTGTCCTTTTCCATATTAAGTATGGTCGTTTACATGTATTTATGCTTTTATATTTACCTTTATTGTTTTAATATTTCATGATTTTAATTTTTTGTTTTTATAATTCATATTCTACTTTGTTTTATACAATGTATTATCATTATTTTGTTGTCCTCCAGCCCCCCTGATGAAGGCAATCGCCGAAACGCGTTGGGGTTTTCAACTTTAATAAAGCGCATGTGACCTTTAAACCTGCTCGCTCTTTGTGTTTCTTGAGAGGTTTTTGCGAGCAGTTGCTCCTGTTGTGTTTCCTTTCTTGCAGGGATCCATACTTGTCATTCTCCGCAGAGGGAGTGTCCCTTCGCACTGTTCCCTCATTCTTGCCTAAGGTGATTACTCCTTTTCATCTCAGTCAGCCTCTTTTGTTGCCTGCCTTTTCAAAGGAATAATGTTCCGGACGTTCCAAGAATCTCCGGGCGGTTGATCTCGAAAGGATTCTCCTTCCCTATCTCAGTCATCAATTCTTTTCGCAAGACTGACCATCTTTTTGTGCTTTTTGTGGGACCGCGCCGAGGTATGGCAGATTGAAAATCCACTATCGCCAGATGGATACACCGTACCATCAAATCAACCTATATTCTGCAAGGCAAGCCAGTGCCTGCCGGTCTTCACGCACATTCATCTCGAGCTCAAGCCACGTCTTTGGCCGAGTGATCACATGTAGTCCCTTTTGATATTTGTCGAGCGGCAGCCTGGTCTTCCTTGTCTACTTTTGTCCAGCATTATCGCCTGGACGTTCAGACACGTGAAGACAGTTGTTTTGGGGCTAGTGTGCTGTCAGCGGCTCTCTCTGCCCACCCTGGGGTTCATTAGCTTGGGTACTTCCCGCTTGTCTGGACTGATCTAGCAGTATGAACCAGAAGGAGAAATTTCACTTACCGTTAATTTCCTTTCCTGGAATACTGCTAGACCAGTCCAGAACCCACCCCATTGTCAGTGTCACGACTGCTGGTGCAGAGGAGCTGACATTCTTCTTACTTCAGACATAAACAGTTGCATATTCCGGAGAACGTCCACAACAGTGGATCCAGGTTTTTTCTCCAAGGAATGATGTTTGATCCTTCTCCACCCTTCATGGTTCGAGTTGAGGGTTTTAATTGAATTAGTTGTTACCTGTACATTGTTGAGTTGGTTAGTCAGGTTTTTTCCTTATGTTGGTGCTTGTCAAAGGAATACTGACTAGGGTCCTCTAGGGGCACTCCTATGTCACCCAGAGCCCAACCAATCACAGCTTTGGAGTGTTTTGTTTTTTTTTATCTCCAGGAACAAGCAGGAATGAGTCTTCACATATGGGTACGTCGGTACCGACGGAGCCTGCACGGGAATGCTCCCCAGCATCCAATCAGAAAGCTTTTGGGAGCATCCCTTGCGCCTGCGCGCTGACTTCCCGCCTTTTCCACTTCTCCTCAGATTTCGTTTTTCCGCGGAGCCGGCAGGACGTCTTCCTGTCACCGCAGAAACCTTTTTCTTTAAATTCTTCTTTTCTTGTTTTCTTGTGGTCGCGGCTGTCTTTCCCGCCGCCACCGGTACTGCCGGTGGGTTTTTTTTTTCTTTAATTCAGAGAGATTTTCCCTCTGCTTCTGTCTTAATTTTTTGGGCCTACAAGGCCTCTTCATCATGGAGCCTTCTTCTCCTAAGAAGTGCCTTCACTGTGGAAACAGTTTTCTTTTTAGACTCCAATAACTGGTGTCTAACCTGTTTGGGTCCTGACCCTTTTTCCCCTGAACCATCAGGCTGCAATACTGTGAGAAGACCTTCCCTCTTTCGAGTTTCCCTCGATACCGTTTTCACTCCGGCTGTGAAGGCACCGGGGTTTTCTTCTCTACAGGATCAGGTAACCCACAAACAGTCTGTTAAGACTTGCCAATCCTTGAGTGGTAGGTCTCATGCCAAGCATGATGACTGCTCCGGCCTTGCCCTCAAGACCCCATTCGCATTAAAACCCCTGCGGGAGTCTTCGGGCTACAAAGCATTTCAGGGGTTTCAGGTTGTTCCTGGGGCTCACCCCTCACAGAACATACCTGAGCCATGCTCGGTGGTGGTATCCGCTTCGAGCGGTACCGATACCCCGGCATCGGCACCGGTGTCGAGTGTTCCACTCTTCACCAGGGATCGTCATCTGGCGTCCTCGGTACCTTCGGGACCGATCGATACGTTCCTGATTGACTTTCCTGTATCTAAGCCATGCTCGGGGATGGCACCCGCTTCAAGCAGTACCGATTCCCCGGCATCGGCACCGGTGTCGAGTGTTCCACTCTTCACCAGTGATCGTCATCTGGCCTCCTCGGTACCTTCGGGACCGATCGATACCACCCAGAGTGACTTTCCTGTATCGGCATCGCCGATACCACCACCGACGTCGGTGCCCTCTAGACATGCATCGATAGACTCGCTCCCTTCGATGCCGAGTCTGGAATCGATATCTAGTCTAGATGATTGGGTACTGACGCGTCTTGGAACCGACCCTTATTGTTTCCGGATATGCAGTACCGAGGATATTTACCAAGACCCTCTGGTTACCTCGGTACTGCTTGAGCAGCCTCCGATGACTGCCTCGATGACATTACCGTCTCCGATTCCGCCTCAGCTGCCGGTATCGGTATCGATGTCGATTCCTGCAGTTACATCGGTACCATCGATCCTTTCTATGCCTAGTTTGGAATCTATACCTGGCATGGACGATGCAGTACTAACTGCATCAAATTGTAACTGCCAGTATCACTATCCATCTAGTAGAGTTCTTTTTCTGCACCAGACCAGTACATCCTCTGGTGCTCAGGCTGCTTCTTCAACCTTAGCCTACCCAGGGATGGTTCCCATTGGAGATCCTTCTTTTCAGAAATTTCTCCTTGATATGGCAACCTTTCTTGCTATTCCTATCCCTTGCTGTGATCTTAACCAAGGCTCTCCTGCAGAAAAGGAAAATATGCTTCCTTTACATCATTCTTTGCAGGATCTTCTTAGACTATGGGAATCACCTTTAAGGGTTCCCTCACCTTCTACAGCAACTAATGTTCTGTATCAGGTGCCCCCCTCTCCAGGGTTTCAAAAGACTCAACTTCCCCATCATTCCATTGTAGAGGAATCAGCAACGAGGAAAGTAAAAAGCAAGAAGAAGCATTCTTCTTATCCGCCAGGTCGTGCATCTAGAGCACTTGATGCCTTTGGACGTCAAACCTTCCAAACATCTATGCTGGCATCAAGAATTATTTCTTATATATTTTATGAGTCTAACACTCCAGGAGGTCACAAAGAAATTATCTCTTTTGACTCCTTTTTTGTTAGAGCCTAAGGCTGCTGACTATTCCTTGCTTCTTAGTCATAGCCGGAATATCTCTTGGTTTCTTTCTCGTGCTTCTCTAGACTCTTTTGAGTCTGTTAGCAGATCCTCTGCTATTGCCATTGGAGCACGTCGTAGAGCCTGGCTCCAAGCTTCAGACTTGAGCAGATGGGCACAACACACACTGGGTAATTCTCCTTGTACTGGAGAAAATCTCTTCAATAAGGAGGTTTTACGTCAGGTTGCTCATTGCTCCACTGACTTCCCTGGTTCTGCAGACCATTCTAAGCCGCCTTCTTCCCCAGGACGTAGGAAATGTCCTACCAAACCTTCTTTCCCTAAGAAAAGGTTTCATTCTTCTCCTGCCCATCATCCAGATGTACCCAAGCAAGGGACACCTCGTCCTAGTCTGAAGTTTCCAAACTCTAGCCAGTCTGAGCATACCCAGCAACCACAGGTTGCAATCTACAGTTAACTTCTTCCTAGCAGAAGTTTGTTCACTGTTTTTTTTTCTTTTTCTTACAGCTCTACACTGGGGTTTTCCTTTTTCAGTATGCTAAACTGTCAGGATATTCTTGTCCATGGGTTACAGAATTCTTCTCTTCTTACTACCAAGAAGGGAAGTTACAACTATCCCATGATAGTTTCTGTCCCAACATGAACATTTTTTCCTTCAGCTGACTCGCCATATGGGTAAGTCACCCTCCAATTACCTGTTTTCTCTACCCTCTCATCCAGGGTTTCCCCTGCCTGAGTGGTATCATACTGAAAAGCTTCTCTAGCCTTTCATTCCAGTGTAGACTCTTTGTTTCCTTGAATACATTCTCAAGATAACTCATCAGGCAGGGACAGGAATATCTCCTCTCCCTTTGTCTGTTTCTCTTTGTTTTGCACAGGATGATTCTCTGCTGTCTTTTTCAGCTCCTGTGCATGCAGGAGTTCCAGTGCTTGAACTACTGCTACTTTTCCACAGGTTCCAGTCTATCTTCCACAATTTTTGTCTAGCCTCAGTAGTGATTCCAAGCTAGTCCTCATCTATCTTGGATAATCCTACTCATTTTAGGCTTCTCACATTATCTTCTTTTCAGCCATCTCCTTTTCCTAGGATGTGGCAACACACCTGACTTCAGTCAGTTTTATCTCAAAATTCTCCTGCACAATGCTCTCTGCAATCTTCAGAGAAGCTTTCTACTATGGGCCCTTGCTACAGAGCATTGAACTTTAACTCTGAGGGCTATTTTATATAGTAGAAAAAAGCTTATAAATCATTCCCATGACTGTGAGGGTTCTCCACACCCTCTTGTCTCCTGTTATATTCAGAATATAAGCTTTTTCTGCGTGAATATCCAAGGCTACTAGTAACGCATGATACCCCTATGTCCCTCCAGTGGGTCCTCCTGGTATCTTCTCTATGCGTTTCTACCCATCTGTCATGTCAGAGTTCTAAAGGACTCTCGACTTGCTCTTTACAGACTGATATTATCCTCTGTTTTTCACGCAACCATCCTGGTTATTTTACTGGATTGCATTCCTGCATTCTCTTAGCCCACGGAAATAGATTCTCTATATATCTTTACATTCAAATCTTTGTTACTCACCTTCAAATCTATCCATGGCATCACCTCCCCCTCATTAACCAACATCATCCAGCCAGCTCCTCCCAACAGAACAAGGAGAACCCCATCTACAAATGTGCTAGTAATTCCAAAGGCTTCAACAAAGTACACAACCGCAACATCTAACAGGGCATTCAGTATCTATGCCCCAAAATGTTGGAACGCATTACCACCAGGCATCCGTGCAATTGCTGACCTATCACAATTCAGAAAGGCTCTCAAATCCCATTTATTTACTCAATACTACCAGATTAACCCTACCCCTACATAAGTGCCTCTCCCTCACCCCCTCAAGTTAATATATCAACTCCATTGTACACATGTTCACACTGAATTCCCAATACTCGATCTCATTGCACATATGTAAGTAGTTTATTTTATTTATTTATTTATTTATTTATTTAACATCTTTTATATACCGCACTATTTATAATCAGCGCGGTTTACATAGAACAAGAAAACATCAGACAGAATACAATATCTGAGTATTATACATATAACAGGCACAATAACTTGGGTGAACCGGGGTAATTAATTAAAACAAATAGTAATTTGTTTAGAACAAATAGTAAACAAATAGTTTACTATTAGTAAACTATTTGTTTACTAATAAACAAATGCATTTACTAATAAACAAATGCATTTACTAATAAACAAATGCATTTGTTTACTAGTAAACAAATGCAAACAAATAGTTTAGTTTGCATTCCCCGTTTATCCAAGTTATTACTCCTGTTCTATATAAAGCATAAGCATGTTATCCAAGTTGTTTTCTCCTGTTCTATGTGAAGCCAAACAGTTTGTTATGGTCATTTTGTTGTATGTAAACCGCGCTGACAATAGTGCGGTATATAAGAAACTGTAATAAATAATAAATAAATAAATAAATAAATAAATCTGTCAAGTGGGTTTCACCCTCTGGTTATTGAATGAATCTTTCCCCTTCACATTCCCCATGTGAATGTTTTTATGGGGCTTAGTGGTAGACATGTATCTTCAGACTCATATTCATGTATGTATATATCTCTATATATGCATCTACATACATATGTCTGTAAGCTGTGTGTGCATACTTTATGCCCTCATATATATATATATATATATAAAATATATATAAAATATATATCTTTACACATATCTATATATACATATATATAGGTATATATATCCCCCTATATATATATATATGCATCTGTTGGGAGGCTTTTTATAGGTCGATATGTATTACTATCTCCCTAACTGTCTATGCTATAAAAACTTTTACCTTCTTAGAAGTTCCAGACAGTGGGCTTCCATATTTTCATACTGTTCCTCAGTATGTGGAGGCTCTTATGCACACAACCATTGCTGTGGTGCTAACAGCTTCTACTTTGCCCTAAGTCTCCCTATCCTTGAAGCGTCAGGCTTCAATATCTTTCCTATCTCTCACCAGCTAGGAAAGACAGTGTACATCTTCATTAGTTCTGAGTACACATCTATTCTCCTTGGGAATACGGGCTTCTTTCCATACCCCTCCTTTCCCCTAGGACTGGGCTAGTTGTCCAAATCGGTCAGTCTTCTTCTTTTAGTCCTCAATGTTAATGACTCTGTACCTAAAAGAATTTTCAGCTTTCCCCATAAAGCTTTCCGTTGAAGACCTGCCGTTCTTATCCTGCCCCAGTTGACACCTGGGTCTCCTGCTAATTCCAAGTTTGGACCTTCATCCTCACTGCTGTGAGGTCACCTTCAGGATTCCGCTACTGCATATCCAGTAGACTCCATCCCGCTCTCTACTTCCTACATTCCAGTAGGTAAGCTCCATGTTATAATTGTTCATTAAATAATTTTAATGATACTTATCATACTTACCAAGGACTCCTCTTCTGTAGTCCTTAGGTTCGCTGTTTTTCCTTACAGCTCCTCTCTTCTCAACTCTTACCCTCCATCCCTCATGGGATGCCGGAGATTCCTGGGTGAAAAATGCACTCCTGATCCAGGGACACGCATTTTATGGGATCTCCCCCTGCCATCTATAGCTAGGGAGTCCCCATATGTGAAGACTCATTCCTGCTTGTTCCTGGAGATAGCACAGTTACTTACCTGTAACAGGTGATCTCTGGGAACAGCAGGAATAAGTCTTCACAACCCACCCACCTCCCCTAGGAGTTGTATCTATCTATCTTCCTTTCCTCTTTCTCTCCTTTGTCTCAGCTATGAAACTCAACTGAGGAGAAGAAGTGGAAAAGGCGGGAAGTCAGCGCGCAGGCGCGAGGGATGCTCCCAAAAGCTTTCTGATTGGATGCTGGGGAGCATTCCCGTGCAGGCTCCGTCGGTACCGACGTACCCATATGTGAAGACTTAATCTCCAGGAACAAGCAGGAATGAGTCTTCACATATGGGGAGATGTCGCCGACGGAGCCCGCACGGGAATGCTCCCCAGCATCCAATCAGAAAGCCTTTGGGAGCATCCCCTGCGCCTGCGCGGTGGCTTCCCGCCCTTCCTACTACCTCTCCCCAGTTTTTTGTTTTCCGCGGAGCAGGCAGGATGTCCCTCCTGCCACCGCAGAACTTTTCACCTTTTTTTCTTGTTTCTGTAGTCGCGGCTTTTCCCACCGACAGCGGCACCTCTGTGCCCCTTTTGTTTTTCTTTTCTCACTTATTTTTCGTCGCCTAGCGGGACCTTTTTTCCCTCTGGGCGCCGAGGCCTACCGGGCTTACAGCATGGAGCCCCAGAAGTGCCCTCACTGCGGGGACTTAGTTTTCCACATGGACTCCAATGCCTGGTGCCTCTCTTGTTTGGGGCCTGACCCTTTCCCCCCGGGTCCTCCGGGCTACAGTGTTGGGAGAAGACCTTCCCTTTTTCGGGTATCCCTCGATGACGTTTTCACGCCCAAGGCGCGGTCATCGGGTTTTTCTTCTCTCCAGGATCAGGTAACCACGCAACAGTCTGTTAAGACTAGCCAAGTCTTGAGGGGCGAGTCTCATGCGCGGCATGGCGATGGCTCCGGCCAACCCCTCAAGTCCCCCTTGGCTACTATACCCCGGCGGGAGTCCTCAGGCTCCAAAGCATCTACGGGGTTTTGGGATGTTCCTGGGGTTCGCTCCTCACAGAACATTCCCGAGCCGTGCTCGAGGGAGGTACCCGCTTCGAGCGGTGCCGATTCCCCGGCATCGGCGCCGGTGTCGAGTGTCCCACTCTTCGCCAGGGATCGTCAGCTGGTGTCCTCGGTGCCTCCAGGGCCGATCGACTCGACAGAGTCTGACCTCCCTATATCCAAGCCGTGCTCGAGGGAGGTACCCGCTTCGAGCGGTGCAGACCCCCCGGCATCGGTGTCGGTGTCGAGCGTTCCGCTCCTCACCGAGGATCGTCCGGGGCCGATCGAATCGGTCCAGTCTGGCGTTCATTCATCCCTGCCATGCGCGGGGGTGGTATCCGCTACGGGCGGTGCCGACCCCTCGACGACAGCGTCGGTGTCGAGAGTTCCGCTCCTCACCGGGGGCTGTCAGCCGCGGTCCTCGGCGCCTCCGGGGCCGACCGACTCCTGCCGGTATGGCATTCCTACAGGGGTGGTATCCGCTTCCGGCGGTGCCGACCCGTCGGTGTCGAGTGACCCGCTCCCCACCAGGGATCACCTGCCGTTGACCTCGGCAGCTCTAGGGCCGACCGACTCGACACAGTCTGGCGGCCCTACGTTCAGGCCATGCGCGGAGTTGGTACCCGCTTCGGGCGCGTCGGCGTCGATGGTTCCACTCTTCGCCGGGGATGGTCATCTGGCCTCGCTCCCTTCGGGGCCGGTCGCTTTGACCTGCGTTGGGTTGCTGGTATCCCAGCCCTGCCCGAGGGTGGTACCGGGTTTGCGCGGCACTGCTCCACCGGAGACGGCAGGGGCGTCGAGTGCCAGGGACCGCCGTCGGCCTTCCCCGGGAGCCTCGGGGTATGTCGATCAGCCCCAGACGGGCGACCCCCCCCCGGCATCGTCGTGGCAGTCGAGGGCCCCGCCCTTTCCGAGAAAGGGGGTCCCGGGGTCTTCGATCGCTTCGATCCAGCCTGGATCCGCGCCATCCCGCAACGGTACCCCGGCGTCAGCGCAGGAGTTTTGCACTTCCCTCCCCGCAGGGGCTCGTCGTCGGGCGACCTGGGTACCCTCGGGAACGGGTCGTATGCCCCGGAAGGATTTCCCTCTGGGTCAGGCGGGCTCGAGAGGGGGCCAAGCATCTGGCAGTGCCCGCCGCCTGACATTGGCGCTGGCGTCGGATGACCCCCTCTCCATCGAGCTTCGTCCTCGGGGGCCCTTGATGCTCGTGACGCCGATCGACGCGGTTCCGATCCGCTCCCCGGGATCAGCACCGCCGGCGCGGCCGCCCCCGCCGGGGCCCTCTAGAAGGGAGTCTATCTCATCGCTCGGTTCGATGCCCAGCCTGGAATCGGTATCCAGCCTCGAAGACTTGGCCACGACACGTCTCGGGATCGGCCCCTGTCCCCTCCTGCGACGCAGAGCGGAGATTGTTGGCCATTGCTCTCCGGCTGCCACAGAACCGCTTCAGTTGCCGGGGGCAGCACCGCCCCCGGGTTCGAGGCCGATTCCGGTGGCTCCGTTGGTGCCATCGACCCCTTCGATGTCTAGCTTGGAATCAATTCCAGGAGCTGACGACGCCATGTTGACTACCCCGGTCCGGGGCTGTTGGTCCCGTCCTCTGCCCAGCGGTCATCAGCCCGAGAGGCTTCTCGGTGCCCTGGCGGCCTCTCCCGCCACTGCCTCCCACGGCATAGCCCCTCCGGGAGAGCCGTCTTTTCAGAATTTCCTCCTTGACATGGCGGACTTGCTGGCCATTCCTATCCCGGATCTAACTCCAGGCCCTGCGGAACGGGCCGCCGTGATGCTTCCTCTGCATCCCTCTCTGCAGGATCTCCTGCTGGGGGCTTGGCGGTCGCCTTTGAGGGTTCCGGCACCGTCGACTGCGATGCATGCTCTGTATCGGGTGCCCCCCTCCCCGGGTTTTCGGCAGCACCAGCTTCCACATCGTTCTATTGTGGTGGAATTGGCGCTGAGGAAGGCCGGAAGCAAGGTAAAGCATTCTTCTCGCCCTCCAGGCCGCGCCTCGAAGACGCTAGATACCCTAGGACGTCAAACCTTCCAAACGTCTATGCTGGCGTCCAGGATTATTTCATATATTTTTTATATGAGTCTGTCGCTCCGGGAGGTCACCGAGAGATTATCTCTGTTGTCTCCCTTCTTGTCTGCAACCAAGGCCTTTGAATATTCCTTGCTTCTTTATCACTGCAGGAATATCTCTGGGTTCCTTTCTTGTGCTTCTCTAGACTCCTTCCTGTCGGTCAGCAGATGCTCTGCTGTTGCCATTAGAGCACGCCGTACAGCATGGTTGCAGGGTCCGAGTTGTGTAGACGGGCACAGCATAATCTGGGTAATTCTCCCTGTGACGGAGATCACCTCTTCAATAGCGAAACCTTAAGTCAGGTCGCACAGTGCTTCGCTAACCTTCCCAGCGTTAGAAGCCATCCTAGGGCCCGGCTTCCCCCCGGCGGTGGTGCGCGCCTCACCAGGCCTTCCTTCCCTAGGAAGAGGAAATGTCACCCCTCCGCCCACCCGCCAGGTGCGCCCAAGCATGGGGCCCCTCACCCTGGGTTGAAGTTCCCGGGCCCGCGCCAGAACTCTCATACCAAGCAGTTTTAGGCTCCGGTGGGCGGCTGCCTGCAATTTACCTTCTTACCAGAAGTTTACAATTGAGCTCTACTCTGGGGCTCGTTCAGTAGGGCAAATGGTTCGGGGGCTTATCCAGGGGTTCAGGTATTCTCCTTCCATTGGTAGAGGGAGACCACCTCTACTCCATGATAGCTCTGGCCCACGGTCAACTGGCTTACCCTTAGGTACGTCCCCAAACCCTTCTCGGCCAGTATTCCCCTGCTGATTGCTTCCGTACCGGAATTTTCCTTCCAGCCGCTATAGTCCCCCAATGCTTACCAAGGACTATGCCCTCATGTCCCCCAATTAGTGCGGGGGGCGAGTTTCTGCATGCAGGTCCTGGGGACACCTATAGTGCCTCAAGCCCCCTGGTGTGTTCTTCCGGACTGATGCTATCCTCTGTCCTTCACGCTACTGTGCTGTTCGTTCGCCGATCTGCCCTTGTTCCACCGGAATAGATCCCTCTCCCGGATGGATCTTGACGCCACCTCCCCAGGTGGACGTTCTGTGGATCACTGGCAGGTCCGCCTTACCAGTGTTATGCTCATGGAGGTAGGTTCCTCGGTGTACCTGCGTTAGTGCCGGGGTGGGGCGTTCTCCATGCCCAACGGCCTAGATATGCCAGATATCACCTGCTCGATAGGCGCATTTTGGGGGATGCCCACAGTGCCTGTGTTCTGCCGCCTATTTTTTTCCCAATGGCCGGTACTCGGGGCCCCCCCCCCCTTCGGGGTCCGGCCAGTCCGCCTGCCTATTCCTTAGATCGGCCCTCGGACTGGTTGTACTCTACTGCTGTGAAGTCAACAGCTTCTATTTTCAGTTATGCCCTCCTCCTGGAGGTTCAGATCCTTGTCTCCCTATCTCTTCGCTAGGGCAGGCTGTGTACTCCTTCTGCTCCGGGGTACACCCCTACTCTTCTCCGGAATAGGCTATCCAGATCGGCCAGTCTTCTACTGTTAGTCCTCTGAGTTATGGACTCTGCTCCTAAGGGAGTGCTCAGCTTTGCATAAAGCTTCCTTGAAGACCTGCCGTCCTTCTCCTGACCCAGCTGACTCCTGGATCTCCTGGCCTTCCGGATTTGGAACTTCCTCCTTGCTGCGGTGAAGTTCCCTTGAAGACCTCGCTACTGCATCTACAGTACCTCCATCACAGTCCTACTTCCTACAACTCAGTAGGTAAGCTCTACATGATACTAAGTCTTTAATTCATTAAAAACTTAATGATGCTTCCATGCATTCTAATGACTACTCTCCCTGTAGTCTTTGGGTTTTGCTGTTCCTCTCTTCTCAACTCCTACCCTCCATCCCTCGGGGGATGCCGGGGATTCAGGTTGGGCAAATGCCATCCCGTCCTGTGCCGGGCTTACGGGATCTCCCCTGGGCATCCTCAGCTAGGGAGTCCCCATATGTGAAGACTCATTCCTGCTTGTTCCTGGAGATAGCACAGTTATTTACCTGTAACAGGTGATCTCCGGAACAGCAGGAATTAGTCTTCACAACCCGCCCACCTCCCCTAGGAGTTGTATCTCTTTCTCTCTATTCCTTCCTCTCCTCTCCTTCTGGCTCAGCTATGAAACTCAACTGGGGAGAGGTAGTAGGAAGGGCGGGAAGCCACTGCGCAGGCGCGGGGGATGCTCCCAAAGGCTTTCTGATTGGATGCTGGGGAGCATTCCCGTGCGGGCTCCGTCGGTGACGTCTCCCCATATGTGAAGACTAATTCCTGCTGTTCCAGAGATCACCTGTTACAGGTAAGTAACTGTGCTTTCTCTGTCTCCAACATCTGCTGGCAGGGGGACATAACCCGCTTGTCTGGACTGGTCTAGCAGTATTCTAGGAAAGGAAATTAACGGTAAGTGAAATTTCTCCATTTAACTCCAAGTTGTTTACTCCCTGTTTAATGTAAAACAAATCTCATGAGATTATTACGATCATTGTAAACCGCCTTGGACAAAGGCGGTATATAAAAAAACTGTTAAATAAAAATAAATTCATTCATCCATGATGCTGTCTGATGTCGCCAGTGTGTGACCGACTTATGCTGTTTGTCCATGGAGAAAATTGGGACTACAGACTTAGGTATAATATCTGGGTTTGTGTCTACAAAGTGCAAATGGACGCCTAGTCTGGGTAATTCACTATTCAAAGAAGTAATTTATCCCCTGGAAAATGGAAACTTGGAGGAGGAATTGCAGGATGGAGCTAGGGTGGAAAACAAGGGCGACATTTCTTCCCCATCTATCTTGCTCTAAACTGGATACCCCAGGGAAGCTGTAATAAAGGTCAGAGTGGCACTGCACTTTGGCAATGTTTTTTCTTTACTTTATTGATCTGTTGTGTATTTCAAATAAAATGAAACACTTGGCCCAGAAATCAAATTTTGACCTCCTTAAATTGGGGCAACGAAAAGCGTTTTGTTAAAAAAAAAAAAAATTCTCAGTGATCGGTTTGCTTTTTTGTCTCAGGATTTCCGGAAAGGAATGAATTTGTACTTGACCAAGTTTCAAGAGAAGAATGCAGCTACCGGTAATGGGAGAGGATATACTGGAGCTGATAGGAATAACTTGGCAGACTGGATGGGTGAACTGGTCTTTCTGCTGCTATCTTACTGTATCTATGTGAGCGCTGCTTGCTAATAGCAAGGCATAACATGTTTCTATACCAGTGGAGAGTAGAGTAGGGAGCATCTCTCTCTGGTAGCCCATGTTCCTTTATTGGTGGGGAGGGGGGTGGGGGTGGGATGGCAGCATGTCTCATCAATATCCCAGACTTTGTGTGAGAGCTGAGAGGCGGTGGCATGTTTCTTACCGGGGCTGGCATTTCCTTGTGACTGTTCGTTTCACCTGCAGAGGACCTGTGGAACTGCCTGGAGAAGGCCAGTGGGAAGCCGATTGCTGCTGTGATGAGCACTTGGACCCAACAGATGGGATTTCCACTTATCTATGTGGAAGATGTGCAGGTACACAATGAGCAGAGTGGTGCAGTGGCCTTACTGCTGACTTTATATTCCTTGGCAGTAGGGCGTCGTACCAAGGCATCTCTTAAAACTGTGTCCCAGGATGCTGAAAGCCTGTGGCTGATGCTGCTTTTCTTTCCCTGTAGGAAGAAGATCAGCGCGTATTGAAGATGTCTCAGCAGAAGTTCTGTGCTAATGGGCAGGATGCAGGTAATTGGGTGACTAACTGGAGAGGTATAGGCAAGAATGACAAATGGAGCAGGGACCTGCTCAGAATAAAAAT
The DNA here is from genome assembly GCA_033557465.1 of Ichthyophis bannanicus. Lineage (NCBI taxonomy): Eukaryota > Metazoa > Chordata > Amphibia > Gymnophiona > Ichthyophiidae > Ichthyophis > Ichthyophis bannanicus. Next base: position 643,873,566 of record CM066032.1, read on the forward strand.
CCCTAGTCCCCCTGTGTTCCATGTCTCAGGACTTTGTACGGTAAGAAACAAAATGTATTCCCACAAAGCATTTGATCCTGTTCTCAGAAGAGATGCATAAATATCCTGAGCAGCCTGGGGAGTGGTGGTGGACTTGATTGGAAATTAGTTGTGGTCCCTTGAAGGCAATGTCCACCATGGATGGTAGAGAACCTAGGAAGAAGATGAATGGCGATACTCTACAAGCTTATCTAGCTGCTTCTGGTGCCCTGACCAGGGTTACCGGCCTTTTGTGGCAGGTCTAGCTATGAGTCTTGTCTCTGTGTGCCTTTGCTATGAGCTTCAGAGCAGAAGAATTGAAAAGCATTTTGGTAGCTATTTCAAAAGTCATGTCCTAGGGGTCGGGGTAATGTTTCCTGGTTGCTCAGTGCTGTGCAATGTGCTCTGCAGTTCTCTCATCTCTTCAGGCCCTGCTTCCCCCCAGTGGATGGTCCCCATCAGTATTTGTACAAGTGAAGACCCCAGCTGTGCAGCAGTGAAAATGTTGATGGACAGACCTGAAATCACTGTGGTGCTAAAAGGCACCAGACCAGAGGATTGGGTAAAGGTAAGGGAGATGAGGTTTAGGGTGGGTAGTATATCAGCATTAATGCCTCTCTAGTAGAAGGCAGGGAAACAAAGGAATGGTTGATTCCCCTTTAGACCGTCTCTTATTCTATCATATTTAGACAGTTACAGATCTGTTTTCTGATTTGTGTTTATCGTACCCCCCTCCTCTAGCGCAGCATGAGATGTGAGTAAATGAAATGCTTAGGGTTGGTAGGATGACCTCTTCCCTAGGACCATGCACAGAGAGGCAATGATACTTTAGTGCATCTCATCAGGAAAAGGTATTGTGCATGTGTGTGGTGCTGAAGGAGGTAGGGTGCAGTCAGTTGGAAAAGCAGGCAAGAGTTAAATGTACTGAGTGCCTTTCACTGTGTTGTCCTGGGGAGGTGCTTCAAACTGTCTCTGGAGAGAAGGTAGACTATGGTGTTTCTCAATGTTTGATTGTATTCTAGTTGAACCCAGGCACAGTGGGCTTCTATCGCACACGGTACAGTGCCTCCATGCTGGAGAGCTTGTTACCTGGAATCAGAGACCTCTCCTTGCAGCCTGTGGATCGTCTGGGCCTGCAGAATGACCTCTTCTCACTGGTGAGCTTCTCTTAATTTGTTCTGACAAAAGCAGCGAGATCATTGAGAAGGAGCCCCATAGCCAAGAGCTGGGTGTGACACTGGAGCAAGAGGAAAGGGAGGAATGAGCCCCCACAGTCGATAGCGGCTGCTGAAAGACCCTGAGGAGGTGGGGAAAAGGGGTAGATACAGGCCCTTGGTGAAAGCTGAAGCAGGAATTCATTAACTCAATGATGGGGAACAATGTGGAAGCTTACAGATGATGCTCTTTTGGGGCAGAGCCTTCACCAAATGTGCTGTGGATGCTGTAATATGCATTGGGGATGTCCATAATGTAATATTCAGCATGTGGTTGTCTGGATACTAACTGCTGGTCATTTATGTAGTGCTACAAGTGTATGTAGCACTGTGCAGAGACATGTAAGAGACTGTCCCTGCTCATCAGAGCTTAGTCTAGTCAAGACACAGACAACACAACAGCTGGATAGGTCATTTCCTTATCCCTCCAGTCCAGTCCCGCACCTCAGAGTAGTCAACCCCCACCAGCAGCTTGGAGACTGAGCATGTCCTGTTTTGATGACTACAGGATACTTAGGCAGCTGGCACCACCCACATTCCCCAGTAAGCTCATTCTCCAATCAGCCGGAGCGGGTGATCTCGGAGATCTGGACTCACTGAAGGGACTAGGAAGCTTTTCTTTCATTTTCTTATTTTCCTCTGTAGTTTGGGCCCCCTCCACGCTCCCCCCCCCCACCGGCCCAGTGTCCTGCAGAAGGGAGCAGCTCCTGCGGTCCCCTTCTTGGGGCTAAGCTGATTACCCAACCTAAAAAAAAACAAAAAAAAAAGGAACTGCAGGAGAGAGCTACAGGACTGCCGTGGATCGATTTGAGTGAGGCGGTCACAGTTCCTGAACCCGTGCAGCGGGTGAGCAGCTGCAAAGGAGGAGGGGGACAGGCAAGCCGGGAGAGCGGCGCAGGAACAGGCAAGTCAGTTCCTTTCATCCCCCGCCTCGGTGCCAAAGCCGCTAATCTGTTGAGCACTGGGGGAGCTGTGATTTCAGCCGCATACAGCCGGGCACAACAGGGGACAGAAACCTCTGTGTGTGTGTGTGCCAGCAGGGAGGCCCTGTCTTTTAGTCTCGGGTAGAATTTGCAGTTTGCTGAGGTATGCGGCAAACTGTGTGGCAGAGGCCTGTGTGCAGCAGGGCTGGCAGCTGCGCCATTTTAGCAGGAAACTTAGACGCATTCCCCCCCCCCCCCCCCGTGTTGCTTTCTTTTAAGTTTCATTTTAGTTTTTCTTTAGTTTTATTTTAGTTTCATGTAATTTTGTTGATTTTTTGTTTCCCTTAGTGTTCATGTGTTTTTGCCTCTGGTTGCAAAAAAAAAAAAAAAAAAAGCCAAAGGAAACAGAGAGCATAGGGACAATGAACTTGAAAGCTTGTCCGGCAGTGAGGCAGATTCTCCCTATTGTACCAGGGGGCCATGCCTATGAGGCCCCAGTGCATAGCTTGTGGGGCACGTAGGAGCATGCTCTCCACGGAGGGGATTTGCCAGGGGTGCGCCGCAGAGTCACGCACGGCTGAACAGACTATGGCAAGACAAAGCGGGGAACTCTGAGGAGGCTGTCCCACAGACTTCGGGTTCCCTGCTGACCAGGGAGGTTCCGACCCAGAAGGATGGAGGGGCCGGGCCTTCTCCGCCATTGATGCAACCTTTTCAGCAGGGCTTGGCCCCTCCGGGTTCCTCTTCCTCCCAGGGGCAGAGGGAGGGGTCCTGGGAGATTTTTCCCCCCGAGTTTGTGTTGTTGCTCCTCAGGGTGTTTTGTTTGAAATGGCAGGGAGCGGGCCAGGTGAGCAATGCCAGGAAGAGAGGGGCTCCGGGAGACCTGCAGGGGTCTGAGCTGGGTGATGTGCAGTCTCCTGCTAAGAGACGTCTTGAAGGCAAGGCAGCCGATGAGTCCAAATCCCTTTCCTCAGACATTAAGCCAGAGAAGCTGGAAGAGAGGGCAATCCCACAGGAGGAGGAATCTTGCATAGTCAGGGTCTTCCATAGGGAAGAGCTGGCAGTCCTTATTGCCGAGTCCCTCAAGACACTCAATATGCCCACGGGATGGGTGACCGAAGAGGGAGACACTGGATGACCCAATCCTCCAGGCTATGCGCAAACTTCAGTGGGTATTCCCTCTGCATAGGGTCATTAAGTAGATGATCCTAGATGAATGGGACCTTTCGGAGGCCAGGCTGAAGGATCTCAACCATGACCTGGTTACATCCATTGTTGGAACAAGAAAAAGAAATGTTCTATTCCCTGAAGGTCGATGCCGCAGTGTCAGTGGTAACTAAGAAGACCACGATTCCCATAGAGGGCAATAAGGCGCTCAAGGATGTCCAAGATAGAAAGCTGGATGCCCTGTTGAAGCAAGCCTTTGATGTGAGTGCTCTGTCTTTACAGCACACGGTTTGTGCGGCGTTGGTAGCGTGCACATGTCTGTGTTGGGCACAAGGGAGGACCAGGGGGCTGCAGCGAGACTTGAGTCTGGAGGGGCCTATTTGGCAGACACTTTCTATGATCTTGTGAGGGGACTTTCCAACAGCATGACCTCTGGCTCTGCAACTGGATGGCAGATGTTTTCTCAAAGGCCTGTTTGAGTAAGCTGCCTTTCAAGGGTAAGCTTTTGTTCGGGGAGAAACTCAAGAAGTTGGTAAACGACTTGGGGGAACCCAAAGGGGGACACCTTCCTGAGGACAAGCAGAAACGAGGGTGTAGCTCTGGCTCGGGCAGAGGGCAGCCCCGTGAGTTTAAGCATTTTAGAATGGTGCGCTTTATGCCGTACCAGAGAGGATGGTTTGCCCCCCCTCCCCCCTGGGGGCCACCATTTCATGGGTTTTGAGGGGAAGGTATGGGCTATTACTCGGCCTCCGTCGCTGCCTCTTCCCAAAAGAAACCACAATGAAGCGAGGGGGGGGGGGCACTGGTGCAGCTTGTGGGAGGTCAGTTGCGGGACTTCTACCCTGCCTGGGCCCAAATTACCAGCAGGTCCTAGGGGTGGTGCAGGATGGCTACGCGCTAGAGTTTGCCAGACTGCTCGTGCCAGCCTTTATTCGCTCCCCCTGCAAGGCACTCCAGAAGGCTCAGGGGGTGCGGGAGATGCTCAAAAGGCTCCTGAGGTTGGAGACTGTAGTACTTGTGCCCGCAGATCAATGCGGCACAGGTCGATATTCCATTTACTTCAGTCTCAAAGAAAGAAGGTTCCTTTCGTCCTATTCTCAACCTCAAGCAGGTCAACAGGTGCCTGCGAGTACCAAGGTTTCATATGGAAACCCTCAGGTCAGTGATCATGACCGTGATAGAGGGGGGAGTTCCTGACCTCTCTGGACCTTACAGAAGTGTACCTGTATGTCCCCATCCATCCAGATCATTACCAGTTTCTGTTATTTGCGGTGCCCATGGGGCACTTCCAGTTTCAGGCATTGCCGTTCGGTCTCCCTATGGCTCCTCAAACTTACACCAAAGTGATGGTCGTGGTGGCTGCACTACTTCGCAAAGGCATATTAGTGCATCTGTACATTGACAATTGGCTCATTTGAGCGAAATCCAGGCAGGAAAGCGACCAGGCCATGTCTTGGGTCCTCAAATTCCTGCGGAGTCTCGGCTGGGTCATCAGCGTCTCTAAGAGCCACATGACCCCTTCACAGGATCTAGAGTACCTCGGGGCTCGCTTTGACACCCGTAGTGGAAGAGTTTTTCTGCCGCAGAAAAGGGTTCAGGCTCTGGGGCAGCTAGTCTGACAGTTCCTACACATAGCGGAACAGACAGCGTGGCATTATCTTCAGCTATTGGGGACCGTGGCAGCAGTGATTGAACATGTCACGTTGGTGTGGGCCCACATGAGGCCACTGCAGAGAGCCCTGTTGCGCCGGTGGTCGCATCAGCAACATGCCCTATCACACCCGTTGCCCTGTCTGCGGCAGGTTCGAGCAGCGCTTAAATGGTAGCTCTGCTACGAGAATCTGGCAGCAGGATTCTCCTTGGAGTCACTGCACTGTATTCCCCTAACAACGAATGCCAGCCTCTCAAGCTGGGGAGCCCACTGCAAGGGGCACATTGTTCAAGGTCAGTGGGCCACAGAAGAGCAAATGTGGCCTATCAATTGGCTGGAAATGAGAGCTGTGCTCCTCGCATTGCAGGAATTTCAATTGCTGCACGGAAAGGGCGCCACCACGGTGGCATACATCAATCGGCAAGGGGGCACAGGAAGCATCAGGATGGAGAGCGAGGCGGAGATTTTGCTTGGGTGAGCAAAGGACCCATCTGCAGGCGATTTTGGCAGCACATGTGGCCAGAACAGAGAACATGACAGCCGACTACCTCAGTCGAATGGCTTGGATCCAGGAGAATGGCAACTGAACCAGGCAGCCTTCGAGCAAATCGTGTGCTGGTGAGGGTCATGGATTTGATGGCAACCTTTGCATCAGCCAGAGCGAGCAGGTTCTTCAGCCAATGAAGAGAGAGAAAAAAGGCCAGCCAAGGGTAACTCTACATCTTGCCTCCATGGGCACTCATAGGGCAAGTGATTCAGAGTGGAAGCGCACCGTGGTCTGGTCGTCCTGATCGCCCCAGATTGGCCGAGGTGCCCGTGGTACGTGGACCTAATTCAGCTGAAGGCAACCCAGCTGTGGGGACTTCCTAGTAGGTCAGATCTGCTGTCTTAATGCCCCAGGTGGATTGGTTCCTGCTTACAGAGGAACACTATTACCACGTGATGAGCAAAAACCAGTACAGATGTGGTAAACATGAAAAGCCTTTATTTATAATTCTTGACCCAGGGGTACAATGACACCTACACAGGGGTGTGAACGCCAAAGCCCTACCCAACACAGGCCGTGTTTTGGCTTATGCCTTCTTCAGGGGTTCTTCAGGTGTGCTAAAACAATAAATGACATTAAAAACAATCATAAATATGAATCATATAGTAAAATATGACTGACATAAATAAATGTCTCTAACGCATACATAAGTAAGAATAGTGTAATAAATAAATAATAAAAAATTAATGATAGTAACAACTAATAAATACAAAATGATACCAAACACACATTAAAAATATTAAAAAGCTAAATAAATCATTATAACCACACTGAAAAACAAGAGATGTGACAAGCAAGAAACAGAGCAAAGATACAAACTTCTGTTGTTGCTAACCCAAGGATTATGTTCTCTTGACTAAAAACCCTATCTCATTTAATTTTCAAGCTAAAGGGAAGAGAAAAAAGGAATCGGATGTTTTAACTGTTTCATTATTGATGACTATACAAATCACAAATGAAGCAGGAGTGGCCATGGAAAGGCTGGACTGTGATGCATCCATTCAATATGCTATAATTGATACGGCTTAGAACCTTAAATACTGTGATATTGATGATTATGAGAAGGGGGAGACGTACTCTATAACGAAAAATCTGCAATGTAGATAGCCTAATGTTTTCTGAAAAAAATATAATAAATGTAATATGCAAGGATCAAACGTTTTCCTACGTTAGGATTGAAAGGGACGATGCATAGAGTCTTCGTTCCCTATAATGTTGTCCCGGCTGATAAAACAAGCCCAGTAACGCTCAAAAAAACATTAAAAAGGTATCTGAAGAGAACATCTTTCTTTCGAAGATCGGATCGGCTGTTTGTCCTCTTTGTTGGAAGGCTGCGCAGGGGGGAGGCGGCAGCGAAAGCCTCCATTACTAAATGGATTAAAAAAGTGATTACATCAGTCTATATGTTACGAGGCAAAGTAATCCCACAGGGCCTGCGGGCTCATTCCACCAGGGCGTAGGCTGCCTCCTGGGCAGAGTGGAGTTTGGTTCCACCGGGGGATATTTGTTGGGCGGCCACCTGGTCATCACGTCATACATTTGTAAAGCATTGCAGATTGGATGTACAGGTGGTGGGGGATGCGAAGTTTGGGTCAGCAGTACTCCAGGCTGGGCTTGCAGGTCCCTCCCGCGGATAGGTAGCTCTGTTACATCCCTGAGGTATGGGACTGGACTGGAGGGACTATAAGGAAGGTGAAATTAGGCCTTACCTGCTAATTGGCTTTCCTTGAACTCCAGTCCAGTTCCAGAACCTTCCCGTCTGCAATTCTAAAGCGGTGTTCGTGACCCCAGACCTCAAGAATTTCAACTTAGTGGGAGGCCTAGGGCATTTGCAGTGATATCGAGCTGACAAAGGAAGAGAAAAGCAGGTTCCTTTGTCTGTTTGGTAAGCAGCCTGTCCCATCCTCTGAGGGGAAGGTAGGGCAGGTGGTCATTTAGACAGGTAAGCTGCCCTATGATTGGAGGGCTCCCTAGTTGGGGGTGGGGGCTAGAGGAGGGGGCTTCCTGTTTGTTTGTTTTCCTTAGGGGAACCCAATATAGTTTTGTTTTTTTTCTGATGTTAATGTCTTATTTGTTGTTCCTGTGAGTCTGCTTTGTCACTAGGTTACTGGGGCTGGTGGGTGGTGCCAGCTGCCTAAGTATCCTGATGTCATCAAAACTGACATGCTCAGTCTCCAAGCTGCTGGTGGGGGCTAACTACCCTGAGGTGTGGGACTGGACTGAAGTTCCTCAAGGAATTAGCCAGTTAGCAGGTAAGGCCTAATTTCACCATGGTCCTTATCGGCTGTCATTTTTCTATTTTCTGTCAGAGGATCTCTAAGGGAGAAAAGGACTGTAAAGCTTAATGGTTGACATGGAAGGGCAGGCTGGGTAGGCCAGGCCATATGGTCTATATCTGCTGTCCTTTATCTGTGTTTCTACCAGCTGCACCACTCTGAGCTGATTTATTATGTATTGTAGTTACATTTTTATTTGAAAATTTGTAATCTAAATTTCCTCTTTCCTTTTCCTTCCTTCCAATCCTATTTCCATTTTCCTCTACACCCCCACACTCCTAGGCCCGAGCTGGGATTATTAATACAGTAGAGGTTCTGAAAGTCATGGAGGCTTTTATCAATGAGCCCAACTATACAGTGTGGAGTGACCTGAGCTGTAACCTGGGGATCCTCTCTACACTCCTTTCCCACACTGAGTTCCAGGAAGAAATTCAGTTGTTTATTAGAGACATCTTTTCTCCTATAGGACAGAAGCTGGGCTGGGATCCCAAGCCAGGAGAAGGTAGGTGACAGCAATTGGTTTTGAAATCTGTTTGAAAGTGAATACAATAGCTGCTTTGATTAAACTGCGTTCTCTGATCAGGACATCTGGATGCACTCTTGAGGGCTCTTGTACTGGGCAAACTGGGGAAAGCAGGCTACCAGCCCATGCTTGAGGAGGCCCGACGCAGGTTCAAGGATCATGTGGAAGGAAAGCAGCCTCTCTTAGCAGACTTAAGGAGTGCGGTAAGATTCTCTCCTCTGTATTACTCTTCAGTGGAATAGCTGTTTCCAGCTCAGCCTGCTTTAGAAATCTGCAATGTGCTCTTAAAGTACGATAGCACACTCTCTCCTCATTGATGGCGGCTGCAGTTAAACGTTAGACAGTGCTGGACACCTGTCTCCTGTGATTCAGGGGGTTGCCTGAAAAATAATGTGCAAAGCTTTTAAAATGCAAGACACTATCGACATTATTGCTTAATCCACCTTAACTCTGCTTGGTGTTAACCTTGCACATGCTTTTACCAGGTGGGCTGCTTTCAGACATCCTGTTTACTTAGGCAAATAGCTTTGAAAATTGCCTTCTCTATGTATGGTAAGCTGCGGATTATAACATGCAGATGCACATTTTATGGGCATGTGCCACATAATTGCACAGAATTTACCATTTAACTGCCACAGGAAACCAGGGACTGTGGGCAAGAGATGAAGCACCCAGGAGACACATTAGCATTTCTTGTGGTATTAGTTTATTCCTCTATTTGGGGGGAGGGGAGAGGGTGGGGAGGTATCTTTTCTCCAGGATCAAGCAGGAAGTCAGTCCTCACATATGGGTGAAGTCAGCGCCGACGCAGCCCTCGTGCGGAGCATTTCCCCAGCTTTCAAAGAAAGCCTTTGGGAATGCAGCGCGCATGCGCGGTCCCCTTCCCGCCCAAGGGTGCCATCATGCTCAGTCTTTTTTTTTCCGTGGAGCCCGATGGACGTGTGTCTTGGTCACCCGGTCAAAAGTTGATTTTCTTCGAAGAGTTCGTGGGGGTCTTTTTTTTTGCCAGTTCAACGCCTGTTCCCCTTCCTGCCTGGGTGCGGTACACCGGTATCGAGCCTGGAGCTACTTTTTCGGTTTTTGTCCTTCGAGACTAGTGTTCGCGCCTTTTTTCTTTTTTCACTGGCAGGCCCGGTCTTGACCTTGCAGGGACCCTTTTTCCTCTGATGGCTGCCAGTGGGTTCAAAAAGTGTGATCGGTGTAAGAAACTGATGTCTCTCACCGACACACATGACTGCTGCCTCGGGCCCGATCATGACCCAATGATCTGTGGCCCGTGTGGCAAAATGTCATCTAAGGCGTTGAGGAGCCGTCAACATCAACAAGAAAGGATCTTCTCTGACTCCGCATCCGGCTGGGCCCAGACTTTGTCAGAGGCCTCGACGTCTCGGGAGTCCGACCCCGAGCATCGTTGGGGCTCCTCTGAGCGGGGATCTCCCTCACAGGAACACAAAAGGAAGAAGAAACCTGCGAGGGCGGCGTCGGTGGACGCTCTTGGTCCCTCGAGGGCCAGGTCGCATAGCCCCGACAGCCGTCCCGGATCCTTGGAGCCGGAGAGGCCTGCAAACTACCTCATGTGGAGCCAGAGTCCCCGAGTCACGTGAGTGCTGTTGTCCTCGTGGACTCTCCTCCGGGGGAGCCGACGTCGGGCCCTGAGTCAGGGGCTGCTGAGTCTCCTGAGCTTGGACTCAGGTTGATGGCCTTGGAGAGCAGCTTGGCGGCCTTCATGGAACAGCAGCGGGTGCTGATCGCCGGTCCGACCGGTGCATCTGCCCCGACCACCAGGACCTCGACGTCCAAGTCGACCCCAGAGGCTGAGCCGATCCTCGAGTCCATGCGGTCTTGAGTCCATGCAGTCTCGAGTCGATCCTCGGCCAAGGTCTCCCTCGGCCTCCCGAACGCGGCCGAGGTCATCGACGCCGGTACCCTCGGCGTCAGGGCGGACGGCATCGGTGCCCGCCCACCCGACCGGAGCCGCTCGATTCCTCCTCGGAGGGGTCGGGTGGGAAACTGAGGACGAGGAGTCCCCGGACACTTTCCGGACCCGGTGTGTCCCATCGGACTCGCCGGAGTCCGAGCCTCGGAGAAGGTCCCCTCCGGAGGATACTCAGTTCTCGGACTTCGTGAGGGACATGGCCAAGGCCTTGGCCTTCCTCGCGGACCCCGAGGAGGAGCCTCGAGCCGAAGAGCTCGAGGCCCTCCAGTATGACTCTCCACCAAAGGAGGCCTTTACTGTACCGGTTCCTCCCATGATGGAACGGCTGCTCTTCCGTATGTGGGAGGCACCAGCCTCGGCACCGATTCTCAGCAAATGGGTCGGTTCCATCTATTAAGTCTGTAAGAGTCCTGGGTTCCAGAAGGCACAGCTACCGCACCACTCCATGGTTGTGGAATCGGCCATGCATCGTCTGAAGAGTCAGAAGATGCACTCCTCGGTGCCCCCCAGCAGGGAGGCCCGGAACCTGGATGCCCTCGGTAGAAAGTGCTTCCAAGGGCTCTATGCTGGCTTGCCATGTCCAGACTTACCAGCTGTACATGGGCATGCACCTCAGAGACCTGGCAAAGGAGATTGCCGGGTTCTCTGCTGGCCTCTCCGAGGAACCTTTGCAGAGATTCAAAGCTTTGTCATCGGGGATTCGAGAGTGCTCGAAGTTTATATCTCGAGCAGCCTATGATGGCTTCGAGGCTTCGGCCCAAGTAGCAGCGGCCAGCATCAGTGCACGCCGTCAGGCCTGGCTACAGTCATCGGACCTCGAGCCATGGGTCCAGGACAAGTTGGTCGATGTCCCTTGCTGGGATGAGAACCTCTTTGGCAAACCCATGGCTGAAAAGGCTGCAGAAATCGAGACTGAGACTCTCACCAGGACAAGGCTGTCCAGGACGACTTCTGCCCCTTCTCAAAAGAAGAAGGGCTCGGGGAAAAAACCCTTTTATCTGAGGAAGGCCTCTGCCTACAAATCCTACCCTCAATTCCAGGCCTCTACAGCTCCCCAGCAGGGTCAGCAGGCCAAGGGGCAGGGACATGGGCCCTGTAGGTAGAAAACCCCCAAGCCGCCAGCTCCGGCTCCTGCATAGCAGGGAGTGGTATTTTGACTCCCACTGCATAGCCTCTCCCCCACAGCTGGCTCCACTCAGCACAGGAGGCCGGCTGACATTGTATGCCCACAGGTGGTCAGCCGTAACAGGGGATACCTGGGTACTGAGCATAGTCCAAAAAGGCTACTCCATTTCAACCAGTTACCTCCCTCCTATTTTCCAGGGGAGCCTCCAAGACTCTCTCTGCACAGGAACCTCCTCCTTCAGGAGTTGGCAAGTCCTTCCACAGGAGCAGGCGGTGGAACCGGTGCCTCACCACCTGAGAGGACGGGGCTTCTACTCCAGGTACTTTCTAGTACCAAAAAGGACAGGAGGCCTCAGGCCCATCCTAGACTTGCGAAATCTCAACAAGTTCCTGGAGAGGGAAAGTTCAAGATGCTTACCCTTGGAATACTGCTACCCTACCTCCAGCAGGGAGATTGGCTATGCTCCTTAGACCTAAAGGATGCGTATACTCACATCCTCATTCATCCAGATCACAGACAATATCTCAGATTTGTAGTGGGAGGAAATCATTTTCAGTACAGGGTACTTCTATTTGGCCTAACCTCCATACCCAGGGTTTCCACCAAATGCCTGACGGTGGTGGCGGCCTATCTCAGAAACCAGGGCCTTTGTCTTTCCATACCTGGGCGACTGGCTCATCAGGGGTCAGTCTCCACAGGAGGCCAGACAAGCCACTCTTCGCACTGTCTCTCTTCTCCAGCACCTGGGCTTCGTCATAAACTTTGCAAAGTCCACTTTGCTCCCCTCACGGGACATAGTTCATAGGGGCAAGGTTGGATACCTTCCAAGCAGTGGCTTATTTGCCCGGGAACAGGGCTCACAGACTGATGGCTCTGGTCCAACAGTTTCGCAGTGGATCTCTGGTCTCTGCCAGACATTTCCTGAGGCTTTTGGGCCACATGGCATCCATGGTCCATGTAACTCCAAATGCTCGTCTGCATATGCGGCCGGCTCAATGGTGCCTCAGAGCTCAGTGGATACAGGCCACAGGAGACTTAAGAGACAGAGTAAGAGTGTCCAAACTACTAGCGGCCTCCCTGCAGTGGTGGCTGCATCTCCCAAACCTGATCAAAGGCGTACCTTTCCAGGCACCACCACATACACAGGTGCTGACGACCGATGCTTCTCCAAGGTTGGGGGTGCACATTGCCAGGGGGCATGCACTCAGGGCCTCTGGTCCCCTAGGGAGGTCACACAACAGATCAATCTGTTGGAGTTGCGAGCTATTCAATTGGCTCTGCAAACTTTCTCTCATGTCCTCTCTCACCAGTCTGTCTTGATTCAGACAGACAACCAAGTAGCAATGTTCTATGTGAACAAACAAGAGGGCACAGGATCCAGGCTTCTGTGTCAGGAAGCACAGGCCCTGTGCGCCTTTGCGGTCAAACAAGGCATGTTTCTCAAGGCAGTTTACCTGGCCAAGAGAATTACCTGGCAGACAGGTTGAGCAGGATTCTACAGCCTCATGAATGGCATTTGAATCCCCTAGTGGTCCAGCAGATCTTCTTGAAATGGGGCCTTCCAACCATCGATCTCTTTGCCAGTCCACTGAACCGTCAGCTGCCCAGGTTCTGTTCCAGACAACCGCATCCTCTGCGAATAGCAGCAGATGCCTTCCTAATCTCTTGGTCTACGGGCCTGCTGTATGCGTTTCCTCCAACGCCTCTAGTGGCTCGAACCCTATTCATGGTTCTTCGGGACAGGGCCTCGCTGATCCTGGTAGCCCCCAGATGGCCGAGGCAGCCGTGGTTTCCACTCCTTATGCAGCTGGCGGTGGACACCCCACTCCCTCTAGGGGTGCAACCCGATCTCCTGTCTCAGGATCAGGGATTTCTCCTGCACCCCAACCTCCAGTCCCTCCATTTGATGGCCTGGCTGCTGAAAGGGTAGTTCTAGCCCCCTTACTTCTACCTAGGGAAGTAGAGGAGGTGGTTTTGGCCTCTAGGAGACAATCCACCCGGAAATCTTATGCCCTCAAGTGGCGTAGGTTCTCCACCTGGTGTGCTCAGTGCCAAGAGGATCCATTTTCGTGCCTGGTACCAGTGGTGCTGCAGTATCTGCTTCACCTGTCTGACCTAGGCCTTAAATCCAGCTCTGTTTGGGTCCACCTCAGTGCTCTATCAGCGCACTACTCGCCGGTGGAGGGCCAGTCACTGTCGGTCCATCCCTTAGTGGCCTGCTTTTGCTCAAGCCTCCGATTCGTCCACCAGCCCCTGAATGGGATTTGAATGTGGTCTTGCAACAACTTACTCGCCCACCGTTTGAGCCGATGTCTACTTGCCATTTACGCTTCCTTTCCTGGAAGGCATTGTTCTTGGTGGCTCTTACCTCGGCCAGGCGTGTGAGTGATCTACAGGCTCTGGTTTCTGATAGACCGTGCACACGGTTCTATAGGAACAGGGTGGTCTTACGGACTCATCCTAAGTTCGTTCCAAAGGTTGTCTCCTCTTTCCACCTCAATCAGGAGGTGGTTCTTCCGACCTTCTTTCCCAGGCCGCATGCCATCTGGGCGGAAATGGTCTTGCATACCCTGGACTGTAGGAGGACGTTGTCTTTCTACATTGACCGTACGCAGGGGCATCGAAGGGCTGTTCAGCTCTTTGTATCTTTTGACCCTAATAAGCTGCGGTCACCTGTCTCCAAGCGTACCCTATCCATTTGGGTAGCAGACTGTATCGCCTGGGTGTACAGGGCAGCCGGCCTCTCTTTGCAGGGTCGAGTCACAGCCTACCGTGTCAGGGTGAAGGCTGTGTCAGTAGCTCATCTCCGCTCTGTTCCGTTGGCAGACATCTGCTGGGCTGCTACTTGGTCTTCAAGCCAGACTTTTGCGGCCCATTACTGCCTCGAGAGGGAGTCCCGCAGGGACAGTGCTTTCGGACAGGCGGTACTCCGTAATCTCTTTGAGGTTTAGGCAACTCCTAACCACCGGCCCTTGTGTTGGGCTACTGTTCAGGGGCGTTCTCAGAAAAGATTCTTATCTCGCATGCTGAGGCTCTAGAGGGAGCTTATTGTTCAGCTTTGGGTTCTCGGTAGCCTAGAGCTGGGGAGTCCAATATGTGAGGACCGACTTCCTGCTTGGTCCTGGAGAAAGAGTAGTTATTCACCTGTAACAGGTGTTCTCCAGGAGCAGCAGGAATCAGTCCTCACGACCCTCCCTCTTCCCCTTGAAGTTGCAGTCATATGATTTATTTTTTCTGTTTTTTGCTGTCTTTTAGCTACGTCATCAGACTGAGCAAGATGGCACCCTTGGGTGGGAAGGGGACCGTGCATGCGCGCTGCATTCCCAAAGGCTTTCTTTGAAAGCTGGGGAAATGCTCTGCACGAGGGCTGCGTCAGCGCCGACGTCACCCATATGTGAGGACTGATTCCTGCTGCTCCTGGAGAACACCTGTTACAGGTGAGTAACTACTCTTTCCCTGAAGAGCAGACCCAGCTGTGTCTGCATTAGTGAAGAGTCAACTGCTGCCTTGATTGTACATACTTACACATGGTGAACATGACTGCACATGTGTGTCTGTCCCCATTAGGTATACGTGACTATTCTGAAACATGGTGATGCTGCCACATTAGAGACAATGCTAAAGGTAAGGTCATTTCCCTAATACCAACTTGCTCAGCCAGATCAATATGGCTCTTTAATAGTTTTATAGTGAAAACTGGCTTGGAATGTGATTTCAGTTAGGCAGGCTTATTACTGTTTTATTTATTTATTTAACAGCTTTTATATACCGCGCTATTTATTATCAGTGCGGTTTACATATAACAAAGATTGCACAGTCAGACAACTGATCTGTGTTTACATTGTAACAGGAGTTTGAACTTGGAGCAACAGGGTAACTATATACATATGTACAACAAACATAATTAGGTCAGGTTGAGGTTTTGGTATGATACTGTGATTATTCTAATTCCTTTCTGGCTCTTTCTCAGAAGACTATGAAAGCAGTGCAAATCTTACCAGTGCCTCAGTTTGAGCATGGTTTGCCACACCTCTTTTCATTGCACTGATTACCCAATTTTTATTGAACTAAAACTTTAAATCTCATATTAATTCACAAAACTCTTCAGAGCTATGCACCATTTTTATTTTAATTTCGGTCTGAGAATTTCTTGGCCTGTTAAATCTCTAAGATTAGATGGCTCCCAGCTGCTTTCTCTTCCAGCAGTATCCAAGTCTCATTTTGCCGAAACAAGGAGCCCTTCTTTCTCTATTGCAGAGCCTCTGGAGTGGAACCAGGCTACTGCTAGAGCATAGGTTATTGATGGACCCTGTTTTTTATTAAAAACAAAACCAAAAAAACTTCCTTATCGTCCCTCTAGTCCAGTCCAGGTACTTGTGGGTTGTCACCTCTCAACAGCAGCTTGGAGACTGAGCATGTCATCTTTGATATCAGTACACATAGGCGGCTGACACCACCTACAAGCCCCAGTAGCCGGAGAGAGCTGATCCCAGAGTGTGGGGCTCACTGAAGGGACAACTAAGGAGAATCTTTTTTTTTTTAATTTTTTTATGTTCAGTGTGCTGGCTTAATGTATTGGGGCTAAGATCCCTATTTTCTCCAGGAACAAGCAGGAAATCAGTCCTCACATATGGGTGAAGTCGTCATTTGATAAAGGTTGGGGAAAAAAAAATTAAAAAGTAGTGTGGTTTGGTTGAGATGCCTTCTTTGGGAGAAGGGGGAAGCTCACAAATTGGGCACCTGGCAGACGTAGCGACTCCAGAACCCATAAGTGGGTGAGAAGCCACTGGAGCAGCAGAACCCTGTCTTTATGCCTTGCCGTGGCACTCCTGCCTCACTACCGACGCTGCGGAAAGGGCTGCGCAGGAGAGCGGTGAAGCAGCAAAAGACCTCAGTGTAGGGAGGCCAGTAAGCTTGATCCGTGGAGACCACAGAGAGTGGTGGGGGTTTTTGGGCTGAGCAGCACTGAGGGGCCTTCAGAGCGGTGCTCCTAACTGCTTGGCTAAGCGGTTTGTTCAGGTAGCACGGGAAACACTGCCATTTTGCATCAAGCCTTGATGGGTTGTAACAGGGAAGGGGGGAGGCAACTTGGATGCTCTGGGGCTCTTCCTCTGCATTTTTTGTTTTTTGCCTGGTAACCTTTGATCTAAGAACAGCTGGATAGTAACATAGTATATAATGGCAGATAAATCCAGTATGGTCCATCTAGGCTGCCCAGCAAGGCAGCAAGAGTAGGTGCACTTGCCGCTCCGTGCAGGTCACCCCTACCCATGCCTTTGTTTAGGGGGTTTACCCACTGCTCCGTGTAGGTCACCCCTATTTGTTCAGATATAAGAGATAGTTATGTTTATTTTGATTTTATCCTGTTGCTATAAAGGGATCCATTGTGACTGGCCTATGCCATTTTGAATTCTGTCACCGTATTTGCCCCCACCACTTTCATCGGGAGGGCATTCCAAGCATCCACCACCCTTTCAGTGAAAAAGTATTTCTCCAGGACCAAGCAGGAAGTCAGTCTTCACTTATGGGTGACATCGACGTCAATGGAGCCCCCATGAGGAAGCAATTCCCCAGCTTTCTAAGAAAACCTTTGGGAATACTGCGCGCATGCGCGGTCCCCTTCCTGCCTAAAGGTGCCATCTTGCTCAGTCTTTCTTTTTCCGTGGAGCCCACCGGACGTCTGTCCGTGTCACCCGGAAAATTGACGTTTTTTTCTAGCGATTTCATTGTGTATTTTTCTCCGGTTCGACGCCGGTTCCCCTTCCCGCCGGGTTCAGTACACCGGTATCGAGCCCGTCTTCTATTTTTCGGTTTTTGCCCTTCGTGGCTGGCATTCGCGCCCTTTTTGTCTTTTCCCTGGAAGGCCGGTCCTTTGACCTCGCGGGGGCCCTTTTTTCCCCGATGGCTTCCAGTGGTTTCAAAAAGTATGATCGGTGCAAGAAACTAATGTCTCTCACCGACACACACGACTGCTGCCTTTGGTGCCTGGGCCCAGATCGTGATCCTAAGATCTGTGACCCATGTGGCAAAATGTCCACCAAGGCACTTCAAAGCCGTCAGCATCAGAAAGAGAGGATTTTCTCGGACTCTGCCTCCGGCCGGGCCCGGACCTCGTCTGAGGCCTCGACGTCTCAGGAGTCTGATCCCAAGCATTGCTGGGGTTCCTCGGACAGGGGGGTCCCCCGATCGGGAACGTAAGAGGAAGAAACGGCTCGTGAGGGCAGCGTCGGAAGAGGTCCCTGGTTCCTCGAGGGCCAGATCTAAGACCCCCGACCGCCGCCTCGGGCTCTTGGAGCATGAAAAGCCGTCCAAGATGCCTCGCGTGGAGCCGGAACCCGTCGGACACATAAGTCCTGTGGTCCTCGTGGACTCTCCTCCGAGGGAGCCGACGTCGGGCCTGGCGCTGCTGGGGCCTGAGTCGGTGGCTGCTGAGTCTCCTGAGCTTGGACTCAGGCTGACAGCCTTGGAGTGTAGATTGTCTGCCTTCATGGATCAGCAGCGGGTACTGATGGCCAGCCTCGCTGGTGCATCTGCCCCAACCACCAGGATGTCGAAGTCGACCCTGGAGACCGAGCCGATACTCGAGACCATGAAGGCTCGAAGTCGTCCTCGGTCATGGTCCCCCTCGACCTCCCCCTCGGAACCGAGGGCATTGACGCCGGTGCCTTCGGCGTCGGGGCGGGTGCCGCCGAGACCCAAGCAGTCGGAGCCCCCCGATTCCTCTTCGGATGAGTCTGTGTGGGAGACGGAGGACGAGGAGTCCCCTGATACTTTTCAGACTCGGTGAATCCCTTTGGACTCACTGCGATCCAAGCCCCAGAGTAGGTCCCCACCGGAGGACACCAGGTTCTCGGAGTTCGTCAGGGACATGGCCAAGGCGTTGGCGATTCCCGTGGACCCCGAGGAGGAGCCTCGAGCCGAGGAGCTTGAGACCGTCCAGTATGATTCTCCTCCGAAGGAGGCCTTTACTGTGCCAGTCCCTCCGATGCTGGAACGGCTCCTCTTCCGGATGTGGGAGGCACTGGCCTCGGCGCCAGTTTTAAGCAAGCGGGTCGATTCTATCTATCAACTCCGTAAGAGCCCTGGATTCCAGAAGGTGCAGCTGCCGCACCATTCCATGGTGGTGGAATCGGCCATGCATCGTCTGAAGAGCCAGAAGATGCATTCCGCAGTGCCTCCCGGTAGGGAGGCACGGAACCTGGATGCTTTCGGCAGAAAGTGCTTCCAGGGCTCGATGCTTGCTTGCCGTGTCCAGTCCTACCAGCTGTACATGGGCATGTACTTACGAGACCTGGCGAAAGAGATTGCTGGGTTCTCTGCTGGCCTCTCCGGGGAACCTTTGCAGAGGTTCCAGACTTTGTCCTCAGGAATCCGGGACTGCTCGAAGTTCATGTCCTGAGCGGCCTACGATGGCTTCGAGGCTTCGGCCTCAAGCCCTGGGTGCAGGACAAGTTGGTCGATGTCCCTTGCCGAGGTGAAAACCTTTTTGGCAAACCCATGGCCGAGAAGGCGGCTGAGCTCGAAACTGAGCACCTGACTAGGACAAGGCTGTCCAGAAAAAGCTCTGCCCCCTTTTCATAAGAAGAAGGGCTCGGGTAAAAAGTCCTTTTACCCGAGAAAGGCAGCTGCCTACAAACCTTTTCCTCAGTACCAGGCCTCCCCAGCAGGGTCAGCAGGCCAAGGGGCAGGGACATGGGCCCCGTAGGCAGAAGACCCTCAAGCTTCCGGCTCCTGCTCCTGCTCAGCAGGGAGGGGGTTTTTGACTCCCACAGCATAGCCTTTCCACCTCTGCTGCCCCATTCCTGCACAGGAGGGTCGTCTAGCCCTGTTTGCCCACAGGTGGCCACCCATTACAGGGGATGCTTGGGTGTTGAGCATAGTCCACAGAGGCTATATGCTCCATTTCCAGCAGTTGCCCCCTGCCTACTTCCCCGGAGAGCCTCTAAGGCCTCCTCTACACACAGATCACCACCTTCAAGAACTTCAAGGTCTGCTTCTGGACAAGACGGCGGAGCCTGTACCTCCTCGCCTGCAGGGACATGGTTTCTACTCCAGGTACTTCCTCGTGCCAAAGAGAACCGGTGGCCTCAGGCCTATTTTAGACCTCAGGAACCTCAAGTTCTTGGAGAAAGAAAAGTTCAAGATGCTTACTCTTGGAACACTTCTGCCCTACCTCCAGCAGGGAGATTGGCTATGCTCCTTAGATCTCAAGGATGCGTACACTCACATCCTCATTCATCCAGACCACAGAAAGTACCTCAGGTTCATTGTGAGAAGAAACCATTACCAGTACAGAGTACTGCCTTTTGGCCTCACCTCCGCCCCAAGGGTCTTTACAAAGTGCCTGGCTGTGGTGGCGGTCTACTTGAGGACTCAAGGTGTTTTTGTCTTCCCCTATCTGGATGACTGGCTCATCAGGGGTCAGACTTACTAGGAGGCCAGGCAGGCCACCTTTCGAACTGTATTACTCCAACACCTAGGCTTTGTCATAAACTTCGCAAAGTCCACTTTGCTCCCCTCCCAGAACCTAGAGTTCATAGGGGCGCGGCAGGACTCTCTGCAAGCAAGGGCTTACTTGCCAGAAGACAGGGCTCAGAGGCTCATGGAGTTGGCCTCCCGGTTTCTCAGCATGCCAAGGGTTTCTGCCCGACTCTGTCTACAGCTCCTAGGCCACATGGCGTCGACGGTACATGTGACCCCCAATGCCCGCCTCCACATGAGGCCTGCACCAGTGGTGCCTCAGAACTCAGTGGAAGCAAGCCACAGGGAGCCTAGCGGACAAAGTGAGGGTGTCCAAACCCTTCCTGCATTCCCTGCAGTGGTGGCTACACCCCCCAACTTACTTCAGGGGGTGCCTTTCCAGGTGCCTGTCCCCACAGTGGTGTTGACGACAGATGCCTCCTTGCAGGGCTGGGGTGCACATTGTCTGGACCGGTGCCCTCAAGGCCTATGGTCTCCATGGGAGGCCACGCAACAGATCAACCTACTAGAACTTCGGGCTATTCGCTTAGCCCTCAAAACCTTCTCTCTCACCCTGGCTCACCAGTCTGTTCTGGTGCAGATGGACAATCAAGTGGCCATGTTCTACGTGAACAAGCAGGGGGGCACGGTGTCCAGCCTCCTGTGTCGAGAGGCGCAGGCCCTGTGCTCTTTTGCTCTCTGTTAATTGTTAATCCCTGTTATCCATGTTTTTATTCCCTGTTCTCTGTAAACTTAACATTTGTTTTTATGTTTAAGTACAAAACTTGTTAAAATGTAAACCGCGCTGATGTCAAAAGTGCGGTATATAAAAGCTGTTAAATAAATAAAAATAAATAAATAAATAAACACAACATGTTTCTCAAGGCTGTTTATCTCCCTGGCCAGGAAAACTTCCTGGCGGACAGGTTGAGCAGGTATGGCAACTGCACCCCTTGGTGGTTCAGAATATTTTCCTGAGATGGGGGCTTCCCTCCATAGATCTCTTTGCCAGTCCCCTGAACCGGCAGCTGCCCAGGTTCTGTTCCAGGCAACCGCATCCCCTGAGGACAGCAGCGGATGCCTTCCTGATTTCTTGGTCCCAGGGCCTCCTGTATGCGTTTCCTCCCACGCCTCTGGTGGCCCGAACCTTGTTCAAGATTCTCTGGGACAAGGCCTTGGTACTTTTAATAGCTCCCAGGTGGCCGAGGCAGCCCTGGTTTCCACTTCTGCTCCAGCTAGCCGTGGACACCCCACTGCCTCTGGGGTTGCAGCCTGATATTCTATCTCAGGATCAGGGTTCCCTTCTGCACCCCAATCTCAAATCTCTCAAGTTGATGGCCTGGAGGCTGCAAGGGTAGTGTTGGCTCCCTGGGGCCTACCCCGAGAAGTGGAGGAGGTGGTCTTGGCCTCTAGAAAGCAGTCCACCAGAAAAACCTATGCCTTGAAGTGGAGAAGGTTCTCCATCTGGTGTCAGCAGCGTAAGGAGGATCCTTTCGCCTGCACTGTACCGCTAGTGCTTCAGTATCTGCTACACTTGTCCAATCAAGGCCTTAAGTCCAATTCGGTTCGGGTCCACCTCTCTGCTCTAGCAGCTCACCACTCACTGGTGGAGGGACACTGTCGGTTCACCCCTTGGTGTCCAGGTTTCTCAGAGGCTTGCTTTTGCTCAAACCTCTTATCCGTCCATGGGCCCTGTGGCATTCAGACTCCTCAGAGGTGCCCTCAGAGCCCTTGCCTGCTCTGGACAAGGGCATACCTGGTTCTATGCCTTGCAAGCGGATTCAGAAGATAACAGACCTCAAGGATGGATGTCCTCCCAAAGGCGTTTCATGGATTTTACAGGACAGTCTGGAGGTTCCTGAAGAGGGCAGGTCTTCGGCAGAGGCGAGTCTGGACTCTTCAGATCGGGAGGACGGGGAATATTCTCCTTCAGACTCTTCGGTGACAGCTCAAGAGGACTCGCAGGATATCGGACTCTTTCGAAAAGAGGAGTTGCCCGCCTTAATAGCGCAGGTGGTAGAAGCGCTGCACCTCACTGACCCACCTGAGCCACAGAGTTCCCAATCTCTGTCTCAGGTGGATTCCATCTTAAAGGGCATATGTAAGCCTTCCAAAGCCTTCTCTTTCCCAGCGGAACTACAACAAATGGTATCTCGGGAATGGGAGTCCCCAGATACCTCTCTGCATACCACACGCCGTCTTGGTCAGTTATACCTTTGGTTCCCATCAGAACTTGAACGCTGGCTGGCATACCCGAAGGTGGATGCATTGGTGACTGGGGTTACCAAGCATACCACCATTCCGGTCGAGGGTGGAGTAGTGCTCCGAGACCAACAAGACCGTAAGGTTGAGTCTCTCCTGAAAACAGCTTTCTCATCTTCTGCTCTTTCACTCCAGGCGACAGTCTGCGGGGGTCTAGCGGCCCGTGCCTCGCTGTGGTGGATTCAGCAACTGCCAAAAGATCTGGCCATGGGAAGTCTGGAATCCGTCACGGCGTTCTTGGCTGATGCCTTTTATGATCTGTTACGTCTCTCAGCTCGCTTGTTGGCAGCGGTGACGGTAGCTAGGAGATGGCTTTGGCTGCGTCAGTGAGCAGCGGATGTTGCCTTCAAGACGCGACTTTCAAAGCTTCCCTTTAAAGGAAGGCTCCTCTTTGGTGAGGATCTGGATAAGTTGGTAAAGGATCTGGGTGAGGTCAAACCCCAACGTTTGCTGGAAGATAAGCCAAAGGCTTATTCACGTCGGCCTTCTTGTTCTCAGACTTTTCGGCGATTTCCTAGCTCTCGCGATTCCCGAAGATACCGTTCTTTTAAACCGGGCACCTCTGCGGCTCCTCCCAATCGCTTTGGTCAGAGATCGCAGTCCTATCGAGGAGCTCGCAAAGGCACAGAATCCTATTTGGGTTCAGGAAAGTTTTCTGCAACCACACGCCCTTCCCGTGGCCCACTCGAGACCTTGCCGCCAGTCAGAGGCCGGTTGGCACTTTTTTCTCGACAGTGGGCACACATAACCTCCAATCAGTGGGTCCTCGACATTGTATCTCACGGTTACTCCCTCGAATGGTAGCAGCCCATTCGCGACGCCTTCCTGGTCTCTCCAGGACGATCTCCCGGGAAAAGATTGGCCATTCAAACTATGATTCGAAGACGACTCCTCCTCATAGCCATTCGTCCTGTCCCCGTCATTGGAACGAGGGCTAGACCGTTACTCTATTTCGTGGTGCCCAAGAAGGACGGCTCCTTTCGTCCAATTCTGGATCTCAAAGGAGTCAACCGCAGCCTTCGAGTGCCTCACTTCCGAATGGAAATGCTCCGGTCCATCATCCAGGCGGTGCGCAAGAGTATCTGATGTCTCTCGATCTGACAGAAGCCTACTTTCACATTCCCATTCGGACCGAACACCAGCGTTTCCTGCGATTCGCAGTTCTCGGACAGCATTTTCAGTTTCGGGCAATGCCATTTGGCCTCGCCTCCGCTTCTCGAACTTTCTCCAAGGTAATGGTGGTGGTAGCAGCGGCCTTGCGCAAACAGGGTATCCGGGTACACTCCTACTTGGATGATTGGCTCATTCGGGCAGACTCCTTTCCGGAGACCTGCAGCACCATATCGGTGGTAGTTTCCTTCCTAGAGGAATTGGGTTGGGTGATCAATCGTGCCAAAAGCTGCCTTCAGCCATCTCAGCAGATCGACTTTCTCTGGGTATGATTCAACACCCGTCAGGGTCACGTATTCCTGACTCAGGAGCGTTTCCTCAAACTTTCTTCACAAATTCATCTATTTCTGCTTCAGGACTCGCCTCGGGCTTGGGATTACCTTCAGGTCCTGGGAACCATGGCAGCTGCCATCGAGCTCGTTCCTTGGGCCAGGGCGCACATGCGTTGCCTACAGAACGCGCTCCTCTCTTGGTGGTCACCAGTGTCGGAAGACTACCAACTCCGTCTTCCCGCTACGGCTGCCAATCAGACACAGCCTACGGTAGTGGCTCTCTCCACGCAATCTATTCAGAGGAGTATCTCTAGAAACTCCACGCTGGATATTAGTGACAACAGATGCCAGTCTGTCTGGCTGGGGAGCTCACTGTTGGACTCACACAGTGCAGGGAACTTGGTTTCCACGCGAGTCTTGATGGACTATCAACCATCTAGTAGCATGGGCAGTCCGCCTGGCTTTATGGTGTTTTCTAAATCTCCTGTGGATTCAAGCGGTTCATGTGTTATCCAACAACACAATGACGGTGTCTTATCTCAGCCGACAAGGGGGCATGAAGTGCCCAAGAGTGTCAAAGAAAATGACCCTCCTTTTCCCTTGGGCGGAGAGGCATTTACAAGCCATCTCGGCACAGCATATCGTGGGGATCAGCAATGTCAAGGCTGATTTTCTAAGCTGACATACTCTCGATCCCGGAGAGTGGAAACTTGTTCAGGAAGCCTTTCAGAAAATAGTTCAGAGATGGGGTTGGCTGGCGATAGATCTCATGGCCTCGGCAGCAAATGCCAAGGTGCCGGTCTTCTTCAGTCGCTGGAGGGAACACGGGTCTCACGGCATAGATGCTCTAGCACAGCCATGGCCAAAGCACGTTCTGCTTTACGTGTTTCCGCCTTGGGAAATGATCGGGAGAGTTCTCCATCGGATCAGGGAGCACCAGGGCCTAGTGATCCTAGTGGCTCCGGACTGGCCCAGGAGACCCTGGTATGCCGATCTCGTAAGGTTATCTCAGGTAGTTCCTCTGCGACTGGAAGCTCCCTTGGGCCTTCTCAGGCAAGGGCCGATCTCCATGGACAACCCCGCTCCTTACTTGCTTATGGCTTGGCTCTTGAACACCACAGGTTAACCCACAAGTGTTACTCTTCCAAAGTTGTGGCTACGATCCTCAATGCCTGACGATCATCAATATCTTTAGCATACACTCGGGTGTGGCGAGCTTTTGAGTCATGGTGTTTGACACCAGCTCTCTCCAAGGCGCTCCGGGATCCCAGAGGTTCTCACCTGTTTACAAGAGGGTGTTGATAAAGGATTAGCCTTCGGAACCCTTCGAGTACAGGTTTCGGCCTTAACGTGCTTCCGTGGGCTGGTTCGCAGCCACTCCCTTGTGTCGCACTTGGACATGTTGCGATTTCTCAAGGGGGTCAGACTACTGCACCCACCGGTTCGTCTGGTGGTCCCTTCCTGGGATCTCGTCCTGGTTCTGAAAGCTCTTATGAGCCGGTCCTTTGAACCTCTCAAGGAGGTTTCTCTTCGGGACTTGACACAAGACAGTGTTCTTAGTGGCAATAACCTCGGCTCGTAGAATCTCAAAGCTGCAAGCTCTTTCTTGTTGGGATCCCTATCTTTTGTTCTCTGCGGAGGGCATGTCTCTCCGAGCTGTTCCCTCCTTCTTGCCTAAGGTCCTTACACCTTTTCATCTCAATCAGCCTCTACTGTTGCCTGCCTTTTCAAAAGAGCAATGTTCAGGGCGGCATAAGAATCTTCGAGCGGTGGACCTCAAGAGAATTCTCGTCCGCTATCTGAAGGTGACCAATTCGTTTCGTAAGACAGACCATCTCTGTTCTTTTTGTGGGCCCGCTCCGAAGTCTCACGGCTTCTAAGTCCACTATTGCCAGGTGGCTACATCAGGCCATTGAAGCGGCCTATATTGGTCAAGGTAGACCGGTTCCTGCGGGTCTCCGGACTCACTCCACTCGAGCCCAGGCTACTTCTTGGGCCGAACGTTCTTAAGTAGCTAGTTCCTCTCGATATCTGTCGTTTGGCAACCTGGTCGTCTTTGTCCACGTTTGTTCGGCATTATCGTCTGGACATTCAAGCACGAGAGGACAGTCGGTTTGGAGTTGGTGTGCTATCAGCGGCTCTCTCTGCCCACCCTGAGGGTCGTTAGCTTGGGTACTCCTTGCTTGTCTGGACTGGTCTAGCAGTATGAACTGGAAGGAGAAATTTCACTTATCGTTAAATTTCCTTTCCTGGAATACTGCTAGACCAGTCCAGAACCTACCCGGTTGTCAGTTGTCAGTTGCAGTGGTGCATGTGCAGTGGAGCCGATGCTTATCTTTCAAGCACTACCAATATATTCCCTTGGATGGCCTACAGGCATTTCATACAGGCTTGATGTCCTAGGGACGCTTCATGCTCCTCTCCGATTCATGTAGATAGTTGAGCCTGTCTTCTCTCCTGTACATAGTTTACCTTGTTGGTCAGTTTAATACTAATAGTTATTGCTTGTCAGAAGATACTGAGTAGGACCCCTAGGGCTATACCTATGCCAACCAGAGCCTAACCAATCAGAGCTCTGGAGGTTTTTTTCTCTGTCTCCAACATCTGCTGGCAGGGGAGCATAACCCGCTTGTCTGGACTGCTCTAGCAGTATTCCAGGAAAGTAAATTAATGGTAAGTGAAATTTCTCAGACTTTTCCATTCAGCCCTTCAGCAATATCACTCACAAATATATTGAACAGTACAGGTCCCAGGACCGAACCCTGGGGCACGCCGCTAATCACCTTCCTTTCATCCAAGTGCGTTCTGTTTACCGTCACCTTCTGTCGTCTGTCAGTCAGCCAATTTCTGATCCAGTTCACCATCTTGTTGGGACCCATCCCCAAGCTGTTGAATTTATTGATAAGCCTCCTATGAGGAACAGTATCAAAGGCTTTGTTGAAATCTAGGTAGATCACATCCATCGCATGCCCTTGATCTAGTTCTCTGGTCACCCAGTCAGAGTACTCAATCTGATTTGTTTGGCAAAATCATCCTTTGGTAAAACCATGTTGCCTCAGATCATGCAACCTGTTGGTTTCAGGAAGTCTACTATGTGCTCTTTCAGGAGCCCCTCCATTACTTTTCCCACCACTGAAGTAAGGCTTACTGGCCTGTAGTTTGTCACTTCTTTCCTATTACCAATTTTGTGGAGAGGTACCACATCAGCCCTTCTCCAGTCCTGTGGAACTTCTACTGTCTCCAAGGATCTGTTAAAAACATCCTTTAATGGCCCTGCAAGAACCTCTGAGCTCTTTTAGTATCCTGGGATGTATCCCATCTGGTCCCCATAGGCTTGTCCACTTTCAGTTTTGCAAACTGTTCTAACACATCATCTTTTGTGAATGGTATGGTATTTTATTTATTTATTTTATTTTTATTTAGTGTACATTTGTATCCCGCTGCTTCCAGCGATCAGCAGCGGTTGCTATACATGGTAAGAGTGGCTGTACTGGCCAAGAATTTAGAAAGATATACATTGTGATTAGGGAGGGGGAGGTAATACACAGCAAACATAGGGTTACAGATTACAGTTGATTGATGGTGAACACTTCACACAGGATACATTATATACATATTTACACCTTCTACTCCATTCCCATTTGTATATTTGTCAATCACAGGTGGTCCTTCTCCAGATTTTCTCTAGTGAAGACGGAGCAGAAGTATTTGTTTTAGCATTTTCGCTTTTTCAATGTCACTTTCCACAAATCCGTTCCCAGCACTTTTGAGTCCTGCAATTCCACCTCTGATTTTCCTCCTCTCCCGAATATACCTGAAAAATATTTTGTCGCCACACTTCACATCTTTTTCCATCTTTTCTTCTGCCTTTGATTTTGCTATCCTTATTTCTCTTTTTGTCTCTTAGTTTGATCTTGTATTCTTTTCTGTGTTCCTCTGTTTGTGAGCTGCTGAATTTTGTGAAAGCTGTGGTTTTTTTGTCTTTATTTGTGCAGACACTTCTTTGGAGAACCAAATAGGTTTCCTTTTCCTCTTGTTTTTATTTACTTTCCTTATGTATGTATCTGTTGCACCTTTTATTGCCACCCTTAGTTTAGCCCATTGCAATTCCATTTCCCTTATCCCCCTCCCATCATACCAACTCCTCCTTCAGGTACTTGGTCATTTTACTGAAGCCAGCGATTTTAAAGTCTAGGACTTTGAGCTTGCTGTGATTGGATTGTACCTTGGCTTTTATCTCAAACCACACTGTGTGATGATTGCTGCTGTTCACATAGGCACCCACCTGGATATTCGACACACTATCTCCGTTGGTGAGCACTAAATCCAGCACGGAGCTCTCCCTGGTCGATTCCATCATAATTTGTTTAAATAACGCATCTTGGAAGGCATCCACAATTTTTTTTTTTTACTTTTTTCCAGATTTAGTGTAGTTACTCATCTGTAACAGGTGATCTCCGGGAACAGCAGGAATTGAGTCTTCATATATGGGTGACGTCAGCACAGAAGCCTGTGCGGGAATGCTCCCCAGCGTCCTATAGGAAAACATCGGCTGGCTCCATGGATCAACGTATCCTGGACATTGAGCGGAGTTTAGCAGGCTTGCTAGCTGCTTCGGTACCACTAAAGCCTCTGCAATATGTTCTGCAGCCACCGGTACCGAATGTGTCTACATCAACCATTGCACTGCTGCTACCCTCCCTATTCACTGGATACTGCATGACCTCATGCTTAGGATGTGGGAGACACCCTTAACTGTCTCTCCACATTCTCGGAGGCTCGATACCATGTACCGGGTACTGCAGTGTCCCGGTTTCCAGAAGACAGTTACCACACCACTCTATGGTAGTGGAATCGGCAGTGTGTCAAATCAAAGGTGCCAAGACACATTCCTCAGATCCTCCAGGCCAGGAGGCGAGAACTCTCAATGCCTTCAGGCCTCCATGTTATCGGCCAGAATAAGTTCTTACATACTCTACATGGGTATGTTCCTTCGGGAGGTTGCTAAGGATTTAGAACTAATGGCTCCTCTTCTCCCTGATGAAAAGAGGGCTGATTACCTGACATTTGTAAAACATGCCCAGAAGGTTTCCAAATTTATGAACAGGGCAACCTTTGACTGCTTTGAGTATATTAGCAGAACTTTCTGCTATTTGCATTGGTGCACATCGGATTGCTTGGTTACAAGCATCCGATCTTGAACAGTGGGTGCAAGATAAGCTGGGGAACATTCCTTGCACAGGGGAAAACCTTTTTGGCAAGGATTGGCAGGGCAAGGCCTCTCAGCTAGAATCCGAGAATAGCACTCTCAATAGGCTTTCTAGAACCACTGCCAACCCAGCTAAGAAAAAGACTATAAAGAAGCCTTTTTTCCAACAAGAAAAAGATTTACCCTTCCTATCCCCACGATGTGCATTGTCCAGTCCATGTTTCCCAGAAGGGACAGCAAAAACTTAAGCAGCAAAGGAAGGCTCATACCCCCAGGGCTCGAGGCCAACTCAACAGACCCAGCCTTCTCAAGGTCTTTGACTTCTTTCTAGGGAACTTAGCTGTCCTACCTCTGGAGATTCCAGAACCAGTCAACATTTCAGACTGTCACTTTGCCCAAAGGTGGCACCAGATAACATCAGAACATTGTACCCCTCTGCTATTATGGAGAGTCCAAACTTCACTTCCAAAGCATGCCCCCTCCATCTAAACTCCGAGAGTTCAGCTCTCAGCCTCCTCTCACCAATCTCTTGTTTCAAGAGATTACCACCCTTCTCACTCAGGGTGCGATAGAGGAGGTGCCACTCTCTCAGCAAGGCCTGGGCTTCTACTTCCCTTACTTCCTTATCCCAAAGAATACAGGAGGATACAGGCCCATTCTGGACCTCAGAGAATTGAACAAGTATCTGCTCCAAGAGAAATTCAAGATGATCTCTCTCGGAACTCTTCTCCCTTATCTCCAGAGTTAGGACTGGTTTTCTTCTCTAGATCTAAAGGATGCATATACCAATATCCTTATTCATGCAGAACACAGTAGGTTTCTACGATTCCTCTTTCAAGGAAGACATTACCAATACAGGGTTCTACCCTTCGGCCTGGCCTCTGCCCCAAGTGTCTTTACAAAATGAACTCCATGTTCATACTCATATTCATCGATATCTCAGCGGCATTCGATACAGTACATCACACCACCCTTTTGGACCGCCTGGCCTCGCTAGGTATAACGGACCCCCCTGAAATGGTTCACATCATACATATCCAATAGGATGCAACAAGTGCAATTCAACAACGACAGAGCTGATGTTTTCCCCCAAACCCAAGGGATCCCTCAAGGGTCTGCCCTCTCATCCCTACTGTTCAATTTGTATATAAAGCCGGTATGCAGTATTTTCCAGAAATACAACATAAATTACCACATATATGCCGACGATGTGATGTTATACACACAGCTCGACATAACACAGCCTAACTTCAGTCCACTAGAAGAATGCCTTGACATGCTCCAATCATGGCTTCAGCAAAACATGTCAATAAATCACAAAAAAACAGAGGTCATGTTCATGTCCAAGAAAGCCAATTTCATCCCGCCCACCACAGTCACACTAAACAAAAACATATACGATACAAAGCCTGTAATAAAGTATCTAGGAGTCCTACTTGACAGCAACCTCAAGATGGACAAACACCTCGGAACAGTTAACCGAGCCATCTTTTACAAATTCAAAATCCTTCAACCACTCCGCAATATCCTCGAGAAATCCGACTTTAGGTCTGTTGCTCAAGCACTAATCATTCCCCACCTGGATTACAGCAATGCCATTCTACAAGGGCTTCCAAAGAGCACACTAAGCATCCTGCAAATGGCTCAGAACGTGGCTGCAAGAGTCATCATGGAAAAAGTCACCGACCACATAACCCCAGTTCTAATGGATCTGCACTGGCTCCCAGTGGCCGCCCGCATCATCTACAAACTACTCATCACAACATTTAAACTCATCAATGGCATCGCACCATCCTACCTCAATAACCTAATCACTATTCAACCTAGCAACAGGAGCAGGAGAACTATGAATCTCAACACCCTATGTATCCCGACCAGCATAAGATCTGTCAAGGCCGAAACAAGCAATAGGGCGTTCACATACTCAGCGCCAATCCAATGGAACCAACTACCGCATGAATTAAGGCTCACAAACAACCTGAACGAATTTAGACGAAAACTGAAAACCTATCTGTTTCAAACCCACTACAACTTGATCTAACTGCGATACCCTACCTCAACCAGATCTCCTCTGCCGCACTCGGCAGCATATAATCTAATAGTATATAGTCATGTATAACTTGTACACCTTGGCAACTAATTCCGTACAAATTGTATATAACCATGTATAGTCTGTACACCTTGGCAACTAATTCTGTACAAATTGTATATATGGGGCCCTCCCCCAATCTACTGAAATCAAATGTATACCTTGATCTGTGTGCTTTAATCAAATATGTATCGTATCCAAATGCTTGTCCCGTGTTACGTAATCATTGACTAATCAAAATGTAAAACTGAAATCTCAATGTACCGTACAATACATTATGATTCTGTAAAGTAAACCGCTGCTGATCGTAGGAAGCAGCGGTATACAAGTGTTTACTAAATAAATAAAAAAATGCATGGCAGTAGTGGTGGCATTCCTAAGATCTCTAGGGATATTTGTCTTCCCTTACTTAACGACTGGATCAGCCGAGCAACGACAGCTCTAGAGGCCAGCTCTGCTCTTTCCCACACAATGCAGGTTCTTCAACACTTGGGATTTGTAATAAATCTTCCAAAATCCCAACTCACCCTTTCTCAAACCTTAGAATTCATAGAGGCTCTCCTAGATACGCAGCAGTCAAGGGCTTTTCTACCACAAACCCGCTGTGCTCGAATTGTTCACTAGCTTCTCAGGCATGTATGAAATCTTTCCTAACTGCTCGAGAAATGCTTCAACTGCTGGGCCATATGGCTTCCACTGTACATGTGGTTCCCTATACTCATCTGCATGTGTGTGTAGCTCAATGGACCCTGGCTTCACATTGGACTTAAGCATCAGGTCGTCTGGGGGACAGAATCATGATCTCTGCACGTCTCATTTTGTCTCTCCAATGGTGGCAATCACCAGAAAACCTTCTCGTAGGTTCACCTTTTCAGATGCCACCACACCAATTTAACCGGACGGATGCATCCAAATTGGGTTGGGGGGCTCATCTGGACAATTTCTCCATTTAGGGTCTTTGGACTCAGCAAGAGGCACGACTTTACATAAATCTATTGGAACTCGGAGCCATCCACAATGCTCTCAGGGTGTTCCAAGATCACCTTCGCTCCCACACAGTTCTAGTCCAGACGGACAATCAGGTAGCCATGTTCTATGTGAACAAGCAAGGTGGAACAGGTTCTCAAGTGTTATGCAACAAAGCCCTACAACTATGGTCTTTTGCCATATGCCAACAGATCCACCTATGTTTATTTGTTATGTTATGTTTATTTAAATTTGATATACCGCTCTGATCAAAAAGGTATCAAAGCGGTTTACAATACCACATCATTTAGTGAAAAAGAAAAGAACGCCAATTATAAGATAGGACAGAGTAGAGTAAAGAAACTGTCAAACAGATAAGAGGAGAGAGACACGGAACAGCACATTACCCAGATAAATAAACAGGACATCAATCTAGCCTCCAGAAACCGACGCCACGGACCAACGCCTAAGGGCCATGCCAAAGGGCCCTCTTGCGAGGCCCTCAGGCGCGGGCGCGCCCCGGCAACGGCAGTTCTTAAGCTGTTGAGCTGGGCTGATGATTGGCTGCTTGGGGAGGAAGGGGGAGCTCCTGCTCTCACCCCGGATCTAAGCGCTGCTCAGCTGAGGCCCCGGCAATGGCAGTTCTTAAGCCGTTGAGCTGGGCTGATTGGCTGCTCGGGGAGGAAGGGGGAGCTCCTGCTCTCACTCCGGATCTAAGCACTGCTCAGCTGAGGCCCCGGCAACGGCAGTTCTTAAGCTACTAGCTACTAGCTGTATATCTCCCTGGCAAACAAAATCTCTTGGCAGACAAACTCAGTCGAGTATTACTGCCTCGCAAGTGGTCTCTCCATGTGGACCAGATTGCTCAAATTTTTCACATCTGGGGAACCCCAGATATAGACCTGTTTGCAAGTCCTCAGAATGCCAAACTTCCCCGCTTCTGTTCCAGAACACCTGCTCAGAACAGTCAGGCAATGGATGCTTTCCACCTTCACTGGGGTCAGGACTTCCTATATGCCTACCCTCCCATTCCCCTTATCCCCAAGGCTCTTTTCAGAGAGACACGGGCTACATGATCCTCATAGCCCCGTGTTGGCCACAACAAACGTGGTATCCACTACTTCAACAAAACTCTCAAGCCAAACCTCTGGAGTTGTAATGTGCTCCAGATCTCCAATCACAGGATAACGGGATGCTGCTGCATCCAAACCTGCAGTCCTTACATCTGACAGCATGGCTGCTGAGAGCTTAGAATTCCGGGACATCAACCTCTCTCAACAAGTTAGAGGTATCCTATTGGCTTCAAGGAAACCTTCCACAAGGTGTTCTTATGCCTTCAAGTGGCAAAGGTTTTCAATCTGGTGTTCAAAAAAGTATCTTAATCCTTTTTCAGTTCCCGTGGAAGCATTACTTGAGTATCTCCTCCATCTCTCGTCCTCTGGACTCAAAACCAATTCGGTAAGAATCCACCTAAGTGCCATTGCGGCATCTCACATGCCCTTAGATGGACAACCTGTTTCCTCTCAGCCACTTGTAGTGCGCTTCATGAGGGGCCTACTCTTAACTAAGCCTCCCATTAGGCCACCACCAGTGGCACGGGACCTCAATGTTGTCCTCGGACAGCTTATGAAGCCACCCTTCGAACCCCTAGCCACTACGTCTCTGAAGTTTCTTTCTTGGAAAGTTACCTTCCTAATTGCCCTCACTTCTGCAAGACGCATCAGTGAGCTTTAGAGGCTGACCCTCTTTATACATGGTTTCACCATGATAAAGTAGTCCTTAGGACTCATCCTCACTTTATGCCAAAGGTGGTTTCGCCTTTTCATTTAAACCAGTCTGTTTACCTTCCTGCTTTCTTCCCTAGACCTCATTCCTCTAGTATAGAAAAAAGCCCACATACTCTGGATTGCAAATGTGCCTTGGCCTTTTATCTACAGAGAACTAGGCAGCACAGGAAAGCTTCACAGCTTTTTGTTGCTCTTGATTCCAGTCATCTAGGTCTACCAGTTTCCAAGAGAACACTCTCCAAATGGATTGCAGACTGTATATCTTTTGCATATGAGAGTGCGGGTCTTTCCCTTGAAGGTCATGTCACAGCACACAATATGCGAGCAATGGCTGCCTCCATGGCAAATCTACGCTCAGTGGCAATTGATGAAATATGCAAAGCAGCAACCTGGTCCTCTGTCCACACCTTTGTGGCTCATTAATGCTTAGACAAGGACTCCCACTGGGATGTCTGTTTGGCCAGGCTGTTCTCCAGCATCTCTTTCAGACTTAAATCAACTCGTACTGGGTTTCAATACCAGACATCCTTGGAGGATACATGACCTACTTAGACCTGTGTTTCACAGCTCTCTCTATGGTCATCTCCCTGGCATCTCCAAGCTAGGGAGTCCCATATGTGAAGACTACATTCCTGCTTGTTCCGGGAGATAGCGTAGTTACTCACCTGTAACAGGTGATCTTCTGGGAACAGCAGGAATTGAGTCTTCACTACCCACCCTCCTCCCCTAGGAGTTGTATTTCTCTCTCTCTCTCCTTCTCTACTTTTATCTCAGCTACAAACTCAACTGAGGAGGGAGAGTTGGAAAGGCGGGAAGGCAGCTACACAGGCGCAGTTGGATGCTCCCAAAAGCTTTCCTATAGGATGCTGGGGAATGTTCCCGTATGGGCTCCATCTGTGCCGACGTCACCCATATGTGAAGACTACATTCCTGCTTGTTCCTGAGATGCAGAAGGAACACTTCAATCCTCATCGGGTAGATTAAAGTCACCCAATATAATCACTTCCCCCTTCATGGCTATCTTTGCAATATCAACAATCAATTCGCTGTCCATTTCTTTGGTTTGAGTTGGAGGCATGTAGACCACACCAGTATGGATGACAGTGCCGTCTCCTCTTTCCAACACAATCCATAGCGCTGCTTATTTTCCCCATGTCCTCTGCATTTCAGCTTCTTTAATATTGCTTTTGACATATAGGGCTGCTACCAATGTTCCCTCTAACCTGCACTGGGTCCACCGCCAACATTCCTGCCGGCAGGGGGGGGTGCAAAGCGATCAACTCTCTGCCCCTCCCCCCACCAGCAGGAATGCCAGCGGAGGACCCGGCGCAGATTAAAGAGAGCATTGCGAGGGTGCTGTGTCTAACACATGCTGCAGCACCCTTGCAATGTTCTCTTTAATCTGCGCCAGGTCCTCCGCTGGCATTCCTGCTGGTGGGGGGAGGGGCAGAACATCGATCGCTCTGCATCCACCCCCCTCTCGCCGGCAGGAATGTTGGCGGCGGACCCAGCGCAGGTTAGAGGGAATATTGGCTGCTACTCTCCCTTTTTTTCCCTCTTATCTGTTCTAGATAAATTATAGCCAGCTATGGCTATATCCTATTCATGCGACTCGTTAAACCATGTTTCTGTAATGGCCACAATGTCCAAGTCCATTTCCACCATTAGGGCTTCCAGATCGGGAACTTTGGCTAGGCTTCGAGCATTTGTACTCATTGCTTTCCAGCATTTGTTGAATGGCTTGCCTGCCTTTTGCATGGAGTTTGTTCTACACGCCCTTTCCCACTTTCAATTGATGTGGTGGTCAAAAGTGTGGCTGTTTCCAATGTTTTTCTTTTGCTGGGAGTGACATACTGAACTTGTCTTTTTCCATCCGTCACCCCCCTTTCTCTAGTTTAAATGCCTGTCCACATACTGCTTGAATTTTTCACTTAGGATCCTTTTCCTTGCGGCAGAGAGATCTAGTCCATCAGCACAGTATAGTCTCTTGTTGATCCATGTTTCCCCTGCCGCCTATATATCTAAATCCTTCTTGTTTGCACCAGGTATGAAGCCATGTATTAAAGTTGTTTGTGATGCAGCCTTTCTTGCCCCCCTTACCATGAACAGGTAGAACTTCTGAGAATGCTGTAGTGTTAGCAATGGGCTTGAGTTTCTCTCCCAGAGTCTGGAAGTCCCTTTGAACTGCAGAGGCATTGTTTCTAGCCAGGTCATTTGTACCCAGTATCAGTTTTGGAGTGCTCACTTTCTGCATGAATTATACCAACAATTTAGTTTGTATCCCTGCTGGCTGAAGAGTATGGGAGGCATTTGATCATCCTCTCTCCTTTGAGCTGTGTTCCCAAGTTGGTGCCTCTGATGGAATCTTCAAGGAGTAGTAGTTTTCTGTTTTGTGATTTTTTTTCTTCTATTTGGTACATTAAGTCTATCATTTAAGGGCACTTTAGTTTCCACAGGTTGGTCACCCTCATTATCCAAGGCAGAGAAGGCATTATGCAGGGATATTTCTTAATGTATAGGGTGTCTGTTACAGGTTGCAACCTACCAGAGCCCACTGTGATCTATTTGTTCCTTGGCTGTTTGATTCTTTGTGGAAGCGGTGGTGGATTTTGTTCAGTTTGTACCCTAGAGGAGGTGTGTTTAATTGCAGCTAATTCTTCCCTTAGTAGAGTCAATTCTTTGCATAGCAGCTAACTTGAGGCATATAGGGGCAAGCTCTTCCAAATGAATCTTCTCAAAATGAAAGCACCACAGTTATTGCATTGATAACACAACATTCTGACTCAGCTGTCCTAGAAGGAGAAAAGGAGAAAAAATGGGTGTAACACCTAATTACAGGATAGATGTCAACGTATATGATGACTATATAGGGAATGAAACCCAGGGCTGGGTGGGGTGAGGGGTGTAGGGTAGGCGGGAACTTAAGTGTCCCTGGCTGGTAGCCCTTCTATGAACTGAGGGCACACTCAGTTATCTGATTTAAGGGCTATGCAAGGAACGTAGGCAGGCTGAAGATTCCTAAAAACCTATATTCAACAGGTAAAGTTTATTAAAAAAAAAAAAAAAAAAACCAGGCAGTGGTAAAGTTTGAAAGCCTTAGCCGAGTGTGTAGTCTCTTGAAGTTCTGATTGAGCAGACTGGTTCAAGTATTAGGTCAGTTGCGGATTTGAGAATCCAATTAGCCCCACCCTGTGAAGCAGGCTTGTAACAGACAAAGGAAACTGAAATATTCAAACTGAAATGGCTACTAAAATGGTTAGTGGTGTTCATTATAAAGCATACGAGGACAGACTTAAGGATCTTAATATGTACACCTTAGAGGAAAGGTGGTATAGTGGTGATATGATTGAGACGTTTAAATACCTCCATGGCATAAATGCACAGGGGGAGAGCCTCTTTCAATTGAAAGAAGTTCTGCTATGAAGGGGGTTGGGGGGGGGACTTGGGTTGAGGATGAAAGAGGATAGATTCAGAAATGTGCAGAAATATTTCTTTACAGAAAGAGTGGTGGATTTGTGGAATAGTCTCCCAGTGGAGGTGGTAAAGATGAGGACAGCATCTGAATTCAAAGAAGCATGGGACAAACACAGAGGTTCTCTAAAGGAAAAAAGGGGACTATTGTAGTTGTTGATATAGAAGGACAGACTAGATAGGCCATGTGGTCTTTTTCTGTCGTCATTTTTCTGTGTTTCTGTGAAATCTTACTGCTATGTATCAGCCTACTAAGCAAAGGTCCCTGTAACTTTAAAATTATACCCTTGCTGCAAAATTAAGTAGGAGACCTTATGTAGAAGACCAGGTCTAGCTGCATGTCTAAAAGCAATGTATATTTCTGTTCCAAGTAGCTATATATCGCAAATGTCCCAGGCCGGTAGGCCGCCTATGAACTGAGGGCACACAGATATCTTATTTAAGGGCTATCAAGAAACATAGGCAGGCTGAAGATTCCTAAAAATCTATATTCAGCAGGTAAAGTTTGAAAGCTGTAGCTGAGTGTGTAGTTTCTTGACGTTCTGATGAGCAGATAGAAATTCAAAGAGAAAAACCAACAGACCAAAACCACTGAAAAGCCAAAGGTCGGGAGAGGCTACGAGGCCTCTCCCTGGGTCAGTCATGCTGGCGAAGGCCATGTGCCTCACATGTGGGGCTAGAAGGAGCTCTGTCTCTGCTGTGGCTGTGAGACGGAGTCCAGATCGGCAGAGGAAGGTTTCCTGGAAGGCAAAGTGGGGCAAGCAGGAACCCCCAGGAGACTAGAATATCCTCTCAGGCAGCAGAGGGCTGCATTTCGCCCACTGCTGTGACAGGGGCCTCGGCCGTTACAGAGGGAGCCGATAGACAGGCCCCACCAGTACTAGAGTGTAGGAGCATGGAGTTCTCTTCTCTGGGGCCTTCCACTTCTCAGGAGTCGGTTGGGTGTAGTGGCCAAACTGAATTTTTCTCTCCAGAGTTTGTGCTCCTTATGTATAAGGCATTCTGCATGAAGCAGGAGGGGGTAGAGCCCTCTGCTGTGCCAGAGATACAGGCAGCTGAGGAGGAGCCCGCAGTCATTCAGCAGCGCCTGGAGGGGGACCCTTGTGAGGAGTTAGGCTCCATCTGTTTGAAGGACCCAGTAGACCTGGAAGGGGAGGCAGACCTGGGGGTTGAGACGGGAAAACTGGAAAAAGGAGAGATTCTGCAGGAGGAATCTCGCATCGTCTGTGTGTTCCGCAAAGAAGAGTTGGAAGTGCTCATCGCTCAGTTGTTGAAGACTCTAAACATGGTGGCAGGTATATCGTAAGGAGAAGACCCTTTGGAGAGTCCACTGTTTCAGGCAGTCCTGAAGACCCAGTTGGTGTTTCCACTGCATAGGTTTATTAAGCAAATGATACAGGAGGAGTGGGGAGGTTCTGGAGGCCGCTCTAAGAGGCATTCGAACCATGGCCTGTCTCTATCTGCTGCCGGAACAGGAAAGCGATCCTGTGTTCCCCGAAAGTGGATGCGGTGGTATCAGCTGTCACTAAGAAAACCACTACTCCAGTGGAAGGCAGTACCGCCTTTTAAAGATGTGCAGGACAGGAAGTTGAAGATGTTGCTGAAGCAAGAGTTCGACATTAATGCACTATCATTGCAAGCGTCGGTCTGCGGGGCATCAAAGCCAGAGCATGCTTGTGCTGGGCGCAGGGAATCTCAAATGGTATTGGTGAGGCACAGGTTCCACCACCATAGGCAGCTGTTGGAGTCAGAGGCAGCCTACTTGGTGGATGCTTTTTATGACTTCATTAGAGGCTTATCCAAGAGTATGGCCTTGGTGGTGACCGCGTGCCATTACATATGGTTGCGCAATTGGCTGGTGTATGTCTCCTCCAAGTTATGTTTGAGCAGGCTTCCCTTTAAGGGGGAAGCTCTTGTTCGGAGAAGCACTTGATAAGTTGGTGAAGGACCTGGGGAAGTCTAAAGGGGGAAGGCTTCCTGAAGATAAACCGAAGCCGGGGCATTTGTCTGGGCCATTGCAGGGCCAGCCATGGGATTTCCGCCACTTCCAGTTGGTGTATTTTGTGTAGTATCAGAGAGGGTGCTTCCCGTGCTGCGGCTTTTGAGGAGCAGGTTGAGGGTTCTAATTTGCCTCCTCGGCCATGACCAAAAAAACATAATGAAACGAGGGAGGCCCGGCCAGAAGTAGATCTCATGGGTGGTCGGCTGCGGGACCTCTACCCGGCATAGGCCTGGATCACCTCCAAACAGTGGGTCTTGGAAATCATCAGAGAGGGGTACATGCTGGAATTTGCCTGTCCTCTTATGGATGCCTTTGTCAGGTCTCCATACAAAACATCCAGCAAATTCTAAGCTCTGCAGGACACCTTCAATCGGCTTTGGCAGCTGGAAGCCGTAGTGGAGGTGCCCCAGGGCCAATGCGGTTATGGTCGATACTCCATTTATTTTGTGGTCCCCAAAAAGGAGGGCTCTTTTCGACCCATCTTAGATCTCAAGTATATAAATCAGTGTCTGCGAGTACTCAGTTTTTGTATGGAGACCCTCTAGTCAGTCATCGTGGCCATAGAAGAGGGGAGAGTTCCTGACCCCTCTCAATCTCTGAGGTCTACTTGCATATTCTGATTCGGCCCAAACATCAGCCTCCACTTTGCGGTACCGATGGGCATTGCCTTTTGGCCTGGCGACTGCTCCACATACATTCACCAAGGTTATGGTGGTGGTTGCAGTGGTTCTTGTCAGGAGGGCATTCTGGTACATCATTACCTGGACGATTGGCTCATCTGGGCAAAGTCCACAGAAGAGAGCGAGAGAGCCACAGCAAGAGTTATTGAGTTCCTACAGGACCTCAGCTGGGTTATCAATTTTGCAAAGAGCCGCTTATTGCCATCACAAGACCTGCTGTATCTGGGAGCACGCTTCCAGATGGACAGGGGCAGAATATCCTTGCCAGTGGAGAGGATGCAGACATTACAGCGGCAAGTAAAGCAGTTCCTCCGCATGAGCATTCTTGCATTTTCTTCGGCTCTTGGGATCTATGGCAGTGGCCATTGACTTGGTGCCTTGGGCCAGGTCCCACATGCAACCTTTGCATCCCCCACAATGCCCCCTCCCCTCACCCACCCATTGCCCTGTCCGAGGGTGGCATGGTGGGGGGATGAGATCGGAGAAGCTCTTAGCCGGCATACTACTGAAGACACCCAATTGGATCCTGCTGATGACTGATGCCAGTCTCTCAGGCGGTGGCGGGGGGGGGGGGCAATCTCAGGCCATGCCCTCTGTTTCAGGGACCAACCACCCTGCATTATTAGATCCTATCAACCACTTGGAGATGAGAGCAGTGTTTCTGGCATTTCAGGAGTTCCGCACCCTATTGCATGAGAAAGCGGTGTGGGTTTTTTGGACAATGCCATGACACGACACAAGCAGCGTGCATCTCGAGACAGAGATTGGACTGTTGATAAAGTGGGCAGAGGACAATCTACAGGCGCTCTCAGCAGCGCATGTGGCAGGAACAGAGAATGTAATGGCAGACTATCTCAGTCTGTTCCGCCTGGACCCCGGAGAGTGGTGTCTCGGTGAGGCAGTGTTCATGTAGGTGGTAAGCTGGTGGGGTCCACTTATCGTGGATCTGATGGCGACCTTAAAGTCAACCAAGGCAAACCAATTCTTTAGCAGAAGAAAGGAAAGAATGTACAAAGGTCTGGATGCCTTGGTACAATGCTAGCCCACAAATGTCCCTCTGTGGGCGCTCATAGGGTGCATGGTGCAGAGAATCGAAGCACACCAAAGCCTAGTCATTCTCATTGCTCCCGATTGGCCACAGAGACCATGGTACGTGGATCTGCTCAGGCTGATAGTGGACCATTTGTGGTGACTACCACTCTGGCCCAACCTCTGCACAGCCTGGTTCTTGAAAGGGCATGGTTGAAAAGAAAGGGTTATTCTTTCCCAGTGATATTAACACTGTTGAAGGCCCGCAAGCACTCCACCTCACTTTTTTGTGTCTGGGTTTAGAGGATATTTGAGGCTTGGTGTATGGAGAACTGTCGTCCTCTGTTGGCTTCAGTGTCGGAGGTGTGCTAGCCTTCTTGCAGGCGGAGCTCAAAAAGGGCCTAGCCTGCAGTTCGCTGCAGATACAGGTGGCAGAGATTACCTGTTATCACGGTAGGGTCCAAGGTGGTTCCTTGGCAACCCATCCAGATGTAGTGTGGTTCCTTAGAGCTGTTAAGCAGATCCAGCCTCTGATACGATCGGTGGTACCTCCTTGGGACCTTATTCTAGTTTTGTTGGCTCTGGCTGCAGAGCCTTTTGAGTTGATGAATGAGTCTGTGCTGAAGAATTTGATGTTGAAGACCGTCTTTCTGTTGGCTATCTGTTTGCACAGCAGATTTCAGAGTTGCAAGTGCTGTCGTGTTGAGAGCCTTTCTTGTCCATCTCTAAGGAGAAGGTGCTAAGAACAGTTCCCTCTTTTTCTGCCCAAGGTGCTCTCGATTTTTCATCTGAATCAGATGATCACTCTGCCAGCCTTTTCAGAAGTAGGGGAAGCACAAGAGGACTCCCTGCTCTGCCTCTGGATATGCGATGGACCTTGAGACATTATTTGAGACGTGTACTACCAACTGCCTGACCAGAATGAACAGAAGGATGGTGAAATGCTCAGAGAGATCAGGGAAGCTAAAAAAAAATGTTACAACACAGTAATAATAATGGGTGATTTAAATTACCCTGGCATCGACTGAGTCCGTGTCACGGCAGGATATGCTAGGGAGATAGTTTATAGATGAAATAAATGATTGCTTCTTGGAGCAGCTGGTTCATGAACTGACAAGAGGGGAAGCCATTTTGGACCTAATCCTTAGTGGTACACAAGATCTAGTGCAAGAGATAAGGGTGTTGGGGCCATTTGGCAATCGTGATCGTAGCATGATCACATTTGATTTCATAAATGAAGAAAGGATGGCAAGGAAATCCACAGTACTGCCTTTTAACTTGCAAAATGGAGACAATGATAAAATGAGGAAAACGGTTAAGAAAAAACTAAAAGGAGCAGCTGTAAAGGTTAAAAATGTACATCAAGCATGGGTTTACAAATACTATCTTGGAAGCCCGGACCAGCTGTATTCCGAGAAAAGTGGAAGGAAGTCCAAAAAACTGCCAGCATGGTTTAAAGGTGAGTTCAGAGAGGCTGTTATAGCCAAAAAAAGCATCTTTCAG
This sequence comes from Ichthyophis bannanicus, assembly GCA_033557465.1. Classification (NCBI taxonomy): domain Eukaryota; kingdom Metazoa; phylum Chordata; class Amphibia; order Gymnophiona; family Ichthyophiidae; genus Ichthyophis; species Ichthyophis bannanicus. Next base: position 643,915,847 of record CM066032.1, read on the forward strand.
GAAATGGAAAAAGGAGCCAAATAACGAAAACTGGAAACACAAGCATTGGCAAGTTAGATGCAAGGCACTGATAAGGCAGGAAAAGAGAATTTGAGAAGAAGCTTGCTGTGGAAGCAAAAATGCATAATGACTTTTTCAAGTACATTTGTAGTAATAAAAACAAACAAACCCAAAAACCTGTGAGAGTCAAAGGACCATTAGATGATAGATGGGTAAAGGGGGCATTAAGAGGGGATAAGGCCATAGCAGAGAGACTGAATGAATTCTTTACTTCGGTCTTTACTGAAGAAGATGTAGGGAAGCTACCCATGACTGAAATGGTATTTAAAGGTGATGCATCGGAAGAACTGAACGAAATATTGATAAACTGGGAAGATATACTACACCTATTTGATAAACTAAACAGTAGCAAATCACCAAGGGTGTTGAAAGAACTGAAATGAGATTGCAGACCTATTATTAGTAATCTGTGAACTATCGTTAAAATCATCTGTAGTATCTGAAGATTGGCAAATGGCCAATGTAATGCCAATTTTTAAAAAGGGTTCCAGGGCTTATCCAGGAAACTACAGGCCAGTGAGCCTGACATCAATTCCAGGCAAAATGGTAGAAACCATTATAAAGAACAAAATTACTGAACATGTAGATTAGTCAGCATTGGTTTAATGGGAGAAAGCCAACATGGCTTTAGCCAAGGAGAGTCTTGTCTTACTAATCTATCATGTAGATAGTCTTACTAATCTATCATGTAGATATCTTGTCTTACTAACTATCATGTAGATAGTTTCCCCTGTTATCCAAGTTGATTGCTCCTGTTCATTGTAATGACCTGACTATAGTTTATTGTCGGATACTGTTTGTTTTTATGTAAACCGCGCTGATCGCAAATAGTGCGGTATATAAGAAATGTAAATAAATAAATAAAAATAAATCTGTGTTTTTTTTTTAAGGTGTGAATAAACAGGTAGACAAAGGTGAGTCAGTCGATGTAGTGTATTTGGATTTTCAGAAAACCTTTGGCAAGGTCCCTCATGAGAGATTCTTGGCGAAGTTAAAAAGTCATTGTACTATTGTGGATCAGGAACTGGTTAAAAGAGAAAGGAGAGGGTAGGGCTAAATGGCCAGTTTTCCCAATGGAGAAAGGTTTATAGTGGAGTACCCCAGGGATCTGTTCTGGGTCCGCTGCTTTTTAACATATTTGTAAATGACCTGGAAATGGGAATCAACGAGTGTGGTAATAGAGTGAGGTAGTCAAATTTTCAGATGAGACAAAATTATTCAAAGTTATTAAAACTCAAGAATGTGAAAAATTGCAAGAAGACCTTAACAAATTGGAAGACTTTGGACGTTCAAATGGCAGACAAAATTTAATGTGGACAAGTGCAAAGTTACATACCTAGGAAAGAATAACCCAAACTATGGTTACGCGATGCAGTGTTCCACATTAGGAACCACCTCCCAGGAAAAGGATTTAGGCGTCATCGTGAATAACACATTGAAACCCTCTGTCCAGGGTGCAGCAGCGGCCCAGGAGGCAAATAAAATGCTAGGAATTATAAGGAAAGGAATGGAAAATTAAAATATTGTGTGCAGTTCTGGTCGCCGTATCTTAAAAAGGATATAGAAAAGGTACAGAGAAGAGCCACCAAAATGGTAAAGGGGCTGGAAGGATACCCCTATGAGGAGAGGCTTAAAGGGTTAGGGCTTTTCAACCTGGAAAAGAGATGGCTGAGGAGAGAGATTATAGAGGTCTATAAATTAATGAATGGAGTGGAACGGGTAAATGTAGATTGTTTATGCCATCAAAATATAGAAAGACTAGGGGACATGCAATGAAGCCACAGTGTAATCTGTTTAAGACTAATAAGAGAAAGTACTTTTTCACTCAATGCATAATCAAACTCTGGCGTTAGTTACCAGAGGATGTAGTAAAAGCTGTTAGTGTAGCTAGGTTTGGATAAGTTCCTGGATGAAAGGTCCATAAACCATTATTAAAGAATACCTAGTTAATCCACTGCTTGCCCCAAGCATTATGGAACCTGTGTGTCTTTTTGAGAAACTGCAAGGTACTTGTGACCTGGATTGGCCACTGTTGGAAACAAGATACTGGGCTTGATGGAGTTTGGTCTGACCAAGTATGGCATTTCTTATGTTTGAAGGGGATGGACCCTTTTCGGAAGTCAGACTATTTGTTTATCTTGTTTGGAGGACCATGTAAGGGAGAGGCTGAATTCAAGGCCTCTATATATCTAGATGGATTAAGGAAGCAATTTCCTCGGCTTATCTGCTACAATGCAGGCCAGGGCTGGTTGGGTGCGGGCTCATTCGACCAGTCCACAGTCTGCCGCTTGGGCTGAGGCTGGTCTCATCCCACCAGCAGATATCTGCAGGGTGGCCATCTGGGAGTCTCTGCATACCTTTGTGAAGCATTACCATCAGGATGTCCAGGTGGCAGGGGATGCAAGGTTCGGTTTGGTGGTGATTCAGGTCAGGCTTGCAGGTCTCTCCTGAAGGTAGCACTGCTATGGTACATCCCACAAGTACGGGACTGGACTAGAGGGACGATAAGGCAGATGAAATTAGGCCTTACATGCTAATTGGATTGTCTTGAGTATCTCCAGTCTGGTCCTGGACCTGCCCTCGTTCTTCAGTGTTTGCGATCTCGGCCTGGGAGAGATTTATCATTAGATTGCCGGGTTTCGTGGGTGAGCAGTCGGTGTTAGGGCTCCCAAGGGAGCCATTGCCTTATTTTTTTTTCATTTTTCTTTGGAGTTTGATCCAAGGGGACAGGGAAAAAAATTAAATATAAAGAGGGGATCTGGTAGGTTAATAGAGCGGCCACTATAATGGACGTGGACGTAAGGTATTTCCTTATACACTTTCCTTTGTCACAGCGGTTGTGACACCAGTTAGGTTAAGTATGTCTGCTCCAAGGTGTTGATGGGTGAGCTGCTGCTTCTTCCTTCAGATGAAGTGTTTTCTTGTTATTTGGGGCTGGGGGGGCTTAAAAGGGAGAGAGGAGGCATTATGGGTTAAACTAGAAAGAGGGAAAGAGAAATCTATTTGCATTGGCGTGATATACAGACTTCCCTCACAAGAGGAAGAGGTGGACAGAGTTAATTGAAGATATACGCAGCATTGCTAGGAAAGGGGAAGTGCTTCTGATAGGGGATTTCAATATGCCAGATGTTGATTGGCACATTCCTGCTGCAGTATCATCTAGAAGTAAAGAGATCCTGGATTCTCTACAGGGAGAACTATTCAGGCAATTGGTAACAGACCCCACGCGAAGGGGCCATACTGGACTTGGTGCTTACCAATGGTGAAAGTGTTTCTGATGTTATAGTGGGAGATCATTTTGCATCCAGTGATCACCAGATGGTGTGGTTCAGTATTAGGACTAGGGCTGTTAGAATACATTCAAAAGTGAGGGTCTTAGACTTTAGAAAAACTAACTTTGCCAAGATGGGCCAATATCTCAGGGAGTTGTTAGGATGGGAACAGCTGGGGGATGTAGAAAAACAGTGGGCAAAACTGAAAGGGGATATTTTAAGGGCAACCAACCTTTTTGTTAAAATGGTAATAAATAAAGGTAAAAGGAAAAGGAGACCGCTATGGCTTTCGAAAGAAGTAGCTGAAAAGGTGAAGAAAAAGAGGGAGGCCTTCATGAAATACAAGAGATCACAGAGAGAGGAAGACAGGCATCTATATTTGGAAAAACTTAGAGAAGCTAGCAAAGTAGTCAAGAAAGCAAAGATTCAAAAAGAGGAGGAAATAGCCAGTGCAATAAAATGGGGGATAAGACGTTTTTCAGATATGTTAGTGAGAAGAGGAAGGCAAAAAGTGGTATTGTCAGACTCAAGGGTGAAGGGGAGGAATAGGTAGAATCTGATGAGGATAAAGCGGAATTGCTTAACAAATATTTCTGTTCTGTGTTCACAGATGAAGAACCAGGAACAGGACCTCAGAAAACACCCATAAACAGGAACAGAAGCGAGGGGCATCTTGAACAATTTTCAGAAGACTGTGTTCGTGAGAAACTAGCTCAACTTAAAGTAGACAAAGTAATGGGACCGGATGGGATACACCTTAGAATACTGAGGGAACTTGGGGACGTTCTAGCAGCTCCACTGAGTGACCTTTTCAATGCCTTGTTGGAGTCGGGAGTGGTGCCAAAGGACTGGAGAAAGGCTCATGTGGTGCCTTTACACAAAAGCGGAAGTAAGGATGTGGTTGAAAATTACAGGCCGGTTAGTTTAACTTCGGTGGTGAGTAAATTATTGGAAACGTTGCTGAAAGAGAAAATAGTGAGGTTTCTGGAGCCCAGCGGATTACAGGATCTGAGGAAGCATGGATTCACCAGAGGCAGGTCTTGTCAAACAAATCTGATCTCTTTTGACTGGGTGACCAGGGAGTTGGACCGAGGGAGAGCCCTAGATGTGGTGTATTTAGATTTTAGTAAAGCCTTTGACACCGTTCCTTATAGGCGACTTATAAACAAACTGAGCACCCTAAGGATGGACCCTAAAGTTACTGCTTGGGTTAGAAATTGGTTGTGTGGGAGGCGACAAAGAGTGCAGGTAAATGGAGCTCACTCTGAGGAGAAGGAAGTTACCAGTGGTGTGCCCCAAGGATCTGTCCTTGGTCCGATTTCTTTTTTTTTTTTTTTTTTTTTAACATCTTTGTTAGTGATATAGCGAAAGGGCTGTCGGGTAAGGTTTGCCTGTTAGCGGATGATACCAAAATCTGCAATAGAGTTGACACCCAGGAAGGTGTAATAGGAGGAGGGATCTAGCTAAGCTTGAAGAATGGTCAAGAATTTGGCAGCTGGGATTTCATGTTAAAAAATGTAAGGTCATGCATCTGGGCTACAGCAATCCAAGGGAGCATTATAATCTCCAGGAACAAGCAGGAATAAGTCCTCACATATGGGTATAGGAGGTGAAGTACTTTTGTCCACTAAAGAAGAGCGGGACCTAGGCATGGTTGTGTCTGATGATCTTAAAGTAGATAAACAGGTAGAAAAGGCGATGGCAAAAGCTAGAAGGGTGCATACAGAGAGGAATGGCTAGCAGAAAAAAAGGAGGTGATAGTGCCTCTGTATAGGCCTTTGGTGCGATCTCATTTGGAGTATAGAGTGCAATTCTGGAGACCGCACCTTCAAAAGGATATAAACAGGATGGAGTCAGTACAGAAGGTGGCTACTAAAATGGTTAGTGGTCTTCATTATAAAGCATATGAGGACAGACTTAAGGATCTTATTATGTACACCTTAGAGGAAAGGCGAGATAGAGGTGATATGATTGAGATGTTTAAATACCTCTGTGGGATAAATGCACAGGGAGAGAGCCTCTTTCAATTGAAAGCAAGTTCTGGTACAAGGGGACATGGGATGAGGGTGAAGGGGGATAGATTCAGGAGTGATATGTGGAAATATTTCTTTATGGAAAGAGTGGTGGATCTGTGGAAGTCTCCCAGTGGAGGTGGTAGAGATGAGGACAGTATCTGAATTCAAAAAAGCATGGGACAAACACAGAGGATCTCTAAAGGAAAAAAGGGGACTGTTGTAGTTGTTGATATAGAAGGACAGACTAGATAGGCCATGCGGTCTTTTTCTGTTGTCATTTTTCTGTTTCTATGTTTTTTATCATGGCTTATCGTCTTAATTGTGACTCCTGTGAATCTGCTTTGTCAATAGTTTATTGGGGCTGGTAGGTGGTCCCAGCTGCCTATAGGTACTTTGTTATCAAAGATGACATGCTCAGTCTCCAAGCTGCTGGTGAGAGGTGACAACCCACAAGTACTGGGATTGGACTGAAGGTACTCGAGGAAAGCCCATTAGCAGGTATGGCTTAATTTCACCATGGTGAAATTAGGCCGTACCTGCTAATTTTCTTTCCTTGAGTCCTCTAGTCCAATCCAGACACATGGGTTTATGCCCTATTACCAGCAGATGGAGACTGAGAACCAGTGATTTTTGATGTCACACTATAAAGAATTTGTGAATCTACGGCCACACCATTATTCTGTTGACAAAGCAGATTCCACACTTACAAAATAACAAATTGTAACTACCTATAGTAACTACATACATTAAGACAACACAGGAATTGAGTATCACGGCTCCCACCAAACTGAGAACAGGACAATTCAACCTTAATCAGGGGCTTTCAGGGTAGGGGCAGCCCCCCTGATAGGAATGAAGAAAAGCCCTGGAGAGGCACAACTACACACTTTAATTTCTTCCATGTCCAGGCTCACTAAAACAGAATTGACAGGGACTGGATAGACTCAAAGAAAGAAAATTAGCAGCTGAGGTCTAATTTCACCTTACTCATCATCCCTCCATTCCAGTCCAGATGCATGGGATGTACCAGAGCAGTACTAAAGTTCGGGTAGGACCCACGAGCCTAGCCTGCAACACCTGTGCTCTGAGCTGCACATCCCCTCTTGCCTGAACATCCAGGTAGTAATGCCACACAAAAGAATGGAGCGATAACCACGTCACCGCTTTACAGATATCTGCTGGAGGAACAAGACCATATTTGGCTCACGCTGCCTTAGCCCTAGTCAAGTGAGCCCTTAAATCCCTCCCCCCCCAGAAATGATTTCCACTTGAGCAAATACACATAAGCAATAGCCTCTTTCAACCACCATGCAATAGATGCTTTCAAAGCCGCTTCACCTTTGCATGGACCACCGAACAGAATAAAGAGGTGATCCGACTTCTGAAAAGCTTCAGTACGCTTAAGATATCGTCGCAGGAATCTGTGAATGTCCAACAGATGCAACTGATCCGAATCCGAGGTCTCCAAATCAGAAAATACGGGTAGAGTTACTGATTAGTTAAGATGGAGCACCAACACTATCTTCGGTAAGAAAGAGGGAACCAGATGAATCGCCACCTTTTCTTTGGAGATTGCGAGAAAAGGCTCCCTATAAGAATAAGGCCTGTAATTCTGAAGTTATACGTGCCAAGCAGATAGCTACCAGAAAAACTGCCTTCAACGTAGGATATTTCAGCGATGTTGAGGTAAGAGATTCAAAGGGAGCTTCCGTAAGTGTAGACAATACCAGGTTCAGGTCCCACACTGGGACAATGTGGCGCACTGGCAGCTGAATCTGTTTGACCCCCTTCAAATAACAAAGCACATTTGGGTGAGAAGCTAGAGAGCCCCCTTGAAGTCAATAACAGGCTAAGGCTGCCACCTGAACCCAGAAAGAATTCAAGTCCAGATCTTTATCCAGGCCATCCTGAAAAAAAGACCAGACCCCTCTCCTCACACCAGTCCTCGAAAATACACCAGATTCAAATAAGCTAAGGATGTTGAGTGCTTTTGTGATCTAAGCAAAGTTGCTATGACTTGAGCAGAATAACATTTACACCTTATAAGAATATAAGAACATAAGATATGCCATACTGGATCAGATCAATGTCCATCAAGCCCAGTATCCTGTTTCCAACAGTTGCCAATCTAGGTCACAAGTACCTAGCAGTTTCCCCAAAAGAGACACATTCCACAATGCTTGTATTGGGACAAGCAGTGGATATCCCGGGTCTACTTTAATAATGGTCTATGGAACTTTCCTCCAGGAACTTGTCCAAACCTTTTTCAAACCCGGCTACACTAACAGCTTTTACTACATCCTCTGGTAACAAATTCCAGAGTTTGATTGCATGTCGCGTGAAAAAGTATTTTCTCTTATTAATCTTAAATAGGTTACCCTGTAGCTTCATTGCATGTCCCCTAGTCTTTCTATATTTTGATGGTGTAAAGAATCGATCTACGTTTACCCGTTCCACTCCATTCATAAATTTATGGACCTCAATCATATCTCCCCTCAGCCATCTTTTTTCCAGGTTAAAGAGCCCTAACCTTTTTAGCCTCTCTTCATAGGGGTATCCTTCCATCCCCTTTACCATTTTGGTGACTCTTCTCTGTACCTTTTCTAATAATGCTATATCCTTTTTAAGATACGGTGGCCAGAATTGCACCATGGAACGATACAGAAGCATTATAATATCCTTTGTTTTATTCTCCGTTCTTTTCCTTATGATGCCTAATATTCTATTTGTTCTCTTGGCTGCCGCTGCACACTGGGCAGAGGATTTTAACATGTTATCCACGATGGCGCCTAAATCTTCTTCCTGTGTGGTGGTTCCTAATGTGGAACCTTGCATCGTGTGACCATAGTTTGGGTTTTTCTTTCCTAGGTGCGTAACTTTGCAATTGTCCACATTAAATTTCATCTGCCACTTGGATGCCCAGTCTTCCAGTTTATCAAGATCCTCTTGCAATTTTCCACAATCCTCATGGGTTTTAACAACTTTGAATAGTTTTGTGTTATCTGCAAATTTAATAACCTCGCTCGTTATTCCCATTTCCAGGTCATTTATGGATATGTTAAAGCAGCGGACCCAGCACAGATCCCTGGGGTACTCCACTATTCACCTTTCTCCATTGGGAAAATTGGCCATTTAGCCCTTCCCTCTGCTTTCTCTCTTTTAACCTGTTCCAGATCCACAATAGTACACTGCCTCCTATCTCTTGACTTTTTAATTTTGCCAACAGTCTCGCATGAAGGACCTTGTCAAAGGCTTTCTGAAAGTCCAGATAACACTATATCAGCCGTCTCACCTTTGTCTATCTATTTATTCACACCTTCAAAAAAACATAACAGATTAGTAAGACGAGACCTTCCTTGGCTAAAGCCATGTTGGCTGTCTCCCATTAAGCCATGACTATCTACATGTTCAGTAATTACGTTCTTTATGATGATTTCTACCATTTTTCCCGGTACTGAAGTCAAGAGCACCCCTGGAACCCTTATTAAAAATTGACCTTACATTGGCCATCCTCCAATCTTCAGGTATTACAGATGATTTTAATGATAGTTCACAGATTATTAATAGTAGGTCTGCAATTTCATATTTCAGTTCTTTCAACACCCTTGGATGTATACCATCCAGTCCAGGTGATTTGTTATGTTTGTTTATTAAATTTGATAGAACCGCCTTTCTACAGGAATCAAGGCGGTGTACAATTTTCAAAAAACAAAGGAAAATCAAGGCCGAGGGCCAATAGAAACAAGAAAAGAAGTTACAATTCTTTGACAGGAAAGAAAGAGGGAGAGGAGAGATAAGACGAGACAGAAGAACATATATTCCAGGGTAGAGACGATGGGAGGAGCGAGAAAGATCACACGAAAGGGGAGGGAAGGTCAAACGCCAGGAAAAACAGATGGGTCTTCAGGTTTTGCTTGAAAGTGGTGTGGTGGGTCTCTAAACGCAAGGAGGAGGGGAGAGCATTCCAAAGAGCAGGGCCGGCGAAGAAAAAGGCAGAGGAGTGAGTGGATTGTAGGTGGGAAGATGAAGGGGAAGGAAGGGTGAGGCGGTTAAGGTGGAAGGAACGTGGGGTGTGCCTAGGAGAGTGAAAGTTGATGAGATCTTCTAAATATTGAGGGGTGCTGGTGTAGAGAAATTTGTGGACCCCAGGGTAAGCAATTTGTATTGGGAGCGGACAGAGATAGGTAACCAGTGGAGGCGGAAAAGCAGTGGAGATACATGGTCGCGGAGAGTGGCGTGAGTGATAAGACGGGCTGCAGTGCTTTGGATCCTTTGGAGCCGAGATAATTGAGTTTTAGGGAGACCAAGAAAAACAGAGTTTGAGAAATCGACGCGTGACATGACTAGAGACAGAGATAGGGTGGTGAGAGCTGTAGAAGTGAGGAAAGGACGAATGGCCCGGATTTGCCGAAGAAAGAAAAAGGACGTTTTGGAAATGTGTGAGATGTGATCCTGAAATGAAAGCTCAGGGTCGAAGTGAACCCCGAGATAACAGAAGGTGGTGACTAAGGGAACGGAAGTACCAGAAAAGGAAGGGGCGAGTGAAGGAGGGGGAGCACCGTATGAGAACCAGATTGCGACGGTCTTAGTGAGGTTGAGATGGAGGCAGTTTTGGGTTAGCCAGTTGGCCACGGAAGAGAGACAAGAATTTAATACAGAAAGGTCAGGACAGGAAGACGGGGTATGGTGCAGTAGGACAATGTCGTCTGCATAGCTGAACGCAGAGATGCCAGATTGCTGAATTAAGAGGGCAAGGGGGGCCAGGAAAAGATTAAAGAGGAGAGGGGCCAGCACCGAACCTTGAGGGACCCCACAAGGAAGAGGAAATGGGTCTGAGGGAGGAACAGAGGGAGAGGAAGAGAGAACTGTGCAGGAGCGGGAAGAGAGGAAAAATGGAACCAACGATGGACAACACTACAGAGCCCCGCATCCCGTAGGCGATGGAGAAGAAGAGAGTGGTCTACCAAATCAAATGCTGCTGAGAGGTCAAGTGCAACCGCCACTGAGATGTCACCACGATCACGAGCTACGTGCAGTGCGTTAGTGACAGCAAGTAGAACTGTCTCAACACTACGGCCCTGGTGAAATCCGGACTGACGAGGGTGGAGGTAGTTAGTGGAGTCGAGATGGTGTGAAAGCTGAGCAAAGACTATTTTTTCTAGAAGTTTAGAGAGAAAGGGGAGATTAGAAACAGGGCGATAGTGCGGGAGCCAGAGGATCAAGCGTGGGGTTTTTAAGAAAAGGACGAATCAGTGCGTGTTTCCAGGGGCGGGGAAAGGTACCTGTGGAAAGACTTGAATTGAACATGGAGAGGATTGGGGGAAGGAGTACCAGATGAGGGGTAAGCAGCCAGGAGGAGGGGATGGGGTCCAGGGCACAGGAGGTTTTCCTGGAAGAAGAAATGAGCTGATGAAGCTCGGGGGCAGTGATTGGGGAAAAAGAAGCCCAAGTGTGGGAATGTTGAGAGACCGGAGGGGGGGGACGCAATGGGGGGAGGGGAGTGAATGGGTGCGGGACAGGAGGGTAACAGGAGAGTTACAGCTATTTGATAAACTGAAGAGTAATATATTCCCAGTGTATCGCTATTTCTTTAAATTCTTCCACAGCATCTCCTTTACCATTTCAGTCGTGGGTAACATTCCTACATATTCCTCAGTAAAGACCGAAGCAAAGCATTCAGTCTCTCTGCTATGGCCTTGTCCCCTCTAGTGTTCCTTTTATCCCTCTATCATCTAATGGTCCAACTGACTCTTACAGGTATTTTGCTACGAATATACTTGAAAAGTCTTTATCATGCATTTTTGCTTCCACAGCAAGTTTCTCAAATTCTCTTTGCCTGCCATAGCAATGCCTTGCATCTAACTTGCCAGTGCTTGTGTTTCCAGTTTTCGTCATTTGGCTCTTTTTTCCATTTCCTGAAAGATGCTTTTTGACAACAGCCGCCTCTCTGACCTCACCTTTAAACCATGCTGGCAGTTTTTTGGACTTCCTTCCACTTTTCTTAAAGCGTGGAATACAGCTGGTCTGGGTTTCCAAGATAGTATTTTTAAACAATACCCAAGCTTGATATAAATCTTTAACCTTTGCAACTGCTTCTTTTAGTTTTTTCTTAACTATTTTCCTCATGTTATCAACTCCCTTTTGAATGTTAAAAGGTAGTACTGTGGATTTCCTTGTTGTCCTAAACGCGATCATGCTATGATCATTATTGCCAAGTGGCCCCCACACCCTTATCTCCTGCACCATATCTTGTGTTCCACTAAAGATTAGGTCCAAAATGGCTTTCCCTCTGGTCGGTTCATGAGCCAGCTGCTCCAAGAAGCAGTCATTTATTTTATCTAGAAGCTTTATCTCCCTAGCATGTCTTGCCATGACACTGACCCAGTCGATACTGGGGTAATTGAAATCACTCATTATTACTGTGTTGTAACTTTTGTTAGCTTCTCTGATTTCTTTGAGCATTTCATCATCCATTTGTTCATTCTGGCCAGGCAGTCGATAGTACACCCCCACTGCCATCGCCTTCCCCTTCCCCTTTTTACATATAATTTCAATCCATAGAGATTCTACAGTGAATTTTGTTTCCTGCAAAACTTTAATCCTTTGTGACACAATGCCTTCTCTAACAGAGAGTGCAACCCCTCCACTGATTTGATCTGTTCTATCATTACAATATAGTTTGTATCCAGGTATCACAGTGTCCCACTGGTTGTCCTTATTCCACCATGTCTCTGAGATACCAATCATATCTAACCTCTCATTTAGTGCTATATATTCTAACTTTCCCATGTTATTTTTTAGACTTCTAGCATTTGCATACAAGCATTTTAGAAGCTGTATTTTATTCATGTTAATCTGGCAATTGGTAGGCAGGAGTAATTTGGAACCTTTAAGCTTTATCTGCTCTGTATTCAAGGGCGTTTGGGCTACATTTGTCTTTATTGGAACCTCTCTGCTGATATGCACTAACTTCAATATTTTGCTTGAAGGGTACATTGTTCCAAACCATGCGCTCTGGGGCGACTGTCTGCTTTCTCCTATTATCTAGTTTAAAAGCTGCGCGCCCTCCTTTTTAAAGGTTAATGCCAGCAGCCTGGTTCCGTCCCAGTTAAGGTGGAGCTTATCCCTTCGGAAGAGCTCCTCCTTTCTCCAGAATGTTCCCCAGTTCCTAACAAATCCAAAACCCTAATCCTTGCACCATTGTCTCATCTACGCATTGAGACTCCGGATCACTGCCTGCCTTTTGGGTCCTATGCGTGGCATGGGAAGCATTTCGAAGAATGCTACCCTAGAAGTTCTGAATTTCAACTTCCTACCTAAAAGCCTTAATTTAGCTGCCAGAATATCCCTACCACACTTTCCTATGTCGTTGGTACTAACATGTACCAAGACAGCAGAGTCGTCCCCCCAGCACTATCTAAGACCTTGTCTAGGTGGTGCGTGAGGTCGCTATCTTCACACCAGGCAGGCATGTTACCAGATGATCCTCACGTCCTCCAGCCACCCAGCTATCTACATGCCTAATGATCGAATCACCAACTATAGCTGCTGTCCTAACCCTTCCCTCGTGGGCGCATGGCCCTGAAGAAACCTCCTCGGTGCGAGAGGGTTTTACCTCACCTGGAGGACAGGTCCTAGGAAAGAATCACTTCTGCCATGGGTGATTCTGTCCTGTCACGTGACCTCTCTCCTCCATGGCAACAGGGATGCTGCCAGGCTGGAGGTGGGACTTCAGTACTATATCGCTATAGGTCTCGTCTCTGTCTTCCTTATGTCTTTCAAGCCTGCTACTCTAGCCTCCAGAGATTGGACTTGTTCCCTGAGAGCAAAGAGCTCCTCGCACTTAGTGCACAAGTAAGACCCCTCACCAACTGGGAGAAAATCATACATGTGACACTCAATGCAAAAGACTGAAAACCCCCCATCTCACTGCTGGTCTGTTGTCTGCATCTTAGTTTTAAGGTTGTGTTTAGATATTTGTTCTTTACTTACTAAGGGTTGCTGGGGATACTTATACTAATACAACTATACCTAATACATCAAATGTACTTTGTTCACCTGAAGCTTAATTAATCTCAGGTCCTTAATGTATGCCTGATGAGGATAAACAGCTGCACCTGAGTGAATATGGCACCTCCTTTCCTTTGAGATTTAAGCACCTATAAAGCTACGATTATCCTAGGGGTGGGTGGGTGTCAGGGAGGGAAAGAAAACTTATTAAAAACTGGTGCTACACTTACTGGTTGGAAGTAATCTGAGCCCAAGTAGAGTAAGAGGTTTGAGGCCGACCGCCTACGAGTATCCACTTTGCTTGGGCCCCCTCACTTCATTGGGACTTCTTGGAGCCCCCTGGGGCTCCTCTGGAATAGTCCCTACCTCCTTCCCGACCCCCTCAAAAGGGCTGACCTTTGGGAGGATAGCGAAAGCAGGAAATGTATATAGTGTGCTGCTCTAAATCTCAAGTCCCTGAAGCAATCCCTTGCCAGAGCCACTGGCTTTGGCGCTCTTGAGCTTGTCTTCCAGTAGCCTTGGGACCTTGGACTCTCCTAAGTTCTTCACCAATTTTTCCAGTGCCTCTCCAAAGAGAAGCTTTCCTTTGGAAGGAAGCTTACTAAGGTGAGTTTTGGAGGCAGTATGTGCTGCCCAATTCCTAAGCCACAACAGTTGTGCTGATACCACTGAAGCCATGTTCCTTTTCGTCCCTCTAGTCCATTCCCGGAACCATAGAGTTTAGAATCTCCTCCAGCAGCCTTGGAGACTGAATAACATCACAGCTCTTCTCTCTCTGGTATAAATAGGCAAGGACCGCCCCCTTCCACCAGTACTTCAGTCTCCAAGCAGCTGAGGAGATTCTGGGCCTAGGGATAGGCCCAGCACAAATGGGCAGAGTTAGGAATTTTTTCTTTGTTTTCCTTTTCTTATTCTTGATGTTTTTTGTTTGGTTGCCTTTCTAAAATAAATAGCCACTTTTTTCTTCCCTCTGGCTCCAGTCCTGCTTCCTCCTTTCTCCCTCAATTTTCCCTCTTGTGGGGGGGGCTGCCCCTTGGTGAGAAGGAGCAGCTTTACAGAGCAGACGTAGCCTCCCTGCTCCCGAACCCGCAAGCAAGGGTGAGGAGCAGGTGGAAAGCTTAGCCCCAGCCATCTCTAAGGGACAGTGAGATTGGTGGTGGGAGCACCGTCGGAGCCGAAGCCACGAGCAGGCTGAGCTCCGGCGCGTGTCTGCCTCATTGCAGCACCTCAGGTTGAAGCAGGGAACTGTAAGTAGGTCTCGCCAACTTTAACGGCGTTTTTTCTTTCTTTTTGAATTTTCTTTTACTTGTTTCTTGGAGGGGAGTTGAGAGGGAAGTCCCTGCCTCAGCGGGGGATCTCATAAAGGAGTTCTTTGCCTTCCGGACACTTTTTGGCTGCGCGGGAAAAGTCCCGGCGGCCATTTTGAAAACCGCGGTTTTCATAGTGGCTTTTTGGAAGCATTTTAAGCCTCGTTTGCTGCAGACCTGCTATAGGCTCATCAGGCGCTTACAGAGCGTTGGCCTGTTGGGAAAAAAAAAAGAGATGTTCAAAGGGAAACGAGCTATGCTGTACTTTCCCCTTATTGAAATATTGAGCAGGTGTATCTAGGCTGTTTTTTGCAGGGCTCCAACCCAGAGAGAGCCCTTCCTTCCGGGGCTGGCGGTCAGGGCCAGCGGGGGGAGGGGGAGTTCCCGGGGTGGTTTAGAGCAGTTCTTTGAGGGGCTGCTATGCCTGCAATTCCACGCTGTCTAGTGTGCGGCAGGAGGAAAACTTCAGTGCTGGAATCAGGAGTCTGTGTCCCTTGCTCTCTAGAGGCGCAGCATATGGACGGAGAGCCGGGACAGCCCCTAGCAGGCCGGAAGGCTATTCGTACAGGCGCTGAGGCACTGTTATCTCCGTCTCTAGATCCTGAGGAGCCAGTGCCAGGGCCCTCCTTGGGCGGCGGCTCCGCCGGGTCACAGGAGCAGGGACAGGCGGAGGAGGCGACCGGGATTCCGCCGAACTTCGTTGCCTTGAGGCAGCAGGCTTTTGCCTTCCTTCAGCCCACGAGGTCGGCTCTTCCTCATGGACCCCAGAGTCAGAAGCGCTCGGCCTCTCTGGTCGGTTCAGGGAACGGTGCTCCGGTGGCTAAAAGGTGTAGGGCCACTTTGGAGGGTCCCGCGCCTTACCTCGCTGATGACCTGAGCGAGGGGAATGCCAAAGAGGGAAGAGTTCTCGGAAGATGAGCTGGAAGACGGAGAGTTCCCTGACTCGGAGCAGCAGTGCTGGGTAGTCAGAGTCTTTCGGTGTGAAGGGCTTCCAGCCCTGGTTTCGGAGACGCTATAGACACTAAACCTGCCTTCCAGCGAGGAAGCAGCGGAAGAGACATTAGAAGTTCCGCTGTTGCAGGCGGTGCGGACATCCCAGAGAGTGTTTCCCCTCCATAGGGTATTTTGGAATATGATACAGGAAGAATGGAATTTGCCAGAGGCGGCCCTGAAGGGGACTAGAGCCTTAGCTCGCCTTTATCCGCTCGCATACCGCGGTAGGGAGCTGTTTCGTTCTCCAAAGGTAGTTGTGGTGGTATCGGCGGTCACTCAGAAAACCACAATTCCCGTGGAGGGGGACCACAGTGCTGAAGGCTGTTCAGGACAGGAGTTAAGACACTCTGTGGAAGCAGGTGTTCGATGTTTGCGCGCTGTCCATGCAGACCGGCTTGGGTGGCACGTGGCGGTTTGAGGTGGTCCCAGAGGTTGCAGGAGACCATCTGGAAGGGCAGCTTGAAGATGCCACGTGACTGGAGTCGGGAACCGCGTACTTGGCGGATATTCATTCTGATCTCCTCCGCGGCTTGGCTATGGGGATGGTCTCCGTAGTAGCAGCTCGGAGTTATCTCTGGTTGAGAACCTAGTCGGCGGACAGTTTGTCTACGGCTCGGCTTAGCAAGTTACCCTTTGGGGGTACGCTTTTATTTTGGGAGGATATAGATAAGTTGGTCCAGGACCTCGGGGAGTCCTAGGGAGGACGTCTCCCAGAGGACAAGCCGAAGCAGGGCCACAGTTCTGCGGGATTCAGGGAGGTCCCGAGAGACTTTCGTAGTTTTCGTTCTCCCCGTTATGGACAGTCCCAGCGGGGGAAGTTCCCGCTTAGGGGTCAGGGGTTTCGAGGATTCCGGGGAGCAGGCTGGGGGTTCGCTCCTTTCCAGTCCTCGGCCACAAAACAGACACAATGAGATAAGGCAGGCTCAGGAGAGGGTAGTTCCCAGGGGAGGTCGGTTGTGGGAGTTTTACCCTGCCTGGGTCAGAATTAAGTCAGATTAGTAGGTCCTGGAGGTCATGCGAGAGGGGTACGTATTAGAACTCCATCGACCCGTCGTAGGTTCTTTTGTCCGTTCTCCATGCTCAGCCCTGGGCACAGGCAGGCGGTCCAGGACACGCTACAGCGGCTGCTGCAGCTTCAGGCGGTGCTGCCGGTGCCCGCGGAGCAGTACGGTTCCAGTCGCTACTCCATCTATTTCGTAGTGCCAAAGGAGGAGGGCACATTTCGCCCGATCCTGGCTCTGACAAGGGTGACCCGTTGTCTCCGGATTACCCATTTTCGGATGGAGACTTTGCGTTCCGTGCTGGCAGCGGTCCGGACCGGGGAGTTCCTGACGTCGTTAGATCTCATGGATGCTTACCTGCACATCCCGATTCGGCAAGAGCATCAGAAGTGGCTGAGATTTGCGGTACCCATGGGACATTTCCAATTTCAAGCGCTGCCCTTTGGACTGGCAACGGCACCACGGACGTTTCCCAAGGTCATGGTGGTGGTGGCGGCGCTCCGCAAAGAGGGAGTACTGGTGCACCCATATTTGGACGATTGGTTGATCCGAGCGAAGTCGAGAGAGGACAGCTCGGCAGCGACGGCCCGGGTGGTCCAGATGTTGAAAGGCCTGGGCTGGGTAGTCAACTTTGCAAAGAGCAGGTTGGCACCATCGTAATCCCTGCAGTACCTTGCGGCGCGCTTCGAAACAAAGCAGGGGAAGGTGTTCCTGCCCAGGGCCTGGGCTCTAGGTCTGCGACAACTCGTCAGGCGTTTCTTTTCGAGTCCGGCTCCAACAGCATGGCAGCACCTGCAGTTGTTGGGAACAATGGCAGCCACGATAGAAGTGGTTCCGTGGGCCCGAGCACACGTGCGGCTGTTACAGGCGGCGCTTCTCCGTCGTTGGTCGCATCAGTCGGATGTCCTATCGCAGAGGTTAGTTTGCCCTCAGAATGTGCGTCATGAGCTGCGATGGTGGTTGAGAACGGAGAATATGGAAGATGGCATGCCACTGGACCGCCGTCCTAGGGACTGCTCACGACAGACGTGAGCCTCCTGGGTTGGGGGTGGGGGCTCATTGCGAAGGCAGGTTTGCCCAGGGTAGTTGGTTTCATGAGGAGACATCTCGGTCCATCAACAGGTTGGAGATGAGAGCGGTGTTTCTGGCGCTACCGGAGTTTCAGGACACTCTCGGTCGGGAGGTGGTCCGAGTCTTGTCAGACAATGCGACAACGGTGGCCTACATCAATCGGCAGGGGGGCACAGGAAGTGCTACACTGGAAGCCGAAGCGGGTCAGCTGTGGGTGTGGGCCGCACACAATCTCCAGGCTCTCACGGCTCAACATGTGGCCAGCGTAGACAATCTCGAAGCGGATTTCCTCAGTCGTCACAGAGTAGACCCCGAGGAGTGGGTGCTACATCCGGGGGTGTTTGCTCTTCTGGTGAGGCGCTGGGGAGTTCCGGTAGTGGCTCTCATGGCGAGCTTCGAGTCAGCACAGGTAGCAAGGTTTTTCAGCAGGCGCTGGGAACGGATGTCAGAGGGGCTAGATGCCTTAGCGAAAAGGTGGCCAGAGGGAGTTCTCCTTAATGTTTTTTCCACCTTGGGCCCTCATGGGCAGGGTGGTGCAGCGCGTTGGGAGACATCGCGGTCGGGTGATTCTGATCGCGTCTGATTGGCCCTGAAGGCCGTGGTATGCAGATTTGGTACGGCTGTTAGTGGACGATCCGTGGTAGTTACCGCAGTGGGAGGAGCTCCTACGGCAGGGTCCATTGCGCATGCCCTAGGTGAGTCGGTTCTCGCTTACGGCTTGTCTCTTGAACGGGCTAGGATGACAGCTAAGGGTTATTCGGCGGTGGTCATTTCTACCTTGCTCAAGGCACGCAGGCGTTCCACCTCGCTGGCGTATGTCCAGGTCTGGAGGATCTTTGCAGCTTGGTGTGTGGAGCGTAATATTCAGCCGTTGTGGGCTTCGATTTCGCAGGTCCTTTCTTTTTTGCAGGATGGAGTACGGAAGGGATTGGCGGCCAGTTCCTTGCGAGTGCAGTGGGCGGCGATTTCCTTTTATAGGGGGAAAGTGCTCGGTCAGCCGGTAGGATCTCACAGTGACATTAGGCTTTTTCTGAGAGCTGTCTTGCTTCTTCGTCCGTTGGTACGCTGTTCGGTGCCGACATGGAAGCTGAATCTGGTATTGGAGGCTTTGCTTGAGCTACCGTTTGAGCCGCTAAGCATCGCCACCCTGAAGGATCTCGCGTTAAAGAAGGTATTTCTGGTAGCTATTTGTTCCGCAAGGAGGATTTCGTAGTTACAGGCTTTTTCCTGTAGGGCACCTTCCATGATAAGGTCGTGCTAAGCTCAGTGCCGGACTTTCAGCCGAAGGTGGTCTCGGCCTTTCATGTTAATCACGTGGTGTCGCTTCCAGTATTCTCTAAGCAGCAAAAGGAGAAATCGGAAGGCAGGTTACATCCCCTAGATGTTCGTCGGGTTCTTCGGCAGTATCTTCGGCGGACACAACCGTTTCGGAAGACTGACAGATTGATTGTGGCTTTCGGGGGGCCGTGGAAGGGTGAAGTGGCAGCGAAAGCGTCCATTTCTAGATGGTTAAAGGCGGCTATTGCGGTCGTCCCACACATCTGTTTCTGCCCTCCTGCTCTTAGACACAGGTTCTCCAAAGTCTTTGTCAGCTGAAACAGGCCTATTCCAACTCCCTTTGGCTCCTGTGCTGTAAATACCTCTTCAGCTTGCACTGCACATCCAGCCAATGCAAGGTACTAGGCTCACCTGGACTCTCTGAACCAATGAACACTGAAAGAGTAACTGCCTGGCTAACATGCGAAACCACCTTAGGCAGAAAGACAGACCAAATGCCTAACACTCCCCAAACATTGAGGCATGTCAGAAGCCATTGACTGACCTAGCAAGCATCTCCCAAAACAAGATAGCTCTGCCATCTGAACCATCAAGAATTTAATGTTAACCCCTTCTGCAGGCCTGACTGCAAGAAAGATGGAATATCAGCCAGAGACAGCCTGGCGGGTAAATGATCTGCTCCACATACCTGCCTTCAAAAATTCTCTAGATGCTCACATAAGCCAGCAAGGTACAATTCTTCCTAGCCTGGAACAAGGTGGCAGTGGCCTCCAAAGAATAACCTTTTTTTGGCTTAAACACACACTTTCTCAAGAGCCAAGCTGTAAGCGAGAACTGACTCGTATCTAACATCACAATGGGGTCCTGAGTCAAAAAGATTCTCAATCTGTGGTAGAGAGAAAAGGTCCTCCACCGCCATCTAAATCAAATCTGCATCCATTTCTTCAAGGGAAATTTTCTATCACCGACACTATCAACCCCCAGACCCTATCCTCTGAACCACTTGGCCTACCAATAACCAAGACAGGATACACAGAGCTGCCTTGCTGAGGCCAGCTTGCACCCAAGTGTCCCTGCCTTTGAACAACCTCACCCATCAGCAACAGAAAAACCTCACTTTGGCATTGCTTGTGGATTCCATAATATCCATTACTGGTGTCTCCCAGTGTCGCACAATCAGGTCGCAAGCTACCTCTGCCAAAGACCACTCTCCTCTGTTTAATCAGGAGCCAGTTGCACTATTGGCCTTAACATACTCCTTCCCAGCCACATGAGCGACTGATGGTGCAGAGAGAAGTTTTCTGCCCAGTAGATAAGAGGCGCTGCCACATAGTTGCTTCCTGTCTCACTTTAGAGTTATGTAAGCCATTGCCGTCGCATTGCCCAACAGCATCTGCATTGCCCTTCTGCATACTAAGGGAGGGAAGGAAGGCCTGAAAGGCTAGAAAGCCAGCTCTTCGGGTGATTGACCAACCACCATTGCTACTACTATTACTATTATTTATCATTTCTGTAGTGCTACAAAGCGTACGTAGTGCTGTAGAGACACATGTAAAAGACTGGCCATGTTCTTCAGAGCTACTATCTAATCAAGACAGACAACAGAACAGCTGAGGGTGAGGATATAGCTAGGGGAATGGTAAGGAAACGCACATAAGAGACTAAGCGGATAAAGTGGTCTTGAAGAGGTATTAGCCTGGTTTTGAAAAGGGCCAGAGATGAAACCTGACGCACAGACTCAGGTAGTTTGTTCCAGGCATAAGGAGCAGCAAGGTTGAAGAATCGAAGTCTGGAGTTAGCAGTAGAAGAGAAGAGCACAGATAGAAGAGATCTGCCAGAAGAGCAAAGTTTCCAAGGAGGGGTGTAGGAAGAGATGAGAGAAAAGGTAGTGAGGAGCAGCTGAATGAGTGCACTTATAGGTCAGTAGGAGAAGTTTGAACTGGATACAGAAACGAATAGGGAGCCAGTGAAGCGACTTGAGAAGAGGGCTGTTATGAGCATATCGAGGCTGGTAGAAGATTAGCCATGCAGCCACGTAGGTGGTGACAGTGTCAAAGGCAGCAGAAATGTCAAGAAGGATGAGAATAGAGTAAAGGCCTTTGGATCTGGCGAGGAACAAGTCACTGGAGACTTTGGCAAGAGCTGTTTCTGTGGAATTTAGAGAATGAAAGCCAGATTGCAGTGGGTCTAGAAGGTCTTGAGAGGAAATAAAGTCAAGACAGTGGCAGTGAACCGCTCGTTCAAGTAGTTTTGAAGCAAAGGGGAGGAGAGGTAGGATCTAATGAAGGCTTTTTGAGGAGAGGTGTAACCACAGCATGTTTGAAGGCCATAGGAACAGTTGCGGTGGGAAGCGATAGGTTAAGGATATGACAGATGGAAGGGATGATGACGTAAGAGATAGAGCTTAGTAGATGGGTGAGGATGGGATCAGAGGAGCAGGTATTCAATTTGGAGGAGGAGAGATCTACAGTTTCCTCATCAGTGATTTCAGAAAAGGAAGAAAGAGTGACTGAAGCTGAGGGAAGGATTTGGGATTGAAGAGGGGGAAGATGAAGTGGAGGTGACCCTGCAGAGAATTCAAGGCTAATGGACTTTGTCATGGAAGTAGTTAGCCAAGGTCTGGGCAGACAGTGGAGGAGGGACCTTGAGGAGAGAGTTGAGCATAGCAAAGAGACAGCGAGGGTCAGAGGTAAGTGTTAGTCAAATGGACATAGTACTGTTTAGTGAGAGCTATGGCCGACTAGAAAGAGGTTAGCATGAATATGAAATGTAGGTACTCAGCAAGGATACGTGCTTTAAGCCAAAGGCACTCAGCTGAGCTGGCACAGGAATGTGTAGGTAGCAGGTTACAGGGATGGAATGGGGGGTGCGGGTGCATCCAGAGCAGAGGAGAATATAGTGTTATAGGAGGATACTGCCCCATCAACTGATTCAGATAACATAGTGGAGGAAAGAGATAAGACAGCAATGGAGAAGCTGAAGGGTTGACAGTGTGAAGATTCCTAAACATGTTGGTGGAGATCGGGCAAGACCAAGATGAGGGGTGGTTAAGGGTGAAGTTTAGCAGATGATGTTCAGATGAGGGCAGAACTGAGGTGGAGATGTTGGAGGGTGAGCAGTGGAGGAGAAGACCAGGCCAAGGCAGTGGCCATTCTTGTGAGTAGGAGCAGTAAAACACAACTGGAGGTTGAATGAGGAGGTTAGGGAAAGGAGCTTTAGGGCAGAAGGGTCATCAATGTGAATGTTAAAATCCCCCCAAAAAAGGGAGGGGAAAAGGTAGAGGTGGACTTGTTGGGGGGTCGATAAATAAGTTACCCAGAGAGGTAGTGGAGAAAATAGGTGGATGGCATGGACTTCAAAGGAAGCAAAGGATTTAGATAAGCAGAAGGAGGGGCTGGAATTGGCAGAAATGAGTAGGAACCCAACACTGCCACCATGGCCAATTAGCCTAAGAATATGGGAATATAGGTATCCTCTGTAACAGAGGGAAGCAACTGAAGCTGAATTAAGAACATAAGAAATGTCATACTGGGTCAGACCAAGGTCCATCAAGTCCATTATCCTGTTTGTTCTTTCCAACAGTGGCCAATCCAGGTCAGAAGTACCTAGCAGTTTCCCAAAAAGAAACACAGGTTCCATAATGCTTGTATTGGCTGAAGCTCAAGAGAAGATAAGGTAGAAGACAAAATGGTAGGGGAGGTGGGGAAAGTAAGGATTGGGTAATGAGAAGAAGGGCCATGGAGCTGTGGGAATGAGCAGCAAAGATTAGGGAGAGTTAACATCAACGACACAAGTGATGTAGGGCCATAGGAGATGCGGAGGAGGAGAGAATGCAAATAAAAGGAGATACAGGTGGAGAGGACAGGTGCACCTGAGTATTTGCATCAATGAGCAGAGGAAGGCAATGAAAGAGTGTTGGGCCAGAGGTGGGTGTGTTGAGAGGGAGAAGACAGCATTGCAGAGGGCAAAAGCTGGGTAAAGAACACAGAAGATAGGACACATGCTGACAAAACAGAAATATAGACAGAATAATAAACAAGCTAGATTCTAAGCAGATATAAGAAAATGCCTGAACAGAGCATACAAAGTTAGATGAGGCTTGCAGTGAGGATGCTCTACCAAGCAGGAATCAGCAGCAAATGGAGGATTAGAAGCTCATGTGCTCACAGAGGAAAGCTGCTGAACAAAGCCCGGGCAGGGGCGGGGAGAATGCTGAATGCAAGTAAGTGGAAGCAGACAAATTCCACCGGAAGTGCCCTAGTAAAACACGGGCAACGTTGAAAACTTAAGATTTTAAATACCTACAAGACAGGTCTTGTAGAGGAATAGGGAGAAGGGGAAAGAGACAGAAAAAGCACTCCTAAATGTGCAAATGTGCAGTCAAATAGTACTGATTACCATGATTCCTCCAGGGACCAACTTTCCTGGGCCAGCTGAGTTTGACAATGAACTCCCCCTCAAACCTCCCCCCCCCCCCACCAAGCTCATGTTCGTGATGACCAAAAACCACTCCAAGTTCATTCCCTTGAGCACACTGAACTTCTGCAGTCACCAAACCAGACTGCCCCTTGATTTCTGAGAAGTCTCACCCAGAAAGGATGAACTTGCACTGGGTTAGGGCTTTCTGTAGAAGATGCATGCAGGCCAATGCCCATGGAGCCAGATCCAGAGTTGCTGCAGTCTTCCCCAAGATCTGTAAATAAGTCCAAGCCCTTGGACGCTGCACCACCACCAAGATTCCTTGGATCTAAGACTGCAACCTAAGAATCATTTCCTTCATCAGGAAAACCTTGCCTACCTCCCTACCTCTGTGTCAAAATAGGCCCCCAGGTACTCTTAGCAAAGTTGACCACCACCCCCCCCCCCCATCCAACTCCTGGAGAAAGATTCTCACCTGGGCTATGGAATCCATCCTTCCTGGAAAGACTTCGCCTGAATCACCAATTGTCCAGATAGAGATGAATCCAAAATGCTCTCTATTTCTTTAGGACAGCTATCCTTACTACCATAACCTTGATAAAGTTTCAAGGAGCTGTGACCAGCTCGAACAGCAAGGCTTGAAACTGAAAATGACCCCTTGAGACAGCAAAACATAAAAACTCCTGATGCTCCAGCTGAAATAGAATGTACAAATATTTCAACAGTCAGATCCAGGGAAGTAAGAAACTCTTCCTTCCTCATGGAAGCCCATAGAGTCTCAATACAAAACCTTGGAACCCTTAGTGCTGCTATGACCTGTTTAAAGCCCAGGAGCATTTTTACCTTTTTGGGAACCACAAAGTAAATAGAATACCTTCCTAAGTGTTTCTCCTCCAGAGGAACGCATAATCTCCAGGAACAAGCAGGAATGTAATCTTCACATATGGGTATCGGTACCGACGGAGCCTGTGCGGGAACGCTCCCCAGCGTCCAGTTAGCTTTTGGGAGCATCCCACAGTGCCTGCGTGCTGCCTTCCCGCCTTTCCCAACTGCGCCTCTCCAGTTCTTCGTTTTCCACGGAGCCAGCAGGTCGTTTTTCCTGTCACCGCAGAAATTATCCCATTTTTTTTCATTCTTTTTTTGTGGTAGCGTCTGCCTTCCTCGACGCTATACTGGTACCGCTGGTTCTTTCTTTTTCTTTCTTCAAAAAAAAAAAATTGTAATCTTTTTTTTTTTTTTTTTTTTTTTCCTGGACTTTCCAGCCTTTTTTCTTTCGGGTGCCACGCACCATTTTGGGCACTAGGCCCAACTTTTCCTTCAGAATGGATAAACCTGCTTCAGGTTTTAAAAAGTGTTCCAAGTGTGGCGGTACCATCTCCGTCACCGACACTCACGAGTGGTGCCTCAAATGTTTAGGTCCTGACCACTCCATCTCGGAGTGTGTTGCCTGTGGGATGATGTCGAAGAGGGGTCTGCAGAATCGAGCTGCTAAGCTTAGCACCCTTTTTCCCTCCGATGCAGCATCAGTGGCATCAACGTCTTCCAGGGCTTCGTCTTCCTCCCATGGATCTCAGGTAACTAAACATAAATCTGGCCGGTCCTCAAAGGGTAGAGCTCCTTCCAAGCATCGAGATGCCTCTGACGTTGCCCTTGAGGGACTTGTACAGGCAAAATTGCCCCGGCGGGAGGCTTCGGCTTCCAAAGCACTATCAGGGCTCCAGGATGTTCTCGAGGCCTCAACCTCAGCAGAACTACTGGTGCCATGCTTTGGGGTACCAGCCGCTTCGTCCGGTACCGATACCCAGGCATCGGCAGCGTCAATAGACCAGAGATTCTTGGCTATTGAACGCAGTCTGGCGGCTCTCCTTGCGGCTTCGGTGCCTTTGGGACCTCTTCAGACAGTTCAGCCGGTATCGGTACCAGTACCGACATCATCGTCATCGGCGACTGTGTTACTGATACCGAGTCATGCTATTTCCTCTGGTATCGACAGGCCGGTACCGGACCCCTCCGGTACCGACTTCGATCGGTACCGGTATCGTGCTTTGCAAGAGCACCCGGACGAGATATTTTGAATCCTCAGATGAGTCTGAGGATTCTGACAGCTCTGTCGGTACCGGAGTACTTCTCCCTGAGGAGCCTTCCTCTCCTAAACGTAGGATGTCTCCTCCAGAGGTTATATCCTTTCAGGATTTCATTAGGGAGGTGGCTAGAGGTCTTTCCATCACAGTGGCTCCTGAAACAGAGCCCAGAGCAAAGGAATTAGAGATTTTACAATATCCTAAAGCTCCCAAAGCCATTTACAATCCAAGCTACTTCAAACTGATGAAGTTAACACGTTCATAGCACAAGGCACCACCAGTCCAACTTTACTTTATAAGTTCTCCACACCATCCAAGAAACATGTGGAAGATACTATTGCAGCACTCAACACCACGACTGCACAAACTGACCCTTGCCCTGCATATTGGATTAAAAATTTACGATCAGAACTCAGCCCACTTATCACAAAAATGATGAACCTATCATTCTCAAATGGATCCTTCCCTGCACCACTCAAGCAAACATCCATCAGACCTCTGTTAAAGAACCCTAAACTGGACCCAAGCAAAGTTGAATCCTATAGACCCCATAGCCAGTATACCTCTATTAGCCAAAATAATCGAAAAGGAAGCACAAAGGCAACTGCAAGACCATATAGATTTAGCCTCCCCACTAGACCATCGGCAACATGGCTTCAGGGAATACCATGGCGTCGAAACCCTACTTACCTCTCTTCAATAAAATCGTCACAGGTATCGACAACATCCATCAAGGTTTCGCCCTCATCTTTATAGACATTGCGGCAGCCTTTGACTCTGTACACCATGGTCTGCTAATAGAACGACTAAAAGAAAAGGGCATAAGTGGCGTCGCCCTCGATTGGTGCAGATCGTACCTTGATGGCAGATGGCAGCATGTAAAATCAGGTTCAAGATCTTCCGAACCCTTCCATCAGCGACAAGGCGTCCCCCAAGGGTCCTCCCTCTCATCTCTATTATTTAATATTTACATGCAACCTATTTTCAACATTATCGAATCATTCAAGGTCGACTGTCTAATTTATGCTGATGACATCCTCCTATTTATGCCATTCTCCACAGAAAAAATGGACCTTTCGCCACTGATTGAATGCTTCAATACAGTCTCCGAATGGCTCCTATCACAAAACCTCAGGATCCAACACAAAAAGTCTGAGGTGCTATTTATCACCAGAGACCAGAAATTCTGCCCCCAACTCATATAAAAGTTAAAGAAGCTGAGCTCCAAACCAAATCAGCAATTCGGTACTTAGGGGTCACCCTCGACCAACGACTAGATATGAAAACCCATATATCCAACATAGTCAGAGCCGTATACTTCAAAATCCGGTCACTCAGACACCTGCAATCCCTTCTAAGCACTGAAGACTTCCGGACAATATACCAAGCACTTATCTTACCACACTTTGACTTTGCCAACGCTATTCTCCAAGGTCTCCCTCAATCATCTCTAAATCCGTTGCAACTTGCCATGAATGCCGCAGCCAGAATCTTAGTAGGAGCAGCAAGATGCGACCATATAACGCCTATCCTAATACAACTTCATTGGCTCCCCGTTCAAGGAAGGCTTACATTCAAATCTTTGTTACTCACCTTCAAATCTATCCATGGCATCACCTCCCCCTCATTAACCAACATCATCCAGCCAGCTCCTCCCAACAGAACAAGGAGAACCCCATCTACAAATGTGCTAGTAATTCCAAATGCTTCAACAAAGTACACAACCGCAACATCTAACAGGGCATTCAGTATCTATGCCCCAAAATGTTGGAACGCATTACCACCAGGCATCCGTGCAATTACTGACCTATCACAATTCAGAAAGGCTCTCAAATCCCATTTATTTACTCAATACTACCAGATTAACCCTACCCCTACATAAGTGCCTCTCCCTCACCCCCTCAAGTTAACATATCAACTCTATTGTACACATGTTCACACTGAATTCCCAATACTCGATCTCAGTGTACATATGTAAGTAGTTTAGTTTGCATTCCCCGTTTATCCAAGTTATTACTCCTGTTCTATGTAAAGCATAAGCATGTTATCCAAGTTGTTTTCTCCTGTTCTATGTGAAGCCAAACAGTTTGTTATGGTCATTTTGTTGTATGTAAACCGCGCTGACAATAGTGCGGTATATAAGAAATTGTAATAAATAAATAATAAATAATAAATCTTGCATGATCTCATGCTAAGAATGTGGGAAACACCTCTTACCACCTCTCCTCATTCTCGTAGGCTTGATACCATGTATCGAGTACCTCCTTGTCCTGGATTTCAAAAACCTCAGTTACCACACCACTCCATGGTAGTGGAATCAGCTATGAGAAAGATCAAGAGTGCAAAAAGACATGCATCTAATCCCCCAGGACGTGAATGTAGGACTCTTGATGCCTTTGGGCGTCGAACCTTCCAGGCCTCTATGCTTTCTACCAGGATTAGTTCCTACATTTTATACATGGGAATGTTCCTTAAGGAGGTTACAGGAGATCTAGAGCTTATGAGCCCTCTCCTTCCTGATGATAAGAGGCAAGATTATCTTATACTTGTCAAACATGCCCAAGATGTTTCCAAGTTTGTTAATCGTGCAGCTTTTGACTGCTTTGAGTGCATAAGCAGAACCTCTGCCATTGCTATAGGTGCTCATGGGATTGCCTGGCTCCAGGCATCTGACTTAGAACTCTGGGTACAGGACAAACTCGGGAATATCCCTTGCACAGGCAAAAATCTCTTTGGCAAAAATTGGCGAGAGAAAGCTAATGAGCTGGATGCTGATAACACCACTTTGGATAGACTATCCAAGGCTACAGCTGATCCTGTAAGGAGAAAATCCTACAAGAAACCATTCTTTAAAAAGAAGAGGTTTTACCCCTCCTATACCCAGCAGGGGCATTCTGCAGGACAGTCTGTCCGAAAGGGACAGCCACCACCAAAACAAAGGAAAATAAAGTCTGCTAAGCCTCAACCGGCCCAATAGACTCAGCCTCCACAGGGGCTTTGACTTCCATCTAGAGAACTTGGCCTTCCCGAGCCCTCCACCATTCCAGGAAGGTTGTCATTTTGCCCCCAGATGGGAGCAAATAACAGCAGAAGAATGGACTCTCTCCATTGTAAAAGAGGGGGTACAAGCTTCATTTCCTCAACATGCCCCCTCCTACAGTTGTAAGACGGTTCAATTCTCAGACTTCACTCAAAAATCAGTTGAGTCAAGAGGTCAGTTTACTTCTTGCCCACAGGGCAATAGAAGACGTACCCATCTCCCAACAGGGTACAGGGTTTTACTCCCTCCTATTTCCTTATTCCAAAGAAAACAGGGGGACGAACAAATTCCTGTTCAAGGAGAAGTTCAAGATGATTTTTCTAGGAACTCTTCTGCCATACCTTCAGAGTCAGCATTGGCTTTGTTCTCTAGATCTCAAGGATGCGTACATCCATGTTCTCATCCATCCAACTCACCGAAGATTCCTTTGGTTTCTATTTCAGGGGAAGCACTACCAGTACAGGGTTCTTCCTTTTGGCCTGGCCTCAGCACCCCAAGCAATGTTCCCTCTAATTTTCTGTAGGCTATGTGCGCATAAAATATCAGCTGTGCAGCTTTTGAAGGAAGGTTAAATTTTTGTGCGCCACATAACGACACTCGGAGTTATATACTTTAAAATTTGACTACATGTCAGAATACAGTATGTACACCACATTGATTGCACTAGAAAATATTGTAGAACTTGTGAAAACCGTAAATACACAACAACTTTTAAATTTTAAGACGTCTGTGTTTTTTGTCAGAATCAGAACCGTAATTTTTGTGCGCTCTGTTGTAAAGTATGTGCGCTCACTCGGCGAGGTGTATGCGCACGCACACGCGCACAGCTTAGAGGGAACAGTGACCCCAAGGGTGTTTACGAAATGCATGGCTGTAGTGGCAGCATTTCTTTGCACTTGAGGAATATTCGTCTTCCCCTACTTAGACGACTGGCTCATTCGAGCCCCATCAGAGTCAGAGGCCAGAATTTCCCTATCTTGCACAATGCGTATCCTTCAGTATTTGGGCCTGGTCATAAACATCCCAAAATCCAACCTAACTCCCACTCAGTCTCTAGAGTTTATAGGAGCTATGCTGGATATCAGGAAAGCAAGGGCCTATCTTCCACAGCCCCGCTGCCTTCGCATTGTGCAGTTAGCTTCCCAAGCAGTGTTAAAAACTCATCTCACTGCTCGGGAAATGTTACAATTGCTAGGCCACATGGCATCTACCGTGCATGTGGTTCCCTATGCTCGCCTCCATATGAGAGCAGCCCAATGGATTCTATCCATTCAGTGGACTCAGACATCAGGCTGCCTATCAGCCAAAATTGCAAACTCAAGTCACCTTATTTTGTCCCTACAGTGGTGGCAGTCAACCCAAAACCTGTTGGTGGGGTCCCCTTTCCAACAACCCCCACCCCAGGTCACTCTAACAACAGACGCCTCACAGGTGGGTTGGGGAGCTCACCTGCAAGATCTCTCTACCCAAGGCACCTGGACGCCACAGGAGACCCATCTACACATCAATCTCTTGGAACTCTCTACAGGTAGAAAGTGGACTGTTGTAGTTGTTATGGAAGGACAGACTAGATGGGCCTTGTGGTCTTTTTCTGTCATCATGTTTCTATGTTTCTATGTAACTCAGAGCAATCTTCCTTGCTCTTCGAGTGTTCCACACCCAGCTGAGCTACAAGACAGTCCTAATTCAGACGGACAATCAAGTAGCTATGTTCTATCTGAACAAGCAGGGAGGAACAGGCTCTCTGTCGCTTTCCAACGAAGCTTTGCGACTATGGGCCCTCGCCAGAGAACATCAGTGTATCTTGCAGTGTATCTGCCAGGCATTCAAAACTCCTGGGCAGACAGACTCAGTCGAGTTCTGCTTCCACATGAGTGGTCTCTTCGTGCAGACCAGGTAGCAAATATTTTTCAAATTTGGGGAACTCCGGACATAGACCTCTTTGCAAGTCTGCTGAAAGCCAAACTTCCCCGGTTCTGTTCCAGAATTCCGGCTCAGGGTTCTCAGGCCAGGGATGCTTTCCTCCTCCATTGGGGTCAGGACTTCCTATATGCCTTTCCACCCATTCCCCTAATTCCCAAAACTCTATTCAAGTTTCAGAGAGACAGAGGCCATATGATTCTCATAGCTCCACATTGGCCACGGCAGGTGTGGTACCCTCTGCTCCTACATCTCTCTCAAGCTCCATCTCTGGAGTTAGGATCTACTCCAGATCTCCTGTCTCAGGAGGACAGGATGTTGTGGCATCCCGATCCCCACTCTCTGCATCTCAGGGCCTGGTTGCTGAGAGCCTAGACCTTCATGGTCTTAACCTGTCTCAACAAGTAAAAGATATCCTTTATGCTTCTAGGAAGCCTTCCACAAGACGCTCTTATGCTTTCAAGTGGAAAAGGTTTTCCATATGGTGTTCGCAGAAGGGTCTTGACCCGCTGGCGATACCTCTGGAATCATTATTAGAGTATCTCCTTCATTTATCTAATGCAGGGCTTAAGACTAACTCAGTACGAGTCCATTTAAGTGTTATTTCAGCTTCTTTCAAGCCTTTAAATGGACAACCTATTTCCTCTCAACTTCTCATAGCGAGATTTATGAGGGGCCTTCTTCTAACTAAGCCTCCCATTAGGCCACCACCGGTGGCATGGGACCTAAATCTGGTTCTTGGACAGCTCATGAAGCCGCCTTTTGAACCTCTAGCTACTACCTCCTTGAAATTCCTTTCCTGGAAGGTTGTCTTTCTCATTGCAATCACATCAGCACGTCGCATTAGTGAGTTGCAAACATTAGTGGCTGATCCTCCTCATATGAGGTTCCATCATGATAAGGTAGTCCTTAGGATTCATCCACACTTTATGCCAAAGGTGGTCTCACCTTTTCATTTAAACCAAGCAGTTTACCTGCCTGTATTTTTTCCAAGGCCTCATGCTTCAAATGCAGAAAGGAATCTTCATACTTTGGACTGTAAAAGAGCACTTGCTTTTTTACTTACAAAGGACACAGCAACATAGAAAGTCCTCTCAACTCTTTGTTGCTTTTGATCCTTCTCATTTGGGACTTCCAGTCTCCAAGAGAACATTGTCCAATTGGATTGCACAGTGTATTTCTTTTACCTATCAGAGTAAGAACCTTTCTCTGGAAGGCCATGTCACAGCTCACAATTTGAGAGCCATGGCAGCTTCAATGGCTCATCTGCACTCTGTGTCTGATGACATCTGTCAAGCAGCTACTTGGGCTCGGTTCACACCTTCACAGCCCATTACTGCTTAGACAAGGACTCCCGCCGGGATGGCTTGTTTGGTCAGGCTGTTTGTTCTACAACACCTGTTCCATACTTAATCAACTTCTACCCACCATTCCCGGTAGGATGCCAGAGATCCATGGGGGGAAGTGGAGCCCTTTCACAGGGGCACACAACTTCTGGGGTCTCTCCCTGGCATCTGTAGCTAGGGAGTCCCCATATGTGAAGACTGCATTCCTGCTTGTTCCTGGAGATAGAATAGTTACTCACCTGTAACAGGTGATCTCCGGGAACAGCAGGAATTTAGTCTTCACAACCCACCCACCTCCCCTAGGAGTTGTATCTCTTTTCTTTTCTTTCCCTCTCTCTCTCTCTTTGTCTCAGCTTTAAAACTCAACTGGAGAGAGGCAGTAGGGAAAGGTGGGAAGGCAGCACGCAGGCGCTGTGGGATGCTCCCAAAAGCTTTCTAATTGGATGCTGGGGAGCGTTCCCGCACAGGCTCAGTCGGTACCAACAGTACCCATATGTGAAGACTAAATTCCTACTGTTCCCAGAGATCACCTGTTACAGGTGAGTAACTATGCTTCCTAGCCTCAAGGTGCAACAATCTCTCAAAGTGTCCTGAACTGCTCATGTCTTGCCTGGTGCCCAACAGGGGACTCCCTAAAAGCATTAGAATGAGGCCACGCCAGCTTGAGGGCATACCCCCTTGTGAACCATCTCAAGAACATATTGTTCCAAGATAATCATCGTCGAAGTGTGGTACAACCGCCTACCGACTTCACCAGCCTATGGGTCTCTAAACCTTCATTGTGAGGATTTGAGACCAGAAGCTGCCTGACAGTCATCTCAACCCCCTCTTCTGCCTCCTTGAAAGGACTGTCCATGAATGTGAAAACTAGACTGCTGTGAAGAGAGAAGCCTGCTAGTGGATTGTCTGTCCTCCCAACCCCTAGTCAGCTGGAACTGTGTGGCTCCATGAGGCTTATCCTCTGGAAGCTTGAGCACCTTAGACTGTCTTAAAATTTTTACAAACGTCTCCAGATCCTTGCCAAACCAGAATCTTCCTCCTAAAAAGGGAAGCTTACTGAGATGAGTTTTGGAGGCCATTCTGTCGACCATTTTCTCAGCTACAATAACACTATGGGCTGTGACCACCGTAGCCATAATCTTTGCTGAAATTTGCACCGAATCATAAATAGCATCTACCAGAAAAGCAGCCTCTGACTCCAAATGCACTGCCTCCAAAAAGCATCAGAACTCTCCTAGGGAACTTCCAGTAGCCTCTGCATCCAGCTTAGACAGGCCCAGGCCACATAAGCCCTGCAAACCACTGCCTGTAGGACCAGCGCTGACCTTGCAGAGGACTTCTTCCAAAGGGACCCTATGCACCTATCCTGTGCTTTCTTCAGGGATGCCCCTCCTTTCTCTGGAACAGTAGTCTTCTTGGTAACTTTGAAGACCAGGGCATCCTCCCTGAGTAAACACAAACTCTTGACTCCTGAAGTTCCTCCACAATATTGAGGGCCATCCTGCCTGCGTAATCGAGGGGTGGCCAATTGTCTCTAGGGAAAATCCATACCCCCAAAGGGTCCTCCCTCAGAGGGATCTCCTTCTGATGAAGGGAGGTCTCTGAAATCTCATCTCCCAAAGGTCCCTTCAAAGGGTCTAAAGAATCCTCTGAAGTCACATTGACTCAAGACACTCTGTGACCTCTTAGCATTAGGGGGTTCCTAAGTTGCCTAGCACCCATTGGCCTGATACTCTACTGGACTCTACACTAGGCCACTACACATACAGATCGCTGGTGCATCAACAAAACAAATTCAGGAGAGAAGAGGACATCTGAGGCTGAATCATCCCCTCCCAATGACCTGGGGCCTGCTTTAAGGAGATTCCATTGATCGGACTCAAAACTAGAGACCCTTCTTGAAAGGCCTGCTCTTGAAAAGCTAAAATGGCAGCATTTCCCACCCAACATGAGCCCTCCAAATGTGCAGGCACCACACCCTCTAGTGTAGGCCCATTTGTCCTGGAAGCACACACTCCCTCAGCAAGGTCACTAACAGACGGAGGTGTCACGCCTAACACTGACAGGCTATCTCCTTTCACAGCTACAGCACCAGTAGACTGTGTAAACAGAAGCTGCCTTAACACAATAGGTTGTACTACGCCAACTGCGATGGCCACTCACATCCCCTTGAACTGTCCACTCACTTCAGAACCAATGACCAGCCACACCTCACCAAGGGAGCAGTTGAGGGGGGGGACCTGGTATCACTGGGTTCTGCACCCCAAACATCCTGCAGCAAAACAAGCACAGCTGACTTCAGGCACTCTTGGCCAGCCAGGAAACTAGCCACACCCAATCCAAAATCTCCCTGTTTTTTCCCTCAGACTGTCCAGACAAATCAATTCAATAGAATCAATTTTTTCTCCTCCTATAGCACATATATATTTGGATTGGTGGCAGTCTGAGTTTGATCAGGAATATTAATACTGTGTGCATGCATATGCCTTGCTGTTTCTTTGCTGGCACAGTGGAAAAGGCTTATTTCTTCCATTTTCCCTTACTTTAGCTGCACAAACAGGCAGACATGCAAGAGGAGAAGAATCGAATTGAGCGGGTCCTGGGAGCTATTCCTGCATCAGACCTTATTCAGAAAGTTCTCACTTTTGCCCTTTCAGTAAGTAATTCATGGAAATGGTGAGTAGAAGATAAAGGGGATGGTCTCTATGGAGGAAGGTGCTGTATGACTGTTTCTCGGCGGGGGGGGGGGGGGGGGGGTTGAGAGATTCAACAGCCGCATGTGTTAAAGCAAACTGGATTGAAAATGCAATCTGTTGTAAAGCCTCTCGGTGACACTTGGAGTTCACATAGTGCGTGCATGCGTGTGTTTTTTGTTCATTTCCTCCTCGATGTCTTCTCAGAGGAAATGCTTCTCACTCGTGTCAAGATGTAACAAGATGAAAAGCCCTGTATATTAGAGTCCTGTCTCAGACTCCTTGAATATTAGAACAAGCTCACACTGTATGGAGGACCTCCTTAAGTTTATATCAGTGTTTAGTTATTCTCCAGGACCAAGCAGGAAGTCAGTCCTCACATATGGGTGTCATTGACGCTGATGAAGCCCCAGCGGAGCATTTCCCCAGCTTTCTATGAAAGCCTTTGCGAATGCAGGCACGTATGCGCGGTTCCCTTCCTGCCTAAAGGTGCCATCTTACCTCAGTCTCATTTTCCGAGAAGCCCACCGGACGTGTGTCCTGTCATCCCGGATAAAAGTTTGATTTTTCGGCGATTTTCGCTATTTTTTTCTTCCCAGTTCGACGACGGTTCCCCTCCCGCCAGGTTCGGTACACCGGTATCGAGCCCGTTCTTCTTTTTCGGTTTTTGCCCTTCGTGGCTGGCGTTCGCGCCCTTTTTTGATTTTTCCCTGGAAGGCCGGTCCTTTGACCTCGCGGGGACTCTTTTTTTTCCCCGATGGCTTCCAGCGGTTTCAAGAAGTGTGATCGGTATAAGAAGTTAATGTCTCTCACTGACACACACGACTGCTGCCTTCGGTGCCTCGGTCCTGATCACGACCCTAAGACGTGTGGACCATGTGGGAAGATGTCTTCCAAGGCACTCCGAAGTCGCCAGCAGCAGAAAAAAAGGCTTTTCTCGGACTCAGCCTCCGGCCGGGCCCGGACCTCGTTTGAGGCCTCGACATCTCGGGATTCGGATCCCGAGCATCGTCGAAGTTCCTCGGACAGGGGGGTCCCCCGACAGGGAACGCAAGAGGAAGAAGCGGCTCGTGAGGGCGTTGTCTGAGGAGGTCCCTGGCTCCTCGAGGGCCAGGTCTAAGACCCCCGACCGTCACCCCGGGCCCGTGGAACAAGAGAAGCCTGCAAAAGTCCCTCGCGTGGAACCGGAGTTTGCTGGACACGTAAGCCCTGTGATCCTCGAGGACTCTCCTCCCAGAGAGCCGACGTCGGGCCCTGCGCCGCCGCCGGGGCCCGAGTCTGCTGCTGCGTCTCCCGAGCTGAGTCTCAGGATGACAGCCTTGGAGAGCAGATTGTCTGCCTTCATGGAGCAGCAGCAGGCACTGATGGCCAGCCTGTCTGGCGCATCTGCCCCAACCACCGGGACGTCGAAGTCGACCCTG
This sequence comes from Ichthyophis bannanicus, assembly GCA_033557465.1. Lineage (NCBI taxonomy): Eukaryota > Metazoa > Chordata > Amphibia > Gymnophiona > Ichthyophiidae > Ichthyophis > Ichthyophis bannanicus. Next base: position 643,951,774 of record CM066032.1, read on the forward strand.
GAGACCGAGCCGATACTCAAGTCGATCATGGCTCAAAGTCGACCTCGGTCGCGGTCCCCCTCGACCTCCCATTCGGGACCGAGGGCGTCGACGCCGGTGCCTCCGGCGTCGGGGCGGGTGCTCCAGGGCCCCGCGGGGTCGGATTCTGACTCCTCGTCGGACGAGTCCGCCTGGGAGACGGAGGATGAGGAGTCCCCCGACACATTCAAGATTTGGTGCGTCCCTTCGGACTCACCGCAGTCTGAGCCCCGGAGTAGATCCCCTCCAGAGGATACCCGGTTCTCGGAGTTTGTCTGGGATATGGCCACCGCGTTGGCTATCCTGGCGGACCCCGAGTAAGAGCCTCGAGCCGAAGAGCTCGAGGCCCTGCAGTACGACTCTCCTCCGAAGGAGGCCTTTACTGTCCCGGTTCCTCCGATGCTGGAACGGCTGCTCTTCCGGATGTGGGAGGCACCGGCCTCGGCGCCGGTTCTAAGCAAGCGAGTCGATTTGATTTATCGACTCCGGAAGAGCCCTGGCTTTCAGAAGGCACAGCTACCACACCATTCCATGGTTGTGGAATCGGCCATGCATCGTCTGAAGAGTCAGAAGATGCACTCTGCAGTGCCCCCCGGCAGGGAGGCCCGGAACCTCGATGGTGTCGGTAGAAAGTGCTTCCAGGGCTCGATGCTTGCTTGCCGTGTCCAGTCTTACCAGCTGTACATGGGGCATGTACTTGCGAGACCTGGCCAAGGAGTTGGCCGGGTTCTCTGCTGGTCTCTCCGGGGAGCCCTTGCAGAGATTCAAGTCCTTGTCCTCGGGGATTTGGGACTGCTCGAAGTTTGTCCCGCGCTGCCTACGATGGCTTCGAGGCTTCAGCCCGAGTTGCAGCAGCCGGCATTGTGGCTCGACGCCAGGCATGGCTGCAGTCATCGGACCTCGAGCTGTGGGTTCAGGACAAGTTGGTCGATGTCCCTTGCCGAGGTGAGAACCTTTTTGGCAAGTCCATTGCCGAGAAGGCCGCACAGCTCGAGACTGAGCACCTTACAAGGACAAGGCTGTCTAGGAAGACCTCTGCCCTTTCTCACAAGAAGAAGGCCTCGGGTAAGAAGCCCTTTTACCTGCCTACAAACAGTACCCTCAGTATCAGGCTGCCCAAGCTGCACCCCAGGGTCAGCAAGCCAAGGGGCAGGGTAATGGGCCCCGTAGGCAGAGGACCCCCAAGCCTCCGGCCCCTGCTCCTACTCAGCAGGGTGGGGATTTTTGACTCCTTGAGCGTAGCCTCTCCATCCCTGCTCTCCCAACCCTGCACAGGAGGTCGCCTTGCCCTCTTTGCCCACCAGTGGCCCCACATCACTGGGGACAGTTGGTTGTTGAACATCGTCCACAGGGGCTATGCACTGCATTTTCACCAACTGCCTCCGCCATACTTTCCAGGGGAACCTCCAAGGCCTCCCCTGCATGCAGACCTTCTCCTTCAAGAGCTTCAAGGTCTGTTGGTGGACAGGGTGGTGGAGCCTGTGCCTCCCCACTTGCAAGGTCACGGATTCTACTCCAGGTATTTCCTGGTCCCCAAAATAACCGGTGGCCTTCGACCCATTCTGGACCTCAGGAACCTCAAGATCCTAGAGAAGGAAAAGTTCAAGATGCTTACTCTTGGAACACTTCTGCCCTACCTCCAGCAGGGAGATTGACTATGCTCCTTAGATCTAAAGGATGCGTACACTCACATCCTCATTCATCCAGACCACAGAAAGTACCTCAGGTTCATTGTGGGAGGAAACCATTATCAGCATAGAGTACTGCCTTTTGGCCTCACCTCCGCTCCCAGGGTCTTTACCAAATGCCTGGCAGTGGTGGCGGCCTACCTGAGAAATCAGGGAATCTTTGTCTTCCCCTATCTGGACGACTGGCTCATCAGGGGTCAGACATGCCAGGAGGCCAGACAAGCCACCCTTACAACTATTGCTCTTCTTCAAAGCCTGGGGTTTGTAATAAACTTTGCAAAGTCCACTTTGCTCCCCTCCCAGAACCTGGAGTTTATAGGAGCAAGGCTGGACTCTCTGCTGGCAAAGGCTTTCTTGCCAGAAGACAGAGCACAAAGACTGATAGCCTTAGCAAACCAGTTTCTCAACAGGTCACTGGTCTCCGCCAGACTCTACCTGAGGCTTCTTGGCCACATGGCTTTGACAGTACATGTGACCCCCAATGCTAGGCTCCATATGAGGCCTGCACAGTGGTGCCTTCGGACTCGGTGGTCCCAGGCCACAGGCAGCCTCAGGGACAGGATAAGGGTGTCCAGACAATTTCTGAACTCCCTCAGCTGGTGGTTGCACCCACCCAATCTACTAAAAGGGGTGCCCTTTCAAATTCCTGGGTACACAGTGGTACTGACCACAGACGCCCCCCTGCAGGGCTGGGGAGCTCATTGTATGAACAAGTGCACCCAGGGCCTGTGGTCTCCTTGGGAGGCTGCACAGCAGATCAATCTCCTAGAACTCAGAGCTATTCGATTAGCACTCAAAGCTTTCTCTCCTACCCTGTCTCATCAATCTGTCCTGGTTCAGACAGATAACCAAGTAGCCATGTTTTATGTGAACAAACAGGGCGGGACTGGGTCCAGACTCCTCTGTCGGGAGGCTCAGAACCTCTGTTCATTTGCCCTCAAGCACAACATGCTCCTCAAGGCTGTGTACCTTCCAGGCCAAGACAACTACCTGGCCGACAGGTTGAGCAGGATTCTGCAGCCCCACGAGTGGCAGCTGCATCCTTTATTTATTTATTACAGTTTCTTATATACCGCGCTATTTAGAATCAGCGCGGTTTACATCATAACAAAACGACCATAACGAAAAACTGTCAGGTTTTACATTGAACAGGAGTACAAACAAGTAGTTTAGTAGTTCAGAAGATCTTCCTAAAATGGGGTCTCCCTTTGATAGATCTCTTTGCCAGCCCACTGAACAAGCAACTGCCAAAGTTCTGCTCCAGGCAACCGCATCCTCTGAGAATGGCGGCGGATGCTTTTCTGATTCCCTGGTCTCAGGGCCTCCTGTATGCGTTTCCTCCCATGCCCTTGGTGGCCCGAACTCTCTTCAAGATTCTTCAGGACAAGGCCTCGGTCCTGCTGGTGGCTCCCAGGTGGCCGAGACAGCCTTGGTTTCCACTTCTGCTTCAACTGGCGGTGGATCCCCCACTGCCTCTGGGGTTGCAACCCGACCTCTCACAGGAGCAGGGTTCCCTTCTGAACCCCAATCTCAAAGCTCTCAATTTGATGGCCTGGAGGCTGCAAGGGTAGTTTTGGCTCCCTGGGGCCTACTTCAGGAAGTTGAGGAGGTTGTCCTAGCCTCTAGGAAACAGTCCACTAGGAAAACCTATGCTCTCAAATGGAAAAGGTTTTCTGTGTGGTGTCAGCTACGTACAGAGGATCCTTTCTCCTGTACTGTGCCAGTAGTGCTTCAGTACTTACTGCACTTGTCCAATCAGGGACTTAAGTCCAATTCTGTTGGGTCCACCTCTCAGCTCTAGCAGCTCACCACTCACTGGTGGAAGGACATTCTCTGTTGGTTCACCCCTTGGTGTCCCGCTTTCTCAGGGGCTTGCTTTTGCTCAAGCCTCCAATCCGTCGTCCTGCTCCTGAGTGGGAGCTGAATGTGGTCTTGCAGCAGCTGACTCGCCCACCCTTTGAGCCGATGGCTACTTGCCCTCTACGCTTCCTGTCCTGGAAGACACTCTTCTTGGTGGCCCTTACCTCGGCTAGGCGAGTGAGTGAGCTTCAGGCCCTGTTCTGTGATAGGCCTTACACTCGCTTCTATAGGAACAGGGTAGTCCTTAGGACTCATCCAAAGTTCCTCCCCAAAGTTGTCTCCTCCTTCCACCTTAACCAAGAGGTGGTTCTTCCAACATTCTTCCCTAGGCCTCATGCAAGCCAGGCTGAAGCAGTTCTGCATACCCTGGACTGTAGGAGGCATAGAAGGGCTACTCAGCTCTTCGTATCTTTTGACCCTAATAAGTTGGGGTTGGCTGTGTCCAAGCGTACCTTGTCCAAGCGTACCTTGTCCATTTGGGTTGCTGACTGTATCACCTGGGCTTATAGGGCGGCTGACCTTCCTTTGCAGGGTTGGGTCACGGTCCACCGTGTCAGGGCAGTGGCTGCCTCGGTGGCTCATCTCCGCTTTGTGCCCTTGGTAGACATCTGCAGGGCTGCAACTTGGTCTTCAAGCCAGACTTTTGCGGCCCATTACTGTCTGGAGAGGGAGTCCCGTAGGGACAGTGCTTTTGGCCAAGCAGTACTCCGGAATCTCTTTGAGGTTTAGGCAACTCCTGCCCTCTGTTGGGCTACCGGTGGAGGTTGTGTCAGTGAAAAGCCTTTCTTTGCAGCTGGGACTAGAGGTAGTCCTCTTGTTCAGCCTGGGTTCCTTGGTAGCCCAGAGCTAGGGAGTCACCCATATGTGAGGACTGACTTCCTGCTTGGTCCTGGAGAAAGAGTAGTTACTCACCTGTAACAGGTGTTCTCCAGGAGCAGCAGGAATCAGTCCTCACAACCCTCCCTCCTCCCCTTGGAGTTGCAGTTGTACATAGTTTATTTTTCATTTTTGTGTGCTGTTCTTAGCTATGTCATTTGACTGAGGTAAGATGGCACCTTTAGGCGGGAAGGGAACCGCGCATGCGTGCCTGCATTCCCAAAGGCTTTCATAGAAAGCTGGGGAAATGCTCCGCTGGGGCTTCATCAGCGTCGATGACACCCATATGTGAGGACTGATTCCTGCTGCTCCTGGAGAACACCTGTTACAGGTGAGTAACTACTCTTTATTGAGATGTGACCTCTGTTCCCTTTGCAGGAAGATGTGCGTCCACAGGACACGGTGTCCGTTATTGGAGGTGTGGCAGGAGCAAGTAAGCAGGGTAGAAAAGCTGCCTGGAAGTTTGTGAAAGACAACTGGGAAGAGCTTCATAATCGCTACCAGGGAGGCTTCTTAATATCCAGACTAATAAAGGTATGTGATGGGAGGTTGAGGCCTTGCATATGAGGTGAGTGGTTGGTTCTACCGGTGTGACAGGTGGAAGAGGCCTGGGGGGGGGGGGTTGTCTAATGAGATAACCTGGTGAAGGGATACCAGGGCAGGGTTGGGCATAATGAAGTAGCCTGGAGAGAGGAAGGCTATGTAATGATGTATTCTGCTAAGAGAGAGACTTGGACCTAGAAAATAATTTGTAAATATCTTTTCAGCTGTCAGTCGAAGGATTTGCTAGTGAGAAAATGGCTGCAGAGGTTAAGGTGGGTGTTAATGCCACATTCATTCCTCATGGTTGTGTTAAGTTATCCTCTGATATCTCTTAGGAAAGGACTGCATCTGGTGCTGCAGACATAATGTGTGTTGCTCGCTAGAATAGACTGATGCCCAGGATAGCACACACCAAGCCTGTTCACATGGCACACTGTCTGCCTGCTGTACGGCCTCCAGATCCCTGCCTTGATCTCTGCTTTACCTTCCTATTGCTGCCACTTCTGCTGCCTCTGACAGACCCAAAGTCTCTTATCTGCTTTTTCCCACCTGCATATTACGAGCTGCGACTTGTAAACGGTTGAAGAATTTTATCTGTGGCCTTATCATTCAGACAGCTTTCTTCAACTTATCACCTTTTCTTTGTTTCTGTGATTTGCTACTGAAGGAAACGTGGGTTTTGTGTACTTTTTGCAAAAATGCGGTGTTTAACATTATCATTAAGTATATGTTTTTAAACCTCGTTTGTACTCTGCTTCAACCTTTAACGGATTATCAAATATAAATCAACCTAACCCAGTGCTATCCTTTTCATGCCTCACTCCCTCAGCAGGCCTGAAATCCCTGGTAGTCTAGTGGCATAGAAACTTGTCCTCCCAGGTCTTTTGCAGGACTCAAAAATGAGATCACCTCCTCTCCCCCCTGCTATCCCAGGCATGAGCCCTGCCCACACTTTATGCCTCCTCCGTATATTGATGCACACATATACTCTCACTTTATTACATCTCAGCCTTAATTTAACCATCTCTGTTCTGCTTTTTCAGACTCTTCAAGAGGCAGTACATAAAACAAAAAAACAGTAAAACCCATAATACCATATACAGGAAGAGCCCCATCAGACATACCTTTTTTTCACCTCTTTCTGGATTGTTCTACCAGTACCCCAGACCCTTCCATGCATCCTCGAGGACATTTCCTCATACCCCTTTTACAAAAGGGAGCATTAAAGTAGTTGCTCTCAAAACTAATATTCTGTCTCGCCCCTTGCTTTCTCTTCCCGCTTTCATTGTAAGCTGGTGTGTCTGCTTCTATCTCCTGATATTTCTTTGCTCCTCTGTCTTGCAGGCTTTCTTCGACAGTCACCCAGCTCCCTCAGCTGAGCGTACAGTGCAGCAGTGCTGTGAGAACATCCTTTTGAATGAAGCTTGGCTAAAGCGGGATGCAGAGGCCATGCATGAGTATTTGCTCAATCGCAAGTGAGGTGTGCTCACAGTTGCTGCAGTCTCATCGCCAAGAAGGGATAACCGTCCAGTGGCTGGTTCCTAGCCCAAGAATCAGAGGCATCTCTCTCGCCAATGGGAGGGATGGACAGTGGATGCGGTTAATGGGTTCCTGCTCAGAGTTCAGAATTAATTCATTTATAAAATTTGTCAGCAATTCAACAAAAGTCCTCAATCTGTAAATAGAATAGTAATAAATGTAGAATAAAGAACTGTGACTGTTGCTCATGCTGTTCTGTGCTGTGCCTGACAGACAGGAAGAAAAGAAACCAAAGCCACTGGAATGGCTGCATGGCTCATAAGAGCAGAACGTTGAAATGCTTAAAAGCAGACCCATGGAGGAACAACTTGGAAGGTTCACTTTGGATGGCTGTTAGCTGATGACATAACTTATGAAGAACTGATCAGTGGAGAGGGCTCCTTTTTATTTTTGAGAAGGGTGAATCGGGGAATTTACTTGCAGTCTGTGTTGAAATCAAGCATAATAGATTGTCCCTTTCTCTGAGTGTGTGCCTCTTTGGTTTTAATTCATCAGTCTGCTGGTGTTCTCCTTGGAGAATGAGATACTGGGAAGTATAGTTACATTGAGAGAAAAGCAGCTTACTCTTTTCCTAGGTCTTCCAAGTTTATAGGAAACGTGTAGCAATCACATGATCTAACAGGAAGACTGTGTATGCATGGAGCTGTTAAGTGATCTAACAGGAGGTTTGTACTTGCGAAGACACAACAAGCAACCTTTCAATGTTTCCTGCTGCAGCAGTTCTACTTTGACAATAACATTAAGCGATACTGAGACTTTTAAGAATTATTCCTTATCCCTCCAGTCCAGTCCCAACAAGCGAGCTGTCTCCCCCTACCGGCAGCTGGAGGCTGAGCATGCTTAAAACTTTGGTGATGTCATCCCATATAAGGTACCACCCACCAAGGCCAGTATCTCAGCCTCCAGTAGCTGGAGGAGGAGGGTCTACCCGATGCTGGACTGCACGGGAAGAACTTTAGTGGGCAGACTTAGCCTTCGTAATAGTGGTGGATTTCAGCCAAACAGCCTGAGGAGTGGGAAAAAAAAAGAAATAAGAACAGAGCAGACAAGTCTAGGCTGATCCCTTGAATGGGAAGCTATTAGACCTTGTGTGGTGCTGAGCGCAAACCGGGATGGCCTGGGCAGGTCTCCTGAGGGACCAGGATCGTTGAATTGGCCTGGGCCTGCTTTGAGGGAAACTTACGGTTGGAGTCTGTTAGTGTTCTCTCTTCATTTAAGGTATCCAGCACTGCTAGTTTGCCGGCACAGTGTTTTGTGGTGCTAGTGGGGCATCTGGTTGACAGCATCTTTGGGAGGAAAGGCGCGCTCTCTCTCTCTCTCTCTAGGTGTGGCCTCGTGGTCGGTGATTGCTGTCAGCAGAGTGTGTGTGTCTTAGTGCATTTGTGTGCAGCAGTGGCGAGTTGCTTTCAGTTTCGTTCTCCCATGCCATCAGTCAGTCTTGTTGTGCAGCATGTGGGGTGCACCACAGCAGCCTCTCTGCCACTGAAGTCTGTCATTCCTGCGAGAGGGAGACCCAGTCAGCAGAGGAGGCACTAGGAGAGCTCTCCAATGAGTTGCACACTCAGGGAGAGGGGAGAAGCTATGAGTCGCACGCTGGATCTGGTCTCTCCGGTTCTCCTTGGCCCCAAGGTTTTGGTGGGAAGGGAGGCCATTTTGTCATCAGGGGATTTGGCAGAAGATGAAATGGCTTCCAGGCAGGCCTCCCTGCTGACAGACCCAACTAGTGTTGCTGCTGGGGAAGGCCTGAGAGGTTTCCCACCTATGGCTCCCTTTTCTCTGGACTTTGTGCTGTTACTAAATCAGGCTTATTGCCTGCGGTAGAGCAAGTCCGGACAAACAGGGGGAGGTTCTACCCCTGGCTCAGAAACCAGCCATTCTCTCAGAGGGAATGGGGCAACCGGGGGAGCCTATGGCAAAGCGTCCGCATCTGGATTTGCAGCCCTGGGATGACCAGGTGGAAGTTTTTTCATAGGTTTCAGAGGATCCCTTGGAGGGGACCTCAGAGATGTTATGAGGAGGGGCTGCCTCCTCTGGAGGCGGAGGATAGTGAGGTACCTCCAAGGAAGGATCCTCATTTAGTCAGTGTTCCACAGGGAAGATCTTCCATCGCTGATTGCAATAACCTGGCTGCCTTGAGTATTGTGCATAATTCCTCTTCTAGGGAGGAGTCCTTGGAGGATCTGATCCTGCAGTCCTGCAGGCGATCTTGGGTGGCCTTTCTGATGCATAGAGTGATTCAACAGATGATTGACACAGAATGGGAGATGCCGGAGACAGGGCTGCAGGGCAGCCGGGTGATTCTTCAGCTGTAGCCATTGCCAGACCCAGGGTAAAGAGCAGCTGCAGTCGTCGTAGGTAGATGCGGCCGTGTCCGCAGTGACTAAGAAGACCACTATCCACGTGGAAGGTAGGGCCAGATTTGAAGGATCCTCAGGACAAGAAGCTGGAAGCGCTGCTTAAGCAAGTGTTTGAAGTTAATGCTCTGATGCTCCAGACAGCTGTTTGCGGGGGGCCTGTGTTTCCCAAGCATGCTTCTGCTGGGCTCAGGTGATCCTGGTGGCCAAGGAGCACTCTGTGGCAGGCTCATCGGAGGTGACTTGCCCAGAGTCCAGTGCAACATTCTTGGCAGATGCCTTTTACAATTTAATTTGTGCTACAGCTAAGGGTATGGCCTCTGTTGTGGCGGAAAGGTGGCTTTTGTGGCTGCAGAACTGGGCAGCCGATATCTTGTCGAAAATGCGCCTGAGCCGGCTTCCATTCAAGGGGAAGTTGCTGTTTGGGGAGGCCCTAGAGAAGTTGGCTAAGGATCTGGGTGAATCCAAAGGAGGCAAGCTTCCAGAGGATAAATCGAAGCAAGCCAAAGGGGCAACGCTGGTGAGATGTCAGCTGAGAGACTTCTGGCATTGAGTGGCCTGTTTGTTGCTCCTTTTCAGCGAGCATGCTATCGGAGCAGAGGGACTTCCTTTTGGGAAGGCTGGGTGGGGTGGGCAGAGGATATTACTCGGCTCCCTCCTCAATTCCAAAGAAGACGCAAAGAAGGCCCAGGGTCGGTTGGGAGGTTGGTTGCAGCGGTTTCTGCCTGCCTGGTCCAGATCACCTTTATTCTCTCTTGTGTGGCTTGGGTGATTCTGGGGTATGCTCAGTACAACAGCTTTGCTTGGGCACTTCTTTGTCCGATGCCAAACCATACAAACAGAAGAAGAAATGTGTGGGGGCGGGGGGAAGAGTTCCTTTTTTATGAGAGGTTCAGAGTGTGTGCAGTTGTGCAAGAGGAGTCTGCTAGAAGAGTCGTCCCTTTGGTATGCAATGATGCTGGGGAACCCTTCTCTGTTTCAGAAGAATGGCTGTTTGGCTTGTCAGTAGTTGGACTGTAGCTTTGGCAATAGGATACTGGCCTTGGTGGGTGGTACTGGTACTTATGGGATGACATCACCAAGGTTTTGAGCATGCTCAATCTCTAGCTGCTGGTAGGGGGAGACAACCCACTTGTCGGGACTGGAGGCATTCAAGGAAAACAAATTAGCAGGTAAGTTTTTAATTTTACCATTATCAGCTTTACGATTTTGGCGGTATGGTGGTGTGCCAGCTTTAACTGCTGCTTGTTCCTCTGTGTAGAGCAGATGCGATCTGAGGGGAGTTTGCAGCTGAGCTCATCTGGTTTCATTCTCCTGTCATCTTTGAGGTCTTTCATCACCAATTCATATTTGGTGGTGCCTTAGAGACCAGAAGGTCTTCAGTTTAAATTTGTCAGCCTGTTTTCCTGAAACTTTAAAACTTTATTCTATTGCTATAAAAAGAAGAAGAAAAAATAATTCCTAGAAGTTGCTATTAATAAGGAATAAAATATTAGTGGGAGAAGTGTTTTCTTATTCGTGTTTTCTGAACCATCATGAACAGTGGTGGAACCAGGCTGCTGGCATTAACATTTGAAAAAGGAGATAGAGCAGCTTTTAAAATAGATAATAAGGGAATGCCGACAGTTGCCCAAGAATGCATGGTTCAGGATGATGCATCCTTGAATACTAGCAAATGAGGAAATTAGGGCATCTTGATGGAGAGGTTCCAGTAAAGGTAAAAGTAAGCCAGATGCCTTTAAGTAAAGAGCAGAGTTGAAAAATTCCAAATTATCCCTCTCATCTGATAACCAGATTAATATGAACAAAATACAATCTCTGAAATGCATATATGCAAATGCTAGAAGTCTAAAAAAAAAAGATGGGAGAGTTAGAATATATAATACTAAATGAAAAATTAGATATAAACATCTGAGACCTGGTGGACGGAGTACAACCAGTTAGGACACCCTGATACCAGGGTACAAATTATATCGTAATGATAGGATAGATCAAATTGGTGGAGAGGTTGCTAGAGAGGGCATTCAGTCAAACAGGATAAATGTTTTGCATGGATAGACATTCCATGTAAAAAGGGAAGGCAATGGCTGTGGGGGTTGGACAGAATGAACAGATGGATGATGATATGCTAAAAGAAATCAAGGAAGCTAACAAAAGTTACAACACAGTACAAAACTCCGAAGACAACAAGCATCATCCAAATCTTCATATCACAACTATGGCTCACTACAAAGCCCTCATTTATGCTCTATTAATAGCTATTCTCCAGGACCAAGCAGGAAGTCAGTCCTCACATATGGGTGCCGACGGAGCCCCCATGCGGAGCATTTCCCCAGCTTTCACAGAAAGCCTTTGGGACTGCCAGCATGCATGCGCGGTCCCTTTCCCGCCCATGGGTGCCATATTGCTCAGTCGTCTTTTTTCCGCGGAGCCCAACGGATGTGGTTCGTGTTCACCCGTGAAAAAAGTTGATTTTTCGTGTTTTTTCTTGGTTCGATGCCGGTTTCCCCTTCCCGCCTCGGGCCGGTACACCGGTATCGAGCCCGGACTTCTTTTTTCGGCTTTTGTCCTTTATGACTAGCGTTTGTGCTATTTTTCACTGGCAGCCCTGTCTTTTGACCTCGCAGAGGCCCTTTTTCCCCCGATGGCTGCCAGCGGGTTTAAAAAGTGTGATCGGTGTAAGAAACTTATGTCTCTCACTGACACACATTACTGCTGCCTCGGACCCGATCATGACCCGATGATCTGTGGTCCGTGTGGGAAAATGTCCTCGAAGGCGTTGAGGAGTCGGCAGCACCAGAAGGAAAGAATCTTCTCTGACTCCGCATCCGGCCGGGCCTGGACTTCATCAGAGGCCTCGACGTCTCGGGATCCCGAGCATCACCAGGGATCCTCTGAGAGGGGATCTCCCTCGCGGGAGCATCGCAGGAAGAAGAAACCCGTGAGGGCGGCATCAGTGGACGCACTTGGCTCCTCGAGGGCCAGGTCGCATAGTCCCGACCGCTGTCCCGGGTCTTCGGAGTCTGAGAGGCCTGCAAAACAACCTCGTGTGGAGCCGGAGTTCCCGAGTCAAGTGAGTGCTGTAGTCCTCGTGGACTCTCCTCCGGGGGAGCTGACGTCGGGCCCGACACCATCAGGGCCCGAGTCGGGGGCTGCTGAGTCTCCTGAGCTCGGACTTAGGTTGACGGCCTTGGAGAGCAGCTTGGCTGCCTTCATGGAACAGCAGCAGGCACTGATCGCCGGTCTCACCAGTGCATCTGCCCCGACCACCGGGACATCGACGTCCAAGTCGAGGCCGAGTTGATCCTTGGCCAAGGTCTCCCTCGGCCTCCCGTTCGGGACCGAGGTTGTCAATGCCGGTACCCTCGGCGTCGGGGCGGATGGCATCAGTGCCTGCCCGACCAGAGCCGCTCGATTCCTCCTCCGAGGAGTCGGGCTGGGAAACCTTTCGGACTCGGTGTGTCCCTTTGGACTCACTGGAGTCCGAACCTCGGAGACAGTCTCCCCCGGAGGACACCCGGTTCTCGGATTTCGTGCGGGACATGGCCAAGGCCTTGGCCTTCCCCGCGGATCCCGAGGAGGAGCCTCGAGCCGAGGAGCTCGAGGCCCTGCAGTATGACTCTCCTCCCAAGGAGGCTTTTACTGTACTGGTTCCTCTGATGCTGGAACGGTTTCTCTTCCGCATGTGGGAGGCACCGGCCTCGACGCCGGTTCTGAGCAAGTGGGTCGATTCCATCTATCGAGTCCGCAAGAGCCCCGGGTTCCAAAAGGCACAGCTACCGCACCACTCCATGGTTGTGGAATCGGCCATGCATCGTCTGAAGAGTCAGAAGATGTACTCCTCGGTGCCTCCCAGCCGGGAGGCCCGGAACCTGGATGCCCTTGGTAGAAAGTGCTTCCAGGGCTCTATGCTTGCTTGCCGTGTCCATACCTACCAGCTGTACATAGGATGTACCTTCGAGACCTGGCAAAGGAGATTGCCGGGTTCTCTGCTGGTCTCTCCGAGGAACCTTTGCAGAGGTTCAAGGCCCTGTCATCGGGGATCTGAGAGTGCTCGAAGTTTCTCTCTCGAGCAGCCTACGATGGCTTCGAGGCCTCGGCCCATGTAGCCGCGGCTGGCATCGGTGCATGCCGTCAGGCTTGGCTACAGGCATCTGACCTCGAGCCATGGATGCAGGACAAGTTGGTCGATGTCCCCTGCCGAGGTGAAAACCTCTTTGGCAAGCCCATGGCTGAAAAGGCTGCGGAACTTGAGTCCGAGACTCACCCGGACAAGGCTGTCCAGGAAAACCTCTGCCCCTTCTCAGAAGAAGAAGGGCTCGGGGAAAAAAGAAAACCCCCAAGCCACCAGCTCCGGATCCTGCACAGCAGGGAGCGGGGTTTTGACTCCAGTGGCATAGCCTCTCCTCCTCAGCTGGCCCCTCCCAGCACAGGAGGCCGGCTGACCCTGTATGCCCACAGGTGGTCAGCTGTAACAAGGGATACCTGGGTGCTAAGCATAATCCATAGGGGCTATCTCCTCCACTTCCACCAGGTACCTCCCTCCTACTTTCCAGGGGAGCCTCCAAGACTCCCTCTGCACAGGGACTTACTACTGCAGGAGTTGGCAAGTCTTCTGAAGGAACAGGCAGTGGAACCGGAATGCCTATCGGTGGTGGCGGCCTATCTCAGGGTTCAAGGACTCTTTGTCTTTCCATACCTGGACGACTGGCTCATCAGGGGTCAGTCTCCACAGGAGACCAATCAAGCCACCCTCCGCACTGTCGCTCTTCTCCAGCATCTGGGGTTTATCATAAACTTCGCAAAGTCCGCTTTGCACCCCTCACAGAACATGGAGTTCATAGGAGCAAGACTGGACACCCTTCAAGCAAGGGCTTTTTTGCCAGTGGACAGGGCCCACAGACTGATGGACTTTGGCCAGCCAATTCCACAGCAATTCTCTGGTCTCCGCCAGACAATTCCTGAGGCTCTTAGGCCACATGGCATCCACGGTCCATGTAACTCCAAATGCCCGTCTACACATGAGGCCAGCTCAGTGGGGCCTCAGACCTCAGTGGCTACAGGCCACGGGAAACCTGACGGACAAAGTGAGGGTGTCCAAGCTACTAGCTTCTTCTCTACAGTGGTGGCTTCATCTTCCGAATCTGCTAAAAGGGGTGCCTTTTCAAGCACCTCAACATTCTCAAGTGCTGACAACCGATGCTTTTCTCCAAGGTTGGGGTGCACATTGCCAAGGAGCATGCACCCAGGGCCTCTGGTCCCCTTGGGAGTCCGCAGAGCAAATCAGTTTCCTAGAGCTCAGAGCAATCCGCCTAGCCCTCCGGACTTTCTCATGTCCTCTCTCGCCAGTCCGTCTTAGTGCAGACGGACAATCAAGTTGCCATGTTCTATGTGAACAAGCAGGGGGGCACAGGGTCCCGACCACTCTTGTCAGGAGGCACAGGACCTGTGCTCCTGGGCAGTCAATCATGGCATACTTCTCAAGGCGGTCTATCTCCCTGGACAAGAGAATTACCTGGCAGACAGATTAAGCAGGATTCTGCAGCCACACGAATGGCAGTTGAATCCTCCGGTGGTTCAACAGATCTTCCTAAGATGGGGTCTTCCCACCATTGATCTCTTTGCCATTCCACTGAACCGTCAACTGCCCAGTTTCTGCTCCACGCAACCGCATCCTCTCAGAGTAGCAGTGGATGCCTTTCTCATTCCATGGTCTACAGGCCTCCTATATGCGTTTCCTCCCACGCCTCTAGTGTCCAAGACACTGTTCAAAGTGATCCGGGACAAGGCCTCAGTGATCCTGGTGGCCCCCAGGTGGCTAAGGCAACCCTGGTTCCCACTTCTTTTGCAACTAGCGGTGGACACTCCTCTTCCTCTGGGTATGCAACCCGATCTCCTGTCTCAGGAGCAAGGATCTCTCTTACACCCCAACCTACAGTCCCTCAATCTGATGGCCTGGCTGCTGAAAGGGTAGTTCTAGCACCCTTACTGCTGCCTAGGGAAGTGGAGGACGTGGTCTTGGCCTCTAGGAGGCAGTCCACTCGGGGGTCCTATGCCCTTAAGTGGCGTAGGTTCTCCACCTGGTGTGCTCAACACAAGGAGGATCCTTTCTCATGCCTGGTACCAGTGGTGCTGCAATATTTGCTTCACCTGTCCAACCTAGGCCTCAAATCCAACTCGGTTAGGGTCCATCTCAGTGCTCTCTCAGCGCACCAGTCACTGGTGGAGGGTCAGTCTCTCTCAAGCCACCCTTTAGTAGCTCGCTTCCTCAGAGGCCTCCTTTTGCTTAAGCCTCCAGTTAGTCCACCTGGCCCTGAGTGGGATTTGAATGTGGTCTTGCAACAGCTTACTTGCCCACCCTTTGAGCCTATGGCTACTTGTCTTTTGTGTTTTTTCTTCTGGAAAGCGTTGTTTTTGGTAGCTCTTACCTCAGCAAGGCGAGTGAGCGAGCTTCAAGCCTTGGTGTCAGATTCACCATACACTAGATTCTATAGGAACAGAGTAGTCTTATGGACTCACCCTAAGTTCCTTCCTAAGGTTGTCTCCTCCTTCCACCTCAACCAGGAGGTGGTTCTTCCAACTTTCTTTCCCAGGCCGCATGCCAGCTGGGCTGAGATGGTCTTGCATACCCTGGACTGTAGGAGGGCATTGTCCTTCTACCTTGACTATGCAGGGACACCGAAGGGCTGTTAAGCTGTTCATCTCTTTTGACCCTAATAAGTTGGGGTTACCTGTCTCCAAGCGTACCCTGTCCATTTGGGTAGCAGACTGTATTGCCTGGGCGTACAGGGCAGCCGGCCTCTCGTTGCAGGGTTGAGTCACGGCTCACCGTGTCAGGGCGAAGGCTGTGTCAGTGGCTCATCTCCGCTCTGTTCCGTTGGTAGACATCTGCAGGGCCGCTACTTGGTCTTCAAGCCAGGCTTTTGCAGCCCACTACTGCCTTAAGAGAGAGTCCCGCAGGGACCGTGCTTTCGGACAGGTGGTACTCTGTAATCTCTTTGAGGTATAGGCAACTCCTACCCTCCGGCCCTGGTGTTGGGCTACCGTTCAGGGGCGTTCTCAGAGAAGATTCTTTTCGTACATGCTGAGGCTCTAGAGGGAGCATATTTTTTTCAGCTTTGGGTCCCTGGTAGCCTTAAGCTGGGGAGTCCCATATGTGAGGACTGACTTCCTGCTTGGTCCTGGAGAAAGAGTAGTTACTCACCTGTAACAGGTGTTCTCCAGGAGCAGCAGGAATCAGTCCTCACAACCCTCCCTCCTCCCCTTGGAGTTGCAGTCATATGATTTATTTTGTTTTTTTGCTGTCTTTTAGCTATGTCGTCAGACTGAGCAAGATGGCACCCTTGGGTGGGAAGGAGACCGTGCATGCGTGCTGGCAGTCCCAAAGGCTTTCTGTGAAAGCTGGGGAAATGCTCTGCATGGGGGCTCTGTCGGCGCTGATGTCACCCATATGTGAGGACTGATTCCTGCTGCTCCTGGAGAAAACCTGTTACAGGTGAGTAACTACTCTTACTATTACATTGGCAAACCTACAGTCAAAGTTTTACAAATTCCATAATTCTCCTACCACCAAACTATGTCTGGTACCTCCCACTATGGCACCCCCCTAACATCAGAACCAACAGAAGAGCTAACCACCTCATAAACATAAAACTTACACCTTTCAAAAAATCACCACATGCTAACCCCATTCTGGAAGCTCCTATTACATGCTTTCTTGTCAATGCAAGATCCATAAGAAATAAAAAACAACACTATCAGTGACTACCTAGAGACACATGACACAGATATTCTGTGCATCACTGAATCCTGGCTAACTGACACAGATCAGGTCATTCTCAACCAAATCACCCCTGCAACCTACTCATCCTTCAACTGCCATAAAAATCTTAAAAGAGGAGGCGGTGTTCTTATTCTAGCAAAAACACAATTTAAATTTAAAACACTCATATCAAACAGTTAAGATGATTCAAACATAATCACAACAGCTAACAACTACATCACACTCACTCTCACCTACAGAGCTCCCACAGCCAAGAATGATGAACTATCAAAAGTTCTTGAAACTGTATGTGCTTTACAGTACCCCTCAAAAACCTCACATAGCTCTGGGAGACTTCAACCTTGGACCTTCCCCTAACAAGGAAGCTAAGTCCTTCATTAATGCCATAGAAGCCTTACAGTATCAGGAAATACTGAAAACCCCCACACACCAATCTGGAACAACTCCTGACCTTATATTCATCCCCCAAACAATGATAGACCACAATCATATCACACACCCCAAAGTGACCCCTATAACCATGGTCTGATCACCATCTAATAAATGTCACCCTGTGCATCACAAGACCACCAGTACAGGAGCCACTACAATAATATTGCAGAAAATTCAAAAGCTTTAACAAAGATGAATTCTTAAAAGAAATTATCCCCAAGATACATTAAGACACAGACAACCTGGAAGACTCCATTAACACTTGGATCAGCAAAGGCACCTATCAAAAAACCATCATCCATACACAGAGCAAAAAAAGCCCCATGGTACTCTAATGAAATCAGGTCAGCTAAACAACTTTTAAGAAGATTGGAAAGAAAATGGAGACAAACAAAAGACCCAATCCTCTGACACCAGTACAGAAACCAACAAATCCAATACACCAACATAATCAATGCAGACGAGAACACTATACAAACCTCATTATGAGATCAGTTAACAAGCCTAAGGAACTCTTCAACATTATGAGAACACTCATGGGAGACCCCTGAAATACACCCCCAAAAAATGGGCAACTAAGTAACAAATTCATTAATCAAAATCAAATAAACTCAACGGCATCTATCCAATCCCACAACCTGGTGCACAGAGAATTATGGGGTATATTCAATATCCCATCCACCCAACAAATCAAAGATATCATCTCCTCACTTAACACAACTACTTCACCTTCAGACCCTTGTCCCGTGGCTTGGATAAAAGCAACAAAGGAACAGCTTAAATACTCGATTCACAAGATACCACAATGTCACTCACCCAAGGATTCATGCCTACTTCTCTCAAACAAGTGATTATTTGACCCCTATTCAAAGACATATCCCTCGAAAAAAATGACCCAGCCGCAAACAGACCAATCTCCAGCTTATCAATCATAGCCAAAGTCATAGAAAAAATAGTTCAAAGGCAACTTCAAGATCACATAGACCAACATGTTCAACTGGACCAACATTAACATGGGTTTAGACCCAACTATGGCACAGAGACATTGCTATTATTCCTATTTGACAGCATTCTAAGAGGAATAGACAACGCCCAAGAACAGGATTTATTCTCATTTTTATGAACATATCCTCTGCCTTTGACACCGTCTCCCACATCATCTTACTCGGACGCCTAAAAGAAATTGGCCTACATAACACTCTAACATGGTTCAAATCCTATCTTCAAAACCGACAGCAACAAGTCAAAACCCTTCCCCCTCAAACCAAGGAGTCCCACAGGGTTCTTCACTCTCTGCAATGTTGTTTAATATCTACATTCAGCCAATATGTGATATTAAAAACACAAAATCCAGTATAGATTATATGCAGATAATATCATGGTATATATACCCCAGTCGATATACACAACCCTGACCTATCAACTATAACCTCGTGTGGATGATATGATCATCTAGCTCAATAAAAACAACCACGCCATAAATTATAAAAAGACAGAAGCACACTCTATTACCAGGAACATCTCAATTACCCCACCACAAACAATCTGTATACAACAAAGGCAAATAACAGTAAAGAAAGAAATTAAATACCTTTGAATTATCATGGACCAACACCTCTCCATGCAACCCCACATAGCAAAAACTACTGCAAACGCCTACCATAAAATGAAGATAGTAAGGAGACTTAAACCAAATTTAGACCATGATCATTTCCGCACTATCTTTCAAGCAATAATCATCCCAACACTGGACTACTGTAACACACTTTATCAGGGGCTCCCAAAGCAAACCATCCTACCACTTCAAATTGTACAAAATACCGCAGCCCGACTCATCTCAGAAACAAATAAGCATGAACACATCACCCCCATACTCTATCACCTACACTGGCTCCCAATCTAATCCCGTATCAGATACAAATCAATCTTAGTCATCTTCAAAATCATACACCAACTATTGGCTTATATCCTCTACAAGACACCATAATAAGAGACACAAGTACCCAGCCCAGGAGGAGGAGGAACAACAGGCATAAGATCATCACACCCCATGGATACCATAATACCATACAAGCTACATTTAGAATGGCACTATCACTTTTTGCTCCATCACTATGGAACTCACTCACGGATGACATGCGTGCAACTACAGACATTAAGGACTTCAGAAAGAAACTGAAAACACTTCTTTACACAGATCATCTGGGACTTATCACCTAACCACTTGAATGAAGTCATGACACAATCCTCCAGCGTTGGACCCATAGCCATGTACAACCAATCCAATAAACACGACACACCAAAATGTATATAGTTTTGTCATGCACTGACCCTGTACATAGTTAATCCTGTTACCTCTCTTCTCCCCTCCCCTGTTTGAGTAATCTCCAGGAACAAGCAGGAATGTAGTCTTTATATGGGTATCGTCGACAGCGACGGAGCCTGCGCGGGAATGCTCCCCAGCATCCAATAGGAAAGCTTTTGGGAGCATCCCACAGCGCCTGCTTGTTGCCTTCCCGCCTTTCCCAACTGTCCCTCTCCAGTTCTTCGTTTTCCGCGGAGCCGACAGGTCGCACATCCTGTCACTGCAGAAAAGTTCCCATCTTATACTTCTTTTTTGTGGCTGCGTCTGCCTTCCCTCGATGCTATACCAGTACCGCCGGTGGTTCTTTTTTCTATAAAAAACAAACCAAAAAAAGCTTTGTTTCTGGAGTCTTTCTCCAGCAATTTTCTTCTCGGGTGCCACGTGCCATTTTGGGCACTAGGCCCAATTTATTTTCCCTCAAAATGGAAAAACCTGCTTTGGGATTTAAAAAGTGTTCTAGGTGTGGCGGTACCATCTCTGTCACTGACACCCATGAGTGGTATCTCAAATGTTTAGGTCCTGACCACTCTGTCAGAGTGTGTTGGCTGTGGGATGATGTCAAAGGGGCCAGCAAAACTGAGCTGCTAAACTTAGCACCCTTTTACCCTCTGATGCAGCCTCCGTGGCATCGACGTCTTCCAGGGCTTCATCTTCCTCCCATGGATCTCGGGTAACTAAACATAAATCTAGCCGGTCCTCAAAGGGTAGATCTCCTCCTAAACATTGAGATGCCTCTGGCGTTGCCCTTGAGGGACTTTCACCGGCAAAATTGCCCCCGCGGGAGGCTTCGGCTTCCAAAGCACTAACGGAGCTCCAGGATGTTCTCGAGGCTTCAACCTCGGCAGAACTACTGGTGCCATACTCTGGGGTTCTGGCCGCTTCATCCGGCACCGATACTCAAGCATCGGCAGCGTCGATAGACCAGAGATTCTTGGCTATTGAACGCAGTCTGGCGGCTCTTCTCACGGCCTTGATGCCCCTGAAACCGCTTCAGACAATTCAACCGGTACCGGTACTGACTGCATTGACATCGGCAGGTATTCTACCGGGACCGAGTCATGCGTCTCTATCCGGCATCGACAAGTCGGTACCGGACCACTCCATTGCTGACTTTGATCGGTACCGGTACCGTGCCTTGCACGATCACCTGGATCGGAGATACTTCGAATCCTCCGATGAGTCTGAAGACTCTGAAAGCTCTGCCGATACCAGAGTACTTCTTCCTGAGGATTCCTCTTCTCCTCAGTGTAGGTTGTCTCTACCAGAGGATATGTCCTTTCAGGATTTTATCCGAGATGTGGCTCAAGGTCTTTCCATCACAGTGGTTCCTGAAAAAGAGCCTAGAGCAAAGGAATTAGAAATCCTACAATACCCTAAAGCTCCCAAGGAGGCAGCTACCTTACCTGTTCATGAGATCTTGCATGATCTTATGTTAAGGATGTGGTGGGAAACACCTCTGACCACATCTCCTCACTCTCGAAGACTCGACACCATGTATCGAGTTCCTCCTTGTCCTGGGTTTCAGAAGACTCAATTACCACACCATTCCATGGTGGTGGAATCAGCCATGAGACAGATAAAGAGTGCAAAAAGGCATGCATCTAATCCTCCAGGAAGTGAGTGTAGGACACTTGACGCCTTTGGATGGCGATCCTTCCAGGCTTCCGGCTAGGATCAGTTTCTATATCTTGTATATGGGAATGTTCCTTAAGGAGGTCACAGCAGATTTAGAGCTTATGAGCCCTCTCCTTCCTGATGATAAAAGGCAGGATTATCTTGCTCTTGTTAAACATGCTCAGGATGTTTCCAAGTTTGTGAATCGTGCAGCCTTTGACTGCTTTGAATGCATAAGCAAAACATCTGCTATTGCCATAGGTGCACGTAGAATTGCCTGGCCCCAGGCATCTGACTTGGAAATCTGGGTACAGGACAAACTGGGGAATATACCTTGCACAGGAGAGAATCTATTTGGCAAGAATTGGCAGGAAAACGCTAATGAGATAGATGCTGACAATATCACTTTGGATAGATTGTCTAAATCTACAGCTGATCCTGCAGGAAAAGATCCTCTAAGAAACCATTCTTCAGCAAGAACAAAAAGTTTTATCCCTCCTATACGCAGCAGGGAAATCGTTTAGGTCAGTCTGCCCAAAAGGGACAGCAGCAACAACCTAGGTAACAAAGGAAACCAAAAGCAGCTAAGCCTCAACCGGCTCAGCAGACTCAGCCTCCACAGGGGCTTTGACTCCTGTCTAGAGAACTTTGCCTTCCTGGCCCTGAACCCTCCACCATCCCAGGAAGGTTATGTCATTTTGCCCCCAGATGGTGTCAGATAACAGCAGAAAATTGGACTCTGTCCATTATACGAGAGGGGTACAAGCTTCATTTCTTCAGCATGCCCCCTCCTACAATGGTAAGACAGTTCAATTCTCAGACCTCTCTCAACGACTGGTTAGGTCAAGAGGTCACTATGCTCCTTGCTCAAGGAGCAACAGAAGAGGTACCCATTCCCCAACGGGGTACAGGGTTTTACTCCCCCTATTTCTTTATTCCAAAGAAAACAGGAAGACACAGACCCATTTTAGACCTCAGAGACTTGAACAAATTCCTGTTCAGAGAGAAGTTCAAAATGATTTCTCTAGGAACTCTGCTGCCATACCTTCAGAGTCAGGATTGACTTTGTTCTCTAGATCTCAAGGATGCGTACACTCATGTTCTGACCCATCCACCTCACGAAAGCACTACCAACACAGGGTTCTTCCTTTTGGCCTGGCCTCTGCACCAAGGGTGTTCACAAAATGCATGGCTGTAGTAGCAGCATTTCTCCGCACCCTGGGAATATTCGTCTTCCCCTACTTAGACGACTGGCTCATTCGAGCCCCTTCAGAGCCAGAGGCCAGGGTTGCTCTGTCTCGCACAATGCGCATCCTTCAGTATTTGGGACTTGTCATAAATTTCCCAAAGTCCAACCTCGCTCCCACAATCTCTAGAGTTTATAGGAGCTCTTCTGGATACCAGACAGACAAGGGCCTACCTTCCACAGCCCCCCTGCCTTCGTATTATACAGTTAGCTTCCCAAGCAGTGCTAAAACCTCACTTCACTGCTCGGGAAATGTTACAGTTGCTAGGCCACATGGCATCCACTGTGCATGTGGTTCCTTATGCTTGCCTCCATATGAGGGCAGCCCAGTGGACCTTATCCACTCAGTGGACTCAGGCGTCAGGTTGCCTTTCAGACAAAATAGCAAACTCAAATCGCCTGATTTTGTCCCTCCAATGGTGGCAGTCACCCAAAAATCTTTTGGTGGGGTCTACTTTTCAGCAACCCCCACCCCAAGCCACTCTAACAGATGCTTCACAGATGGGTTGGGGAGCCCACCTGCAAGGCCTCTCTAGCCAGGGTACCTGGACTCCACAGGAGGCCTATCTTCCTATCAATCTCCTGAAGCTTGGCGCAATCTTCCTTGCTCTTCGAGTATTTCACGCCCAGCTCAGCTACAAGACAGTCCTAGTTCAAACGGACAATCAGGTAGCCATGTTCTATGTGAACAAGCAGGGCGGAACAGGCTCTCTGTCGCTGTGCAACGAAGCTTTGCGACTATGGGCCCTTGCCAGAGAGCATCAGATCCATCTCCTTGCGGTGTATCTTCCAGGCATTCAAAACTCTTGGGCAGACAGACTCAGTCAAGTTCTGCTTCCACACGAATGGTCTCTCCATGCAGACCAGGTGGCCAAACGTTTTCAAATTTGGGGAACCCCGGACATAGACCTCTTTGCAAGTCTGCTGAATGCCAAACTTCCCTGGTTCTGTTCCAGAATTCCGGCTCGAGGTTGTCAGGCCAGGGATGCTTTCCTCCTTCATTGGGGTCAGGACTTCCTGTATGCCTTTCCACCAATTCCCCTAACTCCCAAAACCCTGTTCAAGCTTCAGAGAGACAGAGGTCATATGATCCTCATAGCTCCATGTTGGCCACGGCAAATGTGGTACCCTCTGCTTCTACATCTCTCTCAAGCTCCACCTCTGGAGATAGGATCTGCTCCAGATCTCCTTTCTCAAGAGGACGGGATGCTGTGGCATCCCAATCCCCAGTCTCTGCATCTCAGGGCCTGGTTGTTGAAAGCCTAGAACGTCACGATCTTAACTTTTCTCAGCAGGTAAAGGATATCTATCTTTCATGCTTCCAGGAAACCTTCCACAAGATGCTCTTATGCATTCAAGTGGAAAAGGTTTACCATATGGTGCTTGCAGAAGGGTCTTAACCCTCTTGTGATGCCTCTGGAATCATTACTGGAGTACCTCCTTCATTTATCAAATGCAGGGCTTAAGACCAATTCAGTGAGAGTCCATTTGAGTGCTAGTGCAGCTTCTTTCAAGCCTCTCAATGGACAACCTATTTCCTCTCATCCTCTCATAGCGAGATTTATGAGAGGCCTTCTTTTAACGAAGCCTCCCATTAAGCCACCATCGGTGGCATGGGACTTGAATCTGGTACTTGGGCAGCTCATGAAACCGCCCTTTGAACCATTAGCCACTACCTCTGAAATTCCTTTCCTGGAAAGTTATCTTTCTCATTGCAATCACATCAGCACGTCGCATCAGTGAATCGCAAGCCTTGGTGGCTGATCCTCCTTATACAAGGTTCCATCATGATAAGGTAGTCCTTAGGACTCATCCACGCTTTATGCCAAGGGTGGTTTCACCCTTTCATTTGAACCAAGCGGTTTACCTTCCTGTATTCTTCCCAAGGTCTCACGCCTTAAATGCAGAAAGGAACCTTCATACTTTCGACTGTAAAAGAGCTTTGGCCTTTTACTTGCAAAGGACACAGCAACATAGAAAATCCTCTCAACTATTTGTTGCTTTTGATCCTAGTCATTTGGGACTTCCGGTCTCGAAAAGGACACTGTCCAACTGGATTGCACAGTGTATATCTCTTGCCTATGAGAGTAAGAACCTTCCTTTTGAAGGCCATGTCACAGCTTACAATGTGAGAGCCATGGCAGCCTCAATGGCTCATATTCACTATGTGTCTATCTGACATCTGTCGAGCAGCTACTTGGGCTTCGGTTCATACCTTCACAGCCCATTACTGTTTAGACAAGGACTCCCACCGGGATGCCTTGTTTGGTCAGGCTGTTCTTCAACACCTGTTCCATACTTAATCAACTCCTACCCACCATCCCTGGTAGGATGCCAGAGATCCATGGGGGAAGTGGAGCCCTTTCACAAGGGCACACAACTTTCTGGGGCCATCTCCCTGGCATCTGCAGCTAGGGAGTCCCCATATATGAAGACTACATTCCTGCTTGTTCCTGGAGATAGCATAGTTACCTGTAACAGGTTTTCTCTGGGAACAGCAGGAATTTAGTCTTCACAACCCCCCCCCCCCCCTCCCTTAGGAGTTGTAGCTCTCTTTTGTCTCAGCTATAAACTCAACTGGAGAGGGACAGTTGGGAAAGGCAGCACACAGGCACTGTGGGATGCTCCCAAAAGCTTTCCTATTGAATGCTGGGGAGCGTTCCCGCGCGGGCTCTGTTGGTGCTGACGATACCCATATGTGAAGACTAAATTCTTGCTGTTCCTAGAGATCACCTCTTACAGGTGAGTAACTATGCTTTCTTGTATATTGTTTATTCGTTCTATGTACAATGTTGAGTTTCAATGTAAACCGCTCTGAGTGAAGGACAGCGGTATAAAAAAAAAAAGGTTAAATAAATAATGGGTGATTTCAGTTACTCCAGCATTGACTGGGGGTCATTGTCACATCAGGACACATGCTAGAGAGAGTTTTTCTAGATGAAATAAAGGTAAATTAGACTTACCTGCTAATTATGATTCCTTTAGGAACTCCAGTCTAGTCCCAGTCAGCTGGGTTTAAGCACCTCCTCCCGCAGCTTTGGAGACTGAGCACGTCACAACTTTCTGTGGCTCCAGCATAAATACACCAGGGATTGCTTTCCCTTTCCAGTAACCTATTGACAAAGCAGACTCACCAGAGCAATAAGCAAGAATGAACTCTTCAAAAATAACATTTACTTTCAAAATTATGTAACTTTAAAAAGGCAAATAAACTGTTAACAAACCTTAAGCACCTGGTCGATGACCAGACTGATACAGGACATCCTCTTGCAGATACGTGGGCCAGATAAGCCCAACACCTCTCCCCCACCAGTGACCGCAGCCTACTGCCACTCAGTCGTACTGAACGCCATACAATGTGTTTCTTCAGGCCACCGTCTACCAACGGGAACTTGGGAGGGCTATGGGACTAGACTGGAGTTCCTAAAGGAATCATAATTAGCAGGTTAAGTCTAATTTACCTTCCTTGTCGTCCCTCCAGTCTAGTCCCAGACAACTGGGCATGTGCCACAGTAGTAATCCAATGGGAGGGACGCGCTAGACCAGCCTGAAGAACTGCTGATCCAAACCTAATAGCGAAGGGCCCGCAACCCCAATAATACCTGGAGTCAATGGATGAGGATTCAATTCCCTTTTATTGTATATACAGTATCAGCACTGGCATACAAAATGTCTGAGCCCCGAGCTCAGAAAAATGACAGTTTATATACCTTTCTTCTCCAGTCTAATACAGGCAAAACTTATCATTGGTCCTGGTAGACATAACACTAAACATAATACTACTGCTAAAGTATACAGTATATTTCGCTACTCTTGCAAGGTCAGTTAGCTTGCAAAGGTAGTGGAAGGCATATCAGAAGCATTCTCATCAAAAGCAAAACAAAGCAAGGCTAAGATGTATCTCTAGCCCTGGCTCAAAACACTAAATCTTCATAATGCTAGACAAAATATTCTTACACTGTTCAGCTTCTCTGCTATATTTTCATCCTAATTACGAGGTCCGTGCACATCTAGCAAAGATACAGTGGCGCGTCATTCTACTGAAACAGACATCTGGCTTACCTAAACAATAAACAAGAAAGTTTTAATTCTCTTATCTCCAGGAGAGCAGAACATGTTATCAAACCAGAATAGAACAGTATTTCTTTCTAACAGCTAACAGCATTCTGTAAGTTTCCAAAATCAGCAATAACATTTTAAAGCAGGAGAAAAAGGGCTTCAGACCTAGCTCTGCTACATGCTAGGCCATCGCCTATCACAGCATCCCCCTCCGCTTGTACATCGATCATGTAATGCTTAACAAAGGACGCCAGAGATGACCAAGTAGCCACCCTACAAATGTCTACTGCCGGTACCAAACTACATTCTGCCCAAGAGGCTGCCTGAGCCCTTGTGGAATGCGCTCTCAGACCACTCGGCGCTTCCTTGCCCTTCAGAATATAGGCTGACTCTATAGCTCCCTTAATCCACCTCACAATAGAGGCCTTAGAAGCCGCTTCACCCTGCCGTGGACCCCTGAACAAGATAAACAGCCTGTCCAACTTTCTCAACGAGGCTGTCCTACTTACATACAGTCTTAGAGTCCGACTTACGTCCAGTCGATGAAGCCGCCTCTTGCCTGTATCCTTGCCTCCCCTCTACAAGGCTGGCAAGGAAACCACCTGATTCACATGAAACATGGACACGACCTTCGGCAAAAAGGATGGTACAGTACGCAAAACCACCTTATTGTAGAAAGACAAAAAAGGCTCCTTACAGGACAGAGCCTGCAACTCTGAAATTCGTCTTGCCGACGAGATGGCCACCAAGAACACTACCTTGAGCGTAAGATCCTTCAAGGTAACCCTAGCCAAAGGCTCAAAAGGCGCTCCTATCAAAGCATCTAGCACTATGTTAAGATCCCACGCCGTGACCGGACTCCTACAGGGCAGCTGCAAGAGCACGGTAGCCCTCAAAAACCTCCTGACATCCGGATAGTTCCCCAACACCATTCCTTGGACCTTTCCGCGGTAACAGGAAAGCGCCGCCAACTGTACTCGAAGAGACGCCGCCGCCAGTCCCTTATCGAAACTGTCCTGCAAGAAAGCCAGAACTTGTGAGACCGCCCTTAACGCCATCACTTGTCGCTCCGCGCACCAGGCCTCAAAAATGTGCCATACCCTGACATAGGCTAGCGAAGTCGACCTACGTCTAGACTTCAATAAAGTCAATATAACCGCTGCTGAGTAACCCTTGGCCGTCAACTGAGCCCTCTCAAGAGCCAGGCCGTAAGCGAGAATCGATCCACCTGAGGCATAAGCAGAGGACCCTGCTGCAGGAGATCATCCCTGACTGTAAGCCTCCACGAGAAGGCGCACCAGGTCTGCATACCACGGTCTTCTCGGCCAATCCGGGACAATTAGAATCACCATCCCATTGTGCCTCTCTATGCGTTGCACCACTCGACCGATCAGTGCCCACGGCGGGAACACAGAGGAGCTGACGTTCTGGCCACCTCTGAATCAGAGCGTCTAGGCCCTCGGACATCCTTTCCCTTCGCCTGCTGAAAAACCTTCCGGTCTTTGCCGAGTTGAACGTCGCCATCAGGTCCATCACCGGAGGCCCCCAACGCTGCACTAGCAGATCGAAGACCTCCTGGTGTAGAACCCACTCTTCGGGATCCACCTTGATTCTGCTCAAAAAATCGGCTGCCACATTGTCAATCCCTGTCACATGTGCTGCCGATAATGCTTCCAGATGCGACTCTGCCCATCCGAGAAGCTCCCCCGCTTCTTCCTCGAGAGCCACACTGGCGGTGCCCCCTTGCCGATTGATATATGCCACTGCTGTGGCGTTGTGGGACAGCACCCGAATCGCTCTTCCTTGCACCAGATGTTGGAATTCTCTTAACGCCAGCGTCACCGCCCTCATCTCTAGCCTGTTTATTGACCATGTTCCTTCCAGCTCGGACCACTGGCCCTGGGCAAACTGCCTGTTGAAGTGTGCTCCCCAGCCGAACAAGCTGGCATCCATCGTCAGGGGCCTCCACTCCGGCGACTCCAAAGGCATGCCCTTCTCCAGATGCCCCGGAGTCAGCCACCACTACAAGGCTCGCTTCGTGTCCGCAGGGCAAACCAGTCTCTGAGACAGCCGATCCGACTGATGCGACCACCTCTGGAGAAGCGCTCTCTGCAAAGGTCGCATGTGTGCTCTCGCCCATGGGACCACCTCCAGCGTCGCCGCCATCGTGCCCAAGAGCTGCAGGTAGTGCCATGCCGATGGGGCCCTTGCTTTCAGAAACGCCCGCACCAGCTGCCGCAGTCTCAAAGCCCGAGAGTGCGGAAGAAAGACTCTGCTTCTCTTCGTGTCAAAACTTGCTCCCAAGTACTCCAACTTCTGAGAGGACTCTAACTTGCTCTTTGCTGTATTCACTACCCATCCTAGGCTCTCCAGAAACTGGACCACCCGGCGGGTTGCTGCCACACTTTCGACCTTTGACTTTGCCCAAATCAGCCAGTTGTCTAGATAAAGATGCACCAGGATCTCTTCTCTTTGCAATGCCGCTGCCACCACCATTACCTTTGTAAAGGTGCGCGGTGCCATCGCCAAGCCGAAGGGCAATGCCTGGAACTGAAAATGCCCCAAGGGGACGGCAAATCGAAGATACCTCTGGTGCTCCGCTCGAATTGGGATATGCCAATACGCTTCCGAGAGATCCAGCGAAGTGAGAAACTCTCCTTGCTGTACAGCTACGATAACTGACCTTAGCGTTTCCATCCAAAAATGTAAAACCCTCAGGCACCGGTTGACTCCCTTGAGGTCCAGGATGGGCCTCCAGGTCCCTTCCTTTTTGGGAACCACAAAATATATGGAGTATTGACCTGAACCACATTGGTCCTCCGGGACGGGCACCACCGCTTTGAGAGCCAACACGTTTTCTACCGTCCCCTGTACAGCTTCTAGTTTTGCACTCGTCCGGCACAGGGAGAGAACAAAGGCCTCCCGTACCGGGCGAAGAAACTCCAGAGCGTAGCCCTTTTGAATGACCTCCAACACCCATTGATCTGTCGTGATTTGGACCCAGGCCGGGTAAAAATCCCGCAGCCGCCCTCCCATGGGTAATACCCCTGCCTAGGCCCCCCTGGCATCATTGGGACTTCTTGAGATTCGGGGAAGGAGAGACTTCAAACCCTCTCCCTGCTCCCCTGAAACCTCGAAATCCCTGAGAGCGATACTGGAAATGTCCCCTCTGGAACTGACCAAATCTGGTCTGCCAAAACCTACGAAACTCCCTCTGCTGGCTTCTAGAAGGTGCCTGAGGATGGCTCTGCTTCTTCTTATCCTTAGGTAACCTTCCCCCCTTAGACTCACCAAGATCCTTAACCAGCTTATCCAAGTCCCCCCCAAAGAGGAGTTTCCCCCGAAAGGGGAGCTTCGCTAGTCTTGCCTTGGACGCTCCATCTGCTGCCCAGTTGCGCAGCCACAGATACCTTTGCGCCGCTTGAATGAGATCATACTGTAAATCGGCGAGGTACGCTGTCCCTGAGACTAAGCGGGCCACTTCCTCATTCACCTCTGTGTCCGGGCTCCCTTTCAACTTCTGGGACCAGTGCAAGCATGCCTTAGCCACCCACGCCCCACAAATAGAGGCCTGCATGGCAAGGGCATTAACTTCAAAAACCTGCTTCAATAACGTATCGAGACGCCTATCCTAAGCATCCTTCAGGGCCGAACTACCTTCCACCAGGATTGTTGTCTTTTTAGTGACCGCCGAGACCGCTGCATCCACCCTCGGGGATTTAAAGAGGTCTTTATCCAGCTCCTGAATCATCTCCTTAAATACTCTGTGGATCGGGAAGGTCCTCTGAGACTTCCGTACCGCCTGCAACAGCGGGTCCTCCAAAGATGGATCCGCCGTCTGCCCCGCCGAAGGTATATTGAGTGCCTTCAGCATCTCAGATATTAGCGCCGGTAGCTCCTCCCATTGAAAGACTCGAATGACCTGCGCCTGATCCTCGGCGTCTGCTATTTCGCCTTCCTCCAGATCCAAGTCCACATCCGAATCATCCACGTTCTCCGATAGGAAATCCGAACCCTCTGCAGGATCCGCCTTGTCTGCTAATTTTGCCCTCTTCTGCGAAACGGCCTCTGTACCTCCCTCCACGAGGTCGCCCATGTGTTTGTGCACTGTGTCCTCCTCAACCTCCCCCCAGGCTGCTTCCCCAGAGCTTGGCTGAGAAGGGCAATAAAATCTTTGGAAAAAATAGCTGCTAGCACTGGATGCGAGCTGGCCGCCTCCACTGCCCTAGAAGGTCCTGGCGTGGGCTCTAATGCCCGCCCGACAGATGAAGGAGACCCCGTAGACCTCAAAATTTCTCCGGGAGCTAGATGAGACTCCATCTCTCCTTCCCCTGCCAGCACTTGGCATACTCCTTCCGCCGAGACCGAGCCTCTCCTAACCCCACACAACATGCATTGAGGCTTGGACGGCATAGCTGAGCACTGATGTGCTTCAGGCCCTTCCCCTGCTGGTGCAACCGCTGCCCAAAACACAAACAACGAGAGACTCCCAAACTGTGCTAGTCACAGCCTGGACCTACCCGCTATTTAGAAATTCCTTGTTCTTTTTTTTTTCTCTTTTTACCAAACACGATGTACTGCCTACGAGGCCTCAGCCACAGACCTGCGCTCTGTGCACGTGAGGAGGGCCTGCCGGCAACTAAACGGCAGCCCTGCTCTTTAGCCATGCTCCCCTCAGCGCCGACACGTGGTCTGAGCCGTGCCTGTCAGTGGCCTTGTACCTCGCTGACTCTACCGGCTCCTCCGCCCATCTCCCTGCCCGGCTCACCTCCGAAAGGGCCGTCCCCCGTGGGAGCCCGCTCCTCTTTCCTGCACCTATCTCAAGTTGGACCGGCCCGCTGCCGCCACCAGGCATTCGGCGCCAAAGAAGACCCACTCGTGTTGTACACCCCTCCTCTACGGCTCCTTACCCGATCCTTGGGTTTGGGAGCTGGAGGCCCCAGCACACACTCCCACACGCACCCGGAGCAAATTACAATGCCCGGGTGGGGGGAGAGCTTGCCTGTCCACACCTGAGGAGCCTTCTGAACGCCGGGCCAGCTTCCAGTAAAGTAAGTTACACCACAACAGCCAGGCAGAAATAAAACTATCAATAAGTTTGCTCCTCCCTTTTTTTTTTTTTTTTTTTTTTTTTTTTTAAATGCTAAACTATTGCTCCAGTGAGTCCACCCTAGGCTCACACCTCCTCCAGCTGCAATGGAGACTGAGACTACTGGAAAGGGAAGGTGATCCCTGGTGTATTTATGCTGGAGCCACAGAAAGTTGTGACGTGCTCAGTCTCCAAAGCTGTGGGAGGAGGTGCTTAAACCCAGTTGTCTGGGACTAGACTGGAGGGACGACAAGGAATGACTGCTTTCATGGAGCAGCTGGTTCATGAACCAATGCAGTGGGAATCTATTTCAGGCCTAGTCCTTAGTGAAACACAGATCTAGTGCGAAAAATAAAGGTGTTGGGGCCACTTTGCAATAGTGATCACAGCATGATCACTTTTGATTTAATAAATGGAGGAAGGCCAACAAGGAAATCCACAGCACTAGCATTTAACTTTCAAAAAGGAAACTGATAAAATGAGAAAAATGGTTAATAAAAAACTAGAAGGGGCAACTGCAAAGACAGAGTTTATATTGGGCCTAGGCGTTGTTTAAAAATACTATCTTGGAAGCCCAGATCAGATGTATTCCAAACTTTTAGAAAGGTGGAAGGAAGGCCAAATGATTGCTGGTATGGTTTAAAGCTGAGGTCAGAAGGCTGTTGTAGGCAAAAAAATCTTCTTTCAGGAAATGGCAAAAACTGCCAAATGATGAAAATGGGTAACATAAGCACTGGCAAATTAAATGCAAGGAATTGATAAGGCAGGCAAAGAGAATTTGAAAGGAAGATTGCTGTGAAGAGAGAAACTCTTAACCTTTTTCAAGTACATTTGTAGCAAAAAAAACCTGTGAGTCAATTAGACTCATAGATGATAGATGGGTAAAAGGGGCAGGTAAGGGAGGACAAAGCCATAGGGGAGAGATTGAATTATTTGCTTCGGTCTTTACTGAAGAAGACATAGGGATGTTAACCATGCCAGAAATGATATTTAAAGGTGATGCATTAGAGGAATTGAAACAAATCTCTATAAACCAGGAAGATGTAATAGAGCAATTTGATAAACGAAAGAGTAGCAAATCACCGGGACCATATGCTGTACATCCCAGAGTGCTGAAAGAACTAAAAAATGAGATTGCAGACCTACTATTAATAATCTGTGAACTAGCGTTAAAAAGGGTTCCAGGGCTGATCTGGAAAACTAGACAGCCTGATGTCAGTACTGAGCAAAATGGTAGAAAACATTATAAAGAACAAAAGTACTGAACATATAGTTATGGTTTAATAGGACACAGCCAACATGGATTTAGCCAAGGAAAGTCCTTGCCTTAATAATCTGCTATATTTTTTTTGAAGGTATGAATAAACAGGTAGATAAAGGTGAGCCCGTTGATAAAGTGTATCTGAATTTCCAGAAAGCCTTTGACAAGGTCCCTCATGAGAGATTCTTGGGGAAAGTGTAGTTGCTTACTTGTAACAGCGGGGGGAACAGCCACAATCTTAAGGTGAAACTCTGAACAGAGTTGGCCGAATCTTCCCATGGCTCAAAGAAGTCTTTGTACCTCTCTGAGCATGCATTCCTGCTTCCCACTTTTTGCCTTCGGAGATGTCATGTCAGTTCTTAACATAGCAGAGAATGGTTTCTTGTTGTCTCCAGTTTGACCAGGAATGCAGAAGAACTGTACTTGCTCTCCTTCCTACCTTTTTTAATTTTTTTTTGTTGTGGGAATGGCCACTGCGTGAGTGTGGCTGCATACCCTTGCTGTCTACGGAGAACCCTCATTACAGGTAAGCAACTATGCTTTCCCCAGAAATGAGCAAAAGGATGCAGGCACACTCTTAAGGTGAGTCCAGAGCTGAGGGCCGCTGTTCAGGTTTTTTTTTTTTTTCTGTTCTGTTCATTCTGACATGCGGCCAGAATGTAAAGATGGGAGGTGGAGAATGATTAAATTGTGAAGAGATTATGGAGGACTGCCTGTCTAAAGCCTAAGTCTTATGCTGAGGAACAATCCAGACTATAATGTTTTCTGAAAGCGTGGATTGTCATCCAGGGGGCTGCTCTGCAGATGTCCTGCGAGGAGACTGACGCTAAACTGGCTATGGTTGCAGCAGTGGGGGGTTAGAGATAGGCTTGCCTATAGAAGAAAGTGACGCAATCAGCTATCACAGACAAGGTAGTCTACTTGGAGGCCAACTGTTCTGGATTACTGGGGTTAAACATCACAAAAAGCTGAGAGGACATTCGGTGTTTGCCGGTGTGATGTAGATAATACAAGAGAGCCCTCTTACAGTCTAGCGTGTGAAGTGTCTCCTCCGGAGAGCCCTTTGGCGGCGGCAGAAAGAACACAGGCAGGGTGAGGAGCTGATTGAAGTGAAAGTCTGTTACGACTTTGGGTATGAACTTGGGATGGGTTCTTTGTCATAAAGAAACTGTGTGTAGGGAGGGTAACAACATAAGAAATGCCATACTGGGTCAGACCAAGGTCCATCAAGCACTGTATCCTGTTTCCAACAGTGGCCAATCCAGGTCACAAGTGCCTGGCAGGCATTCAAAGTCCCAGCTTCCACAATGCTTGTCCTGGGGTAAGCAGTGGATTTCCCTGGTCCTCTTTAATAAAAGTTTATGGACTTTTTCTCCAGGAACCTGTCCAAACCTTTTTTAAACCCAGCTACACTAACAGCTTTTACTACCTCCTCCGGTAACGAAGTCCAGAATCTGATTATGCGTTAAGTGAAGAAATATTTTCTCTTATTAGTCTTAAATAGATTACATTGTAGCTTCATTGCGTATCCTCTAGTCTTTCTACTTTTTGATGGTGTAAACAACTGATCTATGTTAACCCATTCCACTCTATTCATTAATTTATAGACTTCTATCATATCATATAGTGTACGAGAGCCTGGAGCTCCTCAGTCCTTCTGGTGGAAGTGTTGGCTACGAGAAATACTGTTTTCCATGTAACATACTAGAGAGAGGCAGATGCCAGAAGTTCAAAGGGCATCCACATAAGCTCGGAGAGTACAATGTTAAGGTCCCATGCCGGTATGGGAAGGCAAATTGGCGGTTTAGTCCTTTTATGAATCTGGACATACGGGCTGTGTGGAGATGGGCTTTCCTTCAATGGGAGCATAGGAAGCTACGATTGTAGTGATGATAGTGAACGGAATTTGTTTGGAGGCCGGAGTTTGACAAGTGTAGGAGGTAGGAAAGCACATGCCTCAAAGAACAGTGGATGGGATCTTGATTATTGGACGATGCACAACTGGAGAAGTGTGACCACTTGCATCGGTAAGAGTACTATGTTGTGAGCTTTCTGGCTGCCCAGATTCTCCGTGGATAAGCAGGAAATAAGTCCCAACACATGAATGCTCCTCAGCTTCCAATAGACGCTTTTGGGAGGCTCCATCTTGCATGTGTGCCTGCCTTCCTGCCTGCTGTGGCACCATCTTCTCCAGTTTTCTTTTTCCTCGGAGCCCCTAGGACATATTTCTGCACAGTCAGAAAATGTTTCTTTGCTTTTGTTCCTTTGGGGTCCTCTTTCTTCTAGTTTTCACCGCCTGTCATTGGTAGCGCTGGCTCCAGTGCTGTTGCTTTTTATTTTTCATATTTTTTATTTTATTTTCCCTTTTTGATTTCCTGTGGCTGGCACCATTGAGCCACCTTACTATGGCTGTGTTCCTGGACATATCCCAGAAACCAGCAAGTAGATTTTAAAAAGTGCACCAAGTGTGCCCAGATCATCTCGATCATGGACCAGCACAACTGGTGCCTTCAGTGTCTGGGCCCCATACCACTAGCCCATCTCTTGTAACCTGTGTTTGCAGATGACAAGAGAGGGCCTAAAAGGTCGGGAGAAGAGTGAGAAGTCCCTCTTTGGGATGTCGAATTCTGCATCTTCGCCCCTGGCATCAACCCAGGTTTCCTTGGGCACTGCAGAGGCATCGAGAGGAGCCTGAGCAAACTCTGAGCTGAAGTATCGTGGTGCTCCGGAGTGAAAGATCGCTGTCAACCTTAACCTGGAATAGACTTCATCAACCCCCTTGTCCATTGAAGAGGGTGTCTGAGCACCCTGTCAAGGTCCATGTGCACTGACATCACGAGTCATGGCTGGGAGCAGCCAGCTAAAGTACCTCGATAAGAGGAATAGTCATCCAGGGTACTGGAAGGGCTCCGGGAATCCCCCAATGTTCCCACTGTTGTGGATTCCCCCAGAGGGGCACTGGAGCCAGTGGCCAAAGTCATAATTCTGGCCCTGATTCCTTTGGACATAGCAGTCTTGGACGAATGTCTTAGTGCTTGAGGTTCATATGGTGGCGGTGTTTGGCCATGCAACCGGCGGGCCTCTCAGTGCCTTGGGCATTGCCACCACAGGCAGTGCAACCGATCCTCAAGACTCATGTACTGCCTGTTGATACAGTCATATCGAATTGGCGATTGGAATAGATGCCGGTTCTTATGGCCATCTCCCTATGGAGCGTATTGGGGTATGATGTCCTGATGAGGCCACAGAAGCACCAGATGCACCATAGGACTCGGAGGTGCTCTTCCTCTCTCCGCAGCCGAAGTTGACGTCTGGATGAGGCCCCATGTTACTTTGACTTCCTCTTGGAATCTGACTCCAATGGGAGACCAAGATGGAATCGGAGATGCCCGGGAGCCAAACCCCCCCCCCCTCCGGACGCCTCTCCTCCTCACAAGTAGCAGAAGTCGGCCCTGGAGGATATGTCCTTCCAGGACTTCGTGCAGGATATGGCCAAGGCCTTTCCCTTCTCCCTTGTCAGAGGATGAGCCCAGGGTGGAAGAAATGGAGATGCTCCAGTATCCTTCGGCCCCAAGGAGGCGGTGACTCTGCTGGTGCACCCAGAGGCTGTAAATGAGATGT
Organism: Ichthyophis bannanicus; assembly: GCA_033557465.1. NCBI lineage: Eukaryota > Metazoa > Chordata > Amphibia > Gymnophiona > Ichthyophiidae > Ichthyophis > Ichthyophis bannanicus. The sequence continues at coordinate 643,988,122 of CM066032.1, forward strand.
GGGAGAAACCTCTCATAGTGCCAGTGGTCAGCAGGCAGCTGGACTCGATTCACCGGGTCCAGAAGGCCCCAGGATTTGAGAAGCCTCAACTCTTGCACTGCTCTCTGGTGGTGGAGTCAGCCATAAAAAGGATCAAAAGCAGCAAGATGCACCCCTCCCCCCCAACTCCCTTTGCCCCCAGGTGGGAAGCGAGAACCTTGGACTCCTTTGGCAGAGCACTATGCTGGTGGCCAGGGTCCTTTTGTACCAGTTTTACATGGGCATGTTCTTCAAGGACATCATGTGAGACCTGGTCCGGTTTGGCCCGCTCCTTCCCCCTGAGCACATAGATGCCTTCTGTGCCTTGCTGGGCCATGACAAGGACTGTTCCAAATTCATGATTTGGGCGACTTATGATGCCTTCAAGTCAGCCTGCAGGGCCACGAGTGATCATCGATTCCTGCTGGCTTTCTTGGGTTCAGTCCTCAGACCTGGAACAGTGGGTCCAGGATAAGCTGGCTGACGTGCTGTGCTGGGGCCAGAACCTTTATGGGAAGCAGGTGGAGGCAAAGCTATCGAGATTGAGATGCAGCATGTTACCCTCACCAGGCTTTCGAGGAAGACAGCCAATCCTTCTCGTAAGAAGTATCAGGTCAAGAAGACCTACTTCCAGCATATGCGCCGGTACCACCCGAGCCCACAGGGCTCTCGGATGAGAGCGCAGACTCCTTGTCAGCAGCGTTGTGCAAACCTGGGGTGGGGTTTTGACTGGCTACGCTCTGGAGGAACCAATCTTCCAGTCTCTGCAGACTGTGCATGTCACTTCCAGTGGGGGGAAGGGGGAGGGAGTAGCTCATCCTATTTGCCCACAGGTGGCCTTTTACCACCTCAGATGCATGGGTGCTGCAGATAGTTCATAACAGCTATATGTTGCATTTTGCAGAGCTGCTACCCCCTTTCCCTCGAGGGAGTATTCCCTAGGCCCCTTGCATATCAACCTGCTACAGGGAGAAGGTCTCCACTCTGCTAACTGATCTCGCTATAGAGCTAGTTCCTCCACCTTAGCTTGGGCAAGGCTTCTACTCTGGGCACTTCCTGGTCCCCAAGAAGATGGGGGATTTTGGACCATCCTGGACCTCTGAGACCTCAACACCTACCTTGTGCAAGAGAGTTCAAGATGGTCTCACTGGGGACCCTGCTCCCATACCTCCTAAAGGATGATTGTCTATGCTGCCTGGATCTCAAGGATGCATATACGCACATTTGGATCCACCCTGCTCAAAGAAAATACCTCAGGATCGTCCTAGGGGGTCAGCACTTTTCAGTACTTCCCTTTGGCCTGGCATTGGCACTTTGAGTCTTCACAAAGTGTCTAGCGGTGGTGGCTGCTTTCCTTCGGACTCTGGGGGGTATTCATCTTCCCCTACTTCAACTGGCTCATAAAGAGCTCCACTCCGGATGGAGTCCATCAGTCCACCTATCTGATCATCCAGGTGCTCGAGTGGCTGGAGTTTGTAGTCAACTACCCCAAGTCTCACCTCCAGCCCTCTCAACAGCTGGAGTTCATAGGGGCCTTCCTGGACACTATTTTGGCTCAGGCCTTTCTCCTGATGGATTGCCTGCTGAGGCTGACAGCCTTGGTCTGCAATACCAGGTAGCGGCGCCAGGTGACAGCCAAGAGGCTGCTGAAGGTGCTTGGCCATATCATCTCGACTGCATGTCACTCCCCTGGCCCTTCTATTGATGACACAAGCTCAATGGACTCTGAAGATGCAGTGGAAGCAAGCCATGGGCCACCTTCAGGCTGGACGGTGGTCACTGTGCCTCTGGTCCGGTCCCTGTGCTGGTGGGGCCACAGAACTTACTCAGGGGTCTTCCTTTTCAGGCATCACCCCTCCCCCCCTAGAGGTCACTAATGATGGATGCATCCAAGCTTGGTTGGGGGGGGGGGAGGGGCTCAACTTGACAGCCTGTGGTCTGAGCAGGAGAGCTTGCACCAAATCAGTTCTTGGAACTATGCCCTCTGAGCATTCCAGGTTCATTTGGCCAATCAAGCTGTGCTGATTCAGACAGACATCCAGGTGGTGATGTATTACGTTTTACCTCCTATGCTGGGAAGTGGTCCACTTGTGGAAGTTCTCTATCGCTCATGGGATGGAGCTGAGAACAACTTATCTGCCCAGGGAACTCAAATCCTTGGCAGACCAGTTGAGAAATGTCTTCCAGCCGCACTAGTGGACCCTCAACAAGGAGGTTTTGGGGCAGATCTTTTGGGAGTGGAGTACCCCTGTGTTAGATCTCTTTTCCACTCCGCACAATGCCCAGGTGAGTCAGTTCTGCTCCAAGTTTGTGTCCTGTGATTGGCTGGCTTCAGATGCCTTCCTCATACGCTGGGGAGTGGGCCTGCTATGTGCCTTTCCTCCCATTCATGGCGAAGACCTTGCTGAAGCTGCAGGGTGATGGGCTCGATGATTCTCATTGCCCATATTGGCCCTGGCATCCCTGGTTCCCCCTGCTGCTCCAGCTATTGAAGGGAGCCTCTATGGCAGGGCTCTGTCCTGGATCTCATCTCTCTGGAGGATGGGACTTTGCTGCATCCCAACATCTGGTCCTTGGCCCTCATGGCATGGATGTTGAGTGGTAATCCTCTCTGAGCTCAACCTGCCCGAGAATGTTACAGAAGTCCTCCTGGCCTCTTGCAAGTCTTCTACACAAATGTCTTATGTGTTTATGGTAACAGTTCTCCTCCTAGTGTGCGGACCCTGGATCCCTTCTCCTGCACCGTGGACAGGTTGCTGGAGAATCTCCTGCACCTCTGACTCAGGTCCCAAGTCCAATTCCATCAGAGTCCACCTGAACGCGATTGGGGCCTTCCATTGTGGCTTGGAGGGGATGTCCATCTTAGCTCAGCCCTGAGTAGTTCACTTCATGTGGGCTTGGGACCTTAGTGTAGTTCTGGCACTGCTCTTGTTGACTCCCTTTGAGTTGCTCGCTTCCTGCCCTCTGAAGTTCCTGAACTGGAAGGTCTTGTTCCTGGTGGTGGTCACTTTGGCACATCATGTCAGTGAGCTCCAGGCATTGGTGGCTCATCTCCCGTACACCTGGTTCCACCACAATAGGGTAGTCTTGTGCATGTATCCACATTTCCTGCCAAAAGTGGTATCTGCTTTCCATCTCAGTCAGTCAGTTGTACTGCCAACTTTCTTCTCCAGGCTGCACATCAATTGGTGGGAGGTGGCGCTGCACATGTTTGATTGCAAGTGTGCCTTGGCTGCCTACCTCAAGTGGACAAAGGCCCCAATGTAAGTCCACCCAGCTGTATGTCTCTTTTGACCCTAGCAAGCTGGGGGCTGCCATCTCCAAACACACACTGGATTTGGCTAGCAGACTGCATTTCTTTCGTTTATGCTCAGGCAGGCCTGAGCCTTGATGGTCCTGTCATGGCTCACAATGTCAAAGTCATGGTTGTTTCAGTGGTCTCCATGGAGGAGATCTGCAGGGCTGCAGCAAGGTCTTTGGTCCACACCGTCCCAGCTCATTACTGTCTGGATGGAGATGCTGACGCGACAGCAACTTTGGTCACGCTGTGCTCTGGCGTCTCTTTGGAAATTAGGTTCCAACTCCTTTCCACTGGTCTTTCTGTCTGTCCGTCCATACTACCAAACAGTGTATTCCTCAGTGATGCTGTCTGCTGAATGCTTATTCGGTCGAGTCCCCTAGAGAGAATACCCATACTTTTTCTGGTTCTGTTGCCCCCGTTGGGTTTTTGGCAGTCTAGCTTCAGAGTCCCATACACGAGGAGTTCCTGCTTGTCTATGAGAAAGCATAGTTACTCACTTGTAGCAAGTGATCTCTGTGGACAGTAGGAATAAGTCCTCATGACCCTCCCACCTTCCCAAGGAGTTTTTTGGGCTACAGCTTTGTATTCTACTGGAGAAGATGGTGCCATGGCAGATGGATCAGCAGGCGCGCATGCATGATGAAGCCTCCTAAAAGCTTCTATTGGAAGCTGGGGAGTGTTCATGTGCAGGGCTGTTGGGGATGTCACCCATATCTGAAGAATTTCTGCTGTCGACGGAGAACACCTGCTGCAGGTAAGTATACTTGACTGGAAAACTTCATACCTGCTGATGTGAGAACAATGTAAGATCCCCTGGAGTTTCCAAGCAGTAAGGAATAGACTCTGGAGGTTGGGACGTAATTGGAGCCCCTGGTGCTGAGTGAGAAGGTATGGTTGAACTCCTGTAGCAGGGCCCAGGAGATGTGGAAACTAGGCTTACTGAGGCCATTGTGGGGCTATGAGGATGACAGAGTCTTTGTCCTGTCTGATCTTCAGCAGGACATGGGAGATGAATGGAAAGGATAAAAGAACCCCTGGGATCAGTTCATGACAAAGGCATTGTGCATCTACCGATGCTGGCTGGGCCGGATAGAGCAAAAAAAACGGGACACTTGCCATTTTCGGCAGATTCAAAGAGATTTATGTCTGGCATGACCCAGGCATTGAAGATGGACTGAGGACCGTTGGGTCGAGGGACCACTCTGGGTCAAGCTGAAGACTTAGCATATCGGTTTGCTGATTTAATGATTTTGGCAGGTATGTTGCCTGGAGGGTTGCCCAAATGGAGAGAGCAAAGGCCCAGACATGTTGCTTCATTGCATAGTTGAAGCGAGCCTGCACCCCACCCACCTTTGCTTTTTGATGTAAAACATGGTGCCGGTTCACACAAGGATGATCATACACCAAGCCCAGCACCAGAAAACTGTGAGGGCATAGTAGACAGCTCATAACTCTAATACATTTATGTGTAATGATCTTCCGTGAGATGACCAGGTTCCTTGTATAGAAAGTTTCAGAAGCTGTGCTCCCTAAGACTATGTGGAATCATCGGTTATCAGAGTGAGATGATGAGGCGGCACCTGGAAGGGGACAGCCTTTGGCTAGGTTCATCTGTGTCAACCACCACCAGAGGCTTTGTTGGAGCAGCACCAGAGTTTTCTCCCACATGGGGATCTTGCAGCTCAGGGATTAGGAACATTGATTCCAGTTGAGTTTGAGATGCCACTAGAGCAGACGCATGTGTAAGCATGCTAGTGGAACATCATGTATGCAGGCAGCCATGTATCCCTGGAGTTGCAGGAGCATGCGGGCCAGTGGCTAGATTGTTGCTGAGGTGATGCAGGGCCTGAGCCCTGGCCCTGGGAAGGAAGGCTTTGGCTGCTAGGATGTCTGTGTGTTCTGATAAAGTTTAGCTGTTGCTGGGGTATGGGTTCGGACTTCTGCATATTTACTATGAAGCCCAGGGCGTGCAGAATGGTGGTAGTGGCATGGACTGTTTTGCTGCTTCCTGTGATGCAGCCAAAATGAGAGAAATGATCAGGTTGTGAAGATCCTGAGTCCGGATACTTGAAACCAGGGAGTGTGTCTGGTTGAGATGGCTGTGGAGCGTGCCACCAGGTCATAAATATCATAGATTGTGTGAATGATGTGGTAGAGAGATTTGTAGAGGTCAGTCACCAACTGAGCTAAGTCATCATTGGAAGGGTCATCCAGCCAGAGGCGATCATGATGATGGTGAAACATCTGTAGTTGAGCTAGAGTTCACATGGCTAAAGTGCTACTTTGGTAGGTCTTTCATCTAATGGCATCTGGAATTCATTGTTCTTTACCTGGAGGTGTCTGTTTCAGATGTTTTGAGCTTTTGGATTCCTTTAGGATAGCTTCTGATATTGACTGGTTGGTGTTCAAAGCCCAGGGGCTGGCAGAACCTTGTACTTCAAATTGAGGTATCGGGATGTGGCACTATCTGAAGTTGGTGTTTTCCAAATGGAGGCTTGCAGACTTTGGAGAATCAGGGGAACTGGAAGAGCTTGTACCTCCTTGGGGGCACTACAGGCCTTATTCGTAGGGGTTTGTGAGTCACTGAGGGGCAAGTACCTGGGAAATATTTTGAAGAAATTTTAGGGTAGGAGAGGTCCTCCACTGGTTATTCAGGAGGTCCCTGATCGGCAAGTCTTTGCCCATAATGGAATCAGAGGGCTCCCAGTGGTGGGAGTAAGAGCATAAGAACCCCACTTTGTCAACAAGGGGAGGTGATCTTGGGAGTCCCATGGTAAGGGGGAATCCTGGGGTCTACAGGTGCATCTGGCTGACAGGCCAGTGATGGTGATGCACCCTAAAGGATGGCTGAATTGTCCTGCACAAACCTTCAGAGAAGGGAGGTGAGAGAGTAGTGAGGACTGAAGTGTTCTGCAACTCCAGGAGGGGCTGTTGGGGATTGGAATGGGCAGAGAGTTGTGAGGGAGTTTAAGAGGAGGAGCTTCCCGATTATAGTTCCCATGGCATTTGATGGAGCTGGCTATCTTACCTAAGGACTTAGCAGAGACAGATACCTGCCCTGAAGAAGGATGAAGCTTCTGGTGTTTGTGCTTCCCCTTAACCTTGCTCACTGTTTTTTGCAGATTTATTATGGTTGGGGGGAAGAGGCAAAAGAATTTAGAGTAAGCTCCAGTGAAGGGGGAGTGGAGCTGGCAGGCCATGACCCCAGAAGCAGTAGCCACTGCTGGGAGAGGAGCTGCCTCTGGCAGTGCGACTGCCCTCAAAAGCCTCGATGTGCCAGCACAGGACCTGATAGGAGGAGGGAAGGTGAGCGATCTGGAGCTGTAGACATCATGGGAGGCCCTGATGAAATGATCAGGCTAGCCATTGCTGCGATAGAGTATTTCTCTCGATAGTCTCCTTTCTTTTATGTTTAAGATTGTGGCTGGGAGACTATTGCATGCAGCTGAGCCATTGCCAGTGATGCGTTCCCCTTGTTGGTTTTGCCAACTTTTATTTATTTATTTGAGCTTATATGAAGAGAGGGAAAGCCCTAGCTAATCTAGTGCAGCCAAAGAAAAAACTGACATGACATCACCTGGAAAGCAGGCACACATGCTCAGAGAAGTACAAAGACTTCTCTGAGCTAGGGAAGGTCTAGGCAACTTGGCTCATTCGGAACTTCACCTTGAGTGTGCCTGCATCCCCCTGCTTGTCTCTGGAGAAATTAAAAACTCGTGGGATAGAAACATAGAAATATGATGACAGAAAAAGACCACATGGCCTATCTAGTCTGTCTTTCCATATCAACAACAGTCCCCTTTTTTCCTTTAGAGATCCTCTGTGTTTGTCCCATGCTTTTTTGAATTCAGATACTGTCCTCATCTCTACCACCTCCACTGGTAGACTATTCCATGGATCCACCACTCTTTCCGTAAAGAAATATTTCCGCATATCACTCCTGAATCTATCCCCTTCACCCTCATCCCATGTTCCCTTGTAGCAGAACTTGCTTTCAATTGAAAGAGGCTCTCCCCCTGTACATTTATGCCACAGAGGTATTTAAACATCTCAATCATATCACCTCTATTCCTCCTTTCCTCTACATATTAAGATCCTTAAGTTTGTCCTCATATGCTTTATAATGAAGACCACTAACCATTTTAGTAGCCACCCTCTGTACTGACTCCATCCTGTTTATATACTTTTGAAGGTGCAGTCTCCAGAATTGCACACTATACTCTGAGGTCACACCAAAGACTTACATAGAGGCACTATCACCTCCTTTTTTCTACTAGCCATTCCTCTCTGTATGCACCCAAGCATCCTTCTAGCTTTTGCCATCACCTTTTCTACCTGTTTAACTACTTTAAGATCATCAGACACAACCATGCCTACAGTAGTGGCCAAAAAATTAAGGCAGAGTCCAAAATATCAGAATTTTATTAGAAAAGTATGTCTTATTGTCACTTTCATGGTCAAAAGCTTTAAGAACCAAAGATATACACAGTATGTCATTTTCAAAGTTTTATTCAGGAAACAATATATGTGTCAATATTTGATAGGGTGTCCATGATTTTTCAGCACAGCCTGGATTCTTGTAGGCATACTGTTAACTAGCATTTTACAGTATGCCAGAGTGATTTCGTTTGAGTATGTCCTTTAAATCTGCTTCTGAAGTTGTACGGTGTGCTGCCACCTTTTTCTTCATAAGATTCCAACAGTTTTCAATTACATTGAGATCTGGAGAGTTTGATGGCCAACTTGGTAGCAGTTCGATCTTGTTGTCCACAAACCATTTTTTGACTGTTTTTGCAGTGTGGCACGGGGCCGAGTCCTACTGAAATATAGTTGTGCCAGAAACATTCATCTGTATTTTAATTTTACTATTCAGCACAGATATGTATTTTGCAGCATTTACTCTTTCACCTTTCTCAAAAATGTGCAGGCCACATCGTCCATTCGCCGAGATACCACCCCATACCATGACCGATGGTGGGTGTTTAACAGTCTTGATCGTGTACTTCGGATTTAGTGTCTCGCCTGCTGGTCGATGGATGTAGTTGTAACCACTCCCATGTACTTGTTGAAATGTACTGTCATCTGTGAACATTACCCTCTCCCACCATTCAGCAGATTTGTCTTTCATCTTGCTACAAAACTGTATGCAGACAGCAATTTGGTTCCTGGTCATCATAGGCTTCTTGGCAGGTCGTCTGGCCACGAGTTTGAATTCATCCACTAGCTGTCGTCAGACAGATCTGGAACTTATCTTTATTCCTTGATCATTAGCTAACTGAGCCACACATTGAGATTAAGTATGTGGACTAGATGTAATAATGCTTTTGAAGAATCTGTCATCTCATCCAGTAGTTATGTCTGCGCCCACATTTCGAACGATGTGTATGGCCACCTGATTTCAGAACATTTTGAACTGCACACCTTGATATATGCAAATGTTTTGCAATAGTACATTGCGAATATCCTTCAGCATGGAGTGTGACAACTTGTCCTTTTACAAAGTCATTAATATCACACTTTCTACCCATCTTGATTGTATATGTTACATGTAACTTTCAATCTTTTCCTAGTTGTAAAAATTCAAAACTTCATCCAAGAAACCTACTACAGAGTGTAAGTAAACTAAACTGGACATCAGATGCATGGTGTGACTAATCGCCATTCTGATTAAATAAGTAAGCACGTGTGACATCTCCACAGTACATTTTTTAACAATAAATTGTAGAAAAAGATACCTGCCTTAATTTTTTGGCCACTACTGTAGGTCCCGCTCTTCTTTAGTGGACAAAAGTACTTCACCCCTATACTATATTGCTCCCTTGGATTGCTGCAGCCCAAATGCATGACCTTACATTTTTTAACATTAAATCCCAGCTGCCAAATTCTAGACCATTCTTCAAGCTTAGCTAGATCCCTCCTCATGTTATCTACCCCTTCCTGGGTGGCTACTCTATTGCAGATTTTGGTATCATCTGCAAAGAGGCAAACCTTGCCTGACAGCCCTTCCGCTATATCACTAACAAAGATGTTAAAAAGAATCGGACCGATCAGAAACCACTTGTAGTGGGGAGTGTCCAAACTAAGATGGCAGCAGCTGGCTACTCTGAGCATGTTTTTCTAAATGGGCAAAAAACGTAAGGGGAAAGGTGGGTCATTGCCCTCTCAACCCCCCTGCTGGTTTCCTCTGGTCCTTTGGATGCTTTTGTGTTGCACGCTACTCGGGATCTGACTGAAAGTGGGGAAGAACGCCGAGCTGCAGCTTTGCTGGCGTCGGATGACTTGGCGGCTGCTTCGGCTTCACCTTTCTCCTGAGTCTGGCCCCAGCCCCTGCCTGAGGAGTTCTTGGTGCTTGGCTCTCCTTCGACGCAGGGGGAAGCTGGTGGCTCGAGAGGGCCAGGAGCGGAGGGGCTGCAGAAGCTGGGGAGTGCAGCCATCGGGCAGCACTGTTCATTGCCATCATCGGCGCTACTTGGTGAGAAGTATACAGGGCAGAAGTTCCCTGTGGGGCATGGAGGAGAGACACCAATGAAAATGGAAGCCATTTTGTCATCTGCGGATCCGGGCTTACCTTTTTCTTTTCAGCGTCTGGTTAATTTTACCTTGGAGGCCATTTGGCAGGCAATTGTCTCCTTGGGAGAAGCTTTGGTGCCACAGATCATATTGTTGGCTCGGAGGGTGGAGGAGCTTGAACGGAAGGTGGTGGAAATACAGTCCAAAGTGGTGAAGATCCAGAGAAAAGTTGATGCTCTTGAAGATCAGTCTGCTGCATTTAAAAAGAACTTTTCTTCTGTGCAAGTTGGAACATTTGGACAATTTGTCTAGAGCTCTTAACTTAAGATTAATTAATTTTCCAAGGCTTATTACTGTGTCTCCTAGAAATATGTTTAAACAATATGTGGTAGATGTGTTGGGGGTCTCCCCGGAATTGATCATGCCCTTGGTTAAGATTTACTACTTACTCAAGGCAAAACTAACACCTGGTTTGGTTAATTTAGGGGGGGATTGGGAGCAAGGGACTATTTTGAAAGTTACGGATCTATTGGAGTAATCTGACTATGATTCTCAGGTTCCTTCTACCTTATTAATTACATTTGCATTACTTTCTGATAAAGAGTGGTTGTTAAAGCTTTTCTTTCTGAAACGGAATTTGTTGTTTAGAGGGTTAATGGTCTGTAAACTCAGACGTCACAGGGACTTTCTCCTGCTGCGTCCTGGTGTTTTACAGTTGAGGGGACTTTTTTCCTTAAAACATCCTTGTAAATGTTTAGTGAAGTATCATGCTGTTATATTTTTTATGAGCCCCCTCAACTAACGGCTTTCATTAGCGCTCGACGTTTGGAGTCCTCCATTGGTGCCTTCACCTGAGCTCTCTTAATTTAGGAATCTGTATTTAGTTTGCTGCCTATATTTCTTTGTATATTTGGTTGAATTTAGAATTGTGATATCTCCCCTTTCATGTTTGTGGGCTAGGGTGGGTAGATATTTTGTTTCAATTATGAATTACTTTGTTTTTACCTGTTGTATTCTTGTAATATAGAATTTTGATAATGTATCTGCTCTTTTTTTCAGAAAGTTTTGGAAACTTTCTTGATTTAATTTGTAAAATTTCATAAATATATAAAAAAAAAAGTATCTGACCAAGGACAGATCCCTAGGGCACACCACTGGTAACATCCTTCCCCTCAGAGTGAGCTCCATTTACCTGTACTCTTTGTCACCCCCCACCCAACCAAATTCTAACCCAAACAGTAACTTTACGGTCCATCCCTAGGGTGCTCAGTTTGTTTATAAGTCGCCTGTGAGGAACAGTGTCAAAGGCTTTACTTGAAATCTAAATACACCACATCTAGGACTCTCCCTCGGTCCAACTCCCTGGTCACCCAGTCAAAGAAATCAATCGGATTTGTCTGAGAAGACCTGCCTCTGGTGAATCCATACTGCCTCAGATCCTGTAATCTCCTGGACTCCAGAAACACCACTATTTTCTCTTGCAGCAGCATTTCCAATAATTTACTCACCACTGAAGTTAAACTAACCGGCCTGTAGTTTTCAACCACATCCTTACTTCCGCTTTTGTGTAAAGGCACCACATGAGCCTCTCTCCAGTCCTTTGGCACTACTCCTGACTCCGAGGCATTGAAAAGGTCAGTCAGTGGAGCTGCTAGAACGTCCCCCAGTATTCTAGGGTGTATCCCATCCGGTCCCATTTGAGTTGCAAATTGAAAAGCGGACTATAAAGATCTGTTTCAGAAGACCCATGATGCCTGCTGCAGCATTCTTCATTACTGGAGGATTTAGCTTTTTTTCAAGCATCGATCCAGGAGCTTTGATCCCTTTGGGAAGCTGTGTCGATTTAATATCTTTATAAGGATGAGGATCAAATGTTAAGCTACATGATATTTATTTATTTGTAGCTTTTCTATACCGCGCTATTTGACAGTGCGGTTTACAATTAACAATTTTGTACAGGACAGGGGAGATGCCTTGTGCTTACAGTGAACAGGACAAGATAACTTGGATTCATAACATTGAACTATATACATCCAAACAAATGAGAGATTATTAGAGACACTTTTACATTATGAAAGCTGATGGGTAGTCGTGTTAGTGCAAGGTGCAGTTGGATTATGAGAAGTACAATAGGGATATATGTTGGTGGTTAGGCCAGCATGCGGTAGCAGGATAAGACAGTGTCTTTTGAGGTGGATTATTCGTTGGTCTTAGGACAGCACTGGTGTGTGTCCATTTCGAAGCTTAAGGACCTTTTCAGTCCTAGTTGGATTCATTTCCCACACTAAATCGATTGTACCCTGAGGATTTGGTGTATCCCTTGGGTAATTCTTTTGGGGTTACGTCCCTATACAATTAAAAAAGAAAAAAAGGAACGTTATGCTACGAGAGGATTTTTTTATCTTCAAGGCATTAGTTCCAACAAAAATTTTAATTCTTATAGGTATTGTTCTTTGATAAGGCTTTCAATGCTGCTTCAACTTCTTTCATCACCAATGGTTCCCAATCATAAGGTACAGGTTGAAACGTCTGTTGGTCCACTTGATCTTTATCATATAAAAACTCTGTATATTCCTTCCACCTTTTCTTGATCATCTCAGTATCATTCAACATAGAACCTTGAGCATCTTGTAACATCCCAATTTGAGGCTGGAACTTTTTCTTTAACTCTCGTAGCTTTAGGAAAGCTGATCTTGTTCTTCCTCTAATAGTTTCTGCTTCTATTTCCTTGCATGCGTTGTTGTAGTACTTTTTCTTGTCCTGTTTTGCTGCACGTTGGAAATCTCTGCGTTCTGTGATTGTCTTTCTTTCTCCTCTGGCTTTAGCTTCTCTGCGTTTCTGGGCAATTTTCAGAGTTTCTTCTGTCATCCATTTTGGCCGTTTCTTCTTTTTTCACCTTTTGTAGAGACTTCTCGCTTTCTTCCAGCACAACCTTCTTGATGTCATTCCATAACTCTTCTGGAGCTCTGTCATTTGTACCTAAAGCAGCAAATCGATTTTGCAGGCAGTCTTTAAATTCTAGTGGTATATTCTCAAGGTCATATTTTGCTGCATTCATGAGTGGTTTGCTCTTTTTCCACTTTAGCTTGAGTTTGCATACTAGTAGTTGATGATCTGTACCACAGTCAGCTCCAGGTTTTGTCTTTGTTGATGTTATAAAGCTTTTCCATCGTTGACTTCCACAGATTAGTCAATTTGATTTTTATACAATCCATTGGGTGAAGTCCATGTGTACAGTCGCCGCTTGTGTTGCTGGAAGAAGGTGTTTGAGATGAATAGATCGTTGGTCTATCGGTCTATCGTTGGTCTATCGGTCTTTCTCCAGCTTCATTTCTGTTGCCAAGTCCATATTTTCCAACTACTTTGCCGCCTTCTTTGTTGCCAACTTTTGCGTTCCAGTCACCCATGACTATCAGGATATCCTGTTTGCATGTTCTGTCAATTTCAGCTTGTACTTGTTCATAGAACTCTTCAATTTCATTCTCTTCTGCAGCTGTTGTTGGGGCATATACTTGAATTATAGTTGTGTTGATAGGCATTCCTCATAGTCGAATAGAGATTAAGCGTTCGCTGACTGCATTGTATTTCATTACAGTTCTTGCAAATTTCTTCTTTATTATAAATGCAACACCATTTCTTCTTTGTCTTTCATTTCCAGTATAGTAGACCATGTGATCATCTGATGCAAAGTGCCCGATGCCAGTCCATTTCAGTTTGCTGACACCCAACAGATCAAGTTGTACATGTTCCATTTTATTCTTGACCACCTCCAACTTCCCTTGGTTCATGCTTCGTACGTTCCATGTTCTAAATGTGTAAGGCATCTTTACAACTTCTGACTCTCGTTTCATGCACAGCTACATCAGCAGTCAGATGTCCTGAGGGCTTTGCTCCAACCACATTATAAATGCTGGCTTTACTCTGACAAGTCTTCAGCTCTTCCCCAGTAGCTGAGTGCCTTCTGACCTGGGGGGTCTCATCTTCCAGCACAATTTGTTTTGTTGTAACTATCCATTGGGTTTTCATGGCAAGATACAGAAGTAGATGGCCGGGCCTTTCTTCTGCGCAGTTTAAGTTTGGTGGTGTTGCTGTTGTCACTGAAATATGATCCTCCGCTGTCAACACTGTCCCATTCTGCTGCTGCCCAGATGGTGGTTTGTCTTGGTCTGGGACCTCAGCTGAGACTTGTCCAGCTTGGGAGACCCTGCCAGTAGTTAAAACTACCGATAGTTTAGCTCTCAGCATCACTGATGCACACAAGCCGCAAACCAAGTAAGGTGATCAAATTTGCAGATGAGACAAAATTATTCAAAGTTGTTAAAATACAAGAGGCCTGCGAAAAATTGCATGAAGACCTTGAGAAATTGGATGTCCAAATGGCATAAATGAAATGTAATATAGACAAGTGCAAAGTTATGCACTTAGGGAAGAACACAATGCAAGGTTCTACATTAGGAATTACCACCAAGGAAAAGGATCTAGGCCTCATCGTGGATACTATGTTGAAACCCTCTGCCCAGTGTACAGCAGCCACCAAGAATGTAAATAGAATGCTATGAATCATAAATAAAGGAATTAAGAATAAAACCAAGGAGCTTATGGGGGCATGTTTATTAAAAGTTTGCATTAAGTGCCACTGTGCCCATAGACATAAAAGGGCTGTGTGTACTCAGGTTCAAAACATAGATTTTGAGCTCTTTGGAGACGAGGGAAATATATACCATACCTAGATGTACACCGTTTTGACCCAGTAAAAAGCAGTATAAAAGTATTGCTAAATAAAAAAAAAAAAAAAAACCATCAACCGTAGGGGGGGGGGGGGCAAACCTGCTTCACTGCTCTAAGAAAACAGAAGATGTCTGGGTGGGTGCCCAAAGACACCCCTTGGACCTTACTGCAGTAACAAGTTATTGCTGCCATCTGTACCAGCAAACAGGGCTGGTCCAAGGGTTTCTGCTGCCCTAGGCAGAAACCCTAGCCTTGCTGCCCCCCCCCCAAGTTGCTGCCGATTTCCATCTCGGGAGGGGGAGGCGGGCAGCAGCAGCAGTATTTCCAAAAGCGATGGCTTTTTGCCACTGCTTTTGGAAATACTGCTGCCTTCCCCCCCAAATGGAATCGGCAGCAGCTGGGGGGGGGGGGGGGGAACGGTGCAAACCCCCCCCCCCCATGTGTGCCGCTTCTGCCGCCAGCCACCTGGGCTGGCTGCCCTAGATGGATGCTCAGCTCGCAAAGAACTACAGGCCAAGAATATTTTGGTATTGACACCTAACGAAGAACGCCTCCCTCCCAAACCACACCCCCTCCATCTCCTTTTCAATGTCATGCTACGTTAATGTCATCCCTTCACCCAGTAATTGGACATTTTCTGTAAATAGTTTGATACA
This sequence comes from Ichthyophis bannanicus, assembly GCA_033557465.1. Classification (NCBI taxonomy): domain Eukaryota; kingdom Metazoa; phylum Chordata; class Amphibia; order Gymnophiona; family Ichthyophiidae; genus Ichthyophis; species Ichthyophis bannanicus. The sequence continues at coordinate 644,003,335 of CM066032.1, forward strand.
AATTTATCCGATGCCCTACTCACTATTGTACATAGTTTAATACTGTTACCCCTCACTATTCCCCCACTAGTTTTCGTTCACATCCCCAAATCTCCTGTTCTAAGTATTTACTCACTGTTCAATGTAATACCTAAGTTACTGTTCTCTGTAAACTGCCTTGATAATCTGAAATGCAGTATAAAAGAAACATTAAATAAATAAATAAAATAAATAAGCAAGACAAACAGGTGATCTGACTCCCAAAACGGTGCTGTCCTCTTGAAATAATGTTGCAATGCCTGGTGCACATCAAGTGGGTCTGTAGCTGTTGCATCCCCTCCCAAGAAGACTGGCAGGGCAACCGGTTGGTTTAGGTTAAAGGGTGAGAGCACCTTAGGCAGAAACGAGGGCACTGGTCTCAGCACCACCTTTTCATTCAAGATGGAGAGAAAAGGCTCGACATGACAGAGCCTGATGCTCAGAAATCCGCCAGGGTGAGCGGATAGCCACCAGGAACATAGTTTTCAGCATCAAATCCTTCAGTGTGCACGCACCCAGCAGCTTGAAAGGTGCTTCCGCCAGCACAGATAACATTAGATTGAGGTCCCAAGGAGGAACCACTGACCCATATCGGGGGCGAACCTGCTTCACTGCTCTAAGAAAATGGACAATGTCTGGGTGGGCCTCCAAAGACACCCCTTGGACCATACTGCAGTAACAGGTTATTGCTGCCACCTGTACTGGAAAGAACTACAGGCCAATCCCTTCTCCATCCCCACCTTCAGGAAAGCCAACACATCCGGCACAGATGCTGACAGAGGGCAGCAATGATTCTCCATACACCAGGCCTCAAATAATCTCCACACTTGGACACAGGACAGCGAGGTGGAATGCTTTTGGGCCTTCAACAATGCTGAAATCACAGGAGCTAAATAGCCTCGTTTCCTCAACCGCACCCTTTCAAGAAACAGGCCATATGAGAATTGATCTACTTGAGGCATCAAGACCAGCCCCTGCAAAAGCATGTCAGGCTGAGGGGGCAGCCGCCATGGGTGATCCACCGTCAGCCAGACCAGATCTACGTGCTGTGGCCAATTGGGAGCAGTCAACATGACAAATCCTTTGTGCGCCTCAATTCGTTGAACCACGTGTCTGATGAGCTCCCACGGGGGACAGATGTAGAGCAGCCCCTCCATGGGTCCATTGCTGCACTAGGGTGTTCAGCCCTTCTGACATCCTTTCTCTTCTGCTGAAGAACCGGGCCACCTTGGTGGAAGTGAAAGTTGCCATCAGATCCATGCTCAGCTGCCCCCACTGCTGTACCACCTGTGCAAACACTGCCTCGCTGAAGGACCATTCCCTGGGGTCTAGATGAAAATGACTGAGTGGCTGTTACATTCTCAGTCCCTACTACATGCATTGCCGATAGTGCCTGAAGATTGGTTCGCTGTTGACCTGGGTGGAAAACAATCTCGCTTTCCAACCTACGCTGCTTGTGCCCCCCCTGCCACCTTGGTAGCGTTGTCTGAAAATACCCATACTGCCTTCCCATGTAGGAAAGGGTGAAACTCCAGCAGTGCCAGGAATACCGCTCTCATCTTTAGGTGGTTGATGGGCCATCTGCTCTCCTCCGAGGTCCTTGTGCTATCCGGTCCTCGCAATGAGCTCCCCAGCCCAAGAGGCTGGTGTCTGTTGTCAGATCCAGGTGATTCTTGGACAGGGCAATGGTAGTATGAGAGAATGGAACTGAGGCGATTATCTTTGTAACAGTGCCCTCTACATCTGTAGGCCTAGGCCCATGGCACCAGCTTAATGGACACCGCTATGGAACCTAAGACCATGCTGTTGGGACCTGCATTCTGAGGAACTGCTGCACCTCTACAGTGCATGTATCCTCTCCAGCAGCAGGCACACCCTGTCCTCCTCAGTCTCGAATTAGACACCCCCAGGTACACCAGGTCTTGCGACTGCCCCAGACGGCTTTTGGCAAAATTGATGACTTAGCCAAGACTCTGCAGTAACTCGATGACTCTCACAGTGGTTCACTCGCTCTTATCCTTGGATTTTGCCCGGATGAGCCAATCGTCCAGGTAAGGTTGGACCAAAATCTCCTCCTGATGCAGCACTGCTGCATCCACAACCATAACCTTGATGAACACACATGGAGTGATTGCCAAGCCGAAAGGTAATGCTCAGAACTAGAAGTGTCCCATGGGCACCATGAAGAGGAGAAACTGATGATGCTTGGGATGAACCAGAATGTGCAAGTAGGTTTCTGTGAGATCAAGAAAAGTCAGGAACTCTCCTTCTTGGACGGCCACGATGACAGGCCTGAGGATCTCCATGTGTAACCGGGGCACTCAGACACCGATTCAGGTGTTTCAGATCCAGGATGGGCCGAAAAGAGCCTTCTTTGGAACTACAAAATAAATGGAGTATCTACCATAGCCGCACTGGTCTTGGGGGACCTGCACCACAGCCCTCAACTCCTGGAGCTGCCTGAGGGTGTCCCACACTGCCTTGATTTTGCTGGACACCCTGAAGGGAGAATGGACAAAGGTCTGTGCAAATTGTCTGACAAACTCCAGCACTTAGCCCTCTCTAAGACCCACTGGTTGGAGGTGATCCGGGCCCAGGTAAGGTAGAAGTCCCGCAGCCAACCTCCCACAGGAACCACTCCTACCCGGGCCCCTCTCGCTTCATGTCTTTTTGGGCTGCGGAAGAGGAGGAGGAGTAGAACCTCTGTTCTGTTCTCCAAAAACCTTGAAAGGCCTGTCCCAAAGAAGGAAAATGCCCCCTTTGGTAAGGCGCGAAATGCTCTGCACAGAAGTGCCAGAAATCCTGCAACTGTCCCTGTGCTGGCACAGACGATGCACTGGCTTTTGTTTATCCTCGGGGAGATGCCTGTCCTTAGACTCCCTCCAATCCTTCACCAACTTGTCCAGCGCTTCGTTGAACAAGAGCTTACCCTTGCAAGGCAGCTTACATAGCCAAGACTTGGAGGAGACATCTGCTGACCAATTATGCAGTCACAAGTAGTGGCACACTGCCACTACTGAGGTCATACTCTTAGAAAGACCCCTGATGAGGTCATAGAAGGCATCCATTAAGTAGGCTGCACCAGATTCTAGTTTGGCTACCACCATTGGTGGTGCTGTTGTCTCCCTGACACTGTTGAAGATCCCATTGTAGGCATGCTCTTGCCACTAAGGTGCCACAGACTGACACCTGCAAGGACAGCACATTAATATTGAATGCCTGTTTTGACAAGGTATCCAACTTCCTGTCCTGTACATCCTTAAGCGCGGTACTGCCTTCTACAGGGATAGTGTTCTTCTTTGTGACGGTGGAAACTGCAGCATCCATCTTAGAAGAGCACAGGTTCTCCCATTCTGGCAGCAGATAGAGTCACACTGTGGTTATGTCCCTCTGAGACCAGCATCCGGGACATCCCACTCATTCTGGATCATTTGCTTAATCACGCAATGCAAAGGAAAAACTATCTGAGGTTTCTGGACAGCTTGGAACAGCAGGACCTGCAGCCACGTTAAGCGTCTTCAGGGACTGAGATATGAGATCCGCCAACTCCTCCCAGCAGAATACCTGCCCAGTGTGAGATTCCTCTCCTTGTGGAATCTCACCTTCCTCCAGCTCTGTTTCGAGGTCTGCTTCTGCACCCATATCCCCCGAGTGGAGGGCGTCTGTATCCTCCCAAGCGTCACTTTCCAACTGCTGTTGGCTAGGACCAGGCTCTTCTTCCACTGTAGCTCCTGACAGTCTCAGGCAATCCTCTCTTCTTAGCTCTCTCCGGCCTGGTGGAAGGGGTCGCCTCCCCTCGCTGCTTCATGCAGAATGCCCTATGCATGAGGAAGACAAACTTGGGAAAAAAACCCCTAGGACCCCATCCTCTGCTGGCCCCTGTGACATGGATGGCTGGGGTGGGCTGTGCTCTCTGCCCCTAAGTTTCAGCACAGGTGGGTCGGGACTATTGCCCCCCTCCATAATGGTCGGAGTCACCGCCACCTCTGCAGGCAAACCATGGCCCTCTGTAGATTGCGAGCCAACATCTGACCCCCCCGGATATCCCAGCTCACCCAGCCTTAGCAGAACTCTCCTCCCGAAGACCTTCCTCTGCTGTCCGTGAGTCAGCCTCACAACCACAGCAAAACCCAGTGGCCAAAATACAGCCTCGCGGGGACCCACAGGCAATGCAAGCAGCCTTCGAAGGCATGTTGAGGCCAAGAAAGTGGAAGGACCCCTAAGTTCCTTCCAACCCTTCCCCCCTCCTTACTTGGGACTCTCCTTCCTGTAACTACTCCTTGTTCCTCTTTCTGCATCTGCATTTTGCTCTTTTGGGTTTCTTTTTTTTTTTTTTTAAATTACACTAACCAAAATGACGGGGCAGCTGAAACAAAACAAAAAAAAACATAGAAACATGACAGCAGAAAAAGACCACATGCCCTATCTAGTCTGCCCTTCCATATCACCCACTACAAGAGTCCCCTTTTTTCCTTTAGAGAGCTTCTGTTTGTGTCCCATGATTTTTTTGAATTTAGATACTGTCCTCATCTCTATCACCTCCACTGGGAGACTATTCCACGCATCTACCTCTCTTTCCGTAAAGAAATATTTCCACATATTACTCCTGAATCTATCCCCTTTCACCGTCATCCTATGTCCCCTCATAGCAGAGCTTGCTTTCAATCAAAAGAGGCTCTCCTCCTGTGCATTTATGTCACGGAGGTATTTAAACGTCTCAGTCATATCACCTCTGTCCTGCCTTTCCTCTAAAGTTTGCATATTAAGGTCCATAAGTTTGTCCTTATATACTTTATAATGAAGACCATTAACCATTTTAGTAGCCACCCTCTGCACTGACTCCAACCGGTTTATATCCTTTTGAAGGTGCGGCCTCCACAATTGCACACAATATTCCAAATGAGGTTGCACCAAAGACTTAATACAGAGGCATTATCAACTCCTTTCTTCTGCTAGCCATTCCTCTCCCTATGCACCCAAGCATCCTTCTAGCTTTCGTCGTCGCTGTTTCTACCTGTTTAGCTACTTTGAGATCATGAAACACAATCATGTCTAGGTCCTGTTCTTCTTTCATGGAGAGAAATACGTCACCCTCTATACTGCACCGCTCCCTTGGATTGTTGCAGCCCAAATGCATGACCCTACATTTTTTAGCATTAAATCTCAGCTGCCAAATTCTATACCATTCTTCAAGCTTAACTAGATCCCTCCTCATGTTATCTACTCCTTCCTGGGTGTCTACTGTATTGCAGATTTTGGTATCATCCACAAAGAGGCAAACCTTACCCGACAGCCCTTCCGCAATATCACTAACAAAGATGTTAAACAGAATCGGACCAAGGATAGATCCCTGTGGCACTCCACTGGTAACCTCCTCCTCATAGTGAACTCAATTTACATGTATCCTTTGTCGCATCCTGCTCAACCAATTTCTAACCCAAGCAGTAACTTTAGGGTCCATCCCAAGGGTGCTTAGTTTGTTTATAAGTCACCTGTGCGGAACAGTGTCAAATGCTTTACGGAAATCTAAATACAGCAAATCTAGGGCTCTCCCTTGGTCCAACTCACCCAGTCAAAGAAATCAATCAGATTTGCCTGACAAGACCTGTCCCTGGTGAATCCATGCTGCCTTGGATCCTGCAATCTGTTGGACTCCAGAAACCTCACTATTTTCTCTTTCAGCAGCGTTTACTCACCACCACGGTTAAACTAACCAGCTTGTAATTTTCAACCACATCCTTACTTCCGCTTTTGTGTAGAGGGACCACATGTGCCTCTCTCCAGTCCTCTGGCACCACCTCCGATTCCAAAGAGGCATTAAAAAAGGTCAGTCAGTGGAGCTGCTAGAAAGTCCCCCAAGCTCCCTCAGTATTCTAGGGTGCATCCTATCTGGTCTCATTGCTTTGTCCACTTTTAGTTTAGTTAGTTCCTCATGAACACAGTCCTCTGAAAATTGTTTGAGATGCCCCTTGCTTTTGTTCCTGTTTGTGGGTGTTGTCTGAGGTCCTGCTCCTGGCTCTTCAGCTATGAACACAGAACAGAAATATTTGTTAAGCAATTCCGCTTTATCCTCATCAGCTTCTATGTATTCCTCCCCTTCACCCTTGAGTCTGACAATACCACTTTTGCCCTTCCTTCTCTCACTAACATATCTGAAAAATGTCTTATCCCCCCATTTTATTGCATTGCTATTTCTTCTTCTTTTTGTACCTTTGCTTTCCTGACTACTTTGCCATCCTCTTTAAGTTTTTCCAAATGTAGATGCCTGTCTTCCTCTCTTTGTAATCTTTTGTATTTCATGAAGGCTTCCCTCTTTTTCTTCACCTTTTTTAGCTACCTCTTTTGAGAACCATAGTGGCCTCCTTTTTCTTTTATTTACCATTCTAACAAAAATGTTCATTGCCTTTAAAATATCTCCTTTCAGTTTTGCTCACTGTTTTTCTACATTCCCCAGCTGTTCCCATCCTGCTAACAACTTCCTGACGTATTGATCCATCTTGGCAAAGTTAGTTTTCCTAAAATCTAAGACCCTCTCTTTTGAATGGATTTTATCAGCCCTAGCCCTAGTCCTAATACTGAACCACATCATTTGGTGATCACTGGATGCAAGATGATCTCCCACTATAACATCAGAAACACTTTCACCATTGGTAAGCACCGAGTCCAGTATGGTTAACATAAGATATGCCATACTGGGTCAGACCAAGGTCCATCAAGCCCAGTATCCTGTTTCCAACAGTGGCCATTCTAGGTCATACATACCTAGCAGTTTCCCCAAAAGACAAAGGTTCCACAATGCTTGTACTGGGTCAAGCTTTGATATCCTGGGTCCCTTCTTAATAATGGTTTATGGACCTTTCCTCCAGGAACTTGTCCAAACCTTTTTTAAACCCAACTACACTAACAGCCTTTACTACATCCTCCGGTAACAAATTCCAGAGTTTGATTACACGTTGAGTGAAAAAATATTTTCTTTTATTAGTCTTAAATAGTTTACCCTGTAGCTTCATTGCATGTCCCCTAGTCTTTCTATATTCTGATAACGTAAACAATCGATCTACGTTTACCCTTTCCATTCCGTTCATTAAGTTATAGACTTCTATCATATTTCCCCTCAGCCATCTCTTTTCCAGGTTAAAGAGCCCTAACCTTTTTAGCCTTTCTTCATAGGAGTATCCTTTCATCCTCTTTACCATTTTGGTGGCTCTTCTCTGAACCTTAATATCGCTATATCCTTTTGAAGATACGGCGACCAGAACTACACACAATATTCAAGGTGCAGTCTTACCATGGAACGATATAGAGGCATTATAATATCTTTTGTTTTATTTCCCATTCCTTTCCTTATGATACCTAGCATTCTATTTGACCTCTTGGCTGCTGCTGCTGCACACTGGGCCGAGGGTTATAACATGTTATCCACAATGACGCCTAAATCCTTTTCCTGGGTGGTGGTTCCTAATGTGGAACCTTGCATCGTTTAACCATAGTTTGGGTTGTTCTTCCCTAGGTACATAACTTTGCACTTGTCCACATTAAATTTCATCTGCCATTTTGATGCCCAGTCTTTCAATTTATCAAGATCCTCTTGCAATTTTCCACAATCCTCTTGTGTTTTAACAACTTTAAATAGTTTTGTGTCATCTGCAAATTTGATAACCTCACTCGTTATTCCACTTTCCAGGTCATTTATGAATATGTCAAAAATATGTTACCAGTTGCCTGAATACTTCTTCCTGTAAAGAATCCAGGATCTCCTTGCTTCTAGATGACACCGCAGCAAGGATGCCCCAATCAACATCTGGCATATTGAAATTCCCTATTTATTTTATTTAAACATTTTTCTATACCATTTTGTCCTTCACTCAGAGCGGTTTACATTACAACTTGAACATTATACATAGAACAGATGAACAGTGATCAACTTTATCCAACATTATACAAGAGTAAATTAGACTTGAGGAACTCCAGTCTAGTCCCGAACCTCTGGGTTGTGCACCTCTCACAGCAGCTTGGAGACTGAGAACACGTCATCTTTTTTTCTGATGACAACTGGTATATCCTTCCTGGATCCGTCTCCTCACTCCAGTAACCTACTGACAAAGCAGACTCACCGCAGCAACCATTAAGTATTAAACTTTATCAACATATACTAAACCCCCTAATTAACTCCAACTTAAAGCTATACAAGAGGGTTTCCTACCCTTCATTAACATCTTTTGCTAGAAGTACTGAGGTCTACCCTCCCCATTCAACGAGAAAAAAAGAGACTAAAAAGGAAGCTCCCTGCTTATAACATTGAATTCTTACCTGTAAGGGCCTTGTTGCTCTAGGCTGCTGAATACCAGGAAGGGATATGGGACTAGACTGGAGTTCCTCAAGGAACAACAATTAGCAGGTAAGTCTAATTTACTCGTCCTAATCGTCCCTCCAGTCTAGTCCCGAACCTCTGGGTAAGTAACAGAGCAGTAAAGAAATTCAACAGGAGGGACCCGCCAGACCAGCCTGAAGCACCGCCGATCCAAAACAGGTATCCCTCTCCACCTGAACATCAAGACTGTAGTGCTTGACAAAAGAATCCAGCGACGACCAGGTAGCAGCTTTGCAAATTTCTACTGCTGGCACTAACTGGAATTCAGCCCAGGACGCTGCCTGTGCCCTTGCTGAATGAGCCCGCAGACCTTCGGGCACAGTCTTTCCTTTTAAAATATATGCATACGTGATGGCTTCCTTAATCCATCTAGTAATGGAGGCTTTAGAAGCCGCCTTTCCCTGTCTCGGTCCTCCGAATAGCACAAAAAGTTGATCTGACCGCCGAAAAGCTTTTGTTCTACGGATGTAGATCTTCGACACTCGCCGCACATCCAAGCGATGCAGTCTTTGAGAAGAAGAATCCTTTGAAGTCTCAACGAATACCGACAAGGTGACCACCTGATTTACGTGAAAAACCGAGACTACCTTAGGCAAAAAGGACAGCATGGGCCGCAAAACTACCTTAGACTCATAGAAATCTAAAAAGGCCTTCCTACAGTATAACGCTTGTAACTCGGAAATGCGCCTTGCCGAGCACATCGCTACTAGGAGCTCCACCTTAAGGGTAAGATCCTTTGAGCCATTGTCTGGAGCGTCTTTAAACGGCTCATTGACCATCGCCTCTAGACCACAGGAAGATTCCAACTTGGGCCACCGGCCTACAGGGCGGCCGAAGAAGAGTCACAGCCCTTAGGAAACATTTGATATCTGGATGACAACCAAGCGGCTCACTGCGTATCTTACCCCTATAACAGGCCAAAGCCGCTACCTGCACCCGCAGGGAAGCTGCTGCTAAACCTTTTTCCAGACCCCTTTGTAAAAATGCTAACACCTGCAGGATCAATGCCCTCAGTGCTTGTACCTGATTGTCCACACACCAGGCCTCAAAGACCCACCAGATGCGCACATAGGCTAAAGAAGTAGACCTTTTCCTTGCCCTTAACAAAGTGGAAATTACGGAAGTAGAATATCCCCTCGCCGTCAGCCTAGCCCTCTCAAGAGCCAGGCCCTAAGTGAGAACCGATCCACTTGAGGCATGTGGAGCGGCCCCTGAGACAGAAGATCCGCCCGAAGTGGAAGGCGCCATGGCCTCCCCACCAAGAGCCGCATCAGATCTGCGTACCATGGCTGCTTTGGCCAATCCGGCACTATCAGAAGCACCTTGCCCTTGTGACGCTCGATGCGCTGTACTACCCTTCCTATTAACACCCAAGGTGGAAACACATACAGCAGCTGTTCCTCCGGCCAAGCTTGGATGAGGGCATCCAGACCTTACGACATCCGTTCCCTTCTTCTGCTGAAGAACCGATCGACTTTTGCCGACTGGAAGGTCGCCATGAGATCCAACACTGGTGTCCCCTAGCGACTTACTAGCATTTCGAACACGTCTTGATGTAGGACCCACTCTCTGGAATCCACTTGCACTCGACTCAAGAAGTCGGCTTGCACGTTGTCCACCCCCGCTACATGTGCCGCCGACACCGCTAGCAGATTTTGCTCGGCCCACTCAAACAACTGTTCGGCCTCTTCTTCCATTGGAGCACTGCTGGTACTCCCCTGGCGATGGATGTAGGCAACTGCAGTGGCATTGTCGGAAAACACTCGAATGGCAACGTCATGAAGAGAAGGCTGAAACGCCTGCAGCGCGAGCCGCACCACCCTCAATTCCAATCTGTTGATGGACTAGGCCGTTTTGTGCTCTGAACATTGCCCCTGGGCAAATGCTCCTTGGAAATGAGCTCCCCATCCAAAGAGACTGGCATCCATCGTCAGCGGGAGCCAACAAGGCGTTTCCAACGGCATCCCGTTCTCGAGGTACTTCGCATGAAGCCACCACTGTAGTGCTTGTCACGTCTCCGGTAAACAGGGCAACCTTTGGGACAACCGATCGTTCTGGTGAGACCAACGCCTGAGCAGCGCCCTTTGCAACGGTCTCATGTGCGCTCTTGCCCACTGGACCAGATCTATTGTAGCCGCCATGATCCCGAGCAATTGCAGGTAATGCTATGCTGTGGGAGATGCTCTGCTCAGAAAACGTCAGACTAAGTGTCGTAATCTGAGCGCTCGCTGATGAGGCAGGTACACTCTCCCTGCCTGTGTATCGAAGCGGGCTCCTAAGTACTCTATATCCTGAGATGGAACCAATTTGTTTTTTGCCATATTGACCACCCAACCAAGGTTTTGCAGGAATGTTACCACCTTTGCTGTCGCCGATACGCTTTCGCTTTGGGACTTTGCTTGAATCAACCAATTGTCCAGGTATGGATGCACTAGCACGCCCTCCTTTCGCAATGCCACCGCCACGACGACCATTACCTTAGTGAACGTCTTCGGGGCCGTAACGGTAAGGCTCGGAATTGAAAATGTCCCATAGGCACCGCAAGCCTGAGAAATGTTTGATGTTCCGGGCGTATTGGGATGTGCAGGTAGGCCTCTGACAGATCCAAGGAGGTGAGAAACTCACCCTTTCGTACAGCCACTATGACCGACATCAACGTTTCCATATGAAAATGGGATACCCAGAGACACCAATTCACTCCTTTGAGGTCTAAGATTGGACAAAACGCTCAGTCCTTCTTTGGCACCACAAAATAAATGGAGTATCGACTTAACCCGCGTTGGTCTTGAGGAATCTGAACCACTGCCTTGAGGTCGATCAGTCTCTCGTCCGTCTCCCTCACTGCGGTGCATTTTACTGGTGACTTGCATGGGGACTGGACAAAGAATTCTCTTACTGGCCGCTGAAACTCCAAGGCATACCCCTGTTGAATGACCTCCAGCACCCACCTGTCTGACGTAATCTGGACCCAGGCAGGAAGAAACTCCTGCAGACGACCCCCTACAGACTCCACGCCTGCCTGGGCCCCCCTGACTTCATTGGGCCTTTCGCAGATTTGTGGAAGAGGACGGCGCTTCAAAGCCCCTTCCTGATCCCCGAAATTCACGAAACCCCTGAGTTCTTCTAGGAAAATGTCCTCTTTGAGTTTGACTGAATCTAGGGTATCGGAATCTCCTAAACTCCCGTTGATGACTTTTTGGAATGGAGGATGACCTCCCAGGCTTTTGCTTATCTTCCGGGAGACGACCCCCCCTTGGTTTCTCCGAGATCCTTCACCAGTTTATCCAAGTCCTCCCCAAATAGTAATTTTCCTCTAAATGGAAGCTTGCTTAGTCTGGACTTGGAAGAGCCATCCGCTGCCCAATTGCGCAGCCAAAGATAATGGCGAGCTGCGACAGCAGACGCCATGCTCTTCGACAGGCCTCTAATCAGGTCATACTGGATATCTGCTAAATACGCTGTTGCGGATTCCAGCTTTGCCAGGTCGCTGGCGGCGGCCTCTCCCTGGTCTCCTTGCACCCTCTGAGACTAGCGAAGGGAAGCTCTCGCCATCCAAGCTCCACAAATGGCAGCCTGTATAGATAAAGTATTTACATAAAAAACCTGCTTCAACAAGGCCTCCAACCGCCTGTCCTGAATATCCTTGAGCACGGCACTTCCCTTTACTGGAATTGTAGTCTTTTTCGTGACAGCCGAGACAGCTGCATCCACTTTTGGGGACTTAAACAATTCTTTATCCTGGTCCACCAGGGGGTAAAGGAGTCCCATAACCCTGGAACCTTTTAAACTCGCCTCTGGTATGTCCCACTCTTCCTGGATCATTTCCCGAATCACTCTGTGTACCAGGAACGCTCTCCGTGTCTTTCGAAATACCTGTAACAATGGATCCTCCAAGGTAGCATCCTCTGCAGGTCCAGGGTTAGGCATATTAAGAGCCCTCAGTGTCTCCGAGATGAGCGCCAGTAGCTCTTCTCTCCTGAACAGACAGACAACCCTTGCTTGATCCTCTCTCTCTGTGATCTCTCCTTCTTCTAGGTCCTCTTCTAATTTGTCGTCGAGCTCACAGTCCTCGGAGTGACCTCCCTTTGAGTCCAACGACGGATCCTTCTGATCCTTTTCCTTTCTGACCCTCTTCGCTGGGCCGCCTGCTGTCTCTGTACTCAGGGGGGTAAAAGGTCTCTTCTCTCCCCTGTTCCCCCCAGTGGAACCTGTTGCAAGATCCCCATGTTGCCCCCCAAAGCCTGCTGAATAAGGGCTACTAACTCTGAGGAAAAAATGGCCGCTAGGGCCCGCCCCCCCCTGGCAACGCTGGCTGGGAAGCAGGGAGATCCGGAGCAGACAAGGGACCCGCCACGGGCTCGCATGGCGCCAAATCCAGGGGAGCAGGCTCCTGTCTGTCCAGCGCAGCCCTCTGCTGCCCCTCCCAAGGAGCTCTCCATGGCCGTAGCCTCCACCATACACCCTCTGCAGACCCCTGACTCAGCCAATGAACCCTTTCTAGAGCCGCAGACCAGGCAACGCAGCTCAGAAGGCATTCCTGTAACCACCACACTACAAAGTCAATCACGCTATGATCTGCTTGCAGAGCCAGAAAAAACAAATGCGGGGCTGTTTTTTTTTTCTTTTCAAATGTTCCAAAAATCGAAGAACTAGCTCCTACTAGGGACCCCGAGCTAGAAAAAAAATCTGAAAATGTGCAAAATGAGGCTTCCCGATGAAAAAAACGGGCCTTCCAGCTCCGGCCGTTCCCACGCTGCCGAAATGCGGTAGGCCCGCCGCCCGAAAAAAACGCCTCAACACTGCTGCCCAACACTCTGACTGCAGCGGTTCCTAGAGGCGCAGAGCAAGCCTTATCTCAGGCGATTCCCCCGAAAAGTCTCTGGTGCCCCGGGGAAGGTCTTGCTCCTCTGCTCTAACGACTGGCTAAGTGTCAGTTGCAGAGAAGTGGTAGGAAGAGCGCCATGCTTTGGTACATGCCGGTCGAGGCTCTTCACAGCGCTGAGCAGGCACAGCTTCTGTGAGGCGCTGACTAACACTCCCTCTGGCCCCTTTACTCCCGCATTAGGGTCGGGAGCCGAAATGCCGATCTTCCTCCAGGCCTGAGGCTGACTCCCCACCTTCCTAAATCCCTTGGTTGAGAGAAGGAAGGAAGGGGGGAGGCAAGACCTCAGAAAATCTTCCAGGCAACAAACTTCACAAAGAAAATACCCAGCAGATTTCTCCTTAATTTCTTTTTTTTTTTTTTTGAAAGACTAAAATCCTATCTATATCTGAATCGTTTCTCTAGTGAGCCTGGACCTCTGGGCTCACCAATCCTCCAGCTGCTTGGAGACTGAGGTAACTGGAGTGAGGAGGCGGATCCAGGAAGGATATACCAGTTGTCATCAGAAAAAAAGATGACGTGTTCTCAGTCTCCAAGCTGTTGTGAGAGGTGCACAACCCAGAGGTTCGGGACTAGATTGGAGGGACGATTAGGAAGGAACAATTGAACTTTGAGTAGGGGAGAAGGTAGCGTGAGAAACAATGTACATGGTTGTGAGAGTATGACCAAACTATATACATTTTTTGCATCATGTTTACTAGCCCATTGTTATGAGTCAACAATCGGTGACTTGGATCAAATTGTTTTAGTGGTTAGGTTATCAGTAGCACTTCCTCTTTCCTGGCAATATTGCATATGTCTTCTATTACATTTCTGTCCATGTCTTCTCCCTGCGATGGAGGTTTGTATATCACACCAATGCAAATGGATTTCTCTTTCCCTCTTTGTAGTTTAACCCACACTGCCTCCTCTCTCTCTTTTAAGCCCTGGCGTGGAGGAGTAGCCTGATGATTAGAGTAACTGCCTAGTTACCCAGAAGATCAAGGGTTTGATTCCCACTGGCACTCCTTGTGACTTTGGGCAAGCCACTTTGCCATGTCTTTTCTTCTGAGACAATGGAAGGTAATCTACTTCTGGTGATATATTGACAAGAAAACCCAGAGGCAGCCGGGTCGCCAGGAGTCAGCACAAAAAAAAATTTGCATAGGGTTAATATTAATTTTTACATATAGTGTCCTCTCCTTCTTCCTACCCTATCCTTTCTGAATAACGTATAGCCTGGTATAGTTATATCCCAGTCATGGTTGTCCGTGGTGGAAGTACCCCCCCCCCCCCCCCGTCCGAGCAGGTCTCCCCCAGTCCCCACTCTATTACCCTGCCATGAGGTGAAAAAGGAAAATGGTGTGGTTTCCCGCACTCAGGCTTAAGACGGAGCCCACAGCCATGTGGTCACAGACGCTGACAGGAAACTTCAACGTGAAAGAAAACCACTGCCACAGGTATACCTTACACCAGCCAGAGCAAGGAAAAAGGTAATGCTCTCTCTGGCGGCAGCAATCAGCTCACCCTCTCTCGTGCTCAGTCTTACTCACTGGCTTCAGGAGTCCTAAGTGAGAGCTACAAGCGACAGGCCTTGGCTGAACCAAGTGCTCCTCACCTGCTGATGGGTTCGGGAGCCGCTGCATCTACTCAGAGTCTGACAGGCAAACCTCCTCTTCCCCCAGAGGGAGTACTCTTGCCCCGATTGCCTATCTTTCCGTTCTTTTTATTTTCTTTATATACACTTCTTGTCAGGCTAAACCCCAAACCAGCAACCGGCTTGGAATTTAAGGCTACAGCTAGCTTGGCCAATCTTCCAAAAAAAGGGGGTAATGGGAAGAAAAGAAATGCTTCTTAGTTGTCCCTTCACTGAGTCCAGAACCCTAGGATAATACCTCTCCAGCTGCTTTGGAGACTGTGCTTACTGGAGCTGGTACTAGCTGCCTATATGTGCACTGATATTATCAAAGATAACATCCCAGAGGTTGGGACTGAACTGTACTGGAGGGACGATAAGGAATGTGCATGAATTTTATTAATGCATGTTAAAACCTTTAGTAAACATGCCTCTAATAATGCTTCTGTATCGCTCCATGGTTTGATTGCATCTCGAATATTGTGTGCAATTCTGCTTACCATATCTTAAAAAGAATGTAGCAGAATTAAAGTACAGAGGAGAGCAACCAAAATGATAAATGGGATGAAAAGATACCCCTACTAGGAGAGGCTTAAAAGGTTAGGGCTCTTCCATTTGGAAGAGACACAGCTGATGGGGAGATATGATGAAGGTCTATAAAATAATGAATGGAGTGGAATGGATAAAATTAAATCAATTGTTTACTTCTTCAAGAAGTAGAAAGACAGACTAGGGGAAAGCGCAATGAAGCTACAGTATAGCACATTTAAGACCAATTGGAGAAAATGTTTTCACTTACTGCATAATTAAACTCTGGACTTTGTTACCAGAGGATGTAGTAAAAGCTGTTAGTGAGCCTGGGTTTAAAAGAGGTTTGAACAATTTCCTGGAGGAAAGGCCCAAAAACCATTCATGAAGTGGATTGGGGAAATCCCCTGCTTACCTCTTGGACAAGTAGCATGGAATCTGTCTACTTATTGGGAATCTGACGTCTATTTGTGACCTGGGTTGGCCACATGATGCTGGGCTTGATGGTTCTTTGGTCTGACTCAGAATGGCATCTCTTACATTCTTATGGAGTATTTGCAGCTGTGTTTCATTGTTACATGCCATTTGTCTGGACTGATTTGCTGGATGTAAAGAGGGAAAAATTTGGTCTTGCCTGCTAATTTTCTTGAGTCCTGCTAGACCAGTCCAGCGTCTCACTCCTTGTTCCTTGTAGTTTCATGCATTATTTCTTGGTCCTTCTCAAAGGGTTCTGAGTTGGTCTGGTATAAGCCCAGGGGATTAGTCCCCTTCTACCTAGGGGGTAACTTTGAGATGGTATACCTATACTTACAGGATAAAAACTAAGGAGCTGCTGACTGCCCGGTGCCCTATATCGGGTAGGGCTCACAAGAGTTTGTTCCGTTTTTCATCTGCTAGTAGAGGGGTAAAAACCATTCATCTGGGCTGGTCTACTCAAAGAAAGTACATTTAGCAGGTAAGACCAATTTTTTTCCATACTGGAGATCTGTTGTATATAAATTTCTCATGCATACTTTAGTGTGGTAATCCTGAAAACTGACTGGCTAAGTGTGCCTTCAGGAGAGATTTGAGAAGCACTGGTTTAGGAGACAGTATTTGCTGTGGTCAAAAAAAGTTACAGATGTGAAGGGACAAATGGAAGCAGCAAAATAGTGACCCTAAAGAGGGGCAGTGTGGGACTTCTCAGAGTTTCCTTTAAGCAAATACCAGCCATCAATCTCATGCTTTCAATGCTCTGTCATGTGAACTCACTGGAATTTATAACCTATGCGTCAGATCTTTTGAAGCAGTTGAAATGAGGATCTCTGATGGTTGGCTGATCATTTTGTTCTGTATGATGGTAGAGGGTTAACACTGACTTGCATAAAGAAGCATCATATCTTGATATTGGGTGCAGCTCTTTGCTGGAATGAAGCACAGGCAGATGATGAATTTGATAACACAACATTTAATGAGATTCCTCTTCAAAGACTTAATAAAGCTAAATTTTCAGGGGGTCAGAGAAACATGGAATATGATAGCAGCTAGAAACCATGTGGTCCATCTAGTCTGCCAGTTTCATTTCTGGTGCAATGGTAGAGACTCTCAAAGAAAAAAGTGGGACAAAACTCGCAGGCTTTCTATATTCCACTTATGTCCTATTGAAAGTGCCCCCAACCTGTTTCTCCTTATATAAGTCTGCAGCCTTAGTGCAATATAATTCTATAATGATCTAATTAGTCCATTTTATTAAAAAATGACTTTAAAATAAATTTTAATGAACGCAATACAAAGTCTACAAACTACACCACCCCAACTGATACTGGGCTTTCCCCTTACCATTTCAGAGCTAGGCTTGCTTCAATTCTGTTCTGATGTTTGCGTCACCCCCCTTTCTATGAAGAAATGTTTCCTAATCCTTTTACTAGGCTACTGCTTTGAGCTGTCCTTTCAAAACTTCCTTTCCTCTTGCTTTGTCTGCCAAGTTGATATCTTTTGAGGTAAAATATTCCTGACTCCCTTTGTGATGAAAATGTTTGTGAATCCTCTAAGAGAGTCTATTTTAGCACAATATATACTTGGACATAATTATATCTAAATCCTGATGAGAGAAAGAGATCACTGAATAAATAACTTGGACAAAATGGAAATACTTTGATTAGTTATCCAGAAAATGATTCAACAATAAATACCAATGAAAGGGTACATGAACTCTTCATTCAGGGTGCTTTTTTTAATATAAATGTTTTATTAGGACCTGCCCAGACCCATAAGTGTATGAAATAAAAATAATTAGTGGTGGCATTTTCAAGAGACTGGTTTCAGGAGGAGCTAGCTGAACTAAAAGTAGACAGCCATGGGGCCAGTTGGGGGATACAGCTTAAGAGTATTGAAGGAACTTAGGGAAGTTTTGGCAGCTTCGTGGTCTGACCTTTTTGATGCTGCTTTAGAATCTGGAGTAGTCCCAGAGGACTGGGGAAGGGTGCATATGGTCCTTCTACACAAAAGTGGATGTTGAACTACAGATTGGTCAGTTTGATCTCTGTTGTGAGTAAATTAATGGAATGATGCTAAAACAGAATATTGAGGTTTCTGAAATCCATTGGATTGTAGGATCCAAGGCAGCATGATTTTAACTAGAGCAAGGTCTTGGCAGATGAAATTGATTAATTTCTTTGGGTGACCAGAAAGTTGGATAGAGAGAGAACATTAGATGTAGTGTACTTAGATTTCAGCAAAACGTTTCACATGGTTCTGCAGAGGTGATTAGAACTAAATTGAGAGCCCTAGGGATGCACCCTAAAGTGACAAATTGTGTTAGAAAAGTGGTGGTGTGGGAGAGGAATCAAAGGGTATCAATACATTTTATTTAGCTAGGCTTATATACTGTGTTTCTATGAGTCAAAAGTGTACATTCATGTACTGTGTGTATGTATAATATATATCTCCCTTGTCCCCAAAGGCTCACAATCTGTTTTTTTTTTTGTACCTGAGGCAATAGAGGGTTAAATGGCTTGCCTAAGATCACAAGGAGCAACTGAGGACTAGAAACCCCCAGTCCTTCGCCCCATTCACCCTTGAGAATAAGGATGGTATCAGTGATGTGCCATAGGGATTGGTCCTTGCTCTGATTCTTTTAACATTTTTATAAGTAATATTTCTGAAGGGCTTCTGTAAGGTTTGCTTCTCAAATCTGTAATAGTGTAGACACTCAGAAAGGTGTATATAATGAGGAGGGATCTAACAAAGCCTGAAGAATAGTTCAGAATTTGGCAACTGAGATTTATTATATCAAACAAACAAAACTTGCGGGTTTTGTAGAGTAAATAACCAAGCAATACAAAAAAAATTACTCCATTTCCTCTCCCAAAAAATACAAAACTTTCTTTTTTTTCTTTTTTCGTTTTTGTATTTTTTTATCTATTTTTTATATATATAGGAACAGGTCTCAGACTTTAGTCAGGTAGGATAGAACCCAGGAGGTATACCTCTGCTATGGTTCGTTAGCCCCGTCTTTGCATCAAGGACCCTTATGTTCCCGTTTTATCAAAAAGACTTATGGTAATGATGATATGAATGATGATTACAAGTATTATCTAGAAATAGACCAATATGTTTCTCATCTCCGAGTTGCTCATGCCACCTGAGCTATATCTTCAATTGATATTTATGGTCTATTCCACTCATTACTTTATATGATGCTGGCACGACGAAATTCGGCACAAACAAGACTTATCTGCAATCCCAACGCCAATCCGGCGCGCTCATGCGTTTCACTGCATAAGCAGTTTCATCAGGGGATCCGACTGGAATATTGTGCCAGATAAAGATATCTCCATGCAGCCTCAAAATTTTTCGTGCGCTATTCTGCTGCCCAAAGGATTCAATTCGTGGCGTTTTTTTGAAAATCATGGAGTCGTGCAGGAGAATGAATTGCATGGAGATATCTTTATCTGGCACAATATTCCAGTCGGATCCCCTGATGAAACTGTTTATGCAGTGAAACGCATGAGCGCGCCGGATTGGCGTTGGCACAATATTCCAGTCGGATCCCCTGATGAAACTGCTTATGCAGTGAAACGCATGAGTGCGCCGGATTGGTGTTGGGATTGCAGATAAGTCTTGTTTGTGCCGAATTTCGTCGTGCCAGCATCATATAAAGTAATGAATGGAATAGACCATAAATATCAATTGAAGATATAGCTCAGGTGGCATGAGCAACTCGGAGATGAGAAACATATTGGTCTATTTCTAGATAATACTTGTAATCATCATTCATGATATCATTACCATAAGTCTTTTTGATAAAACGGGAACATAAGGGTCCTTGATGCAAAGACGGGGCTAACGAACCATAGCAGAGGTATACCTCCTGGGTTCTACCCTACCTGACTAAAGTCTGAGACCTGTTCCTATATATATAAAAAATAGATTAAAAAATACAAAAATGAAAAAAGAAAAAAAAAGAAAGTTTTGTATTTTTTGGGAGAGGAAATGGAGTAATTTTTTTTTTGTATTGCTTAACTGAGATTTATTGCCTAAAAAGGCAAGGTCATGCATTTAGGCTGCAAAACTTCAAGGAAGAGGTACAATATGGGGTGAAGTACTTCTGTCCATAAAGGAAGAGCAGGACCTGGCAGTGATCATATTGAATAATCTTAAAGATGGCTAAAGAGGTAGAAAAGGTGATTGGGAAAGCCAGAAAGATGCTTGGATGCATAACGAGAGAAATGGCTAGCAGGGCTGGCCCAAGGATTTCTGCTATCTTGAGACTCGTTACGGTATGGAAAGGAGGAATCTCCAAGCCGTTCCTCCTCCTGCCATCCATTGCCTCAGCTGGTAGAGGATGGGGACATGGCGATTCCTCCCTCCATCGCTGTGCGAGCCTTAAGGCAGCAGCATGTCCCCCTCTGTTGTAGCGTCATGTTGGAGGGGGACAGAAGTGGCATTCCATGACTACACGTGTGGTGCTGCTGCTTTAACCGCCCCCCCCCCCCCCAGCACTGAAGTGGTGGTTGTGCTGCACTTGAAGGGAAGGATTGGCCAGCAGGCTGCCCATCAGAATCTGCTGACCTAGGTGCCTGCCTAGTGAATGGACTGGCCCTCATGGCCAGTAGGAAAAAGGAGGTGATAGTGCCTCTGTGTAAAAGGTCACCGTAAAAGAGGAAGGCTGGCAATGAGATGGATAGATACAATAACAGCAGCTATGGACACCACTCTATCGATAATGAGCCTCTTGGCTGAAGACCAAACAAAGTTTAGGTCAACTATACAGAGGGTTGCCAGGAGTTGACATCGACTCAACGGCACTTGACAATGACAACAACAACAGTACCTCTGTGCAAGTCTCTGGTGAGACTGTACCTTGAAAAAGATATGAACAGAATGGAATCAGTGCAGAGGCTGGTTACTAAAATGGTCACAAAGCATATGGAGACAGACTTAAAGATGTTTTTTTCCTACAGGTCCTTAGTAGCCTGTAGCTAGGGAGTCCCATATGTGAGGACTGATTTCCTTCTTGTTCCTGGAGAAAGTGTAGTTACTCACTTGTAACAGGTGTTCTCCAGGGACAGCAGGAATCAGTCCTCACAACCGTCCCCTTGCAGTTGCTGTATATTTTTGCCATCTTCTTGAAGGGGCTATAGCTATAGCACCTGACTGAGTAAGATGGCACCTTTGGGCAGGAAGGGGACCATGCACGTGTGGTGGCATTCCCAAAGGCATTCTTTGAAAGTTGGGGAAATGCTCCACGAGAGGCTCTGTTGGTGCTGATGTCACCCATATGTGGGGACTGATTCCTGCTGTCCCTGGAGAACACCTGGTTACAGGTGCATAAATACGCTCTACCTCCAACCGTAAAGACTCCATGGGCCCTGGTAGGAGCTATCAGTATTTGTATGGAAAATTCTGTGCTCTCAGCAGTCTCCTTCCCAACATCAGCACCTCACCCATTGCCGCATACCTTATAGAACAAGGACTCCTGCTCAACTCCAACAGTCCTGCTGGACAGCCTCTCTGCTCAAACCAATGCTGGCAGAAACTCGGCATTTACAAAGACAGCTGTTCTGACATCTTCAGGTAGAAGCAAATCCAAACACAAGGCACTGTCCATAAAACTTGTCCAGACAAAAGTAAGATACCAGGGCTTCCCTCTCAAAGCATAAACAAAAAAAAGGAGACCCTTGGAGCTCTCTCCCCATACATATGACACCAAAAGGTTATGGAAAATTTCTGCTGATCATTCAGATACCTTGATTGTCTCACAGGGCATACTAGATTCCATTTTTCTCCCTATCCTGGCATCTGAACCACAAATCTTACAGCCAGACAATCCTGTCACTAGTTCTCACATCATTGTGAGAACTAGTGACAGGATTGTAGAGGAGTGGCCTAGTGGTTGGGGCAAGGTACTTCAGGCCGGAAGGTCGGGGGTTCAAATCCCACTAGAGGACAGCAACCTTGGGCCGGAAGGACTGGGGTTTCTAGTCCCACAGGTGCTCCTTGTGGTCTTGGGCAAGCCACTTAACCCTCCATAGCCCATGTTCCCTGTAAAATAGTTATCTCCAAGTTATAATGCCTTGTTCAATGTAATTTCAGTTTGTTCAATATAAACCGCACTGATGCAGAATAGCGCGGTATATAAGAGAATGTAAATAAATAAATAATTGTCCTTCATTTCTTATCTAAATTCATCCAAAATACCGCTGCTGTTCTCCAAAAGTTTACTTCAGATACATTAGCACCCTCTGACCAAAATTACCTCTTCAGTCACCAAGGTGCTCTAATTTGAGCAACCCAATCCATCCTGGAACGGGTTGGTCCCCAGATACCTTCCATACTCCATATTTCCAGGAGGGGTAATGCACCCCTAGGAGCACAGTCTGCTTCCAGCATTGGGAGCAACTCTTGGAACAGGACGATACCCCAATCCTAGAACAGCTTAACAAAGGCCCTCCTCCTCCTGAAATTTTAAATACTATATACAAAATTCTCCAGAGCCTTAGCCCTATCCACAAATTTAATCCCAGTCAATAAGTTTTTTCGATCAACCCTACAATTCTGCACTTAAACGATTATAGCATCATCAATATACCAAATTCTACAGGATCTATAATTATCTATCTGGGAAGCACCATCCTCTATTCAACTCGCCTCGCCTCATGGAGACTAGAATTTAAAGTAGAAAGTCCTTTTTGTACCAGGACATGATCATACTCATCTTCCCCATCAGTCAGTGGTTTCAGAAGCGGTCATCAAACATAAATTTGCTAAGCCTCTTATTCAAGTTCCTTCTGACAAGGATCACAAACTACTAAATGACATGGGGAAAAAAGTTTAGCAGAATGCCATGCTGGCTATGAAGATTGTTGCTCACCAACTTCAGATCCTACACTAATATGAGCTATTAAACCAGCTGGATAATTAGCAAGAGTCCCCATGAGTTAAATTTCCACAAATCCACTTATCTTGTTTGTTCCATGTATGACACCTATGATTCCATATCTAGAGCAGTGGTTTTGGCCATCTTTGAAGGATCTCTTCTTGGTTGTCCCAAAATTTCTTGCACCTGAATCCATCCAAATCCACAGCTATGTGGGTTTCACTGACTGGTTCTTGCCCTTCCTTGGCCCCTCTGATCGACTCTACTCCCCTCCCCCTTGTGTCTTCTTTCCGCTACCTTGGTATAATCCTCGACCCTACACTTTCTTTTCACCAACATCTTACTTCCCTTATTCGTAGGTCCTTTGCCACTCTCCGGCAGATTAGGGCTGTCCGCTCCCTTCTCCCCGTCTCCTCCCTAATCACCCTTGTCTTGGCCTTAGTTGTTAGTCGTTTGGATTATTGTAATGTCTTTCTCGCTAACCTTCCAAAGTATCAACTCCTACGCCTACAACGCATTCAAAATACTGCTGCCCGTCTCGTTACCTTTTCGCACCGTTTTGACCATATTACACCTATCCTTCTCCGGCTGCATTGGTTACCTCTTTGTTTCCGTTTTCACTATAAGTTTCTTATTCTTATCCATCGCGCTCTTCACACTAACACTCCTCTCTATCTTGCAGATCGAATCTCCCTTCACACTCCCTATCGGCAACTTCGCTCTCTCCATGCAAACCGCCTGTCCCTTCCTTCCCCGTCACAGGCACGCCTTGAGCAGACCCGTCACGCCGCTTTTTTCTTTCTAGGTCCAGTACTCTGGAATGCCTTACCGCCGTTTCTCCGTTTGGAACCCTCATACCCCCAATTTAAAACGCTACTAAAAACCCATCTATTTCAGCTAGCCTTTCCTCTCTCCCGATGGTCCTCCCTGATGTTCTCGCAGTTCCCTGTCTCTCTGTCCATTTTGTCTATATGTTTTGTTTAGTTGTGTCTTTTGCTTAAGTATGGTTTGGTTTTGTCTTCCCTTTTTTGGGCCTTTTTAATATGTTTGTTTTTAAAGAAAATTCTGTTAATTTATGTTTTAATTATGGGCCCTCAAATTCGTCCTGTATTGTTTTTGGTCTTTTTGTTATTTTCCTGTCCATGCCTGTATTCTTTATACTTGCTTTCCTATTTTACTTTGGCATTCCTTTCTTGTTTGTGCACTACCAACCTTTTATTGTACACCGCTTTATGTTGCGACGAAAAGCGGTTTATCAAATTTTAAATAAAGATAAAGATAAAGATGAACAGCATGGCTTAAAACATCAGGACTGGGAAGATCTCCATGATAAAATAGCTGATGCCTCATGTCTAGGAGAAACTGTATCCTAAATAAAGGATGATAGTTCAGCATAAGAACATATGCCATACCAGGTCAGACCAATGTCCTGTTTCCAAAAGAGGCCAATCCTGGTCATAAGTAGTTGTCAGGTCCCCAAAATATAGACTGATTCCATGCTGCTTATCCTTAAAGTGGACAAGGGAAATCCACTGCTTGCTTCAATAATGGTTTATGGACTTTCCCTCCAGGAACTTGTCCAAACCTCTTTCAAACCCAGATACACTAACAGCTTTTACTACATTCTTCAGCAATGAATTCCAAAGTTTGATTTATGAGTTGTGTGAGCTGTGAAAGAGCTCTCTGCAATACCAGAAACCTCTTCAAACTACCATATAAATGAACCACACTCTTGCTGAAGACTTTACCACTACCAATATTTTCAACAATTTTCCTAAGATAAATATATCAACCATACCCCAGGCCTCCCCCTCAACACTGAGGCACCTCAAACATTCAACCATCAGCATCCAAAAAGCACCCCACTTCCTTGACTTCTACAGGGAAGTCAAATCCCCAGTTTTGGCTAGTCAAGGGCAGACTCCTTCAGTTCAGAGAGATTTGGGAGGAAATTACATTGGATCACTGGTCCTCTCCAGTATAGCATAGTTACTCACCTGTAACAGGTGATCTCCGGGAACAGCAGGAATTTAGTCTTCACATATGGGTAACGTCGGTACCGACGGAGCCTGCACGGGAACGCTCCCCAGCGTCCAATTAGGAAGCTTTTCGGAGCATCCCACAGCGCCTGCGTGCTGCCTTCCCGCCTTTCCCAACTGCCTCTCTCCAGTTGAGTTTTAAAGCTGAGACAAAGAGAGGGAAAGGGAAAGAGATAGATAGAGAAATACAACTCCTAGGGGAGGTGGGTCGGTTGTGAGGACTAAATTCCTGCTGTTTCCGGAGATCACCTGTTACAGGTGAGTAACTATGCTATCTCCAGGAACAAGCAGGAATGTAGTCATCACATATGGGGACTCCCTAGCTTTAGATGCCAGGGAGAGACCCCAGAAGTTCAGTGCCCCTGAGAAGGGCTCCACTTCCCCCCATGGATCTCTGGCATCCTACCAGGGATGGTGGGTAGGAGTTGATTAGGTATGGAACAGGTGTTGAAGAACAGCCTGACCAAACAAGGCATCCCGGCGAGTCCTTGTCCAAGCAGTAATGGGCTGTGAAGGTATGAACCAAGGCCCAGGTGGCTGCTCGACAGATGTTGTTGATAGACACAGAGTGCAGATGAGCCATTGAAGCTGCCATGGCTCTCACACTGTGAGCCGTGACATGGCCCTCCAGAGGAAGATTCTTACTCTGATAAGAAAAGGATATACACTGAGCAATCCAGCTGGATAGTGTTCTCTTAGAGACTGGAAGTCCCAAATGAGAAGGATCAAAAGCAACAAAGAGTTGAGAGGACTTTCTATGTTGCTGTGTTCTTTGTAAGTAAAAGGCTAAAGCTCTTTTACAGTCCAAGGTATGAAGATTCCTCTCTGCATTTGATGTATGAGGCCTTGGAAAAAACACAGGTAGGTAGACCGCTTGGTTTAGATGAAAAGGCGAGACCACCTTTGGCATAAAGTGTGGATGAGTCCTAAGGACTACCTTGTCATGATGGAACCTTGTATAAGGTGGATCAGCCACTAGTGCTTGCAACTCACTGATGCGACATGCTGATGTGATTGCAATGAGAAAGATAACCTTCCAAGAAAGGAATTTCAAGGAGGTAGTAGCTAAGGGTTCAAAAGGTGGCTTCATGAGCTGACCAAGAACCAGGTTTAAGTCCCATGCCACCGGTGGTGGCCTAATGGGAGGCTTAGTTAGCAGAAGGCCTCTCATAAATCTTGCTATAAGAGGATGAGAGGAAATAGGCTGTCCATTTAGAGGCTTAAAGGAAGCTGCAATAGCACTCAAATGGACTCTTACTGAGTTAGTCTTAAGACCTGCATTGCAGAAATGAAGGAAATACTCCAGCAATGATTCCAGAGGTATCACAAGGGGGTTAAGACCCTTCTGCGAACACCATATGGTAAACCTTTTCCAATTGAAAGCATAAGAGCGTCTCGTGGAAGGTTTCATGGAAGCAAAAAGAATATCTTTTACTTGCTGAGGGAGATTAAGATCATGGAGATCTAGGCCTTCAGCAACCAAGCCCTGAGACACAGAGACTGGGGATTGGGATGCCATAACATTCCGTCCTCCTGGGATAGGAGATCTGAAGCAGACCCTAACTCCAGGGAGGGAGCTTGAGAGAGATGTAGAAGCAGAGGGTACCACTCTTGTCTTGGCCAATGTGGAGCTATGAGAATCATATGGCCTCTGTTGGGGCTCGAATGAGCCAGTCGTCTAAGTAGGGGAAGACGAATATCCCTAGAGTGCGGAGAAATGCTGCTACCACAGCCATGCATTTCGTGAACACCCTTGGAGCTGAGGCCAGGCCAAAAGGAAGCACCCTGTATTGGTAGTGCTTTCCTTGAAAAAGGAACCGAAGGAACCTTCTGTGAGTTGGATGGATGAGAACATGGGTGTACGCATCCTTGAGATCTAGAGAACAAAGCCAATCCTGACTCTGAAGGTATGGCAGCAGAGTTCCGAGAGAAATCATCTTGAATTTCTCTTTGACAAGGAATTTGTTCAATTCTCTGAGGTCCAAGATAGATCTGTATCCCCCTGTTTTCTTTGGGATAAGGAAATAGGGGGAGTAAAACCCTGTACCCTGCTGATGGACAGGTTCTTCTTCTATTGCCCTTTGGGCAAGAAGCATAGTGACCTCCTGACCTAACAGGCTGATGAGAGAGGTCGGAGAATTGAACTGCCTTATTATTGTGGGAGGGGGCATGCTCGAAAAATGAAGCTTGTACCCCTCCTTTATGATGGAGAGTGTCCAATGCTCTGCTGTTATTTGCCCCCATCTGGGGGCAAAGTGACATAACCTTCCTGGAATGGTGAAAGGCTCTGGTCCCACAAGAGCCAGGAAGGCTAGGTGCTCTAGCTGAAAGTCAAAGGCCTTGTGGAGGCCGAGACTGCTGGGACGGCTGAGGCTTAGCAGTCTTTGCTTTTTTCTGTTTGGGTCGTTGCTGACCTTTCCTGACAAGCTGACCTGCAGAACGTCCCTGCTGAGCATAAGCAGGATAATATCTTTTCTTCTTAGAAAAGAATGGTTTCGGAGGAAATGACGTCACAGAGCTGAGCAGCTGGGTGAAACAGAGCTCCGTGGTGAGAAGAGCAGTGTTTAAGCAATTCCACTCCAAATCTGCGGAGAAAAGAGCCCAGATAGCAGTGAAATAGTGCGGGGCCAGCGGTAAGGCATGGCAATACGGAAGGGTGCCGCTGAGCTGAAAACGTTTGCTTATAAGAATGCCGCGGCGGGCCCCAGGGGAAAAACCAAGATGGCGTCTGGGAGCGTGGTGAGCGAGGAAAATGCGGGCCTTGCAAAGAAAGGTGCAGAGGAGCAAGGAGGCGAATTGAGTGAGCTCAGAGGTGATCTGGAAGGCTGGTTCAGCACATTGAGAGGAGATCTCGCCCACTTTAAAACAGAGGTCCACTCGTGGCTGGAAGAGCTGCGGGGAGATATCAAGGAAGTGGGGCAGAGACTAGAGGAGGTGAAAACGAAAGTGGAGTCCCAGGCAAACACCTTACTAACTCTGCAAGAAAGAATGGAGGCAAGTGAGAATGAGCATGAGGAACTCTGGGCAAAGGTGGAAGATCAAGAAAACAGATCTAGAAGAGCTAACATACGCATAAGAGGAGTCCCGGAGAATGGAGAGAAAAGGGACTGTAAAGAGGTGGTGAAGAAGATCTGCAAGCAGATTGTAACAGACACAGGCTTGAATGATGAGTTTTGTTGGAACCTGGACCGAGCGCATAGAGCACTGGGCCCTAAACGGGATGGCCGGGACAGAGATATTGTGGCCTGTTTCATGAATCTGAGACTAAAAATGTGGTGGTGGATGCTGCGAGAAAGATGCCCCGCATACAATGGGAGAATCAGAAAATTGAAATTTATGTGGATTTATCGGCAATAACAATGAGGAAGAGAAGAGAATTTGCTGCCGTTACCAAAAGGTTGAGAGAAGGCCAAATCAAATATAAATGGCTCTTTCCCTTTGGTTTGCAGTTTTGCATTTCGGGAGTAACTACGCAAGTTAGGAAGGTGCAAGTGGCTATCACAGCCATGCAGGAGGCAGGCTGGGAGGACTTGCCGGAGGTGGAGTCCACGGGGCTGGGAAGGACTCTCGGTTGGCAGAAGGAGATCGGGGGCTGGCAGAGAGTGCAACAAGGAGACCGGAGACTCCGCAGGCAACAGTGGAAGGCGCAGACCCGGATGGAGGGAAATGGATGATCTGTGATATGGGACAAGGGGTTAAAGTGATTTGTTTGGATGCTGTTAAGTGATGGTTGGAGTGGAAAAGGTTTTGAAGAAAGGGGAGGGGGGAGTTAACATTGCTCGAATTGTTAATGTATGGGTGTCATGCCTCGATGGGCAAAGGTTATGCTTTGCAGGAGGGGAGGGGGAGGTGGGGGTGGGGGGAGAAGGGGTGGGGGGATGGGGGGGAAACTGGATCTCGGTGCAGATGGGAATTAGAGGAGAGAGGGGAGGAGAGCGTGATAAATGATTAAGTTACGAGTGATGACAATGAATGTGCAAGGTCTTAATTCTCCCATTAAGCGACAACGTATGTATAAGGAGATTGACAGACTGAGAGGAGATATAGTATTTCGTCAAGAGACACACCTGAAGAGGGGAGAAGAGTGGCGGCTGGCCAATAAAAGGTTTCGGGGTCAGTGGTTTGCCTCAAACAGGTTGGAAGTAAAAAAGGGAGGGGTGGGAATTTTGATTAGGGAGTCCATCCCTTATTCGATTTGTGAAATCCAAAGGGATAAAGGGGGCAGATATGTGTTCCTTAAGCTTAAAATTTATGAACAATTATCTACTTTGGCCAATATTTATGGTCCCAATACTGAGCAAGGATGTTTTATGGAAGACATTACTAGTGAACTTAGACAATTTGCGGGAGGTCAGTTGATTGTGGGCGGAGATTTTAATTTGACCGTAAATCCACTGCTAGATAATTCTAGAGGTGTTGCAGCGGGGAGTGCTAAGAGTAGAAGGACATTGAAATGGATGTGGAAGGCACTGGGGATAGTAGATGTTTGGCGGGAGTTGAAGGGGCGAAAGAGAGATTATACATATTACTCTAAAAAGGTTAGGGCTCTTTAACCTGGAAAAGAGACGGCTGAGGGGAGATATGATAGAAGTCGATAAATTAATGAACGGAGTGGAACGGGTAAACGTAGATCGATTGTTTACCTTATCAGAATATAGAAAGACTAGGGGACATGCAATGAAGCTACAGGGTAAACTATTTAAGACTAATAAAAGAAAATATTTTTTCACTCAACGTGTAATCAAACTCTGGAATTTGTTACCGGAGGATGTAGTAAAGGCTGTTAGTGTAGCTGGGTTTAAAAAAGGTTTGGACAAGTTCCTGGAGGAAAGGTCCATAAACCATTATTGTGACCGAAGATATCAATGCTTGACCCAGTACAAGCATTGTTGAACTTGTGTCTCTTGGGGAAACTGCTAGGTACATATGACCTAGATTGGCCACTGTTGGAAACAGAATACTGGGCTTGATGGACCTTGGTCTGACCCAGTATGGCATATCTTATGTTCATGATTCCTTCTCCAGGATTGATATGATCTGGATGTCCAAACCCCCGATAGCTGGGGTGGAGGAGTGTGGGATTGAGGAAAGAACGTGGTCAGATCACGCGCCTGTTTGGGTAGAGGTCGGGTGGGGCAGGGAAGGAGGCAGAGGGGGAGTTGGACCTTAAATGAATCCTTATTAGGGGATGAGGAGATAGTCCAGAAACTTCGGGCAGATATTGCAACTTACCTGGAGCTCAATGATAATAATGAGTGTCAAATTGGAACCCTATGGGAGTGCCTGAAGGCGGTGGTTCGGGGATCGTTGATCTCTCCTGGCACACATGTGAAAAAGGTCAAGGAGAGAAACATAGAAATGTTACGGGAGAAAATTAGGGAGTTGGAACCCTTGCACAAACAGGGTAGGTTGGGGAAGGAGGCGCGGGGTACATTGGAATCTGCCAGGCGAGAACTAGGGGAGTTAGAATTGGCCGAGATAAAACATGCACAGGACTGTTTGAGACAGCAATTTTTTGAGCTGGGCAATAAACCAAACCGCTTACTAGCATATAAGCTGAAGCAGCATCGAAATAGGAATTATATTACTAAGATTCGGGATGGCAAGGGGCGAGAGGTTAGGACTGTGGAGGCCATACAGGAGCGCTTTGTGGAGTTTTATAATCAATTATACTCCTCAGAGCGGGGGGGGGGGGGGGGGGGGGGGGTGAAAACATAGAAGAATTTTTGCGGATGGATCTCCCTAGGCTGACCCCAGAAGAAGCTGAGTTAATATCAAGACCTATTAGGGAGGCAGAGGTGGCGGAAGTGATTAAATCACTCCCTACAAATAAAGCCCCGGGCTTGGACGGGTTTACAAATAAATTCTACAAAGTTTGTTGTCCCATGATCTGTGCCCTAATGACCCGTTTCTTTAATTCCTTTAAGGAGGGGCAGCAGATTCCGGAGTCGATGCGGAAAGCGGGTGTGACGATTCTTCCAAAAGAAGGGAAAGATCCTACTGTATGTGGGTCGTACTGACCTATCTCGCTATTAGGAACGGATTTTAAAATCTTTACAAAAATATTGGCTAACAGGCTCCTTCCATTCCTAACTAACTTAGTACATGAAAATCAGTCAGGTTTTGTTCCGGGACGGCAAACCATGGACAATATACGGAAAGTGTTGAATGTGCAGGGGGGGGGGGGGGGAGGGGGAAAGGGGGAGGAGTTGTTGCTTTTAACGATTGACACTGAAAAAGTGTTCGATCGTGTGTCCTGGCCCTTTCTGTTTAAAGTATTGGAGAGGATGGGATAGGTGGAAATTACCTGAAGTGGATTAGAGCAATTTATGACCGGCCCCTGGCTAGAATTCGCATTAATGGGGAGTACTCGGCTGTGTTTGAGTTAGCCAGGGGAACTAGGCAGGGGTGCCCCCTTTCACCTCTACTATTCGTATTATCCATGGAACCTTTAGCACACCGGGTGAGAGAGTGTTGTGAGATTACAGGGGTAAAGTGGAGAGCGATAGAAAGCAAAGTGGCGCTCTTTGCCGATGACTTGCTTTTTATGGTGACTAATCCCACGGGATCGTTAGAGGCACTGTATAAATTATTGGTTAGCTATGGAGAGGTTTTGGGGTTTAAAATAAACGCTTCTAAGTCCGAGATATTGAACATCTCAACTTCAGTGTCTTCAAAATTACGAATCCAGGCAAAGTTCCCATTTAGATGGGTAAAGCATAGTATTAAATATTTAGGGATTAATCTGGCTCCAAAGGTAGAGGAGTTATTTAAGGCTAACTATATTAAGATGGAGAATGTTGTCAAACAGGAGCTGGAGGGGTGGGGTGGTAGAGACTTATCTTGGATGGTGCGGATGCATGCTGTAAAGATGATGATACTCCCAAGATGGCTCTATCTGTTTAACAACTTGCCTATGAGGGTTCCAAAGGGCTTCTTAGCTCGGATTCAGAGAAGTGTTATGAAATTCATAGGGGGAGGGAAGAAGACCAGGGTGGCTTGGAAAACACTGATGAGGAAAAGAGAAAAGATGGGGGGTTGGCGATTCCGGACCTATCTAAATATTTTGAGGCTGCTCAAATATGTGGTGTGTTAGCGTGGGGGGAGGAGGTTCCCAAAGAGTGGGTACAGATGGAGAATGAGGCGGTGCCGGGGAGGTGTTTGAGGGAGTTACTGTGGTGCCCGAGAGAGGGAGGGAAAATGGGTCAAGGGGGGAATCCTTATGTACAGCTGACCTTGCAAGTGTGGGATAAATGGAAAAAGGTGTGGCTGGGGAAGGAAGGGGTATCCCGTTTGAGCCCTATAAGAGGGAATCCAGAATTTCTTCCAGGATTGGAGGGAGGGGGGTTTGAGGAGTGGGAAGAGCGGGGGTTGACAACGATAGGGCAGATGTTGGAGGGGAAAGGAATTAAGTCTTTTGAATTGATACAGAAGCAGTACCAGCTGGCGGGGAAAGATTTTTTCCGCTATTTACAGCTTAGTCATTATATACGGCTTCAGATTATACCATGGCTACAGCCGGAGCTTTCAGAGTTTGAAAAACCTTTTTTGAGGGGACCGAAAACTAAAGTGATATCTGCTGTATATACTATTATGATGAAGGCTGACTATAGGGTGAGCTTCCAAGGTAGCTGTGAAAAAGACTTGGGGGTACAGTGGGATGGGGGAGTATGGGAGTGGATATATAAGAATAGATATAATGGTCTTTTAGCCTCTAATCTGTTGGAGAATAATTATAAAGTGCTGTATAGATGGCACCTAACACCAGCAAAATTACATAAAATGTTTGCACATGTGGAGGATACATGTTGGCGGATGTGTGGGGGGACGGGGTCGTACATGCATATATGGTGGAACTGTCAGAGTAAGGGGTCTATGGGAGGAAATATTTATATTGCTGGATACTATTGTGGGAAAGGTGATTGAACCACAGCCTGCTGTGGCATTATTGGGGGTGAGGCCGGAGGAGTTCTCTTTCCTAAATATAGGATGTACGGCCCTTCGGGCATTGATAGCCCGGAAATGGAGGCAGGCGGCGGTTCCAACCCTGGAGGAATTTAGAACGTATTTGGGGCATATATTCCTTATGAGTAAGCTTACGGCTCTGAAGCAAGCGAGGCCACAGAAACTTTTGAGCATATGGGGGGCATACATTAGATGGACAGCCAATCCTTAAGTATGTTATGGCGGTGCGGAGATCCAGGGGGTGAGGAGGGAGGAAGGGTGGAGGGGGGGGGAAGTGGGAGGAGGATAAAGGGAAAACAAAAAGGAGGTTAAAGAAAGCTTGGTGTTAGTTTAATTGGTTCATGTTTGTACTGTGATATGGGTTTATATTAGGGGGTAAGATTGGATAGGTGAGCCTATCACATGTTTTTGCTGTGTCTCAAAGGTATTGTATTGTGAAGATCTGTTGTCTCAATAAAAATTAAAAAAAAAAGAAAAGAAAAGAATGGTTTCTTGAAAGATTTCTTTCTAGCAGGATCAGCTGTGGACTTGGATAATCTATCCAAGGTGGAGTTGTCAGCATCCAACTCATTGGCTTTTTCCTGCCAATCTCTACCAAACAGGTTCTCACCAGTACAAGGGATATTTCCCAATTTGTCTTGTACCCAGAGCTCCAGATCAGATGCCTGGAGCCAAGCAATTCTACGTGCACCTATGGCAATGGCAGAGGTTCTGCTTATGCACTCAAAATAGTCAAAAGCTGCACTGTTGACAAATTTAGAAGCATCTTGGGCATGTTTGACCAATGTGAGAAAATCCTGTCTTCTATCCTCAGGAAGAATAGGACTCAAAGCCTCTAAATCACCTGTGACCTCCTTCAGGAACATTCCCATGTATAGACTATAGGAACTGATCCTGGCAGAAAGCATGGAAGCTTGGAAGACACGACGTCCAAAAACATCCAGAGTTCTGCACTCACGTCCTGGAGGATTAGAGGCATGCCTCTTTGCACTCTTGATCCTTCTCATAGCTGATTCCACTACAATAGAGTGGTGAGGAAGCTGAGTTTTTTGGAAACCAGGACAAGGAGGGACTCGATACAGAGTATCCAGTCTACGAGAATGAGGAGAGGTGGTAAGAGGTGTCTCCCACATTCTTAACATGAGATAATGCAGAATCTCATGAATGGGCAAGGTAGCTGCCTCCTTGGGAGTTTTGGGATATTGTAAAATTTCCAACTCCTTTGCTCTGGGCTCTGTTTCAGGGGCAACAGTAATGGACAGACCCCGAGCCACCTCCCTGATAAAATCCTGAAAGGAAATATCCTCTGGAGGAGACATCCTACGCTTAGAGGAGGAGGGCTCCTCTGGGAGAAGCATTCCTGCAGACAGAACTGTCAGAATCCTCAGATTCTTCTGAGGACTCAAAGTACCGTCTGTCCGGATGCTCTTGAAGAGCCCGATACCCGTACCGACCGAAGTTGGTACTGGGAGTAATCGGTACCAGAGTATCGGTACCGGAAGGCATTGGATGACTAGGTACCGGCAATGCAGACACCGATGTCGATGCTATCGGTACCGATACCGATTGGATTGTCTGTCGTAGTTCCGAGAGCGTCGACGCCGCAAGGAGAGCCGCCAGACTGCGCTCAATAGCCAGGACTCTCTGGTCTATCGACGCTGCCGATGCCTGGATGTCGGTACCGGAGAAGACCGCCGGTATCCCAGAGTATGGCACCAGTAGTTCTGCCGAGGTCGAGGCCTCGAGAACATCCTGGAGCCCCAATAATGCTTTGGAAGCTGAAGCCTCCCGCCGGGGCAATTTTGCCGGTGCAGAATCCTCAAGGGCAACGCCAGAGGCATCTCGATGCTTAGAAGGAGATCTACCCTTGGAGGACCAGCTAGACTTATGTTTAGTTACCTGAGATCCACGGGAGGAAGACGAAGCCCCGGAAGACGTCGATGCCAACGAAGCTGCATCAGAGGGAAACAGGGTACTGAGCTTGGCAGCTCGGTTCTGTTGACCTCTCTTGGACATCATGGCACAGGCTATACATTCCGAGATGGAATGGTCAGGACCTAAACATTTCAGACACCACTCATGGGTGTCGGTGACGGAGATGGTACCGCCACACTTGGTGCACTTTTTAAAACCCGAGGAGGGTTTCTCCATTATGGAAAAAATACTGGGCCTAAGGCCCAAAATGGCACGTGCACCTGAAAAGAAAAGGAAAAAGTTACTAAGAATTTTTTATTTTTTTTTTTAAGAAAAGAATGAAGAAAGAAAAAAACAGCGGTACCGGTAAAGCGTTGAGGAAGGCAGACGCGACCACAAACAAGAAGAAAATTTTCTGCGGTGACAGGAACATGACCTGCTGGCTCTGCGGAAAACGAAGAACTGGAGAGAGGCAGTTGGGAAAGGCGGGAAGGCAGCACGCAGGCGCTGTGGGATGCTCCTAAAAGCTTCCTAATTGGACGCTGAGGAGCGTTCCCGCACAGGCTCCGTCGGTACAGACCTTACCCATATGTGATGACTACATTCCTGCTTGTTCCTGGAGATAAAAGCATAATTACAAAATACATTTTTTAACATACCCTCCACTCCAGAATCCTCTGCTTCAATTCAAATTCCCCCTCGATTACAAGATCACCCTGCCACAAGAAATCACAACACTACTTGACAACAAAGTCTGTCAAGCTGGTTTTGAACCCACAAAGAGGTCAATGACATCTCCCCCTCACACCTAACCACCCTCCTACACTCCCCACCAGAATCCAGAACACGCAGACAAAATGCAACCCACTCACTTGTCATACCTAAAACCATCTGCAGGACAAAGAAAACTACAAGCTCCAGAGCCTTTTCATTTGCTGCCCCTACCCTCTGGAATGAGCTTCCACTTACCCTCCGCATGACAAAAGACCCCCAACTATTCAGAAAAGGACTCACACACCTCTTCATGAACATTTTGAAAACCCAACTGAAATGCCTCACCTTCTACGAGCTACCTCTCAACAAACACAGAACCAACCTACTAACCTCCAGAACCTACAGCCTATTAACTCCCCCCTCCCTCACCCCTTACCTAAACAACCCCAGAGCATTCCCACACCCTTTCCAAAGAAAAAGCGAAGTTAAGAGGCCGACTCTCTGTATATATGTAAATACAAAGTTGACAGACAAGTTTGTTTGTACAATATGTTCCTTGTAAATAGTTAATACCACTGTTCCATGTAAAAGTTGTTTAACTGTTAATTGTAAATGCCCTTGATCTGTGGAAGGGGCGGTATAGAAGAAATATATAAATAAATAAGTAAAAGAGCTCTCAAAAGATTTTTTTTCTCATTTCCAAGAAAACAGGTGGTCTGAGACTGATCCTCCATCTCCACAAACTAAATCTACATGTGAAACGAGAGCAGTTCTAAATGAACTCCCCAGCAACAATACTCCTCTTAATTAGATCCCAACCACAGGCTAACCTCTTTAGACCCTGAAGGATCCTTACTTTCACATACCCATTCACACAAGTCACAGATGGTTCTGGAATGTAAAGCGGAGATACTAACACTTTCAATACAAAGTACTTCCTTTTGGCGGCTCCCAGAGTCTTTACAAAATGTCTCTCAATAGTAGCAATTAAGCAAAGGGGGCCTTACTTAAAGGACCGGTTAATATCCACTCCAAGCAAGCAAGCATTAAACCTTTCTGTTCAGAAGACCATTCTACTTCTTGATCAATATAGTTCGCCCTAGTACTAACTCAAACTATTACATTTATTGGGACTCACATCAACGCAAAGTACAAAAAGACATACCTTCCCAAGGAAAGAGCAGTGATGATCCTACATCTCAGCTTACATGTCAGCCAAAATTCCTGCATCACTGCTCAACTTATCCTCAAACTTCTTGGTGACATGGATGCAGCAGTGCATGTGCTGCTTCTAACAAGACTCAACCTGAAACCACTGAGCTCAGTGACAACAGTTCCTCAGAAAAAAATTCCAGTCAGTGATATACTCTTAAAAGTGGTGGCTGCATCTCAACAATTTCCTCCTCTGCTATCCATTTGCAACATCACCAACTATTGTACTCACCACAGATGCCTCCATCAATGATTGGAAAATGCATCTGCCACATATAGGCACACTAGGGTGTTGGAACAGTTTATGTTTATTACATTTGATATACTGCTCAGGCCAAAGCATCAGAGCGGTTTACAATATTACATAAATGATACTGAAAATATGAAAAGAATGCCATTAATAAGATAGGACAGAGTAAGAGATAGTGATAGTCAAAGAAATAGAAGAGACAAGAGGAAAGGTTCATTATAACACCAGAGAGGCAGAATATCATACCACCACAGCTCAGTCCTTCCAAACAGACTTGACCATAATCGTTACTCATCACAAATTCAGTTGCAAATGTATGCAATATATCAGTCTTTCGGAGCTCCAAACCAGCTACAATTCCATAAATACCTTCAAAACATAGCTATAGAAAAAGGCGGTCATGATCAGAACAGACAACCAAGTAGCAATGTTCTAGGTAAACACGCAAGGAGGCTGCATGATTTCTCCCAGAGCTGGCCTGTCCACTAAGCGGCACCCCCCTTTAAAACACCCATGCATGTGTGCGCAGTTCCAGCCTGCTGCTCCTGCCTGTCCCGCCAAGAACATTACATTGTGTGTATGTGGGGGGGGGGGGGGGGGGGGGGAGCAGTTGTGAGAGCACATGGGTGTGAACACTTTAAGGCCTGAGGCAGCTCTGAAGTGGCAGTTCAGCCTCCACCGCTTCAGTGCAAGGAGGGGGGGGGAGCAGATTGGTGGGCTGGATGGAGGTGCAGTCTTTGGGGGGGGGGGGGGAAGCGGCATGGTGGATCTGCCTAAGGCGGCAGAAACCTTCGTGCCATCACTGATCTCTCCCCTTATGCCTAGAAGTGACAAATTTAACATTTAGCATGTTCCTTACATATCACCCTTCAGGCGGTCATCTTCCTAGTCAAGACAATCAACTAGCAGATTCTCTCAGCTGGATTCATACAAGTGCTGTCTCGGTCAGAAGGTTGCAAACTATCTCTTTTAGATATGGGGAACCTTGGATATAGATCTCTTGACAACAGAGCAAATGCCAAATGTGCACAATTCTGTTCCATTTGCCCAAGTTCACACAGGATGGCACACAACATATTTGCAATCCTATGGAACATAGGTCTTCTCTATGCTTTCCCTGTTTCCGATAATCCAGAAAGCATTATGCAAGATTTGCAAAGACAGGTCACAGATAATTCGTGAACATGTGCCCCCCCCCCCCCCACAAAGCTTCCATGATAGTAGCTCTGTAGGTGTAATCAATCTCTGAGGCCTGGTCCTCCATCAGCTCTAAGAATGTACAGTCTTGGCATACACCGATTCTTCTAAGTTACTCATGAGCATGGAGGAGTTTTCTTCCTCCATCTCCTGCTTGGGATCTCAATGTCATTCTTTCTAAATTCCTGGACAGCCCTTTTGAGCTCTTAGGCTTTGCCTCATTGATGTGGAAAACCATTTTCCTGGTGGCCATCACTTCTGAGTAGAATCACTGAGTTCCAAGCACTGGTGCATTATCTTCCCTATACAGTCAAACCTCGGTTTTCATGATTAATCCGTTCAAAAAAGTCTGACTAAAACCGAAACGGACTAAAACCGAAGCAAGATTTCCCATAAGAAATAATGTAAATTCAATTAATCCGTTCCAGACACCCAAAAATATTGACAAAAAATACATTTTATAGAGAATAACTATATTTTTACATACAGAAAACAATGAGAAATACATATAAATGACTAATGAAATGGATAAATGAGCATGTAACATCACTTTTACCTTTATTGAAGACTTTTGTTGGCATATGGGATGCACTCCAGCCAGCTCCAGCTGCTCTCCCCTCCGGGGATCGAGCAATCACCACCAGCAGCGGAGGTGGGAACAGCCATCTTGGCCGGCTGCCCAATTGGGGCTCCAGCCTGCCTTGTAAAAGAGAAGCGCCATCGGGCGCTGGGAGAGGGACACACTCCAGACAGCTCCAGCTGCTCTCCCCTCCAGGGATCGAGCAATCACCACCAGAAGCGGAGGCGGGAACAGCCATCTTGGCCGTCTGCACAATCGGGGCTCCAGCCTGCCTTGTAAAAGAGAAGCGCCAATAAATATGGAAGACAGTCAATCAGCAAGAAAATCAAAATAAAGAAAATCCCACTTCTGGCCACAAGATGGTGCTCCATTTTCAACTGTACGAAAACCGAGACAACGTACGAAAACCGGAACAAAATCTTGATGAAAAAAGTCAACGAAAACCGAATCGTACGAAAACCAGGGCATACGAAAACCGAGGTTTGACTGTACTCTGTTTCTTTGAATGCACCCTAACTTCCTTCCAAAGGCTGTGTTTGATTTCCATGTGAACTAGTCCACTGTCCTACTGACATTCTTCCCCAATTCAAAAATGGAAAATTCAGAATCCTCACTACACATGCTAGACTGCAGATGCACACACCTTTTACTACCTCCAGGCAACCAAAGAAATAAGGAAAAAACTCAACTTTTTGTCATTTACAATCCAAATGATTCTGGCAAGCCAGCCTCCAAAAGTACTTTATCAATCTGGGTCACTGACTGTATTAACTTCTGTTATATACAGTTCAAGAGAATTTGCAGCCCCTATGAACAGGAAAAAGTCTACTTCAGAAGTGAACATGGGTTATTCCCTTACAGGAAATTTGCAAAGCTGCCACTTGAAAGTCTGTCCATCCATTTGCAGACCAATATTGTTTGGACTAGGCTCCCCATCAGGATGCTGATTTTGGCCAGCCAGTCCTTAACCTTTTTGCTAGTTAGATTTCTATATCTACCACCCTGAAAAATATCTGGGCTATGAAATACAGCAATTATGAACATGTTTTGTATATAGGTGCTAATAAATATTTTCTATACTCTCTGAAGAATGCCTTCCAAATAAATTGTATGTAGCATAGATATTTTAGCAATAGCCATTAAACCTATTGAAGAGAAGTATAGAACTATGGTGATATTTTACTTACCAGATAATGTCCTTTCCTCGAGTCCTGCTAGACCAGTCCAGACAAGTGGGTTGTGTCCCCTACCAGCAGATGTGGCGACAGAGAAAACATTCCAGAGGCTTCTTATGACATCACTGTGCCATTATCAGCCTGAGCCTCTAGGGGTATGATTCAGTATCCATACCCAAGCCTATGGTAAGGAATCTCTGACCTCACACAACCTCAGAAAAATTAACAACGTTCAGCAAAAACAGGAAGTATAACTATGTTCAGGATCAGCTTCAACAGAAGGCTTGTCAGAAGGTTATGAGCCCTCAGGGCCAACCGCTGAGCATACAGCAGACCAACACAGATTCCAGGCATGGGTTCTGGACTGGTCTAGCAGGGCTCAAGGAAAGGACATTATTTGGTAAATAAAATGTCACCTTCTAGACCAGTCCAGACAAGTGGGATGTACCAAAGCTACACCACCTCTGGGTGGGAAGAAGACACAGCAGTTATTAATACTTCTGAGCCAAAGGCTATGCCTGCCCAAGCATGGACATCCAAGCAGCATGCTCGACAATGGTGGAAAGTGATGCCCACGTTACTACCAAATGTCTGAGGAAGCTACTTAACTACGCTCTGCCCACAAGGATGCTTGTGCCCAAGTGGAATGCACATGCAAACCCTCCGAAACTGGTCAATTACGTAACAGATATGCTGAGGCAACAGCTTCCTTGATCCAATGCCCCAATGGTAGACTTACCCTTACCCAGACCCACAAACAGCACAAAGAAATTATCTGACTTGCAAAAGGAGTTAGTAACCTTTAAGTACTGGAGAAGCTTCTTTAAATTTTCTTTGTTCAGATTTTACTAGAGCTGAAAAAACTTGCATCCATCATCTGCTGGAGACTGAGAATTATTGAATCATGCCCTTAGAGGCTCAGGATAATAATGGCACAGTGATGATGTTATAAGAAGCCTCTGGAATGTTTTCTCTGTCACCACATCTGCTGATAGAGAGACACAATCCACTTGGCTTACTTACTTTTAAATACTTAAAGGGTATCAATGAGCAAACAAACCTTTTCAAAGAAGGGGAAGCTGTAAAACTAGATGGCTTATGATGAAGCTGCAAGGTGGTAAACTTAAAAGCAACATCAGGAAATACTTTTTCACTGAAAAGAGTGGTGGATGCATGGAATGCCCTACTGATGGAGGTGATGGGGGCAAATACAGTGACGGAATTCAAAATAGGATGGGACAGACACAGTGTTGTTGTTGTTGTTGTTGTTAAGTGCCGTCGAGTCGGAGTCGACTCATGGCGACCCTCTGGATAGCTATTCTAAATTGTGTTCGATCTTCAGTCAGGCGGCTCATTGTTGACAGACTGGTACCCGTAGCTGCTGTTATTGTATCGATCCATCTCATTGCTGGCCTTCCTCTTTTGCGTTGACCTTCTATCTTGCCAAGCATGATGTCTTTCTCTAACGATCTCTCTCTCCGCATGATGTGTCCAAAGTATGAAAGTCGAAGTCTTGTCATCTGAGCTTCTAAAGAAAGCTTAGGTTTGATCTCCTCTAGTACCGACACAGTACATCCCTTTATAGCAGGAGAATGAAATCAAAGCAAACATATTTTAATACAGGGGGGTTGACCTGCATGGAGCAGCAGGTACAACGCTAAATAAAGGCATAGATGGGGGGGGGGGGTACCTGCATGGAGCTGCAGTTACAACCACTCTAGCTACCATACTAAGCAGGTTATATGGATCATACTGGTCTTTGTCTACTATCAGATGTTACTATGTTCTCCAGGAACAAACAGGAAGTCAGTCCTCACTTATGGGTGACGTCGGTACCGACGGAGCCCACGCAGAGCAATTTCCCAGCTTTCAAAGAAAGCCTTTGGGATTGCTACCTCGCATGCGTGGTATTCTTCCTGCCCAAGGGTGCTATGTTGCTCAGTCTCTCTTTTTCTGCGGAGCTCTTCGGATGCACATCCTCGTCCCTCGGAAAAAAATTTGTTTTCCTCGCCTTAACAGGCTCTCTTTTTTCTAGTTGCATTGGTTCTCTTTCCGTCCTTTCCCCTGCTCTACTTCAGAGCTCTCAGGGATACTCATTTTTTCCTAAATTTTTGGTTTGGGCTTCGCGCCCTTTTTTCTCAACCGCTGGCCGCGTGGGTCTTCGACCTTGCAGGGCCATTTTTGCCCCCATGGCCACTGGATTTTAAAAATGCGATAGATGCTCTAGGAACATGTCACTTATAGACACTCATGACTGTTGTCTGAGGTGCCTGGGAGCCGACCATGACCCAGAGCTCTGTTCACTCTGTAAGAAAATGTCCTCTAAGGCCCTGCTCAGCCGTAGGCAGAAGTCCGAAGACATTTTCTGGAAAGCTGCCTCGGAGTCCCCGGTGGTGCCCTCTGTCATCTCTCCTCCAGCGGGTTCTCCCCCTGCGGCCCCGCGTTCTCGGCGGCACTCTGACCAGGGGTCCCCCGAGGTGGAGTGACGCAAAAAGAAAAAGGCCTCGAAGTCGCTGGCCAGGACTCATGACAAGCGCAAGCATTCCCACGCCCGGTTGCTTAGTCCCCTTCAGTGTTCCTGAGTGTCGGACAAGGAGCGGCCCCGCAAGGTACCTCGCAGGGAAACTGAGGCCTCCGTTCAGGGTATAAGCAACTTCTGCCCTCTGACCCTTCTTCACGGCTACCGAGGGCTTTGCCCCGAGGACTTGGGCTCCTTTGGGCTTCGGCCTCTGGCCTCGTGGAGGTGTTTTTTGGTTACAGGTTTGGTAGCCTGTAGCTAGGGAGTCCCATAAATGAGGACTGACTTCTTGCTTGTTGCTGGAGAAAGCATAGTTAGTCCTTCTTCCAGGTGACAGCACGAATCAGTCCTCACTATCCTCCTGCCTCCGCTGATGAGTTGCTGTATTTTTGTCCTTCCCTTGCCATCTGCTTGGTAGGGCCCGAGCTAAGGGACCTGATTGAGCAAGATGGCACCCTTGGGCGGGAAGAGGACCATGCATGTGTGGTAGCAATTCCCAAGGCTTTCTTTGAAAGCTGGGGAATTGCTCCGCGCGGGCTCAGTCGGTGCCAACATCACCCATAAGTGAGGACTGATTCCTGCTGCCCCTGGAGAACACCTGTTACAGGTGAGTAACTACGCTTTATTCATCCCTTTATGCACCAAGAATTACTATTGTGTGCTACCATTAACATGCATTTTTTCTATTGAAGCATAAAAATTGATGGCAGATAAAAGACCATATAGCCTTTCAAATCTGTCCATCCATTCACATTACTAATCTTTACAATCCCTTATTTTCTCTTTAGAGATCTTCTGTGTTTGACTCAACGGAAAACACTGTGTTCGGACAATGCTAATGCCTGGTGACCCAGCAGCCTCTGGGTTTTCTTGGCAAGGTGTGACTGGAAGTAGATTGCCAGGCCTTTGTTATGAGGAAATGGAGGGCAAAGTGACTTGCCCAAGAAAACAAAGAGTTGTCAGTGGGGGCACTAGGCTGCTGCTCTAATCACTACCCTACTCTTCCATCACTCATGCTTTCTGAATTCAGAAAAAGTCATTGTCTCCGTCACTTCCTTGAGGTGGCTATTCAGTATAATCACTGTCCTTTTCATAAATACAATTTTCCTTAGATTACTCCTGTATCTGAGTCTTCAACTGTCCTTCATGAACCTGTTCTTGGCTTAACTATGAAGCTAAGCAGTGTTAGGCCTGGTTAATGCTTGGATGGGTGACCACCTTGGAATGCCAGCGACTGTAAACTCGCTGCATGGAAGAACGGCCTAGCAATCTACTTCTGATTGCATCTTGCTAAGAAAACCTAGGGGCTGGGTCACCAGACGTCAACGTTGACTCAAAGGCACGCACACTCTCCTGAGTCTACCTCCTTTCACTTTCATTCTATGCCTCCCTCATTCTTGAACTTCCTTTTAGTTGAAAGAGGTGTGGCTCCTGTGCATTTATGCTACAATGATGGTTAAACGTTTGTCATATCTCCTTACTCCCATCTTTCTTCCAAAGTATATATCAAGATCTTTAGGTTTATCACCATATGCTTTATAAAAAAGACCACTGATCATTTTATGCAGTGAGATCTAATTACTAATAATGTGTGTCCACAGTGCTGTTATCTTAGTAACTCTGATAGTCTGACTTGCTCCTGAGTCCTATAGCCCACAGCGTTGGATAAGGCCTATTGCTCAGGATGGTTTTACTTATGTCACCTTTTTTATGTCATTAAATTTATTGACCATGGGCAGCTCCGATTCCAGAGATAGCAAAGTTTATGCTGGTTTTCAGCTTTGCTGCTAGTTTTTAAAAGAAAGGGAGCAGGTCAGAACTGACTGATCTAGAACAAGCCACCTGTTCCCTCCCACCTCCAATGACAAGCAAAGGCTGGTGTGATGTTATTATTTCAATTTAAATAATTATGGACCTTACACACTT
The DNA here is from genome assembly GCA_033557465.1 of Ichthyophis bannanicus. Lineage (NCBI taxonomy): Eukaryota > Metazoa > Chordata > Amphibia > Gymnophiona > Ichthyophiidae > Ichthyophis > Ichthyophis bannanicus. Next base: position 644,047,599 of record CM066032.1, read on the forward strand.
AATTATCCTCTAATTACTATGTCTGCAGTTTAAATATAATACTCAGTCAGGGCCTAGTATCAGCAAAGAGCTTTTAGTCTACATTAAAAACTCAGCAGGTAGGTTTAAGTTTAAGACCCAGCAGAGAGCTTTCAGTTTAAATTCAGAACCAGCAGAGAGCTTTCAGTTTAAATTTGAAACCCAGCAGAGGGTTTTCAATTTTAATTCAGAACCCAGCGGAGAACTTTCTGGTTAAATGGAAAGCCCAGCAGAGAGCTGCTAGTTTAAATTTAATACTCAGTCAGGGCAAAGAAGATTAATTTAAATCAAATCAGAGTGTAACTTAGCATAAAAGGGAAAACACGGTCAGTATTCTTTGAGCAATAAACTGTTTCTAGAGACTTTTACAAAGAGGCCTTCTAGATAAGTGGCAAGAGACTTGTGAAATTGTTTTAAATAGGTGTTAAAGCCAAGGGACAGATCAAAAGGGAATTTTGAAAGACTCCCTCTATCAAAGCAAGGGCTGTGTGAATCATCTAGGAAATTAGTCACAGATTATCTTAGAAGCACAGGACAGGGTACTGTGTAGCAGCCAACTTTTAATAAGTCATCTTTCCCTCCCTCCCTGACTCCCACCCACCCCTAGGATAATCATAGCTGTATAGGTGCTTAAACTTCTTAAAGGGGGAAGGTGGTGCCGATATTCACTCTCAGGTGCAGCTGTTTATCCTCATCAGGCATACATTAAGGACCTGAGATTAATTAATGTTGAGGTGAACAAAGTCCATTAAACGTATTAGTTATAGTTTTATTAGTATAAGTATCCCCAGCAAACCTAAGTAAGTAAACAATTTAAATACCTAAACACAATCTTAAAACTAAGATGCAGACAGCAGTCCAGCTGAAAGATGGGGGCTTTCCAGTGTTTTGCATCGAGTGTCACATGTATGATTTTCTCCCAGTTGGTGAGGGGTCTTACATGTGCACTAGGTACAAGAAGTTCTTTGCTTTCAGGGAATGAGTCTGATCTCTGGAGGCTAGAGTAGCAGGCTTGAAAGACATAAGGAAGACAGAGAGGTACATAGACGAGACCTACAGGGATGCAGTCCTGAAGTTCCACCTTCAGTCTGTCAGCATCCCTGTTGCCATGGAGGAGAGAGGTCACATGACAGGACAATCACCCTGTGCCCATGAGGGAAGAGTTAGGACAGCCATTATAGTTAGTGATTCGATCATTAGGCATGTACATAGCTGGGTGCTGGTGGATGTGATGATCGCCTGGTAACATGCCTGCTTGGTGCAAAGATAGTGGACCTCACGCGCCACCTGGACAAGGTCTTAGATAGTGCTGGGGAGGAGTCTGCTGTCTTAGTACATGTTGGAACCAATGATATAGGAAAGTGTGGTAGGGAGGTTTTGGAGGCCAAATTTAGGCTTTTAGGTAGGAAGCTGAAATCCAGAACTTCCAGGGTAGCATTCACTGAAATGCTTCCTATTCCATGCACAGGACCCAAAAGGCAGGCAGAGTTACGGAGTCTCAATGTGTGGATGAAACGATGGTGCAAGGAAGAGGGTTTTGGATTTGTTAGGAACTGGGGAACACTCTGGGGAAAGGAGGGGCTTTTCCAAAAGAATGGGCTCCACCTTAACCGGGATGAAACCAGGCTGCTGGCATTAACCTTTAAAAAGGAGATAGAGCAATTTTTAAACTAGATAATAGAGGAAAGCTGACAGTAGCCCAAGAGCGCATGGTTCAGAACAATGTATCCTTGAAGGATACTAGCAAAAGATTGAAGTTAGGCATATCAATAGAGAAGTTCCAATAAAAACAAAAGTAACCCAAATGCCCTTGAGTACAGAGCAGATAGAGCTTAAAAAGATTCCATATTGCCCCTGCCTACCAATAACCAGATTAATATGAATAAATTACAGCCACTAAAATGCTTGTATGTAAATACTGTAAGTCTAAAAAAATAAGATGGGAGAGCTAGAATATATAGCACTAAATGAGAGGTTAGATATGATTGGTATCTCAGAGACATGGTGGAAGGAGGACAACTAGTGGGACACTGTGATACCTAGGTACAAACTATATTGCAATGATAGAACAGATCAATTCATGGAGGGATTGCGCTTTATGTTAGAGAGGGCATTGAATCACACAGGATTAAAGTTTTGCAGGAAACAAAATTCACGGTAGAATCTCTATGGACTGAAATTCCATCTAAAAGGGGGAAGGGAAAGCGAAGGCGATAGCAGTGGAGGTGTAGTATCGACCACCTGACCAGAATGAACAAATGGATGATGAAATGCTCAAAGAAATCAGGGAAGCTAACAAACGTTACAGCACAGTAATAATGGGTGATTTCAATTACCCTGGTATCGACTGGGTCAGTGTCAGGGCAGGACATGCTAGGGAGATAAAGTTTCTAGATGAAATAAATGACTGCTTCTTGGAGCAGCTGGTTCATGAACCGACCAGAGGGGAAGCCAGTTTCAACCTAGTCCTTAATGGAACACAAGATTTGGTGCATGAGATAATGGTGTTGGGGCCACTTGGCAATAGTGATCATAGCATATTCGCATTTGATTTAATAAATGCAGAAAGGACGGAAGGAAATCCACAGTACTACCTTTTAACTTTCAAAAGGGAGACTATGATAAAATGAGGAAAATAGTTAAAAAAAATGAAAGGAACAGTTGCAAAGGTTAAAGATTTACATCAAGCATGGGTGTTGTTTAAAAATACTATCTTGGAAGGCCAGACCAGCTGTATTCCATGCTTTAAGAAAAGTGGACGGAAGTCCAAAAAACTGCCAGTATGGTTTAAAGGTGAGGTCAGAGTGGCTGTTGCCAAAAAAGCATCTTTCAGGAAATGAAAAAAAAGGAGCCAAATGATGAAAACTGGAAATAACATAAGTTAGATGTAAGGCATTGATAAGGCAGGCAAAGAGAATTTGAGAAGAAGCTTGCTGTGGAAGCAAAAACGCATAATAAAGACTTTTTCAAGTACATTCGTAGCAAAAGACCTGTGAGAGAGTCAGTTGGACCATTAGATGATGGAGGGGTAAAAGGGGCACTAAGAGGGGACAAGGCAATAGTGGAGAGACTGAATGTAGGGATGTTAGCCATATGGTATTTAAAGCTGATGCTTCAGAAGAATTGAAAGAAATATTGATACACCGGGAAGATGTATTACAACTATTTGATAAACTAAAGAGTAGCAAATCACCTGAACTGGATGGCATACATCCAAGGGTGTTAAAAGAATTTAAATATGAGACTGCAGACCTACTATTAGTAATCTGTGAACTATCATTAAAATCATCTGTAATTTCTGAAGATTGGAGGATGACCAATGTAACGCCAATTTTTAAAAAGAGTTCCAGGGGTGATCTGGGAAACTACAGACTGGTGAGCCTGAAGTCAGTATCAGGAAAAATGGTAGAAACCAATATAAAAGAACAAAATTACTGAACATATAGATAGTCATGGCTTAATGGGAGACAGCCAACATTCTTTACCAATGAAGGTCTTGTCTTACTAATCTGTTATATTTTTTTTAAGGTGTGAATAAACAGGTAGACAAAGGTGAGTCGGTTGATATAGTGTATCTGGATTTTCAGAAAGCCTTTGACAAGATCCCTCATGAGAGACTTTTGGCGAAACTAAAAAGTAATGCGATAGGAGGCAGTGTACTATGGTGGATCAGGAACTGGCAGAGCGTAGGACTAAATGGCCAATTTTCTCAATGGAGAAAGGTGAATAGTGGAGTACCCCAGGGATCTGTACTGGGTCTGCTGCTTTTAACATTTTCGTAAATGACCTGGAAGTGGGGATAACGAGTGAGATAATCAAATTTGTAGATGAGACAAAATTATTCAAAGTTGTTAAAACCCAAGAGGATAGTGAAAAATTGCAACAGGACCTTAATAAATTGGAAGACTGGGCATCCAAATGGCAGATGAAATTTAATGTGGACAAGGGAAAAGTTATGCACCTAGAAAAGAACAAACTATGGTTACACAATGCAAGGTTCCACATTAGGAACCACTACCCAGGAAAACGATTTAGGCGTCATCGTGGATAACATATTGAAACCCTCTGTCCAATGTGTAGCGACGGCCAAGAAAGCAAATAGAATACTAGTAATCATAAGGAAAGGAATGGAAATAAAACAAAGGATATTATAATGTCTCTGTATTGTTCCATGGTGCGACCGCATCTTGAATATTGTGTGCAATTCTGGTCACCGTATCTTAAAAAGGATATAGCGTTATTAGAAAAGGTACACAAAAAGCTACCGGAATGGTAAAGGGGGTAGAAAGATACCCTATGAAGAGAGGCTAAAAAGGTTAGGGCTCTTCAACCTGGAAAAGAGATGGCTGAGGGGAGATATGATAGAGGTCTATAAATTAATGAATGAGTGGAACGGGTAAACGTAGATCGATTGTTTGTGCTATCAAAATATAGAAAGACTAAGGGGCATGGAATGAAGCTACAGGGTAACCTATTTAAAACTAATAAGAGAAAATATTTTTTCACTCAATGTTAATCAAACACTGGAATTCGTTACCTGAGGATGTAGTAAAATCTGTTAGTGTAGCTGGGTTTAAAAAAGGTTTGGACAAGTTCCTGGATGAAAGGTCCATAAATTATTAAAGGAAACCCAGAATATCCACTGTTTACCCCAGTACAAGCATTGTGGAACCTGTGCCTTTTGGAGAGACTGCTAGGTACTTATGACCTAGATTGGCCACTGTTGGGAACAGGATACTGGGCTTGATGGACCTTGGTCTGACCCTGTATGGCATATCTTATGATCTTATGCAGTAAGCAAAGCATCTGCTGAAATACTCTCCATGGTAAAATTTGGTCTATCCTGATAATTTTCTTTCCCTGAGTTCTACCAGACCAGTCCAGAATGTATGGATTATGCCCGTCAATCAGTGGATGGAAACAGACTACCAACCCCACAAGACTCTTCTTAAACACCTCCTCCTCAAAAGGAGAGGTTCTAGAAAGCCAACCAAAGACAGCCACAAACCTGAGAGAACCTGGGAGGGTCCTCAGCTACCTCTATCACTAAGCAACCTCTTAACTTAGATGCCCTAATAGAACTCCTCAGCTCATCCACAGTCTCCAACCCTATAATATCACTAGGAGATTTTAACCTCCCATCCCTGCCACCTTCACACTCAGCTCTTTTCTTGGAATCAATTGCAGATATGGGTTTCCTCCAAATAATCAATACAAAGACTCATAAGAAAGGTGGAACCCTTGATCTAGTCTTTTTACCAGAAGCTTTCCAAAAACATTTCAACCAGTCATCGCTTGAGTGTATAACAGTTCCTTGGTCAGACCACCACCTGATCAAATTCACCTTAGCCTACACTGGAAGAAACAATAAAAATAACCTACAAATTACCCCTCCACCTAGATTCACAAAATTTAACGCTGATGAATTTATCAATCTAACTATACCCTATCTCACCCTTGTACCAACTGACCTAGATGAAGCTGTCGCAACTTGGCACAAAACAATTAACAATGCAGCTGCTTATAAACAATCCATCAAAAAGAAAAGCTACTCTAGAATAGGAGATGCCCCCTGGTTCAACAGCACCTTAAGACGTATGAAGAGAGAATTGAGAAATATTGAATCTAAATGGCGCAAAACCAAATCCATCCCTTATTACAATGCGTATCACAGCCACCTTAAAATGTACAAAGAAGCTTCAGACGGCGCAAAGAAAAATTACCACTCAACCATACTAAACAAATCCATTAATAGACCAAGAGAACTTTTTAGTATCGTCCAAAACTTAACTAATAACTCATATGGGACCAGCAACGATAATATCGATATCTCTGCCCAGACTCTAGCAAACCACTATATGAATAAAGCAAAATCATTTGCATTCACACCAAATCCTCTATCCCTTTCCCACCAACACCAATTAGAAAAATGGTCCAACTTTCACCCTATAACCAAAGACACTATCAAGACTACTATTTCAAACCTGAACACTACGACCTCTCAACTTGATCCATGTCCGGTAAACTGGATCAAGCATACCCTCACTACACTATCCCCCTTTATCCTTCCCATAGTCAACCTGTCGCTGCGCCAAGGATACTTACCACCTTCCCTCAAACATGCACAAATCCGTCCAATAATTAAAAATAACACCCTTGACAAAACATCACCCAACTCCTACAGACCTATCTCTAGTATTCCATTTATGGCTAAACTGATTGAAAAGGTCGTCCAAACTCAAACACAAGATCATATAGAAACCTCAGCCCCACTTGATGACCAACAATATGGCTTTCGCCCCTACCATGGTGTAGACACCCTATTAACAGTACTCCTCGATACATTAATACGAGGTATTGATAACCCTAAACAAGCTTTCATTCTCCTCTTTCTAGACATCTCTGCAGCATTTGACAGTGTACACCATGCTCTAATGCTTAACAGACTAGAACAAATAGGAACCCACTCAACTGTACAAAATTGGTTCACCTCATATCTAACTGATCGAACACAAACCGTCCGAACTAACACAGAAACTTCTAAAACATACAAACAGGAAATTGGTCTCCCACAAGGCTCCGCCCTCTCTGCCCTCCTATTTAATATATATATCCAACCGGTCTGTGACATTTTCAAGAAATTTAAAGTCCACTACCACATATACGCAGACGACATGATGATGTACATACCATTCACAATCCCAACACTCCCACTACAACTGTTAACAGAATGCTTCTCTGAATTAACAACCTGGCTAAAGGAACACAATCTCCATATCAATCATTCTAAAACGGATATATTAATAGTAACTAAAAATCAATCCTACATACCTCCAACACACATCACTCTCCAAAATCACAACATTACTATAAAAAATGAAGTGAAATACCTGGGTGTCACCCTTGACTCACACCTTAGTATGGACACACATATTAGAAACATCACTAAGAAGATCTACTTTAAACTCAAAATTTTAAAACAATTACGTCCTCTTGTACTTCTACATGATTTTCTGAGCATTGTACAGGCCATCATCACACCACACTTTGATTTCGCAAATCTCACCCTACTAGGAACAACAAAACAAAACATTAAAAGACTCCAACTTGCCCAAAATGCAGCAGCAAGAATTGTAATGAAGGTTCCACCATTTGAACACATTACCCCTATACTAGCAAACCTTCACTGGCTCCCAATTCAATCCAGAATAAATCACAAATTGATTATCACCACATTTAAGACTCTAAATACAATGGCCCCAGTCTCCTTAACAAAACTTATCACTAAAGACACATCCCAAACTACGCTACGGAGAGGCCACACGAATAGAATTAGGATCCTGAAAGAATTCACAACTGCTAAAAAGACTACTAATAGAAAAGCGTTCTCACATGCAGCTCCCACCCTATGGAACTCCCTCCCTGAAGAAATAAGGGCATTAAATGATGCAAAGGAACTCCGCAAGAAATTAAAAACATATCTATTCATCTCCCATTTTGGCACACTTGAAAATACCTTACCTCTAACAGGTAATGGTTAATAGCGACCTAGGGTACACCAACTCTAATTCTCCTAGCTAACTACAATTACAATTAAAGTCGACTAAATAACTACTTGTAAATAGATATATGTAATAGTTCAAAATATGTAAATAGTTCGTTTGTTATTTAACAAATTTTACCATATTTAGTCATTCATGTTTAATGTATTTAGCAAAATTGTACCTAGTTAACAAATGTTCCATGTAAAACAGCAAAATTGTACCTAGTTAACAAATGTTCCATGTAAAACAGACTTGTAAATCTGTTTATTCCTTGTTCAATGTAAACCGCACCTGATCTGTGGAAGGTAGCGGTATATAAGCAACTGTTAAATAAAATAAATAAATAAATAAATAAGTGGGTTGGTCCCTGGACTGGTCTGGTAGGACTAAAGGAAAAAAATGAACAGGAAAGACTAAATTTGACCTTCCTTTTCATCCACCAGATCACCCCAGACTGTAAAGAATATAACAAAGTACTCCTTACTCTGGATGGGATGCAGAAGCTGCTGTTCAAAGCGCTCCAAAAAGTAGCATCCTCGCTAGATTTATCTGGGATTGCATCAGCAACTATCCTTCATTCTTATCTTTTTTATTCTAAATTATGTTTCTATTATGTTTATTTTAAATTTTGAGTTTGAAATGTACCATTTGTTTTCTTTTATCTTCACCTTTTTTATCCATATTGTATTCTGTCTTGATGTCCTGAAAAGGCGCTTAATCAAATGAAATAAACACACAATCTGTAATACTTAGAAAATGAATGCAATGAGGACCACATTGCTGCTCTGCAAATCTCTACTGCAGAAACTGCCTGTGATTTCCTCCCAAAAAGTGGCAACTGCTCTGTTGGAATGAGCCTTGAGCTGACCCCCAAGGATATAAATTGACAAAAATGACCTCTTATCCAGCGCGTGACCGTCATCTTAATGGCAGCCTCGCCTTTCTTTGCTCCCGTAAACATAGACAGGCAATCCAATCTCTAAAACTTGTTGGTCATATCAGGATAACATAAAAAGAGCAAGATTTGTGCAACAAAGGCTCCAAACAGATGAACCACCTGCTGGGCACACCATCCTTCAAACAGCCTCGACATACTAGCATAAGCCAAGGAGTTGGAGTTCAAATATGTCTGCAAAATAACCTCTTCTGCATACCCTATACATCTCAAACATGACCTCTCAAGAGCCAAGCCCCAAGACAGAAGTGAGCTGGGTCATCCAACAGGATTGACCCCTTTTGTAGGAAGTCATTTTGTAGCAGCTGCAATTTTTTTCTCTACCTGCAGGTGAATCAGGTCTAAATAACATGGCCCCCTGGGCCAGTCTGGGGTTACCAGAATAACCAAACTGGGATGGGATGCAATCCTTTGCAACACCTGACTCAGAAGGGGCCAGAGGAGGGGAAAGAAGACATAGAAACATAGAAATATGATGACAGAAAAAGACCACATGGCCTATCTAGTCTGTCCTTCCTTATCAACAACTACAACAGTCCCCTTTTTACCTTTAGAGATCCTCTGTGTTTGTCCCATGCTTTTTTGAATTCAGTTACTGTCCTCATCTCTACCACCTCCACTGGGAGACTATTCCATGGATCCACTACTCTTTCCGTAAAGAAATATTTCCGCATATCACTCCTGAATCTATCTCCCTTCACCCTCATCCCATGTCCCCTCGTAGCAGAACTTGCTTTCAATTGAAAGAGGCTCTCTCCCTGAACATTTATGCCACGGAGGTATTTAAACATCTCAATCATATCACCTCTATCCCGCCTTTCCTCTAAGGTGTACATATTTAGACCCTTCAGTCTGTCCTCATATGCTTTATAATGAAGACCACTAATCATTTTAGTAGCCACCCTCTGCATCGACTCCATCCTGTTCACATCCTTTTGAAGGTGCGGTCTCCAGAATTGCACACTATACTCCAAATGACTTAAGAGAGGCATCATCACCTCCTTTTTTCTGCTAGCCATTCGTCTCCGTATGCACCCAAGCATCCTTTTATTTTTTTCCGTCGCCTTTTCTACCTGTTTAGCTACTTTAAGATCATCAGACACAACCACGCCTAGGTCCCGCTTTTCTTTAGTGGACAAAAGTACTTCACCCCCTATACTATATTGCTCCCTTGGATTGCTGCAGCTCAAATGCATGACCTTACATTTTTTAACATTAAATCCCAGCTGCCAAATTCTAGACCATTCTTCAAGCTTAGCTAGATCCCTCCTCATGTTATCTACACCTCCCTGGGTGTCTACTCTTTTGCAGATTTTGGTATCATCCGCAAAGAGGCAAACCTTACCCGACAGCCCTTCCGCTATATCACTAACAAAGATGTTAAAAAGAATCGGACCAAGGACAGATCCCTGGGGCACACCACTGGTAACATCCTTCTCCTCAGAGTGAGCTCCATTTACTTGTACTCTTTGTCACCTCCCATCCAACCAATTTCTAACCCAAGCAGTAACTTTAGGGTCCATACCTAGGGTGCTCAGTTTGTTTATAAGTCGCCTGTGAGGAACAGTGTCAAAGGCTTTACTGAAATCTAAATACACCACATCTAGATCTCTCCCTCGGTCCAACTCCCTGGTCACCCAGTCAAAGAAATCAATCAGATTTGTCTGACAAGACCTGCCTCTGGTGAATCCATGCTGCCTCGGATCCTGTAATCCGCTGAACTCCAGAAACCTCACTATTTTCTCTTTCAGCAGCGTTTCCAATAATTTACTCACCACCAAAGTTAAACTAACCGGCCTGTAGTTTTCAACCACATCCTTACTTCCACTTTTGTGTAAAGGCACCACATGAGCCTCTCTCCAGTCCTTCGGCACCACTCCCGACTCCAACGAGGCATTGAAAAGGTCAGTCAGTGGACTTGCTAGAACGTCCCCAAGTTCCCTCAGTATTCTAGGGTGTATCCCATCCGGTCCCATCGCTTTGTCTACTTTAAGTTGAGCTAGTTTCTCACGAACACAGTCTTCTGAAAATTGTTCAAGATGTCCCTCGCTTCTGTTCCTATTTGTGGGTGTTTTCTGAGGTCCTGCTCCTGGTTCTTCATCTGTGAACACAGAACAAAAATATTTGTTAAGCAATTCTGCTTTTTTTTTTTTATAATCTTTATTTCTCAACGCCATGCAACAACACAAACAATACAACCAACAACCTCCTTGGGGGGGGGGTGCTCTTCTCCCCCCCCGGGAGAAGAGAAACAAACACATGAGCGTTGTACAGTTTTTCATTAGACAACCCCCCCAACCGCCCCCCCAACCCATCCCTCATTGGGTAACCGCATCCACACCTCGAGGACATAGGACAGCGCTTCCCACTATTAACCCGCCATCCATCCGAAGCAATTAGGAACCCAGTTGTAACACTTCATTCCTAGTGCGGGAGCTCAGGCTCTGGAGATAGGGGTCCCACAGCAACTGAAACCGCGGCCAGCGTTTAACATTGCCCCGGGCGTATCGAGCTTCCATTAGCATCATCTGGTGGAAGGCATTTCGCCACTCCCAGAACGAGGGCGCCCTGCATTCCCGCCAGTTGTGCAATATGGGGCCCTTCCCCACCAGACAGGCCCTGCGTACCAACAATCTCTCCCACCTACCCTTGGGCTGAGTAAGGCGCAAGTGATCAAGGAGAACAAGGGAGCTATCCCAAGAGATCCGCTGCCCCAGAATTCGCTCCATATAGGAGCCTATTCTTGTCCAATAAGGCCTGATATATCTACACCCCCACCACATGTGCACCAGATGCGCCAAGGGTTCCGAACACCTCGGGCAGGAGCCGTCCGTAATGAGGTGGGAGCGGAAGGCTCGCAGAGGAGAAAAATGCACCCTAGTAAGGGATTTGTATTGCACCTCTCTCCAGCGCGCTCCCACCGCCAGCTCCCCTATCCGCTGCAGGGCCTTCAGGAGTGTACCCGGGCCAATCTCTCTGCCCAGCTCCCCCCCCCCACCCCAACTCTACGGACCGATAGTCCGGGGACGGTCGATATGGGACCAAACGCGTCTTCAGCGATCGAATGGAAAGTTGGGAATCCCCACCCAGGTTGAAAAATTCTAAGATCTGCGCAGAGCGCTCTGCCCGCAGCTCTCCTGCCGGCAGGGAGGCGATGTAGTGCGATATCTGCATGTAGGCGAATTGGTGACCAGCCCCAAGAGCGTAATCAGTACAGAGAGACTGGAACTTCCTACAGCACCCCGAAGGGTCAACCACATGGCCTACTGTGGATACCCTTCTCCGCCCACACCCGAAACAGCGCATTTTCGGATCCCGGAGTAAACAATACATTACCCTGAATCGGCAACCAGCTAGACACCCGCCAATTCGTTTTCCAGTAGGTATTCAGCTGTCGCCAAGTTCGGCAAACCGGGATAAGGAGCACGCTCCCCGCCAAATGAGCAGGAAAGAGACGTTAGTCTAAGTGTATAAGGGCGAGAATGGATACTGGGGCAGCGAGGGCCTCCTCGAGACCCCGGGGGGTGAAAACCTCAGTCCTGCCCAACCAATCTCCCAAATGGCGCGCCTGACAAGCCAGAGCATAAGCCCCTAGATCAGGGAGTCCCAGCCCCCCACATCTCCAATGTCCCACTAAGCGGGAGTATCGAATACGGGTGCGCGCCCCCCCCCACAGAAAACCGCCTAGCATTCTTCCCAGCCGCTTTAAGTCCTTTCGCAGAAGCCAGACGGGCAGCGTCTGTAACCAGTATAAGATCCTTGGTAAAACTACCATTTTAACCGCTGCGATTCTCCCAGATAAAGACAAGGGGAGAGGTCGCCAGGCCTGCAATTGTACTTGAAGGCTCTGAGTAATTTTAGAAAGATTACTCTCATAGAGTTGTGACGGCTGACCTGTCAATATGATACCAAGGTACTTAAACTGATTAAACCGCCCATTTAAGGGGAAAAGGTCCCTGCCAGCTACCCCTCACCGTGCCCGCTATGTCTAACGCCACGGATTTGTCCAGGTTGATGTTTAATCCGGCAAATTGACCGAAAATCTCAAATTCTCGCATTAAGCTAGGGAGCGAGTCATGGGGCCGAAGTAAGTGCACAAGGAGGTCGTCGGCGAAAGCCGATAATTTAAAACCAGACGTGCGTATACGCACCCCCCGTATCTCCCGTGAGGCCTCCACCCTTCTTATAAACGGGTCCAGAGAGAGAACAAAAAGCAACGGGGAAAGAGGGCAACCTTGCCGAGTCCCCCTATATAGGGAGAAGGTATCAGAGAGCACCCCATTACAGCAGATCGCCGCGACCGGGTCAGAATAGAGACTTTGAACCATAGCACAGAAAGAGTTCCCAATCCCATAGCGGGGCAGCAAGTCCCATAGTTAGTGCCAGTCAACTCTGTCGAAAGCTTTCTCTGCGTCAAAGCTAATTAGCAGAGAAGCGAGATTCCGATTCTGAACCCATTCTAGGGAAGCTAGGATCTTCCGCAGATTGCGAACCGCATACCTCCCTTTCACAAAGCCCACTTGAGATTCGTGAACCAAGTGCCCCAGCACAGTCGCCAATCGATCAGCAAGGATTTTAGCTAGGATTTTAAGGTCAAAGTTAAGAAGGGAAATAGGGCGATAGGAAGCAGCACAGAGCGGGTCCTTTCCTGGCTTCGGAATCAAGATCATATGAGCCAAATTGCTACCCCAGCAAAACATGCCCTGTTCAGATCTCCTGGTATGAACTGCCACCAGCAGTGGGGAGACTAAACCCATTAAGATCTTGTAGAACTCTGCCCCCAACCCATCTGCCCCAGGGGATTTATAGCAACTCGCCTTGGCAATGACCTGCTGCACCTCTTGAACAGAGATCGGTTGGTCCAGGTGTCGGCGCTGTTGGTCAGACAGCTGGGGCAGGTCCAACCCTGCCAAGTAGTCAGACATTTGCTCGTGTGTACCGGTCACCGCGGTATAGTTTTTGAAAGAACGAGCGAAAAACACGCGCGATCTCCGGGTTTTCTCTACGAAGAACCCCTTTATCGTCCTTCAGTGCATGCACCAACGTAGAACCCCGAGAGGTGCGTAAACACCGAGCCAGTAGTTTCCCAGGTTTATCGCCGTAATAGTAGAGCTGAAATCTATAATACATAACCGACTTTTTGGCCCGCTGGTGCAGAAGATCGTTCAGCATCGTCTGCAGTTCCCAGAGCCGCTTCTTTGAAGCCCCACTCGGATTGCTCGCCCACTTCCACCGCTGTGTTGTGACTAAACGTTCCAGGCGAATAATACGCTCCGCCACCAGACGACGTTTGCACGCCATATAGCCGATGATATCCCCGCGCAGGACCACTTTCGCTGTCTCCCAGACCAACTCGGGGTCCGCAGCGTGCCCCCTGTGATCAGCTTCGAATTCACACCAACGCTTTTGTAAGAACTGACGAAACTGGGAGTCTCGGTAGAGTTCCAGGGGAAACCGCCACATTCTAAGCAATTCTGCTTTATCCTTTTATCAGCTTCTACATATTCCGCCCCTGCACCCTTGAGTCTGACAATACCACTTTTGCCCTTCCTCTTCTCACTAATATATCTGAAAAATGTCTTATCCCCCCATTTTATTGCATTGGCTATTTCCTCCTCCTTTTGAATCTTTGCCTTCTTGATTACTTTGCTAGCTTCTCTAAGTTTTTCCACATACAGATGCCTGTCTTCCTCTCTCTGTGATCTCTTGTATTTCATGAAGGCCTCCCTCTTTTTCTTCACTTTTTCAGCTACTTCTTTCGAAAACCATAGCGGTCTCCTTTTTCCTTTATTTACCATTTTAACAAAAAGGTTGGTTGCCTTTAAAATATCCCCTTTCAGTTTTGCCCACTGTTTTTCTACATCCCCCAGCTGTTCCCATCCCACTAATGACTCCCTGAGGTATTGGCCCATCTTCGCAAAGTTAGTCTTCCTAAAGTCTAAGATCCTCACCTTTGAATGGATTCTAACAGCCCTAGTCCTAATACTGAACCACACCATCTGGTGATCACTAGATGCAAAATGATCTCCCACTACAACATCAGAAACACTTTCACCATTGGTAAGCACCAAGTCCAGTATGTCCCCTTCACGTGTGGGGTCTGTTACCAATTGCCTGAATAGTTCTCCCTGTAGAAAATCCAGGATCTCCTTACTTCTAGATGATACTGCAGCAGGAATGTGCCAATCAACATCTGGCATATTGAAATCTCCTATCAGTAGCACTTCCCCTTTCCTAGCAATGCTGCGTAAGTCTTCAATTAACTCTCTGTCCATCTCTTCCTCTTGTGAGGGAGGTCTGTATATCACACCAATGCAAATAGATTTCTCTTTCCCTCTTTCTAGTTTAACCCACAATGCCTCCTCTCTCCCTTTTAAGCTCTGTAATTCCAAAGCTTTAATAGTAGTTTTTACATATAGTGCCACTCCTCCCCCCCCTTCTTCCTACCCTGTCCTTTCTGAATAAAGTATAGCCAGGTATAGTTACATCCCAATCATGGTTTTCTGTGAACCATGCTTCTGTTGTTGTTAAGTGCCGTCGAGTCGGAGTCGACTCATGGCGACCCTCTGGATAGCTATCCTAAATTGTGTTAGGTCTTCAGTCAGGCGGCTCATTGTTGACAGACTGGTACCCGTAGCTGCTGTTATTGTATCGATCCATCTCATTGCTGGCCTTCCTCTTTTGCGTTGACCTTCTATCTTGCCAAGCATAATGTCTTTCTCTAATGATTTCTCTCTTCGCATGATGTGTCCAAAGTATGAAAGTCGAAGTCTTGTCATCTGAGCTTCTAGAGAAAGCTTAGGTTTGATCTACTCTAGTACCGTCTGGTTTGTTCTTCGGGCAGTCCATGGTATACACAGTATTCGCCGCCAGCACCATAATTCAAAGGCATCAATTTTCTTCCTATCTGTCTTTTTCACTGTCCAGCTTTCACATCCATATGATGTTATTGAAAATACCATGGCTTGAACAAGTCGAATCTTTGTATGGAGAGAGACATCTCTGCTCTTGAGAATCTTATCTAGGTCTTTCATAGCCATTCTGCCAAGAGCAATGCGTCATCTGATTTCTTGACTGCTTTTCTGTAACTGCCACTAAATCCAAGTCAGCCACTCCCACCAAAGCTTCAACATCAGGGATCTTATTTCCCATGCTATGGGCATTTATACACACTGCTTTCCATATGTTACCCCTGTTACCCATTTCCATAAAGGTATTTAATGTATCACCTACCTGGGGGCTTTCTTCACCCATCCCCAATGAATCTAGTTTAAAGCCCTCTTCAGTAGATTAGCCAGTCTACTACCGAAGATGCGTTGACCTTTCTTGGACTGATGGATGCCATCTCTGCTCTGCAACCCTTGGAACAGCATCCCATGGTCTAGGAAACCAAAATGCTCTCGATGACATCATCCACGCAGCCATGCATTCATCTCCAGGATGCGAGCCTCTCTGCCTTGGTTTTTACCCTCAACAGGGAGGATTGAAGAGAAGACCACCTGTGCACCTAACTGCTTCACCCTCTGTCCCAGAGCCATGAAGTCACTTTTGATACGTTCCGAGGTATACCTGGCAGTATCATTTGTTCCAACATGGATTAGCAACATTGGGTAATAGTCAGTGGGCTTGATGAGTCTCGGCAAACTCTCCGTAACATCTTGGATTTTGGCACCAGGCAGACAGCATACCTCTCTGGACATCAAGTCTGGTCGGCAGATGGACGCCTCAGTACCCCTCAGAAGAGAGTCTCCAACCACCACTACTCTTCGTTTCCTTCTCTGGTCACCGATTCTGCAACTTTGGGGTACTTGAGTTCTGGTTCTTCCCTTTCCAGAATCCCTAACTGGGGGCACAGCTGTAAGAAGTCACTCCCACATTTCCCGGTGACTGAACAATCTTGGCAGTTTAGCATGCCTTTTGGATGCCATCAGATCCATTATTGGTATGCCTTGATCCTGAATCAACAAAATGTACTTTCTGACAGTTCCCACTTCCCTGGATTCATGGAGTGCCTGCTCAGAAAATCTGCCCATGTTTCAGACTCCTACTTTGTGGGTGAGCGACAAGGCCAGAAGATTAGCTTCAGCCCACCAGAACAGCAGGGATCTCCTGGGCAAACCACAGTTCTTTTGTTCTACCCTGATTGAAATATGCCACAGCTATGGCATTGTCAACAAATACTCTAACCACCTTGCCTTGAAACAAAGGGAGAAAGGAGACAGAGCCTTTCATATAATCAGAGTATCCAAACGTTGATGGGCTATGTTGACTTGGTCATCAACCAGCAGCCTTTTGCCAATTGATCTAGACAATAGGCTCCCCCAACCTGCAAGGCTGGCATCTATCATTAGCAATATCCAAGTGGGAGCTTCCAGCCCCAACCCTTCAAAAGATTCTGCAGCTTCAAGCATCATTTGAGACCCCCCCCCAAGGCAAACAAGATTCAGCTCTGTGACTGAGCCGACCAGCGCTGCAAAAATACTGCCTGCAGAAGCAACATATGAACTCACGCCCATGGAACCAAGTTGACTATTGCTGCCATAAAGACCAGAACCTTCATGTAATCCCAGGTTTTTTGTGTCCTTGACATTGCCATGAAATATATCTGGGAATGAAGTTTTTTCATTCTCTAGGAAGAAAAGCCTTCTAGTGGGTATTGACATATGCGCCCAAGTACTCCAGACTCTGGCTGAGGCTATTCTTGAAATTGATTACTGCAATCTCCCCATCAAGGGACTGTGGCTATACCAAAGTGAAGGGCTGGGACTGGTAGCAATGCCCAAGATCTTGATACACAAAAACCTCTGATATGGGTCCGAAATTACAGATAAGCTTCTTTGACATTCAGCACCGTAACAAACTCTCCAGTGCATACAGCTGTGATGACCAAATGCAACGTTTCCATCCAAAAGCAACAAATCTTTAATGTTCTCTTTCTCTGGCATGACAAAACAGATGGAATATCACCCCATCCCCTTTTCTTCCTGAGGAATGGGAAATCACTGCCCCCAGGGCTTTCAATCCTTCCAAGGTCATAAGGACCCACCACCCTTTTGGCTGGGGTGCAACAAGTTAATATTTTATACAAATTGTTAATCTGGTGGGAAAATTCCACCCTGTATCCTCTGTGAACCACTGATCAGAAATGATTTGGGTCCACACCTTGAAATAAACTGAGCACCTTAGAAATGGACCCTAAAGTGACTGACTTCCATTAAAGCCTCAACATCTGGGATCTTATTACCCATGCTATGGGCATTTACACACATCGCTTTCCAGATGTTGCCCCTTTTATCCATTTCTACAGAGGTTTTTAATATTTTGCTTACCTGGGGGCTTTCTTTACCCATCTCCAACGAATCTAGTTTAAAGCCCTCTTTGGTAGGTTAGCCAGTCTGCTGTGCAAGACACTTCAACCCTTCTTTGACAGATGTATGCCATTTCTGTTCTAAAGCTCTTGAACATCATCCCATGGTCCAGGAAACCAAAACGCACTTAATGATACCATTCACGCAGTCATGCATTTATCTCCAGGATGCGGGTTTCTCTGCCTCGGCCTCTACCCTCAACAGGGAGGACTGAAGAAAACACCACCTGTGCACCTGTTTGCTTCACCCTCTGTCCCAGAGCCATGAAGTCACTTTTGATATGCTCAAATGGATACCTAGCAGTATCACTTGTTCCAACATGGATAAGCAACATCGGATAATAGTCAGTAGGCTTGATGAGTCTCAGCAAACTCTCCGTAACATCTTGGATTTTGGCACCTGGGAGACAGCACACCTCTCTGGGCATCAAGCCTGGTCAGCAGATGGATGCCTCAGTACCCCTCAAAAGAGTCAACAACCACCACTACCCTTCGCTTCCTTGTGGTCACTGATTCTGCAACTTTGGGGTGCTTGAGCACTGGTTCTTCCCTTTCCTGGGATGCTTTCACCTCTTCCACTTCCAGGGCTGTATACTGGTTCTTCAATTCAAGGGCTGGAGGAGTTGGATTGTTGATTCTGCAGGTTCTGGTGACTCCTCATTCTGTAGCCTCCCATCTTCACCTCTGTCAGAGAGCTTGGCTGTTTCAAGAAGAATCTCATTAATGTACTTCTCACTGTCTCGAATGCTTCTCAGCCTCGCCACGTCTTCTCCGAGTTCCTCCACTTATTTTATGAGAGCTTCAGCTTGCAGGCATCCTGCACATGGAACCGGTCCTTCAGCTGGCATTGGGCTCACTGCTTGTACAGAGGCAGAAGCTGTAACGGGGGTAACAGCTTTGGCAATATGATTTTTCCCAGCCATTGTTCAATTAATGGAGCTTTGATACCTTGCTTGCAGTGGAGTCCCTGTTCAGAATGCACTGGCAACCAATGTCATTCCTGCAGTTAACTGGATATATGCAGCAGCCCTTTGGGAAGCAAAACCTTTGCCTGGAGCAACTTCCCCCAAAATGGGGAGCCTAGTCAACCCAGTCTTGGAGGCCATATTGCCAACCAATTTCTTAATCACAAGAGCTGTCTAGCTGAAACTGAGACAGTCACAGTCCTGGCCAAAGTATGCACCAAATCATACAAGGTATCAGCTGTAAAAGGAACTATCCTCAGACAACAAGCTTCCTTGTGGCCACTACAAGCAGGAGGTAGGGACCCCCCCACACACCTTTAGAAATAAGAGTGGGAGGCAGAGTAGAGGCCTGAACGTCAGAGGTCTGAGAAGCCAAATGGCGGAGCTTCCCATGCTTTTGTCTCCAGTCATGGAGGCAGATACAGGCTTCACAGAAGACACAGGAAGAATCACTGAGGCTCTTTCCTGACTGCTAGTTTGCGCTCTTGGAGATGTAGTTAAGCCCAACAATTTATCCAAGCCGCTATGGCATGTACTGCAGTGCCCAGAACTGCCTCTCCTACTACTGCACTGTGAGCAGCACTTGGTGCACTCAGTGCTTCTATCATGCCTACTCTGCCTGAAAGTCTGACTATGCACCTCCCTACCAATGGGCCTAAGCAGAGCAACTCACCAACAACCACTACTGCTACTTGCCCCCATAACAGGCTTGCATCTCATACAAGTGACCCTGACTGCAGTGCTCCTGGAAGCAAATGCAGCCCCTCCTCCTCCTGGGGCAAACTTACTGCAGTTCCTGAACAGATGATCTCCCAGTCTCTCCTGGAACACACTATTCTCCAGGGACAGCAGGAATGGTGAAATTAGACTTACCTGCTAATTGTTGTTCCTTGAGGAACTCCAGTCTAGTCCCGAACCTCTGGGGTATAAGCACCTCCTCTCGCAGCTTGGAGACTGAGCATGTCACTCTTTTGGTGACACCGGTATGAATACTCCAGGGACCGCCTCATTGTCTCAGTAACCTATTGACAAAGTAGACTCACCTGAGCAATAAGTAAGTAGACATTAACACTTTATAATTTTATCATTGTATAATTGATTAATTGTAGTACTGTATAATTGTACAACCCTAACTTAACTAAATAAATTAACAGGGAACTTAACCGGTAACTGCCATCTGTGTTACTGCTTAGCCTTGCTTCGCCCTCTCTCTCAGGAACCCCCGAGACGACACTAACATAACTGCTGACTAGTTTCTCATCCCCCACTCCCTGCGTTTTACCATAGCCCACACGGCCAACCCTGCAGCCAAATTATATCTCTTAATCTGCTTCAGGCTACTGTCCAATACATAACACCAGGGAGGGATGCGGGACTAGACTGAAGTTCCTCAAGGAACAACAATTAGTAGGTAAGTCTAATTTCACCTTCCTTATCGTTCCGAACCTCTGGGGATGTACTGTAACAGAGCAGTGAAACTTTAACGGGCGGGACCTGCCAGACCAGCCTGAAGCACTGCTGATCCAAACCTAGTGTCCTCCCCCACCTGAACATCAATTCTGTAATGCTTGACAAAGGAATTTAACGACGACACCTTACAGATTTCCACTGGTGGCACTAAACTGAATTCTGCCCAGGATGCAGCCTGCGCCCTAGTCGAGTGAGCTCTCAAGCCCTTTGGAACCACCTTGCCCTTTAAAATATATGCGAATGCAATAGCCTCCTTAAGCCACCTTGCAATGGACGACTTAGATGCGGGCTGTAACGATGAGAGCGGCCAAGAACAGATGGAGATAGAAGAAAACCATGTTTCTGCCTTTAAAACAAGTGACAGACAAGCTGTGCACAGAGCTTGCAGGGCAGGAAAGAAAAAAAATCCTGTCTCTGCTGAGGCTAAGCCACGCCCAGACTCTGAAGTGGGGGCAGGCTTATATACTGATTGGAAAGGCCTATGCGAAGGCAAGGGCGTGGCAGGGAAGAGACGGTTTTTAAAACCTCACTCTGACCAGAGAGGGAAAAAGGAAGGGAGAGTCACTTCCACAGGAGAAGGAGAGATGCTGAAGCAAGGGGATTCCAGTGGGAAGAGATATCCCAGAGCCCTGGGAGATCCTGGAGAGGAAGAAGGATTCCAGGAAGGCTTTCAGGAGAGATCTCATGAGAGAAGGAGTGGAGAAAGGCACAAGAAGTCTGACTTCCAGAAGCTGAAAGAGGTCAGTAGAAAAGGAAGCAGTGGTGTCTGAGAAATGCTCCTAGAAGTGAAGCCAACAGATGTATAGCTGAACAGCTTACAGATGAACAGGAACAGTTTGCAACAGCTAGTGTACAAGAGCCAGACCTGAGCCCTACAACCAGGGGCGGCCCAAGGGGGGTGCGGGGCCATGTGCGGAGACTCGGTGCGGGGCCTCATTTGCATAAGGGGCCTCATTTGCATAAATATTTGCATAATGTTACCATACACTAACTTTTAGTAAACATGCCTCTTCATGAGTGTATGGATAAAAAAAGACAAAGATTTCTACATTACTATAATCCAGTGCCAACCGCCAGGCACATTAGGAACTACTACAAACACTGCCCATTTAGAACCCATAGCAAACCCACCGTATCCCAACAGCACTACCAGGACTCATAAAGCACCATACACTACCTATCAAAAGGCAACACTGCAAATATTAAACCAATACATTTCAGAGAATAACAATACATGACCTACTGGGGAAAGAGAACAAGTGACAATGTCAAATAGGAATTACATAAACAGAATACCTCAGCTCAGTTACACATGCAGAACATAGACTATTACCAAACAAGGAATCACAATTTAAAAACAGGAAGACAATAATTAAACTGGGAACCCTAAAAGCCAAACTTGGAATGTACAACAACAATGTAGAAATAAAACTATAAATTAATTTCCTCTTGTACTACACAAAGCACAGACATTAATGATGCACATTTCCCAGAGCTGACATATTCCAGTTAATAAATTCAAAATAAAGAGATATCTTTGTACCTTTTGTGCAGTTTTTTTTCAGTTGCAATTGTTCCAGCCACTTTCTTCTGGTTTATTTGTGTCTTCTGCTATCTCTCCATCGTCTGCTGTCCATTTGTCCTTTCTTCTCTTCTAGTTTTTTCCATTCTCTCTCTACATCTGCTTTAACATAATAATCTTTCTCCTTTTGCTCTTTCCTCATTCCTATTTCATCCACTCAAATTTTACCCCTCCATCCTCAATCCCCACTTAGTCTCCCAATACCCGGCCAATTGTACATTTTTATTCCCTCCCACACAAAATATTTTTCCCCTCTCCATTTCATTCTCCCAGCCCCATCCCCTTCTAATCTCCCCCAACATCAGCTCCCTTTTAGTTCCAGCCCCACCCAGTATCCGCTCCCTTCTAGTCCCCACATCAGCCCATTTCCAGTCCTAGCTCCCCCATCCATTTCCAGTCCTATCCGAGTCCCTTCATCAGCTCATTTCCAATACCAGCCTCCCATCAGCCCATTTCTAGTCCTTTCCTAGCCCCACCATCAGCCCATGTTAAATCCTAGCTCCCCTCCACTCAGCCCATTTCTAAACCAAGCCCCCCATGAGCCTACTTCCAGTTCTAGCCCCTCCATGAGTCCATTTCAATCCAAGCCCCCACCAAAGCCCATTTCCAATCTTAGCTCCCCCCAACACCCAATTCTCAGTTCTATCCTAGCCCATCCATCAGCCCAGTTCCTGTCCTAGCTCCCTCCCCTAAGAGCCCATTCCAAGCCCCCTTCCCATCAGCTATTTGCAGTTCAAGCCCCCTTCCACTCAGCCCATTTCCATTCCAAGTCCCCTCCCCATCAGCTATTTGCAGTTCAAGCCCCCCACATCCCCGCAGCCCATTTCCAATCCAAGCCCCGTCCCCATCAGCTATTTGCAGTTCAAGCCCCCCACTTCCCCTCAGCCCATTTCCATTCCAAGCCCCATCCCCAACAGCTATTTGCAGTTCAAGCACCCTTCCACTCAGCCCATTTCCAGTCCTAGCAACCCCCCCAACCCATTACCAGTCCTAGCCCCCCCCATAGCCCACTCCCAGTCCTAATCCCACCAGCCCATTTCCAGTCCTAATCCCCCATCACCCAATTTTCAGTTTAAGCCCCCCCATAGCCCATTACCAGTCCTAACCTCCCCATCAGCCCACTCCCAGTCCTAATCCCCCATCACTCAATTTTTAGTTTAAGCCCTCCCATAGCCCATTACCAGTCCTAACCCCCATCAACCCACTTCCAGTCCTAATCCCACCAGCCCATTTCCAGTCCTGATCGCCCATCACCCGATTTTTAGTTTAAGCCCCCCCAGCGCCCATCACCACTCCTAACCCCTCCCCAGCGCCCATCACAACTCCTAACCCCCCCAGCGCCCATCACCACTCCTAACCCCCCAGCCCAGCACCCATCACCACTCCTAACCCCCCCAGCCAGCCCAGTGCCCATCACCACTCCTACCCCCCCAGCCAGCCCAGTGCCCATCACCACTCCTAACCCCCCCCAACCAGCCCAGTGTCCATCACCACTCCTAACCCCCCCCAGCCAGCCCAGCCCATCCCATCACTACTCCTAACACCTCCCCCCCAGCCCAGCCCAGCCCATCACAACTCCTAACCCCCCCCCAGCCCAGCCCATCACTACCCCTAACACCCCCCCCCCGCCCAGCCCAGCCCATCACTACTCCTAACACCCCCCCCCGCCCAGCCCAGCCCATCACTACTCCTAAACCCCCCCCCCCAGCCCAGCCCAGCCCAGCCCAGCACCACTTCTAACCCCCAGCCCAGCCCAGCCCAGCACCACTCCTAACGCCCAGCCCAGCCCAGGGAAATTTTTAAAAAAGAAAACCTGTCTCCTGCCGCTGTCGGGGCCGCCGCGGCAGAATCGAGCATGCCGCGGGGCCCCCCTGTACCCGGCACAGCCTCTCCTCCCTGTAGCAGCTCTCTCGTTGGAGCTGAAGTCAGACGCGCCGGCTTGCAGAGCGCGAGGGAAGAGTTTTTCCCTCGCTGCTCTGTTAAGCCCGCGGGGGCTGATGGGAAGTTCCCATCAGCCCCCGCGGGCCTAACAGAGTCGCGAAAGGGAAACTCTTCCCTTCGCGCTCTGCAAGCCGGCGCGTCTGACTGCAGCTCAGAAGAGAGAGTTGCTACAGGGAGGAGAGGCTGTGCCGGGTACAGGGGGGCCCCGCGGCACGCTCGATTCTGCCGCGGCGGCCCCGACAGCGGCAGGAGACAGGTTTTCTTTTTTTTTTCAATTTTACTTTTACAAAAGAATGTTTTTTGCGCGGGGCCCCCTGAAACGCGGGGCCCTGTGCAAAAAACATTCTCGCTCAATGGACGGGCCGGCCCTGCCTACAACTGCTAGAAGGTGGGTGGAGACGCTTGAGAGTGGAAAAAGCCAAACCCCAGCAGTGAGCAGAGCAGCTGAGCTAAAAACACTAGAAACATTAGCACAAGTGTTCCCTGAGAGAAAGGCTTATTCTCCCAAAGTAACTGTGCCCAATCAGAAAGATTTGCTGTGGAGCCAGTTTCAAAAGTTCCCACAAGACAGAGAAGCTGAGGAAGCTTTTAAGACTGCAAAAGGCAATGAGCATTCTTTAGCCCAGGAGGAAATGCAGGTCAATTCTTATGTGCCAAAGTCTGACCTAGGAATCTCTCCAATGGATTGCTCATTCTATTTAAAAGAAGACTGAGCCTTACTAAGCAGAGCTGAGAAAGAGTGAGAAGCTGTATTGTGCATAACTCTGTAACTGCTAATAGTCTTCTAAAGCTAAGGATGTGTTTTACCAAGTGAGAATTTTCTTCTAAAGCAAAGAAGCTGTGTGTTACCAGAAGTTTGTTTGAACTGGGAAAACAACAGTTGCGCAAAAGCTGTGTGTTATCAGAAGTTTGTTTAAAAGGGAAAAACAGTTGTGCCAAGAAGAAAGTTTACCTTTTGTTTGAGAGATATAAGAAGCTGTGCTGAGTACTGTTTTGTTTAATGAAAAACAGCTGCTAAGGTTAGCAGGACTTTTGGTTTCCGTTTACCTCAGTTGCCAGTTATCTTCTGTTATCCTTTGTGTTGGAGAAGTATCCTAATGCCTTGTGTTTGAATTTTAATGCCTTGGAAATCCCCATAGAAAAATAAATATTCTTGTATGCCTTACCAACGGTCTCACACTACATTTTGTCCTTGCCAAGAAAAGCCTAACTACAAGTCCCAGAATTCCACTGGAGACAGTCAGAAAAGCTTTACTTAAGGACATTACAAGGCAGCCCCTAAGCCTGTAAGCCCTAGGGCCCAGGCTAGGGTCCCACAGGGCTCACCTTGTTTCTGTCCCCCAAACAAGACAAACAATCTATCTGTCCTGCGGAGGACAGACGTTCTCTGCAAATACTTCCTTAACACTCGCCCAACATCTAACCTATGTAGTCGCCTTTCAGACCTATCCTTGCACTCTTTTTCGAACACCGGCAAAGAGACCATCTGGTTCACATGAAACACCGATACCACCTTAGGTAAGAATGAAGGAACCGTCCTCAAAACTACCTTCGTGTCCTGAAATGACAAAAAGGGCTCCCTACACGACAACGCCTGTAGCTCCGAAATTCTCCTTGCCGAAGAAATCGCCACCAAAAACACCATCTTCAGAGTAAGGTCCTTCAACGTCGCCTTAGCCAGTGGTTCAAAAGGTTCCTGTACCAACGCGTCCACCACCAAATTAAGATCCCATACCGGAATCGAAGACCTGCATGGCGGCCTCAGCAGAGACACTGCTCGTAAAAACCTTCTAACATCCGGATGTGAGTCAAGCACCATCCCTTGCACTTTCCCGCGATAACACGAGAGCGTCGCAAACTGAACTCTGAGAGATGCCGCCGCTAGACCCTTCTCATAACCATCCTGCAAAAAGGCCAGAATCTGTGGAACGGTGGCCCTTATGTGTCTATCTTCACAGCAAGCCTCAAACAGCTGCCAAACTCTTATATACGCCATCGACGTAGATCTACGCCTGGATCTCAATAAGGTAGAAATTACCGCTGTGGGTCGTCAACCTTGCTCTTTCAAGAGCCAAGCCGTAAGTGAGAATCGATCCACCTGAGGCATACTCAACGGACCCTGCACTAGCAGATCTGCCCAGACCAGCAGCCTCCACGGAGGCTCAACCAGGAGCCAAATTAGATCGGCATACCATGGCCTTCTTGGCCAATCCGACGCAATTAGGATCACCAGACCCTTGTGTCGCTCTATTCACTGCAGAACCCGACCTATCAACACCCATGGGGGAAACACGTACAGGAGTTGATCCTCCGGCCACATCTGCATCAGAGCGTCCAAACCTTCAGACATCCTCTCTCGCCTTCTGCTGTAAAATCTTTCTGCCTTTGCTGACCCGAACGTTGCCATGAGGTCCATCACCGGCTGTCCCCATTGACGTGCCAACAGCTTGAAAACCTCTTGATGGAGACTCCATTCCCCCGGGTCCACCTTGACCAGACTTAAAAAAAAAAATCTGCTGCCACATTGTCCACCCCTGCTACATGCGCCGCCGATAACGCCTCCAGATGCACCTCGGCCCAACTTAGTAGCACCTCTGCCTCTTCCTTGAGAGCCACGCTGCTGGTGCCCCCTTGGCAATTGATATAAGCTACCGCTGTGGCATTGTCTGAGAGCACCCAAATTGCTTTTCCTTGCAGATGCTGCCGAAACGTCCATAGCGCTAGAGTGACCGCCCTGAACTCTAACCTGTTGATTGACCAACTCTTTTCCCGTTCTGTCCACTGAGCTTGGGCCCACTATCCTCCGAAGTGCATCCTCCAGCCGAACAGACTCGCATCTGTCATCAATGGCCTCCAGTCCGGTGCTTCCAGAGGCATTCCCCTTTCTAGACACCCCGGGGCTAGCCACCAACACAGCAACTGTCTCGTCTCCTGAGGACAGGGCAACCTCTGCAATAATTGATCGGACTGATGCAACCATCTTCTGAGTAGAGCTCTCTGCAGTGGCCTCATGTGGGCCCTGGCCCACGGCACCAACTCGAGCGTGGCCGCCATTGTCCCGAACAGCTGTAAATAATGCCATGCAGAGGGAGCCTTTCTGCCCAAAAATGCTCGGACGAGCTGCCTGAGCCCTTGGACTTTGAGGTGCGGAAGTCACGCTCTGCTGCATTTCGTGTCGAAGCGGGCCCCCAAGTACTCTAGCTCCTGTGACGACACCAACTTGCTCTTCGCTACATTTACTACCACGCCAGGCTCTGTAAAAATTGAACTACTCGGCGGGTAGCTACTTTGCTTTCACTCTTTGACTTTGCTCGAATCAGCCAATCGTCCAGGTAAGGGTGTACCAATACCCCTTCCCTGCGCAAAGCCGCCGCCACCACCACCATCACCTTGGTAAAAGTTTGCGGCGCTGTTGCCAAATCGAACGGCAATGGTTGGAACGGAAAATGTCCCATGGGAACCGCAAACCGAAGAAATCATTGATGCTCTAACCGAATCAGTATGTGCAGATATGCCTCTGACAGATCTAGTGACGTGAGATATTCTCCCTGCCGCACCGCCACTATGACTAATCTCAGCATTTCCATCCGAAAATGCAATACCCTTAGATACCTGTTTACACCTTTGAGATCCAGAATCGGCCTCCAGGTTCCCTCTTTCTTTGGAACCACAAAATATATGGAGTATCGACCGCATCCGTAATGGTCTGCTGGTACCGGCACCACCGCTCCGAGTGCCCGCAACCTCTCTAAAGTTTCTTGCACCGCAGCCTGCTTTGACCTCCCCCTGCAAGGGGGACTGCACAAAAGAGTCTATCACTAGCCAGTGGAACTTGAGAGCATACCCTCTCTGAATGACCTCCAACACCCACTGATCTGACGTGATTTGGGCCCAGGCAAGATAGAACTCCCTCAACCAGCCTCCTACGGGCACTAATCCTGCCTGGACCCCCCTCGCATCATT
Source organism: Ichthyophis bannanicus (assembly GCA_033557465.1). Lineage (NCBI taxonomy): Eukaryota > Metazoa > Chordata > Amphibia > Gymnophiona > Ichthyophiidae > Ichthyophis > Ichthyophis bannanicus. The sequence goes on from CM066032.1 coordinate 644,075,404, forward strand.
GCGACTTAAGGTTCAGGGAAGAGGAGGCTCCAAAACCCCTACCTGCTCCTCTGAGCCCCCGAAATCTATACTGAAAACGTCTTCTTTCAAACTGACCAAACCTTGACGGACGAAAACGACGAAACTCACGTTGTTGACTCTTAGACGGCGCCATAGGATGACTCTGCTTTTGCTTGTCCTCCGGCAACCTTTTGACTCTCCGAGGTCTTTGACTAGCTTATCTAAATCCTCTCCAAAGAGGAGCTTACCCCGAAAAGGGAGCTTACCTAGTCTCACCTTAGAGGCTCCATCTGCCGCCCAATTACGCAGCCACAAATATCTTCACGCCACCACACTCTTCGATAGACCTCAGATAAGATCATACTGAATGTCCGCCAGATAAACAGCCCCCCGACTCCATCCTGGACGCTTCCTCGACCACATCCTCAACCTGAAGCCCCTTGATTCTTTGGGACCATCTAAGACAAGCCGTTGCCATGCCCCACAAATGGAAGCATGCAAGGACAGTGCATTGACATCAAAGACTTACTTTAGCAAAGAGTCCAACCTCCTATCCTGGGCATCCTTAGGAGCGGTGCTACCTTCTACCGGGATCGTTGTCTTTTTAGTAACGGCTGAAACTACCGCATCAACCTTTGGAGACTTGAAAAGATCCATATCCAGCTCCTCTAACAGATAAAGACGAGCCATTACTCTGGAGCCTTTCAGCCCCGCCTCTGGCGTGTCCCATTCTTCCTGAATCATCTCCTTAAACACTCTATGTATTGGCAACGCTCTCTGGGACTTTCGCAATGCCTGCAACAACGGGTCCTCCAAGGTGGAATCCTCTGCCTGACCCGCTGCCGGCATGTTCAGTGCTTTAAGAGTCTCTGTGATAAGCGCTGACAATTCCTCTAGCTTGAACACCCGTACCACTCTCGCCCGGTCCTCTTGCTCAGCAATTTCACCTTCTTCCAGGTCTTGCTCTACCTCTGAGTCCACATTCTCTGACTGATCTTCAGAGAGTAAGGCCTGTTCTGCCCTGTCTCTTACCATCCTAGGTTTTTTAAGTGGAGTGCCACTCACTCCCCCATCTAGAGGAGTCCCCGGCCGCTTCAAGCTCAACTTCCCGTCTACCGCCGCCCCTGCAGACACTCGTCCAGACCCTCCGATAGCCTGCTGGAGCAGCACCATAAAGTCCTGAGAAAATATTGCCGCTAATCCTCCTTGTAATAGCGGCTCAGAAGCGGGGACGTCTGGGGCCGTGGAAGGCCCTGGCACTGTCTCCGGGAGTGACACGGCCGAAGGAGGAGGAACTGGAGAGCCAGAAAGCCCTCTGAACCTCCACGCCACTGTCCTCAGCCATCTCCACCGATGCCCCTTCTAAAGCACAGCTCCTACACACTCCTTCCTCTGAGACAAAGCCCCGTCTGGCCCCACATCATAGGCATTGAGGCCTAACAGGCATGAGGCTCTAAACACCACCAACTCCTAAATCTGCAATCTGCTCGTAAGTTGTTTTTTTTTTTTTTTTTTTTAACAAATCAACCCTGAATTGCAGGCCTAGGCTTCTACCCCTTACCTAGCCTATTTTAGGTGACACTACACCAACTCTGCTTTCCCCTGAAAGAAAACGCAAGTGAGCTTGGTTTTCCTGTGCTGACGCCACGAGGTGCAGGCCCAACTGCTCAGAAACGCCTGCTCCCGGGACCTGCACTCACTGACAGCTGCCTGCCTGCTTTGGATACGGGCGCTTATCTCGCTCTCACCGCCTGCCAAGTTCCGCTCCGGTTTGCTGCACCCAGCCGCTTGCTTCACTGGCTGCAGCGTCGGAGTGCGATCCGCCCTCACAACTTTCACTGCCGCCGCGGATGAGGGACCTCCCGCTACCCACTCGGCTCCCGACACGCTTCAATGGTTCCTCACCCGGACCGCGGGTTCAGAAACTAGAGGCTCAACCAGCTACTCCCTCACTCTTCCTGGAGGTGCCCCACGGCTTCCAGGGAAGGGGGAGAGGGGAGGGTAGCCTTTGCTAACAGCAATAGCAAAAAGCAGAGCAGAGCGCACCGATCCCTTTTTAAAGGGATATCTCCCTTTTATTTTACTTTTTTCCCCCCAATTAACCTTACAACTCAATCTATCCTATCCTCCTTAATGATTGCTCCAGCAAGCCCTGAACCTCATAGGCTCACAACTCCTCCAGCTGCTTGGAGACTGAAAATACTGAGACAATGAGGCAGTCCCTGGAGTATTTATACTGGTGTCACCAAAAGAGCGACGTGCTCAGTCTCCAAGCTGCGGGAGGAGGTGCTTAAACCCCAGAGGTTTGGGACTAGACTGGAGGGACGATAAGGAACAGTGCTTACTTATGGGTGACGTCGGCACCGACAGAGCCCGCGTGGCGCAATTCCCCAGCTTTCAAAGAAAGCCTTTGGGATTGCTGTCACGCATGCGTGGTCCTCTTTCCGCCCAAAAGTGCCATCTTGCTCAGTCAGATCTCCTAGCTAGAGCCCTTCTAAGCAGATAGCAAGGGAAGGACAAAAATAGCAACTCTTCAGGGGAGGTAGGAGGGTGGTGAAGAATGATTCCTGCTGTCCCTGGAGAACATCTGTTAAAGGTGAGTAACTACGTTTTCTCCAGGAACAAGCAGGAAGTCGGTCCTCACTTATAGGATGCACCAACTACAGGCTAACGAGCCTGTAACCTAAAAACGCTGCCGTGAGCAGAGGTCGATGCCCAAAGGAGCCCAAATCATCGGGTCCCCGGGGCAAAGCTCTTGCTAGCCATCGAGAAGGGTCGGAGGGCAGGAGTTGCTTATACCCCGAACAGATTATGGAGTACAGTCTGGCCGAATGCGCTGTCCCGGCGTGACTCCCTCTCCAGGCTGTAAGTGCGAAGCGAACGTGTTCGCTGAAGACTAGGTCGCAGCCCAGCAGATGTCCGTTAAGAGGCACTGAGCGCAGCGAAGCCACCGAAGCTGCCGTGGCTCTGACGCCATGTGTGGTGACCTGTCAATCCAGTGGGATGCCCGCCTTTGCTTGGGTGAAGGCAATGCAGTCTGCCACCCAGACGGAGATGGTGCGTTTAGTGACTGCCTGCCCCAGGCGATTGGGATCATAGGCGACAAAGAGCCGGTCGGACTTGCGATGAACTTGGGTATGCTGCAGATAGATAGCATTCTATTTGCTCTCTTGGCTGCCACTGCACACTGGGCCGAGGGTTTTAACATGTTATCCACAATGACGCTTAAATTTATCCTGGGTGGTGATTCCTAATGTGGAACCTTGCATCGTGTAAGCATAGTTTGGGTTGTTCTTCCCTAGGTGCATAACTTTGCACTTGTCCACATTAAATTTCATCTGCCATTTTGATGCCCAGTCTTCCAATTTATCAAGATCCTCTTGCAATTTTCCACAATCCTCTTGAGTTTTAACAACTTTAAATAGTTTTGTGTCATCTGCAAATTTGATAACATCACTCATTCCACTTTCCAGGTCATTTATGAATATGTCAAAAAGCAGCGGACCCAGCACAGATCCCTGGGGTACACCACTATTCACCTTTTTCCATTGGGAAAATTGGCCATTTAGCCCTACCCTCTGCTTTCTATCTTTTAATCAGTTCCTGATACACAATAGTACACTGCCTCCTATCCCATGATTCTTTAGTTTTGCCAAAAGTCTCTGATGAGGGACCTTGTCAAAGGCTTTCTGAAAGTCCAGATACACTATATCAACCGACTCACCTTTGCCCACCTGTTTATTCACACCTTCAAAAAAACATAACAGATTAGTAAGACAAGATCTTCCTTGTCTAAAGCCATGTTGGCTGTCTCCCATTAGGCCATGACTATCTACATGCTGAGTAATTTTATTCTTTATGATGGTTTCTACCATTTTTCCCGATACTGACGTCAGGCTCACCGGTCTGTAGTTTCCCGGATCACCCCTGGAACCCTTTCTAAAAATTGGTGCTACATTGGCGATCCTCCAATCTTCAGGTATTAGAGATGATTTTAATGATAGTTCACAGATTACTAATAGCAGGTCTGCAAACTCATATTTCAGTTCTTTCAACACCCTTGGATGTATACCATCCGGCCCAGGTGATTTGCTACTCTTCAGTTTATCTAATAGTTGTAATACATCTTCCCGATGTATCGATATTTCCTTCAATTCTTCCACACCTTTAAATACTTCAGTCATGGGTAACATCCCTACATCTTCCTCAGTAAAGACCGAAGCAAAGAATTCATTCAGTCTCTCCGCTATTGCCTTGTTGCCCCTTAGTGCCCCTTTAACCCATCATCTAATGGACCAACTGACTCTCTCACAGGTTTTTTGCTACGAATGTACTTGAAAAAGTCTTTATTTCGCGTTTTTGCTTCTGCAGCAAGCTTCTTCTCAAATTCTCCCTTTGCCTGCCTTATCAATGCCTTGCTTTTGACTTGCCAGTACTTGTGCTGTTTCCAGGTTTTGTCGTTTGGCTCTTTTTTCTATTTCCTGAAAGATGCTTTTTTGGCAACAACAGCCTCTCTGACCTCACCTTTAAACCATGCTGGCAGTTTTTTGGACTTCCTTCCACTTTTCTTAAAGCGTGGAATACAGCTGGTCTGGGCTTCCAAGATAGTATTTTTCAACAACACCCAAGCTTGATGTAAGTCTTTAAACTCTGCAACTGCTCCTTTTAGTTTTTTCTTAACTATTTTCCTCATTTTATCATAGTCTCCCTTTCAAAAGTTAAAAGGTAGTACTGTGGATTTCCTTACTATCCCTCCTCCACTAATTAAATCAAATGTGATCATGCTATGTTCACTATTGCCAAGTGGCCCCAACACCCTTATCTCTTGCACTAGATCTGGTGTTCCACTAAGGACTAGGTCTAATATGGCTTCCCCCTCTGGTCGGTTCATGAACCAGCTGCTCCAAGAAGCAGTCATTTATGTCATCTAGGAACTTTATCTCCCTAGCATGTCCTGCCGTGACACTGACCCAGTCGATACCGGGGTAACTGAAATCACCCATTATTATTACTGCGCTGTAACTTTTGTTAGCTTCCTTGATTTCTTTGTGCAATTCATCATCCATTTGTTCATTCTGGCCAGGCGGTCGATAGTACACCCCCACTGACATCGCCTTCCCTTTTTTACATGGAATTTCAATCCATAGAGATTCTATAGTAAATTTTGTTTCCTGCAAAACTTTAATCCTATCTGACTCAATGCCCTCTCTAACATAGAGCGCAACCCCTCCACCAATTTGATCAGCTCTATCATTACGATATAGTTTGTACCCAGGTATCACAGTGTCCCACTGGCTGTCCTCCTTCCACCATGTCTCTGATATTCCAATCATATCTAACCTCTCATTTAGTGCTATATATTCTAACTCTCCCATCTTATTTTTTAGACTTCTAGCATTTGCATACAAGCATTTTAGAGACTGTATTTTATTCATATTAATTTGGCTATTGGTAGACATGGGTAATTTGGGATCTTTAAGCTCTGTCTGCTCCATACTCGAGGGCATTTGGGCTACTTTACTCTTTTTTTGGAACCTCTCTGCTTTTGGTAGTATCCTTCAAGGATACATTCTTCCGAACCATCCGCTCTTGGGCGACTGTCAGCTTTCCCCTATTATCTAGTTGAAAAGCTGCTCTATCTCCTTTTTAAAGGTTAATGCCAGCAGCCTGGTTCCATCCCTGTTAAGGTGAAGCCCATCCCTTCAGAAGAGCCCCTCCTTTCCCCAGAATGTTCCCCAGTTCCTAACAAATCCAAAACCCTCATCTCTGCACCACTGTCTCATCCACGCATTGAGATTGCACCTTGAATATTGTGTGCAATTCTGGTCGCCGTATCTTAAAAAGGATATAGTGTTATTAGAAAAGGTTCAGAGAAGAGCCACCAAAATGGTAAAGGGGATGGAAGGATACTCCTATGAAGAAAGGCTAAAAAGGTTAGGGATCTTTAACCTGGAAAAGAGACGGCTGAGGGGAGATATGATATAAGTCTATAAATTAATGAACGGAGTGGAACGGGTCAATGTAGATCGATTGTTTATGTTATCAGAATATAGAAAGACTAGGGGACATGCAATGAAGCTACAGGGTAAACTATTTAAAACTAATAAAAGAAAATATTTTTTCACTCAGCGTGTAAGCAAACTCTGGAATTTGTTACCGGAGGATGTAGTAAAGGCTGTTAGTGTAGCTGGGTTTAAAAAAGGTTTGGACAAGTTCCTGGAGGAAAGGTCCATAAACCATTATTAAGAAGGGACCCAGGATATCGATGCTTGACCCAGTACAAGCATTGTGGAACCTGTGTCTTTTGGGGAAACTCCTAGGTACGTATGACCTAGATTGTCCACTGTTGGAAACAAGATACAAGGCTTGATGGACCTTGGTCTGACTCAGTATGGCATATGGTGAAATTAGACTTACCTGCTAATTGTTGTTCCTGGAGTGGAACCAGTCTAGTCCCGAAACCTCTGGGTTGCCAATCTCAACTAGCAGCTTGGAGACTGAGAAACTCCACCTTTTTGTGACATCATCAGTATAACTCTCCGGTGCCCGCCTCATGCCCCAGTAACCTATTGACAAAGCAGACTCACCGGAGAAACAAGTAAGACCATATCCAAACCACATTAAACTAAACCAATTATAGGAATATACAAACTGTGACTGAGGGAGCACCCTCATCAATACTGTGCCTAAAAGAAAGTCGGAGCAGTCCAACTCCTTGCCCCAAGGAAGGAGAGCCAGCCCCCAATAGCAAGTAATGGAAAAAACACAGTTTACCTGTGAAACTGGTAGAAAGTCCAGACATCCGTTTGCCAAGAAACTCTGGGAGGGATACGGGGCTAGACTGGTTCCACTCCAGGAACAACAATTAGCAGGTAAGTCTAATTTCACCTTCCTGATCGTGTCCCCAGTCTAGTCCCGAAACCTCTGGGTCCATACCAGAGCAGTGAAACACACTCAAACACGGGAGGGACCCGGCAAACCAGCCTGAAGAACCGCTGATCCGAATGAGGTCTCCTCCGCCATTTGCACATCCAGGCGGTAGTGCTTAACAAAGGTATTGAGAGACGACCAAGTCGCCGCCCTACAAATCTCCACCGGCGAAACCAAACGAGCCTGCGCCCTCGTGGAATGTGCTCTTAAACCTTCCGGCACTACTCTACCCTTCAACAAGTAAGTCGACTCAATGGCTTCTCTAATCCACCGTGCAATAGATGCCTTCGATGCAGCTTCGCCCTTTCTCTGCCCTGCAAAAAGCACAAAGAGCCTATCCGACTTCCGAAAGGACTCCGTCCTTCTGAGATTTATTTTATTTATTTTAGTTTCTTATATACCGCACTATTTAGTATCAGCGCGGTTTACATGGAACAACGAACCATAATGAACAAATGTTAGGTTTTACAGAGAACAGGGTAATACAACTTGGATAACTTAGGGGAAACATGCACATCAACTATTTACATATGTAACAGAAAGCTTTGAATAATGGATTATGAACCTACGGAAAGATATTAAGAATAGGGACTAATATATAAAGGTTTCTAGAGGAAGAGGTGTGGCTATGGTGGAGTATGGTTGATCTGGTAAATGTTGAATAAATAAGTAGTGTTTTAGTGCCTTCCTGAATTGTGTGAGATCGGTAATGGCTCGGATTCCTGGTGGTAATGTGTTCCAACACTTGGGAGCATAACAACTGAACGCCCGCCAGACATCCAAAAGATGTAGTCTTTCCGCCAAAGAATCACTCTTATCCCCGGCCAACACCGGCAAGATTTCCTGGTTGACATGTAATGCCAAAACTACCTTCGGTAGAAAAGCCGGCACCGGCCTCAACACGACCTTAGCCGCAAAGAAGGAAAGGTAGGGCTCTCTGCAGGAAAGCGCCTGTAACTCGGAAACCCGTCTAGCCGAACAAACTGCCACCAGAAACACTACTTTCAGAGTAAGATCCTTGAGCGACGCACGAGCCGACGGCTCAAAAGGCTCCCCCCTCTAACACCTCCAATACAAAGGGGAGACTCCATTTGGGAAACACCTGCCTAGCTGGAGGCCTAACCAGGGACACCGCTCTCAAGAATCGTTTCACATCACGCTGAGCCCCTAGCGACTGACCCGCCAGTCTGCCTCTGAAACAAGATAAGTAAGGCAGCTACTTGGACTCGCAACGAAGCCGCAGCCAAGCCCTTCTCGAAACCATTTTGTAAAAATTCCAAAATCTGCGGAAGAGAAGCCCTCAGAGCTTGGCACTGCCGATCACTACACCAAAGATCCTCCAAATGTGAACATACGCCAAAGAAGTCGACCGCCTTCTGGACTTCAATAAGGTAGAAATGACCGCTGTCAAATATCCCCGGGAAGTCAGCCACGCCCTCTCAAGAGCCAGGCCGTAAGAGAGAACCGACCCACGTGAGGCATGACTAGAGGACCCTGAGACAACAGATCTGCTCTGCCGGGGAGACGCCATGGCTTTGCCGCCAACAACCTCACCAGGTCCCCATACCAGGGGCGACGTGGCCAATCCGGCGCAATCAGGATTACGTGACCCCGGAATCCCTCTATTCTTTGCAGGACCCGTCCGATCAGAACCCACAGCGGGAAGACATAGAGCAGCTGCTCCTCCGGCCAGACTTGCAAAAGGGCATCCAAGCCTTCGGACATCCTTTCCCTGCGCCTGCTGAAAAAACAACTGCACTTCGCCGACTCGAAGGTTGCCATGAGATCCATCACTGGCACGCCCCACCTGCGAACCACCATCTCGAACACCTCGAGATGCAGGACCCATTCCCCGGGATCCACCTTCACCCGGCTGAGGAAATCGGCCTCCACATTGTCTACCCCGGCCACATGGGCTGCCGACAGATCCACAATGTTGGCCTCGGCCCAGGCACAGAGAGCCTCGGCCTCTAAAGACACGCTGCTGGTGCCGCCTTGCTTGTTGACATAGGCCACCGCCGTCGTGTTGTCCGACAACACTTGGACCGCTTTCCCTCCGAGAACTTGTTGAAACTCCTGCAAGGCCAGAGACACCGCCCTTAGCTCCAGCTGGTTGATCGCCCACGTCCTTTCTTGAACGTCCCAGCGCCCCTGCATGAAGTTGCCCTGACAATGGGCTCCCCAGCCCAGAAGGCTGGCATCTGTCATCACGGCCACCCAAGCCGGAGCTTCCAGGAGCTTCCCCTTCTTCAGCGATTCGGGAAGCAACCACCAGAGCAGGGCTAGATGGGTCTCCTCCGGGCAGACCAGTCTCCGGGAGAGAGGATCTCGCTGATGCGACCACCGGCGAAGCAAAGCCCTCTGTAAGGGTCTCATATGAGCTCTCGCCCACGGCACCGTCTCTATCGTTGCCGCCATGGTGCCCAACAACTGCAGGTAATGCCACGCCGAGGGAGCCTTGAGCTTGAGAAACCTGCACACCCGATTCCGCAAGTCTAGTGCCCTCTTTTCCGTAAGAAACACCTTCCCGAGCTGTGTATTGAATCGCGCTCCTAGGTATTCCAGATTCTGGGAAGGCTGCAAGCGACCCTTGGACATATTGACTATCCAACCTAGACTCTACAAAAAGCTTACTACCCGGGCCGTGGCCCGCTCGCTCTCGGCCTGCGACCGCCCGGATCAACCAATCGTCTAGGTAAGGGTGCACGAGAATACCTTCCTTTCGCAGAGCTGCCGCCACCACTACCATAACCTTGGTAAAGACCCTTGGAGCAGTCGCCAGACCGAAGGGCAACGCTTGAAACTGAAAATGCCCGAACGGAACTGCAAATCTGAGAACCTGTGATGTTCCGGCCATATGGGAATATGAAGGTAAGCCTCCGACAAGTCCAGAGAGGTGAGAAACTCCCCTTGCCGAACCGCCACAATGACGGAGCGGGGCGTTTCCATGTGGAAATGTGATACCCGGAGGCAGCGGTTGACTCCTTTGAGGTCCAGGATCAGCCAAACTCCCCCGTCCTCTGGGACAATAAAGTAAATGGTGCATTTGTGGCCAGGGTATTTTAAAATGTCACCAAATAGGGTTTGAGTGCTATAACCAGTGGAGGAGTAGCCTACTGGTTAGAACAACTGCTTACTACCCAGAAGATCAAGGGTTTGATTCCTGCTGTCACTCCTTGTGACCTTGGGCAAGTCACTTTACCCTCCACTGCCTCAGAAGAAAAGGCCTGGCAATCTACTTCCAGTGATACATTGCCAAGAAAACCTAGCAGCAGCTGGATTGCCAGGAGTCAGCACTGACTTGATAGCACAAAAAAAAAGCAAGGGAAAGTAAATGAAACTGGTTTAATGATCTTGCTAAGGACAATATTAGCTGTGAAGGTCACCATTTTCCTCTACCCTACATCTGATGTATGATCATGTCCCAGGCTTTCTATACCCAGTCTGTATCCTGCATATAGGACTATGTCCTAGGCTTTTTTTTTTTTATATCCAACTGCTCTTCCCTATACAGGTTGGTAGTATTATGTTTCCTTATGGAACTTGTAATGTTGGGAGATTTTAATGTGCCAGATGTTGATTGAAGTAGCCATGCTGCAGAAACAGAAGCAGACAGAATGCAAAGGGAGATCACCAAAAGGTCAGAAGGGCATAGAAGTATACCTGAAGCGCTGACAGGCTCATAGGCTGAGTATGCAGTGCTGGCCAGCTTTCTATAACAACAGTGAAAGAATAAAGTTAAAGCCTGCAGATCCAGATCCCCTGAATCTAACTTGAGTCTTTCACTGCTGGAATAGAAACCTGGTCTGTGCTGCAAACCAACACTGTCAGGTTTTCTGGCTACAAATGCATTGACTATTTTGTTCTTCATTACTGAGGGTCTGTAACAGAGTCTGGATTCCGATTTCCCAGTTTGGTAACAGAGGGAACAACAGAGTCAATAAATATGCAGCGGGAAAAACCTCTGGCAGTGCTAATGTGCAGGGCCAGTTTTCTATTCCAGCCGAAAGAATCAAGTTAAATGCTGGAGTTCCAGATTCAACTTGAAGTCTTTCACTGCTAGAACAGAAACCTGACTGGTACTGCATGCTAGGGCCAGTGTAATTTAAAACCACTGCCAATATCAATTTCCTCTTCGTCTCTCCGGGCCAGTCCAGGGATAGTAGGGTTGTCAATCCCTTCCAGCAGCTGAGGACTGAATTCCAAAGACTTGATGACAAGCTATCTGGCTCCCCCTAGTGACCAAACCTCAGTCTTCAGCAGCTGGAACGGACGTGGATATCTCTGGCTCCTGCAGAGACAAAGTGCAATTAGTAGGATAGAGTGATTGTTTTATTATTTTACTGCTTACTTCTAGGGGAGCGCAGTGGCTGTCGGTAGGGAGCCCTAGCAGGGAACTCCTCCGCAGACTTTTTTCTATATTTATAACACAGCAAAGCCGCGGCCGACAGAAGTGGGCGGTAGAGGCAGAGCCTGCCTCATTTACCACCCTGAATCCCCGGATATTGAAGCGGGTACTGATTCTGGGAGCCCCAGTGTTCAATCTAACGCCTCCGGTGTACAGAGCACTCTCCCGCTAGCAGCGGGAGCGGAGTTGCTCGGGGGGGATCGGCTTGGCGGTACTCCACAGGTACGTCGGCAATTTTGTTCGGCTCTGCATTAGCTCCCTCCCTGTCGAGGGAATTCAGTGAGCAGTTGCGCATGCTGCCGGGGTTTGTGGGATGCGTGTTGTGTGACTGTCGGCATGGGCTCTCTGACGCAGGGTTTTGTCGGCGGTGTATTAGATTCGGCGTTTCTCTTTACCGGCATTGTGGGACCTTCATGGAGGGCAAGGCAGAGGCCTCCCCTTCGTCCGCAGCATCTTTAGGCGGGACAGAAAAGGCGGGAACGGCTGCCATTTTAGTCAAGGCGCCCATTTCTGCAGCAAGTGAGGGGAAGCCAGGGAAGAGAAAGGCAAAAACGAAAAAGCATACAGAAGTGCAGGATGCTCCTGCTCAGCCCCCTCCTCTAGGGCAAGGGGGTTTGGAGTCTTTTTTCTCAGCGGAGTTTATTCTGTCCCTGCATAAAAGCTTACTGTCTTAAAGTGCAGCAAGATAGCAGCGCTGCTTCTCTTCCCTTGCAGGCAGTTGAACAGAAAAAGGAGATTTCTTCCCTAGATCCGGCGGAGGGTTCTTCCACCGCGGTATGGGGAGCTGGAACAGCGGCTGAAAGCTTCAGTCAGCAGGCTCCAGCGGTGCAAATGTTAGGGAAATCAGAATCTTATATATATGTCCTTTGTAATAATGATGCTTAGTTTGAGTGTATATACAAGAGGCCTGCACAAGAGAAATTGGAATCTTATAGAAATCAAATCAGAATTCTATGCGTGTGCCCAAAGGGGAGATCCTCTCTGACTCAGGGTTAGATCACTGGACAGAGGAGTTGGAGGATAGTGAGCTGGGTCTCGGCGAAGATCCTAATTTGTTTAGGGTTTTTCGGAAGGAGGAATTAGGGGCCCTAATTGCTCATTCGCTCACAGCTTTAAATATTGTTCTTCCAAAGTCTCAGGAGACTCCTTTGGAAGATCCTCTGCTCCAGGGTTTTAAGGCGGAGCAGCGGTGTTTCCCGGTACACAGAGTGATCAAACAGATGGTAGAGTCCGAGTGGGAATGTCCAGAAGCCACCTTGCTGGGAGCACGGGCCATTGGTCGGCTTTATCCGTTGCCACAAGAGGAGCAGGACTTGCTAAAGATGCCCAAGGCTGACGCCTTAGTGTCTGCAGTAACTAAGAAAACAACGATCCCAGTTGAGGGCGGAGCAGCCCTTAAAGATTTGCAAGATAGAAAGTTAGAGACACTGCTAAAGCAGGCGTTTGACTAACGCTCTAGTGTTACGAGCGGCGATTTGTGGAGCTTATGTCTCCAGGGCCTCCATTTGTTGGATCCAAGGCGAGGCTCGAGTGGAAGGTGACGATAGCGCCTCCTCGGAGGGTGCAAAGCTGGAATCGGCGGCGGCTTACCTGGCAGATGATCTGGTGCGGATTTCAGCAAAGTCTATGGCTTCCGTGATTGCTGCTAAAAGGTTCCTCTGGCTCAGGAATTGGGCGGCGGATGCATCTTCTAAGGCTCGCCTCAGTAAACTGCCATACTAGGGGTCCCTACTGTTTGGCGCAGCGCTAGAAAAGATTGTGAAGGATCTCGGAGACTCCAAAGGCGGACGGCTTCCGGAGGACCGCCCGAAAGGCCAGAAGCCTAACTTGCTACCCAGCCGGCAGTCGCGAGAGTTTCGTAGGTTCCGGGGTTCTCGTTTTGCCCCTTACCAGAGAGGGCGCTTCATTTCCAGGGGGCAGTCCTTTCGAGGAGCTCGGGGGTTCAGTAGGGGCTATTTCGGAGCCCAGCAGGACCCTAGTAAGAAGCAGCAATGAAACGAGGCTGGCCCAGGCGGATCTTCCGGTGGGAGGACGCTTGCACGGCTTCCTTTCCGTCTGGGCCACCATAACGACAGACCAGTGGGTTCTGGAAATTATTCGCGACTGTTATGCGCTCGCGTTTGCTCATCCGGTGTTGGACGCTTTCGTGGTGTCTCCATGTGGGTCTGTGGTAAAGTGCGAGGCAGTTTCCGCAACTCTTCAGCGGTTGCTTCATCTTCAAGCGGTGGTGCCAGTTCCTCGAGACCAATTAGGATTAGGTCGGTACTCGATTTATTTTGTGGTGCCCAAAAAAGAAGGGTCTTTTCGGCCTATTTTAGATCTCAAGCATGTGAACCGCCGTTTAAGAGTTCCGCATTTTCGGATGGAGACCCTGCGGTCGGTGATTCGGTCAGTGCTGCCGGGGGAGGTGCTCTCCTCCATAGATCTGACGGAGGCTTACCTTCACATCCCTATTCGGCTGGAGCATCAAAAGGTTTTGCGGTGCCTCAAGGGCATTTTCAGTTCCGAGCGTTGCCGTTTTGGGCTGGCGACAGCTCCCGTACGTTCACAAAGGTCATGGTAGTGGTGGCGGCTGCCCTGCGGAAGGAGGGCATCCTGGTGCATCCATACCTGGACTGGTTGATTTGGGCGCGGTCCGTGTCGGAGTCCATTGCGGTTACGAAGCGAGTGGTGACTTTTCTGGAGCAGCTTGGTTGGGTGGTGAACCAGGCCAAAAGTGACTTGCAGCCGGTGCAGAGGCTCCTTTATCTCGGTGCGGTGTTCGACACGGAGATGGGAGCGGTGTTTCTTCCAGAGGACAGGGTGCAGAAGATTTTGGCTCAGGTGTCCGCTTTTCTCCGGTTACGGGCGCCAACGGCGTGGTGTTATTTACAGCTTCTAGGGTCCATGGCGGCTGCCTTGGATTTGGTGCCCTGGGCACGAGCACATATGCGTCCGCTTCAGCAGGCCTTGTTAACGAGGTGGTCACCGCAAGACCATCCGCTGAATCGAGCGTTGCCTTACTCGCAGTCGGTCAGCAACAGCTTGCAGTGGTGGCTGGAGCCCAGTCATCTGCGAGCGGGAGTACCGTTGGCACAACCGGATTGGGTACTTGTCACCTCAGATGCCAGTCTAGTGGGCTGGGGAGCGCATTGCCTCTCCCACATGGTGCAGGGGTGCTGGCCGCTGCAGCTGTGGGACGCGTCCATCAATCTCTTGGAACTCAGGGCGGTGTTTCTCGTGCTTCAGCAGTTTCTCCATCTTTTGCGGGGCAAGGCGGTCCGGGTTTTCTCGGACAACACGGTGACGGTGTCTTATATCAATCGGCAAGGCGGAACAGGCAGTGCTGTCCTTCTGGAGGAAAGTCAGAGATTAATGAGCTGGGCGGAAGGTCACTTGGCAGCCCTGTCCGCAGCTCATGTCGCGGGGTGAGACAACGTGCAAGCCGATTATCTCAGTCGGCACCGGTTAGACCCCGGAGAGTGGGAGCTGAATGCGGCGGTCTTTCACGAACTCACGCTGCGCTGGGGGCAGCCGGTTATGGACCTGATGGCCACCTTCGACAATGCCAAAGCCTCTCGGTTTTTCAGCCGACGCAGGGAGCGCATGTCGGAGGGTCTTGACGGCTTAGCTCAGCTATGGCCGTTGGGGGTGCTACTTGTCAAACGGCTGCCTAGGGTGAGAACTTACACAATCTTGATGATGCATATATTCATATGATTCTTGCAAGGTATTGTGGGTAATGTAGTTCATTCACTCCCAAACACAGCTGAAGACAATAATTGAGTTGTGAAACCAAGTGGTAAAGCCAATAAAATTCTTCTTTTATTGATGGGGTTTAATTCACCCAGCACAAATATGCTTGGTAGCAATATAGATGAGGATACTTGCTTGCAGTGTTTAAATGGATAACATAAAGTCACAAAGCAAACCAGAAAACAACCTTCAGCTTGTCAGGCAATTAGCTAATGTTTTCTTAGCAAATAATTACCAAATAAAAAGGCACAAAGAAATGAATAAACTTTGCTTGTTAGGTTAACTTCTGCTTATTTTCCACGCAGATCCCAGCAGTGATTCTCCCTTGCTCACACACACAATCAGGTGCAGCTTTAATTACTATCAATTGACCAGCTGAAACCCTTTAGCTGGCTGGCTGCTACTGTGTGAACCAAAATCCTGCTTTAAGAGCTGTTTGCAGTGGAAATAAAGAACAAAGTTAGGTTTCTTTGTGATGGCTGAGGTGTTTGCTCACAGAAAGCTAGCAATAGCATTTAGATAGAGAACAGTCCATGTGAGTAATAGTTTCATCTGCTGTATCTCCCCCTTCATCAATCAGCATAGGGTCACTATCATACATTGGCACAGACGAGTCTTTCAATAAGGCACTATCATGAGAATGCTTATTCCCTTGCTGCCATTCACTATTATAGATAGGGTCTGGATCAGTGTTCATACCTGAGCCTCTCCTGCTATCATAATTCCTCTCTGTATTGCCTGGCCAGTATGTAATCCAATTCTGATGTCCAGCCTTCCAATCTTGATCCCTGGACACTGGATCTTTCCTCACATACCTTCTGGCATAGGTCTGAAAGTCCTTTCCACGTGCAGTCTTCTCTCTTCCAGGTAGCCACTGGTGATTCCTATCTCTGCCAATCCATTCCTCTGGCTGACTCCAGTCCAATGGACTCTGCTGGCACTTGGAATACCTCCCAGTATAGGTACTGCCTTGGAATCTCCCAGACCTTCCAATGGGCTTTCTTCTCTTCCTTCCAGAGAGTTTCCTTCTTTCTCTATCCGCTTGCCTTGGCTTCTGTTTCTCCAGGTGATACTGGTGCTTGAGCTTGAAGTTGTTGCTGTCTCCTTTCCTGAAGCTCTTTCTGTAGCTGTTATCTGAAGAATAAGCTCTATTCTTATTCTGTCCTAATGTGTACTCCTCCCTAACACAGCGCAGATGTGTTGAATCAGGCCCTGCCCTTTGAGATGAGTGCTTAGGGATTACCTCATAGCTCTCTTGATTGCACACACGTTTTCTCACTTCAGCCCCTCTCATGGCTGCTGGAAACCTGGTGCATTCTGGGACTGGTAGTCTTTTATGTGAAAACTCTGTTTTCTTGCTTCTACCAGAACTGACAGGTTGCTTGTTCAGAGTCACATCATCCTTTCTATAGCTCCTACCTGAGCTATGATAAGTTTCCTTATCACATACCCCCCTGCTTAAGTTATTACGGACTGGTTTTACTAGTGAAACTGCTTTCCTACAGTCCGTAATACCTACGAGAGTGTTATCTTCTTGGAGCTCACTTACTTCCTGACTGGGTTCAAGGTCATTATTTACAGGCCTCTCCTTCCAAGACTTAAGTACATTAATATGGTAGGTCTGCCTGCGCCCTCTTGCATTTTCTACCATATAAGACACTGGGCTCACTTGTTTAACAACCTCCCATGGCCCTTTCCACTGTACCTCAAATTTTGGAGCAGTTCCTGCTACTTGAACCAAAACCTTTTCACCAATGCTTAATTGGCGGCTTTTTGCCTTTCTATCATACCACCCTTTCTGGCGAACTTGACTGTCCTGCAGGTTCCTCTCAGCAACCTGCGACGTCCTTTTCAAACGTGCTCTCAAGTCACGTAGAAACAGTGGCACCTCCTGACCTCCTGGTTCAGGATCAATCCATTGTTCCCTCAAAATATCCAACAAACCCCGTGGAGCCCTACCATACATCAACTCATACGGAGTTACACCTAGGGACACTTGAATTCTTTCCCTGCAGGCATATAAGGCAAAGGGTAATAACATATCCCATTCTTTTACCTCTCCTGCTAACCCCCTTCTCAACATTTGTTTGAGAGTTTGGTTGAATCTCTCCACCAAACCATTTGATTGTGGATGGTAGGCTGAGGTTTTCACGTGACGAATGCCAAAGGCATCCCAGACCTGGGCCAAATATTTGGATACAAAATTGGACCCTCGGTCAGTCAACACCTCTCTTGGGAATCCCACTTCACAAAACAATTTTACTAGCTCTAAAGCTATTGTTTTTGCAGAAACATTCCTCAATGGTATGGCCCAGGGAAACCTTGTTGCCTGATCTACCATAACTAGGATGTATTGGAAACCTCGGGGCGTTTTGACTAATGGGCCTACAATATCCATGGCAATGCGACCAATTGGGTCTGTGATAATTGGCATGGGGATCAATGGCACCACCGGTGGGTGAGCCGCTGTAACACGCTGGACATGCAGCACAAAACTGGGCAGTTTCTTTGAAGATACCTGGCCAGCAAAAACGCACAAGTATTTGATCCAGCGTTCCTTGCATACCTTTATGACCTCACACTGGATGATCATGTGCTAGTCTAAGTACTAGCCCTTTGAAAGTTGTGGGTACCACCAATTGTTTATGTATGGCACCATTTCTGGGGTCCTGACTCTCTCTATATAATATGTCATTATCTAGTCTGAATCTGGGCAATTCCTCCCTGACCTCCTGAGCATACTTAAAAGCTCGGGTGAGAGCTTGATCAGCTCGCTGCTCTTGTGGAAAGTTAGGAAACTTTGCCACCAACTCAGCTGGCACCCAGGGTAAACTTTGACCAGCTAACATCTCAGCCCTACCCTGTGCTCTGCAAAGTCTCTCACGCCTCTTTTGTGCTTTCAACTTTCTTATTTTACCAGATGATGGGGTTATTAAATCATCATGAGAGGGTAAGTCTCCTAATAACTCTGCCTGTTCCCCCTCCTCCTTCCGCTGGCTCTCTACCTTAGCCTGTGAGCGGGTGGATACAAGGCCCCTCTTATTACCCATAGTTTGGCCTTCTGGAAGCTTAACCATCTTTTTAGCTAGGGACTGAGGACTTCCAAAGAAAGGCCCGGGAGCTATTTCCATTATTAAACCTTCTCCCTCCTTCTTTCCTAGCCCTTTCACTAGTTCCTGCTTAAATCTTGGCCAGTCCTTCCCTAGAACCAAATCAAAGGGTAGCCTAGGCACCACTGCTAATAGGACTTCCTCTTGTTCCCCCAGGCACTTAACCTTAAGCCTATAGGTGGGATATGATGTTGCAGCACCATGAATGCATCTGATGTGAACTTGGCTTTCAGGGGTTCTAGGCACAAATCTTTCTTGGGCCTCTATCCTCTTCCAAAGCCTTTTTGACATCATACTCTGGTCTGCCCCAGAGTCTAATAATGCATTTGTGGTAATTCCCTGCACATCAACCATCAAAAGAAAACCTTCCTTGGGCTGTTTTAAATCCAGACCCATTAAACTAGTGTGTGTCTGGCATCTCTTCTCTAAGTGTCCCACTTTTCCACACTTGAAACATTTCTTTCTATTCCACTGTGTCATCTGGTTTGATACAGTACATTCATTTTCAGAAACATTCCTAATTATTCTCTTTTCTGATACAGCACATCTAGCCTCAGCATCCATCTTTAGAGGGCCACCCATTCTATGGCAAGCCTGCGTGGCTTCCAAGAATCTCTCTGCTAGCATGGTTGCCTCTCCAAGATTTTGGCAATTGTGCTGTATAAGAAAAACATTCAAATCTTTAGGTACCCCAAGCATAAATTGTTCCAGCATTATAATATCTAATAACATTTCTACTGTCTTTTGCTCAGGCTCCAACCATTTTACAGCTAAACTCCTGATTCTCTGACTCAGAGCCCTGGGTGTCTCACCCACTTTCAATGTAACAGCTCTAAACATTCGCCTATACTCTGAAATAGACAACCCTAGGCGATCTCTAATAGCTGCCTTTACATCCTTATAATTCAAAGCCTGGGCTGCTGGCATTGCTCTGTAGGCTGCAAGTGCCTCTCCAGTTAATGAGGCTGCCAGCCTTACTGCCCACTGGGTCTCTGGCCATGCTAGAGCCTGTGCCACTCTTTCAAAAGACTCTAGAAAATCATCAACATTATCTTCTGGAGTTAATTTCCCAAAATTAAATGCCCCAATCCCTTGATTGAGTCCCACACTGTCCACATGTGGTGTACCAGTACTAACTGCTGGTCTTGCATCTGTTCCACTTTGGCTCTGCAGTTGAACTAGAGCTTGCACCAGATCAAGCACTGGTTTCTGCTGTTCCATTAAGGCCTTCATAGCAGTGTCCTGGGCCTGCTGTGATAGCTCCTGCTGCTTGCTAAATTGGGCTGCCATCCACTGAGCCATCTCCCTCGGATCCATCTTGACCCCTGCAAGAAATAAAGAAAAAAAAAAACAAACAAAGAGCAGCACCTTCCAACCAGGTGTGTTTTTTTTCAACTTTTTTTTTTTTTTCAATTACCCCCTGTGCTTACACACATCCACCACTAGACATGCCCAGGTACATATTACCTTGTCTCAGTGATGAATCCAGCTTTGCACAGGGTCTTTTCATCTGGGACAGCTTCTTGGAACAACCACTTCTCCTCCAAAGTGTAGATGAGGGAACAAATCTTCTTTCAGCTTCAAACTTGAATTTTATTTGTAATCCACAGCAAATAAATCCTCTTGGTGCAAAAGCAATCCGAAAAACTACGCCATTTGTCAGACGGCTGCCTAGGGTGAGAACTTACACAATCTTGATGATGCATATATTCATATGATTCTTGCAAGGTATTGTGGGTAATGTAGTTCATTCACTCCCAAACACAGCTGAAGACAATAATTGAGTTGTGAAACCAAGTGGTAAAGCCAATAAAAATCTTCTTTTATTGATGGGGTTTAATTCACCCAGCACAAATATGCTTGGTAGCAATATAGATGAGGATACTTGCTTGCAGTGTTTAAATGGATAACATAAAGTCACAAAGCAAACCAGAAAACAACCTTCAGCTTGTCAGGCAATTAGCTAATGTTTTCTTAGCAAATAATTACCAAATAAAAAGGCACAAAGAAATGAATAAACTTTGCTTGTTAGGTTAACTTCTGCTTATTTTCCACGCAGATCCCAGCAGTGATTCTCCCTTGCTCACACACACAATCAGGTGCAGCTTTAATTACTATCAATTGACCAGCTGAAACCCTTTAGCTGGCTGGCTGCTACTGTGTGAACCCAAATCCTGCTTTAAGAGCTGTTTGCAGTGGAAATAAAGAACAAAGTTAGGTTTCTTTGTGATGGCTGAGGTGTTTGCTCACAGAAAGCTAGCAATAGCATTTAGATAGAGAACAGTCCATGTGAGTAATAGTTTCATCTGCTGTATCTCCCCCTTCATCAATCAGCATAGGGTCACTATCATACATTGGCACAGACGAGTCTTTCAATAAGGCACTATCATGAGAATGCTTATTCCCTTGCTGCCATTCACTATTATAGATAGGGTCTGGATCAGTGTTCATACCTGAGCCTCTCCTGCTATCATAATTCCTCTCTGTATTGCCTGGCCAGTATGTAATCCAATTCTGATGTCCAGCCTTCCAATCTTGATCCCTGGACACTGGATCTTTCCTCACATACCTTCTGGCATAGGTCTGAAAGTCCTTTCCACGTGCAGTCTTCTCTCTTCCAGGTAGCCACTGGTGATTCCTATCTCTGCCAATCCATTCCTCTGGCTGACTCCAGTCCAATGGACTCTGCTGGCACTTGGAATACCTCCCAGTATAGGTACTGCCTTGGAATCTCCCAGACCTTCCAATGGGCTTTCTTCTCTTCCTTCCAGAGAGTTTCCTTCTTTCTCTATCCGCTTGCCTTGGCTTCTGTTTCTCCAGGTGATACTGGTGCTTGAGCTTGAAGTTGTTGCTGTCTCCTTTCCTGAAGCTCTTTCTGTAGCTGTTATCTGAAGAATAAGCTCTATTCTTATTCTGTCCTAATGTGTACTCCTCCCTAACACAGCGCAGCTGTGTTGAATCAGGCCCTGCCCTTTGAGATGAGTGCTTAGGGATTACCTCATAGCTCTCTTGATTGCACACACGTTTTCTCACTTCAGCCCCTCTCATGGCTGCTGGAAACCTGGTGCATTCTGGGACTGGTAGTCTTTTATGTGAAAACTCTGTTTTCTTGCTTCTACCAGAACTGACAGGTTGCTTGTTCAGAGTCACATCATCCTTTCTATAGCTCCTACCTGAGCTATGATAAGTTTCCTTATCACATACTCTATGTGTTTCCTCCGTGGCAAATGATCGGCAGAGTCATTTGGAGGATAGAGGGACACAAAGGTCAGGTGATTCTCATCGCTCCGGACTGGCCCAGGAGGGCGTGGTATGCAGACCTCGTACGTCTTCTGGCGGACAGACCCTGGAGGCTTCTGGACCGGATGAACCTCTTGTGCCAGGGTCCTCTTCTAATGCCAAACGTGGATCGCTTCTTGCTTACGGCTTGGCTCTTGAAAGGGAGAGGTTAAGTCGTAGAGGTTATTCAGCAGCGGTTGTAGACATGATGTTAAGGGCCCGGCGGCGCTCCACGTCTCTGGCATATGTTCGAGTGTGGTGTATTTTTGAGCGATGGTGTGCTCAGCGGAGCCTCATCCCCGGCAGAACCTTGGTGGCTGAGGTGTTGTCGTTTCTACAAGACGGCTTAGAGAAGGGCTTAGCCCTAAGTACCCTAAGGGTCCAGTTAGCTGTGCTAGCGTGTTTTAGAGGCAATGTTTGAGGGATCTGCTTGTCCGGGCATCTGGATGTTGAGGTTTTTCAGAGCAGTTCGGAATCTGCGGCCTCTGCGACGGCCTGTGATCCCTCCTTGGGATTTGAACCTAGTTCTAGAGGCCTTAGCGGATTTACAGTGTTTTCGTCATCTGCGAAAGGATACGGCGGCTGCCCAGGATGTCTGGGGCTTGACGGGCAGTGACGTTGGCCAGTGCATGTGTAAGCACAGTGGCGTTTGTTTTTCCTTTCAGAGGTTTTCGTTCCAAGGGGGCAAGTAATTTGGAACTATGGGGCTCCCACTGTGTTTTGAGCGTTTTTCCATTTGAAAATAAAAAATTAAAAAAAAAAAAAAGACAAAACCCTCACCGAACTTGCAAACAACACAAAGTGGACAGGAACTTCAGATGTTTTACAGTAAGCTCGCATGGCGCAGTAGCGGCTGTGCATGTTCCGGAGAGGGGCAAGTTGTTCATCACCAGCTTTGTCAGGAGTAGACTGAGGTTTGGTCACTAGGGGGAGCCAGATAGCTTGTCATCAAATCTTTGGAATTCAGTCCTCAGCTGCTGGAAGAGATTGACAACCCTACTATCCCTGGACTGGCCTGGAGAGAACTCAAGGATAGACAATTAGCAGGTAAGGTCTAATTTCTTCTTAAATCCCACTAATTAGGTAAAAACTGGTTCCAATTTAAGTTAATATTACCTTGGTGTGGTTTTTATCTATTTCCCCTAGGCTGGGCCTTACCTGTTTTGAAACATTGCCTGTACGTATTACATCCTATGAGTTCCAGAAGGAGGCGCTCGGGTACAATAACAAGTATTACGACAAGCACCTTGCTGGGTAGACTAGATAGACCATGCTGGTCTTTATCTGCCGTCATATACTATACAATTGAAAACCCCCAAGGGAAGGAAGATAAAACAAGATCAGCTGAGGTCTATAGCACTGCACAGCAAGTAAAGCGGACAGAAAAGACTGCTGTTATTTTCTACGTATTTCCTGTGTACGTTATAGGGCTATACCTACAAACATTCTATACCGAACCTGTATGTACTACATAAGAAGGTCATGGGCCACGCCTACCTCCCCTATGCACGTTATAAGGCCAGTTCTTCGACCTGGCACTTCTCTGCGCGCAGTTAACACCGCACCCCCACCAAGGCTTCCTTCCACACCTATACTATGCCTCCGATTCGGTCGCTTCTCTATGCATATTATAGGGCCACGCCTCTAGCCTGACTCCCCCGTGCACCTTAAACAGCCACGCCCCCGGATTGGCTCTCCTATGCATATTAGAGGTCCACGCCCCCGGATTGACTCGCCTATGCACGTTATTAGGCCACGCCCCCGGTCTAGCCTCTCCTGTGCAAGCTATAGGACTGCGCCCCTGACTTTCCGGTAGCGTAGGCACAGCGTGCACTTTGCCCTCCCAGCATACCCCGCGGTACCGGCTCATGCTCCATTCTGGTTTAGAGCTTTTCAATTTTCTTGGGCGCCTTCGAAGGCGGCGGCCAATGAGAGCTCAGCGTGGTGCGGTCTCGCCGGCTAATATCCCTCCGCCTTACAGTGCTCTGCCTCACGTCACTTCCTCTGTGTGCTCCTCCGCACTGTCGCCGCCGCCCGAGTCGCTCTGACCGGCCGCAGCCATGGAGCTCATTACCATCTTGGAGAAAACTGTGTCCCCGGGTACGCATTGGAAAGCGGGGAGGGCGCCTAGGAGAGGCAAGGGTGGGAAAAGATTTGGGGATGCAGCTGAAGCGAGCTGGCGGATGGGGAGCGTGGATAGGGGCCGCCGCCCGCACTTGTTCTGATTCCGGCTTGTTTTGTTTCTTTAGACCGCAATGAGCTGGAAGCGGCACAGAAGTTTCTGGAGCAGGCGGCCATCGAGAACCTGGTGCGTGACTGTGTGAGGGGAGCAGGGATGGGGTAGTGTCCATGCCTGCCAGGGCCGTTAGGAAAAGCCCCGGGCTGAGTATGGGCCAGTAGGCCGTGGTGAAACCGCCAGAAAGGGCGCAGCCTAACTTGTTCTTTTCAGGACTCGGTGAGAGAGCCGAATTGGAAAACCGGCCAATGATGAAGCGTAAAACGCTCGAGCCGGGAGGGGGCTAGCCAATGGCAGAGCGGGAGGAGGGCCCAAGTCGGCGCCTAGTTAGGCTAGGCTGAGCTGGGTTGGGCCATGTGTGGGAAAGGGGCAGAGGGAGAGCTGGTGATAGCTTCCCTGGGGGCTGGGAGCATCGTATTAGAGCTACCTTGAGGGTAGACTTTGCCGTGCTCCTTTAGCCCACAATGTTCCGATTCGGATCACTATAGCTACTTCACGTGTTGCTGAATCGACTTGTAAATGTTTAAAGGATCGCTGATAAGCTGGTTTACCCACTTTATGTCGCCCAGGATTTTACTGGTGTCTAATATGAGACTTAATAACATCGTTGCAACTTTATAGCTATTAAGGAATTTATAAAAATATCAAAAATCACGAGGGCAACTTTCAGTGGGATTTGCCTGGTATCAAAGTCCCTGGGGCTGAAAATGTTCTGTATTCAGAGTATGTGTAAGGGTTTCGTTTGAAATTTTAATGTAGATCTTTGCTTGACGGTGCAAAGTCTACCGGTATTTTTATAGCTATAGTGTACACTGCCCTTTATGTTTTTAATACTAGCTTGCAGGTTCTATAAATGGCCTTTCAAGCTGTTCAGGCAACTGGTCAGCTTTAACAGTAGATGCAACTTTGTGCCAATAGATGCTGGTTTAGGCAGCTGTTATTAATAAACTTGTAAATGCATAAATGTGGCAAATCCAGGCAGTGGTTGGAGACAGTTTTTGATTTCCTTGACCATTCTAGCAAACTGGGTAAGAGTAATCAAAATGAAGCATGGGGGAACTTGTGGTCCTTTTAAACAATGTATTGCTTGCTTGCTTCCGATCTTGCTCTTTGTGTATGTTAAAACAAAACAATTTTTTTGACCAGCCCACGTTCTTGGTGGCACTGTCAAAAGTGCTGGCCAACCCAGGGAACAGCCAAGTTGCTAGAGTTGCTTCCGGTCTGCAAATTAAGAATTCATTGACATCCAAGGACCCAGATGTGAAAACGCAGTACCAGCAGAGATGGCTTGCTATCGATGCCAATGCACGAAGAGAAGTCAAGACATATGTAAGACATCAAACCTTACAGCTTAGTACTGTTATCTGTTCTTATTGGTTTGTCTTGTCCCTTTGGTATAATTGGTGGCTATTGGGTAATACTGTTTTTTCATCCTCCTAGGTGTATCTGCTGGGTTGAATGTATAGAATACTGGGGTAGAGGTGGGTTCTCTTCCATGGACTGTGACATGACTACAGCTGTAGTTTTAATTGTTTTGGTGGTAACCACAACTTATCATGCATAGTATATCCAAAACTGTTTCAGAGGGGAATGCTGTTTCTGCAATAGCGTGTTCAGTCTCATCAAAGAAAAGTCTTAAGCTGTAGGGATACTGTCTTGCCTACCAAATGATACCTACAATTTAGCCTCCTGACAAGAAAATAAATTGCTTACTGTTGGAAAGTGTTCTAGTCTAAGCATATCATTTTCTGTTACTACCTAGATCTCTGAACTTCTCTGTGGTCTGCCAGGAATCATAAATAAATTGTTTTAGAATTATTTTTTTCCTCATTCTGTTAGAAGCTTGTCAGAGAAGATATTACAGAAAGGTGTGATAGCAAAAGCAGAGTCTGGTCCATGCTCTTTCTTCTTGTGTTTAAGTTCATGGGGCAAATCAAATGTACATATTGCTTTGTGTCATATAAGTAGTAACAGAATAGCAGATCAGACTGTCCTTTTAACTGAAAGCTACATTGTAAAGGTGAGTCAGTGTTTGGTGCTTACAGTTTGTTTTTCTTTATTTCCATACAGAAATAGGGTCCCAACTTACTAGGAGTTTGTACTATCACTGTAGTGCCTTATAGCATTTTCTGGTTATTTTTATATTCTGTCCAATCACTACATTGATAATGGAATATTCCCATTATTTCTTGGCCATTTAATGGATACAAGTTCAATAGCAGAATAAACTTCTGATGATTTATGATCTGTAAAACTTTAGAATTTGATTTGTTCATCTTCACCAAACCAGAGCTCAGGGCAGGTTTTACAGATATAATAGGCACTGCATTGCCTCCAGGGGGTATATAATCCAAGTTCTTTCTTGGTACCTGAAGCAAGGATTACCTTGCATAGCCCTGTAGAGAGCATCAGTGAGAGAAAAAGGATATGAACCTGCTACTGTCTAGGCAGCTATTTTTTTATCTAGTGAGCATGACATAAGGCATTTGTATTGTGGTCCTTGAGGCCCGCAGATGGGGCTTTCAGGTACTTCTAATGAAAGTATTCACCTAACCCAACCCATTTCCATTATATGGAAATCTGTTGTGCATATTCCTGAGGAAATGATGAAAACGCGGCCTTCAAAGGACTAGAAGTGATCCTTATCGTCCCTCCAGTCCAGTCCCGCACCTCTGGGTAGTCGCCCTCTTCCAGCAGCTTAGAGACTGAGCATGTCATCTTTTGATGACATTAGTGTACGTAGACAGCCAGCTCCTCCTTCCAGCCCCAGTAAGCTCAGTCTCCAAGCAGCTGGAGGAGATAGTGAGCCTGGGTGCTGGGTTCACTGAAGAGACGACCAAGGAGAGTTTTTAGCTCTTCAGCTTTGCCTATTTTTTTTCTCCTTTCTTCGGTTTTAATTCTCAAGTTGGTGGAAGTAGATCCCAGGAGGCTAGACTATTTTATTTTGCAACTCTTGAACCCGTTACCGGGTGAGCTTGCAATGTTAAAGCCTGCAAGCACCTCTGGGCAATGTCTGTCCTGACGCCGAAGCCAGAGAAATCGGGCTGAGTGCTGGGCAGTGTACCAACAGCAGCGGCTCCGTTGAAAGCACCATGGAGCAAGCCGGTGAGTGGGGCATGTTTTTTTTTCCAGTGGGATGACGGAAGCTTAGCTGCCCTGGACGGGCTGAGGCACAAGGAGACTCTGTTCCCCCCCCCCCCCCCCGGAGTGTTGTCAGCATGCTGCTGAAATCCGCATGGTTGCTGGCGATTGCTCAGCAGTGTGGGAAATGTGCCATCGTGAAGCAGAGTTTTTTGCACTGCAGTGAGGAGGGTCCTTGGGCAGAGACCGAGGAAAGCTGCTGATACCCAAGAGCCCTGCTAATGTGGTCGGGGCAGGGGGGGGGGGGTAGCAGAGGACCTTCTCTTAGCTGTTACAAACTCTTGTTGATTTAAGTTGTGTGTTTTGGTTCCCCCCCCCCCCCCCCCCCGGGCCAGTGCAAATAGATGAAATCTGTTGGTTACCCTGCAAAGAACACCCGCAGAGGCCAGTAAGGAAGGGTCGAGCCGGCAGGCTGTACTGCGGAGGCAGGCAATAACATAAGAACATAAGATATGCCATACTAGGTCAGACCAAGGTCCATCAAGCCCAGTATTCTGTTTCCAACAGTGGCCAATCTAGGTCATATGTACCTAGCAGTTTCCCCAAGAGACACAAGTTCCACAATGCTTGTATTGGGTCAAGCATTGATATCTTCGGTCACTTCTTAATAATGGTTTATGGACCTTTCCTCCAGGAACTTGTCCAAACCTTTTTAAACCCAGCTACACTAACAGCCTTTACTACATCCTCTGGTAACAAATTCCAGAGTTTGATTACACGTTGAGTGAAAAAAATATTTTCTTTTATTAGTCTTAAATAGTTTACCCTGTAGCTTCATTGCATGTCCACTAGTCCTTTCTATATTCTGATAACGTAAACAATCGATCTACGTTTACCCGTTCCACTCCGTTCATTAATTTATAGACTTCTATCATATCTCCCCTCAGCTGTCTCTTTTCCAGGTTAAAGAGCCCTAACCTTTTTAGCCTTTCTTCATAGGAGTATCCTTCCATCCCCTTTACCATTTTGGTGGCTCTTCTCTGAACCTTTTCTAAAATCGCTATATCCTTTTTAAGATACGGCGACCAGAATTGCACACAATATTCAAGGTGCGGTCTCACCATGGAACGATAGAGGCATTATAATATCTTTTGTTTTATTTTCCATTCCTTTCCTTATCATACCTAGCATTCTATTTGCTCTCTTGGCCGCCGCTGCACACTGGGCTGAGGGTTTTATCATGGTATCCACAATGACGCCTACATCTTTTTCCTGGGTGGTGGTTCCTAATGTGGAACCTTGCATCGTGTAACCATAGTTTGGGTTGTTCTTCCCTAGGTGCATAACCTTGCACTTGTCCACATTAAATTTCATCTGCCATTTTGATGCCCAGTCTTCCAATTTATCAAGATCCTCTTGATGCCCAATGAGCAAGTAGTACTCAGTCCTTTCCCCTTTCTTTCAGGGTGTGGGCCGCAACTTATTGGCGGAGGTTGTGGCCGGGTGGTGAAGTCTCCTGCTCGTGGGCCGTGGGTGATGCCGCCACTTTTCCTGTCAGGTTTAGTTTCAGGTAGAGGGCGAACAGAGTGAGAGTGGCCTCGGACACTGGGGCATCTTTTACACCGCGTTTTATTGTTTTGTTAGCCACCTGCTGCCTTCTAACTGTAACTCCATTTTTCTCAGGGGGGAAGTTTAAAAAAAAAAAAGCCTCTCCCCCAGGAGCCACAGGGCTGAAGGGTTCTTATGTGGACTGCAGTGGATGGCTCGCAGGATGCCTGCAAAGTCCATTTGGGGCTTTACTAGTTCGGGTCTATGTGGAGGAGTAGCCTAATGGTTAGTACACTGGCTTAATAACCTTCTGGGCTAGGGTTCAGTTCCTACTAGCATTCCTTTAACTGATTCCTCCGTAAGTGCTGGAGATACTGTTCTGCCTTATCTGAAGAGCAGGATCTGGGATTTTGGCAGGGTGACCGAGGTGTAATGGAAATTGGCTGACACTGTGGGAGGCCCAGGATCCAGGAGTTGGAATAGGCACCAACCCAGTTAGGAAGTGGAAGAAATGGCCTAGTGGGTAGAGCACTGGCTGGAGCTGGGGGATCGGTGCTTCATCTCCTGCTGGCACTTCATGTGACCTTGAGCAGGTCACTTGGCCACAGACAAGTCCTAGGTTGTCAAGGTCCCTGTTTGGTGTACTTTGCTAGATTTGGATTGCAGTGTGGGCCGTTTGAGCTGAGGTAATGGGGAGGGGGTGAAAAAAACACCTTCAAACTTGGCAGCTGATCCTCTTAGTATGGTCCCCTTTTGAAGGTTAAAAGGTAGCATTGTGGATTACCTTGTCATTCACTCATATTTTTTTCTAAATCAGTTGCAGTCGGGCTTTCCTTATCGTCCCTTCAGTCCAGTCCCGCACCTCAGGGTAGTGCATCTCTTCCAGCAGCTTGGAGACTGAGCATGTCACAGCTTTGACATCAGAATACTTAGGCAGCTGGGCAACCCCACCAGCCTTCCAGTAAGCTCAGTCTCCAGGCAGCTGGATCAGATGATTCCTGGGTTAGGACTCGCTGAAGGGACAACTGAGAAGAGCTTAGTTTGGTTTACCTTTTAAATTGCCCTTGGTCTGGTAGAGCTCCTTCCTTCCTCTTTTTGGCTGCTGGCAAAGTTTTAAAAAAAAATCAGTTCTGCTGGCAAAGTTTGGAGAAAAAAAAGAGGAATCAGATCGCCAGACAGACCTGGCTCTAAGTGCTGAGGGACTGCCGCCTGGTGAGCCTGGGTCTCATGCTGCTCCTGAACCCCCCCCCCCCCCCCCCCCCCACAGGTCTGGTAAGGAACAGTTGCTGTGGCATTGAAGGCAGCCGCTGGTTTAAAGGAATTGGTGGGTACCTTCTTCAGGACAGAAGCGTCTTTGGAAGGTAGGTGGGTCATGCTGGGCCAGAGCTCTGGGTTTTTTTTTCTTGGCTGTGGTTGGCTGAGACAGCTTCTGGTGGTTGTGTTCAACCACGTGGCAGGGGGCCAGGTAGGAGCCATCCGGAGTTTCCAGTGCCATTTTATTTGCACAGGAAGAAGGGATCACGGCAGCTGTTTTAACTGTTCAAAGCAGTTCATCGTTTTTACAGTTGTTTTTTTTTTTTTTTTTAAAGTCCCGTTTTTTTGTTCTTAAGGGGACAGTTGAATGTGTGTGTTCCTTTGAATTGGTTCTTTTCACGTTTGAATTGAAATGGGGGAAAAAAACATTTTTCTTTTGGGTATTTTCTGTCAAGGACATGCTTTCTAGGCCACAATGTGGGGCGTGTGGAGCACGCAGAAGCATGCTTTCCGCTGAAGGGATCTGCAGAGGTTGTGCTGCAGAGATCCGCTCGGCGGAACAGAATATAATGTAGGAGGCTAATGTGGTCAAGGAGGGACTTTCGGGTCCTCTCCTCAGAGAGAGGGATGTCAGTTTGGCTCAATTGGTGCTGCAGCAGGAGGTTTCCCCTTGCCCTTCGTCCTCGCGGATGACCAGAACAACAGTGCCAGGTGATTTTCTTTTTCTCCCGAGTTCGTATTGTTTTCATAAGGCATTTTGCTTAAAGCAACAGGGTCAGGCTAAGGGCCATAAGGCAAAGAAGAGGGGTGCTCCGGTAGACTGCTGGGTGCGGAGCCGGACCCATCGCTACCTTGTGCCAAGAGGCGTCTGGAGGGTGAGTTAGCTGAGGAGACTGGTTCTGTTTCCTCAGAGGGGGAGCAAGAGCCAGGTATTGGGCAGGAATATCTCGAGGAGGGAGAAATCCTGCAGGAGGATGTGTCCTGGATTGTTAGTCTTCTGGAAGGAGGAACTGGCCAGGCTCATTGCCGAGTCGCTGAAGACACTCAATGTGCCTCCAGCAGGAGATGTCGAAGAGGAGGCTATGGAAGATCCGATACTCCAGGCGGTGCATTGGCCTCAGAAGGTTTTTCCTCTGCATAGGGTCATTAAGCAGATGATCCTGGAGGAGTGGGAACTCCCTAAGATTGGGCTCAGGGGGTCTCGCATCATGTCTTGCCTGTATCCCTTGACAGAGCTGGAAAAGGAGATGCTAAGATCTCCAAGGATCGATGCCATGGTGTTGGCAGTAACTAAGAGTACCACAATTCTGGTTGAGGGCAGTGCGGCCCTCAAGGATGTCCAAGATAGGAAGCTGGATGCACTGTTGAAGCAAGCGTTTGATGTGAGCGCTCTATCGCTTCAGGCCTCGGCTTGCGGAGCGTTAGTGGCACGTGCATGTTTGTTGGACACAAGGCCTTCTGGGGTCAGCTGGCAAGGCACAGAGTCCAGAGGCCACAGGAAGGCTGGAATCTGGGGCGGCCTATCTTGCGGACACATTCTATGATCTGGTAAGGGCGCTTTCAAACAGTATGGGCTTTGATAGCAGCTCGCTGTTACCTCTGGTTCCGCAACTGGTCAGCAGATGTGTCCTCAAAGGCTCTCAAGTAAGCTACCTTTCAAGGGGAAGCAGTTGTTCAGAGAGGAATTCGAGAAGTTGGTGAAGGATTTGGGGGGAGTCCAAAGGTGGCGTTTTCCCGAGGATAAGCCGAAACATATTCGGACTTCAGGGCCAAACCGGGGTCAGGCTTGGGAGTTTAGGTGTTTTCGGTTGGTAAGGTTTTCCCTCTTTCCAGAGGTCAGTTTGCGGCCAGGGCACCAGCTTTTCGGGGGGTGGGGGGGGGGTGGCAGCAGAGGTTATTACGGAGCCTTGACCTAGAGGAAAGAGCAATGAAGTGAGGGGGACCCAGGCAGTGGTACATCCCGTGGGAGGTCGGTTAAGGGATTTTTATTATGCCTGTGTCCGAGTTACGTTGGACCAGTGGGTTCTATGAGTAATTCGGGAGGGCTACGTGCTGGAATTTGCCAAACCTTTGGCACCAGCCTTTATTCAGTCCCTCTGTTGTGTGCAAGCAAAGTCATGTGGGGTGCAGCAAACGCTGCAGCGTCTGTTACACCTGTGGGTGGTGGTTACGGTTCCCGCAGAGCAGTGTGGTACAGGTCGATACTCTATTTATTTCATAGTACCAACAAAGGAAGGATCTTTTCCACCAAGTCTCGATCTCAAGCAGGTAAAGCGCTGTCTCTGGGTTCCACGTTTTCATATGGAAACTCTTTGGTCGGTGATAATGGCCGTGCAAGAAGGGGAATTCTTGATCTCTAGACCTCACGGAAATGTACCTACATATTCCAGTTCATCCAGATAATCAGTTTCTTCACTTTGCAGTTGCCGTGGGTCATTTTCAGTTTCAGGCGTTACCGTTCGGTCTTGCAACAGCCCCACAGACATTCACTGAAGTGGTGGTCATGGTAGCAGCCACCTTGTGGCACAAAGGCATACTGGTGCATCCCTACTTGGACGATTGGCTCATTCGAGCAAAGTCAGAGGAGAAAAGTGCTCGGGTAACAGGGCAGGTGGTCAATTTCTTGAGCGAATTAGGCTGCATCATCAATGTTGACAAGTCACGACCCCTTCACAGGATCTCGAATACCTCGGGGCACAGTTCGACACTCTCAGGGCTCAGGTGTTCCTCCCTCAAAGGAGGGTGGTGGCTCTGCAGGTGCTGGTGCAGCAGTTTTTACATATGTCTGAACCAACTGCATGGCATTATCTTCAGCTTTTGCGTACCATTGCGGTGGCGATCTATCTGGTTCCCTGGGCGTGGGCTCACATGAGGTCTTTGCAGAGAGCTCTGTTAAGGCAGTGGTCGCATCAGCCACTGACTCGCAGGTTGGTATGTTCGTGAAGTGCAGAAAGCCCTCAGGTGGTGGCTAAGCGAAAAGAACCTGAAGATGGGAGTCCATTGGAGTCGCCGTGCTAGCTTCCACTGATGACCGATGCAAGTCTCTCAGGATGGGGAGCCCATTGCAAGGGACGAATGGCACAGCGTTGGTGGACCCCAGAGGAAAAGACTTGGTCTATCAATTGGCTGGAAATGAGAGCCATTTGCTTCACTCTACAGGAGTTTCTCTCAAGGGTTCGCACTCGGGCAATTCGGGTCTTCTCCGACAATGCTACCACGGTAGCGTACATCAATCGACAAAGTGGCACGGGCAGTGCCAGGTTGGAGAACGAAGCAGAGCTCCTGATGGCTTGGGTGGAGGTTCACCTGCAGGTGATCTCAGCAGTGCACGTGGCCGGCACACAACATTGTGTCCGATTACCTCGGTTGTGTGCACTTAGATCCCGGGGAATGGCAGCTGAACCAGGAGGTGTTTGAGCAGATCGTGCACCAGTGGGGGGAGCTGGAAATGGATCTGATGGCAACCTTCGTGTCAGCCAAGGCCAGTTGGTTTTACAGTCGTCAGAGAGAGAATGTCTGAGGGACTAGATGTGCTGGTACAGAGATGGCCAAGCCATGGTCTCCTCTGTCTTCCCTCCATGGTTGCTCATAGGTTGCATGGTATAGCGAGTGGAAGTGCACTAGGGGATGGTCGTGATCATTGCCCTGGATTGGCCACAGCGGCCGTAGTACGCTGATCTAGTGCAGCCGAGCCATGGAGATTCCCCGACAGACCGGATCTGTTGGTACAGGGTCCAATCATGATGCCACAGCTGGATCGGTTCTCGCTTATGGCATGGCTCTTGAGAGGGCAAGGTTATTCCGCTCCAGGTAAATTTCCACTCTCCTTAGGGCCAGGAAGAGATCTACTTCCCTGGCATAAATTTGTGGGGAGAATTTTTGAAGGCTGGTGCACTCAACAGTTGCAGACCATTGGCTGCTTCGGTTCCAGAAATGCTGGCCTTTACAGGCGGCTCTCGATAAAGGTTTGGCTTGGGGCTCACTGAGAGTGCAGGTAACAACAGTGTTGGCGTATTTATTGAGGGAAGATCCAAGGGGTTTCCTTGGGAACGCAGCTGGAAGTTGTTCGTTTTCTGAGAGCTGTTAAGCAGATCCATCTGCCAAAGAGGGCCTTGGCTCCAACTTGGGACCTTAACCTGGTGCTTTTGTTGTTGCTGCGGGAGCCTTTTGCACCATTAGTGTCTTGTACCCTAAAGGATTTGATTTTGAAAACGGTATTTTTGGTGGCAATTTGTTCAGCCAGGAGAATTTCTGAACTTCAGACGTTGTCGTGTAGAGAGCCTTTTCTTTTTTCAAAGGAAAAAGTGTTGTGAACGGTGCCCTCTTTCTTACCGAAGGTGGCGTCTCCATTTCAGCCAGTAGTTTTGCTGCTGTTATCTGGTTTGATGGAAGATTTACAGGATCCACAGCTGCGTCTACTCGACCTCCAGCAGACTCTGAGATGGTATTTGAGGAGAATGGCTGGCTTTGTTTTGAAGATCAGATCGGTTGGTGGTTCTGTTCAGAGGGTCTGCGTAAGGGGGAGGCTGCAGCTGAGTACTCCATCTCCAGTTGGGTTAAGGAAGCGATTGTATCGGCATATCTGTTGCGGGGCAAGCAGGTTCCGTGAGCTCACTCCACCAGAGCGCAGGCTGCCTCGGGCAGAGTGGAGTTTGGTTTTGCCAGAAAACATTTTCTCGGGTGGCCACCTGATTGTCGTCGCATACATTTGTGAAGCACTATCGGTTGGATGTGCAAGCAAGAGGATGCGAAATACGGTTCAGCGGTTATTCAGGCCGGGCTCGCAGGTCCCTCCTGTGTTAAGGGGGGCTCTGTTTACATCCCTGAAGTACTGGACTGGAGGGACGATGAGGAAGGTGAAATTAGATCTTACTTGCTAATTAGCTTTCCTTGAAGTCCAGTCCCGCACCTCAGGGTAGTGCACGTCTTCCAGCAGCTTGGAGACTGAGCATGTCACAACTTTTGATGACATCAGGATACTTAAGCAGCTGGCACCACCATCAGCCTTCCAGTAACCTATTGACAAAGCAGACTCATAGGAGCAACAAAATAAGAAGTTAGGATATTAACTTATTTGTTGCTCCTGTGAGTCTGCTTTATCAATAGGTGTTACCCTGCCTGGGTCTAGATCATGACATACCAGTGGGTACTAGTAATACTCCATGGGGCTACGTACTGGAATTGGCCAGACCGGTGGGCCTGTCCTGTCAGTCCCCCCTGCAAGGCTTGTGTCAAGGCCTTAGTGGTTCCAGATACTCTGAATAGATGTTGGTAGTTAAGGTCTCTGCAGATAAGAGGCGTCATGCTGGTTCCCAAGGTCCAATATGGGTGCTTAGTCTATTTTGTGTTTTTTTTTTTTTTTTTTTTTTTTTAAAGTTCAGCCTCTTCTCACCCTCAAGCAAGTAGGCAGGGGTTTGAGAGGGCCACGTTTTTACAGACAAGCGTGGCGGCCCATAAATGGTGGCGGTGGGGAGCAGGGAGTTTCTAACTTTCCTTGACCTCACTGAGGCATATCTACACTTCCTTTATAAGGTTGGAACATCATCAGTTTGCTTCACCCGGAGGTGCCTAAGGGGCATTGGAGGTTTCAGGCATTACTATTCAGGCTAGCGACAATGCCACATATGTTTTCCAAGGTCATGGTGGTGCTGTGTGGTACCTGTGTCTCCACAACTGGCTGATTCAGGCAAAGTCCCGAAGCAAAAGACAGCGAATGATAGCAAGAGTTATATAATTCTGTCTTTCTGGTCCACCCTTGTCTCGACACAGAGCAAGGTGGGGTCGGCAAGGGGATGGCCTTTGGCAGAGTCTCGGATGGCTGGTCAACTAGGCCAAGAATCACTTGTTACCACTGAGTACCTCTGGGTGCACTACCCGCAAGGGGAAGGATAGTTCTTGCTTTGAGCACAGGGATTGCGGCAGCTGGTGTCAATTTTCTGCCAAGGGGAGGCTCTGACAGTGTGACATTTGTCTTCAGCTGCTTGGGACCATGGCAGCGACTCAACCTCGTGCCAGGGGCAGGAGCACAAATGCGAAGGCTACTGAGAGGGCTACTATGCAGGTGATCGCAGCGGCTGCTGGCAGAGGAAATGACCTTGGAAACTCCAGGTGAGATCCTGCTGACAGCAGCCACAAGCCCTTTGAGATGGGTAGCTCACTGCGAAGGGCAGTTTGCCCAGGGTGGTGGAGCCGGGTGGTCTATAAATCTGCGAGAAATGAGAGCAATAGCTCTGGTACTCCGGACTCTCCTGCCGGAGTTGCGGGGAGGGCTGTCCAGGTTTTCTTGGGCGCCACAAGCATGATGACCTATAATAAATAAGGAGGAACGGACAGCGCGGCTGCTATGTTGAAGAGAGCATCTTCAAGCGCTGTCGGCAGTGCACATTGCAGAAGCAGACACTGGGGTGGCTTCTTGTGGCCCCTGGGAAATGGTAGTCTTTTTGCCACGAGGCCTTCTTGCAAGAGGCGAGCAGATGGGGCACGCTGATCATAGCCCTCTGGCAACACAGGGATTGGCCAAAGCGAGCAGACTCTTCCGCTTAAAAAAAAAAAGAGACAAGATGTCTGAGGGTTTCAAGGCTCGTGGAAGGTCTTCTATGTGTTTCCTGCTGTAGGCACTCATAGGCCGGATAGTGCAGCAGATCGATGCTCTCGGGGGGCATCCTCATTGCCCCAGAATGACCGAGGCGCTCTTGGTAGGCAGACCTGGTACAGTTACAGGCAGATCGTCCGTGGCGGCTGCTGGTTCAAGAGGACCTATGGACTCAAGGGCCTTTGCGCAGGCCCCAGGTGAATAGTCTCGCTTATGGCCTGGATCCTCAAAAGGATTGGTGGGGCGGGGGGGGTGCGATTTTCAGGGCCAGGAAGAGGTCCACCCTTCTTTCTCTTTTGCAGATCTGGAGCATGATGTTAGGATGGGTGTGCAGAGAAGCATTGTCTGCTTCAGGGCCAGACATCTTAGCTTCTCTGCAGATGGGCCTTGAAGGCTTTGGCTGCAAGTTCCTTGTGGGTACAGGTAGCAGCTATCTCATGTGATGGTGACAGGCTCCAAGGCGTATTTGGGAGCACACCCAGACGTGGTACGGTCCCGGGGAAACGGTAATGCATATCTGCCCGCTGATTCATTCCTTTGTTCCTTCTTGGGATCTTAATCTGGTGGTACCGGCAAAGGAGGTTTTGGACCTTTGGCTAATACTTCCCAAACGCTTTTGTTTCTTCAGAAAGGGTTTCTGGTGGCAGTTGGCTCGGCTGGAGAATTTCAGAGCTTCAGGCTTTCTCTTGCAGGGAACCCTTCCTATCCATCTTGAAGAAGACGGTGGTTCTCAGGCTAGTTCCTTCCTTCCTTCCTTCCTTTTTTGCCAAAGGTTGGTTTTCAGGTTTTTCATGACTCAGTCTCCCTGCTGGCACTCTGGTGGGCGGGAAGGAGATATGGATCTGCACTTGTGTTGCTTGCCTGTATGGAGGGTACTGCACCATTGAGGACAGCCCTGTTTAGGATATTGGCTCAGTAGTTGGTTTGCTCGGAGGGCCACACAAGCGTGAGGCAGTGGCCAAAGCATCCACTCCCTGGTGGATTAAGGAGGCTATTGCCTCAGTGTACGACTTGAAGGGTAGTTCAGTGCTAGTGGGATTGCAAGTGCATACAGCCAGAGCTCTGGGCAGCTTCGTCTGCAGAGCCTTCAGTTGTACCACCGGCCAAGATTGGAGGGCAGCCACCTTGTCTTACCTTCATACCTTTGCAAGACATAGTTAGGGCGGCAAGGGCACTGGGTTTGGAGTGGTGGTGCTTCAGGTCGGAATAGTGGGTCCCTCCCGTTGATAGAACTGCTGTTACATCCTAGAGGTGTGGGACTGGACTGGACTGGAGAGACGATAAGGAAAGTGAAACTAGACCTTAACTGCTAATTGGCATTCCTTGAGTAACTTCAGTTCAGTCCTGGAACCCGCCCGGTTGAGTCCAAAGGTATTAGTCACGCGAACCCGGACCTGAAGAAGTGTAGCAGGAAGTTGTATGGTTCAGAGGTTGGAGGGGATCAGAGATCCCAAGGGACACGGTGAAGTTTCTGGCAATGCTGTGGTCCCTCAGTCTGTGGTGGGTTGTGGGGTTTTTTACTACAAGCAGTGTTTATGGCTGGCCATGTGTTTGGCCCTCAGCAGTCCACAGGTAAACCCTTTTTTTGTTCAGGGGATAAAGAGGCCCCTCGCTTGTGGGGGGGGGGGGGGGACTCAGGTTGGACAGTTAGCCTGTTTAAGTAGGCAAATATACCCATTTTATGTTCTTTTGCGTCTGCTTTTGTCAGTAGGTTACTGGGGCTGGAAAGAGGAGCCAGCTGCCTAAGTACACTGATGCCATCAAAAGATGATATGCTCAGCCTCTAAGCTGCTGGAAGAGGGCAAATACCCAGAGGTGTGGGACTAGACTGGACTGGAGTTACTCAAGGAATGCCAATTAGCAGGTAAGGTCTAATTTCACTTTAGTATTGGCATAGGTTTTTGTTATCCTCTAGCTTTTCCCTGACACGCTTCTAAATGCAATCTGTTAGCAAGTCTCTTCAGTACCCTGAGCTCTGCACAGCATAACAATAAAATATTGCTGTCTAATACTCATCAGTGAGAGTACCTTAAACTTCAGATCTTTTACAGTGGAAGCCTTCATATACTCGGCAATCCATGGTCCTAGCAATATTATAAATGTCTAAAGTTAACTGTACAAAAATGTAGAGGAACACGATTCTCCAAAGACATTTTGGCTTTTTTTTGAGTGTGGGGGGGGGGGGGGGGAAGTGTTCTATCAACAGAAAGCTGATTGCATGTTTCAAGGGTTATTGGGAGAGCTGAAGCAGCAGGCATGCATGAAAGTGACTGAATGCTTGTCTTTCTCCTTCAGGTTCTCCAGACTTTGGGAACAGAAACTTACAGACCCAGCTCAGCATCGCAATGTGTGGCTGGCATTGCATGTGCTGAAATCCCAGTCAGCCAGTGGCCTGAACTCATTCCACAGCTGGTAGCCAATGTGACGAACCCCAATAGCACAGAACATATGAAAGAATCAACGCTGGAAGCAATTGGTTACATTTGCCAGGATATTGTAAGTCCTCTAAGTAGAGGGATCTTTCTGTATGTTTTCTCTGAGGCTTCCTTTTGCTGTCATGGCCCCTTCTTTCTTTGCCTTGAAGGTGAAGGGAATGAAGTAGTAAGAAGAGCTGTTAACCTGTTTTTAATATTAGACTTCAGCACAACAGTGTTAAAGGTGAAGCTTTGTGGTCCTGGGCATAATCTACTATGGCTATTTTATTTATGCACAGTTACACCTGACAGAAGAATACTCCTGTTGATTTAGAGGAGGACTGCTCTATCAGTTGGCCTCTTATTTTTGTTCCTGAAGGGTATTTTCTGCTCATTTTCTCACGAAATAGGCAGTGTAAAATAGTTGTTTCTGTGTTCTTGCTGGAATCTGATTAGTTGTACAATTTTCCCGGGGGATTTTTATATCTATAAACAGTCAAACAGTAGTTGGAAAATATGGACTTGGCAACAGAAATGAAGCTGGAGAGAGACTGATAGAATTCTGCAAGACCAATGATCTATTCATCTCAAACACCTTCTTCCAGCAACACAAGCTGCGACTGTACACATGGACTTCACCGAATGGATTATATAAAAATCAAATTGACTACATATGTGGAAGTCAACGATGGAAAAGTTCTGTAACATCAACAAAGACAAAACCTGGTGCTGACTGTGGTACAGCTCATCAACTACTAGTATGCAAACTCAAGCTAAAGTTGAAAAAGAGCAAACCACTCATGAATGCAGCAAAATATGACCTTGAGAATATACCACTGGAATTTAAAGACTGCCTGCAAAATCGATTTGTTGCTTTAGATACAAATGACCGAGCTCCGGAAGAGTTATGGAATGACATCAAGAAGGTTGTGTTGGAAGAAAGCGAAGTCTCTACAAAAGGGGAAAAAGCAAAAACGGCCAAAATGGATGACGGAAGAAACTCTGAAAATTGCCCAGAAACGCCGAGAAGCTAAAGCCAGAGGAGAAAGAAAGACAATTGCAGAACTCAACAGAGATTTCCAACGTGCAGCAAGACAGGACAAGGAAAAATACTACAATGACACTTGCAAGGAAATAGAAGCAGAAACTATTAGAGGAAGAACAAGATCGGCTTTCCTAAAGCTACGAGAGTTAAAGAAAAAGTTCCAGCCTCGAATTGGAATGTTACAAGATGCTCATGGTTCTATGTTGAATGATGCTGAGAAGATCAAGAAAAGGTGGAAGGAATATACAGAGTTTTTATATGATAAAGATCAAGTGGACCAATAGCCGTTTCAACCTGTACCTTTATGATCGGGAACCATTGGTGATGAAAGAAGAGGTTGAAGCAGCATTGAAAGCCTTATCAAAGAATAAAGCACCAGGCATTGATTGCATTCCCATAGAAGTATTGCAGCAATCTGATGCAGCTGTTACTGTACTCACAAGGCTCTGCCAAGAAATATGGAAGACAACATCATGGCCAACTGACTGGAAAAGATCTGTGTTTATACCAATACTAAAAGGTGATCCAACTTACTGGAAATTATCATACAATCGCTCTGATCCCACATGCCAGCAAGATTCTACTGAAGATTATTCAAAAGAGACTACAACCATACCTGGAACAAGAATACCTGAAGTGCAAGCAGGGTTCAGGAAAGAGCGAGGAACGAGAGACGACATTGCAGATGTGAGATGGATCCTTAAAGACTAAAGAATACCAAAAGGATATCGATTTGTGCTTTATCGACTATAGCAAGGCTTTTGACTGTGTAAACCATGAGAAACTCTGGGCCACATTAAGAAGCATGGGTATACCAGAACACCTGATCCGTTCTCTTGCGCAATCTGTACATTGCTCAAGAAGCAACAGTTCGAACGGAACAAGGAGAAACAGAATGGTTTAAAATAAGCAAAGGTGTAAGACAAGGCTGCATACTTTCCCCCTACCTGTTTAATTTATATGCAGAACAAATCATCAGAGAAGCAGGATTGTATGAAGACAACAGAGGTGTGAAGATTGGTGGAAGACTCATCAACAACCTTCGCTATGCTGATGATACCACATTACTGGCTGAAAGTGAAGATGATCTGAAACATTTGCTTCTCACAATCAAAGAACATAGTCTCAAAATGGGCCTGCACCTTAATGTAAAGAAGACAAAGATCATGACAACTGGCATAATCAACAGGTTCATCGTTGAAGGAGAAGAAATTGAAATTGTGAACAACTTTAACCTACTTGGATCAACTATCAATAAAGAAGCAACAAGCAGTCAAATCAGACGACGCATTGCTCTTGGCAGAATGGCTATGAAAGACCTAGATAAGATTCTCAAGAGCAGAGATGTCTGTCTCCATACAAAGATTTGACTTGTTCAAGCCATGGTATTTTCAATAACATCATATGGATGTGAAAGCTGGACAGTGAAAAAAATAGACAGGAAGAAAATTGATGTCTTTGAATTATGGTGCTGTCGGCGAATACTGTGTATACCATGGACTGCCCGAAGAACAAACCAGTCGGTAGTAGAGGAGATCAAACCTAAGCTTTCTTTAGAAGCTCAGATGACATGACTTCGACTTTCACACTTTGGACACATCATGCGCAGAGAGAGATCATTAGAGAAAGACATTATGCTTGGCAAGATAGGTCAACGCAAAAGAGGAAGGCCAGCAATGAGATGGATCGATACAATAACAGCAGCTACGGGTACCAGTCTGTCAACAATGAGCCGCCTGACTGAAGACCGAACACAATTTAGGATAGCTATCCAGAGGGTCGCCATGAGTCGACTCAGACTCGACGGCACTTAACAACAACAACAAAAAACAGTCAATTCCCTAATATCATCCCTTAACCAAGAAACATATAATCCCCTTAATGTTTGTCGGAACCCTTTTGCCTTGAGGGGTATCCCCCTCTCTTAGCAAATGTTCCTTTTTTTATTCGTTTTTATGAGCAAAACTTCACTCAAATTCACCAAACTAGTGAAATCAATAGGGTACTTACACCTGTGAGCACCCTGAATAAAATGCAAATGCAACATTACTTTTCAAGCGAATCACTGTTTCCATCCAGGACAAACCGCTGTTGATTCTTCAAAACTGCTTCCAACAGCTCACTCCATCCTATAGCACTGTTCACAATGGAAACAAAAAAATGCCGCCTTAACTCAACTTAGATCACAGCGGCCAGTCAAATAAAGCATTGAATACAGCTACACAACGCTGTATTTCAGATCTCCATTTCCTCCCGACCTTTCTTCAGGCTATACTCGGGTTGAATGAAACCACCTGATACTGCAAACCATTCAAATAGGGAAATTAATCAATGATGTCAAAATGTGTTAGACCAATCAGCATTCTTCAAAGATTCACATCAGGCTCCACCTATCCAATTCCAGATTAAGGCCAAATGGAGTTACTGTATTCAACCAGTAAATCCATTTCTGCTGTGAAAATCTTTGAAGAATGCTGATTGTGCCATTGTCCGCCACTTTCTTTTCACTTTGCCAAATCAGAATGTTTTGGCTTTTCTTTCTCATTAACCGCTTTATTTCTATCACTAATCATGACACATTTAGATTAGTGTAAGGTCTTCCTCTCTGGCCTTCCAAACTGAATTACAGCTTTTATAGTTCATTCAGAATACAGCCGTGAAAATACTTGCTCATGCCTCTCGCTTTGACCATGTAACACCCCCTCCTAATCCATTTCCACTGGCTCCCAGTATGCTACCATATTCGATATAAACTTCTCACCTTGGTTCACAAGACAATTCACACTGGTCTTCCCCACCTCTCAAATCTTATTATACCACACTCGCACCAATCGCCTCCACCTCCCAGGCCAGACTTGAAGCCACTCATTGCACTCTCTCTTTTTTTTTTTTTTTTCCCTTTCTTGGTCTAAGCCTCTGGGATACCCTTCCTTCTGACCTCAGACTAGAACAATCCTATGTTGAATTCAAATCACTGCTCAAAACCTTCCTCCTTCAGAAAGCTTACTTTCTACCTAACTCTTAGCTTCTGCCTCTGACTGCTGTTCACTCCTTTTCCAGGTATGAATGCTGTAATCTTTCCTGTAACTTAAGGCATTCCATTTCTTGATGTTATAAACAGCCCTGCTGCTGATGTGAAGGGTGGCATATCGAGAT
Source organism: Ichthyophis bannanicus (assembly GCA_033557465.1). NCBI lineage: Eukaryota > Metazoa > Chordata > Amphibia > Gymnophiona > Ichthyophiidae > Ichthyophis > Ichthyophis bannanicus. The sequence continues at coordinate 644,118,192 of CM066032.1, forward strand.
TAATAAAAGCACAATTCCTTCTTGCTGCTTTTTCTGATGGCACCCTTTTTAAAAAAAAGGCAACCGGACAGCATGTGGCTACTTTATTGCGCTTGGTTTTGTCACATGTTCACTTTTCTTATACATGTGTGCTGGTAGAGTGCTGCATGTCTGTTTGAAATGAAGATAGTGCTTGCAAAAATGGGCTGTAGACAAATGCGTTGCTTGGTCTTGCAAGGCTGGCAAAAATAAAACCCTAATGGCTTCTGTTTGTATGCGGGGTACAAGTGTTTAAGTCTGAGGACATCAAAGCAGTTTATATTATGTATGCTAACTTGTAACTTGCCTAGAAGTGTAACTGACGGGGAAAAATTGTGAATTTTGGCTGTTGCACTCACACAGGCTGATCTACTGATTCATGGGCCACTATGTTAGCTGTGCTAAAATGGACATGTAGGACGTTAACTGAAGTTGCACAGGCATGTATTTCAGCTCTTGGTATCTTTATCACAATGGCGTGTGTGGTGTAAAATTTGGATGCAGTAAAAAAAAAAAAAAAAAAACTGGCTGGGGTATGAGTGATAACTAGTGTGTTGCCTAGTACAGTGAGATTTGGTTAGAGTAATTCATATGTTATGTTATACCACCTCTTTTTATGATACACTTCATAATTGCAGCATTGCAGAAACATAAATGCAATTGGTGCTGAAGTACACATCCAGTATCTGTCAATACATGGACAGAGCAGTTACTTAGGAAAAACAAAAAGCATGGGGGGGGGGGGGGGCGGCAGGTATGAGATTCTGGTTCTGGGATGCCATGGCCAGTGTTGCTTATTGTGAAGCTGAGAGCCCATGCACGTCTGCTTCCATATCTTATGCACTCCCAAAAGTGTAGGGAAAAGAATTGTGGATGCTGAGGATGGATCTCTTCCTCCCTTTCTTTCCACAGAAGGTTTGGATTTTAGGAGTGACATAATAGAAGCTGATCCCTTTTTATAGACTATACATTAGGATTTGATGTACACACTGATGAAACTTCCTAGTCTTCAAAACTTTTATGCTTCAGTAAATAGCTACTGCAGCCTTGATCAACTTCTTGGCTAACACTTTTTGGTTTTCAAAGTAACCAGTAGCACAAGTCTGTGTCCAGTGTATGCAAATATTCTGTGAAAGTTCTCTAACAGACTATGTAATGTGGTGTTTGGGGGGGGGGGGGCGGCGGGGGGTTGTCCTAAAGGATGCCTTTCTAAGACAGCATCCAGAAGTACTTATCAAAACTGGGAGCATATTGAACAAATCAAATGCCGTGAGCCCTAGATCTCCATTAATAATTGCTGTGGTGCCTCTTTATTTGGAGAGTAGGATTTGTAAGATCTGACCTCATTTGGGGAGTAAGTTGAGGCCTGCAACAATATATAGCTGGGGGCAGTCTTGCTTACTGAATTTAGACTTCTGATTGTATGTCCCTCCAGGTCGGATTTTTCAGGGCAAAGAAATATATCAAGCTTGTTAGAGGAAATGTGCTAACATCTCATGAGCATTACTTGTGAGTTCTTGGTATTACTGGTGGTAGAGCCTTTTATTATAGCTCATCAGGCCATGTGACACTTACAATCCAATGGATGCAAATAGACACACAAAAGCACTTCCAATTATCTCATCTCTGCAGGATCCAGAACAACTGCAGGACAAATCCAATGAGATTTTGACAGCTATTATTCAAGGGATGAGGAAAGAAGAGCCTAGTAACAATGTGAAATTGGCTGCTACCAATGCACTCCTGAACTCTTTGGAATTCACTAAAGCCAACTTTGACAAAGAAGTAAGTTGTGAGATGGTGTAGTTTAATTGTATATGCCAATGTCATGATCTGTGATGAGAAACCATGCACCACGCTGATGGCGATTTGATGTATACTCTTCAAGGACCTGAGATCTAGACATTGATATTTGCCCAGCTGATGTGATAAATCTATTTAAACTGTTTCTGAACATAAAATGAGCTATGCTAGTCCATTTGGCCACTGACAGGATGCTGGGTGTATCTGAGTCTGTCATCTGGAAGAACTTAGCAGATCTGATTAGGAAAGTCTGTTTTTCATATTGCTGACTCCCAGAAATAGACTTGGATGTTCCTTTCTTCTCTCTGGTTTAAGTGATGGATGTGTCCCCTAAAAAGTTGTCCACATTTTTAAAGTCACCTGTAGTACTAGATTCCACCCCCCCCCCCCCCCCCAATATCCTCCAGCATCAAAGTGCACAGCTTTAATATAAGCTCTAAGTGAAACCTTTTTTAGATTGGCTTTTGCTGGATTAGTCCTTGATGGTTCTTGGATAGCTTGTCTCCAAGGCTTTTCTGTATTGCCAATGGAGTATGTTCCCTGACAAGAGAGGGCTTTCTCCCACAAGTCTTCATTAGCTGGAAAACATTCATGGTTTCTAATGTAATCATGTGTGTCTTGCATCAACTTTTGCATGTAATACCTTATACTTGCCAGAACCCTTAGACATGCAATGTTCAGTTTCATGTGGCTGGCTGTCCTGTTTGCTGCTTTTTACTTTAGTGCATAGCTCAGATTCACCAGTAGCTTCGGTTCTGTAACAAAATTCCTTCCGGTGTGTCTGGAGACACTGGAGAGAACAGAAATGAAAAAGGGTTGGACGTGTTTTTCTGAAGCAATGAGAGAAATGACTGCAATGTAGTTCTAACCTTCTTTTTCTTTTCCCTCTTTTGCAGTCAGAAAGGCACTTTATTATGCAGGTAGTTTGTGAAGCAACTCAGTGCCCAGATACAAGGGTAAGTTGTATTACAGAGGAATCGAATATTCCTTAAAGAGCAAACAAATGTGCTTGCTATGCTTATTTCTTGTAAACCATTATTGAGGTGAAATTGAAGCTTGTATAAGCTAAATTTTGCTTACCAGATGCACTAGCTAGATGTATGGGTCCTAAAATGACTAGTTAAAAACTGAATGGTAAACCAGGTAGTTCTGCCAAGTAGATGGGCATTAGTGGTGTCCAGCAGGGACCTATCGAGTCTTGTTCTTTACAGTCTTGCAGCAGGGCTGCTGGGGAAACTTGCATTTTTGCAGGTGGAGTTTAGTTGTCTGACAGATTAGGAAATACTTCACATCAGTGTGCGCACAGGTGATTACTCAATCTTTTATTTTATTGCCCTGATTATTCAAATCAATAATGCAGCAAACTGCATGTACTTAAAATGTTGCAAAACTCATTTTACATGGCTAAAGCAAGGACGTCACCCATTTTTAATTTAACTAACTTGCTTTGGTGGCTGGTAGAGGCTCACATTGTGTTTTAAATTGACTTTTCTTTGTACATTGGGCATTGAGTCAGAACAGATTAAAGTTTTGCAGGAAACAAAATTTGTTGTAGAATCTCTATGGATTGAAATTCCGGGTAAAAAGGGGAAGGCGATGGCAGTGGGGATGTACTATCGACCACCTGGCCAGAATGAACAAATGGATGATGAAATGCTCAAAGAAATCAAGGAAGCTAACAAGTTACAGCACAGTAATAATAATGGGTGATTTCAATTACCCTGGTATCGACTGGGTCAGTGTCACAGCAGGACATGCTAGGGAGATAAAGTTTCTAGATGAAATAAATGACTGCTTCTTGGAGCAGCTGGTTCATGAACAGACCATAGGGAAAGCCATATTAGACCTAGTCCTTAGTGGAACACCAGATCTAGTGCAAGAGATAAGGGTGTTGGGGCCACTTGGCAATAGTGATCATAGCATGATCGCGTTCAATTTAATTAATGGAGGAAGGATGGTAAGGAAATCCACAGTACTACCTTCCCTTTTGAAAGGGATACTATGATAAAATGAAGAAAATAGTTAAGAAAAAACTAAAAGGAGCAGTTGCAAAGGTTAAAGACTTACATCAAGCTTGGGTGGTGTTGAAAAATACTATCTTTGAAGCCCAGACCAGCTGTATTCCACTCTTTAAGAAAAGTGGAAGGAAGTCCAAAAAACTGCCAACATGGTTTAAAGGTGAGGTCGGAGGCTGGAAATGGAGGAAAAAAGAGCCAAACAAAGAAACCTGGAAACGGCACAAGCACTGGCAAGTCAAATGCAAAGCATTGATAAGGCAGGCAAAGGGAGAATTTGAGAAGAAGCTTGCTGCGGAAGCAAAAACACGAAATAAAGACTTTCAAGTACTTTCATAGCAACAAACCTGTGAGAGAGTCAGTTGGTCCATTAGATGATAGAGGGGTTAAAGGGGCACTAAGAGGCAACAAGGCGATAGCGGAGAGACTGAATGAATTCTTTGCTTCGGTCTTTACTGAGGAAGATGTAGGGATGTTACCCATGACTGAAGTGGTATTTAAAGGTGCAGAAAAATTGAAGGAAATATCTATACATCAGGAAGATGTATTACAACTATTAGATAAACTGAAGAGTAGCAAATCACCTGGGCCGGATGGTATACATCTAAGGGTGTTGAAAGAACTGAAATATGAAATTGCAGACCTGCTATTAGTAATCTGAACTTTCATTAAAATCTGTAATACCTGAAGATTGGAGGATTGCCACTAACGCCAATTTTTAAAAAGGGTTCCGGGGTGATCTGGGAAACTACAGACCAGTGAGCCTGATGTTGGTACTGGGAAAAATGGTAGAAACAGTCATAAAGAACAAAATTACTCAACATGTAGATAGTCATGGCCTAATGGGAGACAGCCATCATGGCTTTAGACAAGGGAGATCTTGTCTTACTAATCTTATGTTTTTTTTGAAGGTGTGAATAAACAGGTGGACAAAAGGGAGTCTCTTGATATAGTGTATCTGGACTTTCAGAAAGCCTTTGACAAGGTCCCTCATCAGAGACTGTTGGCAAAATTAAAGAGTCATGGGATAGGAGGCAGTGTACTATTGTGTATCAGGAACTGGTTAAAAGATAGAAAGCAGAGGGTAGAGCTAAATGGCCAATTTTCCCAATGGAGAAAGGTGAATAGTGGTGTACCTCAGGGATCTGTGCTGGGTCCGCTGCTTTTTGACATATTCCCTTTTCCAAGTCATTTATGAATAACGAGTGAGGTTATCAAATTTGCAGATGACACAAAACTATTTAAAGTTCTTAAAACACAAGAGGATTGTGGAAAATTGCAAGAGGATCTTGATAAAGTGGAAGAGTGGGCATCCTAATGGCAGATGAAATTTAATGTGGACAAGTGCAAAGTTATGCACCTAGGGAAGAACAACCCAAACTATGGTTACATGATGCAAGGTTCCACATTAGGAACCACCACCCAGGGAAAACGATTTAGGCGTCATTGTGGATAACATGTTAAAACCCATGGCCCAGTGTGCAGCGGCGGCCAAGAGAGCAAATAGAATGCTAGGTATCATAAGGAAAGGAATGGAAAATAAAACTAAAGATATTATAATGCCTCTATCGTTCCATGGTAAGACTGCACCTTGAATATTGTGTGCAATTCTGGTCGCTGTATCTTAAAAAAGGGTATAGCATTATTAGAAAAGGTTCGGAGAAGAGCCACCAAAATGGTAAAGGGGATGGAAGGATACTCCCTATGAGGAAAGGCTAAAAAGGTTAGGGCTCTTTAACCTGGAAAAGAGATGGCTGAAGGGAGATATGATAGTCTATAAATTAATGAACGGAGTTGGACTGGTAAACATAGATCGATTGTTTACGTTTTCAGAATATAGGAAGATTAGGGGACATGCAATGAAGCTACAGGGTAAACTAACTAAGACTAATAAAAGAAAATATTTTTTCTCTCAGCATGTAATCAAACTCTGGAATTTGTTACCGGAGGATGTAGTAAAGGCTGTTAGTGTAGCTGGGCTTAAAGGTTTGGACAAGTTCCTGGAGGAAAGGTCCATAAACCATTAAGGGACCCAGGATATCAGTGCTTGACCCAGTACAAGCATTGTGGAGCCAGTGTCTTGGGGAAACTGCTAGGTATGTATGACCTAGATTGACCACTGTTGGAAACAGGATACTAGGCTTGATGGACCTTGGTCTGACCCAGTATGGCATATCTTATGTTCAAGGGGTGGCACCTGAATCTTTTGTCGGTGTTGGAATTCCATTATTCTGTGAGATTGAGATCAGCTTGTGTAAATGTTCAAATCCTTAGGTAATTGAAAAAGTATGTGTGGTTAAAATCCTGATTATTGGGCAGAGTTTAAGTGGGATGAATTGCCGCTTCCATATATAAGCCCACTTGAACATATTACACCAATTTTAGCTGAACTTCATTGGCTACCAATTTACTCCCGAATCAAATATAAAATTCTTGTCACTACATTTAAACTTATAAATAAACTTGCACCATCTGCACTAAATACACTGATTAACATTGACATTGATAAACGATCTCAAAGGAGCAGAAACATAAATACTTTAACAATACCAAAAGATTTTACAAAAGCCAGAAAACAAACCAATAAGAGAGCTTTCTCACACTCTGCTCCAATACTCTGGAACAATTTACCTGACAACATTCGCCTACTGTCTGACATAAAAGAATTTTAAAAAAAATTAAAAACTCACTTATTTACATTACACTATAATACACTCCCAAAACAGAATTCTCAAAGGGATACAGGCTAACATTTATTTTTAATATTATATACCCTATTTTCAAAAATAAACGACACTAATACACTAATTTAACCATACTACACACTCATTTACATGATGATTAATAATTTAACTAGCAATGTATATATGTTCTAATATGTTATACTTGTAATGTTACAATTTTCCTTGTAATTTATAATTATCTGTTCTATGTAAAATGTCCTGGTATATCTCATACCAATTAACCTACTGTTACATGTAAACCGCACTTGAAACATGGGAAAGAGCGGTATATAAATAACTGTTAAATAAATAAATAAATAAATATAGTCCTGCTAGACAAGTCCAGACAAGTGGGTTGTGTTCCCCTACCAGCAGACTAGCGTAGACAACAAATGAAGTCTTAGGTTTCAGTGACATCGTTCCCATGCTTCTATTCATCTCGGCTCCCAGAGAGTCCCTTCATATTTCTTTGTCTCCAGTTTAAAGTGGATGTATTGAGGAGCCTGCTTAAGCTTAGCTTATTCAACGTTTTTAAAAACACAAGAGGATTGTGAAAAATTGCAAGAGAACCTTGACAAATCGGGAGACTGGGTGTCCAAATGGCAGACAAAATGTTAATGTGGACAAGTTCAGAGCTATGCACTTAGGGAAGAACAATCCAATCTACAGTTACATGATGCAGGGTTCCACATTAGAAATTACCTTTTAGGAAAAGGATCTAGGTGGTGTCATGGATAATAGGTTGAAATCCTTTATCCAGTGTGCAGCGGCAGCCAAGAAAGCAAATAGAATGCTAGGAATAATAAGGAAAGAAATGGAGACAGACCAAATTAATGCCTCTGTATTGTTTCATGGTGCAATTTGAATATTTTGTGAATTCCTTAGCGGCCCTCTCAGTCCAGTCCTGACCTGGGTAGTCAACCTCCAACAGCAGCTTGGAGACTGAGCATGTCCTCCTTTTGATATTATTGTACTTGGGCTGCTGGTACTGCCTACCAAGCCCCGAATAAATCAGTCTCGGAGCAGGTGATCCCAGGGATCTGGACTCACTGAAGGAACAACTAAGAAGCTTCTGTGTGGGGTGTGTTTTTTAATATAAATATATATGTATTTCTATATATATCAATGCTTACATGCTGCTTTTCACTGGTTCAAAGTTGTGCAAGTTCAGGTACGGTATATATCTCCCTTGTCCCTGAAGGGCTCACAATCTACATTTTGTACCTGAGGCAATGGAGGGTTAAGTGGCTTGCCCAAGGCCATAAGGGAGTGTCTGTGGGGTTCAAACCTCTGGCCCAAGGTAACGTGCCCCAACCACTATGCTGTCACTCTTGTGGTGTGGGTTGGTGTGTGGTTTTTTTTTTTGTTTTTTTTAATTTGGTGTTCTCTCTCCTTTTTGGCTGGCTATTCAGTTATTTCCCTTACCTGGGCAGTTGGTTGGACCCCTGGAGGAATTTGCCTGCATGTTGATTGCTGGACAAAGTGTGTGTGTGTGGGGGGGGGGGGTTGGTATAGCGATATTTAGACAAGAGGCTCTCTTGCTGGGGGGAGGCGGCTTCCAGGTCCTGATGAGACAGCGTCAGCAGCTCCTGAACCTGTGATCGTATGAGGAGCCGCTAGCTCAATTCTGGTTACCATATCTTAGAGCAGGGGTCTCAAACTCAAATTGCTTTGAGGGCCGAATGAGGACTTGTAAAGTAACCCCGGGGGCTGCATAAGACACGGGGCCTCATTTGCATAAATATTTGCATAATGTTGCATAATGAGTGCATGGATAAAGAAAGACTAGAAAATTTCTATATTACTATAATCCAGTGCCAACCGCCAGGCACATTAGGAACTACTACTAACACTGCCCATTTGGAACCCATAGCAAACCCCCCGTATCATAACAGCACTACCAGGACTCACAAAGCACCAGACCCTACCTATCAAAAGGCAACACTGCAAATATTAAATCAATACATTTCAGAGAACAATACATGACCTACTGGGAAAAGAGAACAAGTAGCAATGTCAAATAGGAATTACACAGAATACCTCAGCACTGTAGAAATAAAACTATAAATTAATTTCTTGTACTAAAGCACAGACATTAATGATGCACATTTCCCAGAGCTGACATATTCCAGTTAATAAATTCAAAATAAAGAGATATTTTTCTACCTTTTGTGCATTTTTTTTCAGTTGCAATTGCTCCAGCCACTTCTGGTTTCTTCTTCGTGTCTTCTGCTATCTCCATCGTCTGCTGTCCATTTGTCCTTTCTTCTCTCTTCTAGTTTTTTTCCATTCTCTCTCTCTACATCTGCTTTAACATACTAATCTTTCTCCTTTTGCTCTTTCCTCATTCCTATTTCATCCACTCAAATTTTACCCCTCCATCCTCAATCCCCACTTACTCTCCCAATACCTGGCCAATTGTAGATTTGTCTTCTCTGCCAGACAAAATATTTTTCCCCTCTCCATTTCACTTTCCCAGCTCCATCCCATTCTAATCCTCCCCCAACATCAGCTCCCTTCTAGTTCCAGCCCCACCCAGCATCTGCTCCTTTCTAGTCCCTGCATCAGTCCATTTCCAGTCCTATCCTAGCCTCACCATCAGCCCATTTCCAATCCTAGCCCCCCATCAGCCCATTTCCAATCCTAGCTCCCTCCCCTCACAGCCCATTTCCATTCCAAGCCCCCCTCCCCATCAGCCATTTGCAGTTCAAGCCCCCCTTCCACTCAGCCCATTTCCAGTCCTAGCAACCCCCCCAGCCCCATTACCAGTCCTAGACCCCCTATAGCCCATTACCAGTCCTAACCTCCCCATAGCGCACTTCCAGTCTTACCCCCCCATCACCCCATTTTCAGTCTTACCTCCCCTCATAGGCCATTACCAGTCCTAACCCCCCAATCAGCCCACCTCCAGTCCTAACCCCCATCTGCCCATTTCCAGTCCTAGCCCCCACCATAGCCCATTACCAGTTATAACCCCCCCCCCTGCCAATAGCCCACTTCCAGTCCTAACCCCCATTACCCCATTTCAGTCAGCCCCTCCATAGCTCATTACCGGCCAGCGAAGGAGGGAAACAAAAAAAACCCCAAAACCCTGGCTTCTGCTGCTGCCGTTGCCGCCGTGGCAGCGGCAGAATCAATTGTCAAATTTAAAAAAAACTGACTTCTGCTGCTCAAGCAGCAAAATCAGCTGTCCTGCGGCCCCTTCCCCTCTGCCCGGAGATCCGACTCTGCTCTATCAGCGGCGTGCTTTTCAAGCCGCGACGAGAGTATTCCCCTCTCGCGCGGTTTAAGCCTATTCACTTTTCAAGCCGCGCGAGAGGGGAATACTCTCTTCGCGGCTTGAAAAGCACGCCGCTGATAGAGCAGAGTCGGATCTCCGGGCAGAGGGGAAGGGGCCGCAGGACAGCTGCTTGAGCAGCAGAAGTCAGTTTTTTTTTTGAATTTGACAATTGATTCTGCCGCTGCCACGGCGGCAACGGCAGTAGCAGAAGCCAGGGTTTTGGGGGTTTTTTTGTTTTCCTCCGTCGCGGGCCGCACAAAGTTGTCTCGCGGGCCGCATGTTTGAGACCCCTGTCTTAGAGTATAGCAGAACAGGTACAGAAAAAAGCCACCACAATCGAAGGATTCCCCTACAAGCAAAGGCTTAATGTTAGCTTGCTTTAACTTGGAGAAAAAAGATGGCTGGGGGAAATATGATAGAGGTCTATAAAATAATGATTGGAGTGGAACGGGTAAATATAGATTGGTGGCTTACACTTTGTTAAAGTAGGTTAGGGGGGGACACAAAGCTACTTTCCATGGTGTCTCTACAGTCCAATCCAGACCCATGGGTTGTCACTTTTTTCCTGCAGATGGAGATCGAACATTCTAGCTTTTGGTGATGTCATTACATAAAGAGCCAACGCTCTTCCCACCAAGCCAGTATACTGTCTCCAGCAGATGGGACAGAACCCTTTTAGCCTGGGCTAGTCTGGGTTCCTTGAGCTAGAATATACTAAAAAAAAAAAAAAAATCAGCTAAGCAGACCTTAGTACTAATCCTGTGCCAAACGATTGGGGGCAGATTGATTGAGCAGCTGCTGTGGTGACTTGGTCTGCCCCAGGGGACCAATTTCCGTTTATTCAGCAGTAGGACACTGGGAGTGGTGGTCTTTAATTCTTTCTACTCTAGAGAACATCAGACCTCCAGTCCAAAGCCCTGGCATCCATTGGTGGGGTAGGGGAGATAGGGCTTGCTGCTTTGTGTGAGTGCTTCGTCATTTGTGGCGGTGAGTACTTTCATTTGAATTCAGCCATGTGCTGTTGATGCGCCGAATTTGTGTGAACGCAAGTTGTGGCTTGTGCTTTATTTCAGCTGCTTTTTAGCTTGTCAGCCCAGGGTGACTGCAGAGTGGTAGAGATTCCCACCTTAGCATGTGCCCAGCAAAGTGCCTTGTGGGCTGCAGGGGCAGGCAGTCATCTGTCGGCAGTGGGTCTGTGTAGGGCCTGCGAGGTGGGAAATCCTTTCTGAGAACTGCTGAGCTCTGTGGTGGTTTTGCTGGGATTTCTGGAACCATGATTTTGACGGCTGTGGCTCCTGCAGTTCTTGGCAAGAACCACAGCCATCTTGTCGGCACTGCCAGTGAATCTTTTGCTGTCATAAGGGTTGACAGCAGGCAGAGCAGAGACCCCTGAGGCAGGCCAGCCAGGGGTCTCTTCCATTGCCAAGCTGTGGTTCCTTTATCACTGGAATTTCCTATTGCTGCATCAGGCTTACTGTATTAAGCAGGGCCTGATGGAGCAAACGGAGCCCAATAGCAAGCAGCCAGAGCAGCATGGAACAGCCGTGTGAGTGGGAGCACAAGGGCCTTGGTGTCAGGCTTGGCCTGAGGCAGGATGGTGGTCATAGATCAAGTGTCCATGCACTCCCTGGGGTCTGAGGACTCTCTGGAGGTTCCCTCAGGCTTGGAACAAGAGGTGGAGCTCTTAGGGCTCTGTAAGAACTCATTGCAGGTGGGGGAGGATCCCAATATAGTGAGGGTCTTCCGCAGAGAAGAGCTGTCAGTGTTAATTACCGATTAGCTAGTGGTGCTGAACATCTCTATGGATACCCCAGCAGCAGATCACTGCTGGAGGATCCATTGCTGCAGGGGATCTATGCATAGAACACTAAAGCAAATGATTTGGAGTGGGATTCTCCAGAGCCATGGGTCTGTGTGGTTAGGTTCATGCCATGCCTCTATCTCATCCCTGCTAGCGAAAGGGAGTGATTCCAGCTCCCAAAGGTGTATTCCTGATGTTGGTGGTGACTAACGTACCACCATTCCTTTTGGAAGGAGGAGCAGTGCTAAAGGACCTCCAGGATAAGAAGATACCTTAGCATAATTCTTGATCAGCCCTTCACCATGATCCCCCCCCCCCCCCACCTAAAACAGTCAAAACTATCTACTACAGACTAAAGACCATTCAGCACATAAGACCATTCCTAGAGTCACGACCTCAGATCAGTAATCCAAGCCATTATCACCCCCCCCCCCCCATTTTGACTACTGTAACAGTCTGTTGCAGGGTCTACCAGCCAAAAACCTCAATATCCTCCAAAAAGCACAGAACATTACAGCAAGAGTCATTTGCAGGGCCTCTCTAACCAATTATCATACCCATTCTATATAATCTCCATTGGCTCCCAATACTGAGCTGTATAGAATACAAGCTTCTCATGACAACCTTTAAACTGGTCAACAATATAGTGCCATCTGCCCTCTCGACACACCTTCAGACCCCACCACCAACTAGATCTCGAAGAGAAAATGCAGTATACTCCCTTGAGATTCCCAGCTCAATTCGCAAAACAAAACAGACCACAAGCTCCAGAGCTTTATACCTCCACCGCCTCTAACCTATGGAACTCCCTCCCACCCTCAATCCGAGCAATTAAAGACCTTCAAACTTTCAGAAAAACCCTCAAAACCCACCTCTTCACTGCTCACTATAGAGTTGGCAATACCTGCCTAAACTCACAACTTAGCCACACATGTAATGACAGCACCTAAACACCCCCCCTCCTCCCTGACACACTGTATCCTGCTCTCATAAGCCCGGTTAACATGTATTTATGGTTGTGTATAGTTTCTCTGGTTTAGTTAAGTGTATGACTAATATTGTTATAATGTTAAAAGTTCAAACCCTGTTATATGTAACATGTTGGTTCCTTGTAAACCACCCCTGATCTCTTGAAGGGGTGGTATAGAAATGTGAACTAAAAGTTAGATGCTGCTGAAGCAGGCATTTGAGGTCAACACTTTGGCCTTGCAGGCTTCGGTATGCGGAGCCTATGTGGAAAGGGCCTGCATGCAGTAGATTCATGTACTGACTGGAGCATTAACATGGCTAGTTGGAACCCTTCCTGAATCAGGGTGTATAGACTCAGGAGTCACGTACCTGACTGATGCCTTCTGTGACCTCCTTCAGACATTGGCCAGAGAGATGGCATCAGTGGTGGCCACCTGACTCTTGCTGTGGCTGAAGAGTTTGTCCGCAGATGTCTCCTTCCCAAGCAGTGTCTCAGGCTGCCTTTTCAAGGAAAGCTTCTGTTCAGGGAAGCTCTCAAAAGTTGGCCAAGGATTTAGGTGAGTCTAAGCACACTCGCTTGCCAGAAAACAAACTCAAATCCCAGAAACATGCAGCATCCACAATAAGAGGACAAGTGCAGGATTTTTGTATGTTTCGGGCAGCGAGGTTTGCACCTTTATCAAAAGTCCACATATCTGGTGAGGTAGAGGATCTGGTAGGGGCTGCTTTGCCAGGGCCAGATCAGGCCCCGAGAAGGCCCAATGAGATGAGGGGGGGGGCTCAGTTGGGGCTTGTGCTGATAGGTGGTCACCTGTGGCAATTTTACCCAGCCTGGGTCCACCTTACTCTGTAAAACTTAACTTGGATAACAGGGGTAACTATTTACAAATTATTTCTTCCTGTTCAAATGTAAACACAAAGTACCATTGGAAATGTGTAAATTCTTTGTTCAATGTAAACCGCGCTGATGCTGAATAGTGCGGTATAGAAGAGACTTTAAATAAATAAATACTCTGACCGTTGGGTGCTGGAGGTCATTCACAAGGATTATGCCCTGGAGTTTGCATCTCCTCTTGCAGATGCGTTTCTGATGTTGTCTTTCAGCACTCTAGGAAAGAAGAAAGCAGTCAACGACATGTTCCACCATTTTATTCAGTTGCGCACAAAACTGGTCCCCCAGGCCAGATTTGGCCTGTCCTCTACCTCAAGTATGTCAATTGAGCATTGCATATTCCTCATTTCAGATGGAGACCTTGTGATCCGTCATGGTGGCCTTGCAACAGGGAGAATTTTGCTTGCTTCCTTAGATCTCATGGAGGCCTACTTGCTTGCCCCATTCGGTCAGAGCATCAGCGGTTCCTGTGCTTTGCAGTACCCATGGGGCACTTTGTTTCAGGCTCTACCGTTTGGGTTTGCCACAGAGCCATGCACCTTCACCAAGATCATGATGGTTGTGGTCCAGTTGAGGAGCAACGGGGTTCCTTATCGTCCCTCCAGTCCAGTCCCGCACCTCTGGCTAGTATACCTCTTCCAGCAGCTTGGAGGCTGAGCCTGTCATCTTTTAGATGACACTAGTGTACATATGCAGCTGGCACCACCTACCAGCCCCTGTATGCTCAGCCTCCAAGCAGCTGGAGGAAGTTGTGAGCTAGGGTGCTGGACTCACAGAATGGACAATTAAGGAGATAGGTTTATTTAGTTTTGCTTTTATTTCCCCTGTTAAGGTGCAAGTTTCTTTTGTTTTTAAAGGCAGAAGTAAAAACAAAAAACAGAAGGAACAGAGACAACAGGGCTGAGGGGAGGATATCCCTTCTTTCCCCATTATCTCCCCCCCCCCCCCCCCAGGATTTCAGGGGGGTGGTTCTGTGGGGGCCTTCCTCAGTCAGTCAGACTTCTGGCTGCTCCTGAACCCATTATCGGGTGAGGAGCCGTTGCAGTTGCTTGACAGGAGTGCAAGCTGGCAGCCTTGAGTCCATCTTCCCTCCCCCTCAGCGCCAAAGCCAGGAATGAAGGCTGAGCGCAAGGGGTAGAAAAGCCATGCGGCAAAGAGGCTCCAAGGTAAGAGTGTGGGGGGGGGGGGGAGGACAGCAGAAACCTTTAGCAACCGCCAGAACATGAGGAGACAGAGCGGCCTGCAGCCACATGTTTGGGAGCCTGCAGCTGTGGGGAAACTCCCCCCCCCCCCCCCCCCCCCACTGCATTAGGTGCGATTTTCTTCTTATTCAGGCGCGCATGTGTTTAACCCTCTGCTGTATTTTTGCGTGCCTGGGAGAGGCAGCCACCAGTGAATAAAGCAGGACAGAACAGCCTCTTCCTAAGGGGCCATTTGCAGTTTCTTTTTCGTTTCAGTTAATTAGATTTCATTTTAGTTCAAGTACTCTAGTGCTCTGTGCCTGAGCCTGTGGAGGTGCACTGTGCTGGGGATCCTGTTACATACCCGGGTACAGATTGAAGGAGTTCCTGGGGAGTGCCCCCAGCCTTTCCCAGCATGCCGGCCAGACCACAGTGTCTGGTATAGGATGGTATCAAGGGTTGTGAGCCCCACTTAATCCTTAACCATTCCTTGTGTTATACATCTCAAAACGTATTTAGTGCACAGTGACTTGATGCAGACATGTGGGAAAGGCCTAATCAGATAGGCCATGGTTGTTGCTGGGCAAATTTCAGAGTGCTGTGTACCTGGTCAGGTGATCTAAAAGGCAGTTGGTTAATACTTTGTAACTTTATCCTGAGAAGGGTCTGATAGAAAGTCAGACACAGGAATAAAGATGTGAAAAATGCTGCATATAGGTTTGTAGCAGCTACAGCTCTGTGGAAAACAGAGTACCTGCATACAAGAAATGCATGTCATTTGAAAGACAATGGATAGGAAGCAAATGAAATCCTTCTGTCTGTGGTCAGTGAGTAACCTGGCATGATCATCTCTCGTCTCTTAGCCCAGATTATGTACCTATTAAATCTGTAATATTGCTTGTAAGGGAAGTTGTACTCCCTTATAGCTATTAGTAGTAGTAGAATAAAAATGTAAACTTAGAGAATGTGTCAAGTTTGGATCAGGGCAAGGTGCATTTCATATCTTTTAAGATACAACACTGCAGTGCAATCTAAAAATCCTCAAGATGTGCAGTCCCCGATGTGGTGTGATCTCGGAGGCAGGTGTCTTTCTAAACTGCACACGAGGCAGTCATGGGAGCAGGACCTGCAGGATGAGATGAGGCAGGAGAGTCCCTACTGGCTGCAGGAGACCCTGGGGGCGGGGGGTGCCATGTTACCTTCAACAGATCGCTCCCTGCACAATGCCTGGACCATCCACCCCTCAAGCCCAGGGAGCGATAGGGCTCCTGGAGGAGTTCTCACCGGAGTTTCTTACTTTTGCATAAGGCGTTTTGCCTACCAAGTTGTTCCTCGGCCCCGGAACACAGGGCTAAGAGGATGTTGGACACAAAAGAACACAAGTCAGGAGCAGTGGCGTCTAAGCACTAGAGGCTTAGAGGAGTGGCAGCAATCGCCGTTGTCAGGGGGACTGGATGGGGAAGACCTTGACACTGAGTTAGATCTGCAGGAGGAGTTGGAAGAAGTAGAGCACCCAGAACAGGAGGATCAGGCCCGACTTGTTCAGGTTTTCCACCGGGAGGAGCTACCAGTGCTCATCTTTATGCTTTTGTTTATGCAATTTCTTCAGATCTAGCCTGTCCAGGGACGGTTCCCGTTGGAGATCCTTCTTTTCAGAATTTTCTCCTGGATATGGCAACATCCCTTGCTATTCCTATCCCTGGCTATGATCCTGCACAAGGCTCTCTTTTTTTTTTTTCTGGAGAAAAGGAAAATATAATGCTTCCTTTACATCATTCCTTGCAGGATCTTCTAAGAATGTGGGAAGCATCTTTAAAGGGTTTCCTCACCTTCTAGAGCAGGGGTGGGCAAACATTTTGACTCGAGGGCTGCAATGGGTTCATATATTGGACCCGGGGGCCGGACCAAGAGTGGATGGACGGTGTGTATGTGTGAATTAATATAAATTAAATTTAAATTTGTAACATTAAATGTTTAGATTAATTTAAGGTAGAAAAGCATAGTTATTTTACAAAACTTTTATGCAATGTATTTCTTTCATAAAATGAGAGAAGTTTATAGTCAGTCAGTGCACATTCCAACAGAGTGATTCGTGCTCGAGATGCGTACGCACTTACCTATACATACAAAAACGCCGAAGCCGGGAGCAGGTGAAAAGGAAGCGCTTCTACTCATCAGCAGGGACTGGTTGCTGCCAGAGCACACGGTGGTGAGTAGGGGCTCCTGGGGGACTCTCTGAATTCAGTGTGTGCAATTCCTGATCCCCAGTCGCTTGGCAGGCACTGGGAGAGGACATTTCCGTCTTTGGGGTGACGTGGGACATAGACAGCTTTACCTTTCATTGAAGAGATAGCAATCAGAGAGCAGTGGGGCCAAGTGTTCCGACTTCGGCTGATTTCAGAGGCGTCCGAAGGCTGTGTCCGGAGGGGAAGCTCCGCCCCTGGGCCAGCGGACCTGTCTTCCCCTCCGATCTCCCGCGGGCCGACAGGAGGGATCTGTGCCGCGATCGCAGCGCTCTTCTGCCCGCAGGAGATCGGCTCCCCGCGGAACGAAGCCCTGATTGGAGCAGTAGAGTTTTAGTGTGGGGTCACGGCCCCTCTGCCCCCCCCACCCGCCCCTCTCTCCGACACCTATGGATGATTTTAAAAACAAGTAAAGCCTCCGGCCCTTATTCACGCTCTAAGCTTGAGCATTTCTCTTTCGCTTCGGCATATCCGAGGCGGCTGTTACGCTCTGCCACCGCGCTACTTCTCCTGTAGTTTCTATTTCCGCACGCGTCCACGGGCCGGATTAAAAGGTCCGCCGGGCCGTATACGGCCCGCGTGCCATAGTTTGCCCTTTCCTGTTCTAGAGCAACTGATCTGTATCAGGTGCCCCCCTCTACAGGGTTTCAAAAGACTCAACTTCCCCATCATTCCATTGTAGTGGAATCAGCAATGAGAGGTGAAAAGTAAGAAGAAGCACTCTTCTTACCCACCAGGTCATGAGTCTAGAACACTGGATGTCTCTTGGGGAAACTGCTAGGTACATATGACCTAGATTGGCCACTGTTGGAAACAGAATACTGGGCTTGATGGACCTTGGTCTGACCCAGTATGGCATATCTTATGTTCTTATGATGCCTTTGGATGTCAAACCTTCCAAACATCTATGCTGTCAACAAGGATTCTCTCATATTTTTTATGAGTCTATCCCTTCAGGAGGTCACAAAGAAATTATATCTTTTAACTCCTTTTCTTTCAGAGCCCAAGCCTGCAGACTATTCCTTATTACTTAGTCATAGTCAAAATATCTCTTGGTTTCTTACTCGTGCTTCCCTAGACTCCTTTGAGTCTGTTAGCAGAACCTCTGCTATAGCCATAGGAGCACGACGTAGAGCCTGGCTCCAAGCTTCAGACTTGAACAAATGGGCACAACAAAGACTGGGTAATACTCCTTGCACTGGAGAAAATCTCTTCAATAAGGAGTCTTTACATCAGGTTGCTCAGTGCTCCACTGACTTCCCTGTTTCTGAGGGCTATCCTAAGCCTTCTCCTTCCCCAGTAGGTAGGAAATGCCCTACCAAACCTTCTTTCCCTAGGAGGAGAAGGTTTTACTCTTCTCCTGCCCATCATACAGATGTTCACAAGCAGGGGAAACCTCGCCCTGGTCTGAAGAATACAAACTCTAGCCAGGCTAAATAAACCCAGCAACCATAGGGTTCTGATTAATCTCTTTTCTGCCTCTTTATAACCTACAGTTAACTTCTTTTCGGCAGAAGTTTTTCACTGTTTTTCATTCAAAACTCTACACATGGATTCCTATTCTCAGGACGTCCAGTTGCTCTTAGGTATGCTGAGCTGTCAGGATATTCATGTCTATGGGTCACAGGTTTTTCCTCCTCTTCCTGACAAGAGGTTTAACTACTATCTCATGATAGTTTTTCTGTACCAACATGAATTTTTTCCTTCCACGGACTTACCATATGGTAAGTCACCCTTCAGCTCCTGTATCTCTACCCTCTTCTCCAGGTTTTCCCCTGTAAGAGTGGTACCATACCACTGGAAGGCTTTCTTAGCCATTCTTGTCTGTCTTTCCATTCCACTGTGGAGTTTTTTCTCTTGAGTAAACTCCCTTCTTTTGTCTGGGCAGCTCATCAGACAGGGACAGGATTTTCTCCTCTTGTTCTGTCTGTTCTCTCTGTTTTACACAGAAAGATTCTCTCTGCTGTCCTATTCAGTAGCTGCCCATGCAGGAGTTCCAGTGATTGGACTACTGGTACTTTTCCACAAGTTCCAGTCTTGTCTTCCACTACTTTCTGTCTGGCCTTAGTAGTGATTCCAAGACAGTACTTACATCTTTCTTGGATAATCCTTATCACTACAGGCTTATCACACTATCTTCTATTCTTGCCATCTCCAATTCCTTTGGGTTTGGAAGCATAGTTGACGTGGCTGCTGGTTTTTCCAACAGCCAGTTCCTTATCGTCACTCCAGTCCATTCCCTTTACTTCTGGGTTACGCAACCCTTCCAGCAGCTTGGAGGCTGAGCCCAACCTTTTTGGGGATGGAGCGGTATAAATACCACTGGGACCACCCACCAACTCCAGTATTCTCAGCCTCCAAGCAGCTGGAGGGTTCCATAAGCCTAGGGCTTACTGGAGTCTTTCCTTTTATTTAGATTTACTTAGATTTTCACTGAAATTTTCTCCTTTTATTTCTTGACTGTTGATTTCTTTATATTCAGTTTTTTCCCAGGTCTGCCCCTTTAATTCCCCCTGCCTGCTCGCTCTCCCCCCCCCCCCCCCCCCCCCGGGTCAGCAAGGACATCGGAGGCGTTTTTTTCTCCTGCAGGCTACAGCAAAGACCTGCCTTGCTCGGATTTCCTTTGCTGCGATATCGGCTGGCTCCTGCCCTACTTCACCTGAGCTGGTCCTGCCTCGTGCCGAAGCCCTCCTGGTAGCTGAGCGCTTGAGGCAATGCCGCAGGCCCATTCCCACCGCCGGACCCGTCCCGGAGCAGGAGGACGTGGAGGCGAGTTCCGGGTTTCCCGTTTGACCGCGGGGCAGCTTTTCAGCGGCGATCTTCTTTAGGAGAGCGGTTCCCACCTCAGGGCTGCGTTCGGGGTTGAGATCCACCGGCCCGGAGAGCGGACTTGCGGTCCCCCGTTCAGGCTCCACGTGGCGAGGCCTACCACGTGTAGAGCCGGCGGGTGCTGATTGCTGAGTCGGGCCCATCCAGCAACAGAAGCATAATCGCAAGTACTCTGCTTATCTTCAGTTTGTTCTTAGCGATTTTATTTGACTTTGTTCAGTTTCTTGTTTATACTGTTTTTAACACGCATAAGAAGAAAGGGGCTGTTAGTTCCAGGCCCGGGGGGACTGTCCCTTTTCTGGAGGAGAAAGCTCAGCTCATTTTCTCACATTGGGCTGTGCAGTTTGTGGGAGCTTAGACTGGTGCAGAAGCCTCGGAGTAGGAAGGGCTTCTGTAGCTCCCATCGGGGACATGGCAAGCAAGGCTAGGTGTCCATCATGTGGCACACGAAGGGGCACTTCCTCGGAGGCAGGCATCTGCAGGGGGTGTGCTGCAGTAGCTGCCTCCGTGGAACAAGAAATTAGCTTGACCATTCCACAGCCTCCTCGGGTCAGGAGACTCCCTGGCAGGGAGCTCACAGCTCACTCCCTCCACATCCACGGATTTACCCACTCCTATTCTACTCCCTTCGCCTCCACCTGCAGGTGTAGCGGGGACGGGGGATTTCTTCACCCCTGATTTCATCCTTTTACTTCACAAGGCCTACTGCTTGTGTAAGCAGGGCTTAGGGCCAGGTGAGGCTGGTCCGTCGTCGGACGGCAGCTCAGCTAAGCCCGTGAGCAAGCTGTCAGGAATCCTGTATTCCTCCTAAGCGTTCTCGTCTTAGTGATGAACCTCATGCATCCTTATCACAAGGTACCCCGGAGGAGGATAGCTCTGATAAGGACTTGGACGAAGAAGAGGAGGAGCTTGAAGAAGGGGAAATCCCGGAAGAAGATCACTCCCGGATAGTTAGTCTTTCGTCAGGAGGAGCTCCCGGCATTAATTAGTGAGTCCCTGAAAGTTCTCAATGTGGCCTCAGACACGCCAGCAGAGGAGGAGGCGTTGTAGGATCCATTAATTCAGGCTATTAGGAAATCCCCAGAAGGTTTTCCCGGTTCACAGAGTGGTACGGCGGATGATCCAGGAAGAATGGGACCAACCAGAGTCTAGCTTAAGGGGAGTCCGGGCCATGTCTCGCCTGTACCCTCTTCCAGAGGCAGACAAAACTGCTGAAGTCCCCCAGGGTGGACGCAGCGGTATCGGCAGTTACTAAGAAGACTACTATCCCAGTTGAGGGCAGCTCGGCCTTAAGGGATGCTCAGGACAGGAAGTTGGATACGCTCCTGAAACAAGCCTTTGTAAGCGCCCTCGCCTTGCAGGCCTCCGTGTCAGGAGCTTGGGTGGCATGGGCCTGTTTAAGGTGGGCACAACAGCTCCAGGCAGCAGAGGGCCCAACGGACTAAGCACGGGCCAACTCGGCTAGGGTGGAATCCAGAGCAGCCTTTCTGGCGGATAGTCAGTATGACCTCATCAGAAGTCTAGCCAAGAACATGGCTTCGGTGGTGGCGGCTAGACGTTGTTTGTGGCTACGAAGTTGGGCAACTGATGCTTCCTCGAAGGCACGCCTGAGTCGGCTTCCCTTTAAGGGGAAGCTATTGTTTGGAGAAGATTTAGAGAAGTTGGTAAAGGACCTGGGCGAGTCTAAGGGAGGCAGGCTTCCGGAAGATAGGCTAAAGCAAGGGTGCTCCCTAGCCCCAGTGCGCTCCCAACCTAGGGACTCTCGGAGGTTTCGCCCAGCCAGGTCGAACTCATTTCTCAGGGGCCGGTTTCCCTCGAAGGGACAAGGCTTTAGAGGGTTTCATGGAGCAGGTCGAGGTTTTGGGGCCTCCTCCTCCTCTGGACCTAGAAAACAACCATGAGATGTCGGGGGGGGGGGGCCAGGGGGAAGAGCTGCCGGTGGGCGGACGCTTAAGGCAGTTTCTCCTCGCCTGGTCCCGGGTCACGCCCGATCAATGGGTCTTAGAGGTGATCAGAGAGGGCTATGCTCTCGAATTGGCAAGGCAAATTCCCCCAGCCTTTGTTCAGTCTCCCTGCGGTTCTTCTACAAAGAGGGCGGCAATAGATGCAACTCTCACACGACTAATTTCACTCGGGGCCGTGGTCCCAGTACCTCCAGACCAGTGCGGCTCTGGTAGGTACTTGATTTATTTCGTGGTGCCAAAGAAGGAAGGCTCTTTTCGGCCGATCCTGGACTTAAAGCAGGTCAATCGCTGTCTCAGGGTGCTACACTTCCGCATGGAGACCCTACGATCCGTCATAGCAGCCGTGAGGGGAGGGGAATTCCTATCGTCCCTCGATTTGACAGAAGCCTATTTGCATATCCCTGTCAGGAAGTCCCACCAGCAGTTCCTGAGATTCGCAGTGCCAAGAGGCCATTTTCAATTCCAGGCCTTGCCTTTCAGCCTAGCTACGGCTCCCAGGACGTTCACCAAGGTGATGGTGGTAGTAGTGGCCGCCCTACGGAAAGAGGGAATATTGGTTCACCCTTACTTAGACGACTGGCTGATCCGGGCAAAGTCAGAAGAGGAGAGCCGCTCAGCGACTGCCAGAGTGATCCAGGTCCTAGAAGAGTTGGGGTGGGTCATCAATCGGGCCAAGAGCCGAACAAATCCCTCCCAGGAACTCGAGTACCTCGGGGCAAGATTCGACACCAACAGAGGCAGAGTATTCCTGTCTCAATCTAGGTCAAGGGAATTAAGGCTTCTAGTCACACAGTTTCGAGGCAGACGAAATCCCTCCGCGTGGCATTATCTTCAGGTTCTAGGAACAATGGCGGCGGCCATAGAGGTAGTACCATGGGCCAGGGCCCACATGAGGCTGCTGCAGCGGGCTCTATTACGCCGATGGTCCCCCCAGCGTCACCCTCTGTCAATGCAGTTACCTTGTGCCCCGCGGACCAGTCAGGCACTCCGCTGGTGGCAGTGCCCAAGGAATCTGGATCGCGGGATGCCCCTCGAGCCTCCTCAGTGGTTACTATTGACGACGGATGTCAGGCTGGGGAGCGCACTGCGAGGACAAGTTCGTCCAGGGTCGGACACCGTTGGAGTCTCAGTGGCCCATCAACAGACTAGAATTGCAGGCCGTCGTCCTAGCACTCAAGGCTCTCGAGGTCTTAGTGCAAAAAAGAGCAATTTGCGTTCTCTCCGACAATGTCACCGCGGTGGCCTACATCAATCACCAGGGCGGCACCAGCAGCCCCGCCTTGGAGAAGGAGGCGGCTGTCCTATTCCAGTGGGCGGAGATTCGTTTGTCAGCACTCAGCCCAGCACGTGGCAGGCACGGACAATGTCACGGCAGATTTCCTCAGCAGATGCAAGATAGACCACGGAGAGTGGGAACTGCAACAGGAGATCTTCGAACAAATAGTGGCCCGATGGGGGCTTCCAATCATGGATCTCATGGCACGGTTCTCTTCTGCCAAAGTGGGCAGATTCTTCAGTCGGCGGAAGGAAAGAATGTCTGAAGGCCTGGATGCCCTGTCCCAGAAGTGGCCTTCGGAAGGTCTGCTCTGTGTTTCCTCCTTGGGCTCTGATCGGGAAGGTACTCCATCGGGTGGAGGCTCACCAGGGATTAGTAATCCTCATAGCTCCAGATTGGCCCCGTCGCCCCTGGTATGCAGACCTGGTGAGGTTGATCGCCGACCATCCTTGGCGGCTCCCTTGCAACAGGGACCTGCTGAGACAGGGTCCGGTTCGGATGCCTCACGTGGATCGATTCTCGCTTACGGCCTGGCTATTGAAAGGGCGCGGCTCAGGAGCTGTAATCTCGACACTGTTGAATGCTAAGAAGCGCTCGACCTGTCTTTCCTATATAAGGGTCTGGCGCATCTTCGAAGCCTGGTGTGCGGAGCACCACCGTAAACCCCTTTCGGCCTCAGTCCCGGAGGTTCTAGAATTCTTGCAAGCAGGGTTTGACAAGGGCTTGGCGCACAGCTCCTTACGAGTCCAGCTGGCTGCCATTGCTTGCTATAGAGGCAAGGTCCGTGGAAAGCCCCTAGGGGCCCATGCGGACGTATCCAGGTTCCTAAGGGCGGTTAGACAACTGCGTCCTCAACGGAGGTCGGTCATCCCCCCCTTGGGATCTCAACCTTGTGTTAAATGCCTTGGTCGGGGAGCCATTCGAACCAGTAAAGAGGGCCTCCTTAAAGGATCTGACCCTAAAGACGGTTTTTCTGGTCGCTATCTGTTCGGCCAGGCAGGTCTCAGAGTTACAAGCGCTGTCATCTCGGCCACCCTTTCTCTCCTTTCTCAAGGACAAAGTGGTCCTGCGCACGGTTCCTTCCTTGCCCAAAGTCATCTCTCCCTTTCATGTGAACCAGACAGTTACCCTCCCGGCTGTGGTGGCCAAAGGGCTTGAAGGTAGGAATAGCAAACTTCACCTCCTAGACGTCCAGAGGACCTTGAAGCGTTACCTCTCTCGCACGGCCCCTTTCCGGAAGTCCGACCAGCTTTTCATTCAGTTTGGGGGCCCGCACAAAGGGGAGGTGGCGGCCAAAGCTTCCATATCCAGATGGATTAGAGAAGCCATCGCCTCCGCCTACATCCTGAGAGGGAAACAGGTTCCCGTGGGTCTGCGTGCACACTCCACTCGAGCTCAGGCTACCTCTTGGGCGGAATTCAGCCTGGTTCCCCCTCTGGATATCTGTAGGGCAGCAACTTGGTCCTCCCTACATACCTTCACCAAGCACTACAGGCTGGACATACAGAGTGCAGCGGACGCTCGGTTCGGTCTGGCGGTTCTTCAGTCCGGCCTGCCGGATCCCCCCCAGCATTGAACTGCTCGGGTACTTCCCAGAAGTAAAGGGACTGGACTGGAGTGACGATAAGGAAATAGTAATTAGATCTTACCTGCTAATTAGTGTTCCTGAAGGAACGACAGTCCAGTCCCTGATCCCACCCGGTTCCGGCGGCTGTTGAGGCCTATAATTCATAGAAGGACTGCAGACCGAGCGAGGGGCTGGTTCTGGATGAGGGGGGGGGCAGGAGTAAGCCGGCTTTGCCAGTCTCAGGTAGACCACCTCTGCTCCTTGCCACTCCTCCTCTCCTACTCCTATTCTTAAAAAAAAAAATATATAGATATAGATAGATATAGATATATATATAGATATACACATACTTAATTATCACCTGTTACAGGTAAGTAACTGTGCTTTATAGTAGCATACATAGTAAATGACAGCAGATAAAGACCAGTATGGTCCATCTAGTCTGCCCAGTAAGATGGCAAGAATAGGTGCACCTGCTGCTCCGTGCAGGTCACCCCCTCCCCATGTCTTGGTTTAGCGGTGAACCCACCGCTTCGTGTAGGACACCCCTGTTTGTTGAGAAATTAGGTAGTTAAGTTTATTTTGATTTTTATCCTGTTGCTGTGAAGGGATCCATTGTCTGCCCCATGACATTTTTAATTCTGTCACTGTATTTGCCCCCACCACTTCCTTTGGGAGGGCATTCCAAGTATCCACCACCCTTTCAGTGAAAAAGTATTTCCTGATATTGCCTTTCATTTTACCCCCTTGCAGCTTCATGTTACGCCCTCTAGTTATAGCTATCCCTCCCAGGAAAAATAAGGTTTATCCCATCTAAATCTCAAACACCTGCCCACACAGTGGCTCATAGTTTAAGAAGAATAACCCTTCCAAGTCTCCCCCCCCCCCCCCCCGCACCCTCAAATACCAGATTTACTCCCTACACTGCCGAAAGGGGAGCACTGCCTTCAGTTGGTCTTCCATCTGCTGCTCTCACTACTTTTACTTTTCAGAACCTCTGTTTTTGGTTAAGTTTAATTTATACCCTGACATCTTACTATACCCCTCTATAATGCGCAAGAGATTTGGCAATGTAATTGGCAGCTTCCTAGCCACAAAAAATGTCATCCGCATATAAAGCCAAGTTATACTCTGTCTCCCACTACATAAGAACATAAGACATGCCATACTGGGTCAGACCGAGGTCCATCAAGTCCAGTATCCTGTTTCCAACAGTGGCCAATCTAGGTCATACGTACCTAGCAATATCCCCAAAAGACACAGGTTCCACAATGCTTGTACTGGGTCAAGCATTGATATCCTGGGTCCCTTTTTAATAGTGGTTTATGGACCTTTCCTCCAGGAACTTGTCCAAACCTTTTTTTAAACCCAGCTATACTAACAGCCCTTACTACATCCTCCGGTAACAGATTCCAGAGTTCGATTACACGTTGAGTGAAAAAATATTTTCTCTTATTTGTCTTAGATAGTTTACCCTGTAGCTTCATTACATGTCCCCTAGTCTTTCTATACTCTGATAGCGTAAACAATTGATCCACGTTTATCCGTTCCACTCCATTCATTAATTTATAGACCTCTATCATATCTCCCCTCAGCCGTCTCTTCTCCAGGCTAAAGAGCCCTAACCTTCTTAGCCTCTCTTCATAGGAGTAGCCTTCCATCCCCTTCACCAATTTGGTGGCTCTTCTCTGTACTTTTTCTAATAACGCTATGTCCTTTTTAAGATATGGTGAGCAGAATTGCACACAATATTCAAGGTGCGGTCGTACCATGGAGCAATACAGAGGCATTATAACATCCTTTTGTTTTATTCTCCATCCCTTTCCTTATGATACCTAGCATTCTATTTGCTTTCTTGGCCGCCGCTGCACACTGGGCGGAGGGTTTTAACATGTTATCCACGATGACTCCTAAATCTTTTTCCTGGGTGGTGGTTTCTAATGTGGAGCCTTGCATCGTGTAACTATAGTGTGGGTTGTTCTTTCCTAGGTGCATAACTTTGCACTTGTCCACATTAAATTTCATCTGCCTTTTGGATGCCCAGTCTTCCAATTTATCCAGATCCTCCTGCAGTTTTCCACAATCCTCTTGGGTTTTAACAACTTTAAACAGTTTTGTGTCATCTGCAAATTTGATAACCTCACTAGTTATTCCCTTTTCCAGGTCATTTATGAATATGTCAAAAAGCAGCGGACCCAGTACAGATCCCTGGGGTACTCCACTATTAACCTTTTTCCATTGGGAATATTGGCCATTTAGCCCTACCCTCTGCTTTCTATCTTTTTAACCAGTTCCCGATCCACAATAGTACACTGCCTCCTATCCCATGACTTTTTAGCTTCGCCAAAAGTCTCTGATGGGGGACTTTGTCAAAAGCTTTCTGAAAGTCCAGATACACTATATCAACCGACTCACCTTTGTCTACCTGCTTATGCACACCTTCAAAAAAACATATCAGATTAGTAAGACAAGATCTTCCTTGTCTAAAGCCATGTTGGCTGTCTCCCATTAGGCCATGACTATCTACATGCTGTGTAATTTTGTTCTTTATGATCGTTTCTACCATTTTCCCTGGTACTGACGTCAGGCTCACCGGTCTGTAATTTCCCGGGTCACCCCTGGAACCCTTTTTAAAAATTGGTGTTACGTTGGCGACCCTCCAATCTTCAGGTATTACAGATGATTTTAATGAAAGTTCACAGATTACCAATAGCAGGTCTGCAATCTCATATTTCAGTTCTTTCAACACTCTGGGATGTATACCATCCGGTCCAGGTGATTTGCTACTATTCAGTTTATCAAATAGTTGTAATATATCTTCCCGGTGTAGCGATATTTCCCTCAATTCCTCTGCAGTATCACCTTTAAATACCACTTCAGTCTTGGGTAACATCCCTACATCTTCCTCAGTAAAGACCGAAGCAAAGAATTCATTCAGTCTCTCTGCTATACCCCCTGCACAAACACTGAGGCCACCATTGCCAGTGATTCTATTACCATCACAAAAAAACAGTGGGGACAAGAGGCACCCCTGGCAGGTACCTCTGCCCAACACCAATTTTCCCAAATATTTATTATTGATCTGTATCCATGCTAAGAGGGCAGTGGTACATAACCCTGATCCATGCCATGAATCTCTCTCCCCCCACCCCCATTTTTCTCAATTCAAACATGAGTTATCTAGTTGATTTTCTTGGGGTACTGGTTGCGTTCCATTCACTAGATACCAAGATTTTATATATCAACTGGTAAAGTTTCAGGGGATGCCTGTTATCTCATGGGGCGCTGCAGCATATGAATGTCCTGAATATTTCAGAGATATTGGAGTTTTATGATACAGAAAAGATGTCACCTTCGATGCTCCTGATTAATTTGGCATTGCCTTCTGATCGTGAGTGGTTACTCAAACTCTACTTTAAAAAATGTTCTGTTTCATTTAAAGGTTTGCTAGTACAAATTTTTCCGGATCTAGCCCAGGAGACACAAGAGATTGAGGGAATTTTTGATTTTGAAACCTGGGGGGCTCTTTTTCTTAAATTTTCTTGCAAATGTATGGTAAGGTTGCAGTCTGTGGCTTATGTTTTCTGAGACCTTTTTCAGTTGGTATCCTTTATAAGTACCCATTCCTGATCGTCCCTCTAGTCTAGTCCCGGAATCCTTTGGGTTGTCAACCTCATCCAGCAGCTTTGGAGACTGAGAAACTTCATGGTTGTGATGTCACTGGTATATAAGCACCGGTACCTCCTCTTCTCACCAGTTATCAGTCTCCAAAGCAGCTAGTGAGGTGGTGAGCCGAGGGATTTCAGGGCTCACTTGAGGAACAATTAAGCAGAGTTTAGTTTAAAAAAAAAAAAAAAAAGTAGGAGCATATGGGTTTTTGTTCAAGAGAGCTATTTAAAGTTAATTGATATTCTGTCTGGAGAGCACCTAATTCTGACCGTCGGTGGCTCTGAGATCCTCGTCTTTTTCCTTTTTTATTTTCATTCTTCTGTCTGCTGGGGAGAGTCGGGAGCTGGTGTCTTCCTAGAAGCAGGCTGGAGGAGAGGATCCGCAGCTGCTTACCCGGTCTTAACAAGCTGACACGGGAGGCAGCAAGCAGTTGTGCTCAGTGCGCAGAGGGCCTGCCTGCATGCGCTTGGAGCCGACCTGCCCTTTGGTGTGCTGTACCGGGAGGAGTTTCCGCTGCGGCGATTTCTGCAGCCCAGATGCTGCCGGGGACAGAGGAGCTCATATCACGAAGGCACAGCAGTTTGCCAATCACCAAGAGGTAAGGAGCTCTTTTCGGCGGCGTTTTCATTTTTATGACGGGGCAGGCCTTGCCGCATGTGATTTGAGCGGGAAAATAGCTGTTTTCAGTTGGGAGGACTTCTGAGGCCTATAGACAGCTCAGATAGCTTCGTTTTTGCCACTTTGCTTCAGAGTTTTGTCTGGGGGGACAAGTTTGACCGGGAAGTCTCCTTATTAAAAAAAAAAAAAAAAAAAAAAAAGTATTTTTTCTTGTCAAGCAGCTCTGTCTGTTTTGTGGAGCCAGGAAGAGTTTGGTATCTCCTGAGGGAGTGTGTAGGGGCTGCAGTAATGAAGCTGGCACTGCAGATCTGCCAGCAGAGGCGGTGGGGGCCGAAAAGGAGAGCTCACTGGAGGTGCTTGAGCCCATTCTTGCCCCTCTGCCAGCTCCTGAATCGCTGCCCAGTACTTCAGGGGTGCAAGATCCTCCACTGTCACAACTGCCTACTTCGGGGGGTTTGGCGGCTATATTTTCATCTGATTTTTTTTAAACTTTGATCCAGAAGGCGTTGGGTAGCCCTCAGGGGGGCCCGATAGCAGGGCCTTCCGGAGAGGGGCTTAGTGGAAAAAGGTCAGGTTCTACTTGCGCGGCGGATGTTGCTGGAGGGGTGCTGAAGCGGGCCAGAATTGATAGAGATCGCTCTGAGCAGTCGGTCCTGTCAGAGGACATTCACACAGAGGACGCGGTTCTTGATGAGGGACTGGAAGAGGATCTTGAGGAAGGTGAGATTAAGGATCAAGAAGATCAGGCTAGAGTGGTCCGAGTGTTCCGTAAGGAGGAATTGCTGGCTCTTATAGCGGAGTCCCTTAAGACTCTGAACATGCCAGCGGTAGGAAAACTCAGAAGGATAAAGCAATCTTTATTGTAAAGCAAATGCCACTGGCCCGACACAGGCTGTGTTTCGCTGCCTTCTTCAGGGGCACTAAAAGTGGACTTAAACTGCTTTTATCCTTGCAATTATATCTAATACTACACCTTTAAGGTTTACTTTCCAATGCGTGTGAAAAAGGAGAAACCTCCTTTACACTTGTCACGCTCCCCTACTACAGGCCAGAGGCTTTATAGCAGGGGTGACCGCTATCTTGCTTCCAAGTGTCCTACCTAGCTAGCAGCAAGGGTTGCTGGGATATGTAGTTTTAGGTCACACACTTTCACAAAATGTGTTGTGGCACAAGGGTCTTTTGGAACAGATAAATTTATTTTTATGGGGTTTTCCCTTTCACATGGGTTCTTAGGCATAAGACAAAGCATATAATTCTTCTCCAAATTAACAGGAAAATATGAGCAAATAAAAAGCAGAAATAAAGTGGAAAAACTGTTTCTTCACAGTAACTCAAATAACCAAACAACTTTGTACTTCTTCTCAGACAAAGCTTGTTTAACGTAAATCCAATTCATCTATATTACACAGAGAACAGTCCATCTCATAGGAATCAGGTGACTCAGGAATATCAGCTACGTCAATCATATCCTCACTTTCATTCTCACGGCTCTGCTTAGGAAAACTTCTGCACTGCAATCCTGGAATAACTTCTTGCAGCTGCTCTAGCAAGTTTCCTCTCTCAATAGCCATGACCTCTTCTGGTTCAGGAGATTGGTTATCACGTAAGCTCTTCTTTATGGTTCTTACATCAGCATTAAACCATTTATCAAAAGTGTTTCTGCTAGGTGCTTTTACAGCAGTGCTATCATGGCACTTATTAGCACTTGCTTTCAATTGTTTCACAATGTCCTCAACAAGACCCTGGCTAGGAAGCAATTCTGACGTACCTTCTCTGCTGGCACTGCCCTGTCTGTGCTTGGAGCTTTCTTCCCTTCTACAGGCAAATGGCTTGACCCTGTCTTCAGGAAACTCCCACAACGGCTTTGGCTTAGCTTTAAGGTAACAAGGAAAGGACCCACCAGAATCTTCCTTGCCTGGAGCTGGGTTCCAAGACTTTCCTGTCTGCTGCCTTCCTGTTTGCCTTCTTTGCTGAAGTGGCTTAGACAATGGCAGAGGCTTCTCTCTGCCTTCTTGTCTGTCCAGTTTCTCTCTCTGGTTCTGAGTGCTGTTCTGATTCTCTCTGTTCTCCTGTCGGCTGTTCTCCTGTCGGCTGTTCTCCTGTCGGCTGTTCTCCTGTCGGCTGTTCTCCTGTCGGCTGTTCTCCTGTCGGCTGTTCTCCTGTCGGCTGTTCTCCTGTCGGCTGTTCTCCTGTCGGCTGTTCTCCTGTCGGCTGTTCTCCTGTCGGCTGTTCTCCTGTCGGCTGTTCTCCTGTCGGCTGTTCTCCTGTCGGCTGTTCTGAAAGACTAGCTCTGAAGCTGGTTTAAAACGGCTTCCTTGTGCAGGCACGCCCTTCTGGTTACTCAGGTGCACCTCGTTAGAGCTGCTTTCAGCTCTTGCGTCATGACTATGGTTGAGCTGCATTCTGTCTGAAAGCTTCCTGCTGCCATGGAAACCTGGGTTGCTCTGAGTTTTAAAGGTACAGTGCTCGCTATTCTGCCATTCCCTCTGCTCAGGAATGCTTTTGGTACCACACACTATACAGCAAATTGGACTTTCACCAAGAAACCATTGGTGTAATACAAGTTTTCACACCCTCCATGAAATAGAGCCGCTTTGAGAATGAACATTTAGAAAAACGCCGACTTAGAATGAACATTTAGAAAAATGTTCATTCTCAAAGCGGCTCTATTTCATGGAGGGTGTGAAAACTTGTATTATGCCGATGGTTTCTTGGTGAAAGTCCAATTTGCTGTATAGTGTAAAGGAGGTTTCTCCTTCACACGCGTTGGAAAGTAAAACTTAAAGGTGTAGTATTAGATATAATTGCAAGGATAAAAGCAGTTTTTAAGTCCACTTTTAGTGCCCCTGAAGAAGGCAGCGAAACACGGCCTGTCGGGCCAGTGGCATTTGCTTTACAATAAAGATTGCTTTATCCTTCTGAGTTTTCCACGTTTTTTGGACTGGTTCTGTTCCTGGTAACGTGGGTCCGTGCCTGAGTGTTGGACCATGCCAGCGGTAGGTCCAGCTGAGGATGCAGCCCTAGAGGACCCTTTGCTGCAGGCTTTTTGTAAGATGCAGAGAGCTTTCCTGGTGCGCAGTGTATTTAAGGACATGATTCAGGAAGAATGGGATATGCCAGAGGCTGTGCTTAAGGGATCTAGAGTGTCGCAGCTTTACCTGCTGATGGATCAGGATCAGGAGCTGTTTAAAGCTTCAAAGGTAGATGCGGCCGTGTCGCCTGTAACTAAGAAAACTACCATCCCAGTGGAAGGATCGGCGGCGCTCAAGGATGCGCAGGATTGTAAGTTAGAGACTTTGCTAAAGCAAATTTCTGAGGCAAATGCGTTATCCCTGCAAGCCTCTATCTGTGGAGCTTGGGTAGCCCGAGGCTGTTTGCGGTGGGCGCAGCGCATTCAGGCAGAGAGCTCGGTGGAAGAGACCGAGGAGGCGTCCAGGTTAGAGTCCGGCACGGCATACCTGGCTGATATTCATTATGATCTGATCCGCGGGTTAGCGAAGAGTATGGCTTCAGTAGTAGCGGGAAGGAGGTGTCTTTGGCTGTGAAATTGGACAGCGGATGGCTCGTCTAAAGCAAGGTTGAGTAATCTTCCTTTCCGCGGCAAGTTACTTTTTGGTGAGGATTTGGAAAAGTTAGTGAAGGATTTAGGAGATTCCAAGGGAGGTAGGTTGCCAGAGGACAAGCAAAAGCAGGGGCAGTCCAGGCCCGGTCTGCGGGGGCAGCAGCGGGATTTTTGCCGGTTTCGAAACCTGAGTTTTGGTCAGGGGCAACAAGGACGGTTTCCTTCTCGCCGCCAAAGTTTTCGGGGGTTTCGAGGGGCAAGCAGGGGTTTTACACCTGCGTCCTCTTCCTCCACTTTCAGAAAGGCACAATGAAGTCAGGAGGGTCCAGGGGGAGGTGGTTCCCGTGGGAGGTGGTTCCCGTGGGAGGTCGGTTGCGGGATTTTTACCCTGCCTGGGCCCGACTCACTTCCGATCGGTGGGTGTTAGAGGTGATTCGAGAAGGTTATGCGTTGGAGATGCAGCGACCGGTGCGCGATTCTTTCGTTCAGTCCCTGTGCAAGGCAAGCGAGAAGCGCAAGGCAGTACAGGAGACGGTACAACGGCTGCTGGCACTCAAGGCGGTTGTGCCGGTTCCTGTTAACCTGTTAGGAAGCGGTCGATCCTCCATTTACTTTGTAGTGCCAAAGAAAGAAGGTTCTTGGCACTCCATTCTAGACCTAAGGTAAATCGCTGTCTTCGAGTATCGCATTTTCGAATGGAGACCCTCAGGTCGGTTATTGTAGCCGTGAGAAAAGGAGTTTTTGACTTCCTTAGACCTCTCGGAGGCCTACCTTCATATTCCAATAAGGCAGGAGCATCAGAGATTCCTCAGGTTTGCAGTGCCGATGGGACATTATCAATTTCAAGCCCTTCCTTTTGGTCTGACAACGGCACCACGTACATTTACCAAGGTGATGGTGGTCGTGGCAGCGGCCTTGCGAAAGGACGGAGTGCTGGTGCACCTGTATCTGGACGACTGATTTGATAAGGGCGAAGTCTCGAGCGGAGAGTGACTGCTACGGCCAAAGTGGTTTCGTTGCTCCAGAGTCTCAGTTGGGTGATCAACGTAGCAAAGAGCAAGTTGGAGCCGACTCAAAACCTAGAATATCTGGGGGCCCGCTTGGACACGAGCGTTGGTCGTGTCTTTCTCCCTCGTCAGCGGAGCTTCGCACTTCGGTGGTTAATTGCTCTGTTTCTCAGCATGTGCTGTCCCACCATCTGGGAGTATCTACGGGTGTTAGGGACCATGGCGGCGATGCTGGAGTTGGTGCCATGGGCGCGGGCCCACATGAGGCCGTTGCAGAGAGCGTTGTTGAGAAGATGGTCGCATCAAAGGGATTCCCTGTCTCAGAGGTTGGTCTGCCCACCTCAGACTCGTCAAGCCCCTGCATTGGTGGTTGTCTGGGGAATTTGGAACAGGGCATGTTGGAAGCTCCAGCATGGATAGCGTTGACCACAAATGCCAGTCTTCAGGGCTGGGGAGCCCATTGCCAAAGTCGAATAGCCCAAGGGGAGTGGTCCACCCAAGAAAAGACTTGGTCGATCAACAGGTTAGAGTTGAGAGCGGTGGCATTGGCGTTAAGAGTTTCGCCCATATCTTCAAAGGAAGGCCATTCGTGTATTCTCGGACAACGCGACGGCAGTGTCTTACATAAACCGGCAGGGAGGCACCAGCAGTGTAGCACTGGAATCCGAGACAGACAGCTTGTTCGAATGGGCAGAACAGAATCTGATGGCTGTGTCGGCAGCGCACGTCACGGGAGTGGACAATGTGCAGGCTGATTTCTTGAGTCGCATGAAGGTAGACTCTGGGGAGTGGGTACTTCATCCGGAAGTTTTTGCGATGCTGGGGGCTGCGGGTCATGGATCTCGGCGACTTGTCAGTCTGTTCTTCAGCAGGAGAAGAGAGAATGTCAGAGGGACTAGATGCCCTGGTTCAAGGGTGGCTGCAAGAGCAACTTCTGTATGTGTTTCCTCCGTGGGTGTTAATCGGGAGAGTGTTGCAGTGCAACGAGCGTCACAAGGGGCGAGTAATCATCATTGCTCCAGATTGGCCTCAAAGGCCGTGGTACGTGGACTTGGTATGGCTATTGGTAGCAGTTCCCTGGAAGCTGCCGTTGCGGAAGGACCTTTTGTCTCAAGGTCCTCTATTCATGCCCCAAGTGGATCGGTTCTCAATTACGGCCTGGCTATTGAACGGGCTAGGTTGAAGTTGAGGGGTTATTCGGGGGGGCGGTGATAGCGACCCTTCTGAAAGCGAGACGGAAGTCTACATCTCTAGCGTATATTAGAGTGTGGCGCATTTTTGAAGCATGGTGTAAAGAAAGAGAAGTGGTTCCTTTAAAAGTATCAGTGCCGCAAGTGTTGGCATTTTTACAGGACGGGTTTCAGAAGGGTTTAGCGGCGGCATCGTTAACGGTTCAGTTGGCAGCTCTGGCCTCTTACAGGGGGAAAGTGCAAGGCCATTCCCTGGGTAGTCATGCAGATGTGAAGCAGTTTTTGCTAGCAGTGGTGGTGTTGAGGCCGCCGCGTAGGAGACTAGTACCGTCCTGGGATTTGGTCTTGGAGGCATTGGGGAAAGCGCCGTTTGAGCCCTAAAGGTGGTATTTCTGGTGGCTATTGGGTCGGCGCGGCAAGTGTCAGAGTTGCAGGCGTTGTCCTGTAGAAAGCCTTTTCTGTCCTTCTCGGATTCTAAGGTGGTATTGTGGACAGTGCCATCTTTTTTTGCCCAAGATAGTTTCGGGTTTTCATGTAAACCAAGTGGTGTCTTTGCCAGTTTTCACAACCAAGAGAGAGGATCAAGTTGCAGATCAACTGCATCGCTTAGATATTAAGCGGGCCTTGAAGCAGTATATCGCTAGGACAGCTAGTTTTCGTAAGTCAGACAGATTGTTCGTTCTATTTGCGGGGGCTCGACAAGGAGAAGCGGCCTCTAAGGGCTCGATTTGCTCGGTTGAAAGAAGCAATATCGTCAGCGTATCTTTTGCGAGGCCATCAGGTTCCGGACGGATTGAGGGCTCATTCCACTAGGGCGCAAGCCACGTCTTGGGCGGAGTGTAGCCTGGTACCAGTGGAAGAAATATGTAAGGCAGCGACGTAGTCTTCCCCTCACTCCTTTGTAAAGCATTACCGTCTGGATGTGCAGGCGGAAAGATACCTGGTTTTGGTTCGGCAGTGCTTCAGGCGGAGCTAGCAGGGCCCTCCCGTTGATTGTTTCACTGCTCTGTTACATCCCCAAGGATTCCAGGACTAGACTGGAGGGACGATCAGGAAGGTTAAATTAGACTTGCCTGCTAAGTGTAGTTCCTGGAGGAACTCCAGTCCAGTCTAGTCCCGGGTCACGCCCTGGGTAAGTGATGCTAGGTGGCCTGAAGCAGAACCGTAGTTACAAGTACGCAAATTTTGTTGATGCCGCGGTTCGGTTAAAGGGCACGCTAGGGCAGTTGCCTTAGGGGAAGGGAGGGGTTCCGTCCTTCTAGTCAATAGGACAGAGGACCTCATGGCGCAGTTGGTTAGTCACACTTCTGTAAATAGTTGGATCCACGATCCTTCATAGTTAGGGCAGCAGGCTTGCCTTAATGTTTTGTTTATAACTACTTACTTGTTGCTCCAGTGAGTCTGCTTTGTCAGTAGGTTAACTGGTGAGAAGAGGAGGTACCGGTGCTTATATACCAGTGACATCACAACCATGAAGTTTCTCAGTCTCCAAAGCTGCTGGATGAGGTTGACAAAGGATTCTGGGACTAGACTGGAGTTCCTCCAGGAACTACAATTAGCAGGTAAGTATAATTTAACCTTTGCCACTGTCACCTAGGCTAATGCTAGTTGTTAGCCATCCTCAGTGTATTAGTTAAGGCCTGGTGATTGGTGGTTGATTTGCCTTTCCTCGTATTTGTTAAGCTTTATTCTTGGATTTCCTTTGTGAAGGGCTAGAGGGTTTTGAGCAGTAAACTATTTTCTTTGTGTTTGTAATTTGGGGTAAGCTGGGGATTAGACCATTTCAGTGCCTATTATGTTAAATGCTGTCAAGTTGGTGTCGACTCATGGCGACCCTCTGGATAGTTGTCCCAAGCTGTTCGATCTTCAGTCAGGCAGCTCATTGTTGATAAACTGGCACTCATAGCTGCTGCTGTTGTATCGATCCATCTCATTGCTGGCCTTCCACCTTGCCAAGCATGATGTCCTCCTCTAATGGTCTCTCTCTTCACATGAGGTGTCCAAAGTATGAAAGTCGAAGTCTTGTCTGAGCTTCTAAAGAAAGCTTTGGTTTGAGCTCCTCTAGTACTGACTGGTTTGTTCTTCGGGCAGTCCATGGGTATACGCAGTATTCGTCACCAGCACCATAATTCAAAGGTATCAATTTTCTTCCTGTCTATCTTTGTCACTGTCCAACTTTCACATCCAGATGTCAGTGCCATGGCTTGAACAAGTCAAATCTTTGTATGGAGAACGACATCCCTGATCTTGAGAATCTTGTCTAGGTCCTTCATAGTGTTGTCTTGATTTCTTGATCACTTGTTGCTTTTTTATTGATAGTTGATCCAAGTAGGTTAAAGTTGTCAACTATTTCAATTTCTTCTCCATCAACAATGAACTTATTCATTTTGCCAGTTGTCAGGATCTTTGTCTTAACATTAAGGTGCAGACCCATTTTAAGACTATATTCCTTGATCTTGAGAAGCAAATGTTTCAAATCATCTTCACTTTCAGCCAGTAATGTGGTATCCTCAGCATAGCGAAGGTTGTTGAGTCTTCCACCAATCTTCACACCTCTGTTTTTTCATACAGTCCTGCTTCTCTGATTATCTGTTCTGCATATAAATTAAATAGGTAGGGGGGAAAGTATGCAGCCCTGTCGTACACCTTTGATTTTAAACCATTCTGTTTTTCCTAGTTTCGTTAGAACTGTTTCTTGATCAGTGTAGAGGTTGTGCAAGAGAACGATCGGGTGTTCTGGTATACCCATGCTGCTTTTTTTTTTTTTTTTTTTTAAACTCTATTTATTGATCCACGTGTGTACAACATTACAGCAGTCCAAAATTACAAAGCTGCTCCAGGCGTGGTTGTCTCTGATCCACCACCTGAACCCAACCAATCGGTCACTCGGAGTAAAACATTTTAACCCCCCACATAGCCCTCCCCCCTCCCCTCCCACCCTCCACCCGTCCCCTCTACCTCGCAGCCTCCTTCGTTCCACAACAAAGGGAAATTATCCGTTCTACCCTGTTGTTGACCCTCTAACCCCTACTACAGAGCTTCCTATTCCCACCACCAACCTAGCCGTGGCCCAGACTGTTTACTTGTAGTACTTCATTGCGAGTGCATGGTCTCAAATTTTGAATGTAGGGATCCCATACCAGAAGGAAAAAAGGCCAGCGTTTAACATTTCCCCTAGCTCCCTCCCTCTCAAAGGGCATCAGTTGGTGAAAGCTATTGCGCCACTCCCAAAAGGTGGGAGGTGTCTGCTCTCTCCATCTGTGCAATATCAGTCTCTTACCCACCAGACAGGTCTTTCTCACCAGTAAATACTCCCACCTCCCCTTCGGGTGGCGTGGTACAAGTTGATCCAGAACTGCCAGAGGCCCAGTCCAACCAATCTGCTGTTGTATCAAACTGCTCCTGTATTTACTAATTCGCGACCAGTAAGGGTGAAGTTGCTGATAGCCCCACCATATATGACTCAAATCTGCCAGAGGACAGGAACACTTCGGGCATCCTCCATCCTGCGTAAGGTGACTCCACATCGCTCTCTTCGGAGAGAAGTGCACCTGAATGATACATTTAAACTGCACCTCTTTCCACTTGGCCCCCTCTACCAATCCTGCAATCTGTCTCAAGGCTTCTTTAACGGCCCCCGGAGCCACCTCGAGACCCAACTCCCTTGCTCACAAGGCCTCTTCCGGCGATTAATCTGGGGGAGTTGTGTACTGATCCAGCCTTCTCTTTAGATCTGAAATTGTAGGTGGAGACCCCTCCCCCAGAGTAAAAAATTCTAGAATCGCCGCAGATCTCTCCACCATTAATTCCCCCTAATGGGAGAGCTGGATGTACGCAAAACTCTGGTGCCTGCTCACCTCATATTCCCTACAGAGAGTCGCAAAAAGTTTGCATCTCCCCTCTGCATCCACCACATGTCCGATTTTTCGGATCCCCAGGTTCTGCCATTTCCGAAATATTACTATCCGACCCCGGAGCGAACTTGATGTTACCCTATAACGGCAGCCAACTTGAAACATTTGGAGATCTGCCCCAGTAGCTATTTAATTGCCTCCAGGTATATTTCACTGGAGTCGGCGGTAGTGCTGATCCCGCCGAATATAAGACCGCCAACAATGACTACGGGGCCTCAAAGACCTCCTCCAATGCCCTGGGGGTATAATACTCCGTATCTCCCAGCCAATCCTCTAAGTGCCTTGCTTGACAAGCCAATGCATACGACCTCAGGTCTGCTACCCCTATCCCCACCCTCCATCCGCCTCTTAAACAGTTCAACGGTATGTGCGCTCTCGGGGCCCCCCCCTCCCCACAGAAACCGCTGTATCTCCCGCTTTAGGCAGTTTAAATCTCTCTGCAATAACCACACCGGGAGAGTTTGCAACCAGTACAGCACCCAGGGCAGGACCACCATCCCCCACCACTGCTGCCCTACCTAGCAAAGACAGGGGAAGAGGGCTCCACACCTGTAGCTGAGTACGAAGTTTAAGGGAGACCCGTTCAAAGTTCCGTTTATACAGCTCCTTCGGATCCCTAGGCAGAAGAATACCCAGATAAATGAATAATCATCCGCCCATTTAAGTGGAAAGGTATTCCCCCAGCCCCCTCGGAGATGCCCGGACACATACAGTGCCTCTGATTTGTCCATATTGATGCGAAGTCCCGCAAAACTTCCAAACCACAAATTCCTCCAGTAATCGAGGCAACGACTGTTGGGGGGATAACAAGTGCACCAGCATATCGTCCGCAAAGGCTGCTATCTTGAATCCATACACCCCAATCCGCACACCCTGTACGTTCCTAGATGCCTCTATTTTCCGCACCAGCGGATCCAGCGACAGCACAGACAGAGGGGAGAGTGGGCATCCCTGCCGTGTACCTCTTTCCAAAGCAAACCTTTCCAACAGCACTCCGTTGCATATCGGCCCTGCAGTGGGAATCGTGTACAGGACATCCACCATGTTGCAAAAGAAGGTCCCAGGCCATATCGCGGCAACAGACTTTTCAAATATCGCCAGTTCA
The DNA here is from genome assembly GCA_033557465.1 of Ichthyophis bannanicus. Lineage (NCBI taxonomy): Eukaryota > Metazoa > Chordata > Amphibia > Gymnophiona > Ichthyophiidae > Ichthyophis > Ichthyophis bannanicus. Next base: position 644,157,818 of record CM066032.1, read on the forward strand.
CCTGATCAAAAGCTTTCTCTGCATCAAAGCTGATCAATAGCGACTGCAGTTCTTGAGCATGAACCCATTCCAGTGCCACAACAATCTTCTGCAAGTTCGGTACCGCGTACCGACCCGTCACAAAGCCCATCTGTGACTCATGCACCAATTCTCCCACACCAAAGCCGACCAGTCCACCAAAATCTTAGACATCACTTTCAAATCGAAGTTTAACAGTGAAATTGGTCGATACGAAGCCGCTTGCGTATGATCCTTCCCCGGCTTAGGTATTAGCACAATATGCGTGTGGTTATCTCCCCAAGTAAACATGCTCCTTTCTGTTCCTTGATGTTACACTGTCACCAGAGATGGGGACACCAAAGTTTCCAACACCTTATAAAACTCAGCTCCCAAACCATCTGGACCAGGTGCCTTGAAACAACTGGCTTTCTGGATGACCCTTTGTACTTCCTGGAGTGTTATTGGTTCATCTAGCTGGGCTCTCTGCTCCACCCCCAACTTAGGCAGCTGTATTGCCAAGTGTTACGCTTTTCCTTTAACCCTATCACTCACTAGTTCACTGACTAGGCAAAAATATTCTGGCAAATACAGTATGAGTTAACTCTGTCACTCATTAGCCCAAATACAATATGAGTTAACCCTGTCATTCATTTAGCTCACAGACTATGCATAGACACTTTAGTAAATGCAATATGAGTTTTATTAAATTAAGTCCTTTTGAAATAATGATAAAGCACAGAGGTAAGCATTAATACTTTTACCGGATATTATAGCTCATCACTCCAGGTGGGGGACTGTTTTAGCCATCATTCTCAGGAGGAAAATCTGGAACGCTTGTCTCGTATATCAGTTGCAGTCCCATCTTTCCTTCTGAGAGTCCCCCTAAAGTACCTTAACCAGACTCATGCTGGCTGCATGCCATAGGTTAACACAGAATCAGACTTGTGCTGGCTGCATGCCATAGGTTAACACACTGCATGCTCAAATCAGGATTGGTTGTAACCCCCAAGCTCAGTTCCATTAGCTCCTGGGCTGGGCTAGCAAGCTAATTCCTAATTCAGCATGGCTGAAGAATACAACATTCTTTGCTGATCGAACTCTCACATGAACTTCTCTCCACCCCATCCACCTTTTTTACTTTGGTTTCCGGGCAGGCTTCTGATCACCCCCCTTGTGGTCAGACATCTGAGAATGCTAAAAGGACACATCCCCCATGGTCTACATTCCAAGGCTAGATGAAGTGTTCTTTTGTCATCATTAATGGGTTTAAATTTGTTTGCCTTAAGGACTCCTTGTCAAGGGAGACACCCCCCATGGTTTTAGAAGCAGCTCAAGGCTTCTTCATTACAATTGATGAATTCTTATCTTGTCCTCACAGGCAGAATGGCTCATGAGTTCAATTTCTTATAATAAAGTACAATATCTTTGCTGATCCAAAAAAAATACAAATCTTTAATTAGTAATACAAGCACCACCAGGGTTTGTGGGGTGTAGAGTATTTGAGGAGACCCAGGAACCCATTTATGGGGTCCAGGATGTCCGCAAGGGCCTAGAGATAGGCGGGAGGACAGCTTCTGGAGGAGCTTGGGGTATGTGAGGTCCTCCGGTGAGGAAGGCGGCAGTGGTGGTGGTGAGTTTGTCTTTGAGGGGTGGTCCGTGGGGTTCAATGGATCGCAATTGCTGTCCCTGCAGCCTTGGGTGGCCGCTTCTTCCCCTTCATTGCCAGATGTGAGTCTCTGGTGGGATGCTGCTGAGGAAGTTGATCCCTGAGTGGTGAGGTGTGGTGGCGGCAGAGGTGTTCGGCATGGGCTGTGCTGTTTCCGCTGTCTACTGATTGAAGAATCAGGTGAGGAGTTCAAGCATGTCTTCTGTTTGCAGTGAAGGGGCCGGTATGGGGACAGGCTTAGCATTACCGCTATCCTGCAGTGGTGATCTGTGCGGCGTTGTATTGGGGGGGGGGGGGGCGTAGGATTAGTTGCTGCTGGGAGGAGTCCATCTTCTGTGCCTGCTGCTGAACCCTCTTCTGCTGTTGCTGTGGCTGCTGGAGTGGTATCTGTCTGTGCTATTCTCTGCCCCTTTGTGGTGCCAAGCTTGCCAGGTTGGGGGGGGGGGGGCAAGTAAGGAGCGCAGTTGTCAGTGCTGGGTTGGTCTTTGTACCGCTCTGAGCTGATTTCCTCAGCATGGTGACGAGGCAGGTCTTCCTGGCATTGGCCAATGGTTCTGGAGGAGGGTAGGGCTTGAGCAAAGGCTGCTTTCTTGTTCAAGATGGCCACCACTAGAGCTGAGAGCACTGGGTCCTCCAGTCCCCATGGTTCCAAGGAGCAGGAGCGGTCTCTGAGTTTCTTCCGATAGGAAGTGGGGGACAAGGTTGAAGAGTATGCTGTGGGCAGAAGGGGGTCATGCGGGGGTGCCTTCCATGCTGTGGTGGAAGCTGGCCTGTGGAGTTCATCAGATGCAATCAGAGGCCTTGTATCCCCTGGTCTTGCTGCCCTCTCTGGAACGGTGAGAAGTTGCATGGGAAGAGTGGGATCCTACCGTGGGATGCTGCTTGTCTACTGTGGGGGTTGATGTAGTAAGGAAGTTTAGTAGTGTGTGACTGCAGGACCTGTGTTTTTGGGGGACATCTTGGCACAGTCCTCTACATGGAAGCCCTGAGGTACCACGTGCACTGTCATGCTGGTCAGTGGAAATCAACTTTTTCCTGCAGTGACGGCACTTCTTGAAGCCAGGTTTGAGTGAATTCTTGTCTGTCTTGGATTTCTTTTCTGTTTGGGGATGGCTTTCCATGGTTGTAGATGGAGAGCCGAGGGACATCCATCCTTGTGGCAAGGCAGAAGAAACTGAACTGGTCAGGTAGGGGCGGACCAGAGGGGCAAGGGCACCCTGGCACATGCTCAGAAAAGGCTTTGCCTTTTTGAGCTCTAGGAGAGCAATTCTGTCTGATCGGCGCTGTGGATGGCATCACCTGGTGTAGCTGAAGCAGTCCTGCTGGTCCAAGGAGAACTTGCGATCTACTCCTTTTTTTTTTAATAGCTTGATTTTTAAGGAGCATTATGTTGCTGGAGAATTGGGGTTGCTCTTTTGTTTTGTTTTTCCTTCCTGCTGTGGGATGATCATACTGGCTTGCTCAGCTAGCACAGGCTGCTTTATAGCTCACTTCAAGCTGTGCTCGTGTCTCCACCTGTTGATAGAGCATAACCCACTTGTCTGGACTAGATTGGAGGAACTCCACAAAAGAAAATTAGCAGGTAAGGTCTAATTTCACTTTATACTCTAGCACAAGTGTTGTCTTGGACTGAGACTAACACAGTGGTGCCGCTTGACATCTTTCGAGCAACAACTTGGTCCTCACTGGCTACCTTTGCTAAACATTCTCTATTAGATGTCCAGGCTAGAGCAAATTCTGTCTCTGGAGTGAAGGTTCTCGAATCGGCTGTATTTTCCTACTGCCTTAAAGGGGTTATAGCTTCGGTACTCCCTACTTGTCTGGACTGTTCTAGCAGGATGAATTGTAAGATGACATTTTACTTGCCTGATTTTTCTTTCCTGGAATCCTGTTAGCCGATCCAGAAACTGCCCTCAAAATGTCTGCTCTAATTTCTGTAGCCCTGGCAGACCCCTCAAACCCAGTGCATTTTTTTGTGTCAGATCTTTGTCCACCTGGGGAAGCTTTCCTTGGCGATTGGTAGTTCTTGGTTGATTGAGATGCTTCTGTCTTTGTTGGCTAGCTAAGGGGCTTATTTAAATACTGAAGGGTGCCCCCACTGCACCAGTCTTTTAATTGCAATTTCCTAATCGCCCCCCCTCCTCCAGCAGAGGGCATAACCCATTGTCTAGCAGGATTCCAGGAAAAGAAATTAACATGCAAGTCAAATTTTTATTATGTCTGTCAATGTGCCATTCTTGAATCCTGCCAGGCTACTTTAAAACCTACTTGAGGTAGGTAGTATCAGCATACCTTTGGGTCTTTCAGTAGGAAGAGTTTCTGGTGGCTGGCTGCTCAGGGCTTCTTTGGACTGGGGGAGAAGGTGCAAGAGTACCTCTTGCCTAGTGTGGGTTCACTTGAGAGGTTGCTCACTCCATTCAGCACATGTCTTAACTCAAATATGAGATTTTTCTTCTGTCTAGCTTTGATGTGAGAATACTGGTCTTGCTCAGCTGCATCACCTGTTTATACCAGGACTTAAGCTTTGGGACAAAATAACTTTGTACCTCAATCCTACTGATTAGGGGATATTACTACTATTTCAACTCGTTTATATTGTGCTACAAGACATACAGTGCTGTACAGATAATGAATCCTGTCGCACCAGTCTAGATGTGTAACTTAGAAAATAGAGTGCCTAAATTTTTGCCATTCTTTGGAAGAGACAGAATAGGGAAGATGAGAAGGCCTTTAAATATCTAAGGTATAAATGTACAGAAGACAGATCTCTACTTCAGCTGCAAAGAGCTTCTGAAACGAGAGCTCATAAGGTGAAGATGAGAGGGCAGACTTAGAAATAATCTAAAGAATTGTTTCCTTACAAAAAGGTAGTGGATTTGTGCAAATTCAAAAAAGCATGGGGCAAGCGTATTGGGGTCTCTTACAGGAAGAGCAGTTGGTGTAGATAGGGCAGCTGGATGGAATGTATGGTGTGATGTTTCCTGCTGTCGTCCTTCCTGGGATCATATTTAAGGTGCACAGGGAGTGTAGAAATGCAGGAATCATTAGTGAGACCAGAAACAGCTTTTTGAGCAATTTGGTCACCATTCAATTTTTTATTTAACTTTTCCTTTGTTTACTGTTAGCTATTTTAGTCTGTCGTGGTTGGGTCCCCCCCCCCCCCCTCTGAATTTTAGGTACCAGGTGTCAAATTTTAGGTGGCCTGGTTTCCAGGATTTTTCCACTCTGAGGGAGGGGCAGCATGTATGCTATCTAATTCTAGAAGCCACAAATCCAGGGACAGAATAAAGGCAGCCTGCAGGATGGCTACCTAAATGGGACAGGGTCCATAACCAGTTTTTCTATGAAGTACAATTCATTTTCTACAGAAATATCCTGGACAGTTCAGAGTGGTATTTCCATAAACTACATTCCATATAGATTTCTAATATGCATTGCATGTAAACTTGTAGGATGGAACTGTTTTCAGAGAGCACCAGTGCTTGAATTTTAGTCCAAGAATGTTGTGTCCAGAATTGTGTACAAGCTGGTCACGGGAGGGGAGGGGGGGGAGAGAGACGACTCCCACCCCACATATTTTGGCACATTTCAGGCTTTGCTAATCCTATGTGGCTTTTTTTTTGTTCAGGTTCGAGTGGCTGCCTTGCAGAACTTGGTGAAGATAATGTCACTATATTACCAGTACATGGAAACGTACATGGGGCCAGCGCTTTTTGCAGTAAGTTGTCCTGTATGATTTGGTATCTGTGACCAGTTTTTGCTTAGATTTTTTTTCTGTGGGCATTAGAACATGTGCTGGTGTATGAGGTATCTGACACCTCACTGATACATCGTGAATAGGTTTTATTCTTTGTCTTAAGATCACAGTTGAAGCAATGAAGAGTGACATAGATGAAGTGGCTCTGCAGGGCATAGAGTTCTGGTCCAATGTTTGTGACGAAGAAATGGACTTGGCTATTGAGGCATCTGAGGTGAGCTGGCTACCAGATCAATTTTCCTTTTTTTTTTTTTTCTCTTTTGAAAGGGGCAAATAATGCTGTGGCACAGAGGTTGAAATAGACTGAATAAGAATCACATGAATTTGAGAGAACTAATTGAGTTCTGGGTCTGTGATGAAACACCATGCACCACTCTGATGTTGGTGATGCATTTTCTTAGTGTGAAGCTGAGACCCATAGGAACTAAAACATACCCGGGGAGGGGGGGCGGTGGCGTGATGCACAAAGCTCTAACCTACAAAGGGTAGACGTTTGTGCCTGTAAGAGGAAGGGAGAGAAAAGCTATTGGCCTGCTCACTGCTGGTGGCAGAAATATAGGAGGAAAGTCATGCCCTGAATTGAATATCTGCCAGAGCTTGCTTTTATGCTAAGTGTCATGCAGATAGCAGAAATAGCATCTCCCATCACTAAAGGGGTCCCCTCCCTCCTTTCTGTGGCAATCCTTTAAAGCCACCACCATCACAACACCCTCAAAATAGTAGTGCCATAGTCTGTGCTGCAGGTGGGCAGCGGCTCCTTCTAAAGCTAACTCACACCGTTCCATGTAATGTTCTATGTAATAAGTTTACGTTTAAATTGTTTTATGTAAACCGTATTGACTGTATAAAAAAAAATGCTAAATCCATTTTCATACCCTGTATGGTCCACACAGGTAGAATATTGAGGTCATGTCCCAGGTAAGAGACCTGGTTATCAAAATGATGGTGAATATAAAACTGATGGGCAGAGATCATATAATTGTCTTCCATAACATTGTCGTTCAAACATTGCATGTTAAGTATGTTGCTTGTACTGTCCCTATCATAGGCAGCTGAGCAAGGAAGACCTCCAGAACACACCAGTAAATTCTATGCCAAAGGAGCCCTCCAGTACCTGGTCCCAATTCTGACACAAACTCTGACAAAGCAGGTGAGAATCTCATGTGGAAGAATGATGATCTGAAGCTACGGTGGGCGTCTGTTGCTTTCAGCAAGAAGGCTGGAGAAGCGCTGATACTGAATTTGTGTTTACCTTCTCCAGGATGAGAATGACGACGATGACGATTGGAATCCCTGTAAAGCTGCCGGTGTCTGTCTTATGCTTCTGGCCACCTGTTGCGAGGATGATATTGTTCCCCATGTGCTGCCGTTCATCAAGGAACACATTAAAAACCCAGACTGGCGCTACCGGGATGCTGCCGTCATGGCCTTTGGCTGTATCTTGGAAGGTCCAGAGCCCAACCAGCTGAAACCACTAGTTATTCAGGTAAGGTACTGGAAAGGAGGACAGAAGAGAGGCCACATCTCCAGCATGGTCTGCCTCATCTGGTAGGAGTGGTGGACAAAGGCACACATTTTGCTGCCTCACTACAAATTTCTTCTCCCACTGTTGCTGACAGTGACTTGTCTCTCTTCTAGGCTATGCCTACTCTAATAGAACTCATGAAGGACCCGAGTGTGGTGGTGCGAGATACAACTGCATGGACTGTGGGAAGAATCTGTGAATTGCTACCAGAAGCTGCCATCATTGATGTGTATCTGGCACCCTTGCTGCAGTGCCTAATAGAGGGTCTGGGTGCTGAACCCAGAGTGGCTTCCAATGTGTGCTGGGTATGGTTTACCTCTGGTTCAACTTGATGATCCTCTCTTACAAAAGTTGCTTATACAGAGCTAGGGAAGCCTTCCTGGCACTATAATCATATGGGTTGGGGAGGGAGTTGGTACACAGGCCTCTTTGTAAAATCTCTCTAAGTGGGCACAGATGGCTTTCTTTCCTGTAACACCTTGAACTTTGGTTCTTAAATTGGAAGAGGACCTGAGAAAATGGGAGACACGGATTCCAAATGGCAGATAACATTTGTGGATAAGTGTAGAGTTATGCACCAGAGAAGAACAACCGAAACTATAGCTACACAATGCTAGGTGTACCACATTAGGAGTCACCACCCAGGAAAAGGATCTAGGTATCATACAATACACTAAAATCTCTCGCTCGGTGTTCAGAAGCAGCCAGGAAAGCTAATATAATGCTAGGAATTATAAAGAAAACAATGTGACTATCATGTCTCTGAATAACTCCATGGTGCACTCATACCTTTGTTGCTGTATGCAGTTCAGGGTTGCTGCATCTCACAAATTTAGCAGAACTAGAAAAGGTGCAGAGAAGGGTGACCAAAATGATAAACGGTATGGAACAATTCCTCTATCAAAGGCTAAAGAGGTTAGGGTTCTTCAACCTGGAAAAGGGACGGCTTAGGGGAGATACAGAAGTCTGTAAAAGGAATGGAGTGGTAAAGGTAAATGCAGATCGTTTTTTCCAGATCTTCCTGCTAGATCAATCCTGACTAGTGGTTATTTCGCCTTGCCAGTAGATGGGGAAACAAAGAGAAAAGCAAAACTATGCTGTGACATCACCACTATTGAGACAAAAGATCGATATAAGAATGTTTTTCACATAGTGTTAGAAAATGCCTGCAAAGATTGGAGATCCAAAAAATGTTGAACCAGAAAAAATGATGTAGCTATCAACCAGCAGCCTCCTTTTCCTTAGCGTTCCTCCAGTTCAGTCCTCTACCTCTGGGTTGTCAATCTCCTCCTGCAGCTAGGAGACTGGTATGTCAGAATGATGACATCACTGGATATAGCCTGCTGCACTCCCACTTGTATCCCAGTGTAACCAGTCTCCTTGCAGCAGGAGGTGTTGACGAGCCTTAGGAGAGGCTCTATGGAGGAGTGGATAAGGAGCATGTATATTTTCTGTCAGGATAGTTAAGTGGGTTGACGTTTATTTAGACGGTATCTCTTTAAAAAAAAAAAAAAAAAAAAAAACGGAGCAGAAATCAGCGAAAGGAAGATACCCTTCTTGATCCCTGCCTGTGTCAGTCCTGGGGGTTTCTTCCTGGAGGGGGGTTTTTTGGCTCAGGCTCGAGTTTCCCTCCCTCCCCCCGCTTGGCCCAGAGGTCTCACCTCCCGGACCTTACGGAGGTGAGCCCTTCTTACCCGCCGGTAGCTCCGCACAGCTCTGCCTCTGTGAGAGGCTGGTCGGGTGTTGGCTGACCTCGTTTGTCTCAGGGCCCGGGGTTGGAGACGCTCTCCGCAGCGATCGAGGGGTGGCAGACAGGACCGGTAAGTGTTCCGCTGGCATCCGTCTGCTCTTTTCTTCCCTGCCGCGCTGTTTTGGGGGTCTAAGTACGCCCTCAGTGTTTTGGCGCCTTTTTTCTGCACGGCTTGCAGTCGCGGCGGCCATTTTGTGTGCCGCGCTGCAGCCGCGTGTACGAGCATCGGTCTCGTTTTTTTCTAACGGGACACTGCTGCGTTTTTGATTTTTGATTTTATTAGTTAGCTTTCTTTATCTTTCTTTATATTTCTTTGTTGATTGCTTTGTTTCTTTTCTTTTGGGAGGCCTGTTTTGTTTGCTTATTTCTTCAGCCTCTTCTTTCGGCCCTGGGTGTGCCCGGGGTGGAGGGGGGGCTGCGGGGTTTTTTCTTTTTCTTGGGGGGCTAGCTACCCTTCTGCCCCAGCTCAATACACTATCGGGAAAAAAAAAAAAAAAAAAAACAAAAAAAAAAAAAAAAAAACTCAAAGCCCAAGGAAGGAGACAAACCTGTACAGAAAAGCCCACTGTACTAAAGGTGCTGGGTGTCTCCTGATGGCTTCCCGGCCTCGGTGCCTGGTGTGTGGTTCCAGAAAGGGCACGATCACGGACACCGGGGTGTGTAAGGGCTGTACGGCTCTCTCTTCAGAGGTGGAGCTGCAGATGGCCGCCCAAGAGTCTCCGGAGGTGCCGGCGGCGCCCGCGGGGGCGGGCGCTACCTCACCGCGGCTCACTGAGCAAGAGCCTGATTTAGGGTCGCTGCCGGGGCCCTCCGGTGAACCCTTGCAGCCTCAGCCGCCAGGTCTCAGTGGTTTCAGTCCGGAGTTTGTCCTTCTTTTGCATCAAGCTTTTTGCCTGCGTCAGCAGGGCGAGAGACAGGCTTCGCCGGCGTCTCAACCTCCGCAGTTGGTAGCGGAAGGTGCGGCGGTCACGGAACAGCCAGCGTCAAAAAGGGCACGGCTGGCTGATACGCTGGAGAGTTCCTGGCTGGAGACCCCGGATCAGGAATGGGATCCTGAGGAGAGCTCACAGGATCTGGAAGAAGGAGAGATCCCGGAGCCCGAAGAGCAAGCCAAGCTTATTCGCCTGTTCCGCAGAGAGGAGTTGGCTGCCTTAATATCGGAAACCTTGCAGATGTTACACTTGGCTCCGCCGGCAGCGGTGGAGGACGATTTAGAGGACCCAGTCATTCAAGCGGTTCGTCAGACTCAGGTGGTCTTTCCGCTGCACCGAGTAGTCGAGCGGATGATTCAGGACGAATGGGATAAACCGGAGGCGGGGCTCCGGGGCATTCGTGCTATGGGCCGGTTATATCCTTTGGCTGAAACCGCTAAAGACCGATTCCGAGCACCGCGTCTAGACGCCGTGGTTTCAGCTGTTACTAAAAAGACCACCATTCCCGTAGAGGGAAGTGCGGCCTTAAAGGATCCTCAGGACCGTAAGATTGACGGTCTGCTCAAGCAGGTGTTTGAGGCGGATTCTCTATCGCTTCAAGCCTCCATCTGCGGGGCCTGGGTTGCCCGGGCGTGCTTGCGCTGGGCCCAACGGCTACGCCAATCCCCGCACATGGACCTCGAGGAGGTGAAAGAGCTCGACCGGATGGAGTCCGGTGCAGCCTACCTGGCGGATGTGCAGTATGACTTAATTCGAGCGTTGGCCAACAGCACGGCTTCTGTGATAGCGGCCCGTCGCTCCTTGTGGCTGCGGAATTGGGCCGCGGACGGTCCTTCGAAATCCCGCCTCAGTAAGCTTCCCTTTAAGGGGGGGTTACTGTTTGGGGAGGATTTGGAGAAGTTGGTGAAGGACCTAGGTGAATCTAAAGCGGGCCGTTTGCCCGAGGACAAACCCAAACAGGCCAAGTCTGCCCAGGGGCCTCGGGGTCCGTTTCGGGACTTCAGAAGATTTCGTTCTACCCGGCCTGGGGGTTTTCAGAGAGGGAGGTTTCCCTCTCGGGGTCAGGGCTTTCGGGGGTTTCGGGGAGCTAGTAGAGGTTTCTCCTCCCTCCCGGCAGCTTCTGCCCGTAAGACCCAATGAAGCGAGGCGGGTCCCGGCGGTGGAGCCTCCCATTGGCGGTCGGCTTCGGGAGTTTCTGTCCGCCTGGACCCTCATCACCTCAGATCAGTGGGTGCTAGAAATCATTCAACACGGTTACGCGCTGGAGTTGGCCCGGCCCGTACGAGACGCCTTTGTCATGTCGCCTTGTCGGGGTCCTGCGAAGGCGGCGGCCGTTCGCGAAACCCTGGAAAGGCTCCTTCGTTTGGGAGCCATCGTGGAGGTTCCCGAGGCCGAGTACGGCTTGGGTCGCTATTCCATTTATTCGTGGTGCCCAAAAAGGGCGGACAATTGCGTCCCATTCTCGATCTGAAGGGGGTAAACCGCTGTTTGCGGGTCCCGCACTTTCGGATGGAAACGTTGCGGTCGGTCATCGTGGCAGTGCGACGCGGGGAGTTCTTGACGTCCCTAGACCTTTCGGAGGCGTACTTGCACATTCCCATTCGCGATGTGCACCAGCGTTTTCTGCGGTTTGCCCTCCCCTGGGGTCACTACCAGTGTCAGGCCTTACCATTCGGCCTGGCGACGGCGCCTCGGACCTTCACCAAAATAATGGTGGTGGTGGCAGCGGCGTTGCGCAAAGAAGGTATTCTGGTGCACCCTTACCTCGACGATTGGTTGATTCGCGCCAAGTCCGCGGAGGAAAGTCTCCGGGTGACGGACAGGGTGGTGCGGTTCTTGCAGGAACTGGGTTGGGTGATCAACCCGGACAAGAGCCGTTTGCAGCCCACCCAGGTTCTCGAATACCTGGGAGTTCGGTTCGATACGTACAAGGGACAAGTGTTCCTGCCGTCCAAGCGAGCCGAGGGGTTACGGCTTCTGGTGCGGCGCTTCCTGTCGGTAGCGGCTCCCTCGGCTTGGGATTATCTCCGAGTGTTGGGCACCATGGCGGGCGACGCTAGAGGCGGTGCCCTGGGCCAGGTTTCACATGCGGCCTCTCCAGAGGGCTCTGCTCCGTCGTTGGTCGCATCAACGGCACTCGCTGAGCAAGCGTCTCCCTTGCCCGGGCCCGGTTCGGCGGTCCCTTCAGTGGTGGCTGCGCCCCTCGTCTCTGGCGGAGGGCTTGCCGTTGGATCAGCCAGAGTGGTTGCCCTTGCTGACGGATGCCAGCCTGGTGGGCTGGGGAGCCCACTGCGAGAGTCAGTTTGCGCAAGGACTTTGGACCCCTCTGGAGTCCTCGTGGGCGATCAATCGCTTGGAACTTCGAGCGGTGTTTCGGGCCCTGCAGGCGTTCGAGGCCTTGGTGCGCGGCCAGGCCGTGCGTGTGCTCTCCGACAACTCGGCAACGGTGGCCTACATCAATCGCCAGGGGGGCACCGGGAGTGCCGCAATGGAGACAGAGGCCGCCCTGCTCTTTGCGTGGGTAGAGCTTCGTCTCTCGGCGATTTCGGCAGCTCACATAGCCGGCAAGGACAATATCACCGCGGACTTCCTCAGCAGAGTGCACGTGGATGCCGGGGAGTGGGAACTGCATCCCGCGGTTTTCCGTCAGATCGTCAGGCGCTGGGGAACTCCGATTATGGATCTCATGGCGACCTTTCAGTCGGCGAAAGTCGGCCGATTCTTCAGCAGACGTCGAGAAAGAATGTCCGAGGGCATCGACGCCTTGCTGCGTCGGTGGCCGGAGACCGGTCTTCTGTATGTCTTCCCGCCCTGGGCTCTGATAGGCCGGGTGGTCCAGAAGATCGGGGCGCATGCGGGACCGGTCCTGTTGGTGGCTCCCGATTGGCCGAGGCGTCCATGGTACGCGGACATGGTCCGTCTGTTGGACGGGGAACCTTGGCGTCTCCCGGACAGGTCCGATCTGTTGCTCCAAGGACCCCTGTTCATGCCTCAGGTGGATCGGTTCTCGCTTACGGTTTGGCCATTGAGAGGGCTAAACTCTTGAAAAAGGGCTACTCATCTGCGGTGGTGGCGACCTTACTGAGGGCGCGTAAGCAGTCCACGTCCTTGGCGTATGTGCGGGTCTGGCGTATTTTTGAGGATTGGTGTTCCCAGCGTCAGGTTCGGCCAGGGTCGGCTTCAATTCCTTCAATCTTGGAATTCCTACAGGACGGTTTTGACAAAGGGCTTGCGGCCGGCTCCTTACGAGTACAGCTGGCAGCTTTGTCCTGTTTTCGCGGCAAAGTCCATGGCCGCTCGTTGGGAAACTCATCCCGCCCTGCGTCGTTTTCTGAAAGCGGTCGTTCGGGTACGACCGGCACGCAGAGTGTTCGTTCCCCCGTGGGATCTGAATCTTGTGCTCACGGCTCTGGCCGAGTCCCCCTTTGAGCCTTTGCGTCGAGCGTCTGTGAAAGATTTGACGCTCAAAACGGTGTTTTTGGTGGCCATTTGTTCCGCACGGAGGGTTTCCGAACTGCAGGCGTTGTCGTGCCGTGAACCCTTCCTTTCCTTTTCCAGGGAGAAGGTGGTCTTGCGTCCGGTTCCATCCTTTCTGCCGAAGGTGGTGTCTCCTTTTCATCTAAATCAGGTTGTTTCATTGCCGGTCTTAGGATCTTTGGGGGGCAATGCCGCGGATCGCGGTCTTCGGCGGCTAGACGTGAAGAGGGCTTTGCGTCAGTATTTGCAGGTTACGGAGTCGTTCAGGAAGTCAGAACGTTTGTTTGTGCTTTTCGGCGGTACTCGTCGGGGCGAAGCGGCGGCTAAAGCTTCTATTGCCCGCTGGCTTAAGGAGGCGATTGCATCCGCTTATGTGCTCCGTGGGCGTGTGGTGCCTACAGGTCTGCGGGCACATTCCACCCGTGCGCAGGCGTCCTCTTGGGCAGAACATGGTTTGGTCCCACCGGGGGACATTTGTAGGGCGGCGACTTGGTCGTCCCTGCATACCTTCAGTAAACACTACAGGTTGGATCTGGCTGCGGCTTCGGATGCTCGTTTCGGCTCGGCTGTTTTGTCTGCCGGCTGGAAGGGTCCCTCCCATTGATTACTGCTCTGGTACTTCCCAGAGGTAGAGGACTGAACTGGAGGAACGCTAAGGAAATGATAATTACACTTACCTGGTAATTGTAGTTCCTTTAGTGACGACAGTTCAGTCCTCCTTCCCGCCCGGATGTTTCTCGCAGGTTTTACACTTTGTACCGACCAGAAGAGGGTTACAGGTGAGCCTAGCTTTCTTCATTTCTTCTATTTGTGTCCTTTTCCTTGGCAGGGCAGGAGGTAAGAAGGATTGTTGTCAGGGGGAACTTACATATAATACAGTTGTCTTCATGTTTGGCTACTTATTTGTTGCTCCGTTGAGTCTGCTTTGTTATAGTTTACACTGGGATACAAGTGGGAGTGCAGCAGGCTATATCCAGTGATGTCATCATTCTGACATACCAGTCTCCTAGCTGCAGGAGGAGATTGACAACCCAGAGGTAGAGGACTGAACTGTCGTCACTAAAGGAACTACAATTACCAGGTAAGTGTAATTATCATTTAGTCCTTTTTTAAATCTTTTATTTTAATCAATTTCTTAGTGAATTGTAAGTACTTAGAAACGAAGTAAAAACATAATCAAACAATGCATTTTGAACTACTTCAGTTCGTTCTGCATCAGAGTAATCAAATTTGGGATTTATCAGTTACTAATAGTTTAAAAAAAAAAAAAAAAAAAAAAAAACTCTACCAGTTTAATGGGTCCTTGGCGACTATAAATGTTCAAAAAATCTGAGCTCTCTCTAATGACATCGCCACTGGCATAAAACCTAGCACAGCTAGAGGGAGCCCTCAGTATTTTCTCTCTCAGCAGATAGAGGTTATTTTCTTTTGTTCCTGAATTCTTCCAGAGAGGCCTATAGCTCCTGCCCAGTCTGCATCTGGGTGCAATGTAACTTGGCCACTTCAGATCCCAGGGGGTGTATGGGATACCCTTTTCTGGTTGATCTGTTACTTTGGGGCTAGCTCCTGGCTAGGAGAGCCAGCATAGCTTGGTAAGCATGTTGGATCACTAGGTTCCTTCTGAGGGACCCTTAACCGTCTTTTGGCCTTTTTCTTTTCTTTCTTTTACTTTTTAAAAGAAACAAGTATAAAAAGTCAGTCTTCTGTATAGCTCCATGTAGTTCCTTAGCACGTGGCTGATGGTCTGCACTCACCGGGGACTGCAGCACTGAGGCTGCACTGGATTGCTGCCTTTTTTTCCAGTGGTCAGCTGCAGAGGATTGCTGCCTGAACTTTTCTGGCAGCAAAAAGGGGCTGCTGCACCTAACCATGAATTTTTGCTGTGAATCCTGCCTTTTGTGCTCGACGTCCCTGACCTTTGCAGGCAGCGCACCATTTTTCCTTAAGGCCTACAGCTTCTGGTCAGTTTGAGACTAGTTTTGGTGCCACTTGGCCAGCTGATACCCCTTTGGTCCTCTCTCTTCCTCTTGGGGCAAGCTCCTGGCTACAAGAGCCAGTGTAAGTCTGTGGTGCATGAGGATCAGTGCCTACCTCGTTGCCCTGATACCTCAGTTGCAGTAAATGGCAACTGTTCCCTTGCTTGTCTGTGCCACTTGCACAGCCGATCCGGGGAAGACCTCTGCCAATTCAGTGTCCTTGTTGGCTATTCTGGATCCTGGTGCAGTTGAGACTTTGTTGCCGCCTTCCACATCAGGGATTCAGTGCTCTTCTCCATGCGGACCTGCTGTTCCTGTGCTGCTGATTTTCACCATGAGACTGGCTCCTGTGGCTGACAGGGAGTCTGCTCTTCCTGTTTTCAGTCACAATGCTCCCAGCCACAGCAGTCAAGTGTTTCAGCCACAATGGCTGTCAAATCCCACAGCGGCAGATTTTTTTTTCACCGATCTTCCAACATGCTTGGCAGCTATGGAAGGGGGTCAGGGCCTTGTTCCCTCTGAGCCTGGCCTATCTTCCACTACACCTCCGATTTAGTTCTTGTGAGCGGTTCCCACAAATGATCGAGAGGGCGGGACTCTTTCCTGGAGGGTTTGCGGCCCCCTCTAAAGACCCTTATTGGAGTGTAGTAAAATCTTTTGGCCAGGAGTACCCTGAGGACGTTTCCTACGATGACTCTGGTTTAGCTGCCTCCAATACAGAGGAGGGGGAATTTTTTTCAGGGGGAGAACCATAGCAACTATTGCATGGTGCATCTGTCACCAAGAAGAGATCACCCCTCCCCTCCCCCCTTTGATTGTCCAGATTGCCACTGAACTGCACATTCCAGATCTCTCTGGACTGGCCTAGACTCCCTCCACTTCAGACCCTGGCATCAGGGGGCCTTTCAGAGCTTTTCCTTTCCTGCCAGAGCTGTTCCTGATGAGCTCCTCAAGAAGGTCCAGTGAGTGGGTTATGTTTATACCTGGTCACTGACAGCCTTGGAATGTGGTTGTAGTTTCCTAGGCTCAACGTCTTGATCATGATGGACGTCAAGTGTACCACCATTCCCATAGAAGTGAAGCTGCTATTCAGGGCCTGCAGGGTCAGAAGGTGGATGGACTTTTTCAAATGGCCACCTTTTCCCCTTCCCTAGCCCTTCAGGTGACAACGTGGGGTGGCCTTGGTGCATGTGTCCTCCTTCACTGGGTTCAGCTCCTTTCTGAGGATGAGTATTCAGCCCGCCTCTAATATCTGACAGCCTTCTTGGTGGATGCCTTTTATGATCTGATGCCTTTCTGTGCAGAGGTCACAGCTGTGACAGTGGCTCGCCGAAGGCTATGGCTCAGCAACTGTTCAGCAGATGTTGCATCTAAGGGGCACTTAGCCACATTGCCCTTTAGGGACAAGCTGCTGTTTGGCAAGCACTTGGTGGAAAGTTAGTTGGAGACCTCGGAGGTCAAGCCCCACTGGCTGCCAGAGGATAAACCCAAGGGTTCCTCCAAGCACTCTTAGTCATCAGGAGCATCATCTTCACTGAAGTTCTGCAGTTCTCATTATCAACAGAATAAGCAGACCTCTTCTGGAATCGGATCAAAGTCCCAGTCCTTTCGAGGAAGATGCTGGGCCTTTTCAGGTTTCTGTGATGGGAAAGCCCTCTTCCTCTCACCTTTCCTTCTGACTGTTATGGGGCTCATTCCTATCTCCTGCAAGTGGGAGGCCGTCTGCGACAATTTTTATCATGAATGGGCTCTTCTGACGAATGATCACTGAGTGCTCAACATTCTAAAACGTATCTGTCTTATGTGCTCAAAAGGATCAACTGCTGTTTGAGAGTTCCACCGTTTCGCATGGAAATGCTGTGGTCTGTTATTCAGGTGGTCCAGAAGGATGATTTTTTTTTTTGCCTCCTTGGATTTGGCAGAGGCCATGTTCACATTCCCATCCAGGAGGACCGGTAGCACTTTCTTCAGTTTGCGATTTTGGTCTCGCTTCCGGTTCTGTGCAATGCCATTCAGACTGGCCACCATCCCTTGGATGTTCTCCCAAGGTGATGGTGGTAGTTGTGGCAAAACTCAGGCCAGAGGTCGTTTTATGTACATCCCTGTCTGTATGATTAGCTTATCCAGGCCAAGTCTCTGCTGGAAGCCATTCAGGTGCTGCACCAAGTGATCCAGCTTGTCAAGCAGTTCGGTTGTCTCATCAACAGCAGTGAGAGCTGCCTGATGCAGTCTCAGAACCTGAACTTTCTTGAGGCTTGTTTCGACACCTGTGTAGGCATAGTCTGCCTTATGGGGAGCGCTGGGCCAAGTTCCATGACAAACCTCTGGATGTTTTTGGGAACTCCATTCCCCCAACTTGGAGCTGGCTACCTTCAGCATTTGGTAGCTATGGCTGCATCCCTAGAGCTGGTGTCCTGGGCACAAGCACACGTACATCTTCTACAGATGGCCTTGCTGACTCTCTGGTTCCTGTGCTTGCAGGACTGAGTCTACTTCCTTTTTCCTCTCTTGTATTGACACAGCTACCTCTGATGGGCCTCCCCTGACATGTTGAGGGGGATGCCCCTCAAAACTCCAGCCCAGGTGCTCCTCACCACCAATGTCAGTTTCTCCAGTTGGGGAGTTCACTGTCTTGGCCAGACCACACAGGGTCAGTGGGCTCCTGTGGAAGCGAAATGGATGGTCCTGGCCTCTAGGTGATGGAAGGCCCATCTGGCATTGTTGTACTTAAGCTAGCTGCTCCACAGGAGTGCTGTGCAAGTCCTCCCGGTCAAAGCAACCACAGTGGGTTATGTCAGTAGCCAGGGCAGAACAAAGTGCCTGGGATTAGCTCTGGAAATGTGTCTATTGTTTCCCCTCCCCTCCCCTCCCCCCAATATGCAGAATTGTACCTTGAAGTGCTTTAGTAGGCACTTCAGCAGGCAAGGACAATCGGGAAGTGGATTTCCTCAGCCATCACCACCTCTATCTTGGGGATTGAGAACTTTCCCCATGGACATTCAACTGGATACTGGACGGTGGGGGGCCTCCCAGGGGCAGACTGGATGGTGACAGTAGCCAATGTCCCCTTCAGCCATTGTTCGGAGCCCAAGTCCAAGAGGGTGGACATACAGGCCCAGCCCTGACCCCTAGATCACCTGCACTGTGTCCTGCCCCATAGGCCATGACACAGTCCTTTGGAGGATCAAGGGTCACCTGAGTCTGGTGATCCTGGTAGCCCCAGGCTGGCCTCATTGGCTATGGTACACAGACGACATCTGTCTCCTTGCTTCCCAGCCCCTGTGCCTTATGGACAGGAGGGGCTTACTACGGCAGGGTCACCTAAGGTATAAGGGCTATGCCCTGTTGAAACCACCTCATTGTCTTATGCTTGGGTCTGGTATCAGAGAACTGGTGTCATCAATGTTGCCTTTCCCCATGGGGGTCTTGACCCCCCCTCAATTCTAGCCTCTCCAAGAGGGAGTTGAGAAGGGTTTATAGAGTTCAGTCAGGGTGCAGATAGCAGCACTTTCCTGTTTTCACGGTCTGGTGGTGGGTAATGTGCTGGTGGTGCACCTGGGATGTGAGCTGCTTTCTCCATCGGTTTCAGACCTTTTGTCCACCGATACATTCCATAGTTGTGCCGTGGGACTTGACACTTGTTCTCAGAGTATTTGCGCCTGCCCATCGAGCTGCTCAGGCAGGCTTCCATCAAGGATTTGTCCCTGAAAAGTGTTCTTAGTAACTCGGGAACTTGTTACCGGAGGATGTAGTAAAGGCTGTTAGTGTAGCTGGGTTTAAAAAATGCTTGGACAAGTTCCTGGAGGAAAGGTCCATAAACCGTTATTAAGAAGGGACCCAGGATATCAATGCTTGACCCAATACAAGCATTGTGGAACCTGTGTCTTTTGGGGGGAAACTGCTAGGTACGTATGACCTAGATTGGCCACTGTTGGAAACAGGATACTGGTCTTGATGGACCTTGGTCTGACCCAGTATGGCATATATTATGTTATGTTCTCACTTGGGCACAGCTGATTTTGGAATTGCAGGTACTTTCCTGCTGCAACGCCTTATTGACATTCTCAACCAAAGGGGTGACTCTTCGCCTGGTTCCTTCCTTGCCCAAAGTGTGCTCTCCCTTTCACATCATTTGGTTGCTGGCCTCCTTGCCAGACCATTGCACCAGACCAGACAAGGGCTTGTGTTTTGTGGAAGTCTGTCATGCATTCTTGTGGTATTTAAGTGGCGAGTTACTTTAGTTTTTCCAATCACTTCTTTGTCTTTTTTGCCAGACCCTGGAAAGGACAAGCAGTGTCCATCAAATACCCTATCTCCTCAGCCCACCTGATGCAGGGGTAGGCCTGTTTCTTCAGGCCTCAAGACTCATTTGACTTGGGCCCAGGCAGCTTCCTGGGCAGAGTCATTGTGAGTTGCCCTTGAACAATTGCAGGGCAGCTACTTGGTCCTCCTTGGCTCCTTCACATGGCACTACTGGCTAGACTTGCATGTCCAAGTGGCCACGCAGTTTGGTTCAGGTGTTCTTCCACTGCACTCTTTCCACCCTGGGATGGAGTAGCTTTGGTACATCCCACTAGTCTGGACTGGTCTAGCAGGATGTTCTGGAAGGAGAAACTTTACTGACTATTAATTTCCTTTCCTGGAGTCCTGCTAGACCAGTCCAGGACCCACCCTGTTCAGCCTTGTGCCTTGGACTGCAACCTTCTCTGTTTGTCCCTTCAGACTATGCAAAGATTGTATATAGTTGTCTTCATTGAGGGGGTTCCTTGGGAGGATTTGACTAGCTTCTGTTGCTTGTTACAAAAGTACTGAGGGCTCTCTCTAGCTGTGCTAGGGTTTATGTTGGTGGTGATGTCACGGCATAGTTTTACTTTCTTTTCTCTGTCTCCTATTATCTGCTCGCAGGGGGAGATAACCCACTAGTCTGGACTGGTCTAGCAGGACTTCAGGAAAGGAAATTAATGTGTAAAATTTCTCCTTAGTCTTTCAAAATGTGCAAAGACTTAGAGAAATGCAATAAAGTTACTAAGTAGTACATTTTAAGATAGTGTGTGTTTGGGATTTTTGTGTTTTTCTCCCCCTCCCCCCCCCCCACTCAACACTTAAGCTCTGGAATTCATAGCAGAAGGATGTGGTAAAAGCTATTGTAGCTGGGTTTAAAAGTTTTTGGATAGATTCTTGGAGGTAAAGTCCATAAACGGTTATCAATGTGGAATCTGTTTACCTTCTGGGTTCCTGCCATGTACATATGTGGATTGCCCCCTGTTGGAAATGGGATATCTGGTTTGACCTTTTTGGACAGACCTAGTGTGACAAATCTTTTATGTTCTATTTCAGGCCTTTTCCAGCCTAGCTGAGGCTGCTTATGAAGCTGCAGATGTGGCTGATGATCAAGAAGAGCCAGCTACTTACTGTTTGTCGTCCTCTTTTGAATTAATTGTCCAAAAGCTCCTGGAAACTACAGATAGGTGTGTGCTCTCTTCTTGGGCAAGCAGGGTTTAGGTGTGGGATGAATTTCTTGACTTCTCTTGTAGCAATGTGTGAGCTCACAGTAAGGGCAGTTAGTATAATTTGGCTTGTGGGAGCTGTATCTTGCTGCTGCTGTTGCTGCAATTTAGTGCTCTTCTGTATGTGTTCACTCATTTTTCCATAATGAGCAAGAGCCTAGGGTATTCTCAAAGGTATGCTGCTGCATAGCTGATTTTTTTTTTTCCATGCTATATTGCTGGTTTTGAGCACTTCCTTGGGCAGGCTGGTTGCTGTTTTGGGATTCAGTAGAGCTTGGGTGTCTTGAGTTTGAGACACTAGTTTTGAATTGGGAAGTGGCATGAATTTGTACTAAAGCTGCTGTCTGTGCCCAGGCCTGATGGACACCAGAATAACCTGAGGAGTGCTGCATATGAAGCCCTCATGGAAATTGTGAAGAACAGTGCCAAGGATTGTTACCCTGCAGTACAGAAGACCACACTGGTTATCATGGAGCGACTTCAGCAAGTGCTTCAGATGGAGGTGGGTAGTGGGGAGCAGAACAGTTGGCTTTGTTGACTGGAACGCATGTTTGTTATGTTTGCTTGAAAGGTGGTATATCAAATGCAATAAACAATCAAGGCAGTTAACAATTTCACAAATATAAGAGGGCCGATGGCCACGAAAAGGAAGTTACAATATTTAGACAGGACAGCAAGAGAGAAAACCAGGCATACTAGACAATACAAAAGAAGACACTGCAAAGGGAGAGAGGGGAGATACCAGATTAAGCATTGCCAGGGAGGTTACAATACGAGACAGGACAACAGACAAATGAGCATAATAGACAATACATATGAAGACAATACTGAAAGGGAGGAGGACACAGGACTACATAGTGGTAGGGATAAGGTCAAAGTTGGTGGAAAAGAGGTGTGTTTTTTCAGACGGGCTTTAAATGTGCTATGGTTCTGCTCTGATCTAAGAGTGAAGGGTAAGGAGTTTGTGTGCAGGACCAGCAAAAAAAAGTTACGAGTGGATTGTAGATGGGCAGGGGAAGGAAGATGAAGGCAATTGATGTGCATGGACTGGAGAGATCGACTGGGAGTATGAGATTGTATGAGATCAGATAGGTACTGCGGAATATGAGTATGGTCCATCAGATCATCTGATGTGAGAAGCTTATATTGAATGCGAAAGATCATGGGGAGCCAGTGAAGATTTATAAGGAGAGGGGTGACATGATCCCAATATCCAGGCCAACACTAGAGATACCAAATAACACACCATACAAATCCTAAACCTCCACTGTAATAAATATTCACTTGGGTAAATTGAACAGTAAAACTGCTTTCCTTACATAACTTCAAATAGCAGCCGGAGCTATATAAGATATAACTGTTGTCCAGTATAACGACCCAAAAGGCCTGTACTAGAATGCTCCAATCTCATCCTTGGTCATGTCCAGGCATAACACAGCCTTAAATGTACACTGTTCTAAAGGCTGTGTTATGCCTGGACATGACCAAGGATGAGATTGGAGCATTCTAGTACAGGCCTTTTGGGCTGTTATACTGGACGACAGTTGGACATCAGACTTCAGAAAACATCTAAAAACAGTCCTGTTCTCTGAATACTTCAGAAAGGACACTCGGTACACCCCCTCATGACACATGCATATACAAAACTACACCTATAGGCATCATTTGTAAATAAGTTATGCTCCTGAGCATTTCCTGCATGTTACCCAGGCCTATGTTTGTTACATAAGTTCTCTGTAATTGTTCTGTTCTGTTATACTGTAAACCGCTTTGATTCTAAAGATAAGGCGGTATAAAAAACGTGTTAAATAAAATAAAAATAAATCTCCAGGAACAAGCAGGAATAAGTCCTCACATATAGGTACGTCGGAACCGACGGAGCCTGCGCGGGAAAGCTCCCCAGCTTCCCAGAAAGGAAGTTTTTGGGGCCTCCCACAGCGCATGCGCACTGCCTTCCTGACCAACTCTCCTCAGTTCTTCTTTTTCCACGGAGCCAGCAGGTCGTGTTCCTGTCACCGCTGAAGAAATTGTTATTTTAATTTGTTTCTTTGACCGCGTATCTGCCTTCCCCGATTCCGGACCGGTACCGCCGGTCTTTTTTCATTTATTTCTTAAAAATAAAAATTTTAAAAAAAAATTACTTTTTCCTCACTTGGTGCGTTTATTCTGTGAGGCCTCTAGGCCTTCTCAGATTCTCCCTCATGGAGAAACCAGCTTCTGGTTTTAAAAAATGCACCAAGTGTACCAGTACTATTTCAGTTACAGATACCCATGAATGGTGTCTTAAATGTTTGGGGCCTGACCATTCCATTCCGGATTGTCCATCCTGCTCTCTGATGTCCAAACGGGGCTTACAGAACAGAGCAGCCAAATTTCATATGCTGTCTTCTGCGGATACTCCAGCATCAACATCCTCCAGGTCTTCCTCTCCTGATGGATCTCAGGCAGGTCCTCAAAGGGCAGGCAAATCTCCCTCTAAGCAGCGAGAGGCCCTTGGCTTTGACCCTGAGGACCCTGCCCCAGCCAAACAACCCCGGCGGGAAGCTCCGGCTTCCAAAGCTCCTCCTATGGGGTTACAGGTAGACATCGATGGCACGGCCTCGATCGATCACCTGTTAGACTGCTCTGGGGTACCGGCTAACACCGGTACCGACATCCAGGCAGTTGTGGCGTCTATGGGTACTACGGTACAATCCATGCAGCAGGCCATACTGGCTTTCATTAACGCTGCAACGCCTTCGGTACCGCGACAATCGGTTCCGACTCCGGTTCCGGTACCACAACCGATACCGGTACCCAGAGCATCTACTTCCAGTAGTATTCCGGTTCCGGAGATTTTCTCGATACCGATCCGGTTCCCGGTACGCCCGATGTCGGTACGCGTATCGATCTCTGGAAGCTAATAGGCGGTACTTTGAATCTTCTGAGGATTCTGATACCTCAGATGATTCTGCTGATGTCTCTTACTCTTACTGAGGAGCCCTCTTCTCCAAAAAGGAGAATGTCTCCTCCAGAGGATTTGTCCTTTCAAGACTTCATTATTGAAGTAGCTAAAGGACTCTCCATATCTGTAAACTCTGAAAAGGAACCTAGAGCAAAAAAATTGGATATTTTAGGATACTCTAAGGTTCTCAAAGAGGCAGCCACCTTACCCATACATGAAATTCTTCAAGAACACATGATGGACTTAGGGTGAGAGGAGCCTCCCACATCTCCACATTCTCGACGTTTGGACACCATGTATCGGGTTACTCCTTCTCCTGGTTTTCAAAAAACTCAGCTCCCTCACCACTCTATTGTGGTGAAGTCTGCTATGAAAAAGAGTACCAAAAGGCACTCTTCTACCCCTCCAGGAAGAGAATGTAGGACTCTGGATGCTTTTGGCAGAAAAATCTTCCAAGCTAGCATGCTTATTGCCAGAATCAATTCATACAGCCTCTATATGGGCATGTTTTTGAAAGAGATTGCACTGAAGATACGTCATTTTCTCCCCTTTATTCCAGAGGATAAAAAGGAGGAGTTCCTCCTTTTGCTAAAGCAAACTCAAGATGTTTCAAAGTTCTCCAACAGAGCAGCCTTTGACTCTTTTGAGGGAGTTAGCAGAGCCTCCGGCATTGCCATAGCTGCTCGCAGACTTGCTTGGCTCCAGGCCTCTGATTTGGAACCCTGGGTACAAGAAGGCTTGGGCAATCTGCCATGTACAGGTGAAAATCTGTTTGGCAAGGAGTGGCAAATCAAAGCCACTCAAATGGATGCAGAGAATGCTGCTTTAGATAGACTTTCTAAGTCTACCTCTACCCCTGCCAAGAAAAAACCTTTTAAGAAGCCTTTCTATAAAAAGACCAGATTTTCCACAAATACTGGCCAGCAATCTTCCCAAGTTCGCTTTGCTCCTAAGCGTCGGCAATCTAAACAGGCCAGAACAAAGTCTACAGGGGCTGCTACAGTCCAGCAGTCCCAACCCCCTCAGTTTTTGACTTGATTCTAGAGAACTTAACCTTTCTGGCTCTGCAACAACCAGAGCCTCGCACCATTCCAGGAAGATTAACTCATTTTGCTCCCAGATGGGAACAAATCACATCAGAACAGTGGACCCTCTCTATCATCAGAGAGGGCTACAAACTACATTTCTCCAGCCTTCCTCCCCATACCATGGTGAGACAATTCAATTCTCCCCCATCTCTCCTGTACCTGTTGGGTCAGGAGGTGACCACTCTTCTCGCCCAAAAGGCAATAGAAGAGGTTCCTCTTCCTCAACAAGGGTCAGGTTTTTACTCCCCTTATTTTCTCATTCCCAAGAAAACAGGGGGGTACAAGACCCATTCTGGATCTCAGAGAATTGAACAAATTTCTATACAAGGAGAAATTCAAGATGCTTTCTCTAGGCACTCTCCTTCCATACCTACAGAGTCAGGACTGGCTTTGTTCTCTAGATCTCAAGGATGCGTACACACATATACTTATCCATCCATCCCACAGAAAATTCCTACGGTTTCTGTTCCAGGGAAAACATTTCCAATACAGAGTACTTCCCTTCGGTCTAGCCTCTGCTCCAAGGGTATTTACCAAATGCATGGCAATAGTAGCTGCATTTCTACGCACTCTGGGAATCTTTGTCTTCCCATACCTGGACGACTGGCTCATCCGAGCTCCATCTCAGTCCGAGGCTCAAACTTCCCTGGACCACACCAGACGCATACTGCAGTATCTGAGACTCGTCATCAATCTGCCAAAGTCTCAACTCACCCCTACTCAGTCCCTAGAATTCATAGGGGCCTGGCTAGATACCACCACTGCAAGGGCCTATCTTCCTCAAGCCCGTTGCCGCCGTCTAGTGCACTTGGCCTCTCAAATTCAGTCCAGAAGCCACTTGACTGCCAAAGAGATGCTACAACTGCTAGGCCACATGGCATCCACAGTTCATGTGGTGCCCTATGCTCGCCTACATATGAGAGCAGCTCAATGGACTTTGTCCACCCAGTGGACCCAAGCATCAGGAGCTCTCTCAGACCAAATAGCAACCTCAAAACGTCTTTTTTGGTCTCTCCAATGGTGGATATCCACTCAAAATCTGTTGTTGGGGGCCCCCTTCCAATCTTTGTTACCCCAAGCAACTCTCACTACAGATGCCTCCCAAACAGGTTGGGGAGCTCATCTCCAAGACCTCTCCACTCAGGGCACTTGGTCTCCACAGGAGACCACCCTTCATATCAACCTTTTGGAGCTGCGAGCAATTTTCCTTGCTCTCAAGGTCTTTCATACCCTCCTCATCAACATGACAGTCCTTGTTCATACCGACAATCAAGTAGCCATGTTCTACATAAACAAACGAGGAGGGACTGGCTCTCTGTCGCTTTGCAACGAAGCTCTAAAATTGTGGGCCTTTGCTAGAGAGCATCAAATCCATCTCCTGGCAGTATACCTCCCAGGAATCCAAAACTCTTGGGCAGACACTCAGTCGAGTTCCGCTTCCACACGAGTGGTCCCTGCACATGGATCAGGTACTCAGAATCTTTCAGAAATGGGGAACCCCGGACATAGACCTGTTTGCAAGTCCGTGCAATGCCAAACTTCCCCGGTTCTGTTCCAGAATTCCGTGTCGGGGAGCTCAGGCCAAGGATGCCTTCCTCCTTCATTGGGGTCAGGCCTTCCTGTATGCCTTTCCACCCATTCCTTTGATTCCCAAGACTCTGTTCAAACTTCAGAGGGATCAAGTATCTATGATCCTCATAGCTCCACGCTGGCCACGCCAAGTGTGGTACCCTCTACTTCTGCATCTCTCCCAGGCACCCTCCCTGGATCTGGGAGCTGCTCCAGACCTTCTGTCTCAAGAGGGGACTTTGTGGCACCCAAACCCCAAGTCCCTTCACCTCAGAGCTTGGTTACTGAAGGCCTAGACCTTCAAGACTTCAATCTTTCTCAACAGGTGAAGGATATCCTCCATGCATCTAGGAAACCTTCCACCAGGCGTTCTTATGCTTTTAAATGGAAAAGATTTTCCATTTGGTGTGCTGAAAAGGGTCTTAACCATCTAGCACTACCTTTGAATTCTTTACTCGAATATCTCCTGCATCTTTCCAATGCAGGACTTAAAACAAATTCTGTAAGGGTCCATTTGAGTGCTATTGCAGCATCTCTTCAGCCTATCAATGGACAACCTGTTTCCTCTCATCCTCTTATTGCAAGATTCATGAGAGGTCTAACTTTAACTAAACCTCCCATTCGGCCTCCTCCGGTGGCATGGGACTTAAACGTGGTTCTTGGTCAGCTTATGAAGCCACCCTTTGAACCCTTAGCCACTACCTCCTTGAAATTTCTTTCCTGGAAAGTCATTTTCCTTATTGCAGTCACTTCTGCTCACCGCATCAGTGAACTGCAGGCTTTAGTGGCTAATCCACCTTATACAAGGTTCCATCATGATAAGGTAGTCCTTAGGACAAATCCTCACTTTATGCCTAAAGTGGTCTCACCTTTTCATCTTAATCAAGAGGTATATCTACCTGTCTTTTTTCCAGCTCCTCATGCATCCAGTGCGGAGAAGAACCTACATACGTTAGATTGTAAAAGAGCTCTCGCCTTTTACATCCACAGGACACAGCAACGTCAAAAGTCTTCTCAGCTTTTTGTTGCTTTTGATCCTTCTCATTTAGGACTTCCAGTCTCAAAAAGAACACTGTCCAATTGGATTGCTCAGTGTATATCTTTTGCTTACCAGAGTAAGAACCTTTTCTCTGGAAGGCCATGTCACAGCTCACAATGTGAGAGCTATGGCCACATCTGGCTCATCTTCATTCTGTATCCATCGATCAGATCTGTCGAGCTGCCACCTGGGCCTCGGTTCATACCTTCACAGCCCATTACTGCTTGGACAAGGACTCCCGCCGGGATGCCTCGTTTGGTCAGGCTGTCCTCAGACACCTGTTCCATTCTTAAACAACTCCTGCCCACCTTCCCTGAATGGATGCCTGAGATCCATGGGAAGATGAGGAACCCTAGGGGGGGGATCTCCCCGGCATCTTAGCTAGGGAGTCCCCATATGTGAGGACTTATTCCTGCTTGTTCCTGGAGATAGCACAGTTACTTACCTGTAACAGGTGATCTCTGGGAACAGCAGAAATTAGTCCTCACAACCCACCCACCTCCCCTAGGAGTTTTATCTCTCTTTCCTTTCCTCTCTCTATTGTCTCAGCTTTAAACTCGAACTGAGGAGAGTTGGTCAGGAAGGCGGGAAGGCAGGCCGCATGCGCTGTGGGAGGCCCCAAAAGCTTCCTTTCTGGGAAGCTGGGGAGCTTTCCCGCGCAGTCTGTCAGTTCCGACGTACCCATATGTGAGGACTAATTCCTGCTGTTCCCAGAGATCACCTGTTACAGGTAAGTAACTGTGCTATATAGCTCCGACTGCTGTTTGAGGTCATGTCCAGAAGGCAGTTTTACTGTTCAATTATTTACCCTAATTAAGTGACTATTACAGTGGAGGTTTAGGATTTGTATGGTGTACTTGTTTTTGCCGCACTCTTCCAGTTACAGCCTCTGTAAGCTGTGTAAGAAGGCCAACAGTCTCTATGTAAACTCCAGCTTCTGTCATGCTTGCTTCATATTTATGGTATTTATTCATTTTATTCTTTTTCCAGGGTGTCTCAAACTAGTAGCGAGTTGAGGTCAGAGGCAAGTCAGAAATAGTTTTCATCTTGCACCTGGTGTAAGCTGAGGAAATGCAGCAGAATGAGGGCTTGAAGGCATGTAGTAAGTGTAGCGAGACTGTAGTGGATGGCTGAGGGCATATTGAAAGTGTGCAGATTTGTAGAAGAAATAATGGAGCTGTGGGGAATATTGGCAGACAAAAAGATAAGAGATGGTCTGTTACGTCTAGGGGAAAGTCTGCTATTAGTCCCTCAGGTTTGGAGGGGGACCCTCTGATAATGAGCCAGGAGAGAGAGATGGAGTTCTGTGATACAAGATTTATTTTAGATAGAAAAATGAAAATAGACAAGCAATAGATGAAATGAGAATTTTTTTAGCAGTACTATAATTATATAGTAGCAATAATTTGCTTATTAGCAACCAGGGGTCATAGTATCGTTCTGCACGTAGACAAAGTACAGAAAAGAGCTACCTGACTAATTCCTACCCCAGGTGAAGACATAAGACTGGTACCTTAGCTCTGCTAGGTGGACAAATGCAGCTGGGCTCCGAGGCAGCCTCTGGAACAGCACAAAGTCCAAAGAAGGTAGCTAGGCAAGATACACTGGCTTGAGCCGTTTGAGAGGACAGAACATTACAGGTGTCTGTGGAAGTCTGTGTCCCACTGGGTTAATGGGACAGCCTTGGATGACAGTGTCTTTGTGCTTATGGAGGCATCAAGGAAGACAAACTGGCCCAGAGTTGTTCTGTGCATACTGTAGTATTCTTTGATGCGTTCTTATCGCATTTTGGTAATTGGTTGGCATGAGATACTGTGAGGTGTCTCAGCAAATCAGGAAGTTATCAGTTGATCTTGTAGACAAAGGGTCCATGGTCAGATGAAATGCAGAGCAGAAGATGATAGTATGCAGTTTCATACATTCTTGCAAATGTCCAAGGCAGTAGAGTAGTCTGGATAAGAGAGGCCTAAGAAGCACATCTGCTATGTAATAAGCCTCAGGTCTGCTGACCAAGCAGTAAGTTTCTGTAGCAAGAAACCATTTTGTCCGGTTCAGAACACTAGCCCTTTCTGCCACCAGAGATTAATATCGGTGTGTGGCGAAAAGTCAAGTGATGCAGTGAGTGGAGAGGATGTCTCTTGTCCAGGTTGCCCTGCTCTCCGTGACACATGACATAACTAATTGGCAGCAAAATACCCCCCAAACCAACCCGGGGGAGCAGCGCATACTTTCCTGATCCTCCTGTCACAAGCTGGACACAACTGTGCATGTTGACAAAAAACTTGTGCCGAGAGAAGACTATGGCCCTGACTCCAAGATGGCGATTGGCATTCTGACTAGCCTACGCATGGAGGTCCTCAGCATGATTGAAGAAGTCTCTCAGCTCATCAAGCGTCTGCACCACCACCTATTTGGTTGGAAAGAGTTTGCAGACTTGCAAGTGGGACAAGCACAGATTTCAGTGGTCACATGGAATTGAACAGTGCGTGTCAGATATGGAAGATTCCTGCACTGCAAAGGCTGCCACCATCAAATAGCTTAAGGAGTGCCTCTGCCAACAAGATGAGAAAATTGATCTTGAAAGCCAGGGCTGTCAGGAAAAACCTCTAGTTCATTGGTATACAAGAATCAGTGGCAGATAGTTAAAGGGCTATCTTGCAGTGGCTTGCCCTCAGCTTATCTGTGGAGTCAGTTGGGCTGAATACGATTAGAACATGTGCACTGTTTGGGTCCTCTGAGACAATAATCCAAGGCCCTGCGCTGTCATTGCAAGGTTTCACGACTTTGCACAGAAGGAAGAGGTTATCTGGGCTGCAGGGCTTATTGTAATATGGGTGCTGCAGCTTTTAAGATACTGATGTTCCAGGATTACTCCTTGCTCTTCTCAGTAACAAGTGGCAAGCCTGTGCCACATTTTGTGCCCAATTGGTTAATCAGGGCATCTAGTTTGCCCTCCTTTTACCCTGCCAAACTCAAGCTCAAGCATCAGGGACACTCTTGGTATTTCTCCAGCGTTACTGATGTGAGCCAGTTTCTAGCGAGTCTACCTGCTGGCCCCACAGGTATAACCCCTGTAGACGCCTCATTTTGACCAGTACTCTAGCTACCTGTAAACACAGGAGACCTATTCTGTGGGAAACCAGTACAGTGGATCTGAGCTTTCAGTTCCTGGGACTTACCCCCGAAGGATGTGTTTGGGGAACCTCTAATATGGGGACTATCTTGGTGAGATCGTAACTTTGGCCTATTGGGAGTCCACCTTTTTACTGTCGGGTGTTGATTGATGTCAGAGAACTGGTACTGCTTATGCCAGCAAGATTGGTACTATCCCCTGGCACTTTGATTCCTGCCTTCTCCTCAACCTAACCGGAGGTTACCTGGAGGCTTGATATGACCCATGTAGGGGACCGCAAGCTACTACCATTACTGCTATACCATTGTGGTGGATGCTGAGCAAGAGAAGCTACATCAGACTGGACACTGAGGCTGGGCTTGGGGGGGAAGGGGGAGAAGAGACTGAGGAGGGGGTGAGTGATTGATTGTGTTAAGGATATGAGAGGGCATTTAATGTATGTGGGCAGATGTGGGTTAAGAGGGAGGTATTTGCAGGAACAGTGGGTAGGAAGCAGTACCAATCTCGGGTGTAGGGCTCAGGGATAAGGCAGTAGCCACAATGCCTATGGCTGGAGCGCCACATTGTTGTCGAGCTGAAAGTTGTGGTCTTATTCTAATCCCTGGTCATGACGGCTCCAGCCTGGGTAGCACACCTCTGACTTCTTAATAATTTAATCACCTAATTCTAAGATTTGTTTGTAACATAGGATAAGTGGGTACACATCCTCATCCACACCAACCACAGGGCAGTACCCGTGGTTCGTAATGGGGGCAGGCATTTTCAGCCTAGCCTCTGCCCCAAGAGTTTTCACAAAATGCTGTGCTCTGTAACCTTTTCGGAGTTTGGTTCTTATGTTCTTATGGGCAATTCCTACCCTCTGACATTGTTCAGGCTACCGGAGCGCTGGTTCATCAGACACAGGGGGGGTCCTACTGTTGTCTGTGTACACGGACTAAATTGCTGTTGCTTGCAGCTCCCCGTGAGCCCCTATTTTTGTTATGGGCTTCCGGTAACCTGTAGCTAGGGAGTTGCATATGTGAGAACTGGCTTCCTGCTTGTTCCTGGCGAAAACATAGTTACTCACCTGTAACGGGTGTTTTCCAGGGACAGCGGGAATCCGTCCTCACAACCTTCCCTCCTCTCCTGGGAGTTTCTCCTTTATCTTTTATTTTTGCCGTCTTTTAGCTATGTCATCTGACTGAGCAAGATGGCACCCTTGGATGGGAAGGGGACCACTTGTGTGTGGTGGCATCTCCCAAAGGCTTTCTTTGAAAACTGGGGTGGTGCTTCCCTGAGGGCTCCTCCGATGCCGATGTCGCCCATATGCAAGGACTGATTCCTGCTGTCCCCCGGAGAACATGTTACAGGTGAGTAACTGCTGTTTGGCCTGGGTCCCATGAATTCAAGCTGTCTGCTTTTGCTGGCAACCTTTTGGTCTGTCTGACAAGACCCGAACACTCTTAGGGCTCTACTGCAAGAATTCATGATTTTTGGCAACTTTTCAAGCTAATAAATTAAATCTCAACAAATCATAGGCCTTAACTAGCCAAGACTCTGTGCTTCTCTTGCGAGGGCAGATTCCCACTTCAGTGGGCAGGCCATTCCTTTTACTACCTGGGTGTGACCTTACCAGCTGCTCCTGGAGACTTCCATAAACACAATGCTGTGCCCCTTATGACTCAGCGCAACTTTTTGTGAAGTGGCAAGACCTTCCTCTCTTGCTCGGAGGTAGAATTGCTTTATTCAAGATGATACTCTTCCCATGCTGGCTTTACATGCTTCAGATACTGCCTCTTTGGCTTCTGGGGAAAGATCTGAAAAAGTTAGTATGTTCCGCTTTTTATGGTTGGGTCGTCATGCTTGCATAGCACTACAGGTGCTTAAGGGGTTCTGGCATTGGGGAATGGGGATCCCTGATCTCCATGCATACAATCTTGTGTGTTTGCTATGCCTCTTAAAGAATTGGCTTTTTGATGCAGAAGAATACTCATCTGGCTTGTGAAAGGGCCCTAGTCGCACCCCTATTGCTATATGTTACATGCACCAATAAATAAGCTACCTCTTTTATTGAGATGCTCTCTTTTCCGGGTCATCTGTCAAATATAGGGATGGATTTGTTTACGGCTGAAGTATTCAAGCTCCCAATCAGTCTGCTTATCAATCCATGGGAATTCAGATCTTACACCTGACATGTTGCCTTGTTTCCGTCATTGGCAAGACTTGGGGCTCCATTACCTAGATCAGGTCCTGACAGCAGACTGGGAACAGTTTATCCTTCTTAGAACTTTGTACCCAGTTTGGACTGGGTGAGAGAGACTTATTTTCTTATTACCAACTTTATAGCTATATTTGAGGCCTGACAAGGGTAACTTGTCCAGTGACTTTTGTACTGACCTTGAGGAATTTTTCCTCCGTGTGAAGTCCGGTAGGATAACGCTCGGGTACAGTCATCCTTTGCGACAAAGGCCTCCAAAATTGTGTCTCATCGGCTAGCTGAGACATAGAATGCTGACCTCAGTATGTCTGACTGGAAGATATTTGGAAACTTACTGGCAAGATCCCCAGATTTACATCTATGGTTTCTCTTAGACATGCAATACTGGGTACTTAGACGTGCATATCTCTCACCTGGCTGCTTGCAAGCGATAGGCTACAAAGGGTGCCCTAAATGCGGGGAGGATGGAGCCCATTGGTCCACCTGTTGTTCATGCCCAAGAGTACAGGATTATTGGAAGGAAATTAATTTGTGTACAGAATGAGTTTTTGGCAACAGTGGGCCCTACTCCACTGGACAGGGGAGGTGACTGGCTGAAATTGTCTTGGGCACTGGCAACACAACTAATCCTATTGTGTTCGGAAGTCTGGGGATCCCCCTAACTATTGGCAATGGCGGAATACTCTGTGCCAGCACATGTAGCTTGATAAGATTTTGGCCAAGATGGAGTGCAGATGTCTGCCCTGTTTTCACACAGTATGGGATGACTCTATCCAGGTGTTACCCCCACATAGCCGTAGCTGTCTTAAATGACCTTTAGAAGAGGTTTGACAGTACAGACTTTGGGGGTGTCACTCAAGGAAGGGTGGGGGGAGAGGCGAACAGTTAGGAGGTTTCCAGGTATTGAGGCATCTG
Organism: Ichthyophis bannanicus; assembly: GCA_033557465.1. Lineage (NCBI taxonomy): Eukaryota > Metazoa > Chordata > Amphibia > Gymnophiona > Ichthyophiidae > Ichthyophis > Ichthyophis bannanicus. Next base: position 644,191,293 of record CM066032.1, read on the forward strand.
GTAGTGTGTAAGGACACCCACATACCAGAAAGTATAATTTCTCACTAAGACATTGTGATTGTTTGGTCCCCTAGGGGAGGTTTGAGGGGGGAAGGGGGAGCACATTGGGGGGGGGGGATTGTGAAAACAAATGCTATCTCTGCCTTAGATATTCTCAGCTCTTTATTTTTGAGACTTGCTCTGATGTTTGGTGTTTGAATAAACAGTTTGAATATGTCAGTGTGGCAATAGGAAAACAAAGGACAGAAGTATGGAATGAAGCTTGTTTTTGGCACCTCTTATTGGTCTAGAGAAGAGCCCATGTGTGGGGGAAGGAAAGTCTGTTTTATGCAGTGTTAGTCAATTCACCCCCCCAAGGCTTGAGGTGGGGTTGTGATTAGCAGGAGAGCTAGTTGAGGTACTATTCCAGAAATAGCCATCCTTTCTCCAAGTTTTTTTTATATCTGTATGGGTAAGCAGAGACAAGTTTATGAGGTAGTTAAGTGAGAAAGGTAGAACGGAAGGTTGGATTTACTAGCCTTTCCCATAGCCTTTGTTTACAATTCATCCTGCTAGACCAGTCCAGACAAGGGGGTTAGTGCCCCCTACCAGCAGATAGAAAGAAAACTAGAAGCTTCAGTGATATAACTGTAAATCCGTCTGTCAAGCACTGATAACCCCATTACTGGACTTCTGCAACCCGATATACCTTGGACTACCGAAACAAGCCCTCAAACCACTCCAGCTAGCACAAAACACTGCAGCACGAATAATATCCGGTACTGCAAGACAGGACCACATCACACCTACCTTAAAGGACTTACACTGGCTCCCAATCGGTGCACGCATCAGATACAAAACTATCATAAACCTATTCAAGATAAATCAGCACACATCAGCCAACAGCCTGCACACCCTCATACAACCAGACACTAGCACACGTCCTAGAAGAAAACAAACACACAACCGAGTCAGCACCCCAAGTGAATTCAAACACACAGGCAAGGACACAACAGACAGAGCACTCTCCATGGCTGCTCCAACAATATGGAACAAACTACCGGACGACTTGAGGGCAACTACAGACCTCAAAGACTTTAGAAAATAGCTAAAAACCATGCTGTTCATAGAACACTATGGACACATCACATAACCTAAGAGAATGTACAACAGCACATGATATCGCCTAAACACTGTATGTATAGAAAATTGTTTTTTAGCACCTCTGTATATAGCCCACATTGTACATAGCTCAAACCATTCTAGCACACAATACAACACACACTCAACTAAATTTCACCTTCACTGCATGTTTAACACACTCACTTTACCCGATGGTTTGCTGTGATACCACCTTGATTAATAAGATAAGGCGGTCTAAAAATACTGTTAAATAAATAAATAACTCTGGACCCCTAGGGGTCTGCTTCGGTATTTCTCGGTCTCAGCAGATGGTGGACGTCTCTCTTTTTGAGCTCCTGGCAATCTCTTTGAGGGGATTCTGCCAGTAGATTTAGTTGATGGACATCTCCTGGGGGCACAGGAGGTGCCAGTCTTCACTGTGGGATTTGAAGTTTGCTCCTGATTTAGAGGATCAGTGAGCACCTCTGAGGAATTGAGCTGTTGCTCAGGAGGAGCAGTTCAGCTATTTCCCTCCTTGAGAGCATCAACTCGCCTAGAGCAGCTGCCAACTCCCTTCAGCCTACATTTTTTTTTATTTTTGTTCAGTAAAGTTAAAAAAAAAACAAACAAAAAAAAAAAAAAAACAACCCACACAAAACAAAAAAAAACCCCCTAAAGTGCAATCCATTATATGCTAATAGGGGACATTAGCCCACTTGTCTGGACTGGTCTAGCAGAATTCCAGGAAAGAAAGTTAACAGTAAGTGAAAGGTAATACAGCAGATTGGCATGCTGTAATACCCTTTTCTTAGGAAGGGAAGCAGAGATGAGATCCAGAAAGGTTACTTGCCTGTAGCAGGGGTTCTCCATAGACAGGGTAAGTCAGCCATGCAAGGGCATTGCAGCATCCTGTTTCCCTACTGCACCCATGTTCAAGTAGTTGTATACATCGCTAGAGCAGCAGTATATTGGACAGCCTGATAGGGAAAAATACTAACACAGCTAGAGAGGCTGTACAAGATGTAGCTGGGATTTCTGGAGGCAGCATTGATCTAAGCTGCAGGGTGTGAACCAGTGGGGACCAGGACTGTATTAAACTAGAAATGCACCCTGTGCGATGGACTTACCTGGCACACCTCTCCACCCAGCCACATTCAGTAACTTGCCCCTTTTTTTTAGTTTCCCAGAAGCCCAGTGATATCAACACCCCCTTCTGCGCTTGTGCCCTGTGCAGCCATACCGCTCACACAGCTCTTGTTACAGCCCTGGGTGGGGCCTCCACACTTCATCTCTGTGGAAAGTGCTTGTTGGCATTGCATCAAGATGGGAGCCAGTCTGCATGAGGAGAGCCATGCATGTAACACCACTGTCTGCTTGGGTTGCTAAGGTGAGGGTGTGGTGACTGGCACAGACCTGAGGAGCGAGCAAGGTTCAAGCTCTTGGCACCATGGGGCTTTTCTCCAGGAACAAGCAGGAAGTCAGTCCTCACATATGGGTGATGTCGGTGCTGATGGAGCCCTCGTGCGGAGCAATTCCCCAGCTTTCAAAAAGAGCCTTTGGGATTGCATCGCGCATGCGCGGTCCCCTTCCCACCCAAGGGTACCATCTTGTTCAGTGTTTTTTTTTTCCGTGGAGCCCAATGGACGTGGTCCCTTTTTCACTGTGGAAAAAATAGAAAAGTTGAATTATTTTGTTCAGCTTCCTGGTTCGACACCGGTTCCCCTTCCCGGTATCGTGTCCGTTCTTATTTTTCGTTTTTGTCCTTCGTGACTAGCATTCGCTCTTTTTATTTTTCACTGGCAGCCCAGTCGTTTGACCTCACAGGTGCCCTTTTTCCCCCGATGGCTGCCAGCGGATTTAAAAAGTGTGATCGGTGTAAGGAGGTGATGTCTGTCACGACACACGACTGCTGCCTCTGATGCCTCGGCCCTGATCATGACCCAGTGGTCTGTGGGCCATGTGGTAAGATGTCGTCTAAAATCTTTGGAGCAGGCAGCATTAACATGACAATTTTTTCTGAGTCCCCATCCGCCCGGGCCCGGACCTCATCAGAGGCCTCGACATCTCAGTACTCGGAGCCCGAGCGTCGTGTGTCTTCTGAGCGGGTGTCTCCCTCCAGGGAACACGAGGAAGAAAAAACTCGTGAGGGCGGTGTCACTGGATGCCTCTGATCGGCCTGGGCCCTTGGGTTCCAGGCCGCGAAGCCCAGACTGCCACCCTGGATCCTTGGAGTGGCTGGCTAAACAACCTTGCAAGGAGCTGGAGACGTCGGACAAGGTAACGTCTGTTGTCCTCGAAGACTTTCCTCCGGGACAGCCAGTGTCGGGACCCGAGCTGGGAGCTGCAGAGCCTTCTGAGCTCGTTTCAGGTTGGTGGCCCTGGAGAGCAGCATGGCTGCCTTCATGGAGCAGCAGCGGGTGCTGATGGCCGATCTCGCCGGTCCCTCTGCCCCGACCACCGGGACTGCGATGTCGAAGTTGACACTGGAGGCCGAGCCGATCCTCGAGTCAATCAGGTCTCAAGTCTATCCTCAGCCAAGGTCCCCCTCGACCTCCCGTTCAGGACCGATGTCGTCGATGCCCTCGGCATCGGGGCGGTCGGGCTCAAAGCCTTCGAGGCCGGAGCCCATCGAGTCCTCCTCGGAGGACTCTGCCTGGTAGACAGAGGAGGAATATTCCCCAGACACCTACTGAACCCAGTGTATCCCTTCGGACTCCCTGGGTTCGGAGCCTCTGAATAGGTCCCCTTCAGAGGACACTCAGTTCTCGGACTTCGTCAGGGACATGGCCAAGGCTTTGGCATTCCCTGCAGATGCCGAGGAGGAGCCTCGAACCGAGGAGCTCGATGCCCTCCAGTATGACTCTCCTCTAAAGGAGGCCCTTACTGTACCGGTGCCTCCGATGTTGGAACGGTTTATGCTCTGTATGTGGGAGTCCCCGGCCTCGATGCCAGTGCTCAGCAAGCAGGTCAATTCCATCTATCTAGTCCGCAAGAGTCCTGGGTTCCAGAATGTGCAGCTGCCGCACAACTCCATGGTTGTGGAATTGGCCATGCAACAGCTGAAAAGCCAGAAGACGCACTCCTCAGTGCCTCCCAGCCAGGACGTCCGGAACCTTGACGCCCTCGGCAGAAAGTGCTACCAGGGCTCGATGCTGTCATGCCGTGTCCAAACCTACCAGCTGTACATGGGCATGTACCTACAGGACCTGGCAAAGGAGATTGCTGGGTTCTCCGCTGGTGTTTCCGAGGAACCCTTGCAGTGCTTCAAAGCCTTATCCACGGGGATCCGAGAGTGCTCGAAGTTCATGTCTCGAGCAGCTTACGGTGGCTTTGAGGCTTTGGCCCTAGTAACCGCGGCCAGCATCTGTGCACTCAGGGCCTATGGTCCTCGCGAGAGGCTGCACTTCAAATCAATCTTCTAGAGCTTCGAGCCATCCACCTAGCTCTTCAAGCCTTCTGTCATATTCTTTCCCATCAGTCGGTGCTGATACAGACAGACAATCAGATAGCGATGTTCTACATCAACAAACAGGGAGGCACAGGTTCTCGCATCCTATGCCAGGAAACTCTGGACCTCTGCTCTTTTGCAGTGGCACATCACATGTCCTTGAAGGCAGTTTATTTGCCAGGTCAGGAGAACTTCCTGGCCGACAAGTTGAGCAGGATTCTTCAGCCTCACGAGTGGCAACTGAACCGGGATGTGGCCCAGCAGATCTTCAACCACTGGGGTCTCCCATCCATGGATCTCTTGGCCAGTCCGCAAAACCATCAATTGCCCCAGTTCTGCTCGAGACAGCCGCATTCGCTGAGCGTAGCGGGAGATGCTTTCCTGATCTTGTGGGCACGGGGCCTTCTCTATGCATTCCCACCCACACCCCTGGTGGCACTCACTCTGTTCAAGATTTTTCAGGACAAGGCCTCTGTCATCCTGATAGCCCCCAGGTGGCCCAGACAGCCTTGGTTCCCTCTTCTCCTTCAGCTGGCAGTCAAAACTCCACTCCCATTGGGGGTGCAGCCCAACCTCTTGACCCAGGAACAGGGTTCCTTGCTACACCCCAATCTCCGATCCCTCAACTTAATGGCATGGCTGCTGAGAGGGTAGTGCTTGCTCCTCTACTCCTTCCCAAGGAGGTTGAGGAAGTGTTGCTGGCCTCCAGGAGGCAATCTACTAGAAAATCCTATGCGTTCAAGTGGCATAGATTTGAAGGGTGGTGTGCCCAACATAGAGAACCCGTTCACTTGCCAAGTACCTCAGGTGTTGCAGTACTTGCTTCACCTCTGAGTTAAGCCTCAAGTCCAATTCTGTCAGGGTCCACCTGAGTGCGCTCTCAGCTAACCACTTTCCAGTGGACGGGCAACCTCTTTCAGCTCACCCTTTGGTATCTCGATTCCTTAGAGGCCTCCTACTTCTGAAGCCCCCGATTCACCCACCGGCTACAGAGTGGGTCTTAAACGTGGTCTTGCATGGCTTACTGGCCCACCTTTTGAACCAATGTTCACCTGTCATCTCCGCTTCCTTTCTTGCAAAGCACTGTTTCTGGTGGCTCTCACCTCTGCTCATCATGTGAGCGAGCTGCAAGCTTTGGTATTGAATAGACCATATACACGGTTTTACAAAAACAGGGTGGTCCTACGTACCCACCCCAAGTTCCTTCCTAAAGTGGTTTCCTCGTTTCACCTCAACCAAGAGGTGGTTCTTCCAACCTTTTTCCCCAGGCCACATACCTGCAGGGCTGAAGCGGTGCTGCACACCCTGAACTGTAAGAGGGCGCTCGCCTGCTACCTGGAACATATGCGGGAACATCGAAGGGCTTCCCAGCTCTTTATGACCCTGGTAAACTGGGTCTACCTGTTTCCAAGCGCACGTTATCCACCTGGGTGGCAGACTGCATCGCCTGGGCATACAGGGTGGCTGATCTTCAGCTGCAGGGCCAAATCACGGCCCACTCGGTCAGGGCTAAGGCCACATCAGTGGCTAACCACTGCTCTGTTCTGTTGACAGACATCTGCCGGGCCGCAACTTGGTCTTCAAGCCAGACTTTTGCAGCCCACTTCTGCCTGGCGAGAGAGAGTCCCGGCAGGACAGTGTTTTCGGTCAGGCGGTACTCCGTAACCTATTTAAGGTTTAGGCAACTCCAACGCTTTGGTGTCAGGCTACCGTGGGGGTTGCATTCTTGGAGAAAAATCCTATCACTGCTGCTGCGGCTCTTCTAGAGGGAGCCATTTTCAGCTATGGGTTCTTGGTAGCATATAGCTAGGGAGTCCCATATGTGAGGATTAACTTCCTGCTTGTTCCTGAAGAAAGCGTAGTTACTCACTTGTAACAGGTGTTCTCCAGGGACAGCAGGAATCAGTTCTCACGACCCTCCCTCCTCCCCTGGAGTTGCAGTCCTTTGATTAATTTTTTCTCATTTTTGTCTTTTTAGTTATGTCATCTGACTGAGCAAAATGGCACCCTTGGGCGGGAAGGGGACTGCGCATGTGCGATGCAATTCCAAAGGCTTTCTTTGAAAGCTGGGGAATTGCTCCGCACGAGGGCTCCGTCGGCGCTGACGTCACCCATATGAGGACTGATTCCTGCTGTCCCTGGAGAACACCTGTTACAGGTGAGTAACTACGCTTACCCCACACAGCATTGCTTCAGAACCAGCACTGGGAGTCTGTGCTAGATGGTTGATTCCCTGGGTCAGTGTTGAGCTCCAGGTGCAGATCATGTTTTCTTTCTACACTAGGTTCTCAGTGCTCCTAATACTACTTTAGCCAGCGTTGGTGGGGGGTGACTGCTCCTCTGCAGGTAGTGCAGAGGCCTTAGAATATGGCATATAAGGCTGCTGAAACATGGGCACAGTAAAGGGACACAGTGTGCTGTGATGGCTTTGTGTGTCTGACTCACCCTGCTTGTCCATGGAGAATAAGCAGGTCACTGTGTAGCCTTAAGCTCAGGTGGGCAATGGCTGGCTGCTTTACATTCAGATAAAGCTGGTGTGGGGACTTGGTGTGAACGAGTTGGAGGTGCAGAGGGCCTGTTTGTGTGCCCCTGGAACTGCTGCTGCTTAGGTGCCTTGGAGGAGACGCTTGCCTTCCCCTTAGCTGCGGGCAGGCAGTGTGGGGACATCTATACCGAGTGAGGACCCTGGTGAGAAATAAAAGCTGCTCTGCCGTTTACTCTGTGGACCTGGTGTGAACGAGTTGGAGGTGCAGGGGGCCTGTTCGTGTGCCCCGGGAACTGCTGCTGCTAGGTGCCTTGGCTGAGATGCTTGCCTTCCCCTTGGCTGCGGGCAGGCAGCGTGGGGACATCTATACCCAGTTAGGACCTTCTGTGGCTATAATCAGGGCAGCAGCCTGAACTTTAAAGTTTAGCGCCATCGGGTGCTCACCAAACCCGCTCCCGCCACCATCCTCAGCTCTCCCCAATCGGGGGATTGAGCCTCCAGCAGCGGGAGGAGCAGCAGCCACCATCACTGCCCAATCGGGGCAGCAGCCTGAACTTTAAAGTTTAGCGCCATCGGGCGCGCCCGCGCCTGAGGGCCTCGCCAGAGGGCCCTCTGGCGTGGCCCTCAGACGTGGCATGAAAGGCCACATCTCTGGTCTCCATCTCAAGTTTTCCAGAACACTCTCTCATACTGACCTGAGCATTTCCCTTCTGAATGAACAAGGTACTCTTACTAACTGAATCTTTCATGTTTTTCTTCATGATTAATACGATTAGTAACCCCTGTTACATAATAGCCTACATTTCTCAATAATTCTTTATCATTATAACAGTGTCTCATTCAGTAACTCTCTCACTTATGCTCTCACCTGTTTTATTGCAAGATACAATTCTGCTACTTTGTAACCTACAGTTCTAAGTAAATCTTTAATGTGGTTTGCCAGTCATTCTCAGTAACTCGGTAACTTTGCTACCACTCTATATTGCCACAATTCCCCAGTCTGCACAACATGCCTCAGCCCCTTATATACCACCATGGCCTACGCATTACTTAATCTTACCATGCTTTTTCTCCTGGCAAATGCCATACAAAACTCCCTTGCCCTAGTAGATAGACAGTCATATCCCAACCATTCGTCGTCTGGGCAAAAAAATCCCAGGAAAACCCCTTCCACTCAGCCACAGGTCTACCACATCAGCCTCGTCATTCGCACCTCTTGTATGTAGACCTTACCCAATCTAAATACACCAAAGCATCCCACCATCAAGTCCTCAAATGTGCACTCATAAACTCCCGCTCTGTATGCAAGAAATGGCCTGTCATCACTGATCTTATAGCTGTTCACAACTTAGACCTCCTCATGGTGACCGATTCTTGGCTGTCTGATTCCGATGCTGCTCTTATAAATCAACTTATCCCCCCTAATTTTTCCATTTACACCTGCCATAGATCCAACCGCAAAGGCGGAGGGGTCTTTATCCTAGCCAAAACTGATCTAAAATTTCAACTGTCTTCATCCAAGAGCTCTACATACGCTGACATTGTCTCCATAGCAAATAAATTCATCACCATAAATCTTATATATAGAGCCCCCTCACCTCCAGATGACATCTCCACCCTCATTGACCTTGCCTGCAACCCAGCCAACCCACGTATTCCCATCTGGCTTCTCGGCGACTTCAACCTTCCATCCCTGCAACCCGACCAAGCAGCGGCCTTCCTAGATGCAATGCAAGATTTACAATTCAAACAATTGGTGACGGCTCCAACACACCAAAAAGGAAGCCTATTAGACCTGATCTTTGCCCCTAGCACTGCAGTTAGCCACAAATCGGACTTCAACATCACAATTAGTCCTGTCCCTTGGTCCGACCATAACCTGATTACTCTCCAAATACCCTTGTAACTTGTTCCGGCTCCACCTAGCGACACCACTAGACATTCAGCCACACTGTGCCCCAGACCTCTTGCCATAGAGTTCTCCAAAAACGTTCTTCTGACCCTACATCAGAAGCCTGCCAACCTTGAAGAAGCAATTACCAACTGGAACAACACATTGAAAGAATTTGCCTACCCAACATCCTCCAATAACTCAGAAACCCACAACAGATGTAAAAGTAGAAAACACCATGCTCCATGGTTCTCAGCAGAACTCCGCGCCTCCCTCATCGAACTCAGGAAGCAGGAGAGGAAGTGGCGACGCTCTCGATCCCAGATCCACAAATTAGCCTACCTAGAACTCCTGAAGTCTCACCGTGAGAGGATATATCTCAGAATGAGTGAATACCACGCCAAGCTCCTCCAACGCTCAATCAATAAACCTAGAGACCTATTCAACCTAGCGAAATCCCTAATCAAGGAACCCTCCCCCACCCAACTTGTACCAATTCCACCCCAGTCATATGCCGACTTCCTACAATCCAAATCACTCACAGCAAGTAATCAGCCAGCAGCAACAGTGTCCCCTCCCTACCAATCTCCCACCTCACAAATATCACACATTTTACCCCCCCTGCTGAGAAGAATATCCAAGACCTCATTGCCAGCATCAACACCAACAGCCCCAAATGACCCCTGCCCAGCACACTGGATCAGGACCCTTCGAGTTGAACTCAGCCCAATTCTACTAAACATCATCCGTCTATCTTTTGCAACTGGTACATTCTCCTCTTTACTCAAACTTCAATAAGACCCCTCCTAAAGAACTGTAGACTCGACCCAGCAAAGACAGAATCTTACCGACCCATCTCGAGCATTCCTCTACTTGCTAAAATAATCGAGAGTCGTCTACAGACAAATCCAACAACATAGACATAGCAGCCCCACTCGACCCCTGCCAGCACGGATTTAGAGAATCGCATGGAATAGAAACTCTGCTCACCACCCTCACCAACACCCTGAATAGAGGAATTGACAACGCAGAAAATGGTTTTCGCCCTCATCTTCCTCGATATCTCAGCTGCCTTTGATTCTGTCAATCACAACCAGCTACTTACCCGCCTCCTGGAAAAGGGCATACACAGCCTTGCCTGGGAGTGGTGTAAATCTTACCTAGCTGATCGCTGGCAACAAGTCCGGGTTGGTTCCAAAACTTCAGCGCCATTCCACCAACAACAAGGTGTCCCACAAGGTTCCTCCCTTTCGGCTCTGCTGTTTTAATATCTATATGCAGCCGATATGCAGCAACATCCGTTCTTTCAATATTTCTACCTTAATCTACGCCGATGTTTTGCTATTTACCCCGTTCAAAGTCAAACACCTGCAATTCACCAACCTTGTCAACTGTTTTAACGCAATCACAGACTGGCTAACATCCCAAAACCTTCACATTAATTTCAAGAAAACAGAGGTACTCTTCATATCAAAGAACAAAAGCTTCTCTCCTCCCTCCATCCTAAGAGTAAGAGATGCGGAGCTTCCAAGCCGCAACGCCATACGCTATCTCGGCATTACCCTGGACCAGCATCTCGATTTCAAGGAACACATAAACATCACCAGGTCCATCTATAACAAAATTAGAACACTGAGACATCTCAAACCTATGCTACCTGCTGACGGCTTCTGAACCATCTTCCAGGCCCTCATCCTACCACATTTAGATTACGCAAACTTAATCTTGTATGGCCTACCAAAGAGCACTCTCAATCCTCTCCAACAAGCTATGAACGCCGCCGCCCGTGTCCTCTGCGGTCGAACCAGATCAGATCATATCACACCAATACTTAAGGATCTACATTGGTTACCAATATACTCCAGGCTAACACATAAGATTCTTCTAATAACATTCAAGATTATCAACAACATCGCTCCCAATTCTCTCAATGATCTCATCACACCTACTCCTAAAACCAGATCCAGAAGGACAGCAACAGACAACACACTATCTATCCCTAAAGACTCCATAAAGTGCTCACAAACAACCAGGAGAAGAACCTTTGCCCACTACGCACCAAAATGTTGGAACGACCTCCCTCCAGAAATCAGAGCGATCCGAGACCTTTTACAATTCCGTAAAGCAATAAAACACCACCTCTTTTTGCTCCATTTCTCTCAAGCTGCTTCCCCGACTCCAAGAAAGCATCCTCATCCCCTATGAGAGCCCCCTACACAACATAACGCTCAAGCCCCAAGCACTCTCTCACCAGCCTGAACCTTCTTACGTACTTTCAGATAAAGTATCATCTATTATGCCATATCTTTATGTATATAGTTTCATGTATTCTGCTGCCATCCTGAAATATGTCAATATGTAAATAGTTACCCATGTTCTCCAAGTTCTATTCCCTGTTATAATGTAAACTCTATCAGTCTTCTCTGATCTGAGTATTCTTTGTTAATTGTAAACCGCACTGATGATAAATAGTGCGGTATATAAGAATTGTTAAATAAAATTGTGCTTGTAGCTTGACCGCGGAGTGTCTGTGGAGCGTGGTCCGAAGGGGCGCCAAAGGGGCAGGGCGGAAGGCGCTTCCAAAGTGTGTTTTTCTGTTCAGTTTCGTTGTGTTTTGCTTTAAAGCAGTTTGAATGGGGAAAAGGAAAGCTAAAGCTGGGCGAGGTGAGGGTACGCCAGCGGATAGAGGACCCGTCGTAGGCCCCCTTGATAAGCATTTTGTTTCCCACCCTGTAGCGCAGTCCTCCCCAGAGGGAGCCTCCCTCAGTTCGGCAGGGAGGACCCCACCTTCTTGTCCTGCCGCTTTAGTGTCTTTGCTATCACCTGGGAAAACGTCTGACTCGGTAAGGGTAACTTCAAATTTTTCGGTTACTTTGCTAACTGAACCGGCTTAGGTAAAGGATGGGGATTCTTTGGGGCTCCCACCTTTGTTGCCTTATAAGGAGATCACTTTAAAGGATCTTTGGGCCTCTTTGCAAGTTATTGATGTTGTCATCTACTTTTAAGTTCGCTATGATTTTTCACATGAAACTGTTTCTACTTTTTCAACAGTTGAATGAAAAAGTTTCTCTTGTGGATGCAGCTGTTAGGTTAGAGTCACAGCTTGCCTTGTTGCAGTCAACTAATGTGGCTGGGATTAAGGATTCCCTGATTATGCATACTAAGTTAGGTCTTGAAAATTCTTTACGGGCCTGTAATCTACGACTCTTAAATTTTCCCTATACTTCTTTTCTTTCCCCAAAAATCTTATTTGATAAGTATTTGAAAGAAGTGTTGCTCATAACTGATCCTGTTGAAGTCTCATTTGTATTATATTCAACGTTTTAAACGTAGTAATAATGCTGAAGGGGAGCTTGATGTGATTGAGCCATTCATTTCAGATTTAACTGCTTTCCTGGAAGACTCTTCCGAGACAATTAACTCATGATCCACATTAATTGTTACATTGAAATCTCTGGATTGTAAACAACGTATACTTAAAACTGTTGACTTATGTTTGAAAAAGGCTTTATGTGGGCATAGAGTGAATATTTTCCCAGATGTCACGTAGCACCCAAATTAGGAGGAGGCTTTTTTTTAGCTTTGAAGCCTTGAGTCCTTAAGTTGGGTGCAACTTTCTTTCTCCGCTTTCCCTGTAAATGTATTGTGAATTATAATAGTGCAACATATGTTTTTTCTGATGTTGTCCATTTGGAGCAATTTATTTCAGATAGGCAGGGTGTAGTTCAAGTAGATGGGGAGTAAGTTAATTATGCCTCCTAAGATGTAGGTTTTTTCAAGCCTTGTTTTCTTGAGTTATATTTTCCTCGTATTTCTCATACTCAGGTCTCAGTGATGTGGACTTTATCATCTTTATTTCCTTTTGTAGTTTTCTGTAATGTTTTATGTATTTTCCTATTGATTTATGTATTTATGTATTTTCCTTTATCTGATTGGTTGTTATACTGATTAAATAATTCAATCAAAAAAAAAAAAAAGCTGGTGTGGGCAAACCTGAACAGAATGAATGGAATAAGGTTTAGTTGTAACATTCTCCCCCTTCCCTCAGTGATTTTTAGTATTAATGGTGTGTTGTAGTAGGAATTAATATTTTGAATTTGTGTGTTGCCTGTAATCTGCCTAGTATTTAAGAACGGAATATAAATCTTTTCAAATACAGATAGGTGGAAGAATGTTGCAAGTCAAGTTAGAACAATGGGAGGCTGCTTTAGCAGGTTAGTTACACAGAATCCTTGAGGGATGAAAGGGAGATGGAGAATGAGCTTGTGCTATGTAGAGGCTTTCATCCCCTTCCTCCCCTTTCTCTTTCAGTCTCACATCCAGAGCACATCTGACAGGATCCAGTTTAATGACCTCCAGTCTTTGCTGTGTGCTACCCTTCAGGTAAGTGCTTTTCCTTATCTCGACCAGACCAGCCCAGCCCAGAATCAGTGGGTTATCTATCAGCAGATGGAGGCACAAACCAATCAGCTGTGAGCTCTGCCCTATAAGGGCATTGTGCAGTCTTCCCACCAGTGTCTGTCTCCAGCAGATGGTGATGGGCATGCTATGCACATTCTGTTTCTGGACCATGTGGTATAGCAGCTCCTGGACCCAGTTAAATTGGCCTAGTAGATCAGCTGTGAGGAGTTGGGACTAGGTGAACACATTAAGTAGGTTATCCATAGGAGTCTGATTTTCTCTCCCCCCCTCCCCCCCGCCGTAGTGGTCATGAAATTCACTTTTATCCACATATCTGGTCATCCTACATGTTTGGATTGGTTTATTTCCTCTGCCAACAGATGGAGATAAAGACCAAAACATTCCAGTGACATTGTACTAAGGCTGGTGTTCTCCAGCAAATTGTGGTTTCTGGGCTAGTGCAACTGTGGTTGTGGGCTCCTGTCAGTGGTCTGGGACACCTTCATTTGAGCTGTCAGTGAAGGTCTCCAGGGTCTATTTTTCAATACTTCTGTCGTTTCCTGCGCTCCATGACTATTTTGGCTCCTGGTCAAGACTGGTTGAGCCATGCAGAGCATAAAACATAAGAAATGCTGTACTGGGTCAGACCAAGGGTCCGTCAAGACCAGTATCCTGTTTCGAACAGTGGCCAATCCAGGTCACAAGTACCTGTAAGGTTCCCAAAAATGTACAAGGATTTCCCTGGTTGTCCTCAGTGGTTTATGGACTTTCCCTCCAGGAACTTGTCCAAACTTTTTTTTTTTTTTTTTTAAACCCAGCTATTCTAACAGCTATTGCCACATCCTCTTTCGAATTCCAGAGTTTGATTACATGTTGAATGAAAAAATATTTCCTCCATGAACAAGTAGGAAATAAAGTCCTCATGTATGAGTGACATCACTGATGGAGCCCTGCACGGGCATGCTCCCCAGCTTCCAAAGGAAGCCTTTGGGAGGTACATCATGCATGCCTTCCTGCCTGCCACGGCGCCATCTTCTCCAGTAGTCTGTTTTGTTTTTTTCCTGTGGATCCCTAGGATGCGTGTCTGCATTAAGGAGGAAACTTTTCACTGTATTGTTTCTCCAGTCCAGTCCCAACATCTGGGTTGTCAGCTCTCACCAGCAGCTTGGAGTCTGAGCATGTCATCTGACATCAGTGTTCTTAGGCAGCTGGCACCACCCACCAGCTCCAGTAAACTGTCTCCAAGCTGCTGGAGAGAGCTGATTCCCAGAGCTGGGCTGGCTGAAGGGACAACTAAGGAGCATAATTTGTTTTGGCAAGAATTGAAGGGAAAGAAAAGGCTTTTTGATAGTCTGGTGGGCAAAGCCTTAGTTGGGGTTAAAAAAAAAAAAAAAAAAAAAGTGGAAACTGACAGGCAGCCCATAGTCCCTTAAGGAAGAGGAAGGGAACTGTGCACTTGATTGCCGGCAGACTCTGTGATGCCGAACCCAACATTAGGTGAGAAGCTGCTGGTAGAAAACAGGGCAGAGAGAGTTTGGTCCAAGAGCCTTGTTGGCAGCCAGTAGCAAGGAATGGGCATGGGAGCAATAACACTTCCATTACCGACCCAGTGTAGGCCTAGGTAAGGTAAGAGTGCTTCTCCAGGAACAAGCAGGAAGTTGGTCCTCACTTATGGGTGATGTCGACACCGACAGAGCCCATGTGGAGCAATTCCCTAGTTTTCAAAGAAAGCCTTTGGGATTGCTGCCACGCATGTGTGGTCTTCTTCCGCTCAAAGGTGCCATCTTGCTCAGTCTCCCTTATTCCGCAGAGCCCTACGGACGCACGTTCTCTTTCCTCGGGAAAAGTGTTTAGTTTTCAGACTCTGGCCTGTTTTTTTTTTCAGTAGTACCGGTCTTCGACCCGTCCTCCCCTGCTCTTTTTCCCTTGAGCAAGGGGACATCCTTATCTCCAGGAACAAGCAGGAATGTAGTCTTCACATATGGGTATCGTCGGTACCGACGGAGCCTGCGCGGGAATGCTCCCCAGCGTCCAATTAGAAAGCTTTTGGGAGCATCCCACAGCGCCTGCATGCTGTCTTCCCGCCTTTCCCAACTGCCTCTCTCAAGTTCTTCGTTTTCCGCGGAGCCAGCAGGTCATTCCTGTCACCGCAGAAAATTTTTCCGTATTGCCCTTCTTTTTTGTGGTCGCATTTGCCTTCCTCGACGTGTTACTGGTACCACCGGTGGTTCTTTTCTTCAAAAAAAAAAAAAAAAAATTTTAAAAAATATAGAGAGAGATATAGATACATATACACACACACTCATCCCACTCCATCATGGAATGTATGGCCTGTGCCATGATGTCCAAAAGAGGTCAGCAGAACCGAGCTGCTAAGCTCAGTACCCTGTTTCTCACCAATGCAGCCTCGGTGGCATCGACGTCTTCCAGGGCTTCCTCTTCCTCCCGTAGATCTCAGGTAACTAAACACAAGTCTAGCCGGTCCTTAAAGGGTAGATCTCCTTCTAAGCATCGAGATGCCTCTGGTGTTGCCCTTGAGGATTCTGCACCGGCAAAATTGCCCTGGTGGGAGGCTTTGGCTTCCAAAGCATTATCGGGGCTCCAGGACGTTCTCAAGGCCTCAACATCGGCAAAACTACTGGTGCCATGCTCTGAGGTACTGGCTGTTTTCTCCGGTACCGACATCCAGGCATCGGCAGCGTCGATAGACCAGAGGTTCCTAGCTATTGAACGCAGTCTGGTGGCTCTCCTTGTGGCATCGACACCCTTGGAACCACGTCAGACAGTTCAACCAGTACCGGCATCGACTCCGGCACAGGTACCGGTACCAACAGCATCAACATCGGTGTCCGCATTGCCAGCACCCAGTCATGCAATGCCCTCCGGTACCGATTCCCCCCCGTACTGACTTCGGTCGTTACGGGTATCGGGCTCTTCAAGAGTATCCGGACAGAAGGTACTTCGTGTCCTCAGAGGAATCTGAGGATTCTGACAGTTCTGTCAGTACGGGAATACTTCTCCCAGAGGAGCCTTTCTCCCCTAAAGGCAGGATGTCTCCTCCAGAGGATATTTCCTTTTGGGATTTTATCAGGGAGGTGGCTCGGGGTCTATCCATTACTGTGGCCCCTGAAACAGAGCCTAGGGCAAAGGAGTTGGAAATTTTACAATATCCCAAAGCTCCTAAGGAGGCAGCTACCCTGCCCATCCATGAGATCTTGCATGATCTCGTGTTAAGAATGTGGGAGACACCTCTTATCACCTTGCCTCATTCTCGTAAACTAGATTCTCTGTATCAAGTCCCTTGTCCTGGTTTCCAAAAAGCTCAGCTTCCTCACCACTCTATTGTAGTGGAATCAGCTATGAGAAGGATCAAGAGTGCAGAGAGACATGCCTCTAATCCTCCAGGATGTGAGTGCAGAACTTTGGATGCTTTTGGACGTTGTCTTCCATGCTTTCTGCCAGGATCAGTTCCTATAGTCTATACATGGGAATGTTCCTAAAGGAAGTCACAGGTGATTTAGAGGCTTTGAGTCCTCTTCTTCCTGAGGATAGAAGGCAGGATTTTCTCACATTGGTCAAACATGCCAAAGAGGTTTCTAAACTTGTCAACCGTGCAGCTTTTGACGGTTTTGAGTGCATAAGCAGAACCTCTGCCATTGCCATAGGTGCACGTAGAATTGCTTGGCTCCAGGCATCTGATCTGGAGCTCTGGGTACAAGACAAACTGGGAAATATCCCTTGTACTGGTGAGAACCTGTTTGGTAAAGATTGGCAGGAAAAAGGCCAGTGAGTCGGATGCTGACAACTCCACCTTGGATAGATTATCCAAGTCCACAGCTGATCCTGCTAGAAAGAAATCTTTCAAGAAACCATTCTTTTCTAAAAAGAGAGATTATCCTGCTTTTTCTCAGCAGGGACGTTCTGCTTGTCAGGAAAGGTCAACAACCACCCAAACAAAGAAAAGCAGAGACTGCTAAGCCTCAGCCGTCCCAGCAGTCTCAGCCTCCACAAGGCCTTTGACTTTCAGCTAGAGAACTTAGCCTTCCTGGCTCTAGTTGGACCAGAGCCTTCCACCATTCCAGGAAGGTTGTGTCACTTTGCCCCCAGATGGGGGCAGATAACAGCAGAGCATTGGACACTCCATCATAAAAGAGGGGTACAAGCTTCATTTTTCAAGCATGCCCCCTCCCACAATAATAAGGCAGTTCAATTCTCCGACCTCTCTCATCAACCTGTTAGGTCAGGAGATCACTATGCTGCTTGCCCAAGGGACAATAGAAGAAGTACCCATTCATCAGCAGGGTACAGGGTTTTACTCCCCCCTATTTCCTTATCCCAAAGAAAACAGGGAGATACAGAACTATTCTGGACCTCAGAGAATTGAACAAATTCCTTGTCAGAGAAATTCAAGATGATTTCTCTTGGAACTCTGCTGCCATACCTTCAGAGTCAGGATTGGCTTTGTTCTCTAGATCTCAAGGATGCGTACACACATGTTCTCATCCATCCAACTCGCAGAAGGTTCCTTCGGTTCCTTTTTCAAGAAAAGCACTACCAAGACTTCTGGTGACGTCACCCACCCAAATGGCGGCGTAGCAAGGGAGCTCCGCCACCAGCAAGCTGCTTAATGCTGGAATAGCCCCTACGGGCACAGAAAGGGGCGGATAGGAGCGCGAGAGAGACCAGGGGGGCGCCGACTTACCTCACCGGAGGTTTGCGAGTGTGGTGTGAAGGAGCGGGGAGACATGCAAGGGCCTGGAGCAGCAGCCTAGCCATCCGCGGGCTGATTAGCCAGAGGAGGTGGTGAGAAGGCAACGGGAGAGCGGAGATTGCAGGGCGGAAGGCTGGCGGAGAGAGGGCTGAAGGGGAGCGCCCACAAACTGCAGTAGCCAGCCCAGCAACTGCAAATTAACAGCGCTGTTGCACGAAGAGGTGCGGGCCGAGACAGGACTGCCACGTGGCCTGCGCAGCTCAGAGAAAGACTGCAGGCATGCCGCTCATAAAACAAAGAGCGGGAACAGCGTGAGAGTTGGCAGCAGCGGTGTGGAGGGGAAGCAGTGAGCCGCTGGGCTGGGCTGGGCTAAGAGGCTGAGTGAGCCCGGGTGCAGGGCCCAGCCATTGCAAAGGTGGAAGAGAGGAGGGAGGGCGATGAGCCCGGAGCGCAGGCCGAGAAGACGGCTGAGGGAAGTGTGCGCTGGCCTATAATGAAGGCTAATAAAAAAGAGGGCCTGATGAAAAAGAAACTGGCTGAGTTCCGCTCCCCGTATGCAACGTCCAAAGGCGGGAAAGATGGGGAGAAATCAGGCAAAACGGTGACAGAGGCCCCGCATAGCCCGGGGGGGAGCGAAGGTGGAGAAGATTGCCTGACTGCAACGGAACAGATTAAACAGTGGCTCCTCGAGCTAAAGGAGGAACTAAAGGTAGAGATGTGTGGGGTGAAAAATGAGATCAAGGAGGCCGTGCAGACTATGCGCCAAGACATTCTGTCGCTGGGAGAACGAGTTGAGGCCGAAGCCAAGCTGGAAAGTCAAGGGGAGACTCTGACGCAGATCCAGAAAAGCTGGGAAGAGCTGCAGTCGGCGTAGGAGATACTCAAAGCCAAAACAGAAGATCTGGAAGACCGCTCACAAAGATGCAATCTCCGGGTGCGAGGAGTGCCGGAAGAGCCTAAGTATAAGAACTGTGAGGAGGTAGTCCAGAAGGTATTCAAGGACCTCCTAGCGGCAGCTGGACAAGGAGGATGAGGATGATGATCGCCCGGAAATAGAAAGAGCACACAGAGGTCTAGGGCCCATTCGAGAAAACAGGCCAAGAGACATAGTAGTATGCCTGGGCTCTTATAAGAATAAGGAACTGCTGCTAGGAGCCAACCGCAAATTAAAAAGCTTCCATAAAGTGGAGTTGTATCAAGATCTGTCCCAGGTAACGCTGCAGCGAAGGAGAGAGATCAGAGAAGTAACAGCATATCTGAGGAGAACAGAACTGAGATACAAGTGGCTTTTTCCATTTGGATTACTGATTACGGTGAAAGGGTGATCGCCGACAGTGAGATCCAGTGCGGAGGCTTGGAAGGCCTTGCGTGAACTTGGAGCAGAGCATCTACCAGAGACGGTTGACAACACCTCTACTTCACAGAGAATGGAATCCAGGCCAGGGAGGACGGAGAGTGCACAATGGCAGAGGGCGAGCAGTCAGAGATTGGCCAGGATGGCTAAGGGAGGCCACCAAAGTCCGGAGCTAGAGCAAGAGACCGGATGAGCGGTGGCAACTCATTAAAGGACTGGTATCTCTAAAGTGCTGTTGGCAGGTTTGGGGGAGGGCTGCGTAGCAGGCTAGAGAGGGACAGGGGGGGCGAGGTTGGAGTAGAGAAGGGGGGGAGGTGGTATTACGAGGGGAAGGGGGATGAGGGGGTAAGAGTGGTGGGGGGTAGTGGGGGGGAGTTGGGTTGGGGGGAGGAGGGGGTAAGGGGCTGCTGGGGAAGAACAGGTGGGGAGGTGGATGGGTCACTGAAATGTAAGTCGAGTCTCCGCAGAGGAGAGCTATGATAGGGGGAGGGGGGGAGGGGAGAGCGGAATGGTTTGCGGGTGGGAGGGGGGAACGGGTGAAGGAGGGGTGTTGAAAATTCTAACGTTGAATGTTAAAGGATTAAACTCACCATGGAAAAGACAAAAATTGTACAAAGAATTAACAAGGCATAAGGCAGATATAGTAATGCTGCAGGAGACACATTTACAGAAAAAGCATGAGGCACTGGTGCAGCCCAGGGGGTATAAGCATCGCATATTTGCTTCTAATCTTACAGAGAAAAAGAAAGGAGGGGTGGCAGTACTCATCAGCGGGGAAGCCCAAACAGAGGTCCAGATGATATCCCGGGATAAGGGGGGAAGGTATCTCTTGATGAGGGTAAAGCTGGGGGAGGAGTGGTTTTGTGTGGTAAATGTGTATGCTCCTACGGGTGCCCAAACTGAGTTCTGGAAAGAGCTGGGTGAGCAGGTGGCAGCAATGGGGGATGGAGTGCTGGTTTGTGGTGGGGACTTCAATTTGGCCTGGGAGGTTGGGAGAGACACGACTGGGCAGAGGGAAGGGAGAGGAAAGGATAGGAAGTGTTATCATAGATTTGTGCAAGAGAATGGCCTGATTGATGCGTGGCGGATGCTAAATCCGGGATGGAGGCAATTTTCCTTCTATTCGGCAGCTCATGGAACCTACTCTAGATTGGATGCCATATGGGTGGGGAAGGAATTAGCAGGGAGGATTAAGGGGGGAGACATAGAACCAATCACATGGTCCGATCATGCTCCAGTGGTGGTACAAGTACGGGTGGCAGGGGAGGATAAGGGACGACAATTTTGGAAATTGAATGAGGGTCTGTTGGAGGATGACAGAGATTGAAAGCTTAATTCCGGAGTATTTTGGGCAGAATGGCGGCGGAGAAGTAAAAGAGGGAGTGGTCTGGGATGCCTTTAAGGCTGTCGTAAGGGGGGTGTTCATTAAGTGGGGAGCGCGCATAAAGCGGGAGAGGGCAGAGCGTGAAGAGCAGCTGAGGCGGCAATTGCGGGAGATGGAAGAGGGATGTGCAGCACTGTTCCCTCTAAGCTGTGCGCGTGTGCGCGCGCACACACCTCGCCGAGTGAGCGCACATACTTTACAACAGAGCGCACAAAAATTACGGTTCTGATTCTGATAGAAAACAACACAGACATCTTAAAATTTAAAAGTTGTTGTGTATTTACGGTTTTCACAAGTTCTACAATATTTTCTAGTGCAATCAATGTGGTGTACATACTGTATTCTGACGTGTAGTCAAATTTTAAAGTATATTACTCCGAGTGTCGTTATGTGGCGCACACAAAAATTTAACCTTCCTTCAAAAGCTGCACAGCTGATATTTTATGCGCACACAGCCTACAGAAAATTAGAGGGAACATTGATGTGCAGGGGGGGTGGACAGTTTCGAGGTGCAACCTTGGAACTAAGGGCCAAAGTGAATGCACTAGAGGCGGAGAAGATACAGTTCCGTCTGCAGCTGCTGAAACAGAGGTTCTTTGAAGGGGGTAACAAAGCGGTGAAATTCCTCGCGCGACAGCTGAAAAAGCGGAGGGAGTGGAATAGGATCTCGCAGATTAAGAGTAGAGGGGTGGTGGTGCGGAAGGACCAGCGCATTAGAGAAGAATTCGTGTCTTTCTATAGTAACTTGTATGCGGCAAGGGAGGAGGGGTCTGAGGAGGATATTCAAGAGTACGTGAGGGAAGCAGGGCTCCCGAGCTTGACGGAGGACGAGCAGAAAGGGCTGGATAGGGAAATCCATACCGAGGAGGTCCTGCAAGCCATTAAGGCTTTGAAGACTGGTAAAGCCCCAGGGCTCGACGGCCTGACGGCACGGTTTTACAAACAATTTGGGAGTCTTTTGATGCAACCGTTGTCCAGGGTTTTTAATGGGCCGCGAAAGGGGGAGAACTTGGCAGACACAATGGGATGGGCAGGTATTACCCTTATTCATAAGGAAGGGGGAAGGACCCTCAGGATTGTGCGTCATATCGGCCTATTTCGTTGCTGAATGTTGATGCAAAATTACTGGCAAAAGTGCTAGCGACTAGACTTAATAAGCTCTTAGGGAAATTGGTGCACGAGGACCAAGCTGGGTTTGTGCCGGGCAGGCAAGTGGCAGACAACATACGGAAAGTGTTAAATGTGATTTGGTCAGCACAAAAGAAGGGGAAGGAGACACTGTTGGTCTCATTAGATGCCGAGAAGGCCTTCGATCAAGTGTCCTGGAAATTTATGTATTTGGTATTGGAACTCCTGGGATTTGGGCCAGGCTTCGTGCAGTGGATAAGGGCTCTGTATACTAGGCCAAAGGTATGTGTACGAGTAAATGGGGGCTATTCTGAGTTCTTTCCGCTGGAACGAGGGACTCGACAGGGGTGTCCGTTTATCCCCTTTATTGTTTGCGCTCTCCCTCGAGCCACTAGCGGCGCGGTTGAGGGGTAGCCCTGAGGTCACGGGGGTTAGGGTGGGACGCCAGGAATACAAAGTGTCCCTATTTGCGGATGACATACTCTTGACAATCACGAAACCTAGAGAAACACTGAAGGCAGTGATGAGTGAGATTCAAGAATATGGCAGGAGGGTGGGCTTTCGGATTAATTGGGGGAAATCAGAGATCTTAAGTATAGTGGGGGAGGAGGGTGGGCAGCGGGAGTGGCAACAGTTTCCCATTTAAATGGGCAAAGAAGTCGATTCGCTATTTAGGGGTGCAGCTGGGGAGGACCTTGGAGGACTTGTACGCATTAAATTATAATAAAATGGTGGGGCAAGTGGAGGGGCGCTTACAGGGCTGGAGCAGAGGGTATTATTCGTGGTTTGGGCGAGTGGCATCGGTGAAAATGATGCTCCTTCCCCAGTTCTTATTCCTTTTTCAAGTTTTACCCATACAGATACCCCGGAGAGTACTGAGGAGGGTACAGCAACAGGTGGAGAGATTTATCTGGGGGGGGAAAGGCCAAGGGTGGCGGCAAGAATGATGCAAGTGTCGGTAGGGGAGGGGGGGGTGGGGGTCCCAAATTTTAGTCTGTATGCGGCAGCGCGGTTGTGAGCAGTGTACGCGTGGCTGCGGGAGCCACATAAGCAGTGGGTAAGGATGGAGGTGGATGAGTATAGGCCGGGAGAATTAGAACGGATAGTTTGGGAGGGGAGGGGGGAGAAGGGAAGGAATCCCCTAGTGGGGCGCACACTGAAGGTGTGGCAACAGTATAGGAAGCGGTTGGTGGGGGACAAGAGGTGGTCGTCTACCATGTCTCTACAGGCCTGTTGTACGGAGGGTCTGGGACCGAGTACAACAGTACTTCGAAGGTGGGCGGAGCTAGGCTTGACCCAGGTGTCCCAGATAGCGGTAGGGATGCAGTGTAGGGGCTTTGAGGGAGTGCGAGATCTATACCGGCTGGGTGAGTCGGAAAGGTTTGCGTATATGCAGATGTACTCGGTTCGACAAAAGGGGAGGGAGCAGGGAGGAAGGGGGGAGGGGAGTGGTTTGAAGAAGCATGTTTAGGATCTATGGGGCAGCAGGGGATGCTCTCTAGGATTTATAGAGGACTGATTGCAAGGGGGGAAGGAAAGTTGAAGTATATGGAAGCGTGGGAAAATGATTTAGGGGTAACATGGGGGGTGGAAGAGTGGGAGGCCGTTGTAATGGGCATAGCTAGGTTCTCCATAGCCACATCATTGCGTGAGAATGGCTTTAAGGTGTTGTCGATGGTATCTCACACCGGAGAGATTGTGTAGGGCGGGGGTGAAGCAGACGGATGAATGTTGGTGAATGTGTGGGGAGAGAAGGATCCTGGATGCATATGTGGTGGACGTGTCCAGTTGTTAGAGAGTATTGGAGCAAAATAGGGGAGAACATTAATAAAATTGTGGGGGCGAATATCGAGCTTGGACCTGAGATGTGTCTCCTGCATAGATCAGATGGGAGGTGGGAAGGGGACTGGAGAATCATTTGGTATTGTGTAACAGCGGCACGGTGCGAAATAGCATGGTACTGGAACAGGCTGAATTTGCCATCATAGCTAGTTTTGCACGTAGAGTGTCGCATCTTTATGCAATGTACAAACTGACGGGGGAAAGGCTGGGAAAAGGGGAGCAAGTCGGGAAGCGGTGGGCGTGGGTTTGGAAGTGGTTGCGAGAAGGGAGGTGGAAGGAAGGGGGAGGCGTAAGGGATAGGAGTAAGGAGGGTGGGCAGTAGTGGAAGGGGGTTAGGTGGTAGGGATAGGGGGAGGGGGGAAGGAGAGAGATGGGGGCTTAGAGGGGTGGGAAGTAGGGGCGTTACTTTGGGGGAATAGGTAGAGGGAGGGGGATTTATTATAACAGATTAAGGGGTATCAGGGGAATGTAGGAAAGTACGACTCGTTAATGATTAAGGCCAGTCATATGTTGGTTATACTGGTGGTACGTTGTATTGCATTTCATTTCTTGTTCATAAGGTAAAGCATGGGCATAAAGGCAGGGAAGGGAAGGTAGGGCAGAATGGTTAACAAATGCTAGCTATGTCTCTTTTGGTATTGTGTACAGGATGTTAGTTATTCCTTGTATAGTATGTGAAAGGACTTGTATAATGTAGCTGTTAAGATGGAAATGTAAGTGAAAAGGTTGACAATAAAAATTTATAAAAGAAAAAAAAAGAAAAGCACTACCAATACAGGGTGCTTCCATTTGGCCTGGCCTCAGCACCAAGGGTGTTCACGAAATGCATGACTGTGGTAGCAGCATTTCTCCGCACTCTAGGGATATTCGTCTTCCCCTACTTAGACTGGCTCATTCGAGCCCCAACAGAGTCAGACGCCAGGACCTCTCTATCCTGCACGATGCGTATCCTTCATTATTTTGGTCTGGTAATAAACATCCCAAAATCCAGTCTAACCCCCCACTCAGTCTTTAGAGTTCATAGGAGCGTTCCTTTGCGTCCCTCTAGTCCAGTCCCGGAACCATAGAGTTTAGAATCTCCTCCAGCAGCTTTGGAGACTGAAAGATATCAACTCTTTGACACTGGTATAAATAGGCAAGGACCGCCCCCTTCCACCAGTACTTTCAGTCTCCAAGCAGCTGGAGAAAGTTCTGAGCCTGGGACTGGGCTCAGTGGACACAAATAAGCAGGCAAATTTACAAAAAAATCTAGCTCTATCAGTTTAGGCTGGGGATTTTATTTGGAATTTATTTGGATTTTCTGTTTTTGTTATAGGTAGAGTGCTGCTGCTGGAAGTGTTCCTGTTTCTTCTGCTGACCTCTCTTCCTCTCTCTCTCCCCCCCCCTCCCCCTCCTTCAGTAATTTCCCCAGCAATTTAGACGAGCAGTGGGGGGCTTAATTTGAGAGATCTGCCTCCCTGCTCCCGAACCCGCAAAAAAGGGTGAGGAGCAGGTTGCAGGCAAAGGCAGAACCGGCAGCATCAGGAAGCTCGTGTGTGAGTGCTGCCTAACGCCGGAGCTGAAGCCACGAGAAGGGCTGAGCTCTGGTGCCAGTGGACACCCCTCCCCCACACTTCTCGGTGGCAGCGGTGAGTTCCTTGAGTGCGGGTTGGTCAGTGCAGCACGGGGGCTGGCAGGGGACACGCAGCTGTAGTTTTTCGTTTAGCGTGCTGCTGAGGGAACCGCGTGTCTCGGCGCGGGAAGCACGGTGGTGGCCATTTTGGCAGCCGCGAGTTTAAAACTTTTCCGCTTCCTCGATGTAATTGGGTTTGAAGCTTCGTTTTGGGAGTTGCTCAGTCAGAAAGAGATTGGCAGCTGCCTAGGCATGTTTTTTTATTGAAAGCACAAAAAAAAAACCCACCTCAGAGGCGTTTTATTGCTATCAGTTTCTTCTGGCATAGGGGCAAGGCTGTCAGTTTGGATAGATTCTGTACCTTCAGTAATAGAGAGAGGGGGTATTTTGGCCCTGGGGACTATGCCTTCCAAGCCTCGCTGTTTAGTCTGTGGCACGAGGCGGGGTGAAGTGTTGGATTCCGGTGTGTGTAGAGCCTGCACTTTGGAAGCAGTGGTCATGGATAAGGCATTGGGGGGTTCCTCAGGGGAGCGAGTGGAGCTGCCCTTAGAGGCGGGGGGGGGGGGGTCTATCCCTCCTGTCTTGGCGCCGGCGGAACCGGTGGCAGGGCCATCCGTTGAGGAAGGTGCTACTCAGACGCTGGAAAAGTGTCAAGGGGGTGGTACTCCAGTGATTCCACCGGATTTCTTCTCCCTCATGCAACAGGCCTTTGCATTATTGCAGCCCGGGCTGAAGGCCCCTCCTCCACAAGGGTCCAGGGGGCAGAACGGCCTGGGGCTGGCGGCCTGCCTAAGGAGGAGGCGGCTCTGTCCAAGAGGACTACGGGGACAGTGGAAGACAGTCCACCTTCGTGGCTTGAGGAGGAGTTGGCAGTGGCGGATGCGGATGGAGCGGAGGCCTCCGAGAATGAGTTAGAGGAGGGGGAGTTACCTGACTCGGAGCAACAGAGTAGAGTAGTCAGAGTGTTTCGGCTAGAGGAGCTGCCGGCTGTGATTGCTGAGACGCTCAAAACGCTTAACATGCCCTCGACAGGGCAGGTAACAGAGGAGAAGTTGAAGGATCCGCTGTTGCAGGCAGTGTGGACGTCCCATTGAGTTTTCCCAGTTCATAGAGTCTTTAAAAACATGATTCAAGAAGAATGGGGACGTACCTGAGTCGGCTCTGGGGGGTTCGCGGGCCCTGGCTCGGCTCTATCCGCTATCGGACCAGGATAGGGAGCTTTTTCGCTCGCCTAAGGTGGATGCGGCAGTATCAGCAGTGACTAAGACTACGATTCCGGTTGAAGGCGCCACAGCATTAAAGGATGTGCAGGACAGGAAAATGGATACTTTACTGAAGCAAATGTTCGATATTTGTGCACTTTCCTTGCAGACCTCGATAGCGGGGGCGTGGGTGGCGAGAGGCTGCTTGAGATGGTCCCAGCGGTTGCAGGGGGATCAGGTAGACGGGCAGGTGGATGAGGTGGCAAGATTGGAGTCTGGCACCGCTTATTTAGCAGATATTCATTATGACCTCATCCGTGGGCTGGCGAAGAGTATGGCGTCGGTAGTGGCGGCTCGACGCTATCTCTGGTTGCAAAACTGGTCAGCTGATGGATCGTCTAAGGCTCGTCTCAGCAAGCTCCCGTTTAGAGGAAAGCTTTTGTTTGGAGAGGATTTGGAAAAGTTGGTAAAGGATCTCGGGGAGTCCAAGGGGGGTCGGCTGCCGGAGGACAAGCCAAAGCCAGCAGGACGAGGTACTACGGGATCCAGGGGGGCTCCCAGAGTTCCGTAGGTTTCGCTTCTTTCGTTTTGGCCAACCCCAGAGGGGAAGATTTCAGGTGCGTGGACAAGGGTTTCAGGGGGGCGGGCAGAGGTTTTGCTCCTTTCCAGTCCTCGAATGTTAAGTCCCAATGAGATGAGGCGGACTCAGGTGGAGATGGTACCCGTGGGAGGAAGGTTGCGGGAGTTTTACCCTGCCTGGGTCCAGCTTACATCAGACCAGTGGGTGTTGGAGGTCATTCGGGAGGGGTATGCTCTAGAACTCCATCGACCCGTGTTAGATTCCTTTGTCCAATCTCCGTGCAGAGCTCCACAAAAGCTAAGGGCGGTTGTGGAAACGCTCCAGCGCCTGCTGCAACTCAGGGTGGTGGTGCCCTTTCCGGCGGACCAGTCCGGTTGCGGTCGATACTCCATCTATTTTGTGGTCCCCAAAAAGGAAGGCATGTTTCGGCCGATTTTGGATTTGAAGCGGGTGAACAGGTGCCTTCGAATTACGCATTTCCGGATGGAAACGTTACGCTCTGTCATCGCGGCGGTCAGGGCAGGAGAGTTCCTGACGTCATTGGATCTCAGAGGCTTATCTCCATATTCCGGTTCGCCAGGAGCATCAAAGGTTTTTGTGGTTTGCGGTGCCCATGGGGCATTTTCAATTCCTGGCGATGCCCTTCGGGCTGGCGACAGCGCCTCGAACATTCACCAAGATTATGGTGGTAGTGGCGGCGGCGCTCCGCGAGGGAGTGCTGGTGCATCCATACTTGGATGATTGGTTGATTCGGGCGAAGTCAAGGGAGGAGAGTTCCACGGCTCGGGTGGTGCGGATGTTGGAAAGCCTCGGCTGGGTGGTCAACTTTGCGAAGAGCAGGTTGGTTCCCTCACAGTCCCTGGAGTATTTGAAGGCACGCTTCGAGACGCAGCTGGCAGCAGTATTTCTCCCGGTCCAAAGAGCGCAAGGGTTGCGACGCCTGGTGAGGCGGTTTCTCGCTCAACAGGCTCCGACGGCGTGGCAGTATCTGCAGTTGCTCAGAACGATGGCAGCCATGATAGAGGTGGTGCCATGGGCCAGGGCTCACATGCGGCTGTTACAAAGTGCTCTGCTCCGACGTTGGTCTCATCAGAGGGATGCGTTGTCTCAGCGGCTCGTTTGTCCCCTAGGGGTGCGACACAAGCTTCGTTGTTGGTTGCAGACGGAAAGTCTGGAAGCGGGCGTGTCCCTGGAGCCTCCGTCCTGGAGACTGTTAACGACGGAGGCAAGTCTCGTAGGGTGGGGAGCGCACTGCGAAGGAAATTTTGCCCAGGGGCAGTGGTCTCTGGAGGAGCAGGAGTGGTCCAACAGGTTAAAGATGTGAGCGGTGGTGTTAGCTCTTCAGAAGTTTCAGGACTGTTTGCGTCGGGCGGCAGTCCGAGTGCTATCCGACAATGCGACAACCATGGCCTACATCAATCGACAAGGCGGCACGGGCAGTGCGACGCTGGAGGCAGAGGCAAGTCAGCTGTTAGATTGGGCCGAGCAGAACCTGTCGGCTCTTTCAGCGCAGCATGTAGCCGGGGTAGACCATGTCGAAGCGGATTTCCTGAGTCGCCGCAGAGTGGATCCAGGGGAGTGGGTACTAAACCCGGACGTCTTTGCGTTAGTGGTACGGCGCTGGGGGATTCCACAAATGGATCTGATGGCGAGATTCGAGTCTGCGAGAGTAGAGCGGTTTTTCAGCAGGCGGAGAGAGAATGTCAGAGGGGCTCAATGCGTTGGCACAGAAATGGCCGGAGGAGGGGCTTCTTTGTGTTTCCGCCTTGGGCTCTCATAGGCTGGGTAGTGCAGCGGATAGAAAGGCACCGCGGCCTGGTGATTCTGATAGTGCCTGATTGGCCCAGAAGGCCTTGGTATGCGGTTTTGATTCGGCTGCTAGTGGACAAGCCGTGGAGGCTCCCGCAGCAGGGGCCGCTACGCATGCCCCAGGTGAATAGATTCTCGCTTACGGCATGGCTCTTGAAAGGGCTAGGATGACTGCCAAGGGTTATTCCGCAGCGGTCATTTCTATGTTGCTGAAGGCGCGGAGACGGTCCACTTCGTTGGCGTATGTTCAAGTGTGGCGCATTTTTGAGGTCTGGTGTGCGGAGCGGAATCTGCGTCCTTTGGGAGCTTTGGTGTCGCAGGTCCTTTCGTTTTTACAGGATGGGGTAGAAAAGGGCCTGGCGGCTAGCTCCTTGCGGGTGCAGTTGGCGGCAATTTCCTGTTATCGGGGTAAGATTCAGGGTCAACTGTTAGGAGCTCATGGCGACATTTGCGATTTTTGCGAGCTGTGTTACTCATGCGGCCTCTGCGGCGAGGTTCGGTCCCAGCATGGGATCTGAATTTGGTGTTGGAGGCCTTGTTCAGAGCGCCATTTGAGCCGTTGAGCGAGGCCTCGCTGAAGGATCTGACGTTGAAGACTGTCTTTTTGGTGGCTATTTGCTCTGCGAGATGGATTTCCGAGCTGCAAGCCTTATCTTGTAAGGAGCCATATTTGTCGTTCTTCAATCACAAGCTCGTGTTGCGTACTGTGCCGGCGTTCTTGCTGAAGGTGGTTTCGGTGTTTCATCTTAACCAGGTAGTGTCGCTTCTGGTGTTTTCTGAGGAGCAGAAGGATCAGTCGGAAGGCAGGTTGCATCTGCTGGATGTTCGTTGCATACTTAAGTATCTCCGCAGCACCGCGCCGTTCCGGAGGTCTGACAGGTTGTTCGTGTCGTTTGGTGGTCCGCGAAAAGGGGAGGCTGTGGCTAAGTATTTCGCGGTGGGTGAAAGAGGCGATCGTGATGGCGTACCTCCTGAAGGCAGAGTTGTACCGGAGGGCCTCCGGGCTCATTCCACTAGGGTGCAAGCGGCGTCTTGGGCCGAAGTCAGTTTGCCGGTAGCAGACATTTGTAGAGCGGCGACTTGGTCGTCGTTGCATTCCTTTGCGAAGCACTATAGGTTAGATGTGCAGGCAGCGGGGAATGGGCGTTTTGGCTCAGCGGTGCTTCAGGCTGGGCTTGCAGGTCCCTCCCGTTGATATTCACTGCTCTGTTACATCCTCTATGGTTCCGGGACTGGACTAGAGGGATGCAAAGGAAGAGGAAATTAGACTTACCTGCTAATTGTTGTTCCTTAAGGAACTCTAGTCCAGTCCCGGATCCCTCCCAGTAGGTTACGGAGCTGTTCAGCCTGAGGTTTGGGGGGTGTAACTCAGAAAGGGGTTCTAGGGGTGGCGCAGAGTGCAAATGCTGGAGGATCCCTTTCGCAGCAGTACTGGGATAGCTCGGGGAGGTTGGTTTCTGTTTTAGCGAAGTTTCCTTCTTCCCTGCGGTATTTACAATGGAAGATTCACACATTGTAAAAAAAAAAAAAAAAGAGAAAATGAAGACCAGAGAAGAAGGAAGTTGGGTTTCGTTGCTAAGGTTTAGTGGTGGTTCTGTTTATTGCATTGCCTTTTTAACTACTTATTTGTTGCTTTGCTGAGTCTATTTTGTCAGTAGGTACTGGTGGAAGGGGGCGGTCCTTGCCTATTTATACCAGTGTCATCAAAGAGTTGATATCTTTCAGTCTCCAAAGCTGCTCGAGGAGATTCTAAACTCTATGGTTCTGGGACTGGACTAGAGTTCCTTAAGGAACAACAATTAGTAGGTAAGTCTAATTTCCTCTTGCTGGATACCAGAAAGGCAAGGGCCTAACTCCCCCCAGGCCCGTTGCCTTCGCATGGTGCAATTAGCTTCTCAAGCAGTGCTAAAACCTCATCTCAATGCTCGAAATGCTACAACTACTAGGCCACATGGCATCTACTTTGCATGTGGTTCCCTATGCTTGCCTCCATATGAGGGCAGCTCAGTGGACTTTATCCACTCAATGGACCCAGGCATCAGGATGCCTGTCAGACAAAATAGCAAACACAAGTCGCCTTATTTTGTCCCTCCAGTGGTGGAAGTCCACTCAACCTGTTGCTGGGGTCCCCTTTTTCAACAACCCTTACCCCAGGCAACTCTCACAACAGATGCTTCTCCAATGGGTTGGGAAGCTCATCTACAAGACCTCTCCACCCAAGGCACTTGGACTCTACAGGAGACTCATCTACATATCGATCTCTTGGAGCTCAGAGCAATCTTCCTTGCTCTTCGAGTGTTCCACACCCTGCTCAGCTACAAGACAGTCCTCATCCATACGGACAATCAAGTAGCCATGTTCTACGTGAACAAGCAGGGGGGAACAGGCTTTCTGTCACTTTGCAACGAAGCTTTGCGACTATGGGCCCTCGCCAGAGAGCATCAGATTCATCTCCTGGCGGTGTATCTTCCAGGTATACAAAACTCTTGGGCAGACACTCAGTCGAGTTCTGCTTCCACATGAGTGGTCTCTGCATGCAGACCAGGTGACCAAGATTTTTCAAATTTGGGGAACCCTGGACATAGACCTCTTTGCAAGTCCGTGGAATGCCAAACTTCCCTGGTTCTGTTCCAGAACCCCGTCTCAGGGGGCTCAGGACAGGGATGCTTTCCTCCTTTACTGGGGTCAAGGCTTCCTGTATGCCTTTCCACCCATTCCCCTAATTCCCAAAACCCTGTTCAAGCTTCAGAGAGACAGAGGCCACATGATTCTCATAGCTCCACATTGGCCACGGCAAGTGTGGTACCCTCTGCTTCTACATCTCTCTCAAGCTCCCTCCCTGGAGTTAGGGTCGGCTCCAGATCTCCTGTCTCAGGAGGATGGAATGTTATGGCATCCCAATCCCCAGTCTCTGCATCTCAGGGCTTGGTTGCTGAAGGCCTAGATCTTCATGATCTTAACCTTCTTCAGCAACTAAAGGATATCCTTTATGCTTCCAGGAAGCCTTCCACAAGACGCTCTTATGCTTTCAAGCGGAAAAGGTTTCCATATGGTATTCGCAGAAGGGTCTTAACCCCCTTGCGATACCTCTGGAATCATTACTGGAGTATCTCCTTCATTTATCCAATGCAGGACTTAAAACTAACAGTAAGAGTCCATTTGAGTGCTATTGCGGCTTTTTTCAAGCCTCTAAATGGACAACCTATCTCCTCCCATCCTCTTATAGCAAGATTTATGAGAGGTCGCCTTCTAACTAAGCCTCCCATTAGGCCACCACCGGTGGCATGGGACTTAAACCTGGTTCTTGGTCAGCTCATGAAGCCACCTTTCAAACCCTTAGCTACTACCTCATTGAAATTCCTTTCTTGGAAGGTTATCTTTCTCATTGCAATCACATCAGCACCACAGTTCCCTCTAAGCTGTGCGCGTGTGCGCGCGCACACAACTCGCCGAGCGAGCGCACATACTTTACAACAGAGCGCACAAAAATTACTGTTCTGATTCTGATAGAAAACAACACAGATGTCTTAAAATTGAAAAGTTGTTGTGTATTTCCAGTTTTCACAAGTTCTACAATATTTTCTAGTGCAATCAATGTGGTGTACATACTGTATTCTGACATGTAGTCAATTTTTAAAGTATATAACTCTGAGAGTTATGTGGCGCACAAAAATGTAACCTTCCTTCAAAAGCTGCACAGCTGATATTTTATGTGCACACAGCCTACAGTTAGTTAGAGGGAACATTGATCAGCACGTCGCATTAGTGAGTTGCAGGCATTAGTAGCTAATCCACCTTATACAAGGTTCCATCATGACAAGGTAGTCCTTAGGACTCATCCACGCTTTATGCCAAAGGTGGTCTCGACTTTTCATCTAAACCAAGCGGTCTACCTACTTGTGTTCTTTTCAAGGCCTCATGCATCAAATGCAGAAAGAAACCTTCATACTTTGGACTGTAAAAGAGCTTTAGCCTTTTACTTACAAAGAACACAGCAACATAGAAAGTCCTCTCAACTCTTTGTTGCTTTTGATCCTTCTCATTTGGGACTTCCAGTCTCCAAGAGAACACTATCTAACTGGATTGCTCAGTGTATTTCCTTTGCCTATCAGAGTAAGAATCTTCCTCTGGAGGGCCATGTCACAGCTCACAATGTGAGAGCCATGGCAGCTTCAATGGCTCATCTGCACTCGGTGTCTATCAACGACATCTGTCGAGCAGCCACCTGGGCCTCGGTTCATACTTTCACAGCCCATTACTGCTTGGACAAGGACTCCCGCCGGGATGCCTTGTTTGGTCAGGCTCTTCTCAAACACCTGTTCCATACCTAATCAACTCCTACCCACCATCCCTGGTAGGATGCCAGAGATCCATGGGGGGAAGTGGAGCCCTTCTCAGGGACGCACAACTTCTGGGGTCTCTCCCTGGCATCTAAAGCTAGGGAATCCCCATATGTGATGACTATGTTCCTGCTTGTTCCTGGAGATAGCATAGTTACTCACCTGTAACGGGTGATCTCCGGGAACAGCAGGAATTTCCAAGTCATACTGCTAGACCAGTCCAGACAAATTGGTTGTGTCCCCCTGCCAGCAGATCTTGGAGACAGAGAATTCTACCAGAGCTCTGATAGGTTGGAGTCTGGTGAGATAATCCTACCCCTAGGGGTTTCCCTCAGCATTTTCAGTTCCTTCGGATTGGCGACAGCTCCCCGGACCTCCTCCAAGATCATGGTAGTCGTGGCGGCAGCCTTGCGTAAGCAGGGCATCCGGGTTCATCCCTACCTCGACGATTGGCTTATCCGAGCAGACTCCCTGTCAGAAGCTTGGGAAACTGTCACCCGTGTGGTGCTCTTCTTAGAGGAGCTCAGGTGGGTGATCAATCGCACCAAGAGTTGTCTCCAACCGTCTCAAGTACTGGACTTTCTAGGAGCTCGTTTTGACACTCGCCGGGGATGGGTGCTTCTCACGCAGGACCATTTTCAGAAGCTCTCCCTACAGCTCCGCCGGTTTTTACGTCGAGGCGCCTCAGACTTGGGACTACCTTCAGCTCTTGGGGTCCATGGTGGCTACGATAGACCTAGTTCCTTGGGCGAGGGCGCACATGCGTGGCTTACAGAAGGCGGTTCTGTCTCGGTTGCTGGTATCAGAGGATTAGCAAGTTTGGTTACCCCTACTACCGGCTCCGGGCCCGTAATCTCCTTTGAGGGGTTCCCTTGGAGATTCTGCGCTGGGTTTTGGTAACGACAGATGCCAGTCTCTCCGGTTGGAGAGCGCATTGCGGCTTGCACTCAGCGCAGGGGGTTTGGTCGCTTCGCGAAGCCCGCTGGTCCATAAATCGTCTCAAGACGCGAGCGGTGTGCTTAGCCTTCCGAACGTTTCAGCCTCTCCTGCGGCGTCGATCGGTTCGGGTTCTATCCGACAGCGCTACGACTGTGGTCTATCTCAACCGCCAAGGCGGCACGAAATGTCCGGGAGTATCACAGGAAATGAGTTTGCTTCTTCCGTGGGCGGAGAAGCATCTGCAGGCCATCTCGGCGCAACACATCGCGGGAGTGGACAATGTGAAAGCCGATTTTCCTCAGCTGGCACTCTCTGGATCCAGGGGAGTGGGCTCTGCAGCCGGAGTCTTTTCGGTCCATTGTTCGCCCATGGGGTCTACTGACGATGGATCTCATGGCTATGGCACAGAATGCCAAGGCTCCGATCTACTTCAGCCATTGGAGAGACAAAGGGTTACACGGCATAGATGCTCTCTCTCAGGCGTGGCCGACCCATCTTCTGTATTTCTTTCCTCCTTGGTCCATGATCGGCAAGGTTCTCCAACGGGTCAGGGAGCATCGCGGCCCAGTGATCTTGGTGGCACCGGATTGGCCTCACAGACCATGGTATGCGGATCTTGTCCGCCTGTCTCGAGCGTTGCCTCTACACTTGTGGGCGTTTCCCAGACTCCTGACCCAGGGGCCGGTAGAAATGGAAGACCCGGCTCCTTACTCGCTTACGGCCTGGCTCTTGAACGCCACAGTTTAGCTCGTAAGGGGTATTCGTCTAGCATGGTTACGAAGATGCTTAAGGCGCGGCGGTCTTCCACATCGCTGGCATACGCTCGGGTGTGGCGTCTCTTTGACAATTGGTGTTCGCTACATCACATCTCTCCCTGGCGTTGCAGCATCCTGGATATCCTTTCCTTTCTGCAGGCCGGTCTAGATAAGGGGTTGGCGCTCGGGACTTTGCGAGTACAGGTGGCCGCTCTGACTTGCTTTCGGGGGCCAATAGCGTGGTGTTCTATCGCCTCGCATGTGGACGTTTCTCGCTTTCTAAAAGGAGATAAGACCTTACGGCCTCTGTTATGTCCACTAGTTCCTGCGTGGGATCTCGCTCTCGTCCTCCGTGCCCTAGTTGCTCCTCCATTTGAGCCACTGAAAGCATGTTCTCTTAAGGATTTAACACTGAAGGCAGTATTCTTGGTGGCCATAACCTTGGCGCGTCGGATTTCAGAGCTTCAGGCTCTCTCTTGTCGAGATCCCTATCTCTCGTTTTCTTCGGAAGGAGTTTCTCTTCGAACTGTCCCTTCTTTTTTGCCTAAGGTGCTTACGCCGTTTCATGTCAACCAGCTTCTTTTCTTACCTGCCTTTATAAAAGAGCAGTGTGCCGGTAGCCGCTCTCTGTTGCGTGCGGTGGACCTCAAGAGGGTCCTTTATCGGTATCTTAAGGTCACAAACTCTTTCCATAAGACTGATCATCTTTTTGTCCTGTTTGCGGGTCCTCGTCGTGGGTCCGCAGCCTCCAAATCCACCATTGCTAGATGGTTACGAGGAGCTATTGAGACAGCATATATTCTACAAGGAAATCCGGTTCCAGCTGGGCTCCGAGCTCACTCCACTCGGGCACAAGCGACATCTTGGGCCGAGCGTTCTCAAGTAGCCCCTCTCAATATATACCGGGCAGTGACTTGGTCATCGTTGTCCATGTTTGTCTGTCACTATAGATTGGACATACACACACGACAGGAGGTTCATTTTGGAGCTGCAGTGCTGTCGGTGGCATTGACCCCCCCCCCCCCCCCCTTGAAAGCAAGTTGCTTGGGTACTGCCCGTTTGTCTGGACTGGTCTAGCAGTATGACTTGGAAGGAGACATTTCACTTATCGTTAATTTCCTTTCCTGGAATACTGCTATATCAGTCCAGGACCCACCCTGCTGTCCGTTGCAGTGTTGCTGGTGCGGTGCAGCCGCCAACCTCTGTTTTCCTCCTTGTCAGTATGCCTCTCCATGGGAGCTCCATGAGTGTGTAGTTTTCATAACAGCCTTCAGTTCTGGGGAGATCTTCAGCTCCCTTGTACATAGTTGAATCAGGACCCACTGGATGTGGTCTTGTGGTTAAGTTGCAGTTCATGTTGAGTTAGCTTGTAGACATTACTGAGGGAGACCCCTAGGGGTAGGATTATCTCACCAGACTCCAACCTATCAGAGCTCTGGTAGAATTCTCTTGTCTCCAAGATCTGCTGGCAGGGTGGCATAACCCGTTTGGACTGGTCTAGCAGTATTCAGGAAAGGAAATTAACGGTAAGTGAAATTTCTCCTTAGTCCTCACAACCCACCCACCTCCCCTGGGAGTTGTATCTCTCTATCTCTTTCCCTCTCTCTCTCTGTCTCAGCTTTAAACTCAACTGGAGAGAGGCAGTTGGGAAAGGCGGGAAGGAAGCACGCAGGTGCTGTTGGATGCTCCCAAAAGCTTTCTAATTGGACGCTGGGGAGCGTTCCCGTGCAGGCTCTGTCGGTACCGACGATACCCATATGTAAAGACTAAATTCCTGCTGTTCCCAGAGATCACCTGTTACAGGTGAGTAACTATGCTTTCTGTACAAAAAAAAAGAAAATTTCCTTTTGCGTGCTTCGTGCCCTTTTTTCCCACCAACTGCTGGCCGCAAAGGTCTTTGGCCTAGTGGGGGCCCTTTTTGCCCCAATGGCCACTGGTTTTAAGAAATGTGACAGATGCTCCAAGAACGTCGCTCACGGACACCCGTGACTGCTGTCTTCGGTGTCTTGGGGACGACCATGACCCGGAGCTCTGCTCTTTGCAAGAAAATGTCCTCCAAAGCCCTGCTAGGTCATAAGCAGCAGTCCAATGACACTTTCTAGAAGGTAGCCCCGGAATCCTTGGCAGCAACCTCAGTCATCCCTCCAATGGCGGGATCCCCCACTTCGGCCCCGCGCTCTCGACAGCCTTCCGATCAGGGGGCATTTGAAGTTGCTGTTGGGGGCTCCAGACAAGCGCAAGCACTCCTGCACTCGGTCACTCAACCCCCCCCCCCCCCCCCCCGTGTTCCTGAGAGTTGGACAAGGAGCAGCCTTGAAGATACCTCGTACAGAAATGGATGCCTCCAGCGATGGTGCCTGGTCTCCTGAGGATCATCCTGGTGAGGACCCCCTCTCCTCCCACACCAGACCTGGTAACCCTGGCCTCGGCGTCACAGGGACCCACGTTCGTGTGGGAGTCCTGTATGCTGGCACTAGAGCTCAGCATTTCTGTCTTCTTAGCTGCCCAGCAGGTGCTCATACCCAGCATGGCTGGCCTGTGCCTTGAGACTGAGGTTCCCTCAAGAGGGATACCCAAACCCGCTGTGGGCCTCGTGAGGGTCCTCGGTGTCTGTCTTGCTCACCTTTCTGATCCTTGGGGGTGAGATCCTCCAAGGCCTCTGGCTTCCAAGTCTGACTCCTCCTCAGACTTCTTGGGCTGGGAGTCAGACGGGGATACCTCCCCGGAGACTCATACCCACAGGGACCTCTCTTCGGACTCGTCTCTGCCCACCTCTCAGAGGCATTCCCCGTCCGAGGATACATCATTCATTCCTAGTGTTCGTATTGGATATGGCAAGGGCTCTCAGCCTAGCTATGCAGGCTGAAGAGGAGCCATGTGCCGAGGAGCTCTACATTCTACAGTATGAGTCCCTGCATTGGGAGTCTCTTACTGTTCCAGTTCCTCCCGTTTTGTTCAGGCTGCTGCTCCACATGTGGGGAAACACCTGCTTCGGGCCCCATTGTGAGCAAGCACCTCGATGCCCTGTAGAGGGTCCAACATGGCCCAGGGTTCCAGAAGACCCAGCTTCCACACACCTCTATGGTAGTGGAGTCGCTGATGCGGAAGCAGAAGAGCCTGAAGTCGCACTCTTCTGTTCCCCCGGGCAGGGAGTTGAGTCTTCAATGCCCTTGGGCGCAAAGCCTATCAGGGTCCATGCTCACATGCCGCATCCAGGCATACCGATTGTATATGGGCATCTTCCTGTGTGACCTTGCCAAAGAGCTCAGCAGGTTCTCTGCAGGCCTCGGGGGGGGGGGGGGGTGAACACCTTCTCAGGTTCCAAACGCTCCTGAGGTCCATCGCAGAGTGCTCTAAGTACCTCTCCTGTGCCGCATATGACAGGTTTGAGTCCTGCGCCTGAGTGGCAGCAGCCGGCATTGGGGCCAGATACCAGGCGTGGCTGCAGTCCCCTCACCTGGAGCAGTGGGTCCAGGAGAAGCTCCTGGACGTCCCCTGCCTCAGCAAGCAACTGTTTAGTAAACCTATGGCTGCTGAGATAGAAACGGAGTTCATGACTCACTCGTCTCTCGCGTAATACCTTCTCTCTCCCTCGGAAGAAGCAGCAAACCATGAAGCCATTCTTCCAAAGAAAAGGGCTCCTCTACTGGAGTTACCCACACTTCCTGCCCACCCTTGCACAAGCTTCCAGCACGCAGGGAAAGGGAGTAGCGCATGGCTACCGCAAGCCTAAAGGGCCCAAGGCTCAGCCACCAGTGCCACCCCAACCCGCGCAGGGTTTGACGCTGACAGCATAGCCTCTCGCCCCTCCCGGCAGCACTTTCACCGGTGTAGGGGCGTCTGTCCCTGTTCGCCCTGCAGTGGGTGTCGATCATGTCGGACACATGGGTTCTCCAGGTGGTCTGAGACCGATATCGTCTCTGCCTGGACAGGCTCCCTCCTCTCTTCTTATTAGCGCACCAGACTTCCTTGCAGCGGGAGCTGTCCAACCTCCTTGCCCAACGGGCGGTCAAGAAGGTACTACTGCACCTTAGAGGCCTTGGGTTCTACTCACTCTACTTCCTTGTTCCGAAAAGGCAGGGAGGGCTTAAGTCCCATCCTCGACCTCCGGAACCTAAACAGGTTTCTGATGCGGGAGAAGTTCAAAATGTTATTGTTTGGCATCCTGCTGCCCTTCCTTCAGCATGGCGATCGGCTATACTCCTTGGATCTCAGGGACGCTTACGCCCACATCCTAGTCCATCCCCAACACAGGCAATGCTTGCGCTTCAGGGTGCAGGGGGGAGCACTACCCTGTACTCCCCTTCGGGCTCGCGTCTGCACCGTGGGTTTTTAGTGTCTCTCTGCAGTTGCTGCCTCCATCAGACAGCAGAGCATACCCATCTTCCCCTACCTTGATGACTGGCTCGTCACAGGGACATCGGTCAGCAAAGCCCGCCTGGCTGCGTCACACACGATTCTTCTCCTCGAACGTCTCCAGCTTCTTGGTCAACTACCCCACCTTGAGCCGGTGCAGACACTGGAGTTCATCGGCGCATGCCTCGACACAGAGCGAGCGAGCAACTGACTGCCTTCCTGCCCACAGACCGGGCAGTGCCTCAGGGCTATGGTGGCCTAGGTCCAGAACAGGGCGTGGATTACAGCATGGGCCATGCTGTGCCGCCTAGGATACATGGCTTCCACTGTCCATGTGGTCCCTCACATCCGCATGCACATGCGGGGACAGCCCAGTGGTGCCTCGGGGCACGATGGAGCCAGGCCTCCAGTCACCTCAGAGACCCTGAGTCTCCTGCTGTCTCCACAACTCCATGGATTGCTGGCAGGACCCCCAAAGCCTCCTTCGGGGAATGCCCTTCCAGACCTCGCAGCACAAGCTCGTCCTGACGACGGATGCTTCCCTGCTGGGTTGGGGAGCCCAGTGCGGCTCATTGTGCACCCAGAGGCAGTGGTCGCCCGAGGAGTCTCGGCAGTAGATCAGTCTGCTCGAGCTTCGGGTGGTCCGATGGGCCCTGAGGGCCCTCGAGGGCTATCTGAAGGAAAAGTCGGTGCTCGTGCAGACTGACAATCAGGTAGCCATGTTCTTTATAAACAAGGAGGGGGGAACAGGATCCTGCCTCCTCTGCCAGGAGGCGATCCTCCTTTGCATTTCGCTGGTGAATGACCCCATGAGCGGTCTACCTCCCGGGCCAGGAGAACATCCTTGCAGACAAACTCGGCAGGATCCTGCACCCACACGAGTGGTGCCTGGATCTGGAGGTTGCTAACCTCTTGTTCCATTGGTGGGGGACCCCATCCATGGACCTGTTTGCCAACCCAGTGAGCATGCAGCTGCTTCGGCCCAGTTCCACACCCGAGTGGGATGGCCCTGGATGCATTCCTCTTTAGCTGGACCTCCCAGCCTTCTTTATGCTTTCCCTCCCACTCCTCTCATTGTGAGGACCCTCCACAAGGTTCAGCAGGACCGAGCTTCGGTAATCCTCGTGGCCTCTACAGCCTTGGTTCCCGCTTCTGCTCCGGCTCTTGTCTGAGCCTCCAATCTCCCAGGGCTGTGCCCCGGGCCTGTTAACATAGGAGGAGGGTCGAGTGCTCCACCCGAACCTGGCCCCTCTGTCCCTTACAGCCTGGCGGCTGAACGGGTAGCCTTAACTCCACTGCACCTTTCGGATGAGGTCAAGGAAGTTCTCCTCGCATCGAGGAAGGACTTAACGAGACGGGCGTACGCCATTAAGTGGAGACACTTCTTAGTCTGGTGCTCCAAGTTCCAGATCGACCCGTTTTCCTTCTCTTCCCGGTGGGTTCTTCAGGATCTCCTCCACCTGAAAAGCAGGGTCGTAATCCAATTCGGTCAGGGTACACCTGAGTGCCATTTTGGCGAATCACCTCCCTGTTAAGGGGAAACCCCTCTCAGGGCAGCCCTTGGCCTCCCACTTCATGCGAGGCCTACTACTTCTCAGACCTCCCATCCAGCCTCCCCCAGCGGAGTGGGACTTGACATGCTGATGCAGCTTATGCGATCACCCTTTGAGCCGATGGCAACGTGCTCACTTCGGCACCTCTCCTGGAAGATGGTCTTCCTGGTGGCTTTCACTTCGGCTCACCAAGTCAGCGAACTTCAGGCCCTCATGGCTGAGGCTCCATACACTAGGTTCACGGGAGCAGGATGGTCCTCCGCACCCACCCAAAGTTCCTACCGAAGGTGGTCTGGACTTTCATCTCAGTCAGGAGATAGTCTCGCCGACCTTCTTCCCGATACCTCATGCCAACCAGACATTGGTGGTATTGCATACACTCGACTGCAAGAGGGCTCTTGCCTTCTACCTGCTGCATACCCAGGTTCATCGCAAATCTGACCGGCTGTTTGTCGCTTATGATCCCAACTGCCTGGGACAAGCAGTCATCAAGCACACCATCTCAGTCTGAGTGGCAGACTGCATTGCCTTCGCCCAAGCAAAGGCAGGCACACCACTGGATTGACAGGTCACCGCGCATGGCATCCAGACCAAGACGACTTCTGTGGCTTTGCGCTCAGTGCTTCTAACAGACATCTGCTGGGCTGCGACCTGGTCTTCAGCAAACACTTTTGCTTTGCACTACTGCCTGGAGAGGAAGTCCTGCTGGGACAGAGCCTTCGGCCAGGCTGTACTCAGTAATCTGTTCGGGGTATAAGCATCTCCTGCCCTCCTACTCTTCAACAGTTAACAGGAGCTTCACCCTGGGGACCTGAAGACTCGGGCTCCTTCGGGCAGAGACTTCTTCTCACGGCCTCGCAGAGGCATTTTTGGGTTACAGGCTTGGTAATTTGTAGCTGGGGAGTCCCATAAATGAGGACTGGCTTCCTGCTTGTTCTTGGAGAAAACAGTTACTCACCTGTAACAGGTGTTTTCCAGGGACAGCAGAAATCATTCCCCACTACCCTTCCATCTCCTCTGAAGAGTTGCTATTTTTGTCCTTGCCATCTGCTTAGTAGGGCTCTAGCTAGGGGACCTGACTGAGCAAGATGGCACATTTGGGCGGGAAGAGGACCACACATGCATGGCAGCAATCCCCAAGGCTTTCTTTGAAAGCTGGGGAATTGCTCCACATGGGCTCCGTTGATGGATCAGTTCTGTTTGGAGGGCTGCGGAAAGGGGAAACAGCTTCCAAGGCCTTTATTTCTAGATAGGTGTGGGGGGGGGGGGCGGCATTTCTTTGACGTATCTGCTTTGATGCAGACAATTGCTGGTCGGCCTACGGACACATTCAACTACGGCACAGGCAGCTTGGTGGGCTGAAGTTAGCCTAGTGCCCTTGGCAGATATTTGCAGCAGCTACCTGGGCATCCCTACATACTTTTTGTGTAGCTTTATCTGCATGTGCAGGTAATGGGGGATGCATAGTCCAGATGTGAGGGCTAGACTGAAGGTACAATAAGGAAGGTGAAATTAAGCCTTACCTGCTAATTAGCTATCTCCAGGAACAAGCAGGAATGAGTCTTCACATATGGGTACGTCGGTACCGACGGAGTCTGCGCGGAAACGCTTCCCAGCGTCCAATCAAAGAGCTTTTGGAAGCATCCCATGACACCTGCGTGCTGCCTTCCCGCCTTTCCCAACTGCCTCTCCTCAGTTTTCGTTTTTCCGTGGAACCGGCAGGACGTCCTCCTGTCACCGCAGAAAATTCTTATTTTATTTCTTTAGTTTTCTTGTGGTCGCGGCTGTCTTCCCGATGCCATCGGTACCGCCGGTGTTTTCTTTTCTTGTAAAATCTTCCTTTTTCAAGGAATATTTTTTCTTCATAGTGTCTTAGGCCTTTTAGGCCTCTTCTTTTTCCTTCATGGAACCGTCAGCCACTTTCTCCAAGAAATGTTCAAACTGTGGCGGTACAACTTTATTTTTAGACCCTCGAAGTCGGTGTCTAACCTGCTTGGGTCCTGACAACAGTTTGAGAAGAGGTCTTCAATATCGAGGTTACCTCGATATATGGTTTCTCTCCAGCTTCGGGGCACCGTCCTCTTCTACACAGGATCAGGTAACCCACAGTCTGTTAAGACTAGCCAGCCCTCGAGTGGTAGGTCTCATGCACAGCATGTAGACGGCTCCGGCCTTGCCCTCGAGGGCCTACTGGCTTCAAAACCCTGGCGGGAGTCTTCGGTCTCTAAAGCCTTTCAGGGGTTTCAGGTTGTTCCTGGGGTTCACCCCTCACAGAACATACCTGAGCCGTGTCCAGTGGTGGCATTCGCTTTGAGCGGTGCCAATACCCCGACATCGGCACTGGTGTTGGATGAAACACTCCTCACCAGGGATGGTCATCTGGCGTCCTCAGTGCCTTCAGGACCGGTGGATACACTCCAGACTGACCTTCCATTATCGGTACCAGCACCGATACTACCACCGACGTCGGTACCCTCCAGACGTGCATCGATAGCCTCGCTTCCTTCAATGCCGAGTCTGGAATCGATCTCCAGTCTGGAGGACTGGGTACCGACTTGCCTTGGTATCGGCTCTCGGCGGTGCCGAAGCCTCGGTTCCGATGATTCGGATCTGCAACTCTCGGTTCCCCCGAGGCCGACTGAGTTGCCACTAGCTGACCTTCATTCACCGGTATCAGACACAGTACCGAAGTCGGTACCGATGTCCTCATTACCCTTTCGGTCGGTGCCTTCCATGCTTCGCTTATCGATGCCGAGTTTAGAATCGCTCTCTAGTCTGGAAGACTCGATGCCAATACACGTTGGTACCGACACCGATTGATACCGGTGGCTCGGTATCGAGGATAGCACCCGGAGGTTTTCGGTTACCTCGGTACCGATTGAACTGTCACCGATGACTGCTTGACTCTGACATCGGTACCGGTATTGGCATCGGTACCGGTATCCACAGTAGCATCGTGGCCAACTCCTACCATGCTTTTTTCAACAGGATCGCTCCCTTCTATGCCAAGCTTGGAGTCGATACCTGGCATAGACAATGTGGTAATGACGGTCGCTGCTCCTAACAGCCAGTACCGGCGATCATCCTTTAAGCATTCCACACTGCACTGTGCAGGATCTTCTATTTCTATATATCTGGATAGCTCTGTCGGTGCTCAGGCTAGTTCTTCAGATATAACCTGTCCAAGGGAAATTCCTGTTGGGGAACCCTCTTTTCAGAGTTTCCTCCTGGATATAGCAAGATCTCTTGCCATTCCTATCCCAGGACATGATCCTGCACAGAGCTCTCTTTCTACCAAAGCAAAGGAGAACATAATGCTTCCTTTGCATCATTCCTTGCAGGATCTCCTTCTAGGAATGTGGGAAACACCTTTAAGGGTACCCCCACCTTCCAGAGCAACTGATCTCTTATATCAGGTGCCCCCCTCTCCAGGGTTTCAAAAGACTCAACTTCCTCATCATTCCATAGTTGTGGAATCAGCAATGAGGCGGGTAAAGAGCAAGAAAAAGCACTCTTCTTATCCGCCAGGTCGTGAGTCTAGGACACTTGATGCCTTTGGACGTCAAACCTTCCAGACATCTATGCTTTCTGCAAGAATTCTCTCATATATTTTCTATGAGTCTATCTCTTGAGGAGGTCACAAAGCAATTGCATATTTTGACCCCTTCCCTTCCAGAGTCCAAGAGTGCAGACTATTCACTGCTCAAGCATCTCCAGAATATTTCTTGGTTTCTTACTCATGCTTCCCTAGACTCTTTTGAGTCTGTTAGCAGGACTTCTGCTATAACTATAGGGGCATGACGTAGAGCCTGGCTCCAAGCTTCAGAGTTGGACAAATGGGCACAGCACAGACTGGGACAT
This sequence comes from Ichthyophis bannanicus, assembly GCA_033557465.1. Taxonomy (NCBI): domain Eukaryota; kingdom Metazoa; phylum Chordata; class Amphibia; order Gymnophiona; family Ichthyophiidae; genus Ichthyophis; species Ichthyophis bannanicus. The sequence goes on from CM066032.1 coordinate 644,236,045, forward strand.
GCTCCTTGCACTGGAGACTATCTTTTCAACAAGGAGTCTTTACATCAGGTTACTCAGTTGTCCACTGACTTACCTGTTCCTAGGGGCTGTTCTGCACCTTTTTCTGTCCCAGTAGGTAGGAAATATCCTGCCAACCTTTCTTCCCATAAGAGGAGATTTTATGCATCTGCCCATCATACAGATGTTCCCAAACAGGGGAAGCATCGTCCTGGTCTGCAGAGTTCAACCTCTCACCAGGCTCAGCAAACCCAGCAACCACAGGGTTTCTGATCAATCCATCAGATGCTTGTGACTCTTGGGATTAGAATCTGCAGTTGCTGCTTCTCAGTAGAGGCAATCCACTGCTGTCATTCTAAATCCTAAGCATGGATCTCTTCCCGAAAGACATCCATTCTTTCTATGTTCTATGAGCTGTCAGGATGTTCATGCTTCTAGGTCACAGGGTTCTCCTCTTTTTCCTGCTAGGGAAAGAGGTCTATCCACTATCAAACGATAGCTTCCTGTGCCTGCATGTCTTTTTTTCCTTTCTATAAATTTACTACTTTGTAAGTTTTCTTCAGCTCCATTCTCTTTACCCTCTTACCAGGTTTTCCTCTGTAAGAGCAGTATTGCTTCACTGGAGGACTTTTCTTCAGCCTCTCTAGTTTTCTTACTTTTCCAGTGCGGAGTTCTCTTCTCTGAGTTGACTCCTCTTTTTCAATCTTGCTTTGAAGCAGTTCATCAGACACATCCAGAGTTTTCTACTCTTGTTTTGTCTGTTCTTTCTGTTTTTAAACAGTACCATTCTTCTGCTGTCTGGCAAGCAGCTGCCAATGCAGGAGCCTTAATGTTTGGACCACTGGTTCTTGTTCACCAGCAACCAGATTTATCCTCCACTAACATTCTGTCTGATCTTAGTAGTGGCTCCAAGTCAGTGCTGTCATCTGTCTTAGAAATTTTTTCACTACAAGCTTGTTGGATTGTCTTCTTTCTGCCATCTCCATTCCCCTGGGTTTGGCAGCATAGTTGACATAGAACTGGCTGCAGGAGAGCCAGTACCTATCTCCTCATTCTCCTGCATCATGCTCTCTGCAATTCTACAGAGAAGCTCCCACTATGGGCCCTTGCTAGAGAGCATGGGGGGCTTTTTCTCCAACAGCTATACTACATGGTTGAAAGGTTTTTTCAGTCATGTCTCCCATGACTAGAAAAGTTCTCCTTTTTAATATAAAGGACATAGGCTTCCTCTTACGTGAAGCTTAAGGAGTTGCTAATTCCCTGCTTTTGTCCATAGTATTTCCAATAGGGAATATGTTTTCTCCTTCCAGCTCGTCCTCATGGTAAGAACGCATGATACCTTTTTGCCCTTAAGCAGGTCAGCATGGTATCTCATTCCTATGCGTCTTCTGTTCACTTATGCTAGAGTTCTAGAATACTCGGGACTTGCTGGCTGCAGACTGATATCATCCTCTGCTTTTCACGTAACTATCCTGGTTATTCTACTAACTAGCATCTCTGTAGCCATAACCAGTGGGAATTGATTCTCTATATCTTCTCAAGTAGGTTCCACCTTCTTGTTAGATGAATCTTTCCTCTCCACATTTTCCTATGTGAATACCTTTTTGTAGGCATATCTTTCTGCTTCTTTGCAGACTTCCATATAGAGGCCTATATATTCATACCTATAGCACACATCTTACAGATGTCTGTCTATCATTTGTGTGTATTTTATGCCCTTCATATCTCACTATAGATATATTTTCATATCTGTATGTTATATATTTATATATATCTGTATATATATCTATATCAGGGGTCTCAAACTCAAATTGCTTTGAGGGCCAAATGAGGACTTCTAAAATAACCCGGGGGCCGCATGAGATGTGGGACCTCATTTGCATAAGGGACCTCATTTGCATAAATATTTGCATAATGTTACCATACCCTAACTTTTAGTAAACATGCCTCTTAATGAGTGCATGAATAAAGAAAGACTAAAAGATTTCTACATTACTATAATCCAGTGCCAACCGCCAGGCACATTAGGAACTACTACTGCTGTCCCGATCGCTCTCACCCTGCCGCCGCGGCACCTGAACCCTGCACCCAGAAGAGTCTGCTGGCCCCTTTAAGACTGGCTCCCCCTCCAGAATTCACTAGACCTAGCCGTGCCTAGCATTGCCTGCATTCTCCTGCTCTGGAGCCCCCAATGCTGCTCCCCTATCCTGCCACCATCTACTACTGTAAGTCCTGATGCCGTCAGCCAGTCCCATGAGCAACAGCAGATCCAGATGTGTGGTGACCATAATTGTACACAGTACTCAAGGTGCGGTAGCACTATGAAGCAATAGAAGCATTATAATACACTTTAATTTATTCTCCATTTCTTTTCTAATAATTTATAGCATTCTATTTGCATTTTAAGTACCTCTGCACACTATGCTGAGGATTCTGTTTCCTGAATGGTGACTTCTAATGTGGTACCTAGCATTTTATAGCAAATATTTGGATTATTCTTCCCTATATGATTAGTTTTCACTTATCTACATTAAATTTCATCAGCCATCCAGATGCCTGGTCTCATAAGGTCCCACTGCAGTTCCTTACAATCTGCTCGCGATCTAATGGCTCCGAACATTTTTGTGTTACCTGCAGATTTGGTCATCTCATTTGTTTTTTCCAGTTCATTTCTAAATATGCTAAAATGCACTGGTCCTAATGCAAATTCTTAGGGCACTCCACTATTTACTACTTTGCGGGCCCCTCTGCCTGCTCTGAGTCCTCTCCTCCCTGCAGCATCAGTTCCAAAAGCGGCGGCTTTTCAGAGCCGCGAAGAGAGAGAGTTTCTCTCGCGCGGTTCTGAAGAGCAGCGAGAGAGTCTTCAGAACCGCGCGAGAGAAACTCTCTCTCGGTTCTGAAGAGCAGCGAGAGAGTCTTCAGAACCGCGCGAGAGAAACTCTCTCTCTTCGCGGCTCTGAAAGCCGCCGCTTTTGGAGCTGATGCTGCAGGGAGGAGAGGACTCAGAGCAGGCAGAGGGGCCCGCGGGACGCTTAATACCGCGGCGGCAAGTTTGGAATTTTTTTTTTTTTTTTTAGACGCTGGTAAGTGCTTCGCGGGCCGCACAAGATGCTCTCGCGGGCCGCATGCGGCCCGCGGGCCGCGTGTTTGAGACCCCTGATCTATATCTATATGTATCTGTCGAGATATTTTACTATCGGTAGATATGTATTCTGCTTTATCTACCTGACTGTCGAGGCTCATATAGCTATATGTTTCTGACAGATGGGCTTTACCCATACTTATGCTATCCAGCATGTTTTGGGGTCCTACACTCACAACCACTGTGTGGTAGTTAACACCTACCATAACCTTAAGGTTAGGTATCTCTGAAGCTCTCCATGTTCCAATATCTCTAGATATTGCGGATTTTTAGCTAATCACAGGCTCTAACGCCTTCAGCGTTTGTCCTTTCTTTTGGGATACAAGGGGTTCCCATACCCTTTCTCCCCACAAGGACTGGGCCTGTTTGTCCTAATCGGTTAGCCTTTCTCTTTTTGTTCCTAAGAGTGAGCCACTCTGCTGCCAAAAGAGTTCGGCTTTTATCATAAAGCCTTCCGCTGAAGGCCCACCGTTTTTGTACTACCCCAGTTTTTCCTACTGGGGTCACCTGTTACCTTTCAGGATTCTGACCTCCATAGCTTTTCCTACAGGTTTACTACCTCCACTTACAGTGAGGTCCTTCTCGAGGTTCCTCTACTGGGTTCCCCAGTAGATCCCATGAACCTCCATACTTCTCTGAAGTCCTGTTAGAGGAGGTCCATATTGCAATATTTTTTCTTTGCAATATCATTGATGACAATTATCCACACATGGACTCCTTGTCTGCAATCCTATGCTAGGTTAACTGTTCCACAGCACCTTTCTCTCTTCAACTCCTACTCTCCATCCTCAGGATGCCTGGTGGTGTTGGGGATAGCATGTTCCAACCTATGACATGCTGGGACTCCAGGCATCTCAGCTTGGGAGTCCCCATATGTGAAGACTCATTCCTGCTTGTTCCTGGAGATAGCACAGTTACTTACCTGTAACAGGTGATCTCTGGGAACAGCAGGAATAAGTCTTCACAACCCACCCACCTCCCCAGGAGTTGTATCTCTTTCCTTTCCTTACTCTCTCTCTCTGTCTCAGCTTTAAAACGTAACTGAGGAGAGGCAGTTGGGAAAGGCAGGAAGGCAGCACGCAGGCGTGGTGGGATGCTTCCAAAAGCTCTTTGATTGGACGCTGGGAAGCATTCCCGCGCAGACTCCGTCGGTACCAACGTACCCATATGTGAAGACTTATTCCTGCTGTTCCCAGAGATCACCTGTTACAGGTAAGTAACTGTGGTTTCCTTGAGTACCTTCAGTCCAATCCCAGACTCCTGAAGTTCTGTAAAAGCAATCCCAGACCAAAAGAAGATGGGTACTTAGATGGTTCGGTGGTGTAAGACTGCTAGCTGATAAAGGCTAGCATTTCTGGTAAAACCATGGATTGTGGTCTTTGGAGATTTCTTTCTTCTAGTAGAAGAAAAGGAAATGGGTGTTAGACAGAGAAGAGTATTGCTTACAGGGTTAGTCCAGGAGGCCATAGGCGTTGGCTCATTTGGATAAGTCTACCCCAGGAATCAATGGGCAAGTTTCCTCTTATTCCATAGGGGAGTTATGGTTGTGCTTAGATTCGGGGTAGTGTGTATGTGTGTGGGTGTTTTTTTTTTTTAAGAGGAATTGAAAGAAGTTGAATCTTATTTGTTGCTCCTGTGAGTCTGCTTTGTCAATAGTTTACTGGGGCTGGTGGGTTGTGCCAGTTGCATAAGAACACTGATGTCATTAGAGATGACATGCTCAGTCTTCAAAGTGCTGATAAGAGTTGACAACCCAGATGTCTAGGCCTGACCTGCTATTGGCTTTCCTTGAGTACCTCCAGTCAGTCCAATGTCACCACTTTGGCCCTTGTGGGCTGGTATTTTTTTTTTCTAGCTTTCTTTGCTGTCTGTTTGCTTAGTTGATCTACTGACAGGATTTCTTTCCTGTTTATTTGTTTTTTTGTCATTTGCTGTGTGTTCCTGCCCACAGCACAATTGAGTATTTTTCAGTATGTCCAAGCCAGCCAGTGGCTTCAAAAGATGTACCAGGTGTGACAAGACCAAACTCTGTCACAGAACATCACAACAGGTACTTACAATGCTTTGGACCTGATCAGCCCACAGCCTGCAATCTGTACCTGCCAATGATACCGCAGGGACTGAAGGGTTGGGAAAAACAGTCTCTTTGGCTATTAGATTCAGCTTACTCAGCCTTGACCATGTCTACGCCTTCCAAGATTCCTGCGGAGGCATCTACAGGGAGGGAACTCCATGCCCTGTCAGAGCCAGGGGGGCCTGAGCAGCAGAAGCAGACTGACAAGATGTTGACATTTAAGGATGAGCGCCAGGAGAGAGTCCATGTGCATTGTCATCTCAGCTCCTCTCAGCACAATGTGGAGAGCAAGGGCCAGGAGCAACCAGCCAAGCTTTCCTAGTAGGAGGAATAGACCCCCCAGAATGGAGGCATCAACCCTCAATGGTGCATCAGGAGACATCGGGATACCCTCCTGTGCAATCATCAGAGTTCCCACCTGAGGTGTCAACACTGGTGTCTGCTGCTGCGGCGGTGGCATCGTCCCCCTCACAGGTGGTGGTTCTGGAGGAATGCCTTCAAGCCCTCAAAACTCATTTGGTGGCAGTTCTAGCCTTGCAAAATGCAGGTTTTTGCAGCATCGATGGTGTCACCACACTCCATCCAGCCCTTTCTTAGGACCCTCTGCTCTGTCCACTCAAGCAGGCGCATTGGGTGGGAGGTCAGAACTGGTTCTGATGCCTATCTCCCCCTCCAGTGTGTCAGAATCTGATGCCCAGGGCCCAGACATCTGCACAAATGGTATGGGGGCCAGCAGCATCGGCTCTTCCCCCACCACAGAGCCAGCGGAGGGAGGAGACCCAACACTACTTAGACTTCCTCACAGAATCCGAATCGGAGTGGAAGACTGAAGTGGAGGAGTAGCCTAATGGTTAAGAACACTGGCTTGGAACCCAGAGACCAGGGTTCAATTCCCACTAGCACTCCTTGTGGCCTTGGGCAAGTCACTTAACTTGGATTTTTCTGAGGCAATGGAGGGTTATCAATGTCCCTGTTTAATGTACATTACCAAGTTTGTCTTCAATGTATACCGCTTTGATTGAAATGATAAAGCGGTATATAAAACCTGTTACTTTATTTTTATTTAACAGACTACTTCAAACCTCTTGTCCCCTGACCTGCCGTCCAACCTGTCATCTCTCCCCGAGTGGCATAAGTGGCCTCCAGAGGACATGTCCTTTCCAAGACTTCATCATGGACATGGCCAAGGCCATTTCCTTCTCCCTGGAATCGGAGGAAGAACCGAGGTTACCTCGGAATTGTGCCCCAGGAAGGCGGTGGCGGTACCCATGCATCATGTCCTGCAAAGACTGCTGTTGCAGCTGTGAGAAACCCCCCTCATGGTTCCTGTTGTCAGCCAGAGTCTTGATTCTCTGTACCAGGTCCAGAAGGCTCCCCACAATTCCGTCATGGTTGATTCAGCCTTGAAGTGGGCTAAAAGCACAGACTCGCTCTTCTGCACTCTTGGCCATGAGGCTTGAACCCTGGACTCCTTCAGGAGAAAATACTACAAACGTTCCATGCAGGTTGCTAGGGTCTTGGCCTGTCAGATCTATATGAGCATGTTCCTCAAGGACATCATGCTGGATCTGGTGAACTTTGCCACCCACATCCCCGAAGACCATCGTGGTGAGGCCTTTTAGGCCTTGGTGGCCCATGGCAAGGACTGCTTTAAATTCATGGTATATGGTACCTAGGATGCGTTTGAATCTGCAGGTAGTGTAGCAGTGGTAGTGGGCATCACTGCCTGTCGGATGGCTTGGCTGCTGTCCTCAGACCTGAAACAGTGGGTCTAGGAGAAGAGAACCTCTTCAGGAAGCCGGTGGAGGAAAAGGCAGATAAGCTCAAAGGAGTATGTGGCCCTCTAGGCTCTCCAGGAAGACACTGGATTCGGCATGGAGAAAACACCTGGGTAAGACGACCACCTGCCCATACCTGCGCTGCTATTTTCCCAACTCGGCTGCAGGGGCAGGCCTTCTGCCAGCAGCAGAGGGAGAAAATGATGAAGGTTCAGTCCGCCCTGCAGCCCAAGCTTGGGGTGTGTTTTTGACAGATTCCTCAGGAGCATAGCCAGCTGTCTGCTGTCCGCCTAGGTACCACCTCAGGGAGGTGGCTCATCCACTTTTCCCACAGGTGGCCCCCTCATCACCTCAGACACCTGGGTGTTGCAGATTGTCCAAAGCAGATATTGGCTGCACCTCATCCAGCTGTGCCTCCATATGCCCCAGGGGAGTACTCCATGAACCCCATACATTGGAGCCCATTGTAGGAAGAAGTCTCCACTCTATTGACTGACCTAGCCATCGAGCCGGTACCCTGGCTTAGGTCAGACAGGGCTTCTATTCCAGATACTTCCTTGTCCCCAAGAAGACCAGGGGTCAGGTCCATCCTGGACCTGCAAAACCTAAACTGGTTCCTGGTGTGTGAGGATATGATCTTGCTGGAGACACTGCTCCTCTACCTTCTACAGGGAGATTGGCTATGCTCCTTGGATCTAAATAATGCATGTGTACACACCCTGATCCACTCAAATCAGACGGTACCTATGGTTTGTTCTGGGCGTCCAGCACTGTCAATACAGAGTGCTCCTTTTTGAGCTGGCCACAGCTCTGTGTCTTCACAAAGTGCCTGGTGGTTGTAGCTGCCTACCTCTGGACTATGGGGGTCTTCATATTCCTGTACCTGGATAACTGACTCATCAAGGGTTCCATGCCAGACAGCATCCAGTAGTCTGCTGAGCTCACTGTTCAGGTGCTTTAGTGCCTCTGCTTCGTAATCAGTTACCCAAAGTCCCATCTCCAGCGCGCACAGCAACTGGAGTTCATCAGGGCTCTCCTTGATACCACTTGAGTGCGGGCTTTTCTACTGGAAGACCATTAGCAGTGGCAGATATGCCAAAATCGAGCATTTTGCTGCTAGCGAAGTTAATCGAGAAGGTCTAACTCCAAATACAGGACCACATAGATTCCACGGCTCCCCTTGACCCATCCCAGCATGACTTTAGAGAATCACATGGCGTGGAAACTCTCCTTACCACACTAATCAACACATTGATCAAAGGAATCGACAACATCAAACAAGGATTTGCATTAATTATCCTGGACATCGCCGCTGCGTTTGACTCCTGCGTTTGACTCTGTAAACCATGATCAACTCCTGATATGCCTTCAAGATAAGGGAATCAGTGGCTCAGCATTGAGTTGGTGCAAATCTTATCTAACAGACAGATGGTAGCAGGTTCGTACAGGATCAACAACCTCTGAACCTTTCCAACAAAAACATGGTGTACCTCAGGGCTTCTCACTCTCTGCCCTTTTATTCAACATATACATGCAACCCATATGTGAAGTAATCTGCTCCTTCAACGTCTCATGTTTGATCTATGCAGATCATGTACTATTCATCCCATTCTCGATTGACAATCCGGATTTCTCCCCACTAGTAAAATGCTTTGAGGCCGTAATGGACTGGCTCCACGCAGAGCCTCAAGATAAACTTCAGCAAGACAGACGTACTCTTCATTACAAGAAATCAATCTTTCTCCCCACCACCAACATTAAAGACAAGAGACGACGAGCTCAAAAGCAGACCCACTATCCGCTACCTCTGTGTCACACTAGACCAGCAGCTCGAATTTAAAACACACACCAGCAACATCAGGCAAATTCACCACAAAATACGAACACTGAGACATCTCCGACCCCTGTTGCAACCAGACGACTTGACAGTTTTTCAGGCCATGGTGACCCCCCACTTTGACTACGCCAATGTGATCCTTCATGGCCTACCCGTTACAACTGGCAATGAATACTGTGGCACGCTTCCTACACGGAGCTTCCAGAGGAGACCACATTACCCCGATTCTAAAGGACTTGCACTGGCTACCAATCTACTGTCGGACCACATATAAAGTAGTCCTGATGACGTATAAGGCCATCAACAGCATATCCTCCTCCTCCCTAACGGATCTGCTCCACTCCACCCCAGCAAACAGAGCGAGGAGGTCATTTGCCATCAATACCCTTCAGATCCCCAACAAAATAACTAAATGCACCCAAGCAACGAAAAACAGAGCCTTTAAGTTTTATGCTGCCATCTGCTGGAACGTGCTCCCAACCACCGTTCGAGCAATTACGGATATTGCCCAATTCAGAAAAGCACTAAAACACCACCTTTTTCTCCTACACTACTCACAGCCCAACCTTAGCCGCCCCACACCCAGCTAAGCAATGATAAGCCACAGACAACTCATACTGTAAATAGCTGTAGATACTGTAGATAGTTCCTCCAGTTTGAAATCCAAGTTGTATCTCCCGTTCACTGCAAGTGCATAAGACATCCTGTTATGCATAAAAATGTTATCTGTAAACCGCACTGATTTTAAAGAGCGCGGTATATAAAAGCAAATAAGTAAAATGCAACGCCAGTGCCATACAATAGCCTGAGGGATGCTGAGGCTCCTCAGCCACATGGCAGCCACTGTGCATGTCACCCCTCAAGCCCATCTCTGTATGCAGCAGGCAAGGTTCACAATGGAAGCAGGTGACAGGCCATCTCCAGGACAAGGTCACGGTCACTACACCCCTGGTGCGGTTCCTTAACTGACTCAAGCTGGTGAATCTGCTGCAAGACCTCCCATTCCAGATGGCTGTACCCTGCAAGACATTCACGACTGACATGTTCAAGCTCAGCTGGGGAGCCCAACTGGGTGCCCTGCACACACAGAGCTGCGGTCCGAGCAGGAGAGCCTGCTCCAAATCAACTTTCTTTAGCTTTGGGCGATTGCCAATGCCCTCCATGCCTCTGAACACACCTGGCTAATCAGGAGGTCCAGATCTGAACTGACAACCAGGTGGCGACGTTCTACATGAACAAGCAGGGGGGCACAGGCTTATACCTCCTCTGGGAGGTTGGCTGTGGAAACTCAACCTGCTCTATGACATAGACCTCAGAGTGACCTATCGGCCTAGCAAGCTCAACAGCCTAGTGGAACAGCTCAGCCAGGTCCTTCAGCCACACAATTGGACCCTCGAGGGTGGTGGTGAACCAGATCTTTCAGGACTGGGGCACTCTTGTGGTAGATCTCTCCGCCATGGCACACAATCCCCAGGTGGCCCAGTTCTGCTCTTTGAGACCAGCCAGCAACTGCCTGACCTCTGATGCCTTTCTCTTCCACTGGGGGAAGGGCTTGCTGTATACATACCCCCCAATACCACTCATGGCTACTATCAGTGAACTCCAGGCCTTGGTAGCTCAGTCACCATATACCAGGTTTCACCAGAACAGGGTGGTTCTCAATACACATCTCTGCTTTCTGCTGGAGGTGGCTTCTGCGTTTTGCCTCAACCAGTCGATAGTCTTATAGACTATCTCCAGGAACAAGCAGGAATGAGTCTTCACATATGGGTATCGTCTGTACCGACGGAGCCTGCGTGGGAACGCTCCCCAGCGTCCAGAAAGAAAGCTTTTGGGAGCATCCCACAGCGCCTGCGCGCTGCCTTCCCGCCTTTCCCAACCGCGCCTCTCCAGTTCTTCTTTTCCGCGGAGCCAGCAGGTCGTGTTCCTGTCACCGCTGAAGAAGTTCTTCATTTTCTTTTATTTGGTCGCGCGTCTGCCGCCTTCGACATCGGACCGGTACCGCCGGTCTTTTCTTCTTTTAAAAAAAAAAACCTACCATTTCCCACGTCTGTGCATTTTTTCCTTTTGGGCCTTAGGCCTAGAAAATTTTTCCTCATGGAAAAGCCCGCTTCTGGTTTTAAAAAGTGCACAAAGTGCAGCGGTACTATTTCTATCACTGACACCCATGAGTGGTGTCTAAATGTTTGAGTCCTGACCACTCCATCACCGATTGAGTCCTGTTCTATGATGTCAAAAAGAGGTCGACAGAATCGAGCGGCCAAGCTCAGTACCCTGTTTTCCTCTGATGCAGCTTCGGTGGCATCGACATCTTCCAGAGCTGCTTCTTCCTCCCATGGATCTCAGGTAACCAAACATAAGTCCAGCCGGTCCTCGAAGGGTAGATCTCCCTCTAAGTATCGAAATGCCTCTGGGCTTGCTCTCAAGGATCCCGCACGGGCAAAATTACCCCGGCGGGAAGCTCCGGCTTCCAAAGCTTCATCTATGGGGTTACAGGTTGACATCGATGGCTCGGCCTCGACCGATCACCTGTTGCCATGTTCTGGGGTACCGGTGGTTTCCACTGGTACCGACTGTTTCCACTGGTACCGACATCCAGACATTGGTTGCGTCGATGGATCAGAATATTCTGACCATGCAGCGTGCCATCACAGCATTCATACAAGCTGCGACGCCTCCGGTACCGCAACAAACTCCGTTGTCGGTACCGATTGCATCGGCTTCGGTGTCGACTGCAGCGGTACCCTGTTCTGTGATCCCCATCGGTACCGATCACTCCCGATGTCGATACCACTCGGTACACGCATTGGGCTCTGCAGGAGCATCCAGACAGGTGATACTTCGATTCCTCCGAAGACTCTGTATCAGAGGCTTCTGTCGAAGCATCGGTAATCCTTCCTCAGGAGCCCTCTTCTCCAAAAAAGAATGTCTCCTCCAGAAGACTTGTCTTTTCAAGACTTCATTAGGGAAGTGGCCAGGGGCCTCTCCATTTCAGTGGCCCTTGAATCAGAGCCTAGAGCCAAGAAATTGGATATTTTACAATATCCTAAGGCTCCTAAAGAGGCAGCTACTTTACCAATTCATGAGATCCTTTATAATCACATGTTGGGCATATGGGAGACACCTCTCACTATCTCCCCTCATTCTCGTAGGTTGGACACCATGTACCGTGTTCCTCCTTGTCCTGGCTTTCATAAGACTCAGCTTCCTCACCACTCTATTGTGGTGGAGTCTGCTATGAAGAAGATAAAGTGCAAAAAGACACTCATCTAATCCTCCAGGAAGAGAATGCAGAACCTTGGATGCTTTTGGCCGGAGAATTTTCCAGACCAATATGCTTGTTGCCAGAATCAACTCCTATAGCCTCTATATGGGGATGTTTCTAAAGGAAGTTACAGATTATCTGCAAACTTTATCTCCTTTTATCTCAGAAGATAAAAGGGAAGAGTTTCTCACCTGGCTTAAACATGTCCAGGATGTTTCCAAATTTTCCAACCGTGCAGCCTTTGACTCTTTTGAGTGTGCCAGCAGAGCCTCGGCTATTGCCATAGGTGCACGCAGAGTTGCTTGGTTACAAGCTTTTGATTTGGAACCCTGGGTCCAGGATGGATTAGGAAATCTTCCTTGTACAGGTGAAAACCTTTTTGGCAAGGATTGGCAAGCAAAGGCCACTCAGATGGATGCTGAGAATTCTGCCTTAGATAGACTTTCAAAGTCTACTTCTGCTCCTGTTAGAAAAAAGTTATTCAAAAAGGCTTTCTTTCCCAAAAAGGGGAAATATTATCCTGTTTATAGTCAGCAGGCATCTTCTGCAGGTCGTTTTGCTGCAAAGTGTCAGCAACAACCTAAAGCCAAGCCTAAGGCTGCAAGGACTGCTACGGCCCAACAGCCTCAGCCTCCTCAGGGCCTTTGACTTACATCTAGAGAACTTAACCTTTCTGGCTCTAGAAGAACCAGAGCCATTCCAGGAAGGTTAGCCCACTTTGCTCCCAGATTGGAACAAGTCACGGCAGAGCAATGGACCCTCTCCATCATAAGGGAGGGGTACAAGCTTCATTTCTTCAACCTTCCTCCTCACACCATGGTGAGACAGTTGAATTCTCCAACATCTCTCCTCGACCTTCTGGGTCAGGAGATTGCTACCTTCTTGCCCAAAGGGCAATATAAGAAGTACCCCTTCAACAGGGCTCAGGGTTCTACTACCCCTATTTTCTTATCCCAAAGAAAACAGGGGGCTACAGACCCATATTAGATCTCAGAGAATTGAGCAAGTTTCTGTGCAAGGAGAAATTCAAGATGATTTCTCTCGGTGCTCTCCTTCCATACCTTCAGAGTCAGGATTGGCTTTGTTCTCTAGATCTCAAGGTTGCGTACACCCATATCCTCATCCATCCAACACACAGAAGGTTCCTTCGGTTCCTTTATCAAGGAAAGCACTACCAATACAGAGTGCTTCCTTTCGCTCTGGCCTCTGCTCCAAGAGTGTTCACAAAATGCATGGCAGTAGTAGCTGCATTTCAACGCACTCTAGGAATATTTGTATTCCCATATCTGGACGACTGGCTCATCCGAGCTCCGTCCTAGTCAGTGGCCCAGACTTCCCTAGCCTGCACAAGGCGTGTTCTTCAGTATCTGGGACTTGTAATAAACATCCCAAAATCCCATCTCAGCCCTACTCAGTCACTAGAGTTCATAGGGGCCTTGCTGGATACCACAACTGCAAGGGCCTATCTTCCCCAAGCCCGTTGCCTACGCTTGGTGCAGTTAGCCTCACAAATTCAGTTAAAGTCCCATTTAACTGCTCGACAAATGTTACAACTGTTAGGCCACATGGCATCCACCGTGCATGTGGTTCCTTACGCTCGCCTTCACATGAGGGCAGCTCAGTGGACTCTGTCCACCCAATGGACCCAGGCATCAGGGTGCCTGTCAGACAAAATAGCAACCTCCAGTTGCCTCTTTTGGTCCCTCCACTGGTGGAAGTCCACTCAAAATCTGTTGCTGGGGTCCCCCTTTCAACAGTCGCTACCCCAAGCAACCCTTACAACAGATGCCTCTCCAAGGGGTTGGGGAGCTCATCTACAAGATCTCTCCAGCCAGGGCATCTGGTCTCCACAAGAGACATCTCTACATATCAACCTCTTGGAGCTCTGAGCAATTCTTCTAGCTCTGTCTTCCACACCCTGCTCAGCTACAAGACAGTCCTCATCCACACGGACAACCAAGTAGCCATGTTCTATGTGAACAAGCAGGGCGGGACTGGCTCTCTGTCGCTTTGCAACGAAGCTTTGAGATTGTGGGCCTTCGCCAGAGAGCATCAAATTCATCTCGTGGCAGTGTATCTTCCAGGGGTTCAAAACTCTTGGGCAGACAGACTCAGTCGAGTTCTGCTTCCACACGAATGGTCCCTCCATGGGGACCAGATAGCCAGGATCTTCCGAATTTGGGGAACCCCGGACTAAGACCTGTTTGCAAGTCCGTGGAATGCCAAACTTCCCCGGTTATGTTCCAGGATTCCGTGTCAGGGAGTTCAGGCCAGGGATGCCTTCCTCCTTCATTGGGGGCAAGATTTCCTCTATGCCTTTCCACCCATTCCCCTAATTCCCAAGACACTGTTCAAACCTCAGACAAGGGGTCTATGATCCTCATAGTACCACATTGGCCACGCCAGGTGTGGTACCCTCTACTTCTGCATCTCTCTCAAGCTCCCTCCCTGGACTTGGGATCTGCTCCAGACCTCCTGTCCCAGGAGGAGGGAACGTTGTGGCACCCAAATCCCCTGTCTCTTCATCTCAGAGCCTGGTTGCTGAAGACCTAGACCTTCAAGATTTGCATCTTTCTCAGCAGGTGAAGGATATCCTTCATGCTTCCAGAAAGCCTTCTACTAGACGTTCCTATGCTTTTTAATGGAAAAGGTTTACCATTTGGTGTGCACAGAAGGGTCTTAACCCCCTTGCAATACCTCTGAATTCTATACTGGGGTATTTGCTGCATTTATTCCATGCAGGCCTTAAAACAAATTCAGTAAGAGTCCATTTGAGTGCTATTGCAGCATCCCTTAAGCCTCTCAATGGACACCCTATTTCCTCTCATCCTCTTATTGCAAGATTCATGAGAGGCCTTCTTTTAACTAAACCTCCCATTAGACCACCTCCAGTGGCATGGGACTTGAATTTGCTTCTTGGCCAGCTTATGAAGCCACCCTTTGAACCCTTAGCCACTACCTCCTTGAAATTTCTTTCCTGGAAGGTTACTTTTCTCATTGCAGTCACCTCAGCTCGCCGCATCAGTGAGCTGCAAGCCTTGGTGGCTAATCCTCCTTATACAAGGTTCCATCATGATAAGGTAGTCCTCAGGACTAATCCACACTTTATGCCTAAAGTGGTCTCACCTTTTCATCTGAACCAGGAGGTGTATTTACCTGTCTTTTTTCCAGGACCTCATGCATCAAGTGCAGAGAGGAATCTCCATACCCTGGATTGTAAGAGAGTGCTTGCCTTTTACTTACAAAGGACACAGCAACATAGAAAGTCCTCTCAACTCTTTGTTGCTTTTGATCCCTCTCATTTGGGACTTCCAGTCTCTAAGAGAACTCTGTCCAATTGGATTGCTCAGTGTATTTCTTTCACCTACCAGAGTAAGAACCTTTCTCTGGAGGGCCATGTCACAGCTCACAATGTGAGGGCCATGGCAGCCTCTATGGCTCATCTAAACTGTGTCCATCGACCAAATCTGTCGAGCGGCACCTGGGCCTCGGTTCATACCTTTACAGCCCATTACTGCTTGGACAACGACTCCCGCCGGGATGCCTTGTTTGGTCAGGTTGTTCTCATACACCTGTTCCATACCTAATCAACTCCTACCCCCCATTCGTGGTTGGATGCCCGAGATCCATGGGGGCAGGTAGAGCCCTTCTCAGGGACTCACAACCTTGGAGATCTCCCTGGCATCTCTAGCTGGGGAGTCCCCATATGTGAAGACTCATTCCTGCTTGTTCCTGGAGATAGCACAGTTACTTACCTGTAACAGGTGATCTCTGGGAACAGCAGGAATAAGTCTTCACAACCCACCCACCTCCCCTAGGAGTTGTATCTCTCTATCTTTCCTTTCCCCTCTCTCTTTGTCTCAGCTTAAAACTCGAACTGGAGAGAGGCGGTTGGGAAAGGCGGGAAGGCAGCGCGCAGGCGCTGTGGGATGCTCTCAAAAGCTTTCTTTCTGGACGCTGGGGAGCGTTCCCGCGCTGGCTCCGTCGGTACTGACGATACCCATATGTGTGAAGACTTATTCCTGCTGTTCCCAGAGATCACCTGTTACAGGTAAGTAACTGCTTTCTTCCCCTGGCCTCATGCCAACCAGGGAGAGGTGGCATTGTATACCTTGGACTACAAACAAGCTCTGACCTTCTACTTGGAACACATGAAGGTGCACCACAAGTCCACCCAACTGTTAGTTTCTTTTGACCCCAATAGGCTGGGTGTCTGTCTTGAAGCGCACACTATTCCTTTGGCTAGCGGACTGCATCACTCACGCCTATTTCCAGGCTGGTTTATGCCTCGAGTCAAGTCACAGCCCACAATGTCTGTGCGATGGCTGTCTGTGGCCAACCTCCCACTGTTTCTGCAAAGGAAATCTGCAAGGCTACTACATGATTTTTGTCCATACCTTTGCAGCACATTGTATGGAGGTTCCCTACGGGACAGCAATTTTTGGCCCTGCCATGCTCTGGCATCTCTTTGGGTCTGAGTCAACTTCTGCCCACCAGCCCTTCTGTCTGTCCAGGCTACCTGCAGAAATCCCTCTGGTCTGTCAGCCGAGGATGCTGAATCGAATGAGTCCCTCAAGGGACTATGTTGCTGCTGTTCTTGGTTTCTCCAGTTGGTTGCCCCTGTTGGACTGTTGATCTCCTCTGGTTCCAGTAGCCTGTAGCTTGGGAATCCAATGTGAGGACTTATTTCCTGTTTTGTTCATTGAGAAAGCGTAGTTACTTGCCTGTAGCAAATGTTCTGTGAATAGCAACAATAAGTCCTCGCATCCTTCCCATCTCCCTGGGGAGTTGCTTTTTCTGGCTACTCATGTTAGACTGGAGAAGATGGCACAGTGTACCTCCCAAAGGCTACTTTTGGAAGGTGGGGAGTATTCTCATACAGGGCTCCATCGGTGATGTCACCCATACATGAGGACTTACTCCTGCTGTTCACGAAGAACATCTGCTACAGGTGAGTAACTATGCTTTCTCTTATTAGTCTTAAATGGGTTACATTGTAGCTTCATTGTATGTCCTACTTTTGGAAGGGGTAAACAGAGCTACCCTTACTTATTCTACACCATTCATGATTTAATAGACCTCTATCATATCTCCTCTCAGCTGTCTCCATCCTTACCAATTGGTTACTGGGTGGTCTTATCTCTGATACGAATGAGAGCTTGGCTAGGGGGTAATACAGTAGTGTTGCAGTTTGATCTGAGTGTGGTGTTTGTTGCTGACCATGAGATGCTGTTGGTGGTTTTGGACTACCTGGGCATGTCAGGGGAAGGTACTTGAGTAGTTTTCGGTCTGTGTAATCTTACTTATTCCATTCAAGTTAAGGCTGAATGGTCAAGGCCATGGAAATCGGTGTGAAATCCCTCAGGGATCACAGTTGTCCTCTTTGCTGTTTAATGTACTGTTAACCTTGGGTTGGCTGTTGTACGATAAACTTTAAATACTATTTTTTTGCAGATATTGTAGTCTTGTTGTCTCTCCCAAGACAGCAAGGGAATTATTCAATATTAAATAAAATCCTTTTAGTACTGGATAAATAGGCACATTTGCTTTGTTTCCAGTTGAATATGTCAAAAACAAAAGTGCTTTGCCTAAATAATGGCCAACCAATACCTGCGCCATTACTAGAAACAATCGAACTTAAATATTAAAAGAGAACGGTGCTACGTGTACTGGGGGTATTTTTGGATGAAGATTTTACTATGGAAGCTCGTTAGCTTAGTTCGGTCTTTTTCTTTTTTTTTGACATGGCAGCTTCGTAGGCTGTGCCACAATTTTTTAGACTATTAGTACAGAGCATGATAAACTTCTTGATTTATTGTAATATAACTGTTAAACTGTTCTCAACTTTGCCAGAACACAGCAGCAAGGTTAATTTTTGGTGCCCACAAGTGATTTGGTATCCCCTTTATTTGCACAGTTGCATTGGCTTAGGATATTGGAACGTATGTTTTAAATTGCATTTGTTTTTATATTAATTTTTTAATGAATTTGTTCTGGTTCTCTTTGATATGTTGCCTTTTTTAAATACGAAATCCTAGATGTTCGAAGGGCACCATGACCCTCATCTTCCCCTCAAGAGTAAAAGAATTTGGGCTTATGATCCCATTTAAAGCAGCTGAGTTCTGGTCTAGTTTACTGAAAAATTTGAAGGAAATTGAATAGGTTTTGGCGTTTCAAAAGAAACTTAAAGCCTGACACTTTTTTCTGATTTACTGTTTTTATTGTAACAGTTCTATGAATTGTATTGCTGTATTTGTGTTCTATTGTAAACCACTCCGATTCAATGAATAATTGGAAGCTTTTGCGGTATAAAAGTATTTTAAATAAAATTATAGTCCAGACCAGATGTATGGGTTATGCCCCCTCACCAGCAGATGGAGACTGAGCATGCCAGATTGATGATGTCGCAGTATAAGGACTCTGCACCTCTTTTTTTTTTTTTTTTTTTTTTCATACCAGTATTCTCAGTCTCTAGCAGATGGGCTTATGTGTAGTCTGGACTCCACCAATATGACGTTGCAGGGGGTGGTGGGGAAATCCAAAGAGGAATTGGAATTTGTCTCTGCAGAGAACTGAGAGCTGTTTGATCAGCAGATTTATTTTATTTATTTAACATTTCTTATATACCGCCTTTCATGATATCAAGGCGGTTTACATTGAACAAACTGAAATTACATTGAACAGGGCATTATAACTTTGGAGATAACCCTCCATAGCCCATGTTCCCTGTAAAATAGTTAAGTGGCTTGCCCAAGACCACAAGGAGCACCTGTGGGACTAGAAACCCCAGTCCTTCCGGCCCAAGGTTGCTGTCCTCTAGTGGGATTTGAACCCCTGACCTTCCGGCCTGAAGTACAGATAGTTCTACGTTCTCATTGAACAAGCAGGAAGTATGTTTTAATGTATGGATGACATCACCAACTGGAGCCTACATGGAAAGCTTTTGGGAGCTGCACCATGCATGCACGTTTGTCTTCCTGCCTGCTGTGGCATCTTATCCAGTCTCCTTTTTTTCGTGGAGCCTACAGGACGTGCCCTGTACTAGCAGAAAAATTCTTCAGTTACCCTTGTATCTGCCTTTTTTGGAATGGTTTTTCACTACCTGTCATTGGTCATTCAGCTCACAGCCAATATTTATTTTTCTTTTTCTTTCTCCTCTCCCTTTGTCCATGCCTTTTCTCACCTTTTGCAGTAGAGGCCTTCGACCTCACCAAGGCAGTCCTGTCAGACATGTCTAAGCCAGTGAGCAGCTTTAAGAAGGCCTTGCACCACTTACAGAATGCTTTGATGCAGTATCCAATTGGCTCCAATCCCAAAACCTTAGAATTCAGCACAAGAAAACTGAGGTGCTGTTCATCACGAGGAATTTAAATTTCGTTACACCAACACATATAAAAGTCAAGGAAGCGGAACTTCAGACTAAATCCTTGATCTGGTACCTTGGAGTCATCCTGGACCAGCGCCCTGACATGAAGATTCATATAAGCAATGTAGTCAGAGCGATATACCACAAGATCCATACCCTCAGGCACCTTTGTTTCCTACTTGAACCAAGCGACTTCCGTACTATCAGGCGCTAATCACGCCTCATTTTGACTATGCAAATTCAATCCTGCACAGTCTCCCTCAATCTACTTCAAACCCTCTGCAGCTCGCGATGAACGCGGCAGCGAGAGTTCTAATCGGAGCGTTTAAGAAAGATCATATCACACCCATCCTAAAACATCTTCACTGGCTCTCCACACAGTCCAGACTATCTTTCAAAATTCTGCTGCTTACTTTCAAATCAGTGAATGGGCTAGTCTCTACATCATTAGCAGAGCTTATCCATACCACACCATCCAACAGGTCTAGGAGATCGGCAGCTATCAACAAATTAGTAGTCCCAAAAGAAATAACCCAATGCACCCATGCTACAGTTAACAGAACTTTCAAACTATGTGCACCAAGAAGCTGGAATTCTCTTCCACCCAACATACGTGCAATAACTGACTTGGTCCAATTTAGGAAGGCAGTGAAACATTACCTGTTCGTTCAGTACTACAAGATAGACGAAAATACAGTAGTGTCACCTGCAATCTAAGATAGATATTATGACTAAATCTACCCTATAAGACACTCATGAGTGTTGTTGTTAAGTGCCATCGAGTCGGAGTCGACTCATGGCGACTCTCTGGATAGCTATCCTAAATTGTGTTCGGTCTTCAGTCAGGCATTGTTGACAGACTGGTACCCGTAGCTGCTGTTATTGTATCGATCCATCTCATTGCTGGCCTTCCTCTTTTGCGTTGACCTTCTATCTTGCCAAGCATGATGTCTTTCTCTAATGATCTCTCTCTCCGCATGATGTGTCCAAAGTATGAAAGTCAAAGTCTTGTCGTCTGAGCTTCTAAAGAAAGCTTAGGTTTGATCTCCTCTAGTACAGACTGGTTTGTTCTTCGGGCAGTCCATGGTATACACAGTATTCGCCGCCAGCACCATAATTCAAAGGCATCAATTTTCTTCCTGTCTATCTTTATCTCCAGGAACAAGCAGGAATAAGTCATCACATATGGGTACGTCGGTACCGACGGAGCCCGCGCAGGAAAGCTCCCCAGCTTTTCAGATTAAAAGCTTTTGGGGCCTCCCACTGCACATGCGCGTTGCCTTCCCGCCTTCCTGACCAGCTCTCGTCAGTTTCTTTTTTTCCGCGGAGCCAGCAGGTCGTGTTCCTGTCACCACTGAAGAAATAGTTAATTTTATTGTTTTCTTTAGACCGCGTACCTGCCTTCCCCATTCTGAAACCGGTACTGCCGGTCTCTCTTTCTTTCTTTTGAAAAAAAAAAAATATATATATATATATTTTTCTTTTCTTCAGCACAGCTTGGTACTTTGTTAGGCCTTCAGGCCTACACAAATTCTCCTCATGGAGAAGCCAGTTCCTGGTTTTAAAAAGTGTACCAAGTGCAGTGCTGTCATTCCTCTTATAGACACCCATGAATGGTGTCTTAAATGTTTAGGACCTGACCATTCCATACCGGACTGCCCATCCTGCTCCCAGATGTCGAAACGTGGATTGCAGAACCGGGCCAACAAGTTCCATGTGCTGTTTCCTTCAGAAGCATCACAGTCATCCAGGTCTTCCTCTCCGGATGGATCTCAGGTAACCAAAACTCCAGTGGGCAAATCCTCTAAAAGCAAATCTCTTTCTAAAGATCGAGAGGCTCTCAATTCTGAGTTCGAGGATTCTGCCCAGGCCAAAAAACCCCGGCAGGAGGTTCCGGCCTCCAAAGCAATCATGGGGTCACAGGTTGACATCGATGGCGCGGCCTCGACAGATCACCTGTTGTACTGCTCTGGGGTACCGGCCCATACCGGTACCGACATCCAGGCAGCAGTGGCGTCTATGGGCACTACTGTCCAAGTCATGCAGCAGGCCATTCTGGCTTTTATTAATGCTGCTACGCCCTCGGTACCGCAGCCAGCGGTACCGGTTCCGGTAATGGCTTCCATACCGGAACCGAGGCCATCGTCTTCCAAACGCAGATCGGTTCCGCATGCCGGATCCGGG
Organism: Ichthyophis bannanicus; assembly: GCA_033557465.1. Lineage (NCBI taxonomy): Eukaryota > Metazoa > Chordata > Amphibia > Gymnophiona > Ichthyophiidae > Ichthyophis > Ichthyophis bannanicus. The sequence continues at coordinate 644,257,688 of CM066032.1, forward strand.
CTTTTGCCCGGTACTGATCCCATACCCGGTACGCCCGATGTCGATACCGAACGGTATGCGTATCGTGCGTTGGAAGCACATAGAGGATACTCTGCTTCTTCAGAGGATTTTAACTCCTCTGATTCTGATGAGTTCTCCCTTGATCTTCCTGAGGAGTCTTCTTCTCCTAACAGGAGAATGTCTCCACCAGAGGATTTGTCCTTTCAGGACTTCATCATAGAAATGGCTAAAGGTCTTTCTATTGCTTCATCCTCTGAAAAGGAACCCAGATCAAAGAAACTGGATATTTTAGGATACTCTAAGTCTCCTAAAGAGGCAGTCACCCTGCCTATCCATGAAATCCTTCAAGAACACTTGATGGACTTATGGGAGGCTCCTCTAACATTGTCTCCTTCTTCTCGCAGGTTGGACACCATGTACCGTGTCCCCCCTTCTCCTGGTTTCCAAAAAACCCAGTTGCCTCACCATTCTATTGTGGTGAAGTCTGCAATGAAGAAGATAAAGAGTACCAAAAGGCACTCTTCTACTCCTCCAGGGCGAGAATGTAAGACTCTAGACTCTTTTGGCAGGAAAATTTTCCAGGCTACTATGCTTATAGCCAGGATTAATTCCTATAGTCTTTACATGGGCATGTTTCTCAGTGAAATCGCTCTAAAAGTTCGGCATTTTGCCCCCTTTATCCTGAGGATAAGAGGGAGCAGTTCATTTCCTTAGTGAAACACCTTTTGGATATTTCAAAGTTCTCCAACAGGGCAGCTTTTGATTCCTTTGAGGGTGCTGGTAGGGCTTCAGGCATTGCTATAGCAGCCCGACGTCTTGCTTGGCTCCAGGCTTCTGATCTAGAACCTTGGGTCCTAGATGGCTTACGAAATCTGCCCTGTACAGGTGAGAACTATTTAGTGAGGAGTGGCAAATTAAGGCCACTCAAATGGATGCAGAAAATGCCACCTTAGATAGACTTTCTAAGTCTACCTCCACTCCTGCCAAGAAGAAGTCTTTTAAGAGGCCTTATTACAAGAAGTCCAGATTTTCCACAAATACTGGCCAATAATCCTCTCAGCCTCGTTTTGCTGCTAAACGTCAGCAACCTAAACAGGCAAGGTCAAAGCCTGCGGCGTCTGCTACGCCTCAGTCCACCCCCTCAGGGGTTTTGACTTGCCCCTAGAGAACTTAACTTTTCTGGCTCTAGAACAACCAGAGCCCCTCACCATACCCGGAAGGTTAGCTCACTTTGCTCCCAGATGGGAGCAAATTACATCAGAGCAATGGACCCTCTCTATCATCAGAGAGGGTTACAAACTCCATTTTTCCGACCTTCCTCCTTATACTATGGTGAGGCAGTTCAATTCTCCCCCATCTCTCCTGGCCCTCTTGGGTCAGGAAGTCTCCTCCCTCCTTGCCCAAGGGGCAATAGAGGAGGTCCCTCTTCTTCAACAGGGGACGGGATTCTACTCCCCTTATTTTCGAATACCAAAGAAGACAGAGGGCTTCAGACCAATTCTGGATCTGAGAGAATTGAACAAATTTCTTTTCAAGGAGAAATTCAAAATGCTTTCTCTGGGCATTCTCCTTCCATACCTTCAGAGTCAGGATTGGCTTTGTTCTCTAGATCTACAGGATGCATATACACACATACTCATCCACCCATCCCACAGAAAATACCTTCGATTTCTGTTTCAGGGAAAACATTTCCAGTACAGAGTACTCCCCTTCGGTCTAGCCTCTGCTCCAAGAGTGTTCACCAAATGCATGGCAGTCGTAGCTGCCTTTCTAAGAGGCCTGGGAATTTTCATATTCCCATACCTGGACGACTGGCTCATCCGAGCTCCCTCTCAGTCCCAGGCCCAAATTTCCCTGGACCGCACAAGGCGTCTTCTGCAGTATCTGGGACTGGTAGTAAACCTTCCCAAGTCTCAACTAATCCCTACTCAGTCTCTCGAGTTCATAGGGGCCCAGTTAGACACCATCACTGCGAGGGCCTACCTGCCTCAGCTCAGGGCCCAACGCCTGCTGAGTTTGGCCTCCCAAGCTCAGTCCAGCAGTCATTTGACAGCCCGGGAAATGCTGCGACTTCTGGGCCACATGGCCTCCACGGTACACGTGGTGCCCTACGCTCGTCTTCATATGAGAGCAGCTCAATGGACCTTGGCCACCCAGTGGTCTCAAGCATCAGGACTGCTCTCAGACCAAATACTCACCTCAAAACGACTGTTTTGGTCTCTCCAGTGGTGGACATCCTCCAAAAATCTGTTGTTGGGGATCCCCTTCCAACCTTTGTTGCCCCAAGCAACCCTCACAACAGATGCCTCCCAGACAGGGTGGGGAGCTCATCTTCAGAACCTCTCCACTCAAGGCACTTGGTCTCCACAGGAGACCACCCTTCATATCAACCTCCTGGAACTGCGAGCAATTTACCTTGCCATCAAGGTCTTCTATACCCTCCTTGTCAACCTGACTGTCCTAGTTCAGACAGACAATCAGGTAGCCATGTTCTATATAAACAAACAAGGAGGGACAGGCTCTCTGTCGCTTTGCAACGAAGCTCTCAGATTATGGGCCTTCGCCAGAGAGCATCAAATTCACCTTCTTGCAGTGTATCTTCCAGGAGTTCAAAACTCTCGTGCGGACAGACTCAGTCGAGTTCTGCTTCCACACGAATGGTCCCTACATATGGACCAGATACGCAGAATCTTTCAGGAATGGGGACCCCGGACATAGACCTCTTTGCAAGTCCGTGGAATGCCAAACTTCCCCGGTTCTGTTCCAGAACTCAGTGTCAGGGAGCTCAGGCCCACGATGCCTTCCTCCTGCATTGGGGTCAGGAATTCCTCTATGCCTTTCCACCCATTCCTCTAATATCCAAGACTCTGTTCAAGCTCCAGAGGGATCACGGGACTATGATCCTCATAGCTCCCCGCTGGCCACGCCAGGTGTGGTTCCCTCTACTTCTGCATCTCTCCCAGGGATCCTCCCTGGATCTGGGAGCTGCGCCAGACCTTCTGTCTCAGGAGGAGGGGACTTTGTGGCACCCAAACCCCAAATCCCTACATCTCAGAGCTTGGTTACTGAAGGCCTAAGTCTTCAAGACTTTAATCTTTCTCAACCTGTGACAGATATCCTTCATGCCTCTAGGAAACCTTCCACGAGGCGTTCTTATGCTTTCAAATGGAAACGTTTTTCCATTTGGTGTGCTCAGCAGGGTCTTGACCCTCTAGCACTTCCTTTGAATTCCCTCTTGGACTATCTCCTGCATCTTTCAAATGCAGGCCTTAAGACAAATTCAGTAAGGGTCCATTTGAGTGCTATTGCAGCATCCTTAAAACCTATAAATGGACAACCTGTCTCCTCTCATCCTCTTGTTGCACGTTTCATGAGAGGCCTGACTCTAACTAAACCTCCCATCCGCCCTCCTCCGGTAGCATGGGATTTGAACCTAGTTCTAGGTCAGCTTATGAAGCCACTTTTTGAGCCTTTGGACTCTACCTCCTTCAAATTTCTTTCCTGGAAGGTTGCTTTCCTTATTGCAGTCACTTCGGCTCGCCGCATCAGTGAACTGCAGGCTTTAGTGGCTCATCCACCTTATACTAGGTTTTATCATGATAAGGTGGTCCTTAGGACGAATCCCCACTTTATGCCCAAAGTGGTCTCGCCTTTTCATCTTAATCAAGAGGTATATCTACCTGTCTTTTTCCCGGCTCCTCATGCATCCAGTGCAGAGAGGAACCTTCATACTCTGGATTGTAAAAGAGCTCTTGCCTTTTTACCTCAACAGGACTCAACCACATCGAAAGTCTTCCCAACTTTTTTCGTGGCTTTTGATCCTTCTCATTTGGGACTTCCAGTCACCAAGCGTACACTTTCCAATTGGATCGCTCAGTGTATTTCTTTTGCTTACCAGAGTAAGAACATTTCTCTGGAGGGCCATGTCACAGCTCACAATGTGAGAGCCATGGCCACTTCTATGGCTCATCTTCACTCTGTGTCCATAGATCAGATCTGTCGAGCAGCCACTTGGGCCTCGATTCATACCTTCACAGCCCATTACTGCTTGGACAAGGACTCCTGCCGGGATGCCTTGTTTGGTCAGGCTGTCCTCAAACACCTGTTCCATACTTAAACAACTCCTGCCCACCTTCCCTGGATGGATGCCTGAGATCCATGCGAAGATGGTTTACCCTTGGAGGGGGATCTCCCAGGCATCTTAGCTAGGGAGTCCCCATATGTGATGACTTATTCCTGCTTGTTCCTGGAGATAGCACAGTTACTTACCTGTAACAGGTGATCTCTGGTAACAGCAGGAATTAGTCATCACAACCCACCCACCTCCCCTAGGAGTTGTATCTCTATCTATCTTCCTGTCCTCTCTCTCTATTGTCTCAGCTTTAAACTCGAACTGACGAGAGCTGGTCAGGAAGGCGGGAAGGCAGCGCGCATGTGCAGTGGGAGGCCCCAAAAGCTTTTAATCTGAAAAGCTGGGGAGCTTTCCCGCGCGGGCTCCGTCGGTACCGACGTACCCATATGTGATGACTAATTCCTGCTGTTCCCAGAGATCACCTGTTACAGGTAAGTAACTGTGCTTTCACTGTCCAGCTTTCACATCCATATGATGTTATTGAAAATACCATGGCTTGAACAAGTCGAATCTTTGTATGGAGAGAGACATCTCTGCTCTTGAGAATCTTATCTAGGTCTTTCATAGCCATCCTGCCAAGAGCAATGCGTCGTCTGATTTCTTGACTGCTTGTTGCTTCTTTATTGATAGTTGATCCAAGTAAGTTAAAGTTATTCACGATTTCAATTTCTTCTCCTTCGACGATGAACCTGTTGATTATGCCAGTTGTCATGATCTTTGTCGTCTTTACATTAAGGTGCAGGCCCATTTTGAGACTGTTCTTTGATTGTGAGAAGCAAATGTTTCAGATCATCTTCACTTTCCGCCAGTAATGTGGTGGTATCAGCATAGCAAAGGTTGTTGAGTCTTCACACCTCTGTCTTCATACAATCCTGCTTCTCTGATGATTTGTTCTGCATATAAATTAAACAGGTAGGAGGGAAAGTATGCAGCCTTGTCTTACACCTTTGCTTATTTTAAACCATTCTGTTTCTCCTTGTTCTGTTGGAACTGTTGCTGCTTGATCAATGTACAGATTTGTGCAAGAGAACGATCAGGTGTTCTGGTATACCCATGCTTCTTAATGTGGCCCAGAGTTTCTCATGGTTTACACAGTCAAAAGCTTTGCTATAGTCAATAAAGCACAAATAGATATCCTTTTGGTATTCTTTAGTCTTTTCAAGGATCCATCTCACATCCGCAGTGATGTCTCTCGTTCCTCGCCCTTTTCTGAACCCTGCTTGCACTTCAGGTAGTTCTTGTTCCAGGTATGATTGTAGTCTCTTGAATAATCTTCAGTAGAATCTTGCTGGCATGTGGGATCAGAGCGATTGTGCGATAATTTCCACAGTCGGATCACCTTTCTTTAGTATTGGTATAAACACAGATCTTTTCCAGTCAGTTGGCCATGATGCTGTCTTCCATATTACTTAGCAGAGCCTTGTAAGTACGGTAACAGCTGCATCAGATTGCTGTAATATATGGGAATGCAATCAATGCCTGGTGCTTTGTTCTTTGATAAGGCTTTCAATGCTGCTTCAACTTCTTCTTTCATCACCAATGGTTCCAGATCATAAGGTACAGGTTGAAACGGCTGTTGGTCCACTTGATCTTTATCATATAAAAACTCTGTATATTCCTTCCATCTTTTCTTGATCTTCTCAGTATCATTCAACATAGAACCTTGAGCATCTTGTAACATTCCAATTCGAGGCAGGAACTTTTTCTTTAACTCTCGTAGCTTTAGGAAAGCTGATCTTGTTCTTTCTCTAATAATTTCTGCTTCTATTTCCTTGCATGCGTCATTGTAGTACTTTTCCTTGTCCTGTCTTGCTGCACGTTGGAAATCTGAGTTCTGTGATTGTCTTTCTTTCTCCTCTGGCTTTAGCTTCTCTGCGTTTCTGGACAATTTTCAGAGTTTCTTCCGTCGTCCATTTTGGCCATTTTTTTCTTTTTTACCTTTTGTAGAGACTTCTCGCTTTCTTCCAACACAACCTTCTTGATGTCATTCCATAACTCTTCTGGAACTCTATCATTTGTATCTAAAACAGCAAATCGATTTTGCAGGCAGTCTTTAAATTCCAGTGGTATATTCTTAAGGTCATATTTTGCTGCATTCATGAGTGGTTTGCTCTTTTTCAGTTTTAGCTTGAGTTTGCATACTAGTAGTTGGTGTATCTGTACCACAGTCAGCTCCAGGTTTTGTCTTTGTTGATGTTATAGAGCTTTTCCATCGTTGACTTCCACAGATGTAGTCAATTTGATTTTTATACAATCCATTGGGTGAAGTCCATGTGTACAGTCACCCCTTGTGTTGCTGGAAGGTGTTCGAGATGAATAGATCGTTGGTCTTGCAGAATTCTATCAGTCTTTCTCCAGCTTCATTTCTGTTGCCAAGTCCATATTTTCCAACTACTTTGTCGTCTTCTTTGTTGCCAACCTTTGCGTTCCAGTCACCCATGACTATCAGGATATCCTGTTTGCATGTTCTTTCAATTTCAGCTTGTACTTGTTCATAGAACTCTTCAATTTCATTCTCTTCTGCAGCTGTTGTTGGGGCATATACTTGAATTATAGTTGTGTTGATAGGCATTCCTCGTAGACGAATAGAGATTAAGCATTCGCTGACTGCATTGTATTTCATTACGGTTCTTGCAAGTTTCTTCTTTATTATAAATGCAACACCATTTCTTCTGTCTTTCATTTCCAGCATAGTAGACCATGTGATCATCTGATGCAAAGTGCCCCATGCCAGTCCATTTCAGTTCGCTGACACCCAACAGATCAAGTTGTACACGTTCCATTTCATTCTTGACCACCTCCAACTTCCCTTGGTTCATGCTTCGTACGTTCCATGTTCGTGTGTAAGACATCTTTACAGCTTCTGACTCTTTTCATGCGCAGCTACATCAGCAGTCAGACGTCCCGAGGGCTTTGATCCAACCACATCATAAATGCTGGCTTTACTCTGAAAAGTCTTCAGCTCTTCCCCAGTAGCTAGTTGAGTGCCTTCCAACCTGGGGATCTCATCTTCCAGCACTACAGCACAATTTGTTTTGTTGTAACTATCCATTGGGTTTTCATGGCAAGATACAGAAGTAGATTGCTGGGCCTTTCTTCCGCGCATTTTAAGTTTGGTGGTGGTGCTGTTGTCACAGAAATGTGATCCTCCGCCGTCAACACTATCCCATTCTGCTGCTGCCCAGATGGGTGGTTTGTCTTGGTCTGGCATCTCAGCTGAGACCTGTCCATCTTTGGAGACCCTGCCAATAGTTAAACTACCAATAGTTTAGTTTAGCTCTGAGCATCACTGATGCACACAAGCCCTCACAGCACGACAAGCTATAGCCTGAATAATATGAAAATCAGATGTAAATAGTTACCCCAAGTTAACCAAGTTTTATTTCCTTTTTCCTGTTTCCTGTAAGCACAGTTCATTAGATGCAACGTGTATGTTTTATGTAAACCGCACTGATGTCGAATAGCGCGGTATAAAAGAAATGTAAATAAATAAAACAAATAATAAAATGTGGCCGCACCATTTGGCCCAAGCACTAGCATGCATCCTGCAACCTTGGTCTGCAGATTACAGAGGGGCCTGAAGGGCCAGGAAAATCTGTACCTCTTTGGGACGTCTGATTCAGCATTCATGGCTCTAGCATCCACTCTGTCGTGGAGCCCAGCTGAAGCTTGAACTGGACAGGATGCCCAAGCACAGTTGGAACAGAGGGGTTGGGGCATCGAGCAGAAGTTCAATGTCCGACCTGCAGCAAGGAGGGACCTGACATCTGTTCCATCAGCATCAAAAGGGACCCCCCCCCCTCCCCAAGCACCAGGACAGTCCCAAGGTGCATCTGTATTGTAGCCCTTCTTGGTGCAACACAGACACAGGGCCAGGAAGTGGACCGCCAAGCTTCTCTGGCAGGAGGAATCGACCCCTCTTCCTCCCCCCCCCCCCCCACCATAGCCCTGGAGGGCTGCCAGATGTCTCCCGCTGAGCCTGTCATGGAGTTTCTGCTGGAGGTATCGACATTGGTTGCTGAAGTTCCTTTTCTGGCCCCAGTCCCCCTCCAAAGCAGTGGTATTGGAGGAACAGCTGTGGGCCCTTGAGGCTCACATGGTGGCGGTTCTGGCTTTGTGAAATGCAGGCCCTGCAGTGGCTTTGGTGTCACTGCACTCTTTCCAGTCCATTTTGGAGACCCATGTGCTACCAACTGAGGCAGGTGCATCAGGGAAGGGTGGATCAGAATCTGCCAGTTCTCTCAGCAATCTCCTTGTTAAGCGTATCGGAGTCTGATATTACCAGGCACCCCCATGCATGCATGTATCTCTCCACATACCCTATGTGCCAACATGGGTATGTATACATATATAGGGTATATGGCACATAGGGTATATGGAGAGAGAAAGATTCATCTAACAAAAAGAAGGGAGGTACCTGCTTGAGAAGATGTTTAGAGAATCCCTACTCCCTGGTTATGAGTAGGAAAGCCAAGGGAGTTCTCTCACTGGCAAGGAGAAGTCTAGAGTCCTCTAAGAACTGGTAAGTGTATGGTACAGATATAGAGGTACAGATATAGAGGTACAGATATAGAGGTACAGATATAGAGGTACAGATATAGAGGTACAGATATAGAGGTACAGATATAGAGGTACAGATATAGATGTACAGATATAATGGATATATCTGTATTTACCTATCTATATATATGTATTGCAATATATGATAGTGGGTAGATATGTCTATATACTGTTTCTATCTGTCTGCCTAGATATATATATTCATATTCCCCTACGGACCCGACAGTCTCTATCCCTTTCTATGCTGTCCCAGCATACTTAGGGTTCTCCATAATCAACCACTTCCCGCGGTAGCTGAGGGGTTTTTGTACCATGACCTTCAGTTTAAGTACACCTGATGCCCTCCATATACTTTCTTTTTCCTACGATTTCAATTAGGAAGGACTTTCTGAATCTTCAGAAAATGGGAGGCTACAATGCCTCATGCTCCTATCCTTCTTTGTTATCGGATATAGGGATCTTCGAAGCTCCTTTCTCCTATAACAACTATGTCTCTTTAAAGTCAAAACAGCTTCAGTCTTATCTAATAGGGACTTCCGCATTTCCCGCAAAGTCCTGCCTCATTGAACTACCCCAGTTCCACTGGGATTGTTTCTTCTCACCCTAAGGATTCTAACCTCAGCCTGTTTTTTGCACAGTTATTTACCTCTCCTCACATTGAGGTACTCCCTGAAGATATTCTGCTGGTTCATATTAACAAATCCACATGAACCTCCATATATCTTTTTACAATACCACCAGGTGAGGTCCATATTGGTTTATTGCTCTTCAATATTACCACTAAATATCACCTGTACAGAGACTCCTATCTAGGCATCCTGTTTGGTCCAGCTGTTCCACAGCACATCTTTTTAGTTCAACTCCTACCCTCCATCCCTAGGATGCCTGGGGCTCGGCACAGTAGCATGGCTCTCAGATTCGCAACATGCTGGGACTCCTCCAGGCATCTTATCTTGGGAGTCCCCCATATGTGAAGACTCATTCCTGCTTGTTCCTGGAGATGGCACAGTTACTTACCTGTAACAGGTGATCTCTGGGAACAGCAGGAATAAGTCTTCACAACCCACCCACCTCCCCTAGGAGTTGCATTTCTCTATCTCTATCTTTCCCGTTCTCTCTCTCTCTCTCTCTCTGTCTCAGCTTTAAAACTTAACTGAGGAGAGGCAGTTGGGAAAGGCGGGAAGGCAGCACGTAGGCGTGTTGGGATGCTTTCAGAAGCATTCTGATTGGACGCTGGGGAGCGTTCCCGCACAGACTCCATCGGTACCGACGTACCCATATGTGAAGACTTATTCCTGCTGTTCCCAGAGATCACTTGTTACAGGTAAGTAACTGTGCTTTACCTGTTCCACTCCATTCATTAATTTATAGACCTCTATCATATCTCCCCTCAGCCGTCTTTTCCAGGTTTAAGAGCCCTAACCTTTTTAGCCTCTCTTCATAGGCGTATCCTTCCATCCCTTTTACCATTTTGGCTCTTCTCTGTATCTTTTCTAATAACGCTATATCCTTTTTAAGATATGGCGACCAGAATTGCACACACTATTCAAGGTGCAGTCGCACCATGGAAAGATACAGAAGCATTATAATATCCTTGTTTTATTTTCCATTCCTTTCCTTATGATACCTAGCATTCTATTTGCTCTCTTGGCTGCCGCTGCACACTGAGCGGAGGGTTTTAACATGTTATCCACGATGACACCTAAATCTTTTTCTGGGGTGGTGGTTCCCAATATGGAACCTTGCATCATGTAACCATAGTTTGGGTTGTTCTTTCCTAGGTGCATAACTTTGCACTTGTCCACATTAAATGTCATCTGCCATTGGATGCCCAGTCTTCCAATTTATCAAGATCCTCTTGCAGTTTTCCACAATCCTCTTGGGTTTTAATAACTTTAAATAGTTTTGTCTCATCTGCAAATTTGATAACCTCACTCGTTGTTCCCTTTTCCAGGTCATTTATGAATATGTTAAAAAGCAGTGGACCCAGCACAGATCCCTGGGGTACTCCACTATTCACCTCTTTCCATTGGGAAAATTGGCCATTTAGCCCTACCCTCTTTCTATCTTTTAACCAGTTCCTGATCCACAATAGTACACTGCCTCCTATCCCATGACTCTTTTTTTGTTTTGTTTTGCCAAAAGTCTCTGAGTGACCTTGTCAAAGGCTTTTCTGAAAGTCCAGATGCACTATATCAACCGACTCGCCTTTGTCTACCTGTTCACACCTTCAAAAAAAAAAAAGATTAGTAAGACAAGATCTTCCTTGTCTAAAGCCATGTTGACTGTCTCCCATTAAGCCATATCTACATGCTGAGCAATTTTGTTCTTTATGATGGTTTCTACAATTTTTCCAGGTACTGACGTCAGGCTCACTGGTCTGTAGTTTCCCGGATCACCCCTGGAACTATTTTTAAAAATTGGCGTTACCTGAAGATTGGAGGATCGCCAATGTATTACAGATGATTTTAATGATAGTTCACAGATTACTAATAGCAGGTCTGCAATCTCATATTTCAGTTCTTTCATCATCCTTGGATGTATACTATCCGGTCCAGGTGATTTTCTACTCTTCAGTTTATCAAATAGTTGTAATACATCTTCCCGGTGTAGCGATATTTCTTTCAATTTTTCTGCAGCATCACCTTTAAATACCACTTCACTCATGGGTAACATCCCTACATCTTTCTCAGTAAAGACCGAAGCAAAGAATTCATTCAGTCTCTCCACTATAGCCGTGTCTTCTTATTGAAGTTGAAGGTCATAGCAAATGCCTTTCAGGTCATCCTTGTCCAGGCGGACAACTAGGTGGCAATGATTTGTCAGCAGGGAAGTATGGGCTCACATCTCTACTGGGAAGCGATCTGGCTGTGGAAGTTTGCACTGGATGACAGGATGGAGCTACGGAATTACCTGCCTGACATGCAGAATGTCTTGGTGGATTAGCTGAGCAGAGTCCTCCAGTGGCATGAGTAGACCTGTGGGGGTGGGTGGAGCGCATCTTCTAGGAGTAGGGCACTCCCACGATCTACTGTTGCCACTGAAGAATACCCAAGTGGATCAGTTCTGCTCCAGGATGCTGGCCAGTGACAGGGTTGCCTTTGATGCTCTCCTCCACTGGGGAGTGGGTCTACTTTATGCCTTCTCTCCATTCCCCTTTGTGGGGAAAACCACTGCTGAAACTGCAGGCTGACAAGGGCACCATGATCCTCATTGCCTTGTACAGTCCTCTGCAGCTGTGATTTCACCCTGCTGCTTCAGCTTGCTTGGGGGAGCTTCTGTTTTGGCTCTACCCCAGATCTCTTCTCCCAGGACATGTGGACCCTATTGCACTCCATTGTCTACTGCTTGGCCCTCACAGCCTGGATGCTGAGCGGGTAGTCCCGTTGGAGCTTAATCTACCCGACAGTGTCACAGATGTCCTTGTCATGCAGGGACTTGATGCATTGAGCTTACGTGTTCAGGTGGCAGAAATATGCTGCTTGGTGTGTAAGTAGGGTGCTAGATCCCTTCTCCTGCAAGGTAGATCACTTGCTAGTGTGCCTCCTGCACCTCTCGGACTCTGGCCTCAAGTCCAACTTTGTCCAGGTCCACCTCAATGTGAATGGCACCTTCCATTGTGATTGGGAGGCTGGGCCATATCAGCTCACCTGCTTGTGGCTCAATTTGTGTGGTCTGCTTCTCTCGAAGTCTCCCATCAAGCCCCCTACAGTAGCTTGGGATCTCAATGTGGTCCTTGCGCAGCTCATACTGACTCCTTTTGAACTGCTGGACTCTTGCCCCCTTAAGTACTTGACCTGGAAGGTCCCTGGTCTTGGTGGCAGTCTTTCTTTGCGTGTTTTGATTATACTGCCCTGGACAGAAGTATCTGAGTGGTTTACAACAAAAATTGCATGCTACAGGAAAAAAAGAAAACGCCATGGCAAGACAGGTTATACCAGGTTCCACCAGAATCAGATGGTCTTGTGATTTTTGTCAAAGATGGTTTCCAAGTTCCACCTCAGTCAGTTGTCCTGCCGACTTTCTTCCTGAGGCTGCATGCCAACCAAGAGGAAGCAGTATTGCACACGCTGGACTGTAAACATGCCTTGGCCTCTTACATACTCTACCAAGCATCACCAGCAGTCCATGCAACTGTTCGTCTTTGTCTCAAGTAAATTAAACTGCTGTCTCTAAGTGCATACTGTCCCTGTGGTTGGTGGATTGCATCACCTTGGTGTGCTCTCACTCTGCCTCCATGGAGGAAATCTGCAAGGCTGCCACATGGTCTTTGGTCCATACATTCATGGCCCACTACTGTCTGGATGGGGTTTCCTGACTGGTAGCAGCTTCAGCCAGGCTGTGCTGTTACTTTTTTTAGGTATTAGACTGGTGGGCAGGAGTTGGACCTTTCTGTCCATCCAGGCTTCCTGCAAGCTGACTAACCTCTGGGCTGCTGTACACCGAGGATGCTGAATCGGTGGAGTCCCTAGAGGAACTACATTCTGTTCTTCCTGTTCTCCAGTTTTGTTGCCCTTATTGGGCTGGGCATCCTTCTTTTCAGTAGCCCGTAGCTTGGGAGTCCCTACATGAAGACTTTCTCTGTGAACAAGCAGGAAGTAAGTGTAGTTACTCGCCTGAAGCGGGTTTTCTTTGTGAACAGCAGGAATAATTCCTCACAGCCCTCCCACCTCTCAGGAGTTTTCTTGGCCATTGCTTGGAAAATGTGACTGGGGAAGATGACACTCTGGCAGACGGGAAGGCAGGAGCACATACATGGTGCAGCTCCCAAAAGCTTCCAGTGGAAGCTGGGGAGTGTTCCACTTGGGCTCCGTCGGTGACATCACCCATACATGAGGACTTATTCCTGCTGTTCAGAGAACACCTGCTGCTGGTGAGTAACTATGCTTTATCACTGGGTTCCTCCCCTCACTACCTTAGGGCTGTGGGCTTTGAAATTTGGCTCTTAGATTGAACAGAACCGTGCCCCCCCCTCCCACCCTCCCCCCGAAGTTAATAGGAGTATCAGCTGCTTGTCATGCATTGCAGTAAGGCCTGAAGTTTCCTGGCCCATTGAAAAGGCACAAAAAAGACAAAACAATAACAGGAGGCAGAGTGCACCTTGCAACCGGTAACCTGGCTGGCTAGTGTAATTGTTTCTGGCTCCCCACAGGAGCAGGTGAGCAACTTCTTGTGAGCTGTGTCTGGGTGCTTGTGAAGGTGGAGGGCTGCCATGCCACACCTAAGCTGGTGTGTGCCACGTGCGGGAGCCAGTGGGGTACCTTATCCAGTGGCTTCACATCTGTGTAGAGAAGGGCTAGTCAGCTGAGGATTTTTTTTCAAATCAGCACAGTCTGGTTTGGGGGGCACTCCAGCTGCACTTCAGTCTTTCAGATGAGTGATCCCAAGTTTTTGGTGGGAACGGTGCCCATTTTGTAGATGCAGCGCACTGAGGAGGATTTCTTTCCTGGGCTACATCAGCGGCAAACAGGTCCAAACTCTGCTAGTAAACACCGCTTGGGACATCCGGAAGCTAGACAGGGTCCCCCAAATCTACTTTTTTTTTTTTTTTTTTAAACTAGATTTTGTGCAGCTTCTCCAATCTTTATCTTTATTAAAAATTTGATAAACCGCTTTTCGTGGAAACATAAAGCGGTGTACAATAAAAGGTTGACAGTGCAAAAACAAAGAAAGGAATGCCAAAAAATGAGACAGAAAAGGAAAGTATAAAAGCAAAGATAAATAAGACAAAAAAATTAAAACAAGCCAGACAAAGGGCCCATAAATTAAGACATAAGTTAACTTAAATATTTAAAACAAAGAATGTCTAAAAAGAGTACAAACAATAATAAAAGGCCCAAAACAGGGAAGACAAGACAGACTATGGGTAGACAAAATACACAACAAACCAATATACAAACAAAACAGTACTAGATACAAGAAACTGAAGGGGCATCAGGGAGGACCATCAGGGGAAAGATGAAAAGCTTGCTGAAACAGATGGGTTTTGAGTAATGATTTAAATTGAGGGTAAGAGGGTTCTAGACGGAGGGATGGGGGTAGTGCATTCCATAACATTGGACCTAGAAAGAAAAAGGCTGCATGACGGGTCTGCTCAAGGTGTGCCTGTGATGGGGAAGGAAGGGACAAACGGTTTGCATGAAGAGAGCGAAGTTGACGGTAGGGAGTATGAAGGGAAATCCGATCTGCAAGGTATAAAGGGGTATTGGTATAAAGAGCGCGGTGAATCAAGATAAGAAACATAATGGAAGCGAGCGCAGAGTGGCAGCCAGTGTAAGCGGAGAAGGATAGGTGTGATATGGTCAAAACGGTGTGAAAATGTGATGAGACGGGCGGCAGTATTTTGAATGCGCTGAAGACAGAAAAGTTGATATTTAGGGAGGTTAGCAAGAAAGACATTACAGTAGTCCAGGCGGCTTAGGTCTATTATAGGTCTATTACATGAAGCAGGGCCTGGTGGGGGCTTTGTGGGTCCAGTCACCTTCAGCAGTGGCAGTCAGACATTTTGGGAGTAACTGAGGGTCCAGAACCCCTCTATCCAAGCCCAGGAGGGTAGAAGAGGATGTGGTAGAGGATCAAGTATCAGTTAGGTCAGAGGACCCCTTAAAGGTGCCTCATACCTTTGAAATGACTCCTGCGTTTGAGCTGGATGAGGGAAAGCCTCCAGGTGAGGACCCCAGTATTGTCAGTTTTCCACCGGAGGGAGTTGCTGCCCTTAACTCAATCTTCTTTGGTGGTGTGGAATATTCCATTTGGAGCTGCTGTGGAGGAAATCTCCTTGGAACACTGTCTCCTGCAAGGCATCCGTACCCTTCAGAATTCTTTTCCAGTGCATAGGCAATCAAGCAGATTGATGCAGAATGGGAATTGCCAAAGGCAGGCTTGTGAGGTGGCAGGGTGATGGCCAACTTTTACCTCCAGGGGAGAAGGGCTACCTTAAGTTGCCTAAAGTGGATGCCTTGGTATCGGTGACTAAAATGACCATTCCAGTCAAGGGTTGAGTAGTGCTAAAAGATGTGCTAGAAACTCTTCTTAAAACAGTTGTTTGAAATAAATGCACTCACGTTGCAGGCCTCCATCTGTGGAGCTTACATAATTCAGGTATGCAAGCGATAGGCACAGAACTTGCCCAACTCAAAGGATTGCAACAAGCATTCTGAGGCAGCGAAACTGGAGTCTGTTTCGATGTACTTTGTGTGTTTATGATTTGGTAAGGCTCTCCCCAAAGAACATGACTTCAGTGGTGGTAGCATGCTGTTTCATTTGGCTGTGCAATTGATTGGTGGATGTGTGTCAGCAGATGTCAAAGATTAGGCTCAGTAAGCTTCCATTCAAGAGAGCTGTTTTTCGGAGAGGCCTTGGAGAAGTTAGTAAAGGATTTAGGGGATTCCAAAGGGGCAAGACTTCTGGAGGATAAAACCTGAGGGGGGAAAGTTTGTGGCTCTGGTCAGAGAACAGGTTAGAGACTTCTGTAGGTTTTGTGCAACATGCATTGCTCCTTTCCAACGGGCCCATTATCCTTTGGAGGGCAGTTCTTTTGTGGAAGACTAGTCGGTAGAGGTGGCTTTGTGGGTTCTGCATTGACCTCCAAGAAGCCATAATGAAGTGAGGGTCCAAGAGGAGTTGATACCAGTAGGTGGTCAGATACATCACTTTTTTTTTTACTCTGCTTGGGCTCAAATTACTTTAAGCCAGTGGTTAAACAGGCGGGGTCATATATTCTGGTGACGCATTTAGATTCTTGGCAGAATCAAAGGGGTCTGTATATTTTATTTACCATGGATATCTTGGCCCTTTATACGAATATTCTGCAACAGAAGGGTCTTGAGGTATCCATGAATTATTTGGCAGGTTTGCAGTTATCTGGACAATTTTTTTTTATTTTTCGCTGGAATAGCATGGTACCTCAAGAGTTAAATTCTCAGATTGAATGGCATTGGTTTTATTGATTGCCAGGGGGTTTAAATTTTTGTGCATAGCGTGCTTGCGCTAGCAGCATTTTTTTTTTTTTAACTTTTTTTCGTCTCGGTGTTGGAAATGATTTGTATTGTGTAGGAGGGCGAGAAGCTGAAGGTCGGTGGGGTTTTCATTTAGTATGGAGTGCTTGTATATGATTTTAAGTGTTTGTTTTTTGAGGTTGTTTCTTGTTTTTGTAGTTCGAAGCTGAGGTTTCCCTGATGAAGTCTGTTTCGGCAAAACTATGGTCCATGGTTATTTAAAAGATTTGTTAAGAATGTATTTATTGTTGGCACTCTATTGAATCAATTTTGGATATAGTTGTATAAACAAAGTTTGAATCTTTAAGATTCTTGGTTACATTATTTGAGTAGAGAGCCTTGTCTGTTATCACGATCAAGTGCAAGGCACATCAATAGCAGCCCATCTCTGATGTGTGGGGGGTGGGGTTATGAGCAATTAAGGTGTTGCTTCCACCACTTTGTCCACTGGTGCTACTGTGGGATCTCATATTGGTCTTGTTGGCATTGATGAAGCCTCCCTTTGAGCCCTTGTGGATCTTACACTGAAAGTGGTTTTTCTGGTAGCAATTTGCTCCATTCGTATCTCAGAGATTCAGGTGTTGCCCTGTCAGGAACCTTTTCTTAACTATTTCAAAGGACAAGATGGTGTTGCATCCAGTTTCATCCTTCTTGCCTAAAGTAGCGTCTACCTTTTTGTCTTAATCAGACTGTCCCTTCCTGTCTTTGAACAGAGGATCGGCATTTGCATCTGCTTGATGTCTACACAGAATTCTACAAACATCTGAAGAGAACATAATTTCTTCGAAAGTTGGATCGTCTTTGTCCTTTTTGGGGGCCTGTGCAGGGCAGAAACTGCTTGAAGGCTTCCATAGCGTGCTGTTTAAAGGAAGCTATTTGGCTTACTACTACTGAACATTTGTATAGTGCTACAAGATGTATGCAGTACTGCACAGAGATATGTAAGAGACTGTCACTGCTCATCAGTGCTTACAATCTAGTCAAGACAGATAACACAGCTGTATACATGGGATACATCTAGGGGCGATGGTAAGGAAATACGAAGGAGATCAGGTAAGTCAAGATCTGAAAGCGGCAGCGAAGAGTTGTTTTCAGCCTGGATTGAAGTCAGATAAGGCACCTAACATACAGACTCAGGTAGTTTGAAAGGAGCAAAGTCTGGAGTTAGCATTTTTGCAGGGGAAGAAAAGGGCACAGATAGAAGCAATTTGCCAGAAGAGCGGAGTACCTGAGGAGGGGTGTAGGGAGAGAAGAGAAAAGTCAGTGAGGAGCTGCAGAGTGAATGCACTTATAGGTCAGCAGGAAAAGTTTGAACTGGATTCTGAAACGGATAGGGAGCTAATAAGTGACTTGAAATGGGGTAATATGAACATGGTTTACTTAAGCGCAAGTCTGTTCCGCTTGGGTTGCGTGCGCTCATTCATCCAGAGTACAAGCAGCCTCTTGGATGGAGTATGGTCGCATGCCACTGTTGGACAATTGTAAAGCAGCCTCTTGGTCATCACATACCTTTTTTGTGAGGCATTGTTGCATTGATCAAGCCAGAAAGGATGTATTTTTTGGGGCCTGGGTATTATAAGTGGTGCTTGCGGGTCCCTCCCATTCTTGAGTACTGCTATGGTACATCTCATATGTCTGGACTGGAGTGACTATAAGGAAGGTGAAATTAGGCCTTACCTGCTAATTATTTTTTTCTTGAGTCGCTCCAGTCTAGTCCAGAGCCCTTCCACATTAGCTTGTTCAAGCCTGGAGATTCAGATGTTAAGTCCCAATTTGGGGCTCCAGAAATGGCTCGCAGGGCTTGCACCCCATGATTCAATGCAGATTTAAGTTCCTTTTCTATGGGGGAGGGGGGGGGGTTGAACTCAGTGGTTGTCTTTAGGGGGATGGTTTCTACTTCCTGTGTCTTGGTTTGAAGTTATTCTTTTTTGCAGGGTAATTTGTAGTTGTGGGTTTTTGTTTGCGTGTTTTTTTAATTTTTTAATTTTTAGTTCACATATATTTTGTTGACGTCTGCTTTGTTAATAGAATACTGCTCTGAAGAGAGGTGCAGAGAGTCCTTATGCTGTGACATCAAAACCTGCCATGCTCAGTCTCCATCTGCTGGTGAGGGGGCATAACCCATATAGCAGGCTTAGACTGGAGCAACTCGAGGAAAGAAAATTAGCAGGTAAGGCCTAATTTCACCTTGTTCAAGATGGAGCCCTAACCTTCTAAGCCTTTCCTCATAGGGCTATCCTTCCTTCCATCCCCTCTACCATTTTTGTTGCTCTTTGTACCTTTTTCTAATTCTGCTATATCCTTTTATTCTCCATTCTTTTCCTTAGGATTCCTAGCATTATGTTTGCATTCTTTGCTGCTGCACAGTGGGCAGAGGGTTTCAAGATATTATCCACAGTGATGCCCAAATCCTTTTCCTGGGTGGTGGTTCCTAATGTTGAACCTTGCGTCGTGTAACTGTAGTTCCTTATTGTCCCTCCAGTCCAGTCCCACACCTCTGGGTAGTGTACCTCCTCCCCTCCTCTAGCAGCTTGGAGACTGAGCATGTCACATTTTGAAGTCACTGGTACTTACTCTGTTGGACTGCCCACCTTCACCAGTATACTCAGTTTCCAAGTAGCTGGAGGAGGTGGTGAGCCAGGGTGCTGGACTCGCTATAGGAACAACTAAGGAGCTAGTTTGAGTTAGCTTTGGGGTTTTTGTTTTGGGTGCATTGTCTATTTGTTTCCTTTATTTGGCAGACTAGTTAAAAAAAAAAATCAAAAACAAAAAACCCCCCACATTTTTTGGGGAAGGAGCACCCCCTCCCCCCCCCCACCCGTTCCATTGCTGTTGGGGGTAGTGAGGATGAGACTTCTGTGGGGCATTGGCGGTTCCCGAACCCTTCAGTGGGTGAGGAGCTGCCAAAGCTGTCAGCCTGCAGGTGATCCGAGGCAGTCTGCCCCCGAGGCCCCTCCCACAGCTGAAGCTGCTCTGATGGCTGAGTTTGGGAGTGTGGGTGAGCGCTGGTGCCAGAGCCCTAAAAATGAGTCGGATTATCTTGCAATCGCGGCGTTCATTTTAGTGAAGGAGCATTTCGGCACAGCCTGTTTCCCACCGAAGCCTGCAGCTGCGTGGTCAGGGTTGCAGAGTGGTTTATGGTTTATTACATTTGATATACCGCTCAGGCCGAAGCATTAGAGCGGTTTACAATACTATATACTGTGAGGCGTTGGGCGGCTGCAGTACTGTTTCTTCTGTTTTTTTCCCACCCCCTTTTTTTTGTTTCAGCCAGGGTGAGTGGTCTTCGGGTTCCCTGGGATGCTTTGCCTTTATGCCAAAGGCCCATATGTCTTAAAAAAAAAAAGTTTGTTTCTACAGGCCTACAGTGGCCTTACAGCTTGTTTGGGGCTGGATTTCTGGAGTGCTGTGGGGCCTGGCTGGGGAGCTGAGGACCCTTGGTTGGCAGCATTATGCCGGCTAGGCCTCCGTGTCTGGTCTGTGGATCGTGTCGGGGCTCAGTCTCGGCGGAAGGCATTTGTGGGGGCTGTGTGCAGGAGGCCACCTCCATGGATCAGTCCCTGCAGAGCAAGGGGGGGGTGTCAAGAGACCTTTCCCTCTACTTCACTAGCAGTGGATGAGGAGTTGGGGGCTGGGCCGGTAGGGCAGGAGCCCACCGTTGGTCCGCCTGCAACCCCGGAACCATCCACAGCTTCAAATCTGGTTTAGATGGGCCTTCTGGGTGTGTGTTCCCCAGAATTTGTGCTGCTTCTTCATAGGGCCTTCTACTTGCGTCAGCAGGGTGCGACAGGTGTCTCCTTGGTGGCTCTGCTAGGCTCTAAGAGGCCAGGAGACTCGGCTGAGCCGGGTCTGCCGTCAGTTAAGAGGGCCAGGCCTGAGTATGAGGGGCACGGTCAGCCCTCATTGTCCAGAGATCCGGAGGAGGACCTCGATACAGAGTTTGATGGAGAAAGATGAGCTGGAGGCTCATCCCTGATCAGGAGGACCAGGCACGAGTGGTGCACGTCTCTTTTTTTGGAAGGAGGAGCTACCGGCGCTCATATCTGAACCACTGAAGGCTCTGAATATGGCCTCTGCCCTCCCTGCGACGGAGGAGTCTATGGAGGACCCTCTCATACAGGCGGTGTGTAAAATGCAGAGGGTATTTCCGTTGTATCATGTGGTTCGGCAGATGATTCAGGACGAGTGGGATCTCCCAGAGGCTGGCCTGAGAGGTTCTTAGGCAATGGCATGTCTCTAGCCACTGGTGGATCAGGAGCTTTTCTGATCCTCAAAGGTGGATGCAGCAGTCTCGGCAGTTACCAAAAAAGACAATGATTCCGGTTGAAGGTAGTGCAGCCCTTAAGGATGTTCAGGATCGGAGGTTGGACACACTTTTGAAGCAAGCGTTGATGTGAATACTGTCTTACTGCAGGCCTCAGTGTGCGGAGCCTGGGTAGCTAAGGCCTGTCTGCATTGTTCAGTGGCTTCAGCCATAAGGAGAGCCGGATCAGATGGGGGAAGTGGCCAGATTGGAGTTGGGGCGGCTTATCTGGCAGATGTTCACTATGACCTCATTGGAAGCCATGCTGTTCGAAAGACTCCTATTATGGCAGCCTTCCGTTACTTGTGGCTCTGGAACTGGGTGGTGGATTCCTCATCCAAAGCACGTCTTAGCAAGCTGCCCTTCAGAGGAAGGTTACTGTTCGGGGAGGACGTAGACAAACTGGTCAAGAAACTTGGAGTCCAAGGGTGGGTGGTTACCCGAGGATAAGCAGAAACGGCCCCACAGGGCCTCATTGGCCAGAGGGCAGCTATGTGACTTCAAGCGTTTTTGTTCCATGTGTTTTGTGCTTTATCAGAGAGGCAGGCTTCCAGCTAAGGACAGGGGTTTCGGGGCTTCTGTGGAGCAGGCCAGGGGTTTGCCTCCGCAGCTCCATCTGGACCTAAGCAGACATAATGCGAGGGGGGACCCAGGCTGTGGTGCAGCCCGTAGGGTGTCAGCTGCAGGAGTTTTACCCAATCTGGGCCCAGATCACCTCCGACCAGTGGGTGTTGGAGGTAATCCATGAAGGGTGTGCCTTGACGTAGCTCGACCGGTGGGAGACTCCTTCGTGCTATCTCCCTGCAAGGCGCCTGCCAAGGCAGCAGCGGTAAGGGAGACCCTGTCTCTGCTTTTGCAGCTCGAGGCTGTGGTACCAGTTCCCCCTGACCAGCAAGGGTCCGGTCGGTACTCCATTTATTTCATGGTGCCAAAGGAGGACAGGACTTTTTGTCCCATCCTCTACCTCAAACAGGTCAATCTCTGTTTGCGCGTCCCGCACTTCTACATGGAGACCTTGCAGTCAGTCTTCATCCAAAGAGGAGTTTCTGACATACCTCGATCTCACGGAGTCATATCTGCACATCCCCCATGCGACCAGAACACCAGCGGTTTCTTTGGTTTGCGGTGCCCATGGGACATTTCCAGTTCCAAGCACTTCCCTTTGGTCTGGCCACAGCCCCCCGCACTTTCTCCAAAGTCATGGTAGAGGTGCTGGAGTATCTGTATCTTGACAACTGGCTCATCCATGCAAAGTCCAGGGACAAAAGTGAGTAGGCAATGGCACGAGTGGTGCAGTTTCTCCAGAGTCTCGGGTGGTCACCCTTGCCAAGAGTCAATTGACTCCGTCGGAGGGTTTGGATGATTTAAGGGCGCGCTTCGACACCCTAGTAGGGAAAGGGTTTGGGGTGTTTTCTCCCAGACCTGCACGCCCAGAGTCTACAATGGCAGGTAAGTTTGTTTTCTGGGGATGGCCGAGCCAACGGCTTGACATTATCTGCAGGTTTTGGGTACCATGGCAGCCACCCTCTAGCTCGTTCCATGGGCAAAGGCCCACATGCAACCTCTCCAGAGGGTGTTGCTCCGGTGCTGGTCGCATCAGACGCTTCCCCTGTCCTGGAAGCTACCGTGCCCGTGGGAGGCCAGACGGTTGCCCCAATGGTGGCTAGTTCCAGAGAATTTGCGGAAAGGTATGCCCCTGGAAACTCCGATGTGGGTTCTGGTGACGACAGATGCAAGTCTGTCTGGCTGGGAAGCCCATTGTGGGGAACATTTGGCTCAGGGGCAGTGGCCGGAGGTGACTTGGTTGATAAACCACCTGGAAATGCTGGTGGTGGTACTTGCGTTCTTGTCCTTCCAGCCATGGCTGTAGGGGAAGGCAGTATGGGGTCTCTCGGACAATGCCACTATGGTGGCCTACATCAACCAGCAGGGCGGTATGGGCAGCGTGGTCCTTGGAGGCCAGCGAGCTGTTGGCTTGGGCAGAAGGTCATCTCTAGGCCTTGTCGGCAAGGTAGCGGCAGACTGAGTCGGGCGCATGTGAACCTCAGCGAGTGGGTGCTCAATCAGGTGGTGTTTGTCCAGGTGGTGTGCCACTGGGAGCCTCCTGTGATGGATCTGATGGCAGCGTTTGCATCCTCCAAGGCGAATCGGTTCTTCAGCAGGCGAAGAGAGTGAATTTCAGAGGGCTTGTACCTCCTGGTACAGTGGTGGCCTGCGAAGGGACAACTGTTTCCACCGTAGGTGCTCATAGGTCACGTCGTGCAGAGAATCAAAGCTCATTGGAGGTTGGTTGTTCTGATCGCTCCAGATTGGCCTAAACAGCTGTGGTATGCTGACCTTGTGAGGCTTCTGGCGGATCACCTGTGGCGGTTGCCAGGGCGGGTGGCTCTTCTAAGCCAGGGTCTGCTGCTGATGCCTCAGGTGAATCGGTTCTCGCTTAGTCTGGCTCTTGAGATGGTGAGGCTGAGAAGGAAAGGTTACTCTGCCTCTGATTGTGACCATGTGAAAAGCATGGCGGCGATACACTTCTCTAGCATACGTTCAGGTCTGGTGCAATTTTTTTTTTTTTTTTTTTTGAAGCGTGGTGTGTGAGGATAGGCTCATTTGCCCAGACGCCATGGCCGTGCCTAACATTTTAGTCTTTCTGCAAGCGGGTTTTGAGAGGCGCCGGGTGGCCAGTTCTTTGAGAGTGCAGTTGGCGGCGATTGCCTGCTACTGTGAAAAGGTTCAAGAGGGTGGCATTGGGGACTCACCAGGATGTGGTGCGTTTCCTGAGAGCAGTGACTCATCTTTGTCTCCCTCAGCATTTGGTGGTTCTGCCCTGGGATCTCAATTTGGTGTTGATGGCATTATGTGCAGAGCTTTTCGAGCCACTGAGTCGAGCTTCTCTGAAGGGACCTGATTCTTAAGGCGGTGTTCCTCATGGCGATATGTTCGACGCATAGGATCTCTGAATTGCAGGCCCTGTCTTACCGAGTTGTATCTTTCCTTCTCCAGGGAAAAGGTGGTGCTGCGTCAGGTGCCTTCCTTTCTGCCAAAGGTGGTTTCCATATTTCATTTGAACCAGTCTGTTTCTCTGCCGGTCCTGGAGGATGCTGGAAGGGGTGCTGACGGGGGTCTGTTATAGTTTTTTAGATGTGGGTCGCATCCTTCAGAGGTACTTGTGTGGGACATCTTTCTTCCGCAGGTCTGATTTGTCTGTGTATTTGGAGGACCACCGAAGGGTGAGGCAGCAGCCAAGGCCTCGATCTCTAAGTGGATTAGAGAGGCAATTGTGTCCATGTATGCTTTGAAGGGCAAGCAGGTTCCAGTAGGGTTGCGGTCCCATTCTACTAGGGCTCAGGCGGTGTCTGTCTTGGTACTGCCGATTGAAATTTTCAGGGTGGCTACTTGGTCTTCCTTGCACACCTTTGCTAAACATTATCGCCTGAATGTCCAGGTGGCAGGGTATGCCTGTTTTGGGTCGGCGGTGCTTCAGGCTGACCTTGACGCCCAAATCCTTTACCTGGGTGGTGGTTCCTAATGTAGAACCTTGTATCGTGTAACACTAGTTTGGGGGTTCTTCCCTAAGTGAATAACTTTGCGCTTGTCAGCATTAAATGTTAGCTGCCATTTTGATGCCCAGTCTCCCAATGTATCAAGGTTCTCTTGCAATTCTTTACAATCCTCTTGTGTGAACAATTTTGAATAATTTTGGTGTCATCTGCAAATTTGATCACCTCACTCGTTCCCATTTCCAGGCCATTTATAAATGTTAAGTGGGTACAGCAAATACCTAGGATACTCCACTGTTCACCTCTCATTGAAAAAAATTGGCCATTATAGATATTCCCGGTAGACCAGTCCGAGACAAATGGTTCTCCCCTGCCAGCAGATGGAGATGGTTCTGTTTTTTTTCCCTCTATGCCGTGACATCACCACTGGCATAAAACCTAGCATAGCTGGAGGGAGCCCTCTGTATTTTCTCTGTTTCCAGCAGATGGTGGTTACTGTTTTCTTCTACAGCTAAGACTAGAGCACCTGGCAGACACTGAGGCTCACAGGCCAGTTGAACTCGGTCTTGGGGGGGCCCCAGGGCATATGAGACCCCTCTGGCTGGTCTGACCAATGCTTCGTTTTGGGGAGGAGTTCCTAACTAAGAGCCTGTATAACTCTGAGTTTCTTAGGATCATGAGGATCCTTTGCAGAGGTGCCTGATAGTAATATAGTATATGACAGCAGATAAAGACCAGCATGGTCCATCCAGTCTACGCAGCAAGATGGCAAGAGTAGGTGCACCTGCCATGCCGTGGAGGTAAGCCCTCCCCATGCTTTTGTTTAGGGATGTACCACCGCTCCATGTAGGTCACCCCTATTTCTTGAGATATGAAAGTTATGCTAGCTTTTTATCTCCTTAGTTATTTTCTTTTGTTTCACTTTAAATTTAAAAAAATGAATAAAAATAAAGGAAAAAGTCATAATGCAAAGGCACAAGGGTTGACTAAGCCTCCCTGTATACCCCCACCCCAGCAGATGTTGAAGCTGCAGAGCTTCCTGAGTGTCGTCTTGCTTGTAACTGGGGCTTCAGGTCAGCAAGACATCAAACTGAGTAGTGCCTGCTCAGTCTACTGACGGAGGCCCAATCTCACGCAGCCTACTTTCCATCATAATTTTGAGCGCCTCCAGGCAGTCTTTCAACATGCTAAATTCCCTCCCATGCTCCCTTGGTTGCAGCAAGCAGTGGCAAATTTTAGTTAATTGCCTGTGTGCCGCTTGTGCAACCAATCCAGGAGAGGCCTCAAGCACTTCATTGCAGGCAGTAACTCTACCCTCTCCCTTCAAAACATCCTGCTAGACCAGTCCTCACAAGTGGGTTATATTCCCCTGCCGGCAGATGTTGGAGACAGTACCAAAGGCTTCACTGAGCATGTCCTGGCACCTATGTGCTTCCCCTAGGTGTCACCTTCAGTATTTCTCGGTCTCCAGCAGGTGCTGGAATTTGCTTCTCAATTTTATTGTTTTATTTCAGGGCTAGTCCAGTTTCTTCTCACCTGTGGAGGTGTCTTGGGAGTACATGAGGTGCCCCTGTATAGTTGCCCACACATCTGACATTTGGACGGAGGGGGGACAGCTATGGATCATAAGGATCAGAGAGGCCTGCCATCCTTGAAGGGGGTGAGAGGATGTGCCATTAGTGGAAGCCATATTGTCTGGGAATTCATTCTTCACCAGAGCCATAGCTGCAACTGCTCATCCAGATCCCAGCTCAGGCAGCCTGTCAGCTCTCCTTATCAGTGGCATCTGTCTCAGTGAGTGACAGGCCGCCTCCCCTCCCGTCTGGGTCACAGCTTTCCCTGCTTTTCTGTGCAGCCACTGCTTCTATCTGATACAGCTGCTGCCTTCTCTCTTCTGATTGCTCCAGCGGACGGCTTCCGTTTGTCATGGCAGACAGCTGCTCCCAACCTCGCTGCAATCATTTTCCTGCTGTTGTGGCAGCCATTTAAAACGCAGTGCATTTTCGCCCTCTGCACATGGCAAAAATTTTGTCCCCCTTGTGGCCTTCTGCCTCACCTCCTTCATATGCTGGAATGTCGGATGCCTCTGCAGTCCTGCAGTGCTTCTGGAAGTTATTCCTTTTGGCAGTGACCACATTCGCAATCTACAGGCTCAACGTAATGTTCCCAAAGAGCCCTCTGGCACATCTCTCGACAGGCCATATTGACAGTGCAGCCTGATTATGTCTGTGCTACAGACAGTGCCTTGCCATGTGGTCACAAACACCGGCTATTGGTGGACTGGCTCTGCCACATGCTCATCCCACCCTACTGAGGCATCCACATCACTGCTGGGAGCACAGGACACAGACACACTTAGCATCTGATTGTGCTTCTCCTCCTACAGCCGCAACTATTTCTGTAAAGGCATCCTCTCTACCCCAGTTCTTGCCCCAGTGCTCCAGGACAAAGCCCCCAGATCAGCCCACTGCAGAACCAGATCCCGATTTGGACCAGTTCATGGTTCTTTTTAAAAGGGCTTGGGAGGTTTGGCACAGTGAACCATCTTTTTTACAGGGCTCTCCAACTCTATCTACTTTGTGCACATCTTCCACCGGGAAGCATGCCATGGAAACTCTGTGATGGGGCATCATCCTATACACCCAAGGCAGTCTCCTGGGAGGCAGACATCTGTGATTCACCTTCACAGCTTGACCTGGATCACCTCTAAGGCTGACAGCCAGCATACCAATTGCATCTACGTAATACAAACCCTATTAGAGTGGATAAATCTAAACCATAAATAAGAAATCCACTCTTTAACCAACCCCTCACTCACTTCCCCAACACATTAAATCTTTCTTTTTTTCGTATTTTTGTCGGAGCGTGCCGAGGGAGGGCCAGAACCAAGAGTCCAACCCCCTCCAGACGGCAAACTTCTTTTATTCAATTTAAAGGTTTCCAAACCATTTAAAAACCCTTCCAAAGAGGGTACTTATCTGTACAAATCTTCAACGATCAAAATATCCAAATACCGCTGTTGCTCACAAACCAATGTATTTGCACGACGTGCACGTTTCGGGACAAGACCCTGTATCAAGTGCATTCAGTCCATTCTTTGTCAGGCAACTGTTTCTCCAAACCGCCATCACTGCAGTCAGGATTTTTCATTTGTCCATAGCGCTCAACCAATAGCATTAAAATAGAGGAAACCCACCAATCTAAAACAGGGTCCATCCCACTGTCCGCCTCCCCAGAGATTTTTTGTTAAGATTGGCAATCCTGGTGTTGACTAGGAATTATTTTTTGTCGGGAGGGACTTTCTACCAACAGATTTCAGGAATAGCCATGGGGTGACGATGGCTCCCTCAGTGGCGACATTATATATGGGGGCTATGGAAGATAGTTTGATAAGACCGTCTCCCTGGTTTGTTAATGTGTTATGGAAGCGTTATTTGGATGACATTTTTTTCATTTGGGTATCGGACTTACCCTCCCTTCAACAATTTATTATATGGTTGAATTCTCTAAAACCAAATATAAAATTTACAGAACATATACATGTGCAACAGATTGAGTTTTTGGATATGTTGGTGATTATAGAACATGGGAGATTAGTGACCACTCTGTATCGTAAAACTGTACAACTAAATAGTCTTCATTTCCAAAGTTTTCATCCGGGCCCTCTTCGTCCGGGACTACCCTTTTGGACAATTTTTAAGATTACGAAGATTATGCCATTCTCGGGAGGAGTTAAACATGCTTTGGACCTTCGGCAACGTCTGCTGCATCGTGGATATCCTGTCCAAGTGGTGACCCGAGCCTATAGAAGGGCGTCTCATGTTCATTGTGAGTGGTTATTAGACCCTGCATATACAACTTAGGCTTCACAATCAGAAGATTCAGTAGTGGGAGTATTGCCTTATTCTCCAGGACCAAGCAGGAAGTCAGTCCTCACATATGGGTGACGTCGGTGCCGACGGAGCCCTCGCAGAGCAATTTTCCCCAGCTTTCAAAGAAAGCCTTTGGGAATTGCAGCACGCATGCGCGGTCCTCTTCCCGCCCAAGGGTGCCATCTTGCTCAGTCGTCTTTTTTCTGTGGAGCCCTACAGACGTTGTTTGTAATTCCCCGCTAGAAAAGTTGATTTTATTTGTCTTTTTTCTCGGTTCGATGCCGGTTCTTTTCCCGCCCGGACCCGCAACGCCGGTTGCGAGTCCGTTCTTTATTTTTTGGTTTTTTGTCCTTCGTGACAGATTTCGCGCCTTTTTTTCTTTTTCACTGGCAGCCCTGTCTTTTTTTTTTTTTTTTTTTTTATTGAAAGACTTCCAAAGAGTTACAAAGATACAAAAACCACAAGGATCTTCAAACAAGATGCAACAGTATCAACACATCAGATCTCAATAAGGATCTACAATGTCTTCATTTTTACTCGTTTATAATAGAGACCAGGAGCCCCACCCCCCCCAAACTCCCTCCCCCCCCCAAAGTTACCCCAATCCTGGGGCCCCCCACCCCCACCTCCCCACCCCCCCAACTATGGCTTACTAAAGCTAGGGTTCGGAACAAAGGTGAGCTAGGAAACACACGTAGGGAACAAACCTCCGAAGAGGCCAGCATACCACTCCCAAATAGCCAGAACAATCACGCGCCATAGCGAGAAACGAAGGGCTCCCACACCAATTCAAAGCGAGCCAGACGCATCCTGTTAACCGCTACCCCCCGTTCCATGGAATATGTATCCCACATGCGTTCCAGCCAGACCTGGAAGGAGGGGGCCAAAGCATGCTTCCAGGCCACCGCCAGGGATAGTTGGGCCGCATTCAAGCCATGCCTGAGTAAGGCGAGTTGTAAAGCCCGGGCCCCCGGCACGGAGGCTCCAAAAAGAAAAATCCCCGGGTCCCAAGGGATGCTTAGTCCCAGTAGCATCTGCATCCGGAATTGAACCCCTCTCCAAAAGGCACGAATGCGGGGACACGCCCACCAAATATGTCCCAGGGTACCCCGCTGCCCACAGTTACGCCAACATAGGTCCACAGCCCCGGGAAACATACGAGTTATCCGCACCGGAGTCATATACCAACGGTACAGCAGTTTATAGTTCGTTTCACGGGCATTAGTCGCTATTGAGCTCTTCCACAGGCGAGCTTCCACTGTCTCCCACTGCTGATCAGTATAAGAGAGACTCAAATCAGAGTTCCAAAGCACCCTATGACGTGTTGGGCACGTCTGGATCCCCTGCAAATGGGCGTATAAGGTCGCCACAAGACCCTTGGTAGTAGTACACCCCTCACAATAGCGCTCCAAATCTGTCAAGTCCCGGGCAACCTGGGGCCGAACAGACCTAGAAGTGACCCAGTGCGTCACTTGCATATAACGATAGAGATGCCCAGCCGGGAGGTTAAACTCGTCCCACAATGCACGGAAGGATTGTAGCCGACCATCAACAAAAAGTTGGCCGACCCGGCTGAGGCCAAGGTGCCCCCATTGTCGAAAGGCCACATCAGTCAAACCCGGTGGGAAAGAGGCATTGCCAACTATAGGGGCTAATGGGGATAGATCCACATCACGGGATCGGAAGTGGCGATCCCAGCACCGGAGGGTATGAGAAATGTAGGGATTACTGGTGGATGTGCCACGACGAAGCTGCAGTCCAAGCCATAACAATCCCCTAACCCCGCTCCCCCCGCCAAGCTCATTTCCAACTGCACCCACCGCTTAGTGCTATCGGCAATCATCCATTCCACCCCTGCCCGGCACTGCGCCGCCACGTAATACCACTGTAAATTGGGCATGCCCATACCGCCAGAGCGCGTGCGGGCAAAAAGAACTTGCCGCGCTAGGTGTGGGCGACGATAATGCCACACAAACTTCAAAAGCAACTGTTGCCAGGTCGCCAAGGTAGCTCGCGAGATGGGGAGCGGGAGAACCTGAAAGAAATAAAGGAAGCGGGGAACAATCACCATCTTAACTACGGCTATACGCCCAAACCAGGAGAGGAGCAGGCCGTTCCAAACTTCTAAGTCCCGCCGAACCTGACGAAGCAAGGGATCATAATTAGCTTTAAAAAGATCCGCCCGGTCCACGGTTAGGTTCACCCCCAAATAGCGCAGGGCGCCGGGCACCCAGCGAAGAGGATAAGCCTCTTGAAGTTCCGCACAGACCGCCCTAGAGACTCCAACATTCAGGATCTCCGATTTAGTATAATTTAATTTTAAAGCCGGAAGCTCGAGAAAAATTGGTGAACAGCTGCATTGCGATTGGGAGAGACACGGACGGGTCCACCAGGGATAAGATGATATCATCTGCAAAGAGCGCGATCCGATATTCCGCAGGACCGATGCGGACCCCTCGCAAACCTGGGTGATCACGAAAGCTCTGAGCCAGAGGTTCCATTGCTAGGGCAAAGAGCAGGGGCGAGAGGGGGCAACCCTGTCGTGTGCCTCTTTCCAAAAAGAAATGTCTCGAGTGACCCCCATTTATCCGAACGCATGCCTGGGGCTGTTGGTAAAGGCTACGGAACCACCCGATATAAGTAGGGCCAAAGCCCATCTTTTCCAGGACACACCATAGATATCCCCAATCCACCCGATCGAACGCTTTTTCTGCGTCAATTCCCACTAGCAATGCTGGTTGTGGGTCCCGCTGGGCCACATGAATAATCTGCAACATACGTCGAATGTTGTCGGCGGCCTGGCGACCCGGCACAAAGCCAACCTGATCAGGCTGAACCAAGCCCGGAAGAACCCGGTTCAGATGCGCAGCCAGCACAGAAGCAAAGATTTTGACATCAACATTTAACAAGGAGATGGGGCGGTACGAAGCCGCATCATGCAAGGGTTTACCGGGTTTGGGTATCATCACAATCAATGCCTTACGTTGGGACGGGGGAAGAGAGGCTGTCCCCAGGATCTCATTAAACAGACAGGTCAGGGATGGTGCCAATTGTGCTCGAAACGTTTGGTAGTATTCTGCCAGAAAACCATCACTACCCGGCGTACTGCCAGTTTTCAAACGCCGAATTGCATTTTCCACTTCGTCAATCGTAAAGTCTGAGTCCAACTGATCCCGTTCAGAGTCAGAGAGGCGTGGTAGAGCGGCCCCTGGAGATAGTCCTGCACTTGGTCCCTATCAGTGGGCTCTGCCTTATAAAGCCGCTCCAAATAATCGGCAAAAAGTTCACGGATCTCCCGGGAAGTGACCCTCTTCTGCCCCCCCGCGTCACATAATTCGCGGACCACTCTCGAGGACTGCTGTTGACGTAAACGCAAAGCCAAAAGGCGGCCAGTTTTATTCCCATGTTCATAAAAAGTTTGCCGTAATTTCCGGCGCTTATCTAGTTCTCTCTGCATACATGCATCTAACTGCGCTCGGACCATTCGCCATTGGCGTAAGATCTGCCTCGACCCGGTGCAGGCGTGCTCCAAGCCTAGGCGAGCAGACTCCCTCACCAAGTGATCGTGATCACGTGTCCATATTTTGCGCGTACGGGCTGCCTCTGCCATCAGTTGACCGCGGGCTGTGGCCTTATAAGCATCCCATACCGTGGGAAGGGGAACATCCCCAGTATCATTAAACTCAAAGAATTCCTTAATAAAGTGGGCGTGATCCTGTACTGCACCCTGCCACCATAGGAACCGTGTGTCTAACCGCCAAAGACGGCGGCACTCGCTATGCATGCCGTCCGGAAGGGTGAGCCAGCACGGGGCGTGGTCTGACCAAGTCAGCGCCCCAAGTCCAGCTTGCACTCTCCCGTCCATCAGACGCTGGTCCAACAAAAAATAGTCACTGCGAGTGTGGACCTGATGGATTGGGGAGTAGTAGGTATAACCCCTCTCTCCCGTGTGGGTGTCCCTCCATATATCCCGTAAGCCCAAGTCGAACATCAAACGTTGAAGGGCTCTTGCTGATCCCCCCGTCCCCCCGTCCCCCAGGGCGACCCGTAGAGTCCAAGTGGGGCACTAAATGCGTATTACAGTCCCCACCCAAAACAATGGGGCCCTTTGCAAAATCCGCCAATAGGGCTTTCAGTTGTGTAAAAAAGGGCCCCTGACCCGTATTTGGAGCATAGATATTAGCTAAAGTGAGCAAGTGTCCGTCTAGGCGAACATTTAGGAAAAGCCACCTCCCCAGGGCATCTCGTTTTATCTCTTCAATCTGCAAGGAGAGGCTCTGGTGAAATAGTAGAGCCACTCCCCGCTTCTTCCGACCCTGCGTGTCGGAGGCCACCCGCACCTCGGTGTATGGGGATCGCTTTAGCCAATTCTGTTTAGAGCTTTGAAGGTGGGTCTCCTGTAAGTAAACAATATCCCCTTGCAAAGTGCGCAATTCTGAGAACAGCAGGGACCGTTTGCGCGGGGAGTTGAGACCTTTAACATTCAAAGAGATAAAACGCACCATTTGGAAACAGTACCCACCCCCCCACATCCGCTGGTCACCCAGAAGGTCCCAATGGAGGCTCCCCCCAGCAAACCCAGGAATTTAATTGATCGGGCCCACCTAAACCCTCCCCCCAAGAACAAAAGCCATAGACCCACCTTCCCAGCCCAAACCTACCTCCCAGCTCCATGTTGAGAAACCCCCCCTTCCCGTCAATACCACCTGCCTGTCTAAGTTAATACAGGACACGGTAAATTGACCACAAACCCCGTACCCCCCAAAACCCCACAAAGTGAGAATTCAACCTAAACATAGAAAAACATTCCCCCCATTACTCCCCCACCCCTCCCGGTTCATCATTATAATCACGTCCCCCCCCCCCCCCCCAAAACAGTAACATCAGTAAAAACATTTACAGGTCAGCCGCCGCCCCCCTTGAAAAATGGAGTGTGGACCCCAGGCTAGTCTTTGCCACCAATTATCCAAAAAACAGGGGACCCACCGTTCGGAGTTCCCTAAAAGAGAAAAAATGGGAGGGGGTCTTCAACTCTACCGAAGTGTCAGGTGGGCTTGCCCACCCGAGTCCACTTAGAGTGTTGGGGCTTAGGGGGCGGCGGCTGAGACTGGGTATTATCAACTAAACCCGCTTGGCGAAGGGCTCGCCAAGCTTCAGAGTAGTCCTTTGCAGAAATCTTTTTGTTGTCCAATAGGAAGTTCATCCTAAATGGGAAGGACCAGGAATAGCGAATCCCCTTGCTCTTCAGGACCGCCGAGACTGGTTTCATCTCTCTCCGGCACGCCAAAGTGAACATCGAGAGGTCCTGATAGATGGAGACTGTCGCGTCCTGGAAGTGGATCGTCTTCTTCTCCCGGCCACGACGTATAAGAAGCTCAGCGTCAGAGTAGCGTAGGAATCTCGCAATGACATCTCGTGGCTGGTTGTTAGGGGGTTTTCCCAGAGCACGATGAACTCGTTCAATTTCCATTCCGGAGGCATGTGTAGCCAGCTCCGCCGCCGGAAGCAGTTCCGCTATCAGCAGCCTAAGCACAGTCGGCAGGTCTTCCCCGCCTCCCCCCGGCTCCGGGATCCCACGAAAACACACGTTGTTGCGGCGGGAGCGGTTTTCAATGTCATCAATTTTATAGGTCAGCTCCATTGCCTGCGCACGCTGCCTGTCGAGAGCACATTGTAAGTCCATCAGAGTTCCATCCTGGTCAACCACCTTGGCCTCCACATCCTCCATGCGGGCTCCCAGTTCCGCAACTTCGGTCCGGAGGTCTGCGACGTCATTCATCAATTCTTCCCGTAGAGTGCGGAATTCATTGGCTAACTCTGCGAAGCCCTTACGGAACTCTTGTTTGATTTGAGCCGAGGTGAGTGGCTTATAAGGGTCCAGTTCCTCTTCACTTACAGTTTTGTCGTCAGAGCCCGTTGGAGGAGACTGGCCATGGGGGCTGCTTGAGGCTCTGGACTTACTCTGCAGCCGCTGAGAAGAGCGCATCCCCTCCCGGGTTTCAGAGTTTTTAAGTTTTGCAGCCATCACACAGGGTCACCAGGCTCACACAGTGTTAGGAGAGGTAGAAGCAATGCCAGCAAAAGGGAAGGCACCAGAGAGAGAACGATGCACAAAGTCACACCAGTCCGTAGGACAGCCACCACCACACAGTGTCAGGAGATGTAGGTAAGCAATGCCAGCAAAATAACAGGCACTGGTGGGACAGTGAGATGGAAGGTCTTGAACTGCCTCCAGTCCTCCGGGAGAAATAGCCAGGCACAAGCAGGAGTCAGAAAGTAGCGTAAGGCAGCACGGGACTACACCGTCAGAAGCCCCGAAGCTGTAGGGTAGAAAGCTTCAAGGGGAGATCCAAAGTCACCGTGGGCACAAGTATGGGCCTGCAGGGCACCCAGAGTCTAATCGGGAGGGCGGAGGCCTCGACGGGACACCTGGCTGCCAAAGAGAAACAGACCCAGCCACCAGTTTCAAGCCCAGTTTAAGGGGCGGGCAGGAGAAGACAGTGCACAAACTTACCCCCTTCAAGATGGCTCGTGTGGGTAGAGAAGGGTGGTAAGTGCTGTTGGGTGTTGCAGCAGCCGCCGCCGCGCGGAGTGCACGTGGTCCCAGCCAAGCTCTCCGGCAGATCTTCCACGCTGTGAGTTGCAGTCCCCCTCCTGCGAAACGCTCCGGCGCTCAGCCCGCAGGCAATGAAGAGGGCTCACTTCGTAGGCCCCACGGGGGCCTGCCAGATGAGTTTCGGCAGCGCCAGATGCAGATGCAGATGCAGGGGCTGGTGGCAGGGTCAGGCGAGGGGGAGTCCAGTAGCCGGAGACAACTTTCAGCAGGCCGCTTGACAGTGAGCGTTTCCTCGATGCCCCAGTCCCCGGAGGACCCGCAGGGTCGCGAAATCAAGCGCTGAGGAAGATCGCTGGTTAGAGCCGATCCGGGAGAGGTACTGGGGGGAGCAGAATGCGACTGTACGCTGATGATAGCGAAAAGTTAGGGGTTGTGGGGACGGAGCTTCAGCAAAGTGCGGCCATCTTGCAGTGGGCTCACGAGCGCCCCCTCAGCAGCCCTGTCTTTTGACCTCGCAGGGGCCCTTTTTCCCCCGATGGTTGCCAGCGGGTTTAAGAGGTGTGATCGGTGTAAAACTCATGTCTCTTACCGACACACACGACTACTGCCTCGGACCCGATCATGACCCGATGATCTGTGGTCCGTGTGGCAAAATGTCCTCAAAAGCGTTGAGTCGGCAGCATCAGCGGGAACGTATCTTCTCTGACTCTGGCCGGGCTCGGACCTCGTCAGAGGCTTTGACATCTCGGGACACTGGTCCTGAGCATTGTCGCAGTTCCTCTGAACGGGGGTCTCCTACCCGGGAACATCATCGGAAGAAGAAACCCGCGAGGGCGGGGTCGGTGGACGCTCCTGGTTCCTCGAGGGCCAGGTCGCATAGCCCCGATTCCCGTCCCGGGTCCTCGGAGATGGAGAGGCCTTCCAAACATCCTCGTCTCGAGATGGACTTGCCCGCTCACGTGAGTACTGTTGTCCTTGTGGACTCGCCTCCGAACGACCTGACGTCGGGGCCCGATTCGGGGGCTGCTGGGTCTCCTGAGCTTGGACTCAGGTTGACGGCCTTGGAGAGCAGTTTTGCTGCCTTCATGGACCAGCAGCGGGCATTGATCGCTGGCCTCGCCGGTGCTTCTGCCCTGACCACCGGGACGTCCAAGTCGACCCCGGAGACCGAGCCGATCCTCGAGTCCATGCGAGCTCGAGTCGATCCTCGGTTGCGGTTTCCTTCGGCCTCCCGTTCGGGACCGCGGTGGTCGGGGCGGACGGCATCGATGCCCGCCCAACTGGAGCCGCTAGACTCCACCTCCAAGGAATCAGCCTGGGAATCCGAGGACGAAGAGTCACCTGGTTCTTTTCGGACTCGGTGTGTCCCATCGGACTCCCCCGAGTCCGAACCTCGGAGACGGTCCCCCCCCAGAGGATACCCGGTTCTCGGACTTCGTGCGGGATATGGCCAAGGCCTTGGCCTTCCCCACGGATTCCGAGGAGGAGCCTCGAATCGAAGAGCTCGACGCCCTCCAATATGACTCTCCCCCAAAGGAGGCCTTTATTGTACCGGTTCCTCCGATGCTGGAACGACTTCTCTTCCGCATGTGGGAGAGCGTGGCGTCGTCGCTGGTGTTAAGCAAGCGGGTCGATTCCATTTATCGAGTCCGCAAGAGCCCCGGGTTCCAAAAGGCACAGCTACCGCACCATTCCATGGTGGTGGAATCGGCCATGCATAGACTTAAGAGTCAGAAAATGCACTCCTCGGTGCCTCCCGGTCGAGAGGCTCGAAGCCTGGATGCCCTCGGTAGGAAGTGTTTCCAGGGCTCTATGCTTGCTTGTCGAGTCCAGACCTACCAGCTCTACATGGGCATGTATCTCCGAGACCTGGCTAAAGAAATAGCCGGGTTCTCTGCTGGTCTCTCCGACGAACCTTTGCAGAGGTTCCAAACCTTGTCAACTGGTATTCGGGAGTGCTCAAAGTTTCTCTCGAGCAGCCTACGATGGCTTTGAGGCATCGGCTCGAGTAGCCGCAGCAGGCATCGGTGGCCGCCGCCAGGCTTGGCTTCAGTCATCCGACCTCGAGCCATGGGTGCAGGACAAGTTGGTCGATGTCCCCTGCAGAGGTGAAAACCTCTTTGGCAAGCCCATGGATGAGAAGGCTGCACAGATCGAGACCGAGACTCTCACCAGGACTCGTCTCTCAAGGAAGACCTCTGCCCCTTCTCAGAAGAAGGGCTCGGGGAAAAAGCCCTTTTACCCGAGGAAGGCGGCTGCCTATCAACACTACTCTAATTATCAGGCCTCAGCAGCTCCCCAACAGGGTAAGCAGGCCAAGGGACGGGGTAATGGGTCCCGTAGGCAGCAAGCCCCCAAGCCTGCACCACCGGCCCCTGCTCAGCAGGGTGGGGGTTTTTGACTTCATCAGCATAGCCTCTCCCCCTCAGCTGGTTTCTCTCAGCACAGGAGGCCGGCTGGTCCACTTTGCCCACAGGTGGTCCAACATCACCACAGATACTTGGGTGCTTCACATAGTTCAAGAAGGCTATCTTCACTTTCACCAGGTACCTCCCTCCTATTTTCCAGGGGAGCCTCTTCGACTCCCTCTGCACAGGGACTTACTCCTTCAGGAGTTAGCAAGTCTTCTTCAGGAACAGGCTGTAGAACCGGTGCCCCACCACCTGAGGGGTCAAGGGTTTTACTCCAGGTACTTTCTGATACCAAAAAACAGGAGGCCTCAGACCCATCCTGGACTTGCGCAACCTCAACAAGTTCCTCGCAAAGGAAAAGTTCAAGATGCTTACCCTTGGAATCCTGCTGCCCTACCTCCAGCAGGGAGACTGGCTATGCTCCTTAGATCTAAAGGATGCCTACACTCACATCCTCATTCACCCCAGCCACAGACAATATCTCAGGTTTGTTGTGGGGGGCAGTCATTACCAGTACAGAGTATACTACCCTTTGGCCTGTCCTCCGCACCAAGGGTGTTCACCAAATGTCTAGCAGTGGTGGCGGCTTATCTAAGACTTCAAGGCCTCTTTGTGTTTCCATACCTGGACGACTGGCTCATCAGAGCACAGTCTTCCCAAGAAGCCATTCATGCCACGCACCGCACTGTGGCTCTGCTCCAGTACTTGGGCTTTGTCATAAACTTCGCAAAGTCCACTTTGCTCCCCTCTCAGGATCTCGAGTTCATCGGCGCAAGATTGAACACGCTTCAGGCGCGAGCATTTCTGCCTCTCGACAGGGCAAACAGGCTCATGGATCTTGCCAGCCACTTTCACAGCAATTCCCTGGTCTTTGCCAGGCAATTTCTGCGACTGCTCGGGCATATGGCTTCCACAGTCCATGTGACCCCCAATGCCCGCCTAAACATGCGCCCTGTTCAATGGTGCCTTCGCACACAATGGCATCAGGCCACTGGGAGCCTAGCAGACTCCGTACAGATCTCCGACCCGCTGGTCTCTTCTCTACAATGGTGGCTTCATCTGCCAAACCTAGTGCTAGGAATGGCTTTTCAGCCTCCTCAGGTCCTGACGACCGATGCTTCTCTCCTGGGCTGGGGAGCACATTGCCAAGGGAAATGTACTCAATGCCTCTGGACTCATTGGGAGTCTGCTCAGCAGATAAACTTCCTGGAGCTCAGAGCCATCCGCCTAGCTCTCGGAGCCTTCTCCCACCTGACTTCTCACCAGTCTGTGCTGGTCCAGACAATCAGGTTGCAATGTTCTACGTGAACAAACAAGGCGGAACAGGTTCCTTCCTTCTCTGTCAGGAGGCACAGAAACTGTGCTCTTCGGCCGTCCACCACGGCATCATCCTCAAAGCTGTCTATCTCCCAGGTCAGGAAAATTACCTGGCAGACAAGCTGAGCAGGATCCTCCAGCCACACGAGTGGAGGTTGGATCCGTTGGTGGTTCAGCGGATCTTTCTCAAGTGGGGCCTCCCCACCATAGATCTGTTTGCCAGTCCTCTGAACCGGCAACTTCCCAGATTCTGCTCTCGACAACCACTTCCTCTCAGGGTAGCGGCGGATGCTTTTCTGATTCCATGGTCCACGGGCCTCTTGTATGCCTTTCCTCCCATGCTGCTGGTGTCTCAGACGCTCTTCAAAGTTCTCAGACAAAGCCTCGATGATCCTAGTGGCTCCCCGGTGGCCGAGACAACCTTGGTTCTTGCTTCTGATGTAGCTGGCGGTGGACACTCCGCTTCCTCTGGGGTTTCAGCCCGACCTCCTGTCAGAGGATCAGGGGACTCTCCTGCACCCCAACCTCTGGTCCCTTCATCTGATGGCCTGGCTGCTGAAAGGGTAGTCCTTGCTCCCCTCCGGCTGCCTCCAGATGTAGAGGAAGTCGTCTTGGCCTCCAGGCGGCCCTCCACCCGGAAGTCCTACGCTCTTAAGTGGCGTCGGTTCTCCGTCTGGTGTGCTCAGCAGTCTCAAGATCCCTTTTCCTGTTCAGCATCAGTGGTCTTGCAGTACTTGCTTTGCCTCTCCAATCTTGGACTTAAGTCCAACTCAGTCAGGGTCCACCACAGTGCTCTTTCTGCGCATCACATGCCGGTGGATGGCAGGCCTCTTTCCAGCCACCCTCTAGTGGCTCGTTTTCTCAGAGGCCTCCTTCTCCTTAAACCACCTTTGCGCCCACCAGCCCCTGACTGGGATCTGAATGTGGTTTTACAGCGGATTACCTGTCCGCCTTTTGAACCTATGGCTACATGTCCTCTTCGTTTTCTTTCTTGGAAAACCTTGTTCTTGGTAGCCCTCACTTCTGCTAGACGCGTTAGTGAGCTACAGGCCCTAGTATCTGATCCTCCTTACACTAGGTTCTACAAGAATAGGGTAGTCCTCCGGACTCACCCTAAGTTTCTTCACAAGGTGGTTTCCCCTTTTCACATCAACCAGGAGGTGGTACTTCCGACCTTCTTTCCCAGGCCACACTCCAGCCGAGCTGAAATGGTCCTGCATACTATGGACTGTAGGAGGGCGTTAACCTTCTACCTTGACCGTACGCGGGAGCACCGAAGGGCTGTTCAGCTCTTCGTGTCTTATGACCCCAATAAGTTGGGGCTCCCTGTCTCCAAGCGTACTCTGTCCATCTGGATTGCTGACTGTATCGCTTGGGCTTATGGGGCCGCCGGCCTCTCGTTGGAAAGTCGAGTCACGGCTCATCGTGTTAGGGCGAAGGCTGCGTCAGTGGCTTACCTCCGCTCTGTTCCATTGGCAGACATCTGCCGGGCCGCTACTTGGTCTTCAAGCCAGACTTTTGCAGCCCATTACTGCCTGGAGAGGGAGTCCCGCAGGGACAGTGCTTTCGGACAGGCAGTCCTCCGTAATCTCTTTGAGGTATAGGCAACTCCTACCCTCCGTCCCGGATGTTGGGCTACCGGTTGGAGGCGTATTCAGAGAAGATTCCTTCCTTCTGTGCTACTGAGCTTGAGGGAGCTCCTTTTTGAGCTTAGGGTCTCCGGTAGCCTTAAGCTTGGGAGTCCCATATGTGAGGACTGACTTCCTGCTTGGTCCTGGAGAAAGAGTAGTTACTCACCTGTAACAGGTGTTCTCCAGGAGCAGCAGGAATCAGTCCTCTCAACCCTCCCTCCTCCCTTTGGAGTTGCAGGTCTATGTTTTTTTTTTGCTAATTTTTTGCTGTCTTTTCGCTATGTCATCAGACTGAGCAAGATGGCACCCTTGGGTGGGAAGAGGACCGCGCATGCGCGCTGCAATTCCCAAAGGCTTTCTTTGAAAGCTGGGGAAAATTGCTCCGCGAGGGCTCCGTCGGCGCCGACGTCACCCATATGTGAGGACTGATTCCTGCTGCTCCTGGAGAACACCTGTTACAGGTGAGTAACTACTCTCACCGAACGTAGTTCAGATGTTATGAGGATTTTGAGGGCACATTGGCCGATATTACAATTGCATGCATGTTTTAATAAGCCTTTACAAATAGCTTATTCAAGGGGTTTGAATTTGAGTGATCGTCTGGTAAGAACCACAGAGTAGCAGGATAGACCAGT
Organism: Ichthyophis bannanicus; assembly: GCA_033557465.1. Lineage (NCBI taxonomy): Eukaryota > Metazoa > Chordata > Amphibia > Gymnophiona > Ichthyophiidae > Ichthyophis > Ichthyophis bannanicus. Next base: position 644,298,596 of record CM066032.1, read on the forward strand.
TTTGACAAGTACCCAGGGGGGGCATTCCCCCTGCGAATCATGTCCGTTTTGTGTTACGACAATGTCTGGTTTAGTCTGGTCACATCCTATTACTTCTAAATCTTACATCCGTAGATGGAAGACCACCTGTATGTTGGAATATGTAGTCTACCTCTTATGTCCCTGTAACCAATTGTATGTGGGCAGGACGATCCGCTCAGTCAGGAGGAGGTTGACGGAACATGCATCCCGCATTCGCCGTAAGGTTTCATCTGCACCAATGGTAGATCATTGTATAGATTATCAACATACATTTGAAGATTTTTGGTGGACTGTGATTGATTTTGTTCCCTTTGATCCTCGGGGTGGAGATCGTCTATTGAAACTCCGTTTGGAACAACGATGGATTTTTACATTGGATACGGTGTCTCCCAAAGGACTGAATCGTGAAATTGAATGGGATAGCTTGCTGACATAGACATTTGGTTTGGTCCAATCAAAATAGGGACTCCTTATCAGTGGGATGGACCCTGTTTTAGATTGGTGGGTTTCCTCTATTTTAATGCTATTGTTTGAGCGCTATGGACAAATGAAAAATCCTGGCTGCAGTGACGGCGGTTTGGAGAAACAGTTGCCTGACAAAGAATGGACTGTGAATGCACTTGATACAGGGTCTTGTCCCGAAATGTGCACGTCGTGCGATTACATTGGTTTGTGAGCAACAGCGGGATTTGGATATTTTGATCGTTGAAGATTTGTACAGATAAGTACCCTCTTTGGAAGGGTTTTTAAATGGTTTGGAAACCTTTAAATTGAATAAAAGAAGTTTGCCGTCTGGAGGGGGTTGGACTCTTGGTTCTGGCCCTCCCTCTGCACGCAAAATACGAAAAAAGTAAAAAAGATTATTTAATGTGTTGGGGAAGTGAGTGAGGGGTTGGTTAAAGAGTGGATTTCTTATTTATGGTACAGATTGCATCGACATCCGCTTCGGTGTCGAATGCAGCGGTACACTGTTCTGTGATGCCCATCGGTACCGATCACTCCCGATGTCGATACCACCCGGTACGCGTATCGGGCTCTTCAAGAGCATCCAGACAGGCGATACTTCGATTCCTCTGAGGACTCTGATGAATCAGAGGTCTCTGTCGAAGCATCGGTGATCCATCCTCAGGAGCCCTCTTCTCCAAAAAGGAGAATGTCTGTCTCCTCCAGAAGATTTGTCTTTTTAGGATTTCATTAGGGAAGTGGCCAGGGGCCTTTCCATCTCAGTGGCCCCTGACACAGAGCCTAGAGCCAAAAAATTAGATATTTTACAATATCCTAAGGCTCCTAAGGAGGCAGCCACTTCACCAATACATGAAATTCTTTATGATCACATGTTGGGCATATGGGAGACTCCTCTCACCATTTCCCCTCATTCTCGCAGGTTGGACACCATGTATCGTGTTCCTCCTTGTCCTGGCTTTCATAAGACTCAGCTTCCTCACCACTCTATTGTGGTGGAGTCTGCTATGAAGAAGATAGAGTACAAAAAGGCACTCTTCTGCTCCTCCAGGAAGAGAATGCAGAACCCTAGATGCCTTTGGCAGGAGAGTTTTCCAGGCCAGTATGCTTGTTGCCAGAATCAACTCCTATAGTCTCTATATGGGGATGTTTCTTAAGGAGATTACAGATCACCTGCAAACTTTATCTCCTTTTATTTGACGATAAAAGGGAGGAGTTTCTCACCTGGCTCAAACATGCCCAGGATGTTTCCAAGTTTTTCCAACCGTGCAGCCTTTGACTCCTTTGAAGGTGCCAGCAGAGCCTCGGCTATTGCCATAGGTGCACGTAGAGTTGCTTGGTTACAAGCTTCTGATTTGGAACCCTGGGTTCAAGATGGCCTAGGTAACCTTCCTTGTACAGGTGAAAACCTTTTTGGCAAGGATTGGCAAGCAAAGGCCACCCAGATGGATGCTGAAAATTCGGCTTTAGATAGACTTTCAAAGTTTACTTCTGCTCCTTTTAAGAAAAGGTTGTTCAAAAAGGTTTTTTTCCCCAAAAAAGGCAGATACTATTCTGCTTATGGTCAGCAGGCCTCTTCTGCAGGTCGTTTTGCTACAGAGACAGCAACAACCGAAACGGGCTAAGCCTAAGGCTCCTAGGACTGCTACAGCCCAACAGCCTCAGCCTCCTCAGGGCCTTTGACTTACAACTAGAGAACTTAGCCTTTCTGGCTCTAGAACATCCAGAGCCTCTCACCATTCCAGGAAGGTTAGCTCACTTTGCTCCCAGATGGGAACAAATCACAGCAGAGCAATGGACCCTCTCCATCATAAAGGAGGGCTACAAGCTCCATTTCCTAAACCTTCCCCCTCACACCATGGTGAGACAGTTCAATTCTCCAACATCTCTCCTCGACCTTCTGGGTCAGGAGATTGCTACCCTTCTTGCCCAAGGGGCAATAGAACTTCTTCAACAGGGCTCAGGGTTCTACTCCCCCTACTTTCTCATCCCAAAGAAAACGGGGTTACAGACCCATATTAGATCTCATTGAATTGAACAAGTTTCTATGCAAGGAGAAATTCAAGATGACTTCTCTCGGTACTCTCCTTCCATATCTCCAGAGTCAGGACTGGCTTTGTTCTCTAGATCTCAAGGATGCGTACACCCATGTCCTCATCCATCCATCACACAGAAGGTTCCTTCGGTTCCTTTTCCAAGGAAAGCACTATCAATACAGGGTGCTTCCCTTCGGTCTGGCCTCTGCACCAAGGGTGTTCACAAAATGCATGGCAGTAGTTGCTGCATTTCTACGCACTCTAGGGATATTTGTATTCCCATATCTGGACGACTGGCTCATCCGAGCTCCATCCCAGTCAGAGGTCCAGGCTTCCCTGGCCTGCACAAGGCGTATCCTTCAGTATCTGGGACTTGTAATAAACATCCCAAAATCTCATCTCACCCCTACTCAATCTCTGGAGTTCATAGGGGCCTTACTGGATACCACCACTGCAAGGGTCTATCTTCCCCAGGCCCGTTGCCTATGCTTGGTGCAGTTAGCCTCCCAGATTCAGTTAAAGTCCCATTTAACTGCTCGAGAGATGTTACAACTGTTAGGCCACATGGCATACACCGTGCATGTGGTCCCCTATGCTCGCCTGCACATGAGGGCAGCTCAGTGGACTCTATCCACCCAGTGGACCCAGGCATTAGGATGCCTGTCAGACAAAATAGCAACCTCCAGTCGCCTTTTTTGGTCCCTCCAGTGGTGGAAGTCCACTCAAAATCTGTTGCTGGGGTGCCCCTTTCAACAGTTGCTACCCCAAGCAACCCTTACAACAGATGCCTCTCCAAAGGGTTGGGGAGCTCATCTACAAGATCTCTCCACCCAAGGCATCTGGTCTCCACAGGAGACATCTCTACATATCAACCTCTTAGAGCTCAGAGCAATCTTTCTGGCTCTGTCTTCCACACCCTGCTCAGCTACAAGACAGTCCTTATCCACACGGACAACCAAGTAGCCATGTTCTACGTGAACAAGCAGGGGGGGACTGGCTCTGTCGCTTTACAACAAAGCTCTGAGATTGTCGGCCTTCGCCAGAGAGCATCAAATCCATCTCATGGCAGTGTATCTTCCAGGGGTTCAAAACTCTTTGGCAGACAGACTTGGTCGAGTTCTGCTTCCACACGAATGGTTCCTCCATGGGGACCAGATAGCCAGGATTTTTCGAATTTGGGGAACCCCAGACATAGACTTGTTTGCAAGTCCGTAGAATGCCAAACTTCCCCGGTTCTTTTCCAGAATTCCGTGTCAGGGAGTTCAGGCCAGGGATGCCTTCCTCCTCCACTGGGGGCAAGACTTCCTCTATGCCTTTCCACCCATTCCCCTAATTCCCAAGACACTCCTCAAACTTCAGAGAGACAAGGGGTCTATGATCCTCATAGCACCACATTGGCCACGCCAAGTGTGGTACCCTCTACTTCTGCATCTCTCAAGCTCCCTCCCTGGACTTGGGATCTGCTCCAGACCTCCTGTCCCAGGAGGAGGGAACGTTGTGGCACCCAAATCCCCAGTCTCTTCACCTCAGAGCCTGGTTGCTGAAGGCCTAGACCTTCAAGATTTGCATCTTTCTCAGCAAGTAAAGGATATCCTTTATGCTTCCAGAAAGCCTTCCACTAGACGTTCCTATGCTTTTAAATGGAAAAGGTTTACCGTTTGGTGTGCAGAGAAGGGTCTTAACCCTCTTGCAATACCTCTGAATTCTTTACTAGAGTATTTGCTGCATTTATCCCATGCAGGCCTTAAAACGAATTCAGTTGTATTAACCCCAGATGGGGGGACCACAGACTTCTCTGTGCTTTGTCATCAATACCCGCTGGATAGTAACGATGTTTTTCGGTATGCTCAACTTCGTAGTTATGTTCGTACGGTTCCTGCGGCAGCTTTGCGAGGGGAGGTGAGTACTGCAATTGAGGTGGTGCTTTTAGGGGGAGAGCAGGGGACACGTGTGTCTTGGCTACATAAAACGTTATTGGATGGGGTTCTTCCTCTCGACATGGCACCGCTGGCGGTAGCGTGGAAGGCTGAGTTGGGGGAGGAGGTTAGTATTGACGAGCTCCTAAGTGGGTTGGCTGCTATTCCGTCTCTGAGCGTACTGGTGCTTCACAAGGATACCCAATATAAGATTTTGCAACGTTTATATTTTGCTCCTCTTAGGGAGTGGCGGGCTGGGGTAGGAGGAACCCATTGCTGTCCTCTGTGCGGAGCCCAGGGCTACGTTAGGACATATGCTTTGGAGCTGTGTGCATGTTCAGATTTTCTGGGGGAAAGTTCGGTCTTACCTGACCACTTGTCTTCAACAGTCTGTGCATTTGAACGCTAAAAATATGGTGTTAGATGTGTGGGAGGATTCGTGGACGACTGCGTTGGGTACAGTGGGTTGGTGCTGGGTGCGATTGGTGTTGGTGACTTCTAGAATGACAGTGTTAAAGCATTGCCTGGATGCTCGGGGCCCCACGTATGGTATTTGGAGAATTCATCTTCATAAGACCATGCTTATGGAGCAGTTGTGGGCCCGAGGGAGTGCGCGGAGATGGCAGCGGTTTTTGGAAGGCTGGGGACCGCATCTGCAATCACTGTCCTGGAGAGATCGCAGTAGGGTCCTGAGTGGGCCCTGATGGCCTAGATTGGAGGGATGTTAAGCCCATTCCAAGATATCTGCAAGCCCAGAATGTTTGTCTGTTAATCTATTTGGTATGGGAGGGGATCCAGGATAGTGTGGGGGGGGGGGGAGGAAGGGTGGAGGGGCTTGGGTTAGGTTAGAGGGGTTAGGAGAGAGAGTGCAGGCCCCAGTATGCATGCGGCACTTTAATTGCTGACGGGTCCGGGAGAAGAGTCAACCCCAGGCCTGTTGGTACAAACTCATGTTTTCTTACTCCTATCTTCTAACACCGGGTATGTTATGTTGGAAGTGCCCCTGTTGTGTGGTGGGGACAGGGTGGGGGGGGGGGGGAAACGGGGGAGACTTAAGTTGTGTTTCTAAATGAGGATCCTGTATCTTGTTTTTGCCAACTGTTCTGGCGGCATAATTTCTATATGTGATGTTTCACTTTGGAAATTTGAATAAAAACAGATTAAACATAAAACAAATTCAGTAAGAGTCCATTTGAGTGCTATTGCAGCATCCCTTAAACCTCTCAATGGACAGCCTATTTCCTCTCATCCTCTTATAGCAAGATTCATGAGAGGCCTTCATTTGACTAAACCTCCCATCAAACCACCTCCAGTGGCATGGAACTTGAATCTGGTTCTTGGCCAGCTTATGCAGCCACCCTTTGAACCCTTAGCCACTACCTCCTTGAAATTCCTTTCCTGGAAGGTTATTTTTGTCATTGCAGTCACTTCAGCTCGCCGCATCAGTGAGCTGCAAGCCTTGGTGGCTAATCCTCCTTATACCAGGTTCGATCATGACAAGGTAGTCCTCAGGACTAATCCACACTTTATGCCTAAAGTGGTCTCACCTTTTCGTCTGAACCAGGAGGTTTATTTACCTGTCTTTTTTCCAGGACCTCATGCTTCAAGTGCAGAGAGGAATCTTCATACCCTGGATTGTAAAAGAGCTCTTGCCTTTTACTTACAAAGGACACAGCAACATAGAAAGTCCTCTCAGCTTTGTTGCTTTTGATCCCTCTCATTTAGGACTTCCAGTCTCTAAAAGAACTCTATCCAATTGGATTGCTCAATGCATTTCTTTCGCCTACCAGAGTAAGAACCTTTCTCTGGAGGGCTATGTCACAGCTCACAATTTGAGGGCCATGGCAGCCTCTATGGCTCATCTGAATTCTGTGTCCATCGACCAGATCTGTCGAGCGGCCACCTGGGCTTCGGTTCATACCTTCACAGCCCATTACTGTTTGGACAAGGACTCCTGCCGGGATGCCTTGTTTGGTCAGGCTGTTCTCAAACACCTGTTCCATACCTAACCAACTCCTACCCTCCATCCCTGGCTGGATGCCTGAGATTCATGGGTGGAGGTAGAGCCCTTCCCAGGGACTCACAACCTGGGTGATCTCCCAGGCATCTCTAGCTGGGGAGTCCCCATATGTGAAGACTCATTCCTGCTTGTTCCTGGAGATAGCACAGTTACTTACCTGTAACAGGTGATCTCTGGGAACAGCAGGAATAAGTCTTCCCAACCCACCCACCTCCCCTAGGAGTTGTATCTCTCTATCTTTCTTTCCTTTCCTCACTCTCTCTTTGTCTCAGCTTTAAAACTCGAACTGGAGAGAGGCGGTTAGGAAAGGCGGGAAGGCAGCGCGTAGGCGCTGTGGGATGTTCCCAAAAGCTTTCCTTTTGGATGCTGGGGAGCGTTCCCGCGCAGGCTCCGTCGGTACCGATGATACCCGTATGTGAAGACTTATTCCTGCTGTTCCCAGAGATCACCTGTTACAGGTAAGTAACTGTGCTTTTCACTAACCAATCACAATGTAGATATCTAGCCAACAGTGCAGCTATAAAAACACACGGAATTTTTGAAATTCATACGCTTTCTGGATCGACCATTAAGATGGCTCAGACCCTGACATTGGAGGAGAGTGTTTGTGTGTCCTTTATGAGCGAGGAAGGATTTTCAAGCCGTCAGATAGCCAGGAAAGTTGGCTGCAGTCAGAGCGCTGTTAAGATTGTACAGAAGAAAGAAACAGGTTCAGTGGGGTGGACAAGCCTCGTTCAGGTCGTCCACGTGCATCAGCATCACGCCAGGACCACGCATTTCACTGCCTAATCGCAAGTTGACCTCTCCTCAGCTACTTCAATAGTGGTCAGACAAGAGTGAGGTCAGTGTCCAGCTCATCAACAGTTCGTCACCGGTGCCTGCAGTTTGGTGTCCGAGGCTGCAAAGTACGGAATAAGCCATTGATGACTGATATACAAAGGCACAACCGGATCGTGTGGGCGACAAAGCACTCAACCTGGTTGACTGAAATGTGGGAAAAGGTGCTATTCAGCGATGAAAGCACCTTCTGCCCGTTTGGTAACCAGGCCCACACCTATGTGAGGATTTCCTGGAGAGGAATTCAAGCCTGAGTGTCTCAATCTCACTGTGAAGCATCCTTTGAAGGTCATGGTCTGAGGCTCCATGGCTGCCAGTGGCGTTGGACGTCTTCACATCGATGGAATGGTCAACGGGGCCAAGTACATCACTATACTGAAAAAGTGCATGGTGCCATCAGCACACCAGCTGTTTCCTGGCCAGTTCTTGTTCCAAGATGACAATGCACCCTGCCATCGCTCCAGACAGATTGTCAGCTGGAAGCAGCGGAACAACATCAAGTCAATGGACTGGCCTGCCCAGTCTCCAGATCTGAATCCAATCAAGAACCTGTGGCACAAGGTGGCCTTGGAAATATCCAAGAGGCATCCGACATCAAAGCGTGAGCTGATTGAGTCACACATTGCAGCTTGGAACCGCGTTGTCACCAACGATCACCTTGTCAGACTGGTTCATTCAATGCCGACAAGGTGCAGTCAGGTGATCAAGAACAAAGGGTGGCCCATCGAATACTGAGCCATCACTGACACACAAACGGCCTTTTTCAAGGCCGCATACATTAATTTGAAGGAAACCTTAATATTTTAAAGCATACTTACAATAATATATCGTTGGCCAACGATGTATATTACATGATTTTCACAGAAAATCTATCAACAGGACAACTATGGGGAACAAACGAAGAAAATAAGGTCCAAACCAATACTAAACGTGGGCCCTAATAGCCAAATCTATCACTTATGAGATACACAGAAAAAGCCACTGGGAGGAAAAAGAAATTGATATAAGGTCACGAAGTTGAAAAAGCGTCAAATTTACAAGTGATTCCAGACTTTTGCACACCACTGTAGATAGTGCTGGGGAGATGTCTGCTGTCTTGGTACACGTCGGTACCAATGACAAAGGATAAATTTAGGCTTTTAAGTAGAAAGTTGAAATCCAGAACTTCCAGGGTAGCATTCTTCAAAATGCTTCCCATTCCACACGCAGGACCCAAAAGGCAGGCAGAGCTCCAGAGTCTCAATGTGTGGATGAGACTATGGTGCAAGGATGAGGGTTTTGGATTTGTTAGGAGCTGGGGAACATTTTGGGGAAAGGAGGAGCTATTTCGGAAGGGATGGGCTGCACCTTAACTGGGGTGGAACCAGGCTGCTGGCATTAACCTTTAAAAAGGAGAGAGAGAAGCTTTTAAACTAGATAATAGGGGAAAGCCGACACTCGCACAGGAGCGCATGGTTCAGAAGAATGTATCCTTGAAGGATACTACCAAAAGCAGAGCGGTTCCAAAAAAGAGTAAAATAGCCCTAATGCCCTCGCGTATGGAGCAGACAGAGCTTAAAGATCTCTACCAATAGCCAGATTACTATGAATAAAATACAGTCTCAATTGCTTGTATGCAAATGCTAGAAGTCTAAAAAATAAGATTAGAGTTAGTATATATAGCACTAAATGAGAGGTTAGATATGATTGGAATATCAGAGACATGGTGGAAGGAGGACAACCAGTGGAACACTGATACCTGGATACAAACTATATTGTAATGATAGAGCAGATCAAATTGGTGGAGAGGTTGCACTCTGTTAGAGAGGGCATTGAGTCAGAAAGGATTAAAGTTTTTTGCAGGAAACAAAATTTGCTGTAGATTCTCTATGGTTTGAAATTCCATGTAAAAAGGGGAAGGCGATGGCAGTGGGGGTGTACTATCGACCGCCTGGCCAGAACGAACAAATGGATGTCAAAATGCTCAAAGAAATCAAGGAAGCTAACAAAAGTTACAAAACAGTAATAATAGTGGGTGATTTCAATTACCCCGGTATTGACTGGGTCAGTGTCACAGCAGGACATGCTAGGGAGATAAAGTTTCTAGATAAAATAAATGACTGCTTCTTGGAGCAACTGGTTCATGAAGCTGTGAAACTAGAGGGCATAAAATGAAGCTGCAAATGGGTAAATTGAAAGGGAATGTCAGGAAATACTTTTTCACTGAAAGGGTGGTGGATGCTTGGAATGCCCTCCTGATGGAAGTAGTGGGGGAAAATACAGTGACAGAATTCAAAATTGCATGGGACAGACACATTGGAACCCTTTACAGCAACAGGATAAAATCAAAATAAACTTATCTAATTTCTCAGCATACAGGGGTGTCCAGCACGGAGTGGTGTGTTCACCCCTAAAACAGACATGGGGAAGGGTGGCCTGCACAGAGAAGCAGGTGCACCTACTCTTGCCATCTTACTAGGCGGACTAGATGGACCATACTGGTCTTTATCTGCCGTCATTTACTATGTTACTATTCATAGCAAAAAAAAAAAAACTGAGTCATTTGGATCATTAGATGATAGAGGGGTAAAAGGGGGGGCAGTAAGGGGGGTTCTGGTGATGTCAGTACCTGATTGGATGCCTGAAGAGCTAGCTCTGATGCGGACAGTTAATAAACGCCCCAAACTGGCTTGAAGAGTCTCCGATACACCCCGCATAATCGAGGTGTGGCTGCTCTGGTGGGGAACGGATCGTATCTGTTTGGATGGCAGGGAAGAAACCCAGAATCGATTTGAAAGCCGCCTCCAAGGGAACTGCGGGGGCTAAAAATACCGCTAAGATGGTGTCGGGCCAGAACAAGGCTGACAGGTTAGTGGAAGCAGACTCTGTGAGGAACTCAGAGCGAGATCCAGGGGCTGCACAATGACTTAAGAGTGGTTCAAGAGCACAAAGCAGGAGCTGAGTTCCTTCAAGTCTGAGGTGCAGGGTTGGTTCAACGACTTAGACATATATGGCGTTGCTGGGTGCGTGGCTAGAGGAGATGGAGAACCGCAGGGAGCAGCACGAGGGGCAATGCTTTGAGCGAGCAGCGCCTGAATTCAATGAGCTGCATGCAGTTGGAGCTATGGCAGAAACTGGAGGACCTGGAGAAGTGGTCTTGGCGTTCAAACATTTGTATCCGAGACTTGCCAGAGTGAGGGAGCTATGAATTCTCTCTCTTTGAGGAGGAGTTCTGCAGGGCCGTGCTGTGGGCAGCAGGGGTGCCCTTGGAGTGTTTTTCCATGGATCGTGCACACAGGTCTCTGGGCCCCAGGAGAGAGAACAGGCCTCGGGACATAATTGCGTGTTTGCATGAATATAGACCAAAGAAACTTGTGACATCTGTGGGGAGGAAGTTGGGAAAGATCCATTGGAAGGACGCAGAGGTGGAAATGTATTCTAACATTTCTAGTATCACTATGAGAAAACAGAGAATACCAAGCAGTGACAAAGAAGCTCAGGGAAGAAAATGTTATAGGTGGCTTTTTCCTGTAGGCCTCCAGTTCACTATCAATGGGAAAACTACTGTGGCTAATTCGGTTGAGGCAGCAATAACGAGCTTGCAGCAGTCGGGTTGGGTGAACATCCTGGCCTACCTTCCACGCACCAATGGGAGCTCGGGTCCTGAAGGTGTGTCCATGGGCTCACAATTGCAATGGTGTTGGACTCCAAGTGGTGATAAGCGATTACAGCACCAGAGGACTCTAAAAGGACAGCAACCAAAAATCTCTTGAAGCCCTTAAGGGCCCGATAAGTATCGCCTTGTGTGTGTGGGGAGGAAGTTTGCTTTAATAAGGGGTGCTAATAACCTGTGGGGGTAAGATTGTATTCATTTAATCTTGTACATTTCTGTGAATTGTGTGGAGGGGGTTTGAGTTGGTGGGTGTGGTTATTGCTGTATAGATGTGAGCATCCTTGGGCTGTCCAGGTCTGGCTTGCACAGCTCAGGTCCTATTGCGATGGGTCTGGTGGATGGGAGTGTTGGGGGAGGGGGAGGTGGGGGTGTACTGGGGGAGGGGAGTAGAAGGGTGCATTGTAGATTGGAACTGGGTATGGTGGCTTGGGGGGGTTTTGGGATCATAATGGCTGATGCTAACCTGGTGACGCTTAATGTCAAGGGCCTTAAGTCCTACATTAAAATGTCAACTGCTCCTCAAAGAGTGCAAGAGATTAAGGGACGATATTGTGTGTTCTCAGGAGACATCTCCTGACTAAGGATGAATGTTGAATGAGTCATCTCCATTATCCCCAACAATTTTTTGCATCAAATAGGATTGAGAAGAAGGCGGGAGTGGTGATTCTCTTAACTAGCAGGATGACTGGACATATTCTGGAGGTGTTTAGGGATAAGGGAGGGTGCTATGCGATAGTTAATATCAAGTGGGGGGCTGCGGTATATACATTTGCCAGTATCTGTGCCCCGAATTCTAATCAAGCAGAGTACTTTCAGGAGCTCCACAATATATTACTACGTAGTGCTGAAGGCAAATTAATCCTGGAGGGGGGGCTTTAATGTGGCCCTTGACCCCTTGGTGGACTCATCTAGAGGAGCGGCTTCGACCCATAGACTGCATAGACTTCGGTTGAAGCAGTTCTTAGATGGTCTGGACCTGGTAGATATATGGAGGGAGCTAAACAGTGGCCAGAGGGACTATTCGTTCCAGTCACCGGTTCATTGGGAGGAGTGGCCTAGTGGTTAGGACAAGGTACTTCGGGCCGGAGGGCCGGGGGTTCAAGTCCCACCTGCGGACAGCAATCTCAGGCCGGAGGGACTGGGATTTCTAGTCCTATAGGCACTCCTTGTGGTCTTGGGCAAGCCACTTAACCCTCCATTGCCCATGTTCCCTGTAAGTATTAGCGTATGTGTGTCATATCCCCTCGTGTTAAATGTATCTCCCAATTGACCGCTTTGACCCGGTGAAAAGCGGGATATAAATACAGCTAAAATAAATAAAATAAAAATAAAATAAAATGAGGTCTACTCTCAGATTGACTTGTTAGTGGATAAGACCCTTGTGCCAGAGGTGAGGGATAGTACTATCCGGGAGTGCACGTGGTCAGACCATGCCCCAGTGACTTGTGGTCTTGGGTTGGGGAACCAGAAAACTAATAGGGCTTGGTGGAAATTGAATGAGTCCCTGTTAAGTCGATAGTTCAGCAGATTGTGGCGGAGATATGGGACTACATGTCCCTGAATGATAGGGGTGAGTGTGTGCTGAGCATCATCTGGGACTGCCTGAAGGCGGTAATAAGGGGGACATTTATAGCAATTGGGGTATATCGGAAGTGGACAAGAGCGCCAGCAACAACAATTGATAATGTCAGTTAGGGAAATGGCCAAAAAAGCAGAAAAATCCCCAAATCTATATAAATATAAATTTTTGTCAGATGAAATAGCAGGAGAAAAGATTTCTCCCTCGAATGCTGAAAACATCCATTTTCTCAAAGAAAGCTCAAAGAACCACACTTATCTTATAAAACTCTGATGCTTTTAGTGGAAAGGTGTCCAATAAGCCCAGCTCTAGTCAGAAAGTTAATCCCAGAATTACACGACGTGCACATTTCGAATCCAAATCCTGGACTCTGTATCAAGTGCCACTGGGTGTTGTCCTTCAAGGGCTTCTACTAAAACCACCGTATGTCGAAACTTAAATCTTTTAGGAGTCTGCATCTGAAAGGATTGGCCAATAGACATGTGAATTTGTTTGAGCTACCAATCAAAATGAAGGGATAACCCCACATCATGGGGGAAACCCTGCAATGATAGGTTACGATTACATGAGACTTAGCCAATCATTGCAGGGGTTTCCCCCATGACATGGGGTTATCCCTTCATTTTGATTGGTAGCTCAAACAAATGCACTACCAGGGTTACCCACCTTATCCTTCAGCACTGGCTCTGCCTCAGGATGGACAGGGCAAGAGCGACCACCAGGATCCCCGTAAGCCAAAGGGCCCTAAGAGCCAGACCCTGGCACAAGGAAGTAACGGGAGTAGAAACAGTGATCTTTGAGGTGTGGCGGGACCACTAACACTGCTTGCTCCTCAAGGAGGTTGGCAAGCTCCTGTGCCATGACCACCTGGTGGGCAGGCAGCTGAGGGGGCTCCACGGGGCAGAAGGGTGGAGGAAGTTGGTCCAGATGAAGGTGGTAACCCTCTCAGACAACCTGGAAGACCCAGGTGTCAGAGGTGACAGACTCCCAGCAGGGAGCAAAGTGGACCAGGCGTCCTCCCACCGGTCTCCTTCCACCGAACCTGTGGTCTCTATCCCTCATAGCTTGGTGGCTGAGCAGGTTGCACTAGACCCACCCACCCCCCCCCCTCGCCTCCTTGTAGAGATCGAGGACATATTGCTGGTGTTGTGCAAGGACTTGACTAGGAGTGCTTGCGCCTTTAAGTGGTGTCGGTTCTCGGTGTGGTGCTCAGAGGTATGAGTCAACTCATTCTCTTGCCCCACCCACCTGGCCCTGCAGTACCTGCTCCATCTCTTGCAGGCGTGCCTGATGTCCAACTCAGTCAGGGTCCACCTGCGCGTAATCTCGACCAACCACCACCCAGTCGAGGGCAGACCCCTCTCGGGCCAGCCACTGGTCCTCTGCTGCTTTCCAGGCCCTCCATCCAACTGCCTCCGGCAGTGGGATCTCAATGTTGTCCTCACCCGGCTAATCCAGCCACCATTTGAGCTGATGGCATCCTGCTCCCTTTGGCACCTTTCGTGGAAGGTGTTTTTTTCTAGTAGCCCTTACCTTGGCCCGGAGGGTCAGTGAGCTCCAGGCTCTGATGGCTGACACTCCCTACACGAGATTCTACAGGAACCGGGTGGTCCTTCGAACACACCCCCAAGCTTCTTCCGAAGGTTGTCTCGGATTTTCACCTCAACCAGGAGATACCGTATTTTCACGCATATAACGCGCACCTGCATATAATGCACAGAGATTGGGCTTTTATGTAATAAAGTTCTCACATTACGCGCCCTCGCATATAGCGCGCGCGCGTTATGTGGATATCTCTTGTGTGGCAGTAAATTCACTTTGGTTTTGAAATAAACTCCTGGCACGTGGACTTTTTTTGAGTGGAGTAGCTGAGTGATCCCCAAGGCCTGGCCTCACAGCTCTTGCTGCTATCACCCCGAGAAACCGATACCAGACCCTGCGGTAAGGAAAGCGTGTTACCCTTCAGCCTCTGAAAGTGAACTCCTTGTCTTTTACAGGGAATAATCCCCACCAAACAGGAGTCACATTAGTGACATGCCTACTAAGTGTGTACGGTGGCCCTTTAATCTTTCTGCCCATCTTTGAACTACAGTCATAAAAAGCTCAACCTCAGAACAAAAGAGAAGACACCTTTGCTGGGCTGTAATTTACCTGAGTGCAGCTGTTACTCAGCACTTTGATGACAGAGGCTGTAGTGGTGCCCTGTAGCTGCGTTGTTAAAAGCAAACCCCTCGTGCTGGTTTCGTTCCAATCGCAGGAAGAGGGGTTTAGTTCCCGAAAGCTAGTCGGGAAAAAAGATTTGGTATAGTGCGCACCCGCAAATAACGCGCGCGAGGGTTGTGCGGTAGGTAAACTTGCATATAGCGCGCGCGTTATATGCACGAAAATACGGTAGTGTTTGTTAGGAGCTTAATATACCACCCATAACAAAAGCATCTAAGCGGTTTACAATAAAACAAGCTGCTGAGAAATAGAAAGGAACGCCAATAAAATAGAAAGGAAAGGTAAAGTCTAAAAGGGAGACGGTGGACAGGACAAGAACTGGAAGAAGAAGCAGGGATTAGACATCAGCGAGGGGGTGGGGAGAAGGGGGAAGAGGGTGGGGGAAGGTCAAAGGCAGAACAGAAGAGGTGAGTTTTCAGTTTGGCCTTGAAGGTGTTAAAGGAAGGTTGTAAACGGAGGGCCGGGGGGAGTGAGTTCCAGCACTGGGGACCAAGGAAATAAAAGGCAGATGAGCAGGTGGATTCCATATGGGCTTGGGATGGGGATGGGTGGGACATGCGATTTAGTGTGAATGGATTGGAGGGAGCGGTGGGGGGTATGAAGATGAACCAGATCAGCAAGATAGAGAGGAGTGCCAGTGTGGATCGATCCAAGGATAAAGATGAGAAATTTGTACTGGAATCGGGAGCCAGTACAGATGCATGAGAAGGGGGGTGACGTGATCGAAGCGGGAGGCGTGGGTAAGAATACAGGCAGCTGTGTTGTGGACATGTTGAAGTCGGAGTTGGGACTGGGGAAGACTGGCCAGGGAGACATTACAATACTCCAAACATGACATGACAAGGGAGAGGAGCAGTGTGGTCATGGAGGGGATGGAGAGAAAAAGGCAGATGGCACAAAGCTGCCTCAAGGTGAAGGAGGAACGCTGGACTACAGAGGAAATGTGGTCTTTGAAAGAGAGAGGAATCAAGGGTAACACGTAAGTAGCGCAGGGATGTAACTGTGGGAATAGGGGAGGAAGAGAGCAGAGGGACGAGAGGTGGGGCTGCCTGAAGTGAACCAGATAGCTGAAGTTTTGGAGAGATTGATATGAAGGAAGCTTAGAGAGCCAGGATGCCACAGAGGAGAGACAGGCGTTGAGGGGAGTGATGTCAAGAGCGGAGGACTTGGTGTGGTGGAGGAGGAAAATATTATCTGCGTAATAGTATGCAGAGATACCGTGTTGCACCAGGAGTGTAAGAGGGGCTAGGAAGATGTTAAACAGGAGAGGCACCAGAACAGATCCCTGGGGGACACCACAGGGAAGAGGGGTGGAGGGAGAGGAAACAGATACCGGGAGAGACTGATTGGAGAGGAAGGAACGGAACCAGTGGAGGACTGAACTGGCAAGGCCGGCATTGTGAAGACATGCGATAAGGGTGCGGTGATCGACTACATCAAAAGCGGTGGGCAGGATCTAACATGTAAAGCCTACGTGTTCAAATGGTAGCGGTTTGCTATCTGGTGCTCTAGTCAGGTGTTGGACCCCTTTGCCCCGTGGACCAGCTGTTAGAGTACCTCTTGAACCTCTCTAATTCTGGGCTTGTCCAACTTGGTGCGTGTTCACCTCAGTGCGATAGGAGCGTTCCATTGTGCTGCGACAGGAAACCAGTCTTGGCTCAGCCTCTGGTACACCGATTCTTGTGGGGCATGCTTCTTTTGAAGCCTCCAGTTACGCCCCCTACAGTTTTTTGGGACCTCAATGTGGTGCTCAGCCAGCTCATGCAGGTTCCCTTTGAGCTACTGAACACATGTCTGTTGAAGTTTTTGACCTGGAAGGTCCTCTTCTTGGTGGCTGCCATGTCAGCCCAGCGAGTGAGTGAGCTCCAGGCTCTGGTCACACATCCTCCATATACCAGGTTCCATCATAATCAGGTGGTGCTCCACACGCACCCACACACTTCTGCCAAAGGTGATCTCTGCTTTCCATCTCAACTAGTCTGTTGTCCTTCCAATATTTTTTTTCCCTGGCCTCATGCCAACCACAGTGAAGCAGCATTGTGCACGCTGGATTGCAAGCGTGTGTTGGTGGGTCTTTGTGTGCTCAAAGTAGGCCATCAATCGTTAGTCTCCTTCGACCTCAATAGGCTGGCAGTCCTTGTTTCAAAGCACACGTTATCCCTCTGGCTTGCTGATTGCATTGCCGATGTGTATTCCTTGGCTGGTCTGAGCCTTGTCATGTCACAGCTCAGTTTCTGTGCGATGGCTACATAGCCAACTTCTGTTCTGTCTCCGTAGAAGAGATCTTCAGGGCTGCAACATGGTTGTCAGTCTATACCTTCACAGCCCACTTCTGTCTGGATGGGGATTCCCGATGAGACAGCAATTTTGGCCAGGTTGTGATCTGGCATCTCTTTAGGTTTTGAGGGTCAACTCCGGCCCTTCTGTTCTTCCAGGCTACCTGCTCAAAATTCCCTTGGTCAATGTCAACTGTGGATTCCGCATCAGATGAATCCTTTGGATCTGGTCATTTTGGCTTCTGCAGTTTTTGGTGCCCGGTTGGGCTATTCTTTCTCCTTGGATTCCGGTAACCTGGAGCTTTGGAGTCCCATACATGAGGACTTATTTCCTGCTTGTTCATGGAGAAAGTGTAGTTACTCTCCTGTAGTAGGTATTTTCTGTAAATAGTAGAACTAAGTTCTCACAACCCTCCCACCTCCCTGTGGAGTTGTCCGTTTGGCTCCTGCTATGTGATCATACTGGAAAATATGGTGCTGAGGTGGGCAGGGAAGGCAGGTGTGGATGCACTGCATACCTCCCAAAATCTTCCTTTGGAAGCTGGGAGCATTCCGTGCAGGACTCGGTCAGTAAAATCGCCAATATGTCAGGACTTATTCTTGCTTTTCATGGAGAACACCTGCTGCTACAGGTGAGTAACTACGCTCTTTGCCTTAATTGGCAGAAAACCTCTCAAGTAGGACGTTTCAACCTTTTTATTTGGGGGGGGAGTTGTATTGGTTGTACTGGCAGGGGCATGATGCACCACAACTTATGCTGTCTTCTCCCTCTCACAGAATGTTCTGCGGAAGGTACAGCACCAGGATGCATTGCAGATATCAGATGTGGTGATGGCCTCTCTCCTTAGGATGTTTCAGAGCACAGCAGGCTCAGGTGGTGTGCAGGAAGATGCACTAATGGCTGTCAGCACACTAGTAGAAGGTAAGAATTGCTTCAGGTAGTGCAGGAGAGAGTTAACCTAAAAGCTTTGGGGGCGGGAGGAGAGGCTCATCTTTTTAAAACAAGTAAGAGTAACTGTTGCGTATATCTTAGTGTTCAGGTATTTGCTAATAGTGGCCAGACTTACGTTTTAAGGGCCCCCAAAACAGAGCATATCATAAGATCTAGGAATTGCTGAAAGTCTGCTCCCCTTTTCCCTTTCACTGTAGAGGCTGCTTGGGTGGAATTTGCCACCAATTCACCCATTTCCTAACCTGCTCTGACCCTCCTAGAGTCTGGTGGGGTCAAAAGATCGGCCTGTTATGTTTGTTTTGCAGTTCTGGGTGGGGAATTTCTCAAGTACATGGATGCCTTCAAACCATTCCTGGGTATTGGACTTAAGAACTATGCAGAATATCAGGTATGAACAAGAGGTGCTAAGTCTGGGGTGGGTGGGAAAATATGATGGCAAATCCATATAGCCTATCCAGTCTGCCCATCCACACAAACTATTAAGCTGTAAAATCCTGCCCCCCCCCCCTCCCCCCAAGGTCCTCTGTGCTTATTATATGCCTTCTTGGGTACTGCCTTATCACCACCTCTTCATATGGAAGCTGTTCCATGCATCCACCATTCTTTTTGTTAGATTACTCATTCCAGAGGCTCTTTTCAGTTGAAAGGCCTGCCTCCTGTGCATTTATACCATGAAGGTATTGAAATATCTTCCCTATCCTGCCTTTCTTCCAGAGCATACATTCGTAGCTTTTTATCCTCATATGCTTTGACAAAGGCTGCTGCCCTCTGGAGAGACTTATCTTGTACATATGTACATATTAAGGGATACAACTCTGCTGGGTTGCATGAAAATGGGGGGGGGGGGGGGGGGAACTGTTCCAGATTGGAGTAAGTGTGACTTGTTGCATGTAGAGCATGCTAGTTAATCTGTTGTGCTTTTGTAGGTGTGTCTGGCTGCCGTGGGTTTAGTGGGAGACCTGTGCAGGGCCCTGCAGTCCAATATCTTACCTTTCTGTGATGAGGTTATGCAGCAGTTGCTGGAAAATCTTGGGGTAAGTGCAGACACTCTGTGCTTGTTACTTAGGCTTTGAGTTGCCAGAAGCAGGGAAGCTCATGGAGCACTGATGGTGTTTCTGGGGGGGGGGGTGTTTCAGAATGAAAATGTTCACCGTTCCGTGAAACCTCAGATACTCTCCGTGTTTGGTGATATTGCTCTGGCCATTGGAGGGGAGTTCAAGAAGTATTTAGAAGTGGTGTTGAATACGCTGCAGCAGGCATCCCAAGCCCAGGTGGATAAGGTATGGTCAGCAAAATCTAAAACGACTCTCCTGCCAGGTTTTGTTTACATGCATCAGCTGTGACATGGGCTCTGCTATTGTTTCCTTTTCAGGCAGACTATGACATGGTGGATTACCTGAATGAGTTGAGGGAGGGTTGCCTTGAAGCGTACACGGGCATCATTCAGGGCTTGAAGGGTGACCAGGAAAATGTGCACCGTGAGTATACTGGTAGCATAATCTGCTGTGGGGAGGGACAGTTGTGGGTCCTTGCAATTTTGAGATGTCCCTCTTCTCCTTACAGCTGATGTGATGTTGGTGCAGCCCAGGGTAGAGTTTATTTTGTCTTTCATTGATCATATTGCTGGAGACGAAGATCACACCGATGGGGTAGTGGCCTGTGGTGCTGGCCTGATAGGGTAAGTGGTTGAAGACCCTTTGTGTACTGAGATTCTCATGACTTTGCATGTTCCTGAACAAGCTGCAGTATTTGTCCCAGGTGACAACCTAAACAGAATCCTTGCTTATCCAATAGCAGCACTTATGGGGCCAAATCTTGGGTGTTCATCTGACATAGAAACATGATGGCAGAAAAAGACTGGTCTATCCAGTCTTCCCTTCCATACAAACTACTATAGTCCCTTTTTTTCCTTAGAGATCTTCTGTGTTGGTCCCATGTTTTCATGAATTCAGATTCTGTCCTGGTTTCTACTGTCTCCACTGGGAGACTGTTCCATGCATCTACTCTGTAAAGAAATATTTCCGCATATTATGCCTGAGTCTATCCCCTTTCACCTTCATCCTATGCCCCTTGTTGCAGAGCTTCCTTTCAATTGAAAGGCTCCCCTCCGGTGCATTTATGCCACAGGTATTTAAACATCTGTCATATCTCCTCTCTCCTGCCATTCCTCCAAAGTATACATATTGAGATCTTTGTCCACATATGCCTTATGACAGTCTGCTGATCAGTTTAGTAGCCACCTTCTGCATAGACTATATCCTTTTGAAGGTGTGGTCTCCAGAATTGCACACAATACGGCAAATGAGATATGACTTCTTTTATCATACCTCCAGTCCAGTCCTGACTAGCAGGTTTTCATCCATCACCAACAGCTTGGAGACTGTCTCAAAATTGATACCACCAGCTTCTGTATACTCAGTCTCCAAGCAGCTGAGAGGGGTGAATCCCTTCAGGTGGACTTGCTCACAGCTAAGCTTTTGCTTTATTTAAAAAAAAAAAAAAAACACACTTGGTGTGTTGGCCTAAAGGGGAAAAGTTGCACAAGAGGAGAGTGCATTTGAAAAAAAAAGACAGGCAGGAGTTAGTGCAAATGCACAGAATGGCTCGGGAGAAGAAATTACCCATCTTTCCCGATCCAGCTGCACACAAAATGAGTGGGGGCAATTTAACAGATGCCTGTACTTGTGAAGGCCAAAAACAGCCCTGCCACCGAAGCCGAGAGCAGAGGGCAAAGCATGCAGGTGGGAAGTGTAGATGCTCTGAAACAGTGTGTGTAGTTTTGGGGGTTTTTTTTGGGGGGGGGGGTCCCTTTGGAGCTGCAGGGTGTGTAGAGCTGGGGCAGTATGCTAGCATGGCAGTCACCAGACTGCAGAAGTGCCAATGTGAGTGGACCAGCCATGTGGATTTTGTAAGGGGCCAGCCCACAGAGTGGGAATGGTGCAATTTTGGGGCAGCGCATTTTTACTTCAGGGGTGTTTGGCGGGTGGAAACGGACGCTGGGACCTTTTCTCCTCTTGTTTTGTTTTTGGAGGGGGGGGAACCTCAAGCCCCAGGTATCTGGTAAATTTTTTTTTTCAGTGCTGTCAAGTCGGTGCTGACTCCTAGCAATCCAGCTGCCTCTGGGTTTTCTTGCCAATGTATCAGTAGAAGTAGACTGCCAGGCCTTTTCTTCCAAGGCAGTGGAGGATAGTGACTTGCCCAAGGTCACAAGGAGTGCTAGTGGGAATCAAACCTTTTGATCTTCTGGGTACTAGGCAGTTGCTTTAGGTATTTCGATAAAGATTAGGGGGGGGGGGGAAGTAAATCTTTATTTTTTTTTCCTTTGTGCAGCCCAGATTCTGGCTTGGCTTCTGCAGGTGATAGAGGTGACAGGATGCCCTCTAAAAACTCCTGTTTGGCATGTGGGTTGCAAAGAAGCACCATCTCTGCAGCAAGGCTGTCTCACAGCTGCCAGACGGAGGCTCAGTCTTCAGAGGATAGTCTGCTCCCAGACCGTTTAGAAAAAGCGGGCAGTCAGGGTGAATGGTGTTCCCACATGGGGGGGCGGGGAAGAGGAGGAGCAGGAGCCTGAGCCACCCCTTTTAGAGGAGCAGGGTAATGGGGACAGACCTTAGGGAAAGCTGCTGCAGGGGATTTGTAGGGCACTTTTTCCCTGGAGTTCATCTTGCTCCTGCATAAAGTGTTCTGCATGAGACTGCATGGGCAGGACGGTGCGTCGGGCACAGGACAAGGGGGCAAAGCACTGTTGGCTCGAGAGCAGCAGCAGGCGAGGGAAAGAACCAGGGTCTAGCTGTAAGCATTTTGATGTTACGTAGGATAGAAACAGGCCATGTGGTCTTTTTCTGTCATGTTTCTATTTAGTCTGCCCTTCCATATCAACTACAATAGTCCCTTTTATACCTTTAGAGATCTTCTGTGTTTCTCCCATGCTTTTTTGAATTCAGATATTGTCCTCGTGTCCAGCTCCCCCATTGGAAGACTCTTCCATTCATCTATCACTCTTTCCATAAAGAGATATTTCCGCATATTACTCCTGAGTCTGTCCCCTTTCACTCTCATCCGATGTCCCCTCTTAGCAGAGCTTGCCTTCAATTGAAAGAAACCCTCCTGTGCATTTATGCCATGGAGGTATTTAAGTGTGTCTCTCATATCGCCACATCCTGCCTTTCCTCTAAAGTATAGATATTAAGATATTCTCCAGGTACATCGGTACCGACGTAGCCTGCGCGGGAACGCTCCCCAGCTTCCCAGAAAGGAAAGCTTTTGGGAGCATCCCACAGTGCCTGCGCGCTGCCTTCCCGCCTTTCCTAACCAGCTCTCCTCAGTTCTTCTTTGGTCAGCAGGTCGAGCCCTGTCACCGCTGAAGAAGTTCTTTATTTTATTTTCTTTCTTTGGTCGCGTGTCTGCCTTCCCCGACTCCGGACCGGTACCGCCGGTCTTTTTCTTTCTTAAAAAAAAAAAAAAAAATCTATATTTTTCCTCACTTAGTGTATTTTTCTTCTTGGGCCTCAGGGCCCACAAGAAAATTTCCCTCATGGAAAAACCAGCCTCCGGGTTCAAAAAATGTACTAAGTGTAGCGGTACTATTTCTGTTACAGATACCCATGAATGGTGTCTTAAATGTTTGGGTCCTGAACACTCCATTCCGGATTGTCCGTCCTGCTCTCTAATGTCTAAACGGGGTTTACAGAATCGAGCAGCTAAGCTCCATGTGCTGTTTCCCACTGATGCAGCGTCGGTAGCATCAACATCTTCCAGGTCTTCTCCTGATGGATCTCAGGTAACCAAACATAAACATAGCAGGTCCTCGAAGGGTAGATCTCCCTCTAAGCATCGAGATGCCTCCGGGCTTGCCCTCGAGGATCCTGCACCAGCAAAACAACCCCGGTGGGAAGCTCCGGCTTCCAAAGCTCGTCCTATGGGGTTACAGGTTGACATCGATGGCACGGCCTCGACCGATCACCTATTTAGAATGCTCTGGGGTACCGGCACAATCTCCCGGTACCGATTTCCAGGCATTCATGGCATCGATGGATCAGAATGTTCTGTCCATGCAGCGGGCTATCACGGCCTTCATTCAAGTTGCGACGCCGATGGTACAACAAACTCCGTTGTCGGTATCAGCTCCGGTACCGGCACCAGCGCCGATACCGGTACCGACTGCATTGACATCGATCAGGATACCGGCTGCAGCGGTTCCTTGTCCAGGGCTACTTCTCGGTACCGAGGACGCCCGATGTCGATACCTACGCGTATCGAGCGTTAGAAGAGCACCCTGACAGGCGATACTTCGATTCCTCTGGTGATTCTGATTCATCAGATGAGTCTCCTGAAGTATCCATAGCCCTTCCTGAAGAGCCGCCTTCTCCAAAAAATGCCTCCTCCAGAGGACTTACCCTTTCAAGACTTCATAAGAGAAGTAGCTAAAGGACTTTCTATTTCAGTGACCTCTGAATCAGAGCCTAGAGCAAAAAAATTAGATATTTTAGGATACTCTAAGGCTCCTAGAGAGGCAGTCACCTTACCAATTCATGAGATTCTTCATGAACACATGATTGATTTTTGGGAGACTCCTCTCACTCTCTCTCCTCATTCTCGCAGATTGGACACTATGTATCGTGTCCCTCCTTGTCCTGGATTTCAGAAAACTCAGCTTCCTCACCATTCCATTGTGGTGCAGTCAGCTATGAAGAGGAGAGAGTACAAAGAGACACTCTTCTGCTCCTCCAGGAAGAGAATGCAGGACCTTGGATGATTTTGGTAGGAAAATCTTCCAAGCCAGTATGCTTATTGCCAGAATCAACTCATATAGCCTTTACATGGGTATGTTTCTAAAACGTTGCACAAAAACTGAACAACTTCCTCCCTTTTCTTCCAGAAGATAAAAGGGACGAATTCCTCATTTGGCTTAAGCATACTCAAGACATTTTCAAAGTTTTCCAACAGGGCAGCTTTTGACTCCTTTGAAGGTGCCAGCAGAGCCTCAGGCATTGCCATAGCTGCTCGCAGAATTGCTTGGCTCCAGGCTTCTGATTTAGAACCCTGGGTTCAAGATGGCTTAGGAAATCTGCCCTGTACAGGTGAAAATCTATTTGGCAAAGAGTGGCAAATAAAAGCCACTCAAATGGATGCAGAGAACTCTGCTCTGGATAGACTTTCAAAGTCAACCTCCATTCCTGCCAAGAAAAAGACTTTTAAAAAGTCTTTTTTTCAAAAAGGGCAGATTTCCTTCTACTTCTGGCCAACAATCTTCTACAGGTCGCTTTGCCACTAAGCGTCAGCAACCTAAGCAGGCCAGGCCTAAGTCTACAGGGGCTGCTGCAACTCAGCAGTCCCAACCTCCTCAGGGTTTTTGACTTGATACTAGAGAACTTAGCCTTTCTGGCTCTACAACAGCCAGAACCTCTCACCATTCCAGGAAGGTTAGCTCATTTTGCTCCCAGATGGGAGCAAATCACATCAGAGCAGTGGACCCTTTCCATCATAAGAGAGGGCTACAAACTTCATTTCTCAGACCTTCCTCCCCACACCATGGTGAGACACTTCAATTCTCCCACATCTCTTCTCGACCTTCTAGGTCAGGAGGTGACTACCCTTCTTGCCCAAGGGGCAATAGAAGAAGTTCCTCTTCTTCAACAAGGGTCAGGGTTCTACTCCCCCTATTTTCTCATTCCGAAGAAGACAGGGGGATACAGACCCATCTTAGATCTCAGAGAATTGAACAAATTTCTATGCAAGGAGAAGTTCAAGATGCTTTCTCTGGGCACTCTCCTTCCATACCTTCAAAGTCAGGATTGGCTTTGTTCTCTAGATCTCAAGGATGCGTACACACATGTCCTCATCCATCCATCTCACAGAAGATTCC
This sequence comes from Ichthyophis bannanicus, assembly GCA_033557465.1. NCBI lineage: Eukaryota > Metazoa > Chordata > Amphibia > Gymnophiona > Ichthyophiidae > Ichthyophis > Ichthyophis bannanicus. The sequence goes on from CM066032.1 coordinate 644,323,435, forward strand.
TACGTTTTCTTTTCCAAGAAAAACATTACCAATACAGAGTGCTTCCTTTTGGTCTGGCCTCTGCTCTGAGTGTGTTCACCAAATGCATGGCAATAGTTGCTGCATTTCTACGCACTCTGGGAATATTTGTCTTCCCATACCTGGACGACTGGCTCATCCGAGCTCCATCTCAGTCAGAGGCCCAGATTTCCCTGGACCGCACAAGGCGCATTCTGCAGTATCTGGGACTTGTGGTAAACCTCACAAAGTCCCAGCTCACCCCTACTCAGTCCCTGGAATTCATAGGGGCCTGGTTGGATACCACCACTGCAAGGGCCTACCTTCCTCAGGCCCGTTGCCAACGTCTAGTGCAGTTAGCCTCCCAGATTCAGTCAAAGAACCACTTAACTGCCCGAGAGATGCTACAACTGCTAGGCCACATGGCTTCCACAGTACATGTGGTACCCTATGCTCGCCTATACATGAGAGCAGCTCAATGGACTTTGTCCTCCCAGTGGACTCAAGTTTCAGGAGCTCTCTCAGACCAAATAGCAACCTCCAAACGTCTCTTTTGGTCTCTCCAATGGTGGATGTCCACGCAAAATCTGTTGCTGGGGTCCCCCTTCCAACAGTTGCCCCAAGCAACCCTCACAACAGATGCCTCCTAAACAGGTTGGGGAGCTCATCTACAAGACCTCTCCACTCAAGGCACTTGGTCCCCACAGGAGACCTCTCTTCATATCAACCACTTGGAACTTCGAGCAGTTTTTCTAGCTCTCAAGGTCTTTCATACCCTGCTCAGCTACAAGACAGTCCTCATTCATACGGACAATCAAGTAGCCATGTTTTACATAAACAAGCAAGGAGGAACTGGCTCTGTCGCTTTGCAACAAAGCTTTAAGATTATGGGCCTTCGCCAGAGAGCATCAAATCCATCTCCTGGCAGTATACCTCCCAGGAATCCAAAACTCTTGGGCAGACAGACTCAGTCGAGTTCTGCTTCCTCACGAATTGTCCCTGCATATGGATCAGGTACTCAGAATCTTTCAAGAATGGGGAACCCCGGACATAGACCTCTTTGCAAGTCCGTGGAATGCCAAACTTCCCCGGTTCTGTTCCAGAATTCCGTGTCAGGGAGTTCAGGCCAAGGATGCCTTCCTCCTTCATTGGGGTCAGGGCTTCCTGTATGCCTTTCCACCCATTCCCTTGATTCCCAAGACTCTATTCAAACTCCAGAGGGATCAAGGATCTATGATCCTCATAGCTCCACGCTGGCCACGCCAAGTGTGGTACCCTCTACTTCTGCATCTCTCCCAAGCCCCCTCCCTAGACTTGGGAGCTGCTCCAGACCTTCTGTCCCAGGAGGAAGGTACTTTGTGGCACCCAAACCCCAAGTCCCTTCACCTCAGAGCTTGATTACTGAAGGCCTAGACCTTCAAGGCTTGAATCTTTCTGAAAATAGAATCAGCTCCTCAAATGACATCAGAAAAACACGCAAGGAGACCTCTGAGAGCTTTCTCGTTTGCTGCGACTTCCATCTGGAACTCCCTACCTAATGATTTGAGAGCAGCTCAGGACATCAAAGACTTTAGAAAACAACTGAAAACAGTTTTGTTTACGGAGCACTACGGTCATGCAATCAACTAATTAATTTTTAAGAAAGCAATTATTTATATATACATTGTACAATAGCTCACTTTATAGTATAGCTCACAATATATATAGTGCACCTTTTCCCAAGACATTTAATCATATATTTACAAACTATGTATATATTATCACAGATTTTCACTATTACTAATTTTCTCTTTTGTTAAACCGCTTTGATTGTATGATAAGGCGGTATAAAAATCCAATTAAATAAATAAAATGCTTCCAGAAAACCTTCCACCAGGCGTTCCTATGCTTTTAAGTGGAAAAGATTTTCCATCTGGTGTGCTGAAAAGGGTCTTGACCCTCTAGCACTACCTTTAACTTCTCTGTTAGACTATCTCCTGCATCTTTCCAATGCAGGACTTAAGACAAATTCAGTAAGAGTCCATTTGAGTGCTATTGCAGCATCCCTTAAGCCCATCAATGGACAACCTATCTCCTCTCATCCTCTCATTGCAAGATTCATGAGAGGCCTAACTTTAACTAAACCTCCCATTAGGCCTCTTCCGGTGGCATGGGACTTAAATTTGGTTCTTGGTCAGCTTATGAAGCCACCTTTTGAACCCTTAGCCACTACCTCCTTGAAATTTCTTTCCTGGAAGGTTATTTTCCTCATTGCAGTCACTTCTGCTCGCCGCATCAGTGAACTGCAGGCCTTAGTGGCTAATCCACCTTATACAAGGTTCCATCATGACAAGGGTAGTCCTTAGGACAAATCCACACTTTATGCCTAAAGTGGTCTCACCTTTTCATCTTAATCAAGAGGTATATTTACCTGTCTTTTTTCCAGCTCCTCATGCATCCAGTGCAGAGAAGAATCTTCATACTCTGGATTGTAAAAGAGCTCTTGCTTTTTACTTACAAAGGACACAGCAACATAGAAAGTCTTCCCAGCTTTTTGTTGCTTTTGATCCTTCTCATTTGGTTCTTCCAGTCTCTAAGAGAACACTGTCCAATTGGATTGCTCAGTGTATTTCTTTCGCCTACCAGAGTAAGAACCTTTCTCTGGAGAGCCGTGTCACAGCTCATAATGTGAGGGCCATGGCCACCTCTATGGCTCATCTAAATTGTGTGTCCATCGACCAGATCTGTCGAGCAGCCACCTGGGCCTCGGTTCATACCTTCACAGCCCATTACTGCTTGGACAAGGACTCCCGCCGGGATGCCTTGTTTGGTCAGGCTGTCCTCAAACACCTGTTCCATTCTTAAACAACTCCTATCCTCTTTCCCTGGATGGCTGCCTGTGATCCATAGGAGGACGTAGAACCCTTCCCAGGGTCTCATATCCTTGGTGATCTCCCAGGCATCTTAGCTAGGGAGTCCCCATATGTGAAGACTCATTCCTGCTTGTCCCTGGAGATAGCACAGTTACTTACCTGTAACAGGTGATCTCTGGGAACAGCAGGAATAAGTCTTCACAACCCTCCCACCTCCCCTAGGAGTTGTACCTCTTTTCTATCTTTCCTTTCCTCTCTCTCTATTGTCTCAGCTTTAAACTCGAACTGAGGAGAGCTGGTTAGGAAAGGCGGGAAGGCAGCGCGCAGGCGCTGTGGGATGCTCCCAAAAGCTTTCCTTTTTGGGAAGCTGGGGAGCGTTCCCGCACAGGCTCCGTCGGTACCGACGTACCCATATGTGAAGACTTATTCCTGCTGTTCCCAGAGATCACTTGTTACAGGTAAGTAACTGTGCTTTGTCTTCATATGCTTCATAACAAAGACCACTAACCATTTTAGTAGCCACTCTTTGCACACTCAAACCTGCTTATATCCTGAAGGTGCAATCTCCAGAATTGCGCATAATACTCCAAATGAAGTTGCACCAGAGTGGAAGAGACAGCGTCAGTCCACTCGGAAGAGGGGGTGGACAAAAGCAGAGATGGATTTAGGGCCTGAGTTTGCAGAGCTTGATGAAAGCGAACTTCCACAGAACGATGCTGGGATTGTGCGAGCTTTCCGCAGAGAGGAGCTGGTGGCTCTCATCACACATTCCCTGAGCGCCCTTAACATTGCTACGAAAGTGCCAGTGGAAGGCGAGCTACTGGAAGATCATGGTTCCAGGCCATGCAGAAGCTGCAGATAGTGGTATGTCTTCACTGAGTAATCAAGCAGATGATACAGGACAAGTGGTATTTCCTGAGGCTTCCTTGCGGGGCACGAGCTACCGTATAACAACTATCTGCTCCCAGAGCAAGAGTTGTTGCTCTTATGCTTGCTCAAGTTGGGTACTGCAGTGTCTGCAGTTACAAAGAAGACCACCATACTGGTGGAGAGCAGTTCCCCTCAAGGATGTGCAGGACCATACGTTTTTAAAAACTCTAAAGCAGGCATTTGATGTGAATGTGCTTTCTTTGCAGGCATCGGTTTGCAGGGCCTTTGTGGCATGCATGTTTGCGCTGGGCACTAGGGATTTTGGAGTCAATGGGGGAGTCTCAATCGCCAGCCCCAGAGGCCACCAAACTGGAGTTGGGGGGGCAGCATACTTGGCAAATGCCTTTTATGATCTGATCAGAGGTTTGTACAAAAGTATGGTAGCAGTGGTTGCTGCTAATCACTTCTGGTGGCTGCAAAATTAGTTGGCGGATGTCTCCAAGGCCTGCCTAAGTAAGCTACCATTCAAGGGGAAGCTCTTGTTTGGAGAAGCCTTGGATAAGTTGGTAAAGGATTTGGGGGAGTCTAAAGGGCACTGGCTCCCTGAAGATAGGCCTAAACTAATGAGGGCCTCAGGCCCTACGAGAGGTCAGCACTGCGACTTCTGCAGGTTCCGCACAATGCAGGTCACACCATACCAAAGAGTGTGTGTTTCTTTGTGGGGCCAGCCTTTTCATGGATTTTGGGGGGCCCACAGGGGTTTTTATCCCTCTGCTGTGAATACAACAAAAGTCACAGTAAAGCGAGGGGCGTCCCAGTGAGGGTTGTCCCCGTCCGAGGGAGGTTATGGGATTTTCTACCCTACCTGGACCCTGCTCACCACCGATCGGTGGGTACTGGTGATTGTAAGAAGGTTATGCTCTGGAGTTTGCACGTCCTCTGAAGGAGGTGTTCATAAGGTCCCCCTATAAAACGCCTCTCAAGTGCAAGGTAGTGTGGAACACTGAGACTCCAGATGTTGGGGGCTGTTGTGGAGGTTCCTCCGGATCAGTGTGGCTTGGGTCGATGCTCCATTTATTTCATGGACCTCAAGTGCATCAGTCGTTTCCATATGAAAACTAGGTACTTTGAGGTAAAGTTAGTCTGTCATCGTGGTGGTCCACAAGGGAGAGTTTGACATCTCTTGATCTCATGGAAGCATATCTACATGTCCCTGTCTGAGCAGAATATCAGCGGTTTCTGTTTCACCATGCCCATGGGGCACTTTCAGTTTCAGGCCTTGCCATTTGGCTTGGTGATCACGCCCTGTACTTTCACAAAGGTCATGGTGGTGGTTGCAGCAGCCCTGTGGCAGGAGTGGAATCCTAGTGCATCTCTACCTGGATGACTGGCTCATATGGGCAGAGTCCAAGAGGAAAGCGAATGGGTTATGAGGAGAGTCATCACCTGATTGCAGGAGCTTGGTTGGGTCATCAATGCAAGAAGAGTTGGTTGCGGCTATCACAAGACATGGTTCTGCATGGACACCAGTCGGGTGGATTCTGCAAGAGCAGGTCTGGCAATTCCTCCCAAGAAAATGCCACGCTGTCAGGATCTATCTTCAACTGTTGGTCAATGGCGGAATCAATAGAGTTGGTTCTGTGCACTCAAGCGCACATGACTGCTATAGCGTGCACTGTTGAGGAGGTGGTCGGTGCAGCATCAGTTGCTGATGGACCCATTGCCTTGCCCTCCGGCTGTTTGGCAATCATTACAATGGTAGTTGTGGTAAAAAAAAACAAAAAAAAAAACTTTTGGCAGTAACGCCCCTAGAGATGCTGGTTTGGGTCATGTTGATGACTGATGCCAGTCTCACAAGTTGGAGCATATTGCAAGGCTCAGATAGCCCAGAGCCAGTGGTCAGCAAGGGAGTTTGCCTGGCCTATCAACCACTTGACGATGCTGGCAGTGTTCCTAGCATTGCAAAGGTTTCCAGGCCACCTGCGTGGCAAGACAGTGTAAGTATTTTTCAGACAATGCCACCAGTGTCACCTACATCAATCAGCAAGAAGGCACGGGCAGTGCCTAGCTGGAGGATGTGAGCTCTGCTGATGGACTGGGCGGAACTCAACTTGCATGTGCTCTCTGCAGCACATGTGGCAGGGAAAGAAAACATAGCAATGGATTATCTGTCAGGTCTGCATTAACCCAGGGGAGTGGCGCTGCATCCGGCAGTATTTGCCCAGCTTGTGAGGCACTGGGGACAGCCCATCATGGACCTGATGGCCACGTTTCAGTCCATGAAGGCAACTAAGTACTTTGGTTTTTCTGCAGGTGGGCTTGGAAAAAGGGTTAGCTTGCAGCTCCCTACAGGCGCAGCTAGTGTCATTAGCCTCTTATCGTTATAGTCCAGGGCGTGTCCCTGGCAACTCACCTGGATGTGTTCAGTTTCCTTCAAGTAGCAAAATGGGTTCGGCCTCCGGTCAGATCACTGGTTCCTCTGTAGGACCTTAATCTGCTGCTGTCAGTGCTGGTGGGGGAGCCATTCGAGTTGCTGAGCACATGCACTCTGAAGGATCGCACATTGCCACCAAAATGACAGTCTTCAATCTGTTCAGCCAGGCATATTTCAGAATTGCAGGTGTGCATGTCGTGAACAGTTTCTTTCAATTCCTAAGGAAAAGGTGATGCTGCAGCCGTTTTCCTCCTTTCTGCTAAAGTGGTCTTGGCATACTATCTCAATCAACCAGTCATGCTCCCGTCTTTTTTGGGAATAGAAACAGCAGGAGATCAGTCACAGCTGCGGCTTCTGGATGTCCACAGAGAGAGATTTGAAACGGATAATTTTTTTTCAGAATTCAGACAGTTTGTTCGTCTTGTTCGGAGGTCTGTGCAAGGGTGAGGCAGTGTCCAAAGCGTCCATTTCTTGATGGGTTAAGGGCAACATTGCCTCTGCCTATTTGTTAAAGCACAGGACCTTGCCATTGGGGCTGTGGGCTCATTTGACCCGAGCGCAAGTGGCGTTGTGGGCTGAGGCTAGTCTCGTCCCTCTGGTAGACATTTGCAGAGTGGCGACATGGGTCGTCTTTGCATTCTTTTCTAGGTCATTATTGCCTGGACGTACAGGCATTGGGGGGATGCATGCTTCAGTTCTGCGGTTCTTCAGGCTGGTCCCTCCCGAGGTTAGTACTGTTATGGTACATCCTGCTAGTTGAGGTATGATAAATAAGGTGAAATTAGTTCTTACCTTCTAATTGGCTTTTCCAGTCCCAGACCCTCCCCTGGTTTATGTGGTGGCGATCCCAGGCTGGAAGAATGCTACCTATGCATGCGGTTCAGGAATGCTAGTGAGGCCATTGGTGCAAAGGAATTCCTGTGTTGGGGTCTGGATGCTCCTCGGGGGGGGGGGGGGGGTTCCCTAGGGGTCTACTTTCGTTATCTTTTATTTGTAACATTTGATATACCGCCCGTTACCGACGTGTCAGGGCGGTGTACAATAACAAGGTGCAGCTGGTAGAAATAAAGGAGGAAGAAAGAACGCCATCAAATTAATAGGAAAGCAAATAGAAAAAGGAAAGAGGATAGTAAAGGACAGCAATAGACAAACACCACAGATGATAGGGGATAGGTAGAATTTGGGGGGAGGAAAGAGAGGGGGCCATATCTGATGCACCAGTCAGATCAAGGGGTTATTGCAGTGGAGGATAACTTAGTGAAATCTTGGTGAAAGGTGATTGGAAGGGATGGGAAGATCATAGGCCTGACAGAGGTGGGTCTTGAGAAGGGCCTTGAACAGGGGGAATGACGGTTCAGTGCGAAGGAGATGGGGAAGGGAATTCCAGAGGGCAGGACTCACAAAGAAGAAAGCAGCATGATGGGTCGATTCAAGATGGGCCTGGGCAGGGGACGAGAGGAAAAGACGATTACCTTGTGCAGAACGAAGTAGACGAGTGGGTTGAAGGTAGATGTCAGCGAGATACTTAGGCGTATTGGTGTGAAGGACCTTATGAGTAATGGTGAGAAGCTTTTATAGAAATCGGACTTTAATAGGGAGCCAGTGAAGGGAGAGAAGACAGGGAGTCACATGATCCCGAGGGGAGGAGTGAGTAAGAAGACATGCAGCCGTGTTCTGGATTAATTGAAGTCGTCAAAGCTGATATTGGGGGAGACACAGCGAAAAGTGAGTTGCAATAATCAAGCCAGGTAATCGTCAGTGAGAAGACAAGAGTAGTAAGGGAAGAGGGGGAAGAAATGGTCGAACAGCATGGATTCTACGGAGGTGAAAGAATGAACTACGCACAAGTGTGGAGATGTGTTGGTGAAATGAAAGAGAAGGATCAAGAGTAACACCATGGTAATGAAGAATGGGGACCAGAGGAATCAGAGAAGTGGACTTAAGGGGTGCCAAGTTGGGGGAGAGGCATCGAAGGTAAACCAAATGGCAGCTGACTTCGAAGGGTTGACATGTAGAAAGTTACTAGTAAACCAATCAGAAACAGAGGTAAGACAGGTGTTGAGAGCGAGGAGATCCAGGGCTGAGGGACTTGTATGGTGGACCAAAAGAATATCATCAGCGAAAAAGTAGGCAGATATTCCAGCCTGTTGTATAAGCAGAGCCAAGGGAGCAAGGGAAGACATTAAAGAGGAGGGGGACGAGGATGGAGCAGTAATGTAAGAATGAAATTGGTACACTATCTATACAGTATGTGTACTGCAGTGGTTTTGGATGATCAGTCGGAGGTTGTTCCGGTGGGGAAGTATGCTATTCTTCTCCTGGAGTTTAGTTCTGTTGTTTTTCAGGGGAAGTAGTGTGTTTGGCAAATTTTTTCTCAATATAATACATTTATACTTGGTGCTCCTGTGTCAATAGAATACTGAAGCTGGTGAGTGATGCCAGCTGCTTAAGTAAGTGGTGGTGTCAATTTGTACGTGTTCAGTCTCCAAGCTGCTGGTGATGGATGAAAACGTGATAGTCGGGACTGGACTTGGAGGTATTCAAGGAAAGCCAATTAGCAGGTAAGAACTAATTTCACCTTATACAGTGGCACTTTCTCCAGGAACAAGCAGGAAGTCTGTCCTTACATATGGGTGACGTCGGTGCCGACGGCCCTCATGCAGAGCAATTCCCCAGCTTTCAAAGAAAGACTTTGGGATTGCATCGTGCATGCACGATCTCCTTTCTGCCCAAGGGTGCCATCTTGCTCAGTCTCCATTTTTCCGCGGAGCCCAACGGACGTAGTCCAACTTCCCTCGCAGAAAAAGTGCGTCAAAACTCCTGAAGATTCTCTTCTTCAATCCGGTTCGACGCCAGTTCCCCTTCCCGCCTTGGTTCAGTACACTGGTATCGAGTCCTTTATTTTTCATTTTTCTCCTTAGTGACTAGCATTTGCGCTTTTTTCTTTCACTGGCAACCCAGTCCTTTGACCTCGCAGGGGCCCTTTTTCCAAGTGTGATTGGTGTAAAAAATGAATGTCCCTCACCGACACACATGACTGCTGTCTCCGATGCCTCTGGGTCAGCCATGACCCAAAGGTCTGTGGCCCATGTAGCAAAATGTCCTCTAAGGCACTTTAGAAGTAGGCAGCAGCAGCGTGAAAGGATTTTCTCAGAGTCCAAATCCACCTGGGTCCGGACCTCTTCAGAAGCCTCGATGTCTTGGGAGCTATCTGACTCCGAGCATCGTTGGGTCTTCTGAGCAGGGGTCTCCATCGCGGGAACACCAGAGGAAGAAGAAACCTGCGAGGGCGGCATCGTTGGATGCCTCTGATTGGCCTGGTTCCGCCCGGACCAAGTTGCAGAGTCCTGACCGCCGCCCCGGGTCCTGGGAGCCAGAGCGCCCTGCAAAAGTACCTCGCACGGAGCCAGAGACACCGAGGAAGGTAACTGCTGTTGTCCTCGTTGACGCTCCTCCGGGAGAACCAGCATCGGGACCTGAGCCAGAGGCTGCGGAGTCTTCTGAGCTCGGTCTCAGAATGACGGCCTTGGAGTACAGCATTTCTGCCTTCATGGAGCAGCAGCAGGCACTGATGGCAAGTCTCACCAGTCCATCCGCCCTGACCACCGGGACCCTGGAGGCCGAGCCGATCCTCAAGACTCTTCAAGCTTGAGTCAATCCTCGGCCAAGGTCTCCCTCGACCTCCCATTCAGGACTGAGGTCGTAGACGCCGGTGCTCTCGGCGTCAGCGCGGTCATGATTGAAGCTGTCATGGCCAGAGCCCATTGATTCCTCCTCAGAGGACTTGGCATGGGAAATGGAAGATGAGTCTCCAGACACCCACCGGACCCGGTGTGTCCCATCGGACTCACCAGCCTCTGAGCCTCAGAAGGTGTCTTCCCCCTCCCCCGGAGGTTACCTGGTTCTCAGACTTCGTCAGGGACATGTCCAAGGCATTGTCATTACCGGTAGACACAGAGGAGGAACCTCGAGCCGAAGAGCTCGAAGCCTTCCCGTATGACTTTCCCCCTCAGGAAGCCCTTACAGTACCATTTCCTCTGATGATGGAACGGTGGCTGCTCCGCATGTGGGAGTCACCGGCTTCGATACCGGTTCTCAGCAAGCGGGTCGATTCCATCTATCGAGTCCGCAAGAGCCATGGGTTCCAAAAGGCACAGCTGCTGCATAACTCCATGGTGGTGGAATCGGCCATGCCCAGGCTCAAGAGCCAAAAAACGCACTCATCTGTGCCCCCTGGCAGGGAGGCTCGGAACCTGGACGCCCCCGACAAAGTGCTACCAGGGCTCAATGCTATCGTGCCATGTCCAAACATACCAGCTGTACATGGGCATGTACTTACGGGACCTGGCAAAGGAGATTGTTGGGTTCTCAGCTGGCCTCTCCGAGGAACCCTTGCAGTGCTTCAAGAACTTTGTCCACTGGGATTCGGGAGTGCTTAAAGTTTCTCGAGCAGCCTACGACGGCTTCGAGGTTTCGGCCCGAGTAGCCGCAACCGGCATCGGTGCCTGACTCCAGGCATGACTAATATCGTCAGACCTGGAGCCATGGGTTCAGGACAAGTTGGTCAATGTCCCTTGCCAAGGTGACAACCTTTTTGGCAAACCCATGACAGAGAAGGCTGCTGAAATCGAGACAGAGTACTTGACCCAGACAAGATTCTCCAAGAAGACTTCTGCCCCTTCTTAAAAAAAAAAAAAAAAAAGCTTGGGTAAAATAGCCCTTTTTCCCGAGGAAGGGTGCTGCTTACCCCAACTACCCCACTCATCAGGCCTCCGCAGCTCCCCAACAGGGGCAGCAGGCCAAGGGACAGCGGCATGGCCCGCGTAAGCAGAAGACCCCCAGGCCCTGGCTCCGACCCAGCCGGGAGGGGGTTTTTGACTGCCAAAGCATAGTGTCTCTCTCGCTCTCTCTAACCAGGGATAAGGCCTTGCACAGGAAGAAGGCTGAGCCTATACACTCACAGGTGGCCTGCAATCGCCACCGATGCCTGGGTCTTACAAATAGTCCAAAAGGGCTATTTGCTCCACTTCAACCAGGTATCTCCCTCCTACTTTCCAGGAGAGCCTCTCAGACCCCCTCTACACAGGAACCTCCTCTTACAGGAGTTGGCCAGTCTTCTAGAGGACCAGGTGGTGGAGCCGGTGCCCCACAGCCTGCTAGGACAAGGTTTTTACTCCAGGTATTTTCTGATACCAAAGAACAGGAGGCCTCCGGCCCATTCTCGACCTGCGAAACTTAAACAAGCTCCTGGTGAGGGAAAAGTTCAAGATGCTTTCCCTTGGAATATTGCTGCCTTACCTCCACCAGGGAGCCTGGCTATGCTCTTTAGACCTGAAGGATGCTTATACACACATCCTCATACATCCAGACCACAGACAATATCTCAGATTTGTAGTGGGAGGAAACCATTTTCAGTACAGAGTACTTCCATTCGGTCTAGCCTCTGTCCCAGTGTTTACCAAATGTCTGGCGGTAGTGGCGGCCTTCCTCAGGAACAAGGGAACTTTTGTCTTCCCGTACCTGGACGACTGGCTCATCAGGGCCCAGTCGCCTCAGGAAGCACAACAGGCCACAGCTCGCACTATCAACATACTGCAGCATTTAGGCTTTGTCAATAAACAAGCAAAGTCCACTTTGCTCCCCACTCAAAACTTGGAGTTCATAGGGGCAAGGCTAGACACCTTTCAAGTGAAGGTTTACCCGCCAGAGGGTAGAGCACAGAGGCTTTTGGAGCTAGTACACCAAATCAGCCACAAGTCTCAGATATCAGCGAGGCATTTTCTGCGCCTGCTAGGACACATGGCCTCCACGGTTCATGTGACCCCCAAACGCCCGTCTCCACATGAGGACAGCTCAGTGGTGCCTCAGATCAGTGGACACAAGCCACAGGACGACTTCAAGACAGGATCAGTGTGTCCAAACGACTACAGAAGTCATTGACCTGGTGGCTTCAGCCATCCAGCCTCCTCGAGGGAGTGCCTTTCCAACCTCCCTCATACATAAGAGGGCTGACTACAGATGCATCTCTGCTGGGCTGGGGAGCCCACTGCCAGGACTTATGCACTCAAGGGTTGTCTCCTCAAGAGAGGACACAACAGATCAACCTCTTAGAGCTCCAAGCGTTACGCCTAGCTCTTCAATCCTTCTCTATTCTCTCGCATCAGTCTGTCTTAGCCACCTGGTTGTCTGTCTGTACTATGTTCTATGTGAACAAGCAGGGAGGGACGGGGTCCCACATCCTGTGTCAGGAGATACTGGACCTCTGTTCCTTTGCAATCCCCACTCTCAAAGCAGTTTACCTGCCAGGTCAGGAGAACTGCCTAGCAGACAAGCTAAGCAGAATTCTCCAACCTCACGAGTGGCAACTGAATCCGGAAGTAGCCCAGCAGATCTTCCATTGCTGGGGACATCCGGTCATAGATCTCTTTGCCAGTCTGCAGAATCATCAGTTGCACAACTTTTGCTCCATACAGCCATACCACCAAAGGATGGCTGCAGATGCTTTTCTGATTTCCTGGTCTGTGGGCCTCCTGTATGTGTTTCCTCCCATGCCTCTGGTGGCCTGGACTCTATTCAAAATCCTTCAAGACAAGGCCTCGGTCACCTGGTAGCCCCCAGATGGCCAAGACAACCTTGGTTTCCACTTCTTCTCCAGCTAGCAGTGGAAACCCACTCCCTCTGGGGACGCAGCCCGACCTCCTGTCCCAGGAGCAGGGCTCTATCTTACACCCCAATCTCAGGTCCCTCAATCTGATGGCATGGCTGCTGAAAGGGTAATGCTGGCTTCTCGCCTCCTGCCTAAGAATATGGAAGAAGTGCTGCTGGCCTCAAGGAGGCAGTCCACTAGAAAAACCTATGCCTTCAAGTGGCATAGGTTTGAGGTGTGGTGTAACCAGCACAACGAAAACCCTTTTTCTCTTGTCTGGTATCAGTGGTGTTACAGTACCTGCTTCACATCTCCGAATTAGGCCTCAAGTTTAACTCTGTCAGGGTCCGTCTGAGTGCTTTGTCGGCACACCACTCTCCGGTGGAAGGACAACCTCTTTCGGTTCACCCCTTGGTGTCCAGATTCCTCAGAGGTCTACTTCTACTAAAACCCCCCGGTTCGTCCTCCGGCAACTGAGTGGGATTTGAATGTGGTCTTGCAACAGCTTACTCGCCCACCTTTTGAGCCAATATCCACTTGCCATCTGTGCTGCCTCTCCTGGAAGGTGCTCTTCCTGGTGGCTGGTGGCACTCACATCTGCCAGACGAGTGAGTGAACTACAAGCTCTTGTGTCAGAAAGACTGTGTACACGGTTTTATAGGAACAGGGTGGTCCTGCGCACCCATCCCAAGTTTCTGCCAAAAGTGGTCTCTCCTTTCCACCTCAGCCAAGAGGTGGTTCTTCTGACATTCTTTCCCAGACCGCATCCCAGCCGGGCAGAGGCAGTTCTGCATACCCTTGATTGTAAAAGGGCTTTAGCCTTCTACCTGGCGCGTACGCGGGGACATCGAAGGGCTACCCAGCTCTTCGTCTCTTATGACCCCAGTAAACTGGGGCTTCCTGTCTCCAAGCGCACGTTGTCCACCTGGGTGGCAGACTGCATTGCCTGGGCATACAGGGCAGCCGACCTCCCGTTACAGGGTCGAGTCACGGCCCACCGTGTCGGGGCTAAGGCCACATCACTGGCTCCCTTCCGCTCTGTTCCGCTGGCAGACATCTGCCAGGCCGCAACCTGGTCTTCAAGCCAGACATTTGCAGCCCATTACTGCTTGGATGGAGAGTCCCGACAGGACGGTGCTTTCGGTTAGGCAGTACTCCGTAACTTATTTGAGGTTTAGGCAACTCCTACCCTCTGGCCCTCTGGTGTCAGGCTACCGGGGGTGTTGCGTCTCCGCTGAATTCCTATCACAGCTGCTGCGGCTCTTCTAGAGGGAGCCATTTTTCAGCTAGGGATTCTCTGTAGTCTATAGCTAGGGAGTCCCATATGGGAGGACTGACTTCCTGCTTGTTCCTGGAGAAAGCATAGTTACTCGTAACAGGTGTTCTCCAGGGACAGCAGGAATCAGTCCTCACGACCCTCCTCCCCTGGAGTTGCAGTCCTATTATTGATTTTTATTTTGCTGTCTCTTTAGCTATGTCATTTGACTGAGCAAAATGGCACCCTGGGGCGGGAAGGGGATCACTCGTGTGATGCAATCCCAAAGGCTTTCTTTGAAAGCTGGGGAATTGCTCCGCACAAGGGCTCCGTTGGCACCGTCACCCATCTGAGGACTGATTCCTGTTATCCCTGGAGAACACCTGTTACAGGTGAGTAACTACGCTATCACCACCACCTTCCTGCTGGCCTTTCCTCTTCCTATGCACCCAAGTATCCTTCTGGCTTTTGCTGTTGCCTTTTCTACATGTTTATTCACCTTAAGATCATCAGAAACAATCACTCACAGGTGCCAAATTCTTGACCATTCAAGCTTAGCTAGATCCCTCCCCTCATGTTCTCAGGGAACAAGCAGGAAGTCAGTCCTCACATATGGTGACGTCGGTGCCGACTGAGCCCTGCGCAGAAGCATCTCCCCAGCTTTCAAAGAGAGCCTTTGGGAAATGCACCATGCATGTGTGATCCCCTTCCCGCCCAAGGGTGCCATCTTGCTCAGTCTCCTTTTTTCTGCAGAGCCCACCAAATGTCAGATTTTTCCTGGAAAAGGTTGATAAAATCTTCAGTGAAGTGTTTCCTTTTTTCTCAAGTTGGGACCATAAGAACATAAGATATGCCATACTGGGTCAGACCAAGGTCCATCAAGCCCAGTATTCTGTTTCCAACAGTGGCCAATCTAGGTCATACGTACCTAGCAGTTTCCCCAAGGGACACAGGTTCCACAATGCTTGTATTGGTTCAGTTCCTTTCCCACCTCCGAGCTCGCTTGCTGCAGCATCATGACTCTGACCCGTTTTTTTTTTTTTTTTTTTGTGGATTTTTCTTCAGCATGGATTTGCACCCCCTGCCCCCCAAATCGCTGGCCTCTCCTTGGATCTTTGACCTCACCAGGGTACATCTTTCCCCGTTGACCAGCGGCTTTAAAAAGTGCAATTGTGCACCAAAAATATGTCCCTCAAGACACATGAGTGCTGCCCCCAGTGTCTAGGGGCTGACCACAACCCGGAGGCCTGCAGCCTTTGCAGAAAGATGTCCACTAAAACCATTAAACTCAGTCTGCAGAAGCACGATGAGATCTTCAAAAGGTTAGTCTGCCCTGGAGTCCACGAATCCCAGGAGTCACGCAGCGACCACTCTGCTACCGATTAGGACTGCGGGGCCTCTGACAGGGTTCTCCAGGAGTGTGAACAGAAGAAGAAAATATCCTTGAACTCCTCTTGGGACTTGCTCGGGCAAGTCCTGTGCTAGGTCCCGCAGCCTGTGCAGAGAACCCGAGGGGTCAGAGTGGGAGCAGCTAGCCAAGATCCCCTGAAAGGATTCGGAGGCCTCTGGCAATCCTTGTCAAGGACTCCCTCTCCTCGCCAACACCAGACCCGGTAACCCCTGCGTCCGTTTCGAAGGCTGAGACACCTGAGTAGGAAACGAGGTTGGTGGCCTTGGAGCGCAGTTTGTCTTCCTCTCCATGCAGCAGGCACAGATGCCTGGCTCCACCGGTGCAGACTACTGGGACCTCAACAGCAAGGACTTCCCCGGTTGTCGGCGAGTGCTCGCAGCTCCAGCTATGAAGCCATTGTGATTCATCGGCCACCTGACCCAGATCCTGCTCTACAGGCCCAACCCGGCACCAAATCCTTCATAGACTATTCAGACTGAGAGTGAGGATGAGACATCACTGGACACTCGCAAACACCACAATGTCCCATCAGACCCATCCCCTCCGGCGACCTGGCGTCTATCACTGCCTGAAGGCACCTCATTTCTCAACTTCATGCAGGACATATTGAGGGTATTGGCCATCTCCGCGAAGTTGGAGGATCCTCGCATACGGGTTGGAGATTCTCCAACATAATTCCCTGTTGAAAGAAGCACTGACTATTCCCATCCCTGCCATCCTCGAGACTTCTCCTCTGCATGTGGGAGATGCCAGCATCAGTGCCCATAGTCAGCCATCAATTCAATGTGATGTACTGAGTCCGGTGAGCCCCTGGCTTCAGGAAGCCGCAGTTGCCCCATAACTCCATGGTGGTAGAGTCAGCCATGCATCAGCTCAAGAGCCAGAAGACTCATTCTTCGGTGCCCTCGGTAGGAAGTGCTACCAGGACTCTATGCTTGCCTGCCAGATCCAGTTATTTCCAAGTTGATCTCCCCGTTCATTGTAAATACAACTCAGAGTGCCTGCGTTGTATAGTTGATGTTGAATGTAAACCGCGCTGATCTAAAATAGCGCGGTATAGAAGAAATGTAAAATAAATAAAATAATAAATAAAATAAATGTGTACCAGTTCTTTATCGCCATGTACCTTCGGGACTTGGAGGAGCTTACCAGTTTCTCCACTGGCCTCGGATGACCACTCCAGCGATTCCAGAACCTGACCCAAGCGTGTTGGGGAGTGCTGAAAGTATCTGACTTGGGTGGCCTATGATGGCTTTGAGTCAACCGTGAGGATATGCATTTCAGGCATTGGTGCCCGATACCTGGTGTGGCTGCAGTTGTCTGACCTGGAGCAATGAGTGCAGGACAAGCTCATTGATGTCCCATGCCAAGGAGAAAATCTTTGGCAAACCCATGGCAGAGAGAGAGTGGCAGAGATAGTCAGCGTCCCTTACGAGGACTCGACTCTCCAAGAAGACTGCTACCCTCCCCAGAAGGAAACCCCCCAGGGAAAAAGCCTCCATAACCTGAGGAAGGGTCAGGCTTACTGGAGATTCCCACAGTATTGGGCTCCTCCACCTCCTCAGTAGGGCTACCATGCCAAAGGAGCAGGTCAGGCCCCAGTGCTAGCCCCAGCACAGCCTGGGGGAGATTTTGACTCCCAGGGCGTAGCTTCTCCACCCTCAGGAGGTCAGCTGCCCATAGGGGGGACAGCTGGTCCACTTTGTCCTTCAGTGGCCTGCCATCACCACCAATGCTTGGGGCACTCCAGGTAGACAGAGAAGGATATCTTCTCCACCTCAATAAGACCCCTCCCCCATTCTTCCAAGGAGAGTCCTCACACTCTCTCCTGCACTGGGTCCTGCTTCTGCAGGAACTTGCAGGTCTTCTCATGGACAATGCCGTGGAACCCAGTACCCCATCACCTAAGGGGCAAGGGGTTCTACTCACAGTACTTCCTAGTCCCAAAACGAACCGGGGGCCTAAGGTCCATCCTAGACCTGCAAAACCTAAACTGTTGGTGCAACACGTTGCCGGACCGGAGGCAGATTACCTCAGTTGCCATCATCTCTATCCTGGGGAGTGGGAGCTTTCCCCATGAGCCTTCTCTGGCATAGCGGACCAATGGGTAATGCCAGGAGCAAACTTGATGGAGAATTTGGCATTGACTGCTGTCACCATCTTTTTCAGTTGCTGCAGAAAGACCAAGTTCTGCCCTGGCCCTGGGACCCTCTGCTGTAT
Organism: Ichthyophis bannanicus; assembly: GCA_033557465.1. NCBI lineage: Eukaryota > Metazoa > Chordata > Amphibia > Gymnophiona > Ichthyophiidae > Ichthyophis > Ichthyophis bannanicus. The sequence goes on from CM066032.1 coordinate 644,341,120, forward strand.
GTTTCTCACCCATGGGCCATGATAGCCCAGGTGTTTTGGAGGATAGATTAGCATCTCTGCTTGGTGATCCTGGTTGCCCCAGAATGGCCATGACATCTGTGGTATGTGGACCTCGTGTGGCTTCTGGTAGTAAAGCCCCTGAACCTCTGCACTCAAAGGCTTTTATTGTGACAAGGACCCCATTCTCTTGGACGATCCGGCATCCTTCTCACTTATGGCCTGGTCCTTGAAGTAGCATTTAGCCCATAAGGGCTACTTTTCAGTGGTGTCCACCTTGCTGCTTGTCAGATTATGCTCTATTGCAATACAATACAAGCATTGTGGAACCTGCGTCTTTTGGGGAAACTGCTAGGTACTTATGACCTAGATTGGCCACTGTCGGAAACAGGATACTGGGCTTGATGGACCTTGGTCTGACCCAGTATGGATTCTCTTATGTTCTTACGTTCTTACTTTCCCTGGCTTATGCTTGCGTATAGCCTTTTTGAGGCCTGGTGGCAGTAGCACTAATTCTTCATGGCATGCACATATCCCTTCAGTCCTGGTGTTCCTTCAGGAAGGCTTTTGACACACTTGGTCTGGAGTTCTCTGAAGTTACAGATCAAGGCTTTTGCAGACCAGTAGAAGGCTGTTCTCTCATGGCACACCAGGACATGGCATGCTTCCTCCATGGTGTTCAGGCACTCTGTCCCCCAGTACAACTTGTGGCTCCTTCCTGGGACTTGGTGCTTGTGCTTCAGGCTTTGATGCATTCCCCTTCGGACCTCTTAAGCAGGCAACCCTTAAGATCTCTTTGAAGGCGGTCTTTTTGGTAGCTATTACTTCAGCGTGAGGGATCTCTGAGTTGCAGCCTGGTGCTCCTGTTGGAACCCTTTCTTGTCCTTTTTGGCTGAGGGAGTGTTCTTGCATCTGGCGCCCTCCTTTTTTGCCCAAAGTATTCTCTTTCAGGTCTGTCAGATTTTCTCTTCCAGCCTTTACCCCAGAGCAGTGTACTGGGAAGGATAAAGGCTTATGCTTTAGAACATAACATAAGATATGCCATACTGGGTCAGACCAAAGTCCATCAAGCCCAGTATTCTGTTTCCAACAGTGGCCAATCTAGGTCATATGTACCTAGCAGTTTCCCCAAGGGACACAGGTTCCACAATGCTTGTATTGGTTCAAACATTGATATCCTGGGTCCCTTCTTAATAATGGCTTATGGACCTTTCCTCCAGGAACTTGTCCAAACCTTTTTTAAACCCAGCTACACTAACAGCCTTTACTACATCCTCCGGTAACAAATTCCAGAGTTTGATTACACGTTGAGTGAAAAAATATTTTCTTTATTAGTCTTAAATAGTTTACCCTGTAGCTTCATTGCATGTCCCCTAGTCTTTCTATATTCTGATAAGGTAAACAATCGATCTACGTTTACCCGTTCCACTCCGCTCATTAATTTATAGACTTCTATCATATCTCCCCTCAGCCGTCTCTTTTCCAGGTTAAAGAGCCCTAACCTTTTTAGCCTTTCTTCATAGGAGTATCCTTCCATCCCCTTTACCATTTTGGTGGCTCTTCTCTGAACCTTTTCTAATAACTCTATATCCTTTTTAAGATACAGCGACCAGAATTGCACACAATAATTCAAGGTGCGGTCTCACCATGGAACGATATAGAGGCATTATAATATCCTTTGTTTTATTTTCCATTCCTTTCCTTATCATACCTAGCATTCTATTTGCTCTCTTGGCTGCCGCTGCACACTGGGCCGAGGGTTTTAACATGGTATCCACAATGACGCCTAAATCTTTTTCCTCGGTGGTGGTTCCTAATGTGGAGCCTTGCATCGTGTAACCATAGTTTGGGTTGTTCTTCCCTAGGTGCATAACATTGCACTTGTCCACATTAAATTTCATCTGCCATTTTGATGCCCAGTCTTCCAATTTATCAAGATCCTCTTGCAATTTTCCACAATCCTCTTGGGTTTTAACAACTTTAAATAGTTTTGTGTCATCTGCAAATTTGATAACCTCACTCGTTATTCCACTTTCCAGGTCATTTATGAATATGTCAATAAGCAGCGGACCCAGCACAGATCCCTGGGGTACACCACTATTCACCTTTCTCCATTGGGAAAATTGGCCATTTAGCCCTACCCTCTGCTTTCTATCTTTTAACCAGTTCCTGATCCACAATAGTACACTGCCTCCTATCCCATGACTCTTTAGTTTTGCCAAAAGTCTCTGATGAGGGACCTTGTCAAAGGCTTTCTGAAAGTCCAGATACACAATATCAACCGACTCACCTTTGTCCACCTGATTATTCACGCCTTCAAAAACTGAAGTATAACAGATTAGTAAGACAAGATCTTCCTTGTCTAAAGCCATGTTGGCTGTCTCCCATTAGGTTGTGACTATCTACATGCTGAGTAATTTTATTGTCAAAGGCTTTCTGAAAATCCCAGATACACTATCAACCGGCTCACCTTCGTCTACCTGTTTATTCACGCCTTCAAAAACTGAAGTATAACAGATCAGTAAGACAAGATCTTCCTTGGCTAAATCCATGTTGGCTTTCTACTGTTTAAACATGTAGTCATGGCTTAAGTATTTGGTGTTACCTGGAGGTAATGAATCCTTTTAGTCTGTCCAGTCATGTTTTTGTCCTGTTCGTGGGGTCTCATAATGGACATGACGCATCTAAAGCCACTCTTGGCCACTGGATCCGGGAGGCCATTGCTTTGGCATATTTTTTACTGTGTAAGCCTGTCCCTCATGTCTTGACAGCTCACTCTGCCAGGACCCAGGCAGCTTCCTGGGCGTAGTAATTCTAGGTTTCTCCTCTGGATATTTGTAGGGCCACAACTTGGTCCTCGTCTACCCTTATCAGGCACTATTGGCTGGATGTCCAAACTAAAGCAGCGGCATGTTTCGTCTCGGAAGTGCTCAAGGCTGTAGTCTCTTACCGCCTGAGTGTGGGGTAGCTTTGGTGCTTCCCATTTGTCTTGACTGGTCTAGCAGGAAGATCTGGAAGATGAAGTTTTACTTGCCATTAATTTCCTATCTCCAGGAACAAGCAGGAATGAGTCTTCACATATGGGTACGTCGGTACCGACGGAGTCTGCGCAGGAACGCTTCCCAGCGTCCGATCAAAGAGCTTTTGGAAGCATCCCACCACGCCTGCGTGCTGCCTTCCTGCCTTTCCCAACTGCCTCTCCTCAGTTTTCGTTTTCCGCGGAGCCGGCAGGACATCCTCCTGTCACCGCAGAAAATTCTTGTTTTATTTCTTTAGTTTTCTTGTGGTCGCGGCTGTCTTCCTGACACCACCGGTACCGCCGGTGTTTTGTTTTTCTTTTCTTATAAAATCTTTCTTTTTCACGGGATATTTTTTCTTCATAGTGTCCTGCGGTTTCTTAGGCCTTCAGGCCTCTTCTTTTCCTTCATGGAACCGCCAGCCACTTTCTCCAAGAAATGTTCAGACTGTGGCGGTACAACTTTATTTTTAGACCCTTGAAGTCTGTGTCTAACCTGCTTAGGTCCTGACAACAGTTTGGTGAGAAGAGGTTTTCAACATCGAGGTTCCCTCAATACACTGTTTCCCTCCATTTTTGGGGCACCGTCCCCTTCTTCCACACAGGATCAGGTAACCCACAAACAGTCCGTTAAGACTAGCCAGCCCTCGAGTGCTAGGTCTCATGCACAACATGTAGACGGCTCCGGCCTTGCCCTCGAGGGCCCTTTGGCTTCAAAACCCCGGCAGGAGTCTTCGGTCTCCAAAGCCTTTCAGGGGTTTCAGGTTGTTCCTGGGGTTCACCCCTCACAAAACATACCTGAGCCGTATCCAGTGGTGGCAGCCGCTTCGAGCGGTACCGATACCCCGGCATTGGCACTGGTGTTGGATGAGACACTCCTCACCATGGATGGTCATCTGGCGTCCTTGGTGCCTTCGGGACCGGTGGATACACTCCAGACTGACTTTCCATTATCGGTACCAGCACCGATACTACCACCGACGTCGGTACCCTCCAGATGTGCATCGATAGCCTCGCTTCTTTCGATGCCGAGTCTCAAATCGATCTCCAGTCTGGAGGACTGCGTACCGGCTCTTGGCGGTACCGAAGGCTCGGTTCCGATGATTCGGATCCGCAACTCTGTCCTCGAGGCCGATTGAGCTGCCCTCGATGCTGAGTTTGGAATCGATCTCTAGTCTGGGCGACTCGGTACCAATACGCTTTGGTACCGGTGGCTCGGTACCGAGGATAGCGCCCGGAGGTTTTCGGTTACCTCGGTACCAATTTGAACGGTCACTGATGACTGCTCCGATGTCTCTGTCGAGCTCGACTCCGACATCGGTACCGGTATCCACAGTAGCATCGTGGCCAACTCCTGCCATGCTTTTTTTCAACAGGATCGCTCCCTTCTATACCAAGCTTGGAGTCGATACCTGGCATGGACAATGTGGTAATGATCGCTGCTCCTGACAGCCAGTACCGGCGACCATCCTTTAAGCATTCCACACTGCACTCTGCAGGATCTTCTATTCCTGTATATCTGGATAGCTCTGTTGGTGCTCAGGCTAGTTCTTCAGATCTAACCTGTCCAAGGGAGAGTCCTGTTGGGGATCCCTCTTTTCAGAGTTTCCTCCTGGATATAGCAAGATCTCTTGTCATTCCTATCCCAGGACATGATCCTGCACAAGGCTCTGTTTCTCCCAAAGCAAAGGAGAACATAATGCTTCCTTTGCATCATTCCTTGCAGTATCTCCTTTTAGGAATGTGGGAAACACCTTTAAGGGTACCCCCACCTTCCAGAGCAACTGATCTCTTATATCAGGTGCCCCCCTCTCCAGGGTTTCAAAAGACTCAACTTCCTCATCATTCCATAGTAGTGGAATCAGCAATGCGGCGGGTAAAGAGCAAGAAAAAGCACTCTTATCCTCCAGGTCGTGAGTCTAAGATACTAGATGCCTTTGGACGTCAAACCTTCCAGACATCTATGCTTTCTGCAAGAAGTCTCTCATATATTTTCTATATGAGTATCTCTTGAGGAGGTCACAAAGCAATTACATCTTTTGACTCCTTCCCTTCCAGAGTCCAAGAGTGCAGACTATTCTTCACTGCTCAAGCATCTCCAGAATATCTCTTGGTTTCTTACTCGTGCTTCCTTAGACTCTTTTGAGTCTGTTAGCAGGACTTTTGCTATAACTATAGGGGCACGACGTAGAGCCTGGCTCCAAGCTTTAGACTTGGACAAATGGGCACAGCACAGACTGAGACATAATCCTTGCACTGGAGACAATCTTTTCAACAAGGAGTCTTTACGTCAGGTTACTCAGTTGTCCACTGACTTACCTGTTCCTGGGGGCTGTTCTGCACCTTCTTCTGTCCCAGTAGGTAGGAAATGTCCTGCCAAACTTTCTTCCCATAGGAGAAGAAGGTTATATGCATCATCTGTCCATCATACAGATGTTCCCAAACAGGGGAAGCATCGTCCTGGTCTGCAGAGTTCAACCTCTCACCAGGCTCAGCAAACCCAGCAACCACAGGGTTTCTGATCAATCCATCAGATGCTTGTGACTCTGGAGATTAGAATCTGCAGTTGCTTCTTCTCAATAGAGGCAATCCACTGCTGTCATTCTGAATCCTAAACATGGATCTCTTCCCGAAAGACATCCATTCTTTCTATGTTCTGTGAGCTGTCAGGATGTTCATGCTTCTAGGTTGCAGGGTTCTCCTCTTCTTCCTGCTAGGGAAAGAGGTCTATCCACTATCAAACGATAGCTTCCTGTGCCAGCATGTCTTTCCTTTCTATAACCTTACTACTTTGTAAGTTTTCTTCAGCTCCATTCTCTTTACCCTCTTACCAGATTTTTCCTTTGTAAGAGCGGTATTGCTTTACTGGAGGGCTTTTTCTTCAGCCTCTAGTTTTCTTACTTTTCCAATGCGGAGTTCTCTGAGTTGACTCCTCTTTTTCAATCTTGCTTTGAAGCAGTTCATCAGACACGTCCAGAGTTTTCTACTCTTGCTTTGTCTGTTCTTTCTGTTTTTAAACAGTACCATTCTTTCTGCTGTCTGGCAAGCAGCTGCCAATGCAGGAGCCTTAATGCTTGGACCACTGGTTCTTGTCCACCAGCAACCAGATTTGTCCTCCACTAACATTCTGTCTGGTCTTAGTAGTGGCTCCAAGTCAGTGCTGTCATCTGTCTTGGAAATTTTTCACAAGCTTGTTGGATTGTCTTCTCTTTCTGCCATCTCCATTCCCCTGGGTTTGGCAGCATAGTTGACATAGAACTGGCTGCAGGAGAGCCAGTACCTATCTCCTCATTCTCCTGCATCATGCTCTCTGCAATTCTACAGAGAAGCTCTCCACTATGGGCCCTTGCTAGAGAGCATGGGGGGCTTTTTCTCCAACAGCTATACTAGATGGTTGAAAAAGGCTTTTTCAGTCATGTCTCCCATGACTAGAACAGTTCTCCTTTTTAATATAAAGGACATAGGCCTCCTCTTTCGTGAAGCTTAAGGAGTTGCTAATACCCTGCTTTGGTCCATAGTATTTCCAATAGGGAATATGTTTTCTCCTTCCAGCTCGTCCTCATGGTAAGAACGCATGATACCTTTTTGCCCTTAAGCAGGTCAGCATGGTATCTCATTCCTATGCGTCTTCTGTTCACTTACCATGCTAGAGTTCTAGAATACGTGGGACTTGCTGGCTGCAGACTGATATCATCCCCTGCTTTTCACGTAACCATCCTGGTTAACTACCTTGCATCCCTGTAGCCATAACCAGTGGGAATTGATTCTCTATCTTCGCAAGTAGGTTCCACCTTCTTGTTAGATGAATCTTTCCTCTCCACATTTTTCTATGTGAACACCTTTTTGTAGGCATATCTGTCTGCTTCATTGCAGACTTCCATATAGAGGCCTATATATTCATACCTATAGCACACATCTTACAGATGTCTATCATTTGTGTGTATTTTATGCCCTTCATATCTCACTATATATATATATATATATATATATATATATATATATATATATATAAAATATTAATTAATATTAATACTATCGGTAGATATGTATTCTGTTTTATCTACCTGACTGTCGAGGCTCATAGGTATATGATTCTGACAGATGGGCTTTACCCATACTTATGCTATCAGACACATTGCGGATCTTCAGCTACTCACAGGCTCTAACGCCTCCAGCGTTTGTCCTTTCTTTTGGGATACAAGTGGTTCCCATACCCTTTATCTCCCCACAAGGACTGGGCCTGTTTGTCCAAATCGGTTAGCCTTTCTCTTTTTGTTCCTAAGAGTGAGCCACTCTGCCGCCAAAAGAGTTCGACTTTTATCATAAAGCCTTCCGCTGAAGGCCCACTGTTTTTGTACTACCCCAGTTTTTCCTACTGGGGTTACCTGTTACCTTTCAGGATTCTGACCTCCATTGCTTTTCCTACAGGTTTGCTACCTCCACTTAGTGAGATCCTTCTCGAGGTTTCTCTACTGGGTTCCCCAGTAGATCCCATGACCCTCCATACTTCTCTGAAGTCCTGTTAGGGGAGGTCCATATTGCAATATTTTTCCTTTGCAATATCATTGACAATTATCCACACATGGACTCCTTGTCTGCAATCCTATGCCAGGTTAGCTGTTCCACAGCACCTTTCTTTCTTCAACTCCTACCCTCCATCCTCAGGATGCCTGGTGTTGAGGGATAGCATGTTCCAACCTATGACATGCTGGGACTCCAGGCATCTCAGCTTGGGAGTCCCCATATGTGAAGACTCATTCCTGCTTGTTCCTGGAGATAGCAGTTACTTACCTGTAACAGGTGATCTCTGGGAACAGCAGGAATAAGTCTTCACAACCCACCCACCTCCCCAGGAGTTGTATCTCTATCTGTCGTTCCTTTCCTCTCTCTCTCTGTCTCAGCTTTAAAACTTAACTGAGGAGAGGCAGTTGGGAAAGGCAGGAAGGTAGCACGCAGGCGTGGTGGGATGCTTCCAAAAGCTGTTTGATTGGACGCTGGGAAGCGTTCCCGCGCAGACTCCGTCGGTACCAACGTACCCATATGTGAAGACTTATTCCTGCTGTTCCCAGAGATCACCTGTTACAGGTAAGTAACTGCTTTCCTGGAGTCCTGCTAGACCACTCCAGGATCCACCTGCTTTCTCAGCCTTGTGCCTTTAACATGGATGTTTGTCCATTCAGGCTTTTGTACATATGCACTAGTTGATTGTGAATTTAACTTTGGGGGTCCCTTCGGTGGATTCTTTTATGTCTGTATTTGCTTGTTACAAAAATACTGAAGGGTGCCCCTAGCTGTACTAGGTTATCTCCAGGAACAAACAGGAATGAGTCTTAACATATGGGTATCGTCGGTACCGACGGAGCCTGCGTGGGAACGCTCCCCACCGTCCAAAAGGAAAGCTTTTGGGAGCATCCCACAGCGCCTGCGCGCTGCCTTCCCACCTTTCCTAACTGCCTCTCCAGTTCTTCTTTTCCACGGAGCCAGCAGATCGTGTTCCTGTCACCGCTGAAGAATTTCTTTATTTTATTTCTTTGGTCGCGCGTCTGCCTTCTCGACGCTGGACCGGTACCGCTGGTCTTTTCTTTCTTTCTTCTAAAAAAAAAAAAAAAATTACTGTGTTTCTCACTTCAGTACATTTTATTCTTTGGCCTTAGGCCTAGGAAATTTTTCCTCATGGAAAAGGCCACCTCTGGGTTTAAAAAATGCACGAAGTGCATCGGCACTATTTCTGTCACTGACACCCATGAATGGTGTCTAAAATGTTTAGGTCCTGACCATTCCATTGCGGATTGTGAGTCCTGCTCCATGATGTCTAAAAGAGGCCTGCAGAATCGAGCAGTTAAGCTCAGTACCCTGTTTCCCTCGGATGCAGCTTCGGTTGCATCGACATCTTCCAGGGCTGCTTCTTCCTCATATGGATCTCAGGTAACCAAACTTAAATCCAGCTGGTCCTTGAAGGGTAGATCTCCTTCCAAGTATCGAGATGCCTCCGGGCTTGCCTTCGAACCCGCACCGGCGAAATTACCCCGGCGGGAGGCTCCGGCTTCCAAAGCTTAATTTATGAGGTCACAGGTTGACATCGATGGCTCGGCCTCAACCAATCACCTGTTACCATGTTCTGGGGTACCAGTGGTTCCCACTGGTACCGACATCCAGACATTGGTTGCGTCAATGGATCAGAATATCCTGACCATGCAGCGTGCCATCACGGCATTTTTACAAGCTGCGACGCCTTCGGTACCGCAACAAACTCCGTTGCAGGTACAGATTCCAGCACCGGTACCGACATCGGTTCCGGTGCCCGTACCGATTGCATCGACATCCGTTGCGGGGTCGACTGCAGCAGTACACTGTTCTGTGATGCCCATCGGTACCGATCACTCCCGATGTCGATACCACCCAGTACGCGTATCGGGCTCTGCAGGAGCATCCAGACAGACGATACTTCGATTCCTCTGAAGACTCTGATGAATCAGAGGTCTCTGTCGAAGCATCGGTGATTCATCCTCAGGAGCCCTCTTCTCCAAAAAGGAGAATGTCTCCTCCAGAAGACTTGTCTTTTCAAGACTTCATTAGGGAAGTGGCCAGGGGCCTTTCCATTTCAGTGGATCTTGAGACAGAGCCTAGAGCCAAAAAAATAGATATCTTACAATATCCTAAGGTTCCTAAAGAGGCAGCCACTTTACCAATACATGAGATTCTTTATGATCACATGTTGGGCATATGGGAGACTCCTCTCACCACATCCCCTCATTCTCGCAGGTTGGACACCATGTATCGTGTTCCTCCTTGTCCTGGATTCCATAAAACTCAGCTTCCTCACCACTCCATTGTGGTGGAGTCTGCCATGAAGAAGATAGAGTACAAAAAGCACTCTTCTGCTCCTCCAGGAAGGGAATGCAGAACCTTAGATGCCTTTGGCAGGAGAGTTTTCCAGGCTAGTATGCTTGTTGCGAGAATCAACTCCTATAGTCTCTATATGGGGGTGTTTCTAAAAAGTTACAGATCTGCAAACTTTTATCTCCTTTTATTCAAGAAGATAAAAGGGAAGAATTCCTCACCTGGCTCAAACATGCCCAGGATGTTTCCAAGTTTTCCAACCGTGCAGCCTTTGACTCTTTTGAAGGTGACAGCAGAGCCTCGGCCATTGCCATAGGTGAACGCAGAGTTGCTTGGTTACAAGCTTCTGATTTGGAACCTTGGGTTCAAGATGGACTGGGAAATCTTCCTTGTACAGGTGAAAACCTTTTTGGCAAAGATTGGCAAGCAAAGGCCACCCAGATGGATGCTGAAAACTCTGCTTTAGATAGACTTTCAAAGTCTACTTCTGCTCATTTTAAGAAAAGGTTGTTCAAAAAGGGTTTTTTTTCCCAAAAAAGGGAAATATTATTCTGCTTATGGTCAGCAGTCATCTTCTGTAGGTCGTTTTGCTACAAAGAGACAGCAACAACCGAAACAGGCCAAGCCTAAGGCTGCTAGGACTGCTACGGCCCAGCAGCCTCAGCCTCCTCAGGGCCTTTGACTTACAACTAGAGAGCTTAGCTTTTCTGGCTCTAGAGCATCCAGAGCCTCTCACCATTCCAGGAAGGTTAGCTCACTTTGCTCCCAGATGGGAACAAATCACAGCAGAGCAATGGACCCTCTCCATCATAAAGGAGGGGTACAAGCTTAATTTCTTAAACCTTCCTCCTCACACCATGGTGAGACAGTTCAATTCTCAAACATCTCTCCTCGACCTTCTGGGTCAGGAGATCACTACCCTTCTTGCCCAAGGGGCAATAGAAGAAGTACCCCTTCTTCAGCAGGGCTCAGGGTTCTACTCCCCCTACTTTCTTATTCCAAAGAAAACAGGGGGCTACAGACCCATATTAGATCTCAGAGAATTGAACAAGTTTCTATGCAAGGAGAAATTCAAGATTTCTCTCGGTACTCTCCTTCCATACCTTCAGAGTCAGGATTGGCTTTGCTCTCTAGACCTCAAGGATGCGTACACCCATGTCCTCATCCATCCATCACACAGAAGGTTCCTTCGGTTCCTTTATCAAGGGAAGCACTATCAATACAGAGTGTTTCCCTTCGGTCTGGCCTCTGCACCAAGGGTGTTCACAAAATGCATGGCAGTAGTAGCTGCATTTCTACGCACTCTAGGGATATTCGTATTCCCATATCTGGACGACTGGCTCATCCGAGCTCCATCCCAGTCAGAGGCCCAGATTTCTCTAACCTGCACAAGGCATATCCTTCAGTATCTGGGACTTGTAATAAACTTCCCTAAATCCCATCTCACCCCTACTCAGTCTCTAGAGTTCATAGGGGCCTTGCTGGATACCACAACTGCAAGGGCCTATCTTCCCCAGGCCCGTTGCCTATGCTTGGTGCAGTTAGCCTCACAAGTTCAGTTAAAAATCCCATTTAACTGCTCGAGAGATGTTACAACTGTTAGGCCACATGGCATCCACCGTGCATGTGGTTCCTTACGCTCGCCTTCACTGAGCTGCCCTCATGTGGACTTTATCCACCCAATGGACCCAGGCATCAGGTTGCCTGTCAGACAAAATAGCAACCACCAGTCGCCTCTTTTGGTCCCTCCACTGGTGGAAGTCCACTCAAAATCTGTTGTTGGGGTCCCCCTTTCAACAGGTGTTACCCCAAGCGACCCTTACAACAGATGCCTCTCCAAGAGGTTGGGGAGCTCATCTTCAAGATCTCTCCACCCAAAGCATCTGGTCTCTAGAGGAGACATCTCTTCATATCAACCTCTTAGAGCTCAGAGCAATCTTTCTAGCTCTCAGTTTTCCACACCCTGCTCAGCTACAAGACAGTCCTCATCCACACGGACAACCAAGTAGCCATGTTCTACGTGAACAAGCAGGGCGGGACTGACTCTCTGTCGCTTTGCAACGAAGCTCTGAGATTGTGGGCTTTCGCCAGAGAGCATCAAATTCATCTCATGGCAGTGTATCTTCCAGGAGTTCAAAACTCTTGGGCAGACAGACTCAGTTGAATTCTACTCCCACACGAATGGTCCCTCCATGGGGACCAGATAGCCAGGATCTTTCGAATTTGGGGAACCCCAGACATAGACTTGTTTGCAAGTCCGTGGAATGCCAAACTTCCCCGGTTCTGTTCCAGAATTCCATGTCAGGGAGTTCAGGCCAGGGATGCCTTCTTCCTCCATTGGGGGAAAGACTTCCTCTATGCCTTTCCACCCATTCCCCTAATTCCCAAGACACTCTTCAAACTTCAGAGAGACAAGGGATCTATGATCCTCATAGCACCACATTGGCCACGCCAAGTGTGGTACCCTCTACTTCTGCATCTCTCTCAAGCTCCCTCCTTGGACTTGGGATCTGCTCCAGACCTCCTGTCCCAGGAGGAGGGAACGTTGTGGCACCCAAATCCCCTGTCTCTTCATCTCAGAGCCTGGTTGCTGAAGACCTAGACCTTCAAGATTTGCATCTTTCTCAGCAGGTGAAGGATATCCTTCATGCTTCCAGAAAGCCTTCCACTAGACGTTCCTATGCTTTTAAATGGAAAAGGTTTACCATTTGGTGTGCAGAGAAGGGTCTTAACCCTCTTGCAATACCTCTGAATTCTTTACTGGAGTATTTGCTGCATTTATCCCATGCAGGCCTTAAAACGAATTCAGTGAGAGTCCATTTGAGTGCTATTGCAGCATCCCTTAAACCTCTCAATGGACAACCTATTTCCTCTCATCCACTTATAGCAAGATTCATGAGAGGCCTTCTTTTGACTAAACCTCCCATCAGACCACCTCCAGTGGCATGGGACTTGAATCTGGTTCTTGGCCAGCTTATGCAGCCACCTTTTGAACCCTTAGCCACTACCTCCTTGAAATTTCTTTCCTGGAAGGTTATTTTTCTCATTGCAGTCACCTCAGCTCGCCGCATCAGTGAGCTGCAAGCCTTGGTGGCCAATCCTCCTTATACAAGGTTCCATCATGACAAGGTAGTCTTTAGGACTAATCCACACTTTATGCCTAAAGTGGTCTCACCTTTTCATCTGAACCAGGAGGTTTATTTACCTGTCTTTTTTCCAGGACCTCATGCTTCAAGTGCAGAGAGGAATCTTCATACCCTGGATGGTAAAAGAGCTCTTGCTTTTTACTTACAAAGGACACAGCAACATAGAAAGTCCTCTCAACTCTTTGTTGCTTTTGATCCCTCTCTCATTTAGGACTTCCAGTCTCTAAGAGAACTCTGTCTAATTGGATTGCTCAGTGTATTTCTTTCGCCTACCAGAGTAAGAACCTTTCTCTGGAGGGCCATGTCACAGCTCACAATGTGAGGGCCATGGCGGCCTCTATGGCTCATCTAAATTCTGTGTCCATTGACCAGATCTGTCGAGCGGCCACATGGGCCTCGGTTCATACCTTCACAGCCCATTACTGCTTGGACAAGGACTCCCGCCGGGATGCCTTGTTTGGTCAGGCTGTTCTCAAACACCTCTTCCATACCTAACCAACTCCTACCCTCCATCCCTGGCTGGATGCCTGAGATTCATGGGTGGAGGTAGAGCCCTTCCCAGGGACTCACAACCTGGGTGATCTCCCAGGCATCTCTAGCTGGGGAGTCCCCATATGTGAAGACTCATTCCTGCTTGTTCCTGGAGATAGCACAGTTACTTACCTGTAACAGGTGATCTCTGGGAACAGCAGGAATAAGTCTTTACAACCCACCCACCACCTCTAGGAGTTGTATCTCTCTATCTTTCTTTCCTTTCCTCACTCTCTCTTTGTCTCAGCTTTAAAACTCGAACTGGAGAGAGACGGTTAGGAAAGGCGGGAAGGTAGCGTGCAGGCGCAGTGGGATGCTCCCAAAAGCTTTCCTTTTGGACGCTGGGGAGCGTTCCCGCACAGGCTCAGTCGGTACCGACGATACCCATATGTGAAGACTTATTCCTGCTGTTCCCAGAGATCACCTGTTACAGGTAAGTAACTGTGCTTTATGTCTGTGGTGATATGGCACAGTTCTAGTTATTTTTCTGTCTCGGTCATCTGCTGTCAGGGGGAGCTAATCCATTTGCTTGGACTGGTCTAGCAGGACTCCAGGAAAGGAAATTAACGGTAAGTAAAATTTCACTATAAGTCATCTGTGGAATGGCGTCAAAGGCTTTACTGAAATCTAAGTACACCACAACTAGGGTTCTCCCTCTGTCTAAGTGGCAAGCCAGCAGCTCCGGCAAGGGGTTGCTTCTGGGACTTTTGGAGATTTAGGACAGCATGCTATACTCATTTTCAGCATTCCTGCTATCCTCCCAAGGGTCAGCCCTTTTGAGAGGGTCAGGGAGGAGGTAAGGACTATTCTAGGGGAGTTTCCAGAGGCTCCAAGAAGTCCCAATGAAGTGAGCTAGTCCCAGACAGAGCTAGTAGGAAGTCTGCTACAAACCTTTTACTCCACTTGGGTCCAGATTACATCTGACCAGTGGGTGCTAGAAGTCCATTGGAGGGAGCAATGCCTTGGAGTTGGCTCAACCTCTCTGGCAGTTTTATCACCCTGCAAAGCTCCAGAAAAAGTAAAGACAATGGTGGACATGCTCCAAAGACTTCTTCAGCTAGAAGCTGTGGTCGGTGCCACCGGACGCGCTCAATCTCTCTGTACTAGATTTATTTTGTGGTTTCTTTAAAAAAAAAAAAAAAAAAAAATTTCTGGATCTGAAACATGTGAATCGAGCCTTACAGGCTCCTCATTTTTGCATGGAGACCTTGCATTCAGTTATAGTGGCTGTACTGAAGGGGTGAGTTTTTGATCTCGCTGGATCTTTGAAGCGTACTTCCATATCCCCATCTGTCTGAATCATTGGCGGTACTTCTATTGTTTGCGGTTCCATGGGGCATTTCTAGTTTCGGCTTTATCCTTTCCTCACCTTAGTAGTGTTGGTTCATCCATATCTGGACAATTGGCTAATCAGAGCAGTGTCTATCCAAGAGTCTGAAAGCAACGAAGTGGGTGATAACCCACCCCAGCTGCTGGAGAAGGGATATTAGCTTCAGTAAGAGTACCTTGGAAGCAACACAGGATCTAATGTATCTGGGGGGCTTGCTTCCAGATAGAAGTAGGATTAGTATCCCTTCCTCCTGATCATGTCCAGAAAGTGTATGTCCAAGTTTGGGAGTCCTGCCAAATGCTGTCTTCCTTGGCATGGCATTTATTTATTTACATTACCTACAGGCCCTGGGGTTCATGGTAGCAACCTTAGATCTGGTGCTGTAGGGGTTCATGGCAGCAACCTTAGATCTGGTGCCATGGGCCAGAGCACATATGAGGGCCCTTCAGAAGGCATTATTGTCCTGGTGGTCTCTGCAGAATCACTTGAAGAAATTGAAATGTCTGCAGGAGGTGCAAATGAGTCTGGTGGCTGAACCTGGCCAAGCTGATGGCAGGAATGGTGCTAGAGCCACCCAAATGGATGACTTTGTCCACTGATGCCAGTCTTTATAGTTGAGAGGACATTGCCAGTCCCAAGTGGCGCAAGGTCAATGGTTTATAGGAGGAGAGCAATTGCTCCATAAACTGGCCAGTGATGTGGGCAGTTTATGGAACAGTTATGGGCAGCTTTGCAAGCCTTTCAGACCCTGATTTCAGCACAAGTTGGTGAGAATTTTCTCAGACAGTGCAGCCATGTCAGGGAGGCACAAAGTGCATTGATGGCAGACAAAGTGGCTCTTTGGTGGGTGGAGACCCATCCGGTGCTGTCAGCAGCTCATGTGGCTGGAAAGGAAAATTTCTCCAGGACCAAGCAGGAAGTCAGCCCTCACATATGGGTGACGTCGACGGAGCCCCCATGCGGAGCACTTCCCCAGCTTTCAAAGAAAGCCTTTGGGAATGCAGGCACGCATGCGCGGTCCCCTTCCCGCCCAAAGGTGCCATCTTGCTCAGTCGTCTCTTTTCCACGGAGCCCTACGGACGCCTGTCCTTGTCACCCGTGAATAAAGTTGATTTTTCTGCGCAGGATCGAGTTTTTTCTTCGGTTTGACGGTGGTTCCTTTCCCACCTGGACTCGGTACACCGGTGCCGAGCCCGGATCTCTCTCTTCGGTTTTTGTTCTTAGAGACTGTGTTCGCGCCTTTTTTCTTTTCCCTTGCAGCCCAATATTTTGATCTTGCAGGGGCCCTTTTTCCCCCGATGACTGCCATCGGCTTTACGTGATCGGTGCAAGAAACTCATGTCTCTCACCGACACACATGACTGCTGCCTCCAGTGCCTAGGGCCAGACCATGATTCAACGGTCTAGCCCCTGTGGCAAAATGTCTTCCAAGGCATTACGGAGCCGTCAGCACCAGCGTGAGAGGATATTCTCCGAATCTGCCTCTGGACAGGTCCGGACTTCGTCAGAGGC
Source organism: Ichthyophis bannanicus (assembly GCA_033557465.1). Classification (NCBI taxonomy): domain Eukaryota; kingdom Metazoa; phylum Chordata; class Amphibia; order Gymnophiona; family Ichthyophiidae; genus Ichthyophis; species Ichthyophis bannanicus. The sequence continues at coordinate 644,357,492 of CM066032.1, forward strand.
CTCGACGTCTCGGGAGTCTGACCCCGAGCATCGTCGGGGCTCCTCTGAAAGGGAGTCCCCCTCGTGGGAGCATCGAAGGAAGAAGAAACCTGCAAGGGTGGCATCGGTGGATGCTCTTGGCTCCTCGAGTGCCAGATCGCATAGCTCCGATCGCCGTCCCGGGTCTTCGGAGTCGGAGAGGCCTGAAAAGCATCCTCGTGTGGAGTCGGAGGCCCCAAGTCACGTGAGTACTGTAGTCCGTGGACTCTCCTCCGGGGGAGCCGACGTCGGGGCCCGAGTCTGAGGCTGCTGGGTCTCCTGAGCTCAGAACTCAGGTTGACGGCCTTGGAGAGCAGATTGTCTGCCTTCATGGAGCACCAGCGGGTGCTGATCGCCAGTCTCACTGGCGCTTCTGCCCCGACCACCGGGACATCAACGTCCAAGTCGACTCCGGAGACCGAGCCAATCCTCGAGACCATGCGAACTCGAGTCTATCTTCGGCCGAGGTCACCCTCGGCCTCCCGTTCGGGACCAAGGTCGTCGACGCCGGTACCCTCGGCATCAGGACGGATGGCGTCGGTGCCCGCCCACTCGGAGCCGCTCGATTCCTCCTCGGAGAAATTGGCATGGGAAACGGAAGAGGAGGAGTCCCCTGACACCTTCCGGACTCGGTGCGTCCCTTCGGACTCACCGGGATCCGAGCCTCGGACAAGGTCCCCTCCGGAGGATACCAGGTTCTCGGATTTCGAAAGGGAAATGGCCAAAGCATTGGCATTCCCTGCGGACCCTGAGGAAGAGCCTCGAGCCAAGGAGCTCAAGGCTCTGCAGTATCACTCTCCTCCCAAGGAGGCCTTTACTGTCCCAGTTCCTCCGATGCTGGAGCAGTTGCTCTTCCTCCATGTGGGAGGCGCCGGTCTCGATGCCGGTTCTAAGCAAGCAGGTCGATTCCATCTATTGAGTCCACAAGAGCCCAGGGTTTCAAAAGGGGCAGCTGCCGCACCACTCCATGGTTGTGGAATCGGCCATGCATCGCCTGAAGAGTCAGAAGATGCACGCCTCGGTGCCTCCCGGCAGGGAAGCCCAGAACCTGGATGCCCTCGGTAGAAAGTGCTTCCAGGGCTCTATGCTTGCTTGCCATGTCCAGACCTACCCAGCTGTACATGGGCATGTACCTTCGAGACCTGGCAAAGGAGATTGACGGGTTCTCTGCTGGTCTGTCCGAGTAACCTTTGCAGAGGTTCAAGGCCTTGTCTTCTGGTATTCGAGTGTGCTCGAAGTTTATCTCTCGAGCAGCCTACGATGGATTTGAGGCTTCCGCCCGAGTAGCAGGGGCTGGCATCGGTGCACGCCGCCAGGCCTGGCTACAATCCTCGGACCTCGAGCCATGGGTACAGGACAAGTTGGTCGTTGTCCCTTGCCGAGGTGAAAACCTCTTTGGCAAGCCCATGGCCGAAAAGGCTGCAGAACCCGAGACCGAGACTCTTACCTGGACAAGGCTGTCCAGAAAAACCTCTGCCCCTTCTCAGAAGGGCTCGGAGAAAAAGTCCTTTTACCCGACGAAGACCACTGCCTACAAAACCTACCCTCACTATCAGGCCTCTGCAGCTCCCCAACAGGGCCAGCAGGCCAAGGGGCAGGGTCATGGGCCCCGTAGGCAGAAGGCTCCCAAGCCTCCTACTCCGGCTCCTGCTCAGCAGGGAGGGGGTTTTTGACTATGCCAGCATAGCCTCTCCTCTACAGGGCACAGGAGGTCGGCTGACCCTGTACGCAGACAGGTGGCCAGCCATCACAGGGGATACTTGGGTGTTAAGCATCGTCCAGAAGGGCTATCGGCTCCACGTCACCCAGATACCCCCTACTACTTTCCAGGGGAGCCTCCAAGACCCCCTCTGCACAGAAACTTACTCCTTCAGGAGTTGGAAGGTCTGCTACAGTACCAGGCGGTGGAATCGGTGCCTCACCACCTGGAAGGGCTAGGCTTCTACTCAAGGTACTTCCTGGTACTAAAAAGAACAGGGGGCCTCAGACCCATCCTGGACCTGAGAAATCTGAAAATGTTTCTGGAGAGGGAAAAGTTCAAGATGCTTACCCTTGGAATCTTACTGCCCTACCTCCAGCAGGGAGATTGGCTATGCTCCTTAGACCTAAAGGATGCATATACTCACATCCTCATCCATCCAAGTCAGACAATTCCTCAGATTTGTGGTGGGAGGGAAACACTTCCAGTACAGAGTGCTTCCCTTTGGCCTCACTTCCGCCCCCAGGGTTTTTACAAAATGCCTTGCGGTGGTTGCAGCCTACCTCAAGAACCAGGGGATCTTTGTGTTCCCTTACCTGGACGACTGGCTTATCAGGGGCTAGTCTCCACAAGAGGCCAGGCAGGCCACCTTCAGAACCATATCTCTGCTTCAGCACCTGGGGTTTGTTATAAATTTCCCCAAGTCCACTTTAGTCCCCTCACAGGACGTGGAGTTCACAGGGGCAAGATTGGATACCATCCATGCAAAGGCCTATTTGCCTGTGGAAAGAGCTCACAGGCTGATAAAGTTGGCTGGCCAGTTTCGGGCGAACTCTCTGGTCTCGGCCAGACACTTCCTCCGGCTCTTAGGTCACATGGCTTCCACAGTGCATGTCACCCCACATGCCTGCTTGCACATGAGGCCGGCTCAGTGGTACCTCAGGGCACAGTGGCTACAGGCCACAGGGAAATTGTCAGACAGAATAAAGGTGTCCAAACTCTTGGTGGACTCCTTATGCTGGTGGAGGCATCTCCCAAATCTGGTCGGGGGTGTTCCTTTTCAGGCCTCCCCACACACTCAGGTACTGACATCCGATGCTTCCCTGCAGGGCTGGGGGGGGGGGGCACACTGCCAGGGGGCCTGCACCCAGGGCCTGTGGTCTCCGTGGGAGGCTGCCCAGCAGATCAACCTGTTGGAATTGAGAGCCATTCGACTAGCCTTACGGACTTTCTCTCGGATCCTGTCTCACCAGTCTGTCCTAGTTCAGACGGACAACCAGGTGGCTATGTTCTACGTCAACAAGCAGGGAGGCACAGGATCCAGACTCCTGTGCCTGGAAGCACAAGCTCTCTGCTCCTGGGCTATCAATCAGGGCATAACCCTCAGGGCGGTCTACCTCCCGGGCCAGGAAAACTACCTGGCAGACAGGCCAGGCAGACTCCTGCAGCCTCACGAATGGCAGTTGGATCCTCTGGTAGTTCAACAGATCTTTCTGAAGTGGAGACTTCCGACCATGGATCTTTTTGCCAGTCCGCTGAACAGGCAACTACCCAGGTTCTGTTCCAGGCAATTGCATCTCTTGAGAACAGCGCCAAATGCATTCCTGATCCCCTGGTCAGAGGACCTGCTGAATGCATTTCCTCCCACAACTCTGGTGGCCCGGACTCTATTCAAGATCCAGCAGGACCGAGCCATGGTGATCCTGATAGCCCCCAGGTGGCCCAGGCAGCCGTGGTTCCCTCTTCTCCAGTTGGCAGTGTGGATACTCCACTTTCTCTGGGGCTGCAACCCAACCTTCTGACTCAGGATCAGGGGTCCCTCTTGCATCCCAACCTCAAATCCCTCAATTTGATAGCATGGCTGCTGAAAGGGTAGTCCTTGCTCCTATCAAAGGAGGTTGAAGAGGTGGTGTTGGCCTCCAGGAAGCATTCCACTAGGAAGGCCTGTGCTCTGAAGTGGCGTAGGTTCTCTACTTGGTGTTCTCAACAGCAAGAGGACCCCTTCTGCTCGGTCCAGGTGGTGCTACAATACCTGCTCCACCTTTCCAACCTAGGACTTCAGTCCAACTCTCTCCGGGTTCACCTCGGTGCCCTCTCGGCTCACCACTTGCCGGTGGAGGGACAATTTCTCTCAAGCCACCCTCTGGTGTCTCGCTTTCTCAGAGGCCTGCTTCTGCTTAAGCCTCCTATTCATCTACTGGCCACTGAGGGGGATCTCAGTGTGGTCTTGCAGCAACTGACTCGCCCACCCTTTGAACCGATGGCAACCTGCCATTTACGTTTCCTCTCCTGGAAGGTGGTGTTCCTTGTGGCACTCACCTCGGCTAGGCGGGTGAGTGAGCTTCAGGCCCTGGTCTCGGATAGGCCGTATACCAGGTTCTATAGGAACAGGGTAGTCTTGCAGACTCATCCTAAGTTCCTTCCAAAGGTGTAGTGTCCTTCCACCTCAACCAGGAGGTGGTACTTCCGACGTTCTTTCCCAGGCCACACGCCAGTAGGGCCGAAACTGTCTTGCATACCCTGGATTGTAAAAGGGCGCTGCCCTTTTACCTAGAACGTACGCAGGGGCATAGAAGGGCTTCTCAGATCTTCATTTCCTTTGACCCTAATAAATTGGGGTTGCTTGTCACTAAGTGTACGTTGTCCATCTGGGTGGCAGACTGTATCGCCTGGGCGTACAGGGCAGCCGGCCTCTCCCTGGAGGGTCGAGTCATGGCCCACCGGGTCAGGGCGAAGGCCACATCAGAAGCTCACTTCCGTTCTGTTCCATTGGCAGACATCTGCCGGGCTGCTACTTGGTCTTCAAGCCAGTCTTTTGCAGACCACTACTGCCTCGAGAGGGAGTCCCGTGGGGACAGTGCTTTCGGGCAAGCGGTACTCCGTAATCTCTTTGAGGTTTAGGCAACTCCTACCCTCCGGCCCTGGTGTTGGGCTACCGTTCAGGTGTGGTCTCAGAAGATTCTCTCACTGTTGCTGAGGCTCTAGAGGGAGATCTATTTTTCAGCCTGGGTTCCTGGTAGCCCAGAGCTAGGGAGTCACCCATATGTGAGGACTGACTTCCTGCTTGGTCCTGGAGAAAGAGTAGTTACTCACCTGTAACAGGTGTTCTCCAGGAGCAGCAGGAATCAGTCCTCACAACCCTCCCTCCTCCCCTTGGAGTTGCAGTTGTATATAGTTCATTTTCTTTTTGTGCTGTCTTTTAGCTATGTCATTAAACTGAGCAAGATGGCACCTTTGGGTGGGAAGGGGACCGCGCATGCGTGCCTGCATTTCCAAAGGCTTTCTTTGAAAGCTGGGGAAATGCTCCACATGGGGGCTCTGTCGACACCGACATCACCCATATGTGAGGACTGATTCCTGCTGCTCCTGGAGAACACCTGTTATAGGTGAGTAACTACTCTGTACAGGCTGACTTTCTCAGTCTTCATCGCTTGGACCTGGGCATAGTTCAGCACTGGGAAACGCCATTCATGGATCTCATAGCATCAGCATCCAATGCCAAGGTGGGATGTTTCTATAGATGCAAGCAAGACAGGATGTTAGAAGGCTTGGACACGCTGGCACAGCGATGACCCAGTGACTCCCTCCTGTATGTTTTTTCTCCCTGGCTTGATAGAATACTTCAGAAGATAGACATCCAGGTCTGGTGATCTTTAGTTTTTCTGGATTGGCCTCACAGGCCGTGGTATGCTGACCTGGTAAGGTTAACAGTAGAGAGCCTGTGGTGCCTTCCAGTAGTGGACAACCTACTGTCACAGGGCCCAATCCTCATGCTGGAGATGGCTCGATTCTCGCTTATGGCTTGGCTCTTCAGGGGGCTAGGTTGAGGCGAAAAGGTAATTCAGCTCAAGTCGTAGCTATTTTGCTTAAGGTGCTGAAGTGTTCGTCTTTGGCCTATATTCAAGTCTGATGTATTTTCGAGAGCTGATGTGAGGAAAAGGATCTCTGATTCTAGTGTTTGTTCAGGGTGACCTGGATAAAGCTTTGGTTTTTATTTGTTTTTTTTGTTTTTTTTTAAATACCACTTTATCATTTCAATCAAAACAGTATTCACATTGTACTTGGTAATGTACATTAAACAGGGGCATTGATAACTTGGAATTTTCTGAAGCAATGGAGGGTTAAATGACTTGCCCAAGGCCACAAGAAGTGCTAATGGGAGTCTAACCCTGGTCTCTTGGTTCCCAAGCCAGTGCTCTAACCATTAGGCTACTCCCCTTCACTCCTTGAATTCCTTGCAGGTTCAGGTGGCAACCTTGATAGTTTATCGAGTTCTGCTTCAAGGGGGACTCTCTGACTTCCCACCCAGATGTGGTTTGTTTTCTGAGGTGAGTAAAACAGGTTAAACTGCCATGGCATCAGATTGTACCATCATGGAACTTGAACCTGGTCTCGTTGGCCCTTATTTAGGCTCCCTTTTGAGCCTCTTGCCTGAGCTTCGCCGAAAGATCTTGCATTTCTCTGGTCGACTAGTCAAAAAAATTGATTTGTCTGAAGACCCCCTCCTAGTAAAACCATGCTGCCTCGGATCCTGCAATCCATTGGACTCCAGAAACCTCACTAGCCTCTGTTTAGCAGCATTTCTATTAATTTACTTACTACAAAGGTCAGACTAACCGGCCCGTAGTTCTCAACCTCATCCATGTTTGTGTAAAGGGACCACATGTGCCAGTCTCCATTCCTCTAGGACCACTCTTGTCTCTCAAGAAGCATTGAAAAAGTCAAATAGTGTTGCTGCTAGAACTTCACCCAAGTTCATTCAGTACTCGGGGATGTGTCCCATCCAGCCCCATTGTCTACTTTTAGCTAGTTTCTCAGTCTTCCGAATCTGTTCAAGATCCCTTTCACTATCGTTCCTATTTGTGGTATGTTTTCTGAGGTCCTGCTCCTGGCCCTTCATCTATAAATACAGAATAAAAATATTTAAGCAATTCTGCTTCCAGATCTTCCTGCTAGACCAATCCAGACAAGTGGGTTATCTCCTCAAACCAACAGATGGAGACTGAGAAAAAAAGTAGAATAGTGCTGTGATGACATTAGAACTAGTATAAATTTCAGTGCAGCTAGAGGCACTTGACAGTATTTTCTGTCTCCAGCAGATGGTGGTTGATCTTCGGTGCAGGTAAGACCTTCAGCCGCTACCAGCTGCCTTGAGGACGCCTGGCAGGTTAGCTTGGTGTGGAAGTCGCCAGAGCCTATTTGAGAGATTCCTCTGGTCTGATTGGTCTTCCTTGAGGGCAGCTTCTGACCACGAGAGTCAATTGAGTTGATGTGAGAGATCCTCTGTGGGGTCCCAGCCTGCTTCCCTAGTTATTTCTTTGTTCCTGCCCTTTTTAAAAAATAAATAAATTCAGGATCCACTTTTCAGACATCGGATACAGGCCCTTTAAGGCCCAGCAGTCAGAGATACTCCCCCCTCCCCCTTTTTCCAGGACTTCTCCTTGCAGTGGACAGATCAGAGAGGCGGAGGCCATGGCAGTTAATCATAAGTACTGCTGTTTTCTCAGCACTGAGTGACCTACTAATATTGGCTTGAAGCTGTTTGTCCCCCACCAAAATCGGGCTGTGCTGGCACATGAGTGTATCTGCCCAATGTGCGATGCTGCAATGCCTTCCTCTTCCTCGCTGTCTTGACTGTGGCAAGTGGTGACATTTGGGGAGTCCTTGTCTGTGGTGTGTGGTTTTTTTTTTTGTTTTTGTTTTGTTTTTTTGTATCCTGGGGCACAAACAGCTTTGTCAGTGGACTCCACGATTTCTCTGGCTTCAGAGGACCCTCCTGTGATTTCTCTGACACTCTCCTTCAGCTGCTGTTTCGGATGTAGATCCTTCCTGCTATTGGTTTCCCAGGCAGGCAGAGGATCAGACTAGCAGCAGGCTGTGGCTCCAGTGCAGAATCCTGCAGCAGCCAAATTTTGCTGCACCGTTTTTCATCTGGTCTGGGCCTTTTGGAAAGGGGATCAGTGGCCTCCTTTCTCAATCCCAGCCCCTGTCTGGGATTTCCAGGGCTGAGAGGGGGGTGGCAGAAAGCATCAGTGGGCTATGGACTCAAGCCATGATCCACTGCACAAGTCCTTAGTATGGCTCTTGATGACCTAGATTCCTTGGATGAGGAGGAAGCTGACCCAGGGCTGGATGACTCTATATGGGGAGTAATTCTAGTGTGGAAGGAGGAGGGTTTTATTGACCTTTGGAAGATGTCTCATGTGGTCCAGCTTTTCTGGAGGGAGGAGGTTTCACTTCTGTTCAGATTGCATCAGAACTCCACATGAGGGTGGCATAATTCTCCTGAGATCAGCAGGGCTGTTTAGATGGCCTTCTCTGCTTTGCCTTTGGTGGTGCAGGTATCTGTGTGCAGGGGCCTTGCGGCCTGTGCACTATTGCATTGGGTCCAGTTATTGCTGGATGACACCAATTCAGCTCCTTTGAAGTCCATTGTGGCCTTTTTGGTGGACACCTATGAACTCTTGCAATTGACTCGGGGGTTGTGGCAGCCGTTGTGCCTCGCCATTGGTTGTGGCTGCGTAACTGGTTGTATGCGGCTTCTAAGGCACGCTTGGCCAGCCTACAGTTTTAAGGGTGATCTTTTTGGTGAGGATCTAGAGAAGCTTATTAAGGACCTTGGTGATGTCAAACCACAATGCTTGCCAGAGAATAAACCCATAGCTTCCCCCAAGTGCTCATCCTCTTCCAGTGCCAGTTATTGCTCTGGTTTCCACGACCCTAGACACTTTTGGTCCGGAAAGCAGACTGGCTCTTATTCCAGTTCAGCTTCTAAGTGTTGGCCCTTTCGGGGAGTCTGTTGCTACCAGGGCTGTGTTGCTGCTCCCTCAAAGGTGTTGTCTTCCTGTACCTCCCACTGATGGTCAGAGGGCCCATTCCAGGGTGCTGTAGGTGGGAGGCTGTCTTTCTGTTTTTGGTTTTTTTGTTTTACCATGAATGGGCCTATTTAATATCTGCTGGATTCTAGATATCATCCGACAGGGCTACACTCTAGAATACAAAAGTCCCATTCAGGACTCCTTTCTGATTTCTCCATGTGTCTCTGCCCTCAAGGCAGTGGCTATTCAGTCCACCCTTCGATTGCTACTTCTACAGGCCATTCTCCCAGTGTCTCTTCCCAGAGAGGCATGGGAAGCTATTGTCCCAAAAGAAGGCAGTTCCTTTCACCCCATCCTTGATATCAAGGGAATCAACTGCAGCTTACAAACGTCCTGATTTCGGATGGAGACACTGGTCAGTCATCCAGTCTGTTCAGGGAGTGTTTCTTGCTTCCTTGAACCTCGCCAAGGCCGCCTTTCACATTCCCATCAGACTGGGTTCTTAGCGCTTTCTCAGGTTTGCAATTCTGGGCAAACACTTCCAGTTTTGTGCTCTTATTTGGGCTGGTGACTGAATCCCTGACCTTTTTTCCAAGGTAATGGTAGTGGTGGCAGCCCTATGGCACAAGAGTATTTTGTGTTCATCCCTACTTGGATGACTGGCATATTTGCACCAAGACCCAGTCAGAAGCCATCTGCTCAATACGTCCAACAGTCTGAGGATCTCAAATGGCTAGTCAATCACAGCAAAAGGTGCTTGATGCCTTGCCAAAATCTGGAATTGCTTGGCGTTCATTTAGACCCTCACTTGGGCAGAGTTGGAGCAAGTTCTGTTGTCAGCTCTGCCGGTTTCTGAAACTTCAGACTCCCAGGGCTTGGGATTATCTGCAGTTGCTTGAGGTGATGGTTGCCAATCTGGAGTTAATACTTTGGGCTCAAGCTCATATGTGCCCCTTGCAATAAGCCTTACTGATGTGTTGGTCCGCATGCTCCCAGAATTATGTGCCTCTGCCTCTCCCTCTAAGTGTGTGGAACAGCCTCGATTGGTGGGCTTCTCCAGACAACATGCCACATGCTGCTCAAGATGCCAACATGGATAATGCTTACCACCAATGCCAGCCTTGGTGGATGGGGAGCCCACTGCCTGGTTCGCAGCGCTCATGGCAACTGGTCTAAGATGGATCCCAAATGGGCCATCGATTTGTTTGGCCCTGATATACTTTGTCAGCCTGCTCCAGGAGCAAGCTGTTTGAGTTTTGTTCGACAATGCCACAGCAGTAGCATGTGTCAAGCACCAGGGTTGCATGCAAGATGCAGCTCTTGTTCTTCTGGGTGGAGCATCATCTGTTAGCCCTATCAGCACAGCACATTGTGAGGGGAACAAGAATGTGCAGGCTGATTATCTAAGCCATCACCTTTTTGATCCAAACGAGTGGGAGCTGGCATCCTGGGCCTTCAATCACATAGTGAGATGCTGGGGAATTCCACACATGGATCTCATGGCTACAACTTACAATGCAGTGTGTCCCCTATTTATCAGTTGGCGGAAGAACACCAGGTGCAAGGGAGTGGATGCTCTGGTTCAGGTGTGGCCTCTAGTTCTCCTGTATGTCTTTTCTTCCATAGCCCCTATTTGCCAGTTTTTTTCACAGAATAGTGACCCATCTCTGCTTGATTCTTATGGCTCTAGATTGTCCAGGACGCCCATGGTATGTAGTTCTTGTTCATCTTCTGGTGTCTCCTCTACTTCCTGGAACACACAGAGGCTTGCTTTGGCAGGGGCTGGTCCTCATGGAAGACCTGGCTCTCTTATCGCTTAAGGCTTGGCTCTTGAGAGGCGTCTCTTAATGCACCAGGGTTATTTTGCAGCAGTGGTAGACACCCTAATACAGGCTAGGCTCTGTTCTACATCATTGACCTATGTCTCTTTTGAGAGAGTGCGTTGCCTCCACAAAGTGTTGCTGTGGCATGTGTGCCTTCCCTCAAAAGGGGTTGGCTTGGAGTTCCTCAGTGCAAGTCATTGCTTTTTGTCCTCTAGAAAGCAGTTAGCCATTACCATCCTTTATATCAGATCAGGGTTCCAGTCTGTGCTGCTTGGTTGTCCGCAGGGTCTGTTTTACATAGAGGTCACAAACTCTTTCCTGATGTCGTATCACCTGTTCATCCTCTTTGCCAGGCCTTGGCCAGGCTTCATCATAGGCAGGGTTGTCCAGTGTGTTGCCACTAGATATTTGTAGGGCAGCAACATGGTTTTCCCTATTCACTTTCTTAAAACATTACTGCTTGGATGTCTAAGATCAATCAACAGCCAATTTTGGCACTCAAATGTTTGCTGCTGTGTTGTCTTCCACCCAGACGTGGCGTAGCTTTGGTACTTCCCACTTGTCTGGGCTAGTCTAGCAGGAAGATCTGGAAGGAGAAATTTTTACTTGCTGATTTCCTTTACTAGAGTCCTGCTAGACCAGTCCAGGACCCACCCAGATTTCCGCCTTTGCCAAGGGCCGTTGGCTTGGCAGACTAGCTTCTGTTCTGTATATAGTTCACAACTTTGGTTTGCTCTGTTCATTGTTCACGGGCATGTTTTGATTTGAAGGGGCCCCTTTGGACTTCCATTTGCTATATTAGGAAAATATTGGCATGCCCCTAACTGCATTAGGTTTTATACTAGTGCTGATGTCAGCACTGTTCTGTTTTTTTTTGGGGGGGGGGGGGGGGGGTTAATCTGTTGGAGATAATCCACTTGTCTGGACTGGTCTAGCAGGACTCTTAAGAAATCGGTAAGTAAAAAATCCTTTACCCTCATCAGCTTCTATATATTCCTCCCTGTCACCTTTGAGTCTCGCAATACTAATTTTGTACTTTGTCCTCTTGCTAACATATCTGAAAGTCTTGCCCTCATTTTTATTTTTTTTTTTTTTTACTGCATTGGCAATTTTTTTTGTTCAGTTTGTATCTTTTCTTTCCTGACTACTTACCTAGCTTTTCTACATTTTTCCAAATATTGATGCTTGTCTTCCTCTTTCTGTCATCTCTTGTGTTTTATGAAGGCCATCCTCTTCCTTTTCAGCTACTACTGTCGAGAACCTTAGCAGCCTCCATAGGCCATATGGTCTCTTTTTCTGCCATCATATTTGTTACTAACAAAAGGTTTGCCTTTTAAAATATCCTCTGTTTTGCCCATAACTTTTCTACATCTTCCACTGTTCCCATCCCGCCAACGACTCATTGAGGTATTGTCCCATCTTGACAGAGTTAGTTTTCCTGAAGTTTAGGACCCTCACTTTTGAATGGACATGACCCATCATTCATTTATTTATTTACATTCTCTTATATACCGCGCTATTCTGCATCAGTGCGGTTTACATTGAACAAACTGAAATTACATTGAACAGGGCATTATAACTTGGAGATAACTATTTTACAGGGAACATGGGCTATGGAGGGTTAAGTGGCTTGCCCAAGACCACAAGGAGCACCTGTGTGACAAGAAACCCCAGTCCTTCTGGCCCAAGGTTGCTGTCCTCTAGTGGGATTTGAACACCCGACCTTCCGGCCTGAAGTACCTTGCCCCAACCACTAGGCCACTCCATTATTTGTACAGAAAGGTGTGGTGGTTTCTAAGTAAAAGTACATAGAAGTGAAGTGCACCAAATTATGCCTAATAAATGAATTGTTTAAAATGCAGCTCACTTTCATGTGTTCTTGTATCTTGTTTTACTGCCTCCCAAAAAAAAATCTACTTAGTACAGTAGACAGTATTGCTGGTTTTGAAAACACCAGTAATAGTGCCTTTTTTGAATAAGGCAGATGAATATAGAAAAATGTGCTGTATAGTCCCCTCTTCATCGAAGTGCCACGAATGTGGCTATTTCTAGGATGCTCAACCTAGAAGAGTACATATTGATTGCTACACACTTCAACAGGGAAGAGTTTAGAATGTCTAAAGATGTATATTTTCAAATGCTAAGTGATGTGACTTGAGACTAAGTGGGTAAGGGAGGAGGCCATGATTCATGGCTTGTTCCTCTGTTGCACAGGGATTTGTGTACAGCCTTTGGGAAGGATGTGCTGAAGCTGGTAGAAGCCAGGCCCATGATCCATGAGCTGCTAACCGAAGGCAGGAGGTCAAAAACGAACAAAACCAAAACCCTTGCCACCTGGGCAACTAAAGAGCTGAGGAAACTGAAGAATCAGGCTTGGTAAGACACTGAAGAGAAGGTGGCAGTGGCTTTCCATGCCCTCTTGGTGGAACATACCAGTGCAATATGTTGCCAGCAGAGGGAGGGAAGTTGCAAACAAATGGATGGATGCTGATCCTGTAGAGGGGCTGGGGAATGTTGGCTCTCCACCACTCGTCTTAGGGGGAAGCTGTTTGGATGGTTACTGAAAGAAGTGTGAAATCTATTTTTTTTTCTTCTTCTCTTTACAGATCTTATTGGGATGATGCCTGAGGCCCCATTGGAAATCTCCAGTCTTTTGAAAAACCCGGAAGTGAGGAGTGTGCACGGATGCTGAGTGTTTGGGAGTGAGAGGGTGAGTGAGTGAGGATAGAAACGCACCACGCTGAAAAATCCTGTTGTAGCCACAGCAACACTGATGGAGCGGAGCACTGAAGTACTTAGAAAACCCACAATCTCAGCTGGCTTAAGAGGCAAACACTCAACTGTTGAAGTGGACAAAACTGTCTTCTAGTGGGCAGTGAGGACTCACATGGCTGGTGACTATGGTGCTGTTTTATGTCTGGCCTTAGCTGCTGGAGGGAAGATGGAGCCTGTGCCTGTCCCACCACCTTCCCACCACACCTGCCAGTGCATGGGTGAGGAGAAGGGGAGTAAGCTGGTGGGTTTACAGAGGGGCTAATCGAGTGTGTGAATGAGTGAGGCGGTGTCCGTGTTCCCAACTTCAGCATTTCCCAAGAGAAAAAAGTTAGCAGTTGCATTTCATAAACCAACAAATTTGGGCTCCTGCTGCAGCACAAGAGATGGAAAGCAGTGTTGGGTGTTAATTTGAAGGGAAATGCTGACACATGATCAGAGCTCCTGTCTGTGATGCTTTGCAAGATGTTGGTACACGGCATCTTTCTTCCTTTTAATATTGGTCAACTGTGAATGATGTGAAAGAACATCTTACTTAGAGGGAATTTTGAGCTTACAGAAGTGTCAACAAATGCAGAGTTTTAAACATTAGACATGGCTGAAATTGGCAAGTAAATCTCCTGAGGTCACCTGTAGCAGCCCTTGCACCCACAAAATTGTGCCAAAGAGTTTAAAATGAAACTTCAGGTAAGATTTCGGATTGCGATATGAGGAGAAATTAAATGTTAAAAGCAATTAGATAAAATACCACTTGGAAACTTTCTTGTCCTTTTGTGCTTTATTTGGTTAAATTTTAAGGTGGGGTGGGTAACTTACTGCACTAAAAATAAAATATATTTAATTATCTAGTCAACTTTGAACTTTCATATACCGGCACTTATAAAAGGTTCTATTTTTCCACTGCAGTTGAAAAGTGGTAAACTATCAGCTGTTCTCCAGCACGTCACATTTGTAGCTCTGGTTCTTGTTGGTGCCCAAGCTGGGGATGGGCAGTGTGCCTTCTCACTGCAGATGTGACTTACAATTCAGTGCTTTTTTTTTTTTCTCTAAATCTTAATACCAGCATTTTGAATCTAGTGCTTTAGTCCGTGTTGCAGTGAGGTTTATTTGAAAGAGCTCACACCCCAACATCTAGTGACATGTTAAACTATGCCTGCAGCCTCTCTCCTTATTGCTGTTTTGCTCCCTACTGCAAGCTATTGGACTTGTGCTGGAGTCACTCATAGCTGTTCAACTACACATTCTCTTAAAGTTACAAATTTTTGTTCTTGCCTCTTTGTTTTAAATTTGTGGTGATGGGGGTAGAGGGATGAAGGCCCTGAAAACCATTCCTGATATTTGGGGGGAGGGGGAGGCTACTGCAGCTAATCATTCCTTAATACTTCCCTTTTTTTGTCCTGAGTGTAGACTCTATAGCTGTAGGTATTGGGGCAATAAAATACATGGGACCAGTTGTGGAAACTATCCTGTGCGTTTTCTCACATTCTGCAGTGGAAAATGTGAATCTTGCTGCTTTTGCGTCCTGTTTTCTGTGCCAGTGATTAACTAAATTTTCTCTTGGAGTGTTTTTCCAACTAGTTCCCATGTACTTATTCTACTTGGGTCCTGCTCATAGGAAGCAGTTTTCCCCTTTGACCTGAAGTTTTCATCCCAGAGCATGGTGTAAGTGTGCTGTGGTGATAGGCGGTAGAATGGGTAACAAATAGTTGAGAAGGATAGGCTATAAAACCTGCATTGGAAGACTGTTATAGCTAAATCAACTTAGTCTTTAACTTAAGTGCTGTACTGTATGTTAATTTCTTGATTGAATTTCTTACTGTATCAACTGAGTGCTACCATGTTTCAAGGAGCACTTCTACAAACCTCAGCGGCTACTTGCAGCTACCTTTTTCCTGAACTCCATTGGCATTTCAATACTATTCCATGTGCCACTTCATGAGTCCAACTTACAAAGCTGGTACTGATTTTTTTTTTTTTTTTTTAATTTTATTTTTTCTTCAAAATAAAAGCTGCTTTATTTTTGTTTTCCATATGTTCTACTTTACTTTAGGACAATAGCTGCTTCACCTTATAGTACTGTTGACGACATTGCTCCTTACCAGGGTTGTTTGTGGGGGTGGTGTGATCTCCAGGAACAAGCAGGAATGTAGTCTTCACATATGAGTATCGTCTGTACCGACGGAGCCTGCGTGGGAATGCTCCCCAGCGTCCAATTAGAAAGCTTTAGGGAGCATCCCACAGCGCCTGCGTACTGCCTTCTCACCTTTCCCAACTGCCTCTCTCCAGTTCTTCGTTTTCCGCGGAGCCAGCAGGTCGTTTTTCCTGTCACCGCAGAAATTATCCCATCTTTTTCATTCTTTTTTTGTGGTAGTGTCTGCCTTCCTCGATGCTGGTTCTTTCTTTAAAAAAAAAAATTATAATCTTTTTCTGGACTTCCCAGTCTTTTTTCCATCAGGCGCCATTTTGGGCACTAGGCCCAACTTTTCCTTCAGAATGGAAAAACCCACTTCGGGTTTTAAAGTGTTCTAAGTGTGGTGGTGCCATCTCCGTCACCGACACTCACGAGTGGTGCCTTAAATGTTTAGGTCCCGACTACTCCATCTCAGAGTGTGTTGCCTGTGGGATGATGTCGAAGAGGGGTCGGCAAAACCAAGCTGCTAAGCTTAGCACCCTTTTTCCCTCTGATGCAGCATCCGTGGCATCGACGTCTTCCAGGGCTTCGTCTTCCTCCCATGGATCTCAGGTAACCAAACACAAATCTGGCTGGTCCTCAAAGGGTAGATCTCCTTCCAAGCATCGAGATGCCTCTGGCATTGCCCTTGAGGGACTTGTACCGGCAAAATTGCCCCGGCGGGAGGCTTCAGCTTCCAAAGCACTATCATGGCTCCAGGATGTTCTTGAGGCTTCAACCTCAGCAGAACTACTGGTGCCATGCTCTGGGGTACTGGCCGCTTTGTCCGGTACTGACACCCAGGCATCGGTAGCGTCAATAGACCAGAGGTTCTTGGCTGTTGAACGCAGTCTGGTGGCTCTCCTTGCGGCTTCAATGCCTTTGGGACCGCTTCAGACGGTTCAACCGGTATCAACACCGGTTCCGGCACCGATACTGGTACCGCCAGCATCGACATCGGCGACTGTGTTGCCCACACCGAGTCATGCTGTTTTCTCCGGTATTGACAGGCCGGTACCGGACCCATACGGTACTGACTTCGATCGGTACTGGTATCGTGCTTTGCAAGAGCACCCAGACAGGAGATATTTTGAATCCTCCGATGAGTCAGGATTCTGACAGCTGTCGGTACCGGAATATTTCTCTGAAGAGCCTTCCTCTCCTAAACGTAGGATGTCTCCTCCAGAGGATAAATCCTTTCAGGATTTCATTTGGGAGATAGCTAGAGGTCTTTCCATCACAGTGGCTCTAGAAACAGAGCCCAGAGCAAAGGACTTGGAAATTTTACAATATCCTAAACTCCCAAAGAGGCAGCTACTTTGCCTATTCATGAGATCTTGCATGATCTCATGCTAAGAATGTGGGAAACACCTCTTACCACCTCTCCTCATTCTCGTAGGCTCGATACCATGTATCGAGTACCTCCTTGTCCTGAATTTCAGAAAACCAAGTTACCACACCACTCCATGGTAGTGGAATCAGCTATGAGAAGGATCAAGAGTGCTAAAAGACATGCATCTAATCTGCCAGGACGTGAATGTAGGACCCTTGATGCCTTTGGGCGTCGAACCTTCCAGGCCTCTATGCTTTCTGCCTACATTTTATATATGGGAATGTTCCTTAAGGAGGTTACAGGAGATCTAGAGCTTATGAGCCCTCTCCTTCCTGATAAGAGGCAAGATGATCTTTCACTTGTCAAACATGCCCAAGATGTTTCCAAGTTTGTTAATCGTGCAGCTTTTTACTTCTTTGAGTGCATAAGCAGAACTTCTGCCATTGCCATAGGGGCTCGTAGGATTGCCTGGCTCCAGGCATCTCACTTAAAACTCTCTTTGGCAAAAATTGGCAAGAGAAAGCTAATGAGCTTGATGCTGATAATACCACTTTGGATAGACTATCCAAGGCTACAGCTGATCCTGCAAGGAAAATCCTACAAGGAACCATTCTTCTCTAAAAAGATGTTTTACCCCTCCTATACCCAGCAGGGGCATTCTACAGGTCAGTCTGCCCGAAAGGGACAGCAGCCACCAAAACCAAGAAAAACAAAGTCTGCTAAGCCTCAGCTGGCCCAGCAGACTCAGCCTCCACAGGGGCTTTGACTCCCATCTAGAGAACTTGGCCTTCCTGGCCCTCAGTGGGCCAGAGCCCTCCACCATTCCAGGAAGGTAGTGTCATTTTGCCCCAAGATGGGAGCAGATAACAGCAGAAGAATGGACCCTCTCCATTGTAAAGGAGGGGTACAAACTTCATTTTCTCAACATGCCCCCTCCTACAGTTGTAAGACAGTTCAATTCTCAGACTTCACTCGAGAATCAGTTGAGTCAAGAGGTCGATTTACTTGCCCATGGGTCAATAGAAGACGTACACATTTCCCAACAGGGTACAGGGTTTTATTTATTTGGCATAAATTTATACACCGCTCCTTCCAGCGATCAGGAAAACAGGGGGGGACACAAACCCATTTTAGACCTCAGAGAATTGAACAAATTCCTGTTCAAGGAGAAGTTTAAGATTTCTCTAGGAACTCTTCTGCCATACCTTCAGAGTCAGGATTGGCTTTGTTTTCTAGATCTCAAGGATGCGTACACCCATGTTCTCATCCATCCAACTCACCGAAAATTCCTTTGGTTTCTATTTCAGGGGAAGCACTACCAGTACAGGGTTCTTCCTTTTGGTCTGGCCTCAGCACCAAGGGTGTTTACGAAATGCATGGCTGTAGTGGCAGCATTTCTTGACACTCTAGGAATATTCGTCTTCCCCTACTTAGACGACTGGCTCATTCGAGCCCCATCAGAGTCAGAGGCCAGAATTTCCCTATCTTGCACAATGCGTATCCTTCAGTATTTGGGCCTGGTCATAAACATCCCAAAATCCAATCTAACTCCCACTCAATCTCTAGAGTTTATATGAGCTATGCTGGATACCAGAAAAGCAAGGGCCTATCTTCCACAGCCCCTCTGCCTTCTTATTGTGCAGTTAGCTTCCCAAGCAGTGTTAGACTCATCTCACTGCTCGGGAAGTCTTACAATTGCTAGGCCACATGGCATCTACCGTGCATGTGGTTCCCTATGCTCACCTCCATATGAGAGCAGCCCAATGGACTCTATCCACTCAGTGGACTCAAGCATCAGACTGCCTATCAGACAAAATAGCAAACTCAAAATGCCTTATTTTGTCCCTACAATGGTGGCAATCAACCCAAAACCAGTTGGTGGGGTCTCCTTTCCAACAGCCCCCACCCCAGGTCACTTTAAGAGATGCCTCACAGGTGGGTTAGGGAGCTCACCTGCAAGATCTCTCTACCCAAGGCACCTGGACTCCACAGGAGACCCATCTACACATCATTCTCTTGGAACTCAGGGAAATCTTCCTTGCTCTTCGAGTGTTCCACACCCAGCTGAGCTACAAGATAGTCCTAATTCAGACGGACAGTCAAGTAGCTATGTTCTCTCTGAACAAGCAGGGAGGAACAGGCTCTCTGTCGCTTTGCAACGAAGCTTTGCGACTATGGGCCCTCGCCAGAGAGCATCAGATTAATCTCCTTGCGGTGTATCTGCCAGGCATTCAAAACTCCTGGGCAGACAGACTCAATTGAGTTCTGCTTCTTCACGAATGGTCTCTTCGTGCAGACCAGGTAGCAAAAATTTCTCAAATTTGGGGAACTCCGGTGAATGCCAAACTTCCCCGATTCTGTTCCAGAATTCCGGCTCAGGGTTCTCAGGCCAGGGATGCTTTCCTCCTCCATTGGGGTCAGGACTTCCTATATGCCTTTCCACCCATTCCCCTAATTCCCAAAACCCTATTCAAGCTTCAGAGAGACAGAGGCCATATGATTCTCATAGCTCCACATTGGCCACGGTAGGTGTGGTACCCTCTGCTCCTATATCTCTCTCAAGCTCCATCTCTGGACTTAGGATCTGCTCCAGATCTCCTGTCTCAGGAGGATGGGATGTTGTGGCATCCCGATCCCCACTCTGCATCTCGGGGCCTGGTTGCTGAGGGCCTAGACCTTCATGGTCTTAACCTGTCTCAAGTAAAGGATTCCTTTATGCTTCTAGAAAACCTTCCACAAGACGCTCTTATGCTTTCAAGTGGAAAAGGTTTTCCATATGGTGTTCGCAGAAGGGTCTTGACCCCCTAGCGATACCTCTGGAATCATTATTGGAATATCTCCTTCATTTATCTAATGCAGGGCTTAAGACTAACTCAGTACGAGTCCATTTAAGGCTATTTCAGCTTCTTTCAAGCCTTTAAATGGACAACCTATTTCCTCTCATCCTCTCATAGGGAGATTTTATGAGGGGCCTCCTGACTAAGCCTCCCATTAGGCCACCACCGGTAGCATGGGACCTAAATGTGGTTCTTGGACAGCTCATGAAGCAGCCTTTTGAACCTCTAGCTACTACCTCCTTGAAATTCCTTTCCTGGAAGGTTGTCTTTTTCATTGCAATCACATCAGCACGTCGCATTAGTGAGTTGCAAGCATTAGTAGGTGATCCTCCTTATACGAGGTTCCATCATAAGGTAGTACTTAGGACTCATCCACACTTTATCCCAAAGGTGGTCTCACCTTTTCATTTAAACCAAGCAGTTTACCTGCATGTATTTTTTCCAAGGCCTCCTGCTTCAAATGCAGAAAGGAGTCTTCATACTTTGGACTGTAAAAGAGTGTTTGCTTTTTACTTACAAAGGACACAGCAACATAGAAAGTCCTCTTTGTTGCTTTTGATCCTTCTCATTTGGGACTTCCAGTCTTCAAGAGGACATTGTCCAATTGGATTGCACAGTGCATTTCTTTTACCTATCAGAGTAAAAACCTTTCTCTGGAAGGCCATGGCAGTCTCAATAGCTCATCTACACTCTGTGTCTATTGACGACATCTGTTGAGCAGCTACTTGGGCCTCGGTTCATACCTTCACAGCCCATTACTGCTTGGACAAGGACTCCCGCCGGGATGCCTTGTTTGGTCAGGCTGTTCTCCAACACCTGTTCCTTACTTAATCAACTCCTACCCACCATTCCCGGTAAGATGACAGAGATCCATGGGGGGAAGTGGAGCCCTTTTACAGGGGCACACAACTTCTGGGGTCTCTCCCTGTCATCCATAGCTAGGGAGTCCCCATATGTGAAGACTACATTCCTGCTTGTTCCTGGAGATAGCATAGTTACTCACCTATAACAGGTGATCTCTGGGAACAGCAGGAATTTAGTCTTCACAACCCCCCCCCCCCCCCAGGAGTTGTATCTCTCCTTTTCTCTTTTCTTTTTTTCTTTTCTCTTTTCTTTTCTTTCCCATTCTCTCTTTCTCAGCTTTAAAACTCAACTGGAGAGAGGCAGTTGGGAAAGGCGGGAAGGCAGCACGCAGGCGCTGTGGGATGCTCCCAAAAGCTTTCTAATTGGACGCTGGGGAGCGTTCCCGCGCAGGCTCTGTCGGTACCGACGATACCCATATGTGAAGACTAAATTCCTGCTGTTTCCGGAGATCACCCGTTACAGGTGAGTAACTATGCTTTTTTTTTTTTTTTTTTAAACTTGCTGAAATCATGTAAGCAAGAACTAGCCTGTGTTTAAAAAGAGGGGAGGGGAGGGTGGGGGGGGGAGTGGTCTGGGTCTCCTAGCCTCATTTTCTCACCTGGGAGGAGGTGGAGGTAGGAGGTAGCACATACCAGCCTTTTAAATTAGTCACATGTTCTATAGACTAAGCAAATTCTTAGAGGAATTGAAACAAATATCAAACCTGGCAGATGTAATACCAGGGTGATAAACTCAAATGAAATTGCAAGCCTACTATTAATTTTGTAACTATCATTTTTAAAATCTATAGTACTTGAAGATTGGAGAGTGGTCAACGTAATCACAATTTTTTTAAAAAAAGGGTGATCCAGGAAACTACAGACTGAGTGACATCAGTGCTGGGCAAAATGGTAGAAACCATTATAAAGGACAAAATTTCTCTAGACAAGCAGGCACGAAATGCAGCCATACTACTTTTGATACAGCCAGTGTGTTCAGAGCCCTCCTAGTTTATGAAGCCTTTTAGGACTCAATGCGCTT
Source organism: Ichthyophis bannanicus (assembly GCA_033557465.1). Taxonomy (NCBI): domain Eukaryota; kingdom Metazoa; phylum Chordata; class Amphibia; order Gymnophiona; family Ichthyophiidae; genus Ichthyophis; species Ichthyophis bannanicus. The sequence continues at coordinate 644,378,846 of CM066032.1, forward strand.
GCATGTGAATGTTCCTGCTCCTTAGAATACCAGGTAAACAGTTCTCCAGGAACAAGCAGGAAGTCAGTCCTCGCATATGGATGATGACACCAATGGAGCCCTCACGGAAGTATCTCCCCAGCTTTCAAAGAAAACCTTTGGGAGATGCCACCATGCGTGCGTGGTCCCCTTCCCACCCAAAGGTGCCATCTTAGTCTCCCATTTTTCTGTTGAGCCCTTCAGAAGTTCGTCTTGTTCTCCCTGGAAAAAAGTTGATTTCTCATACACTGTTATACACCTTTCCAGCTTGCCGGTTCCTGTTCTGCCTTTGAGGCCTGCTGCCCTGGCTTTGGGTCTCAAAACTTAGTTTTATTTTTGTTAGGTTCCTGCAGCGCTTTCACGCCTCTTTTTCAACCGCTGGCTGTGCTGAGGGTTTTCAACCTCGCAGGGGTCCTTTTTGCCCCAGTGGCCACCAGTTTTAAGAAATGTGATCGGTGCTCTAAAAACATGTCTCTCTGACGCTCATGACTGTTGCCTCTAGTGTCTGGGCACCGACCACGACCCGGAGGAATGCTCTCTGTGCAAAAAGATGTCTGCCAAGGCCATTCAGAGCCGCCGGCTAAAGCAAGATGACATCTTCCACAGGGAAGACTAGACGCCAGTTTCCCTGGTAGCCTTACACTCGAAGTCCCCACACGGATCCTCGGAATGCGTAAGGCCCCTGTGGTTTCAGAGCAGGCACACAGACATTCCTAGCAAAGGTCCCTGGAGCGGGAGCATAAGAAAGACCTCAAGAGCATTGTCTTGGGAGGTGGACAAGTATGGGAAATCCCATGCGCAGTCCCTCAGTCCCCGAGAGGCATGCGAGGAGTCGAGCGGCCACAGCCACGGAAGGTACCCAGGCACTGTTCCCTCTAAACTTTGCGCGTGTGCGCGCGCACACACCTCGCCGAGCGAGCGCACATACTTTACAAAAGAGCGCACAAAAATTACGGTTCTAATTCTGATAGAAAACACAGACATCTTAAAATTTAAAAGTTGTTATGTATTTACGGTTTTCACAAGTTCTACAATGTTTTCTAGTGCAATCAATGTGGTGTACATACTGTATTCTGATGTGTAGTCAAATTTTAAAGTATATAACTCCGAGTGTCGTTATGTGGTGCACAAAAATTTAACCTTCCTTCAAAAGCTGCACAGCTGATATTTTATGCGCACACAGCCTACAGAAAATTAGAGGGAACATTGTACCCAGGACCAGTTGAGGCCTCCAGTGATGGACCACGGTCTCTTGAGGGCAATCCCGTCAAGGACTTTCTCTCCTCCTTGGCACCAGACCCGGTTACCTCGGTGTCTGTGTCCATGGCTGCCACCCCAGAGTGAGAAACTTAAATGTTGGCAGTGTTTCTGCGTTCATCACATCCCAACAAGCTCGGATACCCGGCCCCACTGGTATTCACACCGAGACCACAGGGACCTCTGTGCCGAGGACTCCCTGGACTGCTGAAGCAATCCCAGAGAGCCAGACACCTCTGGTAGATCCTCGGCGAGGGTCTCTATCTCGCTCCTGCTCCTTGGGGGCAAGGTCTTCACAGGCCAGTGCTTCTGGCTCCGGCCATGCCTCTGGCACGAAGCACTGAAGATTTGGGCCAATGATGTCCCTGCAGTGGTCAGGCCTCGAGTCTTCCTCAGATTACTTGGCTTGGGAGTCTGACATCTCTGGGGTGTCGGGCTCACCGAAACCTCCCCTCAGACCAGCCTCCACTGGCTGCTAGGTGCCAGTCCCCCCACCTGAGGACACCGTATTCCTTGAGTTTGTCCGGAATATGGCATGGGCGCTCTCCCTCACTACAGAGTTGGAGGAGGACCCTCATATGGAGGAGCTTGACATCCTCCAGTACGAGGCACCCCCTAAAAAGACCCTGATGGTCCTGGTCCCAGTCCCCTCCATTCTCAACAGGCTCCTCTGGATATGGGAAGCTCTGCCATCGGTCCAATTGTTAGCCACTGCCTGGATACCATGTACCGGGTCCAGTGTGTGCTGGGCTTCTGGAAGGCCCAACTCCCTCACACCTCCATGGTGGTGGAGTCGGTCATGTGCCAGCAGAGGAGCCCGAAGATGCCCTTGGGCAGGGAGTCCTGCATCCTTGGGCACAAAAGCTACAGGGCTCGATGCTAGCATGCCATGTTCACTTACCAGCTTTACACTGGCATGTTCTTCTGAGATCTGGTGAAGGAACTGAGGCTTTGCAGCTGGCCTCGATGGAGGCCACCTCCAGTGCTTCCAGATGCTTACAAAGTCTGTTGGGGTGCTCCAAGTATTTCTTGAGCAGCCTAAGACTGCTTTGAGTCCAGCGCGAGGGTGGCTGCCCCCAGTATTAGCACCTTACGCTTGGCCTGGCTCCAGACATCCATCCTCAGGCAATGGGTGCAGGAGAAGCTCCTCAATGTTCCATGCCTTGGGGAGCAGCTCTTTGGCAAACCCATGGAGGATAAGGCTGCTGAGATCGAGACAGAGTATGTGACTCGGACGTGACTCAGAAGAAGCCTCCTTTTCCATAGAAAAGGCCAACCCTATCGAGGCTATCCACCATACCCAGTCGCCCTGTCCCCCTCAGCAGGGTCATCAGGGCAAGGGAGCGGGCCAAGGCCCACACAAGCTCAAGGGTCCTAAGCCCCAGCCTCCAGCCTGGATTGGGGTTTTGATGCCCCCGACATTAGCCTTTCTTCCCCTGGAGGGTCAACTGCCCACAGTGGGGCATATGGTTAACTTGGTCCATAGGTGGACCTCCATCACCACCAATTCTTGGGCACTGCCGGTGGTAAGGGAGTGTTACCACCTCCACCTGGACCAAATCGCTTCTACCCTCCTTAGGGAGCCTCCTCGGTCTCCTTTGCACCAGGCACTGCTAATACAAGAACAGGCAAGCCTTCTCGGGGATAGGGCTGTAGAACCTGTACCTCTTCACCTGAGAAAAAAGGGGTTTTACTCCAGGTACTTTCTGGTCCCAAAAAGAACAGGTGTAGGCCCCCCCCTAGACTTGAGAAACCTATACAAATTCCTGGTGCGGGAGACATTCAAGATGCTTTCCCTTGGAATATTGCTGCCCTACCTCCAGCAAGGAGATTGGCTATTCTCCTTGGACCTGAAGGATGCTTATACCCACATCCTCATGCACCAGTCACAGGTAGTACCTAAGGTTCATGGTCAGAGGCGACTACTAGTACAGTGTACTTCCCTTCAGTCTCACCTCAGCACAAAGGGTCCTTGCCAAATGCCTGGCAGTGGTGGCTACCCAACTTCACTTCCAAGGAGCCTTCATCTTCCCTTACCTCGACTACTGGCTAGTAAGAGGGGACACTGCCTCAGAAGCCTTACAAGCCATAGGTCGGACCATCCAGGTCCTACAACATCTGGGATTCATGATAAATTGCCCAAAATCCCATCTCACTCCTACACAGGACTTGGAGTTCATAGGGGCTTGCTTGGACAGGGCGGACCACCTTGTAGCCCTAGCAGCCGAGGTGCAATGCTGCCACACCATATCAGTAAGATCCATGCTTCGCCTCCTTGGCCACATGGCCTCCACGGTCCATGTGGTTCCCAATATCTGCCTCAACATGAAGTTGGTTCAGTGGTCTCTCACAGTGGACCCAGGCCATGGGCTGGCTCTGGGACAGTCTGTGTCCCATCAGCTGGTGGCAGGACATACAGCACCTGCAAGAGTGTGCATGCCCTTCCAACTCCTGAGCTCCCTGAGGGTCCTCCCCACAGAGGCTTCCCTGTTGGGCTGGGGTGCCCACTGAGGAACTGGGCACCCGGGGGGGGGGATCTGGTCACTCAAGGAAAGCCAACTGCAGATCAACCCGCTGGAGCTCAGGGCCATCTTCCTTGTGCTAAAAGCATTCTAGCACTGCTGGCAACATCAGTCAGTGCTTGTCCAGATGGACAATCAGGTCATGATGATTTACCTGAACAAGCAGGAGGGCATAGGCTGCTCCTGCTTGTGCCAGAAGGCAGTGGCCCTCTGATCCTATGCAACCGGACATGATATGCTCCTTGACGGTATACCTACCGGGCCAGGACAACACCCTGGCGGACAAGCTGAGCAGGGTCTCCAAACACATGAGTGGTGCCTGGACCCCAAGGTGGCACAGTGGCTGTTTCAGCTGTGGGGTGCCCTGAGCTTTGATCTTTTTCCAGCCTGGCCAATGCTCAAGCTACTGCATTTCTGCAGCCTTCAGCTGCACCTGGCCCAGGTAGCGGCAGATACCTTCCTCATCTCATGGTCAGAGGGTCTGCTGTATGTCTTCCCTCCCATATATCTGGTAGCGCAGATTCTATTCAAGGTCCAGCGAGACAAGGCTTCCCTCATTCTGGTGGCCCAGGCAGCCTTGATTTTCCTCTACTGCTTCAACTCTAGACAGTCCCGAGTCCCTCTTGGGAGCTCCCCAGGACCTTTGACCCAGGAGGAGGGCCCGATCCTCCACCCCAATCAGGGGTCCTTATCTCTCATTGTATGGTGACTGAACAGGTTGCTTTAGCACCCCTTAGCCTTCACAGGGAGATAGAGGAGGCCTCTTGCAAGGCCTCCACAAGACAGGCCTATGCTTTTAAGTGGCACAGGTTCTTTGTATGACGTACAGAGCAACAGGTAAACCTGTTCTCCTGCCCTGGTGCCCACGGTGCTTCAACACTTGCTCCATCTCTTGCAGTCTGAACTCCATCAACGTGCACCTGAGGGCCCTCTCTGCAAACCACCACTCCATAGAGGGCAAACTGCTATCCATGCAGTCTCTTATTACCTGTTTCACCTGGGGTTTACTGCTCTCTAGGCCTCCCATCTGTTCACCCCCAGCGGAATGGGATCTGTGTGGTCCTGGCACAGCTTACCAAGCCGCCCTTTATTCCCTTGACTACATGCCACCCGAGATACCTGTCTTGGAAGGTGGCCTTCCTGGTGTGTCTCACCTCTGCCCATAGAGTCGGTGAGCTCCAGGACCTGGTGGTCGAGCCACCCTACACCAGTTTCTACAAGAACAGGGTCGTGCGCCACACTCCTCTGAGGTTTATTCTGAAGGTGGTATCTGATTTCTACATCAACCAGGAAGTGGTACTTCCTACCATCTTTCCACAGCCCCACACCAACAAGGCATTGGCCATTCTCCATACTCCCAGACTGCAAAAGGGCCCTGTCCTATCTACAATGTACTCGGGACCACTGCAAAGCCTCACAGCCTTTTGTCTTATGACCCTGGGGGAGGCTGTTACCAAGCAGACTCTGTCCATCTTGGTGGTAGACTGCATTGCTTTCGCCCACAACCAGGCGGGGCTGTTGGAGCGCTGGGTTATGGCACATAATGTCAATGCTATGGCAACCTCTGTTGCAAGCCTTCGCTCTGTTCCCAAGGCAGACATCTGCCGGGCTGCCACTTGGTCTTCGGTCCACACTTTTGCAGCTCACTACTACCTGGAGAGGGAGTCTTGATGGGACACTGCCTTAGGCCAGGCCATACTCCGTAATCTGTTCAGGGTTTAGGCAACTCCTGCCCTCCGACTCTTTGTTCAGGCTACTGGAGCCATGGTTCTCCCTGGACACTGGGGGGGCTTAGCGTCTTTCCTCAGATTTGCTTGTGACTGTTCATGACTGGGCTGTGTGTTTTTTCTACAGGTCCTCGGTTGCCTGTAGCTTGTCCCATATGTGAGGGTATCCTGCAGGCAGTGTACCTGTCAGGTCAGGACAACCTGCTGGCCGACAGGCTCAGCAGAGTTCTCCAGCCCCACAAATGGCAGCTGGACCCCAGGGTAGTTAGTTGGCTTTTCCGGCTCTGGGGGGAACCTGTGATGGACCTGTTCACCAGCCCAGACAACTTTCAGTTGCCCTGCTTCTGCTCTTGGCCGGCTCGTGCCTAATGTACGCCTTCCCTCCTATGCCACTGATCACCAAGATGTTCAGGACCCTCGCTCATCCTGATAGCTCCTTGGTGGCCCAGGCAACTGGTTCCTGCTGCTTCTACAGTTGACTATGGAGACCCCCATCCCCTTGGGGACTGCCCCAGGACTCCTATTTCAGGAGGGGTGCTCTCCTGCACCCCAACCTGGGGTCCCTGTCGCTGACAGCCTGGCTGCTGTGAGAGGGTGACTCTGGCCCCTTTCATCCTTCTAATTGAGATGGAAGACATTCTGCTGGCCTCTTGCAAGGCTATACTAGGAAGGCTTAACCCTCAAATGGTGCAGATTCTCTGTTTGGTGTGCCGAACACAGGGCTGACCCTTTCTCCTGCCCGGTGGCTCTGGTGTTACAGTACCACCTCCATCTTTCAGTCCGGGCTCAAGTCTAACTCTTTCCGAGTGTACTGGTGATGCACCACCATCCGGTGGATGGTAAGCCCCTCTCAGCCCAACCTTCAGGGCCTGTTCTTATCGAAGCCCCTGGTTTGCCCTCCAGCAACTGAATGGGATGTCAATGTGGTGTTGGGGCAGCTCAGTCACCCGCCCTTTGAATCTCTGGCTACCTGCTACCTTCACTACCCCTCTTGGAAGGTGGCTTTCCTGGTCGTGCTTACCTCTGCTTGCAGTTAGCGAGCTTCAGGTTCTTGTGGCAGAGGTGTCCTATATCAGGTTCTACAAGAACAGAATGGTGCTTCGTGTGCACCCCAAATTCCTGCCGAAGATAGTGTTGCCCTTCCATCTCAGCCAGGAAGTGGTGCTCCCTACTTTCTTTCCAAGGCCTCACTCCATTTGGGCGGAGATGGTCCTTCACACCTTGGACTGTAATAGGGCTTTGTCCTTCTATATCCAATGCACTCAGGGCCATCACAAAGCTGCTCCTACGACCCCAGTAGGCTGGTGGAAGCAGTGACCAAGCGTACGCTGTCCACGTGGGTGACAGAGTGCATTGCCCTTGCTTATGAGCAGGTGGCTCCCTCTGGAAGGCCACATCACGGTGCAACATGTCAGGGCCATGGCAGCCTCGGTGTCAAACTTGTGCTCTGTGCTGCTGGTGACGACAAACAAATTCCCTATTGACAGAGTCAGTAATAATCACGTTCAAACAAAGACCCGACTATTGAAAAAACCAACCCCTCAAATGAGATCTTCTAAATTTGTGTCAGAAGTGCCAGCCCAGTGGATAGGAACCATACCTAGCACCGCTGTGGCTTTTCCATTTTAATAAAGTGAAACAATGCTAAAACATAGCAGCTTTACTTAGCTGGTAAGTGACTCGTTTTTAGGCTGTCCCCAATCACTCCGCTGTACGCCAATTCTTCCGACGTGCCACGTTTTGGGTACTTACAACTAAAGCACCCTGCTTCAGGTCAAGCAATGTGTGGAAAATCATCAGCCATGATGTGAACAGTCCGAGGAGAAGCAGTTTAAAAGTCCTTGCTTCAAATACGTAAGCACAGCTGTCAATCAGCAACAACCAATCAAAGATGTCAAAGGTCCCAAAAGCCAATCTGTGAAAAATTGGAGGAGGACTGCTTTATCCTCATCTGCTTTTTGGATTGGTGCCATTCTGGAGGAGGTTTTTGGACGATGTCTTTTTTTTCTATGGACTGGCACTCGTTCTGAGTTGGATTCTTTCTTGGATTCCTTGAACACACATAAACCTAATATCCAATTCACTGCTCAGGTCCACGATTCCTGTATCCAGTTCCTTGATCTTTCTATTACTTTGTTATCAGATGGTTTCTCAACATCTTTATATAGAAAAGAAGTTCAACGCAACACGCTATTACGTTATGATAGCTTTGGCCCTGAAGAAGGGCCTTCCCTATGGGAAGTTCCTCCATCTGCGTCGGAATTGCTCATCACTACATGATTTTAAAATACATGCTAGGGATTTGAGTTTGCACTTATCACAAAGGGGCTATCCTGACATGCTGATTAAGACTGCATATAGACGGGCTCATTACACTTACAGGGAGTGGATGTTTGAGTTCCCAACTTCAAGGTTCTCGGCTGACAGGATCACGGGGGTACTTCCCTTTATGAAGGGTACACCCCTGGTGGCTAGACTACTCCATAAATTTTGGCCGATTTTGGGGGTCCACTCTTGCTTTCGTAATAAACGATTGCAAGTGGCTTACTCTCGAAAAGCAAATCTTCGTGACCTGGTGGTAAAAACCACTGCGGTGTTGGATCGCCCCTTAAAATCGCATCAAGACCCTGGTCACTTTTCATGCATGTCCTGTAATTACTGTACAAACACATTGACGGGTCCCGAATGGGTGGATGAACACACTTCAAAATCCTACTACTCTAGATGGTATACCACCTGTGCCACTGATTTTGTGGTTTATATCATCATATGCCCCTGCAACCTTTACTATGTTGGATGCACTACTAGATCTTTTAAGGTGCGGTTGGGAGAACACGCCTCCCGCCTTTGCACGCAGTCTTTGACAGCACCTATGTTTGATCACTGTTTGAAAAGTGCCCATAATTTTGATTCTCTGAGTTGGTGCATTTTGGACCACGTGCCCATGAACCCGCGGAGAGGTGACCGGGTCCAAGTTCTGCAACGTTCAGAACAGAGATGGATCTTTCTACTCAACACGGTCCATCCGTTTGGTCTCAGCATGCAAGTGGACTGGCACACGATCGTGTAATTCAAAGTATCCCTAATGTTTTTGCTTTTCTGAATGGAGGGGGTTTCCTGGTCAGTGGCGGCTCCTCCAATTTTTCACAGATTTGGCTTTTGGGACCTTTGATGTCTTTAATTGGTGGTTGCTGATTGACAGCTGTGCTTACGTATTTGAAGCAAGGACTTTTAAACTGCTTCTCCTCGGACTGTTCACATAATGGCTGATGATTTTCTGTGCATTTCTTGACCTGAAGCAGGGTGCTTTAGTTGTATGTACCCGAACGTGGCACGTTGGAAGAATTGGCGTACAGCGGAGTGATTGAGGATAGCCTAAAAACGAGTCACCAGCTAAGTAAAGCTGCTATGATTTAGCATTGTTTCACTTTATTAAAATGGAAAAGCCACAGCGGTGCTAGGTATGGTTCCTATCCACTGGGCTGTGCTGCTGGTGGACATCTGGGTCGCCACCTGGTCTTCAGTTCATACCTTCGCAGCCCATTACTGCCTGGAAAGTGTTCTGACGGGACAGTGCCTTCGTCCACGCTGTGCTCTGTAACCTTTTCAGAGTTTAGGCAACTCCTACCCTCCGACCTTCTGTGTTCAGGCTTCCAAAGTGCTGGTTTCATCGGACACAGGGGTCCTACTGTTGTCTGTGGGCACAGATTCAATTGCTGCTGCTTGTGGCTCCCTATGATGGAGCCCTGTTTTTGCTATGGGTTTTCAGTAGCCTGTAGCTGTGGAGTCCCATATGTGAGGACTGACTTCCTGCTTGTTACCGGAGAAAGCGTAGTTACTCACCTGTAACAGGTGCTCTCCAGGGACAGCAGGAATCTGCCTTCACAACCCTCCCTCCTCACCTTGGAGTTGATCCTTTACTATCTTTTATTTTTGATGTGTCTCTTAGCTATGTCATCTGACTGAGCAAGATGGCACCCTTGGGTGAGAAGGGGATCCATGCATGCATGGTGGCAGTCCCAAAGGCTTTCTTTGAAAGCTGGGGAAATGCTCCACGTGGGCTCCGTTGGTGTCAACATCACCGATATGTGAGGACTGATTCCTGCTGTCCCTGGAGAACACCTGTTACAGGTGAGTAACTACGCTTACCTGACAATGCTGCGTATGTCTTATTAAATCTCCGTCCACGTCTTCTCCCTGTGATGGAGGTCTCTATATCACGCCAATGCAAATGGATTTCTTTCCCTCTTTCTAGTTTAACCCACTGCTGCCTCTTTCTCCCTTATAAGCCCTGTATTTCCATAGCTTTATATATATATATATATATATATATATATATATATATATTTTTTTTTTTTTACATATAGTGCCATTCCTCCTCCCCTTCTTCCTACCCTGCCCTTTCTGAATAACGTATAGCCTGCTATAGTTATATCCCTGTCATGGTTGTCCATGAACCATGTCTCTGTAACTGCCATTAAATCAGTCAGCCTTTCCCATTAAAGCTTCAACAACTGGGATCTTATTTCCCATGCTATGGGCATTTACAAGACACTGCTTTCCAGATGTTGCCCTTTTTAGCTAATTTCTAGAAAGGTGTTTAATGTTTCACTTACCTGGGGGCTTTCTTCACCCATCTCCAATGAATCTAGTTTAAAGCCCTCTTCAATGGGTCTTACATCCAGGAGGCAGTAGGTATCTATGCTTCACCTTTCAGGGAAAACATTATCAATACAGAGTCCTCCTTTTGGTGTCTCCTCTGCCCGAAGAGTCTTTGCAAAGTGCATGGCGGTTGTAGTCTCATATCTAAGAACTCTGGGGATATTAGTCTTTTTCTACTTAAGACTGGCTAATAAAGGCAGACACCTCCAAATAGGTGTTGCTGTCCTTACTTTGTACCATAACAGTATTACAGCACTGATTTGTCATAAACTTCCCAAAATCCCATCTCACTCCAACTCAGACTAGAGTTCATCAGAGCTCTGTTAGACACCCAACAGTCCAGTGCATTTCTGCCCCAGCTCTGTTGTACTCGTCTAGTAGAACTAGCATCCCAGATGCTCCTAAAAGACCATCTGACAGCCTGAGAGATGCTGCAGCTCCTCGGGCACATGGCCTCTATAGTACATGTTATCCCACATGCCTGTCTACATATGTGGATAGTCCAGTGGACTCTGGCCTCCCAGTGGAAGCAGGCCTCAGGCTGTCTCAGGGACAGGATCCAAGTCACTGCCTGCCTAACCCATCCCATCAGGGGTGGTGCTCCCAGAAAATCTGCTCATAGGCTCACCTTTTCAGATGCTTCCATGTCAATGCACTCTGACATATGCCTCCAAGCGGGGTTGGGGAGCCCGTCTGGGCAACCTGACTATACAAGGACTCTGGATGGTGCAGGAGTCACAAATCCAGATCAATCTCCTGGAACTTCGGGCTATCTTCAATGCCCTCTGGGTGTTCCAGCACACCCTCACAGTGCAACAGGTCCATGTCAGGACAGACAATTGGGTTGTCATGTTCTCTGTGAACAAGCAGGGGGAAGAGGCTCTTGTGCCCTCTGCGAGGTGGTGATACACCTCTTGTCTTTTGCCATTGTGCATCAGATACACCTCCAAGTGGTGTACTTACTGGGAGAATCCAATGTCTTGGCAGACAGACTGAGTCGCATCCTCCTTCCGCACGAATGGTCTCTCCATCCAGACAGTGTCCACATCTTCCAGATATACATCTGTTTGACTATACAGAATGCCAAGCTTCCTCATTTCTGCACAAGGACTCTGACATCCAGCAACTAACAGGGGGATGCCTTCCACCTGCACTAGGGTCAGGGTCTGCTTTGTGTTCCCTCCCATACCCCTTATTCCCAAGATGCTTTTCAAGCTTCAGTCTGACAGGGGCTCTGATTCTCATAGCCCCTCACTAGCTGCGGCAACAGTTTCCGCTGCTACTATGTCTGACTCAGACTTGTCCTCTTTGATTGGGATATGCAGCAGATCTCCTCTCACAGGATGACAGCTTACTACTCCTATCCCAATCCCCATTCGCTCTGCTTCACAGCTTGGTTGCTGATGGCATAGCTTTACAAGGCTTTGACCTTACTCAAGAGGTTAAGTGAGATCATCTTAACTTCTAGAAAGTCCTCCACCAGACGTTCATTTGCTTTTAAGTAGCATAGATTTTCAGTCTGGTGTTCCCAGAAGGATCTCGATCCTTTTTCTGCTCCAGTGGAGTCACTCTTTCAGTATCTCCTCCACCTGTCCTCAACAGATCTAAAGACAATTCAGTGAGAGTCCACCTTAGTGCCATTGCAACCTCTCATCTGCTTGATAACAAGCCCATCTCCTCGGAACCACTAGTGGTGTTTCTTGCGAGGTCTCCTGCTGTCCAAACCTCTCATTAAGCCACCTTCGGTAGCTTGGGATCTCAGTGTTCTAGAGCAGCTCGTCAAGCCACCCTTTGAACCATTAACTGCATCCTCACTTAAGTTCCTCTTATGGAAAGTGATCTTCCTAATTGCCATCAGTTCAGCTAGACGCATTAGTGAGTTTCAGACTTTGGTGATGGATTCTCCCTATATCTGCTTCCCCCATGACAAAGTAGTCCTTCGGACTCGCCAACACTTTATGCCAAAGGTGATATCTTCCTTCCATCTAAACTATTCAATTTACCTTCTAGTTTTCTTTCCTAAGCCACATGCGTCTAGAACTGAAGCATCTCTGCACACTCTTGACTGCAAGCATGTGGTGGCTTTTTACTGCCAAAGGACTCGGGGTCTTCGTAAAACCTCACAGTTCATCCCTTGACCCCAGTCACCTGGGCTTACCTGTCTCTAAGCATACGCTCTCCAGATGGATAGCAGACTGCATGTCATTTGCCTATAACAAAGCAGAACTCTTCCTGGAAGGGCATGTCACTGCTCACAGTAGTCATGCCATGGCCACCTTGATCGGAAATCTATGCTCAGTGGCCATTGATGAAATTTGCAAAGCAGCAACTTGGTCTTCCATCCATACCTTTGCTGGTCATTGGATAAGGAGTCCCGTCAGGATGCCATGTTTGGTCAGGCTGTACACCAGCACCTCTTTCAAACTTAGATGCAACTCCTACCCTCTGTCCTGGACTTTGAAGATACCAGGAATCCATGTGGGATCCATGACCACCTCATGCCTGCTCCAAGGTGAACCTCAACCAGTTCTGAGGTCATTTCATCTGGGAGCTAGGGAGTCCTAGATGTGAAGACTACATTTCTGCTTGTTCCTGGAGATAGCGTAGTTACTCACCTGTAATAGGTGATCTCCGGGAACAGCAGGAATTTAGTTTTCACAACCTGCCCTCCTCCCCTAGAAGTTATAAGGTTTGTTACTCTTTTTCTCAACTACAAACTCAACTGAAAAAGAGGGAGTTGGGAAGGCAGTCATGCAGGCGTAGTGCTCCCAAAGGCTTTCCAGTTGGACACTGGGGTGTGTTTCTGCATGGGCTCTGTTAGTACCAACGTCCCCCACCAACACCAGTACAGGCTCTGGCAAGGGATCCCAAAGTGCCTCTCCTAAATATAATGCAGTAACCTGGAAAAGAGATGGCTGAGGGGAGATATGATAGAAGTCTATAAATTAATGAATGGAATGGAACGGGTAAACTTAAATTGATTGTCGTCAGACTATAAAAAGACTAGGGGGACATGCAATGAAGCTACAGGGTAGCTATTTAAGACTAATAAGAGAAAATATTTTTTCACTCCATGTGTAATCAAACTCTGGAATTTGTTACCGGAGGATGTAGTAAACGCTGTTAGTGTTGCGGGGTTAAAAAAATGTTTGAACAAGTTCCTGAAGGAAAGGTCCACAAACCATTATTAAAAGGGACCCAGGATATCGCTGCTTGACCCAATACAAGCATTGAGGAACCTGTGTCTTTTAGCAAACTGCTAGGTACTTATGACCTAGATTGACCACTGTTGGAAACAGGATACTGGGCTTGATGGGCCTTGGTCTGACCCAGTATGGCATATCTTATGTTCTCCAGGACCAAGCAGGAAGTCAGTCCTCACATATGGGTGTCATCGGTGCCGATGAAGCCCCAGCGGAGCATTTCCCCAGCTTTCCATGAAAGCCTTTGGGAATGCTAGCACGCATGCGCGGTTCCCTTCCCGCCTAAAGGTGCCATCTTACCTCAGTCTCTTTTTCCGAGAAGCCCATCGGACGTGTGTCCTGTTCTCCCAGATAAAAGTGATTTTTTTCTTCTGCGATTTCCGCTATTTTTCTCCGGTTCGACGCCGGTTCCCCTCCTGCCTGGTTCGGTACACCGGTATCGAGCCCGTTTATTTCTTTTTCAGTTTTTGCCCTTTTTTCATTTTTTCCCTGGAAGGCTGGTCTTTTGACCTCGCAGGGGCTCTTTTTTCCCCGATGGCTTCCAGTGGTTTCAAAAAGTGTGATCGGTGTAAAACTTATGTCTCTCACCGACACACACGACTGCTGCCTTCGGTGCCTCGGCCCTGACCACGACCCCAAGTCATGTGTGCCATATGGGAAGATGTCTTCCAAGGCACTCAAAAGTCGACAGCATCAGAAGGAAAGGTTTTTCTCGGACTCTGCTTCCGGCCGAGCCCGGACCTCGTCTGAGGCCTCGACATCTTGGGATTCCGATCCCGAGCGCTGTCGAAGCTCCTCGGACAGGGGGTCCCCCGACCAGGAACGCAAGAGGAAGAAGTGGCTCGCGAGGGCAGCGTCGGAGGAGGTCCCTCGAGGGCCAGGTCTAAGACCCCCGACCGCCGTCCCGGGCCCATGGACCAAGAGAAGCCTGCCAAAGTTCCTCGCGTGGAGCCGGAGTCTGCTGGACATGTAAGCCCCCGTAGTCCTCGTGGACTCTCCTCCCAGAGAGCCGACGTCGGTGGCTGCTGCGTCTCCCGAGCTGAGTCTCAGGATGACAGCCTTGGAGTGCAGATTGTCTGCCTTCATGGAGCAGCAGCGGGCACTGATGGCCAGCCTGTCTGGTGCATCTGCCCGACCACCAGGACGTCGACTTCGAAGTCAACCCCGGAGACCGAACCGATACTCGAGACCCTCGTGGCTCGAAGTCGTCCTCGGTCAAGGTCTCCCTCGACCTCCCGTTCGCGACCGAGGATGATGACGCCGGTGCCCCTGGCGTCGGGGCGGGTGCCTCGGGGCCCCGGGGGGTCGGACCCTGACTCCTCCTTGGATGAGTCCGCCTGGGAGACGGAGGACAAGGAGTCTCCCGATACTTTTAAGACTCGGTGCGTCCCGTCGGACTCACCGCAGTCTGAGCCCCGGAGTAGATCCCCCTCCGGAGGACACTAGGTTCTTGGAGTTTGTCTGGGATATGGCCGCTGCCTTGGCTATCCCTGCCGATCCCGAGGAGCCTCGAGCCGAGGAGCTCGATACTCTACAGTACGACTCTCCTCCGAAGGAGGTTTTTACTGTCCCGGTTCCTCCGATGCTGGAACGGCTCCTCTTCCGGATGTGGGAGGCACCGGCCTCGGCGCCATTTCTGAGCAAGCGAGTCGATTCCACCTATTGACTCCGCAAAAGCCCTGGTTTCCAGAAAGCACAGCTACCACACCATTCCATGGTTGTGGAATCGGCCATGCATCGTCTGAAGAGTCAGAAGATGCACTCTGTGGTGCCCCCCGGCAGGGAGGCCCGCAACCTCGATGGCGTCGGTAGAAAGTGCTTCCAGAGCTCGATGCTTGCTTGCCGTGTCCAGTCTTACCAGCTGTACATGGGCATGTACTTGCGAGACCTGGCCAAGGAGTTGGCCGGATTCTCTGCTGGTCTCTCCAGGGAACCCTTGCAGAGGTTTAAGTCCTTGTCCTCCGGAATTCGGGAATGCTCAAAGTTCATTTCCCGCGCCGCCTACGATGGCTTCGAGGCTTCGGCCCGAGTTGTGGCTGCCGGCATCGCGGCTTGACGCCAGGCGTGGTCATCAGACCTTGAGCCATGGGCTCAGGACAAGTTGGTTGATGTCCCCTGCCGAGGTGAGAACCTTTTTGGCAAACCCGTGGCCGAGAAGGCCGCTCAGCTCGAGACCGAGCACTTTACCCAGACAAGGCTGTCGAGGAAGACCTCTGCCCCTTCACATAAAAAGAAGGGCTCGGGTAAAAAGTCCTTTTACCCGAGGAAGAGCACTGCCTACAAACAGTACCCTCAATATCAGGCTGCCCAAGCTGCCCCCCAGGGTCAGCAAGCCAAGGGCCAGTGTTATGGGCCCCGTAGGCAGAGGACCCCCAAGCCTCAGGCCCCTGCTACCACTCAGCAGGGTGGGGGGTTTTGACTCCTTGAGCATAGCCTCTCCTCCACTGCTCTCCCAACCCTGCACAGGAGATCGCCTCGCCGCCTTTGCCCACCAGTGGCCCCTTATCACCAGGGACAGTTGGGTGCTGGAGCTAGTCCACAAGGGCTATGCCCTCCATTTTCACCAACTGCCTCCACCATATTTTCCAGGGGAGCCTCCAAGGCCTCCCCTGCACACAGACCACCACCTACAAGAGCTTCAAGGTCTGTTGGTGGACAGGGCGGTGGAGCCTGTGACTCCCCACTTGCGGGGTCACGGATTCTACTCCAGGTATTTCCTGGTACCCAAAAGAACCGGTGGCCTTCGACCCATTCTGGACCTCAGGAACCTCAAGTTCCTAGAGAAAGAAAAGTTCAAGATGCTTACTCTTGGAACACTTCTGCCCTACCTCCAGCAGGGAGATTGGCTATGCTCCTTAGATCTAAAGGATGCGTACACTCACATCCTCATTCATCCAGACCACAAAGTACCTCAGGTTCATTGTGGGAGGAAATCATTATCAGTACAGAGTACTACCTTTTGGCCTGACTTCCGCTCCCAGGGTCTTTACCAAGTGCCTGGCAGTTGTGGCGGCCTACCTGAGAAATCAAGGCATCTTTGTCTTTACCTATCTGGACGACTGGCTCATCAGGGGTCAAAAGTCCCTGGAGGCCAGACAAGCCAACATCAGAACCATTGCTCTGCTTCAAAAAGTGGGCTTTGTCATAAACTTCGCAAAGTCCACTTTGCTCCCCTCCCAGAACTTGGAGTTCATAGGGGCAAGGTTGGATTCTCAACTGGCAAAGGCATTCTTGCCAGAAGACAGGGCCCAAAGACTGATGGACGTGGCCAACCAGTTTCTGAACAAGCCCCTGGTCTCTGCCAGACTCTGCCTCAGACTTCTGGGCCACATGGCTTCAACAGTGCATGTGACTCCCAATGCCAGGCTCCATATGAGGCCTGCACAGTGGTGCCTTCGGACTCAGTGGTCTCAGGCCACAGGCCGCCTAAGAGACAGGATAAAGATGTCCAGACCCCTTTTGGCCTCCCTCAGCTGGTGGCTACATCCACCCAATCTGCTGAAGGGGGGATGCCCTTCCAAATGCCAGAATACTCCGTGGTCCTTACCACCGACGCCTCTCTGCGGGGCTGGGGTGCTCATTGTCTGGACAAGTGCACTCAAGGCCTCTGGTCTCCCTGGGAGGCGGCTCAACAAATCAATCTCCTGGAACTTCGAGCTATCCGCTTAGCTCTCAAGGCTTTTTCTCCGGCCCTGGCTCTCCGCTCAGTCTTGATTCAAACAGACAACCAGGTAGCCATGTTTTATGTGAACAAACAGGGCAGGACTTGTGTCCAAGCTCCTTTGTTGAGAGACTCAGGACCTTTGTTCCTTTGCCCTGAAGCACAACATGCTTCTCAAGGCAGTGTACCTTCCAGGCCAGGAGAACTGCCTGGCCGACTGGTTGAGCAGAATTCTGCAGCCCCACGAGTGGCAGCTGCATCCCTTGGTCGTTCAGAAGATCTTCCTGAAGTGGGGTCTCCCTTGGATAGATCTGTTTGCCAGTCCGCTGAACAAGCAACTGCCCAACTTCTGCTCCAGGCAACCGCATCCTTTGCGGACAGCACCAGATGCTTTTCTGATGTCCTGGTCTCAGGGCCTCCTGTATGCGTTTCCTCCCACGCCCTTGGTGGCCCGAACTCTTTTCAAGACTCTTCAGGACAAGGCCTTGGTCCTGCTGGTAACTCCCAGGTGGCCAAGGCAGCCTTGGTTTCCACTTCTACTTCAGCTGGCAGTGGATTCCCTACTACCTTTGGGGTTGCAGCCCGACCTTCTCTCACAGGAGCAGGGTTCCCTTCTGCACCCCAATCTCAAAGCTCTCAATTTGATGGCCTGGAGGCTGCAAGGGTAGTTTTGGCTCCCTGGGGCCTGCCTCAGGAGGTTGAGGAGGTTATCCTAGCCTCTAGGAAACAGTCCACTAGGAAAACCTATGCCCTCAAATGGAAAAGGTTTTCTGTGTGGTGTCAGCTACGTACAGAGATCCTTTCTCCTGTACTGTGCCAGTAGTGCTTCAGTACTTACTGCACTTATCAAATCAGGGACTTAAGTCCAATTCTGTTCGGTTTCACCTCTCAGCTCTAGCAGCTCACCACTCACTGGTGGAGGGACATTCTCTGTCAGGTCACCCCTTGGTGTCCTGCTTTCTCAGGGGCTTGCTTTTGCTCAAGCCCCCCATCTGTCGTCCTGCTCCTGAGTGGGAGCTGAATGTGATCTTGCAGCAACTGACTCGCCCACCCTTTGAGCCGATGGCTACTTGCCCTCTACGCTTCCTTTCCTGAAAAGCTCTCTTCCTGATAGCTCTCACCTCGACTAGGCGGGTGAGTGAGCTTCAGGCCCTGGTCTGTGATAGGCCTTACACCAGGTTTTATAGGAACAGGACTCACCCAAAGTTCCTCCCTAAAGGTTGTCTCCTCTTTCCACCTCAACCAGGAGGTGGTTCTTCCCACATTCTTCCCTAGGCCTCATGCTAGCCAGGCTGAAGCAGTCCTGCATACCCTGGACTGTAGGAGGGCCTTATCCTTCTACCTTGACTGTACGCAGGAACATAGAAGGGCTACTCAGCTCTTTGTCTCCTTTGACCCCAATAAGTTAGGGTTGGCTGTGTCCAAGCGTACCTTGTCCATCTGGGTGGCTGACTGTATCACCTGGGCTTACAAAGCGGCTGACCTTCCTTTGCAGGGTCGGGTCACGGCCCATCGTGTCAGGGCAATGGCTGCCTCAGTGGCTCATCTCCGCTCTGTGCCCTTGGTAGACATCTGCAGGGCTGCAACTTGGTCTTCAAGCCAGACTTTTGCAGCCCATTATTGTCTGGAGAAGGGAGTCCCGTAGGGACAGTGCTTTTGGCCAAGCAGTACTCCGGATTCTCTTTGAGGTTTAGGCAACTCCTGCCCTTTGTTGGGCTACCGGTGGAGGTTGTGTCCTTGAAAAGCCTTTCTTTGATGCTGTGACTAGAGGGAGTTCTCTTGTTCAGCCTGGGTTCCTGGTAGCCCAGAGCTAGGGAGTCACACATATGTGAGGACTGACTTCCTGCTTGGTCCTGGAGAAAGAGTAGTTACTCACCTGTAACAGGTGTTCTCCAGGAGCAGCAGGAATCAGTCCTCACAACCCTCCCTCCCTCCTCTTGGAGTTGCAGTTGTACATAGTTTGTTTTTACATTTTTGTGTGCTGTTCTTAGCTGTGTCATTTGACTGAGGTAAGATGGCACCTTTAGGCAGGAAGGGAACCGCGCATGCATGCCAGCATTCCCAAAGGCTTTCATGGAAAGCTGGGGAGATGCTCCTCTGGGGCTTCATCTGCGCCAATGACACCCATATGTGAGGACTGATTCCTGCTGCTCCTGGAGAACACCTGTTACAGGTGAGTAACTACTCTTTTTCTTAACTGTTCTGTCAGGGGCAAAATCAAGCAAACTGCAGTCCAGCATATTGGCAATGACCTGACACTTCCACCCCCTCTGAGATAGTTGTAATTAAAGAAATCTGGTGCTTCTATTCTGAAAAAAAGCTGCTGCCTCTGCAGTATTTCTGGAGGTAGAAAGAAGAGATGCTCTAAAGAACTCTTCACAACCTCTTAACACAGCCTCCAAACAAAGGAAGGCTTCAGGTAAACATTCCTAGAAAGAGAAACCTTGCTCACGTTTGCAGAGACTACTGACACACACTCCACCTCTCTGCAGCTGACTATGCAGGAGACATCTCTGGCTCTTTCAACCATTAACCCAAGAGTATGTCTCTATAAAAAAAAACAGAGAAAGTATTTTTAGTAAACATTTTTACAAACCATCATTAGAAAAAGTTGCTCACCTTCCCAGGAACCTACCAATAGGAAATATTTTAAATCTATATTTCAGGGGCAGTTTCTCCAAACGGGTGAGTTTAACATATACCATGATTGTCATGAACCTCATTTCTAAGGCAGGGTATGTGGAGTATCATCTCACACTCAACTTTCTGCTACTGCTCTGCATAATACTTGCATAGTGCCAAAGAGAGCTTCCCTCTGGAGTTCATAAGATGTTACGTGTATGGGTAATTTATCAAGGTGTCTTCTTAAGCCTGTGGTATACAACATGATGGGAAGTAACACTATCTTCTCCAGGAACAAGCAGGAAGTCAGTCCTCACTTATGGGTGATGTCGGCACCGACGGAGCCCGTGCGGAGCAATTCTCCAGCTTTCAAAGAGAGCCTTTGGGATTGCTGCCATGTATGCGTGGTCCTCTTCCCACCCAAGGGTGCCATCTTGCTCAGTCTCCCTTTTTCCACGGAGCCCTTCAGATGCACATCCTCGTCTCTCGGAATAAGTCATTTTTGGCCTACTGACCTTCTAATTTTCTGGTTGCACCAGTCCTCTACAGGTCCTTCCCCTGCTCTGTCTTCTTAGAGCTGTTAGGGTACAGTCTTCACCTTTTTTGCCAATGGGCTTTGTGCCCTTTTCTTTCCCTAACCGTTGGCCACGTGGGTCTTTGACCTCGCAGGGGCCATTTTTGCCCCATGGCAACTGGCTTCAAAAAATGTGATAGATGCTCTAGGAACATGTCTTTTATGGACATTCACAACTATTGTCTGCGGTGCCTCGGAGCTGATCATAATCTGTGCTCTGTTCGCTTTGTAAGAAAATGTCTTCTAATGCCCTGCCCAGTCATAAGCAGAAGTCCGAAGACATTTTTCGAAAGGCTGCCTCGGAATCCCTGGTGGCACCATCGGTCGTCTCTTCCCCAGTGGGGCCCTGCACTCTTGGCGGCACTCTGACCAGGGATCCTCTGAAGTGGAGCGGTGTAAGAAGAAGGCCTCGAAGTCACTGTCGGGGCTTCCCGACAAGTGTGAGCACTCCCATACTCTGTTGCTTAGCCCCCTTCGGTGTTCCCAAGAGTCTGACAGGGAGCTTCCCTGCACGGATATGGAGGTCTCTGGCGAAGGTGCCTGGTCTCCTGAGAGCCATCCCGGTGAGGACCTCCCTTTCCTCCTTGATGCCTGATCCGGTGACCCTGGGGTCGGCATCGCAGGGCCCCATGCCCATGGAGTCTGCATGCTAGCACTAGAACACAGCATTTCTGCGTTCATTGCTTCCCAGCAGGTGCTCGCAGCCAGCTTCGCTGACTCGTGCCCAGAGACTTTGGGTCCCTCACGTGGGACACTGAAATCTGTCTGGGAAACCCCCGAGAGCCATGGGGCCTCATGAGGGTCCTTGATGTCTCTCGCTCGGCCTCCCGTTCCTCGGAGGCGAGATCTTCCAGGTCCTCTGGCTCCAAACTGGCCCCAGCTGCTGGACAGGGCAATCTGCCCAGCTCGGACTCCTCGACCGACTTCTCGGATTGGGAGTCCGACTGGGGACACCTCCCCAGGAACCTGTACTCACCCAGGACCTTCTGTCAGACCTCTCCCCGCCCGCGTTGCAGCAGCACTCACCACCCAAGTACACCTCCTTCCTGGTGTTCATCTGGGATATGGCATGTGCTCTTAACCTGGCCACTCAAGCTGAGGGGAGGACCCTTGAGCTGAAGAACTCGACATTCTTCAGTACGAGTCCCTGCCTAGGGAATCTCGCACTGTTCCGGTCCCTTCCATTCTGTCCCGGCTGCTGCTCTGCATGTGGGAGGCACCCACCTTGGTCCCTATCGTGAACAAGAGCCTTGATACCATGTACAAGGTACAGCGTGGCCTGTGGTTCAGAAAGACCCAACTTCCCCACACCTCTATGGTGGTGGAGTCAGCCATGAGGAAACAAAAGAGCCCGAAATCGTCTGTCCCTCCTGGACAAGTCGATAACCCTTGATACCCTGGTCTGCAAGGCCTACCAAGGCTCCATGCTATCTTGTCACATTCAAGTATACCAACTATACGTGTGCATGTTCTTGCGTGACTTAGCCAAGGAGCTCAGAAGTTCTTCGAGGGCGAGCCCTCAATAGGTTCAGTACTCGGAAGTCTGTCGCAGACTGCTCAAAATACCTCTCCTGAGCCGCCTATGATGGCTTAGTCATTGGCTCAGATGGTGGATGCAGGCATTGGGGCTCACCGCCAGGCATGGCTCCAATCATCTGATTTGGAGTAGTAGGTGCAGGAAAAGCTCATGGACGTCCCATGCCTCTGCAAGCAGCTCTTCGGCAAACCGATGGAGGATAAGGCCATGGAGAGAGACTGAGTTCATTACCAGAACCCGTCTCTTGCTCAAGACCTCCACTCTGCCCTGGAAAAAGCAACAGACCAAAAAGCCTTTCTTTCCAAGGAAGGGCCTTTAGTACCGTGGCTACCCACCGTACCAGACTACCCCCATGCTGACCACTCTGGCGCAGGGTAAGTCCAGCCAAGGACATCGCAAGCTGAAAGGGCTAAAAGCCCAGACCCTGGCTCCTCCACAACCCACACAGGGGTTTTGATGCCATTGGCATAGCTCCTCACCCTCCGGTGATGCAGCAGCCAGTGGGAGGATGCTTGTCTTATTTCACCCCTTTGTGGGCTTCCATCACTTCGGACACCTGGGTTCTCCAGGTCATCCGAGATGGCTATCACCTTCGATTATGACGGGCTTCCACCTCCCTTCTCCCTGGTGGAGCCTCCTCGACTCCCTGCACTTCCTGAGCCACATGGCCTCTGTCATACATGTCCCCCTGCCCGCCTGCACCTGCGGACAGCTCAGTGGTGCCTCAGCGCCCAATGGAGTCTGTCCATTGATCACCTCAGGGACCCTGTCAAGGTCCTTCCTGACCTTCGCATCCCTGAGCTGGTGGCAAAACCTCTGCAACCTCCTCTGGGGGTTGCCCTTCCAGGCCCCACAGCACGACGCGGTGCTGACTAAAGATGCTTCCCTGTTAGGGTGGGGAGCCCACTGCTGGCTGCTGTGCATGCAGGAGCAGTGGTCTCCCAAGAAGTCTCAGCAGCAGGTAAACTTGCTCGAACTCCGGGCAATTCAGTGGGCCCTGAGGGCCTTAGAGGACCACCTCAAGGGGAGGTCGGTACTCGTGCAGACTGACAACCGCATGGCAATGTTAGATGTCAACAAGGAGGGAGGCACTGGATCGCGCTCCCTCTGCCAGGAAACGGTCCTCCTCTGTTCCTTTGCTGTCCAATGGAAGATGTCCCTCCAAGGCTGCCTAACCTGTGGGTCAGGAGACTGTCCTGGCGGACAGGCTCAGCAAGATCCTTTGCTCCCACGAATGGTGGCTGGATCCAGGGGTAGCAGGCTGGCTGTTCCTTTGCTGCGGAACGCCAGTGATAGACCTCTTCACCAGTCCCCAGAACGTGCAGCTCCCTTGCTTTTGTGGCCTGGTACCACACCCAAGCAGGGCGAGTCTAGATGCATTCCCTCCCATCCCTCTCGTCTTGAGAACCCTTTTCAAGGCTCAGTGGGATCGGGCATTGTTAATCCTTGTAGTCCCCTCGTGGCCTCGCCAACCCTGGTTCCCTCTTCTGCTCTGGCTGTCGACAGAGCCTCCTGTTCCTCTGGGCTCTGCCAACACAGGAGGAGGTGCGTGTGCAGCACCCGAACCTAGCCTCATCCCTAATGGCCTGGTGGCTGAATGGGTTTCCCTAGCCTCACTGGCTCTTCTGGAGGAGATCCTCCTCCACCTTGAGGAAGGACTCCACTAGACAGGCCAACGTCTTCAAGTGGCAGTGCTTCTCGTTCTGGTACTCGGGGCACCAGAGTGACCCATTCTCGTGTCCCATTCAATGGATCCTCCAGTATCGCCTCCGTCTCTCGAGGGAAGGTCTGAAGTTGAACTCAGGGTACACTTGAGCGCCATATTGGCAAACCACCTCCCCATCGGGGGGAAAGCCCCTCTTGGGGCAGCCATTCGTATCCCGCTTTATGCGGAGTCTTTTGCTACCCAAGTTGCCCATCTGACCTCCCCTGGCAGACTGGAACCTGAATGTGGTGCTCATGCAGCTCACATGCCCACCCTTTTGAGCTGATGGTGACGTACTTGCTTCGGCACCTGTCCTGGAAGGTGGCCTTCCTGGTGGTGCTGACCTTGGCCTGCTGCGTCAGTGAGCTCCAGGCTCTCATGGCTGATGCCCCTTACACCAGGTTCTATCAGAATAGGGTGGTCCTCTGTACCCACCCCAAATTCCTGCCTAAAGTCTGATTTCCATCTCAACCAGGAGATAGTCCTGCCGACTTTCTTCCCGAGACCCCACACTGACCAGGCATCAATGGCTCTTCACATCCTTGCCTGCAGAAGGGCTCTTGCCTTCTACTTGCAGCACACCCAGACTCATTGCAAGTCTGGCCGAACCTTTGTGACCTACGTTCCCAATCGACCGGGACAGGCAGTTACCAAACACACCCTTTTGGTTTGGGTGGCGGACTGCATTGCTTTCGCTCATTAGATCGGTGAGTCACTGTGCACGGGGTATGGGCCAAAGTGGTCTTGGTGGCCTTGTTGTGCTCTGTACCCCTGGTAGACATCTGCTGGATGGCGACCTGGTCTTCCACGAATACCTTTGCTGCACACTACTGATTGGAGAGGAAGTCCTGCCACTACAGTGCCTTCGGCCAGGCTGTACTCTGTAATCTGTTTGGGGTATAAGCAACTCCTGCCCTCTGACCCTTCTTCATGGCTACAGTGGGCTTTTCCCAGAGGACTCTGGCTCCTTTGGGCATCGGCTTCTGCTCACTGCCTCGCAGAGGCATTTTTTGGTTACAGGTTTGGTAGCCTGTAGCTGGGGAGTCCCATAAGTGAGGACTGACTTCCTGCTTGTTCCTGGAGAAAGTGTAGTTACTCGTAACAGGTGTTCTCCAGGGGCAGCAGGAATCAGTCCTCACTACCCTCCCACCTCCCCTGATGAGTTGCTGGATTTTTATCCTTCCCTTGCCATCTGCTTGATAGGGCTTGAGCTAAGGGACCTGACTGAGCAAAATGGCACCTTTGGGTGGGAAGAGGACCATGCATTCATGGCAGCAATCCTAAAGGCTTTCTTTGAAAGCTGGGGAATTGCTCCACGTGGGCTCTGTCAGTGCTGATGTCACCCATAAGTGAGGACTGATTCCTGCTGTCTCTGGAGAACACCTGTTACAGGTGAGTAACTATGCTTTTCTGTCCCATTTTCTTATGGTTCCCTTAACAGACAGGGGACCAATGTTCCCTCTAATTTTCTGTAGGCTGTGTGCGCATAAAATAGCTGTGTGCAGCTTTTGAAGGAAGGTTAAATTTTTGTGCGCCACATAACGACATGCAGAGTTATATACTTTAAAATTTGACTACATGTCAGAATACAGTATGTACACCACATTGATTTCAATCAAATTAAATGAAAATAGATTACTAAATGAAGTGGGAAATTTCTAGTAATTACAATCATAACTTTTAAATTTTAAGACGTCTGTTTTTTTTCTATCAGAATCAGAGCTGTAATTTTTGTGTGCTCTGTTGTAAAGTATGTGCGCTCGCGCACACGCGCACAGCTTAGAGGGAACAGTGCAGGGGACAGACAGTGGATCCCTTGATAGCAACAGGATAAAATCAAGATAACCTTAACTCTCTATTTCCACAAATAAGGGTAACCTGCAGAAAGCAGTGGGTACACCCCTAAACAAAGGCCTGGGGAGGGGTGATCCACATGAAGCGGCAGGTGCACTTACTCTTGCCACCTTGCTGGGTAGACTAGATAGAACATGGTCTTTATCTGCCATCATATACTATGTTAATAAAGTATCTGCACTACTTGATGTACCAAGTCCTTAAATATCTAGTTTTCCATTTGGAGGACACCATCTTCAATCTACCCTACCTCCTGATGCTTAGATTTAAAATATAAAGTCCTGTTGATGCCAGGTCATGACCAAACACATCTCCCCCATTAATCTAAAATGTCTGAAGCAATTGTGAAAAACAGCATGTTTGCAAAAACTCAGATTCTGATTCCACCTGGCAAGGAGCACTGGCTAATGGTCAGCATGCATAAGAAAGCTTATCAAAGTGTGATTTATTTTGAAGATTGTAGCATACCAGCTATGGATATTACAGTCCCATTCTGCCCTTCTGGCTACACTAACCAACAAGGAGACTAAATACAATTCAGTCTTCAGGCATCTTTTGTCTTATTAGCTCCACATTGTGATGCCATTGCGCAGGCAGCAACTTTGGCTATCGGAGCTCGATGGACTGTATGCTACAGGTCTCTGGCTTTAGAGGGTATCTCTGCAACAAGATACTAGATACTGTCTTGGTGACGGACTTTGGCAGAAATCAAAGATAATTCTGCAGTTGAAGCACTCTGTAGTGCCTCAAACGTCATCTTTCTCCTCTTACTGAAGATCCCAGCAATCCTATCAGACTGTATTACATCCAGCAATTGTAACAAAAAAAAAATTGTGACCTTGACCTATACTGCAGCATTCTACACAGCAGTCTTACAACTAAAGCAAATGTCCTCATGAATGCAAGCAACTATTTGCAGCATCTTTGAAGACTAACCCTGGTTTTTTATGACTCTTCAGTAGGGGATTTTACCCATCAGTTCAGGGAGACTTGGAAAGGGATCACTGGCTCCTAGCCATTGTTAAAGGCTACAAAATCAATTTTCTGACATTGTTGATCAGAAATCCCGTCCTACAAACAACTGTATCACTCTGTTGGAAAGCAGTTTCATGGTTTAATTTTCTAGGATCTATTGATGGTCTAGAGGAAGTTCCTTAACACCAACCGGGACAAGAATTCTTCTCCAGATTTTTCCTTATTCCAAAGACTTGGGGGCCTTTGTCCTACTCTAGCTCTACGAGATCTCAACCTATTTGTAAAATGTTTGACATGAATTCCCTGGTCACCATATTGTCTTTATTGGATTGATGATTGGCTGGCCTCCCTGGATCTGAAAAATGCATATTCCTGTATACCAGTACACGTCGATCACAAAGTACCTACAATTTGGTTTTCTGGACTGACATTTCCAGTACAAAGTTCTTGAGTTTACTCTTTGGCTCCCTGTGTCTTCACTAAATGCTTAGCAGTAGTTGTGGTGCAGGCCCAAAGAGGGCATTTTTCCTAGTCCCTGATCTGAACAATTGGTTGATTTTGAGCCCAACCAAAGATGTGGTCAGCTACATGCTTCAGACACCATTGCACTACTACAAAATCTCAGTGTTATTGATAATTACTGAGAAATACACCTTCGTCCCAGCTCAGACCCTACTATTTAGAGGAGCCAACACAGACACACAGTGAATAAAAGCATTTCTTCCTAATTATCTGTCCAGATGAGTGGGTTATGCTCATCTACCAGAAGGTAAAGACTGAGAAACTCCAAACTTGAGACATGCTATAAGTAGCCTGTGCTATCTGACTACAGATGGTATTTCTCATTCTCCAGTAGGTTGAATGAGCATATCCTGTACAGCTGAAGTTTGGTTTTGGGAGTGCAGGTATCAGGCTTTGGGTGTAGAAAAACTATACCTGGCTTTACTTCATTCAGAAAGGACAGGGTAGGAAGAAGGGGAGGAGTGGCACTATATGTAAAAACTACTATTAAAGCTTTGGAATTACAGAGCTTAAAAGGGAGAGAGGAGGCATTGTGGGTTAAACTAGAAAGAGGCAAAGAAATCTATTTGCATTTGTGTGATTATACAGACCTCCCTCACAAGAGGAAGAGTTTGACAGAGTTAATTAAAGACATACGCAGCATTGCTAGGAAAGGGGAAGTGCTACTGATAGATTTCAATATGCCAGATGTTGATTGGCACATTCCTGCTGCAGTATCTAGAAGTAAGGAGATCCTGGATTCTCTACAGGGAGAACTATTCAGGCAATTGGTAACAGACCCCACACGTAAAGAGGCCATACTGAACTTGGTGCTTACCAATGGTGAAAGTGTTTCTGATGTAGTGGGAGATCATTTTGCATCCAGTGATCACCAGATGGTGTGGTTCAGTATTAGGACTAGGGCTGTTAGAATCCATTCAAAGGTGAGGATCTTAGTCTTTGGGAAGACTAACTTTGCGAAGATGGGCCAATACCTCAGGGAATTGTTAGTGGGATGGGAACAGCTGGGGGATATAGAAAAACAGTGGGCAAAACTGAAAGGGGATATTTTAAGGGCAACCAACCTTTTTGTTAAAATGGTAAATAAAAGGAAAAGGAGACCGCTATGGTTTTTGAAAGAAGTAGCTGGAAAAGTGAAGAAAAAGAGGGAGGCCTTCATGAAATACAAGAGATCACAGAGAGAGGAAGACAGGCATCTGTATTTGGAAAAACCTAGAGAAGCTAGCAAAGTAGTCAAGGCAAAGATTCAAAAGGAGGAGGAAATAGCCAATGCAATAAAATGGGGGGATAAGACATTTTTCAGATATATTAGTGAGAAGAGGAAGGGCAAAAGTGGTATTGTCAGACTCAAGGGTGCAGGGGAGGAATATGTAGAAGCTGATAAGGATAAAGCAGAATTGCTTAACAAATATTTTTGTTCTGTGTTTACAGATGAAGAACCAGGAGCAGGACCTCAAAAAACACCCACAAATAGGAACAGAAGCGAGGGACATCTTGAACAATTTTCAGAAGACTGTGTTCGTGAGAAACTAGCCCAACTTAAAGTAGACAAAGCGATGGGACCGGATGGGATACACCCTAGAATACTGAGGGAACTTGGGGACGTTCTAGAAGCTCCACTGACTGACCTTTTCAATACCTCGTTCGAATCGGGAGTGGTGCCAAAGGACTGGAGAGAGGCTCATGTGGTGCCTTTACACAAAAGTGGAAGTAAGGATGTGGTTGAAAACTACAGGCCGGTTAGTTTAATTTCGGTGGTGAGTAAATTATTGGAAACGCTGCTAAAAGAGAAACTAGTGAGGTTTCTGGAGTCCAGCGGATTACAGGATCCGAGGCAGCATGGATTCACCAGAGGCAGGTCTTGTCAGACAAATCTGATTGATTTCTTTGACTGGGTGACCAGGGAGTTGGACCAAGGGAGAGCCCTAGATGTGGTGTATTTAGATTTCAGTAAAGCCTTTGACACTGTTCCTCACAGGCGACTTATAAACAAACTGAGCACCCTAGGGATGGACCCTAAAGTTACTGCTTGGGTTAGAAATTGGTTGGGTGGGAGGTGACAGAGTACAGGTAAATGGAGCTCACTCTGAGGAGAGGGATGTTACCAGTGGTGTGCCCCAGGGATCTGTCCTTGGTCCGATTCTTTTTAACATTTTTGTTAGTGATATAGCGGAAGGGCTGTCGGGTAAGGTTTGCCTCTTTGCAGATGATACTAAAATCTGCAATAGAGTAGACACCCAGGAAGGTATGGATAACAGGAGGGATCTAGCTAAGCTTGAAGAATGGTCTAGAATTTGGCAGCTGGGATTTAATGTTAAAAAATGTAAGGTCATGCATTTGGGCTGCAGCAATCCAAGGGAGCAATATAGTATAAGGGGTGAAGTACTTTTGTCCACTAAAGAAGAGCGGGACCTAGGCGTGGTTGTGTCTGATGATCTTAAAGTAGCTAAACAGGTAGAAAAGGTGACGGCAAAAGCTAGAGGGATGCTTGGGTGCATACGGAGGGGTATGGCTAGCAGAAAAAAGGAGGTGATAATGCCTCTGTATAAGTCTTTGGTGCGACCTCATTTGGAGTATAGTGTGCAATTCTGGAGACCGCACCTTCAAAAGGATGTGAACAGGATGGAGTCGGTGCAGAGGGTGGCTACTAAAATGATTAGTGGTCTTCATTATAAAGCATATGAGGACAGACTGAAGGATCTTCATATGTACACCTTAGAGGAAAGGCGGGTTAGAGGTGATATGATTGAGATGTTTAAATACCTCCGTGGCATAAATGTTCAGGGAGAGAGCCTCTTTCAATTGAAAGCAAGCTCTGCTACGAGGGGACATGGGATGAGGGTGAAGGGAGATAGATTCAGGAGTGATATGCGGAAATATTTCTTTACGGAAAGAGCAGTGGATCCATGGAATAGTCTCCCAGTGGAGGTGGTAGAGATGAGGACAGTAACTGAATTCAAAAAAGCATGGGACAAACACAGAGGATCTCTAAAGGTAAAAAGGGGACTGTTGTAGTTGTTGTTATGGAAGGACAGACTAGATAGGCCATGTGGTCTTTTTCTGTCATCATATTTCTATGTTTCTAGAATTCGGTGGAACTGTGTCCCTTCTCACCCTTCTTTCCTAGCTACCGCTGTCTGTTCCCTCTTTCCTCCTCCCCAGCCTTTGGAAGGGAGCCAGAGGTTGAGTAGGGTCTTGTGCCTTTTACAGCGCTTCAAAAAAATAAAACAGAGGAGCAGTTAAAGCTGAACATTGGTGAGCAGCAGCAGCAGCTCAACAGCCATCTGGGGTGGCTGCAGGTTAAGTCTATGGATGGTGCTGGTGTGGTTTGTGGCCTGAAAGGTGGGTTAGTGCTGAATTGATCAGGGCTGTGGCACACATGGCCAACTCAGTCTATAGCCAATGTGTCCTGCAGCCAGCAGTCAGGTACAGCTCTTGGAAGTCAGACTGTGCTGGCACTACATGAAAGACAGTGAGGCTGCTGCTAATTTGGCTCGGTGGCACAGGAGGAAAGCAGGGCAGGTTCCTGGGAGCAGGATTGCATGCTTTTTTTGGCAGGAACCACTGCCATTTTGAATGTGGCATGCCCCTTGCATTGAGAAGGCTTGGGGCCTCTGGCACTGCAGCCTATGGCCAATTTGCCCCCTAGGGCCTAGATGGAGCTGCCTGGAGAGAGTTTAGGTGAGGGGGGTACTCCTTTCCCAAACTTGGTTTCTTGCTTCACCAGGCTGCCTGCTTGAAGCAGGGCCTGAGTGAAGGGGCTCTGGCTCTCAGTAAGGTATCTCTGTCTAGGGAGCAGGGGGCTTCCACTGTGGTTAAGCACCCATGTAGGGAGTGGCTGGATGAGGGTGTTGCGGACTTGGTGGGGTTGTTGGATTCCTTGGGCCCTTTGAATGGGCCTATGGAGCTCCTGGTAGGCGAGGATCCCATGGTGTTGTGGATTTTTCATATTTTTCATTATTGCACAGTCCTTACCAGTTGCGCTTAGCAGAGGATCGTAGCCACGGAGGATCTGCTGCTGGAGGGTATCTGTAAGCCTCACCGATCCTTTCCTGTTCACAGGGCTTTGAAGGTGATGATTGCAGAGGAGTGGAACTCTCCAGATACTCCGACAATGCACAAGTCAGTATGGCAAAGCTTTATCTGATCCCTCCTGAGGAGTGGGAGAAGTTGTGCCTGCCCCGTGTGGATGTGCTTGTGATGGCAGTCACTCAGAAGACCCCATTCCAGTGGACAGGGGTGCTGCCTTAAAGGGACCATAGGATGGAAGCTTTGCTTAAGCAGGTCTTTGAAGTGTCAGCTTTAGCTCTGCAGGAAGCCATTTGTGGCTAAGGCCTATCTGGTGTTCTCAAAGGCTCCCCATAGACTCCTTGGCAGAGTCTGCAGGCTGGGTGCAGGCAGCTAGGCTGGAGTCTGGTTCGGCCTTTTTGGTAGATATTCTGTATGATTTGCTCTACATGTCGACATATGGCTGCCACAGTGTCAGCATGGCAGCTCTTGTGGTTGTGAAATTGGTCAACAGATGTGACCTCTAAGATGCATTTTAGCAAGCTTGCCTTTCCTGGGAAGTTGTTTGAGGAGGACTTGGAGAAGCTGGTTAAGGATTTGGGAAACTCCAAAGTACCTAGGCTCCTGGAGGATAAACCCAAAGAGGTTAGTAGAAGGGTTCCCTCGAGGTGCCAGGGACATGACATTCTCGTAAGTTTTATCTAGCCCAAGCAGCTAATCTGCAGAGATCCTGGTTCCTGCAATGGGGCCAGCCCTTTTGGAGTGAGGCCTGAGGCGGAGGCCTCTGGAGCCATTAAATCCTCCCAATGAAGGTTTGAGAGCCTTGATGGGGCTACAACCAGTCAGCGGTTGTCTGCAGCAGTTTTTCCCCATCTGGGCTCAGATCATATCAGACAAGTAGGTGTTGAAGGTTATCCAGAAGAGGTTCTCAGAATGTTTTCTCCATGCCAGGTACCTGGCAAGGCATGAGCCGTGCAGGAGACACTAGAGCATCTATTGCAGCTATAGGCGGTTGTGCCAGTACCTCAGGATGACTGGGGCCTTGGTCAGTACTTGATTTACTTTTATGGTTCCCAAGAAGGAAAGTTCATGGCATTCTATTCTGGATCTGAAAGGGATCAACAGGGCTCTGTCCACATTTCCATATGGAGACTCTATATTCCTTGATAGTGGCCATCCAACAGTGACAGTTTCTGACCTCTAGACCAGACCAAGGCTTACCTGCATTCATATTCACCCCGATCACCAGTGTTTTTCTTAGCATTGCTGTGCCAAAGAGGGATTTTCAGTTTCATGTCCCGCCCTTTGGTTTGGCCATGGCTCCTTGGGTGTTCACTATGGGGATGGTAATAGTGGTGGCAGACTTGTGGAAACTGAGATTTTTGTTCCACTCTTATCTAGACGATTGGCTCAATTGTGTGAAGTCCTTTCTGAAGAACTGAGAGGCAATGGCTCTGGTGGTCCATCTTCAGGCGTTAGGCTAGGTGGTCAATTTTGCGATGAGCCAGATGGAGCCCTCCCAATCCTTGGATTATCTGGGTGCTTGGTTTGACACCCACAAGGGCGTGGTGGTTGGGAGGACAAGAGGTGACGTGGGTCCAGGTTCAGATGTTGCAGAGGGTTTCCCACCCTCAAGTGTGGTATACTCTTCAGATCTTGGGCTTTATAGCGACCATGCTGGAGTTGGTGCCCTGGGCCAGATTGTACATGCGGCCCCTTCAGGTGGACCTTCTGTCCTATTGTTCCCCCCCCCCCCCCCGGTCGCAGTCCTTAGAAGTTCAGCTTTCCCTTCAGAAAGAGGCCAGAGCAAGCTTATGGTGATGGATGAACCTGGTGCAGCTTGCAGCAGGCATGCCTCGAGTACCCAGATTGGTTAGTGGTGACCATGGATGCCATGGCTGGGGAGGACATTGCCTGTCTGAAGTGGCTCATGGCAGATGGACTCAGAGGGAGAGTCAGTCAATAAGTCGTTTGGAGACATGGGTCTTGCGTCAGGCTCTGGGGGTTTCCTTCCCCTGGTACGTTGTAAGGCAGTGAGGATATTTTTGTTAGACAATGCCATGACAGTTGCCTGTATTAATCTGAATGTGGCACTCTGTTTGCTGGTGGTGGCAGAAGCAATTCTGTTGCTGCAGTGGGTGAAGGTCCACTTGCTAGCAATTTTGGTGGCCCATGTCACTGGGAAGGAGAATTTCTCCAGGAACAAGCAGGACGTCAGTCCTCACTTATGGGTGACATCGGCACCAGAGCCAGTGCGGAGCAGTTCCCCATCTTCCAAAGTCTTTGGGTTTGCTGCCACGCATGCGTGGTCCTCTTCCTGCCTAAGGGTGCCATCTTGCTCAGTCTCCCTTTTTCTGTAGAGCCCTTCGGACGCACATCCTTGTCCCCCAGAAAAAGTGTTTTGTTTTTCAGCCTTAGGCTTATTACTTTTCTGGTTGCACCAGTCCTCTACCCGTCCCTCCCCTGCTCTATCCTTTTTTGAGCAATTAGGGGACGTTTTTCCTAGCATTTTTGCTGTTAACAAGCTTTGCACCCCTTTTTTCTCCCAACCGCTGGCCGTGTGGGTCTTTGACCTTGCAGGACCATTTTTGCCCCTATGGCCACCGGATTCAAAAATGCTATGCTCTTAAGAACATGTCACTTATGGACACCCATGACTGCTGTCTGCAGTGTCTCAGGTGCACCACAGGAGAGGCAAGAAATCACGATCACAAAGACACAGTCCAGAAACATGATATTTGTGGAAAAA
Source organism: Ichthyophis bannanicus (assembly GCA_033557465.1). Lineage (NCBI taxonomy): Eukaryota > Metazoa > Chordata > Amphibia > Gymnophiona > Ichthyophiidae > Ichthyophis > Ichthyophis bannanicus. The sequence continues at coordinate 644,412,442 of CM066032.1, forward strand.
CAAACTTTAATTCAACTTGTATTACAACATATTGTGATTCACAGCGGCGAGAAACGGACTCTGCCGGGTCTTGAATTAACATAATACATAGCATTTTTAAAGGTCACATGTTTTGATGGGTCCTCAGTATTCAACATAAGTACCTTACCTGATCAACCCCTGACGAAGGTAGCGAAACACGGCCTGTGTCGGGTTGGTAATAGGTCTACATAATACAAGTTGAATTAAAGTTTGTTTTTCCACAAATATCACGTTTCTGGACTGTCTGCAGTGTCTCAGAGCCAACCATGATCCAGGGCTCTGTTCGCTTTGTAAGAAAGCCCTGCTTGGTCCTAAGCAGAAGTTCGAAGACATTTTCAGGAAGGCTGTCTCGGAATCCCTGGTGGTGCCCTTGGTCATCTTTCATTTGGTGGGATCCCCCACCTCGGCTCTGTGTTCTTGGCAGCACTCCGACCAGGGGTTTCCTGAAGTGGAGTGGTGTAAGAAAAAGGCGGCCTCTAAGTCTGTCGGGGGCTCCTGACAAGCGCAAGTGCTCCCATGCTCAATCGCTTGGTCCCCCTCGGCGTTCCCAAGAGTTGGACAAGGAGCGGCCCTGCAAGGTATCTCGTACAAATATGGAGGCCTCTGGTTATGGTGCCCAGTCTCCTGAGGGTTGTCCCGGTGAGGACCCCCTTGCCTCCTCGATGCCTGACCCAGTGACCCCAGTGTTGGTATCGCAGGGTCCCAAGCCCACGTGGGAGTCACACATGCTGGCACTAGAACGCAGCGTTTCTGAGTTCATCGCTTCCCAGCAGGTGCTGACATCCAGCTTTGCTGATTCGCGCCTAGAGACTGAGGTTCCCTCGCGTGGGACACCAAAATCTGCCCAGGAAACCCCTGAGAGCCGTGGGCCTCGTGAGGGTCTTCGGCGTCTGTCTCGTTTACCTTCCCATTCCTCGGGGGCGAGATCCTCCGGCTCCAAGCGGGCCTCAGCTGCAGGATGGGGCGACCAACCCAGATTGGATTCCTCCTCAGACTTCTCGGACTGGAGTCCGATGGGGATACCTCCCCAGAAACCTATGCCCATCGGGACCTTCCGTTGAACCTGTCCCCACCTGCATTTCAGCGGCGCTCATCACCCGAGGACACCTCTTTCCTGGTGTTCATGCAAGATATGGCACGGGCTCTCAACCTGGCTACCCAGGCTGAGGAGGACCCTCGAGCTGAAGAGCTTGACTTTCTACAGTATGAGTCCCCCACCTCGGGAATTTTACTGTCCCGGTTCCTCCCATCCTGTCCATGCTGCTGCTCCGCATGTGGGAGGCACCTGCCTCTTTTCGTCATGAGTAAACGCCTTGACGCCATGTACAAGGTCCAGTTGGGCCCCAGGTTTAGGAAAACCCAGCTTCCCCACACATCCATGGTGGTGGAATCGGCCATGAGGAAAGAAAAGAGCCTGAAGTCACATTCTTCAGTTCCTCCAGGCAGGAAGTCGAGAGTCCTCGACGCCCTAGGCCGCAAAGCCTTCCAGGGGTCCATGCTCTCCTGCCGTATTCAGGCATACCAGTTATATATGAGTATGTTCTTACGCAACATGGCCAAGGAACTCAGAGGTTTCTCCGCAGGTCTTGAGGGCGAACCCCTCAATAGGTTCCGGACCCTGTTAAAGTCCATTGCAGAGTGCTCAAAATATCTCTCCTGTGCTGCCTAAGATGGATTAGAGTCCTTGGCTCGTGTGGTGGCCACTGGCATTGGGGCCTGTCGCCAGGCATGGCTCCAATCCTCTGATTTGGAGCAGTGGGTACAGGAAAAGCTGCTGGACATACCCTGCCTTGGTGAGCAGCTCTTTGGCAAACCAATGGAGGACAAAGCCACTGAGAGAGACTAAGTTCGTCACCCGGACCCATCTCTCATGCAAGACCTCCACACTCCCTCGAAAGAAACGGCAAACCAAAAGGCCTTTCTTTCAAAGGAAGGGCCTAGCCTATCAGGGCTACCCACCGTACACACCCACTCCCATGCTGACCACTGCAGCTCAAAGGAAGTCCGGGTCCCAGTGTCACCGAAAGCCGAAAGGTCCCAAGACCCAAACCTTGGCGCAGCCCCAACCCAAGGAAGGGTTTTGATGCCAGCTTTATAGCCTTTCACCCCCCCCCCCCCCAGCAACACAGCAGCTGGTGAGGAGGACACCTGTCCTCCTTTTTTGTTTTGCTCCTCAGTGGGCTTCTATCACCTTGGACACTTGGGTCCTCCGGATAATCCGGGATGGCTATCATCTCTGCCTGGACAGACGCCCCGCTCCTTTCTCCCCAGCAGAGCTAGACTCCCTGTGCATCAGGTCCTCCTTCAGTGGAAGCTAGTCAACCTCCTCACCCAATAGGCGGTTGAAAGAGTGCTGGCGCACCTCTGAGGTTGGGGCTTCTATTCCCGGTACTTCTGAAAAAGACGGGGGGTCTGCGGCCCATCCTCGACCTTCAAAAACTGAACAAGTTCTTGGTGCGGGAGAAGTTAAGATGTTATCCCTTGGCATTCTGCCCTTCCTCCGGCAGGGCGACTGGCTATGCTCCTTGGATCTAAAGGACACTTAAGCCCACATTTTGATCCACCTCCAGCTCAGGCAGTACCTGCACTTCAGGGCACAAGGGGAGCACTTCCAATACAGGGTGCTTCCCTTTGGCCTTGTGTCTGCCCCGCGGGTCTTTAAAAAGTGCCTCTCCGTGGTCGCCGCCGCCTCCCTCAGGTGACAGGGCGTACCAGTCTTCCCTTACCTCAACGACTGGCTTGTCATGGGTGCGGTGTCATGCACGTTCCTTCTGTTTGAGCACCTGTGCTTCCTGGTCAGCTACCTCTTCCCACCTTGAACCGGTGCAGGCCTTAGAATTCAGCAGCAAGCGCCTTGACACTCAGCAGGCAACCGCTTTTCTGCCAGCAGATCATGCCGATTGCCTCAGCCCTGGCGGCCCAGGTCCAGAGCATTCCTCAGGTCACAGCCCAGACTATGCTGTGCCTCCTGGGTCACATGGCCTCCACCATCCATGGGGTCCCCCACGCCCGCCTGCACATGCAGACAGCCCAATGGTGCCTCAGCGCTCAGTGGAGCCTGGCCGTAAGCCACCTCAGGGACCCTATTCGGATCTCCCACAGCCTTCACCTGTCCCTGGACTGGTGGCAGAACCTCCGCAATCTCTTCTGGGGACTGCCTTTCCAGGTCTCGTAGAACTAGCTAGTGCTGACAACGGACGCCTCCCTGTTGGGCTGGGGAGCCCACTGTGGCACTTTGTGCACGCAGGGGGAGTGGTGGCCCGAGGAGTCTCAACAGCAAATAAACTTGCTCGAGCTCTGGGCAGATTGGTGGGCCCTGGGGGCCTTCGAAGATCACCTCAAGGGGAAGTCTGTGCTTGTACAGACTGACAATCGAGTGGCAATGTTCAACATCAACAAGGAGGGGGCACAGGCTCATGCCCCCTCTGCCGGGAAGCGGTCCTTTTATTCTCCTTCGCCTTCCTTCGGGGGATGACCCTCACAGCGATCAACCTCCAGGGCCAGGAGAACGTCCTCGCAGACAAACTCAGCAGAATTCTCCGCCCTCATGAATGACAGTTGGAGCCGGGGGTGGCCGGCTGGCTGTTCCATCGGTGGGGAACTCCTACCATGGAACTATTTGCCAGTCTGTTAAATGCACAGCTTCCTCGCTTCTGTGGCCCAGTCCCGCATCCGAGCAGGGAGGGCCCGGATGCGTTCCTTTTGAGCTGGACCTCCGGCCTGCTCTATGCGTTCCCTTCCACTCCCCTCATAGCGAGGACCCTCCACAAAGCTCAGTGGGAATGAGTCGATGATACTCATGGCCTCAGCAACCGTGGTTCCCACTCCTGCTCTGGCTTGCATCCGAGCTTCCGATTCCCCTGGGCTGTGCCCCAGGCCTGCTAACACAGGAGGAGGGACAGGTGCTACACCCAAACCTGACCTCGTTCTCCCTCGCAGCCTGGTAGCTGAACAGGTCACCCTAGCCATGCTAGACCTCCCAAAGGTGGTTGAGGGGGTCCTCCTTGCATCAAGGAAGGACGCAACAAGACGAACTTATGCATTTCAAGTGGCAGCACTTTGTGGTCTGGTGCTCCGAGCCCCAGATCGACCCTTTCTCATGTCCCACTCGGTGGGTCCTCCAGTACCTTCCCCATTTCTCAAATGAGGGGCTGAAGTCTGTCAGGGTACACCTGAGCGCCATCTCGGTGAATCACTTCCCCGTAGAGGGCAAACCCCTCTCTGAGTGGCCCTTGGTCTCCCGCTTCATGCGGGGCCTCTTGCTGTTCAAGCCTCCCATCTGGCCTCCTCTGGCGGAACGAGACCTGAACGTCATGCTCATGCAGCTTACACATTCACCCTTCCAGCCGATGGCGACATGCTCGCTTCGGCATCTTTCCTGGAAGGTGGCCTTCCAGGTGGCTTTGACCTCAGCCCGCCGAGTCAGTGAGCCCCAGGCTCTCATGGCTGAAGCCCCTTACACCAGGTTCTATAGGAAAAGGGTGGTCCTCCATACCCACCCCAGGTTCCTGCTGAAGGTTGTCTCCTTTCTTTGGGACCCCATGCCAACCAGGCATCGGTTTTGCATACTCGACTGCAAGACGGCTCTTGCCTTCTATCTCTAGTGCACTCAGTCTCATCGTAAGTCTGGCTGGCTCTTCATGACCTACGACCCCAGTCGCCTGGAGCAGGCAGTCACAGAACGCACCCTTTCCATCTGAGTGGCGGACTGTATTGCTCACGCGAAGGCAGGTGACCTGCTGGATCAGCGGGTCACTGCACATAGCGTCTGAGCCAAGGCAGCTTCTAGATATAGGTTCGGTAGCCTGTAGGTGGGGAGTCCCATAAGTGAGGACTAACTTTCTGCTTGTTCCTGGAGAAAGTGTAGTTACTCACTTGTAACAGGTGTTCTCCAGGGACAGAAGGAATCGGTTCTCACTACCCTCCCACCTCCCTTGATGAGTTGCTGGATTTTATCCTTCCCTTGCGATCTGTTTGGTAGGACTCGAGCTAAGGGACCTGACTAAACAAGATGGCACCCTTGGGCAGGAAGAGGACCACGTATGCGTGGCAGCAATCCCAAAGGCTTTCTTTGAAAGCTGGGGAACTGCTCCACGTGGGCTCCGTCAGTGCCGACGTCACCCATAAGTGAGGACTGATTCCTGCTGTCCCTGGAGAACACCTGTTACAGGTGAGTAACTATGCTATACAAATGGACTTGACTTGCAACTCACTAGATCTGGCAGAGGGTTCTGTCTGAGTTGTTGCAATTAATGGTTGAGCATTGTTCCAACAGTGGACCTGATTACATGTCTGGCGAATGCCAAGGTCGACCAGTTCTTCAGTTGTCGCAGAATGCATGTGTCAGAGCAGCTCAATTTGTTCGACTCTGGCCAAGCAGCAGTGGTCTTTATTTCCTTCTTGGCCCTTGATAGGTCAGGTCCTTCAACGGATAGTGTCTCACTAGGGGTGAGTGCTGCTAGTAGCACCAGACTGGCCTCGGCGTCTGTTGTATGAAAATCTGGTTTGTCTGGTGAAGGAGCCTTTCTACTCAGGGGCCGGTGGGGATGTCAGACGTGGGTCGGTTCTTTCTTACAGCTTGGCTCTTGAGGGGGCTCAGCTGAGGCATAGGGGCTACTTGTCTCAAATGAGTGATACTTTATTGCAGACTTGCAGGTGCTTGGCTTCATTGGCCTATGTTAGTCTGGTTCATTTTTGAAGCTTGATGTGGAGTTAGATTCTTGGGGCCTTGCTTCCTGATATTGTTGTGTTTCTGCAAGCAAGGCCGGAGAAAAGCTTGGCCCTGGGCTCCTTGAAGGTCCAAGTGGCAGCTTTGGCCTGTTTCAGAGGTTGTGCTCAGGGCTGCTTATGTGTATGTGGTCTGTTTTTTTCCTTAGAGGAGTTAAAACATTTTAGGCTGCCTTGTTGGCCTATTTTTCCCTCTTGGAATCTTAATTTGGTGCTCTTGGTTTTGGGGGCGCCCTCACTTCTATGAAGGATTTGATGTTGAAGGTGGTGTTTTCGGTGGCAATTTGTTTGGCCTGCTGAATTTCCAGATTTCAGGCTCTGTCTTGTAGAAAGCCTTACTTGGTGTTCTCCAAAGAAAAGATGGTGTCAGTTTTTCATCTCAATGAAATGGCTTCTTTGCCAGCCTTTCTTGGGCTGCAGTCTTCAGCGGAGGCCAGGCTTCTCCACAAGCTGGATGGCTGTAGGTCTTTCAAGCGGTACTTGAAGGTGACTCAATCTTTTAGGTGCTCAGAGGCTCTTCGGTGGCCCTTGGGTGAGGTGACTTCTAAGGTGTCTCTTTCCCATTGTATCAGGGAAAACTATTGTCTGCTTAAGAACATAAGAGAGGCCATACTGGGTCAGACCAAGGTCCTTCAAGCCCCAGTATCCTGTTTCCAACAGTGGCCAATCTAGGTCATAAGTACATAACAGTTTCCCCAAAAGACACAGGTTCCTCAATGCTTGTATTGGGTCAAGCAGTGATATCCCTGGACCCTTTTAATAATGGTTTATGGACCTTTCCTCCAGGAACTTGTCCAAACCTTTTTTAAACCCAGCTACAGTAACAGCTTTTATTACATCCTCCGGTAACAAATTCCAGAGTTTGATTACACGTTGAGTGAAAAAATATTTTCTTTTGTTAGTCTTAAATAGGTTACCCTGTAGCTTCATTGCATGTCCCCTAGTCCTTTTATATTCTGATGACGTAAACAATCGATCTACGTTTACTCGTTCCACTCCATTCATTAATTTATAGACCTCTATCATATCTCCCCTCAGCCATCTCTTTTCCAGGTTAAAGAGCCCTAACCTTTTTAGTCTCTCTTCATAGGAGTATCCTTCCATCCCCTTTACCATTTTGGTGGCTCTTTACCTCTTCTAATAATGCTATATCCTTTTTAAGATACGACGACCAGAATTGCACACAATATTCAAGGTGCGGTCGCACCATGGAATGATAGAGGCATTATAATATCCTTTATTTTCTATTCCTTTCCTTATGATACCTAGCATTCTATTTGCTCTCTTGGATGCTGCTGCACACTGGACGGAGAGTTTTAACATGTTATCCACAATGATGCCTAAATCTTTTTCCCGAGTGGTTTCCCATTGTGGAACCTTGCATCGTGTAACCATAGTTTGGGTTGTTCTTTCCTAGGTGCATACCTTTGCACTTGTCCACAATAAATTTCATCTGCCATTTGGATGCCCAGTCTTCCAATTTATCAAGATCCTCTTGCAATTTTTCACAATCCTCTTGGGTTTTTAACAACTTTAAATAGTTTTGTGTCTGCAAATTTGATAACCTCACTCATTATTCCCTTTTCCAGGTCATTTATGAATGTCAAAAAGCAGCGGACCCTGGGATACTCCACTATTCACCATTTTCCATTGGGAAAAGTGGCCATTTAGCCCTAACCTCTGCTTTCCTAATCCACAATAGGTCCAATGAAGGAGCACTTCACCACGTTGTGCGAAAGACACCCAGTCTGTAATACGTGGTGGTTAAACAAGGATACTTTATTGGTTACTCTAGAAACCTGAGAGCCCAACACAGGCCGTGTTTCGTATTTTCACTTCATCAGGGGATACAGGTTTGCTGCAAATACATAATCATAAACACTATAATACATTTAAAATAAACTTAAAAACATAAATAACACAGGTACACTACAAAAAAACTGCCTCCAGTTTTGCAACTGATTCCTATAGATTTTGGGGTGCTGAATCCAGGAAAAATAGCCAAAATGTTCCATCACGTCACGTTTTCTTGCAAAATTAGATTTCTTACCCATATAAGGAATGTTCACATAATTTCTTTTTAGCCGACTGCAATTTATTTTCTTGGCCCAAAATAGAGGTTGTAATGGTTAACTAGCTAGAAACACTCCCTCATGATATTTTAGAGTGTTTTGTATTCATTTTATACATTAACAGGACAATTGGGAGGCGGGGGGCTAAATCCAGTACTCGCACTGGCGCATGTTCTTTCCTGTTCGCCTCGCCTCGTTCGCTCGCTCAAACATGGTGGTTGCGACATGAACGTTCCTGTCAAATTTCAGTTTTTTGCAAGTTCATTATTACCTTTTGTTTGCTCAGTCGTAATCCAGCTTTATTCCGAAGTGGTTCACTACAGTTGTAGTTTGCAGTGCTGTGTATTTGTGATGGCTCACAGAGCCAGAGGTTGCGTCAACTCTCCGGACAGTTTTTGTTTTATTTGTGGGGAATATACCGTGAAAAAGCGGCAGAGGAACATTTCTGCATTTATTTAAAAAGTATATTTCGCCTATTTCGGTTTGAAGTTAGGCGATCAAGACAGACCGTGGGCTCCTCACAAAATGTGCAAGACATGTGAGGAAGATCTACGCTTATGGATGAAAGGTAAAAAACAAGCATTTAGTTTCGGAATACCTATGATGTGGCGTGAACAAAGAGACCACAGCAGTGACTGCTATTTTTGCTCTTGCATTGTGAAGGGATACAACTTAAAAAATAAGAACATAAGAAGTTACCCCAACCTTTCCTCAGCAATTAGGCCTATGCCTCATAGCAACGAAGTACCTGTGCCTGAACCACCAAAATCTTTGGATCATATTTGTGTGGACGGTTCTGATCATGAGTTTGAAACTGAACCAGATCTGAAACCTGAACTTTTCTCTCAAGCTGAATTGAATGATTTAGTCCGGGATTTAGGACTCCCAAAAGATGCTGCCCAACTGCTAGGTTCTCGGCTTAAACAGAAAAATCTATTGTCACCAGGAACAACTTTTTATTGGTACCGCAACCGCGAGACACAATTTTTGAAGTATTTCAGCAAAGAGGAAGATTTGGTATTTTGCAACGATATATACGGAGTGATGGAAAAGTTTAAACTCAAGTATGATCCTGCTGAATGGCGGCTGTTCATTGATTCGTCAAAAGACAGCATAAAAGGTGTTCTTCTTCATAATGGCAACACATTCGCTTCAGTTCCTATTGCTCACTCTGTTATTCTCCAAGAAAAATACGAGAATTTGGCCCTGATTCTTCAGAAGATTCGTTATGATGAGCATAAGTGGATGATTTATGGAGGCTTTAAAATTCTATCCATGCTATTAGGGCAGCAATCCGGTTTCACCAAATATCCCTGCTTCCTTTGCTTGTGGGATAGCCGGGCCCGCGACCTACACTGGGGGAAAAAAGACTGGCCAATTCGGGAGTATTTGAGACCCGGTGAGAAAAATGTTCTTCATGAGAGCTTGGTACCTCGTGATAAAATTCTATTACCACCTCTCCACATTAAGTTGGGTCTCATTAAGCAATTCATCAAGTCCCTTCCAAAAGATGGTGAGTGCTTTCGGTACCTTTGCTCAAAGTTCCCCCGACTTTCTGAAGCAAAGCTAAAGGAAGGAGTGTTCGTTGGCCCTGATATAAGGAAACTCATTTCAGATGGAGCATTCGCTGAAACGATGTCTGAGAAGGAAAAAGAAGCCTGGGATTCCTTCAAGGATGTTGTTCTCAAATTCTTGGGGAACAGGCAGCATGAGAACTATAAGGATATTGTTGCCAGGATGCTCAATGCCTTCAAAGAACAAGGCTGTAACATGAGCCTGAAAGTCCATTTCTTGCACTCCCATGTGAACTACTTTCCCGAAAACTTGGGGGCGTACAGTGAAGAACAAGGTGAAAGGTTTCACCAGGACATCAAGGACGCAGAGAGAAGGTACCAAGGAAGATGGAACACCACTATGATGGCTGATTTCTGCTGGTTGCTGCTGCGGGAAACCCCAGATGAAAAATACGCCAAGCAGCGCACCAAGAGAAGCATTCGGGGGAAGAAGAAACGGGCCCACCAGGAGATTGATTGACCCAAGAATGACTTTAAAATCTAAACTGTGTTGACAAATATCGTGTTTTTACTAAACTTTGAAATAAAAATTTGCTAGTTATTACCACAGTGTCGGATCTCATTTCTTAGAATTTTATTTTCACACCATCGGGTGTTTGTCTTCATGTATTGCAATGGTGCGGTTTGCGTTTTCTATTCTTACATACATACCTGTACAACATTTTTTGCACATTTCTTTGCTTTGCTTTGTGTCTAACCTCGCTCTTATATGCTCAATGTTTGTGCACATGTATGTGGCTGTTTTAAGTGCAGACAATTTTGCTACCATCACAGTGTGTTTTGTTGACATTACTCTATTCTTATGTGCTGCCTTGTTACAATTTTCTTTATTCTTATTTGAATAACTACTAAACAATTAGTATAAAGAATTCATCCAAGAAACTTTTATCTCGATCGCACTGAATCTGAAACGTTCACCTCAAACTGCTAACCCAATGTAGCAAAAAATCTGTACGTGATGGAGCAAATTGGTTACCAGATTTGGATTCAGCGCACCAAAAAACGTAAAAATCAATCGAAACATTAGAGGCAGTTTAAAAAAAATTTTTTTTAGTGTACCTGTGTAATTATTATTAATAATAAACATTGTTAAAAACATATAAAACCAATAAGACCATAACAATTATACAATAAATTGAATATCCATATCGAAATCTGAAGGTGTATACCACCACATGTATATGAAAAATCACATGTAAAGAACATCACATGAATAAAAACATGCTATGTGTAACCACCGTCAATGTGTGGATGAATAGGAGCAGGAGATGAGTGAGTAGACCAACTCATAGTAAAATCTATAGTGCATCATTTCTAACCACAATCCTTAAAACCATAAATGTATGGGAGAGCTAAAACTGTAGTTTCCCGGATCACCCCTGGAACCCTTTTTAAAAATTGGCGTTACATTGGTGATCCTCCAATCTTCAGGTATTACAGATGATTTTAATGATAGTTCACAGATTACTAATAGCAGGTCTGCAATCTCATATTTCAGTTCTTTCAACACCCTTGGATGTATACCATCTGGTCCAGGTGATTTACTACTCTTCAGTTTATCAAATAGCACTACACCGGGAAGATGTATTACAACTATTTCTTTCAATTCTTCCACAGTATCACCTTTAAATACCACTTCAGTCATGGGTAACATCCCTACATCTTCCTCAGTAAAGACTGAAGCAGAGAATTAATTCAGTCTCTCTGCTATAGCCTTGTCCCCTCTTACTGCCCCTTTTACCCCTCTATCATCTAATGGTCCAACTTATTCTCTCAGGTTTTTTGCTATGAATATACTTGAAAAAGTCTTTATGCATTTTTGTTTCCACAGCAAGTTTCTTCTCAAATTCTCTTTGCCTGCCTTATCAATGCCTTCCATTTAACTTGCCAGTGCTTGTGCTGTTTCCAGTTTTCATCATTTGAATCTTTTTACCATTTCCTGAAAGCTGCTTTTTTGGCAACAGCCTCTCTGACCTCACCTTCAAACCATGCTGGCAGTTTTTTGGACTTCCTTCCACTTTTCTTAAAGCGTGGGCCTTGTGTCTTATTTTCTTGAATATGTCCTTATTCTAATACCCAGCTAAGATCCTTGATGTGGGCTATATCAAATTTGTTTTCCCTTTCCTATATGATGTTGCAACATCCGATTTGAAGTTGTACTTAGATTTTCTCCAGGACCAAGCAGGCAGTCAGTCCTCACATATGGGTGATGTCGGCGCCGACGGAGCCCTCGCGGAACAATTTTCCCCAGCTTTCAAAGAAAGCCTTTGGGAATTGCAGCGCGCATGCGCAGTCCTCTTCCCGCCCAAGGGTGCCATCTTGCTCAGTCTTCTTTTTTCCGCGGAGCCCTACAGACGTTGTTTGTAATTCCCCGCAGAAAAGTTGATTTTATTTCTCTTTTTTCTCGGTTTCGACGCCGGTTCTTTTCCCGCCCGGACCCGCGACGCCGGTTGCGAGTCCGTTCTTTATTTTTCAGTTTTTTGTCCTTCGTGACAGATTTCGCGCCTTTTTACTTTTTCACTGGCAGCCCGGTCTTTTGACCTCGCAGGGGCCCTTTTTCCCCCGATGGCTGCCAGCGGGTTTAAGAAGTGTGACCTGTGTAAGAAACTCATGTCTCTTACCGACACACATGACTTCTGCCTCCGCTGCCTCGGACCCGATCATGACCCGATGATCTGTGGTCCGTGTGGCAAAATGTCATCAAAAGCGTTGAGGAGTCGGCAGCATCAGCAGGAACGTATCTTTTCTGACTCTGGCCGGGCTCGCACCTCGTCAGAGGCTTCGACGTCTCAGGACTCTGGTCCTGAGCATCGTCGAAGTTCCTCTGAAAGGGGGTCTCCTACCCGGGAACATCATCGGAAGAAGAAACCCGCAAGGGCGGGATCGGTGGACGCTCCTGGTTCCTCGAGGGCCAGGTCGCATAGCCCCGATTCCCGTCCCGGGTCCTCGGAGGTGGAGAGGCCTTCCAAACATCCTCGTCTCGAGATGGACTTGCCCGCTCATGTGAGTACTGTTGTCCTCGTGGACTCGCCTCCGAAGGAGCAGACGTCGGGCCCGACACCGTCGGGGCCCGAGTCGGGGGCTGCTGGGTCTCCTGAGCTCGGACTCAGGTTGACGGCCTTGGAGAGCAGTCTGACTGCCTTCATGGACCAGCAGCAGGCATTGATCGCTGGCCTCGCCGGTGCTTCTGCCCTGACCGCCGGGATGTCGACCCCGGAGACCAAGCCGATCCTCGAGTCCATGAGGGCTCGAGTCGATCCTCGGTCGCGGTCTCCTTCGGCCTCCAGTTCGGGACCGAGGTCGTCGACGCCGACTCCCTCGGCGTCGGGGTGGATGGCATCGATGCCCGCCCGACCGGAGCCGCTCGACTCCTCCTCCGAGGAGTCGGCCTGGGAATCCGAGGAAGAAGAGTCACCTGGTTCCTTTCGGATTCGGTGTGTCCCATCGGACTCCCCCGAGTCCGAACCTCGGAGACGGTCCCCCCCGGAGGATACCCGGTTCTCGGACTTCGTGCGGGATATGGCCAAGGCCTTGGCCTTCCCCGCGGATCCCGAGGAGGAGCCTCGAGTCGAAGAGCTCGATGCCCTCCAATATGACTCTCCCCCGAAGGAGGCCTTTATTGTACCGGTTCCTCCGATGCTGGAACGACTTCTCTTCCGCATGTGGGAGAGCCCGGCGTCGTCGCCGGTGTTAAGCAAGCGGGTCGATTCCATTTATCGAGTCCGCAAGAGCCCCGGGTTCCAAAAGGCACAACTACCGCACCATTCCATGGTGGTGGAATCGGCCATGCATAGACTTAAGAGTCAAAAAATGCACTCCTCGGTGCCTCCCGGTCGGGAGGCTCGCAGCCTGGATGCCCTCGGTAGAAAGTGTTTCCAGGGCTCTATGCTTGCTTGTCGTGTCCAGACCTACCAGCTCTACATGGGCATGTATCTCCGAGACCTGGCTAAAGAAATAGCCGGGTTCTCTGCTGGTCTCTCCGACGAACCTTTGCAAAGGTTCCAAACCTTGTCAACTGGTATTCGGGAGTGTTCAAAGTTTATCTCTTGAGCAGCCTACGATGGTTTTGAGGCATCGGCTCGAGTAGCCGCAGCCGGCATCGGTGGCCGCCGCCAGGCTTGGCTTCAGACATCCGACCTCGAGCCATGGGTGCAGGACAAGTTGGTCGATGTCCCCTGCAGATGTGAAAACCTCTTTGGCAAGCCCATAGATGAGAAGGCTGCACAGATCGAGACCGAGACTCTCACCAGGACTCGTCTCTCAATGAAGACCTCTGCCCCTTCTCAGAAGAAGGGCTCGGGGAAAAAGCCCTTTTACCCGAGGAAGGCGGCTGCCTATCAACACTACCCTCATTATCAGGCCTCAGCAGCTCCCCCACAGGGTAAGCAGGCCAAGGGACGGGGTAATGGGTCCCGTAGGCAGCAAGCCCCCAAGCCTGCACCACCGGCCCCTGCTCAGCAGGGTGGGGGTTTTTGACTTCATCAGCATAGCCTCTCCCCCTCAGCTGGTTTCTCTCAGCACAGGAGGCCGGCTGGTCCACTTTGCCCACAGGTGGTCCAACATCACCACAGATACCTGGGTGCTTCACATAGTTCAAAAGGGCTATCTTCTTCACTTAAACCAGGTACCTCCCTCCTATTTTCCAGGGGAGCCTCTTCGACTCCCTCTGCAGAAGGACTTACTCCTTCAGGAGTTAGCAAGTCTCCTTCAGGAACAGGCTGTGGAACCCGGTACCCCACCACCTGAAGGGTCAAGGGTTTTACTCCAGGTACTTTCTGATACCAAAAAGAACAGGAGGCCTCAGACCCATCCTGGACTTGCGCAACCTCAACAAGTTCCTTGCAAAGGAAAAGTTCAAGATGCTTACCCTTGGAATCCTGCTGCCCTACCTCAGCAGGGAGACTGGCTATGCTCCTTGGATCTAAAGGATGCGTATACTCATATCCTTATTCATCCAGACCACAGACAATATCTCAGGTTTGTTGTGGGAGGAAATCATTACCAGTACAGAGTACTGCCCTTTGGCCTATCCTCCGCCCCCAGGGTGTTCACCAAATGCCTGGCAGTGGTGGCGGCCTATCTAAGACTTCAAGGCCTTTGTGTTTCCATACCTGGACGACTGGCTTATCAGAGCCCAGTCTTCCCAAGAGGCCACTCAGGCCACTCATCGCACTGTGACTCTACTCCAGCACTTGGGATTTGTCATAAACTTCGCAAAGTCCACTTTGGTCCCCTCTCAAAATCTCAAATTCATCGGCGCCAGGTTGGACACTCTTCAGGCGCGGGCCTTCCTGCCTCTGGACAGGGCCCAAAGGCTCATGGATCTCGCCAGCCACTTTTACAGCAATTCCCTGGTCTCGGCCAGGCAATTTGAGACTGCTCGGACATATGGCTTCCACGGTCCATGTGACCCCCAATGCCCGCCTGAACATGCGACCTGCTCAATGGTGCCTTCGCACACAATGGCATCAGGCCACTGGGAGCCTAGCGGACTCCGTAAAGGTCTCCGACCCGCTAGTCTCTTCTCTATAATGGTGGCTTCATCTGCCAAACCTAGTACTAGGAGTGACTTTTCAGCCCCCTCCGCCTTCTCTGGTCCTGACGACCGATGCTTCTCTCCTGGGCTGGGGAGCACATTGCCAAGGGACATGTACTCAAGGTCTCTGGACTCCTTGGGAGTCTGCTCAGCAGATAAACTTCCTGGAGCTCAGAGCCATCCGCCTGGCGCTCAAAGCCTTCTCTCACCTGATTTCTCACGAGTCGGTGCTGGTCCAGACAGACAATCAGGTTGCAATGTTCTACGTGAAGAAACAAGGCGGAACAGGCTCCTTCCTTCTCTGTCAGGAGGCACAGAAGCTGTGCTCTTGGGCCGTCGACCGCAGCATCATCCTCAAAGCTGTCTATCTCCCAGGTCAGGAAAATTACCTGGCAGACAAGCTAAGCAGGATCCTCCAACCACACGAATGGAAGTTGGATCCGTTGGTGCTTCAGCAGATCATTCTCAAGTGGGGCCTCCCCACCATGGATCTGTTTGCCAGTCCTCTGAACCGGCAACTTCCCCGATTCTGCTCTCGACAACCGCATCCTCTCAGAGTAGCAGCGGATGCTTTTCTGATTCCATGGTCCACAGGCCTCTTGTATGCCTTTCCTCCCATGCCGCTGGTGTCCCGGACACTCTTCAAGGTTCTCAGAGACAATGCCTCGATGATCCTAGTGGCTCCCCGGTGGCTGAGACAACCTTGGTTCCCGCTTCTGATGCAGCTGGCGGTGGACACTCCTCTTCCTCTGGGGTTTCAACCCGACCTCCTGTCACAGGATCAGGGGACTCTCCTGCACCCCAACCTCCGGTCCCTTCATCTGATGGCCTGACTGCTGAAAGGGTAGTCCTTGCTCCTCTCCGGCTGCCTCCAGATGTGGAAGAAGTCGTCTTGGCCTCCAGGCGGCCCTCCACCCGGAAGTCCTACGCTCTTAAGTGGCGTCGGTTCTCTGTCTGGTGTGCTCAGCAGTCTCAAGATCCCTTCTCCTGTTCAGCATCAGTGGTCTTGCAGTACTTGCTTTCCCTCTCCAATCTTGGACTTAAGTCCAACTCGGTCAGGGTCCACCTCAGTGCTCTTTCTGCGCATCACATGCCGGTGGATGGCAGACCTCTTTCCAGCCACCCTCTAGTGGCTCGTTTTCTCAGAGGCCTCCTTCTCCTTAAACCACCTTTGCGCCCACCAGCCCCGGACTGGGATCTCAATGTGGTTTTACAGCGGATTACCTGTCCGCCTTTTGAACCTATGGCTACCTGTCATCTTCGTTTTCTTTCTTGGAAAACCTTGTTCTTGGTGGCCCTCACTTCTGCTAGACGCGTTAGTGAGCTGCAGGCCCTAGTATCTGATCCTCCTTACACTAGGTTCTACAAGATTAGGGTAGTCCTGCGGACTCACCCTAAGTTTCTTCCCAAGGTGGTTTCCCCTTTTCACATCAACCAGGAGGTGGTGCTTCCGACCTACTTTCCCAGGCCACACTCCAGCTGGGCTGAAATGGTCCTGCATACGCTGGATTGTAGAAGGGCGTTAACCTTCTACCTTGACCGTACGCGGGAGCACAGAAGGGCTGTTCAGCTCTTCGTCTCTTATGACCCCAATAAGTTGGGGCTCCCTGTCTCCAAGCGTACTCTGTCCATCTGGATTGCTGACTGTATCGCTTGGGCTTATGAGCCAGCCGGCCTCTCGTTGGAAGGTCGAGTCACGGCTCATCGTGTTAGGGCGAAGGCTACGTCAGTGGCTTACCTCCGCTCTGTTCCATTGGCAGACATCTGCCGGGCCGCTACTTGGTCTTCAAGCCAGACTTTTGCAGCCCATTACTGCCTGGAGAGGGAGTCCCGCAGAGACAGTGCTTTCGGACAGGCAGTCCTCCGTAATCTCTTTGAGGTATAGGCAACTCCTACCCTCCATCCCGGATGTTGGGCTACCGGTTGGAGATGTATTCAGAGAAGATTCCTTCCTTCTGTGCTACTGAGCTTGACGGAGCTCCTTTTTGTACTTAAGGTTCCCGGTAGCCTTAAGCTTGGGAGTCCCATATATGAGGACTGACTTCCTGCTTGGTCCTGGAGAAAGAGTAGTTACTCACCTGTAACAGGTGTTCTCCAGGAGCAGCAGGAATCAGTCCTCACAACCCTCCCTCCTCCCCTTGGAGTTGCAGTTCTATGCTTTCATTTTTGCTAATTTTTTGCTGTCTTTTAGCTATGTCATCAGACTGAGCAAGATGGCACCCTTGGGCGGGAAGAGTACTGCGCATGCGCGCTGCAATTCCCAAAGGCTTTCTTTGAAAACTGGGGAAAATTGCTCCGCGAGGGCTCCGTCGGCGCCGACGTCAGCCATATGTGAGGACTGATTCCTGCTGCTCCTGGAGAACACCTGTTACAGGTGAGTAACTACTCTTTCCTTTGAATGTATTGTGTAAATGCATGTTTTTTTGAAACCAATAAAAAAAAAAAAAGCGTGGAATACAGCTGGTCTGGGCTTCCAAGATAGTATTTTTAAACACCCATGCTTGATGTAAGTCTTTAACCTTTGCAATTGCTCCTTTTAGTTTTTTCTTAATTATTTTCCTCATTTTCATAGTCTCCCCTTTGAAAGTTAAAAGGTAAGGTGGATTTCCTTACCATCCCTCCTCCATTAATTAAATCAAATGCAGTCATGCTATGATCACTATTGCTAAGTGGCCCCATCACCCTTATCTCTTGCACCATATCTGGTGTTCCACTAAGGACTAAGTCCAAAATGGTTTCCCCTCTGGTCTGTTCATGAACCAGCTGCTCCAAGAAGCAGTCATTTCATCTAGAAACTTTATCTCCCTAGCGTGTCCTGCCATGACACTGACCCAGTCAATACTGGGGTAATTGAAATCACCCGTTATTACCATTCTGTAACTTTTGTTAGCTTCCCTGATTTCTTTGAGCATTTCATCATCCATTTGTTCATTCTGGCCAGGCAGTCGATAGTAAATCCCCCACTGCCTTCCCTTTTTTACATGGAATTTCAATAGAGATTCTACAGCAAATTTTGTTTCCTGTAGAACTTTAATCCTTTTGTGACTCAATGCCCTCTCTAACATAGAGCGCAGCCCCTCCACCAATTTGATCAGCTCTATCATTACGATATATATTTTGTACCTAGGTATCAGTGTCCCACTGGTTGTCCTCCTTCCACCATGTCTCTGAGATACCAATCATATCTAAGTTTTCATTTAGTGCTATATAGTCTAACACTCCCATCTTATTTTTTTAGACTTCTAGCATTTGCATACAAGCATTTTAGAGACTGTATTTTATTCATATTAATCTGGTTATTGGTAGGCAGGGTTACTTTGGAATCTTTACGCTCTGCCTGCTCTGTACTCAAGGGCATTTGGACTACCTTTGTCTTTAATGGAACACCTCTGCTGATGTGCCCTAACTTCATTTTTTTGTTAGTATCCTTCAAGGATACATTGTTCCGAACCATACGTGCTTGGGCCACTGTTGGCTGTCCCCTATTATCTAGTTTAAAAGCTGCTCTATTTCCTTTTTAAAAGTTAATGCCAGCAGCCTGGTTCCATCCCGGTTAAGGTGAAGATCATCCCTTTTGTTAGAGCCCCTCCTTTCCCCAGAATGTTCCCCAGTTCCTAACAAATCCAAAACCCTCATCCTTGCACCATTGTCTCAGCCACACATTGAGACTCCAGAGCTCTGCCTGCCTTTTGGGTTCTGTGCATGGAACGGGAAGCATTTCAGAAAAAGCTACCCTGGGAGTTCTGGATTTCAACTTCCTACCTAAAAGCCTAAATTTAGCCTTCAGAACCTCCCTACCACATTTTCCTATGTCATTGGTACCGACATGTACCCAAGACAGCAGACTCCTTCCCAGCACTATCTAAGACCTTGTCTAGGTGGTGCATGAGGTCTGCTACCTTTGCACCAAGCAGGCATGTTACCAAGCAATCCTCACGTCCACCAGCCACCCAGCTATCTACATGCCTCTAATGATCGAATCACAAACTATAACGGCTGTCCTAACCCTTCCCTCATGGGCACTTGACCCTGGAGAAACTTCCTCGTTGCGAGAGGGTTTTACATCACCTGGAGGACAGGTCCTTGCTATAGGATAGATCACCACCTGCCACTCTAGGGTGATGCTCTCCTGTCACTTGACCCATCTCCTCTATGGCAATAGGGATACTGCCAGACTGGAGGTGGGACTTCAGAACTTTGTTCCCTGTAGGTCTCGTTTATGTAACTCTCTGTCTTCCTTATGTCTTCCAAGTCTGTTACTCTTGCCTCCAGAGATTGGACACATTCCCTGAGAGCAGAGTTCCTTGCACCTTGTGCATGCGTAAGACCCCTTACCAACTGGGAGAAAATCATACATGTGACACTCAATGCAAAAGACTGGAAAGCCCCCATCTCTCTGCTGGACTGATGTCTGCATCTTCGTTTTAAGGTTGTGTTTAGATATTTAAGTTCTTTACTTACTAAGGGTTGCTGGGGATACGTATCAAACTATACCTAATACGCTTAATGTACTTTGTTCACCTGAAATTTAATTAATCTCAGGTCCTTAATGTTATGTTCTGATTTGATTTAAATTAAAGCTCTTTGCTGCTACTAGGCCCTGACTGAGTATGAAATTTAAAGTAGAAGCTCTCTGCTGCTTATTTGTTGAAGAGTTGCACAGTGCCTACAGGTTTGCAGGATCACTTTGAGGGCTCAGGCTTTGTCTTGGGCAGAGGTTGGTCTTGTTCATCCCAGGATATTTGTAAGGCGGCAGCATGGTTGTCTCTTCATTCCTTTGTATGGCCTTATTGCCTGGATGTACAGGCTAGGCAGGATGCTGCTTTTGGAGTGTGGGTGTTGCAGGTTGGTGTTTTGGTTCCCACCTGTCATTAGCAAAGCTGTGCTACATCCTACTCGTCTGGACTGTGGGGAGAGTTAGGAAAGTGAAATTACACTTTCCTGATCGTGTCCCCAGTCTAGTCCCGAAACCTCTGGGTTGCCCATCTCATCTAGCAGCTTGGAGACTGAGAAACTCCTCTTTTTGTGACGACATCAGTATATCTCTCCGGTGTCCGCCTCCTGCCACCAATTACCTCAGTCTCCACGCAGCTGGATAGATAAGGGGGGGGGGGTCCGGGCTCGCTGGAGAAACAATTGAGGATTGAGAGGACCGTGTGGTTAGGCCCTTTGGGTTTTTTGAGTTCTTTATAGGAGTCTATGCCATTAGGGGTCTGTGACTTTAAATCTTGTAGCACACCAGCTCTTTCGTCCTTGCTTTCTCTTTTCCTCCCCCCCCCCTCCCCTTCCTCTGGTTACTTCACTCTTGCTTTCTTTTGTGGTGAACGGGGGCCTGCTGAATCAGACGGTCTTGCCTGAAGCACAGCAGTGTTTCTGTTAAGCCGGGCAGTTTAAGGCATCTGGGGCTGAGAGCGGAGCTTAGCTGGCGCCGCACAGAGGACCCTGCCTGGCGGCTCTTTCTCGCCACACGGAGTCTACGGCTCGAATTTTTCTGGTGCGGTGGGAATGATCAGAGCCTCAAAAGCCCTGGGGTTTGGGGTGCCAGCGGCAGACGCCATTTGGCGAGGCGAATTTCATAACTCACCCCACAGACATTCAAAGTAAGCGTCTCTGCTCTCGGTGCCTTTTTACTTCAGCACGGTTTTTGGTGCGCATTAGGCTACCGGCCCAGCCGCGTGGTGGCGGTGCGGTCGCGCTGCAGGCCCAAGAAGACAGTTTATCTGGGGCACCACGATATTGTTGAAGTTTTTGCTGCAGTTTAAAAAAGAAAAAAAAAAAGGGGAGAATTGCTTTTATTCCTGGGGTTAATTGTTTTTTGCATGTTTCCCGGAAAGAAGGGGTTAATGGCTCTGTTTTGCTTTCCGGAGGTTTCCTGGGCTTTAAAGGGGTTTTCTGGCCCAGCCTAGGGGAACATGAGGTGACCATGTGGTTCTCAAGCAGCCTGTTATTTGCGGACAATGCCTTCCAAGCCACTGTGTGTTGTGTGTGGGGCTCGGAAGGTCTCAAGTTCAGGGGTCTGCAAGGCCTGTGTAGGGGAGGCTGCGGATTTAGATCAGGCTTCAGCGCAGCTTGACAGGGCCCCGGGGTCTGCACCAGAAGCCTCCGCCTCGCTGCTGCCTGAATTAGCATTGGAGGAACCTGTGGCAGGACCCTCTTCCGGATCGGGCGCCATTCCCGCTCAGGAGGTTTTCCCTAAGGACCTGTCATCCATTTTTTCGCAACAGTTTGTTGCATTTCTGCAGCAGACAGATTTTGGCAATGTTCTGCATCAGAGTCTGGCAACGGACCCCAGCGGTGTGTCCGCGGGTTCAAAGTTTCCCAAGCGGGGGCAAGAGACCCCATGGTGAGGGGGATTTGCGAGAGCAATCAGGGCCCACTGTCGGATGAGGAGAGCCACAGTGTGGCATAAGAACATAAGAACATAAGATATGCCATACTGGGTCAGACCAAGGTCCATCAAACCCAGTATTCTGTTTCCAACAGTGGCCAATCTAGGTCATACGTACCTAGCAGTTTCCCCAAGGGACACAGGTTCCACAATGCTTGTATTGGTTCAAGCATTGATATCCTGGGTCCCTTCTTAATAATGGTTTATGGACCTTTCCTCCAGGAACTTGTCCAAACCTTTTTTAAACCCAGCTACACTAACAGCCTTTACTACATCCTCCGGTAACAAATTCCAGAGTTTGATTACACGTTGAGTGAAAAAATATTTTCTTTTATTAGTCTTAAATAGTTTACCCTGTAGCTTCATTGCATGTCCCCTAGTCTTTCTATATTCTGATAAGGTAAACAATCGATCTACGTTTACCCGTTCCACTCCGTTCATTAATTTATAGACTTCTATCATATCTCCCCTCAGCCGTCTCTTTTCCAGGTTAAAGAGCCCCAACCTTTTTAGCCTTTCTTCATAGGAGTAGCCTTCCATCCCCTTTACCATTTTGGTGGCTCTTCTCTGAACCTTTTCTAAAATTGCTATATCCTTTTTAAGATATGGCGACCAGAATTGCACACAATATTCAAGGTGCGGTCTCACCATGGAACGATATAGAGGCATTATAATATCTTTTGTTTTATTTTCCATTCCTTTCCTTATCATACCTAGCATTCTATTTGCTCTCTTGGCCGCCGCTGCACACTGGGCCGAGGGTTTTAACATGGTATCCACAAGGACGCCTAAATCTTTTTCTTGGGTGGTGGTTCCTAATGTGGAACCTTGCATCGTGTAACCATAGTTTGGGTTGTTCTTCCCTAGGTGCATAACCTTGCACTTCTCCACATTAAATTTCATCTGCCATTTTGATGCCCAGTCTTCCAATTTATCAAGATCCTCTTGCAATTTTCCACAATCCTCCTGGGTTTTAACAACTTTAAATAGTTTTGTGTCATCAGCAAATTTGATAACCTCACTCGTTATTCCACTTTCCAGGTCATTTATGAATATGTCAAAAAGCAGCGGACCCAGCACAGATCCCTGGGGTACACCACTATTCACCTTTCTCCATTGGGAAAATTGGCCATTTAGCCCTACCCTCTGCTTTCTATCTTTTAACCAGTTCCTGATCCACAGTAGTACACTGCCTCCTATCCCATGACTCTTTAGTTTTGCCAAAAGTCTCTCATGAGGGACCTTGTCAAAGGCTTTCTGAAAGTCCAGATACACAATATCAACCGACTCACCTTTGTCCACCTGTTTATTCACTCCTTCAAAAAAACATAACAGATTAGTAAGACAAGATCTTCCTTGTCTAAAGCCATGTTGGCTGTCTCCCATTAGGTCATGACTATCTATATGCTGAGTAATTTTATTCTTTATGATGGTTTCTACCATTTTTCCCGGTACTGATGTCAGGCTCACCGGTCTGTAGTTTCCCGGATCACCCCTCGAACCCTTTTTAAAAATTGGTGTTACATTGGCGATCCTCCAATCCTCAGGTATTAGAGATGATTTTAATGATAGTTCACAGATTACTGATAGCAGGTCTGCAATCTCAAATTTCAGTTCTTTCAACACCCTTGGATGTATACCATCCGGCCCAGGTGATTTGCTACTCTTCAGTTTATCTAATAGTTGTAGGACATCTTCCCGATGTATCGATATTTCCTTCAATTCTTCCACACCTTTAAATACCACTTCAGTCGTGGGTAACATCCCTACATCTTCCTCAGTAAAGACCGAAGCAAAGAATTCATTCAGTCTCTCCGCTATCGCCTTGTCGCCTCTTAGTGCTCCTTTAACCCCTTTATCATCTAATGGACCAACTGACTCTCTCACGGGTTTTTTGCTACGAATGTACTTGAAAAGGTCTTTATTTCGCGTTTTTGCTTCCGCAGCAAGCTTCTTCTCAAATTCTCTCTTTGCCTGCCTTATCAATGCCTTGCATTTGACTTGCCAGTGCTTGTGCTGTTTCCAGGTTTCATCATTTGGCTCTTTTTTCCATTTCTTGAAAGATGCTTTTTTGGCAACAACAGCCTCTCTGACCTCAGCTTTAAACCATGCTGGCAATTTTTTGGACTTCCTTCCACTTTTCTTAAAGCGTGGAATACAGCTGGTCTGGGCTTCCAAGATAGTATTTTTCAACAACACCCAAGCTTGATGTACGTCTTTAACCTTTGCAACTGCTCCTTTTAGTTTTTTCTTAACTGTTTTCCTCATTCTATCATAGTCTCCCTTTCGAAAGTTAAAGGGTAGTACTGTGGATTTCCTTACTATCCCTCCTCCACTAATTAAATCAAAGGCGATCATGCTATGATCACTATTGCCAAGTGGCCCCAACACCCTTATCTCTTGCACTACATCTGGTGTTCCACTAAGGACTAGGTCTAATATTGCTTCCCCTCTGGTCGGTTCATGAACCAGCTGCTCCAAGAAGCAGTCATTTATTTCATCTAGGAACTTTATCTCCCTAGCATGTCCTGTTGTGACACTGACCCAGTCGATGCCGGGGTAATTGAAATCACCCATTATTATTACTGCACTGTAACTTTTGCTAGCTTCCTTGATTTCTTTGAGCATTTCATCATCCATTTGTTCATTCTGGCCAGGCGGACGATAGTACACCCCCACTGCCATCGCCTTCCCCTTTTTACATGGAATTTCAATCCATAGAGATTCTACAGCAAATTTTGTTTCTTGCAAAACTTTAATCCTTTCTGACTCAATGCCCTCTCTAACATAGAGCGCAACCCCTCCACCAATTTGATCAGCTCTATCATTTCGATATAGTTTGTACCCAGGTATCACAGTGTCCCACTGGTTGTCCTCCTTCCACCATGTCTCTGATATTCCAATCATATCTAACCTCTCGTTTAGTGCTATATATTCTAACTCTCCCATCTTGTTTTGTAGACTTCTAGCATTTGCATACAAGCATTTTAGAGACTGTATTTTATTCATATTAATTTGGCTATTGGTAGACATGGGTAATTTGGGATCTTTAAGTTCTGTCTGCTCCATACTCGAGGGCATTTGGGCTACTTTACTCTTTTTTGGAACCTCTCTGCTTTTTGTAGTATCCTTCAAGGATACATTCTTCCGAACCATGCGCTCTTGGGCGACTGTCGGCTTTCCCCTATTATCTAGTTTAAAAGCTGCTCTATCTCCTTTTTAAAGGTTAATGCCAGCAGCCTGGTTCCATCCCGGTTAAGGTGAAGCCCATCCCTTCGGAAGAGCCCCTCCTTTCCCCAGAATGTTCCCCAGTTCCTAACAAATCCGAACCCCTCATCTCTGCACCATTGTCTCATCCACGCATTGAGAGTCCGGAGCTCTGCCTGCCTATTGGGTCCTGCGCGTGGAACGGGAAGCATTTCAGAGAACGCTACCCTGGAAGTTCTGGATTTCAACTTCCTACCTAAAAGCCTAAATTTAGCTTCCAGAACCTCCCTACCACATTTTCCTATGTCATTGGTACCAACATGTACCAAGACAGCAGACTCCTCCCCAGCACTATCTAAGACCTTATCTAGGTGGCGTGTGAGGTCCGCTACCTTCGCACCAGGCAGGCATGTTACCAGGCGATCCTCACGTCCACCAGCCACCCAGCTATCTACATGCCTAATGATCGAATCACCAACTATAACTGCTGTCCTAACCCTTCCCGCATGGGCACTTGGCCCTGGAGAAACCTCCTCGGTGCAAGAGGGGTTTACATCACCTGGAGGACAGGTCCTAGTTACAGGATCACTTCCTGCCACACCAGGGTGATGCTCTCCTGTCACGTGACCTCTCTCCTCCATGGCAACAGGGATGCTGCCAGACTGGAGGTGGGACTTCAGGACTATATCCCTGTAGGTCTCGTCTATGTACCTCTCTGTCTGTCTTATGTTTTCCAAGTCTGCTACTCTAGCCTCTAGAGAACGGACTTGTTCCCTGAGAGCAGAGAGCTCCTTGCACCTAGTGCACACGTAAGACCTCTCACCAGCTGGGAGAAAATCATACATGTGACACTCAATGCAAAAGACTGGAAAGCCCACATCCCGCTGCTGGACTGCTGTCTGCATCTTAGTTTTAAGTTTGTGTTTAGATCTTTAAGTTCTATATGTACTAAAGGGTGCAATGGATATTTATACCACTAAAACTGTACCTAAGAAGTTTAATATACCTTGTTCACCTGAAGCTTAATTAATCTCAGGTCCTTGGTGTATGACTGATTTGGGTAATGAGCTTCACCTGAGAGCACCTCCTGTCTTTTAAGTTGTGCAAGTACCTATAAAGCTGTGAAATTCCCAGGGGAGGGTGGGTGTGGGGAGGGAGGGAGGGATATAACACTTATTAAAAAAGGGCTGCTACACAGTACCTTGTCCTGTGCTGCTGAGGAAAACTATATTCTGATTTGATTTAAATTATAGCTCTTTGCTGCTACTAGGCTCTAACCTATTATGAAATTTAAACTACAAGCTCTCTGCTGGATTCTAAATTTAACCAGAAAGCTCTCTTCTGTGTTTTAATTTGAAACTAAAAGTACTTTGCTGATGCTAGGCCCTGAGTGACTATGAAATTTAAACTACAGCTGTCTACTGGGTATGAAAGGTAACCAGAAAGTTCTCTTCTGTGTTTTTAAATTGAATCTTAAACTGTTGCTACTAGGCCCTGACTGATTTAACAAAAAAAATAGTGGGTTCACAGATTAATTAGCTTTAAAAGAAAAACAATTCCTTTCAGAAAAATTCCCAGAAGTATATACTCACAATTTCAGATTTCTCTCCAGAAGTAACAGCCCCCCTTTCCAGTCCGTCAAGACAGACTTAACCTGGCGTTAGATGAAGAGTTAGAGGGGGAGATTTCGGAGAGAGATGATCAGGCTAGGGTTGTCAGAGTCTTCAGAAGAGAGGAGCTGCCAGATCTCATAGTGGAGACGCTTTTTAGGCGCTCAATATGTCGGCCCCAGATGCGGCGGAGGATGAAACACTGGAGGATCCCTTGTTACAGTTGTTCAGGAAGACTGAAAGGGCGTTCCCTGTGCACAGGGTATTTCAAGAGATGATTCAGGAAGAGTGGAGTGCGCCAGAGGTGCCATTGAAAGGCTCTAGAGTTATGAGTCGTCTGTATCCATTGTTGGATCGGGACAAAGAGGTCTTTAAATCGCCCAAAGTGGACGCGGCCGTCTCGGCTGTGACCAAGAAAACAACCATTCCTGTTGAAGGTCGTGTGGCTCTCAAGGATGTTCAGGACAGGAAATTGGATGTCTTGTTAAGACAAGTTTTCGACATCAATGCCATTTCCCTGCAGGCGGCTATTTGCGGGGCATGGGTGGCTAGAGCCTGTCTTCGCTGGGCACAGCAGGTGCAGGAGGGACAGCCCAGTCCCTTGGCGGGGGAGGTTGCCCGATTAGAATCAGGGGCTGCCTACCTAGCGGATATTCATTATGATCTTATGCGAGGTCTATCAAAGAGTATGGCGTCGGCGGTAGCAGCTCAGCGGTACCTGTGGCTACACAATTGGGCGGCGGATAGCTCCTCTAAGACTAGGTTAAGTAAGCTTCCTTTTAAGGGGCGTCTGCTGTTCGGTGAAGATTTAGAGAAACTGGTTAAGGACCTCGAGTCCAAAGGCAGGAGGTTACCAGAGGATAAGCCCAAGCCGACTAATGGGGTTCCGGGAGGGCAGGGTCAGTTTCGAGATTTCCGCCGGTTTTGGTCCCAAACGTTTTTTCTTCAGGTCCAAGGGAACATTTTCCCTATAGGAACCAGGGGTTTCGGGGAGCGGGAAGGGGTTTTGGACTCTCTTCCTCCTCCTCCTCCCCTAGCTTCAGAAAGTTGCAATGAGATGAGGAGGGCCCAGTCGTCCCTAATTCCCGTGGGAGGGCGTTTGCAGGAGTTTTATCCTGCCTGGGCCCAAATTACTGCAGATCAATGGGTACTGGAGGTCATTCGGGAGGGCTACACCCTGGAGTTCCTGCGTCCAGTGCGGGAAGCCTTCGTGCCGTCTCCCAGCAGGTCTGTAGCAAAGTGTTCAGCGTTGCGGGAGACGGTGAAAAGGTTGCTGGACTTCAGAGCGATAGTTCCTGTGCCCTCAGACCAGTCCGGGTGCGGTCAGTATTCCATCTACTTCGTGGTTCCAAAGAAAGACGGGGGGGTTCGGCCGATCCTGGATCTCAAAGGCATCAATCGGTGTCTGCGGGTGTCACATTTTCACATGGAAACGCTGCGTTCCGTTATAGTGGCGGTACAGCAAGGAGAGTATCTCACGTCCCTGGACTTGTCGGAAGCATATCTTCATGTTCCCATAAGGCCGGACCATCACAAATTTCTCAGGTTCCCGGTGCCATTCGGGCATTATCAGTTCCAAGCGTTGCCCTTAGGTCTAGCAACTGCCCCGAGGGTTTTCACCAAAGTTATGGTAGTGGTGGCGGCAACACTGCGCAAGGAAGGCATCCTCGTGCATCCTTACCTAGACAATTGGTTAATTCAAGCGAAGTCGCAGGCCGAGAGCGAGAGGGTCATGGCCCGAGTGGTAACGCTCTTGGAAAGTCTCGGA
Organism: Ichthyophis bannanicus; assembly: GCA_033557465.1. Taxonomy (NCBI): domain Eukaryota; kingdom Metazoa; phylum Chordata; class Amphibia; order Gymnophiona; family Ichthyophiidae; genus Ichthyophis; species Ichthyophis bannanicus. Next base: position 644,440,345 of record CM066032.1, read on the forward strand.
TGGTTAGTCAATATGGCAAAGAGTCACTTGCGGCCTTCCCAGAATCTGGAATACCTGGGAGCTCAATTCGACACTCGGGTCGGCAAAGTGTTTCTAACGGAACAGCGAGCACTAGGCTTGCGAACACTGGTGGGGAGCTTCCTGAGGATCAAGGCTCCCTCAGCATGGCGTTACTTGCAGTTGGGCACCATGGCGGCAACGATAGACAGTGCCGTGGGCGAGAGCTCACATGAGACCCTTGCAAAGAGCATTACTTTGCCGGTGGTCGCATCAGCGGGATCCTCTATCCCGGAAACTTGTCTGCCCGGAGGATACACACCAAGCTCTACTCTGGTTGATTCCCGAGTCGCTGGAGCGAGGGAAGTCCTTGGAGGCGCCAGCCTGGGTGGCAGTGATGACAGATGCAAGTTTGCTGGGCTGGTGAGCTCATTGTCGGGGCAGTTTTGCGCAGGGGAGCTGGAGTTAAGAGCGGTGCGTCTAGCAATGCAGGAGTTTCAGTCGTTGCTCGGAGGAAAGGCGGTCCAGGTGTTGTCCAACAACGCGACGGCGGTGGCCTACATCAACAAGCAAGGGGGCACCAGCAGTGTGTCGCTGGAGGCCGAAGTCCTGTGTGGCTGGGCGGAAGCAAATCTCTTGGACCTGTCGGCAGCACATGTAGCGGGGGTAGACAATGTGGAAGCCGACTTCCTCAGCCGGGTGCGGGTAGATCCAGGGGAATGGGTCCTGCATCCCAAAGTATTCAAGATGGTTGTCCGCAGGTGAGGAACGCCGGTCATGGATCTCATAGAGACCTTCACCTCAACGAAGTCAGTTGCTTTTTCAGCAGGCGCAGGGAAAGGATGTTCGAGGGTTTGGATGCCCTTATGCAGGTCTGGCCGGAGGAGCAACTGCTATATGTCTTCCCTCCGTGGGTTTTGATAGGCAGGGTTCTGCAAAGGGTAGAGAGGTTCCGAGGTCACGTAATTCTGATAGCGCCGGATTGGCTGCGGCGCCCCTGGTATGGGGACCTGGTGAGGTTGTTGGTGGCAAAGCCCTGGCGCGTTCCCTGCCAGGCGGATCTGTTAACTCAGGGTCCCCTGGTCATGCCTCACGTGGATCGGTTCTCGCTTACGGCTTGGCTCTTGAGAGGGCTCGGTTAACATCCCGAGGGTACTCGACGGCGGTCATTTCTACCTTGAAATCCAGGAGGCAATCTACTTCTCTAGCGTTTGTTCGTGTCTGGAGGATTTTTGAGGCGTGGTGTGGGGAAAGGAAGTACGAGCCTTTGAAGGCTTCTCTTCCCCAGATTTTGGAGTTCTTGCAGAATGGCTTCGACAAAGGGCTAGCGGCAGCGTCGTTGCGGGTTCAGGTGGCTGCCTTGTCTTGTTACAGAGGCCGGTTGGCAGGCCAGTCGTTCGGAGCTCAGCGAGATGTGAAGCGGTTTTTAAGAGCGGTGGCTCTTGCTAGGCCTCCATCTAGGCAGGTATTTCCCAAATGGAATCTTCCCTTCGTCTTGGAAGCTTTAGAGCGGGAGCCTTTTGAGCCTTTAGCTCGTGCATCGCTCAAGGATCTCACTCTGAAAGTAGTGTTCTTAGTGGCTGTCTGCTCGGCTAGACGAGTGTCGGAGCTGCAGGCGCTTTCTTGTAGGGAACCCTATCTTTCCTTCTTTGCGGCTAAGGTCGTCTTGAGGCCGGTGCCAGCTTTTCTCCCGAAAGTGGTCTCGGCATTCCATGTGAACCAAGAAATTTCCTTGCTGGTGTTTGCTGAGGACAAGAATGGTCCTTCATCGAAAAAGCTACATCTTTTAGATGTCCGGCGGGCATTGAAGAAGTATCTTCACCGGACGATGGCATTTTGAAAGTCCGACAGGCTTTTTGTTCTTTTCGCGGGGCAGAGAAATGGAGAAGTGGCGTTAAAGGCATCCATTGCGCTTTGGATCAAGGAGGCCATTGCGTTGGCTTATGTGTTGACAGGTAGAGTGGTCCCAGAGGGTTTAAGAGGGCATTCCACTAGGGCTCAGGCTACTTCCTGGGCGGAAGTTCGGTTGGTGTCGCCGGTGGAGATTTGTAAGGCAGCAACGTGGTCATCTTTGAATTCTTTTGTGCGGCACTATCGTCTGGATGTGCAAATGGCGGAGGAGACCTCGTTTGGATCAGCGGTTCTTCAGGCTGGTTTGCCAGGTCCCTCCCGTGTTTAAATTTTTTCACTGCTCTGGTACTGACCCAGAGGTTTCGGGACTAGGCTGGGGACACGATCAGGAAGGTGAAATTAGACTTACCTGCTAATTGTTGTTCCAGGAGTAGAACCAGTCTAGTCCCGTATCCCTCCCAGTGTTCCTTGGCAAAAGGATGCCTGAAATATCTCCGTGGATCACAGGTAAGACTCATTTGGGTTTTTGCTAGTTGCAGTTAACGTGAGAAGAAAAAAAAAGGTAAGGAAGGGAGTGATACGCACATTGTTTTCTGTTGGTGCTTACTATCCTTTCTTTTGGGTGAGGGAGTGGCCTGTTCAAGTTTTCCAGTCACGGTATTGCGGGCGTTGCTATCCTCTGTCAATGTTTGTGAGTTGCTGTAGTTCTGGTTAGTGTACTTTGGTGGGGTAAATACTTGTTTCTCTGGGGAGTCTGCTTTGTCAATAGGATACTGGTGGCAGGAGGCGGACACCGGAGCGATATACTGATGTCACAAAAAAAGGAGTTTCTCAGTCTCCAAGCTGCTAGATGAATGAGCAACCCAGAGGTTTCGGGATTAGACTGTTTCCACTCCAGGAACAACAATTAGCAGGTAAGTCTAATTTCACCTTTCTGGCTAACTTTCTTTCCTGGAGTCCCTCCAGTCCAGGACTTGCCCAGGGCTTCTGCTGTCAGTGGTGTTTTCTTACATTTGCTCTTGAATATCATGTTTGAGCAGGCAAATTTAGGGGCAGATGGTACTGTTGGGGCTTCCATGGTTGGTTTTTGTGACTTGGAGTCCTTTTTCTTTGTTTCCCTTGTGTAGGGGGCCTTCACATTCCTTGTTGGACATTTTTTTGTAAGTGCCTTGAGGAGGGCATGACAGGTGGCACAGGCTACTTAAAACATATTTCAAGTTTAGTATTTCTCATTCTCCACCAGATGAGTATAACCCACCTATCTGGACTGGAGGGACTCCAGGAAAGAAAATTAGCAGGTAAAGTCTAATTTTACCTTCTCAAAGACAGAGCAGCAACTCTCTTGAAACATTGGCGCCTTAAAGCTCAAACATTTAATCTCAGCCCAAACTGTGCTCACTCTTGGGGCACACTGGCAGCAGCAGCAGTGCATGTGCTATCCCTCACAAGACTACACATGAGGACATTACAGTGCTATCTGAAACTTTATTGGGATCAAAGCAAGCAAGTTAGTCCCTCATATGGTGCATGGACTTCTCCAACATCTTGGTAGATCAACCTCCCCCCCCCCTTTTCTTCACCAGTACTGGATCTTACAACAGATGCCTCCAATCATGGATGGGGAGCATATCTCTCCACTCTCAGCACTCTAACACTGAAGCAGTATCGAGCATTTCTCCAGGACCAAGCAGGAAGTCAGCCCTCATATATGGGTGACGTCAGTGCCGACAGAGCCCCCGTGCGGAGCATTTCCCCAGTTTTCATAGAAAGCCTTTGGGAATGCAGCACGCATGCGCGGTCCCCTTCCCGCCCAAGGGTGCCATCTTGCTCAGTCATCTTTTTTTCCGCGGAGCCCGACGGATGTATATTCGTTTCACCTGAGGAAGAAGTTGATGTTTCTCTGCGTTGACCTGTTTTCTTCGGTTCAACGCCAGTTTCCCTTTCCTGCCTGGGCCCAATACGTCAGTATCGAGCCCGGATCTTTTTCGGTTTTTCTCCTTAGTGACTAGCGTTCGCGCCATTTTTTCTTTTTTCACTGGCAGCCCTGTCTTTTGACCTTGCAGGGGCCCTTTTTCCCCCGATGGCTGCCAGCGGGTTTAAAAAGTGTGATCGGTGCAAGAAACTTATGTCTCTCACCAACACACATGACTGCTGCCTCCGGTGCCTCGGACCTGATCATGACCCGATGATCTGTGGTCCGTGTGGGAAAATGTCCTCTAAGGCATTACGGAGTCTGCAGCACCAAAAGGAAAATCTTCTCTGACTCCGCATCCGGTCGGGCCCAGACCTCGTCCGAGGCCTCGACATCTCGGGACGCCAGCCCCGAGCAGCGTCAAGACTCCTCTGAAAGGGGGTCTCCCTCGCGGGAGCATCGTAAGAAGATAAAACCCGCGAGGGCAGTGTCGGTGGACGCACTTGGCTCCTCGAGGGCCAAGTCGCATAGCCCCGAGCGCTGTCCTGGGTCTTCGGAGTCGGAGAGGCCTGCAAAACAACCTCGTGTGGAGATGGAGTCCCCCGGGTCACGTGAGTACTGTAGTCCTCGGGGAGCCAACGTCGGGCCCAGCGCCACCAGGGCCCGAGTCGGGGGCTGCTGAGTCTCCTGAGCTCGGACTCAGGTTGACGGCCTTGGAGAGCAGCTTGGCTGCCTTCATGGAACAGCAGCGGGCACTGATCGCCGGTCTTACCAGTGCATCTGCCCCGACCACCGGGACATAGATGTCCAAGTCGACCCTGGAGGCCGAGCCGGTCCTCGAGTCTATGCAAGCTCGAGTCTATCCTCGGCCAAGGTCCCCCTCGGCCTCCCGTTCGGGACCGAGGTCATCGACGCTGGTACCCTCGGCGTCGGGGCGGATGGCATCGATGCCTGCCCAACCGGAGCCGCTCAATTCCTCCTCCGAGGAGTCTGGCTGGGAGACGGAGGATGAGGAGTCGCCCGACACCTTTCGGACTCTGTGCGTTCCTTCGGACTCGCCCGAGTCCAGGCCTCAGAGAAGGTCCCCCCTGGAGGATACCCGATTCTCGGATTTCGTGCGGGACATGGCCAAGGCTTTGGCATTCCCCGCGGATCCCGAGGAGGAACCGCGAGCCGAGGAGCTCGAGGCCCTACAGTATGACTTTCCTCCGAAGGAGGCCTTTACTGTTCCGGTTCTTCCGATGCTGGAACGGTTGCTCTTCCGCATGTGGGAGGTGCCGGCCTCAACGCCGGTTTTGAGCAGGCGGGTCGATTCCATCTATCGAGTCCACAAGAGCCCCGGGTTCCAAAAGGCACAATTACCGCACCACTCCATGGTTGTGGAATCGGCCATGCATCGTCTGAAGAGTCAGAAGATGCACTCCTTGGTGCCTCCCGGCCGGGAGGCCCGGAACCTGGATGCCCTCTGTAAGAAGTGCTTCCAGGGCTCTATGCTTGCTTGCCGTGTCCAGACCTACCCAGCTGTACATGGGTATGTACCTTCGAGACCTGGCAAAGGAGATTGCCGGGTTTTCTGCTGGTCTCTCCGAGGAACCTTTGCAGAGGTTCAATGCTCTGTCCTCAGGTATTCGTGAGTGCTCGAAGTTTATATCTCGGGCAGCCTATGATGGCTTTGAGGCTTCGGCCCGAGTAGCCGCAGCCGGCATCGGTGCACGCCGTCAGGCTTGGCTACAGTCATCGGACCTCGAGCCATGGGTGCTGGACAAGTTGGTCGATGTCCCCTGCCGAGGTGAAACCCTCTTTGGCAAGCCCATGGCTGATAAGACTGCTGAACCCGAGACCGAGACTCTTACCCAGACAAGGCTGCCCAGGAAAACCTCTGCCCCTTCTCAGAAGAAGAAGGGCTCGGGGAAAAAGACCTTTTACCCGAGGAAGTCATCTGCCTATAAACAGTACCCTCATTATCACGCCTCTGTAGCTCCCCAACAGGGTCAGCAGGCCAAGGGGCCTCCAGTGCTGATAGGGGCCAGCTGAGGAGGAGAGGCTATGCCAATGCAGTCAACATCCCCCTCCTACTCCGGCTCCTGCTCAGCAGGGAGGGGGATGTTGACTGCATTGGCATAGCCTCTCCTCCTCAGCTGGCCCCTATCAGCACTGGAGGCAGGCTGGCCCTGTTTGCCCACAGGTGGTCAGCCGTCACAAGGGATACCTGGGTTCTAAGTATAGTCCAGAAGGGCTATCTCCTCCACTTCCACCAGGTACCCCCCCCCCCCCTATTTCCCAGGGGAGCCTCCCAGACTCCCTCTGCACAGGGACTTACTCCTGCAGGAGTTGGCAGGTCTTCTAAAGGATCAGGCAGTGGAACCGGTGCCCCACCACCTGAAAGGTCACGGCTTCTATTCCAGGTACTTCCTGGTACCAAAGAGAACAGGAGGCCTCAGACCCATCCTAGACTTGCGAAACCTGAACAAGTTCCTGGAGAGGGAAAAGTTCAAGATGCTTACCCTTGGAATCCTGCTGCCCTACCTCCAGCAGGGAGATTGGCTATACTCCTTAGATCTAAAGGATGCTTATACTCACATCCTTATTCATCCAGACCACAGACAATATCTCAGATTTGTAATGGGAGGAAACTATTATCAGTACAGAGTACTGCCTTTTGGCCTTACATCAGCCCCCAGGGTATTCATCAAGTGCCTGGCGGTGGTAGCGGCCTATCTCAGGGTTCAGGGCCTCTTTGTCTTTCCATATCTGGACGATTGGCTCATCAGGGGTCAGTCCCCGCAAGAGGCCAATCAAGCCACCCTTCGCACTGTCGCTCTGCTTCAGCACCTGGGATTTGTCATAAACTTCGCAAAGTCCAGTTTGCATCCCTCCCAGAACATAGAGTTCATAGGAGCTCGACTGGACACCTTTCAGGCAAAGGCCTTTCTACCAGTGGACAGGGCCCACAGATTGATGGCTCTAGCCAGGCTATTCCACAGCAATTCTCTAGTCTCTGCCAGACAATTCCTGAGGCTCTTAGGCCACATGGCATCCACGGTCCATGTGACTCCAAATGCCCGTCTACACATGAGACCAGCTCAGTTGGGCCTCAGGACTCAGTGGCACAAGGCCACAGGACGCCTCACGGACAAAGTGAGGGTGTCCAGCCTACTACAGTCTTCTCTGCAATGGTGGCTTCATCTTCTGAAGCTAGTGCACCTCCACACTCTCAGGTGCTGACAACCGATGCTTCTCTACAAGGTTGGGGTGCACATTGCCAAGGGGCATGTACTCAAGGCCTGTGGACTCCTTGGGAGGCCGCACAGCAGGATCAGTCTCTTAGAACTGAGAGCTATCCGCTTAGCCCTGAGAACTTTCTCTCATCTCATCTTTCACCAGTCCGTCTTATTTCAGACAGACATTCAAGTGGCTATGTTCTATGTGAACAAACAAGGAGGCACAGGGTCCCGCCTTCTATGTCAGGAAGCGCAGAAACTGTGCTCCTGGGCAGTCAATCATGGCATTCTTCTCAAAGCAGTCTACCTCCCAGGTCAGGAGAATTACCTGGCGGACAGATTGAGCAGGATTCTGCAGCCGCACGAATGGCAGTTGAACCCTTTAGTGGTTCAACAGATCTTCCTGAGATGGGGTCTTCCAACCATAGATCTCTTTGCCAGTCCTCTGAACCGTCAACTTCCCAGGTTCTGCTCCAGACAACCGCATCCTCTGAGTAGCAGCGGATGCATTTCTCATTCCATGGTCTACAGGCCTCCTATATGCGTTTCCTCCCACGCCTCTAGTGTCCAAGACACTATTCAAGGTGATCCGGGACAAGGCCTCAGTGATTCTGGTGGCTCCCGGGTGGCCAAGGCAACCCTGGTTCCCAATACTGTTGCAACTAGCGGTGGACACTCCTCTTCCTCTGGGGATGCAACCCGATCTCCTGTCTCAGGAGCAGGGATCTTTTGCACCCCAATCTCCAGTCCCTCAATTTGATGGCCTGGCTGCTGAAAGGGTAGTCCTAGCGCCTTTACTACTGCCTAGGGAAGTGGAGGATGTAGTCTTGGCCTCTAGGAGGCAGTCCACCAGAAAGTCTTATGCCCTTAAGTGGTGTAGATTCTCTTCCTGGTGTACTCAACACAACGAGAAACCCTTCTCATGCCTGGTACCAGTGGTGCTGCAGTATTTGCTTCACCTGTCCAACCTAGGCCTTAAATCCAATTCTGTTAGAGTTCATCTTAGTGCTCTTTCTGCACACCACTCATAGGTGGAGGGTCAATCTCTCTCCAGCCATCCTTTGGTGGCTCGCTTCCTTAGAGGCCTGCTTTTGCTTAAGCCTCCAGTGCGTCCACCTGCCCCTGACTGGGATTTAAATGTGGTCTTGCAACGCCTTACTTGCCCACCATTTGAACCTATGGCTACTTGCCCTCTGTTTTCTGTCCTGGAAAACGCTGTTTCTGGTAGCCCTTACCTCAGCTAGGCGAGTGAGTGTGCTTCAGGTCCTAGTCTCAGAAGCACCTTATACTAGGTTCTATAGGAACAGGGTTGTCTTACGGACTCACCCTAAGTTCCTCCCAAAGGTTGTCGTCGTCTTCCACCTCAATCAGGAGGTGGTTCTTCCGACTTTCTTTCCCAGGCCTCATGCTAGCCGGGCTGAGATGGTCTTGCATCTGGACTGTAGGAGGGCGTTGTCCTTCTACCTTGACCGTACGCGGGAGCACTGGAGGGCGGTTCAGCTCTTCGTCTCTTATGACCCCAATAAGTTGGGGTTGGCTGTCTCCAAGCGTACTTTGTCCATATGGGTAGCTGACTGCATAGCCTGGGCTTACGGGGCAGCCGGCCTCCTGTTGCAGGGTCGAGTTACAGCTCACCGTGTCAGGGCAAAGGCTGCGTCAGTGGCTCACCTCCGCTCTGTTCCGTTGGTAGACATCTGCTGGGCCGCTACTTGGTCTTCAAGCCAGACTTTTGCGGCCCACTTACTGCCTTGAGAGGGAGTCCCACAGGGACAGTGCTTTCGGGCAAGCGGTACTCCATAATCTCTTTGGGGTCTAGGCAACTCCTACCCTCCGGCCCTGGTGTTGGGCTACCTGTCGGGGGCGTTATCAGAGAAGATTCTGTTCTTGCATGCTGAGGCTCTAGAGGGAGCTCATTTTTCAGTTTGGGGCCTCTGGTAGCCCTAAGCTAGGGAGTCCCATATGTGAGGACTGACTTTCTGCTTGGTCCTGGAGAAAGAGTAGTTACTCACCTGTAAAAGGTGTTCTCCAGGAGCAGCAGGAATCAGTCCTCACAACCCTCCCTCCTCCCCTTGGAGTTGCAGTCATATGATTTATTTTGCTGTTTTTGCTGTCTCTTAGCTATGTCGTCAGACTGAGCAAGATGGCACCCTTGGGCGGGAAGGGGACCGTGCATGCGCGCTGCATTCCCAAAGGCTTTCTATGAAAGCTGGGGAAATGCTCCACATGGGGGCTCCGTCGGCGCCGATGTCACCCATATGTGAGGACTGATTCCTGCTGCTCCTGGAGAACACCTGTTACAGGTGAGTAACTACTCTATCCACCACATCAACTTCCTGGAACTCTGAGCAATTTTCAGTGCTCTACAAGCATTCAAAATGTGGCTCTGAAAGTGGTTGATGGTCAGAACAGACAACCAAGTCATGGGAGAGAGATTGAAAAGAACTGACACGTTAGCAAACTTGCTAGCCCTATTAGTGCTGTTGAATATCCCAGATAGCGGGATTAATGCAGTTAGTGCCACTGAATATCCCTGGGTGCTGCTATTGCATGTCCTGATTCTAACTAGCTCTGTGGGCAGTACCTGGCCATTTATTTAAAAGTCAAAATGGTTTACAGCATTTCTTAGCTACATGCATTTACATAGAACATAGAGTAATTTAACTGTATGCTTACAGTGAACTTCTAAGTTCTTATATAGTATCAGGAGCAAGGAAAACAGCGAATTTCTTAAATTGTTACATAGTGTTAGTAATAGGAGTAAAGATGAGGAAGCAGTTCAACAGTAGTGAGAAATTTAGCTGTGTAATGTGTACGGGTCATGGATTTGTCCAATTAACTCTTGCTACCAAAGTGCTCCAAGAAAATATGGGTCTTCAGTTTTTTGTGGAATTCTTTCAGGTCAGTGATAGATCATGTCATCAGGGAGTGAATTCCATGTGCTTGGTGCATAGAGTGAGAAGGCTCTGTTTGAAGCTGTTTGGTGTTTTTCAACTTTTGAGTACAAATGGTGAATGTTTTGGCCATTACTTGTTCTCTTTGGTGTTTTGTATAATAAGGATTGAAGGTAGGCTGAGGATAAGTTGTTGGAAACTTTGAAGATGGTCAGTAAGACCACCTTACTCGGTCTAGTATAGGAAGCCAATGTCACTGCTTCAGTATTGGTGTTATATGCTCAGTTCTGGATACACCATATAGGTTGCAAGCCACAGTAGTGTGCCATCTGTAGCAGATGAAGTGTGTACTTCAGCATACCTTGGAAGATTATATTTACAATAGTCTTAAGTGTGGACCTACTAGGGCTTGAAAGACAGTTTGAAAATCATGGAAATCTCATAATGATCACAGGTGTTGTACTGTCCTTATTTTGTGGAAATAAGTTTTATGGTATTGCTAATGTGTGGTTGTAAGGCTAGATGCTGGTCTAAGGTTATCCCTAGGTAACCTACTTCAGATTTGACTTCTAGTTTTGCTTGTGGTACTTTCAAAGACATCAGTAGGTTGAAGCTTATCTCTGATATGGAGAACTTCAGACTTGTAATTCATGAAGAGGTTGTGCTTGGATAGCCAGTGTGAGAGTGCATCAAAGCATTTTATCAAAGGAGTGTATATTTGGTAGAGAAGGGGACACAGAGCATAATGTCGTCTGCGTATATGTGATAGTACATGTTATGGGTCTGTATAACAGGTTTTTGTTGGCTTACTTTCACTTGTCTTGTTAGATAAGAGTGGAACCATTTTAATGTCATATAATCCTAGGAACTGCAGACTTAAAAGTATGTTTATGTAGAATCTAGTCAAAGACTGAGGTGATGTTTAGAAATAAGGACGAATCCTTGATTTTACTTTTCACGTCTATTCTTGAGCACTGACGATAGGATCTCCACTCCATGATTTAGTCTGAAACCATATTGCTGTGAGTCAAATGGTGTGTGAGCTGACCTGGTCCTGTAGCTGTAGTTGTATGAACTTACCTTTGCAAGGAAAAGTAGGCTGGAGATGGGCCTGTAGGAAATGGGGAGATTTGGGGACTGAGGTGCTTTTGATTATTGGAGACGAGCATTTTGAGGACCGAGGGGCATGTAGCCTTGTGTGTGGGAGCTGGGTCATCTTAAGTATAATGTGGACTAGTTCGGCTTGAGCTATTTTGATCCATCTTACTGGGCATGGGTCAAGAGGGGAGTGGTGGTTTGCATGTGATGTTTTCTAGATATTACCACACCGCCACTCCCCATATCACCACTCCCCACACTCTACACTCCCCACACTGCCAGCAGAGCAAGCTCCCCCGATCGGGGTAGAAATGCCTGAGCAGGAAATCGTCCCACTCAGAAGCTCCTGCCCAGTCGGGGTAGTGGGAGGGCTACAAAAAGGGAGCTACGGCATGCCTGGCGGGCCCTTGCCTGAGGGCCCTTTGGTGTGGCACAAAGGCGGGCACAGAAAAAAAAAACGGAACAGACCCACCTACAGGGCCCACAGGAGCCACACAAAAACAGTGGAAACAAAACAACAAGAGCAACTAAACCCACAGAAACTACCACAAAAAGCTACAGAAGCAAACCACAACAAAAGCAACCAATGGACTACAGCAACAAACACCCAACATACTCCAACTCACACAGCAAACCTAAAGCAACCCGAGACAGCACAGAAAGGGACCACCCAATGCCCTAAGAAACCAGCGCAGAAGCATAGCACAGCCCCAGGACACACAGGTACATCTACAAGCCATGCCACCCTTCCTAGCCCCAATTTACCTCCTAGCACCATTCCTGACCCTATACCCCTGCACCACAGACACTCTCCAACCATCCCTTGCCAGACATCACAACCATCCAAACCACAAACACCAACAACCCCCCCCCACACACACACACATGGGGCAACACCCACACACCAATCCATACCCCCAATCCCCTAAACAGCAACCCTCTCTCCATTTCACTAATAAATGCTCGCTCAGTCAGAAACAAATACCACATGCTCCAAGGCCTGATCACAACACAAAAGATTGACATCCTATGCATAACAGAAACTTGGCTAACAGACACTGACACTGTGCTCATGAATCAACTAACACCGAATGGATACAGTCGTCACCACTGTTCTCGAACACACACCAGCGGAGGAGGAGTAGCCATCATTGCGAAAGCCAACCTCCACCTCAGGAACCATGCCTCAGAAACAACCAATGAAGCAGACATACTCACCCTCGCCAACAAGCACCTCTCCATATGCCTAATCTACTGAGCACCCACCTCAAGCACCGACCTATTGGGTATACTACAACACATCTGAGAGCACCATCTCCACAAAAGAACAACTAATCCTTGGAGACTTCAACCTCCCATCACTCCAAGATAAACATGCCGAAGCCTTCATCATTGCCATGGAAGCAATGAACCTGACACAGATCATACACGAACCAACACACGAAAAAGGGAATACACTTGACCTCATATTCCTAAACTTCCAAAACGCCACTTCATACAAAAACCCAGAAATCACATGTGTACCATGGTCTGACCACTATCTCATCAACATATTCCACATCTACCAGCACACTAGCGTCAAAGAGAACAAACAACATACAAGAAGATTTAAACCATTCATCAAAGAGGATTTCCTGGCGCAAATACTACCTAAACTCCAAACAAGCTCTACCAATATCGATGACCTAATCTACAACTGGAATACCGCAATCTCCTCTGCATCCAGTGCAACAGCAAACAGGACCAAAACCAGACATACCTCAACAAAAGCCTGATGGTTCACCCCCAACCTACGGAAGCTGAAGACCAAACTCAGAAGAGCAGAAAAAGTGGAGAAAAACCCAAAAAAGAGGACGACAAAACAAAATACATGTGTGAACTAGACGCTTACCACACAGAAACCGATAAAGCAAAAAAGACCTACCACTCGAAGATCATAAACACCTCAATAAACAAACCATGGGAACTCTTTGAGATTGTCAAGAAACTAACAAAAGCACCCAACCACTCCAACCAACTACCGAACATCCCACCAGAACTACTAGCATGCCAATACAAGCAGCTTCAACAACCACAAAATCCACAACTGAATGCAGAGACAATAACCCACCCTACCACCATAGACATAGACTGGAGCACATTTGAAACAATCACAAAAGAAAAAATAGTATCAACCATCTCCCGCCTAAACACCACCACCTCTCCACTAGATCCCTGCCCTGCAGAATGGATAAAGAAAACCAAAGAGGACTTAAGCGCACCACTAACCCACATTGTTAATGAATCCCTCAGACAAGGACACATGCCAGACATCCTCAAAACCTCAATTATCCACCCAACCCAAAAAAAAACAACCTGGATCCCCTTGACCCCGCCTCCTTCAGGCCTATAGCAAGTCTCCCGTTCACCACCAAAATCATTGAGAAGATAGTTCAGCAACAACTTCAAGACCACTTAGATACCAACAACATACTGGACCCGCAACAACATGGCTTCCGTCCATTCCACGGAGTCGAGACCCTCATGACATCACTAATGAACACCCTCATCAAAGGCACGCAGACCAAGCACTCTGGATATGCTATGATCTTCCTGGACATATCTGCAGCCTTCGACGCCATCTCCCACAACATCCTCCTACACAGACTCCAAGAAATTGGCATCAAAAATGTCGTACTTCAATGGTTCCACTCCTACCTAACCAATAGACAACAACTGATCTGCACAAACATAGCAACATCCCCCCCCCCTTTCAGCAACACCAAGGAGTACCCCAAGGATCCACACTATCTGCCATGCTCTTCAACATCTACCTGCAACCACTCTGCTCAATCATACGCGCCCACATCAACTACCATATCTGTGCGGATGACATAATGCTCTATGGTCCAATCACAACCACTAATCCAATGAACAAACACCTATCAGACTGCTTCATAGAAGCCTCCAGCTGGCTACAAAAGAACAACCTATCCAACATAAAAAAACAGAAGCCCTCATAGTAACCAAAGACCCAGACTTCACACCACCTACACACCTCAACATAGGAGCCACACAAATACAAATTCAACCACACATAAAATACCTAGGAATCATAGAACAAGCGCTCACACTCAAGCAACAGATCAAAAAAACTACCGGAATAATATTCCACAAGGCAAAAACAGTACAACGCCTCAGACCTCTCATTGAACCGCAGGACTTCAGGACAGTCATGCAAGCCATGACACTCCCCCACCTGGACTACTGCAATATAATCTACCACGGACTACCTGCCACCCACACCAACCCACTACGAACTGTCTTAAATACCACAGCAAGAATTATCCAGAAAGCAAAAAAACAAGATCACATCACCCCAGTCCTGAGGGAGCTGCACATACTCCTCTCAAAAGTAGAAAAAACCGAACCCGATCGGAATCACCAAAATATCAAAACCAAGAATTCCGATACCATAAATCTCCCTGTGTTAGAAAAATATTTTTGTCGGAGAATGTCATCCCAGTACTAAGTATACAAGCAAAGCACCACTGTGACGTCTCCTTTTATTAATAATAATTTTAAAAAAATTACTTAGCTTCAGTAAGAAGAACTGCCAGTATTGCCAGAAAGACTACGACGTAGCGCTCGTTTCGGGTTCATGATATTTGCAACAAACCCTGCTTCAGGTCCGTCCGTAAGCAACAGTTGGCAATGAAGTAGTGAGCTAATCACATTTCCATCTGTTAGCTCACTACTTCATTGCCAACTGTTGCTTACGGACGGACCTGAAGCAGGGTTTGTTGCAAATATCATGAACCCGAAACGAACGCTACGTCGTAGTCTTTCTGGCAATACTGGCAGTTCTTCTTACTGAAGCTAAGTAATTTTTTTAAAATTATTATTAATAAAAGGAGACGTCACAGTGGTGTTTTGCTTGTATACTTAGTACTGGGATGACATTCTCCGACAAAAATATTTTTCTAACACAGGGAGATTTATGGTATCGGAATTCTTGGTTTTGATATTTTGGTGATTCCGATCGGGTTCGGTTTTTTCTACTTTTGATAGTGTTATTTTGAACCACGGCATTATGTCTTCGGTCCCATTCGCCTTCACTGAGGAACAGCTTACTAAATTAAAAAAGCAAAAATCATTATTTGATGAGGACCCTCTTGTTCCTTTGGATCAATTGCCATCTACCATTTCGGAATTAAAGGACCTGAATAAAAAATTAATTAGAGCTCAGATGCATGGTTTAGCCATGACACAGTATTTAAAATCTGCCGTCCTTCCTCGTGGGTTATGGGTGATTAAACCCCCAAAGCAATTTACAGAAGATGATGGATTTCTACAGAAATGGAACTCGATACTAAACAAATGTGGCTTTGACTTGGTTGCCCTGTTAGTGGAGAGGTCGACTCAGGAACAGGAATCTTTAACAACCCAGGTTGAGACTATGAGGAAAAGAATTTTGGAAACAACTGAACTTGCCATTTTTCAAGCTCAGTGGCTGGATTCACAAAAGCAGTTGGACTCTTATCAGGATTACATTAAAAGCTTGAAGATTCGTAAATTTAAGAGGGACAAGGTCGATTATGATAACAACTGTGTTTACAACTGGCCTTCTTTGAGAAAGAACCTCCCTGGCAAAAAAGTTACTTTTTACCCTGATTCTGGGGACTCTTCTGACACTGAATTTAGTGACCCCGGGACTGGGGCTGTTACTACCCCGCATCCTATGGCTGCGGAGAGAGGACGGGGCAATTCCTATCGAGGGCGTCGAACCCGCCGACAATATCAACAGGATTTTTGGGAGGGACCGGACACCCGGTCCCGCACAAAGAAACGTCAGTCATAAATATATCAGGTCAGGCTCTATCCCCGGTTCAACTACAAGTGTTGGATATGGGTTTATCCTTTGTTCCGACTCCCTGGTACGATGGGTTCACTGTACGGGTAGCTCTTCAAAAAGTTTTTCGCAAACTACGGGTCATTAAACATATGTCTATGGTTCCAGAGGTCACAGACTCTTCGGTGATCCGGAATCCTTCTAGGTGGTTTTCCCCCTGGTTCCCCTGATGGTGCCATCTCTACTTATCAAGATTTGGTGTTCAGCCATTTGACAGACTTGGAATCTCATTCTTCTCGGGGATATTCTAATTTGACCTATGACCAGCTCCAGGCTTTGAAGCAACTGCGAGAGTCTAATTTGGTGATATGGAGAGCTGATAAAGGGGGAGTTACAGTGGTCCTCTTCCCGGAACAATATCAACGGAACATAGAGACCCATTTGGCTGATCGACGTAACTATGTAATTTTACCTTTTGATCCAACTGAGGAGATTCGTCAGCATGTTCATTCAGTGGTCTCCGTTGCCTTCTTCAATAATTGGATCACACAGAATGAGATGGCATTCCTTGACAAGCAACATCCCAAGGTCCCGATTTTCTACCTGGTCCCTAAAGTGCATAAATCTCTTACCAACCCTCCTGGCCGTCCGATTGTGTCATGCAGGGATTCTTTGTTGGAGCCTCTTTCGAGGTTCTGTGACCTATTTTTGCAGCCAGCGGCGGCAGGGGTTCGGTCATTTATTAAGGATACCATGATTTTTTAGATCAATTACGGGCTTGTTACAATGTAAATTCTTATACATTCTTGATATCTTTGGATGTACAAGCATTGTATACTAACATAGATCAAGGTGAAGCATTAAATTGTCTGCTTGAATATCCTTTGAATCTTCCCGCCCGAATTCCTAAGTCATTTTTGCTTGAGCTACTTGAATTGGTGTTATAAAATAATTTCTTTTTGCACCAACAACAATTCTACAAACAGATACATGGAATTGCTATGGGGGCCACAGTGGCTCCATCAATTGCCACTCTCTATATGGCGGCCTTTGAAACTTCCTATGTATACACAGACCCTGCTTTTCAATTTGTCCCGTTTTGGAAGCGGTTTTTGGACGACATCTTTTTCTTGTGGACGGGTTCTCGCGTCGAACTAGATGACTTTATAGGACGGTTAAATACCCATTTGCCTAGGATTCAGTTTACGGCACATGTGTCTCCCCAGCAACTGGATTTTTTGGATGTTACTGTTTCATTAACAGCTGAGGGTTTTCAAACGACCCTCTATCGTAAACCATTGCAGCGTAATACCCTACTTCGCTATGACAGCTTTCACCCGCGGCTTTGAAGCAGGGGTTGCCCTATGGGCAGTTTCTGCGCTTAAGACGGAATTGCTCTTCTCTAATTGAATTTAAGATACATTCAGCGGACCTGTCATTGCGTCTCCTTCAGAGGGGATACCCTAAGTTGGTTATCAGTCGGGCTTATAAAAGAGCGTGCTACATGCATACTGAGTGGTTGGGTCCACAACCTCGGGCTCAGGACCAGGATCAAGACTCAAAGGTTACAGAGGTCCTCCCTTATATTAGGGGCATCAATAAGGTTACTCAGCTCCTTCGACGTTTCTGGCCAGTATTGGGCATACATTCATGTTTTCGAGATAAAGATCTACAGATAGCATACTCGAGGGGTACCAACCTTCGGGATCTTTTGATGAAGACAACTATTCAAGATCGTCCCGAGGTCTGTCATTCGGACAATGGTCATTTTGTTTGTGGAGCTTGTACCTACTGTGCATCGTCTTTAGTGGGACCCGATTGGGTTGATATTCATTCAGCTTATACATATTCCACTAAATGGCACACTGACTGTTCATCTCAATTTGTGGTGTACCTTATAATATGTCCCTGTTCATTATACTATGTGGGCCGAACAAAGAGGGCGATCCGACAGACTCTCGGAACATGCATCCCGATTAAGGACAAAATCCCTTTCGGCGCCCATAGTGGATCATTGTTTGTCTCAAGGTCATTTGTTCACCTCTCTGCACTGGCGGGTATTGGATTTCATACCGTATGATCCCCGCGGTGGTGATCGGGAACAGAGATTACAATATCAAGAACAACGCTGGATTCATAAGTTGGACTCCGTTACCCCTAGGGGTTTAAATCAACAAATTGATTGGCATACTATAATTTGATCTTGCTTTTGCTCCCTTAGAGGGATTCCCTGATGGTGGGTGTTTCCTCTTCCCTGGGGAGTGTTCTCATTGGAGCCTAGTTCCTCATGTGTTTCTGACGTCAGACGCCGAAGATCAAAATGGCTAATCACATTTCCATCTGTTAGCTCACTACTTCATTGCCAACTGTTGCTTATGGACGGACCTGAAGCAGGGTTTGTTGCAAATATCATGAACCCGAAACGAGCGCTACGTCGTAGTCTTTCTGGCAATACTGGCAGTTCTTCTTACTGAAGCTAAGTAATTTTTTTAAAATTATTATTAATAAAAGGAGACGTCACAGTGGTGCTTTGCTTGTATACTTAGTACTGGGATGACATTCTCCGACAAAAATATTTTTCTAACAGGGAGATTTATGGTATCGGAATTCTTGGTTTTCATACTCCTCTCAAAGCAAGAATCATAAGAACATAAGATATGCCATACTGGGTCAGACCAAGGTCCAAGCCCAGTATCCTGTTTCCAACAGTGGCCAATCTAGGTCATACATACCTAGCAGTTTCCCCAAAAGACACAGGTTCCGCAATGCTTGTACTGGGTCGAGCATTGATATCCTGGGTCCCTTCTTAATAATGGTTTATGGACCTTTCCTCCAGGAACTTGTCCAAACCTTTTTTAAACCCAGCTATACTAACAGCCTTTACTACATCCTCCGGTAACAAATTCCAGAGTTTGATTACACGTTGAGTGAAAAAATATTTTCTTTTATTAGTCTTAAATAGTTTACCCTGTAGCTTCATTGCATGTCCCCTAGTCTTTCTATATTCTGATAAGGTAAACAATCGATCTACGTTTACCCGTTCCACTCCGTTCATTAATTTATAGACTTCTATCATATCTCCCCTCAGCCGTCTCTTTTCCAGGTTAAAGAGCCCTAACCTTTTTAGCCTTTCTTCATAGGAGTATCCTTCCATTCCCTTTACCATTTTGGTGGCTCTTCTCTGAACCTTTTCTAATAACTCTATATCCTTTTTAAGATACGGCGACCAGAATTGCACACAATATTCAAGGTGCGGTCTCACCATGGAACGATATAAAGGCATTAATAATATCTTTTGTTTTATTTTCCATTCCTTTCCTTATGATAACCTAGCATTCTATTTGCTCTCTTGGCTGCCGCTGCACACTGGTCCGAGGGTTTTAACATGTTATCCACAATGACGCCTAAATCTTTTTCCTCGGTGGTGGTTCCTAATGTGGAACCTTGCATTGTATAACCATAGTTTGGGTTGTTCTTCGCTAGGTGCATAACTTTGCACTTGTCCACATTAAATTTCATCTGCCATTTTGATGCCCAGTCTTCTAATTTATCAAGATCCTCTTGCAATTTTCCACAGTCCTCTTGGGTTTTAACAACTTTAAATAGTTTTGTGTCATCTGCAAATTTGATAACCTCACTCGTTATTCCACTTTCCAGGTCATTTATGAATATGTCAAAAAGCAGCGGACACAGCACAGATCCCTGGGGTACACCACTATTCACCTTTCTCCATTGGGAAAATTGTCCATTTAGCCCAACCCTCTGCTTTCTATCTCTTAACCAGTTCTTGATCCACAGTAGTACACTGCCTCCTATCCTATGACTCTTTAGTTTGCCAAAAGTCTCTGAGGGACCTTGTCAAAGGCTTTCTGAAAGTCCAGATACACTATATCAACAGACTCACCTTTGTCTACCTGTTTTTTCACACTTTCAAAAAAACATAACAGATTAGTAAGACAAGATCTTCCTCGTCTAAAGCCATGTTGGCTGTCTCCCATTAGGCCATGACTATCTACATTCTGAGTCATTTTATTCTTTGATTTCTACCATTTTTCCCGGTACTGACGTGAGGCTCACCGGTCTGTAGTTTCCCGGATCACCCCTGGACCCCTTTTTTAAAATTGGTGTTACATTGGCGATCCTCCAATCTTCAGGTATTAGAGATGATTTTAATGATAGTTCACAGATTACTAATAGCAGGTCTGCAATCTCATATTTCAGTTCTTTCAACACCCTTGGATGTATACCATCCGGTCCAGGTGATTTGCTACTCTTCAGTTTATCTAATAGTTGTAATACATCTTCCCGATGTATCGATATTTCCTTCAATTCTTCCGCACCTTTAAATACCACTTCAGTCATGGGTAACATCCCTACATCTTCCTCAGTAAAGACTGAAGCAAAGAATTCATTCAGTCTCTCCGCTATCGCCTTGTCGCCTCTTAGTGCCCCTTTAACTCCTCTCTCATCTAATGGACCAACTGACTCTCACAGGTTTTTTGCTGTGAATGTACTTGAAAAAATCTTTATTTCGCGTTTTTGCTTCCACAGCAAGCTTCTTCTCAAATTCTCTTTGCCTGCTTTATCAATGCCTTGCATTTGATTTGCCAGTGCTTGTGCTGTTTCCAGGTTTCGTCGTTTGGCTCTTTTTTTCCATTTCCTGAAAGATGCTTTTTTGGCAACAGCCTCTCTGACCTCACCTTTAAACCATGCTGGCAGTTTTTTGGACTTCCTTCCACTTTTCTTAAAGCGTGAAATACAACTGGTCTGGGCTGCCAAGATAGTATTTTTCAACAACACCCAAGCTTGATGTAAGTCTTTAACCTTTGCAACTGCTCCTTTTAGTTTTTTCTTAACTATTTTCCTCATTTTATCATAGTCTCCCTTTCGAAAGTTAAAAAGTAGTACTGTGGATTTCCGTACTATCCCTCCTCCACTAATTAAATCAAAGGCGATCATGCTATGATCACTATTGCCAAGTGGCCCCAACACCCTTATCTCTTGCACTAGATCTGGTGTTCCACTAAGGACCAGGTTTAATATGGCTTCCCCTCTGGTCGGTTCATGAACCAGCTGCTCCAAGAAGCAGTCATTTATGTCATCTAGGAACTTTATCTCCCTAGCATGTCCTGCCGTGACACTGACCCAGTCGATACCGGGGTAATTGAAATCACCCATTATTATTACTGTGCTGTAAGTTTTGTTAGCTTCCTTGATTTCTTTGAGCATTTCATCATCCATTTGTTCATTCTGGCCCGGTGGTCGATAGTACACCCCCACTGCCATCGCCTTCCCCTTTTTACATGGAATTTCAAACCATAGAGATTCTACAGCAAATTTTGTTTCCTGCAAAACTTTAATTCTTTCTGACTCAATGCCCTCTCTAACATAGAGCGCAACCCCTCCACCAATTTGATCAACTCTATCATTACGATATAGTTTGTACCCAGGTATCAGTGTCCCACTTGTTGTCCTCCTTCCACCATGTCCCTGATATTCCAATCATATCTAACCTCTCATTTAGTGCTATATATTCTAACTCTCCCATCTTATTTTTTAGACTTCTAGCATTTGCATACAAGCATTTTAGAGACTGTATTTTATTCATATTAATTTGGCTATTGGTAGACATGGGTAATCAAATACAAATCTACCCTACTTATTCACAAAGCCCTCTACCAAACCCAGACTTCCCAGCTCCGCACTCTACTGCCCCAACCCACCCACAACAAAACAACCAGACAAACCACCAGTAACTCCCTCATCATCCCCCATAAACGGACCAAATACAATCAATGGACCTGCAACAGAGCCTTCAAACTGTACGCACCATCCCTCTGGAGCTCTACCAAGTCTTATCAGAAGCAATGGAGATCCCTTGACATTCAGGAAACAACTAAAAAACGTCCTATTCCAGGAATACCTCGGACCAGAAGCAAACACCCATCACTGACTACCCCCCAGACCCCCTAATCATACCTTCGGATCTATTTTCTAAGAGACTGATGTACATTGTCTATGTCCTTTATAACTGTTCAGATCATTAATGTTGGCCCCCCGGTGATAGCCCCAACCCTAGAATTGATTATTGTCCCCCACCCTTAAATGTTAAACCGCTTTGACCCAGTGAAAAGCAGGATATAAATAGTTAAATAAATAAAAAAATTAAATATTCCGTGGAGATTGGTTTGAAGGCTTGTCAAGAGGCAGAGACAGATCTGATGCTTTGTAATGTTGAGTGATTGCTCTGTTCTTGTGAATCTTGCTTTGATTAGCCAGTTTTATGTGGTGATGTCATCCTTCATTTCTTGATTAGGGCGCTTTTATTAATGATACTATATCAAATAACTGGGCCAGTTTAGCGAGCTGCTTATTTAACTTTGATATTTCTCCTTATTTATGATGTTTTGGTATTGTAATTTGGATGTGTAGGCATTTGTTGTCAGAATAATCACCATTTTCTCTCAATTTGTTGTAGTTTAGTTTCTCTTAGCTTTACGGTGTACCAAGTAGTAGTGTGGTGATAGCTTATGGTTATAATTGTCTGTGCTACTATTGCAGCTTTATCTAATTCTTAATCAAGCTGTGTCAAGATTCTGTTTAAGAATGTTTGCTTGTCCAGCTGGAGAAATCTTCTAGTTGTAGGCTGCAGTCAGGTGTCTGTGAGGGTTCTGATTGTGATGGTTTTATGATCAGATCATGGTATTGGGGAGGTTGTGGGGAAGGGTGTGTAATTCTTTTAGCATTTGATGAAATATGAAAATGAGATCTAGTATGCCTCATTTTTTCATGGGTTGGTTTGTTGATTTGGCTGAGTTCTCCAGGAAGAAGCAGGAAGTCAGTCCTCACATATGGGTGGTGGTGCTGATGGAACCCTCGCAGAAGCATCTCCCCAGCTTTCAAAGAAAGCCTTTGGGCTATGTCACCATGCATGCATGGTCCCTTTCCTGCCTAAGGGTGCCATCTCACTCGGTCTCCCTTTTCCACAGAGCCCTACAGTCTTTCGTCCCCGGAAAATAGTTGATTTTCTTGTATACTTTTGTGTATCATCCAGTTAGTACCAGTCCTTTTCCCGCCTACAATCCCCATTGCCTCAGCTTCAGGACTCAGAACCTTTTTAGTTAGGTTTTTTCCATTCAGCACGTTTTCACACCTTTTCTAACCGCTGGCCACGTTGGAGGTCTTCAACCTCACTGAGGCCCTTTTTGCCCCAATGGCCACCGGATTTAAAAAAGTATGATCGGTGCTCCAGGAACATGTCCCTTACTGACACGCATGATTGTTGCCTCAGGTGTCTAGGTGCTGACCATGACCCAGAGGCATGCTCCCTGTTCAAAAAGGTTTCTGCTAAGGTTATCCAGTGTCGCCAGCAGAAGCAGGATGACATCTTCCACAGGTCAGACTCAGTCCCGCAAGGTCCCTCAGAGTCACGTAAAGCCCCTGCAGTGCCCAAGCGGGCACGTGGACACTCTGAGAAGGGTTTCCCGGAGCAAGAGCATTAGAAAGTAGTCTTCGATGACCTCTCCCTGGGAATGGGACTCGCACAAGTCCCGTGCAAGGTCCCACAGCCCCGGGAGGGTTTCTGAGGAGTCTGAGTGGGAGCTGCCAGCTAAGGTACCCAGGACAGATGCCGAGGCTACCAGCGATGGATCTCTGACACCCGAGCTGGTCACCCCAGACTCTGTGGTGAAGGCCTGCAACCCTTGAGTGGGAAGCCAGGATGATGGCATTGGAATGCAGCAAGCTTTGATGCCTGGCCCTGCCAGTACACATGCTGAGACCACAGGGACTTGGATATCGACTCCCCAGGCTGCCAAGAGATTCTTGAGCTCCATGCCTCAAGTCGATCCTCGGCGAGGGTCTCTATCCTGCTCCCAGTCCTTGGGAGTGAGATCCTCCCTGGCAAGCGCCTCCTGGCTCAGGCCAAACCCTAGCCATGGTTCATCGAAGGCCTGATTCAACAATGCCCTTACAGCCATTGAGCCTCGAGTTCTTGACAGACTACTCGGACTGAGAGTCCAAAGACATGACCTCCCCTCTGATCCATCCCTGACAACATTGAGGTCACTGTTCCCTCTAAGCTGTGCGCGTGTGTGCGCGCACACACCTCGCCGAGCGAGCGCACATACTTTACAACAGAGCACACAAAAATTACAGCTCTGATTCTGATAGAAAACACCGACGTCTTAAAATTTAAAAGTTATGACTGTAATTACTAGAAATTTCCCACTTCATTTAGTAATCTATTTTCATTTAATTTGATTAAAATCAATGTGGTGTACATACTGTATTCTGACGTGTAGTCAAATTTTAAAGTATATAACTCCGAGTGTCGTTATGTGGCGCACAAAAATTTAACCTTCCTTCAAAATCTGCACACAGCTGATATTTGATGCGCACACAGCCTACAGAAAATTAGAGGGAACATTGATTGAGGTGCCGGTCTCTGCCAGAGGACACCTCATTCCTAGAGTTTGTCCAAGACATGGCGAAGATGCTGTCCCTTACCATGGAGTTGGAGGAGAACCTCTGCACGGAGGAACTCAAAATCCTCCAATACAAGGCCCCACTCATGGAGGCCCTCACGGTTCTCATCCCCTCCATTCTTGCAGTGGTGCCAGTTGTGAGCCAACACCTGAACACTATGTACCGGGTCCAGTGAGGGCCTGGCTTCAGGAAGGTGCAACTCCCTCACACCTCCATGGTGGCAGTCGGCCATGTGTCGACAAAAAAGCCCAAAGACTCACTCTTCGGTGCCCCTAGTTAGGGCCCTTGACACCTTAGGGCATAAATGTTACCAGGGCTCGATGCTAGCATGCCATATTCAAGCATATCAGCTGTATATCGGCATGTACTTCCGAAACCTAACCAAGGAACTTGAGGGTTTCTGGGCAGGTCTCAGCACGGACCACTTCAAACGTTTCCAGACCCTCACAATCTATCAGAGTGCTCAAAGTATTTCTCAGGTAGCCTACGAATGGCTTAGAGCAGGGGTCTCCAAACAAGTCTTGGAGGGCTGCAATCCTGCCAGGTTTTGTGATATCCCTAATGAAAATACATTTGTTGTCCAAGTAATCACCATTTTCTCTCAATTTGTTGTAGTTTAGTTTCTCTTAGCTTTACGGTGTACCAAGTAACAATGTTAGCTTATGGTTCTATTTGTGCTGCTATTGCAGCTTTATCTAATTGATCAGGCTGTGCCAAGATTCTGTTTAAGAATGCTTGCTTGTCCAGCTGGAGAAATCTTCTAGTTGTAGGCTGTGGTCAGGTGTCTGTGAGGGTTCTGAGGGATATTGATTGTGATGGTTTTATGATCAGATCATGGTATTGGGGAGGTTGTGGGGAAGGGTGTGTAATTCTTTTAGCATTTGATGAAGTATGAAAATGAGATCCAGTATGCCTCCTTTTTTCATGGGTTGGTTTGTTGATTTGGCTGAGTTCTCCAGGAAGAAGCAGGAAGTCAGTCCTCACATATGGGTGGTGATGCCGATGGAACCCTCGCAGAAGCATCTCACCAGCTTTCAAAGAAAGCCTTTGGGCTATGCCACCATGCATGCATGGTCCCTTTCCTGAGACCATACTACTGCAGCTTACTGACTCTGATCGTGGCCTGCTTGCTCCCCTTAGTATGAGCGTCGATCAGATACACTCAGAGCGCCAGGAACAGTGGCCAGCGAGGTGAGGAGCTGATGTGCTTGCTGGCTTCCACATGACTGGGGAAGGACTCAGCAGAAAATGACAGAGCTGGCTGACTCGCTGTGATCTTTGCTGTGGTAGATATGCAGATGAGTCTTCTGGTCCTCTGCTGCTGGGATGAGTGCAGGGTCTGGCATCTCTTGCCTGGGTGATTTGGGGTGAGCTCTGGAATCTTCTGCTAGGCTTTAAAGGACAGTGGTGATATTAAGCTGCTGCCCAGTTATGGCAAGGTGGGCAACAATTAAGGTCCAGCAGAGGTTGGCATAACATTCACTGTGGAAACTGGTCAATGGCCAAATATTGCTGCTGCCTAGTTGACTTCGTCATTCTGGGCAACCTAGATCTTCAATGCCAAGGCCAGCTATGACCCCACCATTGAATATCTGGGTTTAAGTTTAGCAGTGGCAGCTGGCCATGTTAGAATGGCTATCTGCCATGTCTGAATATCCTCCTCCCCTCCTTCCAAGTGTTTTGTTTTTGTGGTGTTTGCTTGTTTAAAAAAAATGGGGGCTCTGGTTCCCTGCTTCTATATCACAATGAAAATTTGAACACTAGCTTTTTCTATCAAGATATCACTTCAAGCTATCTGACAGGAAAGAAAATAATTTAGCAGATTCTCTTAAGCCAACAACTGGACCTACATGAATGGTCTTTGAATATTCAGGTAATGCACCATCTCCTTGAGTTCTGGACAACCGCAGATTGACCTATTTGCAACAGACCTGAATACAAAGTGCATGCAATTCTGCTTAGTTTGACCAGCAGCCTGCAGATTCAATTGTGAATGCATTGTGTGACAATGGAATACACATCTTTATATATTCCCTCCTTTCACTCATTCCACGAGTACTGCAAAAGGTTCATGAAGAGGGAACACAGATCTTGATAGCTCCCTGCTGACCCAGGTAACATTGATTCACAGATCTTTCTTTTATGTTGAGGCCTCCCATACTCTTGTGATGGCACCTTGCCCTTTTGACCCTGACAGGAGGATCATTCATTCATCCCAATCTCAGGAGCCTCTTGCTAACAGCTTGGAGATTGTTTATAAGTTGCAGTCAAACTGCAAGTTCACAAAGCCATTAAGGATACTTCATGGAGTCCTAGAGACCCTGGACTCAAATCATACCAAAGCAAGTAGATATTTGTACATTGGGCTACTGCTCACAATCCAAACCCCTTCTTATGCCCCATTGAACAAATGCTTGTATACCTTCATTGCCTCTCGATATTGTGACTTCAAACTTCTGTTAGCATTCATTTAGCTGCCATTGTGGCTTATCATACTCAAAAAGAAGGAAGAACATTGTCCATAGTCCCCCTTAGTTTCCAGATTCATGAAAGGCATGAACACACTACCCCCCCCCCCCCCCCCTATATACACCCCCACCATCTTCATGAGACATTAATGTAGTCCTGGCACAATTCATGGAAACCTCCTTTGAACCATTGATCCAAGCCTCTGCATGAGAGATTATCCCAAATTGTTTTTCTTCTGGTTATCACTTCTGTAGATGTTAGTGAGCTACATGCTCTAGTATGTTATCTGCCATATACTCTGTTCCTCCAAATAAGATGCTCCTCTGAATGCATCCCAAATTTTATCCCAAAAATAGTATCTCCTTTCTATCTGAATCGATCCATCGTATGCCCATCTTTTTCCTATTACAAAACAGGGAAACCATAGTATGCTCTCCACACATTGGATTGCAGACATGCATTTCTTTACTACCTCCAAGTAGCCAAAGATGTAGGTGATAAAAGAAACTAAACCAGCTTTTTACAACCCCATTATCTCTGGCTATCCAACATCCACTATCTGGGTCTCTGACTGTATCAACTTTTGCTACACAAGTGTGTGTAATGCCCTCTGGAACAGTGGGCCCACATCAACTAAGAGTAAAATCAGCTTCCATAGCACATGCAAGAAAGACCATATGGCCTATGTTTCTATGATATTGTAATGCAACAATATGGTCTTCTGTGCACACCTTTGCACATCATTGCCTTGATTGTTCTTTGTTTCCAGATGCAGTATTTAGACAAGAAATAATCAAAAACCGGTTTTCTTTAATATCTGAGAGAACTAGCTCCACCACCCTTCACAAAATGCCCATAGCTCAGGACTTGCCAAAGGAATGTGGCTGCATTTCCTACCTGCTTGTCTACAGAGAAAAATGGCAAGGAAATGCAGCCACACATGCTTGCCTACCTTTCCCCCTCAGGAAAGAAACTCTTTAAATTGACAAAGCAAAACTGTAAACACTAGATTAACTTCTGCAAAGGTTTTATGCTTTGGATGGCCTGCTTACCTGATGATCTGAGAGGGGGAATATTGACATGCAAGTGCATTGAAGTTCTAAAAGACTTCGTAAGCTGGGGGAGGGCCGCAGACACTCTGTCATTGAGAGTGGTTGCATTTCCTTGCTGCCTACAGAGAACCCCTGTTACAGGTAAGCAACTTTGATTATTGACCATATAAAGTGCCATGGTTTAATGGGACAAAGCCAACATGGGTTTAGCAAAGGAAGTCTTGCCTTACTGATCTGCTATAAATTTTTAATGTGTGACTAAATGGATAGATAAAGGTGAGCAGGTGGATAAAGTGTCTGGATTTTCAGAAAGCCTTTGACAAGGACCCTTATGAGACTCTTGGGGGGACATTTTTAAAAGTCACACTAGGAGCCAATATACTATTGTGAATTGGGAACTAGTTAAGATAGAAAACAGGGTAGGGTTAGATAGCCAGTTTTATCAATGGAGAAAGGTGAATAGTGGAGTACCCCAGGAGTCTGCGTTGGGCCCACTGCTTTTTAACATATTCATAAATGACCTGGAACTGGGAACAGTGAGTAAGATCAAATTTTCATATGAGTTATTTAAAAATCTTAAATTGCATGAGGACCTTGGGAGACTAGGGGGCTTGTTTACAAAGCTGCGGTAGCGGTTTGCGATTGTTATCGGAGCTGCAGCCCCATTGATTTCAATGGGGCCGTGGCTCCGATAACTATCACGAATCGCTACTGCAGCTTTGTAAACAAGCCCCTTGGTGTCCAATTTAATGTGGGCAAATGCAAAGTTTATGCATATAGGAACAAGCTAAACTACAGTTAATACAATGCACCATTACACGTTAGGAATCCTCACCCAGAAAAAGGATCTAGGGGTCATTGTGGATAATACCTTGAAACCTGCTCATTGTGCAGCAACAGTAGCTAAGAAAGCAAATAGAATGCTAGGACTCATAAGGAAAAGAATGGAGAATAAAACAAAGGATATCAAAACCTCTATTGTTCCATAGTGCGACTGCACCTTGAATATTGTATGAAGTTCTGGTTGCCATCCCTAAAAAAAAAAAGGATATAGCAGAATTAGAAAGTACAAAAGAGTGGCCAAAATAAAGGGGATGGAAGGATACTCGACAAGGAAAGGCTTACAAGGTTAGACCTCTATCATATCTCCACTCAGTTGTCTTTCCAAGCTGAAGAGCCCTAAGTGGAGTGAAACAGGTAAATGTGTATCAGTTGTTACTCTTTTGAAAAGTAGAAAAATATGCAATGAAACTACAATAAAGCACCTTTTGAGCCTATTAGAAAATATTTTCACTCAATGCATAATCAAACTCTGGAATTTGTTACTGGAGTATGTAGTAAAAGCTGAACAGTATTGCTAGATTTAAAAGAGGTTTGGATAAGTTCCTGGAGGGAAATAAACCATTTTTAAAGAGGACTGGGAAAATCCACTGTCCCTTGAATAAGCAGCATGGAATCTCTACCTTTTGGGAACGTGACAGGTACTTATGACCTGGATTGACCACTGTTTGAAAGTCCATCAAGCCCAGTTCCCTGTTTGTCTGACCCAGTATGGCATTTTATGCTCTTAAGACAGTTTTGCTCTCCCCACTATCATAAACTTAGAGCTTAAGGTGTGTATCTCAACCACCAGCCTCCTAACAGGAGTTAGGGATATGCATTTGTTGTGTTCTGTACATGGGCTTAGTACATCTGCTGGTTTCCTGTCTGGGTGCAGTAGTTGAGGGTGGATACCCTGCCTGAATAAGCCATATTGCTTCAGCCTTAGCTCTATTTGTGTTACTGAGAAGATCTATCGAACCTAGGATTTGATTTTAGAAAGTTAAGAGCTAAAGAGGATAACAAAAGCAATTCTTATGCTAGTCTGACTTAATTTTGTGCATATTTACATTTTATTTAACAATGTAAAGTGGCATTTTAAAATGCCCAAGGCAAATTTGAGTTGTCCATGGTGGAACATGCAGAAATGCCGGGGATGTATGTCCCAGCCTTTTTTTAAGCAGCTTAGATGTCACTGACATGGGGACCTCCATCCTAACTGCCAGCTTAGCCTGGTTCAGCCACCACACCAAACTCTGGCCTCCACCCGCAACTGCAGCAGCTAATTTTGAATTTACCATTGAGACAAGAGCTCTCTAAAGCTGTCACAAACATGCCCTTTCAAATGAAATGTGCTTAGTGAGCAGTATCGGCATTTTGTCAACAGGGCAGACTAAAGTCCCAGCTTGGAGCTTTTCTACCTACAGTAGGTGGCTGTGTTTTAGCAGGAACTGAAGACTGGGTTTTTTTCAGTTTCAGGCTTCTATTCATGATTTGTCCAGAAGGCTTGTAGTGGTTAAAACTATCCAAGATACACATGGTTGTGAATTTTTTCAGGGCAAGTGAACACCTGGTGGGAGAGTGGTGCTTATCCCTCGGGGGGGTTGCCTCTTTCCTATGGAACAGATTTTTCTCTGTGAACAAGCAGGCAGTAAGTCCTCACGTATGGGTAATGTCCTCAATGGAGCTCATGTGAAATGCTCCTCGGCTTCCGTTGGGAGCTGCACCACTCATCCACACCTGCCTGCCATGGTGCCATCTTCTCCAGTCTCCATTTTCCTCAGAGCACATAGGACATGTTCTGCACCATCTGAAAGAACTTTCTCTTCTACACCCTGCGGGTATTCTTTTTTTTCTTAGTACTGCCTGTTAGTTGTCTTCCAGCCAGTTTTTAGGGGGGGTTTTGTGATTTTTGGTGCTTTCTGGCTTTTCCCTGCTATTGCAATCGAGGCCTTCAACCTTGTGGTGTGGTCTTCCCAGACATGTCTAAGCCAGTAAGTGGCTTTAACAGGTGCACAAAATGTGGCCACACCATTTTGGTCTCAGACAGGCACAACTGGGGCCCAGGCACCAGCCTGCTTCCTGCAGCCTTTGCCTGTAGATGACAAGGAGGGGCTTGAAGGGTTAGGAAAGGCAGGAGTTGTCACTCTTCAGGACATCTGATTCAGCATACTTGATGATGCTGTTGTGGAGTTCTGCTGAGGCATCAATTGTGTGTGATGCCTGGGTGCATTTGGACCAGAGGGGCAGAGGTACTGACTGGAATCGAAGAAGGACCTGACAGTGATCCTGTTAGTGTCAAAAGGGTGTCCAAGCCCTGATCAAACTGAAGGTTTATTGGCACCGCACCCCTTTATGGCGTGACATGGACAGTGAGGGCTGGGAGTGGCCTGCCAAGCTTTGGTGGGAGGAATTGACTCCCAGCTGGGAGGAATCAACCTCCGGCCCTGGAGGGCAGCCAAATTTCTCCCAATGAGCCTGTTATGGTCCCCACCGGAGGTATTTGCACCAGTGACTGATGATGCAATTCTCCAGGACCAAGCAGGAAGTCAGTCCTCACATATGGGTGACGTTGGCACCGACGGAGCCCTCGTGCAGAGCATTTCCCCAGCTTTTAAAGAAAGCCTTTGGGAATTGCAGCGCGCATGCGGGGTCCCCTTCCCGCCCAAGGGTGCCATCTTGCTCAGTCTTCTCTTTTCCGCGGAGCCCGACGGATGTAGTTCGTTTTTTCTCCGAGGAAAAAGTTGATTTTCCCTGTTTTTTCTCTTTTTGCTCCGGTTTGACGCCGGATCCTTTTCCCGCTTGGACCGATACGCCGGTATTGAGTCCTTTTTCTCTTTTTCGGTTTTTGTCCTTTGTGACTGGCGTTTGCGCCTTTTTTCTTTTTTCCCTGGCAGGGGCCCATTTTTCCCCCAATGGCTACCAGCGGGTTTAAGAAATGTGATCGGTGTAAGAAACTTATGTCTCTTACTGACACACATGACTGCTGCCTCGGACCCAATCATGACCTGATGATCTGTGGTCCGTGTGGCAAAATGTCCTCGAAGGTGTTGAGGAGTCGACAGCACCAAAAGGATAGGATCTTTTCTGACTCGGTGTCCGGCCGGGCCCGGACCTCGTCGTCTCGGGACTCCGGCCCTGAGCAGCGTCGGGGTTCCTCTGAGCGGGGGTCTCCTTCGCAGGAACATCGCAGGAAGAAGAAACCCACGAGGGTGGCGTCGGTGGACGCTCCTGGTTCCTCGAGGGCCAGGTCGCATAGCCCTGATAGCTGTCCCGGGTCTTTGGAGTTGGAGAGGCCTGCCAAACATCCTTGTGTCGAGATGGAGTCTCCTGGACACGTAAGTGCTGTTGTCCTCGTGGACTCTCCTCCGAGGGAGCCGACGTCGGGCCCGACACCGTCGGGGCCCGAGTCAGAGGCTGTTGGGTCTCCTGAGCTCGGATTCAGGTTGACGGCCTTGGAGAGCAGCTTCGCTGCCTTCATGGAACAGCAGCGGGCATTGATCACCGGTCTCACCGGTGCATCTGCCCCGACCACTGGGACCTCGACGGCCAAGTCGACCCCGGAGGCCGAGCCGATCCTTGAGTCCATGCGGGCTCGAGTCGATCCTCGGCCACGGTCTTCCCGCGACCTCCTGTTCAGGGCCGAGGTCGTCGACGCCGGTACTCTCGGCGTCGGGGCGGAGGGCATCGGTGCCCACCTGACCGGAGCCACCTGACTCCTCCTCCGAGGAGTCGGGCTGGGAGACTGAGGACGAAGAGTCACCTGACTCTCATCGGACTCTGTGTCCCATCGGACTTGCCCGAGTCCGAACCTCAGAGACGATCCCCACCGGAGGATACCCGGTTCTCGGACTTCGTGCGGGATATGGCCAAGGCCTTGGCCTTCCCCACAGATCCTGAGGAGGAGCCTCGAACCCCTCCAGTATGACTCTCCCCCGAAGGAGGCCTTTACTGTTCCGGTTCCTCCGATGCTGGAGCGGCTGCTCTTCCGCGTGTGGGAGACCTCGGCCTCGATGCCGGTGTTAAGCGAGTCGATTCAATCTATCGAGTCCGCAAGAGCCCCGGGTTCCAAAAGGCGCAATTACCGCACCTCTCCATGGTTGTGGAATCGGCCATGCATCGAATGAAACGTCAAAAGATGCACTCCGCGGTGCCTCCCGGCCGCGAGGCCCAGAACCTGGATGCCCTCGGTAAGAAGTGCTTCCAGGGCTCTATGCTTGCTGGCCGTGTCCAGACATACCAGCTCTACATGGGCATGTACCTCTGAGACCTGGCGAAGGAGATTGCCGGGTTCTCTGCTGGTCTCTCCGAGGAACCTTTGCAGAGGTTCCAGGCCTTGTCCACTGGTATTTGGGAGTGCTCGAAATTTATCTCTCGAGCAGCCTACGATGGCTTCGAGGCTTCGGCCCGAGTAGCTGGGGCCGGCATCGGTGCCCGCTGACAGGCTTGGCTACAGTCATCCGACCTCGAGCCATGGGTACAGAACAAGTTGGTCGATATCCCCTGCCGGGATGAAAACCTTTTCGGCAAACCCATGGCTGAAAAGGCTGCTGAGCTCGAGACAGACTCTCACCAGGACTAGGCTGTCCAGAAAAACCTCTGCTCCTTCTCAGAAAAAGAAGGGCCCGGGGAAAAAAGACCTTTTTACCCGAGGAAGTCATCTGCCTATAAACAATACCCTTATTATCAGGCCTCTGCAGCTCCCCAACAGGGTCAGCATGCCAAGGGGCAGGGTCAAGGGCCCTGTAGGCAGAAGGCCCCCAAGCCACCTACACCGGCCCCTGCTCAGCAGGGTGGGGTTTTTTGACTCAGACAGCATAGCCTCTTCTCAGCTGGCTTCTCTCAGCACAGAAGGCCGGCTGGCCCACTTTGCCCACAGGTGGTCATCTGTCACATCAGATACCTGGGTTCTTCATATAGTCCAACAGGGCTGTCTTCTCCATTTTCACCAGGTACCTCCCTCCTATTTTCCAGGGGAGCCTCCAAGACTCCCTTTGCACAGGGACCTACTCCTTCAGGAGTTAGCAAGTCTGCTAAAGGATCAGGCTGTGGAACCGGTGCCCCACCACCTAAGAGGTCACGGCTTTTATTCCAGGTACTTTCTGGTACCAAAAAGAACAGGAGGCCTCAGACCCATCCTAGACTTGCGCAACCTCAAGTTCCTGGAGAGGGAAAAGTTCAAGATGCTTACCCTTGAAATCCTGCTGCCCTACCTCCAGCAGGGAGCCTGGCTATGCTCCTTAGATCTAAAGGATGCGTATACGCACATCCTTATTCATCCAGACCACAGACAATATCTCAGATTTGTTGTGGGGGGAAACCATTATCAGTACAGAGTACTACCCTTTGGCCTGTCCTCCGCTCCCAGGGTGTTCACCAAGTGCCTGGCAGTGGTGGCGGCCTACCTGAGGCTTCAAGGTCTTTTTGTGTTTCCGTACCTGGATGACTGGCTCAAAAGGGGTCAATCTTCCCAGGGGGCCAATCAAGCCACCCTTTAGCTTACCCCAGCAGCACAAGATGTACTGTGTAGCAGCCCTCTTTTAATAAGTGTTATTTCCCTCCCTCCCCCCCACGCCTGGGATAATCGTAGCTTTATAGGTACTTACACATCTTAAAAGACAGGAGGTGCTCTCAGGTGAAGCTCATTACCCAAATCAGTTATACACTAAGGTGAACAAGGTATATTACATGTACTAGGTACAGTTTTATTACTATAAATATCCATAGCAACCCTTAGTAAGTAAAGAACTTAGATCTAAACACAAACTTAAAACTAAGATGCAGACAGCAGACCAGCAGCGGGATGGGGGCTTTCCAGTCTTTTGCATTGAGTGTCACATGTATGATTTTCTCCCAGTTGGTGAGAGGTCTTACGTGTGCACTAGGTGCAAGGAGCTCTTTACTCTAAGAGGGAACAAGTCTGTTCTCTAGAGGCTAAAGTAGCAGACTTGGAAAGCATAAGACAGACAGAGAGGTACATAGACGAGACCTACAGGGATATAGTCCTGAAGTCCCACCTCCAGTCTGGCAGCATCCCTGTTGCCATGGAGGAGAGAGGTCATGTGACAGGAGAGCATCACCCTGGTGTGGCAGGAAGTGATCCTGTAACTAGGACCTGTCCTCCAGGTGATGTAAAACCCTCTCGCACCGAGGAGGTTTCTCCACGGCCATGTGCCCATGAGGGAAGGGTTAGGACAGCCATTATAGTTGGTGATTCGATCATTAGGCATGTAGATAGCTGGGTGGCTGGTGGACGTGAGGATTGCCTGGTAACATGCCTGCCTGGTGCTAAGGTAGCGGACCTCACGCGCCACCTAGATAAGGTCTTAGATAGTGCTGGGGAGGAGTCTGCTGTCTTGGTACATGTCGGTAATGTGGTAGTGAGGTTCTGGAGGCTAAATTTAGGCTTTTAGGTAGGAAGTTGAAATCTAGAACTTCCAGGGTAGCATTCTCCGAAATGCTTCCTGTTCCATGCGCAGGACCCAAAAGGCAGGCAGAGCTCTGGAGTCTCAATGCGTGGAGGAGACAATGGTGCAGAGATGAGGGTTTTGGATTTGTTAGGAACTGGGGAACATTCTGGGGAAAAGAGGGGCTCTTCTGAAGGGATGGGCTTCCCCGGGATGGAACCAGGCTGCTGGCATTAACTTTTAAAAAGGAGATAGAGCAGCTTTTAAACTAGATATTAGCGGAAAGCCAACAGTCGCCCAAGAGCGGATGGTTCGGAAGAATGTATCTTTGAAGGATACTACTAAAAGCAGAGAGGTTTCACAAAAGAGTAAAGTAGCCCAACTGCCCTCGAGTATGGAGCAGACAGAGCTTAAAGATCCAAAATTACCCATGTCTAACAATCGCCAAATTAATATGAATAAAATACATTCTCTAAAATGCTTGTATGCAAATGCTAGAAGTCTTAAAAAAATAACATGGGAGAGTTAGAATATATAGCACTAAATGAAAGGTTAGATATGATTGGAATATCAGATACATGGTGGAAGGAGGACAACCAGTGGGTCACTGTGATACCTGTGTCTCCTCCTTCCTGCTGCCCATTCCTCTTTCTATGTGCCCAAGTATCCTTCTGGTTTTGCTGTAGCCTTTAGAAAATCAAATGAGTTCATTGAATGCCTTAAACAAGCATGTCCTTAAAACTCTTTTGAACTTTAAGTAGTTCCTGTTTTGATTTGATATCAGGAGGAAGACTATTCCATAATAGAAACCATGTAAGAAAAGGTAGCTAGAAGGGGAACCATGCCTCTGGAGTGCTAGTGGGAAGGGAATACAGTGTACAAACTACCACCACCAACGCACTTAGCACATGCTGCAAAGAGAGTTTTTTGAGAACCATCAAAATCCCAAGAAAGCAAACTTGTATATCTTGAAACTCTTGCCATCTAATTTTTCTTATTTGTTTCATATTCATGACTTATTAATTTTCATAATGTCCACTCAGCATGTTGCAGGAACTCAATAAGCTATGTGTTTTTGAAGAAACGTATCTTCTGCATCAGGGAGCTTCATAACTGCATGTCTCTTCTCCAAACAGGATGTGGTAAAAGCAGCTAGCTTAGCTGATTTAAAAGAAAAAAAGAGGTTTGGACGAGGTCATAGTAACGTAGTAAATGATGGCAGATAAAGACCAGTATGGTCCATCTAGTCTGCCCAGCAATATGACAGGAGCAGGTGCACCCCTCCCCATATCTTTGTTTGTTTAGGGGTGAACACACCACTCCTCCCCCCATTGCTTCATGTAGGACACCCCTATTTGTTGAGAAATTAGATGGTTCAGTTTATTTTGATTTAATCTTGTTGCTGTAAAGTTCCACAGTGTCTGTCCCAGGCCACTTTGAATTCCATCACTGTGTTTGTCCCCACCACCTCCATCGGGAGGGCATTCCAAGCATCCACCACCCTTTCAGTAAAAAAGTATTTCCTGACATTGCCTTTCAATTTACCACCTTGCAGCTTCATGTCCTGCCTTCTAGTTTTACAGATTCCCCGTCTCGAAGAGGTTTGTTTGTTTGTTCGTTCATTCATTATTTCTCTTTAAGTATTTAAAGGTCTGAATCATAATCTCCCTTATCCCTCCTCTCCTCCAAAGTGTACATATTTAGGTCTTCAAGTCTCTCCTCATAAGGCTTCTGATGCAGGCTCTAAATCATTTTGGTCACCTTCCTCTGAACAGCTTCCATTCTTTTTACATCCTTTGCAAGATATGGTTGCCAAAACTGAACACAGTATTCCAAGTGAGGCCTCACCAGAAACTTATAAAGTGGCACTAGTACCCCTTCCTTTCTGCTGATAATTCCTCTTTGAATGCAGCCCACCATCCTCCTGACTTTTGCCACCGCCTTGTTGCACTGTTTTGTCACCTTGAGATCTACAGAAATAATCACACCGATGTCTTTCTCCTGCTCCGTGCACACCAACGTCTCTCCCCCTATTGTGTACATTTCCTGGAGGTCAAGTCCCTAAACCTTTATTAAAGGGGAAATACCCTGGACCTTGTCTTCCTCCCTGCCCTAAATGCCCAACACGCTCACAACACCCCCCCCCCCCCCATATACATACATGCAGTCCCCTGGTCAGATCACTACCTTGTAACCTTCAACATCCCACTCATTCCACTATTGAGTCCTGACACACCAAATACCCATCCACCAAATGCTTTGCCCAGTTCAAGAAAGACACATTCCTCCATAATGTCATCCCCCAACTCTCAATGCAGACCTTACCTCTTCATTGAACACCTGGAATAGCTCTATACACAAAGCAGTAGTCTCCCCCATCAGCCATCTAAACCCCGCACCCAAGCGCTCGGAAAAATGGTACACCCCAGAGCTCCTAAAACTTAAGACAACTGAGGGAACTCGAAAAGAAATGGTGTACATCACAAATACAACAGACTCCAATACCTCAACCTACTCTCAAGATATAAGGACACAATAAACAAGACCATAAAAGAACACCACACCAAAATCATAAATCGTGCCCTAAACTGGCCCAGGGAACTGTTTGCTATTGTCTGGTCCCTAACCTAAAATGACTCCAACATGTGCAGCATCGAACCCTCCACCCTGCCCAACTATTTTGCCGACAAGCTAAAAACCAAAAACCCCAACCTTGCCCCCCCCCCCACAAACCCCAATGCTTGGACCTCATTCAGCACACTGGGCCAAGAACAGTGCCTAAAGATAATATCTAACATCAACACAACCACCTCCCCTGTGGCTCCATGCCCTGTATCATGGATCAGAACCATCAAAACCGAGCTTTCCCCATATCTCCTCCAAATAGTAAACCAGTCCTTGCTCCAAGGAGTAATGCCCTCTGACCTAAACATATCCTCCAGTCACTCAGCACTAAAAAAAACAAGACTGCAAACAGAAACGAGCCAAACTCATACGGGCTGATAGCAAGCATCCCATTTGTCGCCAAAGTAATTGAAAAAAAAGTCCTCAACCAACTACAAGACTTCCTAGATACCCACCAATATGGTTTTTGCCCATATCATGGGGTTCAAACCTTACTCTTAGCCTTAACCGACAACCTGATCAGAGGCACAGACAACCCCAACTGCGCATTCCTCCTAGTCTTTTTGGACTTCACCTCAGTATTTGACAATATAAACTACAAAACCCTCATTGCAAGACTCGAATATCTTGGCCTGGGTGGCGTAGTCCTACTCTGATTTAAATCATACATCTCAGACCGTAAGCTCAAAATCCAAATAGGAAAAAAACCCACAAACACTTTTCCACAAGAACAAGGTATACCACAAGGTTCTGCACTCTTCTTCAGCCTGTACCTTCAACCTATTACCCACATATTCCAAAAACACAACATTCAGTACTACATCTATGCGGATGACATCATTTTGTTGCTCCCTGTAGATGTAAATAACCCCACCTACAACAACCAGGACGAATACATTAAGGAAACTGACTCCTGGCTGAAATCCAACAACCCCAGCCTAAATTACAAGAAGATGGAAGTGCTTCACATCATAAGGAACCAAGACACAACCCTACCCCAAACCATTACCATCAACAACAACACAATCCCAATCAAACAAGAAGTTAAATACCTTGGTGTAATCAGGGATACCTCCCTCAGCATGATACCCCACCTGAAACGAACAGCCAGAACAATCCTATACAAATTAAAATCCATACAACAATGAAGACCCCTCCTTGAAGATAACGACTTCAGAACAGTCATTCAATCCATCATCATCCCCCCCCCCCCCACACACACACACTTTGACTACTGCAATAGCCTGTTGCAGGGTCTACCAGCAAAAGGTCTACACATACTTCAACAAATGCAAAACATCACAGCTAGGATCACCAGCAAAGCCAGATTAATTGACCATGTCACACCCCTTCTATATGCCCTACACTGGCTCCCAATAGAAAGCCGGATACGATATAAACTACTTGAAACATCATTCAAACTCATCAAAAATGTTGCCCCCTCTTTCCTCTCAACCCTCCTCCTCACCCCAGTAAACAACAGAGCATGCAGGGAGAATGCCCTCCACTCTATAACAATCCTGCCCTCCATCTGCAAAACAAAACAAGCCACCAGCTCCGGAGCTTTCTCCTATGCTGTCCCCAGCATCTGGAACTCCCTCCTGCTACCCATCTGCACAACAAAAGACCTCAAAGATTTCAGAAAGCAGCTAAAAACCCACCTCTTTACCATGCACTACGGAGCAGAAAACTCATATCCAAACACGCACCACAGAGGCAACTCACCAGCTGACAAAACCAAGATAAGGGCAATGCAAGGCAAACCTGAGCAAGAAGACTTCCTGTATATAGCTAAGTTGTACATAGTTTTCTAAAAATTGTAATCTCCAATTCACTGACTACCTGCAAATCAAGTTACCTGTAAAAGGTTTGCTCCTGTTCCATGTACTTGTTTGTTTGGGTTCCTTGTAAACCTCCCCTGATCTCTGGAAGGGGCGGTATAGAAATGTAACAAACAAACAAAAAGTAGACTTGTGAAAGCTATTGCTTATCCCTGGGGCTAGGCAGCATGGCATCTTGCCATTTTTGGGGAGTCTACCAGCCAGCAGAGTACTTGTGAGCTGAATTGGCCACTGTTGGAAACCGGATACTGGACTTGATGGACTATGGCAATTCTTACAACCCCATTCAACCACCAGCTGAGGCAGCTTCCACTACTCCCTAGATAAATTGTTTTGGGCTTCTATTCCTAGGTATCTATAGATTGTAAATTTCTTTTCTAGCTAATGAGGTGTGTGGTGTTAGTGCTTTTGTGACACAGGTACCCTTGCTGGCTACCCTTTCTGATGGCATCAAACAGTTATTTCTCCAGGACCAAGCAGGAAGTCAGTCCTCACATATGGGTGACGTCGGCGCCGACGGAGCCCTCGCGGAGCAATTTTCCCCAGCTTTCAAAGAAAGCCTTTGGGAATTGCAGCGCGCATGCGCGGTAGCCTTCCCGCCCAAGGGTGCCATCTTAGCCAGTCTTCTTTTTTCCGCGGAGCCCTACAGACGTACCCGTCGTGTCCCCGCTAAAAAAGTTGATTTTCGTGAGTTTTTCTCTTTTTTCACTTTGGTTCGACGCCGGTCGTTTTCCTGCCCGGACTCGCGACGCCGTTGCGAGTCCTTCTCTTATTTTTCGGTTTTTTCTGATTTTTGGTCAGTTTCGTTTTCGGTTTTTCGCTGGCAGCCCGGTCCTTTGACCTTGCAGGGGCCCTTTTTCCCTCGATGGCTGCCAGTGGTTTCAAGCGGTGTGGTCAGTGTGACAGAAATATGTCACTCACTGACACACACGATAATTGCCTCCGCTGCCTAGGCCCGGATCATGAAGAAATGATCTGTGGAGCCTGTGGCAAAATGTCCTCCAAAGCGTTGAGGAGTCGGCGGCACCAGCGGGATAGAATCTTCGCTGACCCCAGCCGTACCCGGACCTCGTCGGAGGCCTCGGCATCCAGAGGCTCCAGCTCTGACCATCGCCGAAGCTCCTCCGACAGGGGTTCTCCCTCTGGAGACCATCGACGGAAGACAAAACCCGCGAGGGTGGCGTCGGTGGACGCTCCTGGCTCCGCGAGGGCCAGGTCGCATAGCCCCGACAGCCGTCCCGGGTCTTTGGAGAAGGAGCACCTCCCGAAGCGACCTCGCCTGGAGTCGGAGTTGCCTGCTCGGGTAAGTCCTGTAGTCCTTCTGGACTCGCCTCCGAGAGGTCCGACGTCGGGCCCCGAGTCGGGGGCTGCTGGGTCACCTGAGGTCAGACTCAGGTTGACGGCCTTGGAGAGCAGACTATCTGCCTTCATGGACCAGCAGCGGGCACTGATCGCTAGCCTCGCTGGCGCTGCTGCCCCGACCGCCGGGACATCGACGTCTAAGTCGACCCCGGAGACCGAGCCGATCCTCGAGTCCATGCGAACTGGAGTCTTTCCTCGGTCGAGGTCACCCTCGGCCTCCCGTTCGGGACCGAGGTCGTCGCCGCCGACTCCCTCGGCGTCGGGGCGGCCGACGCCTCCGCCTGCCCGAGCCGACCCCACCGATT
Source organism: Ichthyophis bannanicus (assembly GCA_033557465.1). Lineage (NCBI taxonomy): Eukaryota > Metazoa > Chordata > Amphibia > Gymnophiona > Ichthyophiidae > Ichthyophis > Ichthyophis bannanicus. The sequence goes on from CM066032.1 coordinate 644,481,513, forward strand.
CCTCCTCGGAGTTGGCCTGGGAGTCTGAAGAGGAGGAGTCACCTGATTCCTTTCGGACTCGGTGTGTCCCCTCGGACTCACCTGAGTCCGAACCTCGGAAACAGTCCCCTCTGGAGGATGCCCGGTTCTCGGACTTCGTCAGGGGTATGGCCAAGGCTTTGGCCTTCCCTGCGGATCCCGAGGAGGAGCCTCGAGCCGAAGAGCTCGGCGCCCTTCAGTACGACTCTCCCGCCCGGGAGCACTTTAGTGTACCGGTTCCTCCCATGCTGGAACGACTACTCTTCCGCATGTGGGAGAGTCCGGCCTCGTCGCCGGTATTAAGCAAGCGGGTCGATTCCATCTATCGAGTCCGCAAGAGTCCTGGCTTCCAAAAAGCACAGCTGCCACACCATTCCATGGTAGTGGAATCGGCCATGCATAGGCTTAAGAGCCAAAAGATGCACTCCTCGGTGCCTCCTGGCAGGGAGGCCCGTAACCTGGATGGCCTTGGTAAGAAGTGTTTCCAGGGCTCTATGCTGGCTTGTCGTGTCCAGACCTACCAGCTATACATGGGCATGTATCTCCGAGACCTGGCTAAAGAGATAGCCGGATTCTCCGCTGGACTGTCCGAGGAACCTTTGCGGAGGTTCCTGGCCTTGACAACTGGTATTCGAGAATGCTCCAAATTCATGTCCCGAGCAGCCTATGATGGCTTTGAAGCATCGGCTCGAGTACCGCAGCTGGCATCGGTGCCCGCCGACAGGCTTGGCTTCAGTCGTCTGACCTTGAACCTTGGGTGCAGGACAAGTTGGTCGATGTCCCCTGCAGAGGTGAGAACCTCTTTGGCAAGCCCATGGCTGAAAAGGCTGCACAAATCGAGACGGAGACTCTCACCAGGACCAGGCTTTCTAGGAAGACCTCCGCCCCTTCCCAGAAAAAGAAGGGCTCGGGAAAGAAGCCCTTTTACCCGAGAAAGGCGGCTGCCTATAAACACTACCCTCAATATCAGGCCTCCGCAGCTCCCCAACAGGGCCAGCAGGCCAAGGGACGGGGTAACGGGTCCCGTAGGCAGCAAGCCCCCAAGCCTGCACCACCAGCCCCTGCTCAGCAGGGTGGGGGTTTTTGACTTCCTCAGCATAGCCTCTCCCCCTCAGCTGGTTCCTCCCAGCACCGGAGGCCGGCTGGTTCACTTCGCCCACAGGTGGTCCAACATCACTTCAGATGCCTGGGTGCTTCAAGTCGTGCGAGAAGGATATCTTCTCCACTTCCATCAGGTCCCTCCCTCTTATTTTCCGGGAGAACCTCCTCGACTCCCTCTGCACAGGGACTTACTCCTTCAGGAGTTAGCAAGTCTTCTTCAGGAACAGGCTGTGGAACCGGTGCCCCACCACCTGAGAGGTCAAGGCTTTTATTCCAGGTATTTTCTGATACCAAAAAGGACAGGAGGCCTCAGACCCATCCTGGACTTGCGCAACCTCAACAAGTTCCTCGTGCGGGAAAAGTTCAAGATGCTTACCCTTGGAATCCTTCTGCCCTACCTCCAGCAGGGAGATTGGCTATGCTCCTTAGATCTAAAGGATGCCTACACGCACATCCTCATCCACCCAAGCCACCGCCAATACCTAAGGTTTGTGGTGGCAGGAAATCACTACCAGTACAGAGTACTGCCCTTTGGCCTATCCTCCGCACCGCGAGTCTTCACAAAATGTCTCGCGGTGGTGGCGGCCTATCTCCGGCTTCACGGCCTCTATGTCTTTCTGTACCTTGACGACTGGCTCATCAGAGCGTCGTCCTCTCCGGCAGTCACCAATGCCACACACCGCACGGTGACTCTTCTGCAGTACTTGGGCTTTGTCATAAACTTCGCAAAGTCCACTTTGCTCCCCTCACAGGATCTCGAGTTCATCAGCGCAAGACTGCACACTCCTCAGGCTCGAGCTTTCCTGCCTCTCGACAGGGCTCAACGGCTCATGGACCTAGCCGGCCGTTTTCGCAGCCAGTCCCTGGTCTCCGCCAGGCGCTTCCTAAGACTACTCAGCCATATGGCTTCCACTGTCCACGTGACCCCCAATGCTCGCCTGAATATGTGGCCTGCTCAATGGTGCCTTCGCAAGCAGTGGCAACAAGCCACCGGCGGACTAGCCGACTTAGTGCGCATCTCCGGGCCGCTGGCCTCTTCCCTACAGTGGTGGCTTCATCGGTCGAACCTGGTGCTCGGAATGCCGTTTCAGTCGCCTCAGCCGGCTCAAGTGCTGACGACCGATGCTTCCCTCCTAGGTTGGGGAGCACATTGCCAGGGGGCATGTACTCAAGGTCTCTGGACCGCGTGGGAATCTGCTCAACAGATCAACTTCCTGGAGCTCAGAGCAATCCGTCTGGCGCTCAAGGCTTTCTCCCACCTGACTTCTCACCGGTCCGTCCTTGTCCAGACGGACAATCAAGTTGCCATGTTCTACGTGAACAAGCAGGGGGGCACGGGCTCCTTCCTTCTCTGCCGAGAAGCTCTGCTCTTGGGCCGTCAGTCACGGCATTCTTCTCAAGGCAGTTTATCTCCCAGGCCAAGAGAATTGCCTGGCGGACAAACTCAGCAGGATACTCCAGCCGCACGAGTGGCGTCTGGATCCCTTGGTAGTTCAGAAACTTTTTCTGAAGTGGGGCCTCCCCACGATGGATCTCTTTGCCAGTCCTCTCAACCGGCAACTTCCTCGCTTCTGCTCTCGTCAGCCACATCCCCTTCGGGTAGCGGCAGATGCTTTTCTACTCTCATGGTCGGAAAGCCTTCTCTATGCTTTTCCTCCCATACCGCTAGTCTCTCGAACTCTATTCAAGGTTCTCCGGGACAAAGCTTCCATGATCCTGGTGGCTCCTCGCTGGCCCAGACAGCCGTGGTTCCCACTCCTGTTGCAATTAGCGGTAGAGGATCCGTTCCCTCTGGGGTTTCAACCGGATCTCCTAACACAGGATCAGGGGTCTCTGCTACACCCCAACCTCAGGTCTCTCAATCTAATGGCCTGGCGGCTGAAAGGGTAGTCCTTGCTCCCCTTCTCCTGCCGGCAGAGGTGGAAGAGGTCGTCCTAGCTTCTCGGCGACCTTCTACCCGCAAATGCTACGCCCTTAAATGGCATCGCTTTTCCGTTTGGTGTGTACAGCAGTCTCAGGATCCCTTCTCCTGCTCGGTGTCGGTGATCTTGCAGTACCTGCTCTACCTCTCTAATCTGGGACTTAAGTCCAACTCCGTCAAAGTCCACCTCAGTGCTCTTTCAGCGCACCATGTGCCGGTGGACAGCAGACCTCTTTCCAGCGACCCTCTCGTAGCACGGTTTCTCTGAGGTCTCCTTCTACTTAAACCACCTCTGCGCCCGCCAGCACCTGACTGGGATCTGAATGTGGTTTTACAGCGGATCACCTGTCCGCCTTTTGAACCGATGGCTACCTGTTCTCTGCGTTTTCTTTCGTGGAAAACCTTATTCCTGATAGCCCTCACTTCCGCTAGATGCGTAAGTGAATTGCAGGCCCTCGTGTCTGATCCCCCTTTCACTCGGTTCTACAAAAATAGGGTAGTCCTACGGACTCACCCAAAATTTCTTCCAAAAGTTGTCTCCCCTTTTCACATCAATCAGGCGGTGGTACTTCCAACCTTCTTTCCCAGGCCTCACTCCAGCCGAGCTGAAAGGGTCCTGCATACCCTGGACTGTAGAAGGGCATTGAACTTCTACCTTGACCGTACGCGGGAGCACCTTAAAGCTGCTTAGCTTTTTGTGTCTTTTGACCCCAATAAATTGGGGCTCCCGGTCTCCAAGCGTACTCTGTCCATCTGGGTTGCTGACTGTATCGCTTGGGCTTATGGGGCAGCTGGACTCTCCTTAGAAAGTCGAGTCACGGCTCATTGTGTTCGGGCGAAGGCTACGTCAGTGGCTTACCTCCGCTCTATTCCGCTGGCAGACATCTGCCGGGCCGCTACTTGGTCTTCGAGCCAGACTTTTGCGGTCCATTACTGTCTCGAGAGGGAGTCCCGCAGGGACAGTGCTTTCGGACAGGCAGTCCTCCGAAATCTCTTCGAGGTTTGAGCAACTCCTACCCTCCATCCCGGATGGGGGCTACCGGTGGGTGATAATTCAGTGAAGATTCCTTCCTTCTGTGCTGCTGAGCTAGAGGGAGCTCATTTTTGTGCTTAGGGTCTCCGGTAGCCTTAAGCTTGGGAGTCCCATATGTGAGGACTGACTTCCTGCTTGGTCCTGGAGAAAGCGTAGTTACTCACCTGTAACAGGTGTTCTCCAGGAGCAGCAGGAATCAGTCCTCACAACCCTCCCTCCTCCCCGTGGAGTTGCAATCATCTGCTTAAGTTTTTTTGCAAATTTTTATGCTGTCTTTTAGCTATGTCATCAGACTGGCTAAGATGGCACCCTTGGGCAGGAAGGCGACTGCGCATGCGTGCTGCAATTCCCAAAGGCTTTCTTTGAAAGCTGGGGAAAATTGCTCCGCGAGGGCTCCATTGGCGCCGACGTCACCCATATGTGAGGACTGATTCCTGCTGCTCCTGGAGAACACCTGTTACAGGTGAGTAACTATGCTGTTTGTCACTAAGGTGGTGTTAATGCAGAAACGACACAAAACCTGAGTGACCCAACCAAGAAAGGCAAGGAGATGGGGAAGTAGTGTTTCTCCAAATAACATCTATTTTATTTTATTGCATGAAGGGTGCTTTTATCAGCTATCCCATAAACCTTGAAGGCCTAAATCTTTTGCACAGAGATCATGCAGTTAAATGAGCAGTGGTTCTCAATCCTGGCCTTAGGCCACACCTATCAAGTCTGTTTTTTAGGAATGGATTTAACTCATGCCTTCTAGCAGAAGTTCAAGGGAAAATACATTTAGCTGAAAGAGATATTTTCCTGTTTCCAAAGAGCTTACAATCTAAGTTTGTACCTGAGGATTGAGTGAATTGGCCAAGATCCCAAGGAGTAGCAGTGGGATTTGAACCCTGACTGCACTGGTTTTAGCCCTTCTCCATGAGATGCATGCACTATCTCCACTGTGTGTGTGTGTGTGTGTGTGTATGTACCTCTCTCATGCATATTCATTGCAGTTAGCCTGAAGCCATTACTGGCTAGTTGTGCCGTAAAGACTGAGTTGAGACCCTCAGTTCTAAGGTATTTTTGATTCATAGTCCCCCTCTTCAAACTTGTGCAGGTTCCTAGGCAGTCTAGGTGGAAGTGTGCATGGAACAGCCTTCAGGTATAGGATTGCTGATGGGTGCGGGTGCAGCTGCAGCTGATTTATCTTACTGCTCTGAGAGACAGAACAGTTGCTCACCTGTAATCCTCTGGACAGTAGAATAAACTAGACAGGCATCCACCACAATCTTATCTGTTGCCTCGTAAGCTGTGTAATAGAGGGAGCTTGTGTACTGGTGGGGGAAAACTGGTGCGTGCTCAGAAAATGATTTGTTTTTCTGGGATATAGAAGAACAGTCAGTTCTGATACCATTTTCTGTTACAGGTGAATAGTATCACTTCAGGCCTTATTACTCGGGAGCTTGTTTATTAGTAGCCTGCTCTAAGGCTGTTTTAATGCATACTTTCAGGACTCTCTGGCAGGGGCAGGCAAACTGGACCTCACCAATATCTGCATAAACTACAAGCTGCCAGTGCCTCTTAGTTGCACCTCGCTGAAAACAGGCAGCCGTGCAGTAGTGTTACGGTCGCTCCTTGCTGCTGTGGACGCTGCCGCATCTGCTATGGTCTAGTGCGGTCAGGAGAGGGAAGAGTAGGCTTTCTCCAAGGACCATGGCCTCGTTATTTCGACAGTAACTGAATCGTTAGTTGTTAATGAATTACTGTCATGCGAAATGCTGCTTTTCCTGGATATGGAGTCACCCGGTGCTGGCCCCTGCTCTAGACAGACAAGGGCAGAGAGCGAATGAGTGGACTGGCTTCAGCTAAGAAGCCTTCGCTGTGCTTTTGGAGCCCTGCCTCTCTCTCCTGTTGGTCCTGAAAGAAGCTTCTTCTGCATAATGACGAGCTTTAGCATACGTACTCTCCCAAAGGCCAAGCGTCTGCACTAGAAAACGAAACAATTTCGTACAAGAAAGCTTTTTAAGAAGGGCCTGAGCAGACGTTTTCGTCTTTGGAAGGGCGGCAGTGCATCAGTTCATGGTTTAGGAGGTGGTGCAAAAGCAGCAGCAGATGCCCCACCCCCAGTGCTGCACTCGAGCAACTGCAGCGTGGCTGGGCGGCCACCAGCGGAGCGGACGTGACGTGAGGTTACGGCGGAGGCGCCGCACGCACGCACGCAAGCAAGCGAGGAAGCTTCGGGCTCCCGGGGCAGCCATGGCCGCCTCTGTGCACCTCTGGCCCCGCCCCCTGTCCAGTGGTGCGCAGCTGTAGCCGCCCCAGCTCGCCGCTGCTTGCGCCGGGAGTCGGGCCTCTGCCGGCCGGATCCCGAGCTCGGCTCTCCAGGTAAGGCTGCACCCGCTCAGGGCTTAGATTGGGAGTTATGCGGGTTCCGGGAGTCGCTTGAGGGGGATCTCACCGGCAAGTGAATGTGCAAAAGCATTTCAAGATCCGGCTAATGCTCGGGGAACAGACGGAAGAATTCTGCAAAGTTTCTCTCTCCCTTTCTGTGTTTCGTTGTGCTGGGGAGGTGGTCCCCTGGGGTGCCTGAAGTAGAGGTGCATTGCAGGTTGGTGTCATGCCTGGTAGAGACCTTTTTATCCAATTCTTGCATCCTTTCATTCTCTTGTAGGAATTGCAACACGCCCAGTGCTCTGCCATGGACTCCATGTTTGAGGATGATATTAGCATCCTTACTCAGGAGAGGTTGTGTCAAGACGGAGAATGGATAGACAGCCCAAACACAGACCTTTCCAGCAACATGTGCTCTGCCTCCCACTTTGCTCTTGTCACTGCCTATGATGACATAAAGGTTCGCCTGGCGGGACTAGAGAGAGAGAACTCTAGTCTGAAACGAAAACTCAAGCTTTATGAAGTCAAGGTGGGGTCCTTGGTCACGCTGGGAAAGGCTGTTAGCATGACTCTGCAATTGTAATCTCTTTCCCAAGCTGCTGCAGAGTTTATTCGGGGGTTTATTCCATTTCATGTGCACTTTTATTTTCAGGAAAATTTGCACAAGGTGACACCTAACAAAATCATGAACATAGCCAGATCCAGAGTTGATGCAGGGTGTTGGTGCCCTATGCCCCCCATGGCTATCAGAATCCATTGTTTAGCTTTGAATGCCCTGCTCTTTGTTGCATCCCCCCCCCCCCCCCTCAACCCCAAAGCTGGTGTCCTAGGCCTGCCCTTATGAAACAAGTACAATGCACAATCAATAGGAGACATTCAAACAATATCACATGATCCAGTCATCCACAATAATGCTTACTGATTAATAGGATAGGCATAGTTAAATTGTAGGCATCCCCCTAGTATGTGTGTAGATCCATGTGCTATAGATACACTATAGCTCAGCCCCTATTATAAACTTTTGCAGAGCTATTTTGACCTGTTGGGGCAGTAGGCTGCACTCTCCACCTCCCTGCCTGAACTATCCATTGCTGCAGTTCTTTTTCATTTGCTTTCTGGCTAGTTCTTTTAATACAGGGATTTTTTTCCATCTGTAACTCAGCCATGGCTGTGAAAGCATTTTGTGGAAGGACCACAGGCATGCTGAACATGGTGATGCTGTGGTGTGGTGATGATTTTCCTTCACGATTCTCCCTCAGGCAGGGACAGTGTTTGCTGCCTCTACAGTCCTCTTGCTGGAAAGGGAAAAATCATCACTAAACCACAGCTCTGTTGCTGTCGATTTTGTATTCTAGTATCCAGTTTTCAGTGAGTTTGGAGATGACTGGAACGTTAAAGGGTATGACACCAAAGAAGACCCCTTTCTTAAAGTGGAGAAAGCAAGTCTGTTGCAGCAGTTTAACCAGCTCCAAGATGAGGTGAGGTGTCAAGGGCCTGCTCTGGAAGGGGATGAATGCAGGAGCAGCTGTATTAATATTTAATAATATTGAGCAGGAAAGCCAGTTATGTAAAAGCTTTGTCAAGGGCAGCCTGATGGCTTAGAGATAATAAGGTGCACTGCCATGGGGGAAACCTGGATCCCATTCCCAAATTCACAGCCCCTAGGGAAGGGGCCGATGCCATCACTTGACAGCACTGATTTATATGTAGGATGCATACCCACCAGATTTAGAGATGAACCACAGGCTGTCATTGGGACAGAGGGAGTTAGACTGGCCCCAGTGAGACACTGTTGCATTTCACTTCTTGGAGAGTTCATGTTTTCTGTTCTTTGAAATCCATGAATATTAATGTTGTATAATAGATTTTTAATCAAGATAGCTACTATCTATAGGATTTTTTTTTAAACTATCACAGGGCTTCTTCTATACCCCACAGATATTCTTCTGTCTGCGCCAAGCACTAAGCTCTGTGGCCCTACAGATTCCCTCTCAGCACACTACACTGTCCCTGGAGCCCCACAGGTATCCTCCTGTCTGCACTCTGCACTGCAGCAAGCCCTGTGGCCCTCTTCATATGCCACATATCCCTGGAGCCCCACAGGTATCCTCCTGTCTGCACTCTGCACTGCAGCAAGCCCTGTGGCCCTCTTCATATGCCACATATCCCTGGAGCCCCCACAGATATCCTCCTGTCAGCACCCTGCAGTAAGCTCTGTGGTTCTAAAGATTCCCTCTTGTCACATTGTGTTATGCCTGGGTCCTCACAGCACTCTGCACTAAGCCTTGTGGGTCTACAGATTCCCTCTCGGCATGCTGTGCTGTCCCTGGAGCTTCACAGGTATCCTGTCGACACACTGCACAAAGCTCTGTGGCCTTACAGATTCCCTCTCAGCACTCTATGCTGTCCCCGGAGCCCCATAGATAGTGGTGTTATTTCTGAAAGGTTGTCTGGTGTTATCCATCAGGTCTTGTTATGCATTGCTGAGCATAAGTTCCCCATGTCTCTTTGTCTGCAGCTGAGCCTGATTGGACTCAGTTCACATTGGAGCTTTTCTCCTATGAATCAGAATCTGGTATGTCTACTTGTTTATTTCCACTTCAGAAGGGCAGAGAAAGGGAAGAGCAGTTGGATGAAATGATTCAGGCTTACCAGAAGATCTGTATGGAGAAGACACTGCTTCAGACAGAGCTGAGTGAGATGGTGAGTGTTTCTGGGCAAATGGAGTCATTTTTGTGTGTGTCTTGTTGCTGAAAATGCATGTTGAGGTCATCCTAAGGTTTTTTGCTTGCTACTCCTTCATTGACGGGGGCTAGTTGACCTCATCTCGGTATTGGGAGCCTGAGAATCCAAGCAGCTCTTGCTTTCTACAAGTTGGTAAAAATCTGGCTGTGTATAAGTCTTTACCCACCAGTTCTGATTTCCTGGGGCACGATATCCTCACCAGAGATGTAGAAGTTTTTTGGCATGCTGTTCAGTGATTAATTTATTTAAACTTGTATATTATGTTAATGTATGTTATGTTTCAGAACGTGGAATATTTTAAAAGCTTTTTGTTGTTTCTCACTTGGAGGTTGTAAATGATCCAGCAGGTTGGAAATTAATGACATGGCTTTCAATTCTGTTTCTCTGCCAGAGCTTGGGGGCACGTCAGCTTTGGGTTATGTGTGTCTGGGAGTGGCTTGGGGTGGAGTGGAAGCAATGTTCCCTCTAATTTTCTGTAGGCTGTGTGCGCATAAAATATCAGCTGTGTAGCTTTTGAAGGAAGGTTACATTTTTGTGCGCCACATAACGACACTCAGAGTTATATACTTTAAACTTTGACTACACGTCAGAATACAGTATGTACACCACATTGATTTAATTAAATTAAATGAAAATAGACGATTACTAAATGAAGCGGAAAATTTCTAGTAATTACAATCACAACTTTTAAATTTTAAGACGTCTGTGTTATTTTCTATCAGAATCAGAACCGTAATTTTTGTGCGCTCTGTTGTAAAGTGTGTGCGCTCACTCGGCGAGGTGTGTGCGCACGCACACGCGCACAGCTTAGAGGGAACAGTGAGTGGAAGGGCTTTCTGTGTACCAGCCTCTCCTCCTGGCAGCACTGATCTCCTTCCTTTTTCTTTCTTGTTTCTCTCAGAGAGACATGCTGGAAACTCACATGAATCACATCCGGAACATGGAACAGCAGGTGAGGCAGCGAGAAAGCAACTCCTTCCAGAAGCTGCATAACAAGGAGCTTCAGTTCCTGTCTATACGTGCGAGTCCTGGACTGAGACATGGTGAGCTGGGCCAGGGAGGTGAGGATGGGTCTGGAATCCCCAGCACACCCCATCCATGATAGGTGGAATAGTCCTAGAAGATTGCTGCCAGTTCACTGCAGCAACTGTATTAATATTGATCAGTTAAGGAAAAACCTTGTTGAGGCCAGCTTGATGACTTGGAGATAAAATGATGCATTGCTGGGGAGGTGGGTGGATGGACTTGGATCCCATTCCCAAGTTCTGCACCGCCTCCTCGGATCAGCAGAGGCTGGGAATACAGGAGCAGTATTCATAGCCTCTAGGGAGGGAAACCCACGCTATCACTCGGCGATCAGGTTCAGAGGAGGCAGAGTTAAAACTCAGTGAAAGGGGGGATGAGGCATTAGCAAATTATAGTCACAGTGGATGCTTCTCCTCCACAATACTACTGCTTTGCATCCACTAAGCAGCCAGGTTCATGAACAGTATTATAGAGGACAGTCGGACACAAGCACCTCGCTTTCTTTCGTATCATTCTTCCAGAAATGCTTTCCATATCCTAAGTTTCTCTTTTCCCAAATGCTCTTTTAAGTAACATTGGAGCATGAATATCTGCAGCATGGTCTTAATGACTAACTTATCTGGAAGATAGGAATGACTTTCTTGTATGTACCTAAGCCCAGAAGAGGGCGCTCAGAGCCCACAGTAGGGCAGTCTCCGCAGCCCGAATGTAGATTTAGCATGGAAGTGGTCGAGCCCATCTGACCCTGTCTTGTCAGCAGTCCCATGTTATAATAAGGGATAGTCTGTAATTTTCAATCCAAATATTAGAATCTTTTGTTTCCTCTGCCTGGCTCTGTGCTAAGAGTGCTTTCTATCTTTTCTTCATAGATGTGTTTCTGGAGCACTCCCTGGGGTTGCAGAGCTCCAGGAGTCTGGATGATGCATGTGACCTGGAAGTTCGTAGGCTAGAGATGGAGCTAGAGGAGGTCAGGCAGGAGCTGCAGAGCTCTCAGCTGAAAGAGGAACAGCTGAAGGAGGAGTGCAGGCATCTGGAGTCGGAGCTGAAAGAACTGCAGGAGGCACGAGCCAAGGTACGCTGTAAGAATGGAGCTGCCGCACTGCAAGGGGACAGGTGGAGGCGATTAGCAGGGTCTGTGCCAGTAATGAGCAGGTCACGGGATGGGAGCTTATTCCTCTTGATGCAGAATCACACAGTTCTCAATATATGTGCAGATGTACCCCGTTTCCCCGATTTAGACACCCTCCCCTGAGGTACCTTGTCCTGGTCTTGCACAGGATCAGAGTGGGGATGGGGATGGGGATGGGGATGGGGATAGCCTGTGCCTGGGGCCCTGCTGGTTAGGAGGGAAGATGCCTTGCGGAGTTGGCCTCTCTGGAGTTCATGCCACTACTCCACATGCAATCACAGGCAGTCCAAGGAAGCAAAGTGCCAGTCGGATCTGGCTGGTAAAAGAGAGGCGGATTTTACTGAATAATTCTTGAGTCATGGATCCAGTAGGAAATAGGCATATACAAATCATCATCTGACCTCCAAAGATAGTCCGGATATAAAAACCTCAAATGAAATGGTGCATACTCAGGATCTCTCTGTAATACTAACTTCTGGAAATCTCCATTTGCAGCAACCTTCCTGGAGACTGAACTGTTTCTGGCCTGGTCTGTGATATTTCCTTTGCAAACCTCCTCATCCACGCTCCTCTCTCCCTTGAGCTCCAGCATCCTGCATGGAGGATGGAGAGGGAAGGACTCCTGTCTCCTTGCACACAGTGGGATTTATCCATTGTACTCTTCTAATGACACTGGTCCTTATCTGTCTTAACTTTCCCTCTCAAGTCTAGGGATTTTCCATAAAGCTATGCGTATACTAAGAATGCTTGAGTGAACTAGTCCATTTTTCTGCTCCCTGGACGTTTTGGTTCAAATGTTGCTAATCTCGCACTTAGATTAATGTAACTCTGTTTTGCCAATTCAGTTGCTGGACAGATAAAAATTTGTCCAGAGCACCGCAGTCAGGATAATACTAGATGGGAGATGGTTCCCAGCAAATGTAGAAAAAAAAACAAAACCCTGTAAAATTCTGTAAAAGAGAACCTAGAAATGGTTACTTAGCCGGTTGCTGGCTGCAAATTTCTGATGGGAGAAAATCTTGTAAACAAACACATCTCCTTGTATGAGTGCTATAACATCACTGTACCAGAAAATCACAGCGATCATGACCCTAGAAGAGTTGTGGAAAAAAGAGGTTGTGATGATCTGTGACATTCCTATTCCAACACAATAAAAGTTTGGCGCAAGAAAACAGGACATGGTGGTAAAGGAGGAAAAACACCATAACAGTATTGATAATAGAGCTGTCGGTCCAAGTGATTATTCCGTGAATCGAGTGGAGAGAGAGAAGATCCCTCCAGTACCAAAAAATGCAATTTAAAACAAAAAAAATGTGTCAGAAAAATAAATATTTTCCATGATATTGGGCTCCACAGGCTTGGTTAAGAGATTTTTTTTAGCGCACCTTGTTTGCCTGTGCATATTACAGCCCATAAACACCAGGAGGAGGAACTCTTTGGAATGATGCATTTACTACAGTGAGGATAAGCAATAAATCTGAGATTCTGTCCTACGAGTGAGGTTCAGTAGACACTACCCCTGTGAGGGTTTCTCTGTTGCTAACATTCCTTTGTTGGCTTCCATTAGCAAAGCAAATTCAAGTTCCTTGTCGTCCCTCTAGTCTAGTCCCGGACATCTGGGTATAAGCACCTCCTCCCGCAGCCTTGGAGACTGAGCCCATCACCTTTTTTGGTGACACCAGTATAAGTAGCTGAGGATCCGCCCCTCTGATCCAGTAAGCTCAGTCTCCATTGCAGCTGAAGGAGGTGTGAGCCACGAAGGGGCTCACTAGAGCAATTAGTTGGTTAGGTAGTATAAAAAAAAAAAAAAAAAAAAGAATATAAGCTAAGAGGCTGAATCCGCTTTATTGGTCTGCCTGAAGGTGCCTACGGCTTTAAATTTCAGCAAAGGTTTTGCCTGCTGAACAGCTGTGTGCTTACCGGCGGAATTTGTTCCCCCTCTCTCCCCCCCCCTCCCGGCAGGTACTGTGTCCGGGTGGAGTGTGGGAGCTGCTGTTGGGGCCTCCGTCTCCCGATCCCGAGCTGTGGGTGAGGAGACCCGCCCCGCGCTCTGCAGCCTTGCCGTGGGCTTTTTGGGCTGCCGCGGTGAGTCGGGCGCCGGAGAAACATCTGAGGAGCCAGGACCGGAGGAGAGCCCGAGTGCCGAGAGGGCCGCAGTTCGCGCACGCGGTACATATGACCTAGATTGGCCACTGTTGGAAACAGAATGCTGGGCTTGATGGACCTTGGTCTGACCCAGTATGGCATATCTTATGTTCTTATGACTTCTTTGGATCTCTCAGAGGCGTATCTGCATATTCCCATTCGGTTGGAGCATCAGCAGTTTCTGCGTTTCGCGGTTCCGATGGGGCATTTTCAGTTCCAGGCCTTGCCGTTCGGCTTAGCGACGGCTCCGCGAGCCTTTACCAAGGTGATGGTAGTGGTGGCGCGGCGTTGCGCAGGGAGGGGGTGTTAGTTCACCCGTACCTGGACAATTGGCTGATACGTGCGAAGTCGCAGGCCGAGAGCGAGGACGCTACTCTTCGGGTAGTGCAGTTCCTTCAGAGCTTAGGGTGGGTGGTCAACGTCGCAAAGAGCAACTTGACACCAACCCAGGAGCTGGAGTATCTAGGAGCTCGTTTCGACACGGGCGCAGGCAGAGTCTTTCTTCCGCTTCTCAGAGCTCAAAGTCTGCGGAGTCTTGTTCAGGAGTTCTTGAGGAGGAAGGCCTCGTCGGCGTGGCATTACCTGCAGCTTTTGGAGACTATGGCGGCCACGTTGGATCTTGTGCCGTGGGCCAGGGCACACATGCGGCCGTTGCAGAGGGCGCTTCTCCGGCGGTGGTCCAATCAGTCGGATCAGTTGTCGCGTCGGTTGGTGTGCCCAGAGCCGGTGAAGCTCTCGCTCCAGTGGTGGCTGGATCCCGCAAATCTAGAAAGGGGCATGCCGTTGGAGTCGCCAGATTGGAAACCACTGACGACAGATGCCAGTCTTTACGGCTGGGGGGCGCACTTCGAACGGCAGTTTGCTCAGGGTCAGTGGTCTGCACAGGAGAGCCAGTGGTCAATCAACAGATTAGAGCTCCGAGCGGTCAGACTGGCGTTACAGGTCTTTCAGTCCCAGGTGCAGGGATGTGCGATTCGAGTCCTGTCGGACAACGCCACAGCGGTAGCTTATGTCAATCGTCAGGGGGGCATCAGCAGTGCAGCGCTGGAGGCGGAGGAGCTTCTCGCGTGGGCCGAGGTGCATTTGGTAGCGTTGTCGGCAGGGCATGTAGCCGGAGTGGACAATGTGACCGTGGATTATTTGAGTCGGAACGCTGTGGGCCCGGGCGAGTGGGTCCTCAATTAAGAGGTGTTCGAAATGATAGTACGGCGCTGGGGAGTTCCGGTGATGGATCTCATGGTAACTTTTGCTTCCGCAAAAGTAGGAAGGTTCTTCAGCAGACGGCAGGAAAGAATGTCCGAGGGCTTGGACGCCTTGTTGCAGGCGTGGTCGGAGGAGCAGCTCCTTTACGTGTTTCCTCCGTGGGCCTTGATAGGTCGTCTGGTTCAGAGAATAGAACTGCACAAGGGACAGGTAGTTCTGGTGGTGCCGGATTGGCCAAGGAGGCCGTGGTATGCCGACCTGGTACGTCTCCTGGTGGAGGCTCTGTGGAGGTTGCCGATCTGAGAGGATTTGTTACAGCAGGGACCCTTACTCATGCCGCAAGTGGGTCGATTCTCGCTTATGGCTTGGCTATTGAAAGGGCAAGGTTGACGGTCAGGGGGTATTCGTCAGCAGTGGTTTCTACGTTGTTGAGGTCTAGGCGTCGTTCCACTTCGTTGGCATATATCCACGTTTGGCGATTATTTGAGGCCTGGTGCGAGGTTCGGCACGTGGTGGCGTTAAGGGCCTCAGTTCCGCAGATCCTCGATTTTTTTGCAGGACGGTTTTGATAAGGGTCTGGCGCCGGCATCCTTGAAGGTTCAACTGGCAGCGCTTTCTTGCTATCGAGTTAAGGTGCAGGGTTTGGTACTTGGAGCCAATCCGGATGTAAAGTGCTTTCTGAAGGCGACCTCTCTGCTGCGACCGCCTTACCAGGTCCAGGTCCCAAATTGGGATCTCAATTTGGTGCTAGAGGCGTTGGTAGGTGTGCCATTTGAGCCTTTGGCCAGGTCAACGTTGAAGGATCTCACTCTAAAGGCGGTGTTCTTGGTAGCAATTGCTTCGGCTCGACGGATTTCGGAGTTGCAAGCATTGTCGTGTAGAGAACCTTTCCTGACCTCCTTTGACAGAGGTGATTTTGCGCACGGTGCCCTTGTTTTTGCCGAAAGTGGTATCGTTTTTTCATTTGAATCAGGCGGTTTCTTTACCAGCTTTTGAGAAAGGGGTTGCGGACAAGGCTGGGAAGAAATTGCATAGGCTGGATGTGAGTAGAGTGCTAAGGATGTACTTGCAAAGGACGACGGTTTTCCGTAAGTCCGATAGGTTGGTTGTCGTGTTTGGAGGCCCGAGGAGGGGGGAGTCAGCTTCCAAGGCTTCTATTGCACGGTGGATTAAGGAGGCCATTTCCTCGGCTTATCTGTTACGCGGTAAGGTCGTGCCTGCTGGGTTAAGAGCTCATTCGACTAGGGCGCAGGCGGCTTCCTGGACGGAGTATAGCTTGGTGCCTGCGGCGGAGATTTGCAAGGCGGCGACGTGGTCTTCGCTACATTCTTTTGTCAAGCATTACAGGATTGATGTGCAGGCGGACAGGGATTCGTGTTTTGGGATCGGCGGTTCTTCAGGCTGGTCTGGCGTGTCCCTCCCGTTGAAGTTTACTGCTCTGTTACATCCCCAGATGTCCGGGACTAGACTAGAGGGACAAGGAAGGTGAAATTAGACTTACCTGCTAATTGTTGTTCCTTGCGGAACTCTAGTCTAGTCCCGTGACCCTCCCTACTGTTGGCAGATCTCTGTGGCCTGAAGAATTTAAAGGTTTGTATGGCAAAGCTGCAGCGTCAACCTAGTCTGCAGACGGGGGGGTGACCCGAGGCAAGTCTTTCGGGGTCAGGGATTTCAGTACCTGCTGGGACTTTTAGAGAGGGGGCCAGACAAGGCTAGGCGAATTTCTTCGTTTGGCCTTGTCTGACAAATAGCCGTATTCGGCAGTTGCGTACCTGGTCTAATACTTCAGTTGGTTGCTATGTAGTGTGTCAGTTAAACACTTTTGATTTAATGTGATATATCTGCTTACTTGTTGCTCTGGTGAGTCTGCTTTGTCAATAGGTTACTGGATCAGAGGGGCGGGTCCTCGGCTACTTATACTGGTGTCACCAAAAAAGGTGATGGGCTCAGTCTCCAAGGCTGCGGGAGGAGGTGCTTATACCCAGATGTCCGTAACTAGACTAGAGTTCCGCAAGGAACAACAATTAGCAGGTAAGTCTAATTTCACCTTATTTGTTTAGGTTTTTTTTGAGTAATTAACAAAAAAGCAAAAACATTGGAGGGATCAAAATGTGGTTTATAAAAAATTTGATATATTGCCCTTTTTGAATCAGCAAAGCAGTTTACAATTAAAAAAAATCAATCAAGGGGAAGAAGTGACGTCACCCATCTGAATGGTCAGCTGAGGGAATAGCTCCATTGGGAAAAAAAAACTGCAAAAAAAAAAGAGAAATTTGCAGCCCCGTACAGACCACATACCTCAAAAAGGTGTGGGAACCGCTGAGGCATCAGTGCGATGAGAGATAGTAAACGCTTGCAAAAAGACGGCCGACCTGAGCGAGTACTCCTATACAGTCCGCTTCTAAAGAGGGGGAAAAATGACACCCAAGGAGATGATTGTGTGGGAAAGCACAAGCCTCTCCAGCATAAAGGAGTAGTCTACCAGCAAAAGCACGCAAATTGCGATCACAAAGGAGGAGCTCCCATCCTGGTTCAAAGAACTCTGGACAGAGACGGTAGGTATAAAAACAGATGTGGACACAGTTTTGAATGAACCTCTGCGCAGATACCAGGGAGATTGGGCAGCGTGTTGAGGAAGTGGAAACACAAGCGGAAGATGAGAGAGAGATGGTGGAGGGTTTGTAAAAACGTGTGTCAGAGTTGATGGATGTAAATGAAAGAGAGAGGCTTTAGAGAACAGATCATGCTGTAATACAGTAACTTGTGCATCAAAGGCATGCCAGAAGGAGATAAATACCAGAAATGTGACCAAAATGCCCGGGATATCTGCAGAACGATTTTGGAAGGGGCAGATAACAATACAGGCTCTGTGCTGGCTATCAAATTGGATAGGGCACATAGAACCCTGGGCCCAGCTAGGGAAGACCAGCCAAGAGACATTGTAATTTGCATGCATGACTATAGGGTAAAAGAACAGATTTGCCGCCCAAATGCAAAAAGCCGGACGCTTTGACTGGCGAGGCAATAAATTTGTGATATTTGCAGATCTGGCAACAGCAACCATACTTCAATCAGGCATGGAGTCCCTATACAGCGAGATTGAGGGAAGATAAAATCTGCTCTCGCTTGCTCTACCCATAGGAATTGCTTTCGCCATTAATGGGGTCACCCATTGTGCACTGAAGGTGGAGGCTCTGGTGGAAGCTATGAAGGAAGCTGGAATAGAGGAGATCCTCGAGCTTAAACGGGCACAAACCAGATGAATTGCAATCCAATAAATGGCAGTGGGTGTTGCGCAAGAAAAGAGTGAGGAGAGGACGACAGTGCAGGTCACCAGAGAGCTGAAAGACAAGCAAGGGACGGAACAGATGTGATCTACCTAGATTTTAGCAAAGCCTTTGATACGGTTCCTCCTAGGAGGCTTATCAATAAAGTGAACAGCCTAGGGATGGGTCCCAAGGTGGTGAACTGGACCAGAAGTTAGTTGACTGACAGATGACAAACGGAACTCATTCGGATGAAAGGAAGGTGATTAGTGTGGCATGCTCCAGGGATTAGTCCTGGGACCGGTACTGTTCAATGTACTTGTGAACAATATTGCTGAAGGACTGAATGGAAAAGTCTGTCTTTTTGCAGATGTCACGAAAATTTGCAACAGAGTGGACTCACTTGAGAGAGTGGAGAACATGTGGTGGCGTTAAGTGCCGTCGAGTCAGAGTCGACTCGTGGCGACCCTCTGGATAGCTATTCTAAATTGTGTTCGGTCTTCAGTCAGGTGGTTCATTGTTGACAGACTGGTACCCGTAGCTGCTGAGGAACATGAGGAAAGATCTACAAAAGTTGGAAGAATGGTCTAGTGCTTGACAGTTAAGATTGGATGTGAAGAAATGCAGTATCATGCACTTGGGAAGCAGAAATCCAAAGGAATTGTTTGCGATAGGGGGGCGAGAGGTTGGTGTGCATGGACCAGGAGAAGGATCTCAGCGTGATTGTTTGAGGATCTCAAGGTGGCGAAACAGTGTGACAAGGCGGTGGCTAAAGCCAGAAGGATGCTGGGTTGCATAGAGAGAGAGAGGAATTACCAGCAGAAAGAAAGAGGTAGTAATGCCACTGTACAAGTCACTGGTGAGGCCTCTCTTGGAATATTGTGTTCAGTTTTGGAGACCATATCTTGCAAAGGATATAAAAACACTAGAAACGGTTCAGAGGAAGGCAACCAAAATGATTTTGAGCCTGCGCCAGAAGACACATGAGAAGAGACTTGAAGACCTAAATATGTATGCTCTGGAGGAGAGGGGGGACACGGGAGATATGACACAGACCTTTAAATACTTAAGAGTAGTAATGAACAAACAAACCTCTTCCAAAGACGGGGAAGCTGTAAAGCTAGAGAGCATAACATGAAGCTGCAAGGGGGTAAACTGAAAGGCAATGTCAGGAAATACTTTTTCACTGAAAGGGTGGTGGATGCTTGGAATGCCCTCCCGATGAAAGTGGTGGGGGCAAATACAGTGACGGAATTCAAAATGGCATGGGACAAACACAGCAGATACCTTTTTATAGCAACAGGATAAAATCAAAATAAACATAACTATCTCTTATATCTCAACAAATAGGGGTGACCTGTGTGGAGTGGTGGGTACACCCCTAAACAAAGGCATGAGAAGGGGTCACCTGCACGGAATGACAGGTGCACCTATTCTTGCCATCTTGTTGGGCAGACTAGATGGACCATGCTGATCTTTATCTGCCATCATACTCATATACTATGTTACTGTGTAACTTAAACATAATGTGTTTATGCAGAATAATGTAATGCGGTTGAGGTTTGATAGAAGGGTGATAGATGAAAGTGGAGTTTGTGCTAGGAAATTTAAGGGGGGTGTGGGAAAGGATGGGGATAGAAGCCATGAAAATATGGTGTATAATACGAGGGCTGTGGGGGATACTGCAGGGTTGCGGGAACTCGGGCTGGAAGGGATCACTAACTCCCAGTAGGTGGAGCGGAGGACACTTTTCACTGGGGGGGGGGGGGGGAGGATGGGGTGGGGAGGGGTATAAGAGACCCTCAGACAGCATGATAACTCAGACATTTTTTACCAATGTAAAGGTGATAAGACAGGGCAGGGTAAACCTCTAAATATTGTTTCAGTGAAAGTTAAGGGATTAAATTAGTGGCAGAAGGGGCAATGAGGCCCTTTCTATAGTAGACGTTCCGGCCTCTGTGCGTCCGGTTGGAACCAGATGCACAGAGATAGATGGGATTCTGATCCGTCGGGGCATGTCTAACCCCTGCAGGATCAGAATCCTGTGAAGGCCTGGACCTGATTTTGGTCAGCATGCACATATAGGCCACTGCCCGGCTACCTCAGTCAAGGCTCCTGAATGGAGCCATGGTGCCATGGCACTGTGGCTCCATTCAGGAGCCACAATCCCCGGCCACCATCAACTTTGGGGGGTCGGGCTGCGGGGAAAGCACAATCTGGCCTCCACAGCCAAGGTTGTGCTATGGGGAATCCCCTGCACCCCCTTCTATATTTGATGCGCCCCAGGCCTACCATCTCCCCCCATCTAGGGGAACTTATTTTACCTCAGAGGTGGAATAACTTCCCCGTTCAGTCTGCCGGCCCTGGACTTTCAGGGCCGACATCAGAATCAGCCCTGTACGTCTGGTGCCACAGACAGCCCCCTGCCTGCCCTAACTCTTCCTCCGCACTTCCCTTTTCCCACCCCTGTCTAACCTCCCCGTACAAACTCCCTGTTCGTATGGGGAGGCTTGGTGGGGACGGGAAAGGCAGCCAAATAGCGGGGATGGACATTCCAACGGGACGTCCATCCCTGCTATTCATTGCTCAGAATAGACCCCAATCTCTCCAGAAAGAGACCCATCTCAAACATTCACAAGAATCTTGGTTGAAAGGAGGGAAATATGATAGAATCTACCTAGCAATGAATCAGCAACATCCAAAAAAGGGGAGGGGGATACTCTTCTTCAAAGCAATAATGGTGGATAAGGAAGTGATCTGACTAAGATGTGGAGGGACGGTATATTCTATGGAAGGGCAGGGTTGAGGGGATGCCAATACTAATTGGTAGCATCTACGCCAGGGGGGTGTTTTGACAAGTTGCACAAAGTAATTGATGGGCAAACGGAGGAATCGGTGTTAGGTCGGGACTGTAATACAACCATTAACCCTAAAGTGGATAATTCCTCAGGCGGGGAAAGGGGCACTAGCAGGGGGAGATAAAACTGAAACAGCTGATGTCAAAAATAGGGGTCGTTGATTCGTGGCGATATTTAAAAGGGAATAAGCATGAGTACACATTCTACTCACATCCTCATGGAACCTATCGTAGGATAGACATGATCTGGTTGGATGGGAAACTGGCTGAACAAATGCAGCAAGTAGAGAGAGGCAACATTACGTGGTCTGACCACGCCCCAGTGGGAGTGAGCATTAACCCACAGCTTCCTCAAGAGGATCTATGTTTTTGGCAGCTTAATGAGACATTAGATGATGCAGAGGCGGTGCAAACTACCAGAGCAGTGATAATGGAGTACTTCAAACATAATAGAAGGGGGAGAAGTAGCGCCAGAGTACGGATCAGATGGGTTAAAAGTGGTCATAAGAGGGCATTTCTTCTCCCTGGCCACCAGAAAAAAGCAAATGCTAGTAAAAAAAGGAGAGTTGCAGACCCAACTACGACAACTGGTAGAACAACACCAGAAGGGAGGAGGACTCTAGGTGTTAATGAAAATAGAAGGCTTACGAGGGCAAATAGCCCAAGTCCATGCAGAGGAATGGGCATTCCAACTCAGTAAGCTCAAACATATGCATTTCATAATGTGGATCAAGCCAGGGAGATGTTTAGCAAGAAAGCTCAAGGAGAAGGCAATATGACAGCAGGTATTGAAGATTAAGAATAAGCAGGGGCAATGGGAGCTTGGAACCAGAAAAATACAGAAGACCTGTGCATTTTATAAGGCCATATATCAGAACATAAGGGGGGTCCTGGAGAGGGTTAGGCAATATGAAAGGGAGTTAGGGCTAACAAGGTTGGAGGAAGAAGAAACGAGGTGGTTGGACTGTGACATAGAAGGTGAGGAGGTGTTACAGGCCATCACGAAGCTTAAAGAAGGGAAGGCCCCAGGTCTTGATGGGCCGACAGCAGAATTCTACAAGCTCTTTTGGGTAGAATTAGGCCCAGTGTTGATGAAACTATTCAACGGGGTGACTGGAGGGGGAACACTACCAAGGTCCATGGTGGAGGCGGGCATAACAGTAATCCAAAACCAGGTAAGGATGCGGGATTATGAGGTTCTTATAGGCTGATTTTCGTTATCAACTTAGATGCAAAGATTTATCCGAAGGTTCTAACGGGTAGACTGCAGAAGTTCTTGCCCCTGCTAGTTAAAGAAGACCAAACTGGCTTTATTCCAGGAAGACAGCCCAGTGGTGATGATCGTAAAATTCTCACCCTGGTATGGGTAGCACTGCAAGAAAAGATTTTCTCACTCTTGATGGTGGTCAATGCTGACAAAGCATTC
The DNA here is from genome assembly GCA_033557465.1 of Ichthyophis bannanicus. Lineage (NCBI taxonomy): Eukaryota > Metazoa > Chordata > Amphibia > Gymnophiona > Ichthyophiidae > Ichthyophis > Ichthyophis bannanicus. The sequence goes on from CM066032.1 coordinate 644,503,753, forward strand.
GGCAGGGTAGAATGGCCTTTTGTTTGAAGTACTCTGAGGGATGGGGATAGACGATAATTTCCAAAGATGAATCTAGGCCCTATACAATGATCCCAGAGCACGTATCAGGATCAATGGTACATATTTGGAAGAATCTTTGCTAGGGAGGGGAACTATACAAGGGTGCTCATTATCCCCAGTTCTGTTTGCCTTAGTAATAGAACCTCTAGCAGAGAAGATACGAAAGCAGATAGATGTGAAGGGCATCCAGGTGGGGAAACGAGAATTTAAAATCTGTTTGCAGATTATTTATTGTATATGCTGTGGCAACCACTTCTTTCCTTGCCAAATTTGCTAAAGAAAATGCAGGCATACAGCGCTGTATCTGGGTATAAGATGAATATGGGGAAAACAGAGATATTAAAACTTCATTTGGGTTGGAGGCACTGTTCCCTCTAAGCTGTGCGCGTGTGCGCGCGCACACACCTCGCCCAGCGAGCGCACATACTTTACAACAGAGCGCACAAAAATTACGGCTCTGATTCTGATAGAAAACAACACAGACGTCTTAAAATTTAAAAGTTATGATTGTAATTACTAGAAATTTCCCGCTTCATTTAGGAATAGTTTATTTTCATTTAATTTGATTAAAATCAATGTGTACATACTGTATTCTGACGTGTAGTCAAATTTTAAAGTATATAACTCCGAGTGTCATTATGTGGCGCACAAAAATTTAACCTTCCTTCAAAAGCTGCACACAGCTGATATTTTATGCGCACACAGCCTACAGAAAATTAGAGGGAACATTGGTTGGAGGAAAGTTTGCGAGTCTGTTTCCCATTCCAGTGGGAGAAAACCCAGATTAGATACTTGGGAGTACAAGTGAGTAGAGACTGGAAACAATTGAGGAAACTGAATTATGACCTTTTGGTCCAGACAATACTGAATGATCTGGTCTGTTGGGACAAACCCCACTTCTCATGGCTGGGAAGAATAGCTATTATAAAAACAAATATATTGCCCAGATTGTTTGTCACTCCCAATGGAAGTGCCTAAACAATTGCTGAGCCTTATGCAGAGAAGAATATTCTCCTTCATCTGGAAACTCAGATCGTCCCCCAAGGGTACAGAGGGAAGTATACAAAGGATGAGGGGAGGGAGGCCTTGCCATCCCAAACTTAGGGTACTACACAACTGAAAGGGGTCTTAGGCTGGAGGGTGGGGACAGATTGAGCAGGCAGGGGTAAGAGAGACTCCACTAGTTGACCAGTTGTAGGAGAAGGGGCTTATGAGATGTGGGGGGTGGCGGGAGCAATCAAACTAATCCGTATGTGGACATGACAATGAAAATTTGGCAACAGGCTTGGAAAACATTAGTGGGGGTGGGTGGTCGTGGAGTGCAATTGCAATGGATTGTCAGCTGTGAAGAGTTTAGGGAGGGGGGATTGCACACTTATTTTAAATGTTGGGCAAACTTAGGACTCCAGTATATGGGACAACTTTTAATTGATATGGGGGGGCGCTGAGATCCTTTGAGTCGCTGAGGGGGTAATATAATCTAGAAGCAAGAGATTGGTATGGATATTGCCAAATAACCCACTTTCTAAGGACAAAAAAAGATTTCAGTAGAGATGGAATCTGAAGAATTTTTATGAAAAACTATTCCGGATGGGGGTATACACTAAGGGGTTGATTGCAAAAAGCTATAAAATCCTATAACCCAAAGGCGGAAGGAATGTTGCCAGGAGAAGGGGGTTGGAATGAAGATAAATGGAGTCTGAGTTTTTAAGTCACTTGTATCACTTCGGTCTCTGCTGCAATCCAAGAATACAGCTATAAGATGTTATACTGAACACCAGCAAGGGTCTATAGAATGAGTGGGCAAGTTAGCAATAAGTGTTGGAGAGGATGTGGGGCTGTGGGGGATTACTTGCTTGCTTGTTGGTTATGCCCAGTACCCTAGAAAACGTGGGCGTGGCTGTGCAATGTGCTTCTACAAGTGCTGGGCTGGTCGGGCCCCATAGGTCCCCAAGAAGTCTGTCTTAATGACTGTGGGGTGGGGGTGACGGAGATATAGGGTACCTGATATGCTTTATAGTAATTGGGGTGTGCCTGGAAATTGCCAAGTTGTAGAAATCAAACACAGAGTCGGAAGAACAAAAGATAGTCCCATCTAATAACTATCTGTACCGGATGTGTGAAATAGCAGCCTATAAATCATATAAGGTGCAGGCATTTCAGCATAGATGGAAACCTTATCAAATATGGAGGGAAAAGCTAATTTGTAGTAATAGAGTTTTGATCGAGGTTGGGATGAAGTAAGTCTGAGGGAGGAGAGGGTAAGAGAGAGAGATGGGGGAGCTGTGACGTCTCTAGATAGAGGGAGGGTAAAGTAATCACTACTGTATGAGCACAGTGGTATACTGTTCTTGTAAATAAAGGGATGCCAACTGCCACTACTGTTTAAGGGGCTTGATAGCTGGGAGGAGGGAGGGAACAATGAAAACCATATACAAACACACAAAATGGATTCAAGGATATATTTATTGACATCCTGTTATTGCATAACAACGCATGAAGAGTGAGTGAAAAGTGCAGTTCATAAAAAGCACCGTAAAGTTTGGGGATATAACTTTATTTTATTTTATACTATCCTACATTGTATAGTATGGATACTACTTGCCACCCCTAAACCACCTGTGAGGAGCATGAAATGGAGAATTTGAGGTAATAAGAGTGTAAATACAATGCTTTTTCATGTTATGTGCTTTAAAAAAAAAGTGTTAAAAAATTAAATTACAAAAAAAAAACCCCAGAAGAAATAGAAATGAACTGCATTAATAATTTATGAGACGGAGGCAAAAAGGAGGGGGAGGAAGGAAACATGAGTGGGGGCGGCAGGGTCCGATTCTGTATATAATAATATATAATAATTTATGAGACGGAGGCAGAAAGGAGGGGGAGGAAGGAAACATGAGTGGGGGCGGCAGGGTCCGATTCTGTATATAATAATATATAATAATTTATGAGACGGAGGCAGAAAGGAGGGGGAGAAAGGAAACATGAGTGGGGGCGGCAGGGTCCGATTCTGTATATAATAATATATGAGACGGAGGCAGAAAGGAGGGGGAGAAAGGAAACATGAGTGGGGCGGCAGGGTCCGATTCTGTATATCATAATATATAATAATTTATGAGACGGAGGCAGAAAGGAGGGGGAGGAAGGAAACATGAGTGGGGGCGGCAGGGTCCGATTCTGTATATAATAATATATAATAATTTATGAGACGGAGGCAGAAAGGAGGGGGAGAAAGGAAACATGAGTGGGGGCGGCAGGGACCGATTCTGTATCTAATCATATATAATAATTTATGAGACGGAGGCAGAAAGGAGGGGGAGAAAGGAAACATGAGTGGGGCGGCAGGGTCCGATTCTGTATATCATAATATATAATAATTTATGAGACGGAGGCAGAAAGGAGGGGGAGAAAGGAAACATGAGTGGGGGCGGCAGGGTCCAATTCTGTATATAGAAGGTAGGTGGATAAGGTAAGTCAGGCAAAGTAGGGTTCTGCATCATTGGGAAAAGAGGTTAAAAGCTTTCTGGAAAAGATGAGGTTTGAGACTGAGAATTTTAAGTATAAAGGAGATCTGGAGGGAGGTCATGCCGTAGGCTGGGAGCTAGAATATTAAAGGTAGACTATCGGGTAGAATCATGTTTGGCACATGAAACTGGAGAGATGAGATGATTGGCATGAACTGAATGGAGTACATGGTGAGGCATGAAGAATGCCTAGATAGGTGGGCGTACCAGAATATGACACTTTATGAACCAACTTGAGGACTTTATAGCAGATCATGGTAATGTCCAGGGGAGGCCAGTGATGGTGGATTGTGGGATATACTTTCTAGAGAAGACTGTAATTGCTGCTTCTCTTACGTTTGCCACTTCCATTTCTGCCATGATAATGGTCTCTTGTGGGAATGGCTTCCCCTTTTTCGGATGCTCTACTGTCCAAACCAAAGTTGTTGACAGATTATTTGACTTTTGCAAAACTGCTTCAAACTTGGCTATGCAGTTTGGAGATTTTCCTATCCTTAAGCCTGCGTGAGGTGATATGTTTCAGAGTTTTATGGCAGGATTGAAGTTTATTTGGGGGAAGATTTTCTCATTATCCTTTTATTTTGTTACTGATGTAAGATTTTAGTTTTGATTTTTTTTTTTTTTTTACTGAATTTATTGCACTTTGCTTTGTGTAGACAACTCTCTTGAAAAGACAGACAATAAACTTTGTATTTCATAAAAGGGAGGGAGGAGTGGCTCGGTGGTTGGGACAGGTTACCTCAGGCCGGAAGGCCAGGGGTTCAGTTCCCACATGGGGACAAGCAACCTCAGGCCAGAGGGACTGGGGGTCTCTAGTTCCATGGCCACTCCTTGTGGCCTTTGGCAAGCCACTTAACCCTCCATTGCCTCAGGTACACTTAGATTGTGAGCCCTTCGGGGACAAGGGAATAAAAAGTACCTGTTAGTATACATGTAAACCGCACTGATTCTAAAGAGTGTGGTATAAAAAAGAAATAAATAAAATGAAAAATAAATAAAATTACATTTCGATAGTGTCCTGAAATATGTAGCCCTCATTGTGAATCAATGATTGCCGGAGGTTGTGAAACCTCTGAAGGGGGAACTGACGCTCTCTGGTATTACAGAAGATGTACAAAGCAGAGGTGACTGGACACGAGCTGCAGGAGGCGTCTCGGATGAAGAGCAGATTACCGAGAGTCACCCTTTTTCCCATTCTTCTGTTTGAATGTGGGGTGATTAGATGATCCTTGGGAGTCCAGCGGATGTTCAAGTTTAGTTTAGTGAGGGTTTATATCCTAAAAGCCCTGAACAGAAACGTGATAGAGAACAACACTCTGTGCAGTCACATAATCCTCAGAGTGACTGGGGGATATTGGCTGCAGCTTCAGGGGTATATGACAAGGGTTGACAGTAGCGTGGGGTGGGGTGGTAGTTTCTGGCAAGATCAGTAATCCCAATGTATTCCTCTTTGGCAGGACCTGCTATGCAGTGAGTCGCAACGTGATGTGGCCTGGCTGAAGAAGGTTGGAGATGACCAGTTAGTGTTTTTCATCTTTCTTTTTCTAGCTTGAAGCTCGGTCCTGGGCTGTGGGGCCTGTTAGGCGGAAGCTGCTGCACTCCACTATAGCTGGGGAAAAGACAGGGTCTTTGCCTCTTCTCCTGAAATGCACGAGTCACTGAAGACATGTTCAGTCCCTGCTCTGTAACACATCTGCTGTCAGGGCTGCTTGCTGGAGATTGAGAACTGCATCTGTCAATGAGAATGCTTAGAAATGTTCCTGGGGATGTTCCTGCAGGAGGCCAGGCGTGGGAGAAGGCTGGTTTGCTGCTCTACATCTCTGACGTTTGTAAAGCTAAGAAGCCTCCCCCCCTCTCTTGAATGTAGAATGTGGAGGGGTGCACATGCAGGATAGCCCTGTTCCACACAATTTGCTCATGTAAAGATAGAAAGGTGCTATTAGCTTATCAGCGAGAGATCCTGATGTATAGCATGCATGGGGTGACCAGAAAGTCCCAAATATATCAGCAATGTAGGCTGACTGACAGTGTCTGATCTTTGCTCTGTAGCACGGAGGCGCTTTGGTGGACCACGACCCTGAGTAGCCCAGCCTGAGCCATGTCTCAGCACTGGGATTCTGAAAGTAGATTGTGTGCCTGGTGGGTAGTGTGTATCTGCTAGCTTTAAACAAAAGCGACTAATTTTCCCTCCATTTCGGGTGCAGATTGAGGATAAAATCTCCTGGTCACAAATGGCATTGGAGACTCTTGTGGATGAATTGGCAACCTCTCGCTGTCCTCATGACTTAAAATATACATCAGAGCTGTGCTACTGTCCAGCCGAGGACCAGTTCATCTCACATCTCACTTAACCTGGTAAAGGAGAACACCCGATCCTTCTCTCTGCAGCAAACGCAAAAGTCCTCCAGTCTGCTATGTCCCTCTATGTAATATATTTTCCCTTTTTTGCATCTGAGAGAGTTTTTCCCACAAGGCAATCTTTAACTCTTTGTAGTCTACAGGTACTGAGCTCCTTCGGTTAACTCAGACTTGTTTTATATGGCTGAACACTGGAGCAGAAGCATGCATAGAGTTAGTCTGTGCCCTGGCATGCATTTGGCTAAGACTCCATTAAAGTGGCAGTCTGACTGCTTGCGAGAGAAACTTTCTCGGGAACCTGTTTTCAGCCAAGAGAGTGAACCCAGATACCTTTAAATACCTTTAAAGCTACTGAAAACATTAAACGGTGCATCTTCCTCTTCCCCCATGTACCCCCTCCAGCCTCTTCTTTCTAACACCATTGGACGTGCTTCTGTCTTGCCACTATCTCCCAGATGTATCCACCCAATCTCTGAAATTAGCTCATCTTCCATCTGCCTGAATGATTGAGGTTACACTCAGCTTAGAACATCCCAGGCACTGGAATATGTGTGAGAATTTGATGTAATAGCTGAATAGCCAAAAAAGAGTCCTGTGAGAGGATGATCAGGGAAGATCATCCTCTCACAGGCAGCACCCCTGTTGCCATGGAGGAGAGAGGTCACGTGACAGGAGAGCATCACCCTGGTGTGGCAGGAAGTGATCCTGTAACTAGGACCTGTCCTCCAGGTGATGTAAAACCCTCTCGCACCGAGGAAGTTTCTCCAGGGCCATGTGCCCATGAGGGAAGGGTTAGGACAGCCGTTATAGTTGGTGATTCGATCATTAGGCATGTAGATAGCTGGGTGGCTGGTGGACGTGAGGATCGCCTGGTAACATGCCTGCCTGGTGCGAAGGTAGCGGACCTCACGCGCCACCTAGATAAGGTCTTAGATAGTGCTGGGGAGGAGTCTGCTGTCTTGGTACATGTCGGTACCAATGACATAGGAAAATGTGGTAGGGAGGTTCTGGAGGCAAAATGTAGGCTTTTAGGTAGGAAGTTGAAATCCAGAACTTCCAGGGTAGCGTTCTCCAAAATGCTTCCTGTTCCACGCGCAGGACCCAAAAGGCAGGCAGAGCTCCGGAGTCTCAATGCGTGGATGAGACAATGGTGCAGAGATGAGGGTTTTGGATTTGTTAGGAACTGGGGAACATTCTGGGGAAAGGAGGGGCTCTTCCGAAGGGAGGGGCTTCACCTTAACCGGGATGGAACCAGGCTGCTGGCATTAACCTTTAAAAAGGAGAGAGAGCAGCTTTTAAACTAGATATTAGGGGAAAGCTGACAGTCGCCCAAGAGCGGATGGTTCTTAAGAATGTATCCTTGAAGGATACTACCAAAAGCAGAGAGGTTCCACAAAAGAGTAAAGTAGCCCAAATGCCCTCAAGTATGGAGCAGACAGAGCTTAAAGATCCCAATTTACCCATGTCTAACAATAGCCAAATTAACATGAATAAAATACATTCTCTAAAATGCTTGTATGCAAATGCTAGAAGTCTAAAGAATAAGATGGGAGAGTTAGAATATATAGTACTAAATGAAAGGTTAGATATGATTGGAATATCAGAGACATGGTGGAAGGAGGACAACCAGTGGGACACTGTGATACCTGGGTACAAACTATATCGTAATGATAGAGCGCAACCCCTCCACCAATTTGATCAGCTCTATGTTAGAGAGGGCATTGACTCAGAAAGGATTAAAGTTTTGCAGGAAACAAAATCTGCTGTAGAATCTATATGGATTGAAATTCCATATAAAAGGGGGAAGGCAATGGCAGTGGGGGTGTACTATCGAGCACCTGGCCAGAATGACCAAATGGATGATAAAATGCTCAAAGAAATCAAGGAAGCTAACAAAAGTTACAGCGCAGTAATAATAATGGGTGATTTCAATTACCCCGGTATCGACTGGGTCAGTGTCACGTCGGGACATGCTAGGGAGATAAAGTTCCTAGATGAAATAAATGACTGCTTCTTGGAGCAGCTGGTTCATGAACCGACCAGAAGTAGGGAAGCCATATTAGACCTAGTCCTTAGTGGAACACCAGATCTAGTGCAAGAGATAAGGGTGTTGGGGCCACTGGGCAATAGTGATCATAGCATGATCGCCTTTGATTTAATTAGTGGAGGAGGGATAGTAAGGAAATCCACAGTACTACCTTTTAACTTTCGAAAGGGAGACTATGATAAAATGAGGAAAACAGTTAAGAAAAAAACTAAAAGGAGCAGTTTCAAAGGTTAAAGACGTACATCAAGCTTGGGTGGTGTTGAAAAATACTATCTTGGAAGCCCAGACCAGCTGTATTCCACGCTTTAAGAAAAGTGGAAGGAAGTCCAAAAAACTGCCAGCATGGTTTAAAGGTGAGGTCAGAGAGGCTGTTGTTGCCAAAAAGCATCTTTCAGGAAATGGAAAAAAGAGCCAAACAACGAAACCTGGAAACAGCACAAGCACTGGCAAGTCAAATGCAAGGCAGTGATAAGGCAGGCAAAGAGAGAATTGAGAAGAAGCTTGCTGCGGAAGCAAAAACGCGAAATAAAGACCTTTTCAAGTACATTCGTAGCAAAAAACCTGTGAGAGAGTCAGTTGGTCCATTAGATGATAAAGGGGTTAAAGGAGCACTAAGAGGCGACAAGGCGATAGCGGAGAGACTGAATGAATTCTTTGCTTCGGTCTTTACTGAGGTAGATGTAGGGATGTTACCCATGACTGAAGTGGTATTTAAAGGTGCGGAAGAAGTGAAGAAAATATCGATACATCGGGAGGAAGTATTACAACTATTAGATAAACTGAAGAGTAGCAAATCACCTGGGCCGGATGGTATACATCCAAGGGTGTTGAAAGAACTGAAATATGAGATTGCAGACCTGCTATCAGTAATCTGTGAACTATCATTAAAATCATCTCTAATGCCTGAAGATTGGAGGATCACCAATGTAACACCAATTTTTAAAAAGGGTTCCAGGGGTGATCCGGGAAACTACAGACCGGTGAGCCTGACGTCAGTACCAGGAAAAATGGTAGAAACCATCATAAAGAATAAAATTACTCAGCATGTAGATAGTCACAACCTAATGGGAGACAGCCAACATGGCTTTAGACAGGAAGATCTTGTCTTACTAATCTGTTATGTTTTTTTGAAGGAGTGAATAAACAGGTGGACAAAGGTGAGTCGGTTGATTATTGTGTATCTGGACTTTCAGAAAGCCTTTGACAAGGTCCCTCATCAGAGACTTTTGGCAAAACTAAAGAGTGATGGGATAGGAGGCAGTGTACTATTGTGGATCAGGAACTGGTTAAAAGATAGAAAGCAGAGGGTAGGGCTAAATGACCAATTTTCCCAATGGAGAAAGGTGAATTGTGGTGTACCCCAGGGATCTATGCTGGGTCCGCTGCTTTTTGACATATTCATAAATAACCTGGAAAGTGGAGTAACGAGTGAGGTGATCAAATTTGCAGATGACACACAACTATTTAAAGTTGTTAAAACCCAAGAGGATTGTGAAAAATTGCAAGAGGATCTTGATAAATTGGAAGACTGGGCATCAAAATGGCAGATGAAATTTAATGTGGACAAGTGCAAGGTTATGCACCTAGGGAAGAACAACCCAAACTATGGTTACACGATGCAAGGTTCCACATTAGGAACCACCACCCAGGAAAAAGATTTAGGCGTCATTGTGGATACCATGTTAAAACCCTCGGCCCAGTGTGCAGCGGCAGCCAAGAGAGCAAATAGAATGCTAGGTATGATAAGGAAAGGAATGGAAAATAAAACAAAAGATATTATAATGCCTCTATATCGTTCCATGGTGAGACCGCACCTTGAATATTGTGTGCAATTCTGGTTGCCGTATCTTAAAAAGGATATAGCGATTTTAGAAAAGGTTCAGAGAAGAGCCACCAAAATTGTAAAGGGGATGGAAGGATACTCCTATGAAGAAAGGCTAAAAAGGTTAGGGCTCTTTAACCTGGAAAAGAGATGGCTGAGGGGAGATATGATAGAAGTCTATAAATTAATGAACGGAGTGGAACGGGTAAACGTAGATGGATTGTTTACGTTATCAGAATATAGAAAGACTAGGGGACATGCCATGAAGCTACAGGGTAAACTACTTAAGACTAATAAAAGAAAATATTTTTTCACTCAACGTGTAATCAAACTCTGGAATTTGTTACCGGAGGATGTAGTAAAGGCTGTTAGTGTAGCTGGGTTTAAAAAAGGTTTGGACAAGTTCCTGGAGGAAAGGTCCATAAACCGTTATTAAGAAGTGACCGAAGATATCAATGCTTGACCCAGTACAAGCATTGTGGAACTTGTGTCTCTTGGGGAAACTGCTAGGTACATATGACCTAGATTGGCCACTGTTGGAAACAGAATACTGGGCTTGATGGACCTTGGTCTGACCCAGTATGGCATATCTTATGTTCTTATGTTCTTATTCTGTATCATGTGCAGCGAGAGGTTGACATGCACACGTCTGGTATAGAGAGCGGGAAAGTCCTTCATTGTGTGCAATGAAAGGTTGACATGCTCGTGTGTGGTGTAGAGAGCGGGAAAGTCCTGCATTGTGTGCAATAAGAGGTTGACATGCTCGTGTGCAGTATAGACTGGGGAATTCTCTGTGGACAAGCAGGAAGAAAGTCCTCGCATATGGGTGATGTCTGCTCCGGAGCCCCATGCAGGAACACTCCTCAGCTTCTATTGGAAGCTTTTGGGAGGCTCCATTGCGTCGTGTGCCTGCATTCCCACCTGTCACTGTGGTGCAATCTTCTCCAGTCTTTGTTTTTCCACAGAGCCCCATGGACATTGTTTCGTTCCTCTGCCGGTAAATGTTGTTTTTTCCCCTTTGGGGCTTTCCTGGCAAGTATTGTGTTAGTGCCTGCCGTCAGTCGTGCCGATTTCATCGGTCATGGTTCCTTCATATGTTCTGGTGTTTTTCAGTAAATTTTCATTTTCTCTGTTTTCCCTGTTGTCTGACCGGGCCCTTGTCATCAAGCCGTTTGATTTAGCCATGGCTATTTTCCTGGACATGTCCCAGAAACCAGCCAGCAGGTTCAAGAACTGCACCAAGTGTACTAGGACTATCTCTGTCACAGACGGGCACAAGTGGTGCCTCCAGTGCCTGGGTCCTGACACCAGCCCTCTTCTTGCAATTTCTTTGTAAATAACAAGGAGAGGCCTGAGGAGTTGAGAGAAACTGAGAGAATCCCTCTTTGACTAGAGGACTGATTCACCGTCTTCGGCACCACCATTGGTTTCAAAGGCTTCCAGGAATCCTCTAACAGTGCATCAACATTGAGAAGTTCTTGGGCTCAATCGGAGCCGAGCATCCGCAGTGCCCTGGAGCATCGGCCATCAGTCGGTCTCTGCCTGGAGTCAAGAGAGGATTCAGCCTCGTCTCTGTCGGCATCGAAGGGGGATCTATCCAAGCACTGGATGAAGGCCTGGATGCATCAGAGCCCTTCCAAGTGAGATGTCGAGAGTGATGGGCACAAGCGGTCCATCAAGGTGCCCCGGCAATAGGACTCCTCAACTTCCAGGGTTTTGGAGGGGCACAGACTGGCTTCCTACAGCCGAGGCCATGCCGATTATCCCCGTATGGATGCTAGAAACATTGGTCGAAGTTGCTCAGGCCCCAAGGCCTTCAGAATTGGCAGCCATGGAGCAAAAATTCCTTCAGGTACTCGAGGTCCGCTTTGCGTTGTTGCTGGAGAAACAGCTGGCTGGTGCCTCTGTGCCCATGGCATTGTCATAAAGTGTTGTGCAGCCGATCCTCAAAACGCACGCTCTGCCTGCGGGGGTATTAATGTTGGGGCATTGAAGAGATCAGATTGTCAGTTCCCAGCGGGGCCATCTCCCTCAAGTGTCTTGGGTTCCAATGCCCAGTGAAACCTTGGAATCCCTCAATGCATCAGGAGCTCACACTCTCTTCGAGGCAGGAGGGAGCTCTGGAAAGAGTCTGAGGTACTTTGACTTCCTTTTGGAGCGTGACTCTGGCTGGGTGACCGATGTGGAATCGGAGAACTTGCCAGAGGGCAGTTCTCCTGAGTTCCTGTCAGACCCATCCCTTCCATATGAGCAGCAGAAGTCTCTTCCGGGGGACATGTCCTTCCAGGATTTCGTGAGGGATATGCAAAGGTCATCCTATTTTCAGTGGAAACAAATGATGAGCCCAGGGTGGAGGAGTTGGAGATCCTCTAATACTCCTCAGCTCCTGAGGAATTGGTGACGGTGCCAGTGCATCGCATGCTACAGTGGCTACAAATGAGGATGTGGGAGAACCTCCTCACTGTGCTACAGGTCATTAGGAGGCTGGACTCAATGTAAAGAGTTCAAAAACATCCTGGGTTTAAGAAGCCTCAGCTTACACACCACTCCTTAGTGGTAGAGTCTGCCAAGAGGATTAAGAGCACCAAAACTCATTCTTCGATGCCCCGGGGAAGGGAGGCTCAGATGTTGAACTCCTTTGGAAGGAGGTGCTTCCAAAGCTCCATGCTCCCAACTGGAGTATGCTCTTACCAGCTCTACATTAGCATGTTCTTGAAGGACATCATGTGTGATCTTGCCGATTTCTGCCAATTCCTTCTGCTGGAGAAATTGGAGCACTATTGTGTCCTGGTGGGCCATAGCAAGGGCTGCTCGAAATTCCTGGTTTGGGAGACCTACGACACCTTAGAAACAGTGTCTAGAACAGCAGCCGTGGGCATTGGAACCCACAGGCTTGCCTGGCTTTCATCTTCTAACTTGGTGTAAAATAAGTTTATGGATGTGCTGTACCAGGGAGAGAACCTCTTTGGAGAGTAGGTGGAGGAGAAGGCGGGCATCGTAGAGAAGCAGCACATTGCCCTCCCAAGGCTTTCAAGACACGCGTCTGAACCAGCTGCCTATCGCAGAAGGTATCAAAGTGGAAGTCTGAAGAAGACTTGCTACATGCGCAGTCACAGGTACTTTTCTGGTCCTTAAACCTCCCAACAAAAAACAGACTCCTCACCCGCAGCGTCAAGAAAAGCCTCAAAAGGCTCAGCCTGCCTCGCAACAAAAGCCAGGAGCAAGGTTTTGATTGGTTTCTCCAGAGTACAGCCAACCTGCCAGGGTCCACAGAGGGGAGCTCTCTTTTTGCCCACAGGTGGCCCCTGATAACTTGGCCCCTGATAACTTAAGACTTGTGGGTGCTTCAGGTAGCCACTTTGGACTATATGTTGCACTTTGCAGAGCTGCCGCTACATTGCCTCCTGAAGGTGTATCCCCTCGACCCTCTGTGTCTTGACTGACTGGGGAGAAATCTCTGCCCTTCTGGCCGATCTCGCCATCAAGCCCATGACGCAGGACCTGATCGGTTGGGGATTTTACTCCCAGGTACTTTCTGGGGGTGTTCTGGCCCATCCTGGACTCCGAAACCTCAATACCTTTCTGGTGTGAGAAAAGTTAAAAAATGGTATCTCTAGGTACCCTGTTCCCTTATCTTAAGAAATATGATTTGCTATGTTCCCTCGATCTAAAGGGCACGTAAACCCACATACCGATCCATCTTGCTCACAGGAGATATTTCAGATTCGTCCTGACAGAACAACGGGTACTACCTTTTGGCCTGAACCTTGGTGCCCCGAGTCTTCACTAAGTGCCTCGTGGTGGTAGCAGCCTATCTCAGCACATACATAGTAACACATAGTAAAATAGTATATGACGGCAGACCAGCATGGTGCATCTAGTCTGCCCAGCAAGGCGGCGAGAGTAGGTCGATCTGCCGCTCCATGCAGATCACCCCTCTCCATGCTTTTGTTTAGGGGTATACCCACTGCTCATGTAGGTCACCCCTATTTGTTGAGATATATGAGAGTTATTTTTATTTTATCCTGTTATAAAGGGATCCACTGTGTCTGTCCCAAGCCATTTTGAATTCTGTCACTGTATTTGCCCCCACCACTTCCATCGGCAGGGCATTCCAAACATCCACCACCCTTTCAGTGAAAAAAGTATTTCCTAAGGGTCTTTGTCTTCCCTTATCTGGATGACTGACTCATAAAAAGCACCATTCAGATTGAGTCCAGCAATCAACACAGTTGACCATTCAGGTGCTATAGCTTTTGGGGTTTGTAGTCAGTCAGTTACCCAGAGTCCCACCACCAGCTTGCCCAATAATTGGACTTCATAGGGGCTTTTCTTGACCTGACTGAAGCGAAGGCCTTCCTTCTGCTAGACCGACTCCTGAGCTTGATGGCCTTGGTCTGAGATACTCAGTGGAGTTGTCAGACGAGGGATGCTGACCGTGCTCAACCACATGACCTCCATTGTACACATCATACCCATAGCTCATCTTTCGATGAGACACTCAGTGGACACTGAGAACTCGATGGAACCAGGCCACTGGCCACCTTCAGGATTGGGTGGCTGTCGTTGGCCCCCTCGTCCAGTCCTTGCACTGGTAGTTGGATCATCAGAACCTGCTCCCCCTTCAGAAGGTGTCACCTCAGAAAACATTGAAAGCAGACGCATCCAAACTGGGTTGGGGAGCACATCTGGATGGCCTTAATGCTCAAGGCGTCTGCTCCAGACAGGAGAGACTGCACTAGATAAATTTCTTGGAATTGAGAGCCATAGCGAATGCCCTCAGTCTGAGAACAGCTAACTGACCAGATTGTCCTGATTCAGAACGATAATCGGGTCGCTATGTACTACATAAACAAGCAGGGGGGCACAGGTTTGTATCTCCTGTGCTCAGAAACAGTCCAATTATGGAGGTTCGCCGTCACCTACGGAATTGAGCTAAGGGCTACATATCTGCCAGGGGAGCAGAATACCCTGGTGGACCAGTTGAGTCGCATCCTCCAGCTGCACGGGTGGACACTGGACAGGGGCATGGTAGCCCACATCTTTCAGGAGTGGGGTATCCCCTCGATAGATTTGTTTTGCTCCCAACAAAATGCCTAAGTAGTTCAGTTTTGGTCCAGAGTCACCTTGCACAGCAGGCTGGCACTGAATGCATTCCCCCTATACTGGGGGAAGGGCCTGCTTTATGTGTATCCTCCCATACCTCTCATAGCAAAGATCCTGCTGAAGCTCCAGGCAGACAGGGGTACGATGATGGTGGTCACCCCATATTGGCCCAGAGAACCATAGTTTCCCCTTCTGCTTCAGCTCTTCCATTGGGAACCTCTGTGACTGGGTTCTGCCCCAGACCTTACATCTCAAGAAGACAAGAGGATGCTACATCCCATCGTCTGGTCCTTGGATGCGTGGATGTTGAGAGGCTATTCCTGTTGGAGCTTAACCTGTCCGACAGAGTAACAGATGTTCTGTTGGCCTCTAGGAGGGCCTCGACAAAAAAGTCTTATGCATTCAAATGGAAAAGATTTGTTTGTGGTGCGTGGAACAGGTGCTAGACCCTTTTAATTGCTCCACTGACAGACTACTAGAGTACCTCCTACACCTCTTTGAGTGAAGATAGTGGAGATATGATAGAGATGTCTAAATACCTCTTTGGCATAAATGCACAAGAGGAGAGCTGCTTTCAGTTAAGTTCTGCAACAAGGGGGCATAGGATGAGGGTGAAAGAAAATATAGACTCAGGAGTAATATGCAGAAATATTTCTTTATGAAAAGAGTGGTAGATGTATGAAATCTCCCAGCAGAGGTAGTAGAAACAACGACAATATCTGAATTCAAGAAAGCATGGGACAAACACAGAAGATCTCTAAAGGAAAAATAAGGACTATAGTGTTTGATACGGAAAGGCAGACTAGATAAGCTATATAGTCTTTTTCTGCTGACATGTTTCTGTATGACAGGGTTCACCTTGATGTGATTGGTGCATACCATCGTGGAATAGAAGGAAGGTCCATATCAACTCAGCCTTTAGTGGTTCGTTTCATGCAGTGTTTGCTTCTCTAGAAGCCTCCCTTCAAACCCCCAGTAGTGGCTTGTGATCTCAATGTGGTTCTGGCGCAGCTCATGTTTAACTCCCTTTGAGCTGCTCGATTCCTGCCCTATGAAGTATTTGACCTGGAAAGTCATGTTTCTGGTGGCGGTTATGTCAGAACACCGGGTAAGTGAGCTTCAGGCCCTAGTGGCTCATCTGCCATACACCAGGTTCCTTCATAATAGCGTGGTCCTGCGCACTCACCCTTGATTCCTTCCAAAGGTGGTATCCACTTTCCATCTTAGTCAGTCTACAGACTATCTTCCCGAGACCTCACGCCCACAGAGGGCAAGCGGTGCTGCACATGTTGCACCTCAAACGAGCCTTAGTCTTCTACATAGAGCAGACAAAGGTCTACTGGAAGTCCATCCAGCTGTTTTGATTCTTTTGACCCCAGCAAGCTAGGGGCTGCCGTTTCCAAACACACTCCTTCAATTTAGCTGGCAGACTGCATCTCTTTCACTTATGCCCAGGTTAGTCGAGCCTTGATGGTCATGTCACAGCTCACGTCAGAGCCATGGCTGCGGCGGTGGCCAATGCGCTCGGTCTCCATGGAAGAGATCTGCAGAGCTGCAATATGGTCTTCTGTCCACACGTTGACATCTCACTACTGTCTGGATGGGGATTCCCAACGTGACAGCAACTTTGGTCAATCGGTACTCTGGCATCTGTTTGGGGAATAGAATCCAACTCCACCCCTCCCCCCCCCCCCCCCCCCCACCCAAGGCCCTACTGTCCGTCCAGGCTACCAAAAAAAAAAAGAAAACAAATGGTGAAGAAGCTGAATTGTATGAGTTCCCTTTTGTGAACTACCACGTCTGTACATAGTTGATTCTCTAGTCCTAGTTCAATTTTGAACCTGTTGGGCGGCAGCCTCCTTGGTTTTCGGTAGCCTGTAGCTTGGGAGTCCCATATGTGAGGACTTCCTTCCTGCTTGCTCACAGAAAAAAGGTAGTTACTCGCCTGTAGCAAGTGTTCTCCATAGACAACAGGAATAAGTCTTCAACCCTCCCACCTCTCTGAGGAGTTGTATTCTGCTATAGCTTTGTTATCAGACTGGAGAAGATGGTGCTGCGGCAGCAGGTGGGAAGGCAGGCATGCAGGCTCAGTGGAGCCTCCCAAAAGTTTCTAATAGAAGCTGGGGCACGTTCCCACATCAGGCTCAATTGGAGATGTCATCCATACGTGAGGACTTATACCTGCTGTCCACGGAGAACACCTGCTATAGGTGAGTTAACTACTTTGTTCTGCGGTGTGTGCAGTGAGAGGTAGATGTGCTTGTGTGCGATTTAGAGAGTGGGGAAGTCCTCTATTGTGTGCAGTGAGAGGTTGATGTGCTTGTGTGCGATTTAGAGAGTGGGGAAGTCCTCTATTGTGTGCAGTGAGAGGTTGATGTGCTTGTGTGCGATTTAGAGAGTGGGGAAGTCCTCTATTGTGTGCAGTGAGAGGTTGATGTGCTTGTGTGCGATTTAGAGAGTGGGGAAGTCCTCTATTGTGTGCAGTGAGAGGTAGATGTGCTTGTGTGTGGTGTAAGAAGAGATTCCCAACCTTTTTGGTTGTGTGGACCCTTTATTATCCTCCTAAAAAGTTTAAGAATCCCACAGCTCATCCCCACTAGTTTTCCGGGACCCGTCCTCTGTGCCAAGCCTGCTCCTGCTAGCTGTCTTTTATTTCCCTTTCTCTTCCTGCCTCCACTAGTCTCTCCCCCCCCTCTCCAATCAGTTCTCTCCAGTCTCTGTCACCTGCCCCTCCTCTTCTCCCCCTCCCATGAATCCATACCAGTATCTATTCTTTTCTGAATCCTGCAGGCCCCCTGTAATGATTCTTGGGGGTCTGTGAGGCCAAGAGACCACAGATTGGGAATCATTAGTGTAGAGGAAGGGGGGGGGGGTCCTGTATTGTGTGCAGCAAGAGGCTGGTGTTCTAATGTACGGTGTAGGAAGGGGGAGGGTCCTGCATCACCTGCAGCAAGAAGTTCTAATGTATAGTGTAGGCGGTGCCATAATTACAGAACTTATTGTCTGGGCCTTCCTCCTTTGCAAGTGAGGAATGGGTTTGGCCACTTTAGACCGGTTGATAGCTCACTGTGTGCTGCTTTTAAGGAAGTGGCCTGTACCGGGCCCATTGATCAGCCAGGCTACCTTGGATGCCCTCAGCAAGGGAGGCTGTGGTGGCTCTTGGTTTTAAATTTGCTTCCCGAGGTGTTCTGGGGGAAGTGGAGGGTGAGTGGGCTCTGTCCGTATATTACTAATAAGATCTTCATTGAGCAACAGGGAGATTGCAGCTGCCTAGAAGAGCATATAGAAAGATGAAACTGCTTTAGTTCCCAGAAGGAAACCAGGAGAAAGTGGGACATCCTCAGTGCAACTTCCAGAATATGCCAGCTTTTGCCCTTTCCTGCATCTTGCTATTCTAAAGTTATGGTGAGGGTGGGAAGGAGGGGAGGGGAATACGCACATGAAAATACTAACTGCAACATGCCGGCATTCAGGACAATCTCGGAAACTCTAATATTTTCTTTTTGATATGTGGAAATAATATGCACAGAAATGTTAATAGAAGTGGAAAGAAAAGTATTTCATAGAATTTTGCCTTATTAGTCACTAGCAGCAAAAAGGACAATTAGGCTGGTAGCACCTTTCTAGACTAAAGATTTCTTGAGGCCTGAGCTTTCAAAGACTGGACTCCAGTTCATCAGATGCATGCTCTAATTATTGAAAACCGTAACTAGTTTTAGATCAGTAATTTGCAAACTTGCATTTAATTAGGTGCCTTTACAAATCGGAGCCCAAGGCGAGTTACTTTCAGGCACAATAGATATTTCCCTGCCCTAGAGGACTGCGAGTCGAAGTTTATACCTGAGGCAGTGGAAGGTGAAGGGACCTGCCCAAAGTCACAAGGAGCGTCGGTGGAGGTAGTGGGGAATTTGAAGCCTGGCTTCCCTGGTTCTTGGCTTCTTGCTCCAAGTACGAGGCTGCTTCTCCATGCCTTGACAGTGAAATGTCGGCTGAATTAACATTTTACCTTTTTTTCCAAACAGAATCCAAACACAGAATTAATGTAAAATCCTAATTTAGCTGAATATTACTGAGGGGCAGTTATAGAAAGGGCTTTGTGCTTGTCAAGGCTCTGGCTAGGTAAAATAGCAAAGGCTGGTGCAGGCGGGCGATTTTCACTTCTGCTTCTCGTTGCTGGATGTTTCCTGCTTGGGGCGACTCCGTGGCCTGAGAGGTGTGAGCTGATCAGAGATAAAGTTGTAGCTTTTTGTTGCACAGACTGAATCTGATCATTTCTTCTCTCATCTTCGTCCCCTTTTTTTATATGTCTGTGGAGGGTGCAGCTGCACATTTTCATCCAGGAGGTTTGTCTAGCTCCAGAAGTTCTCGAGCTTCTGGGTCTGGTTCTGATTCCTTTGTTTAACCTCTGCAGGCCATGTTATCTTCCTTGTCTGCCCTACTCTGTCGGTAGGCAGTGAGAGAGAGATGGTAATATATTCATTGTTTAGCTTTTGCAGCTGCATAAATGTTAAGAGGGAACATTTCACTAACTCCTAGAAAGTGGAAGAAAGATCCACGGGGGGGGGGGGGAGGGGGGGGGGCTGGGAGGGCAGCTTCACCTTTTCCCCTCTTGTGTGAACTAATTTGCAGCTGTTTTTTGGCTGCGTTAGGCCGGGTGTGCAGCACTAGCAACTAGACACATGCAAGTTTTTGACAGATGGGGCCTTACTGGTACATTTGAAAGGGGAGGGGAGGCGTCTGTGTTACACATGGGATTAATGAGCTTTTTCTGTCACATTAGGGTGAACTTGGCTCTGGCATACACTGAGCTAACTGAGGAATTTTCTAGGCTCCGAAGCCTGAGTCTGATGCAAAGCCAGATCCTGCGGCGTCTCCTGCAGGAAGAGCCCAGCAGTGCAGGTGAGTTGCATGTCAGGGAAGGGAATAAGAGGACATTTCTGGCTGGATTGCTTGCCCACTGATTGGGACCTCCAGTTCTTGGCCGCTGGGCTCGTTTTACTCGTCCAGGTTAACATTTGATGGGGTGTGCATGGGAAAGGTTCTTGACTTCTTGTATTTTATTTTATTTAAACATGAGGTACAGTTGTGGTCAACATTAAGCGGTTGAACTTCAAGGGTACTAATGATGTCCAGTATCTCCTTAAACCCTCCCCCCCCTCCCCAAAAAAGTGGCCAATGAAATGGCTTTGGACTATATATGCACACATATTTGACAAACAAAAGAATCAAATAAAACAAGACCAATTAATAAAGGAAATATTAGGAAATAGTATAAAAACTGGGATATTGCCAGGACGTGATTATTGGTACCCTTATAAACAATTCAAATCAGTTTGAACAGAAGAACCACATTCCCACTGTAGTAAAATTAGACGCACTTGTGATCGATTGTCAGTACCCACAAGACTTGAATCAACCAATAAATGGTGGCTTTAATGTTTAGAATGACCACATTCACGCCCTGTTCCGTTTTCACAATGATGAAGACAAGAGAGCTGCTTGAGACTGTCAGAAAAGCCATTATCACCAAACATCAAACTTCAAAGGGATACAGGGCCATCTTCAAAGACCTTGGGATTCCTGTCTCTATAGTTCGCAATATTATGAAGTTTTTGCTCATGGAACTGTCAAAAACACGATGTGGTGGGAAGAGGGAAATTTATCCAAGAAGTCTCCGAAGGTTAGTGTAAAATGTTGGAAAAACGACTATGTACAACATCCAAAGAGCTTAAGACTGATCTGGAGCAATCTGGGGTGGTGGTTTCAACCAGCACCATACGTTGTGCACTAAACAAAGAAAGATTTAATGGGCGAAGGCCAAGAAGGACCCCACTGCTCAAAGACATGCCTAAAAAGGCATGCCTAATCTTTGCCCAAACCCACCTTGAGAAACCACAATCCTTCTGCGAAAATGTTCTGTGGACAGATGAAAGCAAACTTGAGCTCTTTGGCAGTGCAGACCAGCGATGTGTTTATAGGCAAAGAAATGAAGCTTACAAGGGAAAAAAACCCACCCTTCTTACAGTTAAATATGGTGGAGGCTCCATAATGTTGTGGGGTGTTTTGCTGACTCAGGAACTGGAGACCTGGAACGTATTAAAGGAATCATGAAGTCGGAGGACTGCCAAGGTATTTTGGAATGAAATGTGCTATCTAGTGTCAAAAAGCTAGGTCTATGTTGAAGGTCATGGGTCCTCCAGCAGGACAATGACCCAAAACATACATCCAAAAGTACAAAACAATTGTTAAAGAAAAAATGGACTGTTTTAAACTGGCCAGCAATGAGGCCCGATCTCAATTAAACTGAGAATCTTTGCAAAGAACTGAAATCTGTCATTGGTAAAAGGAATCCTGGAAACATTCATGAGCTGGAACAAATCGCAGTTGAAGAGTGGGAGAAACTACCAGCAGACAGATCTACAAAACTTATAGATGACTACAAGAAATGTTTGGAGACTGTCATCACTGCCAAGGGTTGTGCAACCAAATATCAGTGAAGGGTGCCATTAATCCTGTCCAGGTCATATTTAGTGTTTGTTTTTTTTCTTAGAAATTGCTATATCTAAGTTGCACACACATTTGTGTTTTTGCGGTATACCTTTGAACATACTATTAAAATAGTATGATGACATACAGTTGGAATATATCCAATTATTTCTCAAGATATTGTACACAACATAGCTAAAATGTAAGGGTGCCAATAAGGTTGACTACAACTGTAGCACAGAATAATGCATTTTGTTTTTAGGACTCATATAGGGCACTAAATCAAAATAAAACTGGAGTCTCTAAAGAAATTAGTGCTAATGCAGTCTTAGTAACTTCATGTGCCCCAGAGAGCTGGAATCTGTCAGCTCTTTTTGCCTTCGTAATGATGTCCATAAGCTTGGGAGGCCCATGGATGCTGCCTTTCAACTCTTTGTTTTGCTTTCAGGCCAGAACCATTCTTCGTTACCACAGCATCACTCTCCAGCGTCACAGCGACGCTCTCCAGTACCTCAGTGCAAGTCTCCTGCACCTCAGGCTCCGTCTCCTGCCATACAGAGGAGGTCTCCCATATCTTTGTGTCAGTCTCCCATCCTGCAGAGGAGGTCTCCTGTACCTGTGTGCCAGTCACCTCTGTGTCAGTCTCCAGTCATTCAGTCGATTGCCTCTCAGCACCATTCTCCATTGTCTTCTTGTGTGTCACCTACTCTTCAGCACCGATCTCCCATCAGCATTGAAAGGAACATCACAGATTTGGCCTACGCAAAGCCCACAAGTCATCACATCAAAGCTGGTTTCCAAGGGCGGCGTAGCTACTCTGAGGTGAATGATGCAACTCTATATCCACAGACGTGTTCTGTGTGGCTGCAGCCCGAGACTGCCACATTGCCAGCACACTGTTCTTATAGTGAGTACATGGCCAGTGCCTGTGCACCCCTCAGTCCTAGAGACCTTTTCCAGGATCCCTTGCAGTCCTCGGATGAAGAAGACTGGATCGTCCCAAGTCCCCCAAGTCCTGAGGGAGGAGCCATACGCTGCGCTTCATTCTGCGCTGGATTCCCCATCCCTGACGCCCCCATCAGTCATTCCGCCGCCTCGTATTCCAGGACGGAACATGCTCAGTCTTGGCCCTCCATCAATGTAAGGAAAACCTTTTCTGTCTTGTCCACACTTTTCTTTGATACATTCCCTCTTTCTGTTTTTGGGTTCCTTGCAGATATGTGTTGACAGGTCTGACAGTGTATAAACCATTTCCAAATATTTCCTGTGGTAACATTGTGAATAATGGCAATTAAAGATCAAAATGGTACATCTAATCTGCCCAGTAGCAGTTTGTCCAATTTAGGTAGATGGACATAAAATTCCCATATAGAACTCTAAAGCCAGCGTCCATCATCTAACCTGTGAGAGTATAATACATTGCTTTCAGGATTGCAAACTGTTCCATTCAGATTACCCCAAAGCTTTCTCCTAGAACTACTGGTTTTAGGGCTGCAACGTGGGTAGGGGACGGGGCAAGATGTTTTAGCCTTGTTAGCAACTGAATCCCATATCTAGGGCTTCATGCGCAAACAGGATTGTCTCATTTTGTGTCTACAGGGAAGATTCTCAGCGCACAGGCTGGAGTAGCTGCTGACACTTGTGTAGTCTCAACAGCTGCCATCCGGCTTTGCAAATTTGTAACAGTTCAGAAAGCCGTAGTGGTTACCTAAGTGCACTCATGCTTTCATTTGGCTCAGGACAGCTTAATATTTTAAACATCACAATGTTTAAATAGTTATCATACAAAATTGTTGAATTGTGTCTCAGAAACTTGCTATAAGCATTTATCTTCAAAGAATCTTGACACTATAGCACATTTGATTGGAAAATTGTCCATAAACTCAGTAACGCTAGACTTATTTGAGACAGTGGAGCTTCTGATTGGATTTGTTTTCAGCTCCTTGATGCTCAAGTCCTTGTTCTGGGTGGTAGGTCAGAAGACATGATTGCTCTGCTAAGTGGGTTCCCCATGTATTTCTTCATGTGCTGTGACTAGTTTTAGGTCCTCACCACATTCTTTTCTGTCCTTCTCCTGCAGCTTCTGATGGAGGCAGTGGATTCGAACAGTCGAAGTTGTCCTCTCTGCCAGGCAGCCTTTCCCATGGGCTATCCAGACGATGCTTTGATAAAACACATTGATTCTCACTTAGAGAACAGTAAGATCTGAGACTCCTTGTCCTCCTCTCCTCTTGTCTCCTCTCCTCCCTCCCTCCCGAACCAGATGCTGCATGAAGTGACTCGAGCTCGGCTGCTTCCTAAGTCCTTCCACTTCCCAGAGAAAGCAGAAAGCCGTAGTGAGTGATGGTCAGTGGAACAAGCATGGCTGTCTCTGATTTGATGGAGGAGGGGCACATACAGAGCACTTGCCAGCTGCCGCCTCTGTGCGATGGGCTGCTTGTGCTGCATAGGGGACATACAGAACACTTTCACAGCTGGATAGCGGAGCTGACGTGCAGCGCAAAGGGATCCAGGACGAGTGCTCCGTATGAGACTTCCAAGCCCTGCTGTTAAAATCACACTCGGGAGTTTCTCCTACTTTCAGCTTTGATTCGATTCCAGCACCTGGAATGTAGGAACCTTTTGTGGGTTACTGCTTAAGTGCACATGTATGCATTACTAGTCGTGCATACATAGGGACGTTTATGTGAATGTGTGTAAGACTGAAAGGGGAGTGGGGATATTTCTCACTGTTTGTGTGACTGTTTGCTACATTGAATGTGTGTATGTGGGTGTTGCCTGATTCAGTGTTATGTGCATGTGGGTTGTATGTGTGAGTTGCAAGGTATTCTGGTGCCTCTGAGGGCCTGACTTAGACTGTGAGAGCAATGGACTGGGTTCTTCCCCTGCAGTATGGCCCACACAATGCCATTTGTGTACCGAACTACAGTAAGAGCCTCCTTTTAATGTGGGCAATTTAACTTATACTCTGGATATCTTATAGAATAGCACGGCACTACATACACACCATCCTGTAATGCATGTGTGTAACGCATGTCTTGGATACCTAAGGTTTCGTGTTTTGTGTGTGTGTGGTGTTTGGATGTGCTGCTATTGGTATTACCTTTTCAGCATGGCAGCAGGCCTGCCACAGAAACGGGATCCAGGCTTGGACTGTGGTTGGCCAGCACCAAGGGATCTCCTCCCATGTGCCGAGCATCATCATGAAGAGCCTGGTTTATTTACAGCTCTTTTAACTCTAAGCAATGAACACGCTCCAACGAAGACCAATATAAGTAAATGGTGAAACATATCAGTAAGCAGACAGTGCAATGCATCACTTAGACAAATATAATAAAACACATTCCTTTTCGTCCCTCTAGTCCAGTCCCGGAACCATAGAGTTTACAACCTCCACCAGCAGCTTTGGAGACTGAAAGATGTCATTGCTTTGTTGTCACTGGTATAACTTGGCTAGTACCGCCCCTCTTCCACCAGTACTTTCAGTCTCCAAGCAGCTTGGAGGTTCTGAGCCCGGGACTGGGCTCAGTAGGAACAAATAAGCAGAGCTTTCTTTCAGGTTTTATTTTTAGTTGGGTTAATTTTTGCTTTTGGGTTTATTCTAGGGGCAGACCTGCTGCTACTGAGAGGGTTCCTGCTGGTGGTGACCGTTTTTTTCTGTTTCCTCCTCTTCTCCCTTTTTTCTCTTTTCCTCTCTTGCTGTCAGTGAGCCCCAACGTGTAAACGAGCATTCTTTGCGTTGCTCAGTGCCTCCCTGATCCCGAACCTGCACCCGCTTACAGGGGTGAGGATCAGGTAGCAGGCGAAAAGACGGTGCTGAGGCACTGCGGGGGGTTGTGAGCCGGTGCGGGCCTTTCCATGCCTGACAGAGACAACATCAACTTTCCTCCATTGCCTCCCTGCTCCCGAACCCGCTTAAAAAGGGTGAGGAGCAGGTCGCAGGCGGATCGGCAGAGCAGCGGCAGCACGGGGTCTGAAGGTCAGTGACTTTATTTTTTGTTTCCCGCCCGCTTCAAGTACCACCGCCGGGGCTGAAGCCGCGAAGGCAGTGTCCCGAGGCCGGTTGGTCTCAACTGCGCCCCTTCCTTCTTCCTTGGCGTCGGATTGTGGCAGCGGTGAAACTGGGCCCAAGACAGTTTGTTTTAACGTGCCCTCGGTTTGTCGGGCGGTTAGGAGCTGCCGCGTGGTTTTCGTGCGAGGTAGGAATTTGAGCGGGAAGCCGGTGCCGGCGGCCATTTTAGGGCCGTGTTGTTTTCTGACAGGGCATCCATCGGGTGTTTTAAGGCCTGGGGAGCCTCGTTTCGCGTTTAGCAGAGGTACTTTATTTAGATTAGCAGGTTCCTCGCTTGGAAATATAATAAAATTAAAAAATAAAAATAAAAAATAAATAAACCACAGGATAAACGCACCGTTCATTCAGTGCGGGGCCCACGGGATAGCTGGGGTTCCTTCCTGCTTCCCGCAGTGTTGTCCGCTCCGGTTTCTGGGGGGACAGTCATTAAGGCAGTGCATTCTGTGGAAGATGCCGGCTAAACCCCGCTGTCTTGTTTGTGGGGTGCGCCGTAGCGAAGTTTTGGAGTCAGGAGTGTGCAGGGGCTGTTCTTTGGAGGCAGCAGTAATGGAGAAGGAGCTCGGGGGACCGGCTGCGGAGCCGGCAGCGGTCTCTTCAGAGGTAGGTGACTCCCAGCCACCTCCTTTGGATCTCCCAGAGCCGACGGCAGGGCCATCCTCCGGGGCAGGTGCATCGGTGGCGGCGGGAGGCAACCAGAGCGCAGGTGTGACTGGTATTCCCCCGGATTTTTTCTTTCTTATGCAGAGGGCGTTGGCCTTGCTGCAGCCCGGGCTGGACACACAGTCCCCCAGATCAACGGGTCAGAAAAGGCCCGGGGGTCTTCTGGAGGGGGAGGCAGGACCGGGAAAAAGACGAAAAGAGGTGGTGGAGGAGGGCCCGTCTTCAATGGTGGCAGACGAGGGACCGTTCTCGGATATCGAGGTGGAAGGTGTCTCCGAGGGAGAACTAGAAGACGGGGAGTTGCCGGACGCGGAAGAACAGAGTAGAGTGGTCCGGGTATTCCGGCGCGAGGAGCTGCCGGCGCTGATTGCCGAAATCCTAAAGACGCTCAATATGCCCGCAGTGGTGCCGTCGGCAGAGGAAGTGTTAGAGGATCCTCTCTTGCAAGCCATTCGGAAGTCTCAGCGAGTGTTCCCGGTTCATAGGGTATTTCGGGACATGATTCAAGAAGAGTGGGACGCCCTGGAATCTGCGCCAAGGGGCACTCGAGCTTTAGCTAGTTTATATCCACTTTCTGACCATGATCGAGAGATGTTCCGGTCCCCGAAGGTGGATGCGGCAGTGTCCGCTGTTACGAAAAAGACCACGATCCCAGTGGAGGGCACCGCGGCGTTGAAGGACGTGCAAAACAGAAAATTGGAGATTCTGTTGAAGCAGGTCTTTGATGTGTGTGCCCTTTCCTTGCAGGCCTCGATAGCGGGAGCGTGGGTCGCCAGAGACTGCTTACGGTGGTCCCAGCGGCTGCAGGAGGGCATCCTGGATACGCAGGCGGATGAGTTGGTGCGGCTGGAATCGGGCACGGCCTATTTGTCAGATATCCACTATGATCTTATTCGAGGTCTAGCCAGGAGTATGGCCTCTGTGGTGGCGGCTCATCGGTATCTCTGGCTGCGCAACTGGTCGGCGGACGGGTCTTCTAAGGCGCGGCTTAGTAAGCTCCCTTTTAGAGGAAAACTTTTATTTGGTGCTGACTTGGAGAAGCTGGTTAAGGATCTGGGGGAGTCCAAGGGCGGTCGGCTCCCGGAGGACAGATTAAAGCAGGGCCGTGGGATGTCTGCTTCCAGGGGACTCTCGAGGGATTTTCGTAGGTTTCGCGCCTCGCGTTTTAGCCAGCATCAGTGGGGGCGTTTTCCTCAGAGGTCAGCCGTTTCGAGGATTCCGAGGGGCAGGTAGGGGTTTTGCCCCCTTCCACCCCTCTGGTGCAAAGAAATCACAATGACATAAGGCGGACCCAGGTAGCGGACGTGCCCGTAGGGGGAAGGTTGCGGGAGTTTTACCCTGTCTGGATCCAAATTACCACGGATTAGTGGGTGTTGGAGGTCATTCGCGAGGGCTATGCTCTAGAGTTCCATTGACCCGTCTTAGATTCCTTTGTCCTTTCCCCGTGCAGAGCTCCCCGCAAGTTGAGGGCGGTCGCAGAAACGCTTCGGCGGCTCCGTCAACTCGGAGCGGTGGTGCCTGTGCCCCTGGATCAATACGGCAGCGGTTGATACTCCATCTATTTTGTCGTTCCGAAGAAAGAGGGAACCTTTCGACCAATTCTGGATTTGAAAAGGGTGAATCGTTGACTTCGGGTTACCCATTTTCAAATGGAGACCTTGCGCTCGGTCATTGCGGCGGTCAGGAAGGGGGAATTCTTGACGTCATTGGACCTCACGGAGGCGTACCTGCATATTCCTGTGCATCCAGAGCATCAAAAGTTCCTGCGCTTTGCAATGCCCATGGGGCATTTTCAATTTCGGGTGCTGCCCTTTGGGCTGGCGACGGTGCCACGGATGTTCACCAAGATCATGGTGGTAGTGGCGGCGGCGCTCCGCAAGGAAGGGATTCTGGTGCATCCTTATTTGGACGATTGGCTCATTCGGGCGAAGTCCAGGGAGGAGAGTGCTTCGGCCACCTCTCGGGTCGTCGAGTTCTTAGAAAGCCTAGGATGGGTGGTCAATTTTGCGAAGAGCAAGCTGGTTCCGGCTCAAACTCTAGAGTACTTGGGTGCTCGCTTTGAGACGGAGCAAGGAGTAGTGTTTCTCCCGAGCACAAGATCCCAAGCCTTAAGGGATCTCGTGCGAAGGTTTTTGATGTACCGGGCTCCGACGGCATGGCAGTATTTGCAGTTGCTCGGGACGATGGCGGCCACGATCGAAGTGGTACAGTGGGCCCGGTTTCATATGCGGCCGTTGCAGAGCGCTCTTCTCCGGCGTTGGTCTCATCAATGGAACGCCTTGTCTCAACGTCTAGTGTGCCCTCTGCAGGTGAGGCAGGAGCTTCAGTGGTGGCTGCGGCCCGGAAGCCTGGAGGGGGGCGTGGCGCTAGAAGCTCCCGTCCTGGAGGCTGGTGACTATGGATGCCAGTCTCGTGGGCTGGGGGGCACATTGCGAAGGGAGTTTTGCCCAGGGGACCTGGTCGGCTCCGGAGCAGCGTTGGTCTATAAACCGGCTGGAGATGTGCCCAGTGTATCTGGCGCTGCAGCAGTTTCAGAGGACCTTAGGTCGCATGGCGGTAAGGGTGCTTTCCGACAATGCGACGACGGTGGCTTATATCAATCGCCAGGGGGGCACAGGGAGTGCGTCGCTGGAGGAGGAAGCCGGTCAGCTGTTGGGTTGGGCCGAACGGCATTTAGTGGCATTGTCGGCGCAGCACGTGGCCGGAGTGGAGAATGTTGAAGCCGATTTTCTAAGCCGCCGCAGAGTGGATCTGGGGGAGTGGAGTCTTCACCCAGCGGTCTTTGTGATGATAGTTCAGCGCTGGGGGACTCCGGTGATGGATCTCATGGCACGCTTCGAGTCCGCAAAGGTGGACAGGTTCTTCAGCAGGCGCAGGGAATGGATGTCGGAAGGCCTCGATGCCTTGGCGCGGCGGTGGCCCATGGAAGGTCTTCTTTATATGTTTCCCCCTTGGGCGCTCATAGGAAAGGTGATTCAACGCATAGAGCGACACAGGGGAGTAGTCGTTCTGATAGCGCCCGATTGGCCCAGAAGGCCGTGGTATGCGGATCTGGTTCGGATGCTAATAGACCGGCCGTGGAGACTCCCGGTTCGAGGAGATCTCTTAATGCAGGGGCCGTTGCGCATGCCGCAGGTGGGTCGATTCTCGCTTACGGCATGGCTCTTGAGAGGGCTAGGCTGAGGTCCCGAGGTTATTCGGCGGCAGTCATTTCCACCTTATTGAAAGTGCGGAGGCGTTCACGTCGCTTGCGTACACCCGGGTATGGCGGGTGTTTGAGGCGTGGTGTCAGGAGCGCGGTCTTCAGCCTTTGCAGGCTTCGGTGACTCATATTCTGTCATTTTTGCAGGATGGTTTGGAGAAAGGTCTCGCGGCTAGTTCGTTGCGGGTGCAGTTGGCGGCGATCTCCTGTTTCCGAGGGAAGATTCAGGGACAGTTGGTAGGTGCACACAGCGATATTCGGCGGTTTTTGCGAGCAGTGCTGCTGCTGCAGCGGCTGTGACGCCCGTCCATTCCTCCGTGGGATCTCAATGTGGTACTAGAAGCGTTGATTGGAGCGCCATTCGAGCCGTTAGGCGAGGCTTCTCTTAAGGACTTGACATTGAAAACAGTGTTTCTAGTGGCTATTTGCTCCGCGAGGAGGATCTCGGAGTTGCAGGCACTATCTTGTGGAGAACCATTTTTGTCTTTTTTCGCTCACAAAGTGGTTCTGCGCACGGTCCCGTCCTTTTTGCCTAAGGTGGTCTCGGGGTTTCACGTTAACCAAGTGGTCACACTCCCGTTTTTTTCTCTGGAACAGAAGTCTCAATCGGACGGTCGGTTGCATCGTTTGGACGTTCGGCGGGTGCTTAAAAAGTATCTCCATAGAACGGAATCTTTCAGAAAGTCGGACCGGCTGTTTGTTGCTTTCGGCGGGCCGCGGAAGGGTGAAGTGGTGGTGAAGTGTTTGATTTCTCGGTGGTTAAAGGAAGCTATTGCCTCGGCCTATCTGTCGAAAGGTAAAGTGGTTCCTGTGGGTCTGCATGCGCATTCGACCAGGGCGCAGGCGGCGTCTTGGTCAGAATTCAGTTTAGTGCCGGTGGAGGACATTTGTAAGGCGGCGACCTGGTCCTCGTTGCATTCTTTTGCGAGACACTATCGGCTGGATGTTCAGGCGAAGGGGGATGTGCGTTTTGGTTCCGCGGTACTTCAGGCTGGGCTTGGGGGTCCCTCCTGTTGATTTTAACTGCTCTGTTACATCCTCTATGGTTCCGGGACTGGACTAGAGGGACGAAAAGGAAATGAGAATTAGACTTACCTGCTAATTGTTGTTCCTTAAGGAACTCTAGTCCAGTCCCGGACCCCTCCCAGGGTATTCCACTGTACGCAGCCTGAAGATTGGAAACGAGAAAATTAAGAGACAGAAGAGAAAGTTAAAGGAGTCTTTCTTTGTTTGGACGGTGCACACTGAGTCGCAGTGAGGTCTTTCTTGAGCAGCAGGACCGGGTGGGCTCGGGGGCACCAGGGAGCAGGCGTCTGGAGCCTGTTGGTTTTCCATATTTTTCTTCCATGATTTTTTCAATGCTGATTATGGTTATGACCTGTTTAGGATGTTTGTTTTTTCTGGTTCCTGCTTATTTGTTGCTCTGCTTAGTCTGCTTTGTCAATAGGTACTGGTGGAAGAGGGGCGGTACTAGCCAAGTTATACCAGTGACATCAAAGCGATGACATCTTTCAGTCTCCAAAGCTGCTGGTGGAGGTTGTAAACTCTATGGTTCCGGGACTGGACTAGAGTTCCTTAAGGAACAACAATTGGCAGGTAAGTCTAATTCTCATTTTCTAACAGTTCACAAATGAGGATTTGCCTAAACATCTCAAAACCAGCCCTATAACCGCAAGACCACAGCCCAAAATAAAAAGCCCACTAGGACTCAAAGAAAACATATGCAAAAATACAATAATATACCTGCCCCAGCACCAAATCTCCTTGGGTTTAATCAACCAGGGAACTAAAATCTACCCAACCAAATAAAAACACAAATCTTCACAAAACAAATGCATAACGATCAGCTAAAAGCCTTCAATCTTTTATCAAGCAGCAGGTGTGGACAGTCTGTGGGATCAGCAGGAGTTGCGGGAAGCTTATTCCTGGGTTCAGAAGGGTTAATGCTGCCAAAGCATCTCAGAATCAAGTTAAATACATTACATAGAGGAGAAGCTTAGTAATACTATATATGGAACCGCTATATTGGGATACACCAAAGGTCCATCAAGTCCAGTATCATGTTTCCAGCAGTGACCAGTCCCAAATCTCAAAAAGTAGCTAGATTCTATGCTACATCTCCCCAAGGATAAGCTGTGGCTTTCCCCAAATCTATCTTGTGAATCACAATTGTATGGACTTTTCCTCCAGGAACTTGTCCAAACTTTCTTTTTTTAACCCAGCTACACTAACAGCTTTTACCACATTCTCCGGCAACAAATCTAAGAGCTTGATTATGCATTGAATGAAAAAAGTATACTTTCTCTGATTTGTTTTAAGTGTACTTTTTAGTGACTTCATGGTATGCCCCTTAGATTGTGTATCTTATGAAAGGGTAAACAGTTAATTTTGTTTACTTGTTTCACTCCACTCAGGATTTTATAGGCCTCTATCGTATTTCCCCTTCGCAAGCTCTTCTTCAAGCTGAAGAGCCCTACCCTCTTTAGTCTGTCTTCATAGAAGCCTCATTTCATCCCTTTTATCCTTTTGGTCACCCTTCTCTGTACCTTTCTTAATTCTGCAATATCTTTTTGTGAGATGTGGCAACCAGAACTGCGCACACAATTCAAGGTATGGTTGCATCATGGAGCAATACAGAGGCATTTTGATATTTTTTGTTTGATTCTCTGTTCCTTTCCTAATAATGCCTACCATTCTGTGTGCCTTTTTGGCTGCTTCTGCACACTGAGCAGGTTTCAATGTCTTGTCCACGACAATGCCGAGATGGAGCTGTAAGTGTTCTGTCGCGTGTACCAGGAGCCTCTGGCTTTGTGTAACACCTCCATACCACGGCATTGTATCAGGTAATATCATGAGAGAACGTTCTGTGTTTAGTTTATTTGCATTCTAGGTTGCTTCCCCAGCTCTACTTCTGTGGTGCTTTTGTGACATGGTTCCTAGTCCTCTTCCGAGGCACACTGAGGTGTTTGGGGGAGGGTCCTGTCCATTCCATAGATTTGAAAAACATGCTCTGAACCCCAGGGGAAATGTATTTTTACCAAATCCTGCAAGTGAAAGCATATTCGCTCTTACTGAACAAACTGTTGGAGCTATTAACAGTAGGCTGTAACGCTGGATTCAGTTTGCATTCTTACCATCACCAACCTCTTACACCACTATAGTATCTCTCATCTGCCTTCCTCCCTGTACGTGCTTTGACTCTGAACTTGCAGACATTTTATGGACTGATCAGGGCTGACCCACCCCTGTCTGGCAATATTCGGGTGTGTATGAACAGCATCATTTGCTATCATATGTACAAGTAACCTGAGCAGATTTCCCATCAACAGCTGGGCATGATCACCCCATGGCATGCATAGGCACGCTTTCAGTTATCCTCCTTCAGGACAGGGAGGCCTAGATAAGATTCCGGCTTCTTTCAAATAATGATCACAAAATCAATATTCCTGCAATGTTCCCAGAAGGTGATTAAAAGCAAGTATCCAGAAGTAACCATAACAGTGTCTTGGCCGCCCTGGAGCAGAAAGGAAATAAGTAGGTTTCAGAATGAAACCTACTTAACACTCCTTTCTTCTAGGGCTAAGAGGTTTCCTTGTGCGGCATTTATTTTCTTGCATATGTATCATCCACTCTCAAAACACTACTTCTTTTCTTTTCAGAATTTCCCATGTGTTCCTTAAGGGCCCACACAAAGTGTACTTAGCATTGATGTACAGAAGAGAAGCAGATAGTGTCCCATGTAGGATGCAATAACTAGAAAGCCTAATTCCTTGTTCTGTCCAAAAAGGACTTTGGAAAAGTCTTCCAAGCAAAACGCTGTGAGCAGGAGGTACCCAGCAACCTTCCCCATACATCTCCTGTTCCCCTTGTGGGATTCTGTGCCAGAATTTATGTAACTTGTTTGCAAAACTCCTTATTCCACGTTCACTGCACTTTGCAAGTTGCACATAAATAAGTAGACATTGCAGGTAAGGAAGCAGATCACAGCACAGGAGATGGTTCCTAAGATCATTTGTATTTTTGAAGAAATAACATTGCCTGCATTCTCCCCATGTTCCCTATGGATCAGTTTTGTAGTTTTCTTTAGGGAAGGAGGAAAGAACACGTTAAGGGTAATGATGAAGGTACGCCATGGAGGCTGCAGCGGTGTGGGGTAGAGATGATGCAAGCGCAGAGGTGTGAGCCAGCAGTGGCGCGGGGAGCTCTGTGCGTAACTTCATCCCACAGTGGGGAGCAGAAATTAACCAGCTGCGTAAACTTAAATAAAGATGACAGAAGCTGGTGACACCTTGTAGACTAACTGATTTATTGAGGAGAAGAATCCATCCAAAAACTGGTTAATCTAGCAGATGACATCAGTGCCCCTTGTGTTTTGTTGCTATATCCTAACACAGCTATTCCTCTAAAGTCAAACTGTTCCTGATGAATGTGAAACAAATGCGGAGGTGGAGAGACGTTTGGGAGCTCTCAGTAAACATGTGACTGCTCTTTGCCATCTCGCTGCTTTTTTTATGTTTTTGATGTCTTGCCAGTGCTTCCGTGTCCCAAACAGGAAGAGAATGTCTTGAGTTTCACACTTCTTTCCAGTATGTACTGGAGTGGACGTGTAGCCCAGTGTGGAAGGCAGAGCAGGGAAGCCAGGGTTCAGATCCCACTGCCGCTTCTTGTTGGCTTGGGCCAGTCGCTTAACCCTCCATTGTTTCAGCTGCAAGCTTAGTTTGTAAGCCCTCCATGGACAGGGAAATACCTACAGTACCTGATTGTAACTCTCACCTTGAATAACTACCAGAAAGGCGGGAGAGAAATAATAACCAAAAAACAAAGGGCTCAGTTTTTAGCAGTGGTAGTGACTGTATTCATTTGAAGGCCAGCACCAGGGTTTAAATGAATAGAGACATTTGGTAGCGCTGAATTTGTGTACTGCAGTTGCCACTGCTGCTCCCATCTGTTGCCGTTCAGCAGGTTTAAACTAAACATATAAGGTTTCCAGTTAACAGCTGAAGAGCGGCACTCTACAGATAATTTCTGTGCCCACCTTCCCTCCACTCTTCCTCCATCCCTTTACGACATGAATACTTTTGGTCCATTCAGACAGACCTTTAGGCTGATACTATCCGCCATGCAGTCAGAAAGCCACAGACAGGCAGGTTATATGTTCACCAGCCGCTGATGAATGTTCAACTTGCTTTGAATATCGGCCTAAAACTTGCTGGACAAGCATGTCAGGGAGAGGTTATAACACTGTTGTGTTTTTTTTGTGTGTTTTTTCCCAAATCTTTGTAAGGTGGAAGTTCATTTTTATAAGTAGCATGTTTAGAGTGTGTAGCTCAGTGACAAAGTGAGATGCTGGATTCACCATAAACAGCCGAGTGCTGAAGAGCGGCTGTCTTCACTGTGATGGTCGCTTCTCTGCGGCTGTAGAGAATTTAAATCCCTCAAAGAACGGAAGAGCTAGCCTTCCAGGGCCCCTTATTCTCTGTGTGACTGATGCACGACATGTCTTAGCTTTGGGGCGCTTCTACTGTTCTGCTTATAAATATGGGAAGAGAGTGGAAGTGGTATGTGTTTTAATTGAATTATTTCTTGATATGCACACTTGTTCTTGTCATCAGGAGGAGGTTAAACTGCTCTGTGCAAGTTCTGTTTTACAGTGCGAATGAATCATGTCTTTCCATTGCTGCATGTCTCTCGCAGAGTAGTTTATCTCCTTGCAGAGAGCCAAGGCACTGCTCTGGCGCTGTCCTGAGTAATGGGCAGTGGAAGAGTGCCAAAGCACGTCTCTACCTCAGAATCATAAGCAGAGACCCGGCAAGGTCCAGATACTGCCTGCTCCGTTTCGCACCCCAAGTGGGTTTGGCAGAACACCGGATTAAAGTGTTGGAGAGCGGTACTGTGCATGCCATGGGTTTCCTTTTACAGCATTATCTTTGAATATGTGTGTTTTGTTTTATATCCAAGAATCTTGGTCTTCGTAAGACGCCTTCACTGCGCTGTTCTGACGTTTTCAGAATATGCTGCGCAGAGTGGTGGATGCACAAAGGCTTGTCAGTCACGTGCACGCTGTTATAGCCTCTCCTTTCTGCTCTAAGCCAGTGTCCACTCAGGACAGGAAAGACACTGAGCTCTAGAAGTTTGCTTAGTAGCAGAAGTCTCTGATGGGATCTTTGGCCTTTATCTTCCTTTCTGGGGTCCTTTCATCTGTATAATATTGCCGCGACTTCTGGTATGAGTCCTTAGTCTGTGTTTAGGACCCTTGGTCGGTCTGTCTGTCTGTATTTGAAAAAAAATTGGATCCTACAGTCTGAGAAAATTCACACTAATAAAGTTATAGAAAAACTGATGTATCTGTTTCCAAACTCATGTCTTTTTGTCTGTGGTGATGTTTTATGTATTGTACCTTGCTCTGGGCCTTTCTTGAATCTGTGATAGTTTCATAAATCGTGTTATTTCATGCTTATTTGATAAAATTGTCTGTGCACACTTTATAAAATAGGGGCAGCATTGGTTGAAAATATGCATTGAGGCTGGTGTAAATGCCTATGCCTATATTTTTTAAGAACGTGCATACATTATAGTATTTTAGAATTTGTGTGCAGCTTTGTGGTGTGCCCAAGCTTTGCAGTCCTATTTCTGGAACAGCTGAGTTTTGAGCAATGATTTGAACTGGGTGTATGAAGGTTCTGCACACAGGTCGAGAGGAAGGAATCCATAAGGTGGGGGCAAGGAAGAAGAAAGCAGAGAGGCACGTCTGTTCTAGATGTGCCCATGAGACAGAGGGAAGGGCCAGACGGTGGGTGTGCAAGGACTGGAGGAGATGGTAGGGGGAGTGGAATTGGAGGAGATTAGCTAAGTATTGTGGGGTGCCGGTGTGACCTCAAAGACCCTTAAAAGCCATCACCAGCAGCAGGAAACATTTTTCCAAAAGTCTGAATCCGTGCCAGAGTCTCTGGTGACACCCTGCTCCAGGGCCCCCTCCATTACCTCGGTGCCCCACACAGCCCAGCCTTTCTCAAAGTCCTGCGGCTGCAGTTCCTCTGAGAGGAAATTCCTGGAGGTGCAACATAAGAAGTCAAAGTTCTCGGAGACCGGGTCCAGGAAGATGGGAAAATCCTACTCCAGGCCCTGCAATCCCCGGTGTGAGTCAGAGCAGGAGTGGCCACAGAAGCTGCACTGGAAGGAGTTGTCGGTACCCACTGACTGGCCTCAGACACCCGAGGCCATCATTGTTGAGGACTCCTCCTCGACGGAACAGACACTTGACCTGAAACCCTTGGTGTCTGTGTCAAAGACTGCGGAGCCAACTGACATGGAGACCAGGATAATGGCCTTAGAGCACAGCATATCTGCCCTTGTGGCCCAGCAGCAGGTGTTCATGTCTGGTTCATCCGCCCCGACAACAGGATTCTCGACATCGAGGACCTCCCCAGATGTTGAGCTGATCCTCAAGCGCCATTGGCCTCGAGAGCCCCGTCTGCATCAGATGAAGTCCCAGTCACGTTCCTCACCGGTCTTATCTGGCAAGCACATGCAGCTTGGACCATAGGTCCTCCGGAGGCCCTAGACCCCTCTGCTTGGACCTCAACCACAGTGACCGTGAAGCCTCAGAACTGATCTCGGACTTCCAGTCCGATTGAAAGATCAAGAATGAAAAGTCCCCGGACACTCGGCACCACCAGGGTGTACTTTCAGACCCATCCCCCTGACATCCTGACACCGTTCTGCACAAGAGGATATTGCCTTCCTCGACTTTGTGCGGGACATGGTTAAGGCCCTCTCCATCAAGACCGAGGTGGAGGAGGACCCTTGCACGGATGAACTGGAGATCCTCCAGTATGAGGCCCCTCTGAAAGAGGCTCTCACAGTACCAGTTCCGCTGATCCTACAATGCCTCTTTCTCTGCATATGGGAGACACTGGCATCGGTGCCTATTGTCAGCAGGAGACTTGACTCCATGTCTCGAGTCCGCCGAGACCCTGGGTTCCAGAAAGCCCAACTTCCCCACAAATTGATGTTTATTGAGACTGCCATGTGCAGACTCGCCAGAAGACTCATTCCTCGGTGCCCCCTGGCAGGGAAGCCTGGACCCTTGATACCCTCAACCGGAAGGCCTTTCAGGGCTCCATGTTGATATGCCAGATCCAATCCTATCAGCTCTACATCAGCATGCACCTCAAAGAGATGTCAGGAACTCAGTGGGTTCTTGGCAGTCCTCGATGGGGAACTCCTCCAGAGGTTCAAGCCTCTGGCCTCGGCGGTCAAAGAGTGCTTGAAGTTCCTGTCTCGAGCAGCTTATGATGACTTTGAGTCATCAGCCAGTGGCTGCAGCCAGCATCGGGGCTCAATCGTCTGACCTTGAACAATTAGTTCATGACAAACATATTGATGTCCCCTGCATCGGAGAGAACCTCTTTGGGAAACCCATGGCAGACAAAGCAGCAGAGATTGAGATTGAATTCCTCACGAGGACCAGACTCTCAAAAAAGACCTCTGTGCAGCCTGGGAAGAAGTCCTTCCTGAGAAAAAAAAGAGTGACTTTGGCAACACCACACAGTTCCAGGCCTTCTCAGCCCCACAGCACAGCCAACAGCACAAGGGACAGGAGCATGGGCCCCATATGCAAAAGACCCCCCCAAGTCCCAGGTGCTGACCCTGGCTCAGCCTGGGGAGGGCTTTTGACTCCCTGGGCGTAACTGTCTTTCCCCCAGGAGGTCTCCTATATCCCACAGGGGGGCTGCTGGCCCTGTTTGCCCACAGGTGGTCCACAATCACCACAGATACTTGGATCCTACAGGTGGTCAAGGAGGGCTACCTTCTTCACCTTCAGCAGATGCCTGTAAGACCTCTTCTCCAGCAGATCCTGTTCCTCACCAAGCTTGCAGGTGTCCTTGAGGACCAGGCGGTGGAGACAGTACCAAAATATCTCAGGGGTACCGGCTTCTACTCCAGGCACTTTCTCGTCCCTAAGAGAACAGTGGGCCTAAGGCCCATCCTGGATCTGTGGGACGTGAACAAGTTCCTGATAAGGGAAAAGTTCAAAATGCTCTCCCTTGGAACATTGATGCCAATGCTTCAGCAGGATGATTGGCTATGCTCCTTAGACCTAAAGTATGCCTACACACACATCCTGATCTATCCCAGCCACAGAAAATACCTCCAGTTCATGGTGGGAGGAGAGCACTACCCATACAGGGTGCTGCCCTTTGAGCTGGCCTCATTGCCAAGGCTCTTCACCAAGTGTCTGGCAGTGATTATAGCCCACCCCTGCCTCCAAGAGGCCTTTGTCTTCCCTTACAGCCGCAGAGGCGCAATGCTCCACAGGGCGCACCATCAATGCCCTGCAGCATTGGGGTTCATCATCAACTACCCCATGTCCCACCTTGCTCCGGCTCAACACCTGGAGTTCATAGGGGCTCAGCTAGACACCCTTCAGACCAAGGCCTTCCTCACTCAAGAGAGATCTGAATGCCTCAGGGGGCTATCAGCAGAGGTACAGCAATGCCGGTCTCTACCCGCCTGACTTCTTCTCCGCCTGCTGGGCCACATGACCTCCACGGT
Source organism: Ichthyophis bannanicus (assembly GCA_033557465.1). Taxonomy (NCBI): domain Eukaryota; kingdom Metazoa; phylum Chordata; class Amphibia; order Gymnophiona; family Ichthyophiidae; genus Ichthyophis; species Ichthyophis bannanicus. The sequence continues at coordinate 644,542,645 of CM066032.1, forward strand.
TCATGTGACCCCATACACCTGACTGCACATGAGAACGGCCCAGTGGTGGTTCGGCTCTTAATGGACACAAGCCATAGGCAGGCTAAGGACAGAGTGAGAGTGACCCACCAGCTAGCGGACTCCCTCATATGGTGGCAGAACCCTCATCACCTTCAGGCCAGAATGCCCTTCCAGACACCCCGCCCCCCAGGTCCTCACCACGGATGCCTCCTTACTGGGCTGAGGAGGGCATTGCAAGGGCCACCAGATGCAAATCAATTTGCTGGAGCTCTGAGCAATATTTCTGGCTCTCCGAGCCTTCTGCCACCAGCTGCAGAACCAATCTGTGCTGGTCCAGACCAATAACCAAATCGCAGTGTTCTATATGAACAAACATGGGGGCACGGGGTCATACTTCCTCTGCCAGGAGGCGGTAGCCCTCTGCTCCTAAGAGTGGTCCACCTCCCGGGCCAAGACAACACCCTGGCGGACAAGCCGAGCAGAGTCCTCTACCACACGAGTGGTACCTGGATCCTGAAGTGGCCTCCCGGTTGTATCGACTCTGGGGCATCCCCCTGGTGGACCTGTTCACCAGTCTGGACAACACACAGTTGCCCCACTTCTGCTTCCACCAGCTGCACTCGTCCCGGGTGGCAGCAGATGCGTTCCTCATTCCATGGATGGATGGTCTCCTGTATGCCTTCCCGCTGACACCACTAGTCACCAAGACCCTTTTCAAGGTCCAGCATGACAGGGCATCACTACTACTGATTAGCGCCCCAGGCAACCCTGGTTCCTGCTGCTCCTCTGTCGGCATCACTGATTTCCCCTGGGCCAAGCCCCGGGACTACTCTCACAGGAGCAGGACTGTATCCTACACCCCAGCCTGGGGTCCCTGTCCCTCACGGCTTGGCTGCTGAAAGGGTAACTTTGGCTCTCTTCAACCTCCCATGGGACGTGAAAGAGGTTCTTTTGACCTCTCGTAAGGCTTCCACAAGAAGGTCATATGCCTTTAAGTGGTGCTGATTCTCGGTGTGGTGCACTGAATGACTGGCGAACCCATTCTGCTCGGTACAAGTGGTACTCCAGTACCTGCTCCATTTACCGCAGGTTGGACTAAAGTCCAACTCGGTCAGAGTAGACATGAGTGCTCTTGTAGCGCACCATCATTTCATTGACTGCAAGCCCTTCTCGACCCCTTGTGTCTTAGTTTTTGTGGGGTTTCATGCTTTCTAAACCCCCCGTCTGCCCTCCAGCGGCAGAGTGGGATCTCAGTGAGCTACAAAAGCACCACACTAAGCTGCTGTTTGAGCCTCTGGCTACTTGCCACTTGAGGTACCTCTCCTGGAAGGTCATCTTCCTTGTAGCACTCGCATCAGCTTGCAGAGTTGGTAAGCTTCAGGCTCTGATGGCAAAGTCCCGCTCCATGAGTTTCTACAAGAACAGGGTGGTGCTCTGCCCACAGCCCATGTTTCTGCTGAAGGTGGTGTCCCCATTCCACCTCAATCAGGAGGTGGTGCTCCCCACCTTCTTTCTGAGGCCTCATGGTGGCAGGGTGGAGACCGTTCTCTATACTCTGGATTGTAAAAGGGCCCTGTCCTTCTATCTGCAACAGACTCAGGGTTACTGCAAAGCACCTGGCTTTTCATAACCTATGATCCCAGTCAGCTGGAGCTCCTAGTGACTAAGCAAACTCTGTCTGCTTGGGTGGCGGATTGCATTGCCCTTGCCTATGAGCAGAAGGTCATGGTGCATCATGTCAGGGCTATGGCTACTTCTGTGGAAAATCTGTGTTCCATCCCTGTGATGGAAATCTGTTGAGCCACCACCTGGTCTTTAGTCCATACCTTTGCAGCTCACTACTGCCTGGAGAGGAAGTCCTGCCAGGACAGCACCATTGGCCAGGACATACTCCGTAATCTTTGGGGTGTAGGCAACTCCTGCCACTGACCTTTCTGTGTTCAGGCAACTGGAGTGCTGGTTCTCCGCTGGACACTTGGGTCTTCTGAGACACTCTCAGTAGGGACTTAACTGCTGCTGATCATGGCCTACTCTTTGCAGGTTGCCTTGGCGTTCTTACAGGTTCTCTGGAGCCTGTAGCGGGGGAGTCTCATATGTGAGGACTGACTTCCTGCTTGTTCCTGGAGAAAGCATAGTTACCCACTTCTAACAGTTGTTCTCTGGGGACAGCAGGAATCAGTCCTCACAATCTTCCCTCCCCCCCCCCCTCCTTGGAGTTGCTTCTTTACCATATAGTATATAAATATATATATATATATATATATAATATTTTTTTTGCTGTCTTAGCTATGTTATTAGACTGAGGCAAGATGGCACCCTAGGATGGGTCTTTGGAAGCTGGGGCGATGTTTCTGCAGGGGCTCTGTTGGCGCTGATGTCAACCATATGTGAAGACCGATTCCTGCTGTCCCTAGAGAGCACCTGTTACAGGTGAGTATCTACACTTTTTCTTTGGTTTAGTGTCCAGCATTTGTACCTCTCTCCCTGGGCCCAATGTCCAGCATGTCTACCTCTCTAAACCCTCCCCCCCCCCCCGGCCTCCATGTCTAGCATGTCTCCCTTTTCCTCCTTCCCTAGGCTCCTGTAGCCAGCATGTCTACCTCTCTCTCTAGACCCTCTCCCCCTTTGTCTGATATCTCTCCTCTGTCTCCCTGCCCTCTCCCCCCCCCCTATCCTATTTCTCTTCTCTTGATATGATTCTTCCAAATCCTCCCCATCATGCCATTGTAGCCTGTATCACCGAAGATCTTACTGAAGCTGTGGGTACCAGCAGGAAGCCTTCGAGTATGTGCATGCCTCAAACGCCCTACGGCCCAATTATTAGGCAATTGAGGTGGATGCTGGGGGAGGGAGGCAGCAAAGAGCAGGGCATTCAAAGCTAAACAGCAGATTTTGATAAGGCATCAACCCCTTGAATCATCTCTTGGGCTAGCCCTGGTCATAAGGGGCAAAACCAGCAGAATTGTGTTTAAAAACCCTGGTTTGAAGAATCTTTGACACAGTTTTAATAAGATGTGGCCAGCAAAGCAACAGGTTCTGCTCCTTGGGGGCCCCTTGTAGCTGTGGAGCCCAGGGCAGCTACCCTGTTTGCCCTCCCCTCATGCTGGGCCTGCAGAGGAGGGTATAAAGCTTAAGGTTTGCCTAGAGCAGCGATGGCGAACCTATGGCACGCGTGCCAGCTGTGGCACGCGAAGGCCTTGCAGCTGGCACGCGGGAAGGGCCGCAATCGAAAAAAAAAAACAACAACCCTGTCTGCTGCCGTTGTCGGGGCCGCCGCGGCAGAATCGAGCGTGCCGCGGGGCCCCCCTGTACTCGGCAGATCCTGCCCTCCCCGTAGCAGCTCTCTCTCAATGCAGCTACAGACAGCCGCGCCCGCTTGCAGAGCGGGAAGGGCAGAGTTTCCCTTTCGCGACTCTGTTAAGCCCGCGGGGGCTGATGGGAACTTCCCATCAGCCCCCGCGGGCTTAACAGAGCAGCGAGGGAACTCTTCCCTCGCGCTCTGCAAGCCGGCGCGTCTGACTGCAGCTCCAAAGAGAGAGCTGCTACGGGGAGGGCAGGCTCTGCCGGGTGGGTACAGGGGGGCCCCGCGGCACGCTCGATTCTGCCGCGGCGGCCCCGACAACGGCAGCAGACAGGGTTGTTGTTTTTTTTTAATTTTCCCTGGGCTGGGCTGGGGGGGGGGTGGGGGTTAGGAGTGGTGATGGGCTGGGCTGGGCTGGGCTGGGGGGGGGTTAGGAGTGGTGATGGGCTGGGCTGGGCTGGGCTGGGCTGGGGGGGTTAGGAGTGGTGATGGGCTGGAGGGGGGTTAGGAGTGGTGATGGGCTGGGCTGGGCTGGGCTGGGGGGGGTTAGGAGTAGTGATGGGCTGGGCTGGGGTGGGGGGTGTTAGGGGTAGTGAAGTGGGGGGGGGGGGGGGGTTAGGAGTGGTGATGGGGAGTGGGCTGGGGGGGTTAGGAGTGGTGATGGACACTGGGCTGGCTGGGGGGGGTTAGGAGTGGTGATGGGCACTGGGCTGGCTGGGGGGGTTAGGAGTGGTGATGGGCGCTGGGCTGGGGGGTAGGAGTGATGATGGGCGCTGGGGGGGTTAGGAGTGGTGATTGGCTGGGCTGGGCTGGGGGGGGGTTAGGAGTAGTGATGGGCTGGGCTGGGCTGGGGGGTGTTAGGAGTAGTGATGGGCTGGGGTGGGGGGGGTTAGGAGTGGTGATGGGCACTGGCTGGGGGGGTTAGGAGTGGTGATGGACACTGGGCTGGCTGGGGGGGTTAGGAGTGGTGATGGGCACTGGGCTGGCTGGGGGGGTTAGGAGTGGTGATGGGCGCTGGGCTGGGGGGGGTAGGAGTGGTGATGGGCGCTGGGGGGGTTAGGAGTGGTGATAGGCGCTGGGGGGGCTTAAACTAAAAATTGAGTGATGGGGGATTAGGACTGGGAGTGGGCTGATGGGGAGGTTAGGACTGGAAATGGGCTGGTGGGATTAGGACTGGGAGTGGGCTATGGGGGGCTAGGACTGGTAATGGGTTGGGGGGGTTGCTAGGACTGGAAATGGGCTGAGTGGAAGGGGGCTTGAACTGCAAATAGCTGTTGGGGATGGGGCTTGGAATGGAAATGGGCTGAGGGGAAGTGGGGGGCTTGAACTGCAAATAGCTGATGGGGACGGGGCTTGGAATGGAAATGGGCTGAGGGGAAGTGTGGGGCTTGAAGAAGGGAATGGATGCTGGGTGAGACTGGAACTAGAAGGGAGCTGATGTTGGGGGAGGATTAGAATGGGATGGGGCTGGGAGAGTAAAATGGAGAGGGGAAAAATATTTTGTGTAGGAGGGATGAAAAATCTACAATTGGCCAGGTATTGGGAGAGTAATTGGGGATTGAGGATGGAGGGGTAAAATTTGTGTGGATGAAATAGGAATGAGGAAAGAGCAAAAGGAGAAAGATTAGTATGTTAAAGCAGATGTAGAGAGAGAGAGAATGGAAAAAAAACTAGAAGAGAGAAGAAAGGACAAATGGACAGCAGACGATGGAGAGTTAGCAGAAAACATGAAGAAACCAGAAGAAAATGGCTGGACCAATTGCAACTGAAAAAAAATGCACAAAAGGTAGAACGATATCTCTTTATTTTGAATTTATTAACTGGAATATGTCAGCTCTGGGAAATGTGCATCATTAACATCTGCGCTTTGTTTGGTACAAGAGGAAATTCCTATTTGACGTTGCCACTTGTTCTCTTTCCCCAGTATTCACTGAAATGTATTGGTTTAATATTTGCAGTGTTGCCTTTTGATAGGTAGGGTATGGTGCTTTGTGAGTCCTGGTAATGCTGTCAGGATACGGCGGGTTTGCTATGGGTTCTAAATGGGCAGCGTTTGTAGTAGTTCCTAATGTGCCTGGCGGTTGGCACTGGATTATAGTAATGTAGAAATCTTTTAGTCTTTCTTTATCCATACACTCATTAAGAGACATGTTTATTAAAAGTTAGTGTATGGTAACATTATGCAAATATTTATGCAAATAAGACCACTTATGCAAATGACGTGCTGGCACTTTGAGGAAATTCTTTGGTTTTGTGCGGCAGTTTGGGCACTCGGGCTCAAAAAGGTTAGCCATCACTGGCCTAGAGTGTCAATGTCTTGAACCATCTTGAGCTGGACAGCAGGAACGGTGACTAGAATAAAAGATTTCATTTGTAATCAGCTCATCAGTAAAATAACAAAGATTCGTGCAGTAAGCACTGTCTAAATAGGTTACATCATCTTTAGTGCCATAAGGCTTTAGGAATAGACTGTGCTTACAATGATATTTAGAGCGGGGAAGTGCTTTTTAGCAAAATCTGGGCCAATGCCGTGTAGGATGGAGCAACCTGCACCCAAAGCAGTAGTCTTTTGACCAATGATTCTGCAATGTTGCACTCTTATAGCACTGAAAGGACACTGGGAAATATGCTGTGCAAGCCTCTGAATCGGGCAGGTTTTCCAAGTCTCATTTTGAATTAAAGAATGTTGCAAAGGACGAGATAACACCTGCAGCCTAGCTTAAAGGAAAAAAGTCTTTTTGGTGAAAACCAAGGACTCACTTCATGCTCCATTGCCTTGGGTATAAACTTACAGGTTGATGCAGAAAATCAGCGCTAGACGCATGCAGCAGTGACTCTTTACATGTTTACGTAGTGCCCCAACAGCACACAACTCTTAAATGTCTGCAGAAAAGGGCAGGTATGCAAATGATAAACGTGTAAAATCCCAGTGCAAAAGAAAAGATGACCGTAAAACATCAGTGTTAAGGAGCAGAGTTGATGCATGTGCAATGAAAAGAAACAGAAAAAGTGCTCGGTTAAGCGTGCGCATAATGTCAGATGCCTGTCTGGGAGTCCATCCAGTACTGCCCTGTTTCTGAATAGGTGCCGTCTGGCGTCACGATTATGATGAGTGCAGCTTATACCTCCTCGCGCTCCTCACTCTGGTCTCTGTTCTCCCTTTGGCTCTTGCAAGCAGCAAAAGACATCTTCAAATCTTCCTGAACGCCGAAGTGATACAAGCTGATGAGAAGGGTGTAACATATACGTGGACAAAAATACTTTTGAAATGCAGATGTTCACATGCCAATGAATATGGACTGTTGAAGTTATCCACATGGAGTACGGTGAAGGACATACTAGAGTTTAACGTCACCTCCTGACCAGGCATGCAAATAACGGTGCTCTTGAACTTAATGCCTGATTTGGGAACTTTCTAATACGTTTCTCTGCATTGAGCGCAGACTTCATTAACATATTGTTTAAGTATGCCCAACTCATTTAAGTACACGCAGCATTCCGTGTGAGGTTTTGCAGACTTCTTACATGTGTGTCCATCTCTTTTCTGCCTTTGGGGTGCAGATTCACGAGTGTAAAACTCACGCTATATGTGCTTAACACTAGAACCCCCAAAAGGAATTTTACCTAGAAACCCCAAAGTGAGTCAATTGATGCATTATCACGACGACTGTGTTTAGCATGAAATGCAGATGTGAATTAATGTGAAGTTACTTATTTGTTAAATATGTGCAGTATGTAATGTCATTACATGACATCATTGTGTGTTTATATTGTTTGTAATGTCAGAGTAAAACTGTAAACAGTGATTGAGATGCGCCACCTAGTGGGAACAAGAATATATACCTAGAAGCCCCAAAGTACGTCAGTTGACGCATCCAAGATAATTGAGTGCGTCAATTGACGTACTTTGGGGCTTCTAGGTATAAATTAATTTTCCTGCTAGGTGGTGCATCTGTCATTAATTTTCGATGCACATATTTAAACATCTTGACCTTGCTAACAAAGTCATGGAACATGACTGACATGGTTCTAGCAGTGGCGCTGGTATACAACTTCGAAGATGCATTTGCGTCAATTGATGCACTTTGGGGCTTCTAGTGTTAAGCAGGCAAATAAACTGGCATTAGTTTTCTGCATTGACCTTTTAGGGATCAGTCTACTAAGCCGCATTAGCTGCTACTGTGGGACTAATGTGGCAATACCCGCTCAGCAGTAGCAGTGAACACAGGAAAAATATAGACATCATGGAGTATTTTTGCAGTAGCTGCAGGCAAAGGGCAGGATTAAGGTGAGAGCGGGCAATGTGTGAGTAGGCCTGCCAGGCGCAGCTCCCATGTGCAATTGAATAGCATGATAACTGCTCTGATTTGCAGACTACATGATGCAGTTACCACCATCTGAATGGGTGGCAATAGTTGCATCTGCGAAGCCAGTGTTTCCTCTTCAGTATCAACAGGGGAAGCACGGGGAATGCCTCCTGAGATACTGTGGACCTTTTGCAGCTAATGCAATGCTTTTGCAGTTATTGCCCCGCGTTAGCTGCAAAAGGCTAATGCTGTTTAGTAGATGAGTCCCTAAGGGGTCTATTTCCCAATGGTTTGCTCATATTTATGTGTCTAAGGGGAAAAATACTTATAAAGGGGGACTCTTAGGCTCTAGAGCTCGGAGCTACATACTGTATCTGAATCTGCAACACACCTTCAGCACAAGCTCAGAATCTAAAACAGAACACCTTGTGCTACTGTGGTTATACTTATCTAACTGGTTGGCAGGGCGTGCTCATCCATTGTGCAGGAATCTTGCCCGTACATGGCCCCACACCTTCGGGGGCCCTGTGTCTGACTGGCTGCAGATGGAGCCAGGGAGGCTTGAGGCCCTGGCTCACCTCTGAACAGCTGCAGGAGTAAAGAGCGGGTTTGCCTTCTCTCCTGTGGCTGTCGTAAAAAGGAGCCCGCCAGTATGCTGAGTTCCGGGAGGTTAAATGGGTGCACATTGGACATGCCCCATTTGACCTCCCAGCATGCAACATGCTGGCAGACTCCTTTTTATCACAGCCGCTGGAGAGAAGGCAAATGCCGCTCTACTCACTGTTATTCAGAGGTCAGCTGTGGCTTCGGGTCTCTCTGGCTCCCTCTGAAACTGATCAGGCGTGGAGCCCCTTTTGGTTTGGGGAATGGGGGAACTAGGGGCTAGAATGGGAATGGGGGAGGGGCCAGGACTGGAAATTGTCTGATGTTGGGGGATGCGGAACTGGGACTGGAAGGGAGCGAATGCTGGGAGGGACTGGAGGAGGACTGATACTGGGGGGTTAGGACTGGAAATGGCCTGGGGATGGAGGACCGGGACTGATACTTAGGGGCTAGAACTTGGAAATGGGCTGATGTGGGGGGATGGGTGAATGGGACTGGAAGGGAGTGGATGCTGGGAGGAACTGGAGAAGGACTGATACTAGGGGTTAAGACTGGAAATGACCTGGGGATGGGGGACTGGGACTAGAAGGGAACTGATACTGGGGGTTAGGACTGGAAATGGGCTGATGCTGGGGAACTGGAAGGGAGCTGATGCTGGGAGGGACTGGAGGAGGAATGATACTGGGGGTTAGGATTGGAAATGGCCTGGGGATGGAGGACCGGGACTGGAGGAGGACTGATACTGGGGGGCTATGACTTGGAAATGGGCTGATGCAGGGGGATCAGTGAATGGGACTGGAAGGAAGTGGATGCTGGAAGGGGCTGGAACTAGAAGGGAGCCAATGCTGGGGAAGGTCTAGAAGGGGGTGGGGCTGGGACTGGCGGGGGAAAAAAAGGTGAGGGAGTGAGGATGGAGAACGGGACAAATATATTGTGTGGGTGGGAAGAAAAATCTATGATTGGCTGAGTATTGGGAGAGTAAGTGAGGATTGAGGATGGAGAGGTGAAATTTGAGTGAATGAAAAAGAAATAGAAGAAAGAGCAAAAGGGGAAAGATCAATATGTTAGAAGCAGATGTAGAGAGGATGGAAAAAACTAGAAGAGAGAAAAAAGGACAAATGGAGAGTTAGCAGAAGACACGAAGAAAGCAACTGGGGCACTTGCAACTGAAAAATAAAATGCCCAAACAACAAAAGGTAGAAAAAAACCTTTTATTTTGAATTTATTAACTGGAATATGTCAGCTCTGGGAAATTTGTATTGCTAATGTTTTGCGTTTTGTTTAGTACAAGAGGAAATTAATTTATAGTTTTATTTCTCCAGTGTCGTTGTACATTCCAAGTTTGGCTTTTGAGGTTCCCAGTTTAATTATTGTCTTCATATTTCTAAATTGTGATCCCTTGTTCTATGTTTGGTGACAGTCTATGCTTTGCATGTTTAACTGAGCTGCAGTATTTTGTTCATGTAGTTTCTATGTGACCGTCCCACTTGTTCTCTTTCCCCAGTAGGAGATGTATTGATATTCTCTGAGATGTATTGGTTTAATATTTGCAGTGTTGCCTTTTGATAGTAGGGTTTGGTGCTTTGCAAATCCTGGTAGTGCTGTTATGATACGGTGGGTTTACTATGGATTTTAATTGAGCAGGGCGTATAGAACTTCCTAATGTGCCCGGCAGTTGACACTGGAGTATAGTAATTTAGAAATATGGTAGTCTATCCTCACTGCCCATGCAAATAGTATTGAGGCACTCATTGAGAGGCATGTCTACTAAAAGTTAATGCATATTCACAAATATTAATGTGTGCTAAGTGCAGCAACACCCATTTATTTCTATTAGCCTAGTGACACTTAACACACATTCATATTTGGTAAACATGCCCCTAAGTCATTGCCAGGACAAAACCGAGGCTTGTGAAAGGCTCCTTTGAAAGCTGCCTAAAATTTTTAGATGAGCAACATATACATTTTAAAATAAAATAAATTACATTTATGCAAATGAGTCTGCGCATCACCCTTGGGCTACTCCTGCTGGTTGGTAAAATCTCTGAACTCTTCAGGCCATGGTGCCTAATTGTTCACTTTCTTCTGTTCTCTGCATCTTCGTAAACTCCTGCTGCTACAGCAGTGCCGCACCTGACTCCTAGGCCTGTTGCAGGGAAAGAAATATTCCCTGGCCGAAGAAGTCCGCTCTGAACGGGGTTTCTGGAGGCAGATAATGGAATGACGGACAGCTGCTGGGCTCGTCTGCTTCTTCACCCTATAGGCAGGAAGAGGAGGGGGAAGTCAGCAGCTTCTGCAATGTCTATAAAAAACGCGGAATCACCTCCCCCCTCTGAATTCTCAGAAGCGAGTGCAGGTGTGAGCTGTGCTAATGAAGCTGTCTTTCAGGGGTGATGATCCAGGGCTTGTGATCCAGGGGTGCTAATGTAAATCACTTCACCAGCATAATTAGAACTAATTAGTAACTGATACATCTGAGAACTTCAAAAAATCTAGCACAAGACTCATCTCATTAGGGTCACATGGCAGTGCTGGTCGTCTGTTCATTTCGTTGAATCTTTCAGCCTTTCTTAACAATATCTGCACCAGAGCCTTGTTAAAGCAGTAGGACCGTCCTGTCATGAGAAGACGAAAAGCTGGTGGGATTCACTTTCCAGAGCTGTGGCTGCCTGTACCACCACCACCACCTCTGCTAGTTCCTTCATGGGCACAAGCCCTTCTGTTTGAACAGTGCAAGAGGAGGTGGCTCGTTTTCTTTGGGGGCTTTCCGCTCAGGAGGGACTGAGGCTATAGCACTATGGCGTTTATAAAGGCCTATGAGTGAATTTCAACATATTATCCACAATGACTCTTAAGATCTTTTCTTGGGTGATGACTCCTAACATGGAACCCGGCATTTTCTACCTCAAATCGGGGTTACTTTTCCATATTTGTGTCACTTTGCACTTGCCCACATTAAATTGCATCTGCCTTTTAGATGCCCAGCCTGTCTGACAAAATCCCTTTTGCAAATCCTCGTCATCTTCTGCCATTTTAATGGCTGAATAATTTTGTGTCTTCTGCAAATGAGATCACTTCACTCGTCCCTCCTATCTTCAGATCATTTATGAATATGTTAAACAGCACAGCTCCTACTTTAGACCCTTGGGGTGCCCCACTATAGACCCTTTTCCATGTGGAGAATGATTATTTAATCTTACTCTCTGTTGCAATGCCAAATAATTTATAAACATCCTCCAACTTGGTTTGAGTAGCAGGATTCTGAAAATAAATCTCACATTGGGAGATGCTTTATAAAAAAATGTTTTAAAATAAAAACTGTATATTGCAAAAAAGATTTCCTTTAAGTTAGTACAAGGAAACTTACTTGTACAAGAGGGGCAATACTGAGTCGTAAGATGTATTGCACTATAATTGTCTAATAGTTGGTAGCATGAGAAGGGAGGATCACTTTATCCTTTGTGCTGGGTAATCTGGGTGATAGAACTGAAAACTAAATTATACAGCAAAGGCCAAATGGTCCTAGTGAACAAGGGCCCATGTGTTGTGGCAAAGAGAAACCTGATGCTCTGAATGAGGGTCATAAGTCCACCACACTTTACCATGACATTCACAGCATTTAGACTCCTCGCCTATCAGGGGCACGCGAGTCGGAGACCAAGGGCACGTGAAGTCAGGAGCCTAATGCCCGATGGCCCCTGAAGCTGGAGGCTGCAGCCCCTAGACCCTGTGCAGAAAAGGTGAGAAGTGGCGCCGAGAGGACAGGATACTGAGGATACTGGAGGAAAAGCAGCATGCAGGGGGGGGGGGGGATAGTTGAGCTAAAAGGGGGACAGGGAGGGAACAGTAGATTTATGATTTAGGTACTTGATATATCAAATTTTTAATAAATAAGTAATCGGGACAGGGATGTTCCTGGTAATATTGGGGAAGGTCAAGTTGGAGACATAGGAGTGGCCTAGTGGTTGGGGCAAGGTACTTCAGGCCGGAAGGTCGGGGGTTCAAATCCCACTAGAGGACAGCAACCTTGGGCCGGAAGGACTGGGGTTTCTAGTCCCACAGGTGCTCCTTGTGGTCTTGGACAAGCCACTTAACCCTCCATAGCCCATGTTCCCTGTAAAAATAGTTATCTCATAAGAACATAAGACATGCCATACTGGGTCAGACCGAGGTCCATCAAGCCCAGTATCCTGTTTCCAACAGTGGCCAATCTAGGTTATACGTACCTAGCAATATCCCCAAAAGACACAGGTTCCACAATGCTTGTACTGGGTCAAGCATTGATATCCTGGGTCCCTTTTTAATAGTGGTTTATGGACCTTTCCTCCAGGAACTTGTCCAAACCTTTTTTTAAACCCAGCTATACTAACAGCCCTTACTACATCCTCCGGTAACAGATTCCAGAGTTTGATTACACTTTGAGTGAAAAAATATTTTCTCTTATTTGTCTTAAATAGTTTACCCTGTAGCTTCATTACATGTGCCCTAGTCTTTCTATACTCTGATAGCGTAAACAATTGATCCACGTTTATCCGTTCCACTCCATTCATTAATTTATAGACCTCTATCATATCTCCCCTCAGCCGTCTCTTCTCCAGGCTAAAGAGCCCTAACCTTCTTAGCCTCTCTTCATAGGAGTAGCCTTCCATCCCCTTCACCAATTTGGTGGCTCTTCTCTGTACTTTTTCTAATAATGCTATGTCCTTTTTAAGATACGGTGACCAGAATTGCACACAATATTCAAGGTGCGGTCGTACCATGGAGCGATACAGAGGCATTATAATATCCTTTGTTTTATTCTCCATCCCTTTCCTTATGATACCTAGCATTCTATTTGCTTTCTTGGCCGCCGCTGCACACTGGGCGGAGGGTTTTAACATGTTATCCACAATGACTCCTAAATCTTTTTCCTGGGTGGTGGTTTCTAATGTGGAGCCTTGCATCGTGTAACTATAGTGTGGGTTGTTCTTTCCTAGGTGCATAACTTTGCACTTGTCCACATTAAATTTCATCTGCCATTGGATGCCCAGTCTTCCAATTTATCCAGATCCTCCTGCAGTTTTCCACAATCCTCTTGGGTTTTAACAACTTTAAACAGTTTTGTGTCATCTGCAAATTTGATAACTTCACTAGTTATTCCCTTTTCCAGTCATTCATGAATATGTCAAAAAGCAGCGGACCCAGTACAGATCCCTGGGGTACTCCACTATTCACCTTTTTCCATTGGGAATATTGGCCATTTAGCCCTACCCTCTGCTTTCTATCTTTTAACCAGTTCCCGATCCACAATAGTACACTGCCTCCTATCCCATGACTTTTTAGCTAGTTATAATGCCCTGTTCAATGTAATTTCAGTTTGTTCAATGTAAACCGCACTGATGCAGAATAGTGTGGTATATAAGAGAATGTAAATAAAAATAGGGAGAGAAAAGAGATGTAAACACTACACTGAGAGAGACACACACAGAGGATGTCCTCTCTTTCTCCTCCCTCCCTCTTTTCTGGTACTTCTTTCAGTCTTCTCTCTCTCCCCCCTCCCCCACCCGTCTCCCTCTCTGTGCCCATCTTGCTCCCCTCGCTCTCTCGTCTCCTCTTGCCTTTGTCTGGTGCTGTTGCCTGATCGGGTGGACTTGAAGCCGCTTGTTGTGGTACAGGGCAGGATGGGCGTGTTTCACACCTCACAGTTCATTTTGTAATTTGCCTATAGCACAAAAATGCCATTCTCTGAGAAAAGCATACGCTCGATCCTCCAGACTTAGTAAAAAAAAAAAAAAAGAATAATTTTTAATACTGGTTTTTATGTTCTGAAGGCACCGAGACTTTCAGATCTGATCACCCATGCAGATGAATTTGGAAACAATACTTAGGTGCATTAATTTATTGAATGATTCATTTACATTTATAAACTGCTGCGAAGAAAAACACTTGAAGTAAAAAATCAAATGCAATTAAATTACAGATCAGTCAGAATAAATTAAAAGAGGCTGTCCAACATAATCCCTCGCCCCAGCTCACTACAGTTACTAACCCACCATTTCCCAAAGAAATATGCTTTCAAATTGGTAATGGATCTAGAGTCTGATTATACAAAAGGCATTTACACGGTTTACAGCTAGTGCCATGGAATAGCCCCTCTCTTCTCCCCTACATGCCCCGATGATAACCGCTTAGCATTGGGGTAGATTGTGAGCATTCCGGGGAGGAACGGAGGCAGCACCAATCCCTAACCGGGCAGCAACGATATTGCATGATGCCCAGTTAGCGACCTGCGGCTAAAATAGGCAAAGCAAAAACTCGCCTATCTTTTAGCTGCAGGAGCTAACCGGGCAGCATGAAATGTATCAGCACTGCCCAGTTAGCTGCTGAGGCTGTGTAGCAAACCCAGCTATTCAATGCGCGGGCTGCATATAACCCTGCCATCGAATATCCAGGGTTAAGGGTCAGCACAGATATAGCTGACCTAGATGAATATCGGGCCCCTAAAGTCTAAAGGTAGAACACATTCCACAACAGTGAAGCCTGCACAGAGAGAGCCCCAGGATCAATGTCCCTCCTTCCTCATAACCCATCTATATGCATCTTGCAAGCGCAGACTCCCTCTCTGTATATAAGGCTTCAACCTTGATATTAAATACTGTGGTGCTGTCCCTTGTTTGGCCTTAAAGGTGAAGAACAGCATTTTATACTGAATCCAAAATTTTACCAGCAATCAATGTAATGGCATCAAAGCCAGGGCAATATGATCAAATTTCTGGAGACCCATTACGAATCTGGCAGCTGCATTCTGGGGCAATTGGAGGCGCTGTATATCACACTGAGCTAAACTCTGCAATGAAGCATTTGAATAATCCAAGTGAGGCAACAGGAGGGCCTGCTGCTACCGTTGTTAAGCTTGTTTCTGATAAATATAGTTGTAACTGCCTGATGTGCCACAATAGCGCAAATAAACCTTTCTCCATCCAAAACTGGGAGTCTACCTGGACTCCAACTGTCTTACACTGTTTAATAGAAGCCCCACAGTCCTGTCATTAATACCTAATCTAGAAAAGGCAGAACTGTTTGAGAGCCAAAGACATTCCATCTTCTCAATATTCACTTTCAAATACAACTAAGTAGCTAGGCAACAGTAGTTCTGCCTCAATATTACTGTTCTTCCTATCGAAGGGAAGTTAAAACTTGCACATTGTCTGCGTAAATGTAAGAATGAAGTCCTAAATAGCTCACATGACCTGACATAATGGCACATGTAAAGATTAAACAGAAGGGGTGAAAGCATCAAGCCTTGAGGGACTCCCTGTGGCAGAGCCCTGGGAGCTGAACATTCACATCCTCTGAAAACTGACTGTACCATACCAAGTATATAGGGGTGAAACTCTTACACCACTCCCAATTGCTGACAGACAATCAATCTTGATAGAAGGATCTACCAAGCCAAAAGCCACCAAGATGGATCTCCTAATGGTCCTCATCTAGCATCCTTCAAAGCTGACAGTAATGATTTGGTGCTGTAAAAATGGCAAAATCCTGACCGATTATAGTCTTACACTCCAATGGCATCCATATACTCTACTAGTACTACTAATAATAATCATTTATAAAGTGCTACAAGACATACGCAGCATTGTACAAACATACCAATGGTTGAGCTACAAATTTCTCCATTTCACCTAGAAAGGGCAAGTTAGAAACTGGTCTATAAAGACACTTGTGTCAAATCTTCTATCTGTCCCTTAAGAAGTGAAATCACCACTGAGCTCTTCAGAGAGTTTATTAATTAATTAATTAATTAGAACATTAGAATTAGAACCTATCACAAGATTTCTAAGGGGTTTACAATGAAAACATTCATAATGATTCAGAAAATACAAGCAAAGCAATATAATCTTCAAACCACATCATGTGTCCTCCAGTCATACAGTACAGACAGAGGGGGAACGGTCATGAAATCTTGAGTAGCAAATCTTGAAACCCACATCGGGGCAAATGGAGTTACTATCGAAGGAAGTTGTGAAGCAGTAAACAAGTATACAAGTGGCCCTTAGGCGTGAGTCCGTGGCGAATGATCAAACTCGTACAACAAAGCTGTGAGTTTATTGGTATATCGTGGTCATAATCTGCCGTTTCCTTTACTTTTGCTTCTTCTATTCCTTTGACTATCACCGTGTCTCTTATTCTGTCCTATCTTACAAATGGTGTTCTTTTCATATTTTCCGTAGCATTAATATTGTATTGTAAACTGCTCTGATGCTTTGGCCTGAGCGGTATATCAAATGTAATAATAAACATAAACATGGTCTTAAATACAAAAACATAAGCATTTCAGTTGTAAGCATAAAACAAATGGCAGCCAATGAAGCTCAACATAAACCGGTGTAATATGATCAAATTTCCATAAAACTGAATCACTTGCACAGCTTAGATAAACACCTTCAATAAGATAAGCACTAATTATCTCTACCAGTCTGGCCTCAATCATCCAGCCCCCCCAAATGTAGACATGTGGAAAAGCACTGATCATACTGAGAAGTTGTCAAGTTACGATATTGGATATTAAAGGGGAAGCCCACACGAAGGAGGTCAAAAATCCAATCCAATGAGACGCACAAAAAGGATTGGAAAACAGACCAGGCCTTGCAAACAGAATACTTTTATTACAGAAAGCCCGACTTAGCCAATTTTGGGCGATTAAGCCTTCATCAGGGGTCAGACTCTCAAATCGTAAATGTAAGCACAACTAAGACGCTGAAAGGTATCACAAAATCCCTTTAGGTGTGCTTACAATTTATTATTTATTTATTTATTTATTTTAAGTCTTTTCTATACCGTGCTCTTTAAAATCAGCTCGGTTTACAGTTAACAACAAATTTGTGCAAGCAGGGCCCGTACTGTACTTAGAATGAACATGTTATGCAACTTGGGCTAACAGGAGCAACTATGTACAGGCTGCGCAGCATGCTGTGGGACATGCCGTGTTGACCAGGTCATCTTGGCAGCTCATTTAATTAACTATATACAGGCCAGGCAGTCAGGTCGCAGGTGTGTAGTGGCGACAAGAGCTGCTTGGCAACTATTTACAAAGTTAGGAGACTATATACAAGGGCATACCAGGGGTGTCCGGTAGTGCTAATGTGCTGGGCTGGATCTGTGTATTGCGGGTGTGTTGGGTGGGCTGTCTTGGTGGTTGAGTTTGGCTGGCTGTGGTGTGTCCCCATTGTGAGAGTAGTGCTGGAGGAAGAGGTGGTGATTCAGGGCCTTCCTGAATTGGGTAAGGTCAGTGATGGACCAGATGGTGTGCGGGAGGACATTCCAACATATGGGTGCACAGTACACAAAGGCTCTGTTCCTTGTTGCTTAAGAGCACTTTGTAATTTTGCTGGGGATTCTCAGTGTGTTGGCAGCGATTGACCTTTTGACTCTGTTTGGGGAGTTGGGAGGACGAGGTCCGTGATGGAGGAGGCGGTGAGGCCATTGATGGCCTTGAAGGTCAACAGTAGAATTTTAAGGGAGAGTCTGCAGTGTACCAGCAGCCAATGGAGGTGCTTCAGGATTGAGGTTATATGGTCCCTCCTGGCGGCTCCGTGTAGTGTCCTGGCAGCTGCATTCATTGCGAGCTGAAGTGGGTTCAGCGTATTTTTTGGGAGTCCCTGTAGAATTTAGTTGGCATAGTAAAAATGGGGGATTACCAAGGCTTGGTAGATTGTCCGGAAGTCGTCCGGCTCCAGTAGGGGGTCGTAGATGCCGGATCATCCGTATTTTGTGGTATACTGCCTTGACAGTGTTGTTTATGTGGGCTTTCATATCCAACTGTTGGTCTAGTGTGACCCCTAGGTAGCGGATCGTGGGCTTGCTTTGGAGCTCAGCGCTTTTTACTTTTAGTGATGCGGGGGGAGTGAAAGCTTGGTTCCTGGTCATGAATAGTGCCTCCATTTTATTGAAGTTTATTCTGAGGTTTTGGGTGTGGAGCCATTCAATGACAGCATTGAAGCAGGTTGTTAGTAGTGAAAGGTCCGGCTGGTCAGTTGAGAATGGCATGTAGAGTAGTACGTTGGCGGCATATACCAGGCATGCGATGTTGAATGAACAGGTGAGTGCACAGATTGGCTGCATATATATGTTAAAAAACAGGGCCAAGAGGGAGGGACCCTGTGGTATGCCCTGTCCTTGTTGGAATGGTTTGGAGGTTGCGGGGCCAGTCCGTACATGTTGCCATCTATCTGTCAGGTATGATTTGCACCAGCTTAAGGCTGCGCCCTGGACCCCTTTCTCTGCGAGGCGTGCCAGGAGTAGTTCATGGTCGACGGAGTCTAATGCTGCAGCAATATCCGAGAAGATTAGGGCATATCCTTGTCTGATGTTGTCCAACCCAGTAATTAATGTGCTGAAGAGAGTGGTCAAGAGTGTCTCGACTCTATGCGACTCCCTGAATCCATGTTGGCATGGGTCGAGGGGAACGATGGTCTCAATATGGTGCTGGATTTGGCATTGGATGACTTTTTCAATTATTTTGGCCATTAGTGGGATGCTTGAGATTGGCCTGTATACGTTTTGAGAGTCTGACCCCTGATGAAGGCCAAGTCGGGCTTTTCATAATGAAAGTATTCTGTTTGCAAGGCCTGGTCTGTTTTCTGCTCCTTTTTGTACATATTAAAAGGGATGTACCATCTGTTTTATCTCTATACTCTCTATATTCCTGTGTTAGAGCACCTCTACTCCTACATCTGTCTTATCACACCTCTATGCTATTTAAGAGAACCTCTGTGCTCCTGTTTTAGAGCACCTGATCCTTCCTGTCACCACTGTTGTTTTGTATGGCACTAAATTCATTGAGTAGCCTTATTAACGTCTTAGATCATGCATTTAGTCTAAATCCATGAGGAAAGGCTAAAGAGGTTAGGGCTTTTCAGCCTGGAGAAGAGACAGCTAAGGGGAGATATGAGAAATGCTTGAATGACATGGAATGGGTAGATGTGAATCAATTGTTTGTTGTTGTTGTTAAGTGCCGTCGAGTCGGAGTCGACTCATGGCGACCCTCTGGATAGCTATCCTAAATTGTGTTCGGTCTTCAGTCAGGCGGCTCATTGTTGACAGACTGGTACCCGTAGCTGCTGTTATTGTAGCGATCCATCTCATTGCTGGCCTTCCTCTTTTGCGTTGACCTTCTATCTTGCCAAGCATGATGTCTTTCTCTAATGATCTCTCTCTTCGCATGATGTGTCCGAAGTATGAAAGTCGAAGTCTTGTCATCTGAGCTTCTAAAGAAAGCTTAGGTTTGATCTCCTCTAGTACCGACTGGTTTGTTCTTCGGGCAGTCCATGGTATACACAGTATTTGCCGCCAGCACCATAATTCAAAGGCATCAATTTTCTTCCTGTCTGTCTTTTTCACTGTCCAGCTTTCACATCCATATGATGTTATTGAAAATACCATGGCTTGAACAAGTCGAATCTTTGTATGGAGAGACATCTCTGCTCTTGAGAATCTTATCTAGGTCTTTCATAGCCATTCTGCCAAGAGCAATGCGTCGTCTGATTTCTTGACTGCTTGTTGCTTCTTTATTGATAGTTGATCCAAGTAGGTTAAAGTTGTTCACGATTTCAATTTCTTCTCCTTCAACGATGAACCTGTTGATTATGCCAGTTGTCATGATCTTTGTCTTCTTTACATTAAGGTGCAGGCCCATTTTGAGACTATGTTCTTTGATTGTGAGAAGCAAATGTTTCAGATCATCTTCACTTTCAGCCAGTAATGTGGTATCATCAGCATAGCGAAGGTTGTTGATGAGTCTTCCACCAATCTTCACACCTCTGTGGTCTTCATACAGTCCTGCTTCTCTGATGATTTGTTCTGCATATAAATTAAACAGGTAGGGGGAAAGTATGCAGCCTTGTCTTACACCCAGGGCCGGATTTACCTTGAGTGAGGCCCTACACCAACAAAAATTGTGGGCCCCCAGCAGGGGCGGCCCAAGGGGGGTGCGGACCTCATTTGCATAAGGGGCCTCATTTGCATAAATATTTGCATAATGTTACCATATACTAACTTTTAGTAAACGTGCCTCTTAATGAGTGTATGGATAAAGAAAGACTAAAAGATTTCTACATTACTATAATCCAGTGCCAACTGCCAGACACATTAGGAACTACTACAAACCACTGCCCATAGTAAACCCGCCGTATCCTAACAGCACTACCAGGACTCACAAAGCACCATACTCTACCAATCAAAAGGCAACACTGCAAATATTAAACCAATACATTTCAGAGAACAACAATACATGACCTACTGGGGAAAGAGAACAAGTGGCAATGTCAAATAGGAATTATATAAACAGAACACCTCAGCTCAGTTACACATGCAGAACATAGACCATCACCAAACAAGTAATCACAATTTAGAAATAGGAAGACAATAATTAAACTGGGAATCCCAAAAGCCAAACTTGGAATGTACAACACTGTAGAAATAAAACAATACATTAATTTGCTCTTGTACTAAACAAAGCACAGATGTTAATGATGCACATTTACCAGAGCTGAC
Organism: Ichthyophis bannanicus; assembly: GCA_033557465.1. Taxonomy (NCBI): domain Eukaryota; kingdom Metazoa; phylum Chordata; class Amphibia; order Gymnophiona; family Ichthyophiidae; genus Ichthyophis; species Ichthyophis bannanicus. Next base: position 644,563,393 of record CM066032.1, read on the forward strand.
ATATTCCAATTAATAAATTCAAAATAAAGAGATATTTTTCTACCTTTTGTGCATTTTTTTCAGCTGCAATTGCTCCAGCCACTTTCTTCTGGTTTCTTCGTGTCTTCTGCTAACTCTCCATCGTCTGCTGTCCATTTGTCCTTTCTTCTCTCTTCTAGATTTTTTTCCATTCTCTCTCTACATCTGCTTTAACATACTAATCTTTCTCCTTTTGCTCTTTCCTCATTCCTATTTCATCCACTCAAATATTACCCCTCCATCCTCAATCCCCACTTACTCTCCCAATACCCGGCCAATTGTAGATTTTTTATCCCTCCCACACAAAATATTTTTCCCTTCTCCATTTTACTCTTCCAGCCCCATCCCATTCTAATCCTCCCCCAACATCAGCTCCCTTCTAGTTCCAGCCTCACCCAGCATCCATTCCCTTCTAGTCCCTGCATCAGCCCATTTCCAGCCCTAGCCATCCATCAGCCCATTTCCAGTCCTAGCCCCCCCATCACCCCACTTACAGTCCTTAACCCATCACCCCATTTTCAGTCCTTAACCCCCCATCACCCCATTTTCAGTTTAAGCCCCCCCTATAACCCATTACCAGTCCTAACCCCCATCAGCCCACTTCCAGTCCTAACCCCATCAACCCATTTCCAGTCAGCCCCCCATAGCCCATTGCCAGTCCTACCCCCCCCATCAGCCCACAGCCCATTACCAGTCCTAACCCCATCATCCCACCTCCAGTTTTAACCCCCCAGCCCATTTCCAGTCCTAGCCCCCTATAGCCCATTACCAGACAACCCCCATCAGCCCACAGCCCATTACCAGTCTTAACCCCACAAAGACCATTACTTGTTCTAATCCCCCCCCAACAGCCCATTACCAGTCCTAACCCCATCATCCCACCTCCAGTCTTAACCCCCCAGCCCATTTCCAGTCCTAGCCCCCCCCCATAGCCCATTACCAGACAGCCCCCATCAGCCCACAGCCCATTACCAGTCTTAACCCCCCCAAAGCCCATTGCCAGTTTTAAGCCCCCCCCCAACCGCCCTCAGTCCCTTACCAGTCCTAACACCATCAGCCCACCTCTAGCCTTAACCCCCCCCAGCCCAGCCCATTTCCAGCCCCAGCCCCCCAATAGCCCATTTCCAGCCCCAGCCCCCCCAATAGCCCATTACCAGTCCTAGCCCCCCATAGCCCATTACCAGTCCTACCCCCCCCCATAGCCCATTACCAGTCCTACCCCCCCCCCACATAGCCCATTACCAGTCCTACCCCCCCCAGCCCATTACCAGTCCTACCCCCCCCACATAGCCCATTACCAGTCCTACCCCCCCCCCATAGCCCATAGCCCATTACCAGTCCTACCCCCCCCCATAGCCCATTACCAGTCCTACCCCCCCGGCCTAAAGTAAAATTTAATTAAAAAAAACAACCTGGTGGCTGCCGCCGCGGGGCCCCCTCTGCTGCCGCGGGGGCCCCGTCTACACGCTGGTCGGGTCCGGTCGAGTCTCTCTCCCTCCCTCGCTGCAGGCTGCAGGCTGCGAGAGACGCATCTTCGCGTCTCTCGCAGCCTGCAGCGAGGGAGGGAGGGAGAGAGACCCGACCGGACCCGACCCGACCCGACCAGCTTGTAGACGGGGCCCCCGCGGCAGCAGAGGGGGCCCCGCGGCGGCAGCCACCAGGTTTTTTTTTTAAATTAAATTTTACTTTAGGCCGGGGGGATAGGACTCCTACCCCCCCCCCCGGCCTAAAGTAAAATTTAATTAAAAAAAAAACCTGGTGGCTGCTGCCGCGGGGCCCCCTCTGCTGCCGCGGGGGCCCCGTCTACAAGCTGGTCGGGTCGGGTCCGGTCCGGTCGGGTCGGGGCGGGTCTCTCTCCCTCCCTCGCTGCAGGCTGCGAGAGACGCGAAGGGAGAGCGTCTCCTCGCGTCTGTGTTAAGCCCGCAGGGGCTGATGGGAAATCCATCAGCCCCTGCGGGCTTAACACAGACGCGAGGAGACGCTCTATCTTCGCGTCTCTCGCAGCCGGGAGGGAGGGAGGGAGACGAGACCCGACCCGACCAGACCATACCATCTTGTAGACGGGGCCCCCGCGGCAGCAGAGGGGGCCCCGCGGCGGCAGCCACCAGGTTTTTTTTTAAATCGAATTGAAAAAAAAAAAACCTGGTTCTATTTTTTGTGGGCCCCTGCCGGTTGTGGGCCCTACGCCATGGCGTACATGGCGTATACGTAAATCCGGCCCTGCTTACACCTTTGCTTATTTTAAACCATTCTGTTTCTCCTTGTTCCGTTCGAACTGTTGCTTCTTGATCAATGTACAGATTGCGCAAGAGAACGATCGATCAGGTGTTCTGGTATACCCATGCTTCTTAACGTGGCCCAGAGTTTCTCATGGTTTACACAGTCAAAAGCCTTGCTATAGTCGATAAAGCACAAATAGATATCCTTTTGGTATTCTTTAGTCTTTTCAAGGATCCATCTCACATCCGCAATGATGTCTCTCGTTCCTCGTCCTTTCCTGAACCCTGCTTGCACTTCAGGTAGTTCTTGTTCTAGGTATGGCTGTAGTCTCTTTTGAATAATCTTCAGTAGAATCTTGCTGGCATGTGGGATCAGAGCGATTGTGCGATAATTTCCACAGTCAGTTGGATCACCTTTCTTTAGTATTGGTATAAACACAGATCTTTTCCAGTCAGTTGGCCATGATGTTGTCTTCCATATTTCTTGGCAGAGCCTTGTAAGTACGGTAACAGCTGCATCAGATTGCTGCAATACTTCTATGGGAATGCTATCAATGCCTGGTGCTTTGTTCTTTGATAAGGCTTTCAATGCTGCTTCAACTTCTTCTTTCATCACCAATGGTTCCTGATCATAAGGTATAGGTTGAAACGGCTGTTGGTCCACTTGATATTTATCATATAAAAACTCTGTATATTCCTTCCACCTTTTCTTGATCTTCTCAGCATCATTCAACATAGAACCTTGAGCATCTTGTAACATTCCAATTCGAGGCTGGAACTTTTTCTTTAGCTCTCGCAGCTTTAGGAAAGCCGATCTTGTTCTTCCTCTAATAGTTTCTGCTTCTATTTCCTTGCGTCATTGTAGTACTTTTCCTTGTCCTGTCTTGCTGCACGTTGGAAATCTCTGTTGAGTTCTGAGATTGTCTTTCTTTCTCCTTTGGCTTTAGCTTCTCTGCGTTTCTGGGCAATTTTCAGAGTTTCTTCCGTCATCCATTTTGGCCGTTTTTGCTTTTTCACCTTTTGTAGAGACTTCTCGCTTTCTTCCAGCACAACCTTCTTGACGTCATTCCATAACTCTTCCGGAGCTCTGTCATTTGTATCTAAAGCAGCAAATCGATTTTGCAGGCAGTCTTTAAATTCCAGTGGTATATTCTCAAGGTCATATTTTGCTGCATTCATGAGTGGTTTGCTCTTTTTCAACTTTAGCTTGAGTTTGCATACTAGTAGTTGATGATCTGTACCACAGTCAGCTCCAGGTTTTGTCTTTGTTGATGTTACAGAGCTTTTCCATCGTTGACTTCCACAGATGTAGTCAATTTGATTTTTATACAATCCATTGGGTGAAGTCCATGTGTACAGTCGCCGCTTGTGTTGCTGGAAGAAGGTGTTTGAGATGAATAGATCATTGGTCTTGCAGAATTCTATCAATCTTTCTCCAGCTTCATTTCTGTTGCCAAGTCCATATTTTCCAACTACTTTGCCTTCTTCTTTGTTGCCAACTTTTGCGTTCCAGTCACCCATGACTATCAGGATATCCTGTTTGCATGTTCTGTCAATTTCAGCTTGTACTTGTTCATAGAACTCTTCAATTTCATTCTCTTCTGCAGCTGTTGTTGGGGCATATACTTGAATTATAGTTGTGTTGATAGGCATTCCTCGTAGACGAATAGAGATTAAGCGTTCGCTGACTGCATTGTATTTCATTACAGTTCTTGCAAGTTTCTTCTTTATTATAAATGCAACACCATTTCTTCTTTGTCTTTCATTTCCAGCATAGTAGACCATGTGATCATCTGATGCAAAGTGCCCGATGCCAGTCCATTTCAGTTCGCTGACACCCAACAGATCAAGTTGTACACGTTCCATTTCATTCTTGACCACCTCCAACTTCCCTTGGTTCATGCTTCGTACGTTCCATGTTCCAATGTGTAAGACATCTTTACAGCTTCTGACTCTCATTTCATGCGCAGCTACATCAGCAGTCAGACTTCCCGAGGGCTTTGATCCAACCACATCATAAATGCTGGCTTTACTCTGAAAAGTCTTCAGCTCTTCCCCAGTAGCTAGTTGAGTGCCTTCTGACCTGGGAGTCTCATCTTCCAGCACCATAGCACAATTTGTTTTGTTGTAACTATCCATTGGGTTTTCATGGCAAGATACAGAAGTAGATTGCCGGGCCTTCCTTCCGCGCAGTTTAAGTTTGGTGTTGTTGCCATTGTCACAGAAATGTGATCCTCCGCCGTCAACACTATCCCATTCTGCTGCTGCCAAAATGTACCAATACTAAGGGATACATGATGAAGTTACAAACTAGTATATTAAAACAAATAGGAGAAAATATGTTTTCATTCAATACATTTAAGTTCTGGTGGAATTCATTGTCAGAGGATATGGTAAAAGCTGTTAGTGTAGCTGGGTTTAAAAAACATGTGGATAAGTTCCTGGAGGAAAAGTCCATAACCATGATTAAGGTACACTTATGGAAATCTAATACCTATTGCTGGGAGGAAGTGGTATGGAATCTTACTACTTTTTGGGAGCCTACCAGGTATTTGTGACCTGGATTTGCCACTGTTGGAAACAGGACACTGGGCTTGATGGATTATTGGTCTGACCCAGCCTGGCAAATCTTATCTTCTTATGCTTTTATCTTAAGGTCAAATGATTCATAGGGAATATCACACCTCCTGTTTCTAGATGATTCAAAGCTCAACAGTTCTAGTGGTCATCACTTAACAGAACAATTCTGAATAACAAAAAGCTTCTCGGATGATATCAGGGTGACTTTTGGTCTAGAGAAATATGCTAAAGCCACCTTCCTTAAAAGAAAGCTGAGTAAAACTTCAGCCATTTTTTTGACTGAGCATTGTGACATAACGGTACTTGAGAAGGAAGGTATATAGATAGCAGGCTGATGTACTAAACGGTGCTAATCTCGGCACAGCAGGTTATTTCAGGTTTAATGCCGCTTTCTTTTATACTCTGATTATTTCCCATGTGGCAAGGATGAATCGTTACTAAAGCAGAAGCGAACCCTGTGCATGGAGATGAGCTGCATATTAGATTACTTCTGAAGCAACAAGCTATGCACAATATTAGTGCTGCATTATACTTGCTTTAGATCACCACTAGAGGTGACATTTTAGCTTTCTTTTGACTTTCTTTTCATACTTATTGGATATTTTTGCCTCTGCCTGTAAGGTAATAAAATGAAAAATAATAAAAATGAAAAGAAGTCAATGGGAAGTTAAAAATTCAAGGTGGGATCCCTAGGTTGGCAATTCCAGGCCCCCAAATCTTATGGCACTCTTGGTCCAGGACTCCCAAACTGGAGAGAATATCAACCCAAATCACCTGCCTCCCCTCCTCCAATGGAGCAGCAATACTTACCTGGTCTTGGGGAAGCAGGAAAATGGCAGCAGTTCAGCAAACAAGGAGAAAACAGCAGGGAGGGAGGAATAGAGATGTCCAGATCGGGACGTGCTCATTTCCCTCCGTACTTTACACAAGACTGCTGAACACTGAGACGTTCATAAAATACATATACAGAGGTGCAGGGGCTAGCAGAGAAGAACGGCATCAACACGAGACTTGCACATGCAAAAATGCACACTGATGCACCTGCATGTAACTAGTGGGGCTGCATGTGCTTTCTTTAAATTTAAAGGTGAAACAAAAAAGTGGGGACTAAGGAGAATTACTTTCTTAATCCCTTGCCCTGGCTGAAATGAGCGCTTTTTAGAAATCTGTGCATGCCTCTGAGCTTGTGCAAACCCACTAGTGAAATTTGTTGGCATATTTCATAAATTTCCACTGCATGCTGAAAAATACATATACATTTTGGATCCACACTAGCCATGCCCAAAATACACCCCTTTGAAATCTCCACTTCCCTGGCAGTCTCCATAGTAGCTTCCTCAAGTTGCCATTTACACATGTAGCCAACATAGACCTGTAAATGCCCCTGTTTACACCTGGTTATGCTTTGAGAAAGACCTCACCACTGTTACTTCAGGAACTGTAGATTGATCAACACCTGACACAGGAACTTAATCCTGAGGACAAGTGATTAACAGCTGCAGCACAAGACAGTGAACTATGGCTAATCACAATAGAAAAGCCCAGTAGCATTGAACTGGAAACCACTGTTGGGTGCAATGTGCTGGTGTTGGAAGGCCTGTATCAGGTAGCAGGGCTCTTCCACTGGAAACATAGAAACATGACTGTAGAAAAAGACCACGTGGCCTATCTAGTCTGCCCTTCCATATTTATTTATTTAACAAGTTGTTTTTGTAACGTAAATTAAACAGGGACATTGATAACTTGGATTTTTCTGAGGCAATGGAGTGTTAAGTGACTTGCCCAAGGCCACAAGGAGTGCTAGTGGGAATTGAATTTTGGTCTACTTTGTTCCTAAGTCAGTGCTCTAACCATTAGGTTACTCCTTCACTCACATCAACTACAACAGTCCCCTTTTTTTCTTTAGAGATCTTCTGTGTTTGTCCCATGCTTTTTTTAATTCTGATACCGTCCTCATCTCTACCACCTCCACTGGGAGACTATTCCATGCATCTACCACTCTTTCCGCAAAGAAATATTTCTGCCTAGTGTCTCCTGAGTCTATCCCCTTTCACCCTCAACCAATGTCCTTTCGTAGCAGAGCTTGCTTTCAATCAAAAAAGGCCCTCCTCTTGTACATAAGAACATAAGATATGCCATACTGGGTCAGACCAACGTCCATCAAGCCCAGTATCCTGTTTCCAACAGTGGCCAATCTAGGTCATACGTACCTAGCAGTTCCCCAAAAGACACAGGTTCCACAATGCTTGTACTGGATCAAGCATTGATATCCTGGGTCCCTTCTTAATAATGGTTTATGGACCTTTCCTCAAGGAACTTGTCCAAACCTTTTTTAAACCCAGCTACACTAACAACCTTTACTACATCCTCCGGTAACAAATTCCAGAGTTTGATTACAAGTTGAGTGAAAAAATATTTTCTTTTATTAGTCTTAAATAGTTTACCCTGTAGCTTCATTGCATGTCCCCTAGTCTTTCTATATTCTGATAACGTAAACAATCGATCTACGTTTACCTCACTCTCCCGATCTCTCCCCTCTGAACACCTGCCTCACTGCTGTTGCCAACTGGCTCACTACGCATTGCCTTCACCTCAACCTCACTAAAACTCTTGCCATCTGGTTCTCTCGCGGTGACACTTCTCCCCAGATTGCCCCCTCTTTTTCCGGCTCCCCAGTTCCATTGGTCTCCTCCTTCCGTTATCTGGGAGTTTTCTTTGACTCTCATCTCTCCTTCCGTGATCACATTGCTCACGTATCAAAATCCTCTTTCTATTTCCTCCGACAGATTTGCGCCATCAGGCCTTTTCTCACTGCACAAGCACTCACCACCCTTCTTCTTTCTCTGGTCATGTCTCGTGTTGATTTTTGTAATTCTGTTCTAGCCAGTCTCCCCGCCACTCAACTTCACCGCCTTCAGCGCATCCAAAACACTGCTGCCCGTCTTATTTTCCACTCCTCCCCCCGTGACAATGTTACACCTTTGCTCATCCACCTCCATTGGCTTCCTGTCAAGTCTCGTATCCATTTCAAAGTTCTGACAATCCTGCATCGCGTCCTCTACTCCCATTCCCCTCAGTATCTCGCTGACCTTGTCCATTTTCATACCTCAGCTCGTTCCTTACGGTCTCTCCACCTTAACCGCCTTCATCTCCCTTCACCTGCTCATGCTCACCTTCAGTCCACTCGTTCCTCCGTTTTCTTTTTCCTTGGCCCTGCCCTATGGAACTCTCTCCCCTCCTCCATCCGACTCGAACAGACACATACTACCTTCAAAAACAAACTCAAAACCCATCTCTTTTCCCTTGCTTTTGATCTCCCAGATCCCTCTGTGTAGCCCTTACCCCCCCCCTCTACCCCCCCCCCCTCTTTTCTCCTCTTGTCCTGTCGGTTGGTTCTGCCTGGTTTGCTTTCCTGTTAATATTGTAATTTCCTTTCCCCTTTTCACCATATGATTCCTTGTTTTTTTTGTACCATGTAAACCGCTCTGATATGTATTTGTAGAGTGGTATATTAAGTCAATAAACATAAACCCGTTCCACTCCATTCATTAATTTATAGACTTCTATCATATCTCCCCTCAGCTGTCTCTTTTCCAGGCTAAAGAGCCCTAACCTTTTTAGCCTTTCTTCATAGGAATATCCTTCCATACTCTTTACCATTTTGGTGGCTCTTCTCTGAACCTTTTCTAGTAACGCTATATCCTTTTTAAAATATGGCGACCAGAATTGCACACAATATTCAAGGTGCAGTCTCACCATGGAACGATATAGAGCAGTGATGGCTAACCTTTTTGAGCCCGAGTGCCCAAACTGCCGCACAAAACCAAAGAATTTCCTCAAAGTGCCAGCACGTCAATTTGCATAAATATTTGCATAATGCTAACATACACTAACTTTTAGTAAACATGTCTCTTAATGAGTGTATGGATAAAGACAGACTAAAAGATTTCTACATTACTATAATCCAGTGCCAACCGCCAGGCACATTAGGAACTACTACAAACACTGCCCATTTAGAACCAATAGCAAACCTGCCGTATCCTAACAGCACTACCAGGACTCACAAAGCACCACACCATACCTATCAAAAGGCAACACTGCAAATATTAAACCAATACATTTCAGACAATAACAATACATGACCTACTGGGGAAAGAGAACAAGTGGCAATGTCAAAAAGGAATTACATAAACAGAATACCTCAGCTCAGTTACACAGTTGCAATTGCTCCAGCCACTTTCTTCTGGTTTCTTCATGTTTTCTGCTAACTCTCCATCATCTGCTGTCCATTTGTCCTTTCTTCTCTCTTCTAGTTTTTTTTTCCATTCTCTCTCTCTACATCCGCTTTAACATACTAATCTTTCTCCTTTTGCTCTTTCCTCATTCCTATTTCATCCACTCAAATTTTACCCCTCCATCCTCAATCCCCACTTACTCTCCCAATACCCGGCCAATTGTAGATTTTTTATCCCTCCACACAAAATATTTTTCCCCTCTCCATTTTACTCTCCCAGCCCCATCCCATTCTAATCCTCCCCCAACATCAGCTCCCTTCTAGTTCCAGCCTCACCCAGCATCCATTCCCTTCTAGTCCCTGCATCAGCCCATTTCCAGTCCTAGCAACCCCCCAACCCAATACCAGTCCTAGCCCCCCCCCATCAACTCACTTCCAGCCCTAAACCCCCATCACCCCATTTCCAGACAGCCCCCATCAGCCCACAGCCCATTAGCAGTCCTACCCCCCCAGCCCATTAGCAGTCCTACCCCCCCCGCCCGCCCGCCCATTAGCAGTCCTAACACCCCCCCTCCTGCCCATTAGCAGTCCTTACACCCCCCTCCTCCTGCCCATTAGCAGTCCTAACCCCCCCTGCCCATTAGCAGTCCTAACACCCCCCTCCTGCCCATTAGCAGTCCTAACCCCCCCTCCTGCCCATTAGCAGTCCTAACCCCCCCTCCTCCTGCCCATTAGCAGTCCTAACCCCCCCCCTGCCCATTAGCAGTCCTAACCCCCCGGCAAATTTAAAAAAAAAAAAGCAGGCTCTGGCTGCTGCCGCGGCAGATTGCAATGTCCCGCGGGGCCCCCTCCGCCCGCTAAGCCCCTCTGCAAGGGCTTTCAGATTCGCGAGGGAGAGCGTCTCCCTCGCGTCTCTGTTAAGCCCGCAGGGGCTAATGGGAAATTTCCCATCAGTCCCTCGCGTCTAAAGGGGCTGATGGGAAATTTCCCATTAGCCCCTGCGGGCTTAACAGAGACGCGAGGGAGACGCTCTCCCTCGCGAATCTGAAAGCTCTTGCAGAGGGGCTTAGCGGGCGGAGGGGGCCCCGCGGGACGCTGCATTCTGCCCTTGCCGCGTCCGCAGTCAGAGACAGCTTTTTCTTTTTTTTGCGGACCTATGGCCCGCGTGCCAGCTGCAAGGCCTTCGCGTGCCACAGCTGGCACGCGTGCCATAGGTTCGCCATCGCTGATATAGAGGCATTATAATAAGGGAGGAGTGGTCTAGTGGTTAGGACAAGGTACTTCAGGCTGGAGGGCCGGGGGTTCAAGTCCCACCTGGGGACAGCAATCTCAGGCCGGAGGGACTGGGATTTCTAGTCCTATAGGCACTCCTTGTGATCTTGGGCAAGCCACTTAACCCTCCATTGCCCATGTTCCCTGTAAGTATTAACGTATGTGTGTCATATCCCCTCGTGTTAAATGTATCCCCCAATTGACCGCTTTGACCCGGTGAAAAGCGGAATATAAATACAGCTAAATAAATAAATAAATAAATTATAATATCTTTTGTTTTATTTTCCATTCCATTCCTTATGATACCTAGCATTCTATTTGCTCTCTTGGCCGCCGCTGCACACTGGGCCGAGGGTTTTAACATGTTATCCACAATGACGCCTAAATCTTTTTCCTGGGTGGTGGTTCCTAATGTGGAACCTTGCATCGTGTAACCATAGTTTGGGTTGTTCTTCCCTAGGTGCATAACTTTGCACTTGTCCACATTAAATTTCATCTGCCATTTTGATGCCCAGTCTTCCAATTTATCAAGATCCTCTTGCAATTTTCCACAATCCTCTTGGGTTTTAACAACTTTAAATAGTTTTGTGTCATCTGCAAATTTGATAACCTCACTCATTATTCCCTTTTCCAGGTCATTTATGAATATGTCAAAAAGCAGCGGACCCAGCACAGATCCCTGGGGTACACCACTATTCACTTTTCTCCATTGGGAAAATTGGCCATTTAGCCCTACCCTCTGCTTTCTATCTTTTAACCAGTTCCTGATCCACAATAGTACACTGCCTCCTATCCCATGACTCTTTAGTTTTGCCAAAAGTCTCTGATGAGGGACCTTGCCAAAGGCTTTCTGAAAGTCCAGATACACTATATCAACCAACTCACCTTTGTCCAACTGTTTATTCACACCTTAAAAAAAACATAACAGATTAGTAAGACAAGTTATTCCTTGTCTAAAGCATGTTGGCTGTCTCCCATTAGGCCATGACTATCTACATGCTGAGTAATTTTGTTCTTTATGATGGTTTATACCATTTTTCCCGGTACTGACGTCAGGCTCACCGGTCTGTAGTTTCCCGGATCACCCCTGGAACCCTTTTTAAAAATTGGCGTTACATTGGCAATCCTCCAATCTTCAGGTATTACAGATGATTTTAATGAAAATTCACAGACTACTAATAGCAGGTCTGCAATCTCATATTTCAGTTCTTTCAACATCCTTGGATGTATACCATCCGGCCCAGGTGATTTGCTACTCTTCAGTTTATCTAATAGTTGTAATACTTCCTCCCGATGTATCGATATTTTCTTCACTTCTTCCGCACCTTTAAATAGCACTTCAGTCATGGGTAACATCCCTACATCTTCCTTAGTAAAGCCTGAAGCTAAGAATTCATTCAGTCTCTCCGCTATCGCCTTGTCACCTCTTAGTGCCCCTTTAACCCCTCTATCATCTAATGGACCAACTGACTCTCTCACAGGTTTTTTGCTACGAATGTACTTGAAAAAGTCTTTATTTCGCGTTTTTGCTTCTGCAGCAAGCTTCTCAAATTCTCCCTTTGCCTGCCTTATCTATGCCTTGCATTTGATTTGCCAGTGCTTGTGCTGTTTCCAGGTTTCATCGTTTGGCTTTTCTTTCCATTTCCTGACGGATTCTTTTTTGGCAACAACAGCCTCTCTGACCTCACCTTTAAACCATGCTGGCAGTTTTTTGGACTTCCTTCCACTTTTCTTGAAGCGTGGAATACAGCTGGTCTGGTCTTCCAAGATAGTGTTTTTCAACAACACCGAAGCTTGATGTAAGTCTTTAACCTTTGCAACTGTTCCTTTTAGTTTTTTCTTAACTATTTTCCTGATTTTATCATAGTCTCCCTTTTGAAAGTTAAGAGGTAGTACTGTGGATTTCCTTACTATCCCTCCTCCACTAATTAAATCAAATGCAATAATGCTATGATCACTATTGCCAAGTGGCCCCAACACCCTTATCTTTTGCGCTAGGTCTGGTGTTCCACTAAGGACTAGGTCCAATATGGCTTCCCCTCTGGTCGGTTCATGATCCAGCTGCTCCAAGAAGCAGTCATTTATTTCATCTAGGAACTTTATCTCCCTAGCATGTCCTGACGTGACACTGACCCAGTCGATACCGGGGTAATTGAAATCACCCATTACTGTGCTGTAACGTTTGTTAGCTTCCTTGATTTCTTTGAGCATTTCATAATCCATTTGTTCATTCTGGCCAGGCAGTCAATAGTACACACCCACTGCCATCGCCTTCCCCTTTTTACATGGAATTTCAATCGATAGAGATTCTACAGCAAATTTTGTTTCCTGCAAAACTTTAATCCTTTCTGACTCAATGCCCCCTCTAACGTAGAGTGCAACCCCTCCACCAATTTGATCAGCTCTATCATTACGATATAGTTTGTACCCAGGTATCACAGTGTCCCACTGGTTGTCCTCCTTCCACCATGTCTCTGATATTCCAATCATATCTAACCTCTCATTTAGTGCTATGTATTCTAACTCTCCCATCTTATTTTTTAGACTTCTAGCATTTGCATACAAGCATTTTAGAGACTGTATTTTATTCATATTAATCTGGCTATTGGTAGACATGGGTAATTTGGGATCTTTAAGCTCTGTCTGCTCCATACTCGAGAGCATTTGGGCTACTTTACTCTTTTTTGGAACCTCTCTGCTTTTGGTATCCTTCAAGGATACATTCTTCTGAACCATGCACTCTTGGGCAACTGTTGGCTTTCCCCTATTATCTAGTTTAAAAGCTGCTCTATCTCCTTTTTGAAGGTTAATGCCAGCAGCCTGGTTCCATCCCGGTTAAGGTGAAGCCCATCCCTTCGGAAGAGCCCCTCCTTTCCCCAGAATGTTCCTCAGTTCCTAACAAATCCCAAACCCTCCTCTTTGCACCATTGTCTCATCCACGCATTGAGACTCCGGAGCTCTGCCTGCCTTTTGGGTCCTGCGCGTGGAATGGGAAGCATTTCGGAGAGCGCTACCCTGGAAGTTCTGGATTTCAACTTCCTACCTAAAAGCCTAAATTTAGCCTCCAGAACCTCCCTACCACATTTTCCTATGTCATTGGTACTGACTTGTACCAAGACAGCAGACTCCTCCCCAGCACTATCTAAGACCTTTTCTAGGTGGCGCATGAGGTCCGCTACCTTCGCACCAGGCAGGCATGTTACAGGCGATCCTCACGTCCACCAGCCACCCAGCTATCTACATGCCTAATGATCGAATTACCAACTATAACGGCTGTCCTAACCCTTCCCTCATGGGCACATGGCCCTGGAGAAACTTCCTCGGTGCGAGAGGGTTTTACATCACCTGGAGGACAGGTCCTAGTTACAGGATCACTTCCTGCCACACCAGGGTGATGCTCTCCTGTCACGTGACCTCTCTCCTCCATGGCAACAGGAATGATGCCAGACTGGAGGTGGGACTTCAGGACTATATCCCTGTAGGTCTCGTCTATGTACCTCTCTGTCTTTCTTATGTTTTCCAAGTCTGCTATTCTAGCCTCTAGAGAACGGACTTGTTCCCTGAGAGCAAAGAGCTCCTTGCACCTAGTGCACACCTAAGACCTCTCACCAACTGGGAGAAAATCATACATATGACACTCAATGCAAAAGACTGGAAAGCCCCCATCTTGCTGCTGGACTGCTGTCTGCATCTTAGTTTTAAGCTTGTGTTTAGATCTTTAAGATCTTTACTTACTAAGGGTTGCTATGGATATTTATACTAATAAAACTGTACCTAATACGTTTAATATACCTTGTTCACCTGAAGCTTAATTAATCTCAGGTCCTTAGTGTATGACTGATTTGGATAACGAACTTCACCTGAGAGCACCTCCTTTCCTTTAAGATGTGTAAGTACCTATAAAGCTACGATTATCCCAGGGTGCGTGGGTGTTGGGGGGGGGGGGAGGGAGGGAAATAACACCTATTAAAAGAGGGCTGTTACACAGTACCCTGTCCTGTGCTTCTGAGTTAAGCTGTGACCAACTTCCTGGGTGATCAACAGTCCTTGCTTGGATAGAAGGAGTCTTTCAAAATGGCCTTTTGACCTGACACCTGGTGTTAACACCTATTGAAAATGTTTCACAGGTCTCTTGCCCCCTAGGTAGAAGGCCTCTTTGTAAAGGTCTCTAGAAGACTTTATTTGTTGCTCACAGAGTACTGTTCCTGTTTTGCATTTTATGCTAAGTTATATTCTGATTTGATTTAAATTACAGCTCTTTGCTGCTGCTAGGCTCTGACTTATTATGAAATTTAAACTACAAGCTCTCTGTTGGGTTCTAAATTTAACCAGAAAGCTCTCTTCTGTGTTTTAAATTTAAACTAAAAGTGCTTTGCTGATACTAGGCCCTGAGTGACTATTAAATTTAAGCTACAAGCTCTCTGCTGAGTATGGAATGTAACCAGAAAGTTCTCTTCTGTGTTTTAAATTTAAACTTAAACTGCTGCTACTAGGCCCTGACTGATTTAACAAAAAACACTGGGTTCACAGATTAATTAGCTTTAATACAAAAAAGTCCTTTCAGAAAATTCCCAGAAGTATATTCTCACAATTGCAGATCTCTCTCCAGAAGTAGCAGTCCCTTTTTCTAGTCCTTCAAGACTGAGGATCACATAGCTCTGGTTGAGCTATTTATGCCTGTGCTGCTGAGGTAAGCTGTGACCAACTTCCTGGGTGATTAACAGTCCTTGCTCGGATAGAAGGAGTCTTTCAAAATGACCTTTTGACCTGCCACCTGGCGTTAACACCTATTGAAAACGTTTCACAGGTCTTTTGCCACTGAGGTATTTAAATTTCTCTATCATATCTCCTCTATCCCACCTTTCCTCTAAAGTATGCATATTAAGATTTTTAGATCTGTCCTCATATGCTTTATATCGAAGACCACTAACCATTTTAGTAGCCACCCTCTGAACCGAATCCAACCTGTTTATATCCTTTTGAAGGTGCGGTCTCTAGAATTGCAACTGTGTAAACTGTATATATACTGACATCACTTGAACCTGAAAAATACTGAGATCATGACCCTGACAGAAGGTGAAGAATGAAGAAGTTGTCATCACTTGGGGCATTTGTATTCCTACAGATAAAAAGCTCCTTGCAAGGAAATTGGGCAAAGTGGTAAAGGAGGAAAACACTGACACCAGAGGTATCAGTACCAAGCAGCGACTATTTTGTACTACATGTGGAGAAAGCCAAGATCCTCAAGTGCCAAAAAAATGCAATTAGAGGCCAAGAGAATATGGCAGAAAGCAAAATAGATTGATGCTGCTGGTAATTAGAAGAACTGCCAAGGACCACCTTCATGTGCTGCCGTCCAGATTACCCCTTCTGAGCTCCAGAAGGATGGGAACTCTTTGGCACAAAGCAAATATTAAGGAGAAACAAAAAGGAAAATAAGGTGATACCTTTTTATTGGACTAAATACATTTATACTGTCCTGACCGGAGGAAGAAGATTTAACCTTCAAAAGCTAGTCTACAAGTGTATTAAGTTAGTCCAATAAAAAGGTATCACCCCATTTTCCTTTCTGTTTCTCTTTTTATTTAACTACCATTATAGTGGATTAACTCCTCTGTCACACTTCTTTATTTGGTATTAAGGGGAGCACTATCAGCAAACCTGAGACTGAGATCAGACTCAGCGTATCCTGGCTTAGGAGTGACAGTCATTGCTGTCATTGGAAGACTGCCAATGTCCTACCAATCTTCAACTGTGTTATTTGCACATGTCCCCATCTTTCAGCCCCTACTGATTTACGGAAATGAGGCCTTCCAATGAGTCTCCACATCTCCTTCATACCGTCCCTGGACACTACCTCAAGGAGAACAAAGAAAGTCCCATCACAACCCAGTCCACAAATAGAGCCCCAGTGCCTTTAATATGATTTGATTGTAAGAGAAAAATACTTGTGATCCTGGATGTTAAAGTATCCTCTGAAATACAGCCTAGGTCTATAGGGACGGACTTGTCGACCTACCTGGATTTAGTCGCCAGAGAAATGATCCAACTGAAGTAATACATACAGAGTAAAAATCCCTTCCCTATCGAGAACATTCTAAGAAATTGCCAAACAGGCTTTAGAAAATGTCAGTCATGTGCAGCGGCTGGAAGTTAAGTAGTGAATGAGGTTGCTAGGAGATTATAAAGGAAGGAAGAGGAGGGCTCACACTTAATGATCAAAAGCATTTCACTTGGAGATTCCTGAATTACATTAGATGAAACAAGGTAGTGTGGCTGCTGTGTTAGACCACTTAGATACCAAGAAATAAATGTCAAAAACCAATTCTTCTCGGTACGTGGTTTAACTCGGGACACTTGCAGCTAGCTGTTAGAGGTTATCTTTCATTCATGAACTGAAATAGGAAGCTACAGAGATACAGTTCTAACTTTGACTAAACAAACCATTTTAAGAACATAAGATATTCCATACGGGGTCAGACCAAAGGTCTATCAAAGCCCAATATCCTGTTTCCAACAGTAGCCAATCCAGGTCACAAGTATCAGGCAGAATCCCAAAAAAATAGATTCCATGCTGCTTATCTCAGGAGTAAGAAGTGGATTTCCCCAGTCCACTTTATCAATGGTTTATGGCCTTTTCCTCCAGGAACACGTCCATGCCTTTTCTCAACCTAGCTACAGTAACAGCGTTTACTACATCCTGTGCCAACAAATTCCAGTGTTTACATGTTGAGTGAAAAAATATTTCTCCAGTTCGCCTTAAATGAGCCTCTTTCAATTGAAAGCAAGTTCTGCTACGAGGGGACATGGGATGAGGGTGAAGGGGGATAGATTCAGGGGTGATTTGCGGAAATATTTCTTTACGGAAAGAGTAGTGGATCCGTGGAATAGTCTCCCAGTGGAGGTGGTAGAGATGAGGACAGTAACTGAATTCAAAAAAGCATGGGACCAACACAAAGGATCTCTAAAGGAAAAAAGGGGACTGTTGTAGTTGTTGATATGGAAGGACAGACTAGATAGGCCATGTGGTCTTCTTCTGTCATCATATTTCTATGTTTCTACATTGTAGCTTTATTGCACCTCCCCTAGTCTTTCTACTATTTGAAGGAGTAAACAATCAATCTATGTTTATCCGTTCCACTCATTATTTTATAAACCTCTATCATATTTCCGCTCAGCTGTCTTTTCCAAGCTGAAGAGCTCTAGCCTTTTAAGCCTTTCCTCGTAGGGCTATCCTTTCACCCCTTTTATTATTTTGGTGGCTCTTCTCTGTACCTTTTCTAATTCTGCTCTGTCCTTTTTAAGATACGGTGACCAGAACTGCAGACAGTGTTCAAGGTGCGGTCGCACCATGGAGCGATACAGAGGCATCGCAATATCCTTGGTTTTGCTCTCCGTCCCTTTCCTTTTGATTTCTATTTTCTTTCTTGGCCGCTGCTGCACTGAGGGCAGAGGGTTTCAAGGTATTATATACTTTACAGTTTATTTATTTGTTATAACGCCTTTTATTTATAAAAATGCAAAGTGGTTTACAATGAAAAATACAAGAGATAATGACATGAACTCAAAAAGTTGATACTAAAGAGGAGATAAATAAGAAAAGGAAGAGGGAGAGGGGAAAAGATTCACATTTAGTATACAAGCAACAACATTTCCTTGATGGTAGCCAGATTCTTTTCCGGGGTGACGGTTCCTAATGTAGAATTTTAACTGGTGCTGTAGATCTCTCCTCCATTGCCAAGTGACCCCAACATCGTCACATCTTGCGCCTGACCCTGCATTCCACTAAGGACTAAATCCAAAATCGCTTCCCCTCAAGTTGTTTCTGAACTGGCTGCTCTGTGAAGCCATCATTGGTTTAATCTAGAAACAAGCAGGTCCCCCTAGATCTCCTTTTCCTCCATCTGTTTCTCTTTTGGTCTCATTACTCAGCTCTTCTAAGATCTTCTCACTCGGCTCCTTTCCTTTAATGTACCCAGTTTGTGTCTGTTGTCTTTTGCAGCTGTTCCTTTGATAGTTTTGTGCTTTCTTTCCCTTCGTGCATCCTCCGGGTTTGTAGCACATCGTCTGCTTTTTATCTTCATCCTAAGTTGCTCCGTTTAGCTTTTTCATTCCTTTCAGTGGTTTAGTTCCTGCTCCAGTGGGTCCTTGTGGCCTTGGGCAAGTCACTTAACCCTCCACTGCCTCGGAAGAAAGACCTGGCAATCTACTTCCGGTCACACTGCCAAGAAAACCCAGGAGCTTCTGGGTCGCCAGGAGTCAGGACTGACTCGAAGGCATACATTGCATTTTTGCCAGTGGGTCCAGCACAAGGTCACCATGGCTTATTGCTATATCTGCAGGCTTTGCACTGTCATCATTAGCTATGGGTGGGCACCTTTTATCTGAGTGATGTGTGCCCAATGTGTATTTGTTTTCAGTCCTACGAGGTTTGCCTTGCTGCGATTTGGTACAGATCACCACAGGAAGATGCTTAGTGCCCTCTGCATTTGGCATTCACTGCCGGATTTCTGCTAAACTCACGGCTCTTGCAAACAATGTGGATTTCTTGGACTTTTTGTCAAAATTTGTTTTCATAAAATAGAAAAGCGAAAAGAGGTATTATGACTAATTTGGGAAATTATCTTGCTCTGTCTCTGCTGTGGATATACTTTATTTAAAATGCGATATATCGCCTTTCATCAGAATGCAACAAAGGCAGAAATGTAAAAGATACAGACAATAGCAAATATAAAAACTACAGAGAGGAAGGCATGAAGTTGCCTAACTCTGGAAAGTGACCAGAAGGCAATACGGCCCATCGTCTTAACCATATCTGCAGCCGGCTTCAATGCCACAGTACAATATCTCAGACACTCACCGAGATGATACAAATAATCAGGCTGTGTTTCACCCACTGTAGTTGGTGTTTTCTTTAAACATTAGCCACAGTGATTAAACAAAATCCAGATAGTCAGTGCTGGAGCTGAATATCTGGATAAGCAGTGGGATCATAAAAGCTGTCCTAAGCTAGCCAAATAGTGGTGCTGAACACCGCTCTGTCCAGATGGGGCCAAGTCTGTCAGGACGAGAATATGGATGGATAGCCCCAGCCAGTGTCACTTGTCCAGAGAGCAGTGCCAGTGGTTTTAGGCCAGTTTTAAATTTCCTTGAGGCGTTTTCAGCACGGAGAAAGGAAGGAAGTGAATTCCAAAGTACTAGGGCTACATAAGAAGAAGCAATTTGGCGTGTAACTTCTAAGGAAATAATTCTAGGAGATGGAATTGAAAGATAATTAATATACTGTGAATGAAGTGGGTGTGCAGAAGGAGAAAGTGTTAGACACTGTGCCAAATATAAAGGTGTTTTAGTAGTAAATGTCCTGAATGCTCATTGCTGTATTGTGAATTTACTCTGGTTCTGATCTGGGAGCCAACCTTGGCAGTCTAAAAGAGGAGTTACAGGATCCTTGCTTTGGGCATTGCACAATTAAATATCTATCTACTCTATGAATAACCAAACTCTATTTTGTATCAATAGATACTTCTTGCTGTGATGATTCTATACCAACAATTCACTTTAAAATATAATCCTTTTAAATTGCATAGGAGGTCTCAGACTAATCGGCACAAGTTTTCTGACTTCAATCTTGTCAAAATGTTTAGTGCCCGCTTGCATCAATGACCTATCCAAATGCAAATAAATTCCAGTTCTTCTTAAAGTTATGTGTTTCAAAAATGTGCTTATCTTAGCAATTCATTTTCCGTGGTTGTTTTAACATTTCTTTTCCCAACGCCTCATGTCGGCACCTCTCCGCGTTTCACTCTTTCGAGTTTCGTCAGGGGTTGATCCCACATCATTTAGAAGAACTTCCTTGATGCTGCTAACGCTTTCCTCTAACTGAACTATCAACTTGCAAGTTGAAAAAATGCTGCGCATTGCACAGCAGTTTAGTAGCCATATTTTCAATGAGTTGAAGTTAATCAATTGCAAAGTTATTAAGGCTGGCGATGTATAAAGAGCTTCAATAGTCTGACCAGTTAGAAATGAAAACATGAAATCAGAATGAATCAAGATGCAATTCAATAAATGAAGACCTTGCTAGGGATGAAATCTGACACTCAAATGTTAGTGAGGACCCAAAGCATACCCCTCAAATTGTAACATGATCACGCAACATGATGGGGTTACCATGAATAGCTGGACATATGTTATTCAAATGGCCTCTGGCTTAGAAAGATTTAGCTGGAGGCCATTGGTTGATAGACAGGGTACCATTGCGTCAGATCGGGTGACATAGAATCTATGTATGCTACAACCTGAATGTTGTTAGCATAAAAGTACCTTCTCAACCCATACTCTCTACTAAAGTGGTCTGTGGAGAGAGAAAAAGGTTAAATGAGAGTGGGGCCAATATTGATCCTTGTGGGACTCCATGTCAAAGACAAAGTATCAGAATTGGAAGAACCCTCAGAAACATAAAAAATATGATCCGACAAAAAAGAAGACAATCCATTGAGCACTGAACGTAAGAACATAAGATATGCCATACTGGGTCAGACCAAGGTCCATCAAGCCCAGTATCCTGTTTCCAACAGTGGCCAATCCAGGTCACAAGTACCTGCCAGGTTCCCAAAAGGTTCCACAGGCTCCACAATACACTTCAGGCCTACTGTTCCCCAGAGGAATAAAATGAATAACTGAGAAATTAGCAACTGGTGATTTACTAAATCAAATGCTGAGCTGAAATCCAGCGATATCACCAAAGCTGTCTTCCTGACATGCAGATTCTGGTGGATCTCTTTCAGCATAGTTAATAAAAGAGTTTCAGTCCTGTGGCCCTGTCTGGATGAGGCTTATTTCTGGGGGAACATGCTGGAACGCAGTTCTGGCACTTCTTTTCAGACTCCAGAATAGCAGGGGTGTTTTGCTTCAGCCTCTTCCATACAGGCAGCCTGTAGGGAAGGGGAGAGGGGGACGTGAGGCTGCAGCAGAGAACAGTCACAGCTCCCTAGTCCAGGCCCCTCTTCTGTTGCTCTTCCCCTGGCTGGCCTGTCTGTCTCCCCCTCCCCAAGCTCCACAGTTCTACCCCCTTTTAGCTACAAATTAAGCCCTGATTAGTTGGATCCAAAAACTGGCCACACAAATCTTGCCAAATGAATTAGTTGGTGAATTTGGGCTAGTGCTATATCAAAACATTCTGAGGGCTGAGTAATTTAAGAAACTATGGAAATTAATCTTTTAGGTTAATTCTCACATGGTTTAATTAATAAAAGATTGATTCTCTTGTTAAGATAATGTAGTTTGTTAAATTTAATCTGTGCCAGGGTTGGCCCTACCACTAGGCAGACTAGGTCTCTGCCGAGGGTGGCAGAATTTGGGGGCAGCAGCAAAGCTTGCCAGCAAAGCTTTAAAAAGGCCAGTATCAGCCCCATGCCATTGACCCCTTACCTCCCTCCTCCCACCAGGTCCAGGCTTCAAAACTGGAACTCAGAGCAGGGAGTGGCAGAAGGGGTGGGTATGCAGTCAGCCTAAAGCATGCCTGGGTGCTGCCAAGCCCGCTGCCATGTTGAGTTTCATTTTTTGAAGCCTGGGCCTGTTGGGAGGATGGTGCTAAGGTGATGGCAGCTGCAGTGGCAGGGGGGACTCACCTCTTTGAGACTGATTTTGGATCCTGATCCCCTAGTCTCCTGTCCACCTCCTATGTATTTCCTTACCATTCTCCTACAAATTTTGTGTGGATTTAGGAGCCAGGCCAAAATCTTAGGAGCCAGTCCTTGTGACCTCCTCATGCCCTCCCCCCCTCCACCCCAGTTGTCTCTTGCGCTGGTCTCGTGTTCTCAAGCCTCATGAGACCAGCCCAGAGTTCCTACACTGTGTGTCATCTTTAGATAGCAGTGGCTCTGCGGGGGTGTGGTGCAACAGTGGTGTGCCTGCCTGTGCACGGGATGTGGTGGTGGGTGTCTTTGTGTGGGTGGGGTGCAGGACTGTGGTACATGTGTGTGATGTGCAGAGATGGGGTGCCCATGTCTGTGTGTGTGCGCGATATGGAGGCGAGATGCCTATATGTGTGCGCATGTATGAAGTGTGCCGCTGGGCTGCATGTCTGTCCTAAAGAAGTGGGGTGCCTGTGTGTGTGTTTTGTCTGCATGATTTCATCCCTTTAACATCCAACACCTTGCCCTCTTCCTTCCCCCCCTCCAACCCTTCCCACTCTCTGTTCCCGTTCAAGATTCTCCCCTTCTCCTCCCCCTAGCACTACATTCCCCCTCCTCTTTCCTTTGGTTTTTTTGTTTGTTACTGTCCCTTTACATTTTTGCTGTTTTACTCCCCCTTCCATCTAATTTTTTTTGTTTTTTTATTTGCTGCCCCATCAGCTCTCTAATTCTGCCATGCAGAGCGTGATCCTGGTTTTCCTCACCTCTTTGCTGGGGGGAGGGGGGAGGAATCTGATCTCCCGTGGGCAGAAGAGAAAGGGATGGCTGTGACTGCAAGGCTGATGCAAGCTGTCCGCCTGCAGGAGATTGGATCA
Organism: Ichthyophis bannanicus; assembly: GCA_033557465.1. Taxonomy (NCBI): domain Eukaryota; kingdom Metazoa; phylum Chordata; class Amphibia; order Gymnophiona; family Ichthyophiidae; genus Ichthyophis; species Ichthyophis bannanicus. The sequence goes on from CM066032.1 coordinate 644,586,227, forward strand.
CCACAGGCAGACAGCTTGAATCAGGGCCGCCCTAGCAGTCATCTCTTTCTCTTCTGCCCATGGGATCGATCTCTCTTGGGCAGACAGAAGGATTCTTGCCCCGCGATCGTGATTTTTTTTTTGGGGGGGGGGGGGGGGGATTAAATCCCAGGTGCCAAATGCAAATTTCTGGTCGCCACGTCGACCCAGCACCTGGGATTTGTCAAACCCTGCCGTAGATATATCCTAGTCCCCAGTTGTGTTGTCTGTCTTGTCTAGACCTTATGCTCGTATGAGAAGGGACTGTCTTTTCCACGTCTCTGTACAGCGCTGTGTATGTCTTGTAGCACTATATTAGGGGGCACAGAGAGAGGGGAAGGAGAGATGCTGCACTAGTGAGGAGGCAGTAGGAAAGGGAAGATGCCGGACTATGGGGAGTGCTCATGGTTTAAGGTTCACTTAGGGCATCAGCTACATTTGGGCAGGCACTGTCCTGTGCACAGAGGGTTTTTTTGGGAGAAATAATTTCCAGTAATTTTATCACTTGTAACTTCAAATTATGGTGCTGGCAAAGAATACTGTGTATACCACAAACTACCTGAAGAACTAATCAAACCAAAGCGTTCCTTAGAAGCTCAAATGCTAAGACATTGGCTTTCATACTTTGGACATATGTAAAGAGAGAGATCATTAGAGAAAGACATCATACTTGGCAAGGTTGAAGGTCATCGCAAAAGAGTAGGCCAGCAATGAGATGGATCAATCCAGCAACAGCAGCTATGTGTGCCAGTCTGTCAACAATGAGCTGCCTGACTGAAGACCGAACACAGTTTAGGACAACTATCCAGACAGTTGCCATTAGTCGACATCGACGTGTTGGCATTTAACAACAAAGATGACAAAAGTAAATATTTATAAATAGAGGGGGTATTCAGTGGCAGTGAGTAGCGTTTGTAAAGTGCATAGCTGTCACCGCTGAAGACTAACCCCAGATATTTAATGCCAGGGTCGTATCCGGAGTAGCCACAGGACCCAGAAGCTAAACGGGCAGTGGTGATATTGAGCCGCTGCCCGGTTAGCTTCTGTGGGTAAAGTTAGGCGCATCGTTTGCCCGTGAGTCGCTCAATATCACCGCTGCCTGGTTAGCAATGGATGCCACCTCCTCTCCAGCCTCAAACACCCACAACACGCTCTGATGCTAACAAGAGGCAGGATCCATGCATATTCAGTGGCACTAACCTTGTAAATACCTTTGAATATCTCCCCCCCCCCATCAAAGAATTCATTATTATTAAGATTTGCTAAATTTGATAGATGACCTTTCAACTGAATCAGCAAAGTCATGTACAGATGGTAAAACAAACAAGAGGGGGCAAGACACCATGAGCATAGAAGACAAGGGATAAAATGTGAACAAGACACCTATGGAAAAATATATAACCTACATAGCGTAACCTACAATTAATACATATTTACTAAGTAATCAAAGGCCAAATTAACTAACAAGATTAATTACAACATTCAGAAATGACAGTCTTCAGCTGATACATAAAGAAGTAAAGTAGTAGCTGAAATTTAATTGGAAAAATAGAAAATAGTAAATGAAATCTGGACATCAAATTATGTTTGGAAAGTTGTTCTGAGCACTGTCGCATAGCCCTGAGCATACGAGTGTGCGTCTGGGTGGATAGCCTCAGTGGCAAGCTGATTCTCCTCTCGGCCTGAAATTATAAGAACAGTTGCGAAATGATTTAGATTTACAGACAAGAGCATTTCTCGTTGGCAAGTATCTCTTTCTGCCCACAATATATAACATTTTGAAAGAAATCATTCTATACTCTGGTCAGAAGATGATGTTTCTGCAATCGCTCTGTCAGCAGCTAGTTTCTAGTGTTCTTGCTCTGCAGAGACACGTGTTTGTGTGTTACCTGTTTCTAATGCTGTGTTCATGTGTCTTGCAAACATTGTTTCACTTCTCATCTTTGGAGTCCGCATCTTGCAGTTACTATTTATGGATCTCGGTGACTAACATTTGCATTGTCAAGCACTCTCCAACATACTCATCGTGTAACACTAACTAAAGACCTGCCTCACCCCCCACAAAACCTTTCCCTTTTTTGTGTGAATTTTGGTGCTGTTTATCTCGGTTCATTTCTTCATAGTGAATGTCACAGGATATTCTTTTCCTTTGCATTTCATGTTATTTAAAATTTGTTATTCCACCTTCATTAACGATAAGCTATTAATATTGCTAGGATCAGTATAGTAGATCTATGAATGATGGAGGCTACTAATGGTGGGGCTGTCAGACGTTTTCACATTTTAAGGTGTGTTTCATTAGTACACAACCAGATAAGAACCTTACCTGAACTTGACTTACACATACCCCACCCTCTCCCTACATCCCTCCCCACCTCCTGACCCTTCAGATTGTTGAGACTATTACTTGTTAGTCTGCCCCCCATTCAACACTAGTTACATTACTCATATATGCCCATCAAACATTTTGTTTATATTTTTAACTGTACCAATGTTTAACCTGTTCAATATGTTATCCATAGAATCCATGGAGTCTCTGGTCTCCATGCATTTTCTTTTCTTGCCTCTATGCTAGCTTCACCTCTTCATAATGGAAGATCGTTCCATGTAGTGTTGAAGTTGTGTTCTATGTAAACCGCATTGATCCTCGGAAATGTGGTATATAAGACTAAATAAATAAATACATGGTCCCTGTCGCTCTTGGCCTCTCTCTCGGTCCATGTGCATGTGCAAGGGATCAGGTCCTCGGGTAGGCTTGGATGAAATTTGGTAGGAAAGTCACTCACTGCTTCTTTCGCACTTCAACCAGATTCTTCCAGGAAAGCAGCCCAGTAGAGGTACTGGGAGAGTGGAGCAGGAGAAGACTAGGAAACGGGCCTTCATGAGAAGCTTCACTTGTCCAACATGCTCCGTGCTAATATTGTCTCAGAAATTAAACTAAAATCTGACTGACAACGGCAAGGGCATCTTCATAATTGTATTTATCTGTAAAGAGAAAGCTGTGTTCCTGTATTGCTGCTTTTCCAGAGCAGGGACTCTCAACCCAGTCCTCGGAACACACTGAGCCAGTCGGGTTTTCAGGATAGCCACGATGAATATGCATATGAGAGATTTGCATACAATGGAGACAGTGCATGCAAATCTCTCATATGCATATTCATTGTGGTTATCCAGAAAACCTGGTTGGCGATGTGTGTCCCAAGAATTGGTTTGAGAACCCCTGCTCTAGAGGCAGGCAGGCAGCTGGAGGCCCATCAGCTATAATTGAGGAAGGCTCGGGGCAGGTTCAGGGTTTGCAAGTGGGGGCTGTGCTTTGGATGACAGTTATTTTGGAGTGGGGGGAACAAAGTGTCAATTTTAGTGACTGTAATATGGGTGGGGATTATGGGAGAAGGGAACTTGAAGGTTTGGACTGGCAGATAGCCACTTTCTCCGTGGGAGAAATACTTGCATTTTTCTGAGGTAACGTCCTTGTATGCAGAGGGGTTTGTACACTTTGATAAGTATAAGCGTGTTTCCCACTGTATAAAGGGCTGCCATGGTTCTCCTATGGAGAAATGCGTATGCTGAGGTACAGCTAATTTGTAGGTCGACCTTTTTAAACCTGACGGAATCAGTGAGTTTGTGCCCCCAAAGTGGATGAGGAATTCCTTTCAAGTCTCAGTTTTCTTTTTATTAAAGTCTGGTCTAGCTTTCTGAGATCAGTAAAATCAAGGATGTGAGGCAAGTACCTGGAGAAACGCAAATTAATGTTTTGCATGTTCTAAACGAGCCCTTCACCTTTGCAGACCTTTCATCTGGAGGTTCGCAGCAGCAAAATTAGGAAGCTTTCATTTCAAGCTGAAACTGAGATGAAGAGCGAAGGGCTCTGAGATGGTGTGAAAGAGATAGCTTGGTTGTTTTTTCAAAAAGCTATTCCTGGTGTATTGCAGTTTGCAAGAATCTGCACTATTCATACTCAGGAGGAAAAAGACATCTCACAAAAACAGGGAAGACTCTAGATCTGATGTTCAATTATGATTTAGACAGAATCTGTGGATGCAAAGAGACCAGGTTACTAAAACAAAGATAACAAAACAGTAATCTGTACAGTGAATAAAGTTGCGTTGTACATTTTCCACGCCTGCAACAGATGTGCCCTCTCTGGGCACCTGAGTATCCCAAAGACTGAGCAAACTCCTAGGCGGTATATCAAATAGAGCCAATATTTGGAACTTGAAACCATGTCCACTGTGTTTTGAGTTTATTACCCCCAATTATTTTGTGAAGTTGGCTCCTATGAGCACCTGCATTAGCTAATGTCAAAGCGATCCAGCAGATTTTATGGAAAACGAGTTATAAGCTGAAGGAACTATTGCTTGTGGCAGGGCAAAATGAGATGATGTAGCTTCAAAATTCTGCTTCCCACAGCCTTTCATAACCACGAACCTAGGCAGCTGTCTCCCCTCCCTTCCAAAAGAATCACAAACCAGCCAGATGTTTTGAAAATCAAAGGCCTTAAATAACATTCATTCCTTGGGTTCCTCAGCCATATCACTATCTTTCAGGCCGATGCAGAAAGCTAGCGCGGTCTTTAAGCACAGAAAACACCACTTTTCAGTACACTTATTGCTAATCACTGCAGAAAAGAGATGGACGCGCGTGTAAACAGCAACGGAAAAACGAGCGCACAATTAACATCAACAGTATTTAAATGTATTTAAATTGCAGGCAAATGAGCAGCACATAATAAACTACTATGCAAATATTGGCTGTGCCCCATGCAGAGAAATGCGTAGAGGATTTCACAACCGGCCTTAGCACCAATATCTCTATGCCGGGGTCTGATGTGGCTTAAACAGTATTTTGATGGCATCAGGCGCTTTCCTCAATCCCTGGATCATCTTCCCCTCCAATGATCCAGGCATCAGAGAAACCCCAATGCCATCAAAATACTGTCAGGGGCCACTGCCCCCCGACAGAAAGCAAAACTTTGGTGGCACAGAGGCCCCGATCCCCCCACCCACCAAAGAAAAAATAATCCCTGGTGGCCCAGCGGCCCCAATCCCCCTACCCACCCAAGTAAAATAAACCATGGTGGCCCAGCAGCCCTGATCCCCCCAAAGTAAAAATAATCCCTGGTGGCCCAGCAGCCCCGAACCCCCCTCCCAGTACCTTCAGAAACAAGCAGGAATGCTGCCCACATGCTCCCTCTCTTGCCCCGCCATCTTGAAAAGTGGTGGTGCCTGGCCCCGTGCGGTGCATCCTGGGATGCACTGGGCAAGGTCAGCTTGCCATATAAGGTAGAATATGCCTTATATGGAAGTTTTAATCCCAGGATGCACTGTGTGGGACCAGGTGTCACCATTTTTCAAGATGGTGGGGCAAGAGTGGGAGTGTGTGGGCAGTACTCCTGCTCATTTCTGAAGGTACCAGGAGGGGAGTGGAGGGATCAGGGCCACTGGACTACCAGGAAGTCGCTTTCTGTCGAGGGCACTGGTCCCTGACAGTATTTTGATGGCATCGGGGGCTTTCCCTGCCCTGAAAATACTGTCGGGGCTCCTATGCAAATTAGCAACGTGGTGCCTGTTTCTCAGGGAGAGCATGCCAAACCTGCACTGTCCTCTAATGTGCAGGTACTTGGCTTGCTCTCCCAGTTTAACTCTGCCATTTTGTGCACAGTTTAACGGGTGGCTCATCTGCATGCAGTTTAATGTGTGGCTAATTTGCATACTCACCCCTTTCTGCAAGCTCGCGCTGAAGTCGTTTGCTATCGATGCATTGCAAATACGTGTAAAAAGTTGATAGAGCACGACTTCAGCACTGGCTTTCTGCTTTGGCCTGTTTGATCTTGCCTGCCAGTCTAAGCTCACATCCTGCTGTGACAGTTCTTCTAGTACCGAGGCTAGCTCCAGGGGTCTCTGGGCTCCCCTCATGTCTCCAAGGTAGAGAATATGCCAAAGCAAGGCCCCACTCCAGGTCCTGCTGAGCTTCTAAACTGGGACCACCTCAAGTGGGTAGTTATGATTGCACCCAGCACATTCCCTTTACCAGCCTGACAGCATCTAGTTCATGCCTCTCCCCCTACTTGCTTTCAAAGACTTCTGCCCAGGACCATACAACAGGCAGCTGCATTCCATTGCCTTCCATGACCACCTACCGAGAAGAGAGACCCCACCCTCAGCAATAAAGCACCAAACCCTGCTATGTCTATTGTAATACTTCAGTTTTGCTCAGGTGCTCTCCCCCCCCCCCACCCCCCGGACTGCAAAAATGTTTGATAAAAGAAAAAAAAAGAGACCAAAATTCAGCAGTATAAAGGAATCAGTTAAGAAAATGAACAGTGTCCTAGCAGAATGAAAGTGACCGTGCACAAATTCTACAGTGTCAGGAAAGATAATGTTAATGTGTTTGTACATATCGAAGGGATGGCTGCTTTGTGCGATGCAACAGAAAAGAAGCTGACTGCCCTGACTGCTTGAATCTTTCCTAGCAAGGCTGGTCGATTTTCCCAGCAAATGCTCAGAGAAAGGGGGTGGGGAGATACTGATCACACCGGGGCACCAATTTAATGTTGGATCTCTCTCACTGGGACTAACTCAGATTACCGATCTCACCCCACTTTCCATTCCCAAGAGTCAAGAACCAACTAGATGTTTTGGAAGTAAAATGCTGCAGATTTAATTTTGCAAAGATTTATTCCTGGAATTAATGAGCCATATTACTATCTCTGATGCTGACTGCTTGCCTGAAGCTATACCCTGATATGCCAGTCATGATGGTAGTTTGCCAGCTCCAGTAGCTCCCAGGGTCCCACTGTATCTCCTAAAGTACCAGTGTGACTGCACCCAGCGCCTATGTTTCCTTTTCCTGCCAAGCCTCCAAATTGGGTCACCCTTGAGTAGTTGTAGCTACTCCCAGAACACTCCCTACAGGTTCCTGCTGAGTCTGTAGGCCTGGACACCCACCACTTGTGCGGCTACACCCAGCGCATGTCCTTTCAGCAGCCTTCAGGGGCCACTGAGCCACTACCATACAACTGTTGACCTGCTGGTTGTCATGACACTACCTCTTATTTCTTATTATCTTTTAGTTCCATGGATTTGATTTACCATCTTTTATTCAAGAGATTTCAAAGCAGTTTAGAAAAACAAGGGACGGAAGTCCGAGGAGAAGAAAGAGAAAGAGAGTCACTGGGAGGTAAGAGAAAGAGGAACAGAAGCTGTCAATTCCAAGTCCAGGCCCCACAGCAGAGGCCAATGTCAAGAAAAGGGGAAGGCCTGAGAGAAGAAAAATGTCTTAAGAGTGGCCTCGAATTTCAAATATAACATCTCATGGCACAGATGACGTGACAGTCTCTTCCATAAGAAAGGCGCCAAGTAAGCAAAGTCTGTCTACCGACTAGTCTCTAGCTATATCACCATGGGTGAGAGGCAGGGCCGGCTTAACCATTAGGCAGCCCAGGTAGTCACCTAGGGCAACAGCTTCTAGGGAGCATCAAAGAACAGCTGCAATCAAAGCAGAGCAACAGGTCCTGACGGAACCATCGGCATCTACTTTTACCTGCAGGGAGGGTGGACAATTTGCAGACAGCCCTTTACCTGGGTAAACAGCTTTTAGAAATCGCCCATGTTATGAAACAAAATTTAACATTTCAAAGTTGAAGTCCAATTGTGCCTTTTTATGGGATCATTCTAGAAGGGAGGCAATTTCTCCAAATGGGTTAATTTGTGCATACCATGACAGTGACGAACCTCACTCCAACGCCAGGGTGTGTGGCCTACAATCTATGTCTCTCAAATGTAATGCTAGTGCTCAGTGTAGGATTTGCATGGTGCCAAAGAGAGCCTTCCGCTGGAGTGCATAAGATGTAGCATGTATAAGCAATTTGTCAAGGTGTGCTTTGGAAATTCCTCTCAATCAAGTCTGTGGCACCCAACATTGTAGCATAAGGCAGCAGTACTTTATCTCCTCTTTATTGGCAGGAATCCACTTAATTATAGGTAATCCTCTTAACTTTTGTGATAAACTTCCTGTTGTGGCACGGGAGTTCTCTTCATCTGTAGTGTTTGCACTGTCACTATCACCATCTCTAGCCCTAGTCGGTAAGCTAGGAGTGGGCACCTTTTTATCCTGAGCAATATATGGCCACTGAGTATTCTTCCTACACAACACACTTCACAAGCAGCTACTGGGGAATTTTATGTTGCGCTCCCCTGTGCAGGGGATTATGACTGTTCTGCTTTATTATATTTTCAGAGGGAACTTAGGAATCTGAATGGGGACAGGGAACATACCTGAAGATTCACCTAAGGCACATAATACTCTTGCACCAGCCCTGGTGAGGGGAACATCCAAAAAGTTACCATTCATGGAACAGAAAGCACAATGTAGAAAACAGGCAATCCGAGTGTGGAGAGCCCCTAAGAAATGCATGAGGGGCCAAAAGAAGAATTGTAAATGTAAGTAATAGGGGTCCGTACTGGTGTGGCAAGTCTTAGACATCCCACCATCTTCTGAAACTGCTTACTGAGAGGACGTGCCTAGTCCCATTGGGCAGGAGCCCTGGGTCAGCACAGGACTAGACATGCTCTGTAGCCGTGAGATGCAGTCCTTCCAGTTCTGTTGCATCCAACTTCTCCGCTTGCTGTGCTGGTTTCCTGCAAAGACAGAGCGAGAGGGATCAGCAATGCAGGTCCTGTGGTGTCATGTTTAGCTGGATTTATTTATTTAGCTACATGCTTCATCGAGTTACAGTGTGTTACAATTCCATCCCAGCAATTTCAACCACAACAAACAATGAAACAGAACCTCGTAATTGTAATTAATAATAAAGTAACAAAAACAAAATTCATAACACCCTGGTCTCTGTACCCAGTACCCCCCACCTGCCCCATGTCTGTGCTCTGTGGCTAAACAGCTGCAACGGCCCCTTTCTGCTGTGTGCTTTTGGTGTCCTTCCGATGGTAACAGGCCCATCCTAGGTTCTGGTTTTAGTTCTTGTGGCTTCTTGGGTCTCCACATCCCCAAGCTAACACCTTTCGATCTGCTGGCTGTGAAGTCCTGAATTTTCACCTCTGACACAGCTCTGGCACACTAAATAAGATCATGTTTGCAGACTAGATCACTGGAATCTGTGTGTTCCCCACAGAGCCAAACCAGTATTGAATTCCCGCTGGATTTATTGCATGCTTTGAGTGGGGAAATGAATTGAATGGACATTTTCTGAAATGCAGATGGATCTGCTGTCTTGTTAATGATCCACTCTGTAGATCAAACAGTGCAAAGCTACTTCTTATTGCAGGATAGGGCTAGAGAGGTCCTGCACTATTTCACACAACATCTCATAGCAAAAGAGCTGTGGATAAGTCCAACTTGCCCTTAGAAACGTAAGCGCATGCCTAGGATCTATTTTATTCAGGAAAAAGTGTGAAAAGCAGATTGCAGGAGCTGGTATGACTCTGAGTTAAGTATTGTGGTTCGTGGACAGTGGTGGATGGATGGCAGATGACGGACTCTACCTGAGCTGAATAACACACCTCAAAAGATCTGAACAAGCAAAAAAGGAGAACAGAGACACACACACACACTCAATAGCACCTCCGAAGCTTCTCTCTTTTATTAAATCACGTGATAAATGTTAAGCACAGCCTTACTCATCTGTGCCTGCTAAGAAAGACCCATCGTGGGATGGAGCATTTCCACTGGGGGTGGTTGAGAGATTTAGAAACGTCTCATATGCAGACGCATTAATTTTGTGGAAGTATAGCAGGATGTGCGCTCTTTCAGCTCTTCCTGATTTGGCATTGGTGTCAGCACCCAGAAAAAGCCCCTTGAAGCAGAGGCACAGCGAGCTCTTCTAGTCTACTCCTTCCTCCTGGTCTCTAGGCCACTTGTGTGTTTCCTGTTGGTCATTCATTAGCTTCCCTGTCCAGAGTCAGACTCGGTTTGATGGTGCCCTTCTATGCACTGAGAGAAAGCTCTGCATATTCTCATTTCTATCCGCTTATGGCGCTTAGCCGTCCTATGCACAAGGCTCGGCAGGGGTGTTTATTCATTCAATTGCAGTCTTTAATGGAAAAACAAATAGTTGGGTCAATTTAACCAAAGTCCCGAAACACAGCCACGGAAGTGCCACGTGTCGGTGTCGCTCAGGCCACGACTGCTCTGCTGCATGAGGCACGTCCACGTTTAGGAGGATAACTGTGAACGGATAAACGCAGTCAGCCAGAGCAGAACATACAGACTTTCTAAAACCAGGTCTGTTGAGGCTACAGCTTTGGGGGGAGGAGGAGGGGAAAGCACCAAGGCTGAGCCCGGTGCTACACACTTTCCTGCAGGCGAGGTGAGGGGAGGCTTAGTTTCATTCAGGTTCAGCCGGGAAGAGCAAATCCACCTTTCCCTTCTCTTTTCCAGCCCTCTGATTTCTACACGCACCGCTTCCTGTTCTTTGCACTTTAAAGAGAAGGACCACAGCCAATGATGACGAACAGCATATCCATCCCGCCATCTAAGGACTGCAATGTGGCTCTACCCTAAAGCACCAAATTGTTTCTAATAGCATAGACTAGCAATAGAATCACTGAAACCCCCTGCCGGTCCATTCGCCACCCACATCCAGGTGCTGTAAACTCCTAATAAATGCCAGAAGCCGGACTGTACCCAAAGCCTTTAACAGGCAGCTTGCAAACCCTCAGATAGGCTTTAGGAGTGGGGCTTCATCCCAAGCACTCGGGCTCTGCAGTCAGCGGATTTGCAGGAAGGAAGACGTCGAGGGAATGACCTTCCGAAGCCTGTTTTGCACACTGGAAATGACTTATAGAATTGGACAGGTTATATCCTGAAAGGCTGCTCCTACTTTTCCGGATATACACACAGGCATTCTTGGTGGGATCATTTGGGTGGAGCTGGGGCAGGTTTTGATGCACCTGCATAGAAAAAAGACACGTTTATACCTAAAGAGCAGTTGTAGAGTTGTGCCAGTGTTTGCTGCTGTTGGAGGGCATTGCAGGAGCCTGTTTTAGGAACTTTATCTGAACTATTTTTAGGTGCCTGGTTATAAATTTACCTCCCAGAAGGCTCTGGAGTCAATCTGCGCTAATGAAAACTCTGCGTCCTACCACAAACTCTGCATTTCTTTCCTGCACGCACAGGTCTAGGTCAGGAAAATGGTGTTTTCTTTATCTTCTTTCATTTTTTTGGTCATTTCCAGCAGTTTTTGCTGTGGCATAACCGGAACCTTGAGTTGAAATGGTCAGAAAGTTGCCTCTTGATTTCGGACTTGCTCTGTAACTCCTGCCTCTCTCACCGCACATTGCATCTGGTTTTTCTGACCTTTCTGAATTATCTGAAAGGAAATACAAACACCGGTGGGCTAGGTGACTGCCTAGGGCAGCAGACCTCCACGGGTGGCATGGCACACATAGCCTGCCAGCCCCTTGTGCTGAGCCGCGCCATGCTGCTGCTGATTCTGGTGACAGGGTCGGCTTGGCAGCGGCAGGCCTTGTGCTTTGGCCGCTTCTGACCCCCTGAAGTTGTGTCAGTCAGAAGCAGCAAACCTGCCACTGAGCTGACCCCCGACCACGCCGCCAGAATCAGCGGTAGCACGGCTCAGCATGGGGAGGGGAAAGGGCGGCGAAGCTCAGCATGGGGAGGGGGCAAACCAGGGCTTCTGCCTAGGGTGGCAGAAACTCTTGGGCCAGCCCTGCACAAACACTTGGGGGAAGGGGGGGATTACTAAAGTGCATTACAGGAATAACCCACGATATTTGCCCCTTACTGTGTGGTAAAGGGCAAAAGGTTGCATTATTTTACCATAACGCAAATTTTTTTACCACACTGGGTGGTGAATAATAACAGAGCTTACACTGATCGCTGCAAACTGTGTTATTCTTGGAAAAATAACTCCAACTCAAAGCTGGCGTCATTCTTTCTGGCCCGATGTTCCAGGCCACACTCTTAAAGGGGCCAGAGATGCTTTTAAAAAATCCATGGTTCGGGGGTCCTCCCTCCCCCCCCGGCACTGGCAAACAATCAGGGCCCTCCCAAAGATGCCCCCTCCCCAAGCCACAATCAGTCTTCCCCCCTTAACATTTCCCATCCCTGGACCCCTGAAGGCCTCTCCTAGCCTATCTTTGCCATCTCTGGTGGTCTAGGAGCACCTAAAAAGGAGCACCTGGGCTGGCTCTGGGTTCAAAATGCTGCCTGCAAGCGGTAGACTAGCACTAGGGATGAGATCACTCCTGTCCGCTAGATCGCTAGTTTGTAGCATGGTCCCAGTGGCACCTAGCGGTAGACTAGCACTAGGGATGACATCACTCCTGTCCACTAGATCACTAGTTTGTAGCATGGTCCCAGTGGCACCTAGCGGTAGACTAGCACTAGGGATGAGATCACTCCTGTCCACTAGATCACTAGTTTGTAGCATGGTCCCAGTGGCACCTAGCGGTAGACTAGCACTAGGGATGAGATCACTCCTGTCCACTAGATCACTAGTTTGTAGCATGGTCCCAGTGGCACCTAGCGGTAGACTAGCACTAGGGGTGAGATCACTCCTGTCCACTAGATCACTAGTTTGTAGCATGGTCCCAGTGGCACCTAGAGGTAGACTAGCACTAGGGATGAGATCACTCCTGTCCACTAGATCACTAGTTTGTAGCATGGTCCCAGTGGCACCTAGAGGTAGACTAGCACTAGGGATGAGATCACTCCTGTCCACTAGATCACTAGTTTGTAGCATGGTCCCAGTGGCACCTAGCGGTAGACTAGCACTAGGGATGAGATCACGCCTGTCCACTAGATCACTAGTTTGTAGCATGGTCCCAGTGGCACCTAGAGGTAGACTAGCACTAGGGATGAGATCACTCCTGTCCGCTAGATCACTAGTTTGTAGCATGGTCCCAGTGGCACCTAGTGGTAGACTAGCACTAGGGATGAGATCACTCCTGTCCACTAGATCACTAGTTTGTAGCATGGTCCCACTCTGTATTTTAGTCATTTACACACGTGAATGAGCTCTTTTACGCTGGGCACTGTGTTTTAAGTGGATGCATAGATCCAATGATGCATGCTTATACTGTGGGCGTGGTTTGGGCAGACCATGGGCAGAGCACACAAGTAGGTGCATAAATTATAAAATCTTATGATTTCCGCACAGTCTTTAGAAATCTATAGTAGGCGCAGGCATTTATACTAGCCTTGTAAGTCATCGCACCTTAAATTAAATTAAAGAGCTTTTTTGGCACTTATGCAAGTATTTTATAATTTAATTTTATATTTATCATTTTACAATAATTCCAAGTGAAACACTTGTACAGAAAAAGAGAACAGGATTGATTAAAAAATCAAGGAAAAAAATCAAACAAACCGAAGAAATACATTGTTCCCGTCACAGACAAGAAACCCCTTTCCCTGTTCCCCAATCTAGCCCACAAAATGAGAGGGGAGGATCACATAGGAAACAAACTAAATCGATACATCTCAGAAAACACAGGTGCCAAACAAACAGCATAATTATATGGTAGAGGAAGGAGGTACCTCCGACCCGATGGATCTAGGTGAGTTCAGAAAAGCTAGCAGCTGGGAGGGCTAAAAAACCACATAAACATTAGACTAAAATTTAACCATGCACTTACATGGAAATTTAAGGAAAAAAAGAGCCCCCAGCTGCTGAACCCCTGGGCAAAGCAGGAGAAACGCCTTCCTCCTGCATTGTGTCTCCTTAGACAAATCCGGAAAAACCCGGACAGCCAAACCTTTAAACAAGACAGCCCTTTTACGGAAAAACATTCTGAAAAAACACTCACGATCAGTAGCAAGGGCAAATGTTACAATGATGTTGCTGGAACAATACCTTCAATATCAGAGGATTCAAAAATAGCGGAGGCATTTACAACATCTGCCTGGGGGACCCCAGGTGATACCCCACCAGTTGAGACCTTTTTCCCAACAGGTAAATAATAAATCTTAGTCAAAGGAGAGTGGGATTCCCCAGGGACCCCATTACTTCTGTTAGGTACATCTTAAACATTTCCCTAGCATTTGCATGAGAAGACTTAGGAAAATTTACCAAATGAAGATTTAAATGTTTTCCAATCTAAACTTCGTGTTTAAAGAGTCCTTAACAGATGAATCCATATAGTTCTCCAACAAAGTCATCTTAGACTGTAATGTAGTAAAATCAGTCTGTAAAGAAGAGATTTATTCAGTTTGCTTTTGAATTACCAAAGAGTTACCTTGGACCTGAGTGGAAATAGCTGAAAACTGAGATACAAAAGTTTATCCGAGCTTCACAATGGCAGACCAAATAGATTCCAGTGTAAAAACTTCAGGGTGAGCAATTGAAAATGCTATAGGAACTCCTGTTGCTCCAGCTCCTTCTCCTAAGCTCAACAGATCCATCGCCGTCAAACCCCCAGCAGCCAACTCCACAGCCGCACTCTCCTTCCCCCCTGGCAGCTCGTTACCAAGACGATGACCCGGAACAGCTCCAACAGCAGTTCCTCCGTGCGCCAGAGCCAGCCCTCTGGCAAGAACGCTCTCACCCCTGTCAGAGGTACTCGTCTCCTGCAGGATCTCGGGGCTAGAAATCAGCAACGTGATGCTGGTGAGATATCCGGCCCCATGCTGACTACCGAGCCGCCTGACTCTGGTGAGCCGCTAGCGGGGCATTGAGCTGGCACCGAAACCGCCTGTTGCTGCGGCCGAAGCAAGAAAGAGTCCAAAGGACCAGACAGAGAAGGTAATGGAGAGGCAGCTAAAGGGGCAGAGGAGGGCTTCTTGCCCGTCTTAGCTTTCCTCTTCCCCATTAAGGAAATCAGCCAGAGCTGTGGCACTTGTCGACCGCCATTTTGGATCCCCCCCACTTATACAAGTATTTTATGAAGAAAAGTAGGTGCTCATTTTTCTTTATAAAATAGGCTTAAATTGTCACATTTTGACTGCCTGGTACAAAATTACCCTCATAAGAACATAAGATATGCCATACTGGGGCAGACCAAAGTCCATCAAGTCCAGTATCCTGTTTCCAACAGTGGCCAATCTAGGTCATAAGTACCTAGCAGTCCCCCCAAAAGACACAGGTTCCACAATGCTTGTATTGGGTCAAGCAGTGATATCCTGGGTCCTTTATTAATAATGGTTTATGGACCTTTCCTCCAGGAACTTGTCCAAACCTTTTTTAAACTCAGCTACACTAACAGCTTTTACTACATTCTCCGGTAAGAAGTTCCAGAGTTTGATTACACGTTGAGTGAAAAAAATATTTTCTTTTATTTGTCTTAAATAGTTTACCCTGTAGCTTCATTGCATGTCCCCTAGTCTTCCTATATTCTGATGACGTAAACAATCAATCTACATTTACCTGTCCCACTCCGTTCATTAATTTATAGACTTCTATCATATCTCCCCTCAGCCATCTCTTTTCCAGGTTGAAGAGCCCTAACCTTTTTAGTCTTTCTTCATAGGAGTATCCTTCCATCCCCTTTACCATTTTGGTGGCTCTTCTCTGAACATTTTCTTTTCTGAACCTCCACCCTCTCCTCGTACCCTACCGGTCTGTGGTGTTTTTAGATATATCAACAGCATTCGATTCCATAAACCATAATTTAGTGCTTTGGCATTTGGAACATTTGAGGATATGAAACATGGTTTTGCACTGGTTTTGCTCTTATCCTACTGACTGGGTATTACAAGCCTGCTTAAATCTGCAAGCGTCTCAGTCTTGCTCTTTGATTCGAGGTGTGCCACAGTGTTCTGGACCATTGGTTCTCCTGTTTCATTTGTATTTGAAGCCTTCGTCATATGTTAGGGCTCTTGGCCTTGACTCTAGGATTTATGCTGGTGATATAATGATATCTGTATCTGCTGATGGTGATTTAAGTTCTGCGATTTTACATTTTCAATAAAGTGTTGCAGAGGCTACTACTACATGATAGATGAGCTGCTGAATTTAATGTAAGGAAGATAGAATTGCTGTTTTTCCATAGTGTGATCTTCCTCAGCAGATTATTTTGGAAGGATGCATAGTTGAGGTTAAGACAGAGGTATGTCACTTAGGAGTACTGATTGACCCTGGTTTAATGTTTTGTTTCCAGTTGAAGAATATTACACAAAATGCATCTGTGAATTTGAGATGTTTGCACAGATTAAAACTTATCTTGGTCCAGATGATTTTAGAATGGTCTTGCAATCCCTTGCATTGACATCTCTGGATTATTGTAATATATCTCTGGGTTCTAGCACTGTGGATATTTTAGATTTTAGAAGGCTGTTAAAGGGCCTACTTTTTAGAAAAGTAAAACTGTGCTTTATTCTGTTTAAGGCTGAGTAATGATGTCTCCATTTATGCATGCTATATGACAGGGCTGTACCAAGCCCAGTGCGACTTGCGCATCTAGTGTCCCCCCCCCCCCCTTCACAAGTTTGTCATTTGCCCCATGCCCAGCATCTCTCCATCTTATGTCCATATCCAGCCGGCTCTCCCCCGCGCTGATGCTCTTGCCCAGCTGCTGCCGATTTTTGTTTCGTCGTGGTGGTGACAATGAGAGCAGCTGAGCAGATATTCAACTGGAAAAAACCCCGCAGGTCTTTCTGACTCCGCACTTGAATGGCTGGTCTGGTCCTTCTCTCCTCTGACATGAGCATACATCAGAGAAGGGAGGGATCAGACCTATACGTAAGCCAGGAAAAGCAGCGGCAGCGGCAGCAGCGGTGGCGGGGTAAGAGCAGGCAGCATGGGGGTGGAACCAGGGCCAGCAGCCCCAAATGCTCCCCTATTTCTTTGCGCCCTGTGCGGCCGCACCACTTGCACAGGGCTTGGTACGGTCCTGGCTGGGCCTATTGGGACATGCTGCTTATACCAGCTCAGAGGTGGTATAAGCAGCACTTTTTGTCTGATCGGGCCTGGGGAGCCACCACTGGGACTGGGGCCGGGTGTGGGGGGTCAGGCATCAGGAGGCCAGACGTGGGTCAGGCATCAGGGTTTTGGAGGGCTGAGAATGCGGCAGTCTGGGCCGCCTGTGGGGCGGATGTCCCCACAGGCAGGAGGAGCATGCTGACCAGAATAGGTTCCTAATGGCTCCATCTTCAGCAGGGATGTCTGGACGGCTCGGACATCCCCCTCCCAGAATAGGGCTCCACATCAACCAGCTCACCTTTGTCTACTTCTTTATTCACACCTTCAAAAAATATAACAGATTAGTAAGACAAGACTTTCCTTGGCTAAATCCATGTTAGCCTTCTCCCATTAAACCATGGCTATCTACATGTTCAGTAATTTTATACTTTATAATGCTTTCTATCATTTTGCCCAGTACTGACATCAGGCTCACTGGTCTGTAGTTTCCTGGATCACACCTGGAACCCTTTTTAAAAATTGGATTTACATTGGCCACTCTCCAATCCTCAGGTACTACAGATGATTTTAATGATAGTTCACAGATTACTAATAGTAGGTATGCAATCTCATATTTCATTCTTTCAACTCCCTTGTATGTATACCATCTGGTCCAGGTGATTTGCTACTTTTCAGCTTATCAAACAATTGTAATATATCCTCCCAGTTTATCATTATTTCTTTCAATTATTCCACTACATCACCTTTATATATCATTTCAGGCATGGGAAACTTTCCTATATCTTCTTCAGTAAAGACTGAAGCAAAGAATTCATTCAACCTCTCTGCTATGGCCTTGTCCTCCCTTAGCACCACTTTTACCCCTCTATCATCCAATGGTCCATATGACTTTCTGACAGGTTTTTTTTTTGCTATGAACGTACTTTAAATTTTTTTATTATTTGTCAAATGCCTTCTGAAAGTCTCAGTATTCTATATGATAAAATAAGTTCTGACTCTTCCATGTGGACGGTGCATAATTGTTGCTGAGCTGAATCTGTAAATTTTGTAAAATCACTGCTCTCCATGTGCTGCTGCATTTTACAAAAGGCTCCACATTCAGCAAAGCCTATTTGAAGTGAGTGCTTGCAGATCTGAATGTCTCCTTTCCCATCTATATGACCTAGGCTCAAAATAGGAGCCTTCTCCAACTCCAAGCTGAGATGCCTTCATGTTCTCAGGAGAGGGATTATATCATGTGTTATGGAGGGGGTTAACTATAAGCCAGGATGTGTTTACTGCAGAGTTACAAATGAGGTTATCACTGCATCAAATAGATTTCTAACCCTGCAGAAGAGCATAAGGGGATCTTTTACTAAAGGGCACTAAGATGTTTCTCCCTTCCCATCCCAACATGTGATTTACAGTTAGTGTGTGCCAAAATATGCGTTGACAGCTGACACTCCTTAATAAAAGACCCCTAAATTCTAAAATAAAAGTAATTGGTGCTTTTGACAGGATTGTGACAAATACTAGTTTGCATTCATTGCAGTTGTGGGCATTTGGCAAATATGTTGCTGCTTCCTTAAATTCACAGTTTGCCGTGTTCACACTGTTTATTTATTTATTTATTTAACTGTATTTATATACCACTTTTCACCGGGTCAAGGCGGTGTAACATATAACAGGGGGGGGGGGGGTGTCAATATTTTATAGGATGGGGCCATCACCAGGGGGGCAACATTAATGATTTGGGGTGGACATAGACATGTACAATTCTGCAGTATCTAAGCATGAGTTCTTGAGGATGGGGTGGGTTTTCTGATCAGAGATGTTCACGGAATAGGATTGTTTTCAGCTGTTTTTTGAATGATGTGATGTCAGCGTTGTTCCTGATGTGTTTTGGCAGAGAGTTCCAGAGGGATGGAGCATAAAGTTCGAAGGCTCTGTTGCAGGTCCGTTGTGTGGACTTGGTTCTTTTGTGGGGGACGATGATGGAGTTATTGGAGGATTGTCTGGTTGGTCTGCTGTGGGTCGGGCGAGGCAGTAGGGTGTGGAGTGAGGTGTTCCGTGTTTGGTGGATAGTCTTGTGGGTGAGTAGGATAGCTTTATATTTGATTCTTGCTTCGATGGGCAGGATGTGGAGGTCTCTTAGGATAGGGGTGATGTGATCCCTCTTTTTTGCATTCTGAATAATCCTTGCCGTAGTATTTAAGGCAGTTCGGAGGGGGTTGGTTTGTGTGGCGGGTAGTCCATGGTAGATTATGTTGCAAAAGTCCAGATGAGGGAGTGTCATAGCTTGCATTACTGTCCTGAAGTCTTGAGGTTCGAGGAGGGGTCGGAGGCGTTGCACAGTTTTAGCTTTGTGGAATATTGTCCCGGTGGTCTTGTTGATTTGATGTTTAAAGGTGAGAGCTTGGTCAATGATAATGCCTAGATACCTTATTTGAGGTTGTATTTGAATTTGCGTGGTTCCCATGTTGAGGTGGGTAGGTGGTTTGAAGTCTGTGTCTTTTGTTACTATAAGGGCTTCAGTTTTCTTTATGTTGATGGATAGGTTGTTCTCCTGTAGCCAGTTGGACACATCAGTGAAGCAGGCTGATAGCTGGTCATTTGTTGGGTTGGTGGTTGTGATCGGTGCGTAGAACATTATGTCGTCAGCATATATGTGGAAGTTGATGTTGTGGGTGCATATGATTGAGCAGAGTGGACGGAGATAGATGTTGAAGAGCATGGCTGATAAAGTGGATCCTTGAGGTACTCCTTGATGTTGTTGGTAGGGGGGTGAGGATGCAGTGAGGGTGCGGATCAGTTGCTGTCTGTTGATTAGATAGGATCTGAACCATTGGAGCACAGTGTCTTTGATTCCAATTGATTGGAGTCTGCATATGAGGATTTCGTGGGCGATTGTGTCAAAGGCCGCTGATATATCTAGGAAGATCAGGATGTATCCGGATTTTTTCTCTTGGGTTCCTATGATGAGGGTGTTCATCAGCATGGTCATGAGGGTCTCGACTCCATGTAGTGGCCGGAATCCGTGTTGCTGCGGGTCTAGTATGTCGTTGATGTCCAGATGTTCTTGAAGCTGGCGTTGGACTACACTGTTACATTGTATTTTTATTTTGCTTTTATTCTCTTAGACTGATTCTGAAAGAAAAACTGTTAAGCACTTTATGAACATTGTGTGGGAAACCTGACATATTATGGGTTAGTGGGAAAGGCTTCCAAGCCTGCGCCCAGTACTAAAAGAGAGAGGATGTGATATTGAGATCACTTCAGAGGTTCGTAGCTTGGGACTCATTGATTTAGAACTTACTTTAGAACATGGATTCCCAAACCAGTCCTTGGGACATACCTAGCCAGTAAGGTTTTCAGGAAAACCACAATGAATATGCAGGAGAGATTTGTATACCATGGAGGCAGTGCATGCAAATCTTCCTCATGCATATGCATTGTGATGATCCTGAAAACCTGTGAGAACCCCCTGCTTTAGACCCTCAAATAATGGCCAGTGCATTTTTCCTTGAAAAAAAAGGTGCCAGTACTCAGCACCACTGATACCTCCTCACAAAACGCCTTGATAATGGCCATTTTGAAAAGGACTTGGTGGATGTTACGTCTGGGGAGACTCCTCAACATGATAGAACAATTTATGCAAGCCGTTGTGCTAAGCCATTTGGATTTACTGTAACTTCCTTTCTGTAGGACAACCCAAGAAACTACTAGATAAATTATCTGGCAGCTAAAGTGGCTCACACTGGGACACAACCCACTTTCCTTAAAGGCTCTGCTGCACTGGCTTCCCATTGAAGCCAGGATAAAGTTTAAGGTCTTGTGTTTTGTGTTTCGGTCATTACACAATATGGGGCTCAAATATTTGAGGGAGAAGATCAACCAATACGTTCCTAGGTGATGTTAGGATCTGCTGAGTGTGTGAGTTTAGTCAACCCAAGGCCTGGAGATGTTATGCTGAGGAGTACATGCCAATGATTGTTAGTCCCATTGCTATCAAAGTTACCGTCACGAGGACTGAGAGAGGGAAAGGATTATCATGCACCCAGAAAGTATCAAAAACATAATGATTTCAGCAGACTTTAGCTGATTTGGAATTGAAGAATAGGTTTGCCACTGTTATATCTGTGTTTTTAAGAGGCTATTCTTTTTTTTTTTGGTGGATAATTTGGAAAGGGGGTCGTATATTAGGATTTATTGTGAGGATATGGTTTTATTGTTCAATTAGTATATTTTTCTTTTATTTATGAGATGCATTATACTTTATGAACTGCTTTGTATACTCATTAAGACTGAAAAGGATTTTAAATAAAATACATTAAATATATGTTTATGCATTTTCTGCTTTAATCTGGAATTGTCAATAAATAGATGTTACAATAACATGAAATAAATAAGCTGAGAAAGATTTATTTATTTATTTATTTAATGGGTTGTTTATACCGCTTTATCATTTAGTCAAAGCGGTTTATGTTATAACAGACTTGGTGATGTACATTAAACAGGGATATTGAGAACTTGGATTCTTCTGTGAGGCTATTGGAAAATCAAAGGAAATAATGTTATCCTACAAGATTAGATTCACTATTTCTTTGCTGTGTTTTGTGGCATCTTCTCTGTTCAACATCTTCATATTTCATACTTACATCTGTCTGACTTCAGTTAAATCAAAAGAAGAAAATCAGTGTTTCAGACAGGGCTGGCCAGCTTCACCATTAGGTAAGACTAGGCAGTGGCCTGGGGTAGCAACAGTCAAATCAAAACAATGGATCCTGACAGCGCACACACCTAAAAACTATTAGTGCTTGTTTTTATTTGCAGGTGGTTGTGAAATACGTCATATGCCCAGGAATGTATATTTTACACAAAACTGAATATTTAACATGATGGGGTCCAGTTTGGCATTTTCACAGAGCATTCTGGAAGGAGTGGCGTTAGGGGGATCTCGATTGTTTACTGTAATTATCAAAATCTTGGCGGGTGGGGCTGTGCGAGGGGCCAGAAAGTTAATTGGGGGTGGGGTGGGGAGGGTGAAGGATCGCCTAGGGTGCCCAATTCAACTTGCACTAATCCTGGTTTCAGGACAATTTGTCAGAAACTCCATTAAGATCCTTAAAGGGTAGGATAACGCAATCTCTCAAGTAAAGCCAGGCAGTTTACGTTCCAAAAGGTTTCTAATTTCTTGAAAACTATCATTTAAGGAGAAAATGAAAAATAAAAGCAACCCCCCCCCCCCCCAATACATTTTCATTATGACTATCAGGAAGGCAGAAAGTACATTTTAAAAATCCCCCCAACGTCTTTAATCCAATTTCTGTGATATAGTCAGAAACCAACCATTTCTCATCAGAAAGAGCTGTAAATCGGGGTGAAGCATTTCAACCTCCAGAATAGGAATAACATCAGAGAAGAGAGGGGCGTAAGGCATGCAAAGCACTAACTTGCAGGACATTTCATGTATTTGTAGACCGCTCCAGCTGGATTTCTACATGTTTGCCAGCTAACACACAGATCAAAAACAGACGGTAAATAAACACTGACAATAACAATTCTATCAAAAAATGTATCAACCCGCATATCAATTTATTTTAACAGCGTCATCAGACCGGTTTACAGCATTTCCACCTAGGACCTTGCAGAAAGCCATCGTTCACTAATACTCAAATATTAAGCACTGGATCCCCCAATACAAAGCACTCACCAGCGCCATGACATCACTCTACTGTATTTGCGCAGAAACCCACAGGCAACCGGTGTGTATAAAAGCACAGTAAACCAGGCAAAACCGCCAACCAGAAAGAGCCCTGCCAGATTTATTTAATTTATTTATTTATTGAAAATTTCTATACCGCGTTTTCCGAAGCATCAAGCACGGTTTACAATTAACAACATAAGTATTCGGTTACATGGAACTATGTAAAATTATATACAGTAGAAAAGAATACATTGAACTGGACACATAAAACAATGTGAAACTATATTCAATGCTAATGAATACAATGAACTAAAGTCATAAGAATGGGATAGTTGGACTATCTAAATGGTGAGATCTTAACAAAAAACTGTTTACTGCTTTGTGTGGAAGAGGATTTAAAATGCACTAATAGATTGTGTCTGATGTATTGTGATCTGCTTGTGCGTCAAAGTGCAGTGTAAATAGGTGTGTTTTAACTTTTTTACGGAACATGTAGAGGTCATTTATTTCTCTGAGGTTGTCTGGTAGATCATTCCAGAGGATAGGGGCAATATGGGAAAAAGGTTTGTTGCTTGTTAATTTTCTGGATTTCCTGAATTCCATTGGTATAATAAGTTTATTTTTGTTCCTGTTCCATTGATTCCGATTGGGAGTTTCCTTCACGATTAGTGTGGAAAGAAATGAAAGGGCAATGTTATTGATTAATTTGAAGGCTGATACGTGAATTTTGTAGATTATATGGCTTTGAATGGGTAGCCAGTGTAGAGCAAACAGTGTGGGAGTGACGTGTTGCAGTGTGTTGACATTCATGGTTATTCTAGCTGCCACATTTTGGGCTAGTTGTAGTCTTCTTAGGTTCTGTTTTGGGATGCCCTGTAGAGTAATATTGGCAAAGACAAAATGAGGCGTAATAATTGCTTGGATAACAGATTTAAAGTCCTGGTGGTGGAGCAGTGGGCGGAGCTGTTTTAAAAGTTTGAGTTTGTATAATATCTTTTTAGCTGTGTGCATTATATAAGATGCCATACTGAGGGTACAATCAATGATGACTCCTAAATATTTCACCTTATTTTTGACTGAAATGTTGATATCCTGGAGCCTAATCGAGGTTGGAGAGGCGAAGCTCTGGTTTCTGGTGACACACAAGGCTTCTGTTTTAGAAACATTAATATAAAGGTTGTGGTTCTTGAGCTATTGTAATATTTCAGAGAAGCAATCGGAGAGTAATTGGATTGGCGGGTTAGAAATATTAAATGGTAGATATATCGTTATATCGTCCGTGTAAATGTGATAATTTATGCGGAAATGTTTAAAGATGGGACATATGGGTTGAAGATAAATATTAAAAAGGAGGGCTGAGAGGGGAGAGCACTGAGGGAGACCTTGTTCTTGTTTGTATGGTGTTGAACTTTGCTGATCAATTCTTACTGCTTGTGTTCGGTCAGATAGACACGAGGAGAACCATTTTAGAACTGTTTCATTGATCCCTATCTGCAGGAGTCTGGTTTTCTTAAAATGATGATTTACACTGTCAAAGGCTGCAGTAATATCCAAAAATATGAGGAGAAAGGCTTGCCTAGAATCATCGATACCACGTGTAAATGTGTCAATTAGAACTGTGAGTAGTATTTCAACTCCATGAAAGGGATGGAAACCATATTGGTGTTCATTAAGTGGGGCAGAGGAGTCGATGTGGTCCTGGAGTTGGATTTGGACAATTTTTTCTATTAGTTTTGCCATGAATGGGAGGCTTGATATGGGTCTGTAGGAAGTTGGGGAGTTTTTGTCAAAGATGTTGTTTTTCAAGATTGGGCGGATTTGTGCATGTTTAAGGGAGGGTGGTAAATACCCATTGAGAGAGAGATTAATAATGGGGAGGATGAAGGATGAAAGTTCATGTAAAGTTGCTTTTATCCAGTTTACTGGACAAGGGTCAAGATAGGATGTGGTGGTGTTTAACTTGGCGATGATGTTTTTGAGTGTATCTTTTGAGGTGGGGTAAAAGTTGGACCAAGGGGGTATGATGAAGGGGGTGGCCTTCATTATAGGTCATAATGGGTAATGTTTGCTGCTTTAGCTTATTCATGTAGTGGTTGGCTAGGGTCTGTGGGGATATTGCATAATCGGTTGAGTTTATGTTGGAGGAGCTATTTGTTAAAGATTGGACAATACTGAATAGTTCTCTAGGTTGGTTTATTGATTTAGCTATTAGACTAGAGTAGTAGGTTTGTTGTTGTTTTTTTTTTTTTTTTGCATCATCAATGGTCTTCTTGTATAGTTTAAGGGTGTTTAAGTAATTAGATTGGTGGGTTATAGATTTTATGTGTTACCATTTGTGCTTGGCTTTACGCAGATCAGCTCTTATATGTTTTTGTTCAGGGTGGAACCATTGGGCATTTTTATTTTTCTTTGTTGGTTGGCCGTTATGTGATTTGGGTATAGCTGCATTAGATATTATGTTATTCCAGTTTGTTAAAGAGTCATCAAAGTTTGTAGGGTCTTGGGTAAGATGATTTTTTGAATCTGTTGTGGTGGGAAGAGTATGTGGTCCTGTTTTGGGGATTGTCAAAATAGGGTAGTTTGAAATTTATAAGGTGGTGGTCAGACCAGGGGACAGGGTGTATTTCTAATGATGTAGGGTTGTAAGCAGTATGGAGAGAGCTGGGCAGGAAAATAAGGTCTAGAGTATTACCTTTTTTGTGTGTATAACTATTGATGATTTGGTGGTGATCCATATCTTCAATAGAGTTGAAGAAGGATGTTATGTGTGTATTAGACAAAGAAGGTAAGTTGAAGTCACCTAGTAGAATCAAGGGTTTAGTGTCAGTGGAGGATTCAAGTAGTTCAGTTAGCATGTCCAAGTTGTCAGGTCTTGGGTCAGGTGGTCTATAGGCTAGGCATATGCAATATTGCTTTATTTTTATGGTGAGAGTATCTATGTTAGCTATGTTGTCTGAAGATATTAAGGATGCTTTCAGGGATTCTTTTAAAATAACGAGGACTCCTCCTCCTCTTTTAGAAGACCTGTGTGTGTGAACGATTTTATATCCTGGTGTCTTCAATTGTTTGATTAAAATTGTGTCCGTGTCAGTTAGCCAAGTCTCCGTTATGAAGATAATATCAGGAGCGTGGTCAGACAGTAGGTCCTGGAAGATTGGTAATTTATTTCTCATTGATCTAGCATTGACAAGATAGCATGTGATGTGATTAGGTTGGAATAATGAAGATTTTGTGGCTGGTGGAGGGTTTGTTATTATCTTTATGTTAATTAGTCTGGTGTGGTTTACTTTTTGGCTGTGGCCATAATTGAAGAAGGAGGGCGTGTATAGGTAATGGTTTGGGTTAAAGATGATAGGGATAGTATAGGGGTATGAGAGGTTTAGACTCTGGATTAGGATTAGGATGTAGCAGAGTCAGAGTACCCTTGATATTGGTGTGTTTGGGGTTGTCATGTTTGGTTCTAATTGTGTTTATTTGTATTATGGCAATAATCAGTGTGGGGCTGCAGATGAGAAAAGATTAGTTCAGGCTAGCAGGGTGAGGTGCAGTTCTGGAATGAGAGTAGTTTCAAATGTAGTAAGATATGAAATATATGTGTGATATACTCAGTGTTACTACATCTGAAATTGGTATCTTATGTGGTTGGGCTAGTGAAGCGAAGTTAATAAAGAATGTTGCTCTAGAGTATTGTGGCCTATGTAACAGTGTTTCAAGTGAAGCAAGTTATTTCAGGATTGTAACAATGTTTCAGTATATTATAGTTAGACAAGCAATGGTTACATTCTACAGGTGCAAGCAATGGAGTAGGTCTTTAAAGATAAAATATTTTAAAGCAGGCTCGATAAGATTAATGGCCTCTTGGAAAATATGTGCTTTTAATTGCTTCCTGAACCCAGAAAATGTATGAACCAGCCTTGCAGAACCAGCTCTGGAAAAGGCCCATAAATGGATTTCCACTGAAGAAGCTGGATCTGCTCAGATCCTAATGGTTGTGCTGTTCTGTGAATCCTTGGAACCTGGTTAACATAGTACGATGCGTTACTGTTCAGTTCTGCACAAGATCCTGGAGGAAAAGTCCATAAACCATTATTAAAGTGGACAATGGGAAATCCACTGCTTATCTCTTGGCTTAAGCAACGTGGAATCTGTCTATTGTTTGGGATCTTGCCAGGAACTTGTGACCTGGATTGGCCATAGATGGAAACAGGATACTGGGCTTGATGGACCTGTAACTGATAGATTATATTATTATATATGTTCAGAACATATTTCATAGGAATGTTGATGTCCACTGTGGAACTTCACTGGTGATCCCAAAATGAACCTTAATTGTATGACTTTAATCTCCCTATAAATATTCAGAGCTCTAAGTGAAATGATGGTCCATGAAGACCAAACAGACCCATCCAGGCTGTCTAGCTAAAATTTGTCCACTTTGTTAAAATGAGCTTATAAACTGCCATCACACTACTCAACACTGTTTTCCCCCAATTATGTTCTTTATTTCTTTATCAATCAGACCTCCCCTGTCTGATATAATTGTTTAAATTCATAATTTACTTTTCCTATATTGCACCCAAGACACTGAACAATTGAACAAGTAATAAAGGAACAGCAACTAATTCAGTGAACTACAAGAGCAAATAAGCGATGAAAGAATACAATCCCTAAACAATAAAGTACATTGAACTAAACAATAAATGAAACAACAAGCCAATTCATGCAAAACATAGAAAATCTATAAAACATGATGCTAAACATGACAGAAAAATAAATAAAAGCAAAGGAAACATAGAATGAAGCATGAAAATGCTGCCACTAGAAATATGGAGGTCGATATTCAGTAGGGCAGTTGCTGCTTATGGCTAGCCAGATCATTTATCTGCTTATCTTTAATTGGATTTTCCAGCCACCTGTTTTACCGCTGAATGTCTGAACATAGCTTTACGCAGTTACATTATACCACTTGCTTAAATGTCTAAAGTTATTTGGATAGCAGTTGACTATACTAAGTTACCAGATTTTTTGCAGGTAGATCTGGGACACTTATTGAAAATGCGGGAGAGAGGGTGAGGAAAGGACACGAGGAGTCATTACCCTTCCCGCCCCCATATCCAGTCCATGACAGCAACACTACCACTTCCAAGCAGACACGTGAGCAGAGAAATAGAAAGCACGATGCCTTTCCCCCATACTGGCAAAACATAAAGATAATGGATAGAAATTCTAAAAGCTGACAAATTCAAATTACTAAATTGAAAATAAAACTTGTTTTCCACCCTCTTTGTCCCCATTGCTGGAGTCAGAAACAGGAGGCTGCCAAACAGGTGGTAGTTGGGGACACAGCTCTAAAATCGGGGACAATCCCTGAAAATGGGGGCATCTGGTGAGCTTACTTTTAGTTCTGCTCCCTCAATGCCCCAGGCGAGTTCTCCATTTAAAAGAATAATATTTGGCTGCGTGGTGATGAGCAGGACCAGGGCATTCCTTTTGGGTGACCTACTTACTCCTACTACTGAACGTTTGCATAGCGCTATGAAATGTACGCAGCGCTGCACAGACACATGTAAAAGACGGCCCCTGCTCATCAGAGCTTACAAGCTAGTGTCATGAAGAAGTCCCTTCTGAGCCTATGGAGGTAGGGGCAAGATGAGGATTTGCTTTCAGAAACTGACAGGCAGTCTGAGCACACGGCTCAGTGTTTGCAAAGAAGAAGTAAACAAAGAGAGTCACGAGCTAGAAAGACACGCCCCTGCTGTGACGTGTTCCCTAGCTCAGGAGGTGATGAGTTTCACCTGTTTCAGGGCAGGGCACAGCTAAGCCTTGAGAGTTACAATGATAAAAAGTGGTCATTAGCTTGGACCAAGCAGAGCAAGAAGGAGAAGGAGAGCAGGAAGGAGAAGGAGAACCAGGAAGGAAGCCAGCAAAGGAGCACGTTGACTAGAAGGAGTCAAGGAGGAGTGAGAACCAAGGGAGCCATATTCCTGAGGCCAGAAGGAAGCAACTCAGGACAGGTGTTATCTGGTAAAGGCAGGAGAGAAAGGAATCTTCCTGAGAGGCAGGCTTGGCAAAGCTCACACGCTCCGAGGAGAGAGACAGGCTGGCTGGAGAATACTGGTACATCTGAGGGGAAAGGTAATAGGCTGAGAGGCAAGCAAACACAAGCCGTGTTTGAGAACCAGTCTGACCCTGCAGAGTGGAGAGTTCCTTCCTTTTCAAAGCCAAAAGGTAGGC
This sequence comes from Ichthyophis bannanicus, assembly GCA_033557465.1. Classification (NCBI taxonomy): domain Eukaryota; kingdom Metazoa; phylum Chordata; class Amphibia; order Gymnophiona; family Ichthyophiidae; genus Ichthyophis; species Ichthyophis bannanicus. The sequence goes on from CM066032.1 coordinate 644,614,999, forward strand.
TTAACAATTCATATAAGTTTGAACACAGCTATAAAGCAGTTCCCTATAGTTACCAGAAAGCAGCAAACTCCCTGGGCAAAAACTACAGCATATATGGTAGTTTACAACCCTGCTCAGGAGAGTGTTACAGAGAGAAACCACGTGAGGGCAGAGAAACCGTTTGTTTCAGAGATCAGGATAGCAGCTTACTGCCACGCCCTGCTATACCTGAGGCTGAAGAAATGCAGATAGACTCTGTCCCTAATGAAATAGTGGATGATCGGATGGACTGTACATTATCTTTGGCTGACCATGTGAATTCCTTATGCTGAACCGTGTCTGAGAAAGACGGTAAAAGCAGCAGAAGAAAAGGGAACATTTTCTTTGCTATTTCAAGCTGTTGTGATTTTGTTTTGTACCAAGCACTGCATGTTTAAAGCCTGAAGCTGACAAGGCTAATTTATCTGAGTTCATATATAATTTCCTCAAGCCAAATGTATGGCATGATTTGTCCTGAGTTATTCACTTGCATTTAATCCGTTGGGAAGGGGAAAATAAATTCTTGTCATTGCCTGAAACCATTCGACTGCAACTCGTCTGTACTCAAAGGGTAAAGGGACTCACATTCCCAGAAGGCCTTGCAGAATTAAAGCAAGCCCACGCTCTCTGAGGCAGGAACACCACAGGCAGACCAAGTTTCAGCGCCCTAGGCGTTGGGCTGGCCACCGTGAGGGTGACACTAGTCAAGACAGACAACACGGTAGCTGTAGACATAGGATACATCTAGGGGGAATGGTAAGAAAACACGAAGGAGATCAGGTGAGTCAAGATCTAAAAGTGGCAGCGAAGAGGTGAGTTTTCAGTCTGGATTTGAAAAGGATGAAAGAAGGCGCCTGATGTACAGACTCAGGTAGCTTGTTCCCAGCATAAGGAGCCGCAAGGTGAAAGGAGCAAAGTCTGGAATTAGCAATAGAAGAGAAGGGCACAGATAGAAGTGATTTGTCAGAAGAGCGGATTTCCTGAGGAGAGGTGTAGGGAGAGATTATTTTATTTATTTACTTATTTAACAGGTTTTATATACCGCTTTATCCTACAATCAAAGGTTTACATGGAACATTGTACAAGCAAAATAGTAGAATCTTTAGGCGGTTGGGGGGGGGGAAGTAGGGGGATCCCAGATGAGGTAATTAAATCAGTGAGTATATACAATATTAACAGTTGTGTGTGGGGGGGGGGGGGGGGGTTTGGGGGTAGGGGGGAGTAGAAAGGGGAGTACTATTTACATCTGAGAGAATATACATTCAGCCCAATTCCACTCCGGATGTATATGCCCTCTGTATGCCTGGTCTGAACTGGACATACAGCGGATGTCGCGATTCTGATCCTACGGGGCACGTCTAGCCCCATGGGATCAGAATTGTGATCAGGCCTGTACATGCAGACTGGGACTGTGATTCAGTCTGGCCTGCACCTAGAGGCCTTGCCCAACTAACTCAGTCAGGGCTTTTAAATGGAGCCACGGCGCCATGGCATCCGGTTGCCATGGCACTGTGACTCAATTTAAAAGCTGCGATTCCATGCCGCCGGCTCCTGCAGCTAATTCCCCGCAGCCCAACCCCTGATCTGGCCTCCCAGGGCCAGGGTCGGGCTATAGGGAAAACCCTCTGTCCCCTGCCGCCCTTTCCCAGCCCCTGCAGAATCGGGGAAGTTATTCCGCCTTGGTGGTGGAACAACTTCCGCATTCAAGTAGCCGGCCCCGGATGTCCAGGGCCAGTGACTGCCCATTGCCCACCCTAATGCTGCCCCTGATCCTCCCCATTCCCACCCCGTCTAACTTTCCCATACAGCTAGCAGGGAAATTAGACACTGGTGGTAAGGGGCATGAATAGCGGGGATGGACACCCCCTTGGGACGCCCATCCCTGCTATTCGCGGCTCGGAATGAGCCTGATTGTGTACAGTTGCGTAGTCAGCCGGGGATAGCCAGGAAAGGTAGGGAGGAGCTTATAAGTCAGCAGGAGAAGTCTGAAGTGGATGCGGAAATGGATAGCGAGCCAATGTAGTGACTTGAGAAGAGGGGAGCTGTTTTCTTTTGGGGGGCTCCTTCTTTCCAGGGCAGTTGTGCCCTTTTCATTTCCATCCCCTGCACTTGCTTTTCCCTGACTTAAGCCACATAGTGCACACCTGCAGAGCAGATGGTTAAACACTCTGCGTGGCTTGGGCCTGCTGCGAGGTCTTCATAGGGAAAACAGGTTTGCTAGACTATGGGCTTGCAAGCTGTCAGCAGTGGCTCAGACTTAGGGGCCTTTTTACTGAAGGTTAACGTGCCTGAAAACCTTTAGTTAAAGGACCCTAAGGTTTCCCTTATTCAACCAGTTCAATTGGCCCGTGTCTGGCAAGGTTGATAAAATATTTAATAGATGCCTTTGCTGGTGTTTAGTGTCATTAGTAGTAAAGGCTGTTAGTGTAGCTGGGTTTAAAAAAGGTTTGGACAAGTTCGTGGAGGAAAGGTCCATAAACCATTATTAAGAAGGGACCCAGGATATCATAGCTTGACCCAGTACAAGCATTGTGGAACCTGTGTCTTTTGGGGAAACTGATAGGTATGTATGACCTAGATTGGCCACTGTTGGAAACAGGATACTGGGCTTGATGGACCTTGGTCTGACCCAGTATGGCATATCTTATGTTCTTATGTCATTCGTGACGCAACTCTTAAGTGATGGAGCCAGGGCAATGACACTTACTCAAACCACTGTAAGGTCAACATTGAAGCCAGGAGGAAATTCTCATCATGATGTAGCCTGTTATCATCTCATTCCATGTCTACCGTTTGTCCATCAGCAATTAGAAGACTTTGGGACCTTTTAATTAACATGTGGCAAGCCCTTAGCAGAGGTTTCCTGCCCACTAACCATTAGCACGAGCCCATGCTAATGGTGACTGTGTGGTAAAAACACTGCCACAGTAAAAACCCCACTATATGTGCTTTTCAGCAGGATCATGGCGCAGAGTGGGTACGGTACGGGATGGTACCGTGTCTACAGCGTGGCTACACCTAATTCACCTGAAAAAGTCGCATTAGATAAAGCCACAGTATCAGCAGTCTGGTAGTGCCGTGGCTGATGGTTCCATGGCCATATCACAGGCCCCACCCCCCACAATTATCCTGAAGTGTTTCAGCACCCCTGCTTGCCAGACAGCCATATCGCACCCCCGTACAAGACCCCCCTACCCATAAAAGCCCTCCAAATATGACCTTCCTACTGAGGCATGTCCCAACTGAAAGAAGGCACCCCCAAAAGACCCCCCCTACAAGAAGAGCACCTGAAAAGAATGCCCACCACCAGCCATTCCCCTACCCTCCCCCACCCCCGATCTGTCCCCAGTACCAACCTGGGAACTTTCCTAGTAGTCTAGTGGCTAGAGCAGGAGCAGCTCCCCTCCGCTCCTGCCCCAGAGCCGCTGGGTCCAAATGGCAGCTATAATGCCTAGCGGTACTCTTGCACTACTATCATTAGGAGTCATCCTTCCATATAAGGGCAATTGCGTCTTATTATAAAATTCCCCTTAATAGCTAAGCAAATGAATTGCAAGTTTAAATTTAGGATCCTAGTTTTAGATTTGTAAATTTAGGAAGATTTTCGGCTGAAAACGTATATGTTGATATTCAAAGGGGCTTATCCCTATAGCAGCTGCCCCTATATGGAGAAGTCCCACCCATGAGATTTTAGCAGCACTATATAGATATTGCCACTGATAATTCTTACTGGCCATTGACACTATAGAGAGAGTGTGGGGGAGGAGCATTGGGCATTCACCTGAGCCTATGGAGAGCGGCAGATATTCAATCACTACTGCTATAACTATGTGGTTTAATGTAGGAATCACTAAGAGGGTTATTCTGTGCTACAAATAGCGAGGATGGATGGCCCAACAGGACATCCATCCCCGCTATTTGTGCCGGTTCCTGCCTCCAACTAACTTCCCTGCCAGTTGTGCAGGGATGTTAGATGGGGGTGGGGAATGGGCGGCCCAGGGGCGGAGTCTGGGTGGGCAGTGGGTGGTCGCTGGCCCTGGGCGTAAAGGGCCGATTCTAAGGAGTTAGTCGGGCTGTGCATATACGTGCAGGCCGGACTGCATGTACATGCCTGATCGCGATTCTGATCCCACGGGGCTAGACGTGCTCCGCGGGATCAGAATCACAATCCCCTCTGTTCATTCAGACTGGACGCACAGAGGGGATCTATGTGCGGGATGGAATCGGGCCCTAAGTTAATTAGGAAATACTGCCACTATGCTGTTCTCCACCATATCCAGCAGCATTTGCTACCCAGATAGTGGTGCTGAAGATATTTAGGAAATTCCCTTACAGATTTTACAGAATCCAGCAGCCAAAATTATATTACGAGGCCACACCATTTCTGAATGAGCTGCACTGGCTCCCAATTTCAGCTAGAATTGTTTTTAAGTCACTTTGTTTTCTTTTCAAAATCTATTATGGTTTGATCCCACCATATATGATCCCACTAGTGAAGCCTCATGTACCTCTCAGGGCATAATGTTCAGTGGAGAAGAATCTGCTGTAATTCCTTCAGCTAAACTGAAAACACATTTATTCACCAAACATACGACCTTCCTCTCGCCTGAGGTCACTACCCTCTCTTATCCTTCTCCTCCTCCCTGGAATGACTGCAGCCATCTCTCCTATCATGTGATTTGTATTTCTTTTCTTTTATTCTGATCATTTGAATTGTTATTGTGAACCACCCTTCTGCTAGTGTGAAGGCGGTATATCAAGTTTTAATAAACAGAAACATGTAAAGATTTCATTTATAAGCATAGCATTGCAAAATGGTTTTCTTAGAGAGCATCTATGGAGTGGACAAGGCCTCCTGCAGATGTTAGACAAATCTCAAATGACACGCTTTTTCACAGTGGGAGTTATTCCATAAACCGAATAGGCTATTTGCACATGCCTGGAGGATGTATATCTCCTGAAAACATCTATGACTGTATTACAAAACATGCTTTCGTGCACATCCACGGTGCAAAGACAGGGATCTCAGAACATATCCGGGAGGGGCAGAACAGGGGCATGGTTTGTTACAGAGATGTATATAGCATATTCAGGCAAGACCCATGTAGGCAGGTCTTGTCAGACAAATCTGATTGATTTCTTTGACTGGGTGACCAGGGAGATGGACCGAGGGAGAGGCCTAGATGTGGTGTATTTAGATTTCAGTAAAGCCTTTGACAACGGTCTGCACAGGTGACTTATAAACAAACTGAGCATCCTAGGGATGGACCCTAAAGTTACTGATTGGGTTAGAAATTGGTTGTGTGGGAGGTGACAAAGGATACAGGTAAAAGGAGCTCACTCTGAGGAGAAGGTGGTTACCAGTGGTGTGCTGCAGGGATCTGTCCTTGGTCTGATTCTTTTTAACATCTTTGTTAGTGATACTGCGGAAGGACTGTCGGGTAAGCTTTGCTTGTTTGTGGATAATACCAAAATCTGCCATAGAGCAGACACTCAGGAAGAAGTAGATAGCATGAGGAGGGATCTAGCTAAGCTTGAAGAATGGTCTAGAATTTGGCAGCAGAAATTTAATGCTAAAAATTGCAAAATCATGCATTTGGGCTGCAAAAATCCAAAGGAACGGTACCGTGTAGGGGTGAGGTACTTCTGTCCACGAAAGAAGAGTGGGACCTGGGCATTATTGTGTCTTACAATCTTAAAATAGCTACACAGGTAGAAAAGGTGACTGTGAAAGCCAGAAGGATGCTTGGTTGCATAGGGAAAGGAATGGCCAGCAGAAGAAAGGAGGTGATAGTGCCTCTGTATATGTCTCTGGTGCGATCTCATTTGAAGTATTGTGTGCAATTCTGGAAATCGCACCTTCCAAAGGATATAAGCAGATTGGAGTCAGTGCAGAGGGTGGCTACTAAACTGTTTAGTGGTCTTTGTTATAATGCATATGAGGACAGACTTAAAAATCTTAATATAGCATCTTTAGAGGAAAGGCAGGATAGGGGAGATATGATTGAGATGTTTAAATACCTCCATGGCATAAATGCATAGGAGGAGAGTCTCTTCCAATTGAAAGCAAGCTTTGCTACGAGGGGGCATAGGATGAGGGTGAAAGGGGATAGACTCAGGAATAATATGCGGAAATATTTCTTTATAGAAAGAGTGGTAGATGTGTGGAATAGTCTCCCAGTGGAGATGGTAGATATGAGGATAATATCTGAATTCAAAAAAGCATGGGACCAACACAGAGGATCTCTAAGGGGATCATTCTGCACAGTGAATAGTGGGGATGTCCATCTGGGTTGGGCATACAACCCCCGCTATCTGCTGTGTGCCTATTCCACCGCATAAGTTCCTTGCATGTACAGGGGTTAGGTGCGGGGAGCTCCGGACGGGGGTGGGAGTGGGCGGAGAGTGGGCAGAGTGCACATCCCGGACATTTTCTGGTGACAACCCTGTACATCCTGCTGGGGACAGATGTACATGGAATTTATTTCAAATCAGAAGTGGAATAAGTCCCATAGACTGAGGCGGTCGAGCCAGGATGAACCCCAGAAGCAAGGAAGTGCATTCGGTAAGGCCCCTCCACCCGATCTCGGTCCTGGAGGAACCTGCCTAGGATTGGGTGGTGGGGCAGGAACACATTTTTTCACTGCCAGGCCTTGCTGTGCTCCTGCTGCACGTCCTGGTGCCATGGCGATGGGACGCCACAGCACCGGCGCTGCAGCAGGAGGCGAGGGAGGCCTGGACGGGGAACTGCATAGACGTCCTCTGCTGCAGAATCAGGGCGCGTCTGGCCTGTCCAAGTGCCCAATTCTGCACCTGCGGGAACATACAGCTCCTGCGATTACAACCTGTCCAGACTTTGGACATCCAGACGGGCCGGACAGGCCCCGAGTGGAATTGGCCTCCACAGGAAAAAAGAGCACTATTGTAGTTGATGGAAGGGCAGACTAGATAGGCCATTATGTTTCTATGCTTCTAGGTGCTCCCCATAGACATGGCCGTTGTTCCTGCCGGAGACGTGGAATAAGGCCAGTATTTAGAAATTATTCTGCAGTGTTTGTATAGAGGTTATGACAAGTATGCTGCAAACCGGTGTGACTGCAGTCTGTAAAGCACTACAAGATGCATTTATAATGAACTGAAATTAGGGATGAGGGAATCCTATAAGGTAAAGAGGTATTAATAACTGACGTGCCCCCATTTAACCTCCCGACACTCAGCGCACCAGTGAGTTCCTTTATTCATAGCTGCAGGAGAGAAGGCAGATGCTGCTCTTTACTCCCGCGGCTGTTCAGAGGTGAGCCAGGGCTTCGGGCCTCCCCAGCTCCCTCTGAAGCTAATCAGACATGGAGCACCTTTTCGTTGTGGCTGGGGGGGGGGGGGAAGACTGGGGGCTAGAATGGGAATGGAAATGGGGGGGGGGCAGGACTAGAAATGGACTGATGGGGGGGGATGAGGAACTGAGACTGGAAAGAAGCGGATGCTGGGAGGGATTGGAAGAAAACTGAAACTGGGGGGGTTAGGACTGGAAATGGGCTGGGGATAGGGGACTGGGACTAGAAGGGAGTTGATGTTGGGAGGGACTGGAGGAGGACTGATAATGGGGAGTTAGGACTAGAAATGGCCTGAGGATGGGGGACTGCGTTTGGAAGGGAACTGATACTGGGGGATTAGGACTGGAAATGGGCTGATGCTGGGAGGGACTGGGAGAGGACTGATACTGGGGGTTAGGACTGGAAATGGCCTGGGGATGGGGTATGGGGAACTGGGATTGGAAGGCAACTGATTCTGGGAGGGACTGGAGGAGGACTGATACTGGGGGGGGGGGGGTTAAGACTGGAACTGGGCTTATTATGCTAGCAGATGGGGGACTGGGACTGAAAGGGAGCGGATGCTGGGAGGGACTGGAGGAGGACTGATACTGGGGTGTTAACACTGAAAATGGTCTAAATGGGCTGATGCCGGGAGGGGGGGGGGGGTGGCGAATGGGACTGGAAGGGAGTGGATGCTGAGAGGGGCTGGAGCTAGAAGGGAGGCGATGCTGGGGGAGGACCAGAAGGATGCTGGGAGCCGATTCTGGGACCGGTGACCACCTGTTCCTCCGATCCTATTCCCTCCCATTGGCTCCTAGAGCCCTCACTAGCTCTTTCCCCTCAGATCCTCTCTATCTTAAACTCAAGCCTCTATCTGGTACTTTCCCCTCCCCGTGGAAACACACTTCGATCAGTCACATTCTAAAGAAGACTCTAGACCCCTCCATACCTGCAAATTGGTGTCCCATCTCCAGTCTCCTGTTTCTCTCAAAACTCCTGGAAACCTAGTTTTTGCCCAATCCTCCTCCCATCTCAAAGCCTCTCTAGCTCTCCACCCCCGACAGTCCAGTTTTCGTCCCAGCCACAGTACAGAATACATCCTTCTTTCTTTCCTTAACGAGTTGCATGTTGCTCACGACCAAGGATCCGTCTCAATTGCTGTCTCACTTGACCTGTCTGCTGATTTTGACCTAGTTGATCACTGCACCCTTCTTACACGTCTCCGCAGTGTTGGGCTCTCCAGCTTGGTTCTTCTCTGGTTTCATTCCTTTCTCACCAATAGGTCCTTCTCAGTTCTCTCAGGGTCCATTTCCTCCCCCCTAACCCCCTTCCAGTGTGGTGTCCCGCAGGCCTCTGTCCTGGCCCCACTCCTGTTCAATATCTTCCTGGCCCCCCTTCCCCTTCTAGTTCAACAATATGGTATCTCTGCATATTTCTATGTGGACGATATAATCCTCCTCCACCACACAGATTCCATAGCTCCAGATATTGGCCCCCTCAACGCCTGCCTGTCTTGCATGGCCTTCTGGCTGTCCACGAACTTCCTGCATGTTAATCTCTCCAAAACTATGGCCATTTGGTTTTCCTCTGGCATTCTGGCCCTCCCCCCTCCCCCCTCCCCCCGTCCTGTCCCCCACCTGTCCTCCTCCCATTCCTATCATCTCATCCTTGCACTATCTCGGTATCACCCTTGACTCATCCGTTTCCTTCAAAGAACACATCTCCTCTGTAATCCAGCGCTCCTTCTATACCCTGAGGCAACTTTGTGCGGTTTGTCCCTTCCTTTCTTTCCCCTCTTTGACCACGCTGCTCCTGTCCCTCATCATGTCACGTCTGGATTACTGCAACGCTTCCCTGGCCGGCCTCCCCCAAATCCAACTGCGCAGACTCCAGCTCGTCCAGAATACAGCTGCACGCATCCTGACCCATGCAGATCACATTACACCTCTCCTCATTCACTAGCACAGGCTCCCCATTTCCTTCAGAATTCAGTATAAAATCCTCATTTTCATTCATAAATCAATCCATACCGGTACACCACTCTACCTCTCTGATTTGGTCCATCTCCACTCTCCGCACCGGCTCCTCAGATCCATCAACTCCAATCGTTTATTTCTTCCGTCCCCATCCCAAGCCTACCTGGAATCTACTCATTCCTCCGCTTTCTTTTTCCTTGGCCCCTGGCTCTAGAACTCACTCCCGTCAGCTCTCCACCTGGAACTGTCCTTCAGTACCTTCAAAGCCAGATTAAAGACCCACCTCTTCTGCACAACTTTTGACCTTCCCCTCTCCCACCACCTTGTCTCCTTCCCCATGTTGATGTCCAGTCAGTAAATTTTAGTAAAACTGAGGCCTTGATTGTAATGTAGACTTTAGATATAAATTTCCCAGTATGTTATCTCTTGCTGGTTACTTTATTTCAGTGCGTGATCAATTACAGTACGAGGGATGTAGGGATTATTCTTGAGAGATGTTTGAATTTCAAAGCTCACGTACGGAAGGTGGTTCACACTGTTTTTCTTTCTTTCTTTCTTTCTTTCTTTAGCTAAGCTTATATACCACTTAATCGAAAAGTCAAAACTGTTTACAGAAAACGAAAAGCCAAAAAAAGCTTACACAGAACAAGAACTTAAATTAAGGGAAAATAAAGGAGAGGACATTGAAAGTTTGCCTAATTTACATATACTGCAAAACAACAATATGGGGTATGTTTACTAAGCAGCGGTAGTGGAGCTGTGGCCCCATTGACTTCAATGGGGCCATGGATCCGATATCGCACAGCAGCCACTACTGCTGCTTAGTATACATACCCCTATATCCGGGTAGCCTCATCAGTCGCTAGATTGTTGATGGAGGAAAGTCTTTAGTTCTTTCTGAATGTCAGCAAGTCAGTAGTGCCAGGAAGTACGTTGGGGATACCATTCCATAAAGCTGGAAAAGGGTTAGTTTGAAAATTTCGTGACATTTTGGAAGTACAGGATTTTTGTATGTTTGTTCAGTTACTGACACTACCTCATTCTGACTATTGTAATGTGATTTATACTGGGCTTCCTGGTTATGTATTGTGCAAAATCCAAAATCCCACAGCCAGCAGAAATGCTAAACAAATACTTCTGCTCTGTTTTTACTAGAGAAAATCCTGGAGAAAGACCACCTGTGATTGACAAATATACAAATGGGAATGGAGTAGATCCCACACCATTCACTAAAGATGATGTGTTAGAATATCTTGTAAAACTGAAAGTGGACAAGGCCATGAGACCGGATGGACTACATCCCAGGATACTGGAAGAGCTCAGAGAGGTTCTTGTAGGGCCATTAAAGGATGTTTTTAATAGATCCTTGGAGACAGGAGAAGTTCCACAGGACTGGAGAAGGGCTGATGTGTTATCTCTTCACAAAAGTGGTAATTGGGAAGAAGTGACAACCTTACCTCGGTGGCGGGAAATGTAATGGAGGTGCTCCTCAAAGAGCGAATAGTGTACTTCCTTGAAACCAACAGGTTGCATGATCTGAGGCAACATGGTTTTACCAAAGGATGATCTTGCCAAACAAATCTGATTAAGTTCTTTGACTGGGTGACCAGAGAACTAGATCAAGGGCATGCAATGGATGTGATCTACCTAGATTTCAGCAAAGCCTTTGATACTGTTCCTAATAGGACGCTTATCAATAAACTCAACAGCTTGGGGATGGGTCCCGAGGTGGTGAACTGGATCAGAAATTGGTTGACTGACGGATTACAGAAGGTGACGGTAAACAGAACTCACTCAGATGAAAGGAAGGAGATTAGCGGTGTGCCCCAGGGTTCGGTCCTGGGACCGGTACTGTTCAATATATTTGTGGGTGATATTGCTGAAGGACTGAATGGTAAAGTCTGTCTTTTTACAGATGACACGAAAATTTGCAACAGAGTGGACTCCCCTGAGGGAGTGGATAACATGGGGAAAAATCTACAAAAGCTGGAAGAATGGTCTAATGCTTGGCAGTAAAGATTTAATGGGAAAAAGTGCAGTGTTATGCACTTGGGAAGCAGAAATCCAACGGAATTGTATGCAATAGGGGGGGCAAGAGATTGATGTGCATGGATCAGGAGAAGGACCTCGGAATGATTGTTTCTGAGGATGACAAGGTGGTGGCAAAAGCCAGAAGGATGCTGGGTTGCATACAGAGAGGAATTACAGCAGAAAGGAAGAGGTACTAATGCCACTATACAAGTTGCTGGTGAGGCCTCACTTGGAATATTGGGTTCAGTTTTGGAGACCGTATCTTGCAAAGGATGTAAAAAGAATGGAAGCTGTTCAGAGGAAGGAGACCAAAATGATTTGGAGCCTGTGTCAGAAGACAAATCAGAAGAGACTTGACCTACATATGTACACTCTGAAGGAGAGGAGGGATAGGGGATATATAATTCAGACCTTTAAATACTTAAGAGTATTAATGAACAAACAAACCTCTTCCAAAGATGGGGAAGCTGTAAAACTAGAGGGCATAACATGAAGCTGCAAGGGGGAAAACTGAAAGGCAATGTCAGGAAATTCTTTTTCACTGAAAAGGTGGTGGATGCTTGGAATGCCCTCCAAATGGAAATGGTGGGGGCAAATACTGTGACAGAATTCAAAATGGCATGGGACAGACACAGTGAATCCCTTTATAGCAATAGGATAAAATCAAAAATTATTGGAAACACTGCTGAAAGAGAAAATAGTGAGGTTTCTGGAGTCCAGCGAATTACAGGATCCGAGGCAGCATGGATTCACCAGAGGCAGGTCTTGTCAGACAAATCTGATTGATTTCTTTGACTGGGTGACCAGGGAGTTGGACCGAGGGAGAGCCCTAGATGTGGTGTATTTAGATTTCAGTAAAGCCTTTGACACTGTTCCTCACAGGCGACTTATAAACAAACTGAGCACCCTAGGGATGGACCCTAAAGTTACTGCTTGGGTTAGAAATTGGTTGGGTGGGAGGCGACAAAAAGTACAGGTAAATGGAGCTCACTCTGAGGAGAAGGATGTTATCAATGGTGTGCCCCAGGGATCTGTCCTTGGTCCGATTCTTTTTAACATCTTTGTTAGTGATATAGCGGAAGGGCTTTCAGGTAAGGTTTGCCTCTTTGCGGATGATACCAAAATCTGCAATAGAGTAGAAACCCAGGAAGGGGTAGATAACATGAGGAGGGATCTAGCTAAGCTTGAAGAATGGTCTAGAATTTGGCAGCTGGGATTTAATGTTAAAAAATGTAAGGTCATGCATTTGGGCTGCAGCAATCCAAGGGAGCAATATAGTATAGGGGGTGAAGTACTTTTGTCCACTAAAGAAGAGCAGGACCTAGGCGTGGTTGTGTTTGATGTTCTTAAAGTAGCTAAACAGGTAGAAAAGGTGACGGCAAAAGCTAGAAGGATGCTTGGTTGCATACGGAGAGGAATGGCTAGCAGAAAGAAGGAGTTGATAATGCCTCTGTATAAGTCTTTGGTGCGACCTCATTTGGAGTATTGTGTGCAATTCTGGAGACCGCATCTTCAAAAGGATGTAAACAGGATGGAGTCGGTGCAGAGGGTGGCTACTAAAATGATTAGTGGTCTTCATTATAAAGCATATGAGGACAGACTTAAGGATCTTAATATGTGCACCTTAGAGGAAAGGTGGGATAGAGGTGATGTGATTGAGATGTTTAAATACCTCCGTGGCATAAATGTTCAGGGAGAGAGCCTCTTTCAATTGAAAGCAAGTTCTGCTACGAGGGGACATGGGATGAGGGTGAAGGGAGATAGATTCAGGAGTGATATACGGAAATATTTCTTTACGGAAAGAGTAGTGGATCCGTGGAATAGTCTCCCAGTGGAGGTGGTAGAGATGAGGACAGTAACTGAATTCAAAAAAGCATGGGACAAACACAGAGGATCTCTAAAGGAAAAAAGGGGACTGTTGTAGTTGTTATGGAAGGACAGACTAGATAGGCGATGTGGTCTTTTTCTGTTGTCATATTTCTATGTTTCTAAAATAAACATAACTATCTCTTATATCTGAACAAATATGGGTGACCTACATGGAGCGGTGGGTACACCCCTAAACAAAGGCATGGGGAGAGGCAGGTGCACCTTCTCTTCCCGCCTTGCTAGGCAGACTAGATGGACCATACTGGTCTTTATCTGCCTTCATATACTACATTACTGTGATTACCAGAGTGGGGCAAACTGAACCTGTGAAGGCATATTTTAGAAATGACATATTGGTGCATTCTGAGACATCCAGACCAAAACAGCCCAAGAAAAAGACTGGCATGTGTAAGTTCGGGCATGATTTTGGAAATGTGTATGCATCTAAATTGCCTGTTGGTGGGAATGTCTATTTAGACACCTGGCTTTCCAACAACAACTTAAACATCAACATAAATAAATCTGAAGCTATCATCATTACAAGGGATTCCACATTCACTCCTCCTACCTCTATCAACATCTCAAATACACTAATCACAATAAAAGACGAAGTTCGATATCTTGGAATGATTCTAGACAAGCAACTTACCCTCCAACCATATATCAACAAGATATCCAAATCAGCTTTTTTCAAACTAGCAATGCTTCGTAGACTAAAACCTCTCCTCAATAAAGAACATTTCCACACAGTATGCCAGGCGATCATTATACCTGTACTGGATTACTGTAATCTCCTCTACCAAGGTCTACCTAAACAATCCACTCGTCCCCTTCAAATAGTACAGAACACTGCTGCCCGTATCATTTCTGGCGCCTCATTACAAGACCATATAACTCCCATACTACATGACCTGCACTGGCTGCCAATCTCTTCACGGGCGAAATATAAATCAGCACTTACCATCTTTAAAATTTAAAAACAACATTTCAGCAGGAATACTACAAGAGCTCATCGGAACCAAAGAAAGCAAAAGACCAGACAGAAACAGCACCAAAAACACTATACTATAGAAAAAATGAAAGAACATCACTCTGAAATCCTGAGCCGCTCCCTGAACAAACCCCACGAGCTCTTCAATATAGTCAAGGCTCTAGTGAAGCAACCCTCACCCCCCCAATCAGCCATGATACACCCTCAGGAATATGCAGACTACTTGCTGACCAAGACCAACAATATCAGTGAAGCCACATTGTCCAGCCATAGCAACAAACCAGCCCAACTTATTCTGCTTACCTCTCTCATGACACCATCAGCCGCAGGTATTGAGGACATCATTGCAGCCATTAATGCCACCACTGCTCCAAACGACCCTTGTCCAGCATTCTGGATAAAATCACTACGTAAGGAAATCAGCCCTATACTAGCCAAGATCATGGACCTGTCCTTCTCCACAGGGCTATTCCCGTCATGCCTCAAGCAAACGTCAATCCGGCCCCTTCTGAAGAACACTAAACTTAGTCCCCAGAAGGTAGAATCATACCGTCCAATATCAAGCATCCCGCTGCTAGCAAAGATAATCGAGAAGGTGGTCCAATGTCAAATACAGGACCACATCGACTCTACGGCTCCCCTTGACCCATGCCAACATGGCTTTAGGGAATCAACATGGCGTCAAAACTCTCCTTACCACGCTCATCAACACATTGATCATGGGAATCGGCAACATAAAACAAGGATATGCCCTAATTTTCCTGGACATTGCCGCCACATTCGATTCCGTCAACCATGAACAACTCCTGATACGGCTTCATGAAAAAGGAATTAATGGCTCAGCATGGAGATGGTGCAAATCCTATCTAACGGACAGATGGCAGCAGGTACGTACAGGACCCACGACTTCTAAACCTTTCCAACAAAAACAGGGCGTGCCTCAGGGCTCTTCGCTCTCCGCCCACTTATTCAATATATACATGCAACCCATATGTGAAATAATCCGCTCCCATAACATCTCATGCCTGATCTATCCAGATGACATACTACTCTTCACCCCATTCATGACTGACCAACCGGATTTCGCCCCACTAGTAAAATGCTTTGAGGTAACTGACTGTCTCCACTCACAGAGCCTCAAGATAAACTTCAGCAAGACGGATGTACTGTTCATTACTAGAAATCAATCCTTCTCCCCACCGGCGACACTAAAGACGAGAGACACTGAGCTCCCGAGTAGAACCACCATCTGCTACCTAGGCGTTACGCTAGACCAGCACCTCGAATTTAAAGTGCACATCAGCAACACCATCAAGAAAATCTACCACAAAATAAGAACAATGTGACATCTCCGACCCCTGCAACCAGATGACTTCAGAATAGTTTTTCAGGCACTTGTGGCCTCCCACTTTGACTACTCCAACACAATTCTGCACGGGCTACCCAAAAACACACTAAACCCGTTACAGCTGGCAATGAATGCAGCTGCACGCTTCCTCCACGGGGCCTCTAGAAGAGACCACATTACCCCAATCCTAAAGGATTTGCACTGGCTACCAATCTACTGCCGGCTAACCTATAAAGTAGTCCTGATGACCTTCAAGGCCATCAACAAAATATCCTCCACCTCCCTTATGGATCTTATCTACCCCACCCTGGCAAACAGAGCAAGGAGGACATCCACCGCCAACACACTACAAACCCCCAAGGAAATAACAAAATGCACCCAGGCAACAAAGAACTGAGCCTTCAAGTTCTATGTTCCCAGCTGCTGGAATGCACTCCCAACTACCATCCGAGCAATCACTGACCTTACTCAATTCAGAAAAGCTCTAAAACACCTACTCCTACACTACTCACAGCCCAGCAATTCAACCACACCCCGCCTTGCACCCATCTAGCCAATTGTAAAGAACAGATGACTCATGTGTATATTGTAGATAGTTGTAGGTAGCTGTAGATAGTTGTAGATAGCAGTAGATAGATCTCCCCAGTTGATATTCCAAATTGAATTACCCGTTCAGTGTAAGTACATAACAGGTCCCTGTTTTGTACAAAATGTTATATGTAAACTGCACTGATTTTAAAGAGTGCGGTATATAAAAGCAATAAATAAATAAAAAAATAAAATATACCAACCCCCAGTCTCTTCACAAGAACCAATAAATCAACATCCATGCAAGCCTTCTCTCTTGCTGCCCCTGCTATTTGGAATGTCCTCCCAGAAAATCTAAGATCAACAACTGACTTAAAAGATTTCCGAAAATTGCTCAAAATCACTCTATTCATTGAACAATTATAAGAAGACCCCCAATCACACTAACCACCACAGGCCGATCTACACAAGCAATGCCATCTACACCAGTCAACCCTCCTACTACACTTACCAAGATGTACATAAGTAGTGTTGATGATACAAGAAACTGTTTAAGTTTTCAGAGTCACGTTGTTAATGCCTAAAATTGCAAGTTCTCTATTATTGTTTAAATTTGCAAGTTCTTTGTAAAGGTTAAGTTATTGTAAACCGCCTTGATTAAATGAAAAGGCGGTATATGAAAACTGTTAAATAAATAAATAATAAAATAAATCTCTGCAATGGTATTGTAGACAGGGGAGTGCAGGCACGAACATTCAGCAACATGAAAATAACAGAACAAGGTTCCCCATTTCTAGCATCTCACTTTATGGTTGTGGACAGTGCTGAGGACGTTAGAGTACTATTTTCTGTACATCCTTCAGATGTTTTGCTGGCAGAATAAGCGCTTTGCTGATGCCCTTTCTTGCCCTGGAGCAGGTGTAGATTTGGACGAAGGTAGAGATGTGTTCAGTGTTTCTAAAATTGCACACACGTGTCTGAATTCATAGGAACGCCTGTCTCTGTGATATGGACATCTGTGTACTTGTTTTCAGATGTCCAAAGCACAAACAGAGCTTCTAAAATGACCTCATTATTCCTTGTCTTGATTAAATAAAGAATTCAATTCTAATTATTATGTATAGTTTTAGGAATTTTTGTGGAATGTCGCTATTGCAGTTTCCTTCAAAAGAGTACTTACCTGTTTGAATATTGCGCTCTGATGGACAGCTTCTCTTTACCATCTGCGGTTCTTCTGTGGACATCTATTTTCTTAGGATGCACTAAACTATGGAATGACTTGCCTGAGAGGCTTAGACAGGAGCTGAACTTTCCTTCTTTACATAAGCAGCTAAAACCAGCCCTATTTACTGAAGCTTATCACTTGTACCCGATTGAATGTGTAATTTAGATTGATTTATTGTTTATTATTTATCTATATTGTACATCATCTAAATACTGTAGGTGATTTATAAATTAATAAATACAATGAAATGAAAATGAAAGTACATAAATGATTTAGATGCTGCGACTGACTTTTTTAAAAACCCACTGACGGCAATGTTTGAATACTGACCCAGTAGTGCTTAAAATTGGTTGAAAATCTGAAATTTAGGTGCCTAACGTTTAGGCATGGCGAGCTCTCTGAAACCCGAGCCCATGTTACTATGATAATTTTGTGTTCAGCTGCAGTACATGGTGCTCTTTCCTTTCTGCCCCGCTCGCGTTATCGTCTTCAGATGATTCAGAAGAGTTGAAACCACAAAAATGGCTTGTGGTTTTGCCTGTTTCAGTCACTGTATATCTGAGCGGCTTCCCAGTATGATTCAATATGTATTGTTTTTAGAGTTTGGGGCAGAGGCATGGCTAGGGACTTAAAAGATTTGGGGCTTGAACCCATAGAACTTCACTCTGAAATTTTGATCATTAAGTTCAACGGTCACAGTCAGTCCTGCTTTCACCCATCCCCACCCTGAGAATGATCATAGTGTTACTGAAATCCTGCTGTCACTTCAGTAACAATACCACAAAGTCCTTCCACTTCCAGGCACTCTTGGATGTAACATAAAACCCACAAAAAAGTAATTGAAAACCTATAGAGTAAACCTACGATGCATCATAGCGGGAATGCTCACAACCCTCCCAGCAAGGATCCCGCCAATGAAAAGGCAGAGCTGTAACTATTTCACTGGACTCTGGGACACTAATACATCTGCTACAGGGACACACATTTTCCGGATATGCTGTTCTGCCTCTCATTGCTACATATCAATAAACATATTTTTTAAAATGTCATATAGTACATTATTCGTAAGCATAGATACATAATTAAGAAATATCTCTGCACAGATGCTACATACTTGTACGATGCCTCGGTCATGCATGTGGAATGCAGACAGACCCTCACTAAATACAGAATAAGTGGCCACAAATAAGAAATGGAAACATACAGCAAACTTTTACTCCTTTACAGCCCCCTCGCAGGTTGGTAGAGAGAAGACAGGGTGCAAGCTTCCTCCCGCTCTCTGTCCCCCCACCACCTCTCTTTGTTCTTTTTATGTACTAGAAGTTTCCAGTTTTCATTTCTGTCATCTTTCCTTGTTTATTCATTTTCCCTCTTACCCACTCTATTTTCTCAGTTTCTCCTGTAGACTTTTCCAGCCTGATGCTATCTATCTTCTTTTATTTTTTTAATTCCTTTTTGTTGTTCTTTCCCCTGCCCCCCTCTTCCATTCTCCTCTCTCTTGTTCCTCTCATGGCCGCCTCCGTCCTCCCCTCCCCTAGGACTGTCACTGCTCTCTTCCTGCTCCGATTAGAGATTTCTCATCTCTCTTCT
The DNA here is from genome assembly GCA_033557465.1 of Ichthyophis bannanicus. Taxonomy (NCBI): domain Eukaryota; kingdom Metazoa; phylum Chordata; class Amphibia; order Gymnophiona; family Ichthyophiidae; genus Ichthyophis; species Ichthyophis bannanicus. The sequence goes on from CM066032.1 coordinate 644,633,885, forward strand.
CCTCCGTTCCTCCTCATCTCCGTCCTCACCATCCTCCTCCCCTCCCCACGTCACTCTCCGTCCTGCCTTCACCCACCCCCTGTTATGTTCTCCTCCTCCATTTGTTCCCCTTCCAACCCTCGGAGCAGATGCTATATTGGGCGCCCTAGACAATGAGATCATTTATCCAGGGTTATTTGAACACTGCCTGCCCTCCCTGCACCGTTGCTTCTTTGAATCAGTGTGGCATCAGGACCTATTGTTTGCTCTGACTGCAGCTGCTCGTTGCCATCCCTAGAAGCTGGTTATCACCCTAGGTGACTACCTAATTTGCTTAATAGTTAAGCCAGCCCTGCTGGCCCCGCCTCATCTCACTTCCCTCCTTCCTTTGCCATGTCTCTCCTCTTCCCATATCTACTCCCCTCCCCTCCTTTTCCTTCTCCAGCAACATACCGCAGGGATCCGGCACAAGTGTAGTGGATTATACAGAAATCAAATTGACTACGTCTGTGGAAGAGAAGGATAGAAAAGCTTGACAAAACCTGGAGCTGTGACTACTAGTATGCAAACTCAATCTAAAGTTGAAAAAGAGCAAGCCACTCATGAATGTAGCAAAATATGACCTTGAGAATATACCACTGGAATTTAAAGACTGCCTGAAAAATTGATTTGCTGCTTTAGATATAAATAATAGAGTTCCAGAAGGGTTAAGGATTTTCGGGTGATTATGGTATGAAAATGACTCCGTCTAGATTAAAAATGTTATGTGAAAGGGAGTGGCCCGCGTTAGTTGCTTCATGGCCCCGTGGGGACATCGATTTAGAAACAGTTTTTCGAGTTCATCAGCTTATACAAAGAGTGTATCCTGACCAGTTCCCCTACATAGATTCCTGGTTAAGTGCTTGTGAACAGCAGCCCTCATGGATGAAGCGCTGCTATGAGGAGCGCTGTAAAATATTTGTAGCCACTACTAGGGGAACCAGAAAAGTTAAGGAGGAGAAGCCGCCTGTGTATTCTGCCCCAGAGTCCCCAGATATCCTGGCTAGGTTACCCCAGTACCCACAGAAGTTAGTTCCCCCAGCACCACAGCCTGAAGTGGAGCCAGATGAGGAGCCCCAGAAACTACCGCTGCAGCAGCCTAAGAAGCACCCTACCCCGAGTGATAGTCCCGAGTCAGGCCCAAGCACGTCGGGGGGACTCGAGTCCTCTGACGAAATAGAAAGCGGAGGCTCTCCTGCCAGTTCAGGGTCACCCACCAAGGAGATTTGTGCCCGGGAGCCTTATGATTTAAGAAGCGTAACTCCCAAGAAGAAGAAGGAGAAAGCGGGGCACCCAATGCCATTACGCCAAGTGCCTGGAATACCTGTTTTAAATGATCAGGGCCAGATGGCGCCAGGACCAACCAGCTTAGTCTACATACCCTTTTCCACCACTGATTTATTAAACTGGAAAACGCATTATGCATCCTATACAGCCAAGCCCCAGGAATTAACAGAATTAATGTCTAGCATTATGCAAACTCATCAGCCTATTTGGGCCGATTGTCACCAGCTCCTGTCCACCCTTTTTACTACTGAGGAGCGATGGCGCATCGGGCAAGCAGCCCTCCATTGGTTAGAAGAGAACCCTGTAGAAGGGGGAGGAATAAACCCCCCACAAGCAGCTGTTGCAGAATACCCAAATGAAGATCCCGGGTGGGACCCGAATGATGAAAGGGGGGCGGTGGCCCTAACCAGATTTCGCCAGGCCTTACTGCAGGGCCTGAAGAAGGGAGGCCAGAGGGCCATGAATATCGGGAAGGTATCAGAAGTTCTCCAAGGTCCAGATGAGAGCCCAGCGGCCTTTATACCCCATATGATCCCGCTGCTCAGGAAAATTTACGCATGGTAAATGCGGCCTTTGTTAGTCAGTCCCAGAGAGACATAAAATGAAAATTGCAGAAATTGGATGGATTTGCGGGCATGAATACAGCACAGTTAATGGAAGTCGCTCAGAAAGTATTTGTGAATCATGAAAATGAACGAGACAGAGAAAGTGAACGAAAGATGAAGAAGGCAGATCTTCTTGCTGCTGCTATAACCGAACGACGTGGAGGAGGTTTTCCTAATCAAAGGACCAGAGGCCGCGGAAGTGAAAGGTCTCAATTGGGTGCGAATCAGTGCGCCTACTGCAAGGAAGAAGGACATTGGAGAAATGAATGCCCGCATCTGGACTCCGCCCCCGCAAGGGGAGGAGGGAGTCCCTGGAGGCCAGGAGGATGATTTTGAAGGAGGGGAGGAATGAACCGAACACAGTTCCAGCAAGAGAGGGAGGAAGCCATTGAGGGAGTGGCAGTAGCAACAGGCTATGACCTGGATGACGTGGATGAAGACTGGGCCAGACTGGGCTCCAAGTTCACCCTGGGTCCCCAGGAGCCTATGGTCAGTTTGAAGATAGGGGACCAATACATGGAGTTTATGGTAGATACAGGAGCAGAACATTCAGTAGTAGCCAAGCCAGTAGCTCCTCTTTCCTCATGATCTGTTACTATTGTTGGAGCCACTGGAAATAAAGCCACAAAGTCATTCTTACAGAACCGCATGTGTGAACTAGGGGGACAGAAAATAGCACACCAGTTCTTGTATATGCCTGAGTGCCCTATTCCACTACTGGGCCGAGACATGCTTGCTAAGCTCCAGGCACAAATAACTTTCGCTGAAGGGGGAGAAATGAAAATGACTGTGAACCCAAAGCCTGCTGGATTGATGGTGCTCACTGTTCCCTGAGAAGAAGAGTGGCGGTTCTATAGTGCACCTCCAATAAAGTCAACTAGTTCCTGTATACCTACCAACCTTATAGCCCCACCTGAAGTATGGGCAGAAGATAATCCACCTGGCCTAGCAAAGAACATAGCTCCTGTCATTGTCACCCTCAAGCCAGGAGTGGAACCAGTGTATGTGAAGCAGTATCCTCTCCCTCGACCAGCCATTGAAGGAATCCACTGCCATTTGATGAAACTACTGAAGTATGGACTTCTCAAGGAATGCCAGTCACCTTGGAACACCCCCCCCCCTTCTCCCAGTTAAGAAACCTGGGACAGGGGACTACCACCCAGTACAAGACTTAAGGTGAGTGAATGATGCAGTTGAAACTATACACCCTGTAGTACCAAATCCTTATACTCTCTTGGGACTGATCCCCACTGAGGCTACTCATTTCACCATCCTGGACCTGAAAGATGCCTTTTTCTGTGTATGCTTATCCCCTACTAGTCAACTTTTATTCGCTTTCGAGTGGCAAGACCCCACAACAGGAAGGCGGGGCCAACTCACCTGGACCAGATTACCCCAAGGATTCAAGAATTCACCTACTCTCTTCAGTGCTGCCCTGAATCAAGATCTCTCAAGTTACCCAGTGGACCCAGGAAAGAGGGTTCTTCTTCAGTATGTAGATGACTTGCTCATAGCCACCAACTCAGAAAGTGAATGCCTACAAGCCACTAGTGAACTCTTGTATCTTCTCAAAGAAGCTGGATACAAAGTCTCAAGAGCCAAAGCACAACTGTGCCAAACTGAAGTCAAGTATCTAGGATTCCAGTTGTCCAGTGGGATCCGACGTCTGGGACCAGAACGCAAAGAAGCTGTATGTAGTATCCCTACTCCAACCACTAGGAGGCAAGTAAGAGCCTTCCTGGGGACCATGGGGTACTGTCGCATATGGATCCCCAATTTCGTGCTGATTGCAAAACCACTGTACCAAGTCACCAAAGGAATGGAAAAATCTCCACTAGAATGGGGACCTGTACAAGATGCTGCATTCCAGTCTCTGAAAAATGCCCTGATGTCATCTCCAGCTCTAGGTCTTCCAGATGTTCAGAAGCCTTTCCATCTTTTTGTCCATGAGTCACAAGGAAACGCATTGGGAGTATTGACTCAATCTCTTGGATCTTGGCAGCGACCAGTAGCCTATCTGTCAAAACAATTGGATGTAGTTGCTAAAGGATGGCCCCCTTGTTTGAGAGCTGTTGCAGCAACAGCCCTCCTAGTGGGCGAAGCAGATAAGCTCACACTGGGGCAAACTCTTCAAGTCACCATACCACACTGTTCTGACTCTCATGGAACACAAAGGAAACTTCTGGCTAACCAATGCACGAATGTTGAAATATCAGAGCATGCTGTGCGAAAACCCCCAGATACAGTTGAAAGTCAGTCAAGCTTTGAACCCTGCTACGTTGTTTCCAATTGGTCCTGGGCCCCCTGATCATAACTGTTTAGAGACCATGGACACTGTATTTTCAAGTCACCCTGATTTGACTGATGTCCCTCTAGAGGACCCTGAACGGACTTTCTTTGTGGATGGAAGCAGTTTGATCATCAATGGACATCGTTGTGCTGGATATGCAGTGGTGACCCTTGATCTGGTAGTTGAGTCCTCAGCCCTGACCCCAGGAACTTCTGCACAGAAAGCTGAATTGATAGCCCTCACCAGAGCCTTGACATTAGGAGAAGGACTCCACTTAAATGTGTACACAGATTCCAAATATGCTTTCACCACTTTGCATGCACATAGAGCCTTGTATAAAGAGCGAGGGTTGATCACCTCAGGGGGTAAGGCCATTAGGTATGGGCCCGAGATCTTGATGTTATTAGATGCTGTGTGGGCCCCCAAACAAGTGTCAGTCATGCACTGCCAAAGTCATCAGGCAGGAGCAGAAGTCACTCGAGGGAATAGATTTGCAGATGCCACAGCCCGAAAGGCAGCCACCACAGGACAAGTTAGGACCCAAGATACTGTAATGCAAGCAGCCCTATTCCCTGTGCCCCTTATTTCCTGGGCACCCCGATACACTACAAGAGAGTTAGACTATTATTGTGAAAAGGAGGGAGGAGTCTTGACAGAACAAGGTTGGATAGTGTTGCCACCCCCAGAAGGTAGTCCACCTCCAGGTCCTACAGTCATCCCTGAAGCATTAGGGCCAGCCTTTGTTCAAGCTTTTCACCAAGCCACACACTATGGAAAAACAGCTATGGAAAAAGCCCCGCGACCCCATTTCTGTATTTCACTGCTAGGATCCCTGACTGCCTCAGTGGCACAGCAATGTTTGATATGTGCCAAAAATAATGCCAAGTAAGGTCCCGTTCCACCCCCAAGAGTTCAGTCAGTAGGGGTGACCCCAATGAGTGATATACAGGTGGATTTTGCTGAAATGCCCCGTGCAAATGGATATCACTATATGTTAGTGTTAGTCTGTAAATTTTCGGGATGGGTGGAAGCCTATCCCACCCGAACTGAGAGAGCCTGAGAAGTTACTAGGGTATTGCTTCATGAGATCATTCCCCGATTCAGAATACCATTGACTATAGGGTCAGATAATGGTCCATCATTTGTATCCCAAGTGACCCAACAGTTAGCTCGAGCTCTGCAAATACAATGGAAGTTACACACTGCTTACAGACCCCAGAGTTCAGGGAAAGTGGAACGTATGAATAGAACCTTGAAAACTCAGCTATCCAAACTTTGCCAAGAAACACACCTAAAGTGGCTCCAAGTTCTCCCTATAACCCTTCTTAGGATACGTTCAGCTCCCACCAGATCCCTAGGAGTCTCCCCTTTTGAGATATTGTATGGGCAACCTCCACCCATAGTGCCGGGAATAAAGGGAGACATGAGACAGATAGGATCTAAAATAACTAGACAAGAACTATTAGCTTTAGGTTCTGTCTTGCAGAATCTCCAAATGTGGGTGCAAGATCGACTACCCATCAACCTGACCGAGCCTCTGCATCCCTTCAAGCCAGGAACGTCCGTGTGGGTGAAAGAGTGGAGAAAGACCCCGCTGGTGCCGCATTGGAAGGGACCATACGTCGTCATCCTGTCAACCCCCACTGCAGTGAAAGTTGCAGAATTTGAACCCTGGATCCACCACAGTCATGTGAAGCTGGCAGCTACTCCTGATCCTGACCAATGGACGTCAGTGAATGATCCCGAGACTCCATTGCGACTCACATTGAGGAGACAGCCGGCACTATAGAGAATCTTCAGAATCTATCTTTGTCACGCTAGAGTGACCATCGCAGCAGGAGAAAAGAAGAATCAACAAGTTCACCATACCCAACTTTCCAGTTGATCTCCAAAGACTGTAACCACAATGTTCTTCCACTATTGCCTTGTGGGAGTGGTGATCCTGGGAATCCTGGCAAAGATTTTTGCCCTACCCCCTTGTGCAGCCTGCATAACCACCACCCGAACGGGACAGAAGATTACTCAGACTTTACTCTATCATTCCTACTATACTTGCACTGGAACAGTCAGCCGGTGTATTTATAATGGCACCGAACTGAATATTTGCACAAAGGGGAAAAGTAAGACTTGTTATAACCCCTGGCAAAACCCTTCATATTATACATTTGAGATACGTTGGAATGATGAAGATGGAGCCATCCTAAATGCGACAAAACCCCTTGCAAACCCCACAAAACCTATTATCTTGAACTTTGATGCTTGTGATGCAATTAACAGAAATGCTTACCACAGATGTGGGTCATGGGAGCGAGCATACTACCATGATGATAAATATATGTGTCCAGAAGGAGCCTACGGATGGGGACGGTGCACAGGAAAGAACTCTCCAACTACCACTTACACCACTGCATCTAAACATGATTACTTCTGCCCAAAATGGGACTGCGTATATTTTGCTACATGAAAGAATGCACCTGTGGGACGAGATGGTGATAATCGCAAAGGCAGTCTGACGAAGATCAGATTACCTGAGCCCAAGAAATGCCAGAAAGGTGCCTGTAATCCCCTACAACTTCTCATAGTCAACCCCAGCCAATAAGCAAGGATACAAATTTGGGTTGCGTATAGCAGGAGGAGGTATAGATCCTGGGACTATCTTGTATCTGCAATTAAACACCAAGACCCATGTATCCTCACCCTATCATATACATCACTCCTTCTACGAGGCCATGAAAGCAGAGTTTGAAATTCCTCCTGCCTCCCAGAACTTGTTTCTTGAGCTAGCAGGAGCAGTTGCATCTAGTCTCCACGTTTCAGACTGTTTATTTTGTGGAGGAACTACGATGGGAGACAAATGGCCTTGGGAGGCACAAAAACTGAACTATTCTGTTCCATATAATCAGACTGATATACATAATACCACGAGTGAATGGGTATTGACCCACTCCATTGTGGGTAACTTATGTTTTGCTCGCTATGGACCATTGTTTAATATGGAAGTGGGGCAGCTGGTCTGTCTCAATCAGATGTTTTACAACAGTACCACTAAGAAGACATCTTGGTGGTCAGGAGTCAATGCTACTGAACCTTCCAATCCTCTAGTTTGTTTCCCTAAACTTGCCAGTATCTGGACAAACTTAGCAGCATATAATTCCTGGCAAGCACCACCTGGACTGTACTGGATTTGCGGAACCCGAGCATATGCTAGGCTCCCTCACCATTGGGGAGGCGCATGTGTATTGGGAACCATACGACCTTCCTTTTTCCTTTTGCCTACATCCCATGGAGAACAACTGGGATATCCTGTGTACAGAAGTCGACAGCTAAAGGAGGCCTTGAAAATAGGCCAATGGGACAAATGGGATGCGACATCTGAAGAATGGCCACCTGAGAGAATTATCTCATACTATGGACCTGCTACTTGGGAGCAGGATGGGACATAGGGATATCGTACCCCTGTTTATATGATTAATCGAATAATACGTTTGCAAGCTGTTGTTGAAATAATAACTAATGAAACTAGTAAAGCATTAACCCTTCTGGCAAAGCAAAGTACGCAAATGCGCACAGCCATTTATCAAAATCGTTTAGCTTTAGACTATTTGTTAGCAGCTGAGGGTGGGTTATGTGGAAAGTTGAACTTAAGTAATTGTTGTTTACAGATTGATAATAATGGGCATGTAGTTGAAGATTTAGCCACCCAGATGAGAGAGCAGACATTTGTGCCTGTCCAAACCTGGCACAGTTTGAAGATGGATGGGTGGTTTGGTTCATTATTTTCATGGATTGGTGGTCTAAAAGCCCTTATGTTTATTGTATTATTCATATTAGCAATGTGCTTATTGCTCCCTTGTCTCCTACCCCTTTGCTTACGCATAATGACTTCAGCAATTGATAACACTATAGAGCGAAAGGCAGCTGCGAAGGTATTAGCTATGTGGCAATATTACCCTATACCCCACGATGATGCTATTACACCTGTGTAATGTGTTAATTGACTAATGAATGATTTAATTCTCACCCTTTCTCACTTGCGGGTGAGAATAATCAAAGGGGAGAATGTGGCAGGCTATGGCCTAGCATGGCCTGCTACTATGAAAGGCCTGTAAGTTAGGCCTGGATCCTAACTCCCATTATAGCTAGAAAAGAACCAAAAATCTGTGAGAAATGAGAAAACTGTTTTAAAATGCTTAATAAGAAGTTTTACATGAATTCATAAGTCTTTCATTATTCTCTTGTGTGCAAAAGAAAAATGTTTCAATACATGCATTCCTGAAGCTAGGGATAACCTTGCAGTAGAGAAGTATCAAAATCAAGAACTGCACCATTGTTAGAACAATCCTAAGGGAGGGGGGGGGCTGGCTGCTAGGCCCCGGAGGGATTTCTGATTGGACAGGTGCAGGGAGCGTGGAACCAATGAGAAGTATGCATGTATCAAGCTAGAACCAATAGAAAGTTCTCATGTATCAAACTAAAATAGAGGTATAAATGGTTATGTCTCTGTAAAAACCTTTGCTCAGTTCCTTTTGAAGCTTTGACTGACTGGGCCTGTGCACAATAAACTGGCTTGGACCCTGTCAATTGACTCCTGGATTTATTCATTGATTGCACTTTGCTGCAGCAATTTGACTAAAGTAGTAGCGGTGCTCACATCACTTAGGGAAGCAGGTTTGCCAGTAAACCCTCAGAAATGCTCCTTTGCCCAAAGGGAGGTCAGATATCTGGGTCACCTAGCAGGGTTTGGACAGATTAAACAACCCATAGATAAGGTGGAAAGCATTTGGTCTTTCCGTCTACCCACTACTAAGAAGCAATTGAGCAGGATCTTAGGCTTAGTGGGTTACTATCGTCGATTCATTCCTCAGTTTGCAGAGTTGTCCTACTCCCTAAGATGCTTAAGAAAGTCTGGCCTAATCAGTTGATGTGGACGCAAGATACCCTAGGAACATTCAGAGACCTGAAAAACATATCCTGCAAGGAACCAGTGCTCTGGGGAATTGATTTTTTCTTGTGAATTCATCCTACAAATGGACGCATCCACAGTGCGGCTAGGTGCGGTTCTATCACAGAGACAGAACGGGTAAGAGTATCTGGTTATGTATTTGAGTAGGAAGCTATTACAACACGAAAGAAATTGTACCACTATAGAGAGAGAATGTCTAGCCATAAAGTGGGCCATAGATGCTTTGAAATATTATTTGGTAGGATGCCATTTCGCTCTGGTTACAGATCATGCCCCTTTGCAGTGGTTTTACAGGATGAAAGACCATAATGCTAGGTTAACCCGTTGGTACCTAGTCCTTCGGGCATATTCCTTTACCACTGATCATAGGGTGGGGGGAGCAGCATGGTAATGCAGACACCTTATCCCGAATTGCTGACTCTGCTGTCGAGAGTAGCAATATCATAAGGGGTGGGATATGTAAGGAATACCTCCAGGATATACGGGGAACCCCAGAGAAAAAGAGGGAGTGAAAATCCTGTCCTGGGGGAGGGCCCTTTAAGACTCTGCAGAACAGGAGAAATGCCAGGAGAGAGGAAAGAGGAAGTAAAAGATTCACAGAGAGGCTGGAGGAGGGGAGGAGAGAGGAACAGGCAGAGGATCCAGTGGAGGCTACGGAGACAGAGCCTTGGGAGCTGGGAGCTGGAAACTGACGGCTCTGTAGAGCTCATGGAGATAGAGGCTAAGGAACAGAACTTACCGGGTGATAACAGTTTGTCAGACCTACCAGAAGACAGCGAGATGCAGATAGGTTAAAGCAGAGCTACTCAATTCCAGTCCTGGTGGTCCACAATCCTGCAGGTTTTCGGGATATCCCTAATAAATATGCATGAGATATATATGCAATGGAGATATCCTGCCAACCTGACTGGTTTGTGGCCCTCCAGGGCTGGATTTGGAGACCCCTGCCTTACATCTCTGTCATTTACGATTGTGAGTGGGCAAGGTGCAGATGTCCAAGACATCAAAAAAGTTAGATAGCATTTGTCACATTCCTCCTCGCTTCTCACCACCACCAAAATATTATCTATTAGACAACTTTTTGGTGGTGGTGAGAATCGAGGAGGAATGTGACACATTCTATCTACCCTTTTGATGTCTAGGATATCTGTACCTTGTTCACTCACAATCTTAAATGACAGAGGTGTAATGCAGGGGTCTCCAAATCCAGCCCTGGAGGGCCACAAACCAGTCAGGTTGGCAGGATATCTCCAATGCATATATAACTCATGCATATTTATTAGGGATATCCCGAAAACCTGCAGGATTGTGGACCACCAGGACTGGAATTGAGTAGCTCTGGGTTAAAGGAAAACCCCCACTTGTTTCTTTGGGATTCTTTTATAACTCCTATGTGGTCAGGAAAGACTGACTGTTGGTTATTTGGAGTTTTTGTTGTATTTGTTTTCGGCAGTGTGGGAGGGTCGGTGTGACATGAAACACTGATAGGGTGGTTGCTGCCGTGGCCTAGGGTCTACTTGGATACCTAGGCTGAAACTTTTCCTTCAAACTCTCAAAAGTTATAAATAAACAAGAGACTAAGGGGCATGTTTACTAAACATTCCTAACGTGCGGGGCCGCGCTAGTGTGCCTGTGCCATATAAGGAGTGGGCGGTTCAGGCAGAAAATAGAAAAAAAACGGTAGTAAGCAACCGGACGTGTGCGCGTCGCGCTAATGTGCGGGGGTTGACATTAGCGCGTGGAAAGGCAAAGTGGCGCGCTGCTGAGTATACAAAACAACAGAGCCGTGGTACAACAGTGAAGAGACTGACCAATGGTGCAGGGGCCATGGGTTCAATCCCCCAGTGTGCGCAACGACAAAGGTCAGCTGAAGCAGTAACTGTAATGATTAAAATTGTTTTAGGAGGCAAATTAATTTGGAACGGCATAAGGCGGCGCACAGTTATTTTTGGGCGGCATAAGGCGGCGCACAGTGCTTTTTGGGCGGCATAAGGCGGCGCACAGTTATTTTTGGGCAGCAGAAGGCGGCGCACTGGTCCCCTTGGGCGGCAGAAGGCGGCGCGCTGATAGGCACAAGGCGGCGCGCTGATGCACAAGCACAGGAACAGAGCCACAGCACAATGGTTAAAACACTGACCAATGGTGCAGGGATCAGGGATTCAACTCCTCACAATGCCCAGTGAAAAATGCCTGCTGAGGCAGTATGTATTATGTTGTGGAGTGCTGTAGGAGGCTGTATAATTTTATTTTGTTATCACTACTAGCAAACGCACTCTCCCAGCATGTTAACATACGGCGGCACATAAGGCACATGTTACAGTGCATTGTTCGCCAAGGCACCCTTGAATGTCCCCTATAGGGCAGCATGTATGTTGCGACACAGGATAATGTATAGTGCACCCTATAGGGATGGCAACCATAAGGTGGCCTACAGGGCGCCCTATGAAGCACCCTCAGAGGCACCTAATGGGTATAGTAAGCTGAGGGTGGTCTTGCCGGCATAGACATATGTACAGTAAATAAAAATAAAGCTGTGGACAGCCCTACCAAAGGGCCCCACTGTGGGTTTGAACCCATGACCTCTGGCTGCACAGGCAGTGATGTAACCATTGCGCTACAGCTCCATAGCTGTAAGCAGGCCCCTGGCTGGCTGCAGATAGCCTACACGTCACCTCACAGACAGTCTGCTGGTGTCAACAGGATAGGGTTAGGCCACCCGTACCCATGATGCACTGCACATGCAAATTAGCTGTCCGCAGATGGACACAAGATGGGGAATGCACCCCCACAGCACCTCGGCCCTGTTGGGGGAAGTGACCGGGTGCACCCACACAGCACCTTGGCCTAGTAGGGGGCACTGACCGGGTGTTTTACTGGCACAGAGTAGCCACACACCGTTACATCGTGCGGGTACTGTGCTCACCCTGAGTGTGCAATGAGGTGGCCAGGACCAGGTCAACAACACCTGCCATGGCTGATGGAGGCCAAGCGGGCGTTCCAAAGCAGTGTTAATGTGTAAGATAGCTAGTTTCTGCACAAACACCATGGATATCCCTGTCTGCCACCATCAGGCACCCCCCCCCCCCCATATGGCAAACATGGTCCCCATCAAGGGATCCACACTCTACCTCCCTGCAAAGGTGGCAGTAGAGGGCAACATCAACCCCAGTCCTGCTGAGGAACACCACCCCCCCCCCCCCCCCCACAGGCAGGCAGCTCCATACACAGCCATAACACAATAGCAGACAGACATAAGCCCAGGGTATGGTAAGCTGCACTCCACCACCAGATATTCCCCTGCAGCAAGTCAACAGCCACTGCACCCTGCAAGCCATTATAGCAAGACATTTACCAGCTACAAACAGTCTGCTGGTTAGTCCATAGTGCATGTTCCCAATGGAGATGCATGCACCCAGAACTGGGCTGTCTGCATACACAGTAAGCAGATAGATCAGTGACTGGGCCCCAAAGAGAAACCCATATCTATCACATGAGAGAACTACTATACAGCACTATGGGGGGGCCTAGCCATGCTGTGGTCACTGCAAAGTCAGGGTGAGCGTGATCCCCCAGAAGGACATGCTTTGGCCACCCTGTCTGTGTAGGTGGTGGCCGGACACTACAATATCCCAGCCAATGTCCCTGCCAGGGCCCTATGCCCAGTGCAGATGCATCCTGGCCACGCCACCCTGCCCTGGCTATACCCATGGTACCTTGCACCTCATTATGCACATTGGCTGGCCAATACTGGCAACAGTGCTGGCAGTGTGGGCTGTTGAAGGGGCTTGCAGCCAACACCCACTGTATAGACAGACACACACTTCCACACCTCTGCCATCATGGTGCTACGATTGAGGGGGTAAGTAGCCTTGCCCACCAAACCGGTCCTGAGCACGGCAAGGCATGGATATGGTACGCATTACAGCTGGTGGTCACTCCCCAGGGTGGTAAGCACCGTCAGAGGCCAGGCCTGGAGCATGCCCCGCAAACACCTAACAGATTGTTTGGATGGGGTCAACTAGCAGTATGTACGTAACGTATGGATATCTGCCTGCCTGTGCTCCTAGCAAACGTCTCAGAGCTGTGTACCGTATACCTCAGGTGTAGGGTGACATTGGTAAGTTATGCAAGTGCTCGTTTTGGGTGCTGCATGCACAGTCCAATGTTCTGCCTTTCCAGGAGACATTGGCCAATGGGGCCTGTGGGTGTGGGTGTGTCTGCCCTTGATGGCTGCTGCTTTACGGCACAGATTCCCAACTCCAGTCCAGGTTTGCATCACACTGTTCGGGTTTTCCTGCTATCCCTCATGAATATGCATGGGCTACATCTACATGCCATGGGGGTGGTGCATAGATATACAGCACAGGCATTTGTATGAGTGTCAGCATGGAACCTGACTGGTGTGTGGCCCACCAGGACTGCAGTTGGGTGATTCTGCTCTAGGTACTGCCCCTGTTCATGGTGTCTGTGCTCAGTGGGGTAAAAGATAGATGTCTTACCATTGCATATGTCCCCGCCATGAAAGGTGTGTCCTTACTAGCACTGTTTAGTTGTGGGAAAAATATGTGGGCAGGATTGGCAGTAGCCCCAGCTGGGCTTTGAACCTGTGACTTTCTGTTCTTGCATGCACTGTCTGTGTGCACTGCACCACTGTGTAGCCACAGATTGGTTGGATTCCCTGGACTGTCCATGACTGTGGATCCGGCAGGGCCTGTCTGTTGCAGTGGACTGTGCCAGCCTGCACATGGCTAGGCCTCTGTCTTCTGTGGTTAGCAGCCACTGCCCCCTGCACCACATGTACTTGTCCGCCAACATGCTGGCATGAACTTCTCTCAGAAAAAGCAGTTGATCTGATTGCAATGTGGCAGTACGGGACTGCATTTGGGGGACTTGGCTGTAGGTAATGCCCATTGTTGTGGTGTGTGTGCGGTGTTGGGTAAAATATGGGTGTTTTCCCCATGCTTATGTTCCCTGCACTACAGGGGTGTCTGTGCTATCTTTATTTAGTGGTGGGTAAAATATAGGGACTGGGCTGGCAGGTGCCCCAGCTGGGTTTGAACTTCTGCCCTCTGGTCCTAGAGGTAATGACTCTGTCTGCTGTACCACACTTTGGCCACAGAGACAGTGCAGCCCCTGGAGGCAGTAAGCCTGGCAGGATGGAGTCACAAACCCTGCTCTACTCATTTTTACTGTGGGCATATGCACCCTGTCTGGTGACAAACGTGCACATAAACACCAGAAATGACCACGGGAAAATGGGGGAGAAAATATCACCACGCTGGGCGACAGTGGTATTAATGGGCAACCATAGCAAACACCCCGAGGAAAGCTCCACAAACGGAAATGTTTTTCGGAAGAGTCTCCGCTCCGTAGACCCTTCCAATATTCATCTCTTTTTTCTGGAGCTTTGCTGGGTGTGTTTTGTATATTTGCCCATTACTATAACTGTTCCCCAGCTGGATTACTATTTATAATAGTTTTGTTGTGGTCATTTTCAGGTTCTATTTGCAATTTTGTTCTGTGCACATATATCACACTGCTCACGTTTTTTAGGTTTCCCCGGTGTTCCTGTACATTGCTGACGGAAATGGTTTCTCTTCCCTTTAAATGCCCTCTACCGCGAGGGTTTCACTCGCGCTAATTTTTACATGGAAATTCGGGCCCGATACTGTGCGGGGAGCCTCTCCCCTCCCACTCTCCACCCGTTGACCCCGTCCCTCCGCCCCTCCGGAGCCTTCCTCCGCCCTCTTTTAGCCGTTCCACGCCTCTATTGGACATTTGCGGGCCCGCACTTGTACGGGGCCCGTTAGTGTGCCGCGTACCTGTGCGGGGGTGACACGCACGTGTGCGGGGCGTTTAAATGCATTTCTGCGCGTTTAAATGCCGCGTTGCCGTGCGCTATTTTGCGGCGCGCAGATTTGCGGACTTTAGTAAACATGCCCCTAAGTTTTGGCATAGGGAGCAACCTCCCCCCCCCCTCCTCCCTCTAATTAATCAAGAGAAAAGGGGTACTGAGTCCTGGACAAACTGAATTGATTGACAGACAGAGCTTTACAATTAAAAAGACAAAGGAGTACTGCACAGCAAAGCCAACGGACTAAGCTTAGGCTGTGTTTGCGCCATTTTTGAAGTTATTTTGTTTTGACTTGGAAAATCACATTATCACCACTTCCTACCTACTAGCAGTGCAGCTCAATGCTTCCCAAACCTTTGTCCAATGTGAGTCTATTTTAACCCTTAAAAATTACATGGCCCAAGATGTTTCAATGACTGATTCTGTTATGGTCTCGTGTACTTTAGTGCACTTCTATGATAAAAAAGATGAGACAAATGATGACTGGGGCAAGCGGCTGAGCAGCAGTAATAGCCACTGAGTGATGTTTCTCGCATTCACAAGTTATTTTTGTGGTGGATATTGGAACCAGTTATTATCTGTGCACTGTCCTTTTTATTTGGTTCTGGACTTTATTTCTCTACTGAGACAATGTCCCTATATCTCTTGCATGGCTTCAGTAGTGATGCTGCATTTCTGAAGGTTCTGTGCGTCTGATGACATAAGGTCTTTTTGACACTTCAGTGACAGCGAGAAAAGGCCTGGGATTGTCTTTGGCTGCGGGATGGAATTAGTTGATGGGACTGGATTCTAGTGGCTGACACGTGTGCCCATGATCACTGACTCTAATACAGCACATTTTAAGAAACATTGTGTGTGAAAGATATACATAAAATCAAACTCAATTCCCAATATAATTTATAGATCTGCAACAAAAATGGCAGACTGTAAGTTTGTCTTGGAGAGCGTTCTGGAAAACACGAAGAGCAAGTGGGTTAATAAAATCTGCCTTCGACACCTGCGTTTTCTACCTGAGAGGTGCTTGTGACCTGAATTGGCCACTGTTGGAGACAGGATACTGGGCTCAATGGACCTTTGGTCTGACCCATTATGACATCTCTTATGTTCTTTTGCAGTGAGAAGATTATGGGAATTACTGACCTGGAGCCACAGGACGGCCTTCTTTTACCTTTCTTGCAATGTGTTTCAAACCAGCTGTAAATGCTCTCTAGGGTGACCGAAGTCCAATTGTTTTGCACTATAAAATAAGTTTCAAACCAGTTTGCAAAGGGACAGGTAAGAAAGTGAATTTGTATATAGAAGCAACAACTATTCATGTGCCATTAGCACGCGTCTGGTTTTATCTGCACATTCACCTTTCTTTCTGCTCCCTATTATTTTCATTATAAAAGCAAGTGAATAAATAAAGTTCTTTGCACAGGAAGTGACAGTGTCCAAAAATCAAGGTTAACGAACCAAAAAATATAAGTGCTGCATTCCAGTGCATTGTGTCACTTCCTGTGCAAAGAACTTTGTGACCCTGGTAGGGAGTGCACCTGACAGCCACCAGCCATCGCTGTGCGCATGCGCCGATGCTGGTTTCTGCCGAGGGGGTTTCTACAACCCACTCAATGGATGACTCTTCTCCCTTGTGCCTTTTCCTTTCTTCAAGTAAATACCTCTGCTTATAGGAAAATGAAATTTAAAGTCCTGCAGAGAAGAAGTGAGTCTCCTGTTTATTTGCCTGCTTTTAAAATGAATGAATCGTTCTTTCCTTCTTTGTAAAGCGAAGTGACCACAACAAACTCTGCCTGATTCAAACCTGGAGCCCAGAGTAACCACAGTTCCAGCCCACATGGTCTTAGGCAGCCTCTCGGGGCAGGACGTAAAACATTTATAAGAAATGAACCATTCAACTCAGCTCTTTCTTTAAAAATAGAGATAGAAAATAGAAGATTTCAGAAAAGTAAGTGTAAAGGACAAGACAGAGGGATTCCCCCTAAACACCAGTAACACACAATACAACACTTGTGAAGCACAATACAGCATCCCTCCTAAACAGCACTGACACACAATATAGCACCTCTCCTAAACACCACAGACACACAATACAGCACCCCTCCTAAACAACATTGACGCACAATACAGCACTTCTCCTACACACCTGTGACATACAATATAGCACTCCTCCTAAACACCACTGACACACAATATAGCACTCCTCCTACACACCTGTTACACACAATACAGTACGCCTACTAAACATCACAGACACACAATACAGCACTCCTCCTAAACACCATGGACACACAATACAGCACCCCTCCTAAAGACCTGTGACACACCATAGAGACTATGTCCATCTGACTAATTCTCTCTTGCCTTTGACCCTCAGCATCTCTTTGTTATGCTCAACTCTCTCCTCAAGGTCTCTCCTCCCCCAATCCCTCCTTCACTGTCTGCCCAGACCTTGGCTGGCTATTTCCATTACAAAATCCAAAAGAGTAGCCTTGGACAAAGCTCAAAAGGTTCACCTCCCCCCCCCCCCCCTTCAGCCCCAAATCCTCCCCTCACCTTCTATCACCCTTTCTTCCTTTTCTGGAATCACGGAGGAGGAAACTTCAGAACTTCTCTCCTCCTCCACATTGATTACCTGCTCCTCTGATCCCATTCCCAACTGTCTACTAAGCGCTATCTCTTGCACCATCATCCCTTCCATCTGTTATATCCTTAAGCTATTGCTTTCCACTGCAACTGTTCCTATGGCTTTCAAACCTGCTATGGTCACGCCTCTCCTCGCTAGACCCTACCTGTCCTTCCAGCTATCAGCCTCTCTCTCTCCTCTCCTTTGCTTCAAAGCTACTTGAACGAGCAGTTCACCGCTGCTGTCTTGACTTCTTTCCTCTCAAGCTCTTCTGGACCCACTGCAATCTAGCATTTGTCCTCTACATGCCACAGAAATGACTCTTGCCAAAGTCTCCAGCGACTTGTTCCTCACCAAATCTAAGGGCCTTTACTCAATCCTCATCCTTCTTGACCTTTCTGCTGCCTTTAACACTGCTGATCACCATCTTCTCCTCGATACCCTGTCCTCCCTTGGATTTAAGGGCTCTGTTGTGTCCTGGTTCTCTTCTTATCTCTCTCTCGCTCTTTTAGTGCATGTTCTGGTAGATCCTCCTCTACTGCCATCCCGCGTTTAGTTAGTGTACCTCAGGGCTCTGTATTGGGACCTCTCCTTTTCTCTCTCTCTACTCATCCCTTGGTGCACTTATTACCACCCATGGTTTTCAGTATCATCTTTATGCTGACGATTCTCAGATCTACTCTGTGCATGAAATCTCTCTAGGAATCCAGTCCTGGATCTCTGCCTGCTTATCTGACATTGCTGCCTGGATGTCTCACCGCCATCTGAAATTGAACATGGTCCAGACATGGCTCCTTATCTTTCCCCCTAAACCCACCTCCCCCCTTCCTCTCTTCTCGATTTCTGTGGATGCTGCTGCACTCCTCTCCATTTCCTCAGCTCGCAATCTTGGGGGTCATCTTTGACTCTACTCTCTCTTTCTCTGCACACATCCAACAGATAGCTAAAACCTGTTTATAACACTGGCAAAATTTGCCCCTTCCTTTCTACACACGCTCCCTCTGAATCATCTCTCTCCCCTTCAATCGGTTCAAGACTCAGCTGCATGGCTTATCGTCCGCCAGTGTTGCTATGCTCATATAACCCCTCTTCTCGTCACTTCACTAGCTCCCTATCGGTTTCTGCATCTAGTTCAAACGTCTGTAGACCTACAAGCGCATTCATTTGGTGGCTCCTCACTGCCTTTCCTCTCTTAACTCACTCTACACCCCTCTGTGGGAACTCCGCTCCTCTGGCAGATCCCTTTTATCTGTGCCCTTCTCTGCCGCTGCCAACTCCAGACTTCGTTCATTCCATCTTGCTGCTTGATACGCCTGGAACTAAGGTAGTCAGGGCATCTGGCTCATTCTCTAGCTCTATTCAAATGCAGGCTAAAAACTCACCTCTTTGAAACCGCTTTTAGATCCTGTTGCTCCTCACTCTTTTGTCCACTGCTTATGTGTATCTTACAATACTCTAGTTTCCGATTTTGCTATGTGTTTTGTCTTGATTAGATTGTAAGCTCTGATGAGCAGGGACTGTGCCTTACATCTATATGTACAACGCTGCGTAGGCCTGGTAGTGCTACACAAATGATGATTAGTAGTAGAGGGGGTGACCTGCACGGAGTGGAAGGTAGACCTACTCTAGCCATATTACTGGGCAGACTAGATGCACCATACTAGTCATAAGAGCATAAGAACATAAGAAATGCCATACTGGGTCAGACCAAGATCCGTCAAGCCCAGTATCCTGTTTCCAACAGTGGCCAATCCAGGTCACAAGTGCCTAGCAGTTTCCCCCAAAAGACACAGGTTCCACAATGCTTGTATTGGATCAAGCAGTGATATCCAGGGTCCCTTTTAATAATGGTTTATGGACCTTTCTTCAGGGACTTCTCCAAACCGTTTTTAAACACAGCTACATTAACAGATTTTACTACATCCTCCGGTAACGAATTCCAGAGTTTGATTATGCATTGAGTGAAAAAATATTTTCTCTTATTAGTCTTAAAAGGGTTACACTTGTAGCTTCATTGCATGTCCCCTAGTCTTTCTGCGTTTTGATGGTGTAAAGAATTGATCTACATTTATTTATTTATTTATTTTATTTATTACATTTTTCTATACTGCCCCTTCCAGAGATCAGGGGATATTTACAAAGAACCAAACATGTTACATCAAACAGGAACTAACTTTTTACATGATAACATTTACCCATTCTACTCC
The DNA here is from genome assembly GCA_033557465.1 of Ichthyophis bannanicus. NCBI lineage: Eukaryota > Metazoa > Chordata > Amphibia > Gymnophiona > Ichthyophiidae > Ichthyophis > Ichthyophis bannanicus. The sequence goes on from CM066032.1 coordinate 644,653,732, forward strand.
ATTCATTAATTTGTAGACCTCTATCTTGTCTCCCTTCAGCTGTCTCTTTTCCAGGCTGAAAAGCCCTAACCTTTTTTTTTCTCCCCTTTTCCCCCCCTTTCCTTTCCCTTTCACCTTCTGCAACAAGATACTCAACCTATATCAAACATATGCTCTGAATTGCATCAACGTATATTATAACCACATTGCCACATTGTCCAACACTTCATCTGTCTCCTTCTACTCCTAGGGCATCTGTTTGCTTTTGTCTGTGTAGCCTGCGATCACCTTGTGGTGCTCTCCGCCATTCACTTTCTCTCATCTGTCGTCTTGGCCCTTTATTAAATTTTGGAGGTTGAGCTTCTGGTATCTCAGTCCATCCAGCGTCTTCCATCACTTATATCGCCTCTGCTGCTGTTTTAACATATGAGGTTTTTCCCTCAGTGCAAAATTGTAATCCAAAGGGGAACAGCCACTTATATCTGACTGCTTTCTCTCTCAGTTTCTTAGTTATTGCTGCCATCTCCCTCCTTTTTCTCATTGTGATGGATGACAGGTCTGCATACAATTCAATTCGTTGGTTATCCCACTTAAACGTAGGAATCTTCCTTGCAGCTTCCACCACTGCACTTTTGGTATTATATTCATGGAAACAGGCTATTATGTCCCTGACATAACCATCTCTTCTGGGCCCAAGTGCTCTATGAGCCCGATCTATGACCCAACAAAGTCGAGAGCCATCCTTCCCTGCTTCTTTCAGAATTTGTTTGCATATCTTTTCTACCAGTTTCCCACAGTCTCATTTTTCCACGTTCTCAGGGACCCCTCTTATTCTGATGTTTGCTCTTCTTGATCTATTCTCCAGGTCTTCCACTTTAGACCACAAGTTCTCAGCCTCCATTTCCATCGTTTCCATTCTTTCCTGCATTTTCTGCATGCATTGTCCCGCACCTCCATTTTATTCTCAATATCTTCCACATGCTGCCCGATGTCTCTCACATCCTCTTTTAACTCCTCCATCCACGTTTGCGCTTCTGTTTTGAAGCATGCCAAATCTTGCCTGATAGTGCTGAACCAGTCTTTAAGCTCTCCTCGCAAGATCTCCATGTCTCCACTCTGGCTGCAATCCCCATTCTTCATTTTTCCAGCTTCCTCCACGCTGGTAGCATTTACCGCGGCCATTTTGTTTTTCCCTCCGGTGTTCCCCGCAGCGGTCTTATATGCAAACGCCTTCAAATCCGCTGTGCTCTTCATCTCACCGCTGTACTCCACCTCCGCAGCACGCACCAAGTTCATTTTCACCTTTCTCACCACTCTGGTGTGTTATATATTGGCAATTTGCCTCCTGCTTCACAGAGAAAAGCCCTAACCTTTTAAGCCTCTCCTCATAGAGGTATATTCCATCCCCTTTACCATTTTGGTGGATTTTCTCTGAACCTTTTCTAATTCTGCTATATCCTTTTTAAGATACAGCAACCAGAATTGCACACAATATTCATGGTGCAGTCGCACCATGGAATGATACAGAGGCATTATGATGTCATCCTTTGTTTTATTCTCCATTCCTTTCCTTATGATTCCGAGCATTCTATTTGCTGCCTTGGCCACTGCTGCACACTGGGTGGAGGTTTTCAATGTGTTATCCACGATTACATCTAAATATGTTTCCTGGCTGGTGGTTCCTAAGATGATATCTTGCATCATGCAACCATAGTTTGGGTTGTTCTTTCCTAAGTACATAACTTTGCACTTGTCCACTTTAAATTTCACCTGCCATTTGAATTTCCAGTCTTCCAATTTATCAATTTCACAATCCTCTTGGGTTTTAACAACTTTGAATAGTTTTGTGTCATCCATAAATTTGATCACCTCACTCATTATTCCCATTCCCAAATCATTTATGAATATGTCAAAAAGCAGTGGACCCAGCACAGATCCCTGGGGTACACCACTATTCACCTTTCTCTATTGGGAAAATTGACCATTTAGCCCTACCCTTTGCTTTCTATCTTTTAACCAGTTCCTGATCCACAATAGTACACTGCCTCCTATCCCATGACTTTTTAACTTTGCCAAAAGTCTATTATGGAGGGACCTTGTCAAAGGCTTTCTAAAACTCCAGATACACTATATTGACCAGTTCACCTTTATCTCCCCGTTTATTCACACCTTCAAAAAAATATAACAGATTAGTAAGACAAGACCTTTCTTGGCTAAAGCCATCTTGGCTTCCTCCCATTAAACCATGACTATCTACACTAAATAACAGTGGTACACAATGCAACACTCCTAAACAAAACTGACACAATATGAGACCTCTCCTGAACCTTACTGGCATGCAACACTCCTCCTAAACAACACTTACACACAGTACAGCACTCCTCCTACATATCTCTGACACACAATATAGCACTCCTTCTGTGATACACAGTACACTACTCCCTGAAACACAATACAACATCCCACCTTAACACCAATGATACACAATACAGCACTCCTCCTAAAGATCTGTGATACCCAATGCAATACTCCTCCTCAACCCCTGTAATACTCAGTACAACACTCCTCCTTAACACCAGTGATGTTGTTGTTGTTGTTAAGTGCCGTCGAGTCATAATACAAACACTCCTCCTAAGCACCACTGACGCACAGTACAACACCCCTCCTTAAAACGAGTGACATACAGTACAACACTCCTCCTAAACCCCAATTGTAATTCTTCCTAAGCCCAGTCACACGCACATGCAGCTTTTTAAACCAATGATATCTACTCCTACTCCTACTAATGAGCATTTGTATAGTGCTACGAGATGTACGCAGCGCTGCACAGAAATGTAAGAGACAGTCCCTGCTCATCAGAGCTTACAATCTAATCAAGACAGACAATACAGAAGCTGTAGACAGGGATAAAATTAGGGGGAATGGTAAAGGAACAAGGAGATCAGGTGAGTCAAGATCCAAAAGCAGCAGTGAAGAGATGAGTGTTCAGCCTGGATTTGAAAAGGGTCAGAGAAGGCGCCTGATGTACAGACACAGGTAGTTTGTTCTGGGCGTAAGGTGCAGCAAGGTGAAAGGAGCGAAGTCTGGAGTTAGCAATAGAAGAGAAGGGCACAGATAGAAGCAATTTGCCAGACGAGTGGAGTTCCCAAGGAGGTGTGTAGGCAGAGAGAAGAGAAGAAAGGTAGTGAGGAGCTGCAGAGTGAATGCACTTATAGGTCAGCAGGAGAAGTTTGAACTGGATGCGGAAATGGATAAGGAGCTAATGAAGTGACTTGAGAAGAGGGGTAACATGAGCATGACGAGGCTGATGGCAGATTAGCCGTGCAGCAGAGTGTTGAACAGATTGAAGGGGAGAGAGATGCTTCAGAGGGAGTCCAGCAAGGAGTAGGTTACAGTAGTCAAGATGGGAGGTGATTAAGGACTGGATAAGTGTCCTCATAGTGTGTTCAGATAGGAATGGATGGATTTTATTGATGTTATAGAGAAAGAAATGGCAGGTCTTGGTTATATGTAGGACAAGCAAATAGGAAGTCGTCGTTGGACGTCAGCGGGGGTGAGAGTCAAACAGCCTCGCGGTGCCAGAGGCCTTAAGTAAGTGCTGTGGTGCTGTTGGAGACCATTACCGCTGCTGTTGGTCCCAAAGAGGGATGCAGAGGGTCACCCCTGAACCACTCATGCTCTAGGCAGTTCTCTAATTTGCCTAATGGTTGTGCTGACCCTGCGATTACCCCCTCTAATTTTACTTTTAAACATGTATGCTCCTGGGGCGATTTATAGAGGATTGTTTCTGCATTTAAAACACTGTTTTATGCTGAAAATGACTTTAACATGACCCTCTTAGTGCCATGTTGTGTGAACTTTATCTGCTGTAAGGGAAGGCATTGCTGGGAGTGGCATTTGGAACCACACTAAAGCCTTTGGGATCCTTCAGCTGGTACAGCTCCAACGTCACTGTTTGAGATTGGAGTCATCAGAATTATCCCCAAAGAAGCAGCTGGATGAATTTCTACATCGATAGGACTCAGTGACCGACCCAGTATGTGCGATGTCTGAGCTTGGCACTTTAAAATACAGTGGCAGACAACTGCCAGATTACTTAGGCATTTGCTTGCCAAGACTCAAACAGTACGTTTAAATCCAAGCTGGAGAGTCTTTTAACTGGTTAAAAGATAGGAAGCAGAGACTATGGGGCATGTTAACTAAACGTTAGCGCGCATTAAGTGCCGCTACTGTCCCTTCATTTCTGTGGGCCACTGCGGCACTTAATGCACGTTAACTTTTAGTAAACACGCCTCTGTGAGTAAATGGTCAGTTTCCCAGTGGACAGGTTTTAGATTCTTGCCCCTTACATTTCATTGTGTCCGTAGTACAGAGACGGCTCTGATAGCAGTCAGGGATGAGCTGATCTGCTGCGCGAGTAGGAATATTGATGTGGTGCGCTGTACTTGGATGTTTCGCCAGCTTCTAATTCCATCAAGGACGCTGAGCTCATGAGAGGTAGAGGTACAGTGCTTGCTTGGTACTGTGGATCATTGGCAGTGTGGTGGGAGAAGAGAAACCTCTCCTGTGGTCTACCTCAGGGATCCATTTTATCTCCTCATTTATTCAACAGCTTGTTGGCATCATTTGGTACCTTACAGAAGACATTAAGGGTTCGCTGTGTTCTGCTTGCGGATGATGGATTCATTCTTTGTCCTATCACAGCAGATCTGATAACATGTTTGAATCAGCTTAGGAGGGTGATGCAGGACTGGTTTTGTCAACATAAACCACAGCTGACTATGTCTAAGGCAGAGGTGTGGTGGGTTGGGAAATATGATGAATAGTAGGACATTAGATTCAGGGACAAAACGAGTTGCTATGAAAAAGGTGGGAAGAAGTTTGGAGATGTGGTCTGATGCCGGATTAACACTGTAGGAACTAAAATATCCCAAGCGGCTCTTAGGTACCTGCGGATAATTCATCACTTAAGGCTTGATCCGCTAGATTTACAATTATTTCCTCGGACACAGATATTATCCTGTTTGGTAATCATAATGGCATATTAATGGGCTTGTGCAGGAATTGCTTTGTACTTTGCAGGTGATACGGAACATGGCAGTGTGACTTGCTGGAGTTTGAGAAGATATGATTATATTTCCCCCGCGATGAGACAGCTTCATTGGTCCCCGACGGAGTTCCGTATAAAGTTTCAGTTGTGGACATTGTTAGTTAAGCTTCAGCAAGGACTGACACCTAAATACCTTTAGAAGAAAATTGTTAAATATTTGCTGAGCTGGAACTTGCATTCCCAAAATTCTGAATGAGTGTCAGTGGTCCCCTTGAGGGATGTTAGCAAGTGAGTCTTTGGGTGAGAATATTTTCAGTGATAGGGGCAGAGATGTGGAACGCTCGCTCTTCCTTTAGACTTGAGGCAGAATCAGACTATAAAAGGTTTAGAAAGCTCATTTTTAAAGATGTTAGAGTCAGCGTGGGGAAGGAGGTAAGAAGCAGACTGAATTTGTTTAATGGGAGTGGGGGTATTTTATGATAGACAAAACTGTATTTTAGTGATGTAAAACGCAATGTGTAAACTTATTATAATTAGCAGTGGAGGAGCAGCTTAATGGTTACAACTGGCTTGGCAACCAAGAGACCACGGTTCAATTCCTACTAGCCCTCCTTGTGGCCTTGAGCAAGTCACTTAACCCTCCATTGCCTCAGAAGAAAGGCCTGGTAACCTACTGCCAGGAAACCCCAGGAGCTGCTGGGTTGCCAGGAGGCCCACCTTGCGTTTTGCATGTAAGAATGATAAATAAATAAAGGGACTAGGTGTGGGCTAAGGGTCTGCATTTATTAGTGAGAATTTGCTTCCTTAATGCATGACATTGATTTAGCACCCGCTAATTAATTTAGCGTGCCTTAATTTGTCTGTTAGTGTGCATTAAATCAATTTACAATGTACTAAAAATTCCATTAAAACAAATGTGTGAAACTAACTGAAAAAACGCATGAAAATCAGAAAACTTTCATGAAAAAAAAAAAAGAAAACGAACCAAATTTCTCTGGCCTGTGCACATCCCAAAGGTGAGCTAAATTCAAACATATTCATGAGCAGTCTGAAAAAAGGAGTGAAGTGATCAGGTTTATGGACCACATGAAAATATCGCCGACAGTGAGAAAGTGCTGGAAGGATTTGGCAGACTGAGGGACCGAGCCTCCAAACGGCAAAGGAACTTCAATGTGAACAAGTGCAAAGGGATGCGCGGAGAGACACCGAATCCTCTCTATACGCCCCCATCCCAATGCTGGGTGCTGCCGCGAATTGCACACGTGCAGCCCTCATCCAATTGCATTTCCTGGGACCGAGTCTCCTCGTCTGACTTTGCGTTTTGTAAGACTACCTTGCAAGTCCTGCTCAGGGTAGTGCCATACCGAGCCCGTAGCCTAAGAGAGACCACAGCACCGCTTTCTCTCGGCCTGAGCACATGAGGCAGCTCCTTGCTGCAAAGGCACGTGTGTCTCTCCTCTAGTGCAGCATCTGTCACCCTCCCAGCTGCTAATGTGAGAAAGCCAAGCGTGTTGCTCCTATTAGCACTTTGACTGTGATGCTAGGTGCCGATGAGCCTCCAGAGCTGAGCTTTCTCTCGCTGTGGTGCTGCACCCGGGTAAAGGACTGTGATAACATGAAACCAAATGCAGGAAACACAACAGTCAAGGGACACAAAGCACAGCCTACGGTTTTTGTTAGTCAAGATTTAGAATCAGAAGCTGGAAAGAGAAATGGATCAAAGTGCCTCACCCAAACTGCATTTTATCAGTGCTGTTTCGGTGATAACGTCTGAGAAAGGAAGCGCAGGGGGCGATGACTGAATGAACCCCAGAAGAGCATGAGTGTCCTCATATGTTACACCTAAAGGCTTCTATAGGGAAGGAATTTCTATCGAAATCGGCACCTTTAGTGATATAACACGAATATTCACGGGCCGAATGGGATCATTTATGTTTATGATGTTTATTGCATTTGATAAAAACCGCCTTTCACAATAACCAAGGCGGTGTACATTAAAATTCAATAAAAGAAGGCCAATGGCCAGCGAAAAGGAAAAGAAGTGTACAATATCTGACAGGACAGTGGAAGAATCAAGAAAACAGGACAAAGCATAGGCAAAGGATGGGCCTAGGGAGGAACAAGAGGTGGGGGAGAGTATAGATCACACAAAAGGGGAGGGAACATTAAAAGCTAGGGAAAACAGGTGGGTTTTTAAATTTTGTTTAAAGGTAATAAACTGAGGTTCCAGACGGAGGGGGGGGGGGGGAGGAAGGGCATTCCAGAGGGCGGGACCAGCAAAAAAGAAGGCAGAGGAGCGGGTAGACTGCAGGTGAGCACGAGAAGGGGAAGGGAGGGTAAGGCGATTGAGATGGAAAGAGCGAGGGGTGTGTCTGGGAGAGTGAAAGAAGAGGAGATCTGTTAAATATTGTGGAGTGCTTGTGTGGAAGGCTTTATGTATCAGAGTCAGTAATTTGAATGTGGCCCGGAAAGGGACAGGCAACCAGTGAAGATGAAATAGTAGAGGAGTTATGTGATCCCGAGGGGAGGAGCATGTGACAAGGCGTGCGGCAGTGCTCTGAATCTGTTGAAGTCGGGTAAGTTGATTTTTTGGAAGACCGATGAATAGAGAGTTGGCAAAGTCCTCACAAGACATGATTAAAGACAGAACCAATGTGACAAGGGCTGAAGGGGAGAGAAAAGGGCGAATGGAACGAATCTGGCGAAGAAAGAAGAAGGATGATTTTGTGATGTGGGAAATGTGAGAGTGAAAAGATAAGTCAGAATCAAAATGCACACCAAGGTAGCGAAAAGTGGAGACCAGGGGTACAGGAGAGCCGGAAAAAGAAGGGGCCATTGAGGGGGGAGGACCGCTGTGAGAAAACCAGATAGCAATGGTTTTAGTAAGATTTAAGTGTAGGCAGTTGAGCGTCAGCCAATCTGCTACAGCCGCAAGGCAGGAGTCCAACACTGAGAGATCGGGGCAGGAAGGAGAAGTATGATGAAGCAATAGAATATCATCCGCATAGAACAAAGTAGATATACCAAACTGCTGAATCAGGGACGCGGGGGGAGCCAAGAAAAGGTTGAAAAGAAGGGGGGCAAGGACAGAACCCTGAGGAACCCCACAGGGAAGATGATGGGGATCGGAAGGGGGAATGGAGGAGGAAGATGAGAGAACCGCACAAGACTGAGAAGAGAGAAAAGAGTGGAACCAGCGGTGCACAGTACTACAGAGACCTGCATCCCGTAGACGATGAAGGAGGAGGGAGTGATCGACCAAGTCAAAAGCAGCCGAAAGATCTAAAGCAACCGCCACTGAAACGTCACCACGATCACGTGCTACATGTAGTGCATTTGTGAAAGCTAAGAGAATGGTTTTGACACTGTGACCTTGACGGAACCCAGACTGACGAGGGTGAAGGAAGTTAGTGGAGTCAAGGTGATGGGAAAGCTGTGCAAAGACAAATTTCTCCAAGAGTTTAGATCAGGGGTCTCAAACACGCGGCCCGCGAGAGCATTTTGTGCGGCCCGCAACCCGCAACGCCACGGAGTATCCTTTCTGCTATTTCTGCTATTTTTACTCACTGTTTTCCTTAGCGTGATTCCCGGGGCTGCATGGTGTTGGTCTCACATGACCGCGTCACGCGCCTGCCCTCCACCAATCAGCGACAGGCAGGAGGAGGAGAAGAAGGGGGAGGGGGGGGCCGGGCCCAGAAGCAGTCTGAGCAGCCACGAGGTACCAGCGCTTTGAAGCATCGCCTGCTTGGAGGAAGGATCGCCTGCTTGAGGATCGCCAGGGTGCACAGCTCTCCGCGGCAGGTAAGGAAGCAGTCTGCCCAGAATTAAGCCAGCCCTGCCTCCCTCAGTCCCTCTCCTCTTCGGCTTTCAGAGCCGCGAAGGGAGAGCTTCTCCCTCGCGACTCTGTTAAGCTCGAGGGGGCAGAGGGGAAATTTCCCATAAGCCTCAGCCGGCTTAACAGAGTCCCGAGGGAGGAACTCTCCCTTCGCGGTTCTAAGCCGAAGAGGAGAGGGACTGAGGGAGGGAGGGAGGGAGGGATGGCTCTGCCGGGGGGGAGCCTGTGATTTTTGTTGAGGGAGGCCTGTGATTTTTGCTGAGGGAGGGAGGATGGATGGATGGATGGATGGGGGGGGGCTGTGATTTTTGTTGAGGGAGGCCTGTGATTTTTGCTGAGGGAGGGAGGATGGAGGATGGATGGATGGGGGGGGGGCCTGTGATTTTTGCTGAGGGAGGCCTGTGATTTTTGCTGAGGGAGGGTGGATGGAGGATGGATGGATGGGGGGGGGCTGTGATTTTTGCTGAGGGAGGGAGGATGGATGGATGGATGGGGGGGGCTGTGATTTTTGATGAGGGAGGCCTGTGATTTTTGCTGAGGGAGGGAGGATGGTAGGATGGATGGATGGGGCGGGGGCTGTGATTTTTGGTGAGGGAGGCCTGTGATTTTTGCTGAGGGAGGGAGGATGGATGGATGGATGGATGGATGGGGGGGGCTGTGATTTTTGCTGAGGGAGGGAGGGAGGATGGATGGATGGATGGGGGGGCTGTGATTTTTGCTGAGGGAGGGAGGGAGGAGGGAGGATGGAGGGGGGGGCTGTGTTTTTTGCTGTGGGAGGGAGGATGGATGGATGGATGGGGGGGCTGTGATTTTTGCTGCTGCTGCTGATGATGGATGGGGGGGGTCACAACTGGTAATGTGCTGTGGGCTGGGGGTCAGAACCATCACCATTTCTGAACCCCCCAGCCCCACAGCACATTACCAGTTCTAAACCCCCCAGCACATTACCAGTGTGCTGTGGGCTGGGGGGTCAGAACTGGTAATGTGCTGGGGGGTTTAGCACCCGGTAATGTGCTGTGGGGCTGGGGGGGGGGTCAGAACCATTACCAATTAGAAACCGCCCAGCAACTTAATGCACAAAAGGTAGGAAAATATCTCTTTATTATGAGTTTATTAACTGGAATATGTCAGCTCTGGGAAATGTGCATCATTAATGTCTGTGCTTTAGTACAAGAAATTAATTTATAGTTTTATTTCTACAGTGCTGAGGTATTCTGTGTAATTCCTATTTGACATTGCTACTTGTTCTCTTTTCCCAGTAGGTCATGTATTGTTCTCTGAAATGTATTGATTTAATATTTGCAGTGTTGCCTTTTGATAGGTAGGGTCTGGTGCTTTGTGAGTCCTGGTAGTGCTGTTATGATACGGGGGGTTTGCTATGGGTTCTAAATGGGCAGTGTTAGTAGTAGTTCCTAATGTGCCTGGCGGTTGGCACTGGATTATAGTAACATAGAAATTTTCTAGTCTTTCTTTATCCATGCACTCATTATGCAACATTATGCAAATATTTATGCAAATGAGGTCCCTTATGCAAATGAGGCCCCCGTGTCTTATGCGGCCCCCGGGTTACTTTACAAGTCCTCATTCGGCCCTCAAAGCAATTTGAGTTTGAGACCCCTGGTTTAGATAGAAAAGGAAGATTAGAAACAAGGCGATAGTGAGCGGGAACCAAATGATCTAGTGAAGTGTTCTTAAGAATAGGGCGTATCAAAGCATGTTTCCAGAGTCTCAGAAAGGTCCCTGTAGAAAGGCTAGAGTTAAACATAGTGAGGATGAAGGGAAGAAAACCCAGGGATGGGGTAAGAAGCCAAGAGGAAGGAATAGGATCAAGTGGGCAAAAGGTTTTCTTAGAGGAAGATATAAGATGAAGAAGTTCAGGAGCAGTGATTGGGTCAAATGAGGCCCAGAAGTGAGAAAGTCGGGAAGTGGGAAGAGGAGAGGGAACAGGGGGGGAGAGACAATGGGGGCAGGACAGGAGGGTAAGGACGCCCTCAAGGATGAAACCTTGTCGCTGAAGAAGGAGGCAAGTTGCGACGGAGGGGGAAAAGAAGGGGCTGAAGAAGTGGAAAGTGGAGCATGTAGGGAGGTAAGGGACTGGAAAACAGAGTAGAGGTGCCTGGTCTGATTCGGGGCATTGGAGATTGCATTAGAAAAATAAGAACGCTTAGCAGAGTGTACTTTGGAACGATAGAAGGAATGATGGGAGTGAAAGATTGCTAAGGTAGTTGGAGAGGGGGACTTACGCCAAAGCCGTTCCGCTCTACGATGATGAGTCCGAAGCAGCCGGAGACCACTGTGATACCATGGGTGCGAGGGACGACGTCGGGAAGGGCGGGAACGTAAAGGGGCTATACGATGAAGAGTGGTGGAAAAAGTAGAGAACCAAAGAGCTGCCTGGGAGTTAGGGGAAAGCAAAGAAAAGTCTGAAGGCAGAAGATCAGCTGCTGCAGGGAACTGCTGGAGTGTGAGAGGGGTAAGGACACGGCGTAGCCGTTCCGGCGGGGACAAAGAAGGGGAGGAGGAGATTAGTCTGGTTCGTAGGCAGCGGGACTCACTTTGCCCAAACCAGTTATTGAATCACCTCCCCTAGAATCTCAAGGTTTAAACTCTCTTGAGCAAATGGAGCTAAAAGTTATAGGATCAATATTTACGGTCGATGTTCTCTATCTGAGTAACAGCCTTAGGGGTATGTTCACTAAACCATCTTTATGTTACCAGCGCTAGTTGCAGCAATAATGTGAAGAATACCATATAAGGTAGTGGGTGTTCCGGCGGCAAGGTAGCAAGAATCTGTATCGCGCGATAGTGGGCGCCATGGCACATTAACGCGCATTAACCCTAAGTTCATGCCAGCGCGGTGTTAGATGCTATAAAGATGTAGCCCACTGGTTACTGCAATGACTGCTGAGGCAGAGGTCATGGATTTGATCCCACAGTGGTGTCATATAAGAAGGCTGTCTGAGGCAATTCCTTTTAATCTAAATCAGTGCTGTCTGAGGCATTTCCTTTTTTAAGTTAAATCAGTTCTGCCAGCAAAAACACTCTCACAGTGCCGTAACATAAGGTGCTGCATAAGGCACCCTATAAGGCACTTTATAGGGCACATTATAAAGTGCTCTGTCCGCCAAGGTGCCTTCTAATGTGCCCTATAGGGCACTTTATACGGCATCTTATGAGGCACCTTAAGGTTACAGCACTGTGAGGGTGCATTTTGCTGGCAGCACTGATTTAAATTAAAAGGAAAAGCCTCAGACAGCCTTATTAAATAGCAGCACTGTGGGATCAAACTCATGACCTCTGCCTCCACAGTCACTGAAGTAACCAGTGGGCTACATCTCTATAGCTACTAACACACCCCTGGCTGGCTGCAGGTCACCACACAAACTGTCTGCTGTGGTTACCAGGATAGGGTAAACCCACCCATACCCATGATGCACTGAACATGCAGATCAGCAGTCTACAGCTCATCACAAGATGGGGTATGCACCCCCACAGCACCTCGGTCTGGTAGGGGGAACTGACCGTGTGTGTTACTGGCACAGAGTAGCTACAGACTGTGACATTGTGTGGGTCCTGTGCTCACCCTGAGGGTGAGGTGGGGCGCCCAGCACCAGGTCCGCAGCACCTGGCTTGGCTGAGATAGGCTATGCTGCAGGTCCCCATCAGTGCCAGTGTGTGATAGGTAGTCCTTGCAGACACACCTAGGATACACCTGTGTCCATCTGTATTTCCCAGTCACGTCTAGCCCTTGTGGACTATGATGCACCCAGAATAGTGCATATCCTGTGTGGGTGCCATGGTCACATGTTATAAGTGAAGGGGAGTGTTTGGACCCAAAAGCGGATTATGTAGCACCACCCAACCCGCCCTCTGTGGCTCAGGGTGGGGGACAGGATCTCCCACCAACAGATCTACATTCTACATCTCTGCAATGGTGGCAGTAGAGGGGACTATCAACCCCAGTCCTGCTGGGGAACGGGCACCCTACAGGGCAGTCAATGCAGATCTGTACGCATCACATAAGGCAAAGGCAGACAGGCAGAATGCTGGAAAAGCTCAGCTGCCCCCCACCACTATCTGACATTCACCAGCAGAGGGCACAGTCAGTCTCCACCCGCTGCACCCTGCAAAGTGTTCCAGCCATACATATGCTAACTGCAGACAGTCTGCTAGCTAGTACATAGTGCATGTTCCTGGATGAACTGTGTGCACCCAAAAATGGGATGTGAGCACACACACCAAGCAGGTATGTCAGTGATTGGGCCCCAGAAAAGGGAACCCATAAATATCACTTGAGAGAAATACTGTATAGCACTATGGGGGAACCTAGCCATGCCGTGGTCACTGCTCAGTCAGGGTGAGAGTGACTTCCCAGCATGACATGCTGTGGCCACCCTGCCCGTGCAGGTGGTGGTCGGGCACTACAATGTCCCAGCCATTGCCCTATGTCCTGTGCAGATGCATCCTGCCCAGACCACCCTGTCCAGGCCATACACACAGTACCTAGCTCCTCATTATGCACATTGGCAGGCTAACACTGGAAACAGTGCAAGCAGTGTGGGCTCAGTAAGGTGTAGGCAGACACAACACACTGGATAGACATATACACCCTCCCACACCTATGCCAGCATTGTGCAAATATAGAGGTTTTTGGCAGCCCTGGCCACCACACCAGTCCTGGGCACAGTGCAGGCATGGCTATGGTATGCAATACTGTTGGGGTCACTCCCCGGGTGGTAAACACTGTCAGAAACAAAAACTGAAACACACTCCACAGATATCAGAAAGGTTGCTATGATGCAGCTCTGTCAACAAATTGTGTTTAACTTAGGATTTGTTATCTGCCATTAATCATAGCAACCTTTTGATATATGTGTAACGTGTTCCCAAGTTTAGCGTGGCATTGCTAAGGTATGCAGGTGCCAGTATTGGGAGATGCTGCTCCGCGCAGGGCCCAACAGCCTGACTCTCCATGAGGCTTTGGATAGTGGAGCCTGTGGGTGTGGGTGTTTGTGCCCCTGTTGGCCGTTGCTCTAGGGCAGAGGTTCCCAACTCTGGTCCTGGTGGGCCAAACACTGTTCAGGTTTTCATGCTGTCCCTAATGAATATGCATGAGATACATTTGCATACAATGGGGGTGGTGCATACAAATACAGCACAGGCATATTTATTAGGGACAGCATGACACCTGAATGGTGTTTGGCCCTCCAGGACTGCAGTTGGGAACTCTGCTCTAGGGATTGCACATGTTTATGGTGTCTGTGCTCTGTAGGGTAAAATATAGGCGTTTCAGGCATGTTTATTTTATGTGCAATAAAGGTTCCGTCTTTATTACCATGATTTAGTACTGGGTAAAATATGGGGACAAAGTTGGCAGGAGCCACAGCTGGGACTTGAACTTGTGACCTTCTGCCCCTGAACACACTGGCTGTGTGTACTGCACCAAACTGTTGCCACAGGGGCAGATCATTCCCTGGGTATACCTTTGTGAGACAGACCTTGTCTGTTGCAGTGGACAGCACCCACCTAAACGGGGCTTGGGCATGATCTTCTGTGGGCAGATGCCACTGCCCCCTCTGCCACCATGCTGACATGCCCTTCTGCTGGTGGTGCTGGTGGTGTGCAGTCCCAGGCCATCCAGTGTACCGGAGGCGGCTACCTATGGTGCATGATATGGGGTAGGGGTGCCTGCATAGACATCAATGTTTCCCCCTGGCACCGCCTGCCAATGTTATGTGCCCTTTGGGGTACTTGCTGGGTACTATTCCCTGGGACACTGTGGGACACACACTCGTGGCCATGTTTGCCCTTGGTCAGTTGCTGTCCTGCTGGTTTTCCACTTCCACATTCCTATGTGTCACCTAGGCATCTGCCTAGCCCACCCTGTGCCCCAGTTGCCACACTGCATGTCCCACCTGCAGCCCCCTGTACCCCATTTGCAGCCTCACCATAGTGCCCTCTCGTACTTGGGCACTATGATGTTTCTGCACATGTATCACTACTATCACTTTTCTTGGTTTCCCTGCCTTTAATGCACATTGCTGACTAAAATGGTCTCTCTCGCCTGCAAATTTGCCTCTAGCGTGAGATTTTCACTGGCGCTAATTTTCAGACCTTCATTTCACGGCGTTAGTGCGCATGGGGCCTCTCCCCGCCCACTCTCCACCCATTGACCCCTTATCTCTGCCCCTAGGAAGCCTTACTCTGCCCTCTGGGGAGCCATACTCCACCCTCTGCGCACCTTAATGCCGTAGGAGACATTATCGTGCAATACGTGATGTTCTCACACGGTAATGCGCCATTATTGCGCGATAACATCACGTATCACGTGATAACATTGCAGCTGCGATGTTAGCACCATTTAGTAAACATACCCCTTAGAAGCTGCAGTAGCGCTGTCCTTACGGACTGCCAGATAGCGCTAGAGTAGTGCATGGGCGCTATTCACTCTGTTATCCGGATACTTCCAGTGCTGGCGGTACTATCAGACAGTATAGTCAACCCTGGCTGCTATCTGGATCGTAGAGCTAAATCAATGTATTTTATGAGAATGTCCCCTTCGGTATGTCCCTTCTGCAGAGACACCCACTGATATAGTCACTGCAGCTAGGATAACCGGAGATCTCGCGGAATATTCGACTAAAGCCAGGCGAATCTCGGCAGCCCCATTGTATTTCACGTTCTGCCTTGTGCAGTTTTCTTCGGAAAGCTGCTTTTCTAAATGAAGCTATGGCTAGATTTACTTCACATTCATGCAGGTTATTTAGCCAAGTCCCTTTTATGCAACAAGAGGTAATTTAAGAAGCATCACACCATGTAAATAGCAGCATTTACACGTGTATATAACAATTAGAGAAAGCTGTTCTTTACCTGCGCAGATGGGCAGGACGTGCAGGTTCCAAGGAGGTGTGTTGTGGGTAGGGTAGGGTGCGGGTGGACCAGTAAATTATAGGCATATTTCCCATTTTAAAATGGCCATGTGTATTTTCCAGTTATTTCCCCATTTGCTTTTGCACCTCCTCTATTATATTATTATTATTATTAAGTGCCCTTGAGTCCTGGCGACCCTCTGGATAGTTGACCTAAACTTTGTTGGGTCATCAGCCAAGCAGCTCATTGTTGATAGAGTGGCACCCATAGCTGCTGTTATTGTATCCATCCATCTCATTGCTGGCCTTTCTCTTTTAAGGTGACCTTCTATCTTGCAAAGCATGATGTGTCCAAAGTCTGAAAGTGTGTGTCCAAAGTCCAGATAGATGTGAGATGTACAGTTACAGTGTGTTGCAGATATTGGAGAAGTGGCATCCAGCAGTAGTATGTAAAAGGTCTGCATAGAATGCATGTCTATCCAGGTTTTGTATGTGGCCTGCAGAAAGCTACAAAGGATGTATGTATGTATCTGTCAACATAGCACCTGCCTGCTATAGATTACCACAGCGCTTGCCCAAGGCAGCAGCCAGCTACCAAGCAGCTACACATCAAGGAGCAGGCCATAAGGGGGAAGGGCTCCATGACACTGTCTGCTCACCTCTGTGCACATGTGCCCAGGGCATATAAAAAGCCCTGATATCCCTTGCACCTGTGCATGCCATGAAGTCTACTGTGGGGGTGTACTCCTTACTCATAACTGTCCCCAACCATACTTTGCAGGTATGAGTCACATCACCTATGACGGAACAGCTCTGACATGCTTCTGGATGCATAGAATGGAGTCACAGCTACAGGATATGGCATCAATTGCCAAGGGACAGCAGTGGCATCATAACATTATACAAGTCTTCCCCTGATGGTACCATAAACCACCTCCTGCTCCCACAATGGGGCACATGAAAAAACATCTGAATCTCTGTCTATGAACAGGTGTGTATGGGGAATGGCCAGGTGTGTTAGTAGCAGTGAGATGGCAGTCAAGATGGGCAATGGTAGGGCATGTAGGATGGCATGAGGAAACGCTGGCACATTGTGGATAGCATGCTGGGGCCAGGAGTAAGAGAGAAGGTAGGCAGTGATACATGGGAGCAGAATGTCAGGCATGCAACAGCATTATGGCTGACAACAAAGCACCCTATACCATTTGACAAAGCAATCTAGCATATGACACACCAGCTACTCATCTTCTTGTGTGGCAGGAGCTATCATGACCCGCAATGCCAGTGATGGTGATGTCATCCATGATTTGCAGCACCCGCTCTTCCAGCAGGCCCATCAGGTTCAGTGGTTTCTGCTGCTGAGGTGGCAGCTTACTATTAGCTGCCTTCTTCAACTTTGCATTCTGCCATAATATTCGCCACTTTTCATCTTGTAGGCGATCTCCTGCCAGCCATGCTATTGTGTGCTGGCATCCTCAGAGCCAAAGAAGATGGCGTGCTCCTTCATGATGAGCCTTAGGGCCATGGCGGTCTCGGAGGGTATGAAATTAGCCTTACAGGTGCATTTCATGGCCGTATGCGCTGGCTGTGGCATCTGAATGACTAACTGTGAGGGAGATGGAAGGCTACCCACACAAGGTTTTTGAAATATGTGGTTATGATGCCATGCCCCAGGACATGCCCTGCCCAAAAGGTTTATAGAAACTCACATAAGATTCATGTGCAGGAAAGCCGAATATTAGCACTAATGTGTGGAAGAGGCTAACCGTGGATATTCAGCGTATTGACCGATTAGCCAAGGCAACCGGGTAAGTGGAATATTGGCCCTTGCATGGTTAACAAAAAAACACAGTAAATGGAATATTCTGTTTACTACATGGTTAACCAACAAAACCGGGTAAATGGGATATCTCATTTACTATGTGGTTAACATATCAGAACAGGTAAATGAAATATCTTGTTTACTATGCAGTCAACAAACCAAAATGGGTAAATGGAATATCTGGTTTACTACATAGTTAATGAATAAAACCTGGCAAGTGGACTCTCAGTTATCGCATACTAAATGTCTGTACCTAGAGCTGCCACCCAATGACACCATCACAGCACGAGGTATCAGCTGCTGTGGAATGGTCCATGTACCAGGCAGCCAGACTGTGATCCCGCTGGACAGTTTAGGTGAAGTACATTGGCCACTGGACCAATATAGTGGGAGGAACATACTGTACCTTATGAGGTAAGTGTCTGCTAGTTGAGGCACAGGGGTGTATGGCTAGCAGTGTGGTCTGGGAGGAGAGCACAGGGAGGCTGATTGGTGCGTGTACTCAAAGAGTGACACACAACCACTGGGCACTGGTGTGCTATGTGTAGAGGAATGGGAATTGCAGGGGAGCTATGGCCCTAGATGAGATCTACAAGTCATGCCACACAGGCAACTGACCTGGGAGGCCAGGGAAGCAGTGTGAGGGAGCGCATCCCATGGTCCCCGACAATATCACTGTTCCATGTATGGGGCTGCAAAACCAATAACCATGTTGATGCCACAGAATCTTGGAGACACCTCTGGGGCTTGTCAGGGTTGCAGCAAGGTGTCATGTGCCCTGAGTCCCTACCTCATCACCCATATTACTGCACCTTGTTTCCTGATGTGTGTAGGGTCCTGTCACTGTACTGTTGCTCCCATCCAGTTGCGCATACCCAAGTCCTCCCACAACCCTGTCACCTAGAAAGAGACAGATCCTGTGGTTAGACATCACTATCATGCCCCAGCCATGTGCAGGCAATGATACCTACCCTCAGTAGATGCCATCTGACACTAGCCCCCCTAACTGTACAATGATTGTGCAGTGATGACACAGCCATTACCAATATCAGGGCCCAGGTAGGCGTGGCATGATCACTGGCTAGTCTGCACCACAGTATCAGGAGCCCATGCGACCTACATGAGCACCCATGTGCCCCCCATGCTGTATGCCTGCTCCCATCCCATTACCCATTCCATAGAAGCCCCACAATGGTTGACACTGCATACATAGGCATACACACATATGTTACCTGGGGCCTGTGTCCAGACATTAACAGGTATTTTTCATGCTCTCACCTGTGTTACACTACACCCACACCCAGGTACATGTGTGACAATGCATCCACCCAAATGTGCAGGTCCGATCAGCAGACTGACATCTCACCAGACTGCACTTGCTCCCTGGCTTACAACATACCCCATTCCCATACCTTCCCAGTCCGCACTACATGGTGTCCCTCAGCTTTCCCACCGTGGGATTGCTGGCCTGGCCACCACCTTGGCTTGTGCCCTCAACATACCATGTGCTCACACTCAGGCCCCAAAACCAGCTCAGTAGCCACCACAGGCTCTGACCTTTACAGTGCAAACCAATATCTGCAACCCCAGTGTGCCAGATACCCATCTTATGTTGCAATTATGACACTGTGAGTTATAATAAACAGCCTTTATTAGAACAACACACCAAGAACATCCTCCTTTCCATTCCCATCCATCCCCCCCATTAACTCTGCCAACATCACCCCTCCTCAACTTCCCCACACATGCCACTCCCACCCTTTCCCAGATCAGTCTAGGGCCCCGGGAGACCTTGGCCTGTAGCCCTGTGCAGATGCCCCCTGCAGACCTCATCACAGGTGCCGCAGCTCCTCCACCAGAGTAGCCAGAACTGCCACCAGCTCCTGAGGCAGAGCAGGGCTTGCAGGGCAGATAGTTGAGGCCTGCTGGCACAGGAGGCCCTGGGTGTCAGCAGAGCCTCCAAGCCCATCTGATACCATCCATGATTGTGTGTGATGGCACAGGGGGCTTGGAGGTCTGCTCATGCACAGGAGGCTCTACTGACACCCCACGCTTCTCTTGGCCTTCCTCCTTGATGGCCACAGCTGGCCTGGCTGGGTCCCTTGTCCCTGCCAGGACATATGTGCCTACATCAGTGAACTCACCCCCTTCTCTGGCATCTACTGCCACCCTGATTGCATGCACCTCATGTGGCCCCTCCCCTGGCCCTCCCTCCAACTCTTCTTCTGCCTTAGCCGCCTCCTCCTCAGAGTTCTTCTCCTCATCCTCCTCCTCATTCACGTCTTCCTCCGCTGCTGCCTCCTCTTCTTCCGCTGCCTCCTCTTCTTCCGCTGCCTCCTCCTCTTCCGCTGTCACCTCCAGGGCTTCCAGAATGTCATCCTCCTCCTCCTCATGTTGGTCCACCTCTGCCTCTTCCTCCTCTTCTTCCACTGCTGCTTCTGGCATCTCCTCGGTGGCCTCCTCCTCCTCCTCCCTCTTGGAGGTGTTGGCTGTGGGGGGGGGGGGGCGTGTTTCAGGAGTGGTGATGGGGCTGGGGCTGAAACTGGAGCTGGAGCTGGAGCTTGCTGCATCCAAGGAGGCTCCTGCAGGTGGTGGGTGTGGCTGGCTGGGCTGGGGAGGCTACCTGGCAGCTTCCCTCAGCTCCTCCTCCTTGGCTTTCCTGGCTGTGAAGGAAGGGATAAGATGGGTGTAACGTTGGATTTGCAGGAGATGAACAGAGTTGACAGACTGGCACACACAATGGCAACAGGTCATGCACACTCCATGGGGCAGCAATATATTCACACATGCTAGGCTAGCAACATATCTGCTGTTATGCACAAGCTGAGGCCATACATGTCGCCATTTCCTGTACTTCCTGGGGGGATGTGTACCATCCCATGTGGCTGGCTTCCTCCCTGAGGCACTAGATGAGCTCTGGCCTCTGCTGCCGCATGATGCTAAACATAGAAACATAGAAATGATGGCAGAAAAAGGCCACATGGCCTATCTAGTCTGCACTTCCATATCAATTACAGTAGTATCCTTTTTACCATTAGAGATCCTCTGTGCTTATCCCATGCTTTTTTGAATTCAGATACTGTCCTCGTGTCCACCACCTCCACCGAGAGACTATTCCATACATCTACCACTCTTTCCGTAAGGAAATATTTCTGCATATTACTCCTGAGTCTATCCCCTTTCAGTCTCATCCTATGTCCCCTCGTAGCAGAGCTTGCTTTCAATTGAAAGAGACTCTTGTGCATTTATGCCACAATGGTAGGGTTGCCAACTGGCTGGTTTTCAGCCGGCCTGGCCGGTTTTTCCATGGCCAGGCCGGCTGCCGGCGCAGAGGCAAAACCGGCCCTTGAAAAGCCGGTTTTTTTGCTCTGGCCGCAAGATCTGGAGCGGCCAGAGTAAAAAAAAACGGCTTTTCTCCCCCGGAGGGCTTCAGAGGGAGCCGGGGAAGCCCGCGCGAGGCCCCGGCTCCCTCTGAACAGCCGCCAGCGTGAAGAGCCTTTACCTTCACGCTGACGGCTGTTCCTGTGAAGCCGCGATTGGTGGGAAAGGTTAAAGGCAATGCCCTTTAACCTTTCCCAGCATTCGCGGCTTCACAGGAACAGCCGCCAGCGTGAAGGAAAAGGCTCTTCACGCTGGCAGCTGTTCAGAGGGAGCCATGGCCCTGCGCGGGCTTCCCCGGCTCCCTCTAAAGCCTCAGACAGCCGCGGTTTTGGGGGGGGAGGCCAAGGACTGCATGGGCTGTGATGGGGGGAGGGGGCCTGGACTGGAAAAGGGCTAGGAGGGTGGAATTTGACTGGAAATGGGTTGTGATGGGGGGGGGGGGACCTGGACCAGAAAAGGACTATGGGGAGGGGGGACTTGGACTGGAAATAAAAGGGCTGTGATGGTAGGGGACCTGGACTTTAAAAGGGCTATGGGGGGGGGACATGGACTGGAAATGGGTTTTGATGGGGAGGGGGACCTGGACTGGAAAAGGGCTGGGGGGGGCATGGACTGGCAAAGGGCTGGGGGGGGGGCATGGACTTGAAATGGGTTGTGATGGGGAGGGGGACCTGGACTGGAAAAGGGCTATGGGGGGGGGGAACTTGGACTGGAAAATGGCTAAGGGTGGGGGGGACCTTGGACTGGAAATGGCCTATGGTGGTGGGAGGGGGAACAGACTGGAAATAGGCTGTGATTAGGGGGTCTTGGACTGGAAATGGGTTGTGAAGGGGAGGGACCTGGACTGGAAAAGGGCTATGGGGGGGGGGGCATTGGACTGGAAAGAAATGGGCTGTGATGGGGAGGGGGACCTGGACTGGAAAAGGGCTATGTGGGGGGACGGTACATGGACTGGAAATGGGTTTTGATGGGGAGCGGGACCTGGACTGGAAAAGGGCTATGGGGGGGGGGGAACGTGGACTGGAAATGGGTTCTGATGGGGTGGAGGGGACCTGGACTGGAAAAGGGCTATGGGGGGGGGGGAACTTGGACTGGAAATGGGCTATGGTGGAGGGAGGGGGAACTTGGACTGGAAATAGGCTGTGATTAGGGGGACTAGGACTGCAAATGGACTGTGATGGTGGGGGGGGGGGGTAGGACTGCAAATGGGCTGTGATGGTGCGGGGGGACTCGGACTGCAAATGGGATGTGATGGGGGGGGGGGGCCTAGGACTGGAAATAGGCTGTGATGGGGGACTTGGACTGGAAATGGGCTGTGATGGGGGGGGGGCTAGGACTGGAAATGGCCTGTGATGTGAGGGCTAGCACTGGAAATGGGCTGATGAAGAGCTGGAATAGGACTGGAAATGGGCTGATGTGGGGCATGGGAGAATGGGATTAGAAGGGAGTGGATGCTGGGTGGGTCTAGAACTATAAGGGAACTGATTTTGGGGGAGGACTAGAATAGATGGGGAATGAGAATGGAGAGGGGAAAAATATTTTGTGTGGAAGAAAAGTCTATGATGGGCTGGGTATTGGGAGAGTGAGGGGCTTGAGAATGGAAGGGTGAAATTTAAATGGATGATAAAGGAATAAGGAAAGAATTGGGGGAAAGAGCAAAAGGGAAACAATCAGTATGTTAAAGCAGAAATAGAGAGAGAATGGAAAACATCTAAAAGAGAAGAAAGGACAAATGGATAGCTCGCAGAAGACACGAAGAAACCAGAAGAAAGTGACTGGAGCAATTGCAACTGAAAAATAAAACGCCCAAACAGAAGGTAGAAAAATACTTTTTATTTTGAATTTATTAACTGGAATATGTCTGGTCTGGGAAGTGTGTATTGCTAACATCTTTGCGTTTTTGTTTAGTGCAAGAGGAAATTACTTTATAGTTTTATTTCTCCAGTGTTGTACATTTCATGTTTGGATTTTGGGGTTCCCAGTTTAATTATTATCTGACCAAGGAAGTTAGCCTACACGTATCCTCGGTAATTTTTGTGGGTGGGGCTGGGGGCGTGGCAGGGGTGGGACTAGGGGCGGAGAATGGGTGGAGCATGGCGAGCCACAGGTGTCGGGTTTTTCTCGGTGAAAAAGTTGGTAACCCTACACAATGGTATTTAAATGTCTCTATCATATCGCCTCTATCCCGCCTTTCCTCTAAAATATACATATTAAGATCCTTAAGTCTGTCCTCATATGCTTCATAACAAAGACCACTACCATTTTAATAGCCACCCTCTGCACCGACTCCAACCTGCTTATATCCTTTTGAAGGTGTGGTCTCCAGAACTGCACAATTGCTTCAGTGCCTCAAGGGTCCAGCACACGCTAAAGTCACTGTGGGAGAGAGGTATGTGATCAGATCTGTGCCCTTTGGAGTGCCCACATTGACCCTCCACTACTACCATGTACAGCTGTTTCCAGAACACCTGTCCACCTTTGCAGGAGTGGCATGTGTGCCCATTACCAGTAGGGATTTCAGCATATGTGTCAACTATATTGACCTCTGTGCACTCTTTACCAGGGTTCCCCAAATCTGTGCACAGCTGGTGTGATGGCACTGCTCCTTGACCAGGTCATCTACGGGTTTTTCATACTGCATCCCAAACCTGGGACAGGCGTTCAGATATTGGTCCCTTGCAGGGCATATGCTGCTGCTCCATATGGGTCTCTGCAGTGTATGCTACTACATGTGGTGCTTCATGGACACTACCTGGTTGTTCTATCATCTCCACGTCACCCATATCCTTTCCCAGTCCTCTGGGCATCAGCACATTGTAACTGCCATCTTGATCCTGCATATGCTACCTCACAAATCTGTCTTTCACCTCTGAACCCCATAGGGCCGTCTGCGTTCTGCAGCTTCCCTCTTACTGCCCCCTTGAAATGCCCTCAATGCCTCTACTTCTGCTCTGTGCCTCCACTTTCACTACCACATCTCTTCATCACTTTTTTCCCACACTGCGCCCCACTCTGTCCCATCCCTTCTCATCCATGCCTATTTACACCATCTCCCTCACTTTGCTACCCAGCCTCTCCTCCCCTCTCTTCCGCGATCCCAAAGCCCCATGTCCTCCCTATCTTGTCCCCACCTGCTCTGTACCTCCCTCTTTTGACCCCACTCTCACTATCTGTGGCACCGCTCTTGGAGCATGAAGCCCTAGTTTGTATGTTGTGCTGTTTGTTGGGTTGCATTTATGTGATTATTGCACAGAGCCACCTTGTCATGCTGTTCTAGCTCTGGAACATGGGTGATATGTGGGGAACATGGACTTAGTTGACGCCATACTGGGGAATGACCAAGTGCGGGTATTTTAGCTCCCAGTCCTGTGCAGGCAGAGGGGGCATATCCTACAGCTGTGTAGGCAACCAAAGTTTGCAACAGGATTTCCCTGCTGTTTAGTTCTGTATTCTGTGCATGTTCATAGCCAGCGGCATTATGTGCTCATTGCGTCTGGCCAGTTGCACCAGGCCACAGGACAATAGGTACAATAACAGTAGCGACAACCCCACAACATACAAAAGCTGGAACTTCCCCCACAGCAAGCATGTCCAACCCAAGGAGCAGGGAAATGGTAATATTTATTTGTACAAGTTTGAGTCCCCCACTTGTGGCTTTGCTTTTGCACAACAATTCCCCTGGGTGGTCTTGAATTTTATTTATTTATTTTATTTATTTAACATCCTTTTTTTTATACTGTCTTTCTGTAAGTCAAGACGGTCTACATGGAGCTCGGTGCAGTTTAACTTAATAACCTTAACAGTAATGTGCGTTACATTTAACATTATGAGAAATGTAATGTAGACCTTAGCTTTAACTTAAATGCAAAAGAATAGGGTTGGCATTCATGTAGGTGTGGAAGGGGTAGGTCTTTGCAGTGGCTGGAGTAGGGGTAGAAGCAGGATATTAATGTATACAGTGCATGGTGATTTTGTGGTTATTCAGGGCTGAAAGATGTAAATAATGTCACCGAGAATAGGGCTGTTTGAGTCAGTACCGTAGGCCTCTCGGTATTACTGAGTTTTTAGTTTCTTTTGAAAGCCTCCAGTGTCATTAATGGATCTTATTTGGGGTGCTAAAGCATTCCATAATGTAGGTGAATCTGTAGCCCGTGCATCTGCAGGACATCCTCTAACAGGGGGACCTCTTGCGTCCTCTTGCGTGATGTCTGCAGCTGGGATGGCATCGTGGACGTGCAGTTTTGAACTGTGTAATCTGGCAGTGTCAGTGATCTAATGCATGCCGCTGACCACAGTGACTGCCATGGGGCATCCCACTGTTTCCAGGTGCTCTCGTCTGACCTACTGTTCTGCCCATCCCCCCTCTCTCCTCCCTGGAGTTTGACCTCCCATTGGCTACTCACCTTTTCAGGCAGAGCTGGATCCCCCTCCAAATGGTGGTGGCCAGACGCAGGTTGGGCCTGTGGTCACTCCTGGGGTACAGCACCCCTCCCATCTGAGGGCCATTCTGGCCAGGGCCTCAGACTCTGTGGGGCTAAAGTTGCCTGCTCTTCTTGCTGCCATGCTACTGCTGTGTATCTGCCCCGCCAGAGGGGGCTCCTGCACGTACAGTATGCATTCATGCATGCAATATCATAACCAGTTATAGGCTGTGTGGTGGGGGCTGCCGATACATCCCACTATCAGCTAGCAGCATATTTTCTATGGTACGAAGTTATCACACCACTACTCGGGTATGGCGGGATATTGACCTTTCCATCACTGCGCGGTTATGGGCTTCCCTCTGAGCCCTGTGCTTCTGATCCGTGCATTTTGCATTTTTCTCCGTCTTGCACAGGAATGTCGAATATCGGCGCTCGATTCTCGTCCACGTACCTGGATTTGGTCACCAGCAGAGGATCTCCCATATCTGGCTATTTTCCAGCTGTGCCTGCGTGGCCGGTGGCTAATTCGCGATTGTGCCCTTTTCTGTGCGGGTTTCTTTAGCTGGTTATCGGCTCCTTCTGTGCCTCTTGCAATATCAGGCGCTATACATATAGGGCCTTCAGGACCTTACATATATCCGTAGAAATCTGGATATTTGGCATTTCTACATGTAAATACATGTATAATGTATAGTAATGTATAGCCAGCTCTATGGATAGTGCCGCTGAGTAGAGGAATAATGTGAAACATCTAAATTATTCCTCAGACGTTTTATTAAAAATTGACCTCATCATGTATAAGTTAGGTACGTGTCAGTTATTCTGAAGACAGAAAAGCCGAAAAGGGCGTTGAGCACATGTCTTGCATAGGTGCGCAACTGTCATGTCACGCTAAATGAAATAGGACATCGTTTGACTCAGGATGTCTTTTCTTATGGTCTTATGAAAGTTCATTTGTTTCATTTTAAAAATTGCGCCAGCCAAAAAACCCAACAAGCCTCTGTAGCTTTGAAATAAAATATGAGGCCCCTCCCCCATTCCATGCTTGCGACCAGCCAATGAAGCCTGCCCAAGGCCTCCCACCATTCCCAGTTCTCCACATGAGCCAAAGTCACGTCCGCCCCTCAGATGCCGTTTCTCCTAGCAGCATCAGCTGGCCCTCGGCCTGCGCCTCCTTGTAATGTTGCCATCCAGCAGTGTCACCATTTTGAATAAACAAAATCAAACACATAACATTAATAAGAAAAAGAAACAAAAGAATATTTTTCCTAATGCGTCTGCTAAATAGGAGGTCTTAGAGCAGCAGTCTATGGAAAACCCTAGCATAGGCAGCAGGGCCTTTAACTGGGAACACTGGGGTGGAGGGTTTGATTTTACTAATGTACATTGCTTGGATATTTGGTACCATGTATGTGGATGGCATAAGGTGGTTCACAGTCCAAATCCTGAGCTACTACACATACAAGTTTTGCATAGATAAGTCACTCTAGGGTCAAACGTTATGCATTTTGTGGAAGGAGAAAGTAGGGCTGTTCCAGGGACGGCATTGCAAGATACACGGGGAGCGAGGATATTTAAGCTGTTCTCTGTAGCACTTGTATATTCAAGTTCAGCTGGGCAACCAGCAGATTTAAACATCTAAATTATGGGGGAGATATTCAGCACCAGCGGCTAGCACTGATAAAGTAGCTAGCTGCCAGTGCTAAAAATTAAACCCGGATATTCAATGCCTGGGTAAAATCTGACCCCAGCATTGAATATCTGGGTTCACCGGATTGCCGAGAGGCTAACCGTGCAACAGCAATATTAAACCGCTGGCCACCGAGCAAACACGGCGAAAGTTAGGCCAGGGTTTCCTGCACATGGCTTTCGCCATGTTTCGCTGACTACGCAGCAGCTGAATATTGCAGCTGCCCGGTTAGCAATGGGTGCCACCTCCGCTCTATCCTGTTTGCAGATCGTGTAAATGCCTTTGAATATGGGGCCCCTGGTGTCTTGTGAATATCTGCCTCCTAATGTGTGGTACCTATCCTGAGCTCCAGCATATAGCGTATGCCAGGTAACAGTGCTGAATGCCCTCACTGCTCTCTCCTGCAGCCTGTGCCGGGAGCCATCTGTAAGGGGGACTGGAGGTAGCTTGTGCCTTTCTTAGAAGCTCAAGGTCACTTGCATTC
This sequence comes from Ichthyophis bannanicus, assembly GCA_033557465.1. Lineage (NCBI taxonomy): Eukaryota > Metazoa > Chordata > Amphibia > Gymnophiona > Ichthyophiidae > Ichthyophis > Ichthyophis bannanicus. Next base: position 644,681,266 of record CM066032.1, read on the forward strand.
AGGTACAGTAGGTATTTCCCTATCCCCAGAGGGTTAAGTGATATACCCAAGATCACAAGGAATTGCAATGGGTTCCTGGTTCTCAGCCTGCTGCTCCTCCGCTGCCTTTTCAATGCCACAGCCCAGCGCAATTTCTCTAAGGTGACTGCCATGCACATCTCCCTCCCCTGGTCGCCAGAGTAGCAGGTAGCCTGGATCAGGAAGGCTTCAGCCATAGGGAGCTTCTTGGCCATCACAAACACTTTGTATTTCCTCTGTGTTTCAGGCCCTTTGTGAGGCTAAATTAGAGGATTCTGTATCCAGCATCAAAGGATATTTATTGGGTAGAAGGTTTCCATTTGATTCCAGCAGATTCTTAGGCGGCCTTCTCCATCTTGTCCTTTGTTTTGACTGGTGTCTGGGTCTTGCTGATATACACTAGGACTGGCAGACTGGCTAACCAGCATTGTACCAAGGAGCACCGCTAAAGGTGAGACCAAAACTATGGAGCTGCTGCTATATGTTTGCCAGGGGTGTGTTTGAACGTCCCTCACCATTACTTGCTGCTGAGAAGAGAATCCAGTGGGATGCAGAAATTTTATCTGGGAACATGCGAATTGGAATAACAGTTGCTATATACCGGAACTATTTCTTTATTTTTATTTAAAAATGTTACAGACCACATATCGACCCTTCTAAGTGGAATTACAGCCTAAGATACATCGTATAATAACATACATAAGAACGCGCTGTTAGGGAGGAAGTAAGAGGAGGACAGAAAGAGCATGCTTTCCCAGGAATATACATGAATTCAGCGCTGACAGTGGCCGCTCTTCCCAGGACCGTTGCCGGAGGCTGGACTATTGTAACACCATCCTAGCAGGTCTCCCACAATATCAACTCCGGTGTCTCCAACTGGTCCAAAACACAGCTGCACGCCTGCTTATCCGCTCCTCCGCCCGAGATCACATCACTCCTCTCCTCTTCCGTTTGCACTGGCTTCCACTCCACTTTCGTTTCATTTATAAAATTCTCATTCTCACCCATATGCAGCTGACTGTGGCTGGCACTCGTGCCCCTTGCTCAGGCTCTCCTCTCTGGCTGTAGGATATAATCTCATTGGCTGGCCTTGAATTAAACATCCCAGTAGCTAGAAACCAGGGGCCCGATAGTCAGTTGGATGGCTATATGCCTTTAAAGTGCATAGCCATCACCGCTGAACCTTAACCCCAGATATTCAATGCCAGGGCCATATCTGGCCGCCGGATTTGAATATTTGGGTCTGCCACAATGCTCCACATGGTGCAGAAGTTAACCGTGCAATGGCAATATTGACTCGCTGCCCGGTTACCTCCCATGGTAAAGATAAGTCAGCTTTTCCCATGCCTATCTTTATTCAGGGGTCGCTAACCGGGCAGCGGTCCAATATCCAGTTAGCAATGGTGCCCCCTCTTCTCTGCCTGCAATGCCCGCAACATGCCCCGATTCTACATGGATGGCATCAGAGGGCGTAGCGGTGAAACTGGTGGATATTCAGCGGCACTAACCGTGTTAGTGCTGCTGAATATTTGTATTTATTTATTTTATTTAACAGTTTTCTTATACCACTTTATCATTTCAGTCAAAGTGGTTTACATTGAAACTTAAACTTGGTGATGTACATTAAACAGGGACATTGACAACTTGGATTTTTCTGAGGCAATTGAGACTTATGTGACTTGCCCAAAGCCACCAGGAGTTCTAGTGGGAATATCGCTCTATAGTGGCATTTACACGGTTTACAGATTTTTAAAATGTGTAAAATGCCTTTGAATATCGGGCCCTAGAATCTTTTAACTAGCTGCTGAAATTAAAACTGATTTTCTCTCCTTCTCCTTGACCTATTTTTGATGTTTGATTGGATTTGCTTCCTGAACATTGTCATTAACCCCTTCTGGGATTACTGTGTCAAACATACATCAAATCAATTAATACACATTTGATATCATTTGTCACTTTGGATTTTTAAAGAGCTCTTCCCGTCATGACAGATTTATGACCTTCTGTCTCCTATTTATCCTTTTGAACACTTAGATTCTGCTCTGAACTGTGCATCATGTGCGCATATGAACTTTGGAAAAGTCTTCCCACCCTTCTACAGTTTTCATATTCTGCTGTTTAAAAAGTACATTCAAAATATATTACAGTAGGAGTGTGGGAGTATGCATCTTACCACCGACAGGAACTGTGGCTGGTGTTTGTTTCCTGTGCCACTGAAAATTGCTTGAGACCATGGGCTCTGGGAGGAGGTGGGACGAAGGGGTCTGCTTCATCAGGCTGACCAGGAACACCTCTTAAAAAGCATGAAGAGTGTGGCGTGAGTCACAGGCATGTGACCACAAGACCCGGAGGAAGCAAGGGACTCTCCCAGTAGGAACTTTCATCAACATGAATAAGCGGAGGTGCAAATCTAAGCACAGTTATCCCTCCGTGCACCTCGTAAATGGCCCGATGGACCAACATATTGTGAATAAGGTAACCAATGTTCCTAGAGTAAAGGCAACTTCCAGTTCATTTATAGGGTTGGAAATTACCCTTAGTTCCACTTCACCTCTTCCTGCAATATCCCCAGGTACTCTGGAGCGTACAGGTGCTGGTGAGGGACCTGATACTCCTGGGACCTCTAGGAATGTGAGTGAGTTTGCTTCTATGCCTGTTTTTGTGTCTCTTTATGTGTGTCCACCAAAAGTTGAAACTGAGATGGATAAAGTTTCTTTGATGGAATATGAAATGTGGTCACAAGGACTGAGACTTTGCTATGTGCTCCCGTGGCTTAAACTCTGCAAATTCTCACACGATACAATAGAAAGGCGTAAAGATCTGGAAGACATATCTGGTTTAATGGAAACTTTAATGAGGAGTATACAAAAACAGAGTGCAGGCTGCTGAACTTTCAAGTATTAAGGACTGCTTGGCATTACATCTTAAGTTGGAAACTCTGGAAAATTCTGCTAAAGCTAAGAACTTAAGGCCCAATATTCAGCGGCAGCGGCTTTCCATTCTAAAGCGGCTAGCCATCGCCGCTGAACCTAAGACCCGGATATTCATTGCTCGGGGCCCATATTAGGTCACCAGCACTGAATATCTGGATCAGTCAGATAGCGTTGAAGCTAACCAGGGAGCGGTGATATTCAGCCACTGCCCAGTTAGCTTTGATGGCGGAAGCTGGGACAGCCTTTAATGTGCCTAACTCGCTGCCGAGGGATAAGCAGGCAGCAGCTGAATATCGCCTCTGCCCAGCTCTCTGTGGATGCTGTCCCCGCTTTGCTCTCGGTAGCACCCACAGATAATTCAGCGGCACTAACTGTGTTAATCACGCCGAATATCCCAGGTCAGCATGATTAACGCAGTTCACAGGTCTGCTAACCGTGTTCATCACTTTGAATATCAGGCCCCTATCTTCTTAACGTTCCTATTACCCGATTTAGGTCTCCTATTGTTCTTTTGAGAAAATATCTGAAGGATGTCCTCGAAACACAACAACCTTAAATGAGAAGGAGGAAGAGATAGATCAAGTTTCTTCAGATATAGTCTAAATTTATCTAGATTTTTAAAAACCTCACAGAAAGAGGTTTCAGAGAAATCGATCTTAGTAGTTTTTCTCCTCTCCAAATCAGATAAATTACTGATTTTAAAAACTTTCTTAAAAGAAAAGAGGTAATGTTCTGTGGGCAGAAAATCCAGGTTTTCCCATAGGTGTCTTCTTCCATGCAGCTTTGGAAGAAAGCCTTTGGGAGCTTCTTTGAATTTAGGATTTCTGTGTAAGTGCTTGATAGGGTTTCAGGGATCTCACGACATTTTTCTAAATCCATTACATCTGGACAGGCTAGAGCAAGAGAAGGATAAGACACAGACCTAGTAACGACTCGTTTTGTATTGGTTGGTGAAATAGGGAAGAAATGAGATAAACAGATGCTGATGTAAGTGATTATTGATTTATTGTTGCTTTTTCTTCTTATGTCTATATTCATTGGTCCTTTTTCTCCTCTTGATGCGGTTTAGTTTAGTATGTGTCTTTGATTTCCTATGTATGTTTTATTTTTATTTCCTGTATTTCTTTATCATTCTTGGAATGTAATTTGAAAATCTATATAAATTAAAATTAAAAACAGGAGTTTGTTTCACTGATTGATACAACATAAACTTTCAATGTGAAAGAGCAATTATAGAAATATTCCAAAAGTAATTAAGAATAAGAACATAAGCACATAAGATTTGCCATAGTGGGTCAGACCAATGGTTCAATAAGCCCAGTATCCAGTTTCCATCTGTGGCCATTCCAGGTCACAAATATCTGGCAGGACCACAAAGGTGGAGTACTGTTCATATTGAATATTAATGTTTGTTTTTTTGTGGTAGCAGTTACTTCCTGTGGCATGTGCTCCAGTTTCACTCCCTGAGGCAGCTACAAGCAAAACGCTGAGTGTTGGAGTGAAGAACGTGCTGGCAGTCACTTTCAGAGATAAATAGCTGATTTTGCTATGGCGCATAGCCCTGCCCACTGACCCTTAACCCCGGATATTCAATACCATGGTGACTGCATTGAATATCTTGCTGCACATGGTTCGGAGCTGCCGAAGCTAACCAGGTCGTGGCAATATTGCACCGCTATCCGGTTAGCTTCCGCAGGTAAAACTAGGCTAACGTTTGCTATGCCTAGTTTTACTTGCCGATCACTAACTGGGTAGTGGTGCAATATTGTCATGACCCGGTTAGCGACAGTCTCTGCCTTGGAACACCCCCAACATGCTCCAGTGCTAATCGCATAGCATCGGGGAATGTAGCGGGGTTGGAAGGGGAAATTCAACGGCACTAACCATGTAAGTGCCATTGAATATCCAGATTTAAGGCATTTACATGGTTTACTGGGCTGTAAACCATGTAAATGCCTTTTGAATATCGGGCCCATCATGCTTGGCAAGGTTAAAGGTCAACACAAAAGAGGAAGACCAGCAGTACGATAGAACGATACAATAACAGCAGCTATGGATGCCACTGTATCAACAATTAACTGCCTCACTGAAGATCGAACATAGTTTAGGACAATTATCCAGAGGGTCTCCAAGAGTCAACATTGACTAGATGGCGCTTAACAACAGAGCACATTAATGGTTTTTACTACATCCTCTGGCAATGAATTCCAGAGCTTAATTATGCATTGAATGAAAAAGTATTTCTCAGATTAGTCTTAAATGTACTACTTTGTAGTTTCATTGTTTGTCCCCCTACTCTTTGTACTTTTTGAAGGAGTAATCAATAAGTTCATGTTTACTTGTTCTATTCCACTCATTATTTTATAGACCCCTATCATATCTCCCCAAAAGGTCTTGACTGCATAAGTCTTTCACTCCATTTGTCATAGCAAATCCAAATTAGGGTAGTTTCCACAATCTGGCTTAACAAGGCCCATAATAAGTTAAATAGAGTCCACCTGTGTCAGTCACAGTAGTTGACCTGCTTTGAATACTTCTGCTTGATGAATCAATTTGTTTCTTGAGGAAATATTTCTTTATGGAAAGGGTGCTGGATGCATGAAATACATAGGATAAAGACAGTATCTGAATTCAGGAAAGCATGGGACAAGCACTGAGGATCCCTAAGGAAGAGGAAGGAATTGTATAACTTGGTAGTAGGTGTGGATGGGTAGACCAGATAGGATGTATGATCTTCATCTGCCATTGTTTTCCTCTGTTCTGTTCTGTGCAGTAAATTTGAAGTAAAGGTCTAATTATGCTGAATGAACTCCAAAATAAATGTAATCAAAGTACAGATTGGGGAAGGCTACAAGAAAAGGTCATTGTGTTTGAATATCCCTTGGGAAACTGTCAATTTTATCATTGCAAATTGTAAACTGTTTGATGCCACCAAGACCCTATCTTGATCAGGGAGTCCCTCTAAATTCAGCTGCCATGAGTTAGAGAAACTGCTTAGAAGGCCATGCTGAAGTTTTAAGATTGCTTTAAAAAAACTATTGAAGTCTTTGGATGAGACTGTGGAAAATGCAGATTACTCCACAAACATGGCCTATATGGAAGAGTGGCAAGAAGGAAGCCACTGCTGAATAACAGTCATACTGTATGTCATGCCACAGACGTTTTGCAATGAAACATTGACAAGACACTTCATATATGTGGGAGAAGGTTTTGTGGTCTGATGAGACCAAAGTAGACTTTCTGGTCTCAATACTAAACGATGCATGTGATATAAAACGAACAGAGTATATCACCCTGCTAGCACCATCTTTATGGTAAAGCACAGTGGTGGCAGCATTATTTTGTGAAGACACTTTGCAGCAGGGGTGGGAAGGCTTGTGAAGATCAAGGGAAGGATGGATGATGCAAAGTACAGGCAGATTCTGAAGGAAAACCTGTTCTAGTCTGCCACAGATTTGGGAAAACATTCAACTTTCAGCAAGACAATGATTCTCTGTCTTCATAATTACCTCCTATGTTTCATTGTGCACTATAGAGTATGTATAAGATCTGTGGTAGAAAAATACATGTATAGTAAATAAATAAATAAATAAGACAAAGCAATCCTGGAGAGCTCAGCAAGAAGAAAACGAATGTCTTTGAGTGGGCCGGACTTGAATCCAATAAAAGGTTTATGACAAGACTTGAAGACTGCAGTCAACCGATGATCCCCAACCAACCTGAAAGAGTTTAAGCTATTCTGCTAGTACGAATGGGCAAAAGCTGCAGCAGCCTGCTGTACATAGGGTGCAGACCTATCTTCTGACCGATTCATGGCTGTTACTGCTGCAAAAGGGGATCTCCACTGGAGACCACACCTTCAGAAGGATATAAACAGGATGGAGTTGGTGCAGAGGACGGCTACCAAAATGGTCAGTGGCAGGGCCAGCCTGAAGCTTTCTGCTGCCCTAGACAGATCTTCCAAGCTGTCCCCAAGGACTGTGGCGATGAATGGCCTGTGATGCCGTCCTCCCCCTACAACCATCTTCTCGCCTGGAGGAGGGGTGCAGCATGGCGATCCCCCCATTGCGTTGGGCCTTAAAGTACCCACACTGGAGCACTCACTTTAAAGCTGGATGCAGCGGCGGCTCTGGTGAGTGGCATGGCCCGCCCCAGTGAATCGGCAATTCAGTGCCACCCTCCCTCCCCCCACTAGCATCCATCTTCTTGCCTGGGGGAAGCGGACAGCATGGTGATCCCTCTATTGCATTGGGCTTTGAAGTGACCGCACCAGTGTAGTAGTAGAGGCAAAAATTGTATCTGAATTCAAGAAAACATGGAATGAACACAGAAAATCTCTAAAGGAAAAAAGGGACTATAAAGCTTAGCAGTTGGTATGGAAAGGCAGACGGGATAGGCTGTATGGCCTTTATCTGCTGTCATGTTTCTATATTGAGCTAAAGCTAAGACAGATCTGATTGATTTCTTTGACTGGGTGACCAGGGAGTTGGACCGAGGGAGAACCCTAGATGTGGTGTATTTAGATTTCACTAAAGCCTTTGACATTGTTCCACACAGATGACTTATAAACAAACTGAGTGCCCTAGGAATGGACCCTAAAATTACTGATTGGGTTAGAAATTGGTTGAGTAGGAGGCAATAAAGGGTACAGGTAAATAGAGGTCACAATGATGAGAAGGAGGTTACCAGTGGTGTGCCCCAGGGATCTGTCCTTAGTCCGATTCTGTTTAACATCTTTGTTAGTGATATTGCGGAAGGACTTTCGGTTAAGGTCTGCTTGTTTGCAGATGATACCAAAATCTGCAATATAGTAGACACATAGGAAGGAGTCGACGACATGAGGAGGGATCTAGATAAACTTGAAGAATGGTCTAGAATATGGAAGCTGAAATCTAATGCTAAAAAATGCAGGGTCATGCTTTTGGGCTGCAAAAATCCAAAGGAGCTGCACAGTATAGGGGGTGAGGTACTTCTGTCCACAGAAGAAGAGTAGGACCTAGCCATAATTGTGTCTGACAATCATAAAGTAGCTAAGCAGGTAGAAAAGATAACTGTGAAAGCCAGAAGGATGCTTGGGTGTATAGAGAGAGGAATGGCCAGTAGAAAAAAGGAGGTGATAGTGCCTCTGTATGTCTCTGCAACCTCATTTGGAGTATTGTGTGCAATTCTAGAGATTGCACCTTCAGAAGGATATAGGCAGGTTGGAGTTGGTGCAGAGGGTGGCTACTAAAATAGTTAGTGGTCTTCGTTATGAAGCATATGAGGACAGATTCAAAGATCTTAATATGTATACTTTAGAGGAAAGTCAGGATAGGGGCATTATGATAGAGACATATAAATACCTCCCTGGCATAAATGCACAGGAAGGTCTTTGTCAATTGAAGGCAAGTTCTGCTATGAGGGGACATAGGATGAGAGGGAAAGGGACAGACTCAGGAGTAATATGCAGAAATATTTCTTTACGGTAAGAATGGTTGATGCATGGAATAGTCTCCCAGTAGAAGTGGTGGACACGGAGGACAGTGTCTGAATTCAAAAAAGCATGGGACAAACACAGAGGATCTCTAGAGGTAAAAAGGGGACTATTGTAGTTGATATGGAAGGGCAGACTAGATAGGCCATGTAGTCTTTTTCTGCCATCATGTTTCTATGTTTCTATAACTTATGGCCCTATATTCAGTGGGGCTGTGAAAGCTTCTGCAGCAAGGATGTTTTGGTAATCTGTGATTATGCAGTCATGTTTCTTTGCTTGGGAGTTATTATTGATCATTAACTTAAGGTTGGAAATCACATACCGTCTTTGGTTTACAGATCATTTGTTTCCTAAGGAAAATGTGTTACCTTTGGTCTTTTTGACTTATAATGTGTACATAAACTGTTTTATACACTCATGATATATCATCTCAGTTATGGAAATGCTTTATGGCATAACTAAAATAGAGCTAACTCAAATTCAGCTAATATAGAATCCCACCATTAAGCTCCTATGTCATGCTCATAAATTTAACCATGTCACTCCTTTGCTTGCTACTCATCATTGGCCCCTTCCCCTTCCCTAACTAGGATCCTCCTCTTTCTACTCCCCTCTGCTCCCAATTTCCTATCTCCTCTTCCTCCTCTATTCTTCTCCCATCCTGTTTCCCCTGTGTCCCGTCCTCCCTGAACTCTCTGCTCCAGGTCCTTCCTCCATGAGCCCTTCCTATCCCTATTCTCTGTACTCTTCTTCCCTTCCCAACATTGATCATTAGTGTCTTTTATTTAATATTCCCATGAAGCTGTAGAGGAGTCCCCACCCATGCTGTTGCTGGCAGGGAGAGGTGCTGCTCCTTGCAACTAGAAACACAATATCGCAGCACCTCTCCCCCTACTCCCCTGGCAGTATCGCAGGCGAAGGACTCTCCACAGTGTCATAGAACATTGCATTTATCCCCAAAAAAATCACCAACTCTATCATCTGCACACATAATCAATGTCAGGAAATAACTTTATTCTAATGAAGTAAAATACAAATTGACATTATTTAACATTGTCAAAACTATAGGCCCATATCAAGTTTGCCCATGTTGGCCAAACCTGTTGAAAAGGAGGTGGTAATGCAATTAGGGTCCTATCAGGAAGACTTTCCCTGTTAGACAGGGAACAGGGGCTTCTGTACTGGTTATGGTACAGAGACCCTTTTTGTCCACCTGTTAGACTAAGGGGTCTGTTTATTAAACAGTGATAGTGATGATCGTGTGAAATTGGTGCCATGGCACCATTGAATAAAACGAGGCCATGGTACCGATTTTGCACAATTGTTGCTATTGCTTTTTAGTAAACAGACCCCTGAGTTTATGTTTGCCTTTATTTGATATACTGCAGTATCTGGACATAAGCAATGTGGTTTACATAATACACTACGTGGAAAGGAATGTCTACTTGAATAAGAGGGTTTTGGTGCTGCTAATGTCGTTAGATCTGTCAGCAGCATTTGATTTGTTTGAGAGTGTGTTGCTTTTGGAGTGGAGTCAGCAATTGGGAATGGGGGGAATAGTATTGGTTTGGATTCAGTCTTTTATGAGTGATCAGCGGTTTAGGATTTGGGGGTGGAGGATGGATGGGAAGTTTCAATTATATAGATGGAAGTAGGGGCGCCTCAAGTGTTGCCACTGTCCCCGCTATTATTTAACATCTATTTACAGCCATTGGGTTCATTGGTGAGAGCATTTGGGTTTCATTTTTTTGCCTAGGCGGATGATATCCACGTATTGACCCCATTATTATTAGGGGATATAGATGGGGTCATTGAGCAACTGAATGGTTGTTTGGAGATGGTCTACAGATGGCTAATGAATAATGGGTTAATGTTGAACATGGATAAGATGGTGTGCTTGCAGTTCGGTTCTCTTGAATGGATAGAATTGAGGATGCATCCCAGTATTGGAGGTTGTATTCTTCCATGGAAAGATGAGTTAAAATCCTAGGGGGGGGGGCAATTTTGGAAAGGAAGGGTGTGGGTATGAAACAGATTAGTCATCTCTCCAGATTGGTGTACCTGCAGTTAAATTTGATTTGTCATTTCATAACATGAAGCTGCAAGGTGGTAAACTGAAAGGCAATGTCAGGAAATACTTTTTCACTGGAAGGGTGGTGGATGCTTGGAATGTCCTACCGATGGAAGTGGTGGGGGCAAACACAGTGACGGAATCCAAAATGGCATGGGACAGACACAGTGGATCCCTTTACAGCAACAGAATAAGATCAAAATAAATGGAACCATCTAATTTCTCAACAAATAGGGGTGTCCTACATGGAGCAGTGGGTTCACCCCTAAACAAAGACATGGGGAGGGGAGGCCTGCACAGAGTGGCAGGAGGGATGCACCTACTCCTGCCATTTTACTCCTGCCATCTTACTGGGCAGACTAGATGGACCATACTGGTCTTTATTTGCCGTCATTTACTATGTTACTATGTTATTTATAAACCTTTTTGGATCAGGGTGCTTTAAAGATAGTAGTTCATTCTTTAGTACAAGGTGAGCTGGTTGATATAGTGTATCTGGATTTTCAGAAAACCTTTAACAAGGTCCCTCATGAGAGACTTTTGCGAAAATTAAAAAGTCATGGGATAGGAGGCAGTGTACTATTGTGGATTAGGAACTGGTTAAAAGATAACAAACAAAGAATAGGGCTAGATAGACAATTTTCTCAATGGAGAAATGTGAATAGTGGAGTACCCCAGGGACCTATGCTGGGTCCGCTGCTTTTTAACCTATTTATAAATGACCTGGAAATGGGAATATCGAGTAGGGTGATCAAATCTGCAGATGACAAAAAATTATTCAAAGTTGTTAAAATGCAAGAGGATTGTGAAAAATTGCAAGAGGACCTTGAAAAACTGGGAGACTGGGCATGCAAATGGCAGATGAAATTTAATGTGGACAACTGCAGAGTTATGTACCTAGGAACGAACAACCCAAACTACAGTTACACGATGCAAGGTTCCACATTAGGAATCACCACTCAGGAAAAGGACCTGGGCATCATCATGGATAGTACATTGAAATCCTCTGCCCAGCGTGCAGCAGCAGCCAAGAAGGCAAATAGAATGCTAGGAACTGTAAGGAAAGGAATGGAGAATAAAGCCAAGAATATTATAATGCATCTGTATCGCTCCATGGTGACCGCACCTTGAAATTGTTCGCAATTCTGTTCAACTTACCTTAAAAAAAGATATAGCAGAATTGGAAAAGGTACAGAGAAGAGCGATCAAAATGGTAAAGAGATGGAAGAATATACCTTTGAGGAAAGGCTTGAAAGTTTAGGGCTCTTCAATTTGGAAAAGAGACGGCTGAGGGGAGATATGATAGAGGTCTATAAAATAATGAATGGAGTGGAACGGTTAACTGTAGAAAGGTTGTTTACTCCTTCAAAAAGTAGAAAGACTAGGGGACACACAATGAAGCTACAATGTGGCACATTTATGACTAATTAGTGAAAATTATTTTCTCTCAGCGCATAATTTTATTTATTTATTTATTTATTTATTTAGTTTACACTTATATACCGCTACTTCCAGCGATCAGCAGCGGTTTGATTACAAATGTGGGATATGTCAAATCAAGACAGGAAAATTGGATCATATATACATAGATTTAGGGTTAGGCACAACATGCAGGGTTAGACACTTCAAAAATTAGGTTTACAATATTTACATAATTACAGTTTTCTATTAATTACATTTACACAGGTCGGCATCATGGTTTCACTTTTTACATCAGGTTATAGTGACATTTAAAAAGATGGGTTTTTATTTTCCTTCTAAAGTCATTTATGTCTTTTATAGCTCGCAGTTCATGTGGTAGATGATTCCAGGTTATCGGGGCTGAGAATGAGAATGCTTTGTTGCTGGTGCTTGTTTTTACTGATCTGATATTATTAGGAACTTGTAATGTGTCAGAGTTAATAGTTCGCCTGTCTCTGTTGGTTGGTTGCTTGTTGATCAGTGTTGAGAGGAATGAGGGTGCTATGTCATGTATGAGCTTGAATGTGGTTACCAAAGTTTTGTATTGTATTCTGGCCACAACTGGTAACCAATGTAGATCTATCAGTACAGGTGTGATGCGTTGAGTGATTCTTGTTCGTGTGATGATCCTTGCCGCCACATTTTGGGCCAATTGCAATATATTTAGCATTTTCTTTGGCAGTCCCTGTAGTATGGCGTTACAGTAGTCTAAGTGCAGCATAATGAGTGCTTGTGCCACCGTCCGAAAATCACAGGGTTCGATTAAGTTCCTCAGTGGCTGTAGGACTCTGAGCTTGTGGAAGATGGCTTTGTTTGTTCTTCTCAGATGTTTTTCCAGTTGGAGCTTGCTGTCCAGTGTGACACCCAGGTATTTGATCTCGTTTTTTGTGTTGTATGTGTTGTTGCAGAGGGTAACCATCGGAGGGGGTTCAAAGTTCGGTTTACTTGATATATACATTACTTCGGTTTTCTTATGGTTAATTGCCATGTTGTTTTGCTGGAGCCATGCTAACATCTCGTACAGGCATGCTTCAAGCTGTGTATACTTTGGGTTATTAGGTCCAATTGAGTGTATAACATAATATCGTCTGCATAGATATGGTAGTTGATGTTATGTTTTTTGAAAATGTCACAGAGGGGCTGCATGTAGATGTTGAAAAGTAGAGCCGAGAGGGCTGATCCCTGGGGTATTCCTTGTGTTTGAGTGAACCCTTCAGCTTTTTCTCCATTGAATTGTACCTGTGGACTTCGGTTCGTGATATAGGAGGAGAACCATTTAAGGGTGGTTCCCGAGATTCCTATTGATTCCAGTTTTTTTAGCAGGATACCATGATGTACAGTATCAAAAGCGGCGGAGATGTCAATGAAGATTAGTAAGAAAGTTTTCTTCCTGTCTTCCAAGCCTTTGTGGAGGTTATTGAGTAGTGCTATTAAAAGCGTTTCACTCCATGGTTTCGCCTGAACCCGTATTGTTGCATGTCTAGTATGTTGTGGTCATCTAGATGCTCTTGCAGTTGTATGAGGGCTGCTTTTTCGATGATTTTTGCTAAGAAGGATATGCTGGAGATGGGGCGATAAGATGTTGGGTCTGTTTTGTTAAGTTTATTGTTTTTTAGTACTGGTCTTATTATAGATTTCTTGAGCTGGTCAGGCATAATTCCTTGACGCAGTGATAGGTTCACAATGTGAGAGACCTGGGGACTATATCTTTTTTCGCTGCCTTGACCCAAGCAGTGGGGCAGGGGTCAAGTGGGGAGGTGGTGGTGTTGATGCTAGTTATTATGTTGCTTGTTTGTTGCTCATCGATCTTGTGGAAGTTTCTCCATGTCAGTTCTTGCTCAACAATAGCTTCCCGGTGTACCTCCCCCCTGCAGGGGTCGGACAGAGTTGCAGTCAGCTTGCTCGCGTAGTGGTTTGCCAGGGTTTGTGGGTTGATATAGGTATCCTGTTGGTCTGGTTGGGATGCTTTTGTTAAGGATTTCACCAGCTCAAATAGTTCCCTGGGTTTGTTGATCGCTTTGTTCAATAGGTTCGTGTGGTGCAACCTTTTTGCAGCGTTCACCTCTTCTTTGTATTTCTCGAGGAGGGTGAGATACTCCATCCTATGTTCCATAGATTTCGTACGTCTCCATTTTCTTTCATGCTTTCTGAGTTCTCTCTTCCTGGTGTTTAGTACTTCGGTGTACCAGGGTTCCGATTGTTGTTTAGCTAGGTTCGGAGTGGTGCTCCATTTGGGGTGTGCTGCGGCCTGTATTCCGGTGTTCCAGCTTTCTGTTAGCGCATCGATATCCGTGCTTTTAAGGTCAATGTGGGTCTGAATGTTATTTATCAGACATTCCAGGTTTAGTTTGTTGAATCTCCTTTGTTGTTGTATTAGTCTTCGTGCTTTTGTGTCCTTTGGTATAGACGGTAGTTTCATCCGAATATCGATTTGGTGGTGGTCTGACCACGGTTTAGGGTTGATCTTTATTAATGGCTTCTCTGCAATGAACTGGTCCCCCATGGGAGTGAAGACCATGTCGAGTGTGTGGCCCTTTTCATGAGTTGGCTCGTTTATTATTTGTTGAAATCCAAGTTGTGACATGGCTTCTAGGAAATTAACTGCGTGTGCGGCAGCTGCTGATGATAAGTTCAAGTCTCCTAGAATCATTTGGAATTTCCTTGGTTGCATCGTAGAGATGTTTTCCAGTACCGAGGCAAGTACTTCTTGATTTGTTGAGGGGGCTCTGTAGATCAAACATATAGCTATTGCCAGGTTCTCAACTTTAAGCATGTCTACGTCAGTGCTTGAGTCAATGTATGTTGTGGTAAGTTGTAGGTTGGTTTTAGCCATTATGAGGACTCCTCCACCTCTTTTATTTTCTCTTGGGCAGTTATACAGGTTGTATCCGGGGTAGCTTATCTGGTTTAATATGGCTGCATCAGTGACGGTGATCCAGGTCTCAGTTATGCAGAGGATGTCTGGTTGCTCGTCTTTGATAATGTCGTAGATTATGTGGGTCTTGTTTCTAATTGAACGAGCATTGATGAGGGTGATGGTACAGTCATCATGCGTTCTTTGCAGATCCATGTTGCGAGTGGTCTGGTGCGGGGGGAGCTTTAACCTTGTTTTTGTTGCTCTAGGTTTGCGGGGTCTCTGTGTTCGCCCATTGTTGTTGATGTAGTCCTTTAGGTTGGGTGTGTGTATTTGTACAATTCGGGGGGTGGAGTAAGGTGCGAGTATTGATACTGCGGGTGTTTGCGTGGTGAGTAGGAGGTAGAGCGGGGTGTATAGGTAAGTCATGGGTTGGTGCAATCTTGAATTAAATGCATAAACTGGAATCAGTGTGATCAGGCATAGCATCATAAAGAAATTTAGGGTACCCATAGCTCTGGAGTGAAGTTTTGGGAAGACTTTCCCAGACTTTTTTTTGGGTTAACCCTTACAGTTTCGGCTTACCTACAGAGGTGTTGGTATTGGATACAAGGGCCAAATTTTTAGAGATATATATGCAATGACAAGAAAGCTAATAACAGACTTAGTTTCTAGAAGACTATTGCAGGAGGCTATATTTGACAATTATTGATTTTTAGTGACTTGTATTTGCAAAACTCTTAATAGTACGTTAGCAGTCACCTGTATAAGCAGGGTGGCACCTTAATCGTCAAATAAAACAGTATCGGTAGGAAGCACAGTATCAGCTGTTAGTGACTCTGGATTTCATTACCAGAGAAAGTAGTAAAATCTGTTAGTATAACTGGGTTCAAAACAGGTTTGGATGAGTTCCTGGAGGAAAGGTCCATAAAACATTATTAAAGAGGACTGGGAAAATCCACTGCTTACCTCTGAGACAAACAACATGGAATGTGTATACCTTTGGGAACGCGACAAGTACTTGAGACCTTGAATAGCCACTATTGGAAACAGGATACTGGGCTTGATGTACCCTTGGTCTGACCCAGTATGGCATATCTTATGTTCTTATGTTAGCTATTTTGGATTATTGTAATGTTTTATATATAGGGTTGCCAAAACCGTATTTGCAAAGGCTTCAAGTGCTTCAAAATACTACTTCCCTCCTGTTGTTTGGGGCAAGTAGATGGGAGCATTGTGTTGTTAAGCTATTGATTATTGCTTTTAGGATATTGAATGACTATGAGGGAGGTGTGCTGGTGTGTCCCTTCTTGGTCTTCACACTCTTTACAAGGGCATTTGTTGGCGGTTCCGGGTTTAGAAGAGGTACAGAAAATGGGTTGGCGGGTACAAGTGTTTGGAGTAGTGGCCCCAAAGAAGAGGAATGAGTTACTGGAGGAGTTGTGAGTAATGACCAGTTTATTATGTTTTTGGAAGGGCTTGAAGAAGTTTTTATTTTCAGGAGGGTGAGTCGTGGGGGGGGGGGTGACTTGAGAGGATTTGTGCACCATTTTGATTGCTTTTTCAGAAAAGTGGTATAAACATTTAGAAATAAATAAATACATAACATGCTTATCTATACAAATTGATACACATAAGTCACAGAATTTCAGAAATGTTGTCACTGAATTTTCTAAATCTTGCCTCAGAATCTGTCTTTGAATTGCTGCAAGAAACTGGGGGCTGTGCCCCTGTTTTCTCAGCATCTGTGCCTAAAATTCTTTCTTTCCTCTGTTGCTTCTATCTCACTAGGAACTTAAGAAAAGCTCTGGTGTGTGAGCCTAAAGCCCATCGAGCCAGCATCCTTTCTCCAATAGTGGAGAATCTGGCTCACATACCCCACAGATCCCTTCTGTCCGCTTTTTTCACTCTCTTAACTCTCTTCCTATCTCTTTGCTTCCTTCACTCGTGCTCTCTTTCACTATTCTAGTTTCTGTTACATTCTCCTGTCGCCGTCTTTTACCCATTCTTTGATTTTCAATGTTCATTTTTTTAATGATAATCTTTAACTGCACTTCTGCCTCTTTCTTTTATTCTGGTCTTCTACATGCTGCTCCCCCCCTTTCTATTCACTCTTTCTCCTCCACCCCTCTCTCTTCAGTTCCTAGACAGGTGGCGAATGGGTAAATAACAACAGAACTGGCTTCTGCTTTTTGTCAGAAAATAGCACGTTGGATTTGCCAGCTTTCCAACATGACCAGGACCCATCACTTCTCCATCTTTTAAATTCTTCTGATGAAGAAGTCCCTTCTGGCCATCTGCCCAGAGAGCTGGTTTCCTAGACTTACATTAGATGATGTAAACAGGGTATTGAAACACCTCAGGAGTTCTCGGGGTCAACACTGATGTTTATTCTGAGAAAACCTAATGTCTTGTGAATCATGTTGGGGGTTATTGTATAAATAGTGTTTTATGAGCGGTTAGTGCCGTTGAATATCCCCTCTCTTCTGCCTTACCTGCCCCGCTGCTAAACCCTTAGCATCGGGGAGTGTTGGGGGCGGTGACAATCAATAACCAGGCGGCAGCGATATTGCATGCTGCCCGGCTAGCGACCTGCACATGCTCAGCAGCTGTTCCCCACCAGGCCAAAGTCTCACAATGTGGCTCTTATTGCAAGACCTGTTAAATAAAGAAAGAAATAAGACTTCGGCCCGGAGGGGAACAGCCGCTGTGCCTGCGGCACACTTACAAGAGCAGAGGCAACACGGCAAAGATGATAAAGTAAGTTTGCTGCATTGCCTTACCGCCGTTGTGTGGGCCCCCTTTCTGCCCGGGTCCCCCCATATTCTGGAGGCTGCTTGGAAGGATTTTATGCCACTGTTCTGGAGATGCCTTTGTGCTATTGACATGTCTATACCCGTTTTCAGATGTCCAGAGCTTGAAAAGGGCTTCTAAAATGACCCACATAGTTTAGAAATACACGCTTACACACGTGTCATACAACTGTAAATGTGCATGCATGAATTTAGACTGCAATTTCTGGTGGATTTCAAGGGTTGTCATATAAAGACGCAAAAGGTTTGAATCCTACTGATGCTTCTTGTGGCCTCCAGCCAGTCACTTAACTCCCCCCCCCCCCCCATTGCCTCAAGAACGAAATTAGAAACATAGAAACATAGAAATATGATGACAGAAAAAGACCACATGGCCTATCTAGTCTGTCCTTCCATAACAACTACAACAGTCCACTTTTTGCCTTTAGAGATCCTCTGTGTTGGTCCCATGCTTTCTTGAATTCAGTTACTGTCCTCATCTCTACCGCCTCCACTGGGAGACTATTCCACGGATCCACTACTCTTTCCGTAAAGAAATATTTCCGCATATCACTCCTGAATCTATCTCCCTTCACCCTCATCCCATGTCCCCTCGTAGCAGAACTTGCTTTCAATTAGGGGCATGTTTAGTAAGGAATGCCCCAGTAGGACACATTAAGGGCTGAACATCAGCATAGGTACCTGTGCTAATTTTGGGGCACATGTGTCTATCTCCCTGCCCTTAGAATAGTGGTAGCATGTCACACCACAGTAACTGGTGCACAAGTGCAGTACCACCACCCATTGAGATGGCGTTAAGTGCTACCTTTATCTTTACGCACACCCAGAACATCTGTACTAACCACGAAGCACCATCACCATCCACGTTACAATCATGTTCCGCACAGCCCTCACCAGACGTGCTGACCAGTTAACATGTGATGCACTAACTGTTAACATGACATAACTACTACATGCTAAACCCTGCACTAATGGGTAGCATATGTCAGTAAACATGCCCTTTATATTGTAAGCCCTCTTGGGACAGGAAAATACCTGCTGTTCTCGACTGTAACTCGCCTTGAGCTATACCTGGAAAACCATAAGCTACATTCTAATAAATAAAACATTTGGAAAGAAATCGTATGTGTTATAATTCCAAAATGTGGACTTAAAGTTGTCAGTGTCCCTTTCACATCTGATCTGCATTATGCTCGCATGAAACATTCATCATTGAAGATGAACATTCAGAGAAATGGTGGAGAAAGAGAATTCATTAGTAGTGGAAAGGGAGGGGGGGGGGGGAGGTGAGGCAATGAGGATCCATCACACAAATGCATAACACTTGCTCTGAGGTGGCCTGACCTATCCTTCAGTTCTACCCAAAGTTACTAGGTCTACATCTGAATCTTCTTCTTATGCAGTCTGTAATGAGATGAGGAAGGTTTCAAGGTGCGGTGCTGAGGCGACTTTCCCTCAGGGCTTAGACAGAAAGAAAGAGCGAGGTGCTGGAATTCACAACCACACAGTGAGTCAACATGTCAAGATGGGAATGGAATAATTTGCTGCTTCCTAATTTTATAATTAACTTGAGCTATCTGTTGGGGAGGAGGGGGGATTTTCCGGCAGCAGAACAGCTGCCTGGTTTCAGGATATATCACACTGAATCCACAATGTAGTTCACAGTCAGAACTGTTCATCCATGGACAGAAGGTGAATGGATAAAAGATTCCTGTGAATGGCACCACAGAGCAAGCAGGGGCACTGTTCATGCCTGTTTCTCTCACCGTCCCACTGACTGCTCCCAAAGAAAGCAAGGTTATTTACCTGTAAAGGGGGTTCTCCGTGGACAGCAGGATAAGTCAGCCAAACCCGGTGACTTCATCCGATGGCACCGTAGACAGAAGTGCTCTCCAGAGCTCAGAAAGGCAAGCTTTTAAGTAACCTTGCTTTCTCCTTTGACAAGCAGGATGTGTCAGCCACACCTGGTGCCCCCCCAGCTGTGGCCTCTGGCCACAGTGTTGTGGAGGATGAAGGTGCTGTGTTGAGGGCATGCGGAACTTGTCCCTCTCAGTCCCTAGTACAACAGCATGCAGTGACTTGTGGGGTAAGGCTTTATTAGCAAACATGACAGTGAAAGTGGTGTCAATCAACAACAACAACAGTGCAACCTGTCCATACTCAGGTGATGTAATCACAGTGAAATTGGGTGGAACCATAAGGCAAAAACAACAAGAACAGCAACAGGACATTGACAGTGTCCACTGATGGTTCCGGCAGGACCATGAGCCTAATGTGCAAGATGTCCTCTTTTCAATCGGCTTGGGGTGTCGTGGGAGCAGCCACTGCCACAGCAAATATAGTCTGTCCAAAAGAGGAGTCTGTGAGTACCTCGAGGTTGAGGCAGTAATATCTGAAAAGTGTGTATGAAGGACCAGGTCACAGCCTTGCAGATGTCAGCCATGGGTATGGAGTGCAGGTTGGTGGTGGCTGGGGCGCGAAGCTGGTGGGTTGGTTACCTGCCTGGCGGTAGCAGAATGCAATGCATTCTGATATCCAATGGGACAGGGTTCTCTTTGTGACAGGGTGACCTGGTCTGTTGGACTCAAATGAGACAAAGAGCTGTGCCCCATGCCTGAGGGGCATTGTTCTTTGCAGGTATTTGCATAGGGCATGCACGCAGTCGAGGGTGTTCTGTTCTTCTGGGGAGGCATGGGGCTCTGGGCAGAAGGAGAGTAGTTCGATAGTTTGGTTGAGGTGAAATGTGGAAGTGACCTTGGGAAGGGAAGGATGGATGGGCCCTGAGGCTGGCCCAGTCGTGGTAGAGCTGTGTGTACGAGGGGTGTGCCACTAGGACTTGTAGTTCACTGACCCTCCTAACGGAGGTGATGGCAATCAGGAAGAGGGTCTTCCACATCGCATAATTCAGCGGCACAGATAACAGCATTTCAAAGGGATCCTGTATGAGCTGCTGTAAGATGATATTCAGGTTTCAAGGCAGAACTGGTGGACGCAACATGGGACGCAGGTTGGCCAGGCCCTTCATGAAGTGGACGACCAATGGGTGTGCAGAGATGGAGGTGTTGCTGTATCGTTGTGGAAGGCGGCTATGGCAGAGAGGTGGACTCAGATGGATGGTGTTTTAAATCCGAGGTCGAAGAGTGTGGCAAGGTAATGCAGGACTTACAGTATTGGGCAGGAAATGGAGTCCAGCCCATGTACATTGTGCTAACTATGAAAATGTTTCCATTTCAGACTGTACGATTTCCGTGTTGACAGACATTGGGCCGCCAGAATGACGTGCTGTACCTCTGCCAACAGACTGAGCAACAACAGGGTCATCCTTTCAATTTCTAGGCTGTCAGGGCAAGTGCTGACAAATTGGGGTGTAATGTGGCCCCATTGTCTTGGGTGATGAGGCTCCAGGGCTAGGCGGTGCAGGTAAGGGAACCATACCTGCCTCGGCCAGTGGGGAATGACGAGGATGGCCAGGGCATTGTCCTGCTTGATCTTCTGTAGAGTCCTTGATATCAGAGGACTGGGGGGGAAAGGCATATGCTGGCAACATTTCTCCCCAGCGCATGTCAAAGGCATCCCTGGCAAGCTGTATGTGGAAGGGCATTTGAACAAAAACTTGGGCACTTGGTGTTGCTCTCGCTGTCAAACAGGTCCACGTGTGGGTTTCCCTGTTGCTGCAAGAGTGATGCTGCCACCTGGAGATCAAGTGCTCACTCATAGAGGTTTAGTCGGCGATTCACGTGGTTGGTGAGATCATTTTGTGCACCCAGTAGGTAGGAAACTTAAAGAAGGCAACGTCTGGAGAGGGCGAAGTGCCAGATTCTTAGTGCCTCTCTGCAGAGTGCGCAGGACCCCATGCCCCCTTGTTTGTTAATGTAGAACATGGCCACCTGGTTGTCCATCTCAATGAGTATGGTCTTGTCTGCAGTGCAGTGGTTGAAGGCTCTCAGAGGGTACCTGATTGCCTGCAGCTGCAGCAGGTTGATGTGGTAGTTTCGTTCTGTTCCCGCCCAGGAGCCTTGGGTCCAGAGGTGCATAAGGTAGGCTCCCCAGCCCGCTGTGGAGGCATCTGTGGAGATGGTGAACTGTTGCTGTGGCTACTGAAGGGGCCTGCCCCCGATAAGTTGTTTTGGAGGGCCTACCAGGTGATAGACCTCTTCACCGTGGCATTGAGTGGGATGTAGCTAGCCAGGGACTGCAAGTGTTGTCTCCAGTGGGTGCAAGGTGCCACTGGAGGTGATGCATGTGAAGTCTTGCAAGAGGTAGGACCTGTGTTGTGGCTGCCATGTGTCCCAGGAATCGCAGGAGCATCCAGTCTGTGGCCTGGTCAGAGGAGGAGACTTTCCAAGCTAGCAATGAGATGGTCTGTATCCTGAGGTGGCAGAAAAGCTTTGGACAGAGTACTTTTGATGTCTGTGCCAATGAACTCCAGATGCTGTGTAGGGGATAGGCAGGATTTTTGTAAGTTCACCAGGAATCCCAAGGCTGACAGGAGGCTACTGTCTTCTTCACTGCTGGATGTGCCTCATTATGTGAGGGGGGTGCGAGGAGCCAGTGTTGAGGTGGGGAAAGACACAGATGCCCTGTTTGCAAAGTTGGGCGGCCGCTACCGCGACACACTTGTTAAACACCCTTGGTGCTGGAGAGAGGCTGAGGGGAAGGACTCAGTATTGGTAGTGGTTGTCTAATATATGGAAACACAAGGTACTACCTGTGCACTCGGTGTATGGGTACATTGTGCTCGCATCCTGTAGGTCCAGGGATGCCAGAAAGTCCTAAGCCTGGATGAGAGACAGGATAGATCCCAGGGAGTACATCCAAAACATTTCCTTGAGCTTCCTGAGGTCAAGGATAGGGTGACCCCCCCTGGACTTCTTGTATATCAGGAAGTATCTGGAGTAGAATCCACAGTTGTATTCCTCTGGCGGGACAGATTTTATCACTCAGGTCGCTAGGAGGGATACCAGCTCTGCGGCCATGGTTGGGAGCAGGTGCTGTGGCGTCTTGCTGTTGGGGGGAGATTGCTGAAGCAGTGAGGAGAAGAATGGGATGCAGTACTCCTCTGCCATTTATTTATTTATTTAACGTCTCTTCTATACCGCGCTATTCACGTCAGTGTGGTGTACACTTAACAGAACCTTATACAATGCAGTCGGGACTGCATTGTATTTACAATAAACAGGAACTATAACTTGGACAGAACTGGGGTAACTTTGAGAGGACCATGATTGAGAGGACCCATTTGTCTGTCGTGATGCTCTACCAGGCATCCAGGAAGGTCAAGAAGGGCCCCCGACTGGCGGGTTGGTTGGGGATAGACCATCAAAAGGAGGGCTTACTCTTGCCCAATGAGGAGGTGCTCTGCTTCTGCTGTTTACACTCCTTCTGGTGGTGTTTCTGCTGGTAGGACGGTTGGTGGATCTGCCACTTGGGATAGGAGCTGTGGTGTCTAGAGGAAGAGTAGAGTTTTCAGTAATAGTTCCCTTTTCGGTTGCCAGAGCCATATTCCAGACCCTCGGCGGTGAGGGTCATAAGAACAAAAGAACATAAAAAATGCCATACTGGGTCAGACCAAGGTCCACCAAGCCCAGTATCCTGTTTCCAACAGTGGCCAATCTAGGTCACAATACCTAGCAGTTTCCCCAAAAGACACAGATTCCACAATGCTTGTATTGGGGCAAGCAGTGGATATCCCGGGTTCACTTTAATAATGGTTTATGGATCTTTCCTCCAGGAACTTGTCCAAACCTTTTTTAAACCCGGCTACACTAACAGCTTTTACTACATCCTCCAGCAGCAAATTCCAGAGTTTGATTACACGTTGCGTGAAAAAATATTTTCTCTTATTAGTCTTAAATAGGTTATCCTGTAGCTTCATTACATGTTCCCTAGTCTTTCTATATATTGATGGTGTAAACAATCGATCTGCGTTACCTGTTCCACTCCATTCATTAATTAATAGACCTCTATCATATCTCCCTTCAGACATCTCTTTTCCAGGTTAAAGAGCCCTAACCTTTTTAGTCTCTCTTCATAGGGGTATCCTTCCATCCCTTTACCCTTTTGGTAGCTCTTCTCTGTACCTTTTCTAATAATGCTATGTCTTTTTTAAGATACGGTCACCAGAATGGCACACAATATTCAAGGTGCGGTCGCACCATGGAACGATACAGAGGCATTATAATATCCTTTGTTTTATTTTCCATTCCTTTCCTTATGATACCTAGCATTCTATTTGCTCTCTTGGCCGCCGCTGCACACTGGTCCAAGGGTTTTAAAATCTTATCCACGATGACGCCTAAATCTTTTTCCTGGGTGGTGGTTTCTAATGTGGAACCTTGCATTGTGTAACCATAGTTAGGGTTTTTCTTTCCTAGGTGCGTAACTTTGCACTTGTCCACATTAAATTTCATCTGCCACTTGGATGCCCAGTTTTCCAATTTATCAAGATCGTCTTGCAATTTTTCACAATTCTCATGGGTTTTAACAACTTTGAATAGTTTTGTGTCATCGTTATTCCCATTTCCAGATCATTTATGAATATGTTAAAAAGCAGAGGACCCAGCACAGATCCCTGGGCGCGAAGCTGGTGGGCTGGTTACCTGCCTGGCGGTACTCTATTATTCACTTTTCTCCATTGGGAAAATTGGCCATTTAGCCCTACCCTTTGCTTTCTATCTTTTAACCAGTTCCTGATCCACAATAGTACACTGCCTCCTATCCCATGACTTTGAAAGCCCATATACACTATATCAACCGATTCACTTTTGTCTACCTGTTTATTCACACCTTCAAAAAAACAACAAATTAGTAAGACAAGACCTTCCTTGGCTAAAGCCATGTTGGCTGTCTTCCATTAAGCCATGACTATCTACATGTTCAGTAATTTTGTTTTTTATGATGGTTTCTACCATTTTTCCTGGTACTGACGTTAGGCTCACCGGTTTGTGGTTTCCCAGATCACCCCTGGAACCCTTTTTAAAATTTGGCATTACATTGGCCATCCTCCAATCTTCAGGTATTACAGATGATTTTAATGATAGTTCGCAGATTACTAATAGTAGTTATACAATTTCATATTTGAGTTCTTTCAACACCCTTGGATTTATACCATCCGGTCCAGGTGATTTGTTACTTTTCAGTTTATCAAATAGTTGTAATATATCTTCCCGGTGTATCGATATTTCTTTCAATTCTTCCGCAGCATCTCCTTTAAAGACCATTTCAATCATGGGTAACATTCCTACATTTTCCTCTGTAAAGACTGAAGCAAAGAATTCATTTAGTCTCTCCGCCTTGTCCTCTCTTAGTGTCCCTTTTACCCCTCTATCATCTTATGGTCCAACTGACTCTCACAGGTTTTTTGTTACAAATGTACTTGAAAAAGTCTTTATTATGCATTTTTGCTTCCACAGCAAGCTTCTTCTCAAATTCTCTCTTTGCCTGCTTTATCAATACTTTGCATTTAACTTGCCAGTGCTTGTGTTGTTTCCAGCTTTCGTCATTTGGCTCCTTTTTTCCATTTCCTGAAATATGCTTTTTTGGCAACAACAGCCTCTCTGACCTCACCTTTAAACCATTCTGGCAGTTTTTTGGACTTCCTTCCACTTTTCCTAAAGCTTGGAATACAGCTGGTCTGGGCTTCCAAGATAGTATTTTCAAACAACACCCAAGCTTGATGTAAATCTTTAACCTTTGCAACTGCTCCTTTTAGTTTTTTCTTAACTGTTTTCCTCATTCTATCATAGTCTCTCTTTTGAAAGTTAAAAGGTAGTACTGTGGATTTCCTTACCCTCCCTCCTCCATTTATTGGTGCAGTTTTCCTTCATGTTGTTCACCATATCCTTGACACTGTCTCCAAACAGAGAGTCCCTTGTGCCGGCCAGGTGGATGATGACATCCAATGTGTCGAATGCGGATCAGACAAGGTGCTTGTTACACTCCTCAAGGTCCATCAGAGCCATCGCGGTGTCTTGCCTGAAATTCAAAGGCAGTGATTCCATTATGGACTGGAGGCTCTCCAGCAGTGTTTTCAAGAACAGGATGTGCTGCAATTGATAGGTGGCGATTTTTGCTTTAACATTGCTCCTTCGAGTGCTTTCTTTCCGACGTCATCTAGGAGCTTGAGATCCTTTCCTGGCAGCACATTGTTGTGAGTGCGGAATGACTTTATTCCCTTCAGAGTGGATTCCACTACTACAGATTGGTGAGGAAGCTGTTGTTTTGTGAAGCCAGGGGAGAATTGCACCTGATATTTCGTTTCTAGTTTCCATGAGCAGGAAGGTCCAGATAGCAGAGTTTGCCAGATCTTGGACAGGTTGTCCTGAAGGAATTTGTGGACCAATAGGGAGACAAGCATTCTAGGGGAGTCCAGGTACTTGAGGACACATAGCATTTCACCCCTTGGTCCAGTGTATCAGCTGGCGTGAGTGATAGCTGAGTCACAACTTTTTGCAGGAATTTTGGATATGTAAGGTCCTCAGGGGGTGAAGGTGGCTGAGGTGATGACCGTGAGGTCTCAGATTGTGATCCTGGTGTTGTCAGGTCCAAAGAGCACAAGGCAGCAGCCTCCTCTTCCCTGCTGTCTGCTGTTCACAGGTCTGGGAGCAACTTGGTGACCGTGTAGGTAGCGACCTTAAGGCTTGAGGAGATCCTGACTGGGGCCGGAGTGGAAGTGGAGGATGTCACTAGCACTGATGGAGGGACCTGTGGGGCCTGCTGTTGTAGGATGCGGGAGATCAGATCGTTGATTGCTTCTGGAGTCCCTGCCCCATTGTCCTTATCCTTATTGTGGTCTTGGCATTTGTGCAATTTTCATGGGGGAGAACAGGAGCTGAGAGAGCTACTTGAGCTGCTGGAGGAAGTTCGGTGTCTGTGGCTATGCCTGCACCACTTGTAGGGGCTGTCTCTGCTACCGTGACTGGGCTGGTGCTGGTGCTGGAATTGCTCTGCTGGTGCTTCCTGTGTGTGTTGCAGTTTCCCATGCTCCTTCAGCAGTGATCCTGGCTTTGACTGCTGGATTCTCTGCGCTGCTGGGAGATTCTCCCATCAGTGCGGTGACATTGGACTGGACTGTGGAAGTCACCAAGGCGCCAACCAATTGGCAAGGGGGATGCAGCCATTAGCGTGTTAGCATCAGTACGGACTGCAGGAGTCATATCAGCATTGGCCAATTGGCATGGAGGGGGCGGAGCCAAAGATGGAAGCATTCTTGGCACCATGGTGATGCTGGGGAGCATGGCCGGAGGAGCATGTGTTTGTGGCGTCTGGATCAGCATGTCCTGGATTGTTCCTCAGAGCTTGCTGGGGGCTACAGTCAGCAGAGGGGTCTGGGAGTATGCGGCTGAGAATGAAGACCTTGGCAGGTGCATCCCGTGCTGCGGCAGGGGTGCTCTTACTAGGGCGTGCCATGTGGTTTGCTGTGGCTTCTTCTGGAAAGCTGGTGAGTGCCACTTTGCCCATGGGGACATTCTTGCACAGTGGGCACAGTCTTCCACTCTGTGGCTCACTCTGAGGCAGCAGATGCACCGATTATGGGCATCCATGTTGCTCATCTTCCGACCGTACTTAGGGCATTTTTTAAACCCTGGTTTTGGCATCGTGGAACCTTGCTGATCGTGCTGCTGCTTTTGGATTATTCAATCTGTTCTTCAATTCTTCTGGTCTTATTGCTATAGCTGTTTTTTTATGGTGAGCAGAAAGGTGGAAGAACTGAAAATGGGTTAGGTAGGGGCATGTTTGGGGGTAGAGTTACCTGGGCATGCTCAAAAAGGCTTGCCTTTCTGAGCTCTGGAGAGCACTTCCGTCTACAGTGCCATTGGATGACGGCACCAGGTGTGGCTGACACATCCTACTTGTCAAAGGAGAACAGCACCATCTCCTAAACTATTAACCTTCAGGGAGATTTTCAAAACAATTTGCCCATTCTCAGCCTATTGCCTTCCACGGCATGTGTCCTTTCAGTAGAATTGAGATGTTCCTGGAGGCATGTTTAGGGTGGGGTTAGAAAACAGTTCAGAGATTGCACTTCCAAATCTGCTCTTCGAAAAAGTAGGGGCCAAGTGTGCAGATGGTTTATAAACTTGGAAAATTACACACAAGCAGTGATGGAGCAATTATCATTTAGCTGCCAATTCAGAGCCTCTCTCCACGAGTGAGGTTACAGGTGGGGAGGGGAGCAGAGTAACTTGGTCAGTCGGAGCTTGTGCCATCCCTGTACTGTATGGGAGCCACCCAAGCTTGGATGAGATGACAGTGCACAGAACAGGGTTTTAGATTTGTTAGAAACTGGACAACTTTCTGAGGAGGGGGAGGGGCTTTTCCAAAAGGATGGGCTCCACCTTAACCAGAGTGGAACCAGGCTTCTGGCATTAATCTTTAAAAAGGAGAGAGATCAGCTTTTAAACTAGATAATGGGGGAAAGCCAACAGTCACTCAAGAATGCATGGTTTAGAATGATGTATCTTTCAGTGATACTAGCAAAACAGGGGAATTAGTGGATCCCAATAGAAAGGATCTACTAAAGATAAAAGTAACCAAGATGCCTTGAAGTAAAGAGCAGGCAGAGTTGAGATTCCAAATTACCCCGTCAACGGAGAACCAGTTTGTTAACATAAACAAAATACAACCTCTGTAATGCTAAAAGTCTAAAAAATAATATGGGAGAGTTACAGTAGCATATATAGCACTGAATGAAAGGTTAAATATAATTTGTATCTCAAAGACCTAGTGGGGCACTGTGAAACCTAGGTACAAATTATATATCAATGATAGGGTATATCACATTGGTAGAGGGATTGCACTCTATGTTAGAGAGAGTATTGAGTCAAACAATATAAAGGTTTTGCAGGAAACAAAATACACTGTAGAATCTCTCTGGATAGAAATTCAATGTCAAAAGGGGAAAGGAATGGCAGTGGGGGTATACTACCGTCCACCTGATCAGAATAAACAGATGGTTGATGAAATGCTAATAGAAATTAGGGAAGCTAACAAAATTTACAACACAGTAATAATGGGTGATTTCAATTACCCCAGCATCAACTGGGTCAATGTCACATCAGGGCATGTTAGGGAGATAAAGCTTCTAGATGAAGTAAATCACTGTTTCATGGAGTAGTTGGTTCAGGAACAGACATAAGGGGAAGCTATTTTAGAACTAGTCCTTAGTGGAACCCAGGTTCTGGTGTGAGAGGTAACAGTGTTGGGGCCACTTAGCAATGGTGATCATAATATGATCACCTTTGAATTAATAGATGAAGGGAGGATAGCTGGGAAATCCACTGCCCCAGCATTTCACTTTCAAAAGGGAGACTATGATAAAATGAGGAAAATGACTAAGAAAACACTAAAATGAGCAACTGTAAAGGTTAAAGTTTACATTAGACCTGGGCACTTTTTAAATATATTATCTTGGAAGCCCAGGCCAGATATAGTCCATGTTTTAAGAAAGGTGGAAGGAAGTCTAAACAATTGTCGGCATGGTTTAAAGGCAAGGTCAGAGAGGCTGTTTTTAGCTAAAAAATAACTTTCAAAAAATAGAAAAAAAGCCAAATGACAAAACAGAAAACCACATAAGCACTGACAAGTTAGATGCAAGTCACTGATAAGGCAGGCAAAGAGAATTTGAAATAAAGCTTGCCATGGAAGCAAAAACTCATAAGAAAAATGTTTTTAGGTACATTCACAGCAGAAAGTCTGTGAGAGAGTCAGTTGGACCCTTAGATGATAGAGGGACACTAAAGGAGGACAAGGCTAAGCAGAGAGACAGAATAACTGAATGAATTTTTTGCTTTGGTCTTTACTGAAAAAGATGTAGGGAAGATACCCATGCCAGAAATGATATTTAAAAGGTGATGTGTCAGAAGAATTGAAACAAATCTCGATAAACCTGGAAGATGTAACACAGCAATTTGATAAACTGAAGAGTAGTAAGTCACCTGGACCGGATGGTATATATCCCAGGGTGTTGAAAGAACTCAAAAATGAAATTGAAGACCTACTATTAGTAATTTGTAAACTATCATTAAAAATCATCTATAGTACCTGAAGATTGGAGAGTGGCCAACCTAACATCGTTTTTTTAAAAAAGGGATCCAGGGATAAACCAGAAAACTACAGACTGGTGAGCTTGATGTCAGTGCTGGGCAAAATGTTAGAAACCATTATAAAAAATAAAATTACTGAACATATAGGTAGTCATTTATTTATTTACTGTTTCTTTTGTACCACTATTCATAATATCATAGCGGTTTACATAGAACTTAACTGTATAGTACATAGAACATTGTGTCAGTAAATAGAACTATATACATTGTAATTAACAAGGTTAACAAGATTTAAGAGTAATTTGTAACCTTAACAGAGGTAACTATGTATATAGTAATAGCTTGTGTGTAATGGGAATGATAGCTGTTAGTATTTATATATGTGAATGTGAGTGACAGGGAGTAGGGTGTTGTGGGTGTTTATGTGATAGTCATGGTTTAATATAGTAGTTCCCAAACTTAGGGTCGGGACCCCAAATCAAAAAAACAACACAAAACCCCAGTCCAAACTATCAATCCACCCAATAAAACCCACAGAAAAGCTTAACTCACCATTCCTCTATAATATTCATAGTTCCATCTGAAGAACAATCTAACCAGCACATATACAAAATAGATTAATATTAATGGAAGAAAAAGGCCTCAATAACTTTCAATAATATCCCTCTACAGCAATTACTTGCCCGAAGGGGAACATACTGTACCTTACCATCATTGGCCTAAAAATATTCCCTTTAATTACCACCAAATACTCAATATTTCTATTATATTTAATAATTTTTATATATATAAAATTGACAAGCAAATAATGTTTCAAACAGCTTAACATAGATGACAAGCCTTAGCCGTTACAGCGCCTCTAGCACAGACGCCAATGTCTTACACACTGACAAGGACAGCTGTCGCACAGCTCCACAGCTTCTCCTAAAATAAAGAAAGAATAGCTTTACTGGAGGACATAATCAAACAATGGCACATGCAGTGCTCAAACACTTACCTCAAAAATGCCAGCTCTTCAGATGGAACGGCCAACCAACAAAGATCCTTGTTTCGCAGGAACACCGGCTTCCTCAAGGGCATGACTAAGAAGAGACCAGTCAGAATCACTCCAGCAGCAAAGAAACCTATTACTACCATTAATTTTTAATGAAAGATAAGCCAATCAAGGAGAAGGTAGGAGGGGCTACACTCACCCTCGATCTTTACAAGCCGAGGCACTCTTAAAGCGCTAATTCAAGGGTAGCACACGCCAATAAGTGAACTTTCAAAATATATTCCATTCAATCTTATTATTAGTCCTTCCGGTTCCATTGCATGCAATGCAAAAATCCACTTTTGTTCCCATTGGAGAAGGAATTTCCCATGATTACCACCCCGCAATAATGCTGGGACATGGTCAGTCGCAACAAAGAATAAGTCATTAAATGTATGTTGAAGGCTCACACAATGCTCAACCAATGGTGATTCAGCCTGTTGCTTAGAAAGACTATATTTATATTCAGACAAATGCATTCATAGTTGTCTAGTTGTTTTCCTGACATAGATCTTCTGGCAAGGGCATTGTATTAAGTACACTACAAATTGCAATGTACAGTTGATAAGAAATTTCAGATACACAGTCTTAACTGAGAAAACAACTTTATCTGTCACCTCCATCACTGAACAAAATTGACAATGCCCATAGCTCAAATGACCACCTGCCTCACCATATACAATCCTAGGTACAGCGGGGCACAAAACAATCATACAAGTTCCTGCCTCGGCTGTAAGCGATCCTTGGTGTTAGCACAGAAAAAAAAAGAGTGCACAGATAACACTAGCAATGCTTCCTTATAGCTGCTGCTATTCCTGATGACAGCAAGGAATATTGACACACACGGGTAAGATGTAACCGGGTAAGGCGGACGCGTCGCCTCTCCCCCCCAACTCCACATTTCTCCCGTGCACTCCCTTCAATAAAATCATCACACAATTTTGGGCTTAAACTGGTCGCAGCTTTATTAACCTTTAACAATAACCAAATTACAATCCAACACAATAACATTACCCCCCCCCCTCTTTTATCAAAGCGCGAGCCCTCACCAGCCATGTGAGTAGCAAGGTGACGCTGCTTCCGCTTCAGCTGAGTCCAGGCCCCGGCTAACAGCCTAGCCCTCCCTCGTCCAGCTTCGCCATATTACTAGCAAAAACCTGAGGGGTTGTCCGGGCGGGGGTCCCCCACCCCCGCCCAACAGCTTGCTTCTGGCTCCGGAACCCGGAAACCTCCGGGATCCCGCCACCCCCCCCCAGCTGCAACAACCCACATCCTCAACCACAGCCCCACCCCAAATGCTAGG
The DNA here is from genome assembly GCA_033557465.1 of Ichthyophis bannanicus. Taxonomy (NCBI): domain Eukaryota; kingdom Metazoa; phylum Chordata; class Amphibia; order Gymnophiona; family Ichthyophiidae; genus Ichthyophis; species Ichthyophis bannanicus. Next base: position 644,713,269 of record CM066032.1, read on the forward strand.
GTGGGCGGGTGGGCACCCGACACATCTGGCTCCGACCTGGAAAAGGCCGGAGCCACGGCACGTCCCCGCACTTGCCGGAGGCTGGCCCCGCCTCCCTTCCGCCCCATTGGCTCCCCCCGCCTCCCAGCGGCCTGCGGGAGCCAATGGGGTGCCCAGAACCACTCCGTCTCTCCCCCCTTTTCCCCCTCGACGCCGCGGCCCGGGGGATCGCGTCCTTGCCACCCCCCCGGTTACCACGGGGCCGAGCACACGTCGGCTCCGCGGCCCGGAATTAACAGGGTAAGGCGGACGTGTCACCTCTCCCCCCCAACTCCACACTTCTCCCGTGCACCCCCGCACTCCCTTCAATAAAATCATCACACAATTTTGGGCTTAAACTGGTTGCAGCTTTATTAACCTTTAATAATAACCAAATTACAATCCAACACAATAATATTATCCCCCCCCCCTCTTTTATCAAAGCGCGAGCCCTCACCAGCCATGTGAGTAGCAATGTGATGGCGCTTCCGCTTCTGCTGAGTCCAGGCCCCGGCTAACAGCCTAGCCCTCCCTCGTCCAGCTTCGCCATATTACTAGCAAAAACCTGAGGGGTTGTCCGGGCGGGGGTCCCCCACCCCCGCCCAACAGCTTGCTTCTGGCTCCGGAACCCGGAAACCTCCGGGATCCCGCCACCCCCCCCCAGCTGCAACAACCCACATCCTCAACCACAGCCCCACCCCAAATGCTAGGGTGGGCGGGTGGGCACCCGACACATCTGGCTCCGACCTGGAAAAGGCCGGAGCCACGGCACGTCCCCGCACTTGCCGGAGGCTGGCCCCGCCTCCCTTCCGCCCCATTGGCTCCCCCCGCCTCCCAGCGGCCTGCGGGAGCCAATGGGGTGCCCAGAACCACTCCGTCTCTCCCCCCTTTTCCCCCTCGACGCCGCGGCCCGGGGGATCGCGTCCTTGCCACCCCCCCGGTTACCACGGGGCCGAGCACACGTCGGCTCCGCGGCCCGGAATTAACAGGGTAAGGCGGACGTGTCACCTCTCCCCCCCAACTCCACACTTCTCCCGTGCACCCCCGCACTCCCTTCAATAAAATCATCACACAATTTTGGGCTTAAACTGGTTGCAGCTTTATTAACCTTTAATAATAACCAAATTACAATCCAACACAATAATATTATCCCCCCCCCCTCTTTTATCAAAGCGCGAGCCCTCACCAGCCATGTGAGTAGCAATGTGATGGCGCTTCCGCTTCTGCTGAGTCCAGGCCCCGGCTAACAGCCTAGCCCTCCCTCGTCCGGCTTCGCCATATTACTAGCAAAAACCTGAGGGGTTGTCCGGGCGGGGGTCCCCCACCCCCGCCCAACAGCTTGCCTCCGGCTCCGGAACCCGGAAACCTCCGGGATCCCGCCACCGGCTCAGGCCCTACAGACCTGAGCCGCCCCCCAACCTGAAGCTGCGACCAGCCCAACTCCCCTGCCTGACACCTTCCACAGCCTCCTGCCAATCATTCAGCAGCAGGTCCATCCCGATTGGCGAGAGATGCACGCCATCTGGCCGGAACAGGCCAGAACACTCCATGTCCACCCACGGGTGCAAGATCTGGCACCCGCCCCGCTCCCCCACCCACCTGCCAATTTGGCGATTAACTTTCGTCAGCCCTCTAGACCACCGCCGCTGGTCCCAGCAGGCCGGCCGTGGAAGGATATCAGACCAAAGCACAATAACTCCCGGAAACATTACGAAAACCTCCCCCAAGTCCTTATGAACAGCGCGAATCAGCTGCTTGCAGGTTGTCATGAGGCGTGTGTCAATAAAGATGAGTGTTTGAAAAGAAATCCTGTTTCTTTTAAGGAACTAGGTGTGCAATTACCCCCAGGCACAGCTAGAGGGAGCAGGAACAGACATTCGGGAGTTAATGAGCCTAGGAACTCTGATGACTTGCACCTAGAAAGGAACCCGGAAGTCATACCAAGCAGTTTGCTTTATAAATCAGAACAGAATGCTTCTGGAGTAGAGAAGGAAGAGGAGAAGAAGGAGAGCCACTGAGAGAAGGCTGAGAGCCACAGAGAGAGAGCTGAGAGGCACCTAGAGAAGGAGCAAGAGAAGGCTGAGAGCCATCAAGAGAGGACTGAGAAGAACCTGAGTGGGAACAGACTTCACAAGGTTGGGAGCCAGAAGGCCCAAACTGACCCTGCTGCACAAGGAAAGTTTGCTAGAGCCAGCTCTAAGGTGAGAGTGTCTGCCACGCCCTGTTCTTATAGTCTGCCTGAATACAGAACAGAGAGACGGAAGCCAGGAACCAGGGGGAAGGGTTCTGAGAAGAGCTTACAATCTCTGAAGGATTATTACCAAGTTTTACCAGGTCAGAGAGGAAAACACTTTTATGGTCAGCTGGAGTTCTTACCCAGAGAGAGAGGAGAATCCAGGACAAGTTTTACTCCACTGCCTAGAAGCACAGCTGTAACCAACGCTGGCAGGCAGAGGCTCAGCTACCAAAGGAGAGTGGCTGGAAGAGAATACACTGGTGATTTGAACTCATCTAAATCCAGGTATGAAACGTTAACCAATGACTGTGAATATTGTGCTCCTAAAGGCTCTGCTAAAACCCGTGCTCCTTATGAGAGGGGAAAGAAACCAGATTGGTTCAGTCAAATTCCTCCAGCCTTAAGAACCCCTGGCTGTGGGAAGCCAGACTCCAGAGTCCTAACCTACAAGGCTGGGTCAGACAGGGACAGTAAATATTCCTCCACTGAGTATAGAGAAGGGGAGTCCATGGAGATTGAATACCCAAATACTGTTCCCTTATCTCTACCAGAGCTTATGGAATGTGACTGGTGCACGGCCTCAGCTCCAGAGTCTGTATGCTCTATATAGTGAAGAAGAATGAATGAAATATAAGTGCTGTTTCTTGTACTGAAATTCCGGTAGTGAAACCTGCCTTAGTTGTGAAGCAACAATTAAGCAACCATTGTAAATACTGGTACCTTTTGACACAAAGGACTTTCCGTTTCATGGATTATCTCTTATGTTGAACCTTTGCATTAACCAGGGAATAAAAGCCTTATTTCCCTCCACCTGGTCTCATTAATGAGCGCTCCTAGGTAGTTGGAATCTGTGAGGTCACTTCTCTCAACTACGCCGAGTGAACTTACATTCCCTTGACTGCCTAGCATAATCTTTGCCCGGGGTCACCCCAACATTAATAAGGCGTAGACAGGGGAGCCCCACGACAAGGTCCAGGACACCATATTGTTGCCGCCTAGGTGAATCAGCAGGATATCCGGCGCCCCTCTCATGCGCTCGTGATGCTGCAGCAAAGGCAAAAGCTGGATCCACCAGAGTCCGCGCTCGCCCAGCCATGTTACGGCCACTCCCAGCGCCTCCAGTCCAAGGTGCGGCCCCAATGGCCGTGTTGCTGCTCGCCGACCAGCCCAGTAAACAAACGAGTGGCCAATCAACCAACAGCGACATGATGCATGGCCCCTTTCTGCAAAGTAAAAATAACAGAGTTAGCACCTCCCAGGGCCCGCTACAAACGCACATAGCCCTGGAACACCTGCGATTTCCACCACCCTATCCGTTGTATCTCCCGCTCCGGAAGACCTTCTGCTGCCGCGCTGGTTGCTGCACCGATCCGAAAGGAATGTGGAGCAAACCTACAGGGGTCCTCCCCAATCCGTTGCAACGACAGCCGCAGCACCACTGTAAACTGGTAGCGCGTGAGCACCCTCGTGTCCTCGTGAAGGAACAGACTGCCCACCCCAGCCGGCCGCACCTGCAAGTAGGCGCCCAGCAGCCTGACTGGGCAGGCAAGTGCCCCCGGCACGGCGCGCAGCACCACCCAGGCACCTCTCCCTGACTGATCAGTCTTGGAACGCGCTAAGTGTATGCGGACCATACCCTCCCCCACTCGCACCTGGTGGACTTTCAGGTCACGCGCACAGCTCCTACGACCCGACTCCGACACAAGCTCCCCCACCCTAAATGCACCGAAAAAGGCCACCAAAAAAATGGCCCGAAATAGGGTGCCCTCGAACTGGGAGGACACTACCTGTGGTAAAACGTCCAATAGGCGGCTCAACAAGTCATAAGTTATCGGCCGCCGCCTGTCCGCCGGGGTGGGAAGGGACCGCTCCCACCCTTGCAAAAGTCGACGAGTCAAAATTCCCTTCCCGGCCACCCCCCAACCAACCGCTCCCGCAAAGAAAGAAAACCCAGCCAGCTGCCTCCTCACCGTTGCCCTCGACAGACCCGCCGCCTTTGCCGCTACCACATATTGACCCAGGAGCAGCTCAGGGACTGGACCCTGTCACCAGCCGTGCTCTGCAAGGAAAGTTACCACACTGTCGCAACCCCGCTGATACGCTGCCCACGTCGCCGCAGACACTGAATTCCTCAGCAGATCCTTCATGTTGCCAGGCCAATCCGCCATAAGTGCGCCGGGACCGATGCTCCCACTTCTTCGGCTTCCGGCGCCAAAGTCCGAAACAGCTCCCACTGAAAACGGGAAAGAGCGTCAGCAATTTTGTTAGTACTTCCAGGAATATGACGGGCCTTCACCACCACATTCAAACGCAAGCAAGCTAACACAACCTGACGCATTAAATCGGCCACTTGCTTGCAGCGAGGGGCGTAATTGTTTACAACAGACACGACTGCCGCATTGTCGCACCACCAGACCAACCGGCGATTCCGGAGTCTGTCCGGCCATATGGTTAACACCACCAGGATCGGAAACAACTCCAAAAAGGTGATATTTCTGGTCAGGCCCGACTCCCGCCATGCCTGGGGCCACCCTGCTGCACACCAGGAACCCCCAAAGTAAACCCCCAAGCCCAAGCCCCCAGCCGCATCCGTGTACAATTGCAGAGCCGTACTAGAGACCTCCCTCTCCCGTAAAACCGTAATACCATTAAAATCACGAAGAAACTCATCCCACACCCGCATGTCTGCCCGAATGCTTTGTGATACCCTGATCCGATGATGAGGCCTGCGGACCCCTACCGTAGCCGCCGATAGCCGCCTCAAAAATACCCGCCCCATCGGAATAACCCTACACGCAAAATTCAACGAGCTGATCAGCGATTGCAGTTCCCGCAATGTTATCTTGCTGGAGACTAGCACATTCGCGACCAAGACTCGGAGCTTCACTATCTTAGCCGCAGGTAGGCGAGCTACCATCCCCACCGAGTCGAGCTCCACCCCTAAGAAGGTAAGGACGGTGGAGGGGCCCTCCGTCTTCCCCGTCGCGAGAGGGACACCCCACCCCCGAGCCAGCCGCTCAAAGCCACCAAGCAAATCCGAGCACCACTCCGACCGAGCCTCGCCAACAAACAGGAAATCATCTAAGTAATGCACCACGTTTGCGCAACCCACCTGCTTCACCAACGCCCAGTGTAAAAAACTACTAAACCGTTCAAAATATGCACAAGAGATCGCGCACCCCATGGGCATACACTTATCGAAATAGCTGTCCCCTTCGAAACAAAACCCCAATAGAGGAAAAGACACCAGGTGCACCGGCAGCAAACAGAAGGCTGACTCGATATCCGCTTTCGCCATCAAACACCCCGGACCACAGCACCTCACCAGCTCCAACGCTGCATCCAAGGAGGCATACCGAACCACGCACAGATTGTCCGGGATATGGTCGTTAACTGACGACCCCGCAGGGAAGGAAAGGTTGTGGATTAACCGGAACTTCCCATGCTCCTTTTTTGGGATTATACTCAATGGGGATATAACCAGATCCTCAAAAGGCCACTCCACAAAGGGGCCCGCCACCCGCCCCAATCCAATCTCCACCGCCATCTTATCCCCCACTATCTGGGCAAATTGCCGCACCGAAGGCGAATTTCTAGCTTTAGTACAGATCACCTTGTCCACCACCGGAATTCGAAAGCCTTCACTAAATCCCCCCTCAATTACTGCGCTGTCCTTTCGTTTTGGATACCGTTTCAGCCACGGGCGCATTGCTTCTATCCTGACTGGAGTGGGAGCTAAGCTCAGGAAGCTCTTACTGTTTTGGAGGGGGCGCTCCGGCCCCACCCGCTCCTCTCTTAACACATTTGAGTGCAGAGTGCGCTCCGTTGCATACAGAACAGGCATGCCGGAATTTACAATCTGGGAACGGGCATGACAATTTGTTAAATCGCCAACAGACATCCCCGACCCCCCCCGAAGCTGATGCTTTTTGGACCCCAGCGGGTCCGCCCCCTCGAATGGGCCGCCCAGCCCCCGAAACAATGGCCGCTCCTCCCCGTGCACTGCTCGCCGCACTACCGCTGGGTCTGACCGCCATCTGCGTCAGCCATAAATTGATGTCTTGCGTCCCCCAGGACAGCAGGTGATTTTCTTCCATCTTATCCCAGAACTTTTCATCATAGTTGAGCCATGCCCAACCCTCGTGCAATTGTGCAGCTTCTAAGATGGAATCTGCGTAAGCGAGGAGCATACCGTAATGCTCCGGGTGCGAATGCCCCCACACACTAGCGAGTCGTAAAAAGGCTCGCGTCCAGTTCACCACGTTCCGTGCCGCTCTCCTCACCCTCCCCACCTTCTCGTCTTCCTTCCTCTTCCGTCTGCTGTCCCCGGACCGTTTTCGGCCTTCAAGCAAACGGAAAATGTCTATATAGCGCCTTCGCAGAATCTTCCGCCGCAGAGTCTTTGGCACACCTTCCCATAACTCCGAATATGCCGCCACCGTAGGCGTCGCTGCGACCGCGCTCGCCCTACCCTCCATCCCGTGCAAATCCTGCCCCTTATCCCCGTCAGATGATGAAGAATCTAACGTAGAAGCGGTCGACGAGGTAGATGACGTCCCCGACCTTTGCCATCTATGACATGGATGTTTCCACTTCCTCCTCACTTTCCTACCTCCCCCCGCCACCGCCCCTGCCCCGCCCCCTTCAGTCATACCCTGATCCCCTGCCAACTCACCTGCCACTCGCGCCGACTCTTCTCCTGCCACGCCGGCCTCCCGCAGCTCCATCCCTGCATGCGTTGCTGCTGGCGTCATCTTTCTCGACCCCTCCGCAGGCGCCGATGCAGATGGTCTCGAACCGCTGATCCAAGGACTCCCAGGGTACTGCCATCCAAAGGGGACCTGCGGAGAAAACACAGGAAAAGGCGAAGGGGACCCCCTCATCACCCAAGGGGGCTGCCACGCCCCCAACCACTCTGCCCCCGAAGAGCCTTGGCCCCCACTCTGCCAGTGCTCCCACGCCGGCGGGTATGCACACCCCAACACTCCAGGCTGGTGCACAGGGCCCACTGGCACAGCACCCTCAGCAGCCCGCGCCTCGCCCAACACTCGCACACCACCCCCAACCGGAGGTAGCCCTGCTTCAGGCACTATCCTCCCCGTAGAATCTGAAGGCCCCCACTCAGATCCCCAGCTACCCCTGTTCGCCCCTCTGGACCCAAGTGATCACCATTCCGCATCGCACCCCCGTGCACATCCCCCACACCCCTGGGATGGTCCTGCACAGGCCCACCCCCACGCCGCACGCTCCCCCCAGCACGTGCTCCACGGCTGCCTGTTCTGCCTCTACCCCGGGTCACTCCATGAAGATCACCCCTCTGACCCTCACTCACACCACCGCCCTTTCCACCCCTGGGGGCAGACCTTGTCCTATCCCGCTCACGAGCCCCCCAGCTGCCCCTCCCCCTTGACCCTTTTTCAGCCCTTTCCCAGGTGCCCCCCCCCTGCCCTTTGCCAGACCGCATGGCTCCCAGCTCCCCTGCTTCCATGGGGGTCTGCTTGGTTGGTTTCCCTTTTTTTTTTTTTTTTAAATTCCGGCCTCTGATTCCCTGCCTCCCCCGTATACTTTTGCCCCCCCCCCCACACCCTTTAACTGCCTAAAGCAGTAAAACTTTTCTATTCCCCGTCTTTACTGCGCCCTTTATTTATTTATTTAGTTTAGTTTTTTTTTTTTTAAATGGACCCCCGGCACCCCCCTTCCGGCACTCACCCGAGCCGCTGCTTTTCCAAATCGGACCCCCGAAATTGCTCTAAGGCCTCGTGGTGCTGCGAGCTCGCTAGTGCAGCACCCGACACGTCTGGCTCCGACCTGGAAAAGGCCGGAGCCACGGCGCGTCCCCGCACTTGCCGGAGGCTGGCCCCGCCTCCCTTCTGCCCCATTGGCTCCCCCCATCTCCCAGCGGCCTGCGGGAGCCAATGGGGTGCCCAGAACCGCTCCGGCTCTCCCCCCTTTTCCCCCTCGACGCTGCGGCCCGGGGGATCGCGTCCTTGCCGCTCCCCCCCGGTTACCATGGTGCTGCGCGCACGTTGGCTCCGCGGCCCGGAATTTCTAGGGGTTCTTCAACACCCAAAGGCTTAAATGAACCCAATAGCCATTCATGATGATTATAAGCCCTTTTATAGGCTTTCCGAAGCACCGCTTGTGGGTATCCTCTTTCCACAAACTTATCCACCATCACATTTGCTTTTTTCTTATACTCAGCATTAGTGAAACAGATCTGCCAACAGTGTAGCAGCTGAGTAAAAGGCAAACTATTCCTCAATGGGGCTGGATGGAAACCTATTGTCGTTGTTGTTAAGTGCGGTTGAGTTGGTGTCGACTCATGGCGACCCTCTGGATAGGTCCTAAATTGTGTTCGGTCTTCAGTAAGACGGCTCATTGACAGACTGGTACCCGTCGGAGCTGCTGTTATTGTATCGATTCATCTTATTGCTGGCCTTCCTCTTTTGCATTGACCTTCTATCTTGCCAAGCATGATGTCTTTCTCTAATGATCTCTCTCTTTGCATGATGTGTCCAAAGTATGAAAGTCAAAGTCTAGTCATCTGAGCTTCTAAAGAAAGCTTATACTACAGCAATGTGTTCCTGGCAGTAGGCTTTGAAAACAAAGTTGTCTCAATAAAATCAGAGATCTTAAAAATCATAACATCCAAAAAATGTATGGAAGATTCATGACACGCCATTTGGATTGCACCCATTCAAGAAATCAAAAAAAGCATACAGGTCTTCCTTCATCACTTTCTATAGGAAGAAGATGTCATTGATATAGCATCACCATTCAATCACATCCACCATATATGTTGAGGAATAGACATACTGCTCCTCAAATCCCTGCATATATAGGTTTGCCAAAGAATGAGCAAATGTAGCACTCATCGCCGTACTGGATATCTGCTGAAGAAATTGCTCCTTATACAGGAAATAATTTTTCTTCAGGGCTATTTCAGCCAATTGAACAAAAAAATACAGTAGGCACCTTATGGGGGCGAGGTCTGCCTTCCCACACATCCTTCAAAAGAATCAACACCTCATCCCATGGTATTGAAGCATATAGTGAGGCTAAATCCATGGTAACTAACCATCATACTGAAGGCATGCCCTGTACCTGTTGCAAAATCTGAAGAAAATGAGAGATGTCTTTAGTATATGAATGAATCTTGAGCACTTCATGTTTCAAAAAATTATCTAGATATTTCCTCACCAACTCCAGCAGAGACTCATTGCTGGAAAGTATTGGTCTTCCAGGCAGATTAACCAAAGTCTTATGAATCTTTGGTAAAAAGTAAAAAAGAAAAATGGTGTCCTGGGGAATCTAGGGTTCAAAAACTGGAACTCTTTCTTGGTCAGAAACCCACAGGTACAAGCAGTACTGCATAAAGCAGCAATACAGTTCTGCAATGGTGGTTTATAGTGTAACTTATTGGTCAACTGACGTTGAGCCTCATGATCATATAAAGAGGCATCCATCACCACTATCGCTCCTCCCTTGTCTGCCCGTTTAATGACCAAAGAAGAATTGCCCTGAAGGTCTTTAAGGGCAAACTTCTCATCTTTTGACAAATTAGAGGAAAACAGACTCCATGAAGACTCCAACACAGCAATGTCCTTCAGCAACAAATTTCTACATATTGCTATAGCAGGGTCTAATGGATCTGGGGATATCCATGCTGACATCAAGCAAACCACAGATGAATCAGGGAGTGATATAGTATAGAGGGTGAAGTACTTCTGTCCACAAAAAAAGTGCAGGACCTAGGTGTGATTGTATCTGATGATCTTAATGTAGCTAAACAGGTAGAAAAGGTGACTACGAAAGCTAGAAGGATGCTTGGGTGCATAGGGAGAGGAATGGCCAGCAGAAGAAAGGAGGTGATAGTGCCTCTGTATAAGTCTTGGTGCAACCTCATTTGGAGTATTTTGTGCAATTCTGGAGACCACCCCTTCAAAAGGATATAAACAGGTTGGAGTAAGTACAGAGGGTGGCTACTAAAATGGTTTGTGGTCTTCGTTATAAAGCATATGAGGACATACTTAAGGATCTTAATATGTATACTTTAGAGGAAAGGTGGAATAGAGGTGATATGATTGAGACATCTAAATACCTCTGTGGCATAAATGCACAGGAGGAGAGCCTCTTTCAATTGAAAGCAAGCTCTGCTACAAGGGGACATAGGACGAGGGTGACAGGGGACAGACTCAGGGTTAATATGCAGAAATATTTCTTTACAGAAAGAGTGATAGACGCATGGAATAGTCTCCCAGTGGAAGTGGTAGAGATGAGGACAGTATGGGCCCGATTCTGTCCCGGACATAAATCCCTCTCTATGCGTCCGGTCTGAAATGGATGCACAGAGGGGATCGTGATTCTGATCCCGCGGGGCACGTCTAGCCCTGCGGGATCAGAATCGCAAAGACTGCGATTCAGTCCCAGACTGCACGTACATTCCTAGCCCAGCTAACTCAGTCAGGGTCTTTAAATGGAGCCGCGGCGCCATGGCGTCACAGCTCTATTTAAAAGCCGCAATGCCAGTCGCCCTGTTAAAGTGTTTATTCCCCGCAGCTTGATCCCCGATCTGGCCTCCTAAGGCCAGGGTCAGGCTGCGGGGAATAAATCATTGCCCCCCTGCCCCCCCCCCCCGCTCCATCCACACCCCAGAAGCTTAAACAAAACATCCAGGGAAGTTATTCCACCTCGGAGGTGGATTAACTTCCCCGGATATTTCGCCGGTCCTGGATGTATAGGGCCGACATTAGAATCAGCCCTGTACATCCAGGGCAGGTGACCGCCCACTGCCCGCCCACTCTCCACCCCCATGCCACCCATTCCCCGCCTCTGTCTAACTTCCATGCACAACTGGCAGGGAAGTTATTTGGGGGCAAGAGAAGCCACAGATAGCAGGAGTGGACGTCCTGTCAGACTGTCCATCCCTGCTATTTGTGGCACAGAATAACCCCCTATCTGAATTCAAAAAAGTATGGGACAAACACAGTAGGTCTATTCTAATGTCTACGTTCAGGGCCACTCTGCTTACGGTTGGAACCAGATACACAGTGGTGGATGCAATTCTGATCCTGTGGGGCACATCTAGCCCTATGGGTCAGAATCGCGTCTAAGCCTGTATGTGCAGGCTGGGACCCAATTCCGATTGGCCTGCGCATACAGACTGCTGCCCAGCTAACTCAATCAGCCTCTTGAATGCAGCCACAGCGCCATGGCACCACAGCTTCATTCAGGAGCTGCGATCCCCGACACCGCTGGCTTTGTTCATTCCCTGCAGCCCGACCCCTGATCTGGCCTCCCAAGGCCAGGGTTAGGCTGCGGGGAATCTCCTGCATCCCCTCCTACCTTTGACGCTCCCTGTGCCTACTGTCCCTCGACGTCTAGGGGGACTTATTCCACCTCTAGGGTGGAATAAGTCCCCCATCTAGTCTGCTGGCCCTGGACGTACAGGGCCGACATCAGAATCAGCCCTGTATGTATGGGGCCACAGACCGCCGCCTGCCCACTCTAACTCCGCCTCCATACTACCCCTTTCCCATCCCGTCCAGCCTCCCCATACAGGGAGGCTTTGAACGGGAATAGCAGGGAGGGCAAATAGCTGGGATGGGATATCCATTTCCACTATTTGTGTTACAGAATAGAGACCAGAGGATCTTTAAAGGAAAAAAGGGGCCTGTAGTAGTGGATGATATGGAAGGGCAGACTAGATAGGCCATGTGGTCTTTTTCTGCTGTCATGTTTCTATGTTTCTATCTAGGAGTATCTGCAAAAAACAACGTAATATGTGATAAACGTATGAATTTTTCTACGACAATCCAACTCTCAAAGGCATCATAGAAAGGGCCTGGAACATAAGTTACTACTACTACTACTATTTAACACTTGCAGAGCGCCATGCTTGCAGCGCTGTACAGCTAACCTACAAGAGCCAGTCTCAGGGAATCCTGGAGAAGTTCATCTGTCATGTTGGAACGTTGTGTACTCTTTGTCATTTTCAGATGGGAAAACGCAGATTCACACAAATAAGTTGAACCGAAACAGGAGTGTACAGCTTCATTGCATCTTCTCAAGTTGGGAAATTTGTCTCTAGGCACTAGCATAAGATAATCCCTTAGATAGCAAAGCTAGTTGTGAAGAAATCAACTGTACGAAAGACAAATTGATCATATTATGGGATGCTATTAATCCTGACATTGCTGCTGCCGAACCTGTGTATTGGGGCCACCGCCCACCAGTATTTATCCCATTGTACATTCAATCTTGTTGATTCCATTTCTGTTCGTGCACCATTTCTCATCTTCCTAAAAAAGGTATTGAGGCTGATGAATCCTTAGAGTCATCTTTGCCACTCGATAAGGGACTTTCAGATGACAAATCAAAACCAACTTTTCTCTTCCCAGACCCACAGGACCAAGAACGGGGATAATGCCAGTTATATATAGACCCTTCCTTCTCATCCCACAGAAATTTCTTTATTTTTGCTGCTCTCAGATCCAATCTATATTTTTCCAGCTGTTTAGTAATCTCCACAAAATGACTTTCAAATCCCTTCAGTTTCTTCAGATCTTCCTTGAATCCCTCTTTTAACATTTTGTTCTTATCCTGAGATGTCTCAATAACTAATAGCATCAAGTCCAAGGAACATTTATTCAGGACGCTGTTCCATTTTTGCACAAAAGAGTCGTCATCAAGAAACATACCATGCTCTCTCAAAACCTGAAAGCCTCTTGGTATTACCTCCTTCCTGCAATTCTCTATACCAGGCATGTCCAACTTCGAACAGGTCGTGATCTATTTTTTCCAGCCAAAAGTGCTGGTGATCTACCACCATGAAAATTAAGTTTCAAATTAGTTTCAAATTAAATTTTAACCCAATAAAGTTGGAGGATCCCCCCCCCCCCCCATTTTTAATGAACCTTCTGTCATTTACTTGGATGTCATCAGCTGTTAAGCAAATTAAGCAAAAACAAAACAGAGAGACGAAGATCCAGTAAGAACGGCGAGGGGAAATGGAAAGTACATTTTTTCTTAAAGTTTTATTGAGTAATAACTTTCTTTAACTGTCTTAATAACTTTCTTTAACTTTTATTGAGTAATTTGTGTTAAATTTAGGTTCAGTATTGATCCAGGCTGATCTTGCACAATCTTTAATATTTTGCTCTTGCTCATTAGTGAGGTGTCTGAGCCTGCATTTCATCCACCAGCTTTTTGAAGTTGGGTGAATATTGTGTGAGGGCCAGTCTCAGGGAATCCTGGAGATGTTCATCTGTTATGTTGGAACGTTGTGTACTCTTTGTCATTTTCAGATGGGAAAACGCAGATTCACACAAATAAGTTGAACCGAAACAGGAGTGTGCATCTTCTCAAGTTGGGAAATTTGTTTCTAGGCACTAGCTTCCAAAACGATTCTTGCTCAGCACAGGTCTTGAGAAAAATGTCATTTTTAAGAGTTAATATTTCATTTTCAAGAGATGGCTTGTTCAATGAGTAATTTTTACTGATAGCAGCTGCAGTTTCCTTAATGTCCACATCTACTTTGAATGGGTATGACAAGTACTCCACAACTGTTCCAATTTTTTGGAAGTCACAGAATCTATTTTCAAATTCCTGGATAACAGAACAGATTTCTGACACATACTTCTCGTTCTGAAAAACAAAATTTGGATATTGTCCCAGATGGTCCTGTGTATTAGGAAAATGATCAAAAGTGTTGTTTGAAAGGTCAGTCATCATTAGCTCAAATTTGCTTGTAGGATGAAACTGTACTCATCAGCTCGCCAATGCATTTGTTTTTACCTTGTAGTTCAAGGTTCATATCACTTAGCTCACCTGTAAAGTCAGCGAGAAATGCCAGATCACATAACCACTCCTCATCTTCCAACTCTGCTTGGTCATCTCCCCTCTCCTTCAAAAAACTTCTTATTTCATTCAGCAAATCATGAAATCTTTGCAGAAATTTGTGCCTACTTAGCCACCTTACATCTGTGTGCAAAATGATTTCCGCTGCCCCTTCATCAAGAGTAAGATTGAAAAGCTGTCTTTGAAGTGATCTTCCACGAACTGAATTTACAATTTTGAAAGTGATGTCCATGACAGTCTTTGTATTTAGTCTCTTGCTTGCCAAATCTTGCTGGTGAATGATGCAGTGGTAAGAAAGGAAATCTGGGAAGTCATCATGCTGTCTACAGAGGGCTATGAAACCATTAACCTCACCTGTCATTGCTCTTGCTCCATCAGTAATGATGGAAATAAGTCTATGCAATGGAAGATTACACTTTGTCACAAAAGAATAGAAAGAACGGAATATTTCCTGATCTTTCTACCTTTTAAAGAAATCATTACACTTTGTCACAAAAGAATGGAAAGAACTGAATATTTCCTGACCTTTCTCCCTTTTAAAGAAATCATTCCAAGTAGTTCTTTTTTAACACTGAAGTTTTCAAAAACCATCTGGATAAAGACTAGTAACTGGGCTATGTCTCTTATGTCTGTAGATTCATCCAGTTGGAGTGAGAAAGCAACACAATTTGAAACATTCTCCAACAATTGTTCAGTTGTGTCTCCACACATCTTTTCTATTCGCCGCACAACAGTGTTTCTTGACAATTGTACATCTTGAATAGCAGCTATGATCTCTTTCTTATTTTTAAATCCTTCAAAAAGATTGTCAGCTGCTTCAAGAAAACAATTTTTTACAAATTCCCCTTCAGTAAAAGGTTTGCATTTCTTTGTGATCAGGTTGCTGACCTTGAAGGATGCTATGGTGGCATTGACCGAATGTGACCTTGGCTTCGCCATCAACTGTTGCTGAGTAGCCAATTTCGATTTAAGTTCTTTGAGCTACAGTTTACGAATTTCACTTTTAGGTGGAAAATCAGCATCAAACTTACCCTTCCAGATTACCCTTTTTGGGCAAGGATACTGGGGCGTTACAAATTAGACAACATTTGTCTTTCACCATGATGAAAAAGTAGTCCATTTCCCATTCATCATGAAAGTGGTAGGTTTTGCTCTTCTTTGGAACACTCATCTTTGTTATACTGGGGTGGCTGGATGTAAGAAGGCCAAATCTGCTAAATTAGTATAAACACTGGCTGAATCTGGTCTAAAACTATCACTGTCCCAAAGTATTAAAGATCAACAGGAAATGAAGACCTCTGGATGATGTGCAACACAAGGACTGGAGATGCCAAAACCACACATGCAGTTCTAAAAGTAAAAATAAGAATTCATCATACTGGCACCAATAATACCACCAAACAATCATCAAAAAACTCAAACACCTGTCCAGCAAACCAGATAAAAACAAATACCGCCAAACAAGTTCAAATACCACCACACGCATTTTAATAAATTCTGCACACAGTGTAGAATCAACGCAAAGACAAGGCGAAATAAAATTGCAGTGTAGAATCAACGCAAAGGCTAGGCAAAATAAAATTGCAGTGGCAAGCAAAAGTCACAGTGGTTTGAACCAATTCGAAGGCAAGGCATATGCAAGTTAGAACAAAATTGGAAAAGCCCACCAAAATCACCAAATTCTTGACACTTTGTTGTGTCTGCCCGAAAACGTTTAATGAAAGTGAACTATAAAGTGATCAATGACCAGCACATGACACAACTAATACGGTAAGTGTATTCAGGTAAAGTCCTGGCAAATGGATATCGCCCGGTATATAACACACTTCTAAGGGGTGTTGGGATGGGGGCAGGAATGGGTGATTCTGAGAGGCAGGAGACCAGGTATGACGCCGGGCCTGTGGCGTCTTATTGCGGGGCGTGGGCGGTGGCCCCCTGAGGTACCCACAAACTATTGGCATGAAAACAACAAGTGCTCCCAATACACCCGCAGGCAAGATTCCCGCAGGCAGGGGAAAAAGACAGGCAAAGGATCAGCAACGGCGGCAAGCCCTCGGCAGACAATCTGCCAGCACTAGCTCTCTCCTAGCGACGGGGCGAGCTGCTGGAGAGATGGAGCCGTGGGGCTGGCGATCTACCTCTGACCCCTCTGCGATCTACAGGTAGATCGCGATCTACCTGTTGGACATGCCTGCTCTATAAGAGTAGCACCGTGTAGCTCAAGCCTAAGACTCCTCCTTGATTAGCTCAAAAAAGAACTCCAATCGGGACTGCTACCTTCAATTCCTTCCTGCAATAAAGATGGTGTACTCAAAATTTCCCTAGTTCGTTCAGCAGTATATAAAAACATATCCTTCCATATAATGGCCATTATGGGTAACAATGCAAATGCCAATAGAAAAATCCCACACCAGGGGAACCTATCAATTAAACCAAAAAAACTCCCAGACCAAACTATTAATCCACCCAATAAAACCCACACTTTATAACTAAAGAAAAGCTTAACTCACCATTCCTCTATAATTTTCACAGCTCCATTTGAAGAACAATCTAACCAGCACATATACAAAATAGATGAATATTAATGGAAGAAAAAGGCCTCAGTAACGTCCAGTAATATCCCTCTATAGGGCAATTACTTGCCCGAAGGGGAACCTTACCATACTGCACCTTACCATCACTGGCCTAAAAATAGATTCATATTAATGGGCGAGTGTTGGTAAGGTGCTGTATGCTCCCCTTGGGGCAAGTAATTGTCATATAGAGGGATATTACTGGAAGTTACTGAGGCCTTTTTCTTCCATTAATATATTGTATATTGTGAAATAGGACATTGGGCTTCATGGACCTTTGGTCTGACCCAATATTGCATATCTTACCCGGGCCGGCGCTACCCAGTAAGTGGGGTAAGCGCGGCGGTGGGTGCCAATCTCCGGGCAGTCACCATCACTAGCTGACCCCACCCGCCAAGCAGGAAGACAGGTGCATCTGGAGAAGCAGTACCAGGATCTCCCATGGACAGAAAGCTGCAATCACTGCCTTCAACAGCGTCTGTCCATGGGACACGCTACTCCTGCAGGCAGGCTTGGCCCTCTCTTGACCGCGATTGCTGCCTTAAAGAACCACTGCCCATGGGACACACTACTCCCATGGGCAGACTTGGCCTTCTCTCCAGTGCAATCGCTGCCAGAATCAGCCCTCAGCATCCTTAAACCACTGAGGTCTAAGTCCGGCAGCGATCGCGGTGGAGAGAGTCCCAAGCCTGCCCGTGGAAGTAGCATAGCCCATGGGCAGAGGCTCTTTAAGGCAGCAATTGCAGCACAGAGAGGGCCAAGCCTGCTTGAAAGAGTAGTGTATCCTGCAGGCAGAGGCTCTTTCTTAAATACTAGAAGGGGGGGGGGGGAGCTAGGGAGATGAAGAGAGATAGTGGACATGGGAAGGGGGCATAGGAAGAATGGGCATAGGGATAAGCAAGAAGGGGAGATGGTGATGCTGGATATGGGTTATAGGGAGACTATAGGAAGATCCTGGGCATGGGTGGGGGGCAGAGGAAGACAAAGGAGAGATGCTAGACACAGGGGTAATAAAGGGAGTGGGAAATGCAGGGCATGGGGATAATAGGGAGAGAGGAGGGAGAAGATAGAAAGATATGGAGAGATGCTTGACATGGGAGTAATAGTCAGGGGATAGCATGAAAATGGGGGAGATGCTGGACACAGGGAAATAGGAAAGGAGAGGGCAGACATGGAAGGATATGGAGAGAGAGAGAGAGAGGAGATACTGGATGGAGGGAATGAGAGAGAGACACACACACACTGGATGGGGGGAGAGAGACACACACACACTGGATAGAGAGGGGGAGAGAGAGACACACACTGGATAGAGAGGTGTAGAGAGACACACACACTGGATAGAGAGGGGGAGAGAGACACACAAACTGGATGGGGGGAGAGAGACACACACACACTGGATAGAGAGGGGGAGAGAGACACACACACACTGGATGGGGGGAGAGAGACACACACACACTGGATAGAGAGGGGGAGAGAGACACACACACTGGATAGAGAGGTGGAGAGAGACACACACACTGGATAGAGAGGGGGAGAGAGACACACACACTGGATGGGGGGAGAGAGACACACACACACACTGGATAGAGAGGGGGAGAGAGAGACACACACACACTGGATGGGGGGAGAGAGACACACACACACTGGATAGAGAGGGAGAGAGAGAGAGACACACACACTGGATGGGGGGAGAGAGACACACACACACTGGATAGAGAGGGGGAGAGAGAGAGACACACACACTGGATGGGGGGAGAGAGTGAGTGAGAATGGGGAATAATGGACTAGGAAAAAAGAGGTGGGGAATGGGAGGACTGGGGTGAGGGTTGAAAAGTGATAGGTAGATGGAGTAAAAAAGAGGACTTGAGGACTGGATATAAGAAAGAATAGTGAAATCTGAATGGACAGAAAGAGAAAAATAAATGGAAGAAAGCTGAAGGGAAAAGATCAAGATCCAAGATGGAATGAAGTGAAGAAAACAAAAGAGGAGACAAGAAATGGCAGATGAACGAGAGACCATAGAAAGAGAGCATTGAAACCAGCGTGATCAGAGAATAAAATGGTCAGACAACAAAGGTAGAAAAAATAATTTTATTTTCAATTTAGCGATTGGACTTTGCGTTATTCTTATATTTCATACAGTACAGGGAAATGCATCTCTTTCTGTTTCTCTGGTATTGCACTGTATGCAGAATCTGGCTTCTTGGGGTTACAGTTTAGTTTTTATACATATTTATTTATTTATTTACATTCTCTTATATACCGCGCTATTCTGCATCAGTGCGGTTTACATGGAACAAACTGAAATTACATTGAACAGGGCATTATAACTTGGAGATAACCATTTATAGGGAAGATGGGCTATGGAGGGTTAAGTGGTCTGCCCAAGACCACAAGGAGCACCTGTGGGACTAGAAACCCCAGTCCTTCCGGTCCAAGGTTGCTGTCCTCTAGTGGGATTTGAACCCCCGACCTTCCGGCCTGAAGTACCTTGCCCCATATGTTTATTTTTAGGATGTGGTCACTTATTCTGTACTTGGTGAGTGTCTGAGTTCTGAGTGTGTGACCAAGGCCAGGTGTTCTGTTAACATGGTGTTTGTATGTAGGGATCTGTACTGTAGTAATCTGAATTGTTCGGCTTTTCAAATAGGTGTTTGGATGTTCCAGGGCTTGCTGCAGTATTTACAGTGATGCTTTTTTGAGTAGGCTTCTTATGTGAGTTTTGGAAGTTGGTGCTGGTATGGTATGGTAGATTTGCTCTATAGAGCTTCAGTGTCTTTTGAAGGGTTTTGTATTAGTTCACAATATGCCTGGTACTGGATAATGTTTATATTGTACATACAACCATTGCTGCAGACTGCACAGCCACCATCCACTGTAGCCACGATCACTGCCTGGACATCATTCAGCTTCATCAGTAGTGAAAACATAGAAGCTACAATCACAACCCTTAATGCAACCACATCCCCACTGGATCCATGCCCAGTAAGATGGATTAAAACAACCAAATCTGAATTATGCTCATTCCTCAAGAAAATTACCTAAGTACATGCCCAAAAATCTCCTCCATCTGCCCCACCTTGAAAAAAACAAACCTTGATCCCATGAACCCAACCTCCTACAGACCCATTGCCTGCCTCCCTTTTCTGGCCAAAATCGTAGAAAAAAACATACAACAACTCCAAGATCACATCAACAAACACACTCCCCTGGATCCACAGCAACATGGATTTCGACCACACCAAGGAGCTGAAACCCTCATAACCTCCCTCATGAACAGATGAATAAAAGGAACTAAAAAATCACACCAAGGATATATCCTGATATTTCTGGACATATCAGCAGCCTTTGACACTGTCACTCACAGCATTCTCCTACAGCTGCTCCACTCTATTGGAATACAAAATGAAATGCTAAAATGGTTTCACTCCTACCTGTCTAATCAACAGCAACAAGTAAAAATGAGGCCCAATACATCATCTCGTTATCCCCAGAACCAAGGCTAGGGTTCAACACTATCATCACTCCTTTTCAACATCTACCTACAACAGCTGTGCTCAATCAATCAATCCCACAACATCTTCTTCTACATCTACGCAGATGACATTATGCTGTACACACCCTTCAACACAAACAAACCTACATATGCAGGAGTACTAGAATGTCTCACAGATGTTACCCAATGGCTGGCAACAAATTTCCTAACCATAAACTATAAAAAAAAACAGAAATACTATTAATCACCAAAGATTACTCATTCACCCCTCCAACCTCCCTTACAATAAACGAAATCAATGTGAAAGTCCAGACAGAGGTTAAGTACCTAGGCATCATCCTGGACCAATGCCTAACTCTGAAGTCGCACATAACACAACTAGGACAATCTACCACAAGATCCGAACCCTGCAACACCTCCGCTCACTTCTGAAACCATCTGACTTCTGCACAGCATTCCAGGCTTTCATCTCTCCACACTTTGACTACTGTAGCTCAATTTATCATGGTCTACCAAAATCCACCCTGCTTCCATTACATACAGCGTTACCTACAGCTGTCCGCATCATACAAGGAGCCACGAAATATGATCACATAATGCCCATCCTGAGACAACTGCACTAGCTAAGCCAAATCAAATATAAAATACTACTCCTAACCTTCAAATCATCACCAACCAATCTTTTTCTTTATCTTTAGTCTCACATTTGATATACCGCTTTTGTCGAAACATATAAGCGGTTTACAATAATAAAAAAAAAAGACTACGCTCCCTAACTATAGAAAAAGAACGCCATAGTAAAATAGGAAAGAGGGAGAAAGGACAGTGCAAACAAACAGCAAAATACAACGGACAAGACAAGACCAACTCAGGAAGGGATGGTAGAGGGCAGGTCGAAAGCTTGTTGGAATAGATGGGTTTTTAGCAGTTCCTTGAACTTTGTATAAGAGGGTTCAAGACGGAGGGATGTAGGGAGGGCATTCCAAAGAACAGGGCTGAGAAAGAAGACAGCTGCGTGACGGGTTTGTTCGAGATGAGCCTGAGATGGTGATGGCAGAGATAAACGATTTGCGTGCAAGGAACGAAGATGACGGTAAGGTGTATGGAGTGAAATGAGATTACATAAGTACAATGGGGTGGATGTATAGATAGCTCTATGTGTCAAAATGAGAAATTTATATTGAAACCGGAAATGAAGGGGCAACCAGTGGAGATGATAAAGAATTGGGGAAACATGGTCATAACGACGAGCAAATGTAAGAAGGCGAGCAGTGGTATTCTGTATGAGTTGGAGACGTTGCAATTGATAAGCTGGCAGATTGGCCAGAAAGATATTACAATAGTCGAGTCTACTAGTGACTAATGCCAGCACCAAGGTAATCAGGGAATTAGTGGGGAGAAAGGAACGAACAGCTCTGATGCGACGTAATGCTGCAAAAGAATGGCGGGTAAGCGTGGAAATATGAGTATGAAAGGAGAGAGATGAATCTAAAATCACTCCGAGATAACGGAAGGAGGTGACAAGAGGGATTGGAGTCTGATCAATCAAGGGTGCAATTGTCAGACAGGAGCCACGTAAAGAAACCCATATTGCAGTGGATTTGGAGGGATTTAGGTGCAAGAAATTAGAAGATAGCCAGGAAGCGACATGAGAGAGGCATTGGTTAACCTGAGAAATGTCCAACTGAGCAGGTGAGGTGTGAAAGAGAAAAATGATATCATCAGCATATATGTAAGTAGAAACTGGGAACTGTTGGATCAGGAGTGGAAGCGGAGAAAGAAAAATGTTAAACAATAGGGGGGAGAGAACAGAGCCCTGTGGGACTCCACAGGGAAGAGACAAAGGGGAGGAGGACTGACTATTGGCATGAACAGAAAAGGAACAAGCTGTGAGGAAGGAACGAAACCAGTCTCACACAGTACCACGTACACCAGAATCATACAAACGGGAAAGGAGAGTTTGGTGATCTACTAAATCAAACGCGGCGGACAAATCAAGTGACACAAGAAGAGTGACGCCTCCTCGGTCATGAGCAACGTGGATATCATTTAACAATGCCAGGAGAACTGTCTCGGTGCTACGTCCCTGACGGAAGTCTGTTTGCAGGGGATGGAGAGTGTTAGTTGCTTCGACATGCGAATTAAGTTGTAGAAAAGCAAAGCGTTCGAGCAGTTTAGCCAAAAAAGGGAGATTTGATACAGGCCGCCAATAGGCAGGTACAGAGGGATCCAGAGTAGGCTGTTTTAAGAGAGGGTGAACTATAGCTGATTTCCACACAGAAGGAAAAACGCCCATAGATAAGCTAGTATTAATAATTGTAACCATAATGGGGACAAGTTCTAAGGATGGCTCAGCCAGCCAGGGCGATGGAATAGGGTCCAACCGGCAAGTTGTCTTTCTAGATTTGGAGAGTGTTTGTATCAGTTCAGCAGAGGAAATAAGGGAAAAGGAGGACCAGACATGGGCAAGGGCCCGATTGGGAGGGGAGGACGGTGACTCAATGTGACCCAGACTGGATTACTTGTCAGTAAGAGCCGGGGCAGAGGGGGAATCCGATGGAGATGTCAGAGGTGAGGGGGGAGGACTGGGAAATGAAGAGCGTAGGTTCAGGATTTTGTCAACAAAAAATGTAGCTAGTGTTTGTGGTGCTGGGGCTTTAGTAGACACATGGGAAGATACAGAGGTAGAAGAGAGCTGACGTAAAATCATAAAGAGTTGTCTAGAGGAATGAGCTGCCTCAGCAATGGCTTTAGAATAGAAAGAGCGCTTGGCAGACTGAACAGCTGCACGATAGGTGGTATAGAGTTGTTTAAACTGACAGAGTGCCTCCTGTGAAGGATGTTTAGACCAGTGATGCTCTGCCTGTCTGACTTGAGTATGCTGAAGGCGTAAACCTGGGTGATACCAGGGAGAGCGCGCCTGATGGGGGGCCCTAGAACTGAGGCAGAGAGGAGCCAAATCATCCAGAGCTTCAGTCAGAACAGAGTTCCAGAGAAAGGCTTGGGTATCAGATGAAAAAGAAGCAAAATCAGAAGGAAAGAGGGAGTGGGCAGGCGGGAAGGCACTAAGCGTTTTTCGAGTGAGGCGACGATGCAAGCTAGGTGGAGGTTGAGGTATTGGTACCTCAGCAGAATTTGAAAAAGAGTGAGATACAGAAAAAGAGACACAAAGATGGTCAGACCAAGGAACTGGATGGGTAACTGGGGTGGAAAGCAAAGGAAGTAGGGGAGGGGGTGAGAGAACTAAATCAAGAATGTGACCAGCTGCATGGGTAGAACTGATGACATGCTGTTTAAGGGAGAGGTCGTTTAACAGATTCAGGAAAACTCGGTCTTTTGATCTACAAGGTGCATCTACATGAATGTTAAAATCACCCAAAATTATAATGTTGGGGAAGTGAAGAACAACCTCTGAGAGAGCCTGTAGGGTTGCCTCCCAATGGGGAGTAGGAAGGGAGGGAGGGAGGTAAAGTAGCAGGAAGAAAAGTGGAGGTGAGTACTGCAACCGAAGAAACAGACACTCGGGGAGAGTAATCCCGGGGGGTGGGATCTCCTCCAGAACTACTGAAGAACGATAGAGAGCAGCCACACCACCTCCTGCTCTACCCAACCTATAGGACGAAAATGCTGAGTAGCCGGGGGGAAGAGAGCTAGACAGAACAGGACTGTCACCTTCTCTGAGCCATGTTTCTGTAAGGAAACATAGGTCATAGGAATGACTATGGATGAGATCCTGGACCAACAGAGACTTAGTTCGGAGGGACCTGCAATTAAGCAGAGCAAGACTGAGCGTCAGGGTCGAGACAAAGGAAGATAATCTCATTGAAGGGGGGTGGAAAGGGGACATAACTCTCAGCCATTTACATAGAATCAGATTTGACAAACAGCATCCTTGAGAAGAAGCAGCTGGCAGGGGACCCGAGGAAGGACGCCAGCCCCAGTGAACCGGGATGTGGGCCATGAAATCAAAATTCAAAATGGACGAATAAAGCCACAGAAACAAGAGCACAAACCTGGACAGAAACGAAGCTAAGCCAGAGGGAGTCACACAACGTACCCTCACAAACCAGCAGGACTGTGACAGAAGAATAGGGTAGAATAAGCTTGTCCAAAGCTCGCCCCAAGGAGCTCGACCAAGGAGCAGGTCCTGCTCCCTGGGCGCACACCGCCGCAGCACGAAACGCCATGGGAGACTTGCTTAAATAGTAGACTGGGTACCTGGAGAGATCGCGACCGCGTTCCCACGGTCGCGTCACTTCCGGGGGCGGGCACAAGCTGGAGGAGGACACAGAAGGGCTTCACAGGCACCAGGACCTGCAGGAGAGCAAAACCAAAGGCACAATAATACACAGTAATGACAGGCAATACAGCAGGAACATCTGCAAACCTTATTACATACATCTCAAACCAACAGATCAAGAAGGCAATGCACCGAAAACATATTGATCCTACCACATGAAAAAACAAAGGTTTACCAATAAATACGCACAAGATTGTTTGGACTCTATGCACCAAGCTTCTGGAACACTTTACCCTATTTCCCTGTCTTCATTATAAGCATATGAGGACAGACTTAAGGATCTCAATATGTACACTTTAGAGGAAAGATGAGATAGAGGTGATATGATTGAGACATTTAAATACCTCCGTGGCATGAATGCACAGGGGGGGAGAGCCTCTTTCAATTGAAAGCAAGTTCTGCTACGAGGGGACATGGGATGAGGGTGAAAGGAGATAGATTCAGGAGTGATATGCGGAAATATTTCTTTATGGAAAGAGTGGTGGATCTGTGGAATAGTCTCCCAGTGGAGGTGGTAGAGATGAGGACAGTATCTCCATTCAAAGAAGCATTGGACCAACACAGAGGATCTCGAAAGTTAAAAAGGGGACTGTTGTAGTTGTTGATATGGAAGGACAGACTAGATAGGCCATGTGGTCTTTTTCTGTCATCATTTTTCTATGTTTCTATGTTTCTGTAACTGAACGATCGCCTTCTGGAAACACCTATTCACAGAACACTTCGGACCTGCCACATAACCCTCCCCCCCCAACTCCTCTTCCCGCCTCACCCTGTTTTCCTCCCTCCTCCCCACCCCACTCCCTGCCTCTACATGACATAAACAATGTACATACTTAATGTTCAATGTGAATATTAAATCACAATGTTCAATCATAACGTCCTACTCTCTGTTCTCCCTGTTTACCTCTGTACATAAGCTATTCATTTTAACTAAATGTAACCCTTGTTAAATGTACACTGCTTTGACCCAGTGAAAGAGGTATAAAAATACAGTTAAATAAACAAATAAAAGTTATTGTTAGTGAACTGACCAGCATCAGATTTTCTTTTTTTAGATATTCAGTTCAAGTTCTGTTCTGTACCCATTGTCGAGGGAGGGTGTTCTGTTCTGTACCCATTGTCGAGGGAAGGTGTTCTGTTCAATGCAGAATATATGTTCAAAAAGGAAAGCAAGAACCATAACACAGTTTATAACAACAAAATAAAAATTATTTATTTATCTAAACTGGTTTTTTTTTAATATACCGACTTTCTACAATTCAAGACGGTTTACATGAAACAAAACTTGTAACAGTGTGAGATACAACTGTTGTACAGAGAAAAAGAACTTGGTATGTTGGTAACATTCAACAATCAACAATTTTCAATTGAACAATTTAAGAATAATGCCAGGGTTGGCAACTATGTATAATAGAAAGGGGTGGGGTGGGGAGACAAGGGCTAAGAATGAGTTGTTGGAAGGGGAGGGGAGGGAATTGCTTGTGAGGAGGCGATTCAGTTAATTGTACGGGGTGGGACAGAAGCACCTGATGTGGATGAAGAATGAGTGAAGTAGGTTATGCTAGATCTTTGGTGGCATGGATGAGATGCGTTAAGGTATTCATGGAAGAAGAAAGTTTTGAGCTTTTTTTGGAACTCTGAGGGATCAGAGCAGCCTTGCAAGTCACGTGGGAGGGCGTTCCATTCTGTGGATAAGTTATAATTTTATAATTTGGTGTTATAGACTGTGCTGTGGTTCTCGTTTTTTCTTTTAGTTCCTTTGTGTGCAAACATCTTGCATTTTCTTTGCTTTTTGCGGAATATATATTTACATTAACACCATGCTGGTCCAGTGCACGGTTCTGAGTTATGTTGGAGATTTATTTATTTAACAGTATTTATATACCATCTTTTTACAAGTCAAGACGGTTTACATAGAACATTTCTTGGCAGTATGTTTCAACTGTTTACATGGAACAAAGTAACAGGATACATAGTATAACGAAGAGAACTAATTACAATGAACAGTGATTAACTATTTACATAGGTATTTACAAGGAGACCAAAAGGCTGCACAATAGGATTTGAGAGAGCAAATGTAGGGAGGAGGGTGTATAGGGGTTAAGTACTAAGGTGGAAGGGAAAAATGTTCAAGGAAGAGTTAGGTTTTTAACTTCTTTCGGAACTCGGAGTGGTTTGAACAGTTCCGCAGCTCGTGAGGAAGGGTATTCCATAAGGATGGAGCTTAGAGGGAGAAAGCCCTGTTATTAGTCGATTGCTTGCAATGTCTTTTAGTTGTAGGGATGGTGAGTAGGTTTTTGGTAATAGAGCGGCGTTTTCTTGTGTTGTTGGAGGAGGGAAGGAGTGGAGTGAGGCATGGAGCTGATTCATTGGAAATAATTTTATGTATAAGAGTAATCACCTTGAATTTAACTCTGTGTTGAGCGGGGAGCCAGTGGAGATCATAGAGAACTGGTGTGATATGGGATCGCCTGGGGTTGTTGGTTATAAGCCGTGCTAACGTATTTTGGGCTAGTTGAAGTGGTTGTATAGTGTTCTTGGGAAGGCCATGATAGATATGGTTACAGTAATCAAGAGAAGGGATTGTGAGGGCCTGACAGACAGTACAAAAGGAGTCAGGGTTTAAGAGAGGCTTGAGGTTCCGGAGAGTACGTAGCTTAGCGTATATTGTATTGGTGGTTCTCTTTATTTGTTCAGTGAAGGAGAGGGACTGATCAAGGATAATACCAATATATTTCACTTGGTTTTTTATGGTGAGTGTGAGATCGCCAATAGAAAGGGTGGGAGGTGGGGTGTATGCGGGATTGGAAAATACCTGAAGAACCTCAGTTTTGGATTGATTGACTATGAGGTTGTGCTGGGAGAGCCAAGATTTAAGGCTGGTTAGGCATTCACTTAGTTTAGAAAAGTTAGGGATAGAGAGGTTAAATGGGGTGAAGCACATCATGTCATCAGCATATAGCTGGTATTGAATGCCATAGTTTTGGAAAATCTTGCAGACAGGTTGAAGGAAGATATTGAAAAGAAGAGCGGATCGACTGGCTCCTTGGGGAACACCCTGTTTTAGGGTAAATGGAAGGGAGGTATTGTTTCCAATACAAACCTGTTGGGTTCTGTCCTCTAAGTAGGAACGGAACCAGCTTAGAGTTGTGCCTCTCAGTCCTATATCATAGAGTCTGTTTAGGAGTTGGTGGTGGGGAAGGGAGTCGAAAGCAGCAGATAAGTCAAGGAATATGAGAAGACATCCTTGGGAAGGGTTCTGAGTGTGGCGGTATAATGAATCTAGTAGGGAGGTAAGAAGGGTTTCGACTCCATGGTTTTTTTTGAAACCATGTGGGAATAAGTTGAGGGGGGAGTGATCATCAATATAGTTCTGAAGTTGGGTTTGGACTAGCTTCTCGGTTATCTTTGCCAGAAAAGGGATACTAGAGATGGGTCTGTAGGAAGTAGGAGAAGTTGGGTCTAGTTTTGTTCCTTTTAGGATAGGACGGATAGTGGCACACTTAAGTAGAGGCGGTACTGAACCAGTCTGGAGGGATGTTTGTACAATATGTAGAATGTATGGGCTGAGAGAATTTCTAGTAGATTTGATCCAGGGGACAGGGCAAGGGTCAAGAGTGGAGGTTGAGGCATTCAAATCTTTTATAACATTAGAAATGTTATCTAAAGTAAGGGTGTCAAAATCATTCCATGAGTTTGCGGGGTTTGGCTCATGTGGTTGGGTGCTGTATTCAGCAAGATGTTGGGGGTTATTAGTTGATGAGGGCGGGAGGAATTTGGAAATCAGGTGGTTGGCTATGGCTTGTGCAGATATTTTTGGTGTCTGGTCCTGCTGTAAGGGCTCATTTATTAAGGATTTGGTAATAGAGAAAAGTTCTCTTGGTTTGTTAAGAGACCGTTGGATAATCTTCTCATTGTATTCTTTTTTATGTTTGAGGGTTTCAGAGCAGTAAGTTTGGAGTTTAGATGTGTAGGCAATGAGTGCATTAGGGTCTTGAGAGCATCTCCATTTACGTTCAAGACGTCTAAGCTCTCTTTTGAGGCTTCTCAGGTTTGTAGAGAACCAAGGGGCTTTTCCACGGTGCTTTTGAGGAAATTGGAGATGCCAAGCCCCTCTTGGTGTTTATGTTGGAATGGGAAGTGTTGTATTAGTCACAAAGCCTCTCTTGTTTTTCTGAGGATGGGAAGTGCTGTGTTGGGGCCACTGAGACTCTTGTTTTTGTGAAGGTGGAAAATGTTGTGTTGTGGCCACCAAGGCTGTTCTAGTTGTTTTTGTGGAAGTGGGAACTGCCGCGTTGGTGCTGTTGAGCCCCTCTTGTTGTTTGGCACATTTAGCAGAATGTATCCTAAGATCTGTGCTGGTAACGCATGTGTGAGTCGCATAACCACCGCGGGGTTTTAGACTAACTTCAGGAAGATAGCTACATCCCCTTGCAGTTACCATATTTCAGCGTGGCAAAACAGCTGCAGGAGCAGCTCACGCCACCCACTGAGAAGGCATTAATTGCACCCATGCTACTTGCGCTGAGCCATTATGTTAGTTTCTGCTGACAATGCAGGTGCCTGCGTGTGAGAGTTCTTTCTCTTGCCTCGCTCTGGAGGAAAGTATATTTTTGGGGCAAAAATCTTAAAAACCTACTCTAAGAGTCATGGAAAAAACATGGAACTTGTTCCCTGGCCTGGTCAGAAAGTGGCCATATTATGTTTGCTTTTCTGTCACTCCAGTTTCACTTCCTAATACCAGTAGGTAATGAAGCTAGAGTGAGAAAAAGCTAGAAGAACACGTATGATCAAGAAAAGAAAACACATCCTGTGATCCCGCAAGGGGAAAGCATGGATTTATTGGTTTTTCATTGAAACCTGCTTAACACATATGGTTTAAATCAGCAATATATTAATGTTGTCACTGTCTTCCTATATTGTGACTATTCTTTGCATCAACATTATTCCAATTTTGCTTATAGTACATTGACTGTATGGTTATCATGTTTTTGATTCCTACATTCTGTACAAAATCTTTCTCCTGCATATTTTTTTCAGTGAGTAAAATATTTTTGAGCTGTCCATACAGTTGAGTGTTTTTCTTTTTATCCATATCTAAAATTTAGCATGCTCTTTGACTATCACAGCCTGTTCATATGATGCTAAGTATTTACTGCTCAGTAGTTATTTTTATTCTGGCTATGCATTTGCCGCTTCACGGCAATTTTCTTTCAACACTGGGCTTGAAGGAGAAATACTAGAGTTTAAAAGGAGTTTTGGGAAATGGGAGGTGGGGGGGGGGGGGGTTGTATCTACCATGAATAATAATGAGGGAAAGAGCACTGATCTATAGGTTGCACAGGGGCCCCAGAAACCCTAGCACTGGCTCTAAATCTTATTTATTTAACAGTTTTTCTATACCGCTATATCTCTAATTCTAAGTGGCTTACATAGTATCTTACATTCTTACGAATATGTGAATAAAGGCAATGGTGTGTTCTTTCACTGTGGGCATGGAAAGGGGCAGAGTTTATTTATTTATTTAACATCTCTTTTATACCACCTTTCACAATTATCAAGGTAGTTTACATGGAACATAACTGGAGCTTACATAGAACAATAATTAATGGAACATAACTTAGGGTTATATGGGAATAGCAGATTGTTAAAATAATGCATGCAATCTATGGGGAGGGGAATGATATGAACAATGGCAACCTATTACAATGGCTTATTCATTTAGGATATTATCTGGATGCTTGTTAGTGAGAGCTTAGTAGCTGCATCGTGGGCGCTTATGTATCAGTTCTAAAGTATTCCTGGAAGATGTAAGTTTTAAACTCTTTTCTGAAGTCTTTTACATCTTTTGTTGCTCTTAAGTTACATGGGAGGGGGTTCTATAATGTGGGACCATAGATGGAGAATGCTTGCTGACATGTTGCTTGTGTGCTGGTTGCCTTATGTTTTGGGGTTTTAGTAGGTTCTGATTTTGTTGTCTTCTCAGTTGGTTGTATGGTAAGTTCTGTATGAGAGTTTGTACACAGTCTGCAGTCAGGTTGTATATAGTCTTATATGTTTTCATGATTAACTTGTATTTTATGTGCACTTGAATGGGAAACCAATGTAAGTCTTTGAGAACTGGGGTAATGTGTTTGTGTCTTGGTGTCCTTGAGATCATACGGGCTTCAGAGTTTTGGACTAGTTGTAGAGGCAGTAGTCCATATTTTGTAAGTCCATGAAGTATAGAATTACAGTAGTCCAAGTGAGGAGTGATGATTGCTTGACAAATTGTTTGGAAGAGGTTGGCATCTAATAGTGGCCAAAGGTTATGTAGTATCCTGATTTTGTGATATGCTGAAGCAGATGCTTTCTTGATATGAGTCTGGAAGTTCAGTGTCTGGTCTAGTGTCACACCAAGGTATTTGATTTCAGTTTTTATGGGGATGTTAAAGTTGTTGATCATGATAATTTTTGGGGGTGAATATGAGGGGTCTCTGTTAATGATTAGAACTTCAGTTTTATTGTGGTTAATTGAGAGGCTGCAATCTTTTAGCCAGTGTGCCATTTCTTTGATGCATGAGTGTATGGAAGAGAATTCTGGATTTGTGGTCCTGAAAGAGGTATAACATGAGGTCATCCGCATAAATGTAGTATTTTATCATATGCTTCCAGCTGCTGCTGCAAATGGGTTGGATGTATAGGTTAAAGAGAAAGGCAGAGAGTGCAGATCCTTGAGGTAATCCTTGGAGTAGTCTGTAGGGGTTGGATGCTTTGTTCTTTATTTTGACTTGTTGGGTGCATTCAGATAGGTAGGAACAGAACCATTCTAGAGGGATGCCGCTTATCCCAATGTCAATCAGACATTCAATTCATTTCTTATGGTTAATGGAGTCAAATGCTGCTGTTATATCTAGGAATATGAGAATGAATCCCTCTTTTGGCTTTTCTATTCCTTTGAGTAGGTTGTCTATTAGAGATGTGAGAAGTTTCAACTCTGTGATTCTGTCTGAACCCATACTGTTGGGCATCGAGGGGAGCATTTGTATCTCTGAAGTCTTGGAGTTGAAGCTGAACGACTTTTCTATTATTTTGGCTAAGAAGGAGATCCTGGAAATAGGTCTATAGGATGCAGGTAGGTTAATATCAGCTGTTGAGCTTTTTAAAATGGGCCGGATTGAAGAGGTTTCCATGTTGGTTGGCATGTTTCCTTGAGTGAGTGATATGTTTATTATTTTGACAAGAGGTGGGGTTAGTTTTTTTCTGTTCATCTTAATCCATGAAGACAGGAATGGGTCGAGTGGGGAAGTGGTGGTGTTTAACATTGATAGTATTTGATCGAGGCGTTCACCTGAGATTGTGTTGAAGGATATCCACTTTGATGTGTTTGGAGCTGTTGAAGGTCATCTGATCTATTACTATTGTGACATCAGTGTGAGGACATTTGCGCAGTAGGTGTGTGTCGAATTCCTGTGGATGTAGAGGTGAGTCCATCTGTATTGGAAGGGTTTGAGTGAATGATTTGGCTGTATCAAACAACTCTCTGGGGTGATTTAGGGATTTAAGGATGAGGTTGATATGGTATTCTCTTTTCCTCATGTTGATCAGTTTGTTCTACTCCTCTTGTTTGCTTGTATATTCCTTCTGGTGTAATGGGTCTCTAGATCTTCTCCTAAATGTCTTAGCTTGTGCTTTGTTTCTTTTATATCTTTGGAATACCAGGGTGCTCTGATGGTCCGTGTGCAGTTCTTTTTCTTTGGCGCTAGTGTAAATGGTGTAATTGTGTTGTTCCAGTTTTCTACTAGGTCTGTTATGTCTGTTAAGGGTGAGTCTAATAATGATGCAATGTGTTTGAATAGAGCTTCTTTGTTGAATGTCTGAAATTTGCGTGTTCCTTGGTACTGGGCATGCCTTGTGCTGTTGCTGTAGCTTAGGGGTAGTTCAAAAGTGATCATATGATTGTTGGACCAGGGTATCATTGTGACTTGGATTTTTTAGCAAGCATCTTCTAGGGAATGAATACGAGATCAAGAGTATTTCCTGCATTGTGTGTGGGAGGGTTTATGATTTGCAATAGTTCCATTGTGTCTATGGCTTCTAGGAAGGATGTGCTAAGTTTAAGTTAAGATCTCCTAGTATAATGAATGGTTTGCCCCTCGCTGATTGTGAACATGACAGCTCTATGAGCGATGATTGATTGTTCAATATTGAACTGGGGGATCTATATGCCAAGGGCCCAATTCCAATCCGGACATCAATCCCCTCTGTACATCCAGTCTGAACTGGATGTACAGAGGGGATTGCGATTCTGATCCCGTGGGGCACGTCTAGCTCCACAGGATCAGAATCACGATCAGTCATGTATGTGCAGGCCGTGACTGTGATTCAGTCCAGTCTGCATGTACATGACCTGCCCAACAAACTCAGTCAGGACTTTTAAATGGAGTCGTGGTGCCATGGCATCCGGTTGCCATGGCACCATGGCTCCATTTAAAAGCCGCGATGCTGGCCGCCGGATTGAAGTGTTTATTCCCCGCAGCATGATCCCCAATCTGGCCTCCTAAGGCCAGGGTCGGGCAGCGGGGAATGTCCTCCCCCCTCCCCCCCCCCCCCCGCTGCCCTATCTGCGCCCCGGCAGTCCCAAAAGAAAACATCCAGGGAAGTTATTCCACCTCAGAGGTGGAATAACTTCCCTGTACATGTTGCCAGCCCTGGATGTACAGGGCTGACATTAGAATCGGCCCTGTATGTCCAGGGTCGGCGACTGCCCCAACTCCGCCCCCGAGCCACCCTTTCCCCGCCCCCATCTAACTTCCCCGCACAACTGGCAGGAAAGTTAGTCGGTGCTGGAAAAAGTCACGAATAGCGGGGGATGGATGTCCCTACTATTTGTGGCAAAGAATAACCTCGCAGGCATATGGAGAGGTGCATATTTTGAACTACTAGTACATTCAGAATATTGTTTGCTAGGACTGTGGATACCTTAAAGTTGCGGTGTTTGCTGTGAGTTGGGGTGGAGCGTGGATGTGGTGGAAAGTTACATGCTAAATGATAAAATACTATAATTTATGTGCATTCTTTAGAAATTTTGGTGTAGGCATTTACATTAGCTCTAAATTAGGATGCGTTTTCCACCACTTATGCCAGCATTTTATAAAGCAACGTGCCTTTTCAGAATATTACCCTCCATATGGGAAGGGGGACAGGAGGGATAATGGTGCTGTGCAGACGATGGGGGAAGGAGAGAGAAAGCACATGGTATGCTGGAGTCAGCACCATTACCGGCAGAGGAGGCCCTATGCCAGAGCTGCTATCACTAAGGAACATCATTTTTGGTTTTTGCACAGGACTCTGATCTACATAGAAGTGGCCCTGAATGCATTCAAATATTTTGCTGGAAAAACAAAAGGCAGCCACTTGCGAAGAGTCTAAAGGAAGCCAAAAACGAGGGAGGGTAATAAAGGAAGGTGGGGAAATAGCACTACCCCAATGCCTTTCACTAACCCACCAAAGGAGCTGACCTGTTCTGTTTTCTTTGTATATTACCACTGTAGAATTGCAGCCCTGATGCAAAATGAAACCTGGCTGTGAAGGAGTTTTACTGAGTTTATGCATTTAGACTGTATTTGCAGATGTTAGTGCTTTTTATACTACAGTTGTACATTATCCTTGTATTGCCCTCACTCACTTTTGGCTTCCATAAGCTATTTTATGGTATTATTTTTTACTCATCAGAGTCAAACAATTGGTAAGGATCTCTTCTCATAGAGAATACATAAGATCCCCCCAGTTTTTTAAATTCATTTTGGAAAAAAATGTGGAAGTTTCTTAATAAATAAAACAAGTTATCAGAGGTGAATAAAATAATTTTCTGGTTTTACTATATGGATTTGGGGACTTAAATAGGATGGATCCCTGTTACTTCAGATGAACTCTATTCTGAATGTACTCCCAGATTTACAGAAGCAACCCAGGACCCAGAGCCATTGTGGTTTTGTTAGGTTTCGTGCAGGCTGTACGTCAAAACTTGAAAATACAGAAAAGTTCCATAGAAGAAGAAATGCAAATAGCTCTGAAATGTCCCATCCCTGGAGACCTGACTTAGATATTGCATATGCATTTCAAGACTTAATCAATACTGGTTTCTTTAATCTCACTTTTACTAAAGCTTCCCCCCCCCCCCCCCCCAGTTCTATGTAGTAAAGCTGAACAGAAACCAAACCATAGAGGTGTTAAACCAAATGTGACAATAATTGTTCACTGTCTTGCTGAGTGTATCTGCTCCCTGATATCACCTGGAGATTTCTAATTTCTGTTCAGTGTAACCTTTGCCTGAACATACATCACATTGTCCCTCACTTGGTTTGCAGCTTGTCGTGCTGTGAGGGCTTGTGTGCATCAGTGATGCTGAGGGCTAAGCTATTGGTAGTTTAACTACTGGCAGGGTCTCCCAAGATGGACAGGTCTCAGCTGAGGTGCCAGACCAAGACTGGGCAACAGCAGAATGGGATAGTGTTGGCAGCAGAGGATCACATTTCTGTGACAATGGCAGCAATACTAAACTTAAACTGCGCAGAGGAAAAGCCTAGCAATCTACTTCTGTATTTTGCCATGAAAATCCATCTGGCCAGCAGCAGAATGGGGCGGTGTTGGCGGCGGAGGATCGGCAGGCTGCGAGGGCAAGCACGGCCACTTTAAAGCCCACTGTAGTGGCAAAAAGCCACGATTTTAAAGTTTGTTGGGGCTGAGGATCACCAAGCTGCCCACCTGGGCAGGCTGCCCTAAGTGGCTGCCTAGTCCACCTAGTGGACGGGCCGGCCCTGGGTGCAGTGTAAGCATACAGTTGTAGGGTTGCTGTCTAGGTTATTTTGATGTTTTATTTGTATATTATTATAATATTTTATTTTTGTGAACCATGTTAAATGCATGTACAGAAATGCTGTATAAAAACTTTTTTAAAATATAAATAAACTACATAATATAGCTTCATTGTAATTATACCATTACCTCATCCCACACTGTAACCTTACTGTAAGTACATTACCGCCCTCCATACTTTCTCTTTGTTCCTAGCAAGTCCCTTCTAGTCTCTTTCTCCCCTCTTCTCCAGCCTCTCAAATGTTCTCTTTTCTGTGTCCCATGGAGCCCCCGTAATGGTCTTGCAGACTCCCTGACGGACAACGGGTTAGGAACGAGTGTTCTAGATAACATGCTCCCAGTGCTCCTTAGTCCTTGACTTCCATACCACCCATGGACCACTAGAGAGATTTTTCCTAGAGGGGCTCAGGGGCTTTTTCGCAGTGCCAACAAACTGAACCTTGCCCCTGATTTACAGGCCAGGAAATAACATTTCATACAGAGGATTCCTCATTTTCTTTCTGTTTTCCATGCGATAATGTTGTTTATTGCACACAATGCATTACTGCAGCCAGAGCCAGCCCAAGAGTTACTTCAAAGTCTTTGCACCCTGGGCAAATCTTAAGCCTTGCTCCCCCCCTCAGCTGTTGTAATATATTAAGACCGCCTTGATTGTAGGAAAAGGCGGTATAGAAATCCGTTTAAATAAATAAATAAAATAAATATTGTTTATCTTGAATGCCTTGCTCTTTGCTGCCGCCCAGAACTGTTGTCCGAGGTGACCGCCTAGTTGGTACAGCCTGTTCTCTTAGGCATGGTAATATCAAATCTCACACTAATTTTTAAGCATCTCTATAATGGGCTTCTGCCTTGCAATAACTATACACTAGTTTCATTAAAACGGAAGTTTTCAAAATGATTTCCTCAGGTAAGAAAATGTTTGCCTTGCACAAAACATGCACACATGCAATAGTGCGTACAGGGCCTTTTCCCTACGTTTGGAGCAAGTGTGCCTGGGGGTGGGGATGAAGTTGGCATTGAAAGTGTATGCACGTTTAGATTTTTCAATATCCCTAAAAAACTGGATAGTTAGACATCATGGAGAGGGGGGCATTTTCCAAACATGTTCGTGTTACTGAATATCCCCACAGACCGCCAAAAAAAAATGCCCAGTTAAAACCAGGATGGTCTGCGGGCAGATCGGGGGCAATGATGGTTGCTATCAGTTAAAGACAATAACAGTCGTTAATTGGGTAACTAAGCTGGCTAAATGTCCAAGCCATGGTATTTTCAATAACATCTTACTGATGTGAAAGATGGACAGTGTAAATGTTATGAAGAAAATTGATGCCTTTGAATTATGATGCTGGTGAAGAATACTGTGTATACCATGGACTGCCTGAGAAACAAACCAGTCAGCACTAGAAGAGATCAAACCAGAGATTTCTTTAGAAGCTCAGATGACAAGACTTAGATTTTCATACTTTGGGCACATCATGCGAAGAGAAAGATCATTAGAGAACGTCATCATGCTTGGTAAGGTTGAAAATCAACGCAAAAGAGGAAGGCCAGCAATGAGATGGATCGAAACACTATGGATTCCACTCTATCAACAAATAAGCTGCCTGACTGAAAACCAAATATTTTTTTATAATCTCTTTTTTATACTGTGCTCTTTTAGAATCAGTGCGGTTTACATGTATACTAACAGGTACTTTTTATCCCCTTGTCCCCAAAGGGCTCACAATCTAAGTGTACCAGAGGCAATAATGGAGGGTTAAGTGGCTTGCCCAAGGCCACATGGAGTGGCCATGGGACTAGAGACCCCAGTCCCTCCGGCCTGAAGTTGCTTGTCCCCATGTGGGAATTAAACCCCTGGCCTTCTGGCCTGAGGTAACCTGTCCCAACCACTGAGCCACTCCTCCCTCCTTAGTTTAGGATGGCTATCCAGAAAGTCGCCATGTCGACACGCGATGTGTAGTCAAACTCTGGAATTCATTACCACAGGATGTAGTGAAGGCTGTTAGTGTAGCTGGGTTTAAAAAAGGGTTGGTCAAGTTCCTGGAGGAAAGGTCCATAAACCATTATTAAAGAAACATAGAAACATGATGGCAGAAAAGACCACATAGCCTGTCTGGTCTGCCCTTCCATATCAACC
This sequence comes from Ichthyophis bannanicus, assembly GCA_033557465.1. NCBI lineage: Eukaryota > Metazoa > Chordata > Amphibia > Gymnophiona > Ichthyophiidae > Ichthyophis > Ichthyophis bannanicus. Next base: position 644,750,745 of record CM066032.1, read on the forward strand.
ACTACAACAGTCCCCTCTTTTCCTTTAGAGAGCCTCTGTGTTTGCCCCATGCTTTTTTTAATTTAGGACATGGGAAATCCACTGCTTGCTCTGGGACAAGCACTGTGGAACCTGTGTACCTTTTTGAGAACCTGACAGGTACCTGTGACCTAGTTTGGCATTTCTTATGTTCTTATGATGGCACTTAGCAACAAGAACAAGCTGGCTGAAGTTACGCCAACTGAATAGCTGCCCTAACGTTAGCCAGTTTTCACAATCCAGTTAGCAGCCGGATAGCGCCACTAACTGGATAACGACGCTGTTATCCAGCAAGCCTGGATATTCAGTGTAGAAACCAGATATCTTCTGCCAGTGAATATCTGTTTCTAAATAAAGCTGCAGTCTCTAGGTGCTTTTAACTAGCCTACCTGCTACTGTTGAATATGACCCCCTCCCAAACGTTTAAATATTAAACTTTGCTTCCTATGTATGTGTGTGCCTGCTCTCCTTGCAGGTAAAGCTACTACTACTACTAGGCAGCGCTGCACAGAGACAGTCTCTGCTCTTCAGTCAGCTGGGGACTAGGATATGTCAAGGGGAGCGGTACGGAAACATACAGGAGGTTAACAAGAGACAAAGGCGGTCAGGATCCAAAGAATGTGCTGATGGCTCTTGGAGTTTGTGTCAATGTTGGGATCTCTTGTTTTGCTTTGACTGCTACTGCCCTAGGTGATTGCTTGGCCCTATTTATTTATCATTTCTTATATACTGCCTTTCATGATATCAAGGTGGCTTACACTGAACAAACTGAAATTACATTGAGCAGGGAATTGTAACTTGGAAATAACTATTTTACAGGGAACATGGGCAATGGAGGGTTAAGTGGCTTGCCCAAGACCACAAGGAGCACCTGCAGGACTAGAAACCCCAGTCCTTCTGGCCCAAGGTAGCTGTCCTCTAGTGGGATTTGAACCCCTGACCTTCCGGCCTGAAGTACCTTGCCCCAACCACTAGGCCGCTCCTCCCTCCTTGCAGAATGCTTGAGCCGGCCCTGTCAACACAAGAAGGAGAGACTTTAAAGAGTTAACGAATGGATGCATTTTGCAGCTGTGTGAGCATTTTGATAATTGCCCCCCATGTAATTCCAATGTAACTTCACTATGCCTGTGCGGTCATTACAACACTACCTCATTATCAGTATTGTGCCATGTGACAATAATTAACTGCAACCTCTACGTCCTTTCTGTAAAGAGTCACTGGAGCAGCATGTGAGAAGTGTTCCACTGCCAAGCACGAAGTCCTATCTCCTAAGATGCGCCTCATTTAGGACCATGTGACATAGAACCACAGACACATGACAGCAGGTAAAGGCCATATGGCCATATCTAGGTATCCCCACCTAAGAAATAACCACATATTTTCCTTATGTTAGTGTTACTCCAATCTTGTTCCGTGTAATTATTTCATGTATATAGTTCACCCCTGTTATCCAAGTTTGTACTCCTGTTCTATGTAAAACCAAACAGCTTGTTGTTATGGTCATTATGTTATGATGTAAACCGCGCTGATACCGAATAGTGCGGTATATAAGAAATTGTAATCAATAAATAAATCCAGTCTGCCCTTCCACACCACCTACTGAGCTCTATAGTCCCTTTTCTCCCCATAGAGATCCTCTGTGTTTGATCCATGCTTTCTTGAACTCAAATATAGTCCTTGTCTCTACTACCTCCAGTGACGAATGCAGAGCATCACTGAGGGAATGAACAGTACCACAGCTTCCGTAAAGAAATATTTCCGCATATTACTCCTGAGTCTATCCCCTTTCACCTTCATCCTATGCCCCCTCGTTGCAGACCTTTCTTGCAATTGAAAGAGGGTCTCCTCCTGTGCATTTGTGCCGTGGAGATATTTAAACATCTCTATCATCTCTCACCTCCCCGTCTTTCCTTTATTTAAAACCAGATATACAACAGTAGAAAATATCTTCAAAGCATTCTGTGCATTTTAGTAAATATACCCTCAAAATGTGATATTCCACTGCTTGAGAATTGGTCTGAGGTTCAGGATTTCCTGATCGGGGAGGATGAGGTGGTAAAGACAAGTTGTGGCGAGTGCAGAAATGTATTGAAATGCTCTTTGGCTCTAAGTATATTGTGAGCCCCCTGTTTCCTGTGACCATTTCCTGCTAAGCCCATGTGCAGTGGGTCTTGCAAGCAAGTGCAGGAAGGAAGCTGATGGCATGGGGCATATACAGTGACATGCCGCCCGTCTGCCTCAGCCTAGGTGTGGTGCAAACGTGTCCTGCCATTGACATAAAATGGGAAAACCAGTTATGAAAAGGACTTACGTATTTTCTGTCTCTTTCCATCTTTGCTTGATATTACGGCTCTCACTGTGTGTCTAGCCCTCCTCCCTTTGGGTTTTGTTTTTTTTTGTTCAAAAATAAGTCTGCAAGATAGTTCTTGTGCCTGAATGTATCTCAGCTTAAGCTTACCAATAAAAAAAGCCTGAGCTAAACCCAAACTGCTAAGAGTTACAAAAAGAGGTAGGTTGAATTAGCACATGTTTGAAGCATCATCAAGGCTTTGACCCTGTGATGACATCAACACCCCTCCCATACTTGCGGCCTGCACAGTCCTTTCTATGACCCTGTCATCACTAATTTGGGCAATCAAAAAAGCCAGAGCAGTAGCCAGGGTTGAAACCTCCATGACTGGTGCTGTCGCTTACACATTTCACCGCATTTTCATCAAAATGTCTTTTCCTCCAATGGCTGGTTTCCTCTGGAGTTCTAATTATTTACTCCTTCTTGGAATGTCTCTTCACGATTTCCAAGCCCCATATGCCCAGTTGCCTCTCCTTTAAAAGAGCTGGGCTTCACCCTGTCTGGCTGATGACATGAATTGTTTTTCTTCTGCCGTCTGTTTCTATCTTGGATCAGAATTAGAGACAAAAAGCCAGACAGATGGGTTGCAGGACTTCCACTGCAAAGCTTTTTAGTAGACGCTTTGCAGGTCTTTTCCTAGGTCAGGACATTCCTCCACTGAGGCTTACTGACAAGGGCTTTGGTTTTAGCTCACATCTTTTTAGTAGTGGTTCAAGGTGAGTTACAGTTGGATACAGTAGATATTTCTCTGTCCCTGGAGGACTTACAAGCTAAAGGACCAATACAGAAAACCTTAGCGGCACATTTTTCAGGTGCTTTTCCTGCATTAGGATTGCTCTCCAAGGCAGAAAGCAAGCTTTTGCCAGAAAAGCGACTGTTGCTCCCACTGTAAAACACTGTGCTGAAACAGCACAGTTTTTAATATCATTTTGACTGGAGAGGGGTGGCAGTGGCAACAATAAGAGTGGCAGGATGGAGGACCCTCCTAGAAGAGCTGCGATCCTTGCACCGGCCCTGCAAAGGAGGCTACATGCTCTCACAGAAACACAGAAACATGATGACAGGTAAGACCATATGGCCTATGCAGTCTGCCCTTCCATACCAACTACTAAGCTTTACAGTTCCTTTTTTCCCTTAGAGATCCTCCGTGTTTGTCCCATGCTTTCGTACATTCCATAGAAATGGCTGTTGCCAAAGTCTCCAGTGACTTGTTCCTTTCTAGATCCAAGGGCTTTTACTCAATCCTCATCCTTCTTGACCTTTCTGCTGCCTTTGAGACTGTTGATCACCATCTTCCCCTCGATACCCTGTCCTTGCTTGGATTTAGGGGCTCTGTTCTGTCCTGCTTTTCTTCTTATCTCTCCCTCTCACTTTTAGCGTATGTTCTGGTGGATTCTCCTTTACTGCCATCCCGCTTTCAGTTGGTGCACCTCAGCACTGTCTTGGGACCTCCCCTTTTCTCTCTCCCTAGATGCACTTATTTCCTCCCATGGTTTTCAGTACAGTCTTTACACTGATGACTCTCAGATCTACCTCTCTGTGCCTGAAATCTCTCCAGGAATTTAGGTCCAGATCTCTGCCTGCTTATCCGGCACTGCTCTCTGGACATCTCACAGATGTCTGAAATTGAACATGGCCAAAACTAAGCTCCTCATATTTCCCTCTAAACCCATCTCTCCCTTTCCTCCCTTCTCTGTTTCTGTGGATAACACTACTCCCCGCTTCCTCAGCTGGCAATCTTGGGGGTCATCTTTACTCTCTCTTTCTCTGCACACATCCAACAAATAGCTAAAACCTGTCACTTTTTTCTCAGAGACATGGTGGAAGGAGGACAACCAGTGGGACATTGTGATACCTGGATACAAATTATATCACAATGATAGAGTAGATCAATTAGGTGGAGAGGTTGCGCTCTATGTTAGAGAGGGCATTGAGTCACACAGGATTAAAGTTTTGCAGGAAATAAAATGCACTGTAGAATCTCTATGGATTGAAATTCCATGTAAAAAGGGAAAGGCGATGGCAGTGGGGTTGTACTATCGGCTACCTGGCCAGAATGAACAAATGGATGATGAAATGCTCAAAGAACTCAGGGAAGCTAATAATATTTACAGCACAGTAATAATAATGGGTGATTTCAATTACCCCGGTATCGACTGGGTCAGTGTCACGGCAGAACATGCTAGGGAGATAAAGTTTCTAGATGAAATAAATGACTGCTTTTTGGAGCAACCGGTTCATGAACCGACAAGAGGGGAAGCCATCTTGGACCTAGTCCTTAGTGGAACACAAGATCTGGTGCAAGAGATAAGGGTACTGGGGCCACTTGGTAATAGTGATCATAGCATGATTGTTTTTCATTTAATAAATGGAGGAAGGATGGCAAGGAAATCCACAGTACTACCTTTTAACTTTCAAAAGGGAGACTATGATAAAACGAGGAAAACAGTTAAGAAAAAACGAAAGGAGCAACTACAAAGGTTAAAGATTTACATCAAGCATGAGTGTTGTTTAAAAATACTGTCTTGGAAGCCCAGGCAAACTGTATTCCATGCTTTAAGAAAAGTGGGAGGAAGTCCAAAAAACTGCCAGCATGGTTTAAAAGTGAGGTCAGAGAGTCTGTTGTTGCCAAAAAAGCATCTTTCAGGAAATGGAAAAAGGAGCCAAATGACAAAAACTAGAAAAAACACAAGCACTGGCAAGTTAGTGCAAGGCATTGATAAGACATGCAAAGAGAGAATTTGAAAAAATGTTTGCTGTGGAAGCAAAAATATGTATAATAAAAGCATTTTCAAGTACATTCATTGCAAAAACCCTGGGAGTGAGTCAGTTGGACCACTAGATTATAGAGGGGTAAAAGGGGCACTAAGAGGGGACAAGGCCATAGCGGAGAGACTGAATGAATTCATTGCTTCGGTTTTTACTGAAGAAGATGTAAGGAGTTTACCTATACCTGAAATGGTATTAAAAGCTGATGCAGCAGAAGAATTGAATGAAATATCGATAAACCGGGAAGATGTATTACAACTATTTGATAAACTGAAGAGTAGAAAATCACCTGGACCAGATGGTATACATCTGAGGGTGTTGAAAGATCTGAAAAATGAGATTATAGACCTACTATTACTAATCTGTGAGCTATCATTAAAATCATCAGTAATACCTGAAGATTGGAGGATAGCCAATGTAAAATTTTTGAATTTTAAAAAGGGTTCCAGGGGTGATCCAGGAAACTAGAGATCGGTGAGCCTGACGTCAGTACCGGGAAAAATGGTAGAAACTATTATTAAAACAAAATTTCTGAACATGTAGATAGTCATGGTTTAATGGGAGACAGCCAACATGGCTTTAGCCAGGGAAGTTCTTGTCTTACTAATCTGTTATATTTTTTTGAAGGTGCATATAAACAGGTAGACAAAGGTGTCCCTCATGAGAGACTCTTGGCAAAATTTAAAAAGTCATGGGATAGTAGGCAGTGTACTATCGTGGATCAGGAACTGGTTCAAAGATAAAAAGCAGAGTGTAGGGCTAAATGGCCAATTTTCCCAATGGAGAAAGGTGAATAGTGAGAACCCCAGAGATCTGTGCTGGGTCCGCTGCTTTTTACATATTCGTAAATGACTTGGAAATGGGAATAATGAGTGAGGTTATCAAATTTGCAGATGACACAAAATTATTCAAAGTTATTAAAACCCAAGAGGATTGTGAAAAATTGCAAAAGGACCTGAATAAATTGGAAGACTAGACATTCAAATGGCAGATGAAATTTAATGTGGACAAGTGCAAAGTTATACACCTAGGAAAGAACAACCCAAACTATGGTTACATGATGCAAGGTTCCACATTGGGAACCACCACCCAAGAAAAAGATTTAGGCATCATCGTGGATAACACTTTGAAATCCTCTGCCCAGTGTGCAGCAGTAGCCAAGAAAGCAAATAGAATGCTAGGTATCATAAGGAAAGGAATGGAAAATAAAACAAAGGATATTATAATGCCCCTGTATCGTTCCATGGTGCGATTGCACCTTCAATATTCGGTGCACTTCTGGTCACTGTATCTTAAAAAGGATATAGCAGAATTAGAAAAGGTACAGAGAAGAGCCACCAAAATGGTAAAGGGGATGGAAGGATACCCTCTTGAGGAGAGGCTAAAAAGGTTAGGGCTCTTCAACCTGGAAAAGAGACGGCTGAGGGGAGATATGATAGAAGTCTATAAATTAATGAACAGAGTGGAACGGGTAAACGTAGATCAGTTGTTTACACCATCAAAATGTAGAAAGACTAGGCAACATGCAATGAAGCTACAGTGTAACCCATATAAGACTAATAAAATAAAAAATATTTTTTCACTCAATGCGTAATCAAACTCTAGAATTTGTTACCAGAGGATGTAGTAAAAGCTGTTAATGTAGCTGGGTTTAATTTGGACAAGTTCCTGAAAGAAAAGTCCATAAACCATTAAAGGAGACCTGTGAAATCCACTACTTAACCCAACACAAGCATTGTGGAACCTGTGTCTTCTGGAGAAACTGCTGTGACCTAGATTGGCCACTGTTGGAAACAGGATAGTGGACTTGATGGACCTTGGTCTGACTCAGCATGGCATATCTTATGTTCTTAACATTGGCAGTATTTGTCCCTTCCCTTCTACACACACTACTAAGACCCTCATCGACTCACTAATCACCACCTGTCTTGACTATTGTAACCTGCTCCTTGCTAGTCTATCTCTGAATCATCTTCTCCCCTTCAATCTGTTCAAAACTCATTTACACAGCTTATCTTCTGCCAGTGTCTCTTTGCTCATATAACCCCTTTTCTGAAGTCACTTCACTGCCTCCGTATCTGTTTCTGCATCCAGTTCAAACTTCTCCTACTGACCTCCAAGTGCATTCATTCTGTGGCTCCTCACTACCTTTCCTCTCTTATCTCACTCTACACCCCTCCTCGGGAATTCCGTTCCTCTGGCGGATTTCTTTTATCTGTGCCCTTCTCTGCCACTGCTAACCCCAGACTTCGTTCATTCCACCTTGCTGCTCCATATGCCCGGAGCAAACTACCACCTGAGTTGGGGCACTGGGCTCCTTCTCTAGCTCTATTCAAATCCAGGCTAAAAACCTCTTTGAGGCTGCTTTTGGATCCTGATGTTCCTCACTCACTTGTCCGATATTTATGTGTATCTTACCATACTCTAGTCCCTGGTTTTGTGATGATTTCTTTTTCATCTTGATTAGATTGTAAGTTCTGATGAGCAGGACTGTTTCTTACCTCTATATGTAGAGTGCTGCGTATGCCTTGTAGCGCTACATAAATGATTATCAGTGGTAGATACAGTCATTGTCTCTACCACCTCCACTGGGAGACTATTCCACGCATTTACAACTCCTTCTGTAAATAAATATTTCTGCAAATTACTCCTGAATCTATTCCCTTTCACCTTCTTCTTATGGCCTCTCATTGCAATGTTTTTGTTCAATTGAAAGAGGCTCTCCTCCTGTGCATTTATGCCACAGAGGTATTTAAACATCTCTATTATTTCTCCCCCCTCCCGCCTTTCCTCCAATGTATACATATCGAGCTCTTTACGTTTGTCCCCATATGTTTTATGATGAAGACCACTGATCATTTGGGGAGCCACCCTGTGTACTGACTCCATCCTGTTTATATCCTTTTGAAGGTGTGGTCTCCAGAATTGTACACTATTCCAAATGAGGTCTCTTTATCACCTCCTCCTTTCTGCTGGCCATTCCTCTCCCTATGCACCCAAGCATCCTTCTGGTTTTCATTGTTGCATTTTCTACCTTTTTAGGCACCTGAAGATCAGGTCCTGCTCTTCTTTCATGTCTAGAAGTACTTCACCCTCTATACCGTACTGCTTCCTTGGGTTTTTGCAGCCCAAATACATGACATTTTTATCATTAAATCTTAGCTGCCAAATTCTCGACCATTCTTCAAGCTTTACTATATCCCTCCATCTACATCTTCCAGAGTGTTTACCCTCTTGCAGATTTTGGTATACCTTTCAGACAGACCTTTTGCAGTATCGCTTACAAAAATGTTAAAAAGACAGGACCAAGGACCAATCCCTGATGCACACCACTGGTATTGCCCTTATCTTCAGAGTGATCTCCACTTACTACTACCAAGTGGTGCCTCCCAGTCAATCAGTTTCTTACCCAGTCACTTTAGGGTCCATCCCAAGAGCACTCCGTTTATTTATAAGTCACCGATGTGGAAAAGTGTTAAAGGCCTTGCTGAAATTTAAGCATACCAGATCTAGCGTTCTCCCCTGATTCAATTCTCTGGTCACCCAGTCAAAGAAATCAATCAGATTCAGCTGAACAGACCTACTTCTGGAAAACCATACTATCTTGAATCCTGTTGTCCGATGGATTCCACAAATTGTTCCATCCTCTGCTTTCACAGCATTTCCATTAATTTAATCACCACAGAGGTTATACTAACCGGTCCATAGTTACCACCCTCTTCCTACCACATTTGCCCATCTCCAGTCCTCCAGGATCACTCCTGATTCTAAAGAAGCATTAGAAAGGCCACCAGTACTTCCCTAAGTTCTTTCAGTACTCCTGGATCCATCCAGCCCCATTGCTTTGTCCCATTTTACTTTTCCTAGCTTCTCATGAAAACAGTCTTCTGAAAATAGTTTGCGTTCTACCTCACTTCCATTCTTATTTGTGTTTGTTTTCTGAGGTCCCATTCCTAGCCCTTCATCTGTGAACACAGAACAGAAATATTTGTTAAGCAATTCCGCTTTATCCTCATCAGCCTTCACATATTCCTCTCCCTCACTCATGAGTCTCACAATGCCACCTTTGCACTTTCTCCTGTCACTAACATACCTAAAAAAAAATCTTGTCCCCATGTTTTACCCTATGGGCTATTTTTACTTCCATTAGCATCTTTGCTTTCCTGACTACTTTACCAGCTTCCCTTTGCTTCTCCAGATATTATTGTTTGTCTTCCTCTTTCTGTGATCTCTTATAGTTTATGAAGAATAACCCCTTTTACTTCACCTTTTCAGCTACTTTTTTTGAAGACCACAGCCGTCTCCTTTGCTTCTTACTTTTATTTTATTTAAGGACAAAAAGATTTGTTGTCCTTAAATTATTTCCTTTCAGTTTTGCTCACTGTTGTTCTATTTCCCCAGATGTTCCCGTCCAGTTAATGACTTCTTGAGGTACTCTCCCATCTGTGCAAAGTTTGTTTTCCTAAAGTCTCGATTTTGAATGAACCATCTCCATCCATGTCCTAATATTGAAGCTCACCCTCCGGTCAGATCACTGCACACCAGATGATAACCCACTGCAACATCAGAAGCGCTGTGCACAGAAGAAGTGATTGAGCAGTCTGGATTTGGCTTTTGGGATCTTCAAAGCTGATAAATCTTAATAATTAAGTACTCAAGTTTCCATTTTGTTGTGTATAATCACTTTGGGCCCAATATTCAGTGGCAGTGGCTAAAGCAACTAGCCGTTGGGTCTGAATTTTAGACCTGGATAGTTAATGCCGGAGCTATATGCAGCCACCGGCACCGAATATCCAGGTTGACTGGATAGCAGAGGAGCTAAATGGGCAGCCGTGATATTCAGCTGCTGCCCAGTTAGCTTCTGCAGTGAAAGTTAGGACAACCTTTCAGGTGCCCAACTTTCGCCACTTAATGATAATCGGGCAGTGGATGACTATCACTGCTGTCAGGTTAACACCAGGTGCCACCTCTGGAATGCCAACCAGCTAGCACTGGGGCGTTCAGCAGTGGCACCCATGGAGTTCCAGTGGCTTTAGTGCCGCTAAATATCACTGTGACCAAGATTAACGCATTGAATATCCCCACTCCCCCCCCCCCTTTGAATCTGTTTGATGGAAAATTAGTTATAATAATAATTTTAAAATCAGCTTGGCTGCCTTTTACAACTCTGAGTCTGATTTCATAGAAAAAGTTGACTTCATTTCAGCCCCATCATACATAATAACTTGGTTTCGGTATAATCTCTCTAGTTGTTATAGTCGTGCAGCGCCTGCTTCCCAAAGTTTCCTGTTGTGTCATGATGGAGACAAGGACAGAATCTGTCAGGTCCATAATGACATCAGTTATCAATCAGAGGTCTGCCCCCATAAATTTGTAGGGTTACAATATGGAGATTGCTTCACACATTCACAGAGTTGGTTGAAGGTGCTGGCGCCCTAGGCACACCTTATGCCTCATGCCCACTTCCTCCTTCCACCTTAAACAAACCATCTCACTTTCAACGTTTTTTCCTAGGCCTCATGCTTCTAAAGCAGAAGCAAGATTACATTCTAAAGCAGAAGCAAGATTACATTCTCTTGATTGCAAGAGAACACTGGCGTTCTTTCTTGACAGGACTAAGGGTCATCACCAGTCCTCACAGCTCTGTGTGTCTTTTGACCCTAGTCACCTGGGTCTCCCAGTTTCCAGAAGGACCCTTTCCAACTGGATCACTGACTGCATATCCTTTGCTTACACACAAGCCACCCTTTCCCTATAGGAATATGTCATGGCCCACAATGTCCAAGCAATGGCTGCTATGGTGGCCAACCTCCGTTCTGTGTCCATCTCCGAGATTTGCCAGGCAGCCACATGGTCTTCTATACATACCTTTGCTGCCCATTATTATTTAACAAAGACTTCAGTCAAGATGCACAATTTGGACAAGCAGTCTTAAGACACCTTTTTCAGGCTTAAAACAACTCTGTCCATGGTCCATTCCTGACTATCCCAGGAGGAGTGTGCCCAAAGGGGTGAGTCTGATGGATCCCTGCTTTGCCCTGCTTGTGGTTCCAGTCTCCTCCCTCCTTCCGGACAGTGGTGGGCTAGGGCGTCCCATATGTGAAGATTGCATTCCTGCTTGTTCCTGGAGATAGCATAGTTATCCACCTGTAATCGGTGATTTCCAGGAACAGCAGGAATCAGTCTTCACAACCCTCCCACCTCCCCTTGGAGTTGTACATGGGTCTAACTTTTTTGTAATTTTCTTTTTTCTTATGCTATATATCTGACTGAGGAGAACTGTTGGGAAGGCAGACACGCATGCGTGCAAGGATGCTCCCAAAAGCATTCCTATTGTATTCTAAGGAGTGTTCCCGCGAGGGGCTCCATCAATGCCGACTGTCACCCATATGTGAATACTGATTCCTGCTGTTCCTGGAGATCATCTATTACAGGTTAGTAACTATGCTTTATCATCCACTGGCAATTATTGGGTTATTGTTCCACTTTCATTTGAAGACAGCCCTTAGGTGCAGAGCCCATTTTGTATGACTATTGGTAAGAGAGAGATGAATACGTTTCTGTAATAAGGACCCACACAAGTCATGTACCTCCCTACTGGGAGTTGTCTTTTGTCCTTCCTTTTTTATCCTTTGAATTCAACTAAATGAGAAATGGAAGTGCTGCGGGGCCATGGTTGCCCAGGAAGGCCTGGGAGTGCCTGAAAAGAGGCTACTAGAAAACTCTGGGATTGTGCTTCACGTTGGCACATCCGAGTGGCTCGCTGTTTTGTAGTCATTAGGAAGAACCTAATTACAGGTATACAGTTTTGCTCTCTATTTGCTTCCTCCATTTTCTGCATCTCATGTGGCCCTTAGCATCCTTTAAAGCTCCTGGTCGAGGCTGTTTTAAAATGGAAGGCACAGGATTAGCTTTTATATCATTCAGGATACTCATTGTTGGTGCAGATCGAGTCAGTTGGTCTCTGCCTATAATTTTCTGCTGTGTTAATGGTGGGATAATGTGCACAATTTTGTATCACCATAATTTTTGTTTTGTACTGTTTCTGTTAATTGTGTTTTATATTTTGTGTTATCTATTGTAAATCATTTTGGAGGCCAGGAAACAGATATCCACAATGAAGACGCAAAAGATAGATATTCATGTACTGCCTACTTTAAATGCAAATCTATCTCATGCATATTCTTTCTGAATATCCTGGAAACCAGAGGGGCTGGAGGTGTCCTGAGGATTGAGTTGAGAAGCACTAGACTTAAACTATTGCTTTATCCCATCATTTACACTGCAATGTATTGATTGCTACTATCAATTGTTCAAAGAGATAAAAAAACACATATAAATAATAAATAATTGCAAATTGTACCCAATACACAGTAAATTCAAAACTCAGCATGTTACCATAAATACGTGAAAAGCAATGAACCAAACCTCAGACTGAATTATCAGCAACAAACAACACTGAGCAAGAAGGTGAGGAACCAGTTAGTAAATGGAGCAGGGAGATGTGATCCATATTATCAGGAAGCTTTCCCGACTCAGCTGAGTTTCCGCTTGCTGCCTGCTTCAGGGTAATCAGTACTACAAAAAAATACATTTAGAATATTGGGGTGAATTTTCAGTGGCAGTGGCGACCAGTATATTTATTTAAATGCCAGCCATGAAATCAATGTATATATTCTGCATCCCTATATGAATAGTCAGTGAGGTTGAATGCACGTGTTTACCAAAGAACGCCGCCGTCCCTATCCAGTCAGTTTGAGCTTTGCCTTTTATCAGGCCTAAACTAAATGTATAAACTCTCCATTTCAGAGCTGATTATCACCACTATATGGATAATTCCTGGTTGCTGCCATTTCGCTGCCCTAACTTTGCCCCTCCAGTAATGAAGGAGCAATTAGACAGACTTGCAGCTTGTCGCTACCCACAAAAGGACTGAAAATCAACTTAACGTCTACTAGTGGAGGTGTAACCTAGTGGTTAGAGCCTATTACCCAAGATATCAGGGTTTGATTCCCACTGGCTAAGCCTTATGACCTTGGGCAAGTCACTTTACCCTCCATTGCCTTGGAAGAAAAGGCCTGGCAATCTACTTCTGGTCACACCTCGCTTGAAGTCAGCATTGACTTGATGGCACTATAAAAAAAGTTGCTTGTAAATATATAAGTCCTTTTGAAAATCAGTCCAATTAAATGCAGTGCAGAAAACCAAACCACAACGCATAACATTTTGGCAACAGGGAAGACAACCCTAGCTTCATGTCTCTGTCAGGATTAACATATGCCTGGCCCCCTCCTAGTCTCATACCATAAAATATACAGCAAGCAGCGGTTCCCAGACCTAAACATTACACTTCTAATGGATGAAAGGCTTCCTGCAACCTCTCTGAGATACAATCCATAATTCTCTAAGGTTTCAACCGATCCACAGAGACTATTCTAAGGTTCAGCATCCAGAAGCAAAAAGCTCTCTTCCTAGTTCTTTGTAAGCAGGCAACATGACATAAGAGAATGATAATTTCCAGCAGAGCCGACAGCTGCGTCTCTGTGCAAGACGTTCAGCTCCCAGAGACTTCTTCCCCCTCACTATTTCTACTGCAGCCTTGACTTTAATTTGGTTCCCAAAGCTTTTGACCAAATCTGGGGCTTTCGATAGGGATACTAGCAGACTGGGTTTGGGGGTGTCTACAGAGAGAGTTACATTTCATACTTTGCTTCCTAAAGCAGCTGTGGCAGTTTAACTGAAATTACTAGCAGACACTGGAGTAGAAGCAGATTAGAAGGAAACCACCTGAGAAGCTTTGGTAAAGCTCTTAACTGTTTTCCTCTGCATGTGCCGCACATGGTTTGCCCGTTCCTTCACCTGAAGCGCAAGAGCCTCAGATGCTGCTGCCGGTTACTGCTCTTTAGCTCTCTGGGCTGAGCCATCATGTGTCACAGGGCAGCAGCAAGCAGAGCCCCGCATGGAAGCCAACACATGCTCTGACAGTGACCCATGGCGCACAGCATTCCTTCAACTCACAGATATCATGGTTGCCTCACTGGATGCAAATGCATCTCATGCACATTCATGGTGGCTGGTTACGTGTGCCCCCTGGACAGAGAACCGCTGTCCTCAAATGAAATATGACACACCATCAGAATACACTGGAATTATATAGCTTAGGACCATCACGCTATACGTGGTACAGAGTAGCCAAAAGGGCTAGAGTTAGAGTCTGGGCTACATTTAGGGATAGGTAACAGAGGCACATATCGAAGGCCCACATTAGGAAGATGCCCAAAAACTGTGATTCCTTCTACTGTTCTCTGATTTCAAGGGAAAGGGGGGAAACCTCATCCCCCAGTCCTCTGCCTGTGGGCACTGTTATCATAAATCTGGCCCTGTATAGAGTGACATCTGTGTAGGCCATATGGTAAGATTTGTACCATATGCAGAATATAGAGCAAACATGGGTTTCAAAAGAAAGTCAATATAAAGCAGCATTTTCATGATATCCACAAACTATCTATTAGAGTCTAATAATTAGACAGACATGCAGAAAGGCTGTGCCCTACAGTGATTGGTCCTAGGCTGAGGGTGCCGCTTTTGGGAGTATGTATGTACAATGAACCATAGGAACTAATCAGAGCTGATCTATTGAGGCTACATAGGTCACCCCTGAAGAAAGCGCTTTGGTGGTCACGAAAGTGAGTCTGTAAGGGATCAGAGCCCCCCAGGCATCCAACATTTGGTTTGCCCTTATCTTCTTGGATATCGCAGCGGCCTTCGACTCTGTGAGCCACGAGCTGCTATTGGGATGTCTTGAGGAAAAGGGAATACAGGACACAGCTCTAAGCTGGTGCAAATCCTACCTGACGGACAGATGGCAGCACATAAGAACCGGCACCTCAACTTCGGAACCCTTCCAACAAAAACAGGGTGTGCCACAGGGTTCCTCGCTATCGGCACAGATGTTCAACATATACATGCAACCTATCTGTGCCCTGATCCGCTCTTTTGAGAATGACATGCTATACATGCCATTCTCAACAGACCAGCCCGACTTCTCCCCCCTAACAAGCTGTTTCGACACCGTTGCTTACTGGCTCCATACCCAAAATCTCCGAATAAACCACAACAAGACAGATGTTCTCTTCATCATGAGGAACCAAGGTTTCACCCCTCCAGCTTCCTTAAAGATGAAGAATGCCGAGCTGGCTGCCAAACCCACAATCCGCTACCTAGGGGTCACTTTGGACCAACGGCTGGACTTGAAAATCCACATAGGAAACACAGTCAAGGCAATATACCATAAAATACAGACACTACAGCATCTGCAACCTCTATTGGACCCAGATGACTTCCACACAATCTACCAAGCTCTCGTAATCCCACATTTCAACTATGCTAATGCAATTCTACACGGACTCTCACAGGCAGCACTGAACCCACTCCAGCTGGCAATGAACTCAGCTGCCAGAATTCTATACAGAGCCTCAAGAATAGAACACATTACACCAATCCTGAAACAACTCCACTGGTTACCAATCCATGGCAGACAAGCTTTCAAAATCCTAGTAATGACCTTTAAGGCCATAAACAACCAACCTACCACCTCCATCACTGGGCTAATCCACCCCACGCCCCAGACCAGATCCAGAAGATCCGCAGCTGTCAATAAACTGACAACACCCAATGCAATAACGAAATGCAACCACGCAACATCCAACAGGGCGTTCATGCTTTATGCACCCAGATGTTGGAATGCCCTCCCTACAGCCATTAGAGCAAGCACTGACCTGTCCCAATTTAGGAAGGCACTGAAGCACCACCTATTCCTGCAGTACTACCCAGAAGACAGCTCACAAACAGACACCCCAAGATACAGGTCACCAAACTCCCTGGTCAGATGGCTAGACACCCCAAGATACAGGACCTCTCCAACAACATACCCAGCACACTTTCCTGCAACTAACCCCACCAACACCACTCCATGTAAATACTAGTAGGCTCAGATTGTTACTAGTGTTACTAGTGTATATAAATTGTAGCTAGTTACCCCAGTTATGTCCAAGTTATAGTTCCTGTTCATTGTAAATACAATACAACCCGACTGCATTGTATACGGTTCTGTTATATGTAAACCGCACTGATTTGAATAGCGCGGTATAGAAGAGAACTTAAATAAATAAAATAAATAAATAAACAGTAAAGCTGTCCCCTTTTATGCCATTGGGCCATCTATCTCCCAGATCAGGACCAGCCCAACCATTAGGCAAGACTAGTCTGTTGCCTATGCAGCAGCTTCTGGGGGGGGGGGGGGGGCAGCAAAGAGCATCATAATCAAAGCAAAACAACAGATTCTGACAGCCAGATAAACTCAGAGCCATCAGCATATCCGTTGATGGGGGGAGGGGGGGGAGGGGGGGATAGACACACACATACACAGGCCAATATTGAAAAGTGAATACCTACTGGAGCTGATTGCAACTCACCTGAACTACTACTGGAAAGCTGTGAGCTAAACACTGCTAAATAACATAAAATCGATATGACGCCCATTTATGCATCTTTACAGGGTTGTTGTTGGAAGGGTGGGGTTCAAATGATAATGACTGCTGAGTTTAATTATCAAAATCTCGGGGGAGCGGAGATAAGACTGAAGGTGGGCCTTGGGCATCCACTACCTTGCACCAGCCCCGGGAGAACCCTGTCCAAAATATTGGTGTTTGCAGACTATGAAACTGTAACCTATCTGACGGAGAGTTTCTATATAAATTCAGCCGATGAAGCGGAATGTAACAGACACGGGGAAGGTGTGTGAAAGAACAGAAGGTGCGATGTGGCGTGTTGTAACTGAAGAGGCGTCTGAAGCCCAGCAGAGTCAAGAAACCTCACGGCATCCTTCAGCAGACCGAGAAGCAGGAGGGACTGCCAGGGTCAGGACTGGTCTCTCAGCAGGGGAGGGAAACGGATTCATTGAATGAATTCTCACTAGGCAGCACACACGGGAGAGCAGCAGTGAAGAGCTTCAGATTCAGGATTCAGATTGCCGTGACTATTCATATTTGGTTTGCCTAGGGAGGATAAGGTTCCAGGTAGCAGATGCAGTCGCCTTCCTTCCATGTACGTCTAGCCTTATTTAGGGAAGGGGTGTGCAGAGCCATGATTTGGGTGAAACTGAAAAATAATGCAAGTAGACTGTTTTCATATCTACTTGGAGCAGCAGGGTAGATTTTCAAGACTATCGGTCACCAAACTCCCTGGTCAGATGGCTAGATTGTCAGATTTAGGAAACCAGATTGACACATACTCGCCTGCTCTCCAGCCTATAGGTCTTCCATGGATAAAATTGGAGGCACATTTCAAATGGGACGTCCAAGTGCAATCTGGGACGTCAAAGCCAGAACATCTGAAATGAAAGGCAGGCGCATGCAAGTAGAGACGCAATTCCAGAACCGTGGACGTGCTCGATATGCATGTCTATCAAATGTCTATATAACATAAGAACATAAGATATGCCATACTGGGTCAGACCAAGGTCCATCAAGCCCAGTATTCTGTTTCCAACAGTGGCCAATCTAGGTCATACGTACCTAGCAGTTTCCCCAAGGGACACAGGTTCCACAATGCTTGTATTGGTTCAAGCATTGATATCCTGGGTCCCTTCTTAATAATGGTTTATGGACCTTTCCTCCAGGAACTTGTCCAAACCTTTTTTAAACCCAGCTACACTAACAGCCTTTACTACATCCTCCGGTAACAAATTCCAGAGTTTGATTACACGTTGAGTGAAAAAATATTTTCTTTTATTAGTCTTAAATAGTTTACCCTGTAGCTTCATTGCATGTCCCCTAGTCTTTCTATATTCTGATAAGGTAAACAATCGATCTACGTTTACCCGTTCCACTCCGTTCATTAATTTATAGACTTCTATCATATCTCCCCTCAGCCGTCTCTTTTCCAGGTTAAAGAGCCCCAACCTTTTTAGCCTTTCTTCATAGGAGTAGCCTTCCATCCCCTTTACCATTTTGGTGGCTCTTCTCTGAACCTTTTCTAAAATTGCTATATCCTTTTTAAGATATGGCGACCAGAATTGCACACAATATTCAAGGTGCGGTCTCACCATGGAACGATATAGAGGCATTATAATATCTTTTGTTTTATTTTCCATTCCTTTCCTTATCATACCTAGCATTCTATTTGCTCTCTTGGCCGCCGCTGCACACTGGGCCGAGGGTTTTAACATGGTATCCACAAGGACGCCTAAATCTTTTTCTTGGGTGGTGGTTCCTAATGTGGAACCTTGCATCGTGTAACCATAGTTTGGGTTGTTCTTCCCTAGATGCATAACCTTGCACTTCTCCACATTAAATTTCATCTGCCATTTTGATGCCCAGTCTTCCAATTTATCAAGATCCTCTTGCAATTTTCCACAATCCTCCTGGGTTTTAACAACTTTAAATAGTTTTGTGTCATCAGCAAATTTGATAACCTCACTCGTTATTCCACTTTCCAGGTCATTTATGAATATGTCAAAAAGCAGCGGACCCAGCACAGATCCCTGGGGTACACCACTATTCACCTTTCTCCATTGGGAAAATTGGCCATTTAGTCCTACCCTCTGCTTTCTATCTTTTAACCAGTTCCTGATCCACAGTAGTACACTGCCTCCTATCCCATGACTCTTTAGTTTTGCCAAAAGTCTCTCATGAGGGACCTTGTCAAAGGCTTTCTGAAAGTCCAGATACACAATATCAACTGACTCACCTTTGTCCACCTGTTTATTCACTCCTTCAAAAAACATAACAGATTAGTAAGACAAGATCTTCCTTGTCTAAAGCCATGTTGGCTGTCTCCCATTAGGTCATGACTATCTACATGCTGAGTAATTTTATTCTTTATGATGGTTTCTACCATTTTTCCCCGGTACTGATGTCAGGCTCACCGGTCTGTAGTTTCCCGGATCACCCCTCGAACCCTTTTTAAAAATTGGTGTTACATTGGCGATCCTCCAATCCTCAGGTATTAGAGATGATTTTAATGATAGTTCACAGATTACTGATAGCAGGTCTGCAATCTCAAATTTCAGTTCTTTCAACACCCTTGGATGTATACCATCCGGCCCAGGTGATTTGCTACTCTTCAGTTTATCTAATAGTTGTAGGACATCTTCCCGATGTATCGATATTTCCTTCAATTCTTCCACACCTTTAAATACCACTTCAGTCGTGGGTAACATCCCTACATCTTCCTCAGTAAAGACCGAAGCAAAGAATTCATTCAGTCTCTCCGCTATCGCCTTGTCGCCTCTTAGTGCTCCTTTAACCCCTTTATCATCTAATGGACCAACTGACTCTCTCACGGGTTTTTTGCTACGAATGTACTTGAAAAGGTCTTTATTTCGCGTTTTTGCTTCCGCAGCAAGCTTCTTCTCAAATTCTCTCTTTGCCTGCCTTATCAATGCCTTGCATTTGACTTGCCAGTGCTTGTGCTGTTTCCAGGTTTCATCATTTGGCTCTTTTTTCCATTTCTTGAAAGATGCTTTTTTGGCAACAACAGCCTCTCTGACCTCAGCTTTAAACCATGCTGGCAATTTTTTGGACTTCCTTCCACTTTTCTTAAAGCGTGGAATACAGCTGGTCTGGGCTTCCAAGATAGTATTTTTCAACAACACCCAAGCTTGATGTACGTCTTTAACCTTTGCAACTGCTCCTTTTAGTTTTTTCTTAACTGTTTTCCTCATTCTATCATAGTCTCCCTTTCGAAAGTTAAAGGGTAGTACTGTGGATTTCCTTACTATCCCTCCTCCACTAATTAAATCAAAGGCGATCATGCTATGATCACTATTGCCAAGTGGCCCCAACACCCTTATCTCTTGCACTACATCTGGTGTTCCACTAAGGACTAGGTCTAATATTGCTTCCCCTCTGGTCGGTTCATGAACCAGCTGCTCCAAGAAGCAGTCATTTATTTCATCTAGGAACTTTATCTCCCTAGCATGTCCTGTTGTGACACTGACCCAGTCGATGCCGGGGTAATTGAAATCACCCATTATTATTACTGCACTGTAACGTTTGCTAGCTTCCTTGATTTCTTTGAGCATTTCATCATCCATTTGTTCATTCTGGCCAGGCGGACGATAGTACACCCCCACTGCCATCGCCTTCCCCTTTTTACATGGAATTTCAATCCATAGAGATTCTACAGCAAATTTTGTTTCTTGCAAAACTTTAATCCTTTCTGACTCAATGCCCTCTCTAACATAGAGCGCAACCCCTCCACCAATTTGATCAGCTCTATCATTTCGATATAGTTTGTACCCAGGTATCACAGTGTCCCACTGGTTGTCCTCCTTCCACCATGTCTCTGATATTCCAATCATATCTAACCTCTCGTTTAGTGCTATATATTCTAACTCTCCCATCTTGTTTTGTAGACTTCTAGCATTTGCATACAAGCATTTTAGAGACTGTATTTTATTCATATTAATTTGGCTATTGGTAGACATGGGTAATTTGGGATCTTTAAGTTCTGTCTGCTCCATACTCGAGGGCATTTGGGCTACTTTACTCTTTTTTGGAACCTCTCTGCTTTTTGTAGTATCCTTCAAGGATACATTCTTCCGAACCATGCGCTCTTGGACGACTGTCGGCTTTCCCCTATTATCTAGTTTAAAAGCTGCTCTATCTCCTTTTTAAAGGTTAATGCCAGCAGCCTGGTTCCATCCCGGTTAAGGTGAAGCCCATCCCTTCGGAAGAGCCCCTCCTTTCCCCAGAATGTTCCCCAGTTCCTAACAAATCCGAACCCCTCATCTCTGCACCATTGTCTCATCCACGCATTGAGACTCCGGAGCTCTGCCTGCCTATTGGGTCCTGCGCGTGAAACGGGAAGCATTTCGGAGAACGCTACCCTGGAAGTTCTGGATTTCAACTTCCTACCTAAAAGCCTAAATTTAGCTTCCAGAACCTCCCTACCACATTTTCCTATGTCATTGGTACCAACATGTACCAAGACAGCAGACTCCTCCCCAGCACTATCTAAGACCTTATCTAGGTGGCGTGTGAGGTCCGCTACCTTCGCACCAGGCAGGCATGTTACCAGGCGATCCTCACGTCCACCAGCCACCCAGCTATCTACATGCCTAATGATCGAATCACCAACTATAACTGCTGTCCTAACCCTTCCCGCATGGGCACTTGGCCCTGGAGAAACCTCCTCGGTGCGAGAGGGGTTTACATCACCTGGAGGACAGGTCCTAGTTACAGGATCACTTCCTGCCACACCAGGGTGATGCTCTCCTGTCACGTGACCTCTCTCCTCCATGGCAACAGGGATGCTGCCAGACTGTAGGTGGGACTTCAGGACTATATCCCTGTAGGTCTCGTCTATGTACCTCTCTGTCTGTCTTATGTTTTCCAAGTCTGCTACTCTAGCCTCTAGAGAACGGACTTGTTCCCTGAGAGCAGAGAGCTCCTTGCACCTAGTGCACACGTAAGACCTCTCACCAGCTGGGAGAAAATCATACATGTGACACTCAATGCAAAAGACTGGAAAGCCCACATCCCGCTGCTGGACTGCTGTCTGCATCTTAGTTTTAAGTTTGTGTTTAGATCTTTAAGTTCTATATGTACTAAAGGGTGCAATGGATATTTATACCACTAAAACTGTACCTAAGAAGTTTAATATACCTTGTTCACCTGAAGCTTAATTAATCTCAGGTCCTTGGTGTATGACTGATTTGGGTAATGA
This sequence comes from Ichthyophis bannanicus, assembly GCA_033557465.1. Taxonomy (NCBI): domain Eukaryota; kingdom Metazoa; phylum Chordata; class Amphibia; order Gymnophiona; family Ichthyophiidae; genus Ichthyophis; species Ichthyophis bannanicus. Next base: position 644,772,613 of record CM066032.1, read on the forward strand.
GCTTCACCTGAGAGCACCTCCTGTCTTTTAAGTTGTGCAAGTACCTATAAAGCTGTGATTTTCCCAGGGGAGGGTGGGTGTGGGGAGGGAGGGAGGGATATAACACTTATTAAAAAAGGGCTGCTACACAGTACCTTGTCCTGTGCTGCTGAGGAAAACTATATTCTGATTTGATTTAAATTATAGCTCTTTGCTGCTACTAGGCTCTAACCTATTATGAAATTTAAACTACAAGCTCTCTGCTGGATTCTAAATTTAACCAGAAAGCTCTCTTCTGTGTTTTAATTTGAAACTAAAAGTACTTTGCTGATGCTAGGCCCTGAGTGACTATGAAATTTAAACTACAGCTGTCTACTGGGTATGAAAGGTAACCAGAAAGTTCTCTTCTGTGTTTTTAAATTGAATCTTAAACTGTTGCTACTAGGCCCTGACTGATTTAACAAAAAAATAGTGGGTTCACAGATTAATTAGCTTTAAAAGAAAAACAATTCCTTTCAGAAAAATTCCCAGAAGTATATACTCACAATTTCAGATTTCTCTCCAGAAGTAACAGCCCCCCTTTCCAGTCCCCAGGAGAGCGTTCCAGAACCAAGACGTCTAACACATAGTGGCCACAGTAGTGGCTTAAAAGCAGGGTGGGCAGGGTTCAAATCCCAGTGTGGGACTTTGTGATCTAGCTAGTCACTTAATTCTACACTCTCTGGATGTTTTAAGGTAAAAACAAACACTTTCCTGAGGCTTATTCGTGCCTGGAGGAGGAATAAACATACACGTTCCTGCAGAGGGCTCTGCCGCTTCAGGGATTGAATGGGAACATGTAATTCCATCGCCCCATCTCATACATGCCTCTGCCACATCCCTTTGCTTACTTGAACGTCCCTGTACTGGAGATGTCTGTAAATGGCATTTATGCAATGGTTACGGAGACGTGTCCATGTGCATGTCTGCAGACATCCAAACCACAACTAAACCTTGTAGCATGACGTCATAGTGGATTCCTCGGTAGTTTTCTCCAAGTTACATAGGTAGAGGAGTTATCAGAGCATCTTGCTGCTGGACAGCTTGTTGAAGACACCTTGGAAAGTTCTTATAGTGTGACAGCAATGCTCTAGTTCTGCCACGCTCATGCCTTCGACTTTCTTTTCTTGTTTTTTTTAAAGAAACTTTAAAATATTAGTTGGCTTCCCAATTAATCTGGCTCTCTGTTCACCCATAAAAATCTATTTTGCCACTTCATCCTCCTTAAAGCAAAGGAATAACCCCCCCCCCCCTCTGTACCCTCCATGAAGAGGGAAGGTGGGGCTTACAGCCATTCTGAAGTGCTGGGGGGTTTCTTTTACATTAGTTTCTATCGGTATCCTCAGAGCGAGGCCTGGGAGCCACAGTGTGGCTCTTTCACACAAATGAAATGGTTTAAAAAATGACAGAAGAGGGGACTGAACGCTTTAATGACCGAAGTTACAATGCGGCAGCCTGAGCTGTGGTTCTCCGCATGTGTGTGTGTGTGTATATATTTCATTTACTGTCACAGAGTTTGAGTCTGTCTGGATCATTTATTCCCACATGTGCTACCTATTGGCCCTGCAACGGTTCTGTAGAGCCAGCTTTTTAATAAACCTGCAGGAAGCATTTCTTTAGTTGGGTTTGGAGGTGGAGGCAGGAGTGGCTGCTGGCACCGTCTCTTTCCATAATGCCTGGTGACATGATAAAAGTGCTGTGACCTTTATTTGCAAACCACAAGAGCCTGGAATGGTGGACTGCTTGCACTATGGGTTAATTTAGCATATGTTGAACACGAAGCTATTTCCATGCAACATAAAGAAAGTGCTGGATGGTTGTCTCACAGATGTTGCTATTTTGTCACTATTGAGGGGGGAATTTCCACTGCGAAATTCTGACTTCACCACTTCTAAATAACAGAAACTCATTTGCCCCCCAGCAGTCAGTGCAAGAGTAAAAGCTGTACCTGAAGGGATTTGCATGAACTGCACAGCACTATGTACACTTCTGGTGCTACAGAAATCATTAGGAACTGCAGGTGCTCATTCCTTTTCCTTTCCTCATGGGGACATTAGCAAACAGAGGAGAAGTGGGATTGTGTGAAGTGGGAGGGGAAGGTTTGTCTTTCCTAGGATGCAAATGAAAAGGAGTTGTGAAAAGGCTGAAAGCTGCTGAACTGTGTCTGGTGAGCAATCCACAAACCCTCTGAGAACAGCCCCCTAAACTTCCTGACAGAGCCTTCAGAGCTTTGCTCCCTTTCCAGGTCACCTGCTTATTTAGAAATCTTCCAAAATCAGAAGCCAGGAAACAAGATCTCACTTCATCTTTTTGTTATTCTCTCGCAGGACAGAGACAGAAGAATTCGAAGACTGGTCTTTCTCCAGCTTATATTGTTTATTCATTTATTTCGAAATCTATTACTTTCCAAAAGATGATATCAAATCAGAATAAAATCAATCTAATACATAGAAATCTAAAAGGCTATCAGACAGCAGAGTATCTGCCTGATGATGCCGCTGAAGTATCTGATAAGGGCAGCTGCAGAAGGAACATGCTGCTCTCCCTCCGCAGAGGAAAGTTTAAATCAATGAGTTCAATTGTGCAGAAGCAGCACCCTAAGGCAGTGCCGGGTGAGATGTAAGAGTCCGTCATTTCTGCTGATGGAGCTGCCAGTTCATTGGGAGATTGTAGGCCCGCCCTGTATCGCTGGACAGTCCCATTCTAATGCACAGTGGGACCTGCAGCACTAATTCAATGAACTATAACGCCCACACTGCTTTGGGATGAAAGTTCAGAAGCAGACTGGCCAAAAGGCTTCCCTCCTAGAACTGGGTAACCAAGGCCTGGCTTCAGCCATGTGGCTGATGGGTTAAACCGCCTTACAGAAGATTCCCCATTCAAATCTCAAGCCAAGTCATCATCTTCTCTCTGAGTCATCCAGATGGTGTTCAGGGCTCCAGGAGGGACTCGTGATCTTCACTACAGATGGCTTGCAGAGTCCTGGAAAGAATCATGGCGTATGACTCTTAGCAAAGAACTTGCTGCTGTGACAGAACTGCCAAGTTCCCCAGTTCCAGGAGAGAGGAATCTACCCCCAGTGCATCAGGATGGGGCTGTCAGACATCCAGGGTTTGGCAAAGGAACGTCTCTGCCACCACTTCAATGGCCCTCACTAACCAGCGCTTGGGGGTCGATGCAGAAAGGTCAGCATACCGCCTGTGCACGCTTAGCACCGCATCATAGTGCAGAGAGGGGAGTGGCGTGAGCGCTGCCTGTGCGTAAATAGCTGTGCAGATAGTAGCACAATGTCTATTAAAATTACATTATAATGAGCTGCGCATATTCAAATGACAGGTGCAAAGAAGTGTGCAGGAGACTGAAAGGCCCAACACAGAGTTCAGCAATATCATGTTCAACCATGTGGCCGGAGGTGTAGCAGAAGGAACTTCAGCGAGAGAACGTTCAGTATATATAGGAGACAACAGATCAGTATATAGAGCAGAGATGTTTTCTGGTATGATTTAGTCGCTGGTGGCTTTGTGGTCACATGGGCTCCATTCTTTACCGAGTCTACATCCTCCATAAGCCACTGTTTCAGGCACTAAAGCTAAGTGCACAACTTTCCCCACCACCAAACAATTATCGCTCCATGCTGGAAATGATTTCCAATTTTGCTACAGATATGATGCTGCTCGTGCATAAACTTTCTACGCGTGCGTCTGGTGCCTGCTGCACAGTTACTGCAGAAGGTTTGTGCATTTCTCATCTGCATGCATTTGACTTCTGGCATAGAACGTCTGTGGTACTCTCGTGCTAGAAAAACCATGTGCACAGCTTCACCGTGGGCTTTCTGCTGGTGCTGAAAATGTGCCTTGGGCCAGCCAATGTCTTCCAGACACAGGAGCAAGCAGCAAAGAAACAAAGAAAGATTAGGACAAGAGCCCATGGTGAAGCAGACTGAGATTACCTGCATAGAGGTCTATGTAAAATCAGCCTTCTTTGTAATTGTTTAAGGACAGAAGGTTTCCTGTGGCCTGGCAGGAGGCGTGAGCTCTGACACCTGCACATCACAGACAGCCCCTGGGTCTGCCTGTGAGTTTAATTTCTTCATGTCCTGTTTCTTGTTCCCTGTTTGCTGAGTCTTCCCACCCAGCAGGTGACAAGCAGTCCCCCTCCCCAACCAGCACACTGAGGGGTGGTGTGGATAACAGAGGTGTGGGATGGGCAACTGGGACCAGGGAACTACGATCTCGTCTAATGAACCCTGGGCCAACTCCAAGGTGGGCACATAATAGCAATAATATAATGTGTAGTGTAGGCTGCGCTACCTTTCAATTCATCTTAGCAAAATTGTCAGGTCATGTTTGTTTAAGAAGAAAAACCTTAGCTGTCTATGGGCAAATATGCAACTCCACCATTATGCAGCAGTACGACACAATATGTCAGGTGTACTGCAGCTATACGCGGCCTCCCAACCAGTAGATAACCCTAAAAGCATCTTTCATGCATCACACTCCCTGCTGCCTCCCCAGAGCTAGCAGTCAAGGGCTCGAAGATCACCCAGGAAATGGCCAGGTTCACTCAAGCTTCACCTTTTGCTTCAGTGTTTCTCTTTCCTTTGAAGATGATATGTTATGAGGAAAGCAACCCTAAGACAAGGCTGGTCCAGGAAAGGCATGACTGCCCTGTGAGGCATCTGGAGCTGAGGCAAGTCTCGGGAGGACTGCGTTTATATGAGGGAGGAGGTTATATTGTCGTTTGCATTGCTGTAGTTTCTGCTTTGCCTATATATTGTATGGAGCACTAAAGTGTCCCTCCCCTCTCCTACTTACACTCAGCCTGCTCACTCTTTGTTCATGATCTAGTTAACCATATTACAGCTATACCCTGCAGCTTATCGTGATGTATGTTTAAGTTAAGTTAAACTATGTTACGTTACACCTTGAGCACATTCTATGCTTGTTCCTTGTAAAGAACCTTTGGCGTATATAAACCACCTAAATAAATAAACTGTAAACTGCTTTAGGATATTCATTAACCATAAGCAGGATATCAAGAGCCAGTAATGAATAAATATAAATGTGGAACAACGAGCCCAGTGCATCCTGGTACCTGTGGTCTTCTTTTCTGAGCTCAGCTGTTCAGTAAAAGCCAGAGACAGTGACAATGACTCTGTTGCAAATGACCTGATGCCACTTACAAAATTAACTTTTCTTTCCTAGAGATTGTTGTAGGCTATGAGTTTTCTGAATCTTTTGGGCAAAACTATATAACGTTCTCAGGCTGCAGAGACCTAGATTCACAGCCCCTGGGTGAACAAGGAAGTCTCAGGTTTTTCACTATAGCAACACTTACTGGTTAAAAGGAGCATTTCTGCCAGTGGAGTGCAACAGCAATGGCTGGACTGGGAGGGGGAGGGGAGGGGATATGGCGGCAGCTTCAAATTAGGAGAAATTTCACAATGATAGTTGATGCTGCCCCAGACCAGTTTCTGTGAGCTGGAAGCCCTGAAGAGCCATGAAAACTGGCAAGCTGAAAAAATATAATTCTGTCTGCAGGTTAAACAGACATCCGAGCATGCAGCAACAATGGCAAGAAGATTTCTTGATGATGGAATGGCAGATACTAAAAAATCTGTATCCATTCCTTTCTCCTCCAAAGCACTGGGTGCTAACAGCTGAAAATGTCCCCACTGGCAAATGGATACATTTTGGCCATACAAGTTCATTTTTAGGGACCAGGCCAACCATTAGGCAAACTAGGTGGCTGCCTACAGCAACAGCTTCTGAGAAGTGGCAATGAGCAGGGCATCCAAAGCTAAACAATAGAGTCTGACAGCTGGGGGGGGGGGGGGGGGGGGGAGGCAGAAGGCTTGCCTAGGGTGTCGGCACCTTGAACCAACTCTGGAGCCGGCCTTGGACCAGGATCAAAATGAATGCAGTAATGGCCACTATCTGGATGAATGTATCAATAACAAGTCCTAACTTTAAAAGGATGACTTAGCTGTTTAAGTTAGGATCCATATTCAGCAGTGCTGCTTAAACAGGTGGCTGAAAACCAGCTTAAATAGAGCTGCATCCATTAGCTGATGTCTCTAAGAGGGCTGGCTGCCCTGCAGATCACTGGCCCCAACAATTCGTAGCCCATCTTTCCCACCAAAGTTGCAATAAGGAATGAGATGACCAATGGGTCCGCATCAGAGCCCTGTACAGGTGTTAAACATAAAGTATGAATACAGCAGAAACTGCTGAAACGCCTTATCAGAGCTTCTGTACAGTGCAGGGCAGAGGCCATCCTGAAGGGCCCAGCAGCAATGCTCTGTGCTGCTGTGCAGGAAGCCCAGCTGTTGTCCTGGGATGAGGGCGCTCAGGTGGCAGCACCCTCAGGGAGGAGCGGGAGGGGGACTGACAATCCTAGCCATGTGATAGCAGTGAATCTACTGCCTGGCAACAAACACATGTCCGGTCCATTTCTTTGCAATGACTGGGGAAGACAATGGGGATTTCCTCACTCCCCCATAGCTGCAGACGAAGGCTTTTCAGCCTAGGCAGGGCAGGTCCCCATTGATCTGGAAGCCCCCAGTGGAACAACAGACAGGACTGTGCTGCCGAGCTAAAAGCTGCTGCTGGGGTAGGGGAAGAGGGCGTGGCCTGAGGAGGAGCCTTAGCGTCGAAAAGCCAGGGCTGAAATGAGATCTCACAGCACAGCAGCAGGGCAGGAAGACGAGGGGGCGCGTCCGTGCCTCATGAATATGCGAAATAGATCCCGCCTCCAAGAGGCAGCAGCCAATCCGACATGGCTGTGGGCTCGCGGCGTGCAGGTCCTTGTGCATAAGAAAGAGGCGTGCGAGCATGGGGCAGATCGCTGAGGCCACTTGTGCGCCCGCTGGTTCTTGCAGGTTAGCCACTTCATGGTCGCGAAGCCCCTGCGGCTGGAGGTCCTCTCCCCCTAGTCCCGTCCCTCAATGGGAGCTCTGGACTCCGACTCTGGAGCCAGCTCTCTTCTCACTATGCTGAATGGGGCTGAGTCCCAGAGTTTTGCCAAAGAGGTGGATGCTCCCAGCAAAGAACTGCCTGAGTTGAGGATGGGAGCGCAAGAGAAGTTCTTTTACTCGGAGCAGACCCAGGTGGGCCAGGAGAGCTGCCCTCTGAGCTTCCCCTACCCTGCACAGACCATGCCAGGCTTTGGAGTAGTGGGCTCGGGGAGGTTTCTTAGCCCAGCCTTGAACCCTTGCACCTACAGCCCAGCGAGAGCGCAGGCTCCAGGGACAAATGGCTACTCGGTGCCAGTCTGCGAAGTGTATTCCCCTGGGGGGCTCGGCGCTGATGGTTACCCCTCTGCCAGTGATGGGGTCTATTCCACTCCCGGGCAGCACATCTTCCAACGGGGGCCCCACTGTCCTGTTCCTGGATATCAAGCTGCAGGGAAACTACAGGTTGTTCTGAACAATTATCCACTTTGGGTGAAATTTCACAAGCACCAAACCGAAATGATCATAACCAAACAGGGAAGGTGAGTATTGATTTCATTTTGGATTCAGTTGCTAGCTTTTTCTCATATGAGCTCAAGCCACTTAACCCTTCCTTGCCTCAGGTACAAAAGCATAGATTGTGAGCCCTTCCAGGATAAGGGATATATATATAGCTTTTCTATGAGTCAAAGTGGTGTTATATATATATATTTTACACCGCTTTGACTCATAGAACAACGGTATATAAGCCTAGCTAAATAAAGAACAGTTACCAATTCAGATACAGTCAATGGGTTCCTGCCTCAGAGAGCTGACAACTTAAAACTTTAGCTGAAGCAGTGGAGGGTTAAGGGATTTGCCCAAGGTCATGAGGAACAGCAGCAAAAGTTGAACTCCTACCTCCCGCTAGTAAGAGAGCATAAGTTTAGTTTGCCTGCTTACTCTGGGCAGGACAAAGAGTAAGGGAGCCATATTGACAGTTGGGGAAGGAGGGACAGTCCAGTATTAGCGCATGCAACATTTCTGGGACACCGCCCACCCCAAACTATGCCTGTGACCGAGGGCCTCTCTTTGAGGCTGTTTTTGGATCCTGACCCTTTACTGTCCCTTTTTTTTTTTTTTTGTTAATCACCCATGTGCATTTACAACCATCTCTAGTCCCCTCTCTGTTGTGTTTGTCTTGCATCGATGTAAACTCTATTGAGAAGGGACTGTCTCATGTGTGTGTGTGTGTACAGTGTTGCATACGCCTTGTAGCACTTTACAAATGATTAGTGGTAATAATAGACTTCTGCAAAGGTGGGTGGGTGTCATTCTGATATTGTTTCACTGGACTAACTCTACGTCTGTGAGCAGCTCCCCAGAGGTCAGTGGCCTGATGACAGCAGTGTAGCCCAGGGAAGCTGGTCGCAGAGGTATCCGTTAGTTCACTAAGAAGGTCTCGCCCGTCACCACTTCGTTACCCCTTATGTCTGTTTCTAAGTTGCTGAACATTGTAACCACAATACTGAAATCATTCCTAAACGGCACTTTTTTGTCTGGTTTTTATTTTCTGAACTTGATTGAGGTTTTCTCAGATAAATCGAGCAGAGGTCAGGCATCCCTCTTAGTCCGTTAGATCTCAAGTGCAGGGAAATTTCTGACACGCACACACTGAGCAAACAAAATTAATCATTATCAAATTTTTAAAAAACTTGTAATATTCTCCTCTCATCTGAGGAACAATGGGGGTGGTAGCAAGAGAGAGAGAAGAAATAAGACACAGGACAGAAGGGAAAAGTTTCCAGAATCAACAGTAAAAGAACCACTGGTTGCTGGTCGAATTTCTGAGCCATTGTCGCAGAAAAGCAAAATAGTAAGTGACGCCTTTGATGGTTTAGTTATATCACCCTTCTGACAGAGCTTTTATGGTTTTCTTAATCATTCCATCATGAAATATTGCAAAAGAACATCAGTGTCTAACGAAAGACTTGTCAAAACTTTTTTAAATTAATAAACGTCTCCGGGATGGCTCATTTGTGTCATAGGTACATAATCTTCAGAAGCGCATTAGCTAAAAATATTGTCTTGTCACATCTTGTGAAAACATTTTTACGCCCCTCCTTAACAAATCTTAGTCTAATTCGTGAAAGAATGTTTCTGCGTTTAACAGATGGAACTCGTCACACAGAAAGGAAAATCCCGTCCCTGTCCTGATATGGACAAGATATAGCAACAGTAGAAAAGGTTCCAGAGGAGGAGGATGAAGGGGTTGGACACCTCTTATGAAGAGAGGCTAAGCAGTCGGGACTCTAGCTTAGAGACCAGACGGCTGGGAGGGGGTAGGAGAGACGTTGGATTTGAATTTTAGACTGGATTACTGGCCTTTCCAAATGTTGGGTACAGCAGGTATTTCCCTGTCCTCGGAGGGCTTACAATCTAAGTTTTGCACCTGAGGCAATGGAGGCTTGAGGTGATTTGCCCAAAGGTCACACGGAGCATCAATGGGAGAAGCAGGATTTCACCCTAGTAAGTAAAGAGCTTTCAAATAGGCCTAGGAGGCACTGGCAATAGATTTATAACAAATCGCAGAAGAGATTTTTTTGAATTGACGAACAATTAAGCCAGGGCATATGTTACCAGAGGATGTGGTCATGGCTTGTAGAACAGCGAGTTTAGAAAAGGTTTGAACAAGTCTGTGGAGGATCGGTACATGAACAATTGGACAGACAGGCTTGGGTGCTCTGCTGCTCACCTCTGGTAGTGAACTTCATGAAAAGAACGTTTTGCCCTCCTGGAAGAAGTGGTTGAAGCAAAAATGGTGCTGGAATGCAAAACAGGAGTGGAATGACGCAGCTGAAGGTATCAGAAACAGGAGTGGGATAACGCAATGGTCCCTAAAGGTATCAGAATGACAACCAAGAACGTATCTGTGAAAAGACTGTTTCACTTCTCCTAAGAAACTATGGGGAAAGTAACCTGTACTGCATGGCAGGGACAGACTGGATGGACCACAGCAGTCTTTATTCACTATCTTGCTATATGTTGTTCTATACAGGGTCTCACAGGGAAAATCAGATACACAACATTTATGTGTGTGGGGGAGATGACGTCATAACAGGGCACCTATGAGAGAAGCTCCTGTAATGGTCCCCAGTAACGCACACCTTTTACCCCTGTTTCAAAGATGTTGGAAATCTGTGGGGGTCATTTTATAATGAGATGCCCAGATTAAGGCAGTCAAAACACAGACTTGAATCCTCCCTTAAAAAGACACTAGTCTAAATGGCAGAGATTTTGCCCTCCGTTCAGACGTGGACATGCTCTGTAGCAGCTGTCAGTGAACCTGTTAAGTATGTGCATAAGTTTAAGGTGCTTTATAATCAATGAATATACTTAGTAACTCTGCCCATGTCCCTCCCAGACTGCACCCCCAGCTACGCCAACTGGCAAAGCACATATATTCACGTCTATGTACATACGTCTGCGCCAGTTGGTATTTTATCAGAGGTGTAAACTGCCATACATATGTGTCAAGGACCTTTATAAAGTTACATCTTTGAATCCGTAGGAGGTATTCTATGAAATAGATGTGCACATCGCAGCTCCACCCAAACCACACACCCCCCCCCCCCCCGAACCATCTGCAAACTCTTTCCATGCAGCTCCGCTTTATGCAAGTACACGCATGTACACTTTTAGAATAATGTTTTCCATGTGGAAATGACCCTCTAGGGTGGTAAAACTCCTTCACATGCATATGTGGCAGCTTACACGTGTCAATGGCCTCTTATAACATGTGGTCCAGTGTGTAAGTGCGCATGTTGACATGGAATAGATGTGCTTTGCTGGAAGGCATAGCCAGGGATGCAGTCTGGGTGGAGCACAGACAGAGTAGGCAAGTATATGCGCTGTTCGTAAAAACCTTACTTTACCCGCATACCTGTGTACTTAACACTCATTCAAACTATAGAGCAGCTGCCAATGTCCACATCTCAATTTAAGGCCGCATCTCTGCCACCTAGGTGCCTTCCTGTCTATATAAAACAGGCACCCTTTGTCTGCCTTAACCTAGGTGACCTGCTATAAAATTACTCTGTATTTTCCACACATGTTCCCCAAAGTGGTCTATAAAAATGAGACAAAACAAAAATCGGTAATACAAAGTGCAGATAAATAATTGTTGCTAGTGAACATCGCAGTTGCCTGACTTTGGAAAAGCATACTGTGTACTGAGCATACTGTGGTGGACTGTGAACAGTGAGTGAAGTCAAGTCTACCAAACCAGACATTCAGATCGCCAATGTCTGCATGAACGGATCTCTCCAGAGGGTAGGAGGGGGAGAAACGTGCTCTGGGTATCTTCTGTTGCGAGATTCTTTCCAAATGGCTTGTTCTGTCTATACCATGACAGGAATGACCCTCGCTCATAAGCCAACCTATTTTGGGTCTCAGATTTATTGCTAGTGTTCTTCTTAATACTCAAACTGTGTCAAAGATCCTTCTGGAGCTTATACGGCGTAGTACATTAATGGCGTGCTTGGAAGTTCTTTATAATCAAGTCTGTGGTAGTCAATACAGTCAAGACTGTTTCTGTAACTTTCTGCCACATTTTCAGATTGCTTCTCTTGGTACTTGAGGATCCACTTTCTTCACATAGTATAGAATAGTTGTTTGATACAGCTACCTCTAGCAGCATACCATTCTTTTATATTTTTCTCCTTTTATCACTGTCAGTATTTTGTTTTAGTTAGTATGGGGTGGCCTCAAAGATTGCATCTTTATTCTCTGCACATCTGCCGGGTTGTGATTCCAGTGTTTCTTATAGTACAGTAATGTTAATGTTTCCAGTGGATGATCCCTGCTACCTTGTTGTGCTTTTTTGCATACAAACCTTCTGACACTGGCAGGAAGATGTAGAACTGGTTCTGGTTCTGTCAGTTTTTTCTTGGGGGGGGGGAGGGTGGCATATTTATTTATTTTTGTGCTTACTATGAACCAGTCCACTATTTTTGCATCTTCAGTAGGCAAGGGAAAAGCGTATGTTTCTGCTCTGTCATAAGCAAAAATATTTTTCTTTCCTCTGCTTTCCTCTTATATGCATGCTTAGGCATAGAAAGCTAATTTTCAAAATCGCTGATGTAGGCAAAGCTGTGCTTCCTACCAGAAATATGCTTTTCATAAAACTGTACACTTGATGTGCAGATAAAGCCATGAGCATGCATAAGTTTACCTAGAGTGAGCAGAGTGTTTCTGGGGTCAGGAGAGGTGAGAGGTCTGCATTTGCTGCATGCCTGTTAACACAAACTTGGTGCCTCCTAAAAAAGCAGCTGTAAATGCACACGTTCACGGAGGTGATTTTTTCAGAACAGGAGTGTGCACATTCTTCTCTTTGAAAATGAACTGGAGCCAACAGAGGGAAACGTGTGCAATGTAGTCTGTTCTAGTTTGGTTCAATCTCTTAATTCGGACACTGCTTCCAAAAACAAAGCCAATCTTGTCTGTTTTCATTTTAGTGGTACTGTTTTTGTAGTTCAGTCTTGCAGTATTTTTGGTTCCTGCAGCTCTGTAAATGTTTCAGATAGACGAGGTTGGAACATTATGGCACAACCTCCCTATGGAATAGGAATTGCAGGAATCACAAGCAAGAATGAACCGAATGAGAAGGGCCCATTGCTGGGGCCTTGGAGACCAGCAGTTGTGCATTGGAAAGGACTGTCCCTCTAGAAACCTTAGACGCTATTGCTTGGCTTCTCCAAATAAAATTAATGAATTCTGCCATCCAGCAACTCTTTGGGGGCGTTCAGTGCAACAGTATTGCATTGGAAGCTTCATCAATCCTATGTAGCATGAATTGAAATAATTGCAAAACATGGCCCTGGAGCAAATGGATTATAAAGCCAATAGGGCGTAGGCTTGCCAGGTGGATGTTTGAAGTCTGCTTCCTGAATTTTGTATGAAGTTTTCAGATTTATCTGAACTTCGTAGAGCCAGCTTTCAGTTCATACCGTCCTCCATTACTCTTAATTTTGCTGTTTTTGATCTTGACTCTTCTCGGTGTCCTCTCCTGTAAATTCTTGAGTCTAGTGAGCAGTTGGTCAGTGGGGGTGTGCAATTGAGTGTTAGTCCAATTGGGAATATGGAAATAAAGGTCAAGAAACAAGTTGAATGTGAGACTTTTTTTTTTTTTTTTTTTATTGCCTTGACTTGTCACAAATGCATTGTGCTAATCCAGTAAAACGCTCTCGCCCACTGTTGGCTTGTTGCCCCTTATTTCCACCTCCTGTCAGAGTCCTGCTCCTTGCTTTGCAGTTCAGTGATTTCCACAGGTAACAAGTGCATCACGCGTGTGAATGAGCTATCTCGTGAGTTAAAGTACACACACATGCCTATAGCACCCGCATTTCCACCTGTACATAGCGGAGGCTTTCCTAGGATGGGGGCTGCATCTTCACAGAATTCACACACTGCTTTTAGTAAAAATTAAAATACAAATTAAAAAAAATTTAAAATTAAAAGCATCCACAGATGCTGCCACAGGTGGCAGCATCTGTGCTCCAGTCTGGGCCCTCATTCTCTTTGTAAATATAATTTCTGTGGGGTGCCCCGAGGTCACGTGCTGTCCTCTGCAAAGTGGCAACAAGTTCTGAGCAATTTCATTACCAAAAAAGAATAATTTTAAGTTGGTCTGTCTCCGGGATGACGATAAAAGCCAGTCCAGTTTTTATTTGCTTTTATTATGTGACATTCTAATTTTTGTTTTTATTTCCGACTTGTCCTTCCGGACAGCCTTGCATTGAATTGCTGTATATGGCTCTTTTTCAGTGGAAGCTGCGTATCTAGCTCAAAGTACGTGGAATGATCTCCACAAGCATCTTCATTTATTTCTCACAAATCATCGAAGGGCACGTCTTTTGGTTGTACGTTGTAGACTTTGAGTTTCTGAGTAGCTGCTGACATGCACTGAACAGGTTTTTGAATAACTCTTCACATCTGTGATGAAGAAACCTGTTTGCCGCTTGTCTCCATGCTGCCCTCGGCTTTTCCCTGGCCCTTAGCACACAGTGGAAACATTAGTGGGCTGTCACCAAGTATTCTTCAGTTGAAAATTTCAGTTTGAATGAGAGAGTGCTCCTGAAATGTAGTCATGTGGGAGTTAGTATATTTTCAAGCTTTGTTGCACTTTGTGAATGATGGTATATAAAGTATGTTAAGAAACATACTATGTATATTCAAGCAATATCTTTTATTTTAAATAATGGGACTTGGATTTAGCTCATGCCTTTTCTTGGGAGCACCCGGTGAGCTACATTCAGGTATAGCAGGTATTTCCCTGTTTCCAGAGGGCTTACAGTCTTAGTACCAGAGGCAATAGAAGGTTAAGTGACTTGCCCAAGGTCGCAAGGAGCAGCCATAGGATTTGAAGTCTATCTTCCCTGGTTATAGCCCACTACCCTTACCATGAGGCTATAAAAGTACTTAAAATTTGCTATAATAAGAGTAGTTGTATTTAACATGGGTGGAAATATTAGGAAAATATCTCATAAAAATGTGTGTGTATTCTGGATGTCTACCAGGGTCATGTTACTGGTAATGTCCTGAATATTCTGCATGTTGACAACAGCAGTTCTGACTGACCATAGTGTGTTTGTGGGGGTGGGTGGGGAGAGCCCCAGAAAGCATCTCCTAGTATGACTAGATCCAGTAGCAGTTTGTTATATTTAGCCAAGATAGATTCCTGGAAGGATGCCAAGACCCGTGGTCAGAACTCCTACAACAGTGTTTCTCAAACTGATCCCAGTGTACCCCCCACCCAGTCTAGTTTTTAGGATTTCCACAACGAATATGCATGAAACCGTGCATGCAAATCTCTTGTGAATATCCTGAAAACCGGACTGTGCAGGGGTTACACTGAGACTGGCTCAAACGCTGCCCTGCAGCATAAAGTATAAGGCAGTTCTTTAGATCTCCCAGCTGAGCTCCACACTTTTGTCTGGAGTGTGCACCCTGCAGTGGCCCATCAAGCACACACTGCCTTTTCTTGCTCCTGGAAAGCAGGGTAGCAATTTGGAAATGTCAGTTCTTCTGAAAAGAAAATGACCTCTAATATGCACCGTTTTTAATTCAAAGCATCTTTCCAATCATGCAAAAGGAGATGTAGAGTGATTTGATCTCATTAGGAAAGCAGTGTAAGGTGTGGTCTTCTCGCCAACAGAACCTGTGGTGTATTTAGGATTCAGTGCAGCATTTGACACTGTTCTACACAGGCAACTTATAAACAAACTGAGCACCTTAAGGATGGATCCTAAAGTTACTGCTTAGGTTAGAAATTGGTTGAGTGGAAGGTGACAAAGGGAACCGGTAAATGGAGCTCACGCTGAGGAGAAGGTTACCAGTGGAGTGCCACAGGGATCTGTCCTTAGTCCAATTCTTTTTAACTTCTTTGTTAGTGATATTGCAGAATGGCTGTTAAAGTTTTTTTTTTTTCCTCTTTGCAGAGTAGACACCCAGGAAGGTCTAGATAACATGAAGAGGGATCTAGCTAAACTTGAAGAATGGTCTAGAACTTGGCAGCTGAGATGTAATGCTGGAAAATGCAGGGTCATGCATTTGGGCTGCAACAATCCAAGGGAGCAGTACAGTATAGGGGGTGACATACTTCTGTCCATGAAAGAAGAGCGGGACCTAGGCGTGATTGTGTCTGACGATCTCAAAGTAGCTAAACAGGTAGAAAAGGCAACAGCAAAAGCTAGAAGGATGCTTGGGTGCCTAGGGAGAGGAATGGCCAGCAGAAGAAAGGAGGTGATAGTGCCTCTGTATAAGTCTTTGAGACCTCATTTGGAGTATTGTGTGCAATTCTGGAGACCACACCTTCAAAAGGATATAAACAGGCTGCAGTCCGTACAGAAGGTGGATACTAAAAAGGTTAATGGTCTTTGTTATAAAGCATATGAGGACAGACTTAAGGACCTTAATATGTATACTTTAGAGGAAAGATGGGATGGAGGTGATATGATGAGACATTTAAATACCTTCGTGGCATAAATGTACAGGGGGAGATCCTCTTTCAATTGAAAACAAGCTCTGCTGCAAGGGGATAGACTCGGGGTTAATATGCGGAAATATTTATTTACGGAAAGAGTAGTAGATGTGTGGAATAGTCTCCCAGTGGAGGTGGTAGAGATGAGGACATATCTAATTTCAAAAAAGCATGGGACAAACGGAGGCTCTCTAAAGGGGACTCTTGTAGCGGTTGATATGGAAGGGCAGATTAGATAGACCTTGTGGTCTCTTTCTGCTGTAATGTTTGTTTCTATGTAACCTGGAGAAATATGGTAATTTGGCAGCCATGACTCACGTGCTGGTGTTTGTTTTGGGGTTTGTTTGGGTTTTGTTTTGTTTTTTAATGTGCCTTCATTACCACAACATGCTGTTGGTGGGTCTCTATAAAAGGGAGATTTCTCATTTTCAACTAGTTCAGAATACCACAGCCTTCAGAGGTCAGACGTTATACCTATTTTAATTCAACTGCATCGGCTTTCAGTTTACTTCCAGATTGTAGACGAGATTTTGTTGTTGACCTTATGGACTATACATAGGATGGCCCCAGTCAGTCTCTCAGATAAACTGGTACATTGAAGGTCTAGTAGGCCCTTGTGTCCCCAGGAAGGGGTCTTGTTGAGAATCCCAGGTTTGCAGGAGCTTAGGTTAAGTTGTCATTGGGATAGGTCTTTTCTTGGTCCAGGTACCCCAATTATGGAAGGCAAGAGGGGAATCTTAATTCACCTAGGGCTCTTGGCACACACCTATTTCATGGTGTATTTATTTTCTGTAAATTTTAGTGTATTCTATTAGCTGTACAGCTCAGGGAGCAGTTTTCAGATATAGAGTTAAGAAATGCAAATACATTTTAAATTGAGAAACTGTAGGGCAAGACATCTCTGAAGACCAAATATTAGATTTCAGGAGCAGCAGAAATTTTTCTTCACACAAAGGGCAGTGGGCAAGTAAGAGGCCTGGGATTCAAGGTGAACAGTAAAGGGCAATAGCAGCCTCACACTCATCTCATGTTTTTCATTTATTACATTTATATTCTGCTTCTCGTAAAGCAGTTTACAGCAAGAGAACAGTAGCACCCGCAGTAACCGTGATTTTGGATTTAACTATCAGCGCTTTTCAGTAGTAACTCAAAGTACTTCACATTCAGGTACACTAAGAGCCCCTTTTACTAAAGCCTGCTAAGTATTTGCAATCGATGTGCCATATAAGCTTCCACATCGGCCGTAAGGGACATGGCCAGTTTGTTCCTGGTCACTCAACACTAACGCTTCATGGGTCACTCCAATATGCGCTCCGCTAGGGCAGGTTCACAGAAGTCATTAGGTGAACTCCTGTTAAGAGCCGTGTTGCTGCTGGGCACGTGGAAATGCTTTCTCCATGCCCACCTTCCGCCCATCCCACACTTGTTGGTTTAATGTGTGTTTTTAGCGCGGGGTGGCAGGCAAGCTTGTGTGCTAATGCTCCAAATTGCCAGATGCCTCATGTTTAAAATGCACGTTAATGGACTTTAGTAAAAGGAGCCCTGTCTGCAGAGGGCCCACATCTACACTGCTACCTGAGGCAATCCAAGGGAGCAATTTACTGCAAACCGGCAACTTTAAGAAAAACCTGCTCAAACAACCAGGCTTTGCATAATTTCTGGAATAGAAGCAACTCGGCCGCCATCTTTAAATCCTTTCCAAGGATATTCCAGAGTTGGGCCCACCTGAGATAAGGCCCCTTTGTCATTTTAGAATCTCTAATAAAGCTCGCTGATAAGAGCGCAGGGCCACCCAGAAATATACCGTGAGATACGGCCACCCAGGTATAGCGAGCTTTAGCGGGCATAATTTTATAGCACGTATATTATATTCTGAACTGTCAAAAGATTAGAATTTTAAATTCTAGACGTTCCAAAACAGGATGAATAGAATCTCGCCAAAAAAAAAATCACAGAAGGTAGAATTAATTGTAGGGCATTTGTAAAAAGTATGGGCTAAGTATAGTTTGCCCAAATCTAGATGTTTCCACCTTTTCAACATGAGCTATACACCTTCCTATCTGATATTGCAGTGGTGTCCAGTAACTTGTCTTTTCATGACCCAACAATATGTGAATCATAATGTTCATAACACCAGAGTAGAAAGTCATAAATGTCTGTTTAGAAAACTCAGTGGGTGACGGGAGAAAGAAGATGCAGTAGAGATTTCTTTTCTTAATCTGATGTTACGTACAGTAGATGCCACTGTTTCAGCTTTTGGGGCCTCTTGGCTATCCAGGATGTAAAAGTCTGTCTGTGTTGCTGCGAGGTACCCTTTTCCTCTCTTCAGGAAAGATATTCATAATCTGTCAAGTTGCACCTGGAAACTAGCCATTCTGCAGGGTAGAGATCAGATTAGATCATGGGGTCCACAATGGTTTGGTTTGTCCTTAAATGACAAAGGTGTATGTAGAAGAGAACTCCATTGCATCGAAACCCTCCACACAGCCTAGCACTGTCAAGCTTCTTTCATTGTGTTTGTCCAGATATTTTAATGTTGTATGTAACAGATGCAGCCCATTCAGAGAGTGAACCATTTCCTGGATTAGCAGGCTGTAAATTTTTGTGAAATGTTTCAGGTTTTGCTTTTATTTTCAGACAAGGTTGCATCTCTGACTCTGCTGGTGCTTGGTGTTCTAACTCATCCTGAGCATGTGGGATAGGACAGGCTAAAATATTGAATTGAATGAAACTAATTCTGTGACCTAAAGTTTACGGTCTCTAGTTGTCAGAAATGCTACAGATTGGAACTTTGAGATTAGATGGACAAAGTAAATAAGTTGTTGGACCTATGCAGCATAACATGAAAGAAGACACGATGTAAATTCTGGACTGGACATTTTCCGATTTAAGAGGGAAGTTTTGATTTTTAGTTTTATTCTGGTATGTTTCACTCTCTAGTCATCTTTGATTATTGCATGAATTTTCTATATATTATCCCTGCCTCTATTGTTTTTTGGACTGGCAGACTATAAATGCAAATTATATAAATACATAAAAATAGCAGCTCAGGTGGGATACAGATCCATCAGAGAACTGTCTCGCACATTTCTTCAGCATTTTGCTTTCTAACTGGCCAGGGTTTGCTTCTTTCTCGCTTTTACAGACACTCACATGGAGGTTGAAAAGAATTCCATGAGCCATGCTCTGCATGCTTTTCCCTCTTCTCACTAATCTTTTATTTTAAAACATTTATATACCATTTGCCACAGCATTCACAGTGGTGTACAATCAACAATAATATGACAGTAACACAATAACACTTTTTTTTTGAAGGTGTGAATCAACAGGTGAGCCGGATTTTTAGAAAATCTGACAAGGTCCCTCATGAGAGAATTTTTGCAAAATTTAAAGTCATGGGATAGGAGGTAGTGAGTGGAGGAGTAACATAGTGGTTAGAGCGATAGCCTAACACCCAAAAGAGCAGGGTTTGATTCTCACTAGCACTCCTTATGAACTTAAGCATGTCACTTTACCCTGTCAGAAATATAACTTTTTGCACAATGGCCGACACCTCGGTGAAGCAGGTAAAACAAATTCACTGAGGTGTCTGTCATTGTGCAAAAAAGTTATATTTCTGACAACCCTCCATTACCTTGTAAGAAAAGACCTGGCAATCTACTACCTTGCCAAGAAAGCCCAGGGGCCTCTGTGTTGCCAGGAGTCAGCATGGACTTGACGGTGTGCTATTGTGGATCAGGAACTGGTTAAAAGACAGAAAGCAGGGCTAAATGGCCAATTTTTTCAGTGGAGAAAGGTGAATAGTGGAGTACCCTAGGGATCTGCTGGGTCCCTGCTTTTTAACCTAGTCATAAATGACCTGGAAATGGGAATAACGAATTATCAAATTTGCAGATGACACAAAATTATTCAAAGTTATTAAAACGCAGGAGGATTGTAAAGTTGCGAGAGGATCTTGATAAATTGGAAGACTGGATGTCCAATGGCAGATGAAATTTTAATGTGGACAAGTGCAGTGTGTTACACTTAGGGAAGAACAACCCAAACTATGGTTACACGATGCAAGGTTCCACATAGGAACCACCACCCATGAAAAAGATTTAGGCGTCATCATGGATAATACGTTTGTAGCGGTGGCGGCGGCCAAGAGAGCAAATAGAATGCTAGGAATCATAAGGAAAGGAATGGAGAATAAAACAAAGAATATTATAATGCCCCTGTATTGTTCCATGATGCAACTGCACCTTGAATATTGTGTGCAATTCTGGTCGCCATATCTTAAAAAGGATATAGCAGAATTAAAAAAAAGTTTACAGAGAAGAGCCGCCAAAATGGTAAAGGGGATGGAGGATACCCCTATGAAGAGACTTAAAAGGTTAGAGGTCTAGAAAATAACAAATGGAGTGGAACGGGTAAACACAGAATAGTTTTACACCATCAAAAAGTAGGAAGACTAGGGGACACACAACTATAATGTAATCCATTTAAGACAATAAGAATGATTTTCTTTTCCACTTGGCACGTAATGATTCCTTACCAGAGGATGTGGTAAAAGCTGTAAGTGTAACTGGGCCCAAAAATGGTTTGGACAAGTTCCTCACCAAGGGAAATGCACTTCTTACCCCAGGATAAGTATCATGCAATCTGTGTACCTTTTTTGGGGACCTGACTGGTACTTTTGACCTGGATTGGCCACTGTTAGAAATAGGATACTGGGCTTGATGAACCTTTGGTCTGACCCAGTATGGCATTTTTTTTTAATGTTCTCAAATGTAACAAAATTACATAAAATCAAATCCACATTGAACCTGATATGCTGTCAATATTATCGCCTGTGTCCTTTTTAAATAAGTCTCTGTGATATTCTGGCCCGTTGTGTGCAGTACATATAGTACTACATGCAATCCATTCCGCATTACTGGGGAGGTGGACTTGGGGGCAGACCATGGATTTGCTGAAAAGTTATGGACTGGGTTGAGAATCCCTGTTTAGCAGAGCCTCTTCCAAAATACTGCTCTTATGTGTCCTTTCTAAACTTCCCCTTCCAGTGTCTATACTGGCAGAAGGGTAGAGCAAACATATTCTTAGGGCTTCTGTTCCCAAGTGGTTATAAATCGTAAATTTCAGTATTCAAGCTGATTAGGGGCTTTGGGGATACAAAACCAAAACAGTATTTATTGGTATTTTCATGCCACGGGTACCATTTCTGGTGGGATCATGTGGGAATCGTTAATGCAGAAAAGAGACAAACGCAGAGCAGGATACAAAACCAGCCAGGAAAGGGGTGTAAACGTACCTGGGGAAGTGGGGTTTCCGGAGTTTATCCAATAAACGCCTAGTTTGATTTTTTTTTTTTTCATATTAGCGGTGACTTATCAGTGTTTAGTTGGCCTAAAATCAGAAGCCCTATATATGATACAGCCCAGCAGTGAGTATATGAGTAAATACTGGCGGAAGGCTGCAGAATTACCGAGCTCTGTCTGTTCGCATGTTCTTTTGTTTTCTAATGTGTGACTGAGATTTTGACCGTTATGTTGCAAACTGTTGTCTTGTCAGTTTGGTGGTAAATAAAAATATATAATATATCGATAGATATAGATGAAGATAAAAAAATTTGTTCTAACAGCACACAAAACCCTTGTTTATATATTTCTCCACTACTTTTTCAAAATTCAGCACACATTGTTCTGTAAATTGAGATTTGCTAATATTCTCTGTTGGACAGAAAGTTGTTGTTGGTGGTTAATTTAGGTTTGTAAAGAAAGATTCCTGTCTAAGCTTACTAATTCTTTAATGCTCCTGACCTGCCCAATTCCTTAGTCCACTGGGGTCAAACTCTAGTCCAGGAGGCCACAAACCAGCTTGATTTTTTCAGAATGTCCCTAATGAATATTTATGAAATATATTTGCATGCACTACCCTCATTGTATGCAAATATATCCTGTGCATATTCATTAGGGATATCCTGAAAACCTGTCTGGTTTGTGACCACACACACTCTTGCCCAGAGTGCGGGGATTTTTTTTCTATTGTTCAAAGTTAAAAAGTTGCTTGTGGCTGACTATAGGTCTTGTCTGGCTCACATGTGCTATGTGCTAATGCCAACACTGGCTACTTTAGGCTTGGCTGATGACCTTTGAAAGACTCATTGATCTTCTCACACCTGAAATTTTGGATAATAGCAGCAGTGTCTGAGCTCCTGTTCATTCCTGAGCTCTGTGTGAACATTTCCTGCAGAAACAATGTGGGAAGAGCAAGAGCTTTAAAGTGTGTTTAATGTACGTGCACAGGTATGTGTGTCGGGAGGGGGCCACAGTGTAAAGAGCTTTGTGGTGTTCTGTCTAGATCTTGTGTTCCCAGAGGAGAAGAGAACCAGCTCTTACCTTCAGTCTTACAGAAATAGCCTGACTATCAGAACAGCATTAGGCCTACTTCTGAATACTGGGTCCTGTTAGCACTGAGAACCCCCCTCCCTTCGCCCCAGAAGCCTAAAGATTACTTCCCAAAATCATTAAGGGATTAGCCTGCTTGTCCGTGCTACATGAGTGTTCTCAGCAGAGATGTGAACTGTGACTGCAGGATAAGCTCAGTGATTCAGCTGCAGCCAAACAGTGAAGACCTGAGCTCTCTCCTCATTTTCCTCCTGCTTTACAATAATTTGCTGGTGCTTAGAGGAAACCTGAGCTCAGAAATGCAAAATCATGTGTGTTTTGGTTTTCTAAAAGCCTGCTGCTATTGCTGCCTCCTACACATTCCCATCTTTACAAGACAGAGGAAGAGATGACTGGCCAGCCCCATTAACGTGCTCTGCACTTTGCTCTCTACTCTTTCATCCCCTCCCCCTCTCACTGGGGGGGGGGGGGGGGTGAAAGCTGACATGAGGATGGTGGAATGAAGACAAACGGGAAAGGAGTTTCTAGATGTTCACAGCATTGCATGAAGGGGCCATTGGGGGTTTCTCTCCTAAAAGTTTATAAATAGGAGGGAGGATGGTCTAGTGATTGTGGCAAGTTACCTCAGGCCACAAGTCCAATGGTTTGAATCCCGCTAGAGGACAGCAACCTTGGGCTACAAGGACGGGGGGGTTTCTAATCCTACAGGTGCTCCTTGTGGCCTTGGGCAAGCCACTTAACCCTCTGTTGCCTCATAGATTGTGAGCTCTTGGGGACACTGCTTTGACTCGTAGATACGTGGTATATAAACCTAGCTAAATAGTCAACTAACAAGTGGAAGGCATATGGTTGTACCAGCACCATTTTTATTGCCTGCTAAAATTGACCCATAAGAACATAGATGCCATACTGGGTCAGACCAACGTCCAGCAAGCCCAGTATCCTGTTTCCAACAGTGGCCAATCTAGGTCATACGTACCTAGCAGTTTCCCCAAAAGACACAGGTTCCACAATGCTTGTACTGGGTCAAACATTGATATCCTGGGTCCCTTCTTAATAATGGTTTATGGACCTTTCCTCCAGAAACCTGTCCAAACCTTTTTTAAATCCAGCTACACTAACGGCCTTTACTACATCCGCTGGTAACAAATTCCAGAGTTTGATTACACATTGAGTGAAAAAATATTTTCTTTTATTAGTCTTTAATAGTTTACCCTGTAGCTTCATTGCATGTCCCCTAGTCTTTCTATATTCTGATAACATAAACAATCGATCTACGTTTACCCGTTCCACTCCATTCATTAATTTATAGACTTCTATCATATCTCCGCTCAGCCATCTCTTTTCCAGGTTAAAGAGCCCTAACCTTTTTAGCCTTTCTTCATAGGAGTATCCTTCCATCCCCTTTACCATTTTGGTGGCTCTTCTCTGAACCTTTTCTAATATCGCTATATCCTTTTTAAGATACGGCGACCAGAATTGCACACAATATTCAAGGTGCGGTCTCACCATGGAACAATAATATAGAGGCATTATAATATCTCTTGTGTTATTTTCCATTCCTTTCCTTATGATACCTAGCATTCTATTTGCTCTCTTGGCCGCCGCTACATACTGGGCCGAGGGTTTTAACATGGTATCCACAATGACGCCTAAATCTCTTTCCTGGGTGGTGGTTCCTAATGTGGAACCTTGCTTCGTGTAACCATAGTTTGGGTTGTTCTTCCCTAGGTGCATAACTTTGCACTTGTCCACATTAAATTTCATCTGCCATTTTGATGCCCAATCTTCCAGTTTATCAAGATCCTCTTGCAATTTTCCACAATCCTCTTGGGTTTTAACAACTTTAAATAATTTTGTGTCATCTGCAAATTTGATAACCTCACTCGTTCCACTTTCCAGGTCGTTTATGAATATGTCAAAGCAGTGGACCCAGCACAGATCCCTGGGGTACACCACTATTCTCTTTTCTCCATTGGGAAAATTGGCCATTTAGCCTTACCCTCTGCTTTCTATCTTTTAACCAGTTCCTGATCCACAATAGTACACTGCCTCCTATCCCATGACTCTTTAGTTTTGCCAAAAGTCTCTGAGGGACCTTGTCAAAGGCTTTCTGAAAGTCCAGATACACTATATCAACCGACTCACCTTTGTCCACCTGTTTGTTCACACCTTCAAAAAAACATAAGATTAGTAAGACAAGATCTTCCTTGTCTAAAGCCATGTTGGCTGTCTCCCATTAGGCCATGACTATCTACATGCTGAGTAATTTTATTCTTTGATTTTCTACCATTTTTCCCGGTACTGATGTCAGGCTCACCGGTCTGTAGTTTCCCGGATGACCCCTGGAACCCTTTTTAAAAATTGGTATTACATTGGCGATCCTCCAATCTTCAGGTATTAGAAATGATTTTAATGATAGATTATTAATTGAAGGTCTGCAGTCTCATATTTCAGTTCCTTAAACACCCTTGGATGTATACCATCCGGCACAGGTGATCTGCTACTCTTCAGTTTATCTAATAGTTGTAATACATCTTCCCGATGTATCGATATTTCCTTCAATTCTTCCGCACCTTTATATACGACTTCAGTCATGGGTAACATCCCTACATCTTCCTCAGTAAAGACCGAAGCAAAGAATTCATTTAGTCTCTCCATTATCGCCTTGTCGCCTTAGTGCCCCTTTAACCCATTGTTCTTATGTATTAATGAAAGATTTTTGTATATGACTAAAGGCACTGTTTTGCTAGGAAAAACACACTGCTTGGATCAATATATTTGTTGCTGATAGTCTACCAGCAAGGAACAAGGAGAGGAACAACTGAAGAGAGCTTGCTTTCTCCAGAAAAGCATAATCTCTGGAATCTTCAATAAAGCATCATAGAAACATTTAGGATGAAGGGGGTGCCATATGAAACAGAAGCATGGGAAACAAAGGAAATGTGGGAATACTTTTTCAGTGAGGGTGCTGGGTGCTGAAGCATTGGCATAGTTCAAGCATGTGTGGGATAGACACACAGGTACATCAGTAGAAGAGCCAGGAGGGCTGACAACAGAACAAGTATGACCTGCACTAACAGCAATCGGTACAAATGGGCAGACTTGGATTTCTGTCAATTTTCCATATATCTCTGATCAGCATTTTTTAGTTAGGATCTGATCATGTTCAGAGTCTCAACTGGGTTAAAATCCAGAATATCAATGGCTATTTTTAATTATAACGTCTGTATTTTTCCTTGTTGTACCTGACTTATTGTGTAGGTATTTTGTAACCCGCCTCGGCAACTGTAAATTAGACCTTAGAAACTCTGGTTTCCAGCCTTGTCATGGGGTGGGGGGGGGGGTATTTTTTTTCCCCTGGATATACACACATGCAAACTAATTTCCTTTTACAATTTAAAATAAGCCCCTGAAGTACAATACTGCCCACATGGTTGTAATGTCACCGTAAACTGTTCAGAGTGAACAAGATTATATCACTGTGCAGCGGTATGAAGACTGCTCTGCTTCCCCAAGCACTAAATACAGAAGTAGGTGTGCTATTCCATGAAGGGAGTTACTTCCCCGAACAGGATACTTATCTTTAACACTTTCAGTTTCTTCCTGGTGAGTTCTGGAATAGTGAGAGATTGTGATCTGGTTACCGGGTCCAGTGATGAGATCGCAGTGTCTCGGGAATCTGCAGCACTAGTAATTAAGTAACTTTAGAATAGTCACCAGGGAATGCACAACCCATCCTGTACAAATTGACACCTGTTCTGATTGTGCATTTTTTATAGCAGGGTGCTAAAATAAGTGCATCTGATAAAGAGAAGTAGGAGTCTACTTGTCGTCCAATAATACTAGTGTAAGCAGCAGAGATCACACCTTAAAGTCGCAAGTCCATGCACAAAGCAAAGTATATCTTATAATCAGTGTGTTAAGAGCATTGCCTTTGAAACCAAGAGACCAGGGTTTGATTCCCACCAGCATTCCTTGTGACCTTGGGCAAGTCACTTAACCCTCCATTGCCTCGGAAGAAAGGCCTGGCAATCTACTTCGGTCACACTGCCAAGAAAACCCTGGTGCTGCTGAGTTGCCAGGAGTCAGTTTGCCCAGATTGCACCTTCGGCTACACCTACCAGCAGTAGACCAAAACCAGCTCCATGGTACTCACAAGCAATAAGAGCAGAGAAGAGAAAACTGCGTCAATTAGAATGTAAATGGAGGCATGACGATCTCAGGCCACTCTCATTCAATACAGTTTTGCAGAAGAAATACAACAACCTAATAATATGCACAAGCAAGAGTACCACACTAATCTCATCTTAAAATCCTGCAACAAACCTCGTGAACTATTTGAAATCATTCACACCTGACGAAAGACACATCCCACAAAGATGCCCCTAGTCTTTGCAGATTACCTCACCAACAAATATAGGCCACCTCTGAAGATCTTTCAAGATGACTCCCCTTCTACCCCAGAGGCAATCCGTAACAGCAGTCACATATGGTGTGAATTTAACAACCCTACACCTGAGCAAGCCATCACTGCTTTAAACTCTAGCACAGCTCCCTCTGACCCCTGCCCTGTGTGGTGTATCAAATCAGTAAAGGAAGAGTTTACCAACTGCATACACAACATAAGTTCATCTCTAACCAGAGAACACATGCCCTCTGCTCTAAAACGAGCCATCATCCAAACCATTCGCAAGAACACCTCAGCAGACTGTTCAGACCCGGCAAATTACCACCCTATTTCCAGCCTTCCCTTTCTATCAAAAATTGAAAAGACAGTGCAAATACAGCTTCAAGACAACAGTTACTTACCTGTAACGGAGTTCTCCGTGGACAGCAGGATAAGTCAGCCACACCTGGTGTCGTCCCCCGACGGCGCCGTGACGGAAGTGCTCTATAGCTCAGAGACTTCTGAGCATGTGTGAGGTGGTCCCACCTCCCCAGCCCGCCCCTAGCCGGCCAGTTGGTGACTAGCTATGCCGTTACGGCTAGGTGCGGTGCGCAGGCCACCCTCATGAAGGGGAGGCGGGTGGGATGGTGTGGCTGACTTATCCTGCTGTCCACGGAGAACTCCGTTACAGGTAAGTAACTCGGTTTTCTCCTAGGACAAGCAGGATGTGTCAGCCACACCTGGTGTCTCCCGAGCTAAGCACACGCTGAGGGGAATGAGGGAGGCATGCGTGGGATGCAAACATTTATTGAGCACAACAGGTTAATTGTGCAATCATGAACAGTGCAAACAACAGTGCAATAACAAGGCATAACTGTGCAATTTCGAACAATAGTGACAATAGTGCAAGAACCATAGTGCATAGACAACAAATGAGCAAGAACAATAGTGCATAACAAATAAGTAACTAGTGTGATCCATTCAGGGCAGTAGTGTTCAGTGACAGGGGAACAAGTGTCACAGAGTTCAGTCTCGTGCAGTGCTCGCCCTCTCTGGCGCCAGGGCTGCGGATAGGACCGCTCGGCCGAATGAGCCGTCTGTCTCGGAATGGATGTCGAGGCAGTAGTGTTTCTGGAACGTGAGGTGGGAGGACCAGGTGGCAGCTCTGCAGATATCGCTCACTGGAATCTCCTGAGCACAGGCCAGGGAAGCGGCTATTGCGCGGAGCTGGTGTGCACTGGCCTTGTTTGCTGGGAGCGTGCCAGCTTTTTGCAGACAATAGGCCACGCAGGTTGAGATCCAGAGGGATAGTGTACGTTTGGTAACAGGTCTCCCAGGTTTGTTCGGGTCGAAAGAGACGAACAGCTGTGTCCCCCGACGAGTGGCAGATGTCCTGTCGATGTAGGTGCGTAAAGCACGCACGCACGCAATCTAGGGAATGAAGATGTTGCTCCTCGGGGGATGAATGTGGTGCTGGGAAGAAGGATGGCAGCTCTACTGCCTGGTTGATGTGAAAGGCGGAGGCAACCTTCGGCACAAATTTGGGGTGGGTCCGCAGGGACGCCCGGTTGTGATAGAGTTGCGTGTATGGCGGGTGCGCCACAAGAGCCTGCAGCTCGCTAACCCTTCTGGCAGAGGTGATGGCAACGAGGAAAAGGGTCTTCCAGGCGAGATACCTTCCTTCGGCGGTGGCCAGTGGTTCGAATGGCTCTTGTGTAAGCTGTTGTAGAACTATGTTAAGGTCCCAGGAGGGTACTGGTTTCTGTACTGGGGGCTTTAGATTTCGGAGCCCTCTCATGAAACGGGTAACAATGGGAAGGGTGGCGATAGAGCCTGAAGTTGTGTCATCTGTGCGCTCGTGCAGAGAGGCAATGGCAGCTAGGTGTACCTTGATGGATTGTGGTTGTAACCCCGATCTGCAGAGGAGGGCTAGATACTGTAGGATTGTGGGTATCGGGCAAGAGGCTGGTTCAAATCCTTGGTCCTTGCACCAGATAGTGAAGCGTTTCCATTTGAGGCCATATGCCTTTCTGGTAGGTGGTCTCCGTGAGGCCAGGACAATTTGTTGCACATCCGGAGGAAGGTGTGAGCCGTTGAAGGTTAACCTTTCAGCCTCCAGGCTGTCAAAGCTAGCGTCCGGAGATTGGGGTGCCAGGTTAGGCCCCCGTTCTGGGTTAAGAGGTCTGGTCTCAGGGGAAGTCTGATTGGTGACTCTTGAGCGAGCTGCGACAGCAGGGAGAACCACATCTGTCTTGGCCAATACGGGGCGACCAGAATCACCTGTACTTTCTCCTCGATGATACGTTGTATTGTGTTTGTCAAGAGAGGTGTCGGAGGGAAGGCGTAGGCCAGCTCCCAACTTTTCCAGGGGATGGCGAATGCATCCGAGGCTACCCTCCGCTGTGACGGGTGCTTGGAGCAGAACAAGGGACATCTTGCGTTCTCCTCGGTTGCGAAGAGGTCGATCTGGGGGTTTCCCCAGCGCTGGAAGAGGGTGCGTGTCACTTCCGTGTGGAGCATCCATTCGTGAGGTTGAAGCTGCCTGCTGAGCCTGTCCGCTAAGGCGTTCTGATCCCCGGGAAGGTACGTCGCCTGGAGTGTGCAATTGTTGTGCAGCGCCAGAGCCCATGTGTCGAGGGCTTCCTTGCAGAGCGAATGGGAGCGAGTGCCCCCTTGCTTGTTTATATAGAACATAGCGACCTGGTTGTCCGTCTGTACCAAGACTGCTTTCCCTTTCAGTCTGGGCATGAACGTCTGTAGGGCATACCTGATGGCCCTGAGTTCGAGATGATTGATGTGGAGGGTTTGTTCCGCTGAGGTCCATGCTCCTTGCGTTCTGAGGTGCTGTAGATGGGCCCCCCATCCCGAGGAGGAGGCATCCGTGGTGAGGGTGAGCTGGTGTATGCGTGGGTGAAGGCACTTGCCCACCGAGAGGTTGGATGGCTGTGTCCACCAGCGCAGGCCCTGGACCACACAGGTAGATATCGGAATGCAAGTGTTGAGTGGCTGGGATAATTGCTTCCAGTGCGTACGTAGGTGCCACTGCAGGGTACGCATATGCAGCCTCGCCAACGGGAGGGCTGAAGTTGTTGCGGCCATGTGGTCTAGCAGACAGAGGATCGCACGGGCCGAGGTACGTTTCCCCGCCGACATCTCCATGGCTAGGCGGATGATGGTGTTGATCCGTAGTTGGGGCAGAAAAGCCTTGCAGACTTTGGTATCTATTATCGCTCCGATGAACTCTGTGCGCTGGACCGGTTCCAGCCTGGACTTCTCCTTGTTGAGAAGGAATCCCACTCTGATCAGCAGGTCTGTCATTAGGCGTACAGCCCTGTGTAGTCCGGAAGCTGAATCCGCCGACAGGAGCCAGTCGTCCAGGTAGGGAAAGATGGCGACTCCTTGTTTGCGGAGGTGTGCAGCGACCACCGCCACACACACTTTGTGAAGACTCTGGGTGCTGGGGATAGGCCGAATGGCAGGACTCGATACTGGTAATGGCAACCCAGTGCTGTGAATCTGAGGAATTTCCTGTGAGAAGCGTGGACCGGGATGTGGGAGTAGGCGTCCTGGAGGTCCAGCGTTGCCAGCCAGTCCCCCGCTCTGATGAGGGGAAGGATGGAGTTGAGCGAATACATCCTGAATTTCTCTTTGATTGTGAAGTTGTTCAATTTCCTGAGGTCCAGGATCGGACGTAGGCCCCCTTTCTTCTTGGGGATAAGGAAGTACCGGGAGTAGAAGCCAGTGTTGACCTCTCCCGGGGGCACTCGCTCTATCACTCTGGCCTGGAGGAGTTGCTGTATAAGTTCCTGCAGCGGCTGTTCCAGATGCTGCGGAGGCTGGCTGGTAGGTCGCTTGTGCTGACGTGGAGGGGAGGAGAAGGGCAAGCGGTATCCCGACTGGACTATCTGCAGGACCCACTTGTCCGTGGTGATCTCTTGCCAGGCTGAGAGGAACAGCGACAGGCGACCCCCAAACGGGGTATAGTCAGAAGGAGGAGGGGTCTTTCCCAGAGTGGGAGGGGTTGGACTGCTTCTGCTTGCGCTGTCGCGGTTGCTGTCGCTGAAAAGGCGCCTTCTGGTAGCTTGGCTTGAACTTTGGCGCCTGCCACTGACGATTGGAGCCATGGAATTGTTTTGAAGAGGCGAAAGGCTTTCTGAAGTAGCCTCCTTTCTGGTTCCAAGAGGGGCGTTCAAGGCCGTCTGCTGCTAGAGTCTTTAGGGTGGTGTAGTCCTCTTTGAGGTCTTTCACAGTGTCGGCTACCTTGTCCCCGAACAGGGAGTCACCTGAGCAGGGAGCATCCGCGATTCGATCATGGGTGTTATCGGAGAGTCCTGAGGCCCGGAGCCATGCCCAGCGGTGGGCCGAGATGGCCGTGCCCGCTGTTCGGACGGCAGTGTCGAACGCATCGAAGGCAGTGCACATCAGATGCTTGCTGCATTCGGCTACATCCTGCATATAGGTTGAAGCCATTGTCCGTGAGTCCTTGGGAAGGTCCTGTAGATGCTTCTTAAGGTCGGCCAGGAGGGCGTCCTGGAAGAGGACGTGCTGAAATTGGTGGGCTGCTATTTTGGCGTTGAGCATAGCCCCCTGAAACACTTTTCTCCCAACGTCGTCCAGGTGTTTGGGGTCCCGACCTGGTGGATGGTTTGTCTGGGTATGCGTGGACTTGGATCTCTTGAGAGCTGATGACACCACGATGGACTGGTGGGGTAACTGTGCTTTGGTGAACCCAGGTCCCGAGTGGACAATGTATTTGGTGTCCATGCGCCTGGAGAAGGCTTGACCAGATGCTGGTGACTGCCAGAGCGTCAGCTGTTTGTCCTTCAATTTGCGGTGGAGGGGAAGAGCCAATGCTGGTTTAGGACCGCTTAGGTACTTCATGACCTCCGGATCTTTTTCATCTGTTTCTTCGGTGGTCAGACCCAATTTAGAAACCACTTTCCTGAGGAATTTGGGGTAGGTGAGGTCCTCAGGCACTGTGGGTGGAGGCTCGTCTGTCTCGTCCATTGCGTTTTTTAAGTTGTCAGATCCTGGACCTGATTCCTCCACCTCAGAGTAAGTCTCCTGGTTCTCGGCGTCGCTCGCTCCGGAGTCCATCTGTGCCGGAGAGGGAGATCGCGCTCTGGAGGGGTCAGGGGAGGGAGTCCGCGTTCTAGGCGAGAGTCTGGGGTACAGAGGGGAGCGGGCTGTGTGTCTTTTGTGGACTCATAGCCCTACGTTGCAGGTCTGGTCGCAGTGGAGCGGTCTGTTCCACCAGGCGGGATAGCAGACTCAGGATGGCAGAAGAGGTAGATTCAGATCTGCTGCTTCTGTGCCTCTTACTGCGGTGAGAGCTGGCTCTGCTGTTAGTGTAAGAAGCACCACGGGAATCCCTTGCCTCTGAGGGGGAACGATGCCTGCGCTTGGCAGACTTCTTCCTGCCCCTCTCCTCTTCAGTGCGCTGACAGGGGGATTCCCTGCTGTCAGCGTGGTAATCGTGTCTCCCTCGTCGGCGCTGAGGATCAGCGCGGTCTGCGGAGCGGGAACGGCGTTGACAGGGGGATTCCCTGTTTTCGGCGCGTTGATCTGGCCCCTCTCCTGTCCCTCCTGCGGCGCTGAAGAGCCGCGTGGTCAGCAGAGCCGGCGCGGCGTTCATTGTTTCCGCGCCGGTGCGAAGAAGCCCGTGCTTGCTGCTCCCGCGCCGGGGAAGATGGGGCTGAGTCAGCTGGCCTTGAAGAGGTTCTCCGGGATTCCCCATCGGCGCGTAGTGACGTGCCGGGCAGGGGGGAGGCCTGCCTGCTGGAGGAGCCGTTGCAGCCAATAGGAGTGGGGGAGGCGTGTCTGGAGGCGTGGCCTGGTGGGGCCACGAGGGCAGCGCCATCTTGGCCGGCAGGCAGACCGCGTGGCCGGGGAGAAGGTCCCGGGATAGAGCCAGCAGGAGAGGGGCTTACCGAACCGGCAGAGGCCTCTCCGGGGGCAGGAAGTTCAGCGCGGTCATCCTTCTTTTTCAGCCGCGGTTTCTTCGGGGCAGTGTTTTTCAGAGCACCGGAGTGCTCGGCAGGGTCCCGGGAAGGCTTCCCTGAGTCAACAGACCTGGATTGCTTGCTGTTGGATTGCTTCGGGTCCCGGGACGTGGAAGGTGCAGCGGGGGAGAGGAGGTCTCTCAAAGACTGCCCCCTGTGTCTCTTGGCTCTGGGGGACATCCGGACGCAGCTACCGCATTTCTCCACTTCGTGAGACGCCCCCAGGCATTTGACACAGTGTTGGTGAGTGTCGGAGAACTTCTAAGTCCGTCTTGAGGCGAAGGCGGAAGGAAAAAAACTGGCCGGCTAGGGGCGGGCTGGGGAGGTGGGACCACCTCACACATGCTCAGAAGTCTCTGAGCTATAGAGCACTTCCGTCACGGCGCCGTCGGGGGACGACACCAGGTGTGGCTGACACATCCTGCTTGTCCTAGGAGAACACATTGACCTGCATGCTGCTCTGGATTTCACCCAAATTGGTGTTGAACCCTCATTCATCTTTTTGACACCCTATTAAGAGGAACTGATAACCTAAAAACTGGATTCCTTCTCGTCTTCGTCAACTTCTCATCTGCCTTCAACACTATATCTCACAGCACCCTCCTAAAACATCTATCAAACATTGGACTCCATGGTACTACTCTCAATTGGTTCCAATCCCACCTCTGTTACAGACAACAGAGGGTTAAAGTTGGTCTGAACATATCTGCGTCAGTCAATCAACACAAGGAGTCACACAAGGGTCTGCACTGTCCACCCTCCTCTTCAATATCTATTTACAACCTATTTAACATCTTCAAGCAGCATAAGATCCACTACGCAATTTATGCAGATGATGATAATGGTCTATTCCACTATCCACCTCAACTCGCCAGATTACTCAACCATTACCAAATGCCTTCTTGACATGAGCAATTGGCTGGCATTCAACAACCTTCAAGTCAACTTCAAGAAATCAGAAGCTCTTTTCATAATACGGGACCCATCATTCTCCCCCCCCCCCCTTCTTCAATAGTCATTGCGGATACATTAATCACAGTAAAGGAGGAAATACTCTACTTAGGAATTATCATTGACCACTTCCTAAACCTACAAGCCCATTTTAACACAACCTCAAAAAATGCATTCCAAAAAACTTACTATCATCAGAAGACTAAAACCCCTCCTCAGTGAAGAACATTTTCAGACAGTCTGTCAAACGCTCATAACCCCTGTATTGGATTATTGTAACTCTCTAGTTCATGGCCTACCAGCAAAAACTATCCGACCATTGCAGTTGGCTCAGAACACTGCAGCTCGCATAATCTCAAGATCACCCAAACATAAGAACATAAGATATGCCATACTGGGTCAGACCAAGGTCCATCGAGCCCAGTATCCTGTTTCCAACAGTGGCCAATCTAGGTCATACATACCTAGCAGTTTCCCCAAAAGACACAAGTTCCACAATGCTTGTATTGGGTCTAGCAGTGATATCCTGGGACCCTTTTTAATAATGGTTTATGGACCTTTCCTCCAGGAACTTGTCCAAACCTTTTTTAAATCTAGCTACACTAACAGCTTTTACTACATCCTCCCGTAGCAAATTCCAGAGTTAGATTACATGTTGAGTGAAAAAAATATTTTTCCTTATTACTCTTAAAATAGTTTACCCTGTAGCTTCATTGCATATCCCCTAGTCTTCCAATATTCTGATAACGTAAACAATCGATCTAGGTTTACCCGTTCCACTCCATTCATTAATTTATAGACTTCTACCATATCTCCCCTCAGCCGTCTCTTTTCCAGGTTTAAGAGCCCTAACCTCTTTAGCCTTTCTTCATAGGGGTATCCTTCTATCCCCTTTACCATTTTTGGTGGCTCTTCTCTGAACCTTTTCTAATAACGCTATATTCTTTTTAAGATACGGCGACCAGAATTGCACACAATATTCAAGGTGCAGTCTCAACATGGAATGATAGAGGCATTATAATATCCTTTGTTTTATTTTCCATTCCTTTCCTTATGATACCTAGCATTCTATTTGCTCTCTTGGCCGCCGCTGCACACTGGGCCGAGGGTTTTAACATGTTATCCACAATGACACCTAAATCTTTTTTCCTGGGTGGTAGTTCCTAATGTGGAACCTTGCATCGTGTAACCATAGTTTGGGTTGTTCTTCCCTAGGTGCATAACTTTGCACTTGTCCACATTAAATTTCATCTGCCATTTCGATGCCCAGTCCTCCAATTTATCAAGATCCTCTTGCAATTTTCAACAATCCTCATGGGTTTTAACAACTTTAAATATTTTTGTCATCTGCAAATTTGATAACCACACTCGTTGTTCCCTTTTCCAGGTCATTTATGAATGTCAAAAAGCAGCGGACTCAGCACAGATCCCTGGGGTACACCACTATTCACTTTTCTCCATTGGGAAAACCTGGCCATTTAGCCCTACCCTCTTTCTATCTTTTAACCAGTTCCTGATCCACAATAGTACACTGCCTCCTATCTTTATTTTTTCCAAAAGTCTGAGGGACTTTGTCAAAGGCTTTCTCAAAGTCCAAATACACTATTTTATTTACATTCTCTTATATACCGTGCTATTCTGCATCAGCACGGTTTACATTGAACAAACTGAAATTACATTGAACAGGGCATTATAACTTGGAGATAACTATTTTACAGGGAACATGGGCTATGGAGGGTTAAGTGGCTATATCAACCGACTCACCTTTGTCCACCTGTTTATAAAGAAACCAAACAGATTAGTAAGACAAGATCTTCCTTGTCTAAAGCCATGTTGGTTGTCTCCTATTAGGCCATGGCTATCTACGTGCTGAGTAATTTTGTTCTTTATGATGGCTTCTACCATTTTTCCCAGTACAGACGTCAGGCTCACCAGTCTGTAGTTTCCCGGATCACCCCTGGAACCCTTTTAAAAAAATCGGTGTTACATTGGCGATCCTCCAATCTTCAGGTATTACAGATGTTTTTATAGCAGGTCTGCAACCTCATATTTCAGTTCTTTCAACACCCTTGGATTTATACCATCCAGTCCAGGTGATTTGCTACTCTTCAGTTTATCAAATAGTTGCAATACATCTTCCCGGTGTAGCGCTATTTCTTTCAATTCTTCTGCAGTATCACCTTTAAGTACCACTTTAGTCATAGGTAACATCCCTACATCTTCCTCAGTAAAGACTGAAGCACAGAATTCATTCAGTCTCTCCGCTATAGCCTTGTCCCCTCTTACTGCCCCTTTTACCCCTCTATCATCTAATGGACCAACTGACTCACAGTTTTTTTGCTACTAATGTACTTGAAAAAGTCTTTATGCGTTTTTGCTTCCACAGCAAGTTTCTTCTCAAATTTTCTCTTTGCCTGCCTTATCAATGCCTTGCATTTAACTTGCCAGTGCTTGTGCTGTTTCCAGTTTGTCATTTGGCTCTTTTTTTTTCCATTTCCTGAAAGATGCGTTTTTGGCAACAGACTCTCTGACCTCCCCTTTAAACCATGCTGGCAGTTTTTTGGACTTTCTTCCACTTTTCTTAAAGCGTGGAATACAGCTGGTCTGGGCTTCCAAGATAGTATTTTTAAACTCCCAAGCTTGCTGTAAGTCTTTAACTTTTGCAACTGCTCCTTTTAGTTTTTTCTTAACTATTTTCCTCATTTTATCATAGTCTCCCTTTTAAAAGTTAAAAGGTAGTACTGTGGATTTCCTTACCATCCCTCCTCCATTAATTAAATCAAACGCGATCATGATGTGATCATTATTGCCAAGTGGCCCCAACACCCTTATCTGTTGCACCAGATCTGGTGTTCCACTAAGGACTAGGTCTAATATGGCTTCCCCTCTGGTCGGTTCATGAACCAGCTGCTCCAAGAAGCAGTCATTTATTTCATCTAGGAACTTTATCTCCCTAGCATGTCCTGCCGTGACACTGACCCAGTCAATACCAGGGTAATTGAAATCACCCATTATTACTGTGCTGTAACTTATTTATTTTATTTATTTATTTTTCTTATATACCGCGCTCTTAAATCAGTGCGGTTTTGTTAGCTTGTTAGCTTCCTTAATTTTGTTAGCTTGTTAGCTTCCTTAATTTCTTTGAGCAATTCATCATCCATTTGTTCATTCTGGCCAGGCAATCGATAGTACACCCCCACTGCCATCGCCTTCCCCTTTTTACATGGAATTTCAATCCATAGAGATTCTACAGCAAATTTTGTTTCCTGCAAAACTTTAATCCTTTCTGACTCAAAGCCCTCTCTAACAGAGTGCAACCCCTCCACCAATTTGATCAGCTCTATCATTACAATATAGTTTGTACCCAGGTATCAGTGTCCCACTGGTTGTTCTTCTTCCACCATATCTCTGAGATTCCAATCATATCTAACCTTTCATTTAGTGCTATATATTCTAACTCTCCCATCTTATTTTTTAGACTTCTAGCATTTGCATACATGCATTTTAGAGACTGTATTTTATTCATATTAATTTGGCTGTTGGTAGACATGGGTAATTTGGGATCTTTAAGCTCTGTCTGCTCCATACTCGAGGGCATTTGGGCTACTTTACTCTTTTTTTGGAACCTCTCTGCTTTTGGTAGTATCCTTCAAGGATACATGGTTCTGAACCATGCGCTCTTGGGCGACTTTCGGCTTTCCCCCATCTCCTTTTTAAAGGTTAATGCCAGCAGTCTGGTTCCATCCTGGTTAAGGTGAAGCCCATCCCTTCGTAAGAGCCCCTCCTTTCCCCAGAATGTTCTCCAGTTCCTAACAAATCCAAACCCCTCATCCTTGCACCATTGTCTCATCCATGCATTGAGACTCCGGAGCTCTGTCTGCCTTTTGCGTCCTGCGTGTGGAACAGGAAGCATTTCGGAGAAAGCTACCCTGGAAGTTCTGGATTTCAACTTCCTACCTAAAAGCTTAAATTTAGCCTCCAGAACCTCCCTACCACATTTTCCTATGTCATTGGTACCGACATGTATATATACCTCTCAGGAAATGACCCAATCTAGAAAGGCCCTTACATGCATTATCTGATTTTTACCTATCCTTCCAGTGTAAATAGCTTATGTATATAGTTAACCCCGTTATCCAAGTTTGTACTCCTGTTCGATGTAAAATCTGACAGCTTGTTATGGTCGTTAAGTTATGATGTAAACCGCGCTGATACTAAATAGTGCGGTATATAAGAAATTGTAATAAATAAAATAAATGTACCAAGACAGCAGACTCCTCCCCAGCACTATTTAAGACCTTGTCTAGGTGATGCGTAAGGTCCGCAACCTTTGCACCAGGCAGGCATTTCACCAAGCGATCCTCACATCCACCAGCCACTCAGCTATCTACATGCCTAATGATCAAATCACCAACTATAATAGCTGTCCTAACCCTTCCCTCATGGGCACATGGCCCTGGAGAAACGTCCTCAGTGCGAGAGGGTTTTACATCACCTGGAGGACAGGTCCTAGCTATAGGATCATGTCCTACCACACCAGGGTGATGCTCTCCTGTCATGTGACCTCTCTCCTCCAAGACAGCAGGGATGCTGCCAGACTGGAGGTGGGACTTTAGGACTATATCCCTATAGGTCTCATCTATGTACCTCTCTGTCTTCCTTATGTCTTCCAAGTCTGCTACTCTTGCTTCTAGAGATCACTCGTTCCCTGAGAGCAAAGAGCTCCTTGCACCTTGTACATATGTAAGACCCCTCACCAACTGGGAGAAAATCATACATGTGAGACTCAATGAAAAAGACTGGAAAGCCCCCATCTCTCTGCTGGACTGCTGTCTGCATGTTGGTGTAAGGGTGTGTTTAGATATATTAAATTCTTTATGTACTAAGGGTTGCTCCTCTACTATATCAGCTACATTGGCTTCCAATATCCTCACGTTCTAAATACAAAACGGCTCTGAGGATCTTCAAGGTAAGAAATGACCTGTCAGCAAGAGCTCTTTTATGAATTCATATGCACAAACTCTAGCAGCAGAACACAAGAGACACCATACTGATCCCCAGCTCTTATATTAAAGCAAAGAACTCCACCACAAAGAGCCCTCTCCTTAGCTGCTCCCACAATCTGGAACATCCTGCCAGAAAAAAATCAGAACAAAAGACTTAGGACGTTGAAAAACTTCTCAAGACTTTTCTCTTCACTAACCACTTCAAGGACAATAACTAACCCTTTAGTCTTACACTCAGATCCATAAATAACCCCGTTATATGTTGCTATGTATATAAGTTCTGCCTCTGGGCATCTCCCGCATGCCACCCTTACCTAAATTTTACAATGTGTTCTCTGTAATATGTTGCGTTCTATGTAAACCGCTTGCTTTGTATGATAAAGCGGTATAAAAATCCCATTAAAATGCGTCTATTTTATTTATGTGAAAGCACACCCATTTATGCCAGTCATTATTTGATTAGGGGCCACTGATGCATGTAAACTGCTACATACATGCATTAAAGATTTCCAAGCACACGCATAGGGGGTGCTGCGGTTGCATTTTATAAATTATGCGCACACATTGCAACTGTGCTTTAGCCCCACCCACACTACATCCATCATAAACATGTGGCAGCATTGTGTTTTTATCTACAAGAAATGTCCCAGAATTCCTCCTGCCCACATCCTCTTTATGCACAAGTAGTGCCAGCCAACTCTCTCTCAGCATCGCCTGTCCTAGCCAGTAGCCCCTCATTCCTGCAGCGTTCGCTAGTGCAGCAGGCTCTTCAGGAGGGGAAGGCTCTAATATTCATTTTCTTCTGAGAGGAGGGGGGGAGGGAGGTGAGCCCTGAACACAGCCCCTCTAGTGCAGGCTGCAAGATCATAGCACTGATCTGAAGAGCAAGTGATGGTGAGGTGTTAGCTCTGTACAGTCGGGCCAGTACCATTAACGGGTTTCTTGCATTCTCTCTCTCTATCCAGGCGAATGTTTCCATTTCTGAGCTTCAATATTTCAGGGCTGGACCCAGCCACTCATTATAACATCTATGTGGACATTGTACTCGCAGATCAGCACCACTGGCGGTACCAAGGAGGGAAGTGGGTCCAGTGCGGGAAAGCTGAAGGAAATATGCCAGGTATGGAAAGCAGCAGTTACCCCACCCCCACACCTCATCCCCACTCATGGTCTTGCATCTTGGTGGGTACAGAATGTGTTTCAGGTGATTTTCAGACTAGTGCAGTGTCCACAGGTTGGTTTTTTCCCAATGAACATTGCACCAGTTCTCAACGGGGAAGAGACATGCATTCTTGTCCTGTGGAAATTTTTAATTTGAATTAAGGAAAGGTGCCCCTGAACCCACCAGGACCTCGCTACATGTTTCTCCTCCGAATCTGCATTCTCTTCTCCCTCTCCTATGGCTCCACATCACTTTGTTCTTGATGATAACTCTCCCTAATCCTTTCCCCCCCCTCATTCCAACAATTCCATGGCCCTACTTCTCACTGTCCCCACCTTCCCTACCATATTGTCTTCCATGTTATCATCTGCCCTTGAGCTTAACCATTTTCTCTCTCTCATTCAGCCATCTCCACTCTCACAGAGGGAACCTCACCCTCGCTTCTGTCGAGCTGCCTCCTTTCTCCCCCATTCTCTCCTACTCCTTCTCCTTCTCTCCTCTGGAGATGTCAACACCAAACATTTTTTCACATTCCCAAGGAAGATCGATGCATAAACTCTCAAATCTGCTTCATATCCCTCTCCTTTCTCCCCCTTCTCTACCTTTTTCATGCACATTCTGTCTCCAATAAACTTGCCTTCACTCAGGACCCCTTATCTCTAGTACCGTGCAGCTCCTGGCTCTTACTGAAACTTGGCTTCTCCCTGAAGATGCTGCCCTCTGTCATGGAGGCTGCCTATTTTCGCATATACCTCTGCACGTTAGCGGTGGTGGTGGTGATGTTGGGTTTCTACTCCAGCCCCTTCTGCCTCCATCTAATTCCTTTGCTTCCTTTTGAAGTCCAAGCCATTTGCTTATTTACTCCACTACCTCTCAAGGTAGCTGTCAATTATTGATGACCTCTTTCCCCAGGGTGCCCCCCCCCCCCCAGTCCACCTCTAGCTTTCTCACCGGCTTTGACTCCTGGCTCTCCTCCCTTCTGGATGCATCTTTCCCCTTTCCTTATTCTTGGGGATTTTAACTTCCACATTGACTCTTATGCCTTAAAGCTCCTTTCCCTAACCTCTCATTCAACCTCCAGTTGTGCTCTACCGCTTCTACTAACAAGCATGGCCACTGCCTTGACCTACAACTGCTCACCCTCAAACTTCTCCACCTCAGTTCTTCCTTTATCTGATCATCACCTGACCTTCACCCTTAACCACCTCCCATCCTGGTCTCGCCCAATCTCCACCATGTTTAGGAATCTTCACACTATTGACCCTTTTGCTCTCGTCACTGCTGTCTTGTCACCTCTTTCCTCCACTATGTCATCTGAGTCTGAGGCAGTATCTTCCTATAACGTTATACTGCCTCCTCCCATTCCACATCCTGTGAGGTGTACTGTACCTCAACACTGGCTGTCCTCAACAACCCACTCAGCTGACTGCCTTTGGCTTAAATAACTAACCTTTCTGACTACCAACATTTCAAATTCATGCTGACCTCTTTCCAGTCAGCCATAGCACTCACCAAGCAAGAATACTAGGTCCATCTGACTAACTCTGACCCTCAACTCCCTCCTCCCCAATCCCTCCTTCACTTTCTGCCCAGATCTTGGCTGACTATTTCTCTGACAAAGTTGAAGGTTAGTGTTTGAATTCTCTACAGATTTCCTCCACAGGTTCATCTCTTCCACCCCCTCCCTCTCTTCAATTCCAAATCCTTCCCTCACCTTCTGTTACCCTTTTCTTTCTTTAATGAAATCGCTGAGGAGGAAATTGCAAATCTGCTCTCCTTCTCCAAAGACTACCTGCTCCTCTGATCCCATTCCCACCCATCTACTAATTCTTCTGCTGTCATATCCTTGACCGATCACTGTTCCTGTGTCCTTCAAACATGCTCTGGTCACACCTCTCCTCAAAAAGGCCTCACTAGACCCTGTCCTTCCAGCTATCAGTCTCTTTCCTCCCCTTTGCTTCAAAACTACTTGAATAAGCAATTCATTGCTGTGGTCTTGACTTTCTTTCCTCTCAAGCCCTTCTGGATCCACTGCAGTCTGGCTTTCATCTACATGCCACAGAAATGGCTCTTGCCAAAGTCTCTGCAGCAAC
Organism: Ichthyophis bannanicus; assembly: GCA_033557465.1. NCBI lineage: Eukaryota > Metazoa > Chordata > Amphibia > Gymnophiona > Ichthyophiidae > Ichthyophis > Ichthyophis bannanicus. The sequence continues at coordinate 644,814,598 of CM066032.1, forward strand.
TTGTTCCTGACCAAATCCAAGGGCTTTTACTCAATCCTCATTCTTCTTGATCTTTCTGCTGCCTTTGATACTGTTGATCACCATTTTCTCCTCAATACCCTGTCCTTTCTTGGATTTAGGGGCTTTGTTCTGTCCTGATTTTCTTCTCTCCCATCGCGCTTTTAGTGTATGTTCTGGTGGATCCTCCTCTACTGCCATCCCACTTTCAGTCGGTGTACCTCAAGGCTCTGTCTTGGGATCTCTACTTTTCTCTTTACACTCAGTTCCTTGGTGCACTTATTTCCCCCCATGCTTTTCAATACCATCTTTACACTGATGATTCTCAGATCTACCTCTCTGTGCCTGAAATCTCTCCAGGAATCCAGGCCCAGATCTCTGCCTGCTTAATAGATATTGGTGCCTGGATGTCTCACTGCCATCTGAAATTGAACATGGCCAATACTGAGCTCCTTATCTTTCCCCCTTTCCTCCTATCTCTGTCTGTGAATGACACTACACTCCCCGTTTCCTCAGCTTGAAGTCTTTTGGGGTCTTTGAATCTTCTCTTTTTTTTTTTCACTGCACACATCCAACAAATAGGAAGGAACAAATTTTGCTGATGTTTGGGGTTTTTTTTAGCTTTCTACACACACTACTAAGACCCTTATCCACACATTAGTCACCTCCCACCTTGACTATTATAACCTGCTCTTCGTTGGTCTTCCTCTGAATCAAAACTCTGTTGCACAGCTTATCTTCCACCACTGTCACTATGCTCATGTAACCCCTCTTCGCAAGTCACTTCACTGGCTCCCTATCTATTTCCACATCCAGTTCAAACTCCTCCTACTGACCTCCAAGTGCATTCATTCTGTGGCTCTTCTCTACCTTTCCTCTCTTAGCTCACTCTACACCCCTCCTCTGGCAGATCCCTTTTATCTGTGCCCTTCTCTGCCACTGCCAACTCCAGACTTCATTTATTCCATCTTCCTGCTCCATATGCCTGGAGCAAACTACCTGAGTCGGTGCATTTGGCTCCTTCTCCTGCCATATTCAAATCCAGGCTAAAAACTCACTATTTTGAAGCTGCTTTTGGATTCTGAGACTCCTTGTTCTCTTGTCCACTGCTTATGTGTATCTTACCATACTCTAGTCCCCAGTTTCACTGTGTTTTGTCTTGATTAGAAAGTCCCTGCTTATTGTCTTACATCGATACGTATAGCGCTGCATATGCCTTGTAGTGCTATACAAATGATTAGTAGTAGTAAAAAAAAATACTGACCGATATCTGTAGCTGCTTCTACCTGGAAAAAAAACCATGCAGAGATCTGAAAATACAAAAATGTGTGCACCACTGCCTTCTCCAGCCTGTTCCTGACTTCTTCCATGTTGTTGATTCCCCTCATGTACTCTCACCTGCATGTAACGTGGGCAATTCCAGACAAGCCTACATCCCTGGGTAACTGGCCTTTGAATAATTCCCTCTAAATATTTCCCTTAAAGTACTGAGATTATGTAGCACAGAGAGAGAGAGAGAGGAGAAGGGGAACTTAAGGTTACCAGAAGGCCACTTCCTGGCACAGTTCCTCTTTGGACTCCATGGAACATAGGAAATGTCGGTTCCGATCAGGGAACTGACAAGTATTCAAATCCATCCTCCTGGTCATAGGAGGCTCGTAGTGGATAGGCTCGAACGATGTATATCCACAATGAATACTGTAACCCTGACTGGCTAGGAGGTCACCAGGACAAGTTTTGGAAGCCCTAGACTACAAGTCTTTGCTGAAATGCAGGTGCTCACATAGCTGGTTCTATGCAGGAGCCCAAGAAGCTGGATGTTTGGACAACGACCACAGCAAGCTGGGATGATCTAATCTAACACGAGTTTTTGTATACCGCAACGATCCCCATCAACATTGCAGTTCTGTGCGGTTTTACAGCAAGAAAAACGCATAATTAAAAGAAATAATAATAAACTCAAAATTAAACAGCCAAGTTTTAAATCTTTTGCGAAATTGATAGAAATACTTTTAATTGTTTGGGCCATTCTGACCAATCTTATGCCGCCGTGTATGAAATGGTGTGCATAAAGCATGATTGTGAGTAGACACCTCTACGTGGTGGATACAATAAAGTATTTGCTGATTGTAGGGCCACGAGTAGACACCGACTTTATGGCAATCAACAACAAGTGCTTAGATTTACATCTTGCAAGTAGAAGTAATAAAGATGAAAACTATTCTGGAACAAAATCATTAAACTATTTAAAAAAGTAAGTCTCAAATCAGATTCAAGTTTTTTAAACCAATGTAGCTTATAAAATAAGGGGGTTATTACAGTATACCACGGAATGGCATAGATAAAGCGAGCAGCTGTGTTTTGACACAATTGAAGTTGTTTAATCTGATGTTTGAGAACAATTCAGAAATAATAAATTTCCGTAATCCAAATATTATGATATGGAACTTTGCACCATAAGTTGAAAATGTTCTTTAGAAAAATAACCCTTTAGTCTGCACAATTGACGTAATTTATAAAAGGTTTTAGAAACAATAGAGCTGACACAAGCCTGTATCTAACAGAACCCCTCTAATTTTTAAAACAGAATCTGTCTTCAATTGTAATTATGACAACGCATACAATAAAGGTTCTGGTAAAGGTTGGTTTGTTAAAACATATAACCTTCATTTTAGAAATATTAACTTGTAGTTGTAACAATTTTGCCCCGACTTCCAACTTTGCTATAGAAGCATTAATAGTTGAATAGAAATCCTTAGAAGATGGATGAAAAGTAAATAACGGAGATCATCTGCATAGGTATAAAGTTTTTAAGTTAAATTATTCGAAAGCACACCATAGGGTAGTCGTAATTAAATTTAAAAGGATTGGTGACAGTGGGGAGCCCTGTAGAACACCACAACAAACATCCCATGCAGAAGAGCTGTCTTGGTCTAACTGCACCCGATATCTTCTATACTTCAAAAAAAAAACATAGAACCAGCTACAAACTGCACCAGTAATCCCTATATGTTCTAATAGGAGCATTAATGCATAATGATCTATTAGATCAAAGGCTGAGCTTAAATCGAACTGCAGCAGAACCACCAAACAGTTTACTAATGCTTCCTTTTATATTGAAGACCAAAACACCTAATAACAATTCAGTACTATAAGCTTTCCTAAATCTGAATTGATAGGCCCACAAAATAATTAATTTTATGTTTGGATAGATTTGATTTACTACAGTTGTTTTCTTGAACTTTGATTAATAAGGGTATATTGGCTATAGGTAACTTCTTATCCTTAAGAATAATTCTCAGAATAATATCTCCCAAAATATCTGGGTAGATTCCCTGAGTCAAAAACTCAGAGTACCATAAAACCATATCCTAAAATCTTGTGGTGCTTGCATACAAAACTAGGTTGGACAATAATCTGCTGGAGAGAACTTTTTAGTCTGCTTATTGAAGATTTCATTTACCATTCCAAAAGAAGGAATTGTAAATTCGGACCAAATAATCTACAAAACAGTTATCCAAAGATTTATCATTTAAAAATCCCCCAGAATCTTCTATATTTATCTGCCCTTTATCAAAAAATTGCATACATTTTCTATCTTGTTTAAAATAATCCGCAAAGTGTCGAACTGATAAAGTTGGGTCTGGTCGTACTCTAATTTTGCCTGTTATTAAAGATGAAGTTATATTAAACAAGGAACATGGTTGTGAAGGAGTAGCAATTTATATTTGCATAATACTGTTTATGAGCATGATTAATTGCCGCTTTATATCTTTTATATGAGATTTGCCAATTTTGCCTGTCATTGTGTATGTGTTTGTCTTCCTCGGTTTCCTTTCTAAGGATCTGCATTGCTTCTTTAGGGTTAACAATTCCTGAAAGAACCGTGGAAGATGTTTAGCTACAAAACGCTTTTTATAGATGGTAGGAGCAATATCTTCCTTAACTGAGACTGTATTTATCCAACTAGCTACGGAAGTCATGCCGAACTCTCTTCTAAGAAACCACTTCTGTATCCTATTCCAAAAGATATCAGAAGATGGCCTTGATCGTGTAAAAAACATTTCAAACGGGGAAGATGTATAAGCCTTAACCCTTTCAGACCTGAATTTTTTCAGACACCATATATATATATATATATATAGATATATATATATATATAGATAGATAGATAGATAGAATTCAATGAAGAACATGACGTCCATTACAGTAGACATACGGTCTGAAAGGGTATGCATGGTGTAAACAAAATGTAAATTCAATAAGATAATGATCAAACCAAATTAATGGCAATGCACAAATCTGAAGTGTGACCTGACTTAAGAGGAGCCCAGAGAGAGTATAAATTCAATATATTCACATGCCTTAGAATCTTGCAAATCCTCCATATGAAGATTAATGTACACCATTAATATACAGTTGGGGTAAGATGACGCCCAAATTGCCAAAAACTCAAAGTAATGATCTTGTGCATTAATCCAACTTCTAGGAGGGTGATACAATAAGATAAAATATTTCTCCTTTAGATCAATGGAGGAGATCTCTCAACACAAGGCTTCTAGATAGGGGGAAGAAACCATAAATGATAACTCTAAAATAAGAAATGCCTCCTCCCTCTAGGCACATAATACAATTATAACCTGCAAGGCACACTTCATATAATATGGGATCATCCTGAAAATAAATCCATGATTCAGTTATAAAAACAAAACCAAGATCCTTTGCTAGTATCAACTCTGAAACAAGGGGTGCCTTATTACACACTGATCTAGCATTGAAACTTAAAACAGGGAATAGGACTTTAACTCTTGCAGATATTCTTGAAGTTACTTGCTTTAAATCGGACTGGCATCTGTCCTGTGATCTGTACGTATACTTTTTCGACCTCCTTGAAGTGGATATTAACACCTACTTGTGTTCTTACCTTGGTATCTAAATTCCTATTTATCTAACTATTCTCATATCCTAGTGTACAGGCTGGGGAAGCCTGAGGGGAAATACCCTGTATCACATAGCTATTAAGGAAAGCAATGAACCAAAAGGTCATTACCTTCCACATCTTATTACCCATGATAAACCTCTTCTTAACCATATTTAAGATCAATACAACTAATACAGTTATCAATAACCTCCCAAATGTTCCCTTCCTCAACCCACACTAATGCATATCCCTCTTCCAAGCAATACACCACGATAGAACTCCAGCTAGCAGTCATGTGTCCGTCTGGCAAGTTGCAAGTGGAAATTCAGACACTCATTTAGCTGGGTCTATCTGGCAGATTACAAGGGGGTTCTAAAACTGTTTTTCTGCAGGTTGTGGTCAGCAAAAACTATTGCAGAGGGGGAATGCTGAATAAGCTGGTTAGCACAGTAGATGGATCTTTAGAGTCAGTTTCCAGTGTTTTGAAATTGACTCTTGTTTATCCATTACTTTAGAAATCTCAGATAACCCCCGAGGAGGTGACATGATCGGCTGGTTACGCATTTGCAGCTGACTGCATCTGAACAGTTCCTGCTGTTTGGACAAATTTTCGCTTGGTATTCACTGGGTGATTTTTGTAAGCAGAATTAGATAAGGGAAGGAGGATGGACGTTACTTTTTGTCTTGGCCATGCTCTTCTGTTAGGTTGCGTGAAGGCAGCTGGGATAGGTGGATCAGTGCTGAAGTAGTTTTCTTTGACCGTCTCGGACCCCAGTGCCTGCAAGTCAGGTTGCCCCGCTCTTGGAGCGGTCTCTTGTTTTCTGGAGTTTCACAAGGAACTATTTTGTCTGTTCAATGTGTTGATGGTTCCATTAGAGTAGACCCTTGGCTGGCAGAAGAGGGCATGCTCACTAAAAGGAGCTAACAGTTAGAATGGGCTTTGCCTTGTGTCATGCCACACTTACTACTTTTTAGCGTGGAATCCTGGGGTCAAAATCCTAGACTCCTTTTTTGCATTGCACCAGATTCGCTCAATTTAGCCATTCCTACCCACGTCGACACTTCAGATTTATATTGGTCATATCAAAACTGGACTATTGCAATTCTTTATTCTTTATTTGCAAGATTGATATACCGCCCATGCAATTCAGCCTACTGCGGCCTCTGATCCTCCCAACTGAAGAAACTTCAACTTAGACCAAAACAGCAATTCATCTTCTTGTCAATACTATAAAATACGACCATGTATCAGCTTTGCTTTTTCAGAATCACTAGTGCCTGCTGACTTTCCAGTTCCATCTCAAAATTCTTTTCTTTATTCTCGGGTCTGCCACACTACCTTGTATCTCTGCTGATCCTGCACTTTCCCTCATGACTACTTAGATCATAGACTTCTAACCACCTGGCTTTGCCCCCTGTCTCACATGCACAATCGGAATCCACACAGCATTCTGTTTTTTCTTTTTTCTTGCACTGAGCCTCTGGAATGGTTTACCAGATTATATTTGCATTGAATCCTGTCTTCAAAAGTTTACAAAGCCTCTTAAAACCTACTACTTTAAGCTAGCATTTCTGGATTTTAGGGACCAGGGTTAGGTGGCGGATGATGCACACAGCCATGGTTGTTGCGTTCAGCTCTAGTTTCGTCTCTACATTCCCTTCTTTCTTCTGTCCTGTTTGACATGGGCATTCCTTCCCTGATTTGTATGATTTTATTGTAAACTGCTTTGGTACCCTTGCAGAAGGCTTTAAACATAACTGAGCAGTATATGATTGGTTGGGGACTGAACGGGTTAGGGGAGGAACATGGGCATTGATGGTGCATCAGTTGGCATGGCTATTATGTTGCCATTAGTATGGGTGCACATAACACCACCTCAAGAGGTGGTAAGTGCACTCAGGTGCTGCTTAGCATGATATGGTGCATTACTAACATGCTATTGGTCAGGGAATGGTTGCACATAGCCTCTGTGCCAGTTTTGTGCCACCAATGCACACTATTGGTGTGTGGTTTTTTTTAGTAAACATGTCCCTAAATGAATTATTTACTTTGGTCTTTACTGAAGAAGATATAAGAGAACTACCCATGACAAATTGTATTTAATGGTGATAATTTGTAGGAACTGAAACAAATATCAGTGAATGTAGATATAGTAAGCCAAATTGACAAACTAAAGAGTAGCAAATCACTTGGGCCAGATGGTGTATATACCCTAGAATGCTGAAAGAACTGAAAAATGAAATTGCAGTATACTATTAGTAATCTGTAAGCTATTGTTTAAAATAGTCTACGGTACCTAGAGTTCAAGGGCTGAGTCAAACTACAGTCTGAGCCTGACATCAATGCCAGGCAAAATGGTAGAAATTATAATAAATAACAAAATTACTGAACTCATAGCTAAGGGAAGTATAGCAGGTTGGTCGGACAAACCATTTTTGAAGGCATGAATAAACATGTGCCTTCACAGCAGCTGGCTCACCTTTTTATCCACCTTTTTGGATTGGATGTGGAGATCAAAATTGAGAAGTCGAGGTCAGGACATACAGAGTTCTGACAGTATTTTGGGAATAGCAATGCTAAACATGGAGTCATTTCTAAAATAGGTACACAACAGAGCAAACCCACTCGTAAAAGAGTACAGAACAAACCAGAGCGAGGTGTAGGAAAAACGTCTCTTAACACAAGGCCGTGTTTCAGCAGATTGCCATCATCAGGGGACAAACCTAAGAAAACTGATACGTTTTATTTTCTCAGTGTGCTATTTTATGTTTCATTGTGCATGAACAGCTACTCCCTAGTTCTTAGTGACCCACCTAGTGTGATATTACAGTACTTCAGTTTGCTGTGCAGTGAGGCCTTTGATGCCCTTATTTTATATTGTTTTTAGCCAGTCCTTCTAATATACACATGTGGTGGTCTGTCATTTTGGTTTCCTTCCCTTTCCCCCTCCCCCTTTTTTGCTCATAGGGGCCTTTGTATGTGTACACACACTCCATTTATTTTTTCCTATATTGCTGTCACCCATCCTGTATCAGTTTTGATAATGGGTTGATTTATATGTCGTTATTTCACAGACTTTCATTATATTACTGTTTACAGTATTTCTATTTATGCAGTCCAACCAGCACTTTGTTTTTTTTATGCTTTGTTATATTTTCCATATATTGTTTTTAATGGTTATTTTTATTGATAGGAAATATAATGTGTGATTTTATTTTATTTATGTGTTTGCCCTTGTCAGGGGGGGCAAACTTCAGAAATCTGCTGAAACGCAGTGGAGTCGGGGCCTTTTGTGTTCCTCCTATACCTTGCTCTGGTTGTCGTTTTTCTAAAATACACATCCATGTGCCTTGGGAGGAGCCATTTCAGAAAGATACATGTGGGAACAATTGATGGGGGGGGGGGGGGGAGAACCCAGGAATTTACACGTGGGAAGTACCAACATTCAGAACAAACATGCTGAAATATATCAGCACTTACCTGTGTATCTCAGCCATTTTGCAAACCCAGATGTGGAGATACTCTTAATTACAGAGGACTCTCTTGACACCATTTCAGTTTGAAGGGAAAAATAAATATTAGAGTAAGGAGGGATTATCCCCTCCCCCTTTATCCCTCTAGCGAAGGGTTGGCCCAAATGAGACCTTTTGTGTCTGGGAGCAGGGGTAAATCTTGGCATGTCAGATTTCAGGTTTGCACATGCATGTCTATAAAATGGAGAAGACGTGCAGATTTTGGTTCTGCCCAGGCCAAGCCTTGCTGCACTTTGGATGTGGTATGGTCACCGTGTGTAACTTGGACCCCTTCTAAATGGCCATTTAGCGTGACTGGGTTTTACATGTGACTGCCGATTATACATGTGTAAATTGCGACTAGGGCTTCTAAACTATTCCCCATAGTGTGAATGGATTGTATTTGCAACATTTGCTAGGATCTATGGTGGTACAATACATCATGGTGGTTTAGAAAACTAGATTTAACAGCAACGAGCAGAACACATAGACAAATAGCTTCATCCATACAGACAACTAGGATACAGAAGGAAAGCAGGACATAGCACAATAGTATATTTCTTTTTCAGGATAAAGTAATGTATAAATTAGCTGCACACAAAGGGAGACAATACTAGATAGCGTGTTCAGAGGTAGTCATGATAGGAGTCTTGAAGAATCCTAAACTTTGTAGGAGGATTCTGACCTGATCTGATAGCGAGTTCCATAGTGAAGGAGCAGAATATGCAAAGGTGGAGTTTTGTATCCGGTCCTAACTTATCCGGCAGTATGATGGAACGTTTGTCAAAGTCCCTCATGAACAGTTCCTGAGGAAATTACAAAATCATGGGATAGGAGGCAGTGGACTGTTGTGGACTGGGAACTGATTAAAAGATAGAGAAGAGAGAGTAGGGCTAAAGGACCAAATTTCTCAATGGAGAAAGTTGACTAGGGAGTACTCCAGGGACCTGGGGCATTGCTTTTTAACATTTATGTGATCTGGAAATAAGAGCAGTGAGTGAGTTTACCAAATTTGAAGATGACACCAAATTGTTCAAGGTTATTAAATCACATGTGGATTCTGTATAATTTCAGGAGGACCTTGTGAGACTTGGAGATGGGATGTCCAAATGGCAGATTTGATTTATTTGATATACCGCCTATGGCTGAGGCAGCTAGGTGGTTAAAGGAAAATACATTCAATACAGAAATTAAAAGAAAGTTGACACTGAGAGATGGGTTGCAAAGACAAGACAGTGGATTGGACAAGGGGGGGGTGGAGACTTCAGTTACATTGTAACTGATGAAATTTAATGTGGACAAGTGCAAAGTTATGCACGTACGGAAGAAGAACCAAAACTACGGTTATACAATGCAAGGTTTCACATTAAGAATCGCCACCCAGGTAAAAGATCTGGGCATCATGGATAATACGTTGAATTTAGAAAAGGTACCAAGAAGGGCAGCCAAAATGATAAAGGGGAGGAGGGAGATAGGCTAAAGAGGTTAGAGCTCTTCAATTTGGAGACGAGAAGGCTGACGGGAGATACGATAGAGATCTATAAAATGATGCGTGAAGTGGAACAGGTAAACATGAATTGGGTTGGTTACTTTGCAAAAAGCAGAAGGACTAAGGGAGACAAGTAACGAAGCTAATAGTATATTTAAGACAAACTGGAGAAAATATGTTTTACTCAGCACATAATTAAGCTTTAGAATTTGTTGCTAGAGGATGTAGTAAAATGTATTAAGCAGTTTTTCTATACCGCCCCTTCCAGAGATCAGGAGCAGTTTACGTTAAACCATTTTACAGAGAACCTGAGAACTATGTACAGTTATATTGTATATAGTTGAATGTTTGGGGTTTTTTCTGTATTGTTTTGCCTCCGAACAATTAGGATATCAACAACTATATACATGTGGGTAAGTGTTGTGTCTAGACAGGGTGCACTGTGCATCAGTCGTTGTTAGTGTTTTACAAAGAAGTGTTTTTTAGCTCTGTTTAGGGTAGGTGGAGGGTTTAAAAAAAAAACAGTTTTGGACAAGTTTCTGGAGAAAGTCCATAAGCTGCCATTTTTTTAACTTTGTATTTTGTAATTCTTGCTGTAGGCCAAGAAATAAAGGGGCAAAGATGCAGGTAACAAACAAAGGCACTAAAAATATATAACAGAGGATGTTCAGAGAAGGAAGTAGACATCACAATCAGCTACATCCACATGGTTTGACTCTTCTCTAGAGACAAACAAATTCTATTAGGTTGTATGGGCTTAAAAAAAAAAGGAACTTTTTAATATAAACTCTGCAAGGGCCTTCAGCAATGCCAAGTTACATGTGAAAAATCGGGAAACGCTTGTACTCTTGCTTCCAAAACCAGCTCGTTCATGCATTTAAAAAGCGGGATATAAATACAGCTAAATAAAATTTAAAATAAAAATGAGACAATATGATCCGGCTCTACAGCAAAAGTCGCAATTAGGGTAGTTCTGTCAATTATAACAGCTGGTGAACTCTCAAGAAACCCTCCCTCTCAAGTCCATGGAATCTCTCAAGAAACCTTCTCAAGTCCATGGAATCTTGCTGTCACTCTGATCCTGTTGTCGAACACCCACAGACATCAAAGACAAATATCGTGCTTGTACTACTGGAGGAAAATTTTCGAAAAGTATCTTCAAAACCCCAAGCACATATTTACGCAACATTTCAGCTGGAGCTGAGACTTTGGAAAATTCATAAAGCAGAAATTTATGCTTATTTTTATTTTCCAAATGCTCTAGCTTCTGTGCCTCCAACAATTCGTCCTTAGCCATAGTCAAGTATAAGTCTACTTGCACAGCAAGATGCGCCTCAAGTAGCCTCAACCTTGTTCCTTGCTGGGTTTGCTCATGAGAGAGGCCGTTGACGGTCCCAGAAACTCTAGATACATCTTTAAATTCCCCAGACAACAAAAAGAGAATATTCAAACCTTTGATAGTGCCCCATAAAGAATCAAGAGCAACCACTGCAGGTCTCTAACTGGCCAAGAGCTGGTAAAGCAAGTGACTAACTCTTCACTCGTGGCCATCTGCCGCCTGCTTCTTTGCACTGGAATGCTGGTCCTCTCCATCTAAGCTCTGCTTTGCTCCTGGGGATAGGGAGGGAAGACAGTGGCAGGAGCCATTCTAAGTAAAGTCTGGACCTCCCCAAGAAGGGTGACCGATGAAAGTACCTCATTTTTGCTACATGCACTGCATGAGGGATATGGTACTGCCAAGACCCAGAACTCCTGGAGATATGGAGGAAGGGAAAGTGGGTGTGAGTTAAACAGGGGAGTTGTGTGCTGATAAGCTTAAGGTGAGAGTGCAAATGAAAGGTGATGCAGATTATCCTGGAGAGGGTGAACAAATTTGTAGGTGGCCCCGCTCCTGTGGCTGGCAGCTGGGACATGTCCTTGCTGTGTGGACAGGAATGGCTGAGGGGATGCTGATCTTTCTGCCACTATCTATTACATTAGCCTGGTCTCTCTCTGGTTCTGCTGCAGTATTTGTAGACCTACGAGCCTGGGCTTATTGGATGGTTCTTCCAGTAGCCAAAGATCCACCCCATGTTTCTGCACATTGGCTGACCTGGTGTTCATTAGGTCTGTTCTTCAGACAACTGAAGTTAGTCTATTTTCTAATCTTCCATTCCTTTAGTGTTCTGAGGTTTATTGTCCTGTTTGATCAAAATTAAATTCAGAATTTGTAGAATGCTCGAACGGATGAATAAGGTGCAGTTCAGGTTGCCCCTTGAATGAAGTCATGTTAGTTGAGAGGTGGGCTGAAGGGAGGGTGTTGGGAAAGAGGGGAACCACGAGCTTTGGAAAGTTCATGTTCATTATCCACTTTGAGGTTGTATGTTGGTGCAATAAGAGATGTGCCAGGTCGTCGTCCTCTTGTGCCACTGTCGCAAGTCAGTGTGACTGGCAGTAAAATTCACACATTCAAAGGAAACCAATGAGCACTGGCATTAATGCATGTGTAGTGATGGTTGCTAGCAACTCTGTGTCTACAGTGATGGTAAATCTGTGTGAGATGATCATATATTGTAGTTGAGCAGGTGAATCCATGGAATGACCTCCCCAAGGGAGGTGATAGATCCTTATCTGACCCTCAGTCTATAGATTTTTTTTTTATTTAAACTTATTTTTATAGTGCCTTTCTACCATTGAAAGTGTTTTACAGTGAAACAACAAACCTAACCAGGCACTGAGATGCACTGTAATACAGTGAAACAGAACATAATAAAAGGTAATAGTATGTACAATCAACTTTTATACATTGTGCAGATCTTGAGTCTAACAGTGTGTCTAGGTCAGTGGTTCTCAACCTTTTTTGTACTGTGACCCCTTTTTACCATTGGTCAACTTCTGGTGACCCCCAATGATAAAATCAAATGTGGCTCTCTTCCGTTACTGTAACGCATTGTTGCTGTAATCATTTGTTGAATTATTAATATATTATAGGCCTTTGCAATATGTTTTATTTATAAAATTTACTTATTTAAACCACAATAGTTAATCACAATAACAAGTAACAATATTTGATTTCAAAATTATGATGATTTTGTAGTCAAATCACTAATATGAAATAAAATTATTTTTTCTACCTTTGTTGTCTGACCAATTTATTCTCTGATCATGCTGGTTCCGATCTGAGGCTTCTGCTTTCCTTTCTTCTCTTAACTCTCTTTCTGTGGTCTATGGTCCATCTGACATTTCTTATCTCTTCTTTCGTTTTCTTCACTTCTTTCCATCATCCTATTTCCAATCCCAGTAACCCTCCCCAGTATCAGCCCCTTTCCAGTCCTCACCCTCAGTACCTTCCAATGTCAACTTGCATTCCCATGACTGCCACTGGTGTCCATTCCCTTCCAGTCCCCCTCCTTCCCCACTGACCAGTTCCTCCATGGCAGCCCCTCTCAGATCCACTCCCTTCCAGTTCCATTCTCCCATCCCCTCGTATCAGCCCATTTGTAGCCGTAGCCCCCAGTTTTCTTCCAGGGCCAGCAGCTCTATCCTCCCCTCCCCACAATCAGCCCATTACCGGTCGTACCCCCCATCAGCCCATTTCCAGTTCTAACCTCCCCGATCAGCTCATTTCCAATGCTAGCCCCCCATTAGTCCATTACCAGTCCTACGCCCCCCCCCATCAGCACATTACCAGTCCCAACCCCCCCTTGATCAGTCCATTCCCAGTCCTAGCCTTCCCTAATCAACCCATTACCAGGCCTAGCCCCCCCATCTGCCCATTATAATCCTAACCTGCACTGTCTTCCCTGTCTGTCCAGTATGTCCCCCTGTCTCTTCCCTTTGTCTATGTCAGCCCTCCTATGTCCATGTCAGCCCCCCTCCCTCCATCCATCCATGTCAGCCCCGTTGCAGGTTCCCTGCCCCCCTCCTCCCCTCTCCCTGTCTGCCTGCTACTGCTCTGTTCTTCTGCAGCCGCGGCTCCCTGTCTCTTAGGGAACCGTGGCTATGCCTGTGAAACCATTGCAGAGCCTTCCCGTCTCTCGACGGGCTCCATGCAGCATTGTCCTACCTCCAAAGGAACTGATAAACAACTTCCTTTTGAGGCAGGACAATGCTGCATAGAGCCCGTCAAGAGACTGGACGGCTCCAACGGTTTCGCAGGTGCGGCTGCATTAGAAGGGAAGCGGTCAGTTTGCCGCTGTCAAGAAGCGGACTTGGCAGCAGCAGCAACTTGTGCATGTTGTGTGTGTGTGTGTAGTTTTTTTTTTTTTTTTTAACGGCGGAGTGAGGCGACCCCCATGGGGGTCATGACCCACAGGTTGAGAACCGCTGGTCTAGGTGGTGGTTTATCTAGAGCATGCTAGATAGCTTGTGTCTCTGGAGTTGAGGATGTGTTAAAGTGGCTTTGGAAGAGAAATATCTTCATTCTCTTGCTAAAGTCAACCGGGTATGAGTATCCTATTAGATCTGGAGTAGGGAATTAAATAATGTTGGTGCAAATAGGACAAATGCCCAGTTACATGTGGACTTCTTGCTCGTAATTGTCTGAGATGGGATGGAGAGGAGGTTGAGGGTGCTATGTCTTCGTAGCCTTTCGTTCTTGGGACTTGATATCATCAAGGTTTGAAGGCAGGTAGCCGATTCCTTGTGTAAGATATTAAATATTGTGATGAGTACCTTGTATCTGATGTTTGCTGTGATAGGGAGCCAGTGGAGCTGCATTGGTATGGGGGTGATGTGAACCCGTTGAGATGCTCCATAGTTTATCCTTGCTGTGGTATATTGTCCCGTTTGTAGAGGGTGAAGGGTATGTTTAGGTAGTCCTTAGTATATGATGTTACAATAGTCTGATAGGTGTGATTATGGCTTGAAAATTCAGACACTGGTCTATTATGCCAAGGTATTTTACTTCTGCTTTCACTCTAACCACATTGTCCAGTGTCAAGGTTCCTGGTGGAGAGAAGGATAGGTCAGTGAAGATGTATAGGGTTTCTGTCTATCTTATCTTGATGCCAAGGTTGTGCAGAGTAAGCCGTTTTCTGACATCTGCAAAGCATTTGTGTAGGCTGAAGTTGGGAGTTAAGGTGTCAAAGGAGGTGATGAACATGAAATCATTAGTGTGTGTGTGTGTGTGTGTATATATATATATATATATATATATATATATATATATATATATATATATATATATATACGTATTTTGTGCGCTCTGAATATTTTGCATATTGGCTGGATGAATAAGTTGAATAGTAGGGCCGAGAGGCTTGAACCCTGAGGTACTCCTAGTTGCTGAGCAAATGAATGTGAAGTCTTCTGACCAATTTTTACTTGCTGTCTTTGGCAGCAGGTAGGAGTGAAACCATTTAATTGTATTGTCCCATAACCCACTATCAGAAAGCTCTGCAGGTGTTGGTGATGTGGGAGTCCAAAGTTGGAGGCAATGTTGAGAAATATGAGGATGTATATTAAACTTTAAATGAAATGTACAAAACTTAATGGAAGACAGTTGTTACTTATGAAATGTGATATTTTGCCAGCACCAGAGGGAAGCAAGAACCAAAAGAGTTAACACATCTTCTAGCACTGGTCAGGCCTACTGTCTCTCTTTTGGGTTGGGATGCTGCCTTTAGTCTCATGCTGCTCCATTTCAGGGTCTTGGAGCCAGAGCTCCCTCTAATGAACACTTGACATACTGCAGGCAGTTTATAAATTCAGCAGCACTTGATCCTGATACACACTAGTGGCGTCATCTGTTCCATCTCCTCCTCTTCCCCCTCCCCTTCTTAAAAAGAATAACCTCTGTACTTTAAAACAAGCTTATTTAGTCATATAGCTTTAAGTGAAAAATTGAGATACTTTATTCCATTTTAGCTGGGAATGGACGCAAGCCTAGATTTAAGCCTAAGCAATGGAGACAACATTTTGATAAGCGCCAGAGTACTGCCTTCAATCTAACCTTTTGCTGCCAGGCAGCAGCAGCAGTTAGCAGCGGTCCCAGAATCAAACTTCAGCACAGAGCCTGCGTTTGTGCTTTGAGTCAGATGGGCTCTGCTCTACTCTCTTGCACAGATTTCCATGGTAATGGGAAGCCCATGCAGGGGCAGGAGGTAACCGCAGGGTCTCTCCGAAGTTCAAAGCACAAGTGTAGGCAGGCTCTGGCTGAAGTTTGATTTTTGTCAACACAGATAAGCACCCAAAATATAAATCTGACCCTGCGTGGGGGAATATATTATATATTTTTTTAAATTTGATCAGGGTTGGTCATAGAGAAGTGATATGTTTTAAAATTGTCATTTAACATTCATTGTTAAGTGATGTCTCGGACTTATGAGGACCCTCTGGATAGTTGTCCTAAACTGCATTCGATCTTCAGTCAGGTGGATAATTGTTGAGAGTAGCTCCATAGCTGCTACTGTTTGAGCCATCACATCGCTGGTCTTTCTCCTATGAGCTTTCTCTTTGCATGATGTGTCTAAAGTATGAAAGTCAAAGGCTTGTTATTTTATGCAATGCAAAGTGTGCCTTCGAGTCAATGCTGACTCCTGGCGACCCAGAAATTTTGATAAAGCATCCTTTCAGTGAAGCCAACCTTTCAAAACAACCATCTTTAAAGCATTTAACAGTTCCTTTAACTCCTTCTGAAACCACTGTTACCAAAGGTTTAAAAGATTGTCTGCCTCCCTAAACATGTCAATGTGCTGCTGTGTGGGAAGAACTACAGGAACCTCTGGAGGAAATTTTGCTAAAGGATTTTATTTTCTGCATAAAGCCCTCTTATACAACTATCCCAGGGGTTACGCTGATAAAAGCACAGTAACAAGGAAGCGCAACCTCTTACACATTCTATACGCATTTACACCCTGCTCCTGCACAGCATGTATAGCCACAGCTTCAAGAGCTATGCTTTCTGCCAGTTTCCGCCTCATACCTTATAAAGCCATAGAGGCGCCTACGCACCTTCACATACACACAACTTGATATCAAGTGTGCACGTGCAACTGTTTTCATTTTGTCTGTCTTTTTGATTTCTGTTTGAATGATTTGCATACTTCTTTACTTTGACCTGTAAAATTAAAAATCTTAAATTTGAATTCCTTGCTTTTTGCATTTTTATTGTGGCAATATTCCTCTTTCTGCCAGTTTTTTTGGTGGATTCTCTTTGTCTACCCTCTTGATTTAAATATAGGGTCTGTAGCATGAAAGTAGCAGTTCATTATCTCCTCATCTGCAGAAGTCCACTTAACTATAGTAAATCTTCTTTAACTTTTTCATTAATTTCTGTGGTTTATCTCCTGCCAGAGCTGATCCATGAATACGCTCACCGTGGCCTTTGGCAGGGATATTACCTGCATCAGCACTATCGTTACTACCATCATTAGCCCTAGTGTGGAGCCTATGACTGGGCACCTTTTATCCTTTTATAACTTAAACTTTTATATAGGTTTTCTTTTTTCTTTCCTACCATACTTGAATTGTAGTATTGCCTGGCTGGAATTTAGTATAGATTTTGTACAATGGGGTCACGATGTGAAGGTATTCAGCAAGACTTGGGGAGGAAACTATCTTCTCTCCCCCTAGAAGATGCACAGGAATTTACCAACTGCTACTGGGGAATTTGTAGTAAACGACGTTAGTGTAGCTGGGTTTAAAAAAGGTTTGGACAAGTTTCTGGAGGAAAGGTCCATAAAACATTATTAAAGTGGACCCAGGATATCACTGCTTGACCCAATACAAGCATTGTGGAACCTGTGTCTTTTAGGGAAACTGCTAGGTACTTGTGACCTAGATTGGCCACTGCTGGAAACAGGATACTGGGCTTGGACCTTGGTCTGACCCAGTATGGCATATCTTGATGGACCTTGGTCTGACCCAGTATGGAGTTGGAGGAGTGGCCTAGTGGTTGGGGCAAGGTACTTCAGGCTGGAAGGTCGGGGGTTCAAATCCCACTAGAGGACAGCAACCTTGGGCCGGAAGGACTGGGGTTTCTAGTCCCACAGGTGCTCCTTGTAGTCTTGGGCAAGCCACTTAACTGTTTTACAGGGAACATGAGCTATGGAGGGTTATCTCCAAGTTATAATGCCCTGTTCAATGTAATTTCAGTTTGTTCAATGTAAACCGCACTGATGCAGAATAGCGCGGTAAATAAAATAAATAAATAAATCTTATGATGTTTTTTAAATTTCATTTCAAATAATTTGTTTTATTTATTCCAACATGCTGTGTCAATCCTCTCAAAAGCAAATCAGAGTGGTTTGCAATATTTAAAGCAATTTATTAACAAAATATACATACAGAGACTTTTTTTTGAAAACCCAGGACATTACTACCCACAGTGCTGACATTTTGAGAGGGGACGGGGGCTCTCCTCCTGCTGCTGAGGCAACATGACACGCCCTCCCCCACCCACCCACTCTGGCAGCAGCCCTGCATTTGTTTGCAGGCCTGGAGGTGTTCCTCCTGGGCTGAGGTCTCGCAGTGTGGCTGTTATTGCAAGACTTTTGGCCTGGGAGCTAACAGCTGGGCTGCTTGGGTGGAATGTACGCTGCTGCTCTCACGACCTCTTCTCACGTCCTCCTTGCACAGTCCAAAAATGCCTTCATTTTTTTAAATTGATAGGTAACTGGCTTCCACTTGCCGTTCCAACAGTAAAAGTTCCAAAGCAACAAGTCTGCATAACTAAAAGAGTGTTTTGGTTTGTTTTTTAAAGTTGGCATCAACTGCAATTTAGATGGTAATTAAATTCTAGGGGCCCCTTACTGCTTACAGGTTTAAAAAGCATGGTGGTAGGGAGGGCCCCAGACCCATCTTTAAAACAAAAATAGGGGGGCTCATGGGTGCTCTTACTGGCCCTCTCGCCCAAATTAGTGGTTCTCTTCTCACCAAAATTATTTGGCAATCCCTCCACCTTCCTATTTCTGATTGGGGATCATTCAGAGCACATCTTCCTAGCACCTACTAGGAAGAGGCTAGAAAGCCCCCTTCATAGGGCGTCTAAAATCTTCTCTACCATCCCATTTACCCTACTTAGATCAACAAGCTAACAAAAGAAATGACGTATTGATAGGAAACCCTCTTCCTAGCCCCTGCCAGGTACTTGTAACCTGGATTGGCCACTGTTGGAAACAGGATACTGGGCTTGATGGATTTTGGTCTGACCCAGTATGGCATATCTTATGTTCTTACTCTATGGAATACACGCCATCTGATTGTGCTTAAGAATTCAGCTGCTGACTTAAAAGAGATTAAAGTATGTCTTTCAGACAACATTCTCCCCACTGTCTGTGCTGGCTCTATAATGTGTTTCAGTATGACCTGTCCTATACGTACCTCTCTTACTAATACTTCCTGTCATGGCTTTTTTTTTTGTTTTACTCTGGTAGTGTTAAACTGCCTTGATGTCTATCTCTAGTAAAAGGGCAGTATATAAAATAAATATTTGTAAGCAATGGTTCCTGAGCCTTTGACTAACTCTGTTCTCATCGTAATGTGCTACATAAAATGGGCCTGTTTATGTACAAAACATATGCACCTTCTTCTCACTTCAATCTATGTATGATTTTTGTTAATCTTGCCCTAGATTTTATAAAGACATCCTCCACCACATTTTTTTAAATCCCCACAAACATCTATATGTAAGCCCTTGGGCTTTATCCTCTCTGAGGGAGGAACTTTGCTTGCTATCTTTTTTTCTGCTTTGAATTGGAGCCCCTGTATGCCCCAGGAGAGGAGGAGCAGTTGTCCTAGGTGTGCTGCTAAAACAACCCTTGGTTGTGTGCCCATGGGCATGTGACCAAAGGGAGGCGTGAAACAATAGCTGAGGGAGTTACATGGGGATACAGAGAAAAAGTGTTTCCAATGCAGGCGGTCAAGGTTGTGAAAATCAGGCCAATAGATCATCTTCAATTAACCAGCATGATTTGCCAAAGCTTGAAGGTGCTTTTGGTACTGTGAGTACTCCTCTGAGATGTCTTCTCCATCATGCATGGGTGTTGCCCAGCCCAGCCCAGCCAGGGAACTTGCCTTCAAGCAGATGCCTCCCCTTTGTGGATAAGTGAGAAGGTAATCTGCTCACCTCCTCACTGAGGTTGTCTTCTATTCTAGACCGGGGAACTGTTTCTTCTGACTTTAAGCAGATGTTTAGTGCATTGTAGTTTCCCAGCTGCCTCAAATCCATTGGATTCCAGAAACTTCACTATTCTCTTTTAGCGGTGTTTTCAATAATTTACTCACCACAGCGGTTAGATGAATTGATCTGTAGTTTTCAACCTCATCCTTACTTCCACTTTTGTGCCTTTCTCCAGTCTGCTGGGACCACTCTGACTCCAAAGAAGTATTGAAAAGGTCAGTCAGTGGAGCCACTAGAACATCACCAAGTTCCTTCAGTGTTCTTGGATATATCCCATCCTATCACTTTATTTGTCTACTTTTAGTTTAGCTAGTTCCTCACTAACACAATCTTCTGAAAATTGTTCAAGATCCCTGTCCTTTCTGTTCCCATTTGTGAATGTTTTTGGAGGTCCTGCTCCTGGCCATTCATCTGTGAACACAAATCAGAATATTTGTTAAGCAATTCTGCTTTATCCTCATCAGCTTCTACATATTTCTCCACTTCACCCTTGAGTCCGACAATATCACTTTTGCCCTTCCGCCTCTCACTAACACATCTGAAAAAATGTCTTATCCCCCTATTTTATTGCATTAGCTATTTCTTCTTCTTTTTGTATCTTTGCTTTCCTGACTGCTTTGCTAGCTTACCTAAATTTTTCAAATATAGGTGCCTGTCTTCCTCTCTCTGGGATCTCTTCTATTTCCTGAAGGCCTCCCTCTTTTTCTTTCTTTTCAGCTACTACTTTTGAGAACCATAGCAGCCTTCTTTGTTTTATATTTATTTACCTTTCTAGCAAAAAGATTTGTTGCCCTTAAAATGTCCCCATTCAGTTTTGCCCACTATCTTTTTTACATCCCGCTTAACAATTGGACTTGGTGCTTACCAATGGTGAAAGGGTTTCTGATGTTATGGTGGGAGATCTTCTCGCATCCAGTGATCACCAGATGGTGTCGGTCAGTATTAATACTAGGGCTGATAAAATTCATTCAAAAGCAAGGGTCTTAGACTTTAGGAAAACTAACTTTGCCAAGATGCCAGTACCTCAAGGAGTTGTTGGTGGGATAGGAACAGTTGGGTTAGGTAGAAAAACAGTAGGCAAAACTGAAAAGGGATATTTTAAGGGCAACCAACCTTTTTTGTTAAAATGGTAAAGGAAAAGGAGACCACTATGGTTATTGAAAGTAGCTGAAAAGGTGAAGAATAAGAGGGAGGCCTTCATGAAATACAAGAGATCACAGAGAGGAAGACTGGCAGCTTATATTTGGAAAAACTGAGAGAAGCTAGCAAAGTAGTCAGGAAAGCAAAGACTCAAAGAGGAGGAAATATCCCCCCATTTTATTGCATTAGCTAAGGCAATTTTCAGATATGTTAGTGAGAAGATGAAGGGTAAAAGTGGTATTGTCAGACTCAAGAGTGAAGGGAAGAAATATGTAGAAGCTGATGAGGATAAAGTGGAGTTGTTTAACAAATATTTCTGTTCTGTGTTCACAGATGAAGAACCAGGAGCAGGAACAGAAGTGAGGGGCATCTTGAATGATTTTCAGAAGATTGTGTTCATGAGGAGCTAGCTAAACTTAAAGTAGACAAAGTGATACACCCGAGAATACTGACGGAACTTGGGGACATTCTAGCAACTCCACTGACCAACATTTTCAATGCATCTTTGGAATCGAGAGTGGTGCCAGAGGACTGGAAAGAGGCACATGTGGTCCCTTTACACAAAAGAGGAAGTAAGGATATGGTTGAAAACTACAAGCCAGTTAGTCTAAACTCTGTGATGAGTAAATTTTTGGAAACGACGCTGAAAGAGAAAATAGTGAGGTTTCTGGAGTCCAACAGATTACCGGATCCAAGGCAGCATGGATTCACCAGAGGCAGGTCTTGTCAGACAAATCTGATTTCTTTTGACTGTGTGACCAGGGAGTTGGACAGAGGGAGAGCCCTAGATGTGTGTACTTAGATTTCAGAAAAGCCTTTGACACTGTTCTGCATAGGCAATTTATAAACAAACTGAGCACCCTAGGGATGGACCCTAAAGTTACTGCTTGGGTTAGAAATTGGTTGAGTGGGAGGTGGCAAAGGGTACAGATAAATGGAACTCACTCTGAGGAGAAGGTGGTTACCAGTGGTGTGCTCCAGGGATCTGGCCTTGGTCCGATTCTTTTTAACATCTTTGTTAGTGATATTGCAGAAGGGCTGTCAGGTAAGGTTTGCCCATTTGTGGATGATACCAAAATCTGCAATAGAGTAGACAACATGAGGAGGGATCTACCTAAGCTTGAAGAATGATCTAGAATTTGGCAGCTGAGATTTAATGTTAAAAAATGCAAGGTCATGCATTTGAGCTGCAGTAATCCAAGGGAGTGATATGGTATAGGGGGTGAAGTACTTCTGTCCACAAAAGAAGAGCAGAACCTAGGTGTGATTGTGTCTTATGATCTTAAAGTAGCTAAACGGGTAGAAAAGGCAACAGTGAAAGCTAGAAGGATGCTTGGGTGCAAAGGGAGAGGAATGGCTGGCAGAAAAAAGGAGGTGATAGTGCCTCTATATAAGTCTTTGGTGCGGCATCATTTAGAATATTGTGTGCAATTCTGGAGACCTCACCTTCGAAAGGATATAAACAGGAGGGAGTTGATGCAGAGGGTGGCTACTAAAATCGTTAGTGTTCTTCATTATAAAGCATATGAGGACAGACTTAAGAAGCTTAATATGTATACTTTAGAGGAAAGGCGGGATCGAGGTGATATGATTGAGATGTTTAAATACCACAGGAGAAGAGCCTCTTTCGATTAAAAGCAAGCTCTGCTACGAGAGGACATAGGATGAGGGTGAAAGGGGATAGAGTCAGGAGTAATATGGAATTATTTCTTTACAGAAAGAGTGGTAGATGTGTGGCATAGTCTCCCAATGGAGGTGGTAGAGATGAAGACAGTATCTGAATTCAAAAAAGCATAGGACAAACACAGAGGATCTCTAAAGGAAAAAGGGACGATTGATATGGAAAGGCAGACTAGATTGGCCTTGTGGTCTTTTTCTGTCATCATGGTTTCTATCCCCTTGCACGCGCCAGCAAACAGTACAAAAAGATGGTCTGACTTATGAAAGGAATTCATAATCTCCAAGAACCATTCTCCAGCCATCCACAAAGCAAAGATCTTTACCATTCCCCAATACGGCTTCTTAGAGAAGGAGGGGAGGGCAAACCGCCTGGTTCACATGAAAGGGAGAAGCCGTTTCAGGGAAAGAAGGGAGAGACAGGCCAAATGGAAAAGATAAGTAAGGAGCTCAGCAAGCCAAAGCCTGTGGATCAGAAAACTGCCTTGTGGAACAATCGCAACCAAGAAGATCGTTTTGAGCGTCAAGTCCTGCAGAGTAGTGTGCTTCAGTGGCTCAAAGCGCTCTGACTGCTGGGCCCGAGCGCCAGACACAGATCCCCGGAAGGGACCACAGCCCATAGGGGAGGCAAAGATGCCAAAACCCCCTGAAAAAAGGAGTGAAACATCCGGGTGTATGGCTAAAACTTACCAGTCAATGGCCCTCTGAAACAGGCCAAAGCTGCCACCTGAACCTTCAGAGAACTAAGAGGCCCTTCTCCAGACTGTCCTGCAGAAAAGGCTGCAGACAGCATCTTGGTTGCCTCAGGAGCCAGTCGCTGTGTATGGCACCAGACCCACACTTAAACCAAGCTGGTAGATTGCTTCTGGGCTCTGAGCAGAATGGACCACCACTGCTGGAGAGAAGCCCATATGTGCTAACAGTCTCCTTACAGGAGCCAAGCTGTAAGTGAGAAAGGAGCCGGGTCCTCCAGGACAAGCATCCCCAACACAATAAGTTCCTGAGATGGAGGCAAGTGAAGAGGTGGCACTTGCAGGAGCCGCATCAGATCTCCACATCATGCTCTCCTCGGCCAACCCAGCACCACTAGAATAATCTTTCTCGGATGGCACACCATACACCGAATCACATTGCTTGACCCAATACAAGCATTGTGGAACCTGTGTCTCTTGGGGATACTGCTAGGTATGTATGACCTAGATTGGCCACTGTTGGAAACAGGATACTGGGCTTGATGGACCTTGGTCTGACCCAGTATGGCATATCTTATGTTCTTATGCCCCATCAGGGGTTATGGAAGAAACACCTACAGCAGGTGCAGACCTAGTCAAGATTGAGCCAGGGCACCAAAGCTTTTGGACCCACGCTCCATGTGGTGACTGAAGAAGCAGCACACTTTGGCACTGGAGCGGGTTGCCATCGAATCCCTCTCAGGGTGACCACAGCAGAAACAACTGAAAATACTTCCTGACTCAACTCCCATTCTCCTGTGACCAGAGAGTGCCGGGTGAGAAAATCCATTTGCACAGTATCCACCCCAGGAATGTGCAGGGCTGCCAAACTAGGAGGCTCTTCACCACCCAGGCGAGCCACCTCGGCACTCCTTGTGCCCCTTGCCAATTGACATAAGCTACCACCATGGTATTGTCCAAGAACACATGAACTTCCCAGTCCTCAACCAGGGGCCAGAGACACAGAAGAACCAACCTGATGGCCCTCAGTTCAGGGCAGTTTGATGCCTCCCCACGATTCCAATGGTCCTGGGCTATTTGGCCTTAGTAATGGGTTCACCAGTCCGAGAGAATGGCATTCAGCACCAGAAGGATCCATGAGCAGACTGGGCTGCTACCACCACCGTAGGCTGGTCTTCACCATCATTGGGAGCAGAAGTCTGAGCTCGAAGTACTGAACAACCTGGCCTCTGGGAGCCTGTTGCAAACAGAATAATGCTAGGCAGTCCAACAGCCTTGACTTCTTTTCCACTAGCAGAAAGACTCTACACACTTAAGTAATGGGGAAAAAAACATACTCCCAGAAACTTCAGGGACCAGGAATGCAAGAACTAGCTCTCCCCCCCCCCCCCCCCATGATTGCCCAGCCAAGGCTCATCAGAAGGGACACCACTTGAAGAGCTACCCAAGACACCTCCGAAGGAGAATGGGCTCAGATGAGCCGGAAGTCCAGATGTGGGCACACACAAATCCCTTGGTGCCATAGTGCTGCAGAAACCACCACCGTGACCTTGGAGAATGTCTTTCAGGCAGTGGAGAACCCAAATGGAAGGTGAGAGTCAAGCATGGCAATACAGATACTTGCTGATTTACAACCCCCCCCCCCCCCCCATCAGGATATGAAAATATGCCTCAGCCAAAATCTGAGACACCGGGATCACCCTCTGAGTACCACTTTAATCCTGGATGGCAAAGTTTCCATCCAGAAACTCCTGACGTACAAGCGCTTATTGATACTTGAGGTCTAGAATGGGAGATTGTTGGGGGCATAGCTTGAGCCAATCAAAAATCTACTAGTGTATTGCCCATTTCATATATATGATCAAAATTATCCATGTTGGGATTTACAGCTGCTCTGTGGCTTGTGTGTAGCTTTGTAAAATGGCTCTGCTGGCTCTAAGTGTCAGCAAATCCATGTGTGCTCCTGCATGTCCTTCTATAGATTTTAGAAAAGGCTCCACCTTTGGAAGAGCCTTTTCTAAATCACCACCTGAATTGTGTACATCCCAACCTTGATGTTTAAATTCCAGTCTCACAACCCAGCCCGATCGACATCAGAGGAAGGATGCGGGCAGGTGAGCTTTTCACCACTCCCCATCGCCAAAGTCAATCGTTGGGAGTCCGAGGAGTGGGCAGAGGCTGACAGAAAAAGTGGCTTCTACCTGCTACACAGGCCCCTTGGGCCTATACTCCGGAAGGCAGTAAGATTTCATCTTGCCCAGGTCCTTCACCAACTTCTTCAAATGGGACCCAACAGAAACCTCCCTCTAAGGCCAGATGGGCAACTGGGCTTTGGAAGAAGAGTCTATTGCTCCGTGTGTGAGCCAAGAAAATGCTGCATCGCCATCAACAGGGCACAATACCTGGTCATTAGACCTATCAGGCTATACATGGCATCGGAAAGGAAAACTGTAGCTGACTCAAGAGGGGTAGAAAATACTAAATCTCGAGACGTCAGGTCTGCATATACTGCCAAATGAAGAACTGTAGCCGCCACAGAGAACTAAATCTTTCAGTCCATAGTATCCTTTAAGGCCAATCTGCCTTCCGCAGGAATGGTGGTCCATCTGGTAACTGCCGTGACCTATGTATCCACTTTGGAAACATCAAACCACACGCCTCCTCTGGGAAAGCATGCATCCTCTTTATATACCCAGTTTGAAAATGGAAGTGTGCTCAAGCACACCTCTGTCTGAGGGCCTCGCCAGAAGGCCCTTTTGGCATGGACCAAGATAACGATCCACCAAAGCAAAACAGGCCATCAAACACAGGCCAGATGGCACCACGATCACTATACCAACCAAGCAATCTATCGCTATACCAATCTGCTGGCAAGAACACAGCATGAGAAGATGATAGCACAGTGAGCTGAGATTCTTCTCCGCTCCCTCCTCGGACCCAGTCACGCAGCACCACCCCTCTGACAGCAAACCTAACAAACTGAACAACATGCTTCAACTGTAGGCCCTCATCTACTCCCTCCTAGCCCTACTCATCCTCACTTCCACCACACAATCCCTCCTACACCCCTACCCCAACCCCTTTTGCCCTACATCTTCACATGTAACTACCCCCTGCACTCGTAGCCAAACCCCTCACCTCAGTATCCCTTAACTGCTCCCTCCTCAACGCATGCTCTGTGAAAAATAAAGATTCTCCCATAAGAGATCTCCTCTTCACCCACAACCTAGACATCCTCTGCATCACAGAATCATGGCTCACAGAAACGGACACAATCTTCCTAAATCAAATTCAACCCCCAGACTACAGCCTCTTCCATTCCCCATGCACTTGCACAAAAGGGGGCAGCATCCTCATCTTTGCTAAATCAGACCTAAACTTCACCAAGAAGGCTGCTGAATCCACTGCTTCCCTGAACACACTCACCATCTCAAACAAACCACTCCCCATCAGCACCAACCAACGACCTCTCCAATCTGCTCCACATCCCCCTCAAAAACAACACAAAGCACAAAGACCTCATCCTTTTAGGAGACCTCAACCTCCAGTCAACTTCAACCAAACAAGCCGCAACCTTCCTGGAAGCAATGATAGTAATGGACTTTTCTCAAATCGTGAACTCCCCTACTCACTGTAAAGGCAACCTCCTCTACCTTATCTTCACCAGCAACAACCCTACCCACATTGACTCTCCCCCCACCAATCCAAACCCTCCCAGCACTCCACATGACAGCCTGGACCATCACAGGAGCAGCCAGGCATGAACACATCACTCCCATCCTCAAACATCTTCACTTGTTCCCACTGCAATGCAGAATCCTCTACAAAATCCTTCTAATGATACACAAAGGTCTTAATCACCAAGCCTCCACCCACCTTCTCTCCCTCATCACACCACTGCAGATGAACAGACCATGGAGATCCTCCACTATGAACACCATGACTACCCCCCCAAGCAATAACAAAAGGCACTCAACAGGCTTGCGCCACATTTTTTGAGCTATATGCCCTCTCAACCTGAATTCCCTCCCTGACCACATAAGGACCACCACTGACCTTCTAACCTTCCGCAAGCTCCTCAAAACTCACCTCTTCACCCTCCACTTTGATCCTCCCTCCCCCCGCTCACAACATAAACAGCACTTTGTATATCGTCAATGACCAAATTTCATGAAGAACATTATGTATATAAAGTTCTTTATTTATTGTACAAAGTTGCCTGTTCAGTGTAAACATTGTTTGAAGTTCCATGTAAACTACTTTTGACCTGTGTGAAAAGAGGTATATAAATCCAGCCAAATAAATAAATGGAGGAAAACCAAAGATCTTGACATGCAACGACTATACCACATTAAGCAGAACAATTACAACTCTCTGATCAACAACTGTAAACACCACCATGCAATCAGTAAACAAGCCAAGAGAGCTTTTCAACATTGTGTGAGCTTTCACCAGGGACAACACACACCAGGAGACCATCGAGATTCACCCTCAACATGGCGAACCACTTAGTCAAACAAACAAAACGAACTTAACACCCATGCACAACAATCACGGAATGCAGCGGCAATAAAGTACAAACCTCTACTCAAGCATGGGAAGAATTTACCATATCGCCTCAAAGTCAAATTGAGCAAATAATCGCCGCCTTCAACACTGCCATTTTTCCAAGCAAACCTTGCCCTGTGCAATGGATAAAAATCACTAAAGAACAACTCAGCCCTTATATACAAAAAATAGTCAAATTATCCCTGCAGCAAGGATGCATGCCAACTTTCTCAAACGAGCAACAATTCAACCAATCTTGAAGAACACCTCACTCTGTAAAACAGACCATGCAGCTTACTGCCTGATTTCCAGCCTACCATTTCTTGCAAAAATCTTAGAGAAGGCCATACAGGCACAGTTCCAGGACCATACAGACCGCAATGCACCACTGGACCCACAGCAACATAACTTTAAGCCACGTCACAATGTAGAGACACTCCGGATGTCACTCTTTAACAACATCCTGAAAGGCATCGACAAGCCAAAAAATGGATTTCTTATTTTCATGGCCATCTCGCCCGCCTTCAACTCAGTCTCACACCCCATCCTAATTCAACGCCTCCAGAAAACTGGCATCTTCAACACTACTCTGAAATGGTTCACCTCGTACCTAAAGGACAGACTACAACAGGTAAAATGTGGAACAAAATGATCCACACCCTTCCCCACAATGCAGGGCATCCCACAAGGATCGGCACTCTGATCAATACTGTTCAACTTATACATGCACCCCATCTGTGACATCATCAAGAAACAATGTACTATTCCATCTCTATGCTGACGACCTCATGGTCTACACTCCGATTGACCTGGAAGCACCAAACACCACAACCATAACCCAATGCCTAGAAGATGTAGCCACCTGGCTCACCAGCAACAACCTCACACTGAATTACAAGAAAACAGAAGTGCTGTACATCAGCAGCAGCAACACCACCTTCAGCCCTCCATAACAAATCTAACTGCTCAACCAAACCATACCTGTAAAAGAGGAAGTGCACTACTTAGGCATCACACTAGACAAAAACATCAACTTCCAATCTCATATAAACAAGACAGCAGTGAAGGCATACCACAAATAAAACATCATAAGAAGGATTAAACCACTCCTACACCATGATCACTTCCAGACTATTTGCTAAGCGATCATCACACCAATATTGGACTATGGCAACTCACTCTACCAAGGTTTACGAAAACAAACCATTCACCCACTACAAATGGTGCAGAACACAATAGCGTGAATGATCATCAGTGGAACCAATAAAACAGATCACATCATACCAATATTATATCAACTACACTGGCTACCAATCCAAGCATGTGCCAAGTTTAAAACAATACTAAACATCTTCAAAATCATCCACCACTCCTCAGCAGATACCCTGGAAACCGTAATTACAAAAGAAGAAAGTGCCCGCCCCAGAAGTACCAATAACAGCTACACGATCAACGTGCCACTGGACTTCAGGAAAAGTAAGCAATCAGCATTCAAAAGAGCACTATCACTAGCCGCACCACAACTATGGAACATCCTGCCTCAAGATATCCGTTCCATCAAAGACTTCTGGAAAAGACTCAAGACCCTACTGTTCACAGAACACTATGGACACATTACATAATTACACAGCACAGCAACCACACCGAACCCAACAAAGGACTCTTAACATCCCAAAGACACGATAACCCACTCTGACCTAGAAAGCAGAACTATTGTAAATATGTTAAACAATGTGTAGTTACTACCCTTTTATTACCCCAAAGTTTTTATTGTACCCAAGTTGAGTTCAAGTTTCTTGTAAATTGCTTTGATTACACGATAAGGTGGTATAGAAAACAGTTTAAATAAATAAATAAAATGTGCTGTCATGTTTTACTGGGCATTGCCAAATGGTTAAGAGAGGAAACATATTAGGACTAAATTCTCAGTTTTCCTCTTGAAAAGAAGAAAGTAGCGGAGTACCTCCGGGAGGAGAGCAGAGGAAGGAAGGAAGTTACTTCTGTACTAAAGATAATGTTCTCTTTGTTCCAGGTAACAGGATATACATGCATCCCGACTCTCCCAACACAGGAGCACACTGGATGCGCCAGGAGATTTCATTCGGGAAACTAAAACTCACCAATAACAAAGGGGCATGTAACAGTTCAACACAGGTAAGCTCACCACGGAGGAGGAAGGGGACAATCGTGCACCTGGGTATCTCTACCACAAAATGACAACTATGTAACCAGAATACACCCCAATGCAGTGGAGGCCAAAATGTAACCAAAGCACACCCCACACCATGAGGGACCTAAGAGTGTAACCAAAGTATATCCCAACACCAGGAGGTCCAGAAATGAGTACCCCATAATGAAAATGTATTGGTAACAGTGTAGCTACAGCATACCCCAACACAGAGGGACCCAACAATGTAACCAGATCATGTCCACCATGGGGTAGCTAAGAGTGCAGCCAGAGCATAACTCGCCATGGAGTGACTCAACAGTGCATCTTGGATACCCTTATACAAAGAGCCCACCAATGAAACAAGAGTCCACCCCTCTCTCTCTCTAATGCCTGTTGTTTCCACAGATGGTGGTTCTTCAGTCTTTACACAAGTACCAGCCACGGCTTCACGTGACAGAGGTGAAGGAAGGTGAGACAGATGAGTATTCATCCAGCAAAACCCAGACCTTCTCTTTCGTGGAGACCCAGTTCATAGCAGTGACAGCCTACCAGAATGCAGACGTGAGTATGGGCTTATGGCAGCCTGGACAGTCAGAAAGGCATTCTTAAAGTAGCCTGTGATCAGGGCAATGTTCCCATCTGAGCAAAAAAGCAGCTTCTGGTCCATTGCGCTTGCGTAGAGATTTCCGCCAAAGGGAGTGTTGGAAATTTCTTCCTGACCTTTTGAGTCGTAAAGAGTGAAACTTCTGAAATTAGTGTTATCCAGCCTCAGCCTTTACCTCTGGCTTCCCATCTACAACCACTCTATATCAGGGATGGTGAATTTGAGCCCCCATCTCACCCAAACTATAAATTATCCTGGCTCTTCAAAAGCATGTATGTATTTTTCATAAATATTTCTTGTGGCAGTTTGTGAACCCATACCACTTTGCAGCACTTGGAAACCAGATTTGACCACTCCTAATTCTTCATCAGAGATCCTGCCATGATCCACCTCATCTTCAGAACTGGAAGCTGACAGGAGTCTCTAGGAATGTTTACTTGGAGTCAGGGAGGAGGAGGATTAATGCAGAAAATGTAAAAGGTTTCCGCTTCAACATAACCAGGGGCAGGAGCTATGTTCAATGGCCAGGGCAGCTTTCAGCATCAAGCCATTTCTAAATCAATCACCCATTCTCAACACTACTTGCTGTTACTATATAATCCCTCTGCTCACTCCCTGCCCTAGTCTGCCACCAACTGCAATGATTTTTTTTTGCTTTTCACAGATCACACAGTTGAAGATTGATCACAACCCCTTTGCAAAAGGCTTTCGGGACAATTTTGATTCGTAAGTACTTTTACCTTCAATTTTCTACCACTCATGCAAGTGACACCATTCATTTTCCCTTCTCACATCTGCAGTTTTAAACAAAAACAGATCTGTAGCCCTGTGTGATGGCCACTTGCCAAAAGACTAAAATTGGGCCAGTGTAACTCAGGATGGTGATCTGATGACAGACATTTTCTCCTGTACCATCTCAGGAATTATCTGCTAGATCACTGGTTCCCAACATTTTCTGAAAATCAAAATGAAAAAGAAAATCATATGCGCACCGTTCTCAAAACTTATTGATTTTTGTCGGGCATGCCATCAGGAGGAGAGTGATTTACTTAACCTCAAAAGCTGGACATGTCCATTTTAGTCAACTATGGTTCAAACTCAATAACGTCATGAAAGTACTCATCGTCTATAAATGGCAGTGTGGCAGAATGGAAGCTGAATCCAAGAGGAAAAGCAACTGCATGACGTGCACGTTTCAAGTGCCAAATTGAAGCATCATCAAATTCCTCCATGCACATTCAAAGTAAAACTGCCATGGAACGCTGAAGGAACAATGGCTGTTTTTGAGAACATGTCTATTCAATCATTGGCTGATGAAGAATGCTGTCAAGAGTAGAACCACCAAGGAAAAGTGAACATCCCACATGAAACCTGGGAATTCCCTTATTCACAGGGTAATGTTAGAAAAGGCTCTGCTAATCAATCTCCCGATTAAGACCATGGGGATGTACGGAACGTAAAGTAAAAATCCAGTGCTGTTCAAGCTATTGAAGGCAAGAAGTCCTGTCACTACCACGAGGATCATGTGGTTCATGATCTATAACTCGCCAGCAAAGATCCTCAAAATTATGGCCCAAAGCCACACAATGTTCAACAATGGGGGCTGTAGGAGTTTGTGAGTGCAAATGTGAGGCATGTTCCCCCAGCCTAATTTTAATGGCACGGGAGGTACAGCCCACGTACACCAAATCACATGGACATAGTAAAAGGTACACTACAAAACTGAAAGTGCTAATGGTGGACCAATAAAAACTATATGATATCCCCATGGTAGGGTCATCCCACATAGTGCTGGTCAGAATCAATGAACAAAATTGACAATGGCCACAAGCTGTGACCTGTCGTGGCTGAAGGGCAATCAGTAGTTAAGGCTGATTTTACCAAAATGTCATATAAATTGGAGCCCTGTGTAAAGGCAATGGGGAGGGGTTTAGAAAACCTTGGAGACTCAAAACAGGCCAATATTTCTTAAGTGGTGGGGATATTTCAAAAGGGTGTTTCTTTGAACTGGTTTCCGAAACATAGTAGCCAAACCTTCCAGACTTTTATAGATGGTAATGTCCAAAAAGTCTATAGTTTGAAAATGAATGTGGGTAGTAAATTTTATTTTAGCTTTGATGGTGTTTAACTATGACACACATTCATGTAATCTTTCCAGAGATGATGTCCACAAGAAAAAAATATCATCCAAAAACCTGCGCCATAGGCACACGTATCTAAACAAAGGAGATGAATAAATAAACCTTTCCTCAATATCTACCATGTTCAAAGTAGCTATAGAAGGGGCTACGGTTGCCCCCATGGCTATGTCAAAGGTTTGTAAAAAATAATTGCCATCAAAAAGAAAATTAATTTTGAGTGAGAACTGTCATGAGATGTAGTAAAAAGGACTTGGGTATCTGAGTGGGGGCATATCGGAAACATGCTTCAAGTAACAATAAGGCCTCCCCTTGGTCTATGTTTGTATACAGTGCCGTGACGCCTAAAGTAACCAACCAGAAGGATTCAATGGATTCCTGTATATCAGATAATTGGCCCAAGAAATGCATCAAATCCCTGATAAAAGATTTAACCTCGGCTGCTTCTTGCTTCAAAAAATATCACAAAACGTTGAAAGGGGTTTGAGAACCGAGCCCCTACAGGTGACAATGGGCTGACCCGGAGGGTTAGAAATAGAGTTATGAATCTTTGGAACAGTATAGATGGTGGGGATCTTAGCGTATGGGACAATAAAAACA
This sequence comes from Ichthyophis bannanicus, assembly GCA_033557465.1. Lineage (NCBI taxonomy): Eukaryota > Metazoa > Chordata > Amphibia > Gymnophiona > Ichthyophiidae > Ichthyophis > Ichthyophis bannanicus. Next base: position 644,848,189 of record CM066032.1, read on the forward strand.
AATTCTCTTTTATTGTGATCCATGCATTCTGATAAGTTTTGGCCACCAAAGCCTTTATCTGAACGGATAAATCCAAAGTAGGGCCAGATAATAAACGTTTGTAATAACGAACATCCTGTAGTTGGAGTGAGAGAGCTCTGTAATAAATGTCCTTATTTTGAAGAACCACTGCTCCACCTTTATCTGCACCCCTGATAATCAAACCATCATCAATGGCTAGCTGTTTGATAGCTAACCTCTGATCTCTCTCTTGTAATGTTGAAAAAAAAAACACATTGAAAGGTAGATTCTAAACTTTCAATATCCTTAAGAACCGGCACCTGGTAGGTGGCTATAGAAGGGTCCACCGGTCCCAGAGGAATCCATTTAGACGGTGCTTTCACCACAGAATAATTGATGTTGCTGCATCTGTCCTCAAAAAAACTTTTAATTTGTAATTTCCCGAAAAATTTGTACAAAAACACCTGCATGAGAAAAGCATCATATTTCACCGTAGGAACAAAAGAAAGACCTAAATTGAGAACACTTTCCTGTGAAGAGGTCAAACAATGAGGAGATAGATTAATCACGGCGGAGGTTTCTGTTTGGCTCGTTGTTTGGTGTTCGGAGGACCTATCCATTGATCTCCCTCATAAGACTGCCACACTGCCGTTTTATATAAGATAAGTACTTTCATGATTTTATTGAGTTTGAACCATATTTGATTAAAATGGACATGTCCAGCTTTTGAGGTTGAGCAAATCGCTCTTCTCCTGAAGGCATGCCCAACAAAATTAATATGTTTTGAGAATGGTGCACACATGGTGACTTTTTTATTCATTTTGATTCTTACTCATCACCATTGGGAAGTTTTTGCTGGTTCCCAACATTTTCTGTCATGACACACCCAGCCCTGTGTATGTTTGTTTTTGTGTCACGCCCTCACCTTTCCTACATTCCCTTCCATCCTCTGGCCTTGCCAAACCTGGTCCTTGTCACTTAACTATCTTTACCATCCATCCCCCCCCCCTCCCACCATCACCAACTTCCTCCCCTCCCCGTCTTCTGCCATAGCCTTCCCTATATTCCCACCCCCTGGCATCACTGAACTCATTACCTCCCCACTTCCTCCTCTCCCCTCTACTGACATCACCTTTTCTAGCCCCCTCCCCCATTACTAGTAGATCCGCCATCTCTCCCCACCGACAAACATAGCATTTCCTTTCCCCACTCCAGCTGACAGCGGTGAAAGCAGCAGTAGCGTAAGACCTGCTGTTGCTGATGTCTCCTGCTAGCTGAAGGCCACTGCATAGTGCACAGAGAGGGAGAGAGATTTTGTCACTAGTAGCGGCAGCTGTGACCTTCTGTAACACCAAACAGAAAACCCCCCACAGGGGTCAACTGCAATAAGTAACCAATCATAAATGGTCTACTGCAACAGACCCTCCTTTTAATCAATTATATTTTAAATGTTTTGTCTCAAATAAAATTGATTAAAAGGAGGGTCTGTTGCGGGAGAGTGGATTCTCTGAACAGCCCATCCATCAAAAAATTGTTGGATAATTCTATACATCTGCTTTTGAAAAGGGTAGACTTTTTTGTGATTGGTTCCTTCTTCAAGAAGCACAAGTTTTGCAACATATCTGTGGTTCCCTCATTGAAACACACTAATTAGGAACCTCCCTACTGAACCAGCAGTATCCCAAATGTAACAGTTCTTATTTGACTTCTTTTCCTAGGATGTACACAACAGCTGAGGCTGAGCGTCTAACCCCATCTCCTACGGACACTGCTGCCTGCCAGCAGTTCACTCCGGGCACACGCTACCAGGCTTTCCTGCATGAACAATACCCACTTTCCCAGTCTCGCTTCTACAATGGGGATCGAAGCAGCCCCCATGCTGTGCAGCAAAAAGAGCCCCTAGGCACATCTCCCCCACGCTGGTACTTCACCTCACAGCAGAGCCCCACCAGCTCTCTAGAATACGCCACCTACGAGACGGAGTATACCAGCAACAAGTTTGTGCCATATGGCGTGAAGCCGTTTGCACTGCAGCCCTCTGCACACCATGCACTTGCATACTATCAGGATTACCCATTAGATTCCACTGCTGCCTGGGGTGGAAGCAGGAGCTCTGCCCAGTACCACCCCAAAGTGAGCACAGACCCTCTGAGTTGGTTCAGACCCATGAGAGACTTGCGACCTCTGCCCCCAAGTAGCGAGAAAAAGAGCAAGGACGGGGAAGAGTCTTCCACTTGGGCAGATAACCATGCAGGGAGATCTTTGGACTCCTCGGGCCCACATGAGGCCGAGTGCAAGAGGCGGTGTCTCTCTCCCTATACCTCAAGCTGTGAGAGTTCACCGGCCACCCGTAGTGGCGATCAGTGTGACAAAGAGGGTGCTGCTGATGGAAGCTACTACAATTTCTACAGCACCTGAGGAGCATGTAGCATCTGCTCTTATTACATCTACCCTCTCAATGGCTCTCTCTTTCCCTGGCTTGGATAAGGTGTGTCCATGCTGGGGGGAAAAAGCACAAGCAAAGTGCTCTCCTACAGGTATGTTTAGTCATGTACCTCACTGCGTGTGAGTATTTATGCAGACCAGGCGTGTGCAGTTGTGACCATCTATATAATAGTATGTGTGGCAGCTTGATGTCGTGTGCGTGGCTTTACTTGGTGTGAGGATGTGACTAGACAGTGGCTGTTCATCATCTATATTGAATGCTTGGGTGTGTCCGGCGTTGGGCACAGTGTGTACACACGCGGGAATGTGTGGGTGTTGATGGCAAAGGGCAGTATGTGAATGGCGGTCTGTAGTGCACTGGACATGGTGTGTGTGTGTGTGTGTGGCAGTGCTGGGCTGTATGACAGTAGCACTATGTGCTTGTGAATATGGTTGTGCACTGTGTATGTAGCTTATGGCACACTGTGTATGTGCATATTTAGGAAAGGGGTTAGTGTCTCCTTCCCCAGCATGCAGCCACATGTACAAGCAACTCTCGAGATCAATATCCCGATCTGTACATTAACTTTTCAGAACCCTGTGGAAACTAGGGCCAAATCTATCAGTTACTAAAGGAGTACAATAGCATCAGAAAATGAGTCAGGCTCACGGAGGGCAACTGGCTGTGCAGGGCCTTATAGACCCAGACTGTCCTTAAACAGAAAGGAAGCACCGTGGCGGCCTGCCAAAATCAGAACCTCTTCAAAAAAAACCTCCACAGCCATCAGTGAGGAGAGAGGACTTGCCCATGGGCTGCAAGCACATAGGCCGAGAGCAGCTGTGTTCTTTACAAATCTCTAAATGAAAAGGGTTAAGGGGAGAGGGCACGATGAAGCAAGCAGAGCCCTAAACCATGCTGGGACAAACATTTATCCACCATGGATCAGGGACTCGTACTATGTATTCTCTAGGCATCTAAAGGTTGATCTTGCTGAAACTCTGCTAGGCCTAGAAAACTTGGTTAGTCAATCAGAATCCAGGCACAGCCTGAAAGAAAGGACTTAACTGACAGTCAGCGACAGTCTATTGATCCTGTGGGCACTGGTCCCATCTGGAAGATCACTGAATGGGAAATGTATCCAAACTGAAATATTTTTTATGAAACCTTAAATATTTATTGACTATCTGTGTACTATCTTCAGGTTTAAATAAAATATGATACAAGACAGTATGTGAAAGAGACTGCCAGATAAGGAACACATGGAGGGTGAGTGTGAGAGACAGCCAGCTGAAGGGGGTGTATGGGTGCATGTGTGGGAGAGAGACTGCCAAAGGATATGAGTGGGGGTGTGAAAGAGTTAGACTGCCAGGAAATAATAGTATGTGTGAGAGAAAGAAGAGATATTTGATAGCTGTATTGGTGTATGAAAGAGAGAGGGAGACAGAGAGAGGATGGATACGTGAGTATGAAAAAGAGCAACACTGACAGGATAACTATATGTGGGTGTGGAAGAAAGATTGCCATAGGATGTGTGGATAGGAGAGAGAGACTACCAAAGGATAACTGTGAGACAGAGTGCCAGTGGGTGTGTGAGAGTGACTACCCAGAGGATAACCATTTGTATGTGTGTGAGAGACAGCCATAGGATAACTCAATGTGAAACTCGAGGTTGCTTACCTTTGACGGGAGTTCTCAGTGGACATCAGGATAAGCCAGCCACACCAGGTGACGTCATCCGACAGTGCTGAGGACGGAAGTACTGTCTTTCTAGCCCAGAAGAAATTTCCCTTCTGGGTGTGATCCCCCAGGCCCGCCCGTAGCCAGCCACTATGTCCTGAGCTGAGCATGATGCTAGGGGCGTTGGAGGCCAGGAGAAGGGCCCCTTTCAGGGGAGGTAGGGTGGGAGTGTGTGGCTGACTTAGCCTACTGTCCACGGAAAACTCCCGTTATAGGTAAGTAACCTTGATTTTTCCTAGGACAAGCAGGATGAGTCAGCCACACCAGGTGCCTCCCTAGCTGTGAAGGGCTGAGGTGGAACGGGCCCTGTCAGGACATATCACGAATACAGGGATGCATAGACAAGGCTTTATTAACATTGGCGGTAACGCCCACATGAACGAAAGTGCAACAGTCCAAGGTCACCCAGCTAGAGCAGTGATGGTGTCCACTAGCTGTGCCAGCAGGAATGCCTTTGACAAAAGTGTTCGGATATCCATTCCGATGAACTCCAGGGACTGTGTGGGGCAGAGATGTGACTTTTCTTAATTGACGAGGAAACCTAGTGAGGATAGCAGTGTAATGGTCCTCTGGACAGCAGCCTCGACCTCCTGCTGCGAGGATGCTGCCAAAAGCCTGTTGTCCAAGTTTGGGAAGACACACACCCCAAGTTTGTGGAGGTGTGCTGCAGCTATCGTGATGCATCGTTCCACAGTGCGACCGCACCTTGAATATTGTGTGCAGTTCTGGTCACCGTATCTTAAAAAGGATATAGCGTTATTAGAAAAGGTACAGAGAAGAGCCACAAAAATGGTAAAGGGGATGGAAGGATACCCCTATAAAGAGAGGCTAAAAAGGTTAGGGCTCTTCAACCTGGAAAAGAGACGGCTGAGGGGAGATATGATAGAAGTCTATAAATTAAAGAATGGAGTAGAACGGATAAACGTAAATTGATTGTTTACATCATCAGTATATAAAAAGACTAGGGGACATGGAATGAAGCTACAGGGTAACCTATTTAAGACTAATAAGAGAAATTATTTTTTCACTCAATGTGTAATCAAACTCTGGAATTTGTTACCGGAGGATGTAGTAAAAGCTGTTAGTGTAGCTGGGTTTAAAAAAGGTTTGGACAAGTTCCTGGAAGAAAGGTCCATAAACTATTAAAAGGGACCCATGATATCACTGCTTGACCCAATACAAGCATTGTGGAATCTGTGTCTTTTGGGGAAACCGCTAGGTACTTATGACCTAGATTGGCCACTGGTGGAAAAAGGATACTGGGCTTGATGGACCTTGGTCTGACCCAGTATGGCATATCTTATGTTCTTAGGTGAACAGAACATATAGACAGGAGCAGAACATGTGCAAATTGCTATTTGCACATGCATATGTTGTTCGCTAACAATGTGTGCAATCAGGTGCAGAACGTGTGCAATATTGAAAACATGTGTAAACAGGTACAGAACATGCACCAATGGCAAACCACAGGTGCAAAATAGGTGCCAATGGCAAACATCTGCAAAATAGGCAAAATCTGTGCCACAAGATTAGGTTAGGACACAACTGCACTATCAACATTTGTCCAGGTATGTCAAGGCGTCGGTCCATTGGCTGCTGTAAGGACTGCCCGGTTGAAGGAGCCAGTCTGTAGGTCGAGGCAGTAGTGCCTTTGGAAGGTCTGAAGGGAGGACCAGGTGGCCACTTTGCAAATATCGGCTATCGGCACTAAATGCAGATTGGCAATGGTGGTGGCTAGCACCCTCAGCTGGTGAGCATTGGCTGGGGGTGAGGGCCTAGCGCTGGCTTGGTCCAGGCAGAAAGCGATGCATGAGGAGATCCAGAGGAACAGGGTACACTTGGTGACTGGGCGGCTGGGCTTGTTCTGGTTGTAGGAGACAAAAGGTTGCGTGCCGCGCCTCCGGGTCATAGTCCTGAGGAGGTAGAGACATAGGGCCCTGATGCAATCCAGCTTGTGGAACCGTTCTTCCTCAGGGGAGGAGTGGGGCTCCAGGTGGAAGGTAGGAAGTTCTATTGTCTGGTTGATGTGAAAGGCAGAGGCCACCTTCGGAACAAATTTTGGATGCATTCGGAGGGAGGCGCGATCATTGGTGAGCTGTGCATGTACAGTGGGTGCAGTAGAAGGACGTTCTTTATTGATCTAAAAAAGCCTATGGCCCATAGGCTTTTTTAGATCAATAAAGAACGTCCTTCTACTGCTGTCCACGTCTCAGACTGGGTTTGTAAGTAAGCACGTGGATTTGTGCTAGTTTGTTGGTACTTGTACAGTGGGTGTGCCACCAGGGCCTGGAACTTGCTGATATGGCTGGCTGAAGTGATGGCAACCAGGAACAAGGTCTTCCATGAGATGAGCTTGATGTCCGCTGACTGCATGGGTTCAAAGGGAGGCAACATAAGCTGATTGAGGACCGTGTTGAGGTCACAGTGCAGCATGGGCTTCCTGACTGGAGGATGAAGGTTTGCCAAGCCCTTCATAAAACGGGTGACAATGGGCAGTTGTGCGACGGAGCTGTCTCCAGAGCGGGTGTGGAAAGCCGCGATGGCTGCCAGGTGTACCCAGATGGATTGTGTCTGTAGGCCTTGCTGTGACAATGAGGCCAGGTATTGCAGGATTTGAGGTACCGGGCAGGAGAAGGGGTCTAGTCCTTGAGAGGAGCACCAGGAGGTATGACGAGCCGCGAGGACCACTTGTTCGATCTCCTTGTGGGAGGCGGAAGGGGGGGACAAGGCTACACACTCAATCTCCAGGCTGTTAAAGCAAGGACCTGCAGGTTGAGGTGGAGGGCAAGTCTGGCACCAGGGGGAGCTGGATTTGGGGTTACAGCGCCAGACGATTGAAGAGCGGAAACCACCCCTGGCATGGCCAGTGTGGTGCCACCAGGATGGTGTACAGTCTATCAGAGATGATGCGTTGGACAGTTATGGAAATCAGAGGGATGGGGGGGGAAGCCATACACTAGAGACCACCCCCCCATGACATGTCGAATGCAACCGCTGCGTGGCTCCGTGTGGAGGGACGTTTCGAGCAGAAGGTATTGCATTTCGTATTCCCCTCCGTGGCGACGAGGTTGACATCCGGGTGGCCCCACTCCTGGAAGAGGGAGTGGGCCACCTGTGGCTTGAGGGACCACTCTTGTGGGCTGAGCTGCCGGTTGAGTCTGTCCGCTAGTTTGTTTTTCCAGCCCAGGTAGGTAGGAGGCCTGAAGGAGGCGGAGATTGCACAGGTCCAGATCCGAAGGGCTTCCCCGCACAGGGCCTAGGTTCCCATCCCGCCCCGTTTGTTGATGTAAAACATGGCCACTTGGTTGTCCATTTGCAGCAGGACCATTTTCCCGCTGATCATAAGAACATAAGATATGCCATACTGGGTCAGACCAAGGTCCATCAAGCCCAGTATCCTGTTTCCAACAGTGGCCAATCTAGGTCATACGTACGTAGCAGTTTCCCCAAAAGACACAGGTTCTGCAATGCTTGTACTAGGTCAAGCATTGATATCCTGGGTCCCTTCTTAATAATGGTTTATGGACCTTTCCTCCAGGAACTTGTCCAAACCTTTTTTAAACCCAGCTACACTAACAGCCTTTACTACATCCTCTGGTAACAAATTCCAGAGTTTGATTACACGTTGAGTGAAAAAATATTTTCTTTTATTAGTCTTAAATAGTTTACCCTGTAGCTTCATTGCATGTTCCTTAGTCTTTCTATATTCTGATAACGTAAACAGTTGATCTACATTTACCCGTTCCACTCCGTTCATTAATTTATAGACTTGTATCATATCTCCCCTCAGCCGTCTCTTTTCCAGGTTAAAGAGCCCTAACCTTTTTAGCCTTTCTTCATAGGAGTATCCTTCCATCCCCTTTACCATTTTGGTGGCTCTTCTCTGAACCTTTTCTAATAACGCTATATCCTTTTTAAGATACGGTGACCAGAATTGCACACAATATTCAAGGTGCGGTCTCACCATGGAACGGTATAGAGGCATTATAATATCTTTTGTTTTATTTTCCATTCCTTTCCTTATGATACCTAGCATTCTATTTGCTCTCTTGGTTGCCGCTGCACACTGGGCCGAGGGTTTTAACATGTTATCCACAATGACACCTAAATCGTTTTCCTGGGTGGTGGTTCCTAATGTGGAACCTTGCATCGTGTAACCATAGTTTGGGTTGTTCTTCCCTAGGTGCATAACTTTGCACTTGTCCACATTAAATTTCATCTGCCATTTTGATGCCCAGTCTTCCAATTTATCAAGATCCTCTTGCAATTTTCCACAATCCACTTGGGTTTTTAACAACTTTAAATAGTTTTGTGTCATCTGCAAATTTGATAACCTCACTTGTTGTTCCACTTTCCAGGTCATTTATGAATATGTCAAAAAGCAGCGGACCCAGCACAGATCCCTGGGGTACACCACTATTCACCTTTCTCCATTGGGAAAATTGGCCATTTAGCCCAACCCTCTGCTTTCTATCTTTTAACCAGTTCCTGATCCACAGTAGTACACTGCCTCCTATCCCATGACTCTTTAGTTTTGCCAAAAGCCTCTGATGAGGGACCTTGTCAAAGGCTTTCTGAAAGTCCAGATACACTATATCAACCGACTCACCTTTGTCCACCTGTTTATTCACACTTAAAAAAAAACATAACAGATTAGTAAGACAAGATCTTCCTTGTCTAAAGCCATGTTGGCTGTCTCCCATTAGGCCATGACTATCTACATGCCGAGTAATTTTATTCTTTATGATGGTTTCTACCATTTTTCCCGGTACTGATGTCAGGCTCACCGGTCTGTAGTTTCCCGGATCACCCCTCGAACCCTTTTTAAAAATTGGTGTTACATTGGCGATCCGCCAATCTTCAGGTATTAGAGATGATTTTAATGATAGTTCACAGATTACTAATAGCAGGTCTGCAATCTCATATTTCAGTTCTTTCAACACCCTTGGATGTATACTATCCGGCCCAGGTGATTTGCTACTCTTCAGTTTATCTAATAGTTGTAATACATCTTCCCGATGTATCGATATTTCCTTCAATTCTTCCGCACCTTTAAATACCACTTCAGTCATGGGTAACATCCCTACATCTTCCTCAGTAAAGACCGAAGCAAAGAATTCATTCATTCTCTCCACTATCGCCTTGTCGCCTCTTAGTGCCCCTTTAACTCCTCTATCATCTAATGGTCCAACTGACTCTCTCACAGGTTTTTTGCTATGAATGTACTTGAAAAAAATCTTTATTTCGCGTTTTTGCTTCTGCAGCAAGCTTCTTCTCAAATTCTCTCTTTACCTTCTTTATCAATGCCTTGCATTTGACCTGCCAGTGCTTGTGCTGTTTCCAGGTTTCATCGTTTTGGCTCTTTTTTCCATTTCCTGAAAGATGCTTTCTTGGCAACAACAGCCTCTCTGACCTCACCTTTAAACCATGCTGGCAGTTTTTTGGACTTCCTTCCACGTTTCTTAAAGCGTGGAATACAGCTGGTCTGGGCTTCCAAGATAGTATTTTTCAACAACACCCAAGCTTGATGTAAGTCTTTAACCTTTGCAACTGCTCCTTTTTAGTTTTTTTCTTAACTATTCTCCTCATTTTATCATAGTTTCCCTTTCGAAAGTTAAAAGGTAGTACTGTGGATTTCCTTACTATCCCTCCTCCACTAATTAAATCAAAGACGATCATGCTATGATCACTATTGCCAAGTGGCCCCAACACCCTTATCTCTTGCACTAGATCTGGTGTTCCACTAAGGACTAGGTCTAATATGGCTTCCCCTCTCGTCGGTTCATGAACCAGCTGCTCCAAGAAGCAGTCATTTATGTCATCTAGGAACTTTATCTCCCTAGCATGTACTGACGTGACACTGACCCAGTCGATACCGGGGTAATTGAAATTGCCCATTATTATTACTGTGCTGTAACGTTTGTTAGCTTCCTTGATTTCTTTGAGCATTTCATCATCCATTTGTTCATTCTGGCGAGGCGGTCAATAGTACACCCCCACCGCCATCACCTTCCCCTTTTTACATGGAATTTCAATCCATAGAGATTCTACAGCAAAATTTGTTTCCTGTAAAAACTTTAATCCTTTCTGACTCAATGCCCTCTCTAACACAGAGTGCAACCCCTCCACCAATTTGATCAGCTCTATCAATACGATATAGTTTGTACCCAGGTATCACAGTGTCTCACTGGTTGTCCTCCTTCCACCATGTCTCTGATATTGCAATCACATCTAACCTCTCATTTAGTGCTATATATTCTAACTCTCCCATCTTATTTTTTAGACTTCTAGCATTTGCATACAAGCATTTTAGAGACTGTATTTTATTCATATTAATTTGGCCTCCAGGGCATACTGTATGGCTCTGAGTTCAAGCAGGTTGATGCGGCACTGCTGTTCCTGTGCTGACCAGGCCCCTTGTGTCCAGAGATGGAGGCAGTGTGCCCTCCAGCCCACTGGGGAGGTGTTGGTGGTGATGGTCAGTTGATGCACTGGTTGGGAGAGGGGTCTCCTGTCTGATAGGTTCCTCTCGCAGGCCCACCATTGGAGGGAGGTAATTACTGCTTCATTCAATGGAGCGGTGGTGCTCAAGGGCTGTGAGTGTTGAGACTTGTGAGCCCGTAGGTGCCACTAGAGATGGCGCATGTGGAGCTTTGCTAGGGGCACTGTCTGGGTGATCGCCACCATGTGGCCCAGGAGGTGGAGTATCATCCAAGCGGTGGAGGTCTGTACCGCTTGTATGAGGTCCTTGATAGTTCCCATTCTTTGCTGGGGAAGGAAGGCCTTGGAGCTGTTGGTGTCTTATGAGAGCTCCGATGAACTCCAGTTGCTGTGAGAAATGCAGATGCAATTTCTGGTAGTTCACCAGAAACCCCAGAGATGACAGCAGGGCGATGGTTGCTTGAGTCGCTTGTGTGGCTTCCTTTAGGGAAGGGGCAGAGAAGTCAGTCATCGAGGTAGGGGAACACGCAAATTCACCATTTGCGGAGGTGTGCTGCCACGACGGCAACACACTTTGTAAATACCCGTGGAGCGGGTGACAGGCCGAACGGAAGGACTTTGTACTGGAAGTGGTTCCCCATGGCTTGGAATCGTAGGTACTGCCTGTGGTCCTTGTGTATTGGAACATGTGTTTGTCTCCAGCAGATCCAAGGATGTCAGCCATTCCTTGGATTGGATGAAAGGAAGGATGGATCTGAGTGAGTACATCCTGAACTTCTCCTTGGCGATGAATTTGTTGAGCATGCGGAGGTTGAGAATGGGGCACATGCCTCTTGATTTCTTGGGAACCAGGATGTATCTGGAGTAGAAGCCAGAGTTCCGCTCCTCTGCTGGGACGGGTTCGATTAGTATTGGAGGATAGGAGGGACAGAACCTCCGCCTCCAGGGAGGGGAGGGACGAAGCAGAAGCCTTGCAGGGGGGAAGTCCGTGCTGCACAGGAGGTGAAAGAAACTTTATTCGGTACCCATCTTTGATGATCGCTAGAACCCACTTGTCTGTAGTGATAGATTTCCAGGCCAGCAGGAACATGGCCTAATGTCCCCCTGTAGAGAAGTTGGCCTTGGCTCTTGCATCAAAAAGCCTGGTTGGCCTTCCCTGCTCTGGGTTGTGAGGTCTTCTGCTATTTTATTTTGTGCTGGCAGGGCTTCTGCCAGTAGGATTGGGGAGGCTGCGGCTTGTAGCGGGCTGCTGCCATTTATGGTGGGAGTCGTATTGGCGCTTGGAGGAAGAAAAAGAGTAGGGCTTTTGGTGATAGGCGCTTTTGCAGCTGGACTATTCCAGGCCCTCATCCGCGAGGGTCTGTAGTGTTGTGCAATGGTCTTTCAAGACATTGATAGTGTCATTGACTTTGTTGCCAAACAAGGTATCCCCCATGAAATTAGTATCTGCGATGCAATCTTGAGTGTCCTCTCGCAGTCCTGAAACTCTGAGCCAGGCTAGGCAGCGGGCGGAAATAGAGGTTGCTGCTGTGCAAGCCGCCGCATCGAAGGCATTGAAAGCTGCCCCCACCTGATGCTTTGTGCACTCCTGCAGGTCTAGGATGGTGGAGGAGGCAGCCGCCTGCATCTCCTGGTTGGAGGTGGAGATGGTTGTCTTTATCTTCTCCACCAGAACGTCCTGGTACAGGGCTTGTTGCAACTGGTGGGTGGAGACCCTGGCACACAGCATAGCTCCTTGGAATGCTTTTCTGCCGATGTCATCGAGGAGTTTTAGTTCCTTGCCCGGTGGGAAGTTGGCATGTGTCCGCATGGACTTTGAGCATTTGAGCATGGACTCCACCACTATGGAGTGGTGAGGGAGCTGGGTTTGTTGAATCCTGGAGAGGCTTGGACCTGGTACTTGGCATCCAGTTTCCGAGACACTGGGGTCCCCGAGGTGGGGTTCTGCCATAAGGCGAGGAGGTTTTCTCGCAACAGAAGGTGCACAGAGATAGGTGCAGGGGATCTAGGGGCCTCCAGGAATTTTCTCACTGCCTGAGTTTCCAGGCATTGTTCAGACGTGTCGCAGGTGCTGGAGAGGCTCAGGGCATTTGCGACCTTCCAGAGGAACTTAGGTTAGGTCCTAAGGGTTGCTGGGCTGGGGGTCTGCTGATGGTGTGGAGGTCTCCAGATCTGCAGATGGGGGGGGTTATTCCCCGAGGCCAGAGATTCAGGTGTTGCGTCCTCCTCTGTCGCTGCGAGCTTCCCTGGAGTCAGATAAGGAGGCCAGGGAGGGGAGCTGAGTGCTGCTGAGGTGAGAGGTTCCTGGAGTCGGGATTTGCACTAGGTCCAGAGATGTGCGTGCCCACTGCTGAAACAGGTTGGAGAGGAGTGAGAAGAATTGGGTGGAAGCTTCGGGTACTCGGGGAGATCCAAGTATAGCACTGGCGGGTTCTATGAGCTCTGGAAGTTCCGGCTGTCCTGGTTGCCCTTTGGGGGGGGGGGGGGGGGTGCTGATGGAGCGGGAACCAGAGCATGCAGAGAAGAAAGATCCTGCTGGAGGCTGGGAGGGGAGGCATACCTGCTTGCAGGGGTGAAGCTGGAGTCTTGTCCACTGCTGCTGAAAGCTGGAGAAAAGCTAGTGTGGCTGTGCTGCCAATGGTGGCTCCTCCTGGCGTGGCGTTGTTTACGGGGGTGGCTGCTACTCGAGCTGTCAGTGCTGCTGTGAGCGTTGGCGCGGGCCAGAGCGATGCTTCCGCGCCAAGTGTGATCTCTGGCGGTGGGAGTGCTGGTGCCAAGAGCTGCTACTCCTGCGATGATGTTTGCTTCGGGGCTGACCAATGGTGCCATGGTGGGAGGAGCTGGGCATGATGTCATCATCCAAGATGGCCACCGCCATGGGAGCCTCGTGTGCTGAGACGAGGAGCCACTTGGGACTGCTGGTCTACCTGAAGGAGTCCCCCGAAGGGGAGAGGAGGTCCAGTGCTGAGCGGCTGTGGGCCAGGGCAGGCACATCCGGAGCCATTGGAGGAATTGGCAGAGAAACTGGGAGAAATCTCAAGGCTCAGAACGCTGTCGGGAGGGGCTCCGGAGCAAGAAGGGAGAGCCGGCGTCCCTGGAAAGAGTTCTTGAAGTGTGTTCCTGTGGGATTTTCTTGCTCTAGGCAGGGGTGGCCCAAGGGGGGTGCGGGGCCTCATTTGCATAAATATTTGCATAATGTTACCATATACTAACTTTTAGTAAACATGCCTCTTAATGAGTGTATGGATAAAGAAAGACTGGAAGATTTCTACATTACTATAATCCAGTGCCAACCGCCAGACACATTAGGAACTTCTACAAACACTGCCCATTTAGAACCCATAGCAAACCCGCCGTATCCTAACAGCACTACCAGGACTCACAAAGCACCATACCCTACCTATCAAAAGGAAACACTGCAAATATTAAACCAATACATTTCAGAGAATAACAATACATGACCTACTGGGGAAAGAGAACAAGTGCCAATGTCAAATAGGAATTACATAAACAGAATAACTCAGCTCAGTTACACATGCAGAACATAGACCAGGGGTCACCAACCTCCAGAGGGCCGCGGGCCGCACACCCCCCCCCCCCGCGAAAAAAAACCTGCTCATACCTGTACTTTTATTCCATGTCAGCTCCCTCCCTTCTTCTGCAGCCGCGGCTCCCTGCCTCTTAGGGAACCGCGGCTGTGCTTGTAAAATCATCGCGGAGCCCTTCCTGTCTTGACGGGCTCCGTGCAGCATTGTCCCGCCTCTAAAGGAAGTTGTTTACCACTTCCTTTGGAGGTGGGACAATGCTGCACGGAGCCCATCAAGACAGGAAGGGCTCCGCAATGATTTTACAAGCACAGCTGCGGTTCCCTAAGAGGCAGGGAGCCGCGGCTGCAGAAGAAGGAGTCGATGAATTTGCCAGTACTTTCAGCAGCATCCTTGGCGGGCCGCACCGGGGTAGAGCCTCGCGGGCCGCACCAAGGGACCTCGCGGGCCGCATGTTGGTGACCCCTGACATAGACCATCACCAAACAAGGAATCACAATTTAGAAATAGGAAGACAATAATTAAACTGGGAACCCCAAAAACCAAACTTGGAATGTACAACAACACTGTAGAAATAAAACTATAAATTAATTTCCTCTTGTACTAAACAAAGCGCAGACATTAATGATGCACATTTCCCAGAGCTGACATATTCCAATTAATGAATTCAAAATAAAGAGATATTTTTCTACCTTTTGTGCATTTTTTTCAGCTGCACTTGCTCCAGCCACTTTCTTCTGGTTTCTTTGTGTCTTCTGCTAACTGTCCATTTGTCCTTTCTTCTCTCCTAGTTTTTTTCCATTTTCTCTCTATATCTGCTTTAACATACTAATCTTTCTCCTTTTGCTCTTTCCTCATTCCTATTTCATCCATTCAAATTTTACCCCTCCATCCTCAATCCCCACTTACTCTCCCAATACCCAGACAATTGTAGATTTTTCATCCCTCCCACACAAAATATTTTTCCCCTCTCCATTTTACTCTCCCAGCCCCATCCCATTCTAATCCTCCCCCAACATCAGCTCCCTTCTAGTTCCAGCCTCACCCAGCATCCATTCCCTTCTAGTCCCTGCATCAGCCCATTTCCAGTCCCTAGCAACCCCCCAATCCAATACCAGTCCTAACCCCCCATCACCCCATTTTCAGTTTAAGCCCCCCCTATAACCCATTACCAGTCCTAACCCCCCATCAGCCCATTTCCAGTCAGCCCCCCATAGCCCATTGCCAGTCCTAACCCCCCCCCATCAGCCCACAGCCCATTACCAGTCCTAACCCCTCCCCATCAGCCCATTTCTTGTCCTAGCCCCCCCCCATAGCCCATTATCAGTCTTAACCCCCCCCTAGCCCATTACCAGACAGCCCCCATCAGCCCACTACCAGTCTTAACCCCCCCCATAGCCCATTACCAGTTCTAACCCCCCCAACAGCCCACAGCCCATTACCAGTCCTAACCCCTTCAGCCCATTTCCTGTCCTAGCCCCCCCATAGCCCATTATCAGTCCTAATCCCCCCATAGACCATTACCAGTCCTAACCCCCCCCATCAGCCCACAGTCCATTACCAGTCCTAACCCCATCAGCCCACCTCCAGTGTTAACCCCCCATCAGCCCATTTCCAGTCCTAGCCCCCCATAGCCCATTACTAGTCCTAGCCCCCCATAGCCCATTACTAGTCCTAACCCCCCAACATCCCACCTCAAGTCCTAACCCCTCCCCATCAGCCCATTTCCTGTCCTAGCCCTCCATAGCCCATTACCAGTCCTGACCCCCCCAACAGCCCACAGCCCACAGCCCATTACCAGTCCTAATCCCATCAGCCCATTTCCAGTCCTAGCCCCCCCATAGTCCATTACCAGTCCTAACCCCCTCATCAACCCACAGCCCACCTCAAGTCAAGTCCTAACCCCCTCCATAGCCCATTACCAGTCCTAACCCCCCCCCCCCCCCCCCACCCCATCAGCTCAAGGAAATTTTTTTTTTTTTTTTTTTTTTTTTTTTAAAGCTGGCTGCTACAGCCGCGGCAGCAGCAGAATGGAGTGTCCCGCAGGGCCCCCTCTGCCTGGCTGAGTCCCACCCTATGCGATGGCTGAGCCCCTCTGTGCCGGCTTTCAGATTCGCGACGGGAGAGTGTCTCCCTCGTGTCTCTGTTAAGCCCGCAGGGGCTGATGGGAAATTTTCCATCAGCCCCTGCGGGCTTAACAGAGATGCGAGGGAGACACTCTCCCTTCGCGAATCTGAAAGCCGGCACAGAGGGGCTCAGCCATCGCAGAGGGAGGGAGGGAGGGACTCAGCCGGGCAGAGGGGGCCCCGCGGGACATTCCATTCTGCCGCTGCCGCGGCGGCAGTGCTAGCAGCCAGCTTTTTCTTTTTTTTTTTAAATTTAATTTTGAAAAAAAAGCAGAATGTTCTTTGCGTGGGGCCCCCTGAAACGCGGGGCCCTGTGCAAAAAACATTCTTGCTCAATGGACGGGCCGGCCCTGGCTCTAGTGGACATCCTAGTGCAGTGTGCACAATCCTTGATCCGGAGGCAGCGATCATGCGAGTCCAGGGAGTTCATCTTCCTGGAGCAGCCTGGGCTTTTCTTGAACCCTCGTTTGGGCATCTTGATTGAAGGTCAGTAGTTTGAAGTAGAATGTAATCGAAGATCAGTAGTTTTTAAGTAAAATGTGGAGAGAAGAGGAATCTGTCTTGCTGGCAAGGCGGAAGAGGCAAAAGTGGTTGGCTGGGGGTAGGGCCAGGTGGATCACTCCCAGAAGGGAAATTCCTTCTGGGCTAGCGAGAGTACTTCTGTCCTCGGTGTCATCGGATGATGTCACCTGGTGTGGCTGACTCATCCTGCTTGTCTTAGGAGAAATGACACTGCCACAGATCTGTGTGACAGCAGATACCAGAGGATAACTGTCAGAGTGTGTGTGTGTGAGAGAGAGAGAGTGAGGGAATAAATGGTGTGTGTTTGTATTAGAGAGAGATTGCCAAAGATAACTGTATGATTGTGTGTGGGGGAGGGGGGGGGGACTGACAGAGGATGTGTATGAGAGAGAGAATGCAAGAGGATAACTGCAGGTGTGTGAAAAAAAGAGCGAGACTAACTGGACGGGAGCGACAGAGTATGCAGGACCGTACCGAGCCCTGTGCGAGCGGTGTGGCTGCACAGGGCGCAAAGACTTAAAGGGCACATTTCAGCTCTCTGCTGTTGCCTGCCGCCGCCACTTTTTTGGCGGCAAGCAGCAGCGAGATGAAATGCGCCCCTTAAGTTTTCGCACCGGCACACAAAGTAGGTCTGGTCTCTCCGAGAGGGACCAGACCTGCTTAGCGTGCCGGCGACTTGCAGATTGGGTGCGCGCCCCCCCCTCCTGCACCCCCATAAAGTGTCTAAATGGGGGGGGGGGCATGTACCAGTTGCACAGGGTGCATTTCAGTCTCGGTATGGCCCTGAGAGTATGTATGTGTGTGAGAGACTGCAAAAGGATAAGTGTGTGAAACAGAGACTGCAGAATGAACATGTGTGCGTGATAAAGGATGCTGTGTATGGGAGAGAGTGGACCTAAGGGTGACAAGAAAGGCTTGAGAGAGAGATGGCCAGAGGGTAAATGTGTATTGTCCGAGGGAGAGACACTATCGGAGGATAAATGGATGTGTGTAAGTGTAAGAGACAGAAATCTGGAGAATAATTATGCATGAGAAACTCCTAGACAACATGCATGTGAGAGGGGACCGGGGGGGGGGGGGGGTGGTGGTGTGTGATAATGACTAACAGGGAAACAGAAGGCCAAACATATGCTAACTCCCTTGCTGTGAGGATAAAGTACAGCATGTTCTGCGACTGAAAGAAAGACACTTTTGCTGCTGTAGCTCAGTTTATTACTGACAGTAGCAATGGCCTAGGTACAAAGAGGACTATTCTCAACAGCTAAAGGCCAGGAGCCTAGGAATGAGATGTGCAAGAATCAGAGCATGCTCTGCCTCCATGCAGATGTGACATGCTATGGCAGCTCCCCCAGCCTGTGGCTTCAGGTCCAGGTCGCTCTCCTTACTGAAGGAGACCCGCTCCAAAGGCAAGCAGCAATGGTTAGTGAGATTTGTGAAGATCGTGCAAGGGGAAAGGTGCCCCACCATGTATCAATAATATTTTTCCACTACTCCTGCTGCAGGAGGGAATGTCAGGAGACATGGAGAAAGGTACATCCTGCAGATAAAAGGTGATGAAGAGGCCTCTGACAGGGCAGCAGCAAGAGGTCATCTGACTACTGTGTCCAGTTCAGGAGACTGGAACTCCAAAAGGATTGCGGTAGGGAGGACAGAGTCCAAATCAGGGCTACCCCGATGGCATAGAATACGCATCAAAAGCCCTATGATAGGAGAGATGAGGCATATGACAGAAACAGAAATACTTCAGAGTAAACCTTATTCAGAGGAAGGGAAGGGAAGAGATTTGGGATTGACCTCGCACCTTTTTCCGGAGTAGTTTGATGAGTTACATTCAGGTACAGTAAGGATTTCCCTAGCCCCAGAAGGCTTTCAATCTAAGGGGCCCATTGTCAAAGCTCTGATCCAGATAGCCCAGGAAGAACATCACTATAGGGTGGATCTGTGGGCAGAGCTGGGTGGCGTAGCCACTATTTATTTATTTATTTATATTCTCTTATATACCGCGCTATTCTGCATCAGTGCGGTTTACATTGAACAAACTGAAATTACATTGAACAGGGCATTATAACTTGGAGATAACTATTTTACAGGGAACATGGGCTATGGAGGGTTAAGTGGCTTGCCCAAGACCACAAGGAGCACCTGTGGGACTAGGAATCCCCAGTCCTTCCGGCCCAAGGTTGCTGTCCTCTAGTGGGATTTGAACCCCCAACCTTCCGACCTGAAGTACCTTGCCCCAACCACTAGGCCACTCCTCCACTCTCATGCAGATAGCCCAGGAAGAACATCACTATAGGGTGGATCTGTGGGCAGAGCTGGGTGGCGCAGCCACTATACAGATAAACGCCTCTCTCATGCAGATAGCACAGGAAGAACATCACTATAGGGTGGATCTGTGGGCAGAGCTGTGTGGCGCAGCCACTATACAGATAAACACCTCTCTCTTATCCAGATAGCAATGATTTCTGGCCAACCTTATTCTGCGTATTTTGTGCCATTGACAAGCAGGACTAAATTGCTTTCCAGACTGCAGTTCAAAATCGGCTCCTTCCAGATAATAAAGTTGGCAGTTAACCAATACTTATTTGAATACTGCTATTAGGTACATGTAGCACTGGACATAAAGCACTTAAGAGACAGTCCCTTCAAGGCAGACCAACGAGGAAGTAGGGTAATTCTTGAGGGAAATGATTACACACACACATGGATGTTAAACAGCAGAATAAGGGGGTCAGAATCCAAAAGCAACCTCAAAGAAATGGGTTTTTAGCCTGGATCTGAATAGGAGCAAAGATGGAGCCTGACATACAGACCTAGGTAGTCCGTTCCAGGCACACGGCACAACAAGGTGGAATGAGCAGAGTCTGGAGTTAGCAGCGGAAGAGAAGGACCCAGATAAGCGATCTGTCTGATGAGTGGAGCTCCCGAGGAGCAATGTAGTGAGAGGTAATGAGGACCTGCAGAGTGCATGCACTTGTAGGTCAGTAGGAGAAGTCTGACTGAGAAGCAGAAATGAATAGGAAGCCAGAGAAGAGAGGTTACATGAGCATAGTGACACTGGTGGAAGATAAGCTGTTCAGCTGAGTTTTCAACAGATTGAAGGAAGAGAGATGATTTAATGGGAGACTAGCAAGGAAACCATTGCAGTAGTCTTAGCAGGAGATGCTGTTATAGAAAAAACTATAGTTATCAATTGGGTTATGTTCAGAGAAGGCGAAAAAAGAGTCAAAGATGACCCCAAGGTTGTGAGCTGAGGATGATCGTGGTATCCACAGAAATAGAGAAGAGAGGAAGGGGGGAGGTGGGATTAGGGGGAAAAGATAAGAAGCTCCATCTTGGCCATGTTCAGTTTCAGATAGCAGCGGGATTTGCAGGCAGCAGCATCGGACAAGCAGACAGATTCAGGCCTAGATTACTGGAGTAGGGAGGTAAATCTGAGAGTCATCAGTGTAAAGATGGTAGCAAAAATCATGGGAGGAAATCAGGACACAAAGGATATGAATGTGGAGAGAGAAGAGAAGAGAAGAGGTCCCAAGACAGAGCTTTGCGGTACAATAACTGAAAACAGGATAGCAGCAGAGGAGAATCCACCAGCGCATACCCCAAAAGTGTGATGAGAGCTGAGAAGAAAACCAAGTGTGAATAGGTTACTGAGGTGTCAAAAGCAGCAGAGAGGGTCAAGAAGAATGAGGCTTAAGTAACGGCCCTTGGATTTGGCCAGAAACAGCTCACTGGAGACTTTGGCAAGGGCTATTTCTGTAGAATGTAGAGGACAAAAGCCAGATTAGTGGATCCAGGATGGCTTGAGAAGAAAAAGGCATAACTCTGGCAGTGAAACGTACATTCAAGTAGTTTGGATGCAAACGGGAGGAGGGAGATGGGCCGTTAACTGGAAGGGCAGGTAGGGTCCAGTGAGGATTGTTTGAGGAGTAGTTGTGCAATCCAGATATTCAGCGGCAACCACAATCTGGATACTGCCACTGAACATCTGGTTACCGCAGTCAGCATCACAGTCGCTGCAGAGGCCCTTCGAATATTGGGCTGTTTAAAAAAATTGACCCCTAGGTTTGTAGCAGAGGCAATGAAGGGTTAAGACTTGCCCAAGATCACACAGAATGTCAATGGGATTCCTCGATTCTCATCCTGCTGCTACTCTTCCACTTCTGAGCAACCTTCGTGGAAAGGTTGTGAACCAGAGGAAGAGGCTTGCAGGGGAGGGGCCGGAATGGGATAAGCCCAGAGGATCCTTAGCCAGGATGCAGTGAGAGAAAGCCAGAGCTGGGAATGAAACTGGGAGACAGTAAATTATATCTTGGTGCTTATCTGCTTTTAGAGCCTGTGTTTCATCTCACCTAAACTTAAACTGAGCTCATTGTCTTAAGCCGAAATTCAGGCAGTAAGAGGGGCACAGACAATCAGTGTTCAGTCCCTTCAGTTAGTGTCTCAAAATTTCCCCCTTTCTTCACATTTCTGAACTACAAAGAAAGTAAGGAGAGATAAATACATAGATGGGGAAGCTCTAGGAGTTAAAGGAGCCTGTAAGAAAAACTATTTTCTATGCAAGAAATCCTAGAATCTGGCAAGCATGGAGTCAGAGACCCGTGTGTTTTTCTTCAACTGGAGGTCCTGCCACCGCCACAGGAACCCTAAAAGTGGTGGGGCAAGGGCAGACTGGAGACAGAGGTAAGATGGGGAGATGCTGGGTATGTGGCAAAGGACAAAACGGAGGGGGGGGGGGGGTGCCAGATGTGCAAGTCGCACAGGGTGCATTTATGACTTGGTACGGCCCTGGCTCACCAGCATCCTTGCTGCTGTTATCAACCTGTTTCCTATGAACAAATAAGAGGTTAAAGCCAAAGTGTCCTAGGGGTAAAGAGTTATCAGTCACTGCACGCTCCTTAGTCTGAGTAGCCCTATACTGCCAGTTCCTTCCCACTGCCAACACTATGCTTGGAGCACTGTGTCCCGTTCTAGAAGCTGTGCCTTCAGAAGGAGACTGTCGCAGCAGCCACTAAGAGGGTCTCATTCTGCAGCTACTCTGTAGCCATGTGATTCCTCGCAGTTTCTTTTTGGAAATGTGGCTGGTGCATGGAAGCAGACGCAGGAGTAGGAGTATACGGATACAATAAAGCTGTCTCCCTCTCCATATGTAGCTCCCTCCCCCCTCTTCACGGTAGGTAAAATACACACACTGTGCATGCCCCTGCACTTTCACCCACACAGATTGGGGGGGGGGGGGGGTTGAAATCAGCAGCTTCAGGCTTTTGTGCAAATGAGCCAGGGTTTACCCATGACTCAAATTATTCAGCAGATGGATTTGCATATGTTTGGTCTGTGAAGCAGATTAATTTAACTATTTTGTTACGCTCCATACCAGACCCTTTGCAGTTATTCTGACCTTATACAGGGGTTATATAACATCCAGTTCTGTGCTGACATTAAATGAAATGTAAGTTAATTATGGATATGTAAATTTGCCACATTTATAGAGTGCCTTTCACACACAGATGGACATTTTAGAATTTTGAAGAATTCAGTTATCTTTGCTGATCCTAGTAACCCCATCCCCCCCAAACCTTACTGGATTCTGTAAGGTTCACCCCACAACCCCCAAGTGACTGCAGATTTATTCAACCCCCAGCAACTCTACATCGATTCAGCACTTATCCCTACTACTCAGTCCTATGGATGGAGGCAGAGTCTGAAGCCACGAACAGACAGCGACACTCACTGCTGGCGAGGACCCAGCAATGACAGAATGTGCAAATCAAACAAAACACGTATGTCACCCTGTGCACCTCAGGGCCCACTTACTCTAGTTACAAAGCCAAGAATAAAATGAAGCAGAGGAAGGCCTTGCTTGCTAGCAAAGTCCCCGTGCCCTGCTGCCTTAAGACTGGTTGCTCCATCATCCAGGCATTAGACTATCTAAAAAAGTCTCCCTCCTCCTTACTTTTCATTCAGGAGGCACACGGACTGTCACTGGGCTCACGTGGGGAGGTTTGGAATAACTAGGCAAGCTACAGCAGAGGTTACCTGCTGTCTTACCTCCTCATGGTACATCAAGAAGAGAGTAGGGCAGTCATACCCCACCCCACCCCACCCCTCCCAACCCCACAGGGGTGAGAAAGCAGCAGCATTATTATTTTATGTCATTACTATACTGAGGTACTAACATTAATTACTTCATTGATTGTAAACCGCTATGATATACTACCTCTCAGGCTAGTTTTAGTCTATCAAATAATAAACTAAACAAAACTAAACCTTAGATTCCCTCATGTCCTACCAAGCATGCGACACTGGGGTGGGAGACCTTCTCTCGCTGCTTCAGAATCCCTCCTCTCACCCCACCAAGGGTTTCCTCTTTCGAAAAGCTTGGCATCCATCAAATTTTGGTTTGCCATGTCCCCTTCTTGGGTTTTGCCATCAGCAACTGAAAGCATAAAAGGAAAAAATCCAGCCTTAACAAAGAACATGTCAAACTGATGAAGGAAGATCTGAAACCTTTAGGGAGAGGCCAGGAACATACAAGGGTAAGGAGTGAGGAGGACATCTGTCCCCTTGCAGTATCTAGGAAGGGGGATGTGGATCCCAGCTGAGTTATTTCCTCCCTCTGGCAGCGGAAGCTCACCCGATTCTGACTGACCAACATAAGAGGAAAGGAGGGGAACACGGTGCAGAAATTTCAAGCTAGTAGCCCTGACACTGCAGCAGCTTTAAGAGAAACCAGGAGAAAGCACATCAAAGCGAAGTTCAGAGTCCACCAGAAAGGGGACATTAGAGACAGAGAGAAACAGACACACAAAGTACTGAGAACTGACCCTAGCGAGCTTGGAGCACACCTGCTAACTGGAGACCGAACAGCTATCCAGATCTATCCTGCCTTTCAGCCACATGGCATGTTCCTTTTTAGGGGTCACTTCACACAGATGCAATGGAGGGGGTGGAGATCCATGGAAGGCATGTGCACATCTGTGCAAGACGATGAGAGCACAGCAGTCACCCAGCTACGAAACAGCTCCAGTGACTATCTCTATACAAAGAGAACATGATCGTGGAACATACATAGAAATACAGGGTATGACAGCAGGCAAGGACTGTGCATGCCGCCCATGCTGCGGGCCACCCTTCACCACTGATGGTCTGATGTTCAGCCTAGACTTTCTTGAATTCTATGGTCAGCACTTCCTCTGGGAGGAGGTTCCATGCATCCTCTGCCCTTTCTGCAAAGGATATTACTCCTGTGTCTCCCTCTACCAGCCTCACGGGTCCTTATTCTCACATTTCCTTTCCACGAAGAAAACACTTTTATTGCATTATTTAAATGTTTAAGGCATCTTAACATCTGTATCATGTCCCTCCCCTTGGGTATACACACTTACATAGAAACATGATGGCAGTAAAAGACCACATGGCCTATCTAATCTGTCCTTCCCTATCAACTACAATAGTCCTCTTTTTTTCCTTTAGAGATCCTCTGTTTGTCCCATGCTTTTTTGAATTCAGATAGTGTCCTCATCTCTACCACCTCCACTGGGAGACTATTCCATGCATCTACCACTCTTTCCGTAAAGAAATATTTCTGCATATTACTCCTGAGTCTATCCCCTTTCACCCCCATCCCAATGTCCCCTCATAGCAGAGCTTGCTTTCAATCGAAAGAGACTCTCCTTCTGTGCATTTATGCCATGGAGATATTTAAACATCTCAATCATATCACCTCTATCCCGCCTTTCCTCTAAAGTATACATATTAAGATCTTTAAGTCTGTCCTTATATGCTTTATAACAAAGACCACTAACCATTTTAGTAGCCATCTGCACCAACTCCATCCTGTTTATATCCTTTGAAGGTGCAGTCTCCAGAACTGCACACAATACTCCAAATGAGGTCGCACCAGAGACCTATACAGAGGCACTATCACCTCCTTTTTTCTGCTGGCCATTCCTCTTCCTATGCACACAAGCATCCTTCTGGATGTCGCCATCGCCTTTTTTACCTGTTTAGCTACTTTAAGATAATCAGAAACAATCACGCCCAGGTCCCGCTCTTCTTTCATGGACAGAAATACTTTGCCCCCTACACTGTATCACTCCCTTGGATTTTTGCAGTCCAAGTGCACGACCCTGCATTTTTTTTAGCATTAAATCTCAGCTGCCAAATTCTTCACCATTCCTCAAGCTTAGCTATATCCCTCCTCATGTTATCTACTCCTTCCTGGGTGTCTATTGCAGATTTTGGTATCATCCGCAAATGGGCAAACCTTACCTGACAGCCCTTCTGTAATATCACTAACAAAGATGTTAAAAAGAATCAGACCAAGGACAGATCACTGTGGCACATACACTGCTAGTAACTTCCTTCTCCTCAAGAGTGAGATCCATTTACCTGCACTCTTTGTCACCTCCCACTCAACCAATTTCTAACCCAATCACTTACATTAGAGTCCATGCCTAGGGTGCTCAGTTTATTAATAAGTCGCCTGTGTGGAATGGTATCAAAGGCTTTACTGAAATCTAAGTACACACATGTAGGGCTCCCCCTCGGCCCAACTCCCTAGTCACCCAGTCAAAGAAATCAATCAGATTTTTTTGACAAGACCTGTCTTTGGTAAACCCATGCTGCCTCGGATCCTACAGTGCATTGGACTCCAGAAACTTCACTATTCTCTCTTTTAGTAATGTTTCCAATAATTTACTCACCACAGAAGTTAGATTAACTAGCCTGTAGTTTTCAAGCTCATCCTTACTTCCACATTTGTGTAAAGGGACCACAGGTGCCTTTCTCCAGTCCCCTGGGACCACTCCAGACTACAAAGCATTGAAAAGGTCAGAAGGTGGAGCTGCTAGATCATCCCCAAGTTCCTTCAGTATTCTTGAATGATTCTCATCCAGTCCCATCGCTTTGTCTACTTTTAGTTTAGTTAACTCCTCACAAATACAGTCTTCTAAAAATCGCTCAAGATCCCCGTTACTTCTGTTCCTTTTTGTGGGTGTTTTCTGAGGTCCTGCTGATGGCCCTTCATCTGTGACCACAGACCAGAAATATTTGTTAAGCAATTCTGTTTTATCCTAATCAGCTTCTACCTATTCCTCCCCTTCACCCTTGAGTCTAAGAATACCACATTTGTCCTTCCTCCTCTCACTAACATATCTGAAAAATGTCTTATCCCCCCCCCCCCCCCCCCATTTTATTGCATTGGCTATTTCTTCTTCTTTTAGTAACTTCTCCGACTGCCTTGCTAGCTTCTCTTCTTTCCAAATATAGATGCCTGTCTTCCTCTCTCTGTGATTTCTTATATTTTATGAAGGCCTCCCTCTTTATCTTCACATTTTTATGTACTTATTCTTTTCCTTTTACACTTATTTACCTTTCTAACAAAAAGGTTTATTACCCTTAAAATATCCCCTTCCAGTTTTGCCCATCACTTAACTACATCCTCCAGCTGTTCCCATCCTGCTAACGACTCCTTGAGGTATTGTCCCATCTTGGCAGTTTGTTGCTTTTAAAAGGATTTTATCAGCCCTAGTCTTAATACTGAACCACACCATCTGGTGATCACTGGATGCGAGATAGTCTCACACTATAACATCAGAAACACTTTCCCCATTGGTAAGCACCAAGTCCAGTATGACCCCTTCATGGGAGGGTTCTGTTATCAGCTGCCAGAATAATTCTCCCTGTAGAGAATCCAGGATCTCCTTACTTCTAGATGACAATGCAGCAGGGATGTGCCAATCAACATCTGGCATATAGAAATCACCTATCGGTGGCAATTCTCCTTTCATGGCAACACTGTGTATGTCTTCTATTAAATCTCGGTCAACTTCTTCTCCCTGTGAGGGGGATCTGTATATCACTCCAATGCAAATGGATTTTCCTTTCCCTCTTTCTAGTTTAACCCACAGTTCCTTCTTGCTCCCTTTTATGCCCTGTAACTCTACAGCTTTAATATTATGTTTTACATATAGTGCCACTCCTCCTCCCCTTCTTCCTACCCTGTCCTTCCTGAATAAAGTATAGCCTGCTATAATTACATACTAGTCACGGTTGTCCATGAAACATTTCTCTGTAACTGCCACTAAATCCAAGTCATCCTCTTCCATTAAAGCCTCAACATCTGAGATCTTATTTTGCATGCTATGTTCATTTATTCACACCGCTTTTCAGATGTTGCCCCTTTTACCCATTTCTATAGAGGTATTTAACTTTCACTTACCTGTGGGGTTTCTTCAGCAACCACAATGAATCTTGTTTAAAGCCCTCTTCAGTAGGTTAGCCAGTTTGCTGCTGAAGACCCCTCTTGGACAGATGGATGCCATCTCTGTTCTGCAGCCCTTGGAATATCATCCCATGGTCCAGGAAAAAATGTTCTCTGACACCATCCATACAGCTATGCATTCATCTCCAGGATGAGAGCTTCTCTGCCTCAGCCTTTACCCTCAACAAGGATTGAAGAGACCACCACCTGTGCACCAATCTGCTTCGCCCTCTGTCCCAGAACCATGAAGTCACTTTTGATATGCTCAGAGGGATACCTAGTATTATCAGTTGTGGTGATATGGATGAGCAACATTGGATAATAGTCAGTAGACTTGATGACTCTTGGCAAACTCTCTAACATCTCAGATTTTGGCACCTGGCAGACAGCACTCCTCTCTGGACATCAAGTCTGGTCGGCAGATTGATGCCTCAGAATCCCTCAGAAGAGAGTCACCAACCATCATTACCCTTCACTTCCTTGTGGTCACTGTTTCTGCAACTTTGGGGTGCATGAGCTCTGGTTCTTCCCTTTCCTGTGATGCTTTCACCTCCTTCACTTCCAAGGCTGCATACTTGTTCTTCATTTCAAGGGCTGGAGGAGTTGGAGTGTTGATTCTGAAGGCTCTGGTGACTCGTGTCCAACTCTCTTCATTCTGCAGCTTCCCATCTTCACTTCTGTCAGAGAGCTTGGATGTTTCAAGAAGCATCTCATCAATGTACTTCTCAGTGTCTTAAATGCTTCTCAGCCTTGCCACCTCTGAGCTTCTGAATTTGTTTCAAGAGGGCTTCAGCTCAGGCATCCTGCACATGGAACCAGCCCTTCAATTGGCATCGGGCTCTCTGTCTGGACAGAAGCAGAAGCTCTAACAAGGGCAACAGCTTTGGCAATATGATTTTACCCAGCCACTATTCAGTTGGTGGAGCTTTAGTACCCGTTGAAGTAAAAGAGAGAAACCTACCAAAGTCCCTACCTTTTCCTTAGCTGTCCTTCAAGAGAAAGAACACACTTAAAAAGAAGTTAACTGCTTTAACAATGCTGTTCTATGTCCCTGTGTGCAGCTAATTGTGGAGCTGCCCTATAAAGCAAAAATGCTCACATGGGGTGGGTGGGAGCTAACACCTGATGAGGTCCGTGGCTTCAAAGAGCTGGGTCTGAATGGAAAGCTGGAACAAAAAACAATGAGCTCTAATAGACAGAACTATGCCCAACACCACAAAAAATCCCCCTTTTGCAATACAGAAATAGAATTAGCTTTTAAAAACCAAAACCCCTTTAAGAGCTCTCAGGTAGAGAGATTGTATTTAAAAGTCACATAGTATTATTACCTTGCTTGCAATGGAGTCCCTGTTAGGAATGCCAGTACATCCAAGTCCTAGCTCATATGCTTTTTGGTACAGGTTCTGTACTATTTTGGGAGCCCTTCTCTACACTCTGAGCAGGATTGGGCCTTGCTAGTACTTTGATGGGATGCCAACTTGGAATACCAGATGCTGTAGACTCACTGCATGGAAAAACGGCCTGGTAATCTACTTCCAGTAGCACCTTGCCAAGAAAATCCAAGGACTGGGTTGCTAGGAGTCAGAATTTACTCAACGGCACACACTTTCACTTTTTTCTCTACTCTATGCCCTTCTAGAGATGCAGCACCCAGACTGTACTCTTTCCCCCACCCTGCATACAGCTCCTCTTGCCCACAAGCAAAGACCCTGAACTCCAGCTCAGGTTTTCTGCAATTCTGTAACCACTGCTGCAGAATTTTCCTTCACCACACAGTCTAGTCCTAAATGGAGAATTGCTGGTAACTGCCCCTGTATCATTGCTTGCCTCCACGCCTCTTATCTTAAGCTTTTTGTGCATTACTTGGGCAACACATGTATTGTTATGCCAAGAAATTTACAGAGCGGACTACAATCACACCACTAAAGCAATAAAACCTTTTATTTCAAAAAACCTTCAAGGTTCGAGACCCGACTTGGCCAAGTTTTGGCTGTCAGCCTGCATCAGGGGTCAGCAGAAAACCATTTGAGACCAATCTCCAAGAAAGAAACAAAAATAACATAAGAGGTATGTTGGTAACGGGAGGCTCAGAGTCCTTCTCACATGCGCCTGTGGCATCTCAGTGAGAAAGTGACACCACAGGCGCATGTGAGAAGGGCTCTGAGCCTCCTGTTACCGACATACCTCTTACGTTATTTTTGATTCTTCATTGGCGATTAGTCTCAACTGGTTTTCTGCTGACCCCTGATGCAGGCTGATAGCCAAAACTTGGTCAAGTCGGGTCTTGAACCTTGAAGATTTTTTTGAAATAAAAGTTTTTATTGCTTTAGTGATGTGGTCCCCACCACTGCTTTTGTGGGCTCCTTCTGTTCTGTGGAGGGTCCTCTTTGTATTCTTTATGCCAAGAAAAATTCCTGAATCTGACGAGAAATACGAGAGGAAGGCAACCACGGAAGCTGGAGCCAAAACTGGGGAAGTGCTAAAGCTGGGATAAAGAGGATAGAAGGATGAAACACAGAACTGAGGGGGTGAGAGGAACGAGAAAGAAATGAAACCTGGCCACACTGGCATGGGGGACACCCACATTTGCAGCATCAGGAGAGAGGGAGGAGGGGTTGGCCTGATGGCTCACTGACAATGCTCTGCACTGTAAGGCAAAGGATTGGGGTTCAGTTCATGGGAATCGGAAATGGGAGAATGAAGAAGAATTAAAAGGTAAAAAGCAGAAAGCTGAAATGGAGAAACAGAAGAATTCACAAATACACAATGAAAGGTAAATTCTTAAAGCAAAATTTTACATAATGGTAATCTATTTCCCCTTGTGCACATACCAAAAAACGCAAAGGTGCAGTCATCTCCCAGACCCACTGCAGAATCGCCTACTGCACTGCCACAGGAAACTGAGTCAGTCATGTCCTAGCCAAGAGCCACGATTTCCTACAGATGGCACAGAGCATCCTCTGTGTCCAGATCCATTCACTACACACATGCACACAAATAGCTACTGTACTTGAATGTAACTCGTCTTGCGCTTCTGAGATAAGTCATGAGCTAAATCACTTCTTCTTCTCTTGGCAAGAAGCAGCATCTTACAGAATTCCCAATCACCTAGAAGAAAATCTCTCTGAAAAGAATCAAATTCAAATCACAAGAAAGAAATCAGACCAGGACAGGGAAGGAGCAGTGGAGGAGGGGGACAGCACTGAAGTGAGTGCAGAGGGAGCAACAGAAGAAGGGACACCCTCCCACCCCCTTTTCCACATCACAAGATATCTTGACTTCCCAGGACTAAAGTAGAAACCTCAAGTTTCAGTTCTTTGACTTACAACTAAGAGTTCAACCAGAGAGCTATAAAATGAACTCTTCTATCAGAGCTCGGAAGCAAGGTACTAAACACCTTTCCATCTCGTCTTGCACTAGCCCTTCAGCGGTCACTTTCTTTTCTTCAGAAGAAAGCCTCTTGGCTTGCCATCCACGGGCTGATACATTTCTCATTCTCCATCCCACTCCAGGGGTCATCCAGTACTTCCCAGACTTCTGAACCCTGAACACAAAATCAGGATGCCATGACTCCTCCATCCAAAGCTCTGCACAGTATGGGCAAGACACCCTCCATCCAGTACTGAGCACTACGAAAATATCACTTCCTCTGCTCTCTGCCTGTAGAGGCTGAAGTCAGCTGTAGAACGGACAGAGCCCAGCTCCCCAGCTTTGCCATTAGTCACAGTATTACTTGAATGATACAGAGCTGACACCTTCTTGGGGGAAGGAGAACACCTCTCATGGCCACCTATAGCTGCTTGGTGCTCAGACACAACCATCAGAGCTCAATGTGCAAAGAACTAGTCAGAACAGCCAAAAGGAAGAAAGTTCCTGTTAACTCTCACTCACATTCCACAGCCAATTCTGAAACACTAAAAACTTCACAAGCAGCTCCATAAGCTTTGAAAACAAAGGAAGGCCCTGAGTGAGGTAGAGATGCAAGTTCATCACCTATTGTAACTAGCCCTTACCCTGCAGCGCTGCCTCCAATGTGCAAATCTGCAGGAGAACACTGAAGAACCCTGGCAATGCAGCTGGGGAGTAGGGCTTTCTGCTGAATTCCTTAAGAACATATTACACAAGCCCACTGATAACGCCTTGGGCATGCCTAGGAACTGAAAATAATTTCCACTCATAAATTCAAAGTTGTTGCCTTTCTGTCTGAGCACACTGCCAGAAACCAGGGAAATCTGGGTTCCAGCTTTCCTCTGAAGGAGGTGGACAGGGATCATCAGAACAGAGCCTAGCCATAGGAAGCCAAACCCAAGTGAAAGGCACAGGAAGCAAATCATCGGTAACACCCATTAGTAAACTTCCTCAGGGTTTCTCACCTTCCATCTACACACGCCCTAAGATGTGGTTTAATTTTATATCATAAACTGCTTTGAAATAAATAAAAATAGCCTTGTTAGGTGGCAAAGGACAGACCTCTGTTCACCCAAAGTATCCTGTAAGATGAATCTTCTGTTAGCAAATGCAGGCATGGGTCAATGCATGTATGTTGGTAGAAGCTTTGCTTTACTAGTGGCCAATGCCATTAGAATCCGCCAGGACTCATCTAGTGTTCAATCTGTTTTAGTTCTCCCTCTGCCTCAGCTTCAGTTCAATCCTCCCACCTCTTTCCTGCTCCTGTAGGCCTGTGCTAATCTCTCAGTTTACCCTCTCGGAACATATAAATTCACATCTCTCTATACACTGCCCAAAGCACCTAGAACTTTATTTTTTCTACAGGAAACAAAGCTGTACTTCAGACTAGCTGGAGTGTAGGACTAGCCTAATGGTTACAGCAGCAGGTTAGAACCAGGGAATCAGGGGTTTGAATCCCACTGCTGCTTCTTGTGATCTCAGGCAAATCATTTAACCCCTCTTTGTCTTAGGTGCTGCTGTACCTGAATGTAACTCACCTTGAACTTCTAAGAAAGGCATGAGCTAAATCCAACATCCTTATATCAAATAAAATTGAGCGTTAACTTTGCAGCACAGAGTGCAGCCACCTCTCCAGTAGAAATCAATTATCCCCCCACACACACACGACATAAAACAACATAGACATTATGTGCAAAACTAACCCAACTAGAGAAAAGGTAAAATTAGGACTTACCTGCTAATTGGCTTTCCTTGAGAAACTCCAGTCCAGTCCCACACCTCTGGGTTGTGTACCCCCACCAGTAGCTTGGAGACTGCGCATGTCACTGTTTTGGTGACATCACCATACATAGGCAGCCGGTTCCGCCTTCCAGCTCAGTACCTATTGCCAAAGCAGACTCACAGGAGCAACAAATTAGTAGCCAACACATTATAAGCCAAACTGTATCTAACTACGTTAGGACCCGACCAATCCCCAGGGGCCCTGTTTCCTCCCAAACAAAGGAAAACTTGTCCAAGAAGCATATCCCCACCCTAGGTAATGGAAAGAAAACCTTAAACCAGTGATTCTCAACCTTTTTTGTACCGTGACCCCTTTTACCATTGGTCAACTTGTGGTGACCCCCAATGATAAAATCAAATGCGGCTCTCATCCTTTATCGTTAACGCATTGTCGCTGTAATCATTTGTTGAATTATTAATATATTATAGGCCTTTGCAATATGTTTTTATTTATAAAATTTACTTATTTAAACCACAATAACAAGTAACAATATTTGATTTCAAAATTATGATGATTCTGTAGTCAAATCACTAATATGAAATAAAATTATTTTTTCTACCTTTGTTGTCTGACCAATTTATTCTCTGATCATGCTGGTCCCGATCTGAGGCTTCTGCTTTCCTTTCTTCTCTTAACTCTCTTTCTGTGGTCTATGGTCCATCTGCCATTTCTTATCTCTTCTTTCGTTTTCTTCACTTCTTTCCATCATCCTATTTCCAGTCCCAGTAACCCTCCCCAGTATCAGCCCCTTTCCAGTCCTCACTCCCAGTACCTTCCAATGTCAACTTGCATTCCCATGATGGCCACTGGTGTCCATTCCCTTCCAGTCCCCCTCCTTCCCCACTGACCAGTCCCTTCTAGTACAAATACCATGGCAGCCCCTCTCAGATCCACTCCCTTCCAGTTCCATTCTCCCATCCCCTCATATCAGCCCATTTGTAGCCTTAGCCCCCAGTATTCTTCCAGGGCCAGCAGCTCTATCCTCCCCTCCACACAATCAGCCCATTCCCAGTTGAAGCCCCCAATCAGCTTGCTTACAGTGCTAGTCCCCCCTCAACCCCATTACCAGTGCTAGCCTCCCCTAATCAGCCCAATACCAATCCTACCCCCCCCCCCCCATCAGCTTATTACCAGTCCTAGCCTCCCCTAATCAGCTCATTTCCAGTGCTAGTCACTTCTCAACTCCATTACCAGTGCTAGGCTCCCCTAATCAGCCCATTTCGAGTCCTAACCTCCCGCATCAGCTCATTACCAGTCCTAGCCTCCCCTAATCAGCTCATTTCCAGTGCTAGTCCCTCCTGAACCCCATTACCAGTGCTAGGCTCCCCTAATCTGCCCATTACCAGTCCTAGCCTCCTCTAATCAGCCCATTTCCAGTCCTAACCTCCCCGATCAGCTCATTTCCAATGCTAGCCCTCCATCAGTCCATTACTAGTCCTACCCCATCAGCACATTACCAGTCCCAACCCCCCTTGATCAGTCCATTCCCAGTCCTAGCCTTCCCTAATCAACCCATTATCAGTCCTAGCCCCCCCCCATCTGCCCATTATAATCCTAACCCGCACTGTCTCTCCCCTCTGTCTAGCATTTATCCCCCGTCTGTCCAGTATGTCCCCCGTCTCTTCCCTTCCTCCATGTCAGCCCCCCTCCCTTCCTCAATCCATCAGTCAGCCCCCCTCCCTCCCGTTAGCCCTCCCTCCCTCCATCTATCCATCCCTCCATGTCAGCCCCCGCCTCCCTCCATCCATGTCAGCCCCCCTCTGTCCATGTCAGCCCCCTCCCTCCATCCAACAATCTGCTATCCCCTCCCTCCATGTCAGCCCCCCTCCCTCCCTCCATCCATCCCTCCATGTCAGCCCCCTCCCTCATGTCAGCTCCGTTGCAGGTTCCCTGTTCCCTCCTCCCCTCTCCCTGTCTGCCTGCTACTGCCCTGCTCTTCTGCAGCTGCGGCTGTGCCTGCTGTGAGTGAAGCCGTTACGGAGCCTTTCTGTCTCTCGATGGGCTCCATGCAGCATGCCATTGTCCCGCCTCCAAAGGAAGTGGTAAACAACTTCCTTTGGAGACGGGACAATGTTGCACGGAGCCCATCTAGAAACAGAAAGGCTCCACAACGGCTTCACTCACAGGCACAGCCGCGGTTCCCTAAGAGGCAGGGAGCCGTGGCTGCAGAAGATTGGAGTCTGTCAGTTTGCTGCTGCCGAGAAGCGGACTCGGCAACAGCAGCAACTTGTGCATTTTTTTTTTTTTTAACAGTGGAGTGAGGCGACCCCCATGGGGGTCGCGACTCACAGGTTGAGAACCGCTGCCTTAAACCTTGGGTGGCCCTGCCCTCAGGCAAGACAACTGCAACCTCCTCAATATTCACCCTTTCTGACCGCCAATACTAAACTCAGAAGAGATCTGTGGAGCCTCTAATCATGCTGATATTCTTCAAGCCCAGGAATCCGATGGTCACTAATTATAAGACAGGGAGGGATTTGGGACTGGACTGGAGTTCCTCAAGGAAAGCTAATTAGCAGATAAGGCCTAATTTTATCTTCCTTATTGTCCCACCAGTCCAGTTCTGCACCTCTGGGATGTATCAGAGCAGTACTAATGACGGGAGAGGCCCACGAATCTGGCCTGAAGCACCGCTGCCCCAAATCTGGAACCCCCACCTCTTGAACTTCCAAACGATAATGTTTCACATAAGTGTGCAGGCAAGACCAGGTGGCCGCCCTACAAATGTCTGCCACTGGCATCATGTTGCATTCCACCCAGGAGGCTGCTTGAGCTCTTATCAAATGAGCCTTCAGTCCCTCCAGCACCGGCTTCCCCCATCACAAAAGCGGAAGTGATCGCCTCCTTGACACACCTAGCTACGGAAGCTTTGGCTGCTGCTCCACCTTTGTGCAGCCCCCCAAACAATATGAACAAACTATCCGACTTCTGAAATGGAGATGTCCTTTTTAAATATTTCTGCAAAAACAGGCAGACATCAAGGAGATGCCACTGAGGATCTGCCGGCGCCAGCAGGAAACTGCTTGGTTCACGTGAAATGCTGAGACTACTTTGGGCAAAAAGGAAGGCACAGGATGGATAACCACCTTCTCTTTAGAAATAGACAGGAACGGCTTCCTACAAGACAGAACGTGCAACTCAGAAATACGCTTAGCTGAGCAGACTGCCACCAGGGTCTGTCTTCAGGGTCAAGTTCTTCAGGGTGGAGGAGCTGAGAGGTTCAAACAGCTCCTGCGTCAACATCGAGAGGACGAGATTAAGATTCCAAGGAGAGATCACCTTCTTCACTGGCAGGCGCAGCTGCTTGACTGCCTTTAAGAAGCGAACATCATCCAGGTGAGTGCCCACTGACACTCCTTGGATCTTGCCCTGGTAACAAGAGATGGCCGCTATCTGGACCCGCAGGGAACTGGCTGCAACCCCTTCTCAAAACCTGCCTGGAGAAAGGCGAGCACATCTGGCACAGTAGCCGAGAACGGACCACACTGCCGTTCCTCACACCAGGCCTCAAATATACGCCATACCCGGATGTAAGAGAGTGAGGTCGACCTCTTCCGAGCTTTCAACAAGGTGGCAATCACAGACCCTGAGTAACCGTGCCTTCTCAACCTAGCCCATTCAAGAGTCAGGCTGTGAGAATCAATCCACTTGAGGCATGTGCAGTGGGTCTTGGGACAATAGGTCTGGCCTGGCTGGAAGCCGCCATGGCTGCCCTGCCTTCGGCCTGATCAAGTCTGCATACCAGGGCTATCTCGGCCAGTCCAAAGCAATGAGAATGACCTGACATTGGTGGGCCTCGATGCACTGCACCACTTGACCTATGAGAGCCCATAGCAGGAACACAGAGAATCCCCTCCATGGGCCACCTCTGACATCTGTTCTCTTCTCCTGCTGAAGAACCGACTGGCCTTGGTGGAAGCAAATTTCACCATGAGATCCACGATCGGAGAACGCCACCTGTGCACTATCTGTTCGAAAATTTCCTGACACAGGGACCATTCTTCTGGGTCCACCAGGACCCAGCTTAAGTTGGCTGCCACGTTCTCTGTTCCAACCACAAGTGCAGCTGACAGTGCTTGAAGGTGTTCCTCCGCCCAGGCCAACAACTGCTCTGCCTCTAACCGCACGCTGCCCGTGCTCCATTGCCGATTTATGTGGGCTACTGTGGCCACATTGTCCGAGAAGACTTGAACTGCCTTCTCCTGCAGGAGCAACTGAAACTTCTGGAGAGCTAGGAAGACCACCCACATCTCCAATCTGTTGATGGGCAAGCCGCTTTGTCCAGTGTTAGTACCACTGCGCTACTGAGCCCTCGCAGTGGGCCCCCCAGTCTGAGAGGCTGGCATCTGTCATCAAGGGGAACCACACTGTGGTGATTTGAGCGGTATCCCGGCTGCTAACGTCTCAGGCCTCAACCACCACTTGAGTGCCTTCTTTGTGTCCTTCGGGCACTGCAACAGCTGCGACAAGGGGTGTTCTCTGGTGGGACCACCTGTGCAGTAATGCCCTCTGTAATGGTCACATGTTCACTCGAGCCCAAGGGACCAGCTTGATGGTTGCCGCCATAGTCCCTAGCAGCTGCAGATAACGCCAGGCTGTCAGATGTTTCATGTTCGAGAACTGTCACACCAGCTGCCGCAACCCTTGTGCTCTCTGGTCCGGTAGGAACACCCTTCCTGCATGGGTGTTGAACCAAGCACCCAGGTACTCGATGACCTGGGATGGAACCAAGCGACTCTTGGCCATGTTGATCACCCAACCGAGACTTTGCAAGAAATCCACCAACCTTGCTGTGGCCTGCTCGCTCTCTTGCTTTGACTTTGCCCAAATGAGCCAGTTGTTGAGGAAGGGGTGTACCAGGATGCCCTCCTTGCACAGCGCTGACACCACTACCACCATCACCTTGGTGAAAGTGCGGGGAGCCGTTGCCTACCCAAAAGGCAACTGGAAATGCCCCATGGGCACCGCAAAGCAGAGAAACTGGTGATGCTCTGCACACACGGGGATTTGTAAGTAGGCCTCCGTAACGTCTAGAGACATCAAGAACTCCCCTTCTTCTACCATTACAATAACCAATATCAGCGTCTCCATGCGAAAATGAGGCACCCGTAAGCACTTGTTCACCTGCTCGAGGTTGAGAATGGGACAAAAAGAGCCCTTCTTTTTGGGAACCATGAAATAAATCAAGTATCGACCAGTGCCACACTGTGGCTCTGGGACTCAAACGATTGCTCCCAACTGTAGCAGGTGTCCTGGACCACCTTGACCTTGGCCGGCGCCCTGCAGGGCAACCGGACGAAAGCGGGAGACAGTGGTTTGGAGAACTCCAGTACATAACCTTCTCAGATGACTTCTAGCACCCACTGGTTGGACGTGATCTGGGCCCAGGCAGAGTAAAAATCCCACAGCCGACTTCCCATGGGCTGTACCTCCTGGGCTCCCCTCG
This sequence comes from Ichthyophis bannanicus, assembly GCA_033557465.1. NCBI lineage: Eukaryota > Metazoa > Chordata > Amphibia > Gymnophiona > Ichthyophiidae > Ichthyophis > Ichthyophis bannanicus. Next base: position 644,885,886 of record CM066032.1, read on the forward strand.
TTTCATTGTGTCTTTTTAAGCCCCGAGGTAGGCACGGAGGCGAAGTAGCCATGCCCAGTCCCTCAAAACCCCCGGAAACCTTGCCCCCGAGAAGCAAACCGGCCTCTCTGGAATGGGGTAAACCTCACCAACCTGAAATGCCTGAAATCTCTCGATTTTATTTATTTATTTATTTATTTATTTATTTATTTAAAGTCTCTTTTATACCGCGCTATTCAGCATCAGCGCGGTTTACAATAAACAGTGAACATACACATTTCCAATAGTACTTTGTGTTTACATATGAACAGGATAATCAACTTGGCTAACAGGGTAACTATGTACAACCATAAAATATACAATATATACAATTTGTAGGCTGATCATGTGTTTGTGTGGTTTTAGACAGTAGTGATTTGGGTGGATTCGGCAAATGGTGCTGAGTTTCTATTAGGTTCAGGGCCCCGAGGCTGAGTTGTAGAGCGGAGTTGCTTCTGCTTGTCCTCCGGGAGGTGGCCACCTCCTTTGGACTCCCCCAACTCCTTCACCAACTTCTCCAAATCTTCACCGAATAGCAGCTTCCCCCAAAACAGAAGCCTACTAAGCCATGATTTGTAGGAGACATCCACTGCCCAGTTTCACAACCAGAGATAATAGCGGGCTGCTACCACAGAGGCCATGCCTTTAGAGAGACACCTGATCAGGTTGTAGAAGGTGTCTGCAAGGTAGGCAGTCCCCAATTCTAACTTAGAGGCCGTCGCTGATGGATCTGGAGGTTCTTCCCCAGAATCACTCGTCCTTTGCATCCAGTGCATGCAAGCTCGGGCCACCAAAGTCCCACAAACTGAGGGTTTCCTATCCTCGGCATCTTTGAGGGCCGCACTGCCCTTGACTGGGATTGTCGTCTTTCTGGTGACCGCTGAGACAGCGGCATCGACCTTTGGGGAGCAGAACAACTCCCACTCCTGTTCAAGCAATGGGAAATCAGTGTCATGGACTTAACCTCCTTCAGTCATGCCTCTGTGAGGTCCCACTCATCCTGGATCATCTGTCTCACCCCCTATGTACCGGGAAGACCCTGTGTAGTTTTTGCACTGCCTGAAGAAGTGGATCCTCCAGAGACTCTTCCTCCACTGGTATCCCTACCGGCATATTTAGCATCTTGAGGGCTTCCCCAATAAGGGTTGCAAATTCCTACCTGCAGAAGACTTGGACTATCTGGGACCCCTCCTCTTGAGGGAGCTCCCCTTCCTCCAATTCTTCCGCAAGCGCATCCAAATCAGTGTCCAGGTCCACCTCCTCTCCTCTGGCCCTTCAGCCCTAGGAGAGACCTCACCTGAGGCGACGTCTCCTCTTAGCTGACTTCTCACCCACTTCCTGCTCAAGGTGGCCCGCGGTCTCTTTGCAGCTGACTCCGGCCCCAACCCGATGGTCGAGGTCCCTGGAGCTTCATGCAGCAAGCTGTGTTTAAGAGGATGACGAATTCTAGTGAAAAAACTCCTGGGATCCCGCTGCCGGGTCCCCGGGAAGTAGAAGGGCCAGGATCAGCCAGCTCCCGGCTATAAGGTTCCAACTGGGGGGGGGGGAGCAAAGACCTCAGGATCCACACCTGCGGCCAGGCCGTGCCCCTCCTCGGCCTGTGAGGTACCTTCACACCCCAACTGTCCTGCGCAATCATCCAGTGACTCCTACTCCTTTTCGGAGCCGCGGCAGACCCCCCCCCCCTTTCTCAAAAACTGAAGTCCTCCGCAACCTGCATGCCAGTCACTGTTGCGGGGCTGGCATTGTCTTCACCACTCTAAACCACTGTCTGGTCTATGCAATGCTACGCCCTGTTGGACTGGTTTTTGGTGAAACGGAGAAGGCGGCAACCAGGGCAAAACCTCCTGTTAAGCCTGCCCTTCCCCCTAATAGACAAGTTCACTTAAACTCCTACTTATGGCCCTCTTCCCTTTGTTGTTTTTTTTGCTTGTAATAAGGTTAGCCAAAATCTGAGCAATTATAAGATATTTACCCAGCCGCTGGACTCCGAAGCGACCAGAGATCTCCAATCTCCCTTTACACAGCCCCACAACAAAGTCGTAGCCTACCCCAGCTTTCCCACGCAACCAGAAGCCTTCCTGAACTATGCGGTGGAAACCAAGAGACCGTGAGGAAAGTGAAAATGAAACAAGAGGAAGCTATTGAAACCAAAGCCCTGCACCCCCGTCAGACAAGAGCACTACACTGAACCGAAGCCGCCTACCTCCACACCTCAGGTGTCGCTTCTCTCTCCAGCGCAAACAACAAGGTGGGAGTATCGCCAGAGGGCTGAATGCAGCCTTGCTTGTAATGCCACAGCTCCTCACCCGATCACAGGTTCGGGAGCCACTGCTGCTCTGAAGCTGCTGAAGATGGGCTTTGAGCCAGGCAATCCCCTTTCCTGCCGTTCAGGAGAAGACGACCCTGCTGCCCCCGTTTCTCCCCCCCCCCCCAAGTTTAATTCAGCAGCTCAAACAGAATAAGGCACCTGCAATCCTGAATGCCTTTTCAGAATAATTGCAGAGCAGAGCAGGCCCTTCTGAACCTAAACTAACCACCACTAGTTATCCCTTCCATAAGTTTAGCACCCCTGGATCACCTGCCCCCAGCTGCTTGGAGACTGAGTTACTGAGCTGGAACCGGCTACCTATGTATGGTGGGGTCACCAAAACAGTGACATGCTCAGTCTCCAAGCTGCTGGTGGGGGGGGGGGGGTACACAACCCAGAGGTGTGGGGCGGGACTGGACTAGAGGGACAATAAGGAATGCCCCCTTGTGGACCTGTGTGGACCACACATTCTACAGATGCAAGTGCATGGTACCAAATAAAACAAAACTGCAGAAAGATCATTTGGACCTCCGGAACCGAAGTGTGCCCATAGCTTTCTGTTTTGTTACAAAGCCAGAGACTTATCAGCCCCACCTCGTATATCCATCTACACGTGTGCTCCATGTATATCATAAATACGAAGCTTGATACACCCTGCTCTTACCCACAGATCGTAGAGGGACAAACACGGAGCAGCTCCGGTCTCAGCTCGCTCTCTACTGCCCTCAGTAGCCAAAGGACTATCCTCTTACCCACTGAGCTGCTCTCCTGCAGCCAGCTCTTGCCAGATTTCTCTCAGGGAGTTTGAGGAGTTTTACAAAATGAAAGGTGTATTTGCATATAACATTCCTGCATCTGATGCTAGTGCATGAATAAGGAATTTCAAGTAATCTGTAGATATGTGTATCTATATGAAAACCTATGTATGTACAATTACCACCCTTCCCCCCCCCCCCTCAATTTGGAGAGCTGTTCCTTTTTTGTATTTAGCTTTTTACTCATTCTGTTCTCATCTAAAGAAGGGAGGGTTAACTCCCAACAGCTAGTCAAGAAATGTATTATATTCCACAGATCTAAAAATTGTAGGCATACTACAAGTCACACTGACAGTTTTAAAAACAAAACATTACATACAAGCATCTCTCTTACCTAACCCTATTAAAACCTCCCTAATAAAGTCAGCAAACCATATTCACTCCCCCCCTGAATTAAATCCAAAGCTTCCTGGAAAAATAAGTTTTTCACTAGCTTTCTAAATTGTAACAAACCCTTCTCACATCTTATATACAGTTGGAAGAAATACCATGGTCTAGGTCCAGCAGCCAAATATGCTCGCCGTCAAGCTCAGGTTGCATGAGCCTTGCTGAAGAAACTACAAGCAACTTTGATCCTACGAAAGTAAAAAGTAACAGGCCCACAACTTTGATGCTTTAAACAAAAGCATCATCTTAAAACTTAGCCCTCTGGTGATGGGGTGGATTAAGATTATTAAAATTGTTGCATCTGTTGCAAAGGGATGCTTTCCCAGTAATGCCGTAAGTGTTGGCATGCTGGGAAAGTTACAGTTTATATTAGCTAATAAAACCAAATCAGGCAGTGAAACTTAACCCTCCAAGCTAATCAGTGCAATTGTTCAAACACATTTCCACTGCATTGATGCAATTTTACCATGGTTAGCAAATTGCCTGTAGCAAAATCTGAACCTCCTGAAGTGCTCTCCTCAAAGTTGCAGGCTGTTGCTGCTGTGTTGTCGAGTCAATGCCCATTCCCCTGAGGTTACAGGAAAACCTACCAAAACAGCATCACAATAATCCAGCCCACCAGATAATACACTAGCTGTTGTAAAATCAACCAGAACTCTGCAATCTCCACAGCAGGTGCAAACTAAAGACCAAACATTCACTTACAAGCCCTGTGTGTTGCATCACAAACAGTTTTACATTAGGTAGCACATCCAGATAGTTCACCTGTTCCTGAACTGGCACCAGCATCTTCCCTTCACTACTATGAGACATTTCCCATGTCCCACCATAAGCTGCATTTTTATGAAGTCACAATTATTCCATGGCTCAGTAACTATATAACAACTAAACAATAAAGGGAAATTTTACATACAGATAATTTCCTTTCCTGGAGTCCTGCTAGACCAGTTCAGACAAGCGTGATATCTGCCCCAACCAGAAGATGATGAGACAGAGAAACTACTAGAGAAGTTGTAACATCAGCCTTAGTACAATACGATAGTACGGCTAGGGGCACTCTTTAGCCTGCATGCAAAAGCAATGGTACACCTCTAGGGCGCCCCAAGCCCAACTATATACAATCAGAAATATGAAGTATGATGGGGAACTATACACAGAGCAGCGAGGTACCTCGAGTCCAAACATCCAGGGGCAGGTCCTGGATTGGTCTAGCAGGACTCCAGGGAAGGAAATTATTGGTAAGTATAACCTCCCCTTCTGAATCATCCTGCTAGACCAATCCAGACATGAGAAATGCCAAAGCTACTCCCCATATAGGCGGGCCAAGAGCACAGCTGTCAGTACCCTAGTACTGAACCGGGCTGCGGAACACACTTGAATGTCCAACCAGTAATGTCATACAAATGTGGATAAGGTTGACCACATCACCACCCTACAGATGTCCACTGGCAACATCAAGGAGGCCTCTGCTTGGACGCAAGTAGAATGCACCCGCAACCTTGATGGAATGGGCGTTCCAGCCAACAGATAGGCTGAGGAAATTTCCTCCTTAATACAATGGCCTAGGGTGGTCTTGGACACCTTCTGACCCCTAAGGGGGCTGGCGATGATCAATCAAAATTAATTGGTAGCTTCCAAGTACTGGAGTAAGACCTCCAGATGTCCAAATGGAGAAGATCCTTAGCCCTGTCAGTGCATTGAGCCCTGGAAAAGTACTTCAAAGAGATGTCCCAATTCAGGTGGAACGGCAACAGAACCTTAGGCAGAAAGGAGGGGATGGTTAGTAACATGATGCCCTCCTCTGAAAAAAACAGAAAGGTATTGAGACAAGACAGCACCTCTGACAGCCATCTTGCAGACGTGAAGGCCACAAGGAAGACTGCCTTGAGTGTCAGATCCATGAGAATGGCCTGCTTCAAAGGCTAAAGGGCGCTCAGACGAGAGCCCACAGAATGACAGTGAGTTGCCATGGGGGCACTTCTGGGTGCACCTAGGGCTGGAGGGCCTGCATGCCTGATGAATCAGATGACATCATGATGCCCAGTCAGTGGGCTGCTGGTCACTGGGCCCTGTAATGCAGCTAGCACCGCCACCTGAATACATAAAGAGTTCCAAGCAAGCCCCGCTTGAAACTCCTCCTGCAAGAAGAAAAGGATCGTGGGCAGATGAGCCCTCCAAGGAGAGAGCTGTCACCCTCGACACCACCATTCAAAGAGGGCCCAGATGTGAACATTCGCCAGAGAAGTAGAGCAGTATCTAGCGTGCAGCAAGGTGCCAATGACCACCGCAGAATAACCCTTCTGCCTTAGGCAGCACTTTTCAATAGCCAGGCTGTAAGCGAGAAGGGACCCAGGTCATCCATGAGAACTGGCTCCTGCCATAGCAGCCCTCGGTGCTGCCCTGGCAGCTGCAGCTGCATCACCACCTGGAGACACAGAAGATCCAGGTACCATGGGCACCAAGGCCAGTTCGGGGCTACCAGGACCACTAACCATGGGTGCTGTTTGATCCATTGGAGCACCCAGGAGATCATGACCCATGAAGGAAAGACATACAGCAAGGGGGCCAGGGGCTACACTTGCACAAGCGCATCCATGCCAATCGAGCCAGCTGCTAGTCACCAACTGAGGAAACCTTGTTCCCAGGAGACACCATCAGATCCATCGCCAGTGAACCCTAGCGACAAACGATGAGCTGGAAGGCCCACAGCACCAGTTTCCACTCACCAGGGTCGAGGTGCGGCCAGTTGAGGTAGTTGGCTTACATATTGTCCTCTCTCGCAATGTGCTGAGCCAAGCGAGCTAGAAGATTGGACTTCACCCAAAGGAATAGCAGGTGCATCTCGCATACTACCCTGAGGCACTTCGTGCCCCCTTGGCAACTGACATAGGCTACCACTGTGGCATTGTCTGAGAGGACTGACTGCCCTTCCCTTCAGCAGTGAGTGGAACAGCAGGAACACCAGCGGAATGACCCGTGCTTCGAGATGGTGGATGGCACACTTGGCTTCCACTGTCAACTAAGTGCTCTGGTGGACCGGTCCAGACAATGAGCTCCTAAGCCCGATAAGCTGGCATCTGTCAGTACTACCCATGAGGAAGTATCCAACGGGACCCTCCCGGAGCAGATGGGCAGGGGAGTCCCACCAATGAAGGCTATTCCACGCGGTGCATGGCAGAGGGAGCCAAAGTGAACAGTCCTGCTAGCTGGGGGACCATCGTGCCAAAAGTGCTCCCTGCAAGGGGCGCATGTGGGCACAAGCCCAGGGAACCAGGTCTAAGGTCACTGCCATGGCCCCAAGAAGCAGCAGGTAGTTCCATGCCTGTGAGACAGGGGCCGCCAGGAAGCTGCGAAGCTGCCAGCGAAACTAGAGCCAGCGCTCCTATGTGAGACACACCCTCCCATGTGCTGTTTCGAACTGGGCCCTGAAGAACTCCAGGGTCTGGGTTGGGTGAAGGCAGCTCTTTTCGCGGTTGATGACTCATCCCAGTCTTTCCAGAAATGCGACTACAGTCTGTATGGCCTGCTCGGCTGCAGGCAGAGACCGTGCAAGAATCAGCCAGTAGTCCAGGTAAAGGTAAATGCAGACACCGTCACAACTACTACCATGGTCTTGGAAAATGTTTGAGGAGTCATCGTGAGGCCAAAGTGGAGCGCGCAGACCTGGAAGTGCTGGCCCAGTATAGCAAGTCTGAGGAAGCGCTGGTAGTCCCGACGAATGGGGATATGCAGGTACGCCTCTATGAGATCCAGTGTAGTGAGAAACTCTCCAGGGCAGACGGATTGCATGACTGACCAAGAGTCACCCTCCTTGGGCACCACAAAGTAAATGAATAACACCCCGCGCTTTGTTCATCATGGGATACCCACACAATGGCACAGAGGAGCAGCAGACACTGAAGGGTTGTGCAGATAGCCTCGCGCTTCAGGGTGGAGCCGCAAGGAGACATGAGGAAAACCTTGCGGATGGGCCTGGCCAACTCCAAGGTGTAGCCCTGACTGATTACCTCTAGCACCCAGTGATCCAATGTGATTTGGGCCCATACATGCTGAAAGTGCTGCAGCCACCCCCTGACCCATGGCACCGTGGAACGGGTCTCCCACCCATCAGAGGGAGGAGCGGAATGTGGGTGCAGACTTCCAGGAGGAGCTGGAGCCTCCTTGAGGTCTGTGTTCTCCACAAAAGGGCAGAGTGCAGCCCAATCTTGCTGGTAGTGGCGGGAGTCTCAGAACTCCGAACGTGACGAAATGGAGACCACAGAAAGCATAGTCACTCACCTGTAACAGGTGTTCTCCGGGAACAGCAGGAATCACTCCTCACATATGGGTGACGTTGACGCCAATGGAGTCCACACGGAGCATTTCCCCAGCTTTCAAAGAAAGCCTTTGGGACATGCTACCATGCATGGTCCTCTTCCCGTCCAAGGGTGCCCTCTTGCTCAGTCAGATGACATAGCTAGGATGGCAGTAAAAACTTAACACAAAGTAGGGAGGCAACTCCCAGGGGAGGAGGGAGGGTTGTGAGGACTGATTCCTGCTGTTCCCAGAGAACACCTGTTAAAGGTGAGTAACTACACTTTCTCAAAGAACAAGCAGGAAGTTAGTCCTCACATATGGAACTCCCTAGCTCCAGACTGCCGAGGACCGAAACAAGACAGCACCAACAGCAACCAATCGGGTGGTTGTGAGTTGGTGAGTCCCCACTGACAGACTCTGCAAGACCCTACTGTCCAGCGACACCGTCACTCTGGTAGCCTGAACACAGAAGTGCTGGAGGGCAGGAGTTGTCTACACCCCGAGAATATTACGGGGTACTGCCTGAACAAAGGCACTATCCCTGCAGGACTCACTCTCCAGGCAGTAGTGAGCTGCAAACGTATGAACTGAAGACCATGAGGCGGCCTTGCAAATCTTCGTCACCGGTACTGAGCGGAGGTTGGCCACCAATGTGGCCATTGCCCTCACGTGGTGCGCTGTGATCTGGTGCTCAAGGAAGAGGCCAGCTCACTTATAGGCGAGGGCAATACAGTCTGCCACCCAAGTGGACAGAGTTCGCTTAGTCATGGGAAGCCCCAGTCTACTGGGGTCATAAGACATGAAAAGCAGAGGTGCTTTCCGATGAGCCTGAGCCCGCTGTAAGTAGAAGGATAGAGCTCGCTTGCAATCTAGTGTATGAAGTATTAGTTCCTCCCTGCTGGCGTGAGGCTGCAGAAAGAAGGTGGAGAGGACCACCTCTTGGTTGAGGTGGAAAGGTGATACCACTTTCGGGAGGAATTTTGGGGGTGTGCAGTGCACCACCATGTTCTTATAGAACCTTATAGATCCGCCACCATGGCTTGGAGTTCGCTCACTCTTCAAGTGGACGTGAGAACCACCAGGAAGGCCACTTTCGAAGACAATTATCTCAGGTGGCAAGTGGCTAGGGGCTTGAATGGCGGATTAAGTGAGCTGGGAGAGCACCCACATTAAAGTCCCACTCCACCGCCGGGAGGCAAAAGGGCGGCTTGGATAACAGAAGGCCCCAGAGGAACCTAGAGACCAGGGGCTGGCTTGAAAGGGGTTTTCCCTCGATAGGGTGGTGGTGTGTGGCTATGGTGCGCAGATGCACCCTCAACAGAGTTGTATTTCAGCTCAGTGTGCACATAACAGGAGAGGGGATTCTCCTCCTTTTCCACACACCAGGCGGAGAACCTTCTCCACTTAAAGGCATACGCCCATCTGATAGAGGATTTTCGGAAGGCCGGTAGGATCTCCTCGACTTCCCCTGGGATGCTGAAAGGGGCCAACGCTACCCTTTCAGCAGCCACGCCATTAGCATTAGTGACTCTAGGTTGGGGTGCAGGAGGGAGCCCTCCTCCTGGGACAGGAGGTCTAGGACTTGGCCCAGTGGGACTGGGAGTGCCACCAACAGGAAGAGCAATAGAGGGAACCAGGGTTGCCTGGGCTACTTGGGTGCAATCAGTATAACCAATGTCCTCTTACTCTGGACCTTGAAGAGGATCTTGGTGACCGAGGGGAGGGGGGATCGAGGGTCGGTGGAAACGCACAGAGAAGGCCCTCTAACCACAAGATCAGGAAGGAGTCTGCCGCCACTCTCCCCGGGTGCGGCTGGTGCGAGCAGAAGCAAGGCAGCTGCATGTTCTTTGGGGAGGAAAAAAAGGTCTATCACGGGCTTACATAAGAACATAAGATATGCCATACTGGGTCAGACCAAGGTCCATCAAGCCCAGTATCGGAAACAGTTTCCCCAAAAGACACAGGTTCCACAATGCTTGTACTGGGTCAAGCATTGATATCCTGGGTCCCTTCTTAATAATGGTTTATGGACCTTTCCTCCAGGAACTTTTCCAAACCTTTTTTAAACCCAGCTACACTAACAGCCTTTACTACATTCTCCAGTAACAAATTCCAGAGTTTGATTACACGTTGAGTGAAAAAAATATTTTCTTTTATTAGTCTTAAATAGTTTGCCCTGCAGCTTCATTGCATGTCCCCTAGTCTTTCTATATTCTGATAAACAATTGATCTACATTTACCCGTTCCACTCCGTTCATTAATTTATAGACTTCTATCATATCTCCCCCTCAGCCATCTCTTTTCCAGGTTAAAGAACCCTAACTTTTTTAGCCTTTCTTCATAGGAGTAACCTTCCATCCCCTTTACCATTTTGGTGGCTCTTCTCTGAACGTTTTCTAATAGCGCTATATCCTTTTTAAGATACGGCGACCAGAATTGCACACAATATTGAAGGTGCGGTCTCACCATGGAACAATATAGAGGCATTATAATATCTTGTTTTATTTTCCATTCCTTTCCTTATGATATCTAGCATTCTATTTGCTCTCTTGGCCGCCGCTGCACACTGGGCCGAGGGTTTTAACATGTTATCCACAATGACGCCTAAATCTTTTTCCTGGGTGGTGGTTCCTAATGTGGAACCTTGCATTGTGTAACCATAGTTTGGGTTGTTCTTCCCTAGGTGCATAACTTTGCACTTGTCCACATTAAATGTCATCTGCCATTTTGATGCCCAGTCTTCCAATTTATCAAGATCCTCTTGCAATTTTCCACAATCCTCTTGGGTTTTAACAACTTTAAATAGTTTTGTGTCATCTGAAAATTTGATAACCCCAGTGGCGGAAGAGTTGCTTCGTAACCCTATGGTTCAAGTGCCACTCGTGTGGGCGAAGGACTCTGCTCAGCCAGTCTGCTAAACAGTTGTCCTGGCCTGGCAGGTACACTGCTCACAGAAGCATGCTGCTGCACACTGCGAAGGAGAGGTGGGCCACCGCCTCCTGGCAGAGGGAGTACGAGACCGTGCCCCCTGCTTGTTGATATAAAACATGGCCACCTGCTTGTCCTTCTTGATCAGAACAGGTTGATGCCACAGGCGGTGGCAGAACACTCGCAGGCCAGGAAGATTGCCCCAAGTTCTAGGAAATTGATCCTCAAGAGTGACAGATCAGCAATTTTCAGCGCGAACAGTCAGTATCGAAGCAGCAGAGAAGATTGTCACCCAGGAGGTATTCACATACTCAAGGCTTTGCCTCAGGCCCGGGCATGGCTCCACAACATCAACCCCTCCCTCAGGCTAGGAGAAATGGGGGGGGAGGGAAGGGGGAGAGGAGTGCTGCAATGTACCTAAAGCTCTGCTGCTAAGCTCCTGTATTCTTTTGGTTCTTTGATTTCATTTAAAAAAATAAAAATGTAAGTAAAAGGCAGGCCAGGCAACCTCAAGAGGTATTCTCCAGCAACTGAACTGGCTCTCATAGCCAGAGGTTGCCTGTCTGCGCCCCCCCCCCCCCCCAAATAAAGCAGTCCACCAGACAGGGTATCTCCTATACTCCCAGGGACTGAGTCCAGCTGTACTGCCTTGGATCCACTGAGTCAGCAGCTGCTAAAAACTTGTAGCTGTACTGAAATCCAACCACCATCTAATGAGACAGAAAAAATACTAACAAGTGCCCCTAACTGTACTAAATATCATATTAGTGGTGATGTCACAACCTTTCTAATGGTTTCTCTGTCTCATCATCTGCTGGTTGGGGGAGATAACCTGCTTGTCTGAACTGGCCTAGCAGGATGATCCCAAACGCCCATGTGTTGTACCACTGCTTCAATACCTGCAGAAATGTAAAATTTCAGCCCCAAATGGATAAAACAGTCTACACAATGATCAAAGGTATAACAGAAAAGTAGAGCAGATAATCCAGAGTCTTGTGGCACTTCCCTTTCTAAAGTACACCAATCTGATATTTCCACACCCAAAACTACCTGATTTCTGTCCTGAAAGGTCTGAGCAAAGCCATCTTCACACTTGTCTAGAAATTCTATTCAATACCACCCTTTGTATAACTTTCAAAAGCGGTACCATGCAATATAGATTTGATATACCACTTTTCGCTATAGCCATCAAAGAGGTGAACACAAATAAATCTTAAAAAACACAGAGAGAAAAAGGATGGGAAAGGTATGCACTCATCTCCAGGAGAAAAAAAAAAGCATAGCCACAGATCAGCTATTGGAGGATATGGCGATTTTGGAGAAGGTTCAGAGAAGAGCCACCAAAATGGTGGAGGGGATGGAAGGATACTCCTATGAGGAGAGGCTGGAGAGGTTAGGGCTCTTTAACCTGGAAAAGGGACGGCTGAGGGGAGATATGGTGGAGGTCTATGGATTGGTGAACGGAGTGGAACGGGTAGACGTGGATCGATTGTTTGCCTTATCAGGGTATGGAAAGACTAGGGGACGTGCAATGAGGCTACAGGGTAGACTATTTAAGACTAATAAGTATTTTTTTCACTCAACGTGTAATCAGGCTCTGGGATTTGTTGCCGGAGGATGTAGTGGAGGCTGTTGGTGTAGCTGGGTTTAGAAAAGGTTTGGACAAGTTCCTGGAGGAAAGGTCCATGGGCCATTATTGAGAAGGGACCCGGGATGTCAATGCTTGAACCAGTGCGGGCATTGTGGAACCTGTGTCCCTTGGGGAAACTGCTAGGTACATATGACACAGATTGGCCACTGTTGGAAACAGAATACTGGGCTTGATGGACCTTGGTCTGACCCAGTATGGCATATCTTATGTTCTTATATGACTGAGTGAAGAATCAGGCCTTCACACACTTCTCGATTTTAAGAAGAGAATATGCCAATCTGAGAAAAGGTGGCAAAACATTCTGAAGAATCTAAACAGAGTTGACTTCAAGATGAATCCCAACAGGGGAAGAGCACAGCGCTCAGGATGGTGCGTAAGGATAGTATGGTAACCCAGTATGAACAGAGTAATGAGCCAGCTTAATACCTAATTCTAAAAACTATTAAAAGTGGGGTGGTATGAGCACTGAAATATCTAAGCACTGAAATATCTAGCAGCAGAATTTTGGATTGAAAACATTAATTAGTTCATAAGTAAGGTATTTCCCTGCCCCAAAAGGGCTTACAAATTTAAGGTTTTACATGCACCACGTTTATGCACCTTTATATATTTTTGTTTATTAAATTCAATTTCTCTGAAGACAGTCACAGAAGGAATTTATTTTAATTTTGCCAAGAACCAGAAGCTTATGTGTCTGTTTTCTCCAACCTCTGCATGGCACTGCCCAAAAGTTTACAGCTCCGACATGCCAGACTAGGAAAAAACCACAAAGAATTCACATATTTACTTATACATACATCATGTGAAGAGTGAGATCAGAGAAAGACATCCTCTGTTTTGTCCTATGTTTTCTTGAATTCAGATACAGTCTTTATTTCTATCATCTTCACTGGAAGGCAGATTAGTCCTGAATCTACCCTCTTTCACCTTCATCCTATGCCTAGGGAAAGCACTATCATTAGGCAAAATAGATAGTTGCCTAGAGTGCTGGCTCTCTGGGGGCACCAGTCGCCACTGCCGCTGCCCATCTTCATGGTATGCAGCAGCGGCAATAGGGGTGGGGGGACAGCAGGATGGAAGGCTCACCTAAGGCTCCTTCAGTCCTTGTACTGGTCCTCATAGCAGAGCTTGCTTTTTTTCAATTGAAAGAGGCTCTCCTCCTGTACAGTTATACGAAAGAGGTATTTAAACATTTCTATCATATCTCCCCCCTCCCACTTTTCTTCAAAATTATACATACTGAGATGTCTGGGCCTGTCCCCATATGCCTTATGATGAAGACCACTGATCATTTTAGTAGCCACCCTCTGCATGGACTCCATCCTGTTTATATACTTTTGAAAGTGAGGTCTCCAGAATTGCAAACTACTCCAAATGAGGGCTCACCAAACACTTATAAAGAGGCTGTATCATCACCACCAAGGCATCCTTCTGGCTTTCACCATCAGCTTCCATACTTGTTTAACAATCTTAAGATCAATCAGAAAGAATCACTCCAAGGTCCCACTCTTTTTTCATGAGCAGAAGTACTTCACCCCCTATACTGTACTGTTCCCTTTGATTTTTGCAGCCCAAATATATGACCCTACATTTTTTTTTAAATCGGTAGATCTCAACTGCTAAATTCTTGACCATTCTTCAAGCTTCACTAGATCCCTCCTCATGTTATCTACACGTTCTGGGTGTCTACCCTATTGCAGATTTTTGTATAATCCACAAAGAAGCAAACCTTACCCCCCCACCAGCCCTTCTGCAATATCACAAAAATGTTATAAAGAATCAGAGCAAGAACAGATCCCTGTGGCATACCACTGGTAGCGCCCTTCTCCTCAGAGAAAATGACACACACATTATCAGGCTAACGGGGGACCTCAGAAACTCAACGTTCAAACCACAGCCACACAACACTGGGCTGCAACAACAGAGGTCGACTTGTACCCGAGTCTGTGTATCAGGCTGCGGCACGATACCAAATACAAGTTTAAGGAAATGAGGCCCCAGCCAGGTCTGTCTGGCAGGCGGCATGTTTGGTCACAGCCATACTAATCTTGGAAGCAGCTGTGGTTAGACATGGGGAGGGAGGGGTGCTGGATGTGAGCCAAGAACCCTATGTACAAAACATTTTCCGTCCCTCAGGCCCCAGGTGGGGCTCATCTGCCTAAGTTGGCAGAATGAAAACGAGGAAGCTGGAAAACGTTTCCCTGGTTAAAGAATGTCATGCTTCCTCTACAGCCCACAGCTGGGGCAGATCCTCAAATAACTGGGACAAATTCAAGAGACCATGAATTTTAATGGATTTATTTTCTGGCCACTGTGTACCAAGAAAAGCCTGGAAAGGGGTGGAGACAAGGGCTCAAAGCTCAGGCTGTCTATTAATCCAGTGCATGTCTGCCGCTGTGGTTACACACTACAAAGAAAATAGCTCCAAACCAACAATATTTTAAAGTAGATTCTTTTCTAATGTGGAGAGCCTCTGGTTCTGATATATAAACTGATAATAATTATCTCAAAAGGTTAATCACAGTATCCAGAATGTCTCAGACCAAACAGCGCTAAGAACAAATCAAATACTTTGCATGGTCAAAACTTGCACTTAATAGCATCAATGACTTTCTGGGTACTGTGGTTAACCTTTTGAGATAATTATTATCAGTTTATATTTCAGAACCAGAGGCTCTCCACATTAGAAAAGAATCCACTTTGAAATATTGTTGGTTTGGAGCCATTTTCTTTGTAGTGAGACTTTATTCTTCTCCGTTAAGGACCACGCTGTGGTTACACAGTCTAGTTAGTAACCAGGCTGATCAGTAGCTGCTGGACCTTCAGGAGTCTGTGAGGTGCTGAGCAGGTTTCTCCACAGCTTCGCCACATTGCTCTTTTCCATACTGCTGCAGTAAAGCTGTCAGATGCAGAGGGCTCCTCATCAGCAACGAGCTGGTCTCAGACAGCGCCAGACTGAGACCACTCACTACCTCGCTACGAACAACTGCCAGGGAGGGTATTTTAGAGTAGTTGATGACTCCTTGTTTACTTAAGATGGTGTTTTCAACACAAGCACCTGAAAAGCACAAGAGAATAAACTTAAGAGCAGAAGAAGAGAAGGAAATGGAGGGCAGAAAGGGGCACTGTGCTCTCCTCACCCAGCAGGTGGATGTGTGGTGTGCGCCTCACCACCTGCAGCATCTCCTTCACCTTCACTTCATGACTGACCAGGAGTATGTTCGGTCCAATGAAAAGAGGGAGCAGGTTCTGGTATCTGGAGCCAGAAAGGGTGTGTCTCACAACCTGAAAAAGGAAGGTGCAGATTAACCACGGCCTCCACATAGAGTATGGTGGGGGAACTGAACACTAAGGTGTCAGGGCTCCATACATAGATCTCTGAGCGGGAAAGGGGGGGGGGCGCAAGGAACAACCCCTAGGAACATCCAGGGGGATCCATCATCTCTTTTGGTTATTTGCAGTTGCCTTTTTAAATCGCCTTTTCCAACAAGCACAAGGTGACATACAAGAAGTAAAACCACTATCATGTGTTAGTCACCTTGACCATGTCCTCCAACAACAGATTCCACAACTTAATTATGTGCTGCATGAAAACTACAATTTGTTTTCAATCTGCTGGTTGTTAGTTTCAGGGAGTGTATTGGTTGTCTTTGATTAAAAATACTGTAAGATTTTATGCTTCGTTTAATTTCTTGTAGCTTTTGCTTTTCTTATCTTTTCCTTTACATAAAAATGGAGTTCCTTTCATTATTTTTATTATGTAAATCACCTTGATATTAATTCTAAAAGGTGGTCTATCAAAAACAGAATAAACCATAAATAAATACAAAATATGTGAAATTTGCTTTCTAAATATTGTATGAACAAGTAATGTCTTCACGAGCTGCTGAAAATGCAGGACATTTGCCTCACTGAGGATCTAAAAGAATTACAGAGAATGAAGAGGTTATAATCACCTGTGATACTCCCATTCAGACCGATATAAAGCTGGATGTCAGGAAGCAGGATATAGTGGTAAAGGAGAAAAAACACCACCAGAACTACACTGAATATAGAGGTGTCTGTTCCAAGCAATTACTCTGTGAATTGAGCTGAGAGGGAGAAGATCTTCAAGTACTAAGAAATGCAGTTGGAAACCAAGAAAATGGGGCAGAAGATAGCGTAGTTACTCTCCTGCTACCCCTGGAGAATACCTGTTACAGGTATCAGTCCTCACTTATGGGTGACATCAGCACCGACGGAGCCCGCGCAGAGCAATTCCCCAGCTTTCAGAGAAAGCCTTTGGGATTGCTGCCACGCATGCGTGGTCCTCTTCCTGCCCAAAGGTGTCATCTTGCTCAGTCAGGTCCGCTAGCTAGAAACCCTACTCAGCAGATGGAAAGGGAAGAAAAGCAAAAATAGCAACTCTTAAGGGGAGGTGGGAGGGTAGTGAGGACTGATTCCTGCTGTCCCTGGAGAACACTTGTTACAGGTGAATAACTAAGCTTTCTCCAGGAACAAGCAGGAAGTCAGTCCTCACTTATGGGACTCCCCAGCTACAGGCTACCGAAACCTGCAAGCCAAAAATGCCTCCGCGAGGCCATGAGCAGAAACCGATGACCGAAGGAAATCAGAGTCCTCAGGCCCTTGGAACCAAGCTCTCAGTAGCCGTAGAAAAAGGGTCGGAGGGCAGGAGTTGATTATACCCCTAACAGATTACGGAGTACAGCCTGGCCGAAGGCGCTGTCTCGACGGGACTCCCTCTCCAGGCAGTAGTGCGAAGCAAAGGTATTCGCGGAGGACCAGGTCGCAGCCCGGCAGATGTCCATCAGAGGCACTGAGCGCAGTGAAGCCACCAATGTCTCCCTGGCCTGAACGCCACTCAGAAGGAGATGGTGCGCTTGGTGACTGCGAGCCCCAGGCGATTTGGATCGTAGGCAATGAAGAGCCGGATGGACCTGCAATGACCCTGGGTGCGCTGCAGGTAGAAGGCAAGAGCCTTCTTGCAGTCGAGTGTATGTAGGACTGCAGATGCCTGGTCGGCATAGGGTCTCAGGAAGAAAGTCAGTAGGACAATCTCTTGGTTGAGATGGAAATCCGAGACAACATTCGGTAGGAACTTGGGGTGAGTTCGAAGGACCACTCTGTTCCCATAGAATCTTGTGTGTAGGGAGCCGCAGCCATGAGGGTTTGCAACTCGCTGACTCGCCGGACAGAGGTGAGCGCTACCAGAAGACTACCTTCCAGGAAAGGTGCCAAAGCAAGCATGATGTCATTGGCTCGAAGGGTGGCTGCATCAGCTGCATGAGCACAACGTTCAGGTCCCACTCCACCAGTGGAAGCCGGACGGGGGGCTTGGAAAGTAGAAGGTTCCGCATGAAGCGGGAGACCAGAGGCTGGCCCGAGAGGGGTTTACCCTCGACGGGGAAGTGGTTGGCCGAGATGGCGCTCTGGTGAACCCGGACTGAATTGGATTTCAGTCCCACCTGCGAGAGATGGAGGAGGTACTGGAGAACCCACCGGGTAGAGCAGGAGAATGGGTCGATCTGGAACTCTGAGCACCAGACCGAGAAGCGACGCCACTTCAGGGTGTAGGCCCGTCTCATTGAATCCTTCATCGATGCGAGGAGGACCCCCTCGATCTCCTCTGGGAGGTGCAGCGAGGCTAGAGACACCCGTTCAGCCGCCAGGCTGTCAGGGATAGCGAGACCAGGTTCGGGTGGAGCACCCATCCCTCCTCCTGCGTTAGCAGACCTGGGGTACTGCCCAGGAGGAGCGGAGGTTCTGACGAGAGCCGGAGTAGAAGCGGGAACCAGGGCTGTTGAGGCCACAAAGCGCGATGATGATCACCGAGGCTTGGTCCTGCTGAATCTTGTGGAGGGTCCTCGCAATGAGAGGAATGGGAGGGAACGCATACAGAAGCCTGGAGGTCCAGTTCAGGAGGAACGCGTCCGGGGCTACCCTGCTTGGGTGTGGTATCGGCCCACAGAAGCGGAGAAGCTGCATGTTCGCCGGGCTGGCGAACAGGTCCAAGGATGGAGACCCCCCAGCGGCGGAACAGGTGGAGAACCACCTCTGGACTCAGGCGCCACTCGTGTGGGCGAAGGAGCCTGCTGAGTCTGTCCATGAGGACCATTGTCCTGGCCCCAGAGGTAGACCGCTCTCAGGGTCATGCCCCGGCATACGGCGAAGGAGCAGAGGAGGACTGCCTCCTGACAGAGGAGGCGGGAGCCCGTATCCCCCTCCTTGTTTATGTAGAACATCACAATCTTATTGTTGGTCTGCACAAGCATCGACTTGCCTCGCAGGTGGTACTCGAAGACCTTCAGGGCCATCCGGACCACTCGAAGCTCGAGCAGGATGATCTGCTGCCGAGATTCCTCAGATGATCACCGCCCCTGGGTACAGAAGTTGCCACAGTGAGCTCCCCGGCCCAACAGTGAGTCATCTGTCGTCAAGATGAGCTTGTGTTGTCGAGTCTGGAAGGGCATGCCCCAAAGGCAGCTTTGGGGGTTCAGCCACCAATCCAGGGAACTGGAGAGGCTGCGGGAGACCGACACGGGATCCTGGAGGTGGCCTGAGGCTTGGGTCCACTGCGCACTGAGGCACCATTGGGCCGCTCGCATGTGCATGAGAGCGTGGGAGATGACATGGACTGTTGAGGCCATGTGCCCCAGAAGATGCAACATGGCCCGTGCTGAGACTCTGGACCGGCTTTGGACCGCGGCGGCCAGAGCGCAGAGCCAATCCGCGCGTGCTCGAGGAAAGAAGGCAGTCACCTGTCGAGAAGAGCGCCGATGAACTCCAGGGTCTGCACCGGCTCGAGATGGGACTTGGAGTAGTTAATCAGGAAATCAAGGCGCTCGTGGAGGAGGATGCCGAGAGGCGAGTGTCCTCTGCCGATGTGCCTGTGATGAGCCAGTCATCCAGGTAAGGGTAGACGGATATGCCCTGTAGCCGGAGATAGGCTGCAGCTGCTGACAGGCATTGCGTGAAGACATGCGGGGCAGACGCAAGCCCAAAAAGGGAACACTCTGTATTGGAAGTGCTCCCCTTGCACCCTGAAGCGCAGGTACTTCTTGTGCTTGGGGTGGACCGGGATATGGGCGTAAGCATCTCTGAGATCCAAGAAGCATAGCCAATCGCCCTGCCGGAGGAAGGGCAGCAGGACGCCAAGCGATAGCATCCTGAATTTCTCCCGCACCAGAAATTTGCTCAGATTCCTGAGATTGAGGATGGGGGGCAGGCCTCCCATACTCTTCAGAATGAGGAAGTTCCGGGAGTAAAACCCCCGACCACGGAGGTACGGCAGAACTGTCTTGACCGCCTGTTGACTGAGGAGGTTAATCAGCTCTTGCTGCAAGCAAGCCTGGTGCGAAGGAAGCCGAGTAGGCTCCACTGGGGAGAAGGGAGGAAGGAGTCTGTCCAGACGAAGACGATAACTGTCCTGGATTACCTGAAGGACCCAGGCGTCCGATGTAATGGCCGCTCCTTCGGGGGCAAAAAGGGACAGACACCCTCCCACGAGTGGAGGTAAGATCGGGAGGTGAGGGGCTATGCACTTGGTGTCAAAACCCCGGGGCTGGCTGGGGTGGCACCAGTGGTTGAGCTTTGGGCCCCTTTGGTTTCTGGTGACCCTGAGCTCCTCCTTTGCCCAGGCTGCTGGGCACCGGTGCTGGGGCACGCGGATAGGGTAGGTATCCCTGGTAAGAGAGCCCCCTTCCTCTGGAAGAAAGGCTTCTTACTGTGTTTCTTCTGCGGAAGAGAAGAGGTTTTATGAGGGAGATGGGTGCGGGTCACAAACTCCGTCTCAATCTCTGCTGCTTTATCCTCCATGGGTTTGCTGAACAGTTGTTCGCCGAGACAGGGGAAATCTAAGAGCTTCTCCTGGACCAATTGTTCCAGGTCTGAAGACTGGAGCCACGCTTGATGCCGGGCTCCGATGCTGGCCGCTGCCACATGGGCGAAAGACTCAAACCTGTCATATGCGGCACGGGAAAGATATTTTGAGCAGTCCGCAACCGATCTCAGAAGGGTCTGAAATCTGAGGTGTTCGCCTCCGAGGCCCACTGAGAAACCGCTGAGCTCTTTAGCGAGGTCGCGAAGGAACATCCCCATATACAGTTGGTATAGAAACATAGAAATATGACGACAGAAAAAGACCACATGGCCTATCTAGTCTGTCCTTCCATATCAACAACTACAACAGTCCCCTTTTTACCTTTAGAGATCCTCTGTGTGTTTGTCCCATGCTTTTTTGAATTCAGATAGTGTCCTCATCTCTACCACCTCCACTGGGAGACTATTCCACAGATCCACTACTCTTTCCGTAAAGAAATATTTCCGCATATCACTCCTGAATCTCTCCTCCTTCACCCTCACCCCATGTCCTCTCGTAGCAGAACCTTGCTTTCAATTGAAAGAGGCTCTCTCCCTGAACAATAGAAACATAGAAATATGTATGCTGGATGTGTTATGCCAGCATGGATCCCTGGTAAGCCTTGCACCCGAGGGCGTCAAGGGCACAGGATTCCCTACCAGGCAGGACTGAAGAGTGCGACTTCGGGCTCTTCTGCTTCCGCATCGCTGATTCAACTACCATGGAGGTATGGGGAAGCCGAGTCTTCCAGAACCCAGGGCCATGCTGGACCCTATACATGGCGTTGAGTCTTTTACTGACAACAGGGACCGAGGCGGGTGCTTCCCACATGCGGAGGAGCAGCCGGGTCAGGATGGATGGTACCGGGACCGTGAAAGACTCCCTAGGGGGAGACTCATATTGCAAGATGTCGAGTTCCTCTGCCCTCAGCTCTTCCTCGGTCTGCTTGGGTAGATTGTTTCTTTTTTATTTATATTCTCTTATATACCGCGCTATTCTGCATCAGTGCGGTTTACATTGAACAAACTGAAATTACATTGAACAGGGCATTATAACTTGGAGATAACTATTTTACAGGGAACATGGGCTATGGAGGGTTAAGTGTCTTGCCCAAGACCACAAGGAGCATCTGTGGGACTAGAAAACCCAGTCCTTCCGGCCCAAGGTTGCTGTCCTCTAGTGGGATTTGAACCCCCGACCTTCTGGCCTGAAGTACCTTGCCCCAATCACTAGGCCACTCCTCCACTCCAGATTGTGCTGGAAATGGCTCAAGCCCTCAAACACCAAGAAGGAGGTATCTTTGGGGGGTGACCGCCTTTGCGAGACGGGTGGGGACAGGTCAGAAGGAAGGTCCCTATGGGTGCAGGTTTCAGGGGACGTGTTCCCATCCGATTTCCAGCCTGAGAGGTCCGAGGAGAACCTGGAGTCTGGCTGATCCCCACGCTCAGTGGCCGAGGCCTGCTTGGAGCCGGAGGCACTGACTCTGGAAGACCTCACCACCGAGGAACGGGACAGCGAGCGAGATCGGTGCCAAGGAACCTCACGAGGCCCGCGGCTCTCAGGGGTTTCCAAGGCAGTTTTCGGGATCCCGTCGAGGAACCCTCGGTCTCGAGGCGCAAGCCAGCCCTGCTGGGTAAAAGCACCTGCTGAGCAGCTAGGAAGGCAGAAATGCTGCTTTCCAGTGCCAGCATACGGGACTCCCACTCAGGATTGGGTCCCTGCGCTGTCGATACCGGGGTTACCGGGTATGGTGTGGAGGAGGTCCTCGCCAGGACGACCCTCAGGAGACCGGGTGCCATCACCGGAGGCCTCCGTATCCATACTTCGTACCTTTTGAGGCCGCTCCTTGTCCGACTCTCAGGAACGCTGAGGAGGGCTAAGGGAACGAGTGTGAGACCGCTTGCGCTTGTCTGGAGCCCCTGACAGCAAATTTGAGGTCTTCTTTTGCCGTTCCACTTTAGGCGAACCCTGATCAGTGTCACCTGGGGCGCGGGGTCACTGCGGGGGACCTCGCAAGTGGTGGATTGGTGGGGCGAGGCGCCACCGGGGACCCCGGGGCTGCCTTACGGAAAATGTCATTGGACTTCTGCTTGCAGCTTAGCAAGGCCTTAGCGGACATTTTCTTACAGAGCGAGCAGAGCTCCAGGTTATGGTCGGCCCCCAGACACTGCAGACAACAGTCGTGGGTGTCCATGAGCGACATATTCTTGGAGCATGTCACATTTTTTTAAGCCGGTTGCCATGGGGGAAAAAGTGCCCCTGCAAGGTCGAAGACCCTCAAGGCCAGCGGTTGGAAAAAAGAGCACGAAAAGAGCCCAAAGGGAAAAATCACTAAAGGAGAAAAAAAGGGATCCCTTGGCCCACAGCCGGAGCAGAGGCCATGGGGAGGATGGGAGAGGACCGGTGCTACCAGAAAAAAGGGCCAAAAGGCTGGAGAAGATAAAGCTTTTTCCGAGGGACAAGAACGTGCGTCCAAAGGGCTCCGCAGAAAAAGGGAGACTGAGCAAGATGGCACCTTTGGGTGGGAAGAGGCCCACGCATATGTGGCAGCAATCCCAAAGGCTTTCTTTGAAAGCTGGGGAATTGCTCTGCGTGGGCCCCGTCGGTGTAGACGTCACCCATAAGTGAGGACTGACTTCCTGTTTGTTCCTGGAGAAACAGTTATTTCCCATCATGTTGGGTGCCACTGGCCTAATTAAGAGGAATTTCCAAGCACACCTTGATAAATTACCCATACATGTAATATTTTACGAACTCCAGGAGGCAGCTCTCTTCAGGACGATACAAGTACTATGCAGAGCATTAGCAGTAAATTTGAGAAACTGAGATCATACTCCACATATCCTGAGACTTAGAAGGAGAAATTAGACCTTACCTGCTAATTGTCTTTCCTTGAGTACTCTCCGGGCCAGTCCAGGTACAGTTGGGTTGTCAATTACTTCCAGCAGCTGAGGACTGAATGCTCCAAGTTTTGCTGACAGCTCCCATAGCTCCCCCTGCAGTCAGGAAGCCAGTCATGTATTGTCAAAGCAGCGAAGCACCTACAGGGACTACCTAACTCAAATCAAAAGAACAGTAATCTCTGAACAATAAGAAAAACCCTAGAAAGATATATCGTAGCGCCTTAAGCCTCTATAAGAGGATCTAAGCTCACTGATGCCGAAAAAACCCATTTGGGGTATTCTCGTCTCTTTTTTTTTTTTTTTTTTAAACTCCGTAGAGCCCCCAACCTAACGGGAAAACCCCCAATATCCTCTTCCAGGAAGTCCGGCCGTCAGCCCCAACTGCAGACACGCTAAGCAACCGAGAAGACTCACTCCCGAACCATCGCACTACTGAATGAACTGCTGCTCGCAGACCTCTCGGGTGGGACCTGGACTGGCCCGGAGAGTACTCAGGAAAGACAATTAGCAGGTAAGGTCTAATTTCTCCTTCCTCTTCGTCTCTCCGGGCCAGTGCAGGTACAGTTGGGCAGTACCAAAGCAGTACCTAAACTGGGGGGGGGACCTGCTAGCCCTCCTACAATGGCCGAAGCTCCAACCCTGGCATCCGCCCGGGCATGCACATCCAACCTATAGTGCTTCGTGAAAGTATGTAAGGTAGACCAGGACACCACCCTACAGATTTCTGCTGGCGGAGTCAAGGCCAACTCAGCCCAAGACGTTGCCTGAGCCCTAGTTGAATGAGCCCTGAGTTCCAGAGGAGGCGACTTGCCCTTCGCCTCATAAGCCCCCGCTATCGCTTGCTTCACCCAACGAGCTATAGAAGCTTTGGAAGCCACCCTTCCCTTGCGCGGCCCTCCAAACAGCACGAACAAGCGATCTGACTTTCGAAACGGCTTCGTCTTCCGCAAATACTTCCGCAACACCTGACCCATATCCAACATATGAAGCGCCCGATCCATCGCACTGCCCACCCTGACTCCACCTTCGGCAAAAACGAAGGTACAGGCCGTAGGACTACTTTTTCATCCGAAAAATGCAGGTACGGCTCCCTACAGGAGAGAGCCTGCAAATCCGACACTCTTCTTGCCGAACACAAGGCTACTAGGAAGGCTGTTTTCCAAGACAATTCTCGCAAACCTTCGGATGCCCTGGACTCAAAAGGCGGACCTGTCAAGGCATCAAGCACCAAATTTAAATCCCACGGCGGAATCACGCGCCGAAGCGGCGGACGGATTTGCCGGACTGCTTTGAGGAATCTCTGTACATCCGGATGAGTCGAGAGAGAGTGCCCGCACACCCTCCCTCTAAAACACGCTAGAGCCGCGAGGTGTACCTTAAGGGTACTAAGGGCTAGACCCTTTTCAAGGCCGCACTGAAGAAACGCCAGCACGTGCGGTAAATCGGCGGCCTCAGGCCGAACGCCTTTGTCGCCCGACCAAGCCTCAAAAATGCGCCAAATGCGAACATACGCTAAACATGTGGACCGTCTCCTAGATTTTAGCATAGTCTCGATCACGGACACCGAGTATCCTCTCCGCCGCAATCATTGCCTTTCAAGAGCCAAGCCGTAAGCAAGAACCGATCCACCTGAGGCATCAACACCGGACCTTAACTCAAAAGGTTGATCTGCTCGGGTAACCTCCAAGGAGGCTCTACAAGAAGTCTCACCAGATCCGCATACCAGGGACGCCTGGGCCAATCTGGTGCAATGAGAATCACCTTGCCGCCGTACCTGGAAATTCTGCGAATGACCCTCTCGATCAAGGGCCACGGAGGGAACACATACAGAAGTTTCTCCTTGGCCAGGGCTGAACCAGCCCGTCGAGCCCTTCCAACATGTGTTCCCTGCGCTTGCTGAAGAACTGGGACACCTTAGCATTGGACTGAGTAGCCATAAGGTCCATGACCGGCTGGCCCCAGCGGACCATCAGCTCGTGAAAAACCGCCCAGTTTAGTTCCCATTCGCCGGGATCCAGGCGATTGCAACTGAGATAGTCTGCCTGAACGTTGTCCTTTCCTGCCACATGCGCGGCCGAGAGCGCTTCGAGGTGCACCTCCGCCCACTGTAGCAAGGCCTGACTCTCCTGCAGCAACATCGAACTGGCTGTGCCTCCTTGCTTGTTGATGTAAGCCACTGTAACTAGGTTGTCGGAAAACACTCGTACCGCACGCCGTTCGAGGAGATCCGAAAAAGCTAGAAGCGCTAAATGAACCGCCCGAAGCTCCAAGCGATTGATTGACCAAGCGCTCTCCTCTTCCGTCCAGGTCCCCTGCGCCACCTGAGCCAGACAATGAGCCCCCCAACCGGAAAGACTGGCATCCGTCGTGACCAAAACCCACTCCGGATCCCTTAGCGGAACTCCTGCCTGAAGGTGCGCCGGAACCTGCCACCACTGCAGACCGACCCAAGCATCTTCGGGGCACTTCAGCTTCTGAGACATGGGATGAACCTGAGGCGACCATCTGGAGAGTAAGGGTTGCTGCAGAGGACGCATGTGAGCTCTTGCCCAAGGCACCAGATCCAATGCCGCGGCCATGGACCCCAACAACTGTAAATATCTCCAAGCTGTCGGAGTCGACAGACGCTTGAAAGCAGGTCACTTGCGACACAATCCTTCTCACCCTGTCCGGCGGAAGTCGCACCTGTCCGCTCTTCGTGTCCAACAATGCTCCAAGGTAAGTTAGACTTTGCAACGGCCAAAGCTGACTCTTCGCCTGGTTGATGACCCAACCTAGGTGCTCCAAAAACTGCACCACTCGAGCAGTCGCCGTTACAGACTCCTCTGGAGACCCTGCACGAATTAGCAAATCGTCCAGGTAGGGATGTACCTGAATTCCCTTTTTGCGCAGAGCCGCCGCTACCACCACCATCACCTTGGTGAAGGTACGAGGCGCGGAAGCCAGACCGAACGGCAAGGCTCGAAATTGAAAATGCCCCATCAGGACCGCAAACCGTAGAAACCTCTGATGCTCCGAGCGGATTGGAATGTGTAGATAAGCCTCCGTGAGATCTATGGAGGAAAGCCACTCTCCCGGCTTTACTGCCCGAATAACCGACCATAGGGTTTCCATCCGAAAATGAAGAACTCTTAAGCACCGGTTCACGTGCTTGAGATCCAGAATAGGCCGAAAGGATCCCTCCTTTTTGGGCACCACAAAGTAAATCGAGTATCGACCTAAACCGCACTGGTCGAGAGGCACCGGCACCACCGCTCGCAGAAGTAGCAAACGCTGCAGAGTGCTCGAGATAGCCTCCCTCTTTGTCTGCGAGCCGCAGGGGGACCGGATGAAAGCAACCGCCAGAGGAGAAGCGAACTCGAGTGCATAGCCGTCGCGGATGATCTCTAGAACCCAGAGATCGGAAGTGATGGCGGTCCAGGCCGAGAGGAACCCCTGCAAACGTCCTCCTACCGTAAAATCCACCTGGACCAGCCTCGCTTCATTGCGGCTTCTTAGCAGAGGATTGCTGGGCGTTAAAGAACCCTCTGCCAAATCCCCTGGCTCCACGAAAGGACTGACCCCGGGAAGGAAACCGACCCCTCTGGTAAGGAGCAAACCGAGACCCCCGGAACCAACGGACTTCTCTGCCGTGACCTCTCTGCATAGCACCCATCTTGGTTCCCCGAGGCCGATCTTCGGGCAAACAACCCCCTTTGGAGTCGCCTAAATCCTTAACAATTTTCTCCAACGCTTCCCCAAAAAGCAGCTTGCCCTTGTAAGGAAGCTTACCGAGGCGGGACTTCGACGAGGCATCTGCCGACCAGTTACGAAGCCACAGAAAACGCCGAGCCGCAATAACTGAAGCCATAGATTTCGCTGAAATTCTAATCAAATCATAGAAGGCGTCAGAGAGGTAGCACCTTCCGGAGAATCATCTTCCTGTCTCACCGGACCTTGTTCACCTTGAATCCATCGGATAGAGGCCCTGGAGACATATGCCCCACAAACGGAAGCTTGTAATGCCAACGCACTAGCGTCAAACGCTTGTTTTAAGAGAGCCTCTAATCTCCTATCCTGAAGATCCTTAAGGGCCGTACCCCCTTCTACTGGAATCGTGGTCTTTTTAGTGACCGCCGACACTAGTGCATCTACCTTAGGCATCTTTAGCAATTCCTTCTCTTCCTGAGGTACAGGGTAGAGGCGCGCGATGGTCCACCACCCCCTCAGGCTAGCTTCCGGGCATTCCCATTCTGATTCTATCATCTGTTTAATTACTCTGTGAACTGGGAAACAACACTGCTCAGGTTTAAACCCCTGTAATAAAGGATTCTCCAGAGGCTCTTGTTGGACTGCTGGCAGCGCTATATTCAATGCTGCGAGAGACTGCCCAATCAGAGCCCCCAATTCCTCTTTTCTAAATACCCGGAAAACATGCGGATCCTCTGCAGGCCCCAGCTCCCCTTCTTCCAACTCCATTGCCCAATCCTCAGGCGCTGCCTCAGATAAAATCTCCCCCTCTTCAGGAAGGAGGGAAGTAGAGAACTGGGTATCCAAAGGGTCTGAGACCAAGTCCCTACAGGGACACTGAGCGGAGGTCCCTTCTCCAGGATCAGAGAGCCCTTCAAACCCCCAGGTTCCTGTGCCACAGAAGCCTGGCTCTCCACTGGCTGAGCAAGCTTTAAAGTATATGCCTTGTGCAAAGCTAAAATAAATTCAGGGGAAAAAAGAGAAGCCAACGAGCCCTGCGCTGCAGGAGCAGCAGAAAGACCTGTGTCCTCTGAAACCTGCGATTTCTGTGATTTTGACTTCCTCTTTCCCGAGCGCTGTAAAAGCGCGGGAGAAGAAGACGACTCAGAGGGCAAAATGGCTGCCGTTCCCGCCTTAATTGCTGGCCCCTGAGGCCTTTCAGCAGAGAGATCCCCTGAGCCTGAGCCTTCCATAGCAAAGAAAAACAAAAAAAACCAACCAAAAACAGATGAAAATATCAGAGGAGAAAAAACCCCGCCGAAACAGCCAGGAAACGCGCGAAGCAAGACCGCGGCCCCAAACAAGCAAGCCCGCTAATACCGCCAGCCCCAAAAAAGGCAGCAAAAGACCAAAATTGAATCCTGAACCGGCAGAACGCTGTAGGGAAGCCCGATGCACAAAACGGAGCCCCTCCCGAAGCGCACAAGCCGCTGTCCTACCTGCAGTGCCGGCGGTGCAGCTCCCCACTCCTGGCACTCGCTGCTAGCGGGCCGCAGAACCAAATGAAGAGCATCGGGGAGAGGATACTGGGGCTCCCAGATCTTAACTATCCCCCCCGGTACAGCAGCCGATCAACGTGAAAGCAGGCTCTGCCTCCAGATCAGCACAATAACAGAGAAAAATCAGGCTAAAGAGCGCTGTACCTTTGTTTTCTTTTTCTTTCTTTTCTTTTACAAATAAGGGAGCACCTCTTGCAATAGCGCTCTGTTAGAGCCCGTTAGCAAGGCCTGTTTGCTCATTTATTTCCTTCTTTCCCCTATTTAGAAATAACTTTCCCATATAACACTGCTAAGTTCCAGATTCGTTTCTCCTGGGAGCCTGCCAGAGACACGTCCTATCCAGCTGCTGAGGACTGAAGACTGGCTTCCTGACTGCAGGGGGAGCTATGGGAGCTGTCAGCAAAACTTGGAGCATTCAGTCCTCAGCTGCTGGAAGGGATTGACAACCCAACTGTACCTGGACTGGCCCGGAGAGACGAAAAGGAAGTGAGGTTTATCACTCTCATGGTATGAGCAAAACACACCCATTTGGAAAAATTGTCCCCGAAGGATCTCTCTAGAGACAGTAACAAAGAACTGGGGCTATGCATGTAAGAGTAGTGTCACGTTGCAGACAATTTAAATACAACGCTTGAGGACCTTAAGAAGAATGACGACTCATAAGTTAATTGTCTTCAAGTACTTAGGGCCTAATCTGTTCATAGCTTTAAAAATCAAACTGAATTCAATAAAAGGCAGGTGACAACTGACGAGTCTGTAGAACTGGTGTCTGAAAGCACTACCTGTCCCTAATCATGCAGCAGTCTTGTACAATTTGTAGCCTGACAACTCATGTATAGAGTGCTCACAAAGAGCTTTACATGGTCATCAAAATCTGCAAGTCATCCACATGTAGTTGGAAACTGTGAGCAATAAATTCATAAAGGAAATTAAAGGACACGTATGAATACTGAAAAGGCAAGAAGATGCTCAACAACAAATATTGAGGGGTGGGGGGGGGGGTAGCTCTAAAACAGTCAAAAGAACTATCTGATAATGCTCTATTAGAAAAAGTTTAAACCAAATAAATGGCAACATCCCCCAGATCCACATCCACAAGCCCTTGGTAGATAAATCGGGTAATCAACCATGTGAAAAGCTGTAGAGAGATCTTAAGAGAATCAGGCAGGAGTGATACTCCTACCCACTGTCTGTTTTATTTCATCAGGGATCTGGTATCTTCAGTTAGTGAGCCAGCTCAAAAGCTATATGAAATCACCTTTATCAAAACTTTACTCACGAACAAGGATTCTCAACCCAGTCCTCAGGATAACACCCAGCCAGTCAGGTTTGCAGGATATGCATGAGACAGCCTCCCTTGTATGTAAATCTCTTTCACGCATATTCATTGTGGATACTCTGCAAGCCTGACTAGCTGGGTATATTCAGAGGGTTGGGTTGAGAAAGTGGAGTTGCTTACCTGTAATGGGGTTTCTCCGTAGACAGCAAGGGTATGCAGCCACACTTTCTAGATGATGTTGCTGACATTGCCTATGGTGCCAGGCTCAGCTCAGAGAAGTCTTTTGACCTCTGAGCATGCGCACGTGCTCCTTCCCGCCTGGCCATTGCTTGATCCCTTCAGTTCATAACATAGCTGAGCAGCAGTGACGCTTGAGGATTCCAGTGTACGAGTATGAAGTATAGTTGTGGACCGTGGCCTTGGTGTCTTTTTTTTTTTTTGCAGGGAAGGTGAGTGGGGAAATGTGGCTGCATGCTCTTGCTATCTATGGAGAGGCCCCGTTACAGGTAAGCAACTCCGCTTTCTCCGCAGACAAGCAGGGGGATGCAGCTGCACTTGCTAGGTGAGTCCAGAGCTCAAGGCCACCTTAGAGAGCTTTAGGTTTGCAGCCCGACTTTGTGAGACGTTGGTGGAGAAAAGGCTGAATGCTTAGGAGAATCTTGCAATGAACATTTAGGATGCAAAGAGGTTTCTGAGGATTGCCTGTCTAAAGGCAAGGTCCCTAGCTGAAGAGCAGTCCAAGCTGTAGTGCTTTGCAAAAGTGTGAATTGAAGTCCAAGTCGCTGCTTTACAGATTTCTTGAGTAGGGACAGGTAGGTTATGCTGGTGGTTGTAGCCCATAGCTGATAAGGGCCAATGTGCCCAGGCGACTACTATTGAGTCTGGTTGTAGCAGAAGGAGATGCAATCTGAGATCCAGGAAGAAATAGTCTTTTTTTGACACAGGACACCTGGGGTTGTTTGGATTAAAGGTGAGGAAGAGCCAAGGTTCACAGCTTCTCGGAAAACAAGAGGGCCCATTTGTAATCCAAAGTGTAAAGGGTCGCTTCAGGAGAATCCATCAAGAGACTAGGACAGAAGAATGGCAGGACAATCGCTTGATTGAGATGAAAAGCAGAGATGACCTTGGGAAGGAATTTTGGATGTGTGTGCAGAATGAGTGTATGGCGGGTAGTGCACCAACATATGAAGTTCACAGATTCTCCGTGCCGAGGTGATGGCCACCAAGAAGGCCGTCTTCTAGGTGAGGTGTTTTAGAGAGGCTGAGGCCATCAGCTCGAAGGGAGGCTTCCTGAGTTTGGAGAGGATGGTTTAAGTGAAGGCTTGATTCGCAGCAGACTTTTCATGAATCCTGAAAAAAAGAGGATGGATGAAGATGGCCTTGCCATCGATTGGAGCATGGGAAGCAGCAATGGCAGAGAGATGGTACCTGACTGATGTTTGCAGGCCCGAGTGGGAAAGGTGGAGCAGATAAGCAAGTACCTGGCCTAGGAGGCATTGAACTGGGTCTAATCCTCTCCCACTAGCCCAGCCAGCAAACTAGAAACACTTCCTTTAGTAGGAGAGCTGTGCTGCACGTTTCCGAAAAGCTGAAATTATGCCACATACTTTGTCTGACAGTGCGAGGATTTCTGTTAGACTACACAACGTTTCCAGATTGCTAAGGAGAGGCTGCTGAGGTTGGGGATGCAGCAGGGATCCCTGGTTCTGCATGAGGATGAAGGTGTCTGTTCTAAGTGTCAGTGGATTATGCTCAGCCAAGGGGAGATGTCTGGGTACCAGATCCGTCGCAGCCACTGTGGGGCAATTGGAATGAGATTTGTTTTGTCTTCTCGGGTCTTGAGTAGGATTTGACTGATTAGAGGAAACAGTGGGAAGGCATACAGCAGATAGTGGCTCTAACTGACGGCAAATGCGATATGGGCCCAGCGATGCAGACTGGGCCGTAAAGAGCAGAAGAGAGGACATATTACATTATCTGCAGTTGCAAATAGATTTATTTCCGGGGTGCCCCAGCCATGGAAGATCCAATGAACTACTTCTCAATCAAAGGACCACTCGTGTGGATCCAGGCATTGGCTGAGGGTGTCTGCCAGCTGGTTGTGGCTCCCCGTTAAGTATGCTACCCTAAGGATGGTTTGGAGGGATCGGGCTAGGAGACATGCAGCTTCCCAGCAGTTAGAGGAACTCTGTCCTCACTTGCTTGTTTATAGAGAACATGGTGACTTGGTTGTCTGTTTGTATGAATAGAATCTTTTGGCTGACACAATGACAGAAACCAGTTAGGGCATAGTAGACAGCATTGAGGTACAAGATGTTGATGTGCAGGGAACACTCCGTCATGGACCACACCCCTTGCCATGGATAAGTGGAGAAGGTGTGCCCCCAAGCCATACATGGAGGCATCAGTCGTGAAGGTAAGCTGCTGCTCCGGCATTTGGAAGGGGCAACTGCTGCTAAGGTGGGAAGGATTGGTCCACCATGGGAGGCTCTGGTGTGGATGGCAGAGATTGATTCATGACATTGGAATTATCTTGTGAAGAGACTGTGTATATTGGTTCTAATTTAATCTCAGCACCGCTGAAGTCGCATGTAAAGTCTTGTCAGGGGGACAACATGCACCAATGCGGCCATATGGCCTAGCAACTACAAGAGGGATCATGCCAAAGTGGCTCGACAATGCTACAGATCAGTGCCAAATACTGAAAGAGTCACTCTGTCACTAGGAAGGTAGGCCTTACCCTCGACTGTGTTTAGTAGCCCCCCTATGAAGGATAGGTGTTGTTGGGGCTCTAGCCTTGACTTTTTGATGTTGACATTCTAGGATATCCAGGATATCAATGCTTGACCCAATACAAGCATTGTGGAACCTGTGTCTCTTGGGGATACTGCTAGGTACATATGGCCTAGACTGGCCACTGTTGGAAATAGGATACTGGGCTTGATGGACCTTGGTCTGACCCAGTATGGCATTTCTTATGTTCTTATGACAAAGAACCCTGTTGCCTGAAGCACATCTATGGTGGCCTGCAAGGTGTGCTGAGCCACTGCTTTGGATGCTGTTGAAATGAGCCAGTCATCAAGGTAGGGGTAAACACAGTGTCCCTGATGTCACAGATGTGCTGCGACCACTGCACTTTGTGAAAATCTGTGGGGCAGCTGAGAGGCCAACAGGGAGAACCTGATATTGATAATGGTCCTGCTTGAACTTGAATCAAAGGTATTGTCAGTGGAGATGATGGATGGGGATATGCATGTAGGCATCCTTCAGATTTAGAGAGGCGAGCCAATTGTTGCAATGAAGATAGTGTTAAGAGTGTTCATTTTGAACTTCTCGCTTGATGTAGAGGTTGAGGTTGTGGAGATCAACGATAGACGGAGGCCACCGGTTTTCTTCAGGATGAGGAAGAACCGGGAGTAAAATCCTTGATCCCATTGGGTGGCTTCGTGGGTAGGCTGTGAAGTTGAGTTTGTAGCCTCCTTGGACAATGTTAAGAACCCAGCAATCGGTTGTTATGGATTGCCAGGCCTCCAGAAAGTACTAAATTCTGCTCCCCACTGGCAGATAGTCAAAAACTAGGATTTGCCTTGGAGTGGGAGCCAGGTTTTGAGGATGCTGCTTCCTCTCATGTGGTCAAGAGCGGTGTGTGTACGCTGGAGCCGCTAAATGTTGGGGTTGCTGGCAAGGATAGGGCTGGAATCTCCTGCAAAGGTAGAACTGCTGGAAATACTGGTGGCGATATGCTCTCCAGTGCTGCGGAAGTTGGGATCTATAAGCCTATGATGGAGATTCTGCTGGTTGGGCTGCTAGCTCGCTGGCTGTGGAAGAGTGGCCTTTAATCTCTGAAACGGCCTCTTGGACTTTCAAACCCAAGGCTAACTTCCAGGCATGGGGTGTCTGCAAGATGGTCATAGAGGTCCTCCCTCAGCCCACATACTCATAGCCAGGCCATATGCCTTGCCAAGATGGCAGTGGCCGAGGAGCATGCCACAAAGTCAAACGCATCATACGTAATATGAATTATGTTAACGAGGGATTTATGAAGGATAGAGAGCAGTTGGGCCTGGTCCTCTGCTGGCATGGTACAAGGCTCATCCAGTTGTAGGAGGTGATCAAGGTGGTAATGCAGAATCTGCAGCTGGTGCGCAAGGTTGCACATTGCTAGGCAGCTACTTTGATATGACTTGAAACTGATGGCATCCAATGTTCTTTGCTCTTTCTCTGGTGATGTCTGGAAGATTGACTTGGTGGTCTCAAATTTCTTGAGGACAGCCTCAGAGACGACCAATTGATGGGGTAGCTGTTGGTGGAACTCAGAAGCACTTTATATTTGTGGTCCAAGCGCCCGGAGGTCACACGGACAGGACATGGAAGGTTTCCAGATGGATGCTTTAAAATCTTGAAGGATGGTATGGACTGGTAAGGTGATGATTTCCTTGGGGCACTGCGTGATTTCAGGATGGACTGGAAATCTCATTTGTTAGTGGGAGTCTGGGAGTCACAAAGCGAGGATTGGCGAGACCTTCTGCAGAAAGATGGGGTACAAGTAATCCTCTTGTGTTTCTTCCGAACCCTGCCCTGTGCCCTGCCATTCTGCTTTGTGGGATGAGGAAGCACTTAGGAGGAAGCAAGCGTCATCTTCCAGCAGATGGGGAGGGGACCTCCAATGGATTAGCGGGGAGGGGGAAGAATCAGGAGAATGAACTTGACATGGGTCCCATGGACTCTCAAGAGGTGTGGCTTTGAGAAACAGGAGCCCCTATCATTGCCATGGCCTGGAGGATGGCCACACTGTCTGCCACGAACTTCCACAGGAGACACATCAAAGATGAGTTCAGGTGAGAGAGTTCAGGGGGTTGCAGGGAGGGGCTGTTTCAGTGCTAATGCAGGCATAGTGGGGGACCCCAAGCAGCCTCAGTAATTTGTTGGGGAGGCTACCCCTGGGGTACTTGATCCTCTGTGGCGTGATGCTTAGGGACCTAACCTGAACTTCAGCGAGCAGGCTCCTGTGTCTGAAGATGCTTGTGTTTTGATTTTTACTTCATTTTTATCCTAGAGGTTCCCAAGGCTGCTGGCATCTGGGAGCAAACAGCCAGAGTTGGAAGGGAAGGAGTGGAACCTCTGGCCTGAGTGAGAAAGCTCTGGGCATACTGCTTTTGAGCTGCTGTCAGTAGGTGTGTGCCTCTGGCCACACAGCTGTCCTGTGACTTCCTGATCATGCCAAGTCTGAGCCCGATGGGTGAAGGGCAGGGGACGAGGGAGAAGTTTGCAAATTCACAGCCACTGCTACTGCCCCCCTCTTCTCTGTGCTTTCCTTTCTTTTCCTTTCCTTAAACAGCAGTCCCCTCTTGTTTTTCTGATACTGCAGCCTCCTCCCCTCCCCCCCCCCCCCGATGAAAGTGCACTGCCCAGGCACTGGGATTGGGAAGGGGGTGCACTGCAGACTGTGATCGCGGTCCTTTTTTTTTTTGGTTCAGGATTGTGTGTACTAAACAGAGGAAGACCACTGGAGGAGAAAACAGTGATCGCAGGGAAGATCGCTGGGTGAAAGGCGAGCTGTGGCACTTGATGATGGTCAGTGAAAAACTAAAGGGATCAAGCAACGGCTGGGCAGGAAGGGGCACGCGCACATGCGTAGAGAGGTCAAGACTTCTCTGAGCTGGGGAGAGCCCAGCATTTAGGCGATGTCAACGACATCACCTAGCAAGTACGGCTGCATCCCTCTGCTTGTCTGCGGAGAAACATTGCTCAAAAAGGTCAGATTTCAAACCAGTCCAATGCTGTTTCAAGAATTTAAGCTCAATGAGAACAGGGCAAATTATTGTTGTGTTTAGCTCTAATGGTAAGGAAGGAATTTATGAGCATAACCAAACTCAATTGATCCCTCAGCTTCTCTTTACATTTCTTTTTATCAGTTTAGACAGATATGGTTCAAAAGCAATCTAGTCCTCTCATTCACAGACGCATGACAGCAGATGAAGGCCACATGGCCTATCCAGTCTGCCCCTTCCAAACTAACTACCAGAGTCCCTTTTTCTCCTTTAGAGATCTCCAATGTTTGTCCCACATTTTCCTGAATTCAGAGGAGAATTAATACTCTCCGACCCCCATGTTGTGCAGATGGTACAGGGGAAGTCTGGGTCAGCTCTCACCTGGTTAGAGAACATCTTGAGGTGGATGTTGTGCTTCAAGAGTCGGTGCCGTACTGTAAGCAGCTCCTCTACGGGCATCGACATTTTCTGAAACACTGCAATCATTTTATTCTCACAAAACACCTTTTCCAGCTGTTGCCGTCTCAGCTCTTCCAGACCAGTCCACTATGAAATCAGCAACATATCAGTACTGCAGTAGACAGTACAGAGTCTTAAATTCACAACACACTTCACTATTAATGTACCCAACAACACAAATGTGATATTAACTTAATAAAGCTAGAAAACAGTAACAAAATATATTCTTAAAGCACAGTCCTTACGGTTATAGAACACCAGTCGTAAGAGGACAGATAATCCCAAGTATAAAAATACTCATAACCCCAAACGAATCTGATTACATAAAAGGCCAAGCTTGGCAGCATAGCCAATTTCTCACTAAAGAGTAAAAAGCCCAAAGTCATTTATGTGTCGGGCCTCCCTGAGATGTGCGAGTGCTCCACAAAATAGAAAATAAGCACAAAAATGTTGGTCTACAGGTCAGCAACCTCAATTCTTTCAAAGATGGCACTTGAATGAATGCTTCCTCTTCAGACACCAATACACACGGAAGCATTCCTTTACATAGAGGTGGTCCTGGCCTTACTTTGAAGGCTAGACACAGGGCCTTAAGCTGTGCCTGAGCATAGACTGACAATTAATAGTTATTTAGTGAGTTTAGGTTTGGATATGTTTCTAGAGAACAGATCCATTAACTATTGCTTAGCTGGAATAATAAATAAATCTTTATATTTACAGATCTGATAAGCTGCCTCTCTATACACCCAACAAAGCAGCATACAATAAAACCACAGCAATAATGAACATGCAAGCTACTACAAGAGAGAAGGCTTGATTAAGAGGAATTTCCAAGCACAACTTGACAAATTACCCCTATAAGTTATACCCTACGAACTCTAGGTGGCGGCTCTCTTTGGCACGATGCAAGCACTATGGCGAACATTAGCGGTAAATCTGAGATACTGAGATCATACCTCACGTACCCTAGTTTAGGAGCGAGGTTCATGACTGCCATGGTATGTGCAAAACTAATCTATTTGGAGAAATTGTCCCAAGAGAAAAATAATTAAAACAGAAATTAAAAACGTTATCAACATGTTTCAATAGACCTAGTACTAACAACAACAAAAAAAAGAATGCAGGTGTGTCCACCCCAGCCCTGGAGACACCACGCCACTCCATCTAAGCCTCAAAGCCTATATAGAGAATCAGATCTTTAGGCCAAATTTAAATGTTTTAAACAACAACTCAGATCTCAAATCTATTGGGAAGGCATTCCAGAGAGTGGGTGCAAAGTATGCAAAAGCTGAACGATGCATACACACAATGCAGATTCTAGGAGGAGGAGGAACAGCATGACGACAATTCTGCAAGAACAAATAGACCTTTCAGGAGTGCATGGAATTACACAGGCAGCAAAATAAGCAGGCTCACCATTATTAAAACAAAAAAGCACAGCAAGACAAAATGAACAGCTTCAATTTAATTCTTTGAGCTACTGGCAGCCTACACTGAGCCACCAGCAAGGGAAGGACAGAATAAAACAAGGATAAACCAGAATGATAGCATGCTTTCAGACTTCATCATAGGCCATTTTAAATAGACATGCTTTATATAACATCCTAAAAGAAGGCAGACTTCTGACATTAAGGGGTTCCAGGATCTATACAAAAAAAGGTTAAATTATGCCTTACCAGCTAATTTTCTTTCCTCGTGTCAGTCCAGACACATGGGTTATACCCTATCACCAGCAGATGGCGACTGAGAAGCACAGGTTTTGATGATGTTATTCTATAAGGGTTCTGTGCACATCCTCTCACACCAGTATTCTATTGGCAAAGCAGACTCCACAAGAGAAAATGTGAATTAATCAAATTGATAATCAATGAAAGGAACTTCTCTACAGAGAACCACAAACTTTTTAAAACTTGTCCGTTATCATCCCCACCTAATGGAAGATGGGGGTAAACTGAATGACCCGGAAAGAAATCACCAATCACTGATATACTCATCTGGGCTCATGTGTGCTGTAACGAAAGATTGGGCGGGTCCTGAACTGGATTGGAGAGACTCAAGGAATGAAAAGTAGCAGGTAAGGCCTAATTTCACCTATCTTATTGCCCCTTCAGTCCAGTCCAGATGCATGGGATGTTACAGAGCAATACTCAACTATAGGTGGGTCCAGCGAGCCCGGCCTGAATCACTTCAAACCTGAACTGAGCATCCTGCACATCAACGCAACAGTGTCAAGCAGAAGTATGGAGCGACCACCAGTTTGCCACTTTACAGATATCCACAGGAGGGATGAGACTGTACTCGAACCATGTAGCTTCTTGAGCTAGAGTAGAACGAGTCTGCAATCTGACAGGCAGCGCCCTTTTCCAGCAAATAACCTCACTCTTATAGGGCCGCCCCCCCCCCCTCCCCCTCCGAAAAGAACAAAAAGGTGATTAGATTTCTGGAAGGATTCAGGAAGCTTAAGATACATAAGAACATAAGAAATGCCATACTGGGTCAGAACAAGGGACCATCAAGTCCAGTATCCTGCTTCCAACAGTGGTCAAGCCAGGTCACAAATGCCCGACAGGTCCCCAAAAAAGTATACAGGTTCCACAATGCTTGTCCTGGGGTAAGTAGTGGATTTCCTGGATCCTCTTTAATAATGGTTTATGGACCTTTCCTCCATGAATGGGTTACACTGTAGCTTCATAGTGTATCCCAATGTCTTTCTACTTTTTGATCTTTATCTTTATTCTGCCGCTTGATTTACCGCCCACGCAAAAAAAGCATCAGGGCAATAAAGCAATAAACAGCTGCAACACAAAAGTAAGAAAAGAACGCCAATATAGTACAGGAAAGCTAAGCGGATAGAGCACACAGAAAATGCAGGAGACATTCACACAGAAAGAACAGAAGACACACACATAAGGGAACTCTGATGAACTCTCCATGAGCCCTTTATAAATCCGAGAGATAACCCCCTTCCTTCCCATTGAGCCTAAACAGCTACCTTCAAACCATCCCAGTTCCTTTAAAATATCTTGCCATTGCTTCCTCTGCCTCACATATGATCCCAACTGTAGGTAATAATATCTATCGTTCTCCCTCAAGTGGTACAGGTCACGTATTCCTTCAAACTCTCTTACTCCTTTCCCATGTATTATTTGAGACACTTGCTGCAACCCTTGTTGCGCCCATCTCTGTAGCACTGCCACATCTGGGCCAACCCCCTCTTCACAACACGCCACCAATGACATCGTGCGCGCACAGCTTTTGTCCCCTATCATACCCCTCCTCTGCCATTGCCATATCTCCACTGTATGGCGCACCATTGGGTTCTGCCCCTTATTACCCCTCCCTCCCCATACTAGTCTCTCAACTCCCCCGGTCTAAGTCCTGTTTCTTCCATTGCCACCCATTGTTTGTGTTGTTCCCTTAGCCATGAGTACACTGCCCTCAGCTGCACCGCTATATAGTACTTCCTAAAATTCGGTACCCCCATACCTCCCTCCCGCCTTAGCGCCTGTAAGGTCTGAGCGGCCACCCTGGGTCGCTTACCCCCCCCCCCATATATACCCCTCTACCTGCTTTTGCAGTCTCTTAAATGCCTTTGCCGGTACTACGATTGGTAATACCTGAAAATAGAAGAGGAACTGGGGCAACAGCATCATTTTCGTCACTACCATTCTCCCCATCCAGGATACATGTCCCCTACCCCACGCCCCCAATTGTGCCTCTACCCTCCCAAAGGCCTTCTTATAATTCAGCTTATACAGGTCCTCCAGATTCCTCCCCAGGTGGATTCCTAAATACCTAATAGATCCCTTTGCCCACCAAAACTGAAAAGCATCTTGCATAGTCCTCTGCAGCTCCTCCCCGCCTGTGATATTTAGGATTTCCGATTTACTCCAATTAATCTTAAAGCCGGCCAATCCCCCATATTCCTGTAACTCTCCCATAATTGCATGTAACGTCTTACTTGGCTCAGTAAGCATAAGAAGAATGTCATCAGCAAACATGGCCATCTTATGTTCCCTCTGCCCCACCCCCTTAATATCTAACCTCCTCCTTATCTTCCCCACCAGGGACTCCAAGGACAGAGCAAATAATAGGGGCGAGAGCGGGCACCCCTGTCTCGTCCCCCTCCCCAATGGAAAAAACCCTGAATTGCCCCCATTAACTCTCACACATGCTTGGGGGGTTCACGTATAGCGCTTTTATCCAGTTCACAAAACCATTCCCAAACCCCATATACTCCAATACAGAGACTAGAAACTTCCACGACACCTGGTCGAACGCTTTCCCAGCATCCAGCAAGAGCAGCAACACCTGATCCGAGGTTTGCTTTGCTGACCAAATGATGTTTAAGATCTTCCAGATATTGTCCGACACCTGCCTCCCAGGTATAAAACCCGCCTGATCTTCATGCACCAGCTTCTCCAAAATTCAGTTAAGCCTCCCCACTAATACCTTGGCCAACAACTTCGCATCCAGATTTATTAGCGAAATGGGTCTGTAAGATGCACACTCCTGCTGATCCTTCCCCTCTTTGTGAATTAATGTGACCCCTGCCCATCCCATCATTTCCGCTAGTCGCTCACTGTTCTGTGGTAAATTGAACAATTTTGTCAGCGGCTTCACCAACACTCCTCAAAATATTTTATAGAAGCTAGCTGTGAGCCCGTCCAACCCTGGGGCCTTCCCTGGTTTCAGTCCCTGAATTGCCCCCTCCACTTCCTCAACCATTATCTCACTATCCAAAGCCTCTCTCTCCCCTTCCCTCCAGATGTGTCAATCCTGCTGCCCCCAGATATTCCCTTAGGGGTTTGTTTACAAAGCCGCGGTAGCGGTTTGCGATCGTAATCGGAGCCGCGGCCCCATTGATTTCAATGGGGCCGCGGCTGCGATCGCGATCGCGAACCACTACCGCGGCTTTGTAAACAAGCCCCTTAGTATCTCTCTGGGCCTGTCCGGTTTTGCCTCATACAACTTCCGATAATATTCGACAAATGCTTCTCTAATCCTCTGCTCATCCCTTTCTACCCCTCCTGTGCCCTTGAAATGCATAATCAACGTTGTGTTCCTTTGCTGCTTCAATCTCCTTGCCATGTATTTCCCCGCCCTGTTACCTCCTTCAAAATATTCTTGCCTTAGTAGCTTTAATTGGTATTGAATCTCTTCTGCTTCCAATGCATTTAACTTGGCTCTAGTCTCCAACACCTCCCCCCTGTATCTCCCGCCCGTCTCCTTCGCGTCCGCCTCTTCCAACCTAACCAGCCACTGTCGCAATTGGAGTTCCGTCCCCTCCTTTTCCCTCTTTATTCTTGCCCCCCACTTAATCAGTATTCCCCTGCACCACCGCCTTAAACGCGTCCCACACCACTCCCATCTTTACTTCTCCATTGTCATTGTGTACAAAATACTCTGGTATCCTCTCCTCCAACTCCTGCACTACTCTATTATCTCCCAACAATGCCTCATTTAATCTCCAATACTTAACCCCCCTATTCTCATCCCTACCTTTCAATCGCACAACTACAGGCACATGATCGGCTCTATCTCCCCCCCCCCCCTCTCTCTTTCCCTACCCAAATAGTATCAATCCTAGAATAAGTCCCATGGGCCGCTGAATAAAAGGAGTATTGTCGCCTCCCCGGATTGTGCAATCGCCATGCGTCTACCAGATCATTTTCCTTTACAAAATCCCAGTACCGCCTTCTGTCCGCTCCCCTCCCCTCCCCCCTCCTGTAGCGTCTCTCCCCACATCCCAAACCACATTAAAGTCCCCTCCACAAATCCTCGCTCCCTCTACCAGTAAACACATTTTCTCATCCACTTCTTCCCAGAAGTCTTTTTGTGACCCTGTAGGACACTGTTCCCTCTAAGCTGTGCACGTGTGCGCGCGCACACACCTTGCCGAGTGAGCGCACATACTTTACAACAGAATGCACAAAAATTACGGTTCTGATTCTGATAGAAAACAACACAGACGTTCTTAAAATTGAAAAGTTGTTGTGTATTTATGGTTTTCACAAGTTCTACAATATTTTGTAGTGCAATCAGTGTGGTGTACATACTGTATTCTGACGTGTAGTTAAATTTTAAAGTATATAACTCCGAGTGTCGTCATGTGGCGCACAAAAATTTAACCTTCCTTCAAAAGCTGCACAGCTGAAATTTTATGCACACACAGCCTACAGAAAATTAGAGGGAACATTGCTGTAGGAGCATACACATTCATCACACAAAACCACTCAGTTCCAATCTTCATTCGTACCAATAGATATCTCTCCCCTCTCTCCCGGATTATTGTATGCAATTCTACTTTAAGTGTCCTGCTTACCAGCAATGCACCCTCCTTTCTTCCACTCCTCCATATTTGATGCGAACAAAATTTCAGAATAACCCTTAGGTTATACCATAGACTCATGCCTCCGTAGCAAATGTGTCTCCTGCAATAACACAAGTGAGGCTCTCTGTCTAGACAACTCCTTGTACAATTTCTGCCTCTTTATGGGTGAATTAAGCCCTTTTACATTCATAATAACAATTTTCAACTCACCTATTCCTTCTCCTCCCTCCTCACCCCTTCCCAGCCCCCTCTGTTCCATCCCACCTCCTCCCTTCTCCCCCCATCTCTGCACTCCCCCTGCTACTTTCCCCTTCCCCTCCTCTACCCCCTCCCCTCCTGTCCACCCCTCACCCTTCCTCCCAGAGAGGAAGAATCGACTACCCCATCCATGACTGTCATCAGGTCTCAGCCTAACTCCTGGCTTACCATCCCACAGAAACCCCCCCCCCCTCTCCACCCCTTTGTCTCCCCTTCCGGTTTACTTCCCCCTCCCCCCTAGTCTACCCCCTACACCTCCCTCTCCTACTCCCTTACCTACCCGCCCACCATCCTCTACCTTCCATATGCACTACCCTCACCTACCCCCTCTCCCTCTTCCCCCTTACCTACCCCGCTACCCCCATATGTTATAGACATTTCAATAACACTATTTCAACATGTCCATCACTTCATCCAGCATTTTGTTCCTCCGCTCACTCGCCTTGGCTCTCTTTGCTCATTCTCGCCAGTCGTCTGCCGTCCACTGGTACTCTGTGCCATCTTAAGTTGTCTCTCCTGGAACTCGCCCCGGCAGCACACGTGGTCTCGCTCTGATGTTTCCCTCCCTCCGGGAGGTTGGTGAAACCCCAGTCCTTAAGTGCTCTCCAGGCCTCCTCGCACGATTGCACTCGTCTCGACTTCCCCTTGCATGTTATCAGTAGCCCAAAGGGAAACAGCCATTTATATCGCAAGTCCTCCCTCCGCAGGGAGGCCGTCACCTCCCGGAGATTTTGTCTGCGCTGAGGTGTGCCCATGGAGAGGTCTTGAAACACTTCCAGCTTGTGCCCAATTCCAGATGAACTGTCGTGACATTCTAGCCCCCTCAGGAGCTTTTCCTTTATTTTAAATGATCGTAGGCAGATCACAATATCCCGAGACTGGTCAGCACTTACTGGACCCAGTCCTCTATGAGCCCTCTCTATTAACAAATCCTCCTCAGCTTCTGTGGGAAAAGCAGATAAGAGCAGGGCCCTGAAGATCTTGATCGACACTTCCTCAGAGTTTTTGTACTGGGCTACTTCCGGCAGGCTGCGTATGCGCACATTGCAATGCCTAGACCGGTCTTCC
The DNA here is from genome assembly GCA_033557465.1 of Ichthyophis bannanicus. Taxonomy (NCBI): domain Eukaryota; kingdom Metazoa; phylum Chordata; class Amphibia; order Gymnophiona; family Ichthyophiidae; genus Ichthyophis; species Ichthyophis bannanicus. The sequence goes on from CM066032.1 coordinate 644,929,450, forward strand.
AGGTCCTCCATCTTCCTCTGCTGTTCATCTTGTACTCTCCGCACTTCCTCCCATCCCCTCTGAAGTTCCTCTAACGCCATTTCATGCTGCTCAAACTGATTCTCAGCCTCTGCTACCCATACCCCCATTTCCACAATGTCGTGTCTCAGGGCTTGTATAGATTCTTTCAGTTCATTCTTGCCTCCACTGATCTCCTTCTTTATCTCCTCCTTCATCTCTGACAACCACGTCTTGAGCAACTTTGCCATTCCTGGACTAATGTCCCTCTCTGCCTCCTCCTCCTCTGGGCGTTCCACCCCTGCTCTTCCCTCTTGATCCTCTTCTTTCCCTCTTCTCGGTGCGACATATGGGGACTTGAACTCCGCCAGTTTCTTCTTAGTGGCCTGTCCTCCTTTGGCCTTCTCCATGTGCCCTCTGTTGCCATCTGGGGGGGGGGGGGGGTCTGCTTTCCCGCTCACCTTAACTCTCTCTGCGTCTCAGTCTTGTTCCCCTGGACTTCTTAGCTAAATCCTGTGATCTCTCCAAAACCCCCGGCGGCTTACTGGAACGCTCTTAGTCCTCCTCACTGCCACCAACCTCTACACCGTTCCGTGGCTGCTTTTGGGGCCCAGCTCTTCCACTCCACTGCCCTCTACTTGCACTGGATCCTCCTGCTTCTTCTTTCTCAGTATTTGAGCAATTGTCTGCCGTTCGTGGTCCACACCGCCTCTCCTCCTTTCCAAAACGTAGCACTCCGGAGGTCCTCCTGTACCGGCCTTCACTATGCAGATTCCTCCCGCAGGGCCGAGTGCACACGCAGCTCCCCACTGCTACGTTCACCTCCGGGCGCCCTCCGATTGCTCTGCAGGCTCTCGTACACCGGCTTTCCCGCACTGCACTGTCACTGTCTTTTCAGCACTTTTCACTATCCTTCGCGAGCCGCCGATCTCGCCTCTATCTCGGCCTGCTCCTTTCTGCGGCCACTCTTTCACAGTGTCCTCGTGCTCCTCTGGCCCTGTGAAACTCTGCTGCTCGCCACCTACCCCGGCCTGCCGTCCAGCGAACGCTCCTCTGCTCTCCTTTCCAGGGGTCTCTCTCCACTGCCTCCTTCCTTTTACGCCTCTCCGGATTCACATTTAGGGGTTGTTTCCCGCCTTAGATCGGCCGAAGACAACGGAGCTGGGCACTACAACGCCATTCACTCCGATGACGTCACCAGAAGTCCCTCTGTAACTTTTTAAATTCCTAAGGCGTCTCCATCCAAGCTTGATGCCTTCAAAAATTCTAGTGCATTTGTAAGGCAAGACTTCCATTTGATAAGCATGTGCTAATTCTCATTAATGCATATCTAGCCATATTCACCTCTGTTTTACTCAGGTTCAGCTTAACTGACACTTATTTCCAGGTCATCTCTAAACACATGTTCACATTTTGAAAACATATTTTATGTTATATTGTGCTTATATATCACCTTCCTTAAACCAAAGTTCAACTCAAGGAGGTTTACAAAGTAATCAAATACACAAAATGTTTTCTGTCCCCAAGAATGCAAAAACTCGAATGCCATCTACATGCACATAAAACTTCCTATTGTCCTTTTATTTATTCATGTTTCAGCTTTTATATGCCGCTACTTTCATTACACTTCACAGTGGTTTACAACTCAAAGGTGACATTTTACTTACCAGTTAATGTCCTTTCCCGAGTCTTGCTAGACTAGCCCAGACAAGTGGGTTGTGTTCCCCTACCAGCAGATTGGTGGAGACCAAGAACCAACGAAAAGCCCAGGTTTTAATGACATCACTCCTATGCCTTTATTCGCCTCAGCCACCAGAGGTCTCTTCAGTATTCGTCCCAAAGCATATTTTAGAAACATGGTAAGCCTTGCACAACCTCAATCATAGACAACAAGGAGTAATCAGCAGTAGAGAACTATGTACAGGAAAGCATAAATAGAAGGCTGTCCGTAGAAGACATATCTGCAGAGCCAAGTATAAAAATCATAGCAGACCCAAGGAGACCACAGCAGAAGAACAGAGCAAATACGGTTACAGGGATGGGTCCTGGACTGATCTAGCAGGACTCAAGGAAAAGACATTAACTGGTAAGTAAAATATCACTTTCCATATTGTCCTGTTAAACCATTCCAGAAAAAAGTGGGACATACCAAGGCTATGACTCCACTGGGCGGGAAGAAGATACCGCAGCTTGCAAAACCCTCAAGCCAAAGGCCGAGTCCACCTGAGCCTGGACATTCAAGAGGTAATGCTTGACAAAAGTGGAAAGCGATGCCTCGCTGCCACTCAACAAATGTCTGCAGGGGCTACCAAGCTCCAGTCTGCCCACGAGGATACCGATACTAGAGTAGAATGGGTGCAGTTCCACAACAGAAACATTGAGGCAATGGCCTCCTTAACCCAGTGCCCCAAGATTGACACAGCTGTCATGTCAGCCTTGCACGGGCCAGCAAACAGCACAAAAAGATGGTCGGACACAAAAAGAATTCGTAACCTCTGGACATCCACAACGCAAAGATCCTTATCCTTCCCCCGACACTGCTCCTTAGAGAAGGAGGGCAGGCAGGCCACCTTATTCACATGAAAGGGAGAAATCACATTAGGCAAGAAGGAAGGCACAGGCTGAATGGAAACAGTCTCCTTTGAAAAAGACAGATAAGGTTCTCGGCAAGAAACAGCCTGTTGCTCAGAAATCTGCCCTGCAGAACAATTGCGAACAAAAAAAACATCTTCAGGGTCAATCCTTCAAAGCAGTGCACTTCAACGGCTCAAGGGGGGGGGGGGGGGGGCAACATTAGGGTCCTGAGCACCAGACATAGATCATGAGGGAGGATGCAGATGCCGAACTCCCTGGAGAAAGTGCGAGATATCTGGGTGCAAGGCTAGAGATTTACCAGCCACTGGACCTCAGAAGCAGGCCAAAGCTACCACCTGAACTTTTAGGGAGCTAAGGGAAAGGCCCTTCTCCAGGCCATCCTGTAGAAGAACCAACAGAGATGGCACCAAGCCAAGCGCTGCACCATCGCTCAAAAAGGCACCAGACCCGCACAAATGCTGGCTTGGCAGACCAGCTATGGGTTCTAAGCAGAGTGGAGACCATAGCCGGAGAATAGCCCTTATGTGTTAGCAGTCTCCTTTCAAAGCCAAGATGTAAGTGAGAAGGGAAGCAGGTCCTCCAGGATGATCAGTCACTGCCACAAAAAGGCCCCACGATGGAGGCAACCAAAGAGGAGGCACCTGCAGGAGCTGCATCAGGTCTCTGAATCTTGCTCTCCTCAGTCAATCTGGCGCCACCAGGACAATCCTGCCTGGGTGGAGTTCTATACACTTAATCATACGCCCCACCAGGGGCCATAGAGGAAACACATACAGCAGGTGCTGACTTGATCAATGCTGGGCTAGAGCAACGCCACCCTCTGACCCCATCTCCGTGCAGCAATTGAAGAAGCTGCAAACTTTAGCACTGGAACAGGTTGCCATCAGATTAATTTCGGGGTGACCCCAGCAGCACAGAATCAACTGAAATGCCTCCTGACTCAACTCCCACTCTCCAGGATCCAAAGAGTGCTGGCTGAGGAAGTCCGCTTCCATACTGTCCACCCCAGCAATGTGCTAAGCTGACAAGGCTAGGAGGTTCTTCTCCACCCAGGCAAACAGAGAGCCATTTCCAGAGCTACCCCAGCCCTCCTCATGCTACCTTGCCGATCGATATAAGCCACCACCATGGCGATATCTGAAAAACACTCAAACCACCCGGCCCTCGACCAAGGGCCGGAAATGCAGAAAGAGCCAACTGGCTCTTGCCTCGAGGCAGGTGATAGACACCACTTTCCTGTGGTTGCAATGGTCGTGGGCAGTATGGTCTTGGCAATGGGCTCCCCAGCTCAAGACAATGGCATTTGTCATCAGTAGGATCCAAGAGAAATCACCCAGCAGCATGCCCTTCCTCAGATGACAGGGCTGCTGCTATCACCACAGATTGGACTGCATCATCAATGAGAGCCTGTGCTTGAACTCCTAAGAACTCTAGGACCACCGAGCCAGCAAGGACCGCTGGAGCAGTAGCATGTGAGCAGTAGCATGGAGCAGTAGGATGTGAGCACGCACCCACAGCACCATCTCTATGGTCATCGCCATCAATTCAAGGAGCTGAAGGTAATCCTAGACTCTGGGAGCCTGCTGCACACAGAACAGCACCAGGCAATCCAACAGTCTTTTGACTTTCCCCTGTGGCAGTAAAAAACTCTGCCCACTTGAGTGTCAAAACATGTTCCCGGAAACTTCTAGGACTGGGAAGGCAACAGCTGACTCTTTCCCCAACTGATCACTCAGCCAAGGCTTTCCAAAAAGGACATTACTCAGGACCCACCAGAGACAATTCTGGAAATGAAAGGGCCTGTATAAGCCAGTCATAAGAACATAAGATATGCCATACTGGGTCAGACCAAGGTCCAACAAGCCCAGTATCCTGTTTCCAACAGTGGCCAATCTAGGTCATACGTACCTAGCAGTTTCCCCAAAAGACACAGGTTCCGCAATGCTTGTACTGGGTCAAGCATTGATATCCTGGGTCCCTTCTTAATAATGGTTTATGGACCTTTCCTCCAGGAACTTGTCCAAACCTTTTTTAAACCCAGCTACACTAATAGCCTTTACTACATCCTCCGGTAACAAATTCTAGAGTTTGATTACATGTTGAGTGAAGAAATATTTTCTTTTATTAGTCTTAAATAGTTTACCCTGTAGCTTCATTGCATGTCCCCTAGTCTTTCTATATTCTGATAACGTAAACAATCAATCTACGTTTACCCGTTCCACTCCGTTCATTAATTTATAGACGTCTATCATATCTCCCCTCAGCCGTCTCTTTTCCGGGTTAAAGAGACCTAACCTTTTTAGCCTTTCTTCATAGGAGTATCCTTCCATCCCCTTTACCATTTTGGTGGATCTTCTCTGAACCTTTTCTAATAACGCTATATCCTTTTTAAGATACGGCAACCAGAATTGCACACAATATTCAAGGTGCGGTCTCACCATGGAATGATATAGAGGCATTATAATATCTTTTGTTTTATTTTCCATTCCTTTCCTTATGATACCTAGCATTCTATTTGCTCTCTTGGCTGCCGCTGCACACTGGGCCGAGGGTTTTAACATGCTATCCACAATGACGCCTAAATATTTTTCCTGGGTGGTGGTTCCTAATGTGGAACCTTGCATTGTGTAACCATAGTTTGGGTTGTTCTTCCCTAGGTGCATAACTTTGCACTTGTCCACATTAAATTTCATCTGCCATTTTGATGCCCCAGTCTTCCAATTTATCAAGATCCTCTTGCAATTTTCCACAATCCTCTTGGGTTTTAACAACTTTAGACAGTTTTGTGTCATCTGCAAATTTGATAACCTCACTCGATATTCCACTTTCCAGGTCATTTATGAATGGGTCAAAAAGCAGCGGACCAGCACAGATCCCTGGGGTACACCACTATTCACCTTTCTCCATTGGGAAAATTGGCCATTTAGCCCAACCCTCTGCTTTCTATCTTTTAACCAGTTCTTGATCCACAGTAGTACACTGCCTCCTATCACATGACTCTTTAGTTTTGCCAAAAGTCTCTGATGAGGGACCTTGTCAAAGGCTTTCTGAAAGTCCAGATACACTATATCAACCGACTCACCTTTGTCCACCTGTTTATTCACACTTTCAAAAAAACATAATAGATTAGTAAGACAAGATCTTCCTTGTCTAAAGCCATGTTGGCTGTCTCCCATTAGGCCATGACTATCTACATGCTGAGTAATTTTATTCTTTATGATGGTTTCTACCATTTTTCCCGGTACTGATGTCAGGCTCACCGGTCTGTAGTTTCCAGGATCGCCCCTGGAACCCTTTTTAAAAATTGGTGTTACATTGGCAATCCTCCAATCTTCAGGTATTAGAGATGATTTTAATGATAATTCACAGATTACTAATAGCAGGTCTGCAATCTCATATTTCAGTTCTTTCAACACCCTTGGATGTATACCATCCGGCCCAGGTGATTTGCTACTCTTCAGTTTATCAAATAGTTGTAATACATCTTTCCGATGTATCGATATTTCCTTCAATTCTTCCGCACCTTTAAATACCACTTCAGTCATGGGTAACATCCCTACATCTTCCTCAGTAAAGACCGAAGCAAAGAATTCATTCAGTCTCCCTGCTATCGCCTTGTCGCTTCTTAGTGCCCCTTTAACTCCTCTATCATCTAATTGACCAAATGACTCTCTCACAGGTTTTTTGCTACAAATGTACTTGAAAAAATCTTTATTTCGCGTTTTTTGCTTCCGCAGCAAGCTTCTTCTCAAATTCTCCCTTTGCCTGCTTTATCAATGCCTTGCATTTGACTTGCCAGTGCTTGTGCTGTTTCCAGGTTTTGTCATTTGGCTCTTTTTTCCATTTCCTGAAAGATGCTTTTTTGGCAACAACAGCCTCTTTGACCTCACCTTTAAACCATGCTGGCAGTTTTTTGGACTTCCTTCCACTTTTCTTAAAGCGTGGAATACAGCTGGTCTGGGCTTCCAAGATAGTATTTTTCAACAACACCTAAGATTGATGTAAGTCTTTAACCTTTGCAACTGCTCCTTTTAGTTTTTTCTTAACTATTTTCCTCATTTTATCATAGTCTCCCTTTTGAAAGTTAAAAGGTAGTACTGTGGATTTCCTTACTATCCCTCCTCCACTAATTAAATCAAAGGCGATCATGCTATGATCACTATTGCCAAGTGGCCCCAACATCCTTATCTCTTGCACTAGATCTGGTGTTCCACTAAGGACTAGGTCTAATATGGCTTCCCCTCTGGTCAGTTCATGAACCAGCTGCTCCAAGAAGCAGTCATTTATGTCATCTAGGAACTTTATCTCCCTAGCATGTCCTGCTGTGACACTGACCCAGTCGATACCGGGGTAATTGAAATCGCCCATTATTATTACTGCTCTGTATCTTTTGTTAGCTTCCTTGATTTCTTTGAGCATTTCATCATCCATTTGTTCATTCTGGCCAGGCGGTCGATAGTACACCCCCACTGCCATCACCTTCCCTTTTTTACATGGAATTTCAATCCATAGAGATTCTACAGCAAATTTTGTTACCTGCAAAACTTTAATCCTTTCTGACTCAATGCCCTCTCTAACATAGAGCGCAACCCCTCCACCAATTTGATTAGCTCTATCATTACGATATAGTTTGTACCCAGGTATCAGTGTCCCACTGGTTGTCCTCCTTCCACCATGTCTCTGATATTCCAATCATATCTAACCTCTCATTTAGTGCTATACATTCTAACTCTCCCATCTTATTTTTAGACTTCTAGCATTTGCATACAAGCATTTTAGAGACTCTATTTTATTCATATTAATTTTGCTATTGGTAGACATGGGTAAGTTGGGATCTTTAAGCTCTGTCTGCTCCATACTCGAGGGAATTTGGGCTAATTTACTCTTTTTTGGAACCTCTCTGCTTTTGGTAGTATCCTTCAAGGATACATTCTTCCGAACCATGTGCTCTTGGGCGACTGTCGGCTTTCCCCTATTATCTAGTTTAAAAGCTGCTCTATCTCCTTTTTAAAGGTTAATGCCAGCAGCCTGGTTCCATCCCGGTTAAGGTGACGCCCATCCCTTCAGAAGAGCCCCTCCTTTCCCCAGAATATTCCCTAGTTCCTAACAAATCCAAAACCCTCATCTCTGCACCATTGTCTCATCCACACATTGAGACTCTGGAGCTCTGCCTGCCTTTTGGGTCCTGCACATGGAACGGGAAGCATTTCGGAGAACGCTACCCTGGAAGTTCTGGATTTCAACTTCCTACCTAAAAGCCTAAATTTAGCCTCCAGAACCTCCCTACCATATCTTCCTATGTCATTGGTACCGACATGTACCAAGACAGCAGACTTCTCCCCAGCACTATCTAAGACCTTATCTAGGTGGCGCGTGAGGTCCGCTACCTTCGCACCAGGCAGGCATGTTACCAGGCGATCCTCACGTCCACCAGCAACCCAGCTATCGACATGCCTAATGATCGAAGCATCAACTATAACGGCTGTCCTAACCCTTCCCTCATGGGCACATGGCCCTGGAGAAACTTCCTCGGTGCGAGAGGGTTTTACATCACCTGGAGGACAGGTCCTAGTTACAGGATCACTTCCTGCCACACCAGGGTGATGCTCTCCTGTCACGTGATTTCTCTCCTCCATGGCAACAGGGATGCTACCAGACTGGAGGTGGGACTTCAGGACTATATCCCTGTAGGTCTCGTCTATGTACCTTTCTGTCTTTCTTATGTTTTCCAAGTCTGCTATTCTAGCCTCTAGAGAATGGACTTGTTCCCTGAGAGCAAAGAGCTCCTTGCACCTAGTGCACACGTAAGACCTCTCACCAACTGGGAGAAAATCATACATGTAACACTCAATGCAAAAGACTGGAAAGCCCCCATCTCGCTGCTGGACTGCTGTCTGCATCTTAGTTTTAAGTTTTTGTTTAGATCTTTAAGTTCTTTACTTCCTAAGGGTTGCTATGGATATTTATACCAATAAAACTGTAACTAATACATTTAATATACCTTGTTCACCTGAAGCTTAATTAATCTCAGGTCCTTAGTGTATGACTGATTTGGGTAACGAGCTTCACCTGAGAGCACCCCCTGTCTTTTAAGATGTGTAAGTACCTATAAAGCTACGATTATCCCAGGTGTGGGGAGGGAGGGAGGGAGGGAAATAACACTTATTAAAAGAGGGCTCCTACACAGTACCCTGTCCTGTGCTGCTGAGGTAAGCTGTATTCTTATTTGATTTAAATTATAGCTCTTTGTTGCTGCTAGGCTCTAACTTATTATGAAATTTAAACTAGAAGCTCATCCAGATATGGAAGGAGATAGATCCCTTGGCACTGCAGGCACCAGCATGACTTTGGAGAACATCCTTGAAGTGGTGAATAGCCCAAAAGGGAGAGTGGCAAACTGATAGTGAAAGCCAAGAACAGCAAACACACATACCTTTGCTAATCTACCTGGATCGGGATATGAATAATCTGCCTCGGCCAGATCCAGAGAAGTCAAATATTCCCTTTGGCGCACTACTTGAATCACAGAGTGCAAGGATTCCATCCGGAAACGCAAGACATGCAAGTGCTAGTTGACCCCCTTAAGGTCCAGAATGGGATGGAAGGAACCATCTTTTTCGGCACTACCGCCTTTAGGTGCAGCAAGTTATTCAAGGTGGCCCGCACAGCGGCACCTTTGATCGCAGACCCACAAGGAGAGATAACTAAGGCTAGGAGGTTCTTCTCCACCCAGGCAAACAGAGAGCTACCCTGGAACTCCTCATGGAATCGGCTCTTTGCATTCCAGGACATAGCGAAGTTGAATGGTGTCTAGCATCCAGCAATCCTTGGTAACCCGGGCCCATTCCTGAAGAAAAGGTGAAGCCTGCCTCCAATCAGAGGAACCAGGGAATGGCCCCTAAACCTTCACTGCACAACCTGGGAGGGTCCTCCTTTGGAGGGGACAGAGTCCCCTGGGCCTAGGTGCTCCACAAAAGGCCAAGAACGAGCCAGATGCCCAGAGGTAGAGGCTAAGAAGGGACTTTCATCATTACCAACCTGGAAAACCTGAGACCCTCAGAGATCCAATCAGTTTGCACTCAACAGACAGGCAGAGGCAGACAAGAAAGGGGGATCAACCCGCTTCAGAGGCCCCCTGGACATGTCTTCCAGAAGGTGGTAAGATTTTGTCTCGCTCAGATCCTTCACCAGCTTCTTCAAATCGGTTCCAAAAGGATGCTTCCCCTTAAAAGCCAATTGGCCCAACTGGTTTTGGAAGATGAGTCTGCTGCCAGTGCCAGTGCCAGAGCCAAATCCAATACCATGACACAGTCACCAGGACATCATCTCTGGCTCCCAAACGTACCAGGTCATATATAGTATCAGAAAAGAAGGCCGTAGCTGACTCCAAAAGAAGGTAGTATCATCTGTCAGAAGAGACTGAATCCACAGGAGCAGGCTTGAGAGGTCAGGTTGGCACATACCACCAGCTGCCACAGCGAACTGGCTCTTCAACAACAAATCCACCTTTAAGGCCAATCTGCTTTCCACAGAAATGGTGGTCCATCTGATAACCACCATGACCTGTGCATCCACCTTGGGAAGAACCAAACCATTCAAGGCACTCCTTCTCTGGGAGAGCATAGATTTTCTTACACACCTTTAGCACCTTAAGTGGGGAGACGGTAGAGTCCCAGTCCAACCGGATCATATCCTTGATCACATCTGGGAACGGGAAGACAGTAGTGGGATTTCCACACCCCTTGAAGGAGCGGGTGTACATTCAGCTCCTGCTCCGTGCTGGAAGCATCCGTCAAGGTCAAGGCGGATGAGACCCTGGCAATCAATGCCACCAGCTCCTCTTTCTGGAATAGGCGAATCACACCAGCCCCTTCACAATCTTCTGAAGGTGGGAATACTTCTTTATTCACATCAGAACCCAGTATTGAGCCATCTGAATCAAAGTCATACTCAAAATCTCAGACAGCTCTCAGCTGTTTCTCATCTCCAGGGGACACCCCCTACACCAAGGATGTTTAGCCAAAGGCAATTGAACAGGGCAACCAGAGGCCGCAGGGTTTCAATTTTCAACTCAGAAGGACCAGGCCTGCTGGAGAAAAAAAAAAAGAATTCCAGGGAGGATAATCCAGAGTCCAGAAGCTCTCCTCTCAAAAATGGAGCACCCAACACCAGGAAGCACAGCTGCCACAGATCCCCTAGAGGACATGGAGCTGGTTCACAGCACAGTTGCCAGACCCTCTGGCCAGCTGGATATCCTTACCCATAGTGCCATCTGTCACCTCCTGCTCTGAGGCAGGCAAGGCTGGACCAACTGCATCCACCTGCTGAAAAAGGGGACAGGCCCTCCAGGGATGATGCAGAAGCTACCATGCAAGACGAACAGAGTTCAGAATCTGGAGAAGAGGCACCTTGTTTGACACAGGCCAAACACCATTTCCTGGAAGAAGACACAGAGAGATAAGGGAAGTATCACAACAGTGGGCGCAAAGACCACCACAGCCTGAAGGTGCACTTTAACTGTGTTTTTACTGCAACATGCATTACAGTATTCAGTCCACACGACCGCCAGACGCACAATAGGAGAAAACACTACTAACTTGTGCTGAAAACGGCAGGAAACTCCCACACTGTGTCAATAGTCATCAGCAGTCTATCCGGAATTGCATCCCACAGACTGAATCGGGAGCCCCCAACAAGGACAATGACAAAGTCAAGCCTTGGTACTCATCCCTTGAGAGTCCCAGGCAGGGGATCCATGCGAGGCGAGGGTCTACTCCCCCATACTGTTTCATTGGCTTTTGCAGCACTGCGTTTAAGGTGGCTGGCAGACTGATCCCTCCGAGAGCCTTCTGCAATCTTCAGGAAAGAGCAGGGGGGAACAGAGGACAAGTGAGGGGGTGCTGAGGTTGTGCGAGGCTGCTGCACACTTCCAGATCCTTCCAAATTCTGGCTGTGCAACAGGCTCATGATAAGCACGTGCAGCTGAACCAATTTTCCCTCCTCCTATGGCTACCAAAAAGACAGCAATCTAGTGGAGCCTCCCACATTACGCTCAAGTGAGAGTCACCCTCAAAGATGGTCATTCACAAACGTTTAAATCAATCCTTTTCTCTCCAGATTTTCTTCAGAGAGGAGAAAGTCCATCCATCATCTGCTGGAGACAAAGAAATAGTGAAGATCTCTGGTGGCTGAGGCGAATAGAGGCATAGGAGTGATCTGTCAATGAAACTTGGGTTTTTCATTGGTTCTTTGTCTCCACCAACCTGCTGGTAGGGGAACACAACCCACTTGTCTGGACTGGTCTAACAGGACGATAGGGAACAATTATTACAGATATGATTAAAACTGTTGTGCAAATCATACTGACACATAACTGCATAAAATCTAATAAATACTGAGCAAAAGCAGAACGTATACTGACCCCTGGTCCCTACCTCTTCCTTGGTGCGCACTCTGGGAACAATACACTCTTCTGGGACAATGGGTTTCGGTGCAATGTACTGTGTAACAGCCATTAGTTTCTGGCGCTCAAAGTGCATGGCCTTGTGATGACGAGTGACAGCTTTAGAACCATGCCGAACACTCTGCACAGTGGGAAGCCAACCTGGAGCAAAGCAACAAAAGAAAAGACAATCATCTGAATCCCTGTACTCATGACCAATATGGATAGTTTCAAAAAGCTAAAGGGGGAAACTAAGCTTTAGTTACATCCATTGAACAGCAATTCACTTTTCACAGTCTGTTTTAGTCATAATATGGAGTTAAAAACAATCCTAAATTTTATAGGACTCCAGAAGTCAAGGTCCTGAGCTTGATTTGTCATGCAGTGCAGTCTTGGAAGGAACCAGATGAACACAATAAATGGACTTCCCAGTGATTCTGTGGGATCACCTTTCTGTTGTAAATTCTCTGGAGCCTATAATTAGTGACCCTTCCCACTCCCATGGCCACATAGCAAGCCACCAGAACTGCAAAACTTCTAGAAGTGTCCTAGAGACATTAGGAAGCAAAGACAAATCTTAAAATGATGTGGCATGCTATATATATCAATGGGATCCCATTGATCTAAGTATTATTTTTTCCTGTTCCTGGAGTCTCTAATCTAGCCAGAGTTTACTATTTCAAGGTTTAGGGGAAAAGACAACTAGCACAGAGAAAATCAATTATAGGGAACTCAAAGTTTGTAGGGTAAAGAGCTGCCACTGTAGCTTCTGGTCTACTCATGTCTGGAGAATGAGCCATGCCAAGTGCAGGCCAACTCGTTGGTGCTGAAATGTGCTCGCTAGGGGAAAGGCATATGTAAGAAAAATAACTAAACCTATTTATGGCTGACTCAGTAATTTCTTGTATAAAACGACAATACACACACATAGACCATTTAGATCTCAGTTTAAAAGAAAGATCCATTGCCCTCTCTAAAGAAGCGCTGCAGGTTTACCCACTCATTTTTCACCATAAACTTGTGGCGGAGGGGGGGGGGGGGGAGGAGGAGAGGTTGCAGATAAACCGCACTCTCTTTAACAAAACGAGTTTCATAGAGCCCAATTTTCTGTCCTCACCCATTCCACCAGCGCCCCACTTCCCTATGAGGACCGCCATCTTGGAGGAAAAAAAAACATAGAGCCGACGGAAAGCCCGGGCACCAATGCATTGTGGGATAAGGATGTGCAAGCGCCAGACCGCCCGCCGCTTAAAAGAGACAGTGGCCGGATTTAAAACAAGGCCCTGGGAGGCATCAGCCACAGGTCAGCCCTTTCTACAAAACGAGACCTGTAAAAACTAAGGCATGCAAGTGTTGAAACTTCATGAACCGGAGTCAGAACACCTCTCTTTTCCCTCTCTTTCTCACTGTCCGATGAAGATCCCCAACCCCCCCCCCTCCCAAACAGGGCAGAGTTGGAGCGGCCCGTCTCCTAGCAACAGGGACACAATGTGTAGTGGACGCACGGCAAAGAGAGTCACCTATTCGCAGAGTAACAGACGGAGGAATTGCAGAGAAGACCTCTCTTCCGAGTCTGATCACCTTCACCTACCATGACAGGAGGTAAGTCAGTGAGCTAACCAAGACACCCTGCCTTCACGGTGACAGCACCAGAGACACCCCACCCTTACAGTGACAGCACCAGACCAGAGACACCCCACCGCACGATGAGAGCAGCAAAGACCCCCTACCCTTGCGGTGAGAGCTGCAGAGAAAACCCTGCTCTCACACTGAGAACTCCATTAATACCCTTCCTTCACAGCGACAGCACCAAAGACTGGCTACCGCACGACGAGAACACCAGAGACGTCCTCCCCTTTCAGTAAGAGCCCCAGAGAACATAAGAATATAAAAGGTCCATCAAGCCCAGTATCCTGTTAACAACAGTGGCCAATCCAGATCACAAGTACCTATCAGATTCCCAAAAAGATACACAGATGTGTAAGCAATTGATTTCCCTGGTCCTCTTTAATAATGGTTTATGGGCTTTTCCTCCAGAAACTTGTCCAAACCTTTTTTAAACCCAGCTACACTAACAGCTTTTACTACATCTTCCGATAACGAATTCCAGAGTTTGATTACTCATTGAGTGAAAAAATATAATCTCCAGGAACAAGCAGGAATGCAGTCTTCATATATGGGTGACTGTACCGACAGAGCCCACATTGTTACGCTCCCCAGTGTCCAATCGGAAAGCCTTTGGGAGCACTCCACTTCACCTGCGTATCTGCCTTCCAAGCTCCTCTCCTCAGTTCTTCGTTTTTTGCGGAACCAGCAGGTTGTTTTCTTCCTGTCACCACTGAAAAATGTTCTTTTTTGATGTTTTAACTGTGCTCTGCCTTTCTATCGATGCCGGTACCTTCCCTGATACCGGCCCTGTCATTTTCTTATTTTTTTCTAATCTTTTCTTTTATTTTACTTTTCTAATTGATGGTTTCACCACCAATTTAGGCCTCAGCCTATTTTTCTTCCCACAATGGAAAAACACTCCAGTGGTTTTAAAAAAAATGTATCAAATGCTCTGATACTGTCTCATGACTGGTGTTTAAAATATTTGGGCCCAGACCATCTACCAAAAGAATGTCTTTTGTGCCAACAAATGATGAAACGAGGCCTAAAGAAGAGGGCCAATAAGCATGATTCCCTGTTTACCTTGGACTCGATTTCCGTTGCTTCTGCATCGTCGAAGATGTCAGCCTCCTCTCTTGGCTCTCAAGTCTCTTCAAAGTCCAAACATAAGTTTAAAACCAAAGCATCAGCATTGAAGTCTGATATTGATCATCGAGGTAAGTCCCTATATTGTCATTGAGATTCACCAAAAGGTGCATCCGATGCTGACTGGCCTGCCAAACAGCCCTGGCAGGAGGACCAACCCTCCAAAGCACCTCCGGAGAGCTACTGGTACCATGTTCGGGGATGGTGGCTCGAAGCCTTGTACGTGATTCCACCAAAGCATTGGTCTCCTCCCTCGATCGGCATAGAGGAGTTTGGCAGCACTCCTGGCAGCCTTGGTACCAGTGGTATTGACAGCTCCAGTGACACAAGCACTGGTTCTTACCTCGAGACCGGTACCACTTGGTCCCATGCCAGTCCTCAAGCCTATTTTGGGAGATCCTCTCTCTCCAATGCCAGCGTTGGAACCAACTGGCATCGTTGGTTCAGTTCTCCGTACTGATACAGCTCTGCATGAGCATTGGAAAGAGTTGGAGAAAAAAGGCCAGGGAGCTTGAGGTGGATGATCTCACCCTCAAAAGGCTTTCCCGACAGAAGTGAGATAGCAAAATACTGGACAGGGTCGTGCGCACCACAAAGTGCAGATTTTGTTACAAGAATGGCAGATGTATGCTTGATGCAGAGATTGACTGGGATGCGACAAGGGAAAGGAGAGAGGAGTGTGGAACGGGCTGGAAATCTGGAAGGATGGAGAGAGGGGGCGGAAGGAGCGAAGCAATAAAGTAACAAATGCCATAGACATGTAACATAGTTAATGAGCAAAATGGCGAAAGACTGTAAATAGCTGTGATGAATAAGATGGTTAAGATGTGACATAGAAGAACGAACAAATGAAGGGGGAGGCTGAGATGAGAGGGGGAGGGGGGATGATCGAAGTCTAAGCAATTTTGAATGTTGTTGTAGTGAGCAGGGGATAAAATAAGTTAGCTGGTAAGACTACTGTGGAAAATGTATAATGCTGTGTAAGAAGATGTTTGTTTTAGTTACTGAAGCCTTTGATAAAAAGTTACAATGGAAAAAAAAAAAGACTTTCCTGAAAAACTTCTGATCCCTCCAGAAAGAAGGCTGATTCTAAGTCTTTCTTTTTTATCTCAAGCTGCTTACCAATCCCAGCAGCAACAACAGAGGCAACAGAGTCTAAGACACCTAGGGCACATGCAGCTGCTCCACCAGTCAGCACATGGTCTTTCTTTCTAGAGAGCGTAGCCGTGCTGCCTCTGCAGGGTCCCCAGCTCCTTCACATAGCAGGCAGACTTTGTTCTTGCGCCCACAGGTGGCATCTCATCACATCAGGACTCTCAACATTGTTCAACGGGGTTATCTGCTGCATTTCCAAAACTTTCCTACCTTCCCAACTCCTCTCCGCAGTTAAGTGTGTGGCTGAGCGATTGGGGAAAAATAAAATATACCCTACAACTCCTAGGGAAGGAGGGTGGGTTGTGAAGACCAATTCCTGCTGTTCACTTTTAATGGACTTTTCCTCCAGGAACTTGTCCAAATCTTTTTTAAACCCAGCTACACTAACAGCTTTTACTACATCCTCCGGTACCAAATTCCAGAGTTTGATTATTCATTGAGAGAAAAAATATTTTCTCTCATTAGTCCCAAATGGGCTGCATTGTAGCTTTATTGAGTGTCCCTTAGTCTTTCTACGTTTTGAAGGAGTAAACAACCGATCTATGTTTACCCATTCCACTCCATTCATTAATTTATAAACCTCTATCATATCTCCCCTCAGCCATTTCTTTTCCAAGTTGAAGAGTCCTAACCTTAAGCCTCTTCTTATAGGGGTATCCTTCCATCCTCTTTACCATTTTGGTGGCTCATCTCTGTACCTTTTCTAATTCTGCTATAATTCTTTTTAAGATATGGCGACCAGAACTGCACACAATGTTCAAGATGCAGTCGCATGGAACGATACAGAGGCATTATAATATCCTTTGTTTTATTCTCCATTCCTTTCCTTATGATTCCTAGCATTCTATTTGCTTTCTTGACCACTGCTGCACACTGGGTGGAGGGTTTCAATGTATTATCCACAATGACATATAAATTCTTTTCCTGGATGGTGGTTCCTAATGTGGAATCTTGCATCATGTAACTACAGTTTGGTTTGTTCTTCCCTTGGAGGTTGATTCCGTACTGGCCGTTCAACCTCTGTATGGCTGATCAGAATCGGGGCGTACAGAGGTATACCCAATTCTGATCCTGCAGAGGCAAGATGTGCCCACAGGATCAGAATCGTGTCTACGGCCTTTTCATGCAGGCCAGGCCCCGATTCTGATCGGCCGCACGCCCAGCCCACATACCTGGCTAACTCAGCCAAGCTCCTGAATGGAGTCGCAGTGCCATGGCATCCCGATGCCATGGCACCGCAGCTCATTGAGGAGCTGCGATCCCCAGCCGACAGCGACACCATCCTTTCCCTGCAGCCCGACCCGCAATCTGGCCTCCCATGGCCAGGGTCGTGCTGCAGAGATCCCCGTGTACCTCCTCATCTTCCGTCTCTGCCCGGCATCGTGGTCCCCCGATGTCCAGGGGGACGTATTCCACCTATGAGGTGGAATAAGTCCCCCGTCTCTGTGGCCAACTCCGGATGTATAGGGCTGACCTCAGAATCGGCCCTGTATGTCTGGGGTCGCTCTTCGACCACCACCTTCCCTCGCTCCGCCTCTGTCCTGCCCCCTCCCTCTCACAAACAGAGCTCCCCATACCAATCACCGGTTCATATGGGGACCTCTGTTCCTGGCTGGCTGCCCGGCCATTTAACGGGTCTGGATTTCCAGGTCGGATGTCTAGACCCACTAAACAGAGTTCAGAATGACCCTCAGTGCATAACTTTGCACTTATCCACATTAAATTTCATCTGCCATTTAGATGTGCAGTCTTCCAATTTCTCATGGTCCTCTTGCAATTTTTCACAATCCTTTTGTGTTTTAATAACGTTGAATAATTTTGTGTCATCTGCAAATTTGATCACCTCACTCGTTATTCCAATTTCTAGGTCATTTGGTGTACTTCACTATTCACCTTTCTCCATTAAGAAAAATGGCCATTTAGCCCTATTTTCTGTTTTCTATCTTTTAACCAGTTCCTGATTCACAATAGTACTCTGCCTCATATCTCATGACTTTTTAATTTCATCAAGAGGCTCTCATGAGGGATCTTATTAAAGACGTTTTGAAAATCCAGATACACTGTCGACTGGCTCTTGTTTGTCCGAATACCTAAAGGAGGAGATGACGGGGTGGAAGGAGATAAGGGAAGTGGAATTGCAATGGGCTAAACTAAAGGTGGCAATAAAAGGGGCAACAGATAAATATGTAAAAAAGTAAATAAAAACAAGAGGAGAAGGAAACCTATTTGGTTTTCCAAAGAAGTGGCTGCTCAAATAAAGGCAAAAGATACAGCTTTCGCAAAATTCAAAAGCTTGCAAACAGAACACAGAAATAAATACAGGATCAAACTCAAAGAGTCAAAAAGAGAAATAAGGATAGCAAAATCAAAGGCAGGGGAAAAGATGGCTAAAGAGATTAAGGGTGGCGACAAAAGGAAGAAGATCAGAGTTGGAATTGCAGGACTCAGAAGTGCTGGGAAAGGTCTCGTGGAAAGTGACATAGAAAAAGCGAAATTGCTAAATAAATACTTCTGCTTTGTTTTTACTAAAGAAAATCCTGGAGATGGACCAGCTGTGACTCCCAAATATAAAAATAGGAATGAAGTAGATACCACACCATTCACAGAAGATGATGTGTTAGAACAACTTTCAAAACTGAAAATGGACAAAGCCATGGGACCGGATAGGATACCTCCCAGGATACTGAAAGAGCTCAGAGAGATTCTTGCAGGGCCGTTAAAGGATGTATTCAACAGATCTTTGGAAACAGGAGAGGTTCCTCAGGACTGGAGAATGGCTGATGTCGTACCTCTACACAAAAGTGGTGACAGGGAAGATGTGTCAAACTACAGACCCGTGAGCCTTACCTCGGTGGCGGGAAAAGTAATGGAGGCGATCCTGAAAGAGCGAATAGTGAACTTTCTCAAAACCAACAGGTTGCAAGATCCGAGGCAACATGGTTTTACTGAAGGACGGTCTTGCCAAACAAATCTGATTGAGTTCTTTGACTGGGTGACCAAGGAACTAGATCAGGGGCATGCGATGGATGTCATCTACCTGGATTTCAGCAAAGCCCCCGATACTGTTCCTCATAGGAGGCTTGTCAATAAACTCAGTAGCTTGGGGATGGGTCCCAAGATGGTAAACTGGATTAGAAATTGGTTGACTGACAGACGACAGAAGGTGATGGTACATGGAGCTCACTCAGATGAAGGGAAGGTGATTAGCGGGGTGCCCCAGGGTTCGGTCCTGGGCCCGGCACTGTTCAATGTATTTGTGAGTGATATTGCTGAAGGACTGAATGGAAGGATCTGTCTTTTTGCAGATGACACAAAAATTTGCAACAGAGTGGACTCCCCCCGAGAGAGTGGATAACATGAGGAAAGATCTACAAAAGCTGGAAGAATGGTCTAATGCTTGGCAATTACGATTTAATGCGAAAAGGTGCAGTGTCATGCACTTGGGTAGCAGAAATCCAATGGAAATGTATGCAATAGGGGGCAAGAGATTGGTGTGCATGGTTCAGGAGAAAGACCTTGGTGTGATTATCTCTGATGATCTCAAGGTGGCAAAACAGTGCGACAAGGCGGTGGCAAAAGCCAGGAGGATGTTGGGCTGCATACAAAGAGGGATTACCAGCAGAAAGGAGGAGGTACTTATGCCACTGTACAGGTCACTGGTGAGGCCTCACTTGGAATACTGTGTTCAGTTTTGGAGACCATATCTTGCAAAAGATGTAAAAAGACTGGAAACTGTTCAGAGGAAGGCGACCAAAATGATTTGGAGCCTGCGTAAGAAACCTTATGAGAAGAGACTTGAAGACCTAAATGTGTACACTTTGGAGGAGAGGAGGCATAGGGGAGGAACAACGAACAAACAAACCTTTTCCAAAGAGGGGGAAACTGCAAAACTAGAGGGCATAACATGAAGTTGCAAGGTGGTAAATTGAAAGGCAATGTCAGGAAATATTTTTTCACTGACAGGGTGGTGGATGCTTGGAATGCTCTCCCAATGGAAGTGGTGGGGGCAAACACGGTGACGAAATTCAAAACAGCATGGGACAAGCACAGCGGATCCCTTTACAGCAACAGGATAAAAACAAAATAAAGTGAACCATCTAACTTCTCAACAAATAGGGGTGTCCTACATGGAGTGGTGGGTCCACCCCTAAACAAAGACATGGGGAGGGGTGGCCTGCACAGAGCGACAGGTGCACCTACTCTTGCCATATTGCTGTGCAGACTGGATGGACAATGCTGGTCTTTATCTGCCGTCATTTACTATGTTACCTGTTTATTTGCATCTTTAAAAAAAATATAGCAGATTATTAAGACAAGAATTTCCTTGGCTAAATCCGTGTTGGCTTGCTCCCACTAAACCATGACTATCCACATGTTCTACCATTTTGCCTGTTACCAACGTCAGGCTCACTGGTCTGTAGTTTACTGGATCACCTTTGGAACCCTTTTTAGAAATTGAAATTACATTGGCCATTCTCCAATTTTCAAATGATTTTAATGATAGTTCACAGATTACTAAAAGGTCTTCAATCTCATATTTCATTTCTTTCAACACTCTGGGATGTATAACATCCGGTCCAGGTGATTTGCTTCTTTTCGGTTTATCAGATAGTTGTAATACATCTTCCTGGTTTATCAATATTGCTTTTAATTCTTCTGTTACATCACCTTTAAATACAGTTTCAGTCATGGGTAGCTTCCCTACATCTTCTTCCCTTTGTGCCCCTTTTACCCCTCTATCAACTCATGGTCAAACTGACTTCCTCAATAGGTTTTTTGCTATGAATGTACTTGAAAAGGTTTTTATGTGTTTTTGCTTATACGGCAAGCTTTTTTTTCCAATTTTCTTTTTGCCTGCCTTAATCAACGCTTTGCATCTAACTTGCCAGTGCTTATGTTGTTTCCCGTTTTCGTCATTTGGCTTCTTTTTCCATTTCCTGAAAGATGCTGTTTTGGCTACAACAGCCTCTTTGACCTCACCTTAAAACCATGCTGTCAGTTTTTTGGACTTCCTTCCACTTTTCTTAAAGCATGGAATACATCTGCTCTGGGCTTCCAAGATAGTATTTTTAAACAGCGCCAATGCTTGATGTAAATCTTTAACCTTTGCAGCTTCTTCTTTAGTTTTTTCTTAACCGTTTTCCTCATTTTATCATAGTCTACTTTTTGAAAGTTAAAATGTAATACTGTGGATTTCTTTTCCATCATCTCTCTATTCATTAAATCATGCTATGATCACTATTGCCAAGTGGCCAAACACCCTTATCTCTTGCACCAGATCGTGTTCCACTAAGGTCTAGGTCTAAAATAGCTTTCTCTCTTGTTGTTTCATGAACCAGCTGCTTCAAGAATCAGTCATTTATTTCATCTAGCAACTTTATCTCCCTAGGTACACTGGGTAATTTCGCTAGCTTCCTTGATTTCTTTTAGCATTTCATCATCCATCTATTCATTCTGGCCAGGTGTTCGGTAGTACATTCCCACTGCCATCGCCTTCCCTTTTTTACATGGAATTTCCATCCATAGAGATTCTACAGAGTATTTTGCTTCCTGCAAAACTTTAATCCTGTGTAACTCAATGTCCCCTCTACCATAGAGCGCAACCCTTCCATCAATTTGATCTACCATTGCGATATAGTTTGCACAAAGGTATCACAGTGTCCCACTGATTGTCCTCTTTCAATCAGGTCTCTGAGATGACATTTATATCTGATTCACTGCTATATATTCTAACTTGCTCATCTTATTTTTTCAACTTCTAGCATTTGCATACAGGCATTTTAGAGGTTGTATTTTATTCATATGAATCTGGTTTTCAGTTGATAGGGGTAATTTGGAATTTTTCAGCTCTGTCTGCTTTGTACTCAAGGGCATCTGGGTTACTTTTATCTTTATTGGAGCCTCTCTATCAGGATGCCTTAACTGACGTCTTTTGTTAGTATCCTTCAAGGATACATTCTTCCGAACTATGGGCTCTTGGGCAATTGTCGGCATTCCCCTATTATCTAGTTTAAAAGCTGCTCTATCTCCTTTTTAAAAGTTAATACCAGCAGTCTGGTTCCATCTCAGTTAAGGTGGAGCCCATCATAGTAACATAGCATATGATGGCAGATAAAGGCCATCATGGTGCATCTAGTCTGCCTAGCGAAGTGGCAAGAGTAGGTGCACCTGTTGCTTCATGCAGGTCAACCTTTCCCATCCTTTCAGAAAAGCCCCTCCCTTCCCTAGAATGTTGCTCAGTTCCTAACAAATTCAAAATCCTCTTCCTTGCACCATCATCTCATCCACGCATTGAGACTCCAGAGCTGTGTGTGCCTTTTGGGTCCTGCGCATGGAACAGGAAGCATTTCAGAGAATGCTACTCTGGAAGTTCTGGATTTCAGCTTCCTACCTAAAATCCTAAATTTGATTTCTAGAACCTCCCTCTCACGCTTTCTGATGTCATTGGTACCAACATGTACGAAGACAGCAGACTCCTCCCCAGCGCTATCTTAAACCTTGTCTAGATGGCACATGAGGTCCACTACCTTCACACCAGGCACACATGTTACCAGGCGATCCTCATGACCACCAGCCACCCAGCTATCTACATGCCTAATGATCAAATCACCAGCTATAACGGCCATCCTAACCCTTCCCTCATGGGCACATGTCCCTGGAGAAACCTCCTCAGTGTGAGAGGATATTACATCACCTAGAGGACAGGTCCTAACTACAGGATCACTTCCTGCCACACCAACGTGATGCTTTCCTTTCACATGACCTCTCTCCTCCATGGCAATAGAAAGGCTGCTAGACTGGAGGTGGGGCTTCAGTGCTATGTCCTAGTAGGTCTCGTCTATATACTTCTCTGTCTTCCTTGGCTCTTCCAAGTCTGCTACTCTAGCCTCTAGAGATTGGACTTGTTCCCTGAGATCGAAGAGCTCCTTGTACCTAGTGCACACGAAAGACCCCTCACCAACTGGGAAAAAAATCATACATGTGACAGTCAATACAAAAGACTGGAGAGTCCCCATCTCACTGCCGGACTGCTGTCTGCATCTTAGTTTTATGGTTTTATTAAGATATTTAAGTTGTTTACTTACTTAAAATTTCTGGGGGTCATTCCAAATTGCGTTTAGTGGGGATATACATCCGGGTTGGAAGGTAGTCAAAAGCTAAGGCTAGCTTTTTGTGTGGTAGGCGGGTTTGCAGGTTATTGCTTCCTCTCCCGTGACTGGGAGCATTATGTATAGGCTGCAGCAGGTGCACATTGTGGCTGCTGCCAAGAGTAAGACTGGAAGCGTTTGTGAAGGTAAAATTGTTGAAAATACTGGCAGTGATAGGCTCTGCGGTATGGAGGGAGCTGAGTCCTGTGAGCTGACATTGAGGACTCTGCTAGTTGGGCTAATAGCTCGCGGACTGTGGAGGAGTGATCCTTGACTTTTGAGACCGCTTTCTGTACTTTTGAGCTGAAGAGGCTATCCCCCAAGCATGGGGCTCTGCTAGATGGTTGTACAGATCCTTCCACGGGCCAGCTCACAGCAAGGCTGTATGTCTTGCAAAGATCACGGTGGCTGAGAAACGGACTATGGAGTCAAAGGCATCATAAGTTGTGTGGATGATATGGTAAAGAGATTCATGCAGATTAGACAACAGCTGAGAATGGTCCTCCATGGGCAAGGGAGAAGGTTCATCCAATTGCAGGAGGAGTTCATGATGGTAGTGTAGAATTTGAAGTCTGGTGTGCAAGGATTTGTATTGCTAGGAGGCCACTCTGATAGGACTTCCAGCCAATGGCATCCAGTGTTCTTTGGTCTTTACCTGGTGTGATTTGGAAGGACGATTTGGTGGTTTTGGATTTCTTGAGCACCGCTTCTGAGATGACTGACTGGTGGGGAGTTGCTGGTGTTGGAATCCCAGAGCTGGAAGGACCTTATATCTAAGGTCTAAACATCGTGAGGTGGCGTGCACAGATGCAGGGTTTTTCCAGATGGAAGCCTGCAGTTCCTGTAGGATGGGAGGAGCTGACAGGGCTATGATTTCCTTGGGAGCACTGCATGCCTTAAGGATAGATTGAAAATCTCTTTTGTTGGTAGAGGTCTGGGAGTCACTGAGAGCAAGTGATTGGGAGACCTTCTGAAGAAATTTGGGATACGAATCGTCTTCAGCACTGTTCCCTCTAAGCTGTGCACGTGTGTGCGCGCACACACACTTTACAACAAAGCGCACAAAAATTACGGTTCTGATGGAAAACAACACAGACGTCTTAAAATTTAAAAGCTGTTGTGTATTTACGGTTTTCACAAGTTCTACAATATTTTCTAGTACATATGACCTAGATTGGCCACTGTTGGAAACAGAATACTGGGCTTGGTCTGACCCAGTATGGCATATCTTATGTTCTTATGTTAGTGCAATCTTATAGACCTTCAGGATATAAGATCTTTGGTCTTAAACTTGGCACATTGAGAAACATCCGCTTCTGTACTTTGGCTTGTGACATGCGTGAGCAGTCCAATTGTAATCTGTAATTCGAATTGCATTATTAAATTTTTTATTACACTGAAAACTGAAAGAAGTTAATTTTTGAAATGGCGAAACTGATAGCGATGAGAGGTACAAAACGTAAGAGAACGGCCGGAGCTTTTAAGCATGAATGGCTTGAAGAAATTGTTGAAACGGAGACACCGAAATCTCGGGATAAAACGTGCGTTCAACTGCGTGAAATATTCACTTACGAAGAGGATGACGGAGTAGTCTGTTTATACTGCCGAGATGCAAAAACCATCGGAGAGTTTTCGAGTGGCAAATTTTGGGATGATGTGTGGAAACTGGACTTTTTGAAACAACATCTGTCTAGAAAGTCTCATACTGAAAGTGTTAAACTTAGAGCTAAAAATCCAAATTTAAGAGGAGAATTATTTAACTTGTTGCTTGAGAGCACCGCTAAAAAAGAGAAAAGGCAAATTAGTAATGAACGGAAGCGTTCTACACCAGAAGAAATTAAAATTCTAATTGATAGTGTTTTGCTGGCTGTTCGGATGAATATTTCCATGCTCTCTGTTCAAGATATTAATGAGCACATGTTCAAGTACATAACCATACCTGAAAGCTGGAGAAGCAAAAACTATTTGTTTGAATTTCTTGGAATTATAAACATCAATGTCCATGATAAGCTCAAAGCAGATGTTGCATCAGCAGCTTATCATACATTAACTATTGATGAAAGCACAGACATTTCTGTCAACAAATACTTCCTGTTCGCACCTCCAGTCTAGTCCCGGAATCCTTGGGTTCTCAACCTCTACCAGCAGCTTTGGAGACTGAGAAACTTTAGAGCTGTGATGTCACTGGTATATAAACGCTGGCACCACCTCCTCTCCTCAGTTATCAGTCTCCAAAGCAGCTTGTGGGGTTGTGAGCCCAGGGATTGTAGGGCTCACTTGAGGAACAATTAGGCAGACTTTTAAAACCCATAGGAAATAGAGTAGACTAAATTGGCTGATTCGGGGTTTATTCTACAGGCTGTCAGTCTGGTTCAGGGCTGTCTTGAGGTCCTCTTTCCTCTTTTTTCTTCCCTCTAGTTCGAGTTCCCTGTGGAGGGGGGGCCGAATTGGGAGCCAGTGAGGTGCTTTGACGGGGTGCTGGAGGAACTCGCGCCTCTCTCTCTCTTTCTCACAACGGACCTCCGACGCCTCCGTAGGGCTGGTCTCAGCACGCAGAAGGCCTGCCTGCTAGCGCTTGAGCCGCCCTCTCTGGTAACCACCCGATCGGAAAGAGATCGCGGTGCCGTTTTTCAGCGATACCGAGGCTCCGGTACGGCAGGAGCGCTCAGATCGCGGAATTTTCACAGCCCTGGTTGTCATCGGAGGCCTGTGAGGTAAGGCAGCTTCTTGCGCGGCAGTCGGCCTGTCGGTGAGTGGCAGGCCGCGCCGCGTGCGTTCACCACGGGAAAAGCCGGCTGGGGAGCAGTTTCTTTTACTGCGGCCTGTAGAGCCATTGGAGAGCCGCGGTTTTGCCCAGTTTTCTTTGGACTTGCAGGGCAAAGGCAGGCTCTTTCAGTTTCTTTATTGCAAAAAAAAAACAACACGTTATTGAAGTTAACCAGCAGTTCCTTTTATTTTTAGTCTGTGGCTAGGCATGCCTGCCAAACAGCTTTGCTTGATATGCGGGGCTTGAAGGAGCTCTGTTACCCCGGAAGGGTCTGTAAAGGCTGTAGTCTTGAGTCTGCTGCTGGTGCGCTGCCTGCTGAAGGGGGAGCAGAGGATAAGGAGGGCCCCATGGAGGGGGGAGACCCGGTCGCAGTTCCTCTGTCCCTGCCCGAAGCAGGAGTCCGAGCGGAGTCTGGCCTAGATTCCCTGCCGCCCAAGCTGCCAGTGTCAGGGGGCTTGGCAGCTATTTTTTCCACTGATTTTCTGTCTCTAATTCATAAGGCCTTGGGCTCCTCCCCGGAGGCTCCCGTTGCCGGTCCCCTCTGGGGAGAGCGGCAGGGGAAAGAGGTCAGGTTCTCCGGTGCCGGGGGACTGTTCTGGCACTATGGCGAAAAGGGCCCGTTTGGACAGAGATAGGTTTGATCTGTCAGTGCTGTCAGAGGATCTGCGCACGGAAGACACGGACCTTGAAGAGGGCCTGGATGAGGACTTGGAGGAAGGTGAGATTAAGGACCAGGAGGATCTAGCGCGCGTGGTTAGGGTCTTTCGTAGGGAGGAGCTGTCCGCTCTCATTTCGGAGTCCCTTAAAGCCCTAAATATGCCAATGGCGGGGCCGGCAGAGGATGCCACTCTGGAGGATCCCCTGCTGCAGGCCTTCCGTAAGACGCAGAGGGCGTTTCCTGTGCATAGGGTGTTTAAAAAGATGATTCAGGAGGAGTGGGATATGCCCGAGGCAGTGCTCAAGGGTTCCAGAGTGATGTCGCGTCTTTACCCGCTTCTGGATCAGGATCGCGAGCTCTTTAAAGCACCGAAGGTCGATGCGGCAGTGTCGGCGGTAACTAAGAAGACCACTATTCCAGTAGAGGTTTCGGCGGCGCTCAGGGATGCGCAGGACCGTAAGCTGGAAACTTTGCTGAAGCAGGTGTTTGAGGCAAATGCGTTGTCGTTGCAGGCGTCTATTTGCTGGGCTTGGGTGGCTCGAGCCTGTTTGCGATGGGCGCAGCGGCTTCAAGGTGAGAACTCGGGGGAGGAGCCCGAGGAAGCGTCCCGCTTGGAGTCCGGTGCGGCGTATTTGGCCGACCTTCATTATGATCTCATCTGGGGGTTGGCCAAGAGTATGGCCTCGGTAGTAGCGGGGCGCCGCTGTCTTTGGCTCCGGAATTGGGCGGCAGATGGTTCATCTAAGGCTAGGTTGAGTAAGCTGCCTTTCCGGGGCAAGCTTCTGTTTGGGGAAGATTTGGAGAAGTTGATTAAAGATTTAGGAGAGTCTAAGGGGGGTCGGCTGTCGGAGGATAAGCAGAAGCCGGCTCGTTCGGGACTCGGTTTTCGGGGGCAGCAGCGTGATTTTCGTCGTTTTCGGAACTCGAGGTTTGGACAGGGGCAGCGGGGGCGTTTCCCTACTCGAAGCCAGGGGTTTCGGGGCTTTCGAGGGGCGAGCAGAGGTTTCTCTCAGACGTCCTCGTCCTCTTCCTTCAAAAAGCCTCAATGAAGTCAGGCGGGCCCAGGAGGGGTTGGTTCCCATGGGGGGTCGTTTGCGGGAGTTTTACCCTGCCTGGGTCCACCTCACGTCCGATCAATAGGTGCTGGAGGTGATTCGGGACGGTTACGCATTAGAGTTGCAGCGGCCGGTGTCCGAGGCGTTCGTCCAGTCTCCGTGCAGGTCTCTAGCAAAGCGGGGAACGGTGCGGGACACCGTGCGTCGCCTGATGGCGCTCAAGGCCATTGTTCCGGTTCCGCACGACCAATTAGGAGACGGTCAATACTCGATTTACTTTGTGGTTCCCAAGAAAGAGGGGTCTTGGCGTCCCATTCTAGATTTGAAAAGGGTGAATCGCTGTCTCCGCGTCTCCCACTTTCGGATGGAGACCCTTCGGTCAATAATTGTAGCGGTGAGAAAAGGCGAGTTTTTGACGTCCTTGGACCTGTCGGAAGCGTACCTTCATATTCCAATCCGGCAGGAACATCAGAAATTTCTCAGATTTGCGGTTCCGATGGGGCATTTTCAGTTTCAGGCGCTGCCCTTTGGCCTGGCAACTGCACCGCGAACCTTTACCAAAGTGATGGTGGTGGTCGCAGCGGCCTTGCGAAAGGACGGAGTGATGGTGCACCCGTATCTGGACGATTGGGTGATAAGGGCGAAGTCTCGAGCGGAGAGTGTCGCGGCCACGGACAAGGTGTTGGTGATGTTACAGCGGTTAGGTTGGGTGGTCAATGCGGCAAAGAGCAAGTTGCAGCCGACTCAGCAGTTAGAGTATCTGGGGGCTCGTTTCGACACGGAGGCCGGCCGGGTTTTTCTTCCTCGGCAGCGGCGATTGGCGCTCCAACGGTTGATAGTTCATTTTCTCGGCGTGCAGAGGCCTACTGCCTGGGAGTATCTGCAGGTGTTGGGGACCATGGCAGCGACTCTGGAATTGGTTCCGTGGGGGAGGGCCCACATGCGCCCGTTGCAGAGGGCTTTGTTGAGGCGCTGGTCCCATCAGAAGCATGCCTTGTCCTGGAGGTTGGTTTGTCCGCCACAGACTCGGCTAGCCCTGCAGTGGTGGTTAGTTCCGGAGAACCTAGAGAAGGGCGTGTCGTTGGAAGTGCCGGAGTGCATTCCTCTTACCACGGATGCCAGCTTACAGGGCTGGTGAGCCCATTGCCAGGGCTGGATAGCTCAGGGACAGTGGTCAACGCAGGAAAGGTCTTGGTCCATCAACAGGTTGGAGTTGAGAGCGGTGGTCTTGGCCTTGCAGGAATTTCGTCCGTTTCTTGTCGGGGCGGCGGTTCGGGTTTTCTCGGACAACGCGACGGCGGTGGCTTATGTCAACCGACAGGGGGGCACCAGCAGTGTGGCTCTAGAGACCGAAGCAGACGGCTTGTTCGAGTGGGCCGAACAGAATCTCGGAGCCTTGTCGGCAGCGCACGTCGCGGGGGTGGACAATGTGCAGGCCGACTTCTTGAGTCGCGTGAGGGTAGACCCGGGGGAGTGGGCTCTTCATCCGGAAGTTTTCCAATTGCTAGTACGGCGTTGGGGTACGCCGGTCGTGGACCTCATGGCGACGTTTCAGTCAGCGCAGGTCGATCGGTTCTTCAGCAGGCGAAGAGAAAGAATGTCTGAAGGGCTGGATGCGCTGGTGCAGAGGTGGCCGCGGGATCAACTTCTGTATGTGTTTCCCCCGTGGGTGTTGATCGGGAGAGTGCTGCAGCGCATCGAGCTTCACAGAGGCAGAGTGATTCTCGTAGCTCCCGATTGGCCGCGCCGTCCGTGGTACGCGGATCTGGTCCAGCTCGTAGTGGAGGGGCCCTATCGGCTTCCGATTCAAAGGGATCTGTTGCATCAGCAGCTTATCATACATTAACTATTGATGAAAGCACAGACATTTCTGTCAACAAATACTTAATACTGTACTTCAAATATCGGCCAGTAAATTCATGTCTGTATAAAACTTCATTTGGTGGGATGCTACAGTTGGAAGCATGTGATGCTGCATCAGTAGTCAGTGCACTCCGGAAATTCTATGGGAAATACAAGCTTGACCTTAACAAAATAGTCATGTTTACTTCGGATGGTGCCTCTGTCATGTCAGGCTGAATAAATGGTGTTGCTTGGCAGCTAAAAAAAAAGTTTCACATTTAGTGCAGCAGCATTGTGTTGCCCATCGTGAAGATTTGGGGATCTCTGAATAATGGAAGGAAGTAAAGTTGATGAAAGAAGTTGAAACTTTCATGAGAACCTTTTTGTTGATCTTCTACTGAAAGGTCACAATTAAGAATTAGCAGATGCTTCTGAATGCGAGTCAATTGCTTTTAGACCTCTGAACGAAGTGCGGTGGTTATCTAGACATTTTGCTCTTCAAGCAATTATTCAAAATTATGATCCATTATTAAAATACTTTGAAGAAGAGAAGGATAATGATCCCATTGCAAAGTACTGTTATAAAAAGCTAAACAGCCATCAAGTCCATATAACACTGCAAATTTTGAATGATGTTTTATCTGAACTAGCTTCATTAACAATGGCAATTCAAAAACATGGGCTAACACCACTGGAAGCATATCATCTTGCACAGGGTAAGCTGAACAAAATCCGAATGCAATACTTGAGTGACACAGTAAAATGGAGTGATAATGTTAAAAATCTTCTCAACAAAATACCTGGAGACGTTTCAGTGGATACTGGTTCCACATTTATTTTCATTAAAATGCTGTGTCTGCATTTAGGGGAAAGATTTCCTGAAAATGAAATTGAGGAATGGTCTGCTTTTGACTTGACAGCAATAGCACAGTGTGATTATGAATTTGGAATTGAAAACGTCTGATCACTCTGCTTAAAGTACAAACAATTTATTATGGAGGAACATATTGTTATTCAGCAGTACAATGACTTCAAGTTTTTGATTGCAGAAAAAATCAAAAGTAAACTAATAAACAGTTTTCCGGATATGGTGACTTTGGCATTTCAGAATGCTCACTTTGCAGATTTAGCGAAATTGATGGATATTGGTGGAACATTTTTGGCTTCTAGTGCAGATTGTGAGGGTGGTTTCAGCTTGATGAACAGTTTAAAAACCAAAATAAGGAATCACTTAGAACATTTGGAAATGCTGATGCGTGTTATGAGTCATCTTCAAGATGGCAGATCGGAAGACCTTGATAAAATTTATTCAGACTGGTTAAATTTGAAAGATCGAAGAGAAAAATTTTGAGAATGAACTGTTAATAGTAAGCTCATTCTCTTCTTCCATACATAAATTATTTACATGAAATAACAATGACTTTCAATAAAAATTAACTGAAATATTACCGCATTTGTGATTGTAATTACTAGAAATTTTCTGCTTCATTTAGTAATCGTCAATTTTCATTTAATTTGATTAAAATCAATGTGGTATACATACTGTATTCTGATGTGTAAGATTTTAAAGTATATAACTCCGAGTGTTGTTATGTGGTGCACAAAAATTTAACCTTCCTTCAAAAGCTGCACAGCTGATATTTTATGTGCACACAGCCTACAGAAAATTAGAGGGAACATTGGTCTTCAGGCAGTTCCTCTGAGTCACAGTCTGACATTGAGATGCCACTGGGCGGAGGTGCATCCGAGTTCTGGGAGAAGGGGGCACTCCAGGGGAGGGTGGGGACCTCCAATGGACTAAGAGGAGTAACTCCGAGCAGGGTCCAAGGGGACCTTGAGGGCAGTGCTCCATGGGTTTAAAATAGAGATTTTATTAGTTGAAACCCAAAGAGTTCCCTTTAACCCAACAGTCTGAAAAATTACCAGCAGGTAAACACTTACAATTGCAGAATCCTTTCCAGCAAGAGCAGCTTTTCTCAGTTGTCCTACAGACTACTCTCAGTGAGAGAGCCAGAGACACTCTACCCTCACATTGAAAACACCAGATATCAATGGGAGGCCAGGGAGGTAACACCAGACTCCCTATCCTTACAGTGAGAGCTCCAAAGACACCCTACGCTCACAGTAAGGATGCTAGAGATACTCTTCCTACCTAGCTTGCAGGCTAACAATACAGCAAGTATGCCAGAGACGCCTGTCCTCACAGTGAGAGCACACATCAAGGGTGTCACAGAAACCCAAACTTCACACAGCTGCAACACCCTGACCGCACATCCAGAACTCTAGAGCTATATCTAACTTCAAAATGAGATTCCTTGAACCATCCCTAACCTGACAGTAAAACTTTTAGAGACCTAAAGAAGTTACAAAGCTCACTGGTAGCATATGCACTAAGTACCCTCAAGAAACATACACTGTGATGAGACAGCCATTGACCTCTGGGGAATCTAGTGGGGATACTTTTGCTCTTTCTGTCTGTTTGTTTCAGATGTCCAGAAGAAGCCCCAAGGAGGCACTGGCAACATCTCACCCTCTCTCATAGCCAAGCGCAACTTGGACATCCATTTCAAGAGTCACAGCCCTGAGAGCCTGTAAGTTTATTTATTTATTTATTTAACTTTCTTATATACCGCGCTCTTTTGCATCAGTGCGGTTTACATCAAAACACAACTGTCCAGCACAGAGGATCTGCCCTGGATTTACAATATAACGTGGGTATATGTACAGATAACATGATTTACAATATAACGTGGGTATATGTACAGGTAATAATAACAGGGTCATTATATACAACTATATATAGGTAAATTACAGCATACATTTGGAAAGGACTCACAGTGCCTATCGGCTCAGTTGGGTCATTGTCCTAGGAGGATGCTTCATCTTAGCTCTCTGCTACTAAATGATGGCTGAACTGTCAGTTCTAGGCAATTGGCCGGATGTAATGTGTGTTAACATGTTGGCAAGTTTCACTTTATGCAATGAGACCCAAAACACCATAGCAGAATCTTGTATTCCATTCAGTGAGATAGGATGAGGTTTTCCTGTTGAGTTGTATTCTATTGCAATATAATTTCTAATAAACTATAACCAGCTATTCTGCAAGCAAATTACCTGAAAAGGCCTCAGCTTGACACGTAACGTGTTCACATACTTTCTGGGTAGCTTGCAGGCCTTGAGCTCGCTGCACACTGTTCGACTGGACAGGGAGAAGATTACTGGAATTGGAAACCTAGAGGTTATAAAACAAATCCACAGCCTCTACCTACAGCAGGTACTATCCAGCAGCTCTGATCTCTTCTCTGTGTCAAAAATCTCTTGAGATCAAGAAGTTGACCGGTCTTCTGCCACTTCTGTTGCAGAATGAAATCAGGAAGATTGAACACCTGGATGTCTTTTCTAACCTGTGGTAATTTGTGCTCAGTATTAGCTCTGAAATGGCATGTGAGAGTGTGTGTTTTATGCTGCTGGCCTGCCCTTGCTTCAGAGATCACTGTATTTCTGTCTGTCTGTACTTCTGGTTAGCTATATATGTCCCTACAGTGTCTGTTTATTCTTTCCAATCCAACGGATGTCGTAAAGAAATTATACATAAGGGGTTGATAATGTTGTATCTGTCCCCATGGTGTAGCAAGGGTGGAGATTTTGGTGGGCCCTGGAATTAACATATGCAAGCATAAGGCAGTTCTCCTCTCATTCCACTGTTTTGCTGCTGCTGATGACGGGGGGGGGGGGGGGGGGGGCTGACACCAAAGTGGAGGGACCATGGCCTACACTTGGCTATGTCCCCAGTCTGTCTGGGGGCAACATAACAGGACTAAATTTGTCAAGGGGGAAACCAGTGAAAAGACACATTGCATTTGAAAATGAGTCAGATCAGACTGGGAGTTACAAGAGCTCCTTAAAAAATAGTCCCGTGAATTTCTATGGCAAAAGCAGCTCCAGCTTCTACAGCGTAGAAACCGATACACTGAAACACATTGTAGTTAGGGAATTGTTCCTTTCAATCTGCGTTCCCCTCTTCTCTACTCTCCCAGTCACAGACACAGAGCCCACACACACGGATACACAGATATACTCACAAACCAAAACTACACACAGAGGGATTGGAAATAACGCCATGACTCATGCTCCGCATTCTCCTCCGTCCTCTGCTACCATACCCTTATTTCTAGTGGGCTGCCTCCTGGCCATTCAGAGGTATATTTCATATACTTCATTATAAATTCCATACAGCTTTCTTAGCAGTCGCTATATCTACTGACAACTAATACCAGGTGCCATGGAACGGTAGCAGCTTGTGTACAGTCCATCTTTTCAGATCTGTTGTTAGTGACATCTAATGGCCATACTTTGTTTCATTTTATGTTCTTTCCAAACCACTACCCTTCCTTCTTTCCTCTGGGTCAAAGGCACACACAAAAACAATACAGATACACAACACGTATACATTTATATGCAAAATGGTTGGAAAGAATTCCACGAGCAATACTTTGCATATCTTTCCCACTTTTTTGTAGTAGAAACCTCTCAAATTTGTCCAGTTGACACTACAGCTAGATTTATTGGTGAGATATCCACAATAAATATGCATGAAATAAATTTACATTCATTGGCGACCACTATCTTTATATTTCTCTCTTGTATATTCAGTATGGTGACCTGAAAACTCAGCTGCTTGTGGTATCATCAGGACAGGTTTGGGAAATCACTTGCATTTGTAGCCTACGTGCTGTGGCTCTCTAACCTTCATACACACGAGAGGCACTCAGATGTACTGTGTCAGAAGAAATCTTTACAGTGCAGAGCCCTGGCTCCCCACACTAGCCCCAATATTTCTGCCAGCAGGTGGGTTGAATAGCTCCAAGTATTTGTTTATTTCTGCCTTTCAGGAATTCTGTAAAAAAAAAAACCCTTTAGATTACAGCCATTTTTCCATGATGTCGTAAACAGACCAGCCAAGACGAGCAAGCAGGATTTAGGCCATATCTGGGCTGCATCAATCAAATATTCACCATTCCTTGTCGGTCATCCAGTTTAGTCCTGTACTTCTGGGTAATGCACCTCCTCCTGCAGCTTGGAGACTGGGCATGTCCAAAAATGTGACATCACTGCATGTAGCTCCTTCGCTCTCCCAGCAACCCCCAGTGTGTCCAGTCTCCATGCAGCAGGAGGACATGTGAGCCTAGTGCTGGGCTCACCTTAGGGTTAGTCAGGTGCATTAGGATAGCAGTTCCTTAGTTTTGATTTCATTTAAAGTTATTTCCTGATTCTGTTTAATTTGCTTTCTGTGTCTTTAAATTTAAAAAAAAAAGAAGAAGACGGGAGTTGAACTTTTCTTCTGCCGGCCCCTGCTTGTTCTTTCGCTGTCTGTGTGCAGTCGCTTTGCTTGCAACTCAGATCTCTCCACCCTTGCCAGTTCAGGGGAGAGCTCTCTTGTCAACAGCGGAACGCTTGTTTGATCTCCGCCAGTCAGACATCCCGATTCGGCTGAAGTGGAAGGCTGACAAGCGGGTTGCTCGTCCGGCGGCTCAGCCCTCATTCCGGAGGAAGCGGAGCCGTGTGGACTGGAGCCCCGCGATTTCAACTCTTGACATTTAGGCAGCGCTGCAAGGTAAGCAGGGGGCCTTGCAGACATAGGAAGCAGCTAAGGCCGTTGCCGGCACTGTGAAGTGTCGGGGCATTTTGGCGCCATTACCTTTAATCCTGTCAGCGGCGGCCATTTTGGCCTCGTGGGAGCCACGTGCAGGCTGTGAGCAAGGGTGTGAGCGGTGAAGAAAGGCTGGGAAAGCATTTATTTCGTTCAGCTCGTTTTAGAATCCTTTAGTTTGTTGTTTTCATTGGTTTCTAATTAGTTTACTTGTTTTTTCTTCAGCAGTTATGCCCTTAGGTCTAAGGGGTTATTCTGGGTGCTGATTTACATTTCTCTTCTGTTAGTCGGAAGAAAGAGTATTTGGGGCCTCATACTGTTCACCTTTTGGGCAGCCTTTTTAGTTTGAAAAAAAAAAAGTAAAGACTGTTTTTTGTCTTCTTCGGGGGAACCTTTATGGCGGCAAGCCCTCAGTGTGTGGTGTGTGGCAGCCGTAGAGGGGCAATTGCAGAGTCCGGGATCTGCTGGGGGTATACGGCAGTGTCCGTCTCTCTGGAACATCAGATGGAAACTCAGACATCCAAGATTCAAGCCATGGCAGCGGTGACGGAGCCTCCGTCTACATCTCAGCAATCAGCCGGTCAACGTTCCCCGGAGGGGCAAGTTGTGGCTCCTCTGTTGGGGGCGGGGGGCAGCCAGCAACTCTGGGATTTTTGTCCAGATTTTGTATTAATTATGCATCAAGCGTTCTGTATGCGGAGGCAGGGTAGAGTTCCAGATTCTTTGCTGTTGTCCACGCCGGCTCCGCAAGGGTCTGCTGCGGAGTTGGTCAGCGGTTCCCTGCGGCCACCTAAGAGAGTCAAGGTTTTGGATCTTTCGCCTCCTGAGGTCGAGCGACAAGACTCAGAGGAACGTGAGACGGACTCGAGGTTGGTGTGGAAGAGTTAGGAGGAAGGAGAAATTCCCAAACCGGAGGATCAGGTGAAGATTATTAGGCTGTTCCGGAGAGAGGAGTTGGTGGCGCTTATAACAGAGTCTCTTCAGACACTGAAATTAGCCACCGAATAACCGCCGGAAGACAAAGGTGAGGAAGATCCGATTATTCAGGAGGTGAGACAGTCCCAGGTGGTCTTTCCCATGCATCGGGTGATTGACCGAATGATTCAGGATGAATGGGATCTACCAGAAGCAGGACTCAAGGGCATTAAAACTATGTATAGATTGTATCCCTTGGCAGATAAGGACAAAGAGAGGTTCCGATCCCCGAGGATTGATGCTGCGGTCTCGGCGGTAACAAAGAAGACCACCATTCCTTTGGAGGGCAGCGCTGCATTAAATGATGCACAGGATAGAAAGGTGGATGGTTTGTTGAAGCAGTCTTTTGAAGCGGATGCCTTGTCACGACAAGCTTCCATTTGTGGGACTTGGATGGCCAGGGCTTGTCTTAGATGGACCCAGGGTTTACGCCGGGTCACTCAACTAGAGCCAGAAGGGCTGTGGGAGTTAGACCGTCTGGAGTCGGGGGCGGCTTACTTGTCCGATGTACATTATGATTTAATCAGGGCTCTGGCTGATAGTATGGCGTCCTTGGTAGCTGCTCAAAGGTTCCTTTGGTTAAGGAATTGGGCAGCGGATGGCTCGGCGAAAGCACGGCTCAGTAAGCTGCCGTTTAGGGGAACCCTGTTTGGTGAGGATTTAGATAAACTGGTGAAGGATTTGGGGGAGTCTAAGGGAGGTAGACTCCTGGAAGATAAGCCTAAGTAGGGAAGGACCTCGCAGTCCTTTCAAGGTCAGTTCAGTGACTTCAGGAGGTTTTGGGCTTCTCGGTTGGGGGGCTTCCAACGAGGGCGATTTGCTCCGCGAGCACGGGGTTTTCGGGGAGTCGGTAGAGGTTTTGCGGTGGCTCCCGCTAGAAAGTCGCAATGAAGTGCGGCGGGCCCTGGTCAGAAGTCAACCGATAGGTGGGAGGCTTCGGGCGTTTCTTCCGGCTTGGGCCCAAATAACGACAGATCAGTGGGTTTTGCAGATAATTTGAGACGGCTATGCGTTGGAGTTTGCCTAGCCCGTAAGGGATTCGTTTGTACTGTCTCCCTGCAGGGGCCAAAGGAAAACCTTAGCAATCCGTCACACTCTGGACCGTTTATTACAGATGGAGGCGGTTGTTCCCGTGCCTATAGACGACTACGGCAAGGGTTGATACTCCATTTATTTCGTAGTTCCAAAGAAGGATGGATCAGTGCGACCCATATTGGATCTAAAAGGAGTGAACCGCAGTCTCCGAGTGTCGCATTTCAGAATGGAGATCTTAAGGTCCGTCATTGTAGCAGTGCGGCAGGGGAAGTACTTAATGTCTCTCAATCTTACGGAGGCATATCTGCATATTCCAATCAGGGAAAGCCATCGCAGATGTCTTTGCTTTGCGCTGCTGTGGGGACATTACCAGTTCCAGGCCTTTCCCTTTGGCCTAGCGACGGCGCTACGAACCTTCACCAAGATTATGGTGGTGGTGGCGGCGGCGTTGCACAAGGAAGGAATTCTGGTCCATCCATATCTAGACGATTGGTTGATTTGAGTGAAATCTGAAGCCGAGTGTTCAGGTTACAAACAAGATGGTGAAGTTTCTCGAAGGGCTCGGCTGGGTGGTTAATCTGGCAAAGAGTCACCTAGTACCATCACAGGATCTCGAATATCTGGGGGTATGGTTCGACACTCGAGTAGGGAGAGTGTTTTTGCCGTTCCGGTGGGTGCAAGGCTTAACGGCGTTGATTCGTCAGTTCTTGGTCTCTCCGGCTCCTTTGGCTTGGAGTTACCTTCAGGTTCTGGGAACCATGGCGACAACGTTGGAGGCAGTGCCATTGGCCAGGTTTCATATGCAACCGTTGCAGGGGGCGCTGCTTCGCCGCTGGTCTCACCAGGAGAACTCATTAAACACGAGACTTCCTTGTCCGTCCAAGGTCAAGAGGGCGCTACAGTGGTGGCTGCTTCCGAGCTCTTTAGCCTCAGGGATGTATCTGGAACAACCAGAGTGGCTTCCACAGCTGACAGACGCAAGTCTCACGGGCTGGGGAGCACATTACGGACAACTCCTCACAAAGGGGCTTTGGTTGGCCCAGGAGGCCACATGGTTGATCAACAGATTGGAGCTGCGAGCAGTGACGCTGGCGCTTTGTGCATTCGAGTCCACCGTGACAGGAAGAGCGATTCGGGTGCTGTCTGACAACTTGACGACAGTGGCCTACATCAATCGTTAGGACGGCATGGAAAGTGTGTCCATGGAAGCAGAAGCAGAGCAGCTCTTTGAGTGGGTGGAAACTCGGCTGTTGGCACTGTCAGCGGCGCACTTTGCAGGGAACAATAATGTGACGGCGGACTTTCTCAGCAGGGTGCAAGTGGATGCCGGAGAATGGGAGTTGCATCCCGAGGTCTTTGCACAGATAGTCCAAAGATGGGGGTCGCCAATCATGGACCTCATGACGACCTTCCAGTCAGCAAAAGCGAGTTGATTCTTCAGCAGACGTCGGGAAAGGATGCAACCTTGGCCTATGTCGGGTCTTCTCTATGTGTTTCCCCCATGGGCGCTAGTTGGCAGAGTGGTGCAGAGAATCGAAGCTCATCGGGGGAGAGTGTTATTAGTGGCTCCGGACTGGCCGAGACGGCCATGGTATGCAGATCTTATTCGACTTCTCAGCGGAAATCTGTGGAGATTACCGGCATTGGAGAATCTATTACAGCAAGGTCCGCTTCGAATGCCGCAGGTGGATCGATTCTCGCTTACGGTCTGGCCATTGAGCGGGCGAGGCTAAAGAAAGGGTATTCATCAGCAGTGATAACTTTGCTCAGAGCATGGAAAAGTCTACGTCTTTGGCGTACATTCACATATGGCGTATATTTGAGGATTGGTGTTCCAGGGGGCAGATCCAGGCGGCGACTGCGTCGATTCTGGAGGCTCTGTTTTTTGCAGGACGGATTTGAGAAAGGTTTGGCTGCTAGTTCTTTAAGAGTCCAGTTGGCGGCTTTGGCATGCTATAGGGACAAGGTGCAAGGCAGGGCACTCTGAGCGCACCCGGATGTGCTGCGCTTTCTGAAGGCGGTACCAACCTACGTCCTGCTCATAGAGTCATAGTTTCTTCATGGGATCTCAATTTGGTTCTGGGGGCCTTAGCTAAGGAGCCCTTTGAGCCGTTGTGCAAGGCATCGGTGAAGGATTTGCTGCTGAAGACAGTGTTTTTAGTAGCCATTTGTTCTGCAAGGCGAATTTCGGAACTCCAGGCATTATCTTGTCAAGAACCGTTTTTGTCCTTTTATAAGGAAAATGTGGTATTGCGGCCCGTTCCTTCTTTCTTACCGAAAGTGGTCTCTCCATTTCATTTGAATCAAACGGTTTCTCTTCCAGTCCTAGGGTTGCTGGAAGGCAGTGCTGCGGATCGCGGTTTGCATTGGTTGGATTTGAAGTGCGTTCTAAAGCAGTACTTAAAGGAGTCAGAGTCTTTTTGTAAGTCAGATCGATTGTTTGTCTTATTCGAAGGTAGCCGCAAAGGTGAAGCGGCGGCTAAGGCGGCTATTTCTCGGTGGATTAGAGAAGCCATTGCTTCTGCTTATCTCTTAGAGGGCAGAGT
Organism: Ichthyophis bannanicus; assembly: GCA_033557465.1. Taxonomy (NCBI): domain Eukaryota; kingdom Metazoa; phylum Chordata; class Amphibia; order Gymnophiona; family Ichthyophiidae; genus Ichthyophis; species Ichthyophis bannanicus. The sequence continues at coordinate 644,969,069 of CM066032.1, forward strand.
GGTGCCAGCAGGTTTGCGGGCTCATTCGACCAGGGCACAGGCTGTGTCGTGGGCAGAGCAGCTTGGTGCCTCCGGTGGAAATTTGTAGGGCGGCCACCTGGTCGTCTCTTCATACTTTCAGCAAACACTACCGACTGGATGTACTTTCAGCACAGGATGCTGTTTTCGGGACAGCAGTGTTGCAAGCCGGTTGGAAAGGTCCCTCCCAATAGTTACTGCTCTGTTACATCCCAGAAGTACAGGACTAAACTGGATGACTGACAAGGAAATGGAAATTACACTTACCTGGTAATTGTGGTTCCTTGAGGGAATCCAGTTTAGTCCTCATTCCCAGCCGGGATGGTTTAAGGAGCTGAAGAAGTTCAGGTCAGCTGTAGTTACGGGTAGGTAAAAGTTCAGCTTTTTCTTTTTCTTCCCTGTCGATGGCTTTGCTAAAACAGCTGGAGGGCAGCCATAGGAAAATAGGCCTGTCTACAAAAGAAAACAAACAAACAAAAAACGAAGAAGAAGTAGAGAGAAATTTTTAAGGTTCTTGTTCTTACGAGTTTATTATGTTATTAGATACTTATTTGTTGCTCCTTTGAGTATACTTTGTCAATAGTTCACTGGGGGGGTTGCTGGGAGAGCCGAGGAGCTACATGCAGTGATGTCACATTTTTGGACATGCCCAGTCTCCAAGCTGCAGGAGGAAGTGCACTACCCAGAGGTACAGGACTAAACTGGATTCCCTCAAGGAACCACAATTACCAGGTAAGTGTAATTTCCATTTTGTCAACTGGTGGAGGAAAGGATCAGGTGTTGAAAGCGAATCATTATCGTCTTCATTGACTTCAAATCTGCATTTGAATGTGTTCACTGGCCCTCCCCCTGGAGGGCACTAGAGAACAAACATGTGCCACTAAAGATCATCCAACTTCTCCAAACATCATACAGTAGCTCAACCAGCAGCGTGCGGATCCGAAATGAGCTATCCAAGAACTTTCCTATCCAAACTGGAGCCAGAAAGATGTCGCCTCACCCCTGCTTTTCAATATCGTGATCGACGCAATGAGGAAGACATTTAAGGTCATATGCGGGGTCCAGTATGGTGTGAACAACTTCCTGATCGACTTGTTGTCCGCAGACAACTGTGCTATATTTGCTGACATGGATGCAGAGGCCACCGACATCCTTTTCCATATCACCCGCATCGCCCAATCTTACGGCCTAAGAATTAATGTGGACAGGACCAAAGTTATGACCACGGATGGATCACAGGCCATTGTTCAACTCGATGGAATTCAAATTGAGCAGGTCCTAGAATTCAAATACCTGGGATTGCTGGTACAGGAGATGAAGGTAGCATCCACCACTGACGTCCTCAGCAGGATTGGTCAGGCAACAATAGCATTCACCTCACTCAAATGGTGTCTCTGGAAGAAGGCCAATATCTCCACCAAGACCCAAATTCACCTCTTCCGAATGCTGATCCTGCTAATTCTCCTGTACAGATCGAAAACATGGACTCTGCTCAAACCTGACTTGAACAAACTTGAAAACTTTCAAATGTGATGCCCGAGACAGATTTTGGGTGTCTCTCTTTGTGATTGCCATCGAAATGAGACAATTTGGACAAGGTGCGACCATCAATCCTCAGTCGAAGAACAAATCCAAAAAAGCAGACTACGCTGGTTTGGCCACATTTGCAAAATGAACACCAGTCAGCTGCCATACAAACTCCTCTGGCGAGAGCGACCTGTCCACTGGAGGGTTCAATGAGCAGCACCAAAGAAAACGTGGCTCAAACATATCAAGGAAGACCTAAGGAACGAACGATTGACCATCAATCAGGCCAGGAATGTTGCCACTGATCACCAAGGTTGGAAGTGTATTGTGTGCAACACACAGAATTCAGCAGCATATTGGCTGAGAGGGTGGCCTTCTCTCCAAATGCTAGCTAGGGATTAAAGAAGAAGATTGTATTCAGTTATAACTCATAAAACACTTAACCACGATATCACAGTCTTTTCAGAACTCGATGTAAGGACTTTCCTTCCTCCAGCACCTAGATGATTTTGTAACACTTCTTGAATCACTACATTCAATTATTTTATGTAGAATTTGATGGGGAGACAAACTTCTTGTCCTTGTCTGCAAATGCATTCACTCAACAGTCCCTCATAGCCCTCCTCTCTCATTTCCCCTTACGTCCCTCTTCCTACACTTCACTCAACGGGCAAGGTGCTCTAGTTCTCAGCTCCAGCCTTCGGGGTTGCTGTGCCACCAAACTGGAATAGCCTCCCCATGGTCTTAAAAGATTCAAATTAAGCCTGAAAATGCATCTCTTTGAGGCTGCTTTTAAAGCTTACACCTAGTCAGTCCACACATGGCCTTCCTTTCTATTCTCACAAGCTGCTTTCTTAGGGGGGATCTCAGGCTTCACTCTCAGAGTAGCCAAGCTACCCAGTTTCAGGAGTGAGATTTTAAGGCAATCCTGGATTTCTGACAAGCTCATCATCATCATGGTGCATTATGGGACCTGCAACACCGATTACAATGGGTGAAATCAGGGACCACAAATACATACTGCAGTGCAATGCAAATTTAAAACCAGAACTGGCAAAAATAAACTTCACTCCTGGAATTGGGTAACTTGGCAACTCTGCACTCCATGCTACTACTACTACTACTAATAATAATAATTTGTATAGTGCTGCAAGGCAAATGCAGTTCTGTACATAACGTAAGAGACAGTCCATGCTCATCCAAGCTTATAGTCTAATCAAGATGAAAAAACATAGCAAAACTGGGGACTAGAGTAAGGTAAGATATACATAAGTAGTGGACAAGAGAGCGAGGAGCATAAGGATCCAAAAGCAGCCTCAACAAAGTGGATTTTTAGCCTGGATTTGAATAGGACTAGAGAAGGAGCCTGAGGTACTGACTCAGGTAGTGTAGTTACCTGTAACAGGTACTCCGTATACAGCAATGGTATGCAGCCACCCTGTACTGGTGACATCTTGGATGTGGCTGTTGTGCCAGGTTCTCCCTTAGCCCAGAGAAGTTGTGAAACTTCTCTGAGCATGTGTGCCATCGTCCTGCCTGATTGTCCCGCTCAGAAAGGGTTTCAGTTGGTCACATAGCTGGTTAAAGATAGGACACTGTAAGGATTCCAGCATTTGTTGATGAAGATTTGTGATAAATTGAGGAGGCGATTGGGGGGGGGGGGGGGGTGTCAGTGTGGCTGCATACCCTTGAGTGTACAGAGAACCCCCGTTATAGGTAAGCAACTACACTTTCTCCAGATACAAGCAGGGAGATGCAGACACACTGTACTGGTGAATGCAGAGCAGGGATCCACCAATTTAAAAGTTGTCTTCATGGCGGACTGTGGGTGCACTGAGCGGAGGAATCATGGAGCAAATAGATTGCGTAGGACTACTTGGCCAAAGGTAGTGTCCTTTGCCAAAGATGCATCAATGTTGTATGTAAAATCATTTTTATTGTTTTCCACATATATACATACATTCACTTATGCCCCCCCCGAACAGGTAGGACAATCATTCTGGTAAACTATAACAAGTAATAAATGTTAACAGAGGAGTATAGGAAATCACTCAACAGGAAAATACAACCCAGTCAGGGAAAGCGCCTGACAGAAAAGTAACAGTCAGGATAGGGTTATCCCCTAACAATTGTAGCTGTGTGCCCGAGGTCCCTAGTGGACCTCATAGCTAGTATCAACCTCACAGGGGTGTTACCCAAAGCAACAATAATGAAAACGGAAAACAGAAAAGTAAACCCGCCCCTCCCAAAATCCCCAGCTCCCGCTCTTCTCCCTTCCTCACCCCCTGTGAGTACCCCCCCTCCCCTGACTTCCCCAATCCCTACCTCATGCCCAAAGAGACCCAAGGGGAACCACTCCCATCCCGCCTTCCTGGGCCTACCAACCGCCTCCCGCTGTCAGGTCCCCACGTATAACTGCACTCCCGGGGCACCCCTCTTAGTCCTCGCCTGGGACCAACCCAACAGATCCGAACAGGGGCTCCCAAATTGTTTGGAATCTTTCCCAGGGCTTGTGTCCGAGGAATTTGGCTGTTCTACGCTCCATCTGCATTAAATCTCGCAGTTGGTGCTCCCATTCCTCCAATCCCGGACCAAACTCACAGCCAATGGCGCAGAATACAGCGCTTGGCCACTAAGAAACCCTTTTCATAAAGCTGCCTCTGGGCTTTTGTGCCCTGGATCCCCGGGAAAGCCAAATGAAATAAACACCAGAGCGGGTGAAGGGGTAGCTGTGTGTGAGTCCAGTGACTTATTTTTACTCCGACTCCCTCCCAAAATAATTGAATGATGGGACAGGACCAAAATCTGTGCAACAAGGTTCCCACCTCCGTCTTGCAGAGACCGCACACATCCACCGACACGATGCCCATCCGCCGCGCCCTTACCTCCGAGACATACGCCCTCCACAGCAACTTAAATTGCAATTCACGATAGCGCACTGCTTCCACCATTCCCTTAAGTTGCAGAAAAGCCTGTCCCAGAGTCTCCTCGGTAAGGCCTTCCAGCCCATCCTTTCTCCAGCGGGCCACCAAAGGAGATAAACATTGCAGAGTTGACAGGAGAACCAACTCAGCACGAAGCTGGCTTGCAGATGTGTTCTCCTGAAGTCTGCCCATCAATATCCAAAGACTAGTTGTTCTCGACCAGGGCGATGCGTCCCTAGCCAGACTAGCCACATAGTGGCGAGCCTGCAAATAAAAATAGAAGGTTGACCTCTGCAGATGATAACGACCGCATAATTGCGTAAACGATTCCAATTGATCGGAGGTCTCCATTCGCATTTGTCCCAGATATTCCACACCGGCCTGCTTCCAGGCCCGAGCGACTCCCCCCTCTCTACCGGGCACAAAACTACGATTACCGAGCAAAGGCAGGCAGTCCGTGGTCAACCAGCGCTGCCTTCGAGACCGACAGATAACTCTCCATACCAGTCGAAGCGTCCGTAAGTAACACGACTCTCTCCAGAACGCCGGTAGTAGCGAGCCCCCACAGTGCAGCAAGTACACTCTGTGCCATGACTCGGAAACCTGATCTAGGAGAGTGACAGGGAGGCGCTCCTCGCTACCCATGACTAGATCGCTCACCCTGCGCGCTAGGTAACTAAGATTATAAGTCCTTAGGGAGGACCAACCCACACCCCCTTCACTCACCGGGCACATAAGCGCTGCCAACGCTATCCTAGGCCGTTTAGACTGCCAGATAAACCAACCCAGCCGTTTATGTAGCTCCATCAAGTCCCTCCGAGTCACCCATAAGGGCAATTGCCGTAGTAGATAAATCCAACGCGGCCATTCCACCATTTTCACCAAGGCTATCCGTCCCAGGAGGGATAGCGGGAGATCTCTCCACTTCTGCAGGTTTGCTATCGTCGACATCAGCAGAGGCCGAACATTGACCTCATATAGGCTCCGTGGATGTGCCGGAATATGTATACCCAGGTAACGAATGGGCCCCGACGCCCACGTTAACGGAAAGTCCCCCTGCCAAGTTGGGCGCGACTGGTTATCCACATCTAAGACCAGGGACTTCGAGCGATTGATGCGGAGTCCGGAAAAGTCTCCAAAGCTCTCAATAAGGCAAAGAGCCTCTGGCAAAGACTTCTCAGGATCTGTAAGGCAGAGTAACAGATCGTCTGCAAAAGCACTTACCTTGATGCCCCCCCCCCCACGCCACTCGATACCCTGTATGAGGGATGACTCGGCCAGGGCCACTAACAAGGGCTCCAGTTGTAAAACATACAACAGTGGGGAGAGAGAACATCCTTGTCTTGTCCCCCTGTGTAATGTGAATGGTTGAGAGCTCCCCCCTCCTGTGTCAACCACCGCTCGGGGGGCAGTGTAGAGTGCCTGGATCCATTGGGGGAACTGACCCTGAAAACCGAACTTCTGCAGGGCCGAACATATAGTTCCAAGAGACCCTGTCGAACGCCTTCTCCGAGTCTAAGCTTGCGAGGATCAGTGGCTCGCGATTGAGCAGACACTTCTCAATTCCTAAGAGCACCTTTCCTATATTGACCGAAGCCTCTCGCCCCTTAACAAAACCCGCCTGATGCCGTCCTATCAAGGCCAGAAGAAATAATTGAAGTCGGTTCGCTAGGACTGAAGCGAACAGCTTCAAGTCCACATTAATCAGTGAGATAGGTCTATAGGAGGCTGGGTCTTCCAAATCCTTCCCCAATTTGGGAATCAAACTGATACTGGCAGTGCGCATATCACGCGGAAAAGTGCCCAATTCTCCCGCCTCCTCATAGACCGCCACCAACGTGGGCACCCATGCTAACGCCAACAGCTTGTAGGCCTCATAAGTGAAGCCGTCTGGACCGGGGGCCTTGTGTGGGGATCCCGCTTGAATCGCTTTTTGTACTCCCCCCCCCCCCCGCCCCCGTTACAGGTTGATTCAAAGCCGTTCTTTGCTCCTCCGAGAGCCTAGGGAGGGAGAGTCGTTGCAGAAAGGATGCCACTTGATCTGCATCCCCATCTTCCTGTCCATAGAGCTGCGCATAGAAGTAGTGAAACACTCGCGCCACCTCATCACCTCGCGTATGTTGCCGGCCCTCAGTATCCCTGATTACCGTCACGCCACGAGGACCCGCCTTATCCCTCACTAGCCGTGCCAGCAGTTTACCCGACCGATCTCCGTATCGAAAAAATTGATGACGGTAATACTGTTGCGATTGAATGGCTCTCTCTTGCAACAAGTCATTCAACTGTTTCTGGATGCCCACATATGGCAGAACACCGCTCGCCCGGCGAAGTGCCTGGGCCTTCGCCTTGCGCAGATCTTGGGTTAGTCTAAGAATATCATCATTGACCCTGCGCTTCTCTGCGGCAACATAGGCTATGATATGTCCTCGAAGAACGGCCTTACCGGCTTCCCAAAAAACTGCCACCGAACTCGCCGTCTCCTCATTATAGTGCACATATTCCGACCAACACTTCCACAGATACTCACTGAATTCCGGCTTCTTCCAGAGATGGCCTGGAAAAGTCCATTTGCTGATCCCCAGTCTCTCCCCCCGCCAGCCCAGACAAACCATGGCGTGATCGGACACAATAATAGGCTCTATCTCCACGTTACGTACTTTCCAAAACCACTGTCTCGACACCAGAATATAATCAATTCTCGACCATGTTTGATGAGCTCGCGAGAGATGTGTGTAGTCTCTGCTGTCCTGATGTAAAACCCGCCATGCGTCCACCAGCTCTCCCAGATCACATAGGAAACCTACTCCCTTGGTGTCCCACTTCCGTCCAAAATGGGGTTGGGACTTATCCAAGAGCGGATCATGGGGACAGTTAAAGTCCCCCGCTAGGACTATCGGGATTTTTGGGGCTGCCAAGACTTTATTTAATATTTCCCGGAAAAAGCCATGATCATAAGTGTTTGGGGCGTAAACATTACCAATAAAGAATTCTTCTCCCTGAATTTTAGCGTGCAAAAAGAGGTATCTGCCCATGGGATCCCCTTCCATCCCCAGAATTTCACAAGAGAGGCTTTTATGTATTAAGATGGCCACTCCTTTCCGCCGCGTGTCTGATGAGGCGGAATAGACCGTCCCTACCCAGTCCCGCTTCAATTTAGCATCTTCTGTAGCAGTTAAGTGGGTTTCCTGCAACAACGCTACTTGGGCCTTATGAGGTTTGAGGGCTTGCAAGATTTTTGTGCGTTTCTCCGGTGTACTAACCCCCCCCCACATTCCAAGTGACAAAGTTCAGTCAGAAGGCATGTAGCCGTCTTAGTCAGTGCTGCCAGTTGGTCACCATTAGTATTACCACTATGGGTACGGAGCAGCCTAGCCTCCACTCCGCACTCAGGCAACAGGAGCTCTAAATACTGGATCAAGTCACCCCAGGAACTGCTCGGGGTTTCCAACACAATGATTAAATGGTCTCGGTCCCCCCCCTGTAGGGCTCTTTACTGCTTCCCCACCCTCCTCCATCCCTCCCTCCCCATCCCCTTCCCTCCCCCCCCCCCCCGAAATCCCCTGAACTCCAGGCACACCATCTACCTCAGTTAACTTCACTGAGGTCTGAGCCTTAAGTGATGCCACGGGGCAGCCCCAACCTCTCCCTCCCTCTCCCACCCAAACAACTCAACTATGTAGCGCACCTACAATAGACAACCAACCCACATAGCAGATGTATATGACAGACAGGCAAAGAAAAAGAAGGGAGAATGAGAAATAAAAGAAAAGCAAATAAAAGAAGAATAAAGAAGGTGGTAGACACTAGCTGAAAACAGTAGAAGTCCACCGCGCTCAGTCCATACAAGAAATAGAGCGATTAGCATTTCTGGAAGCAGAGGCTTCAAACCGGGGTTCTCTGCGTATGTGCCATCCCGGTGTGTAAGCAATCAGAGCCACCCGAATCCAGCGGCGCTTCAAACAGCCAATTCTGTTGTCTGCCATTTCGTAAGAAATTGTTGCGCCGCACTCACTGTCAAAAATATGAGTCTGTCCCTGATGAGTAATGCGCAGCGTGGCGGGAAATGCCAAGGTGAGTCTAGCACGGCGTCGAAACAGTTCCGCACAGATCGGGCCAAATTCTCTTCTCCTTGCTGCCACTGGCGCGGAATAATCTTGGAACAGTAGGATCTTGCGATTACCCAGCACCAGCTCACCCTTTTTCCTGTATTCCTGTAGAATTTGCACTTTGTGCTGGAAATTCAGAACTCGCAAAATTACAACTCGTGGGCGCTCCGTCGCTTCCCGACGGGCACCCAACCGGTGAGTCCGCTCGATCTTAAAGTTCGCCGCCAGATCTGTCAGGCCTAAAGCCTCTGGTAGCCAGCGCTCCAGGAACGCCAACAGCTCCCGTTCCGGTTTTTCTTCTCCGATGCCCACAATACGTCGATTATTGCGCCTGGATCTATTCTCTAGATAGTCCAATTTCTGTTGAAGCTCATGCAACTGTTGTTTTTGGGCCGCAAGCGTTCTGGCTCGGGTGCCCTCCCCCCTCCTCCACACTCGCCACGCGGAGTTCCAACTCGTCCATTCGATTTCCAAAAGCCGTTAAGGCTTCTTCCATGCCATCTAGCTTTTTTATTAACAGATCAAACTTAGGATCAAGTAGCTTGACCACTTCTTTAGCTAACTCAGCTGGGGCCGATTCTACGCTGTCTCCACTCGGCGAGGACGGCTGTGTCATGGCCGCAGGAGGCGGCCCCGCTCTCGCTGGCCTTTTGCGGTCCTTTTTCTGTGCCAAAGGCATCGTCGGGCAGGATAGAAAAGCACTGCAGGCTGCACCGGATCTCGTAGGCTTGACCACTGGTGAGGAAGGGAGCAACCACTAAAAAAATTGTAGATAAATTAGCCGATTAATCGTCGGGGCTGCACCGGAGCGAGCGGGACACGTCCACCCTCACTCACGCATCACGTGGTCTCCTGCATCAATGTTGTAATGCTTAGTGAAAGTATGAATGGATGACCAAGTTGCTGCTTGATAGATGTCTTGTGTGTCATCACTGACACTAGGCTGACAATGGATGATGGCCATAGCTCTGAGGCAATTGCGTCCGACATGACCCAGAGATGGTTGTTGACCCCGGTTGTAACAGAAGACTATACAGTCTACTATCCCAAGAGGAACTTGTATGTTTGGATTCTGGTTGACCAGGATTGTTAGGATTGAAGGTGAGGAAAATCTGAGAGGTGCGAATGTCAGTAGTTGAGTTCAAATAGTATGAGAGCTCTTTTGCAATCAAGAGTATGAAGGGCTTTTTCCGGTGAATCTGAGCATGGGCCGAGATAAAAGGTTGGTAGTACAATGCTCTGATTCAGGTGAAAACTGGAAACAGTCTTGGGGAGGAATAAAACTGGATGTAGGGAGGATAGTGCACCAAAGCCTGTAGTTCACTGACACATCGTGCGGAAGTAATGACCACTAAAAAGATGGTTTTCCAAGTGAGGTGTTTGAGGGAAGCTGAACCAAGGGGTTTGAAAGGTGGCTTCATAAGTTTGGAGAGAACAACGTTAAAGTACCAAGCCGGAGGGGGGAGGGGGTGTTTGGTTGGGGGCTTGACATTCATTAGTCCCCACATGAATGTGGAGATGAGGGGGTTATAGATAGAGGCTTCCCCTCTATGGGGTCGTGGGAAGCTGCAATAGCTGAAAGATGGCACCTGACAGCTGGATTTTAAGCCTGACTGGGACAAATTCCAGAGATAGTCGAGGACCTTGCTAACTGGACAGGCAAATGGATTGAGGTGGCGCCATGGCCTAATGTGCGAAGTGGGTCCATTTCTGTTTGTAAGACCGTCATGTCGAAGATCTCTTGGAAGCTAACAAGATGGTGAGGACCTCATCTGAAAGGTTCAGCAAGCTTTGGTTACTCTCCAGGCCATTAAGGAGAGGCTGGTGAGATTGGGATATATGAGGCTTCTCTTGTTCTGTGTGAGGAGAAAAGGATCGATTCCCAGTGGGATCGGAGGTTCGTCTGTCATGGCAAGAAGGTGGGAAAACCAGACTTGTCTCGCCCAGTTCGATACAATGAAAATGACAGTGACTTTGTCCTCCCGTATCTTGATCAGAACATGGGTGAGAAGTGGGAAGGGAAGAAAGCATACAGGAGTGGCCTGCTCCAAGATATGGCAAAAACATCACAGAGGGAGCAGAAGAGTGGTCACTTTGCATTTTCTGCAGAGGTGAAGAGATCCACAGGGGAAGTTCCCTATTTGTCGAAGACACACTGCAGGACTTTGCGATCAAGTGATCACTTTTGTGGATCTAGATGTCGACTGAGGAAGTCTGCAAGTTGATTCTGTACTCCTGGCAGGTAGGTGGCTCGCAAAGTAGTTTCTGTTGATTGGCCGAAAAGCCAGAGACAGGCAACTTCCCGACAGAGGCGGAGTGAGCCCATTCCTTCTTGCTTTTGATGTAGAACATGGCCATTTGATTGTCTGTCTGGACCAGGAGAACTCATCGACATAACCATTTCTGAAAAGTGAGGCGGCCATAAAAAACTGTGCAGCGCTCCAGTATGTTTATGTGCAAGGAGCGCTTGTGGGTTGACCTTGAGTTGAGAAGTCGAGCAGGTGCACTCCTCATCCATGGATTGACGCACTGGTGAGCGTAAGATGTAGTGGTGGGTCCTGAAAAGAATAGCCCACCCTGAGGATGGATGTCATGGACCACCACTGAAGCGAGCAGCACAGAGCAGTTAATTGTGTGACAAGTAATGAAACCTGCATGCAAATTGGTTGGAGGCACTGGTGCCATTGGAGGGGTCACCTGTACAGTTGTGCTAGAGGAAGAACATGCACAGAAGCCACCATATGGCCAAGGATATGAAGGATGGCATGTGCTGAGGCTTGGGTGCATCAACGCGATTGGGAACTGAGGTGGCTGAGAAGAAGGGCTCTATCATTCAGAAGATATGCCTTCCCTGTGATGGTGTCTAAGTGTGCTCCTATAAAGGGCAGAATTTGTTGAAGCTGCAATTCTGATTTCTGAGAATTGACAAGAAAACCTAAGGTCTGCATGAGATGGACAGTACTTTGAACTGTAGTCTGGGCCTGGTCCTTAGTGGCCCAGAGACGAGCCAGTTGTTGAGGTATGGGTAGACACAGTGGGCCTGATGTAGGTGAGTGGCAACCACGGTGAGGCATTTTGTGAAGACACGGGGAGCAGACAACAGGCTGAACGGCACACTGTGTATTGATAATGATGATATTGGAACTTGAAGCATAGGTACTTCCAGTGATAGGGGTGGATGGGGATATGGGAGTAAGTATCCTTCAGATCCAGGGAGACCAGCCAATCATTCTTACAGATCAGGGGAAGAATAATGCAGAAGGAATGCATTTTGAACTTTTCTTGTTTCAGATGAAGGTTGAGATTGCGGAGGTCCAGGATTGCTTGCACGTCTTCTGACTTCTTTGGAATGAGGAAAAACCTTCAGTAAAACCCTTTGTTGCATTGCAAAGGTAGCACAGGCTCTATGGCCTGGTTTCATAGCAATTGCTGCATTTCTTGTTGTAGAATGGGAAACTGAAGTTGGGTTCCTCTCCATGTCTGAGTGTGAGAGGTGATACTGTGGAGTTGTGTAGAAGTTTATCCTGTAACCTTCACGGACAATGTTGAGGACCCATCGGTCCATGGTGATCGATTGCCAGTCCTCCCAGAAGTGGAGGTCTGCCCCCCGCTAGCAAGTAGTCAAAAGGTGGAATTGGGCTCGGTGAGGAGGACAGAGGTAGCTGGTTTTTGCTTCCTCTCATGTGGACGTGATCTCTGGCCATATGGCTGACCTGAGGGACACTGTGGAGGAGGCCGGGCATGATGTTGAAACCTTCTATGAGGGTAGAATTGCTGGAAAATACCGATAGTGGTAAACCCTGCGGAATTGTGAAGGTTGTCCCAGATGAGATTGGGGGGGAGAGGGGGGGTTCCAGTGGGCGGGTGGGTGGCAAGCTCTCGTACTGCAGACGAGTAATCTTTGACCTCAAACTTTGGAGCTGAACAAGCTGTCACCTTGGCAGGGTGCATTTGCCAACCATTCATGCAGGACTTCCCAGAGCCCCAAGATGCATAGCCAAGCCATGCGTCAGGCCGTGACTGCAGCCTGGGTAGTGGCGTCATAGGCAGTATATGTAGTGAGGAGCCACAGAATGCAGTTGTAGGTAAGTAGAAGTTTGAACTGGATGTGGAAATGCATAGGGAGGCAGTGAAGTGACTTGAGGAGTTACATGAGCATAGTGACACTGGCAGAAGATAAGCCATGCAGCTGAGTTTTGAACAAATTGAAAGGGAAAGAGATGATTCAGAGGAATACCAGCGAGGAGCAGGTTATAATAGTCACATTCTGTTGAGTGTGTGCAGGCGCCTGTGTGTCCGATCGGAATCGGAACGCACAGAGGTAGACCCAATTTGATCCCGCAGGGGCTAATGTGCCCCGCGAGATCAGAACAGGGTCTAGGGCCTATACATGCAGGCCGGGACCCGATTCCAATCAGCTTGCACATACAGCCACCTGCCTGGTTACCTCAGTGAGGCTCTTGAATGGATCCGCAATCCCCAGCCACCAACCACAATCTTCTTTCCCTGCAGCCCAACCCCCAGTCTGGCCTTTCATGGCTAGGGTCAGGCTGTAGGGAATCCCCTGCACCCTCTCACCTTTCTGACACTGCCCAGGACTCCAGTCCTCCAATGTCCAGGGGAACTTATTCCACCTCCGAGGTCGAATAAGTCCCCCATCCAGTTTGCCGACCTCAGAATCGGCCCTGTACGTCCAGGGTCACGGACCACCCATGCCCACCCTCGCTCCACCTCCAGAACACCCCCACCAGCCCCATCTAAACTTCCCCGTACAAATGCCTTGTTTGTACAAGGCTTTTGACGGGGACGGCGGGGGAGGGTGTGAATAGCAGGGATGGATGTCCCAACAGGTTGCTCATCCCCACTATTCATGGGACAGAATAGACCCCAAGGTGACTAGTGAGTGGATAAGGGTCTTAGTAATGTGTGTAAAGGAAGGGGCAAATTTTGCTTTAAAAGATTCTACATCTTGTCTGCATTTTTCATCCATCTGTCTTTCTTGTGGACTGTCTATCGTGGGTGTGTCTGTCCTCATAGTACTGTGTATGCCTGATAGCATTAAACAATTCTAAGAATTATGACATTGGTACAGCATTATCAGAGCTTCCTGCTGCTTGAGTTATTAAAGATCAACATCGTTATGCTCTTTGTTGGTTGCAGTTTCCTGACGCTTGCTGGAAATAGAATCAGTAAAGTAGAGAACCTGAAAGCCTTGTGGTGCCTGCAATTCCTAGATCTGTCATATAACCAGATCGAGAGACTAGATCCAGGTATCATTGTTTACAAGGCATGTTATCAGTGAGGCCACTCAGGGTCTCCTTTATCCATGGGGGGGTTGATCCTATAGGCAAGGGCCCCTTAGAGATGTGTGTGATCAGTGGAGTTCCATCAGTATATGAGAACCTATTGAAGATCTGTGATAAAAGGGGGGCTCCATCATATATGTGAAGGTCCCCCAAAAATTTGTGAGGTGAGAGTCCATCCTATGGACAAGGGCCCCTCAGGGATTCCATCTCAGATGTGGGTTTATCATGTACAAGGGTCCCTTGGGAATATGTAATAAATGGGCTTCCATCCTATATGATCCTATCTAATCTTGTGAGGACTCTGTGTCTAATGAAATGAATGTCATTTTATATTTTGTACAGATGAGCTGCCTTCAAGCATCCTGATCCTTCATCTAACAGGAAACAAGTGCACAAAGCAGAAAGGCTACAGGTGAAAGACCCCTAGTCAGGACTGCTGTGTGCAGGTGCAAAGGCACACCGGTAGCATGCGTGTGCACAAGAAACAGACAGACACAGACACACACACACACCAACTGCTTAGAGAGGAAAAACACGACAGCTTTGTAAAGTCTTTTGAAAAAGAAGAGAGCATTAAGTGCCACCCGCTTCCTGCTCCCATAAACACAAACTACCTTTATTCAGAGCAGCTTTGTAACAGACTCTTTCTTTCAGGGAACTGGTACTGGAGACCTTGCCCCACCTCCAGGAGCTAGATGGACAGCCTCTACCAGGCAAAAGGGGTGAGGAGCAGGCAGGCAGGAGCGACGGTGACTCGGACAGTGATTCCACAGAATTTCCTACCCCACTAAATATAGACAAAGGTACAACAAACTTCATTTGTATTCTTCAGTTATTGGATTTTATAGTTTGTATTATAGATTTTGGATTGCACTTTGCTTTCAGAGTTTGTATGAAAATTTGTGTGCACACATCCCCACCCCCTACATCTCCATCAGCTAATCTTTAAAAGTAGTACCTTTGCCTTTCAGGGTTGCAGCAGGGTACCCCCCTTTGCTTTCGCAGAGACTCAAGAGTTTATAGGTTGTAACTGCCACCCACTTCAATTTTATTTCATGACATATTGCCACTCAAATAATAACATCACAGCAGTTTACAATGAAGTAATAAATACATTAAGTACTATAGATTCTAATACATTAAATTAATCATAACATTAGTCTCAAACACTAAACAAAATGAAACAATTTCTAACACACATAAAATCATCTAAGAGCAATATATTGAAAATAACCTAGAAGCAATCCTTCTCATTCAAAGACCTGGGAAAATAACTGACTTTCATCCTTTCCTGAATTTCAAATAGGAAGCTTCTAGTTGAAGGTGAATAGGCAACACGTTCCACAGGAAACGTGCCTGAAATGCAAAGGGCCACTATGTACTTTCCAGACAAATTGTGGCTACAGATTCTGCTGTGAAGAGCAAAGACTTCATGTAGGATGATAAGGAATTAGCAAAATCAGTTAAATACTGATTTAAAAAAACCAAAGCAGCAATGGGCAAAACATACAAATATTGAACTCAGTCCCTCATAACACAGTAACATGAGCACACCTAGAGCCAGGAAGCAGCCCAAATGCTGTACTTTGAGCTTCGGTGCATTCAGAGAGAAAGCATAGTTGCTTACCTGTAATGGGGGCTCTCCACACTTGAAGGTGACGTCCCCTGACTGAGTCTTGTGTACCAGATCTCTCTCAGCTGAGAAGCTTTGTTGCCTCTCTGAGCATGCGTGCCCACTTCATACCAGTTTGCGTCCCGAGATCAGTTTGTGCCAGGACAGGATTAGAGAATGTCTGCTGCCAAATTGCTGTGGAGGCTGTTTGTACAGCTGTTGTCTTCCATATTGACTCTTTTCATACTTTTTTTTTGAGGGTGCAAGGGTGTCTGCATACCCCTTCTCTCTACAGAAACCCCCCCCCCCCCCCCGCCCCCGGTACAGGTAAGCAACTACGCTTTCTCTGGAGACAAGCATGGGGATGGAGGCACATTTGAAGGTTAGTCCAGAGCTGGGAGTCACCCCAACCACTGCAGCTGGTTTTCTTTGGAGCAAGGTCATCCCTAGAGGATATCAGGTGGAAAATATTAGTTAAGTAGCAAAAAAGGTTCCAGAGAACTGCTTGGACAAAGCTTAAATCCCTTGCAGAGGAGTGGTCCAAACTGTAGTGCTTAGTAAAGGTGTGGATGGACGACCAGGTGGCTGCTCTGCAGATGTCTTAGGAAGAGACTGAAGCCAGGCTGGTGATGGAAACATGGAAACATAATGGCAGAAAAAGACCACATGGCCTGTCTAATCTGCCCTTCCATATCAACTTACAGTAGTGCCTTTTTTTCTTCAGAGATCCTCTCTGTGTTTGTCCCATGCTGTTTGGAATTCAGATACTGTTCTCATCAATTTTTAAAAGGGCTCCAGAGGTAATCTGGGAAACTACAGACCAGTGAGCCTGACGTCGGTACTGGGTAAAATGGAAGAAACTATTATAAAGAACAAGATCACCTAACATGGAGATGGCTTTCTCCCATTAAACCATGGCTAACACAGCTTTAGCCAAGGGAGGTCTTCTCTTACTAATCCGTTATATTTTTTGAAGGTGTGAATAAACAGGTAGACAAAAGGTGAACCAGTTGATATACTGTATTTGGATTTTCAGAAAAACTTTTTGACATGCTCCCTTATGAGAGACTCTTGGCCAAATTAAAAAGTCATGGGATAGGAGGTAGTGTACTATTGTGGATCAGGAACTGGTTAAAAGATAGAAAGCAGAGGGTAGGGCGAAATGGCCAATTTTCCCAATGGAGAAAGATGAATAGTTGAGTGCCCCAGGTCCAATGCTTTTTAACATATTTTTAATTGACCTGGAAATGGGAAGACAGGACATTCAAATGGCAGATGAAATTTAATGTGGACAAGTGCAAAATTATGCACCTAGGAAAGAACAACCCAAACTATGGTTACATGATGTAAGGTTCGACATTAGGAACCACCACCCAGGAAAATGATTTAGGCATCATTGTGGATAACAAGTTGAAACCCTCCACCCAGTGTGCAGCGGCGGCCAAGACAACAAATAGAATGCTAGGAATCATAAGGAAAGGAAAGAAGAATAAAACCAACAATATTATAATGGTTCTGTATCGTTCCATGGTGTAACCACACCTTGAATATTGTAATTCTGGTTGCTGTATTTTAAAAGGGATATAGCAGAAGAGGCTTAAAAGGTTAGGGCTCTTCAACCTGAAAGAAAGATAGCTGAGGGGAGATATGATAGAGGTCTATAAATTAATGAATGGAGTGGAACAGGTAAAGATAGATTGATCATTTACACCATCAAAAAGTTGAAAGACTAGGGGACATGCAATGAAGTTACAGTGTATCCATTTAAGACTAATAAGAGAAAATATTTTTTCACTCAACGCTTAATCAAACTCTGGAATTTATTTATTTAGCAACATTTCTGTACCACTGTATTTACAAGTCACAGCAGTGTACAGGGAACAAGAACGAGTAAACTTTACTTGGAACGTAGCTAATAAACAAACAGTCTAAACAGTTATAACAATAAATAACGAGTAACTTTAAGTGTATTAAATAGGGGTGGGGGACATTGTTGTACATGGTATGAGAGAAAGTTTGGGAAGTTGAGGGTAGAAGGCTAAATAACAGAGCCAAAATGTTCCAGGAACAGTTGAGTCTTTAGATTGCAGCAAAACTCTGCAATGTCATTTGAAGAGCGAATTTCTGGGGTGAAGGAGTTGCAGATGGTGGATGCATAGAAAAGAAAGCTCTGCTGGAGGTAGATATGTTGGTTCGAAGGAATGCGGCTGGGACTGCTAGCGGGTGGTGGCTGGCCTTCCTCCTGATCTACTATAAGAACATAAGATATGCCATACTGGGTCAGACCAAGGTCCATCAAGCCCAGTATCCTGTTTCCAACAGTGGCCAATCTAGGCCATACGTACCTAGCAGTTTCCCCAAAAGACACAGGTTCCACAATGCTTGTACTGGGTCCCTTCTTAATAATGGTTTATGGACCTTTCCTCCAGGAACTTGTCCAAACCTTTTTTAAACCCAGCTACACTAAGAGTAAATTAGACTTACCTGCTAATTGTTGTTCCTTAAGGAACTCTAGTCCAGTCCCGGAACCATAGAGTTGTCAACCTCCACCAGCAGCTTTGGAGACTGAAAGATGTCATCGTCGTGATGTCACTGGTACAAATAGGCTAGATCCACCCCCTTTCACCAGCACCTATTGACAAAGCAGACTCAGCAGAGCAACAAATAAGTAGCCATATTAAAACCTATATTGAAAAGTATTTAATATATATATATATATATATAGGGAACAAGACAGGGTAGCAGTGAAAAAACAAGAACAGGCACTGCCCCTGCCAAAAGACGGTGAATATAGGAATGGTGAACGGAACCACCGCAGTGCGGCGCCCACTAGGACATGCTGCAGCAACCACACAGAGACTCCCTTCTGAGACCGCCTCCCAGAGCGCCACCTTACTGAAAATGTACAGGAAGGTTCAGCACCTGTCCAGCCTTGCTCCCCTCGCCCTTGAGAACTTCAGGCTGCTCGACATAGCATTACGGGAGGGATTCGGGACTGGACTAGAGTTCCTTAAGGAACAACAATTAGCAGGTAAGTCTAATTTACTCTTCCTTTGCGTCCCTCTAGTCCAGTCCCGGAACCATAGAGGATGTAACAGAGCAGTAAATATCAACGGGAGAGACCGGAAATCCCAGCCTGAATAACCGCTGAACCAAAACGACCATCCCCGCGCGCCTGCACATCCAGGCGATAATGCCGAGCAAAAGAATGCAACGAGGACCAGGTCGCCGCCCTACAAATATCTGCCGCCCGGCACCAAGCTGACTTCCGCCCACGACGCCACCTGCGCTCTTGTGGAATGCGCCTGCAAACCGACCGGCACCTCTTTGCCTTTCAAAATGTAGGCTGAAGCAATAGCCTCCTTCAGCCATCTAGAAATGGAAGACTTCGCCGCTGTCTCACCCTTCCGCGGACCTCCGAAGGCGATAAAAAGCCTGTCAGACTTTCGGAACGCCACTGTTCGACGGAGATACTTCTTGAGCACCCGCCGCACATCTAACCGATGCAAGCGGCCACCCGATTGAGCCCTCTGCTCTGCGGAAAACACAGGCAGCGACACCACCTGATTAACATGGAAATCGGACACTACCTTCGGCAAAAAGGCGGGAACCGTACGCAAGACCACTTTGTCCGCCGAAAAAGACAAAAAAGGTTCCTGGCAAGACGACGCCTGCAGTTCCGAAATTCTCCTGGCGGAACAAATCGCTACTAGGAAAACAGTCTTCAGAGTCAAATCCTTAAGCGAAGCCCTACCCAAGTGCTCGAACGGTTCCCCTATCAGGGCGTCCAAGACCACATTGAGATCCCACGGAGGAATAACCGACCGCCTAGGCGGCCTCAGCAGCAACACCGCCCGCAAGAAACGCCGGATATCTACATGCGCCGCTATCACCTGACCGTGAATCTTACCCCGAAAACAGGAGAGCACCGCCAATTGCACCCGTAAGGAACTGGCCGAGAGCCCCTTCTCCATTCCAGCCTGCAAAAAGGAAAGGATGTGGGGAACGGAAGTCTTCAAAGGGTTGAGAGTCCGCTCCGAACACCAAGCCTCAAAGACACGCCACACGCGTATATACGCCAGGGAAGTCGACGTTCTGCGCGATCTCAGAAGAGTAGCAATGACCGATGCCGAGTACCCTCTGGCCGTCAACCGAGCCCGCTCAAGAGCCAAACCGTAAGCGAGAATCGACCCACCTGAGGCATTCGCAAGGGTCCTTGAAGCAACAGATCCTCCCGAAGCGGGAGCCTCCACGGAACATCTGCCAACAGCCGAATCAAATCTGCATACCACGGCCTCCTGGGCCAATCCGGCGCCACCAGCACCACCCGGCCCTTGTGCCGCTCGATGCGTTGTATCACCCTGCCTATGAGCGCCCAGGGCGGGAACACATACAGAAGACCCTCCTCGGGCCACCGCTGCGCCAAGGCATCCAGGCCTTCCGCCATCCACTCTCTCCATCTGCTGAAGAAACGCTCCACCTTTGCCGACTTCAAGGTCGCCATGAGATCCATCACGGGAATCCCCCAACGGTTCACAATCATCGCGAAGACGTCCGGGTGGAGAGCCCACTTCCCCGGATCTACTTTGCAGCGGCTCAGAAAATCCGCCTCGACATTGTTTATGCCCGCGACGTGCTGAGCTCTCAAGGCCTTCAAATTCTGTTCCGCCCAGGCCAACAGTACACTCGCCTCCTCCTCCAGAGACGCACTGCCCATGCCGCCTTGCCGATTTATATACGCCACCATCGTCGCGTTGTCTGACAGCATGCGCACCGCCGCTTGTCTTAACACGGTCTGGAACTCTAGCAGAGCTTGAAACACCGCTCGCATTTCCAACCGGTTGATGGACCATTGCCGCTCCTCCAGCGACCACGTTCCCTGAGCAAACGATCCTTCGTGATGAGCCCCCCAACCTGCGAGACTCGCATCTGTCGTGAGCAACCGCCAGCACGGAGGCTCCAGAGGCACGCCCTGCACCAGACTGTCGGGATGCAACCACCATTGAAGGCTGCACTTCACCTCCGGCGGACAGGGCAGACACTGCGACAATGCATCCCTCTGATGAGACCAACGCCTGAGAAGAGCACTCTGTAACTGCCTCATATGAGCTCTGGCCCACATCACCAAGTCGATCGTAGCCGCCATGGTGCCCAGCAACTGCAGATACTGCCAAGCAGTCGGCGCCCGAAGCCCCAGAAACCGGCGCACCAGATCTCTCAAAGCCTGCGCCCTCGTGCTGGGAAGAAACACCCGGCCTTGCCGAGTCTCGAAGCGCGCCCCCAAGTACTCCAGAGTCTGAGGGGGAGTCATCCGGCTCTTTGCCATGTTGACCACCCAACCGAGGCTTTCCAACAACTCCACCACCCGAGCGGTGGCTACCAAGCTCTCTCTCGACCGCCCGAATCAACCAATCGTCCAGGTAAGGATGTACCAGTATCCCCTCTTTGCGAAGAGTTGCCGCCACCACAACCATAATCTTCGTGAACGTCCGAGGAGCCGTCGCCAGACCGAAAGGCAACGCACGGAACTGAAAATGTCCCATCGGCACCGCAAAACGCAGAAAGCGTTGATGCTCCTGCCGCACAGGGATATGTAGATAAGCTTCCGTAAGATCTAAGGACGTCAAAAATTCTCCCGAGCGAACCGCCACAATGACGGAACGCAAGGTTTCCATGCGGAAGTGGGTCATGCGAAGGCAACGATTCACCCTTTTTAGATCCAGAATTGGCCGAAACGTACCCTCCTTTTTGGGGACCACGAAATAAATGGAGTATCGACCGGAGCCGCACTGGTCGTCCAGAACAGGCACCACCACCCCGAGCTGCTGGAGACGCCTCAAGATGTCTGCCACCGCTCGAAGCTTCCGAGGAGCCCTGCAGGGGGAAAGAACAAAGGAATCTACTACGGGACGCTGGAATTCCAGGGCATAGCCTTCCCGAATAACCTCTAACACCCACCAGTCTGAGGTAATTTGGACCCAGGAAGGGTAGAACTTCCGCAACCTGCCTCCCATGGGCACCTCCACTACCTGGGCCCGCCTCATCTCATTGGGACTTCTTGGCACCAGAGGACTGGAAGGGACCAAAACCCCTGCCCGCTCCTCTAAACCCTCGAAAGGACTGACCACGCACTGGAAATCTGCCCCTCTGCGATTGCTGAAAGCGAGAAGTGCGAAATCTACGAAAATCTCTCGGGAGGCCTCTAGACCCAGAAGCCCCCCCGACTCTGCTTCGGCCTATCCTCCGGGAGACGCCCCCCTTTGGACTCTCCAAGGTCCTTAACCAACTTCTCCAGATCCTCTCCAAAGAGAAGTTTACCCCGGAAGGGAAGCTTACTGAGCCGCGCCTTGGAAGATCCATCCGCCGACCAGTTACAGAGCCACAAATAACGGCGAGCCGCTACCACCGAAGCCATACATTTTGCCAGACCACAAATGAGATCATAGTGAATATCGGACAGGTAGGCAGTGCCTGACTCCAGCCGGGTCACATCCGCTGCTTGGTCATCCGAGAGGGAGCCCTGAAGACGTTGAGACCACCGCAAACAGCCTCTCGCCACCCACGCCCCCGCTATGGAGGCTTGCAGAGAAAGGGCACTCATATCAAACACCTGCTTCAGCAAGGTATCCAACTTCCTATCCTGCCCATCCTTCAATGCTGCGGCTCCCTCAACCGGAATGGTGGTATTTTTCATGACCGCCGCAACCGCGGCATCCACCTTCGGAGAACGAAAAATCTCCTTATCCTGCTCGGAAAGCGGGTATAAACGGGCCAAGGCCCTGGTCCCCCGCAACGCCGACTCCGGCGAGTCCCACTCTTCCTGAATCATATTCCGAAAGACTATGTATGGGGAACACCCGCTGTGATGTTCGCACAGCCTGCAACAGCGGATCCTCCAATGCCTCCTCGGAGGATGTGGACCCCGCGGGCATGTTCAAAATCTTTAGCGTCTCTGAAATCAAAGCAGGCAGCTCCTCCCACCTAAAAACGCGAACTACTCTGCTCTGCTGCTCCGCATCCAACAATTCACCTTCTTCCAAGTCTTCGTCCGAGACCTCATCCATCTCCAGATCATGCACACCCACCCCCTCCTCTAAAACAGCTTCCGAAGTCGGGTCCAAATCCTCCCTACGTCTCTTAGGCAGGGCCACGTCCCCCTCTGTAAGACTGCCCGACCGCACTCTTTTCCGGCTAGGAGGGCTCTGAGACTGAACCCTCAGCTCCGGCTGCAGCAAGGCGAACGCCTTCTGCATCAGTGTGAAAAATTCCGAAGGGATCCCCGCTACCCCGGCACCGTGGGACCCCTCCCCCGACAAAGGAGCGCTGCAAGCGGAGGACGGACCTGCCACCGGCTCCGATGCAGCCAAGGAAGGAGGCCCGGACCCCCTGCCGTCCAGAGAAGCCTCTGCCTGATCCCCAGAGCCTTCCCCCAAGGACTTTTCCATGCCCATGGCCTCTAAGGAGCATGCCTTGCAAACGCCAGCCTCTAAAAGCTCCCCGCACCTCACCCCACAGACGAGGCAGCGTGGCTTGGCAGGCATGGTATATAGATAGCGCTGAAGCTCAAAAAACGAATGCTGATTAAGGAGCCCGGTATGATATTATATTTTATTTGATTAAGTATATATATATATATTTATATTTTTTTTTTACTGCAGTCCAGTAAGGAAGCCCTAACTAGCTGCCCCCTGACAACCGTTTTCAAAAACGAAGCTCCTAACCTTGAAAAATAAGCACTGCAGAAAGAAAAACTGGCATTCAAAATGGCCACCGCAACGTTCGCGGCGCCAAAAATCACACGGCCAGGCCCCCCGCACTAATCTGGAGCCGCCGGATCCCTGCTCCGTCAAAGGAAACGCTCCCCCAAAGAGCCCCACAGGCCGGGGTTACTCACCGCGAAGCACTGAGGAGAGGGAGGAAGGGCAACGCTGAACCCCTCAGGAGCACAGCCTTTTACTCGGCATCAGCTCCTGGACAGACTGAAAATACTGCCGTGCTGCTGTCAGTCTCTGCAGCCCTCTACCTGCTCCTCACCCCTTCAAAGCGGATTCGGGAGCAGGGAGGCAATTGTAGGCACACTCCTGTGCTAAAGCAATGCTCGTTTAAATGCTGGGGCACCCTTAGAGCTAGAGGAGGGGGGGGGGGGGGAGAAAGGGAGTTCAATGAGAGAGGAGCAGAGAAGAGAGAATACAGCCCCAGCAGCACAGGATCTCTGTCAGCAGCAGCAGGCACCTAAGGACACAAACAAAGAAAAAACCCCAAATAAATTCAAAAAACTAAAATCAAGGAATTAAGCTCTGCTTATTTGTTCCTCTGAGCCCAGTCCCGGGCTCAGAACCTCCAAGCTGCTTGGAGACTGAAAGTACTGGTGAAAGGGGGCGGATCTAGCCTATTTGTACCAGTGACATCATGACGATGACATCTTTCAGTCTCCAAAGCTGCTGGTGGAGGTTGACAACTCTATGGTTCCGGGACTGGACTAGAGGGACGCAAAGGAACAGCTTTTACTGCATCCTCCGGTAACAAATTCCACAGTTTGATTACACGTTGAGTGAAAAAATATTTTCTTTTATTAGTCTTAAATGGGTTACCCTGTAGCTTCATTGCGTGTCCCCTAGTCTTTCTATATTCAGATCCCTGATGGAGTATCAAACTAACTTGCACTGGTCTTGGGGCACTGGGACCACTGCTTGCAGCTGCAATAACTAGTCCAGTGTTTTCTGTACTCTGGCCTTCTCTGGGGCTTGCAAGGGGAAGCAACGAAGGCATCGGACAGGGGTCATGCAAACTCCAGTGCATACTCCTCCTGTACGAACCCACTGGTCAGTGATGATATAGGCCCAGACAGAATAAAACTGCTGTAGATGCCCACCAATTGCTATGTTCTCCACCTGGGCCGCCCTGCCATCATTGGGGCTTCTTGGTGGGGCAGAAAAAGAACCCGATAGCCCTGAAAGGGCTGCCCCCTCACTCTGTAGCACTCTTTGGTATGGAGCAAAACGGTTTTCTCAGAACCTCCGGAAATCCCTAGGCTGACCCTGCTGATGGACCCTCTGTTTCGGGCCTTTTGGGAAGTCTTCTGGCAGCCGGCCTCCCTTCAAATCAACTAGGTCCTTCAGCAACTTATCCAGTGCTTCTCCAACCAGCAACTTACCCTTAAAAGGGAGCTTGCCGAGTCTGGCCTTAGAGAAAGCATCAGCTGACCAATTGCAGAGCCACAAAAACTGACTCGCCGCAATAATGGAAACCATAGTCTTAGAGGATGCCCGGACCAGATCATAGAAGGCATCTGCTAAATAAGCTGAAGACGACTCCAGCTTAACACCGTCTGAAGCTGCTTGCCCCTGCAGATCAGGTGGTGCTGACCCCTGAATCCAATGGAAAGATGCCTGGGAAATATAGGCTCCACAGTTTACGGCCTGCAGCGTCAAGGCACTGGATTCAAATGCCTGTTTAAGCAATGACTCCAGCTTATGGATCTTGGAGATCCTTAAGCGCTGCTCTGCCCTCAACTGGTAGGGTGGTCTTCTTGGTCACTGCCAAGACCAAGGTATGCAACTTGGGCATTTGGAGAAGATCCCAGACATCTTAGGGAAGAGGGTACAAGTGACCCATCACCCTGCTACCTCATAGCGTAGCCTCTGGACACTCCCATTCTGAATCAATCATCTTTCTGATCACTCTATGCACTGGAAAGCAAACCTGGCCCCCCCGAAACCTTGCAGTGAAGGATCCTCCAGAGGCTCCTCCACCGCTGCGAGTGGAAGCACCATATTCAGTGCCACTAAAGAATGTTTAATGAGCGCTGCAGCAGTTCCTCTCTGTGGAACACTCAAAACACATTTTGCTTTTCACCTGATGGAATCTTGCCCTCTTCTAGCACCAAGCCCCCTCAGGCCCTCCCCCAGAGGTCTGAGGGACCCCCCCCCCCCCAGCTCCTCCGAGGCCTGGGAGGGCAGAGAGTCCTGACCCAGCCAGGCGCCCAGATCATCTCTAGCCTTTTGACTACCAGCATCCCTCGTTGGGGTCTACATCCTGCAGGGCATCACGTGCCGCCCCTGCTCCAACTTGCTTCAGGCATAAACTCTTCCGCTTCAGGCAGTATGCCTTATGCAAAGATAAAATAAAATCTGGGGAAAATATAATATCTGTAACCTTTGAACTGTGCTCAGCCACTGACTGAGGTGCTGAACACTGAATCCCCTTTTTTTGCCTTCTTTTTAGCTGACTTACCTGAATCTGTTGGTGAAATGGCTGCCTGACAGGACTAGCCACCTTTCCCACCAAAATCATGTTCTCCCCAAGCTTGCTCCCTGTCCGCAGGCATGCTCACGCTACCTCAACCCTGCCCCCACATGCACTAAACCAACCCCAGAAAGCCCCAACTGTCCGGGAACCCAGTGCTTCTGTCACCAGCCCCGACGCGGCTGTTAGCACTAACACAAAGTGAAAGCCTAAGCACACTGTCCTGAAACCACCGCAAGTGAGGGGAACGAGGAAGGAAGAAGGGAACTCTGTTTGCGCCGATCTGGCCACTCACAATTTCAACACGCTGCAGCAGTTTCCCTTTCCTTTCTACCCCCCCCCCCCCAACCCCAATTTTAAGTCTCTAATGGTACCTACGGCAAAGATTTGAGCAAAGACAGCATGGAGCCTAAGGATTGTCCAGCCACCCGATGCTAACAGGCTCCTGGACCATCCTGCTGGGGGGGGAAGGGACCTGGGGCACCCAGGTAGTTTACTCCACGCAATCCTGCAACTCTGCCAGAGCCAGGAAGCAGAGCAGCCCCTCCTCACCTACCCAGATGAGATAGTAAGGTGAAGGACCACAGCCATAATAAGCAAACCTGCTTTTTCCTTTTTAAATCAGTGTTCAGTGGAGTCCACTACACACACACAAAAAAAAAAAAAAAAAGTAGGTCTTCACCCAGCTGCTGAGGACTGAAAGACTGTGTTCTGGAGCTCGTGTGAGGTGACATCAGAACTTTGCTATCATTAGTCCCCAGCTGCTGGCGGGCAGAGAAAAACCATGCGTACCCAAGTGGCCTGGAGGGATGATTAGGAAAAGGCAAGTGCTGACCAAAGATAATACAGCATCTAACTGAACACCGATTGTAAATGCTCTTCTGCCCATATTAAGGAAGAAATAAGTAACACCCAGCACTCTTGCAGTTTTGCACTATTGCTGCCGGTCCTTACAGATTATCCCAGGAAGCACTTCACTCACTTTTCCATCTTCTTGCCTCAAGGGATGCTCCATGTTCATCCCATGCTTTTAGTGTGCGTCTCCAAGTAGGGCATCCCAAGCATCCACCAGTCTCTGTGAAAAGATTTTCTGACATTGTTCCCGAGTCTGTCCCCTTGGAGTTTCCCCTCCTTACCCTTAAAATGGGGGGGTCCACAGAGGACATGAACATAATGCTGGTCAGCCTGGAATGGGTTCTCAAATGTCTATACTTACCAACCTCCACTCCTCACGAGGCTCCTGGGTTCATTTTACATCTTTTCTCCTTATAGGGTTTTTTGAATTTCTGCACAAGGAGATGCAGGGGCGTGCAAGAAGGAGGAGGAGAGATGCACAGGAGCAGCACGAGGCTCGATTAGAGGAGCTAACTGATCTGCAGCAGCCCAAGAGTGCCTCACAGACATTTCTGCATCCAAACCCTGAACAGCGTCAGCGTCCTAAGAACCACCTTCCAGTTCCAAACCCAGTGGCAAGAGATGTACAAGCAGCTACAAAAGTAAAATCCCACATCACAAACATTTCTGAGCCTTGTGCGGCTCCTGGATACACCTCACAGCCTGTGCCCGTGAAAGCAGCAAGCGTGAAGGCCCATGCAACAAGGAAGGAGACCCCACTGCCCAGGAAGGACAATCCAAGGAAAATTCTACACCAGACTGGTATGGCAAGAATCTCTTGTCAACTAAAACATCCCCAGGACTAAAGACATGAGTCTTCCACTCACCAGGGACCTGACGCTCTTCTCATGCTCTCAGCAGCCACAACCTTCTTCCTAGAAATCAAAACCCCATCTGAGCTTTTCCCATTAGGGTTTGAAATGCATTCTGTACTTGAATGTAACAACTTTATCTTCTCTCAGAAAGGGGTGAGCTAAATAAGAAAATCAATAAAGAGAAATACCTTGTGCCCCCATAGAAATGGCTCAGAATGAGGGATGATCTGCCTAGGGCTCTTTTTTTTTAAACCATCTCTATTTGATCCAATATCACGATTCACTTGTGCTCTCCCGATCTGTATTGGTTTGGGCTGACATTTTCTGACCCTGCTTATAATTTTTTTTTGTTTAATACTGTGCAGATACAGTACAACAGAGAGGTTCTGCTTTTAATGTCCCATGTTCAAACATTCTGTAATTTTACAAGGAGACCATCCCTTCTCCATAGAGCTTACAGGCTAATAAGATAAACAAGAGATTTCAGGACACCAATGAATCACAGATTAAACTCAATAAGGCTCTAACCAGACAGACAGACTCAGTGTTCAACCATTTAAAAACAACTTTAAAAAAGTGGGTTTTCAGGCTACTTTTAAATAGAGCCAGAAAGAATCACAAACACACCTGTTTAACCCTGTCTCGGGTAAGACCCGGCAGCAGGGTACAAGATAGCACTGGTGCTTCTCTTTCCTCCAGATTATATAGAGCTTTTAACTCAGTCTGTCTTTCTGGCACACCTTCTGTTGTGCTGTAGCACTGACTCTCTCCCCACCTTGCCTCTCTTCTCTCGCACATCCTGAGGACTCGCCATCTCATTTGTTACTACTACTACCACCTCACCACCACCATTTATCATGTGCTACAAGGTGTATAAACTCATAAAAAGACAGTCCTTGCTGAAAAACTTACACAATCTAGTTAAGACAGACAATACAGGTGAAGTAAGGGTTCAATAGAGAGAGAAGACACAAACGGCTTTGAAGAGGTATGCCTTTAGCACAGATTGAAGAGGGAGAGAGAAGAGACTCGACGTAGGGATAAAGGAAGCTTGTTCCATGCATAAGGAGCAGCAAGGTGAAAGGAATGAAGTCTGGAGTTGGCATTAGAGGAAAAGGGCTTAGAGAGAAGGAAACCAGAGGAGCAGTGTAGGGAGAGAGGAGAGGGAATGAGGGGCAGTAGAGTGAATGCATTTATAGGTTAGAAGTAGTTGTTTGTAGTGGATATGGAAACTGAAGGGGAGCCAGTGAAGTGATTTCTTAAGAGGGGTTATATGAGTGTATCGGGGCTGGTGGAAGATTGGCCACGCAGCTGAGTTCTGAATAGACTGAAAAAAGAGAAAGATGACTAAAGAGTGGACAAGAGTTTTAATTGTGTGTTCAGAGAAGAAGGGGCAAAGTTTGCTAATGTTATAGAGAAACAGGTTTTAGCAATCTTTTGGATATGAGAGAAGAAGGAGAGAGAGGGAGTCAAAGATGACCCCAAGATTACAGGCTAAGGAAACAGGAAGAAGAAGAGTATTATCAACAGTGATGGAGAAAGGAAGAAGTTCGGTTTTAGCCAAGTTCAATTTCAGATAGCGGTGAGACATCCAGGCAGAGATGTCAGATAAACAGACAGGTATATGAGCTTGAAGTGTAAGAGTAATGTTAAGTGAAGATAGATTTGAGAGTCATCAGCATAAAAATGATACTGAAAGCCATAGGAAGAGATGAGGGCACCAAAGGACTGGGTGTAGAGAAAAAAAAAAAAAAGAAAAAAAGGAGGGCCTAGAACAGACCCTTGGGGTACACCAACTGAAAGAGGGATGGTAGCAGAGGAGGAACCACCAGAACAAACAGCGAAGGAGCGTTTAGAGAGATAAACCCACCACCCAGACAGCACAGAGTCTCTGAAATCAAAGAGGGTAGTGTGTCAAGGAGGAGAGAGTGATCAATAGTATCAAAAGCAGCAGAAAGATGAAGAATGAGTAAAGGCCTTTGCACTTAGCCAGGAACAAGTCACTGGAGACTTTGGCAAGAGCTGTTTCAGTAGAATGAAGAGGTTGAAAAGGAGGGGGATCAAGGAGGGCATGAGAAGAGAGACAAATTGAGGCAGTGGTGGAGAACTGCACACTCAAAACATTTGAAGAGAAAGGGGAGAAGGGTCAATAATTAAAAGGATCAGTAGGGTCAAGAAAAGGTTTTTTTGCGGAGAGGAATGATCACAGTATGCTTGAAGGCTGCTGTGGAGCGTGAAATGGAAGGGATGACTGGAGGACAGGTAGCGAGTTCAGAGGAGGAAGGAAGATTTCCTCTTCAGAGATTTTAGAAAAGGGAAGACAGGGTGTGGGAAGTTGAAGGGAAAAAGTTGATATTGCAGAGAGGGAAGAGGGGGTGAAGAAGAAATAGGGAACTGAAGAGTGATCTTAAGGACTTTGTCATGGAAATAGTCTGATAGAGTTTGGGCAGAGAGAGGAGGGGATGGTTCCTGAAGAAGGGAGACAACAAGGGTTAGGAAAAGACACTTGGTCAGATGGATTAAATAGTTTTGCTTAGCAAGTACAATGGAAAGTGGTAAGCATGAATTTAAAGTGGAGGAAGTCAGGAAGGGGAAAGAATTTAAATGTGTTCAGCTTAGCAGACACAGGAGCTAAGGTAGTGGGTAGTAGAAGATAGGCGCACTTCACCTCAGCCCTGGCTCACAGGACGTGGCATGGGTGGAGCAAACAGCGGTGTTATAGGACATAATGGCCCCATCAACAGACTTAGAGGACAGAGTGGAGGAAGACAGAAGTGGATAGAACCACTGGATCAACAGCATGAAGATTTCTAAAAAGATAGGAGCAGATAGGGTGAGACAGGGAGTAATGAAGAGTGAAGCTTAAGAGGTAGCGGTTGGATAAGGGAAGAACTGAGGTGCAGAAATTAGAAGGTAGACAATTAGAGTAGAAAACAAAGTCAAAGCAGTGACTCCAGTCCTGAGAGAACTGCACATGCTACCACTCCAAGCAAGGATCAAATACAAATCTGCCCTGCTTATCCACAAAGCCCTCTATCAAACACAGACTTCCCACCTCCGCTCCCTCCTACCCCAGCCCACACACAACAGAACAACCCGACAGACCACCACCACCACCCCCCTTACTACCCCACATGAACGAACAAAGTGCAATCAACGAACCTGCAACAGAGCTTTCGAACTGTATGCACCCTCCCTCTGGAACTCCCTACCGAGCCAAATCAGAAACAATGGCGACCTCTCCACATTCCGGAAACAACTAAAAACCATCCTGTTTCATGAATACCTTGGACCAGACACGGACATCCATCACTGACAACCCCAGTCCTTCTGACATATCCCCAAAACTACCTACCAAGAGATTCATGTCAATTGTCTAAGTCATTACTATCTGTTCGGATCATCAATATTGGCCCCCTCGGTGACGGCACCCCCCCCTTTTTTTTGTTAAACCGCTTTGACCCAGTGAAAAGTGGTATATAAATGCAGTTAAATAAATAAAGGTGAGGGATGAATAAGGTGATGCTCAAGAGCTGAGGAGAGGCTAGAGGGAAAAGGGAAGGGTAATGGGTTGTCAGAACAAGGGAAAAAGGTTAGGGAGAAACACTGATTAGACAATATGGTCACAGCTACTGAATCCAAATGATGATAGTAGAACTCATCTGGATCCGTGGGTCTAATTCAGGCAGCCATACAAAGGAAAATATGCTGTATGGCTTTAGTGATAATACTACTTGGGCAGGTTCTCAGGAGCTGGTATCAGAGCAGCAGAGATCAGAGTCAGTTACTCAATAAGTCAAAGGCCACAAACTAAGGGTGCTGAATGCATCACTTCAGACCCAATGAAAAAGAGGCTGTGCCAGGACCATCCACAATTCTGTCAGCTAACCAAGACCTGGCTGCACAAGCAGATTTTAAAATCACCTTGAGACAGCGAATCCCAGCAGCTGCTACCAGTGCTCCAGGGGAGGTACCAAGCCTTAAGGCTCAGCGGACGATGCTGGGGGCTGTAAATGGCGATGGAGAGGCAGACCTGCACCAAGTGTATCAGAGCAGAGACCCAATCACTTCAGCAGCTGGAGCACAGAGCAGCCCAGACAGATCCTTGTAGTCTAGAGATCAACTGTGCTACAGACCGACACACCAGCACATAAATAGAAAAGTCCCGTTAGGCTGGAGGCTCCGAGAAGTACAGGGCACGATGCTTGTCAAAAGACAGCCAGTAGCAACAGCGCTGGGGCAAAGGATAATGGCTCTGATCCACCTTCTGCACCATTCAGCTCCTGATCATAATTTCTACCTTCAAAAGGTTGCTGCAGCCTTGAAGTGCCCGTCTGTCTCTCTCATGTGCGATTCTGTTAACTCCTACTCCCATGGAGTTTAAAGTCTGCCCATGGAACTGGTTTATTCTGAAACTAACTAAAGAACTGAGGGACAGACAGGCACTCACTGTTGACCTAACAGTAATCCTTGATGACATTGCCATTGGAATATTTCTGTAAGCAATCTGTTGCTGGCTGATATCCCATAAAGGTACCTGGAGGCTAACAGGTAGACTTTGAAAGCGAGAGGGGCGTACCAAGCTGTGCAGTGGTCAGTGGCCATTACACTAAGTTGCATTTATTATCTGGTCGTTAGGGAGAAGCTGGCTGGGCCTCTATGTATGTGTGCGTATATAAGTCATGGAAAATATACAGCCCCCCTCCCCAGCTGTCTGTCTCTCTCACACACACATTGACATGCATCCCCAGCTCACTGTGCCTCACACACGCACTCAATGTTTCCCTCCTGGGCGCGCGCGTGCACACACACACACACACTTCCCTTCTCACCCTGTCTTTCACATGTCATACAGCTGGCTCTTGCACACACAGAATCACTGCTGCCTTTTTTCTGCTCTTACTAGAATGACTGTATCCACCCCCTCCCCCCTGCAAACTAGAGCTGCCCCTGCAGCTGAAAACAGGCACCAGCTGCTTCTCCAGCACTCCCTTCATACTAACGCTGGCACCTGGGGGCCATGCCCCTTCCCTTGGCACACCCTTCTTGCAGATTAGTTGTTCCGGCACACATGACTTTCAGACTAGTGCTTTCAATTATACAATTTCATCTCCATCTCTACACAGTCTAAGAAAATATCTGCCAGTTCTGCCGGATTGAGAGTAAGGCTTCTATCAAGCAAATTCTGCACGGCCTGTAGACTCTGCTGCTCCAGGTTCTGCATCCTGTGCTGAAGCTTCTCAGTCTCCTCCTAGGTAAAGAATAAAGACATCTAGACTGAAAGAAAGAGACTCACCAGTTCCCCAGGAACGATGCCTCCCTTGCTCTAAGTTCCCATAAGGGCATATTCCTTTGCGTCCCTCTAGTCCAGTCCCGGAACCTTAGAGTCTAGAACGCCTTCCAGCAACCTTGGAGACTGAATGATGTCATCTTTTTTCTGATGTCACCAATACAAGTAGGCTAACTCCCCCCCTTTCATCAGTATTTCAGTCTCCAAGCAGCTTGTGAGACGTCCGAGCCTGTGTCTGGGCTCAGTTGTAACAAACAAGTAGAGCTGAATTTTTTTATTTAGTTTTTATTTGGCTTGATTCAAATTTTGATTAGATTTTCTCTTTTTGTTTTTTGGAATGCTGCTGCTGCTGAAGCTTCCTGCTGGGCTATTTTAATTTATTTTGTTTTGCCTCATCCATCTTCTAAACGAGAGGCTTGATAGATTTAACTGATAGATCCTCCCTGCTCCTGAACCCGGTAAGAGGGGTGAGGAGCAGGTGGAGGGAAAGAGAAAGGAAGTGAAACAAAAAGATTAATGCTGTGCACAGCCCTTAGGTAAAAGGGATTGCAGGGCATTTTGTTTTCTCCGACATCGGTGCCGAAGCCGCTGAACGGCTGAGCTCCGACACTTTGAACTCCCTCCATTTTCATGCATGTGGGGGAAGGTACTGGCAGTTAGTTGTTTTTTGAAGCCGTTGATCGTTTTGGGCGCGAGTGTGCGGCATACTATGCAATTTCTTCAGGGGACTTAACTTAAGCGGGAATCAAGCAGCAGTCTTTTTATTTGGGTTTTTTATTACCGGTTTCACTTATTATTGCATCTTTGGCTGGATTTTGGTTTGATAATCTTCTTCACTTTTTATTATAGAATGCTGGCTAAGCCACGGTGTTTAGTTTGTGGCTCGCGGCATGGAGAAGTAATGGATTCGGGGGTATGTAAGTCATGCACTTTGGAGCCCGATGGTGCAATCAAAGCCCAAGGAAGTTCCTTGGGTGCTCAGGTTGGTTTAACAGGGGAACTTGGTAATTCTCTGCCACCTGCTTTAAGTCCTGTGCGGACAGGGCCTGGGTCTTCTGCTGAGGTTGATGCTCTGGTGCTTCCTTCTATGAGCACAGGAGATGTTCACTCTATTCCTCCTAATTTCTATTTGCTGATGTCTCAGGCCTTGGAGCTTCTGCAGCCTATGTTAGGGGTTTCTTCTCAAACTTCAAAGGGTATGAAGCGTACTGGGTCGGTTTGTCTACCAGAGGAGGACGCAGGGTTAGCAAAGATCAGTAAGCAGGCAGTAAATTATAGTCTTCTCGAGGAAGTGTTGGAAGGTGCGGACAATGTAGATCAGTCCTCCGAGATGGAATTAGAGGAAGGAGAGTTGCCAGAAGAACAAAGTAGAGTGGTTAGAGTATTTCGTAAAGAGGAGTTGCCTGCTTTGATTTCTGAGATTCTCAGGTCTCTTAATATGCCTGCCGGGGATTCGGTAGCTGATGAATCTTTGGAAGATCCTCTTTTGCAGGCGGTGCGGAAGTCCCAGCGAGTTTTCCCAGTTCATAGAGTTTTTAAGTCTATGATTCAAGAGGAGTGGGACTGTCCTGAGGCAGCTTTTCGAGGTTCTAGATTTTTAACTCATCTTTACCCTCTTTCAGATCAAGATAAGGAGCTTTTTCGCTCTCCTAAAGTGGATGCTGTCGTTTCAGCTGTAACCAAGAAGACTATGATTCCGGTTGAAGGAGCCGCTGCATTAAAGGATGTTCAGGACCGGAAATTAGACACTTTGCTTAAACAGGTGTTTGATGTTAGCGCCCTTTCCTTGCAAGCCTCGATTGCAGGGGCATGGGTCGCAAGAGGATGTTTGCGGTGGTCGCAAAAGTTGCAGGTAGATCAGGTAAATGAGCAGTTAGAGGAGGTAACTCGGTTGGAATCGGGCACTGCTTATTTATCGGACATTCATTATGATCTTATCAGAGCTCTGGCTAAGAGTATGGCCTCGGTTGTGGCGGCCCGAAGATACCTTTGGTTGCGTAACTGGTCAGCGGACGCTTCTTCTAAGGCTCGTCTTAGTAAGTTACCTTTTAGGGGTAAACTTTTGTTTGGTGAAGATTTGGAAAAGTTGGTTAAAGAACTAGGGGAGTCCAAGGGTGGTCGTCTGCCGGAGGATAAACCTAGGCAGAGTCGAGGTGCTGGGGGCTTACGAGGAAAATCTAGAGAGTTTCGTAGATTTCGGATGCCTCATTTTAGTCAGCCCCAACGCAGAAGGTTCTCAGTTCGGGGTCAGGGATTTCGGAATTTCCGGGGAGCCAGAAGAGGGTTTTCTCAGTTTCAGGCCCCAAATCTTAAGAAATCCCAATGAGATGACACAGGCTCAGGCAGGGTTTATTCCTGTGGGAGGAAGGTTGAAGGAGTTTTACCCTGCCTGGGTCAAGATTACCACAGATCAGTGGGTTTTAGAAATCATTCGAGAAGGTTATGCTCTAGAGCTCCTTCGGCCCGTGTCAGACTCCTTTGTTCAATCTCCTTGCAGCACTCCACAAAGACTGAACGTAGTCGCAGAGACGCTGCAGCGTTTACTACAGCTTCGGGCAGTAATACCCGTTCCTGTGGAACAGTACGGTCTCGGTCGGTACTCCATCTATTTCGTAGTACCAAAGAAAGAGGGCACTTTTTGACCGATTCTAGATTTAAAAAGGGTAAATCGTTGTCTTCGGGTTACCCATTTCAGAATGGAGTCGCTACACTCCGTCATCGCGGCTGTGAAAGCAGACGAATTCCTAACCTCATTAGATCTGACAGAAGCATATTTACATATCCCCGTGCAGAAAGATCATCAACGATTTCTGAGATTCGCTCTGCCCATGGGGCATTTTCAATTCCAGGCGATGCCTTTCGGATTGGCTACAGCTCCGCAAACGTTTACCAAGGTTATGGTAGTGGTAGCGGCTGCTCTACGCAAAGAAGGTGTACGGGTACATCCTTATTTAGACGACTGGCTGATTCGAGCAAAGTCAAGACAGGAGAGTCTGATGGCCACCGCGCGGGTAGTACAGTTGATGGAGAGCCTTGGTTGGGTAGTCAATTTTGCAAAGAGCAAATTGGATCCAACAGTCTCTAGAATATTTAGGAGCACGTTTCGTAACAGCGAAAGCTGCGGTTTTCCTCCCAAGTCAGAGTTCAAGGTTTGAGGGACATGGTGCGTCGGTTTCTAGCCAGACAGGCGCCAACAGCGTGGCATAATCTACAATTACTGGGGACAATGGCGGCCACGATCGAAGTGGTACCGTGGGCCAGAGCTCATATGCGAGCATTACAGGGAGCTCTTCTGCAACGGTGGTCTTACCAGAAGGATGCATTGACTCGGCGCCTAATCTGTCCTCCAGAGGTTCGTCAGGATCTTCTCTGGTGGTAAGCGGAGGAGCATCTGGAGGCGGGTATGCCTCTAGCGCCTCCAGCCTGGATTTTGCTAACGACGGATGCAAGCCTCACAGGTTGGGGGGCTCATTTCCAAGGCAGGTTTGTCCAAGGTCTCTGGAGGAACAGACTTGGTCCATCAACCGTCTAGAGATGAGAGCAGTAGGTTTGGCGTTGCAGAAATTTCAGAGGTTTCTGAATCATGCAGCAGTAAGGGTGTTCTCCGACAATGCGACAACAGTCGCCTACATCAATCGTCAAGGAGGAACCGGCAGTCTAGTTCTGCAAATGGAAGCGAGTCAGCTTTTGAAGTGGGCAGAGCACAATCTGATGGCTCTTTCCGCTCAACATGTCGCAGGAGTGGAAAATGTGGAGGCGGATTTTCTAAGTCGTCGCAGAGTAGACCCAGGAGAGTGGCAGCTTCACCCGGAGGTGTTTGCGTTGTTGGTTCAAAGATGGGGGATTCCCCTAATGGACCTGATGGCATGTTTCGAGTCGGCTCAAGTGTCGCGATTTTTCAGCAGGAGACGGGAAAGGATGTCCGAAGGCCTAGATGCCTTAGCTCAGAGTTGGCCGGAAGGCGGTCTCCTTTACGTGTTTCCGCCGTGGACTCTAATAGGGCGTGTACTTCAACGGGTGGAGCGACATCGAGGTCGGGTGTTACTGATAGCGCCCGATTGGCCTCGAAGACCTTGGTATGCGGACCTAGTACGTCTGCTAGTGGACAGGCCCTAGAGGATTCCGTTTCGAGAGGATCTTTTACAGCAGGGTCCATTACGCATACCCCAGGTGGCTCGATTCTCGCTTACGGCTTGGCTCTTGAAAGGGCTAGGATGACTGCCAAGGGCTACTCGCCGGCGGTCATCTCTACTTTGCTTAAGGCTCGTAGACGTTCAACTTTGTTGGCTTAGATACGGGTTTGGAGAATTTTTGAAGCATGGTGTGCGGAACGGAAACTAAGACCCTTAGGGGCCTCGGTGCCGCAGATTCTTTCTTTTTTACAAGATGGTGTGGAAAGGGGTCTAGCGGCTAGTTCTTTGAGAGTGCAGCTGGCAGCTCTCTCATGTTATCGTGGTAGGATTCAGGGTCAGCTGTTGGGTTCTCACATAGATATTCATAGATTTTTAAGAGCCGTATTGCTTATGAGGCCTCCTAAGCGTAATTTTATGCCTTTATGGGATTTAAATTTGGTATTAGAGTCGCTAATGAGTTCACTTTTTGAACCATTGGGAGTTTTGTCATTGAAGGATTTAACGTTGAAAACGGTGTTTCTTGTGGCGATCTGTTCGCTAGAAGGATTTCGGAGTTACAAGCTTTGTCTTGTAAAGAACCATATTTATCATTTTTTAATCACAAATTCGTATTACGTACAGTACCATCATTCTTACCAAAAGTGGTTTCCGTTTTTCATGTCAATCAGGTGGTTTCACTGCCTGTATTTTCAAAGAGTCAGAAGGATAAGTCTAGTCGTAGATTGCATCTTCTGGATGTTCGTAGAGCGCTGAAATGGTATCTCCGCAGAACCACTCCTTTCCGGAAATCTGATAGATTGTTTGTGTCCTTTGGAGGTCCTCGTAAAGGAGAAGCGGCGGCAAAGTCTTCTATTTCTAGATGGTTGAAAGAAGCGATAGCATCAGCATACCTTCTTAAAGGAAAGGCAATTCCAGTGGGTCTTCATGCTCATTCAACCAGGGCGCACGCAGCGTCTTGGGCGGAGGTTAGTTTGGTTCCGGTAGGAGATATCTGTAGAGCAGCTACATGGTCGTCTTTACATTCTTTTGCTAAGCACCATCGGTTAGATGTGCAGGAAGCAGGAGATGGGCGTTTTGGTTCAGCGGTTCTTCAGGCTGGTCTTGCGGGTCCCTCCCATTAAGATTAACTGCTCTGTTACATCCTCTAAGGTTCCGGGACTGGACTAGAGGGACGCAAAGGAAGACGAAATTAGACTTACCTGCTAATTGTTGTTCCTTAAGGAACTCTACTCCAGTCCCGGATCCCTCCCAGTGTATTTGAAGGGGATTTAAGTTTAATACAGTTTTAGAGTTTTTTGCAAACTTTGCCATATAGTTTTATTTTTTAGGTTTTCTTGTGGCAGCAGTGCTTTGTTAGCATGCAAAAAAAAAAATTCTTTATAGATTTACAGTTTATTGTATGAAGGTATTTTTGCCAATTAATTTTTTTCTATCATCTACTTATTTGTTGCTCTGCTGAGTCTGCTTTGTCAATAGATACTGATGAAAGGGGGCGGAGTTAGCCTGCTTGTATTGGTGACATCAGAAAAAAAGATGACATCATTCAGTCTCCAAGGTTGCTGGAAGGCGTTCTAGACTCTAAGGTTCCGGGACTGGACTAGAGTTCCTTAAGGAACAACAATTAGCAGGTAAGTCTAATTTCGTCTTTGGGGCCGGTTGCATCACCCATTGTTAATGGTGCCTGCTGACATCAGCGCCTTACCTGGCTTGATGTTCTCTTCTGAAGGGCTTCCCGATGCTGTTTATACAGTTGGTGTCTCCGATCAACTTTAGTTTGAAAACGGGGCATGTTCTTTGCAGGGTCCAGATTACCAAAGCTAGGAGACATCACCATAGGAACAGGAGCGATATGGGGAACAAAGATAAAGGGTTTAAAGACAGACCTGGGGGGGGGAGAAGAGGAGGAAACCGTCAAACTCTCTGCAGGAAACATGGTTGTAGATCCTCATTTATATATACACAAATACCGATCTCTAAAAATCCTTCACACTTCCATGCATCCACCTCCACAGCTCTACACATCCTTCCATACATCTCACAAACACAATCACTATAAAGATCTGTGGACATTATAACATAAAAGCCAGTGAAGTGCTGTGATTTCTAAGGGGGCGAGCATAAATTATTCTCAACAAGTCTCGCTGAGTACCTTCACATGCTGACCTTTGTGTATGATATCTACCAAATTTCAACCAAGCAACCACTACAGTGAAATATGAAAGGAAGGGAAAAGGAAAATTCATACTGGCCACCCAATTTTAAAACCAAAAGTCAATACCATCTACCGCTATAGTATTTAAGTGAAGGGTTGGTAGTGATAGTGCAGCACCTTTAGGTGACGGCTGCACCATAGCTGTTATCGTTCATAGACCCACTGCAGCAGGAGAGAAACCACTGGACAAATGACAAAACTGAGCACTGCCTACAATTAGGTGGACCCCTGAAAATAATGTACTGTTACTTTTATGCTACAGTCCCTGCATTGCCAAGAGAGGAGGAAAAGGAAAAGCTGGCAAAAAGACAACTGATACAAATTTAAGATCTCTAATTAGGAGCAAAGTAAAAGAATAATAAAGAGTTTAAAACGGGAGGAGTCTCAGAAAGCAACAGCAGCAGGAAGGCGCCAAAACAACCAGAGCAGGTGGAAATGGTAATTGGTGAGATGCCAGTGAAAGACATAAGACAAGCCAAGAGGCTGAGCTCCTGGCCTATATGGGGGTAGATGCCTGTACTGGGGTCCAGAAGACAGAAAATCTTTTTTTTCCCTTTCTATTTGAAGTAAAAAGCATGACAAGATTCCTGAGAAAACACTCTAAAAGAATTATATCAGCAATTAGGGAAAACAGCTAGCTAAAGCACAAATATGTATGAAATAGTTACTTCAGAAACCAGGAGGGAGGTCAAAACTTAGCAAAGGAAGGGAGTGGAGTAGTAACTAGCTGAGAATTAGGAAGGCCTGGGTTGAAATCCTGCTGATGGGCAAGTCACTTAACCCTCCTTCCTCAGGTACAGATAGACAAACATCTCCCTCCGATAGGAAAAATATCTACTGTACCTGAATGTAATTAACATAAGAACATAAGGATATGCCATACTGGGTCAGACCCATGTCCATCAAGCCCAGTATCCTGTTTCCAACAGTGGCCAATCTAGGTCATACGTACCTAGCAGTTTCCCCAAAAGACACAGGTTCCACAATGCTTGTACTGGGTCCCTTCTTAATAATGGTTTATGGACCTGTCTCCTCCAGGAACTTGTCCAAACCTTTTTTTAAACCCAGCTACACTAATAGCCTTTACTACATCATCCGGTAACAAATTCCAGAGTTTGAGTACACGTTGAGTGAAAAAATATTTTCTTTTATTAGTCTTAAATGGGTTACCCTGTAGCTTCATTGCATGTCCCCTAGTCTCTCTATATTCAGATCCCTGGGGTACACCACTATTTACCTTTCTCCATTGGGCCATTTAGCCCTACCCTCTGCTTTCTATCTTTTAACCAGTTCCTGATCCACAATAGTACATTGCCTCCTATCCTCCTATGGAGTGGAGGAGTAGCCTAGTGGTTGGGGCAAGGTACTTCAGGCCGGAAGGTCAGGGGTTCAAATCCCAGTAGAGGACAGCAACCTTGGGCCGGAAGGACTGGGGTTTTTAGTCCCACAGGTGCTCCTTGTGGTCTTGGGCAAGCCACTTAACCCTCCATAGCCCATGTTCCCTGTAAAATAGTTATCTCCAAGTTATAATACCCTGTTCAATGTAATTTCAGTTTGTTCAATGTAAACCGCACTGATGCAGAATAGCGTGGTATATAAGAGAATGTAAATAAATAAAAATAAATAAATATCCCATGACTCTTTAGTTTTGCCAAAAATCTCTGATGAGGGACCTTGTCAAAGGCTTTCTGAAAGTCCAAATACACTATATCAACCGACTCACCTTTGTCTACCTGTTTATTTACACCTTCAAAAAAACATAACAGATTAGTAAGACAATATCTTCCTTGTCTAAAGCCATGTTGGCCGACTCCCATTAGGCCACGACCATCTACATGTTCAGCAATTTTGTTCTTTATGATGGTTTCTACCATTTTTTCCCGGTACGGACATCAGGCTCACCAGTCTGTAGTTTCCCGATCACCCCTGGAACCCTTTTTAAAAATTGGCATTACATTGGCCATCCTCCAATCTTCAGGTATTACAGATGACGTTAATGATAGTTCACAGATTACTAATAGTAGGTCTCACTGTTCCCTCTAAGCTGTGCGCGTGTGCGCACGCACACACCTCGCCAAGCGAGCGCACACAACTTTTAAAGGAGCGCACAAAAATTACCGATTTCATGATGAGTTTTTAAACCTTGGGTTTTTTGCCACAGATGCACCACCGATCTACTGCCATTTCGTCACTTCCGATTCCGAATCTCTCCTCTGTCTGCACTGAGTCCCCTGCCCTCACTCCTCTCACATGTGACGATTGACGAATCATGACAGGCTAGAGGGAAATAAAAGGGAGGGGCAGCCAGCAAGCCAGCCTCTTTCTGCTCTTGTGCCTGCCTGCCTGCCAGCCACGCACCTCCTTTAATCCCTCCCTCAGCCAGCCTTCAGTGCCACGTGCGAGAGGAACACACCGCTCCGGGACTGCTGCCTGGGGACGTGCTATCGGCAGCTTTGCTGGTGAGTGCATATCTATGCTTTTTCCACAACTAGTGTACAGGAGGAAGAGGCGGCGGCTGGCCTGGGCAAGGAAAAGCAAGCAGCGGCAGCTCCTCGATTTGCGGTCCTTCGTCGTCCCTCTTTATCTCTCCTGCTTGTGGGCTGCCTGCATGTCTGTACTGCGCCCAGCCGCGCCGCAGCCGCCTCCGCCTCCCACACCGTCACCCCGCCACCAGCAGCAGTTCCCCATCGCTGCTGCGCTGGATGCAGGTGGTTTCCCCATAGGGCTGGCGAGTACAGGCATTATGAGTATATGATACTAGAACAGACTGGGCTCCAAGCAACAATTTAAAAGATAAGACTGTGTTAGTCACATGATCGTAACAGCAAAAGTTAGATTTGATTCCCGAGGGGAATTTTTTTTTTTTTTTGGATGGGGGAGGGAATGTAACTTTTATTACTGGAGCAGACGTTTAACAAGTCCATTGCTTATGCTTTGATAGTTTTTGGTTGAAAATCTGCTTTGTTTCTTTATCTGCACACCTTTATTCAGACTGTGTAGCTCGAGAGAGTTGATGAATGCTGACCAAGTAGCTCCTGGAACATTAAGACATTGTTGTCCAGGTGTGTTTTGTTTTATAGCCCAAAGCACTGTGTGATTTGTAGTTCCTGTGGGGGCAGAACCATCTAGAAATGCCAGAAGAAGTGGAAGATAAAAAGCCAAATGCTGGGAGAGGCAGAGGGGCATATATGAGGGTCGTTTTCAAAGGCAGCAGGGCTGCAGCAATGGGCGTTTGTTGACTAGTCACAGAATCTGAGCCAGGGATTCTCTAAAATGCCAGATAAGAGAATGTAAATAAATAAAAAAAAAAGATAAAAATGAGAGCTAGGGGGGTGCTATAGATTACCAGAAAGGGGCTCTCTTCTGCTGTGTGCAGCTTAAAACCCTGTGAAAGAGGGTACAAATTAAACAGTCAGAGGACAATTGGTGGGCTGGGGAGGGGGAGAGTTGTCATCTTGGAAGACCAGCATAGAAAGTATAGATGTGGGGTGCTGGAAACTAACAGGAAAAAAAAAAGCAAACTTTGGTTCTTGGGAGACTTTCTGCCTTCATGATGTTGAGTTATGCGTAAAGGATTTTAATTGCTTATAGATCAGTGATCGAGGGCCTTAGAAAAAAGGGTTGTGCTGCTGTTTAGGTATAGCCTTTAAAAATTAGATGTTTATGAAAAGCAGTTAGTTAAAAGGTATGCAGAAATGGATTTACCTATTCACAATTCATTGGAGGTTTTATTTTAGTTTTTTACATTATCTCTTTTTGGTGACTCCTGTGAAAATATTTACTAGTGTTTGTCAGGGTGTACATAACTTTCTGGGGTGGTGATTTTCTCTTATTTATTTTGTTTATATTTATGCAATTAATATTCCAAGGTTTTGCTGTACCTTAACTTTACAACTAAACCCCTTTGTCCCAGAACCCTAAGCAAAAACCTTTAACAATTTTTGTCAGAACTCTTGCCATGAGGTAACCCTCTGGAAGCAACTGTGTCTTTTGGGGAAACTGCTAGGTACGTATGACCTAGATTGGCCGCTGTTGGAAACAGGATACTGGGCTTGATGGACCTTGGTCTGACCCAGTATGGCATATCTTATGTTCTTATTCGCTGGTCATTTATGTTTTTAAATTTATGACGTTTTTATCTGATCACATCTTCTCTGTTGGACGAATCGCCTATGTTTTACTTTCACATAAAATCTTGGTGTATGTTTTTATACATGTACATACCTTATAGATGTGTTTTATGTGTTAATCTTGGCTATATCCATAGTTTTAAAATTAAGTCACTTTTCTGGATTTGTGTTAAACTGTTAATCCATGTAAGTAATACTGTGTGTCCATCTAGTCTGCCCATCAAGATGGCAAGAGTAGGTGCACCTGTTGCTCTGTGCAGGCCACCTCTCCCCATGTCTTTGTTTAGGGGTGAACCCACCACTCCATGTAGGACACCGAACTCTTCTTCCATACATATATTATTTACATGGAATAACAATGGCTTTCAATAAAAATTAACTGAAATACCACATTTGTGATTGTAATTACTAGAAATTTTCCGCTTCATTTAGTAATCGTCTATTTTCATTTAATTTGATTAACATCAATGTGGTGTACATACTGTACTCTAATGTGTAGTCAAATTTTAAAGT
This sequence comes from Ichthyophis bannanicus, assembly GCA_033557465.1. Classification (NCBI taxonomy): domain Eukaryota; kingdom Metazoa; phylum Chordata; class Amphibia; order Gymnophiona; family Ichthyophiidae; genus Ichthyophis; species Ichthyophis bannanicus. The sequence continues at coordinate 645,012,794 of CM066032.1, forward strand.
ATATAATTACAAGTGTCGTTATGTAGCGCACAAAAAATTTAACCTTCCTTCAAAAGCCGCACAGCTGATATTTTATGCGCACACACACAGCCTACAGAAAATTAGAGGGAACATTGGTAGGTCTGCCATCTGATATTTCAGTTCTTTCAACACCCTTGGATGTATAGCATCCAGTCCAGGTGATTTGCTACTTTTCAGTTTATCAAATAGTTGTAATAATCTTCCCGATGTATCGATATTTCCTTCAATTCTTCTGCACCTTTAAATACCACTTCAGTCATGGGTAACATCCCTACATCTTCCGCAGTAAAGACTGAAGCAAAGAATTCAGTCTCTCCGCTATCGCCTTGTCGCCTCTTAGTGCCCCTTTAATCCCTCTATCATCTAATGGACCAACTGACACGCACAGGTTTTTTGCTACGAATGTACTTGAAAAAGCCACCTTGAGCAACTATGAAAAGGTGTGAGCTAAATCCAAAATAAGGAAAGAGGGAACTTAAAATCTAAAGATGAGATTAATAACTGCAGCACAGGACAATGCACTACAGGCATATGCTCCGCAGCCAGTATGGAAAGAAAACTGGTCAAACAGAAAAATGCACTGAACTGGAAATGGTCAAGCATCAATTCTGAAGTCAGAAGGCTAACAGCACCATACTCGGAAAATACTGGGGCCGCGGCCTTGAAAGAATTGTGATCACCTAGGACAGCGATGGCGAACCTATGGCACGCGTGCCAGCTGTGGCACGCGAAGGCCTTGCAGCTGGCACGCGTGAAGGTCCGCAAAAAAAGAAAAAGCGGGCTCTGGCTGCTGCCGCGGACGCGGCAGCATGCAGTGTCCCGCGGGGCCCCCTCCGCCCGCTAAGCCCCTCTGCAAGGGCTTTCAGATTCGCGAGGGAGACAGCGTCTCCCTCGCGTCTCTGTTAAGCCCGTAGGGGTTAATGGGAAATTTCCCATCAGCCCCTTTAGACGCGAGGGACTGATGGGAAATTTCCCATTAGCCCCTGCGGGCTTAACAAGAGACGCGAGGGAGACGCTGTCTCCCTCGCGAATCTGAAAGCCCTTGCAGAGGGGCTTAGCGGGCGGAGGGGGCCCCGCGGGACACTGCATGCTGCCGCGTCCGCGGCAGCAGCCAGAGCCCTCTTTTTCTTTTTTTAAATTTGCCGGGGGGGGGGGGGTGTTAGGACTGCTAATGGGGTGGGGGGGGGGGGGGGGGGTTTGGACTGCTAATGGGCTGGGGGGTTAGGACTGCTAATGGGCTAGGAGGGGGGGGTTAGGACTGCTAATGGGCTAGGGGGGGTTAGGACTGCTAATGGGCTGGGGGGGGGGGGTTTGGACTGCTAATGGGCTAGGAGGGGGGGGTTAGGAATGCTAATGGGCTAGGAGGGGGTTAGGACTGCTAATGGGCTAGGGGGGGGTTAGGACTGCTAATGGGCTGGGGGGGGTTTGGACTGCTAATGGGCTAGGAGGGGGGGGGGTTAGGACAGCTAATGGGCTAGGAGGGGGGGGGGGTTAGGACTGCTAATGGGCCAGGCGGGGGGGGGGGTTAGGACTGCTAATGGGCTGTGGGCTGATGGGGGCTGTCTGGAAATGGGGTGATGGGGGGTTAGGACTGCTAATGGGCTGGGGGGGTTTGGACTGCTAATGGGCTGGGGGGGTTAGGACTGCTAATGGGCTAGGAGGGGGGGTTAGGACTGCTAATGGGCTAGGGGGGGTTAGGACTGCTAATGGGCTGTGGGCTGATGGGGGCTGTCTGGAAATGGGGTGATGGGGGGTTAGGACTGCTAATGGGCTAGAGAGGGGGGGTTAGGACTGCTAATGGGCTAGGGGGGGGTTAGGACTGCTAATGGGCTGGGGGGGGTTAGGACTGCTAATGGGCTAGGAGGGGGGGTTAGGACTGCTAATGGGCTGGGGGGGGTTAGGACTGCTAATGGGCTAGGAGGGGGGGGTTATGACTTCAAATGGGCGTGGGGGGGGTAGGACTGCTACCGGGCTCGGAGGGGGGGGTTAGGACTGCTAATGGGCTGTGGGCTGATTGGGGCTGTAATGAAATGGGGTGATGGGGGTTAGGACTTGTAATGGGCTATGGGGGGGGGTTAGGACTCCTAATGGGCTAAAGTGGTGGGGTTAGGACTGCTAATGGGCTAGGGGGGGGGTTAGGACTGCTAATGGGCTGATGGGGAGGGGTTAGGACTTGAGGTGGGCTGTTGGGTGTTGTTATGACAGTAAATGGTCTGATGATGGAGTTAACACTTGAGGTGGTCTGATGGGGTTAGGACTGGTAATGGGCTATGGGGGGGTTTAGGACTGATAATGGGCTATGGGGGGGCTGGGACAAGAAATGGGCTGATGGGGAGGGGTTAGGACTTGAGGTGGGCTGATGGGGTTAGGACTGGTAATGGACTGTGGGCTGATGGGGGGGTTAGGACTGGCAATGGGCTATGGGGGGCTGACTGGAAGTGGGGGGTTAGGACTGGTAATGGGTTATAGGGGGGGGCTTAAACTGAAAATGGGGTGATGGGGGGTTAGGACTGGAAGTGGGTTGATGAGGGGGGGATAGGACTGGTATTGGGTTGGGGGGCTGCTAGGACTGGAAATGGGCTGATGCAGGGACTAGAAGGGAATGGATGCTGGGTGAGGCTGGAACTAGAAGGGAGCTGGTGTTGGGGGAGGATTAGAATGGGATGGGGCTGGGAGAGTAAAATGGAGAGGGGAAAAATATTTTGTGTGGGAGGGATAAAAAATCTACAATTGGCCGGGTATTGGGAGAGTAAGTGGGGATTGAGGATGGAGGGGTAAATTTTGAGTAGATGAAATAGGAATGAGGAAAGAGCCAAAGGAGAAAGATTAGTATGTTAAAGCAGATGTAGAGAGAGAATGGAAAAAAAAAACCAAGAAGACAGAAGAAAGGACAAATGGACAGCAGATGGAGAGTTAGCAGAAGACACTAAGAAACCAGAAGAAAGTGGCTGGAACAATTGCAACTGAAAAAAAATGCACAAAAGGTAGAAAAATATCTCTTTATTTTGAATTTATTAACTGGAATATGTCAGCTCTGGGAAATGTGCATCATTAATTTTTGCGCTTTGTTTAGTACAAGAGGAAATTAATATATAGTTTTATTTCTACAGTGTTGTTGTATATTCCAAGTTTGGCTTTTGGGGTTCCCAGTTTAATTATTGTCTTCCTGTTTCTAAATTGTGATTCCTTGTTTGGTGATGGTCTGTTCTGCATGTGTAACTGAGCTGAGGTATTCTGTTTATATAATTCCTATTTGACATTGCCACTTGTTCTTTCCCCAGTAGGTCATGTATTGTTGTTCTCTGAGATGTATTGGTTTAATATTTGCAGTGTTGCCTTTTGATAGGTAGAGTATGGTGCTTTGTGAGTCCTGGTAGTGCTGTTAGGATACGGCGGGTTTGCTATGGGTTCTAAATGGGCAGCGTTTGTAGTAGTTCCTAATGTGCCTGGCGGTTGGTACTGGATTATAGTAATGTAGAAACCTTTTAGTCTTTCTTTATCCATATACTCATTAAGAGGCATGTTTACTAAAAGTTAGTGTATGGTAACATTATGCAAATATTTATGCAAATGAAGCACCTTATGCAAATGGGGCTTTAATTGACGTGCTGGCACTTTGAGGAAATTCTTTGGTTTTGTGCGGCAGTTTGGGCACTCGGGCTCAAAAAGGTTAGCCATCACTGACCTAGGACATTCCTGTTCCACAGACAATTACCTTGATGCAAGAAAGCAGACAGCATGGTAAAGAATATGAAAACAGCATTACTGATAGAAGTGTCTGTACCGCATACAGAGAAGATCCTCAAGTACCAGTAAATGCAATAAGAGACCAAGAAAACGTGGCAGAAAGAAAGAAATTAACCCAATGCTATTGGGCACCACCAGCTGGATTAAAGAATGTTTTCCAGCATCTCTTGATACATTATCTCAATACTCTTGACCAGGAGCTCAACCAGATCCCCCAAGGCGATGAGCTGGGAAATTTCAGAGGGGCACCTCATGTGCACCCTGAAAACGTCCAGCTGAAATTAATAAACTTAAAAGAAAACCTGAAGAGAAAAAAAACAGAACACCAGCATCTGCTGGAGACAGAAAATACTGAGGGCGACCTCTAGGGGTACAGCTATATGTCTACCAGGGCTCAACCAATCAAGCTTCTGGTAGTTTTCTCTGTCTCCAACATCTGCTGGCAGGGGGACTTAACTCATTTGTCTGGACTGGTCTAGCAGGATAACTTGGAAATTATATTTGACAAACACTAAGAAAAGGCAGCTCTCGTTGGTACAATGCCACCGTTGAGATGAACATTAGTAGTAAATTTGTGAGACTGAGATTATCTCCAGCATATTCTGGCATTAGAGTGAGGTTAATTTCTATCATGACATGCAACAGGACTAAGCTAGGACTGAATCAGCCTATTTCACTGACAAAAGAATGAGGTAACAACCCTAAAAAAATATACCCAACCCACCCCCTTAGTGCACACACAATCTTGAAACACAGGGTCAGTACTTACATGGAGGGGTCTGGCGTGGCTGTGAAAAAGTGGACACAGGGTAAGGTGGGGTCCCGAGGCAGGATGGAGACCATGCTGGCTGTGGTGCAGAATCCTTCAGAATCCATACAAATCCCACTCTCCTTATTACGCAAGATGTCCATCATTGTCTCTATAGTGATGAGACCTGGAAATGAAGCAAGGCTTAAAGGAACCAATCAAAACCCATGGTGGCTGCCAGGGAAAGTTAGACCCAGCTTCCCACTGTTTGGCTTCTATAATCACCTTCATGTTTCTGAAGAAGTTCTCTGCCTGCACGGCACCGAGCCTTAGCCGCTTCCATGCGGGCTGGCTGATCAACAAGAGAAAAGACAGCTGAAAAGTTGAAATCTTCTTCTCCATTCCACCATCCCCGACACCGAGCATGGTTTCGCAGCTCTGGATGTTCAGCTGAGATCTTAGTGCTGATACTCAGCTGGTTGGAGATGTTTCGGGATCCATCTGTAATTAACAAAGGGAATTGTATTTGACTGGAAGATACTCAAGATACTTCTCTATTACTATGCACTGAACAAAGTCAACTATCTATTACCTCTGCTGGAAGAGATTAACACTGCGGCAGTGGCAAGATCTGCACACCCTGTGGTCCTGCAACTTTTCCCACAGCACCTCCCCTGCTGAGAGAGGCTGGATCCATGAAATGTCTAAGTTTTGTCTGATGCCACATTATTTAGAATTCTACAGTTTCTCAATTTAGTGAGCAAAAATAGAGCTTCATGCTATAACCAAGTCATAAAAGCACTCTGAGCACATTATCATCATCTGGATGCCGTTATAAAAAGGAAGGTATCAGTATTTATTTATTTATTTATTTATTTAGACAGTTTTGTATACCGCCTTATCCTTCAATCAAAGCGGTCACAACACAATTGGGGGATACATTTAACACACGGGGATATGAGACACATACACTAATACTTACAGGGAACATGGGCAGTGGAGGGTTAAGTGGCTTGCCCAAGACCACAAGGAGCATCTGTGGGACTAGAAACCCCAGTCCTTCCGGCCCAAGGTTACTGTCCTCTAGTGGGATTTGAACTCCTGACCTTCCGGCCTGAAGTACCTTGCCCCAACCACTAGGCTACTCCTCCCTGAAGGTAACCATGACTTCTGTGACCATTCCACCATATCAGCTTTCAGTGCTACCACCAGATCCTTCAATTATCCTTAACGAGCAAGCTGTCTTGCTCTGGGTGAGAGTAGTTCACAATGACTTCTGATGTGCTCACCTTGTATTCTCTCAGCTGCCCAAAAGCGCCCTGCTGTTTCCAGCACCCAGGCCTCCTTTCGGTCTGTCAGAAGAAAGGTGTTCTGGTAAGTGAAGAAAGTAGGGTCCTCCCTGCAGCTACCCCCTTGGCCGTACTGTTCTAGGAGCTGGGTGATGATATCCAGGGCACCGCGTGCTGATAAACCTCTCTCCAAACCTAACCTACAAGGGAAAGAAGATTTCAGAAGAGAGGCGGCGTTCTCTGGCGGCGAGAAAGCCAGGCTGACAGCCATCTCACCTGACCAAATCCATGCCCAGTAACGCCTCCCCCTCGGTTACCGGCTCCTTCGTCCACACTGCTTCGTTGCCAATGCAGACCCCATGCTCGTTTGCCCCCATCTCTGCTCCCCAAAGCCAAGCTGGGCGGCTCAGGATCACCGCGTAGGTTGCCTCAACCTGATCCACTTCCAGGTAGGTGCACTGAAGGCAGACAAAAACATGAAGAGCGTCGGTTTATAGTACACGGACCCCCAATGCAGGCACGAGGCCATCAGCGAGGTAGAAAGCGGACGAGCACGGAGTAAACGCTAGCTAACTCCAACGGGGCCCTGCTCTATCACATGATCTCCGGAAGCTCGTCCTATGCCCCGCCCCGCCCGAGAGGCTGCAGTCCTCACCGCGAGCTTGGAGCCCGGCGCATGGCGCGCTGCGGGGACATAAACCACCTCCTGCACCTCGCAGCGCGGACGATCCGAATTCTTGCCGAAGATGACGGCGTGAGTGGCGGACGCCGGAGGCAAAACCACAAAGCAGTCGCACGAGCCCAGGACACCTCCATCTGCCATACTGACTGAGAGAGAACAGCAGCGCCACCGTGCGGCCGGAGGATCACATAAAGCACCGAGTCCCAGGAGCAGCGCCACCGCGCGGCCGGAGGATCACATAAAAGCACCGAGTCCCAGGAGCAGCGCCTCCGCGCGGCCGGAGGATCACATAAACATGCAGTCTCAAGAGAAGCACCATCCTCTGGCAAGAGGACCCCATAACACCAAGTCCCAGGAGCAGCGTTACCAACTGTGCAGCCAAAGGATCCCATAGCACCAAGATTAGTGCCACCATACAGCCAGAGCACCCAGCACCATCATGTGGCTAGACTCAATGGACCCCTTATCATTGAATCCTAGGAGTGCTACTATGCAGAGGATACCATAACACCAGATCCCAGGAGCAGCACCACCATGTAGCTTAAGATCCCTATAGTACCGAGATCCAAAGGTGCACTGATAAATGGGGCCCCCAGCACTGAAACCTGGGAGAAGGGGTCTGCTACTTCCCCCAGAATTAAATCCCAAGATCCAGGGTGCAAGTTCAAAAAAGGCACAATCATCACCGAGCTTCCAGAAAGCTCAAAAATAGTGAGTTCCTGCATGTCATTGGGACATAGGGGGACATCAGCTTCATTAGTCACACAAGGCACATTTCTAACTTGGTACAGTCCTGCCAAGAGCCGACTTTCAAGAAGTGCTCTTAGCTCTTAATCTTAGGAGCAAACTGATAGGGAGGAGCCCTCAGTTCGGTGTTCCTGGAAGAGGAGACTGTTAGGTAAGGCCCGGCTGTACTATGCTAGAAATGTGCCCTGTGTAACTTGTAGACCTGGTGTCCCCCACCATGTACAGGAAATCCCTCTTGTTGGGCTTCCTGGAAGTTCAGTGATGACATTGGCATGCCTCCATACTTACACCCTGTGTGGCCACACCACTCTCACAGCCTTTGGTATGGCCCTGGGTGACCCAGTATGGCATATCTTATGTTCTTAGGCCTTCAGTACCAAATCCCAATACTAGAAGAGTGGCATATGGAATTCCCAAAACCAAGTTCCAAAAGCAGACAGGTAGGGAGCTCAGCAACTGTTCTTTTGCTGTAATCCCTCTTTTCCTTCAAGGAACTGTGCTAAATCTGCACCTTTAATTCAAAGCTGTTTTTCTCCCTGTAAATCCTTCCTGGCCTGGCCCCAGATCACAGAGTCCAGGAGATCTGCCACACTGCACACTTGGCCAGGGCTTATATATAAGACACATTGAAAGCTTTCCCCCAGTCTTCATCGCACATTTAAAGTCCCACCCTTCAAGCACTTACACACTTTTCCAGGACTGAAACTGGGGGGCCTGGTCCTGTAGCCTGAAAGAAGGGAGTGAGGCTGAACTGGCCTTACTTTGCCCTGTATTAAGCTCTGCTGATGTCATGGTTTGTGGTTGTTCAGGTGGAGACAAGCACAGAGCTGGTAATGGTGTGGGTGCTTTGATCTTCCCCTGCTCCATGAGCTCATCTGTCTGACTCATCACATGACCAGAGCAGGCCCCCCAGTAATCCAGGGGAACATTTTCAGGTAGCATTCTAATCATCCATTTCTTTGGCTTCAAAGTAGGACTAGTTTTCCAACAGGAACATGAAGGGTGTGAGATCTGCACTCCTGAGAGTCTGGGTTCTTTTGGGTTACACTGAATGCTGAAGTTGCTAAGTACTGTACGTTTGGACTCTTTCAAATTTATGGGGGGAAACTTGTGGATATGTCGACCTGTGTGAGTAATTTGGCTATACACCAGTGTGTTCTGAAGTCAGGAGCATGGGAGTAAAATTAGAGTCCCTTTAGCAGTTTAAGGTTCATTCTAGGGAAGTTGTGAGAATTAACTTTATAAAAGTGAGGTTGTTTAGGAGACTGGGGTATTTGCTAATGTCTAAAGACCTTGGCTCTGCTTCACAACCCATGACACTCTTTGGGGTGGGCTACTGGAATTTGTTGTTGAGTGGCCTTCCAAATTCATTAATAGCATTATAGCTGGTTCAGAACTCAGCTAGTCAGCTTTTTAGTCAATGTGGAAAACAAGAACATACTTCACTACTTTTAGAAGAATTACTCTGGCTTCTGACAGAGCCGGTGCTAAACATTTTGGGGCACCAGGCAGAAATTGGGAAGGAGGTCCCCAAGCCTGCTAGCAGTTGTGCCACTTTCAGCTTTAGATAATGTGGGGCCCTTTGTGGCCTGGGAACACAAGGCACTTGCCCTAGCTGCACCCCCCTAACGCCGGCCCTGGCTCCCAATCAGCCAGAGGATTGAATTTGAAATCTCTCTGGTTTTTCATGTCCTACGTATGATGGTCCAAATTATTGGAATGAATGCATGAAGAGTTCGACAGCACTCCTGTGGCTTAAGATCTACTGGGTCAAACACACTGTGGGTGCTGCTAGTGGGGGAACTGAAACTGGTTTCCACCCATCATTCAACTTTTTTCTTTCTTTCTTTAAAAGGATTTATATTCTGCTCTATTAATAATTTGGGCGAATTACAAAACTCAACGCACATAAAATAAAAACACTCTCTAAACAAAAACATAAAATCAGTCATTGAGTTAAAAAGACATTGGTGTGGAATATTCTGCCTGGTCTCCTCTGAGAGGAACAGAATTATATAGGTTCCGATATTTAACTCACGGCCATCAGTGTTTTCAAAGTGCCAGGACACTGCAGGCAAAATAGAAACTGAATATTCAGCACTGGAATGTGGGTATCCTTTGCCAGGGCCAGCCCAAGGGTTTCTGCTGCCACACTGCCCCTCTTCCCGCATCCATCATTTCACCTTGGGGGGGAGGGGGCAGCTCCACAGCCCTTCCATGGTTTCTGAAAGCTGTGGCTTTATGCTGCCACTTTGGCGCCCGCAGTAGACCATGCGCTTCTGCGCCTGCATGTGTGGCCTCCCACTCCCTGCCACCTCCGACAGGAAGTTGTGCATGGCCTGCTGCAGGCGCCAAATCAGTGGCACACAGCTGCCGCTTTCAAAATCTTGGAGAGGTCGCGGTGTTACGCTGCTCACCAGGGTCTGCCGCCCTAGACAGCTGCCTAGTGGACAGGCCAGCCTTGCCTCTAGTGCTGAAGATCTGGCTATCCACACAGTGGTGATATTCAGCCACTTTCCAGATAGCCAAACCACATAGAATTAGGATGGCTATTGAGGTGTCCTAACTTTATGCAGACGTTTATCCAGTTAATAGACTGCAAATTGCCATTAACCGGATAAGTGCTGGGACCTCCCTTGCCCCACCCAGACCACCCCATTGCTAGCCAGACAGCACCATGGTGGTTAGAGGGGTATTCAGAAATTAGGAGGCCCTGTTAACCCTTTGAATATCGGGCTCTTAGTATTTAGAAAGAAATTTGAGGTGTTCCTCTTTAGTCAGGTTTGGGGAGGGCTGGGCATTGTTGGACAGTTTTATATCTGTTTTCTGGACATATTTATGTTGTATCTTTTATGATTTAATGGACTCTGCCTAGATAGTACTGTGCTCAGATTGTGTAGAATGTAAATGTTATTAAAGTAATAATTGAGTTACCACAGTAGTCACCTCGTGGTGTTGCATCAGCACCTCCAGGAAATGTAGCTGTCTAAATTTGGCTATACACCAAGCTGTCTAAATAATACCTGGAAGAGTCAGTCTGAGCATCAAAGCTTGTCAGATTCTGGCTATACTGGTAGCCCAGCCACAGGGCACAGATGCTGCCCAGGCTGCTGCTGGGTTTTCTTCTCATCCATGTCTGATGTGCTGCTTCCTACTCCGAGTACAGAAAGGCAGACAACCAAACAGCAGCTGGTAAACTGAAAGAGGAAACTGCAGATAATCCCCAAAAGCTGAATACTAAAGGCTCAGTTTAGGGACAGACGTGGAGAAGCAGACAGAGAGGCGACTGAAGCACCTGGAATGGGGAGAGGGGCAGAGGTCAGGACTGCACAGCTCTAGGCCTTGACTATTGCAGGATAACTCTGTTCTGGTTTTCAGGCGACCCAAGCGATGCAGAGTAGCCCTGTTCTTCAGCCATAAGTCTGCAGGTGCATCTTCCTTGCATGTAACTCCTAGGGGATGATTTGGTGACAGGTTGCTTTTGGATCCTGTTGCCTCTCACTCTCTTGTTCACCATACTCTAGTCCCCAGTTTTGTGATATTGTTTGCCTTGATTAGACTGTAAGCTCTGATGAGCAGGGACTGTCAATGACATCTGTAAGCGCAGCGCTGTGTACGCCTTGTAGTGCTATACAAAAGATAAGTAATAGTAGTGGTACATCTATCAGGGGAAAAAGAGAAACCAGGAATTTCAGAGAAAATCTGCAGCACTTCATTGTATAGTAGTGACTGGTAGCTCAATATTCAGACATGAGTCTTAAACACTGGCGTCTTCTGCACAGGAGTGGCCTAGTGGTTGGGGAACAGTGCCTCGGGCCAGGGGTTTGAATCCTGCTGGAGGACAGCAAACCTGGGACTGGGGTTTCTAGTCCCACAGCCGCCGCTCCTTGGGCAAGCCATATATACTGGGTCTGAATGTACACTGCTTTGACCCAGTGAAAAGCAGTATTTAAGCATTGCTACATAAATAGATTATGCTCTGCGGGCATTTCATGGGCATCCTTAAACATAAAGAGAGAGCAGCATGGGGGGTGGGTATTGCTAATCAGATATGCTAGTTTTAGACAGCTATGGTAAAAGTTGCAGAATGTGGCTTCTGCCAGGGAATTCTGCAGTCCCTTGTAGGATTTCAGGTGAGTGGGGTGAGTTCAGAGAGGGGACAGCCAAGCAGAGGAGTGGCTCACAGTCCTCCTGCTCCTTTCCAACATATGGAAAATGAGCACGGAGGTGCCCTGGGCCTCGTTCTCTATGTTATCCCCAAGCCCGGATTTAGGCAGAGGCAACATAGGGGTACCAAATGTTGAATGTGCCAAATGCCAAGGTCAAAGAAGGGCCTGCACCTGCTTAACCTAGAACCATGATCATGTGCTGCTTCAAAGGGGCACCACTAAGCACTGTGGCTTCCTCTGCTCCTCTTCTGGCTACCCAACCTTCGCAGTCTTTGACACTTCTCCATCCCCCATTCTCCGGGGTCTGCTGTCTGATCTTACCATCTGCAAAAGGGCAAACTTTGTCTTGCATCCCCTCAGCTTATCACTCACAAAACCATTGCACAGAGCGAGTCTTGGGACCAGTCTTTGAAGCGCTCCACTACTCACCCTTTTTGCCTCCAAGTAAATTCCATTTATCACCACCCTCCATGTCTATCACTCTTTCTCTTTCTAATCCAGTCCTCCACCTTGGGACCACCCTCAGATTATTCACTTTATTCAGAGGCCTCCTATGTGGCACAGTTATCCCAGGTGAACCACGTCCAAAACATACTCCGTGTCTAATTCGATAGCTAAGCTCCCCTTATCTCCCACCCAAAAACTTTTACATATCAGAATTAAGTACAATTATTTATACACAAAAGCAAAGTCAGAAATTACCATATTCATAAAGAAGAAGAATGCAGATTTTATTTGATATGCAAATCTATTCGAATGGGCCATCACATTTCAGAAACCTTGCTTCAGCATGTTCTAATTGTTGTCACAGAAGCTATTTGCAAGGTGCAACAGGAAACCGGGGCTCTGATTACTTCCCTTAACCTAATATGTAACCTGAAAAGGACAGGAGGGATAGGAGAGCATAAAATATATTTTTTAAAAGCTGTATGACAAATATGAAATGACAGTTTAACAAACAAACAAAAAACCCACGATCTAAACTAGGCAGAACAATTTTATTTGAGTTTAAATAAAGCCATTTTCACTTCTGTTCACAGCAGCACAAGACACCCTACATGTCCGCTACAGCTTCCTACAGACCATGAAAAAGGGCTTCAAACTCCTTTACAGAAAGTTGGCAACCCTGCTATGATCATACAGCTACAGTCAGAGCAAAATACATCACGGGACTATCCGGGACACTGTGTCATGTGCTCATCCATGCTCATATCTTAGTGTTATCTAAGAGGCGCCACATGCACCAGGTCGGGTCAGTACAATGGTCACAAGCAATAGTTCTGTCCCTCTGGTGCCGTGGGCAAAGGCCAGTTGGATTAATCTCAGGATAGCAAGACCAGCTGTGTGCAAAACTTCTCCTCCGCTCTAAATCCATCCTTGTTGCCACCCACTGGGCATCCCACAGCAGTTAGCCTGAAGGAGCCTTACACAGTGGTGTAGAGGTGCCCAATGAGCATTGGGGGTGGGGGGGTGAGAAATGGAAGATCCAAAGTATTACTAAGGATAGAAGGGGAAGCAGAGGGAGACCAGTATCCCAAAGGGTTTATGCACCTAATTCTGAGAGTTGGTCTCCTAAATTGGCTTCTCTGAACATTTCCATGGCCTAAGTGTCTACATTTATGCTCAGTATTGCACCAAAGCCCTAAACTTAGGATGACACTTTTTAGAACAGGGATAGATTTAGGGCAAGGAAAAAGGTTAAAAGCTTAGCACTGTCACCTAATTTAGGCTCATAAATCTAAGCAAATTAATGGCTAGTCTAACTTTAGGAGCATAGAGGCTGATATTCAAACATCACGGCAGTGAGCCATGGTGCTTAAATATCTCTGGGATATTCAGCGGCAATATCTTATCCGGTTAACAGCTGTCCGAGCAATTTAGACCACATGAATAGCTGGCTACATTGTAATGCATATAATTTATCTGGATAGCACCTACGGCGCTCTCCCTCCACCTGTGCACTATCCAGATAACGCCACGGAAAATCACGTTCAGCACCCTTTGCCGGCAGCCTCCCATTGGACGATTGGCTCCATATAATGACCCCATGACTTTTAAGGGATGAGGGAGACAGGATTAAGCCCAGGATTTGTCACAGCATTGTCTACCACAAATTGTCCAAAATGGTTTTGTCATCTACCATTTTCATTTTTTCAACAATGTCCATGCTTTACAATCCATGAGAAAATGACATCATCCTTTACAAAATCAATGATTAGCAGGATGAGGAGAACAGTAACCATCATTCCAAGTAAATGTGAATCTAATTAGTTTTTTGAACTAGAAAATCATTTGAGAGGCAGAGCGTCCGGAGTTTCAAGTGCTGAATTCTGCATATAGGAGGAGGCCAGTCATCCAATGTTTCCAGTTCCTTCCTAGACAAGCCCCTTTTGCACCATCTAACATTAGAGTACTCTCTAATTATAATTTAAAACAGAATTCTAAATCCTCAGTATTGCACTAGAGTGCACGTAGAGCAGAAAAGAGGAAGAGCAGCCCCTGGGATTCAAGGACACCTCCAGTCCTTCTCTCAGCCTGTCCAGCTGAGTCCCACATTCAGCAAAGCCAAAGCCCAGCTAACCAGCAAGGGTGAGACCTGTCCACTGGCAGAAGCAGGTTATGCGAGGCCGGTTCTGCTGTTCCCATGCATCCATTACCGGGCTATTGCTATGGACTTCAGACACTTTGTACTTTACTGTCCTGTTTCATGTACTGCATCCTATAAACATTTCAAAGCAGATCACACTAAAAGATTACATCTCACCAAATAAAGCAAAGAAAATACCATAATTCCTTCAGTTTAGGCACCAAAGGAGTTTTGTAGCACTAGTGAGCTGAAGCCTTGAGTGGGAACCTCTTAGTGGACATGCTGCTAGCACCTGAACTTGCCATGCCAACAATCTGTCCACTCTGAGTATCTGGAGAAAAGTTGTACTAAATGAGGGACAAGGCGCTTCTGGACACCTGGAATGGACCCATGGGAAGAGTGGAACCGTAAGACTGAGCCTGCCCAGATCTGCTTCACTTGGCAAAAGTCTGAAACCTGACTGGGAATATTTGAAGGATAGATTATGCAAAGTTTGATATCAGAGAAGACGAAGAAACTCTAAACCAGCACATGTGTATAATCTTTCTGATAAATAAGACATTTAAAAAAATAAACAACACGCAATAAAAAATCTAAACTGACGTCATTAAAAACAATTGTAAAAAATATCTTTGGAACCTCAGGAAAAAAAGGTCAGATTCCTGGTTGCTGTAGTTTCAGCCTCTGCCTGCCCTCAGAGTCCCTCCCCTTTCCCTTCAGACTCTCTTGTACCTGCAGTTTCTAGTCACAGGGGTGTAGTCCGGATGGACTCCTGCAAGGCTCTCAAGCTCTTGTCGGAGAAGTGAGTGGGTGTGCCCATTGCAAACACACCAGAAACCTGCCAAAGTCTGCAGTGTACCCTTTTGGGCGCTGCCACAGCTCCCCAGCATGCTTTAGCACTGATTTATTTAAGTGAGCTGGTGTTGCTGAGGCACAGAAAAAGGAGTGGTGGATGGTAGAAACACTGAGCAATCAGATGCCAACCCTTCTATCAGAATGATTCAGGGCCTGGGTGAGATGGGAACCTGTAACATTAGATTCATGTCTGCAAAATTCTTACCACCTCCCAAATAAAAGCAACAATCCAACATACCAAGCAGCCGCAGAGTGCTGGGAACGCTAAGGAATTCCGTTTGGAAGTCCCGAGTCTCTTGCACACTCCACCCAGAGGCAACAGGCTTGAAGCCCATCTTCTGATAAAGGATCCTTCACAATTACATCTCACAGTACCAGAAGTCCTGGCCGGCAGGTCCTGCTCTGATCCTTGCTCTCCTAGGTTTGCTTTATAATGGTGAAAAGCTGGGACGTGAAAGCATACAGGGATGATGCTGTAGTAAGTCTAAAATAGGAACACCCGGCTCCACTTCCCTCCCATCTGAGGGACTCCGGTACCGTGGCCCAATGAACTCCCCCCCCCCCCAACCCGAACCCCAGTACAGGACACTTTTTTCCAGCCCCCATCCCCCTCAATGGAGCCCCAGTAGCAGGCCCACATGCAGAAGAGAGATGGGGTTCTTTCAGAATTCACCTGAATTCAAGGTTATTTTCCTGAGTTTCTACTAAATGATGGTTCTCAATAGGCTTTTGACTTTTCCTGTATAAGAAGCAGTCACGCCTGAAAGAAGGGGGAGATTAGGAACAAGGAGCCCACCCTGGAGTTAATGGGAAGAAAGTTAAACCAGCACATTTCCTTCTTCTGCTCGCCCAGTTCCCAGCCTTTCCTGAAACATGTCAGAACAAATCCTGCTCTGGGATCGGCTGTTGTAAGACTTGATGCTTCATGCTGGCAGTAAGCCGTGGAGCAGTACAAGAGACTGAAGAGGGTCAAAGTTTCATGTTCCAAGAAAAGGGGGTGGGGCCTATGTGAGGGGCTGTGCTTACAATGAGAAAGTGGTGAGTCCGAGGGCCACTACCAATACATACATTGACTTGACTCCTAGGAAGGCAAGAAGGAATTTTATGCCTAAGTTGTGACTTTGTGAGGAGGGGCAACTGGAATCCAGACCCCATAACCTTTATTTTTCAATTATTGCAACCCATTCCTTCCTGGTGCCTCTTTTCCCAATATTCCTTGCATAATATCTCACCCCCAGATAACCCTGAGGGACACAAAATTATTTCTCACTGCCATTTTCAGACATAACCAAAGTCAGATATTAAAGCCGCTCCTTGCACGTTTTTCGCTATAGACAATTTTCCTACAGGTTTTAGAAAAGTCCTACTGCATTTTAACACATTGTCCTTTTATCCACTACAGAATAAATAGAATCTACTGAGGCACTGAAAATATCCAGGTGTGAGGATACTAAGGCAGACTCTTTTCATCTCCAGTCCAGAGAGGGGTGGGGATGACGGGGTACATTAGGCTGCCAAGACCCCATTCAGAACTTCTATATCTAGACAGCAGCTATGGACCGTGCACTGGAACGGAGCTACCACTAGGATCCTGGCACTTATAAAGGGCTGAAAATGGAGGAAGGGGCAGAGCTCAGTTTGGTTGGGGGCCACTGGAAGTGCCGTCATCAAGCTCTGCTTTGGCTTTTCCTGGAGGTTCACATACTGCTGAGCTGCTCTTGTTCTCCCCTTCGGCCGCCTCCCTGGTGCCTTCGTGAGTTTTCATATGCTTGCTCAGGTGGTCGCTCCTCATAAACACCCTGCTGCAAACAGGACATGTAAACTTCTTCGTCCCTGTGTGCGTCTGAAGGTGCCTCTGCAGCTCATCGGACCTCGTGAAACGCTTGCCACAAAAGAGCCAGTTACAAACAAAGGGCCTGTCTCCACTGTGCCACCGCAGGTGGGCTTTCAAATGGGAGGTCTTTGCATAAGCTTTTCCACAGCCTGGGATGTGGCAATTATGGAGAGTCTTCTTCTTGCTTCCATCAGCGCAGGGCCCAAGACGCTCCACCTCCAGGCAGTTTGGGCAACGGCAAGCGGCTTGACCTGAGCTCCGTGGCACGGAGCGCCTAGAGCTTTTTGGCCTTGCAGAACTGTCCAACATCTGATCATGACCATGGCCATGAGGTTCCTGAGGTGAATCAAGCTGCTTAAATCCCTCCTGGCCTATCAAATGTTGTGCAGATGGCAACATATGAGGTGGAGGCCCACACAGCTGATGCTCTGACCCATAGCTGCCAAGTGCTGGCTGAAGCCCACTGGAGTGAGCTGATGATTGAAGACCACCTTGGCTGTGCTGAAGATCCATCCAACTAGAGCCAGCATGTAAATCCCACCAAGGTGGCATGCCCCCATCTTCATTAGTACTGCTAGGGTGTGAAGGTCGGAACCAGGGCTCATAATGGTGAGCCATGTCAGCAGAAGGATGAAGGAGTTTGGAGAACTGACCTACTTCCAGCTGATCTTCACTTTCCAAACTGTCACAGTTCACACCCGCTGAGCTTTGAGGTTCATAACAATTAGTACCTAGGAACTCGGGGTCAGGAACCAAGGAAAGGTTCTGGAGCACGGCTGGTTGCAGAGAGGAAATGGTGCTGGTGTCTGGGTTGCTCTGGATCTGGTACGGCTGCAGAGGTTGTAGGTCCAAGCCAGAAGAAGAGGAGTGAGGGGAATCCGAGTGCTGTTTCCCAAGAGAACCACAAACAGCAGTTAGCATTGCCGAACTCCAGATTTCAAGGAAGGCCCAAGTTGTTTGATTCTATGGAGAGAGAGAACGAAAAGCAGGAAAGAGCATATAATTAGAAGACAAAGAACGGCCAACTAATTAACACTAGTTTTTCATTTAAAAATTACTTTTATGGTAAAAAAACAAATTCTCTTCCCCAAAAGATCACAGTTGCTTCTTGTTACCCCTTCAAAGCGATTCTGTCAGAGCTTTAAAAAAGTATCGGTTTCAAAAACAAGGGGCATACGGAGCCCCTGCCTTATCATTACAATAAATCAAAGTTTGTATTAGGACACCCACATACAGAAAACTGGTTGGATTAACACAAGTTTGAACTTCTGAGCTGTAGTGCCGATCATCACACTTCAGGCTTGTGCTAATGCAGTCATTTGTCTCTCACTGTTCCTGACACTTCTCTGGACATGCAGCCAAATATTCTGCAGGATACACTCAGTAGATCAGATCTTTGAGACTACAGTAGTAGGTCCAGTGTTGTACTGTAGACCCCCAGCCCAGTCCCGGACACCAGTGTGTACAAATACAACTCCCCAACACATCACACAAGTCTTCTGTTTGTTTGGTTTGGTTTTTTTACTTCCTGCTCCTCCTCCTCCTCCAGCATCCCTCCCCCCTCCCTCAGGCTAGTGACCAGCAACCATGGCCCCCTCCTGATATCCCCCACCTCTTAGTAAACTACTAAAGAGATCCTCTTCAGAAGCCTGGACACACCCCTCCTAAATGACTCTGACTCTCAGGATCTGGATTCAAATCATCCACGGCACAGAATTAGTTTGCTCTATATTTTGTTGCTCAGTAGGTTCACATAGTCCATATCAGGTTTGCCATCCAGGCGGCTTATAATCTAGATTGATTAGATGTTTTGATGCGTGTATTAAAAAAAAAAAGGTTTAAATATAGTTCCCTCAAACCTCCTAAATATACTTAAAGGCAGTCACTTTAATAAAAGGCTTGGGGACTTCGATTATAGTAATTACAGATTGTCTGTACCGTTGCACAGCAAACCAAAACGGAAGAATCAGGCCTTGTAATTGGGCCTCTGTCAGAGAGCAGCTCAGACAAGGTCCCAGGGAAGCTAGGGGCAGAGACGGGAGGGGGGGGTTAACACTCACCAGTCTGCTGTGACCCAGACTAAAAGCAAACACTCAGCTCCTTGAAAAGCTAGGCGCTTTTCATTGGCATATTAATAGTCAAGCAATTAAGTGATAGGAAAATGAGGGCTAGAAGTGGCGCCCTCCCTCCTTCCCTTCAAGCAGGGTTCTTACCTTTGCTACTCAACCCCATAACCTCCTCACTTATTACCAAGGTCATCTTTATCTTCTTTATATCGTTTATGATCAAATGTATCTATATTTAACTTTTCTCAAATACAACTACTCCCCCGTCACCCTCCCATACACTACCCTTACCCCCTCCAATACTCCGCGATAATCTAATTATCTAAACCCGAGGGTCTAATGTTACGTTGTAATATACTACTGTATAATAGTTCACGTCAAGCCCTATGTTATATGTATTTCTCTCCAAGTTACTCCACCTGTCCTTTGTAAAGTTGTGTTATACTGTAAACTGCCCTGAATAGAAGGCAGGGCAGTATAAAAGACCTGCTAAATAAATAAATAAATTCAATCTGTTTAAGACTGTTTGCATTGCAGTTTTCACTGTCCATTTCAGAAAGGAATTTTTACAAAAATGGGGACGTTTAATCCTCCCAGTTTGGCAGGTGTCAAAATAGTTATGTTTCCCTAATGGCGATGGGCCTATACTTTAGGAGTTCTCAGTCTCAGCCACAAGGCCCAGGAGGAACTACCCTAAGCTCACTGCTCAGATCTTAGCAGAAAGAAGCGCAGAGCGCTGCATTGAACTGCCACCTGTGTCTTGCTGAGTTTCACCAGGGATTTCTTCGAAGGGGGAGGTTTAATCCTCCCACTTTGGCCAAGGTTCAGACAGTTTCATGTCCTGAATAGGAAGAAGCGGCAGGCGATAAGCTCCCTATCCCTCTTCTCCTATCCTCAGCTCAGAGTTCAAACAGCCAAAAATCCAGGATGGGCCGCAGGTCCCAGGGCTGTGCAGCATACCACCGGCACTGAATCTTCCCTCTATTTTCCACCACTGGTACTTCCTTGGGGCTGGGATCTAGCACTACATGTACAAGAAGCTGGGGCATTTTTCCTTTCTACACCCATCCAACTTACTTTAGCGCCATCACTATAAGGGGCCCGACAGGTGGTCATGAGATGTCACAAGTGTATGATGAGTGAGTCCGAGGCTCTCCCTCTACAGCGTCTTTAACCTGCTCATTGCTTCCACAGGAACCACTAAGCAAACCCATTTGTGACTCCCCCTAGGGAAAGAGCTTTACCTTCAGTGCTTTTTCCATAGCAGCAAAGGGCCTGATTTACAAAAACCTTTCCTCCCATCGTCTGTAGAGTGAATCAGACCCAAAGTCTGTTGTGGAGCTCACAGCCCTCTAGCTAAAGCACCAGGACTCATCATGTGAGCAGTGCTACTGGTGATAAGTGTTCAGGTATAATGTCTCGTCCCCCAAGAGCTTACAAAGGCACTTTCCAAGCTCACAAGGTGCAACAGTGATGGAAATAGGATTTGAACTCTGAGCTTCCCTGGTTCTCAGCCCATTGCTCTATCCACCGGGCTACTTCCTCTCCTCCAAATCTCCTCAGCAAAAGCACAAAGACAGTGCTCCTGTAGTAATAAAACCAGCGTGGTACTGGGCAGACTGGTCATAGACTTTTATGGAGAATAATTCAATTAAGAAAGCCGTTGAACAGAGGTGTCCAAAAAGCATGGTCCGCATGGACTCTGAAATTCCCTGATAAACTGGTCTCTTGTCCACTGCAGGTCCAGTTGAATCAGCTGCGAGGGTGTGGCCGGGGAACTCGGTGCCCATTGCAGCTGCTGGTTGATTATCAGGGCAGAATCTCACCTATGATTTCTGCAAAATCGGAGTCAGGTTTAGGGAATTTCTTTCCTACCCGCACTTATGCAGGAGCAGGGAATAGGTGAATGGTGGTGAACTTCCTAACTAGGACTGAAACCAACCCTTGCATTAAATATCAGTTTTCACCGCAGAGGTGGCTGCGTGTAGATGTTTTCAAGAGCAGTTCTGACCTTAGATGGTGAAAATAATTGTTGAACTAGAATTAGAGAAAAATAGTGGCTAAAGTGAACAGGTTATGATCAGAGTGTAAAGAACATAGCTTCTTTCCCACATCTGATCTGCATCGCCCATGAGCTCTGGAGTGAGATTTTAAGACAGTTCTGGATTTCTTACAATCTTATTCTGAAGCATTAAAGGACCTGCAGCGCTGATCCCAGTGAGTAAAACCGGGAACTAAAAGCCCCATGCTGCATTGCAATGCACATTTAAACCAGAACTGGGTAACTTGGCAACTCTGGGACACACAGGAAACAGATCTTACCAGACAAATCAAAGTTAATAACAAGAAAAATAATAAAATTAATCAACAGGTCTAAATAGCAGTTCCGCAAGGAGTTCACGTGAGGGTAAATTATCCAGTGTCCGAGGCCCATTATACGAGCTTCAGTCTCGCTATATTCGGGAAACCGGCTCTCGGGCGTAGCTGCAGGGGTGCGATTTCCTCCAGAAAAGGTAACAAGACGGGGGGATCCAGCAGCTCCAGAACCCCCCCCCCCCCCCAGACACAGGAGATCTATTGCCTTTGCCCCCCCCCCCCCCCCCACTCATATCGTGGGTAACACTGGCTGTGATTTTGCTCCGTTTTACACACATCAATTCACTTTTTCTGCGAGATAACTAGAGCACATTGAAAACGAAAAGGAAGCAAATGTTGCCCCATTTTTTATTTGGAAATGAAACATTTTTCAATTCGTTTCACAACGAACGAACGTCCCGCAACTGCGCTGGGACGTGGTATTTCCTCCCAAATGCTGTCCAGGTCCCGTCGCAGCCCTTTCTCCCTTCTGCGAGCGCATTTTGCGCCTGGAGAGACCCGAATCCCTTTGCCCCTCAGCACTTCCGAGCGAAAAGAAAGCGGAGCGGACGAAGCCAGTCGAGCCGAAGGGTTCAGAGCCCCAGCCCGGGGTCCCGCTAGGGAGGAAACGCACTGTACGTCCATGGCCTGCCCCAATCTCCTTCCTACATATTTACGGACTACAGTCTACAGATTCTTCGGTTGCATTTTATTTTTTGTGCATTCGAGGGGACTAAGGCAGTAACCACACGACACGTTAGACTGTGCATCCCAAGGAAATCATTCACTGAAGCTTCGCGAATTTGTACGCGCAGTAAAACCATAAGCCCCGTTATTAGCTGTATTTCTTTATTTAGCACCTTCCTGATGGAATTCAGCCGTGGCGGCATCGGGGGGGGGGGGGGGGAGGAGACATTGGGGTGGGGGGCAGGAGAATTGGATGACTTGGCAGCTTTCTTACTGGGAGAACATCTTTTCCACTGGGCACTGCGTCCCGTGACCCACCCCCGTGGCCCTCGTTGAAAGCGCTGGCGTGATCCAAGGAGTTAGACGGACAAGAGCCCAGGTCCCGATCTAGCAATCCGGCACCTCGGTTTAAGGGATCAGGTACAAAACGCGGCTAAGCGGAGCTGACAATACCGAAGAATTTGGCCCATTTCTAATTCTTGATGTTATACGAGCGAACTAGACATATACTGGTGTGAAATACCCGGGCCAGCTGGCTGCCGGAACGTTCTGCTTCTTTCTTTTTCTTAATGTATAAATGGCAGGTACAGGTAATGGGGGGGGGGGGGGGGGGGGGTCCTGGTCTCCGATCTCACCACGCTGCTTACAAGGGCTCCTCTTGGGTTTCTTCCCAGGTCCTTTTGCCCTAATTTCTCACAATTTCTTACACTTTCAGAATAAATTCTGGGCCCCGTTTAGTGGAGTCGCACCTGAATAATCTTGTGCGCCCAAGGTTGTAAGTATATCTGCTCGGGGCTGACGTACCCGCACAGCGGTGAGAACGACAAAGCACAGTCAAGCAGCACATACGCCGTATCCACAATCGGAAATCCTGCTGACCTCTGTCCTGAAACGGGCACTGGGGGGCTTCTTTGCAAGTCCCTTCCCATCCCATCCCAGAGAATCGCTCAAGGCAGAAGACAAACACAAACTTCAAAGCGGTTCCATTTCTGGAGACTTTCTCCTAACCTAAACTTCAGAGAGGCGGCTGGGTTCGGGAACGAGGGCTCGGTTCCTCGCTCCTCTTCTTACCTGGCTGGAGGTGACGAGCAGAGTGTCCGCGCAGCTCGGGCAGGGAAATCCGTCTATCCCAGACTACTGCCTTCCCTCCTTTTTGCCCATCCCAGCTCCTCCCTCCTCTCTGCTGTTGCTGCTGCCCATTAACCCTTCCGGCGCCAGGCCGGGGCAGCCGAGGGGCAAATCGGCTGCGAAGTTTGGCATGAGCCACGCTCGACCTCGACGAATGCCCAGGCGCTTCGGGGCACTGCGTGGGAGGAGAGGTAGGTTTCATCTACGGGGAGAGCTCCCAAGACTAGTCCAGACCTGTAGGAAATTAGGCTAATAATAAAAAAGGGATCGGTTGATAGCAGTTTCGTTGCTTTATTGATTTCTAACTCGCAGGGCGGTCGCACTGCTTTCCGCCCCCCTTTTTGCAACCCAGTCTAGGAGGGAGAGAAAGCAGAGTCACTCCGGATTACGGGGAGTTTCGTTAACTCTAAAACCTCCTGTTTCACGGAAAGATTTCCAAAGTTTGGGAGGAAACGGTGTCACGAAACTGTTTTATTAGCCCGCAGAATCGTTATGAGACATTGGGAATAAAGTAGCTACGTCTCCTGAAAACACAGAAATAAGGTTAATACATAAAAGCAGCAATTACGTGAAATAAGAAACAGCATCATCCTAATGATAATAAAGCAGAAACCCCCAAAACAGGAGGCGACACTTTTCTGTTAAACTAACTTTATGCATTTCGGATTACCTTTCGTGCTGGTTTCGTTCCGATCGCAGGAAGCGGGGTTTAGTTCCCGAAAGCTAGTCAAAAAATGCATGAAGTTAGTGCGATGGTGGATGGTGTGCGCGTATCTCTCTCGAGCCTGTGTTTCGTTAGACGTTTATAGGCAGCCGCGGAGCATCGTGGACTGCGGCTCCCCTGCCCGGCCTGGGGAGATCCGCATCCTGCAATGTTTTTAGTCGATTAATGTCATCAGAGAATTTGCTTTCCTAACTAAAGGGAACTTATAGAAATAAAGAATAATAAGAAAATACAGCAACAATTGCATTCAATAAGAAACAGCATCAACATGATGATAATAAAGCAGACTATGAGGCGACACTTTTCTATCGGACTAACTTCATGCATTTTTTGACTAGCTTGCGGGAACTAAACCACTCTTCCTGCGAACGGAACGAAATCAGCACGAAAGGTAATCCGAAATGCATAAAGTTAGTTCAACAGAAAGGTGTCGCCTCCTGTTTTGGAGGTTTCTGCTTTATTATCATCATGATGATGCTGTTTCTTATTGAATGCAATTGTTGCTGTATTTACTTATTATTCTTTATTTCTATAAGTTCCCTTTAGTTAGGAGAGCAAATTCTCTGATGAGATTAATCGACTAAATACATTGCAGGATGCGGATCTCCCCAGGCCGGGCAGGGGAGCCGCAGTCCACGATGCTCTACGGCTGCCTTTAAACGTCTAACGAAACACAGGCTCGAGAGAGATACGCGCACACCATCCACCCAGAGGGATGAATGCGCCCAGCAGTCCAGCCTGGGAGATGGGCTCAAAAGGGACACAGGAAGATGAAGGTGCTTGTAGCTTCAAGGAACCCCAGAGCCCGAGCTGAAAGAATATATTCGTATAGGCAGAAATAGGGGAGAACGATTAAAAGCGAAAGAAAAACGCCACTGCAAGGGGAGAGCGTTTATTTGCGCTAACTTAACGCGCTTGTATGGCTGAAAGCCAAATCCTCCCCTACCCGTCTTTGCCGTGCCTATCCCACTACCACGCTCTCGGCCCTTCATTGCACCGACCTCGGGCAGGAGTGGAGGCAAGTTTGGCGCTTATTAGATTATCCGTCGCATCAGTAAACAAGGGAGACAGCTCTGAAAGATGTTTCCCGAGCCTCCGGACAAAAAACACAACTAAAAAGAGATGTTTTGGTATGTAATATTTGTATACTGCTTTCCTTAGATATAGTCCAACCCAAAGCAGTTCACAAAACCTACGGGTAATACAACAAATAATATCGGTCACACAAACATCAAACCTACAAATTAATACAATTCATAAAAATATAAAATATTGCACAATAGCTACACACATTCTTAAATAACTTACAGCCTTTCTTAATTAGTGAATATTGGTAGACACATGTTGCAACATGTTCAAACCTTTGTGTCATGACAACAAAGAAATAAAAAAACCTTTGTGAGTGTGTGTGTGTGTGCATGTGTGTGTGAGGAATGTGCTTAGGGGGAAAGGGTGTGAGGGCTCTCTGTGTTGTAGAGCATGGGTGGAGAGTGGGTATGTGGTGAGGCAACAGAGAAAGTGTGAGTGTGTGGGTGTGTACATGTGAGTGTGTAAGTGTGTGTGAGGAGTGTGCTTAGAGGGAAAGTGTGTGAGGGTTCTCCGTGTTGTAGAGCATGGGTGGGGAGTGGTATTTGGCGGGGCAGCAGGGGAAGTGTGTGCATGGGAGTGTGTGGGTGTGGGTGTGTAAGTGTGAGTGTGTAAGTGTGTGTGAGGAGTGTGCTTAGGGGGAAAGGGTGTGAGGGCTCTCTCTTATACAGCATGTGTGGTGAGTAGGTATGTGGCAGGGGCAGCAGGGAAAGTGTGAGTGTGTGTGTGCATGTGAGTGTGTAAGTGTGTGTGAGGAGTGTGCTTAGGGGGAAAGTGTGTGAGGGCTCTCTGTGTTGTAGAGCATGTGTGGGAAGTAGGTATGTGGTGAGGGCAACGGGGAAAATGTGAGTGTGTGTGTGTATGTGAGTGTGTAAGTGTGTGTGAGGAGTGTGCTTGGGGGAAAGGGTGTGAGGGCTTTCTGTGTAGTAGAGCATGGGTGGGGAGTAGGTATGTGGCGGGGGCAGCAGGGAATGTGTGTGTGTGTGTGTGTTTGTGCATGTGAGTGTGTAAGTGTGTGTGAGGAGTGTGCTTAGGGGGAAAGGGTGTGAGGGCTCTCTGTGTTATAGAGCATGTGGTGAGTAGGTATGTGGCGGGGCAGCAGGGAAAGTGTGAGTGTGTGCATATGAGTGTGTAAGTGTTGTGAGGAGTGTGCTTAGGGGAAACGGTGTGAGGGTTCTATGTGTTGTAGAGCATGGGTGGGGAGTAGGTATGTGGCGGGGCAGCAGGGAAAGTGTGTGGGTGTGTGCATGTGTGTGAGGAGTGTGCTTAGGGGGAAAGTGTGTGAGGGCTCTCTGTGTTGTAGAGCATGTGTGGGGAGTAGGTATGTGGCGGGGCAGCAGGGAAAGTGTGAGTGTGTGTGCATGTGAGTGTGTAAGTGTTGTGAGGAGTGTGCTTAGGGGAAACGGTGTGAGGGCTCTATGTCTTGTAGAGCATGGGTGGGGAGTGGTATGTGGTGGGGCAGCAGGGGAAGTGTGTACATGTGAGTGTGTGGGTGTGGGTGTGTGCATGTGAGTGTGTAAGTGTGTGTGAGGAGTGTGCTTGGGGGATAGGGTGTGAGAGCTCTCTGTGTTGTAGAGCATGGGTGGGGAGTAGGTATGTGGTGGGGGCAGCAGGGGAAGTGTGAGTGTGTGTGTGTAAGTGTCTGTGAGGAGTGTGCTTAGGGGGAAAGGGTGTGAGGGCTCTCTGGTTTGTAGAACATGTGTGGGGAGTAGGTATGTGGCGGGGCAGCAGGGAAAGTGTGAGTGTGTGTGTGTGTGTGTATGCATGTGAGTGTGTAAGTGTGTATGAGGAGTGTGCATAGGGGGAAAGGGTGTGAGGGCTCTATGTGTTGTAGAGCATGGGTGGGGAGTAGGTATGTGGTGGGGGCAGCAGGGGAAGTGTGTACATGTGAGTGTGTGTGTGTGTGTACGTGTGTGTGAGGAGAGTGCTTAGGGGGAAAGGGTATGAGGGCTCTATGTGTTGTATAGCATGGGTGGGGAGTGGTATGTGGCAGGTCTGCAGGGAAAGTGCGGGCTTGTGAGTGTGTGTGTGAGGAGTGTGCTTATGGGGAAAGGGTGTGAGGAGTCTCTGTGTTGTAGAGCATGGGTGGGAGTAGGTAGGTGGCGGGGGCAGCAGGGAAAGTGTGTGTGTGTGTGCGCGCACGCACGCATATGTGAGTGTGTAAGTGTACGTGTGTGTGCGCGCGCGCACATATGTGAGTGTGTAAGTGTATGTGTGTGTGCGCATGCATGTATGTGTGTGAGGAGTGTGCTTATGGGGAAAGGGTGTGAGAGCTCTCTGTGTTGTAGAGCATGGGTGGGGAGTAGGTAGGTGGCAGGGGCAGCAGGGAAAGTGTGTGTGTGTGCGCATGTGAGTGTGTGTGTGTGCACACGTATGTATGTGTGTGAGGAGTGTGCTTACGGGGAAAGTGTGTGAAGGCTCTCTATGTTGTAGAGCATGGGTGGGGAGTGGTATGTGGCGGGGGCAGCAGGGAAAGTGTGGGCCTGTGAGTGTGTGGGTGTGTGCATGTGAGTGTGTAAGTGTGTGTGAGGAGTGTGCTTACGGGGAAAGGGTGTGAGGGCTCTCTGTGTTGTAGAGCATGGTGAGGAGTAGGTATGTGGCGGGGGCAGCAGGGAAAGTGTGTGTGTGCGCGCGTATGTATGTGTGTGGGGAGTGTGCTTACGGGGAAAGTGTGTGAGGAGTCTCTGTGTTGTAGAGCATGGGTGAGGAGCAGGTATGTGGTGGGAGCAGCAGGGAAAGTGCAGGCCTGTGGATGTATATATACAAGTCAGCACATGCAGCATGGCACAGAAACTCAGGTGGAGACAGTGGTCCATGATGGAAATGCGTAAAAGCTGGATCCTCCAGATCTAGGTTATACTACCTTAAATTGGATTGGTGGAGAATCTGGCTTTTACCTATTTAGTGGTATAACCTGCTGGATCTGGAGACTTTGGATTTATTCAAACCTCAGTGGCAATGCATCTATTGCTGGGAAAGCCTCCAGTGGGGCTTGGGTGCAGCACTAGGCCATTTCTTTTCCTGCAGTGAAAGACTCAAATTAGATCCATTAGATCTAGCAGATCCCGCTCGGGATCCAGAGCCAGATCTTACTAGAGGTTTTCACTGTTGGAAAAGAAGCCTGGCCCAGATCTAACTTGAGTCAAGCGCTGTAGCGGAGGCATCAGGCTGATACTGATTTAAATCCCTGCTGCTAAACAAGGCTGGCTCAACTATTAAGAAAACCAGGCAGCTGCGTAGGGTGGGGCGGGGGAAGAGCAGGACATTGAAAGCTAAACAAGACATTTTGACAGCAAAGGACGGTGTAAAGCTTAAGGTCTGCCTAAGGCGCCAATATCTTGAACCTGCTCTGGGGCCAGTCCCGCTGCTAAATAGGTAATTAAGATAGTATAACTTAAATCCAGATGATCCGAATGTTATCCAGACTCATTTGTGATGCACAGGAGGAAACTAGAGATCTGCAGGACCACCTGGCTGCATGGTATCAGAGTGACTGGCTGGTGTTAGAGACACAGATAGCTGGTTGAGTCAGGCATAGTTCGGGGCTGGGGGTCACATTCATTGTATTTATTTAATTTGATTTATATCCCCCCAAATCACCAACCAGTAAATACTGCATGAGCAGGCTAAAGCCTTGCTCTAAAAGCTTTATGAAATAGCAAAATGCAAAAATTATTTCTGGAGAATTATTCAACATAAAAAAAATTGAAAAATAATATATAATATCTTATGTTCTTATGTTCATTTGTCAAAATAATACAATAAGATATCACTGTCCTTGTGTAATAAGTAATTTAAAATGCAATGAATATAAGAACACAGAGATGCCAAATTCCCTCAAGATAATTGCAAAAATGCACCATAAGGAGTGGCTTCCTCCCCATCAGGCTTAGAACATCCTCCCCTTCACCTCCTAATCGATCCCTCTTTCCACCCCAGCTTTCTCCGTCCTTTCCCTCAAGGCCCAGCCCCTTGCCTCCTTAGCTATCTCTTACTTTTTCTTCTGACCCCCCCCCCCCCAGCTCTTTTCTGCCTCAATCCCACACTAACCTCAGAGCTTGGCCTCTGTCTCTTCCTTCCCCATGCTAACTCATGCAGCCTGACTTCTAATACATACGGGCCATGGCTTCTTCCCTTGGTCACAGGGCCGGTCTTGCTGCTTTCCTCCTCTTTTTTCCCTTACCACCAATTTCTGTGCAATAAATGTAAACTTCCGCACGGGTGGGGGATTCTACTCAGAATTCAGCATTTTATGCAGTTGCGTGGAATTTCTCCGGGTGCATTACAAAATACAGTTTTTGGTCAGATTAAACTTCAGTAACATCAGGTCTGTGTTTCTTCTAGTTATACTTTCTTTTTTTAAATTCCTTTTTCAGTTTCTAATGTTTTTGGTGCAAATAAGTCAGCTTTGGGCAGCAATCTTATTCTCACGTTCTTTCTGTTGAATGGGGACTAAGCAATTATCACCATGTCTTTGCTGTTATCAGAAATTAGCTACTTTCATATATGCATGATTTGCAAGCACATCTATTTTGCAAACATTTCACGTATAATCTCTTGCTATAACATTTAAAAACTGACTGCCAGGGATGAACTTGAGTGGTCAAGAGATGTTCCTGCAAAGTACAGAATCTCCTGCAGTGTCCGCATCTCTTAGCTGAGTGGATTGTATTCTAGCTGCCCTCTGCACTAGGTGAGGGGGTCGGACTAGGTTTGCCTGTGCCGTACAGTCTGCCCAGTCTTGGATGGAGTGCAACGTCTGCACAATGTTACCGGAGGTAAGGGAGCTGAGTCCTTGCACCCCTCATTGTTCTGATGGGGAGGGAGGGATTTGAGGTATTTGCAGCCAATATACTCTTTCCAGACCTTCGAAGAGACCCAGCATGCCACCTACTCTGGAGGGGACTGCTAAGTTAACAATCACCCCAATGGGAAAATTTCAGTAGCATTTTGCAATCTGACCTGCAAAGTTCACCTGAAAGAAAAGCCACATTTGCCGGTATTTCATGATTTTCATCAGCTTGTACAGATTTCCTGTTCCTTTACGCTGACTCTGTCCTTGGATGTGTGGATGGAGGGTTATATGGGCTCTGAGGCCTGTAGGGTTTATTTAGGTTTGCAACAAGATACAGTAGAAAGAATTGCATTTCATGTCTTCAGATTAATAGAAAAAGCCTAAGGAGACTCCAGAAGACGGTCACTGGTTTCTCCTAGGCAGAGATGGCTGTGGGAGAGGGCTGGAAAGTGTGTGCCATCTTTCACGAGGTTAATGTAGAAGCAGAAGTCTGCCCACCCTCCGTCGTCTCCTCTGGGAAGCCTGGCTTCACCTGGGACGGAAGGATGAGATAAAGCAGCAGGAAAGAGGGATTTCGGTTGAGACAAGCAATTCTGCCTTCAGACATTGGTAAGGTGCCAAGAAGGCATTTATCTTTTCTCAAAACAACAGAAAACACGGAGAGGAAGTTATCTGGGGAACTGGGGCATACTCGGTGCCATTTCCCACCACAAACAAAGGTGCGCTCTTTCCAGCTAGTAAACAGAAAGTACAGGATAAACATAAAAAACGGACTTTGGAAAATTATCTCTTCCCTGTGGTGTAATTGCTTCTAGAGATAGAGGAGGATGGGGTCAGTCCTGCACCTCTAAAAAATCCCCCAGGAGCAGGGGCACGGGATTAACCCTGCACTTCTGATACACGCCACAGAAGCAAGGAGACGGGGCTCAGCCCTGCACCACTAATGAATATCTCAGGGGCAATTTCTCCAAATGGCTGAGTTTTGCGCATACTATGGCAGTCGTGAACCTCGCTTCTAAGCCAGGGTATGTGGAGTCTCATGAATTTACTGCTAATGCTCGGCGTAGTGCTTGCATCATGCCACGGAGAGCCGCTTCCTGGAGTTCATAAGATGTAATATGTATGGGTAATTTATCTAGGTGTGCTTGGAAATTTTTCTTTATCGGGCATGTGCCTCCCAATATGATGGGAAATATCTCTGTATCTTTCTGTCACATTTTCTTGGTCTCTGACTGCATTTCTTGGTACTTCAGGATCTTCTGCCTCTCCACGCGACTCACAGAGTAATCACTTGGAACCGACACCCCTATTATCAATGCCGCTCTGGTGTTTTTCTCCTTTGTCACTATGTCGGGTTTCCTCGCATCCAATTTCCTTATCTGTTGGAATGGAAACATCCCACATTATAACTTTTTCATTCTCCGTAATGCGCATAGGGGTCAGGACCCCAGTGTTGTTCTGTTACAGCGATGTTACAGTGCTCACAAAGCTTCTGATGGATGCGAGGTGCCACCTTGTTCTATCTTACAGTATAGACATTTTCTGCCATCAGCACTCAGCTCTAGGGAGATGGGGTTAGCTCTGCACCTCTGATGAATATCTCAGCTGTAGGGAGATGGGGTCAGCCCTGTACCCCTAATGAATGTCTTGGGGGCAGTTTCTCCAATGGCCTAGTTTTGCACATACCGTGACAGTCATGAACCTCACTTCTAAGCAGGGCATGTGGAGTCTGATCTCAGTCTCTCATACTCACTGCTAATGCTCGGCGTAGTACTTGCATCGTGCCAGAGAGAGCTGCCTTCTGGAGTTCGTAAGATGTAACAACACGTATGGGTAGTTTGTCAAGATGTGCTTGGAAATTCTTCTTTATCAAGCCTGTGGCTCCCAGTACAATGGGAAATATTTCTTTATCTTTCTTGGTCTCCGACTGCATCTCTTGGTACTTCAGGATCTTCTGCCTCTCCATGCGATTTACAGAGTAGTCACTTGGAACCAACATCTCTATTACCAATGCCGTTCTGGTGTTTTTCTCCCTTATCACTATGTCAGGTTTCCTCACATCTCATTTTCTATCCATAAGAATGGGAATGTGCCATGTGATCAGCACCTCTTCGTTCTCTGTAATTCTCTTAGGGTCATGTTCCCAGTGCTTTTCAGGCACAGTGATGTTGTAGTGTTTACAGAGTTTCCAATGGATGTGGCTTGCTACTTTGTTATGTCTTTCTGTACTGATTTTTTTCCACCATCAGAAGTTCACAGCAACTATGAGGTGAGTCATTGTTTCCAGCTCTTTCTTACAGAACCAACATATGTCTGTTTTGCCAATTTCTTCAGTGCTCGCTGTAAACCATCTCGTCCATAATCCACCGTCCTGGGCTGCAGCTATCACTCTCTCATCCTTCAGTTTCAGTTCAACTCCTCTTAACCATTCATGAGCCTGTTCTTGATTGACAAAGGGTTCCTGGATTAACATTTTGTATTTCCCACTGTATTTGTGCAGTTGATACTTGTTTTTCCTCTAGTAGCAGTACATTATCTCCTCTTTATCTGCAAAAGTTCACTTAACTGTAGTTAATCCTCTTAACTTTTTCATTCATTTCTGTGGTTTATCCCCTGCCACAGTGGGTCCATGAACACGCTCGCCGTGGCCTTTATCTGTGGCAGGCATCTGCAGTGTCTGCACTATTGCTACCACCGTCGTTAGCCTTAGTGCCGAGGCTACAGGTGGGCACCTTTTTATCCTGGGCGACGTGCAGCCAGTATGTATTTTTCTTTTCCTTTCCTATCATACTTCAGTTGTAGTGTCACCTGGTTGAGATTTAGTATAGATTTTGTACAATGGGATCGCCGTGTGAAGGTACCCAGCAAGACTTGGGGAGGGAAGTATATTCTTTCCCCCTAAGAAATGCACAGTCATTCACTAACTACAGCTAGTGAATTTTATGCTGCACGTCCCCTTGATCCCCTCAGCTGTAGGGAGATGGGGTTATCCCTGCACCCCCGATGAATCTCTCAGCTGTAGGGAGATGGATTAGCCCTGCACCCTGATAGACTGCCCAGAAGGAGGGACGTGAGTTTACACTGTAGTATGCAGAGCCCTGAGCCCAGCACATTTTCCATATCACTCTTTGGAGATGTTGATGTGGGCAGATACAATCATCTCTAACACTTAAAAGCTCAGAATTAAAACAGAGAGACCACACAGGTAGAGTAAATAATGTTTATGCAAGAGAATGATTGTCATAAAGCATTTCCGCATGGATACATGTTTGAAATACCAAAAAATGCCTTGAAATTACAGTTAATTACAGAGTCTATTTGCATAAATTACAAGGTGAGTTTACAAATTCTTTCAATCCATTCCATGTGCTTACGCAGCAGGTTAAACCCAAGTTGTGTGTGTTGGAGAGAGGAGCTTTTCCTGCCCTTTTAGACTGGAAGATCTGCCTCTCTATTCGGTCTCCCATGTTACTCTAGGTATGGGGTGTCACCCCTCCAGAATGTCATCTCATTCCTCGACTGGCCTGGTGGTGATTCAGATGCTCTGCTTGACCATGTAGAAGGTCCCTGGTTTGATTTCTGGGTGCTCCCAGGGGGAGTTCTGGTCATTATGTCAGAGTGACACCTAGGTGTCAGAGTCAAGCCTCATGGCTGCAAAGAGAGAAAGTCTACATGGCCCTTGGCCAAGGATGGTTTCTGCATTGATTCAATTGCATATGTCTGAGATGGGACATAAAATAACAGAAACATTTCCAGCAGTGAAGCTAGATGCCAGCCTGGTTCCAACTGAGATCCAGAGAAAAGAAACAGGAGAGCACTGGAGGGTCAAAAGAGTGATCTTATCATTTCTACTTGACTTGACACCCATCTTTGGCCTTATTCAAAAGAGTTTCATTAAATAAGGTCCCATAGCAGCTATTAGCAAACCTCAAGGAGCCGTGTTCTATGGTCTCCCCTGCAAGAACAGACAATGACCAGGGCTTGATTTAAGGTGGCAATGCCCATGGGCAGTAGCGGAGAGCACTGGGGAGGAGAGGCGTTTCCCTAGAGATCATGAAACATGGTCCTAAAGCAAGTGGAATCAGGCTTCTCTTTAGCTGGGGCAATTTGTGTTTTCAAAATTTGACACTCCAGGCAGTTGCCTGTGTTGCCTGTGTTGCCTAAATCCAGGCCTGCATGTGACTCAAGGATATCGGGTTATGTGACAGCACGTCTCAATTGCAAAAGAAGCAGAACTCGAACATTCAGTACTAACAGATTAGAAACTCTTCTCATACCTTCTCTCAGTGCAGCTATGAGGATGCAGAAATTGTTTAAAGAAAATGGTCCTTGATGGGGGTTTGAGCCCAAGTGAAGAATGTTTGTGTAACGGAGGTCATTCAGTTGCTAAACTAGAATCTCATGATGTTACCAAGTTGCTTCCTTCTGAAGGAAGTGATCCAGGAATTGACGCTGGCGGCTATTTCACCTGTGCAATATGATGGCTGACCCTGCTTAAGTTTTTGCTTTTGCCTGATTCACTCAGTTGTGCAGATCGGTGTGAAGTAGAAAAATGCAGACTGCGAGAACCCCAGGTCTTCTTCAAAGAGACCGTGCCCTCATTTTACTGACTCCAGTACAGGAAGAGTCACTGCTAACTCTTCCTGGGATTGGACTCTGATGAACCCTCTCCTTCCTGATGCTTCTCTGAAGAAGACACTGCTGTCGGCTCTTTCGGAGGTCTTGGAGAGTATGCCTCAATCCAACCTTCACCTCCAAGACCAGAGACGCAGAACCAGGACATCCGTCTCCTTTCTTTCCACAATTAGATGCTTCTAAAGCTTTAGCTTCTGTCTCCCGTTTGACATTAGGGAGGCTCCACAATTTCTGGCATGGCTGCTAACATTGTGGGCGCTAAAGCATCTCCATTTTAGCCAAGTCATCTGCATTTTAAAGTGCAGCAACTGGTGGTCGGGAACATTAATGCGCAAGCATGTCTGCCACCGCACGTTAAACAGCAATCGCAGGAGGGGCGGGAAATGGGCAGAGAGCACGTTACCACTAGCACAGGGCAATTGCTGCGCACTCAGCAGCAACGCGGCTCTCGACATGAGTTCCCCTAATGACTGCACCCATTAGCTGCTGGGAGCATACTGGTCACACCCCCGACAGCTAACGCAGAGGCTTTGCAATTAACATATGTTTGTTTGGGGCTTTAATTGCAAATCCTTAGCGTTAGCTGCATCCAGGCTGCTGTTCTGCTGTGCTTTCTGCAAATTTGGCCCGCTACCTGCTGGGGAAACGCTATGCATGGCTTTTGTAAATAACAACGCTCTATCTGCACTTTTTTGCCATACTAATTACTCAAAGAATATTGGTGCTAGAGGTGGGATTTGAACCTGGGCTTCTCTGGTTCTCAGCCTGATGCTTTTCCAGTGCTGCACTCTGAGGAAGGCACCTGTCGTCCTTCACCGTTCACGGTGTCCAGGAGAGCGCAGTGTGTGCTGAGTTTAGCAGCCCCAGTGGTTTTGAAATATTGGCTCCAGTGTCTACACACTAGTGGGGAAAAATTCCAAATGCTTTGTTAGTGAAAACATGAGTGGGATAGTGAGTCAGATGGTTTAGTTAAAATTTTTATCCTGAATTCCTTCCCTTTTTGCATTTGGATTTAATAATTCACCTTTCCAAATTTGAGCACAATGCAAGATACAAATTCAGGTACAGTTGGCAGGTTCCTGTCCCAGAGGACTTACAATCTAAAGGCTAGATTTCTAGGGCCATAATGTGTGTTATTAGTACATTGCATAAGATGGGACCTGTAGTAAATACAACATGTGAATGCAGCTTAGTGTGTGGAGGAGTAGTCTAGTAGTTAGGGCAGTCGTCTAGGTCTAGCAAGGCCAGCGTTCAAATCCCGCTGATGCTCCTTGTGGTCTTAGGCAAGTCACTTAACCCTCCATTGCCTCAGGTGCTGTCTGGAGACAGGGAAATACCTGCGTAGAACTTGCTTTGAACTAGATCCTGGAAATGTGTGAGGTAAATACTACCGTGTTCTTGCTCTAATGTGGTAACAACTTTCAGCAAATCTAGTTTCACGTTTGTAGTTGAGGCAATGCAGGATAGAAAGGGGGGCTTATTCAGCATTGACGGCCAGCTGAATAAAGGGGTTCACCATTGCCGCTTTAAATTTAACCCAGAAATTCAATGCCAGGGCCATATCCGGCCACCGGCATTGAAGATCTGGTTTGCCTGGATAGAGAATTAGTTATCCGGCCACCGGCAATATTCAGCCACTGACTGAATAGTTAAACTGGTAAAGTTAGGCCAGCTTTGATTTGGCCTAATTATAGCTGGTTAAGGTTAATCTGCCAGCAATTGAATATTGCCGCTACCAGGTCAACTGTGATTGTCACCTCTGCCCCGCCTCAGAATGTCTCAATGTTAAGCGGTTAACACCAGGGCTTCAGACTGGGTAGCAGGGCACTAAACGCTGAATATCCCACTGACCACAGTTTAACCAGTTAGAAGGTTGTTTACGTACTGGTATTTTATTATTCTGTAATCAACTAAAATAATAAAAGCACTTGTGTCTCTTCGTATGTAAGGAATGAGCTTCGCAGCTTCTTGCAGCATTTTGAGATAGTGTGAGATGTACATTCTTATGTTTCATCTGTTTATTAATAGAAGATACAATCTTCCCCGGGGTGTGGGTACACAGTACATTTTTATAACATTTTACATCCCCAAGCCTTCCCGCCACTCCCCCCCCCCAAACCTAATAGGTCACCTTCCGCTTAAGGGGAAGCCTGGCAGTCACGAACCATAGCCCCCACCCAACCCAAACCCCCCCATTCACCCTCCCCACCTAGCCCCCTTCCCATAGTCTTGCAGTCAATCCACCCCAGCCCACTCCTACTATTACCTCATCCACTTCTATGCCTCACCGCAGAGACCCACACTACAGGTCATTCAAGATCACTCCGACCTCCCGGGATAACATCTGAATGTAATCTTCCCATAACATGCTTTCCGGCCTCCCTAGCCCATACCTTATCTAATTGCATGTGCTGATGCAGCGCGTTCCTCCAATGCCAATAGGTTGGCAATGCATCACTCTTCCAAGCCAACAGGATCATCGTTTTAGCTAATGTCCAAGCCAACTTAAGCCAGCTCCACTTCCTCTTCCCTATTACCTCCACATCCCCCAAGATATGAAACAGAGCAGCTTGAGGGGTCAGACACCACTGATATTGCAACACCCTCTTCACAAAAGAATGTACCAAACATGCGGACATGACCAAAACAAATGTCCCAAAGAGGCATCCTCTGCACCATATTTCGGACAACAAATTCAACCTGAATAACTCATCCACTGCAGCCATGCCAGGGAGAAATATGCCTGACATATAAATTTGTAGTGCATTTCTGTTAGGGACACCATACCTGTTAACTTGCATATTTTGTCAATAAGCCGCAGCAAATCCTCACCTGTTATATTAGTTCCCAAATCAGTGTTCTACTTATCTGCCAAGCTTTGACAAGTACTCTGCGGGTAATTGCCAGCAAGGAACTCGGAACCCTAGAGATGCCAACCTTCACGGACTCCTCTGACAAAAGGAACTGCTGAAGTTCCAGGCTTCCCCACATAACTACGCAACTAGAGTAAGAAACGAGGTCTGCAGCATCCAGGTTACACCGAGCTCAGAGCTCTTCAAAGGGGAGAGTAACACTCCATCCCCAGTCAAAATCTGGTCTAACTGCTACAGAATTTAGCTGTGGACATACCTGGAGTAAAGTCTGCATTACCTGAATAGGCAAATAGACCAGTTGTGTGGCCAGATGTCACCATCTGCCACAAATCCACTGCAGATACGGTGCGTGGATTGAATTAGATCAGAGCGGCGCAACATGTCTGACAATTTCCCTGGTTTAGCTTGGAGGACAAATTTAAGTGACAACAGAGCAGCCAAAGCCTTCTCACAGCCCAAATGACTATAAACCCCTGTGCCAAGCAGCCAAACTTTCAGGTGCCGCAGCAAATATGCCAGATTATAAATTCTCATGTCCGGAAGACCCATCCCCCCTCTATATGCCATGAGCCCTTAAGGATTCTTGTGGGTATGCATGCCCTCTTACCCCTCCAAAGGAATTGGGATAGCAGGCCACCCAATTTGGTAAGATCTTTAGCAAGCAACCACAGAGGCAACATCTGCTACACATATAGCCAGCAGGGAACGAGGATCATCTTAAACCGAGCTATCCAGCCTTCTAAAGAGGTCCTGTCTCTTGTGCAGGGTCTCGGTTGTAACCACAAGCAAGGGGGTAGCACAGGGCTGGATTTACTTTGTTGGCACCCATAGGCATTGGCTCTGGCATCCCCCCCCCCCCTCATTGGCTCTGGCACCCCCAATGTCCTGCATACCAGCACTACCTGGTTCCCAAGCGGCAGCAGAAAGATCATGAATTAAATTCATCCCGGGGCTGCCCAGGCCCTGCAGTGTCCTTTCCTTTCCTCTCAAGGGCTTCCTGTTACAATAGAAGCCCTGCAGGGCGAAAGGAGAAGGAGGGTTGCTACAGGATCTGGGCAGCCCCAGGCTGAATTTAATTCATGATCTTGCTGCTGTCGCCCGCCCGGGGACCAGGTTGCACCTGTAAACAGGACATTGGGGCAGAGCTGATCGGGTGGTGAAGACAGAGCCGGTCCATGATGCGATCCCAGATCAAGGCACGGCAATACTCCAGCATCTATCAATATCTGGCATCAGAGGCAGTTGCCTCCATTGTCTACTCCTAAATCCAGGCCTGGGGTAACATTACATTGTGAGATATAGAGCCCAATATTGAATTGGTTAGGCTATGAATATCGGGGGTTGCCCCGGAGCTGCCGAAGCTACCTGGGTAGCGGCGATCTTGCACTGCTACCGGTTAGCTTCCGCAGGTAAAACTAGGCCGGCTTTTGCTACAGCTAGTTTTACCAGCCTCCGCTCCACCCCGGAACACCTCCAACATGCTCTGATGCCAGCCGCATAGCATTGGGGTGAGTATGAGGGTTAGAAGGGGATCGTCCACGGTACTAACCATATAAGTGCCGTTGAATATCCTGATTTAAGGCATTTTCCTGGTTTACTGGTCTGTAAACCTTGTAAATGCCTTTTGAATATCAGGCCCACACATTTTTTAAATAAATGAATGTTTGTGGAGAGAAACAGAAATGCTTCTTGGCAGTCTGCAAACCTCAGACACGTGTCTTTAAAACTTCCAGTTCTCCCAAGGCTCTTTCCTGCTTCCCTTTAAGACGTTCTGCAGCTAGAACAGCCCAGTGATGCTGCGGGTCTTCAGTATTAGATGCCAAGGACAATGGGCCCAACATTCAAAGGAATTAACACGGGTAGTGATGCCGACTGTGTGCAGGCGCCGCCGCTGAACGGCTCAGTGTTAACTGGTTAGCACTGGGATGTTTCGGGGGTGGAGTCGTGGCAGCAGGGTAACAGTGATATTGAGCTGCTGCCTAGTCATAGCAAAGTGGCGAAGGGCAGGCACAGCAAAGGCTGGACTCATTTTCGCCGCTGAAACTAACCTTTATCGCTCTCCAGGCCACCTGGATCTGACACCGGCATTCAATATCTGGGTCTAATGTTCAGCGGCAGCGGCTAGTCACTTTAGCAGCGCTAGTTGTCACCATTGAATATTGGGCCCAACATTTCTTTTACTAATTAAACATCAAAAAATGTGTTGTGTTCTGTCTCACTGGACATTTTCTCAATTGTTGTTACTGCAATTTATTAAATGTACAATGCATCAAGCTGTCAGCTACTGCATTTCTAATTTACGTAAGACTTACAAAATCTCAACATAGCATAGACTTGGATTTCTGCCTGATCTATGATATACCAGAGTGGCCAAATAGCCGGTTTAGATGCACAGCCTCAATAGCAACAGCCAAATGGAAAGAGCCCGAGGTCCATCAAGCCCAGCATCCCGTCTGCAAGAGCAGCCAGCCCGGGTCACCAATATCCGTCAGATCACCAAAAGCAGATGGATTTCTCATAGCCCATTTCTGGAGAGGATAATGGCTCTCCCACATCTACCCATCTACTAATTTCTTTATGGACGTTTCCTCCAGGAACTTGTTCGGCCCCCATTATGGCAGGTGCTTTGACCATGCCCTCCGGCGACAAATGAAAAAAGGCTTCTTGCGATTAGGTCATTCGTTTCACGGAGTGTTCTCTTGTCTTAGCGGCGTGTTTATGAAAGTGTACTAATGATTAGCGTGGGGTTTACCACAGGCCAATCATGCTTCACTAATAGCACAAAACAGCATGGTCAAATTCTGCACTAACCGCATAGCATGTGATGGGGTGGAGACTGGGTGGGTTGCGGGCAGAGCATGGGCATTGACAGCACATCATGGTTAGCCTGCGCGACACTGGCATGCGCTATCTGCGAACATTGCTGTCACTGCAGCTGCACTTACCACTTCTTCAAGCAGGACGGTAAGTGCACCCGCGTCAAGTGCACTTCTTATTTAGCACAGTAAGATGCGGCTCCAACGTCAGTTAGCACAGGCCTTCATACTCATTTTTGGCGTTGAAGGCACGCTAATGTAACGAGGGGCGGTTCTATCAGTAGGCCAACTGAGGTGGTGGCCTCAGACGGCAGTTTTTAGGGGGCGGCACTCCGGCTGTGTTTATTTCGGATTTTGCTGCGTCTGGGCTGCCGCTGCCTTCCTGCTGCTCTTTTTTCTGCTTAAGCTCTTCCGAACGAGAAAAAAAGCAGCGGGAAGGCAACAGCAGGCCAGAGGTGGCAAATTTAGAAATAAACACAGCCGCGACTTCTGGCGGGGATTCCAAGCATCGTGGTCACCGTTGGATGATGTCATCAGTCTGGCCCCTCTAGTTCTCGTGGCCGCTGATCCTAGAGCATGCTGATGTTTCCCGCTTTCACAGGGGTCTTTCTTTCCCTTACTGTGGCACTTCCCCCCACCGCCCCTACTCAAACCCAGGGCCACATTCAGAAGCAGGATGGTGCAGAAGCTCAAATTTCAGCGTTTCACCCACCTGTCAGCATAGGCAGAGGCAGGCCTCCGAGGAGATTCATCAAGGTCTTGTATTTTATATATAATCTTATTAAAATGATTAAAAAATGAAATATCATATTTGCTATATTATGATACGGATTTATTGCAATCTGTGAGGCAGCAGCTATTGAAATAAAAACAAGCTGCTGCCTCACAGACTTACTGTTTCTCTGAATCATTGCAATAAATCCCTATTATAATAATATAGCAAGTATGATATATAATATTAGACTAGTGAAGCTAATTGAATGGAATCATTAGTCTAATATCCGGTAATAGGCCATGTAACAATGCAACACCTTGGGGTTTTAGTTTAAATTTTGTCTACCTATTTTTTATTTTTCCTTTAGGTTGTGATCACATATTCTGTACTTGGTGAGGGGCTGTGTTCTGAGTGCATGACCTTCTGTTAATTTGTACATAGGAATCTGTACTGTAATAATTTTAATTGTTCAGCTTTTCAAATAGGTGTTTCGGTGTTCTAGGGCCCGCTGCAATATTTATATTGCTGCTTTTTCTGGGTAGGCCCCTTGTTGTATGAGTTTTGGAAGTTTATGCTGGTATGTGGTAGGATAGATTTGGCCTTGGAGATCTTTGGTGCTTTTGTAGCGTTTTATATTAGTTCCCAATATGCCTGGTACTGGAAAATGTTTGTTGTTGGTGAGATGACCAGAATCAGATTTTTTTTTAAATATATTGAGTTCTGTGGGTGAATGTCCTACCTCTGCTCTGCACCCATTGTTGAGGAGGGGGTTCTGTGAATGCAAAATATATGTTCAAAAAGAAAAAAACAAGCACCATAACGCAGTTTATAACAACAAAATACAAATGAATTATAATTTGGAGTTATAAACTGCTGTGGTTCTCTCTCTTTCTTTTAGTTCCTTGGGGTGCGAACATCTTGCATTTGCTACATATTATCTAATAGGCTTTTTGGTTTGGTTCAGTCCCTGGCTGGAGTTTTGAGAAAGATTTCCGGGGGGGGGGGGGGGCATCTCATCCCTCGCCTCAGGCAGCAGATTGCCTTGAGCCGCCCCTGAATGTAGCACACTTTAGTAAACCTGCCCTTTAGTGCTGTTTGAATGGTTAACAAAACTTTCCGTCTTTAACTGTTCCCGTACTTCTTGTGATTCTATAAGCTTCCATCATATCCTGTCTCAGTCATCTCTTCTCCAGGCTGAAGAATCCTAATTTATTTAAGCCTTTCCTCATCAGGGAGCCATCTCTTCACCCTTAGAAGTTTTGTCAGCCTTCGCTGAACTTTTGCTAGTTCTGTCTTTTTTTAAAGATGGGACAATTAGAACTGCACACAAGATGTGGTCGCACCATGAATCAACACAGTGTAACATTTCCAGTTTATTCTCTAGTCCTTTTTACATCAGTCCTCACATGCTCTTTGCTTTTTTCACTGCTGCCGCACACGGAGCTGAGGATTTCAGGGTATTACCCTCTGCTCAGAACCTTTTCCTGGGTGGAGACTCTTAATACTGAACTCAGCACTGTAGAGCAACAGTTAGGATTGTCCTTCCCTATGTGCATCGCTTTGCACTTGTCCACATTAATTCTCATCTGCCATTTTGATGCCCAGTCCCCAGCCCTTGCAAGGTCCTTCTACAGTTACAGTCTGCTTGTGTTTCAGCTACTTTGAATATCTTCATATCATCTGCAGGTTTGATAAAGTCACCTGTTGCTCTTTTCCAGATCATTAACAAACATGTTAGACAACGGCAGTCCCAGTACAGATCCCTGAGTCACTCCACAATTTACCCCTTTCCACTGGAAAATCTGATCATTTAGCCCTACTCTCTGTTTCCTATCTTTGACACATTTGGAAATCCCATGATTTTTGTATTTCTTCAAGGGTCTCTCATGAGAGTCTTTATCACAGACCTTCTGAAAACTCAAATACACTGTAAGGTGCATTTTAGAAAGGCCATTTAGGTGAAATCGGAGACGTCCATGTCGAAATGTCTGAAATTCTGTGGGGGAGGGGGAGCAGCAACAGGACTGGTGCAACCACTAGGCAAGCTAGGCGGTCAACTAGGGTGGCAACAAAGAACCGGGTATTCAAAGGGAAACACTAGATTGTGACCACTAGGTGTATGTGTGTGTGTAAAGCTTAAGGTCTGCCTAGGGGACCAGCCCTGAACAGCAGCGGAGGTGCACATTTGTAAAGGGCGTCTAAAATCGCCCTATCTCCGCTCCAGAAGCTAAATGTGTCTGAGCAATAGAGAGCAGGATGGAAACGTACAAGTTTGTGATATTAGCCACAGAGATGTGCCAGCATCAGGATTTCGTGATATGCGTGTGTGTATCTTACCCCCACACGTCCTGGCTTGCCATGAGACATGCAGTGCTCCAGCGGCAGACAATAGGGCCTCGCTATGGATCTACTAGGGCAAAAAATATTGTGGGAGTGATGGGAAATTCTCCTCTTCCTTGTACTATTGATAGCTGGTAGAAATCAGCATTTTCCAAAGGTCTGTTTATGCCCAGGAGCAGGGATCGACGCGGGAGTGTCTGCTGCTCGTTTTAAACGTGTGGCCCTGTTCTGAAATCAGGTGCACGCATGTAAATCTTTTCTGGAATGCCCTAGATACACCTCCACCACACCCTCATGAGACATGGATGTGAGAGAGACACCTATAAGTTTGGGGCATAATAAAAAGGCTTGTGGGACATGGATGTGATTGGGATGTCGGAATGGCCAAATCATGAATAGGGCTTCTAAAATGGCCCCCTATATTGACTGGTTCTTATCTACATGTTTATTCACACCTTCAAAGACTTCGAATAGATTAGGAAGCTGTGAG
Organism: Ichthyophis bannanicus; assembly: GCA_033557465.1. NCBI lineage: Eukaryota > Metazoa > Chordata > Amphibia > Gymnophiona > Ichthyophiidae > Ichthyophis > Ichthyophis bannanicus. Next base: position 645,056,183 of record CM066032.1, read on the forward strand.
CTCTCTTGTCTAACTCCGTGCTGTCTCCTTCTCTTCCCTCCCTAAAACCATGTGGACACCTGTATTCCTAATGCAAAGCATTGCTAGTGTAGTACATAAGAACATAAGATGTGCCATACTGGGTCAGACCAAGGTCCATCAAGCCCAGTATCCTGTTTCCAACAGTGGCCAATCTAGGTCATATGTACCTAGCAGTTTCTATTTTATTCTTCAATGTATATGTCACTTTTCTTCATGACATTGAAAGCACACAATAAAATACAGAGTAATGGTGGAAGTCGTGGAGAGTCAGCTACTGCCCCTGGTCATTAGCCAAGCACAGGAGCTCGTCTGCGGCCTCACGTTTCTCAGCAGCTTGCAGCTCGGGTCCAGTCACTCATCTGTAAGCGTACAATCTTCACAGCAAAATTGTTGTAGGATGTAGAGGTTCCAGACATTAAGACCAGAAGCTTGCAGCAATTAAAAAAAACAGAGTGGAACTCAAAATGTACTTCAAAGGAGTGAAAATGTTTTCTGTACATGGAAATTCACCAGTAAGCCTGCGACCGCATTTGGACTCTTCTCGTGTGCTTTTTGCCTCCAGGAATTGCATAAGAACATACATAAGAACATAAGAACATAAGATATGCCATACTGGGTCAGACCAAGGTCCATCAAGCCCAGTATTCTGTTTCCAACAGTGGCCAATCTAGGTCATACGTACCTAGCAGTTTCCCCAAGGGACACAGGTTCCACAATGCTTGTATTGGTTCAAGCATTGATATCCTGGGTCCCTTCTTAATAATGGTTTATGGACCTTTCCTCCAGGAACTTGTCCAAACCTTTTTTAAACCCAGCTACACTAACAGCCTTTACTACATCCTCCGGTAACAAATTCCAGAGTTTGATTACACGTTGAGTGAAAAAATATTTTCTTTTATTAGTCTTAAATAGTTTACCCTGTAGCTTCATTGCATGTCCCCTAGTCTTTCTATATTCTGATAAGGTAAACAATCGATCTACGTTTACCCGTTCCACTCCGTTCATTAATTTATAGACTTCTATCATATCTCCCCTCAGCCGTCTCTTTTCCAGGTTAAAGAGCCCCAACCTTTTTAGCCTTTCTTCATAGGAGTAGCCTTCCATCCCCTTTACCATTTTGGTGGCTCTTCTCTGAACCTTTTCTAAAATTGCTATATCCTTTTTAAGATATGGCGACCAGAATTGCACACAATATTCAAGGTGCGGTCTCACCATCACTGTTCCCTCTAAGCTGTGCGCTTGTGCGCGCGCACACACCTCGCCGAGTGAGCGCACGTACTTTACAACAGAGCGCACAAAAATTACGGTTCTGATTCTGATAGAAAACACCACAGATGTTCTTAAAATTGAAAAGTTGTTGTGTATTTATGGTTTTCACAAGTTCTACAATATTTTCTAGTGCAATCAATGTGGTGTACATACTGTATTCTGACGTGTAGTCAAATTTTAAAGTATATAACTCCAAGTGTCGTTATGTGGCGCACAAAAATTTAACCTTCCTTCAAAAGCTGCACAGCTGATATTTTATGCGCACACAGCCTACAGAAAATTAGAGGGAACATTGCTCACCATGGAACGATATAGAGGCATTATAATATCTTTTGTTTTATTTTCCATTCCTTTCCTTATCATACCTAGCATTCTATTTGCTCTCTTGGCCGCCGCTGCACACTGGGCCGAGGGTTTTAACATGGTATCCACAAGGACGCCTAAATCTTTTTCTTGGGTGGTGGTTCCTAATGTGGAACCTTGCATCGTGTAACCATAGTTTGGGTTGTTCTTCCCTAGGTGCATAACCTTGCACTTCTCCACATTAAATTTCATCTGCCATTTTGATGCCCAGTCTTCCAATTTATCAAGATCCTCTTGCAATTTTCCACAATCCTCCTGGGTTTTAACAACTTTAAATAGTTTTGTGTCATCAGCAAATTTGATAACCTCACTCGTTATTCCACTTTCCAGGTCATTGCAGGTACTGCTTCACTGGGGAAATGCTCAGGCACTCTCTTGCCTACATAAAGAGGTTTTCTTGTCCACTATTTCTACATCATTGAGACTTTCCCTGAAAAGATATTTATTACTTAAACTTATGATTGTCATTCTCTGAAAACATTCATGTTGAGAACAGGGGCAAATATTCTGTTCACAGAGTCTCACAAGGTGGGGGGATATTTCCAGCCGTCTATCTCTTGGCTTCCTCCGGTGGCATGTGCCAAATGACATTAAGATGCAACAAGCAAGGAAAGAGATGCCAGTCAGTAAAAGACTGAAAGGGAAAGAGCGGGAACTTGTGTATTGAGTGCTGGTACATTTTTGTGCTGGGAGACAGTGACCTGACATTTTTACTTGCTAGTGGTTAGAGACAGAAGCAGAAGCTGCCCTCATGCACATGAGGGGGGATAGTGGCATGCGGTGGGATACAGGTCAAGTGGTTGTTACCAGTTACCATGTCATTTACTGAAGCCTGTTAGAACTTTTCCTTGATCTCACATTTAGGTGGTTCTTTCCTTTAGAGGAAATCATTAGGTTTTTTTCTTTATTAACCGCCGTTATCAAGAGACATCGAAGGCGGTTATATTACACCTCCACAGTCCTGGCAACTGGCTTTAAACATTACAGATGAGTTCAGTGGGGCAGTAGGGCTCTCTGAGGTCAGTGCTCTAGTGGCAAAGTGGCCTCAGGGCATCTCGGTCTGAGCTCTGACGCATGGCAGCAATAAGTCAGAGATAGGGGGCAGTTGTGCCGTCACAGCATTTTTCCAAGACCGACAGCCAGAAACTAGTTTTAGTTTGAATTTTCTTGCTGTGATAATGGTGCTAACATCATTGGATCCTCAATGGGATTGGGGTGGCAGGAGTTACGCACCTCCCTGCCCCCATGGTGTCAGGATGAAGGCCAAGAAAGGAGTCAGTTCATGGCTTAGATCGCAGGTGTCGCCAGCGCTGAGCTGCCAGGTTTAAGAACACCTGCTGAGAATCGTTTTCCCGAGGCCTGTCTGCATCCACTGTTTTTTTCTTGCCTTGACTAGACCTGATGCCAGGTCTCTTAATACTATTTGACGAGGGGACCTGGGAGGGGGAACGGTGCTGGTCTGTGCGCCCTGAGACACTCTGGCGAGAAGGGAGGGGCTGCACCAGCTGTCTCATTGTTGTGGTGGGTGCCTGTGTTTCCTCTGCTTTATAATTTGTTTCCTGATTGAAGGTTTGAAAATCTCCTTAGTTATTACAGGGCTATTTCCCCACACATCTAATCTCCTCAGAAGGAAGGAAGCCTTGATGCTCACTTTGTTTTCCTATTAAACTTTGCAGCTCTGCAGCTCCTGTGCAGAGATAAGGGGATGAATTATCATCTCTCATTAGCGTGCGCAGATAGCGCATGTGGGTACCGAGCCAGAGGCGTCTGGTATCATGGGCAGCAGAGGGGGTTCCTGTGCTACGGGAAGCCCAGAATAGCGCGTCTTGCCACAGATGGCTGTGACGTAGGCCCACCACACCGAAAATACCTGGCAAGCACTGAACTCAGACATTGTCCAAGAAAACTCGGCCTGTGGATTTCCCTCTAGGTAACCAGACCTAATGTCCCTCTACTCACAGCAGCAAAGAAATCCAAGAGGCTGAGGAACTGCAGCTCTGACGTTCCAAGCAAAAGGTTATCCTAAAAGCCCAGTTTGTGTCCCTTTTCCTACAGTAAGGAAATGAAGTTTATCCTTTCGAATGGAGGGAGAGAAGGCATTTGCTCACCTGTAAGAAAAGGTCACACTTCAGTAAGCTAAACCGTGACTTTGGATTGCAGGTGAAATGAGCAGACGCCTTCTTGACGCCCTTTCATTCACACGAATAAAGCAGGCTTCGATTTAGGAAAGAACCCAAAGTGCCAGGTTTTGCAAATGCCAAATATCCCAACCAGAGAGGAGCAGTTCCCGTTCTTTCTGATTGGCTGCAGTTGTCCTCAGCGTCTACTTTCTGCCATTTTGAATCTTTAGGGTTGAGGAAAATCAAAGGATATCAACACTGTGGAACTATAAGCTTGATAACTGATTGAAATGTTATGAATTTGATTTATGAGCTGAAGATTGGAAGAAAGACTAATGTGTTCTAAGCACTTTAAACACTCCTGGTGTTCTGGGGAAGAATTTCAGTATGTGAATATTTGGTGGAATTTTGCTTTTGCTATAGTGAATCAATGAAGTTTCTCATATAACACAGTGAATTTGTGGAGCATTCTGCATTAATGAAGCAGAAGAATTTCTGGAGAGTTCTGGAATATTAATTCTTCTTGTGGGGAATTGATGGTGCACCTATATGAAAGAATAATGAAGTAAAAGCATTTAAGTGAAGGATTTTTTGAGGAAACACGGTACATTTTTTTATGAGATTGAATTATTTTTTAAATGCATATTTAATAAAATCTGAGAAGGGTTTTTATCACCTACAATGGCTACACGAATGTTTCAAGCCATTTACAGTATAATGCCAGCAGGTATTAAATGAATTTGGCTTGTGGTGCTGAGGTCACTTCCCCTCTTTATAAAATGTTTATTATACTTTGTGTTCCATCAATTAGATTCAATTTAGAGAATATATTGAGTGGGTCTTTTGTGTTTTTTGTTTGTTTGTGTTTTGCTGTTTCTGCCCTTCCACCATCCCTCAACCCTCCAATCTGCAGTCCTGCCCATGGACGTAAAAGGCTTACATCTGTTTTAGGAACAAGAAAACATGGAGTAGTGTTTAATAGAGAAATCAGTCATATATTCTACTCCAGGAATATTTTCTTCTCTCCTTAGTAACCAGAAGAAGGTCTAAAACACTCTTTAAGTCTGTATCGGGGTTTTATTACAAGAAACAAGGAGAAGGACTGTCCAAAAAGGCAAAATGAACCTGAAATACCAAGAAATGGAGGTGGACACAAGGCACGAAACCCCCCCAAGCTGGCATTTATTATGGAATAGATGCCCAATTCGACTTTTGGTGTGTCTTCTGTCCACCTCCATTTCTTCTTGCTTGGGTTTTTTATTAGTAAATTGACTGCACTGCTCCACAAAAATGGAATACTTATGAGGGGTGACCTGCACGGAGCGGCACGTGCACCTACTCTTGCCGCCTTACTGGGCAGACTAGATGGACCATATTGGTCTTTATCTGCCATCATATACTAAGTTACTATGTAACAAGAGAGAAGTTACATGAGGTGATTGTGGAATTAAATACAAATCTCCACTAGACCCTTGTCCTGTCAGCTGGATTAAAATAACCAGGTCAGATCTAGTGAATGACTGCAAATTACGCGATTGTACCTGCAGCATGTTGAAGAGGGCGAGTGTTCAGCCAGTGCTAAAAAGTACAAAACTAGGCTCTATGGTGCCCAGTTCATACAGTCCCATATCCAGTCTCCTGGTCACAGAAAACATTATTGAAAAAGGAGTGTTGAAGCTGGGACACAGTGATTAGAATGCCCCCTTCATCTCCAACACCATGGATTTAGTTTGCATCATGCGGTGGAAACCAGCATGTTAGATAGATTCATTTGAAGGCCAGAGAAGCCCTATGTTGGTTTGGTTTTCATTTTCTTTGATATTTTGGCTGTATTTGATTTTTTACATCATGATCTATTATTTTTTTTTATACTCTGCTCTTTAGAATCAGTGCAGTTTACATGTATACTAACAGGTACTTTTTATTCCCTTGTCCACGAAGGGCTCACAATCTAAGTGTACCTGAGGCAATGGAGGGTTAAGTGGCTTGCCCAAGGCCACAAGGAATGGCCATGGGACTAGAGACCCCAGTCCCTCTGGCCTGAGGTTGCTTGTCCCCATGTGGGAATTGAACCCCTGGCCTTCTGGCCTAAGGTAACCTGTCCCAACCACTGAGCCACTCCTCCTTCCTATTGGCACTTGAGGGACTAGTATTGCAATAGTTCTGTTTGTATTTGCAGGGCTAGATGGCTACATAGGGCAGCAGATCTCTGTGGATGATTCAGCACACATGGCCTGCCGTCCTCCCCCCATGTGCCGAGCCGTACCATAGTGAGCCACCCCCTGCTGCCGCCGATTCTGGCTGTGGGGGGAGGGGGCAGCTAGGCTCGGCAGCAGACCTTGTGCATCGGTACACATGGCCTGCCGCTTCTGAACCCCCGAAGTTAACAATCAATAAAGAAAGGACTAGTAGTCAAGAAATCCAAACGATGTATAGCTGTTGGTAGAATGGCTATGAAGGTCCTAGACAAAATTCTCAAGAGCAGAGATGTCTCTCTCTGTACAAAGATTCAACTTGTCCAGGCCAAGGTATTTTCGATAATGTCATATGGATGTGAAAGTTGGACAGTAAAAAAGATAGACAGGAAGAAAATTGATGCTTTTGAATTATAGTGCTGGCGATGAATACTATGTATATCATGGACTGCCTGAAGAACAAACCAGTCAGTACTAGAGGAGATCAAACCTAAGCTTTCCTTAGATCAGATGACAAGACTTCGACTTTCATATTTTGGACACATCATGCGAAGAGAGAGATCATTGGAGAAAGACATAATGTTTAGCAAGGTAGAAGGTCACTGTAAAAGAGGAAGGCCAGCAAGGAGATAGATCGATACAATAGCAGCAGCTATGGATACCACTCTATCAACAATGAGCTGCTTGACCGAAGACCGAACAATCCAGAGGGTCGCCAGGAGTCGACACCGACTCAACGGCACTTAACAACAATAACAACAAAGCCAGGGAAGGAGTCAGTTGGTCTATTAGATGATCAAGGGGGAAAAGGGGCACTCAGGGAGGGCAAGGTCATAGTTAAAAGACTAAATTAATTCTTTGTTTTGGTCTTTACTGAGGAAGATATGAGAAAGCTACCCACGGCAGAAAGGATATTTAACAGCGATAAGTCAGAAGAGATGAATGAGATCTCAGTGAACCTGGAAAATGTAGAACCAATTGATAAACTAGGAAACAACAAATCACCTAGACTGGATGGTATACACCCAAGAGTGCTAAGAGAACTCACTATTAGTGATTTTTAATCTATCATTAAAATCATCTATGGTACCTGAAGATTGGAGAGTGGCCAACGTAACACCTATTTTTAAAAAGGGCTCTAGGGTTGATCTAGGAAACTACAGACTGGTGAGCCTAATTCAGTGCCAGGCAAAATGGCGGAAACCATTATTAAGAAAAAAATTACTGGACACATGGACAGACATGGTTTAATGGGCCAAGGTCAACATAGATTTAGCCAAGGAAAGTCTTGCCTTAGTAATCTGCTCCATTTCTTTGTGGCCCCTAGTTAGTAGAACAGTCTTCCATCAACTCTTCATTCAGAAAGCTCTATAAAAAATTTAAAAAAAGGAATTGTTGAATGGTTGTTCAATAAAATCTTTCAATAACTGGTTTAATCCTCTCTATATTATTAACTAATGTGTTACGCTAATTATTGTTCTTATATTCTTCCCTATCAAATGAGGATTCCTAAGTTTTTATTTTAATTTTATTGTTTTATGTGATAGTTGTTTTTCTTATATTTATGTTTTCATTTTTGCAGCTGTTTTAGTCTGACAGCCTTTGACTAAAGGCCGGTATACCAAATACGAAAGATAAATAAATAAAGGTGAGCCAGTCAATATAGAATATTTAAACTTTCAGAAAGCATTTGACAATGTCCCACACCAGAAACTCCTGAGGAAGTTAAAAAGTCATGGCATAGGAGGCAATGTCCTATTGTGGACTGGAAACTGGTTGAGAGATAGCAAACAGAGAATAGGGATAAATGGTCAATTTTCTCAATGGAGGAAGATGAATAATGGAGTACCACAGGGATCTGTATTGGGATTGGTGCTTTTTAGCATATTTATAAATGATTTGGGATTGGGAACAACAAGCAAGACCTTTTCAATGCCATGTTGGATTCTGGAGTGGTGCCAGAGGACTAAAAAGAGGCACATGTGGTCCCTTTACACAAAAGCGGAAGTAAGGATGTGGTTGAAAACTACAGACCGGTTAGTTTAACTTTGGTGGTGAGTAAATTATTGGAAGCACTGTTGAAAGATAAAATAGTGAGGTTTCTGGAGTCCAACAGATTATTGGATCCGAGGCAGCATGGATTCACCAGAGGCAGGTCTTGTCAGACAGATCTGATTGATTTCTTTGAATGGGTGACCAGTGAGTTGGACTGAGGGACAGCCCTAGATGCATTGTATTTAGATTTCAGTAAAGCCTTTGAGCACCTTAGGGATGGACCCTAAAGTTACTGCTTGGGTTAGAAATTGGTTGAGTGGGAAGCGACAAAGGGTATAGGTAAATGGAGCTCACTCTGACGAGAAGGAGGTTACCAGTGGTGTGCCCCAGGGATCTGTCCTTGGTCCGATTCTTTTTTATATCTTTGTTAGTAATATTGAGGAAGGGCTGTCGGATAAGGTTTGCCCATTTGCGGATGATACCAAAATCTGCAATAGACACCCAGGAAGGAGTAGATAACATGAGGAGGGATTTAGCTAAGCTTGAAGAATGGTCTAGAATTTGGCAGCTGAGATTTAAAGTTAAAAAATGCAAGGTCATGCATTTGAGCTGCAGCAATCCAAGGGAGCAATATAGTATAGGGGGTGAAGTACTCTACCCACAAAAGAAGAGTGGGATCTAGGTGTAATTGTGTCTGATGATCTTAAAGTAACTAAACAGGTAGAAAAGGCGATGGTGAAAACTAGAAGGATGCTTGGGTGCCTAGGGAGAGGAATGGTCAGCAGAAGAAAGGAGGTGATAATGCCTCTGTATAAGTCTTTGGTGTGACCTCATTTGGAATATTGTGTGCAATTCTGGAGACCGCACCTTCAAAAGGATATAAACAGGCTGGAGTCAGTACAGAGGTTGGTTACTAAAATGGTTAGTGGTCTTCATTATAAAGCATATGAAGGCAGACTTAAGGATCTTACTATGTATGCTTTAGAGGAAAGGTGGGATAGAGGTGATATGACTGAGACGTTTAGGTTTAAGTCTCTTTATTGCATTGATAGGATCACTGGTGTCAATAACAAACTTATAATTAACCGTTAACAGTTAACTTGATTTAATGTGAAGAAGTGCAGTGTCATGCGCTTGGGAAGCAGAAATCCAAGGGAATTGTATGCAATAGGGGGCGAGAGGTTGGTGTGCACAGACCAGGAGAAGGACCTTGGAGTGATTGTTTCTGAAGATCTCAAGGTGGCAAAAGCCAGAAGGATGCTGGGTTGCATACAGAGAGGAATTACCAGCAGAAAGGAAGAGGTACTAATGCCAGAGGGAGGAGTGGCTCAGTGGTTGGGACAGGTTACCTCAGGCCAGAAGGCCAGGGGTTCAATTCCCGCATGGGGACAAGTAGCTTCAGGCCAGAGGGACTGGGGTCTCTAGTCCCATGGCCACTCCTTGTGGCCTTGGGTAAGCCACTTAACCCTCCATTGCCTCAGGTACACTTAGATTGTGAGCCCTTCGGGGACAAGGGAATAAAAAGTACCTGTTAGTATACATGTAAATCACACTGATTCTAAATAGCACGGTATAAATAAAAAAATAAATAAACTATACAAGTCGCTGATGAGGCCTCACTTGGAATGATGTATTCAGTTTTGGAGACCATATCTCGCAAAAGATATAAAAAAACTAAAAATGGCTCAGAGGAAGGTGACCAAAATGATTTGGAGTCTGTGTCAGAAGACATATGAGAAGAGACTTGAAGACCTAAATATGTACACTCTGGAGGAGAGGAAGGACAGGGGAGATATGATTCAGACCTTTAAATACTTAAAAGAGTATTAATGAACAAACAAACCTCTTCCAAAGTCGGGAAAGCTGAAAAACTAGAGGGCATAACATGAAGCTGCAAGGGGGTAAACTGAAAGGCAACATCAGGAAATACTTTTTCACTGAAAGAGTGGTGGATGTTTGGAATGCCTTCCCGATGGAAGTGGTGGGGGCAAACACAGTGACGGAATTCAAAATGGCATGGGACAGACACAATGGATCCCTCTATAGCAACAGGATAAAACCAAAATAACCATAACTCTCTTATATTTCAACAAATAGGGGTGACCTACATGGAGCGTTGGGTACACCCCTAAACAAAGGCATGGGGAGAGGTGACCTGCAGGGAGCAGCAGGTGCACCTACTCTTGCCACCTTGCAGTGCAAACTACATGGACCATACTGACCTTTATCTGACGTCATATACTATGTTACTATGTAATGGGTGTAATATACAAGAAAAAAACAATATTTATCACAAGCGATTCATTGACACCCATTCCCATCTTAAGTATTATAATATCAAGTCACATATGTGTCTGGTGGTTGCTTGTGTAGTTCTGCTCAAGCTGGAAGATTTTTCTTATGCTTTATTTGCTTTTCTACCCCCCCCCCCCCCTTTCCTCAGTTGCTACTATGTAATTCTGTGGGAGCTGTTCCTTCTCCCTACTAGGATCCTTCAAGTCTTCCCCTCCCCTTCCTCCCATTCTTATTATCCTCTCCCCTCCCCCTCCCTCCTTCCTTTCCTTTACCTCTACCCTTAGACCAATGGGGATCTTGCTACACCATCCTGTGGAATCACTATTCACACCCATTGATTTAAGACCCCGCTACGCGTGTGTGGTGCCAGAGAGTGAAGGTCTGGGCCCCACTCCTCTAGGAACACCTCCTGTCACTGGGCATGCGCCCTTGCCTTCTGCATTTCCATTAGGAGCAGATCGTACAGTCCTATTCTCCATTGCCCCTTAGGTTGGACCTCCTGGGTGGAGCCAATTACAGAGAATGATTTTCCAGGCTATCACAAGGACTGTGCGCAGCCACCCACATGATAATCTTCCTAGATCACTTTCACTACCGAGTCTCCATATGTCTAGAATCAAGACTGCAGGTGGTAAGTTAAGCTCCCGCCCCACGTATGTTACAAGGTATCGCTGCACTTTGTCCATGATTGAGACATTTAAATACCTCTGTGGCATCAATGCACAGGAGGAGAGCCTCTTTCAATTGAAAGCAAGCTCTGCTATGAGGGGACATTGGATGAGGCTGAAAGGGGATAGATTCAAGAGTGATATGCAGAAATATTTCTTTACGGAAAGAGTGGTGGATCTGTGGAATAGTCTCCCAGTGGAGGTGGTAGGGATAAGGACAGAATCAGAATTCAAACAAGCATGGGACCAACACAGAGGATCTCTAAAGGAGAAAAGGGGACTGTTGTAGTGGTTGATATGGAAGGACAGTCTCGATAGGCCATGTGGTCTTTTTCTGCTGTCATGTTTCTATGATTACATTTGCAGATGACACCAGATTATTCCGAGTTGTTAAATCACATGTGGGTTGTGAGAAACTGCAGGAGGCCTTGTGAGAATGGGAGACTGAGCATCCAAATGGCAGACGAAATTCAGTGTGGACAAGTGCAAAGTGCTACATGTGGGCAGGGCTGGTGCTGCCCGGTAAGCCAGGAAGGTGCCACAGGGAGGTGCTGACAACAGGGGGTGCCATTGCTAACCACCTGTTGTCCACCTCCCTCACTGATTGGCCACTTAAGAGAGCTGTGGGAACACTTCTCTGCTGTCATGGCTCTGCTATCTTATAAACCGCTGGACCGCAGCAGGAAATGTTCATTACCGTCTTTAGAATCCGTGGTCCAGCAGTTTATAAGATAGCAGAGCCACCACAGCAGAGAAGTGTTCCCAAAGCTCTCTCAAGCAGCAAAGCAGCAGATACAGGAGGGAAGGAAAGGACTATAAGGGAGCTGAAAAGAGGGAAAGGAGTGAGCTGGAAGGGAGCTGACACAGGGGGGACTGGAAGGGAGCTGAAAAGAGGGGAAGGCGGGGAAGGAGGAGGCTGAAGGGAGAGCTGACATGGGGGGCTGGGAGCTGAAAAGAGGGGAAGATGAGGGCTAGAAGGGAGCTGACACAAGGGGAAGGAGGGGCTGGATGGGAGCTTTCCCCTGGGGATGAGATGAAGGTGGCTGGGTAATGGAGGAGGGGGGTTAGAAGGGAGTTGACACCTCGGGATGTCACTAGAAGGAGGATGGACAGGGGAGGGTGACTGGAAGGAAGCTGACATGGGAGGGGGGACACTGGGACTGGAAGTGAGCTGATACCTGGGATGGTATTTGGACTAGAAGGGGCTGGACAGTGGGGAAGGAGGGTGACTGGAAGGGAATGGACACCAGTGGTGCTGGGAATGGAAGGGGATTGACATTGGAAGGTACTGGGAAGACTAGAAAGGGGGCTGACACTGGGGAGGGTTACTTGGACTGGAAATAGTCTGATACTGAGGGAGGTACTAGGACTGGAAGGGGGCTGATGCTGCAGCTGGACAGGAAATGGGTTTATGCTGGGGAGAACTGGAAGGAGCTGGAACTGGAAGGGAACTGATGCTGGTATATGCTGTGTCAGGTGGTGAAAAGAGGTGAGAAATTGGGGGAGTGAAAAGGGAGAGTGGGCAGATATTGTGTCTGGGGGGGGGGGGGGAAGAAACATCACTGCTAAGTGTTGACTGACTCAATGGAGCAGAGGTAGGGAGGCTGTGCTGCCGCAGGCCTGGAACGGTGAACCGGGCAGGCCCAGACAGTTTGCCTCTGCCTCAGCCTAATGGATGGAGGGAAAGAGAGAGACACTAGATGGGGGGTGAGAGATGATAGATTATAGAGAGAGAGTGAACAAAAGACTGGGGAATAATGGACCAGAGAAGAAGAGCTGGAGAATGAGAGGACTGCGGTGAAGGTTGAAAAGCAGTAGGCAGATGGCTATAAAAGAACCGGATAGTAAGGAGTACTGAAATCTGGGTGGATAGAGAGAGAGAGAGAGAGAGAGAGAAGAAAGCTGAAAGGAAAATAATCAATATCTAAGATGGAAGGAAGAGAAAAAAACAAAAAGGAGAGACAAGAAGTGGCAGATAGAAAGAGAACTAAGAGAAGACAGAGGAAAACAGATTGGGACCAGCATGATCACAGAATAAAATGTTCAGGGGGAGGTGTTTCAGCAGCCGTACCGGTGTTGAGGAGGCACAAGCATTTCCCCCGGACAGATCCAAAGTGATTGGGAGCTTGATAAATCCCAGGAGATCCTAGGCGCGTGGTTGAGGCGTGTCCAAAGGGGCATGTAACAAGGGGCTTGTAATGCCCCTTGTGAGCCCTGAGAAGTGTGAGAACAAGTCCGTGGAACAGTTATTTTAATGGAGAAATGTAAAAAGAAAGTGTTTTCTTCAGATGTCGTAATAGGCTAGCAGGTACTGATTTTTTGACTATTCAAGATTCCGGGGCGTCTCTGTGCTCTTCAGCCTGTACCCCACCTCCAACCCCAGGGACCTTGGTCTCTCCTGGTCCATTGGACAGTGTCGGTCCTTTATGTCAGAGCACCCCATCTTCAATTATTGCGCCTTATCAGGCGGTGACATGGTCACCCATTTTGGATGCTGTTAAGGAGCTTATTGACATCTGGAAAGTGGTGGCCCGCACAGAGCAGACACTAGTCTCGATGTATCTCGGCTTTGTGTGTTCTCTCAAGAGACAGTAACAAGGCTGAGTGGGTTTGAGGAGCGGGCAAGTTCATTAAGTGGAAAGGTACTCAAATGTGAACAAACTTGCTCTTCTCTTCAATCAATCAATTAAGGATAATTTAATTATTCACAGGAGACTTGGGATGCTTGATAATTGTCATAGAGCAAACAATAAACATATTTTTTTAACTTTCCTATTACATCATTACTCTCTCCTGAAGTATTGCTGTGGAAATATTTTAGGAAAGCCCTAGCCTTACCTAATGCGGATTCAATGATGCTTTCTAAAGTTTATTATCTCCCAGTGGGCCGGGTCTCTGGGGAATCTATTGAGGGTTGCAATGTTTTGCAGCCTGTGGCAGATCTTAATTTGACACCATTTTTTGGAAGATTTCCATGATACCATACCCACTAGGGCAACGTTGCTTGTTACTTTTGTTTCCGCACAAGATAAACGTTCTGGGTTTAAGAGCTACTTTAAAAATAAGGCTTCAGTGTTCTATGGGGCAAGGATTCAACTTTTCCCGGATTCATCCAAGGCTACTCAGCTACAGCAGAAAGCTTTTTTGGCTTTCAAGCCTAGAGTATTAACCTTGGCTGCTTCTTTGTGTCTTCAGTATCCATGTAAATGTTTAGTAACTCTTCAGGGCTTCAGATATATGTTTGTGGATTCATCTGATTTGGAGAGCTTCCTGATTGAGAGGGAGAAACAGAGTAGGGGTGATAAGGATAAAATGGGTTAGCAAATATTTGGCTATTATTTTGGGGGTTCCCCTAGTTTTCTGTGTTAGGTATGGGGTGTTTTCTTTATGGTTGTCTCCCATAGATGTGGGCTAAGTTGACAATTTATTGATTAGTTTTGTTTTTTTACTTGTATTTATTGTACATATTTTATGGTCATGTTTCTTTCATTCTTCTTTGTATTGATTTAAAACTCAATAAAAAAAATGGTCAGACAACAAAGGTAGAAATAAAATAATTTTATTTTCAATTTAGTAACTGGACTTTGCGCTATCTTTATATTTTGCACAGTATGGGGAACTGCATCTCTTATTTATCTGGTGTTGCACCGCATGCAGAGTCTGGCTTCTTGGGGGTTTCAGTTTAATTTTTGCCTACATATTTTTATTTTTACTTTAGAATGTAGTCACTTATTCTGTATTTGGTGAGGGTCTGTGTTCTGAGCATGACCAAGGCCAGGTGTTCTCTTAACATGGAGTTTATATATAGACATCTATACTGTAGTAATTTAACTTGTTCAGCTTTTCACATAGGTGCATGGATGTTCTAGAGCCTGTTGCAGTATTTATAGTGCTGCTTTTTTCTGGTAAGCCCCTTCTTGAATGAGTTTTGGAAAATTATGCTGGCATGGTATGATAGATTTGGCCTTGTAGATCTTTGGTGACTTTTGCAGGGTTTTATATTAGTTCACAATATGCCTGGTACTGGAGAATGTTTATGTTGTTGTTAGTGAGATGACCAAAATTAGATTTTTTTTTTGGACTATCACAGCCTGTTTGTGTGATGCTAAGTATTTATTGCTAAGTAGTTATTGTTATTCTGGCTATGCATTTGCCCTTTCACTGCAATTTTCTGACAACTAGCATCATGTGAAAAGAGCTCACAAAAGAATTTTGGGAAAAGGGAGGGTGGGATGTAGCCACCATTAATAATACTAAGGAAAGGGGGTGCCGATTTATAGGTTGCAGGGGGGCACCAGAAACCCTAGCACCAGCCCTGCACGTGGGGAAGAATAACCAAAACTATAGATACACAATGCTATGATCCACATTAGGAGTCCTCACCCAGGAAAAGGATCTGGGTGTGATTGTAGATAATACATTGTGATTATAGATAAGGTGTGATTGTAGATAATACATTGAAATCTTCTGTTCAGTGAGCGGCAGAAGCCAAAAAAAGAAAACAAGTTAGGAATCAGTAGGAAAGGAATAAAAAATAAAACAAAGTCAATCATAATTCCTCTGTATCTACTACTTACTACTACTGCTTATCATTTGTATAGCACAACAAAGCACACGCAGCACTGTACATATAGATGTAAGAGACAGCCCCTACTCATCAGAGCTTACAATCTAATTAAGACGAACAACATCACAAAACTGAGGACTAGGGTAAGGTAAGAAATGCATAAGTGGTAAACAAGAGAGAGGGGCATCAGGATCCAAAAGCTCCATGGTGCGACCGCACCTTGAGTATTGTTTACAATTCTGGTCTCTGCATCTCAAAAAAGATATAATAGCATTAAAAAAGGTACAGAGCAGGGCAACCAAATGATTAAAGGGGATTGAATGATTCTCCTATGAGGAAAGGCTAAAGAGGTTAGGGCTGTTCAGTTTGTAGAAGAGATGACTGTGGTGTGATATGATATTGTTGTTAAGTGCTGTCGAGTCGGTGTTGACTCATGGCGACCCTCTGGATAGTTGTCCTAAACTGTGTTCAGTCTTCAGTCAGGCAACTATTGTTGACAGAGTGGCACCCACAGCTGCTATTATTGTATCAATCCATCTCACTGCTGGCCTTCCTCTTTTGTATTGACTTTCTACCTTGCCAAGCATGATGTCTTTCTCTAATGATCTCTCTTCGCATGATGTGTCCAAAGTATGAAAGTTAAAGTCTTGTCATCTGAACTTCTAAGGAAAGCTTAGATTTGATATCCTCTAGTACTGACTGATTTGTTCTTCGGGCAGTCCATGGTATATACTGTATTCATCACCAGCACCATAATTCAAAGGCATCAATTTTCTTCCTGTCTATCTTGTTCATTGACCAACTTTCGAATCCATATGATGTTATTGAAAATACCATGGCTTGAACGAGTTGAATCTTTGTATGGAGAGAGACTTCTCTGCTCTTCAGAATCTTGTCTAGGTCCTTCATAGCCATTCTGCCAAGTGCAATGCATCGTTTGATTTCTTGACTGCTTTTTGTTTCTTTATTGATAGTTGATCCAAGTAGATTAAATTTGCCCACTATTTCAATTTCTTCTCCATCAACAATGAACTTATTGATTTTGCCTGTTGTCAGGATCTTTGTCTTCTTTACATTAAGACGAAGGCCCATGTTAAGACTATGTTCCTTGATCTTGAGAAGCAAATGTTTCAGATAGTCTTCACGTTCATCCAGTAATGTGGTATCATCAGCATAGCGAAGATTGTTGAGTCTTCTTCCAATCTTCACACCTTGGTTGTCTTCTTATAGTCCTGTTTCTCTGATGATTTGTTCTGCATATAAATTAAATAGGTAGGGGGAAAGTAGGCAGCCTTGTTATGCACCTTTGTTGATTTTAAACTATACTGTTTCTCCTTGTTCTATTCAAACTGTTGCTTCTTGATCAATGTAAAGGTCGTGCAAGAGAATGTTCAGGTGTTCTGGTATACCCATGCTTCTTAATGTGGCCAAGAGTTTCTCATGGTTTACACAGTCAAAAGCTTTGCTGTAGTCAATAAAACACATATAGATATCCTTTTGATATTCTTTTGTCTTTTCAAAGATCAATTTCACATCCACGGTGATGTCTTTTGTTCCTTGCCTTTTCCTGTACCCTGCTTGCACTTCAGGTAGTTCTCATTCCAGATATGGTTGTAGTCTCTGATGAATGATCTTGAGTAGAATCTTGCTGTTATGTGGGATCAGAGCAATTGTGCAATAATTTTCACAGTCAGTTGGATCACCTTTCTTTAGTACTGGTATACAATGTTCCCTCTAATTTTCTGTAGGCTGTGTGCGCATAAAATATCAGCTGTGCAGCTTTTGAAGGAAGGTTAAATTTTTGTGCGCCACATAACGACACTCGGAGTTATATACTTTAAAATTTGACTACATGTCAGAATACAGTATGTACACCACATTGATTGCACTAGAAAATATTGTAGAACTTGTGAAAACCATAAATACACAACAACTTTTCAATTTTAAGAACGTCTGTGTTGTTTTCTATCAGAATCAGAACCGTAATTTTTGTGCGCTCTGTTGTAAAGTATGTGCGCTCACTCGGTGAGGTGTGTGCGCGCGCACACGCACAGCTTAGAGGGAACAGTGCTGGTATAAGCACAGATCTTTTCCAGTCTGTTGGCCATGATGTTGTCTTCCAAATTTCCTAGCAGAGCCTTGTAAGTACGGTAACAGCTGCATCCATTGCTGTAATACTTCAATGGGAATGCCATCAATGCCTGGTGCTTTGTTCTTTGATAAGGCTTTCAAAGCTGTTTTGACTTCTTCTTTCATCGCCAATGGTTCTAGATCAAAAGGTACAGATTGAAACGACTGTTGGTCCACTTATCTTTATCATATGACAACTCTGTATATTCTTTCCACCTTTTCTTGATCTTCTCGGCATCATTCAACATAGATCCTTGAGCATCTTGTAACATTCCAATTTGAGGCTGGAATTTTTTCTTTAACTCTCGTAGCTTTAGGAAAGCTGATCTTGTTCTTCCTCTAATAGTTTCTGCTTCTATTTCCTTGCATGTGTAGTTGCAGTATTTCTTCTTTTCTTGCCTTGTTGCATGTGGGAAATCTCTGTTGAGTTCTGCAATTACCCCTCTTTCTCCTCTGGTTTTAGCTTCTCTGCAGTTCTGGGCAATTTTCAGAGTTTCTTCGGTCATCCATTTTGGCTGTTTTAGCTTTTTCACCTATTGTAGAAATTTCTCACTTTCTTCCAACACAACCTTCTTGATGTCATCCCATAACTCTTCTGGAGCTCTGTCATTTGTAGCTAAAACGGCAAATCTATTTTGCAGGCAGTCTTTAAATTCCAGTGGTATATTCTCAAGGTCATATTTTGCTACATTCATGAGTGGTTTGCTCTTTTCCAACTATAGCTTCAGTTTGCATACTAGGAGTGGGTGATCTGTACCACAGTCAGCTCCAGGTTTTGTCTTTGTTGATGTTATAGAGCTTTTCCATCATTGACTTCCACAGGTAGAGTCAATTTTATTTTTGTACAATTCATTGGGTGAATTCCATGTGTACAGTTGCTAGAAGAAGGGTGATATGCGAGAGGTCTATAAAATCCCGAGTGGAATGTGACGGGTAGATGTGAATCGATTGTTTACTCTTTCAAAAAATACAAGGACTAGGAGACATGCCATGAAGGTACAAATAGGAAGAAATAGGGGTTTTTTTAAATCAATGTATAATTAAGCATTGGAACTCATTGCCGAAGGATGTAGTAAAAGCAGGTAGTGTAGCTGGGTTTAGAAAATGTTTAGATAAATTCCTGAAACAAAAGTCCATAAACTAATATTAAGGTAGACCAAGAGAAAACTATTGCTTATCCCTGGGATAAGGAGCATGGAGTCTGTCTAGCTTTTGGGATACATCAGATACTTGTGACCTGGATTGGCCACTGTTGGAAATGGGATACTGGGTTTGATAGACCTTTGGTTTGACTCATTATGCATACCTTATGTTCTTAAAGAAGTTGGTGAGATTTGGAGTGGCAAATGCAAGATGAGAAGTAACAGAAAACAAGCACAGAGAAGTAGTGAGGAGACAGACCTTGGCTATGCTTGAAGGTGAGAAGAAGATGTTTCAATTTTGCACAAAGAAAGGAGGTGCATGAGCCAGTTTGGCCTGCCAAAGCAAACATGGCCACAGTGGAAATCATTCCGCCTGAGGAAAGGCATTGAGGATAGAAAGGAAAGGGCGGGGGAGTGGGAAAAGAGGGGACAAATGGCAGTGAGTGCAGGGACAATTTTAAATCCTGTGTGATGTGACTGGGCAGAGAAGGAACACAGTAAAGGAGAAGGTGTGACAGGTATGAATGTGGCCAAGGGGAGCTTCATGCCACATTCTTTGCCAGCTGTTCAGTGCGATCACCTACTCACCCACCCAGGAATTGTTATTCAATGTTACAGGTTGTTCGAAAGTTGGTATTCATTGTAATGGGGGGAAACCCCAGCCAGTGGGAGAGGAAATTCTGGTGAATTTGAGATGGAAGCAGTTCATCTGGGATCTGCTGGCTGGGGCATGAGGATGGGAGGTGCAGTACTGGATGATGGGAGATAGACTGGTGGGCATTTCCCCCATTGGACTCCTTTGGAATGCTGGAAGGGTTTGGAGAGCTGGTAAGAGGGGGCCCTTAAACAGCACCAAAGGTCTGGCAGAGCTTAAGGTTAGCCACACTGGGTTGGAGACCAGCTTTGTTTCTTACTTCATAGTGGTAGGGACCAGAAAATCTGGGGGATGGAGGACCCTTTGATGGGTTGGTTATTATGTATAGGCTTGGGTATGTGTGTTTAAATAAAGCCGTGGCCTATTTTTTATCCCAATGGCTCTGTCTCCTGTTGCATTATTGTGGGGTGCCATGGTAGAATAGCTGGGAGGGATGGGGTAAAAAGGGGGTGACCTCCCAAGTACTTATGTTATCTCCTGCAAAAAGGAATTTAGAAAGACCAAGAGGATATAAGAAAAGGAAACTGAAAGAGGGTGAGAACATAAAAAAGATTGAAAAATAAAAGAAAGGCACTGAAGAATGGATAAGTAATTAGTAATACAGAGCTTGGGCGGGGAGAAGGAACTGAGGGTAGTGAGGCACTGAGGGCTACAAATGACTTAGTGGAAAACTCTTAGGAAGAAGCACCTGCCAGCCCCCCCCCCCCCCCCTTAGAAAATATATAGATGAAGTTACTCCAATAAGAAGGGTTCAACATATATATTTTTCCATTATTTCCAAGAATTCAAGAGGGTTAACACAGCAAACATACAACTTTAATGAAAAGTCTCAATAGGAAGAACTTGAAGAGGTCAGATGTTGCGGGAGCCTGCAGGGGCTTCTTGGCATCTCTCACTAGAGCATGCCCTGTAGTTAGAAGGTTCAGGAAAAAGTTCTAGTACATGCCCGTTTCCAAATCCAGTCATCTTACCCTTCCACCATTACACTGGCATCAAGGCTGGGCACCAAGAGCAGGCTGAAATCATGGGAGCTTCATACAGACAGCTGGAAGGAACTTTTCTAAAGAGTGAAAAAAGCAGCAGCTCCCCAGAGGCAAAATAGCTCTCTCTTGTGAAACTGACAGCAATTTCCTTCCTTCTCATAAAACAAATTGATGTTTGACATGAAGCCTGGGTTGGTCTCTTGTGGCTGAGTTGTATTTGCAGGTCCTCAGAGAGGCACATTTGGGAGGGTGTAGCAGTAAGCAAGTCTGAATACTCACACAGGCTGTGTGCATGTGTCTGCATGTACTGGAGTAATGTCACAGGTGAAAGAAAATAGCCACCAAAATGGCAAAAGTCAGAACTACGGCTCCTGCATCATGAACAGCTTTGCCGTTGAGGGTCAAGGGCTTCCGAAAGCAGAGGAACCCTCTCACCCACTCCATGATACCAGCAGCTGAATGAATGGAGGTCGGGGAGTAGGAGATGGGAGAGAGGACACAGTATGGGGCGAGGGAAATGAGACAGCACTGGAGAAAGGAGGAGTGGGACAAGAGACACTGGAGAATGGGGATCAGGAGATAAAGCAGAGGAAGGGGGGATATTAAAGATGGAGCAGTCGTTTTGCAAACATCTCTTTTCTGTTTATCAAATTCTAAAGCAAATATTGGGTTCAGATTATATTGATTTTGTATAATAATACGATTGTTAATAGTTATTTTTATCTACACTATTACAGGGGATCCACAGACCACAGAAGAGAGAAAAAAAAGAGTGAGAGGCGAGTGGGGGATTGGCAGGGGAGAAGAGACAGAGACTGAAGGAAATTGGCTGGGGGGAGGAGAGAGAAATTGGCTGGGTGCCGACAGGAAGGGGAAGGAAGACTGAGGGGACGGGGGCTGGGAAAAGTGGTGGGGATGAATTGGGTGTCCCTGAACTTTTGGGAGGTTAATAAGAGGTCCACACCACCAAAAAGGTTGGGAACTTCTGCCTTCGGTGATCCTTATGTGTTCCTGTGTTTAGTTGGTTTGTTTTTTTTTAATCTCTACTTCCCAATAAGCACAAAACAGTCTGTTCAGAATCCACCTCGGGATGCTGCCCGGCCAGCTTAACTGGTCCAGCTGCCAGTGTTAAGGATGTGAAACTTGTCCTCAGGGTGACATGATTATCAGCAAATGTCTTCTATAGCCAGGGTTCTGATATTACACCACCCACCACTCAGCTCTTTGAAGGCCCCATATTAAGATCACTATATTAGTGCAGGGGAGAGAAACCTGCCCATGTGGATGTGGGGTTTGGGTGGGGGGAACATGGATGTGCAAGTGGAGGTATCTGGGGAGGTGAGGATTTGGTAAAGTGGTGGGATGTGTATGAGAGTAGAATATGGACATAGTGTGGGGTCTATGCATCAGTGAATGTATGTGGGAGTGTGGGTATGTGAACGGGGGTGGATATAAGGATGGGTGTAGGGCTATGAGGGTTTATATGTTGGGGTGTGGGTGTGATATGGGGTGTTGGGGGTGTGAGTAGATGTAAGTATGGGAAAGAGGGGTCTATATGTTGGGGATGTGTGGGGGTGGTGTTTGGGAGGCATGGGAGTGTGAGTAGATGTGAGCATAGGTGTGGTAGAGAGGGTCTACCTGTTGGTGGGTGTGGGAATGTGGGTATTGG
The DNA here is from genome assembly GCA_033557465.1 of Ichthyophis bannanicus. Taxonomy (NCBI): domain Eukaryota; kingdom Metazoa; phylum Chordata; class Amphibia; order Gymnophiona; family Ichthyophiidae; genus Ichthyophis; species Ichthyophis bannanicus. The sequence continues at coordinate 645,078,255 of CM066032.1, forward strand.
TGTTGAGATTGTGGAGAGTAGATGTGGGTATGGTGTGGGAAAGAGGGAGTCTCTATGTTGGTGGGAGTGTGGGGTGTATGGAGATCTATGTGTCAGTGGGAGTGGGGATATATGTGTGTATGCAAGGCTGGCCCTAGAGTTGGTTCAAGGTGTTGGTGTCCTAGTCGAACCTCAAACTTTACACCTCCTCTGGCTGTGAAAATCTATTATTTAGCTTAGAATGCCCTGCTTTTACTGCCCTCTAGAGGTTTCCACGCTAGGCATTCACCTGGTTTACCTAGTGGTTGGGCCAGTCCTCTGTGTAGGATTGTGGGGGGTGTGGAGATCTTTGAGTCAGTGGGAGTAGGGGGTATATCTGTGTATCGGTGTGGGAGTGTGGAAGTAGATGTGAGTATAGGTGTGGAATTCAGCACCATACCTAGCCCTGTGCAAGCGATGCAGCTGCACAGGCACAAAAGGATTAGGAGCACATGTCGAGCTGCCGACCCCGGCCTGCTTCTCTCCCTGCGTTGCCCTGCCACTGCTGCCACTTTTTTGTTTTCTCACAGGCGGCAGCAGCAGCAGTGAGACAGACCCGCGTTTGTAGGCAGGTCGGGTCCCCTCTTCCCTTCTCTGATGTAGGTCGCAGAAGAGGAGGGAGGGACCAGGCCAGCCATTCAAATGCAGGTCTTTGCAACTCAGCGTTTGCATGGCTGGTCTGGTCCCTCCCTCCTCTGACATAACCTACATCAGGGAAGGGAAGGAGGGACCCGACCTGCCTACAAATGCGGGTCTGCCTCACTGCCGCTGCTGCCCCTGCCTCCGAGAAAACAAAAAAGTGGCAGCTGCAGGGCAACGCGGGGGGGGGGGGGGGGGAAGGGAGGGGGGAGGGGGGGCAGGCAACCGGGGGGGGTGGGGGGCACCAGAAGAGGAAATCTGTTATGTTTTTTTGAAAGTGTGAATAAACAGGTGGACAAAGGTGAGTCGGTTGATATAGTGTATCTGGACTTTCAGAAAGCCTTTGACAAGGTCCCTCATCAGAGACTTTTGGCAAAACTAAAGAGTCATGGGATAGGAGGCAGTGTACTATTGTGGATCAGGAACTGGTTAAAAGACAGAAAGCAGAGGGTAGGGCTAAATGACCAATTTTCCCAATGGAGAAAGGTGAATAGTGGTGTACCCCAGGGATCTGTGCTGGGTCTGCTGCTTTTTGACATATTCATAAATGACCTGGAAAGTGGAATAACGAGTGAGGTTATCAAATTGCAGATGACACAAAACTATTTAAAGTTGTTAAAACCCAAGAGGATTGTGGAAAATTGCAAGAGGATCTTGATAAATTGGAAGACTGGGCATCAAAATGGCAGATGAAATTTAATGTGGACAAGTGCAAAGTTATGCACCTAGGGAAGAACAACCCAAACTATGGTTACACGATGCAAGGTTCCACATTAGGAACCACCACCCAGGAAAAAGATTTAGGCGTCATTGTGGATAACATGTTAAAACCCTCGGCCCAGTGTGCAGCGGCAGCCAAGAGAGCAAATAGAATGCTAGGTATCATAAGGAAAGGAATGGAAAATAAAACAAAAGATATTATAATGCCTCTATACCGTTCCATGGTGAGACCGCACCTTGAATATTGTGTGCAATTTTGGTCGCCGTATCTTAAAAAGGATATAGCGTTATTAGAAAAGGTTCAGAGAAGAGCCACCAAAATGGTAAAGGGGATGGAAGGATACTCCTATGAAGAAAGGCTAAAAAGGTTAGGGCTCTTTAACCTGGAAAAGAGACGGCTGAGGGGAGATATGATAGAAGTCTATAAATTAATGAACGGAGTGGAACGGGTAAACGTAGATCGATTGTTTACGTTATCAGAATATAGAAAGACTAGGGGACATGCAATGAAGCTACAGGGTAAACTATTTAAGACTAATAAAAGAAAATATTTTTTCACTCAACGTGTAATCAAACTCTGGAATTTGTTACCGGAGGATGTAGTAAAGGCTGTTAGTGTAACTGGGTTTAAAAAAGGTTTGGACAAGTTCCTGGAAGAAAGGTCCATAAACTATTAAAAGGGACCCATGATATCACTGCTTGACCCAATACAAGCATTGTGGAATCTGTGTCTTTTGGGGAAACTGCTAGGTACATATGACCTAGATTGGCCACTGCTGGAAACAGGATACTGGGCTTGATGGACCTTGGTCTGACCCAGTATGGCATATCTTATGTTCTTATGTTAAATAGCACAGGGCACAATTATGTCTTGGTACGGCCCTAGTGGGATTGTTGGGATCTATATGTTGGTGGGTGGGGGGGTGTGGAGATCTAGGTGTCAGTAGGAGTAAGGCTATATGTGTGTATGGATGTGAGGAGTGTGGGGAGTGTGGAAGAAGATGTGAGTATGGGCAAGGGCTCTATATGTTGATGGGTGTGAGGAGTGTGGAGGTTATTGGGGGTGTGACTGTGAGAGAGAGGGGCTCTATATGTTGCTGGGTGTGGAGAGCATGGTGGGGTGAGGGATGTAGAGATCTATGTGTCAGTATATGTGTATGTGTGTGTATGGGGGCGGGAAAGGGGGGTATTGGATGTGAGGAAGTAGATGTGGATGTGGGGTTGTGGGGCTCTATATGTTGGTGAGTGTGGGGGTATGGAGATCTATGTGTCAGTGGAAGTGGGGTTATATGTGTATATGGGTGTGGGGAGTGTGGTTGGTTTCGGGGGTGTAGGGGTATGGAAGTAGATATGGGTATGGGTATGGGTGTCGGTGTGGGAGAGAAAGGGTCTATATGCTAGATGTGGGGTACGTAGGGGGTGAGGGTGGTGAGAGTGTGAATAGATGGTATAGGTGTGGGGATTTCGGGATCTATATGTTGGTCAGTGTGGGGGGTGTGGAGATCTATGTGAGAGAGGGAATACCTGATCCTGCCAGGATACTTCTTTCTGGAGTACTGCAGGAGACTGGAACATATTTCCTCGCTGTCCCATTTAAAGGGATGAAATCAAGCTTTTTTTTTGTCGGCACACACCTGACTATGATGCTCACGTGTGCGACACGGCATGCAGGACCACCATGGATTTACTCTGCATCCAAGAGGAGAGAATAGATTTCTTCTGACTCTGCAACACACCCCCTGGGTCTTTGTAACATACCAGTGTCTCCCAACCTCCTGGTTGAGTATTGCTGCTTCAGAGCGTCCAAGAGCAGAATTCATATATGCGGTGAAGCTAGCGAAGAGAAGAGAAGAGTGTAACTCCACCATCTTCCCTACCACTTCCCTTGACTCCTCCATGACCTCTTTTTATTCCTCTGAACACACACTCTTACTCAAAAACATTGATTCTTATTATTTTGAAGTAGACATTGCATGGAAAGACTGGACATCCAGGCGAAGCATTCTACTGCTGCTTTTTCTTAGAACCTGTAACTTGCAGGCCATGAATTTATGCGAGTGCTGTTGGGTGAAGGATAAGGGTGGCATGTTTATATCGGACTGTATTTGCATATTAAGTCATATCCTCCAAACACCAGGAAATGCATTTCTTTTTGCCATATTAATTTAACGGGCCCCTGGCCAGGTTCAGATGTAATTCATTTTATCAACTTTTTCAATAGTGTGGCCAAAAAATGCAGCTCCTTTCACAGCTCCAGAGACTGGGGTGACCACCTTCAAACCAAAAGGCTACAATCCCAAAATCATCTCCTGGAAGATTGCTTCTTCACTTAAAATACTCAATAGAAACAGAAGAGGACCATAGAATGGAGATACTAGAATGGAGAGCTAGAGAAAAAGTTTTAAAAAACCCCAATCCTCCAGCCTCGGAGCCTGGAAGATGATTCTCTAAAAGAACAATTCTCTCTATGGAAGAGTAGCCTAATGGTTAGAGCACTCACTTGGTAACCAAGACACAAGGGTCTGGTGGCCTTGGGCAAGTCACCTAACCCTCCATTGCCTCTGAAGAAAGACCTGGCAATCTACTTCCGGTCACACTGCCAAGAAAAGCCAGGAGCTGCTGGGTCGCCAGGAGTCAGCATTGACTCAAAGGCCCACCTTGCATTTTTCTTTTTGGTTTTAGCTTTCTGGCAACAGCTAATCTGAAGCAAAAACTAGAATGAAGGACTGTCCTGTAGAAACTGAGTGGCAGACGTTCTGCAGAAAGGCTGCAAACCATGGGCCGATGCAGAAAGACCGGCGTGCCCTTTGCGCACAGATAATGCAACATATGCAGGGCCAGCCCAAGGGTTTCTGCCGCCCCAGGAAGAAGCCCCGGCTGCACCACCGCCGCATTGCCGTCGATTCCGTCAGTGGGGGGGCACGGCTCAGCTTCGGCACACATGGCCTGATGCTTCTGACCCTCCTCCAAAACAACTTCCTGTTATAAGGGGGTCAGAAGCGGTAGGCCCTGTATGCCGCAGGCACCGTGCTCTGCTGCCCACAGAGGTCTGCTGCCCTAGGCAGCTGTCTAGCCTGCCTAGTGGACGGGACAGCCCTGCTTATAAGCACAAGTTCCGCCATGCCAAATACAGAAAAGAGATTGGCACACACGTAAACAGCAAAGTATGCACACCCAGGAATGCCAAGCGTATTTAAATAATTTGCAAATGAGCTGCATGTATTAAAATAACATGCTAATAAGGTCTGCACCCAATGCAGAGAAGCGTGTAGGATTAAATAAACAGCAGGAGCGCCAATATCTCTACGCCTGGTCTGAGGTGACTTAATCATCTTGCGCGTGGAGGGAAAGACTGTTTCAGGGGATGCACCAGTGAACAGTTACCATTGACGTGAACATTTTCTGCGTGTATCTTTCAGCATATAAGTGGAAGTTCAGTGTTCAAGAAGAAATGTTTTTTACTTCTTTGTGTGATTTTTGGACTCGTTGGGCCCAATATTCAGAGGCATTTCCATGTTTTACAGAGCTGTAAACCGTGTAAATGCCCCTAACCGAGATACTCAATGATACTAACATGGTTAGCGCTGCTGAATATCCCCAAGTAATGTCGCTATACGCCCCGATGCTAACCGCTTAGCATCGGGTGTGTCGGGGTGTTCCGGAGGCACTATCTGGGGGTCACCGCGCAGCGGCGATATTCAGCTGCTGTCCAGTTATCCCTCAGCGGCAAAAGTTACGTGTAGCAAAAGCTGTCCTAACTTCCTGCACCGGAGCTAACCGGGCAGCAGATGAATATTGCCGTTGCACGATGAGCTTCTGCGCCTGGTGCAGATGTGCGACGACCCCAGACATTCAATGTCGGTGACTGGATATGGCCCTGGATGGATTATCTGAGGTTAAAGCTCAACAGTGACGGCTATATGCCTTAGATGCCCAAATGAATATCGGGCCCATTTATATTATTTATCTTTTATTTTAGGTCTCTTTATTGTGATTGCATAAAAAATGTTTTTGGGCCAAGTAGTGTTATTAAGGGGTGAGCACTATAAGAACCTGCACGTGCTGTGTGCACAACATGAGCATTTGACCTTTACGCATATGTGCACACGGCCACTTGTAGTGCATATGTTGTTTGCTCATGCATTGGCTCCCCTTCGTTCAACTTTGCATTGACATTTTGTGCACAGCTCATTTGCATACATGCCCTTTGCTGCGTACCAGCGCTGAAGTCTCACGCTATTGGAGCACGATGAAAACACGTACACAGCTCATAGCACATGACTTCAGCACTGGCTTTCTGCATCGGCCTGCATGTGACCCTATATCACTGTTAACCCCCAAGAGAAAGACATTCACATCCCTGTCTTCTCTGTCATTAGTTCACACTGTTCAGTTTTAAGGGGGTGAAATGGGTCAGAAGTTAAAGGCAGAAGAACAATGGGAGAAGAGCTAGAGGACGCTCTGGGCCAGATCACTGCAGTAATGACACTTGAAGAAAACATCCAGCATTAAAATTATCTGATACTTCGAAGCAAACACCAAGGCATTTCATAGGAAGATTAGTTCCCTCCCCATTACTAGTCTAGACTGTGTTTTCCTATATCTGCAAACTCTGAGGCCGATGCAATAAAGTGCACTAGGCTATGCGCAGATTTTAGCTCAGCGTTATTGCACAATTTTGTGCCCTACCATGGGTGCCCAATATAAAAACAAATGTTGCTCATGAGTTACCTGTGTGCAAAGTCTCAGACAGACATCAGCGGACAGCACATTGAAATTCCTTATAGCTACAGTAATAGCCACAGAGAAGTGCACATAAGAGAAGTAAGCTTGGCACAATGCTGAGATTTTAATGCACATATGAGGAAGAACAGAGGGCTTGCTCATTGTTCTGTGGTAAGTGTTAGCGAGGAATTTATGCCTGTTTCTTTTTTTTACCTCCAGCATACAGGACCCGCACATATTTCTGGTTTCCTCAAAGAGGAGGTGCTGAGCAGGAGGTGTGATAGAATAACGAAATGCTAGACTGTTGACAAAATTGTGTATCGGCCCTTCAGAGTTGCCTGTGCATGTGCTGGATTGCTATTTGGGATTGCTATTCAGAGCATAAATAATAGTATTGCAAAACTTGTATGCAGAGAATAGTGTGCGTCTGCAATGCTGCCTGACGATACAATTTTCTTGTGCACCAAATATAGTTGCCACTAGTGCAGACCCTATTTGCTTCTGCATCATGGAACAAGTTTTTCCTTTTACTGGAGGGTTATGAAATCCTACACTGGGCTGTGTACACTTTCCGCATCAGCCCCGCTGAGGTCTGATCACTCATAAGAACATAAGAGATGCCGTACTGGGTCAGACCAAGGTCCATCAAGCCCAGTATTCTGTTTCCAACAGTGGCCAATCTAGGTCATATGTACCTAGCAGTTTCCCCAAGGGACACAGGTTCCGCAATGCTTGTACTGGGTCAAGCATTGATATCCTGGGTCCCTTCTTAATAATGGTTTATGGACCTTTCCTCCAGGAACTTGTCCAAACCTTTTTTAAACCCAGCTACACTAACAGCCTTTACTACATCCTCCGGTAACAAATTCCAGAGTTTGATTACACGTTGAGTGAAAAAAATATTTTCTTTTATTAGTCTTAAATAGTTTACCCTGTAGCTTTATTGCATGTCCCCTAGTCTTTCTATATTCTGATAACAAACAATCGATCTACGTTTACCCGTTCCACTCCGTTCATTAATTTATAGACGTCTATCATATCTCCCCTCAGCCGTCTCTTTTCCAGGTTAAAGAGCCCTAACATTTTTAGCCTTTCTTCATAGGAGTATCCTTCCATCCCCTTTACCATTTTGGTGGCTCTTCTCTGAACCTTTTCTAATAACTCTATATCCTTTTTAAGATATGGCGACCAGAATTGCACACAATATTCAAGGTGCGGTCTCACCATGGAACGATATAGAAGCATTATAATATCTTTTGTTTTATTTTCCATTCCTTTCCTTATGATACCTAGCATTCTATTTGCTCTCTTGGCTGCCGCTGCACACTGGGCCGAGGGTTTTAACATGGTATCCACAATGACGCCTAAACCATAGTTTGGGTTGTTCTTCCCTAGGTGCATAACTTTGCACTTGTCCACATTAAATTTCATCTGCCATTTTGATGCCCAGTCTTCCAATTTATCAAGATCCTCTTGCAATTTTCCACAATCCTCTTGGGTTTTAACAACTTTAAATAGTTTTGTGTCATCTGCAAATTTGATAACCTCACTCGTTATTCCACTTTCCAGGTCATTTATGAATATGTCAAAAAGCAGCGGACCCAGCACAGATCCCTGGGGTACACCACTATTCACCTTTCTCCATTGGGAAAATTGGTCATTTAGCCCAACCCTCTGCTTTCTATCTTTTAACCAGTTCTTGATCCACAGTAGTACACTCCTCCCCAGACAGGGCTGGCGCTACCCTGTAAACAAGGTAGACATGACAGGAGGGCACCAATGTCAGTGGGGTGCTGAAGCTAGCGCCCCCATGGCCCCACTGCACTTCAAACCCTGCACCTGGCCACCACATATCAGGACATGCCAGCTCCCTCCAGCCGCTGTCGCTGTCTAAGATCTGTCCCCTATGGCAGCGGCAAAGAAAAAAATCACATACAGGCACAGGAACTCTCTGTCATCGTCACTATGTGCTCTGCCGGTCCCACTCCCTTTAACTTAGGTGTGGACTTCCTGTTGTTGAGGGGGTGAGACTGGCTAAACTCATAGCTGACAAAAAGTCCCCCCGCCTGTATGTGATTTATTTTCTTTGCAACTGCCACAGGGGACAGATCTCAAAAAGGGGCAGCGGAGGGAGAGTGATTGAAAAACGATACATGTGCAGGTGTTTCCTGTGTCAAAGGCTGCCTGGAGATGGTTAGCGATGGAGCTGCAGGTGCACAAGACCGAGAGCGATGGGAAAAACATTTGCATGGGGGCAAAACAGAGGCCAAAGCACTGGTGACAAGAAGTGTTTCCCGAGTCTTGTTCTTGCTTCCATGCTGTGTGCATGCGTGAGAGGGACAATGGGCATCGTGGACTGGGCTACTCCGCTGAGGAGGGGGTTCAGTGCAGGTGGCTCCCTTTCTCCCTGCCAGACCTGGGGAGTGGGGGCCTCTGCCGCCTCTATATGCTTGTGGCTGCTTCAATGTGAAGCCATTGCCCCACTGGAAGTGCAACTAGCCCCGCCAAAGCCTGAGATTGGAGTATGAGGAGTGACAGAGAAGAGAGTTGCCTGGAGCCGAGGGTAAGAGGGCATCACCTAGACAGATCATTGATGCAGTTATGTATATATGTGAATATGTATATATGTGAATATGTGAATATGTGACCCCTCCTTGAGACCCCTAACTGTGTGCTGTGCTGTGCTTTCCCTTCCGAATCAATAGTATATTTCATCAAATTTTCTGTCATGATTTGTCAATTTCACGCCTGTAATCAAGCCGCTACTGATCACTGGAAGTAGCGGCATACAAATGTATGCTAAATAAATAAATAAATAAATAAATAAATTTAGGGGTGGGGAAAGGCTAGGCGCATTGTGGTGGCCTCGGCCCGGACTCGGTTATTAGCATCTTATGTAAGGTGCGCCGCTGTGGCGGACTCAGTGTGTGCAAGTGACTGCACATTCTGGGGCCTTGGCCTCTGGATACCCGGGAGCTTGAACAAAAACACATTTGCTCCATTCTGGAATCCAATTCATCCCTTTTAATCCTCAACAATGAACACATGTTTCCCAACACACTGCAACCAACTCCCGAGCCCTAGCTCCAGGCAGAAGCACCCCTGCCGACCCTCAGCTCCCAGATATCCAAACAGAGGCCACGGCCCCAGAATGTGACGCCAGCTGCGGTATAATCGAAGATATGCTGGCTCAGGGATAGGGAAAGGAAGGCCAGTGCAACAAAAGGTGGATACCGGAGAGAGGCTAATTGGGGTGACAGGGCAGATTGCTTGGCATAGAGAGAACAGAGGGACAGGGGAGATGCTGGACATGGGGATGGGGGTAGGGAGAAAGACGGGAACAAGCTGGACACACGGAGAAGCATTGAGACAGAAGAAATGGTGAATGGAAAAAGGAGTGGGGAGAGCATAGATGTTAAAGGGGAGGTGGAAAGAGAGTATGAGTAGATGTTAAAGGGGAGGTGGAAAGAGAGTATGAGTAGATGTTGGATGAAAGGGGAGGTGGAAAGAGAATATGAGTAGATGTTGAATGAAAGGGGAGGTGGAAAGAGAGTATGAGTAGATGTTGGATGAAAGGGGAGGTGGAAAGAGAGTATGAGTAGATGTTGGATGAAAGGGGAGGTGGAAAGAGAGTATGAGTAGATGTTGGATGAAAGGGGAGGTGGAAAGAGAGTATGAGTAGATGTTGGATGAAAGGGGAGGTGGAAAGAGAGTATGAGTAGATGTTGGATGAAAGGGGAGTTGGAAAGAGAATATGAGTAGATGTTGGATGAAAGGGGAGGTGGAAAGAGAGTATGAGTAGATGTTGGATGAAAGGGGAGGTGGAAAGAGAGTATGAGTAGATGTTGGATGAAAGGGGAGGTGGAAAGAGAATATGAGTAGATGTTGGATGAAAGGGGAGGTGGAAAGAGAGTATGAGTAGATGTTGGATGAAAGGGGAGGTGGAAAGAGAGAGTATGAGTAGATGTTGGATGAAAGGGGAGGTGGAAAGAGAGTATGAGTAGTTGTTGGATGAAAGGGGAGGTGGAAAGAGAATATGAGTAGATGTTGGATGAAAGGGGAGGTGGAAAGAGAGTATGAGTAGATGTTGGATGAAAGGGGAGGTGGAAAGAGAATATGAGTAGATGTTGGATGAAAGGGGAGGTGGAAAGAGAGTATGAGTAGATGTTGGATGAAAGGGGAGGTGGAAAGAGAATATGAGTAGATGTTGGATGAAAGGCGAGGTGGAAAGAGAATATGAGTAGATGTTGGATGAAAGGCGAGGTGGAAAGAGAATATGTGTAGATGTTGGATGGAAAGGTGGGTGCATAGAAGAAGAGGAGATATTGGATGGAAAAGGGGAAAGAGAGTGAGAGAGAGACGAAGAAGAAGAGATGGATGGAAGGAGATGGGGAAAAAGAGATGATGCTGGATGGGAAGAGTGAAAGGAGGGTTAGTGAAAGAATGGGGAATAAGGACAAGGAGAATAGGATGGCCAGGGTGAGGGAAGAAGATGAAGAACTGTAGATACAGTAAAAAGAGGGAAAGTGAGGGTGGGAGAGAAAGAAAGAATGAAATCCGAGTGGACAGAAAGGTAGAAAAATAAATGGAAGAGAGGCGAAAATGCATTGGATGGATGTAGTGGAAGAAGCAAAAATAATACAAAGAGAGAGAAAAATGACAAATGGACAAAAGCCCCTGTAAAGAGAGCTAAGAGAAGACAGAAACCAAAGACTGGGGCCAACGTGAGTAGTAAAATTAAATGGCCAGACAACAAAGGTGGAAAAAAGAATTTAATTTGTAACTTAGTGATTGGGCTATGAGTAACAGGGCCGGCCCGTCCATTGAGCAAGAATGTTTTTTGCACAGGGCCCCGCGTTTCCGGGGGCCCCGCGCAAAGAACATTCTGCTTTTTTAAAAATTAAATTTAAAAAAAAAAAAGCTGGCTGCTGCTGCCGCTGCTGCCACGGCAGCGGCAGAATGGAGTGTCCCGCGGGGCCCCCTCTGCCCGGCTGAGCCCCTCTGCGCCGGCTTTCAGATACGCGAAGGGAGAATGTCTCCCTCGCGTCTCTGTTAAGCCCGCAGGGGCAGATGGGAAGCAGGGGCTGATGGGAAATTTCCCATCTGCCCCTGCGGGCTTAACAGAGACGCGAGGGAGACACTCTTCCTTCGCGTATCTGAAAGCCGGCGCAGAGGGGCTCAGCCGGGCAGAGGGGGCCCCGCGGGACACTCCATTCTGCCGCTGCTGTGGCAGCAGCGGCAGCCAGCTTTTTTTTTTTTTTATTTAATTTTTAAAAAAGCAGAATGTTCTTTGCGCGGGGCCCCCTGAAACGCGGGGCCCTGTGCAAAAAACATTCTTGCTCAATGGACGGGCCGGCCCTGTTACTCATAGCCCAATCACTAAGTTACAAATTAAATTCTTTTTTCTACCTTTGTTGTCTGGCCATTTAATTTTACTACTCACGTTGGCCCCAGTCTTTGGTTTCTGTCTTCTCTTAGCTCTCTTTACAGGGGCTTTTGTCCATTTGTCATTTTTCTCTCTCTTTGTATTATTTTTGCTTCTTCCACTACATCCATCCAATGCATTTTCGCCTCTCTTCCATTTATTTTTCTACCTTTCTGTCCACTCGGATTTCATTCTTTCTTTCTCTCCCACCCTCACTTTCCCTCTTTTTATTGTATCTACAGTTCTTCATCTTCTTCCCTCACCCTGGCCGCCCTATTCTCCTTGTCCTTATTCCCCATTCTTTCACTAACCCTCCTTTCACTCTTCCCATCCAGCATCATCTCTTTTTCCCCATCTCCTTCCATCCATCTCTTCTTCTTCGTCTCTCTCTCACTCTCTTTCCCCTTTTCCATCCAATATCTCCTCTTCTTTTATGCACCCACCTTTCCATCCAACATCTACTCATATTCTCTTTCCACCTCCCCTTTCATCCAACATCTACTCATATTCTCTTTCCACCTCCCCTTTCATCCAACATAGATGGTCTATGTTCTATGTTCTATGATATTTTAAGATGTTCTATGTAAAATTAAGATGTTCTATGTAAAACAAACTTCACTTTGTTAATTGTTGTTATTTGTACACCGCAACTGATCTCTGGAAGATGCAGTATAAAAATGAGTGTTAAATAAATAAATAAATAAATAAACATCTACTCATATTCTCTTTACACCTCCCCTTTTCTCTTTTTGGGTTTTTTATAATTGTTCTCGTAAATACTTAACATCCTAAAAAAACACAAGTTGCGTTCTTTTTACACTGGCAAATCCTTAGGATCCTAAAGAAAATCACAAAAGCAGAGGAGAGAAGTCATGTCATGTAAATCTTAAGTGAAATGGAAGGGTCGGTAACACCACAGCCAAGTTGGCCAGTGGAAGAGAGGTAGGAAGAGAGAAACACGTGAGGAGGAGAAGGGGAAGGCAGCATAGCTGTGGAGCCTGAAAGGGGGTAATTAAAGAAGGGGGTGTTAGCCACAGTATCAGTCAGTTCCCACAAATAAGAAGCCTGAAGCCACAGAGGCTACACCACGAAGCAATGGGCGATTATTTGGCTCCAGTGGGAGGTGGTTGCTCCATTCAGAGCCAGTTTCAGTTGGGTGCCTGGGGATGTTCCTGAGGTTTTCCACAAGGAGATGGAGGTGTGCAGAAATGCCTGAGGGTTTGCACGCATTAGGTCCCTCTGCATCCCAGGCTGGGCAGGACGACCCGAGGCCAGGAAGCAACCAACTCTGTGGGTGTGTAAATGGGCATCTATGTGTGTATGGTAAGCAAGCACTCGTGCGTGTGTGTATGATATTGCCCCAGGAAAGGACCTTTAAATACTTAGGGGTTTAGCATACCTGCTGGGAGGGCTCTGTTGTTCCTTCTGCTCATTCTGGAAAGGACGGGTGTCCTGGGATAGGCTTGTGATAGTCTTGCCAGGCGGTCAGGAGCGAAGTGAGAAGGAATAAACTCAGAGTGTGTTTAGGGTCTGCTGTGGGGGGAGAGGAAGTCAGCACATTTTTTATGGGGGGTTAATTGGATGAAATCATCCCTATCGTATGGCTCGTTCACATCAGCGAGCATGGGAGATTTGTGGCAAATGGCATGAATATTTTGGCTATGCTAAGGAGGGCTAGTTGCAGCAGGTCCTTGGTAGCAATTTATGACAAACCAACCAATATGATCCATGCAGAAGGATAATATGGAATAAGGCCGTAGCAAGGGCTGTAAGAGGCGCAAGTACAGGAGGGGGCGCTGATGTCATCTCTGGTTTCCCGCAAAGCTCAAAAAGAGTGAGTAACTGCACATGGCTGGGGCGGAACGGGGCATCAGATATCGTTAGTCGCCCAGGGGGCATTTCTAGCTTGGTACAGTCCTGATACAGAAAACCATTCAATGCATGCAAACGAGCACTAGACTATTGAAGGCTGCATGTAAGAAGAAGAGAGTTAACAAAGAAATTTAACTCATAACACGGTATCAGGAATTTTATATTTCAAGAAAGATAAGGGATATTTACGCATTCAAAATTTATGATCATTGTCTTGAATAGAATCTGGAGTGGATTTAAAGGGACATAGTTTGGACTGATCTTTAAAATATGAGAGTACATTACATAATAAAAGACTTTGCCATCTCTTTTTAATTGTAAGGTGTTGAAGGATGCTTTGAATTGCTTGGTAAAATTTATGACATAGCATGTTAAGTCCTTTTTGAACGTGCATGCAGGGCCGTCGGAAGGATTTTCCAAGATGGGTGACCACTTGGTGTGCCAGGCCTAGAGCCACCAACGCATCTTACCAAGGGAAGGAACAGCAGTGCATCATGCCCCGATGTAGCTAGAGTAATACTGTTAACCGCTAGTCTGCAGTCATGCCCTCAGAGGGGAATTCTTCACAAGCACAAGGCCAGTAGTGTTATCTAAAGTCATGGTAAAACTTTTTCAGGAGTTTTCTTAAGACTTATTGTAGCTGAACTCGCCTTGAGCTACTAGTGAAAAAGGTGGGCATTAAATCTAACACCCCCTTCTCTTCTCTTCTCTTCCCATATATAGATCCCTTAATCTCAGAAAAGTGTCTTTAACCTACTATTCTACAAATGCTTATGTTCCACAAATCCAGTCAGTGACAGATCAGTGCGAAAAAAAATAATAGTGAAATATACATAAACCTCAAAGCACATGCGTCTCCGCACAAACAAACCTTATAAACAAAAGAAAACAACCATTTTAATACAAAGCAGTTTATGTCTATGTAAGCGTGGATGTATATATTTAAATGCTAACTTTAGAAATAAATCTGAATAGTCATACACAAGAAGAAGAAGCCCACCTCATAATCAGAATCAAGCTCTTATCCACATTCATGTGATTTTTAAACCAGGAAAATGCAGGAGGACCGTGTGGGACCCTGTTTCTGCGGCCATATCCACGTACAGCATGGCAGGAGCTGTGTCATGCCAGTGGGGAGTAGGAGTGGTTACGTCTTCTCTAAGTCTAGAAGGTGTCCTTAGGGAGTGTTTGTGGTGGGGGTTTCTCATATAGACAGTCTATTTGTGTGCAGCGTCCATATGTGGACTAAATGTAATAATAGCAAAGTGGTGAAGGGGCCGGTTTTCTAAGCATTCTAGTGATTTGATGGTTATCTTCTTACTTCATAGATTTAAGACATATAATGATAAGCCCTGGTGAGTCAGAGCAAGGCTGAGCCCAGCAACAGTAGCCAGTACCCCACAGACTCCAAATGCGCACACCCTTCTACCCTTGTCTCAGTTTTTGCGCATTTGTCCTATCCCCCAGGAGAGAGAGCTTCTCCCTGAAAGAGTGTCTGTGCTTTGCAGAAGCGACCCGCCTCTAATGCGGCAGGAAACTGTGCTCTGTCCCGACTTTCACGCGGCAGCCTTAGCTGAGCCGTCTAGTTGCATTCTCGACCTTTCCATATTATCAACATAAAGGTGATGTGTTACCCATCTCAGTACTGTTAACTAGTGCCTTGTGAGCCCCTCTTGAGGTTACTAGATGTCCCCAGTTTCCAAGGATCATCCCCGATTTCAGAGCTCTGTCCCCGATTCCCACCTGCTTGGCAGCCTCCGGCCCCTGATTCCAGCACGGGGACAGAGGTAGGAAAAAATGTTATTTTCAATTTAGTGATCTGAATATGCTAGTTTTTTGAATTTATATCCATTATCTTTATATTTTGCACAATACGGGGGAAATGCATGCCGGTTTCTATTTCTCTGACAATCTGTCTGCTTGGAAGTGATGTTGTTGTCATAGAATGGATGGATGGGGGGGGGGGGGGCAGGATAATGACTCCTCTTCCTTCCTTTACACCTTGTTTTCAAAACTGGAACTAGGGTATCCCTGCCCCCTCCCCCCAAACATCTCCGATAAGTGTCCCAGATTTGCCTGCAGAAAATCTGGTAACTTACCCTCTCTTCAAATATCCCTGGCAGTCAGCGCCCAATCCGTTTCTCTCCATCTGTAGACTTCTCTTGCCTCTATCTGTACAGTTTGCATTTTTCCTTCCAATTCCATTTCTACTTTCAGTTGTTTAATACCCCAGATCATGGATCTAAGAAAGTGCCTTGTTTTGAGAAATGCACATGGTCTTTTCCTCAATTCCCACAAAAAAGTGCTTTTGGATCTGGAATTCATTTATTCACTTTTTCACATCAAACTCACCATAATTTACAAACAAATGCACCAGTGATTTGAATTTCCTGTTGGAATTGAGGACATTTTTTCCTACTGAATTACCCTGGTTTTATTCCTCCTTCCATCAGTAGTGTGAGAAGGATCTGAGACAAAAAAATATCACAAAAGAGGAAACAATACTTGGAGATTCCATCATCAAAGGGAACACAGTCAAAAGAACAGAAGATGATCAAATGCCTCCCAGACTCTTCAGCCAGCAGGAATGCAAACCAAATTGTTAGCATTCTCCATGGACAAGCAGGATGCATCAGCCATACCTGGTGACATCATATGATGGCACCATAGACAGAAGTGATCTCCAGAGCTCAGAAAGGCAAGCCTTTCTGAGCATGCACTTAGGTAGCCCTACCTCCTTGTCTGCCCCTACCTAGCCCAGTTTCACTTCTGCATTGCCAGCAAGACAGTTCTCCTCTAGCTCGCCAAAAAAAAAGAAGATTCAAATTCTAGAAGAAGCAAAAAGAATCCTCTGAAGAACCATCTGCTGAGAAGAATCTACAGAGAGGTACCAACAATGACTAAGGCGGGGTTAAAAAAATGCTCTGAATTCAGCAAAAAAAAAAAAAATGAACAGCACCAACAGACATGATCAGTTCATTTGGTGCCTTGGTGTCAGCTACAGGGTCGAGGATTGTCCGCACTGTGCCCAGAAGTCCTCCTCTGCTAGGAAATCCAAAAGCCACGTTCTCAAAGAATTTATTGCCGCAATCCTACTTATGTCTGTGGCTTCCCTGCATCGGGACCAGACTGCCGATCACATGGCATGCCGGACTCTCTAGGACCCCATCGTGGCATGGGATGTTCCCTCTAGCACATCCATTTCTGGCCGCACATCACCCGGGGCTTCCACATCATCTGCCGGCCAGGAACTGTTGCAGAAGCCAGGGAGAACCACGCGGCTTCAACCCCCAGTGGACCGCCATGCTCCGGCCCTCCAGATTGGCATCATGGCACCGAGAACGCCAACGATGCTATTGGCTCCATCCCCTGTGACCTCATTGGTTGGTGCCACGGCAACAGAGGGAGCCCTGAACGACGTCACTGTGCCGACAGAGGGACTCCATGACCACAGTGCTAGACACCAGTCCCCCTTGGCATAGAGGCAGTCCCCAGGACCGCATCGTCTCAGCAAAGGCAGGGGGAGCCATGAAGATACGAAAAAAGACCCACAGCCTTCACTAGCAGCAGCAGCAGCAGCAGCCTGAGCAGCCCGCAAAAGAGACAGACAAAAGTGAAAGTGCCGGCACTCTTCTTATCACTCTTGTAGCTCCTCCACCTCCAGATTGCTGCCGAGAAAGCCTCACCACCAAGGCAGGTCAAGGGCCAGTCAGGACACTGGGGCAGGGACCTCCACTGTAGTCCTGGAACTCCTCACGTATCTCCTTCAACAGTGTGCCCCCCGCAGCAGTGACATTAAGGGCGGTGATGGAATCAATGACCCATGGACCACCGGCCATGTTCCCAAGCCCAGCTACGCCAGGGTCATCTTCACCAAAAGAAGAAAGTAAAAGAGAAGGCCAGAGACAGTTTGTTTGGTAAGAAATCTTCTGTACAGGGTAGGTTTAGAGCATAAGAGACAGGCCGGAATAAATCCATATATTTGAGATTTATGGTAGAAACAGTGGTCAACAAAGCAAATTTCTTTTTGAAGTATTCTCGCCCAGTGTTCTGATTAGTAGAAACTGGTTTTCCTGGTTGCACTGAGTTCATATACAAAATTTCAGCAAGCAATTTAACACACTGTGAGTTGCCTGTAATCTGCTCTGGAAATTATCGCACAATTGCTCTGATCTCACATGCCAGCAAGATCATTCAGTGGAGAGTACAGTCATACCTGGAACGAGAACTGCTTGAAGTGAAAGCAGAATTCACTAAAGGACGAGCGGATGTGAGATGGATCCTTAAAAAGACTCTTAGGGATCTGCAGTTCAGTACCTGGTGTTAGGAGCAGGTCTGTCATAGTAACATAGTATATTTATTTATTTATTTTATTGATTTATTTATGTGCATTTATAATCAAAGCGGTTTACAAAGAACTCAAACATTGCATTATAATATATATGTATTACATGGAACGTTGAAAACAGGGTATGCCAAATTTGCAAAAACACTTGATTAGATTAGTATAGTAGCCAGGACTGGTTTGTTTTAAGTAATTGATTCTCCGAAATGCTCTCTGAACAGGAAGGGTTGTATGACGGCAGATAAAGCCCAGTATGCATCTAGTCTGCCCAGTAAGGTGGCTAGAGTAGGTGTACCTGCCGCTCTGTGTAGGTCACCCCTCTCTATTTGTTGAAGCATAAACAATAGTTAAGTTTATTTGATTTTATCCTCGTGCTATAGAGGGATCCCCCTGTGTCTGTCCCAGGCCATTTTGAATTCTGTCACTGTATTTGCCCCCACCACCTCCATCGGGAGGATATTCCAAGCATCCACCACCCTTCCAGTGAAAAAGTATTTCCTGACGTTGCTTTTAAATTTACCTCCTTGCAACTTCATGTTATGCCCTCTAGTATATTACAGCTTCTCCTTCTTTGAAAATGTTTTTTGTTCATTAATACCCTTTAAGTATTTAAATGTCTGTATCATATCTCCCCTGTCCCTCCTCTCCTCTAGAGTATGCATATTTTGGTCTTCAAGTCTCTTCTCATACGTCTTCTGGTGCAGGCTGCAAATCATTTTGGTCACCTTCCTCTGAACTATTTCAAGTCTTTTTATTTAGCTGTATTTATTTCCTGCTTTTCACTGGGTCAAAGTGGTCATTTCACTGGGTCAAAGTGGTCATTTAACACAAGGGGATATGAGACACATATGCTAATACTTACAGGGAACATGGGCAATGGAGGGTTAAGTGGCTTGCCCAAGACCACAAGGAGTGCCTATAGGACTAGAAATCCCAGTCCCTCTGGCCTGAGATTGCTGTCCCCAGCTGGGACTTGAACCCCTGGCCCTCTGGCCTGAAGTACCTTGTCCTAGCCACTAGACCACTCCTCCCTTCTATATCCTTTGTGAGGTATAGTCTCAAAAACCGAACACAATACTCCAAGTGAGGTCTCAGCAAGGACTTGTACAGAGGCATTAATGCCCCCTCCTTTCTGCTGGTTATTCCTCTCTGTATGCAACCCAGCATTGTTCTGGCTTTGGCCACTACCTTTTCACATTGTTTTGCCACCTTGAGATCCTCAGAAACAATCATTCCAAGGTCCTTCTCCTGGACCACGCACACCAACCTCTCACCTCCTATTGCATATAATTCCTTTGGATTTCTGCATCCCAAGTGCATGACTCTGCATTTCTTCACATTAAATCTTAACTGCCAAGCATTAGACCATTCTTCCAGCTTTCCTCGTGTTGTCCACTCCCTCAGGGGAGTCTACTCTGTTGCAAATTTTCATGTCATCTGCAACAAGGCAGATGTTTTTCTTCAATCCTTCAGCAATATTACTCACAAATACATTGAACAGTACTGGTCCGAGGACTAAACCCTGGGGCACACCTCCTTCCTTCCTTTTATCTGAGTGAGCTCCATTTACCATCACCTTCTGTTGTCTGTCAATCAACCAATTTCTGATCCAGTTCACCACCTTGGGACCCATCCTCAGGCTGCTCAGTTTATTGATAAGCCTCCTATGTGGAACAGTATCAAAGACTTTGGTGAATCTGGGTAGATCACTGAGTGGAGGAGTAGCTTAGTGGTTAGAGCAACTGCCTAGTACCCAGAAGATCAACAGTTCAGTTCCCACAGGCACTCCTTGTGACCTTGGGCAAGTCACTTTACCCAAAGAACCTAGAGGCAGCTGAGTCAGCACTGAAACAAAAAAAGGTAGATCACATTCATTGCATGTCCTTGATCTAGTTTTCTGATCACCCAGTCAAAGAACTCAATCAAATTTGTTTGAAAGATCATTCTTTGATAAAACCATGTTGCCTTGGATCTTGCAACTCAATGGTTTCTAGAAAGTCCATTATTCTTGCTTTCAGGAGCACCTCTATTACTTTTTCTGCCACCGAGGTTAGGCTTAACGGCCTATTGTTTGTCACCTCTTCCCTATTACCACTTTTGCAAAGAGGCACCACATCAGCACTTCTCCAGTCCTGAGGAACCTCTCTCATCTCCAAGGATTTATTATAAACATCCTTTAAAGGCTCTGCCAGAACCTCTCTGAGCTCTTTTAGGATCCTGGAATGTAACCCATCTGATCCCATAGCCTTGTCCACTTTCAGTTTTTCAAGCTGTTCTAACACATCATGTTCTGTAAATAGTGTGGTATCTACTCCATTCCTGTTTGTATATTTGTCAGTCATATGTGGTCCTGCTCCAGGATTTTCATTAGTGAATACAGAACAAAAGTATTTGTTTAGCATTTTCGTTTTTTTCAATGTCATTTTTCACGAATCTGTCCTCGACATTTTTGAGCCTTGCATTAAACCTTCCTATATTCACAGCCCCCAGTTTCCTGCAGCAGTTTTTACGAGATTTTGAGACAAGAGTTTACAACTTATAATGTGACATACTTTCATACATTTGTATATATTTGATTATTAAATGATATTGCTTTTTTAAATTTTATGGAAGAAGTCATTTCTGGCATTTCTTGTCTGACTCTTATTTTGTGGGAAAAGGAATCCTTGCGATCAGTGCTGGGAATTTTGACTTGGAGGTTAGTTTCTCATTTACCTTTGCAAGTGTCATTGGACCTTCTATCAACCAGCTACAATCTCTGCAATTTCATTATTTGTATTATGTTTTTTAGTGTCTATTTTATGATGCCAGTGTATTGTAAACTGCTAAAAATTATACAATTAGCCGTATAGATAAATTTTAAATAACTAACATACATAAAAGACAAATCTAGCACTTTGACATTGCAGAAGGAGTCAGTGGAAAGAGCGGCTGTCTGCGTCCTTTTCAGAGGGAATAAAGGCTGATTCACTGGAGTAATGTTTGTAGGTGAGACAGTTCATTGTTTCCATGCAAGTGATGTGGGTTGGAAGTGCTGAAGCATCTTTTACACTGCTAGACACGCCCTTCCTCCTGCCCTCTCAGTCCTTTCACTCAAAGGAAGAGTAACCTCCAAGGTAACTCTTGGAGATTCCTGACCTAAATCGTTGGTGAGGGGAGGTTCTGATAGTCTCCTAGCCACCTGGAACTCTTCTCGGGGTACAGGAAGCTTCTCGAAGTTATTGGGGGTAGGAAGCTGAGATCTGCAAGAGAATAGGGACACACAGCACCATTTGTCTAGTCCAGGCACAAACTGAAATTCTTATCCTGTTGGGCATCTTATGAAGACAAGATAACATTTTAATAGGTTTGCTTTTATTTAGAAAGAGCACCAGCTTGACCCCAACTAAGACCAGCTACAATGGAACTGTTCTACTTGCTGCCAAGGTGAATGAAAGACAGGAAGGCTGTGGAGAATTGGAAAAGACGAGGAGCCTTAGTGTAACCCAAGGGGCTGTCTTGAAAGTGGTACTGCAGTATTGTGCAGGCAAACCCCAGCGCTATTCACTGCGAATTGAGAAAGTTGTGCCACAGCAGTCTGGACTAGGGAGGGACTGTGGAGGAGGGAGGAATTGGTAAGAGAAACTGGATTAACCTGCCTGAGCTCCAGAGACCATCAGGAACGCCCTAAAATTGCTCCAAATAGCCAGGATGAGAAGGGAAGAAACTGCAAACGGCTCAGTGCAATGAGGGCGAGATAAGGCATCTGCTCTGGCAGGCGTGTATTCCAGCCTTCTGCCAAACTCCAAGATGTTTTCTTTGTGCTAGTAGGGCCATTAATCAATCACTGGTGTTTATTTGGATACAAGTTGGGCAATGCAGGTTTCGCTGCTTGAAGTTAAATTTTAGAGAAGATTAGGATGAGTAATTCACCTCAGCATTTGGGAATGACACCAGCAGCAGCACTGAGAGAAACAGAATCAATCCATAGTGGCGGATTTCACCCCTGGCTGCCCTTTGCCTGCAGGTTACTGCACCAGGGGGACCTCAGAGACCTTGGGCGTCATAATGAGTTTTGACCACCATCACCCAGAGGCAACAGGGTGACCACCTCTAGGCAGTTACCTCATCTGTCTAATGGGAAATCCATCCTTGCCAATGTTTGAAGCATTTTCTCTATAGACACACAGGAGATAATTTTAAAATAGGCATCTAGGCTAATGGAGTGGGAAAAGCTTTATAAAATATTGGCATAAATCCAACAGCCATAGTACTGACATTCAAGGCGCGGGTGTTAGACCTGCTCAAGGGTGGGTACTTTATAAAATATGCATATAAATCAGGACTCCTCCCCTGTGCATCATGCCGGCTTGCACCACACATTGGGAAAGCTTCATTTCCCTAAGAAGCCATTCACAATCATAACATGCTGTTTTACACATGAAAACGATTTCTAAAATTACCTTCCACATGGGCAAAAACCTTAGGACATAGAGCTCAATATGTTCTACCAAGTGGATCCAAAGCAAATCATTTTTCTCTATGGTATTTCCTGCCCAGGAAAACCAGGATCACAATAGCCACAGCACTATGAAATGGAGATTAAAAGATGAGAACTAAATAAAAGTATCCCACAGCCTAAGCAGTGACAGGTCCCCAATTTGATCTCCGTGCAGGGCCTTATGCTCCTTGGGAAGGAGGACATGAGAATTCCTCAAGGGTGTTGATAAAGGTGAACTGCTCAATATAGTCTATTTGGATAAAGTCCCTGATGAGAGACTCCCCTACCGTGACTTGAAAACTGGTTAAAAGATATAAACAACAGAGTAGGGCTATATACAGTTGTGGTCAACATTACTGGCACTCTTGCAGTTCAACCCCTTAATGTCCAATATCTCCTAAATAAAAATGGCCAATGAAATGGCTTTGGACTATATACACATGAAAGAATCAAATACAACAAGACCAATTTAAAAAGGAAATAATATGAAATAGTATAAAACCTGGGGCATTGCCATGACATATTTATTCAAAAAATAAAGTGACAACCCCATCCAATGATTCTCTGCATCTAAAGCAAAACTCACTGTCCTGAAATAAATCTCAATTTTTGTCAGATCTTTTGCCTGGAGAGGAAACCTCTCTTGTAGCAAGCCCTCCTTTTCATTCTTTCAAATGCTGGCTACATAGCCTAAAAAGTAATCAAAGGGTAACACAAAAATGTGGACCCCCAGATATACAGTACTTAACTTATCCAGTGACTGTCTTAGCTTCTAGCAGTGGTAGATGTATATCATGCCTTTCTTCTCTCCACTCCAGAAGACCAAGACGGAATCAACTTGTCTATTGGTACCCTCATAAACAATTCAAATCAATTTGAACAGAAGAACCACATTCCCATTGCAGTAAAATTAGATGCACCTGTGATAAACTGTCAATACTCCCATGGCTTGAATCAACCATAAATGATGGCTCTAATGTTTAAAATGACCACATTCACTCCCTGTTCCATATTCACAATTGTGAAGACAAGAGAGCTGCCTGAGGCCATCAGAAAAGTCATTATCACCAAACATCAAACTTCAAAGGACTACAAGGCCATTTCCAAAGATCTTGGGATTCTTGTGTCTATAGTTTGCAATGGAACTGTCAAGGACCTCCCAGGACATGGTGGGAAGAGGGAAGTGAATCCAAGAAGTCTTCAAAGGTTAGTCCAAACTGTTGGAAAAACACCACGTACAACATCCAAAGAGCTTAAGGCTGACCAGGAGCAATCTGGAGTGGCGGTTTCAACCCACACCATAGGCCGCACACTAAACAAAGAAGGACTTCATGGGTGAAGGTCAAGGAGGTCCCCACTGCTCAAAGACAGACATAAAAAGGCACGCCTGATCTTTGCCCAAACCCACCTTGAGAAGCCATAATCCTTCTGGAAAAATGTTCTGTGGACAGATGAAACTAAACTTGAGCTCTCTGGTAATGCAGATATATTTACAGGCAAAGAAATTAAGCTTATAAGGAAAAAAATACCCTTCCAACAGTTAAATATGGTGGAGGTTCCATAATGTTTTGGGGCTGTTTTGCTGCCTCAGAAAGTGGAGGCCTGGAACGTATTAAAGGAATTATGAAATCAGAGGACTACCAAGGTGTTTTGGAGCAATATGTGCTACCTAGTGTCAGAAAGTTAGGTTTCATTCGAAGGTCATGGATCCTCCAGCAGGATAATGACCCAAAACATACCATCCAAAAGTCCAAAAGAATGGTTAAAAAGGAAAAGAAATGGACTGTTTTTAACTGGCCAGCAATGAGTCCTGATCTCAATCCAGGTAAGAGCTGAAATCTGCCATTGGTAAAATGAATCCTGGAAACATTCATGAGCTGAAACAAATTGCAGTTGAAGAGTGGGAGAAACTACCAGCAGATGTAAAAAAACCTTATAGATGGCTACAAGAAATGTTTGGAAGTTGTCATCACTGTCAAGGTTTGTGCACCAAATATTAGTGAAGGGTGCCATTAATCCTGTCCAGGTCATATTTTTTGTCAGAAATTACTACATCTAAGTTTCATAGACATCTTTTTTTTGTATACCTTTGAATATACTATTAAAATATTATGATGACCTACAGTTGGAATATTTCCAATTATTTCTCAAGATATTGCATTCAAGATACCTAAAATGCAAGGGTGCCAATAATGTTGACCATAACTGTAGTTGGCTTTCCAGGTGGAAAGTGATAACTAGTGGAGTGCCTCAGGGATCTGATTGGGACTGGTATTAACTTATTTTTCAATGATTTGAAAAATGGAGGTGATCAGATTTGCAGATGGCATCAAAACTTCAGAGTTGTTCAATCACAAACAGATTGTGAGAAAGTGCAGAACCACCTGGCCGGACTAGAGATTGACGTCTAAATGGCAGATGGAATTTGATTGCACAACTACAAAGTGATGCGTATAGGAAAAAGTAATCCCAATCATGGGAACAAAATGCTGGGTCCCATATTATGAGTCGCCATTCAGGAAAAGGACCTTGAAGTCACCATGGAGAATAGGTTTAAATCCTCAGCTCAGTGTGCAGCAGCCGCAATCAATAAAGCAATGGGATATTAGGAATTATTAGGAAAGGAATGGAAAATAAAAAGGAGAATGGTTATTTACTCTTTCAACTAGTACTAATAGAGAATATTCCATGAAATTAATAGGGAGAGAATTTAAAATGAATCAGAGAAAGTTTTTTATGCAACACATAATTAAGCTCTGGAATATGTTGCCAATGTGTCCAAGGCAGTTAGTGTAGCAGAATTTTACAAGCAACCTTAATCTTGAGTTCTATAATTTCCTATGTGGTACTTACACACCAGGGTTAAAACGCTTATCCCATGCCCCTAAACCTGACTGCACTACTCCCCTCCTGAGAAAACATCACTGGTTACCCGTCTCCTTCTAACACTGACGCTTGAGGCTCTTTGCCCTGGTTTACCTGCTTTCTTACCCTCTTGCTTTGCGCACTCCCACTAGACCGTTGTGATCTATTTACAGGAATCAACTCCACATCCCCCCTCCTGCAAGAGCAAAGCTGCAATCCACTCACCAATTGACTCCTATTTTGTGGAACAATCTACACTCCCACCCCCTCACCCCCACAGTGGTGTCTTGAACCCTCATATAAAAAAAATTCAGAGATGGTCTTAAAACGTCTCTCTTTGAATCGGCTTTTGACGGTCTTTGAGGAGCTGGGGTCTGCAGCACACGTTCTCTGCACCTGATGAAAAGCAGATACTTTTCTCCCCCCTCCCTTTCTTTTATTCCTATCCTGAAAAATAGAGTTCTTTTCTTCTTCTTGCTTATTTTAATTGTAAATCACTTTGCACATTCCAGAAAGACAGTACAGAAAATGTTAATAAACCATAAATGGATTTAAAGAGTCCTGAAGGGAAAGTCCATAGGCAGACAGACTTGCTAAAAGCCACTGCTTCCTCTAGGGCTGAACAGTAAGGAACGGATCTGTTTTGTGGGATCGACTGGGCACGCGTGACCCAGACTGGACAGTTTTTCCCCAAAGTTATAAAAGGAAAAGTTTCCAGTTTTTCTGCTCCTAGTATTGGGGGGAGGGGGAAGATTTTTAATCTTCACCAACCCAGAGAGTGTAGACCTGATCCAGTAGTTAAAACCAAGTTTTCATACATGTCAGAATGCAGCAGGGCCACAAAGCCACTGATCTCGAGCTACCTGACTTTCTTTAAGCATGTCACAGGAAGTTAGGATGCGTCCTGTACTCAACTCCTGTGTTCTCCTTACCCCACACACCAAATGTACAGAATGAGACAGGAAACCCAGCAGACCTCTACAGCTAGCAAATCCCTGCGCTACAATGCTTCCCCTCAGCTGCGCGGCACAAGAAGAAACAGTAAGACAGGCAGCAAAGTAGTTCATTTTCTTGAAGTAATTAGCATTTGCACAGTCCTGACGGTAAGGTGAATTCTTCTCCAACAGATATTCTTCTATGTATGGGGTCCTACAGCTGAAGGAAGCAATCAGATTCTGTCATTCCTATGGATCTCCTTGATTCACCCAAATTTTGGAAGCATAATTTGGATGAATCAAGCCAGACAATATTAGTTGACTTCTGTAAATAAAAATATTAAAAACGTTTATTAAAAAGCATGGCTTCTGGGCAAATCTCTCCAAAATGGGTGAGTTTTGCTCATACCGTGACGGTCACGAATCTCACTCCTAAGCCAGGGTATGTGGAGTATGATCTCAGACTCTCAAATTCACTGCTAATGCTCAACGCAGTACTAGCATTGTGCCAAAGAAAGGTGCCTTCAGGAGTTCATAGTATGTAACATATATATGCAACTTGTCAAGGTGCGATTGGAAAATCTGCTTAATCGGGCCTGTGGCTCCAATGCAATGGGAAATAATTTTGTATTTTCTGCCACATTTTCTTGGTCTGTGGCTGCATTTATTGGTACTTGACGATCTTCTCCCTCTCAACGTGACTCATAAAAGTTGCTTAAGATTGAAGCCTCTATAATCAATGCCGTTCTGGGGTTCTTGAACACTATGTCCAGGTTCCTTGCATCCAGCTTTTTATCGGTCGGAAAGGGATAATCCCTGGGTCCTGTGTATCTTGTGAAAACTGAATAAAGCCCCTTTTCATGGGTTTTCAAGTTGCCTCCCCTCTAACTGACCCAATATTTGGTCGGTTTTATAAAGATGGGCCTTTTTGGATACACTGAGTCACACCTGATGTCAACAATATCTCAAACTGGACATGACGCAAATCTGATATGTCAACTTAAGCTAAGGGTATGAAACCCAAAACACATGTCCACACTTTAGTGACCACCCTGCCTCATTTAAAGATGCTCCAAAGTATGTATGTATTTAAGCATATTTATAGTCTGCATTATCTATAGATGTAAGTGGATTACACTGTATCATACATAATACTAATAACACACACAACTTACACAGCTAAAGCGAGAATGAGGACAAATGCTGGAGAAACTGAAATCTTTTATTTATTCTACAAAAATCACATATTTATAAGGAAATAGAAAAGACGAATTCGGGAAATAGGGATGTGTCCAGTGTTTCACTACTGCTAGGTAACAGAGAACCAGTAATGGTTCCACAGCATGAACTGGTTTTCAGAGCTTGAATGTGTTTGAGGGCCAGGTGTGTCAAACTCAATCCCACAGGACATAACAGGAGCTGAGCAGCTGCAACATGGGTCCAGGCTTCACCAGTCTAGAGCAGGAAAGACAAGCCTGCCAGTCGTGACTAAAAGGCCTGTATGCATTGGTATGTGTATGTAAGCAGACACGGCTAGGACAGAGAGTGGAGGACTAGCCTAATGGTTAGAACAGTGAGCAGGAATCAGAGATAGAATCCCCACTGTTGCTCTTTGTGACCTCGGGCAAGTCACT
This sequence comes from Ichthyophis bannanicus, assembly GCA_033557465.1. NCBI lineage: Eukaryota > Metazoa > Chordata > Amphibia > Gymnophiona > Ichthyophiidae > Ichthyophis > Ichthyophis bannanicus. The sequence continues at coordinate 645,105,913 of CM066032.1, forward strand.
TAGCCTTCCTTGGCCTCAGGTTCCTAGAATGTGAAGTATTAAGGACAGGAAAATAGCTACCAGACTCGAATGTAACTCACCCCGAGAAGGCATGGACTAAATCCAGTCCCTTTCCATAGGAGTCAGTCTGGTTCCTGCACTTCAGGCAAAACATTTTATTTTTGAGACAAATGCTCTTTAATTCCACAAAACCCAAATATTTTTGTGATTCAGCCTCTGGTAGCTAAACTTATTCTATGCAGATCAATCCCAATGTGACAAAACTGAGTAAGACAAGAGCCTAGAGAAACCATTGACATGAACTTAATTAACAGAAGCTCTGTCCCAAGACAAACACTAGAAATTGGACTGTTAGTGCATTTCTGAAACAGCCAAAGGTTTAGGAAGGAAGCCCGATGCTAACCTGCCCTTTTGTACCTTGCTTCCTTTTCACCATCATAGCTGGAGGGGAAGGGGAGAGGACCTGGAACCTTTTTTTTTAATCTAGGAAATTACCAATGCAAAAACCATTTTCCCATTTTCTAGCCTCAGTTACGTGACTGAACAATTCAGAGACTAGGAGCACAGCAGAACCAAGAGCATAAAAGGCAGGTTGCTGGAAGGCTTCGGAGTTAGCAGGCAGGCGCTTGGGGCTAATACTAGATACTAACGAGACCAAAGGCATTTTGACAACCAGTTCTGGGAAGGGCGTCCGAGGCGCGGCCCTTGGGAGATGATGCAGTCATGGAAACTTAGAAAAGAGAAAACACACCGCTGCTCACTTCTCCTTCACATGTCTACACAGGGAGAGGCTGCAGAGGCCACATAATGATGAGCACACGCTGGTGGGTTTTGTACAGCTTTATTAGCTTCAGGATGAGATTTATGAGGGTAGTTTTATAAAGCAGGTTTTACCCATGGGAAATGGCTACTATAATGTGTATGTGCGTGCAGGGACATAGATCACCAAAAGCAGACAGCGCAGAGGCGTTCCCAAGGACGGGCTTTGGACACATCCCTAGCCCGAGTCCACACAGACAGTGCACCTGCCTCACACTAACATCTCCTTCCAGCTAAAGCTCCTCTAAGACAGGCCTAAGATGGGAGCGTTTGAAGCATTGGGGAAGTCGGAAAGGTAGATGCCTTTGTGCTCCCAGATCCAGTCACCATAAAGCAAATGCCGACGGAACTCTTACACCTGTTCCAAATGCACACGCATACTCCGCGCCTTCACATGTGCTTACCTTGCAACTCTGCCTCCGCGCGGCCTGCGGCGAAGCACGTGCCATCTTGTCGGCATAGATAGATACTCGCACATGTGAAGTCTGCTGCTCAGTGTTTCCAAAAAGGCTTCGCACATGGAAAATCTTTATCAAATGGCTTTCCCCTTATGGCCAGGGGGATGCAGAGAGTGCTTGAGCACCCCGATATTGAGCAAATTCCCTTACTGTGTGCAGGGATGGGTCATTTATGTTGAGTTTTGAAAACCGGACTCCTATAAAATGAGGTGATGCCCAAATCAGATAAAGAAAATGCTGCATGTGAGCGCTGGGATGGGATAGCAGCAGCTTCGTCAATTCAAGTGACCTGAAGACAAACACAGCGTTCAGAGCTGCGGCGGTCTCCTCTATGAGCCAGGCACCCCCACGTGCTCTGTTCAGCAATATGAATCTAACTAAGCCTGCCCCTCCCAGCACTGAAACACGTATACACACACGTGTGCTCACATCTCTCCCTCCCTGCTCCGACCCCCACACTGACACACAGATCATGTGAGCCCACGCACCATATGTATCATGTTCCCTTTGAGAAAGCAGCTGGAGCTCTCCACCCCTGCGGTACAGTATTTCCTATTTGTTAACGTTAGGTGCTTATGGATGATAGGTCACCCGTCTCTCCTCCAGCCCAGTCTCGCACACTGCACCAGCAGCACTCCTAGTCTACGCTATAGATGCCCATGGAACACCTTCTAAATACCCCAGAACTCCTTATTACACCACCATAATCCCCCAATTCCTTATTACACCCAGAAATCTTTCTTATAACTCCCAACTCATTTTTACCCCTGCAGAAGTCCTCATTATAACCTGAATCCCTTATTATGCCCCAGAAGTCCTAACTCCCTATTACAGAAATCCTTATTATATCCCTGACTGACTTTAGTCTTTCCTAAATCACCTCCAGCAGGTCTGTGGGTCTCGTGCTCTTGTGTCAAGTCAGCACTTTTCAGCTGCTGCTATTAAATAGTCAGAGGGCACTTGCAGTTCAGTAGGATACAAGTATTTCATCTAATTAAGGTGATATTAACCCACAGAAGTGATTGGCAGCGAGGTTGGACTCCACAGTCCTTTGAAGCGTCCCGGATAGGAGGATTTTGTATGCTTGGCAGAATGAGGGAAATGCTTAGCTAATGAATAATTCAGCTACAGTTTTGAAGACACAGGTGATAGTTGTAAGAGGCTGGTTGCTCCGTCACAATGAAGGACTGTGGGCTGAACCTGTGTTCTGCCTGGCTGAGGGGTGCTGCGCCTGCTCGACTTCAGTCTTCTAATCTCAAGAAAACAATGAAAACGCATCTAGCACTGACATTCGTTACTTCTTTTATAACAGTCACAATTTTTTTTTTATCAAACTGTTGTGTGAATTGAAGAGCTTGTAAAAAAGAAAATCTGATAGACCCAAGTCCCTTCCCCAGTGCTAGGGGAGCTGCAAATTCCTCAGCAAACACAACTTGGTTGGTGCAACTCATTCCAAATTTGTAACACCCACTATGGATCCAATACAATGACAATATGAGCAGTCCTGGAATCTACAGCTAGCAAACATCCCAGTGAGCGCTCAACTGAGCCGATCCAACTGGCAGCAACAGTTCTTCTGTAAGATGTGTGACTGGGATTCTCCATGACACTGGCGGCTCTTAAACTGGGGTGTGTATCTTTTCCTGTGTGCTCCCATCCTGTCCCTGTCATTGAGGTCCAGGCTCCCTAACATGTATATTGGGAAAAGTAGCCTAATAGAGCAGCAAGGCCAGAGTTCAAATCTCTCCACTGCTCTTGTGATCTTGAGCAAGTCCTTAGCCCTCCATTGCCTCAAGTACAAACTTGCAGGCCAATGCAGAAAGCCGGCACTGAAGTTACGCGCTATTAGCTGTGTATGTGTTTACGCAGTACACCAATAGTGTAAGACTTCAGTGTCAGTATGCAACAAAGGGTGTGTATGCAAATGAACTGTGCGCAAAACTTCAGAGCAAAGTTGAAAGGAGGGGAGCCAACGCACACACAAATAACAGACGCACAACAAGTGGCCGTGTGCGCATGTGCTTAATGTCGAATGCTCACGTTATATGCACAGGACATGCAGGTTCTTTTGGCACTCACCCCATAATAATCAATACTCTTTTGCCAAAAAACATTTTTTATGAAATCACAACAGAGACCTAAAACAAAAGATAAATAATATAAATGAGTCCAAAAACCACACAGGGATAAGGAGCAAAGAACATTTCTTCTTGAGCTCTGAACTTTCACTTATACGCTGAAAGATACAAGCAGAAAATGTTCACGTCGAAGGAAACTGTTCATCGGTACATACCCTGAAACAGTCTTTCCCTACATGTGCAAGACACTTAAGCCGCCTCAGACCAGGCGTAGAGATATTGGTACTCCTGCTGGTCATGTAATCCTCTATGCGTTTCTCTGCATTGGGCACAAACCTTGTTAGCATATTATTTTAATACATGCAGCTCATTTGCATACACTTGATGTCACCCCATGTGCATACTTTTCCTTTGCTGTTTACATGCGTGTCAATCTCTTTTCTGCATTTGGTATGGCGGAATTTGTGCATATAAGATGCGTTATCTGCACGTAAAGGGCGCGTTAGTCTTTCTACATCGGCCCGTTAGATTGTAAGCCCTCTGCGGACAGGGAAACATAGACTGGGCCTGAATGAAACTCACCCAGAGCTACTCCTGATCTAGGTGTGAGTCAAAGCCTTACTGTCTTCTGACAAAATATAAAGGCAGGTGGCTACTACTAGCCCGTCTTTTCTCTCACCAAAATGCAGGTCCGGAATTGACACGTGAGCGTTGCTTGAGGAGAATGCGTGTGCTCAATTCTTCAAGAGTCAGGGCACCGGCTGGTGGCAGATTACAGGATAAGCCATGTGCCAGGGAGACACAACACCAGCTGACGGCCAGAGGATTAAGAGATGAAGGAAAGGTATAATTGAAGAGTCCTAAGAGAATGAATTCAGCAAGGCTCAGGCACCCTTTAAATACATCCCTGGAGAAGCCAGCAAGACTCGGAGCGATGCAGAACGACAACACAATAACAGCAGTAAATGGAAACTGAGAGAATCAAAAGAAGGAAACAAGCAACCAAGGCTTTGTAATGAATAGCTGGCTTATGCATTCTCTTAAACAGATGAATATACACATCCATACTGTACACATACATACAGACAGACAGATGTACGATACGAGGACTGTTCTAGATTTCCTGATGGTACATGATGCACAGTTTTCAGTGAGGGCAACCATCTGCCACATGCAAAATAATTAAACACAACTTTGACTTGTTTCTTTCTCCCCAGCTCTTTTAGATATTAGATATGTTTTCCTTTTTCTGGTATTTTTAGACTGCATTAAGCAGACTTGAAGGAACAACTCTGGGGTCTCACGGAGCATAAACCTATACGCTTCTGGAGTGAAAAGTCCCCTTGCTTTACCATAGGCAAATCATATTTAAAAAGCAAGACTTCAATTCACTGAAATGTAAAAGAGTCCAGACTGGAGAATCATCAACAGAGTCCTGCAGCGTTCCATGCTAGGAACCCCAATACCCTGCTTCCTTTTACCCCTCTTTGGGTAAAGCACTTTATGAATTGTTCCAGCTGCCCTGCTCCTTCCAGTAGGTTTGATTCAAAGTGGAACGGGTAAACGTAGATCGATTGTTTACGTCATCAGAATATAGAAAACTAGGGGACATGCAATGAAGCTACAGGGTAACCCGTTTAAGACTAACAAGAGAAAATATTTTTTCACTCAACGTGTAATCTAACTCTGGAATTTGTTACCGGAGGATGTAGTAAAGGCTGTTAGTGTAGCTGGGTTTAAAAAAGGTTTGGACAAGTTCCTGGAGGAAAGGTCCATAAACCATTATTAAGAAGGGACCCAGGATATCAATGCTTGGACCAATACAAGCATTGTGGAACCTGTGTGGTACGTATGACCTAGATTGGCCACTATTGGAAACAGGATACTGGGCTTGATGGACCTTGGTCTGACCCAGTCTGGCATATCTTATGTTCTTATGTTCTGTTAGCATCTCAGAGAAAGGCACACAATGAATAGCCAGAGATTGGATGCAGGGCTGGCATACGGGGAAGGGGGGAGGGGGCAAACAAAGGGGAACTGCACTGGGCCCACAGCCTGCTTAAATTGAAGGAGATATAACCTGCTGGGGGCACTAGGCCCCAGTATGTTGAACTCCAGCCTAATGTGGCGGGAGACATGTTACTGTTGCTCGCTTAGTGAAAGGTGGCCATGGTTTCAGCACTGGAACTGCAGCAGGTGTACAGTCCACTCTGAAATACTGTGAGGCAATTTCCCCCTCTCAGTTCACCTAATTATACTATGGATTCGATTTTAGATGGAATTGGTCATTTTCCAATCCATGCTCAAGGCAAGCTACAAATTCACATCTACAAGTTATTTCCCTGTCCAAATAGACTTGCTGTTAAGTGCTACTACTACTGAGCATTTGTATAGTGCTACAAGTCATACATAGCGCTGCACAGACATGTAAGAGCCAGTCCCTGCCATCAGAGCTTACAATCTAGTCAAGACAGACAACACAGAAGCTGTAGACAGGGTTAAAGGTAAAGAAACAAGGAGATCAGGTGAGTCAAGATCAAAAGCAGCAGCGAAGAGGTGAGTTTTCAGCCTGGCGTACAGACACCAGTAGTTTGTTCCAGGCGTAAGGTGCAGCAAGATGAAAGAAGCGAAGTCTGGAGTTAGCAGTAGAAGAGAAGGGCACAGATAGAAGCAATTTGCCAGACGAGTGGAGTTCCTGAAGGTGGGGAGGGTGTAAAGAGAGAGAAGAGAGGAAGTGAGGAGCCGCAGAGTGAATGCACTTATAGGTCAGCAGGAGAGGTCTGAACTGAATGCGGAAACGGATAGGGAGCCAATGAAGTGACTTCAGAAGAGGGGTAACATGAGCATGACGAGGCTGATGGAAGATTAGCTGAGCAGCAGAGTGTTGAACAGATTGAAGGGGAGAGAGAAGCTTCAAAGGGAGACCAGCAAGGAATAGGTTGCAGTAGTCAAGACGGGAGGTGATTAAGGAGTGGATAAGCGCCTTAATAGTGTGTTCAGAAAGGAATAGGCGGATTTTGTTGATATTATAGAGAAAGAAATGGCAGGTCTTAGCTATCAGATGGATGTGTGTGGAGAAGGAGAGAGAGGAGTCAAAGACCACCCCAAGGTTGCGAGCCGAGGAAACAGGAAGGAGTAGAGAGTTATCCACAGAGACTGAGAAAGGAGGAAAAGGAGAGGAGCTATCACGTCAATGTTGACTAATGGTGATCCTGTGGACAGTTGTCCTAAACTGTCTTACTATCTAATTTTGTACCTGAGTCAAGAGAGGGTGAAGTGACTTGCCTAAGGAGTGTCAATGGGAGAAGCAGATTCTGAATCCTATACTTCCCTGATTCTCAGCCCACTACTTTAACCACTGGGCCACGCTTCCACTTCCAAGCGGACTCTGACCTTGGGGCAATTCCCCACTGCGAGAGTCTCTTTAAGACTACTATGGAATCAAACTATAACTAGTTATTTTGGCACCCAGAGCAGGTAATGGTATTTGCAGTCCCTAATCCCTGCCCTCCCTCCCTCCATACTGATCCACAGTCCTTTCTCACTCTTCCTCATTTTCTCCAGTCTGGATGGTAGGACAGTGACATGTTTCCTGCTTTTCCATATACTGCTGTCCACACTTGCATTTCAGTCACCCCTGCCCCCCCTCCGAGGCACGACCCCCTGGGTGGCCGCCACTCTTACCTACCTCTTCTTACGGCCCTACTGTGGGACAGTTCCCTACTGTTAGAGAGTCTCTCAGATAAGCTATTTTATGCCATTTAATAATATGTTTGTCCCACCTGTCAACACAATTCTAGCTGATTAACGAGTGTTTATGGTTCCTCACTATCTCTCATGGTTCACATTTCAGGATATAGTTGGTATGATGACATTAATCTTCTTGTGTTTGTTTGTTTTTTTTGGGGGGGATTCAAACTATTTAGCAATAAAGATTGGTTGGGTCTTTTCTGCTGCCAACCCGAGGCTATGAAATTCCCTTCCTTGAATATAAAAATGGAGATGTACCAGAAGTTTTGGAAAGCTATGAAAATGTTGTTGTTTAGGCGGGCATAGGGAGGAGGAGAGGAGGGTGGGGAGGGTTGTGCCTGATGGTCGGGTTATTTTGGAAAGTTGTGTGGTTGGGGAGGGACAGCAGGATTTGGTAGGTGGCTGAGGGGTCTCTGATTATTGGTATTTTAGTGTTGTTTTAAATTATACATCACACTAGGCAGTTTTTCAATTGTGTGATTTAGAAATGTAATAAAATAAGTAAATACCATTCCGTAAAAAGTTCAGACTTATTTATTTTAGAGTTTGTTTTAACTTTCTGTCTTCCTTTTGTCTTTGTTATCTTTATATTATGCTGTATGTTGAGTTTCTGATCTGCTTTCACTTGTGGTTGGAATGGCAAAATGCAAGGAATTATAAACAGGTTAAAATGACCCCATTTAAATGGATTAATTTAATAATTTCTAGGTATCGAATGGGCCTAATGCAGCCACCTCGTGATTGTAAGGCAAAACTATTACATGTAACCCAGCTTCTAGGAAAGGAGGACAAGCTCTGGAAGCGATTCGGTAATTTTCTGGTTATCATTTGGCTCTCCTGCACTTTACATCATCTTTCAGCTTGACCTCCCCTCATCCCACCCCACTCCCCCCAGCACACACTGGGGTAAATGAATGGGTTTCAGCCACAGGCATAATTTGAGGGAGGCATGCGGGGTGCCCACCCCAAATGTTGCAGGCACTAATGGTGAACTGGTCTCCCTGCCCCCACTGCCAGCATGATTCCCTTACCCTTTGCCCCCCCCCCCCCAAAGTAAGAAGGCAAACTACACCAATGGTTTCAGCGAGGAAAGTAAAGTCTGTAGAAGAAACACACGATCGCCGTCTCAGTGGGTGAAGATTTAGGGAGCTTTCTATGGGAACTGGCACTGCTTGTGCAAGGAGTTTCAGGATTATGGCAGCATGGTAATACCGAAGCAATAAGGAAGGTTGGCCCAGAACTATAGAAGCTTGCTGTCTGGGAATGGGCTAAGCAGTTGCCCAGGCTGCTGGGCAGAGGGCGGGGCGGCTCAGAGGTTTATTCCCCTTCCTTACATTCAATGCTCTGAGCGACATGGATCAGTGGTGTTACCAAGTGTCCATCTTTCTCACCCCATTCAATGACGCAGTCTGCAGATACATGCGAGTTCACTCATGGCTCGCCCACCATCCTTATAGTTTGCTGTGGATGGGATCACAAACACGCAGATCGTTAGGGATCTTATAAGTTGTCTTCTTCTTTGTAAAGGAAGCTAACAATGGAAATCAAGGCTAACCACTAAAAAGTATAGCGTGATCCCATTTCAGAGGATTAACACCACACATCTCTGGGGTAATTTTATAAGCGATTTGAATACATGAAACAGCATTTTACATGCTCAGGTGGTCACCTTCCCTTTCAGACTATTGTTGTAAAGCTTTTATGGGTCACATCTTTTGCTCACAATGTCCTGACCTGAGGCAAGAGGCTTTAACCTCCAAAGGTTAGTCAAACAGAGAGTACGTTTATGAACAATTTTTCTTGCGTGAAACGCTGCTTTCTGCTCACAAACAGATTCTGAAATGTATAAACTTAAGTCTCAACTAAAGATATGCAGGCTGCAAGCGAGCACATCCTCCGATGGTACGTGTGCATAGGGGCAGAGTTGAAATTTTATAAAAATCATACTTACATGGTTACTTTACTCACTACCGTCTACACAGGCGTAATGTCTGCACCATCAGCCTACGTGTTATTTCTGCATTTTGTAAGAACAAATAGATATCTATGTGTAAAACAGGCACCTTCCTGCCCTCTTGGTCTTGTGACCTGCTCTAAAATTACCCTCAAACCATATTAAGTTAGTCCGATGAAAATGTTTCACCTTATATTCTCTTTGTTGTATATTTATTGACTAAAGGCCCAGATTGTCTTTAGGAACATGTGCAGTTTATCTGCCGCCCCTGCCTTGCTTCCCTGTTGTAAAATGACTCTCTTCTTGATTAGCTTTGGGGAGTTACTAACACTCCCTTCATCAAGTCAAAACAAAATAAACAAATCATGACGTTACTTGAATATGCCAGCGACTCCCAGGTTAAGGTCATAATGCTGGGGATCATGCATTAGCAGAATGAGAAAAACATGAACGAGATGTGACAGATTTAAGTTGTAATCCAATGGGAAAAGGTCCGGAGAGTCATCGGGGCAGGAAATGCTTCCCCAAATGGTAGAGTTCCGCTGGTGTGCATGTGAACGGGACAAGCAGGCCTAGGCCAGAATCTACACACTTCTCCATTAGTAACTTTGGGATGATGATGTTTTGAATCTACCAAAGATGGGGGTTATTTTGTTTTAAAAAATGGCTTTCGATTGGGTAAGCGAAGACAGAACTGAGACCCAGCGAGATCGGTGCCATTAAGACTAACAGATACGGAAAGCTCAGAGCGTAGTGAGAATATCTGAGGCCCTCGCCAAGCTGCCCAGTTATGTCGCTGCTGCTGTTTTTATGGCACAAAACCATGAAAAAAACAGAGACACTTCGGTTTGCCTGAACTGGACAGAGGAAAAAAAGGGAAACAGGTAAGTGATGAACTGGACCCATGGACGGTGAACCCAAGAGCCTGAGGTACGGACTACAGGAAACCCAGCTAGCTCAGAACTCAAAAAGCAGCCAGCAGGATGGCTGAATGTCTCCAATCCGAAAACCAGTGTACTTCCTTTAACTACTTTGAAGACATATTAAAGCATTTTATGGGCAGGTGATGTGCCCAGGAAGCCTTTGAAGGGAGATGGAGACTGCAGCAGTGCAGAGAGGTGTAAATCCCTGTCTGCGGATCTTTCCGCTCAGAGTTAAGGCATGCAGAGACAGGAAGCTGCTGCCTCCATCCAGTTGATCTAAAATCTGTTTTTCCTACCAGCCTGCAGCAGATGCAGCTGATAACAGATATCTGCCAAAGAAGGAGGACCGGAAAACCCTGGGACTCGGTGATGGCTAAAGACGCCTACTGAATTTAGGCTGGGCTTTTTTCACCAACCTGCAAGTAGAAGAAGCCAAGCAAGTAACAGTTTCAGGCTGAAGACACTAGCTGCCGGAAATCTTATTAAAAGACCAGCTGCTGAGATCCGTTCTGGAGCGATCTGGCCATAGTAGAGATAGATGTATTCACAATATGGATGTTAGAATTAGTCTTCTGCAATTTTCCTCCATCCTTGGGGGTCCATCTTCTTTAACTCAGACCTTGACAAGATTAGTCTCTCCTTATATCGGTCCATAATGTGGACACATCACTGCCGGGGAAGCTTGCCACATGGAAGTATCCTTACAAATGTCAGAAATTCTTTGTACATAAATACTCTTAAAGAAGGTCTACACCGGTTTCCTGCTATTAGATGCCCCCCTGAAAGGTTCACCCATCTGCTCACACCCTTACTGATTCACCCAACAGCTCAGGCTCCCACCAATGAAATAAAAACCTGCCAAAACACACAGAAAACAGAGAACCAGATATGATACAGAACAAACAGAAAAGAGAAGCAGGTGAGAAAAGAGACAGAGGGGGGAAGATAAGAAGGCAGATGAGGAGATAAAGGCACTGAATAGAGGGTGAAGGGCCAGAATCTGAAAGTGTAAACAGAAAAGAGGAGAAAGAGACATTAAAATGATAAAAGGTAGAAGAGAGCAGGAGATTCATTCCTGCATTCGGAATGGAAAACAGCAGATAAAATGAGATGAAGAGGCGGCTCTGCAGGAATCCAAGGAGCAGAATAATGACTCTGGTTTTAATTGGCGACCATAGAAACATGACGACAGAAAAAGACCACAAGGCCCATCTAGTCTGTCCTTCCATAACAACTACAACAGTCCCATAGAAACATAGAAACATGACGACAGAAAAAGACCACAAGGCCCATCTAGTCTGTCCTTCCATAACAACTACAACAGTCCCATAGAAACATAGAAACATGACGACAGAAAAAGACCACATGGCCCATCGAGTCTGTCCTTCCATATCAACAACTACAACAGTCCCCTTTTTACCTTTAGAGATCCTCTGTGTTGGTCCCATGCTTTTTTGAATTCAGTTACTGTCCTCATCTCTACCACCTCCACTGGGAGACTATTCCACGGATCCACTACTCTTTCCGTAAAGAAATATTTCCCCATATCACTCCCGAGTCTATCCCCCTTCACCCTCATCCCATGTCCCCTCATAGCAGAACTTGCTTTCAATCGAAAGAGGCTCTCCTCCTGTGCATTTATGCCACAGAGATATTTACACGTCTCTATCATATCACCTCTATCCCGCCTTTCTTCTAAAGTGTACATATTAAGATCCTTAAGTCAGCACTCATATGCTTTATAACGAAGACCACTATTTTAGTAGCAGCCCTCTGCACCGACTCCAATCTGTTTATATCCTTTTGAAGGTGCGGTCTCCAGAATTGCACACCATACTCCAAATGAGGTCGCAGCAAAGATTTATACGGAGGCACTATCACCTCCTCCTTCCTGCTGGCCATTCCTCTCCCTAGGCACCCAAGCATCCTTCTGACTTTCACCGTCACCTTTTCTGCCTGTTTAGCTACTTTAAGATCGTCAGACACAATCATACCCAGGTCCCGCTCTTTGTGCACAGAAGTACTTCACCCTCAATACTATATTGCTCCCTGGGATTTTTGCAGCCCAAATGCATGATCCTGCATTTTATAGCATTAAATCTCAGCTGCCAAATTCTCGACCATTCTTCAAGCTTAGCTAGATCCCTCCTCATGTTATCTATACCTTCCTGGGTATCTACTGTATTTCAGATTTCGGTATCATCCGCAAGAGGCAAACCTTACCTGACAGCTCTTCTGCAATATCACTAACAAAGATGTTAAAGATGTGACAATCCTCTTCCAAGTAAATGCATCACTGAAAATGGCCATCAAGCTGGTGATTTATTTATCGGCATAAGCACAGATTGAATGTGACTAGAAGTTGAATTAGTATCTCTTTAAAGAAAAAAAAGAAGTATTGGGGGGAGCTGGTACTGCAACCAAACTCTCCTGCACTGTTTTTCTGTCACTATCCAGTACACAGAGGGTAAAGCGATGCTGACTCTAGTGCAGAATGCTGGACTCCATGGAACATCCAGGAAAAGGACCTTGAAGTTACGGTGGACAATAGGTCAGTGTGTGGTGGTGACCAATACAGCAAACAGAGAGTTAGCAATTATTTGAATAAAGTAGCGTGGTCCTCTTGAATGTAGAGAAATAAAAGTTAATATATAAAAACAAAAGAATAAGGATGATCCCTTATAACTGAACTAAGTTAATACATTTCTTGATAAATACTCAAGAACTAAACCCCTCCCCCCCCCCAGCTCATGTCAGACTCAGAATATCAGCATGCTTTTATCTTGAGTAGTCTGTGCAGAGCTGGTTATCCCCATATCTCAGACAAGACAAAGCAGAATTAGAAAAGGTTCAGAGAAGGGCGACAAGAAGAATAAAGGGGATGGAAAAGGGCTGGTGCAAATTTATCAGATGCCCTAGGTAAACCTTTAGCCTTGCACTCCCCCCTCACTATTAGCTTTCAGAGCCCCAGCAAACACACACACCCAAAATTTTCATAATTAAACTCAATACCATCCCTCCTAGAAAATGCATATCTGGACATCATACTTTTAAATATTAAACTTTGTTTTATAAATATATGCAAAAGGAAGGATATTTCCAAGGGTAAATGGACTATTTGCAAATTGCTCATTCTTCCTACAGGGAACAGTAGACACTGATGAGTCGTTGGGTTTATGTGGTTGTTAGGATCAATTGTTTGTCTTTGACCGTAGCTGCTCTTCGCTGTTCCCAAGAAGCTGCTGCTCTAAGCGGCTGCCTAGTGGTTGGGCCGGCCCTGCTTATGAAGAAAGGCTTAAACAATTTAGGGATCTTCAGCCTCAAGAAAAGACTGAGAGGGATGTGATAGAAGTTTATAAAATCATAAGTGGGCTTAAACAGTTAATGGCGAACAGTTGTGTATAATGCAAGGACTAGAGGACTCTCCATGAAATTAACTGGAAACATTTAAAACACATTGGGGAAAGTGAGGTTACTTACCTGTAACAGGGGTTCTCCGTGGACAGCAGGATAAGTCAGCCACACTTGGTGACATCATCTAATGACGCCAAGATAGAAGTACTCTCCATAGCTCAGAAAGGCTTTAGACTTGCTGAACATGAGCCAGCTAGCCCTACCCACTGGCCCACCCCCTAGCAAGCCAGTGCGTCCCCAACTGTGTCCTTGCCGCTAGGTAGGCAGGCATCAGGGCCAGAGGCCAATCCCCTCCAGGGGACGTGGGTGGGAACGTGTGGCTGACTTATCCTGCTGTCCATGGAGAACCCGTTACAGGTAAATAATATTGCTTTCTCCTAGGACAAGCAGGTGCCTCCCTAGCTGTGTCCGTGCTGCAGTGGATGGGGCAGGGACCGTGTGAGTAACACTTTATTGGTGCAACATGGAAATTTGCATGGTAGAGCAGCTCAGACACACACCAAGACCTGGTGCCAGCAGTATAACAAAGAGCAAACATGCAACAACAACAATATGCAACAACAGTGAGGCAGTGCCAAAGTGCAAGAACAGCAGCTGTGGAAACAATCAAAGACTGTGCAATAACAGACGCAAGATGGTGTCTGTAGGGCACTGAACTGGTTTATGGCCGGGCCGGGAGTTCATGGCTGCACAGGTGTGTTCAGGTGGAGGCTCAACACTGAAGTCTCTGTCTGTTCTTCTGCCACTCGTGTCTCCGCTGCAGAGAGGACCGCTTGGCCAAAGGATGTGTCCATGCGAGCTGAGAAATCTAGGCAGTAGTGTCTCTGGAATGTGTGAACAGAGGACCATGTGACAGCCCTGCACATGTCAGTCACCGGCACGGAGTGTAGGTTGGTGATGGTGGCGGCTAGCGCCTAGAGCTGGTATGCATTCACCTTTGGTGTGGCCTGGACTCCTGCCTGTTCCAGGCAGAGAGCGATGCAGGCGAATATCCACAGCGATAGGGTCCATTTGATTACCGGGCGGCCAGGTTTGTTGGAGTCACAGGGGACAGAAAGCTGGGTCCCCTATCACTGGCAAGCCGTCCGGTGCAGGTAGATGCGGAAGGCCCTGACGCAGTCCAGGGTAAGGAACCTCTATTCCTATGGGGAGGTGTGGGGCTCTGGGTGGAAGCTCAGGAGTTTGATGGCCTGGTTGATGTGGAAGACGGAGGCCTCCTTAGGGATGAACGTAGGGTGAGTGCAGACCATGACTCGATGCAGGTATAGTTGCGTGTACGGTGGGTGTGCCACTAGGGCCTGCAATTTGCTGATCTGTCTGGTGAAGTGATCGCTATCAGGAACAGGAGGAATACTTCAGTTATACTGGCTGCAGTGGCTCGAAGGGCTCCTGTGTCAACTGGTTGAGGACCACGTTGAGTTCCCAGGGGGGTACTGGGGGCCAGACTGAGGGGCAGAGTCACCAGACCCTTCATGAAGCGGGCAACCAGTGTGAGTGTGGCGATGGAGCTGTCACCGGTGTAATTGTGGAAGGCAGTAATCGCGGAGAGGTGCACTGATGGTTTGTGTCTTTGGGCCCTGGTCGAAGAATGAGGTGAGGTATTCAAGGACCAGGCAGGAGAAGGGATCCTGCTGCCATGTTGAAGCACCACCATTTCAAGCTGTAAGACCTCCTCATTGAAGGGTACCTCGCCGCCAGTGTTACTTGCTACACCTCGGAAAGTAGGTTGAGAGGCACCAGGGTCAGCCTCTCAATTTCCACGCTGTCAGTGTGAGAGACTGCAGATTGGGGTACAGGGTTTCCCCATTGCTCTGGGTGATGAGGTCTAGTGTCAAGGGGAGGCATATGGGGGTTCCATGGCTAGGCGGCAGAGGTAGGGAAACCATACCCGTCTCGGCCAGCGGGGCACGATGAGGATGGCCTGGGCTTTGTCCCAGATGATGCACTGTATGGTCTTCAATATGAGTGGTGAGAGGGGAAAGGCATACACTAGTGACCACTCCCCCAGGACATGTTGAAGGCATCCGTGGCGATGCTGCTGGCGGAAAGGCATTTCAAGCAGAAAAGGGCACACTTCGTGTTCCCCTCGGTGGCAAACAGGTCTATCTGAGGCCGGCCCCACCAATGGAAGAGTGAGGCTGATACTCAAGGGCTGAGAATCCATTAGTGCGAGTTCAGCTGACAGCTGAGCCTGTCTGCCAGCTGTTTCTGTGCCCCCAGAAGGCAGGAAGCCTGTAGGAGGCACAGAAGCTTGAGTGCCTCCCTGCAAAGGAAGCGGGATCCTGTTCCCCCTTGTTTGTTGACACAGAACATGGCTACCTGATTGTCTGTCTGGACCAGGACCATGTTGCTGGTGGCGTAGGTCTGAAAGGCCCTGAGTGCATATCAAATTTCCCCGAGTTCTAGAAAGTTGATGTGGAATGTCTGCTCCCTCACTGTCCAGTGCGGAGGTGGAGGCAGTGTCCCCCCCATTCCACTGTCGAGGCATCAGTGGTGATAACTAGTTGGTGGGACAGTTGCTGGAAGGGCTTGCCTTGGCCCAGGTTCTCCCTGCTGGACCACCAGCATAGAGAGCTTATGACCCCCATATCCAGTGGAATGTATGTAGATAAGGGCTGCGAGTGTTGATTCCAGTGGATGCACAGGTGCCACTGTAGGTGGCGCATGTGAAGCTTTGCCACGGTTAGGATCTGTATGGACATTGCCATGTGTCCCAGTAAGCGTAGCAGGCACCGTGCTGTAGTCTGTTGGGTTGAGGAGATGTTCTGCGTCAGATTGGTGATGGCATCTATCCTGTGTTGTGGGAGGAATGCTCTGGACACTGTGGTGTCGATGTCCGCTCTGATGAAATCCAGGCGTTGAGCGGGGTATAGGTGGGACTTCTGGTGGTTCACTAGGAAACCCAAGAAGGATAGGAGGGTGATGGTCTTCTGGACCGCTGTCCGGGCCCCTTGAGCTCATGGTGAAGAGATCAGCCAGTCGTCAAGGTATGGGAAGAAACAGATCCCCTGTTTGTGAAGGTGCGCCACCGCCATGCAACGCACTTGGTGAACACTTGCAGGGTAGGGGAGAGTCCAAATGGGAGGACCCTGTATTGGTAATGGTTGCCCAGCACCTGGAAGCACAAGTATTTTCTGTGTGCTGCGTGCATTGGGACATGCATGTAGGCATCTTGTAAGTCCAAGGAGGCTAACCATTCCCCCCCAGCTAGATGAGAGATAAGATGGACCTCAGGGTGTGCATCCAGAATTTCTTCTTGACAATGAATTTGTTGAGTTTCCTAAGGTCAAGGATGGGGCGGACGCCCCCCAATTTCTTGGGGACCAGGAAGTATCTAGAGTAGAATCTGGGGTTGAGCTCATTGGGCAGCACTGGTTCTATCGCCTGGGAGGCCAGGAGGCATAGTAACCCCGCCGTTATGGCAAGGAGCAGCTATGGTGGTGTTTCACTGGAGGGTGAGAAGCACTGTGCAGGATTGGATGAGAATCTGATGCAGTACCTGATGATCTTGAGGACCTATTTGTCCGTGGTGATAGCTTCCCAGGACTCTAGGAATGCCGTCAGCCAGCCCCCCATGGGGAGGCTGGCCCGGGGCTTCTTGTCAAAAAGACGAGATGGCTTTCCCAGCACCGGAAGGTGCCAACTTCTGCTGCTTGTGCTCCTGCTGACGGGGTTTTGAGCAGTAGGGAGCCTGGTAGGATTGCTGCTTATACCGTGGTGGCTGCCACTTGTAGTAGGTGTTGTGGCATCTAGAGGAGGAGTATGATTTCTGGTAGCGAGTCCCTAGGAGGTTGGAGTTGGCACGTTCAAAGCCTTCCTTTGTTAGAGTCTGCAATGTGGTGCAATGCTCCTTCATGTCATTGACGGTGTCTGACCTTCTCCCCAAGAGGGAGTTGCCCACACAGGGGGCATCCGCAATACAGTCATGCGTGTCTTCCCATAGGCTAGATGCTCGCAATCACGCTAATCGGCAGTCTGAGATTGCCATTCCAGTGGTCCAGATGGCCGTGTCGAAGGTGTTGAAAGCTGCTTGAACCTGGTGTTTTGGGCATTCCTCCAGGTCAGCCAGGGTCGCAGTGGTGGCTGCGTGTGCTTCTGGGTTCAGGGTCGAGATGGTAGTTTTAAGGTTCCCAATGAGAACATCCTGGAACAGAGTGTGCTGGAATTGGTGAGCTGAAACCCTCACGCTGAGCATAGCCCCTTGGTACATCCTCTTGCTGACATCATTGAGGAGTTTGTGGTCTTGTCCGGGCAGGTTGTTGGCATAGTTGTGAGAAGATTTGGCCCGCTTCAGGGCAGATTCCACGATGATGGAGTGATGTGGAAGCTGCATCTTTTTGAACCAGAGGGCAGGTTGCACTTAGTATTTCGAATTGAGCTTGCAGGCAGTGCTGAAGGCGGGGTTCTGCCACAGCTTTGCCATGTTGTCACAGAGAAGCTGGCGCACTAGCAGCAACATCAGTGTCTTTGGTGCCTCTACGTACTTGAGGGCCCCTTGAACCTCGCTCCATTGGTCCATTGTGTCACCAGTTGCAAGGGCTAGATGGTCGTTATCCTACATAGGAACTTGGGGTAGGTTAAGTCCTCTGGGGGGGTGGGGTTGGCATGGGTGGTGAAGATTCTGGTGTTGCCCATGCTGTTGTGAGAGCATCCCCCATGGTTTGTGATGCAAGGGCAGCTGCTTCCTCTCCCCTGCTGAGCACCGTTGACTGGTCAGGGGAGCACCTGAGCAAAGGTTCAGGCGAGGAGTCCCCTTGCATGGAGAGGCAGACGGACAGAGAGGCTGGTCACTGATCCATGGGGATTGAGGCTGCATGGACTGCTGCTGTGATGGAGGGTCCTATCATGGATTCTGGTGCTGTAGATGTTGTGGTTGTAGCGTGCTGAGCTTGAGCCCATTGTTGTAGAAGGCAGGAGTGCAGTTGAAGGATTTCAGCTGAGTCCTCTGTGTTCCTAGGTGGGTAGAGGAGGAGGGTCTCTTTCCTGTCTCTGCCTTTGGTAGTTTCCCTCAAGAAGGTCACCACCCAGCTCTCCTCGGAGGCTAAACCTGTCCTGGGATGTCACGGGGAAGAGGAAGGGCTGGAAATATACGTTGCCGGGCCTGCTGTGGCTGGAGCAGCTGCTCTGCCAGCGCTTCTTTTGTCTGCCATGGCTCCCTCTGCTGTGCCTGCGGGTATCGTGGCTTCTTCAGCGTCTGGTCCGGTGCCTGCCTTTGTGCTGCCAGTGTGCGAGACTGCATGAGCTCCTCCAGTGATGGGTCGGTGTTGAGGGGGCGGGGCCGCCGGCGTGGTTACGCTAGTCAGAGCTGCCCTGGTCTCCACAGTGCCATCCAATCAGTGCAGAGGGGGAGGAGTGCTGAGTTTTACACCGTTCCTGAGAGCAGCAGTTATCATGGCGCTGTCCAATCAGCACCGAGGGGGGGGGGGGCATGGACTGACTTGGAATAGATGCTGGAGAGGCTGGAAGCATGGCTGGGTTGCACAAGGTTGCAGTTTTTGATGCTTGGCTGGGGAACACATGGACCGCCACAGGAAGGATCGGGGGCATACAGCAGTGGCTGGAGGCCTCGGCAGGCGTGACCTGTGTCACCACTGGGTTCTCTGCATCTTGGAGGGACCTGCGGTCTGTCGGGGTCTCTGCTGAAGAGTTTGCCTGCATCAGGAATTCCTGGAGCATGTAGCCATGGAACTTTCTTGCCCTTTTGGACATCCTGGAGAAACGAGCACATTCTTCTACCCGATGGTCCTTGCCCAGGCAGCGTAAGCATCGGTTGTGAGAATCCAAGTTGCTCATCTTATGGGTGCACTTCGGGCACTTCTTGAAGCCAGGCTTCGGTATGCTGCAGGTCTGTGTAGCTTTCTTTCTTCTTCTTCTTAATGACCTCATGTACCCTTATCCTATGCTAACCATTTAAATTTCATCAAGGATACAGTCTGACAGGCATAGAATGGATATTTAGTCTAACTTTTGCTTTATGGGATGAAAGACTTACAACTATTAGATAAACTGAAGAGTAGCAAATCACCTGGGCCGGATGGTATACATCCAAGGGTGTTGAAAGAACTGAAATATGAGATTGCAGACCTGCTATCAGTAATCTGTGAACTATCATTAAAATCATCTCTAATACCTGAAGATTGGAGGATCGCCAATGTAACACCAATTTTTAAAAAGGGTTCCAGGGGTGATCCGGGAAACTACAGACCGGTGAGCCTGACGTCAGTACCAGGAAAAATGGTAGAAACCATCATAAAGAATAAAATTACTCAGCATGTAGATAGTCACAACCTAATGGGAGACAACCAACATGGCTTTAGACAAGGAAGATCTTGTCTTACTAATCTGTTATGTTTTTTTGAAGGAGTGAATAAACAGGTGGACAAAGGTGAGTCGGTTGATATTGTGTATCTGGACTTTCAGAAAGCCTTTGACAAGGTCTCTCATCAGAGATTTTTGGCAAAACTAAAGAGTCATGGGATAGGAAGCAGTGTACTATTGTGGATCAGGAACTGGTTAAAAGATAGAAAGCAGAGGGTAGGGCTAAATGGCCAATTTTCCCAATGGAGAAAGATGAATAGTGGTGTACCCTAGGCAGGGCCGGCCCGTCCATTGAGCGAGAATGTTTTTTGCACAGGGCCCCGCGTTTCAGGGGGCCCCGCGCAAAAAACATTCTTTTTGAAAAGTAAAATTAAAAGAAAAGAAAACCTGTCTGCTGCCGCGGTCGGGGCCGCCGCGGCAGAATCGAGCGTGCCGCGGGGCCCCCCTGTGCACGGCAGAGCCTGCCCTCCTTGTAGCAGCTCTCTCTTTGGAGCTGAAGTCAGACGCGCCGGCTTGCAGAGCGCGAGGGAAGAGTTTCTCCCTCGCTGCTCTGTTAAGCCCGCGGGGGCTGATGGGAAGTTCCCATCAGCCCCCGCGGGCTTAACAGAGCAGCGAGGGAGAAAACTCTTCCCTCGCGCTCTGCTCTGCAAGCCGGCGCGTCTGACTTTTCAGCTCCAACGAGAGCGCTGCTACACGGAGGGCTGGCTCGGCCGTGCCCTGGGGGGCCCCGCGGCCCGCTCGATTCTGCCGCGGCGGCCCCGACCGCGGCAGCAGACAGGTTTTCTTTTCTTTTAATTTTCGCTGGGCTGGGCTGGGCTGGGCTGGGGGGGGGTGTAGGAGTGGTGATGTGCTGGGCTGGGCTGGGCGGGGGGGGGTTTAGGAGGGTTGATGGGCTGGGCTGGGCTGGGCGGGGGGGGGTTAGGAGTGTTGATGGGCTGGGGGGGTTAGGAGTGTTGATGGGCTGGGGGGGTTAGGAGTGGTGATGGGCTGGGGGGGTAGGAGTGGTGATGGGCTTGGGGGGGGTAGGAGTGGTGATGGGCTGGGGGGGGTTAGGAGTGGTGAATGGCTGGGGGGGTAGGAGTGGTGATGGGCTTGGGGGGGTTTAGGAGTGGTGATGGGCTTGGGGGGTTAGGAGTGGTGATGGGCTGGGGGGGTTAGGAGTGGTGATGGGCTGGGGGGTAGGAGTGGTGATGGGCTTGGGGGGGTTAGGAGTGGTGATGGGCTATGGGGGAGCTAAATCTGTATATGGGCTGATGGGATTAGGACTGAAAGTGGGTTGATGGGGGGTTAGGACTGGTAATGGGCTATGGGGGGGCTTAAACTAAAAATTGGGTGATGGGGGATTAGGACTGGAAATGGGCTGGTGGGATTAGGACTGGGAGTGGGCTGATGGGGAGGTTAGGACTGGTAATGGGTTGGGGGGGGTTGCTAGGACTGGAAATGGGCTGAGTGGAAGGGGGCTTGAACTGCAAATAGCTGATGGGGAGGGGGGCTTGGAATGGGCTCTTAGGGGAAGGAGCTAGGACAGGAAATGGGCTGATGGAGGGGCTAGGATAGGACTGGGAATTGGGTGTTGGGGGAGCTAAGATTGGAAATGGGCTGTGGTGGGGGCTTGGATTGAAATGGACTCATGGAGGGGCTAGAACTGGAAGTAGGTTCATGGGGGGCTTGGATTAGAAATGGGCTGAGTGGAGGGGAGCTAGGATTTAACATGGGCTGATGGTGGGGCTAGGAAAGGACTAGAAATGGGCTGATGGGAGGCTGGTATTGGAAATGAGCTGATGAAGGGACTCGGATAGGACTGGAAATGGATGGGGGAGCTAGGACTGGAAATGGGCTGATGTGGGGACTAGAAGGGAGCGGATACTGGGTGGGGCTGCAACTAAAAGGGAGCTGATGTTGGGGGAGATTAGAAGGGGATAGGGCTGGGAGAGTGAAATGGAGAGGGGAAGAATATTTTGTGTGGGAGGGAAGAAAAATCTACAATTGGCCGGGTATTGGGAGACTAAGGGGCTTGTTTACAAAGCCGCGGTAGTGGTTCGCGATCGCAGCCGCGGCCCCAATGAAATCAATGGGGCCGCGGCTCCGATTACGATCGCAAACCGCAACCCCGGCTTTGGAAACAAGCCCTTATTGGGGATTGAGGATGGAGGGGTAAAATTTGAGTGGATGAAATAGGAATGAGGAAAGAGCAAAAGGAGAAAGATTATTATGTTAAAGCAGATGTAGAGAGAGAATGGAAAAAAACTAGAGGAGAGAAGAAAGGACAAATGGACAGCAGACGATGGAGAGTTAGCAGAAGACACAAATAAACCAGAAGAAAGTGACTGGAACAATTGCAACTGAAAAAAAAATGCACAAAAGGTACAAAGATATCTCTTTATTTTGAATTTATTAACTGGAATATGTCAGCTCTGGGAAATGTGCATCATTAATGTCGGTGCTTTGTTTAGTACAAGAGGAAATTAATTTATAGTTTTATTTCAACATTGTTGTACATTCCAAGTTTGGCTTTTAGGGTTCCCAGTTTAATTATTGTCTTCCTGTTTTTAAATTGTGATTCCTTGTTTGGTGATGGTCTATGTTCTGCATGTGTAACTGAGCTGAGGTATTCTGTTTATGTAATTCCTATTTGACATTGCCACTTGTTCTCTTTCCCCAGTAGGTCATGTATTGTTATTCTCTGAAATGTATTGGTTTAATATTTGCAGTGTTGCCTTTTGATAGGTAGGGTATGGTGCTTTATGAGTCTTGGTAGTGCTGTTAGGATACGGTGGGTTTTCTATGGGTTCTAAATGGGCAGTGTTTGTAGTAGTTCCTAATGTGCCTGGCGGTTGGCACTGGATTATAGTAATGTAGAAATCTTTGTCTTTCTTTATCCATACACTCATGAAGAGGCATGTTTACTAAAAGTTAGTGTATGGTAACATTATGCAAATATGTATGCAAATGAGGCCCCTTATGCAAATGAGGCCCCGCACCGAGTCTCCGCACATGGCCCCGCACCCCCCTTGGGCCGCCCCTGACCCTAGGGATCTGTGCTGGGTCCGCTGCTTTTTGACATATTCATAAATGACCTGGAAAGTGGAATAACGAATGAGGTTATCAAATTTGCAGATGACACAAAACTATTTAAAGTTGTTAAAACCCAAGAGGATTGTGAAAAATTGCAAGAGGAT
This sequence comes from Ichthyophis bannanicus, assembly GCA_033557465.1. NCBI lineage: Eukaryota > Metazoa > Chordata > Amphibia > Gymnophiona > Ichthyophiidae > Ichthyophis > Ichthyophis bannanicus. The sequence goes on from CM066032.1 coordinate 645,128,806, forward strand.
CTTGATAAATTGGAAGACTGGGCATCAAAATGGCAGATGAAATTTAATGTGGACAAGTGCAAGGTTCTCCAAGGACAAGCAGGATGAGTCAGCCACACCTGGTGACGTCATCCGACGGCGCCGAAGACGGAAGTACTCTCCATAGCTCAGAAGGGCTTTATGCCCTTCTGAGCATGGGCCAACTGGCCCTGCCCCCCGGCCTGCCCCTAGCTATCCAGTTTCAGTTCTTCCGCCTTGCCTGCAAGACGGATTTTTGCTACTCTCCACCTAAAATTAATTTAAATCTTCAGGGAAATGCTCCTCATCCACAACGTATGTATTATCCATCAGTTTAATCCTTCTATGCCTTATTCTTCAGAGGGAACACTCTGCAGGAGAAGATCTCCAGGACTCGGAGCCAGAAGGGAAGCAGACAGTGTAGCAGCCCAGGACGTGCCTAACAGGCCTCCGTCCCCGGCCAGCTCTCTAACAGGCCTCCGTCCCGGCCAGCCTCAGGGCGTTCCTATCCAGCCTGCCCTCTTACTGTTATGCACTGTTATTGAGGCATTTAACTACCGAAAGAGTGGTATTCGAAAAGAGTGGTACTCGAAATGAGGCTCCCGTAGCCGCTGCAGCCCAGGACGTGCCTAAGAAGGCCTCCGTCCTCGGCCAGCTTATTCTCAGATGGTAAGCCAGCCTCTTACCTCTCTTCCTCGCCGAGGGATTGAAGAAGGAAACCCTCTCGGCAGCCCGGAACTCCCTCTGCTACCGGGGACCTTTTCGCACAGGTGTGGCCTCTGTCCCTGGGCTCCGTCGCTCCCGGGACTTCTTCGCACGTGTGGCCCATGGGGGCTGCCATCTTGATCCGCCATGGATGCCTGCAGCCACACCCCTCTGCATGTTTAGCAGCTCTGCTCCTAGGCTGCCGTCTCCAAGCCTGCCCACTCTTCAGGCCATTGGACGGCGCCACGGACTCGGCGACAGCCCATTGGATGACACCCTCTGTCTGCAGCCTCTGCGCCGAACTCCACGCTTGCCGCCTGGAGCCCAGATTGGATGAGCGGCTCTGCAGCAGCGTCGGCGCCGACCTCCACGCATGCCGGGCATGGATGGGTGATCCCGCAGCAGCGTCGGCGCCCAGAGACTTCCCTGCTCCGACAAAAGAAGCCTCGGCGCAGAGGTTCTCCCCTTGGCGCTTTTGGCAGGAAGTGATATGGGGCAGGAAGTGATGTCAGCTCTGCTCCCCCCCGAATGCCATGGTTACCGGGCGCATATCTACTTGCCGGAGACATCCCTCCGCCCTCCGGAACAGTGCTTCTGCCGCGGTAGGTTCACTGAGCGGTCGAGCAAGGCCAAGATCTCCTGCACCAGATAAGGAATGCCGTGCCCCGCAAGATATGAACGCGCCTAACAGGCCGGCTACAGTCAATGCTTGGCAGAATCATATGGTCTGAGAGCCTCCGAGGTAGCCGCGCTGTGAGAGGTGAGCAGAATCCTCGATACCGATCGGGATGCTGCCATCGCAGCGATGACGACAGTGCTGTGCTCTCCCGCCAATGAGGGCATCTCGACCTCGGCTACGGTCGATGCTGCTCCTCCCCTCACCATCTCGCTGGTCAGGGCATGTCCAGGATACTTGGTGGAGGAAAGTGTGCCATATGCCGCGGGGTTTTTCAATGCTCACAGTGGGGTGCAGTGGACAGGGCTAGTACCAGAGTCAGGTTCAAATCCCAGCTGGGGCACCTGCCAGAACAGGCCCCACATTTAACCGTAATTTACCAAAGGCAAGAGTAGCCTAATGGTTAGTGACCACGGTTTACTCACTAGTACCCCTTGTGGCTTGGACAAATCACTAAAACCTTAACAGGACCCACAAACTACTTACTGTCTGCCTGTCTGTGGTAGCCCCGGCTAGACAGATGGAAGCATTCAAGGCTGAATAGCTACTCTGCACCACTCCTGCTGAGCCTCCCGTATGCAGTGGGATCGCACTGCCTTATGCCTAGAGCTATTCCTTCGGCTAGCTGTTACTGCCTAAAGCAGTACCTCTGGTAACCACCTTTTATGGGTAGGCCCTCTCCCAAAGGGCCAGGGCCCGCATTGCATGTTGCCTACAGCAGGCACCTCAGAGCTCTGAGTACCGTAAACCTGGGCTTCAGGGTGAATTCCCGGCTCCTTAACTTCTTGCACCTGCGCCTTAGTGCCTTCGGTCTGGCTCCTCAAGCAACAGAACGCTACTCCCTTATCTGCCGCAAGACACCATGTGTCCCTTGGCTTCGCTCTGGCTTCTGCCTCAGTGAAGCTCGGGCGGCCATCTACTGGCGACCACCGGTACCGGTACCGGAGCAGAACCTAGGAAAGGAGGAATCCTTACAAATAAACAAGACTATGCCTGCTACAAGCCACTCCACCTCCCAGAGCCTGCGCGGGAGTGGGTGGTGGAGGGGACCTGAGGCTCTACATTGGTAGCAAATGCTAAATAAAAGGTCCACTCCCCGCGCCTTTCCTTAACCTCGAAAGTATGGAAACCCTAGGGAATCTTGGCCTTCAGCCTTCAGTTACAGTGTATCAAGGTGGTGTAGTATACTCAGTCATTGTTACATGACCTCTGAACCTTCTGGTAACCACCTCAAGTCCCATGCTCTCCTCCTGTACATGACACGGGGCATCTTCTCTACCCGCTGAGAACACCTGCCTTTGAACCCCACGGCCTCGGCTTGCTCACAGACAGACGTACCTGTCCATCGGGCTGCTGGATTGCGTCACAGGTCCAAGACCCCTCGGGCCCATACTAGGGGGGTGCCTACGGCCCGACACTCAGGGCCTGGACGGTGATGAAACTAATGCTCCCAACTGCCCCCCCTCCCACTTCTTTGGATCAGGCAGCAGCTCAAAATGTACGTGGTCTCATCGCGAACGGATCGGACCAGATCTGCATACTGGCGGTCCAGCACAGAGCCAGGCCCCATTCACCCCTGTCCCCGCCGACAGGCTGCAATACAGACCTGTCCCTGCGGTCTTCTAATTACCAACGTACTCCCGAGCAGAACGGCTGACGTGACTCACTGGCACAAACAATCACCTCCACAATCCGTTGCTCTGGACAGCCCTAGCTGTACAGCGCATGTTTACCTATAATAGATCGCTGGTATGCACACGTTCTGACCAGCCTGAACAGACTACATCCCTTGAAACTCCGCCGGATGAAAATGTAGCCTAGTGGTTAGCGCAACAGCCTACTATCCAGGCCAGCTGGTCGCTCCAAGACACAGCCATCTGGATACAGTGCAATGGCTTGGCTACACGGGCCAGAGGGTATGCTACAGGCAATAGCCCAAGCCACACCAGGACATGCGCAGAGGCAGGCACATTCATTCCCGGAGGCACTGCCAAGAAGCGGCAACTTGAACTATCACATCACCCGTGCACCAAACACCTTCAGTGATAAGGCACCTCACGAGAGGTATAAGGTCGTAACGCCCTTATCCCTTGCTGACCAGGCAGCCCTAACATCTGGACTGCCACCTCTACAGACCGTCCGGCTCGGAGCCGACTTATGGACACTGCAACAGCAGTGATCACCCTACATAACCGATGCTGCATGGCGTAGACACCACATTTGGTCATACGAAGCCGGTCATGTCGACGTCCATTCTCCGGCCGTCCTATACAGGCCAACCGAAATCTCGCTGGCCCAATGGCCATCTTGATCCTTCTTCATGGAAGGATTTACAACTCCTTCGAATAACATCTCCGGAGTTCATACAAACAAACAAACAAATAAGTGAAATGCCTATACATATGTTTATAGTGGATGAATAACCAAAGGGATAAACAACCAAGGCGAGAAGAGACGTCTCTCTTCGTGCCCTTTAACTACGATCGCGCCTGCTTATTACTATCCCGTCTGCAGACCATCTTGGTGCATGGTCTACAGACCATCGTATGGTGCATGGCACTGCACGCCGCTTGGGCTGCGTACTCCACTTATGTTCCCGCAGGCCTAGGCCCCTGCAGGCCTATATATTCTCACAACTCTATGGTGCATCGACTCTACAAGCCTATCTTAGGCCTATATGTTCTTGTCGCAACAGGCAACATCTGCCAGGCCAGACCAAAATCGCGGGTATGCTGGACCCACGCCAAGGAGCCGGCTCAGGCCCAGTGGACCCACACCAAGGAGCCCAATAGTCTATGCATAGGCTCCGGAGTCCGCGTGCACACGCAGCTGCTGGATCCAGACAAGGGCTTGGCTGCACTGCCAGGGGTCCCCACGCTGGGTACAGACTAGGGCTCGACTACAGGCAACGGCCCATGGGCGCGGCTACAGGCGAGGGCCCATGGGCGCGGCTACAGGCGAGGGCCCAAGCCACGCAACGTGCATGCCCCCCCAGAGGTCCTGCCCGTGGAACACACATCTGCAAGGCAACAAGACCTTGCAATGTGAACTATCACATCAACAGTCCTACAAGCACCATCGGCAATGGGTGCACCTCACTGAGAAGTATAAGGCTCCTCACTGAGAAGTATAAGACCATGAGTCCTGTCGACCAGAAAGCACTAACATTCTGGATTGCCACCTCACAGGATGCCCGGCTCGGAACTGAGTTATAGAGTCAGCAGCACTAGTGGTCAACCCCTTATGGTATATATACAAGAGGTTCTTACACCCTCTAAAACCCTTCCAATAGCATAGCCCACGCTGCCTTGCTCTCGTTCGCCTCGCTGTTAGCACTGACCAGATGGTACCCCATCATGGTCGAACGAGGCCCATCACGTCCACTATTCGGTTTTCACCACTGGCCAATCTGAACCATGCCCACAATAATGGCTATGACTTCATCTAACAACTAGTGCTGGAGTTGAATGCAAAAAAAAAAAAAAATTTTTATAATTTTGTCTTGTTAAGGCAAAGAGAAATATCCCTTATTATTGAATATCTCTCTCGGCAGCTGCTCTTCATTGCGGGAAACGCTACTGTGCCCGTGTCCTCACTCCGTTACCCTGCACCAAGACCACTCGTTGGGCCCACAGCATCTGCTGCCACACACCAAGACCACTCGCTCGTTGGGCCCACAGCATCTGCTGCCACACACCAAGACCACTCGTTGGGCCCGCAGCATCTGCTGCCACAGAGGCGCCCCTGTAACTGCGTTCATGGATCGGCCCGGGTGCTTCTAACCAAGTCATTAAATGAGTCATGTCTCATGCCCTGGATCGTGTCCTACTCTAATGGAATCACTCTGGTAGTATTGCACTCTGGTAGCACGGTGGCATTGCTGCTGGCCCTAGCCCGACCGCAGCAAACTCCCCACGGCCGTAGCTGCATCAAGGCATCAGTCTCGTGCCACTCTCGCCACGCTCCCAGCGTTGACACCGCGGTTATTCCCGCTTGCAGTGGGTATCTCAGCATTCGGGAGCCCCCTCTGCTACGGCATCTCTGACATTAGCCTTCCCGGCAGCGACGCTTTAAGACCATAGTCCCTCACAACACCTGCGGCCGCATAGGCGTAAAGTGGGACTGCACGTCCACACGTTCAGTAGTACTAGCCACTTCAATGTCGCACTACCATTAGCACTACACACTGCACAGTGTTCTCTGTACACATCGCAGGTTGACACATAGCGGGCTGAGGCTGCCACCAGACATCCTGGGCACATCCTACATCCAGCTCTGATATCATGTCTTCTGAACCTGATCTCGGCCTCCACCCTTTCCACCGCATCGCATTACATCTTGGGAGGCACCAGGTGTGGCTGACTCATCCTGCTTGTCCTTGGAGAAAACGGAGTTACTTACCTGTAACAGGAGTTCTCCGAGGACAGCAGGATAAGTCAGCCACACATACCCGCCCACCTCCCCTGGAAACGGTCTCGGCCGCGGACCAGTGCCCGCCTCCTAGCGGCTAAGGCTCAGCTAGTGACGAACTGGATAGCTAGGGGCGGGCCGGGGGGCAGGGCCAGTTGGCCCATGCTCAGAAGGGCATAAAGCCCTTCTGAGCTATGGAGAGTACTTCCGTCTTCGGCGCCGTCGGATGACGTCACCAGGTGTGGCTGACTTATCCTGCTGTCCTCGGAGAACTCCTGTTACAGGTAAGTAACTCCGTTTTATGCACCTAGGGAAGAACAACCCAAACTATGGTTACACGATGCAAGGTTCCACATTAGGAACCACCACCCAGGAAAAAGATTTAGGCGTCATTGTGGATACCATGTTAAAACCCTCGGCCCAGTGTGCAGCGGCGGCCAAGAGAGCAAATAGAATGCTAGGTATGATAAGGAAAGGAATGGAAAATAAAACAAAAGATATTATAATGTCTCTATATCGTTCCATGGTGAGACCGCACCTTGAATATTGTGTGCAATTCTGGTCGCCGTATCTTAAAAAGGATATAGCGATTTTAGAAAAGGTTCAGAGAAGAGCCACCAAAATGGTAAAGGGGATGGAAGGATACTCCTATGAAGAAAGACTAAAAAGGTTAGGGCTCTTTAACCTGGAAAAGAGACGGCTGAGGGGAGATATGATAGAAGTCTATAAATTAATGAACGGAGTGGAATGGGTAAACGTAGATCGATTGTTTACATTATCAGAATATAGAAAGACTAGGGGACATGCAATGAAGCTACAGGGTAAACTATTTAAGACTAATAAAAGAAAATATTTTTTCACTCAACGTGTAATCAAACTCTGGAATTTGTTACCGGAGGATGTAGTAAAGGCTGTTAGTGTAGCTGGGTTTAAAAAAGGTTTGGACAAGTTCCTGGAGGAAAGATCCATAAACCATTATTAAGAAGTGACCGAAGATATCAATGCTTGACCCAGTACAAGCATTGTGGAACTTGTGTCTCTTGGGGAAACTGCTAGGTACATATGACCTAGATTGGCCACTGTTGGAAACAGAATACTGGGCTTGATGGACCTTGGTCTGACCCAGTATGGCATATCTTATTTTCTTAGTGAGCAGAGAAAACTGGTAAGACAAATCCAGTCCTGCTGGAGAGACATTTCATGAATCCAGCATAACGGTACAATTATTTGCATTGATATGTGCCTTTGTCTCCCCCTAATGGATAAATAAATTATGGTTTCTGCATTCATCAGAGCTGAAGCACCTCCGACCCCATTCCCAAGCAGCTCCTCCGCTTTCCTTTTCCTGCACTTAGCCCCTCCATGTGCCCCATCCTCAAATCCAGTGCATTTTTCCTAGCAAAAAAGGTGCCGGTACTCATAAGCAGGGCTCCTTCAATCATACATAAGGACTATGGGTTAATTTTAGCAGGCAATGAAAAAGGTGCTGGTACTCAGTACCACCAAGCACCCCCTCAAAAAAAGCGCTGCTCAAACCTATCGCTCTCCACTACAACTGTTCTGCTGCCTGAGCCCAATGTATTAAACCGCGAGAGCGTTAAAGTTTAGTGCAGCTCTGTAACTCACATGTTCATGCAGTAAACACACGGGGCCCGATATTCAGCACTGGTGACTAGCACTGCTAAAGCAGCCTGTGCTGAACTCTAAAGCTGGATAGTCAATGCCGACACCATATCTGGGCTCTGGCATTGAATATACGGGTTGCCCAGATTGCCGCAAACTAACTGGCTAGCAGCGATATTGAGCCGCTGCCGGGGTTTCCGATGCCCGACTTCTGCCACATGTCACTAATCGAGCAGCAGTTCAATATCATCGCTGCCCGATTAGTGACGGGTAGAACCCCAGAAGGCCCTGATGCCAACTTCTTAGCATCAGGCGGTGTAACGGTGGCACCCGCGTTAGTACTGCCGAATATCCCACAGAGCGAAATGTACATGGTTTGCAAGTCTGCAAACCATGTAAATGCCTTTGACTATTTCCTCCTCCCCCCCCTAAAGTATACAAACGCATCAGGATTGAAGAAATGCAGAGTGAGACAAAGGAGGTCATTTTATAAGGAGCTCTGGAAAGCTGCACACCATGTACATGCGTAAATCATGGTATTTTAGTTGTTTACGTGCATAGATTTTCACTTACAGGTGTGCTTTAGACAGTCGTTATTCTGAAAGTATGCGCGTTGGAGCGATTGCCTACGTTCACTCTGGGCATGTACAACGGCAGAGCACAAATTATGCATGGAAATGATAAAACACTATAATTTACACTCAGCCTTTAAAAATGTAAGCACAGGAATTTACACCAACCCTAGGACTGGTGTGCTTGCGCCTAGCTTTAACGCACATTTTCACCCTCTTACACCCCTAAGGAAAAGTCAATGCCCACTTTTCTTTATTAAATGGGCTTAGGTTAGGAACATTCTAGGTACCTAAAACCAGATGCCCAGTTATAAAATTATCTTCAAAATGGACCCAATGGTAGTGAAAAGGGGCAATAAACTTAGTGCACCTTTTACATTGGAAGGTGCAGTAAAACCTTAACTTTACCATAGTCTTTGCTTCAGTAGCTAGAGGTAGAACTAAGCCTCTCTAACACCTGTAACCCTTGCATTCAAGAAAATGGAGGCACTTCCTGGTCCAGCCCAAAATATCTCTGCTCTGCAACCCCCCACCAAATAGCTACTGCCCTACCCATCCATAACCCACTTCCCCACCCACCTAACTGAATTTCCATCCACTTACTAATCTCCCTCTGCCCCCCCCCCCCCATAGGTCCCTAATCTACTCCAAATCCTACAGGTGTTTTCCATACAATCTCTAAAACAGTAGGAGACCTGAGTCCAGGATCACAAACCCAGGAATGCTAGGTCCAGAACCACATTAACACAGCATGAAACATGAGTTAACTTTCATCCATATCTTTTCCACTGGTAATTCAAGGTGAATTCAATTCAAATATAGTAGCTATTTCCACCTCTGACTCAGGAGTTAAATTCTGAGCATTAAATCAATATACGTTAAGCCATCAGGGCCCTAATTACATAAGATTTGCATAGAGATATAACAATTTTAGTATACAATTTTTAACACTGAAAACCTTTTTAAAGGGAATTGAATTTAGCTAATGCCTTTCTCAGAAGTCCAAGATGAGTTACATTCAGATATGATGAGCATTGTCCTCTTCCCAGAGAGCTTACAAATCTAAGACTGTATCTGAAGTGTCTATGCCCAAAGTCACACAGTGTGGAAGTGTGATTTCAACTCTGGCTTCCTTGGTTCTCAGTCAAGAAATACCCCACCTGAAGTCTGAAGAACAAAAGCAGGCAACAAGAAACTCTTAGACGACAACAGCTTTATTGAGGGTCCATCCTACACGTGTTTCGGCCAATCTGGCCTTCTTCAGGGGACAGTGACCACTAAAATCATAAAAATACATAAATAAGTAATCATAATGGATAATATAGTTCTTTAAAAGTGGACATAAGTGAACTGAGAACCAACATGAGTATATAATAATAAAAGTAAAAAATGTAAAAACTTTATAAAAATATGATAAAAAATAAATTATATGGTTAATTAAATGTATAAAATACATAAAGCATTAAATGTTAGAGTTCAAATTGAGATAAATACATAGATGGTTGAACAAACAAAAACTGCCGATAACCCAAATCAAATAGATGATATACACATAAAATAAAAAATATATAAATTACAACATGAAATAGAAACTCACCAAAAGCTGAAAATCAGATATTCTAAGCCCACAAGGGGTTACTGAACAAAATGCTGAGAACTAAAAACAGAACAAACACATATGTTAAATACCAATCACGAGAGTAACAAAGACCATCAAGGATAAAATGTTACAATGGACAGTAAATCATGGAAAGGAGGAGGGTGCCCAAGAAAGGAACAGTTGTTAAAATTGGCAATCACTCGGTTGTGTGCAATCCCAAATCTTAAAGAATGACAAAATTTAAAATGAAAACCAAATAGGGTGCTATAGTTTAAAATCCATAAGTTAATAATTTCAAAAGATTTTTCAAAAAGAACAAAATGGGGGTCAGAGGGTGTATGATGAAAATTACATTAAAAGATGTAAATGTCAGTCGTCATGATACTGATAGCACAGAGTCTATGGAGCACTAAAAGCGTTATTAAAAACAACATAGGAAACATGATCTAAACTTAAAAAAGGGGGGTGAACTTAGACAAATATAGCCCGATTCCATCCCAGACATAGGTCCCCTTTGTACGTCCGTTTTGAGCTGGACGTACAGAAAGGATCGCAATTCTCATCCCACAGGGCACATCTAGCCCCGCAGGATCAGAATCATGATCAGGCATGTATGTGCAGGCCGGAACTGCAATTCAGTTAGGGCTTTTATATGGAGCCGCGGCGCCATGGCATCCTGTTTCCATGGCACCGCAGCTCCATTTAAAAGCCATGATGCCGGCTGCCTGCAACAAATGCTAATTCCACATAGCCTGACCCCTGATCTGGCATCCTAAGGCCAGGGTTGGGCTACAGGGAATATTTCCGGGGCCCCCCTGCCCTATCCGTGTCATGGCAGACGCAAAACTAAACGTCTAGGGAAGTTATTCCACCTCAGAGTTGGAATAACTTCCCCAAACATGTCGCCAGCTCTGGACGTACAGGACTGACATTAGAATCAGCCTTGTACGTCCAGGGCCGGCAATCGCCCACTGCCCGCCCAGACTTTGCCCTCGGACCCCCTATTCCCCGCTCCCAACTAACTTCCCCGCACAACCGGCAGGGAAGTTATTGGGGGGCAGGAGAAGCAATGTGGCTCAGAATAAACCCGATAGTGAAATCATGAACTCATATCACGGTAGCGATAATTACGTACAATCTTGAGTCAAGAGCAAAATGTAAAATGTTGGTCAGAAACAAATGAAACTGAAGTTGCACCGTTCCGTTGGTTGTGGGGAGAATAGCACAAAATTGATAAGATAAATTCAATAAAGCTATAAACTGTGCATAGTTAACAAACAGGACCATGTCTATCCCGTATTGAAGAATAGAGAAATGTGGCATACATAAATAAAAAGAGAAGCACAGTAAATGCGGGGGCATCTTTTGCTGTGAGCAAGCCCAGGTATTGAGTGCTGGCCCGTTATCCGCGCAAATACAACAAACGGCAGTTAAACCATTCTAAAACAAAAAGAACAGATGAGGACAAATCCATAAGAAAAATGTGACTCACTAAAAGCGATTAGTGTAGAACATACAACGGGCTTTGCACGCACCTGTCAAACTTACGGTAGATTCAACCAAACTCAAAAGCACCCACAAAAGCCATTTAAATCCAGTGATGAGACACTGACAACCTTTTAAAATCAGCTGTATGGTTCCTCTTTTGTTCTAATAGCTTTTATACAACGTGTTCATTTAGGGTGAGCGGCTTCCATATCATATACTGGAACACGGATCGATTTATGTTGTTTTTATCCGTTCAGTAAGTTCTCCAATCAGGACATTTATTATATTTTATTTGTTTACTTCTGTGATTAAATTCTGTTGGTAATGCCTCGATGTGGCTAATTAATTTATAGTAAGATGAGGTCAGTGTCTCATCACTGGATTTAAATGGCTTTTGTGGGTGCTTTTGAGTTTGGTTGAATCTACCGTAAGTTTGACAGGTGCGTGCAAAGCCCGTTGTGAGTATGTTCTACACTAATCAATCGCTTTTAGTGAGTCACATTTTTCTTATGGATTTGTGCTTATCTGTTTTTTTTTGTTTTAGAATGGTTTAAGTGCCGTTTGCTGTATTTGTGCGGATAACGGGCCAGCACTCAATACCTGGGCTTGCTCACGGCAAAAGACGCCCCCGCTTTTACTGTGCTTCTCTTTTTATTTATGTATGCCACATTTCTCTATTATTCAATACGGGATAGACGTGGTCCTGTTTGTTAACTATGCACAGCTTATAGCTTTATTGAATTTCAATTTCAATTTTCAATTTCAATATCAATTTTGTGCTATTCTCCCCACAACCAGCAGAACGGTGCAACTTCAGTTTCATTTGTTTCTGACCAACACTTTATATTTTCCTTGACCCAAGATTGTACGTGATTATCGCTATTATGATATGAGTTCATGATTTCACTATTTGTCTAAGTTCATCCCCTTTTTTAAGTTTAGATCGTGTTTCCTATGTTGTTTTTAATAACACCTTTAGCGCTCCATAGACTCTGTCCTATCAGTGTCATGACGACTAACATACACATCTTTTAATGTAATTTTCAACATACATCCTCCGACCCCCATTTTGTTCTTTTTGAAAAGTCTTTTGAAATTATTAATTTATGGATTTTAAACTGTAGCCCCCTATTTAGTTTTCATTTTAAATGTTGTCATTCTTTATTATTTGGGATTGCACACGATCTAGTGATTGTCATTTTTAACTGTTCCTTTCTTGGACACCCTCCTCCTTTCTATTATTTACTGTCCAATGTAACATTTTATCCTTGATGATCTTTATGTTACTTTCGTGATTGATATTTAACATATGTGTTTGTTCTGTTTTTAGTTCTCAGCATTTTGTTCAGTAACCCCTTGTGAGCTTAAAATATCTCATTTTCAGCTTTTGGTGAGTTTCTATTACATGTTGTAATTTGTATATTTTTAATTTTGTGTGTATATCATCTATTTGTTTTGGGTTACCGTAAGTTTTTGTTTGTTCAACCATATATGTATTTATCTCAGTTTGAGCTCTAACCTTTAATGTTTTATGTATTTTATACATTTAATTAACCATATAATTTATTTTTGATCATATTTTATGTAGTTTTTATCTTTTTATTTTTATTATTATATACTCATATTGGCTCTCAGTTCACTTATGTCCAATTATAAAAGAACTGTATTGTCCATTATGATTGCTTATTTATGTATTTTTATGATTTTAGTGGTCACTGACCCCTGAAGAAGGCCAGATTGGCCGAAACACGTGTGCAGTAGAACAGACCCTCAATAAAGCTATTCTCCTCCAAGGGCTTCTTGTTGCCTGCTTTTTGTTTGTGTGTTCCTTGCTTCTCAGCCCATTATCTTAACAATAAGAGTACTCCTCATGTTATTACATCAATATCTTTGTGACATCAGCTCACCTAGACTTGTTTCATCGCTCTGCAAGCACTGTGAAACCATTTCAAGCATTTGGCCTAATGAGTCAAAGAGTTCCTTCACCCTAATCTTTGGGCTTTCACCAGGAAATTCACCTAGATCTGGGGTATTGCCAGAGAAGAGCAAATGTTGGCAGGTTTTACTATCCCTAATTCAGAGCTTTGAGAGGCTGGTGTAAGAGCCAATGCTAGGCAGAAAAGGTGCCTAATGCCACTGCAGGACCTCATCTCCTCTCATGCAAGGTGGCAAGGAAAGAATCCAAGCCTGTCCTGGTATAATGCCCCTGTGTCTCATCCTATGACATTCCTACAAATAATCTGAAACCTTCAATCTCTTTCTCTGTTAGAAAGCCAGCACAAATGGATAGAAGAAGTTGACATGCTAAATAGCAGTATGTCACCAGGACCTGATGGTATTCATCCCAGAGTTCTACGAGAATTAAAACATGAAAGAGCAGACTTACTTATTGCTCAAGCATAACACTACTGAATTCTGACACTACCTGAGCACTGAAGGGTAGCCAAAGTAACATCAATTTTTAAAAAGACTTAAGGGGTAACCCAAGTAACTTCAGACTGGTCTGTGATATTGATGCCATTTAAAAAGACAGAAGTTAATGTTAAGAACAAAAGGCCCGATATTCTAACTTTGAGAGTTCTGCTCCTAAATTGGCCTCTTTGAAGATTTACAAAGGCTGAGTTCCTAAATTTATACTCAACATTTCATTAAAGTCCTAAAATTAGGAGCATCAAAAGTGGGTGACAACAGTGACGAATTTAGAGCAAGGAAAAATGTTAGCAATTTAGCACTAATTTTCAGCACTGGGCTCATAACTTAGGCTCATAAATTTAGACAAGTGAATGGCTCCTAAATAAAGATACATTTTCAGCTGAAAATGTGAAGGCTATAACAGGGAATCGGCACAGAAAAATGAGAATGAGGAAGAACCGTGCGGCACGCTAGCGCGATCAGAAAAAACTGAGCTGCAAAGCGGGAACACCAAGGCAGGAGAAGGCACACATGCTCAGAGAAGTTCAAAAAGACTTCTCCGGGCTAGGGGAGAAGACAGCACTCAGGGCTTCATTGAGGACATCACCATCACAGTATGCCTGCATCACCCTGCTTAGCTCCGGAGAAAGGACTCTGCTAAATGCAGGACGTGTAGAAACGCATGTGGACGGACATGTGCGTGCACTGGAAGGCACCATTTAACTAATGTACATGTGGCAAAAATCAGTAGAGGAAACCCAGCAACTTACACGTGCTTGTGAGCCATTGTAAACGTGTAGCTGCAGCTAGTTAACTCTAGAGGATACTGTCTTGAATTCATTTCAGTTTGGAGGGGGAAATAAATTAGGGAGATAAAGGAGAAGCCCTTTAATCCCTCCTGTAAAGGGCTGACCACAATGCACACTTTTTAAAAAACAAAACTTGCCAGACAGTAGATCCGGATGTGCAGAATTTTGGTTTTACAAGTCCATTCCCTATGGGGGGGGGTCATTCCCAACCACGAATAATGTGGATGTATGTCCAGCCTGGACATACATCCCTGATATTCATCCATATGTGGCTGCAGGAAAAAGGCTCCCTGTACGAACATCAGGGAACCTTAGACGGGGTAGGGCGGAATGAGGACGGGTCACCTCCCCGGACCTATTCTTAGGTTGGCCCTGTACATCCAGGGTTGGCCGGGCAGACAGGGAACTTATTCCACATCAGAGGTGGAATAAATCCCCCTGGACGTCAGGGGATGGTGGCACAGGGCCAGGTCAGTGGGGTGAGGGAGTGTCGGAGATTCTCGGCAGCCCGACCCTGCCTTTGGAAGGCCGCATCAGGAGTCAGGCTGCAGAGAAGAACATTTTTGCAGCAGCCAGGGATCGCGGCTCCTTAATGGAGCCACGGTGCCATGGCACGGTAGCTCCATTAAGGTGCCTGACTGAGTTAGCCGGATAAGTGGCTGGACGTCCAGGGTGCCTGAATAGAAGCACGTTCCAGATGTCCAGCCATTGTGCTGAGATTCTGCTCCTGTGGGGATGTCTAGCCCCCATAGGATCAGAACGGCTAAGTCTCCTGGCCGTCTGGATGTCTGTATGTCCGGATGGCCTGGAGACGTACAAAGCGGAATGTGCCTCCACATGAAATGGAAAATACACATGTAGATTTTTGTCCTGACCAGGCTGCATCCAAACCACTCCCCCCCTCTCAAAAGGATATCTATGTGCAAAAAGGCCATTTACATTTGGAAGTCATTTCCATTTGTATGTGCCCAATTGTACATACGTAAATCACGGATAACACTTCTAAAATACCCCCCTCCAGGCTCCTAAATTTGGTTGAAAATAGAGCACAAATTTAGAAGCCTAATTTAGGAATCTGTTTACGAGCTCAGTTATTCTTGATATCGGGCCCACAATTACTAGCCGTATGGATAGACATGCCAATCCAGTAGAATTCTTTAAAGGTGTAAAATTAAATAACATATTTATTTGGGTGACTGTTGATACAGTATATTTGGGTTTTCAGAAAGAATTTAAGAAGCCAAGAGATAAGAGGTAATGCCCCATTGTGGATTGGTACTGTAGCTGATTAAAAAGATAAGAAAAGAGAACAGAACAAAAAGGCAAGAGAGCAGGATAAAAGGTAATTGCTCCAAATGGAAAGATGTGAACTGTAGAGCTTCCTATGACCTGCACTGCACAGAAGTAAAGACTGATAAATAAAAACAAAAAATATAATGTGATACTTTTTATTGGGCTAAGTTAATACATTTCTTAATTAGCTTTTGGAAGCCAACCTCCCTTCCCTCTAGAGTCAGAACAGAATGAGTAAACGTGACAAGACTAGAAATGAGTCATAAAAAGTAGAGCAATGATTGTCTGAAGGGGAAAGAGCAGGAGGGGGGAGAAGGTGGATGATCAGAAGGCATCAGGCAGTAGAATGTTAAATAGTTGATAATATGATAGGAAGCCCACATAGCTGTTAAGTCCTTTACATTTGTTTTAAAACATCTGATCATCTTAACTTCAAAATTCTTAGGATCCTGGTTTGTTTTAAGGTCCCCTTTTAGTATCCTATGAGATTACTGATGCAGTGTCATGATCCAGAAAACTCCCCGCCCCCCCCAACGGTGCACTTTGGTCGGTCTTGTTCTGCTTTGTGGCCTCTGATGTGACGTCTATTTAAACTGGGTCTTGTCTCCCCAACACTAACACTCTTTCTTCACATTTTCTGCATGGAATATTATAACCCCCATAAGAAGAGGAGCATGGTAAATGCCTTTCCATGTGGGTAAGTTCGGAGTCCTGGTTGAAGTATGTGTTTGCACAATCTGCAGCTTGGTATATTGCAAGTACTTGTGCTATTCTCTTCTTTCTAAAGGAAACTTGGGAGGAATGACACAAATTACTGCTCTAAACTAGGCTGCGGAGTGTGAACAGAGGCAGTGAGAGAGGAAATGCCCGAAGGCAGTGGAGCAATGGAAAAGCGGCAGCTAAACCCAGATAAATTAAAAAGCAGTGCCATGGTAAGAGGCTGTGTACGATTGTGGATTAGGAACTGGTTAAAAGATAGAAAATAGAGAAGGGCTAAATGGACAATTTTCTCAGTGAATGAAGGTAAATAGTAGAGTACCCCAGAGATCTGTGCCAAACCCATTGCTTTTGAACATATTCATAAATGACATGGAAATGAGAATGAGTGAGATCAAATTTGCAGATGACATAAAATTATTCAAAATTGTTAAATCACAAGAGAATTGTGAAAATTTACAAGAGGACCTTGAGAAAGTGGTAGACTGAGCATCCAAATGGCAGATGAAATTGAATGTGGACAACACAAAGAGCCCGATTCCGGTAGGGGCACAATCGGGCCATCCGGATGGCCTCAGGCAAGATGGGTCCATTTGGACTCAATTCTGGACGGTAGCCAGAATCAGGCCCAGCGTGCCCCTGCTGTGGGGATGTCCTCCCCACAGGCATCCCCAACTCAGACATCCTTGGGCCCCCTTTTCCCCGCTGCCTGACCCAAAGTTGGCCTGCCGTGGTCCGAATCGGGCAGCAGGGACCCCCACACCCGGCCCCACCCCGGGGGAGGATCCCCGGGCCTGACTGCCAGGTCTTCTCTGTTTATTCCACCTTTGAGGTTGAATAAGCAGCATGTCCCCACAGGCCCGGCAGGACGTATAGGGCCGTGACCTGAAATGGCCCTATACGTCCTGCCAGGTTGACCCGCCCCTGCTGGCTCTCCCCATCATGATGCCCAGGACATACAGGGAGAGCTGGAGGGGGAATCGGGTCTGGACGCCTTGTGGGGCTGCACATCCCACAACCCATGTCCCAGGAACGGCCCCAAAGTTATGCAAATAGGGAAGAACAACTCAAATTACACTTACATGATGCAAATTTCCACCCAGGAAAAGGATCTAGGAATCATCGTAGATAACATGTTCAAACCCTCTACCCAGTGAGCAGCGGCGGCCAAGAAAGCAAATAGAATGCTAGGAATTATAAGGAAAGGATTGGAGATGTATTCCACGCTTTAAGAAAAGTGGAAGGCCAAAAAACTGCCAGCATGGTTTAAAGGCAAGGTCAGAGAGACTTTTGTGGACAAAAAAGAATCTTTCAGGAAATGGAAAAAGGAACCAATGATGAAAATGGGAAACAACACAGGCACTGGCCAGCTAGATGCAAGGCATTGATAAGACAGCAAAGAGAATTTGAAAAAATGTTTGCCATGGAAGCAAAAACGCATAATAAAAGCTTTTTCAAGTACAACCGTAGCAAAAAAACTGTCAAGAGAGTCAGCTGGATCATTGGATGATAGAGGGGTAAAAGGGGTGCCAAGGGAGGCCAAGGTCATAGCGAGAGACTGAATGAATTCTTTGCTTCGGTCTTTACTGAAGAAAATGTAGGTAAGTTACATGTGCTTGCAATGGTATTTAAAGATGATATAGCAGAAGAATTGAAGGAAATATTGATAAACCTGGAAGATGTATTACAAGTATTTGATAAACTGAAGAGTAATAAATCACCTGGACTGGATGGTATACATCAAAGGGTGTTGAAAGAACTGAAAGATGAGACTGCAGACCTACTATTAGTAATCTGTGAACTATCATTAAAATTGTCTGTAGTATCTGAAGATTGGAGGATGGCCAATGTAACGCCAATTTTTAAAAAGGGCTCCAGGGGTGATCCGGGAAACTACAGACTGGTGAGCCTGATGTCAGTACTGGGCAAAATAGTAGAAACCATTATAAAAAATAAAATTACTGAACATGTAGATAGTCATGGTTTAATGGAAGAAAGCCAACATAGATTTAGCCAGGGAGTCTTGTCTTACTAATCTGATATATTGTTTGAAGGTGTGAATACATAGGTAGACCAAGGTGAGTTGGTTGATATGGTGTATCTGGATTTTCAGAAAGCCTTTGACAAAGTCCCTCATGAGAGACTGCTTGGCAAAAGTAAGAAGTCAGGGATAGGAGGCAGTGTACTATTGTGGATCAGGAACTAGTTAAAAGATAGAAAACAGAGAGTAGGCTAAATGACCAATTTTCTCAGTGGAGAAAGGTGAATAGTGGAGTACCCCAGGTACCTGTGCTGGGCCCGCTGCTTTAACATATTCATAAATGACCTAGAAATGTGAATAATGAGTGAGGTTATCAAATTTTTAGATGATACAAAATTATTCAAAGTTGTTAGAACACAAGAGGGTTGTGAAAAATTGCAAGAGGACCTTGATAATTTGGAAGGTTGGCCATCCAAATGGCAGATGAAATTTAATGTGGACAAGTGCAAAGTTATGCACCTAGAAAAGAACAAACCAAACTATGATTGCACGATGCAAGGTTTCACATTAGGAACAACCACCCAGGAAAAAGATTTAGGTGTCATTGTGGATAATATGTTGAAACTCTCCACCTAGTGTGCAGCAGCAGCCAAGAAAGCAAATAGAATGCTAGGAATCATAGGAAAGGAATGGAGAATAAAACAAAGGATATTATAATGCCTCTGTATTGTTCCATGGAGCGACCGCACCTTGAATATTGTGTGCAATTCTGGTTGCCATATCTTAAAAAGGATATAGCAGAATTAGAAAAGGTACAGAGAAGAGCCACCACAATTGTAAAGGGGATGGAAGGATATCCTTATGAGGAAAGGCTTAAAAGGTTAGGGCTTTTCAACTTGAAAAAGAGACAGATGAGGAGATATGATGGAGGTTTATAAATTAATGGAGTAGAATGGGTAAACGTAGATCAGATATTGATGCTATCAAAAAGTAGAAAGACTAGGGGACACACAACAAAGCTACAGTGCAACACATTTAAGACTAATAAGAGAAAATATTTTTCCCTCAACACGTAATCACACTCTGGAATTCATTTCCGGAGGATGTAGTGAAAGCTGTTAGTGTAGCTGGGTTTAAAAAAGGTTTGGATAAGTTCCTGGAGGAAAGGTCCATAAACCAAAGAGGACCCGGGAAATCCACTGCTTGCCCCGGAACAAGCATTGTGGAACCTATGTGCCTTTTTGGGAACCTGCCAGGTACCTGTGACCTGGATTGGCCACTGTTGAAAACAGGATACTGGGCATGATGGACCTTGGTCTGACCCAGTATGGCATATCTTATATTCTAAAACCTCTGTATTGCTCCATGGTGCAACAGCACCTTGAATATTGTGTACAGTTCTAGTCACCACATCTACTAAAGAATATAGTGGAATTAGAAAAATCACAGAGAAGAGCAGCCAAAATGATAAAGGAGGTGGAAAGATACCCCTACGAGGAAAGGCTTAAAAGGTTAGGACTCTAATCAAACTCTGTAATTCATTACCAGGGCCATACCAAGGCATAATTGTGCCCTGTACGACTTGTACATGTGACACCCCATCACATCTTACCCCACACCTCCATGTCCAGCTGGCTTCCCACCCACGCTGCCTGCCCTTGCCTTGCCGCCACTTTTTGTGTTCCCTTGGTGGCAGCGGTGCCGGCAACAGTGGAATGGACCTGACCTCTGACTGAAAAATAAAACACGCGGGTCTTTCCAACTCCGCACCTGCTCGCAGTCTGATCCCCCCTCCTGTGACGTAGGTTCGCATCAGAGAAGGGAGGGACTAGACCAGCCATTCAAACGTGGGTCTTTGCAACTCCACACTTGAATGGCTGGGCTGGTCCCTCTCTCCTCTGATGCAAACCTACATCAGAGGAGGGAGGGATCAGACCTGTGTGCAAGCACGGAGTTGGAAAGACCAGATTGTTTTTTTTTTGTTAAAGGTCAGGTCCGCTCTGCTGCTGCTGGCACCAAGGAAGATGAAGGAACACAAAAAGCGGCGCGGCGGGTAAAGGGAAGGCAGCGTGGGGAGGAACCAAGGCCAGCAACAACAAATGCGCCCCTAACACAGGTCTGCGACTAAAAAGCTGTTTATTTTCATCTAATTTCCATGTATTTTGGTGTGCTGAAAACAAATAAAATATTGAAAAAAATCCTAGACGTCATGATTTGCCACAACATGCAAAACTGTCTTCAAATTTATCAATGTTTTTTCAAATTACTATTAATTAATTCACATAAGTGCATTTAAGATATAAAATGCCAAACAATCCTTAAAGGGGTTGTCCGAGTTATGTAAAAAAAAAAAAATATAGCACTGTAAATCTGATGGTCAGCAATATATACATAAGCTAAACAAGTTTTAAGTCCGTGCTTCTAATGGTAGAAGGGGTTAATCTTTCCTGAAGAATCCAGTGGGAGGGAGACACAGGGCAGATAGCAGCAGTTCCAGTCAGTGCAGGGGGCGTGGCCAGCACTGTGACATCTGTGTACAGACACAGAGCTGCTCTCTCCTGCATGCCACACTTATGCACGAATCATCAGGTTCTTGGTTCTAGGCTGTTCACACTTTTTCATCGCAATTCGTGTTAGCTCATCATTCTTCAACCGTTATGTTATGGCTCCGCGAAAGTGTATTAATTCGCCAGTTTCTGTTTCATCTGTGGTGAATATACAGTGTTGAAGCAACAGCAGAATATTACAGACTTTGTGAAAAAAGTATACTTTGCACACTTTGGACTAAAAATTGGAGATCAAGATAAAGTCTGGGCGCCTCATAAAGTGTGCAAACGGTGTGTTGAGGACCTCCGAAACTGGTTCAAGGGTAAGAAAAAATCTTTCCGTTATGGGATTCCTATGGTATGGCGAGAGCAAAAGAAGCATAGTGACGACTGTTACTTTTGTTCATGCGATGTGAAAGGGTTTAATTCCAAATGGAATCATTCCATTTCATACCCCAATCTTCACTCGGCAATTCGTCCCATCCCCCATGGCACAGATATACCAGTACCCAAGCCCCCTGCTACCTTGGAAGAGATACCTAGCTCCGATGAAGGTGAAGTCATACCTGAACCAGATGACGAATCAAGTTCTGACTTTGAAGATGATACAAGACCAAAATTGTTTTCTCAGGAGGAGATGAATGATTTGGTAAGAGACTTGAATCTTCCCATAGATGCCGCTGAATTACTCGGATCAAGGCTGAAAAGCAGGAATTTATTGTTGCCAGGAGTGTCATCTTCATGGTTCAGACATCGTGATAAGGAGTTCGTTCCTTACTTTGCCCAGGAAGACAAGTTGGTTTATTGCATCGATGTCGAAGGTCTGATGAGTCAGTTTAAAATCCAATATGATTCAGAGCAATGGCGTCTTTTTATAGATTCTTCAAAAAGAAGTCTCAAAGCAGTTTTACTCCACAACGGTTTTTACACTTCCATACCTGTAGGTCATTCCGTACACTTGAAGGAAACCTACGAGAACTTGGAATTGGTTCTTCGTAAACTTAAATATGAAGACCATGGTTGGCAAGTGTGTGGGGACTTGAAGGTCTTGTGCATGCTGCTCGGGCAGCAAGCTGGGTATACCAAATATCCTTGTTTTCTGTGTCTATGGGACAGTCGAGACCGACAAAATCACTGGACCAAGAAGAGTTGGCAGCCGAGGGTGCTAACAGTCGGTGAAAAAAATGTCCTCCGAGAAACTTTGGTACCTTCCCATAAAGTTCTTCTACCACCTCTCCACCTAAAATTGGGATTGATGAAGCAATTCGTAAAATCACTTCCAAGAGATGGAGAATGCTTCAAATACTTGGTCACCAAGTTTCCAGGCCTGTCAGAGGCAAAATTGAAGGAAGATGTGTTCGTTGGACCAGACATTAGAAGGCTGATAGTTGATCAAGAGTTTGTCAATACCATGACGGATCCTCAAAAAGAAGGGTGGATTGCATTTAAAGAAGTCGTACAGAAATTTTTAGGCAATAACAAAGATCCTCACTACAAAAAGATCATCGGACGAATGCTGAAAGCATTTCAAGCTTTAGGTTGCCTGATGAGTTTGAAAGTGCATTTCCTCCAGTCCCACCTTGACTACTTTCCTGAAAGTTTGGGAGCTGTGAGTGAGGAACAAGGTGAACGATTCCACCAAGACATTAAAGAGATGGAAAGGAGATACCAGGGAAAATGGAGCATTACAATGATGGCAGACTAATGTTGGATGCTTCAGACATTCCAGATGCTACTCACAAGCGTAAATGCACCAAGAGGAGCCTCACAAGGAAGAAGAATCAAGTTTAGTGTGTGTAGGTGAGCTCATTTCAGTTCAAAAAAGGATTTTCATGAAAATATTGTAATAAAACTTTAATTTTATAAGTCTATTTCCATTTATTTTGGAGGTATTGCCTTATAGTTACCTAAATTGTCAGGAAACGTGATGTCCTATGACAAAATGGAGGTCATTTTCGGATTCAGCGCACCAAAAAACATAAAGATTATGTGGAATAACCAAAACAGCTCTCGAAAAAAAATCTTTTGCAGACCTGTGTAATCTTTTGCGTCCTGTTTGGCTGCACCACTCGCACAGGGCTAGGTATGGTGCTGTTCGTTACCACAGGATGTAGTAAAAGCGTAGCTGGATTTAAAAGAGGGAGGAAAAGTCCATTGTTGTTAGAGTGGACAGAGAAATCATTGAATCTGTCCACGATTTGGGAACCTCAGGTACCTGTGACCACCTGGATTGGCCACTGGGTTCGATGCCCCTTTGCTCAGACCCAGCTTGGCATTTTCTATGTTCTTATGAAAGCAACCTCAGATGGGGAGGGGGCAGAGCCTAGCACTGCATTAGAAAGAGACGTAACAATCAGCAGGTCTGCGTTTCATAAACACTAGAGCCACTCCCTACAGCACAGCCTCAGTGCTCCAAACCCCGGTCAGCCCTTTTTTTCGCCCTATTGCGTCCTCTCCTCAGGTCCTCCTCATTTACAGGAAGTAGCAGATCGTATGAGTCTTCTCACTGGCCATTTGCCCGCCAATCACCAACGAATTGGCCAATAATATCAGTCCAAAGCCCGCCTTCTTCGGGTAGAGAGTGGGAGAAGATGCAGCACACTCTTAACGCGATAAAGAGCATCTATTTGTTTATGCAAGAATGGGTTAGATCACCTGTCTATCAACCAGCAAGTGGGCGGTATTAGCTATCCCAATGGATCAAGCCCCATCAATCAAGTTTAACAGCAGGAAGGCCTCCGCACTGAAGAACCCAAATCTGATCATTCTATTGGTAAGAAACGCTGTCTATCACCTTACGTCACAGGTGTCAGAATGCTATTGGCCAGGATCCCTGCCCATTGCCCTGTGTTTACATCTCCATTGGTTTGCTTTCCCGTCGCTCAGAGGCATAGCGCGCAGTGATTGGCTGTGACGGGGCGGTGGCGCAGTCCGTCGGGGCTCGGAATGAAGGAATGGCGTCATGAGCGGTGGGTAGGAGCCGCTCTTTGCTATCTTGCTTTTAGGTTCGCTTCGTCGTTGACAGGGCTCAGGGTCGTTGTGGCAGCCGGTCGCGGGCGGGGAGGAGCCGTGTTGCGGCCGGGTAGGGCGGGCCTGGCCCGGGGAGGAAGGGGCTGTCTGGGGAGGCGGGACCGACCCGGCGGTGGCGGGGCCGCGTTTCCGGAGTAGGCCCGGGAGCCGCGGAGGCGGGTTAGGGGCTAGAGTGTGGTAGGGGCGCTTTGGGGAGTTAGGGAGACGAGGGAGGGACTGTTTGCACACGCGTATATAACGGGGGGTGGGGGAGATGCGCATGTGGCAGTAGTAATGTGTCCATAGGGGCATGAAAAGGGGCTGTGGGCTGGAGGATGGGCTGTGTGCGTGTAAATAAAAGGATGAGGAGGTAGGACGAGAGTGTTGGAGAGGAAATATGGATAGAGGATGAAGAGGCTAGGCTTGGATGTGGGTATATAGGATGGGGAGGGGGTGTTGGGTAGATGTTTGTATACAGGAGGATGAGGGGAATAGGAAGGGATGTGGGTATAGTAGCTGGATTGCATGGAGGATTGTAGGGGTGTGTGTATGGGGAGGATGAGTATAGGAGGGGATGTGGGTATATATGTGTGGGTGGGGTGTATATATGAGGATGAGGGGAATAGGCGGTGGAGTTGTAGGTATAGCTGGGATGCAGGATGAGTAAGGTGTGTGTATATAGGAGGATAGGACTAAGGATGAAGCGTTATAACAACAACAACAGGAGGGTTAGGGAGGTATGTATATATGGTAAGATGAGGAGACTGGGAGATGAACCAACTCTAGGGCCAGCCCTATTTACACTCAAGGTGTTGGCACCCTATAGCAAACCTTATGCTTTATGCCCCTCCTGACTCTGCATCTATTGACTTTCCCTGCTTGCTCTGCCCACCCCGTGCCGAATGATTGGGCCAGCACTGGGTGTGGGATATGAAATATGAATTGAGGATGAAGAGGGTAAGAGACGTGTGGGCTGGGGGATGCTGTATGCATGTGTATATAGAGGTAAAGGATGTGTGTATATAGGATTGGTGAAGGGTGTGTGTGGGGTAAGGGATATAGGAGAAAGGGGAGGGAGTCTATATAGGATGGGTAGATGATCTGTGGGGTAGGAGATGCATATATAGAAAGATTGGGGGGGGGGGGTAAGAGAGATTAGAGTTTGGGAATGCATGGAGATGTGTATAGGCGGGTTGCATGGAGGAAAATAACCTGTAGGGAGCCTTTGGCTGGCTCATTTAGAGCTCAGAAATGTGCAACACCTGATAAGTAGTTGAGGGACATGAATTCATATTTTGAACTAAAAGCAACTGGTTTCTGCCATTGGAGCACATTAATGGGATTAGTGCTGCCCATACAAGGAAGGAAATATTAAGAATCTAAAATGTGAGCTTGGAATAGGAATTCTTTGGTAAGCATTAGTTTTGAGACACTTGAGCAAAACTAGACCATAATGCCATAATCCAGCCTGACAGGAAGAGCTTTATAGAGAAGAAAGGTCTTTATTTTAGTTTTTGATTCAATTATTTGGATTTGGGGTGATTTGGGATTATTTCTGTACCCTGCAACCATGAAAAATTAGAATTGTTAAATATATTGTGTTTGAATCCATCTAATATTACATTTCTTGTCAGGATTGGCCTTTCAATGATAAACCTGATAGATAAACACATGCATGGTTTCCAACAGGGCATGTGTGCGTTTTTAAAACCACCAATGAATATTAAAAGTATAAAACAAGTCACTCACACATAGAGTTTTTTGTGAGGGGGGTGTTATTGTTTAGGAGGAAATTTTGGTGATACTGAGTTAGATCTTATTCTGGAATAATTTTATGATTGTAAATCACTAAATGTATTTGTGTAGAGGCAATTTAATAAATTTGAATGAATAAACCTGAAGTAGTGCAAAGAGCAAGCCTTCCTGCTAAGAAACGTTTCAGCAGATTACATGTTAGTAGCATCTCAAACTGTCCTTAGTATGGGTCTGTCCTGTGGCCTTAGACTTGATACTATCTTTCTCTCTGCAGACCAATCACTAGTCCCTGCCAAACCAAGATGAGGACTCTGCTTTTCCCCTTTTTACATTATTTGCATGCAGGGAGTCATGTGGTGTCTCGAGGGCATAGTATAAAGAAATTCAGACAATTTGTAGCCTTGATTTTTAGGGAAGCTTGGCAGCTAAGAAGAAAGTCAAACTGACTTCCCCTTTGAAATGACTTGGGCTACATGCAATCGGGATCAAACAAGATTTTCTGCAAAAAAAAGATGATATGATTACTTGAACACATTGGGGCATGTTACTAAAGTCCATACTGTTAGCGCATGTTTGCAGCGTGAAATTAAGAGGCCCGTGCTAATTTTTGGGAGGGGTCTGCAGTCACCCTCTGCCATTATTGGCATTGCTAACACAACACAGTGCTAACTAGCACGCAGGTGCACTTAATACCACCCATTAAAGTAATATTAACCATACTAATGGCAACATAACACTCTCGTTATGTCCCTAACCTTTCCAGTTCTCTGCCCATTTACGCATTAACTGGTTAGTGCAGGGCACTCAGCGCATGACAAACCCTGCACTAACGGTTAATGCATGTTAGTAAAGATGCCCCCTAGTATCACTAGTGGTGTGCATAGGTTTCTCTGACGCTCATAAATTCTCAAGTCGTCTTTGGGACATTTTGCTAGTGAGGATACAGTTTGAAGCTAAAGGTGCCTTCCATTTGCGGTCAATCCTGCTATCCCACTTCTCTTGTCTCCTTTCAGAATGAGACGTTTTTACCAGCAAAACTGGGCACAAAGGGAAACTTTGATTTTCTGAAGAAATGATCTCTTTCCTTATTGTCTCTCCAGTCCAATCCTGACTGTGGGCCTCACCAGCAGCTTCGAGACTGAGCATGTCAAACCTTATGACATCATCATACATGGGTAGCCAGTACCACTTCCCAGCCCCCAGTATCTCAGTCTCCAAGCAGCTGGAGAGACATGACTCCATAAGTTGGACTCGCTAAATTGGGAGTAGATTTTTTTTTCTTTTATCTGGCTTCCCGGTGGGTTGCAGAGTTACAGTCTCTTTGGGAAGGGACTCTACCTCTTTGATTTAACAGATGGGCGACTGAGCTGTTAAGATTAGTTACAAAAACCCCCCCTCCAGTCAGACTGGGTCACAGGCAGCAGACCCTTCTTGGAAAGGAAGGAGAGGCCCGAACCAGTCAGCGGGTGAGACGCTGCTTCAGCTAGGTGGAGCCAGTCATTGCTGCACTCTCTGTGGTTTCCTGCTGCCACCGATAAGGGCAGGTTGAGTGGGTGGTCGAGGTTTTGACGGCGGTACCCCTGCCGAGCGCAGGAACTTCAGCTCTTTCAACAGAGGTTTTTTTTTTGTTGTTGCCATTGTGTTGGTTCCTCAGCGGGCTGCTGGCGCTCGGGTCGACCACATGGCAGAGAGGTAGGTCTTTCAGTGCTGTACAGGAAATGGCAGCCATATATTCTTCTCTTCCAGTGTGTTTTAGTGAGGGGGCACTCCGGAAGCTGGAGGGCTGTTTTGCAATCACGATTTGTTGTTTTTCTGGGGAATAGCTGTGCAGGGAAGCAAAAAAAAAAAAAGGCGAATGGGGAAGTAAGTCAGGACCTTGGCTTGTTCAGCTACGGCTATACAGGGGTAAGCCGTCTAGCCACCTTTCACTCCGCCTTGTGCTGCAAAGGGCAGGATGCCTTCAAAGACCCCTTGCCTGTGGTTCCTGGAGGGGCGCAGTGTCCAGAGGGCTTCTGCCATGGGCGCAAGGCAGAAGTGCGTTTCATGAAGGATGGTCTTATCGAAGTAAGGGTGGACAGGTTGCAGAAGGCGAGAATCTCGGGAGGGTCCAAGGGGTCTTTTCTGACGTCGGAGGAGTGGTGTGCTTCAGTGGGAGCAGGGTACTGGGATGAAGAGGAAGAGGGCCCGGTCTGCACCTTACCCATGGCAAAGCAGAAGGAGCCCAGAACCCCTCATCCTTCCACATCACAGGAGGCGGTAGTAGAGGGTTTCCATGTTTGTTTGTTTTCCCCCCAGAGTTGTCCTCTTGATGCATAAGGTCTTCTGTCTGAAGCAGAAGGTGGAAGACATTTCTTTGGGGCCCCAGACCAGAAAGAGGGATTTGAGTTGAGTCTAGTGTATCGGCGAGAACAGAGGACGAGCCAGCATCGAGCAGCAGGCGCCTAGATGTGGACTCGAGGGATGAGACTGGGTCAGTCCAGTCTGATGAGCCGGAGGACCAGGAAGCTGGAGTGGTTACGGGGGATGAGCCACCCGAGCTTGAAGAAAGCGAGATTCCTCAGGAGGAGGCGATTGTGTGGGTCTTTCGGCGAGAGGAACTAACACTGATTTCCCACTCTTTACAGACCTTGAATGACCGCAGGGGCACCTGAAGATGAGGACACGCTGGAGGACTCCTTGTTCCAGGCATTGCGGAAGACGCAGACCATGTTCCCTCTCCATTGGGTGATTAAACAGATCATTCAGGATGAATGTGATGCTCCAGAAACCGGCCTGAGTGGTATGCAGACCATGGCTCAGCTCTACCCACTTCCAACCACAAGAAGGAGCTGTTCAGATCCCTAAAGTGGATGCAGCAGTCTCTGCGGTGATCAAGAAGACTACTATCCTGGTAGAAGGCAGTACAGTGCTTAAGGATGTTCAGGATAGGAAGCTGGAGACCCTGCTGAAACAGGCATTTGATATCAATGCCATGTCTTTGCAGGCTTCCGTCTCTGGCACTTTTGTGGCCAGGGCATGTTTGAGATGGACCCAATGACTCTTGGAGGAGCCGGGAGGTTTGTATCTTCCACCAGAGGCGGCTCAGTTGGAGTCCGGTGCAGCATATTTGGCGGATGCCTTTTATGATCTGATCGGGGGCCTGTCAAAGAGCATGGTGTCGTGGACTCTGCTCAAAGGTACCTATGGCTCCATAATTGGTTGGCCGATGTGTCTTCAAAAACCTATTTGAGCAGGCTCCCATTCAAGGGTAAACTCCTGTTTGGTGAAGCACTGGAGCAGGTAGTAAAAGATTTGGATGAGTCTAAAGGGGGCAGGCTCCCCAAGGATAAGTAGGCGCATTTGGCAACACCATGGCACGGTCAGTCTCAGAATTCCTGCCTGTTCCGGATGGTGCGCTTTGCACCTTTCCAGAGGGGTAGTTTCCCCTCGAAGGGACAGTCCTTTCGCAGTTATCGAGCAGGTAGAGGTTTTTATTCTTCCGCCTCACCTGCCGGTAAGAAACCACAATGAGATGAGGGGGACCCAGCTAGGGATGGTTCCCATAGGAGGATGTCTGCAGGATTTCTACTCCGCCTGGGTCTGCATCACCTCCAACCAGTGGGTGCTGGAGATTGTCAGAGAAAGATATGTGCTCGAGTTCGCCTAGCCCCTCACAGAGGCTTTTGTGATGTCGCCTCAAATGCAAAGCGCCACGCAAGATCAAGGTGATGCGGGAGACCTTGCGGTGTCTTCAAGGGCTACGGGCTGTGGCGGAGGTGCTGTGCAGCCAATGCGTGCTGGGTCGATACTCCATATATTTTGTGGTTCCCAAAAAGGATGGATCCTTCAGATCCATCTTGGATCTCAAACATGTCAATCATTGCCTCAAGGTACCTCGATTTCATTTGGAGACGCTTCACTTTATCGTGGCTGTCCTCGCTGGACCTCATGGAAGCCTACCTACATGTTCACATTTGGCCAGACCACCAGCGGTTCTTCGCTTTGCAGTTCCCACGGGACACTTTCAGTGTGGCCAGTGCCAGCTTCAACAGACGCAACAGCTGGTGTATTTAAGTGCCTGATTCCAGACACGCCAGGACAAGGTGTCCTTGCCGATAGATCAGATGCGCAGGTTGCAGCAGCAGATCAGAGTGTTTCTCTGAATGATGACCCTGACGGCATAGTGTTGGGGGTGATGGTGGTTACCATAGTTGGTTCCATGGACACGAGCCCACATGAGGCCATTGCAGAAGGCCCTGTTGCGGAGGTGGTTGGCGCAACGTCCCCTGTTAGAGTGGGTATTACCCTGTCTGAAGTCAGTCAAGTGGCACTCCGATGATGGCTGCAGCTAGAAATATTGGTGGCAGGCATGCCCCCGGAGGCACCCTGTTGGGTTCCCCTCACTATGGATGCCAGCCTTTCGGAGTAGTGAGTGCATTGTGAGACCCAGATAGCATAGGGCAGCTGGTCCCCAGAGGAGTCTACATGGCCCATCAACAGTTTGGAGATACGAGCTGTGTTTTTGGGCCTTTTTTCACGGTCTTCCATATGGGAAGGTGGTTAGAGTGTTCTCGGACAGTGCCAAGGTGGCCTATATAAATCGGCACAGAGACACAGGCAGCATTCAGCTGAAAGATGAGGAAGCTCCGTTTGTCCTCCACCCATGCCAACAATCTGCAAGCCCTGTTGGCGGCTCATGTGGCTGGCAAAGGAAACATAGCAGCCAACTACCTCAGTCGGTTTCAAGTGGATCCAGGAGAATGGATACTAAATGCAGAAGTGTTTTGCACAGGTGGTGTGGTGTTTGGACCCCGCTGATCATGGATCTCATGGCAACCTTCGAATCCACGAAGGCTAGTCGGTTCTTCAGCAGGTGTCGAGAATGGATGATGGAAGGTCTCGATGCGTTGGTGCAGAGTGGTCTTCTCTGTGTTTTCCCCCATGGGCACCAATCAGCCGGGTTGTGCAGCGGATCAAGGTCCATCTGGGTCAGGTCATTCTGACTGTTCCTGATTGACCCTGCAGGCCATGGTATACTGATCTCGTTTGGCTTGCAGTGGACAGGCTGCGGCGTCTGCCAGAGTGGGATGACCTACTAGTACAAGGCCTGCTGTGGATGCCTCAGGTGGATCAGTTCTTGCTTACAGCCTAGCTATTGAAAGGGCTTGGTTGAGGAAACGCAGCCACTCTATCCAGCTGATCACAACCTTGTTGAAAGCACACAAGCGGACAATGACATTGGCATATGTTAGGGTCTGGAGACTCTTTGAAAACTGATGGCGATGAGCATGGTGGATGGGCTTTAGCTGCCTCTGTGCTGGAAGTTCTGGCCTTCCTTCAAGCAGGCTTGGAAAAGGGCCTGGCCTGTAATTCCCTTTGGTTCAGGTGGCAGCATTAACCTGTTACCGTGGTATAGTAGAGATGATGTGTGTGTTTTTTGCGAGTTGTGAAGCAGCTGCAATCTCTGATTCGGTCAGTGGTGCCACCCTGGGACCTCAATCTGGTGATGTCTGTCCTAGCAGAGGCGCCATTTGAGCCTTCTATCAGTTTCTACTCAGAAGGATTTGACATTGACCACCAAAAAGACACAGACACAGTTTTCATCTGGTTGGCTAGGAGAATTTTGGAGCTGCAGGCACTCATACAGAGAGCCCTTCCTCTCCATTTTCAAGGAGAAGGTGGTGCTGCAGCCCATTCCCTCCTTTTTGCCCAAAGTGCTTTCGGTGTTTCACCTTAATTAGTCAGACTGTCAGTTTTTTCAGGGGCGGGGGGTACCCAGGAAGGCCCCCACTTACGGCTTCTGGCTGTTCGCTGGGTTCTCTGGTGGTATTTGCGGCGTACTGAGCAGTTTTGGAAGGCCGATTGGCTGGTGGTTCTGTTTAGGAGTCCAGGCAAAAGGGAGGCGGCCTCCAAAGCATCTATTTCCAGGTGGGTGCAGGTAGCGATTTCCTCTACTTGTTGTGGCGGAGAGTGGTGCCTGTAGGCTTGCAGGCGCATTCGACAAGAGCTCAGACCCCGCTTCATGGGCTGAGTCTAGTTTGCTTTCCCCGGTGGATATCTGCAGGACGGCCACATGGTTGTCTTAACATATGTTCATGAAGCACTATCAGATGTGCAAGCAGCAGGAGACATGAATTTCAGTTCAACGGTGATCCAGGCTGGGTTTGCGGGTCCCTCCTGAGGGTAGTACTGCTATGGTACATCTCACAGGTCGGGTCTGGACTGGAGGAGGACGATAAGTAAGGTGAAATTAGGCCTTACCTGTTGAATTGGCTTTCCTTGAGTACCTCCAGTCTAGTCTTGAACCCTCTCTGGCTTAGTGGTTAGTTCTGATGGCGATCCCGGGTCTGGAAGAAATCCATCTTTTTACAGGGGGTCTGGGAGTAATGATACGGCTATCAGTGGGGCAGAACCGTTTTGAGAGAGCAGTTTCTTTACTTTCTCTCAGGGAGGGAGGGGGAAATGAAGGTGAGCAAGGATGTACTAGAACAGGCATGTCCAACTTCGAACAGGTCGTGACTCGTGATCTACTTTTTCCAGCTGAAAGTGCCGGTGATCTACCGCCATGAAAATTTACGTTTCAAATTAAATTTTAACCCAATAAAGTTGGAGGATTTTCCCCCCTCCCCATTTTTAATGAACCTTCTGTCATTTACTTGGATGCGATCAGCTGTTAAGCAATAACAAAACACAGACACGAAGATCCAGTAAGAACTGCGAAGGGAAATGGAAAGTACATTTTTTCTTAGTTATTATTCAATAAAACTTTCTTTAACTGTCTTAATAACTTTCTTTAACTTTTATTGAGTAATTTGTGTTAAATTTAGGTTGAGTATTGATCCAGGCTGATCTTGCACAATCTTTAATATTTTGCTCTTGCTCATTAGTGAGACGTCTGAGCCTGCATTTCATCCACCAGCTTTTTGAAGTTGGGTGAATATTGCGTGAGGGCCAGTCTCGGGGAATCCTGGAGATGTTCATCTGTCATGTTGGAAAGTTGTGTACTCTTTGTCATTTTCAGATGGGAAAACGCAGATTCACACAAATAAGTTGAACCGAAACAGGAGTGTGCATCTTCTCACGTTGGGAAATTTTGTCTCTAGGCACTAGCTTCCAAAATGATTCCTGCTCAGCACGGGTCTTGAGAAAAATGTCATTTTTAAGGGTTAATATTTTGTTTTCAAGAGATGGCTTGTTCAATGAGTAATTTTTACTGATAGCAGCTGCAGTTTCTTTAATGTCCACATCTACTTTGAATGGGTATGAAAAGTACTCCACAACTGTTCCAATTTTTTGGAAGTCACAATCTATTTTCGAATAACAGAACAGATTTCTGTCACATATTTCTCGTTCTGAAAACCAAAATAAGGATATTGTCCCAGATGGTCCTGCGTATTAGGAAAATGATCAAAAGTGTTGTTTGCAAGGTCAGTCATCATTGGCTCAAATTTGCTCTTGTAGGATGAAACTGTACTCATCTCGCCAATGCATTTTGTTTTTACCTTGTAGTTCAAGGTTCCTATCACTTAATTTGCCTGTAAAGTCAGTGAGAAATGTCAGATGACATAATCACTCCTCATCTTCCAACTCTGCTTGGTCATCTCCCCTCTCCTTCAAAAAACGTCTTATTTCATTCAGCAAATCACAAAATCTTTGCAGAAATTTGTGCCTACTTAGCCACCTTACATCTGTGTGCAAAATGATTTCCGCTGCCCCTTCATCAAGAATAAGATTGAAAAGCCGTCTTTGAAATGATCTTCCACGAACTGAATTTACAATTTTGAAAGTGATGTCCATGACGGTCTTTGTATTGAGTCTCTTGCTTGCCAAAACTTGCTGGTGAATGATGCAGTGGTAAGAGGAAATCTGGGAAGTCGTCATGTTGTCTACAGAGGGCTATGAAACCGTTAACCTCACCTGTCATTGCTCTTGCTCCATCAATAGTGATGGAAACAAGTCTATGCAATGGAAGATTACACTTTGTCACAAAAGAATGGAAAGAACTGAATATTTCCTGATCAGTAGTTCTCCCTTTTAAAGAAATCATTCCAAGTAGTTCTTCTTTAACACTGAAGTCTTCAAAAATCATCCGGATAAAGACTAGTAACTAGGCTATGTCTCTTATGTCTAGATTCATCCAGTTGGAGTGAGAAAGCAACACAATTTGAAACATCCTCCAACAACTGTTCAGTTGTGTCTCCACACATCTTTTCTATTTGCCACACGACGGTGTTTCTTGACAATTGTACATTTTGAATAGCAGCTATGATCTCTTTCTTATTTTTAAATCCTTCTTCAAAAAAGATTGTCAGCTGCTTCAAGAAAACAATCTTTTACAAATTCCCCTTCAGTGAAAGGTTTGCATTTCTTTGCGATCAGGTTGCTGACCTTGAAGGATTCTATGGTTGCATTGACGGAATTTGACCTTGGCTTCGCCATCAACTGTTGCTGAGTAGCCAATTTCGATTTAAGTTCTTTGAGCTTCAGTTTACGAATTTCACTTTTGGGTGGAAAATCAGCATCAAACTTATTGCTATGCAGAGCCTTATAATGATGTTCCAGATTACCCTTTTTGGGCAAGGATACTGGGGTGTTACAAATTAGACAACAACACTTGTCTTTCACCATGATGAAGAAGTAGTCCATTTCCCATTCATCATGAAAGTGGTAGGTTTTGCTCTTCTTTGGAACACTCATCTTAGTTATACTGGGGTGGCTGGATGTAAGAAGGCCAAATCTGCTAAGTTAGTATAAACACTGGCTGAATCTGGTCCAAAACTGTCACTGTCCCTGTCCCTGTCCCAAAGTATTAAAGATCAACAGGAACTGAAGACCTCTGGATGATGTACAATACAAGGACTGGCGATGCCAAAACCACACATGCAGTTCTAAAAGTAAAAATAAGAATTCATCATACTGGCACCAATAATCAAATACAGTACCATCAAACAATCATCAAAAAACTCAAACACCTGTCCAGCAAACCAGATAAAATCCGCCAAACAAGTTCAAATACCACCACACACGATTTAATAAATTCTGCACACAGTGTAGAATCAACGCAAAGGCTAGGCAAAATAAAATTGCAGAGGCAAGCAAAAGTCATGGTTTGAACCAATTCGAAGGCAAGACATAGGCAAGTTAGAACAAAATTGGAAAAGCCCGCCAAAATCACCAAATTCTTGACACTTTTGTGTCTGCCCGAAAACGTTTAATGAAAGCGAACTATAAAGCGACCAATGACCAGCACACAACACAACTAATAAGGTAAGTGTATTCAGGTAAATCCCAGGCGAATGGATATCGCCCAATATATAACACACTTCTAAGGGGTGTTGGGGCGGGGGCTGGAATGGGTGATCCTGAGAGGCAGGAGACCAGGTATGACACCGGGCCTGTGGCTTCTTGTTGCGGGGCATGGGCAGCGACCCCCTGGGGTACCCACAAACTATTGGCACAAAAACAACAAGCGTCCCCAATACACCTGCAGGCAAGATTCCCACAGGCAGGGAAAAAAGACAGGCAAAGATCAGCAGCGGCGGCAAGCCCTCGGCAGACGATCTGCCGGCATGAGCTCTCTCCTAGCGACGGGGCGAGCAGCTGGAAAGATGGAGCCAAGTGGGGCTACCTCTGACCCCTCCGCGATCTACCTGTTGGACATGCCTGTACTAGAAAATGGTAATATTGGTATGTAACTGGGACATTAGCGAGACACCCAGAGAGGGTGAGGACCGGATTCCCAGCATTTGGGAATGCTTTGGGTAAGTGTCTTTCCTTGTTTTACAAAAGGGTGTTTTCTGCCTGTTATTGGGGGGGGGGGGGCGGCTTAGCTGAAACTTTTTTTCCTTTTTCTGTCTTAAGCACTATTCTTATTTGATGTTCCCGTGAGTCTGCTTTGTCAATTAAAAAACAAAACAAAAAAACCTGGGGGCTGGGAGGTGGTGCTGGCTACCCATGTTTGCTGATGTCATAAGGTTTGACATGCTCAGTCTCCAAGCTGCTGGTGAGGCGTGACTATCCACAGGTCAGGACTGGACTGGAGATGCTCAAGGAAAGCTAATTAGCAGGTAAGGCCTAATTTTACTTTCTTAGAAGGCAATTTTGAGTGGGGAACAATAGTCTAGTCAAACATTGAGTTTTCAAGGCATTGTCAGAAAGCACAAGAGAGGGTTCCTTTCCAGGATTAGTAGCAGGTAGCTTGCCCACCTAGATGAAATCTAGACATTTCTGGGCTCTGCCGAAAGATATGCAGTAGCCTGGTTCCCCATGACACGCTTTACTGCCTTTGTTATTATTTGGCCCTGAGTGAATGTGGTTAAGGGGCTAGTTTAGTGCATCAGCTTAACTGTTGTTTCCTGGGGCAATGTCTGTTTCCTATTTCTTCAGAGAGGCTGAGTCTGCACAAGACTTAGTTGTTTTGGTAAGCTGAAGATTTGAGCTAAGCTCAGCATTCGGCTGGGGCAGTGCAAACCTGAAGGTACAAAATATGCATCTACATCTGGAGGGGGGGGGGGCACACTGCAGGTGGTGGATATATAACCACATCTGGGGAGGAAGGTATTTACAGAGGGCACAAATGTGGGATTACATTGGGAGGGGAGAATGTTACTGAAGAAATCTGGATTTCAGACCCTCCAAGCAGAGTTGCTGGCAGCTACCCACAGGCACAAGACATGTTCGTTAACAGCTGGATGTAATTGGTCCCTGTGTTTCTTTGTTTCAGCCCCTCTGGACAGCATGTCTGTCACTACTGCTGTGAGCCCCAGTCAGTACCTGCAACCCACTACCATCACAACGCAGGTAAGAAGGAAATTCAGCACGCAGACCCTGCTATTGGAGGAGGGGAGGGAGATCGGCTTGGGAACCAAAGCGCTGTGACCCAGTTGTAGGGGAGAGCCCAGCACACGGACCCTGCTTGGGAACCAAAGCGCTCTGACTCATTACTTCTGTAGGGGGAGCCTGCCACTTGGACCCTGCTGTAGTAGTCTGACACTCATAGTAGGGACATCTCTAGTATTGCTCGTGTTGGCCATGGGGAAGGCCTGTCTGTCTGCTCCTTTGCTTTATCTGTGGGCAGTGAGACAATATATGTGGCATCTCTAAGGATAACTGTTTACCCCACAGCACATAGCATGGGGTATGTTACTTGATATTCTAAGCAGTTCAGAATTGCGAATGGGCCCTGGGTGGTTTGGGCTGCTGTCCTTTTAATATAGTATCTGAGAGTTGTATAAGAGAGAGAGCTGAGCTGCTCACGGTTACAGATTTCTCCCAGAGTGCTGACTGCTACCTTTGGAATTCAGTAAGGATTCAAGCATTTGATTTTCCATGTAGTGACAAATTTTGCACACTGGGATTCTGACATTCCTTTCTCAGGGTGTCCTGAGGTTTAGGGGGGGAGGGTTTTCTGATCATTGGATTTACAGAGGCGGCATAACTTGGGAGCCTCTACTGAGCAGAAGCGCTGAGCCCACATCACAAGCTGTTTAGGACTTAAGTATTGAGAGCTTTTAGTGTGTAGAGCCCCTCTGATCCTGACTAGAGCACGTGGACTGAAAAGTCCCCTCATCATTCTTCTGCATGTGGTGGTTATAAATATCACGGCCAAACTAACTTCTGCCTTTTCTCTTTCTGCCTTGATCTTTCTAGGACTGTCAGCCTTCCCCTTTGGCTCTTCTAGCGGCAACATGCAGTAAAATCGGGCCCCCACCTGTTGAAGTGGCAGTCTTACCTCCAGCACCACCTCAGCCTACTCCAAGAAAACTTGTCCCAATTAAACCAGCACCACTTCCTCTGGGCCAAGGAAAGAACAACTTTGGAATTGTATCAGTGAAAGGAAACCTAATACAGATCCAGGGCCCCCAGCTTGGGACCCCCTTTCCTGCAGGACAGTTGGTATTTGCCATCCAAAACCCTTCTGTTGTCAATAAAGGCAATAGCTCTGCCAGCAGCATCCACTGTCAGGGAATAACACCGAACCAGACTGTGGCAGGCGTGCAGACTATTCCGGGGAACCAGATACAGATTATTCCTGGAACCAATCAAGCCATCCTTGCAGCACCGAGCAGCACTCAGAAGCATGTGCCCATCAAACCTGCCCCAGCACAGAAAGTGCACATGGGCTCCGCCTCCATGCAGAGTTTGGGTAACATCATGAAACTGGCTGGTGGTGGTAATGTCACCTTAACCCTGCCACTTAATAATTTGCTGAGCACTGCTGATCCTGCCCATCAGGTGCCTCTGATTACAGAGAGTCCAAAGCCCAGTAAAAAGCCGAAGAAGAAAGCCTTGGCATTAGCCACAGCGCCTGTAGCCCCAGCACCATCTGTGGCTATGGCTGAGCAAGTGGAAACTGTGCTGATTGAGACATTGACTGATAATATCATTCAAGCGGGTAATAACCTGTTGATAGTGCAGAGCCCAGGCTCAGGACAGCCATCTGTACTGCAACAGCTGCAGGTGCTTCAGCCCAGGCAGGAGCCGCAGGTGATACAGATTCCCCAACAAGCCCTGCGAGTGGTCCAAGCTGCATCAGCAACTCTTCCTCCTGTCCCCCAAAAGCCCTTACAAAGCATTCAGATCCAGCCTAGCGAGCCAACACCCACTCAGGTAACTGTCCTGGACGTGACCTAGCTCAGCATAAAAGTGTGAGGAGTCTCATTACTCATAGGAGACTAAGTTAAGAAAATGAGGCTGCATTATAGATAGGGCCTCAGAAGGGTGTTGGCGGTAGGGCACACATGAAAAACATGTCGTGGGTTTTTTTATGGCTTGGCAGTTTGATCCAGCTTGGTTTGAACGTGCAGATCAATCAGAATCAGCTGCTTCTAGGCTACAGTGCAATAAGGCTTTATTTGTAACTCCCAAAGGTGTTTCCCGACTTATACAACCCGAGATCCTCCTCACCTACTGTGCAGTGATAATCCTTGACCAGAGGGCCACAGATGGTTCCCTTCAGAGCCTTGTATATGTACACCCCGAGTCTAGCTGGCAGGTATCACTCGGGAAGCAGTAGCCAGATTTTCCACATGGCAGCTGACAGCACTTAGCCTTGAAACCTGTGGAGTGTTGAACTGGGGAGGCCG
Source organism: Ichthyophis bannanicus (assembly GCA_033557465.1). Lineage (NCBI taxonomy): Eukaryota > Metazoa > Chordata > Amphibia > Gymnophiona > Ichthyophiidae > Ichthyophis > Ichthyophis bannanicus. The sequence goes on from CM066032.1 coordinate 645,167,463, forward strand.
AGCACTATGCTGAAGGATGGAATATGCCAGGCAGGGAGGAGTACTGGAGTGAGTTAGAACCCTGGCTTCCTTGATTCTCAACTTGCTGACATTCCTTGTGTCTGATGCCACTTTGCCCCCTTTTGCCTCAGATAAAATACTAAAAGCTTCATTGTAATCCCCCTAGAGCTTGAATTTGGAAAGAGAAGTAATCTGATCTAAAATGGGAGAATGCCCAGTCCGAAAGCAGCAGGGGGCAGCATAGTTGAGACTGTAGTTCTGGAACACATTTCTTTGGGTGGCAGTGTGTTGATGCTTCATGCCTTCTCTTCTCAGGTGTACATCCGGACTCCATCAGGTGAACTGCAAACTGTGATTGTTCAGGAAAATCCTACCGTGCCAGTGACAACATCGCCTGTGCCCTCCTGTAACAGCTTGCCACAGAGCTCATACATAGGAGGGAGTGGGAGTAAAACTTCAGGAGTTGCACGCAAAGAACGCACTTTGCCCAAAATTGCCCCGGCTGGCGGAGTCATCAGTGTAAATGCAGCCCAGCTGGCAGCTGCAGCCCAGGCCATGCAGACCATTAATATCAATGGGGTCCAGGTTCAAGGAGTCCCTGTCACCATCACAAACACAGGAGGTGGGACACAGTGATGGGACCAGCCTTTAATGGGGATGGATGGGGACTCTACTTCTGTATCTTGGTCAGGCTTTAACCTTGGTGGCATTGTGACTGGATCTGCTTTTAGATGGAGGGGGAAGAGGCAGTGCCCACAACCAGTCTTCGACTATAGGGTTTTGGGGTGGGGGGGGGGGGTGTGTTTCTATCATAGGCTAGCCTTTAACAGTTTGTAGGAGGGTATAGGAATAGGGTTGGCTTTCATCCCCTGAAGGAGGGGGCTGTGGGAGGGAAAAAGATATGCTATGCTCAGTCTTTAACAGGGCTACCAAGATTGTAATAGTGCCAATCCTTAATCGGGCTGGTGGGGAGCACTGAGGCAACAGACGAATGCAGGGGCAATAGTGATCCAGAGTATGGCGTGGATCTCGCTGATGGTTGATATTCTGTGTGTGCTGCTTCTCACTAACAGGCCAACAGCAGCTGACTGTGCAGAACATGTGTGGCAGTAACTTAACCATCAGTGGCCTGAGCCCCAGCCAGATCCAACTGCAGATGGAGCAGGCCTTGTCAGGAGAACCACAGCCTGTTGAGAAGAGACGGCGTGTAGCCTGTACCTGTCCCAACTGTAAAGATGGAGAGAAGAGGTGAGGCAAGCGTCACCGCACTTGCTCTAGCTTTCTCTCTTGCAGCTGGTTGCTTTACAGCGTATCTGATATTATTCTTCTGATTCTCAGGGTTGTGTGTGTTTTTTTATTTTGTTAAACCAGTTCTTCCAGTTCATCCTGCTAGACCAGTCCAGAAAATGGGTTGTGTCCCCCTGTCGTCAGATGATGAGCAGAGAAAATTCTAGAAGTTTAGTGACATCACCCTTGAGAGACAACCTTGTACCCCCTAAGGGCCAGCTTCAGTATTTTCTCTGTCTCAGCAGATGGTGGACTTCTACTTAACTTAGTCTGGCTACCAGAGTAGTCTCTTTCAGGGAATTCCTTGAGCATGTGGTAGTGTGTTTAACCTCACAAATTCCCCTTAATTACTCCAGAGGTGTTCCTGATCAGGAGGATCAGTGGAGCACCTCTGAGGGGCAGGGCTCCTCCTGCTCATGAGGAATAGTGTAGCCCTTCGCTGCATTACAGGCTTCAGCTTCAGGATATCTGTTCTCAGCCATGGCTCTTTTTTTGTTTTTGTTCAACTTTTAATTTTTTTTTTTTTTTTTTTAACAGAACAGAAGATTTCCACAACTGAGTGTAATCGGGCCCTCAAGGTATTACAAGATCTTGAACCAGCTGTGGTTTCTGTCAGGCCTGGTCTTCCTTCCCTAATGGCAGCAGTCTGCAGCACCCCCCAGTCTCCCATCCTGTTATTGGGTCCTCTGACAGTGAGTCTTGCAGCGGGCAGTAGTTGCATTACGAGCAGCAGTTCCTCCCCCCTCCTCACATCCCGGTCTCCTTGGTCTGTGCTTCTCCGGAGGTCAGGTGCTATTTGCCGTTTAAGATCTAGCTGCTGCTATTGCAAGCCACCACTGCCGTTTCTGCTGAGTCCCTGTTTTTTGCCACAGCATTTTTTGCCGGCTTCTAGTCGTCCCGCCAAAACACTCGTGGCAGACACCATCTTTTAATTGCTTCTGAAGGTGCCATCTGTTTTAATTGGGATACTGGCCTGCTGTTTGCGGATCTCTGCCTGGCCCCTTCTAACCGGGAAAATGCTGTCTTCCTTAACAGCGGTATCTCAGGTGTGGTAGAAAGCACCGCTTTTTAATGGCGAATCTTTGCATGGCAGATCAGGGAGGGACTTCTTCTGGCACAGCTTCCATCTACCACAGCTGCACCTCTGGCATCTGCCATAATATCATCAATCCTCCCTGTCCCTCCTTCCTCGGGCCCTTCTGCTTCTCTTCTTCCACAGGAGTTCCCTCCTCCATACATCTGCCAGAGGCACAACTTCCTGGACTTCTGCAATCTCTAAAGCCTCAGGGCTCCAGATATCATCTGCAACAGCCTCCTCGGGTACCTGCAGCTCCTGCTGATTTGGACTTTTTCCGTCATGCCTGGGACTTCTGGTGCTTCGGGCCTCTGTAAGTCCGGTGGCTTCTGCAAGTCCAGTGGTCTTAGCTCCTCTGCCTCAAAAGCACTCCAATCAGTCCTTGGCTACACCCAAGACAACTCGCACCCCCTCAGGGGACTGGCACCCTGTTGGGGAAGATGGTGAATTTCTCTTTGATCACTCTCTTAATTCAGTTTCAAATAGAGAGCAGGGAGAGCTCTCGCAGCCTGAGGACTAGCTGGACATACTCCCTGTTTTGTAGAGAGGAGCTCCCTGCCCTCATTGTGCAAATTACGGAAGCCCTTCACCTCTCTGGCCCACAGCCATATCAAACTCCGGATCTTGTTAAGCTTCAAACAGACACCATCATTGTGGGTATCAAAGGCCTTCCCTTTTCCTCCTGAGTTACAGCAAATGATTTCCCTGGAGTGGGATTCTCCGGATGTCTCCTTGCGTTCCGCATGTCGCCTGGGCTGCCATTATCTCGGCCCCTGGCGACCTGGAGAGGTGGCTGTGCTTTCTGAAAGTGGGCACCTTAGTAACGGCAGTCACTAAGCATTCCACCATTCCGGTCGAGGGCAGCACGGCCTTCCAGGACTAGATCAATCGTAAGGTCGAGGGCCTTCTGAAGACGACTTTTTCTTCATCTTACATGATGCTCAAAGCCTCAGTGTGTGGCAGCTTGGCTGCGTGGGCATTATTATAGTGACTACAGTTGCTCCCGGAAGATCCTGCTCTGGCCCATTTTGAATCCATCACGGCGTTTGTAGTGGATGCCTTCTATGATCTACTTTGTTTGTCGGCTCGCTTTATAGCAGCATCTACAGTTGCTCAAAGATGGCTTTGCTCCATCATTGGAGTGCAGATGCCGCTTCCAAGGCCTGACTTGCCAAACTTCCTTTCAAGGGCATGCTTTTGTTTGGGGAAGATCTGAACAAGCTGGTCAAGGACTTGGGCGAAGTTAAGTCTCAGCGTTTGCCAGAGGACAAGCCCAAATCTGGGTCTTACCGTCCCTCGACCGCACCTGCTCCCTCCTCTGCTTACAGAGCACGGTTCAGGGACATGTTGCGCTACCAGCTGGGTCACTCCAACTCTTACTCCACTAAGGCTGGCTCTATACCCCAGCCCTTTCGTGGGATCCATCGCAGGGATGACAACTCCTCTGCTAACAACTTTGCAGGCGTCACCAGGTCCTCCTGCTGACGGACTTGGGGTCCATTCCGGGGTGCTTCCTGTGGGCGGTCACCTACATCTTTACTTCTGCAAATGGACCCGTATAACTTCAGACAAGTGGGTTCTCGAGCTTATTACTCACGAGTATGCCCTTGAGCTCACAAGGCCTGTTCCACCCTCTTTCCTGCTCTCCCTATGCAGGGCGCCAGACAAACAAACAAGTGGCCATCAAGATGACACTGCAGCGCCTTCTACAGCCCCAGGCGGTCTGCCCTAATCCCCCCACAGAGACTGGCTCTGGACACTATTCCATCTATTTTGTCGTTCTCCATAAGGATGGCTCCTTCAGGCCCATTCTGGACCTGAAAGGTGTCAGCAAATGTTTACATGTGCCACATTTTCGGATGGAGATGCTCAGATCGGTCATTCAGGCAGTCAGGCCCGGTGAATTCCTGGCATCTCTTGACGCTTACTTTCACATTCCCATTTGCCCAGCTCATCAGCAATACCTACACTTCACAATTCTGGGTTGCCATTATCAATTCAGGGCTTTACCATTTGGCCTAGCCATGGCACCCCGCACCTTCTCCAAAGTTATGGTGGTAGCAGCGGCTACCCTCCTTCACCAAGGCATCAGGGTTCATCCCTACCTGGACAACTGGCTCATCTGAGCGAATTCTCGCAACGAGGTGTTTTTCAGCAGTGGCACAGGTGTTCCGTTTTTTGAGTCACCTTGGTTGGATAATCAATCAGGCCAAAAGCTGCTTACGGCCTCAGTCGTTAGAGTTTCTAGGGGCTCAATTAGACACACAAGGTGGGTCGTGTCTTCCTTACACAGGACCAACGCGAAAAGCTTTTCACGCAACTCCAGACCTGCCTTCGTTTCCAGACTTCCTCTGCCTGGGACTACCTGCAGGTGTTCAGCACCATGGCAGTCACCTTGGATGGTGATTCCTTAGACTCGAGCCCACATGCGTCCTCTTCAGCAGTCCCTCTTGTCCCAATGGTCTTCCTATACCTAAGATTATCAGGCCCGGCTACGTCTACCACTAGAGTTGCACCGCACCTCAAGTGGTGGCTCTGTCGTCGCAACGTCTTACAAGGAGTCCCTCTGGAGACTTACCAGAGATGCCAGTCTGGCGGGCTGGAGGGGCTCACTCTCTGGGACAGATGGCACAGGATTCCTGGTTGGTACAGGATGCCACCTGGCCAATCGCCTCAAAGCACGTACAGTCCGGCTGGCACGCCTTGCCTTCCAGCCTCTACTTCACAAGAAGGCAGTACGCATACACTCAGACAATTTGACCACAGTGGTTTACTTGAATCGGCAAGGGGGCACAGAATACCCTGGAGTGGCCCGGGAGATGGCCCTCTTGTTCCCATGGACAGAAGACAATCTGCAAGCACTCTCCACACAACACATTGTGGGAGTGGAGAATATTCGTGCAGATTTCCTCAGTCATCATCTCCTGTACCCCAGCAAGTGGGAACTATCTCCATGAGCCTTTTAGAAGATTGTGAATTGGTGAGGCTGTCCGACTTTGGAAGCCACTGCCTCCAACTCCAAGGCTCTGTTCTTTTTCAGTCACCGCAGAGAATTGGGATCTCCCTAGTTCAGCCCTGGCCTCTATGCCTTTCTGCCATGACTGCTGATAGGCAGACTTCTCTGGCACATCAAATCCCACTCCAGCCAAATCATCCTAATAGCTCCAGACAGGCCACATCATCCGTAGTATGCCAATCTCATTCGCCTCTTACTGGCAGAGCCTTTGCCATTCGGCACCTGCAGGAGACTCCTGTGGTAAGGGCTGATTGTCATGAACTATCCAGCTCTTTACTCGCTTATGGCTTGGCTTTTGAATGGCACTGCATAACACAGAAAGGTTATTCGCCTCAGGTGGTGGCTACCCTTCTGAAAGTATGGCATCCCTCTTCCTCTCAGGTTTATGCTAGAGTTTGGTGGTGTTTTACCTCCTAGTACTCTCACAGAATGATGTCCCCATGGAAAGTGCATGTTCCTGACATCCTTTCTTTCCTTCAGGATGGATTCCATCAGGGCTTGACCCTAAATTCCTTGAAGGTTCAAATTGCTGCGCTCACACGTTTCCGGGAGCCTCTCCGAGGGTGCTGTCTTGCCTCGCATCAGATCTGGTTCCCTTCTTGTAGGGGATGCATACACTGTGCTCATCCCTCCGTCCAGTCGTCCCATCCTGGAGCCTTTCCTTGGTCCATAAGGCACTCGCCAGACCTCCCTTCGAACTGCTCCACCTTGTGTCTCTTAAGGATTTGACTCTTAAGAATGTTCTCCTAGTTGCAGTTACCGTGGCTCGGCGCATATCAGAGCTTCAGGCGCTTTTCTTGCTGCAATCCCTTTCTGGCTTTTTCCCAGAAGGCATCACTATTTGCCCAGTCCCCTCCTTTTTGCCTAAGGTCCTGTCTGTGTTCCATGTCAATCAGTCCATGATTCTCCCCTCCTTCCTGAAGGAGCAGCAGTCAGAGAATGCTCACATTCTCCATTCTCTCGATGTCAGCAGGACGTTATGCCATTACCTCAAGGTCGCCAATCCTTTTCGTCTCTCCAATCACCTCTTTGTTCTAATCGGCAGGTGGCGCAGAGGGGTGGCTGCTTCTAAAGCTACTATTGTGCACTGGATCAAGCAGGCCATTTAGTCTGCTTACATTCTTCAGAACAAGCCTATGCCCAATGGCCTCCGAACTCATTCCACTAGAGCTCAAGCTGCTACTTGGGTGGAGAGGACATGGATCATCCAGCTGGACATCTGCAGGGCAGCTACGTGGTCCTCTAATCTCTACCTTTTGTCCAGCACTATTGTCTGGACCTCCACGATTGGGAAGCACCTCGGTTTGGGGCCAGCATCTTGGCTGCCACCATTTCTTCCTGCCCAGAGGGGACTTAGCTTTGGTACTTCCCATTTGTCTGGACTGGTCTAGCAGGATGAACTGGAAGGAGAAATTTTACTGACCATTAATTTACTTTCCTGGATCCCTGCTAGACCAGTCCAGGACCCTCCCCATTATGCTGCCTTGACTTGGCTGTTTCGACGCTGCCTAAGAACTCACTGGCATGGCTGACAGTCAGCTTGTCTATTCTTTGTACATACCTTGGCGTCCAACCTTGTATATAGTTTGTTCAGTGCATGCTATCGGCATGCTTATTCGTTCCTGGGGGTTACTCCCCATCTTATTGTTAAAGGGTTAGTTCAAACCATTTCAAGGCAAATTCAGGCCAATCTGCTTGCTGAAGCTGACCCTAGGGATACAAGGTTATCTATCAAGGGTGATGTTGCTAAGCTTCTAGAATTTTCTCTGTCTTATCTGCTGATGTGGGGACAACCCATTTGTCTGGACTGGTCTAGCAGGGATCCAGGAAAGGAAATTAATGGTCAGTAAAATTTCTCCTTCCTCTAGCTGGTAAGAGAAGTGTATATGAGCTGGCATTTGGTCTCTGTATACTGCTTTATGGATGCCTGTGTTCTATCTTCCTAATTTGATGCTAACAGCAGCTGTGTTTTTCTTTTCTCTCAGATCTGGGGAGCAGGGGAAGAAAAAGCACGTATGTCACGTGCCAGAGTGTGGAAAGACCTTCCGGAAAACCTCACTCCTGCGAGCACATGTGCGCCTGCACACAGGGGAGCGACCCTTTGTCTGTAATTGGGTATTCTGTGGGAAGAGGTTTACACGCAGTGATGAATTGCAGCGACATGCAAGAACACACACGGGTACGTAATATGCTAATTCATAACAAGTAGCCCCTTCATGGGCCTGCTTTGTAAGTAGGATCTGCCAGCATGCAGAATATAGGATGTAGGCAGTGTATCTAAATAAATATATTTCCATTTTGTTCCTCCAGTCCAGTCCTGACACCTTTGGGTATTCATGTCCTTCCAGCAGCTTGGAAACTGAGCATGTCATGATCTTCATGACCTTCCCCCAGATAGCCAGCTGGCTCCACCTCCAACCTTCAGTATCTCAGTCTCCACGTAGCTAGAGAGGCGTGAATCCCTGTACCTGGACTCACTAAAGAACAGAGATTTTATTTAAATCTTTTTTTTCTTTAAATTTTTCTTTAAAGTGTTCCTTTTGATTGTATAATTCGCCAGACAAGCACTGCTGTAATACAGCAGATCAGGGCAGGCTGGGGCAGCCCTCTCTGTTGTGCACTCAAAAGTGTGCCAGGACTGTAGTTTAATAAAATAAAAATAAAAAAATGTCATTGAAGGGCAATCGGGTTAAGCGGCCGGAACCATGCTACCCTCCTGTGGGAGAGAAGTGTAGTGGCAAGAGCGCAGCAGTGCAGACTGGATGGTATGCCGGGGCAGGAGAACAGCTTACCAGGGGGCCGGATCACAAGTGCGACAACTCCAGAGTGGCAGGCGGTCAAGAGTCGTTGCCGGTGAGAGACCAGGTATTTCGGAGGCCCTTCTGCCTGACATCGAAGCCCAGGGGTGGCTGAGCGTGAGGTGCAGCGGCCATTTTCTTGCAGCATGGGAGTCCGGGGACAGACGGAACCATGGGAAACTGCAGGCAGCGCTCGACGGACCGTCTGGATTGCCAGTTTAGGGCTTGGCAGACTGTTCTGGAGTTGGAGAAAAAGAGATAAGAAGGCTATAGGGGGAGGAAAGAAAAGGCCCTTAGGGGAGTAACAAGACGAATATGCCTGCAAGACAAACTTGTGTGGCCTGTGGGATCCACAGGGGCTGTGTCTGCGGCTGGGTTCTGCAGGGGGTGTGAGGCGGAGTCTTGGTCAGTGGAGGCAGAGTTGCAGGGGGACAGGCCAGACAGGTCCCCAAACACTGATGCAGGCCATGATGCCGTGGGGGCCTTGGCAGTGCCCAGTGCAGCCACAGTGGCTATTGAAGGAAAGGAGCCTCTCCCAGTCAAGACGGCTAAGGGCAATGGTAAGAAGGTGATGAAAGGGACAGGAGCTAATGAGCGACATGGGGTGAGTGCTCAAGGAGGCTTGTCACTGGAGTTTGTGCTCCTGCTGCATAAAGTCTACTGTTTGAAGCAGCTAACAATGGATAAGGTGACGACTCCAAAGAGTGGAGCTAAGTGCGCCGTGGATACCAGCTTAGCGCTTGAGGGGACAAGGAGGAGCTGGGTCCCAGTAAGCTATTGGTGGAGGAGAGCCTCTGAGACGAGACTCCACTAGAGACAGAAAAATTGGAGGAGGAAAATCTGCAGATTTCAGAGTTGGAGGAAGGAGAGATTCTGCAGGCAGAGGATTCGCGCATTATCCGGGTTTTCGACAGAAAGGAGTTGGCAGCTTTGATAGTGCAGTCAGCTAAAGTGTTGAATGTGCGCATGGAGGCACCGAAGGAAGAGGAACCTCTGGAGGATCTGCTGTTTTAGGCCGTTCAATCCACACAAAAGGTGTTCCCATTGCACAGACTCATGCGGCACATGATTCAGTAAGACTAGGATGTCCCGGAAGGGCCGTTTTAGGGGTACTCAAACCAACAATGGCTCAGCTGTACCCTCTCCTAGATCAAGAGAGAGCTGTTTTGCGCTCCCAAAGTGGATGCAGCGGTCTCGGCAGTGACCAAAAAGACAACTATACCGGTAGAGGGTAGTTCGACCCTTAAGGATGTTCAGGATTGTAAGTTGGAGATGCTCCTGAAACAGGCGTTTGACACTAATGCCCTGTCCTTGCAGGCTTCAGTTTGTGGGGCTTTTGTGGCCCAGGCCTGTCTCCAATGGGCACAGGGTATCTTCAGAGATGCGGAAAATGAATGAGAATGACCACCAGAGGCAGCGAAGTTAGTCCGGAGCAGCATATCTGGCGGATGCCTTCTGTGACCTTATTAGGTGCATATACAAGGGTATGGCCTTGGTAGTGGCAGCTAGACAATATTTATGGCTCCGGAATTGGTCAGCAGATGTGTCATCCAAGTCTCAACTGAGCAAGCTACCATTTAGGATAATCTGCTGTTTGGAGAGGACCTGGGGGAAACTAATGGAGGATGATTGCCGGAGGACAAGCAGAAGTTAGCTTGCACATCGACCACCCCTCCCCCACCCTGGGAGAGGTTAGCCGAGAGAGTTTCGGAGGTTTAGGTCGCTGAGGTTCACTCCGTACCAGAGGGGTCATTTCCCAGCGAGGGGGCCACCCTTTTGGGGCTTCAGAGGCTCAGGAAGAGGATTCTACTCTTCTGCTTCGGTGGCTCCTAAGAAACAGCAATGATGCGAGGACGGGCCAGGTGGATCTGGTTCCTGTAGGAGGTCTACTACAGGAGTTTTACGATGCCTGGGCCCGAATCACGACCAACCGGTGGGTGTTGGAGGTTATCAGGGAGGGATATTCCCTGGAATTTGCCCTACCCCCTACGGGATGCCTTTATCAACTCCCCCTGCAGGGCTCGGCTGAAGTGGAAAGCAATGGAAGACACCGTAAAGCGCTTGCTGAAACTGCAGACAGTGGTACCAGTACCCCAACAAGGATGTGGTTGATACTCCATCTATGTCGTGGTGCCGGAGAAGGTTCTTTTCGCCCGATCCTGGATTTCAAATATGTCAATCAAGCCCTGAGGGTGCTGCACTTTTCTCATGGAGACCTTGCGGTCCGTGATAGTGGCAGTACGAGAAGGGGAATTCTTAGTATCACTCGATCTCACAGAAGCATATCTCCACATTCCAATATGAGTGGAGCACCAGCAGTTCCTCTGATTTGTGGTGCTAGAGGGGCATTTTCAATTTCGGGCCCTGCCCTTCAGGCTGACAACCGCACCTTGGACTTTTAACAAGATCATGGTGGTTGTCGCAGCGGCCTTAAGGCAGGAAGGCGTTCTAGTCCATCCTTGCCTCTATCATTGGCTCATTCGGGCAAAGTCCCTAAAGGAGAGTGTAAGGGTGACTGACCTGGTCATCGCTTTTCTACAGAGTTTAGGATGGGTGGTGAATTTTGCCAAGAGTCAGGTCACGTCGTCGCAGTACCTCAAATAGCTGGGCGCATGATTTCAAACAAAGGTGGGATGGGTGTTACTTCCGGTAGCGAGAGCACGAAAGCTGCAAAAACAGATCCAGCAGTTACTGTGCATGCAAAGGCCGACAGTTTGGCATTACTTGCAGGTGCTGGGGTCCATGGTGGCATCGATAGAGCTGGTCCCCTGGGCATGGGCACACATGCATCCACTGCAAAGAGCTCTGCTGTACAGGTAGTTGGTGCAGGTTCACCCCCTTTCTCGGTACTTGCCTTGCGTGGAGGAAACACAGACCGCATTATGGTAGTGATTGTGGAGGCGATACGCCTCCTGGAGATTCCTCACTGGGTGCAAATTAATGACTGATGCCAGCCTAGTCAGCTGGGGAGTACATTGTGAGGCAGTTTCTGCAGTGACTGTAGACTGATCAGGAGGCACAGTGGCCCATAAACAGGTTAGAATTGCGAGCAGTTTTTAGAGCCCTGCAAGGGTTTCAGCAATGGTTGCAGGGGAGAGCTGCGAGAGTGTGTTCGGACAACGTGGCAGCTGTTGCATATGTCAACCGGCAGGGCGGCAAAGGCAGTGTACAACTAGAGGACGAGTGTGGCCCATTGATTGAATGGGCGGAGAAGAATCTCTTGTCATTGCTGGCAGCGCATGTGGCTGGCCGAGAAAACGTAGAAGCAGACTATCTCAGCAGAGTGAGAATCAACCCGGCGGAATGGAGACTCAGAGCGAATTCATTCAGTTAGTGAGCCGGTCGGGGGCAGCCGATCATGTACTTGATGGTGACCTTCGAATCAGCCAAAGCAGCATGTTTTTACAGCAGGAAGAGCTCGATGCACTACTGCAACCATGGCCCACGGACAAGCTGCTGTATGTCTTTCCTTCTTGGCCACTCATCGGCAGGGAGGTGCGGAGGATAGAGGCACACGCGGGGCTGGTGCTCCTGATCACCTTGGATTGGCCGATGCGACCATGGTATGCGGACCTGATGCATATGATGGTCAAGAAGCTGTGGCGTCTACAGGTACAGGAGGACCTGTTGAGCCAGGGCCCTATCCGGATGCCACAGGTGGATTGCTTCTTGCTTGAGGGCATGGCTCTTGAGAGGGGGGTGCGCCTGAGGAAGAGGGGTTCCAGTTCATCCGGCTAGACCAGTCCAGACAAGTGGGTTAAGTTACCCTGCCAGCAGCTGATGGAGACAGAGAACCAATTGGAAGCTTCTGCTATGCCCCTACTGGCTGTAACCCACCAACCCCTAGGGATCAGCTTCAGCTTTTTTCTGTCTTCAGCAGTGGATGTCATATTTACCTCCTGATAGGCCTACACTGAAAGACACCCCCCCCCCCCCCCTTTAAGGGCCTATCTTATCTTTCTGGCCAGTTGTCTTTGAAACACACTAGAAGTGTTTGTTTCTGGAATCCCCTGAGAGCTCACTCCTGATCATGAGGATCAGTTGAGTGCCTCGGTGAACAAGAGGCAGTGTCATCCCTCAAGAACTGTAGTATGCCCTGCTAGGCACGTCTCCTACCTCAACAGCCCTACTAAGCTGGGGAGTATGGTGCTTGCAAGGAGCTTTAATGGACCTGGGAGTGGCCTTTTGGGCTGAGCACAGTTTGCCGCAGTGAGTGTTGTCTGTGCCGCTTCTTCCCCTCATAGTATCCAGCTCTCTGTTGCGACTGAGGAGTTTAGAGTCCTGGGGGCCTCCCTAATCCCCCCCCCCCCCTCTCTCGACAGGGTTGCATTTGGGCTGGGGCCTGTGGTGCCGCTTATGTTGTATTCCTCCGAGACAGCAGTTCCTTGGACAGTGCTGTTAATTGCAGGACAATCTCTTCTTCCCAACGGATCGTGTGGGCAGCCTTCTCATTTCCCCTGATTGTTGCCATTGCAGCACCTGACACACCCTCCGCTATGATTCTGGCATTCAGAGGCAGCAGGAGTATTTGGCTATTAACGCGGCTGGATTTCCTGTCTTTTTTTTTCCTGACAGCGTGACGGGCATCATTTTGTCATCTGCTCCAGACTGCGCATGCCATTTTCCCTTCTGGATCTCATGTCCTCTGCCCTCGCACGCGGCCTCAGCTGCAGCTGTAAGCGGTGCCACTTTGAAGACCAAATGTGTGTGGCCTGTACGGCAGATCAGGGGATGTCATCTTCCATTGTGACGAATCGGGATGCTCAAATTGCAGGAGAGCTGAGTATGTCTCCATCCTCGAGGCAGTCTGTAGATAACAAAGGAACTGATGTAGCTCCTCCAGTTTTATCTATAGAAGGCCAGGCTGGGTGCAAGCAGCTTGCTCTTTGAGACAGCCAGAGGTTGATGGTCAGTTTATGGAATTTTTTTCACTAAAGCTTGGGATTTGTGGTGGTCCGGGGGTCCTAATCTGCCGGGAAAGTCACACATAGCTGACCAGGGCTCTGCAGCCAGAAAGCGACCCAGGAATGATCAGCGGTCACAGTGGTGGCACCCTTCTCTGGAGGAGTGGGCCCTAGCCGACGATGTCTTGGAGGGCTTCTCAGGCCCTCAGAGCGCCAGTGGCACTTCGGAGCAAAAGGAGGGAGAATCATCTCCCTTAGAGGGCAACCAGGATGACAGAGATGACGGGCAAGATCTCTGCCTGTTCAATAAGGATGAACCTCTAGCCTTAATTGCACAAATTGTGGAGTCCCTCCATCTAGCAGGCTCTACAGCTGCGCCTTCAGCACCTACGGAGGGCTCGCAGCCAGACCCCATTATAGTAGGCATCCATAAGCCTTCCAAGGCTTTCCCCTTTCCGGCGGAGCTCCAGCAAATGGTTTCCATTGAGCGGGACTCCCCGGATGCAGCCTTATGTGACTCCTTGTGCGGTGACTGTGTTAGATATAGGCCTGGCCCCCAGTGGAGATCGACAAGTGGCTTCAGTTTCCTAAGGTAGATGCATTAGTGACTGCAGTCACCAAGCATACTACAATTCCAGTGGAAGCAGGCACAGCTCTAAAGAATCAGCTGGACCGTAAGGTGAAAAGTCTCCTGAAGACGGCCTTCACCTCATTCCTCACCTTACAGGCATTCACTGCTTGGTTACTCGTGCGTTATTGTGATGGCTCCAGCTGCTGTCGGACGATTCTGCACTCATGCCTGTAATCTACCACTGCCTTTTAGGCGGATGCCCTCTATGATCTCCTCTGCCTCGCTGCTCGGTCCATAGCTGTGGTGACGGTGGCACATTGTTGGCTCTGGCGCCGCTCTTGGATGCAGATCCGGCATCAATGGCTAAACCCCCATTTAGGGGATGCCTCCTGTTCAGGAAGGATTTTGAAAAGTTGGTGAAAGACTTGGGAGAGGTCACATCTCAACGTTTACCGGAGGATAGACCTAGGAATTCAGGTCGCAGGTCCGCGGGGTCCTTCTCAGTGGTGCCCTCGGGGCGGGCTCGTTTTTGGGACTCCTAGAGATATAGACCAGGGAAGTCCTTTAGCTCTGCATCCAGACAGGGCTTCAAGAGTCAGCCTCAATCCTTTCGAGGATTTCGCCGCTCACGGAAAATTTCTCTTCCTCCACAAAGACCTCCAGGGGAGGACATCCTTCCTGCTGACTGTGTATGGGCCTGTTTCGTGGGGCCGCAGATGGGGGAGGAGGGGGGCTTGTGTCTTTTCTCCCAAGAAGGGGCCAAAATTACATCGGACTGTTGGATTCTGGGAGTGATAGATCGGGGATATGCCCTCGACTTGGCGAAGCCCGTACGGGACGCCTTCCTAGTCTTGCCATGTGTTTTCCCCTGCAAAATGACTTGTGGTACGTGAAACTGTGCAGCGCTTACTGCTGCTTGGGGAAATCTGTCCTGTTCCAGTGCCCGAGAGGACCCAGGGCCAATACTCCATCTATTTCATCGTCCTGAAGAAAGACGGAACCTCCAGACCAATCCTGGATCTCAAGGGGGTCAACCACTGTCTTCGTGTGACCCGGTTCTGCATGGAGACTTTGAAATCTGTCATTCAGGCGGTAATTTCTTGCATCCCTGGATCTAAAGGAGGCTTATTTTCACATTCCAATTTTCCAAGATCATCAGAGATTTCTGCAGTTTGCCATCCTAGGTCAACACTATCAGTTTTGTGCTGTACCCTTCGGATTGGCAACAGCCCCTCTCACCTTTTCCAAAGTTGTGGTGATGGTGGCAGCGTTGCAGAAACAAGGGATCTTTATTCATCCCTACTTGGACGATTGGCTGATCTGGGCAGATTCCTGCAATGAAGCTCTTTCTGCGGTTCAACGAGTAGTGAGTTTCTTTGGAACATCTGAGATGGGTTGTCAATTGGGCAAAGAGTGCGCTGGACTTCGTCTGAGCCCATTTCGATACCTTCAGGGGCCGCGTATCCCTAATGGGGAAAGAGCAAGGAAGTTATGCAGGCAGATACGGACCTTCATGTAGTGCTGGTCTCCAGCATCATGGGAGTACCTGCAGGTCATCTGTTCCATGGCAGCCACCTTGGATATGGTTCCATGGGCTCAAGCACACATGCAGCCGCTGCAGCAGGCGCTGTTGAGCCGCCGGTCGACCGGGATTACAAGGTGACACTTCCTCTCCCGCTCTTGGTCTGTTCTCTACAGTGGTGGCTCGCTCACGGCAACTTGATGAAAGGAGTCCCTCTGGACATTCCCAAGTGGATCGTCCTCATGACTGATGCGAGCCTCATTGGCTAGGGTGTGCATTGTTGGGGTCACTTGGTGCAGGGCTCCTGGTCCTCGACAGAGGCCAACTGGATCATCAACTGCCTGGAGGCCCAGGCAGTGCATTTAGCGCTACGTCACGTCCTTCCTCTCCTGCAGTCGCAAGCGGTCTATCTCAACAGGCAGGGTGGCACCAAGTGCCCGGGAGTGGCCCAGGAAATGGGACTTCTCTTCCTGTGGGTGGAGTGTCACTTACAGGTTCTGTCGGCAAAGCACATTGCAGGGGTGGACAATGTCCAAGTGGATTTCCTCAGTCGGAATGCCTTGGACCCCGGCGAGTGGGAACTGGCGACTTGGGCCTTCAGCTGCATCGTGCGGAAGTGGGGTCACCCATTTCTGGATCTAATGGCGACCTCATCCAACGCCAAGATGCCGCTCCTCTTCAGCAGAAGGGGACCCGAGGGCAAGTGGTCTTGACGCTCTGGTGCAGGAGTGGCCTCCAGATCAGCTTCTGTACATCTTCCTTCTGTGGGCATTGATTGGCCGGGTACTGCGACGGATAGCGTCGCACCAGGGGCAGGTGATTCTGGTAGCCCCGGACTGGCCACATCGCCCATGGTATGCCGATCTAATACAGCTCACTAGGGCTCTTCCTCTGGGCTCCCGCAGGGGGCTTCTACAGCAGGAGCCAGTTCTAGATGACCCTGCTCCCTACTCACGACCTGGCCCTTAAGGGGCGCAGATTAGTTCGTAGGGGGTACCAGGAGTCCGTAGTAACCACCCTGCTCAAGGCCCGAAGGGCATCCACGTCCACAGTGTATGCCCGGGTCTGGTGCTGTTTCACGCATTGGTGCGAGTAGCTTTCTCTCTCTCCGTGGCGGGTGCAGATACCCCACATCCTATACTTTTTCAGACAGGGTTTGAGAGCGGGCTCGCTCTTAGTACAGTAAAGGTGCAGGTGGCAGTCTTAACATGCTTCTGCAGCTCGCTCGAGGGATGCTCCGTAGCCTCGCATGCCAATGTCACCCCATTCCTTCAGGGGGTTCGTTCTCTCAGGCTTCCCCATCATCTGGTAGTTGCATCTTGGGACTTGCCTGTCATCCTCAGCGTGCTGGGGAAACCTCCTTTTGAACCCTTGAGGTCAGCCACGCTGCTGGATCTGACCCTCAAAGCATTTTTTCTGGTAGCGATAACTTCAGCGCGATGCATGTTGGAGCTCCAAGCCTTGTCCACCTATTTTCTGCAGGGTAAACCTGTCCCGGAGGGTTTACAGGCTCATTCTACAAGGGCACAAGCGGTGTCTTGGGTGGAACGGTTATAGGTCACCCCACTGGATATTTGCCGGTCTGCGATGTGGTCATTTTACTCCTACCTTTTTGCTTGGCATTATTGCTTGGACTTCCAAGCCAGGGAAGCAGCGGGCTTTGGGTTGGAATAGCTTGGGTACTTCCTGTTTGTCTGGTCTAGCAGGATGAACCGGAAGGTGAAATTCTTCTTACCATTAATTTTCTTTCCTGGAATCCTGCTAGACCAGTCCAGCACCTGCCTGTAATTCTGCTCTGCAGGGCTGATGTTCACATTTGCTTACGGCCAAAAGATTACAACTAGTTTGCCAGTGGGCTTGGTCTCTGTCTTGTAAATAGTTTTGCTCGGCGCTGGTTCCGGTACCGTCTTCCGGAAAGCACGTGCTCCTTAAAGTGTAAAAAAAAGAACAAATACAAAAAGAGCAAAACAAAATGAGTTGATTTGTTTAATGTGGTTTTCTTGGTAGTTTTCTGTTCTTGTCTGAGGATCTTAGGCTTTGATTGGTAAAACTGAAGCTGACCCCTAGGGGGTAGTGGGTTACAGCCAGTGAGGGGCGTAGCTAAAGCTTCTGATTGGTTCTCCGTCTCCATCAGCTGCTGGCAGGGGAACTTAACCCACTTGTCTGGACTGGTCTAGCAGGATTCTAGGAAAGGAAATTAACAGTAAGTAAAACTTCACCTTAGCGTGCTGGCTGTAATAGCGACGTTGCTGAAGGCTCATAGGAGGTCAGCCTTGCTTGCGCACATCCAGGTGTGGAGAGTGAGCACTGGTGTCAGGAGCAAGGGCTTTTGGCTATGAAGTGTGTGTTGCCGGACGTCCTAGCCTTTCTTCAGGTGGGACTGGATAAGGGGTTGGCCTGTAGTTCCCTGAGGGTGCAGGTGGCAGCTCTCTGGTGCTATAGGGGCCGTGTTGGCAGAGTAACCTTAGCCTTGGACCTGGATGTGGGATGTTTTCTTACAGCACTGAAACAGTTGTGGCTGCCAGGTCGTTCCACCTTGGGATCTCAACTTGGTTTTATCTGTCCTGACAGAGCCGTCCTTTGAGCCGCTGGCAGGTTGCACGTTGAAGTACTTGGCATTAAAGGCAGTCTTTTTGGTAGCCATTTATCGGCCAGGAAGATCTCAGAGCTGCAGGCACTGTCGTGTCGAGAGCTGTATCTTGTGATGGCAAGAGATAAGATGGTATTACAGACGGTGCCCGGCTTTTCACTTGAACCAGTCGGTTTTGCTGCCAGTATTCTCGGGAATGGAGGGGAATATGGCAGCAGATCCGCTTTTACAGTGCCTTGATGTGTGTCGGGTGTTAAAGAGCTACCTAAAGATCACTAGTTCCTTCCGGAAGTCGGAGTTCTTGTTTGTATTGTTTGGAGAGTCGCGTAGAGGTGAGATGGTGTCTATTTCTAGTTGTATTAGAGAGGCCATCTCCTTGGCTTACCTGCTGAGGGCGCAGACCAGTGCCTGACAGTTTGAGAGTGCACTCAACAGGGGGCCCAGGCAGCGTCATGGACTGAGTTTGAGCTGGTGTTGCCTGGTCGTCTTTGTCTTCCTTTGTGAAGCATTACCAGTTGGATGTACAAGCTTCAGAAGAGGTTCATTTTGACTCTGTGGCACTGCAGACCGGGCTAGCGGGTCCCTTCCATGGTTAGTACTGCTTTGGCACATGGCAAAGGTGCAGAGACTGGCCTGGGGGAATGAAATGGAAGAAGAAATTAGATCTCACTGCTAATTGATGTTCCTTGAGTGACTCCAGTCCCGTCCCGAATCCCTCCTAAATGGTGCATAGCCAATTTCTGCAGCTAATGGTTAATATGTAGTTCCCTGGTAGCAAGAATTCTACCTGCTTCATCTTTTTTAAGGCCGGGGGAAGGGGGGGGGAAAAAGGCCAGGAGAAGAGAGGATAAACAGGAGTAGGGGATCATAATATGGTCTCCTGAAGATTGCTGGTACCTCTGACAGGTGAGCGTGTTAATTCTCCTTCCCTGGTAGGAGGGGGTCTTTTTGGTTCAGTAGGGTGTGTTTTAACCGTTTGGTTCTAATAGCTCTTTCTGGGAGTCTGCTTTATTAGTAGGATACTGAAAGCTGGAGGTGGGGCCAGCTGGCTATCTGGGGGAAGGTCATGAAGATCATGACATGCTCAGTCTCCAAGCTGCTGGAAGGACGTGAATACCCAAAGGTGCCAGGACTAGATTGGAGTCACTCAAGGAACATCAATTAGCAGGTAAGGTCTAATTTTGTCTTAGGCACTCGGAATATTAGTCCGCTAGTATGACAACATTCCTTTGCTTCCTTCAGCTGTGTATATAAATCGGTGTGCACCTGTGGAAAATCAGCAGTTTTCATAAACTTGCTCTCCTCACTCCAGAGCTACCAAACTGCACAGACTCCTACCTACCATTATTTTACTTGTAATAAGTCACAGGTGCGCAGCCAAACTTTCCCGTAAGGCATTTTGCTTTACTTCATACACCTAATACATTTTTCCAGATCATCCTGCTAGACCAGTCCAGACAAGCAGGTTATCTCCCCTGACCAGCAGATAATGATACAGAAAAACTACCAGAAAAACTGTGACCTCGCCACTAGCATCGTACTCGGTAGAGCTAGGGGCACTCTTCAGCATTTTCTCTGTCTCAGCAGATGGTTGTTGGTTTTCAATACAGCTAAGGAATTGCAGCTGCTGCTCAGTCCCCAGGAGTATAGAAGGTAGACTGGTTTATCTGGGGGTGGGGGGGGGAGCAACATCTGGCCATGAGGACCAGTTCAGTTGTCAAGAGAATACCTCTTTGGGTTGCCTGGCCTTGCCACCTCCTTTCTTTTAGTTCTTCGTTTTCAGTTAAAAAAAAAATCTTGAGAGAGAATTTGTTGGCAGTTAATGCACAGCTCCAGGGAACTCGCAGCTCCTAACTCCTTTCCCCTTCCCTCCCCTCCCCTCTAGCCTGAAGAGAAGATTGATGGTCTGGTTTTGGTGGAGACCAAAGCCACCAGTAAGTGAGTACCTCCGAAGAGGGATTTTTGTGTTTCCAGCTCAATGAGTCGCTTCTCTCTGTGCTGTCTGCATATCGCCTACTGAAGCAGCAGCCGGCACTTCGGGGCCTTCTATCAGTTGCAGCCTGTTTCCTGCCAAAGCAGTGGACCTTGGGACAATGTGCACAGCACCATGACATGCTGAGCTCCCTTCCACATTGCCTCAGATGCAGTAAACTGCGCCACTGTCTCATTGAGTAATTGTGCACTGTGTATGCTTCTCATCTATGGAAAACATTTTCAGCCATGTGCGCTTCCCCGATGGGCAGCGATTCACGGCTCGAAGACGTACATTCACCAGCTCTTTCTGCAGGTCCCCCTGAGTCATCAGAGATGCAGGCCATGGCTGTGGGTCATGGGGACTCTTCTCCTCCAGCCCTATCATCCACAAGGGTACAGGAACAGGCGCAGATTGTATCCAGGCTCAGCAGAGCAGGGTCCTGCTGCGGCAGAGTTTGCTGCACTTTTCCATCAGACCTGGACATTTTGGAAGGGGGGTTTGAATGCTTCTCAACCTGTACTGCCAGCCCTGTCGACATCGGCCAGCATCAAAAGCACTAAGAGATGTACTCCCCGGCTAGATGCCAATCAGGGCGGCTCCAGACCCCACACATCCCTGGCATGGGCATTGGACGACCTGTATTCCCCCAAGGAGAATGAGGGGGCCTTAGGTCCTGAACCTTTGGAGATGGACTCCGGATCAGATGAGGGCAGGGTCCCTCCCTCTCCCAGAGGAGGATACTAGGCCAGGGTAATTAGGCTCTTCTGCAGGGAAGAGTTAGCTACAGATTTGCGCATCCCTGAGGCTGCTGCGGCCGCCTCTGTCCACTTTGGACTGAATCATTAAGGGGATAAAGGCTCCATCAAGGGCTTTACCTTTCCTGCCTGAACTCCAACAAATTATATCCAAGGGTGGGAGAAGCCGGACACCATGTTTCAAGTGGCCAGGCATCTAGGTCGTGTCTACGCCTGGTCGCAGGATGACCTGCAGCGCTGGCTGTGCTACCCAAGGTTGGATTTCATGGTCATGGCAGCATTCACGCGCACACCATTCCCGTGGAAGGCTGGGTGGCCCTGCGCGATACACACGACCGCAAGATTGAAGGTCTGCTGAAGACTGCCTTTTCGGTGTCCTCCTTGGGAGTACAGACATCGGCCTGTGGTAGTCTAGCAGCCAGGGCTCTTCTGCGCTGGATTCAATTGTTGCTGGAGGATGAGAACACTTTGCATCTGGAATCCATGGCAGCCTTCCTGGTGGACTTCTTTTATGACCTCCTCCACATTGCTGCCCGTGGCGTGGCGGCTGTGAACGTAGCATGTCACTAGCTGTGGCAGAGGAATTGTTAGCCGACACTGCTTCCAAGGCTTGCTTGACCAGCCTTTCCTTTAGGGTTTGCTACTGTTTGGGGAAAAGCTCATCAAGGATCTCAGCAAAGTTAAGCCTCAGCGCTTGGCAGAGGATAGACCCAAGTCTGCTAAGCGTTAGTCTTCCTCGTTGGCGTCCACCACCTTGCATTCAAGGTTCTGAGACTTTTGGCAGTACCAACCAGGCCGGACTCCCTCCTTCTCATATTCTAACTGTGGGGCTGCAGCCAGTCCATTTGAGGGGCACACAGATCTCAAGAGGCTCCGCTTCCTGCTCCTTGTGCTGATGAGTGGGGCGCCCTTGCCACCGGTCGGAGGACGGCGGCTGCACAAGTGGGCCCGAATCATGTCTGATTGCTGGATTCTGGAGGTCATCAGTCAGGGCTACGACTTAGTTTTCCAGACCCATCTGCCAAGGCTTCCTCGTGTCCCCTTGAGGGTCCACGGTAAAGCATGCTGCCGTCCACACAACCCTGCAGCAACTACTGCAGCTCCATGCCATTGTGCTAGTGCCACCCCATAAACATGGCGTGGGGTGATATTCCATCTATTCTGTGGTGGCAAAGGACGATGGTGCGTGTTTCGACCCTTTCTGGATCTGCAAGAGGTCAACTGCAGCCTGCAAGTGTCCCGATTTCGGATGGAGACCCTCAGATTGGTTATGCAGGCCAGGCGTTCTGGGGAGTTTTGTGCCACGCTGGACCTCACGGAGAAGTAAAATCATATTCACCTGGAGCACAAGTCCTTCCTCAGATTCGCCATACTGGGCCAGCACTACCGGTCCTGTGTGCTCCCTTTAGGCTTTGCTGCAACTCTCACAGCCTTTTCCAAGGTCATGGCGGTTGTGGCTGCAGTGCAGCGGGATTTGCATACACCCCTACCTGGATGACAGGCTAATTGGGCACAGTCTCCGGCTGCAGACGAGCAGACTGTCCAAACCATAGTCTGCCTCCTGGAAAGGCTGGGCTGGGCTGGGGTGTCAACTGCAAAAAGAGCTGTCTCCACCCAACCCAGGCCCTGGAGTTCCTCAGGGCCCAGTTTGACACTACAGGGTGTGTCTCATGTTGGCTCCAGATCCGCTGATGGCTTCAGAGCTTCCTACAGAGCTCGTGCCCATGGTCATGGGACCACCTGCAGCTCCTCAAAATCATGGCAGTTACCTTAGACGTGGTCCTTTGGGCCAGGGCGCACATGTGCCTGCTGCAGAGGGGGCTCCTAGCGCTGTGGTCTCCCAACTCACAGGATTATTTGATTTGGCTCCCTCTCCCGCGCAGCGTACAGTACAGCCTTAACTGGTGGGACTCTCCTGCTCACTTCCTCTGGGGGGTCCCATTGGAAGCCCATACTCAATAGTGCTCACAACTGATGCCAGTTTGTCAGGGTGGGGGCCCGTTGTCTGGACTGGTCTGCACAAGGCTCTTGTTCAGAGGTGGAAGCCAAGTGGGCAATAAACTGCCTTGAAGTTCGTGCCATAAGTCTAGTATGCCTGTACTTCCACGCGTTGCTGCGGGGGCGGGCCGTCTGGATCCTTTCTGATGATGCCATGGCAGTAGCCTATGTAAATTGCCAGGGTGGCACGAAGTGCCGTGGCTTGCGAAATGTCCCTGCTGTTCCCCTGGACAGAGGCCATCTCAGCCCAGCACATTGTGGGAGAAGACAATGTTCAGGCAGACTACCTCAGCCAGCATCGCCTTGACCCCAGGGAGTGGGAGTTGGTGCCATGGGCATTCGAGCACATAGTACAGCGCTGTGGATACCTGGGAATGGATTTGATGGTGAATCTCTGGAAGAACAAGGGCCCCATCTTCTACAGCCAGTGCAGTGGGAGTGGACACACTGGTTCAGCCGTGGTCCATGGATCGCTTGCTGTATATCTTTCCACCATGGATTCTGATCCCCCAGATGATCAGAAGAAACGAGCGGCACCCACACTTGATAATCCTGGTAGCCCCATGGGCCGTGGTATGTGGAGATGATGCATCTTCAGGTCACAGCTCTGCTGCCGCTGAGGAGTCTCAGGGGTCTGCTCCAGCAGGGACCAGATCTTATGAACGACAAAGGTCCCTTCTCACTTAAAGCCTGGCTATTAAGAGGCGGCGCCTAAGGCGCAAAGGATATTCAGCAGTGGTGATCGTCACCTTGTTACATGCCTGATGCTGGTCGACCTCGCTGGCTTATGTTCACATGGGGCTCTTTGAGGTATGGTGTCTCCCTGAAGAGCCAACTGCCCGCTATCCTTTCCTTTTTGCAAGAGGGGTTCCAGAGTGGTCTTGTTTGGAACTCCATGCAATTGCAGGTGACAGCTCTTGCTGCCTTGCACGGGCCAGTGATCGGTCAACCCCTGGCTGGGCATTGCAATGTCTCCTGTTTTCTGAAGAGCATGCAGGCCATGCAGCTGCTACTGCAGCCAGCGGTCCTACTGTGGGAGCTTACCATTGCCCTGTGGACTCTTGTCTGAGCCCCTAAAATGGGCCACGGTTAGGGACTAGACAAAGACTGTTTGTTTTTCTGGTGGCCGTGACTTCTGTGAGGTGCCTCTCTGAGTCACAGGTTGTGTTTTTATTTTTTTATTTATTTAAAAGTTTTTTTCTGTACCGCCTTATCCTTTAATCAAGGCAGTTTCCACAGCAAACAATCATAATGGTGGTTCAAGTGTGTTGATGCAGATTGTGTGTGTTGGTGTATATTAGATTTTGAGCTATATAAATTCTTATGTACAGGGCTATTTACATATTGAGCTATATACATTCTTATGTTCAAGGGACAGGGGAGGGGGGTTGGTCTCTTGTTCCTGCTTTTTGGGTAGATCATGTGATGTGTCCATAGTGTTCAATGAACAGTGTTATCTTAAGCTGCTTCAGAAAGTCTTTGAGGTCTGTTGTTCGTCTTAGTTCATCTGGGAGGGTGTTCCAAATTGCTGGTGCAGCCAGGGAAAGGGCTCGTTCTGCTGTGTCCTTGCGGACCTTGGTGATGTCTTTTGGAGTGTTAACACGATTGGAAGTGCCTCGCCTCCTTGGTCGTGTGCTTCTGTCTGGTTGTATGAGTGTTTGTAGGCTGAGAGCTGATGACTGTTGTTTGATCTTGAAGATGTTTGACTGTTTTGTATTTGATGCGTGAGATGATTGGGAGCCAGTGGAGATCTTTCAGTATGGGTGTGATGTGTTCATGTCTTGTTGTGCCAGATATTATGCGAGCTGCTGTGTTTTGTCAATTGTAGCGGTCTGGGGGTTTGTTTTGGTAGACCAATGTATATTGTGTTATCTGTGTTGTGTCGCAGCCTGTTCCCATTTTTTTTCGGAGGAGGGAGTCACTCTGCAGACAGTGCACTTTTTTCTGCCCAAGGTTCTTTCGCCATTCTATCTTAACAAGGTGATTTCCTTGCCTTTATCTGAGAACAGTGCACCAATGAGGATCTTTGCTTCCTGGACGTCTGGCGAGTCTTGCTCCAGTACTTAGCAGTTATCAGTCCGTTCAGATTCTCTGATCATCTTTTCATTCTGTATGCTGGTACCTGCAGGGGTTAGGGAGCGTCCAAGGCCAAGCTGGGCCGCTGGATTAAGGATACGATGTCTTCGGCTTACTTGCTGGCCGGGAAGCCAGTGCCACCAGGCCTGTAGGTGCATTACACTTTCACCCAGGTATCTTCCTGGGCGAAGGCCTCTTCTGTGTCGCCTCTGGACAAACCTGGACAGGGTGGCCACATGGTCCACCCTGTCCAGATTTGTGTGACATTACCACTTGGATGTTCAAGCGCGCACCACGGTGTGGTTTGGTACCAGGGTACTAATGGCTGCACTCTCATCCTGCCCATAAAGGAAGTAGCTTTGGCACTTCCTGCTTGTTTGGACTGGTCTAGCAGGATGATCCAGGGGGAAATTTTTACTTACTGATTAATTTCCTTTCCTGAAGTCCTGCTAGACCAGTCCAGGGCACACCCCTTGGCCGTTCTAGGACCTAGTTGCCTCTATGCTTCTGTCCATAGTTTCTCCTTAAAAATTCAGATTTCAGTATGTATATACTTGGGCTTGGGAGGCACTTGAGATATTGTTCATTGGGGTACCATTTGCTTTTGAACACGTACTGAAGAGTGCCCCAGCTGTACCGAGTATGATGCTAGTGGTGAGGTCACAGCTCTTCTGGTAGCTTGTTTCATCCTCTGCTGGTTGGGGGAGATAACTCGCTTGTTTGGACTGGTCTAGCGGATTTCAGGAAAGGAAATTATCAGTGAGTAAAATTTCTCCATGTAAAAATAAACAGACCTTTGAGATGGCTAAAGCTTACCAGCTCTCTTTACAAATTTTGAAAGAAGATGAAATCCTGGTAGCAGACTAATAGTTTAGTTTACGAAGTCCTAGGTAAGTCCTTTTTTAAATTTTCCCCTTCTTTTTGGAGAGGCATTTCTTTGATATCTGGGATTTTTGAGTTTGTGAAAATATCTGTTTTGTCTCCTTTGGGAGCTGATATTGATACACAGAATAAAGGCACACCTCACATACAGTCTGCAGAGTACACAAATACAGAGCTCATATTCAAGTGATGTGTTAGCATGCTCATGAGGGTCAGTGATGATGTTGCTTGTCTTCCTCTGGCAGGTGATAAACGCTTTGAATGTGCACAGTGTCAAAAGCGGTTTTTGAGGAGTGACCATTTAACAAAGCACTTTAAAACCCATCTGGTCACCAAGAACTTGTGAACCCAGCAGCAGCACTTCAGGACTGAGACTCGTGAGCTGCTCCCTCCTTCCCTGCAGAAAGGTGGCTCCAGGATCTCCTGCACTGGCCCCCCTCAATGCAGCCACTATAGTTTTGGATGAACAGAGGGAGCTTAGAAGCAAAAGTAACTCTTTCCACGAAGGAAAATCGGTTTATATGCTTCAGTTAGGAGCAAAAAAAATGTCCTTCGCCTGCGATGCAAGTAACCAGGAAGACTGAGAACCACATTGGATATAAAGACTCATGCTGAACTGTGCACAGTTGGTGTCCAGACCGAGCTGTCCCACTGACCATGGATTACTGAGTCTAATGGCACATTCCAGCTTTCCTACTTAGTCTATTTTCCCCTGTGCTTTGGAACATTGCCTTACCCTGATAATGATGAAGAGTTTGGTGGTGGTTTATTTTTTTATTTAATTGGTTTGTGTTGCTTTTCCCTGGATGAAGATGGAGCTGTAGGCCCATTGTCTATCCATTGATTTTACTGCAGAGACATAGTTCATTTCTAATCCGGAATTCAAAAAACAGAATGTGTATATTTGTAAAATAAGACATTTGCCATCGTGTTTACTGAGTGTTTAAAGCATTACTTGTTATTTCTGAGCTTTTAAATTAATTAAAAAAAGGGGGAAAAACTGCTCATGGTAGAGTTATTTAGAGGAAGTCCTGAAATTAAGATTAGGGCTGTGCTTAGATTTATTTTTTAATTTATTATTTTTAGCTCTCTTCCCCCCACCACCACCACAGTCCTGCAGCTATAAGAAGGGTAGGGCATAGAGGTCTGCAGAGGTGCAGCTGGTCCTTACAAATTATTTCATACCTGGACCTGTGCTGCTAAATCGCATGTAGAATAGGAGCATTGCTTTTTGAGAATGGTATTTATAGACGGTGTAGCTTTGAACAGGAAATGAGGTTAGGGTGGCCTGCTTTTATTTAAAATATTTCTTGCTAAGTCACAGTTTGGAATTGTCAGAGAGAACTTGAAAAGCTGTAAGCAGCAGACTCTAGAGCAAACCCCTCCTCCCCCGTGGGACTGATCCCTCCCTTTGTGCTGAAGAGGATGGATCATAGCCCCAGCTGGAAGGCAATTTTAGTGCATGCAACTTTCTCTCAAAGGGCTGCTTCCCTGTCAAACCAGCACTCTCACCTAGGATCTGGACCCTGATCTCTGCTTTAAAGCACAGCATAGAGGTGCCACAATTTGAGTCAGTTCTCAGACACTACAGTCTTCAGGTGGAGAAGCTTTTGCATGCCTGACTGGAGATCACTTCCTAACACTGTGAATGCCCAGTTGGCAGAATGTTTGTTTGTTTGTTTTGTTAGGTTTGGCATCTCAGGGGGATAAAGAACCCTTGGGATCAACCATATTGGTGGGACACCGCTGCCCTCCTCCTTCCATCCAGTCGATGCGGATTGACATCTTCTTCACAGCCCTGCGAGAGGTTCCGCACTTACTGTTGATGACTGCGTTGAAGTTGCAGCCACGGCCACAAACGTTCGTTACATATTCTGAGCAAAGGAAGCAGAGGCAGAGAGGTCATGGGCCTATGGCTTCTGCCAGAGGTTTCATAGCATTTCAGTGTATGCACCCCTCCATAATGCTGGTATATGCTCATTCCTTAGCGTCCCTCTAGTCCAGTCCCGGAACCATAGAGTTGTCAACCTCCTCCAGCAGCTTTGGAGACTGAAATACATCATCGCTTTGCTGGCACCAGTATAAGTAGGCAAGGACCGCCCCTTCTCACCAGTACTTTCAGTCTCCAAGCAGCTGAAGGAGATTCTGAGCCTGGTTCTGGGCTCAGTTAGGAATATAGGCAGAGCTAAATAGAATACATTTAACTTTAAATTTGACTTTACTTTTATTGATTTGCCCTTCTGGGTTTTTTGATTGCAGGAGCTGTGCTGGTGCAGGAGATTTCTTCCTCTGGCTCCATCTGCTCCCCCCCTCCCCCTCCCCCTCCCTCCCTTCTCTTACTTTTCTTCTAACTTTTACTTCTTTCCTTTACCTGCCCCATTGTTTAAACGAGCACTGTGGGGTTCAGTCAGCACAAGCATATTTCTGTGCCTCCTTGCTCCTGAACCCGCTTGGAAGGGTGAGGAGCAGGTTGCAGGCTAACAGCAGTGGCCCAGAGTTGGCAGGGCAGCTGACAAACTGCTGCTGGTGTTGGAGCTGAAGCCACAGTCAGGCTGAGCTCCAGCGAGGCTGCTGCATCTCTCCCTCTCTCCTTCACCCCATCTTGCTGTGGTGAGTAGAAGGTGCTTAATTTGCTACTTTTTGGGGGCCCCTTTGGGTTTAACAGGGGGGGGGGGTGCCTAAGTTTGGTTTTTTGTTTCTCTCGGGGTGGCCTGTCGCGTGGTTTTTTCGGTGGGAATCTGCTGCGGCGGCCATTTTGAAAAGTTCCCGATTTTTCTTTTTTGCCTTTAATTTGCTTTTTCTGGGCTTACTAACCCTCGTTTTGGCTGCAGACCACCTGGTTTGACTTGGGGGTGCCTTAGCATCATAGTGTGTGCAGAATTAAAAAAAAAAAATCTTTACTTTTAAAGGGGGGTTTCTGGATTCAGCCTCACAAGCTCCCTTTTTTGCTGGGCTGTGCTGCGAACCCACGGACAGAGGGTGGCAGGAGTGCTTCCCTCTGAGTATGCCTGCGAAGCCACGCTGTGTGGTTTGTGGAGCTAAGCGGGGTTTGCTGTCAGGATCCAGTGTGTGTGGGTCCTGTACTCTGGCTTCCAACGTTATGGAAGCTTCAGCTCCTTCTCCAGCCGTCGCAGGTGAGGAGCTTGCGCTGGGGGAGGTACCAGCTTTTCCTCCGACTCTGGATTTTCAGGGGCCGGAGTCTTCTCCGGGGGAGGGGTCCTCTGCTTCGCAGGGGCGGACGTCGGGGGCCCTTGCTCCGGGGATTCCGCCAGATTTTTTCTCTCTCATGCAACAAGCTTTTGCGCTCCTGCAACCCGGCTTAGTCTCTTCGGCTCATGCTTCGGAGGGGCTGAAACGTCTGGGGTCCCTGCTTCGGGCGGAGGACGGCGCTCCTGCTGCGAAAGTAGCCAAAGGGTCCGCGGAGGGGGATTCTCCGTCTCATCTGGGGGAAAACCTCGGGGCGGAGGACGAGGAGCTTGAGGAGGGAGAGTTACCTGACTCGGAGCAGCATAGTCGGCTCGTCAGGGTGTTTAGGAGGGAAGAGCTTCCGGCCTTGATTGCCGAGACACTCAAAACGTTGAATATGCCTGCGGAGGCGACAGCGTCGGAGGATGCTCTGGAGGATCCTCTGCTCCAGGCGGTGCGCAAGTCCCACCGGGTCTTTCCCCTCCATAGAGTCTTTAGAGGGATGATTCAGGAGGAGTGGGACTCGCCCGAATCGGCGCTGCGGGGCTCTCGGGCCTTGTCGTGCCTGTATCCATTGTCGGATCAGGATAGGGAGCTTTTTCGGTCTCCAAAGGTTGATGCGGCGGTGTCAGCCGTCACTAAGAAGACTACGATACCGGTTGAGGGCGCCGCAGCATTGAAGGATGTGCAGGATAGGAAGTTAGATACGCTGTTGAAGCAGGTGTTTGTTGTCTGTGCCCTCTCTATGCAAGCCGCTGTAGCGGGGGCTTGGGTTGCGAGAGGTTGCTTGCGCTAGTCCCAGCGATTACAGGGGGATGTCGGGACAGCGCAGGTAGAGGATGCGGCGCGTTTGGAGTCTGGGGCCGCCTATTTGTCGGACATCCATTATGATCTCATCCATAGTGGAGCTAAGTCCATGGCCTCTGTTGTAGCGGCGCGCAGGTATTTATGGTTGCACAATTGGGCGGCCGATAGTTCTTCCAAGGCTCGTCTCAGTAAACTTCCCTTTCGGGGTAAGTTGTTTGGTGAGGATTTGGAAAAGCTGGTTAAGGATCTCGGTGAGTCTAAAGGGGGTCGTCTTCCAGAGGATAGACCGAAGCTGGTCAAGGCTGCCTCTGGGTCTCAAGCTGCTCCTCGGGATTTTCGCCGTTTTCGGGCAGCTCGTTTTGGTCTGCCCCAGCATGGACGGTTCCCGACTAGAAGCCAGGGGTTTCGTGGCTTTAGAGGAGCCGGCAGAGGTTTCTCCACCTTTCCTTCCGCCTCTGGTAAAAAGTCCCAATGAGATGAGGCGGGCTCAGGTGGGTGTAGTTCCCGTTGGGGGGTGGTTGTGGGAATTCTACCCTGCCTGGGTCCAACTTACGTCAGATCAGTGGGTTCTGGAGGTAATCCGGGAGGGCTACGCTCTCGAGTTTCATTGTCCCGTGTTAGATTCCTTTTGTTCTTTCGCCCTGCAGTGCTCCGCTCAAGCGGAGGGCCGTCTTCGACACATTGCAGCGGTTGTTGCGCCTCAGGGCCATCATTCCGGTGCCAGAGGACCAGTGCGGTTCCGGTTGGTACTCCATCTATTTCGTGGTGCCGAAAAAGGAGGGCTCCTTTCGTCCTATCCTCGATTTAAAAAGGGTCAATCGGTGTCTCCGGGTCACTCACTTTCGCATGGAGACCCTTCGATCGGTCATAGCGGCCGTCAGGCAGGGGGAGTTTCTGACTTCGCTCGACCTCACGGAGGCTTACCTGCATATCCCAGTTTGGCGGGAGCACCAGCGCTACCTGCGGTTTGCGGTTCCCATGGGACATTTTCAGTTTCAGGCATTGCCCTTCGGCCTGGCGACGGCGCCCCGCACGTTCACAAAGGTCATGGTAGTTGTAGCGGCGGCTCTTCGCAAGGAGGGGGTGCTCGTGCATCCTTATCTAGATGATTGGTTAATTCGGGCAAAGTCTCGTGCGGAGGCCACCGCAAAGGTGGTGCGGTTGCTACAGAGTCTGGGCTGGGTGGTCAACTTTGCGAAGAGCAGGTTGACTCCCTCGCAGTCGTTGGAATACCTGGGGGGGCGCTTCAAGACGCTTCAGGCGAGAGTGTTCTTGCCGGATCAGCGGGCGCGAGCGCTGCGGGAGCTGGTGCGGCGTTTTCTCCAGCAGCCAGCGCCTACGGCGTGGCGGCATCTCCAGTTGCTCGGCACGATGGCAGCGACGATAGAGGTGGTGCCTTGGGCCAGAGCGCATATGCGAAAACATCAGGCCGCGCTCCTCCGGCGTTGGTCTCATCAGCGCGATGCGTTATCTTGGCGGTTGATCTGTCCCCGGGCGGTCCGCCTGGATCTTCGGTGGTGATAACGCCCAGAGACTCTAGCCGCGGGCCTGCCCTTGGAACCCCCGTCCTGGAAGCTGCTGACCACGGATGCCAGTCTTCTGGGGTGGGGGGCGTGTTGCGGGGACGGGTATGCCCAGGGCCTGTGGTCAATGGTGGAGAAGGAATGGTCCATCAATCGGTTGGAGATGCGAGCGGTGTTTCTGGCTCTACAAGCGTTTCAGGGGACTCTTGCACGGCAGACGGTGCGGGTTCTCTCGGACAATGCGACCACAGTCGCTTACATAAATCGGCAGGGCGGCACCGGCAGCGTGGCACTGGAGCAGGAGGCAGCTCAGTTGCTGGCTTGGGCCGAATCGCATCTGCAGTGTCTGTCGGTACAGCATGTGGCAGGCGTAGAGAATGTAGAGGCGGATTTTCTGAGTTGCCGAAGGGTGGACCCGGGCGAGTGGGTCCTTCACCCCGAAGTCTTTGCGCTTCTGGTAAGGCGCTGGGGTCTTCCCCTAATGGATCTCATGGCGACCTTCCAATTGGCTCAGGTGGATCGCTTTTTCAGCAGACGGCGAGAACGCATGTCGGAAGGGCTCGACGCACTAGCACAGCCCTGGCCGCAGGAGGAGTTGCTCTATGTCTTCCCGCCTTGGGCTCTGATAGGCCGGGTGGTGCAGCGCATAGAGCGTCATCGGGGCCTCGTGGTGCTGCGCATAGAGCGTCATCGGGGCCTCGTGGTGCTGGTGGCGCCCGATTGGCCCCGGCGGCCGTGGTACGCGGATTTGGTGCGCCTGTTAGCGGATCGCCCGTGGAGGCTCCCTCAGCGGGCCGATCTCTTGAGTCAGGGCCCGTTGCGCATGCCTCAGGTAGCTCGGTTCTTGCTTACGGCATGGCTCTTGAGAGGGCTCGGATGACCGCTAAGGGTTATTCGCCGGCGGTTGTTTCGACCTTGCTGAGGGCACGTAGACGGTCAACTTCCTTGGCGTACATTCGCGTCTGGCGCATCTTTGAGGCTTGGTGTTCAGAGCGTACCGTCCGTCCGTTGGGAGCTTCTGTGTCGCAGATCCTTTCCTTCTTGCAGGATGGTGTGGATAAGGGTTTGGCGGCTAGTTCGTTGCGTGTGCAGCTGGCTGCCCTTTCCTGCTACAGGGGGAAGGTGCAGGGTCAGTCTCTCGGGGCCCACGCGGATGTCCAGCGGTTTTTGAGGGCGGTGTTGCTCATGCGGCCGCCACGGCACTGTGCTGTTCCTCTGTGGGATTTGAATTTGGTTCTGGAAGCCTTGCTGGCTCCCCCGTTTGAGCCGTTGTCCACTGCTTCGCTAAAAGACCTCAAGTTGAAGACTGTTTTCTTGGTGGCGATTTGTTCAGCTAGGAGGATCTCGGAGCTACAGGCTTTGTCTTGTAGGGAGCCCTATCTCTCTTTTACCGACCACAAGGTGGTTCTCTGTACCGTTCCCAAGGTGGTGTCCGCTTTTCATGTTAACCAGGTGGTCTCTCTTCCGGTGTTCTCCGGTCGTGCTGGATCTGGGGATCGGTTGCGGCTGTTGGACGCCCGCAGGGTTCTCAAGAAGTATCTCTCCCGGACGGCGTCCTTTAGGCGGTCGGATCGACTTTTTGTGGCGTTCGGGGGACCGCGTAAGGGAGAAGCGGCGGCGAAGTCGTCTATTTCCCGCTGGTTGAAGGAAGCTATTGCATCGGCCTACATCTTGAAAGGCAAGTTGGTTCCGCAGGGTCTTTGGGCTCATTCCACTCGGGCGCAGGCGGCGTCTTGGGCAGAGTTCAGTCTGGTCCCAGTGGGCGACATCTGTAGGGCGGCGACTTGGTCGTCCTTGCATTCTTTTGCCAAGCATTACCGCTTGGATGTTTTGTCAGCGGAGGATGGGCGTTTCGGCTCAGCGGTGCTTCAGGCTGGGCTTGCTTGTCCCTCCCGTTGATGTTCACTGCTCTGTTACATCCTCTATGGTTCTGGGACTGGACTAGAGGGACGCTAAGGAAGGGTAAATTAGACTTACCTGCTAATTGTTGTTCCTTGCGGAACTCTAGTCCAGTCCCGGATCCCTCCCTTGGTTTGAAGTGTTGCCAGCCTGATTGTTTCGGCTCCCGCGGGTGCTCTGCGTTGTCTTTGCTTCCGGGGGGCGTGGGATGAAGCCATGGGAGGACCCTCTTGCCTGTCCATCCTCTTCGGAGGGGGGTATGGTGCGGCGCTTCTGTGTTGTCAGACGATATCCTTTTTCTGACACAGTCGAGGAATGCAATTTGTTTAAATTTTTTTTTTTTGTTGTTTGTTTGTTTTTTTAAGTAATATTACTTCTTACTTGGAGTGGAACATGGCATATTCTGTTCCGTAGATATATATAGATATAGATATTGTAATGTTGAATGTATTCTGGTTAATTCTCCTTATATGTTGTTCTGCTTAGTGTGCTTTGTCAATAGGTACTGGTGAGAAGGGGCGGTCCTTGCCTACTTATACTGGTACCAGCAAAGCGATGATGTATTTCAGTCTCCAAAGCTGCTGGAGGAGGTTGACAACTCTATGGTTCCGGGACTGGACTAGAGTTCCGCAAGGAACAACAATTAGCAGGTAAGTCTAATTTACCCTTACATGCCCGCCCCCCCCCCCCCGCCCTGTTACTACAAAGGTGTTCTACCTCCTCCCTGCTGCATATCTATTACTGCCCAGCATGCAAATCCCCCCTCCATGTCTGACATTGAGCTTCTCCACCCTGTCCTGGAGCCACATCGGAGTAATCATAAGGAATATGCAGACTGAAGCTCCCTATACCTCATGCATAGTCACTGCAGCTAGCCTGAAAACCAGAGCAGCACGCTATGCCTTCTAGCTAGAGATAAGCGGCACCTGCTGCTGTACACATCTCCCCTTCCCTGCACCCACTTCTCCCAACCCTGTATCCTCCCCCTATATTACATACCTTTAATGGCATTAACTACAGCAATAGGAAGCCGAATCGGCTTCTCCATGGTGGTGTTGTTGTGGGCGATGCGCTGCCCAGTGGCTGAAGACCTAGCCAATGTCTCCCGTGAAAAGAAATAGTCCAGGAGCCGCCGGGTCATCAGCTTGGGTTTGTCGGTGGAGATCTGAGACAGGTCATCTAACTGATGATGTGTGATGTAAACGCCAGAGTTTGGGATCAGTTCTAGTTTGGGTCTTCCATTCTCCTGTGTACAAACACACAAAACCAAAGTTAGCATCACTCAGACACCCCCTTCTAGATCCATGGACTAGCTAACAGTGATCTGGAGTAATATGCTATTTCAGTCAGGGTACCGGCTTCCTCTTACTAGCACCTGAACTAAACATTGTGGCACCCACCATAATGTTGTAAGAAATGCAATGGCTCCACTTCCTCTATCCCCCTCCAGAGACACATACCCTAAACAAATATGGTCCCCCAAGGATAATGCCCAGTTGCACTAGCCCTACTTCTGTAGATTTGAGGGGTGTTAGGTCTCATGCCAAACACATTGTAATAGTTATAAAACTACATGGATAAGCTTGGGGGAGGGGGCATGTCTGTACACTCGTGGGCACATTGTGAAGGCACCATCTTTTTTCCGAAGCATTTTGATTGAAGAACCCCCCCTGAAATGAGAGCAGCAGTTGGTGGTTTGCATTGGTAGAGGCAGCCCACTAATCACATGGCAGATGTGTAGATGCTGTACCTCTACTGGAGATGCCCATGCAGGCGTGCCATCGGGCAGAGTGTCCTGGATGGTTTCATCCCATAGGCCTGATGAGTCGTTTGGTGCAACAGGACTCCCTGAGCTATCCTCTGCATTCATCCAGTACTGAAAGCCACTTGTGACACTGCTGACCCTCAGCATCCCTACTGGGGAAGAATCTCTCGCATGTGGAGGAGGCAGGATCTGAGGCTCTCGCGTGTTTGCAGCAGGAGGCAGGATCTGAGGCTCTCGCATGTTTGCAGCAGGAGGCTCTCGCATCTCAAAAGAAGGTGGCAACCCGGGAGGTTCTGGCATATCTGCAGAAGAGTACTTGGGCTCCCTCCTGGAAAGGAGAGGTGCTAAAGGCTGTGTACCATTCACCTGCAGATATAAGTACATAATTACCATACATGTAATTACAACTTTGTCCCTCCCCCATCAGACGCCATATGCAGAAGAGTAAAACATTTCAATTTCATACAGTTTCAAGAAGTAGAAATAAACAAATGTATGTGTCTGTCCTATGGACCCTCAAGGTACAGAGCTCTGTGTCCATGGTCTGTCCAAGAGCCACAAAGAGAAGCTGTAAACAAAGAGTAACACAAACCCACCTGGATAGTGCCACTCTTCTCCAAGTATCCCACCAGGCCCTTCAAAAACTGAAGGTTGTTCTCGGTAATGTCTGAAAAGACAGAGGTTAGAAGTTATGCACAGTAAGTGACCATTCTAGAACTGATGGGACACTGGACAGCTCTTTACAGACTTCCAGACCCTATGTACTCTTCATTCTGTACTACAATTCTGCTGAACACAAAGGATTCCTCTTAGAGGAAACCAGACAGTGACATAAGGGAACCAAAGTAGAAAGAGAGATATATTTATATGCACCTAAGTAGAGGAAGGAGCATCAATCCAGAGAAAAAGATCAGCAAAGAATATTACAGGAGACTAAAACTGATATTAAAAAAGTGCTTTTAACATCATAGAATAAGATGCAAGCCGTCCTTTGGCTTAACCATTCCCATACTCTCATAATGCTTTGGAATTCTAGATTGGCCTCACATCTCAAAAAACTGAAAATATAACATGAGCAAAGAAAACTCCCCTGTGCTCAGAAGAGAATCTATAAGAATTGGTGAATGCTAAGACTGAACATCCCAAGGGCTGAAGGTGGAATGGACCTTATAGAAAAATTATATATATATATATATATATAGAGAGAGAGAGAGAGACACACACTTAGGGCCTGATATTCAAAAGGCGTGTAAATGCCTTTAATTAGGATACTGAACCCACTTCAAAGCCTCGGGGCATGTTGGGGGTGTTACGGGACAGAGCAGAGGTGGAAACTGCTGTTCACCAGGTAGCGACAATATTGCACTGCTACCTGGTTAGTGATTCGAGGCTAAACCTAGGCTAGCTTTTGGCTCACCTAGTTTTAGCTGCGGATGCTGTCCGGGTAGTGTGAATATCACCACTACCCTATTAGCCTCGCTGTGGCATTGAATATCCAATGTCAGCGAGCACATAGCTTGCCTAATACAATATCAGGCCCTTACTTTATAACAACACAGACGCCTATAAAATACTAGCACAAATCCTGAAGCAATTTAATTTATTTAAAAGATTTGGTATACCGCTATTTGATTTTTACAGCATAGCGGTTTACAACATGGAAAACAAAGCAAGACAATATAAAAATCATAACATCAGAAGTTATTAAAATAGACAGGAGATGGGGATGAGTAACAAGAGTCTTTTAGCCAGGGAACATGAACAGTCTTGAGAAACACGGGATAGGTTTACATGAGATCAAATTCAATTGTGCTTGGTAAGTAACATGAGGAAAGGACTGAAAACTTGGTGTTTTTACTAAGGCCTTTTCTTGTGCTTTTTGTATAAGCTCTCTTTACGTAGTTCTTGGGAGAGTGAGTTCCAAAGCTGTGGAGCTTGGTAGCTGAATGCACAGATTCTGAAAAAAATGCAAGTAACATGTAATTTGCAGTGAAGATCTTCATGCTTCTACTTGGAACATGAGGAATTACGAGGGGTGCCGAGATAGATGGGGGAAGTCCAGTAAAGTAGGTGTAATGGGTCAGCAGAAAGATCTTAAATGTAATTTGGCTGACCACCGGGAGCCAATGTTGCTCCATGAAGAGGGGTGCAAGGTAGTCATCTCTTTTTGCCCCATAAAGGAGCTTTACTGCCTTGTTTTGCACTAACTGAAGCCTTTTTAACTGATATTGTGAGAGGCCATTAAACAATGAGTTACAGTTATCGAAGCATGTTATGACAACGGTGTGAAGACAGTTTTTGTGGGAGGTTTTTAATTTTAATGTATGTTAAATTTTTTACATTTAACAGCCAAAAATACCCCTTCCCGTGGGATCAAACATAGCAATATAATGTACAACACTATCCTCCTCCCACCCCAGGTTCAGGTACAACCCAAAAAGTCCAATAATGGCTTCCATCACATATCAGAAAGTTTACCATGAGACCTGTGAATAGCCATAAGTTGTTTGTGAAGAAGGGTTTTAAGGGCCTTTTGATCTAAAAAGTGTAACGATCTAGTTCTACAGAGGGCAGCATAAGAGCTCCTCATTGTCTGAGAAATGTAGAAATGGAATGATAAATCTTTGTCCCAAATAACTCCCAGTAGTTTCATCTTATCTATAATTACAATAGGAATCAACTTTATTTTAGGAACAAAAGGGGTCATATTACCCCGGATGAGATCTAGATGGCTTTTGTTTATTTGGATTCAGCACAAATTTGTTTCTCTCCCTCCATGAGAAGATGTCCTGTAATAAACTATTCAGGTTGGTCTCAAATTGAGAACTGGTTCCCTAGAACTGATTTGTGGGGAATGCTGTAGGAAAGAGGTTGAGGCGTGGCTGATACTATATTCGACGAGACATGAAAAACCCCATTTGAAAAGTAGGAACAAAACCAGTTTAAGGCCCTGTACGGCCTCTTTGCTGAAAATGTTCCAGTAGAAACTTATGGTCAATGGTATCAAAGCTGAGGTAAGGTCAAGTTGTATAAGGGGATATCCCTAAAATTGTCTTGATGTATGATTATCTCATTCAGTAAAGTTACTAGCGCTGTTTCGGTACTATGTTTAGTTCTAAAGCCTGACAAGGATGAAATGCATTTTTCGAATTAAAGAAACAATTGCACCTAGATTAAAGACTCACAAGCAAGCGTAAATATTAGCATGTACATTTTGACTGCCCACTCTCTGCCCTGGGCAAATACACACTGCCTTACAATGCACATATTTTTAGGCATGACCTAATTTTATAAGAGCCCATTTACCCACAAATATGGACTACAAAATTATCATCAAAAAGTGCTGAAGTATGAGGGTAAAAATCTAGAATGGGTTTCCATCTTTAAATTTGGCCAGCATGTCGATGACTAGAAAGAGTGAGAATCCACCAGTGCACGTAGGGAAGAAAGCAACAGAATTTGCAAAACAAGAAGCACAAGAGAATTGTAGTTGCCGTGTTAGACAACAAACCAGTTCTGGGTGCTACTGTTTTACTGGACTAAGTTAATGTATCTTTGACAAGCTTTCGAGAATTATCCTGACTTCATCGGGTCAATGAAGAAGCCGTTACAATGGGTTTAAACAGTGCAAACTCATCTAAATCTTAGTTGTCTGTGTATGTCATTACAGTTCAGAGATAGAGGGTATGGGGGGGTAGAAAGAGACGATAATATAGCGACACTTTATAGTTCAAAGGCCCTTGATCTGATAGTGGATAAGGAAACCAATGTCTTTAACTGGGCCAGTCCCAGAGTTGGTTCAAGGTATTGGTGCCCTAGGCAGACCTTAAGCTTTACACTCTCCTCAGCTTTCAAAATTATTCTTTAGCTTTGAATACCCTGCTCTTTACCACCCTCCCCCTCAAAAAAAGAGATATCTAAGTTACCACCCTAGGCAACTGCCTAGTTTGCCTAATGGTTAAGTGACCCTGGTCTCTATTCAGCCCTTTTTTTATGTCAAAATATTTGATCATTCTAAATTTCAATTGGTTTTCCTTTCAGGACTTCAACCTGTGAGGTCATTAAGGGCGTGAACTTCCTCTGAAAAGTGCTCACTACTGAGCTCTCATTCTGTTTATCTCTGGAACAGTTTATGATGCGTCGATGAAGGTTGACATGTTCTGTTTCTGGCTTCCAGTATTTCTCCAATGTTTCATCCCTCTTCATATTTTTCGGACTGGTTCATATACATTAATTCACAGAGGAACATGAATATGAGTCTTATTCTGAACGTATTTCCCATGTGAGTAGCTGTAGGGTCCTGTGATATGTGTTGGCCTAACTTGTATCATGGGGTCTAGCAAGATGGTGTCTCATTGTCTTCCGTTTGGAATTTACTCCTTACGAATTTTATTTCAGGTTAGATGGCTGGCAGAAGGTTAGAACTGGGGAATTTCAGTAATTCATCCTCCAGAAATAGGAAAACCATAAAGATCTTAAACCCCTTAGTTTTTTGAAGTTCTGGATTATGTCTTACTATCTTTTCATGGCTTTCCCTTCACTATATTACAGTAGGTTTTCCCTGAGTGTTTTAAGCAAGGATCCAATTTTCTTGGAGATGATTTTGGGGCAATATCCCTTTTGTTTAAAGGATTCTGTTAGGGCTTTATGGTGTTTATTCCTGTCTTGCAGGTCATAGCAAATGCAGTTGTGTCTTATAACTTGTCTGTTTACAGTGGGTTTTTTGTATGTGAAAGATGGAATTGGAGTTGTGAAGGTATTTTCCAGCTCATACTGCTAGACCAGTCCAGACAAACAGGTTATGCCCCCCCCCCCCCCTCCAGCAGATATTGGGAGACAGAGAAACATTCCAGAGCTCTGATTGGTCAGGCTCTGGATGGTATAGGCATACCCATAGGGGTCCTATCCAGTATTTCTCTGTCTCCAGCAGATAAGGTTACATCTTTTTTTTGTCTGTAGTTTTAAGTTTATTATTGCTTGGCTGTTTTTATTTTTTTTAATTTAATATTTATTAATTTTCCAAAGCAAACATAGCCATACTTATAACATATCCAAATACATAAGAATAAGCATAAAACAGAACCTCCACCCCTCACCTCCCGCAAATTAGCACACAGCTTGGCTGTTTTTATTGGAGGTACTCAGGGCACACTCGAGGTGTCCCTCTGAGTTTTCCCAGAGCCCCGATGGTTCTTTAGAGTCAAGGACCTAATTTGGGTAGAGCTCCCTGGTGCTCCGGAGGTACCCCAGCCTCAGGCCACGAGGGCCTCTGCCGTTTGGGAAACACATGCTGGCTCCATAGTTTTACATAGCATATGGTAGTAATTGCTGCATACCTTCTGTCCTCCGTTGAGCCTCGGCATAGCTGACTGACACAGTGAGTAAGCTGTCTCCGGACATCGTTAAAGTACCTTGGGGGGGGGGGGGGGGGGCTTGGAGTTCTGCCGGCAGCTCTTGGTTTCCTCACTGCCCGCTAACTCGGAACGCTGCTGCCGTGTGGTTTTTATAGCACAGCGTTTTCCCTGCGGGGCTGTTTCTTGTGCCGGCGGCCATTTTAAATCTTGTGATCCTGCTCCGTGTGATCAGGTTTTGAGCGGGAAATCTGTTTCTCAGCTCTTGGATCCGTTCTACCTCCCAGGCTTCTGTCACTTTCAATTTTCTTTGTTTTTCTGTCCTCCTCTGCTCAGACAGCTCAGTTTTCTTCGCGGGAGTCTCAAGTAAAAAAAAAAAAAAGGAGCATAGGAATGCCTTCCCTTCAAAGGTGCTTAGCTTGTAACAAGAAGCACAAGGACTTGCAGAATCGCCTGTGCGATGCACCCAGGGGAGTCTTCTGCCCCTCGGCTATCGCCTCTTCCGGTTCTGGACCTTCGCGACTCGGAGCCTCAGGTACCAGACGGCACACGCGTTTCTTCACTCCCAGAGGGATTACAGTCGGTTCCAGCCCTCTGTCCTCAGGCTTCCTCCACCGCTCCTCAGCTTGACACCGAAGGTTCCATGGATAGCCAGTTTCTAGCCCTCTTTCGTCAGGCATGGGCCTTGTGGCGCACAGAGTTCCCCCTGGCGCCTCCTATATCCGTGCCGGAGCCAAACCTCAGCACTGCGGTTTCCCTTTCTCGTAAGAGAGATCAGGGCACTACACTGGGACACGTCCTCCTAAGGTGGTCTCATGGTTGCAGGACCATTCTGCGGAGCCTGACGCAGGTAGATCTTCGGCAGAAGCGAGCTTGGCTTCCTCGGATCAGGAGGACGGGGAGTATTCTGCCTCAGAGTCTTCCTTGGGGGCTCAAGAAGATTCCCAGGATCTCAGTCTGTTTCGGAAAGAGGAGCTGCCTGCCTTGATAGCGCAGGTGGTTGATGCTTTGCGTATTTCTGATACCCCTGACCTGCCAGCTTCTCAGCCTCAGCCAGATCCGATTCTGCAAGGCATTCGGAAGCCTTCTAAGGCTTTTCCCTTCCCGGTGCAGCTCCAACAGATGGTGTCTCGACAGTGGGATTCACCGGATACGTCTCTGCGTTCGGCATGCCGCCTAGGTCAGTTGTATCTTTGGTCTCCGTCCGAACTTGACCGGTGGCTTTCATATCCCAAGGTGGATGCCTTGGTAACCGGAGTCACTAAGCGTACCACCATTCCTGTTGAAGGTGGAGCAGCCTTACGGGATCAACAAGACCATAAGGTGGAGGGTCTTCTCAAGACGTCTTTCTCAGCTTCCGCTATGTCACTCCAGGCGACTGTTTGTGGAGGTTTGGCAGCCCGGGCTTCGCTGCGCTGGATCCAACAGCTTCCTGAAGACCCAGCCGTGCAACGCTTGGAATCTGTTGCGGCCTTCCTGGCAGACGCCTTTTATGATCTTTTGCGTCTCTCTGCTCGCTCTCTAGCGGCGGTAACCGTAGCCAGGAGGTGGCTTTGGTTGCGTCAATGGGCGGCGGATGTCGCCTCCAAGACGCGTCTCTCCAAACTACCTTTCAAGGGGCGTCTGCTTTTTGGGGAGGATTTGGATAAGTTAGTAAAGGACCTTGGGGAGGTCAATCCCCAGCGGTTACCAGAAGATAAGCCTAGAGCTTTGTCGCGTCGGACCTCTCGGTCTCAGTCTTATCAGCGTTTTCCTAGATCTCGCGAATCTCGGAGATACTGGCCATTTAAGCAACCTTCTTCGACGGGTTCCCACAACCGCTTTGGCCAGAAGAATCAGTCCTTTCGAGGTGCCCATAAAGGTTCAGAGTCTTACTCAGGCTCGGGAAACTTCTCCGGATCCACGCATCCCTCCCGCTGATGGGACGAGCGCCCCGCACGAGAAAATCCCACCAGTGGGGGGGCCGCCTGGCATTTTTCTCTCGTCAGT
Source organism: Ichthyophis bannanicus (assembly GCA_033557465.1). Classification (NCBI taxonomy): domain Eukaryota; kingdom Metazoa; phylum Chordata; class Amphibia; order Gymnophiona; family Ichthyophiidae; genus Ichthyophis; species Ichthyophis bannanicus. The sequence continues at coordinate 645,209,432 of CM066032.1, forward strand.
GGGCGCAGATAACATCCGATCGTTGGGTTCTGGACAAAATTTCCCATGGTTATTCCCTGGAGTGTTGGCGACCCATTCCTGTCGCCTTCCTAAACTCCCCAGGACGCTCGCCTCAAAAGAAGTTTGCTATACAAGCTACGATTCAAAGACGACTTTACCTTCAAGCCATTTGCCCAGACGCCGAGCGCCGTCAAGGCTGCTACTCCATTTATTTCGTGGTGCCAAAGAAGGATGGGTCCTTTCGCCCAATACTAGATCTCAAGGGCGTGAATCGCAGCTTTCGCGTGCCTCACTTCAGAATGGAAACTCTTCGTTCCGTCATTCAGGCGGTTCGCAAGGGGGAGTTCCTAGCCTCTCTCGATCTCGCAGAGGCCTATTTTCACATCCCCATTCGACAGGAGCACCAGCGTTTTCTGAGGTTTGCGGTTCTCGGACAGCATTTTCAATTTCGCGCAATGCCATTCGGCCTTGCCTTGGCTCCTCGTACGTTCTCCAAGGTAATGGTGGTAGTGGCAGCGGCCTTGTGCCAGCAGGGCATTCGGGTGCATCCCTACTTGGACGATTGGCTAATTTGGGCAGATTCCTATCGGGAGGCCTGCAGCACCATGTCAACGGTGGTGACCTTCCTCGAACATCTGGGTTGGGTGATCAATCCCTCCAAGAGCTACCTTCATCCAACTCAGTCTGGAGTTTCTCGGAGCACTCTTCGACACTCGGAGGGGTCGGGTCTTCCTTTCTCAGGAACGCTTCCTCAAGCTCTCAGCTCAAATTCGGCTCTTCCTTACCCAGGACTCGCCGAGGGCTTGGGACTATCTTCAGATCCTGGGATCCATGGCAGCCACCATTGAGGTGGTACCGTGAGCCAGAGCGCATATGCATTGTCTTCAGAATTCTCTACTCGCCCGCTGGTCGCCGGTATCGGAGGACTATCAGATTCGTCTCCCGCTTCATCCGCGAGTCAGTCAAACTCAGCCTGCAATGGTGGCTTTCTCCCTGCAATCTGTTCAGGGGAACCTCTCTTGAGGATCCACGCTGGATTTTGCTAACGACCGATGCCAGTTTGACCGGCTGGGGGCTCACTATCAGACTCATCGGCACAGGGGAAGTGATCCCTGCACGAGTCTCGGTGGACCATCAACCAGCTCGAGGCCACAGCGGTCCGTCTAGTGTTGTCCGACAATGGTGGCATACCTCAACCGTCAAGGCAGTACAAAGTGTCCAGGAGTGTCGAGAGAGATGAGTCTGCTTTTCCCGTGGGCGGAGAAGCATCTGCGGATGATATCAGCACAACATATCGCAGGAACAAGCAATGTGCAAGCTGACTTCCTCAGCCGCCATACCCTAGATCCCGGGGAATGGGAACTGGCTCCCGAGGTGTTCCAAGCGATCGTTCAAAGGTGGGGCCTGCCCGGGATGGATCTCATGGCCTCGAAGGTGAATGCCAAGATCCCTCTCTTCTTCAGTCGATGGCGGGAGAACGTGTCCCAGGGGATAGATGCTCTGGCTCAACCGTGGCCAGAACAACTCCTCCTTTACGTCTTTCCTCCCTGGGCGTCGATTGGAAGAGTTCTCCGTCAGATACGGGAACACCGCTGACCAGTGATTTTGGTGGCCCCAAATTGGCCCAGAAGACCCTGGTTTGCCGATCTGATAAGGCTGGCACAAGTGGCCCCTCTGCACCTCACAGCTCCATCAGCACTGTTGCGACAGGGGCCAATTTCCATGGACGACCCCGCTCCTTACTCGCTTACGGCTTGGCTCTTGAACGTCGGAAATTGATCCGGAAGGGTTACTCGTCCAAGGTGGTGTCTACTCTTCTCAACGCCCGTCGTTCGTCGACGTCTCTCGCATATGCTCGGGTGTGGCGCACCTTCGAGTCTTGGTGTACGCAAAATCACGTCTCGCCTTGGCATTCTCGGGTTCCAGAGCTTCTGGCCTTCCTACAGGAGGGTCTGGATAAGGGCTTAACCCTAAGGTCCCTTCGGGTGCACGTTGCAGCCTTAACCTGTTTCCGAGGTCCGGTCTGCGGTCGGTCCCTCGCCTCACACTCTGATGTCTCCCGGTTTCTTAAGGGGGTTCGGCTTCTTCGTCCTCCTCTCAGAGCAGTGGTTCTTCCGTGGGACCTCGGGTTGATCCTCAAAGCCTTGATGCACCGTCCCTTTGAACCTCTTAAGGAGGCTTCTCTCTCAGACTTGACGCTTAAAGCAGTATTCTTAGTGGCCATTACCTCGGCCCGCAGAATCTCCGAACTCCAAGCGCTGTCTTGTCGGGATTCGTATCTTACCTTCTCCATGGAGGGTGTTTCTTTACGTACCGTTCCTTCCTTCCTGCCGAAAGTGGTGACGCCGTTCCATGTGAATCAACCTTTGTTGTTGCCCGCATTTTCAAAGGAGCAGTGTTTGGGACAGCAGAAGGGTCTTCGTACTCTGGATGTCAAGAGAATTCTCATTCATTATTTGCAGATAACTGATTCCTTTCGGATGTCCGATCACCTGTTTGTTCTCTTTGCAGGTCCGCGGCGAGGTTTTGCAGCTTCAAAATCCACTATTGCCCAATGGCTCCGCCTGACCATTTGCGCAGCCTATATCAGCACAGGCAAACCTTTGCCTGTAGGCCTTCAAGCTCATTCGACGCGAGCTCAAGCAACTTCTTGGGCCGAATGGGCGCACGTGGCTCCTCTTGATATTTGCCGGGTGGCAACTTGGTCGTCTCTGTCCACTTTTGTCAGACATTATCGTCTGGATGTTCAGGTGTGAGAGGACAGCCGTTTTGGAACTGAGGTGCTGTCGGCGGCTCTCTCGGCCCACCCTAAGGGTCGGTAGCTTGGGTACTTCCCGTTTGTCTGGACTGGTCTAGCAGTATGAGCTGGAAGGAGAAATTTTACTTACCGTTAATTTCCTTTCCTGGAATACTGCTAGACCAGTCCAGAACCCACCCAGGTGACACTGTCAGTGCTGCAGGTGCAGCGGAGCCGACATTCAGGTGTACAGCACTACCAAAACTTAGGGTTTTTGGTCAGTCATGGACCAACAGTCTCTCTTCAGATCTTTTTCATTTTTGAGTAGGCAGGTGTTCCTGTCTCATTTGTAGATAGTTGACCTGTTGGTTTCTTGGTTACGATGTTGTAGCTTGCTACAGGATACTGGATAGGACCCCTAGGGGTATGCCTATACCATCCAGAGCCTGACCAATCAGAGCTCTGGAATGTTTCTCTGTCTCCCAATATCTGCTGGAAGGGGGGCATAACCCGTTTGTCTGGACTGGTCTAGCAGTATTCCAGGAAAGAAAATTAACGGTAAGTAAAATTTCTCCTTCATCTGTCAGTATACTGATGTTTGTAAGTAACCATTGCCGACTGAGACTGTGTAGTGTCTACAAAGTTAATACTCTACATAGAGTAGTCAATCTTGAGTGTGATTGTGGGATGAGATGTACTGAAGGAGTTGTAAATATGTTTAAGATTCTCTTCTCCTTCAGTCCAAATTATGACGATATCATCTATGTACTGCTAATATCTAAATGGTTTGCTGTGGTACTCATTCAAGAATGGCACCACAGCAACCCAACCTTTAAACATCATTCTGATGCCCATGGCCTTTCCCATAATCCGTACATAGATGTCTTTATTAAAGCTAAAGTTGTCATGGATTGGGATGCGTATGGTATGAGTTACCTATACAACAGTTTTTGCTGGGTATTCATGGCCCAAGGAGGTTGTCGTTAGGCGTCTGTAACATGTTACTATGCGATCTGCATGGCAGACTGTTTGCTGTACAGGGATTTCACATCCATTGTGACAAGGAGGATGTCAGGCAATAGTTGCTTGATATTCTTTCATTTGTTCAGAAAATCTGAAGGAATCTGTAGATTTTCTGAACACATTTTGTGGTCAGTTGCTTTCCAATTTGTCCGACTTTACGTAGTTGAAGGCTATAAGACTGTGCTCTACTTTTGTTGTCTGCTGTTAGGAGTCTTGGTATTTAACCCGACTTAATTTTTATTTCAAGCTCAAATTTGTTCAGTAATTGTTTCTACTTTTTATAAGCATCTTTTCCTCAGCAGAATTAAAAGTGTATTGAATTCAAGGGATTTTTGGACAGTTGTACAAGCAATGGTGCTTTGCAGTATTGATTATTGCAATGCTCTATATTGTTAGTTATCCACTTACTGCTTAAAAATCACTTTAAATAATACTGAACACTGCTATTTGATTGTTAAGGGGCTATTCCATCCGTGACCATACTGTGGATTTTTATTGACTCCCTATGGAGCAACGAGTGAAATATGCAATATGCTTGTTAATTTTCAATGCTTTACCAGATGATGGATGTACTTTTGCGAAGGGGTGTTGACTTGTTTTCAGCTTATGCTGGGTCTTTGTTCTGCTGGGACTAAAGCTCATAGTCCCTTCCCTTAAAGCTCCCCCTTCCTCCTCAGGCCAGCCAATCAGCCAGTAACAACGGCTGTAAAACCGCCGCTGCAGGGGGCGTGCAGGACAACAGCGATCCCGATGGGGGTGAGAGCGGGAGCTCCCCCTTCCTCCTCAGGCCAGCCAATCAGCCAGTAACAATGGCTGTAAAGCTGCAGGGGGCGCGCCCGCACGCCTCGCCCAAAGGCCCTTTGGACCGTGGCGGTATACATTAATATCATGGACTGGATCATGATGCCTCAATTTGTGGTAACTTGCTGTTCTTCTTATATGTTTGACTGTTTCTTCCTCTACTCTGTCCTATCGTACAAATGGCGTTCTTTTCCTATTTCCTCAAATGATATAGTATTGTAAACCGCTTTAATGCCTTTTGGTCTGAGCGGTATATCAAATGATTAATAAACATACGCCTCTCTATAACTCATGCAACCGCCTTTCTGTTGTCATTTTTCTCTGTTTCTATAAAGGAAAAAAAGGGGACTGTTGTAGTTGTTGATATGGAAGGACAGACTAGATAGGCCATGTGGTCTTTTTCTGTCGTCATTTTTCTGTTTCGTCTCCGCTTTGGAATACTCTGCCTGACCCCGATTACCTGATCTTTTGAAAATACTTAAGTCATTCAGCAGAGTGCTAGGGATTAGTCTTTGCTTTAGCCTTTTGTAGAATTGCTTCAGATGCTCTTGGGGAGTCAAGGTCACTTGTTTTGGTATTTTAATTGTATTTACTTTATGCTGATTTATTTGTGTAGTTTACCTTGATACTGTGTTTTTAAGTATGGATGTTTTTTGTAATCTGTTTAGCATAATACCAATGAATTTTCAGAATATAAATATTTTCAGTGACTACACCTATACCCTACCATGGCTTAGTGATGAGATCCTGTCATGATATATACAAAGCTGAGCCACTCCCCCACAGAAAACCTCCCTCATCATCCATCCATCGCCAGGAGCCCCAGCTGTAATCTCACCCAATCTCCTAGCAGTAGTATCTTTCAGTCCCTCTCTCTCCTCTTCCCCCCCCCCCAAAACAAGACAGCTTCTTTAAAACCTCTGAATGCTACAGCGAAGGCCGGACCTTCACTTTAAAATGCTCTGTGGCGGCTACTGCTGCCACAGCTTCTCATGTCAGTGTTTCACCACTTCTCTTACAATGCCCCTTGTCGACACGGCCAATAACAGGTTTTCCCTTTGAGGCTTTCTATTGGCCTGAACAGCCACTAATTGGACAAAAAAACCCAAGAAAATTCCTCTATGCCAACCACATAATCTATAAGAACCGGTGTATCCTAAGCACTGAAAGCTATGTGGGTCTTATAGTGACTCTGTACAGCATGAGTATTCTATTACCAGCCACCCCCCACCCCCCTCTGCTATCCTTATCAATAGATCAAAATATTCAAAAAGTGTTATTAACAGCTACAGCTGATCTCTAGCTGTAAACCTGGAAAAACATTCTGATGAACAGAAGGAATGTCTAGCCCATATGCACAAAACAGCAGCAGCGTTTGCAAGACAAAACCAAAACGTTTTAAAGAGTCAGATTAATAAACAATAAAAATCAACTGACAAAAGCACAATTACAAAAACCTGAGAGCAAGAGTGGTGAACTTAAACTTAAAGATGAGAGGCTGATAACTGCAGCAGGAGACAGTGCACGGCAGCTCAGAATGGAGAACAAAACCAGTAGGACAGACGCATTTGGATTCTGTGGTGCTGAACTAGAAACAGTTATGAATCTTATCACTGATGCAGTGATCAGAATGCCTAAGTACAGATAGACACAATAAGGTAGCAGGGCTCAACCACTGGAAACTCATTCCTACTACTAAAAGCTCAATGCAAGAAAACCAGACCTAGCAGTAAGAAAAAACACATGAACAGCCTTGCTAATAAAAGTATCAATGCCAAGAGATCAGGACAATGTGGGAGAAATAAATAAGATATCCCAGTTTGTAATGGGCACTGCTGGTATGCTCTTGGTACATTTTTATAAGCAATACTGTGAGGGCGAGGTTTGCTCGTTTGAAGATGACAGCAGAACTACAAGAGAATCAAACTGCAGATAACATGAATACAGATCTAGTAAAGCTTGAAGAATGGTATATAATCTTTTGGCAAAGATTTGGACAGCAAAAGCCCAAGGGAGCGGTACACCATAGATAGGTGTCACATACCTATATGGTTATAAATTGTACATTTTGGTGTGTTTTCCAGCTAATTAGACGTTTTTTGAAGTTATGAAAAAAAAGTCAGCGTTTATCTGTGTTTTCACATGGCCGGATACCTTTTCCAGTGGAATGAGACATGTATGTTTGATTCATGTAGGAGTCATTAATGCAAAAAAGACACAAACACTGAGTACAAGATCCAAGACCAGCCAGGACAGAGGTGAAAACATACATGGGGGGTTCCACTATTTATCCAATATAAACCTAATTTATTTTTTTTTGCATCAGGGGTTTTAGTGGTGTTTCTCAGTTAAAACCTAAAATCAGAAGCCCTAAAGGGGTGACGTACTTCAATACATGAAAGAAGAACGGGACCTGGGTGGTGATCATAGCTGATAATGGTAACGGGCAGAAAATGCCCAAGCACAAGCCAGAAGGATGCTTGGGTGCATAGAAAGAGGAATAGCCAGCAGGAAGAAGAAGGTAATAGTGCCTCTTATAGTGAGACCTCATTTGGAGTATCACATGCAATTCTGTAGACCACACCTTCAAAAGAATATAAACAGGATGGAATCAGTCCAGAAGGTGACTAAAACAGTCCGTAGTCTTTGTCATAAAGCATATGGGGACAGACAAAGATCATATGTATATTCTGGAAGAAAGGCAGGAGAGGGGAGATATGCTAGAGATGTTTAAATAGCTAAGTGGCAGGAGGAGAACCTTTTTCAATTGAAAGACAGTTCTACAATGAGGGGGAATAGGATGAAGGTAAAAGGGAATAGACTTGGGGGGGGGGTGGATGTGTGGAATAGCCTCCCGGTAGAGGTGGCAGAGACAAATTCAAGGAAGCATAGGACAAGCACAGAGGATCTCTGAGGGAGAGGAGGAGATTGTTGACCTTAGTACAGTAGTTGGTCTGGATGGGCACACTGCATAGTTTTTATCTGCCATCATTTTCTGGGTTTACATATTACACCACATGGTACAATGGAAGAATTAAGATGAATGCTAGCAGTAAACCTCTGAGATCAAAACCAATATACCCTGGCTTGTGAGCAAGAGGCATTCCTGTCATAAAAAAGGTACAAAAACATTACCCCTGAAAAACACCCTTCCAGCCACTCACAAATGCTTCACAACAGGAACAAATTCCATAAATTTGGATGGTCATAACTTCAGTCCCAGTGGACAGAAGAATCAGTGTTGTCAAAAAGTCTCCCATTCCCACCTTCACCCCCTGAGTTCAGAAATCAGGACTAAGCAGGTATGAAAACAAGCTGCCTCTTAACTTTAAAAAAAATGATTGTCCATTTGTGAGCTACCTGACATGAACCCTTGTCAACTTCACATGCACCATTCAGGCAGTGAGCAAGCAACAAGCCTCGGGTACTAATGTGCTTGATCTCTTGGTGCCCTATCAACTGACAGTGCTGCTTTGCACTACAGACCAGTGGCTGAGATAGGCGTAAGGTCCAGGGCCACTAGCCCAGAGAGAGTGACAGCAACAGCCCCCAACATTGCCTACAGCAGAATCTGCACTGGCCACAGCCTTCTCATTCTATTATTATATCAGCAGGAGGCAAAATGATCTTTAGTGACAATGAAGGGATATAAAGGCGGTTAAAACCTTTTCTACTGATTATATTAACAGGCTGCTACATTCTAAAGTCCTGACATCATGCCCAGTAACCTATCAGGCTGCTAGACTAGAGAGTGAAAGGATTCTGTTACCAACAGAGCAGTGTCTGGAATCCAGCAGCAACCTCCCACAGGCACCACTGTCGGCACAGCCCCTGCTGGACAGCAGGTCATTCTGCTCCTCTAAGCTCCGCAGCTGGCTTTTCAGTTGTTGATTCTCCAACTCCAGTCGTCTGATCCTCCTGTCCTGCTGTATAGATACCTCTTCTCGAGATGCAAGCAGCTTTTGTAACTCTGTCACCTGCAGCTCAAGTTCTTTTACGAGTTCTGCATATAGCCCAGTCACTCTACTCCCACGGCTACTGCTGCCAGCACGGCCACTCCATTGAGAAGTATCACTAGGGGAATATTCCAGACCTGTGGTCTCCAATTCTTCCAACCTCTGCTGGCTACGCTCAAGGGGACTGTTGTATATGAGTGAAAATCCAGGATGGGCCCTCCTGAGGTGTGTTCTGTCCCGGTGGCACCCTGGATCAATAGCTGAAGTCTGGAGTTCCTGCCCATTTACTTGTTGTGTGAATGGGGAGCTGAAACCGGCCAGGGTCAAAGGTCCATTGGTTGTCTTCTGCCGTTTCCTGGCCATTTCTTCTTTAGTGCTCAGCAGGTGGTGGCCGACCCTTCCCAGGCCAGGCAGCACTGCTTGGGGCTGTCCACTGCAATGAAACCAGCCAACACTGAACATCAGTTACTTCACTTCTCAGCTCCCTGGGTTTTCCACCACCCTCTCCTCCTTCCCTATAAATTGTGACTTTTCCCCTCACCCCACCTCATGCTGTGCTATTCAGAATTTTGAACAAATTATCATGTTTTTAAATATACCATAATGATATATACTTTTCCCCACCTGACACATTCCAGGGAGGCTGCATGTCGTGGGGAGTCTAAAAGCTCCAAGTCATGATGTGGCTGAAAGCTGGCACTGCACAAAATATCTCCCCCTAGTCCATTGCCTGTCATCTCATATGGTTGGCGACTGTCTGGCTGCTCTTCAGCGCCTATCTCTTGCTCCATTGTTGGAAAATTGCTCTGCAGAGCATGCAGGTCACAGACACCATCAACCATTAGTAGTTATGTTCTTGCAGTGCAATCCTAACACCTGCAGAATACATAAGGAGCCATGAAACAGTCTTCAGGAAAGGGAGTGAGTGTCAGAGGAAACACATAGACTATTGTTCATATGTACACCAAGGAAATATTCAGAAATGGCACAACAATATTTGTTCTTCATGTTTGGCTTCAGCCCTTTTCAAGTGTCCCATGGCCTTTGCTAATTTAGCTTTTTGTAAATCCCTGAACCCATTTATACTGGAGAAGTAACGTAATAATTAGAGCAGTAGGCTCAGAATCAGGTAAGGCAGAGTTCAAATCCCACTGCTGTCCCTTGTGATCTTGGGCAAGTCAATCAACCCTCCATTGCCTCAGGTATAAATTTAAATTGTAAGCCTTCTGGGTACAGGGCAATACCTATTGTACCAGAATGTAACTCCTCTTGGGCTACTTCAGAAATAGGCATGAGATAAATCCGAAATCCCTTCCCCTTCCTTTTATCAGCAATGAAGACTCCACTGTAGATGACTTAAAAGTCACTTACAACAAATAATGACATCTGCAGGTAAGAAAGCGGCAGCAGTAAAGATCTAATACAGAATAAACAGAAACAAAGATGCAGAAACTTGTAGGATCCATATTCCAGGGCTAGTTTTTTTTATCGTTACTGAGGGTCCTCAGATTGTTTCAGATCTGATCAGTAACAGACTGGGCCAATGCTGGCTTTGCACACTTGCATCAAAGAACTTTCAGTCCTGCCTGATGTCGGACAATAGCAACCACAAGTCCCAAGATGCACATAGGCAAAACCGAGACTGTATGACCTGGAACCGCCAGATGACTCACTATCACTCCACTCACACCCCAAAGCCTCTCAACCCCACAGATTCTTCCCTTAAAAAAATACAGCCACAGCGATAAACCCCAAGCTCCCCAGCAATGAGGACCCGTTGCACAATGATGACGTCTGGTGCAGACAAGTTTAGACGGCATGAAAACGGCGATGTCATCAATCATGCGACGGCTTATATTGCTATTGCTAATTATAAGAGCGGCCGGATCCCTGCGAGTCCTGCTGGCCCAGCGCCCTCCTCTCCCTCAGCTCCCATGCTCACTGCACCTTAAATAAATCCTCCATGTGCCAATTTACACCGCTGAACAACATTTCCTGGTCACTGCTCACACTCCTCGTTCCTCATTGCATGACTGGGATTGTTATCTTAGTATTGATTGGTTAAACATTTCGAGTCTTCTTCAATAGGCTACCAATGGAATTTCAATATATGCATGCGTGTGGGAGGGGCTCCATTACTGATTTTCTATTGGGTCTTCCCTAAACAGAGGCGTCGCCGGAAGCCTTTCTTGAGGACGGATTGGCAACTAGCGATTGAAGGGCAGCAAGGCCCCGATTTATTTCCGGGATTAGCTCAATCAACCAAAAGGAGTTCAGGCGCTTTGTTTTTGGTGTTTTACAGCCAAATGAGCTCCGCGGCACTGGCGTGGGGACGTGATGACGTTGCTGTTGCGTGGTGCGCTTGCTACAGAAACACTATTTGCTTGGGCTCGTCAAATTGGAGCTTGCACAGTGGTTCGGTCCGACTTTGTGTCTTTTAGGGTCCCGAGCTGGACTGACGGCATGGATCTGGGGTCTATGAGGCAAAATTATCGCGGAGACCAGGAGGTAAGCCATAGTGCGCGGTCTGAGAACTACAAGACCCAGCATGCCCATGAATCGAGCAGCGACGCTTAGGGCTGCGGAGCCCCATTAGGTCCCCCAAGGTGCATTCGGGGACTTGTAGGATTTCAGTAACGGATGAGAAAACACCCAAGTCCGTGCAGCGCCAGGTGTGTTTCTATTGCAACAGTGAAACGCGTTACACCCGAGGGATCTGTGTCCCCGGGATTTAACTACAGGTGCAAATACGGCGATACACATTTAAATCCCCCCCCCCGCCCCGCCCCGCTGAATAGGCGAAAGCCAGCTCCTGCGATTTAATGTTGTGCAATCTAGATCCGGGTTCAACTGTTTCCATAAATAAATAGATTATATGTAGGTGATAATTCAGAGCAACTGAAGCAATGGGTATGAATCCTGAAGAGGACCCAGAGCAAACTGACAAATTGAATAGTTGCAAATCACGGGGGATCTACCTGGTGGTATCATCCAGAAATCTGCCTTCTCCTCCACCAAGTTCTCCAGAGCTGCATGCTTGTCTCGCTGACAGACTCGAGGTCTGTTCCGGGATGCTGCAGATCAGCAGACAGCTGCGCTTTTTCTCCTGCGAATGGGCCTAGATATTCCCCTAGTCCACAGTGGTTCTCAACACAGGACTAGGGGCACACCCAGCCAATCATGTTTTCAGGATAACCACAATAAATATGCATGAGCGAGATTTGCATGCATTGCCTCCTAGGTATGCAAATCTTTATTATGCATTTTCATTGTGAATATCCTGAAAACATGACTGGCTGGGTGTGCCCCAAGGATTGAGTTGAGAAGCCAAGTCTAGCTATGACTGGGGATCAGTTCATTTCCTTCGGGCTCCCACTGTCAGGTCTTCCTTGGCAAACTTTGTCTTATCAGTGAATGTGTGATCTCAGGCCTGCATGAGAGTGGCTGTAAGACATGGCTTTTTCCCACCAATTCTTGCTGGATAGAGAAATCTTGACATATCTACCTCTGACTGCTTGTTTAAAAATATATAATAAACTGTTCTTATTTTACTGCCAATAATCTGGTAGATTAGTCAGCAAACATGAATTCTTATTTCACTATTGAGGTCCAGCAAACCCTGTAGAGGTTAATGAGTGGTTTATTTATGTACATATTGCCCTGTTACCATGTGATAAGAAGTATATCAAAATATGTAATAAACTATAAACTACTCTGTCACAGTAGGTCTAGGGAACACTTCACAAAATTAACTGATAGAAGATTTAAAACCAATTTAAGAATGTTTTTTTTTTCATTGGCTATAGTGAAGCAATGGAGCCTGTTTCTGGAGGCCGCAGTCAAGAGTCATAGTAATAGCTGCACAAGTATCTAGAGAACAGCCTCATTAACAACTAGACTGGTAGATGAGTGAGCTTCAGGGAAGGGATGTGGCCTAGTGATTGGGGCAAGTTGCCTAAGGCTGGAGGGCTGGGGGTTCAAATCCCGCTGGAGGACAGCAACCTCAGGCTGGAGGGACTGGGGTTTCTAGTCCCACAGCTGCTCCTTGTGGCCTTGGCAAGCCACTTAACCCTCCGTTGTGTCAGGTACAAAATGTAGTGTGTGAGCCCTTCTGGGACAAGGAAAATATATACCATACCTGAATGTACACCACTTTGACCTGGTGAAAAGCAGTATATAAGCATTAATAAATAAATAAAATAAGGGATCTCTCCTTTTGGGTTCTGATGGTTTGGTTTTCAGGTGACCTGGACTGGTCACTGTCAGAGAGACAGGTTGCTGGGCTTGATTAACCTTGGCACTAGAAGAATAAGACATTTTCTGGAGAGCAGTCATTTGGCATGGGTATGCAAGCTGTGCTCTCCTATTAAAGAGGACTAGATAATACAGAAGTCTTGCTTCAGCCTGAGAATTAACAGGTTTCATTGCTGTTCAGCACCATGGGTTGGACAGCTCCTTTGACAGAGTTGCTCTGTTCAAACTAAAAAAAACCCCTAATGTCTGAAAGTCCCTGGGTTTTGAAAGATCTGCTGAGGGCCTGTTGGCTGTCTCTTTGCTTTGCCCAATCTTCACTAGAAATGTGGCTCAGAAACTGCCACCAGGGAGCTCTAGCAAATGCTTCAAATGTTGCCTTTCTGCAGGGAACTAACACCAATGACATGCTAGGGCTGCAGCATGGAACAAGTACAAAGTAGAAGCATTTTCCCTTCCGCTTGGTAACACTCACCTTATGGGCAGGTTTCCCTTAGAAAATGAGCACTAGCCTCTTCTATTCTTTCACTCACAGGCCTTCGAGGAGAGCCATCTGACTTGTCTAGACCCAATCAAGCAGTTCACTGCATGGCTACAGGAAGCCATAGAGTGTCCTTCCATCGGAGAGGCGAATGCAATGTGTTTGGCTACGTCTACCAAGTGAGAGCATCAGTGCCATATGTTTGGGGGGTATTGCTACTCCTTTAAAAAATGTGCTCAGGTCTTATTGGAATTAGCTGGGGTTTTGGTTTATTCAGTCAGAGAAATTGGCAAGCTCCTTCAGCAGCAGTTGCCCGTAATACAGACTGGATGGGTCATTCTGGGATTTGTCTGCTGCCATTTGCTGTGTCCATAGATTAACTCTCTGCAGATATTCAGAATGCCATATAGAAATCACAAGGGAGACTGGGCCCTCAAAGCTTTATTTAACTGTTCCAGTGCTTACTAGAACCTTAAGTCATTGAGGGAAGAGGAGCTGATGGGTTTTTTTGAGCATGCTGCTGCTGACTGAGTCTTTCTGTCTGTTTCTCAGGGACGGGCAGCCATCTGCTCGCATGGTGCTTCTGAAGGGAGTTCAGCAGGAGGGATTCCGTTTCTTCACAAACTCTGACAGCAGAAAAGGAAAAGAGCTGGTGAGGCCTCTGCCCCAGATGTGTCTTTTCCAAATCTTTAGAAGGAGCAGGAAGGTGTGCCTGATTCGGGTGCCTGTGTGCGCCTACATATACCACATAGTCATTGCAGAGCCTTATGAGTGGTGGTAGTAGCACTAAAGACACTCCACAAAACTAATTGGTAGCACTTCTTTGAGGCTGCTTTTGGATCCTGACTCCCTTGTTCACCACGCACGTGTGTTATAACTGGTTTCCCTTAGCTCTGCACTAATCCCCTGTTGGCAATCTGTCTGTCTTGAGTAGACTGTAAGCTCTGTTGAGAAGGGACTGTTTCACAGGTATGCATGTGAGAAGTAGTAGTGTCTTTTTAATGACCATGCATGCATGATAGTTGCCACTGTATTCTCTCTGATGCTACAGGTTTGAGAGTTTGGGTGTTTCTGCATATCTGACCATGTGATGATACAACTGTGGCCTCATATTTGATGATGATGCATGACTGCAGCTTAGTCTTCCTTCCTTTCAGGCCTCTAACCCCTGGGCATCTCTTGTCTTCTATTGGGAACCTCTGAATCGCCAGGTAAGTCCTGCCCCAGTATCCCAGCCTTGGGATGGTGCTGTGTCAGGGAAGGTGTGAGACCCTATCTTTTCCTCAGCTCCTGTTCCTTTCTGGGGCTGCCTTAGCAGTTCTTCTGCTAACAGTGGAGAACAGAATGGCCAGCAGAGCACAGGATGTGCAGACTTCTCTTTAATCTGTTGCCCTTCTGATGGCAGGTGCGGGTTGAAGGGCTGGTGGAGAGGATTTCTGAGGAGGAATCAGAGCAGTACTTTCACACTAGGCCAAAATGCAGCCAGATTGGAGCAGCTGTGAGTCGGCAAAGTGAGGTGATTCCAGATCGAGAGGTAAGGGCCAGTGCATGGGGAGAAGGCTCATTTATTCCTCACAAGCCCTTCCCCTGCCTTCCCTGCCTCTGGAGGAATAAGCTCAGGCTTTGTCTTTGCAGTTTTTAAGAAAGAGAAATATTGAACTGGAACAACTGTATCGGGAGAAGGAAGTGCCCAAACCGGAGTCCTGGTGAGTGCTGAGCTCAACTCTGGGAGATGAGGAGCTTAGGTTTCAAACTGCCCACATAGCTTCAAAGTGCTATCTATCATCAGAGTTTTGCCCCAGTTTTAAAATTAAACATGTAGATTTGGTTTTCATTTGAAAATGATCTCAGAAAAAAATATCCATCTGCACTTATAGTGCTAATTTGTGTGTTGGGGGGGAGGGGGGGGGGGCTGGTCCTCGAAAGAGAGTATGTGTAAATGCAATCCCTTCCCAAGCTCGATCCCAGGAACTTCTCTTCTTGCTGTGGCAGTTCATCCACACACAGAGAGTAATTTTCTGAAAGCCTATTTCTGGGACAAAACAAACCCTAGATTTCCCATGAAAATGGCTTATAAAATTCCCCTCCCTGTGGAGACGTGCATACCTGTATGTATGCAGATACAGGTGTACAACACAGCTGTGCGCATGTGTCTGTGGGTGGATGTGGACTCATGCTCTCCCTTTTTCGGGAAGGTATGGAGGAGTGCTAGTGGTGAATAGGATTCTTGGAAGCACACAAGTCTCTGACTCGCATCTATTTGCAAGATTTTGGATATTCAAGAGCCTTGGGACTGCAGCTTTTATCTCAGTTTCTCAATCTCACTATTTTAGGGGTGGCTACATTTTGAAACCAGATGTTATAGAGTTCTGGCAAGGACAGACAAATCGCTTGCATGATCGTATTGTCTTCCGTCGTCTTCGGGTTGGCGATGCACCTCCAGGGCCCATGACACACTGTGGAGAGCGAGACTGGGTGTACGAGAGGCTTGCCCCCTGAGCACAGAGCACTGGGGATTGACTTCTGCCATTCAAGAGAGTGATGGGATAAGAATCACCCTCTCTAACTAGCCTTGTGCTGGCAAAAAAAATCATATTTTAATGTGACTGGAGAAATTATGTGCAATATGTCTTTTGTTCCATATCAAAGGCTGTGGTAATTACCATGTCCATAGTGCATACCAGATGCACCATCTGGATGCCAGGTGGGTACCGTATCCTTGTAGCATTTCACAAAATCCATGGAAACAAAGGATAACCTGTCAAATCATGCTATGCCTCTCGCTTTCATGTCAAAGTGAACTTTTATTTGTTTGATTCCAAAATAGCTTTTGCCTCAATAAATCTGTGAATCCATTTGGTGCCACAGCCTGTGTCCCTGTTGGGTTTTGTTCTTATGGATAATTTCTACATTTCCAGGTTGAGTTTTTTTAATTGATTATATGGTGGCTTTCAGGAGGCTATGAAGGGTCAGACTGAGAACCTCATGTGGGAACAACCTACAGCAAGTAAGCATTAAACTCCAGAGGTTTCCTGCTGTATGTAATTGTAAATTATAGCAGCAACAGAATAAGCTAAGCGCTGATCTCCAATTTAACAAGTAATTAGCTGTGATTCCCAGATTCTCCAAAGACGGCGTGGGGTATGCAACCGCACTTGCTGGTGACATCACCGACATGCCGGCTCTCCCTAGCTTGGACTTGTCTAAGCATGCGCACTGCCCTTCCCTCCCTGCCTGTCAGCCGTCTGTTAGTTTTTTCTTCTGCCACGGCTCTCCCTCTGCAGCTTGTGCCTTGTTTTTCCTTTGCCTCCACATCTCCTGCAGGGGGAGCCCTGGTGCCAAGCTACATTTTCCAGGACTGTCCTAGAGAGTAATCTGGCTTCCAGCCTCTGATCTGACAGGAGCTGCTGTTTTTATTAGCTGTGTTGACTTTAGAATTGGGATCTGTCCCAGTGAAACTGTGGCTAGATAGCCTTTGACCTCTCCTTACAGGTTTTGTAGGCCATGTGTAAACCAGGCTTAGAGATTTACAGTCTAAACCCAGGGGAAGGGAGGATCTCAGGCAGAGGAAATTGAAGTCGCGGGACAGGGCTCTGTGTCTGGATATCAGTGATTTGGCCTGCAGCCTATTCCAGCTCCTTGTGCAAAATACCACATCGGTCACAGTGGCCCACTGAGGCTGCTGCTGACAGATGGGATGGGGAAGATCTGCGTTTTGCTTTGACTAGCCTGACCCTGCAGAAAGAACATTTTCAGGCAATTGCATAGATTTTGTATTAATCAAATATTTGCAAAGAACATTGCCACCTTAGTAACCCCTGGGTGCTGTGGTGTACAGGTGCTGCTGGATTAGCAAGAGCTGTGGTGAGGGTGTCGCCTTTGGCACAGCAGGGTAAATGTACAGGAGAAACAGTGATTATAGATACCCAGAAGAGATGTTAAGAAATGAGTCAGCGTTGGTACACGCCCTGAGCAAACATCTGCATAATGATCCAACATCAAAGCAGGCGGGGGGGGGGGGGGTGTGAAAGGAAGGGACTTCTGTCTCCCTCTTTCAGAAACTCCAGTTTTCTTTAACAAAACTCTCATGCATCTAAGAGAATGGTAAGTGATAGTTCTGATATGCACCAAGGAAAAGAAACCTTAAGGTTTCAAAACAGTGAATAAAACTGGGCAGAAAGGATAGTGGATGCATGGAAGGTTCTCCAGGGAATGTGCTGACCACAAAATTCAGGAAAGTCTGGGCTGAGTATCAGGAGAGCAGGGGTAAAGGTGAGGTATGCAGCATGGGCCCTGCAGACCATGTGTAGTTCGGTTTTTAAAACTTTCCTTATTAAACAAAAGAGTAAATTTACAGTTGTGAAAACAAGGGGGGCTTACCCTCATCAAATGTAAAAATGTGAACTTGTTAAACCTTAGTTACTTGGTAATAAGTTCAATTTGATTTGGGCCTTTTCAGTAGAAGCATTGGTGGGATTGGAACCCTGGTTTCCAGAGGCCCTCATCCTGTTGTTTTAAGCATTCAGTTACATTGAAGTCACCCTTATTAATCTTAATATATCAGCACAGACCATAGCAGCAAAATAACATCAGATATGCCATACTGGGTCAGACCAAGGGTCCATCAAGCCCAGTATCCAGTTTCCAACAGTGGCCAATCCAGATCACAAGTACCTATCAGGTTCCCAAAAGGTACATAGATTCCATGCTGCATGCCCCATGGGTAAGCAGTGGATTTCTCCAGTCCTCTTTAATAATGGTTTATGGACTTTTCCACCAGGAAGTTGCCCAAACCTCTCTTAAATCCAGCTTCGCTAACAGATTTTACTATGAATTCCAAAAATGTTCTCTGTGCCTCAAACAGTGATGTCTGCTGTACCTGAATAGCAGAAGAATAACAGAGTTTCAGACTGGACTATGTTCTCTCCCCCCACCATGTGTACAGCAGGTACCGCGGCACTTTGTGTTCTGTTTTCATTTTTCATTCAAAGGGTGGAGATGATGGAGGGGGGAGGGGGGAATTCTTTCTGTTATTGTGCCGAGGGCTGCTCTTTATTTCACACAGGCTCATGGCTTTCCTTTGTTTTCTATGTTGTCCTGGCCACTCCTTGTCAAATAAAATCTTTACCACTTCCGTGTGCACCTGTGCAAGTGGGACCCGGTGTGAGCCTGTATCGCCACACCCTGCCTCATCTGATGCGCTGGGCTTCTGCTGACATACAGCTCATCTCTCCCTAGTTGCCTGCTCTTTAAGATGAAAAACATACCTGCGACCTCTCTGAAGCTTCACAACTTGCCTGCCATAGCCTGACTCTTTCTCTCTGTCCCCTTCCCCATAGAGAGCACAGCTGACAGCGTGCTGAGCATTGTTTAAATCTCTCCATACAGATATAACGTGTCCACCTCAAATATTACCCCCTCTCCATGCAGACAGAACTCATTCAGCTCCAGCACTGTCCCAGCATCTCCCCTCCCTATGCAGTCATATCGCACTCATTTCCACCACTGTCCCCAGCTCCCCCTCCCACTGAAGGCAGATCTCAATCGGCTCCAGCACTGACCCCCAGCGTCTCCCCCGCCCCATGCAGTCCTATCTCAATTCCAGCATTGTCCCAAACTTCTCTCCCTCCAGCATTGTCCCCAATGCCTCCCTCTCCCCATGCAGTCAGACCTCAACTTCACCACTGTCCCCAGCGTCTCCCTCCCCATGCAGACAGATCTGCCAGCTCCACCACCATTCGTAGCATCTCCCCCTCCCCATGCAGACAGATCTCAGTCAGCTCCAGCACTGTCCCCAGCGTCTCCCCCCTGACATACATAGAACACCTACTGGCTCTCGCACCCGCTTCAGATTATCCCTGAAACATAATCATAGGAACAGTGTATTTCCTCTTCTATTTATTAACCAAAGATAATTTACAAGTTTAAAAAATTGCTTCAGTACAAAGAACTTCATTTTGATTGCTGAGTAAGCAACAGGTTTTCCTTCTGGCTCTTCACTAACCCTCTCTCCAGTCCACGTCATATAGATAAAAGGGGTAGCACCTAAATAGAAGCTCCCCAAATGGGAGAGGAAAGCACTTTGGGGCCTGACTTACAAAGACTTTTCTTCTATTCTGTTCTATGGGAAAAAAGCTTAGTAAATCAGAGTCTTAGTGTGTCAGGCACTCGCCAGTTATAGGTGAGTGGGAGCCGAGCCTACTTCATTCTCTCACTAATAAAGGTGTCATCATCTAGCTGAGTCGGGAGCCTTCTCCTGCATCCTGTGCCCGTGGCATTGGAAAGAGGTGGGTCACATGGGCCCTGGCCCCACCAAAGTCTCACTGCTGCGATCTCCGGCCTTCCCCTCCTATCTGTCCATGGGGACCCAATCTCCCGCAGGCAGACAGGAGGGGTCTTTCCCACAATCGCAGGGCTCTTTTGCCGTTGGGGGATGGGATCCCTGCAAGCAACCCGCTGTGTGCCAGGTGGCAATCGTGGCAAAGAGAAGAGGGGATGGCTGGCAATCGCAGTCTCACTGAGTTCAGCTGGCCAAGGGGTGGAGCTTGGCCCTCCAAACGGAAACAGTGTTATGGAGCCTCTGCCCTGTGCCCATAGTCTGGTGCTTCCTCCTGCTTTCAGGCCTTTGCCTTCCCTTCCCATGTGCTCTCGGGTCTCCTTTTGTCCCCAGGTCCTTGGCTGAGGGCCTTTCTCTGGCCACAGAGCCATGGCTGGGGATCAACCCCCACTGTTGGGCCTTCTTCTGTCCCTAGGGACCCCAATGGCAGATTTTGTCTGATCAGTGAATGTGTGATCTCAGGTCTGCATGAGAGTGGGTGCAAACTGCAAGGCATGGCTTTTTCCCACCTGTTCTTGCTGGATAAGAGAAAGCTCGACATCTGTGTTGGGACTGTCAGTGCATGTCTGATTGCTTATTTAAATATAATTATTTTTCAATAAAAATAAAACTGTTCTTATTTTACTGCCAATGAACTGGCAGAAGTCAGCAAAAATGAATTCTTAGCTCGTTACTGAGGTTCAAGGTTACTTCATTGGCTGTCAGAGTTGAGATTGAAACTGCTGACTGAGTTGGGTCTCCATAAGAGAGGAGGCACTGCCTCAGGTCTTCCCGGGGCAGAAGCTGCTGCCTCTGGTGGGTCTCTCCACGATGGGAACCACTACCTTTGGCAGGTGTCTCCGGAGCCCATGCAGCTCTTTCTCAGAGTTTTCTATGTCTCAAGTCTGGCTTTGAGCTGTTCACTGCTCGTCAGCACAGGCGGTGCTGTCCGTGTACAGGCTAGGGTTTTCTGCCAGCGTTGCCCGAACCTTTTTCTTTTCCTTGAAGCGACCTGAGTTGGATACTTTCACGTGTTTCCCTTTGGTGCTTTTGTCAACGATTTTCTCGAGGCGTGCGTTGAATTCGCTCTCAGTGGAACCGTCCTGCTGGCCTGGTCCCACCTCCTGCACCTTCTCGTTGCTGGAATAGTCCGCAGGGATCTCATACAGCACCTTAGGGCTGGACTTCTTTTTACGCAGAAAGGTCAGTTTCCACCAACTGTAGCTGTTATCTGCCATGATGGTTGGCTGAGGAGAACAGGAGAGCGCCGGGCCAGCCCTGCAAGCAGAAGAACACCAACATCAGGAAGGTCGCCTCTCCCTAAGAGTGTACACCCTTGATAAAGAGAGACCCAAGAAAACAAAGGACACAGAGAGAGTGATAGACAAGAGACAATGGAACAATGATGGAGACAGTGACATAGGGACAATGACAAGCTATGGTTGGCTGGGTGGGGGCATTTGCTTCCCTCACCGACTCGCTCTTCCACATTGTGAGAACACACAGGAGCAGGCGAGAGACCCCAGCCACAGATGAGCTCTTGGACATGGCACTCTAATACAGTTTGTGTTCAACCATTTTATCAACATGTTGAGAGATTGCTGTTAGGATCAGCCCTATCCAGTTGAGTTTCTTTGATCCTTCAGTTCCCAGCTGCTTCTTTTCTTTCCAGCTCAGTTGGAGCCACGACTGGGATGTGATGCCTAGTTCACAGCTACCTGAAGATTGTTCCCCTATTTTATATCCCCTTTCAATCCTGGACCCTAATTCCACTCACTAGGCATCACGGTCTCACAATGACACCAGCTCTCTTTCCTCCAAGTGCCTTTGCAGCAACCCCAACTTCAGCTGGCTTGGGGAGTGGAAGAGATGAGCTGGGAACCGAAGAAGCAGTTTCCGCGAGGCTACTCAAGTATCTTACAGCATGGAAAGCATTAAGTCCCGCTGATATATGAAAGCACTGACGCAGGCCCAGATGAAGTTAGACATACCAGCTGCACCAGCGCCATTACCTCATAGTTTGAAAGGGAGGAGTGGGGAGGGGGAGGGTTACATTGTCTATTTTTTGGAGTAATTCCTTTTTTTGAACAGTAAGTTGCATTGCAGGTGTCATTAAATAAAAAGAAAGTATGGAAAATACATAAATACTGTAAACTCCCCCACAGGCTCCCTTGGCTCTTCCAGTGTACCTCATTCCTGCCCTGTAGTGCCCTCTGCTATTTTAGACCGTGCAAATACTGTAGGTAACCCAAAGGTTTAATTTCTACACTGAAACGTTGTGACACGGCGGCTGCATTTGACAGGAATGTTGCCATCTCATTGGCCCCCTCCGTTTAGAGAAACTGAAGCTGCTCTTTGCCCTCATCTGGTTGTTCTAAGCAAACAGCACTGCCGGCAGCTCCCTGTGCAGGGGTGGGAAGGGAGGGGGAGGGAGGCAGCATGAGTGAGTGTGAGGGTGTCTTTGGAGGCTGCAGGCCAGTTTCCTACTATTTGCTTCATAATTCCCATTTTGTTCATCCCCCAGCCTTCAGGGATGATCTTGTAATCTGCTTTGGGTAGCGAAACAAGAGACTAATAAGTGAGTACGGAAGGATGGAGGAAGTGGCTCAATGGTTACAGCAATGGCAAAGTCCCTTCATCTCCCATTGCCTCAGGCACATGCTTAGATTGTAAGCTCTCAGGGGAAGGGGCTTGCATTTAGCCATGTAGCAGTGCTGTAAGGATTTTTATCACTGGCATGAGTGGGGCAGAGTGGAGGTGAGTGTAAACAGTGGGAATGGCTGGACTCTGAGAGGCAGCAAGACCTTTTCTCCCATCATTGTAAATTACAGCTCATAAGAACATAAGATATGCCATACTGGGTCAGACCAAGGTCCATCAAGCCCAGTATCCTGTTTCCAACAGTGGCCAATCTAGGTCATATGTACATAGCAGTTTCCCCAAGGGACACAGGTTCCACAATGCTTGTATTGGTTCAAGCATTGATATCCTGGGTCCCTTCTTAATAATGGTTTATGGACCTTTCCTCCAGGAACTTGTCCAAACCTTTTTTAAACCCAGCTACACTAACAGCTTTTACTACATCCTCCGGTAACAAATTCCAGAGTTTGATTACACGTTGAGTGAAAAAATATTTTCTTTTATTAGTCTTAAATAGTTTACCCTGTAGCTTCATTCCATGTCCCCTAGTCTTTCTATATTCTGATAAGGTAAACAATCGATCTATGTTTACCCATTCCACTCCGTCCATTATTTTATAGACTTCTATCATATCTCCCCTCAGCCGTCTCTTTTCCAGGTTAAAGAGCCCTAACCTTTTTAGCCTTTCTTCATAGGAGTATCCTTCCATCCCCGTTACCATTTTGGTGGCTCTTCTCTGAACCTTTTCTAATAACGCTATATCCTTTTTAAGATATGGCGACCAGAATTGCACACAATATTCAAGGTGCGGTCTCACCATGGAACGATATAGAGGCATTATAATATCTTTTGTTTTATTTTCCATTCCTTTCCTTATGATACCTAGCATTCTATTTGCTCACTTGGCTGCCGCTGCACACTGAGCCGAGGGTTTTAACATTTTATCCACAATGACGCCTAAATCTTTTTCTTGGGGAGGTGGTTCCTAATGTGGAACCTTGCATCGTGTAACTATAGTTATTCCCCTTTCCAAGTCATTTATGAATATGTCAGAAAGCAGCGGACCCAGCACAGATCCCTGGGGTACACCACTATTCACCTTTCTCCATTGGGAAAATTGGCCATTTAGCCCTACCCTCTGCTTTCTATCTTTTAACCAGTTCCTGATCCACAATAGTACACTGCCTCCTATCCTATGACTCTTTAGTTTTGCCAAAAGTCTCTGATGAGGGACCTTGTCTGAGGCTTTCTGAAAGTCCAGATACACTTTATCAACTGACTCACCTTTGTCCACCTGTTTATTCACACCTTCAAAAAAACATAACAGATTAGTAAGACAAGATCTTCCTTGTCTAAAGCCATGTTGGCTGTCTCCCATTAGGACATGACTATCTACATGCTGAATAATTTTGTTCTTTATGATGGTTTCTACCATTTTTTCCGGTACTGACGTCAGGCTCACCGGTCTGTAGTTTCCCGGATCACCCCTGGAACCCTTTTTAAAAATTGGCGTTACATTGGCGATCCTCCAATCTTCAGGTATTACAGGTGATTTTAATGAAAGTTCACAGATTACTGATAGCAGGTCTGCAATCTCATATTTCAGTTCTTTCAACACCCTTGGATGTATACCATCCGGCCCAGGTGATTTGCTACTCTTCAGTTTATCTAATGGTTGTAATACATCTTCCCGATGTATCAATATTTCCTTCAATTCTTCCGCACCTTTAAATACCACTTCAGTCATGGGTAACATCCCTACATCTTCCTCAGTAAAGACCGAAGGAAAGAATTCATTTAGTCTCAGAGTTTTTGGTACAATAAAGTAGATTGATATTACATCTGTTTCCTGGGCTTTGGGTGTTTCATAACTCAGTAGAAGCCAGTTAAGCACTGACAACAGCTCTGAAATGTCATTTTGAGCATACTGAGCAAACCTGAGTCTTCCAGGGACCAAGGATAGGGTACGGTACAGTGACAGCACTGGGATGTGGAATGTTACTAACCCAAACAGCCCCCCCCCCTTCCCCAACACTTGTGGAGGTGTCACTTATCTCTAACCCACAATGGTCCAGGAAGTGTGCAGGGTCATTGACTTCTTGCCTTGACTTACCATCAGGCAGGGAACCCAGAGTCTGCAGGAATTATACTCCTCCCAATGCTCAAATACTTTAGGAGAACGACATTCCCAAGAAATGATAAGTACAGTGCTATAAGGAGACAATTTGCAGCACCTCTGCATCCATGTTGACCCCACTTTTCTCTCTCTCCGCCAGTGCGTTTTTCCTAGAAAAAAAGGTGCCAGTCCTCATATTCAGAACTTTCATTAATACATGAGGACCAGGGGTCAATAGTAGGCAATGAAAAAGGGGCCAGTACTCCATGCCACTGCAAACTCCCTTGAAATAAGCCCTGCTCTCCACTACCTCCACTCTGATCCTCTGGTAGGAGGTGAGCCGCACTCTTGCTGGCCCAAGCTTATTGTCATTTTAACTCCTCTAAGTGACTTTCACATGGGGCAGATGCCCCTCTTGCACACCCCTTTCTCTGGCCTTGGGTTAGGGAGAGGTATGCAGAGACTGTGACCTAAGTCTGTGTCTGGCACGCACAGGGGAGAAGCAGGGACAGGAGCAATGTGAAACCTTCGGCTGACATATACTTTGCCCATGAGTCATACTCTACCTGTCCCAGTAGATTTTTGGAGAGTGTGTCACTGGCTGGTATCAGAGCAGAGCAACAGCGGTTGAAGACCCTAAAGACTCTGAAAATGGACTTTGTTGTCTCCATGAATTAATTAAATATTAAGGAACGTACCTGAGAGGAAGCCCTGAGGTAGTCCTTGCCACATCCCCTCCCTCCCTCCCCCCAGTGGCAGAGGAACACGTACCTGAGAAGCAGTAAGGTCTCAGGGAGCCAGCGATCTTTGCAAGCCCACAGCTGTTAATGACAGAGGAGAGAAGATGAATGCTCCTTGGGGTCCTGCCACAGCAGCCGAAGAGGAACCAGCCAGGTCTCAGGTGGACGAGGAACAGGTGCACTTCACTGCTGAAGTCTCCCAAGGTTAACCTGAATTTTAGCCACTCCTGTCTGAGCGCACAAAGCAGTACTGAATATTCATGACTCCTGAAATCTGATCTTCTGCTGTTCACTTATTAAATAGCATGTCTGCCAGCTGTACCCTCAGGACACACAGAAGGGCCCAGAGAGAAAGAAAGAGGGGGCTGGGAATGTGAGAGACTATCTTTAAGGAGTGCACTGAGAAATCGTGGGTGTATGGCGAGGTTAGCACTGAGGGGTCTCTGGTGAAAGACATGGTCAGCACTGAAGGATTTCAGTATGTGTGTGTGGGGAGGGGCTGGGGGGCATTGATACTGAGGGATCTCTAGTGTATGCCTAGCACAGGCTTTACCCATCATTCCCCCACACCTAAGAATCCTTCCTGTATATCCCAGAATTTACACTCACACAAAAAAAGACTCCTTCAAAACTGCCAAATTATCCAGTTCTAAAAGGAAGGAAATTAGGTCAGACCTGGATTTCTGACAACGCCATCATGTTGCACTAGTTTCAGTGTGTAAAATCAGAGACCACAAATATCTCACTGCTTTCTGATATGTTCAAAGGAAGAATCAGCCAAAATGTTTCCCTCCTAGAACTTGGTAAGTTGGCAATTTGGAAGTTCTGTTCTGTATCTGTCCCAGACTTCCTTAAGTTGTTAGTTTTTGCCTCCATCCTCTCCCCTGGTGTCCACTCCACACATTATCTGCAGCCACTTATCTTCATTTATGGAGCACTTTCCCTTGAAAGCTCAAAGCAACTTTTTACAATCTTTTAGTCTCTGGGCAGCCCTAATGGGCTCAGAGGTCTTTCATCTATTGTCAGAGTCTGAAGGGAGAAGAGAGTAGTAATTAGCAGCAGAATGATACCAGGACAAATGCATTTTACATTTTGGTATTAGACAAATAAAGATAAACAAACCAGTTGGATTTTAATGAACTAACTTAGCATGTAGTTGAGCAGTAGCAACAATCATCAGCACTGGGAATCTGACCCTTGTCCATTTTTCATATCCTTTCATACAATCTGATTGGATCAGGGAAGTAGCTAAGCTGGGGTGTTCAGGCTGCAAACTCTTATTTTTTTTTTTTTTACATGCTGTCAAGTCGGCGCTGACTCCTGGCAACCCAGCAGCCCCTGGGTTTTCTTGGCAAGTTATGGCTGGAAGTAGATTGCCAGGCCTTTTCTTCTGAGGCAATGAAGGGTAAAGTGACTTGCCCAAGGTCACAAGGGGTGCCAGGGAAAAGGCGGCTACTCCACTCCAAATCTTACCAAGGTTCTTTGGCAAATATACATATATATAGGAGATCAAGATTATAGGTGGAAGCCAGGAATAGGGAGGTGAAAACATTATTTTAAAATGTACTGGGATGCACAGTTGCCAAGTTATCCAGTTCCAGGAGTGAGCTTTTAAGCCAGTCCTGAATTTCTGACAGTCTCATTCTGATGCATTATGGGACCTGCAGCACTGATTCCAATGGCTAAAATCAGGCACTACAAATACCATACTGCATTGCCATGCAAATTTAAAACCAGAACTGGCAGAACATCTCACTCCTGGAACGGGGTAACTTGGCAACTCTGACAGGGGCAGCTCAAGGCAATCTGCTGCCTGAGGCGAAGAATGAGATGGTGCCTCCCTCCACCCTGTAGAGGGGGCGGGGCTTTTTCAAAACTCCAGTCGGGGACTGAACCAAACCAAAAAGCTGTTTAGATTATATGGAGGAAATGCAAGATGTTTGCACACCAAGGAACTAAAAGAGAGCAAGAACCACAGCACAGTTTATAAAACTAAATTATAACTCATTTTTATTTTGTTGTAAAAACTGTGTTATGGTTCTTGCTTTTTCTTTTTCAACATATATTTTGCATCCACAGAATCCCCTTCAACAGTGGGTGCACAGCAGAACCAGAACATTCACCCACAGAACTCAATAACTCAATATCTTAAAAAAAAAAAATCGGATTCTGATCGACTCACTAACAACAACAACAAAAATTCTCCAGTACCGGGAATATTGTGAACTAATACAAAACCCTACAACAAAGTCACTGAGTATCTATAGAGCAAATCTACCATACCATATCAGCACCAACTTCCAAAACTCACATAAGGAACCCATCAAAAAAAAAGCATCACTGTAAATACTACAGTGGGCCCTGGAACATCCATACACCTATTTGAAAAGCTGAACAAGTCAAATTACTACAGTACAGTATAGATCTTTATGTACAAACTCCATGTTAACAGAACACCTGACCTCAGAACACAGACACTCATCAAGTACAGAATAAGTAACCACAATATAAAGTAAAAATAAAAATATGTAGACAAAATTTAAACTGAAATCCCAAGAAGCCAGACTCCACATGCAGTGCAACATCAGATAAATAAGAGATGCAGTTCCCCAATACTGTGTAAAATATAACAATAGCACAAAGTCCAATCACTAAAATGAAATAAAATTATTTTTTCTACCTTTGTTATCTGACCATTTTATTCTCTGATCATGCTGGTCCTGATCTGAGGCTTCTGCTTTCCTGTCTTCTCTTAGCTCTCTTTCTGTAGTCTCTCTGCCATTTCTTATCTCTTCTTTCGTTTTCTTCACTTCTTTCCATCAGCCCCTTTCCAGTCCCAGTAACCCTCCCCATTATCAGCCCCTTTCCAGTCCTCCCTCCCAGTACCTTCCAATGTCAACTTGCATTCCCATGACTGCCACTGGTGTCCATTTCCTTCCAGTCCCCCTCCTTCCCCATTGCCCAGCCCCTTCTAGTCCAAATACCATGGCAGTCCCTCTCAGCATCCACTCCCTTCCAGTCCCATTCTCCCATGTATTTATTTATTTAACATTTCTTATATACTGCCTTTCATGATATCAAGGTGGTTTACATTGAACAAACTGAAATGACATTGAACAGGGTATTATAACTTGGAGATAACTATTTTACAGGGAACATGGGCAATGGAGGGTTAAGTGGCTTGCCCAAGACCACAAGGAGCACCTGTGGGACTAGAAACCCCAGTCCTTCCGGCCCAAGGTTGCTGTCCTCTAGTGGGATTTGAACCCCTGACCTTCCAGTCTGAGGTAACTTGCCCCAACTACTAGGCCACTCCTCCCTCCCTTTGCATCAGTCCATTTGTAGCCGTAGCCCCCAGTTTTCTTCCAGGGCCAGCAGCTCTATCCTCCCCTCCCCACCATCAGCCCATTCCCAGTCGAAGTCCCCCAATCAGCTAACTTCCAGTGCTAGTCCCCCCTTTACCAGTGCTAGCTTCCCCTAATCAGCCCATTACCAGTCCTAGCCTCCACTATTCAGCCCATTTCCAGTCCCAGCCCCCCGATCAGCTCATTTCCAATGCTAGCCCCCCATCAGTCCATTACCAGTCCTAGCCTCCCCTAATCAGCTCATTTCGTGCTAGTTCCCCCTGAGCCCATTACCAGTCCCAGCCCTCCCCCTCGATCAGTCCATTCCTAGTCCTAGCCTTCCCTAATCAACCCATTACCATCCTAGCCCCCCCCCCGATCTGTCCACTACCAGTGCTAGCCCCCCATCAGCCCATTATAATCCTAACCTGCACTGTCTCTCTCCTTCGTCCAGCATTTATCCCGTCTATCCAGTATGTCTCCGTCTCTCCCCTTTGTCTAGCATTTACCCCATCTCTCCCCTTTGTCTAGTGCTTGTCCCCGTCTTCCCCTTTGTCCAGAATTTTCCCCCTGTCTCCTCCTTTGTCCAGTATTTGTCCCCTGTCTCTCCCCTTTGTCTAACACTTGTTCCCTTGTCTCTCCCTTTGTCCAGCATGTCCCATGTCTCCCCCTTTGTCCCCCCTGTCTCTCCTTGTCGTCCTCCTGTCCCCACTCCCTCCACCTGTACCTCTCATCCAGCGGTGGCGGGGGCACTCCGGTTGTTTTTATTTTAGATTTTGCCCCTCTAGCCTGCCTCTGCCTTCCCGCCACATTTGTTTCCTCAAGAATGCTTGCAGCAAAAAAAGAAAAAACAGCGGGAAGGCAGAGGCAGGCCAGAAGCAGCAAAATCTAAAATAAAAACAACCGGAGTGCCGCCGCCACTGCACAAATCAGCCTGATCGCTTGCAAACGATCATCCTGCAAGCAATCAGGCTGATTTGTCTGACACCGGCAGCACTCCGGCTCTGTTTTAATTTTAGATTTTGCAGCCTCTGGCCTGTCTCTGCCTTCCTGCGTAGGAAATCAGAGGCAGGCCAGAGGCTGCAAAATCTAAAATTAAAACAGAGCCAGAGGGCCGGTGTCGGAGTGCTGCCCCCAACGGAGTGCCGCCTGAGGCGATCGCCTCAGGTGGCCTAATAGAAGAACCGCCCCTGAACTCTGGGGATGCTGTACTGGAGATGGAGGATAAACAACACAGAAAATATAACAAGAATCATATATTGTCAGTCATCTAGTAACGCTGCTGTCTCACCTCTTTCTATAAAAAATTCAAATAGCGTTTAATTCTTTTTAGGCTCCTAAACAGTCTAATTTAATTTAAAGAGCTTCTAGCGCGTTCACAGTAAACAGGAAATTAACATACAGGCCGATGCAGAAAGTCGGTGCTGAAGTTGTGCGCTATCAACCTTTTATGCCTATTTACAGTGCAACGATAGCATGCGACTTCAGCGCCAGTATGCAGAAAGGGGCTCATATGCAAATTAGCCAATGTTAGCCATGCATTAAACTGCACAAATGTCAATGTCAAACTGGGAGAGGAAGACAAACACATGCGCATAGAAGTTGGAACAAGTTTGGCATGATCTCCCAGAGAAACAGGGATACCATGTAGCTAATTTGCATATGGTCCCCGACAGTATTTTGATGGCTTCGGGTGCTTTCTCTGATGCCTGGATCATGTCAAATATCCCCTCAGATGATCCAGGCATTGGGGAAAGCCCCCAATGCCATCAAAATACTGTCAGGGAGGGCAGTGCCCCCGAAAGAAATTGAATCCCTGGTGGCCTGACCCCCCCCCCCACCACCCAAGTACCAGCCCCTCCCACCTGCTCAACCAAAAATAACCCTGATGGCCCAGCAGCAGCAAATCTCTCACCCCCCCCCCCTCCTGGTACCTTTACAAACAAATGTGAATGCTGCCCATGCTCTCCTGCTCCTGTGCCACCATCTTGAAAAATGGCAGCTTCTGGCCCCATGCAATGCATCCTGGGATGCACCGGATAGGGTCAGACTGCCATATAAGACATTTTCTATGGCAGTCTAACATCACCCGGTGCATCCCAGGACGCACTGCATGGGACTAGGCATTACCATTTTTCAAGATGGTGGCACAGGACAGATGGACAACGCTCCTGCTCATTTGTAAAAGTACCAGGAGGGGAGTAGGGGATTTGGGGCCTAAGTGCCACCAGGAATTATTTTTAGTTGGGCGGGTTGGGGGTTTGGGGCCACTGGGCCAGCAGGGATTATTTTTATTTGGGTGCACTGTTCCCTCTAAGCTGTGCACGTGTGCGCGCTCACACACATCGCCGAGCGAGCGCACATACTTTACAACAGAGCGCACAAAAATTACGCCTCTGATTCTGATAGAAAACAACACAGACGTGTTAAAAGTTATGATTGTAATTACTAGAAATTTCCCGCTTCATTTAGTAATCATCTATTTTCATTTAATTTGATTAAAATCAATGTGGTGTACATACTGTATTCTGACGTGTAGTCAAATTTTAAAGTATATAACTCCGAGTGTCGTTATGTGGCGCACAAAACTTTAACCTTCAAAAGCTGCACACAGCTGATATTTTATGTGCACACAGCCTACAGAAAATTAGAGGGAACATTGCTTGGGTGGGAGGGAGATCGGGGCCGCTGGGCCACCAGGGATTTGCTTTCTGTCAGGGACACCAGACCCCCCAATAGTATTTTGATAGCATCGGGGGCTTTCCCTGATGCATGGATCATCTGAGGGGATGTTTGACATGTTCCAGGCATTGGAGAAAGCCCCCACTGTCAGGGGCACACGCTAAACATTTAAGCCACCTCAACACCAGGCGTAGAGATATTGGCGCTAAGGCTGGTTATGATGTCCTCTATGCATTTCTCTGCATCAGGCGCAATCAATATTAGCATGTCATTTTAATATACACAGACTCATTTGCGCATAATTTAAATGCCCCTGGCGTTATGTGTGCTTTAGCTTTTCCTGTTTACGTGCGTCCATCTCTTCCCTGCATTTGGCTGTTGCGGTAATTGTGCCTAAAAATGGTGGTATATGTGCTTAAAGGCCGCGCTAGTTTTCTGCATCGGCCCGTCTCGGGCTAATTTTAACTACTCCACCTTAAAGCGAAGGAACGAGCCGCTCTGCCGCGGCACCTCTCGGCAACTTTGGGGTACTGTGAATGATTCTAGCCCGCACGTCTGATTCTCGGCTCAAGGTGATAGGTCAAAGTCTTGTTCCCGCTTCCTATTGGTCCTTTGTTCCTGTTCTAGCGTAGGATAGTCGGCAAAATGTGCACTTTGATTGGCTGTATTGACCGCCGTGCCGTGCACCGATTGGTGGCTTCGCCTTTGGTTTCGGTAGCCTGTATGTGGCGGAGCGGCGAAGGATGCAGGTAAGACCTGGAAGCGTGTAAGTTCCGCTGGTGCCTTAAGTCCCGGGCTGGGGGTGGCCGGAAGTACAAACGCACAAAGCTCATATAATATATATATATATATATATATATATATATATACGTTTATCAGCTCCCGGAAGCTAGTCAGAAAACGCAGTAAGGGGTCGGCTTAGGGTTTTATTGAGAGCCGTATCTACCAAGCTCGCCTGTATATATGCGTATAAACGTGCAAATGGAAATCCGAAGCAAAAGCGGTTCTTATCGATGGAGAATAACAAATGGAAAATGTGTGAAAAATTGACCTGTGGATCGTGAAATAAACGATTACGCTCCACTGTGTCCGCTGTGAGCATTATTTATTATTGCCAAGCAAGGGAGACTGGACGCCATCATACACCTATATGTTTAGAGCATTCACGTGCATAAGCAAGCAACACCCCTTTAATGCATATTCATAAAGATATGGATGTGTGTGCTGTATAGGTGTTTACTGTGCATACTTTTTTTTCTTCATTTAAACTTTATTTAAGCTGGTAGCAAATACAAAGTGAACATCTTGCTTATTTTTTATTGGTATAAAGGCTCTTCAACAATGGTAGTGGGGAAAGAGGTGGATGTGCCTGCATTCCTTTGTCCTGAACACTCCTTTCCTCATCTCTGGAACTGTATATGTACTTTCTTTAGCAATTAGCTGATCTTGTACTAAGTAGGAATGTTTCTCCAGGAACACGCAGGAAGTCAGTTCTCACATATGGGTGACCTCGGTGCTGATGGAGCCCATGTGGAACATTTCCCCAGCTTTCAAAGAAAGCCTTTGGGAATGCTACCACGCATGCGTAGTCCCCTTCCTGCCCAAGGATGCCATCTTGCTCAGTCTCCTTTTTTCTGTGGAGCCCAATGGATGCTTGTCCTGTGTCCCCGGAAAAATCCTTTAAAAGTTCTCTTGAAGCTTGTTTTTTCCCAGTTTGCGTACCGGTTCCTCTTCCTGTCTTGAGCTGGCGCCATCCCTGGCTCTCCCTTCTTTTTTTATCAAAGTTTGCCTTGACTGGTGTTTGCGCCCTTTTTCGCCCAGGGGTCGTTGACCCCGCCCAGGTATATCCCACTATGTCTTTTAGTGGCTTAAAAAAATGTGACCACTGCAGTCAAATTATGTCTGTTACAGAAACCCACGACTGCTACTTGCACTGCCTTGGTCTAGTCCACAACAGTACTACCTGTGGCCTATGTCAGACCATGACTCCGAGAACCAACAAGAAAAGGTTGGAACTGCAGGAGAAGATGTTCTCACGGTTCGGCTCAGCCCAGCTTCCCTGACGCTGAACCCCAAGCCGAGCACTTCTCATGAGGCCCGGTCGACTTCGGAGTCCTGCGGCAGTGGCTCCTCTGTAAAGATACCGGACCCTGGAAAGACAAAGAAAAAATCCTTGAAGTCAGTCGAGGTTCCACCAGGGAAACCCGGTAAGGTCCCACGGCGGGACTTGGGTGACTCCAAGCAGCGCCCCCCTAGGGGTCCCTTAGGAAGAGTCCTCAGCCGGCAGTGACTGTGTGAGGCTCCCCAAGGCCGTGGTCCTCGTCGAGGACGCATTCACCAGAGTGCCGGTGTTGGGCCTGAGAACCTCTGTGCCCACGCCGAAGGCTGCGGAGCCTTTTGGCATTGAAGTCAGAATATCTCTGCCATCCTGGCCATGCAGCAGCCAATTTATTTATGTAGCTGCATTTATATCC
Source organism: Ichthyophis bannanicus (assembly GCA_033557465.1). Lineage (NCBI taxonomy): Eukaryota > Metazoa > Chordata > Amphibia > Gymnophiona > Ichthyophiidae > Ichthyophis > Ichthyophis bannanicus. The sequence goes on from CM066032.1 coordinate 645,242,993, forward strand.
CGCTTTTCACCGGGTCAAAGCGGTTGGGGGATACATTTAACACGAGGGGATATGAGACACATACACTAATACTTACAGGGAACATGGGCAGTGGAGGATTAAGTGGCTTGCCAAGACCACAAGGAGCACCTGTGGGACTAGAAACCCCAGTCCTTCTGGCCCAAGGTTGCTGTCCTCTAGTGGGATTTGAACCACCGACCTTCCGGCCTGTAGTATCTTGCCCCAACCAGTAGGCCACTCCTCCCTCCAGCCAATGATGTCAGGTTTGTCCATATCATCTGCCCTGACAACTGGGCCCCTGACTGTGGTGGCATTTCCGGGCATTGAGTCGGGCCCTGAGCACCACTGACCTCGGGTGAGCCCTCGGCACCAATCGAGGTCCGGTTCCAATCCTCAGATAACCGGTCCTCCCAGGTCGGGAACTCCCTCCCCCCAGGAGATCCTCTCCAGCCCACAGGGGACCGTCTGGCACACTTTGCCCACAAGTGGGCTGAGGTCACTGCAGACCAGTGGGTACTCCAGGTGGTGAGGGAGGATTACAACCTCCGCTTCCAGCAGACACCACCGGGGTATTTTCCAGGAGAGCCAGTGCGACCTCTCCTTCACTAGATCCTCTTGCTCTCAGAGCTCATAGGTCTACTTAGGGACAAGGCGGTGGAGCCCGTACCCCAGCACCTGTGGGGAAAGGGCTTCTACTCCAGATATTTCCTTGTTCCCAAAAGAACTGGGGGCCTCAGGCCTATCCTGGACCTACAAAACTTAAACAAGTTTCTGGTGAGGGAGAAGCTCAAGATGCTCTCCCTTGGAACTTTGCTGCCCTACCTCCACCAGGGAGACTGGCTGTGCTCCTTGGATCTAAAGGATGCCTACACTCACATCCTGATTCACCCCTCTCACAGGCAATTCCTAAGATTTGTGGTCAAAATGGGCCACTACCAGTACAGGGTACTCCCCTTTGGTCTGGCCTCCTCACTAAGAGTCTTCACAAAATGCCTAGCAGTAGTAGCCACACACCTGTACATACAAGAGGTGTTCATTTTCTCCTATCTGGATGACTGGCTGATTAGGCGCAGTACAACTGCAGAGGCCACCCAGGTCACAGAGCGTACCATCCTCCTCCTGCAGCACCTAGGGTTTGCCATCAACTACCCCAAATCACATCTCTCTCCAGCCCGAAACCTGGAGTTCATAGGTGCTCAGCTGGACACTGTGCAGGTCAGGGCAATCCTTTCTCAGGACAGGGCCAAACACCTCAAACAGCTGGCAGGAGAGATCCAACACCACAGAATGGTGCCGGCTCACCTCCTCCGTCTGCTGGGCCACATGGCCTCTATTGTCTAGGTCCCACCCCTAGCCTGCCTCCACATGCGCCCAGTCCAGTGGTGCCTGCGCGCTCAGTGGATCCAGGCAACGGGCAGGCTTCGAGACAGGGTCAGGATCACCCACCAGCTGGCAAGATCCCTCTACTGGTGGCAAGACCAGCGCCACCTCCGGGGGGTGGGGGGGGGAATGCCTTTCGGGGCACCCTCGCCACAGAGGACCTTGAGCACAGATGCTTCCCTCCGGGGGTGGGAAGCTCAGTGCACGCAGGGCTGCTGGTCCTAGAAGGAGTCCCTGTTACAGACCAACCTCCTGGAGTTCCGGGCAGTCTTCCTAGCTTTACGAGCATTCCGCAGCCACCTACAACACCGACCTGTGTTGATCCAAACAGACATCCAGGTTGCAATGTTCTATATCAACAAGCAGAGGGGCACGGGCTGTACTCCCTCTGACAGGAGGCGGTAGCCCTCCTCTCTTTTGCAGTAAGCAATGGCATGCTCCTGCGTGCAGTCTGCCTCCCAGGCCAGGACAACTGCCTGGTGGACAGACTCAGCAGAGTCTTGCAGCCGCACTAGTGGGGCCTCGATCCCATGGTGACAGAAAGGCTCTTCTGCCTCTGGGGCTGGCCCGAGATAGACCTGTTCGCCTCTCCAGACAACACGCAGTTGACTCGCTTCTGCTTCCAGCAACCACACCCAGAGAGGGTAGCGGCAGGTGCCTTCCTGATCTAGTGGTCCAAGGGGCAACTCTATGCGTTCCGCTGACCCCTCTGGTTGCGAAGACTCTGTTCAAAGTCCAGAGCGAGAGGGCGTCAGTGATACAGATCGCCCCCAGATGGCCCAGGCAACACTGCTTCCCCCTGATACTCTCATTGCGGACGGCACTCCCAGTCCCACTGGGAAGAGCCCCAGACCTCCTGACTCAGGAGGAGGGCTCCCTCCTGCACCCCAATGTGGGGCTGCTGACACCGACAGGATGGCTGCTAAAAGGGTAGCCTTGGTCCCCCTCAATCTGCCAAAGGAAGTTGAAGAGATCCTACTGGCCTCTAGAAAGCCCTCCACCAGAAGAGCCTACGTCTTTAAGAGGTGGAGATTCGCCATCTGGTGCATGGAGAGGAAGAATCCTTTCTCCTGCCACATACAGCTGGTGCTTCAGTACTTGGTGCATCTATCGCACACAGGACTGAGGTCTAACTGTCAGAGTGCACTTGAGCTCTATAGGCTCTCACCCTCACCCAATTGAGGGCAAGCCCCTCTCCAGCCAGCTGCTGGTCTCATGGTTCCTACGGGGCCCTCTGCTATCCAAGCCTCCTCTCTCCCCCCCACCCCCCGGCGGTGGAGTGGGACTTCAACGTTGTGCTCTCCCAGCTTACCTGACTGCCGTTCGAGCCCCTGGCCACATGCTACCTACGGTATCTCTCCTGGAAGGTGGCCTGTCTAGCGGCCCTCACTTCGGCTTGCAGTGTTAGCGAGTTTCAAGTCCTGGTGGCTGACCATACAAGAACAGGGTGATATGCAGCACTCACCTAAGTTCCTTCCGAAGGTGGTATCCCCATAACACCTCAACCAGGAAATGGTACTTCTCACCTTCTACCCGTAGCCTCACGTCGGCAAAGAGGAGCTCATACACCACCCACTGGACTACAAACGGGCCCTGTCCTTCTATTTACAGTGGACCCAGGGCCACCGCAGAGCACCTCAGCTTTTTGTGTCTTATGACCGCAGCAGACTGGGGCTTCCTGTGTCCAAACGCACCTTGTCTTCTTGGGTGGTGGACTGTAATGCCCTTGCCTATGAGCGAGCGGGCCTCTTCCTTGAGCACCGGATCACAGTGCATCATGTGAAGGCAATGGCCATGTTGGTGGCCAACCTCCGTTCTGTGCCGGTGACAGAGATCTGCAGAGCCGCCACTTGGTGTTCAGTTCACATGTTTGCAGCTCACTACCGCCTGGAGAGCGAATCCCACAGGGACATTGCCTTTGGCAGGCAGTACTCTGTAATATTCTCAGGGTGTAGGCAACTCCTGCCCTCCAACTCTTCTGTGTTCGGGCTACCAGAATGATAGTGTCGCTGGATGCTAGGGTCTTGCAGAGTCCCTCAGTGGGGACTCACCTCATGCAATTCATGGCTACCTAACTGGTCGCCGCTGGTGCTGTCGTTGTTAGGTCCTCAGCAGCCTGGAGCTAGCGAGCCCATATGTGAGGACTGACTTCCTGCTTGTTCCTGGAGAAAGCGTAGTTACTCACCTGTAACAGGTGTTCTCCGGGAAGAGCAGGAATCAGTCCTTACAACCCTCCCTACTTTATTTTAGTTCTTACTGCCGTCTTAGCTATGTTATTGACTGAGCAAGATGGCACCCTTTGGTGGGAAGGGGACCACGCATGCGTGGTAGCATTCCCAAAGGCTTTCTTTGAAAGTGGGGAAATGCTCCGCACGGGCTTCGTCGGCGCCGACATCGCCCATATGCAAGGACCGATTCCCGTTGTTCCCAGAGAATACCTGTTACAGGTGAGTAACTATGCTTACACAGCATGCATAATTTTACATGCACTGAGGCTGGGCACTTGGTTTGTGCATGCACATTTTACCCATGTGAAACCTGCAGAAAAGTGGCATCTTTGTGTTCCAATGTAGCAGGACCAACCATTAGGCAAACTGGGCAATCGCCTGGGAGATATTTCTGGGAAGGGGATGGCAAAGAGTAGGGCATTCAAAGCTAAACAACAGATTTTGACAGCCAGGGGGATGTAAAGCTAGGGGGCCAACATCTTAAATCAACTCTGGGGCCTGCCCTTCATAATAGTTATGAATATTTTATACAAATTTGCTGTAACTCGCTTGGAACTTTACAGCTAAGCTTGTAATAAAGTATATGTAAATAAATAAATGTTACATATATGTAGCACATACATTATATACAACAGATTTACGGAAGTCCATAAACTGTTCTTAAGGCAGGGTGAGCAGCATGGAATCTGGCTACTCATTGGAATCCTGCCAGATACTTGTGGCCTAGATTGTCCAGTATTGGAAAAAGGATACTGGGTTTGACGAACCTTTTGTCTGACCCAGTATGGCAATACTTATGTACAGTTTATGTCTGGATATATACCACAAGCATGCACCCCTGTATCTGTGGGGTGCACTGTGAATGCATGTACTCGGGGGTTTGTGTATTTATACTGCATGCAGAATTCAAGAGTCAGTGGTTTTCCTATCCTTTTACCCTCTTTTTCATTTCTGCTTGAGGTATTTATTTCTGAAATGTATTTTCCAACAGGAACATCAGAATTTACCGATTGATATTCAGACCAGCAAACTGCTCGGTAACTACATCTTAAACTGTTTGAAATAGAGACGTTTCTTCTTATTACGTTTTATTCTTTAATTTCATGTGATATACTGCCCTTACAGAAGAATCTAGGTGCTTTGCAATAGAAATGAGCTGTGGGGTGAAAGGAACGCCATTTTTGATAGGACAGAAGATAGACAGTCTGAGAAAGGAAAAAGGGGGGGAGGGGTAGAGGTAAGGTATCGGGGGTAGAGGGGAAGCAAGACTTGTGTGACTAACATTGGGAAGCGGGGAGATCAAAGGCCAGCTGGAAGAGGTGGCTTTTTAATAGTGCTTTGAATCTTGGGAAGGATGGCTCTAAACAGAGTGCAGAGGGTAGGGAGCTCCAGAGCGAGGGGTCAAAGAAAAAGAAGGAAGAGTTTCTGGTGAGCTCAACGTGAGCCTGTGAGAAGGGCGGGAGACAGAGATGGTGGGAGTGGATAGAAGGGAACAGATGGTGAGGAGAGTGGAAATGAACGAGATCAGCCAGGTATTGCGGATTGGATGTGTGAAGAGCTTTATGCAGGAGGGTGAGGAGCTTGTTGTGTTCCGAAATTTGAGTGTGAGCCAATGGAGGTGGATGAGAAGAGGGGTAATGTGGTCAGTACGGGATGTGTGGGAAATGATAGGGGCAGTGGTGTTCTGGAGGAGTTGGAGTCGTTGTAGTTGGTATCGAGGAAGGCCTGCAAGAACAATGTTACATTAATCAAGATTTGAGATGATAAGGGATAGAAGGGGTATCGTCAAGAGGAGGCGGGAAGGAAGGGCAATAGAAGCAGTGCCGAAGAAGGGAGGAGATATGTTCGTGGAAGGAAAGGGAAGAATCAAGGGTGACACCCAGATAGTGGAAGGATATCACTAAGGGGATGGGGGTGCCAGCGAGTGTGGGGGCCAGGGAAACCGAAGATGAACCAAATGACAGTCGACTTGGAGGATTTGAGGTGTAGATAGTTATCATGGAGCCTGCTGGACTGGGAGAGCCTCTACTCAGCTGTTCCTAATATTCAATGTGTTCCTTTCTTGTACAGATTGGCTGGTGGACCGAAGGCATTGCAACCGGAAATGGCAGAACCTAGTACTGCAAATTCGAGAGAAGATCAATGTAGCCCTCCAGGACATGCCAGAGAATGAGGAGATCAGAGAGCTGCTATCGGGATCATGTGAGTGTGGTCCTACACAGCCCTCTGGTGGTCACAGTACAGTACGACCTGCATGGCTCTAAGGTTGACTCCTTCCCCTCGGCGAGCTAGTCCCACAGGATGCCTCATATTTTCCCAGGCCTGGATGAACTGTGACCTTAGATATAGAAATGTTCAGGGGAGGTTGTAGGAGTCTGACTGCAACAGTTTACTCTCGATTCAACTAGTGAAGGGATGGGGGGGGGAGTTAGCAGATTTACATTAGTGTGCTAGATACTGAGTGTCACGGTGCTAAGTCCCTGGCATTCAGTATTGAGTGTGTCATGAGATCAGTCTCTGAAGTGGTGTTGTGTACGAAATGTGCTATGGGATTGTGCTCAGACTCTGCTAGATATGAGTGTCAGGGGATTAATCCTTGGCACTGTGCTGGGCAATGAGTGTGTCATGGAACGGGTGCCTGAGTTTCCTAAGACTGCTCTCGGACTTTGCACTGGACATCAAAGATGATAACTGGGATTTTTATCTTTTTAGATCTTCACTATTTTCATTGTTTGAAAATTGTTCAAATCCTTAAAGGAACAGAGGCATCTACAAAGAATATTTTTGGTCGTTACTCTTCTCAGCGCATGAAGGTGAGTAAGAAAGCTGCCTGTGCAGCATATCCCATGGGGTGTACCTGAAGCTGTTAGTGGGGTGCATGCTCCCTCGGAGTGTACCTGACACTCTCAGTGTGGTGAATGCTTCCCCAGGGTATACCCAAAACTGTCAGTGAGGTAGGTGTCCCCTCGTGGTGTACTTGAAACTTTCAGTGTGGTGAGTGTCCCCTTGTGGTGTACCTAAAGTGCTTATTGTGCTCCATACTGTCTTTGCTATGTGGCTAACGGTTTTGGTGCTCTTCTGTTTCTCTGTTTTTACTGCTGTTCCGTGACTGCTCTTACCCTGCTCCTCTTTTGTCTCCTTAGGACTGGCAAGAGATTGTGTCCTTGTATATGAGAGAGAACACATACCTGGGTATGTAACTTGCCCCTGTTCTTGTAGACTGGGGAAGAGGCTGTGGCAGCAAACCTCAACCCCTTTTCCCTTGTTTCCTACCCTAGCTGAAGTCGCCAGTCTCTTTGTGCGCAGTGTAACTTATGAGATGCCGTCTCTGAAGAAGCAGATCGCAAAGTGCCAACAACTGCAGCAGGACTTCAGCCGCAAGGAGGAGGAGATTCAGTTGAGAGCTGCAGACATGAAAGAGCGTTACTATGCCTCCAGCAAGCAGTATGGTATCATGGTGAGAAGGGGAGATGCCATCTCTAGCTGTCATTGCCTGCTGCTCCTTCACCCTCACTGACGGTGTAGGGACCGGCAGTGCATTGGGCTTCTCGTGGTTGCAGAGGCGGAATCTTATTTTCCAGAGATGGAAGTGAGATCCTATTCTGCGTGAGGACCTGCGATAAGGTCTGCATTCTTGGTGGCTGAGCTCTTTGCCTTTTGAGCACTTACCAACATTTAGTGTTGTGCTCTGCTTGTGTGCAGGGTGAGAATGTGCGTCGGGAGCTGTTGGCGCTGGTGCAGGAGCTGCCTTCTCTCTTAACTCGGATCGGAGAAGATGCTCATATCCTCTCCTCCGCAGTTCACCTCTATCAGGCCTGTGTGCAGTTTGTGTGCGAAAGGTGAGAAGTACTCCCAGGGCAGACATAACTCCGACAGCTTCGGATATACCTCAGGGAACACACAGCACACTAAGAGCTTCATAGATTCATGCTGACTTGTTCCTCTGTGTGAGAGGTGTGGGTGTTGTATGCACATCTGGGTGTTTCTGGGCAGTGTGTGTGTCATGCTATCTGTGACCCATGCCTCTTGGCTCTTGTTTGCAGCCCCACTGAACAGGCGCTTCCCATGCTGAGATACGTCCAGGAACATGGGAACTCTACAGTGTATGAGTGGAGAACGGGACTGAGACCTGACATCATCCAGCGACCCAAAGAAGAGGAAAGGAAGGAGCCCCCAGAAGAGGAGCTGGTATATCTCAACAGTGGAGGGCTCTGCTCTAGTGGGGCCATCAGTGCCACTGCCTCACCCCTTCTTGCCTATGCCTATCCTTCCTCCCATTTTCTCTTCCCCTGCTGCTGCCCTCCCTCTCACTCCGTTATCCCCCTTCCCCTGCTGATGCCCACCTTCTCACTCCCTCTTCCCCTTCCCCTGCTGCTGCCCACCTTCTCTCTCCCTCTTCCCCTTCCCCTGCTGCTGCCCTCCCTCTCACTCCGTTTTCCCCCTTCACCTGCTGCTGCCCACCTTCTCACTCCCTCTTCCCCTTCCCCTGCTGCTGCCCACCTTCTCACTCCCTCTTCCCCTTCCCCTGCCGCTGCCCACCTTCTCACTCCCTCTTCCCCTTCCCCTGCTGCTGCCCTCCCTCTCACTCCGTTTTCCCCCTTCACCTGCTGCTGCCCACCTTCTCACTCCCTCTTCCCCTTCCCCTGCTGCTGCCCACCTTCTCACTCCCTCTTCCCCTTCCCCTGCCGCTGCCCACCTTCTCACTCCCTCTTCCCCTTCCCCTGCCGCTGCCCACCTTCTCGCTCCCTCTTCCCCGTCACCTGCCGCTGCCCACCTTCTCACTTCCTCTTCCCCTTCACCTGCCGCTGCCCACCTTCTCACTCCCTCTTCCCTTTCCCCTGTGCTGCCCACCTTCTCGCTCCCTCTTCCCCTTCCCCTGCTGCTGCCCACCTTCTCACTCCCTTTTCCCCTTCACCTGCTGATGCCCACCTTCTCACTCCCTCATCCCCTTCCCCTGCCGCTACCTACCTTCTCACTCTCCCTTCACCTGCTGCTGCCCACCTTCTCACTCCCTCTTCCCCTTCACCTGCTGCTGCCCACCTTCTCACTCCCTCTTCCCCTTCACCTGCTGATGCTCACCTTCTCACTCCCTCTTCCTTCTTCACTCGCCGCTGCCCTCCCTCTCACTTCTCCTTCCCTCTTTACCTCTTGCTGCCCTCCGTCTTGCCCCCTTGCCCCACTTTACCTGCCTCTGCCCTCCATATCACACTGTCTCCCTCTATCTCCTGTTTTTCATTTCCTGTTGCTCTGTTCTTTCTTTCCTTGCCTAGATTGACTGGGGTGATTTTGGGACGGAATCTTCTGCTGATTCTGGAGCTCAAGCTGATGAGATTAACTGGGGTATCTCACTGGAGCCTGACCCGATGGTAGGTCTCCCTCGTGCTGATGACTGTCTCCATTCTTCTGGGATTTGGTTGGGAATTGCTGAGTGTTACTGTCGTGACTGATAATCTCTCTTTGTTCTGTTGGCTGAAGGGGTGACGGGGTGGAGATTTTATCTCTCTGATCCTGTAACCAATAGGCAGCAAGATTACTTAAGTCCTTTTAAAGGATGCAACTTGGATCTCTTTGCAGGATGCTGGTGGCAATGCTATAGACTGGGGAATCGTGGAGGTTCCTACCCCTGTAGACATCACGCTGCTGGAGAGTGGGACCCAAGGTAGAGGAATGATATTGTCCTATGGGAGTTGAAATGCCAGAGCTGGGGACAGAGCTATTGTTTCCATAACCTTCATAGGGGAGTGCTCTCAAACAGTCGGGCTTTTCTGACATAGAACTGCACCAAGGAGCCCAGGAAATACCAGCAATTTGTTTTATTCAATGTTGGCAGAATAGGTACCCGCATCACTCACAATATCGTGCTGGAGAGTGAACAGCATTGCCCTCTGCTATCAGTAAATAGCATTCCTTGCACAATCTGCATCAGGGCCCACCAGCTCTCACCAAGTCTGCCTCCATTGCCATCCTACCATTGTCATGTACTGTATAATGAATATATGCAAAGCTGCAATATGGACCTTTCTATCCCTTCATGAAACAAAACAGTAGTGATTCACCCTTTCAGACAAATAGTGCTTCAAAAACGCTTCACTTGTTGATTTCAGCTCCAACTACCTAGCACCTCTTTCTTCCCAAGTTCAGCAAAAGGGGCAGCCCTCAGCTTGACAGTCACCAGCTGTGCAGCTGCACTGTTCTCATTTTCCCTCTTGTAACGGGATCTCCAGAGACAGAAGGATAATGCAGCCACACAATCCCCCCCTTCTCCTCTAAGTTAAAGCGCTGATCGGTTTTGGTGCTGGCTGTAGATCACATGCAACATTATGAGGGCGGGAACCTTCACATATATCTACGTTTGCTGGGCTCTGGGAGAGCAGATATTTATCCTGGATCTGCCTCAATGATGTCATTTGCTGTATGGCTGCATTATCCTGCTGTCTACACAGGGAACACCTTGGTTGGCATCAGATTGGGCCACAGTGGAGTGCCGCAGTCACCACTAACATGATTCAGGGTCAGATGCATTTTTTGTAGTTTGTTTACATTTTATTTTTTAATTACAAGATTTATAAACCATCTTCCCGAATGCAAAGCATTATCCAAAGCAATGTATAATAACTAGCATTACAGTCAATACCGATAATTCTTTCCGCTTGTTCATGATTCAGTTCCAGCTGGTGTTGCTTGTGGAAAAGATGCTCTGACGCTTCTCGAGAACCCAGAAACCCGAAACCAGTTTATTGATGAACTTCTGGAGGTGTGTGGGGGGCAGTGTGGAGGTTCAGGGGTGTCTCTGGTGCTTTGGAGGATGCTGCTGGGATTATAGGGGGCAGAGTAAGGATTTGGGGTGAATTCTGAATTAATATGAGAATTTAGGGGTCTTATTGGTATTGGAGGGTAATGTAAAGCTTTGGAAGGGGAGGCACTGCGATTGTAGGGGGCACTATGATGGTTGAAATGTTAACTGGATTGTGAGGGGGCGGGCAGCATGAGGTCTTGGGGTGCTTCTAAGTTTATGTAGTGAGGTGTTGGGATGCGTCTGCTGTTTTTTATGTAATTTGTTTTAAGTTGTAAATGTTTTGTAGCTTCTAAAAGACAGTAACTAATTATGGACGGGCAATTCTGAGGGTTGGGATGCTCCTTGGGGTTGTAGTGGTAAGAGTGTTAGGGATGCTTTTGGGATTATGATGGGCGGTGATGAGGGTACTCCTGGATTTCTAGGAAGAAGAATGAAGTTTTGAGGTGCTCTTGGGATTGTGGGGGAGAGAATGGTGGTGGTGGTCCTAGCGTTGTGGGGTGGGGTGGGCTCTTGGGATTATGAGGGGGCAGTATGAGGGATTAGGGTGCTCCTGAAGTTGTGGAAGCTTGGAGGAGCCGTCCAGGCCAAAACATCCCAGTCTGGAGTTTTTTAGAGTGAATTCTGAATGTTGCACTTATTCCAGTTTTCTGGACAGGCATCGGTTGGGAATCCCTTGGAGGAAAGTGATCTGCCATTGGGAATAGGGTGGTACTTCTCCTTTGTAAAGAGAAGCCCGTAGGCATGACACTGCAAATCTGAGGAGCTCTGGTCATACGGAACCGGCAGCATAAGGACTCTTCAGGAGATCTGATTTTCTCGGGAGTCTGTAAGCCTTCCAAAGCATTCCCTTCCCTTTCCTTCAGACCGCTCATGTTCTCATTTGAAATGTGATGTTACAGAGGGGGTCTTTAGAGCAGCCAGGCCATGAGTGAGTTATGCCCCTTAATCGCGGAGGGGAAGGGAAAGTTAAAGCTGCTTAAGATAGATGCTTTGGTTCCAGAGGTAACTGAGATTCTGCAGAGGGCAGTGCGACCCTTAAGGATCTGCAAGATCGCATTCTCAAATTCCTTATTCTCCCTCCAGTCTAGTCCCGAACCTCTGGGGTGTGCTCCTCTTCCAGCAGCTTGGAGACTGAGAAACGTCATTCTTTTGATGACACTGGCAGATATATCCCCAGGATCTGCCTCCTTATTCCAGTTCTCTCAGTCTCCAAGCAGCTGGAGGGTGGTGAGCCCGGAGCTTTGGGGCTCACTAGAGGAGCAATTAAGGAAATTGAGGAAGTTAGAGAGATTAGGATTTTAATTGCTTTAAAGTTAATGTAATCACATTTATTATTTTTCTTTGGAGGTATATTTCTTTAAATTTCTTGGAGCAGTAAGGCCCTCCCCCTCCCCTACTGAATTGCCTTTTCGGAGCTCAGCTGTGCAGCACCGCGGAGACAGTCGCGAAGGGGGAAAGGCTCCGCTTTCTGATCCCTCTTAGATGGGTGAGGAACCGGTGCCTTAGGCTCTGCAGCACGCCAGAAGTTAATTCCTGTGAGCGCTCAGAGCCGTCGTCAGAGGATCCGGGGGGATAGCAGTGGCAACAGTGAAAAATGGAGGCATTACCGGAGGACCGGGTGAGTCTGGGGCAGCGGGGAGAAGCTTGAATCCCGGTGGAGGTAAGCCGCAGGAGAGCGGGGCGCATTGCCGCTGATCCCGTGGGTGTAAGAAGGCCCGACCATGTGGTCTCAACGCGAGAAGTGCCGTTTCATGAGGACAAGCTAAAATGGCTCCGTTTTGGGCAGGAAAGCTTTGTTTTCGGAAATGTTTGTCAGAATTGGACTAGGAGTGTTGCATAGTGATAGACTATATATTTAGAGTTAAAAAAAAAAAGTTTAGAGAAAGTGACTGTGGGTTCAGGACCAAGGGTCAGAATCTGTGGAGGGGACTTATGCCTCTAAGCAAAAAGGGGCTGTTGGGTCCATTCCTCAAGGCCATTTTTCAGAAATGCCCTTTAGGCCGCAGTTCGTGCTCTGTGGTACTAGACGGGGGGCTGTCTCGGACACCGGTGTGTGCAGGGGGTGTTTATTAGAGGCGACCACCATGGAGCAAGCCTTGGAGGTAGTGGCTGACGGTCCTAAAGGGGTGGTAGATCCTTTATTGGAGCCGGTTTCCCCTGAAGAGCAACCGCTGGAGCCCGTAGCGGGGCCTTCCTCTGCACCGGATTGTCTTCCCCCGCCAGCCCCACTGCCGGGGGGCCTGGAGGCAATTTTTTCCCCGGAATGTGTGGCTTTGATTCAACAGGCCTTTGGGGGTGTAAAGAGGACCTTTCCGTCCCCCTCTTTGAGTGCGGAGCTCGGGGAGAAGAGGTCAGGGGCGCCTATAGCTGTAGGATCAGCAAGGGCGCAAGCTAAAAAGGCCAAGATGGACAAGGACATGGATCAGTCAGTGGGGTCCGAGGTGGCTATCTCTGAGGATGGAGATCAGGAACTAGAGTTCGAGGAGGAGTTAGAGGAAGGAGAAATCGTGGAGCAGGAGGACTAGGCTCGGGTGGTCCGGATTTTCCGCAGAGAAGAGTTACCAGCCCTCATTTCAGAAATGCTCAAGGCGCTGAATATGCCAGCGATTGGGTTGCGGAAGAGGCAACCTTGGAAGATCCCCTATTGCAGACGTTCCGGAAGACTCAGAGGGCGTTTCCGATACACAAGGTAGTCAAGGAGATGACTCAAGGAGAATGGGATACGCCCGAGGCAGGACTCAAGGGGTCCAGGGTTATGGGCCGCCTTTACCCACTGGTGGAGCAGGATAAGGAGTTGTTTCAGTCCCCAAGAGTGGATGCAGCCGCCTCGGCAGTTACCAAGAAGACTACCATTCCGGTAGAGGGTAGCGCGGCTCATAAGGATACTCAGGATAGGAAGTTGGATACCCTGTTGAAACAGGTTTTTGACATAAGCGCACTATCGGTACAGGCTTCCATTTGTGGAGCTTGGGTCGCTAGAGCCTTTCTGCATAGGTCTTAAAGGATTCAAGGAGAGCAGGTGGGAGTAGTAGCTTCGGAATTGGCCAGACTAGAGTTGGGGACGGCTTATCTGGCAGATATCCATTACGAACTTATCCGTGGTCTGTCGAACAGTATGGCTTCTGTGGTAGCGGCGCAGCGATATTTTTGGCTGCGCAACTGGACAGCGGATAGTTCCTCTAAGGCTAGGTTGAGTAAGCTGCCGTTCAGGGGCAAGCTTCTGTTTGGAGAAGATTTGGATAAACTGGTGAAGGACCTCGGAGAGTCGAAAGGGGTCAGCTCCCGGAGGATAAACAGAAGCAGGGACGGTCAAATGTACCTCCTAAGATGCCTCAAAGAGAGTTTCGCCGTTTTCGGTCGCCTAGATTCAATCAAGGTCAAAGGGGGCGTTTTCCCTATAGAAACCAGGGGTTTCGGGGCTTTAGTGGAGCAGGCAGAGGTTTTGCGGCCTCCTCCTCAAATCTTAGAAAGACGCAATGAAGTGAGGAGGACCTAGGTAGGCTTAGTACCCGTAGGGGGCCGGCTTCGGAAGTGTAATCCTGGCTGGGTCCAGATTACTTCAGACCAGTGGGTACTGGAGCTTATTCGAGAAGGTTATGCGTTGGAGTTTCTCTGTCCGGTAACCGACTCATTCGTTCAGTCCCCCTGCAGGGCACATGTCAAGTTAGACGCCATCAAACAGACAGTAGAGAGACTACTAGCTCTCAAGGCAGTAGTGCCGGTTCCCTTAGACGAATGCGGTTCTGGACGATACTCCATTTATTTTGTGGTTCCGAATAAAGAGGGAACTTTTCGGCCAATTCTGGATCTCAAAAGAGTAAATTGCTGTCTCCAAGTGTCTCACTTTCACATGGAAACATTGAGGTCGGTAATAGTAGCCATAAGGAAAGGAGAGTTCCTTACATCCTTGGACTTGTCGGAAGCGTACCTACACATTCCCATTCAGCAGGAGCACCAAAGGTTTCTCAGGTTTGCAGTTCCGATGGGACATTTTCAGTTCCGAGCATTGCCTTTCGGACTAGCTACGGCACCACAGAGGTTCACCAAGGTGATGGTGGTAGTAGCAGTATCACTGAGAAAGGACGGCATCCTGGTACACCCTTATGTGGATGATTGGCTAATTCGAGCAAAGTCAAGAGCCGAGAGTGAGGTGGCCACGACCAGAGTGGTCACATGTCTACAAAGTCTTGGTTGGGTGGTCAATATACATGAAAAAATGTTCCACTGCTTAACTGTCAAACAGTACTGTATTTATTGGTGAATAGGTCTCAGACTAGACGGGGGGGATTATATGAGGTAAAATACCTCTAAGCACAATACCCCTCCTATATTGCATCAAGGACCTAAAATTTCACCATTTAAGTTCAAAATATTTTTATAAAATGTTTTTTCTTCTTTAATATACTCAGATTCAACCAATATGGGTGGTCAATATGGCAAAGAGCACGTTGACTCCCTCACAGAGTCTAGAATATCTGGGAGCGAGATTCGATGCAAAGGTTGGCAGGGTATTCCTTCCGCGGCATCGAGCAAAAGGTTTGAGGAAGTTGGTTTGCGAATTTCTAGACCGGTCTCTTCCCACGGCGTGGCATTATCTGCAGTTGCTCGGGACTATGGCAGCAACGCTCAAGCTGGTGCCGTGAGCGAGGGCCCACATGAGACCATTGCAGAGGGCGTTGCTCAGGAGGTGGTCTCACCAGAACGACTCTCTGTCCCGGAGGCTGCCCTGTCTCATAAAGGCGCTACGGTGGTGGTTGCGTCCCGGGAATTTGGAGAAGGGGATGCCCTTGGAAACGCCCAATTGGATAGCCCTGACGACGGATGCCAGCCTTTTAGGCTAAGGAGCTCATTTCCAGGGAAGATTCGCGCAAGGGCAGTGGTCCGATCGGGAAAAAATCTGGCCAATCAACAGGTTGGAGCTGAGAGCAGTAGCGTTAGCCTTGCGGGAGTTTCAGCCTTATTTGCACGGAAAAGCGATTCGAGTTTTTTCCGACAACGTGACCGCGGTAGCCTACATCAATCGGCAAGGAGGCACCAGCAGTGTGGCACTAGAGGCCGAAGTCGAGCAGTTGTTCGAATGGGTAGAACTGAATCTCAATGCTCTGTCGGCAGCGCATGTAGCAGGGGTAGACAATGTCGAAGCCGACTTCTTGAGTCGGGTGAGGATAGATCCAGGAGAGTGGATCCTTCATCCGGAAGTATACGAAATAGTAGTGCGGCGCTGGGGTCACCAATAATGGATCTCATGGCAACTTTTCAATCGGCGAAGGGCGGTCGTTTCTTCAGCAGAAGACGGGAAAGAATGTCTGAGGGCCTAGATCAGTGATGGCGAACCTATGGCACGCGTGCCAGCTGTGGCACGCGAAGGCCTTGCAGCTGGCACGCGGGAAGGTCGCACATTAAAAAAAAAAAAAAAGCTGCCCGCTGCCGCCGCGGCGGCATGGAGTGTCCCGCGGGGCTCCCTCTGCCCGGCGGGACTCTCCCGGCGCTGCTCAGCCCCTCTCTGCCGGCTTGCAGAGACGCGAAGGGAGAGTCTCCCTCGGGTCTCTGTTAAGCCCGCAGGGGCTGATGGGAAATTTCCCATCTGCCCCTGCGGGCTTAAGAGAGACGCGAGGGAGACTCTCTCTCCCTTCGCGTCTCTGCAAGCCGGCAGAGAGGGGCTGAGCAGCGCCGGGAGAGTCCCGCCGGGCAGAGGGAGCCCCGCGGGACACTCCATGCCGCCGCGGCGGCAGCGGGCAGCTTTTTTTTTTTTTTTATTGCCATGAGCCGAGGGAGGGGGGTTAAGACTGGCAATGGGCTAGGGAGGGAGAGAGGGGGGTTAAGACTGGCAATGGGCTAGGGAGGGAGGGAGGGAGGGAGGGAGGTTAAGACTGGCAATGGGCTAGGGAGGGAGGGGGGTTGAGACTGGCAATGGGCTAGGGAGGGAGGGTGGTTGTGAATGGCAGTGGGCGGGGGAGGGAGGGAGGGAGTTGAGACTGGCAATGGGCTAGGGAGGGAGGGAGGTTAAGACTGGCAATGGGCTAGGGAGGGAGGGAGGTTAAGACTGGCAATGAGCTAGGGAGGGGGGAGGGGGGTTGAGACTGGCAATGGGCTAGGGAGGGAGGGGGGTTGAGACTGGCAATGGGCTAGGGAGGGAGGGAGGGAGGGGGGTTGAGACTGGCAATGGGCTAGGAAGGGGGGTTAAGACTGGCAGTGGGCTGGGGAGGGGGGTTAAGACGCAGTGGGCTATGGGGGGGAGTTAAGACTAGCAATGGGCTGTGGGCTGATGAGGGCTGGCAATGGGCTATGAGCTGATGAGGGCTGTCTGGAAATGGGGTGATGGGGGGGTTAGGACTGGTAATGGGCTATGGGGGGGGGGTTAAGACTGGTAGTGGGCTGATGGGGGGGTTAGGACTGGTAATGGGCTATGGGGGGGTTAAGACTGGTAGTGGGCTGATGGGGGTGTAGGACTGATAATGGGTTATGGGGGGGGCTAGGACAGGAAATGGGCTGATGGGGAGGGGTTAGGACTTGAGGTGGGCTGATGTGGTTAGGACTGGTAATGGGCTGTGGGCTGATGGGGGGGTTTAGGACTGGCAATGGGCTATGGGGGGCTGACTGGAAATGGGCTGATGGGGGGGTTAGGACTGGTAAAGGGTTATAGGGGGGGGCTTAAACTGAAAATGGGGTGATGGGGGTTAGGACTGGAAGTTGATTGACGGGGGGCTAGGACTGGTAATGGGTTGGGGTGTTGCTAGGACTGGAAATGGGCTGAGTGGAAGGGGAGGCTTGAACTGCAAATAGCTGATGGGGAGGGGGCTTGGAATGGAAATGGGCTGTGAGGGAAGGGAGCTAGGACTGAAAATGGGCTGATGGAACAGCTAGGATAGGACTGGAAATGGGCTGTTGGGGGGAGCTAAGATTGGAAATGGGCTGTGGTGGGGGCTTGAATTGAAATGGACTCATGGAGGGGCTAGAACTGGAAGTAGGCTCATGGGGGGGCTTGGACTGGAATTGGGCTGAGTGGAGGGGAGCTATGATTTGACATGGGCTGATGGTGGGGCTAGGAAATGAGTAGAAATGGGCTGATGGGGGGGCTAGGATTGAAAATGAGCAGATGAAGGGACTTGGACTGGAAATGGGCTGATGCAGGGACTAGAAGGGAATGGATGCTGGGTGAGACTGGAACTAGAAGGGAGCTGATGTTGGGGGAGGATTAGAATGGGATGGGGCTGGGAGAGTAAAATGGAGAGGGGAAAAATATTTTGTGTAGGAGGGATGAAAAATCTACAATTGGCCAGGTATTGGGAGAGTAATTGGGGATTGAGGATGGAGGGGTAAAATTTGTGTGGATGAAATAGGAATGAGGAAAGAGCAAAAGGAGAAAGATTAGTATGTTAAAGCAGATGTAGAGAGAGAGAGAGAATGGAAAAAAAACTAGAAGAGAGAAGAAAGGACAAATGGACAGCAGACGATGGAGAGTTAGCAGAAAACATGAAGAAACCAGAAGAAGGTGGCTGGACCAATTGCAACTGAAAAAAAAATGCACAAAAGGTAGAAAGATATCTCTTTATTTTGAATTTATTAACTGGAATATGTCAGCTCTGGGAAATGTGCATCATTAACATCTGCGCTTTGTTTGGTACAAGAGGAAATTCCTATTTGACGTTGCCACTTGTTCTCTTTCCCCAGTATTCTCTGAAATGTATTGGTTTAATATTTGCAGTGTTGCCTTTTGATAGGTAGGGTATGGTGCTTTGTGAGTCCTGGTAATGCTGTCAGGATACGGCGGGTTTGCTATGGGTTCTAAATGGGCAGCGTTTGTAGTAGTTCCTAATGTGCCTGGCGGTTGGCACTGGATTATAGTAATGTAGAAATCTTTTAGTCTTTCTTTATCCATACACTCATTAAGAGACATGTTTACTAAAAGTTAGTGTATGGTAACATTATGCAAATATTTATGCAAATAAGACCACTTATGCAAATGACGTGCTGGCACTTTGAGGAAATTCTTTGGTTTTGTGCGGCAGTTTGGGCACTCGGGCTCAAAAAGGTTAGCCATCACTGGCCTAGATGCTCTCATTCAGGACTGGCCAGAGGAGCAGCTACTGTACATATTTCCACTTTGGGTGCTGATAGGCCACGTAGTGCAGCGCATCGAACTTCACAAAGGATTGGTGATCTTGATTGCACTGGATTGGCCGAGGAGACCTTGGTATGCAGATCTCAGGAAACTGTTGGTGGAGCGACCGTGGCGTCTACCAGTCAGGAGAGATCTATTGTCTTAGGGTCCGCTATACATGCCTCAGGTAGATCGATTCTCATTTACGGCCTGGCTCTTGAAAGGGCAAAGCTGAGGGCAAAAGGATATTCCGCGGCGGTAATTACTACATTACTGAAGGTGCGAAGGAAATTTACTTCATTAGCGTATATTCGGGTTTGGCGGATATTTGAAGCCTGGTGTGCAGACAGAAAGTTGGAAGCGTTGCAGGCTTCAGTTCCGCAAATTTTGGCATTTTTTCAGGATGGATTTCAGATAGGTTTAGCGGCCTTGTCCTTAAGGGTGCAGTTGCAGCGCTGTCCTGTTATAGAGGTAAGATAAAAGGAGAGGCCATGGGGGCGCATCCAGATGTGAAACGTTTTTTAAGAGCAGTTTTGCTGTTGAGGCCACCTTGTCGTCAGGTGGTTCCGACGTGGGATCTTGCCTTAGTGCTGGGAGCGTTGAGGCAAGAACCCTTTGAGCCGTTGTCTAGAGCATCTTTGAAGGATCTTACTCTCAAGGTGGTTTTTCTGATAGTGATATGTTCGGCCAGGAGAATTTCAGAATTGCAGGCTTTGTCCTGCAGAAAGCCATTTCTGTCCTTTTACGATTCTAAGGTAGTGTTGAGGCCGGTTCCATATTTTTTACCAAAAGTGGTTTCACCTTTTCATATGAATCAAGTAGTTTCTATGCCAGTTTTCGGGGGAGGTCCCGAGGCTGGGTCGGCTGAGCGATCACATTTATTGGATGTTCGTCGGGCATTGAAGAAATATATCCAGCGAACGGTGGAAATTCGGAAGTCGGATAGGCCTTTTATCCTTTTTGGGGGTACAAAGAAGGGTGAAGTGGCATCGAAGGCTTCTATTGCCAGATGGATTAAGGAAACGATAGCTTCAGCGTATCTCTTAAAGGGCAAGCTGGTGCCAGAGGGTCTGAAGGCTCATTCGACTAAGGCTCAAGCGGCTTCCTGGGCTGAGTACAAGTTGGTACCAGTGGTTGAAATTTGTAAGGCAGTGACCTGGTCGTCCTTAAGTTCTTTTGTAAGACATTACCGACATTACTGCCAGCTCCTTATCCCTTTCTTTCCTCCACCCTTCTGTATTGTCGATGTGTTTCCCCTCCCCCCTTATGTTGCCACCTTTGTTCCCCGACTGTTCTCTGTCCTCTGTTCTCATCTCTTCTCTGTATGATTTTATGGCGTTCTCTCTCTGATTCTCCTTTCGCAGCTCTCTTTTTAATCTGATTTTATGTATTGTGAACCGCCCAGATGCTAACCGTATTGGGCGGTATATAAAGTTTTAATAAACATAAACATAGACATCCAGGCGGAAAGGGATACCTGTTTTGGCACAGCAGTACTTCAGGCTGTAATAGCAGGTCCCTCCCGTTGATTTATTTCACTGCTCTGTTACATCCCCAGAGGTTTAGGACTAGACTGGAGGGACGATAAGGAAGGTGAAATTAGACTTACCTGCTAATTGTTGTTCCTTGAGGAACTCCAGTCTAGTCCCGTATCCCGCCCGGGTGTTCAGTTCTGGACTAGAGGTTGAAGTAAGCAAGTTATAACAGGTAAGCAGAAAATTACGCTGTATGGGTTCTGGTTTCTAAGGGGAGTAGTTGATCAGAGGAGTTATAAAGGCATCGCTTTGCTCCGAAAAGGGAGGGAGTGGGCCTGAGAAGTTCTAACCATAGTTAGGTTGATGTAAGGGGGATCAGGAAAAGAATAAGGGGGATCAGGAAGAGAAGGGAGTCTCCCTAAATGGTTTTTGGTACAGTTAGTTTACAGTTATTGATATAATAGTAGTTACTTAATTGTTGCTCCGGTGAGTCTGCTTTGTCAGTAGATTACTAGAGTAAGGAAGCAGATCCTGGGGTTATATCTGCCAGTGTCATCAAAAGAATGACGTTTCTCAGTCTCCAAGCTGCTGGAAGAGGAGCACAACCCAGAGGTTCGGGACTAGACTGGAGTTCCTCAAGGAACAACAATTAGCAGGTAAGTCTAATTTCACCTCTTTGCCATGCTTACATGTTGATGGCATGTTACCTGGTACAGAAATATCCAGAGGAAAATATGTCAGTAAGGAACTGTGGGCCCGATATTCAGTAGTAGTGGTAGCGCTGCTAAAGTACATAGCCATTGCCGCTGAAGTTAAACAGCAGATATTCAGTGCCAGGGCCACATCCAGCCACCGGCATTGAATAGCTGGGTTACCGCACAGCCTGGAAGCTAATCGGGCAGTGGCGATATTGAACTGCTGCACGGTTAGCTCCCATGGGCAAAGGCAGGCCCGCCTTTGCTGCACCTATCTTTACCCATGGGTCACCATCTGGGCAGTGACTCAGTATCGCCACTGTCTGGTTAGCAATGGGTGCCACCTCCGATCCACCCTGGGATGCCCATGACATGCTCCGACGTTAACTGCGTAGCATCAAGGCATGTAGCGACAGCACCCACGGATATCCAGTGGCACTGACTGTGTTAGTGCTACCGAATAGCTCGCTTAGGGGCATTTACGTGGTTTACAGGACTGTCAGCCATGTAAATGCCTTTGACTATCAGGCCTACGATACTAAGGAAGCTGCTCATTTAGAGATGGGCTTGGTTTGTAGCTAATGTGCTCTGGATCCTCAGCCCATACCATGTTTCAGTCTCAGCCAGGTAGCTTTTATAGCTAAGGATTTGTTCAGTGCACACAGCTGCGACCACATCTCAGAGGCTTCGATAAAAAGGATTGGAGGTGAGCTATCTGATTGTTTTGCCGATCAATGGTTTCTCTATGTAGTTCAGAGGGCTTACAGGTTGGCATTTTCTAATCAACTCAACAATTTGTAGATAGGGTCCCGTGGAGTCCTGTATTGCTCTCCAGCCAAGAGGGCAGTGGTGTTCTCAGCCTGAGAAAGGTTGCTTGCCCTAGGAGTGTTAGCTCCCGTTCCATAAAGGAAATGGGACTGGGATGTTATTCCATCTATTTCGTCAATCCAGAGAAGAGGGTTCAGCCATCCTATTCTAGACTTGAGAAGGATAATTCTGGCTCTAGAGGCTCCCTGTTTGCAGATGGGGACATTGCAATAGGTTATTTCTGCAGTTTCCAGTGGAAAATCCCTCTCAGGGTTGGATTGCAAGGCAACCTACTGACAGCATTTGTATAGCGCTACATGGTGTATGTAGCGCTATGCAGAGACATCTAAGAGACAGTCCCTGCTCATCAGAGCTTACAGTCTAGTCAGGACAGCAGGATGTATCTAGGGGACTAGGGTATATCTAGGGGAATGGTAAGAAAATCCATAGGAGGTGAACAGGAGGCTGAGGGGCTCAGGATCCAAAAGCAGTCTCAAAGAGTCCTGCACTTTGGGCTAGCCATAGCCCCTCAAACCTTCTCCTTAGTTATGATTGTGGTGACGGTTTTACTTCATCAGGAAGGTATTTGATTCATTCGCACTAGGATGATTGGCTTATAAGAGCAAACTCCAGAGTCGAAAGCAAGGAGGCAACAGCACAAAGAGTGCGGATGTCATGGTCTTTAGGGTTGATAATTAATTTCAAAAACAAATTGATTCGCAGCCAGTGGCTGGAGTCTTTAGGAGCACACTTCACCATCCATAAGGGGAAGGTGTTTTTCCAAGAAGATGGTGGGAAAGCTTCAGGCTCCGGTTTCTCTTTGGCAGGGTGAAGTACACCAATGGCTTGGAACTATATGCAAGTCCTTGGCTTGATGGCAACAGCAGTGGACTTAATATCATGGGGCGACACTGTTGTATGGCTGGTCGATTCGGAACCGGAGTTACAAGTCACATCTTCCCTGCTCGATGGAGTCCAAGTCTGGTCTCAGTTCAGTGGCAGAAGCCGTGTAATCTTTTGATAGGCTCAGAGCTGGAGGTCTCCAGCATAGATTATTGACTATTCCATCTCCTATGCACATCAGGTTGGAATCAACAAGGAACGCAGCATTTTATGTACTTGTTCCACTAAGGTTAAACTCTGTTCCTAAGTACTTCCATCTAGAGTGAGCTGATAAAAAAAACAAATCAAAGTTGCCTTAAAAACCTGGGGGGAGGGGGGGAAGGTATATTCAAAAGGATTAATGCAGTTAGCAGATCTGTTAACTGCGTTAATTCCAGTGACCAGGATATTCAATGGTACACAGCTGTTTTATGACTCTGAATATCCTTGATTTATGCCACTGAGCGCCACAATGTTAACCAGCTAATATTGGGGCATTGCGGGGGGGCAAAGCCGGGTGGCAATATTGAGCCACTCCCCAGTTAACCTGAACTGTAGAGTTAGGCGAAACAAAGGATATGACCCTGGCGCTGAATATCCTGGTCTGTCTTAAAGTGGCGATGGCCTCTGCTGCCATTGAATACTGGCCCCTTATTTTTTTAATCTGGCCTTTGGTTGGAACACGATTGTTAAAGGTTATAGTTCAGCAGTGATGGCTAAGAAGCTCATTTATTTTCTCTCTTTTTCTTTATTTAGTTCTCTTTTGTTTTATTTATATTTTATCAGTATGTACACCCCTCTGATATCATGTTGAAGGCTGGTATAGAAGAAATTAAAAATAAACCTAAACATGTTGGGAGCCAAGAGGTGTGTGTGTGCTGCTGCTAGGACTGGGGAAAGAGAGGCAGTGCAAGGTTTTAAGGGTTGCGTCTCAGATTGCAGGGGGTTAGTGTGAGAGTTTGGGTCGCTTCTGCAATTGGATCGGGCATTGCTTGGGTTTGGAAGTATTCCTGGGATTATAGGGAACAGTATGAGGATATAGGGTGGATTTGGGATTGTAGTGGTGGTGGGGGGGTGTCTTCTATAAGAGTTTGAGCCGTTTCAACCTGTACCTTATGATCAGGAGCCATTGGTGATGAAAGAAGTCGAAGCAACATTGAAAGCCTTATCAAAGAACAAAGCACCGGGCATTGATGGCATTCCCATTTAAGTATTACAGCAATCGGATGAAGCTGTTATCATACTTACAAGGCTCTGCCAGGAAATTTGGAAGACAACATCATAGCCAACTGACTGGAAAAAATCTCTGTTTATACCAATACTAAAGAAAGGTGACCCAACTGACTTTGGAAATTATCGCACAATCACTCTGATCCCACATGCCAGCAAGATTCTATGCAAGATTATTCAGCAGAGACTACAGCCATACCTGGAACGAGAACTGCCTGAAATGCAAGCAGGGTTCAGGAAAGGGCGAGGAACAAGAGACATCATCGTGGATGTGAGATGGATCCTTGCAAAAAGACTAAAGAATACCAAAAGGATATCTATATGTGTTTTATCGACTACAGCAAGGCTTTTGACTCTGTAAACCATGAGAACTCTGTGCCACATTAAGAAGCATGGGTATACCAGAACACCTGATCATTCTCTTGCACAACCTTTACATTGATCAAGAAGCAACAGTTCGAACGGAACAAGGAGAAACAGAATGATTTAAAATCAGCAAAGGTGTACGACAAGGCTACATACTTTCCCCCTACCTGTTTAGTTTATATGCAGAACAAATCATCAGAGAAGCAGGACTGTATGAAACAACCGAGGCATGAAGATTGGTGGAAGACTCATCAACAACCTTTGCTATGTTGATGATACCACATTACTGGCTGAAAGTAAAGATGATCTGAAACATTTGCTTCTCAAGATCAAGGAATATAGTCTTAAAATGGGCCTGCAGCTTAATGTGAAAAAGACAAAGATCCTGACAACTGGCAAAATCAGTAAGTTCATCGTTGATGGAGAAGAAATTGAAATAGTGGACAATTTTAATCTACTTGGATCAGCTATCAATAAAGAAACAACAAGCAGTCAAGAAATCAGATGACGCATTTATTTATTTATTTATTTGTAAAACTTTTATATACCGCCAATTCCAAAGATCAGTGGTGGTTTACATCAAACAAAGCCAAAATTACATAGAACAAATTTTCAAGCAAAGCCGAAATTACATATAACAATGCAACAATATATCAATACATAGAATAATATATTCATAACTATATACAGATAGGATATAATATAATATGCAATTATATACAGATAGGATATAATATAATATTTAGAACTATATAAACGCATTTTAAATATCAGCTAAAAATGGACAGTTATGGGTACTGAAAGATTGTAAGTGATTCAAAAGGGTGAATTCACGTTTAGCTATGGAGGATGGGAGGAAATATCCAGATCACAATCTATGTTGCCGTAGTGTCGTGTTTTCAGTTCTCTTCGGAACTTTTGCAGATCTTTTATTTCTCTTAATTGATCTGGGAGGTTATTCCATAAGGTAGGTGCTGTATAAGAGAAGGCACTGTTACTTGTTATTTGTTTTGTCTTTCTTATTAGGTCAGACACTAGAATGGTATTACGATTTCTTCTTCTTCTCGTTCTATTTTCAGGAGGGCTATGAATTAGTGTGGCTAGGATTGATGGAGCAACCTCATTAATTAATTTGAAAGTTGTCAATGTGATTTTATATTGGATTCTGCTAGCAATGGGCAGCCAATGTAACGAATATAGAATTGGTGTAATGTGGTCAGTTAGCTTAGCTTTGGAGATTATTCGTGCAGTAACATTCTGAGCCATTTGAAGGGTTTTTAGATTCTTCTTTGTTATGCCTTGTAGTATTCCATTGCTCTTGGCAGAATGGCTATGAAGGACCTAGACAAGATTCTCAAGAGCAGAGATGCCTCTTTCCATACAAAGATTCAACTTGTTCAAGCCATGGTATTTTCAATAATGTTATATGGATGCAAAATCTGGACAGTGAAAAAGATAGACAGGAAGAAAACGAATGGCTTTGAATTATGGCGCTGGGGACGAATACTGTGTATACCATGGACTGCCTGAAGAACAAACCAGTCAGTACTAGAGATCAAACCTAAGCTTTCTTTAGAAGATCAGATGACAAGACTTTGACTTTTATACTTTGGACACATCATGCAAAGAGAAATCATTAGAGAAAGACATCACACTTGGCAAGGTAGAAGGTCAACGCAAAAGAGGAAGGCCAGCAACGAGATGGATCAATCCAGTAACAGCAGCTATGGATGCCACTCTGTCAACAATGAGCCGCCTGACTGAAGACGGAACACAGTTTAGGACAACTATCCAAAGAGTCACCATGAGTTGACACTGACTCGATGGCACTTAACAACATAAAAACAAAAATGAGAGGCAACTATGGAGAGCCCTGCTAGGGAAGGTGCTCTGGGCACCCAGACATATGTTGGGTGTTGTTCTGAATATATATAGTATACTGATTGCCTGTGTTTTGTTTTATCTCTCTTTATGTAACCCTACTGTCGTGATGTTTCGGGTTATGAATAACTATTTGCATGATTGCCAACCGTTTCGAAAATAAAAGTTAAAAAAAAAGGGTAATTGGGGGAAGGCTGTATGAGGGTGTGCCTGAGATTTGTTTATGGTCTTTCTTGGGGTAATGTCTCCAGGTGGATAATTTGGATATCTACCATAACAGGAATGACTCGGGATATGCTGAGTCTAATCTCAGATTTACACCTGGTGTTTGCTTTAATATTTGCATTGTGCCAAAGTGTTTCCTTCTGGAGCTCATAAGGTATAATATGCCCCAGTGCCATATCAGAATGGCGCTTAGAAGTTCTGTTTAATCTGATCAGCAGTGTCCAGTACAGCGTGGACAATTTCTGTACCTTTCCATCACATTTTCTTGGTCTTTGATTGCATTTTGTTGCACTTTGATATTTTTTTTATACTAGGTGGGACCATGTGAGGGTTTGTGATGCTCTTGGGGCTGTGGGGGGCAGCATGAGGGTTCAGGGAGTCTCTCTTTTGGTAACATACCTCTCTTGTTCCCAGTTGGAGCTCTTCCTTTCTCAGAGGGCTGTGGAGATGAGCGAGGAGGCCGACATTGTGTCTGTCAGCCAGTTCCAGCTGGCCCCACCCATCCTGCAGGGTCAAACCAAAGAAAAGATTCTTGCAATGGCAGCAGCGGTGCAGGATCTGATTAGTCGACTGACCTGCATGCGGATGCAGCATCTCTTTATGATTCTTGCATCCCCAAGGTTTGTGTCTTTTTTCCACATATTTGACATTTTGAATTTTATGCCATGGAACTTCTTTGACATGAAGAATGTCACTATATCTGCCTGTGTGACCCTCTCTATACTACAAGAGGGGTACTGAACGCACATCCCTCTCTCTTCCCCCGTTGCAGAGGTACCTGACTGTATGTCTTCCTCTTACCCCCTTGCTCCTGCCTGTCCTGTTCCCTTATCCTCAGGTATGTGGATCGTGTGACTGAGCTGCTGCACCAGAAGCTGAAACAGGCTGAGCTGATGGAGCTGAAAAAGAAGCTGATGGCACAGAGCAGAGAAGCTGCTCTCGAGGAACAGAGGACCCTGGAGCCCAGACTTGATCTGATGGTACAGCGGACCAAGGATCTTCAGAAACTGGTGAGATGGCGGCTGTGATTCCTACAGTTTTCCGTGCCATGAACACCCTGTCTTACACGTCTCTTCCCCATTGCCTCCCCTCTGCTCATGGACGCTCTGCTGCTGTTTTCAGATTGAAGAGGATGTCTCTAAGCGGTACAGCAACCGTCCTGTAAATCTTCTGGGTCTCAGCCTCTGATGCCTTCAACTCTGTCACTGCTGCAGGAGCTCCAAGGACTGGAACATAGCAGAAGATGATGTTGGGAGATGAATTGTGCAGATGGTGTTCCTCTATGATGTGAAGGAATGAGGGAATGCAAGCCATTTTATTTATTAAAATGATCACAGCATAAAGTCTGGTCTTCTGTATATTTGTGGGCAGCATTTCTCTGTTAGCAGAACGGTGCCCACTGTGTTGTTCTTTCCTCCTCCTCAGCTCT
This sequence comes from Ichthyophis bannanicus, assembly GCA_033557465.1. Lineage (NCBI taxonomy): Eukaryota > Metazoa > Chordata > Amphibia > Gymnophiona > Ichthyophiidae > Ichthyophis > Ichthyophis bannanicus. The sequence goes on from CM066032.1 coordinate 645,270,488, forward strand.
CACACTCTATCAGTGAGGTATTATCCCATCTATTTGTCTGTCTCTTTCCCACTTCCCCCATTCTTAGTCTCTGTCACTGAAGAGCCTGTGTCTCCTTCTCCCCAGTATCATGCTGTCTCACTATCCCATCCATTTGTCTCTCTTGCTATGTGTCTCTGGGGTATTATCCCCTTTGTCCATCGTACTGGGTTATTATCCCGTGTGTGTGTCTCTCTCTCTCTCTTCCCCTAGTTTCTCTCTCTTTTGCTGGGGTATTAACCCCTTTATCTTTCTATGTGTGTTACTGGGATATTTTCCTGTGTGTGTCTTCCTCTCCCACTGGGGCATTATCTTGTGTCTCCCCCGCCCCCCCCCCCCCTCCCCCCATTCTGTCTCAGTGTCGCTGGGGTATTATCTCCTTTGTCTGAGTCTCTTACTGGGATGATATCCTGTAGTTTATAGTTTATTAAAATTTGATATACTGCCCTGTCTATCTATCTCTCCTTCCCTTCCATTCTCACTCTGTCTTGCTGGGATATTCTGTGTGGGTCTCTCTCTTACTAGGGAGTTATCCTGTCTGTCTCTCCCCTCCCCCATTCTCACTCGGTGTCGTTGGAGTATTACTTATTTATTTAAAATTGCATACTGTGCATCCAAAGACCACATCACACGGTTCACAATATAATAAAAATAGAGTACAGTCAATAACCCATCGTACCATACAAACCGTCATCTACCCCTCCAACCCCACCTAAAAATACAATAAATACCACACCCCCCTCAACAACTCAACCCAGCATATTAACATCCATGCCACACTATCCTGCTAGACCAGTCCAGACAAGTGGGTCGTGTGCCCCTGCCAGCAGATGGTGAGACAGAGAAAATAGACCACATGGCCTATCTAGTTTGTCCTTCCATATCAACCACTACAATAGTCCCCTTTTTTTCCTTTAGAGATCCTATGTTTGTCCCATGCTTCTTTGAATTCAGATACTGTCCTCATCTCTACCACCTCCACTGGGAGACTATTCCACGGATCCACCACTCTTTCCATAAAGCAATATTTCCACATATCACTCCTGAATCTATCCCCTTTCACCCTCATCCCATGTCCCCTCTTAGCAGAACTTGCTATCAATCGAAAGAGGGTCTCCCCCTGTGCATTTATGCCATGGAGGTATTTAAATGTCTCAGTCATATCACCTCTATCCCGCCTTTCCTCTAAGGTGTACATATTAAGATGCTTTATAATGAAGACCACTAACCATTTTAGTAGCCACCCTCTTTAACATAAGAACATAAGATATGCCATACTGGGTCAGACCAAGGTCCATCAAGCCCAGTATCCTGTTTCCAACAGTGGCCAATCTAGGTCATACGTACCTAGCAGTTTCCCCAAAAGACACAGGTTCCACAATGCTTGTATTGGTTCAAGCATTGATATCCTGGGTCCCTTCTTAATAATGGTTTATTGACCTTTCCTCCAGGAACTTGTCCAAACCTTTTTTAAACCCAGCTACACTAACAGCCTTTACTACATCCTCCGGTAACAAATTCCAGAGTTTGATTACACGTTGAGTGAAAAAATATTTTCTTTTATTAGTCTTAAATAGTTTACCCTGTAGCTTCATTGCATGTCCCCTAGTCTTTCTATATTCTGATAATCGATCTACGTTTATCCGTTCCACTCCATTCATTAATTTATAGACTTCTTATCATATCTCCCCTCAGCCGTCTCTTTTCCAGGTTAAAGAGCCCTAACCTTTTTAGCCTTTCTTCATAGGAGTATCCTTCCATCCCCTTTACCATTTTGGTGGCTCTTCTCTAAACCTTTTCTAATAACGCTATATCCTTTTTAAGATACGGCAACCAGAATTGCACACAATATTCAAGGTGCGGTCTCACCATGGAACGATATAGAGGCATTATAATATCTTTTGTTTTATTTTCCATTCCTTTCCTTATGATACCTAGCATTCTATTTGCTCTCTTGGCCGCCACTGCACACTGGGCCGAGAGTTTTAACATGTTATCCACAATGATGCCTAAATCTTTTTCCTGGGTGGTGGTTCCTAATGTGGAACCTTGCATCATGTAACCATAGTTTGGATTGTTCTTCTGTAGGTGCATAACTTTGCACTTGTCCACATTAAATTTCATCTTCCATTTTGATGCCCAGTCTTCCAATTTATCAAGATCCTCTTGCAATTTTCCACAATCCTCTTAACAACTTTAAATAGTTTTGTGTCATCTGCAAATTTGATAACCTCACTCATTATTCCACTTTCCAGGTCATTTATGAATATGTCAAAAAGCAGCGGACCCAGCACAGATCCCTGGGGTACTGACTCCAGCCTGTTTATATCCTTTTGAAGGTGCGGTCTCCAGAATTGCACAAATACTCCAAATGAGGTTGCACCAAAGACTTGTACAAAGGCACTATCACCTCTTTTCTTCTGCTGGCCATTCCTCTCCCTATGCACCCAAGCATTATTCTAGCTTTTGCTGTTGCCTTTTCTACCTGTTTAGCTACTTTAAGATCATCAGACACAATCACTCCTAAGTCCTGCTCTTCTTTAGTGGACAAAAGCACTTCACCCCCTATACTATAGCGCCTGCTGCTGGAGGGGTCTCCTGGATCAGCTCCACATGTAGAGCATATGCTGCCTACTAGGGCTTTCCGCTTCCGGCCACATGCCACACACCATTGCAGGGAAGAAGGCATAGGGCCTGGAAGGAGATCTATGGCTCCAGAGGCCAGCCGTGGTGATTATCTGGTGAAAAAGCCGAGGAGAGGACTGCAGTCATCAAAAAACTGCCGCGGCAAACCTTTTTTTTTTTTCTGTCTGTTAAAATGGCCACCGAAGGGACTGGCGGGAACTGCACAAAATGGCTGCCACTGTGCCCAGAGAAGAATTGGCGGGATCATGTCCTAACAGACGTGCCAGGAAAAGGAAGAGTAGCAGACTGCCAGCCTGGTGAAAAAACGAACACCCGGAAGAGATCGCGGCAGAAGTCCCAGAAACAGCAGGAGCACCAACGGACGAGGCAGGAAGGGGGGTTAAGGGGTAGCTCACTGTCCCGTGTTCTCTGCAGACTTGCAATCCCACGGAGGAGCCCTTGGGGGCTGGAGCTGACCAGCTGCCAGATGGCTGTCGGTTTTTATGTGCTTTTCTTTTTTTCAAAACTTTATACTTGTTAGTTGAAGCAGTGAACTGAAAGAGGCGTCAAGCTGAGATGGGAGGCTGCACTGTTCTTCATGAACAGAGTTCTCTCCTTCAGAGGTGCCCAATGACCCATGCGACCAGAAACAGCTCTGGAAACCCCGGAGACTCCATGAAATCAGGAAGAAACAACCAGACCCACTTCAACAGGCCCCTGAGGATCTTCCAGGAGTCCACCATCTGCTGAGACAGAGAAAATACTGAAGCTGCCCCTAGGGCAGGAGTTTATATACTGAGGGGGAAGGTTCAAAGCTTCTCTGTTTTCTCTGTCTCACCATCTGCTGGGAGGGGGACATGACCCATTTGTCTGGACTGGTCTAGCAGGATTCCAGGAAAGGAAATTAATGGTAAGTAAAATTTCACCATCTCCACTCTGCATGTACAACATATAATCAATCAATAAAACAAACTTTAACCTTCCCCAAATACACATTTAATCAGGTCTTCAAAGATTTTTTTTAAATCTATCCAAATCACACCACACGGAGCTCCAGGGGAAGTGCATTCCAAAAGAACAGGACCGAGTCCCTACACAAGCCCATTAAAATATCTCTCATGCTTGGTACCACAAGCAACTCACACCCCTGGGACTGCAGCGATCCTTTAGGACCATAAGGAGCCACCTTAGCAGGTCATGCTTCTGGGTCATTGCAAACTCACAACAGAAAACCAGCATCAAAAGCTCATACCCGATTGAGTACTGAATTGGCAACTAGCATAACTCTCTCAAGTCGGGCGTTACATGATTCGCTCTCCAAAGCCCTTTAATCACTTTGCAGCAATATTCTGCACCAATTGTAACCGACAAATGACCTGCTAGCATAGCAGTAATTTATGCGAGGGAAAATCAAAGCTTGGGTCATCAGGGCTAAATTTGTTTCTGAAAAAAAAAAAGGGTGCAGTTGCCAAATTTGGTGAAGAACATATAATGAAACACAAACCATCCTTCAACAGGACCTTAGAATGAAGCCAGACTCCAGGATCACGACAGAGACCCTTAAAAGGCTCCATTTTGGCATGAGCCTTGTCCTCTGCCAACCAAAGCCATTCAACTTCAACCAAATTCTGCTTAGCCAATCACCTAACTTACTAAGCTTTTCTTCTGCAGTATCTTGTATCTGACCTATGTTCTTAGCAAATTTAAACAAAATCTGAATATCATCAGCAGAAGCATAAAAGTAAAACCTGCCATGCACAGAACAAAATGGCTCTAAATAGAAATTAAATAAGTACAGGCCAAAACTGTTCCCTGCAGGACCCCCTGCTGTCTGAGAGGGTGTCTCCCCCCCCCCCCCATACTGACTGATTATAGTCAACCTACAAGATATGACTGAAACCACTGAGTATATACAGCCATCACTACCCAGCAGCCATATAGTATGAAGCAGTGTATCGCACCTAAACGTCTTTGAAGCCAAGGATACATCCAGCAGCAACAAGACACCACAAAGGTCCTTATCAAATGCCCTCCTTACATCTGTGCCACTAGCAAGGTTTCACTGCCCTTAGAAAATCGGACGCCAACCTGGCAATCACCCAGTATAGAGTGTTCAAACAACTAACTCACCATTTGAGAGGCTACCACCTTCTCAAAAGGGTAGATTGCAAAATGGTCTTTTAATACTCTATTGGCTGGAATCCAAAGATTTCCCATTCGAAATAGAGGAACAAACGAAGCAAGAGACGGAAGGAGGTTTGGACCAGACTGCTTTATTGAAGATGATCCCTACGCGTTTCGGCTTACGCCTTCTTCGGGGGACATACAGCTACCATGAGTTAAAACAAACATTATTATAACAATGGATATACAACATATAAATCCAATAAATAATATGATATATCAATAAAAACAAAAACAAATAAATAAATAAAATGACTAATATATTAGTAAATGTTACGTTTAGACCAACCAGAGGACAAAGAGGAGAGTCAAAAACCATAAAACAAAATAATAAAATAATAATAATAAGATCAGTACAATAGAATAAAATCAATTAAACAATATCTAATTAAATCAAATAAACGAGGGCCGAGACAGAGAACTAAAATATTATAAAAAGCAAATAAACACAAATTGGTAAAACACATGAATACAATTCTGTACATAAATAAATATAGGTAAAATTGTATATTAAACAAATAAATATGATAATAATGAAGCCATTGAATAAATATGTAAAATATATAAAAGTATATAAATCCGAATAAATGTAATAGAATAGTACATACCAGTATTGTAAAGATGGAGATGTCTCATAAAGACAATTTGGTAAAAGCACTATATGTTGATAGCGCCGTAGTTGATGAGGTTGTCTCTTAAAGACAATTGAGTCGTAGCACTATATAATGGCTATGAAAGGAAAAACTATATAATCACTAATTAGAACAAATAATATATGAAAGACAAAACATCAAATGTACCAAAAATCAATAAATAAATACATAAAAATAGATAAAAGGGGAATAAAATGAATGATAATAATACTAATAAATATCTATAAATAAGGTAATATTAAAATACTTAGATGCAAGTTTATGAACTATAAGATGTTAAACAAACTTAAGACATGCGAATAAAAGAAAATACTTGTAAAACAATAATATATTAAAATATATTAAAAAGAATAAATATAGGAAGGGATTGGCACATAATAATGAATGTGGTGAAAATATAATAAAAATACGTATTAATATGGAATCAAAGAAAAGACACAGGTGAGTAGATCTATAAACAGAACATGTGTTATATCAATTGGAGCTACAAAGAGGACCACAGGAAAAAGTATAATGAATTACGAATATATAGTGAGTATAAGTCTCATGCTATCAATGGGGAGAAGAAGAAAGGTTTCGATAATCTCAATGGACGTATAACCGTGAGGGAAAAGTACGGAGGGGAAACGGGTTATTTCAAAAGTAATAGAACATGCAGAATGAGATTAAAGTGCTAAATATTAAGCAAAAGTTTAGAGCAATAATCTAACAAGACCCATGTTCTGCTGTTTTGTATGTTTTAGTAAGATCAAGGGTATGCATGAAGGAGTATACTGTGTGCTGATTGCATGAATGTATTTAATGTGATTGTGCAACTGATTTTACGCGTGTTCATTGAATGCAGTCGACATACCTCAACAAAAATATAGATAAAAATCACATGATGACCTAGGCAAAAATTACTATAATATAATAAAAATGAATAAATAAATAAGAGAAATATTAAATGGAAGAACTATGGATCAAAGGATCTGTAAAAAAAGCGCATTCATGTGTTATATCAATTGAAACTGTGAAGAGAACCGCAGGGCATAATGGAATGAGCTACGAATGTATGATGAATCAGAACCTTGTAATCATAAAGGGGAGAGGGAGAGTTGGATAGTATCAATGTGCTTTAGACCATGGAGGGAAAATACAGATGGTGAATAAATTAGATCAAGATTATTAGAACGTGTATAATGAGATTAGAATACTGAATGTTGAGAATAAATTTGCAACGATAAACTATCATGGGGATATGTATTGTAGTGGTGTATACATTTGTAAAACAAGGAGTGTGTAACAAGAAGTATTCTACATTCTAATACATCATATATTTACCGTGATCGCTGAACTGGTTTTGGCAATATAATATAAGGAAAAATATTGGCGCGGGTGGTAAATAATCAGTCAATGATACACTTTGTATTGTAAAAAATAAAAATAATAATATAATGAAGAATGCGAACTATTGAGTAGGAACTGAGTGAATCAGAGTATTTGAGACGGAAGGAAGCTGTGGAACTGAAAGTAAAGAAAGTTTGAGCGAGATAATTACGACCTCGGTAACACCCGAACTTAAATCATAACTTAAAACCAACCGGATGTATGAAAATGAAACGTACTTACTGTTTAAGCAGGCAATGTAGCATAGAAGATACCCAAATGGGGAAATACCAAAAGGGAGCGTGCCGAATCTTACACACAATAGCATCAGGGGCTAGCACTGTGTGACAGTTGTTTTATAGACGCCGGTTTTCGCGCCTTTTTTCAAGAGAGACGTCACAATTGGGCGGAGCTAAAAAGGAGTCAGTACAGACAACTATATACAAGACAAAGTTATTATAAGTGTATCATCAATCGATATATACTACGGAATATTAGTTTGTGGTGTGTGTATGAAAAATGTAATGATATGCTATAAAACAAAACCGTGGAGGTAATAAAACGATTATTTGAATGCAGATAACTTTTTTAAAAAACAATGTATATCATCACATGATAAGCTAGGCAAGTAGTAGTACTTATGATGAAGCCAGAAATAAATGTATGTACATGTAAAATAGAGTTTAAAAATGTATATATGAATAAAAGATTAAGTTATGTATAAAAGAAAATATTGAACAATATTGCTAATAAAGGAAATTGTGATGAAATCAATACCAAGAAAAATAGCAATACAAGGATGATTACAGAGGTATCCTGAAGACAAGGCATAATTAAAATAATTATTGAAAATATTAATGTGAAAATGATTAATATAAGAAGACTGAAAGATCACTTTCCTGATTGAGACCAAATGGATGTAAACTATTAAAATTATAAATAAATCGTTGTTCTAACTTGAGTAAAGTAAGGTTAATATCTCCACCGCGCCAGTGTGGTATAGCAGTTTTGATCACCAAAAACTTAAGATCACTGACCGTATGTCCCTTCTCTACCCAATGTGAGACCAATGGTTTATCTGTAAGTTGTCTTTGGATATTGCTTCTATGTTCTATAATGCGTGTTCTAATTTGACGTAAGGTCTTCCCTATGTAGATCATATCACAGGGACATCGGATTAAATAAATTACATTTGCAGTTTTACAATTAGAATAGTGATTAATGGTAATTTTGTGGCCAGTGGAGTCATGTGTAAAACTATTTTTTACTGTAATAGCATGGAGGCAAATAGAACAATTTCCACAGCTGTAGTGGCCTCTGACCTTTGGAACGGTTCTAGAAGCAGTCAGGGCAGAGGGAACCAGAAAATGGCTAAGATTGGAAGCACGTTTGTATGAGACCATGAGTTGTTTGGATGCAAAGGCTGGTAAGGAAGCAATTAAATCCCATTCTTGTTTTAATATTTCCGTGATAGACTTGGAAAGTGCTGAGAAGGTGAGAGGACATGTCACTCTATCTAATTTGGGGCGTACCATATTCTTTAAGAGTGTAGAACGATTTGTACCGGATGCTCGCTGGTATGCTTTATGAATGCATGTATTTGGATATCCACGTTGTTCAAACCGCTGGTACAAATCCGTGGCATGTTTTTCAAAATCGGTATCATTGGTACATAAACGTCTAATTCTAAGAAATTGACTGACTGGCAAGTTCTGCTTAAAGGAAGTGTTATGACAACTGTCGTAAGTGAGAAAGTATTCCTGTCGGTTGGTTTTCTATATAAATCAGTAATAAAGCCTTTGTCGGATTCTTAATCATAATGTCCAGATATGGTATAGAATCTGAACTATATGTGCCCTCAAACTGCAAATGTACATCTAGTGTATTGAGCCAAAGATGGAAGGATTGTAGAGTGTGTTCAGGGCCATCCCAGATGACAAGGACGTCATCAATGTAACGTTTCCAAAGAAGAATATGTTTCTTATATGGATGAAATGTTAGGAACTTGCTTTCAAACTCTGACACATAGAGATTAGCCACATCGGGGGCCATGGGCGAGCCCATGGCTACCCCTTTAACTTGTTTATAAAAGAGGCCTTTAAAAATAAAGAAATTTTCTTGCATAACAAGGGAGGCCAACTGGGTGAGGAAAAAGGTGGGGACGCGAACTGGTTTTGGTCTTTGAATCAATGTATTTGCTATTACTTCCAAAGCTGCTTCTTGTGGGATGTTGTATATAGAGAGTTGATATCGAGGGTGAGTAAGATGAGTCCATTATGATACCCTTCAAAATCTTTAAGGATATTAATAATGTGAGTGGAGTCTTTGACATAAGATGGCACTATTGAGACAAATGGACGTAAAAACAAATCTAAGAATTTTGAGAGAGGTTCGAGCAATGATCCATTAGCTGAAACAATGGGACGTCCAGGGGGATTTTGCATGGATTTATGGATTTTTGGAAGCATATAAATTGTGGGTGTGATAGGATGAGTGACAGTCAAAAAAGATATTTCTTTAGGTGTTAGATAACCCGCTTCCTTTCCAATATATAACAAATTATCTATTTTTTGTTGTAATGTATTAGTAGGATCGTCGAAGATTTTTAGATAAAATGTAGTATCATCTAATTGGCGTTTGACTTCTGTAACATAAGAAACTCTGTCTTGGACAACAATAGCACCACCTTTATCTGCAGGTTTGATTACTATAGACGAATTTGATTGAAGACTATTTAATGCTGATTTTAAAGGCACTGAAAGATTATAATATGATTTTTTCTGTTTAGTTTTATATAATGCTTCAACTCGGGTGAGAACCATGTTTTCGTATGCCGTGATCATAGGATCTGGAGGAGACGGAGGAATCCAAGTGGACGGTTTTTTGACAACGGAGACATCTAAGGAGAGGGCAGGATTTCTAGCAAAGTAATCTATTATTTTAAGTTTACGGAAGAACTTATAAAGTTCGATGTGTGTGAGAAAATTATCATGACGTTTAGTAGGAACGAATGATAAACCCTTGTTAAGGACCTGAAGTTCGAGTTCTGTTAATGGATATGAAGATAAGTTAATGACTGAGTTTATAAATCCCAATCTAGGTTCCTTTTGGCCATCATACCCTGACTGTGTCTTCTTTCCTGCGGTGAGAACTGTCTGGACTGTTGATACCTGTTTCGTGGTGGACGTGGTGGTGGGGATCTTGGAAGAGCGTCTCTTCTTCCTTTGGCCCAAAGGGAGTCCATTTGAAAATCCCGTTTGTAATTGGGCCTTGAGGGATGGGATACTGGAGAACGTGGTTGTGTGGGGAAAAGGGTAGCTGATGTATCTATGTTATCATTTGAATGGTGGCGTGATCTTTTGTTACTCCTTTCTTTTTCTGGAGTAACAGAGGGGGACCTACGTCTATATGGATGTTTATCTTTAATATTGATCTTTGAATTATTACGGGGTGATCTAGAAGTGTAATATGGTTTGGATGATTTGTATGGTCTTCTAAAAGACGTACTGCTTTTTCTATCTTTGTGGTCCAATTTGCTGTAGGTCCAGTAATATACAGTGTTCTGTTTATAGTCATCATCATCTCTCTTGAGTTTGTTAATTTTGGCTTCTTTAATAAATTGTCTGTATTCAAGGTTATTTTTATCAAACTTGCTTTTTTCTAAATCGAACTGTGGATCTTTTTTCTTAAGGTTGTCTACCTTAGAATCTATCTGTGGTTTGAGTGTCTCGGCCCTACGTTTAGAGGTATTAATTAAAAGGATCATAAGATCCAAGGAACATTTATTTAAAATCTTTATCCAATTAGACATAAAAACATCATCTTCCTTAAACATTCCAGGTGCCTTCTGCACCCTAAGTCCTCTTGGAATGGTCTTCCTTCTACAATATTCAAGCAGGGAAGCTGCATGTAATTCTTCCCTTACATACTTTTGCGTCAACCAAACCAGTTCTCTCCATTCATCTTCTAAATTGGGGACCGATTCTTCTTCGGTGTAGAAAGGGTCCTCAGAGAGTAGTCCTTTTAAATCTTCTTCTTTATAACTCAAAACTCCTTGCCATGGAGAGAACATGGCTCCACAGGATACGAGAAACAAAGGAGGAGCGTAGCTCTTGCAGATACAACAGGGGAACAAACGAAGCAAGAGACGGAAGGAGGTTTGGACCAGACTGCTTTATTGAAGATGATCCCTACGCGTTTCGGCTTACGCCTTCTTCGGGGGACATACAGCTACCATGAGTTAAAACAAACATTATTATAACAATGGATATACAACATATAAATCCAATAAATAATATGATATATCAATAAAAACAAAAACAAATAAATAAATAAAATGACTAATATATTAGTAAATGTTACGTTTAGACCAACCAGAGGACAAAGAGGAGAGTCAAAAACCATAAAACAAAATAATAAAATAATAATAATAATAAGATCAGTACAATAGAATAAAATCAATTAAACAATATCTAATTAAATCAAATAAACGAGGGCCGAGACAGAGAACTAAAATATTATAAAAAGCAAATAAACACAAATTGGTAAAACACATGAATACAATTCTGTACATAAATAAATATAGGTAAAATTGTATATTAAACAAATAAATATGATAATAATGAAGCCATTGAATAAATATGTAAAATATATAAAAGTATATAAATCCGAATAAATGTAATAGAATAGTAACATACCAGTATTGTAAAGATGGAGATGTCTCATAAAGACAATTTGGTAAAAAGCACTATATGTTGATAGCGCCGTAGTTGATGAGGTTGTCTCTTAAAGACAATTGAGTCGTAGCACTATATAATGGCTATGAAAGGAAAAACTATATAATCACTAATTAGAACAAATAATATATGAAAGACAAAACATCAAATGTACCAAAATCAATAAATAAATACATAAAAATAGATAAAAAGGGGAATAAAATGAATGATAATAATACTAATAAATATCTATAAATAAGGTAATATTAAAATACTTAGATGCAAGTTTATGAACTATAAGATGTTAAACAAACTTAAGACATGCGAATAAAAGAAAATACTTGTAAAACAATAATATATTAAAAATATATTAAAAAAGAATAAATATAGGAAAGGGATTGGCACATAATAATGAATGTGGTGAAAATATAATAAAAATACGTATTAATATGGAATCAAAGAAAAGACACAGGTGAGTAGATCTATAAACAGAACATGTGTTATATCAATTGGAGCTACAAAGAGGACCACAGGAAAAAGTATAATGAATTACGAATATAGTGAGTATAAGTCTCGTGCTATCCATGGGGAGAAGACGAAAGGTGGCGATAATCTCAATGGACGTATAACCGTGAGGGAACAGTACGGAGGGGAACCCGGGTATTGCAAGAGTCATAGAACATGCAGAATGAGATTATAGTGCTAAATTATTAAGCAAAAGTTTAGAGCAATAATCTAACAAGACCCATGTTCTGCTGTTTTGTATGTTTTAGTAAGATCAAGGGTATGCATGAAGGAGTATACTGTGTGCTGATTGCATGAATGTATTTAATGTGATTGTGCAACTGATTTTACGCGTGTTCATTGAATGCAGTCGACATACCTCAACAAAAATATAGATAAAAAATCACATGATGACCTAGGCAAAAATTACTATAATATAATAAAAATGAATAAATAAATAAGAGAAATATTAAATGGAAGAACTATGGATCAAAGGATCTGTAAAAAAGCGCATTCATGTGTTATATCAATTGAAACTGTGAAGAGAACCGCAGGGCATAATGGAATGAGCTACGAATGTATGATGAATCAGAACCTTGTAATTCATAAAGGGGAGAGGGAGAGTTGGATAGTATCAATGTGCTTTAGACCATGGAGGGAAAATACAGATGGTGAATAAATTAGATCAAGATTATTAGAACGTGTATAATGAGATTAGAATACTGAATGTTGAGAATAAATTTGCAACTATAACTATCATGGGGATATGTATTGTAGTGGTGTATACATTTGTAAAACAAGGAGTGTGTAACAAGAAGTATTCTACATTCTAATACATCATATATTTACCGTGATCGCTGAACTGGTTTTGGCAATATAATATAAGGAAAAATATTGGCGCGGGTGGTAAATAATCAGTCAATGATACACTTTGTATTGTAAAAAATAAAAATAATAATATAATGAAGAATGCGAACTATTGAGTAGGAACTGAGTGAATCAGAGTATTTGAGACGGAAGGAAGCTGTGGAACTGAAAGTAAAGAAAGTTTGAGCGAGATAATTACGACCTCGGTAACACCCGAACTTAAATCATAACTTAAAACCAACCGGATGTATGAAAATGAAACGTACTTACTGTTTAAGCAGGCAAATGTAGCATAGAAGATACCCAAATGGGGAAATACCAAAAGGGAGCGTGCCGAATCTTACACACAATAGCATCAGGGGCTAGCACTGTGTGACAGTTGTTTTATAGACGCCGGTTTTCGCGCCTTTTTTCAAGAGAGACGTCACAATTGGGCGGAGCTAAAAAGGAGTCAGTACAGACAACTATATACAAGACAAAGTTATTATAAGTGTATCATCAATCGATATATACTACGGAATATTAGTTTGTGGTGTGTGTATGAAAAATGTAATGATATGCTATAAAACAAAACCGTGGAGGTAATAAAACGATTATTTGAATGCAGATAACTTTTTTAAAAAACAATGTATATCATCACATGATAAGCTAGGCAAGTAGTAGTACTTATGATGAAGCCAGAAATAAATGTATGTACATGTAAAATAGAGTTTAAAAATGTATATATGAATAAAAGATTAAGTTATGTATAAAAGAAAATATTGAACAATATTGCTAATAAAGGAAATTGTGATGAAATCAATACCAAGAAAAATAGCAATACAAGGATGATTACAGAGGTATCCTGAAGACAAGGCATAATTAAAATAATTATTGAAAATATTAATGTGAAAATGATTAATATAAGAAGACTGAAAGATCACTTTCCTGATTGAGACCAAATGGATGTAAACTATTAAAATTATAAATAAATCGTTGTTCTAACTTGAGTAAAGTAAGGTTAATATCTCCACCGCGCCAGTGTGGTATAGCAGTTTTGATCACCAAAAACTTAAGATCACTGACCGTATGTCCCTTCTCTACCCAATGTGAGACCAATGGTTTATCTGTAAGTTGTCTTTGGATATTGCTTCTATGTTCTATAATGCGTGTTCTAATTTGACGTAAGGTCTTCCCTATGTAGATCATATCACAGGGACATCGGATTAAATAAATTACATTTGCAGTTTTACAATTAGAATAGTGATTAATGGTAATTTTGTGGCCAGTGGAGTCATGTGTAAAACTATTTTTTACTGTAATAGCATGGAGGCAAATAGAACAATTTCCACAGCTGTAGTGGCCTCTGACCTTTGGAACGGTTCTAGAAGCAGTCAGGGCAGAGGGAACCAGAAAATGGCTAAGATTGGAAGCACGTTTGTATGAGACCATGAGTTGTTTGGATGCAAAGGCTGGTAAGGAAGCAATTAAATCCCATTCTTGTTTTAATATTTCCGTGATAGACTTGGAAAGTGCTGAGAAGGTGAGAGGACATGTCACTCTATCTAATTTGGGGCGTACCATATTCTTTAAGAGTGTAGAACGATTTGTACCGGATGCTCGCTGGTATGCTTTATGAATGCATGTATTTGGATATCCACGTTGTTCAAACCGCTGGTACAAATCCGTGGCATGTTTTTCAAAATCGGTATCATTGGTACATAAACGTCTAATTCTAAGAAATTGACTGACTGGCAAGTTCTGCTTAAAGGAAGTGTTATGACAACTGTCGTAAGTGAGAAAAGTATTCCTGTCGGTTGGTTTTCTATATAAATCAGTAATAAAGCCTTTGTCGGATTTCTTAATCATAATGTCCAGATATGGTATAGAATCTGAACTATATGTGCCCTCAAACTGCAAATGTACATCTAGTGTATTGAGCCAAAGATGGAAGGATTGTAGAGTGTGTTCAGGGCCATCCCAGATGACAAGGACGTCATCAATGTAACGTTTCCAAAGAAGAATATGTTTCTTATATGGATGAAATGTTAGGAACTTGCTTTCAAACTCTGACACATAGAGATTAGCCACATCGGGGGCCATGGGCGAGCCCATGGCTACCCCTTTAACTTGTTTATAAAAGAGGCCTTTAAAAATAAAGAAATTTTCTTGCATAACAAGGGAGGCCAACTGGGTGAGGAAAAAGGTGGGGACGCGAACTGGTTTTGGTCTTTGAATCAATGTATTTGCTATTACTTCCAAAGCTGCTTCTTGTGGGATGTTTGTATATAGAGAGTTGATATCGAGGGTGAGTAAGATGAGTCCATTATGATACCCTTCAAAATCTTTAAGGATATTAATAATGTGAGTGGAGTCTTTGACATAAGATGGCACTATTGAGACAAATGGACGTAAAAACAAATCTAAGAATTTTGAGAGAGGTTCGAGCAATGATCCATTAGCTGAAACAATGGGACGTCCAGGGGGATTTTGTGTTTATTTGCTTTTTATAATATTTTAGTTCTCTGTCTCGGCCCTCGTTTATTTGATTTAATTAGATATTGTTTAATTGATTTTATTCTATTGTACTGATCTTATTATTATTATTATTTTATTATTTTGTTTTATGGTTTTTGACTCTCCTCTTTGTCCTCTGGTTGGTCTAAACGTAACATTTACTAATATATTAGTCAGTTTATTGATTTATTTGTTTTTTTTTTTATTGATATCATATTATTTATTGGATTTATATGTTGTATATCCATTGTTATAATAATGTTTGTTTTAACTCATGGTAGCTGTATGTCCCCCGAAGAAGGCGTAAGCCGAAACGCGTAGGGATCATCTTCAATAAAGCAGTCTGATCCAAACCTCCTTCCGTCTCTTGCTTCGTTTGTTCCCCTGTTGTATCTGCAAGAGCTACGCTCCTCCTTTGTTTCTCCCATTCGAAATAGAGGACATCATTGCCCTCTTCAATCGTTTGGGGAATACTCCATTGTTTAATGAGAAATTAACAGTATCACAGATCCTATACTCCAAAGATTCTCCCCCAGATGAAGGAAAGGAGATAGATGTAGGTACCAACAAACAAGCACAATACCACGTGTTAGATACAAACCCAGTCAGATTCATGGATAGCAAAGGAAGGGATACTCTTTATTGTTTTCTGAAAAGCCTATGGCCCGACACAGGCCGTGTTTCATTGCCTTCTTCAGGGGCAGGCTACATAAATAAATAAAAACAAATTTACTACAAACATATGCATAATAAATAACATAATACCCAAGAATATATATATATAAGAAATGAAATGAATAAGTTAAATAATGTTAATAACATCAATAATTAAAAACAATAAGATATATAAAACAATAAGATATATAAAACCATCCATAAACAGATAGATAAAAGATCAGCACAGCACCACAAGTCAGGTAATAAAACTATAAATTATACACCATAAATAGAACGTGAATAAAAACAGAAGCATCTATAAAAGGAAAAGACAATACAAGCATAATAGTAAAAGAGCCAAATTGTTATAAAACCATTTGTTTTAAAACAGCTACAATCTGTATAACCACGCAATACAATAGTACACCTATAAAAGCATCACTAACACATAACATACCTTTAAAAACTGTTTAAGCCATAGTGTTGAATACACCATCAGGGACAGAAAGAAAAATAGTTCACTATTGGAGACAAAGAAAACATCCTAACTATGATGTGTATCCACGTGTAGCTAACAAAACTTTTAATAATTTACTCTACCAGGCTAAATATAGACAAGAGGATGAATCAGTGAAACCTCAGATACCAAGAAACCCTTGGACATCATATTTTTAAAACATTGTTTATCTAACCACTTATACATAAGAGACAGCGTCAAACCACTTTGAAAAAAGGGGGAAAGGGGGGAGGGGGGAGGAGGAAGGACAAGGAACACCGGGACCTCATCACTAGCTATGATTCTTATACATTTATAGGCTGAAATCACGTATTATGCCAGGACGAGGGCACCTTGCAGTTACCCATAAACAGAAGGCTGAATTTATACAATATCGATTACCAATATCCCTTAGAAGTTATATTTAATTTTAATGTTTACCTTTATCTGTAGGCACATTAATTTTCTATCCGGCCACAATTTACAAGAATCAGCGTCAAACACTAAAAAGCAGTAAAAATTAGAGGAAGAAAACCGGAGCTGCATTATTAACTATGACTTTTTACTGCTTTTTAGTGTTTGACGCTGATCCTTGTAAATAGTGGCCGGATAGAAAATTAATGTGCCCACAGATAAAGGTAAACATTAAAATTAAATATAACTTCTAAGGGATTTTGGTAATTGATATTGTATAAATTCAGCCTTCTGTTTATGGGTAACTGCAAGGTGCCCTCGTCCTGGCATAATACGTGATTTCAGCCTATAAATGTATAAGAATCATAGCTAGTGATGAGGTCCCGGTGTTCCTTGTCCTTCCTCCTCCCCTCCTCCCCCCTTTTCCCCCCTTTCCCCTTCCCCCTTCCCCCTCCCCCCCTTCCCCCTTCTTTCCCCCCCCCCCCTTTTTTTTAAAGTGGTTTGACGCTGTCTCTTATGTATAAGTGGTTAGATAGAGAACCAATGTGCTAAACAAATTTTTTTTAAACAAAATATGATGTCCAAGGGTTTCTTGGTATCTGAGGTTTCACTGATTCATCCTCTTGTCTATATTTAGCCTGGTAGAGTAAATTATTTAAAAGTTTTGTTAGCTACACGTGGATACACATCATAGTTAGGATGTTTTCTTTGTCTCCAATAGTGAACTATTTTTCTTTCTGTCCCTGATGGTGTATTCAATACCATAGAGGCTTAAACAGTTTTTAAAGGTATGTTATGTGTTAGTGATGCTTTTATAGGTGTACTATTGTATTGCGTGGTTATACAGATTGTAGCTGTTTTAAAACAAATGGTTTTATAACAATTTGGCTCTTTTACTATTATGCTTGTATTGTGTTTTCCTTTTATAGATGCTTCTGTTTTTATTCACGTTCTATTTATGGTGTATAATTTATAGTTTTATCACCTGACTTGTGGAGCTGTGCTGATCTTTTATCTATCTGTTTATGGATGGTTTTATATATCTTATTGTTTTTAATTATTGATGTTATTAACATTATTTAACTTATTCATTTCATTTCTTATATGTGTGCTTTATATTTATCCTTGGGTATTATGTTATTTATTATGCATATGTTTGTAGTAAATTTAATTCTTTTTATTTATGTAGCCTGCCCCTGAAGAAGGCAATGAAATACGGACTGTGTCGGGCCATAGGCTTTTCAGAAAAAAGCCTATGGAGGACTGGCCTAGTGGTTGGGGCAAGGTACTTCAGGCCGGAAGGTCAGGGGTTCAAATCCCACTAGAGGACAGCAACCTTGGGCCGGAAGGACTGGGGTTTCTAGTCCCACAGGTGCTTCTTGTGGTCTTGGGCAAGCCACTTAACCCTCCATAGCCCATGTTCCCTGTAAATAGTCCTCTGTGTGCTGTGCTTTCCTGTCTAATCAATGTGTTTATACCTCAAAAATTTCCTATCATGATTTGACAATTTCCAATCTGTAATCAAACCGCTGCTGATCGCTGGAAGTAGCGGTATACAAATGTATACTAAATAAATAAATAAAGAGTATCCCTTCCTTTGCTATCCACGAATCTGACTGGGTTTGTAAGGAGATGGACGTATACATAGTCAATTACGTACATGCCAAACCTTATGAATGTATTGAGGGACTAGTGGCCAAAGATGATAGAATGCAAGAAGGGCAAGGGGCCCTCAGATCCCGAGACTGAGGAGACAGCAGCATTTAACGCAGTAGAAGGAAGCCCCTGTCTAATGCTCCGTGTTTCTCTCACTACCCTTTCTCCTAATTTCACTCTGTGTCACTTGGGTATTATCCTGTGTGTGTCTCTCTCTTCCCCCTTCCCCTATTCTCACTCTGTGTCACTGGGGAACTATCCTGTGTGTGTCTCTCTCTTCCCCCTTCCCCAATTCTCCCTCTTTTTCACTGGGGTATTATCCTATGTGTGTCTCGCCCTCTCTCTTCCCCTATTCTCACTCTGTGTCACTGGGGTATTATCCTGTGTGTGTCTCTCTCTCTTCCCCCTTCCCCTATTCTCACTCTGTGTCACTGGGGTATTATCCTGTGTGTCTCTCTCTCTTCTCCCTTCCCCTATTCTCACTCTGTGTCACTGGGGTATTATCCTGTGTGTGTCTCTATCTTCCTCCTTCCCCTGTTCTCCCTCTGTGTCACTGGGGTATTACCCTGTGTGTGTCTCTCTCTTCCCCCTTCCCCTATTCTCACTCTGTGTCACTGGGGTATTATCCTGTGTGTGTCTCTCTTCCCCCCTCCCCTATTCTCACTCTGTGCTACCGGGGTATTATCCTGTATGTCTCTCTCTCTTCCCCCCTCCCTTATTCTCACTCTGGGTCACTGGGGTATTATCCTGTGTGTGTCTCTCTCTCTTCCCCCTTCCCCTATTCTCACTCTGTGTCACTGGGGTATTATCCTGTGTGTGTCTCTATCTTCCTCCTTCCCCTGTTCTCCCTCTGTGTCACTGGCGTATTATCCTGTGTGTGTCTCTATCTTCCTCCTTCCCCTGTTCTGCCTCTGTGTCACTGGGGTATTATCCTGTGTGTGTCTCTCTCTCTTCCCCCTTCCCCTATTCTCACTCTGTGTCACTGGGGTATTATCCTGTGTGTGTCTCTCTCTCTTCCCCCTTCCCCTATTCTCACTCTGTGTCACTGGGGTATTATCCTGTGTGTGTCTCTATCTTCCTCCTTCCCCTATTCTCCCTCTGTGTCACTGGGGTATTATCCTGTGTGTGTCTCTATCTTCCTCCTTCCCCTATTCTCCCTCTGTGTCACTGGGGTATTATCCTGTGTGTGTCTCTCTCTCTTCCCCCTTCCCCTATTCTCACTCTGTGTCACTGGGGTATTATCCTGTGTGTGTCTCTCTCTTCCCCCTTCCCCTATTCTCACTCTGTGTCACTGGGGTATTATCCTGTGTGTGTCTCTCTCTTCCCCCTTCCCCTATTCTCACTCTGTGTCACTGGGGTATTATCCTGTGTGTGTCTCTATCTTCCTCCTTCCCCTGTTCTCCCTCTGTGTCACTGGGGTATTATCCTGTGTGTGTCACTATCTTCCTCCTTCCCCTATTCTCCCTCTGTGTCACTGGGGTATTATCCTGTGTGTGTCTCTCTCTCTTCCCCCTTCCCCTATTCTCACTCTGTGTCACTGGGGTATTATCCTGTGTGTGACTCTCTCTCTTCCCCCTTCCCCTATTCTCCCTCTGTGTCACTGGGGTATTATCCTGTGTGTGTCTCTATCTTCCCCCTTCCCCTATTCTCCCTCTTTTTCATTGGGGTATTATCCTGTGTGTGTCACTCTCTTCCCCCTTCCCCTATTCTCACTCTGTGTCACTGGGGTATTATCCTGTGTGTGTCTCTCTCTCTTCCCCCTTCCCCTATTCTCACTCTGTGTCACTGGGGTATTATCCTGTGTGTGTCTCTCTCTCTTCCCCCTTCCCCTATTCTCACTCTGTGTCACTGGGGTATTATCCTGTGTGTGTGTCTATCTTCCTCCTTCCCCTGTTCTCCCTCTGTGTCACTGGGGTATTATCCTGTGTGTGTCTCTCTCTCTTCCCCCTTCCCCTATTCTCACTCTGTGTCACTGGGGTATTATCCTGTGTGTGTCTCTTTCTTCCTCCTTCCCCTATTCTCACTCTGTGTCACTGGGGTATTATCCTGTGTGTGTCTCTCTCTCTTCCCCCTTCCCCTATTCTCACTCTGTGTCACTGGGGTATTATCCTGTGTGTGTCTCTCTCTCTTCCCCCTTCCCCTATTCTCACTCTGTGTCACTGGGGTATTATCCTGTGTGTGCCTCTCTCTCTTCCCCCTTCCCCTATTCTCACTCTGTGTCACTGGGGTATTATCCTGTGTGTGTCTCTATCTTCCTCCTTCCCCTATTCTCACTCTGTGTCACTGGGATATTATCCTGTGTGTGTGTGTGTCTCTCTCTTCCCCCCTCCCCTATTCTCCCTCTGTGTCACTGGGGTATTATCCTGTGTGTGTCTCTCTCTTCCCCCTTCCCCTATTCTCCCTCTGTGTCACTGTGGTATTATCCTGTGTGTGTCTCTCTCTCTTCCCCCTTCCCCTATTCTCACTCTGTGTCACTGGGGTATTATCCGGTGTGTGTCTGTCTCTCTTCCCCCCCTCCCCTATTCTCACTCTGTGTCACTGGGGTATTATCCTGTGTGTGTCTCTTTCTCTTCCCCCTTCCTCTATCCTTCCTCTTTTTCACTGGGGTATTATCCTGTGTATGTCTCTCTCTTCCCCCTTCCCCTATTCTCACTCTGTATCACTGGGGTATTATCCTGTGTGTCTCTCTCTCTTCCCCCTTCCCCTATTCTCACTCTGTGTCACTGGGGTATTATCCTGTGTGTGTCTCTATCTTCCTCCATCCCCTGTTCTCCCTCTGTGTCACTGGGGTATTATCCTATGTGTCTCTCTCTCTCCTCCAGCTTCCCCTATTCTCACTCTGTGTCACTGGGATATTATCCTGTGTGTGTGTCTCTCTCTTCCCCCTTCCCCTATTCTCACTCTGTGTCACTGGGGTATTATCCTGTGTGTGTCTCTCTCTCTTCCCCCTTCCCCTATTCTCACTCTGTGTCACTGGGGTATTATCCTGTGTGTGTCTCTCTTCCCCCCTCCCCTATTCTCACTCTGTGTCACTGGGATATTATCCTTTGTGTGTGTCTCTCTCTTCCCCCTTCCCCTATTCTCACTCTGTGTCACTGGGATATTATCCTGTGTGTGTGTCTCTCTCTTCCCCCTTCCCATATTCTCACTCTGTGTCACTGGGGTATTATCCTGTGTGTGTCTCTTTCTTCCTCCTTCCCCTATTCTCACTCTGTGTCACTGGGGTATTATCCTGTGTGTGTCTCTCTCTTCCCCCTTCCCCTATTCTCCCTCTGTGTCACTGGGGTATTATCCTGTGTGTGTCTCTCTCTCTTCCCCCCTCCCCTATTCTCACTCTGTGTCACTGGGGTATTATCCTGTGTGTGTCTCTCTCTCTTCCCCCTTCCCCTATTCTCACTCTGTGTCACTGGGGTATTATCCTGTGAGTGTCTCTCTCGTCACACTACACATAGTATCACTCTGTGTCACTGGGGTATTATCCTGTGTGTGTCTCACTCTGTGTCACTGAGGTATTATCCTGTGTGTGTCTCTCTCTCTTCCCCCTTCCCCTATTCTCACTCTGTGTCACTGGGGTATTATCCTGTGTGTGTCTCTCTCTCTTCCCCCTTCCCCTATTCTCACTCTGTGTCACTGGGGTATTATCCTGTTTGTGTCTCTCTCTTCCCCCTTCCCCTATTCTCACTCTGTGTCACTGGGGTATTATCCTGTGTGTGTCTCTCTCTTCCCCCTTCCCCTATTCTCACTCTGTGTCACTGGGGTATTATCCTGTGTGTGTCTCTCTCTCTTCCCCCTTCCCCTATTCTCACTCTGTGTCACTGGGGTATTATCCTGTGTGTGTCTCTTCCCCCTTCCCCTATTCTCACTCTGTGTCACTGGGATATTATCCTGTTGTTTGTGTCTCTCTCTACCCCCTTCCCCTATTCTCACTCTGTGTCACGGGGGTTTTATCCTGTTTGTGTCTCTCTCTTCCCCCTTCCCCTATTCTCCCTCTGTGTCACTGGGGTATTATCCTGTGTGTGTCTCTCTCTCTTCCCCCTTCCCCTATTCTCACTCTGTGTCACTGGGGTATTATCCTGTGTGTGTCTCTCTCTTCCCCCTTCCCCTATTCTCACTCTGTGTCACTGGGGTATTATCCTGTGTGTGTCTCTCTCTCTTCCCCCTTCCCCTATTCTCACTCTGTGTCACTGGGGTATTATCCTGTGTGTGTCTCTCTCTCTTCCTCCTTCCCCTATTCTCACTCTGTGTCACTGGGGTATTATCCTGTGTGTGTCTCTTCCCCCTTCCCCTATTCTCCCTCTTTTTCACTGGGGTATTATCCTATGTGTGTCTCTCTCTCTTCCCCCTTCCCCTATTCTCACTCTGTGTCACTGGGGTATTATCCTGTGTGTGTCTCTCTCTTCCCCCCTCCCCTATTCTCACTCTGTGTCACTGGGGTATTATCCTGTGTGTGTCTCTCTCTCTTCCCCCTTCCCCTATTCTCACTCTGTGTCACTGGGGTATTATACTGTGTGTCTCTCTCTTCTTCCCCCTTCCCCTATTCTCCCTCTGTGTCATGGAGTATTATCCTGTTTGTGTCTCTCTCTTCCCCCTTCCCCTATTCTCACTCTGTGTCACTGGGGTATTATCCTGTGTGTGTCTCTCTCTCTTCCCCCTTCCCCTATTCTCACTCTGTGTCACTGGGGTATTATCCTGTGTGTGTCTCTCTCTTCCCCCTTCCCCTATTCTTACTCTCTGTCACTGGGGTATTATCCTGTTTGTGTCTCTCTCTTCCCCCTTCCCCTATTCTCACTCTGTGTCACTGGGGTATTATCCTGTGTGTGTCTCTCTCTCTTCCCCCTTCCCCTATTCTCACTCTGTGTCACTGGGGTATTATCCTGTGTGTGTCTCTCTCTTCCCCCTTCCCCTATTCTCACTCTGTGTCACTGGGGTATTATCCTGTGTGTGTCTCTTTCTCTTCCCCCTTCCACTATTCTCCCTCTGTGTCAAAGGGGTATTATGTTGTGTGTGTGTCTCTCTCTTCCCCCTTCCCCTATTCTCACTCTGTGTCACTGGGGTATTATCCTGTGTGTGTCTCTCTCTTCCCCCTTCCCCTATTCTCACTCTGTGTCACTGGGGTATTATCCTGTGTGTGTCTCTCTCTCTCTTCCCCCTTCCCCTATTCTCACTCTGTGTCACTGAGGTATTATCCTGTGTGTATCTCTCTCTTCCCCCTTCCCCTATTCTCACTTTGTCTCACTAGGGTATTATCCTGTGTCTTTCTCTTCCCCCCTCCCCTATTCTCCCTCTTTTTCACTGCGGTATTATCCTGTACGTCTCTCTCCCTTCCCCCTTCCCCTATTCTCACTCTGTGTCACTGGGGTATTATCCTGTGTGTGTCTCTCTCTTCCCCCTTCCCCTATTCTCCCTCTGTGTCACTGGGGTATTATCCTGTGTGTGTCTCTCTCTCTTCCCCCTTCCCCTATTCTCACTCTGTGTCACTGGGGTATTATCCGGTGTGTGTGTCTCTCTCTCCCCCCCCCCCCTCCCCTATTCTGACTCTGTCTCACTGGGGTATTATCCTGTGTGTTTCTCTATCTGCCACCCCTCCCTCTTCTCACTCTGTGTGTCTGTGGGGTATTATTGTGTGTGTGTCTCTCTCTTCCCCCCCCTCCCCTATTCTCACTCTGTGTCACTGGGGTATTATCCTGTGTGTGTCTCTCTCTTCCCCCTTCCCCTATTCTCACTCTGTGTCACTGGGGTATTATCCTGTGTGTGTCTCTCTCTCCCTTCCCCCTTCCCCTTTTCTCACTCTGTGTCAAAGGGATATTATGTTGTGTGTGTGTGTGTGTGTCTCTCTCTCTTCCCCCTTCCCCTATTCTCACTCTGTGTCACTGGGGTATTATCCTGTGTGTGTCTCTCTCTCTTCCCCCTTCCCCTATTCTCACTCTGTGTCACTGGGGTATTATCCTGTGTGTGTCTCTCTCTCTTCCCCCTTCCCCTATTCTCACTCTGTGTCACTGGGGTATTATCCTGTGTGTGTCTCTCTCTCTCTTCCCCCTTCCCCTATTCTCACTCTGTGTCACTGGGGTATTATCCTGTGTGTGTCTCTCTCTCTCTTCCCCCTTCCCCTATTCTCACTCTGTGTCACTGGGGTATTATCCTGTGTGTGTCTCTTTCTTCCTCCTTCCCCTATTCTCACTCTGTGTCACTGGGGTATTATCCTGTGTGTGTCTCTTCCCCCTTCCCCTATTCTCACTCTGTGTCACTGGGGTATTATCCTGTGTGTGTGTCTCTCTCTTCCCCCTTCCCCTATTCTCACTCTGTGTCACTGGGGTATTATCCTGTGTGTGTCTCTCTCTCTTCCCCCTTCCCCTATTCTCACTCTGTGTCACTGGAGTATTATCCTGTGTGTGTCTCTCTTCCACCCTCCTCTATTCTCACTCTGTGTCACTGGGGTATTATCCTGTGTGTGTCTCTCTCTTCCCCCTTCCCCTATTCTCACTCTGTATCACTGGGGTATTATCCTGTGTGTGTCTCTCTCTTCCCCCTAACCCCATAATTTCACTCTGTGTCACTGGAGTATTATCCTGTGTCTCTCTCTTCCTCCCTCCTCTATTCTCACTCTGTGTCACTGGAGTATTATCCTGTGTGTGTCTCTCTCTTCCCCCTTCGCCTATTCTCACTCTGTGTCACTGGGGTATTATCCTGTGTGTGTCTCTCTCTCTCTTCCCCCTTCGCCTATTCTCACTCTGTGTCACTGGGGTATTATCCTGTGCGTGTCTCTCTCTTCCCCCTTCGCCTATTCTCACTCTGTGTCACTGGGGTATTATCCTGTGTGTGTCTCTCTCTCTTCCCCCTTCCCCTATTCTCCCTCTGTGTCACTGGGGTATTATCCTGTGTGTGTGTCTCTCTCTTCCCCCTTCCCCTATTCTCACTCTGTGTCACTGGAGTATTGTCCTTTGTGTGTCTCTTCCCCCTTCCCCTATTCTCACTCTGTGTCACTGGAGTATTGTCCTTTGTGTGTCTCTTCCCCCTTCCCCTATTCTCACTCTGTGTCACTGGGGTATTATCCTGTGTGTGTCTCTCTCTTCCCCCTTCCCCTATTCTCACTCTGTGTCACTGGGGTATTATCATGTGTGTGTCTTTCTCTTCCCCCTTCCCCTATTCTCACTCTGTATCACTGGGGTATTATCCTGTGTGTGTCTCTCTTCCCCCTTCCCCTATTCTTACTCTGTGTCACTGGGGTATTATCCTGTGTGTGTCTCTCTCTCTTCCCCCCTCCCCTATTCTCACTCTGTATAACTGGGGTATTATCCTGTGTGTGTCTCTTCCCCCTTCCACTATTCTCCCTCTGTGTCACTGGGGTATTATCCTGTGTGTGTCTCTCTCTCTTCCCCCTTCCCCTATTCTCACTCTGTGTCACTGGGGTATTATCCTGTGTGTGTCTCTCTCTCTTCCTCCATCCCCTATTCTCACTCTGTGTCACTGGGGTATTATCCTGTGTGTGTCTCTCTCTCTTCCCCCCTCCCCTATTCTCACTCTGTATAACTGGGGTATTATCCTATGTGTGTCTCTTACCCCTTCCACTATTCTCCCTCTGTGTCACTGGGGTATTATCCTGTGTGTGTGCCTCTCTCTTCCCCCTTGCCCTATTCTCACTCTGTGTCACTGGGGTATTATCCTGTGTGTGTCTCTCTCTTCCTCCCTCCCCTATTCTCACTCTGTGTCACTGGGGTATTATCCTGTGTGTTTCTGTCTCTCTTCCCCCTTCCCCTATTCTCACTCTGTGTCACTGGGGTATTATCCTGTGTGTGTCTCTCTCTCTTCCCCCTTCCCCTATTCTCACTCTGTGTCACTGGGGTATTATCCTGTGTGTGTCTCTTCTCCCTTCCCCTATTCTCACTCTGGGTCACTGGGGTTTTATCCTGTGTGTGTCTCTTCTCCCTTCCCCTATTCTCACTCTGGGTCACTGGGGTTTTATCCTGTGTGTGTCTCTCTCTTCCCCCTTCCCCTATTCTCACTTTGTTTCACTTTAGTATCATCTTTTTTTTTTCTGTCATAGAATAACACAGTAAACGATCATGGACTAGGAACATAGTACTTTATCCAGTCTTTGCACTAGTGATTTGTTCAGTTTAGGAAGGTGTTAGAGCCCAAGAGCCGACCACACTCCCCTATGTCTGTCATCTAGTAACAGTACTTTTTAGGGTTGCAGCTGCTGCTGTGCGCAGGTTGTCTCTAATGCCTCATATCCATCCTCTTGTCACCATGTCTCACCCCTGTGCTTGCTAGTGATACAGTTTTTTCAAGCCAGACGGGGATTGGGTTTGGATTCTTGGGTCCATAGGGGTATGTGGGGGAGGGAGGTGGAGCTCTGATGCCGCACTGGTGGCCCCTCCATTCTTTGGTCTGCGTGCATTCGCGGGTGGGGGGTGGGGAGGGAAGGGGGAGCAGCAGAAAGCACTGAAAGTAACTCAACTTTTCTTTCTCAGTTAAATGTATCTTTGGTTTCCTCAGACTGAATGCTAATCGACAAGACAGCATACTAAGGGCCCCTGAGGTATCCCAGTTCGTGTCAGAGTATAAGGCAAGATTTCAGGGACTGTCACAAACGCTTCAGGGACTCCACACTTTGCTCCTTTCTTTTTCTCTCTTCTGGTTATTCCTCTATTGATGATTTAGAAAGTTTTCCCTGTCACTTTCCCTTATCTTTGGAGAAATTAGGTTCTTGTTTCAGAGTTCGTATCCTCTCACCTCACAGAAATATTTAAGGATGAGGTGCGCAGAATGAAATCTAGGGGTTTTCTTTATTTCTATGCAAGCGACTGGATCCCAGTTGCCAGTAGCCTCCTAACAGTGGTGATCAGACCCGAAGCCTCATCCCCCCAGCAGGCTGGGAAGTCCATGTTTAATTTCATAGCAGAGCAGGTGATTCATGGCACTTTGGTGGTGCTGTTGACTGCCATAATGACTTTCTATCAAGATGAAAAGTGGAGTGACATTCCTCATTATTCCTGCTGCTTGTTATCTCAGGTCTGGAGGGTGCTGGGGGTGTCCTCTTCCCCGCTGCCTTTCAGCCATCCGGACATTGAGTGATGGGCCCTATTAATCAACGACCCTATGGCCTGCGCGGACATTCAGTATCCAGACAAGGGAGAGATAAGGCAGGAGGGACTCTTTACTGCAGTGCCTATCAATTAATGCCAAATGTTCCCCACTTCCTGCCCCCCCCAACCCCCGCTGCTCATAAGGGGTGGCACAGAAGACATTTTATCTAAATCCTGAGAACTGTTAGAATGAAGCAGGGCCGTGGAAAGGAAAGCTGACAAGAACAGTTTGTAGCTGGGAGCTGCTGGTGGATCCGATAGACCTCACTCTACCTTGGTCGGCAGGCAGGGAGCACATTCTGCTTCTACAAGGGAGGAGCCTCTGTTCATTTGCACTCACCTTGTCAGTGGCCATGGCTGAGGTCAGAGCAACGTTATCCCCCTTGCCCCCACCTCTCTATCTTTCTCTGCTTCCTCCTCTCCCCCACTCATACATCTTTCCTCTCTTCCCTTCCATGCCCAGTTTAGGCGTCTGAATATTTAAGATTCTCGCCTGTGTCTGCGGTAGATTCCCACTCAGCCATTCATTAGTGTCACAATGTGCCCCGCTCTCACCGAAGCTGCTGCTAGCTATGCTTGGTTGCAGGCGCTTCAGGGGATGCTAAGCCTGGAGAAAGGCGTATGTAAATTGCTGCTTAATCTATGGTGAAACACCCAAGCTTTCAGGAGAGACTCATTTCTCCTCCTAACTATGATTAACTGATCAATTAAGCCAACCCTTAACCCCTCCCTGAAAGGGCAGGCTGCACTTACGCTGCTAGGATGAGTCCTGCAAGGAGAGAACCTCTCATGATAACTTGCAGTGAACAAGGAGTGTGCAGAGAACAGATATAACTCATTGGGACCAGTCCTCCAATGAATCACAAGGAAATGCAGATGAATGCAAGGACAGGTGCTCTGAAAGCTTCTATTTACAGCCAGAAAATAAGAACAGAGATGAGATTTGTCTCATCTCCTGGGATGGGACAGAGCCAGCCCAGTGCAGTTGGAAAGAGGGCAGAGCTGGCCCACTGTAGCCAGAAAGAGGACACCCTCCCTGCCCTAATCCATTCCATCTCCGACCTTGCAACTGTCAGAAAAACAATAAAGATGCATCTGTTCCAACTATACTAGGACCATATACCATGGCTATGCTATATAGACCTTGCCTGCCAGCCTTAGCTCCGACCACCCTATTGCTTATAGACCACATTCCAGCTTGCAACATAGTTCTCCTTAATCCTACCCAAGATGACGCCCGTTTAATTTAAAATGTTTATTGTTTATTCTACTGTTCTTTGATGCCTGTTCAATGTAAAATGTTTATTCTTGTTCTGTGTAAACCACGCTGATATCGTCCCTCCAGTCCAGTCCCGCACCTCAGGGTAGTCAACCTCCACCAGCAGCTTGGAGACTGAGCATGTCATCTTTCTGGTGACCTCAGGGTATTTAGGCAGCTGGCTCCTCCTCCCAGCCCTAGTATGCTCAGTCTCCAAGCAGCTAGAGCAGGTGATCCCAGTTACTGGACTCACTGAGAGACAACTAAGGAGTAGAGTAGTAGAAATGTTTGTAGGATTTTTGGATTTTCTGGTTTTAATTTGACAGAGGCTGCCTCTGTTATTTCATTTGGCTGATAAAGTGCATTAAAATAAAAAATAAAAAAATAAAGTGCAACATGCTCAGTGCAGGTACTTATATAGCGTATTTAGACTTTCAGAAAGCATTTAATAAAGTCCCACATCAGAGACTCTTGAGGAAGTTAGAAAACTATGGCTAGGAGACAATGTCCTATTGTGGATTGGAAACTGATTTAGAAGTAGAAAAGAGTGATTAGGGATAAATGGTCACTTATCTCAATGGAAGAAGGTGAATAGTGGAGTACCGCAGTGTAGTCACTTGAAAAGCCTAACACGAGGGCCAGGCTTTCACCTACTTGCTAATGTGGAGGTAACCTTGAGCTGAGCATAGCTATACCTGGAGAAAGTTCCAGAAAGTGGGGCCTGCAGAATGTTTTGGACTTGGATTTCTTTCCAAAATGACATGACTGAGTGGACCTTAAGGGTTTGGAGGGCGATGTTCAAAGATAGCCCATCCTTGAGATCCGCAGGGACTGTTCCCTCTTAGAGCCTTGAAGATCAGAGGCAGGATTTTAAATTTGGCCTGAAGAGCCAGTGTAAATTTTGCAAAATTGGTGCATGCAGAGCTCTGATATTCATGATATTCTGACCACTCGCTCATCTACCCATTACATAGTCTAGCTGTGAAGCATTACGGCAGGGACCACAGTTGCCAGACCTGAAGGAATGGTCTTAGTCCACACAGTGGACATAGCCAATAGAAACAGCTGGATTTGAGAATATGTGGTCAATACGGAGTCCAGCAGAATCCCAAAAGGGAGTTTCATCGGAGAATGGACAAAGTGAGTTCTGAACCCAATGGATCTGCATTTCACTTGGCTTCTGCTGCAGCGTATTGCTTTCAGCCCACTCTTGAAGACCGCTAGGGCAGGAGGTTAGCTTTGCCGTAGTTGTTCATTGGTCTGGATTTATGGGCAGAATAAATGTGGGATTTTAAACGGAAAGATTGATAGTGTGGATCCCTGTGGGATGTCATGGGACAAGACCTGAGAAGACGGAAAGGTGCCTGCAAAAAGCTCAGATTGCTGCCAGTCTAATAACTAAGATCTGAAGCAGTCAAGGACAGAGCCAGATCGTTGCAATGTCACTGCTGTAAGATTTGTTGACGGAACTTAAAGCAAGCAAAGAGTTAGATTTCTATAAGGAGATGCTTTCAAATTCATGATGTATTTTGCTAATTTTATTTCTACTTTTAAAACCAATGTTGCTTTGTATTTAATAACATTTTTTTTTACTTTGATATTAAAGCACACTGGTGTGTTGTATCTGCGTGAGTGGTGTGGCCGCACAGGATGCGAGCACTGAAGGGGTGCTGATATCAACACTGGGCTTCCAGGAAGCTCCAGACGAGTGAGTGAGGTGCACAGGATGCGAGCACTGAAGGGGTACTGATATCAACACTGGGCTTCCAGGAAGCTCCAGACGAGTGGGTGAGGTGCACAGGATGGGAGCACTGAAGGGTTGCTGATATCATCACTGGGCTTCCAGGAAGCTCCAGACGAGGGAGTGAGGTGCACAGGATGCGAGCACTGAAGGGTTGCTGATATCATCACTGGGCTTCCAGGAAGCTCCAGACGAGGGAGTGAGGTGCACAGGATGCGAGCACTGAAGGGGTGCTGATATCAACACTGGGCTTCCAGGAAGCTCCAGACGAGTGAGTGAGGTGCACAGGATGCAGGCACTGAAGGGGTGCTGATATCATCACTGGGCTTCCAGGAAGCTCCAGAGGAGTGAGTGAGGTGCACAGGATGGGAGCACTGAAGGAGTGCTGATATCATCACTGGGCTTCCAGGAAGCTCCAGACGAGTGAGTGAGGTGCACAGGATGCAGGCACTGAAGGGGTGCTGATATCATCACTGGGCTTCCAGGAAGCTCCAGACGAGTGAGTGAGGTGCACAGGATGGGAGCACTGAAGGGGTACTGATATCATCACTGGGCTTCCAGGAAGCTCCAGACGAGTGAGTGAGGTGCACAGGATGGGAGCACTGAAGGGGTACTGATATCATCACTGGGCTTCCAGGAAGCTCCAGACGAGGGAGTGAGGTGCACAGGATGCGAGCACTGAAGGGTTGCTGATATCATCACTGGGCTTCCAGGAAGCTCCAGACGAGGGAGTGAGGTGCACAGGATGGGAGCACTGAAGGGGTGCTGATATCAACACTGGGCTTCCAGGAAGCTCCAGAGGAGTGAGTGAGGTGCACAGGGTGGAACTACTGAAGGGGTGCTGATATCATCACTGGGCTTCCAGGAAGCTCCAGACGAGTGAGTGAGGTGCACAGGATGGGAGCACTGAAGGGGTGCTGATATCATCACTGGGCTTCCAGGAAGCTCCAGAGGAGTGAGTGAGGTGCACAGGGTGGAACTACTGAAGGGGTGCTGATATCATCACTGGGCTTCCAGGAAGCTCCAGAGGAGTGAGTGAGGTGCACAGGGTGGAACTACTGAAGGGGTGCTGATATCATCACTGGGCTTCCAGGAAGCTCCAGACGAGTGAGTGAGGTGCACAGGATGCGAGCACTGAAGGGTTGCTGATATCATCACTGGGCTTCCAGGAAGCTCCAGACGAGTGAGTGAGGTGCACAGGATGGGAGCACTGAAGGGGTGCTGATATCATCACTGGGCTTCCAGGAAGCTCCAGAGGAGTGAGTGAGGTGCACAGGGTGGAACTACTGAAGGGGTGCTGATATCATCACTGGGCTTCCAGGAAGCTCCAGACGAGTGAGTGAGGTGCACAGGATGGGAGCACTGAAGGGGTGCTGATATCATCACTGGGCCTCCAGGAAGCTCCAGACGAGTGAGTGAGGTGCACAGGATGGGAGCACTAAAGGGGTGCTGATATCATCACTTGGCTTCCAGGAAGCACCAGAGGAGTGAGTGAGGTGCACAGGATGGGAGCACTGAAGGGGTGCTGATATCATCACTGGGCTTCCAGGAAGCTCCAGACGAGTGAGTGAGGTGCACAGGATGCAGACACTGAAGGGGTGCTGATATCATCACTGGGCCTCCAGGAAGCTCCAGACGAGTGAGTGAGGTGCACAGGATGCCAGCACTGAAGGTGTGCTGATATCATCACTGGGCCTTGAGGAAGCTCCAGACGAGTGAGTGAGGTGCACAGGATGGGAGCACTGAAGGGGTGCTGATATCATCACTGGGCTTCCAGGAAGCTCCAGACGAGTGAGTGAGGTGCACAGTATGGGAGCACTGAAGGGGTGCTGATATCATCACTGGGCTTCCAGGAAGCTCCAGACGAGTGAGTGAGGTGCACAAGATGGGAGCACTGAAGGGGTGCTGATATCATCACTGGGCCTCCAGGAAGCTCCAGACGAGTGAGTGAGGTGCACAGGATGCAGGCACTGAAGGGGTGCTGATATCATCACTGGGCCTCCAGGAAGCTCCAGATGAGTGAGTGAGGGCACACGGTGGGAGCACTGAAGGGGTGCTGATATCATCACTGGGCTTCCAGGAAGCTCCAGACGAGTGAGTGAGGTGCACAGGATGCAGGCACTGAAGGGGTGCTGATATCATCACTGGGCCTCCAGGAAGCTCCAGACGAGTGAGTGAGGTGCACACGGTGGGAGCACTGAAGGGGTACTGATATCATCACTGGGCCTCCAGGAAGCTCCAGACGAGTGAGTGAGGTGCACACGGTGGGAGCACTGAAGGGGTGCTGATATCATCACTGGGCCTCCAGGAAGCTCCAGACGAGTGAGTGAGGTGCACAGGATGGGAGCACTGAAGGGGTGCTGATATCATCACTGGGCCTCCAGGAAGCTCCAGACGAGTGAGTGAGGTGCACAGGATGGGAGCACTGAAGGGGTGCTGATATCATCACTGGGCTTCCAGGAAGCTCCAGACGAGTGAGTGAGGTGCACAAGATGGGAGCACTGAAGGGGTGCTGATATCATCACTGGGCCTCCAGGATGCTCCAGACGAGTGAGTGAGGTGCACAGGATGGGAGCACTGAAGGAGTGCTGATATCAACACTGGGTCTCGAGGAAGCTCCAGACGAGTGAGTGAGGTGCACAGGATGCGAGCACTGAAGGGGTGCTGATATCATCACTGGGACTCCAGGAAGCTCCAGACGAGTGAGTGAGGTGCACAGGATGGGAGCACTGAAGGGGTGCTGATATCATCACTGGGCTTCCAGGAAGCTCCAGACGAGTGAGTGAGGTGCACAGGATGCAGTTCTAGCTTGGTACGATCCAGAGTTGAATGACTGCTTTGGTTCTGGCAATTCTGCAAACATTTTACTCACCGGTGCTGGTCAGTTTCTAGGAGGGGGCTAGTAGTTAGGGCAGCGGACTGAGAACTGGGGAAGCCAGGTTTCAAATGCCAGTTCTCTCACTGATGTGACATGGGCAACCCACTTTATCCTTCATTTCATTTCATTTTAAAAATATACATACCACCTCCGTTGTATACACGCCATTCAAAGTGGTTTCGTACAATCATAAATTACAATAACATAGAGCCCAGTAGAATAAATCACTACCAACCACAGCAGTGTGAATACAAAACAAACCTTGATTAAATGTGTCCTGAACCTGCGTCATTCCCCTGCCCCCTCCAAGGGGGTTATCAGCAAGGGAAGAGTTGAGTCTTTAACTTCTTCCTAAACTGTGACCGATCCATCTCCACTCCGATGACAAAAGGAAGACTCTAGGGGCTGCGTCCTGGAAAACTCTGTTCTGCCAGCGGCATTCCTCACTTCCTTTACTGAGGGGGCGCATAGCATTGTACCTCATGATGATCTCATTTCCCTACCTGGAATATCTGCGAGATATTTCCGTCTCTGCTGGTGAAGCACCTTGAAATACCATTAATTTGAATGGCATTCATTCTCTCATTGAAAGCCAACGAAGGGCTCTCAGTGTTGAACAGTCACTATCCCTCTTCTTCAGCGACTTGCAGCTGTGTTTTGGAAAGTGACCTTACCTCTAAGCCCTACATAAAACCGTTGCAATAATTCAGGTTGCTGAAGACCAGAGCTTTTATGACTATATACAAATATCCTCAGTCAGATATGGCCTCAACTGCTTCACCAGAAGGAGTTTAAGATAGTACAGGTTACCAGGGATGCTTATTTGGAAATCTTTTTGATCTATCAGTGCCTCCAAATTTCTAATTAAATCCTTTAATGAAATATCCACTCCATTACCAGGATGCTGGGCTATTCTACTCCATTCTAGATCTTCAAAATGTAAATGCTCTTATCTTTGCTACATTCAAAACCAGACCACTAAAGTTTAACCATTTTACTATCTGATCTAAACACTCATTTACCTGGGCCATCCTTAAATTGGAATTTTTTACCAGAGCTGCCAAGTCACTCAGTTTAGGAGGGAGACCCTAGGCCAGTTTTGGATTTCTGACAACTCCATCCTGCTGTATTATGGTACCTACAGTACTGATTTCAATGGGTAGAATCAGAGGCTACAAATCCCACACTGCTTTAGGGTGCAAATTCAAAACCCAGGACCGGCCAAAGAGTCTCCCTTCTGGAACTGGTTTACTCAGCAGTTGTGCATTGCCTCAGGTTCAAACTTAGATTATGAACTCTCTGGGCCAGGGAAATACTACATCTGAAAAGTAATTTGCCTTGTGTAGTCCAATTTTAAATGCTAGAACTGGGGAGCATCCATTGAAACTAAATGTTAATGGTTTCCAGATAAACACAAGAAAGTATGGGCCCATATTCAGTGGCGATGGCTAGTGCAATTACAGCTGCTAGCTGCTGTCGCTGAACCCTAATGCCAGATGTTCAATGCTTGAGCCATAGCCAGCCACCTGCATTGACTATCAGGATTTACCAGTGGCGTCCGTTGCTGTGAGTGGCATTGATGACATGATGTGGGCTAGAGTGATGTGCTGCTATTTTGTGGTAACTTGCTGTTCCATGTTCCTCTTCTTCTCCTATCTGTTTGACTGTCTCTGTCCTATCATATAAATGGCGTTCCTTTCCTTTTTCCTCAAATGATATAGTATTGTAAACCGCTCTAATGCCTCTGGCCTGAGCGGTATATCAAATTCAAAATAAACATATCAAAATAAACAAAGCAGGAAGCTAACCAGGTAGTGGCGATATTCAGCAGCTGCCCAGTTGGCTTTGGCAGTGAAAGTTAGGACAGCCTTTTCTGTGCCTAACTTTCAACATCAACCGGTTATCCCTGGGTACTATCCCGGAACACCCCAATGCTAAGTGGTTAGCATCGGGGTGTGTGGCAGCAATGCCCATCAATCTTCAGCTGCACTAACCGTGCTAGCACCACTGAATATCATGTTTAGCGGCATTTAAACAGTTTGCAGCTCTGCATGTTTGAAGTGGGGGTGAGCTAGCGGACTCACTTTGACAAAATTGCATGTAATAACCTATGTGCCGTCTTCTGCCTTTCTACTGTCCTTTATTAGAAACATAGAAACATAGAAATATGACGACAGAAAAAGACCACATGGCCTATCTAGTCTGTCCTTCCATAACAACTACAACAGTCCCCTTTTTACCTTTAGAGATCCTCTGTGTCTGTCCCATGCTTTTTTGAATTCAGTTACTGTCCTCATCTCTACCACCTCCACTGGGAGACTATTCCATGGATCCACTACTCTTTCCGTAAAGAAATATTTCCGCATATCACTCCTGAATCTATCTCCCTTCACCCTCATCCCATGTCCCCTCGTAGCAGAACTTGCTTTCAATTGAAAGAGGCTCTCTCCCTGAACATTTATGCCACGGAGGTATTTAAACATCTCATTCATATCACCTCTATCCTGCCTTTCCTCTAAGGTGTACATATTAAGATCCTTAAGTCTGTCCTCATATGCTTTATAATGAAGCCCACTAATCATTTTAGTAGCCACCCTCTGCACCGACTCCATCCTGTTCACATCCTTTTGAAGGTGCGGTCTCCAGAATTGCACACCATACTCCAAATGAGGTCGCACCAAAGACTTATACAGAGGCTTTATCACCTCCTTTTTTCTGCTAGTCATTCCTCTCCGTATGCACCCAAGCATCCTTCTAGCTTTTGCCGTCGCCTTTTCTACCTGTTTAGCTACTTTAAGATCATCAGACACAACCACGCCTAGGTCCCGCTCTTCTTTAGTGGACAAAAGAACTTCACCCCCTATACTATATTGCTCCCTTGGATTGCTGCAGCCCAAATGCATGACCTTACATTTTTTAACATTAAATTCCAGCTGCCAAATTCTAGACCATTCTTCAAGCTTAGCTAGATCCCTCCTCATGTTATCTACCCCTTCCTGGGTGTCTACTCTATTGCAGATTTTGGTATCATCCGCAAAGAGGCAAACCTTACCTGAAAGCCCTTCCGCTATATCACTAACAAAGATGTTAAAAAGAATCGGACCAAGGACAGATCCCTGGGGCACACCACTGGTAACCACCTTCTCCTCAGAGTGAGCTCCATTTACTTGTACTCTTTGTTGCCTCCCACCCAACCAATTTCTAACCCAAGCAGTAACTTTAGGGTCCATCCCTAGGGTGCTCAGTTTGTTTATAAGTTGCCTGTGAGGAACAGTGTCAAAGGCTTTACTGAAATCTAAATACACCACATCTAGGGCTCTCCCTTGGTCCAACTCCCTGGTCACCCAGTCAAAGAAATCAATCAGATTTGTCTGACAAGACCTGCCTCTGGTGAATCCATGTTGCCTTGGATCCTGTAATCCGCTGGACTCCAGAAACCTCACTATTTTCTCTTTCACCAGCGTTTCCAATAATTTACTCACCACCGAAGTTAAACTAACCGGCCTGTAGTTTTCAACCACATCCTTACTTCCGCTTTTGTGTAAAGGCACCACATGAGCCACTCTCCAGTCCTTTGGCACCACTCCCGACTCCAACGAGGCATTGAAAAGGTCAGTCAGTGGAGCTGCTAGAACGTCCCCAAGTTCTCTCAGTATTCTCGGGTGTATCCCATCCGGTCCCATCGGTTTGTCTACTTTAAGTTGAGATAGTTTCTCATGAACACAGTCTTTTGAAAATTGTTCAAGATGTCCTTTGCTTCTGTTCCTATTTGTGGGTGTTTTCTGAGGTCCTGCTCCTGGTTCTTCATCTGTGAACACAGAACAAAAATATTTGTTAAGCAATTCTGCTTTATTGTTTAACATAGGTACTTTCCTATCAAACTATGGAGTCCTCTTCCTGCTCTTATTGAATTTTAAAAAGTTTCTAAACCGCTCTGCTTGTTAGGAAAGAGTGGTACTCCACTCCTCCAGCAAATCCCTTCTATCCTTGCCCTTCTCTGCCATTGCCCACTCGAGACTTCGCTCATTCCATCTTGCTGCTCCATATGCTTGGAACAAACTACCCAGGTTAGTAGGCCAGACTCCTCCTCTGGCCCTATTCAAATCCAGGCTAAAAAAAACAACTATTCGAGGCTGCATTTGAATCTTGATCCCCTTATTCTGTTGCTTATCACCTATGTGTATCTTGCCATTCCCTTGAATAAAACTGTCTCTTATAAGTACGGTGCTGCAGACATCTTGTAGTGTTATACAAATGTGAAGTAATAGTGGTATATTAAATACAATAAACTTGGAATATTGGGCCCTATCTTTTCAGTCTGCGGGTAGCAGGATATGGTCACAGCAAGCAGCCTAGTAAGGTAGAAGAAAGGTCTGCGTGTATTTGTAGAAGACAGAAATATACAGAGACACTAGATACTGAATGGGGACTGGGTTTGCACAGCTGCATGTGTGCAGGATGCAGATAGCTGAGCTGTGTTAGGTGTTACTAATAGCTCGAGCCTCTGGGACCACTACTGGCGACGGGATGCTGGGCTGAACAGGCCATGTGCTTATAGCGAACATCAGGGGTGTGCAGTGCTTTACAGAGACATAGAGGGACATTTGTCCAAGGTGTTTATGCAAAGAAACGGCCATTTCTAAATGCGGGTGGGGTTCAGATGTGTGAATTTACTTCTGTCACATGAATGTTTTTACTGTGCTCTTTCTTCGAATTGCTCACTAGGATTTAATTTGGCTGTGTCCAAGTTTACTACATTGCTCTGAGTGTGTATTATGCTGACATTTGGTCATTTTACAGGGTAATTGGCTTATGACAAGTGATACCTGCTATACACCATTTTGGGTGAAGTTCCTTATGAAGGCAGTTTAGAAATCGAAATAAAGGGAGAGACACGTCTGTATGTACACCAGGTGCCTAAGGTTCATCAGTTTGAGTGGAAGCCTTCCCAGCGTCATGGGCGGGATGTGTACTTCAAAAATGTCAGAATCGTTGGCCTCAGAAGCTTTCTGGTTTTGGAGGCGTCTTTTCGAACGGCATTCATGTACAGATGTTTTCTTTCTGCACATAGTCTGCCTCAGAATATAGGTGCCACATTAGAAAACTGCCCTCACGATGGACACTCCTTCCTCCCTGGAGCTCACGATCTAGCCGAGATGCACAAGGCACAGCAAGAAACTATGAAGAGGGCAGCACAGTATAGTGAAGGATGCTGATGGAGTATGTCTGGTGCGCTTCTGGGGCTGGAAATACTCAGGGAGAGCTCTGGTCCTGTGGTTTGTTGCTAGCCAGCCTGTTCTTATTTAGTCCTAAGGCACAGAATAGTTCCCCGTCACCTTATAAAACTGGTAATTTCTCTAAGGACTTGCCCTAATTAACATGAACAACTGACCCCCCCCCCCCCCCAGCTGTAAAGCAGGAGGTAGAGGAGGGGCAACGTTTTGTGAGTAAGACTGTAAGGATTTTGACTATATAATACAGGCACCTGCCCTGCTTGTCCTCTCCCCCCTCCCCACCACACACCTTACACCTTTTGAAACAAGGCTGGTAACTTTTGTTCTAAGTAAGATCTTTTATTAGCATAAACGAGTTAGCAGGGCACAGGTCAAACCTTTTACCCTCATCCCATGCACAGTGCTGAATATCTGGGGCATGGGACAGCCGCCCTGAGCCTTTCAAACCCATTCCCAGCCGCCCGTACTTGTGTTCTGAAGCAACCTTTTAAGCTTATTAAACACAAGTATTTACAATATTCCCCAGTCGCCCGATTTCTAGTCCAAGTATTAGGGGGCAATGTTGTACTAAACTAATACCCCCACCAGCCCAGGTGCCCCATCATATGCTACATTAGTGCCCTTATTTAACCGTCATCCTTTTTGGCTGGTGAACTACCTCCACAAGGTGGACCAGTAACCCCTTACTAGGGCTCAAACACCTCCCCCCCCCCCCCACTTGATGCCTTAGTGGATCTTTCATTGCAGTTTGTGGTTCCACTATAAATATGTCCAAGCTTGCGTCTGACTGATTGACCCATCGGCTCTGCACAGACCCTGACAGTGAATTGAAATCTCCTCGTGCTTTACTGCTGCCCCACCTAGAGCTCTAACAAAATTGCTTCTCTTTGTTTAACTTGTTTCTGCCTTTCTCACTTCGGGCTATTTTCCTTCCGAGCCTTGGAACGACATGAGAGCAGACTATAACCACTCCATGCCCCTGTATCGCAATCCACCTCATCTCTTTTTGAATATTAATTGGACTCCTTTACACTATACCAAGTCATTACCTCCCAAATGAATTATGATGATGTCCAGCCTGGTCTGCTCTCTGGCCACCTGCCACGGCATGGGTAGGAACTGGTTCCATTTCATGCCCCGGGACCCATCCAGTTCACCACTGCCTTTTCTCTCAGTTTGACCAAAGCCTTGCCACTTGCTTTTTCTGGCCTAGCGGATGAACAAGGGACCTGCAATTCATATCATTCTTTGATACTTGATCCATCTTGGCCTTTCTGAAAATAAACCTCTCTCATGAACCTACCCATAAGAAAACAGAGCATGGCGTGGGTGATGGAGGGCTGGGTTACATTTAGGTTTCTAAAATAAGCCTTTTATGTATTTTTATTTTTTTATTTTATATTAGTATTTAGCTCACACCTTTCAAGGAGAAGATCAAGACGAGAAACGTTCAGGTACAGTATCTGCCTTTCACTGTACGCAGCACCTCACCAGTAAGAAACATGAATGTAGCCTAGCAATGAGACAATGTAAATGCAAAAATTGTACAACTGAACGCTGAATAGAAAGACACCTTTCAGATAAAGCAGCATGGTTGCCTTGCTAGTTCACGTGAATGCACAGAAATAAGGGTTAATAAATAAAATAAAACAAGAAAAAAGAAAAGGTGATATTTTTTTCTTGTTTTTGGGAGCTAAAGCACCCCTACTCAGGACATGATGGAATCAACCAAAGGTGGCAATATGAGATTAAATCATCTCCTTCACTTCAGGCAATCTGCAGATGCAGCTGAGGGTATGGCTCCTAGGGAAGGTTTTGGAAAGATTACAGGTATCACTTGATTAATAAACGTGCCATTCATACGGAGGTTAAATCGGGCTTTCAGAAAAGAGCCTTTTCCATGTGGCTGGAAAGAGATTCAGGCAATCAGCATCACTCTTACTTCGGTTCCTCCCTTTTAAGGTCACCTGTTTTTGTGGTGGTTTTCTGGGTGTGGGAGGTAGGGCCGAAGAGCCTTGCCTTGCTTCTGCTTTAGCTGGTCCCTTTCTCCATGGAACTGCGCACACAGGCATTGCTCTGACCTCTGACCCCAGGCCTTTTCTAATGACCAGGCCCAGCCCTGCAGGTGCTGAACTTGTCTTTCTATCCCTCTAACGCAGGGGTCCCAACAGGACCCCTGGGAGTCAGAGGTTAGCAGGCCTCCCCACACCTTGTGCTGACGTTCATAGGGAGGGGGCTTGGCAGGGGAGACTTTAATGCAGACATTAGCTGCAGCTGTGCCCTGGGATGCAGACCCTCCTGTTTCTATTAACTTTATTACTGCTTCTCCGGCCTTCCTCTTATAATTTAATTCCTGCTGATTTACATTAAGCTCTGGGCCCAGCAGGCACGGCAAAGTATCAGTGTTTCTGCTGAAATATGGCTTTAATGTGCCATTTTCTTCTTATTAACATAATTTGTCCCTGGGATGGGATCTTTACGTACTGCTGGAACACTAACAACAGAAAGGAATTAGATACCTCTGGGCCAGCTCCAGTTATTATCCCAGCCGCACCGATCTCATGGGGAGCAGTGGCAGAGGCAGGAGGGCGTAGCTTAACTTGCTCACCTATCTTTAGCCGCAGCTCGAGACCCCTGATGCTAATACCGCTTAGTCTAGTGTTCTCTCCGCCCCCCCTCCTTTTATCTAATGCTTGGGTTATGTGCCGCCGCTAGGCACTCATCTCTCCCTCCTCCACAAATAAGGGCCAGGATTACATTTCAGAAAGACCTCGAAGATACTGGAGGCTTATACTTGTTACACAGTTATTCTCCTGTGTCTAAGCTGAAACCCATATTTAAAACAGCTGAGAACTCTCAGTGGGCATCACCTTTCTGTCTGCTCTGAGAGGTAATGGCAGAGAATAACAAGTAGTCAGGACTGGTCCAAGGTGTTGTGGTGCCCTGAGCCAACTTGATTTTGTGTGCCCATCTTGTGGCCAATCTTGCGGTATGAACCGAAGCAGATGTCAGGGCTCAAACTGCAAGAATGGCCCCACACTAGAAAGCACCTGTGTTTTCTGATCATTTTATTTTTCCAGTTGGATCGGTCTCTTTCCACTTCCTCTTATTTTCTCTCAAGTCCTTTTCCCAGATCTCATTTTCTTTTCTGTTTCTTCCCGCTTCTTGTCCTCCCTGCCACCTCTGTGTCTATCTCTGATGTTGATCTTTCTGTTTCATCTTTTTTCTACATTACTCTCATCTGCCTTTTTATCTACATATAGGTGTATTTCATTCTTCCTTGCCCTGCTCCAATCTTCAGTCTCCCTCGTTTCCCTTACCAGTTTTCCACTTTCTGCGCTTCTTTCCCTAGTTCT
The DNA here is from genome assembly GCA_033557465.1 of Ichthyophis bannanicus. Taxonomy (NCBI): domain Eukaryota; kingdom Metazoa; phylum Chordata; class Amphibia; order Gymnophiona; family Ichthyophiidae; genus Ichthyophis; species Ichthyophis bannanicus. Next base: position 645,312,694 of record CM066032.1, read on the forward strand.
TTTATTCCCCACTGCTGTCTTATTCCTTCCCCAGCCTCTTATTTCCCTATCTTTCATCCACTTCTTGTCCCCCATTTACACCCTCTGTACTTTAATTTTCTTTATTACATCTTGCAGCTGCTAAACCGTAAATCTCAAAGTGACTTACAGCATTATGCAACAGCCTCTCGTCCCCTCATCAGCCCCTGCTCCTCCCCTAACACTCATCCCTGTCCACCTCTAGTCCCTTTCTTATCCTTCTAGCCAGACTCCCATTTTCACCCTTCCTCACCTCCTTCAAAGACCTGTCCTCTTTCTTTTTCTCACACTCTCTCATAAATTTTGGTCCCTTCCAGCTGCTTTGCGACCTATCTCCAAACTCTCAAGAATTCCATTTTTCTGCAGTCCTACTTAGTATACCTCTCACCCAGTCGCCTAATCCCTGCTTGAAAAGATAAAATTATAAGCAAAGCTATGTTCAATCAGACCAAGATCCATTAAGCTCAGCATCTTGTCTCCGACAGTGGCCAGTCAGGGTCACAAGTACCTAGCAGTTCCCACAAGGTAGATCTATTTCTCATAGCTCAATTCCAGTTTCCAGTTTCTTAGTCTTCACTATAGCCCCATCTAATCCCTGAGTCTCAGTCACAATCTCACCCAAACCCTGAGTTCCCACTTATACTCCCAATACCCACCCAATCGTAGAGTCTTTCTTCTGGTCTCCCACACAGTCCTACAGTCTCCACCTGAATCTGAGCCCTTGCTCTCCCATATCATTAATATTGGCCCTCCTGCCTCTTGCTCCCCTTTCCTAAACATCCATTGCCCTGTCTTTTCCTTCATTCCTACTTCTCTCCTTCCCTTGTGTCTTCCCCTGCATATATCCTTGCTTTTCCCCACTCATCCTCATCCTTGTCTCACTACTCCCAGTATCACCCTCCAGTCCCCTTTTCCCAGTTCCCGCCTTCTTCTCCCAGTCCCAGCATCAATTTCCTCTTCTTTCAGTATCCTCCTCCAACCTCAGATCCTAGCCCCCAGCTCCTGCCTACTGCATCACCTCCATTGTGGACACAGCAGCAGGACCTTGCTGGTCACTCCTGTCACTGTGCTCTTCATTTATTGTGGGATGTGCAGCTGGTCTCAGATATGAAAAGATGCACTTCCTGTTTCTCATAAAAAACAGGAAGTGCCCCTTCTCCTGTTTCAAACCGGTTGCATAACTTGCAGCAGACCATGAACCCAGCGATGGGAGCGAAGCAGCAAGCTGTGAAGGAGCGGAGCTGATCAGGCAGGGCTTTCAGTGCCATTAAAGTCTGGGCACCCTGAGCCAGTGCCTTCTTGGCTTTCCCTTAAGCCAGCCCTGCAAGCAACCTGCTGTGAAAGGAGCAGCTTATTCCTTAGAGCAGGGGTTCTCAACCCAGTCCTCAGGACAGGCCTAGCCAGTCAGGCTTTCAGGATAACCACAATGAATATCATGAGAGAAATTTACATACAATGGAGGCTGTCCATGCCGATCTTTCTCATGCATATTCATTGTGGCTATCCTGAAAACCTGATTTGTTAAGTGCGTTCTGAGGACTGGATTGAGAACCTCTGCCTCACAGAGAGAGATGACCACTGTGGTGGCAAGGCCAATAACAACTTTTAAAACAAAAAAACCTAAAATGCATGAGCTGCACTCCACACATTGCATGAGGGATCTGGGACAGGCCTCATTGTCGCATTGTTCCTATACAGCATTCAAGGCAAGGGTAAAGGTCCACTTTTTCATGTGGGTTTCAGTCTGGACTGTTGATGTTGGGAAGCAAGACGGAGAGTTGACCAGTGTTTCTGCCTTACTTTTAAATGTTGTTTTTGTTTTATCCTGTCCTGCAATCTGATTGGAGTTCCTTTCATTTCGTTACTTTGATGTTATTGTATTGTAAACCATGTTAACAAGTTGGAGAACTGCAGGACTGGGTTTAGATCATTGCCACTCATTTGGCAACGGGGTGCTTCCACCCCCCCCCCCCCAAAAGTCCCTGCCCAGATCTTCGTTCCTCTCCCAGATCTGCTGCCCTCTTGAAGTGCCACCTGCCTTGCAGCAGCAGCTGCTCTCTAGCAATTAATGCAGTACAGTTCCCAGCAGCCCTCATGCACTGACATACCCCCCACCCCCCAAACACTGAAATCTGCGCACTGCATTGGTCACTTGTTACAGAGGAATCACGCTTCAAGACAGCGGTGCTATGGCAGCAGGCCCAGATTAAGGCATGGCAACAAAAGTGGTGCTCTGGGGGCCCACCAAAATTTGGCACTGAGGGCAGTTGTCTATTCTTCAATTTGGCCCTGAGTATCTGGGAGAAAGGACTAACATTTCAAATGTTCCTCTGGGAATTGGAGTGGGGGGATGTATGGAGAAGCAAAGGGTTGCAATTCCATATATTCCTCTGGGGGGTCATGACCTTCACTTTATTGGTATCCATAGCATCTCTGGTCTCTAGACAACCCTGGAAGAATGGACTGAGGCTTTGCAATTCAGCAGAGCTCTTTCCCTCTTTACTAACCTTGCACTAAGAGCAATATTACAGCATATTTCTTTTATGCATTTCCCTTTATGGTTTTCTTACTTAGATATTATATTGTACGTTGCAGGAAGGCAGTTAAACTAGGCATAAACATTCTTTTGTATCCCAAACAGCTTCCATCTTGGGATTCTGCGTTTTCTTTCTCTCTTAGTGACCCTGGTAGCTTTATGCTTTTTGATTTTGTTTCCCCCATAAAGTGCTGTCTGTCTACTCTGTTTGGAGGGAGGGGAGAAAAGGTGACACCCACTCCTAATGATTTTTGCCTGGCACCATTATGCGGGGGCCAATTCACTGCAGGATAACAGAAGGGGATATGCATAGCAGCGGAAAGCGGCACGACTGAAGGTGTTAACACTGCAGGGCATGTCTAGACCAGTGCTGCTGCATAGCTACTAGTGTTTTCCTAGGGTTTCAGTGGCAAATCTGTGCCCACTGCTGGATGCTTAAGGCTTTTTCTATCTTCCCATTTATTCATTACCATAAGCAATTTGAGACACTAGTAGCGAAGGAGAATGCATGTAGCATAGGAGGAGGCGGAGGATATGTAAGTGGCAGGCCAGTAATTCACCCTTCCCTCTCCTCCTTCTTCATTCAGTACCAGATTACCATTCTTCACCTGAAGGGGTGAGAGGGTGGCTCAGATGGTAGCCAAGCAGGGTGCACTACGGGTTCAGGCAGCCCCTGTGGCAGAGTGCAAGAGGAAAGTCCTTTGTCCTTTTCCCTGCTGCTTATTTGCACAAGTGCTGCAGGCGGCCAAGTTTCTGCGGTTGCTCTCTGTTCAGGCCCTGCGCTCCAGAAACCGTGCAAACGGTTTGTTGTGTCTCTGCTTCGATTCCTGCGGCATGAAGCTTGGCTCCGTCCGTGCAGAGCCTGCGATCCCCCCACTCGGGAAACTAATGAGCAATTAAAGCCCGGTCCATCTGTTCCAGGTCTTCTCGCTACCCCTTAATTACAACTTCACTCAATTAGCGGCAAAAAGCAGGAGCAGCCTGCGGGCGCTCTAGAGCCCCTCCCGCGGTCGCCATCTGCCGGGCCCTCCGGGGTCCCGAGCTCTGCTGGGCCGGACCCCCCGGATCCCGGCCGCAGCTATCAATCAGCGTTGACAGCGCGGCCGCCGCCTTTGTTCCCCGGAGGCAGAGTGACAGGTCGGAGCCGCTGCATCAATCAGAGGCGGGGGCGGGAACAGATGCCGCCTGTTACCATAGCGACGGCAGCCGCGGCCTACACCGGGCACTGAGGCGCTGACTGGCCGCGCCTGTCTCTGACTTACTCATCCAAAATCCCCCACTTTCTCTCTATCCATAATAACCATCCATCTCCACCCCCCCTTCCCCCCGCGCCTCTTCATCCATAATCTACCTATAATCCCCTTCTCTCTATCCATAACCATCCATAATCCCTCACCTCCTCCTCTCCATCCCTAACTCATCTATAACCCTTCACATACCCTCTCTATCCATAACCATCCATCTCCACACCCCCTTGCGCCTCTTCATGCAAAATCTATCTATAATTATCCCCTTCCACTCCTCTCTATCCATAACCATCCATAACCCCTCACCTCCTCCTCTCCATCCCTAACTCTAACTCATCTATAACCCTTCACATGCCCTCTCTATCCATAACCATCCATAACTCCTCACCTCCTCCTCTCCATCCCTAACTCTAACTCATCTATAACCCTTCACATGCCCTCTCTATCCATAACCATCCATCTCCACCCCCCCGCCTCTTCATCCATAATCTATCTATAATCCCCTTCTCTCTATCCATAACCCCATCCATAAACCCCTCACTCCTCCTCTCCATCCTAACCATCTATAACCCTTCACATGCCCTCTCTATCCATAACCATCCATCTCCACACCCCCCCCCCCCGCGCCTCTTCATCCATAATCTATCTATAATATCCCCTTCCACTCCTCTCTATCCATAACCATCCAGAACCCCTCACCTCCTCCTCTCTATCCCTAACTCATCTATAACCCTTCACATTCCCTCTCTATCCATAACCATCCATCTCCACACCGCCCCCCCGCGCCTCTTCATCCATAATCTATGTATAATCCCCTTCTCTCTATCCATAACCCCTCACCTCCTCCTCTCCATCCCTAACTCATCTATAACCCTTCACATGCCCTCTATCCATAACCATCCATCTCCATGCCCCCCCCCGTGCCTCTTCATCCATAATCTCTCTATAATCCCCTTCTCTCTATCCATAACCATCCATAACCCCTCACCTCCTCCTCTCCATCCCTAACTCTAACTCATCTATAACCCTTCAAATGCATTCTATCCATAACCATCCATCTCCACCCCCCCCCCCCCGCGCCTCTTCATCCATAATCTATCTATAATTATCCCCTTCCACTCCTCTCTATCCATAACCATCCAGAAACCCCTCCTCACCTCAGCTCCTCTCCATCCCTAACTCATCTATAACCCTTCACATGCCCTCTCTATCCATAACCATCCATCTCCACCCCCCCGCGCCTCTTCATCCATAATCTATCTATAATTATCCCCTTCCACTCCTCTCTATCCATAACCATCCAGAACCCCTCACCTCCTCCTCTCCATCCCTAACTCATCTATAACCCTTCACATGCCCTCTCTATCCATAACCATCTATCTCCACCCCCCCGCGCCTCTTCATCCATAATCTATCTATAATTATCCCCTTCCACTCCTCTCTATCCATAACCATCCAGAAACCCCTCACCTCCTCCTCTCCATCCCTAACTCATCTATAACCCTTCACATGCCCTCTCTATCCATAACCATCTATCTCCACCCCCCGCGCCTCTTCATCCATAATCTATCTATAATTATCCCCTTCCACTCCTCTCTATCCATAACCATCCAGAACCCCTCACCTCCTCCTCTCCATCCCTAACTCATCTATAACCCTTCACATGCCCTCTCTATCCATAACCATCCATCTCCACACCCCCCCTCGCGTCGCTTCATCCATAATCTATCTATAATTATCCCCTTCCACTCCTATCCATAACCATCCATAACCCCTCACCTCCTCCTCTCCATCCCTAACTCATCTATAACCCTTCACATGCCCTCTCTATCCATAACCATCCATCTCCACACCCCCCTCGCGTCTCTTAATCCATAATCTATCTATAATCCCCTTCTCACTATCCATAACCATCCATTACCCCTCACCTCCTCCTCTCCATCCCTAGCTCATCTATAACCCTTCACATGCCCTCTCTATCCATAACCATCCATCTCCACACCCCCTCGCGTCTATTCATCCATAATCTATCTATAATTATCCCCTTCCACTCCTCTCTATCCATAACCATCCATAACCCCTCACCTCCTCCTCTCCATCCCTAACTCATCTATAACCCTTCACATGCCCTCTCTATCCATAACCATCCATCTCCACCCCCCTTGCGTCTCTTCATCCATAATCTATCTATAATCCCCTTCTCTCTATCCATAACCATCCAGAACCCCTCATCTCCTCCTCTCCATCCCTAACTCTAACTCATCTATAACCCTTCACATGCTCTCTATCCATAACCATTCATGTCCCCCAACTCCTCCATTTATAATTCCCCACCATCCCCTCTCTATACATAGCCATCCTTATATCCCCCAGCCCCTCTCCATCCATAACCATCCATGGACCATAACCCCCACACCTCCTCCCCTTCTCTGTCCATAACCATCCATATCCCTCCACATCTATAACCGCCACTTCCTCTCTGTCAATATCTCTCCCACCTCCTCTCAATCCATGGACCATAGCCCCCATACCTCTTGCCTATCTATAACCCATCTATAACCCCCCCCCCCATCTTCTCTCTAACTATAATCATCCATATCCCACCAACTCCTCCTCATCCATAGACCCCTACCATTTCCTCTCCATCCATAATCTTACTTATCCCCCATCTCCTCCCTACTCATACATAACCCCCACCTCCTCTTTATCTATAACTATCCATATACCCCTACCTCCTCTCTATCCATAACCATCCATATTACCCCACCTCCTCTCCATTTATACCCCACCTCCTCTCTATTCATAACTATCCATATTACCCCCACCTCCTCTCCATCTATAACCCCACCATCCCCTCTATCCATAACCATCTACATCCCCTACTTCCTCCCCATCCATAGCCCCCCCCCCCACCATCTCTTCTCGATCCATGATCATACATAACCCCCACTTCCTCTTTATCCATAACCATCCATATCCCCCTACCTCCTTTCTGTCTATAATCGTCCATATCCCCCACCACCACCTTTCTATCCATACCCATCCATACCCTCCTCCTCTCCATAACCATCCATGCCCCCCTCCTCTCCATTCATAACAATCCATATCCTCCCACCTCCTCCCCATCTATGAACTTCCACCCACCCTCTCTCTATCTATAACCATCTATATCCCTCCCCACCATACTCTATCCATAACCCATCTATAATACCCCACCATCTCCTCTCTATCCATAACCCAATGATAACCCCCAACCATCTCTATCCATAACCATTCATAACCCTCCTCATCTTCTCCATCCATAACATCTATAACCCCACACCATCTCTCTATCCATAACCATCCATCTCCACACCCCCCCCCCCGCGCCTCTTCATCCATAATCTATCTATAATTATCCCCTTCCACTCTATCCATAACCATCCAGAACCCCTCACCTCCTCCTCTCCATCCCTAACTCATCTATAACCCTTCACATGCCCTCTCTATCCATAACCATCCATCTCCACCCCCCCCCCCGCGCCTCTTCATCCATAATCTATCTATAATTTTCCCCTTCCACTCCTCTCTATCCATAACCATCCATAACCCCTCACCACCTCCTCCTCTCCATCCCTAACTCATCTATAACCCTTCACATGCCCTCTCTATCCATAACCATCCATCTCCACCCCCCTTGCGTCTCTTCATCCATAATCTATCTATAATCCCCTTCTCTCTATCCATAACCATCCAGAACCCCTCACCTCCTCCTCTCCATCCCTAACTCTAACTCATCTATAACCCTTCACATGCCCTCTATCCATAACCATTCATATCCCCCAACTCCTCCATTTATAATTCCCCACCATCCCCTCTCTATACATAACCATCCTTATATCCCCCAGCCCCTCTCCATCCATAACCATCCATGGACCATAACCCCCACACCTCCTCCCCTTCTCTGTCCATAACCATCCATATCCCTCCACATCTATAACCGCCACTTCCTCTCTGTCAATATCTCTCCCACCTCCTCTCAATCCATGGACCATAGCCCCCATACCTCTTGCCTATCTATAACCCATCTATAACCCCCCCCCATCTTCTCTCTAACTATAATCATCCATATCCCACCAACTCCTCCTCATCCATAGACCCCTACCATTTCTTCTCCATCCATAATCTTACTTATCCCCCATCTCCTCCCTACTCATACATAACCCCCACCTCCTCTTTATCTATAACTATCCATATACCCCTACCTCCTCTCTATCCATAACCATCCATATTACCCCCACCTCCTCTCCATTTATACCCCACCTCCTCTCTATTCATAACTATCCATATTACCCCCACCTCCTCTCCATCTATAACCCCACCATCCCATCCATAACCATCTACATCCCCTACTTCCTCCCCATCCATAGCCCCCCCCACCATCTCTTCTCGATCCATGATCATACATAACCCCCACTTCCTCTTTATCCATAACCATCCATATCCCCCTACCTCCTCTCTGTCTATAATCGTCCATATCCCCCACCACCACCTTTCTATCCATACCCATCCATACCCTCCTCCTCTCCATAACCATCCATGCCCCCCTCCTCTCCATTCATAACAATCCATATCCTCCCACCTCCTCCCCATCTATGACCTTCCACCCACCCTCTCTCTATCTATAACCATCTATATCCCTCCCCACCATACTCTATCCATAACCCATCTATAATACCCCACCATCTCCTCTCTATCCATAACCCAATGATAACCCCCAACCATCTCCTCTATCCATAACCATTCATAACCCTCCTCATCTTCTCCATCCATAACATCTATAACCCCACACCATCTCTCTATCCATAACCATCCATTTCCCCTAACCTCCTCTCCATCCATTCCCTTCTATAACCCCTATCATCTCCTCTCTATCCATAATCTTCCATATCCCCTAACCTCTTCTCCATTCGTAACCCCCATCCCCATCTATAACCCCCCACCATCCTCTCCATAAAAATCCATAACACCCCATCCCCTCACATTCCATAACCCATCAATAGCCCGAACCATCTCATCCCTATCCATAACTATCTATATCACCCCCTACCTTCTTTCCATCCATAACACCCCACCATCTCCTCTCTATCCATAACCATCCATAACCCCATGCCCTCTCCATCCATAACTTATCTATAACCCCCCACCATCTCCTCTCTAACCATAACCATCCATAACCCATCTATAACCACCCCCACCATCTCCTCTCTATCCATAACCATCCATTTCCCCCAACCTCCTCTCCATCCATAACACTTCTATAACACCTGATCATTTCCTCTCTATCCATAAACTTCCATATCCCTCCCGCCTTCTCTCCATCTTTAACCCATCTATAACCCCTCACCATCTCCTCTCTATCCATAACCATCCATATCCCCCTACCTACATCCATAACCCGTGCATAATTCCCACCATCTCTCTCTATCCATAACCATCCATATCACCCCTACCTCCTCTCCATCCATAACCCATTTATAGTCTCCTACCTTCACCTCCCTATCCATAACCAACCATATCCCCCACCTCCTTCCCATCCATAGCCCCCACCATCTCCTCTCTATACATAACCATTCATATCTCCCTACCTCCTCACCGTCCATAACCCATCTATAACCCCCACCTATCTATCCATAGCTATCCATTTCCCCAAAACTCATCTCCATGCATAACCCATCCATAAAACCCATTATCTCCTCTCCATTCATAATCATACATAATGCCCCACCTCCTCCCTATCCATAACCCTCCATATCCCCCACCTCCTCTCCATTCATAACTGATTTATAACCCCCTACATCCCCTCTCTATCCATAAACAGCCATATCCCCCCTATGTCTTCCTCATCCATAGCCTCCCACCATCTCATCTCTATCCATAACCATCCATATTTCCCCACCTCTTCTCCATCCATAACCCATCTATAACCCCTCATCATCTCCTCTATCTATAATCTTGCATATCCCCCCACATCCTCTCCATCCATAACCATATATAACCCCCACCTCCTCTTTATCTATAACCATCCATATCCCCCAGCTCCTTTCTATCCATAACCATCCATATCTCCCCACCTCCTTCCATCTATAAACTTCCCACCCCCCTCTCTATCCACCTCCTCTCCATCCATAGCCATCCATAACCCCTACCACCTCTCTATCCATAACCATCCATTTCCCTCAACCTTCTCTCCATCCATAACCCATCTGTAACCCCCATCATCTCCTCTCTATCCATAATTTTGCATATCCCCCACCTCCTTTTAATACATAACCGCCACCCCTTTTCCATCCATACCCCACTCCTCTCCATTCATAACCCATCTCTACCTCCCCTATTAACTTCCATCAATACTCATATCTCCTCTCCATCTATTATTTATCTATACCCCCATCTTCTCTGCATATATAGTCTATCTGTAATCTCCCCTTTTATCCCCTCTATCCATAACCTATCTATAATCTCCCCCATAGCCCCCACCATATTGTTTCCATCCTTAACCTCCTATATCACCCCTCCCCCACCGTATCCTCTCCATACATAGCCTACCTCATTTCAGCTCCCCACCCATAGCCTCCCTCACATAATCTCCCTATCCATTACCACCATATTCATAGCCTTCCCTCTCTTCTCATCCCTGGTTTCCCTCGCAATCTCACTATCCACGGCTTTTTACATAACCTCCCTCCCTTCCCACTCATATCCTTCTTCATATAATCTTCCTTTCCATGGCATTGCCTTCCTGCCTTCACCTTTCCCATCCATAGCTTCCTTTCAATCAGACGGTAACATACCGTCAGGCCCAAGAGTCTGCCTCCGACAGTGGCTGATGTGAGTCTCTTGGAAAAGTCCAGCAGATTCTAACAGGTAACTCCATTCCATGCTGCTCATGTTCAGACGTAAGAGGTGGCAAACCCATGTCTGCCTGGCTCATAATTGTTAATGCACCTGTCTTCCAGAAACATGTCCAAATCTTTTCTAAATTCAGCTGTATAGATAACCTAGATTACATCCTAACAACATAAGAACTGCCACACTTGCTCATTTAATGGTTCATCAAACCTAGGATCCTGTTTCCAACTATGGCCAACTGAGGTCTCAAGTACCTGACAGAATCCTAAAAACGTTCCATGTTGCTTATTTGCAGGGATACGCAGTGACTTTCCCCAGGTCTACCTTGATAGCAATCTATTGCCTTTTTCTCCAGCAATTCATCCAAACGTTTTTGTAAACCTGGATACACTAACTGCTTTTATCACATCCTCCAGCAATGAGTTCCAGAGCTTAACTGTGCACTGAATAAAAAGAATTCTCATATTTATTTTAAATATACTACTTTGTAACTTCAGGGCATGGCTGCGCGTCTTTGAACATTTTAGAAAAGTAAACAATGGATTCTCTGCGCTCATTATTTTATAGACTTCTTATCATATCTCCCCTCAGTCGTCTCTTCTCTAAGCTAGAGCCCGCACCTCTTTAGCCTTTCCTCAGAGAACTCATTTCATCCCCTTTATCATTCTGGCCATCCTTCTATGTATTTTTTCTAATTATGTCATGTTATTTTTTCTTTAACTGATTTTATACACCGCTCAGTTTTAAAGTCAGAGCAGTTTACAGGTAACATTAAATAATATTAGGTGTTATACATTTAAATAGAAAAAATTAACTCATAACCAATTAACTTGGAATAAATTAACATTGTCGGGGAGGGCGGCATGAAGGAGAACAAGAGTCTAATATGATACTGGGCAGGTAATTGCTTCAAAGGTCTTAATATGGTCTCTTTGATATGTTTTCAAAGTGTTCTGAAATAAATGGGTCTTTAGTACCCTGCGAAAGCTTGAGATCTGTGTTGGCACAAATTTCTTCTTGGAGAGCGTGCCAGAGGCTCATTGCATATAATGAGAATGCTCGATAACAGGCAGTTTGGCTGCTTTTTGCTCTGGTGGCTGGGATAATAAGTGTGTTGGGCATGCTTTGTCTCCTTGTTCTGTTATCAGGTGTCTTGTGTATCAGACTTGGTGAATAGAATTGTACACAATACTCAAGATGTGGCCACCACTGCACACTGGGTAAAAAATAGCAAAGTATTGTCCACAAAGATACCTAGATTCTCGTCCTGGGTTATGAGTCCTAATGAGTCACCCGAGAGACTGGATGAGTGTCTACTCTTTGCAGCTGTATGACTTTCTTCTCACTGTTTGAAGTTGAATGTTTTGAAGTCAGAAGTTCTCTAGTTCTCTGGGCATTTTATGCCGCCTCCTTTTGCTCCATCTCTTCTTGAAACAAAGATGGAAATCGAGGATACTGCCTCCATATCAGGGGTGGTAGTGGATAGTCCAGCAACCTTTAAGAACTATGTTGCACCTGTCGTATCATTGCGTGCACTTCGCTGCAACAGTACAGAAGGGCATGTATGCCCTGAGGGTTATTTGGTCCATAGGTCCTTATTTGAATGAAGCGTCCTCTGCTACTCTCATTCATGTCTGCACTATATAGGTTGGCTGCATTTACCATAAGGAATTTGAAAATTTTACAATTATTGCGAAATACTGCAATCAGACTCTATATAGGGCAAAGAAATTTGACCATGTGGCGTCATAGCTGAAGGCTGAATATTGGTCATACATATCTGCAAGGATAAGATTCAGGATTATTATATGGGTTAATCCTACCCAGCAGTGGTGCCTTGCACATGTTGACTCTCCCTCCTCCCTCTAAGGCTAGGTTGGAGAAAACCAGGCAATCATCTTTTCTTATATGGTCCCAAAGCTATGGAATTCTCCACTTCTTGATTTGAGGGTGGAAAGTTCTTCAAAGAGGTTTTAGAAGAGTCTTAAGCGTGGCTGTTTGCACCATGTACATAGGCTGAGGGGTGACTCTGCCTGGGTGAAGATCACTGACCTCTGTTTTGTTTTTCATTTCCCTTCCTTCTTGTATTTCTTTGCTTGATGGATTTATCTGTTTATTTATGTATTTGGAGATTATTTATTTATTTTATTTAATAGGTTTTTTTATACTGCTTTATCATTTCAGTTAAAGCAATTTACATTGTAATTTAAACTTGGTAATGTACATTAACAGGGACATTGATAACTTGGATTTTTCTGAGGCAATGGAGAATTAAGTAGCTTGCCCAAGGCCACAAGGAGTGCTAGTGGGGATTGAACCTTGGTCTGTTGGTTTTGAAGGCAGTGTTATGATGAGTGTTGTCTAATTTCATATTTTGGTCTTGTTCTTTTGCTTTTTTATCCTGTTATGCCATTACTTTTGTTCATTGCTCTGATGTCCTGCTGTACTGAGGGTAGTATATTTATGTATTTATTTATTTAAAAGTATTTAATAAAGTGTAACCTTGCATCATGCAGCTGTAGTTTGAGCTATTCTTCCCTACGTGCATCACATTGAACTTGTCCACGTTAAACTGCATTCACTATCTGGAAGTCCATTCTCTCAATCTCTCAAGGCCGTCCTGCAATTTTTCATAATCCACATGTGATTTAATACCTTTAAATAGTTTTGTGTTATCTGCAAACTTTATCACCTCATTCATTATTCCATTTCCAGGTCATGTATAAATATGTTCAAAAGCAGTGGGCCCAGCACAGATCCCTGGACTACTCCACTATTCATCTTTCTCCGCTGAGAAAATGGGCCATTGAGCATTTTTCTCTATTTTCTATCATTAACCATTTCCCTGTCCACAATAGTACACTGCCTCCTATCCCATGACTTTTTAATTTATGCAAGAGTACCTTCATGAGGGACCTCGTCAATGTTCCCTCTAATTTTCTGTAGGCTGTGTGCGCAGAAAATATCATCTGTGCAGCTTTTGAAGGAAGGTTAAATTTTTGTGCAGCACATAACGACACTCGGAGTTCTATACTTTAAAATTTGACTACACGTCAGAATACAGTATGTACACCACATTGATTGCACTAGATAATATTGTAGAACTTGTGAAAACTGTAAATACACAATAACTTTTAAATTTTAAGATGTCTGTGTTTTCTATCAGAATCAGAACCGTAATTTTTGTGTGCCCTGTTATAAAGTATGTGCGCTCACTCGGCGAGGTGTGTGCGCGCGCACACGCGCACAGCTTAGAGGGAACAGTGGACCTCGTCAAAGGCTTTCTGAAAATCCAGATACACCATATCAACTGACTCAACTTTATCTACCTGTTTAATCAAACCTTCAAAAAAATATAAGATTAGTGAGGTAAGACTTCATTTGGCTAAATCCATGTTGACTTTGTCCCATTAAACCATGTCTGTCCATGTGTTCAATAATAGTTTCTACCATTTTGCTCGGCATTGACGTCAGTCTGTAGTTTCCCGGATCACCCTTCAATCATCTGGTACTGTAGCCAATTTTAACAATAGGTTACAGATTACTAATTAGTAGATCTGCAATTTCATTTTTGAGTTCTTTCAGTATTCTGGGGTGTATGTCATCTGGTCCAGATGATTTGCTGCTCTTTAGTTTGTCCATTTGGCCTACTATGTCTTCCAGGTTCATTGAGATGTGTTTTAGTTCCTCCGAAACATTACCATTAAATACCATTTCTGGTATTTACATCTTCCTCAGTAAAGACTGAAGCAAAGAATTCATGTGAAGGCACATTTTAGAAAAATGTGGAAGTCAGAATGAGGCACGGAGGCCACCACATCTACAATTCTGGTGATATTTTAGAAACGGCTCTGCTGAACATAGAGATGTATGTAGAATATGTATGTAGAATATAAATTCACATGCATCGGGAAGGACAATCTTGCAAATCTGCCCATGGGAAAAATGGGTGGAGGGACCCCGGCAACTTGCATGTATACATTCTGACCTTTCAGAACATGCACATATAGATGTTGGAACACATGCGTCTGTCCCGATCATTGTGGTAACCTGGATGTGTAGATGCCACTAAGGGACTATAGAGTTCTGTATGTTCACAACGGTTCACTTTGAAGCAGGAAATAAACATGAGAGAGAGATTAAGGATGATTTTCCCCTTAATCCCCCTGTGAAGGGATGTCCAAAACAAAGCTGCTTCTAAAACCTGTTCAGGTGTCATTTCAGATGTGGGCAAGTCCAGTCACACGCATGTATTCCCTATATGAAATACGAGATGCACATGTAGATTTTCGCCTTGCCAAGACCACACCCTCAGAACACCTCCTCATCAAATAATTTAATATAGATGTGCCTGGGGCAGAAATGTTTCAACTGCAGTCTTTCTAAAATCACATTATAAACATGGATGCAGCTTGCACAATTTTCTGCTGCTACATCCATGTTTAAAACGTGAATCGAACTTCTAAAATAACCACCTTAGTCTCTATGCTATGGTCTTGTCCTCTTTGAGTGCCCCTTTCACCCCATAATCAACTAATGGTCCATCTGACTCCTTCACAGGCTTCCTGCTTTGAATGTACCTGAAAGTTTTATTATGAGATTTTGCCTCTGCAGCAAGTTTCTTTTCAAATTTTCTTTGTTTCTTTCTTATCAATGCTTTGCATCTATCTTGCTGATGTTTATGCTGTTTCCTGTTTTATTTGTATCCTTTTTTGGCTATAATAACATCTTTCATCTCACCTTTTAACTATACCAGCTGTCGTTTGGTGTGCCACTCACCTTTTTTAGTTCATGCAATACATCTGGTTTGAGCTTCCAATATAGTATTTTTAACAACATCCATGCCCGATGTAAACCCATAACCTTTGCAGCTGCTCCTCAGCTTTTTTCCCCATTTTCCTCATTTTATCATAGTTGCCCTTTTGAAAGTTAAATGCTAATGCAGTACATTTCCTTAGTGTCTTCATTCCAGTTCTTAACTTGAATCTGATTGTGTTATGAACACTATTGCCAAGTGGCCCCAGCACCATTACTTCTTATACCAAATTGCGTACTCCAGTAAAGACTAAGGGGTATGTTTACTATTAGGTGGTAACGGTTTCAATGGGGCCACGGCTCCGTTATCGCACGGAAGCCATCACCACCGAATAGTAAACATACCCCTAAGTCTAAAATAGCTTCCCCTCCTGCTGGCTCCTCAACCAGCTGCCCCATGAAGCAGTCATTTATTTGATCTAGGAACTTTACCTCGCTAGCATGTGCATCATCCATCTGTTCATTCTAAGCAGGCGGACGGTAGTACACCCCCACCTAGTATACCCCCACTGCCATCGCCTTCCCCTTCTCACATGGAATTTCGATCCATAGAGATTCTCAGTGCATTTTGTTCCCTGCAGAACCTTTATCCTGTTTGACTCCATGCCCTCTTCAACATATAGCACCACCCCTCCACCAGTTTGATCTGCCCTATCATTCTGATAGGTATCACAGTGTCCCAATGGTTCTCCTCTTTCTACCAAGTCTCTAGTCATCTTAGTTGCCGTTTGTCTAAGCTGAAGAGCCCTAACCTGTTTAGCCTTTCTTCATAAGGGAGGTGTTCTATCGCCTTTGTCATTTTTGTCACCCTTCTCTGAACTTTCATTAGTTTCCCTTTATCCTTTTTGAGATGGGACAACCAGAAGAGCACAAAAGACTCATGGTGAGGTCACACCAGGGACCTATACAGAGGCAGAATGCTAGTCTCAGTCTTCTCCCCCCCCCCCCTCCCCATTTTTTGGATCCCTAACATTCTAACAGCTTTTTATGTTGCTGCCACATACTCCCTCCCGGTAGCCCCCCCCCTCCCAACATATTCTTCCCATCGTCTCTGTCACATAAATTTCCCATTCACGGCCTGCCCCCATTTTCTAAGAATCCCCCTGTGCCTCCCCTGCCTCTTCCACCCTTTATGGCCTTTCCGCCAATGTCCACTTCCGTAGGAATTCTCTTTTGATTTGAATCCAGAAGTTTTAGCTCATATCACATTTTTTTAAAAAATGTTTTATTGAAGCAGATGGAAATTCACCACATGCCATACAGTGATGATGACAAGCCAGTAAAATGTTATAGCAACTTTTAAATGGATCGGAACAAAGAGGGGGGTGGGGGGATGACACCCCAAGATAATTAATGAAGCTAGCAATGACAGCTCTCTTCCCTGCGCTGTCCTGTCTTATTTGGCCCTTACTCCTCATCCGAGATTGAGAGAAAAACGTGTTGTCCCCGCCGGCTTCTTTATATCTTCAGGTTATTATTGGTAATGTGAGCTTCTCAGCTGCCGCCTTTCCCTGTTTAGGAGCAGACTCCTTCCACTGTCTGTTTCCTACAGTGTCCTTTTCTGTAATTCATTGGAGGAACGAGATGGCACCAAATCTTTCTTGAGCGGCGCCCGAAAGGCACACGCCAGTAGCATTAACAGCAACATCATCTTACTGAATTCCTGTTTCACAGCGCCACTGGTGGCTGAAGGATAAAACGGGGGAGCCTTATTTCAGTAAATCTGCATTGAGTAATATTTCAAAAATGCAGTGACAAGCACGGACACCCTCTCTGTATCAATTAATGTTACTTTCATTGGTTTTCTAGGTGCTGGTCCCCTGCCTACAGCACGTTTGGTCTTTTTCCGGGCTCGGGTATCGTATGCGCTGTGTGAACCACCCCATGCTGTGTACATTGTGTCATCTGTCGGGAAAGGCTGCCCCAGGGGTTCAGGAGCTTAAGAATAAAGCAAGAGATAAAGACAAGCCGGCGATTCCTAGGTGACAAACCGGTTTCTTCAGCTCCGCCAGCAGCATCTCCCGCTGCACTTACTGCTCTTTCTCCTCGTATTTTTCTCTGGCTCCTTTGGGAAATGTGCATCTTTGTTTTAATATTTTGTACAAGGCAAGAGTAAAATGCATCTCAGTTTCATAGCCCTGTGGTCTTACTGCATGCTGCTTGAAGCTACTTCTTTTGGTTTTAGTGAGTGGCTCGCCTGTCTTTTGCAGGTATGAGTGAGGCGTTCTCCTGGTGAGTGTATGGTCTCTTCCCATTTTCCCAACGGAAGGTCTATGGTAGTTCTTGGACCCAGTGTAATATTTGAGTTTGAGTCCTAGGAATCGGTTGTGTTCTGCCGCAGGAAGTGTCCAGTGTACTGTATTTTTAAGTCTGTTTTACTGCTTCAGGCATTGCTACTCGTCTCATTCGCTGCCTGTCTGCCTCCTGCAGATTTGGCTTCTTCTCATACCTCCTACTGACAGCAGCACAAGCTGTCATCCAATCAAGACAAACTCCTACTGACGTCACTTTTTGGCTTCTAGCCAATTGGAGGAACTATGCCCTCTGCCGCGGGACCCAGCAGCCTTGTGTCCTCTAGTCTGAGCTTTGTAGTCTCATTGTGAAGGGTGTCAAGTACTTCTTTCGGAAGTCATAAAAGATCAGGAGGTAAAAGAGCCAGAACACGGAGGACAGACATGAGGGAGTAAAAGGGCAGCAACAGAAAGATGAATCATGTGACATAGATATAGCTATTTATTTATACACAGGGCCACCATACTATGGTCTGTGCGAGCTGTGCAGCCGCACAGGGCAGAAGTACAGAAGGGGTGCCGACGTCAAGTTTCTGCACGTAGCTGGGTAGGTAGGGGGCACCAAGTTTACCGGTCGCACAGGGCGTATTTCTAGCTTGCTACGGTCCTGTTTGTACACGTCTCTATTCCTAATGGATCCTGGTTAGGGGAACGAAGTCTGTGCTTTGTGCTCCATTCTCATACGTATACAGTTTGATATACTGCATATCTCTGGTTAACTCTTAACTGTCTCCACCTAAATCTTACTAAGACTCTCGCTATTTGGTTCTCCCACAACAGCCCTCCTCCCACAATGGCTCCTTCCTTTTCTGGTGCTCCCGTCCCTCTCGTCTCCACATTCCGCTATCTAGGTGTATATTTCGACTCTGATCTATCCTTTCGTTCGCATATTTCTCACATCACTAAAACCTCTTTCTTCTCCCTTCGTCAAATTCGCTCTATTCGTCCCTTCCTCTCCCCCTCTGCCCTCACTACTCTGGTTCTATCTCTGGTTATGTCTCGTGTGGATTTTTCTAACTCCCTATTTATCGGTCTCCCTAAATACCAACTCTCTCGTCTTCAACGTATTCAAAACACTGCGGCACGCCTCCTCACCCACTCATCACCTCGGGACCATATCACTCCCCTTCTTTTCGTCTCCATTGGATGCCTGTCCCCTTTCGTGCCATCTTTAAACTTCTCATCCTGGTACATAAAGCATTTCACACTAGCACTCCACAGTATCTCACGGATCTCATTTACTTTCACTCCCCCAGGCACACCCCTCGATCCTTTCATCTTAACCGCCTTACCTTGCCTTCCCCTTCCCGTGCTCACCTGCAATCCACATGCTCCTCCGCCTTCTTTTTTGCTGGACCCGCTGCTTGGAATGCCCTCCCCCCTCCCCTCCGTTTGGAACCACACTTCAACATATTCAAAAAGAACCTGAAGACCCACTTGTTTTCCCTAGCGTTTGATGTTCCTTCCCCTTTCGTGTAACCTCCTTCTTCCTCTCCCCTCCCCCTATTATCTTTTCCCTATGTCTCGTCTTACTTTTACTATCTCTGTCCTTTTGAAGAATTGTACATTTCCTTTCTTTTTAATTGGCCATTGGCCTCCTTTTACGAATTATTTTAATTGTGCACCGCCTTGACTGTATATGAAAGGCGGTTTTTATCAAATGTAATAAAACATAAAACATACTATCTATACTCTTTACAAAATTAGAAAACAGAATTAAAATAGGTGAAACAGAGAAAACTAAAACACATAGTTTATCCAATCTGCCTGTCCATAAGAACTATTAAGCTCTACAATCCCTTCCTCTCCTTCAGAGATCCTCTGTATTTGCTCCATGCTTTTTTAAATTAATACAGTTCTCCTCTCCACACCTCCACCGGAGGGCTGTACCATGCATTCACCATCCTTTCCTTAAAGAAATATGTCCTTAGATTACTCCTGATCTGTCCTCTTTCACTTTCATCCGTGACCCCTCGTTCCAGAGCTTTCTTTCAACTTGAAGAGACTCTCCTCCTGTGCATTGATACTATGGAGGTATTTAAATGTCTGTATTGTATCACCCCTCTCCCACCTTTCCTTCAAATTATACTTATCTAGTATTTATTTATTAGTATTTAGCTCATGCCTTTCTAGTAGTAATTCAAGGTGAGTTATAATCAGGTACAGTAGGTATTTTCCTGTCCCCGGAGAGTTTACAACCTAGTTTATACCTGAGGCAATGGAGGTTTAAGCAGGGCCGTACCAAGCCATAATTGTGCCCTGTGCTATTTACATCTGGTGCCCCCCCCCCCGCCAGTTGCCTGCTCCCGCCTGTCCCCCCACGTTGCCCTGCCACCGCCACCACTTTTTTGTTTTCTCGGAGGCGGCAGCAGCAGCAGTGAGACAGACCCCTGATTGTAGGCAGGTCGGGTCCCTCCTTCCCTTCTCTGATGCAGGTTGCTTCAGAGAAGAGAGGGACCAGGCCAGCCATTCAAATGCAGGTCTTTGCAACTCAGCATTTGCATGGCTGGTCTGGTCCCTCCCTCCTCTGACGTAACCTACATCAGAGAAGGGAAGGATGGACCTGACCTGCCTACAAACGCGGGTCTGCCTCACTGCCGCTGCCGCCCCTGCCTCTGAGAAAACAAAAAAGTGGCAGCAGCAGCAGGGCAACACAAGGGGGCGGTCCAGGGCCAGCAGCCCGATATGCGCCCCTAATCCTTTTGCACCCTGTGCGGCTGCACCACTCACACCGGCCTAGGTATGGTGCTGGGTTTAAGTGACTTGCCCAAGGCTACAAGGAGTGTCAGTGGGATTTTGAACCCTGAGAACATACTGAAATATTTGAGTTTATCTCTATATGTCTTATGATGAAGACCACTGACCATTTTAGTAGCTGCCCTCTGGACCGACTCCATCCTGGTTATATCCTCCTGAAGTTGTGATCTACAGAACTGTACACAGTTCTCCAAATAAAGTCTCACTAGAGTCTTATATAGAGGCACTATCACCTACTTTTATCTGCTGGCCAGTCCTCTCCCTAGCATCTAAGCATCCTTCTGGCTTTTGCAGTCACCTTTTCTACCTGTTTGGCCACTTTAAGATCATCTGATACGATCACCCCCAGGTCCCATTCTTCTTTCGTGCATTAAAGTACTTCACCCCCTATATTGTACCACTTTCTTTGATTTTTTTGCAGCCCAAAATGCATGACCTTGCATTTTTTAACATTCAATCTTAGCTGCCAAATCTCTACTATTCTTCATGCTTCATAGATCCCTCCTCGTGTTATCCAAGCCTTCCAGAAGTTTACCTTGTTGCAGATTTTGGTATCATCTGCCAAGAGGCATACCTTTCCAGACAGACCTTCTGCAATATCACTTACAAAAGTGTTAAAAAAACTGAACCAATGACTGTTCGCTGAGGGATGCCACTGGTAATACTCCTCTTTTCAGTGTGAACTCCATTTATTATTTTCCTCTGTTGCCTCTCACTCAACCAGTTTCTTACCCAGTCAGTCACTTAGGGTGCATCCAAGGGCATTCAGTTTATTTATAAATTGCCAATGTGGAATGGTGTCAAAGGCAAATCTAAGCATACTACATCTAGCGCTCTCTCCCCATCCAGTTCTCTGGTCACCCATTCAAAGAAGTCAATCAGATTTGTCTGACAAGACCTACCTCTACTAAATCCATGCTGTCTCGGATCATATAATCCCTTGGAGTCCAGAAACTGTACCATACTCTGCTTTAACAACATTTCCATTAACTTACTCACTACAGAAGTCAGGCTAACTGATCTCTAGTTACCATATTCTTCTTTGCTTCCCCTTTTGTAGACAGGAACCACATTCGCCCATCTCCAGTCCTCCAGGATCACTCCCGACTCTAAAGAAGCATTAAAAAGTTCGGCCAGCGAAGTCATCAGTACTTCCCTAAGTTCAGTCAATACTTTTGGATGAATCCTGTCTACCTCATCACTTTGTCTACTTTTAGTTTTGCTAGCTCCTCACAAACACAGTCTTCTGAAAATCGTTCAAGTTCTACCTTACTTCCATTCCTATTTGTGTTTGTTTCGGGGCAATTTCTCCATATGGATTAGTTTTGTGCATCCCATGACAGTCATGAACCTCAATTCTAGGCCAGGTTATGTGAAGTATGATCTCAGTCTCTCAAATTTACTGCTGAAGCTTGGTTTCTGAGGTCCCATTCCTGGCCTTTCATCCAGGGCTGGCCCAACCACTAGGCAAACTAGGCAGTTGCCTAGGGCAGCAGCTTCCAGAGGGCAGCAAAAACAGGGCATTCAAAGCTAAATAATAGATTTTGACAGCAAAAGGGTGTATAGGGTGTATAAAGCTTAAGGTTCACCTAGGACACCATCACCTTGAACCAACTCTAGGGCTAGCCCTGCCTTTATCTGTGAACACAGAACCAAAATATTTAGTAGACAATTCTGCTTTATCCTCATCAGCATCTACATATTCCTCTCTTTTATCCTTGAGTCTCACCATGCCACCTTTGCACTTCAACCTGTTACTAACATACCTAAAAAAAAGTGTTGTCCCCATGTTTTACTGTATTGACTATATTTTTTCCTATTTGCATTTTTATTTCCTATTTTACCAGCTTCCCTTAGCTCCTCCAGACATTGCTGTTGTCTTCCTCTTTGTACAGTCTCTTACAGTTTGTAAAGACTAATCTCTGTTTCCTTACCTTTCCAGCATCTTCTTTTCAAAACCATAGCAGCCTCCTTTACCTCTTACTTTTATTTACTTTCCTAACAACAAGGTTTGTTATCCTTAAAATATCTCCGTTCACTTTTGCCCACTGTTATTCTACTTCCCCCAGATGTTCCTATCCAGCTAAGGACTCCATGAAGTTTAGAAACCTCGCTTTGAATGCACCATATCCACCCATGTCCTAATATTGAAGCTCACTATCTGGTAATCACTGCATGCTAGATGATCATCACCCACTACATCAAAAACATTCTCCCCATTTCTAAGCATAGAGTCTAGTATCTCCCGCTCCCGCATGGATTCCATTACCAGTTGCCGGAAAAATTATTGTAAAGAATACAGGATCTCCCTATTTCTAGATGATATCGCAGCAGGGGTATTCTAATCAACATCTGGCAAATTGAAATCTCTTACTAATAGTACTTCACCTTACATAACAATATTGTGAATTAGTTCATGTGGTAAGTGTGGCGTGTGGTAGGAAGGGGGTTTCTTTAAAACACAGGCCAGACAGCAGTTCAGGGAAAACCAAAAGCAGTTTTTATTCTGTCCCAGCTTGTTAAACGCCCACAAGCTGGTCCTCCTGGCCCTTCCTCCAGCCCCAGTTAAAGTTCCTACCTCAGGAATTCCTTTGCACAGCTTGCCTTGGAAGGACTCCTGGCTCCATGGGCCTCTCTCACTCCTGCAGCCTGCTGGGTTCTTAACTTTCTCTGTGAACCATGCCCGCCCAGTCCTGAATTTTGGACTGCAGTCTCTCTTAAAGGAGACTTGATAATCCCTTTGGAGAGGGACGAGTAGCATTCTACATACCTTATTACACACCCTCCCCCTCAACTCAACCATACCCCATTGAGGGCTTTCCTCACCCGGGACCCCCACCTGGGGAAGGAAGTCCGCATTCAGGTGAGTCCGACCAGCTCTATAGCGGACCTGGAACAGGTAGGGTTGGAGACTCAATAACCACTGCATAATACAGCCGTTGGACTGCTTATGTTGAGACAGCCACTTGAGGGGCTGGTGGTCTGTTATTAGTGTAAATGGATGGCACAGCAGGTAGCATTTGAAGGTTTCAAGCATTCACTTGACAGCCAGGGCCTCCTTCTCGATCACTGCATAATGCTTCTCCTGAGAAAGCAGTTTTATGCTGATGAATGCTATGGGATGTTCTTCACCTCTGATTTCCTGGGCCAGAATGGCTCTTAGGCCCGAGAAATCAGGGCTGATCAGGATGGGTTCAGAGAACACGGCCTTCTTGAGATGCTGGAAGGCCAGGTCCAGGTCCGGTGACCACTAGATCCGTTCAGGAGTTGTCTTCCGGAGGACATTGGTTAACAGCTCCGCCACCTCTGCATAATTATGGATGAAGTGGTGGTAGTAGTCAATCAATCCAAGGAAGACACAATACTCTTTCTTTGATTTCAGAGTGGGGACCTGGGCAATGGCATCTACCTTCTGTAGTTGAGGTCGTATCTGCCTATTCCCAATTAAATATCCTAGGTGTTGAACATCCTGACCACCCAGAAAACATTTCTTGGGGTTGGCTGTCAGCCTGGCCTTCTACAGGCTGGTCAATATGGCTTGTACTTGGATTAGAGGAGTGGTCTAGTCTGTGCTGTAGAAAATTATGTCATCAAGGTAGGCAGCCGCATACTCCTTGTCTCAGTAGGTGGTTGACTAAGCACTGAAATGTGGCAGGAGCTCCATGTAATCCAAAGGACAGCACTGTAAACTGGAACAGACCTTGCAGTGTCGAAAAAGCAGTCTTCTCCTCGGCAGCTGAAGTCAAGGGCACCTGCCAGTATCCCTTAGTCAAATCCAAGGTTGATATAAAGCGCATGAGACATGCTTCCAGTTTAGAAGCTGCATTGACCCTCCGCAAGTTAATGCAGAATCTAATGCTTCCATCGAGTCTAGAAACCAAGATGATGAGTAACAACCAGTGACTCGGACTTTTCTATAACTCCAGGTTAAGCATCTTTTCCAGCTCCTTGGCAAAGGCCTGTCACTGGGCCTCCAGAAACTGATAGGGTCGTTGCTGGATAACCATTCCAGGGTCAGTAATGATACCATGACAAATGAGGTGGGTTCGTCCCAGAAGGATGCAGAGTCCCTTTAGGTACCGGTGGATCAGACCTTCTAGATCTCTTCTCTGGGCAGCAGAGAGCTGGTCTCCAATCGGAACTTGAGCTGAATCTGACAGGATTGAAATTTCCGGCTCCAAGTCATCTCCATATACCATCATAGCCATCACTGGAGTCCACTTTTTCAGTAGGTTAATATGGCAAATTTTAGCTTTCTTCCATTTATCTGGATAGGCAATCTTGTATTTAACAGGCCCTACTTTCTCTTCGACCTCATAGACCCTGCCATTTACAGAGTAACTTGCTCTTGGATGAGGGCAGCAAAGCTAAAACTCTATCTCCCAGTTGGAAGGTGCGGTGCATGGCTGCTTGATTGTAGCCCCTGAATTGCTTGACTTGGTCTTTTTCCAGGCTGAGTTTGGCCACCTCTCCAGCTTTCCTCAGCTGGTCTTGCATTTGTTTAATGTACTCTACAAAATTACACTCGGCATGGGGTTCTTCTTCCCATGTTTCCCTTACCATGTCTAATATACCTCTTGGCCATCTTCGGAAGAGCAACTCAAAAGGCAAAAGCCCTGTGGAACTCTGAGGTACCTCATGGATGGCAAATATCAAATAGGATAGGAAAATGTCCCAATTCTTCTTGTTCTCCTGCACAAACGTTTTCAACATTTGTTTCAGAGTTTTATTGAATCGCTCAATGAGGCCATCCATCTGTGGGTGATATATTGACGTTTGCAGCATCTTGACCTTCACCAAAGCACACACTTGCTTCATTACCTTGGATACAAAGGGTGTTCCTTGATCTGTGAGGATCTCATTGGGTATTCCTATCTGCAAGAATACTTCCCAGAGGACATTCGTGATCATAGTAGTCTTCATATTTCTTACAGCAATGGCCTCCGGGTAGCAAGTAACATAGTCTAGTATGACTAAAATATACTTGTTGCCTCAGGTGGTTCGCTCCAAGGGACCTACCAGGTCCATTACCACTCTTTCAAATGGGGTTTCAATGATAGGCACAGGCACTAGAGGGGCAGGTCAGTCTCTGGCGGGTTATGGAGTTGGAGTTGGGGTTATGAAGTTGGCAGGTGGGGCATGACCGGCAATATAACTGCACCTGTTTGTGGACCCCAAGTCAGAAAAATTGGGCTAAAACATGCTCTAATGTTTTCTCCATCTCCCCCCCCCCCCACCCCCAGGTGTTGTTCTAATAAATGGCTATAAGCCAATGATAACACCTGCTGATGACAGGGCTGCGGAACTATCAATTGTTCTACCTCTTCCCTCTCTAAGTCCCTCTTGACCACTCTGTATAATATCTCTCCCATTAGAACAAAATAGGGAAAGGTTCTTGCAGGCGACTCTCCATTACCTACTGGATCCCCATCCACCTCCAAAACTCGCTCTCAGGCATGTTTAAGGCATTCATCCTCTTGCTGGGCCCTCCTGAAGCTCCCTGGATCTTCCCCTAGCTTCCACTCTGGGAAGGGGATAATTGTATTAGGGTCACTACTGCTGAGCCCTGAGATATCCCCCAGGGGTTTCTTCCCTAGGCTTCCCCTCCCCAGATCTCCCCCCCCCCCCATAGCCATCCCCAGATTCTGTTGGTAGCGTAGATTTTCCTGGCAAAGCGGTTTGTGAGTCTTGACTTATAGATCTGGGTCTTCCAGAGGAAAAATCTCTGGGAAATCTTCCTGGCCTGATTTATCAGAGCCATCAGTTAGCTGGGACCATAACACTATGAGGTTTGGGTAGTCTCAGCCGATCACTATTGTATATGGTAGCCAGGGCAGCACCACGACCTTGAATGTGACTTGCCCTGCTGGAGTCTTGTGAAACCTGAGCCGTTGGATACTGCCACAGGCCAGACAGCAGTTCAGAGAAAACCAAAAGCAGTTTTTATTCTGCCCCAGCTTGTTAAACCTCACAAAACAAAACCCAGAACAGACAACAGTTCAGGGAAATCAAAATTAGCTTAATTCTGTCCTAGCTTGTTAAATATCCACAAGCTGGTCCTCCTGGCCCTTCTTCCAGCCTCAGTTAAAGTTCCTACCTCAGAATTCCTTTGCACGGCACGGCTTGGAAGGACTCTTGGCTCCATGGGTCTCTCTCACTCTTGCAGCCTGCTGGGTTCTTAACCTGAACTCTGGGCTGCAGGGTGTCTTAAAGAGGACTGTTGATAATCCCTTTGGAGAGGGACAGGTAACATTCTGTATACCCCATTACAGTTCAATTTAATCTTTATTTCTTCTGCTTACAAGGGAGGTCTGTGTATCTCACCAATGTAAATATATTTTCCATTCCCTCTTTATGTTTATGTTTATGCAATTTATTGATATACCGCCCAGGCTGAAGGGCATCGGAGTGGTTTACAATTACTACAAACAGGTATGGATACATTCCCTCGTCACCAAAGGGCTCACAATCTTTCCAGATGAATCCACAGTGCTGCCTACGTCTCTCATAAACCCAGTGGTTCTGTGGCTTTTTTTTTAATACAAATAGCACCACTTCTCCTCCTCCTTTCTTCATACCGTGTCTTTCCTGAATAGATTATAGCCTGGTATAACAATGTCCTAGTCATTGTTTCCGTGTATGATGTCTCCGGGACTGCAGCTTTATCCAAGTCTTCCATTCCAGCTTCTAAATCTGGAATTTTATTGCTCATATTACGTGCATTAGTATATACAGCCCTCCAGGTGTTTTCCTTTCTTCCCTTTTCTATCCTGTTTTGTAAAAAAACAAAAGAACAGTAAAGAAATGCATTAGTGACACAATCATGTTGCATTCCAAATAATATCAAAGAGAAAAGAAAGGAGAGAAAGGAGCATTCTCCGAAATACTTCCTGTTCCACGTGCAGGACCCAAAAGACAGGCAGAGCTCCGGAGTCTCAATGCGTGGATGAGACAATGGTGCAAGGATGAGGGTTTTGGATTTGTTAGGAACTGGGGAACATTCTGGGGAAACGGGGGGCTCTTCCGAAGGGATGGGCTTCACCTTAATCAGGATGGGACCAGACTGCTGGCATTAACCTTTAAAAAAGAGATAGAGAAGCTTTTAAACTAGAAAATAGGGGAAAGCCGACAGTCACCCAGGAGTGCATGGTTCGGACGAAGGTATCCTTGAAGGATACTACCAAAAGCAGTGAGGTTCCAAAAGGGAGTATAGTAGCCCAAATGCCCTTGAGTAAGGAGCAGACAGAGCATAAAGATTCCAAATTACCCCTGCCTACCAATAGCCAGATTAATATGAATAAAATACAGTCTCTAAAATGCTTGTATGCCAATGCTAGAAGTCTAACAATAAGATGGGAGAGTTAGAATATATAGCACTAAATGAGAGGTTAGATATGATTGCACTCTCAGAGACATGGTGGAAGGAGGATAACCAGTGGGACACTGTGATACCTGGATACAAACTATATCGTAATGATAGAGCTGATCAAATTGGTGGAGGGGTTGCGCTCTATGTTAGAGAGGGCATTGAGTCAGAAAGGATTAAAGTTTTGCAGGGAACAAAATTTGCTGTAGAATCTCTATGGATTGAAATTCCATTTATGAAGGGGAAGGTGATGGCAGTGGGAGTATACTATCGACCGCCTGGCCAGAATGAACAAATGGATGATGAAATGCTCAAAGAAATCAAGGAAGCTAACAAAAGTCACAACAGAGTAGTAATAATGGGTGATTTCAATTACTCCGGTATCGACTGGGTCAGTGTCACAGCAGGACAAGCTAAAGAGATAAAGTTTCTAGATGGAATAAATGACTGATTCTTGGAGCAGCTGGTTCATGAACCGACCAGAGGGGAAGCCATACTGGACCTAGTCCTTAGTGGAACGCCAGATCTGGTGCAAGAAATAAGGGTGTTGGGACCACTTGGCAATAGTGATCATAGTATGATCATGTTTGATTTAATTAGTGGAGGACAGATAGTAAAGGCATCCACAGTACTACCTTTTAACTTTCAAAAGGGAGACTATGATAGAATGAGGAATATAGTTAGGAAAAAACTAAAAGGAGTGGTTCCAAAGGTTAAAGACTTACAGCAAGCTTGGGTGTTATTTAAAAATACTATTCTCGAAGCCCAGACCAGCTGTATTCCACGCATTAAGAAAAGTGGAAGAAAGTCCAAAAAACTGCCAGCATGGTTTAAAGGTGAGGTCAGAGAGACTGTTGCTGCCAAAAAAGCAACCTTCAGGAAATGGAAAAAAGAGCCAAATGAAAACTGGAAACAGCACAAGCACTGGCAAGTTAAATGCAAAGCATTGATAAGGCAGGCAAAGCGGGAATTTGAGAAGAAACTTGCTACGGAAGCAAAAACATGAAATAAAGACTTTTTCAAGTACATTCGTAGCAAAAGGCCTGTGAGAGAGTCAATTGGACCATTAGATGATAGAGGGGTAAAAGGGGCAGTAAGAGGAAACAAGGCTATAGCAGAGAGACTGAATGAATTCTTTGCTTCGGTCTTTACTGAGGAAGATGTAGGGATGTTACCCAAGACTGAAGTGGTATTTAAAGGTGATACTGCAGACGAATTGAGAGAAATATCGCTACACCGGGAAGATATATTACAACTATTTGATAAACTGAATAGTAGCAAATCACCTGGACCGGATGGTATACATCCCAGAGTGTTGAAAGAACTGAAATATGAGATTGCAGACCTGCTATTGGTAATCTGTGAACTTTCATTAAAATCATCTGTAATACCTGAAGATTGGAGGGTCGCCAACGTAACACCAATTTTTAAAAAGGGTTCCAGGGGTGACCCAGGAAATTACAGACCGGTGAGCCTGACGTCAGTACCAGGGAAAATGGTAGAAACCATCATAAAGAACAAAATTACACAGCATGTAGATAGTCATGGCCTAATGGGAGACAGCCAACATGGCTTTAGACAAGGAAGATCTTGTCTTACTAATCTGATATGTTTTTTTGAAGGTGTGCATAAACAGGTAGACAAAGATGAGTCGGTTGATATAGTGTATCTGGACTTTCAGAAAGCTTTTGACAAAGTCCCCCATCAGAGACTTTTGGCGAAGCTAAAAAGTCATGGGATAGGAGGCAGTGTACTATTGTGGATCGGGAACTGGTTAAAAGATAGAAAGCAGAGGGTAGGGCTAAATGGCCAATATTCCCAATGGAAAAAGGTGAATAGTGGAGTACCCCAGGGATCTGTACTGGGTCCACTGCTTTTTGACATATTCATAAATGACGTGGAAAAGGGAATAACTAGTGAGGTTATCAAATTTGCAGATGACACAAAACTGTTTAAAGTTGTTAAAACCCAAGAGGATTGTGGAAAACTGCAGGAGGATCTGGATAAATTGGAAGACTGGGCATCCAAATGGCAGATGAAATTTAATGTGGACAAGTGCAAAGTTATGCACCTAGGAAAGAACAACCCACACTATAGTTACACGATGCAAGGCTCCACATTAGAAACCACCACCCAGGAAAAAGATTTAGGAGTCATTGTGGATAACATGTTAAAACCCTCCGCCCAGTGTGCAGCGGCGGCCAAGAAAGCAAATAGAATGCTAGGTATCATAAGGAAAGGGATGGAGAATAAAACAAAGGATATTATAATGCCTCTGTATCGCTCCATGGTACGACCGCACCTTGAATATTGTGTGCAATTCTGGTCACCGTATCTTAAAAAGGACATAGCGTTATTAGAAAAAGTACAGAGAAGAGCCACCAAATTGGTGAAGGGGATGGAAGGCTACTCCTATGAAGAGAGGCTAAGAAGGTTAGGGCTCTTTAGCCTGGAGAAAAGACGGCTGAAGGGAGATATGATAGAGGTCTATAAATTAATGAATGGAGTGGAACGGATAAACGTGGATCAATTGTTTACGCTATCAGAGTATAGAAAGACTAGGGGACATGTAATGAAGCTACAGGGTAAACTATTTAAGACAAATAAGAGAAAATATTTTTTCACTCAACGTGTAATCAAACTCTGGAATCTGTTACCGGAGGATGTAGTAAGGGCTGTTAGTATAGCTGGGTTTAAAAAAGGTTTGGACAAGTTCCTGGAGGAAAGGTCCATAAACCACTATTAAAAAGGGACCCAGGATATCAATGCTTGACCCAGTACAAGCATTGTGGAACCTGTGTCTTTTGGGAATATTGCTAGGTACGTATAACCTAGATTGGCCACTGTTGGAAACAGGATACTGGGCTTGATGGACCTCGGTCTGACCCAGTATGGCATGTCTTATGTTCTTATGTTCTTATGAAAAATGCATTCATGAACTACGTCTAAGAGTCAAGTAGTACACCATTGTAGCAAGTTCCTGCCCCAATCTAACACCAGACTCCACAGAGAGCACAGGTGCTGCCCATGCGACACCATCGGAGATCAGGTAATACACTAGTTTGAAGAGGCGAGCCATCAGTCTGTCTTTACAGCAGACACAGAACTTTCTATCAGCTACATAAAATCAAAACCATTGCAATACACCTCCCTGTATGCCTACATCTTCCAGTCTTTGCAAACTACAGGGCATGGTCCAAAGTATCGACTGGCAGAGAGCTGAAGGAGGACCACTCATGAATCATCCCCCTTCTCTCTATCACTGCATGCTATCTAATATACTCAGTAAATGAGTCTCAGTTCTATGCCCGGTGTTGAAGCCTAGTTGGTTTGGATGTAGAAAAAGTTTGCTGTCAAGAAATGAGTTTTACTTGCACATTGCACAATTTTGTAATTACTCATTAAATCCCATTATATCTGCAACATGGGGAACAGGTGATGCCAGTCACTTAAATATGCTGCTTATCTCCACTCTCCTGCAAATCAATTCTTGTACAGGTGATTCCGGTCACTTAAATATGCCACTTATCGCCACTCTTCTGCATATCGATTCTTGAAGAGGTGATGCCAGTTACTTAAAAACTTAAAAACATGATGGCAGAAAAATACCATATGGCCTATGGAATCTGTCCTTCTAAACCAACTACTATATTTGGGGGGGGGTTTTCTTTAAGAAATCATCTATGCTTGTCCCATGCTTCCTTGAATTCTGATACTGTCCTGGTCTCTACTACCTCCACAGGGAGACTATTTCATGCATCTAGCACTCTTTCCGTAAAGAAATATTTCTGCATATTACTCCCAAGTCTGTCCCTTTTCACCTTCATCCTATGCTCCCTCGTTGCAGAGCTTTCTTTCAATTGAAAGAGGCTCTCCTCCTGTGCATTTATGACACTCAGGTATTTAAATGTCTCTATCATAGCTCCTCTCTCCTGCCTTTCCTCCAAAGTATACATAATGAGATCTTTAAGTCTGTCCCCATATGTCTTATGATGAAACCTGCTGATCATTTTGGTAGCCGTCATCTGCACTGACTTCATCCAGTTTATATCCTTTTGAATTTGTGGTCTCCAGAATTGCACACAATATTCCAAAAGAGGTCTCACCAAAGACTTATACAGAGGCACTATCACGTCCATCTTCCTACTGACCATTCCTCTCCCTATGCACCCAAGCATCTTTCTCGCTTTCACCATTGACTTTTCTACTTGTTTAGCCATCTTAAGATAATTAGAAACAATCATGCCCAGGTCTCCCTCTTCTTTCATGAACAGATGTACTTCATCCCCTATAATATACCATTCCCTTGGATTTTTGCAGACCAAATGCATCACCCTGCATTTTTTAGCATTAAATCCCAGTTACCAAATGTTCGACCATTCTTTGAGCTTCACTTGATACTTCTCATGTTATCTACTCCTTCCTGGGTGTCTAAACCTTGCCCAACAGTCCTTCTGAAATATGACTAAAAAAATGTTAAAAAGAATCGGACCAAGGACAGATCTCTGTGGCATACCAGTGATAGCATCCCTTTCCTCAGACCGAGCTCCATTTACCTGTACCCTTTGTCGCCTCCCACTCAACCAATTTCTAACCCAGTCAATCATTTTAGAGTCCATCTCTAGGGAGCTCAATTTATTTATAAGTCGCCTGTGTGGAACGGTATCAAAGGCTTTACTAAAATCTAAGTACACCACATCCTGGTCTAACTCTGGTTGCCCAGTCAAAGAAATTAATTAGATTTGTCTGACAAAACTTGGCTCTGGTAAAACCATGTGTCTCAGATCCTGCAAGCCATTGAACTCCAGAAACCTCACTATCCTCTGTTTTAGCAGTATTTCCATTAATTTACTCACCACAGAGGTCAGACGAACTGTCCTGTATTTCCCAGCATCATCCTTACTTACACTTTTGTGTAAAGGGTCCACATGTGCCTTTCTCCAGTCCTCTAGGACCACTCCCAACTCTAAAGAAGCACTGAAAAGGTCAGACAGTGGAGCCACTAGAACTTCTCAAAGTTCCTTCAATACTCTCGGATGTATCCCATCCAGCCCCATCTTTAGTTTGACTAGTTCCTTATGAACACAGTCTTCTGAAAATTGTTCAAGATCCCCTTCACTTCTTTTCCTATTTGTTAGTGTTTTCTGAAGTCTTGCTCCTGGCTCATCATTTGTGAACACAGAACAAAAATATTTGTTAAGCAATTCCGCTTTATCCTCATCAGCTTCTACATATTCCTACCCTTCACCCTTGAGTCTGATTCAGGGAGGGCTCTGCTGGGCAGGCAGGGGGGGAGGGGAGGCCACAGCCATGGGACACTTGATTCTGCCGCTGCCTTGGCAGCGGTCTTTTAATGCAGAATGTTGTTTGCGCGGGGCCCCCTGAAACGCAGGGCCCGGTGCAAACAACATTCTTGCTCAATGGACAGGCCGGCCCTGTCTCTTAGCTTTTCCAAATATTGATGCTTGTTTTCTCTTTCTGTGATCTCACGTATTTTATGAAGGCCACCTTCACCTTTTCCGATACTTCTTTTGAGAACCATAGTGGCCTCCTTTTCCTCTTACATTTATTTATTTTCCTAACAAAACGGTTTGTTGCCCTTAAAATATCCCCTTTCACTTTTGCCCACTGCTTTTCTACATTCCCCAGCTTCCATCACGCTAACTTGAGTTATTGTTCCATTTTGGCAAATTTAGTTTTCCTACATTCTAGGACACTCACTTTTGAATGGACTTTGTCAGCCCTAATCCTCATACTGAACCACGCCATCTGCTAATCATTGGATGGGAGATGATCTCCCACTATAACATCAGAAGCACTTCCCCCATTGGTAAGCACCAGGTCCAGTATGGCCCCTTCACGTGAGTTCTGCTACCAGTTGCTAGAATAGTTTTCCTTATGCAGAATCTAGGATTTCCTTACTTCTAGCTGACACTGCAGCAGGGATGTCCCAATCAACATCCGGCATAATGAAATCACTATCAGTAGCAGTTCTCCCTTCATGGCAATATCCTGAATGTCTTCAATTAAATCTCTGTCCACTTCTTCTTCCTCTTTCTAGTTTAGCCCACAGTGCCTCTTCCCTCCCTTGTAAGCCCTGTAATTCTGTAGCTTTAATATTATTTTTTACATATAAGGGCTCATTCCATCCTGGACGTCCAGCCCCTCTGTACGTCCAGTCTGAGATGGACGTACAGAGGGGCTCACAATTCTGATCCCGCGGGACACATTTAGCCCCACGGGATCAGAATCGCGATCAGTCATGTACATGCAGGCTGGGACTGCGATTTAGTCTGGCCTGCACATACATGAAGAGCCCATCTAATTCAGCCAGGGTTTTTAAATGGAGCCGTGGCACCATGGCATCCAGTTGCCATGGCACCGCAGTTCCATTTAAAAGCTGCAATGCCGGACGCCGGATAAAAGTGCTTATTCTCCACAGCCCAACCCCCGATCTGGCCTCCTATGGCCAGGGCGGGCTGCAGGGAATTCCCTCTGGCCCTCCCTGCCCCATCTGCGGCCTGGCATAAAAAAAAACACATCCAGGGAAGTTATTCCACCTCTGAGGTGGAATAATTTCCCCGCACATGTCGCCGGCCCTGGACGTACAGGGCCGACATTAGAATTGACCCTGTATGTCCAGGGCCAGCAACCGCCTACTGCCTGCCCAGACTCTGCCCCGAGCTGCCCCCGTCTAACTTCCCCGCACAACCGGCAGGGAGGTTAGACGCCGACGGGGGAAGGCATGAATAGCGGGGATGGCCGTCCTTTTGGGACGTCCATCCCTGCTATTTATGGCACAGAATCGAGCCCATAGTGCCACTCCTCCTCCACTTCTTCCTACCCTGTCCTTCCTGAATAAAGTGTAGCCTGGTATAATTACATCCCAGTCATGATTGTCCGTGAACCATGTCTCTGTCACCACCACTAAATCCAAGTCAGCCTCTTCCATTAAAGCCTCAAGATCTGGGATCTTATTTCCCATACTATGGGCATTAATGCACCCTGCTTTCCAGATATCGCACCTTTTACCCATTTTTACAGAGGTATTTAATGTTTTATTTACCTGAGGACTTTTGCTTACCTGAGGATTTTCTTCACCCATCCCCAACGAATCTTTTTTAAAGCCCTTAATTATTCTGCTTATCTTTACTCTCCTTTTTATCAATTATTGTATTATTTTCCTTTCTATTATTATTTATACTTATTTTTGTGAACTGCTTTGATGTTTTAAAGATGGTGTATATATAAAGGAAACCAATAAACTGATAAAAAAATTGACATTTTTTGAAATTAATCTAGCCTAAGTTCAAGGGGCAGTAGGTGTGACTGCACTAAAAATGCAGTGGGGGATATTTAGGGGCGGCGGCCAGCACTGTGGACGCGTCTGACCATCGCCGCTTTAAATATAGCCTGGATATTCAGTGCCAGACCATATCCAGCGATTGGCACTTTTGCAATCTGGTCAGTGGAATATTCAACCGCTAGTCAGATTGCAAAAGCGCTTAAAGTTAAGACAGCATTTACTGTAAATTGTCCTAACATTCAGCATTTTAGCTAACTAATTAGTAGCTGAATATTGCCACTGACCAACTGGCTTGTGATGTTGACCCTGCTCAACCCCGGGAATGCCCCGTTGCTAACCAATTGGGTATTTAACCGCGTTAGAAGGGGATTTTCAGTGGCACTAACTGGCGAGCAAGATTTATGTGGCTTGCAGGTCTGCAAATGGCATAAACCCTTTGACTATGCCCTCCTGGAGTGTTTCACAGATTCTACTTGTAGTTTATTGTCAGCTGCCACAACTAAGAGAGAGTGTACGTAACACGGATTTACGGGATTATGAGACTAGTTAAGAAAGATGGAAGACCTATGAGGAATACCTGGTGGGTCAGGATTAAAGTCTTAAACATTGTTCTTTATGATATTGGGAGCCAATGATATTATATTGTAATAGGGTCACTCAGTCATACTTCCCTGCACCACAAATGTTGTATCGCTGGGTTTTTTAAGAGTTGCAACTTTTTTATATGCAAAATATAGTGCAATGTGTGCCTTCGAGTCAGACCTGACTCCTGGCAACCCAGCAGCTCCTGGGTTTTCTTGGCAGTCTGACCAGAAGTAGATTGCCAGGCCTTTCTTCCAAGGCAATGGAAGGTTAAGTGACTTGCCCAAGGCCACAAGGAGTGCTAGTGGGAATCAAACACTGGTCTTTTAGTTACCAAGCTCTAACCACTAGGTTACTCCTCCATTCCTTTTGTGAGATGACTTCAAACCCTGGTAAAGGCGTTCCAGTAATCTAATTTAGAATTAGAATGTCATGAATCAATGTACAAAGGGCTTTGTCATCAACCAAGATTGCACACTGAGTTTAAAACTTGGGGGTATGTTTACTAATCGGTGGTAGCGGCTTCCGTACAATATCGGAGAAGAGAAGAGCCACCAAAATGGTAAAGGGGATGGAAGGATACTCCTATGAAGAAAGGCTAAAAAGGTTAGGGCTCTTTAACCTGGAAAAGAGACGACTGAGGGGAGATATGATAGAAGTCTATAAATTAATGAACGGAGTGGAAGGGGTAAACGTAGATCGATTGTTTACCTTATCAGAATATAGAAAGCCTAGGGGACATGCAATGAAGCTACAGGGTAAACTATTTAAGACTAATAAAAGAAAATATTTTTTCACTCAACGTGTAATCAAACTCTGGAATTTGTTACCGGAGGATGTAGTAAAGGCTGTTAGTGTAGCTGGGTTTAAAAAAGGTTTGGACAAGTTCCTGGAGGAAAGGTCAATAAACCATTATTAAGAAGGGACCCAGGATATCAGTGCTTGGCCCAGTACAAGCATTGCGGAACCTGTGTCTTTTGGGGAAACTTCTAGGTACGTATGACCTAGATTGACCACTGTTGGAAACAGGATACTGGGCTTGATGGACCTTGGTCTGACCCAGTATGGCATATCTTATGTTCTTATGGAGCTGTGGCCCCATTGAAGTCAAGCTGCTAAATGCAATTAGTAAACTTACCTCTTGAAGTATGTAAAATAATCCTATAACTAGTGTCAAAATCTGCTGGTTAAAGGCTAGCTGATTGTTTAAAGAGGCTGCCGAGAATTGTTATGCATTCTTTTTATGAGATTGGTGTACCTAGTAATTTAGGGACATGTGATGGCAGAGCAATAGTGTCCTTTGAAAAAATAACTGGCTCAGTGTGTGGAGGATTTAGCTTCAGTTTACTGTTTTCAGTTCAATCGGTCACCTTCTTAAGATTTCTAGGATAAAGCAGCGTGGTTGCCATGTTAGTCCACTTTAATGGTTGATAAACTGGGTGACACCTAGACTGAGCTGTTTGATCATCAAGAACTTCAAAAGAGATTAACAGCTAAATGTCATCAGCATATAAAAATGCTAGACATCCCAGTGACTGAAGCAAGACTACTAACAGTGTTAGGAAAAGGGGGGCGGGGGGTGCAAAATGGAGCCATGAGGAATCTTGCAGTGAATGTCAAATATGGTTATAACAAATTCTTACAAAAACTCCTGAAAGTCCTGTTTCTTAGGTATGATTGTACATTTAGGTCCTGATATTGAAAGGCACTTATCCAGAGAACAGCAGCTGCTATCCATCAATTTTCGGTGACATAACATGAGCAGTGATATTCAGTCTGCTACTTGGATAGTTGTCTGGCTAAATCTAGAGAAGGTAAAAGGCTGAATATTGCCACTATGCATAAAGCAGCCCTGTACATATATTCAGCACCACCATTTCTGCGAATAGCTGCTCCGAACGGTTATCTTATATTTAAGTGCTGTGGCTGCTGGTTGAATACTAATCCATTTGTGTTCAGGCAGCTCAGAGCTCTCATTTGCTATCAGGGCTGGTACAAGGATATATTGGTACCCTAGGCGAACCTTCAGCCTTACTATCCTGCCAAAAAATGTGATAATTAAGCTCAGTAATCATAATAATCTGAACAACATTCTTCCAACAACAATCCTATAAAAATGGATAACTGGATATCCTACTCAGGAATGTCCAACTATCAGGCAAACTAGGCAGTTGCCTAAGGTGGCAGCTTCTGGGGGGGGGGGGGGGGGGGCGGCAAAGAGCAGGGCATTCAAAGCTGAACGATAGATTCAGACAGCCAGGGAGGTATAAGGCTTAAGGTTTGCCCAGGGCACTAGCACCTTGAACAAACTCTGGGGCCAGCCCTGATCATACTTGTAAATATTCCACTTTGCTTTGTATGAATGGTGTGCCTGCTCTCCCTGCAGGTGAAAGGTGCTGATGGCTCTTTCAGTTTGTGGGGCTGTCAGGATGCTTTGTTTTGCTTTGACAGTTGCTGCTCTTTTCTGCCCTGGGTGACTGCCTATTCTTACCTAATGGTTGAGCCAGGGCCGGCGCTACCTGGTAGGTAGGTAAGCGCGGCAGGAGGGTGCCGTCCTCTGGGGGGAGATGTCATTGCTAGATGCCCCACCCGCCACCCAAGCAAGGCCAGCCCTAGGCATGTGCAGGCATGAAGGGCCCCATGCGCACCTGACCAGCTTCAGAGGGAGTCAGTGAGGCCCGAAACGCGGCACCCCAGCTCACCTCTGCACAGCCGCGAGAGTAAACAGCAGTGCTTTCCTTTACTCCCATGACTGTGATAAATCGCAGCTGCTGGTGCTGCTGAGTGCCTGGAAGTTAAACAGAGGCACTTCCTGTCTTGCACAAAAGACAGGAAGTGGTCCTATTTAACCTCCAGGCACTCAGCGGTGCCAGCGACTGAGATTTATCATAGCATCAGGAGTAAAGGAAAATGCCGCTGTTTACTCCCACGGAGGTGAGCAGGACTTTGGGCATCACTGGCTCCTTCTGAAGCCGGTCAGGCATGTGGGAAGGGAAGAGCCTCTGGTTCTGTAAGAGGACTGGGGGCTAGAATGGGAAATGAGCTAATGTTGGGGTATGGGGAGACTGCTATTGAAAGGAAGATAATGCTGGGAGGGACTGGAGGGCCAGGACTGGAAAAGGGCTGATGTCTGGGGATGGAGGAGACTGGAAGGGAGCTGATGCTGGGAGGGACTGGAAATGGGGAAAGACTGATACTGGGGGGGAGGGGAGGGGCTAGGACTAGAAAATGGGGTGATGCTGGGGGATGGGGAGCCTGGGATTGGAAAGGAGATGACGCTGGGAGGGACTGGGAATGGAAGGGGACTGATATTGGGCAGGGGCTAGGACTGGAATGGACTGATGCTGGGAAATGGAGGGACTGGAAGGGAGATGATGCTGGGAGGGGCTTGAACTAGAAAGGAGCTGATGCTTGGGGAGGACTAGAAGTAGCTGGGACTGGAGGAGAAAAAAAGAAGCTGGGGAATGAGGATGGAGAGGGGGATAAATATTTTGTGTGGGAGGGAAGAAAAAAGGTCATACAGTGGGAGCAGTTAAGAGGGAGGGCATAAGAATGAATGCTGGGGTAAGAAAGAGGAAAGGCAGGGTTAATGAATATCAGAGAAAGAAGTAGCTGGATGGATGTGCGGAAGGGATGTCGGAGGGCGGTACTGGGGAAAGGGAGATGGTGAGAGCAGGGACTTAGGTAGAGACTTTAAAATCGGGTGGGAGAAAAGAAGAAGACAGACTCTAAGAGTGGCTGGGTATGGGGAGAGTACGTGGGGACTCAGATAGTGGGCCCAGGAGCTGGCACAACTCGCTGTGCATGCAGCTTCAGCATCGTGCAGCACTATCCCCAGCTTCATCTTTCTTTCTCTGAGTCAGCAATGTCAGCCAGTGCTGCCCGTAGCATTCACCTTCAGTGCGTGGGGCCGTTCACCGAAAGTGAATGCTACAGGCAGCACTGGCTGTTGCGTTCTGACTCTGAGAAATAAAGATAAAGCTGCGGATGGTGCTATGAGATCTCTCTGCTGCTGATTCTGAAAAGAAAGAAGATGCCGGGGATGGTGTTGCATGTTATTTTTTTCAAGGTGGAGGAAAGAGAGATGGAGAAAAAGAGAGATAGGATATGCTGGATTGGGAGGGTGGGGGAGAGATGAGTGAGACTGGGGAATAATGGACCAGGAAAAAAAAGGTGGGGAATGGGAGGACTGCGGTGAGGGCTGAAAACTGGTAGGTAGATGGAGTAAAAAAGAGGGGGATTGAGGACTGGAAAGTAAGAAAGAGTAGTGAAGTCTGAGTGGACAGAAAGAGAAAAATAAATGAAAGAAAGAAAGCTGAAGAGAAAAGACTAATATCCAGGATGGAATGAAGTGAAGAAAACAAAAGAGGAAACAAGAAATTGCAGAGACCATAGAAAGAGAGCTAAAACAGAGGAGAGTAGAAACCTCAGATTGGGACTAGCATGATCAGAGAATAAAATGGTTAGACAACAAAGGTAGAGAAACCATTATTAAGAAGGGACCCAGGATATCAATGCTTGACCCAGTACAAGCATTGCGGAACCTGTGTCTTTTGGGGAAACTGCTAGGTACGTATGACCTAGATTGGCCACTGTTGGAAACAGGATTCTGGGCTTGATGGACCTTGGTCTGACCCAGTATGGCATATCTTATGTTCTTATTCTGTACTTGGTGAGGATTTTGTGTTCTGAGTGTGTGACCAAGGTCAGGTGTTCTGTTAACATGGAGTTTGTATGTAGGGATTTGTACTGTAATAATCTGAATTGTTCAGCTTTTCAAATAGGTATTTGGATGTTTCAGAGCCCCCTGCAATATTTACAGTGCTGCTTTTTTTGGATAGGCTCCCTATGGCCAGTGGGGGGGGGGGGGGGGGGAGGGTGTAACTAGCAAAAATAATGAGGGGGGGGGGGCGCCAGAAACCCTAACACCAGCCCTGGGTTGAACCAGCCCTGTTTTCTGTTAATCTCTATTGCACTGAATATTCATGTGGCTTCCTGCAGGTATCAGAAATAACAAAGGATGTGATATGCATAAACTTTCTACAGTATTAATCAGAGTTGCCAAGTTACCCAGTCCCAGTAGTGAGATTTTTAAGCCAGTCCTGGATTTCTGACAATCTCATTACTATGCATTATGGGACCTGCAGCACTGAATCTAATGGGTAAAATAAGGGACTACAACTACCGTATTGCATTGTAATGCAAATTTAGAACGCAAACTGGGTAACTTAGCAACTCTGGTATTACATAACCACCAGGGGAAAGGCTCCTGGGTTTCGGTCTTTTATGGTCTGGCTTCAAATGCTGCAGCACCTGGTTTAGGATTTGCCAAGGTTGCACCTTCCCCTGCTGAGCTGCAAAGCCAAGAGGGGTGGGCGGCCACTGCCAATAGCCTACTCCCGGCAGGAACATCTCTGGAGCGCAGTTCCCGGGGAACAGGGAGATCCAGACCAGGCTTTATCCACAGCCTGCATTAACTGCTATTTTGTCACTATGGCTTAATCCTTAAGATCTCTACTCGTGGTGGGGTAAAGCCGGCACTGGATTCCAACCTGGGAGATAGTGCCCCGCCCCATTCAATGATATGGCAAGGGTCTGTGAAACGCTCACATAACCACCGTCCTCCAGTCCTCAGTCACATGCGTAACGCTGGCCCTTTAAATCAGCAGCTCCAACAGAGCCCCGCCCCCGACTGCCGACGTCCTTCCATTAGTGACGTCAGTCACAGCTTGGTGGGGTTTTCGACGGCGGATTGAATTATTGGTTATGCGCTTTGTGGCCCCTCCCTAGTGCGATAAACGGCTTCTTTTTCGTCTGTATATCCTTCCGCTGTCACAGTACACTTTCGGTTTTCTTATTGGCTGACCTTGTAAATAGAAGCCTGCCCTTATTGGTTGATATGCAACCCAGGAGGCTTTCTTTTCATTGGTTGTCACGCTGTAGAGCCCTGTTCTGCAACCGAAATCCTTCCCTTATTGGTTGCTCCGCAGCAGTGGGATTGGAGCCGACGGAGCTGCCTTTCGATAAATTCGATGGGGGAAGTCCCCAAAGCTTCATCAGCCGGTTAGACTTGAGGAAGTTGCTGTCTGGCCCCAGGCAGGACAGCATGCAGATCGCAATTTGAAAGGCCTACTGGCTCTACACTAGTGCATGCTAGGACTTGTAGTTCTGATTTTCCAATTGCACTCCCTTAGAAAACCTCAAGTCTTACATTCCTCTTTTGATCTTATGGGCATGACCGAGGACGAGGCGCAGGATGCAGAAATGGGAAACTTGGCAGTGCCCTTGTATTGGGAGAGCTTTTGTAACGAATTAAACTTGGGGTTTAAATTTGCGTAAGTGACTATTTATTTAGTGTCTCCCAGGAAATAATAGAAATAGTGTAATTTATGGGGCCACCCTGAACTCTCTACTATGAAAGGTTTTCTCGATGAAAACTATTATCCAGATATGCAAAGATTTCTACACAGGATGGCCCCTCCATCAGGCAAGACTAGGTAAACACCTAGGGCAGGGGTGGCCCAAGGATGATGAGGGGCCATGTGCGGAGACTCATTGCGGGGCCTCATTTTGCATACATTTAATTTATTTTATTTTAAAATGTACATGTTGCCCAACAAAAATTGTAGGCAGCTTTCAAAGGAGCCCTTCACAATCCTCTTTTTTTGTCCTGGCAATGACTTAGGTGCATGTTTACTAAATATTAATGTGCATTAAGTGCCACTGCACCAATAGAAATAAATGGGTGTCGCTGCACCTAGCACACATTAACATTTGTGAATGTGCATTAACTTTTAGTAGATATGCCTTTTAATGAGTGTCTCAATACCATTTGCATGGGCAATGAGGATAAAGAGACTACCAGATTTCTACATTACTATACTCCAGTGTCAACTGCCAGGCACTATACACCCTGCTAATTTAGAATCCATAGCAAACCTGCCATATCATAACAGCATTACCAGGACTCACAAAGCACCAAACCCTACCTATCAAAAGGCAACACTGCAAATATTAAACCAATACATCTCAGAGAATAACAATACATCTCCTACTGGGGAAAGAGAACAAGTGGGCTGTTCACATAGATACTATATGAACAGAATCCTGCAGCTCATTTACACATGCAAAACAGTCCGTCACCAAGCATATAACAAGGGATTACAATTTAGAAATATGAAGACAATAATTAAACTGGGAACCTCAAAAGCCAAACTTGGAATGTACAACAACACTGGAGAAATAAAACTATAAATTAATTTCCTCTTGTACTAAACAAACCACAAAACGTTAGCAATGCACATTTCCCAGAGCTGACATAATACATTCAAAATAAAATAGTTTTCTTTTCTACCTTTTGTTGTTTGGGCATTTTATTTTTCAGTTGCAAGTGCCGCAGTTGCTTTCTTCTGCTTTCTTCGTGTCTTCTGCTAACTCTCCATTGTCTGCTGTCCATTTGTCCTTTTTTCTTTCTTCTAGTTGTTTCCATTCTCTCTGCATCTGCTTCTAACATACTGATCTTTCCCCTTTTGCTTTCCTCCATTTATTTCTTTATTCCTTTTTCATCCATTCATATTTCACCCCTCCATCCTCACTCTCCCAATACTTAGCCAAATATAGATTTTTCTTCCCTCCCACACAAAATATCTGTTCCCCTCTCCATCCTCACTCCCCAGCTTCTTTTTTGCTCCTGTCAGTCCCAGCCCCAGCCCCACCCCCACCCCCTTCTGGTCTTCCCCCAGCATCAGCTCCCTTTTAGTTCCAGTCCCTCCCAGCATCCACCCCTTCCAGTCCCATTCGCCCATCCACCTGCATCAACCCATTTCCAGTCCTAACTCCCCAGTATCAGTCCTTCTCCAGTCCCTCCCAGCATCCGCTCCCTTCCAGTCCCAGTCCCCCATCTGCCAGTATCAGCCCATTTCCAGTCCTAATCCCCCAGTATCAGTCCTTCTCCAGTCCCTTCCAGCATTAGCTCCCTTCCCGTCCCCCAGCATCAGCCCATTTCCAGTCCTAACCCCCCAGTATCAGTTCCCTTCCAGTCTTAGTCCCCCATCCCCAGGCCATTTCCAGTCCTAACCCCTCAGTATCAGTCCTCCTCCAGTCCCTCCCAGCATCAGCTCCCTTCTAGTCCCAGTCTCCCATTCCAGCCCATTTCCATTCCTAACCCCCCAGTATCAGTTTTCTTCCAGTCCCTCACAGCATCCACTCCCTTCCAGTCTCCCATCCTTCGACACCCCCATCCCACCCCAACTGATTGGTTTGCAGTGTAAAACCACTTTGATTAAAGGATAAAGTGGGATATAAATACTTATAAATAAATAAATACATTTCCAGTCCTGGCCCCCTCCTCCCCATTCCTGTTCTAGCCCCCCGATCCCGATCTTGCCCCCAGTCCCCCTATTCCTGTTCCCATTCTAGCCCCCAGTCCCCCCCCATCACACACCAAAAGGGGCCCCTCACCTGATTGGTTTCAGAGGGAGCTGGGGAGGTCCGAAGTCCCGGCTTATCTCTGAGTAGCCACAGGAGTAAAGAGCAGCATTTGCCTTCTGTCCCACGGCTGTGCTAAAAAGGAACCCACTGGCGCACAGTGGCGGGAGGTCAAGGCACATCCAACATGACCCAGTTTAACCTCCCGGCACTCAGCACACCGGTGGGCTCCTTTTTATCACAGCCACGGGAGAGAAGTCAAACGCTGCTCTTTACTCCCGCAGCTATTTAGAGGTCTGCTGGGGCTTCGAGTCTCCCCAGCTCCCTCTGCAGCCAGTCAAGGACGGTGCCCCCCGAGGTGCTGGGCCATGTGCAGGCAAC
This sequence comes from Ichthyophis bannanicus, assembly GCA_033557465.1. Taxonomy (NCBI): domain Eukaryota; kingdom Metazoa; phylum Chordata; class Amphibia; order Gymnophiona; family Ichthyophiidae; genus Ichthyophis; species Ichthyophis bannanicus. Next base: position 645,357,311 of record CM066032.1, read on the forward strand.
ATTTGCGCACAATGGATGGGCTGGCCCTTACCTAGGGCAACAGTTTCAGAGGAGCAGCAAAGAGCAGCAACAGTCAAAGCAAAACAACAGATCCCAAGAGCCCACAGAAGCTCAAAGAGCCCTCAGCACATTCTGTTACCTGCAGGGAGGGCGGGCACACACAGACATACAAAGCAGAGTTTCATATGTAAACTAGGGGCCATATCCGGCCAGCCAGAAGTTTCTGACCGGCTCTTGATCGATTGCTTAACTCCACAGTCTCTCACCTTTGATTTTGTGGCTACAGCAAAATGACTTTGCTGCTTTCTCGCCACGATCGGCTCTGCAAAGAGCTTGAACAGTGGTGACATGGCAAGATCACACAAACGTACTCATCGTGTGGCCCAACTCTTTGCAAAGCCAGTCGTGGCGAGAAATCAGCAAAGCTGTTCCGCTGCAGCTGCAAGATTAAAGGTGAGAGACATGTAGGAGAGGGCTATGAGGGAGATAAAAAAAACATCGAGTGATGCCTGGGGGGGTGAGCGAGAGAAACATTGGGTGATGGCTGGGGTGGCAATAGAGAGATCAGGTAATATCTGGGAGAGGCAAGAGAGATACTTTGGGTGATGACAGTGGGGGAAGCTAACTAATGTTTTTTGTTTTTTTTTAAGTGCCATTAGGTCAATGCTGACGTCTGGCGACCCAGCAGCCCCTGGGTTTTCTTGGCAAGGTATGACCGGAAGTAGATTACTAGGCCTTTTCTTCCAAGGCAAGGAAGGGTAAAGTGACTTGTGTGCAAGGTCGCAAGGAGTGTCAGTGGGAATTAGAACCCCAATCTCCTGGGTGTTAGGCTACGAACCACTAGGCTACTCCGCCACTCCTAGCTAGTGTAGTAGCACCTTAATGTAGTGTTGTTGTAATTATTATTAGTGATATTATATTTTTAGTTATCATTAGTAAGGTTTACTACAGTTTGTTGGAATTACACACTGTCATTTTGAGTTTCATTGGTACACTAACTAGAAAGAAAAGGCTAAGAAATGAGGGGAGATGCACAGGGAAGAGGAGTTGATCCTCATGCTCATCACATCTCCGATCAGTGGCCCTTAAACTGCTAAACGTTGGACACCCTGGGTTTAAAAATATGATGTCCAGTTCTGCATTTGTTACAATATTGTTGTTGGAAGGGTGGTATCCCGATGATAATGACTGTTGCATTTAATATCAAAATCTCAGGGAGGGGCATAAGGCGGAAGGTTGGCCTAGGGTGCTCACCACATTGCACCAGCCCCGATTCTACAATGAAGGTTTCCCTATCTGAAAGAAACCCAGCACAGTGAGGCGGCTAGTGCCGGCACAGGAACGGAGAAGTTCTCTCTTTCCGTGCCGTTCAAGGGTGCTGGTGGCCGAGCACAGTTCCGGCAAACTGAGAGATTGACTGCGCCTCCAGTGGTGCAGATATGGAGCGGGCAGTTGGTGTGGACTGAAGCAGTGGTGCAGGGATCAGAGTTGACGTTGCCATGATCCGTGATGAGAACTGCTCCAACACTGCAGTTGGCATTGACTGTCTCCACACTGAGACCCTTCTTGTGGCACAGGGGTCAGTGATTGACAGGGCAGCTCGGCACCAAAATCCCCTAGTGGTCCACCATGCGCCCGTGCCGACTTGAGCTATGATCCATGTCCAGACGTAGTGCACCAACCGGTCATCGTGGTGTCGGCACTGCTGCCTCTGCATTTGTGCAGGTGATGTCAGCAGAGGGTGTGGGCCTGCACGAGACCACGCTGGGTGATCATTATCAGATGGATCCTTCACATGCAGCATCAGTCAGGCAAGGTGAGGGCCTGCTATGGGCTTGAGTTGGCACACTGCCTACTGCTTCTTCTGCTGGGATCTGGATCGAACAGCATAGCTGGGAGCTACCAGCTGGCCAATAGGGATGATCTGGAACCATGGTTAGAAGAGGGAAGACCACCCCAGTGAGGGGATTTGCTTGCCAACTGTCTTCCCGCATGAGGTGTGGTGGAGTGGGGTTCCTTCACAGTTCTTGCCAATAGGTAGATGGATCAAGGAAGAAAACAGACAATGAAAGAAAAAAACTTAAGCAAAAATAAAGGAAAGCCGGGAAATCTGTCTTCATGGTCGGAGGAAAGAATAGACCAAGCAGGAAATGGGGCGAGCACTGAAGCAGAGTGACTGGCACATAAGAGTTGGAGAGCAAGTCTGTCCATAGTGCCATTGGATGATGCCAACCATGTGTGACAGATGCTTCCTGCTTGTCCATGGAGAAACCTGGCACAGTGAGGGAGCTGTGGCTAGCGGGCAACAGATGGCACTGCATGGGTGAGAGCTTGGCCAAACACTCGCTTTCCGTCCTTAAGTACACTCTGCTGAGGCTGGCCTCCTGCAGGATGAGAGTACACGCTTATTATGTATTCTGTTCTATTAAGGCATTTATATACCGCCCATCTGCGAACGCATTCTAGGCAGCTTACAAAAGGTACTGAGAGTACTAAGTCTTGGAATGCTAATGTCAGGATAGCTTTATTTTGAATATTTCTAGTTTGGCGATACTAAGACCCTTCACTCTGTACTGGAGAAGCAGCTATGGGGCTCAGGCACTGAAAGTGCTCACTTGAGAGTTCAGGTAAAGGATGAGGAAAGGAGTTTGTGTAAACTTGAATATAAGAATTTCTATGTGAATCTGTAGTGATTAAAGTGCCATAACAAATTTGTTAAATACTGTAAATAAAATAAATCTTCCTCAAGTAGAAGAATCTCAACAGAGCAGATTGGATGGGCCATTTGGGCCTTTATTCGGACACTATTAACTGTTACTATGGGAGAGCCTGTGAGCTGGAACGTTTGTAGGCATCAACTCTACCAAACAGCCCTATAGCACTGTTAGACACAGGCAATGCTTAACCGAGAGAGGCCCTAGGTGAAGAGCTTAATGGGGCCAATGGAGAAAACCTTAGCGCAGAAAAACCACTGTGGAAATGCAAATCACATGCAAAGTGCTGCATAAATAATTAAGCCCGATTTAAAACACTGCCCTGAAACTTAGCACAGTTTTGACATTACTTTTCATGCTGGATCTTTATGTCAGCTTCGGGCAGGCGTAAAGATCCATCTGGGAGGAAAAGGATCGTCTGAGGTCAAGGCCCCCGATGCCATTGGCACAGCATTGAGGGGCCAGTGCCCCCTCAGCCACAGACCTCCCACATCATAAAAATCATTGGTGGGCCCTAATCACCCCCTCTCCACCGCTTCCCACTCAGAAAAATCATTAGTGGCCCAGAGGCCCCCGAGCCTGTCCTCCACCTCACTAAAATCACTGGTGGCCTGTGAGCCTCCATTAACCCTCCCCACGGTACCTTTTGTAGAACAAGAGAGTAGGAGCGATGTCTGCATACTCCTACCTCCCTGCCACCATTTTTCAAAATGGTGGAGCCTGATTTCATGTGATGCATCCTCAGGATGCACTGCCTGGGGGGAGGGCCCAGTCTGCCAAATAAGGAAAAAAAATCCTTATTTGGCAGACTGACCACCTCCTCCACAGTGTATCCAAGAAGGGTCAAAGTGTCTTCCGCAGCAGACTGGCTAACCTACTGAAAGAGGGCTTTGAACTAGATTCGTTGGGGATGGGTGAAGAAAGACCCCAGGAAAGTAAAAGCCCTTAGGTAAATAAAACATTAAATCGTTTATTGTGTTTGATATACCACCCTGTTAATCAGGCACATTCAGAGCAGTTTACAATATTTGAGAAAGAGGAAGAAAAGAACTCCAAAATCGGGTAAGAAAAGGCTGAGAGGTCAGTAAGACACAGAGCAGTTAGCATAATTGGAATAATTGGAAGGAGAGGGGAGGGGAGCATAAAGGAAAAGACACGGGGGACAGCGTAATATTTGCCAACTTCCTACTGCCTTGCCATGAGCCTGAAGGTTTGCTGGAATAAATGAGTTTTTAAACAGGTCATGAAACTTTTAAGGTTGGGTTCTAAACGGATTGGCTGAGGAAGGCCAGAGGGAAGGGGCAATAAAAAATAAAGCAGACCTCCTGGTGGATTCGAGTTTGGCTCTAGATGGGTAAGGGACGACAAGGCTGTTTCCGTGAAGTGACCATAAACAATGGGGTGGGGCATAGGGAATAGTCAGGACTGAATTGTTTCTGATGATCTTAAGGTGTATAACAGGTAGAAAAGGCAACAGCAAGAACCAGAAGGATGCTTGGGGGCATAGGGAGAGGAATGGCCAGCAGGAAAAAGGAGGTGATAGTGCCTCTGTATAAGTCTTTGATGAGACCTCATTTGGAGTATTGTGTGCAATTCTGGAGACCACACATTCAAAAGGATATAAACAGGATGGAGTCGCTGCGGAGGGTGGCTACTAAAATGGTCAGTGGGTTTTGTCATAAGGCATATGGGGACATAGTTAAAGATCTCAATATGTATACTGTGGCAAGGAGAGAGTAGTGCCACCTAGAAAAGCAGGAAACATTGAAGGTTTTACCTTGGCTGGGGGGATGGGCACATTAGAAAACACTTGTCAGAGAAAACCCAGGGTTAGAAGTTCACAGCAGAAAAACCCCAGGGTTGATAGTCAGTGGGCCAAAACTAGTGTTGAGTCATTCCCACGTTACACACCAGATAGGAATCAGAGAAGCAGGTACTCGGAGGAGGAGCCTGCAAGGGAGTTCCCTTGTCACGTAGCTGCTTGTAAAGAAGGGCAGACAGAAACGGAGGGGAGAAGGGAGAGAGAGAGGAGAGCAGAGGAAGAGAATCACCTGTCTTACCAGCACGAGGATTCTGAACCTGACTGGAACAAGGCTCCCAGGCTCTATGCTGAGAGGAAGGGAAGACCTGAAGCCAGATTCGCTCTCCAGGAGAAAGGGAAATACTGCTGCTCTCCAGGAAGAAATACTCACAGGCCAGGCAGCTGCTGTTGCGAGGCCCAGAGATACACTGCTAGTGCAGTGAAACCACAATGCAGGTTAGTGGGCAAGCTAAACCCTGTATTTGAAAGAAGCTTAAAGAAGCCACAAGAAGGCAGAACTTTTACCCAGGCAAAACCCTTGCTGGAACCTAGATGCAGGCATTGCTCTGCTAGGGAAGCTTCCAAAGCAAGAACTTTTTATAGAGCCCGAAGGAGGTCTGACCGGTCCTCTGATTACAGCTCAGAAGAGGGTTTTATTGATAGAAGGCCTGTATGTAAAACTGTGCAAGTTAAGCATCAAACCAGGAGAAAGCCTAGGCCCAAAACTGAACACAGGGATAGTTCTTCAGATGAGGAGGAGATTACCTGTAGACATTTACATGAAAGGAAAGGAACTTTTAAACCACGGCTTTTGAAACCCCATGAGCTTTTACTTAAAGGGGAGAAACCTATTAGGTGGCCAAGACTGAAGAAACTGTTAATGTATGGAACTAATACCATTCCAGTTAAGAGTCCAGAACCACTACCTGAGAGTCCTCCAGAGAGCATGGAAATTGACTCTTTCAAAGGGGATTCAGATCCTTCAGTCACTGACATGGAATGTGATTGTTGCACTGTATGTGAATAACTGTTAAGAGGGAAAATACCTTGTGTAAGAGCTAAGAAGAAAAGCTTGTTTAAAAGACTTTATTTTTGACCTGGCAAGTTTGCATATATTTTCTTTGGGAGGAGTATCCCTACTTTTGTTTTCCTATGGACATTACCTGTTGTGAGTCTCTGAGAACCCAAATAAAAATCTGTGATCTTTAACCAACGGCTCAACTACAAATTCTTATACAACCTCAAGGTTAAGGTGCAGCGCCTCCTGCTGGTCAAACTATCTGGCACAGGGGTGGGGCTCACAGTGGCGTAGTATTTAGGATTTCGCGGTTCCAGAGGTCCGGCAGCCAAGTCCAACAGGAACAGAAGGGTTGACCGGAAATCCAAGGACGCATCCAACGTATCCGGAGGAGCAGACGCATTGCCGACCTGACGGAGAGCTTATCTGGTGGCAGAGCTAAGACCTGCACCGATATCAGGTAACCCGTGACTAAGAGGGTTAGGCCTGGATCCAAGTGCAGAAGGGTGGTCACCATAAGCTATAGTGGGAGAGTGGGCACTTTTGAAAAAAAAAAAATAAAAAAAAAATAAAAAAGGTACCGCACTCGGTCGTTTGTTTTTGTGTTTTTCTTTCAGCTCCAGTGCAAGGATGGAGATCTCCGATTTCCCGACATGGGTAGCAAACCAGTTTGCCCAGCAACAGGAACTGGCAGCGAGGAACCAGGAGAAGGCGGCGTCAATGCTACAGGAGCAACAGCAACCTCTCCTGGACCTCTTGGCGAAGATGATTCAGACCCAGGAGGACATGTTAAAGCAAAGCACCACTACCGGACTGGTAACACCCAACCTGATTCCAGGGTGGGAAAATACCAATACTGGGACTTTGTCATATGGACGATATGTAAAGGGTGATGATATAGATGATTTCATCGAAGCTTTTGAGCGTGTGGCTGTGCTAGCAAAATGGCCTGTGGATCAATGGGCGGTCAGATTTGCCACCACATTATCCGGGGAGCCATTAGCCGCATATAGAGCACTACCTTTAGATCAGATATCTGATTATTTAAAAGTGAAAACTGCTATCCGGAACAGGATGGGCTTAAATCCCTCTGTTTATAGGAGACTATTACGGTCTTGCACAATTAAGGAAGGCGAGACGCCTCAAGGGTTGTATTATAGAATTAAAAGTTTAGTTCACAAATGGTTAATGCCTGAGGGTAAAACTATTGATACCATTCTTGACACTATAATTCTAGAACAGTTTACTGAGGCGGTTCCAAAAGAGTTACAGAGCTGGTTGGTTTTACAGAATTGTAACACTGCTTATGAAGCTGTTGCTTTAGCGGACCGCTTCCTTGAAGCCAACAAGGTAGGCTCCAAGAAAGAAGGCCTGTTCAAGAAACACGAATCAGTATTCCCAGAACAGAGAGCCACGTATGTTACCGGAAAAACAGCGAAAGGGAAAGTTATCACGAGAGCAGACTCCCTGTCTAGGAAATGTTTTACCTGTGGGGAGGTGGGACATTTTAGAAAGGACTGCATCGGTAGGGATGCCTTGATAGCTGCCCGAGTTAAGAACACTGGTGAGGGTTTTCTCTTAACCGTCGAGGTAGAGGGGATATCCGCAGAAGCGCTCCTAGACTCAGGGGCAGATCAATCAATAATCTCTAGGTCCCTCTGGGGTAAGATAGAGGCCCAGCGAGAATCCCCATCCGAGTCCCCTGACCACCATGTTAGAATTAGGTGCGTGCACGGTGCTGCATCCACCTACCCAGTGCATGTAGTGCGCATAAAAGGGCTAAGTAGTGGCAAGGCAGTTGCAGTAGCAGTTATGCCCAGGCTTCCCTATGAAATAGTGTTGGGGCGGGACTGGGCACACTTTAGAAAAGGGATAGAGAATAGGCTGCACGAGAAGAAAAACCTAGTCTCTACACGGGCCCACCCTACGCCGCCAGAAGAAGTGGACCCACAGGAGGAGCCGATACCAGGCACTTCTTTCCACGAGGATTTAATAACCCCACAAAAGGAGGGCCATAAAAAGAGTAAGGCGGAAAAACGCAAGGAGAGGGCTCATAGGGGAAAAGGTAGGAGGGAATTGTTGGCTGGAGTAGAATTACCATGGGTCCCAGAGGACCTGATGCAAAAATTCCCCACTTTTCCTGATGAACAGAAAGCAGACCCTGCTTTAGTCCGAGCCTGCGAGTTCGCCCGAAGAGGCTCACGAGTCTTACCAAAATTTATATGGGATAAAGAGTTGCTTTATAGGGAAAGCATGGACCCGAAGACAAAAGAGGTTAAAAGGCAGTTGGTAATACCTGCCTCATTCAGAGACATCGTGTTAAAATTAGCACACGATCATCCCATCGCAGGACATAAGGGGGCGCAAGGGACGCTAGATCAGGTTCTTGCCCGATTTTATTGGCCGGGGGTATACACAGAGACAGTAAAATTCTGTGCATCCTGCCCTGATTGCCAGCGAGTATCCGGCACGTATCCTCCGGAAGCGCCTTTAATTCCCTTGCCTGTTATTAGTAAACCAGTATATCGTTTAGCCTTGGATATAGTAGGCCCATTGGTAAAAACGCCCCGAGGCCATCAATATATATTGGTCATTATGGACCATGCCACCCGGTTTCCGTGGGCTATCCCTATGAGGAATACCTCCGCGCGGCTGATAGCAGCGGAGCTAGTAAAACTGTTCTGTGAGGTAGGTTTTCCCCGGGAGGTCCTTACAGATAGGGGAACTAACTTTATGTCCCGACACTTAGCCCAACTTTGGGATGCATTCGGGATACAGCATGTCCGAACAGCAGCGTACCACCCCCAGACCAATGGCCTGGTAGAGAGGTTCAACCAAACCCTTAAAAACCTCTTACGCAGGAGTTTGGGCGGTCAGTTTCAGGAGTGGGACAATGTGCTCCCCTTTGTTCTGTATGCTTCCAGGGAAAGGAAACAGGCTTCCACCGGCATTTCGCCCTACGAATTGATGTATGGCCGGGCCCCGCGAGGCGTGCTAGACATTTTGAGGGAACAGTGGGTAGCCCCCACAAGGGAGCTCCAAGATGTCCCCGGTTTTTGACAAACTTGAAACAGCGTTTGGAAAGGATAGGGCACTTGGCGGAGGAAAATTTGGAGCGGAGCCAGGGGAAGCAGAAGCGGTACCATGACCGAAAGGCCAAGGCGCGCCATTTCGAAATTGGCGATTCTGTGATCGTAATGGTGGCCGCAGCGAATTCCAAATTCGAAAATACTTGGAAAGGTCCATATAAGGTAGTAAACAGAGTTGGTCCAGCTTCCTATGCTTTGGAAACTGGCCCAGGCAAACGTCAAGTTTACCACATCAACCTCTTAAGAAAGTGGTTTGACCGAACAGAAAATGTACAATTGGCCCAAAAACTAGGTACGCGACATAGACCCGCTTCCAGTATTGCCAGCTGTGCGCGAAGTGTCTCGCCAGCCGGCAATAGTCTAAGGGGGGGGATATGTGGCAAGGAGAGAGTAGTGCCACCTAGAAAAGCAGGAAACATTGAAGGTTTTACCTTGGCTGGGGGGATGGGCACATTAGAAAACACTTGTCAGAGAAAACCCAGGGTTAGAAGTTCACAGCAGAAAAACCCCAGGGTTGATAGTCAGTGGGCCAAAACTAGTGTTGAGTCATTCCCACGTTACACACCAGATAGGAATCAGAGAAGCAGGTACTCGGAGGAGGAGCCTGCAAGGGAGTTCCCTTGTCACGTAGCTGCTTGTAAAGAAGGGCAGACAGAAACGGAGGGGAGAAGGGAGAGAGAGAGGAGAGCAGAGGAAGAGAATCACCTGTCTTACCAGCACGAGGATTCTGAACCTGACTGGAACAAGGCTCCCAGGCTCTATGCTGAGAGGAAGGGAAGACCTGAAGCCAGATTCGCTCCTCCAGGAGAAAGGGAAATACTGCTGCTCTCCAGGAAGAAATACTCACAGGCCAGGCAGCTGCTGTTGCGAGGCCCAGAGATACACTGCTAGTGCAGTGAAACCACAATGCAGGTTAGTGGGCAAGCTAAACCCTGTATTTGAAAGAAGCTTAAAGAAGCCACAAGAAGGCAGAACTTTTACCCAGGCAAAACCCTTGCTGGAACCTAGATGCAGGCATTGCTCTGCTAGGGAAGCTTCCAAAGCAAGAACTTTTTATAGAGCCCGAAGGAGGTCTGACCGGTCCTCTGATTACAGCTCAGAAGAGGGTTTTATTGATAGAAGGCCTGTATGTAAAACTGTGCAAGTTAAGCATCAAACCAGGAGAAAGCCTAGGCCCAAAACTGAACACAGGGATAGTTCTTCAGATGAGGAGGAGATTACCTGTAGACATTTACATGAAAGGAAAGGAACTTTTAAACCACGGCTTTTGAAACCCCATGAGCTTTTACTTAAAGGGGAGAAACCTATTAGGTGGCCAAGACTGAAGAAACTGTTAATGTATGGAACTAATACCATTCCAGTTAAGAGTCCAGAACCACTACCTGAGAGTCCTCCAGAGAGCATGGAAATTGACTCTTTCAAAGGGGATTCAGATCCTTCAGTCACTGACATGGAATGTGATTGTTGCACTGTATGTGAATAACTGTTAAGAGGGAAAATACCTTGTGTAAGAGCTAAGAAGAAAAGCTTGTTTAAAAGACTTTATTTTTGACCTGGCAAGTTTGCATATATTTTCTTTGGGAGGAGTATCCCTACTTTTGTTTTCCTATGGACATTACCTGTTGTGAGTCTCTGAGAACCCAAATAAAAATCTGTGATCTTTAACCAACGGCTCAACTACAAATTCTTATACAACCTCAAGGTTAAGGTGCAGCGCCTCCTGCTGGTCAAACTATCTGGCACAGGGGCGGGGCTCACAATACTTTGGAGGAAAGGCGGGAGAGAGGAGATATGATAGAGATATTTAAATTCCTCCATGGCAAAAAATGCACAGGAGAACCTCTTTCAACTGCAAAAAAGCTCTGCAATGAGTGGGCATAGGATGAAGGTGAAAGGGGATATTCTCAGGAGTTATATGTGGAAATATTTCTTTACGGAAAGAGGTGGTAGATACACGGAAAAGTCTCCCAGTGGAGGTAGTAGAGACCAGGACAGTATCTGAATTCAAGAAAGCATAGGGCAAACACAGAATATCTCTGAAGGAAAAAATGGAATACAGTAGTTGGTATGGAAGAGCAGACTGGATAGGCCATTTTTCTGTCATCATGTTTCTCTGTTTATCCTGGGATGCATAGCGTGGGATCAGTCAGTCTGCTGACCCTGCATTGTGCATCCCAGAATTATTTGGCAGACTAGGCCCTCCCCTCAGACCGTGCATCCCCGAGATGCACTGCATGGTGTCAGGAGCTGCTATTTTGAAAAGTGGTGGTGGGGGGAGTAGGTTTGTGTAAGCATCGCTCCTACCTCCATTCTACAAAAGTACTGTGAGGGGGGAGGCTGGTTAATGGAGGTCCACAGGCCATCAATGATTTTAGTGAAGTGTGGGTGGGGGTGTATTGGATCAGGGCCCATGGGTCACTAATGATTTTTATGAGGTGGGAGGAGCAGGGGGATCAAAGCCCACAAGGCCACCAATGGTGTCTAAGGGGGCAAACCTCACCTTTGATGACTCTTTCTCAGGACAGCATGCCAAAATCTAGTGTAACATACAAGGGCAGCTGCTAATGCAAACCCCTGTGCACATGTATTTGGCTTACTCTTCCGGTTTAGTGCTGACTTTTTACGCATTGTTAATTTGCAGATTGTTTTCTTACAGCATCGCTGTGAAAAACATCAGTGTTAAGCTTGTGCTATGAAACCCTGTACTAGAGCTTTAAGCACTGGGATCTAGCGCAGGTTTTCTGCATTGGCCCTAATGGGTTTTACCTCATTGCATGCATGGAACTGTAGTCCTTCGAAGGATATCAGGGACCCGCCCCCTGGAGTGACATTATAAACATGTGATTGTTATCTGCCTTTAAAAACCAGCACCCGAGGCAGGCCCCTGCCTTGGTGGGCTCTTGCCGAAGGCTTGACCCTTGAGTGTGGCCAAGAAGTATGCACACAATTGGGCCTTTTGTGACTGAATGTTGGGGGAATCATATTGGTATTTGTGGGAGTTAATTGATTTTGTTACTGTTTATTTGGTGGGGCCAAAAGAGGTCAGGTTTTAAAGGGGGTAGGGTGGTTTTATATTTTTAATTGTTTTTGGTTGTTTTTTGTTTTTATTATTGGGGAATAGTTAGGATTGGTGGAGGATGGAGGGAGGGATTGAAGTTGTGAATGGGTATGGAAGGTATGATCCTTGAAATAAAAATATGGGGAGAAGAGGTAGAATAAGAAGGAAGAAAGAATTAATAAACAAGTGTAATAAGGATAATCTTGTTGATCCCAATAGGCAAAAGGAAGTGCATATTTGGAAGATAGCATTATTAAATACACGTTCGGTTGCTAATAAATGGCATCTTCTTCATGACAAGACTTATGTTGGCTGGTATTTTTCTGATGAAAACATGGTTAACTAGGGAGGGAGTCCTTCTAAGGGTTTTTTTCTTGACTGTTATAAATATCTGCAACTACCCCGAAAAGGAAAGAAGGGAGGTGGGTTGGCTTATATTTTTCAAGATTGTCATATATGGATTGTGAAAAAAAGCTATCCTGCCAAATAAGGTAGATGATTGCAGATGAAATGGGGGGCTTCTCATAAGCTTGGTATTTTTTTGGTATATATATATTTTTAATAGAAGATTGGGAACAATTAGTGGAAATTATATTAGTACTTAAGATACAATTTAAGAGTTTTATATTATTGGGTGATTTTAACATACATGTGGAGGAACAGAAGGATAGTAAAACCAAGTTGGTGTTATCCAACCTAAAGATGGGAGGGGGAGGGGGCTTCTTCAATTAATAGAGGGTGTCAGAGCACTCTTTAGATTTAATATTTTGTTCAGAAGACATAAGATATAATAATGGAATAAAGATAAGGTCTAGTGATCCTATACCATGGTCTGACCATTTTTTGGTTAGATTTGATTGTGAATGTATAGATGTTTGTTTATCTCGGAGACAACAGGTTGGGGGTAAGTTTTAAAACAGTAAGGGGTAAGATTGATATTGATAAATGGGAGCAGCAAGCCTTGGGTAATAGATCAGTTAAGAATGGAGAGATTAGTAGAGGAGTGGTATCAGAGGACTAGAGAAGCTTTGGAAAAGGTTGTACCGCCCAGACTTCAATATGTGCATCATGGGGGGCAAGAAAGGTGGTTTACGAAAGAGTTGCAGCCTCAGAAGAGAAGAATACGTAGATTCGAAAGATTGTGGAGGAAGTCTCAATTGGAGGATGATAGAATTAGTTGAAAGAAGGTAGTCAATAAGGGGGTTATTCTGTGCCACGAATAGCGGGGATGGATGGCCCAACAAGACGTCCTTCACCGCTATTTGTGCCTTCACCCAGTCGCGACTAACTTTCCCACCAGTTGTGCGGGGAAGTTAGATGGGGGTGGGGAAGAGGTGGCTCAGGGTCGGAGTCTGGGCAGTCGCCTGCCCTGGACGTACAGGGTTGATTCTAATGTCGGCCCTCTACGTCCAGGGCCGGCAGCATGTGCAGGGAAGTTATTCCACCTCCCTGGACGTTACTTTATTGTACTGCTGGGGCGCGGATGGGGTAGGGGGGTTGGAGGACGCGGCTCTTCAATGGAGTCATTGTGCTGCAGCTCCATAGAAGAGCCTTGACTGAATTAGCCGGGGACAGTCCTGCACGTGCAGGCCGGACTGAATCGCAGTCCCGACCTGCACGTACAGGACTGTTCGCGATTCTGATCCCACGGGGCTAGACGTGCCCCGTGGGATCAGAATCGTGATCCCCTCTGTACGTCTGGTTCAGACCAGACGTACAGAGAGGATCTACGTCTGGGACGGAATCGGGCACTAAGTATCTATCTAATATTCAAAAGACTAAAAAAGTCAAAATAGCTATGTAAATTAATAAAATTAGTAGTAATTTGCAGCATTATTTAGAATTGTGAAAGGATTGTTTGGTCAGGGGTCGTCTGCAGTACAGGATGAGGGTGAAGGAGTTGGTGCAGAAGTGCTTGCCAACTTTTTTGTAGAAAAAGTAGCAAAGTTAAAAGATTTGAGAAGTGTACTGGATGAAGTGGATTCAAATGTAAAGGTTATTGGAAATGATCTTGGGAGTATGGATATCTGTTTATATGAATTTTATTCGATTAGTGTGGAGAGGATGGGAAAATTGCTCACAGAATTAAATACTACAGTACTTTCTTTTCCATGGATCCAGCCCCTGTTGTGTTCAGGTAAAATGCAGGAGTTGATCAGTGAGTCCTTGGTGGCCGAATGAATGGTGCCTCTCTAAAAGGCCGCGGTTACACCTGTATTGAAGAAGACAGATGCTGACAGATGCACACGTGAACATGTTGGGCCTATTTCTAATCTCCCTATGTCGGCTAAGTTGATGGAAAAGGAGTATATTATCAATTTGGCAGTTATCTGGAAGATAATAATTTATTGGATGAAGGTCAGGGTGGATTCAGGAGGGGTAGTGGTACCAAGTGGAGAAATAGCCTAGTAGATAGAGCAACAGCCCAGTACCCAAGCAATCCGGGTTTGATTCCCACTTGTGATCTTGGCAAGTCACTTTACCCTCCATTTGCTTCAGAAGAAAAAGCCTACTTGGTCATACCTTGCCAAGAAAACTCAGGGGCTGCTGGGTTGCCAGGAGTCAGCATTGACCTGATGGTATCTAAAAAAAAAAAAAAGTGGTACTGAAACGTTACTGACAACAGTTATGGATCAAATTTATGTTTATTTGGATAAGAGGATTTCAGTGCTGTTGGTCTCTTTAGATATGTCAGTGGTCTTTGATCTTGTAAGACAGACAACTTTACTTCAATGTTGTTGAATCTGAGGATCAGAGAGCCTGCTTTATGAGGTGGATTGAATCCTTTTTACAGAATCACATTTTTAGAGTAAGGTATGGAGGTGCATTGTCTAAACAGCATACCTTAGTTGGGGTGCTGCAAGGGTCCCCTCTATTGCCTATGTAATTTAATATTTATCTTCAACCCTTGGGGGAGTTAATAAGAAAATATGGAATTAAAGTTTACATCTATGCTGCTGATGTTCAGCTACTTGTACCCGTGGAAGAGGATAACTCTGCCTCTGTGGCAAAGCTGAGTGCTTGCTTGCATGGAGTTGGAATTTAGCGTGCCAACAGTGGATTAAAACTGAATGCCACTAAGAGACAGTTTGAGTCTAGTGAGTCTAGGAGAATATCTAGGAATATGTTAGGTGCCCTTCCGATGATCAATGATACCCCTATACCTTGGGTGAGAGGACTATGCTCATTGGGGGTAATCATAGAAAGTGAGGGGATTGGAGCATTCTCTGGGACCAAGCAGGAAATCAGTCTTCACATATGGGTGACATCACCGACGGAGCCTACACAGGAACGCTTCCCAGCAACCAAACAAAGCTTTTGGAAGGTGCTCCATGCATGCGTGCCGGTCTTCCCACCCAAAGGAGCCATCTTACCTCAGTCTTCTTTTTTCCACTGAGCCCTCCAGATGTCATCTGTGTCCCGGAATTATGATTACCTTTTTTTCGGTATCGCGTGCTGTACAGTGTCTTCCTGCCGTCTCCGGAAACAACGGTGCCTCGGTGCCATGCTTTTCTCAGGGTTTTCATTTTCCTCTTGCATCCCCTTGGTCGGTGGGGACATTGGAGTCCTCCGACTTGGCAGAAGCCATTTTCCCTGCCATGTCAAAGGCGGCCAGTGGCTTCAAGAAGTACACTGCATCACGGATCACCACAGCTGGTGCCTTCAATGCCTCAGGCCTGACCATGAGCTCTCGGATTGCACTCTCTGCTTGCAGATGACACGCAAAGGGCTTAAGAACTGGGAACAGCAGCGGGAATCACATTGGCCCCAGCATCAATGCCTTCAAAGGCCTCCACTGAGGCTTTGATTTTGTGTGGAGGCCGGGTCCACTCGGAGCCGAGGGATTGCAGGGCACCGAAACTGTGGCTTTCCTTTGATAAGAAGCGCCCATAGAAGGACCGGATTTCGATCTCATCAGCATCAAAGGGCAATGCCGAGCCCAGGCCAAAGGCCCATGGGCATCAGCATCAGAGCCCTCAGCGCGACTCCGAAGGCGAGAGCCAGGAGTGGCCCTCCAAACTGCCACAGCTGGAGGAGTTGCCTTGAGGCCACAGAGGATAGAGGAGTCCCCATCGAGGGAGCAGGCATCAGCACCGAATGCTACGGTGCCGACTCCGGCGGCAGTGGAGACCTCTATCCTCACAGAGAGGATGCAGGCCTCGAGCGTAGCCTCGCATTCATGGCTCAGCAGGCTGCCAGGGACCAGGTGACCATGGGTTCCTTGGCACTGGGGATGGCCCCATCCACAGCAGGTGCCTCACTTACGGAATTGCAGCCCATCCTGACGTTCATACTCTCTTGGGCACTTCCTGAGAGCATTCAAGGTCCCTCTCGGTGTAGCAGGTGTCCCTCCCGAGTGCTTCAGGTTCAGAAAGGATCCGAGGACTCCAACTCCACCTGAGCAGCACTGGCATGGTCATCATTCGAGGTGGTACTTCAAGTTCCTCTCGGACTCGGACTCTGATTGGGAGACCGAGGAGGAATCGCTGGAGACCATCGGGCACCATGATGACCCTTCCGATCCCCTGCCCCACATGAATGGAGGAGGTCCCCTCCCAAGGATGTCTCCTTCCTCGAGTTCATGTGGGACACGGGGAAGGCTCTGCCTTTCATTATTGAGATGGAAGAGGAACCTCAGGTGGAGGAGTTGGAATTCCTCCAGCACCCAACTCCCCCTAAAGAGGCCATTATGGTTTCGATTCACCTGATCCTGGAACAGCTTCTCTTTAGGATGTGGGAAATACCGCTCACAGTGCCAACAGTAAGCCGCTGCCTTGATTCCATGTATCGAGTGTGCAAGAGCCCTGGGTTTGAAAAGGTACAACTCCAAAGTGATGGAATCAGTCATACGCCGGACTAAAGGTTCCAAGACGTATGTCTCAGCGCCCCCGGGTAGGGAGGCCCACACCTTGGATGGCTTTGGGAGAAAGTGCTACCAGGGCTCGATGCTGGTGGCTCAGATCCAGGAATACCTGTTATACATGGGCATGTACCTGTGTAACCTGGCAAGGGATCTTGCCAGGTTCTCGGCTGGTTTATCAGGAGAGCACCTTGAGTGCTTCTGGAACCTGGTGAGCAAAACAAAGGACTGCTCCAAGTACATCACCCAGGCAGCCTATGATGGGCTGGAGTCCATGGCCAGGCTGGGTGCGGTGGGCATCGGTGCCTGCCGCCTGGCATGGCTATAGTCCTTGAACTTAGAATAATGAGTTCAGGACAAGTTGGACGATGTCCCATGCCAGGATTCTTCCCTTCGGCCTTTCCTCTGCCCCAAGGGTCTTCAGTTGTTGCTGCCTTCCTCCGGCTCCTGGGAATCTTTGTCTTTCCCTACCTGGACGACTGGTTGGTCAGGGGCGGGACACCAGATGAGGTCTGGCAGTCTGTACAGTGCACCATTCAGGTGCTGGAACAGCTGGGCTTTGTCATCAACTACCCACCTGCAACCCTCTCAACATCTCGAGTTCATTGGGGCTCTACGCAATACCACACTGGCTCAAGCATTCCTTCCAGTAGACAGAGCCCAATGCCTAGTCACCTTGGCGAGGGACATCCAGAGTTGCCCGGTTGTCATGGCTCGGCAGATGCTGTGCCTTCTGGGCCAAGTGGCTTCTACGATCCTTGTTACCCCCTCAGCCCAACTTCAGATGCATCAGATGCAGTGGACTCTCTGCACACAGTGGCGTCAGGCGACGGGACGTCTTTCAGACAGGGTGACTATGACTCTGCCTCCCCAAAAATCCCTGTCCTGGTGGCAGCACCCCCTCACCTGCTTGTGAGGCTTCCCTTCCAGGCCTCGTTGAATCAGCAAGTTTTAATGACCGATGCCTCCAAACTCAGCTGGGGGGCACATTTGAATGGCTGTACATGCAGGGCTGCTGGACTGCAGGGGAAAGCTGATATGAGATCAACTTCATGGAGCTTTGGGCCACTGCGAATGTTCTCCAAGTGTTTCAGCAACAGTTCTCCCACCAGGTCATCCTTATACAGACGGACAACCAGATGGCCATGTTCTACCTCAACAAACAGGGCGGCATGGGTTCATACTTCCTCTGCTGGGAGGCAGTCCGCCTCTGAAAGTTTGCAGTCTCGCATGGTATGCTCCTGAGAGTGGTATACCTATCAGCAGAGCTCAACATCCTAGTGGATCACCTCCTCAGGGTCCTTCAGCCACATGAGTGGACTCTGAACAGGCAGGTTGCTGATCGCATCTTACAGATGTGTGACATGCTATCCATAGACCTCTTTGCCACTCCCAGAAACACCCAGCTCCTGCTGTTTTGCTCCAGAGTGCACTGTCAGAATTGCTTGACTCCTGATGCTTTTCTTCTGGATTAGAGCAAGGGTCTTCTCTATGCCTACCCACCAACTTCTCTGGTTGCCAAGACCCTTTTCAAGTTGCAGGCAGACGGCGCTACCATGATCCTCATTTCATCGTACTGGCCCAGGCAACCCTGGTTTCCACTCTTCCTCTGATTGTCTCAAAGGTAACCGCTCAGACTGGGCTGTGCCCCGGATCTGATCTTGCAGGATTACAGGACTCTGCTTCATCCCAACCTGTCATCCCTAATGCTGACGGCTTGGATGCTGAGCAGCTAGTACTCACAGAGCTCCAATTGCTGCAGGACTTGGAGAACATGCCTCGCGCAAGGACTCAATGAGACATGGTTACGCTTTCAAGTGGTGCAGGTTTTCTGAATGGTATGAGAATAAGTCTCTGAACCCCTCCTCCTGCTCTGTGGCGTCCATTTTATCTTATCTTCTGTACCTGTCAAACTCTGGTCTAAAGTCCAACTCTGTCAAAGTTCACCTCAGTGCAGTAGCTGCTTATCATTGGCCCATAGCTGATGAACTGATCTCTGCTCACCACTTGGTAGGTCATTTTATGTGGAGCCTCCTACTATCTTTCCCCTCCATTAAACCACCCCAGTGGCACGGGGCCTTAGTGTGGTGCTCGGACAGCTCCTTGCACCCCCCTTTGAGCCACTTAGTTTCTACCTGCTCAAATTCCTTACCTGGAAGGTCATTTTTCTGGTGACGCTTACTTTGGCGCGCAGTTAATGAATTGCAAGTGCTGGTGGCACCCCTGCCATACTCCAGGTTTCGTAAGAACAGGGTGGTTCTCCAAACTCACCCAAAATTCCAACCCAAGTAGTTTCTGCTTTTTATCTCAATCAATCGATGGTGTTACCCACCTTCTTCCCAAGACCTCATGCCAACGGAGCTGAGGCCTCATTACACACCTTGGACTGTAAGAGAGCACTAGCTTTCTACCTGGAGAGGACAAAGCCCATTGCTAATCCTCCCAGCTCATTGTCTCCTTTGACCCCAATAAGCTGGGAGTGGCGGTGTCCATTTGGGTGGCAGACTGCATCTCCTTCACTTACGCTCAGGCTGGGCTGACGTTGGAATGCCATGTCATGGCTCACAATGTCCACTTTGGTGGCCAACTTGCATTCCATCTCCACAGAGATCTGTAGGGCTGCTACATGGTCTTCAGTCCACACCTTCACAGCCCATTACTGTCTGGATGGAGATTCCTGATGCGATAGCAACTTCGGCCAGGCCATACTCTGGCATCTCTTTGGGAATTGAAGCTCAGTGGTTGGGACAGGTTACCTCAGGCTGGAGGGCCGGGGGTTCAATTCCCACATGGGGACAAGTAACCTCAGGCCGGAGGGACTGGGGTCTCTAGTCCCATGGCTGCTCCTTGTGGCCTTGGGCAAGCCACTTAACCCTCCATTGCCTCAGGTACACTTAGATTGTGAGCCCTGCGGGGACAAGGGAATAAAAAGTACCTGTTAGTATACATGTAAACCGCTCTGATGCATGAGTAAAGGGCAGTATATCAAATGCCTACACCATAAACCATAAGCAACAGCTTCCTACCGGCCCTTCTGTCCATCCAGGCTACTGTAGAGTCAATCTGATATTGATACCCCTGCTGGGCGCTGACTCTCGGAACCTCTCGGCGGTTGCTCATGCTGCTTGTTCTCAGTTCATTTTTCTGGTTGCCCCGTAGGGCCTTTTACAGCTTTTTCAGTAGCCTGTAGCTAAAGAATCCCATATGTGAAGACTGATTTCCTGCTTGGTCCCGGAGAAAGCGTAGTTACTCACCTGTAGCAGGTGTTCTCTGGGATCAGCAGAAATCAGTCCTCACTACCCTTCCTCCCCCCTGTGGAGTTGTTTTCTTTTTGGCTTAAGTTATGTCATCATACTGAGGTAAGATGGCTCCTCAGGGTGAGAAGACTGGCATGCACGCGTGGAACAACTTCCAAAAGCTTCTTTTGTAAGCTGGGAAGCATTCCCGTGCAGGCTCCGTCAGTGATGTCGCCCATATGTGAGGACCGGTTCCTGCTGATCCCAGAGAGCATCTGCTACAGGTGAGTAACTGCACTAAGCAAGTGGCCTCAGTAACTCACTCAGTTTATTTTAAGCTAAGATTAATCTGTCAATTAAAACCCTATTTGGGGAAATTAGAACTATAATGGTTATTACTTCGCATATTGGATTACTGTAATGTGTTATATATAGGTCTAAAAGGTAAATGGTTAAGAAGATTACAGGTTATGCAAAATACATCAGTGAGATTTTTGCTAGGGGGAAAAAGAAATGAAAGTGCACGTCCATTGCTGGAAAAACTCCACTGGCTTCCTATTCAACAAAGATGTCAGTTTAAGCTTTTAGTAATGGCTTTTAAAACAGTAAAATTGGGTAGGACAATATAGTTACAGAATAAGTTAGGTAGGTATAATCCAGGAGAGTGCTCCGCTGCTGACGGGAATTTGTTGGAGATACTGGGAGTAGCGCAGCTCCAGGGAGTAACATGGAGGGTGAAAGCCTTTAGTATGGCTGGTCCTGTACAATGAAATGCCTTAACAATATGTCTAAGAGAGGAAGCAGGTCTGTTGAATTTTAGAAAGCGATTGAAAACATTGTTGTTTCCTATGGGTGATTAATATTGTTTTTATCATCAATGGGACAGCTATATGAAGTACAGAGCTGCCAGCGGTTATGGTAGAATAGGTTGCCTTTTCCCCCCTTTCTTCTTATCTACTACTACTATATATTAGCTCTGTTTCCACTCTGCTTGATGTCTTTTTTTATTGTAAACCATGTTGAATAATCTTATGTTACAAAGATGGTATATAAAATCTTTTAAATAAATATATAAATAAAATATGAAACGGTGTAATGAGAGAAAGCCAGGAATGGATCAACCTGGTTGTGAAAGGGGCTGGCTGTGCTCCCAACTGCTGGCACCAGGTGGCACTGCAGGATCAGGGATGCTGCCTGTGATCCTTCTGCTAAACAGCTGGAACTTTAGGGCCTCCTTCTATTTATTATTCAGTTCACACCTTTCCAGTAGTAGTTCAAGTCAGGTTACATTCAAGTACAGGAGGTAAGTTCTCTGTCCCCAAAGGGTTTACAAGCGAAGTTTGTACTAGAGGCAATGGAGAATGCCCAAGGACACAAGGAACGCCAGTGGGATTTTAAGCCTGGTCTCTTTGCTCACCAGTCTACTTCACCCTAGAATAAAGTCCTCCTGTTGCAGTGTTAGTTGACTGGAATGGGTAGTCTGGAGTACTAGAACTGAGGCATGCAGCACCATATAGACTAAATGACTCACTGAAGCTTGAGCTTTCACGGACATGAGGCCACTTCATCAGCTTCTTGCCCACCTTAATATAGAGTTTATGAAGTAGAACCCATGAAAAAATCCAAAACATTACAAAAGATTGTTTGCCTGTGTTTTACGATGTTTCACAAATCAAGCAGTTTGATATGTTGACTCAGATCATGTCCTGGTGCTTCAAGTTCCTCACTGCAGCCTGTATGAGCAACCATAAGGCTTCATGTGCCTGCAGCAAGAGCATAGGATTGCCATGTGGTGAGGCTATCACACAGGAAGCTCTTTAGTCCCATTCCCTGCTAGCAAGATTTTTCAGTAGTATAGTAACACACTGAAGGGGGGGGGGGGCGGGTAGGGGTGTATTTTAGAAATCCTGTTCGTGAGTTCGAGATGTCCCCAGTGTGAGAATGTCCATATAGCACAGGGGCATGGTGGAATTGTGGTGCGTTTTCAGAATGGTAGAAGCACATTTGGCCCTGGTTGGTGAGATGCCCATGCCTATCCCTGCTTCTGACCATGAATAAGGTGGCAGAAAGGGCTTGTTTCATATATGTCGCTCTTCCAGGGGAACGCACATAATGCACTTACATCGCCACCGTTATTATTTCCTGCCTGAAGAAACCAGAGTAGAAATACAGACTCCAAATATATCACTGGCCTGCTGCCACATGTCTGAGTATCTGAAATGGCTGGCTGAGACAGGCAAATCTCATAGCATAGTCGCTCCCATCTTAAATACTCCCGCCAACATGTCCAAGTACCCAGTTCTGAGGCTGTGTAATTCGGGATGTCTACAGATGTGAAATGGCCTACACCCATGCATACACCCAGCCTTGCAACGTGCATAGGGCCCGCCTCAATAACCGGTTACAGGGACATTCATTTTTTGGATGGAGATGGAGCGATTTCAGGCAGCACTTACTACTAATAACAATCATTTGTATAGTGCTACAAGGTATATGCAGCGCTGCTGCTCCCCCCCCCCCCCACTGATTTTTGGCTGTTCTGCTCTGGATATTCCAGGTTCTTACTAGACGTCCTTTTTAAAATGCCATGTCACATGACCCATCCAGTCAGCCCCACAGCACAATTTAGGCAGACATTCATAAAATTCCCATATGGACCTGAATCTGCCCCCCCCCCCCGCTCACCTATTCGAGTAGAAGCATGCAGGATACCACCAGTGCTTTTCCAAAGATTCAGTGCTTTCAAGGTTGCGATTGTTGAACCATGCAGGTTGCCCTTCCAAAGCTACCTTCCTGTTTTGGGCTATAACTGAGTTGCAGTAGGCTACCCTGTTTTTCCTGTAGATTCAGTGTTTTTGGGTTGCAGCATTGCTTCACTTCTATTCTCTGTGTTTACCCCACCTCTTTTTAAATTCCATAGTAAAACTGCCTATATACCACCTGCTTATTACTAGAGAGAGGGTAGTCCAAGGATCCACCACGATTTCCATGAAAAAATATTTCCCGGCACAGTCTGTCCCTTTTGGAGCTTCGTATTGTGACCCTTAATTCGAGTACTTCCTCTCCACTGAAAAATGTTTTATTAATGCTTAAGAAACAAACCTTTTCAGCCATTTAAACATCCATCATATCCCTCTTTCCCGTCTTCTCTAGGGATCTGTGAGTCTCATCGGCAATGGAAAACTATAATTACAGTAATGACTTTGAAGAATTAATAGACTTAGCATTTTGTTTATTTTCTATTTCAGGTAGTGACATTTCAGTCTAACATGCAGCAGATAGCAAAATTACCAAGACAGTCATGCAAGGTGCAAAGGAAGGCCAGTGGCTGCGGTGCCCTTTGCTGGTGAGAGAGAAGTGGGCATCAGGTCTCCATTACATAGTGCTCATCCTCTGTTTGTAACTTGAAGAATTACTTTCCCTCTGAGGTTTCCAGTGGAGGTGAGAGAGAATCAAACACCAGGTGACCTGCTAGTGCTGCAGCCCTGCTTTCTTGAACCCACTTCAAACCTTTTTCTTGTTCAGAACCCACAGAAGGCTTTAAACCCAAGTGGTGGCCAGGGATGTGGAGTTAGTTTTGTCATTGCATGCCTCATCTTATCCTTCAGACCCATTCACCTTCTCAGGATCTTTCTCCTCTTTGAGCTGTAGCACAGACTTCATATTACCATAACTTACAAAACCAGCAGAGTTTCAATCTTTTGTCTGCATTTTTTAGATTCTGCATTGAAAAAGTCAGCTAAAGAATTAATTTCCTGATCCATCCATTAAAGCTAGTCCCTGATCTTGAGATGGGACCTCCAGAGTTCACAGTGCAGAACCTTTGCCCAGTTCTTGGATTTTGGGTTACAGCCTGCAGGGAATCTCTGAAAATATAGTCTTTGAAATCTGTTGTCTGCAAAAGCTTTAGTGTCAGAAAGCTGCCAGTAAGGAAAGCCACTGTACTCTTCCGTTACCACAAAAATCATCAGTATTCAAGCAGGGCCTTTCATGTGCATCTTTGAGGAATTCTCTTTACTTTAACAAGGACCACTTGATTTGTTCTTTGGCGGACTGCAAAACCTGAAAGAGGAAGCATGTCATGTGAGTCTAGAGAGGTGGAAGATTCTGCTCCCCCCAGCCTTGGTGGTCAACAGAGAGCTGAATCAGGATGCAAAGTGAAGGGAAACGTTGGCTTTAGCAAGCCTCGGACTTGCCAAGAAGAAAGATTTGCAGTACTGGGGAGAAATACCAAGGAACGGGTGAGAATCCAGCTTGAAGGTGCGTATTTAAGGGAGAAAGGAGACGGGTTATGCCTGGTTGATGCTTGATTCCCATTGGGGCATACAAAAAAGAAATTCAAAGCCCATTTCTGCTCCCAATATTATGACACTCCCCCTTGGTAGTAGCATGGATGAAGCCCTCCCTCACCCCAATAGGTTACGCTTTTGGTGGAGAAAATGTCATATCCTTACCTGGGCAACACTCTGCTCAGACAACGGGTTTTCATCCACCTGAAGGGAGGAAAGTTCCAACAATATTAGTAGAAGAAGTAGTCTCTGCGAGAATATGGCCACGTGTGTTTGGAGTGGGGAAATGAGTTTGTGGCTTCTTTCAGTGTGCTGGGAATGTATGAGTAGAAATGGGGGGGATGAGCCGCTTCTTAAAGCCCAAGGGATATTCAGTCAGTGCAAAACTAAAAGAAAGTGGATTTGTTTTCTGTACTGAGCATCGAGAGGGTCATTATCCAAGCTCTTCCTGTGGGGAAAAAGACCCATGTGCAGGAAAGCATGCATGTACCGCCTCGCACAGAGAACTCTAGTCACAAGTAGAAGAGGTAGTGCAGAGGGTGAGAACGGGGGGGCTTGGCACTTGCATACCTAGGAACTTCCAAAAGTAGATGCGCCTTTTTTGTTTGAGAAAACTCTTCACACAAATTAGCAGGTGTAAAAGTGAGTGGGTAGATTTCCTGGGCTAATTTGAAGAATGAAACTATGGGCATACTTTTAGCTAAAGTGGGCAATTACAGAATTACCCCAAAGGAGAAAGAATGAAGGGAAGAGAACTGCTTGCTTGGTTCCACTCTGGCCCCTGGACTGTTCTGCAAAGAAGGAAAAACGTTCTTTCATTTAGCTGAAAAGGGATCAGCTGCAGAGCTGCCAAAGGGGAGGGAAGGGGGTCGTTTGGAATATTTCTTTACTTCAGGTTCACAGCCCAGGAATTTCCTGTCATTTTCATGACTGATCTCGCACACAGACGAACAGCCATTTTTACATTTATGGCAAAGCAAAACTGTCAGTTTACTAATATATCAGATGATTTTGCCAGGTTTCTAGGAGGTTTTGTTATAACGTGACAGGATCTGTGGGGAAATCAATAAAGCTCTCACTGTGCAGTCCTTTCATTCACTGGTGGATATGAACTCTTTCTGGCACTGAAAGTCTTGGGTGCCCCCCCCCTATCTAGAATTCCTCTATATGTATGTTGTGTAACACACACACGGCACTGGATGCAGCCCCATGTAGTCCTCTGCTGCAGACGGTACTCTCCCCTAGTAGCACCACAGGGAGGAGATAGTCAAACCTTGCTGCTTCGCTGTCTTTGCTTTGTTTAGGAGACTCACAGAAAAGCCAGTGCCAGTCTGCTGCATCCCCCCCCCAGGTTCGGGGGGGGGGGAGTTTCCCCTTCATACCACTTGCTAACAGGATTTAGTACACACACGCCATGCAGAGATGAACTCACGGTGCTGCCTACGTTTGGCACCTTCTGGAAACAGAGCCGCTCTGCTCTGCAGTGCCAGTGATATAGTCAAAGAGAACGAATCCATAGGCAGGCTCTGAGGCAGTCTGTGACAAAGAGGGTTAAAAGAGGAATGAGGGGAACTGGATAGTGAAAAAGCAGGAAGGGAGGAACGAAGAGAAGGCTGCCCAGTGTCTTACCCTGAAGTTCAACTTCTGGATCACCTGCTGAGAGTCACACTCCAAGATCACTCTGCAATTTGATAGTCAAAAGGTAAGAAGGGGGAATAACATTCCTAATCTCACCTCCCAAAACTGAACACAGTGCAATAACACTCCTGCCTTGTAGCTCCCTCCCGCTATTCTAGTACCGAGACCCTCACTCTCAGCTCTGCCAGTGCTCCTCACTCCTGCCCAGCGGTTCCCCCTGCTATTCCAATATGACACCCTCACACACAGCTTTGCCTAGGTACCTGAAGCTCCAGCTTATATTCACGCTCCCTCTTCTACCCTCTGCCCATGGGCTCCAGTTCCTTACCCGCCATCCACAATTTCATCCATCACCAGGAAGGCACTATCCAGATTATCCAGAAGGCACCGTTTCTCCACATTCTTCCTGTAAACAAAAGAGAGTAGCACTGTGAAAAGGAGGAAAGGGTGCGTGTACATTTTGGCAGAGATGCCTAGCTGCCCAGTTCCAGGAGGGAGATTTTGGACCAGTCCTGAATTTCTGACAGCCCTATTCTTATGCATTTTCAGACCTACCGATTTCAGCGGGTAGAATTGGGGAATATAAATACATCCCAATGCAGTGTGGTAAGTTCAAAAGCAAGACTGGTCAAAGACTCTCCCTCTGGCTCTGCATTAGATATAAGCATGGGGTTGCTGGCATGCATAGGGATCCATAGCTCTACGATTTTGGGGAGGAGACTGCAACTCTAGGAAGGTGAGAGCTAGGCTGGCCACATGGAGGACGCTCCTCTCAAAATAATGAGGGCACTATTTGCATATGCATGTATATTTACATAGATGTGGCATTACTAATCATTACCACGGTTCTATTTATGTATCTATTTAAACACATTTATAGTCCACCAATCCAATGTCCTCAGCGGATAACAGCATAACATAAAAATAAATAGAAACAATAAGTAAGTACAGTAATTTTGTGCTCTATTTACTGGTAAAATGGAAAAAAGGGGTTTTTTTGTGAAAGAACTTTTTGAGAGATCTAAGAAA
Source organism: Ichthyophis bannanicus (assembly GCA_033557465.1). Classification (NCBI taxonomy): domain Eukaryota; kingdom Metazoa; phylum Chordata; class Amphibia; order Gymnophiona; family Ichthyophiidae; genus Ichthyophis; species Ichthyophis bannanicus. The sequence goes on from CM066032.1 coordinate 645,384,044, forward strand.
GGGAAAGTCGATGAAGACATTGGTTTATCTTCTGATGCTTTTGCAGGGGAGGATAGTGGGAAAATCACTGATGATGTAGGGTTGGGGGATCAGAAGTCTTCAATATTTTAAAATCCCAGATGATGATCAACTAAAGCAATTGCTTTGCTGATGCAATGGTAGACCTTTGTTCAGCTCAATTGCTTTATCTTTTGAAGGGAAAGGACTTGGAGGACTGCTGAGAGAGGAGCTGTTCCTGTTTATTTTTTATTTATTTATCATTTCTTATATACTGCCTTTCATGATATCAAGGTGGTTTACATTGAACAAACTGAAATTACATTGAACAGGGCATGATAACTATTTTACAGGGAACATGGGCAACGGAGGGCTAGGAAGAAACCCCAGTCCTTCTGGCCCAAGGTTGCTGTCCTCTGGTGGGATCTGAACCCCTGACCTTCCAGCCTGAGGTAACTTGCCCCAACCACTAGGCCACTCCTCCCTCCTGTTAGGAAAGGAATCAGTCCTTGTAAGTACTATATTTACCTGCCGGGAAATTCTCAGATCTTGTGGAAAAGGGAATTCTCTGGAGACAAGCAGGGGGATGCAGGCACACAGAAGGCAAAGTCCACTGACTGAGCTTGTGCCAGGATTTCGCAAAGCTCAGAAAAGCTTTGTTGCCTCTCTGTGTGCCTATTTCCCACTTGCTTGTGCCCAGAGAATCCGTTTTTTTTCTTAACCGCTCACAACCTGCATGGGTCTCTCACCTCTCCTCATTTTCTGCCTGCTTTATCGGGCTTTTTTTCATTCTCTTTATCTGCCGCAAGCTTTTTTTCTTCAGTTTGGCAATTCCCCTATTGTTTCCCCAATGCCATGGCAAACCGAAAGCAAGGGAAAAAAACACAGCTCTTCACACCATGGGGTCACGGTCCAGCAGTTTTAACCAGCCCAGCACAGGCTCGAGGAGGCTCTCTGAAGGCGGCCAAACTACCGGAGCCACAATCCCTGGTTATGGCTATGGGATCAGGGGGCTCCCCTTGCTATCAGGGGCTACCCCTCCCCCACCGGAGCTAATGCCTAGTCCCTCGACTTCCTCCTCTGACCCTCTGGGGGAACCACCAGGGCACAAGGTAAAGGGCACAAGCATCTGCTGCACAGCCTCGGTTAATTTTATTTGGATGTTTTTTATGCCGCCATATCAATTAGTCAAAGTGGTTTACAGGGAACAACATTTTACATGTAACATAAGTAATAAAGTAACGTGGGGCCCGATTCAAGGAGGGGGACGTCTCAGCCATCCGGACGTCCCCGAGCAAGACGGGCCCATTTGGACCCGGTTCTTGACTGCGGGAACAAAATGTTCCAGTGGTGGAGAAAATTGGGCCCATGGACAGCCTGGCGTGCCTCTGCCACCTGCGGGGACATCCTCCCTGCAGGCGCCCCTGACCCCCATGACTTAGATCCCCCTCATCCAACCCACAGCTGGCCTGCCGGGGGTCTGGATCGGCAGCGGAGACCCCACCACACCCGGCCACGGGGGGGGGGGGGGGACTCCCCAGGCTCAATTGTTGGCTGCTTATTCCACCTCCCCCACCTGCTGCTCAGGACGTACAGGGAGAGCCGGAGGGGGAATTGGGCTCAGACGACCTGCAGGGCTGCACGTCCCAGAAGAATCAGGCCCATAGGTAATATTACAGGTAACAAGTGCAAGAATATTTAACATTGGTTATCTAAATTAAAACATGACTAACAATAAAGTAACTAAAATACAAAAGAAGCCTTAATAAATTTACATTATCTGAGATATTGATAATGATTGTATTGAAACTGCTGAGGGAGGTATGCTATTGTCCAGAGGTGACTGTAATATCCTTGTAGTATGTTGATCGAATTACTAGAACGTTTGAGGTGAACTGTGCTGCAGATTATGTTGGGTAGATATTTGTACAGTCTAGCTTAATTCCAAAATAAACCCGGTAAGCTTCCCGTCAAGCTCAAGCTCCTTCCCCTGATGCCAGACAGTCCTCTCCCTCCTCCGGAGGCTCCCTCCAGCTCCCAGTCCTCACTCCTATCTCTTCTACAGAGATTCATTTAGAACAGCTCTGCTAACCTGTAAGTGGCACCCCCCCCCCCATTACTGGACCCATGCCTAAGCATGCCTGTCGACCCCCAGATTCCTGCTACACAGGAGACACCAGGGTCCCCTCCCCTCATAGACTGGTGGGTGCCACTGCCCCTCGACGAGGACATTTATTCCCTCTGATCCTACCCATGGGAGTCATGCGAATCCTACATGGGGGACCCTCCCCCCCGGACCTCCTGGAATTGCCGCGTGATGACCTTTCCTACCCAACGTTCCTTCAGAAGATCTCTTGGGCTCTTGCCCTCAGCAATACGCAATCACCCACCAACACGCATGATTTTCAATCCATTCTAAGGGCGTGTAGGAGATCCCTGTGCTGCCAGTCCTGCAGGTCCTCCAGAATCTTCAGGCCTCTATCTGGAAGACCTCATCATCGGGTAGTGCTGCATCCCACTGGCTTGACCTGAAATACAAGGTCCTCTTGGCAAAAGTCTTCCAACATCCTCAATTGGAGTGGATGATTGGCATAATGGTTAGAGCACTGGTTTGGGAACCAAGAGGAATATACTCGACGCTGGGGGATAGGGAGAGAGAGAGCAGAGATTCTGGATGAAGGAAAAGACAGCATTAGAGAGAGAGAGAGAAGGGATAGATACTGGGTGGAGTGGGGGGGGGAGAAATGCCAAACATGTATTGGGGGGGGGGGAGAGAATAAGCAAAAGAGTGGCAATAATGAACCAAGGAAGAAGAGGTGGGGAATAGGAGGACTGGGATGAGGATTGAGAAGTGGTAGGGGGAAGAGATTGAGGACTGGTTAGTAAGAAGGAGTAGTGAAATCTGAGTAAACATAGAGATAGAAAAATAAATAGAAGAAAGTGAAAGGAAAAGAATGATATCCAAAATAGAAAGAAGCGAAAAGAACAAAAGGGAAGACAAGAAATGGTAAATGGACTAGATACCGTAGAAAGAGAGCTAAAAGAAGTCAAAGGAAAACAGAAACCTGAGATTGGGACCAGCATAATCAGAGAATAAAATGGTCAAACAAAAAGATATAAAAAATAATTTTAATTTTCAATTTAGTGATCAGACTTTGCGCTATCTTTATATTTTACACAGTACAGGGAAATGCATCTCTTTCTATTTCTTTTTTATTGAGTTTATCAATTGAGATTCACTCACAGGTAAGTGAAATACCAAAAGTGAAAATAATAATTTCAAATTGGAAGAAAAAGTAAATACAAAATAGGAAACTACATTTATCCAAAATATAAGGCAACAGATCCAAGAAATAGAAAAACAAAAAAAAGGAAAATATGAGGTAAATTACCAAAATGCACTCCCACATTGAAATTTTCAACCAGCCCTTACAGTGTTACCTCTGAAACAATAACCTGAACCCTCGCCTCCTCTCTAGCCACAATAAAATCCAAAATCTGTTTAGGTTCAAAAAACACAATTTCTTCCTTCAGATACAATCACACAATTACAAGGAAAACACAACAAAAAGCTGATCCCTAGGGCATCCATCCTAGTTTTCAATGCCCGAAATTTCTGGCGCCTTTTTTGAGAAAATCTCAACAAATCTGGGAACACCCACACTTTTGAACCCATAAACAGCTTATCCATACTGTGGAAATATAGTTTAAATACAGTTGTTGTTGTTGTTAAGTGCTGTCAAGTTGGTGTTGACTCATGGTGACCCTCTGGATAGTTGTCCTAAATTGTGTTCGGTCTTCAGTCAAATTCCAAGGCAAAAGTGACTACCAAGGTCATCCTCTGCATCATTACCGCCAGTGAAGACTCCAAAATATTTGTAAGGTTCATGGCTACAGAATCTCCTTGTTCACCAGGAGTAAATCTCTCCCCCACTGACAGATATTGAGCTCTAACCAATGGAGGTAGTGATTCTGGTGACATACCCAAAACTTCTGTCAGGTATTTCTTGACCATATCCATAGAGGATATTGAAGGAGATCTTGGGAAATTCAAGAATCTCAAGTTAGTCCTCCATATTTGGTTCTCAAAGTACTCCATTCTAGGATGGATAAAGTTCTTTCCTTCACCAAGGCCTCCCCCAGGCTCTGGGTATTATTAACTCTAAGTTCCAAAGAGTCACACTTGGCAGCCTGCAGTTCCAGCACCTGGGATTGAGTCATAACAGCTTTGGAAAAAAACAGTTAAGTCACCACCTAATTTGTCTGATAATGCCAACATAGAGGAATTTAGGCCTTGGATAGCTTCCCAGAGTTACTCAAGCATCACAACACTGGGTTTCTTCACCGCCAGGGACACCATGCAAGAAATGGCAACTCTCCTCCCCTGTGCAATGTCACTCACAGTTCGGTGTAGCTGCTGCTGCTAGTCTGAGGAATCCTCCTCCAACCCCTCCATAAGGGGGGAGGAAACTGCTGCCGGGGGCCCCCTTGCAAGGAAGAATCCAAAATGCCTTCCATATAGCTCTCATCTTGCTGCAACCCTGGCGCGTATCCACTTCTAAGTCTTGGGGGTGGCGTTCTCTCCAAGGGGCTCAATGAGGTCCATTTACACTGCTGCCTGCCAACAACTCACTGGGCTGGGCCAAGGAAGATGCCCGAAAGGCATCCACAGTCGTCTGGCACAAAGGCTAGGTTGAGGTGGCTTCAAGGGGTAAAACTTGACTCTTCCGTTTTCTTTTGCCCATGATACTCGCAGACAAAATCACCAAACAGCTTCCAACCACAGAACACTTCAAAAGCTAACCTTCAGGTGCATGTGGTCAAATCACCATTGGATCTCTCTCTTTCTATTTCTGTGCTGCTATACTGCATACAGAGTCTGGCTTCTTGGGGTTTCCGTTTAATTTTGTCTACATATTTTTATTTTAGGTTGTGGTCACTTATTCTGTACTTGGTGAAGGTCTGTGTTCTGAGTGTGTGACTGAGGCCAGGAGTTCTGTTAACATGGAGTTTGAACGTATGGATCTGTACTGTAGTAATCTGACTTGTTCAGCTTTTCAAATAGGTGTATGGATGATCTAGGGTCCACTGCACTATTTACAGTGCTGCTTTTTTCTGCGTAGGCTCCTTATTGTGTAAATTCTGGAAGTTGGTGCTGGTATGGTAATGGTAGATGATCCTCAGTGACTTTTGTAGGGCTTTGTATTAGTTCAGAATATGCCTAGTACTGGAGAATGTTTATGCTGTTGTTACTGAGATGACCAGAATCTGATTTTTTATTGAGTTCTATGGGTGAATGTCCTAGTTCTGCTCTGCACACATTGTCAAGGGAGAGGTTTCTATGGATGTAGAATGTATGTTCAAAAAGAAAAAGCAAGAAACATAACATAGTTTATAACAAACTAAAATGAGTTATAATTTTATAATTTGGTGTTATAAACTGTGCCGTGGTTCTCACTTTTTCTTTTAGTTCCTTAGTGTGCGAGCATCTTGCATTTCCTTTGTTTTTTGCATGATATATGTTTACATTAATACTGTGCGGATCCAGTGTGCAGTTTCAGAGTAGTTATGTTGGGGTTGCCAAGCCCTCTTGTTTAGCACATTTAGTGGCATGTTTACTAAGCTCTGCACTGGTCACTTGTGTGGGCTGTGTTACCAGAACAAGGCTGTAGGCTAACTTCAGGAGAGGACAGGTACATCCCCCTATAATTACCGTGCTTGAGGTGGCATTAGTTGCACCCATGCTACTTGTCTGAGCCATTATGTTTGTTTCTGCCAACAATGCAGATGCCTATGTGTGAGTTCTTTCTTTCGCCTCACTCTGGAGGAAAGTATAATTTTGAGAAAGAAATCCTGAAAACCTAGGAATAATGGAAACAACATGGATCTTACTCCCTGGTCCAGCTGGAAAGTGGCCGTGTTATTTTCACGCTTCTTTCGTTCCAGCTTCACATCCTACTATCAGTACATTGATTGCATGACTGCCAGTAGGAAGTGATGCTAGAGCGAGAGAAAGCCAGAATAACACAGGCTCAGTCAAGAAATGAAAATACGTCCTGGGATACGGCAAGGAGAAAGCATGGATTTATAGGGGAGGCAAGGGCAACCAATTTTATGACCCCATTGGCGCTCTGGGAGCTGTTTTAGCAACACGGGATCAGGATGGCCCTAAATGATAATCTTTTGCAATACCGGTTGGCTGTTTAGGGATGTGACTTTCACACTTGGGAGTCTGCAGAAGGCTGTTTGTCTTATCAAAGCATAGCACAGAAAAACATTTTAGGGAAAAATAATAATCAGATTGCTTTAATATATCTTACGGACACTAATGTTTGGGTTTCCTGGTCCAGTTTATTAAAAGTGAATTGCCTGGGCACAGTAATGCAAGCTGCTGAGTCAGTGCTGACTCCTGGCAGTCCAGAAGCCCCAGGATTTTCATGGCAAGGTGTGACCGGAAGTAGATTGCCAGGCCTTTCTTCCAAGGCAATGGAGGGTAAAGTGACTTGCTGAAGGCCACCAGGAGTACCAGTGGGAATTGAACACTGGTCTCTTGGTCTCTCCTAAGCTACTCCTCCACTCCATATAGAGAATATATTTTTTATTTTACAGCAGTCTAATGACATGCTTGTATACTGTTGGCCTACTTTACTAATTATTCTTCACAGTAATACAGCTTGTAACCTACTGATTTGACATTGAAACTATTTAACACATATGGTTTAAATCAGCAGTATGTTAATATCATTGCTGTCTTCCTACAGTGACAGACTTATGTTGTGACTAATCTTTGCATCAGCTTTATACCAGTTTTGCTTATAGTTTCTAGATGTACATTGATTGCATGGTTATCATGTTGCTGATGCCTACATTCTGTACAAAATCTTCTCCTGCATATTTTTTTCAATGTATAAATATTTCTGAGCTGTCTGTACAGCTGAATGTTTTTCTTTTGATCCATATCTAAAATTTAGCTTGTTCATATGATGCTAAATATTTACTGCTCAGTAGTTACTTATATTCTGGCTATGCATTTGTCCCTTCGCTGCAGTTTTCTTACAAAACTGGATTTGAAGGAGAAATACTAGCATCATGTGAAGAGAGTTCAGAAAGGAGTTTTGGGAAAAATGGGGTGGGATGTAGCTAGCATTAACAGTAATGAGGAAAGGGGTGCCAATCTATAGGTTGCAGGAGGGTTACCAGAAACTCTAGCACCGGCCCTGCCTTTAGCACCCTTCTGGCTTTGGTCATCGCCTGCCACCTTCAAATCCTCAGTCATTATCACCCTGAGATCCCTCTCTTGGTCTGTACACACAAGCCTTTTATCCCCTATCGCATATAGCTCCTTTAGGTTTCTGCATCCCAAATGCATCACTCTGCATAGATCATTCTATTTCTTTTGTAGATCTTTTCTCTTGTGGTCTACTCTCTCCAAAGCGTCTACTCTGCTGCAAATCTTCATGCCATCTGCAAAAAGGCAGACTTTTCCTTTTAACCCTTTGGCAACTCACAAAGCCACTGAACAGTACTAGTCCCAGGACCTATCCCTGAGGAACTCCACTACTTACTCTACTTTTTTCTTACTGCCACCTTCTGTTGTCTGTCAGCCACACAAATTGGTATTCAGCACCTTTGAGTCTTGCATTTCCACCTCTGGCCTTCCTCCTCTTCCTAATATGCCTAAAAAGGTTTTGTCTCCTTGTTTCACATTTTTAGCCATTTTTTCTTCTGCGTGTACTTTTGCCATCCTGATTGCTTTCTTTGCCTCTTTTAGTTTTATCTGATATTCTTTCCTCTTTTTGTGCTCCTCCGAAATCTGTAAATGCTATGTCTTTTTGCCTTTATTTTTGCAGCCACTTCTTCGAAGAACCATATGTCTCCTTTTCCTCGTTTTTATTTACCGGTACTGTCCTTACATATAGATATGTTGCCCTTTTTATAGCCTCTTTCAGCCCACTGCCTTTTCTCTTCCCTTATCTCGTCTCACCCTGCCAAGCCTGTATTTTTGAAATCTAGGACTTTGTGTCTGCTTTTACTTCAAACCACACAGTGTGGTGATTACTGCTACTCAAAGGGGCACTTACCCAGACATTATGTTTTGTGGTTTATTAAAACTTAATATATTGCTCTTTGAGGGTAGCAGAGCAGTTTACAAAAACTTAAAATAACATTAAAAAAGACACATTAAAGTAATAGAAAAAGAACTCCATTTGAAACACTGGATCTAGCACTGACCCTTCCCTGGTGGGTTCCATCATCAATTGTCTGGAGCAAAGTCTCTTGTAAGGCATCCATTTTTATATTTCTTTCCGTATTTGCAGATGGGATACTCCAATCCTCATCTTGTAGATTAAAACCACCCAGCTTCATCACCTCGCCCTTCACTGCCACCTCTGCAGTATCACTTATCAAGTTTTTGTCCATTTCTTCTGTTTTAGTTGAAGGTCTGTTGACTATACCAGTAGTTACATCTCCTCTTTCCAAAACAATCTAGAATGCTTCTTCTTTTCCCCATGTCCCTTGCATTTCATCTGCTTTAATATTGTTTTGGACATAGAGGGTTCCACCCACCTAAATAGTTATAGCCAGGTATGGTGATATCCCATGCATGAGACTCACGGAATAATGTGTCTGCAATGACCATTTCCACCATCACGGCTTCAGGAACTCTGTTGCTTAGATTGTAACCATTTGTGTTCACTGCCTTCCAGCAGGTTTTGGCTGACTTGCTTGTATTTTGTATGACTTTTATTCCTGATTCCTCTTCCCCTTTGTTATTGATGCATGAGTTAAAATGATCTCTTTATTTTCAACAATACTGTTATGCTTTTGGCTGGGGCAACATCCTGAACTTGTTTTCTTTGAGCAATCATCTATTTTCTCTAGTTTAAATGCCTGCCCACATATTGTCTGAATTTTTCACTTAGGGTCCTTTTTCCGTCGTTACAGTAGAGCCTTTGTTGTTCCATCTCTTGCCTCAGCTGTCAGTATATCTTAAACCTTCTTATGTGTGATGCGGCCTCTCTTCTTCCTTGCTGTAAGCAGGTAGAACTTCTGAGAATGCTGTAGGGTTGACAGTAGGTCTAAAGTTTCTTTCCTAGAATTTGGAAGTCTCTTTGCACTGAAGAGGTACTGTTTTTCCTTAGCCAGATCATTTGATCCCAGATAGATAACAAGTGGAGGGGTAGCTTTGGGAACCAAGAGACCAGGGTTTGATTCCCACTAGCACTCCTTGTGGCCTTGGGCAAGTCACTTAACCCTCCGTTGCCTCAGAAAAATCCAAGTTGTCAGTGTCCCTGTTTAATGTACATTACCAAGTTTAGGTTACAATGTAAACCGCTTTGACTGAAATGATAATGCAGTATAAAAAAGCTGGTAAAATAAAATACTTTCCTCTGTTACTTCACTAACAGTTCTGTATTTCTGCTAGCTGAAGATCTACCACCTGACCCTGGAACTGTGTTCCCAAGTTAGTGCCTCCAATAATGGAGTCTCAAAGTAGTAACAGTTTTCTGTTTTGAGATCTTTGGACAGTGCCTTGGCCATTTTGGGTACTTGGGATGTCACCCTTCTTATATAAGGCCATTTCAGTTTTCATTAATGGAGTCGCCTCATTTACCAAAGCAGAGAAGGCATTTTGCAGGGGTATATTTTGGCGGGCTGGGTGCGTGTTAAAGATTGTAAGCTACTAGAACCCAATACGATCCATTTATCTCTGGGTTCTTTGGAGGAAATGGTGTTGGATTGTTTTCAAGTTGTATCCTGGGGAGGGGGGCGTCTTTTTTTGCAGTTAATTCTTTCCTTAGTTGAGTCAATTCTTTTTTTTATAGCAGATCATTTTAGACAGATGGGGCAAATTCTAAGGCACCAAATGGTTTTCTTTAGGGTTAAGGCACCACAGCTATTGCATTGAATAAAATGCCATTTTGATTACTGGATTTGATATAGAGCAGTTGATATTTAAAAAAAACAGCAACACAGATGTGCCTTCCACCTAAGGACAAGTGATTATGGGGGTCATTTTAGATGCTCGATTTGTGATTTGCACATCTGAAAACAACCTTTCAGATATGCCAATCACAGCCACATCCCAAGAGCCATTTTAGAAAGCCTCAGATTTACCCATGCCCAGCGTGATCACATCTATGTCACACTGGGGTGTAACGGAGGAGTATCCAGGGCGTTCTGAAAAGATACACGTGCACCCGTTCTTAGAATGATGCCAGCATACATGCTTATGTCTATTTCTGTTCTAGGAATAAATAGCCACTTGGCAACCTAACAACTGTACAGAGAAGAGGAAAATGCCCTCTAGCTTCCCCAGTAATATTCATTCTTTCCAAAAGCATTCTAATAAATGGAAGGGCCTTTTTCCTTGTTGCCGCACCACAGCACATCTCTGCTTGCAAAACGACAGACTGGGATGTGTATGTGGCGAGATGTGTATGTGGTGTGTGGATTTGGGTGGGCGTGCATGTGTATAACTGCATGGATAGTGATTGGATGTGATCTGTTTGAGGTTGGGGGGGAAGGAAGTTCCTGAGTACAGTATGTTTTTTGAGTAAGTGGGGGATATCAACAAGTGTCTGGATAGGGTAGTTGTGTGCACATGGTGTGTGGGTGTGTGTATGTGTATGATTGAATAGGTAGTGAATGAGTGGGTGTGGTGTGTTTGATGTCTGAATCTCCCACTTCCTTTCTCCCTCACCCCTCTATTGTTACCTTATGTATATTTTCCCTCTGCTGTCATTTTCTTTCTATCCTATTGCCTCTCAACTTCTTCCTGTCACTTTCCTTTTCCTTGTGTCTTCCCCTCTTGCTCCCACCTTCCAATCAAGGGCTCACAGCTCCCCAGACTCAACCATTCATCCACTGCTTCTCATCCCTTCTCTCTCATCCCCCCAGGTTCCCTTGCTCAGGCACACGCCCTCATTCTTATCCTTTCCAGACTCAATGCCCTCTTCCTCCCCCTCTCCAAGCTCCGTCTCTTAACCACACTAAAGGCCAATTCCCCTCTCTCGCCCCCAAAACTCATTCCTCCTCTCTCATCCCTTCTAGCATCCTTCTTTTGCCCCCACCTCTTCCTCATCCCCGACAGCATCTGCCAACAATGTCTTCCAGATCTTCCTGCTAGACCAATCCAAACTAATGGATTATCTCCCTCTGCCAGCAGATAATGGAGACAGAGAAAAAACCAACTATGCCATGACATCATCACTATAAACAATTGGTCTCACAAATCAGAAATCTCCAAAAATACTATAAATCACAAAAAAGATTTCCAAATACTTAAAATCATTAAATCTCTTTGAAACCACTTATTGAAAACAATTATAATTTGAATTAGAGACCATCAGAAAAGAGGCTAAAGTTAGATAACATCTAATAAGAAGCCTGAAGCACCAACATATGGTCTCTCCACCCAGTACATTAATTAATTATTATTTTATTTCACTAATTTTATTATTTTATAAACACCATTTTATTTTAATAAAAATTCAAATAAGAGAATCCAATAGATTCATAAACATAAAGACACTATTTAGCTGCTCTCAAGTCGAACCTGACATGATCATGTTTCAGGCCAAAAAGACAGTCTTGCTTTAGGGGAATTATTTAAAATAGGCGCATGTAGCATCCAAGACTTATAGCATCAAGTGCATACTGCTTTCAAATTATGCCAAAATTGAAACGGACATGACCTCATTATAAATACTCATAAAGGACCAATCAGTTTAAAACAGCAATCAGAGGTAAACAGCTCACATTAAGGTGGCCCACTCTATCTCCTGATTGAGACCCATCGGCATTACAAAATTTAGACGGAAGATCTTTTGTTGTTCCTTTACATTCAAAAGTGCTTTGCGATCTCCTCCTCTTCAATCATCAGGCACCATATCAATCACCCACCACTTAAAAAAGTATTATCGTGAGCATGTTGAACAAAATAAGAAACCAGAGGGGCCGTCATCGTTTTTTGTTTAAGCGACTAAGGGGCTTGTTTACAAAGCCGCGGTAGCGGTTTGCGATCGTAATCGGAGCCGCGGCCCCATTGATTTCAATGGGGCCGCGGCTGCGATCGCGAACCACTACCGCGGCTTTGTAAACAAGCCCCTAAGATAGTTCGTCAGATGAATCTTTATAGGTTGCTTTGTGCGGCCAGAATATATCCTTGGGCAGGTACACACAATAATTTAAATCACATAACTTGACAAACAGTTTGTAGTATGACTAGCATGATATAATTTTTCATTCAAAGGATCCTCCCAAGAAGGCCCACACAAAGCAGAAGAACACCATGACAGTGTTCACATCGCACATGTCCAACCATATCAGTTGATTGTCTCAAAGGTAATTTAAGCCATTCAGAGAGATTACACCCTCGATACTAGACAATACGAGGGGGAGATTCCAACACTTTATGTACTGAAAGAACTCTCCAATGAGAATAGATCAATCTCCTCAACATGGTACTACCATGCATAAAGGGCAATACACATGTCAAATGGGATTCTTCCTCACGCTGCCTATATAATAACAAATGATGACAGGCATATTTCGCCCTACGAAAAAGCTCTCCTTATAGAGTCTTCAGGATAGCTTCTCGGAAGTAAACAATGCCACAATTCTTCAACTCTCAAATTGAGCTTGAGAGGAACAAATCCTCTTAAGACGAGGAATTGTCTCACTGGAAGATTCCATTTCAAAGCAACTGGATGACAACTTTGATAGCAGAATAATTTATTCCGCTCAGCTATTTTCTAAATAAAGTGGTCTGTAATGAACCTTCTTCTTTGAAGATCAGTATATCCAAAAACTCTGTCTCCGAAAATGAATATTTAGTGGTGAACTTAAGATGACAATCCACTCCATTAAGATTCTCAAAAAATGTCATCAGCATTTGAAGGGTACCCGACCACAAAAAGATGTCATCTAAAAATCTACACCACAACAAAACATTTGAAAAGAAGGTAGAAGCACAGACATATTGCTCTTCAAATTCAGCCAGCACTAATGCCACCAAAGAGGGAGATACCGAAGAGCCCACAGCAATAACCATGATGAGAGCATAATACTCTCCCTCATAATAAAAGAGTTTCATGTCAAGGTGTTGAATGAGTTACGAATATTGCCTGATCTTTGTATTCAGCGAGTTGATAAGGGTGGGAGCATAGTGTTACAGTTGCAACAACAATATCATATGGAAATACTCCGTCAGATTTTGAATGATGTCTTATCATAAGCTTGATGGGACTCTTCTGGTGGATTTAGTAAAAGACATTAAATGGATAGTAACTCAAGCTATGAATGGTGGTATGCTGTTTGAAAAAAATATGATTATCTAATTGAGAAATGTCTGAGAACACCTTTCATTTTTATGTTGCCAAAAGTTCATAAAGGTTTATCGTCACCTCCAGGATGCCCCATAGTTTCTTTAAGAGGCTCTATTTTGGAACCTCTGGCCAAATTTGTGGATGTTCTTTTGAAGCCTCTTGCCAGTAGAGTTACACTATTTATTCAAGATACTACTCATTTTTTGAGATTGTTAAAAGGGGTGTCTACATCTATGGTTGGTAACTATGGATGTGACTTCTTTGTACACAGTGATAACCCAACAAAGAGCTTTAGATGTTGCTACTCGTCATCTGATGGTGTCTCAGCAAGGTCACAGAATTTCTGCTGATTTTATGACTCAAATATTGACACTTGAATTGATACAAAACTATTTTTATTATGAGGGAGATTATTATGCTCAACTTCGTGGCATTGCTATGGGCTCTTCGGTAGCTCCCTCTTTGGCAACATCAGTGATGGCTGAATTTGAAGAGCAATACGTCTATGCTTCTACTTCTTTTCAAATATTTTGTTGTGGTGTAGATTTTTAGATGACATCTTTTTATGCTGATGACATTTTTTGAGAATGTTAATGAAGTGGATTGTCATCTTAAGTTCACCACTAAATATTCATTTTCATATCCTCCGATAGTTCGGGCATATTATTTACTCTCTGGGAAGAAGGGTTCAACCTCTACTATTATTGGGACACAGCAAATGGCCACTTTAAATATCTCAGAGTTTTTGGAGTCTTCTCAAGAAGAACTGATTACATCTTCTACCACATTAGTGACTTTTGCACTTATTTCTGATAAAGAATGGTTGCTGAAATAGTTCTTTAGGAAAAGTAGTTTATTGTTTCAGAGATTGTCAGTTCGGATGTAACCAGACTTAGCCAAAGATACACAGAAATGCCAATGAGAATTTCTGCTCCTTCGGCCTGGAGTTCATCAGCTGGGAAGTCTCTTCTTTCTGAAGCACCCTTATAAGTGTCTGATTAAACATCAGTCTGTTTCTTATATTTTTATGAGCCCTCCTAGCTGAGGACCTTTTTGCATGCATGACGCCTCGAAGCTTCCATAGAGTCTCCTGTGGGATTGTGAATACAGGTAGAAAGTTGGTTGTTCTCAGCTAATTCTTGTTATTTAGGGGATGGTTTTTATTTTCTTTATTTCTCCCTCTCCTGTTATTTGTGGGCTAGGGGTAGTAACTGCTTTATGGGATTTTTTTCTTCTTGGTTTGAGATTTTGCAAGATGTATTACTTGTTTGTTGCTCGTTTTCTGTATAAGGATGTCTCCTTGGAAGTATTGTAAAAATTGCATAAATATAAAATTTAAAGAATATATTCATTTTCGGAGATAGATTTTTTGGATATACTAATCTTCAAAGAAGAAGGTTCCTTACAAATCACTTTATTTAGAAAATCAGTTGAGTGGAATAAATTATTCCGCTATCAAAGTTGTCATCCAGTTGCTTTGAAATGAAATCTTACAGTGAGACAGCTTCTCCGTCTTAAGAGGATTGTTCCTCTCAGGCTCAATTTCTGAAGAAAGCTGAAGAATTGTGGCATTGTTTACTTCAGAGAGGCTATCCTGAAGACTCTATGAGAGCTTTTCGTAGGGCGAAATATGCCTGTCGTGATCATTTGTTATTATATAGGCAGCATGAGGAAGAATCCCATTTGATGTGCGTATTGCCCTTTATACATGGTAGTACCATGTTGAAGCGACTGGTTTATAGTCAATGGAGAGTTCTTTCAGTACATAAAGTGTTGAAATTTCCCCATTGAATTGCCTCTCATCGAGGATGGAATCTCTCTGAATGGCTTAAATTACTTTTGAGACAATCAACTGATATTGTTGGACATGTGCAATGTGAACATTGTCAGTGGTGTTCTACTGCTTTGTGTGGGCCTTCTTGGGAGAATTCTTTGACTAGAAAATTATATCATGCTAGTTATACTACGAACTGTGTGTCAAGTTATGTGATTTGTATTATTGTGTTTCTCCAGGACCAAGCAGGAAGTCAGTCCTCACATATGGGTGACATCGACGCCGATGTCACCCCTATGTGAGGACTGATTCCTGCTGCTCCTGGAGAACACCTGTTACAGGTGAGTAACTACTCTTTACCTGCTCCAATAGCAAGAGGTTATATAGATCCCTCTTCCACACCACAAATGTAGGGCCTGCTGGGGTCATCCAGCTACATAAGAGGAGGTGGCATGCAACTAACAAGACCCGACCTATCCAGCGCCTCTGAGGGCCCTGAGCTGCTCCAATACCCAACACCAGGCCTAAGACAGTAACTTTCGAATCAGCAGGCATGTTTAGTCCTAAAAGAGATATCAAATACCCATCTTTCCAGTAGCGCTTGGCCACAGGACAACTCCACCACATATGTTTCAGATCAGCTTTCTCTGTAGCATGCAAGCAATGTTATAACAGCATTGATCGGGTACTCCCATCCCACCCCGGATTGCTGTAAAAGACCAAAATAGATTTGGGGTCTCTTTCTCCTCCATAAGAAGATATTAAGAGTTCGCTCGAGAGTGCAATGATCTTTGCAAGTCAGCCATATGGGAAGTACTTGCAGAGCATAAAGCCACTTAGGGAAGAGAATCATCTTATATAGAGCTATGCGCCCCTCCCCCCCAAAGACAGGGGGAGATCACTCCACCATGTCAGTCGAGTCTGTGTATCTAATAAGAGCACCTTTACATTGAGGTCATATAGCCTCCTGGGATCTGCTGGTAACTGAATATCCAAATATTTCAAGGCCGTATTAGCCCACTTAAGGGGAAAGATTCCAGCCCACCCAGACTGAACCCTTGGATATAAATGCAGGGCTTCAGATTTATCCAGATTTAGTTTGAGCCCAGAGAATAACCCGAAGCCCCCAAAAAGTTTCAATAAAGGAGGAAGAGTATCTTTCAGGGAGCCCAAATATAAAAGGATATCATCAGCAAATGCTGAGACAACAGAATTCCTCCGCTGTATTTGCACCCCCATCAGCCGGGGATGGGTGCAGATACATTCTAACAGGGGTTCAAGTGTCAAAACAAAAAGTAGAGGTAATAGAGGGCAACTCTGTCGTGTCCCTCACCTAAGAGGGAAGTCGGTTGCTAGGGAACCATTTACTAAAATCTGCCCTCATGGGTCTGAGTATAGTAGCTGTATCACATCCATAAAGAAACTCCCCAGCCTCATAATCTCTGGCACCATGTACATATATTGCCAATTAAACTGGTTGAATGCTTTTTCCACGTCAAAGCTAATCAAAAGAGCTGGGGAATCCGTCTCTATGGACAGATGGAGTGAAGAAAGAATCTGACGTATGTTTTTGACTATATGCCTAGATGGGGTAGAAGTGGGGCTAATCATCCTGCCATTATTCTGGCAAGCAACTTTATATCCACATTCAAGAGGGAGATTGGTCAATAGGATTCTGGCAATAAGACATGAATGTAGCCTTTTAATTGCTCGCACTACCTCCAGAACATCAATGGGACAAGCAAGGTAAGTGGACCTGAGCTAAAATGTCTTGTGCAGTGTCTGGAACATCCAGTTCTGCTGCATATAAAGATTCATAAAAGCTCTGGAATATTTCCTTGGTATGTGCCCTCGTACGCAATTGACCCCCAGCATCTTGTAGTGCTCCCACATATCTCTGCTCCTCTGCTCACCCAAATTAAGCCTGAGAGGAGTTTCCCCACTTTGCCCCCAAATTTATATAGCTTGTATCGATAGTATACATAGGACAGATCAAGTGACCTGCTCATGTTAATATGTTGACCTCCTTTTGTAGTTGGGTCAAAGTGTCCTTCCTATGCGGTGTGGGATGTGCGGTAAATTGCCTACAGGCCAAACACAGCTCTTTCTCTAACTGAAGTAACTGTTTCCCTTGTATTTTGCCCTTGGTAGCCATATACTCAATAATGTGGCCACGTAATACCGCTTTGGCGGTTCCCCAGAATAACATGGGATTGTCTCGGTGTACTGCATTAATCTTGGCATAATCCTCCTACTGTGCCTGTAAAAAGCCATCAAATTGGGTGTCCATTAAGGAATATCTCCAGGGGGGTACCTTTGGAGGTAGGACCCCACCTCAGATCTACCATACGAGCACACAGTCCTAAATAGTTATGGGTCCTATCTCCGCTCGAATCAACCGATCAAATAGTAAAGCAGATCCTATGAAATAGTCTATCTTAGAAACATAGAAACATGATGACAGAAAAAGACCACATGGCCTATCTAGTCTGTCCTTCCATAACAACAACTACAACAGTCCACTTTTTACCTTTAGAGATCCTCTGTGTTGGTCCCATGCTTTTTTGAATTCAGTTACTGTCCTCATCTCTACCACCTCCACTGGGAGACTATTCCATGGATCCACTACTCTTTCTGTAAAGAAATATTTCCGCATATCACTCCTGAATCTATCTCCCTTCACCCTCATCCCATGTCCCCTCGTAGCAGAACTTGCTTTCAATTGAAAGAGGCTCTCTCCCTGAACATTTATGCCACGGAGGTATTTAAACATCTCAATCATATCACCTCTATCCCGCCTTTCCTCTAAGGTGTACATATTAAGATCCTTAAGTCTGTCCTCATATGCTTTATAATGAAGCCCATTAATCATTTTAGTAGCAACCCTCTGCACCGACTCCATCCTGTTCACATCCTTTTGAAGGTGCGGTCTCCAGAATTGCACACCAAATGAGGTCGCACCAAAGACTTATACAGAGGCATTATCACCTCCTTTTTTCTGCTAGCCATTCCTCTCCGTATGCACCCAAGCATCCTTCTAGCTTTTGCCGTCACCTTTTCTACCTGTTTAGCTACTTTAAGATCATCAGACACAACCACGCCTAGGTCCCGCTCTTCTTTAGTGGACAAAAGTACTTCACCTCCTATACTGTATTGCTCCCTTGGACTGCTGCAGCCCAAATGCATGACCTTACATTTTTTAACATTAAATCCCAGCTGCCAAATTATAGACCCTATATCATGGGCTCTAGACAAATGTGTGTAGTCTCTGTCCAGCGGCTGTCAACCAGGTCATGGCCTTCACAAACGCCCTGAACCCACTGTGCCCTGCGGTCCCATATCAGATTTCACTGCCCCGATCTGTCCATTCCTCCATCACACAATTGAAATCTGCCCCGATAAGAAGCAAGACTGTGCCTGCATCGGTGAAGCACTTGCTTACCTTAGTATAAAAAAGAAGATCACATAAAACTGGGGCGCATAAAGATTTACCAGGGCTTCCCGCTGCTCCTTGATTGTTCCAGCTACAAAAAACATATCATCCTCCTGGGTCAGCAAGACTTTTTTCCGCTGCAAATCCCATCTGTTTATGAGCAAGGATAACCACCCCTGCCTTCCTCCCTCCCCCCCCCCCCCAGAGGACACTCCGTAGACTTCTCCCACCACCATCTTTTATTTTTTATTTATTTATTTAACAATTCTTATATACCGCACTATTTATTATCAGTGCGGTTTACATTTAACAAAGAATACTCAGATCAGAGAAGACTGATTGAGTTTACGTTATAACAGGGAATAGAACTTGGAGAACATGGGTAACTATTTACATATTGACATATTTCAGGATAGATGCAGAATACATGAAACTATATACATAAAGATATGGCATAATAGATGATACTTGATCTGAAAGTACGTAAGATGCTTCCAGGCTGGCGAGAGAATGCTTGGGGCTTGAGCGTTATGTTGTGTAGGGGGCTCTAGTAGGGGTTGGGGGATGGTTTCTTGGAGTCGGGGTAGCAGCTTGAGAGAAATGGAGCAGAAAGAGGTGGTGTTTTATTGCTTTCCGGAATTGTAGAAGGTCTCGGATCGCTCTGATTTCTGGAGGGAGGTCGTTCCAACATTTTGGTGCGTAGTGGGCAAAGGTTCTTCTCCTGGTTGTTTGTGAGCACTTTATGGAGTCTTTAGGGATAGTCAGAGTGTTGTCTGTTGCTGTCCTTCTGGTTCTGGTTTTTGGAGTAGGTGTGATAAGTTCCTTGAGAGAATTGGGAGCGATGTTGTTGATAATCTTGAATGTTATTAGCAGAATCTTATATGTTAGCCCGGAGTATATCGGTAACCAATGGAGATCCTTAAGTATTGGTGTGATATGGTCTGATCTGGCTAGACCGCAGAGGACACGGGCGGCGGCGTTCATAGCGTGTTGGAGAGGATTGAGAGTGTTCTTTGGTAGGCCATACAAGATTAAGTTTGCATAATCTAAATGTGGTAGTATGAGGGCCTGGAAGATGGTTCGGAAGTCGTCAGCAGGTAGCATAGGTTTGAGATGTCTCAGTGTTCTAATTTTGTTGTAGATAGACCTGGTGATGTTTTTTATGTGTTCCTTGAAATCGAGATGCTGGTCCAGAGTAATGCCGAGATAGCGTATGGCATTACGACTTGGAACCTCCGCATCTCTTACTCTTAGGATGGAGGGAGGAGTTTTGAGTTTAAAGTGTTCCACCTCGGTCTGGTGAGTTTTCTGCAGAAAAGCAAAGTCCACTTGCCTGTCACGGAGCGTCTGGAGCACCTTATGGTGCTTGATGGGGCTACCCAGACCACAAACATTCCAAGACACAAAACTAAATTTGCTACCCATTGTTAATAGGCAATGGGCCATATGGATCAGCATTGAGATGATCTCTTCTCCAAAATAAGGCTGGCTGTGCCAGCCTAGCGCCATCCTTTGCCTGCATGTAGAGCAGCTCACCCATCCAGTCCTTCACAGTACCAGCACATTTAATGTTTTCCCAACCTGGGACGGAACCCCACCCCCCCCCCAACAAACTCCAGAAGTGCACTCCCTATTCCAAAAAAAAATCCATAATCCCAATTTGTTGAAACTTTATTATTCTCCTGCTGTATGTATCTAAATCCCCTTGCCCCCGCCCCCGCCCCCTTCCTCTTCCCAACCATACTCCTCATCTGAGTCCTCCATAGAGTTCACATATTTGCATCAGGGCTCCACCTAGAAAATCATAAGCTTCACCCACTACGCATTCACTCCAGCCACCCTCCAGTTTCTCACACACATGTAGGCACCCAGCACCAACCTCTCACTCAACTATGCACCTTTCATCATTGCCATGTTCATTGGTAAACCATACCATTCCCCTGCAGACAACTCGGCACTGGCCTGCAGTAATACTTTGGGCCATGAATGGGGGGGGTCTAGTACAGCCGTTCCCATTTTAACAGCCCAGACAGTTCTAGTGTGTTCCCTGATACAGTTAGCGATAGTCATTCTGGTGGCAAAACCCTACAGATTGTCAATAATATAGGGTTCTCCTGGATTGGTCACAGCAAGACGGCAAAATGGCTCCTTCAACATGCCTTCCTCGGTCTTTTCTCTCTGCTGATCCAGTCAAAGTAGCCTAGCCGGGGCAACCCCCCCATTTCACCCTTCACTCAGTTCATTTAAAAATGCTTGAGTTTCTGCCGGGGTCGCAAAGTATTGCTGTTGATTTTGGTGCTCCACATGCAACCTTGTAGATACAATAATGTGAATTGCAGCCTCTTTGCCACTAAGGCGCTGCAGATGGTGACAAATTCCCTGCGGTGCCAACTAACTGGGGGGGGGGGGGAGTAATTCTGGAACACCAGCATTGTTTTGTTCCCCTATTGGGGTTGGCGCTGACCTCTCACAGCTTTTAGTATGGCTTATTTTTGCACATAATTGAGAAATCAGACTATTACTACCCGGGGCAATCTGCACCCTTGTGCCAGGGCCCCGATCTGTATGCTCTTTCAACAGTCAATGTCCCCAGTGAAGCATCCAAAGTGAGGTTCAAGGGCAGCCAGGTCTCCAAGTACCCACATAGTTCAGGTTCGGCAACGGTTTCAGGTATCCCGACGAAGCGGAGATTCTTACGTCTGTCCCGATTCTCTAGGTCTTCCAACTTCTCGCCCTGTTGTTTAAGCAGATCTTCCAGCCTACTCAGGTCCAAGGCCTGTGACTGCTGAACACCCTCCACTTCAGACAGTTGATGCTTGGCTTGGTATATTCTGCCGCTGAACTCTGTGACAGCTTGCCCAACTTGAGTAAGTTGTTCGGATAAGGCTTGAAAGTGACCCTCCAATGCCTTTACCACTGCGTGAGTAACTTCTTCTACCACACCAGAGAGGTTGTGTTGGCGCAGACTGGCTGGGGCCTTTTCTACCATCTTGGTTTCCAGAGCGCAACTTTTATCTTTCCAAGCGGGTTTAGCAGCCATCAGATGAAATTCAGCTCTATTCTCCACCTGTCGAGAAGAGTAAGCTGCACTGTTTAGATATCTTGAACAGCACAGTTCTGGGGAAATTTAAATGCAGATATCTATAGTTTTAGGCGGGAGCCCCTGGAGCCAGGCAAAAAAGCAGCTACTCGGCTCACTGCATCACATGACCCCCCCCCCATTTGAATTTTAATTAAAATAAAATGGAGTTTGTAAAATAATAAAATTAGTAAAGTAATAAAATAAGAAATTAATGCACAGGGTGGAGATACTATATGATGGTGCTTAAGGCTTCTTATTAGGTATTATTTAACGTTAACTTTAACCTCTTTTTTGATGGTCTCTAATTCAAATTAGAATTGGTTTCAATGAGTGGTTTCAAAGAGACTTAATGATCTTAAGTATATGGAAATCTTTCTTGTGATTTATAATGAGATCACTGGCATAAAACCCAGTGCAGCTAGGGGCACCCTCCAGTATTTTCTCTGTCTCCAGCAGATGGTGGTTGCTGTTTTCACTGCAGCTGAGGCCTGGAGTTCCTGGCGGACAATGGGGCTCACAGGCTAGTTGAGCTCGGTCTTCTGGGAGCCCCAGGGCATATATGATATACTCTTCTGGCTGGTCTTACCCGTTGTCCTTTTGTGGGAGAGTTCCTGGCTATGAGAATCAGCATAACCAAGGATCAGGAGGATTCTTTTTTGATGGGGGTGCCTGTAGCTTCATTTATTTCTTCTATTTTTTGTTTAGGCTTAAAGTTATGTTATTTTCTTTTTTTTTCTCTTTGCTAAAGTAAGGAAAAGGAAAGGAGGCTCAAGAAAGGCACATGGCCAATGAGCCCCCTCTCTCAGTTTCCCTGCCACACACACACATATGGAGATCACAGCCAGGAAATTGTCCAGAGTCGTCTCTGTGCTAGCGGCTGGGTGTTTGTGAGTTGAGCGTCAGACTGCACAGATCGCCGAACTGTGAGTGTGTGGCCTGCTTCCCGCCCATTTTCTTAAACCCTGTCCTAGTGCAGGTGTGCGTGCGATCTTGCAGCCTTATCTCACCATGCCCTTTCTCTCCTGCAGTGTCTTGGTTGCGGCAGGTGGTGGCAGTGATTTTTGATAGATTGCTTGTGCACTGCTTGTGCAGCCGATCCCGGGGATGCTTTTGGCGCATCTTTGCCAGCAATTGCCCAGACTCAGCGATGGCTCCTTCTGAGGGCCCTGAGGATCTTCCTGTTCCGTCGACGGCTTCTGGGTCACCACTGGAGGGGGATGCTTCCCCTCCTCTCCTTTTTTTGCAAAAGCAGCAAGTTGTTCAGCAGGCCCACAGCTTCCGCAGCAGCAGCTCATGGATCTGGCAGCTGCTGAATTTTTGTTGATTTTCCAGCATGCATGGAGCTTGTGGAAGGGGGAGCAGGCTCTGTCCCTGTCTCAGGCTGCTTCTCCCGCTCCTCCATCCACCCCCGTGGGGGGCTCCTGGAAACATTTCCAGGCTGCTGAGAAGGACCATGGGGGCAGTAGACCATCTAAGGAAGCAGCATGGAAGTCTGACTCCCTGGAAGGGGATGATTTGGATGGTGGCTTCCAGGATGATTCTAGTGTATCCAGCATGGAAGAGAGGGAGGTTTCCCACATAGATGATGATGGAGAATCAAGAGTGGTGCATCTTTGCCCGCAGGTAGGCGATTCCTGCCTTAGTTGTCCAGATTACGTCCGAGTTGCACATCTCGGACCCTTCTGTAGGAGTTCAGGGACAGTCAAACTCTGACCCCATCCTCATAGGTATAAAGAAACCCTCCAGGACCTTTCCTTTTCCACCGGAGTTACAACAGATGATTTCTGAAGAATGGGGCCAACCTGAAGCAGTCCTGAAGAACCCTCAACATTTGGGTATAATTTACTCCTGGTCTCAGGAGGACTTTGACAAGTGGCTATGCTTTCCCAAGGTAGATGCTCTGGTCATTGTGGTGACCAGGCACACCACCATTCCCGTGGAAGGAGGGGCGATACTCCGGGGTCAGCAAGACTGTAAGGTGGAGGGGCCTTTGAAGACAGCCCTTTCTGCTTCTTCCTTGGTGGTCCAGGTGGCGACGTGTGGAGGCCTGTGTGCTCACGCTTTCTCCGATGGGTTCAACTTGTCACTCTTTAAAATCAGTGCAGTTTACATATAACGTGAAACAGTAAAACAATTTACATAGAACAGGTAGTTTACATAGAACTGAGAACCATGGAACAGGTAATATACAGGTATAAAGAACAGGTGGCTAAAACATTAAATGTTAAATGGGGAAATGAACTTGGAATGTGCAAGAGGGAGAATAGCAAGCTGGACAGTAGAGTCATAGCACCAGGCCTTGTTTATGGTGGATGGTCATAAGCTAGTTGAAACATCTTTAAGGCCTTCCTAAAGGATGATGACTGGCCTGAGATGGCTCGGATTGCTGGAGGTAGGGCGTTCCATAGGGTTGGTGCATAAGCACGATTCTTAGTAGACTGGATACATGTCCTTATTGCTGAAGAGGTGACAAGTGAGTTCACCACGCATGATCTCCTAATTCTGTTTTCAGGGGTATGTTGTATGAGTGCTGTGAGGGAGGTCGCAGGCATGCCGTGAAGAGACTTGAAAGTAAGTAAAAGGGCTTTGTATATCAAGTGGCTTGTTATAGGGAGCCAGTATAGCTGAATCAAGAGGAGCGTGATGTGTTCAAATCTGGATGCACCGAGGAGTGTTCGGGCAGCTCTGTTCATGGCCAGTTGTGATAGCTGGAGAGTGTGCTTTGGCACGCTATGGAAAATTATGTTGGCGTAGTCCAAGTGAGGAAAGATGAGAGCTTGGAATACTGTGCGAAAATCTGAGGGCTCAAGGAGGGGGCGTAGATGACGGAAGGTCCTTATTTTATGGTAGACTGCTTTGATGACATTTTGTACATGGGCTTCCCAATTCAGATGTTGGTCCAAGATGACTCCTAGATAACGTATTTCCTGCTTAGCCATGAGCTCAATATCTTTCACCCTCAGAGAAGTTGGTGGGATGAAAGTTTGGTCTTTGGTTATAAATAAGACCTCCAACTTTCTGCCGTTAACCATCAGGTTGTGGGTAGAGAGCCAATCTGAGACCGCATTGAAGCATCCTGCAATGGAAGAATAGTCGAGGCTGTCTATGGAGAAAGGGGTGTAGAGCAAAACATCATCGGCATAAATGTGGTAGTAAATATTGAAAGATTGTATAATGGCACAGATCGGCTGTAGATAGATGTTGAAGAGCAGGGCGGAGAGGGATGAGCCCTGTGGGACTCCTTGCATTTGATGGAATGTCCTGGATGACTGAGTTCCTATGCAAACTTGTTGCTGGCGATCAGTCAGATATGATTTGCACCAGTTGAGGGCTAGGTTCCTTATACCTTTTTGATGCAAGCGGGCGAGTAGAAGATTATGACTGATCATATCGAAGGCAGAAACAATGTCCATGAATATCAGGATGAATCCTTGTTTCTTTGTGTCTAAGCCTGTGTAGAGTCTGTCCAGGAGAGTCGCCAGTAGGGTTTCCACACCATGTTGTTGGCGGAACCCATGCTGCTGTGGGTCCAGAGGTGAAAGGAGTCGATGTGGTCCTGGATTTGTTGGTGGACAATTTTTTCTAATATTTTAGTCAGGAAGGGGAGGCTGGATATGGGTCTGTAGGAACTGATATCTGATGGATCTAGTTTGTTATTCTTTAGCAGTGGCCTGATGGAGGCGGTTTTGAGGAGCGGTGGAAGAACGCGTTTAGATAGTGCAAGATGAGCGATTCTGGTGATGATCGAGCTAAGGTTGTATTGTGTTTGCTTAATCCAAAATGCTTCCCAATGGATCAGCTAGGGAGGTGGTAGTGTTAATCCCACAGATGATCTTTTCTATTTGCTCAGGAGAGTATGGGTAAAAGACCTCTAGCGTGAGTATGAGTGTGTCACCAGGAGGAGGGAGGTGCATGAGTGAGTTTTCAAGGTCAGTCCATTCTGAGTAGGGCATTGTCAAATTGGTTTTGCTTTGGAAGTATGCAGCAAAGGCCTCTGGGCTAGGAGTACTCGTCGGTTCATTCATGGATGCATCCTTTGTGAGGGATTTAATGAGACTGAAGAGCTCCCGAGGTTTATTAAGGATGTTGGTGTAGTATTCCTTTCTCTTGTGGTTGACTGCTCTTCGATGTTGCTGCAATTTATTCAGGTATGCAATGTGGTCGTTGAGATGCCTAGAGCACCGCCAGCGGCGTTCCAGTTTTCTGAGGTGTAATAATGGTTCATGCAGGTCTTCCGGATACTGATTCAGCACGCTTAGAGTCCATAGCGGCCTTCTTGATGGATGCCTTTTATGATCTCCTGCGCCTTGCCACACGCCTGTGGTTTCAGCAGCTACAGTGGCCCAATGCTGGCTGTGGCTACGAAATTGATCTGCAGATTCAGCCTCTAAAAGCCATTTGGCCAGGTTGCCCTTCAAGAGCTGTCTCATCTTTGGAGAGGATCTGGAAAAGTTTGTTAAGGACCTAGGAGAGGTTAAGCCTCAGAGATTGCCAGATGATAAGCCCAAGGTATCCTTTAAGCATTCCTCTTTGAGTACCCCCGCCTCATAACCGAGGATTCGGGATGTGAGGCGATATCCTCTGGGGAAACTGGCTACTACTTCTTCGGGTTCTAGCTCAAAGTCTCGGTCCTTTCATAGAGATTTTCGTCCCTACTCCTAGTCATCATCTTCTTCTTCCCAGCCCTCCTGCTGATGGGCTGGGGGCCCATTCTAGAGTGTCACAGGTGGGAAGTCAGTTTTACCGCAAATAGACCCATCTAACAACAGACCATTGGGTCCGGACATCATATAAGGCACGGCTATGTGTTAGACTGCTCAAGACCCATCACAGACTCCTTTGCTGTCTCCCCTTGCGGCTCTGCTGTCAAAAAGACTGTCATCCGGGATACCATTCAGTGTCTCCTGACCCTTCGGGCTGTCCATCTTGTGCCTCCCTCAGAATGGTGTCTGGAAAGGTACTCCATCTACGCTGTTCCCAAGAAGAATTGCTCCTTTCATCCTATTTTGGATCTCAAAGGGGTCAGCCAAAGTTTGTGAGTTCCTTGCATCTGCATGGAGACACTGCGGTTGATCATTCAGTCTGTGTGGCAGGGGGAATTTCTCGCTTCCCTGGATCTAGCGGAGGCTTACTTCCATATTCCTATTCAACAGGATCAACAGCATTTCCTGACTTTTGCAATGCTGGCTGGGAATTTCCAGTTCTGCACGATGCCGTTCAGTTTGGCAACCGCCCCCTGGACCTTCTCTAAGGTCACGGTGGCAGTCACAGCCACTCTCAAATGTGAGAGTGTGTGCATACACCCTTATCTATATGATTGGCTCATCTGTGCCAAAACTCGAATGGAGGCCATCCAGTCTGTGCAGCATGTAATCCAACTTCTGGAGGGAATCGATTGGGTCATCAATCACATCAAGAGTTGCCTGACACCTGTCCAGAGCTGGATTTTCTTGGAGCTTGTTTCAACAAGCGGCTGGGGAGAGTGTTTCAGACTGTGGATCGCTGGTCCAAGTTCAACAGTCCACTCTGGGGGTTTCTGGCTGCACTGGCTCTCAGTGTCTGGGATAATCTGCAGCTTCTGGGAGCAATTATTTATTTATTTACTGTCTCTTATATACCGCACTATTCATCATCAGCGCGGTTTACATGGAACAAAATTGCTCAGTACAGTTAACACGTATGAGTTTACAGATAACAGGGCACAAAAACTTGGATAACAGGGGTAAACTATTTACAAAACTTACTACATGGAATCATAAGAACAGAGCAATGGCTGCAATCTTGGAGTTGGTATCCTGGGCACAGGCGCATGTGCGACCCTTTCAAAGAGTGTTATTGAGGTGTTGGTCCCTTTGTACACAGGATCATGCTGTTCGTCTTCCACTTCCCCCAGCCATGTGACACAGCCTCTCTTCGTGGGCCTCTCCTGGTCACTACCAATGCCAGTCTAGCCAGTTGGGGAGCACACTGCCTAAGCCGAACAGCCCAGGTTCAGTGGTCCACGTGGAAGCCAGACTGGCCATAAATCATCTGGAGGTGAAAGCAATCCGCATAGCCTTGATGCTCTTCCTCCAACTGGTCCAGGGCCACACGGTTCGAGTCCTGACAATGCCACAACCGTGGCTTACATCAATTGCCAGGAGAAGACCAATTGTCCAGGGATGGCTAGGGAGATGTACAGGTCTTTTTGGCTCAGCACACTGCAGGACAGGACAGTATGGAGGCCAATTATCTCAGCCATCATCTTCTCGACGGGGAGTGAGAGCTTGCCCCATAGGCCTTCACCCGCATAGTGGACCAATGGGGAGTGCTTGGAGCAGACGATGGCAATGCGGTCAATGCCAAAGTTCCCATCTTTTTCAGTCGCAGCAAGGAAACCAGGTCCAGCAGGGTGGATGTGCTGGTCCAGCTTGGCCTTGGGATCCTCTCCTATATGTCTTTCCTCCATGGTCTATGATACCTCAGGGTGCTTCAGAAGATAGAGCAGCATCCCTGCTTGGTGATTCTGGTTGCTCCAGATTGGCCTTGCTATCCGTGGTATGCAGACCTCATGTGTTTCTTGGTAGCAAAGCCCCTAAAACTTGGAGTTCTGAAAGGATTATTGCAGCAGGGGCCCATCCTCATGGAGAATCCGGCACCCTTCTCTGGCCCTTGAGAGGCGACGTTTCATGTGTAAGGGGTATTCAGCAGCAGTGGTCGACACCTTGCTGAAGACCAGATGCTGTTCCACTTTTCTGGCTTATGTTCATGTGTAGTGTCTCTTGGAGCGCTGGTGCCATCAGCGCCGTATTTCACCATGGCATAAACAGATCCCTTTGAACCTGGCTTTCCTCCAGAATGGGCTTGAAAAGGGTTTGGCCTGGAATTCTCTGAAAGTACAGGTTGTGGCTCTATTCTATTTTGGGGAGTTGATAGTGGGTCATTCCCTTGCTGTGCACTGGGATGTGATGCAGTTTCTCTGCAGTCTTTGGGCACTGCGTCCTCCAGTCCACTCCACAGTTCCTTCTTGAGATTTGGCACTTGTTCTCTGGGCATTGATGTGTTCCCCCTTTGAACACCTTAAGCGGGCAACTCTTAAAGACCTCCCCTTAAAGACCGTATTTTTGGTGGCTGTTTCTTCAGTGTGGCGGATCTCGGAGTTGCAGGCACTTTCCTGCCAAGATCCTTTCTTGTCATTCTCATCCAAGGGGGTGTCCTTGCATCCAATGCCTTCCTTCGTACCCAACGTACTCTCTCCTTTTCATGTCAATCAGGTTATTTCTCTACTAATCTTTACATTGGAGCAGTGCACTGGGAAAAAATAAAGGCCTGCGCTTTGTTGATGTCCGCAGAGTGCTGTTGCATTACCTGGGAGGTGACAAATCCTTTTCGTCTTTCAAATCACCTCTTTGTCCTCTTTGCTGGGTCTTGTAAAGTCCAGGTGGCACTGAAGTCTATTCTTGGCTGCTGGATCACAGAGGCCATTGCTGTGGCTTATTTGTTGAGAGGAAAGCCTGTTCCTGAAGGATTCAAGGCCCACTCGACCCAGGCCCAAGCGGTGTCCTGGGCAGAGTCGTCCCATGTGTCTCTTTGAGATATTTGTAGAGCGGCGATGTGGTCTTTCTCATCTACCTTGTGAGGCATTATCATTTGGATGTCCAAGCTAAAGCAGCAGCACGTTTTGACTTGAGTGTTCTCACGTCTGCAATTTCTTCCTGCCCTGGGGTGGTGTAGTTTTGGTACTTCCCATTAGTCTGAACTGGTAGAGCAAGAAGATCTGGAATGTGAAATTTTACTTACCATTAATTTCCTTTCCTGGAGTCCTGCTAGATCAGTCCAAGGCTCACTCGCTTCTCAGCCTTGTGCCTTGTTACCGGACATTTGTCCATGCAGAACTTCTGTACATATTTTTCAAATCCCTGGTTATTTGTTTGGTTTTTGGGGCCCCATCAGAGGATTCTAAATTGTTTCCATTGGCTTGTTATGAAAATACTGGAGGGTGCCCCTACATGCACCGGGTTTTATGCCAGTGATGATGTCACCACATAGTTCTGCTTTTTTTTTTTCTCTGTCTCCATTATCTGCTGGCAGGGGGAGATAACCCATTAGTCTAGACTGGTCTAGCAGGATTCCAGAAAAGGAAATTAAGGGTAAGTAAAATTTCACCTTCCTCCATACCTGCTCCTCCCCGGTACCGGCTACCTGATGCCTTTCTCCATGCTGCTGCAGGACTCCACCCCTTTGGCTCCACACTGCACTCCCTCTTCTATTATGGTGCTGGTACCAATCACAGGACATTTGAAATGTGTCAGAGACCCTTCCTGATCAGCTACAGGTGCTACGATGGAAGAGGGAGAACAGAGAGGGACAGGCTCCTGTGACATGCAGAGGAAGGGACTGCAGATCTCTCTAGATGCTTTCTTCCCCCCACCCCACATCATTGCACCAGGCAGGAGGATGGAGAAAACAGGACTTTCCAGCGCTGATCCAGACCCTTGTCTACCTATAGGTAGAGAGATTCCAGCATGTGTTCATATGTGGGCCAGTGGTAATTAATACTTAGGGTGAGCCCAGGGCCGGTGCAATGACTGGAGGTGCCCTAGGCAGGACCTTCTATCCCTCTGCCCCCCGTGGGGCCTGCAATGGCAGCATTAGCTCAGTAAACATAGGGCAGCACATATCTCTGATTGTCTTGGCCTTGACAATGCCTCTTCTGCTTCCCCTCCAACGCTACTTCCAGTTTTGAAGTCTGCATTGGAGGGTGACAGAAAAGGCATTGTAAGCCCAGGAGCCACGGGGGATGCGCCAACGACCAGAGATAAGCAGTGCCCTGCATTTACTGAGCTATTCCACTGCTGCAGGCCCTGGAGAGGGTCTACAGTGGTGGCAATGGTGCTCGCAGAGGACTAGCGCTCTAGGTGACCGCCTTGTTTGCCTAATGGTAGCACTAGCCCTATCCCCCATATTTGACTATTAAAGGAAAAGTACCTTACATTTTCAGAGTATCCACTTTAAATCTGGCTACTAGAGTACTTCTGTGTTATTGAAGAGAGGTGAGGTTATCTCAGCTGGATTCCTCCCAGGAGCTCCCATGGAGCTGACCACGAGGGGCACAGCTCTCTCCTCAAGAAACTGAAGGAATCCCAGGAGATGTGCTCAGGTCTGAGTCCTCAACCGAGGCAGAACATTTGATCTTGGTCTGCCTGTGTCCTTTTCTCTGTCCAGCTCATTCGAACCAGGAAGGGATCTAGAGCTATGAATGTGAGCCTTCATTCGCACTACCTATTTTTTCCCCCCTTATATGTTTTTCCCATACCTAACATACTTAAGAGCGAAAGGCCATGAAGCCTGTCTCTCTGACACTTACCATCTAGGTGCACTCTCACGCAATGAACACAGCTCTTCCCCTCCCCCTCCTCAGTGCTCTAATCTCTGGCCTCACAGCTAATTCAGGCAGTGGAAGTCCTGAACTGGGAAATGAACCGAGAACCTTGTCTTTAGCACCTTCCCCACCAGGCTAAGCTGGGCAGAAAGAGACTCAGAGGATGCTACACAACGATTTGCAGATGAGGTTGAGCAGTAGAAGCAGGTCATTTACTTTTCCAAGACTGTTCACAGCCCTCTTCCAGTTGAACAGAGACCCAGGCGCTTCAGAGATAGCGTCTATCAGCAACTCACCGTAACATGTGACTGAGGGATTCGAAGAGACAGGTAAGAACAGAGACAAGCATGAGCTGAAAAAGAAGAGTCTTGTTAATACAAAGGAGAATCCTGCTGGCAACTGGGTGACACTTCAGCCCTCTTCCAAATGTTGACATTTTGGCTGTCTCTATTGTTTTATGAAGGAAGATGTTTATTGATTCTCTGACACAACACACCAGCTACATTCCTATCATGGGAGTCAGTTTATAGCAGGGCACATCGATGCATAGCACAGATCCTGTAGATTGAAGGTGTGTCATTACGCCTGCTCGAGAGCACATGTTTATGCATATATGTGCATATTTTTTAAATGTTTGTGCAAACACGCTCCACCCAGAATCATCCCTGTGCACGTCTTGCACTGCACCTACTCACAGAGGTGACCTAATTTTACAAGAGACCTGATATGCATGGCAAGGGTTTACAAACTAAGGGATGATATGTCTACAAAGTCGAGCTAATAGGTTAACCTTAGCTATCTGCTCCTAGTTCCCAGTGAATAACATGGGACCTGTTAGCCCGGCTTAATAGACATACTCCTAGCCTCCCAATGTTTCTGAAGATGCACAGTCAGCATATCAGCAAAAGACTTTCAATTAAATATGCACATTGGAGGCTGCAGCCAAAAATGAGCAGTGAGATTCAGCTGCTCTCCACAGAAGTGTATGTATTTAAGTGCACAAATAGTAGTCCAGACTTTAAATGGATAACTTATCTGACCATATATTCAGTGCTTCAACTTAAACAGCTAGGCTGGCTGAAAAGCTGCTTGAAGATATCTACGGTCACATAGTGGATGATGGCAAAGAAGGACTGAAAGGACCCATCCAGTCTGCATAGTAAAGTGCTTAGGGTTGGTCTCTCTCCTGCACCGTGTACACCATGCTCCCCCTTCCTTTTGCATATAGCCCCTTTGGATTTCTACACCTCAAGTGCAGCACCCTGCATGTCTCTGCATTAAAGCATAAATGCAAAGCGTTTGACCAGTACTCCAGTTCTTATAGATCACTTATGTTGTATACTCTCTCAGGGGTGTCCATTCTGATACACACTTTCATGTCATCTGTAAAAAGGCAAACCTTTCCATCTCCAGGAACAAGCATGAATGTAGTCTTCACATATGGTATCGTCAGTACCGACAGAGCCCGTGCGGGAACGCTCCCGGCGTCCAATAGGAACACTTTTGGGAGCATCCCACAGCGCCTGCGTGCTGCCTTCCCGCCTTTCCCACTGTCCCTCTTCAGTTCTTCGTTTTCCGCAGAGCCGACAGGTCGCATACCCTGTCACCGCAGAAAATTCCTTCTTTATTCTTTATTTTTTTGTGGTCGCGTCTGCCTTCGTTCGATGCCTACCTGTACCGCCGGTTCTTTCTTCTTTTCTCTAAAAAAATATATGGTTTTTGAGGTATTTTTCTTCAGAAACCTTTTTTCCTCAGTGTTAGGCGCCATTTTGGGCACTAGACCCATTTTCCTTAAAAATGGAAAAAACAGCTACTGGTTTTAAAAAATGTTCTAAGTGTGGCGGTACCATATCCGTCCCCGACACCCATGACTGGTGTCTTAAATGTTTAGGCCCTGACCATTCTCCATTGGAGTGCCTCTCCTGTAGGGAGATGACTAAAAGGGGCCTGCAGAATAGAGCTGCAAAACTCGGTACCCTTTTTGCCTCTGATGTGACGTCTGTTGCATCGACGTCTTCCAGAGCCTCATCTTCCTCCCATGGATCTCAGGTAACTAAAAATAAGTCTAGCCGGTCCTCAAAGGGTAGATCTCCTTCTAGGCATCGAGAGGCCATTGGCGTTGCCCTTGAGGAAACTTCACCGGCAAAACAGCCCCGGCGGGAGGCTTTGGCTTCCAAAGCACTAATGGGGCTCCAGGATGTTCTCGAGGCATCCACCTTAGCAGAACTACTAGTGCCATGCTCTGGGGTTCCAGCCGCTTCTGCTGGTACTGACACCCAAGCATCGGCAGCGTCAACAGATCAGAGGTTTCTCGCTATCGAACGCAGTCTGGCAGCTCTTCTCACGGCTTCGGTACCGTTGAGACTGCTACAGACGGTTCAACAGGCACCGGTACCGGTACCGATGGCACCGGCTTCAGTGGGTATACCCCCATGCCGAGTCTTGAGTCTATCTCCGGCATTGACAGATCAGTACTGGGACACCTCGATACCGACTTTGATCGATACCGGTACCATGCTCTGCACGAACATCGCGATCGGAGATGTTTCGAATCTTCCGATGATTCTGATGACTCTGCCGATACCAGAGTACTTCTTCCAGAGGAACCATCTTCTTCTCCTCAACGCAGGATGTCTCCTCCAAAGGACATGTCTTTTCAGGATTTTATTCGTGATGTGGCTCGAGGCCTTGCAATCACGGTAACTCCTGAAAAGGAACATAGGGCACAAGAATTAGAAATCCTTCAATACCCTAAGGCTCCCAAGGAAGCAGCTACTCTGCCTATTCATCAGATCCTACATGATCTTATACTGAGGATGCGGGAAACACCTTTAACCACATCTCCTCACTCTCGGAGGCTCGATACAATGTATCGAGTTCCACCTTGTCCTGGCTTCCAAAAAACTCAGTTCCCACACCATTCAATGGTAGTGGAATCGGCTATGCGTAGGATAAAGAGTGCAAAGAGGCATGCTTCCAATCCTCCAGGCCGTGAATGCAGGACTCTCGATGCCTGTGGGCATCGATGCTTCCAAGCTTCCATGCTGTTTAGCCAGGATCAGCTCCTATATCCTATATATGGGAATGTTCCTCAAAGAGGTCACAGGAGACTTGGAGCTTATGAGCCCCCTTCTTCCTGATGATAAACAACAAGACTTTCTTACTCTTGTCAGACATGCTCAGGGTGTTTCCAAGTTTGTAAACCTTGCATCCTTTGACTGCTTTGAATGCATCAACAAAACCTCTGCTATTGCCATTGGTGCATGTCGGATTGCCTGGCTTCAGGCATCCGACTTGGAACTTTGGGTACAAGATAAATTGGAAAATATCCCTTACACAGGAGAAAATCTCTTTGGCAGGAATTGGCAGGAAAAGGCTAATGAAACAGATGCTGACAATATCACCCTGGATAGATTGTCAAAATCTACAGCCAACCTAGCCAAAAAGAAATCCTATAAAAAACCCTTTTTCAGCAAAAAAGGAAGTTTTATCCTTCTTATGCCCAGCAGGGGCACGGTCCAGTTCAGGCTGCCCAAAAGCGACAACAGCAACAAACTAGACAACAAAAGAAGCCAAAAGGGCCGAGAGCTCAGCCAGCTCCACAGGCTCAGCCTCCTCAGGGACTTTGACTCCTACCTAGAGAACTTAGCCTTCCTGCCCCTGAACGGTCCAGAACCCTTAGCCATCCCTGGCAGGTTGTGTCATTTTGCCAACAGATGGCACCAAATAACAGCAGAAAATTGGACTCTATCCATTGTACAAGAGGGGTACAAGCTTCATTTTCACAGCATGCCCCCTCTTACAATTGTAAGACAGTTCAATTCTCAGATCCCTGTCAACAATCTCTTAGGTCAGGAGGTCACAACACTCCTTGCTCAAGGAGCAATAGAAGAAGTACCCATTCTACAACAGGGTACAGGGTTCTACTCCCCCTGTTTTCTTATCCCAAAGAAAACAGGAGGACACAGACCCATTTTAGACCTCAGAGAATTGAACAAATATCTGTTCCGAGAGAAATTCAAAATGATCTTTATAGGAACTCTTCTGCCATACCTTCAAAGTCAGGATTGGCTTTGTTCTCTAGATCTAAGGGATGCATATACTCATATTCTCATCCATTCAGATTACAGGAAATTCCTATGGTTCCTTTTCCAGGGAAAACACTTCCAATACAAAGTTCTTCCCTTTGGTCTGGCTTCAGCACTAAGAGTATTCACAAAATGCATGGCGATAGTAGCTGCATTCCTGCGAACTCTAAGAATATTCGTCTTCCCTTACTTAGACGACTGGCTCATTCGAGCCCCCATGGCTCCAGAAGCCAGCTCTGCTCTGTCTCGCACAATGCGAATCCTTCAATATTTGGGATTGGTCATAAACCTCCCAAAATCCCATCTTACTCCTACTCAGTCCCTAGAATTCAAAGGAGCCTGTCTAGATACCAGACAGTCAAGGGCTTTCCTTCCACAGCCCCACTGTCTGCGCATAGTGAAGCTAGCTTCCCAAGCAGCAGGGAAGACTTACCTGACTGCTCGAGAAATGCTCCAACTACTGGGACATATGGCATTGGGACATATGGCATCCACTGTACTTGTGGTTCCCTATGCTCGCCTCCACATGTGAGCAGCCCAATGGACCCTATCCACTCAGTGAACACAGGCCACAGGTCGCCTATCGGACAAAATAACAAACTCATGTCTTGTTTCATCCATCCAATGGTGGCAATCACTGGAGAACCTTCTGGTGGGGTCTCCTTTCCAGCAACCCCTATTCCAGGCCACTCTAACAACAGATGCATCACAAGTGGGATGGGGGGCCCACCTGCACGATCTCTCTCCCTAGGGTATCTGGACTCCACAGGAGGCTTGTCTTCACATAAACCTCCTGGAACTCAGAGCAATCTTCCTTGCTCTTCAAGTATTCCAAGCCCAGCTCAGCTACAAGACAGTCCTAGTCCAGACGGACAATCAAGTAGCCATGTTCTACGTGAACAAGCAGGGCGGAACCGTCTCTCTGTCATTATGTAACGAAGCTTTACGACTATGGGCCCTCACCAGAGAGCATCAAATTCACCTCCTCGTGGTATATCTTCCAGGCATTCAAAACACCTTTGGGCAGACAAACTCAGCCGAGTACTGCTGCCACACGAATGGTCTCTCCACTAAGACCAGGTTGCCCAAATATTTAAAATCTGGGGAACCCCAGACATAGACCTCTTTGCAAGTCCACTGAATGCCAAACATCCCCGGTTCTGTTCCAGAATTCCAGCTCGAGATTGTCAGGCAAGGGACGCCTTCCTCCTTCACTGGAGTCAAGACTTCCTCTATGCCTTCCCACCCATTCCCCTCATCCCCAAAACACTATTCAAGCTTCAAAGAGACAGAGGTCGTATGATTCTCATAGCTCCACGTTGGCCACTGCAAACGTGGTATCTCTGCTTCTACATCTCTCTCAAGCTGCACCTCTGGAGTTGGGGTGTGTTCCAGATCTTCTCTCCCAAGAGAACGGGATGCTATGGCACCCGAATCCCCAGTCCCTGCATCTCAGGTCCTGGTTGCTGAAAGCCTAGACCTTCAGGATCTCAACCTTTCTCAACAAGTAAAAGATATCCTATAGGCTTCTAGAAAACCTTCCACAAGACGATCATACATCTTTAAGTGGAAACGGTTTACCATATGGTGTTCTCAAAAGGGACTTAACCCCCTTGCGATACCTCTGGAATCGGTACTGGA
Source organism: Ichthyophis bannanicus (assembly GCA_033557465.1). NCBI lineage: Eukaryota > Metazoa > Chordata > Amphibia > Gymnophiona > Ichthyophiidae > Ichthyophis > Ichthyophis bannanicus. Next base: position 645,420,751 of record CM066032.1, read on the forward strand.
GTATCTCCTTCATTTATCAAATGCTGGTCTTAAGACCAATTCAGTAAGAGTCCATCTTAGTGCTATTGCAGTTTCCTACAAGCCTCTAAATGGACAACCTATTTCTTCTCATCCACTTATAAAAAGATTTTTGAGAGTTCTTCTATTAACAAAACCTCCCGTTAGACCACCACCGGTGGCATGGGATTTGAATCTTGTTCTTGGGCAGCTCATGAAACCGCCCTTTGAACCTTTAGCCACTACATCTCTGAAATTCCTTTCCTGGAAAGTCATCTTCCTAATTGCGATCACCTCTGCACACCGCATTAGTGAACTGCAAGCTCTAGTGGCTGATCCTCCTTATACAAGATTTCACCATGATAAGGTCGTTCTTAGGACTCATCCACACTTTATGCCAAAGGTGGTTTCCCCTTTCCATTTAAACCAAGTGGTTTACCTTCCTGTATTCTTTCCGAGGCCTCATGCCTCCAATGCAGAAAGAAACCTTCATACCTTGGATTGTAAAAGAGCTTTAGCTTTTTACCTACAAAGAACACAGCAACTTAGAAAGTCTTCTCAACTCTTCGTTGCTTTTGATTCTAGTCATTTGGGACTTCCAGTTTCCAAAAGAACTCTGTCTAACTGGATTGCACAATGCATATCCTTTGCCTATGAGAGTAAGGGTCTTCCTCTTGAAGGCCATGTCATAGCTCACAATGTGAGAGCCATGGCAGCCTCTACGGCTAACCTTCACTCTGTATCTATCGATGACAGCTGTCGAGCAGCCACTTGGGTTTCGGTACATACCTTTACAGCCCACTACTGCTTAGACAAGGACTCCCGCCGGGATGTCTTGTTTGGCCAGGCTGTTCTTCAACATCTCTTTCAGACTTAATTCAACTCCTACCCACCATCCCTGGTAGGATGCCAGAGATCCATGGGAGGAAGCATGGCCCATCTCACAATGGGTTGCAGCTTCCTGGGGCCATCTCCCTGGCATCTTCAGCTAGGGAGTCCCCATATGTGACGACTACTTTCCTGCTTGTTCCTGGAGATAGCGTAGTTACTCACCTGTAACAGGTGATCTCCGGGAAGAGCAGGAATTCAGTCTTCACAACCCACCCACCTCCCCTAGGAGTTGTATCTCTATCTCTCTCTTTCTCTCTCTCCCTTTCTCCTTTGTCTCAGCTATAAACTCAACAGAAGAGGGACAGTGGGAAAGGCGAGAAGGCAGCACGCAGGCGCTGTGGGATGCTACCAAAAGTGTTCATATTGGACGCTGGGGAGCGTTCCCGCACAGACTCCGTCGGTACCGACGATACCATATGTGAAGACTAAATTCCTGCTGTTCCTGGAGATCACCTGTTACAGGTGAGTAACTTCGCTTTCTAACCCCTCGGCATATCACTCACAAAGATACTGAACAGGACCAGAATCTGAGGAACTTCACTACTCATATTTTTTTCCTTAGAGTGAATTCCATTTATCGCTGCCCTCTGTCAACCCAATTTCTAATCCAGTTTATTACCTTGGGACTCTTTCCTTGGCTGTTCAATTTGTTCATGAGCCTCCCGTGAGCTTGAAATCCGAGTAGATCACATCCAGTGCACATTCCTGATCCAGTTTTCTGTTCACCCAGTCAAAGAGATCAATCAGATTCATCTGGAACAAACTGCCTTCAGTAAAAACTTTGTTGCCTGAGGTCTTGCAACCAGGGCCAGCCCATCTACCAGGCGATCTAGGCAGCTGCCGAGGGCGGCCAACTTGGGTAGGCAGCTTTGTGCTGCCACTTTAGTGCCTGCAGCAAGCCATGCGCTTCGGCACACATGACCTGCTGCTTCTGACCCCCCTTTAATGCAACTTACTGTTGGAGGGCAGTCCATGTGTGCTGAAACAGATGGCCTGCCTCAGGAACAAAGCAGTATCACAAAGCTGCCACTTTTAAAATGCTGCCGCTACCTGCCTCCCCCCAAGACAGAATTGGCGGCAGCAGAGGGCAGCAGCACAGCTTGGCAGGGGAGGGGGGAAGGCAGAAACCCTCGGGCTGGCCCTGCTTGCTTGCAACCCACTGGACTGTAGAAAGTTCACTCTCCTTTCCTTCTATAGCCTCGCCATTACGAACATAAGAACATAAGATATGCCATACTGGGTCAGACCAAGGTCCATCAAGCCCAGTATCCTGTTTCCAACAGTGGCCAATCTAGGTCATATGAACCTAGCAGTTTCCCCAAAAGACACAGGTTCTGAAATGCTTGTACTGGGTCAAGCATTGATATCCTGGGTCCCTTCTTAATAACGGTTTATGGACCTTTCCTCCAGGAACTTGTCCAAACCTTTTTTAAACCCAGCTACACTAACAGCCTTTACTACATCCTCCGGTAACAAATTCCAGAGTTTGATTACATGTTGAGTGAAAAAATATTTTCTTTTATTAGTCTTAAATAGTTTACCCTGTAGCTTCATTGCATGTCCCCTAGTCTTTCTATATTCTGATAACATAAACAATCAATCTACGTTTACCCATTCCACTCCGTTCATTAATTTATAGACTTCTATCATATCTCCCCTCAGCCGTCTCTTTTACAGGTTAAAGAGCCCTAACCTTTTTAGCCTTTCTTCATAGGAGTATCCTTCCATCCCCTTTACCATTTTGGTGGCTCTTCTCTGAACCTTTTCTAATAACGTTATATCCTTTTTAAGATATGGCGACCAGAATTGCACACAATATTCAAGGTGCAGTCTCACCATGGAACGATATAGAGGCATTATAATATCCTTTGTTTAATTTTCCATTCCTTTCCTTATGATACCTAGCATCTTATTTGCTCTCTTGGCCGCGGCTGCACACTGGGCCGAGGCTTTTAACATGTTATCCACAATGACACCTAAATCCTTTTTCCTAGGTGGTGGTTCCTAATGTGGAACCTTGCATCGTGTAACCATAGTTTGGGTTGTTCTTCCCTAGGTGCATAACTTTGCACTTGTCCACATTAAATTTCATCTGCCATTTTGATGCCCAGTCTTCCAATTTATCCAATCACTGAAGTAAGATTTACTGGCCTGTAGTCTCTTGCCTGTTCTCTGTTAACACTTTGTGAAAAGGGACCACATCAGCCTTCTCCAGTTCTGTGGAGCCTCTCCTGTTTCCAAAGATCTAATAAAGATATCATTCAGCAGATCTGCCAGAACATCTGTAAGCTCCCTCAGCACCCTAGTATCTATCTCATTCAGCCTTACGGCTTTATCCACTCTCAGTTTTGCAAATTGTTCATAAAAGCATTCTTCCATACATAGTCCAGATAACTTATTTGCATCTCTTTAAAAGTACCAAATATCCATGGAGCCGTATCCTATCTCAGAACCATGGCCAGTCAAAATCACCAAAACGTCACCGAGAGATCCCAAGGAATAAATCCATTCCTTAGTCCTCAAGTCCAGTGTCTTTCCACAAGATATTATGGACTTTTCCTCTAGGAACTTGTCTAAACCATTCTTATACCCAGCTATGCTGTATGTCTTCACCACATCCTCTGGCAACAAATTCCACAGCCTGAACATGAAAATATCTTGCTTTGATTTAAATTTGCAGTGTCCCCTAGTCCTGGTATTATTTGAAAGGGTAACTAACAATCCCCCATTTACCCCTCATGAACTTAATGGACACAAAAATTTAATAAGGGATCACTGCTCTCTAAGACTGCCATCTACATAAGCCATAACACTCTAGCACAGGGGTGTCAAACTCAAATACACAGTGGGCCAAAATGTAAAACTTGAACAAAGTCGCGGGCCAGCATTGAACAAATGAACCTTTTAATATGGACCCAAGCAAGATTTGCTTTAACATTGAATATGAAGCAACACTTATTACTATACAATTTATAACTTAATAGTTCAGATATGCAAAAACCAATTTCAAATAAAAAAAACATCAATGACATTCATTTATTAAATAAGATTTAAATAATAATAAATAATAATTTTTAAAATAAAATAACAATAATAAAATTAATCAACCATTCAAGCCCATGTCTTGGAGTAGCAAGAAAAAGTGCATAAAGAAAACGTTAATTATTGCTCAGTTTGCTGCACACTGATCTAATCTGATGTGCCCAAGCCAGATACCTGGCATCTCTTCTTGGATGATAGTTCATCAATGTCTGGGCTCAGGCTTTGAGCTGAGGAAATCCTCAGTATCGAGCGAAGGTGTTCATCAGTCAGACGTCTCCTGTGAGATGTTTTGGTCATCTTCATCGAGGAGAAAAGTTGCTCACATAGATAAGTGCTGCCGAACATGGAGAGCATCTGAGCAGCTTGGGTGCAGAGCTGAAGCATTGTGTCAGGGATGAACTGTGGAAACTGGGCGGCGCCCACAGCATCATACTTTGACTTCAGCGTGTCATTACACTGGAGTTCAATTAGCTCCATTTGGAGGTTGGTTGGTGCGTTTTCCACATTAACTGCAAAGGGATTACTGAGCAGTTCAAACCTACATTTCTGGACATCAAAGTCGGCAAATCGCCGGCTAAACTCAGCGCCGAGTACACTGAGTTTTTCAGCAAACTGTGCGCATGGGAACAAGTTGGTAAAGAACTGCGTTTTCATGGTTTGGCAGCAGGGAAAATGGCCAAGGTTTCCTTGCAGCATCTGATTCTCCCACAGGCACAGTTTAGTTTTAAAAGCCCTCACTGCAGCGTACATGTCTGTGATGATGCGCCCCCGCCCCTGAAGCTGCAGGTTCAGCGCATCGAGATGGCTCGAGATGTCACACAGCAAGGCCAGCTCACACAGAAACCTTTTCTCCCGAAGCTCTGCTGTGTCCTTCCCTTTGCTTTCCAGAAACTGACATATTTCCTCATGCAGCTCAAAACATCTATTCAGTACTTTTCCTCGGCTTAACCATCTCACCTCTGTGTGATACGGCACGTCTGCGTATTCCGAACCACACTCCTCCAGAAAAGACTTAAACTGGCGGTGATTCAGACCTTTGGCTCTTATAAAGTTAACTACTTGTGTTACGGTGGTCATAACATGTTCCATCTTTAGGGCTTTGCCACACAATGATTCCTGATGTATGATGCAGTGATAAACAGTTAGTTCACCTGCACAGTTCTCTTCCTGCATCTTCTCCCGGACCCTGCCCACCAGTCCACTTGTTTTACCGCACATCGCTGGCGCACCATCTGTCGTTAATCCCACGAGTTTATCCCACGGCAGCTTTATTTCAGTTACGCATTTGGAAATCTCCTCAAAAATTTCCTTTCCTGTGGTTGTGCCATGCATTGATTTGAATCCCAATAGCTCCTCCGTAACACACATATTTGAGTCCACTCCACGGATGAAGACTGACAGCTGAGCAGTATCAGATGCGTCGCTGCTCTCATCCACAGCAAGGGAGAATGCAACAAAATCTTTTCCCTTTTCCAAAAGCTGGTCATACAGATTGGTGGCAAGATCACATGTGCGATCAGCTACTGTGTTTCTGCTCAGGCTCACGTTTGAAAAGGCTTGCTTTTTCTCTGGGCACACGATGTCACAAACTTTCAACGTGCACTTTTTCACAAACTCTCCCTCATTAAAGGGCCGGGCTGATTTTGCGATCTCTGCTGCCACAATATAACTAGCCTTTACAGCAGCCTCACTTTGTGATGTGGCTTTTTTGAACATATTCTGTTGTGAAACCAAACTTCTTTTCATCTCCTCCACTTTCTGGCTCCTTTGAGTCATGTCCAGGTCCTTGTACTTGTCATGGTGTTTTGTTTCATAGTGTCGTCGAATGTTATACTCCTTAGTTATAGCCACGTTGACTCCACAAATCAGACAAACAGGTCTGTCTTTTACATATGTAAACAAATATTCTGTCTCCCACCTGTCCAGAAAGTTCCTGTTGTCTGCCTTTCTTTTTGCCATTTTTGGGAAGGGGTTCCACAGTGACAGTTGTAGCTTGAGATCGCTATGACTTCTGTCACACAGGAGAGGGCGTTTCTGGGACCTGTCCTGATTGACGCGCCAAAACAACAGCAAGGCATTATGGGATTTGTAGTATTAGCGATGAATGAATGCGCTGTATAATACCGGTGGGCTAGCTCTAGTAGTCATTTGGTATAGCCTCGCGGGCCAAATATAATTACACTATGGGCCAAATTTGGCCTGCGGGCCAGAGTTTGACACCTATGCTCTAGCATATGAATCTCTAATACTATAAGTAAATACCCAGCTGCAAACCATATGTATGTAATCCTCTCCAGAAATTATCTATACTTAGGATCCTCCAAATGCCTTTAAAGATTACATTGCAAGGCTTAGTTTAAGAACTAGGAGGCATTTTTTTCATATAATTATACCATCCATACTGTGTTGTTGCTAAGGGCACCTTAAACGGCTTAGCCTATCAATGTACTTGCTGTTGTAAACTTAACCTAACTTGGCATAATACCTGTGCCTAATTCTCTACACACTGATGATACTACTATGTTGAAAGATTACATTTAACTTATGGTTTACCTGTGAAAACATATAACTCCTACTGTATATTGCATCTATCTATAAACCAATCCTGTAGCTATACCCTCTAACATACTCTCACAACTCTCTTCAGTCCCTACCCTTAACAATACGCACTCTCCAGGCAACATGGCTGATGTCACAAAAATCGTTATTATCACGCTCCGCCTCCTAGCTCTTTGGGCACTAGCAAGTGCCCTTCAGCATTTTAAGGAGCCCACATTTTATATACCCATCCTGTATTCACAGCATCAGCCTATCCACTTCCAATACCAACTCCTTAATTCCTGCAGATATGAAGTCCCACACGGTACCCACTACCACAAACCAAAGCAACAGAGGAGACTTATCCAAATCAACCCTACCATCATCACTAACTCCCCACCAACAGACAGACCTCGAGTCATTAAGCTGCATACTTATAAATTCACGATCAATAAGAAACAAAATCCCTGTTATACTAACAGATGAGAACCCTGACCTACTATGTGTAACTGAAACATGGATCACAGAACATAACTCCATATTAATTAACCAACTGTACAACAAGGAATACTCTATGCTTAACTGTCCTAGGGAATCCAAAAGAGGAGGCGGAGTCCTCATCATGGCTAAATCAAGACTAAAAGCACACACTAGCATCTGTAGTAACTGTGATGGAACTGACACGATCAAAATAGAAAATAATTATGTAGCAATAAGCCTTCTCTATAGACCTCCCACAGACACTAACAACCTTACCCCCAATACTTGAATCAGCATGTACTACATCCTCAAAGAAACCTCACATAATAATAGGGGATTTTAACCTTGCTTCCCTCCCTATCCAGCAATCCACAGCTTTCCTAGAAATGGGCTTCACACAGGTAATGAACCAACCTACATACAGTAAGGGAAACACACTAGACTTAATCTTCCTCCCAACATCCATTTCTACACCTCCAAAGTTCCTCCATCCTACAGCCACTCATGTCCCCTGGTCAGAACACTTTATCATACAAACAAACCTACCTACCTATTAACCTCAATACCCAAGATTCATTACCCAAGATACATCCAACAAATCTACTTATTCTGCCCGTTTTAGGCAATTTGTCAAGGAAACTTTCCTAGAAGTCAAGCAAAGGCTATGCAGATGATATCATGGTTTACACACCTATCGACACAAAATGCTCCACATACCAAAATATTAACAACTGTATAGAGGAGGCTGAATTATGGCTAAAAGAAAACAATCTTCAAATAAATCTCAAAAAAACAAACATTATTCACAACAAGAAACCAAAACTTCATCCCTCCAACATCACTGAAACTTCATGACACAGATGTCCCAATCAAAGATGAGGTTAAATATCTAGGTATCATAATTGATAGATCACTCTCGATGACAGCTCAAATCAAACATATGGCACATACTATCTTTTACAAACTAAAGACAGTACAACACCTTCGTCCCCTCCTAGATACTCATGATTTCCATACAGTAGTCCAGGCACTCATCACACCCCAACTGGACTATTGTAATAGCATATGGCAGGGACTGCCCAAGAAGAGCCTCCATCCCCTCCAATTAGCCCAGAATGTTACAGCAAGGGTCATATCCAAGGCAAGACTAACGGGCCATATCACTCCCATTCTCTACAATCTTCACTGGCTCCCGGTGACTAGTAGAATAAAATACAAATCACTAGTCATCATTTTCAAACTCATCAACTGCATATCCCCATCAGTCTTGTCTACCAAGATACAAACTCAACCAGAAAACAGAAGCAGAAGAAAAAGTAAATCAAATCTTCTAGCTACCTCAACCTCATTCCGCTACACAAAACAAACTACAAGTAATAGAGCTTTCACCTACACTGCACCTACACCATGGAACACACTTCCACAAACACTCAGGTCAATAAAGGACCTCCTTGAATTCCGGAAGGACCTTAAAACCCTGCTCTTTACAGAACATTATGGCACCACAATAGAAAACCTCATCCCAACTGCAAAAAATTGTTCCCCAGCAAATCATCATTCTCCAAGCGCATCTGCCTAGGTTGAACCCCCCCATCCCCCACTTCCACTCACTACATAATGAACATATCAGTTTAGGTATGCCACACACACTTAATTGTATATAGTTACATACGCTAATATTGTGGTGGCGAAGCCGTGGGAGAGCAGAGGCAAAGAGGGAAAAACCAGGTATTTTCCTCTGAAAAAGGAATTAGCTCCAGGAGTTTAGGGGTTAAAACTCCTGCTTCAGAAAAATCTCCCTGCAGAAAGTTTGTGATAGAGAGCCACACCCTAACTCCATGGTAACCAGCCCTGCTCACGAGGAACAGCTGGGGGTGGAGCTGGGAAACGGAAGGGAAAAATCACAGATATAAGTTTGAGGAAGCAAGGGGAGAGGAGGAGAGCAGAACCGGTATAGGAACGAGAAGGAGAACAAGGACAGGAGGAACCCGAGGAGAGTGTTCAAAGGGAACACGGAGAACCAAGGGAACTCCAGCAGAGACGTCTGCAGAGACTTCTTGGAGAAAGGCAGAGTATGCCAGAGAAACAGAGGCTGCCAGGAAAGCAGGAGCTGTGAGAGAGGCAGTGCCTTCCAGAGGTATAGAAGTCACCCTTGAGACCTGTAAGAGATACAGGAGAAATCCGTTGAGAGGGAGAGCTTACCAGGGGGAGAAGCCAAGCTATGAAAATGGCAGAGAGCTGTCTCCAGGAGAGCAGATGGAAACAGAGCCTTCGGCAGTAAAGTCTGAGGAGAGCTTAATTCCACAGAGTAAGGTGAGCACCTTGAAATCCTCCCAGAGCGTTCTGAGAAATAAGAAACTCCCTAATTCCTCTAGTAGCCCTCAGCAGAGAGAGGAATCTGTATTAAAGAAAGTGTTAAAAGTTTTAGAGAAACTAAAGCCTGCCATTTCTGAGACAGAGTTAAACCATTTACAAACAGACTCTGAGGTAGAAAGCATGGACCTGGAAGAATCTGTGCTAGAGGAATTGCCCTCAGATAATGAAATGGATTGCTCTCTAGTTTGTGCTCAAAACTGAAAAGCTATAAGGTTTTTAGAAGATAGGAAACCTGGAAGCTTAGTCAGCCGTGGGGCAGTGCTGAGAAAAATATGCAAATGAGTTGCTGATCTCCGAGGCATGGCCCCGGGTTGAAAAAGGACTGTTTGAAAGTGAAGCCAGAGTTTGTAATACAGCCACTAAGAAAAGCAGTCTGTGTGAGAGGAAAAGGTTTGCAGTAAAGATGCCAATGTTATGCATAGCTTGAAGAATGTAAAGCTTTTGTTTTAAACCAAGCTGAAAGCTGTTTGGCACAGGAAGATTACTGGCTGTTTTCACATGGAGAAATACTGTTTGGCATTGTAACAAGCTGACCTCAGAAGCATTCTATTCTTTTGGTTTTGTTTCACCGGAGAAAATATCCACCGTTATGTTTTGATATTTTTGAACTGCAAGATGGAAAGTTCATTTGGCTGAAGAATAAATAAATAATCCTGTGTGCCTATGAAGTCCTCTCGGCTGAATTTATTTCAACCTCACAACTACACGACTACATTTCCCAGCAGGCATCCTGTTGGGAACATAGGTAACAAACAAGGGACATTTAAAGAAGTCCCGTCCCCCACTCCTAGGCTACCACCTGGCCAGTAAGGGGCGCAACAATATGTATACAGTTTGTTTCAACTAACCTATACAATACCCATTCTGGGGTCATTGGAATTTGATATGTTCTATGTATATAGCCTATAGTTCTATACTGTTGTTCATTGTTCTATGTAACCTAATTGTTTGTTGCAAACCGCCCCTGATCGCTAGAAGGGGCGGTATATAAAATAGTTTTAAATAAATAAATAAAATGATTTTATAGACCTCCATTATATCTGCTCTCAGCCCTAACCTCTTTAGCCTTTCCTCATAGGGAAGTCCTTCTATCCTCTTTATCACTTTGCTTACACTTATCTGAAGATTTTCTAGTTCTGCTCTGTTTTGTTTTTGAGATGGGACATCCAGAACTGCACAGAGTACCGAAGGATCTATATAGAAGCATAATGATATTTTCTGTTCCTTTCTGAATAATTCCTAGCCTATAGTATTTACTAGTTTATACCTGTCACTGCACAATGAGCTAAGGATTTCAGCATACAGTCTCTGACTCCAAGATCCTTTTCCTGTGTGATAATTTCTAATACAGAGCCCAGCACTGTATAAGTATATAAGAACATAAGATATGCCATACTGGGTCAGACCAAGATCTGTCAAGCCCAGTATCCTGTTTCCAACAGTGGCCAATCTAGGTCATACGTACCTAGCAGTTTCCCCAAAAGACACAGGTTCCACAATGCTTGTATTGGGTCAAGCAGTGGATATCCTGGGTCCCCTTTAATAATGGTTTATTGACACCCTCCTCCAGGAACTTCTCCAAACCTTTTTTAAACCCAACTACACTAACAGCTTTTACTACATCCTCCAGTAACAAATTCCAGAGTTTGATTACATGTTGAGTGAAAAAGTATTTTCTCTTATTAGTCCTAAATAGGTTACCCTATAGCTTCATTCCATGTCCCCTAGTCTTCTATATTCTGATGACATAAACAATCGATCTACGTTTACCCGTTCCACTCCATTCATTAATTTATAGATCTCTACATATCTCCCCTCAGCCATCTCTTTTCCAGGTTGAAGAACCCTAACTTTTATAGCCTCTCTTTATAGAGGTATCCTTCCATCCCCTTTACCATTTTTGTGGCTCTTCTCTGTACCTTTTCTAATAACGCTATATCCTTTGTAAGATACGGCGACTAGAACTGCACACAATATTTAAGGTGCGGTCGCACCATGGAATGATACAGGGGCATTATAATATCCTTGTCCACATTACATTTCATCTGCCATTTGGATGCCCAGTCTTCCAATTTATCAAGATCCTCTTGCAATTTTCCACAATCCTCATGTGTTTTAACAAATTTAAATAGTTTTGTGTCATCTGCAAATTTGTTAGTCCATTTTCCAGGTCATTTATGAATACGTCAAAAAGCAGCAGACCCAGCACAGATCCCTGGGGTACTCCATTATTCACCTTTCTTCACTGGGAAAATTGGCCATTTAGCCCTACCCTCTGCTTTCTATCTTTTAAGCAGTTCCTGATCCACAGTAGTACACTGCCTCCTATCCCATGACTTTTTATTTTTGCCAAAAGTCTCTGATGAGGGACCTTGTCAAAGGCTTTCTGAAAGTCTATATCAACTGACTCACCTTTATCTACCTGTTTATTCACACCTTCAAAAAAACATAACAGATTAGTAAGACAAGATCTTCCTTGTCTAAACCCATGTTGGCTGTCTTTCATTAAGCCATGACTATCTACATGCTGAGTAATTTTGTTCTTTATGATGGTTTCTACCATTTTTCCCGGTACTAACGTCAGGCTCACCAGTCTGTAGTTTCCCGGATCACCCCTGTAACCCTTTTTAAAAATTGGCATTACATTGACCATCCTCCAATCTTCAGGTATTACATATGATGTTAATGATAGTTCACAGATTACTAATAGCAGGTCTGCCATCTGATATTTCAGTTCTTTTAACACCCTTGGATGTATACCATCCAGTCCAGGTGATTTGCTACTTTTCAGTTTATCAAATAGTTATAATACATCTTCCTGGTGTATCCATATTTCTTTCAATTCTTCCGCAGTATCACCTTTAAATACCACTTCAGTCATAGGTAACATCCCTCATCTTCTTCAGTAAAGACCGAAGCAAAGAATTAATTCAGTCTCTCCACTATGGCCTTGTCCCCTCTTAGTGCCCCTTTTACCCCTCTTAGTGCCCCTTTTACCCCTCTATCATCTAATGGACCAACTGACTCTCTCACAGGTTTTTTGCTACAAATAGACTTGAAAAAGTCTTTAATACACGTTTTTGCTTCCACAGCAAGCTTCTTCTCAAATACTCTCTTTGCCTGCCTTATAAATGCCTTCCATTTAACTTGCCAGTGCTTTTGCTGTTTCCAGTTTTCGGCATTTGGCTCTTTTTTTTCATTTCCTGAAAGATGCTTTTTTTTGGCAACAACAGACTCTCTGACCTCACCTTTAAACCATGCTGGCAGTTTTTTGGACTTCCTTCCACTTTTCTTAAAGCGTGGAATACAGCTGATTTGGGCTTCCAAGATAGTATTTTTAAACAACACCCAGGCTTGATGTAAGTCTTTAACCTTTGTAACTGCTCCTTTTAGTTTTTTCTTAACTATTTTCCTCATTTTATCAAAGTCTCCCTTTCGAAAGTTAAAAGATAGTACTGTGGATTTCCTTACCATCCCTCCTCCATTAATTAAATCAATCGCAATTATGCTATGATTATGCTAAGTGGCCCCAACACCCATATCTCTTGCACCAGGTCTGGTGTTCCACTAAGGACTAAGTCCAAAATGGCTTCCCCTCTGGTCGATTCCTGAACCAGCTGCTCCAAGAAGCAGTCATTTATTTCATCTATAAACTTTATCTCCCTAGCATGACTTGCCGTGACACTGACCCAGTCAAGACCGGGGTAATTGAAATCACCCATTATTATTACTGTGTTGTAACTTTTGTTAGCTTCCCTGATTTCTTTGAGCATTTCATCATCCATTTGTTCATTCTGGCCAGGCGGTCAATAGTACACCCCACTGCCATCGCCTTCCCCTTTTTACATGGAATTTCAATCCATAGAGATTCTACAGCAAATTTTGTTTCCTGCAGAACTTTAATCCTTTGTGACTCAATGCCCTCTCTAACAGAGCGCAACCCCTCCACCAATTTGATCAGCTCTATCATTACGATATAGTTTGTACCCAGGTATCACAGTGTCCCACTGGTTGTCCTCCTTCCACCATGTCTCTGATATTCCAATCATATCTAACCTCTCATTTAGTGCTATATATTCTAACTTTCCCATCTTATTTTTTAGACTTCTAGCATTTGCATACAAGCATTTTAGAGACTGTATTTTATTCTTATTAATCTGGCTATCGGTAGGCAGGGGTAATTTTGAATCTTTAAGTTCTGTCTGCTCCGTACTCAAGGGCATTTGGGCTACTTTTTTCTTTATTGGAACCTCTCTGCTGATATGCATTAACCCATTTTGGACAGCTCGCATATTCTCTCTCTGTTCTGATTTATTAGATTTGTTACACTCAAACAACTATGAAATACTGGCAATAATAAAAAAAATATTAAAACATTGCAGAAAAAAGAAGTTTCACATAGTGTATGTTTTTCATACACTGGTCCAATATAGTATATTGTCCATCTTCAGAAAAGATAGGATTCAGTTCCAATATTCATTGACATAAACATACTGTATGATACTATTGAAACTGCAGTTTTCATTTAAAACACTTTATTATGATATAATATAGTTTGTCAACAGTCCATTCTGACGGCGGAATATGATACACATGAAAACACTTCTGATGCAGTGTGTCGATATTGCACCATTGAAACACCTAGAACAGAATGCTTTACAGCAATTAGTTTCGACAACATATTAGCCCAGCGTATGAAAAACATACAAAGCCGATATACGCACCAATAACTCTGGCACTAAGTAACTTACAGTTATCTAAACCAATTTTCTAAAGTCTACGAATACTTTTATTTGCAAAATAGTAGCTATTACAGCATTATAAGATACTTATTATTTTTTGTGATCTTTTTATATTGACCCACCAGTACCGTCAAAATCAGCAAATTTTGAATACCTATTAAACTAACTAGATCTCAGAAAAAAATATGTATACAGTATAACGCTTTTTGACATAACGATAATAGCTAAACACAGTTCCATTGAATTTATAACCATTAATTAGTAAACAGTTGAGTAGTAAGCATGGAAACCTTATGTACGTAAAACATACGCTGGTCCAAAACGGGTTAACTTAATTCTTTTGGTAGTATCCTTCAAGGATACATTGTTCTTAACCATGCGCTCCTGGGCGACTGTCGGCTCTCCCCTATAATCTAGTTTAAAAGCTGCTCTATCTCCTTTTTAAAGGTTAATGCCAGCAGCCTGGTTCTATCCCAGTTAAGGTGAAGCCCATCCCTTCGGAAGAGCCCCTCCTTTCCCCAGAATGTTCCCCAGTTCCTAACAAATCCAAAACCCTCATCCTTGCACCATTGTCTCATCCACACATTGAGACTCCGGAGCTCTGCCTGCCTTTTGGGTCCTGAGCATGGAACGCGAAGCATTTCGGAGAACGCTACCCTGAAAGTTCTGGTTTTCAACTTTCTACCTAAAAGCCTAAATTTAGCCTCCAGAATCTCCCTACCACATTTTCCTATGTCCCAAGACATGTACCAAGACAGCAGACTCCTCCCCAGCACTATCTAAGACCTTGTCTAGGTGGCGTGTGAGGTCCGCTACCTTCGCACCACGCAGGCATGTTACCAGGCGATCCTCGCGTCCACCAGCTACCCAGCTATCTACATGCCTAATGATCGAATCACCAACTATAACATCTGTCCTAACCCTTCCCTCATGGGCACATGGCCCTGGAGAAACTTCCTCAGTGTGAGAGGGTTTTACATCACCTGGAGGACAGGTCCTAGCTAAAGGATCACTTCCTGCCACACCAGTGTGATGCTCTCCTGTCATGTGACCTCTCTCCTCCATGGCAACAGGGATGCTGCCAGACTGGAGGTGGGACTTCAGGACTATATCCCTGTAGGTCTCGTCAATGTACCTCTCTGTCTTCCTTATGTCCTCCAACTCTGCTACTCTAGCCTCCAGAGATCGGACTTGTTCCCTGAGAGCAAAGAGCTCTTTTCACCTAGTGCACACGTAAGACCCCTCACCAACTGGGAGAAAATCATACATGTGCCCCTGAATGCAAAAGACTGGAAAGCTTCCATCTCACTGCTGGACTGCTGTCTGCATCTTAGTTTTAAGGTTGTGTTTAGATATTTAAGTTCTTTATTTACTAAGGGTTGCTGGGGATACTTATACTAATAAAACTATACCTAATATGTTTAATGTACTTTGTTCACCTGAAGCTTAATTAATCTCAAGTCCTTAATGTATGCCTGATGAGGATAAACAGCTGCACCTGAGAGTGAATATGGAACCTCCTTTTCTTTAAGACGTTTAAGCACCTATAAAGCTACGATTATCCCAGGGGTGCTTGGGTGTCAGGGAGGGAGGGAGGGAAAGAAGACTTATTAAAAGCTGGCTACTGCACAGTACCCTGTCCTGTACTTCTAAGGTAATCTGTGACCAATTTCCAGGGGGAGTCCCACAGTCCTTGCTTGGATAGAGGGAGTCTTGGGGTCTAAATTTAACCAGAAAGCTCTCTTCTGTGTTTTAAGTTTAAACTGAAAGCTCTTTGCTGCTACTAGGTCCTGACTGAGTATGAAATTTAAACTAGAAGCTCTCTGCTGGGTTCTAAATTTAACCAGAAAACTCTCTGCTGTGTTTTAAATTATTCTTCCCTATGTGCATCACTTTGCACTTGTCCACATTAAATTTAATTTGATGCCCACTTCTCTAGTCTGGAAAAGTCCTTTTTGCAGTTTCTTAATGTTTGCTTGTGCTTTAACTACTGTTGAATAATTTAGTGCCATCTGCAGGTGTGATGAACTTACTTGTTGCTCACGTTTCCAGATCATTAATACACGTGCTAATTAATGCTGGTCCAGCAACAGATCCCCGAGGCACTCTACTATTTACCTTTATCTATTGGAAAAGCTGACAATTTCCTCCTAGAATTTGTTTCCTATCTTTTTAAGCAGTCATCAGTTCACAGTGAGACAATACTTTGCCTAGAGAGCTGCAATCACATCTAATCAATGAAAGTTCCTTATGTTACTGTAGCTATAGTTTCAGTTCTTCCATCTATGGCACCTTCTGATGATGTCACCAGGTATGGCTGACTCATCCTGCTTGTCCTCGGAGAATCATCTTTCCCTTATTGCCAAGCACTAGGAGTCAACAACGGGGACTAGATCTTTTAATTAGAGGCTGCTGGGTCCATCCCGGTGTCCTGAGTTGGTTGTCTATAGTACCTGAAAATTGTTTAAAAGTTTGATACTTCCCCTCAGATAGTTCAGGCATAGGGGAAAGCCCAGGGGCGACTCTATAATGAGGCCGAGTGAGGCGGTGGCCTCAAGTGGCAACTTTTTGGGGGCGGCAAAAATTGCCCCCAAAAAGCCTGCCTCACTCGGCCTTCAAAAAACAAAACAAAAAAAAAACCAGAGGAAAGGAGCCGCTGCAGTTGACATTGGAAGGTACTGGGAGGGGGCTGATACTGGAAGGAAGTGGAACTGGAAATGGGCTGATGGAAGAAAGTGAAGAAAATGAAAGAAGAGATAAGAAATGGCAGATGGACCAGAAAGAGAGCTAAGAGAAGACAGGAAAGCAGAAGCCTCAGATCGGGACCAGCATGATCAGAGAATAAAATGGTCAGACAACAAAGTTAGAAAAAATAATTTTATTTAATTTTAGTGATTGGACTTTGTGCTATTGTTATATTTTACACAGTATTGGGGAACTGCATCTCTTATTTATCTGATGTTGCACTGCATGTGGACTCAGGCTTCTTGGGGTTTCAATTTAAATTTAGTCTAC
The DNA here is from genome assembly GCA_033557465.1 of Ichthyophis bannanicus. NCBI lineage: Eukaryota > Metazoa > Chordata > Amphibia > Gymnophiona > Ichthyophiidae > Ichthyophis > Ichthyophis bannanicus. The sequence continues at coordinate 645,437,832 of CM066032.1, forward strand.
ATATTATTATTTTTACTTTAGATTGTGGTTACTTATTCTGTAATTGGTGAGGCTCAATGTTGCGAGTGTGTGACTGAGGTCAGGTGTTCTGTTAGCATGGCGTTTGTACATAAAGATCTATACTGTACTGTAGTAATTTGACTTGTTCAGCTTTTCAAAGAGGTGTATGGATGTTCCAGGGCCCACTGTAGTATTTACAGGGATGCTTTTTTTGGATGGGCTCCTTACATGAGTTTTGGAAGTTTGTGCTGGTATGGTATGGTATGGTAGGCTTGCTCTTTGTTGTAGGGTTTTGTATTAGTTCACAATATGCCTGGTACTGGAGAATAGCGGCTGTTGATGTTGTTGTTGTTAGTGAGATGATCAGAATCAGATTTTTTTTTAAATATTGAGTTCTGTGGGTGAATGTCCTGGTTCTGCTCTGCACCTACTGTGGATGCAAAATATATGTTGAAAAATAAAAAGCAAGAACCATAACGCAGTTTATAACAACAAAATAAAAATGAATTATAATTTAGTTTTATAAACTGTGCTGTTGGTTCTTGCTGTCTTTTAGTTCCTTGGTGTGCAAACGGGACCGTACCTAGCCCTGTGCAAGCGGTGCAGCCGCACAGGGTGGAAAGGCTTGAGGGGCGTATTTCGGCTGTCTGCTGTCGCCCTGCCGCCACTGACAGGACAATAGCAGACAGCCGAAATGCGCTCCCGAAGCCTTTTCGCAGCACTTTAAGCAGGTCTGGTCCCTCCCTCCTCCGACTCGATGTCAGAGTAGAGAGGGATAGATCTGTTTAAAGTGCCGGTGCCTTTCAGATCAGGCGCATGCCGCCCCTTCTCCTCCCCATACCTCCATCCAGTGCTGTCTGCTCTTTCTCTGCTGCTGGTGCCTCCGTGAAAAAAACAGAGGGCAGCAGCAGCAGCAGGGAAAGAGCAGGCAGCACTGGATGGAGGTATGGGGGGAGAGGGGGGGACGTGCGCGCGAGCTGCAAGTCGCACAGGGTGTGATTGCAGCTCGATATGGCCCTGTGTGCAAACATCTTGCATTTCCTCCATATAATCTAATCGGCTTTTTGGTTTGGTTCAGTCTCTAACTGGATTTCTGAAAAAGCCCCGCCCCCTCTAAGGTGGGGGGGGGGGGCGCCTTTTCATACTTCGCCTCAGGCAGCAGATTGCCTTGAGCTGCCCCTGGGAAAGCCCCCAATGCTATCAAAATACTGTCGGAGGGCTGGTGCCCCTGACACCAAACCCACCGACAGAAACCAAATTCCTGGTGGCCCAGTGGCCCCGTTTCCCCCATCCCCCTCCTAGCAGGAGCCTTATATGGCTGTCTGACCCTGCCCGCTACATCCCAGGATACACCGCACGGGGCCAGGTGCCACTGTTTTCCCGAGATGCCAATGCTCCCACTCCAGATTAATGTTACCGGGTGGGAGTGGGATTATTTAAATTGGGTGGGTGGGGGATCGGGGCCACCAAGGATTTGGTTTCTGTCGGGGGGGGGGGGGTCAGGGGCATCATCCCCCCGACAGTATTTTGATGGCATTGGGGGCTTTCCCCGATGCCTGGATCATCTGAGGAAAGTGGCAAACTTCCCCTCAAATGACCCTGTTTCTCTGGGAGAGTATGCCACACTTGCACTGACTTCTGTGTGCATGCGTATGGCTTGCGGTCCCAGTTCAGCACTGACATTTGCGCCACAGTTTAGCATGTGGCTAATTTGCATATGCGCCCTTTTCTGCATGCCAGTGCTGAAGTCACGCACTATCAGTGCACTGCATAGAGGTGTACACAGCTAATAGCGTGTGTCTTCAGCACTGGCTTTCTGCATCAGCCTGTTAGGGAAGAACGACCCAAAATACAGTTACACACCAGGAATCACCACCCATGAAAAGGATCTAGGCGCTTGAAACCTTCTGCTCAGTGCGCAGTGGTAGCCAAGAGAGCAAATAGAATGCTAGGAATCATAAGGAAAAGAATGGAGAGTAAAACCAAGGATATTATAATGCCTCTATTGCTCCATGATGCAACCACACCTTGAATATTGTTTGCAATTCTAGTGTCCATATCTTAAAAAGGATATAGCGGAAAAAGGTAGAGAGAAGAGTCACTAAAATGATAAAGAGGATGGAAGGATACTCTACAAGGAAAGGCTTAGAAGGTTAGAAAAAAAGACAGCTGAGGGGAGATATGATAAATGGAGTGGAACGGGTAAACACAGATCGGTTGTTTACTCCTTCAAAAAGTAGAAAGGCTAGGGGACAAGCAATGAAGATACAAAGTAGTAGATTTAAGACTAATCAGAGGAAATATTTCTTCACTCAGTGTGTAATTAAGCTCTGGAATTCGTTGCCATAAGATATAGTAAAAGTTGTTAGTGTAGCTGGGTTTACAAAAAGATTTGGACGAGTTCCTGGAGGAAAAGTCCATAAAGAAAATGGACTAGGGAAATCCACTGCCTGCCCCTGTAATAAGCAACATGGACTCTGTCTACCTTTTGGGATCCTGCCAGGTACTTGTGACTTGGATTGGCCACTGCTGGAAACAAAATACTGGGTTTGATGGACCATGGTTTGACCCTGTATGGCAAGTACTTTTTTTTTTTAAGTGCCGTCTAGTCAGTATTGACTCCTGGCGACCCAGCAGCCCCTGGGTTTTCGTGGCAAAGTATGATGGAAGTAGATTGCTCTCCATTTCCTCAGAAAAAAAGGCCTGGCAAAGTAACTTGCCCAAGGTCACAGAGTGCCATTGGGAATCAAACCTTGATCTCTTGGGTACTAGGCTGTTGCTCCAACCACTTGGCTACTCCTCCACTCCATGGCAAATATTATGTTCTTATATTCTTAAAAACGGTGCTAGAATTAAAAAAGGAGTGGGATATAGACAGAGGATCCCTAAATGCAAGAGATGGAAACCAAGCCTAGAGTATTTCCTCTTATAGCAGCAGTACTTTTAAGAAGGCATGTGTGTGTGTGTGTGTGTGTGTGTGTGTGTGTGTATGTGAGGGGGGGGCATGGGGGGTAGAGCTAACCTCCAGAGAGGCACTTATAATCCTAACCACCTTACTGGGCAGACTGGATGGGCCTTATTGGTCTTTATCGGCTGACATTTACTCTGTTAAGAAAGCTCTTGCTATATGGACTTGCTGTATCTGTATTGAGGTTTTTTACTCTTTAGTGAGGAAGCCACTTAGATGTTCTAGTGCAAATCTAGCTGGAGTTTAGCAATAGATGAGTTCCACCCTATCTTCTCTCACGTACCTCATTTTCCTGAGAGCAGCCCACCACATAGAAGAAAAGATCAATGCTGCTCTTATAAACGATGGTCATTCCTTCCAAAAAGGCAATCTCACCTGCACACAAGAGAGAGAGAGAGAGAGAGAGAGAAGGGCAACCTTCAAGAGAACTTGAACAAACAGAGAAATGGCGAGTGGGGAGAGAGGGATGATGTGGAAGAGTTAAGGCTGTACGTGAATGTCTTCTTTTTATCCAAAGTTTTCAAGGTAGAAATCTAAGTAGAAATGTGTAGAATACATGTGTGTTGCGTGTGCCCATATATGCAACTTGCAGGTCACATGGAGGGGGGTGGTTGGGGCAGGGCCATACCAAGGGCTGTGCGAGTGGTGCGGAAAACACAAAAGGGGGGCGCTGAATATCATTACTGGGCTTCCAGGAAGCTCAAAAGAGTGAGTTATTGAACGTGGCTGTATGGAGGTGGCACCAGATTTGTTAGTCGCACAAGGTGCATTTCTAGCTTGCTACGGGCCTGAGTTGGAGGGTAGTGCATAGGCTAGCCCAGGCACTGGGCCCCCACCCTCTCTCTTACCATCTGCTCTGTGAGTCTTATTGAAGGTACTCTTCTCAAAGCTCTTTTGTTCTTTTGGTGATGGGAAGGTCTCATCATAATACTATAGAAAAGGACGTAAAGGAGATGTATCAGTGCAGGAGTCAGCCTCTAGCCACCAGTGCAGAGCAGGAAGAGAGGAAGCAATGAACCAAATAACTTACCCAAGAAAGTATATCATTAGTTTCCAAAGCCTAATTTTAAATACCGTAACATGTACCTTACTGGGAAGACCGAAGGTCCATTCTATTTCCAACAGTGGCCAGTCCAGGTCACAAGTACCTGGCAGGATCCCAAAGGGCAGATCCATTCCTTACTGCTGACATCCAGAGAAAAGCACTAATGTAGATAACTAAAATACATGGCTAATAATGGTTTATGGACTTTCTTTGAAGGAACTTGTCCGAACCCTTTTTAAACCTAGCTACGTTAACTGCCTTGATCACATCTTCTGTTAACAAATTTCACCATTTAATTGTGCATTGAGTAACAAAATAACTTTCTCAGATTTGTTTTACAAATGTTACAAATTAGTTCATGGACTACTCCCCAGTCCTGGTACCGTTTGAAAGATTTAACAACCATTTCCTATTTACCCGCTGTACTCCACTCATAACTTTATAAACCTCTGCCAGCTGTCTTCTCCAAGCTGAAGAGCCCTAACCGCTTTAGTCTTTCTTCATACACATGTATTTCTTAGCATCCTTATATACAGGGTGGCCCAAAAAAAGTGAGAACATCTCATAAATTAAAAGCTTAAATAGTTTACTTATTTACCTTTTTTAGCTATATAACGTCTTTATTTCGACAATTTCCGGTCGCCATCTTTGTTTTTTTTAAATTTGTCAATTGTTTACATCTGTCTTTTTGACTTTTTAAATAACTTATATGCTACGTGTTGTTCTCACTTTTTTTGGGCCATCCTGTATATATTTAACAAAAAGCTCCACATTCGGCAGAACCCTTTGTAAAATACTGAGGGAACTGTGAATGTCCCACCCCGGACATCCCAATTCCGACATAAATGATCTATGCAAAATGAGGCTTCACAACTGCACTTCTAGTATTTATGCCGTTTCCTATGTTTGACAATTGGATCTTTTCTCCATTTTTGAACGATGTCCTTTTGGTTTTAATAACTTATTTTCACCTTACTATCTAACTATGAAGGGTGTGTTTTGGTTTCCCCATTGACCTTTTCTAATGCATGAAATAGTTGGTCTGGGCTTCTAGAATAATATTTTTAAATAGCGTTCATACTGCATGCAAGTTTAACTTTTGCAACCCCTCCTTTTACTTTCTTTCTAAAGTTCTCATTTTATCATAGTTTTCTTTTTTTAAATTAAATTAAATGCAATTACAATAGGTTTTTTTTTAATGTCTCCCTGCCAGTGATTGCATCATGATCATTATTGCTAAGTGCCCCACCATCGTTATTCCTTGCACCAGGTCCTGCATTGCAGTGACAATTAGATCAAGAGTAGTTCAAGGACCAGCTGCTTCATGAAGCATCAGTTATATTATCTAGAAACTTTACCTCCCTCAATTTAGCTATCCATGTTTATTTATCTATGTACCTTTTTCTTACTCATCTTTTCTGTCCATTGGGTCCCAACTACAGCTGTCCCCTCTGTTGCCTATTAGGAGGTTTCCTATCTCTGTAATGTGAATGTTCTACTGTGCTGCCTATCATCATTTGTATTCGGCTGACATTGTGTCATAGTTCTCATGTTCTGCTGTGCTGTTTTAAGGTGAACATTACTGACATTGCTATTGCTAGGATTTATTTAAAAGACTTCCATTCCGCTCCATACAGTGCTCTAGGCAGATTACAAAATAACATACATACAATATAAACTATTATTTATTAATGGAGATGCTGCTGGTGTAGGGCGTTGGAATGGGCTGCGCCTTGACCACTTTTTACCTTTTTCAGTTTTGCTGGTCTCATTAAGGGTAACAGAAAGGGAAGGTCCGGGTGGAGACTCTAGGTCCTTCCCTGCCCTGGCACACCCATATTTCCAACTTCATGGTTAAACCAGCTGAGAACCAGCCTGATAGCGCTATCCTCACTGGTGGACCAGAAAAGGAAAGGCTGGCCTGCCTTTAGGAGCTCTCTTTGAGCCCAGATTCCAGACTACCATCCCCCCCCCACCTCTCCTGATGAGTTCCCCTCCTCCAGATGCTAGAGAGAGCCTGAACGCCAGTGTAGAGCACTGTGGTGAAGTGGGGGGCTTCACCGTCATCAGGCCTGGCACTTTGGCTTCTGTGGCTGGAGGTTCTGCAGCTATTTTGTGTTCCGGCTTAGAGGGGGATGTTGCCTTGTTTGTTCCATTGGTTGCTGGCAATGATAAGGTGCACATGAGTGAAGTTCCGCGAAGCATGCAGGTACCATCACTTTTGGGGGGAAGGAAACCACAGAAAGTGACACTGGATGCTATGTGAACATAAGAACATAAGATATGCCATACTGGGTCAGACCAAGGTGCATCAAGCCCAGTATCCTATTTCCAACAGTGGCCAATCTAGGTCACACGTACCTAACAGTTTCCCCAAAAGACACAGGTTCCACAATGCTTGTACTGGGTCAAGCATTGATATCCGGGGTCCCTTCTTAATAATGGTTTATGGACCATTCCTCCAGGAACTTGTCCAAACCTTTTTTAAACCCAGCTACTCTATCTTTCCGGGACTGGACTAGAGGGACGCTAAGGAACAGCCTTTACTACATCCTCCGGTGGGAGGCTATTACATCATTAGAAGTGACTGTACGGTCCATGTTGGGTCATATTAAGGGGTCCTTGGGAGGAATGGAACACCTTGACCCCTGGAATGTTTGGGGAAAGATTTGAAGTGGAAGGCTGCAGTTGTGGAAGGAGGTGTATTTGAGGTAAATGACGGTACAAGGTTGAATGATTAAAGGCCTTTTGGGAATGCGGCAACCTGGTGTCTGAAAACAGCACAGATGTTGCCAGACTGGAGGTAGCACTGCTCTGTTATGTCCTTGAAAATCTCCTCTACATACTTCTGTGTCTCTTCAGCTCCTCCATGCCTCCAGAGATTGTATCCGTTCTCTAAGGGCCAGGAGCTCTTTGAACTGGGTGCACACATACAACCTCTCACCAACTGCTAGATAATTATGCATGTGGCAAGAGGTGCAAGAGACTGAATATCCCCCAGAAAAGAGCAACCCATCCACCCAGTATGCCCAATCAACTTGAATATTAGATTGTAAATGTAGTTCTCAGATAATCTGAAGCCACTTTATATCAAAAGTGCCTGAGAAGTGCAAAATATGTGCAGTGTACTGAAATACCCCTCATTCTGCACTTTTTCTCCCTACTCCATCATCCTCTCACCCATCCCCTCCCCTTCCCTTTCTCCTTCACCCCATCTTGTCTCTTCTTTTTCTCCTTTCCAAACTCAAGTCTTCTGTCCTCCTCCTGCTCTCCCCACCCTCACTTCTCGGCTCCATTTCTCAACCTGACACCAGCACCCTTCCCTCCACAACTGAACCCAGTGTATGTAGCAAGGGGAGAAGCATTTCCACATTACTTGCCAAAGATACCACTTTTGACTAAGTACACTGTCTAAAGATATATATATATATATAGATAGATAGATAGATAGATAGATAGATATAGATATAGATAGGCTCTCTTTCTCTCTCCCTATCATAGAAGACTCAAGAAGATATTCTGGGATCTGAATTGTCACTGGAATCGCTCCATCTGACCTTCTATCATATGTTGAGCATATGTGTGACAAGGGTACACCTTACCTTGGCCACCAGTCTCTGTCCTTCACTGTCCAGAATAAACATAGCCTTCACAACATAGAGAGATGGGTCCTGAAACCAAAATGGACAGGATGAGAGCAGAAAGGGAGCTGGCTAAAAGAACAGAATACAGAACTATGGCTGGCACAATGTTTTGTCTTGGGTAATCATGTATTGCAGAATATAAGAGCGGAAAAGGCATGTAAGGTCCAGTCATTATGGAGAGCTCTCGGGATGGTGCAGACGAGTGTTCTTCTGGAGTCTTGCTAGCTGAACTTGTATTTGTTTTGAAAACCTCAGACTCAAAGCTGAAGTGTATATACCTTAGTTCCTTCCTTTTCAACCATCATCCACCTCTGCTATCCTCCTTCCTAGTCTGCATTCCCTGCCCAGACACTATTTACTAAGTGAGCTCTGACTAAGCCTGGGAGAATATTTTCCAAGGATGGAAAAACTGCATTCTTCTGTATCACTAGCAATGGAGGAAAGCTGCAAGTTACTGTGCTAGTCTCAAGAAATCCAGCCCTCATCATATGTAATACCACATCTCAGATCTGAGGATGCTTGGACTCCTCTATTCAACTGTCCTCTGCGGCTGACCAGTGCTGCCTCATGATCTGAGCATGTTATCAAATGTGTGCTGAGGAGTCAGAAGAAGAGGTGGGGAGACTCATACATTGAGGCATAAAGGGGTCACCAGGATTAAAGCAATGAAACAGACAGACAAAGAAGGTTGTACTGCTGCATGGTTAAACTGGCAGAAGCCATGCCCCTAGTGAATATACTTAACTAGATTTGAATGTATCCACTAAGATATTTTTGGTTTTCTTTAAGAGGAAATGTTAAGAAAAAAAGACAAGTCAATGACAATCCTAGTGTCTTCAAGAACAGATTGCTCCAGTCACACAGAAGAGAGTCCAAGAAATCGGAGAAAAGCAGCTGTTGTACAAGGAGGAAGCACCATCTGACATCTGTAGTATACCCAGAACTGGTTTTAGGCATAGGCAGCTGCCTAGTGCGCCAAATACCCAGGCCAAAGAAAAGCCTGTTCTCTCTTACTTTAGGGCCATATGCATGTGCTGTTTTAGAGGGGCACAACTGTGGCTTTCCTCCTCTTCTGACTCTCCAATCTTTGGGATCTCTGACAAGCTTGGCACTCCCCCACTCCCCTGCAACAATCAATGCTCTCTGAGATTTGCTGTCTGGTTTTGCCTTTAGGTGCCAAAATCTTAAGTCCAGACCGTACCAGAGAATTGCAGCACCTTGATGGACTACCAAAAGGGACTGCTACTGCTGGAAAGAAATCTGCACTCGTAAGTATTTACTTTCTGGGAAATTCTCTAAATCTCGGGGAAAAGGAAATTTCTTTGGGTTAAAGCTGATAAATCTGTGATTTTTAGAATTCAGTGTTTTTGTTAAGTCAGTTAGGGTTTAGTACCACCAGAGAGCTTTTCATTTAAAGCAAATCAGAGTATACCTTAGCATAGAAGGTAGAATAGGGTAAATATTCTTTGAATAGAAAGAAATACATTGTTTCTAGAGACCTTTACAAACAGGCCTTCCAGTTAGGAGGCAAGAGACTTGTGAAATTGTTTTAAATAGGTGTTAAAGTCAAGTGACAGATTAAAGGGGCAATTTTAAAGGTTCCCTCTACCAAACCAAGGGCTGTGTGAATCACCCAGGAAGTTGTTAGGAGATTAGCACTGTGTAGCAAGTCAGCTTTTACTAAATGTTCTTTCCCTCCCACCCACCCCAGGCATAATCTTAGCTTTATAGGCTCTTAAACCTATTAAAGCGAAAGAGGTGATTAAATTCACTTTCAGGTTCAGCTGATTATCCTCATCAGGAATAGATTAATTAAGGCCCTGAAATTAATTAATCTTAAGGTGAACAAAGACCCTTAAACTTATTAGGTATAGTTGTGTTAGTACAAGTATCCATAGTGACCTTAAGTAAGTAAACAACTTAAATAGCTAAACAAAACCTTAAAACTAAGATGTAGATATCAGTGAGATGGGGGCTATCCAATCTTAAGCACAGAGTGTCACATGTAGGATTTTCTCCCAGTTGGTGATGGATCCTACATGTGCACTAGGTACAAAGAGCTCTTTGCTCTCAGGGAACGAGTCCGATCTCTGGAGGCTAGAGTAGCAGTCTTGGAGGACCTAAGGAAGACAGAGGTATACAGACGAGACCTACAGGAGCATAGTACTGAAGTCCTGCCTCCAGTCTAGCAGCCTTTCTGTTACCATGGAGAAGAGAGGTCACATGAAAGGAGAGCATCACCTTGGTGTGGCAGGAAGTGATCCTGTAGCTAAGACCTGTCCTCTAGGTGATGTAAAACCCTCTCGCACTGAGGAGATTTCTCCAGGGACATATGCCCATGAGAGAAGGGTTAGGACAGCCGTTATAGTTGGTGATTCAATCATTAGGCATATAGATAGCTGGGTGGCTGGTGGATGTGAAGATTGCCTGGTAACATGCCTGCATAGTGCGAAGGTAGTGGACCTCATGTGCCACTTAGACAAAATCTTAGATAGTGCTCGGGAGGAGTCTGCTGTCTTGATACATGTTGGTACCAATGACATAGGAAAGTGTGGGAGGGAGGTTCTGGAGGCCAGATTTAGGCTTTTAGGTAGGAAGTTGAAATCCAGAACTTCCAGGGTAGAATTCTCTGAAATGCTTCTCATTCCATGTGCAGGACCCAAAAGGCAGGCAGAGCTTCAGAGTCTCCATGAGTGAATGAGACGATGGTGAAAAGAAGAGTGTTTTGTATTTGTTATGAACTGGGTGACCTTCTGGGGAAGGGAGAGGCTTTTCTGAAAGGATGGGCTCCACCTTAACCAGGATGGAACCAGGCTGCTGACATTAACCTTTCAAAAGGAAACAGAGCAACTTTTAAACTAGATAATAGTGGAAAGCCACCAGTGGCCCAAGAGCGCATGGTTTGGAAGGATGTATCCTTGAATAATACTAGGAAAAAAGGGAAGCTAAGGCACCCTGACAGAGAGGTTCCAATAAAGATAAAAGTGAACCAGATGCCCTTAAGTACAGAGCAGACAGAGCTGAAAGATTCCAGATTACCCCTATTAACTGATAACCAGATTAATATGAATAAAATACAACCTCTAAATGCCTGTATGCAAATTCTAGAAGTCTAAAAGATAATATGGGAGAATATATAGCACTAACTGAATGCTTACATATTATTGGCATCTCAGAGACATAGCAGAAGGAGAACAACCTATGGGACACTGTGATACCTGGGTACAAACTATATTGCAATGATAGGGTAAATCAAATTGGTGGAGGGGTTGCACTCTGTGTTAGAGGGCATTGAGTCGCACAGGATTCAAGTTTTGCAGGAAACAAAATACACTATAGCAAGCATGTCCAACAGGTAGATCGCCAGCCCCATTTGGCTCCATCTCTCCAGCAGCTCGCCCCGTCGCTAGGAGAGAGCTCGTGCCAGCAGGTCATCTGCCGAGGGCTTGCTGCTGCTGCTGATCCTTTGCCTGTCTTTTTTCCCTGCCTGTGGGAATCTTGTCTGCGGGTTTATTGGGGGCACTTGTTGTTTTTGTGCCAATAGTTTGTGGGTACCCCAGGGGGCCGCCACCCGCGCCCCGTGACGAGACACCACAGGCCCGGCATCATACCTGGTCTCCTGCCTCTCAGAATCACCCATTCCTGCCCCTGCCCCAACACCCCTTAGAAGTGTGTTATATACCGGGCGATATCCATTCGCCCGGGCTTTACCTGAATACACTTACTGTATTAGTTGTGTCGTGTGCTGGTCGTTGGTCGCTTTATAGTTCACTTTCATTAAACGTTTTCAGGCAGACACAACAAAGTGTCAAGAATTTGGTGATTTTGGCGGGCTTTTCCAATTTTGTTCTAACTTGCCTATGCCTTGCCTTCGAATTGGTTCAAACCACTGTGACTTTTGTTTGCCTCTGCAATTTTATTTTGCCTAGCCTTTGCGTTGATTCTACACTGTGTGCAGAATTTATTAAATCGCGTGTGGTGGTATTTGAACTTGTTTGGCGGTATATGATTTTATCTGGTTTGCTGGACAGGTGTTTGAGGTTTTTTTTGATGTTTGTTTGGTGGTATTTGATTATTGGTGCCAGTATGATGAATTCTTATTTTTACTTTTAGAACTGCATGTGTGGTTTTGGCATCTCCAGTCCTTGTATTGCACATCATCCAGAGGTCTTCAGTTCCTGTTGATCTTTAATACTTTGGGACAGTGACAGTTTTGGACCAGATTCAGCCAGTGTTTATACTAACTTAGAAGATTTGGCTTTCTTAAATCCAGCCACCCCAGTATAACGAAGATGAGTGTTCCAAAGAAGAGCAAAACCTACCACTTTCATGATGAATGGGAAATGGACTACTTCATCATGGTGAAAGACAAGTGTTGTTGTCTTATTTGTAACGCCCCAATATCCTTGCCCAAAAAGGGTAATCTGGAACGTCATTATAAGGCTCTGCATAGCAATAAGTTTGATGCTGATTTTCCACCCAAAAGTGAAATTCGTAAACTGAAGCTCAAAGAACTTAAATCGAAATTGGCTACTCAGCAACAGTTGATGGCGAAGCCAAGGTCACATTCGGTCAATGCAACCATAGCATCCTTCAAGGTCAGCAACCTGATCGCAAAGAAATGCAAACCTTTCACTGAAGGGGAATTTGTAAAAGATTGTTTTCTTGAAGCAGCTGACAATCTTTTTGAAGAATTTAAAAATAAGAAAGAGATTATCGCTGCTATTCAAGATGTACAATTGTCAAGAAACACCGTCATGCGGCAAATAGAAAAGATGTGTGGAGACACAACTGAACAATTGTTGGAGGATGTTTCAAATTGTGTTGCTTTCTCACTCCAACTGGATGAATCTACAGACATAAGAGACATAGCCCAGTTACTAGTCTTTATCCGGATGGTTTTTGAAGACTTCAGTGTTAAAGAAGAACTACTTGGAATGATTTATTTAAAAGGGAGAACTACAGGTCAGGAAATATTCAGTTCTTTCCATTCTTTTGTGACAAAGTGTAATCTTCCATTGCATAGTGTGGTGACGAATCTGCTCCAGAGCCCATGAAAATAGAAAAAACACAAACATTTACCTCCAAGCAGAAGGGAGGTGCAGGGAGCAGTGACTTTAAAACTTCAGCTAGAGAGAAAAAAAACATGCCCAAAGCTGATGTCTGCAGGCCACGCCCAAGCTCCATAGCAACTAAGGGAGGTAACGAGAGACAGCTGGGGGAGGAGTGGAAAGTTGTAGGGCAGCCCCACTCATTTAAGCCCCAGAGAACAGGAAGTAAGAGAGACGGAGACGGAGATAGGAACAGGAACAGGAAAGGGAACGGCAGAGGGACCAGAAGCAGGCACAGCCGGGAGAACAGCAAGGATTCTTTCAGAGAGCACTGCAGGGAGACCAGCAGAGAAACAGAAGCTGAGGAGATCCCGAGAGATACAGAAAGAAGGGATTCTTTCAGAGAGACCGGGAGAGAGAGGTGCTCCAGGGACAGCCTAAGGAAGGATTCCCCTCATAGCCAGCACCACAGTCCTGAACAAAGCCAGTGCTGTAGAGAGACTACAGCTGGCCCAGGAAACAGGAGGTTTTATCCTAAGGAGACTGCTGTCTATAACCCAGGTACGGGGACTTTCCAGGAAGAGCTGGGTCAAAGAGCTTTACCTCGGGGAAGGCCGGTAAGAAGAGCTGTTAATAGAAGGGAGGTGAACCCTTTAGAAGTTGTAAACAGTTTGCTGCAAGATAAGGATCTCCAGTGCCCTGCTAACACCCCTGAGTCAAGAGGGAGGTCTCGTTGGGAAAGGGCTGTTGAGTTATTGAAAGAAATCAAGCCCACGCTGTCCCAAGCTGTTGCCAGTCAGGAGACTGCAGAGCCTGACGATGAATGCATGCAAGTAGATAATTATGATATTGGAAATGATTTCTCAGAATGTGAAATGGATTGCTCTCTATCTATGAGGGTAGAATGAAAGGCTATAGATTTTAAGCCTGAAGAAAACCCAGAAGTTATTGTACCTGAATGTGTGCAGTTAAGAAAGCTAAGAATGTTTGAAAATGAAGTTGCTGCCGTTTTAAAAGTGCATGAAACATTCAAAGGCTGGTTTTGAATGTGTCTGAAGCAACTATCTAAAACCTATGATAACCAAAGTAAAGAGGAAGCTTTAATGTATATGTGGTGCAGTTAAAAAGCCACGGTTTGTTCCCAAAGTCTGCAAAAGGCTGTGAACTGATATGTTTGTCTGATGAAGAAAGAATTGCATTGCTGAAGAAAACAAGTGTAATTAGTGACACTGTGAAGAGTTTTGTATAGAAGTTATCTTTGTTTTGAGGGGAGAAGTATCCACCTTATACGTTGTGCTGAGCTTCTACGGAGGTTCCTTTGAACAAAGGAAGAAAATAAATTCCTGTGTTGCATTCAAAAACCCTCGGCTCAATCATTAATTTGTTCACAACTACAACTCATTGTTCAGCAACTACAACTTCCAGAAGCCCCGGCTCTGGGAACCCATAAAGGGACATTGAAAGGCATTCCCCCCCTATAGGCAACTGCGTAGGCAGGGGTAGGAGGCCACAATAGACTTGTTTCCATCACTACTGATGGAGCAAGAGCAATGACAAATGAAGTTAACGGTTTCATAGTCCTCTGTAGACAGCATGACGACTTCCCAGATTCCTTTCTTACCACTGCATCATTCACCAGCAAGTTTTGGCAAAGCAAGAGACTAAATACAAAGACTGTCATGGACATCACTTTCAAAATTGTAAATTCAGTTCGTGGACGATCACTTCAAAGATGGCTTTTCAATCTTACTCTTGATGAAGGGGCAGCGGAAATCATTTTGCACACAGATGTAAGGTGGCTAAGTAGGCACAAATTTCTGCAAAGATTTCGTGATTTTCTGAATGAAATAAGACGTTTTTTGAAGGAGAGGGGAGATGACCAAGCAGAGTTGGAAGATGAGGAGTGGTTATGTGATCTGGCATTTCTCACTGACTTTACAGGCGAGCTAAGCGATATGAACCTTGAATTACAAGGTAAAAAAAAATGCATTGGTGAGATGATGAGTACAGTTTCATCCTACAAGAGCAAATTTGAGCTAATGATGACTGACCTTGCAAACAACACTTTTGATCATTTTCCTAATATGCAAGACCATCTGGGACAATATCCAAATTTTGTTTTTCAGAACGAGAAGTATGTGACAGAAATCTGTTCTGTTATCCAGGAATTCGAAAATAGATTCTGTGACTTCCAAAAAAATTGGAACAGTTGTGGAGTACTTGTCATACCCATTCAAAGTAGATGTGGATATTAAAGAAACTGCAGCTGCTATCAGTAAAAATTACTCATTGAACAAGCCATCTCTTGAAAATGAAATATTAACCCTTAAAAATGACATTTTTCTCAAGACCCGTGCTGAGCAAGAATCGTTTTGGAAGCTAGTGCCTAGAGACAAATTTCCCAACTTGAGAAGATGCAGTGAAGCTGTACACTCCTGTTTCGGTTCCACTTATTTGTGTGAATCTGCATTTTCCCATCTGAAAATGACAAGGAGTAGACAATGTTCCAACATGACAGATGAACATCTCCAGGAAAAATACAGTAATGATGGGTGATTTCAATTACTCTGGTGTTGACTGGGTCAGTGTCACAGTAGGACATGCTAGGGAGATAAAGTTTCTAGATGAAATAAATGACTGCTTCTTGAAGCAGCTGGTACATGAACCAACAAGAGAGAAAGCTATTTTGGACCTAGTCCTTAGTGCAACACAGGATCTGGTCCAAGAGATAAGGGTTTTGGGGCCACTTGGCAACAGTGATCATAGCATGATCACATTTAATTTAATAAATGGAGGAAGGACATCAAGGAAATCCATAGTACTACCTTTTTAACTTTCAAAAGGGAGACTATGCTAAAATGAGGAAAATACTTAAGAAAAAAATAAAAAGAGCAGCAGCAATAGTTAAAGATTTACATCAAGCATGGATATTTAAAAATACTGTCCAAGATACTAACCAAGATGTTTAATAGCATATTGGCTTAAGAGCTGGGTGGCCAGAATTCAAATCCCAGTGTGGAACTTTGTAATCTAGCTAGTCACTTTATTCTCCATTTTATGAGGAAATATTTCTTTATGGAAAGAGTGGTAGATGCGTGGAATAATCTCCCAGTAGAAGTGGTAGAGATAAGAACAGTATCTGAATTCAAAAAAGCATGGTACAAACACAGAGGATCTTAAAAGGAAAAAAGGGGACTGTTGTAGTGTTTGTTATGGAAGGGCAGACTTGATAGGCCATATGGTTGGTCTTTTTCTGCCATCATATATCTATGTTTCTGTCTTGGAAACCCAGACCAGATGTATTCCACACTTTAAGAAAAATAGAAGGAAGGTCAAAAAACTGCCAGCATACTTTAAAGGTGAGGTCAGAGAGGCTGTTGTAGCAAAAAAAAAAAAAAAAAATTTAGGAAATGGAAAAATGAGCCAAATAATGAAAATGGGAAACAACATAAGCACTGGTAAGTTAGATGCAAGGCATTGATAAGAAAGGCAAAGAGAGAATTTGAAAAAAAGCTTGCCATGGAAACAAAAACACATAATAAAAAACTTTTTGGGAACCTGCCAGGTACTTGTGACCTGGATTGACCACTGTTGGAAACAGGATACTGGGCTTGATGGACCTTGGTCTGACCCAGCAGCTTTTCAAGGAGAAGATTTTATCATCCAAGTTTGATTGAAAGTTTTGGAGAAGTGAGCAGAGCGGAAGACCAGGGGGTGCAGTAGATCTGGTCTGTCTGGATTTTGTTAAACACGGAAGACTGGCCCTTAGGAACTGGGTTTAACTCCTGGTTCAGATTTTCTACTACCCAGGGCAGCTGAGCTGCTGCAAAGGCTGAATACACAGTCCCTGTGGGGGGAGAGTCTTGGCTGCTGATTTAGGGCCCATGATTGCAGTGCTCCAAAAGGAGTTTTTGCAGATGGAGGTGTGGGTGTAGCTCTGAAGGTCAGCAATTTGAGGCAGAGAATTCATCCTCCCTCTTATTCTCAGACAGATGTGTTAAGTTTTCTCAAGTGTTGAGTATTATGGTGTCATACAGTCAGATGGTTGTGAAGTTTTATCTAATGTATTGTTTGTTTTAATACTGTAAACCGCATTGATTGTTTTCACAGGAATGCAGTATAAAGTTTTATAATAAATAAATAAACAATTAAATGCAATGAGTCTGCCCACCCTCCTGCATTTCCTCTTAATAATGAGACTGGCCCTCCTGCAGGACCTGACCTCCCTTACTAATGAGACGCAACTTCCACCCCTTTCGCCCACCCAGCTTCCCTCACTCTTATTAACAAGGTGGTCCCCCTACCCCCTTATTAATGAGAAAAAATGTCACTGCTAGAGCCCACACTACCTCATATTAATGAGCCCTCCTTTCCCCAATGTCTCTCCTCCTAACAGAGGGGAATGAGGGCCTCCTCCACCTGGGGCCCTCACTCTCCTCTATACCTTTTATATATGAGGCCACCCCTTCTCTCTGGGGCCCACCTGCACTCTTCCCCTCTCCTGGGGTCTGCTGTCCCCCAGGAGGGACCATGATCCATCCTCCCTTATTAGAGAGTTTCTCAACCTCTCCCTTAGTGGTATTTCCAGTGCCCTTGGCACCCAGGGTGGGTGTCCCCCACCGTGTCCATGGAGGCAGCATGGCAAATTTACCATAGAGCTGGCTTGCAGCGCTGCCTGCAGGCCCAGCTGCTCTTCTCTCCCGGACCGAAGTCTTGCGATTCACAAGACTTTAGCTGGGAGAGAAGAGCAGCTGGGCTTGGAGCGGAGACAGCATGGCAAGCCAGCTTTATGCCTCAGCTGGTCCCGCAGGTGTGCACCCCCCTCCTGGCCGGCACCCGGGGTGGCCTGCACCCACCGTCTCGCCCTTGATACGACATTGCCCCTTACCAAATAGTCCCTCCTCTTGCCCCCATTATTAACAGGGTCAGTGCAAAGTAATTTGGTGCCCTACGCAGCTCCCATTCCTGCCGCCCCCAGCCTTGCCCGTATCTTTACCACCGCTGCCCCTGCTACATCTCTTCAGGACTGGCAGTGGTGGTGCTGGCAATGAGAACAGAAGTGTCGTGTGAAGGGAAGCTTTAAAATCCCTGCTCTGACACAAGCACGAAGTCTGTGTCAGAGGGGGCAGAATAGCAGTGCGCAGGGCTTCAAAACGTCATTTCCGTTCTCTCTTTTTGTCATTGCCACCTCCACGAGATGGAACAGCTGCAGTAATGGCAGGGGCTGGAGATTGGAGGCTGGCTTAGGGCACTTCCTTCCACAGCTACCCTCCAAAGTTTGGCACTCCAGACAACTGCCTAGTTCACTTACTAGTAGCACCTTCCTGGGTTATTAATACGATTATCCCTTCTCCTGGGGTCCAAAAGCACTTATTAAGGACATGGCCCCCAGGGTCGGCCCATCAATTAGGTGGACTAGTGGCCGCCTAAGGTGGCAGACGTCTGTGGGCAGCATGGCACAGTGTCCGCAGCAGGCCATGCTGCTTCTTACCCCCTGAAGTTGTATTGTGGGGAGGGGGGGGGGGTCAGAATCAGCAGGCCATGTGCGCCAAAGCACATAGCCTGGCACAGGACGCTGCTGCCTTGCCAAGCATAGCCTTCCTCTCTCCACCGACCAGTCAATGGCACTGGTGGCCGGAGGGGGAGGGGTGGCACAGCTTGTAAGGGGGCGTGGCTTGAAAGCGGTAGAGTGTGCACGGCCAGGGCTTCTGCCTGGGGCCGGCCCTATATGACCCCTTTCTGTGGTGCCCACCCTGCTCCCTCCTATTAATCAGACTACCTCTCCCCCAGGACCTGCCCCTTATTACTGAAAGCGCCTCGCCTCGCCTCGCCTCCAGAGTCCATCCATTAGTATGATAAGCCTGTGGAAACGCCCCGTCCTTTGCCGCCTCTCTTTTCATGAGGGTAATAGCAGAGCTGCCCAAAAGTTACCAACGCGGCGATCATGCACTTCCTTTGCTTCAAAAACAGCGACGACGGCGGGGCACGTCTCCCCTTCCTCCGGCCCTGCCCTACTCTACTGTGTGAGAGGTCGGCGACAGCAGGACCCTACCGGCAGCAGCGTGGCGACCTCCATCTCTCCGGTACATTCCGATCCGGCGGCGACGTGGTGGCAATGGAATCTCGCCGACAGCTGACACCCAGAGGCCCCGCCCTCGAGATGTGAAGCCATGCCCTCTTGACTGACTCCGCCCCCAGCTAGAAAGGATTTCTCCCACTTTCTGATCTGTAAAGAGCCTAGGCCGGCAGTCCTGGCTCGGGTAACAGTAAAATAACTGAGGTCACGCGGTGACGTCCCAGTCTTACACAACCACCCCAAAACATGCAACAATTCACACTGACACCACATCGTTACAGAGACACTCCAAAATCTAAGAAACATACGCACCTGACTGACACTAAGCCTTACGGAGACATCCCAAAACCTACAGACATTCACTGTCACCACAGCTCTACAGAGGCAATCAATCCAAAATATACAGAAAAACACATTGAAACCACAGTCCTACAGAGAAACACCAAAACATACAAAAAACTACACTTAACACCACAGCTGTACATCCACTGACACCACAACCTTACAGAGACACTCCAAAACCTACAGAAACACACACTGACACCACAGCCCTGCAAAGCCACCCCCAAATCTACAGGCATTCACTGACATCATAATGCTACAGACTCACCCACAACCTATAGAAATGCACCCTGACACTACCATCCTACACAGTTATCATAAGCACATACACTGACACCATAAACCAAATGCACATCAGCATCACAACTCTACTCATCCACCCTAAAACCTGGATAAACACTGTCACCACACAGTATCATTCCTAACATTAAGATCCAGTGAGGAAGTGGTGGGGGCAAATACAGTGACAAAATTCAGAATGGCATGGGACAGATATAGTGGATCCCTTTACAGCAACAGGATAAAATCAAAATAAACGTAACTATCTAAATTTCTCAATAAACAGGGGTGTCCTACAAGGAGCAGTGGGTTCACCCCTAAACAAAGACATGTGGAGGGGTGATCTGCATGGAACGGCAGGTGCACCTGCTCTTGCCATCTTACTGGGCAGACTAGATGGACCATACTGGTCTTTATCTGCCGTCATTTACTATGTTACTATGAATATTTCAAGGAGATTCCCTGTCACCACTTCTGTTTTATTTGGTGCTCAATCCAATGAGTTCTCTCATCAACTCTTTGGGATATGGATTGTTCAAGCAATGGACATCTTGAGCAATTTTCAAAAGACTGTGTTCATGAGAAACTGCTGCAGCAAAGTGCAATCAATGAATAAATCCAGGAGTCAATTGACAGGGTCCAAGCCAGTTTATTATGCACAGGTCCAGTCAGTCAAAGCTTCAAAAGGAACTGAGCAAAGTTTTTACAGAGACATAACCATTTATACCTCTTTTTCAGTTTGATACATGAGAACTTTCTATTGGTTCTAGCTCGATAATGCAAACTTCTCATTGGTTCCAACGCCCCCTGCACCTGTCCAATCAGAAATCCCTCCGGGGCCTAGCAACCAGCCCCCTCCCTTAGGATTGTTCTAACAATGGTGCAGTTCTTGATTTTGATACTTCTCTACTGCAAGGTTATCCCTAGCTTCAGGAATGCATGTATTGAAACATTTCTTTCTTTTGCACACAAGAGAATAATGAAAGACTTATGAATTAATGTAAAACTTCTTATTAAGCAGTTTAAAACAGTTTTCTCATTTTTCACAGATTTTTGGTTCTTTTCTAGCTATAATGGGGTTTAGGATCCAGGCCTAACTTACAGGCCTTTCATAGTAGCAGGCCATACTAGGCCGTAGCCTGCCACATTCCCCCCTTTGATTATTCTCACCCGCAAGTGAGAAAG
The DNA here is from genome assembly GCA_033557465.1 of Ichthyophis bannanicus. Classification (NCBI taxonomy): domain Eukaryota; kingdom Metazoa; phylum Chordata; class Amphibia; order Gymnophiona; family Ichthyophiidae; genus Ichthyophis; species Ichthyophis bannanicus. Next base: position 645,458,422 of record CM066032.1, read on the forward strand.
GGTGAGAATTAAATCACTCATTAGTCGTTTAACACATTATACTGTAGCAGCAAAGCGCAGACAAACCAATGATACCAGGAGTCTGTTCAGAAGGTCCAAATCATTTATTTGTGCACAAGTCTCAAGCAAGTCAATTTCAAAATGGCTGAGCAAAGTTTTCTAGCATTACAACAACTTTTATAGACTTCTGTTCCATTCTAGGTATAGAAAAACATTTCATTGGTCCCGGTACTCTCCCGTACCTCCCGTACCCCTTCCATTGGTCCCGGTACTGATAAGATTATCCAATTATGTTCCTTCAGTGGGCTCGACACCTGCATACCCCCCTTCTAGTCCCAATTACAATGGTCAGTTCATCAATTTGTTACTTTCATACTCTCAAGGCCACACAGCCAATTTGTGCATACAGGGGAGCAGGGCTCTGCAACTCATCTGTCAGCAGTCCCAATTATATTCCTTGCAGATGTACTTTTCTTATCAGTAACTTTTAAACATATTTCTCTGTATTTTTCCATCCCTCAGTTTTGCTTACCTAAGTTAGTTTAGTTCTCTTACAGAGTTCTATCCTACAATAGCAGCATATTGGGGGATGTGCAATTCCTATGTGCCTCTCCACAGGCTTCATTTACAGGTCAAGCTAGTTAGGCCTGCCTGCTTATGTCAGACACCGTGGATCACAGGCCTACACCTGCCACATTCCCCCCTTTGATTAATCTCACCCTATTACTTAATAAGGTGTGAGAATTAAATCACCTTTTGAAGAATCACATCATGATTGAAGGATTACGACTAGGGCTGGCTTTATACAAAGCCATTATTTTAGTTGCGGTCTTCCGCTGTACTGTGCTGTCAATAGCATTATGAATGGAACGCATACAACATGGGATTAAACATGGTAATAAGAAGATAACAACCACAAGAATTAGTACTAAGACAATGAAAGTCTTAAATCCTCCCAGCCAGGAGAAAAGGTTAGCAAACCAGTTAGGGAATTTCAATGAGTGCCAAGTTTGCACTGGCACATAAGCATGTCTTTGCATATCTTTAGCAATTTCTTCAACTACTTGACCCTTATCATCTATTTTTAAACAGCAATTAGTTAAATTCAGTTTACCACATACTCCTCCTTCAGCTGCTAACAAATAATCAAGTGCTAAGCGGTTCTGATATATAGCAGTGCGCATCTGAGTACTTTGTCTAGCTAAAAGCGTAAGAGCATGACTAGTTTCATTAGTTATTATTTCAACTACTGCTTGTAAGCGAATAATACGATTAATCATATAGATTGGAGTTCGATAACCATACATACCATCATCATTCCAAGTGGCAGGCCCATAATACTCAATGATTCTTTCTGGTGGCCAATCATCACCTTGCCACTTCTCCCACTTGCCTATCTGTAAGGCTTCTCTTTTCTGTCTTAGTGCTCGTTTGTGTCGGTGGGTAGTGTATACGGGGTATCCTAATTGTTCTCCATGTTCAGTGTTTAAAAGAAAGAAAGAAGGTCTGATGGTTCCTAAGACACATGCTCCTCCCCATTGTGGCGGGAGTTGGGCATACGCTCGGTTTCCACAGATCCAATACAGGCCAGGTGGGGCTTGCCAGGCATGGACTTTGGCAAGGTTAGTCCATAAATCTGCAAGTTCAGGAAATCTGGCTAATGGGTTAGGAGGTTCAGGGTGTCTGATTCCTGACCACCATGCTGTCTTTTTGGTCGTGGCATTATAGTACTTCTGGCTAAGACAGACCAGCTGTCCTACCTTTTGGGTAAACTGGGGTCCAGTTCTGGCATAGCAAAGACGTCCAACGATTGAGTGCGCTAACACCCATTCACTGGTAGTCTTGTGTAATTCAGTCTGATTGTAAATCAAAGAATAATTCAATTCTTGGGCTTCCCATGGCCACTGGTCTCCCATTTGGGTTCCGCCACAGAAGTAGCAATCTGAGATCTTAAGACTAGATACTACTGCTCCAGCTAATTCTAAAAATAAATTCTGAGAAGGATGAGGGATCTCAAACTTATTTACATGCATGGCTTCATAGAAGGTGTTATGGATATGATATTTAGATGACTTGTGGGCTTGGGTATTCAATCTAATATACACAATGGTTCCTGGGTCTATTGCCCCTCCAGCAATACGCAAACCAAACTTGTATCCTTGTTTCCATGCATAGGGATTGTGTATACGTAAGTGTAAAGGGTTACAAGCATCTTTCTGACATTTATCATTTGTGGTTGGCTTGGTTAAAGTAGCCATTCGTTTATCTATCTTCTCGTCAACTATACCATTATTCCAGGTAGCATAAAAAACACATCCCCAATACGGGCAATAGTAATCTGCTGCTGGTGCAGTACTATAGCCTGATCCCGTTTTACCTGTACACTTCCACCATCCTGTGGCACCTTCCGGACACATGTACTTATGGTCATTTCGATACGCTTTCTCCCAAGTACCACAGGTGGAATAACTATCTCTGTTAATGGCATTACATGCATCAAAATTCAAAACAGCAGGTTTAGTAATATCCTTAAGCGGTGGTGTAGCAGCTATTATAGGTCCATCTGCATCCTTCCATCGTATTTCCAACGTGTAATAGGATGGATTCTGATGCGGATTATAGCATGCTCTAATTTTTCCTAAGTGCAAACATTTAGTTCAGTGGTGTTATAAATACACCGAGTCACTTTTCCCTTGCAGGTATAGTACGAGTGGTAAATCAAAGTCTGAGTTACTTTCAGTCCAGTTCGAGTAGAAGTAATGCAAGCAGTGCATGGAGGTAAAGCATAAGTCAGTTCAAAACCTCCATAGAAGGCAACCAAGGCAAAGCAAAAGTAAAGATGCATGTTGATGTTGATTGGAGTTCTTCTGAATCCTCAGCTTGCTGATCTTGATCACGACGTTCGTTTTCTTCGTCCCGTTTGCTAATGAAGCAATTTAACGGGTGCTGAGTGTTGATTGAAGATCCTCAGGTTGTCCAGTACACATTAACCAACTTATTAGCAATTTCAGTTGGCTTGTGAAGTCTGGCTAGTCAATGTAGTATCAAAGTAGTGTGCCAAAACGCACGCAAATTGGGTTCGTTGAAACAAAACTGTTGCTGCATGGAAAACAGCAATCCTCTTCGAAAGACTTGGCTACTGCAAGGCACTGTGATGAAGTGTCTAAGTTGCTGGTTGCCGTCTCAGAGTCACTCGTAAGGGTACATCAAGATGCTGCTCTGCTGTCCACTGCTCAGGTTCAGGATCAGCGGCGGGCTTGACTCTGCTGTGGTGGATCCAGGCGTCGATCTCGGCTACCTTTACTGCAGTTGGGGTAGACAGGATGACGGTGTACGGTCCCTTCCAATGGGGTTCCAATGGTGTCTTCTTCCAATCTTTGATCCACACCGAGGTACCAGGCTGATAGGGATGCAAGGGTTCCGTCAGGTTGATAGGCAACTGGTCTTGGATCCACGCATGGAGAGTCTGCAGAACAAAACTAAGAGCTAGGAGTTCTTGTCTGGTTACTTCTGAACCAATTTGGGCTAAACTTCCTTTAATTCCCTGCACTATTGGTGGGGGTTTACCATACAGGACTTCAAAAGGGGAAAATCCTGTTGACTTTACAGGAGCTGAGCGTATTCTGAGTAAAGCTATTGGGAGCACTTGGGGCCACTTCAAGTGTGTCTCCTGGCAAAGCTTGGACATTTGGGCTTTTAGGGTACGATTCATTCGCTCAACTTTCCCTGAACTCTGGGGTCTGTATGCAGTGTGGAGTTTCCATTGTATCTGCAAAGCTTTTGCTAACTGCTGAGTAACTTGGGAGACAAATGAGGGTCCATTGTCTGACCCTATTACTGCTGGAATTCCGAATCTAGGGACAATCTCTCTCATTAAGACTTTGGTAACTTCTCGGGCTTTCTCAGTTCTGGTTGGGAAGGCTTCCACCCACCCAGAGAAAGTACAGACTAATACCAACAGGTAATGGTATCCATTGGTTCTTGGCATTTCGGTAAAATCAACTTGGAGGTTGTGCATGGGGGTTACACCTCCTGACTGAACTCGGGGTGCCGTTATAAGGCCTTGCTTGGCATTATTTTTGGCACAGGTTAGACATTGACGTGCTACTGAAGCTGATATGGTTGTCAATAGAGGGATGTAAAAATGTGGTCTGAGTGCTTTTTCCATAGCACTTTTTCCATAGTGGGTTGTTTCATGGAAAGCTTTGATAAAAGATGGTCCTAACAGTTCAGGAATTACTATTCGTCCAGGGGGTTGACTGCCCTCGTCTGGTGGCAGCTCAATCCATCCATCTTTCAGTACTCCATCTTCTCTGTTACAGTAGTAATCTAATTCTTTGGTGGTATATCGTGGTGTCCATAAATTCAGAGGTACTGGAAACAATGCTGCTTGCATTGGCATAGCTTGTGGGGTAATCTGTCCTGTCATAGCTGCTTGTCGTGCTGAGGCATCCGCAAATCTATTTCCTCGGGCAACTTCTCCTTTTCCTGCTTGATGTCCTCTACAATGCATGACAGCTACATGTGTTGGGGCCCAAACTGCATCAAGTAACATTAATATCTCGGGACCATACTTGACTGATTTTCCTCCGGATGTGATGAGTCCTCGTTCTTTATAGAGAGCTCCATGGGCATGTAGAGTGGTGAAGGCATATTTGGAATCTGTATTTACATTTAGCACAAGTTTTTCTCCTAACAATAATGCTCTGGTGAGTGCTATCAATTCGGCTTTCTGGGCTGATGTGCCTGAGGCTAGAGCTGATGATTCAACTACTTCGTGTTGAGTGACGACTGCATATCCGGCACAGCGTCGTCCATCGAGGATGAGACTGCTCCCATCAACATAATAGATCTGGTCAGGATTGTCTATGGGCACATCTGTCAAATCAGGTCGACTGGAGAACACAGTTTTCATGACTTCGATACAGTCATGTTCTGGGAGTTCTTCACTGATGGGTATCAAGGAAGCTGGATTCAAGGCATGACTCACTTCTAGTTGTATCTGTGGGTTTTCACATAACATGCTCTGGTACTTCAACATTCGGGAATTGGTGAGCCAATAATTTGCTTTTTGTTCCATAAGGGCAAGGACTGCATGTGGCACAGTGACTCGTATGTTCTGTCCTAGTGTGAGCTTGTCTGCTTCACTCACTAATAGTGCTGTAGCTGCAACTGCTCTCAGGCATGGTGGCCATCCTTTGGCCACAGGGTCCAATTGTTTCGATAGGTATGCTACAGGTCGCTCCCAATTTCCCAATTTCTGAGTCAACATGCCTAAGGCATTTCCCTGTGCTTCATGTACAAACAAGTGGAAAGGCTTGTGGACATCTGGTAGTCCAAGTGCTGGTGATGACATCAATTCTTCCTTTAACTTCTTGAAGGCTGTATCCTGCTCAAGTCCCCACTCCAGTGGTGACTTCTCTTCTCCTTTTGTGGCTTCATACAGTGGTTTGGCAATTTGGGCGAAGTTGGGTATCCAGATTCGGCAATATCCTGCCGCCCCCAGAAAAGCTCTGACTTGCTTTCTGGTTGTTGGAGTTGGAATTCTACATACTGCTTCTTTTCTTTCTCTGCCTAATCTTCGGCTTCGTTGGGTAATACGAAAGCCCAAGTATTTCACTTCTTTTTGGCATAGCTGTGCTTTTGCTCTGGAAACTTTGTATCCAGCTTCATCTAGTAACTGCAAGAGATCTTTGGTGGCTAGTATACATTCACTTTCTGATATGGCAGCTATCAGCAGATCGTCCACGTATTGGAGAAGCACTCTCTTCCCCGGAGCCACTGGATAGCTTGAAAGGTCTTGATTCAGTGCAGCACTAAAGATGGTAGGCGAAATTTTGAATCCTTGGGGTAATCTTGTCCAGGTGAGTTGGCCCCCTCTTCCAGAGATGGGGTCCTGCCATTCAAATGCAAACAATATTTGACTTACAGGGGCTAATCTTATGCAAAAGAATGCATCTTTTAAATCCAGTACAGTAAAATGGGTAGCTTCAGCAGGTATCAGTCCTAGAAGAGTGTAAGGATTGGGTACAACTGGATGTATAGTTTCAACTGCATCATTTACTCTCCTTAAATCTTGTACTGGGCGGTAATCCTCCGTCCCAGGTTTCTTTACTGGCAAAAGTGGAGTGTTCCATGGGGATTGACATACTTTTAGTAGGCCATACTCGAGCAATCTTTGCAAGTGGCGATGAATGCCTTCAATTGCAGCTCTTGGGAGAGGGTACTGTTTGACGTGTACTGGTGTAGCACTAGGCTTGAGGGTTACAATCACTGGAGCTATATGCTTGGCTAGGCCTGGGGGACTGCCTTCTGCCCATACTCCAGGTGGTGCATGAATGTTCTTTAAAGTTTGTTCAAAATAAGTGTCTTGGATAGAATCATCAATGTAATACCTCCATTCTTCTTCTCGGGGAACTGTCAGCAGCATTACTCCTGCTGGTTTGGCTTGGGGATTTACTGTCATTTGCATTTCTCCTTCTTCAGAGAAAGATATTTGTGCTTGGAGTTTGGCTAACATATCTCGTCCCAGTAGTGGCACTGGACATTCGGGCATGTAAAGGAATTGATGAGTTATTTGCTGTCCTCCTAGACTGCATATACGATTCTGAAGAAAAGACTTTGTAGCTTTGACACCAGTTGCTCCTATAATGGTGACTGCTTTTGTAGAAAATGGGGCTATCTTCTTGTCTATTACTGAATGTTGTGCTCCAGTATCAACCATAAAGTCCATAACTTGGTCTCCTATTTGTATTCCGACCATAGGCTCCTGGAGACCTAAAGCAAACTTGGAGCCCGGTCTGTCCTAATCCACGTCATTTTCATCCTGGATTGTTGTGGCCAATGCTTGAATGGCTCCTCCTCCTCTTTCTCACTGGAATTGTTCTCGATTGCCTCCTCCGCGGTTTCGGGGATAGCCTCGTCTTTCTTCTCGCCACTGATGATTGCTGTCGTCATCTTGCTGGGCGTCTTCGAGTTGCGGGCACGTATCTCTCCAATGTCCTTCCTCTCTACAGTAGGCGCATTGGTTCACGCCTAGCTTCTGGGTCCGGCCTCCGCCTTGACCCCGCCCTCTTCCTCTGCTCCGTCGACTAGGGACACCTCCCCTTTTCTGTTCAACTATGGCCGCAGCCAAAAAATCAGCTTTCTTCTTCATCTTTCTATCACATTCTCTCTGTCTTTCATTATCACGATTCACATACACTTTATGAGCGACTTCCAGTAACTGTGTTGCATTCGTGCCCGCAAACCCTTCTAACTTCTGTAATTTACGTCTAATGTCTGGTTGAGACTGGTTTACAAAAGCAGAATTCACCATACATAAACTTCCTGGTGCCTCGGGATCATAGGGAGTATACATTCTGTATGCTTCAGTTAATCTTTCATGAAAGTCTGCTGGGCTTTCATCTACACCTTGGATAACTCCTGCAACTTTGGAAAGGTTCATAGCTTTTTGGCCCCCCCTTTTCAGGCCTTGTAAAAAGCCTTGGCGAAAACGGGCTAGGGCTGTGGATCCTTCATCTGTATTTGGATCCCAATGAGGGTCTTCATTCGGGAATTCTCTCTGAGCCGCTTCCCGATAGTCTATTCTGCTCAGTCCCTGTCCCGGAGCTACAGGGTTATCTGCCATCCACTCAATAGCTGCTTTTCTAATTCGTGCTCGCTCTTCTGTCGTGAATAGGGTGGACAGGAGCTGGCGGCAATCTGCCCAGGTGGGTTGATGGGTTTCCATTAGAGTAGTTACTAATTCTGTAAGTTCCTGGGGCTTGCTAGTATAGGAGGCATAATGCGACCTCCAATTTAACAAATCAGTTGTAGAGAAAGGGATATACACATAAGTTAAGGGTCCCGCTACCACCTCCTCATTATCGTTCTTTATGGGCACTCCCGGGACTTGCCGTAAAGGCAGCATTTTGGTGGTAACTGTCTTGTGGGATCTAAGGGCTGTTTTCTTAACTATCTTTTCAGAGATCACTTTCTTTTTCTCGACAGGTTTCACTTTGGATGTACCTTCTACTGGCATGCTGGCACTGGCAACCACTTGTACGCTATCTTCCTCGCTTTGGGCATTTTCATTTTCTTCCTCTTCTACCTCTGTTTCTGACTCGCTTTTTATAACATCCTCTTCTTCAGCTAATTCCTCTCTCTGCCCTCCAGGAGGGGGTTCAGGGGTTGGGTCCCGCTCCGGCCATCTCTGGGGTTCTGGGGCAGGACGCCGGGCTACTCTTATCGGACCTGGGGTTCGGGGCTGTCTGAGAATTATCTCCGGGGAATCAGGATCTACCAGGATGGGCTTCTTCCTGGACTTCTTATCCTGCTCTTTCATTCTGGGCTGTTCCGTTTTCTGTCTAGAATCTGTTTTAACTAACATTATTCTGCACTGTTCCTCATAACAGCGCTGCGCCCAGGGGGGCGGATCCTCACAAATACTTAACCAGGAATCTATATAGGGGTACTGATCGGGGTGCGCTATCCGCACTCTACGGTGTACTGACTGAATAATCTCTACATTAAACGTTCCCTCTCGGGGCCAGATGGGGTCTAGATCGGGCCACTCCCTAGTACACAAAATCTGCAAACGGGCTGCTGTCATTTTAATACCATAATCTCCTGAATATCCCTCTTTAAAATGTGCGATCATACATTCTAATGGAGTGTTTCTAGTAGACCCCGCCCCTCCCATTTCGATGTGTGCGCGCAACAACAGACAGAAGGGAAAAGGAGGGCGGACCGTGGGTAAGGGGTCCTCACGGCCCTGGAAACGTATAAGGAGTACAAATAACAAGAGAAGACGACAATCGCTTCCCCCTTTTTGCGACCTGAACGCAGTCGCCCGGTCAGGAAATGCGCTACTCAGGGGTCCGCCTTCACTTGGTCCGTGCTGCCAGACCTCTCATTCACACTTCATTCACACAATCATGCTAGCAACGTATCCCAGAATGCATTCGTTTCTATCTATTCTGACTAGTCTTTTTCCCAATTGCAAAAAGGATGAGGGTTTCACCCGGCGAATTCCCATGCGGGGTTACTCGGCCCTTCCTTGAGAGGTGATCATGCTCTCTTACCAATTCCCAATATCTCGAGATTACAAATTCCAAATTCCAAGTTCCAATGGCAGTACTGCTCTTTCTATATCTGTCTAGACACCAAATCAAAACTATACTCACCGGATCCGGTCCTCAAACTTCCCAAGCAGGCGCATGAGTTGGACCTCGGACTCCCCTCACTCGGGTTCGAGGCGTTGGCTCCAGCCGGGCCCGGCACCCGCCAAGGTCCGACCAGCTCCCTCCGATACAAGGGACCGGCGGCGCCAGGGAGCAGCCCTCGTCGGAAGGGCGCGATCCCGGCAGGACCAAGCCTATAGAGGCGGAAAGTCGTGGTATATTGCCCTATATACACTTTGATTCCACAACTTCCCGGCCAACGCACCAAGAATATGTAGCAGCAAAGCGCAGACAAACCAATGATACCAGGAGTCTGTTCAGAAGGTCCAAATCATTTATTTGTGCACAAGTCTCAAGCAAGTCAATTTCAAAATGGCTGAGCAAAGTTTTCTAGCATTACAACAACTTTTATAGACTTCTGTTCCATTCTAGGTATAGAAAAACATTTCATTGGTCCTGGTACTCTCCCGTACCTCCCGTACCCCTTCCATTTGTCCCGGTACTGATAAGATTATCCAATTATGTTCCTTCAGTGGGCTCGACACCTGCATACCCCCCTTCTAGTCCCAATTACAATGGTCAGTTCATCAATTTGTTACTTTCATACTCTCAAGGCCACAGAGCCAATTTGTGCATGCAGGGGAGCAGGGCTCTGCAACTCATCTGTCAGCAGTCCCAATTATATTCCTTGCAGATGTACTTTTCTTATCAGTAACTTTTAAACATATTTCTCTGTATTTTTCCATCCCTCAGTTTTGCTTACCTAAGTTAGTTTAGTTCTCTTACAGAGTTCTATCCTACAATAGCAGCATATTGGGGGATGTGCAATTCCTATGTGCCTCTCCACAGGCTTCATTTACAGGTCAAGCTAGTTAGGCCTGCCTGCTTATGTCAGACACCGTGGATCACAGGCCTACACCTGCCACAATACTGGTGTAATAGCATCATCGTGGGGTATAGGGTAATATTGCCACATAGCTAATACCTTCGCAGCTGCCTTCCGCTCTATAGTACTATCAATTACTGAAGTTACCATGCGTAAGCAAAGGGGCAGGAGACAAGGGAGCAATAAGCACATAGCTAATATGAATAATACAATAAACACAAGGGCTTTTAGACCACCGATCCATGAAAATAGTGAACCAAACCACCCATCCAGCTTCAAACTGTGCCAGGTCTGAACAGGCACAAATGTCTGCTCTCTCATCTGGGTGGCTAGATCTTCAACTACATGCCCATTATTATCAATCTGTAAACAACAATTACTTAAGTTCAACTTTCCACATACCCCACCTTCAGCTGCTAACAAATAATCTAAAGCTAAACGATTTTAATAAATGGCTGTGCGCATTTGCGTCCTTTGCTTAGCCAAAAGGGTTAGTGCTTTACTAGTTTCATTGGTTATTATTTCAACAACAGCTTGCAAACATATTATTCGATTAATCATATAAACAGGGGTATGATATCCCCATGTCCCATCCTGCTCCCAAGTAGCAGGTCCATAGTATGAGATAATTCTCTCAGGTGGCCATTCTTCAGATGTCGCATCCCATTTGTCCCATTGGCCTATTTTCAAGGCCTCCTTTAGCTGTCGACTTCTGTACACAGGATATCCCAGTTGTTCTCCCTGGGATGTAGGCAAAAAGAAGAAGGAAGGTCGTATGGTTCCCAATACACATGCACCTCCCCAATGGTGAGGAAGCCTAGCATATGCTCGGGTTCCGCAATTCCAGTACAGTCCAGGTGGTGCTTGCCAGGAATTATATGCTGCTAAGTTAGTCCAGATACTGGCAAATTTGGGGAAACGGACTAGAGGATTGGAGGGCTCTGTAGCGTTGACTCCTGACCACCAAGACGTCTTCTTAGTGGTACTGTTGTAGAACTTTTGATTGAGACAGACCAGCTGCCCCACTTCCATATTAAACAGTGGTCCATAGCGAGCAAAACATAAGTTACCCACAATGGAGTGGGCCAATACCTATTCGCTCGTCGTATTATGTATGTCAGACTGATTATATGGAACAGAATAGTTCAGTTCTTGTGCCTCCCAAGGCCATTGGTCTCCCATCTTAGTTCCTCCACAAAATAAACAGTCTGAAATGTGGAGACTAGATGCTACTGCTCCCGCTAGCTCAAGGAACAAGTTCTGGGAGGTAGGAGGAATTTCAAACTCTGCTTTCATGGCCTCGTAGAAGGAGTGATGTATACGATAGGGTGAGGATACATGGGCCTTGGTGTTCAATTGTAGATACAGGATAGTTCCAGGATCTACACCTCCTCCTGCTATACGCAATCCAAATTTGTATCCTTGCTTCCATTGGCTAGGGTTAATTATGAGAAGCTGCAGAGGATTACAGGCACCTTTCTGGCATTTCTTAGGCTCAGGCAAACTGATCTTCATCAGACTGCCTTTGCGATTATCACCCTCTCGTCCCACAGGTGCATTCTTCCACATGGCAAAATATACGCAGTCCCATTTTGGACAGAAGTAATCATGCTTAGATGCAGTGGTGTAAGTGGTGGTTGGAGAGTTCTTTCCTGTACACTGTCCCCATCCATAGGCTCCTTCTTGACACATATATTTATCATCATGATAGTAAGCTCGTTCCCATGACCCACATCTGTGGTAAGCGTTTCTGTTAATTGCCTCACAGGCATCAAAGTTCAAAGTAATGGATTTCGTGGGGTCTACAAGGGGTTTTGTAGCATTTATGATAGCTCCATCTTCATCATTCCAGCAGATCTCAAATATATAATATGAAGGGTTTTGTCGGGGGTTATAACAAGTCTTACTTTTCCCCTTTCTACAAATATTCAGTTTGGTGCCATTATAAATACACCGGCTGACTGTACCAGTGCAAGTATAGTAGGAATGGTAGAGTAACGTCTGAGTAATCTTTTGTCCCGTTTGGGTGGTGGTTATGCAGGCTGCACAAGGGGGTAAGGCAAAAGTCTTTCCCAGGAATCCCAGGATCACCACTCCCACAAGGCAATAGTGGAAGAACATTGTGATTACAATCTTTGGGGATCAACTGGAAAGTTAGGCATGATGAACTTGTTGAGTCTTCTTCCTCTTTTCCTGCTATGATGGTCACCCTCGCGTGACGAAAATAGAACTGTAGATTCTGAAGATTCTCTATAGTGCCAGTTGCCTCCGCAATGTAAGTCACAATGGAGTCTCGGGATCACTCACTGATGGCCATTGACCAGGATCAGGAGCAGCTGCCAGCTTTACTCGACTATGGTGGATCCAGGGTTCAAATTCTGCAACTTTCACTGCGGTGGGGGTTGACAGGATAAACATATGGTCCCTTCCAATGCGGCGCCAGTGGGGTCTTTCTCCACTCTTTCACCCACACGGACATTCCTGGCTTGAAAGGATGCAGAGGCTCGGTCAAGTTGATGGGTAGTCGATCTTGCACCCACGTTTGGAGATTCTGCAAAACAGAACCTAAAGCCAATAGTTCTTGTCTAGTTATTTCAGATCCTATCTGTCTCATATCTCCTTTTATTCCCTGCACTATGGGTGGAGGTCGCCCATACAAAATCTCAAAAGGAGAAACTCCTAGGGAATTGGTGGGAGCAGAACGTATCCTAAGAAGAGCTATAGGGAGAACTTGGAGCCACTTTAGGTGTGTTTCTTGACAAAGCTTGGACAACCGAGTTTTCAAGGTTCTATTCATATGTTCCACTTTTCCTGAACTCTGGGATCTGTAAGCAGTGTGTAACTTCCATTGTATTTGCAAAGCTCGAGCTAACTGTTGGGTCACTTGGGATACAAACGATGGGCCATTATCTGATCCTATAGTCAATGGTATTCCAAATCGAGGAATAATCTCATGAAGCAACACCCTAGTGACTTCTCGGGCTTTCTCAGTTCGGGTGGGATAGGCTTTCACGCATCCCGAAAATGTACAGACTAATACTAACATATAGTGATACCCATTTGTACGGGGCATTTCAGCAAAGTCTACCTGTATATCACTCATCGGGGTCACCCCTACTGACTGAACTCTTGGGGGTGGAATGGGACCTTGCTTAGCATTATTCTTGGCACATATCAGACATTGCTGTGCCACCGAGGCAGTCAGTGATCCTAGTAGTGAAATGCAGAAATGGGGTCTCAGAGCTTTTTCCATGGCTGTTTTCCCATAATGTGTGTCTTGGTGAAAAGCTTGAACAAAGGCTGGCCCTAATGCTTCAGGGTTGACTGTAGGACCTGGAGGTGGACTACCTTCTGGGGGTGGCAGCACTATCCAACCTTGTTCTGTCAAGAATCCTCCCTCCTTTTCACAAAAATAATCTAACTCTCTTGTAGTGTATTGGGGTGCCCAGGAATTAAGGGGCACAGGGAATAGGGCTGCTTGCAGTACAGTATCTTGGGTCCTAACTTGTCCTGTGGTGGCTGCCTTTCGGGCTGTGGTATCAGCAAATCTATTCCCTTGGGTGACTTCTCCTGTTCCTGCCTGATGACCTCGGCAGTGCATGACTGCCACCTGTTTGGGGGCCCACACAGCATCTAATAACATCAATATCGCGGGCCCATACCTAATGGACTTACCCCCTGAGGTGATCAACCCTCGTTCTTTGTACAAGGCTCCATGTGCGTGCAAAGTGGTGAAAGCATATTTGGAATCTGTGTACACATTTAAGCGGAGTCCTTCTCCTAATGTCAAGGCTCTGGTGAGGGCTATCAATTCAGCTTTTTGTGCAGAAGTTCCTGGGGTCAGGGCTGAGGACTCAACTACCAGATCAAGGTCACCACTGCATATCCAGCACAACGATGTCCATTGATGACCAAACTGCTTCCATCCACAAAGAAAGTCCGTTCAGGGTCCTCTAGAGGGACATCGGTCAAATCAGGGTGACTTGAGAATACAGTGTCCATGGTTTCTAAACAGTTATGATCAGGGGCCCAGGACCAATTGGGAACAATGTAGAAGGGTTCAAAGCTTGACTGACTTTCCACTGTATCTGGGGGTTTTCGCACAGCATGTTCTGATATTTCAGCATTCGTGCATTGGTCAGCCAGAAGTTTCCTTTGTGTTCCATGAGAGTCAAAACAGAGTGTGGTACGGTGACTTGAAGAGTTTGTCCCAGTGTGAGCTTATCTGCTTCGCCCACTAGGAGGGCTGTTGCTGCAACAGCTCTCAAACAAGGGGGCCATCCTTTTGCAACTACATCCAATTGTTTTGACAGATAGGCTACTGGTCGTTGCCAAGATCCAAGAGATTGAGTCAGTACTCCCAACGCATTTCCTTGTGACTCATGGACAAAAAGATGGAAAGGCTTCTGAACATCTGGAAGACCTAAAGCTGGGGATGACATCAGAGCACTTTTCAGAGACCGAAATGCTGCATCCTGTTCAGGTCCCCATTCTAGTGGAGACTTTTCCATTCCTTTAGTGACTTGGTACAAGGGTTTTGCTATCAGCGCAAAATTGGGAATCCATATGCGACAGTACCCCGCGGCCCCCAGGAAGGCTCTTACTTGCCTCCTAGTGGTTGGAGTAGGGATACTGCATACAGCTTCTTTGCGTTCTGGTCCCAGGTGTCGAATTCCGCTGGACAGCTGGAATCCTAGATACTTGACTTCAGTTTGGCATAGTAGTGCTTTGGCTCTTGAGACTTTGTATCCAGCCTCTTTGAGAAGGTACAAAAGTTCAATAGTAGCTTGTAGACATTCACTTTCCGAGTTGGTGGCTATGAGCAAGTCATCCACATATTGAAGAAGAACCCTTTTTCCTGGGTCCACTGGGTAACTTGAAAGATCTTGATTCAGGGCGGCACTGAAGAGAGTAGGTGAATTCTTGAATCCTTGGGGTAGTCTGGTCCAGGTGAGTTGGCCCCGCCTTCCTGTTGTGGGGTCTTGCCATTCGAAAGTGAACAAAAGTTGACTAGTGGGGGCTAAGCATACACAGAAAAAGGCATCTTTCAGGTCCAGGACGGTGAAATGAGTAGCCTCAGTGGGGATCAGTCCCAAGAGAGTATAAGGGTTTGGTACTACAGGGTGTATAGTTTCAACTGCATCATTCACTCGCCTTAGATCTTGTACTGGGCGGTAGTCCCCTGTCCCAGGTTTCTTAACTGGGAGAAGGGGGGTGTTCCAAGGTGACTGACATTCCTTGAGAAGTCCATACTTCAGCAGTTTCATCAAATGGCTGTGAATTCCTTCGATGGCTGGTCGAGGGAGAGGATACTGCTTCACATGCACTGGTTCCACTCCTGGCTTGAGGGTGACAATGACAGGGGCTATGTTCTTCGCTAGGCCAGGTGGATTATCTTCTGCCCACACTTCAGGTGGGGCTATGAGGTTGGTAGGTATACAGGGACTAGTTGACTTTATTGGAGGTGCACTATAGAACCGCCACTCTTCTTCTCGGGGAACAGTAAGCACCATCAATCTGGCAGGCTTTGGGTTCACAGTCATTTTCATTTCTCCCCCTTCAGCAAAAGATATTTGTGCCTGGAGCTTAGCAAGCATGTCTCGGCCCAGTAGTGGAATAGGGCATTCGGGCATATACAAGAACTGGTGCGTTATTTTCTGTCCCCCTAGTTCACACATGCGGTTCTGCAAGAATGACTTTGTGGCTTTATTTCCAGTGGCTCCAACAATGGTAACAGATCGAGAGGAAAGAGGAGCTACTGGCTTGGCTACTACTGAATGCTCTGCTCCTGTATCTACCATGAAATCCATGTATTGGTCCCCTATCTTCAAACTGACCATAGGCTCCTGGGGACCCAGGGTGAACTTGGAGCCCGGTCTGGCCTAGTCTTCATCTACGTCATCCAAATCATAGCCCATTGCTACTGCCACTCCCTCAATGGCTTCCTCTCTCTCTTGCTGGAACTGTGCTTGGTTCATTCCTCCCCTCCTTCGAAATCGTCCTCCTGCTCTCCAGGGACTCCCTCCTCCCCTCGTGGGGGCGGAGTCCAGATGCGGGCATTCACTTCTCCAATGTCCTTCTTTGCAGTAGGCGCACTGATTTGCACCTAATGGAGGTCTGCCACTTCCATGGCCTCTTCCACGTTCTCTGGTCCTTTGATTAGGAGAACCTCCTCCACGTCGTTCGGTTATAGCAGCAGCAAGAAGATCTGCCTTCGTCTTCATCTTCCGTTCATTTTCTTTGTCACGTTCATTTTCACGATTCACAAATACCTTCTGAGCGACTTCCATTAACTGTGCTGTATTCATGCCCGCAAATCCATCCAGTTTCTGCAATTTTCGTTTTATGTCTCTCTGGGACTGACTAACAAATGCCGCATTTACCATGCGTAAATTCTCCTGAGCGGCGGGATCATATGGGGTATATAATCTATAAGCTTCGGACAACCGCTCATAAAAGGCCGCTGGGCTCTCATCTGGACGTTGGAGAACTTCCGATACTTTCCCAATATTCATGGCCCTCTGGCCTCCCTTCTTCAGGCCCTGCAATAAGGCCTGGCGAAATCTGGTTAGGGCCGCCGCCCCCCTTTCATCATTTGGGTCCCACCCGGGATCTTCATTTGGATATTCTGCAGCAGCTGCTTGTGGGGGGTTTATTCCTCCCCCTTCTACAGGGTTCTCTTCTAACCAACTGCTTGCCCAATTCACCCTCGCTCCTCAGTAGTAAAGAGGGTGGACACGAGCTGCCGACAATCGGCCCAGGTAGGCTGATGGGTTTGCATAATGCTAGACATTAATTCTGTTAATTCCTGAGGCTTGGCTGTATAGGATGCATAATGTGTTTCCCAGTTCAATAAGTAGTGGAAAAAGGCACGTAAACTAGGCTGGTTGGTCCTGGCGTCATCTGGCCCTGATCATTTAAAACAGGTACTCCAGGCACTTGGCGTAATGGCATTAGGTGCCCTGCTTTCTCCTTCTTCTTCTTGGGAGTTATGCTTCTTAAATCATAAGGCTCCCGGGCACAAGTCTCCTTGGTGGGTGACCCTGAACTGGCAGGAGAGCCTCCACTTTCTACCTCGTCAGAGGACTCGGGTCCCCCCGACGTGCTTGGGCCTGACTCGGGACTATCACTCGGGGTAGGGAGCTTCTTAGGCTGCTGCAGCGGCGTTTTCTGGGGCTCCTCATCTGGCTCCACTTCAGGCCGTGGTGCTGGGGGAACTAACCTATGTGGGTACGGAGGTAACCTAGCCAGGATATCTGGGGACTCTGGGGCAGAATACACAGGAGTCTTCTCCTCCTTAACTCTCCTGGTTCCCCTAGTGGTGGCTACAAATATTCTACAGCGTTCCTCATAGCAGCGCTTCATCCATGAGGGCTGTCGTTCACAAGCACCTAACCAGGAATCTATATAGGGGAACTGGTCAGGATACGCATTTTGTACAAGCTGATGAACTCGAAAAACTGTTTCCAAATCAAAGGTGCCTCCGCGGGGCCATGAAGTAGCTAACACGGGCCACTCCCTTTCACATAACATTTTTAATCTAGACAGAGTCATTTTCATACCATAATCACCTGAAAATCCTTTACGGAAATTCTTGATCATACATTCCAACGGAGTTTGCGTGGACTCCGCACCTCCCATTATCTAAACGTAATGACGTACAGGACAATGAACAATAAGGATAGGTAGTATGGCTGTAGGTAAGGGGTCTGTACAGCCCACAGAACATTGGGGGGGACAAACACCACTCGCTTCCTCCTTTTCGCGACCTGGGCGCGGTCGCCTGGCCAGGAACTGCGCTACTCAGGAGTCCGCTCTCGCTCGGTCTGTATTTCAAGACCTCTCAATCACACAAGCAATCATATTTCAACAAGAAATCATTTTTCAAGTGTCCAGGTTTTCTGACTAACTGACTATTTCAAACAAGAAGGGTCAATAGCTTCAGCTTCCGCTTTCCCTTACGCGGAGCTTACTAGGACCGCCCTTATGGGAGGTGATCAGGCTCCCTTGTCTCGCGTACACTCATGTGAGATTTTCCCAGTCTATACCAAATCAGTTAGTCTATACCAAATCAGTCCTGCGCATGCAAGATGTTGTCCCAGGCTGTACTTTCTGACTATCAAATCACAGAAATGTCTACTTACCGGATCCGGTTCCCGATACCACACCAGTTTCTGGGTTGGATCCTGGACTCCCCCCAGGTCAGAGGTGTTGGCCAGCTGGACCTGATGGCCCGCTGAGGCAGGCGGAACCGTCTCCGGCACAAAGGGGCCGGCGGCGCCTGAGGTTTCCCCCGCGGTCAGACAGACACGGTTCCAACCGGGCCAAACCTCGAGGCAAATTTCGTAGATTATTCACTTGAATACCATTTACTACTCGCACTTCCCGGCCAACGCACCAAGAATATGCTGCAGCAAAGTGCAATCAATGAATAAATCCAGGAGTCAATTGAAAGGGTCCAAGCCAGTTTATTGTGCACAGGCCCAGTCAGTCAAAGCTTCAAAAGGAACTGAGCAAAGTTTTTACAGAGACATAACCATTTATACCTCTTTTTCAGTTTGATACATGAGAACTTTCTATTGGTTCTAGCTAGATACATGCAAACTTATCATTGGTTCCAACGCCCCCTGCACCTGTCCAATCAGAAATCCCTCCGGGGCCTAGCAACCAGCCCCCTCCCTTAGGATTGTTCTAACAATGGTGCAGTTCTTGATTTTGATACTTCTCTACTGCAAGGTTATCCCTAGCTTCAGGAATGCATGTATTGAAACATTTCTTTCTTTTGCACACAAGAGAATAATGAAAGACTTATGAATTAATGTAAAACTTCTTATTAAGCAGTTTAAAACAGTTTTCTCATTTTTCACAGATTTTTGGTTCTTTTCTAGCTATAATGGGGTTTAGGATCCAAGCCTAACTTACAGGCCTTTCATAGTAGCAGGCCATACTAGGCCGTAGCCTACCACAAAACTATCTCAACTTAAAGTAGACAAAGCGATGGGACCGGATGGGATACACCCGAGAATACTGAAGGAACTTGGGGACGTTCTTGCAACTCCACTGACTGACCTTTTCAATGCCTCGTTGGAGTCGGGAGTGGTGCCAAAGGACTGGAGAGAGGCTCATGTGGTGCCTTTACACAAAAGCGGAAGTAAGGATGTGGTTGAAAACTACAGGCTGGTTAGTTTAACTTCGGTGGTGAGTAAATTATTGGAAACGCTGCTGAAAGAGAAAATAGTGAGGTTTCTGGAGTCCAGCGGATTACAGGATCCGAGGCAGCATGGATTCACCAGAGGCAGGTCTTGTCAGACAAATCTGATTGATTTCTTTGACTGGGTGACCAGGGAGTTGGACTGAGGAAGAGCCCTAGATGTGGTGTATTTAGATTTCAGGAAAGCCTTTGACACTGTTCCTCACGGGCGACTTATAAACAAACTGAGCACCCTAGGGATGGACCCTAAAGTTACTGTTTGGGTTAGAAATTGGTTGGGTGGGAGGCGACAAAGAGTACAAGTAAATAGAGCTCACTCTGAGGAGAAGGATGTTATCAGTGGTGTGCCCCAGGGATCTGTCCTTGGTCCGATTCTTTTTAACATCTTTGTTAGTGATATAGCAGAAGGGCTGTCGGGTAAGGTTTGCCTCTTTCCGGATGATACCAAAATCTGCAATAGAGTAGACACCCAGGAAGCGATAGATAACATGAGGAGGGATCTAGCTAAGCTTGAAGAATGGTCTAGAATTTGGCAGCTGGGATTTAATGTTAAAAAATGTAAGGTCATGCATTTGGGCTGCAGCAATCCAAGGGAGCAATATAGTATAGGGGGTGAAGTACTTTTGTCCACTAAAGAAGAGTGGAATCTAGGCGTGGTTGTGTCTGATCTTAAAGTAGCTAAACAGGTAGAAAAGGCGACGGCAAAAGCTAGAAGGATGCTTGGGTGCATACGGAGAGGAATGGCTAGCAGAAAAAAGGAGGTGATAATGCCTCTGTATAAGTCTTTGGTGCGACCTCATTTGGAGTATAGTGTGCAATTCTGGAGACCGCACCTTCAAAAGGATGTGAACAGGATGGAGTCAGTGCAGAGGGTGGCTACTAAAATGATTAGTGGTCTTCATTATAAAGCATATGAGGACAGACTGAAGGATCTTAATATGTACACCTTAGAGGAAAGGCGGGATAGAGGTGATATGATTGAGATGTTTAAATACCTCCGTGGCATAAATGTTCAGGGAGAGAGCCTCTTTCAATTGAAAGCAAGTTCTGCTACAAGAGGACATGGGATGAGGGTGAAGGGAGATAGATTCAGGAGTGATATGTGGAAATATTTCTTTACGTAAAGAGTAGTGGATCTGTGGAATAGTCTCTCAGTGGAGGTGGTAGAGATGAGGACAGTAACTGAATTCAAAAAAGCATGGGACAAACACAGAGAATCTCTAAAGGTAAAAAGGGGACTATTGTAGTTGTTATGGAAGGACAGACTAGATAGGCCATGTGGTCTTTTTCTGTTGTCATATTTCTATGTTTCTATGGATTTAGCCTGAACCCTAAAGAAGGTACCAACCCAGAAGCAACTTCCCATCTGCTATTTATAGATGATCTGAAGCTCTACAGTTCCAGCGACCAACAATTAGCAGAGTAATTTCCTCTGGTGAAAATCTTTCTGCTGACACCAGGATGACTTTTGGCCTTGACAAATGTGCTAAGGCAACTTTTTCCAGAGGAAAATTGAGCAAAACCGAAAACATCTCCCTTGCTGAGGGCTGTGACATCAAGGACCTAGAAAGGAAGGCATATATAAGTATCTCGGAATAGAGGAAGGAATGACACTTGAGCAGAAACTATTAAGAGAGAAGATCAGTAAAGAATATTACAGGAGATTAAAACTGTTATTGAAAAGTGCTTTAACATCACAAAATAAGATACAAGCCATCAATCAGCTGGCAATTCCTGTACTCTCATACAGTTTTGGGATTGTGGATTGTTCTCATAAACATCTTGAAAAGCTGGATGTGCGAACAAGAAAACTCCTCCATGCTCACGAAGTAATTTACAAGAATCAGTGTATGTCAAGATTGTACATTCCTAGAGCTGAAGGAGGGCTAGGACAAAGAGACTGACTATACCTACAGAGCTACTATCATAGGCCTCCAAGCCTATCTGACAGCATCATTGGATCCAAATATGCAAAAAGTGCTGAAATATGAAAGTAAATGCCCAGGATCTGTCTCCATCATCAAACTTGGACAAGCGTTCCGACGATTAGAAGGAATGAGTGAGAATCTACAGGCATGCACGGGAAAGGAAGTAACAGAATTTGCAAAACAAGAGAAAAAACTCTTCAAAGAATTAGATCAGCAGGCGAGGAAAAACAAGTGGCAAATGCACAAATACAGTGGAAAATACAGAGTTTTACTCCAAGAATCTTTTGTTGATCAAGAATGGACACATGAATGGTTGAGGAGAGGTGAACTGAAACTGAAGGATGAACGATTGATAGTTGCAGCCCAGGACAGTGGATTATGGATTAGAAGGTTTACGGCAAGTATTGAAAAAACTGGCACAACAGACATATGCCGATTCTGTAAGAATGAGCTGGAAACAGTGACTCACCTAATAGCAGGCTGTGAAGTTCTGATGGTGGAAAATTTCCATATAGAAAGGCACAACAAAGTAGTATGCCTCCTGTGGTGAAGAATGCCCTCCAGAAGAGATGGAGATTGAGGAAAATCCTGAGAAGGGAAAGGATTCACACAGGATTTTCAATTCTGACTTGAAAAAAACACACTGCTCTGCTGAGCTGAGCACAGACACCAGCCCAGGGGAGGAGTTAGGCTTCAATGCTGATTGGGCACACCCAGGGGTTGGACAAGGTGTGCCGGGAAAAGAAGCCCTTTTTAAAGCCTTGAACAGGGCTGCTAAGGAGAGTCGGGCGGAGTCCAAGTGGAGGTCGGAGTCCAAGAGTCGGTCGGAGTCTGAGGCTAAGTGTGAGTCTGGAAGTAAGAGTGACTCAGAGTCTGTGAGGAGGAGCAAAAGAGGTTCTGCAAGGAGTTCTAAAGGCACTACTAAGAGGAGTCCTATGACGAATGGACGGAGCAATGCTTTAGAATCTTGGGAGAAGACAGAACCCTGGAATAGAAAGCCTCAAAGGCAGGCACACTCTGAAGGAAACTCTTTCTACCGAATAGAGCCTGGACCTGGGAAGCCCAGAAAAACCCACACGTGGAAAGAAGGTACTTCCTATACTGGCAGACAGTGCTATAGAAAGTTACAGCAGGGAGAAAACCTTCCTAAGGAAAATTCTCCTAACAGAAGAATTAACCATAAAACTCCTGAGCTTCCAAACAGGAGAGGAGTCTTGCAGAAAGAAGTCAGTTCTTATACAAACAACGCTGGAGAAGGTAAAGCACAATTTCCTATCTTTAGTGCTTTGTTGAAGAAACCTTTTCATTGCCCTGAGCTGTATAAGCAAAGCTCTGCAATAGAAACAGTTAGTGACTGGGAGAAGGGCATAACCCTTACTGATAACTGCCAACCTGATAACAAGCAGGCTGAATTGCTCCTAAAAGAATTTCAGCAGTTTTTAGAGCTGAAAGCAGGAAAACTTCAGAAGCTTGAAGAAGACCGTAGTTCCATTAACTCAGAGGAGTACATGCAGGTAGAAAATGATTTGCCTACCTTAACCACTGATCCTTGTAGCATGGACTGCTCTTTTTGTTGTAGAGAATAGCAATATAAAGAAGCTTTGAAAGTTTGTATGAAAGGAATACAGAACGTTTGCTATTTCTGCTGCCTTTGCCGAGAGAGTTCATAATTGTTTGCACCTGAGTTCTAAAGCCACGCTGTGAGCTGAACAGCTGTTAATGTGAGGCTGCAATATTCTTGAGTTACCACTCGAGGCAATGCTGAGTTTAAGCTCCTCTAAATATGAAAAGCTGAGTTAAAGCTAATTCAACTTCAGTTGTTCCTGAGTTCCTGTTTACTTCTGCTTATGTTAAAAGTTGCACCTTTACGTTTGTATCTATGAATTTTGATGCGCTGGAGAACATCCCCAATACAAATAAATATTCTTGCAAAGCCTTACCATCTTTGGTCGCAACTACAATTTATTCCCTAAAGAAAATAGAAGTAGACTTCAGTTCCCAGCATTCATAGGGAACAGTTCTACCTATACTCACAAGGGACAATAAGGCCACTCCTGCCTGTAAGCTCCAGGGCGCAGGCAGGAGCGTCACACTCCTCCACTGGAAACTTTGACCACACTACAACATCAGTGTCCCTGAAAAGCACTGGGATCATGACCCTAAGAGAATAACAGAGAATGAAGAGGTTATGATCACCTGGGACATTCCCATTCCGACAGAAAAGAAACTGGATGCCAGGAAACCTGACAGTGGTAAATGAGATGAATACCAGAATGGCATTGATAATAGAAGTGTCAGTACTGAGTGATTATTCTGTGAATCGCATAGAGAGGCAGAAGATCCTGAAGTACCAAGAAATGCAGTCAGAGACCAAGAAAATGTGGCAGAAAGATACGGAAATATTTCCCATTGTACTGGGAGCCACAGGCTTGATAAAGAAGAATTTCCAAGCACATCTTGACAAACTACCCATACATGTTACACCTTACAAACTCCAGCAGGAGGCTCTCTGTGGCATGATGTAGGTATTACACCGAGCATTAGCAGTAAAATTGAGAGACTGAGATCATACTCTACATACCCTGGCTTAGAAGTGAAGTTCATGATTGCCATAGTATGCGCAAAACTAACCCAATTGGAAAAACTACCCCAAGACCTATAGACATACATAATCTGCTAGAACTCTATAGACTAGGAGTTCTCAATCCCAGTCCTCGAGACACACCTAGCCAGTCAGGTTTTCAGGATAGCCATAATGAATATGCATGAGGCATGCAGTGTCTCCATAGTATGCAAATCTCTCTCATGCATATTCATCATGGTTATCCTGAAAACGAGATTGGCTGTGTCCTGATGATTGGGTTGAGAATCCCTGGTATAGACTATTCTGCACACATGTTAATATCGTCACTGCTTCTCCATGTGGTGTGATCCTGGAATAGCACCCAGCACACAAGGGATGTCCATTCTCTCAAACTCCAGCCGTTCATTTTTGGGCCCATATAATTATTTAACAGAAAACCACAGAAAAGCCGAATCTGTAAGACTTGGACCTCATCAGGAGGAGAAGTGAGGTTCTTCTTTTTCAGCTGTGAGATTTTTGTACATTGTGATGATTTCTTTGCCTCTGTGCTGCTGGTAATAACATTTTGGCTGAGTGCATTCATAGACATTTCTGGCTGTTTATCTACAAGTTAGCCAAGTCCCATTAGACAGAAACTTGTCACCAATTTAAAGAGAGTAAATGAAAGCCTGTAAGCCCTAATGGAAGAATGGCAATGTCTGTGAAAGAAGTCCCATGTCTGTTGTAAAACAAGGATGGGAGGCTCTCCTGCCTCTGGAAGAGGCCCTGCTACACCTTTTGTCTGGTTGTACTTTTGGTGTGATGTCAGACTCCCTCATTTTGTACCAACCCAAACAGACAATGTTTGAATCAAGGTTTATAGTCGGTTGTGGATTTTTCACAGAGGGCTTGTTTTATTATTATTTAGTTATAAACATTTTCAGACTGGGTCCCTGTACAAATATAAAATGCTATATAAAACAAATAATATCATACCATACATAAATACATGAGAGTACAAAGAAATTCTGAGGTGCTGAAATGATGGCCAAGGTGATGAATATTCATTTCTTGTTACCACTTGGTGGTACCCTATGGGTCTGTCCTTCACAGTTGCTGCCAAACAGAACTGTACACAGACACACACACACACCTTAGAGGTAAAGAGCGCAGCAGTACTACAGGGCCTCCATGGATAGTTTATTAGTTAATGTTTA
The DNA here is from genome assembly GCA_033557465.1 of Ichthyophis bannanicus. Classification (NCBI taxonomy): domain Eukaryota; kingdom Metazoa; phylum Chordata; class Amphibia; order Gymnophiona; family Ichthyophiidae; genus Ichthyophis; species Ichthyophis bannanicus. Next base: position 645,483,391 of record CM066032.1, read on the forward strand.
GTCTCATCTGTATATAGCTATGTCATACAGAAAGACATAACTAGCAGAAGGAAGGAGGTATTATTGCCCCCATATAAGTCATTGACAAGGCCTCACTTGGAGTATTATGTTCAGTTTTGGAGACCATACTTCATAAATGATATAAAAAGATTTGAAATGATTCATAGAAAGGCAATCGAAATATGGGGTCTTCACATGAAGAATTGACCACGTGATGCCACAGCTTCCTGAACAACATTAGCTTCATGTCTGGGCCAGAATTAAATGTAACATCTTATTCCTGACACACCATGCCTATTATTTGATTTGAATTGATTGAATTGGTGTTTGATATACCGCCCTTTAGCCATGAACCATCAGAGCGGTTTACAGACCATAATAAATACAGTCATAATAAAATAAACATTACATTATAACTAAAACAATGCATGAACAATATTATAACAAGAAATATTAACCAAACTGCAGGAAGTCTGCATCGGTGGGGCAAACAGCCCCATGGTGCCAAGTTCAAACATAAGCGCCACGGGACTGTTTCAGATCATTGTCGCTGCTGTAGGTCCCAGTGAGGGGTGACAGCTGTGGCAATGGGCGCCCCCAGAGGGCCAGTACTCTAGGAGGCTGCCTAGTTTGCCTAATGGTACTGCTGGCCCTGACTAAGGCAGGGAGAGCAGGGTATTAATCCAGCGGTAGCAATGGTTTGACATAGTTCTGCGTCACTTACCTTCAAACTTTGGTGCCGCGGGGGTGTCTGCTTCTGCCTCTACCGATGGCTGACTTCCTGTCTGCATGGCGTGGAAGCTGCTTCTGCTCCTAAGCAGACAAGAGGTTGGCCATCAGTGGGGGCAGAAGCAGGCAACCCTGTGGTACCAAATTTGCAGGTAAGTGTCAAGGGGCTGTTTCAAACCATGCCATTGCGGCAGCTGTAGGTCCTCATGAGGGGTGACAGTGGTGGCAATGAAGGGCAGGCAGGCAGCTGGGGGGGGGATAAGGGATGAGGTTTGCCTAGGGCACCTCATCTCATTGCGCCAGCCCTGACCACCCAGGAAAAGGATCTGGGCATCATGGATAATACATTGAAACCTTCTGCTCAGTGTGCATCGGTGGCCAAGAAAGCACATAGAATGCTAGGAATCATAAGGAAAGGAATGGAGAATAAAATCAAGGATATTATAATGCCTCTGTATCACTGCACGGTGCAACCGCACTTCATATACTGTGTGTAATTCTGGTCAACATATCTTAAAAAGGATATAGCGGAATTAGGAAAGGTAGAGAAGAGCCACCAGAATGATAAAGGGGATGGAAGGATTTCCCTTTGAAGAAAGGCTTAAAAGATTAGGGCTCTTCAGCTTGGAAAAGAGATGGCTGAGGAAAGACATGATAGAGGTCTATAAAATAATGAATGGAGAGGAATATAGATTGATTGTTTACTCTTTCAAAAAGTAAAAAAACTAGGGGACATGCAATGAAGCTACAGTGTTGCACATTTAGGACTAATTAGAGAAAATATATTTTATTTCAACGCACAATCAAACTCTGGAATTTGTTGCTGGAAGATGTAGTAAAAACAGTTAGTATAGCTGAGTTTAAGAAAGGTTTGGACAAGTTCTTGGAGGAAAATTCCATAAATCATTATCAAAGTGGACTGGGGAAATCCACTGCTCACCCTGGGGGACCTGACAGGTCCTTGTGACCTGGATTGGTCACTGTTGGAAACAGGATACTGGGCTTGATAGACCTTTGGTCTGACCCAGTATGGCATCTCCTATTCTTAAGCTATAGATGAGACCTTTCATTGCACTAAGCCATTATCCCTGGGAGCACCTTTCATCATTCTGAAGAATTAGCGGTTACTTGGTTTTCTGTAGTACAGAGAAACCCAATCCCAGCTTTAATATTGAAACCCAGATGTATTTGTGTTATTCTAACATACAGAATCTTCTTCAAAATTCTATCACCCATCAATGTTATTACTTAAATGTACCATTTGGTTGTATGGTTACACGATGCAAGGTTCCACATTGGGAACCACCACCCAGGAAAAAGATTTAGGTGTCATTGTGGATAATATGTTAAAACCCTCGGCCCAGTGTGCAGCGGCGGCCAAGAGAGCAAATAGAATGCTAGGTATCATAAGGAAAGGAATGGAAAATAAAACAAAAGCTATTATAATGCCTCTATATCGTTCCATGGTGAGACCGCACCTTGAATATTGTGTGCAATTCTGGTCGCCGTATCTTAAAAAGGATATAGCGTTATTAGAAAAGGTTCAGAGAAGAGCCACCAAAATGGTAAAGGGGATGGAAGGATACTCCTATGAAGAAAGGCTAAAAAGGTTAGGGCTCTTTAACCTGGAAAAGAGACGGCTGAGGGGAGATATGATAGAAGTCTATAAATTAATGAACGGAGTGGAACAGGTAAACGTAGATCGATTGTTTACGTTATCAGAATATAGAAAGACTAGGGGACATGCAATGAAGCTACAGGGTAAACTATTTAAGACTAATAAAAGAAAATATTTTTTCACTCAACGTGTAATCAAACTCTGGAATTTGTTACCGGAGGATGTAGTAAAGGCTGTTAGTGTAGCTGGGTTTAAAAAAGGTTTGGACAAGTTCTTGGAGGAAAGGTCCATAAACCATTGTTAAGAAGGGACCCAGGATATCAATGCTTGACCCAGTACAAGCATTGGGGAACCTGTGTCTTTTGGGAAAACTGCTAGGTACGTATGACCTAGATTGGCCACTGTTGGAAACAGGATACTGGGCTTGATGGACCTTGGTCTGACTCAGTATGGTATATCTTATGTTCTTATTTTTTGGCCATTAATTAATTTCATGTATTCTTCAGCATGCACTTCATTCTTGCCAGCATAATTTACTGATAATTCCTTCTCATCTAACATACTAGGAATTCTTCTTTCAGGGTGGTTGCCACTACCTTATGGAATGCCTTGCCCTTCGAAAACAGACTCAAGTCATCAGATAAGAAGTCTAAAGCTAGTCTAAAAACTCATTCTTTCTTGCAGGCTTTTTCTTAGTCACAGGATAAAGAAAGGTTTACTTATCTGTAATGGGGGTTCTCCATGGACAGCAGGATAAGTCAGCCACACCTAGTGACATCATCCAACAGGATCAAGGATGGAAGTGCTCTCCTGAGCCCAGAAGGAAACCTTTCTGGGCATGTGCCAAGGTGGCCCTACCCACTGGTCCGACCTTAGCTAACTCAGTGTGTCCCTAGCTGAGGTCTTGCTGCTAGGTAGGCAGGTGCCTGGGTCATGAGGCTGACCTCATCCAGGGGAGGTGGGCGGGTATGTGTGGCTGACTTATCCTGCTGTCCATGGAGAACCCCATTACAAGTAAGTAATCTTGCTTTCTCATTGGTCAAGCAGGATGCGTCAGCCACACCTGGTACCTCCCTAGCTGTGTGGTCCACGCGTGCTGCGGTCAATGAGGTGGGAGAACGACCCTTGGAGTATGATACCACACAGAGCCTCACGACTCTGTTGAACATGGTTTATTAACATAACCTTACGACAGTAATGTTCAAAACTACAGCAGGGGGGCTCATCAGCGCTTCCGCTGCAGCAAACAGCAACTTTGAGCAAAGTGGCCAATGTGCCAACAGAGTAACTTGGATCACTCAAACTCTGAACAAGGTGGTCAACATGACAACAGAGTAACTTGGGATGCTTGCAGTGTCTGGCGGCTGGGACAGAGAGGCTACTAGGCCTTGCCTCTTATGTCCCATGAACTGCTGTGTTTGGTGGTGCTCTCAGTAGCCTGGATCAGTCTCTGGAACTTCTTGGCCCCTGGACTGTGAAGTGGGTGGCGCTGCTACTTCAAGCAAGACTGCCTAACCGAACGCCTTGTCCACCTGGCAGTAGTGCATCTGGAAGGTATGCATTGAGGACCAGGTTGTGGCTTTACAGATGTCCATCACTGGAACAGAGTTCAGGTTGGCCAGGGTAGTGGCCAGTGCCTAGAGCTGATGGGTCCTGACCTTGGCCATGGACTGTGTTCCTGCCTGGTCGAGGCAGAAGGCAATGCATTCTGATATCCACTACAACAGTGTCCTCTTTGAGACCAGATGCCCTGGCCTATTAGGGTCAAAGGAGATGAAGAGCTGTGTCCCATGGCACAGGGGATCCATTCTATGCTGGTAGGTGTGTAGGGTCCTGACGCAGTCAAAGGTGTGCAGCCTTTGCTCCTCCTGCGAAGCGTGGGGCTCTGGATGGAAGGTGGGTAGCTCTATCGACTGGTTAATGTGGAAGGCTGAAGCTACCTATGGAATGAACTTCGGGTGGGTGCAGAGGATGACCCTGTCACAGTGCAGCTGTGTGTACGGTGGATGGGCCACGAGCACCTGCAGTTCGCTGATCCTTCTGGAGGAGGTGATTGCTACCAGTAAAAGAGTTTTCTAGGAGGCATATTTCAGAGACATCGCCTGGAGTGGCTCAAAGGGCTCCTGCATCAGTTGGTGCAGGACGACGTTCAAGTCCCAGGGAGGCATGGGGGGGCCGCACTTTAGGACGGAGATTACTCAGTCCTTTCATGAAGCGTGAAACAAGTGGGAGTGCGGTGATAAAGCTTTCATGGATGCACTCGTGGAATGCGGCAATGGTGGCGAGGTGGACTCTAATGGATTGTGTTTTGAGGCCACTGCCAATGAGGATGTTGAGGTATTGGAGGACTAGGGGAACTGGGCATGAGACCAGGTCCAGATCCTGCGAGGCGCACCAGATGCTGTAATGCTTCCACTTCAGGAAGTAGGACTTCCTCGTGGATGGGTGCTGGGCCGCGAGGATCACACGCTGTACCTCCATGAACAGGTGGAGGGAGGTTAGGGTTATCCTCTCAATCTCCAAGCCATCAGGGCAAGCACCAGCAGATTGGGGTGCAGGGTGGTTTCCCCATCCTGGGTGAGGAGTGTCAGATTCAGTGGGAGGTGTACCGGGGGCTCCTGGGCCAATCATTGGAGGTAAGGGAACCACATTTGTCAGGCCAGTGGGGGGCAATTAGAATCGCATGTACCTTGTCCCATATTATCCGCTGCAGGATCTTGGATATGAGAGAGGTAGGGGGAAAGCATAGATAAGTGACCACTTCACCCAGGACACATCAAAGGCATCTGTAGCTAGGCTCCTGATGGATAGGCGTTTGGAGCAGAAGTGGAGGTACTTCGCATTGTCTTCAGTGGCAAAGAGGTCCACTTGTGGTCGCCCCCAGCACTAGAAGAGGGACTTTGGTTCTTGCAGGTCTAGATCTCACTCGTGTGGGTCCATCTGGTGGCTCAGTCTGTCTGCCAAGTCGTTCTGTATGCCCAGCAGATAGAAGGCTTGCAGTAGACAGTGCCTGGAGAGGATGAAATGCCAGAATTTAAGCGCTTCCACACAGAGGGTGTGGGAGCCAATCCCACCTTGCTTGTTGACATAGAACATGGCCACCTGATTGTTCATTTGAATCAACATAGTCTTGTTGGTGGTGTATTGCTGGAAGGCCTTCAGCGTGAAGCGGATAGCCCGGACCTCCAGGAAGTTGATGTGGCATGCCCGTTCTTTTGCAGTCCAAGCCTCTTGGGTGTGCAGCTGGTGCATGTGGGCTCCCTATCCCATGGTGGAGGCATTGGTGGTGATGACTGTTTGGTGCGACCGCTGCTGTAGAGGCCTGCTGTCCCTGAGGTTTTCTGAGAGGATCCACCAAAGGATGGACCTCTGAACCATTTCATCCAGGGGAATGTGCATGGACATAGGCTGAGCATGTTGGTCCCAGTGAAATTGTAGGTGCCATTGCAGCTGGCACAGGTGCAGCTTTACAAGAGCCAGCACTTGTGTTGTAGCTACCATGTGGCCCAGGAGGCAGAGGACAGTCCATGCGGTGGTCCTGTTGGACAAGGAGATGCTGTGTGCCAGGAAGGTGATCGCATCCACCTAGCGAGCTGGGAGGAATGCTTTGGACGCTGTGGTGTTGATGACCACCCCGATGAACTCCAGGCATTGGGTAGACTGCAAATGTGACTTCTGAAGATTTATCAGAAAGCCGAGAGAGGTCAGCAGGGTGATGGCCTGTCTGACTGCCGTTCAAGACTCTTGTGGTGAGAGTGCATTGAGGAGCCAGTCATCCAGGTATGGAAAGATGTAGTGACAGGCCGAACGGGAGGACTCTGTACTGGTAGTGGTTGCCCAGCACCTGGAATTGCAGGTATTGTATGTGCAAACTGTGGATGGCAATGTGGGTGTATGCGTCCTGCAGGTCCATGGTAGCCTGCCAGTTCCCGGCCTGGATGAGGGGTAGTATGGATCCTAATGAGTACATCCGAAATTTCTCTTTGAAGATGAATTTGTTGTCTCCTGAGGTCGAGGATGGGTCGTACTCCTCCCAACTTCTTTGGTATTAGAAAGAATCTGGAGTTAAATCCACTGTTGAACTGATCCGCTAGGACGGGTTTTATCACCCGGGATGCCAGGGGAGGTGGGCGGGTATGTGTGGCTGACTTATCCTGCTGTCCATGGAGAACCCCATTACAAGTAAGTAATCTTGCTTTCTCATTGGTCAAGCAGGATGCGTCAGCCACACCTGGTACCTCCCTAGCTGTGTGGTCCACGCGTGCTGCGGTCAATGAGGTGGGAGAACGACCCTTGGAGTATGATACCACACAGAGCCTCACGACTCTGTTGAACATGGTTTATTAACATAACCTTACGACAGTAATGTTCAAAACTACAGCAGGGGGGCTCATCAGCGCTTCCGCTGCAGCAAACAGCAACTTTGAGCAAAGTGGCCAATGTGCCAACAGAGTAACTTGGATCACTCAAACTCTGAACAAGGTGGTCAACATGACAACAGAGTAACTTGGGATGCTTGCAGTGTCTGGCGGCTGGGACAGAGAGGCTACTAGGCCTTGCCTCTTATGTCCCATGAACTGCTGTGTTTGGTGGTGCTCTCAGTAGCCTGGATCAGTCTCTGGAACTTCTTGGCCCCTGGACTGTGAAGTGGGTGGCGCTGCTACTTCAAGCAAGACTGCCTAACCGAACGCCCTGTCCACCTGGCAGTAGTGCATCTGGAAGGTATGCATTGAGGACCAGGTTGTGGCTTTACAGATGTCCATCACTGGAACAGAGTTCAGGTTGGCCAGGGTAGTGGCCAGTGCCTAGAGCTGATGGGTCCTGACCTTGGCCATGGACTGTGTTCCTGCCTGGTCGAGGCAGAAGGCAATGCATTCTGATATCCACTACAACAGTGTCCTCTTTGAGACCAGATGCCCTGGCCTATTAGGGTCAAAGGATGATGCAGTGCTCCTTCATGTCATTGACAGTGTTGATGACCTTGTCGCCAAATAACGAGTCCCCTGTGCAGGGGGTATCCACTATGCAGTCGTGAGTGTCCTCTCGCAGGCCTGAGGCCTGAAGCCAGGCCAAACTTCATATTGAGATGGCCGTGCCAGCTGTGTGGGCAGTGGTATCAAAGGCATCAAAGGCTGCTCAGACAAGGTGCTTAGTGCACTCTGTAAGGTCTGCCAGGGCTGTTGAGGTGGCTGCCTGAGACTCCGGGGGCAGAGCTGATGTTCTTGAGGTTCTCCAGCAGCAGGTCTTGGAACATGGTGTGCTGGAACTGGTATGCCATGATCCGAGCGCTGAACATAGCTCCGTGAAATACTTTCTTTTCAATGTTATCTGGGAGCTTGGGGTCCTGGCTGGGTGAAGCATTGGCATGGTTATGAAAATCTGGCTCCTTTGAGGGTAGATTCCACCACGATGGACTGGTGTGGCAACAGTGTCTTCAAGAATCCGGGACTGGCTGCACCTGGTACTTCGCCTTGAGCTTGTGGGAGCAGGCGGAACCCTACAACGGGGTGAGCAGAGCTGGGCTAAGTTGTCCTGTAGTCTCTGGTGAACTGGTAGCTTGGCTAGCAACTTGGGAGCATCCAGATATTTCAGGGTCCCTATGGCTTTGCCATATTTGTCTGCTGCATCTGCCAGAAAAAGGGCAAATTGTGCCGCTACCCTGCACAGGAACTTCGAATAAGTGAGGTCCTCAGGAGTAGGCGAGGGCTGGATATGAGCCACTGGGTGCTCGGCTGCTGCCTCGGAGGCAGTGGCTATTCCCACAGAGGCAGGGATGTCCCCCAATCTGATGTCCCCAAGGCTGTGACTTCTTCTTCCTCCTTTCCACTGTCTGAGACTGTGGGGTCCATGGACGCAGGAGGGGATGTGGACAGTAAGTAGCCCGGTGTTGTGGAGTCCAGGGACTTTCTTGGCAGACCCGGAGTTGTTTGTGAAGCTTGTGGTCTAATTTGTCCCTGTTGGTGTTGCTGGAGCAGGTGGGAAAGTAAATGCAGCAGTGCAGCAGAAGAACTTGCCTTTGAGCTTCTTTGCCCATGATTGGAGGTGGATCTGGAGGTAGAGGAGTGCTCCCTGTGGTGTCTGTGGCAGTGCCAGCATTGGCGCTTCTGGTTGCACCATACTGGAGAAGAGTATGGGCTGTTGCTGCTAGGAGAGGATGCCTGCTGTTTCTGGTGCCGCTTGCGTCTCCAGGCACTTCTGCTGTGGTTCCTCCTGCCTCTGCTATCTCGGCACAGCTCGGGGGAGTACCTCCATGCTGACAGAGAGGTGGTCCCAGGACTTCTGCGTTGATGGAGATTTCCTCTGATGCTGAGATGATGCACATCAAGATCCTCTGTGTTGCCATGGTGCCAGCCAGTGGCATCGCAGGGGACAGGGCTTGGCCTGGAAATATCATGACCGATGCTATGGAGAGAGCCTGAGAGACCTGTCTGGTCTTGGAGCATTCTGGGTGGTCAGAGGGGGTAAAGCTTGTGGGGCCCTGGAGGGTGTTTGCCTTGCATCAGGGGAGGTTTAGAAATCCTGACTCCCCATGTGGTCGGTCACATAGTCCCGGAGGGTGAGTGGAGTCTCTGTTATGTAGTCCTGGAGAGCATGCCATTGGGACTTTCTGGCGAGGAGGACATCCTAGCGCAGTGGGGACAGTCCTCCATCCGGTGTTGGAGCCCCAGGCACTACACGCACTGGTCATGTGCGTCGGTGCTGTTCATCTTTTTCCCGCATCAACATTTCTTAAAGCCCGGTTTAGGCATGCTGTTTCTGTAGCTTGCAGGTTCCTTAGTCTTCTTGCTGGATACTTGTATTTATTTTCTTCTTTGTTTTTTTGGGGTTTTTTTTCGAGAGCTAGAGAGGTCCGTCTTGCTGGCAAGGTGGAAGAATGGAAACTGGGCTAGCTAGGAGCGGGCCGGGAGATAGGGCCACCTTGACACATGCACTTCCGTTCTTGGTGCCGTCGGATGGCTCACCAGGTATGGTTGATGCATCCTGCTTGTCAAAGGAGCCTAGCCTAACTGGGGATCTGCTCTTTCCCATATCCTTTCTGTATCTAGATTAGTGTCTCTACTGTACTTTCCTATGTGTTAATTGTCTTTTATGCCTCCCCTTTTTATTATACTTGTTCGTAAACTGCTTAGATGTGTATGATATCCAATAATATAAATGTTTCACCAACAGCTTGAAATTCTGGGAGAGAGATTCTGTGGCGGCAGCTAGCTGATCTAATGCAGCCAGCCACTGCCACTGAACTTTAAACCCAGATATTCAATGTCGGAGCCATATCTGGGCCCCGGCATTGAATATCTGGATTGGCCAGATTGCTGGGAAGCCAACTGGGCAGCGGCAATTTTCAGCTACTGCCCAGTTCGCTTCTGCAGTGAACATTAGGCCAGCTTTTACTGCACCTAACTTTCGCTGTGTGTTGGTAACCAGGCAGCGTCTCAATATTGCTGCTGCCCAATTATTGATGGATGCTGTCCTGGCACACCCCGATGCTAACTGGTTAGCACTGGGTCATGCAGTGGTGACACTGATGGATATTCAGCGGCACACGAATATGTAGACAGCTCATAAACGCACACTTAGCTCACAAACACACATTTATCCAACACATCAAGCACTATGTATATAGTTAATCATCCCAGTCGGCCTACCCCTTGTTCACTGTACAAAATTACTATTCCAAAGTAAACATTTCTTGTATTATCTCCTGTTCACTGTTAATCGCTTTGACCACTTCAAAAAACGTATATAAACTTAGCCAAATAAATCAATAAAATAAAATTAACTGTGTTAGTGCTGCTGAATATCCTGTTGAGAAGTATTTACATGGTTTGCAGTTCAAATGCCTTTGAATATCCCTCTTTCACTTTACTGTTTTCAAGATTCAGTTGTCTGATGTAATGAGGCCAATCTTGGTTGTTCATTCTGCAATTTGATGTGGCAGCTGTCTCCTCTGTCCTGACATTTGCCCTGGAAACATGAGTCAGTGCCTCCTTTTTTGCTCCAGTTGCTGCTGGAACCTATGACTTTCCCAGCCCTGAGCTTTGCTTAGATTCCAGTCACTGTTAATGCAGTTCTGACTCTCTTCCTCTAACTTCAGCTATTTCTTTAGAAATGCTCCCAACCTCTATTACAAGAGCATCTCAAACAGTACAAGCAAATCACCTCGTCTCTTCACTTGAAATGATTTCTATTAATTCTTTATAGATTTGCATGGTTTGCCTGTATTGTACAGAAGCTAGCTTTTCTCCAGGACCAAGCAGGAAGTCAGTCCTCACATATGGGTGACGTCAGCGCCGACGGAGCCCTCGTGCGGAGCATTTCCCCAGCTTTCAAAGAAAGCCTTTGGGAATTGCAGCGCGCCTGCGCGGTCCCCTTCCCGCCCAAGGGTGCCATCTTGCTCAGTCTTCCTTTTTCTGCGGAGCCCGACGGACATAGTTAGTTTTTCCCCGAGAAAAAAGTTGCTTTCCCTATTTTTTCTCTTTTTTCTTCGGTTCGACGCCGGATCCTTTTCCCGCCTTGGACCGATATGCCGGTATCGAGTCCACTCTCTCTTTTTCGTTTTTTGTCCTTTGTGACTAGCGTTCGTACCATTTTTCTTTTTTCCCTGGCAGCCCGGTCTTTTGACCTCGCAGGGGCCCTTTTTCCCCCGATGGCTACCAGCGGGTTTAAAAAGTGTGATCGGTGTAAGAAACTTATGTCTCTTACCGACACACATGACTGCTGCCTCCGCTGCCTCGGACCCGATCATGACCCGATGATCTGTGGTCCATGTGGCAAAATGTCCTCAAAGGCGTTGAGGAGTCGGCAGCACCAGAAGGATAGGATCTTTTCTTACTCCGCGTCCGGACAGGCCCGGACCTCGTCAGAGGCCTCGACATCTCGGGACTCCGGCCCCGAGCAGCGTCGGGGTTCCTCTGAGCAGGGGTCTCCTTCGAGGGAACATCGCCGGAAAAAGAAACCCATGAGGACGGCGTCGGTGGACGCTCCTGGTTCCTCGAGGGCCAGGTCGCATAGCCCCGATAGCCGTCCCGGGTCTTCGGAGTCGGAGAGGCCTGCCAAACATCCTCGTATCGAGATGGAGTCTCCTGGACACGTAAGTGCTGTAGTCCTCGTGGACTCTCCTCCAGGGGAGCCGCCGTCGGGGCCCGAGTCGGGGGCTGTGGGTCTCCTGAGCTCGGACTCAGGTTGACGGCCTTGGAGAGCAGCATCGCTGCCTTCATGGAACAGCAGCGGGCATTGATCGCCGGTCTCACCAGTGCATCTGCCCCGACCACCGGGACCTCGACGTCCAAATCGACCCCGGAGGCCGAGCCGATCCTCGAGTCCATGCGGGCTAGAGTCGATCCTCGGCCACGGTCTCCCTCGGCCTCCCGTTCGGGACCGAGGTCATCGATGCCGGTACCCTCGGCGTCGGGGCGGATGGCATCAGTGCCCGGCCGACCAGAGCCGCTCGATTCCTCCTCCGAGGAGTCGGGCTGGGAGACGGAAGACAAAGAGTCACCCGATACTTATCGGACTCGGTGTGTCCCATCGGACTCGCCGGAGTCTGAACCTCGGAGAAGATCCCCACCGGAGGATACCCAGTTCTCGGACTTCGTGCGGGATATGGCCAAGGCCTTGGCCTTCCCGCGGATGCCGAGGAGCGCTCGAGGCCCTCCAGTATGACTCTCCCCCGAAGGAGGCCTTTACTGTTCTGGTTCCTCCGATGCTGGAGCAGCTGCTCCTTCCGCATGTGGGAGACCCGGCCTCGATGCCGGTGTTAAGCAAGCGGGTCGATTCCATCTATCGAGTCCGCAAGAGCCCCGGGTTCCAAAAGGCGCAATTACCGCACCACTCCATGGTTGTGGAATCGGCCATGCATCGACTGAAAAGTCAGAAGATGCACTCCTCGGTGCCAGAACCTGGATGCCCTCGGTAAGAAGTGCTTCCAGGGCTCTATGCTTGCTTGCCGTGTCCAGACTTACCAGCTCTACATGGGCATGTACCTCCGAGACCTGGCCTTTGCAGAGGTTCCAGGCCTTGTCCACTGGTATTCGAGAATGCTTGAAGTTTATCTCTCGAGCAGCCTACGATGGCTTCGAGGCTTCGGCCCGAGTAGCCGGGGCCGGCATCGGTGCCCGCCGACAGGCTTGGCTACAGTCATCCGACCTCGAGCCATGGGTGCAGGACAAGTTGGTCGATGTCCCCTGCCGAGGTGAAAAAATCTTTGGCAAGCCCATGGCTGAAAAGGCTGCAGAACTCGAGACCGAGACTTTGACCAGGACTAGGCTGTCCAGAAAAACCTCTGCCCCTTCTCAGAAGAAGAAGGGCTCGGGGAAAAAGCCCTTTTACCCGAGGAAGTCCTCTGCCTATAAACCATACCCTCATTATCAGGCCTCTGCAGCTCCACAACAGGGTCAGCAGGCCAAGGGGCAGGGTCATGGGCCCCGTAGGCAGAAAGCCCCCAAGCCACCAACACCGGCCCCTGCTCAGCAGGGTGGGGTTTTTTGACTCAGCAAGCATAGCCTCTTCTCCTCACCTGGCTCACATCAGCACAGGAGGCCGGCTGGCCCACTTTGCCCACAGGTGGTCAGCCGTCACATCAGATACCTGGGTACTCCATATAGTCCAAAAGGGCTATCTTCTCCATTTTCACCAGGTACCTCCCTCCTATTTTCCAGGGGAGCCTCCAAGACCTCCTTTGCACAGGGACCTACTCCTTCAAGAGTTAGCAAGTCTGCTAAAGGACCAGGCTGTGGAACCGGTGCCCCACCACCTGAGAGGTCACGGCTTTTATTCCAGGTACTTTCTGGTACCAAAAAGAACAGGAGGCCTCAGACCTATCCTAGACTTGCGCAACCTCAACAAGTTTCTGGAGAGGGAAAAGTTCAAGATGCTTACCCTTGGAATCCTGCTGCCCTACCTCCAGCAGGGAGATGGCTATGCTCCTTAGATCTAAAGGATGCTTATACTCACATCCTTATTCATCCAGACCACAGACAGTATCTCAGATTTGTTGTGGGGGAAACCACTACCAGTACAGAGTACTTCCCTTTGGCCTAGCCTCCGCTCCCAGGGTGTTCACCAAGTGCCTGGCAGTGGTGGCGGCCTACCTGAGGCTTCAAGGTCTTTTTGTGTTTCCATACCTGGACGACTGGCTCATAAGAGGCCAGTCTTCCCAGGAGGTCAGTCAGGCCACCCTTCGCACTGTGGCTCTGCTTCAGCACATTGGGTTTGTCATAAACTTTGCCAAGTCCACTTTGCTCCCGTCCCAGAACTTGGAATTCATAGGAGCAAGACTGGACACTCTTCAGGCGTGGGCTTTTCTGCCAGTGGACAGGGCCCTCCGGTTGATGGATGTAGCCAGGCAGTTTCACAGCAATTCCCTGGTCTCCCCCAGGCAATTCCTGAGACTTCTCGGCCACATGGCTTCCACGGTTCATGTCACCCCCAATGCCCGCCTGCACATGCGGCCTGCTCAGTGGAGCCTTCGAACTCAGTGGCATCAGGCCACAGGGAGCCTTGCAGACTCGGTGAGTGTATCCACCCTGCTCATCTCCTCTCTACAGTGGTGGCTTCATCTTCCGAATCTGGTACTCAGAGTGGATTTTCAACCCCCTCCACATTCTCGAGTGCTGACGACAGATGCTTCTCTTCTAGGTTGGGGAGCACATTGCCAAGGGACATGTACTCAGGGTCTCTGGACTCCTTGGGAGACTGCTCAACAGATAAACTTCCTAGAGCTACGGGCGATACGCCTAGCTCTGCGAGCCTTCTCCCACCTCATGTCGCACCAGTCTGTACTGGTCCAGACGGACAATCAAGTTGCCATGTTCTATGTGAACAAACAGGGAGGCACAGGCTCCTTCCTTCTCTGTCAGGAGGCACAACGGCTCTCCTCTTGGGCCGTCAATCACGGAATCCTCCTCAAGGCTGTCTACCTCCCAGGTCAAGAAAATGACCTGGCGGACAGACTGAGCAGGATCCTGCAACCACACGAATGGAGATTGAACCCGTTGGTGGTTCAGCAGATCTTTCTCCGGTGGGGCCTCCCCACCATGGATCTTTTCGCCAGTCCTCTGAACCGGCAACTCACGAGATTCTGCTCCTGACAACCGCTTCCTCTCAGGGTAGCAGCGGATGCGTTTCTGATCTCGTGGTCCCAAGGCCTGCTATATGCGTTTCCTCCCACGCCACTAGTGTCTCTGACACTGTTCAAGGTCCTCAAGGACAGCGCCTCAATGATTCTGATAGCCCCCAGGTGGCCGAGGCAGCCGTGGTTCCCACTCCTGTTGCAACTGTAGGGCTGGTACCCCTGCGATTCTACATGCAAATCTCCGGCCTGCTCAGCAACTCAGGCCTGAACCAAACTGAACAGACAAGATGGATTCTTCACTACACTTTTGCTGTGTTCAGCTACAAACCTGACCTCCAAGCAACTGCTTGCGCAGCGTTTCTAAGTGTGCATACAGAAGCTATTGTCCGTGGCTAATTCACTGCCCACATGCAAGAACATCTGCTGCTTTGGTGTCCTTGGACACTTGTACATATGCCCAGAAGTTACATACTGTTGCTTTTGCATGACTTCTTACTATGGATCCTTTGTCTGCAAGAAGATGCCCATCATCTACCTCCTGATTCGCTGAGAACACCTCAGACTGCCTGGTGCCAACCAATCATCGGACCTATGACGGAGTATTCTTACAGAGAATAATACAATCTGCGCTGGAACTTTAGTAAGAGTTGGGGGGCTTTTTCCACCTGTTCATACAGACGTCTGCACCGGTCCCTTCTTGCTGTGCACTGCGTACCTGATTCCGGCGACCTGGGCCTTCCACAAGACGGCCACTACGTGTGGGCCAGGCCGTCCTCCGAAGGTCTGAGATAAGACTTTCCCAGATACCTCCGGTTCGGACTTACTGCAGCTCGCCTCTGACGGGGCTGGAGCCTGCATTATCTAGCAGCTGCCTCCTTGGACTGTGCTGTTCCTGAGTGCCCGACGAAGCTAAGGTACTGACTTATCTCTCCTCCCCCGGATGGGCAAGGGGTTAGCAATATATTTCATACCTTTCCTCAGTGCAGAGCGAATCAGTGACGTCTGGTTACTAATTAGTGATTTATTACATTGTCCAATTGTACATCTGTACTATAACAAATTTCTACCTCATGTTTCTATCTAGCTATATATATATTTGTATATTTTTCTACCTGGCTGTCCATAATAAAATCTAATATATATCTGCAGACCAGACTTCTTTCGTGGCTCATTGCCAGAATAACTCTCCGAACTTTGGGCTGGGTATTAGTAGCCATTTTCCCCTGGACAACAGAGAGTCTAACTTATTTTTATGCTACTAATATTCCCGACACAACTGGCGGTGGACACTCCCCTGCCTCTGGGACTTCAACACGATCTCCTGTCTCAGGACCAGGGGTCTCTCTTGCACCCCAACCTCCAGTCCCTTCATCTGATGGCCTGGCTGCTGAAAGGCTAGTCCTGGCTCCCTTACTACTGCCTAGAGAGGCGGAAGACGTAGTCTTGGCCTCTAGGCGGCAATCCACCAGGAAGTCCTACGCTCTTAAGTGGCGTAGATTCTCCACATGGTGTGCTCAGCACAGCGAGAATCCCTTCTCGTGCTTGGTAGCGGTAGTATTGCAATATTTGCTTTACCTCTCCAATCTAGGCCTTAAGTCCAACTCTGTCAGGGTTCACCTCAGTGCTCTCTCAGCGCACCACTCGCCGGTGGACGGAAATCCTCTTTCCAACCACCCTTTGGTGGCTCGTTTTCTCAGAGGCCTCCTCCTGCTTAAGCCTCCTTTGCGTCCACCAGCCTCTGAGTGGGATCTGAATGTGGCTTTACAGCGGCTTACTTGTCCACCCTTTGAACCTATGGCTACCTGCCCTCTCCATTTTCTCTCCTGGAAAACCTTGTTTCTGGTAGCTCTTACCTCTGCTCGGCGAGTGAGTGAGCTTCAGGCCCTAGTGTCTGATCCCCCTTACACTAGGTTCTACAAGAATAGAGTAATCTTACGGACTCACCCGAAGTTTCTCCCTAAGGTTGTCTCCCCTTTTCACCTCAATCAGGAGGTGGTTCTTCCGACCATCTTTCCCAGGCCGCATGCCAACTGGGCTGAGATGGTCCTGCATACCCTGGACTGTAGGAGGGCGTTGTCCTTCTACCTTGACCGTACGCGGGAGCACCAGAGGGCTGTTCAGCTCTTCGTTTCTTTTGACCCCAATAAGTTGGGGCTCCCTGTCTCCAAGCGTACTTTGTCCATATGGGTCGCTGACTATCGCCGGGGCTTATGGGGCAGCCGGCCTCTCTTTGGAGGGTCGAGTCACGGCTCATCGTGTCAGGGCGAAGGCTGCATCAGTGGCTCATCTCCGCTCTGTTCCGTTGGCAGACATCTGCCGGGCCGCTACTTGGTCTTCAAGCCAGACTTTTGCGGCCCATTACTGCCTTGAGAGGGAGTCCCGCAGGGACAGTGCTTTCGGACAGGCAGCACTCCATAATCTCTTTGGGGTTTAGGCAACTCCTACCCTCCGGCCCTGGTGTTGGGCTACCGGTCGGGGGCGTTCTCAGCGAAGATTCCTTCCTTACGTGCTGACGAGCTACAGGGAGCTCATTTTTTTGGCTTGAGGTCTCCGGTAGCCTTAAGCTGGGGAGTCCCATATGTGAGGACTGACTTCCTGCTTGGTCCTGGAGAAAGAGTAGGTACTCACCTGTAACAGGTGTTCTCCAGGAGCAGCAGGAATCAGTCCTCTCAACCCTCCCTCCTCCCCTTGGAGTTGCAGTCATATGATTTATTTTACTAATTTTTTGCTGTCTTTTAGCTATGTCATCAGACTGAGCAAGATGGCACCCTTGGGCGGGAAGGGGACCGCGCATGCGCGCTGCAATTCCCAAAGGTTTTCTTTGAAAGCTGGGGAAATGCTCCGCACGAGGGCTCTGTCGGCGCCGACGTCACCCATATGTGAGGACTGATTCCTGCTGCTCCTGGAGAACACCTGTTACAGGTGAGTAACTACTCTAAATGTATTCATCAAATTGATATGGTTGTTCATTCTCTTCTTTCTATGGAACTGTTGCCTTTATTATGTCACTATGTTCCAGCTCGCACATTATGTTCAGCCTTTCAGTGCTTATTGTGTGTTCCGTCAATTGCTTCTGTTCATAAGGAAGTGACACATTACCGTGTCTTCTTCATGAAAAGGCCCAAACTTTGGCATTCTTTGTCACAGGTTGTACATGATCTTTGTTTATCTGTTTGTAAAGGTCTGAAGACCTCTCTGTAAAAAAGCTTTGAATGTTTTGTTTGTGTATTTATTTGTGTTTTCTTTTGACAATTATTATTATGATTGTTATAGTGTACTGATAGGCATAATAAATGTATTAAATAAATAAATAAATGCAAAAGAGGCGCTGAAAGAGTGCAACCAATTTATTTACAAACTGTAGAATGACAGCCAGACCCTAGGCAGCTATGTTTTGGCGATGGCACGCCTTCATCAGGGGTCAAAATACAAATAATACACTGTAAAATAAAATGTAAAAATACAATTAAAAATACAATTAATATACAATGTTCAAATTATATATACAAAGGACAGACTAAATAGGCCATGTGGTCTTTTTCTGTCATCATTTTTCTATGTTTCTATAAAGGAAAAAAAGGGACCGTTGTAGTTGTTGATATGGAAGGACAGACTAGATAGGCCATGTGGTCTTTTTCTGTCACCATTTTTCTCTGTTTCTTTATAGTCTTTAAAAACAGTCCTAGAAAGGGGTTTTCATAAAAGCAATATTGGTATACTCAGTATCAATTAGCTAAATCTATGTGATGTTGACCTTTTTAATTGAAGAAAATCCTTAATCTCCAGGAAGAAGCAAGAATGTAGTCTTCACATATAGGTGACGTCGGTACCGATGGAGCCCACACGGGAACACTCCCCAGTGTCCAATAGGAAAGCCTTTGGTAGCATCCCACTGTGCCTGCATAGCAGCCTTCCCGCCTTCCTAACTCTCCCACCTCAGTTCTTCATTTTCCATGGAGCCAGCAGGAAGCAAATCCTGTCACCACAGAAAATTCTTTAATTCGTTTTTTGTGGTCAGCGTCTGCCTTCCCTTTGATGCCAGAACCGTTTCTCGTCGGTTCCTTGATTTGTTTTCTCTTTTTCCTTTAAAAAAAAAAAAGAAACTCTCAGGCGCATTGACGCCATTAAACCTACCATACGGTCTACCGACACTATGGAGAAACTAACTAGTGGTTTCAAGAAATATTCTAAGTGTGGCAGTACCATCTCGACTACTGATATTCATGACTGATGTCTAAAATGCCTCGGATCCGATCACCAGGTGTTAGAATGTCCCCTTTGTAAAAAGATGACAAAGAGATGCCTGCAGAACCGGACCTCGAAGTTTGGGACTCTCTTTGCCTCGCGTGCGGCATCAATGTCATCGAGAGCGTCATCTTCCTGTCATGGATCTCACTGAAGACTGATCATCCCTCCAGAGGTAGATCTCGTTCTCAGCATTGAGATGCCTTGGGTGTTGCCATGGAGGTAGACTGGCCAGCCAAACAGTCCCGGCATGAGGAACTATCCTCCAAAGCCATCGAGGGGCTCCAGAATGCTCCTGAGGCCTTGACCTAAGGAGAGCTCCTGGTGCCATGCTCCAGGACAGTGGCACAAGCTTCCATTACTGATACCCAGGCATCGGCAAACTCCATAGACCAGCATATCCTGGCCATCAAGCAGAACTTGGCGGCTCTATTGGCGGCTTCAGTTCCAATCAAGCCGACACTGAAAGTACCACCGATACTGGTACCGACACCGTCAACAGCACTGATGTACTCTGTTAGAGGATACATGCCGCTGGCTTCACTGCCATCCGTGCCTGTCCTCGAGTCCATCCTGGATACCGAGGCCTTACCCAAGCAGATTCCCCAGCCTGATACCAAAATGAACCAGTATCAGCACCTGGCAGAACAGGAACACCATTCCCACCGATACTTCGAGTCCTCTGAGTCCGAGGCTTCTGACGAGGAATTGCTAGATTCTCGAGGGCTGCAGGGCCTGCTTTCGGAGCCCTCTCCCCCACTGGAACGATGCATGCCCCCTCCCAAAGACATGCCTTTCCAGGAGTTTATTCGAGACCTGGCTAGGAGTCTCTCCATAACACTAATATCCGAAAAAGAGCCCAGGACAGAGGGAGATCCTCCAATACCCAACAGCTCCTAAGAAGGCAGCCACCCTTCCGGTGCACTGCATTTTGCATGATCTCATGCTCCGGTTGTGGAAGACTCCCCTCACGATGTCACCCCATTCTCGACGCCTAGATACCATGTACCGAGTACCAGAATGTCCCGGTTTCCAGAAGACTTAACTTCCCCACCATTCAATGGTGGTGGAATCGGTGATGTGTTGAATGAAGAGTTCTAAGACACATTCCTTTAACCCCACAGGTAGAGAATTGAGAACTCTCAATGCTTTTGGGCGTCGCTGTTTCCAGGCTTCTGTGCTATCAGCCAGGTTAACCTCTTACATACTCTATATGGGTACATTTCTCAAAGAGGTTACTAAGGATCTGGAGGCCATGTCCTCTCTTCTTCCAGATGATAAGAGAAATGACCATCTTACTCTTGTCAAACATGCTCAGAATATCTCAAAGTTTGTCCATAGAGCAGTTTTCAATGTATTTGAGTGCACCAGCAGAGCCACAGCAAACTGCATTGGTGCACGCAGAATTGCATGGCTACAGGCCTTAGACCTCGAACAGTGGGTTCAGGATAAACTGGGCAACATACCCTGCAAAGGTGAGTACCTTTTTTGCAAGCACTGGCAGGATAAGGCTTCTCAGTTGGAGTCAGAGAATACCACTCTCGGACTGTCCAGGGCTACAGCTAACCCTGCTAGGAAGAAGTCAGCTGCAAAGAATACCTTCTTTAATAAGAAAAATAAGTTCTACTCTTCTTATCTTCCTGCATCTCAGTACCAGGCTCAGGATCCTCAGAAGAGGCAGCAGCCTCCCAAGCAGCAGAAGAAACCACAGGCACCTAAGACTCAACCAGCTCTGCAGCCGCAGTCTGCACCTGTTTTTTTTTACCTTTTTCTAGAGAACATAGCCACCCTGCCTCTGGAGGACTCCAAGCCCCTCTACATAGCAGGCAGACTCTGTCATTATGCCCACAAATGGCATCTCATCACTACAGAGTAGTGGACACTAACCATAGTGAGGGAGGGGTACAGACTTCATCTTCAAATTCTGCCCCCCTCCACCCTAGTAGGGGAGTATCATACGCAGTCCCCTCTCACTCTCTTCTATAACAGGAGGTATCCTCTCTTCTATCACAGAGTGCCATAGAAGAGGTCCCCATAGCTCAGTAGGGAAGGAGTTTCTACTCTTCATATTTCTCATACCAAAGAAGAGCGGAGGGTACAGGCTCATTCTGGAGAAACCTCAACAAGTTTCTGGTCCGCAAGAAGTTCAAGATGGTTTCTCTTGGGATCCTGCTTCCCTACCTCCTGAGTTAGGACTGGCTCTGTTCTCTAAATATAAAAGAAGCATATATACATATCCTCATTCATCCAGAACACAAGAAATATCTGCGCTTCATTTTTCAAGGAAAACATTATCAGTACAAAGTCCTTCCCTTCAGACTCGCCTCAGCCCCAAGTGTCTTTACAAAGTGCATGGCGGTTGTTGCCGCCTTCCTGAGGTCTCTCAGGATATTTGTCTTCCCTTAATTAGATGACTGGCTACTAAAGGCAGACACCTCCCAGGAGGTTCTGTTGTTTTTGCTTCGCACCATGCAGGTGCTGCAACACTTGGGATTTGTCATAAATCTTCCAAAATCCCACCTCGCTCCAGCTCAAAGACTAGAATTCCTAGGAGCTCTCCTGGACACACAACAATCAAGGGCATTCTTTCTCTAGCCCTGTTGTTCTCATCTCATAGAGTTAGCATCCCAAGCGCAAGTCAGAGACCATTTGACTGCCCGGGAAATGCTACAGCTTCTAGGCCATATGGCCTCAACAGTACATGTGGTATCATATGCCCATCTACATATGCGCACAGCCCAGTGGACTCTTGCCTCCCAATGGAAGCAGGCCTCAGGCTGTCTCAGTGACAAGATTCAAGTCACTACCCTTCTCATCACATCCCTCCAATGGTGGTGTTCCCCAGAGAATCTCCTCATCGGGTCACTTTTTCAGATGCTTCCACATCAATGCACCCTGATGACGGATGCCTCCAAACTGGGGTGGGAGGCTCACTTGGGCACACTCTCTACGCAGGGTCTCTGGACGGTGCAAGAGTTACAACTCCAGATCAATCTACTGGAGCTTCATGCTATCTTCAATGCCGTCAGAGTGTTTCAAAATCACCTAAGAACCCAAAGGGTACTAGTCAAAACAGACAATCAAGTAGCCATGTTCTATGTGAACAACCAGGGTGGGACAGGCTCTTGGCCCCTCTGCAAAGGGGCTCTCCATCTCTGGTCCTTCATCATTACTCACCAGATACACCTCCAGGTGGTATATTTCCCAGGGGAGCTCAATGTCTTGTAAGACAAGTTGAGTCGGATCCTTCTTCCCCACTAATGGTCTCTCCTCTCCATCCAGACACAACTTCCTACATCTTTCAGAACTGGGGAATCTCAGACATAGATCTGTTTGCCACTCCGCAGAATGCCAAACTTCCCCACTTCTGCACCAGAACTCCCATGTCCAGCAACCAGCAGGTGGATGCCTTTCAATTCTACTGGGGCCGAGGACTCTTTTATGCTTTCCCTCCCATTCCCCTCATTCCCAAGACACTCTTCAAGCTTCAAGCAGACAGGGACTACATGATTCTTATAGCCCTACACTGGCCACGTCAACTGTGGTTCCCTCTGCTGCTGCGTCTGACCGTACCCGATCTCCTCTCCCAGGAAGTCGGGACACTGCTCCATCCCAATCCCCTGTCTCTCCATCTCACAACTTGGCTGCTGAGAGCATAGCACTGCAGAACCTTAACCTTCCACAGGAGGTAAAGGAGATCCTCTTAGCTTTCAGGAAGCCATCTACCAGGCATTCATACACTTTCAAGTGGAATGGATTCTCTACCTGGTGTTCTCAGAAGGACCTCAATCCCTTCTCTGCTCCTGTGGAGGTACTTCTCCAATACCTCCTTCACCTTTCTTCTACTAGTCTCAAGACCAACTCAATGAGAGTTCACCTTAGTGCCATTGCCACCTTTCACCATCTCTTAGATGGGCAGCCCATCTCTTCACAACCGCTTGTAACCCACTTTATGAGAGGTCTCTTGCTTTCCAAGCCTCCCATCAAACCACCTCTGGTGGTTTGGGATTTTAATGTCATTCTAGCGCAGCTTCTCAAGCCGCCCTTTGAACCTTTGGCTACGACCCCACTAAAGTTTCTTTCATGGAAAGCCATCTTCCTTAGTGCCCTCACTTCAACTAGACGCATCAGTGAGCTTTAGGTTTTGGTGGCGGACTCTCCTTACACTGGATTCCACTATCATGGTAGTCCTTAGGACTCAGCCGCATTTCATGCCAAAAGAGGTGCCTCCTTTCCATTTGAATCAGTCAGTTTACCTTCCTGTATTCTTTCCTAGACCACAAGCAACCCTACATACCCTTGACTGCAAATGTGCCATGGCTTTTTATCTCCAGAGGACTCGAGATCACCATAAAGCCTCACAGTTGTTCATTTCCTTTGACCCTAGTCACCTAGATCTCCCAGTATCTAAATGTACCCTCTCCAAATGGATAGCACATTGCATCTCATTTGCTTATGATAAAGCAGGACTCTCGCTAGAGGGTTATGTCAATGCGCATAATGTTCGTGCCATGGCTACCTCAATGGTGAATCTACGCTCTGTAGCCATTGATGAAATCTGCAAAGCAGCAACTTGGTCTTCTGGCCATATCTTTGCTGCTCATTACTGTCTAGACAAGGACTCCTGCCGGGATGCCATGTTTGGTCAAGCTGTTCTCCAGCACCTCTTTCAGACTTAAGGGTAACTCCTACCCTCTGCCCCAGACCTTAACGATACCAGACATCAATGAAGACTTGATGACCTCTTGAAGCCTACCCCGAGGCAAACCTTCACCAGTTCTGAGGTCACTTCTCTGGCATCTGGGAGCTAAGGAGTCCCACATGTGAAGACTACATTCCTGTTTGTTCCTGGAGATAGCGTAATTACTCACCTGTAACAGGTGATCTCCGGGAACAGCAGGAATTTAGTCTTTACAACCCACCCTCCTCCCCTAAGAGTTGAAGGTTTTCTTTTACTCTCCTTTTCTCTCAGTTACAAACTCAACTGAGGTGGGAGAGTTGGGAAGGCAGCTACGCAGGTGCAGTGGATGCTCCCAAAGGCTTTCCGATTGGATGCTGGGGAGCGTTCCCGCGCGGGCTCCATCAGTACCAACTTCACCCATATGTGGACTAAATTCCTGCTGTTCCTGGAGATCACCTGTAACAGGTGAGTAACTACACTTTATCTCTGTATTAATAGACTGTCCATGGGTTCCTAAAATTGAAAACAGAACAATTCAATTAGTCATGAATAGGTCCACTCAGGATGAGACTGTAGTGTGTGCATCTGAATAGATAGTGTCCCATGATATCCTTTCCTATCTTCAATACAATCAAATTGTGCCAGGATCAGTTTATAAAGAAACCTTTAACAACCACAGTATGCATAAAAATTGATACCGAGGCTCTTGGTCTGCCAAGTATTGAACCTTAGTATGACTGAGGAAAACAATAAACACCAATGCTAATTTTATGCTGTTTACAAGTAAAAGGTAGTTACTCAGTTGTAGCAGGTGTTCTCCATGGACAGCAGGAATAAGTCCTCATGCATGGGTGATGTCCCCAATGTAGCCCCACATGGGAACACTACCCAGCTTCTTTTGGAAGCTTTTGGGAGGCGCCTCCTTCCCGCCTGCCACCGTGGCACCATCTTCATCAGTCTAATAATATAGCTGTAGCAGAATACAACTCCTTGGGGAGATGGGAAGGTTGTGAGGACTTATTTATGCTGCTACAGGTGAGTAACTACCTTTTCTCCATGGACAAACAGGAAGTAAATCCTCACACATGGGACTCCCAAGCTACAGGCTACTGAAAACTAAAGAGGCCGCCGAGAAGCCCAACAGAGGCAACATGAACCGCAGAACACACAAAACCAACTATGTACAGGGAAGACAAATCTCGCCACATCTGTTCTGCACTCTGCGACATTTCTTTCTCTCTGTAACTAATTTTTTATATTTTTTGGTAGCCTGGATGGATAGAAGGGCATTGGGGGGACAGAGTTGGATTCTAATCCCCAAACAGATGCTGGAGTACAGATTGGCTGAAGTTACTGTTGCATTGGAAATCCCCTTCCAGGCAGTAGTGAGATGTGAACATGTGGGCAGAAGACCAAGTTACAGCCCTGCAGATTTCCTCCATGGAGACTGATTGCAAGTTAGGCACAGACACATCCATAGTATGGACATTGTGAGCTGTGACATGACCATCAAGGCTCAGGTCTGCCTGGGCATAAGTGAAGGAGATACAGTCTGCTAGCCAAATTGAAAGAGAGCATTTGGAAATGGCAGCTCCCAGCTTGTTGGGGTCGAAGAAAACAAAAAGTTGGATGGACTTCCTATGATCCTTTGCTCCAAGTAAAAGGCTAAGGCCCGCTTGCAGTCCAACATGTGCAATGTTGCTTCCCCCTTGTGGGCATGAGGCCGAGGGAAAAATGTAGATAGCACTATGGACTGGCTGAGATGGAAATCCAAAATCACCTTCGGAAGGAAACAGTGATGCATTTGAAGAATCATTCTATTATGGTGGAATCTGGTATACGGTAGATGAACTACCAGAGTCTGAAGCTCGCTCACTTGGTGCACAAGAGTGACAGCTACAAAAACAAGACCTTCCAGGTCAAAATCTTCAGTGGACATGAGTTGAGTGGTTCAAAGGGAGCTTTCATGAGCTAGTACCACATTGAAGTCCCAAGCAGGGGGCTTGTATAGAGGCTTGTGATAAGGAAGCTTATCATAGCTCAGGAAGGAGCTATAGTAAAGGTGAAGTGACTCTGAACAAGCAACCTGTCAGTTCTGGTAGAAATAAGAAAACAGAATTTTTCCATAAAAGACTACCAGTCCCAGAATGCAACAGGTTTCCAACAGCCATTAGAGGAGCTGAAGTGGGGAAACGTGTGTTCAATCAGGAGGGCTATGAGGTAATCCCCAAGCACTCATCTCCAGGGGCAGGGCCTGATTCAGCACAGCTGCGCTGTGCTAGGGTGAAGCACTCATCTAAGCAGAATAAAGGTAGAGTTTATTCTACAGAGAAGGAGCTTGGACATCTTCATCATCTGGAGGATCATCAGAAGCAGAAGCCAGAGCGGACGGGCAGAGAGAGCAAGACACACTTTGGAAGAAAGAAGAGAAAAGCATTTGGGAGGTCTAAAGGAGTCCATAGCAGTACGTATACTGGGAGGCATTCCAGAGGCAAGCATATACCATTGGACTGGGGAAAGCCAGAGGAATGGAGCTGCAGAGCTAGGAATCTCCAGATGGTACCTGTGAGGGAGACGGCTGCACTTGGAAGGGACCCTAAGACCCGTGCCAGAAGGTATGTGAAGAGAGACCCAGTGTCCATGGATCTGGATTGGAAGGCTGGACATAAAAACTGGACTACATACTGGCCAGGCTATTTAGAGAGGAACTCTAACAGCAATGGAAGCTCAGGTATGAACACTGATCTATGCCCTAGCTATACCCTTGAAAGACAGCAGGGAAACAAGTATTCTCCTGAGAGTGCTCCATTGAGAAATTCCTCTGTGCCAATCCATGATATTGAACCCATGATTGTTGAAGAAGGGGGAGAGGTTGTAGATGAAGGCTGTGTATACATGGATTGCTCTCTGTCTAAACTCCTGTGGTAAATTGCTGTTACAAAAATACAACAACCATCACAAAGAAATACAAACTTGTTCTTTAATCTACTCAGAAAAGCTCCTGAGTAGGATTTGAGCCACGCAGTAGAAGGTAAGCCAGCTAAGGGGTTTCAGCTGGGTAACTGCTAGCAATTGAGCCTTACCTAATTGCTTGTGAGCTCTGAGGGAACACTTCTGAGTCTATGTGTGTGAAGATATAAGAAGTTAACCTGAAAAGAACAGTTTTTCCCTACTTTGTGGGTTTTGTTTGTTGATTGAAGCACTGCTAAGAAAATATTAGCTAGAGCCTACAGAAAAGACCAGTTTGTTACCAACCAGGTCTTTATTCTTTGATTTGATTGCCTGACAAGTTCAACTGTTGTTTTCCTGATTTTGTTTTTCTAAGTTTAACACTGAAAGCAAGTATCCTGTTTTATGTGCTACCAAGCATATCTGTGTTGGGAGAAATAACCCCATAAATAAATATCTTATTGGCTTTACACTCAAGCAAGCACAACTAATTTTATTGTGAACGGCTGAGTCTGGTATGAATGGACTACATTTCCCACAATCCCTTGCAAGTCATATGAATATTTGCCTTTGCTGTGGACATTCTCATCCGGGCTCCCGTCTGACAGGCTTCAGGAGGAGCAGCTCTCACATGAAGTGAACAATCAAAAGTTGTGATGAGATGGATTTCCCATGTACCCAGTGACATTTCCTCACTGAGGTGAGCTCAGATGGAGTTGTACTTCAGGCCCAAGTAAGAGAGGTGTAGAAGATAACAAGCAGCTTCCCTGTAGGATAGATGAAAGGGTCCAGGGCCTGGCTCACACCAGACAGCAAACCTCCTCCACTTAAAGGCATAAAACCTCCTCATCGAAGTCTTCCTGGAGGCCAACAGGGCATCAGTTATGTTGTCAGGCAGATTGAGCTCTGACAGGACTAACCTCTCAACATCCATGCCATGAGGGCCAAGGACCGGACATTGGGATGTAGCATCCTCCCATCATCCTGCGAAATGAGGTCCAGAGCATAGCAGAGTCAAAGGGGTTCCTGAATGGAGAGCTGCAGCAGAAGCAGGAACCAGGGCTGTCTGGCCAGTATGGCACGATGAGTATCATTGTACCTCCATCTGTCCTAAGCTTCATTAGGGTTTTCGCTATGAGAGGTATTGGAGGGTAAGCTATACAGAAGACCCTCCCTCCAGTGCAGGAGGAAAGCACTAGTCCACTATGGGATCCCTCTCTGGAGAAGAACCGTTCTACATGGACATTTCGTGGAGTGGCAAACAGGTCTATCAAGGAAGTGCCCCACTTCCAAAAGATTCGGGCCACTCTGTTCAGCATCCATTCGTGTGGCTGAAGGACCCGGCTCAGTCTGTCCGCCAGAGTGTTTTGGTCTCAAGGCAGATATGTGCCCTCAGCTCCAGTCTATGAGTGATGGCGAACCTCCAAAACCTGACCATCTCCCAGCACAGGAGATAGGAGTCAGTGCCCCCCTGCTTGTTGATATAGAAGATAGCAACTTGATTGTAGGTCTGAATGAGGATAATGTGGTTGGCTAATCGATCCTGGAAGGCTTCTAGAGCATTTGCTATGACTCTCAATTCCAGCAAGTTGATCTGGTGAAGATTCTCCTGGACAGACCAGTTTCCCTGAGTGTGGAAGCCATTGGATGAGCTCCCCATCCCAACTTGGATGCATCTGTTAAGATTTTCTGGGGCGAGGCCTTTTGAAAGGGGAGACCTTTGAGCAAATTTTGAGGGACCATCCACCAATGCAGTGATTGGACCAGGGGATTGGTGACATACACCTGATCCTGGAGGCAACCCGTGGCCTTCCACTGAGTCTGCCGAGTCCATTGAGTCTGCCGCATCTGAAGACATGCTAGGGGTGGAACATGCACTGTAGAGGCCATGTGACCCAGGATGGTTAGAATCCTGCGAGCCGTCACTCGGTGACTCAATTGAGTATCCTGTACAAAGGCTGTCAGCCTTTGAACTGGTCCTGCAGAAGGAAAGCCCTCTCCTGAGTCATGTCAAGCAGGACTCCTATGACTTCTAGCTGTTGGGTAGGCTGAAAGTGGGACTTTAGGTAGTTGATCACAAACCCCAACAGCTCCAACAGCCGTGTAGAGCCCCAAACTCCCTCTGGAGTGGTGCTTTTTGTTAGACAATCATCCAGGTAAGGGAAGACAAACACCCCTAGTGTTTGGAGGCAGGCTGCAACTACTGCGAGACATTTTGTGAAGACATGGGGGGGGGGGCTGAGGCTAGGCCAAAAGGCAGCACTGAAAGTGTCATCCTCCCAGGATGAATCTGAGATACTTCCTTTGAGTGGGAAGAATTGGTATGGGAGTGTAGGCATCTTTTAGATCCAGGGAGCATAGCCAATCTCCTTTTTGAAAGTACGGGGACAGGGCGCCCAGAGAAATCATCTTGAACTTGTCTCTCACCAAGTAAGTGGGATGGGACGGAATTCCCTCAACTTCTTGGGAATCAGAAAGTATTTGAGCGTATTGCCTTGACCCCCTGCATCAGGAATTGCTTTGGAAGGAAATCTCCAGCCTACTTGCTCCTGTGGAACAAGCTTGATAGCTAGGTCAGCCAGGAGAGTGGAGATTTTTCCAAAGCAGTTCCTGATGCAGGCAATATGCCCTTGGAGGCCAGCTTGGAGGTAGTTCAGAGAGGTGCAATCTGTATCCACTCTGGATTATTTGTAGGACCCAGGAGTCTGAGGTTATGAGGGGCCATCTCTGGGCAAGAAGAGTAAGCCTTCCTCCCACCAGAGGGTTTATCACGGCGACCCCTAGTTGATTGGCTGTGCTTTGGAGGAACCAGTCAAAACCCTGCCCTGGGCCTTGGCTGCAGGGCTGGTTGGGCCCTCTGGGGCTTTTCTCTGCATTGTTGCTGGCAAGAAGCCTATTGTTTCTGCTGGGAGGTTTGGGGTCCAGGCAAGAACTGATGCCTATGGGAGTAATAGGTCTTCTTCTGGTCTCCTCCTAGGTACCTCCTATGGTAAGCCGATTCTGTTGTGTGCCTGAAGAGTTTGATAAGTGTGATATGCTGCTTCTCTATAATGCCAGCTTTCTCCTCCACCTGTTCACTAAACAAATTCTCACCGCAGCACAGTATGTCCACCAGTTTATTCTGAACTGACTGTTCTAAGTCAGAGGACTGAAGTCAGGTGAGTCTCAAGGTCCAGTGCTACTGCAGCCACTCTCAACACCATCTCGAATGTGTCATAGGTCACCCGGACCAGGAACTTTAAGGAGTCCTTGCCATGGCCCACTAGAGTGTGAAACTGCTCCAATTTCTCAGGAGGAAGGAACTGAGACAGGTCAGCTAGGTCTCACATAATGTCTTTGAGAAACATGCTCATGTAGAGCTGGTATGAGGCCACTCCAGCAATGAGCATTGAGCCATGGAAACACCTCCTTCCAAAAGAGTCCAAGGCCTGAGTCTCCCTTCCCAGGGGTGCCAAAGAATGAGTCTTGGTACTCTTACTTCTCTTCAAGGCAGACTCGACCACCATAGTGTGAGAGCTGAGGTTTCTCGAAACCAGGAGCTTTCTGTTCCCTGTACATTGAGTCAAGTCTTCTACACACTGGAGGTACTATGATGGGATCTCCCACATCCTCATCTGTGCTCTCTGCAGGATGCGATATACAGGCATGGTCACTACCTCCTTAGGCAATGAGTACTGCAATATTTTCATCTCCTCTGCCCTGGGTTCATCCTCAGTCTCCAGAGAGAATGGCCTTGGCCATATCCCTCACAAAATCCTGGAAGGTCATGTCTTCAGGGGGAGACTTATGATGCTTATGAGGAGGGGAAGAGTCCAACAGGAGTTCTGGGGACCTGTACTCTGAGAAGTCCTCTGATTCCACATCGGTTACCCAGCCATTGGAGTCAGACTTTGAAAGGGTTGAAATACTTTTGATCCAATGCCCGGAGGGCCTTTCTGCATCGAAGGGAATGGAAGCTTCTCCAAGAATGCCGATACTCTGAAGCCCATCTGGGCTTTGAGGGTGCATCAGATACTGAGACACTGGAGAGAGAAACTGGCTGAACCAGAACCGGTGTCTAATCCCTTTGATGACCCGATGTCTGACGAGGGCAGGGCATGCATCTCCAGAATCGGTTGTACAATGGTCAGTACTGATGAGGCCTCGGTGTGCTGCATCACAAACAAGGCTGCCATGTGATCCTCAAGCACTTTTAGGAGCAATTGCTCCATGACTGCTGATTTGAAAGGCTCAGAAGTCTGAATAACTTCAACTGATGTGCCCGGCTGCTGTGCGAGGGTTTCGGCGGCTTGGGCTTGGCTATCGAGTGCAGAGTAAAAGTTCACTATGGGGGTGCTTCATTGAAATCTATTCTTTTCCTTTATCTTCACTTGGAGGCAGGTTTCAGGTCTCCAAGGAGCCTGCAGTTTATTTATTTATTTTTATTTATTTGAAACATTTTTCTATACCGCCCCTTCCAGAGATCAGGGGCGGTTTACAATGAACTAGGATTTTACATGGAACATTGAAACAATATTCAAACAATGAACTATTAACATTGAACTACATATATATAGTATTACATGGATTTACCTTAGCCAATGTAAGATATTGTTTACAATGTATTTCTGTTTGCGAAGATACAGCAGAGTGGGAGCAAATTCTAAGTGGGGAGTGGGGGATGAGAATAGGAGATTCAATGACTGGGGTGGAATCGGGGGGCTAGTGTGCTGATGGGATTTTGGTTGTTATAGTATTCAATGAATAGGTATGTTTTGTCACTCGGTTCCTGGTGACACAAAGATTATACGCCACTAGGTAGCGCTGTTAAAGAACAAGGAGTCCAAGTGTAGGGTAATAAAGGCTTTTATTCCCCGTTTAAAGCAAGGTTCAACTAAGAGATATTTTTGATAACAGAAACAGTCCTTTGTTTTAAAAGGTACCAATATTCACTGGCTAGTTAACTGTTACTTCACAGTTTAAAGCAGGTTTTCTTCAAAGTAATATTCAGTATAATAAACATCAAATTATACTTCATTTATTCTTCTGTGGAGCATACACACTTTGGAGCATAGGCAGTGCACCAATCACATTCCATTTCCTCAGGCAAAGGTGAGGGAATAGTGCTGGGAGAATCCACTTCCATCAATTCCTCTCCCCTGTACTGATTCAAAGGGCTTTCACTGTCCCTGTCTATTCCAGCATGGTAATCTACAACTTGGGAGTTTGGCTTCACATAACCAGGGACTCTTAAGGCTGGCGGTAGTTTAGTGAACCAGTCTTGACTCTTGTTTCTCCTAGGAGGAATACTTCTTTTAGCATAACTTTTAGCAGTACAATCATTACAAGTAATCTTCAATGCCTCATACCTTGGCTCACTGAGTAAAAACTTCCGTTGCTTATAAAACTGCTTTTCCCTCTGAATAGGTGAAACTGGGCAATGATCCTCTAGAGATAAGCTTCTGTCAGAACCTCCCTCTCTGGTTCTTAGCTTTCTTCTCTCTATGTTACAAACAGGCAGAGTATAGGAACTAGGCGTGGCAGACCCTCTCACCTTGGAGCAACTTCCACCAAACTCCCCTTGCACAACAGGTCCAGTTTGGGCTTTCTGGCTTCCCACCTTGTGAGGTCTGTTTCTCCTTCAGCTTCCAGCTTGGCTTCTTTCACAGCAATCAGGCTTATGTCCTTGATAGCCTCCAGGGTTCTCTGCTGTTTCTCCTTCTAGACCAGCTCCAGTTCCTTCTTCCTCTTTCTCCTCCTTCCTCAGCTCCTGCTGCTGTTTCCACTGCTTATTCTTCCACTGCGTCCTCTGCTTCCTCTGCTTATGCCACTGCTGTCCAGAAGCATTCTGCTCTGGCTTATAAAGTGAACCGTTACTGCTGACTTCCTGGTTCCCTTTCAGCTGCAGGTGATCAGTGAGGTTAGGTTCATTAAGACCAGTATGTTTGTTCCTGCTCCCTCTAGCTGTGCCTGGAGGTAACTGCACATCTAGTTCTTCTAAAACAGGATTTCTTTTCTTAAAACCAACTTTATTAGTGCCCGCATCATGACAGTTTTTAATGCTTTACGGAACGTATGAAGGTCTTTCATAGTTCTTAATGTGTCTGGGAGGGCATTCCATGTCATGGGTGCTGTATATGTGAAGGCCCTATTACTGGTGGTTTGTTTGGTCTTGCAAAATGAGGAGTTTATTGATAGGGAGTTAAGTTTTGTTTTTCTACTAGGTCGGTGTCTGATTGGAGGTTGAACAATGTATTAAGATGGGAGGGGGCAATATTATTAATTTGAAAATTATCATTATGGTTTTATATTTTACTCTGCTAGCAATAGGGAGCCAGTAGAGTTGGTACATTATGGGGATGATGTGGTCAGAGAGTCTTTCCTTACATATGACCCAGTTTACTGCAAGATTCCCTAAATATTTGGGGCAGTGGTGCAGTAAAACCTTGCATGCTGTCCATAGGGGTAGGGGTGTGGAAGAAGGCATCAAGCATTCATTCCCTTTCTATTGACCATCTAGAACCACAGTAGCCACAGCAGGAATGGAGCTAGAGCTTCTGGCACCCCCTGCAACCCATAAATCTGTGCCCCCCCCCCCCCATAAAGCTAACCCTGTAGACTGGCATCCCTGCTGTATATTCTACGCTTACTATGTTGCGCTAGCTCTAAAGCTGCATCTGGTATTGTTTTAGGACCTCTCAGACACATGGTGTTGCCTGCGATTCTTGCACTGTCACACGATAGCACAGGCGCTTTCTCCTTGGTGTCTCTACTTCCACTGCCACTGGCATTTCCAACTCTTCACATGAGAGACTCCTCAACTTCCGAATAAACATTTCCTTTGGGATAAGTTACCATGACCTATTAGCAGGTGCTCATTAATGGGCTCCACTCTTAAGTCATGCTCTTAAAGAGAAACCTGGGGAACAGAGGAGACTCACCTGACCCATCAGTACACCCAGAGCCGCCTAGCATAAGAAGAATGAAATGTCTTCAGATGAACTCCCAGGGAGGTGGCTGGGTAGTGGTGTGCTCCATGAGTGATGAGAAGGGGTTTAGTATGCCCTACTTTTACTAGGATGCTTCAATGGTTTGGAGCCTTACTCAGGGGATTCAAAATGGTATTCTACCCATGTCCTAGCATACTCACAGTGATGGTTTGGCATTTCTCCAGGGATCCCTGTCCAAACCATCATGGAGAGTTCATAGAGCAGTCAGAAGTTAAATCTCACTGAGTGCTCCAGGACCTCCAGAAGATTGCCTTTTGTGCCACAAAATTATCATGTTCGAACTCTATGAATCTCCCAGACAAAAGTCTTATCAGCATAGTCTTCTCCATCTAGGGGGAATAGGGATATCCTATACACTGTATCTCCAGTCTAACACATCATCCAGGTAGTGCAGAAGTGAGTGTGCAATGAGGCAGATCCTTGCTGTCTGACACGGTGGGTTTCATTCTGAAATTTGTTAGTGACAGAACATTCAGTCGATGAGGGGTGCAACCTTCTTTCCTGACCCACCTATGGGGGGCAGCAAATAGCACACCAATTTCCAATCCCTGACTGAGCCAGAGAAAATATGGAGGGCAAAGAATTGCCATTGTTCTAAGAGATACCAGACATCCTTCTAGCTTCTCGTAAGGAGACAGCCAGGCATTCATACTGATCCAGAGGGAGGAGTAGCCTAGTGGTTGGGGCAAGGTACTTCAGGCCGGAAGGTCGGGGGTTCAAATCCCACTAGAGGACAGCAACCTTGGGCCGGAAGGACTGGGGTTTCTAGTCCCACAGGTGCTCCTTGTGGTCTTGGGCAAGCCACTTAACCCTCCATAGCCCATGTTCCCTGTAAGTATTAGTGTATGTGTCTCATATCCCCGCGTGTTAAATGTATCCCCCAATTGTGTTGTGACCGCTTTGATTGAAGGATAAGGCGGTATACAAAAACGGTCTAAATAAATAAATAAATAAAATAAATTTGTGTGTGGGTAGAAGATCAACAGTACCTAATCGGTTACCTCATATTGAATAAGCTGGTCTGCCACCTTCACCCTCCCTCACCATATCTCTGGGCCTCCACAATTGATTTCATCTTTCAGGGGTTAATGGTCTATTAGGATAAAAGGGTTAGTGCTCTTCAACCTGGAAAAAAGATGGCTGAGGGGAGATATGTAGAGGTCTATAGATTAATGAATACAGTGGAACGGATAAACGGAGATTGATTGTTTACGCCATCAAAATGTAGAAAGACTAGGGGGCATGCAATGAAGCTACAGTGTAACCCATATAAGACTAATAAGAGAAAATATATTTTCACTCAACGTGTAATCAAACTCTGGAATTCGTTACCAGAGGATGTAGTAAAAGCTGTTAGTGTAGCTGGGTTTAAAAAAGGTTTAGACAAGTTCCTGGAGAAAAAGTCCATAAACCATTATTAAAGGGGACCCGGGAAATTCACTGCTTGTTCCAAAGCAATGTGGAACCTGTGTCTTCTGGGGAAACTGCTAGGTACTTGTGATCTAGATTGGCCACTGTTGGAAATGGACCTTGGTCTGACCCAATATGGCATATCTTATATTCTTATAAACTATCCTCATTACACCCATTAGTGGCTCATGGAATTACTAATCAGTTGGTGTCGAATACCCGAAAGTTAGAGATCGTGTTGTGTGGGGAGCTAAACGTGGATAGTTTGGAGGAATATCCGATGACTGGAGGGATGGAGTTGGAATGGAAGAAGGAAATTCAGGACTTGGGGGTTACGTTGGATGTAGATTTGACTTTATAGACGCAGATATCACAGGGTGTTCACGTGGCCTGTGGTAAATAATGATTGGTGTGCCAGTTGCGACTGTTCTTGAATGTGAGGGCGTTACACCTTCGTATTCCTGCCTCCTACCATTCCCTGACTACCCATAGTTCCTGTCTCCACTATGAGTCTCTACCCTTCTCTCTCCCCCTGCTATCTTCTCTTTTCCCTCTCTATGATTGTACTATTACTGTCCTGTCATACAATGGAGTTCTTTTTCCTTTCCCTGGCCTGTGGCCATCATTCTTTATTTTGTTTTGTAAACCCTGGTGTTATGAAGGAGTGGTATATCAAGAAAATTAAACATAAATAAACAAACATTCCGTCACTGAAAGTGTAGTTTTGGACTACTGTAACATATTGTATGTGGTGTTGCTGAGGTACTGGGGTCCAAAATATAGCTGTGCGAGTGCTCACTGAGCCCAGCTCGGATATGTTGTGTCAGCTGCACTGGCTCCCGATCCAGCAGAGA
The DNA here is from genome assembly GCA_033557465.1 of Ichthyophis bannanicus. Lineage (NCBI taxonomy): Eukaryota > Metazoa > Chordata > Amphibia > Gymnophiona > Ichthyophiidae > Ichthyophis > Ichthyophis bannanicus. The sequence goes on from CM066032.1 coordinate 645,518,939, forward strand.
AGTGCATTTAAGTTGTCATTAAGCCAGGCTATTTGCAAGATCAGTTAGCTTGGTACCAGCTGGGCAGGGCATTAAGGTCTAGTCAAATATACTTATTGACCATCCCAGGTTATCAGTAAGTGTGATATAAAAGGTGAGAGAACATTTGCAGTACCAGTTCCAACTTGGTGGAATAAACACCCTGAAAGGTTGAGGAAGGAACAGGATTTGATGACCTTTAGATCTTTGAAAACCTTTCTGTTCCCTAAGTCAAACAGCTAGGTAAGGCAGAAGTAGAGTAGGGATTGAATGATGGGGGGTAATCAGTTCCTGTTTATTATTGATGTGTGTGTGTTTTCATTATGGTTGTACCACCTTGAATGCGGATGCATATGGCGGTTTAGAAATATTTAAATAATAAATAAAAATAACTCCAAACCACCACGATGGAACAGGGCTAGCAGAAAGCAGTACGGCATCTCTTCTTGAGCTTCTGGGGGAATAGCTCTTCAAGCATCTTTCAGCGAAGTCTCTAGACTTTGTTAGCACCACATGCTCTGATGGGCCAGTGAGCTTAAGTCCTAGTTCATTATCTCCATCTGCCCTTTTCTTGCGTAGCAGGATAATACTTTGGACCAACCTGAACTTCCCAAACCAGGGGGTTTGGGGTTTGCCCTTTTATCATGTTGTATATCTATCCACTTCATTATAGAGTCCCTTCTGCATCACTAGACTGTCATCGTGCTCTACTATATTACCCTACAAGGAACCAATGATATCCAAGAAAATTCCTATCTAGGTGTTATGTCCAACCTGACCACCCTGGCCCTTCCAGCAGCCACTGACCCCCTGATTTCTGGCGGCAGCTAGCTCTTGCTCAGCATGCTTTAGCATACCATTTCACAGCTACAGCCCGTGAGCCTGCCTCCTTTAAGCATCTGGCAGGCAAGCAACTTCATTCTTGGTTCACATGTGCACCAAATGCTACTGCATTGGATCTTTCTTGCAGCTGCATGATTCCTTTGGACAATCTTCCCTCCACAACCTCTTTTGCCATGAGATTAAATCCATCACCCATGTTACTCCCCAGGTCGCTAATATCTTGAAACTCACCAAAGTGACCCGGAGCTCTGGACTCATCCATAGGTATATCCCTTGCTTGTCGATGGAGAAAGCAAAGTTAATTAACCTGTAATAGTAGTTCTCTGTAAAACAGCAGTGGAATGCAGTCACAATCTCACACCCCCCCCCCATCCTCTCATGCATAGGATATCATCACTGGCTATTAGAAAAGGTTGAATCAGGAAGGAGGAGGGGCCATTATAAGGGGCAGGACCCACATATGCTCAGGATGCAAAAGAGGAAAAGATTCCTGAGCTAGGGAGAGTACCGCATGCAGGCTCCCCTGCTATCCATGAAGAACTCCCATTACATCATGGGTGTAATTTGGGGGGGGGGGGAGAGGCAAAGAGGGCATTGCCCCTCTTAAATGCTGGATTGTCTCCCATTCCCTCCTGCCACCAGCAGGCAGCAGCAACCCATTTTCAGCCAGCATTGCAATGCTTTCAGTTTGAATGTGTGAAGGTAGACCACGTGCTCTTCTCAGCTTGATCTTGGCTGCAGACAGGTTTGAAACTGGTTTTCTGCAGCCCAGATCTGGCAGCAGATAAGGAAGATGCTAAATTTAGGGGGCAGGGGTGTGAGGGGGGGATAGAAGAAGGGATGAATTGAATATAATAATAGAACCATAGGAGGGGAAATAGGAACATAGATGTGAGAGATGCTGGACTTGGAGGGGAGGTGGAAAGGTTGGAGGGGTTATGCTGATATGAAGGGGGCAGTCAGTGGGTGGGGGAATAGGGACTCAGATGGAGGAGATGCTGTATGTGGGGGGGGGGGTTGTGATGGAGATGTTGGAGGGGATGTGCTGGATAAGACAAGGGTGGAAAAGAGACACAGATGGGGGGAGATGCTGAACTTGGGGAGAGGGGTGGAGAGGTTAGAGGGGGCATGCTGGACATGAAGGGGCTGCAGTGGAAGGGAGTTATAGGGACACAGATGGAGGAGATGCTGTTGCAGAACCAGCTTGGGTCAGGATAGGGACGCATTTGGAGGAATCTTGACTACCTGGGGAGAGGGGAATAGAATCACAGATGGGAGATGCATATATGATGGGTCTGTGGAGGGGGAGGAATAGGGACACAGATGGGAGAGATTCTGCACCACAAGGACTTGAAGGACTAGAAAAAGGGACTGTTACTTCTGGAGAGAGATCTGCAACTGTGAGTATATACTTATGGTAATTTTCTAAAAGGAATTCTTTGTATTAAAGCTAATTAATCTGTGAACCCACTATTTTTTGTTAAATCAGTCAGGGCCTAGTAGCAGCAGTTTAAGTTTAAATTTAAAACACAGAGGAGAACGTTCTGGTTACATTTCATACCCAGTAGAGAGCTTGTAGTTTAAATTTCATAAGAAGTTAGAGCCTAGCAGCAGCTAAGAGCTATAATTTAAATCAAATCAGAATACAGCTTACCTCAGCAGCACAAGACAGGGTACTGTGTAGCAGCCCTCTTTTAATAAGTGTTATTTCCCTCCCTCCCTCCTCACACCCACCCACCCCTGGGATAATCGTAGCTTTATAGGTACTTACACATCTTAAAAGGCAGGAGGTGCTCTCAGGTGAAGCTCGTTACCCAAATCAATCATACACTAAGGACCTGAGATTAGTTAAGCTTCAGGTAAACAAGGTATATTACACGTATTAGGTACAGTTTTTTTTTTTTTGTAACTTTTATTTAATCATAAGTAGTACATGCCAACAACAAGAAACTACAAGCCTCCGAGGGGTAGACTCTTATCCCCCCGGAGGGTACCAAACCATACAACAGTGGCATAAAGAAACAGAAAATCTTGCCAACACAGTTTCTTTTCTTTGTATAGGTTGTGAGAACCCACCTAACCCCTTCCCCCCTTCCCCGCCCTACTCCCCCCTCCCTTTCCCGACCCCCTTCCTGTAATCGTATCATCCCCTATTAGCGCACACCAGACTGCTACCATCTAAGGTATCACCCGCTCCCCATCAGCAACTTAACATCCAACACTCAATACTTCATTACGACTGCGTGGGCTCAGATTTTGGATATAGGATTCCCAAATTAACAAAAAGTGGGACCACCTCTTCACGTTCCCCCGAGCTCTCCATCGTTCTGCCAACATCAGTTGGTGGAGACTATTCCGCCACTCCCAAAAGGATGGGGGTTGCTGGTCTCGCCACCTCCTGAGTATAGGCCCTTCCCCACCAAGCATGCCTTTCGAACCCAGAGCCGCACCCACCTTCCCTGGGGTAAGAAGGAGTTTAACTGATCCAAGACCACCAGGGGGCCAGACCAAGGAACCCTCTGCTGAATACAATTGGCAATCCAGGAACCTATTCTTGTCCAATATGATCGAATATATTTACACTCCCACCACATGTGCAACAGAGTGTCCAGTGGTTCCGCACACCTAGGGCAAGTCCCATCAGCCGTGGCAAGGTGACTGCGCAGAGCTCTTCTAGGGGAGAAATATGCCCGTATAATACATTTAAGTTGAATTTCTCTCCAGCGGGCCCCTTCAGCCAGCTCCGGTATTCGTCTAAGCGCATCCCTAACCGAACCCGGTGGTATCTCTCGTCGCAGTTCTACAGCCCAGGCCCGCTCCACCTCACCATAGTCCGGTCGGATTCCGTAAATCTCCAAGCGTGCCCTCAGGGTAGCTATGGTCGGGCGACTTTCCCCCCAAGCACAAAAAAGTCCAAGATCTGTGCAGATCGGTCAACAGCAAGCTCCTCTGCCGGCAGTGTGGCTACGTAATGAGCCAACTGCAAATAAGCAAAGTGAGATGTAGGCTGTACATCATATTCCTCCTGAATCTGCGAGAATTATTTGCATTTTCCAGCCAAGTCAACCACATGTCCTATGTGTCGGATACCCTGCGACGTCCAAGCGCAGAAATTGCTTGACTCCGACCCCGGGGAGAAACACGCATTCCCCCGGATCGGCAGCCAACTAGAAACCCGCCAGTTCCGTTTCCAATAAAGGTTTAGCTGTCGCCAGACACGACGCATGGAGCTCAACAGTCCACTGCGCTTAACATGCACAGGGAGACTGTCACTCTCCAAATGTAAAACTGCCAGGATAGCGTGGGGAGCCGCCAGAGCCTCCTCCAACGCCCTAGGGGTATAAAGCTCCGTCTCGCCCAGCCAGTCCGCCAAATGTCGGGCCTGACAGGCCAACGCATATAGCCGAAAGTCCGGAAAACCAACCCCTCCCTGTTTCCAGGTACCCATCAAGCGACACAAAGGAATACGGGCTCTAGCCCCCTTCCAAAGGAAACGTTGTATTTCCTTTTCTATCCCATGCAGATCCTTATTCAACAACCAAACCGGTAATGTTTGTAACCAGTATAATAGCCGTGGAAGTATCACCATCTTCACCGCGGCTACACGACCCAGTAGCGATAACGGCAAAGAATGCCAGGCATTCAATTGAGCACGCATTCTAGCAACGACTCGGTCTAAGTTACGGGCATAAAGCTCTTGCTGATGCTGGGTAATCACTATGCCCAGATAAACAAACTGGTTCACGGCCCATTTCAACGGAAACTCCCCTCCCCAGCTCTCTTGGAGTTTGCCGGAGACATCCAAGGCCTCTGACTTTTCTCTGTTGATACGAAACCCGGCAAAACTACCGAACCGAGTGAATTCTGCCAGCAACCGGGGGAGAGACTTCCTGGGTTCTAGCAAGTGGACCAAAAGGTCGTCTGCAAAGGCCGAGACCTTGAATCCCTGTAGGCCGACCATCACACCCCTAATGCTATTATCCAACTCCATCCGCCGAATTAGAGGATCCAACGAAAGAACAAACAGCAGGGGGGATAAGGGGCATCCCTGCCTCGTACCATGCCCCAAGAAGATAGGCTCCGATAGCGCCCCGTTACACAGCACCCGAGCCGTCGGGTCTAGGTACAACGTTTGCACCATTTCACAGAAGGATAGCCCAAGCCCATACATGGGTAGCAGATACTGAAGGTAAGTCCAATTAACCCTATCGAATGCCTTTTCGGCGTCAAAGCTAACAAGTAACGACTGCAAGTGATGCTGCTGGACCCACTCCAAAGAAGCCACAACCTTCCTCACGTTACTCACCGCATATCTCCCCCGAACAAAGCCTACTTGGGAGCCGTGTACAAGATCCCCCAACACCTCTGCTAGGCATTCCGCGAGTATTTTAGCCAGTATCTTGGAATCAAAATTCAACAAAGAAATAGGTCTGTAGGAGGCAGCTTGGGTGAGATCTTTCCCCGGCTTTGGTATCAAGACAATATGGGCTTGGTTAGTCCCTCTCCTCACAGGTCCCTGCGGCCTGCGTTGGGCAAAAGTCGCAACTAATAGGGGGGCCAATGACTCTGATAGAATTTTATAATATTCAGCCCCAAACCCGTCTTGTCCCGGGGATTTATAATAACTAGCTTTCGAGATAACTTGGCAGACCTCCTGGAGAGAAATCGGGCGCCCCAATTGCTCCCTCTGCGCCGCATTCAGCTGAGGCAAGTCAAGGCCCTTCAGGTACTCCTCCATCCGGGTAGGGGATCCCTCATCAGCAGTATAGAGGTTCTGAAAGAATTCTTGAAACACCGCCAGTATTGCACCCCTATCCTTCTGGAGGGCACCTTGAGCATCCCGTAGGGCCGCCACCATTCTCCCAGCCCTTGGGCCCCTCAGACACCGTCCCAGTATTTTACCCGGCTTATCCCCGTAACAATGTAATTTATATCGGTAATACATCAGCGATTTTTTCGCTCTGCTATGAAGGAGTTCGTTAAGCGCCGTTTGCTCTTCCCAGAGCCTCTTCCTATTCTGGGCGGTGGGGTATTGGGCATTGACTCACCTCGTCTTTGTCACAGATCTTTCTAATTTAATAATTTGTTCGGTGAGTAATCTCTTCCGTTGGGCTACATAACCAATAATGTCCCCTCTCAAAACCACTTTGGCGGTCTCCCACATCAGGTCTGGATCAGCCAAATGGCCTTGGTGATTCACCTCAAATTCCTGCCAACGTTGGCGAAGAAAACCAATGAATTGAGTATCCTTATATAGCTCTATGGGAAACCGCCAAATGCGGGTGTAGGGACCGTCTCCTCCCCCCAACCAGTGCATATCCAACCAGATCGGGGCATGGTCGGAAATTTCTGTAGGTCCGATATGCGCCTCTTCTACAAAAGTAAAGAGCGTCTCTGAGATCAGCAAGTAATCTATCCTAGCACTAGTACCATGTGCACGTGACAGATGGGTAAAGTCCCGTTCAGTTGGGTGAAGCAACCTCCAAGGATCTACCAACCCCAGTCGGTCGCGGAAGCTTTGTAGCACTTGGGCCGTCATCCTCCGTTCCCGCGACCCCAACCCCCTAGAGGTATCCAAGTCAACATCTAAAACCCCATTGAAATCCCCACCTAAGATCAGCGGTAACTCGGCTAATTGCTCCACTTTCGCTGCCAGGTGATGATACAGGTCCTGGTCCAGTGTATTAGGACTATATATATTACCCAAAATGACCGCTTTACCCTCTAATTCTCCTTGTGTCAGCACAAAGCGCCCGCTGGAATCAGCGGCCACTTTATCCAACGTGAACCGCACCCGTTTGTTTATCAGGATAGCCACTCCCCCCTTTTTGCCTACCGCTGGGGCTCCCCACACCTGGCCCACCCAATCTCTACCCAATTTATTATGTTCCTCGGCTGTTTGATGTGTCTCTTGCAAAAGTGCAATATCACATTGTTGCCTGGCCAAGGCCTTTAAGATTTTATATCTTTTCACTGGACTCCCCAGCCCGCAAACGTTCCATGATATGACCTTCAGAGTAGAGCTACATTAACATAATTAAGCTTCGGTAGTAGATTCTGCTGTAGAAATGGGTAGGGCCCCCCCCAGCCTAGAGCCCCCCCATGGGTCTTCCCCACCAGCCTGTCTCTGCCCCCTTTGGATTACAGGAGTACAATCCCCCTCCCTCATAGGACTATTCTTCCCAAAACTCACAGTAGTACCCCAATCCCCCTCCCTCCCATCCCCTCCCCTTCCCCTTCCCCCCTCTCCTCCTCCCCCAACCCCCCCCCCCCTGCCCCACCACCCTCCCCCCCCAACCAATACCTTCCTGAATCTGTAGGCCCCCCCTCTCATAGTCACTGTAGATGTGACCAGGCCCCACCGCTCCCCAGATAGCACAACTAAGCTCCAACCCCCCAAGGAACACTGTTAAGTTAGCCTTACATTAGTGATTAATCATATTCATGCATACATCCCCAACAAACTTAGTATTCTTAACGGCAAACATCTCTAAGCAGTAACTTGCACTCAGGGCAGGCAGCCCTTCAGTCCAGTTTCTTCAGTTGAAGGTAGGATAGGGTACCATGCGAGAGTCATATGGCCGGCCCCGCCATTTTTCACCAGTGCAACTCCGCTCAGCCGGGGCAACTGCCGTCGCCTACCAAAGACAAATCACCCTCTCAGCACCCTCCCGGCTCTCATGTACGCTCCTGTCGCGAAGGGGAGGGTTGCTTCACAAGTTGATCGATGTACGGTGCTGCTTCCTCCGCCGACTCGAAGACCCGGCGCCCATTCTCCCGCAGCACGTGCAGCCGGGCGGGGTATTGGACGGAAAACTTAATGTTGGCTCCAAGAAGTTTTTGGCACAAAGGTGCATATGCCCTGCGGCTCTTACTCACCGCTGCTGAAAAGTCCTGGGCAATTCTAATCTTTGCGTTATCATGCTCCACCATGCCCCTCTTCCGAGCCTCTCGCAGAACAGACTTCTTCTGTTGGAATTGCAAATACTTTGCCAGCACTATCCTGGGTCGTGTGTCCGTGGAAGTTCGCAGGCCCACTCTATGAGCCCGCTCAATAATAACCGCCAGGGGGGTTTCTCCAGTCATCCCTAAGAGGGATACCGACAAGGCTGCCACGTACTGCCTCAAGTCCCTGTCCCCCACAGAGTCTGGGATGCCCAAGAACCTTAAGTTATTGCGCCTCGAGCGATTCTCGAGGTCATCCAGTTTTTCATCTTGGGCCTTAAGCGTCGCCCGCACATGTTGTAGCTCCCGGGATAGGTTCTCCACCTCCCCTTCTGTGTGGGCAATACGGCCTTCCGCCTCCTGCATGCGAGTGCTGAACGCATCCACCGACATTTGCAAAATGTCGAGCTTGCTCCGCAGGGTTTCAAATTGAGCGGATAGCGCTCCGGTGACCGCCGCTGAGATTTCTTCCGGGGAGACCGTCGCGGCCTGAGTTTGCAATGCCGCAGAGTGTGGTGGTGATGATGATTCCGCCATTTTCGAGCCGCCTGCCACACGGTCTTTCTCCCTCCTCACACCTCTCAATGTAGATGCCATCCTCCCCGGGTAGCTGCCGGTAAGTCTCGTCAGTCCCCGGTATTATTGGGGGGGTGAGTATGCCGGTATGGCCCCTCAAAAGAGGCCCGAAATAGCAGTTTTAGAGCTGTGGGGCCCGGAGCTCAGGAAGACACGTCCTCTCCAAGCTCACCACATCACGTGCTTCCCATTAGGTACAGTTTTATTAGTATAAATATCCATAGCAACCCTTAGTAAGTAAAGAACTTAGATCTAAACACAAACTTAAAACTAAGATGCAGACAGCAGTCCAGCAGCGGGATGGGAGCTTTCCAGTCTTTTGCATTGAGTGTCACATGTACGATTTTCTCCCAGTTGGCGAGAGGTCTTACGTGTGCACTAGGTGCAAGGAGCTCTTTGCTCTCAGGGAAGGAGTCCGTTCTCTAGAGGCTAAAGTAGCAGACTTGGAAAGCATAAGACAGACAGAGAGGTACATAGACGAGACCTACAGGGATATAGTCCTGAAGTCCCACCTCCAGTCTGGCAGCATCCCTGTTGCCATGGAGGAGAGAGGTCACGTGACAGGAAAGCATCACCCTGGTGTGGCAGGAAGTGATCCTGTAACTAGGACCTGTCCTCCACGTGATGTAGAACCCTCTCGCACCGAGGAAGTTTCTCCACGGCCATGTGCCCATGAGGGAAGGGTTAGGACAGCCGTTATAGTTGGTGATTCGATCATTAGGCATGTAGATAGCTGTGTGGCTGGTGGACGTGAGGATCGCCTGGTAACATGCCTGCCTGGTGCGAAGGTAGCGGACCTCACGCGCCACCTAGATAAGGTCTTAGATAGTGCTGGGGAGGAGTCTGCTGTCTTGGTACATGTCGGTACCAATGACATAGGAATATGTGGTAGGGAGGTTCTGGAGGCTAAATTTAGGCTTTTAGGTAGGAAGTTGAAATCCAGAACTTCCAGGGTAGCATTCTCCGAAATGCTTCCTGTTCCACGCGCAGGACCCAAAAGGCAGGCAGAGCTCCGGAGTCTCAATGCGTGGATGAGACAATGGTGCAGAGATGAGGGTTTTGGATTTGTTAGGAACTGGGGAACATTCTGGGGAAAGGAGGGGCTCTTCCGAAGGGATGGGCTTCATCTTAACCGGGATGGAACCAGGCTGCTGGCATTAACCTTTAAAAAGGAGAGAAAGCAGCTTTTAAACTAGATATTAGGGGAAAGCCGACAGTCGCCCAAGAGCGGATGGTTCGGAAGAATGTATCTTTGAAGAATACTACCAAAAGCAGAGAGGTTCCACAAAAGAGTAAACTAGCCCAAATGCCCTCAAGTATGGAGCAGAGTTTAAAGATCCCAAATTACCCATGTCTAACAATAGCCAAATTAATATGAATAAAATACATTCTCTAAAATGCTTGTATGGAAATGCTAGAAGTCTAAAAAATAAGATGGGAGAGTTAGAATATATAGCACTAAATGAAAGGTTAGATATGATTGGAATATCAGAGACATGGTGGAAGGAGGACAACCAGTGGGACACTGTGATACCTGGGTACAAACTATATCGTAATGATAGAGCTGATCAAATTGGTGGAGGGGTTGCTCTCTATGTTAGAGAGGGCATTGAGCCAGAAAGGATTAAAGTTTTGCAGGAAACAAAATCTGCTGTAGAATCTATATGGATTGAAATTCCATGTAAAAGGGGGAAGGCGATGGCAGTGGGGGTGTACTATCGACCGCCTAGCCAGAATGACCAAATGTTTATGTTTATGTTTATTGTGATTTGATAAAATCGCCCTTCTCCAGAAATCAAATGGATGATGAAATGTTCAAAGAAATCAAGGAAACTAACAAAAGTTACAGCGCAGTAATAATAATGGGTGATTCTCCAGGACCAAGCAGGAAGTCAGTCCTCACATATGGGTGACGTCGGCGCCGACGGAGCCCTCGCGGAGCAATTTTCCCCAGCTTTCACAGAAAGCCTTTGGGAATTGCAGCGCGCATGCGCGGTCGCCTTCCCGCCCAAGGGTGCCATCTTAGCCAGTCTTCTTTTTTCCGCGGAGCCCTACAGACGTACCCGTCGTGTCCCCGCTAAAAAAGTTGATTTTCGTTTCTCGTTTTTCAATTTGGTTCGACGCCGGTCGTTTTCCTGCCCGGACTCGCGACACCGTTGCGAGTCCTTCTCTTATTTTTCGGTTTTTCTGATTTTTGGTCAGTTTCGTTTTCGGTTTTTTCGCTGGCAGCCCGGTCCTTTGACCTTGCAGGGGCCCTTTTTCCCCCGATGGCTGCCAGTGGTTTCAAGCGGTGTGGTCAGTGTGACAGAAATATGTCACTCACTGACACACACGATAATTGCCTCCGTTGCCTGGGCCCGGATCATGAAGAAATGATCTGTGGAGCCTGTGGCAAAATGTCCTCCAAAGCGTTGAGGAGTCGGCGGCATCAGCGGGATAGAATCTTCGCTGACCCCAGCCGTACCCAGACCTCGTCGGAGGCCTCGGCATCCAGAGGCTCCAGCTCTGACCATCGCCGAAGCTCCTCCGACAGGGGTTCTCCCTCCGGAGACCATCGACGGAAGACAAAACCCGCGAGGGCAGCGTCGGTGGACGCTCCTGGCTCCGCGAGGGCCAGGTCGCATAGCCCCGACAGCCGTCCCGGGTCTTTGGAGAAGGAGCACCTCCCGAAGCGCCCTCGCCTGGAGTCGGAGTTGCCTGCTCGGGTAAGTCCTGTGGTCCTTCTGGACTCGCCTCCGAGAGGTCCGATGTCGGGCCCGACACCGTCGGGGCCCGAGTCGGGGGCTGCTGGATCACCTGAGGTCGGACTCAGGTTGACGGCCTTGGAGAGCAGACTATCTGCCTTCATGGACCAGCAGCGGGCACTGATCGCTAGCCTCGCTGGCGCCGCTGCCCCGACCGCCGGGACGTCGACGTCTAAGTCGACCCCGGAGACCGAGCCGATCCTCGAGTCCATGCGAACTCGAGTCGATCCTCGGTCGAGGTCACCCTCGGCCTCCCGTTCGGGACCGAGGTCGTCGCCGCCGACTCCCTCGGCGTCGGGGCGGCCGACGCCTCCGCCTGCCCGAGCCGACCCCACTGATTCCTCCTCGGAGTCGGTCTGGGAGTCTGAAGAGGAGGAGTCACCTGATTCCTTTCGGACTCAGTGTGTCCCCTCGGACTCACCTGAGTCCGAACCTCGGAAACAGTCCCCTCCGGAGGATGCCCGGTTCTCGGACTTCGTCAGGGATATGGCCAAGGCTTTGGCCTTCCCTGCGGATCCCGAGGAGGAGCCTCGAGCCGAAGAGCTCGACGCCCTTCAGTACGACTCTCCCGCCCGGGAGCACTTTACTGTACCGGTGCCTCCCATGCTGGAACGACTACTCTTCCGCATGTGGGAGAGTCCGGCCTCGTCGCCGGTATTGAGCAAGCGGGTCGATTCCATCTATCGAGTCCGCAAGAGTCCTGGCTTCCAAAAGGCACAGCTGCCACACCATTCCATGGTAGTGGTATCGGCCATGCATAGGCTTAAGAGCCAGAAAATGCACTCCTCGGTGCCTGCTGGCAGGGAGGCCCGTAACCTGGATGGCCTTGGTAAGAAGTGTTTCCAGGGCTCTATGCTGGCTTGTCGTGTCCAGACCTACCAGCTATACATGGGCATGTATCTCCGAGACCTGGCTAAAGAGCTAGCCGGATTCTCCGCTGGACTGTCCGAGGAACCTTTGCGGAGGTTCCTAGCCTTAACAACTGGTATTCGGGAATGCTCCAAATTCATGTCCCGAGCAGCCTATGATGGCTTTGAAGCATCGGCTCGTGTGGCCGCAGCTGGCATCGGTGCCCGCCGACAGGCTTGGCTTCAGTCGTCTGACCTTGAACCTTGGGTGCAGGACAAGTTGGTCGATGTCCCCTGCAGAGGTGAGAACCTCTTTGGCAAGCCCATGGCTGAAAAGGCTGCACAAATCGAGACGGAGACTCTCACCAGGACCAGGCTTTCTAGGAAGACCTCCGCCCCTTCCCAGAAAAAGAAGGGCTCGGGAAAGAAGTCCTTTTACCCGAGAAAGGCGGCTGCCTATAAACACTACCCCCAATATCAGGCCCCTCCAGCTCCCCAACAGGGTCAGCAGGCCAAGGGACGGGGTAACGGGTCCCGTAGGCAGCAAGCCCCCAAGCCTGCACCACCAGCCCCTGCTCAGCAGGGTGGGGATTTTTGACTTCCTCAGCATAGCCTCTCCCCCTCAGCTGGTTCCTCCCAGCACCGGAGGCCGGCTGGTTCACTTCGCCCACAGGTGGTCCAACATCACTTCAGATGCCTGGGTGCTTCAAGTCGTGCGAGAAGGATATCTTCTCCACTTCCATCAGGTCCCTCCCTCTTATTTTCCGGGAGAACCTCCTCGACTCCCTCTGCACAGGGACTTACTCCTTCAGGAGTTAGCAAGTCTTCTTCAGGACCAGGCTGTGGAACCGGTGCCCCACCACCTGAGAGGTCAAGGCTTTTATTCCAGGTATTTCCTAATACCAAAAAGGACAGGAGGCCTCAGACCCATCCTGGACTTGCGCAACCTCAACAAGTTCCTTGTGCGGGAAAAGTTCAAGATGCTTACCCTTGGAATCCTTCTGCCCTACCTCCAGCAGGGAGATTGGCTATGCTCCTTGGATCTAAAGGATGCCTACACGCACATCCTCATCCACCCAAGCCACCGCCAATACCTAAGGTTTGTGGTGGCAGGAAATCACTACCAGTACAGAGTACTGCCCTTTGGCCTATCCTCCGCACCGCGAGTCTTCACAAAATGTCTCGCGGTGGTGGCGGCCTATCTCAGGCTTCACGGCCTCTATGTCTTTCCGTACCTCGACGACTGGCTCATCAGAGCGTCGTCCTCTCCGGCAGTCGCCAATGCCACACACCGCACGGTGACTCTTCTGCAGTACTTGGGCTTTGTCATAAACTTTGCAAAGTCCACTTTGCTCCCCTCACAGGATCTCGAGTTCATCGGCGCAAGACTGCACACTCCTCAGGCTCGAGCTTTCCTGCCTCTCGACAGGGCTCAACGGCTCATGGACCTAGCCAGCCGTTTTCGCAGCCAGTCCCTGGTCTCCGCCAGGCGCTTCCTGAGACTACTCGGCCATATGGCTTCCACCGTCCACGTGACCCCCAATGCTCGCCTGAATATGCGGCCGGCTCAATGGTGCCTTCGCAAGCAGTGGCAACAAGCCACCGGCGGACTAGCCGATTTAGTGCGCCTCTCCAGACCGCTGGCCTCTTCCCTACAGTGGTGGCTTCATCGGCCGAACCTGGTGCTCGGAATGCCGTTTCAGTCGCCTCAGCCGGCTCAAGTGCTGACGACCGATGCTTCCCTCCTGGGTTGGGGAGCTCATTGCCAGGGGGCATGTACTCAAGGTCTCTGGACCGCGTGGGAGTCTGCTCAACAGATCAACTTCCTGGAGCTCAGAGCTATTCGTCTGGCGCTCAAGGCTTTCTCCCACCTGACTTCTCACCAGTCCGTCCTTGTCCAGACGGACAATCAAGTTGCCATGTTCTACGTGAACAAGCAGGGGGGCACGGGCTCCTTCCTTCTCTGCCGAGAAGCTCAGAAGCTCTGCTCTTGGGCCGTCAGTCACGGCATTCTTCTCAAGGCAGTTTATCTCCCAGGCCAAGAAAATTGCCTGGCGGACAAACTCAGCAGGATACTCCAACCGCACGAGTGGCGTCTGGATCCCTTGGTAGTTCAGAAACTCTTTCTGAAGTGGGGCCTCCCCACGATGGATCTCTTTGCCAGTCCTCTCAACCGGCAACTTCCTCGCTTCTGCTCTCGTCAGCCACATCCCCTTCGGGTAGCGGCAGATGCTTTTCTGCTCTCATGGTCGGAAAGCCTTCTCTATGCTTTTCCTCCCATCCCGCTAGTCTCCCGAACTCTGTTCAAGGTTCTCCGGGACAAAGCGTCCATGATCCTGGTGGCTCCTCGCTGGCCCAGACAGCCGTGGTTCCCACTCCTGTTACAATTAGCGGCGGAGGATCTGTTCCCTCTGGGGTTTCAACCGGATCTCCTAACACAGGATCAGGGGTCTCTGCTACACCCCAACCTCAGATCTCTCAACCTAATGGCCTGGCGGCTGAAAGGGTAGTCCTTGCTCCCCTTCTCCTGCTGGCAGAGGTGGAAGAGGTCGTCCTAGCTTCTCGGCGACCTTCTACCCGCAAATGCTACGCCCTTAAATGGCGTCGCTTTTCTGTTTGGTGTGTACAGCAGTCTCAGGATCCCTTCTCCTGCTCGGTGTCGGTGATCTTGCAGTACCTACACCGGGAAGATATATTACAACTATTTGATAAACTGAATAGTAGCAAATCACCTGGACCGGATGGTATACATCCCAGAGTGTTGAAAGAACTGAAATATGAGATTGCAGACCTGTTATTGGTAATCTGTGAACTTTCATTAAAATCATCTGTAATACCTGAAGATTGGAGGGTCGCCAACATAACACCAATTTTTAAAAAGGGTTCCAGGGGTGACCCGGGAAATTACAGACCGGTGAGCCTGACGTCAGTACCAGGGAAAATGGTAGAAGCCATCATAAAGAACAAAATTACACAGCATGTAGATAGTCATGGCCTAATGGGAGACAGCCAACATGGCTTTAGACAAGGAAGATCTTGTCTTACTAATCTGATCTGTTTTTTTGAAGGTGTGCATAAACAGGTAGACAAAGGTGAGTCGGTTGATATAGTGTATCTGGACTTTCAGAAAGCTTTTGACAAGGTCCCCCATCAGAGACTTTTGGCGAAGCTAAAAAGTCATGGGATAGGAGGCAGTGTACTATTGTGGATCGGGAACTGGTTAAAAGATAGAAAGCAGAGGGTAGGGCTAAATGGCCAATATTCCCAATGGAAAAAGGTGAATAGTGGAGTACCCCAGGGATCTGTACTGGGTCCGCTGCTTTTTGACATATTCATAAATGACCTGGAAAAGGGAATAACTAGTGAGGTAATCAAATTTGCAGATGACACAAAACTGTTTAAAGTTGTTAAAACCCAAGAGGATTGTGGAAAACTGCAGGAGGATCTGGATAAATTGGAAGACTGGGCATCCAAATGGCAGATGAAATTTAATGTGGACAAGTGCAAAGTTATGCACCTAGGAAAGAACAACCCACACTATAGTTACAAGATGCAAGGCTCCACATTAGAAACCACCACCCAGGAAAAAGATTTAGGAGTCATCGTGGATAACATGTTAAAACCCTCCGCCCAGTGTGCAGCGGCGGCCAAGAAAGCAAATGCTAGGTATCATAAGGAAAGGGATGGAGAATAAAACAAAGGATATTATAATGCCTCTGTATCGCTCCATGGTACGACCGCACCTTGAATATTGTGTGCAATTCTGGTCACCGTATCTTAAAAAGGACATAGAGTTATTAGAAAAAGTACAGAGAAGAGCCACCAAATTGGTGAAGGGGATGGAAGGCTACTCCTATGAAGAGAGGCTAAAAAGGTTAGGGCTCTTTAACCTAGAAAAGAGGCGGCTGAGGGGAGATATGATAGAGGTGTATAAATTAATGAATGGAGTGGAACGGATAAACGTGGATAAATTGTTTACGCTATCAGAATATAGAAGGACTAGGGGGCATGTAATGAAGCTACAGGGTAAACTATTTAAGACAAATAGGAGAAAATATTTCTTCTCTCAACGTGTAATCAAACTCTGGAATCTGTTACCGGAGGATGTAGTAAGGGCTGTTAGTATAGCTGGGTTTTAAAAAAAGGTTTGGACAAGTTCCTGGAGGAAAGGTCCATAAACCACTATTAAAAAGGGACCCAGGATATCAATGCTTGGCCTAGTACAAGCACTGCAGAACCTGTGTCTTTTGGGGAAACTGCTAGGTACGCATGACCTAGATTGGCCACTGTTGGAAACAGGATACTGGGCTTGATGGACCTCGGTCTGACCCAGTATGGCATTTCTTATGTTCTTATGTTCTTACCTGCTCTACCTCTCTAATCTGGGACTTAAGTCCAACTCCGTCAAAGTCCACCTCAGTGCTCTTTCAGCACACCATGTGCCGGTGGACGGCAGACCTCTTTCCAGCGACCCTCTCGTAGCACGGTTTCTCCGAGGTCTCCTTCTACTTAAACCACCTCTGCGCCCGCCAGCACCTGACTGGGATCTGAATGTGGTTTTACAGCGGATCACCTGTCCGCCTTTTGAACCGATGGCTACCTGTTCTCTGCGTTTTCTTTCGTGGAAAACCTTATTCCTGATAGCCCTCACTTCCGCTAGACGTGTAAGTGAATTGCAGGCCCTCGTGTCTGATCCTCCCTTCACTCGGTTCTACAAAAATAGGGTAGTCCTACGGACTCACCCAAAATTTCTTCCAAAAGTTGTCTCCCCTTTTCACATCAATCAGGAGGTGGTACTTCCAACCTTCTTTCCCAGGCCTCACTCCAGCCGAGCTGAACGAGTCCTGCATATCCTGGACTGTAGAAGAGCATTGAACTTCTACCTTGACCGTACGCGGGAGCACCGTAAAGCTGCTCAGCTTTTTGTGTCTTTTGACCCCAATAAATTGGGGCTCCCGGTCTCCAAGCGTACTCTGTCCATCTGGGTTGCTGACTGTATCGCTTGGGCTTATGGGGCAGCCGGACTCTCCTTAGAAAGTTGAGTCACGGCTCATTGTGTTCGGGCGAAGGCTACGTCAGTGGCTTACCTCCGCTCTGTTCCGCTGGCAGACATCTGCCGGGCCGCTACTTGGTCTTCGAGCCAGACTTTTGCGGTCCATTACTGTCTCGAGAGGGAGTCCCGCAGGGACAGTGCTTTCGGACAGGCAGTCCTCCGAAATCTCTTCGAGGTTTGAGCAACTCCTACCCTCCGTCCCGGATGGGGGCTACCGGTGGGTAATAATTCAGCGAAGATTCCTTCCTTCTGTACTGCTGAGCTAGAGGGAGCTCATTTTTGTGCTTAGGGTCTCCGGTAGCCTTAAGCTTGGGAGTCCCATATGTGAGGACTGACTTCCTGCTTGGTCCTGGAGAAAGCGTAGTTACTCACCTGTAACAGGTGTTCTCCAGGAGCAGCAGGAATCAGTCCTCACAACCCTCCCTCCTCCCCGTGGAGTTGCAATCATCTGCTTCAGTTTTTTTGCAAATTTTTATGCTGTCTTTTAGCTATGTCATCAGACTGGCTAAGATGGCACCCTTGGGCGGGAAGGCGACCGCGCAAGCACGCTGCAATTCCCAAAGGCTTTCTGTGAAAGCTGGGGAAAATTGCTCCGCGAGGGCTCCGTCGGCGCCGACGTCACCCATATGTGAGGACTGATTCCTGCTGCTCCTGGAGAACACCTGTTACAGGTGAGTAACTACGCTTTTCAACTACCCCGGTATCGACTGGGTCAGTGTCATGTCAGGACATGCTAGGGAGATAAAGTTCCTAGATGAAATAAATGACTGCTTCTTGGAGCAGCTGGTTCATGAACCAACCAGAGGGGAAGCCACATTAGACCTAGTCCTTAGTGGAACACCAGATCTAGTGCAAGAGATAAGGTTGTTGGGGCCACTTGGCAATAGTGATCATAGCATGATTGCCTTTGATTTAATTAGTGGAGGAGGGATAGTAAGGAAATCCACAGTACTACCTTTTAACTTTCGAAAGGGAGACTATGATAAAATGAGGAAAACAGTTAAGAAAAAACTAAAAGGAGCAGTTGCAAAGGTTAAAGACGTACATCAGGCTTGGCTGTTGTTGAAAAATACTATCTTGGAACCCCAGACCAGCTGCATTCCACGCTTTAAGAAAAGTGGAAGGAAGTCCAAAAAACTGCCAGTATGGTTTAAAGGTGAGGTCAGAGAGGCTGTTGTTGCCAAAAAAGCATCTTTCAGGAAATGGAAAAAAGAGCCAAACGACGAAACCTGGAAACAGCACAAGCACTGGCAAGTCAAATGCAAGGCATTGATAAGGCAGGCAAAGGGAAAATTTGAGAAGAAGCTTGCTGCGGAAGCAAAAACGCGAAGTAAAGACCTTTTCAAGTACATTCGTAGCAAAAAACCCGTGAGAGAGTCAGTTGGTCCATTAGATGATAAAGGGGTTAAAGGAGCACTAAGAGGCGACAAGGCGATAGCAGAGAGACTGAATGAATTCTTTGCTTCGGTCTTTACTGAGGAAGATGTAGGGATGTTACCCATGACTGAAGTGGTATTTAAAGGTGCGGAAGAATTGAAGGAAATATCGATACATCGGGAAGATGTATTACAACTATTAGATAAACTGAAGAGTAGCAAATCACCTGGGCCAGATGTTATACATCCAAGGGTGTTGAAAGAACTGAAATATGAGATTGCAGACCTGCTATTAGTAATCTGTGAACTATCATTAAAATCATCTCTAATACCTGAAGATTGGAGGATCGCCAATGTAACACCTATTTTTAAAAAGGGTTCCAGGGGTGATCCAGGAAACTACAGACCGGTGAGCCTGACATCAGTACCGGGAAAAATGGTAGAAACCATCATAAAGAATAAAATTACTCAGCATGTAGATAGTCATGACCTAATGGGAGACAGCCAACATGGCTTTAGACAAGGAAGATCTTGTCTTACTAATCTGTTATGTTTTTTTGAAGGAGTGAATAATCAAGTGGACAAAGGTGAGTCATTGATATTGTGTATCTGGACTTTCAGAAAGCCTTTGACAAGGTCCCTCATGAGAGACGTTTGGCAAAACTAAAGAGTCATGGGATAGGAGGCAGTGTACTACTGTGGATCAGGAACTGGTTAAAAGATAGAAAGCAGAGGGTAGGGCTAAATGGCCAATTTTCCCAATGGAGAAAGGTGAATAGTGGTGTACCCCAGGGATCTGTGCTGGGTCCGCTGCTTTTTGACATATTCATAAATGACCTGGAAAGTGGAATAACGAGTGAGGTTATCAAATTTGCAGATGACACAAAACTATTTAAAGTTGTTAAAACCCAAGAGGATTGTGGAAAATTGCAAGAGGATCTTGATAAATTGGAAGACTGGGCATCAAAATGGCAGATGAAATGTAATGTGGACAAGTGCAAGGTTATGCACCTAGGGAAGAACAACCCAAACTATGGTTACACAATGCAAGGTTCCACATTAGGAACTACCACCCAGGAAAAAGATTTAGGAGTCATTGTGGATACCATGTTAAAACCCTCGGCCCAGTGTGCAGCAGCAGCCAAGAGAGCAAATAGAATGCTAGGTATGATAAGGAAAGGAATGGAAAATAAAACAAAAGATATTATAATGCTTCTATATCGTTCCATGGTGAGACCGCACCTTGAATATTGTGTGCAATTCTGGTCGCCGTATCTTAAAAAGGATATAGCGATTTTAGAAAAGGTTCAGAGAAGAGCCACCAAAATGGTAAAGAGGATGGAAGGATACTCCTATTAAGAAAGGCTAAAAAGGTTAGGGCTCTTTAATCTGGAAAAGAGACAGCTGAGGGGAGATATGATAGAAGTCTATAAATTAATGAACGGAGTGGAACGGGTAAACGTAGATCGATTGTTTACCTTATCAGAATATGGAAAGACTAGGGGACATGCAATGAAGCTACAGGGTAAACTATTTAAGACTAATAAAAGAAAATATTTTTTTTACTCAACGTGTAATCAAACTCTGGAATTTGTTACCGGAGGATGTAGTAAAGGATGTTAGTGTAGCTGGGTTTAAAAAAGGTTTGGACAAGTTCCTGGAGGAAAGGTCCATAAACCATTATTAAGAAGGGACCCAGGATATCAATGCTTGAACCAATACAAGCATTGTGGAACCTGTGTCCCTTGGGGAAACTGCTAGGTACATATGACCTAGATTGGCCACTGTTGGAAACAGAATACTGGGCTTGATGGACCTTGGTCTGACTTAGTATGGCATATCTTATGTTCTTATGTTAAGGGAGGGGGAATAGGGACACAGATGGCAAATGCTGGGCCTCCTAGGTAGGGGGGACTAGGGAGAAAGAGAAGGGATGTTAGACACTGGGGAAGAGGATTAGGGAGAAAGAGGGGATGCTGAACATGGGGGAAGGGACTGGGGAGACAGAAATGCTACTACTACTACAACTGACCATTTGGTGTTCACAGGGATCTGTCCTTGGTCCGATTCTTTTTAACATCTTTGACAATGATATTGCGAAAGGGCCATCGAGTAAGGTTTGCCTCTTTGCAGATGATACCAAAATTTGCAATATAGACTCCCAGGAAGGAGTAGATTGCATGAGGAGGGATATAGCTAAGCTTGAAGAATGGTCAAGAATTTGGCAGCTGAGATGTAATGTTAAAAAAAATGCAGGGCTATGCAGTTGGGCTGCAAAATTCCAAGGGAGTGGTACAGTGTAGGGAGCAAAGTACTTCTGTCCACGAAAGAAGAGCAGGACCTGGGCATGATTGTTTCTGATTATCTTAAAGTGGCTAAATAGGTAGAAAAGGCAATGGCAAAAGCCAGAAGGATGCTTAGGTGCGTAGGGAGAGGAATGGCCAGCAGAAGAAAGGAGGTGATAGTGCCTTGTAGAAGTCTCTGGTGCTGACCTCATCTGGAGTATTGTGTGCCAGTCTGGAGACCACACCTTCAAAAGGATATAAACAGGATAGAATTGGTGCAGAGGGTGGCTACTAAAATGGTTAGTGGGCTTGGTCATAAACCATGTGGGGCAGACTTAAAGATCTTAATATGTATAAGTTAGAAGAAGCAGGATAGAGGAGATATGATAGAGACATTTAAATATCTCCAGGACATAAATGCAGAAGAGAAGAGCCTCTTTTGATGGAAAGTAAGCTCTGCAATGAGGGGGCATAGGATGAAGATGAAAGGGGATAGATTCAGGAGTAATATGTGGAAATATTTCTTTACAGAAAGAGTGGTAGATGCGTGGAATAGTCTCTCAATGGAGGTAGTAGAGACGAGGACAGTATCTGAATTCAAGAAAGCATGGGACAAACACAGATCTCAACAAATGTATACTAAATAAATAAATAAGATCTCCAAAGGAAAAATAGGGACTATAGTATTTGATATGGAAGGGCAGACTAGATAGGCCATATGGTCTTTTTCTGCTGACAGGTTTCTATGTATAATGCTACAAAGCATATGCAGCGCTGTACAGATACATGTAAAAGATGGTTCCTGTTCATCAGAGCTTACAGTCTAGTCAAGACAGACAACACAACAGCTGAGGACAAGGAAACATCTAGGGGAATGGTAAGGAAACACATAGGAGACTAAGCGGATCAGGATCCAAAAGCAGTCTCGAAGAGTTGAGTTTTCAGCCTGGATTTGAAAAGGGCCAGAGATGAAGCCTGACGTACAGATTCAGTTAATTTGTTCCAGGTATGAGGAGCAGCAAGGTGAAATGAAATGTTGGATGGGGAGCTAGGGCGAGAGAAGGGGGATGCTGGATGGGGGGAGGGGGGATACTGGGTATGGGAGAGGAGAGAGTAGGGGGAATTAGTGAGAGATTGTGAAGGGAGAGAGCAATGAGAATGAGAGGACTGAAGTGAGGGAAAGAGATGGCAGTCTGTAGGTAGGTGCAGTAATAAAAAGAAGCAGAAAATAAATGGAGGAAAGCTGAAAAGTAGAGATAAGCATTAGAGATGGATGAGTGGGAGGAAGTGAAAAGAGGAGGAGAGTGAAATGTCCATTGGACAGAGGGTGAGGGGTTGGAGGCAAAGAGAGGGATTGTGGAGTGAATAAATGGAGGCAGAAAGTAGAGTAGGGGGTGAAGGGATGGTGGTAGAGAGGAGACAAAGTGTTTGGGGTGATGGAATGGGAGGTGGAAAGCAGGGAAAGAGAGAGGTGAAGGCAGAGAGTGGAGGGTAAGATGGGGAGCAATAGAATGAGGAAGCTGTCCTGCAAGTCTTCAGGGGGAAGAGTAATTTGAAGGGATATTTTGTGCTTTTGTTGGGGG
Organism: Ichthyophis bannanicus; assembly: GCA_033557465.1. Classification (NCBI taxonomy): domain Eukaryota; kingdom Metazoa; phylum Chordata; class Amphibia; order Gymnophiona; family Ichthyophiidae; genus Ichthyophis; species Ichthyophis bannanicus. The sequence goes on from CM066032.1 coordinate 645,541,210, forward strand.
AGGTGCTAAGGAGGGGTCATGAAATGTATAGATACAAATGAATATGCAAATACCAGCACCCCTTCTCCCCTGCACCCCCCATGAAACAGTCAAACTATCACCATGTGTTACAGTAAGTAACTTTGCTTTCCTCATAAAAAGCTTTGGCAAGAAGGAACTTTTCAGATTTAGCAGAAACTATTCTCCGATAGCTCAGATGGTTGCAAGGGCGGGCAGGTGAGGTGAGCGCACCTGATTCTTTCTGCAGGGCACATCATGACCTTCTTGGAGTCCAAGAATTCCGCTGTCACCTCCCTTGTTGCAGGTGCCAGTTGGTCTAGTTTCGATAGCCTACCAGCAGTTTCAGTTCAGCATACAACCCACAGAGACTTGCCAGCCTCTGCAAGAGCAATACAAGAAGGCAGATCCAGCCACACACACACACAAACACGATTTTACCACTCCCAGACAACCAGAAATAAATGTTTCTTTCATTATAAAGTAGCACAGTGTACATCTTGGAGAAACCAAGAGCAGGGCTTGCCCCAGAGTTGGTTCAAGGTGTTGGTGCCCTAGGCAAACTTTAAACTTATGCCCCCCTAAGCTGTCAGAATCTACTATTTAACTATGAATACCCAGCTCATTGCCAGAAGCTTCCACCCTAGGCAACCACCTAGTTTGCCTAATGGTTGGCCCGATCCCAACCAGGAGTCTATGTAAGTTATTGTGATGCTGTTCAAAGGATGAATAAGAAAGATGGAGAAAATTAGATTTTGGGATCACCTCTCTTTTATTTTTTTAATCATAGCCTCCAGCTACATGATGCAAGAATTAGGAGTGGAGGATTATCTTAGCGATTAAAGCAGTGGGCTGAGAAACAGGAAAGCCAGACTTCCAATACCTGTGACCTTGGACAAGTCACTTAACCCTCTGTTGGTTCATCTACAAAATGTGATTGTAAGCCACTCTCTGAGGAAAGAGAAACACCCACTTTACCTGAATGTAACTCTCCTTCAGCTTCTGAAATGGCATGAGCCAAATAAAAAAAATGCTATTCAAAATGGTACATTTAAAAAGCAAATGTGGGGACCTATATGTATTCATGTTATTTTCAGAAATGAAGATAGACTTCAAACAAACAAAAAACCCAAATTACCTATTCAGATGCATACAAAATGTCAGGCTGGTTCCTGGATGCCAAAAATTTATTGAAGAAAAGAAACTGAAAAACAAATCTTCTTTTCTCCGGGAACAAGCAGGAAGTCAGTCCTGCCGCAGGGTGCCATCTTACCTCAGTCTTCTTTTTTTCCATGGAGCCCATCGGACATTTCATCTGCACCCCAGAAAAAGTTGGCATTTTTTTACTTTGTTTTTTTTTTTCTTCTTGCATCCAGTCGTGTACTGTCACCTTCTTGGTTCCTGGAACTGCTGCTGTCTCGGCGTCACATTTTTTGGGGGTACTTTTTCTTCTTTTTTTCCTGTCCCTCGGTGCGCAGGATTTTTCTCGTGCCCTCCCTAACCAGGACTTTGGAGTTTGATCTTGCAGGTACCATTTTCCCCACTATGGGGAGGAGTGGCCTAGTGGTTGGGGCAAGGTACCACAGGCCAGAAGGTCAGTGTTTCAAATCCCACTAGAGGACAGCAACCTTGGACCGGAAGGACTGGGGTTTCTAGTCCCACAGGTGCTCCTTGTGGTCTTGGGCAAGCCACTTAACCCTCCATTGCCCATGTTCCCTGTAAGTATTAGGGTATGTGTCTCATATCCCCTCGTGTTAAATGTATCCCCCAATCACCTTGACCCAGTGAAAAGCAGGATATAAATGCAGCTAAATAAATATGTTCTCATTAGTGGTTTTAAGCAGTGTGACTGTTACAGGCACACCATGTTCCACACAGATCCCAACGACTGCTGCCTGTGGTGCCTCAGAAGACCAATGATAAGTCCCCAGAAAGCTGGCAACACCAGGATGTCCCCTCAGACCTATCCCCTCTGCTGGAGCACCAGAGGTCTCCACCCAAGGACCTCAACTTCATCCAGGACATGGCAAAGGCTCTGACCTTCACCATGGAGTCTGAGGAGGAGCCTCAGGCAGAGAACCTCAAGATCCTGCAATATGAGACCCCTTGAGTGTGGCCTCAGTTCATAGAAGGTCTACTGACCACAGACACTACATCCTTGATATTTGTCTACTAGGACCTGCAGCACACACTTGATTTTAGATTTGTAAAGACCTGGTTTCCTACAAAATTTTGCAGAACAGCTATACATTTTAAAGTTCCAGGTCCTTTGCATAGTTGACTGGTATATAGAAGTTGGATTTCGGAAAGTTTAAAGTTCCATTGCTCTGTTAGAAGCCCACCTCACAGGGTGTGGTTAAAAGTCATAGTTAATTCATTCATTCAACTTCTGCTGTCTGAGAGTTAATTCAGTCAATCTCTCTGTTACCTGAGCAAGAGTTCTGACCCTGCATTGCAAAGCTAAGTTTCTGAATTTACTATTTTGGCTAGTTTTGATATAAAATTTCCCTGCCTATTTATTACCTGTTTATATTCTCTTAAGATTTGAGTGTGTCCTCAGTTCATAGAAGGTCTACTGACCAAGGACACTTAAATACCTGCCCACCCCATGGTTGCATTGCCTATATAGTCATCATATAAATTGACAGCTGTCCTCCAATTAGGTGCAACACCCACCTTTTCTCCTTGCCCTAGAACTGCTTTATAACCATCTTAATCAGCAAGTCGTGTATCCAGTGCAATAGTTGTGGTGCCTTCATTCTAAGAAGACTCATTTGGAGTCTAAGAGCTTGCCCTATATGTCTCAAGTTATCTGCCATGCATAAAGAATTGATTCTATTAAGGGAAGAATTTGCTGCAATTAAACACACCTCCTCTAGGGTACAAACTGAAAAAAATCCACCACCACTCCCACAAAGAATCAAGCAGCCCAGAAACAAATGGATCACAGTGGACTCTGGGAGGCTAAGACCGTAACACGGAGACACCCTCGCCATCAACAGATATCACTGCATAACGCCTTCTCTGCCTTGGGAAATTTGAGTGCCCAATTAGTGGAAACTGAAATGCCCTTAAACGAGAAAGTTAATTCCCAATCTACTAATAAAGCCCTAGATATGAAGAAACTGAAACAAAAGAGGAAACTACTACTACTTGGAGATTCCATCATCAGAGGCACCAAATTGGGAACACAATTCAAAGGGGAGAAGATGGTCAAATGCCTCCCTGACTCTTCAGTCAGCAGGAATACAAAGCAAATTGCTGGCATAGTTAGTGCAGAAAGTGAGCACTCCAAAACTGATGTCATCATCCATTTAGGTACAAATGACCTGGCTAGAAACAGTGCCTCTACAGTTGAAAGGGACTTCCAGATTCTGGGAGAGAAACTCATACCCATTGCTAACACTACAGCATTCTCAGAAGTTCTACCTGTTCTTGGTCAGGGGGCAGAAAGTCTGCATCGCATAAACAACTTTAATACATGGCTTCAAACCTGGTGCAAACAAGAAGGATTTAGATATATAGGCAACTGGGGAAATAAATGGAACAAGAAGAAGCTATACTTTGTTGATAGACTACATCTCTCTGTCACAGGGAAAAGGATCATAAGTGAAAAATTCAGGCATTATGTGGACAGGCATTTAAACTAGGGAAAGGGAGTGACGGATGGAAAAGAACAAGTTCAGGACGTCAATCCCAGCAAAAACATAATAACAATGGAAACAGCTGCAGTATTAACCCACACATCAATAACAAGTGGGAAGAGGCATGTAAAATAAAATGCATGCAAAATATAGGCAAGCCAGTCAACAAATGCTGGAAAGCAATGAGCACAAATGCTCGAAGCCTAGCCAACAAAGTTCCTAACCTGGAAGCCCTAATGGTGGAAATGGACTTGGACATTGTGGCCATTACAGAAACATGGTTTAACAAGTCGCATGAATGGGATATAGCCATAGCTGGCTATAATCTATTTAGAAGAGATAGAGAGATTAGAAAAGGAGGAGGAGGAGCCCCATATGTCAAAAGCAACATTAAAACTGCTCAAATGCAGGGGACATGGGGAAAAGAAGAAGCGCTCTGGACTGTGTTGTAAAGAAGAGATGGTACTGTCATCCATACTGGTGTAGTCTACAGGCCTCCAACTCAAACAAAAAAAATGGATAGCGAATTGATTATTGATATTGCAAAGATAGCCATGAAGGGGGAATGGATTTGTAGAAGCGAAAATGCTAAACAAATACTTCTGTTCTGTTTTTATTAAAAAAAATCCTGGAGAAGGACCACCTGTGATTGACAAATATACAAATGGGAAAGGAGTAGATACCACACCATTCACAGAAGATGATGTGTTAGAATTGCTTGCAAAACTGAAAGTGGACAAGGCCATGGGACCAGATGGGATATGTCCCAGGATATTGAAAGAGCTCAGAGGTTCTTGCAGGGCTGTTAAAGGATGTTTTTAATAGATCCTTGGGGACAGGAGAAGTTCCACAGGACTGGAGAAGGGCTGATGTGGTACCTCTTCACAAAAGTGGTAATAGAGAAGATGTGACAAACTACAGGCCAGTAAGCCTTATCTCAGTAACAGGAAAAGTAATGGAGGGGATCCTGAAAGAGCAAATAGTGGACTTTCTCAAAACCAACAAGTTGCATGATCCGAGGCAACATGGTTTTACCAAAGGACGATCCTGCCAAACAAATCTGATTGAGTTCTTTGACTGGGTAATCAGAGAACTAGATCAAGGGCATTTGATGGATGTGATCTAACTAGATTTCAGCAAATCCTTTGATACTATTCCTCATAGGAGGCTTATCAATAAACTCAACAGCTTGGGGATGGGTCCCAAGGTGGTGAAATGGATCAGATGGAGAATACTGGTCTTTATCTGCCGTCATTTACTATGTTACTATGTTATGTTACTCCCAAGGAGGTGCTCATGGTACCCGTTCCCCCATTTTGGAACGGCTATTGTTCAGGATGTGGGAGTCACCTGTTACGGTTCCCATTGTGAGGAAGTGGCTTGATTCCATGTATCGAGTCCACAAGGGCCCTGGATTCCAAAAGACATAGGTGCCACACAATTCCATGGTGGGGGAGATGGCCATGCACAGAATCAAGAGCCAGAAGTTGCATTCCTCAGTGCTCCCTGGGAGCCTGCACTATGGATGGCTTTGGTAAAAAGTGCTACCAGGGCTCGATGCTTGTCATCTGTATCCAGGCTTACCAGCTGTGCATGGGCATGTACCTAAGGGATATGGAAAAGGAGCTTGCTGGGTTCTTAGCTGGATTGTCCAAGGAATCTCGTCAATGATTCCGGAACTTGGTATCAATGGTCAAGAAGTGCTCCAAATATGTCGAGCGGCCTAAGATGGCTTTGAGTCCCTGGCTAAAGTAGCTGCGGTGGACATAGCTACAGCCTTGGACATGGAGCAATGGGTTCAGGACAAATTGGTTGATTTCCCATGCCGAGGGGAGAACCTCTTCAGCAAGCCTATGATGGATAAGGCCACAGAGCTGGAATCAAGTATATATATGACTAGAACCAAGCTCTCCCGGAAGACTGCTGACCCCTCCCGATGGAAGACTTTTGGGAAAAAGTCCAGCCTACCCAGCTTCCCCGCAGGGTTATCAGGCCAAGGGCTAGGAGCATGGCCCTCATAATCCTAAGGCCCCCAAACCTCAACCTGTGCCACAACCACAACCTGGGAGGGGCTTTTGACTCTTTGGGCATGGCCTCTCTTCCCTGGCAGGGTTGAGGGCTGCAGCATACAGGGGGGCATTTGACATTCTTTGCTAACTGGTGTACCACTATAACCAGAATGCCAGGGCCCTCTAGGTGGTGAGGGAAACTTACCTCCTCCACTTCGAGCAGATGCCCCCTCCTTTCTTCCCCGGAGAACTTCCCATGGCTCCTCTTCACTGAGACCTTCTGCAGCAAGAGCTCAAGGGCACCTCATAGCCAAAGCAGTTGAGCCTATTCCACCAACTCTAAGGGGCAAGGGGTTCTACTCCTGCTATTTCCTGGTTCCCAAAAAGACAGGCTGCTTTCAGCCCATCCCAGATCTGCAGGATCTCAATCAGTTCTTGGTGAAGGAGAAATTCAAAATGCTCTCCCTTGGAATGTTGATGCCCTACCTCCAGTGAGGAGATTGGCTATGCTCCTTGGATTTCAAAGATGCTTATACCCACATCCTGATCCATTCTCGCCACCAGCAGTACCTCCACTTTGCCATTGGGGGTGCCATTACTAGTACAGGGTCGTATCTTTCAGACTGGCTTCCACCCCAAGAGTGTTCGCAAAATGCCTGGCGGTGGTCACCGCCTATTTCTGACTGCAGGGGGTGTTTGTCTTCCCTATCTGGACAACTGGCTCATCAAGGGTGACTCTGCTGACGAGGTCTGTCAGGTGGTACATCACACCATTCTCATTCTCAAGCACTTGGGCTTCGTCATCAACTACTCCAAGACTCATCTGCAGCTAACACAGCATCTGAAGTTCATAGGGGCCCTTCTGGATATTATCCAGGCTGGGGCCTTCCTTCCTCTGGAAAGGGCTTGGCGCCTAGCATCCCTTGCCACAGAGGTTCAGGGTTGCTTGATGGCCTTGGCCCATCTCCTGTTGTGCTTCCTGGGGCACATGGCCTTGACAGTGCACATCACAACTGACGCTCTCCTTTGCATGCCTCAGGCCCAGTGGACTCTGCATTCAATGGACTCAGGCGACGCAGCACCTGGAGGACAGGATCTACATGATCGCGCCTCTCTCCAAATCCCTTATCTGGTGGCAGCAGCCACTGCATCTCATGGTGAGGATGGCTTTTCAGGCCCAGGCACCTCAGATGATTCTCACCATGGATGCCTCCAAACTGGGCTAGGAGGCTCACTGCGATAGCCTTTGGATCCAAGGCATCTGGTCGACAGGGGAGAGTCTCCATCAAATCAACTTTCTTGAGCTCCGAGCAGCTGCGAATGCCCTACGGGTGTTCTGACACCACATGGAGAGAACCAGGTTGTTCTGGTCCTGACAGACAACCAAGTGGTGATGTTTTATGTCAGCAAACAAGGGGGTACTGGTCGTACCTCCTATGCTGGGAAGTAGTTCGCTTCTGCATCTTTGTGAGCAAGAGTGAGATGCTCCTTCGAGCAGCGTACCTCTCTGGTCAGGATAATCTACTGGTAGACTGGCTCAGCAGGGTCCTTCAGCCCCATGAATGGCAACTGGACCTGCGGATAGCCAGCCGCATCTTTCAGATGTAGGGCTTTCCTTCGATGGATCTCTACACCAGCCCCAGCAAAACCCAGTTGCTGCACTTCTGCTCTAGAATGCCGGCCCAATCTCGAGTGGTGGCCGATGAATTCCTCATCTCATGAATGGAGGGCAGGGCCCGTGCTAGGGTTTCTAGTGCCCCACTGCAACCTATAAATCGGCGCCCCTCCCTCATTATTATTAATGTTGGCTGCATCCTACCCTCCTTTTTCCCAAAACTGCTTTGTGAACTCTTTTCAAGCAATATTAGTACTTCTCCTTCATATTCAGTGTTGTAAGAAAATAGCAGCAAAAGAGCAAATGAATAACCAAAATAAAAATACTTAGCATCATACAAACAAGCTGTGATAGTCAGAAAATAAATAAATAAATAAATAAAATCTGATTCTGGTCATCTCACCAACAACAACATAAACATTCTTCACTGCTAGGCATATTGTGAACTAATATAAAACACTGCAAAAGTCACTGAAAATCTACAAAGTCAAATCTACCATACCATTCCAGCATACACTTCCAAGACTCATACAATAAGGGGCCTACCCAGAAAAAAGCAGCACTACAAATACTGCAATGGGCCCCAAAACCTCCATACAGCTATTTGAAAAGCTGTACAAGTCAAATTACTACAGTACAGATCCCTACGTACAAACTCCATGTTATTAGAACACCTGGCCTTGGTCACACACTCAGAACACAGACCCTCACCAAGTATAGAATAAGTGACCACAACCTAAAATAAAAATAAAAATATGTAGACAAAAATTAAAATTAAACCCCAAGAAGCTATACTCCACATGCGGTGCCATACCAGATAAGAGAGGCAGTTCCCCATACTGTTTGAAATATAAAGCTAGCTCAAAGTCCAGTTACTAAATTGAAAATAAAATTATTTTTTCTACCTTTTTTGTCTGATGATTTTTGATCATGCTGGTCCCGATCTGAGGTTTCTGTTTTCCTCTGTCTTCTCTTAGCTCTTTTTCTATGGTCTATAGTCCATCTGCCATTTCTTGTCTCTCCTTTTGCTTTCTTCATTTTCTTCCATCAGCCTTTTTCCTGGCCCAGTAACCCTCCCCAGTATCAACCTCCTTTACAGCCTCCCCTCCCAGTACCTTCCCGTGTCAACCTCCTTGCATTCCCAGCACCACCACTGGTGTCTATTCCCCCCTCCTTCTCCATCATCCAACCTCTTCTAGTCCAAATACCATCCCAGGTATCAGCGAACTTCCAGTCCCAGTGCCCCCTTCCGTGTCAATTCCCTTACAGTCACCCTCTCCTCTGTCCATCTGCCTTCCAGTGCCATCCCTGGGTGTCAGCTCCCTTCAAGCCCCCACCTTCCCTCCAGCCTCCTCCTTCCCCTCTTTTCTGCTGCCTTCCAACCCCTCATGTGAGCTCCCTTCTAGCCCCCACCTTCCCCTCTGTCAGTTCTCTTCCAACCCCCCTCCTATTACCCAGCCACCTTCCAGCCCATCCCCAAATGTCTGCTCCCTTCCAGCTCCCCCCCTGTGCTGCTCCCTTGTAGCCACCTCCCTGTGTCTGCTCCCTTCCAGCTCCCCATTGTCTGCTCCCTTGTAGCCTCCCATGTCTGCTCCCTTCCAGCTCCCCAGTATCTGCTCCCTTTCAGTTCCCCAGTATCTGCTCCCTTCCATTTCCCCAGTATCTGCTCCCTTCCAGCTCCCTAGTATCTGCTCCCTTCCAGCTTTATCTTTATTTTTATTTAAAAACTTAATATACCGCTGAAACCATAGGCATATAGTGGTTTACAATAAAATCATAAAAGCACTACCGAAAAGAAAGGAAAAGAACGCCATAAAATAAATAGGAAAGAGATAGTCAGAGAGAAAAGGGAGAAAAGCTCCCCAGTATCTGCTCCCTTTCAGCTCCCCAGTATCTGCTCCCTTTCAGCTCTCCAGTATCTGCTCCCTTCTAGCTCCCCAGTATCTGTTCCTTTTCAGCTCCCCAGTATCTGCTTCCTTTCATTTCCCCAGTATCTGCTCCCTTTCAGTTCCCCAGTATCTCCTCCCTTTCAACTCCCCCCCCCCCAGTGTCTGCTCCCTTCCAGCTCCCCTGTGCCTCTCTTGTACCCCCCCCCCCCCACGGTGTCTGCTCCCTTCAAGCTCCCCAGTGTCTGCTCCCTTGTAGTCTGCCATTTCTGCTCCCTTCCAGCTTTCCCCCCTGTGTCTGCTCCCTTAAAGACTCCCCCACCCCCCCGCTTTCCCCCCGTGTCTGCTCCAATTCGTCCTTCAAAAAAGAAAGCAGCCGCGGGAACATTTCTTTGTTTCCACAGCTCTGCTAACTTTTAAACTGCTGGGTCCCGGAGTTTCTAAAGGCAAGAATAAGCATTTCCTGTTTCTTATGAGAAACAAGAAATGCTTATTCTTGCTATAAAATAATGGACGGCGTGAAACAGGTAAACGTAGATTGGTTGTTTACTCGTTCAAAAGGTAGAAAGACTAGGAGACACACAATGAAGCTACAATGTAGCACATATAAGACTAATCAAATTAAATATTTTTTCACTCAACGTGTAACCAAACTCAGGAATTCATTACTGGAGGATGTAGTAAAAGCTGTTAGTGTAGCTGGGTTTAAAAGAGGTTTGAACAAGTTTCTGGAGGAAAAGTCCATAAACCATTATTAAAGTGGACAGGGGAAATCCACAGTTTTTCCCTGGGACAAGCAGCATGGAATCTTTATACCTTTTAGGAACCTGACAGGTTTTTGCAACCTGGATTGGCCAGTGTTGGAAAGAGGATACTGGGCTTGATATGATATGATAAATTGGTCTGAACCAGTATGGCATATCTTATGTTCTTATGAGTTTTTCATGTGTTTTCAAAGTAATAGATTTAGCAATGAAAGCTTAAAATGGGAGAGAAAAAAAAAGCCAAGGGGTCATTTACCAAGAAATAGTAACAAAAGTGAAATAAGATGGACGACACCATCACCTCTATAAACACTACCACATCCCCCCTTGAACCATGCACGGTTTCCTGGATTAAAATCACAAGACCACACCTCATCCCATTTATTGCAAACATAGTCAATGAATAACTCAAACAAGGTCTTCTCCCAGCCCCACTCAAGCGATCCTCTATCCACCCCATCTTAAAAAACACAACCTCGACCCATGCACCCCATACAGACCAATATCCAGCATCCCCTTCATAGAAAAGATTATAGAAAAGACAGTACGGGCACAACTGAAAAATTACCTTGACAAACATGCACCCCTTGACCTACACCAACACGGGTTCCAACCAAAACACGAGGAAGAAACCCTACTCACTTCCTTACTCAACACCATAATCACAGGCATCGAACAGACGTCACAAGGATATATACTCTTATTCCTTGACATATCAGCAGCATTTAACACCGTCTCCCACCAACTCCTCCTCAACATTGGAATTCATGGCAACATCATAAAATGGTTCCAATCCTACCTATCAGAATGAATGCAACAAGTAAAAATCGGACCTCAGAAATCATTACCATACATCCTACGCCAAGGAGTACCACAAGGCTCAGCAAACTCATTAATCTTATTCAATATATACTGTAACACCGAAAATGTGCCCTGTAACTTTAAGACACAAAAAGCTGAAGAGTACGGCACAGACACTGACAGGAAGGGAGAGAAAAAGCTTCCTAGTTGCTATAGGCAACCAGAGCAGGCTGAGGCACGAGACCGGAAGGCACGCCCAGCCAACAGACACTCCCCAAACACTGAGGGAAACACTCTGCACATGTGCAGGAAAACGCCCATAACTCTGCATAAGAAAGCAGGCAGGCAAGCAGAGTTAGTTGGAGTTCGAGTTCAGGAACAGGCCAGAGCTTGGGAGCAGGCCAGAAAGGAGAATCCTTATTATGCTCGAGTCCAGGAGAGAGAGAATCCAGGAAGAGAGGCTGAATGTGATTCCTGTATGATTACTGACGAAGGTTTTGATGACACAGAAGCTGCAAGCGTTTGTGAAACCTGGCAGGTCAGAGAGAACCTAAAACCCTTCAATAAAAGGTCAGAGTATTTTCAGCCTAACCCTGTGTATTCTGAGGCCTGGAATAAGAAGCCAAGAAGGGCTGGGAGACATAACAGGCAGTCATTCTCCAACCGTGAGTTTAACCACAGAAAACCCTTTGCTAATGAAAGCCAGAAGCTTTTAAGGTATTCACATCCTTATAATAGAGATAGTGAACTGCTTCAGGATATTTGTATGAGAGCAGAGTCTGAATGTTTGTGTGAGAAGCCTGGCAGCAAACTGACAAGAGCAAGGTGTAACAGAAAAGCGGAAAAGCAATTGTATCAAGGCTCAGATAATTATCTCCCTGACCAGGAAGAGAGTTTTGAAGAGAGACCAGTCACTGACTGGAGGAGGTTACAAACTCTCTGCCAGAGGGAAGACGAGTCACTTGAGGAGCCCATGTGTACTGACCAGAATGAAGGTTTATCTTATGAGGAAAAGATGGACTGTTCTCTAGTGATGACTGAAGAGACCTCTCTGCGCTGAGAGCTAATAAGCCTGCTAGAGAGAACAGGTCTGCACATTGGAAACTGCCCAGGTGTTTACCTTGATGATATTCTGTTTTGTCATTTGATTTGTGAAGCAAGAAGCTACTTTTCTTTATCCATTTGTTTATACCAGAAGTATGGTTATCTTTTGAGTTTGGAAGTGTATTATTTTTGAAAGTCCAGCAAAACCCCGGGAGGGGAATAAATCCTTGTTTAAACCTGACCCTCGACTTGCAACTACACTTTCTTTTTATAGAAAGGTCAGGGCCAGTAGTGCACTAAGCTAAATAACCTTAGTTTAGCCTCTGCTGGTGACATATAAAATGGCGTAGCACGTTGGATTTTTGAAAAAAAAAAAAAAAAAAAAAAAAAAAAAAAACTAATAACAAAATTTTTTTTAAAAATATAAACAGATTGTAATAATAAAAAAAAAAAAAAAAAAGAAAAAAACTCACAGCAGCAAAGGAAATCCTGAGTGGAAGAAAATCCTGATACTGAGAGGACATCCACAAGCTGACCGGACGGAGGTGCAGAGAACCTTTCTCAAAATAAGATCCTTCACCGTGCTAAGGTACAAGTGGATGGGCACGGGTGGTAAGGATTGTGGAGAAAGGGGGAGAGAGATATCTGGATAAAAGCAGATAGGGAGAAAGAAATATATTGTGTGCCGCACTTGGTGGGCCCTCTGTTTTTTTCTCGCCTATACAGGTATACCGCAAGCACCAAGATGGATCCGAAAGAAATGATGAAATGGATGGAAGAGCAGTGGAAGGCCCAAAGTGAGCTGGCACGACAGGCCCAGGACAGGACTATGGCAGCACTGGCTGTGCAACAAAAGCCCCTGTTGGACTTGGTGACCACGCTACTACAGCGGACATCCACTACTGCGGCTGAGGAGGAAAGTGTACCGGTACCAACGGCGGTAGGAGTACAACACTATGGTGCATTGGCACTAGGACCTTTACAAAAAAGTGATAACTTTGATGATTATTCGGACGCATTCGAGCGAATCGCTCAGGCGGCTAAGTGGCCCCTAGACCAATGGGCAGTCCGATTCGCCATGTCATTAACTGGAGAGGCATTGGCGGCCTATAAGGCGATGCCCGCTGGCCTAGTGACCAGTTATCCAGATGTAAAATTGGCAGTTCAAGATAGGCTAGGTTTAACACCTACACATTATCGCCGACTTTTTAGGGAGGCAAGGCTCTTGCTCCAGGAGACACCTAAAGCTTTAATGCAGAGGTTGAAAGGTTTAGCAGCAAAGTGGTTGGCTCCAGAAAGGGCCACGATAGAAACTTTAATGGATGCGGTGCTGCTAGAGCAGTATTTTGAAGCTGTACCCGCCGAAGTAAAAGCTTTCCTGCTGTTACAAAAATGTCAATCCACTAGAGAAGCAGCGGAAATGACCGAATGCTATTTTGAAGCTGCATTGGCCGGAGCTTCTAGTAATAGTATGATGCGGGTAACAGGCATGGGAAGGATGCCTGGTATAAGGAAAGCTTATGCTTCTACGGTCTCAAAAGAAAATGTAAAAAGCTATAATAATCTGATAAGATGTTTCCACTGTGGAAAAAATGGTCATGTATATAGGGACTGTAAAGAACACATAGCCCTTGTATCAGGGAGAGAAATACACGGTGGGGAGGAGTTTATTATAGATGTCCAAGTGGAGGGTATAGATGCGGTGGCACTCCTGGATTCTGGGGCAGACCAGAGTATGGTCTCCCAGGAAATGTGGAAGGCCATTCAGGCCCACAATCCTACCCAGTGGGATAGTACGGATGGTCGTGTGAAAGTGCGATGTGTGCATGGTGCTTCCTCTTTTTACCCGATATATGACATGAGTGTGAATGGGTTGAATACCAGAGGAAAGGTACACATGGCAGTTGTCCCCCGACTTCCCTTTAAGGTGGTCCTAGGCCGTGACTGGCCCCCGTTTAAGGAGGAATTGGGGAAAGGCCTTGAGGGGAAAGTAGGCCCCGAAAGAACCACTAAGGGGAGAGGTATCGTCCGAAACCCCCATAACTGAAGCCATTGCACAAAAGATCCCAAGTGCTTTATTTGGGAAACCCCGGGTGGAAGGGAAAACCCCAATTAAAAAAGGGTTTGTGTTGCACTTCACGAAAACATCCCAGCAGGTAAAGAGTCCCCAAAGAGCTACTGAAGCCTCAGCGGGCTATGACCTTTTCAGCAATGAGGATACAGTAGTCCCCAAGAGAGGGAAAGCCCTCGTGGATACCGGGTTGAGTATTCAAATCCCCGAAGGATGTTATGGCCGCATAGCACCGCGGTCTGGCCTAGCGGTCAATCATTCAATTGACATCGGGGCCGGGGTAATAGACCCGGATTATCGGGGGGTGGTCAAGGCCCTACTGTTTAACTTCGGGGAAGAAGATTTCATAATAAAAAGGGGTGAAAGAATAGCCCAGTTGATATGTGAACGGGTGGGCTTCCCGGTATTGTTAGAGACATCCTCATTACCCTCTACAGGCCGTGGGTCTGGGGGGTTTGGCTCCACAGGCAGAAAAGATGTTAAGGGCTTAGCAGCCATCGCTGAGGAAAGGAAAGAGGAGGACTTAGGCCCTCAGCTCTCAGATTGGAGGGAACAACCCGAAATACGTACAGGTACTGACCTGTCTGAACATCAGCAGGTAGAGTTAGCCCGGCTATTAGGGAAATTCTCCGATGTTTCGACAGCGGTGCCCGGTGAAACACGCCTGGTAGCCCATGAGGTCATTACAGTTCCGGGGAAAGTTATTAGACAACGCCCCTATAGGTTGCCAGAGGCGAAGCAAAACGAGGTCATTGCCCAAGTCAAGGAAATGGTGGAAATGGGGGTGATCGAGGAATCTCATAGTCCTTGGTCTAGCCCAATAGTCCTCGTCCCAAAACCGGATGGCTCCCTTCGTTTTTGTATTGATTTTAGGCAGGTAAATGCGATCTCACAGTTTGACGCATACCCCATGCCAAGAATCGACGATCTGTTAGATCGGCTAGGGCAGGCCCGGTTTCTAACAACCCTCGATTTAACCAAGGGTTATTGGCAAATCCCCTTGACGAGGGATTCGAAGCCAAAAACTGCTTTTTCTTTCCCACCCCTTTAGGCCTATACCAGTTTAGGCGTATGCCATTTGGGCTACAGGGCGCAGCGGCAACGTGCCAGCGTCTTATTGACCAGGTCCTAAGGCCACATCAAGATTACGCGTTAGCCTATATGGATGACGTTATTATCCATAGCGGCACCTGGCTAGAACACCTATCACGGGTAGAGGCGGTATTAAACGCCATTCGAAAAGCGGGTCTCACTTTGAACCCCAAAAAATGTCTTTTTGCGGCTAAGGAAGCCAAATACCTGGGTCATTTAGTTGGGAATGGGAAGGTAAAGCCTCTAGCGGACAAAATAGAGAGTGTCCGGAACTTCCCACGACCGGTAGAAAAGAAGCATGTCCGCACCTTCTTGGGCCTCATCGGCTACTACCGGCGTTTATCCCCAGGTTTGCGGAGGAGAGCAGCCTTTTTACAGACATGATTAGGAAAAATGCCCCAAATAAAGTGCATTGGACTCCCGAGGCCGAGGAGACTTTTATCTCTCTTAAAGAGAAGTTGTGTAAAGCTCCTGTATTAAAGGGAGTTGACTTCCGGCTTCCATTTATTATCCAGACAGACGCTTCTGAGACTGGACTGGGGGCAGTTATGTCCCAGAAATTTGATGGTGTAGAACACCCGATTACCTACTTAAGTAGGAAACTGTCCAATGCGGAGCGGAAGTATTCTACTGTCGAAAGGGAATGCTTAGCCATCAAATGGGCGGTAGAAGCATTGCGATATTATGTGACAGGGCGAAAATTTATATTAATAACAGATCATGCACCGTTAAAATGGCTAAGCCAAATGCGCAACAATAATGCACGACTGACGCGCTGGCATTTAGCTTTGCAAGCCTTTAGTTTTGAGGTACAGCACCGTGCAGGGAAGCTGCATGGTAATGCGGATGCGTTGAGCAGAATTACGCGTTGTCCGACGGGGACGTCAGCAGCTCGTAATGTCTTAAGAAGGGGGATGTGTAACACCGAAAATGTGCCCTGTAACTTTAAGACACAAAAAGCTGAAGAGTACGGCACAGACACTGACAGGAAGGGAGAGAAAAAGCTTCCTAGTTGCTATAGGCAACCAGAGCAGGCTGAGGCACGAGACCGGAAGGCACGCCCAGCCAACAGACACTCCCCAAACACTGAGGGAAACACTCTGCACATGTGCAGGAAAACGCCCATAACTCTGCATAAGAAAGCAGGCAGGCAAGCAGAGTTAGTTGGAGTTCGAGTTCAGGAACAGGCCAGAGCTTGGGAGCAGGCCAGAAAGGAGAATCCTTATTATGCTCGAGTCCAGGAGAGAGAGAATCCAGGAAGAGAGGCTGAATGTGATTCCTGTATGATTACTGACGAAGGTTTTGATGACACAGAAGCTGCAAGCGTTTGTGAAACCTGGCAGGTCAGAGAGAACCTAAAACCCTTCAATAAAAGGTCAGAGTATTTTCAGCCTAACCCTGTGTATTCTGAGGCCTGGAATAAGAAGCCAAGAAGGGCTGGGAGACATAACAGGCAGTCATTCTCCAACCGTGAGTTTAACCACAGAAAACCCTTTGCTAATGAAAGCCAGAAGCTTTTAAGGTATTCACATCCTTATAATAGAGATAGTGAACTGCTTCAGGATATTTGTATGAGAGCAGAGTCTGAATGTTTGTGTGAGAAGCCTGGCAGCAAACTGACAAGAGCAAGGTGTAACAGAAAAGCGGAAAAGCAATTGTATCAAGGCTCAGATAATTATCTCCCTGACCAGGAAGAGAGTTTTGAAGAGAGACCAGTCACTGACTGGAGGAGGTTACAAACTCTCTGCCAGAGGGAAGACGAGTCACTTGAGGAGCCCATGTGTACTGACCAGAATGAAGGTTTATCTTATGAGGAAAAGATGGACTGTTCTCTAGTGATGACTGAAGAGACCTCTCTGCGCTGAGAGCTAATAAGCCTGCTAGAGAGAACAGGTCTGCACATTGGAAACTGCCCAGGTGTTTACCTTGATGATATTCTGTTTTGTCATTTGATTTGTGAAGCAAGAAGCTACTTTTCTTTATCCATTTGTTTATACCAGAAGTATGGTTATCTTTTGAGTTTGGAAGTGTATTATTTTTGAAAGTCCAGCAAAACCCCGGGAGGGGAATAAATCCTTGTTTAAACCTGACCCTCGACTTGCAACTACACTTTCTTTTTATAGAAAGGTCAGGGCCAGTAGTGCACTAAGCTAAATAACCTTAGTTTAGCCTCTGCTGGTGACAATACATACAACTCCTATGCAACATCAAAAATCAAATATACACAGACTACATCATGATTAGCACCCCCTTATGTACAACTACACCAATCTACTCCACCATAAATGCACTCTTCATAGAAATGACCAAATGGCTACAGGAAAACCAACCAGTTTAGAGCGAGGTGCAGAAAACACAATATTTATTGATATTATTGTTACAGGGAGAATCTACAACCATCTACCCGACATGGCCTTGTTTCAGCACTGCCTTTGTCAGGGGTTTGGCCTATACAGAAAATTAAACAGATAAAAAAACAATGAATAACATTATAAAAATAATAATATAAATAATATGATAAATAATATGAGACAAATTCCAAGTAACTATTAAAATCATAAAAGACATAAAAATCAAAGCATGGAATGCCATCCTGTTTCCATAATGGGGGGAGGGGGGGCTCGTTAAAGTATAAACACAGGTTATATTTAAAAGAATTAGGATCCAGAGAAGTCTGGAACAGAGTAAATATACAATTAGAACAACTAAATACATTTTGTATATTAAAATTGAAATTATATATATGTATAATAAATAAAAATAACAATAAAAAATATTGAAAAGAAGAATCACTAAAAGAAAAGAAACCGAGAGGAAGGAGAGACATGTGGCTTCAGAGACTATACCAATATAAATCACGCTGGTCTTTCAAATGCGTGTTTTTGTTCAATTTTCACTGTATCTAAAAAGAATATGGTCAAAAAGAGAATTGCAATTACTAACTTTAAATAGACACTTCTTAGTACCGAATGTATTCTCACCACCACTTCTAAAAAGTGCCAACTTTGTATTAAAAATTGATCGGTGAGACAATCCTATGCTAACTATACAGTTTGCAGACTAGTTGTACATTTAAAAGTCCATACTATAAGTTATTTCAATAAAGGCAATGTTTTTTTAAGGAAGAGGGGAAGCAAACATACCTCATGAATAGCAAGTGATGCTCCGTTCACCCGATAAAACCAAAAGCTAAGTAACCACTACTTTGGCATGTTTTTAAATCCATTTTGGCACAAAAACAGTGGTAGTTGTCAAGGAGACATGTAGACAGAGGCACAAAACTGGGAAATGCTATGGAGTGAGTTTTAATAATTAATTCCACTCTAACTGGAAGAACGTGTATACTAACTGGATTCAATCTAGCATCACAGATCATTTAAAAACTGATTAGAGGAAAAAAGAAACAAACTCATCACGGCCACGATCTATCATTTCTTTTGAAAAAATGATATGGCTTGAGTCTTAAAAGATAACCTAGACTTGCTACTGGATTGGGAACTCGGGCTGATTAAATAATGATTTATTGCATATACAATGATGAAGCTATAAACTGTGTAACGACAGTAGTGAATACAATATCTTTTTTACTGACGTATTAAAACATCAGAAGATCCCACGATGTAGAAAACGTCTTCAATTTTCAGGTGATTTAAAAACATGTATAAATATATAAAAATGCATAAGAATCATATCAGAAAGGTAATATAAAATCATTAAAAGAAAGCAAGAAACATTTTGAAGTGGACCCATAGTTATGTTCCCAGCCATCGGTCCCAAAATTGTAATAGCAAAAAACTTGAATAATAACATATAGTAACATAGTAAATGACGGCAGATAAAGAGCAGTATGGTCCATCTAGTCTGCCCAGCAATATGGCAGGAGTAGGTGCACCCCTTCCCATGTCTTTAGGGAGTATGTGCACCCCTTCCCATGTCTTTGTTTAGGGGTGCTGGGAGTAGGTGCACCCCTTCTCATGTCTTCACCCCTCCCCATATCTTTGTTTAGGGGTGAACCCACCGCTCCTCCCCCATCGCTCCATGTAGGACACCCCTATTTGTTGAGAAATTAGATGGTTCAGTTTATTTTGATTTAATCTTGTTGCTGTAAAGTGATCCACTGTGTCTGTCCCAGGCCACTTTGAATTCCGTCACTGTGTTTGCCCCCACCACTTCCATCGGGAGGGCATTCCAAGCATCCACCACCCTTTCAGTGAAAAAGTATTTCCTGACATTGCCTTTCAATTTACCACCTTGCAGCTTCATGTTATGCCCTCTAGTTTTACAGCTTCCCCGTCTCTGGAAGAGGTTTGTTTGTTCATTATTTCTCTTTAAGTATTTAAAGGTCTGAATCATATCTCCCCTATTCCTCCTCTCCTCCAAAGTGTACATATTTAGGTCTTCAAGACTCTTCTCATAAGGCTTCTGACGCAGGCTCCAAATCATTTTGGTCGCTTTCCTCTAACAGCTTTCATTCTTTTTACATCCTTTGCAAGATACGGTCTCCAAAACTGAACACAATATTCCAAGTGAGGCCTCACCAGAGACTTATACAGTGGCACTAGTACCCCTTCCTTTCTGCTGGTAATTCCTCTTCGAATGTAGCCCAACATCCTCTTGGCTTTCGCCACCGCCTTGTCGCACTGTTTTGCCACCTTGAGATCTACAGAAATAATCACACCGAGGTCTTTCTCCTGCTTCGTGCACACCAACCTCTCGCACCCTATTGTGTACATTTCCCTTTGATTTCTGCTACCCAAGTGCATGACACTGTACTTCTTCACATTAAATCTTAATTGCCAAGCATTAGACCATTCTTCCAGCTTTTGTAGATCTTTCCTCATGTTAAGCACTCCCTCGGGGGAGTCCACTCTGTTGCAAATTTTCAAGTCATCTGCAAAAAGACAGACCTTTCCATTCAGTCCTTCAGCAATATCACTCACAAATACATTGAACAATGCCGGGCCCAGGACCGAACCCTGTGGCAACCCACTAATCACCTTCCTTTCATCTGAGTGAGCTCCATTTACCATCACCTTCTGTTGTCTGTCAGTCAACCAATTTCTGATCCAGTTTTCCACCTTGGGACCCATCCCCAAACTACTGAGTTTATTGATAAGCCTCCTATGAGGGACAGTATCAAAGGCTTTGCTAAAATCCAGGTAGATGACATCCATCGCATGTCCTTGATCCAGTTCTCTGGTCACCCAGTCAAAAAACTCAATCAGATTTGTTTGGCAAGATCGTCCCTCAGTAAAACCATGTTGCCTTGGATCTTGTAACCCACTGGTTTTGAGAAAGTTCACTATTCGCTCTTTCAGGAGCGCCTCCATTACTTTTCCTGCCACCAAGGTAAGGCTCACGGGCCTGTAGTTTGACACTTCTTCCCTGTCACCACTTTTGTGTAGACGTACGACATCAGCCATTCTCCAGTCCTGAGGAACCTCTCCTGTTTCCAAGGGGAAAACATCCT
The DNA here is from genome assembly GCA_033557465.1 of Ichthyophis bannanicus. Lineage (NCBI taxonomy): Eukaryota > Metazoa > Chordata > Amphibia > Gymnophiona > Ichthyophiidae > Ichthyophis > Ichthyophis bannanicus. The sequence continues at coordinate 645,561,603 of CM066032.1, forward strand.
TTAACGGCCCTGCAAGAACCTCTGAGCTCTTTCAGTATCCTGGGATGTATCCCATCCGGTCCCATGGCCTTGTCCACTTTCAGTTTTGCAAGTTGTTCTAACACCTCATCTTCTCTGAATGGTGTGGTATCTACTTCATTCCCATTTTTATATTTGGGAGTTATATTTTCTTTAGTTAAAACAGAGCAGAAGTATTTGTTTAGTAATTTCACTTTATCAATGTCATTTTCCACGAGTCCATTCCCAGCACTTTTGAGTCCTGCAATTCCACCTTTGATCTTCTTCCTTTCCCGAATATACCTGAAGAAAGTTTTGTCACTGCACTTAACATCTCTAGTCATCTTTTCCTCTTCCTGTGATTTTGCTATAAACATGAATAGTAAAAACGTGGAGCCCAATTGCCAGAGGGGTACACAGAACTGGGCCCGAGGATGGCCTGGTGTGCCTTGCCTGCTTGCAGGGACGTCTTCCCCGCAGACTTCCCTGGCTGCTGTGGCTCAGCCCCCCTCTTCCCTGCCGCCCGACCCACAGCTGGCTAACTGGGGCCTGGATCAGGTAGCAGGGCCCTGCCCCAGGTGGGGATTCCCAGGCCCAATTGCCGGATTAGTGCTACTTATTCCACTTTCCACATCTCCTTTGACCTGGCAGGATTACAGAGCCGTGACCTGAATCAGCCCTGTACGTCCTGCCGGGCTGGCCCACCCCTGGTCTGCCCTGGCTCCGCTTCCTCCTGCCCCCTGCCGGCTTTCCCTGTCCTGCTGCTCAGGACATGCGGGGAGAGCCGTAGGGGGAATCGGGCCAGGAAGCCCCGTAACCCGCATCTCTGCATTGGGCCTATAGTGAGCATAACTAGCAGCAGACTGAGCAGGGAAACAAACTTTCAGTAGTGATACAAAGGACCAGGCTTTAAAGAAACAAACAGTGCTTTGGTATCCACAACTTTTGTTTTCCCTCAGTGAACCATACTTGACACCACTGTACACTCTCCATGTAAGTTCTAGCTGAGTACTCTCTATTCAGGTTCTAGCTAACGGTCACCTCCTTCTATAGCGACGGGTGACCTAGTACTATGAGGGCACTATATCCACAAAGGGCCATCTCCTGGCTGAGAGTCTTATAACTCAATAAATAAGCAGACTACTGCATTGGAATTAAAAATAAAGTAAAGGAATAAAATGAAGTAAAATAAGATAAAGTAAGGTTAAATTTAAAATTAAAATGAAAATAAATGGCACTCACGAAGGTTAAAACCACTCACCGCAGTGCATGTGGAGAATTCCAAATTATAAAATGATGAGACAGGATTTAAAACTCCAAAGGGTAGGGAAAAAGAAAAAGAAAAGGCGAGGGGGCGGGGGGAGAAGGGGAAAGGGTGAGTGGGGGAGGAGGATTGGGGATGGGGCGCGAGAGAGGGATGGGAAAGGAAGGAAGGAAGACAGGGGAAAGGGGAAGGGAGGGAGGCTAGGGCATTACAGAATCACCAGGCGAAGTTAAATGGTTAAAAATTACTAATAAATAAATAGAGTTAATAAATAAGGATAACAGAAATAAAACATCAGGACCAAAAAGGTTTAAAAGAAAACCTAAAAGCTGATATAAATAATAACCTTAGATAATAAATATGAATATAAGAACAATAAAAAAGTGAAATTTGATAAAATAGAAATAAATAAGCAAAAAAGCACTCATGGGGGCTATATGAGTACCTGCTCTTTAAAAAAAAAGGAGGGGGGAGAGGGCAAGGGGGAGGGAGAAGAGTGGGGGGTTGGAGGGGAGAGGGGAAGAGGGGGGAAGCGAGGAAGAGGGAAGGGGGAGGAGGAAGGGAGAGGGAGGAAACGGGTAGAGGTAGAGAGGGGAGGGGGGAGGGGGGAGGGAAAGGAGAGGGGAGAGGGGGAAACGGAACTGAAGTACTGATAAAACCATTCTTATCTAAAGAAAAGCAGAGACATCTGTGTCCATGTTCATTTGGAGTAAGGGATTGTAACAAATATATATCGTTGTTCTAATCTGTGAAGTATCTTATCCAGGTTACCTCCCCTCCAATTCGGCTTGACTACTTTAATTACAAAGAATTTTAAATCCGAGATCCTGTATTGTCTGTCTTACCAGTGTTGAACCAGTAGCTTATCTTTTAACTGTCTTTTAAGGCAGCTTCTATGTTCAACAATTCTTGTGTGGCTAGTTCGTATAGTCTTCACAATGTATAACTTTGGGCATGGACACATTATAACATAAATTACCATAAGTTTCAACTCCAGGAATTCTCTCCGACACAGTTGAGTACTGCAAGTAACATCTGGGAAAATATTTAAACATTGGCTACAAAATTGAACATCTTTCTTTTTAAAGAAATCCTTTAAAATATGAATCTTGACCCTCTCAGATAGGAAGGTCACCAATAAAGTGGCATGTTTCAAAATAATATCACCAGAGTCCTCCAAAAATGCAGTCAGGTCTTGAACAGAGGGAACTAACCTATCCAAGCCCTCAGTAATAGGACTGGCCTCTCTGATATGGGAGGCGAGATAATACATATGAATAGTTTCAGCAGGTTCACTAATTGCCAGAACTTCACTGAGATATTTCTTCAATAATATTTCAGGTGATAAGAGATGAATGTAAGGGAAATTCAAAAAACATAAATTACAAGCCCACATTGTATTCTCCAGTGCCTCTATCTTAGCATGAACAATTAAAGAATCTTTAATATGAGAGGTATTAGACTGCTGAAGGGTAGCACCAAAGTATCAGACCTGGCTACTGACTTATCAAGAGTATCAACTTTTACACTCAAGTCCTGCAGAGATACCACAGCCTCTTGAGTGAAAGTGCATAAAGAGGATAGTTGCGGACAATTTTTTATCAGTAGTTTGTACTGCCCCCCCCCCCAAAAAAAAACATCCTTCAGAATAATCTCCACCTCCTGAGACACAGGAGGGGAACTGGTACTACCACCAGAATCCCATAACCCAACAGGCTTAGGCAAAGTTAATGGAGGGAGGAGTGGCCTAGTGGTTGGGGCAAGTTACCTCAGGCTGGAAGGTCAGGGGTTCAAATCCCACTAGAGGACAGCAACCTTGGGCCAGAAGGACTGGGGTTTCTAGTCCCACAGGTGCTCCTTGTGGTCTTGGGCAAGCCACTTAACCCTCCATTGCCCATGTTCCCTGTAAGTATTAGTGTATGTGTCTCTTATCCCCTCGTGTTAAATGTATCCCCCAATTGTGTTGTGACCACTTTAATTGAAGGATAAGGTGGTATACAAAACTGTCTAAATAAATAAATACCTGCACTATGTTACTGGAGGAAACATTCTCATTAAATGCTGAGGATAGTAAGGGAGCTGGACAGGGAGGCAGGATCCATCCATCAGAGCTAAGAGAGACCCCTTCCAATAAAGATTGCAATGCTGACACTGGGACAAGGTGCTTATCCATAGGATCAGACGCCTTACCTTCAGATGCTGTGGCACCCTGCACCTTGTTCCCAACCTTGCCTTTATGCTTGCCCATTATGGAAGGCGGCAACCAATAATCAATCAAACAATCAATCTCTTCCTCCACTATACACCACAGTGGCACCAGAACATGCCCTGCAGTCACGACCCGCAGTCGCCGGAGAACAAACACAAGAAATTTTATAATCCATGGAAGGGAGAGGTCCTTCTGGGCTACAGGCTGCCCCCCCCCCCCCACGGTACCTGCCCAATTCCAACACAGGGGCCTAGGCAGTCCACTCAGCAGCACCAGTCAATCCAACAGCTGATGGTGGGGCCAGATAAGCCTTCACATGCAGGAGCAAGTTCCAGCAAGTAAAATATGAGACTACGATTTTATAATCTGTAGGGGCTCCTTCCAGGCTACAGGCTGCCCCCCATGGTGCCTGTCTGATTCCAACACCAGAGCCTAGGCAGATCACTCAGCAGGACTAGTCAATCCAACAGCCAATGGTAGGGCCAGGCAAGCCTTCACATGCAGGAGCAAGTTCCTTGGGTGCAACATTCTATTTGCATTTGCCCTGTAAGTGTATAATTACAGGGGGATATGTTTGTTTTTCAGGAGGTCTCCCACCTGGAGAAATTTCTTTTGGATAGGGGGAGCTCTTCGAAGAAGGCAGTAGGATAAATATTTAAGTCTTATAATAGCTAATGCTTAATTCTTATTTGTTATCTTAAATTTGAATGGATTCAGGTTCCTGTGATGTGGGCTTCTCCATGGGTAATATTATGGTTTGTTCTTTTTGATAATGTCCTTGATGTATTGTATAACCTAAAAAGCACTATAAATAAATAAATAAAAAACACCATAAATTACACTTTCAGTAGTGCAATTCGCAAAGTCATTAATGGGAAACCTCTTCTGCATAGTAGGGTGGATGAACTCCTTCTTCAGCGGTAAAACATGACAACATACTGAGCACTGCCCACACTGGAATTGACCTTTGTATTTGGACAGGAAAGGACATTCCGTTAAGGCTGAGGGAACCAGAAGGTTCCTCAAGTTAGCTTTCCTCTTATGGGCTATGGTGAGGCAGAGGTCGGAAAAAGGTGGTAATGTTTGTATAAAGTGCCATTCTTCTTATATGATCTTAGAAATTTCCTTTGAAAGTTCTATGAATGTAAAAGGGCATACCACCCTTGTTGTTATTGTTGGTTTGTGTTTTTTTCCAAAAGAGTAGTCCTCTCGGTAGATCTAGCTCATTGGTAAGCTTTTTCAATATAATAGATAAGCCTTTCTGTTTCATGATATCAACTTGTCTATCAAAATCCTCCTACTTTGTACAGACCCACTTTGCATGGAGGAACTGGCTTGTAGGGAGATTAGCCTTCAGTGAGTGGTTTTGGAAACTCTGGAAGTGTAACAACTGATTGCAATCAGTTGGCTTATGGTACAAATCCGTAAAAAAGCCACCAGGGCCCCTTTTAATCATCAGATCAAGGTAAGCAATTTGTACTTCACTGAAAGACATCTGGGATTGTAGATTAATATACAATGAGTTTAGCCACTGGTGGAACTTGTCCAGCTCTTCTTGGCTGCCATCCCAAATCATGAGAATATCCTCTTTATAACGCTTCCATAACTTAATAAAGCCAGAAAAGAAATGACGAATAAGATGATGTTTTTCAAAATGGGCTACATATAAATTGGCCACATTGGGGGCCAAGGATGACCCTGTGGCCACACCTTTTTTTATATGCTTGTAAAACTTGTGTCTAAAACAAAAATAAGTCTCCGTGAATGCCAATTGTACCATTTGCATCAAAAATTCTGTAGAGATTCTTCTATGGTCAGTGTGATCCAATAGTACGTTACAAATAATATCTAACGCTTCTGTCTGAGGAATATTTGTTTAAAATGATGTCACATTCAAGGTAACTAAAATCAGCTTTTCATGCTACCCTTCAAAGGATGCCAGCATCTGAATAATATGTGGCGAGTCCCTTATATAAGATTGAGCTTGAGAAACAAATGGATGGAGTAAAACATCTAAAATTTGCAATATGGGTTCAAAAAGTGAACTGATGGCTGAAATTATAGGTTGTCCTGGAGGATTTTCCAAAGATTTGTGGATCTTGGGTAAAATATAAATGGTGAGAATCACAGGGTGCTCTACCGTGAAAAAGTCTCTTTCTTTTTTTGTAAATATCCTACATCAAAGGCAATTGTTACAAGATTATCTATACTTTTCTTTAAAGGTATGGTAGGATCTCCATCTAGTCTTTGGTAAAAATGATGGTCTTGCAATTGTCTTGTGACTTCTCCAGTATAATATTCCATATCCATTATAACCAGGGCTCCGCCTTTATCAACTGGTTTAATGATGATTTGAGAGTTCTTTTGTAGTGACCAAATGACCTCTTTTTCTTCTCTAGTTAAATTATAAAAAACAGATTTTGTTTCTTCTTCAAGCTCCGCCACCCATTTGAGAACCACTTTTCAAAAGTTACTATTTGTTACCCTGCACCCACTCCCTAACCTTGAGGGTTAAGGAGGGATGGGCCTTTTGTAGTTGTGGGGGCCAAATGATAGTTGGGAACAAGAATATTTATTTTGTAAGGATTTATTTACCCCGCTCCGTGGTGGAATGGAACAGGCGTGAGGATAACCAAAACAGGAACAAAGGAAAAATCCAGGCTTTGCAATACTGTGCTTAAATTATTCTTCACACTGGAGTGCACATTACATCATGTGTCCTTTTACTTTGTATTCACAAATAATCAAGTGAGAAACAATAATGTTCATGTGTTGTAACCAGATTATACTTCAGCTTATTTTCCTAGTGCTTCATAAGCTCTTCATCTAGGTACTTAAACACTACTCATTTTCATAAGCTTTTAATCCAGGTATTTGAACAGCATACCATTCAGGATAAGGTAGAAAAATGACCATTCAAGCCTTGCTTTAGTCAGCTTTGTCAATCAGCCCAATTGAGCAGTCCATTGGCTGATTAATTTCAATCATGGGTAACGGAGCAGCTAATGTTATTCCTGGCTCAGGACTATGTCCTGCTTGCAATGTCTTTTGTTCAGCAACAGCTCTTTTATCTAAAAACTGTTTAAACTCATTGAGAAGAAGTTCAGCCTGCCTTCTAGCTGGGCTAGACTGAGGAAATTCTCCTTCTTTAGGTAAGTGATTATTTACTTCTGGAAAGCAAGTAATGCCGTCTCTGTTTAAACAATCATTGCCTGCAGTGGAGTTACCCCTCCCCCACTTATCTCTGTATGGAGGTGTCGGGTTAACAAGTTCCTCTGCACGAGGTCTGCTTTTAAAGAGTGATTCAAAGGTAGGACCTCCTAAATTATCTTGGCTTAATTCTCTTCTGAACAGTTCAGCTGAATTCTTTGTCAGCCTGCTTGCTAAAAGCTTGAGCTGATTGGTGAGAAAAGCTGGGTTTGTTTAAAGAGACTTCAGGCTGTAGCCAACGGCTCTCACACTGCCTGAAACTGTCCTGAGCTTTAAAGTCAGCATTCACTCTTTCTGGCTTCTCATAAAACTTGTCATATGAATTAAATACAGCAGGTACCTTAAAATGAGGCTTGTCTGAGAATGCCTTGCCACGGTGCCTTTCTCTCCAAGGGTCAACTGTGTCTTCCAGAAACCTAGGCTTTAATCCTGGGTCTCTCAGTGCTTCTAACCTCTGTTGCTCCCAGAAGGTTCTTTCAGGCACTGAGTATCCCTGGTACCTACTTCCTGGTTCTGAATCCCTTTTCCTTGTATTACGGCTGGGCAGTGTTTCTCTTGCTACGTCAAAGGATTCTGCATCCAAGAGAGCTTCTTGCTTTTCCAACGTCCTTTGCCTTCTCACTCGTGGGCTCAATCCACTTTCACTTCTCATTCCATTCGTCCTACTCTTCCTTATCCTACTACTGTCTTCCTTCTCTCTGCTTAACAAGGTGCCCCTGCTCTGGGGAGCCCGCCTCCTACTAGGGCGTGCCCAATCAGCAGCTCTGCTTCTCTCCTCCCCTGAGGTGAACTGTGTAGCTGATTAGCTCCCTGCAGCTTGTGCTGAGAAGGGAAAACCTTGCCTTTTCCTGCAATACCTGAACCAACCAGCGGGTCAGTATCAGTTTCCATGGCTTCCAGTCCTGTCACTGTGTCACATATTATAGGACCCCATTGTGATGGAGGAATCCAAGTGGACTTATCTCGAATGATGGATGTGTCTATCTGTGTAGATTCTATCCCGCCTTTCCTCTAAAGTATACATATAAAACTCCTTAAGTCTGTCCTCATATCCTTTATAATGAAGACCACTAACCATTTTAGTGGCAATCCTCTGCACAGACTCCAACCTGTTTATATCCTTTGGAAGGTGCGGTCTCAGGAATTGCACACAATACTCCAAATGAGGTTGCACCAAAGACTTATATAGAGGTACTATCACCTCCTTTCTTCTTCTGGCCATTCCTCTCCCTATGCACCCAAGTATCCTTCTAGCTTTCAACGTCACCTTTTCTACCTGGTTAGCTACTTTAAGATCATCAGACACAATCACACCTAGGTCCTGCTCTTATTTTGTTTGCAGAATTACTTCACCCTCTATACCATATCACTCCTTTGGATTGCTGCAGCCCAAATGCAGGATCTTGCATTTTTTAACATTAAATCTCAGCTGCCAAATTCTAGACCATTCTTCAAGCTTAGCTAGATCCCTCCTCAAGTTATCTACACCTTCCTGGGTGTCTACTTTATTGCAGATTTTGGTATCGTCTGCAAAGAGGAGAACCTTACCTGACAGCCCTTCTGCAATATCACTAACAAAGATGTTAAAAAGAATTGGACCAAGGACAGATCCCTGGGGCACACCACTGATAGCCTCCTTCTCCTCAGAGTGAGCTCCATTTACCTGTACCCTTTTCCGCTTCCCACTCACCATTTTCTAACCCAAGCAGTAACTTTAAGGTCCATACCTAGGGTGCTCAGTTTGTTGATAAGTCGCCTGTGCGGAATAGTGTCAAAGGCTTTACTGAAATCTAAATACACCACATTTAGGGCTCTCCCTCAATTCAACTCCCTGGTCACCTAATCAAATAAATCAATTTGATTTGTCTGACAAGACCTGCCTCTGGTGAATCCATGCTGCCTCAGATCCGGTAATCCGTTGGACTCCAGAAACCTATTTTCTCTTTCAGCAGCGTTTCCAATAATTTACTCACCACAGAGGTTAGACTAACTGGCCTGTAGTTTTCAACCACATCTTTACTTCGGGACCACATGTGCTTCTCTCCAGTCCTCTGACACCATTCCTGACTCCAAAGAGGCATTGAAAAGGTCTGTTTATTTAGTAAATTTCATTGCATACAGAATCTTGATTCTTGGGGTTTCCATTTCAGTTTTTGTCTGCATCTTTCTATTTCTAATCCATTGTCACTTATGGTGACATTTTACTTACAAGAAAATGTCCTTTCCTTGAGTCTTGCTAGATCAGTCTGGACAAGTGGGTTGTGTTCCCTACCAGCAGATTAGTGGAGACAAAGAACCAGTGACATTACTCCCATACCTCCATCAGCCTTAGCCACCAGAGGTCTCGTCAATATTCATCCCAAAGCATATGGGATGACGTGGGAAGCCTCACACAACTTCAACGTGGGCAACAGTAATCAACAGTAGAGAACTATGTAGAGGAAAGCAGAAACAGAAAGCTGTCAGTAGAAGATGAACTTGCAGAGCCAAGTACAGAAACCATAGAGGACTCAAGGGTACCGCAGCAGAAGAACAGAGCAAATACAGTTTAGGGGAAGGCCCTGAACTATTCTAGCAGGACTCATGGAAAGGGCATTAACAAGTAAGTAAAATGTCACCTTCCATATTATCCTGCTAGATCAGTCCAGACAAGTGGGATGTACCAAAGATACGACCCCACTGGGCAGGAAAAAGACACAGCAGCTCGCAAATCCTTGGAGCCAAAGGCCGTGTCCACCCACGCATGGACATGCAAGTGGTAGTGCTACAAAAGTAACAAATGATGCCCATGTTGCTGCCCAACAAATGTCAGCAAGGGCTACCAAGCTCCACTCTGCCCATGAAGATCCTTGTGCTCTGGTAGAATGGGCATGTAAACCCTTTGGAACCGGCCAGTTCCATAACAGATATGCCAAGGCAATGGCCTCCTTAATCCAGCACCCCAATGTTGACTTGGCCATCATGTCACCCTTGCGCGGGCCAGCAAATAGCACAAAAAGATGCTTGGATTTGTAACTTGCATGTACCAGAGAAGCACCCTCTAGACATCAACAAGGTGAAGTTCTTTTTCCTTCCCCCGACACTGCTCCTTAAAGAAGAAGGGCAGACAAACCATCTGGTTCACATGAGAGGGAGAAATCACCTTAGGTAAGAAGGAAAGCACAGGCCAAATGAAAATGGCCTCCTCAGGAGGAAAGGTTGAGTCCTGCAGAGGTTGGCCCATTGGTAGCTCCTACACTATTAGTTGAGAAGGGTCATCAGGCCTGTGGAGCTTGTGAAATGTGCGACATTACTTTGACAGCTTCAGAATTCCATTATGCAGGACAGACATTTTCCTTGAAATTTGCTACTACATGTGTCTCTAGTAATGTCGTTTATGTGATTTTGTGCTGTGGGTTGGCCTATATAGGTAAAACTACACGTCTTTTTAGAACAAGGCTGAGGGAGCACAAAAGCAGATTGAAACATAAAGTGAAAGAGGCTCCAATTGTTCGGCATTGCTTACTTATGGGACATGAATTTAAAGACCTCCGTTGTCTGTGTATAGATCAGGTAAATAAGGGGCGCGGTGATAGAACCCTTGACACCGAGTTGATCACTGCGGAACAACGATGGATTTTTAAATTGAATACAGTTGAGCCCCATGGTCTTAATGTAGGGATAGACTGGACAGCTTGCTTGTAAAGCTCCATAGTGATATTGAGAGGAATATGATTGTAAGTTCTTGAATGATCTTTGTTTCCTTGAGTGGACGAGATGGTGGCTTATGATGACTGTTCAGCAGAGCCATGACAGAGAAATGTGCCCATGAGAATTTGTTTTGAGGGCTATTATGGAATGTTTCCTTGATCGCAACTGTTCTCTGGATCATTTGAGTGATAGTGTTTTTAGAGTTCTGAGTATAATTATCATAGAGTGAGCGCTATAGCATTGATATCCCTGTGATGGGAGGAGGGATGGGTGGAGCTACCCGGCACGATGCGATCAGTGGGGTTTTAAATATGGAGGATGGCTGCTATATTCCGCATGCGCGGCGTTTTTCTCGGCCCGAGAAGAAGATTGAGAAAATATTTGAAGAAGCGGGTCGTGTTTTAAAGGTTGAACGTTGGCAGCATTTGCGGTAAGAATTTGACCGACTTTTTCGTCGGTGGTAGGACAGTTTTTTAAAATTTAGGGCATTTTAGGAGTATGGAGAATTAGTGGTTTGACTATAATAAAAATTGTTTTGTTTTTATGCAGCACTATAATGAAAATAGATACAGGATCCCCTGAGGAACCATAGATGTGAAACGTGGGATTGGTACCTGAGGCAAGCGTCGGGATCGAAAGTAGTCTGAGCACAACGAAGGAGTCCAGTCATGTGATCATTGGAATATCTAAGGAGTTGAACATTACAGTTTGTTAACGTTGCAATATAGGACTGGCTCACCCGTTGTGAATCTCTATAAGGTCATTGATGCGATAAGGCATATTACTTTCCAGGACGTGAGTCTGGACGTTATGCCGAATAAGTCTGAGACCTTGTTTCATAATTGAGTTAAGTTTGCTAAGTATTTTTGATTTAGTCGAAGTTCAAGTTCAAGTTCAAGTATTTTCTATGCGTCCATTTGAGTTAGTAATGAACGACTTGTTTTAATAGCATATATAGTTTATCGTTCCAAAGAAGACCAAGCAACATTGTCCACCCCAGCAATGTGTTGCGCTGATAAAGCTAGGAGGTTCTTCTCTTCTCAGGCAAATAGGAGAGCCATTTCCAGGGCTATCCTGGTACTCCTCATGCCATTTTGCCAATTGATATAAGCCACTGCTGTGGCATTGTCTGAAAATACTCGAACCACCTGACCCTCAATGAGGGGCCAGAAACACAGAAGAGCCAACCTTATGGCCCTTGCCTCGAGGCAGTTGATGGACCACATGCTTCCCTGCAGTTCCAATGGCCCTGGGCCATGCAGTCTTGACAATGAGTTCTCCAGCCAGAAAAACTGGCATCTGCTGTCAGAAGGATCCATGAGAAATCATCCAATGGCACTCCCTTCCTCAGATGACAGGGCTATTGCCACCACCACAGGCTGTCCTTCACCATCAGCAAGAATGGGTGTCTGAGCTCGAACTCCTGAGAACTTGGGGACCACCAAGTCAGAAAGGACCATTGGAGTGGCCGCATGTGAGCACATGCCCATGGCACCATCTTGACTGTCACTGCCATCAAACCAAGGAGCTGAAGATAATCCCAGGCTCTGGAAGCCTTCTGCGAACAGAACAGCACCAGGCAATCCAACAGCCTTTTGACTTTGTCCTCTGGTAGGAAGATTCTGTCCACTCAAGTATCAAAACATGATCCTAAGAACTCCAGGCACTTGTTCTGTTTCACTAATTGCATTGGCATAAAGACCATGTCCGGAGTTGTACCATGCTGGTGTATTGGGGTGTTGATTGGCAGTATTTTAATGACTCCATGGCTTTTAAGAACGTTGCGGTTTCTCTGGTGGGTTCAGATGTTAGGTTGTAGTCTCCTAGTGCAATGAGAGGTTTGTGTCTTCTGTTATGTATGCATATTGTTTCGATTACTGTGGATAGATGATCAGTTGTGGTTCCAGGTGGTCTGTATGTGAGGGAGATGCTTAGGTACTTGTTGGCTATAGTGTGTGTTAGATTTGATTGTGTTAGTGGTGGTGATTGTTTTGAATCTGTATTCTTTTCTGGTAAGTATTAATACTCCTGCTCCTCTCTTGTGCTCTGATGTAGTTAAAGGTCGAGTATCCTGTTGGGGTGACTTGGTTTAATATGACCTGGTCTGAGTCGTCTAGCCAGGTCTCGGTGATGCATATTATATCCAGCTTCTTGTCATGGATGAGGTCAAGGATAGTATTTGGTTTGTTCCTGATAGATCTGGCGTTTAGAAGAGCATGCCTAATGTTTGTTGTTATGATTGGGTTTGTGTGTTCATTATTTGTGTGGTGTGTGGTGTGATGAGGTAACTAGTACAGAGCCTATGTTATATGAGGAAATGGCTAGCTCAGAGCCTATGGTAATAGGAAAAGAGGAAGAGCTTACCTCACAAACACATAGGCAGCAAACATATTCAGCTTTCAAGGAGCCCAAGTATAGTGGAGAGGGCGTTCCATTCACCAAAGGTGACGCAGCAGAAAGCCAAAAGGCTAATCAAGCTCACCTGAGTGGAAGGACACGTACAACGTGCAGAGAATAGGAGCATAAAAACTACAGGGAAAGCCCAGTAGTGGAGCAAAGGGAGGGGCTGGAGCCAAGGCAGCAAAGGCAGGAGCAGAAGCCAAAGGGTGGAGCAGGCTGTAGCTGCAGAGGAGTCTCCCAAGCCAGAGGGGGCCTCGGTCACTGGAGAGTGAGTAACCAAGAGGAAGGAAGTCCTCTCAACCAACAGACCTTGCTAGGACCAAGAAGTAAAGGAAGTGTCCCGGTAGCAAGAGGCAGCAGACACAGACTCTCTTCAGAAAGTGTTTTTAGCTTGGACCCGGCTACAGAGATGTGGAAGTCTTGGAGAGGAGCCAGCCAAAGCCCAGAGAGAGAAGCTCATTACCCAGGGACAAAAGCTAAGTACCCTGTTGTAGCTAGAGGGAAAAAGCCAGGCATTGCCAGCAGAGCAAAGCCCAGTAATTGGGAGGAAAATCCCTATTGGAGAAGGAACCTGAGAGATACAGTTCCTAGCACAGGACTCTTGAACCCTGTTGATGTAGAGCACTTACCAAATAGAATAGCCAGTGTCATTCAAGGGAAGAGCTGTGAGGATTTCAGTTGTAAAGATTGTTATGTGCCTCCAGATACAGACTATGAGCAGATGCAATGGGAAAACCAGGAGTGTGATATAGAACTGGATTCCATTGATTGCACGCTTTGTCTGTCTGATGAAATTACATCCCTATGTTAGCCAGGCAAGCAAGAGTTCTGTGATACATTGTGCTGGCGAAGAGTTTATTTTTATACTGTGAAGAAACAGTTTTCTTTTGTGTTCCTTTGTGCTGTTCATAAAGAATCCTATGTGGGACGGGGAATAAAACCCGAATTATTTCTTTTGCCTTAATTGCACGGCTACTGACTATTTCTTTAATAAGGCAACCCACACCTCACGGCCCTAGGCGGGCGCCTAACAGGGCCAAAAAGGGGTGCTGGTGACATATGGTGTAGTTGTTGTGGATTCTGGAAGAGGAGTACAGCGGGAGCACAGCAGAGCTAACTGTACTGAAGAGCGGATAAAGACTGCTACTGACCACGCCCGGGAAAGTTCCAGAAACCAGAGGAAAAAGTACCTTCTCAAAGTTTGATGCACCACCTAACTCAGGTAAAACGTATCTGGGCACAGGCGGTGGGGGACACCGGTGAGAAGGGATACTAAGGAGGAACCTAGGCATAGCTGTTTTTTTTTTTTGAAAAAAAAAAAAAAAGTACCACATTTGGTGTTTTTGTGTGTTTGTTTGTATTTCAGTCTGTGAGCATGGAGAACCCTCCGGATATGATGCAGTGGATTGGACTGCAGTTCGAAAGGCAGAGGGAGTTGGCCCAGTTGAGCCAGGAGCGAGCGCTGGAGGCCATGAGAGCCCAGCAAAAGCCTCTGATGGACTTAATACAGACATTGCTGACAAGACCAGCCGAGGAGAAAACTCCTACCGGACATTTCTGTGGGGTAGGCCCACAAAGTTGTGGGGTCTTATCTTTTGGACAGCTAACGAAAGCAGATAATGTAGATGACTTTTTAGAAGCTTTCGAGCGAGTAGCACATAGCGCAAAATGGCCCTATGAGCAGTGGGCAATGAGGCTAGCCACCTCCCTGATGGAAGAGGCCCTTGCGGCATACCGGGCTATGCCCGCCACCCAAGCTAATAAGTATGATGAAGTTAAAGCTGCCATTAGGGACAGGCTAGGCCTTTCGCCGACGGTATACCGACGCATGTTAAGAGCAACCAGACTCCAGCCAGGCGAAACTCCTAAGGCACTTCGCCAAAGAATTAGTAACCTGGTGGAGAAATGGCTTGCCCCAGAGGGGAAAACCCTAGAAACAGTGCTTGATTTAATTGTGTTAGAACAATTTGCGGAGGCTGTTCCAGCTGAAATAAAATCTTTTCTAACGCTACAGAATAGCCAGACCTCAAACGAGGCAGCTCACCTTGCTGAAAGGTTTATGGAAGCGGAACTTGCTCATAAACCACAGGGAGGTGCTGGAAACACGCATGAGGTAGCCAATTCTGGAAAAATGCTTAATGACCCTGTAATGTCTGTAAAAAAATGTATGCCTAAAGGTGAAGTGGTGGACACCCGCATTAAGTGTTTTAAATGTGGGAAGAGGGGTCATAGAAGAGATGAGTGTATGGGGCGGACAACGTTGATGAATGATTGTGGAAGGAACAAGCGAGAGGGCTTTAGCATCACTGTGGAAGTGCAGGGGGTGGTTGCCCAAGCCTTCCTTGACTCTGGCGCGGACCAGTCTATGGTGTCCAAAACGTTTTGGCGCGTTTTACAGGCCAGTAACAAGTCTACCCCGAGTCAACCCGAAGGCAGATCCCGGATAAGGTGCGTACACGGGGCAGCTACCTATTACCCCCTCTATAGGGTAATGGTAAAAGGTTTAGGAACCCGAACACCTGTCCTAGTAGCGGCGATACCCCGGCTACCTCATGACATAGTGCTAGGCCGAGATTGGCCCCCATTCAGTAAGGGAATGGGTGAGCATATACAAGAAAAGAGGGGAATGGTATCCACAAGGTCACAGGCCCGAGATTCAGGAGAGCAAACAGAACCCCTGAAGGACACTGCTCGGTCTGTAGAAGAAGATGCAGAATCTCTAGAGCAGGAAGAGAGGCCCATAAATGAGACTTTAAGTGAGCTACCCCAACATGAGGATTTAGTTAATCCACCTTCCAAGAGTAGTAGAAAGAGCAAAGGGGAAAAACGCCGAGAGCGCCACCATAGGGCTCAATTAAGAGCAGGAGTGGGGGATGGGCTAGGTTTTCCCTGGGTCCCAGCGGATTTAGTAAAAAAGTTCCCATCGTTCCCAAAGGAACAAAAGGCTGATCCTGCATTAAAGCATGCCTTTGAGTATGCCCGGTCTGACCGAGACATTCTTACCATTTCCTGATAGAGGAAGATGTATTATATAGGGAGAGCAGTGATCCCCAGACCGGAGCTGTCACAAAACAGCTAGTAGTGCCGACTGCCTTTAAGGCGGTAGTCCTCCGATTGGCCCATGATCACCCGGTGGGTGGGCATAAAGGGGTTTTGGGCACACTGGATCAGATCCTGGCCCGTTTTTACTGGCCAGGGGTGTTTAGGGAGACGAAACGCTTTTGTGAAGCCTGCCCTTCTTGTCAGAGGGTCTCGGCTATCAAATTAAAAGGGGTCCCCATGATATCTACACCCACTATATCCGAACCTGTGCGCCGGATGGCAATGGATATAGTCGGTCCCCTAGTGAAAACCCCTAGGGGATTCCAATATATTCTGGTAATATTGGATCAGGCCACCCGGTTCCCATGGGCAATTCCACTGAGGAACATTTCCGCTAAAACTATAGCAACGGAACTAATCAAATTATTCTGCGAGGTAGGATTCCCGAAAGAAATGTTGACAGACAGGGGAAGCAATTTCCTGTCCCGTTACTTGGTGCAGGTATGTGACGCCTTCGGGATACACCACGTGAAGACAGCAGCTTACCACCCCCAATCGAATGGATTGGTGGAGCATTTTAATCAGACCCTCAAACAAATGTTAAGGCGGGGGCTGGATGGGAGAATGGCCGATTGGGACATCTTACTCCCATTTGTGTTATACGCCAGTAGGGAGCGTATACAAGCTTCGTTAGGAGCCTCTCCTTTCGAGCTAATGTTTGGCCGGGCTCCAAGAGGAGTCCTAGACATTTTAAGAGAGCAGTGGGCCGAACCGAAAGAGGAGGAAATAGGGGTACCACAGTTTCTTCAAGAATTACAGTCACGTTTACAGAGGGCTTCCCAGGCGGCTGAACGTCACCTACAAGACAGCCAGCTGCATCAGAACCGGTATTATGACCGGGGGAAGAAAGCACGTCAGTTAGCTATAGAAGAGAAGGTAGTTGTGATGGTGGCAGACCCGGGGCCGAAATTTGAAGCCCAGTGGAGAGGACCCTACACTATAGTAGAGCGAAACGGGCCTGTTTCGTATGTGGTAGAGACCGCTAGAGGGCGATCTCGAGTGTATCATATTAATGTTCTAAAACCCTGGCAAGAGCGGACAGCTGTTTTTAGCCAGTCGAAAGTTAAGCTCTCACGCCACTTGTCACAGGGCAGAGACAGCAGAGCCCATGGAAACAAGCGAAAATGCAGCCAGTGAGACTGATCATGACAGTTCAGAGGAACACAGGGTAGGATGTTGCCATTGGCAACCTAAACAAAGTAGCTCACGTGCAAAGGAAACACGCCCAAACAACAGAAAGCCTAAGGAATTAGGAGCTAATGTAAGCCAGCTGGGTGTGGGTGGAGCTGACACGCACATAGAAAAGCTCATTGAACGTGGGGTTAGACAGAGCCACCGTGGGGTTGGACAGAGTCAGCGTGTGCAACAGAGTCAGCGTGTGCAAGAGAGACGGAGCCAGCTTGAGAATACAAGCAACAGATGGAGTGAGCGTGGGAGCAGGAGTGAAAGTGAGAGTGAGAGTGAAGGTGAGAGAGAGAAGACATACACAGGACACAGCAGGAGTGAAATAGAACCCGGTTGGAGCACGGGAGCAGGCAGCTGTGTGGCTGGAAGCCAGAGATACAAACGGAGAAATTCTAATTGGAAGGGAGCTGAGAGCAGAACTCTGAGAGCGTCAAAGCCCAGCCAATGCTATCAAAAGGTAACCAAACATTTAATGGTGAAGTTAGCTGGAGGAAGCCAGAGGAAAGTTTTTATATAAACAACTGGCAGAAAAACAGTAAAGCTTTTATACCTGAGCATAAGCCTGTATCTGGACGAGGTTTTAAAGGCAGGAGCCAGGAAGAGTTTTTACGTGATTCTATTCCAGTGTCGATAGTAACTGAGCATAGCTTGAGGCAGAGACTGTTCAAGCCCAACCCTAATGTTCCTAGTAGAGGGAAAAGTGAAACTAAGGATTCTCTCTATCTCCCACCACATTTAAGAAGCTCCCAAGAAAGGCACTCCAAAGAATACGGTAGCAGATTAGCTAACATTCTTACCCAGAGGGAAAGAGACTTCCTGCAGAACAAGGGGAGACTGTTTAGCAACGTTTCACATGCTGCAAGAGATGACCTCTTAACAGAAGGGCCTGAAGAGATGCAATATGAGCTACAGGGGGATAATGTAAGCGGTGATTACATGGACTGTACGCTCTCTGTCTCAGATAACGTGTTATCTCTAAGATAAGTATATAGAATTGCCAAAGCTTGAAAGCCACAAAGAATATGCCTTTGTTTGCTGAAGAGAGCTGTTTTTGAGCCCTTTTAATTTACTTGTTTCAAAGCTGAAAGTAAGCAATTTTTGTTCCTGTTCTTGCTTTGTTTTTGCCCAAGTGGAGATATTTATGTTTTGTTTGACTCACCCAAAAGAAACCTCTTGGAAGGGGAAATAAAACCTTTTGAAGCCTTACCTCGGTGCCACAACTGCTTATTCAACTACATATCCCAGAAGGCCAAGCAAGGCTCTGGGCTGGGTCTAGGCTTAATAATAAGAGCTATATGACACACTCTGGTATTACGTGCTGTGAGGACAGGAGTCCCCCAGCCCGTAATATCTTAAAGGGGGGGTTATGTGATGAGGTAACTAGTACAGAGCCTATGTTATATGAGGAAATGGCTAGCTCAGGGCCTATGGTAATAGGAAAAGAGGAAGAGCTTACCTCACAAACACATAGGCAGCAAACATATTCAGCTTTCAAGGAGCCCAAGTATAGTGGAGAGGGCGTTCCATTCACCAAAGGTGACGCAGCAGAAAGCCAAAAGGTGAATCAAGCTCACCTGAGTGGAAGGACACGTACAACGTGCAGAGAACAGGAGCATAAAAACTACAGGGAAAGCCCAGTAGTGGAGCAAAGGGAGGGGCTGGAGCCAAGGCAGCAAAGGCAGGAGCGGAAGCCAAAGGGTGGAGCAGGCTGTAGCTGCAGAGGAGTCTCCCAAGCCAGAGGGGGCCTCGGTCACTGGAGAGTGAGTAACCAAGAGGAAGGAAGTCCTCTCAACCAGCAGACCTTGCTAGGACCAGGAAGTAAAGGAAGTGTCCCGGTAGCAAGAGGCAGCAGACACAGACTCTCTTCAGAAAGTGTTTTTAGCTTGGACCCGGCTACAGAGACGTGGAAGTCTTGGAGAGGAGCCAGCCAAAGCCCAGAGAGAGAAGCTCATTACCCAGGGACAAAAGCTAAGTACCCTGTTGTAGCTAGAGGGAAAAAGCCAGGCATTGCCAGCAGAGCAAAGCCCAGTAATTGGGAGGAAAATCCCTATTGGAGAAGGAACCTGAGAGATACAGTTCCTAGCACAGGATTCTTGAACCCTGTTGATGTAGAGCACTTACCAAATAGAATAACCAGTGTCATTCAAGGGAAGAGCTGTGAGGATTTCAGTTGTAAAGATTGTTTTGTGCCTCCAGATAACAGACTACGAGCAGATGCAATGGGAAAACCAAGAGTGTGATATAGTACTGGATTCCATGGATTGCACGCTTTGTCTGTCTGATGAAATTACATCCCTATGTTAGCCAGGCAAGCAAGAGTTCTGTGATACATTGTGCTGGCGAAGAGTTTATTTTTATACTGTGAAGAAACAGTTTTCTTTTGTGTTCCTTTGTGCTGTTCATAAAGAATCCTATGTGGGACGGGGAATAGAACCCAAATTATTTATTTTGCCTTAATTACACGGCTACTGACTATTTCTTTAATAAGGCAACCCACACCTCACGGCCCTAGGCGGGCGCCTAACAGGGCCAAAAAGGGGTGCTGGTGACAGTGGGTGTATTACATGTAGTATTGTATGGTTTGTGGGCTGTATATTTTGGTTGTTGGCGTTCTTTGGATAGGTGTGATGCTGGTGTGCATCTGGGTTGGGTGGTATGTTGGGGTTTATCGAGCACAGCATGGAATTGACACCAGCGATGACGCAGATCATCATGCAGACAGAGTCGTCACTCACATTGCTGGCGCCAAAAGGGAGGGCACCGCTCCTCCCACAGCAGCTCTTCGAGCCGATCTGCCTCCAGCAGATTGCGATGACGGACACATCGCCATCATCAGACATCCCGGAAGCAGGATTCCTCCCATTTCCTGAGCGTAATGTTGCCTCCCCCACATGCTCTTCATCTGGTCCGACCTCATCCCATGCCTCAAGTGGGTGGGTACCTGTCTGTGAGACAGGGAACTCAAGAGGTTTAACAGGCAGGTCGGCCTCAGCATCCTGCATGTGGGAGGTTGGCAAATTCGGCATGAATGGGTATACTCCCCATTGCCTGGATATTTTGATGATGATCTGCTGCACCTATCAAACATTGGACTGGACCTCTTTCTTAATGACTTGCACGAGACTGTGAAGGCCTTTATGCGAGCCAGCATTTGATTTGGCGGGCACTCAGACAATCTTGGGTCCAGGTGGAGGTTCCCCCATGGGGGGCACATGAAAGGTGAGCTTCCACATACCTGTGGCAGTTTCCCGAGCCAGGACACAAACACACACACAGCACAAGTAAGGGGCAGGGCGCCATAGCTGCCATCAAGGCGGTGCACCCCGGCTAGTCCCCCACACGACAACTGACCTGGTGATGGCAGTCTGCTAAGGCAGCATGACAAAGCCACTAGTACCAGAGTGGACCCAGCTCATTCTTGCAAGGCAGACACCAGGACTCCGTGGTGGACCAGCTTGGCTGTGAGAAAAACCTCCCCCCTGTAAATATGTTGCACACTTTATATATATATATATATATATATATATATATATATAATATATATATATATATATATATATATTGTGATAAGGAAGCTTGTAGTGAGCCTATGGAAATAGGAGAAACTAATGATTTTGCTTTTAAGAAAAGTGACATCCCTGCCGTGCACAGGTTTCAGCGTTGGCATAAAGAAAGCAAGCAGAGAGAAACCAAACCTAGGCTGCCACACCCAAGCTCTGCTGACATAGTTGCAGGCTTGGAAGATAATTGCAAGCACCTGTCCAGAGAGGGGGAGACACTGCCCGGGAAGCAGGGATATAAACCTTGGCTAGAGAGAAAGCAGAGAGGAGAGCCCGGAGGAGGAGGAGAGCCCGGAGGGAGAGAGCACGGAAGGAGACAGAGAAGGCTTCAAACCCCAGTTCCTGATCAGAAAGTTCAGAGGTGGGAGCCCAGGACTCGGCACAGGGAGTCAAAGGAGCCAAGCCTGGAACAGGGAGCCGTGGCAGAGCTCCAGGAAGGAACTCAGGGAAGTGAACCAGGGACTGTTTCCCAGAAGCTGGAGTGAGACTGGTGAACACAGCCAGGGAGAAGGGTCCACAGCTTCAGGTACAATTTATCCTTACCAGGTGGAGCTGTGCTCAAGAGAGACACAGGGATCCTCAGAGAGAGTATACCCTGAGACATATGTTAAACGCTCAGAGCCGGGCACTGCATTACCGGAGCCAGAGGAAATGCAGGTTAAGCCTATTGAGCAGGATTTATTGCCTCCAGAAGTACTCATGGACTGTACTCTATGTCAAGCTGTTAGCATTGAGTCCCTTTGCTAAAGAATAGCTGAAAAGATAAAGTCTCCTGAAAAGTAGAGTATTGAAACCTAGCCTGGACTGAAGGTAGGAACTTGCTTTTTTTAAGGGGAAGATACCTGTTGCATGTACATTTGAATGCTTAATGAAGACAAAGGTAAAAAGAAGATATTTTTACTTTGTTGAATGAAGAAGCTGTGTTTCCTTTATCCGTTATATTGATAAGCAGCTGCATATAATTAATGACTGTGAAGCTCATCCAGCCTAAGTTGTAAATAATCTTGAGCGAATGAATGGAGAAGTATCCTGTTACAGTCTACATGGACTTTGTTTGCGTTTGGGGAATAAATGTTGTCATTTGCCTTTACTTTCGGTTTCATGACTACACTTCATCTTAGAAGGCCAAAACTACAACTCCCAGCATGCTTCACTGGAGAAAAATAGTTTATTCAACCTTTTATAAGAGACGTTAATGGCAACCCTACCCCTCTAAGCCTTAGGCAGAGGGCTGGGGTGTGACAATATATATGTATATATTTGTGTACAGTGCCTTGTGAAATTATTCATCCCCTTGGTGTTTGTCCTGTTTCGTCGCATTACATCCTGGAATTAAATTAGAGATTTGGGAGTTAGCACCATATGATATACACAACATGCCTACGACTTTGAAGGTGCAAAATATTCTTTATTGTGACACAAACAATAATTCAGACAAAAAAAAACCTGAAATGAGGAGTGTGCATATGTATTCCCCCCCCCCCCCCCCGAAGTCAATACTTTGTAAAGCCACCTTTTGCTGCAATTACAGCTGCAAGTCTCTTGGGGTATGTCTCTATTAGTTTAGCACATCTAGCACTGGGATTTTCATCCATTCCTCAAGGCAAAACTGCTCCAACTTGTTGAAGTTAGATGGGTTGCATTGATGTACAGCAATCTTCAAGTCATACCACAGATGCTCAATTGGATTGAGGTCTGGGTTTTGACTAGGCCATTCCAAGACATTTAAATGTTTCCTTTTAAACCATTCCAGTATCGCTTTAGCAATATGTTTAGGGTCATTGTTCTGCTGGAAGGTGAGCCTTCGTCCCAGTCTCAAATCTCTGGCAGACTGAAACAGTTTTCCTCAAGAATTGCCCTGTATTTAGTGCCATCCATAGTTTCTTCAATCCTGACCAGTTTTCCTGTCCCTGCTGATGAAAAAGGTCCCCATAGCATGATACTGCCACCACCATGTTTCACTGTGGGAATGGTGTTCTTGGGGTGATGGGAAGTGTTGGCTTTGCGCCACACATGGCGTTTCCCATGATGGCCAAAAAGATCAATTTTCATCTCATCTGACCAGAGAACCTTCCATGTGTTTGGGGTGGTCTGCCATATGCTGTTGTGCAAACTCCAAACATGTTTTCTTATTTCTTTCTTTAAGTAATGTTTTTTTCTGGCCACTCTTCCATAAAGCCCTGCTCTGAGGAGTGTACAGCTTAAAGTAGTTCTATGGACAGATACTCCCATCTCCACTGTGGATCTTTGCAGCTCCTTCAGTATTATCCTTGGTATCTTTGTGGCATCTCTGATTAATGCCCTCCTTGCCTGGTCTGTGAGTTTTGGTGGGCAGCCTTCTCGTTACATTTGTTGTGGTGTTATATTTTTTTCATTTTGTTATAATGGTTTTAATGGTGTTCCGTTGGATATTCAGAATTTGGGATATTTTTTATAACCCAACCCTGATGTATACGTCTCCAACTTTGTCTCTGACCTGTTTGGAGTGCTCCTTGGTCTTCATGTTGCTTGCTTAGTGATGTTGCAGTGTCAGGGGCCTTTCATAAAAGGTATATGTATACAGGCATCATGTGACAGATCATGTGACACTGATTGCACACAGGTGAACCCTAATAAATTAATTATGTGCCTTCTGAGATGAATTGGTTGGACTAGATTTTATTTAGGGGTTTTATAGCAAAAGAGATGAATACTTTTCAGTTTTTACTTTTTTTTTGTTTTATATATTGTCATGGGGTAGACAGCACAAAAAGTGAAATGCTAAAGGCTAGTGCAGAGAATGAGCTTAATTGCCAGGAGATAGATAGCACTAAGCCTGAAACACTAAGAAGCAATACACAGGAGAAGCTCACTTGTCAGAAGCCTGATAGCATTGAGCCTGAGATAGTAAAGGACAGTGTGGGGGAAGGGCTTAACTGGCAGGAGTTATACAGCACAGATCCTAAACATTAGGAAATAAAATGGAGGAAGAGCTTACCTTGCAGCCTCAGGGGCAAGTGAGGCATTCACAGGGCAGAGAGGCAGGAAGGAAGAAAGCAAACATTCCACAGGGTTGGTGTGACGCAGGAAGAATTGAGGGGGCTAATCAGATCCACCTGAACTCAGACTCACGTTCCACGTCAGGGGAGCTGAGAGATAAAGGCAGGTGGAAAATCTCACAGAGGGAGAGCAGGCATGGGAGGCAGTTGAAGGAGCATTGGCAGTTGGAGTCCGAAGCAGGACTGGAGCCAAAGTTTGAGTACCAGGAGGGAAGGAAAACTCCCAAGCAAGTGCTGGTAGACACTTTACCGAGGAGAGCCAGAACTGAGGGAAGACCGGCTGGCCAATCCAAGAAGGGTAAAGAAAACTGCAGCAGGGTCTTCCCAGCCAGAGGGGTCCTCCTACCAAGGCAAGCTGCTCAGTCAATAGGAGGCAAAGGTCACATACAGGGAAGCACCCAGGAAACAGGAAGTAAGTTGCCATCAGTCAAGCAACGTAACCAGATTTCCCTCAGAGAACCAGGAGGCAAGACAGATAGAAAGTCTTGGCGAGAAGCAGAGGGATTGGAGCTTAGCTTTGGCAGAAGAAAAGATAAGTACCCAGTTTTTACTAAAGAGAGGAAAAGGAATCCCAGAGTTGGAGACCAGGCATATAGTCAAGGGGACTCCTATCTGTATAAGCCATGGAGAGAGATCTCCCACACCTCTCCTGATATCTGGGACTTACTGTAGCAGCAGATAAGCATGCAATAAATAAATCCAGGAGTCTTTTCAAGGATCCAAGCCAGTTTAATGTGCACATGGCTCAAGCAATAAGCAATTTCAAAATGGCTGAGCAATGGCTTCTAGTAAAACAACAACTTTTATAGCTTTCTTGTCCATTCTAAGCATAGGCAAACTTTTCATTGGTCCCAGTACCCCTCTCACCCATCTATTGGTCCCGGTACTGATATGGCTACCCAATCGGGACTCTGGTCTGGGCCCAGCACCTGGTTGCCCCCCTTCTAGTCCCAATTACAATGGTCAGTGTCTCCAACTTGTTACTTCTCTCCTCCAAGGTCGCTGAGCTTGTTAAAACATATGGGAAGCAGGGCACTGTAACCTTGCTTTTTGCAGAGTTAATTAATTCCATAGAAGCTGTGCTCTCTTATCAGTACCAATTAGAGCTGTTTTCTGTCTTTTATAAGTTTCGTTTCTGCTTAGCTATGTTCAGTTAAACTGAGTTAAGTTTCAATTCTATGGTGTCATCATTCAGGGGGGTTTTCATTCCTCTGGGCCTAACTACAGGCTTCAGTTACAGGTCAAGCTGCTCAGGCCTGTCTGCTTAGTTCAATTAGCATGGATCATAGGCCGTCGCCTACCACATTACGAGGGCAGCTCCAACCAGTGACAGATGAGGTTCACCCAGGGCAAGATGCGGAGGGCAGCCTCCTAGGGGCTCAGTGTCCTTATACTGGAACAGGACCCAGCCCTATGCAATGGGAGAGCCATAGCACGGAGAATATCCCTGAAGCCATGGAATATGAGGAGTATGTGCCTGAGGAGGCTAAGAATCTTTATTGAAGTCAAGCAAGAAGTAGTATTTTGTGCACAGTGAAAATACTAAACTGTATTGCTGAAGGATATTGGGCACAGTGAAATACTGGACTGCATCACTGAGAGATATTGTGCACCGGGTAAATACTGGACTGTAGTGTTGAGAGAAAGCAGTATTATCATTTCTGGTTTAAAACCCTTTTGACCTGGTGAATTCAACCATTCATTTATGTTGTCCCTTATGCTGTAACATCCTAAAGGGAAGGGGAATAAAACCCATCTTTTCATTTGGACCACAACTACAGAGTCCTTATTTCTTCCACAACACAATGCTACCCGGCTCTAGGCATCCGCCTAGGACCGGCAAGTAGTCACAATATACAAGGTATTTTATTGTCATTCCACTAAACCAATTTGGACTATGTTGTTAGGTCTATTACCTAACAGTCAAATGAACTTCCATTTTCATTCCAGGTTGTACATAATGTGACAAAACCAGAGGGGTTGAATACTTGCGCAACTGTATGTTGTTCTGACAATAAAGCTGTGGCCAAGCTTAACCCACAATTGTGTGTACAGGTGTTCAGTGGGCTATGAAGCCAGAGGGCAAAGATCCCATTTTGAGGGGAGGGGGCAGACATGTGTCCTGCCTGCCTTTAGAGAATCAGAATATTTTTTGTATGGCGACTTCCATGGAGAAATGTCCTAGCTCTGCTCTGCATCTGCTGTTGGGGGGAGGTAGGGCTTTTATGGATGCAGAGTATGTTTACATTTAACTCCTTAAGAACTGCTATTGGTGTGTTATAGCTGCATGCATCCTTAGTCGTTTGTCACCACTGAAAAGAGGTTAAGAACCAAAGTGCTAGTGTGTAGTTTCTGTGCAGGGATCTGTAGTAGTCCAATGTCTTCTGCGTTCCAATCTGTGCTTCCCAATTAATAAGAGGTTTACTAGGCGTTCTAGGGTAAGTTGCGTGTTTGGCTTAACAGGTTTATCATAGACAAGGTCATTGCTGTTTGAGTTCTTGGGGTTATTGTTGGTTTGGTAAGTAGGTTTGTTATAAATGTACTGAATGCATTTTTTCTACGATTTTGTGTTACCTCATAAAATGCCTGGTGGTATAGGGAGTTGGTTTTTTTTTTTTGCCTTTTGGTGAGATGACACCAAAATCTGTATATTCTCGTTTGCAATGCGAGTAGTAAAGACACGCATCCTAATTTTGCCCTGCATCCATTACTGGGGGAATTTCTGTGTATGGGGCAGTATGCATTTGCAGAACTGGAAATAAAGGTTTCCTATCGAGTTTTTGTCCTAGTTTTGGATGCATGTCAACTCCCATTAATGATAATAGTAGTGGTATAAGGAGAACTGCCCCCCGGAAATCATTTCTATCAGAAAGGCACATGCGCATTTTCCTATGTAGAGTTCCGCTATTCCTGTTTTGACTCCTCTCTCTCTCTCCTTGATCACACACTGCCGCAGTGCGTCGTGACGTCACGCGCAGATCCTTCCAGAATGCCGAGAGCGCATGCACGCTGCCTTCTCGTGGACTTCCGGCACTTTCTGCAAGTCACAGCAGGTGGGCGTGAAGGGATTTGGAACAAGTGGTGAGGGTCTCTCTCACCCACACTCCTCGGTGCCGTTAAATGAAGGGGTGCAGGACCGCAGCGAGCCATTTTTTTAAAATGCTGTCTTCGGGCCTTATCGAGAATCTTCGTTTCCTATTAGCAAAGAGCCCTCTGAAGACGGCAGTAGCACGCTTGTGATTGGCTGTTGGTCGGGTCGTTGCCGGTGTGAGTGTGGTGATAAGAATGACGGACGAATGATTGTGATTGGCTGCGGTGCGGGAATGGGAGGATCGTAGCAGCTACGATTGGTCGTTGTATGCCGTGGATTAGCATGTGGGCGCTCGTGGTTGGCGTTGCCCAGGTAATGCGGAAACTTTGGTCCGAGAGGGGTGGGACTGTGTACCGGGGTGGTGTGTCACTGGCCGTGGGAGCCGGGACGGCGCGGGAGGCGCCTGAGCCGGTAGATCTGGTTAGCAGGTGATATACGGAGCCTGTCTACTCGGATAAGCCGGGGGGAGGGTGTTGGATATCCGGGTCACGAAGATGCGTGTGGCTGAGCCCTTTGTATTGGGCTAACTTGGCTCTCGTTTAATAATAGGAGGTTGGGGGCATTACCCTGCGTTATTTAGCGCCGCTGCGGTAAATACGGCGTATTGGCGTTAGCTAAAACGTTAGGGGGCTACTTTCTCTTACTCTTCTCCGAGAGCCTTTCCAACTAGTGTAAGAGGTGCTGCGCCTTAGACCCAGTCGGGTGGCTTTGTCACATTGCCAAGTGTAGAGGGTCTAGGCCCCTTACATTTGCTGAAGTCAATGAAGCTTTCGCAGAGAGTAGTGTCGAGTTATGCGTGTAGCAGCGGAACAGGGTGGTCCACGGCCCCACCTATATCTTGCACAGCATCAGCAATTAGAGAGCTTGGAGGTGGGGCCAAAGATTGATTGGTTTGACCCCTCCAAACATTAAGGTGTTCCGCTGCCCCAAGGTCTTATATTACTCTTCTAGAGTTCTCTCACGAGACAGAGGCTGCAAGAGTATAAACGTTTTATATGTTTGTGTTATAGCGGTGTCATTTTTTTTCCAGAGGAATGGGGTTATCTCGACTAGCTTTCAGGTGCTGTGTATGTATTTAGTCCAGTAATAAGCAGGGATCATATTGTACCTTTATTTTTCCTCTCTGTCCGTTTTTATTTGCTGACCTCCTGTGCTGAAAAGAGTAATTCAGTGGTTTGGTTTGTTTTTAAGATCAATTTGAGAAAGAAAGGGGGCAGGATGAGATGAGGTTGGGCTCTGAGCAAGCAGCCGTGGGCTCCTTGAAATGGGGAGGTTTGGCTCTGAATGTGGCTTCCACCTGCAGGTTCCTATCCTGGGCAGTCATTTAACCTGCCATTGCCTCAAGTACAGACTGCCATCCCTCTGGGGTTAGGAAAATAACCACAGTAGCTCCTGAGAGACAGGAGCTAATTCATAAGAACATAAATACCATACTGGGTCAGACCAAGGTCGATCAAGCCCACTATCCTGTTTCCAACTGTAGCCAGTCCAGGTCACAAGTACCTGTCAAGTTTCCAAAAAGGGACATAGGTGCCACAATGCTTGTCTTGGGGTAAGCAGTGGATTTCCTGGGCCCTCTTTAATAATGGTTTATGGACCTTTCCTCCAGGAATTTGTCCAAACCTTTTTTTAAACCCGGCTACGCTAACAGCTTTCACTATTTCCTTTGGTAACTAATTCCAGAGTTGATTATGCCTTGTGTGAAAAAAAAATATATTCTTATTAGTCTTAATTGGGTTACATAGTAGCTTCCCTCCCCTTCCCTTCCTAGCTGGATGGGCACTGAGGCATTTCTAGCATGGTTCTGATCTGTGCGTCTTGCTGCTTTTTCCTGAAAAGAAGGCATGAGTCTGGGAATTTTAAAAATGTGAAATTCAGTTTAATGATAGGCATAACAAGCCTTTAGCCTTCTTTATAAGTTTTACAGTTGTTGTGGGTTGTTTTTTTTTTTTTTGCTATAAAACCTTTTTGCTGTTCATGTATTTAGTGTCATTGCATGTTAATCTGCCCATGGTTTGTATAGGATAGTAATATTGACATTTTTGTGACACAAACATTTTGCTTTTTATGTTGTGTTAGGGAAAACAGATTTTGTGTGTTCTCCTGGAATGTTTCATCAGTGAACAAGGGCCTGAGACTGGTTTGCAACTCCCTTTGAGGGTTAAGAGGAAAGCAAGGATCCACAGGGAAGAGGCCGAGGAAGCTTCTGTATGCAGTTGCCAGGACTGAATGAGTCACATGAAGCTTGTATGTAATACCAAGGAGTGGTTTCTGAAAGAGCTGGCATATTTATCAAGACAAGGAGGAAGCACAAGTCAAGTCTGAGCAGGACACTGTTCGGGGATTGCTTTTCTCTTGTAATCTGCTTTCAGGAGTCTTCACTGAGAGCAGAAAAATGGGCTACTGCCAGTGAAAGCCTCCATAATGTCTAGCTCATGACACCTTTTGTTTTTGTTCTCGTTTTTGTGAAGACTTGTGGCTGGTGGTGGTGTGTGGACTTCTTTTTTTTCTCTCCTGTTGATTTAATATTTTGACTTCCTCTGGGTTTCTTCAGAAATGCGTACTCTGAAGAAGTATTTCACAGAAGGCCTTATTCAGTTCACCATCTTGCTGAGTCTAGTTGGTGTGCGCTTGGACGTGGACACATACCTGGATCTCCAGTTACCACCTTTGAGGGAAATCATCCTGGGCCCTAGTTCGGCTTATTCCCCTGCCCAGTTCCATAACCTGAGGAATACATTAGATGGTTATGGTATCCACCCTAAGAGTGTGGACTTGGACTATTACTTTACTACTCGCCGGCTTCTTAACCAGGTGAGGGCTCTTGACCGGCTGCAGGTTCCTGGTACAGCAGTGGATACATGGCTGGTTCACAGGGAGCAAGAAGGTTCTGTATCCAGCACTCAGCCCAGTCCCAGTATTGCCTTGGAGAATCCCAGTGGGCTACAGGATGCACTGAGCCCTGATTTGGGGCTTAGAGAAAGTGGCTCTCTTGAGCAGGCCTATGGTGAGGAGTTGGAGGCCCTAGGAGCTGTGGCCCCACTATCCAGTGGAAACCTAACCAAAGAGGTAAGTGCCCTTATGTGTGGGTGTCTTGATGGGTTGTTTAAATATTATGTAGGGTCGAGGTTGAGCTAGTGACTGCAAGGGAAAAGCCACAGTGTAGATTGGGAGTACTTGGTAGAGTTTTTTTTTGTCTGGGTGTGGTAGGACCAGGATATGGATTTTTGACAGCATAAATGTTAGGTGTGTAGCCGTGTTGGTGACTTGTTAGTGGTTATGCAGATTTTCCACATAGCCTAATTATTCTGGCTTGTATTCTTGGAAACCTCCAGGGTTCTTGTAGTGTCTTATGGTTTCAGGTGCAAAATTATTCCTTCAGTTTGCAATGTCCTTTGGGTTCCTGTAAGACACATCACCTCCTTGTAGTGTTAATGAAAACTGTAGATTCTAGGGTGGAAACCAAAACGTGCGGTGGGCTGGGCTGGGCTTGGCTGTCGGGGTTGGTGTTTTTTTTTGGCATGTTGTATGTTATAGCCTAATGAATGTTGGGAAGAAATTCAACATAAGGTGTTGAGAATGCATGTCTGTGTTGGAAGGCAAAATAATTCTCTAAAACTTTAACCAAACATGACAGTATTTGACATGTTTAGTTTGAAAATAGACAAGATTGGACTGGGAGTTACAGATAAAGAAGCTCCCCTGCCGCCCCCCCATCCCCCCCCCCCAAAAAAAAGGCCCAATGCATTTCTCAAGAGCAATTCCAGTTTCCGCAGCATAGAAACTAATAAACTAAACTATGGAAGTTAGGGAGTTTGCTTCTTTCAAGCTGCCTCTCACCTCTTCACAGGAACACACAGAGGAACTGTAAATAATTCAGTGAGAGATGCTTGTACACTCTGAGTCCCTCCTCCACTGCTGTCACACCCAATCCCTGCTGGGCTAGGTAGGTGTCTTGGTGATTCAGGGGTGTGTTTAATTTTCTTTGTGGTGAGTTCTACTGTGAAGCCTAATGACTGAACCATGTAGTTTATCTATAGTTGCTATGTGTAACTGCCATTTAGTGGTAGCAAGTGGTAGTGAAGCAAGGCAGAATTGTAAAATCATTCTCTGAAATATGACAGTGACACATGATGCTCTCATATTATACTTTTTCATTTTGTTCTTTCCAGTGCAACATAATGACAGTTTCTTGATTTTCAGTGATAAGTGCCAGTTGCTGAATTTTTAGGTACCTGACTGACCTGGTGCTGGAAATGTTTTCATCCTTAACTATCACTGTACAGAAGCGTTCTGAGATGCCCTAAGGGAAAATCTGTCAGGGAAGTTTTTAAGGTCAGTGAATAGATAGATGAAAGTGGAAGTGTCTGAGGGCGCCAGTGCTTTGTTTTCCCGTGCCCTTCTGTATATCCGTGGGTAGCTGGTGGTGTACCATCTTGGCCATTGCGACTTGGATTGAGATCTGTAGCAGTCTGAGAGAATGGCAGGTTGGATTGCTGTATTGAGTCCTGTTGCAGTGAGTGTATTTTATAGAAAGAGCTTTGTGTTCCTCACCCAGGATGGATTCTCTATATGTGCCGAGTGCTCTCTGGAGACAAGCAGGGGATGCAGGTGCACTCTAAGGTGAAATCTAAGTATGTTCATTCACTTAAATCATTGTTGGCTCATTGTTTACACTGTTAATGGTTCACATTGTTACTTCCTTATCATCCCTCCAGTCTAGTCCCGGAAACTCTAGGGTTGTCAACCTCTTCCAGCAGCTTGGAGACTGATAGATGTCATTCTTTGACACTGGCATAAGGACACAGGCACCAGCTCCTCCCACTCCAGTTATATCAGTCTCCAAGCAGCTGGAGGATGTGAGCCAGAGTTGCTGGCTCCCAGGAGAAACAATTAAGGACTTAGTGTAGTTATTTTAGTTCAAAGGAGTTAAGTTAAATTTAGTTGGGCATATTTGTGTTCACTGGGATTTTATTTTTACTTTACTTTTATTGGTTTCTTTCAAGGGCCGTACCACTTTAATTTTTGGCGGCTGCAGGGCCTCTCTTCCATGCTTCCTCCCTCTTAGCGGAGAGTCAGAGGGTGAGAAGGTTTGGGGACCGGGTTAGGCCCGGCGGGGGGCCCCGAATTCATTTGGCCAGCCGACTCCAGCGTGATGCAGAAGGATTGCCTGCAGGCGCTTGGTCAGTTTGGCAGTGGGTGAAAACGATAGCACACAGGTCTCTGATGTGCTCTTAATCGCAGCACCTTTGCCTTCCCGAATTGGGCATGGTGTTGTGGAGCAGCACAGACTCTTTCTTTGAGTCTGAGAGGTAAGGTAAGCTGCATTTAAATTGGCTGGTGAACTCGGAGCTGGTGGTTGGGGATTCAGGCCCGGGTAGACGGCAGTTTCCCGCCGCGTCCCTTTTTGAGCGGGAAAAGCCGGTAGAGGCTTCGGGGAAACAACTTGAGGTTGTGAGGTCAGGAAGCTTCGTTTTTCAGTATTTTGAGTGGATTTCAGGTCGGGGGCTTTCCTGCTTTCATTTCTATTAAAAAATAAAATAAAATATATTTTGGGTCTGAGACACCGCCCGTTGGGTTCTTTGAGGGCAGATCTCAGTTAAATATTTCTGCTACTACTGTGTGAGTGTCTTGGTTTTTTGGAAGCTTTCAGGATTTTGAAGCATTGAGTGGACACTTTTTTACAAGTAGGATTCCTGCAAAGACCTTGTGCTTGCTATGTGGAGTCAAGCGGTCTGTAGTGTCAGAAGCAGGCATCTGTAAGAACTGTAGCCAGGGCTCAGCAGGGGAGCTCCAACGCTTAGATTCGGCAGAGGACCGGGACATAGTGGCGCAGGTCCCGATGCCTCCTCTTGCAGACCCTGTAGAACCGGTGCTGGGTCCCTCTTCGGCTCCGGAGGTCCCGCAGGCTGTGGGTCCCTTGGCGGGGGATTTGACTTCAATCTTTTCTCCAGACTTTATAGCTCTTATTCAAAGGGCGTTCGTCGGTGCTCCTAGAGACTCTTCTGCCTCGGCAGCGGGGACCATGGTGGCAGATGTGGGGCAAAAGAGGCCAGGCACTCCACTATTGGGGTCTCCTTCGACCTTAGGGTCAAAGAGGTCCTGGGTAGAGCTGGATAAGCGGTGTCTGAGTTTTCAGAGGATATGCTCACGGAAGGTGAAGAACATGATCCAGAGATGGAAGAGGAGCTGGAAGAAGGCGAGATTACGGAACAGGAGGATCAGGCTAGAGTAGTCCGTATTTTTTGACGAGAGGAGTTACCCGCGCTGATTGCGGAGACACTGAAGGCGTTAAATGTGCCAGTGTCGGAGCTGGAGGAGGCTGCCTTGGAAGATCCTCTATTGCAGGCCTTTTGTAAGTCGCAAAAAGCTTTCCCCATGCATAGAGTTATTAAAGAGATGATACAAAGTGAGTGGGATATGCCTGAGTCCACACTCCGAGGCTCGCGGGTGATGTCTCGTCTTTATCCATTAGTGGAACAAGATAAGGAGCTCTTTAAGTCGCCCAAAGTGGATGCGGCTGTTTCAGCGGTGACCAAGAAGACCACCATCCCGGTGGAAGGCAGTGCGGCTCTTAAGGATACTCAGGATATGAAGCTGGATGTTTTAAGGCAGGTTTTTGAGGTTAATGTGCTTTCGATGCAAGCTTCCATTTGTGGAGCTTGGGTGGCTCGAGCCTGTCTCCGTTGGGCTCAGAGTTCAGGGAGAGCACACTGAGGACTCAGTTAGTGAGGCAGCTCGCTTGGAGTCCAGAGCTGCATATTTGGCAGATAGCCCTCTTATGAGATCATAATGAATATCGAACAGTATGGCTTCGGCGGTGGCCACAAGGAGATATCTCTGGCTGCGGAATTGGACAGCGGATGCTTCTTCCAAGGCCAGGCTAAGTAAACTTCCCTTCAAAGGACGACACTTATTTGGTGAGGATTTGGAAAAGATAGTTAAAGATCTGGGAGAGTCCAAAGGTGGAAGGCTACCAGAAGATAAGCAAAAGCAGGGAAAATTCCCTCCGTTGGCTAGATTTCCTCAGAGATTTTCGACGGTTTCGCCCCTCCAGGTTTCCCCAGACTCAGCGAGGGCGCTTCCCATTTCGAGGCCAAAGCTTTCGGGGCTTCCAAGGTGCCAGCAGAGGTTTTGCTGCCGCCACGTCGGGTGCCAAAAAGCCTCAATGAAGTCAGGCAGGCCCAGGTGGACGTACCAGTAGGGGGTCGTCTTCAGGAGTTTTACGCTGCCTGGGCCTGCCTTAGAGTTTCAAAGACCGGTGACAGATGCGTTCGTTCAGTCTCCTTGCAAGGCCCGTTGCAAACGCGCGGCAGTCAAACAGACCTTGCAAAGATTGCTAGATCTCAAGGCGGTAGTGCCGGTGCCTCTGGATCAATGCGGGTCAGGTCGATACTCTATTTATTTTGTGGTTCCAAAAAAAGAGGGAACTTATCGTCCAGTTTTTTTGATTTAAAAAAAGGTAAACAAGTGTCTCCGAGTTTCTCACTTTCACATGGAAACTCTGAGGTCGGTCATTGGAGCAGTCAGGAAAGGAGAGTATCTGACTTCCCTGGATTTGTCCGAGGCGTATCTGCACATTCCGATTCGGCACGAGCATCAGAGGTTCCTCAGGTTTGCTCTACCAATGGGACCTTTCCAGTTTCGAGTGCTGCCCTTTGGACTAGCAACGGCGCCAAGAACCTTTACCAAGGTCATGGTAGTCGTGGCAGCGGAACTGCGGAAGAAGGGTGTTCTGGTGTATCCGTATCTGGATGACTGGTTGATTTCGGGCGAAGTCCCTCAAGGAAAGCGAGGAGGCTACTGCCAAGGTGGTCCACTGTCTGCAGCAGCTAGGTTGGGTGGTCAATGTGGCCAAGAGCAGTTTGGTTCCTGCTCAGGATCTAGAGTATTTGGGGGTGCGTTTCCAGACCGGGATAGGCAGAGTTTTTCTGCCCCCACATCGAGTTAGCCTTGCAAAGATTGATTCGGCGGTTCCTCGGCCAACCGTGTCCGACAGCGTGGCATTACTTACAAGTCCTAGGGACGATGGCGGCAACGATCAACTTGGTGCCCTGGGCGAGAGCACATATGAGACCCTTGCAAAGGGCGTTGCTCAGGAGATGGTCTCATCAAAACGATCCACTCTCCAAGAGGCTGCTTTACCCAGACACGACGCGAGCAGCGTTGCAGTGGTGGTTACTTCCGGGGTCTCTGGAGAAGGGCATGCCCTTGGAAGTGCCAGACTGGGTGCCGCTGACTATGGATGCAAGTCTCCTAGGTTGGGGGGTGCACTGTCAAGGAAGGTTCACGCAGGGACAGTGGACAGTTCAGGAGAAATCTTGGTTGATCAACAGGTTGGAACTTCGAGCGGTGCGATTGGCATTGCTGGAGTTTCAGCAGTATCTGAAGGGAGCAGCCATCAGAGTGTTTTCAGACAATGCAACGACAGTAGCTTACATCAACAGACAAGGGGGCACCGGCAGTGCTCCCTTAAAGGCCGAGGCAGATCAGCTGTTTCATTGGGTCGAGCAAAACCTTCAGGCGTTGTCGGCGGCGCATGTTGCAGGAGTGGAAAATGTAGCGGCCAATTTTCTAAGTCGGGTGAGAGTAGATCCGGGAGAGTGGACACTTCATCCGGAGGTTTACGAGGCGGTAGTTGGCCGATGCGGCTCGCCCGTTATGGATCTCATAGCGACGTTCAATTCCGCGAAGGTGGAATGGTTTTTCAGCAGATGCAGAGAGCGAATGTCAGAAGGTCTGGATGCGCTCGTCCAAGAGTGGCCAGCAGATCAGCTTCTTTACGTCTTTTCGCCATGGGTGTTAATTGGCCAGGTAGTGCGGCGAATCAAGTGTCAGAGGCTTCATGATTCTGATAGCGCCGGATTGGCTGAGAAGGCCTTGGTACGCGGATCTCCGGAGACTAGTAGCGGGGAAGCCGTGGCGTCTACCGGAAAGGCAGGATCTCCTGAAACAAGGTCCGTTGTGTATGCCTCAGGTAGCTCGGTTCTTGCTTACGGCCTGGCTCTTGAGAGGGCGAGGTTAAGAGCTAAAGGATATTCGGCGGAAGTGGTTGCGACGTTGTTAAGGGCGTGCAGAAGGTCTACTTCATTGGCATATGTTCGCGTGTGGCGCGTCTTTGAAGCTTGGTGTGTGGATAGGAACTGTGAGGCCTTGCGGGCCAGTATACCGCAGGTATTGGCGTTTTTGCAGGATGGGTTCCAAATAGGATTGGCGACGGCATCCTTGAAAGTGCAGTTAGCGGCGCTTTCCTGTTATAGAGGGAAGATTAAGGGGCAGGCGCTGTGTTCCCATCCAGATGTTAAAAGATTTCTGAAAGCGGTGGGTGTGTTGAGGCCACCGTGCAGACAAGTAGTTCCGACGTGGGATCTGCAGTTGGTGTTGACGGCGTTAGGTTCTCCGCTGTTTGAGCCTTTGGCGAAAGCGACCTTGAAGGATCTCACTCTTAAGGTAGTGTTCTTAGTAGCCATTACGTCGGCAAGGCGAATTTCAGAGTTGCAGGCGTTATCTTGTAGGGAGCCATTCTTGGCTTTTCATGAGTCGAAGGTGGTCTTACGACCAGTTCCATCCTTCTTTTTACTGAAAGTCCTGTCGCCTTTTCATGTGAATCAGGTTGTTTCGCTGCCAGTGTTCCGTACAGCTTCAGGTGATTCTAGGAATCCGCAGTTGCATCTTTTGGATGTACGGAGGGCATTGAAAAGATCTCAAGCGCACGGCGAATTTCAGAAAGTCAGACCGATTGTTTGTCTTGTTCGGAGGTCCTCGCAGAAGGGTAGCTGCGTCCAAAGCGTCGATTGCTAGATGGATAAAGGAAGCAATAGGTTTGGCATAACTCCTCAAAGGAAAATCGGTGCCGGAGGGTTTAAGAGCACACTCTACTAGAGCGCAAGCAGCGTCCTGGGCGGAATACAGTTTTGTACCGGCGACCGAAATTTGCAAGGCCGTGACGTGGTCGTTGTTGAATTCCTTCGTGAAGCACTATCGTTTGGATATTCAGGCGAGTCAGGATACCTGTTTTGGGTCAGCAGTGCTTCAGGCTGCTCTAGCAGGTCCTGCCCATTGAGTTCTTTTACTGCTCTGTTACATTCCTAGAGTTTCCGGGACTAGACTGGAGGGATAAGGAAGTGTAAATTAGGCTTAACTGCTAATTGTAGTTCCTGAAGGAACTCCAGTCTAGTCCCGGATCCTGTCCCAATTCTTTCAGAGAGTTTGAGCCTGAAGCGCAGATTTTACAGGTAAGAGCACATGGAGTTCTGTGGAGCTTTGGGTTCAGGGGGCGGGTTGAGTCTTATAGGGTTTGAGAGACCCCAGACAATTTTTCTCTTCCTGGCGGGGAAGCGAGACCTTAATAGTTCAGCTAAATATCATTGTGGGGGAATATTATTTTGCTGTTTGGTTATCGTTCAGTAGTTGTATAGTTAGTAGGCACTAGCTTCAGTGTCGGTTCAAAATTAATTGTTGCTCTGGTGAGTCTACTTTGTCAATAGGTTACTGGAGTGGGAGGAGCCGGTGCCTGTGTCCTTATGCCAGTGTCATCAAAGATTGACATCTATCAGTCTCCAAGCTGCTGGAAGAGGTTGACAACCCTAGAGTTTCCGGGACTAGACTGGAGTTCCTTCAGGAACTACAATTAGCAGGTAAGCCTAATTTACACTTATAAACTGCCTTGTCATAGTGATAAGGTGGTATATAAAAACAGCTAAAGTCCCAACTGAGCCTTAGGTGCCTGGATCTCTCTCGGCAACATGCGTGCCTGCTTGCCTCCAGAAGTCAGTGTGTTGTGGGGTTGGGTTTTTTTTTTTTCTTTGACAATGTCAGAATCGCCACAATTTTTCTTCTCAAGAGCTTGCACTATAATCATGAATGCACTTTCTATTAGTGTGGAAATTTTTAAAAAAGCAAAATTGCCATCTTAGGCACAGCACCGCTGACCGCAAGGGTCCCATACCACAGGACCTTAAATCAGCTATTGGCAATGGCAAAATAGAAACATAGAAACATGATGACAGAAAAAGACCACAAGGCCAATCTAGTCTGTCCTTCCATAACTACAACAGTCCACTTTTTACCTTTAGAGATCCTCTGTGTTGGTCCCATGCTTTTTTGAATTCAGTTACTGTCCTCATCTCTACCACCTCCACTGGGAGACTATTCCACGGATCCACTACTCTTTCCGTAAAGAAATATTTCCGCATATCACTCCTGAATCTATCTCCCTTCACCCTCATCCCATGTCCCCTCGTCACAGAACTTGCTTTCAATTGAAAGAGGCTCTCTCCCTGAACATTTATGCCACGGAGGTATTTAAACATCTCAATCATATCACCTCTATCCCGCCTTTCCTCTAAGGTGTACATATTAAGATCCTTAAGTCTGTCCTCATATGCTTTATAATGAAGACCACTAATCATCTTAGTAGCAACCCTCTGCACCGACTCCATCCTGTTCACATCCTTTTGAAGGTGCGGTCTCCAGAATTGCACACCATACTCCAAATGAGGTCGCACCAAAGACTTATACAGAGGCATTATCACCTCCTTTTTTCTGCTAGCCATTCCTCTCCGTATGCACCCAAGCATCCTTCTAGCTTTTGCCGTCGCCTTTTCTACCTGTTTAGCTACTTTAAGATATATAGATATCTGTATTTCCAAACAGACTCTCAGGTTGTCATATGCCTCTGCAGAGTCCTCCCTTTCCACATTAGGCCCAGCACAGGCATGATGGGGCTCAGAAGATAGCCACAACAATGGAGGCACCTCCTCCAGCTATGGCTTCTGGGTCAGGGGGTCCCCCTTGGCTAGCGATGCTGACTGGTTCTACCCCTCCCCCACCGGAGCTCATTCAAAACCTTGCTTCTACTGAGGAGACAGCTTCATTGCTGGACCAGAAAGCAAAAGCACCACAAGAGCCACTCCTCTTTCTTGGGGACTTCGGGTAAGCTACCAAGTAAACACAAGCTTCCTCCTCCTTCCTCCCTGTTGAGGTTTGTCCAAGACAGCTTGGCCATTTTACAGGCTGCTGCCTCTAATCCTGCATTACCAGTGGGTGTGCTGATTGATTTGAGGAGCTCCACACCTCTACAGATCAGTCTCCTTCCCTCAAACTGGCAGCTCCCACTGCCCCTTGACGAGGAGGTGGGATCTCTTCAGGCTTATCAACCTTCCTGGGGGCCCTGTGATTCTATCATAGAAGACGCACCCTCCTGTTTCCCTTCACCAGGACCTAAGTTCCTACAGAAAATCTCCCTGGCTTTTACAGTCAGTGATTCTCAGACCCCCCACAAATGGATTGGAAATCTCATTTATCCTTAAGGGCTGTAGCACACCCAGGGAGGTTCTTGCACTCAAAGTACCCCAGGTTCTACAAGATGAAGCTTCTACCTGGAATATCCCAACCTTCAGAAGCGCTACTTCTCAGCTGGACTTGAGATACAAAATTCTCCCAGCCCCCCTGGCTTTGAGCACTCACAACTGCCCCACCATTCAGTGGTCTCAGAGGCTATCCTGAAAAAGTCTAAAAGTTCCAAACCGCTCTTCCAAACACCTCCCAGGGAATGAGCAGAAGTCTTTGGATGCCATTGGTTATGAATCTACCAGAGCAGCACCCTAGCTATGTTCATCCTTGCCCATCAACTGCAGATGCTGCATTATCACTGACCTCATCCTCCAATTGGATGACCTGCCTCACAGGATCCAACCCAGTTTGCCACACACCTCCATGAGTCCCTCTACCACATCTATGCCACACATGACATCTGATTCAGTGGCATGCTCTGCAGCCACGCTATCTTTGGCAGAAGGACATCTTGGCTCTGTGTTTGGACTCGGAGGATCTTCACGATAAACTAGCTGATGCCCCTTGCCAAGGCGATTGCCTCTTGGGGTCAGCAGTGCAGGAAGCCACCTCAGAGGTAAAAACATTCCTCCACTGTACAGGAGCTTGCAACTCAACCAGCAGAAACTACTTTGGCACATCGCCTTGCAATGCTGTCTTATCGGCATCCATACCACTACCAGTATTTTCAGCAATTTTTTACCCACCTTGCCAATACCAGGCCTATCCATGGCTGCCTTGACAACATCTTCCAAATCTGCCATTTATTTAGTGTACCCAACATAGCTGCCGGCTGGGAGTGGAAGACCCAACCTCTTCCTCAAACCACCCTTCCCAAACCCACTCTTACTTTTTGACTACCTGCTAGTAGGCAGATGCATCCATTATTTCACAGAGCATGACAATCTGTCATCAGACTCCTGGGTACTATTCATCATCCAGTCGGGTTAGACTTCATTTTTTTTTCTTTGCCTCCACATTCCCATGCCCATGCTGGCGCAAGGTAACCCAACTATTCAACGCTGCCATCGAGCTGGTTCCACTCAACAAAAGGGGTCAGGTATTCTGCTCATGATTTTTCTTAATACCCCAAAAAGTCTGGAGGCCTCCGCCCAATTCTCAGCCACCTTCATCAAGTGGGAATAGTTAAAGATGCACTCCTTAAACTCCATCTTTCTCCTGCTCGGCTACGAGGATTGGCTTGCCTCTCTCGATCTGAAGAATGCTTGCACCCATATCTCCATCCATTCCCATTGGAGATACCTTCACTTCAGGTTTCTTGACCACCATTATCAGTACAAAGTCCTTCCCTTTGGTCTCTTATCCACCCCCCCAGGTATTCATGAAGTGCCTAGTGGTGGTGGTTCACACCTTTAGGAGTATATGCAGTGGCCTTGCTGCTCATCTTTGGTGCACCTCGTGAGGCTACCGCTCACACTGTCGAGGCCACCTCTGCTAATCTCCAGGCTGTCAGCTTCCTCTTGGACACTCAGAAGTATGAGCCCATTCCCCTAGCAGCACCTGGAATTCATTGGTGCACATATAGACACTTTACAGGCCAAAGCCGTCCTGCCTTAACAGTGAGTCTAGGCCATACAAGTCCTTAGCAGCACACTTGCCACCTGTCATGTGACATTGGCACCTATGTCCACACAGTACCACTGGCATGGTTTATATGCACTGGCTGCAATGGCTCAACTGCCAATCTCTCTGCACCTGGATATCTGACAGCCCCACATAAAGTGACCCTACTCAACGGTCTCTGATGGTGGATCTCCCTGTTCATCTTCCAGGTTGGAGTGCACCTGCAATGGCTATCCACACAGGGCACCTGATCCCCCACAGGATATCTTTCTTTCTTTGCACAGCTTGATATACCGCCCGTGCCAGAGCCCTGCACATCAATGTTCTGGAACTTGGCTGTCTGCTATTGCCCTCACTGTGCCAGTGCATATGAGGACAAGCTTGTGACTCACTCAGTGGGAAAACAATCAAGTGTCCATGTTCTGCGTTAAAGCAGGGAGGTGCTGGTTCACTTCAGCTCTGCTGTGAGGTCTTGCACCTCTGGACCTTTGCCCTCTCCATTGAAACAACCCTGCATGCAACATACGTTCCTGGAGCTCTGAATCGTATAGCCGACAAACTCGGCCACTGACTAGACCCAATCCTTCAAAAGTTCCTCAGTGTATGGGGCATGCTGGATGTAGCTCATTTTGCCTCTAACACCATATGCCCACAGTGCTGGGGTCCCAATGCCTTTGCCATGGACTGGTCCCAGAGCCTCCTTTTTTATGCCTTTCCACCTTTCCTGCTCATCAAGCGAGTCCTGCTCAAGATCAAACAAGACAGTGCTTCAGTAATCTTGATAGCGCTGAAGTGGTCTTGACAACTTTGGTTTCTTCATCTCCTGGCACTCCTAAAGGAACCTCCCATGCAGCTGCCTGCAGAGCCCCTCCCTCACATCATGGCACCTTCAGGGCACCACAAGCTAATTACTTCACTACCCAGTAGATCCTCGCTATTCTTTCTGCATCCAGACAACTAGCAACACAGTGCTCTTACCAACGCAAGTAGACTTGTTTCTCAAGATGGGCAATCTCCAATGGACGCAATCCCATCCATTGTTCTATGGGCCACATACTCTCCTACCTCCTTCACCTGTCCAACTCGGGCCTTCAAACTGTCTGTCTGCTACCACTTCTCAGCAATCGCTGCTTCGCATGTCCCTCTCGATCATCAACCCATCTCCATGCATCACGTTGCGTCTAGATTCATGAAAGGCTTCATGAACATTAAGCTGCCCATGTCGTCACCCACACCAGCCTGGGATGTTAATGTGGTCCTCTCAAAACTCATGCGGGAACCCTTAATGTCTGCATCCTCGAGCACCTCACCTGGAAAATGGCCTTCCTAGTAGCCACCACCACCTTAAGATTGGGGGAGCTTCAAGCGTTAGTGCACCACCCACCTTACATGCAGTTCCTCCATAAGTCATCCTTGAAGCTCATCCCAAGCTTCTCCTCAAGGTTTCTTGGACGTTCATATCAATCAGCCCC
Organism: Ichthyophis bannanicus; assembly: GCA_033557465.1. Lineage (NCBI taxonomy): Eukaryota > Metazoa > Chordata > Amphibia > Gymnophiona > Ichthyophiidae > Ichthyophis > Ichthyophis bannanicus. The sequence goes on from CM066032.1 coordinate 645,603,738, forward strand.
TCATCCTTCTAGTGTTTTTGTTCTGCTCCCCCCTTAGGGCTTCCTGGAAGAGAAGCTTCATACCCTGGGCTGTAGACAAGTTCTTAAAGCTGAGTATACAAAATAAATCCCAGAATCTTAGACTGGGAGACTATCTGTAGAGGCTGGCCTTCCAAAATAGGGGGTGCAACTTCTGGCAACCCTCAGCTTTACACTTGCCTTAGTGTGCCTGCATATCCCTGCTTGTCTTCAGAGAAAGCATACCTCTAATGGGGGTTCTCTGTAGACATACAGCAGGATATGCAGCACATGCCCTCCTGCCATCCCCTCGACATAACTGAGACATCATGCTCTGTTCTGCTATCATAGTATCTTAATGTCAATGGAATTACACAACACATTTCAACTTTTTTTTCCTTTGCTCTATATGAACTGACTTCTGGAAGCAAGCAGGCACACATGCTCAGGGGAGGCTCAACAAAGCTGCTCCGAGTTAAGGGAGATCTGGGCACACAAGGCTCGGTCGGGACTTCACCTTTATAGTGTGGCTGCATACCTCTGCTTACAGAACCTCGTTACAGGTAAGCAACTACACTTTCTCCACTCTGCAGACCTACTGTGGGTTCTTGCTGCTTAGTAGTGTATCATATATTCAATTTCTGTAGGCCCAGCGGAGGCTTTGAAATACAGAAAATGTTACCAAACATAGGGCCAGCTTAAGACTTAAGTGATTGCCTAGGATGACAGCTTCTCAGCAGAGGTGGGGAAGCAAGCAAAAGCAGCTGCAGTCAGAGCTGATCCATAGGTCTTGCAGGGAGGGTGGTCACTTTTTGAAATAGTCCTCTTGCTTGTGTATATATACAAAACAGTCTAATCTGAGGCTCACTTCTGATTTTTGCAGGATTATTTTGGAAGAGATTAGTATTGGGGCGAATATGATATGTTAACTTTAGGTATAAGAATTTTGAAGGGGTTTGGGGCCTCACAAGGCTGAAAGTTTATCTAGGGCACCTAATACTCTTAAACTGAGTTGGATAAGGGGCCCCTTGGTTGTTGTAGATCTTACTCCGTCTCTCGCTCCCTCCCTCTTTAGTCCAGGACTCGATAAATCCCAAGTACTAGGTTGTGCAAAAATTTCAGCCTGATGCCCGAGAGGTCTCCCCCTGTCCCACTTCCCCTCAAATCTTTTGTGGAGGTTTTGGAAGTGCAAAAGAGCATGAGCCACATGGTGCAGGAAGTGTGGGCCAGTCTTGTGGTTTCATGAAACCAGCCTCAACTTCTTGTACTACGTGGCTCATGCTGCTCCACCGCAATCTGGCTGTGCAAGCAACTGCACTCTGACAGCTGCAAGGTGAGGGGAACAGGTGGCAGTCTCCAAAGCCAGGGGGTGGGGGAGCGCTAATGGGGACAGAGGCAGTAAAGGCCGAGGGGAATAAGATGCTTATTTGCTTCATGTATCTCTGTGGCCTGGGTCTGCAATTGTTGCTTTGCTTCACCTATCACATGGGTGCTATCACGTGGCTGACAGAATGTATGGGAAAGGGAGACTGACTTCTGCCAGAGAGGCACCTTAATGGACTGACTTACTTAACTCTCTGGGGCTGATATTCAGCAGTGGTGCTATTCAGTGCTGGGGGTTATATCTGGCTTTACTGGCATTGAATGTTTGAGTTTGCCTGTTTTGCAATCCAACCATCTGGCTAGTTTTGCAAAATCAGCTATCGTTAGGACAGCCATTCAACTGTCTTAACTTTAGCTGGTTTGGGTTGTCAGTGGCTCAATATTTGCTGCTGACCAGCTGTTCTATAGCAGTGGTTCTCAACCTTTTTTGTACCGCGACCCCTTTACCATTGGTCATCTTGTGATGACCCCCAATGATAAAATCAAATGTGTCTCTCTTCCTTTACCGTTAATGCATTGTTGCTGTAATTTGTTGAATTATTAATATATTATAGGCATTTGCAATATGTTTTTATTTATAAAATTTACTTATTTAAACCACAATAATTTAATCACAACAAGTAACAATATTTGATTTCAAAATTATGATTTTGTAGTCAACAGTTTTAGTATGCTTTATTCAAAAAGACTGACGGGGCAATGGTGTGTGTTCTTGGCTTTGGTGATTGAGAGCCGCCATATATGAAGCTTCAACAGCGGCTATGTTTTGCTGGTGGAACTTTCCGCCAATATCAAGTCTGCTTTTCTTGATTCCATCAGCTTTGTTGTTAAAATACCAAATATCCTTGCCTACAAAGTTGGGATGCTTACTGTCAAAATGCCATTTCAGTTTGTTTGGCTTCATGGATTCTGCTGATAGAACTTCGTTACAAATAACGCATTGTGGTTTCTCAATCCCTGCTGAAAATATGGATGTGAAACCATACCTTAGTAGTCGCAATATTTTCTTTTCTTGGTATTCTTCTTCTCTGTCATTCATTTTCAGTGGAGTCGCTGGTGCTATATAATACATAGAAAATTTAATTTTAGTAGGACCCATGTCCGCCATTACAAACCAGAAGTGATCTAAATAACGTCTCGAGGTGCATTGTTTCTGGTGAACAGGTAAAAGTAAGTAAGGATAGCCTAAGTAATATATAAATTGATTAAATTCAAAGTATTTGGCATTTTAGGCTTCGCGATCAAATTAGAACAATAAATTAAAGAAATAATAATTCCCGGGATTTGTCAGGCGACCACTGGTAACTCCTGAGGTGACCCCCGTGGGGGTCCCGACCCATAGGTTGAGAACCGCTGCTCTATAGGGTTAAGAGGGGATATTCAGTGGCACAAAACAGTTATGTGCCGTTGAATATCCTGCTTACTGGGATCAATGTGGTTGGCAGGTCCACGAGCTGTGTTTAATCCTTTTTGAACATGCTGCCCCCCCCCCCCCCCTTGTCCTTAAACACGGAATGGGGAAAGCAGCCTTAGTAAATCCAGTTTCTAAAAGAGCTACTGCTGGTCTGAGGAATTCCCCTCTCAAACTTCACTGGAGACAGCCTTGAGAAGAGATGGGGGAGAGGATCTGTCTGGCTCCTAGATTCCAATGAGACTTTTTTTTTTCCAAGGCCCATTGTAGCCATACACCCCTCCCCCGACCCGTATTTTCCCCCATAAACATAATGTGGGTGACTTCATGCAAAGACCAGTGAAAAAAGGGCAGCATCCTCAGAGAACCAATGATCCAGTCAGTAGTGGTTGTTTTTTTCCATAGTGTTGCCAGTGTAACTTTTTAAAGAAGCGATTTGAGAGCTTTTCCTAATAGTACTGGTCATTTTTCTACCATATACAATGTGCATTGGGATCTTCTACATCTTGGCTGGAAGGACACCAGGCAAGACACAGGCTGCACAGTATACAAAATGCAGCGTTATGACTATAGCAATGTGCAACAGGCATGGAGGAACCCTTATTTCCACGCTTGAAAGCGTACATGGAAAAGGTGGGAAATACTGGAGCATGGCAGCAGCCCAATCAATGAGACTTCAAACATGCATGCTACACAACGTCAAATCCTCTGTCAATCCATGCTCGTGGCATTGCAGATTTCAATTATATGGTTCTAGATCCTTCTCGAGTCTGCTCAGAGCAGATCTTGCCTGGTCCTCTTACATGGTTCTGATCTTGCAGTCTCCTGCAGCATGAAGCTATAGATTAATGTTTCCAAAGCAAACAGGATAAAAATACCAGTCCCTGAAGCATGTGATGGAGCTGCTGGGGAACACAATGAGTTGTGTAGCCAGCCTGGCAGGTTTCAGCATGCTCAGCGTGGGGGGAAGAGATCCTCTTACCTTGTGTTTCTGCTGTCTGTGTGCACCAGGCTTGTTTACAGTTGGATAAAATGACCAGACTCGGGGACAGAGTGTTTTCTCTCAACTTGCTGATAGATTGTATGGGGATTTGTGGGAGGGCACAGTGTGTCATGTCTCTTAAGAATTAATGTTTTGATCTCCTACATAAAATGCTGCGACTCTCCTAGTCCTGCAGCTTTAAACATTTGCAAGACGAGCACATCTGATGAAGATAATGTGTGAGTGCACAGTAGGATTCTTTCCTGTGTAATAGAAGTTTTAATCAGCTCATATTAGAAAAAGAATAAGGAAACATTCATTCTTGGAAGGAAAAGGTCTCTTAGCCCTGCAGGTTTTTATACACAGCTCTCTGGCTCCTATAATCTTTTGGTCAAAATATTTCTTTAATACTCCTGCGTTAAATTTAATTAATCAATGGATCTTCAATATGGATTCCAAATTCAAATCTCCGTTCCCTAAAGTGACCCCCCCCCCCTCCTACCATACTTTACTATTTCTGCTTGGAATATACATTTTAAAACTAGCTATGTGTACATTGTCTGCAGTTGAGTGCATTGGCCATCTTTTCATAGCCATGGCAGGGCTGGCCAGAGGGTTTCTGCTGCCCGAGGCAGACCCACCATGAAGCCCTCCCTCCCGGCATCCATCTCCGGGGGGGGGGGGGCGGAGGGGGAGCAGGCAGCAGGGCTATGTTGCATTGGGCTTTAAAGTGCTCACGTTAGGGCACTTATGGTCTGCTCCCTCTGACACACAGGGGGGCCAGGAGTGCTGCCCTCCCTTTCTGTGAGAAGATAGATGCCAGTAAGGGGGGGGGGGGGGAGTGGGCAGCATGATGGGCCAGATGGCGATGAACTGCTGTTTTTGCTGGGAGGAGGGGAGGGCTGATACTGTCCCTTGGGGCCTGCCACCCTAGACAACTGCTTAGTTTGCCTAGTGGTTGGGGGCCTTGAACCATGGTATCTCCTTTATTAAGTCCAGTCAAGTGATATGATCACCATGGCTTCTCTTCACTCTGCCCAAACTAGCCTAAACCTTCACAAATGCCAGCCACAGAAAACCAAGCTGACCTTTTACTCCACCTCAGTGTGCTTAATTGCAGGGCTCGTAGGGGGAAAAAAAAGTAGTCCTGGGGTTTGGAATGCCTGCACCATGACCAGCTCTGGATGCCTGCAGGGATGCCTTCCTCCACGGGCAGAAGTGCTGCCCAAGGCCACAATCATGGCAGCACAGATGCAGATCACAGCCCTCCCCTTCTCTTCTGCCTAGGGGGAGCAGGCTGCTTGTGGGAATCCGAGCCAACTGGGGCCTGCAAGAAGAGGAAGAGAAAGGTGGGGGGGGGGGGGAAGGAGTGAGCTTAAATCTTAAAGGGCCAGAAACTGAAAAAAAGAATTGGGGGTGGGGGGAATCCAGGGCAGGGTGTGTGAGTACTAGGTGGGAGGGGGAAAGGGGAACAGAGGTTAAAGGAATGCATGGGGACAAAAAGGCATGATCCTTATTAACTAAAGGTGCGTCCCCCCCCCCCCCCCCCTCAAGAACCGACACACAGGCATGCCCACTCCACACTACATACACAGGAACCTCACCTCTGCACCACACACAGAAGCTTCCTAGCTCTGCATACCACCTACACAAAGGCACATTCGGTACATCCTGTACACAGACTGGCACACCCCCCTCACCCACACACACCCTCACCCACTTGAACCTTTTTTATACCCAGCTACACTAACAGCTTTTACTACATCCTCCGGTAGCAAATTCCAGTTTGATTATACATTGAATGAAAAAATATTTTTTTTTTAGTCTTAAATAGGTTACCCTGTAGCTTGTGATAAGGAAGCTTATCATAGCTCAGGAAGGAGCTATAGAAAAGGTGAAGTGACTCTGAACAAGCAACCTGTCAGTTCTGGTAGAAATAAGAAAACATAATTTTCCCATAAAAGACTACCAGTCCCAGAATGCACCAGGTTTCCAACAGCCATTAGAGGAGCTGAAGTGGGGAAACGTGTGTTCAATCAGGAGGGCTATGAGGTAATCCCTAAGCACTCATCTCAAAGGGCAGGGCCTGATTCAGCACAGCTGCGCTGTATTAGGGGGGAGCACTCATCTAGGCAGAATAAAGGTAGAGTTTTATTCTACAGAGAATTATCCTCATTATCCTGAGAATCAGCTTGAGCTTGATCATCAGTTTCATCTGAAGGATCATCAGAAGCAGAAGCCAAACCGGACGGACAGAGAAGGAAAGAAACCCTTTGGAAGAAGGAAGAGAAAAGCCTTTGAGAGGTCTAGAAGAGTCCAGAGCAGTACGTATACTGGGAGGCATTTCAAGGGCCAGCATACACCATTGGACTGGGGAAAGCCAGAGGAATGGTGCTGCAGAGCTAGGAAACTCCAGACGCTACCAGTGAGGGAGACGGCTGCACGTGGAAGGGACCCTAAGACCTGTGCCAGAAGGTATGTGAAGAGAGATCCAGTGTCCAGGGATCTGGATTGGAAGGCTGGACATAAGAACTGGATTACATACTGGCCAGGCTATATAGAGAGGAACTCTAACAGCAATGGAAGCTCAGGTATGAACACTGATCTATGTCCTAGCTATAACCTTGAAAGACAGCAGGGAAACAAGTATTCTCCTGAAAGTGCTCCATTGAGAGATTCATCTGTGCCAATCCATGATATTGAACCCATGCTTGTTGAAGGGGGAATGATTGCAGATGAAGAATGTGTTTATATGGACTGCTCTCTGTCCAAACTCCTTTGGTGATTTTCTGTTATAAAGTACAGCAACCATCACAAAGAAATACAAACTTGTTCTTTAATCTACTCAGAAAAGCTCCTGAAGCAGGATTTGACCCACACAGTAGAAAGCAAGCCAGCTAAGGGGTTTCAGCTGGATAACTGCTAGCAATTGAGCCTTACCTAATTGCTTGTGAGCTAGGAGAGAATCACTTCTGAATCTATGTGGGAAGTTCCTTATCGTCACTCCAGTCCAGTCCCTTTACTACTGGGTCGCGCAACCCTTCCAGCAGCTTGGAGGCTGAGCCCAACCTTTTTGGGGATGGAGCGGTATAAATACCACTGGGACCACCCCCCAACTCCAGTATTCTCAGCCTCCAAGCAGCTGGAGGGTTCCGTAAGCCTAGGGCTTATTGGAGTCCTACCTTCTCCTAAGTTTGCTAATTTATCTTATTTAGTTAGTTGTCGTCTTTATTTTGGTTAAGGAAATTGTTTTGTTTTATTTATTCCTGTACCTTTAATTTTTCTGCTTTCCCTCATCCCTCTCCCCCTCCCCCCCTCCCCCGCCGGGCTGGGCTGGAGACCGGAGGACTTGCCTGAGCTGCCTGCTGAAGGGGGAAGAAGGCTCTCCTTACCTTCTCTGCCGGGGTTCATTAATTCATCTCCAGGAGCTGCTCTGCCTCGCGCCGAAGCCCCCGAGGCGGCTGAGCGCTGGAGGCAGCGACGCGAGTGGAACCTACCCGCCCCCCCCCCCCCCATTGCAGCGGGGTGCAGCCGAGCTTCCCGGAGCTCCGAATCGCAAAACCTTCAGTTTCGGAGGACTCACAAGCGGCGGCGTCTGCAGCGGTGACGACGCGGAGCCCGCCCCTCTCTTCACAGTGGTAAAGACCAGAGCTCAGGCAGCGGGCAGAAGCACGATCCTCCGTTCCGGACTCCACGTGGCTGAGGCCTAACACGTGTTGAGCCAACGGAGAGGAATCGCGGAGCTGGTCCTGCTTTCAGTGCAAACACTACAAACAGCAAGTATTAGCCTGGATCGGCAGCATTTCCTTATTTAATTTAATTTATTTAATTTAATTAATTTTAATTTATTGTTACTTAGTTTAATTTGCCTTATTGTGGGTTTGCCTTTACTGCAGCTCCAAGGCCATCCCTTTGCCCGCGAAAACGCTGACATTACTTGGGGGAGGGGACAGCGCTGGGATAGCTATCCTGCATCCTACAGCATTTTTTTTTTTGCACAGATTATTGGGAGAGCATGACCACTAAGTCAAAGTGCCCATCCTGTGGCACACGGAGGGGCACCTCCTCAGAGACGGGCATCTGTAGAGCGTGTGCGGCAGTCTCCACCTCCGTAGAACAAGAACTCAGCTTGCCCATGACCCAAGGATCTCAGATGCCCGGGGACCCCCTGGAAGCGGAGGTGGGGGTCCAATTACCCCCGGCGGCTAGCTCAGAGGTTATCGCACCCCCTCCGTCCCGTTCCTCGGCGGATGGGGGGGTTGGAGATCTCTTCTCCCCTGACTTCATCCTATTGCTACACCAAGCATACTGCATGCGCAAGCAGGGACTTGGGCCAGGCGATACAGCTCTGACAGCAGAAACCAGACTGGCCAGACCTAGGAGAGCTAGCGGTCAGGATTCAGGGGTACCCCCCCAAGCGTACCAGGCTAATGAGTGAAGAGATCCTCCCACCCCTTTCTCAGGGCTCCCCAGAGGAAGAGGGTTCTGAAAGGGAGTTAGAGGACGAAGAGGAGGAGCTGGAAGAAGGAGAGATCCCAGAGGAGGACCATTCTCGCATTGCTAGAGTTTTTCGCCGGGAAGAGCTCCCTTCCTTAATCAATGAGTCCCTAAAAGCCCTCAACGTAGCCCCTGACTCCCCGGCAGAGGACAAGGCACTAGAAGATCCCTTAATTCAGGCCATCAGAAGGTCCCAGAAAGTTTTCCTTGTCCACAGGGTGGTACGTCAGATGATACAGGAGGAATGGGATCAACCAGAATCAAGCTTGAGAGGAGTACGAACCATGGCTCGCCTCTACCCTCTTCCAGAGTCAGACAAAGAACTGCTGAAGTCCCCCAGGGTAGATGCAGCGGTATCAGCAGTCACCAAAAAGACCACTATCCCAGTGGAGGGCGCCACGGCCTTAAGAGATGCTCAAGACAGGAAGGTGGATACGCTCCTGAAACAAGCCTTTGATATAAGCGCTCTCGCCTTGCAGGCCTCCGTGTCAGGAGCTTGGGTGGCTCGGGCCTGTTTAAGGTGGGCACAACAGATCCAGACAACAGAGGGATCATCGGCCGAAACTCAGGCCAACTCGGCTAGGATGGAATCCGGAGCAGCCTATTTAGCGGATAGTCAGTATGACCTCATCAGAAGTTTAGCCAAGAACATGGCCTCGGTGGTGGCGGCTAGGCGTTATCTTTGGCTACGGAATTGGGCAGCGGATGCCTCCTCTAAGTCGCGCCTGAGCCGACTTCCTTTTAAGGGGAAGCTGTTATTCGGTGAAGATTTAGAGAAGTTAGTAAAGGACCTGGGGGAGTCAAAGGGAGGCAGGCTTCCGGAGGACAGACAAAAACAGGGACGCTCCCTTCCCCCAGTACGTACCCAGCCTATGGACCCCCGGAGGTTTCGTCCAACTAGGTCAGCCCCCTTTTCCAAGGGCCGTTTTCCCTCAAAGGGTCAAGGTTTCAGGGGGTTCCGTGGAGCTGGCCGAGGCTTCGGCACAGCCTCTTCCTCCTTCTCGGGCTCCAGAAAACAACAATGAGATGACGGGGGTCCAGGAGGGAAGGCGCCCGATAGGAGGTCGCTTGACGCTCTTTCTTCCCGCCTGGTCCCGTGTCACGTCCGATCAATGGGTCCTAGAGGTCATCAGAGAAGGCTATGCCCTCGAATTCGCAGAACGAATACCCCCGGCCTTTGTCCAATCTCCCTGCGGATCCACTGCAAAAAGGGCGGCGGTAGAGGAAACTCTCGCACGCCTAAGAGCGCTCGGAGCCGTGATCCCCGTGCCACCAAACCAGCGCGGCTCAGGTCGGTACTCGATTTATTTCGTGGTGCCAAAGAAGGAAGGCTCCTTGCGACCGATCCTGGATCTAAAACAGGTCAATCGCTGCCTCAGGGTGCCACACTTCCGGATGGAGACTCTACGTTCTGTCATAGCAGCCGTCAGGGAAGGGGAGTTCCTAACATCCCTCGATTTGACAGAAGCCTACCTGCATATCCCGGTCAGGAAGTCTCACCAACAGTTCCTAAGATTCGCTGTCCCAGGAGGCCACTTTCAATTCCAGGCCCTACCCTTCGGCCTAGCTACGGCTCCCAGGACATTCACCAAGGTAATGGTGGTGGTAGCGGCCTTCCTTCGGAAGGAGGGAATATTAGTTCACCCTTACTTAGTCGATTGGCTGATCCGGGCAAAGTCCGAAGAAGAAAGTCTCTCGGCAACGGCCAGAGTGATCCAGGTCCTAGAGGACTTGGGGTGGGTCATCAATCGAGCAAAGAGCAGGCTGACTCCCTCCCAGGAACTAGAGTACCTCGGGGCAAGATTCGACACCAACAGCGGCAGAGTATTCTTGTCACGAACAAGGTCAAGGGATCTAAGACTTCTAGCCTCTCAGTTTCTAGCCAGAAGAAGCCCCTCGGCGTGGCATTATCTTCAGCTTCTGGGAACAATGGCGGCGGCAATAGAGGTAGTACCATGGGCCAGGGCCCACATGCGACCATTGCAGCGGTCACTGTTGCGGCGGTGGTCGCCCCAGCATCATCCTCTCTCTCTGCAGTTACCTTGCGCTCCGCGGACCAAACAGGCACTCCACTGGTGGAGATGCCCAAGGAACCTGGATCGCGGGATGCCTCTAGAACCCCCTCAGTGGTTACTATTGACGACGGATGCCAGCCTATCAGGCTGGGGAGCACACTGCGGAGACCGTTTTTGTCCAGGGGCGCTGGACACCGTTGGATTCGCAATGGCCCATCAACAGACTGGAATTGCGGGCCGTCACCCTAGCGCTCAAGGCTATCGAAGCCTTGGTACAGGGACGAGCAATTCGCGTCCTCTCCGACAATGTCACCGCGGTGGCCTACATCAATCACCAGGGAGGCACCAGCAGCCACGCCCTCGAAGGAGGCGGACGCCCTCTTCCAGAGGGCGGAAGCACACCTGCAGGCACTATCAGCTCAACACGTGGCGGGCGCGGACAACGTCACGGCCGACTTCCTCAGCAGGTGCAAGATAGACCACGGAGAGTGGGAACTGGACCAGGAGACCTTCAACCAAATAGTAGCTCGTTGGGGAGTCCCAGTCATGGACCTCATGGCACGCTTCTCGTCAGCCAAGGTGGACAGATTCTTCAGTCGGCAGAAGGAAAGAATGTCAGAGGGCCTGGATGCCCTCTCCCAAAAGTGGCCTTCGGAGGGTCTTCTCTATGTATTCCCCCCTTGGGCTCTGATCGGAAAGGTCCTCCAGCGGGTAGAGTCACACCAAGGATTGGTAATCCTCATAGCCCCGGATTGGCCGCGCCGACCCTGGTACGCGGATCTGGTGAGGATGATCGCCGACCATCCTTGGCGGCTCCCTTGCAAAAGGGATCTGCTAAGTCAAGGTCCGGTGCTGATGCTACACGTGGATCGGTTTTCGCTTACGGCTTGGCTATTGAAAGGGCACGGCTCCTGAGACGAGGTTACTCAGGTGCAGTAGTCTCAACTCTGCTGCAGGCCAAGAAGCGCTCGACCTGTCTATCTTACGTAAGAGTTTGGCGCATCTTCGAATCCTGGTGCGCGGAGCACCAAAAGAAACCACTCTCGGCCTCTGTCCCGGAGGTCCTGGAATTCTTGCAGGCAGGGTTGGACAAGGGTCTGGCCCACAGCTCCTTAAGGGTACAGCTCGCGGCCATCGCTTGCTACAGAGGCAAGGTCCGTGGCAAACCCCTAGGGGCCCACGCGGATGTCTCAAGGTTCCTAAGGGCGGTTAGACGCCTACGTCCGCAACGGAGGTCGATCATCCCCCCTTGGGATCTTAACCTGGTGCTAAATGCCTTGATCGGGAATCCCTTCGAACCATTAAAGGAGGCCTCCCTAAAAGATTTAACCCTAAAGACTGTTTTCCTAATCGCCATCTGTTCGGCCAGGAGGATCTCGGAACTACAGGCGCTGTCCTGTCAGCCACCCTTTCTTTCATTTCTCAAGGACAAAGTAGTTATGCGCACGGTTCCCCCCTCCTTGCCTAAGGTTATATCTCCCTTTCATGTGAACCAGACAGTTACCCTCCCGGCCTTCGCCAAAGAAGGCTTGGAAGTCAGGGATAGCAAGCTTCGACTCCTAGACATCCGGAGAACCCTGAAGCGATACCTCTCTCGCACAGCACCCTTCCGAAAGTCCGACCGACTATTCGTTCAGTTCGGGGGCCCACACAAAGGGGAGGCGGCGGCCAAGGCCTCCATCTTTAGATGGATCAGGGAGGCAATAGCCTCCGCCTATATCCTGAAGGGGAAGCAAGTCCCCGTGGGACTGCGTGCGCATTCTACTAGGGCGCAGGCTACCTCTTGGGCGGAATTCAGCCTAGTTCCTCCACTGGACATATGTAGGGCGGCGACTTGGTCCTCTCTTCATACCTTCACCAAGCATTACAGGTTAGACGTTCAGAGTGCAGCGGACGCTCGTTTTGGCCTGGCGGTGCTTCATTCCGGTATGCCGGACCCCACCCAGGGTTGAAACTGATCGGGTACATCCCAGTAGTAAAGGGACTGGACTGGAGTGACGATAAGGAAATAGTAATTAGATCTTACCTGCTAATTAGTGTTCCTGAAGGAACGACAGTCCAGTCCCTGATCCCTCCCAATTCCGGCTAAAAGTTAAAATCTATTGATTATAGGAAAGCATCGGAACGAACGCAGAACTTCGGAACGAACGCAGACCATCGGAACGAGCGCAGACCCGGTGCGGCAAGCTCGGGCAACCCCACTCCGCCCGTTGCCCTTCCTCATATCCTTACCTATGATATCCAAAAAAAAAAAAAAAATTTTCTCTTTAAATAAGTGAGTGGTTTATATTTCTTGAAATGTTTTGTTAGTTAGTTTGTTTACGAGAGTTTGTTATATCTGCTTTTTCATTCGAATACTGGAGTTGGGGGGTGGTCCCAGTGGTATTTATACCACTCCATCCCCAAAAAGGTTGGGCTCAGCCTCCAAGCTGCTGGAAGGGTTGCGCGACCCAGTAGTAAAGGGACTGGACTGTCGTTCCTTCAGGAACACTAATTAGCAGGTAAGATCTAATTACTATTTATCAGAAGTTAACCTGAAAAGAACAGTTTTTTTCTTTCTTTGTGGCTTTTCGTTTGTTTGATATATGCTAAGAAAACATTAGCTAATGCCTGACAAGTTTGAATGTTTTCCTGATTTTGATTTTGTTTTTCCAAGTTAAACACTGGAAGCAAGTAACCTGATTTATGTGCTACCAAGCATATCTGTGTTGGGAGAAATAACCCCATAAATAAATATCTTATTGGCTTTAACACTCGAGCACAACTAAATTATTGTCAGCAGCTGTCTGGTATGAATGAACTACATTGCCCACAATCCCTTGCAAATCATATATATATGCACTTGCCAAGACTGTGAAGATTCTCACCCAGGCAGCCGTCTGACAAGCTTCATTGCACACCTCTTCACCAACCCAGTTCCTTTCAGTCATACAGTACATTTTCTTGCTCTAATATTTCAGGGTGTATTTTGTTTAAATATGAATTCCATATTATCCTGCTAGATTAACCCAGACAAGTGGGTTATGTTCCCCTACCAGCAGATTGGTGGAGACAAACAATGAAAAGCTCTAATTTCAATGACATCGCTCTCATGCCTCTATTCGTTTCAGCAATCAGAGGTCTCTTTAGTATTTTTGTCTCTAGCAGAAAATTGATTAAATGCTCGTGAACAGCCACCTTGAGAGTAACTCTCACTTGAGCGTCACATGGGAGATGCCACTAGACTGCGATCTTTTCGGTAGCCATAGTAGGAGGGAAAAGTGGCTCAGCTCCACATAAGAGCATGTTAAGCAGCCAAAAATTGGAAGGATCTGGAAGAGTGCAGCAGCCTTGCATAACCTCAACGCCCCCTCTCTCCTTCTCTGTTCCTCCCGCTCACTCCTGAAAATTGTAGGAGGCTCTAAGTTAAGATTTAATACAATTCCTTTGTATTTCTGCATCCTAAGTGCATGACTCTGTACTTCTTTGTATGTGATTGGGGAGAGAGGTTGGTGTGCACAGATCAGAAGAGGGACCTCAGAGTGCTAATGTCTGAGGATCTCAAGGTGGCGAAACAAATGCAACAAGTCAATATCCAAAGCCAGAAGGATGTTGTGCTGCATACAGAGGAATAACCAGCAGAAAGGAGGTATTAATACCCTTGTACAAGTCATTAGTGAGGCCTCACTTGGAGTGTTCAGGTTTGGAGACCATATCTCAAAGGATATAAAAAGACGTGAGAGAGTTCAGAGGAAGGCAACCAAAATGATTTGGAGCCTGCACCAGAAGATGTCTTCGAAGAGATTTGAAGATCTAAATATGTATACTCTAGAGAAGAGGAAGGGACTGGAAAAAGATGATGCCCTTCAAGTATTTAAGTCTTTATCAATGAACAAACTTTTTTTTTTTTAAAGGAGAAGCTGTAAAAGTAGAGGACATATGACGAAGCTGCAAGGTGGTAAACTAAAAAGCAACATCAGAAATACTTTTACAGTGAAAGGTAGTGTATGCTTGGAATGCCCTCCTGATGCGGATGGTGGGAGCAAATACAGTGACAATTCAAAATGGCATGGGACAGACACACTGGATACCTTTTTCAATAAATAGAGGAGGGAGGGGAGGCTGACCTGCACGAAGCAGCAGGTACACAACCCTAAACACAGGCATAGAGGGGACTGACCTGCATGGAGCTGCCATTAAACCACTCTGACCACCTTACTGGGCAGACTAGATGGACCATACTGGTCTTTATCTTCTTTCATAGACTGTTATGTTACTATGGAACTGCCTGCCGGCCACCTTTAAACACAGTGCTGCAAACTCCAGTAAATGGTTTCAGGGAGTAGAACTGAGTCCGGCACGGATTCTGCCTGGGGATCTCGGGGTGAATACCAAGGCTTGTTTGGACAGGTTCATGGAGGATAAGTCCATAAACCATTATTTAAAGAGGACCAGGGAAATCTATTGTTTACCCTGGGATAATCACTGTGAAATCTTTGTACCTTTTTTGGGGACCTAACAGGTACTTGTGACCTGGATTGGCCATTATTGGAATGGGATACTGGATTTAATGGAGCTTGATCTAACCTGCTATGGCATTTCTTATGATCTTACCTTGTCATTGCCCTTATTGTGGGCTCCTGGTTCCATCTTCCTGGGATGCAATTTGAGATGGACTGCTTTCTGCACACATTAGTAGCATTTTCTCCTATTGTGCACTTGGTGGCTGCATGGCAATGTGTGTTCCTGCTCTAGTGCCTGTAACATGCATCGCAGTAAAAGCAGTTAACATGTGCCTTCGGTCTGCCATGGCCTTAGTGTGCATTGTTGTGATACTTGCCTTCCAAGAAACGTTTGACTTGTGGCAAGCTAGCCTGGGCGGTACATCAAGCGCTCCAATAAAGAGGTGCTTCTTTTTTTTCTGGATTCTGATCTCCTTAAATGGCAGCTTCTGAATTGTCTCTGGAGGGCCTACTCCCCCCCTCTGCCAGAGGATGCAGGCCTTGGAGCAAGTGGTGATGGATGGATGGTGCTTTGGGTAAGGATATCCAGCCTGCCAGATGGTCTAGTGGTCGTGCTGTGAGCTGCTCCTTGTCCTCTAGAGGGTCTGTGGCAGCTGTACCCTGGTGTTTGGGTCATTTTCAAGAGGAGAACTTCTGGACTCCAGATTGTCCTCCCAGAATTTCTCTTGTAGCAGGCCTGGTCCTTCTGGTGTAGAAATTTGGACCCTGCGGCCTCTGGGTGCCTCTAGGTGCAGACTCATGCAGGGCAGGCTGAGAGTGGAATCCTTGTTCGATTGCCTTTGGCTAAGTGTCCCCGGTGAGGGATGCCTCCTGGTGATGGGGAACAGCTGGGAGCTGTCCACGATTTTGACTATGGTGGGGATTCAAAAGGCTCAGTGCTGGGCTCTAATGTGGATGGAAGTAATTCTCACCTTCAGAAGATTGTGGAGAGGCTGGTGTGATCTGCCTATCCTGGAAGTAGGAGCTGGTGGTGGTGATTGCCAGGATGTCATCAATCTTGAACTTGACGGATGCTTCCAGCATGGAGCAGAAACCAAAGGTGCACCCACTCTTTCAAGGGATGCGGCAATCTACTACTGTCCTTAAATGGGGAATCTGAACAGGATCATATCCTTGATCACATTTGGGAATTTAAGGGGTTAAGGATGTGTAATAAGATACATGCTTTCCCAGAAGAGGAGTGCATTGAGTATTCCCAACGTGGATGTGCAGGTCACGGCAGTTACCAGACAGACCACCATTTCTGTGGAAGGTGGGTCAGCCTTAAAGGACTTTCTGGACCATAAGGTGTACTCGTTGTTGAAGAGCCAGTTCACTGTGGCAGCTGCTGTTCTGTAGCTGGCGATATGGACCAGTCTGACATCTCGAGCCCTGCTTCAGTGGATTCAGTCTCCTGCCAGATGGTACTATCACTCTTTTGGAGTCTGCTATGGCTTTCCTTTCTGATGTCATGTATGACCTGGTATGTTTGGCAGCCAGAGATGGTGCCCTGATGACTGTGTCACAATGTTGAATTTGGCTCCAGCACTGAGCAGTGGACTCCTTTTCCAAAGCCGGTTGGTCCAATTGGCCTTTAAGGGGAAGTGTCTTTCTGGAGCAGATTTGGAGAAGCTGGTGAAGGACCTGGGCAAGATGAAATCTTATCGCCTTCTGGAAGATGGGTCCAGGGGCCTTTGAAGCAGGCTGGTGCCCTTTTTCTCTGTCTACCTGTCCACTGAGGGCATGCTGGCCAGATCCTTGGGGGTTTCAGGACTTTCATAGTTATCTACCTGGAAAACATTTCTTCACCTCCTGCTTCTGGGCTTTGAGCTTGTTCTCAGTCCTTTGGAGCAGGTGGCCCATGGACTCTGTCCCCCTCCAGAGAAGGACTCTCCTGGGCTGCACAATGAAACATAGAAATATGATGACAGAAAAAGACCACATGGCCTATCTAGTCTGTCCTTCCATATCAACAACTACAACAGTCCCCTTTTTACCTTTTTAGAGATCCTCTGTTTGTCCCATGCTTTTTTTGAATTCAGTTACTGTCCTTATCTCTACCACCTCCACTGGGAGACTATTCCACGGATCCGCTACTCTTTTCGTAAAAGATTCACGTGTGATATGTGGAAATATATCTCCCTTCACCCTCATCCCATGTCCCCTCGTAGCAGAACTTGCTTTCAATTGAAAGAGGCTCTCTCCCTGAACATTTATGCCACGGAGGTATTTAAACATCTCAATCATCACCTCTATCCCACCTTTCCTCTAAGGTGTACATATTAACATCCTTCAGTCTGTTCTCATATGCTTTATAATGAAGACCACTAATCATGTTAGTAGCCAACCTCTGCACCGACTCCATCCTGTTCACATCCTTTTAAAGGTGCGGTCTCCAGAATTGCACACTATACTCCAAATAAGGTCGCACCAAAGACTTAGAGAGGCATTATCACCTCCCTTTTTTTCTGCTAGCCATTCCTCTCCGTATGCACCCAAGCATCCTTTTTAGCTTTTGCCGTTGCCTTTTCTATCTGTTTAGCTACTTTAAGATCATCAGACACAACCACGCCTAGGTCCCGCTCTTCTTTAGTGGACAAAAGTACTTCACCCCCTATACTATATTGCTCCCTTGGATTGCTGCAGCCCAAATTCATGACCTTACGTTTTTTAACATTTAAATCCCAGCTGCCAAATTCTAGACCATTCTTCAAGCTTAGCTAGATCCCTCCTCATGTTATCTACCCCTTCCTGGGTGTCTACTCTATTGCAGAGAGGCAAACCTTACCCGACAGCCCTTCTGCTATATCACTAACAAAGATGTTAAAAAGAATCGGACCAAGGACAGATCCCTGGGGCACACCACTGGTAACATCCTTCTCCTCAGAGTGAGCTCCATTTACTTGTACTCTTTTTGCCTCCCACCCAACCAATTTCTAACCCAAGCAGTAACTTTAGGGTCCATACCTAGGGTGTTCAGTTTATGTTGCCTGTGAGGAACAGTGTCAAAGGCTTTACTGAAATCTAAATACACCACATCTAGAGCTCTCCCTCGGTCCAACTCCCTGGTCACCCAGTCAAAGAAATCAATCAGATTTGTCTGACAAGACCTGCCTTTGGTGAATCCATGCTGCCTCGGATCCTGTAATCTGCTGGACTCCAGAAACCTCACTGTTTTCTCTTTCAGCAGCGTTTCCAATAATGTACTCACCACTGAAGTTAAACTAACCGGCCTGTAGTTTTCAACCACATCCTTACTTCTGCTTTTGTGTAAAGGCACCACATGAGCCTCTCTCCAGTCCTTTGGCACTACTCCCGACTCCGAGGCATTGAAAAGGTCAGTCAGTGGAGTTGCTAGAAGAAGATTTGGGGGCTAATTCCCTGGACAACTAGCACTTGCACATCCTACACTTCTGGGTGGAAGCCGTGCGCGTCCGATTCAAGCAGTGCATTGAGGGGATTTCTTGGCTTTTCTGGATCTGGCCGAGGGTGTATTTTCATATCCCTATCAGAGTGGATCAGCAAAAGTGTCTGTTTTTGCCATGAATGGCTTTCACGATTAGTTTGCCACCTTCCCGTTCAGGCAATCTACTGCTCCAAGATGTTTTTCAAGGTCATGGTGGCTGTGGCACAGAGGGATCTGTGTCCATATCTGGACAGCTGGCTCATCAGATGGCATGCAAAGTGGTGTCCTTTTTGGACAGCCTTGGCTGGGTGATCAGTCAGGGAAAGAGCCAACTGTTGTCTTCCTAGAGCTCCTGGGAACATGTTTAATACTTGAGTGGGCAGAGTTTTCCAGCCAGAGGAGAAAGTCAGCTGTTGTATTGCCTGGTGCTGTTCTGTGTGCAGCAGTCTCCCAGAGTCTGGTGTTATCGCCAGCTCTTTGGATTGATGGCAGCGACCATAGAGATGGTGCCGTGGGCACTTACTCACATGCGGCCTACAGTGGTCCTTTTTGACTCTGGTCCCTGAGTTCTCAGTAGTTTGAATGCAGGCTCCTGCTCTCAGTGATGATGACCTGCCTGCGGTGGTGGCAGCAGCCCTGTCATTTGAGAAAGGGTGTGCATCTGGATGATTTCTGCTGGCTCCTGCTGATGATGGATGCCAGTCTCTCTACCTGGGAAGCCCATTGTCAAGACCGTATGGCCCAGGGTTGTTGGGACCATACCACTGTGGTTCCATCGAATGCCTCGATGTGAGGGCCATCGGGTTGACTCGTCTGCATTTCTGGCCCTGTTTTGAGGCTAATGTCAATCAGCAAGGTGACACAAGAAGTTTCAGGGTAGCTCTGGAGATGCCTCTCCTGTTTGCCTGGGCAGAGAAGAATACATAACATAAGAACATAAGAGATGCCATACTGGGTCAGACCAAGGTCCATCAAGCCCAGTATCCTGTTTCCAACAGTGGCCAATCTAGGTCATACGTACCTAGCAGTTTCCCCAAAAGACATAGGTTCCACAATGCTTGTACTGGGTCAAGCATTGATATCCTGGGTCCATCCTTAATGGTTTATGGACCTAGTGACACTCAATGCAAAAGACTGGAAAGACCCCATCTTGCTGCTGGACTGCTGTCTGCATCTTAGTTTTAAGCTTGTGTTTAGATCTTTAAGTTCTTTACTTACTAAGGGTTGTTATGGATATTTATACTAAAAACTGTACCTAATATGTTTAAGCTTCAGGTGAACAAGGTATATTAATCTCAGGTCCTTAGTGTATGACTGATTTGGATAATGGTTTATGGACCTAGTCTTGTTAGCTCAGCATATTGCCAGGATGGACACTGTGGAAGTGGACTTCTCAGCCCTGGAGAGTGGGAGTTGAGTTAGCAGGCATTTCCTTATCGTTCCTCCAGTTCATTCCTCTACATCTGGGTTGTCAACCTCCTCCTGCAGCTGGAGACTGGCATATCAGAATTCTGACATCACTGGATATAGCCGGCTGCACACTCCCATCAGCCCCAGTGTGACCAGTCTCCATGCAGCAGGAGGATGGCGTGAGCCTGGTTGGAGGCTCACTAGAGGAACAGATAAGGCTTTTGTAGGCTAGTTTAGTTGAATTGGGGTTTAATTTATTTATTTGGCTAAGCATCTAAATTGGGTACGGTACCTTTTTTTTAAAAGAGGCAGGCTGAAAATATTTCAGACTTTATTGCCTGCTCCCTGCATTTAAGTTTGCGATTTATCAGTCCGGGTGATCTCTCCTCCCAGACTTTCCGGGGGAGAGTCTCCGGTTTGCGATTCCTTCTCTATTCACGGCTGCTACAGGGAGTTGCAGCTGCGCTGAGGGGTTGACTGCACGGCTCCGCCGTTTTCCTGGCTTTCTGTCTGCCAGCGGCTTAGTCTTTAAGAGCCTCGGATCGCTGGGAGACATTGCAGTCAAGCAGACAGTCCTGGCTGGTAGGCCCTTCACCGGGTCAGGCTGTCGGTGCTTCTTTAGAGCAGCGCAGCAGGGTAGTGTACAGCTGTTTTGGCGCTCTTTTGCCTTCTCTGAGGAGCGGGCGGCAGCCATTTTCAGGGGACGCGTGGCTGACACGCTTCAGGGAAACGAGTGCAGGGAAGCGCTGTTTGCATTGCATTGGCATGTTTAATTTGATTTTTAGCGGAACCCTTTGCCTTTACCCCTTTTTCATGTTAGCCTGAGTGCTTTTAATTTGTTTGTTTCGTCGTGTTGGGCGGGAAATTCTCTTGTGGGGGGAGGGGAGTTTCTCACCGGCGTCGCCGGTCCCTTGCCCTTCCCTTGAATTTCGGGACGTGTCTTAGGGCCTGGGCTGCAGGGTGCGTTTGTCCAGTTTAAGAAAAAAAAGAAAAAGAAAAATAGTGTCCTCAGGACTGGGTTGAGAACCACTGCTCTTGGCACTCAACTCACAAGGCCAGGGAGTCTGTCTCTAGCTTCCTAAGAGTATTTCATTTTTGCCCCAGATTAAGGGAGTGCTTTTAAAGTTGGGTGAAAGGATACTTTCTGCACCAAAGGCATAAATTTAATAGGGAAGCCAGTAGAGTCCCTACATGGCGAATTGCTTTCTAAACAACTCTTATGGCATGCCCAGATCTTATCCAGGAATTCATTTTGTGCAATTCATGCTACTATCAAATTTACTTACAACATTTTAAGGACAGATAATTTCCTTTAATTTACTACCATGGTAGAAATAGTCCTTAAAGCATTACATTCAACAAATTGTCATAAACTTTCCATTTTGAGTACTAATGATCTTCTCTCTGCTGGAAAGAATTCTATCAAATATAGTGCACTTTACATGTCTATTACATATCAAAATTGGTATGCTTTACAGCCATATCAAAAAAATTTACTGTATGTGTCATGAAGGCAGACTCTGGTAAAGAATAAAATGAATCTGTGGAATTGGTTTTATAATTGAGTGTCTGCTTTATATTATGTAGACACAAATTAAGCAGCTGTTATATTGCTCAGAAAAACACATCTGGTAAACAAAACCAAAAGTAAATAGTGAAAGGATTGCATTTCCTGTGCAGTCAACCCACATGGTGGGGGAAGGCAACTCTAACAGCTTACCTGCATAAAGGGGTATTTTTAGTGCTTGTGTAAAATGGTTTGAGTAAACATTGCCCAGCTCGAATGTCATGAAAAGTATAAGCAGGGTTGCTTGGCATGTGTTCTTCTAGCTTTGGAACAAAAATAAATAAAAGCAGTCCAGTGGTTCTTTATAGGATGGGAAAGGAAAACATGTTCCATGTACAAACATTTTTCTGCCCGCACAAATAGACGGCGCAAAATATATAGGCAAAACTGGTGCATGTGCTTATATTTGCTAATTTGGAAAATGTTGGTAGCTTCTTTTTAAACATTTTGTGTGAGGTACATGTGTTAAAACCACCCATGTCCTTATAGTTATGTGAGTTATTTGAAGGTCTCTCCTAAAGAGCCATTGAATTGGAATGACTATAGCTCGTGCCTTTCTCAGCGGCTCAAGATGAAATTACAATATAACTTCATACCTAAGGCTGCCGGAGGATAGGCCGAAACAAGGGAAGTCTGGTCAGAACTTCCGGAGTTCGTTTCAAGATTCCCAAAGATTTCGGTCATTGCGGTTTGGAAGTTCGCAGAGGGGTCGCTTTCTGTCGCGCGGTCAGGGCTTCCGGGGATTTCGGGGAGCAAATAGAGGTTTTTCCTCAGGTTCTACCATGGCAGTCCGCAAGCCGCAATGAAATGCGGCGGATCCCGGCAGAAGGACCTCCGATAGGCGGGAGGCTGCGAGAGTTTCTTTCTGCTTGGACCCACATCACATCCGAACAGTGGGTGTTGGAGGTCCTTCGGCAAGGGTACGCGCTGGAATTAGCGCGGCCGGTGCGGGATTCCTTTGTCATGTCTCCCTGCAGGGGGCAGATGAAAACCTCCGCGATTCAACGTACGTTGCAGCGGCTGCTTCTTTTGGGGGGCTGTTGTGAAGGTGCCAGAAGCAGAGTACGGCGTGGGTCGGTACTCCATATATTTCGTGGTGCCAAAGAAGTGCGGAGCATTAAGGCCTATTCTGGATCTGAAGGGCGTAAATCGTTGTCTACGCGTTCCACATTTTCATATGGAGACTCTCCAGTCCGTCATTGTGGCGGTACGGCAAGGGGAGTATTTGACGTCTTTAGACCTCACGGAAGCCGCCTTACACATTCCCATTCGGGAGTCTCTTCAGAAGTTCCTCCGCTTTGCCTTTCCTTGGGGGCACTATCAGTTCCGCACGTTGCCTTTCGGTTTGGCGACGGCGCCGCACACCTTCACCAAGATAATGGTGGTGGTGGCGGCGTTGCACAAGGAGGGAATCCTAGTGCATCCCTACCTCGACGATTGGCTAATCCAGGCCAAATCCAAAGAGGAGAGTGTTCAGGTGACGGGCGGCGTGGTGGACTTTCTACAGAACCTCGGTTGGGTGGTCAATCCGGGCAAGAGTTGGTTGGAGCCCTCCCAGAACCTAGAATATCTGGGTGTGCGGTTCGACACCAAGAGTGGACAGGTGTTTCTTCCGCAACGCAGGGCACAAGGTCTCAGGATGCTGGTTCGCAAATTCAGGCTGGAGCCAGCTCCCTCGGCATGGTTTTACCTCAGGGTGCTGGGGACCATGGCGGCGACGATCAAAGCGGTGCCTTGGGCCAGAGTACATATGCGCCTGCTACAGGGATCTCTCCTTCACAGGTGGTCGCATCAGAGGGATGCGTTCAGCAAATGGCTTCCATGCCCATTCCAGGTCAGACAGTCGCTGCGCTGGTGGCTTCTTCCGGCATCGCTGGCGGCAGGAATGGCCTTGGAACAGCTGGAATGGTTGCCAGTGCTTACGGATGCCAGCCTGGGGGGCTGGGGAGCCCACTGCGACGGCCGGTTCGCACAGGGGTTTTGGTCGCCTCTGGGGAGTTCGTGGTCGATCAATCGTCTGAAGCTTCGGGCGGTTTGGCAGGCACTGCAGGCGTTTGAAACTGTCGTGGTGGGTCTGGTGGTCAGGGTCCTGTCTGACAATTCAGCAGCAGTAACCTACATCAATCGGCAGGGCGGCACGGGAAGTGCAGCCATGGAAGAGGAGGCGGATCTCTTGTTTGCTTGGGTAGACAGTTGGTTGACAGCAATTTTGGCAGCGCACATTGCAGGAAAGGACAATGTGACAGCCAACTTCCTAAGTAGGGTTTGAGTGGATGCGGGAGAGTGGGAGCTGCATCCGGACGTGTTTGCTCAGATTGCGGAGCGCTGGGGAAGCCCTGTAATGGATCTCATGGCGACCTTCCAGTCAGCAAAAGCCAACCATTTTCTTCAGCAGAAGGAGGGAAAGGATGTCGGAAGGAATAAATGCGTTAGTGCAGCGGTGGCCGACCTCAGGTCTTCTGTGTGTCTTCCCTCCGTGGGCTCTGATCGGCAGAGTGGTACAAAGAATCGGAGCTCATCCGGGCCAGGTTCTTCTGGTGGCTCCGGACTGGCCGAGGCGACCGTGGTACGCGGATCTGGTTCGGCTCGTGGACAGTGCCCCGTGGCGGTTGCCCGTGAGCGGATCTTTTGCAACAAGGACCGCTCTTCATGCCGCCAGTGGATCGATTCTCGCTTACGGTATGGCCATTGAAACGGCCAGGTTGAAGAGGAAAGGTTATTCTTCCGCGGTCATTTCCACGATGCTTAGGGTTCGGAAACCGTCCACGTCATTGGCATATGTTCATATCTGGCGGATATTTGAGGATTGGTGTTCGAGGAAGTAGATTCGGGCAGCTACGGTGTCAGTTCCCTCTATCTTACGTTTTTCCTACAGGATGGTTTTGATGAAGGTTTGGCGGCTAGTTCCCTGCGGGTACAGGTGGCAGCTCTCTCGTTATCGGGGGAAGGTTCAGGGCGTTGCACTCAGCCCATGCGGACGTTTTGCGTTTTTCTCAAAGCCATTTCCAGATTACGGCCGTCGTGTAGAGTGACAGTTCCTCCTTGGGATCTTAATTTAGTGTTAACAGCTTTGTCCAAGCCGCCCTTTGAACCGTTGTGTAGGGCGTCGGTGAAGGATGTGACTTTGAAAACGGTCTTTCTAGTGGCGATCTGTTCAGCGAGACGTGTCGGAGCTCCAGGCGTTGTCTTGTAGGGAGCCATTCCTGGTGTTTTCAAAGGAAAAGGTGGTGTTGCGACCGGTGCCATCGTTTTTACCGAAGGTAGTCTCTCCCTTTCCCATGAGTCAGACAGTTGTTCTGCCAGTTCTGGGTTTTTTGCGCAACGGCGATCAGGAGCGCAGTTTACGACACTTGGATGTAAAACGAGCGTTGCGGCAGTATTTGAAGACTTCTCAGTCTTTTCGCAAGTCTGACCGGCTGTTTGTCTTGTTCAGAGGAGTTCGCAAGGGAGAGGCGATGGCGAAGGCTTCCATTTCAAGATGGATTCGAGAGGCTATTACTTCCGCCTATCTACTGAACGGTCAGAAGGTGCCTTCAGGGTTGCGTGCGCATTCTACTAGAGCACAGGCGTCTTCCTGGGCGGAGCACAGCTTGGTACCGCCAGGGGACATTTGCAGAGCGGCTACTTGGTCGTTGCTGCATACATTCAGCAAGCAGCATCGGCTTGACGTGGCAGCTGCGGGGGATGCAGGTTTTGGGTCGGTGTTGCGTGCCGGCTGGAAAGGCCCATCCCGTTGATTACTGCTCTGGTACATCCCAGATGTAGAGGACTGAACTGGAGGAACGATAAGGAAATGATAATTACACTTACCTGGTAATTGTAGTTCCTTGAATGACGACAGTTCAGTCCTCCTTCCCTCCCTGGGTGTTTTCCTTTCATGGTGTGTGTTTGGCCGGCAGCACCACAATACGAAGCACAGGTAGGTCCTTTTCACTTCTTCTCTCTTCGAGGGTGTTTAGCAGGGAGGAGTGTAAAAGTTTTCGCACAGTCTGCGGTAAAGTTACAAGTTCAGGTGTTACCATGTGTTAGGTTCTTTGCATTACATTTCATTATCTTGTTTGTTGCTCCTTTGAGTCTGCTTTGTTAATAGTTCACACTGAGGCTGATGGGAGTGTGCAGCCAGCTATATCCAGTGATGTCAGAATTCTGATATGCCAGTCTCCAGCTGCAGGAGGAGGTTGACAACCCAGATGTAGAGGACTGAACTGTCGTCACTCAAGGAACTACAATTACCAGGTAAGTGTAATTATCATTTTCAGTTGATTCTGTGCTGCTGGGGTTGCCCCGAAATGGTTTTGATGGTGATATGTTCCAGTGCCAAAGTTTGCTGCTGCTTCAGTTTCCATCCGGAGATGGAGTCTGAGGGTGTCAACACCCTGAATGACATTGGTCAAGTCGGCACCTGCTGTATGTGTTTCCTCTGTGGCCCTTGGTTGGGCGTGTGACTTGGCGTATAGAATGCCACCTGGCCAGGATTGTTCTGGTGGTTCCAGATTGGCCAAGGAGAGTGTGGTTTGGAGACCTGATGGTGACTCCTGCAGGTGCCTCCTCTTCAGTTGCCTCTGTCTTGGGACCTATTGCGGCAGGGACCTATCATCCTGGAGGACCTGGAACCCTTCAAGTTTATGGCTTGGCTCTTGAAAGACAGCAAGTGCATAAGGGCTACTTTTTAGCAGTGGTCTCCACTCTGCTCCAGAGCCCAGAAGAGGTCTACCTAACTAGCATGTGTGTGGATCTGGTGCCTCTTTTGAGCAGTGGCACTTGGCAGTTGGTTCCTGAGGCGGCCAAGGTATTTTTTTTATTATTTGAAAGACTTAAATACTGCATTCCTTATCGGTCCTACAGTTCAGTCCTCCACCACTGGGTAGTGCACCTCCTCCTGCAGCATGGAGACTGGACAAGTCAAACTTGTGACATCACCGGGTATATCCTGCTGGTCTTCTCCCATGATCCCCCAGTGTGTCCAGTCTCCATGCAGCAGGAGGACGTAGTGAGCCTAGGTGCTGGGCTCACTTGAGAAGCAGTTAGTCAGGATTTGATTTACCTTGATTTTCTTTTTCCCTTTAAACCCTTTAAATGGTATTCAGTTTCATTTTAATTTTCAATTAATTTTATTTTCAATTTATACTTCCTTTATTTTCTTATAGCCTGCCTTAGTATAAAGAGAGGATCTGTCCCTTTTAAAAGTACATGCTGCCAGCTAGCCTCTCTGCTTGGGCTCCTTCGGGGTCTCTGTGCCCAGTGATGATCTCTCACCCAGGACTGTATGGGGGAGAGCTCTGTGGATCACACCTGCATTCTGGTGGTGTGCATGCGGCAGATCCCCATCGCTGCGGGAGCCTTAGGCCGTTGGGGGTTCTCCAGCCGGCGGACCTGGTCTCTCAGCGTCTGCTATTTCCGGTGGCGCATGGCTGCAGTGTGTCTTGACAACTTTTCACCCTGGGGGTACAGCGGGGTAACGGCTGAATTCCGACACCGCAGGAGAGGCTCTCGAGCCCGACTGGAGGGGCTCGGGGCTGTTACCGCAGCTGTGGTGTTTGGCGCCAATCGGGCCTGCTTTAGATTGGTGCCATTTTCTCTGCAGGGCTGAGGCCTCGTGGCGGAGAGCAGAGCAGCCCGCGTTTGGGCGGACGACGCTGTTCCACACTGCTCAATCCAGATAAGAACTTCATTTTACTGTTAATTTAATTTTAAGTTAATTTTACTTTCATTTTAATGTACTTATTAAGCTTGCGTGATTTTCCAATGTGATTAGGTTGGGGTTTACGTCATGTGGTGTGTGTTTGCCTTTGCCTGCATTCTGGCAGTTCGCAGCGTCTGTCAGCAGCAGGCTTCAGGCTGCCTCTGCGGCCGCTTATAACAGCGGTTGAGCAAAGCCACCTATTCTGTGTTCTACTTTTTGGTTTAAGTTTGGGGCTGTAAACCCTTCCCGTGGAATAGAGGTTCACCCTGCGCTTTTCTTATGTTCTGGAGGGAAAAGCGGGGTGCATATTCTCACACACTTCATAGGGCAGCTGAGTTTCTTGTCTGTAAATTATTTTCCACCTAAAGGTTTATGATAGAAGGTCTTTTACATTTTATGGGGCGGTTCGTCCTATGTCTTGGCATTTAGGGAATCTTTGGATGATCAATGCTAATAATCACAAGAATTAAACTGTAAACCAACAGAAGCCGACATGGTTGTCCGTGGCCACCAGAGGGCAGCTGGGGCATTCATAATGCCTTTCGGTGACTGACTAGTTTTTTGCCTCTTCTGGAAGTTTTAAAAAAAAAAAAGATTTAGCGCCAAACATGCAACTGAGATTCTGCAAGTCCAGATGGTGTGACCAAGGATTAAAATCCTTCTCTGCTGTATCATTTTGCGGGGTCTTGTGTTCTAAAGGCCATGAAGCATACATACTGTTCACGAAGTATCTATACTAGTCAGTGCTCCCATCCATAGCGCTGGGTTAATTACGAAATCTCATTCGTTTTTTGGGTTCACGCTAGAGGCAACCTCTAACGTTTCCGGGCCCAAGGCTGTTGGTGTTTCCCACCGCTATTTCTTCGCTGACAGGAGTGCCGGAGGGGATGCTGGTGTCTCACAGCTTCTGTAGCAGGTCCATCCCGGGATCAGAGGTTCCCTCCCCGATTTGTCGACAACTGTGATGCTGTATGTGATGTAGTTCTGGAGCCTATGCACTCAGAGTGCAGCTTTGCCCACTTAGCGGGAACAGTGGCCCGTCTGGGCCATCTGGGGAAAGGCCCATGCTGGAGATAATGAGACGTAATGTTGGATAGCTCAGTTCGGGACTTAGCGGTCCAGGGTTCTGGAAGGTTTGATAGCAGAAGTCAAGCCTCGCTGTCTGTGCCATGTCGGTCTCCTAGGTTCAGGTGTGCTCGCTGTCCTGTGTTTTGGGTGACAGGGGTGGGACACCTGGATGTGTGGAGCTGTATGCGGGAGTTGCTCGCATTGCCTTCGGCATCATTATTCGGTGCATTCACCTTTTGAGTGTGTCTGCATGTCTGTGTTCTGTCTGTGGTCTCATGCTCAGGTAATTGGTGCAGCAATGAGAGAGGTCCATTGGGATAACGTGAGAAGGGTTGTCATTGTGTTGCAGGGGGTTGCAGCTGCAAGTGGGAGCCGTCCTGATGGGTTCGGGTCACAGTCATCAGTTTTCCCTTCTGCATCCCGGCTGCCAAGTAGGCATGCTTCCAGGTCCGCCACTCAAGTTATTCTCAACCTCTTCTCATTGCGGGCAGGGGGGCTGGACAATCCCATCCTTCGGTCATTCCACTGACATCGGTTTCTAAGGTCACATATTCCCAGTCATTTATTTGGTTTGTTCTGCTGTCTGTTGGTGCAAGACAGGGTGTCAGCAGTCTGATGCTGTAGTCTATTTCCCTTGCCCTTGAAGGCGCTCGCAATTTACTTGTTTGTACCTCCGGAAGGGTATGTCGGTCAAGTCTAGAAGGCACTCCTGTGGGACCAGGATCCTCAGTCCTTCCGACCCTACATTGAGGTACCCGAGGGGGATTCACTCAGTTGATCGGCTGGCAACTTGCTCCAACCTCTAGGCCCTCCCTTCCCTACAGGCATCGCTGGGTCTTCCTGCTTCGTGGGGGCTAGCCGAAGGCCCATAGAGTTATGCTCAGCCGGCCCTGCCAAGGTGGGGACCTTGGGGGCACTGTTCCCTCTAAGCTGTGCGCATGTGCGCGCGCACACACCTCGCCAAGCGAGCGCACATACTTTATAACAGAGCGCACAAAAATTACGGTTCTGATTCTGATAGAAAACACAGACGTCTTAATTTAAAAGTTGTTGTGTATTTACGGTTTTCACACGTTCTACAATATTTTCTAGTGCAATCACTGTGGTGTACATACTGTATTCTGACGTGTAGTCAAATTTTAAAGTATATAACTCCAAGTGTTGTGGCGCACAAAAATTTAACCTTCCTTCAAAAGCTGCACAGCTGATATTTTATGCGCACACAGCCTACAGAAAATTAGAGGGAACATTGCTTGGGGGAGGATCAAATCCTAAGGATACAGGGAGTGCTGGACTCGGTTAGGCTAGGGCCCTTCAGGCCCAGTGTCCGGCTCCTTTTGGGGGCCTGTTCAGGTCTTCGGGTCATGACAGTGCTCCAAGAGGACTGGTAGGCTACACGGGGCTTGTCTTGGAGCAAGTGCTGGATGTCTGTAGGCTTATATTCAAAGCCGTCCTTTACATGTCCATCCATGGTGGCATGCTGTTAGGTGTGCCTTGTGGTCCTTATGAAATTGTAAAAAAACCAAAAAAAAAAAACCAAAGGAAAGCCTTAATTGTTGTCCCAACTTATTTCATGTACAGTTCTCCACTTTTCCTCCGGGAGCCTGGCCGGATCGTGATTAGATTCGGCTACATTTGGGAGGCCCTTTTGCGCAAGGCGTACGCAGCAGGCCCAGTGTTCAATCGTCTGACTTGTCCGGCGAGCGGTACGTCGGGCGTGGCAGGCGTTCGCAGCCACGGTGACAGATCGAGCGGTGCAAGTGCTGTCCGAGTACTCTGGGATGGTGGCCTACATCGATTTGCAGGGTGGTGTCAGTCGGGGGCCAGGGTAGCCCGAGCGGAGGGGCAGCGTGCGCGCTTACTATCCCGGCGGCCTGCGTCTTCGGTGGGGCCCGTGTCGTGGCGGATTTCCTTCGTGGAGTCTGAGTAATTGCCGGAGAAGGGGGTTTTCATCCGGCGGTGTTTGCATAGCGTATGCTCGGATGCGGTCAGCCTATATTGGACCGCTTGGCAATGTTCAGTCTGCGACGATGGGTCGCTGTTTCGCAGGCGACATGTGAGGATGCCGGAAAGCATTGACGCGTTGGTTCAACAGAGGCCGTAGCTGGTCCCTTCTATGACTTGTCCCTGGGGCTCTTTGTTGGTCGGCCGTTTTTTGCGAGTCCAAATGCTTCAGGGAAAGTTGATGTGGGGTCTCGGGCTAGCTGTGACTTTCATCTGTCGCCCACATACGGATATGCCTCGGGACCCAGGGAGGTTGCCGACGTTGGAGGCACTGTTGCTGCAGGTTTTCCTTTGACTATCTCCGGTGGATCAGTTATCCTTTATGGGGTGGTCATGGCTCGGTTAGGTTTTAAAAAGAATCGGTGTGAGTCCTGTATGTATTTAGGGCGCTTCTGTTAGACCGTCGCCCACTTACGGATTCTTGTCCAGAACCCTGTTGTGGCCGACGTTGGCGAAGTGGTTGCTGCAGGGTCTCCTTCGTCTGTCTCTGGTAGATCGGTTATCCCTTATAGGGTGGCCGTGGCTCGGTTGAGTTTTAAACGACAATAAGAAACAGAGGCTTGTGTGCTTTTCAAGTGCGTCGGTTAGACCGGAGGTTCGCGGAGGCAGCTTTGTGCGTTAGCAGTGTCTGTCC
The DNA here is from genome assembly GCA_033557465.1 of Ichthyophis bannanicus. Taxonomy (NCBI): domain Eukaryota; kingdom Metazoa; phylum Chordata; class Amphibia; order Gymnophiona; family Ichthyophiidae; genus Ichthyophis; species Ichthyophis bannanicus. The sequence goes on from CM066032.1 coordinate 645,634,276, forward strand.
TTCTGGGATGGAGTTTTCTTGCGGGACGGGTTGCTTCGGAGTTCGCAGCCAGATCCTGGGGAGTTCCATTGCCAGCTCTGCCCTGCTTTGGGGTCATCAAGCAGGGAGTAGCTGCGGTGCCCAGGTCAAGGTGGTACGCTTGCTCTGGTGGTTACCAGACTGCTGTCTCCTCGGAGGCTAGGTATTCCGCCGGGGCTGCTCAGTTTTGGAGGACAGTAGGTTGGTGGTCTTCAGTTCAGCGAGGCGAGTTTAGGAGTTGCAGGCATGGGCTTGGCAGGTACTCTTTGTCTTATCCAGGGAAAGAGTGGCCTGGCGGCCAGTTCCATAGGTGTGTGTTTTGCCGCACGTGGTTTTCCATTCTGCCCATGTTGCATCCCACCTCTCTCTCTGGATGGGCCTCGGTTCAGTTCTCCCTCGTGGAATCCGCCTGTGCCTGTCTTGTTGCTGGTTGTGAGACTTACGCAAGAACACTTCCTCATAACCTGCGTTCCTTAGTCCTTAGGAGAATGTGACGTCGCTTTCTGGTAGGTCTCATCGCTGCCTGTCCCTCCGCGGGGGTGGGTCATGCAGGAGAGAAGCGGTAGCTCCGCCTTGACACCCTGGTGAGGTCGTGTACCTAGGGGGGGGGTCTCGCGGTTTTTCCAGCAGGGCTCAGGTAGCCTTTTCAGTGAGTCTGTTTCTGGGGCGTTCAGTATGTTTGCGGTGGAGAGCGTGTCCTTCTGGGGCACTAGTAATGCTTCGGGCAGAGTTCAGTGTTTCGCCAGTGAAGAGGGTTGGAGTGGGCTCTCGGTCGTGTCTTCCTGGTTTTCATAACGTCTATTGACGGGAGGAGCAGGCAGGGATCGGTGCCTGTTCTGTTCGTTTGGGTGGCGAGCCGACTGGAAAGGTCCCTCCCAATGATTACTGCTCTGGTACATCCCAGTGGTGGAGGACTGAACTGTAGGACCGATAAGGAAATGGAAATTACACTTACCTGGTAATTGTTCCTTGAGGGAGTACAGTTCAGTCCTCATTCCTGCCCAGGGATGGTTATCTCAGACACGAGGCGTCGGTTAGGGGAGTGTTTCCGGTTCCTAGAGTCGGCTCTGTAATTGCGAGAGCACTCTTTGCCTATGCTCTTCCTTAGTTCTCCTTCCTTCTGGCTGTCTGTTTCCTGCTGTTTGGTGTGCAGGAGGACAGGGGCACGGAGGAGGGTGTTTTCGGCTCTTTCTCTTGGGGCGCTGTAGTTTTAAAGTTGAAGTTTAGGCATAGCATTGTATTTTGTACCTTTTTTAAATGGTGGTTTGTTTGCTCCTTTGAGTCTGCTTTGTCAGTAGGTCACTGGGGGATCATGGGAGAAGACAGCAGGATATATCCGGTGATGTCACAAGTTTGACTTGTCCAGTCTCCATGCTGCAGGAGGAGGTGCACTACCCAGTGGTGGAGGACTGAACTGTACTCCCTCAAGGAACAACAATTACCAGGTAAGTGTAATTTCCATTTTCCAATGATCAAGGTGTTTTACAAATAACAATGTTTTCTGTAATATCAAGTTAACATGTGGCCTATTGCCAACCTAACACTGTAACATTGCAACACAGCTATTATTAGAATGACAGGTATAAGGAATGGGCCCGGAGAAGGACCTTTTCCTTAGCTCCTTGAAAGTTCATGTGGGAGCTTTGGCCTGTTTCCGAGGTCCAGTGGCTGGTAAGTCTCTAGCCTTGCACCAGGATGTGTCTCACTTTCTCCAGGGGCTTCCCCTATGGGGTGTGATCCCTTCCTGGGATCCGGGTCTTGATAGCAGCACCCTTTGAGCTGTTCACACATGCCACTTTGAAGGCTTTGATTACCAAGACTATTTTTTGGTTGTGATTTGTTTCGCAAGGTGGATTTTAAAGCTGCAGGCTATTTTCCTTCAGTCTGTACTTTCCTTCTTGCCTAAAGTGCTATCTCCAGGAACAAGCAGGAATGAGTCTTCACATATGGGTACGTCGGTACCGATGGAGCCTGCACGGGAATGCTCCCCAGCATCCAATCAAAGCTTTTGGGAGCATCCCTCGCACCTGCGCGCTGACTTCCCGCCCTTTCCACTTCTTCTCCTCAGTTTTCGTTTTTCCGCGGAGCCGGCAGGACGTCGTCCTGTCACCGCAGAAACCTTTTTCTTTAAATACTTCATTTCTTGTCTTGTGGTTGCAGCTGTTTTTCCCGCCGACACCGGTATCGCCGGTGGGGTTTTCTTTTCTTTTTTCTTAAACTCAGAGATTTTTCCCTCTGTTTCTGTCTTAACTTTTTTGGGCCTACAAGGCCTCTCCATCATGGAGCCGCCTTCTCCTGAGAAGTGCCTTCACTGTGGAAACAGTTTTCTTTTTAGACTCCAATCTCTGGTGTCTGACCTGTTTGGGTCCTGACCCTTTTTCCCCTGAGCTATCAGGCTGTAATGCTGAGAGAAGACCTTCCCTCTTTCGAGTTTCCCTCGATACCGTTTTCCCTCCTGCAGTGAGGGCACCGGGTTTTTCTTCTCTACAGGATCAGGTAACCCACAGTCTGTTAAGACTTGCCAATCCTTGAGTGGTAGGTCTCATGCCACGCATGATGACGGCTCCGGCCTTGCCCTCAAGACCCCATTGGCATTAAAACCACGGCGGGAGTCTTCGGGCTCCAAAGCATTTCAGGGGTTTCAGGTTGTTCCTGGGGCTCACCCCTCACAGAACATACCTGAGCCGTGCTCGGGGGTGGTATCCGCTTCGAGCGGTACTGATACCCCGGCACCGGTGTCGAGTGTCCCACTCTTCACCAGGGATCGTCATCCGGCGTCCTCGGTACCTTCGGGACCGATCGATACGACCCAGAGTGACTTCCCTGTATCAGCATCGCCGGTACCACCACCGACATCGGTGCACTCTAGACATGCATCGATAGACTCGCTCCCTTCGATGCCGAGTCTGGAATCGATGTCTAGATGACTGGGTACCGACGCGCCTTGGAACCGACCCTTGTCGTTTCCGGATGCGCAGTACCGAGGATACTCACCAAGACTCTGGTTACCTCGGTACCGCTTGAGCAGCCTCCGATGACGGCCTCGATGCCATTACCAGTATCAGTATCTATGTCGATTTCCAGCAGCTACATCGATGCCATCGATCCTTTCCATGCCTAGTTTGGAATCAATACCTGGCATAGACGATGCAGTACTAACTGCCTCAAATCGTGACTGCCAGTATCATTATCCATCTAGTAAGGTTCTTTTTCTGCACCAGACCAGTACATCCTCTGGGGCTCAGGCTGCATCTTCATCCTTAGCCTTCCCAGGGATGGTTCCCATTGGAGATCCTTCTTTTCAGAAGTTTCTCCTTGACATGGCAACCTTTCTTGCTATTCCTATCCCTGGCTGTAATCTTAACCAAGGCTCTCCTGCAGAAAAGGGAAATATAATGCTTCCTTTACATCATTCTTTGCAGGATCTTCTTCTGAGAATATGGGAATCACCTTTAAGGGTTCCCTCACCACCTACAGCAACTAATGTTCTGTATCAGGTGCCCCCCTCTCCAGGGTTTCAAAAGAATCAACTTCCCCATCATTCCATTGTAATGGAATCGGTAATGAGGAAGGTAAAAAGCAAGAAGCAGCATTCTTCTTATCCGCCAGGTCGTGCTTCTAGAGCACTTGATGCCTTTGGACGTCAAACCTTCCAAACATCTATGCTGGCATCAAGAATTATTTCTTATATATTTTATGAGTCTAACACTCCAGGAGGTCACAAAGAAATTATCTCTTTTGACTCCTTTTTTTTGTCAGAGCCTAAGGCTGCTGACTATTCCTTGCTTCTTAGTCATAGCCGGAATATCTCTTGGTTTCTTTCTCGTGCTTCTCTAGACTCTTTTGAGTCTGTTAGCAGATCCTCTATTGCCACTGGAGCACGTCGTAGAGCCTGGCTCCAAGCTTCTGACTTGAGCAGATGGGCACAGCATACACTGGGTAATTCTCCTTGTACTGGAGAAAATCTCTTCAATAAGGAGGCTTTACGTCAGGTTGCTCATTGCTCCACTGACTTCCCTGGTTCTGGAGACCATTCTAAGCCGCCTTCTTCCCCAGGAGGTAGGAAATGTCCTACCAAGCCTTCTTTCCCTAAGAAAGAAGGTTTCACTCTTCTCCTGCCCATCATCCAGAGGCGCCCAAGCAAGGGACACCTCGTCCTAGTCTGAAATTTCCAAATTCTAGCCAGTCTCAACATACCCAGCAACCATAGGTTCTGAAGGTTACAATCTACAGTTAACTTCTTAACAGAAGTTTGTTCACTGTTTTTTCTTAAAGCTCTACACTGGAGTTTTCCTTTTTCAGTATGCTAAGCTGTCAGGATATTCTTGTCCATGGGTTACAGAATTCTCCTCTTCTTACTACCAAGAAGGGAAGTTACAACTATCTCATGATAGTTTCTGTCCCAACATGAACATTTTTTCCTTCAGCTGACTCGCCATATGGGTAAGTCACCCTTTTCCCTCTCATCCAGGGTTTCCCCTGACTGAGTGGTACCATACTGAAAAGCTTCTCTAGCTTTCATTCCAGTGTAGATTTTTTTTTTTTTTTGTTTCCTTGAATACATTCTCAAGATAACTCATCAGGCAGGGACAGGAATATCTCCTCCCCCTTTGTTTCTCTTTGTTTTGCACAGTAAGATTCTCTCTGCTGTCTCTTTCAGCTGCTGTGCATGCAGGAGTTCCAGTGATTGAACTACTGGTACTTTTCCACACGTTCCAGTCTATCTTCCACAATTTTGGTCTAGTCTCAGTAGTGATTCCAAGCTAGTCCTCATCTATCTTGGATAATCCTACTCACTTAGGCTTCTCACATTATCTTCTTTCTAGCCATCTCCTTTTCCTAGGATGTGGCAACACACCTGACTTCAGTCAGTTTTATCTCATAATTCTCCTGCACAATGCTCTCTGCAATCTTCAGAGAAGCTTTCTACTATGGGCCCTTGCTACAGAGCATTGATCTTTGTCTCTGAGGGCTATTCTATATAGTAGAAAAAAGCTTATAAATCATTCCCATGACTGTGAGGGTTCTCCACACCCTCTTGTCTCCTGTTATAATTCAAAATATAAGCTTTTTCTGCATGAATATCCAAGGTTATTAGTAACGCATGATACCCCTATGTCCCTTCAGTGGGTCCTCTTGGTATCTCCTCTATGCGTTTCTACCCATCTACCACGTCAGAGTTCTAAAGGACTCCCGACTTGCTCTTTACAGACTGATATTATCCTCTGTTTTTCACGCAACCATCCTGGTTATTTTACTGGATTGCATTTCTGCATCCTCTTAGCCCACGGAAATAGATTCTCTATATATCTGTCGAGTGGGTTTCACCCTCTTATTGGATGAATCTTTCCCCTCACATTCCCCATGTGAATGTTCTTATGGGGCTTAGTGTATCTTCAGACTTATTGTCATGTATGTAAATATCTCTATATATGCCTCTACATACATATGTCTGTAAGTTGTGTGTGCATAATTATGCATATATATATATATATATATATTTATATTTATATATATATTGATACATCTAGATATGCAGAAATATGTATGTAATACAATCTCCTCACTGTCTATGCTATAGCAATTTGTACCTTTCTCAGAGGTTACAGACAGTGGGCTCCCTTTTTCTTACTGTTCCTTAGTATGTGGGGACTGTTATGCTCACAACCACTACTGTGGTGATAACAGCTTCCGCTTTGCTCTAGGTCTCCCTATCCTTGAAGATTCAAGCTTTAATATCTTTCCTATCTCTCATCAGCTAGGAAAGATAGTGTACATCTTCATTGTTTTTGAGTACACATTGTTCTGCTTGGGAATATGGGCTCTTTTCCATAACCCTTCTTCCCTCCAAGACTGGGCTAGTTGTCCAAATCGGTCAGTCTTCTTCTTTTAGTCCTCAGTGTTATGACTCTGTATCTAAAAGACTTTTCAGCTTTTTCTCATAAAGCTTTCCATTGAAGACCTGCCATTCTAATCCTACCCCAGTTGACACCTGGATCACCTGCTAATTCCAGGTCTGAACCTTCACCCTCACTGCTGTGAGGTCACCTTGAGGATTCCGCTACTGCATATCCAGTAGACTCCATCACGCTTTCTACTTCCTACAATCCAGTAGGTAAGCTCCATATTATACCTGTTCATTAAATGATTTTAATGGTACTTATCATACATGCCATGGACTCCTCTCCTGTAGTCCTTGGGTTTGCTGTTTTCCTTACAGCTCTTCTATTCTCAACTCCTACCCTCCATTCCTTCATGGGATGCCGGAGATCCTGTGTGGGAAATGCACTCCTGATCCAGGAACATCGATTTTATGGGATCTCCCCCTGGCATCTCTAGCTAGGGAGTCCCCATATGTGAAGACTCATTCCTGCTTGTTCCTGGAGATAGCACAGTTACTTACCTGTAACAGGTGATCTCTGGGAACAGCAGGAATAAGTCTTCACAACCCACCCACCTCCCCTAGGAGTTGTATCTATCTTCCTTTCCTCTTTCTCTCCTTTGTCTCAGCTATGATACTCAACTGAGGAGAAGTGGAAAGGGCGGGAAGTCAGCGCGCAGGCACGAGGGATGCTCCCCAAAGCTTTCTGATTGGATGCTGGGGAGCATTCCCGTGCAGGCTCCGTCGGTACCGACGTACCCATATGTGAAGACTTATTCCTGCTGTTCCCAGAGATCACCTGTTACAGGTAAGTAACTGTGCTTTCTCTTTCATGTGAGCCAGGTCATCTGCTTGCCCTCCTTTTAAGGATTAGTGTCTGGAGGAAGGAAAAGGATCTTTGCCTTGTAGATGTCTGGAGGATGCTTCTCTGGTGCTTGGAAGTTATGAATTCCTTTCATAAGTCTGGCCATCTTGTTCTGTTTGCTGGCTTGCGCAAGGGTGATGCGGCAGCTAAGTCTACTTTGGGGCACTGGATTAAGAATGCCATTGCCTCTGTGTATCTGTTGCAGAATTGGCTGGTTCCAGAATGTTTGCATGCCCATTCTACCTGAGCACAGGCATCCTTGTGGGCAGAGCAGAGATTGGTAGCCCCTGCAGACATTGTTAGGCAGCAAAGTGGGCATCACTCCACTTTTTGTTAAGCATTGATTTCCACGTGCAGGTGGATGCTGTGGCTCAAGGGTTTTGTGAGCTGCTGTCTTCCCGCCAAATACAAAGCTACAACTCCCCTAATCTGGACTGGTCTAGCAGGGCGATATGGAAGGTGACTTCCTTATCGTCACTCCAGTCCAGTCCCTTCACTTCTGGGTTGCGTAACCCTTCCAGCAGCTTGGAGGCTGAGCCCATCTTTTTGGGGGATGGAGCGGTATAAATACCACTGGGACCACCCACCCACTCCAGTATTCTCAGCCTCCAAGCAGCTGGAGGGTTCCGTAAGCCTGGGGCTTACTGGAGTCCTACATTTAATTTGCTTAGTTTACTTAATTTTTTACTTAATTTGTGTTTAATTTTACCTTTCAGTAATTTTCCTTTATTTCCTTTATTTGGCGATTTTAGGGGCTCTGCTCCTTTAAGAATTATTTTCTCCCTCCCCCCCCCCCTCCTCAAGCTCCGACGCGGCTCGCAGAGCAAAGCCGCGGGTTGTAGCAGCGGGGAGGTGCTCTGCTCTACCCGGCTTCCTTCACTCCTTGCTCTGCCGTCGTGGGGGAAAAACAGCCTCGCGCCGAAGCCCTGAAGGTGGCTGAGCGCTAGAGGCTGCAACGACAACCGGAGGGGAGTCTTCCATCCCGGCCCGACGCGACTGACCGCGGAGAAGAACCACGAGGTACCCCGGGTTTCTCACGGTGCGATCAGACGGCGATCGCACTCGTGATTCTCTAAGGACTCAGCACCGGTCGCAGCGGGGGAGTGCAGGCAGACGCCAGAGTCCTTTTTCCCCGAGCAGGCTCCACGTGGTGAGGCCTACCACGTGTAGAGCCCTCGGGTGGGATTCTCAGCATCGGGCCCAGGATCTACAAACTGCAAGTACCTCCCTTAGGGGACAAACGAGAGCTAGCCACTATTTGTATCTAAATTTTATTAATTTTATTATTTTCAATGTATTTTGGTTAGTTTCAGGCTAGATGTCTATTCGATTTATTTAACGTTTATTTTTTAATCGCCATTATCTCAATTGGTTTTAGTTAAGGTAATCCCTTTAGATCTCCTGGGGGTTTTGTTAGGTTTTGAGCCCTAAGGGAAATTGGGCTCTGGTGGTAAGGGCCTACTAAGTTAAACCCCAATCTTTCCCCATGGCATCCAAGCCACGCTGTCCTTCATGTGGGACACGCAGGGGCACCTCCGCAGAGACAGGGATCTGCAGGAGCTGCGCCGCAGTGGCTACATCAGTGGAACAGGAGATATTGCAGCCTTCCCAGGGATCGTCTGACCCTCTAGTAGGGGAAGGGGGGTCCCAGGGTTCGGTCTCTACCCCCTCTGAGCTACCCACGCCTCCTCTGCTTCCTCCTCCCCCTCCCTCGAATGCAGGAGGGGACGGAGAATTTTTCTCCCCTGACTTCATCCTGTTACTCCATAAGGCCTACTGCCTGCGCAAGCAGGGCCTAGGGGCAGATGAGGTGACCACACCAGGGGAAGAGAGATCATCCAGACTCCTAGGGGCGATCAATCCAGAATCCAGCATCCCTGCTAAGCGTCAGCGGCTGGACGGGGAAGAAGACCTCCTACCGTCTTTTTCCCAGGGGACTCCGGAGGAGGAGGGTTCGGTGAAGGATTTGGACGAGGATGAGGAGGAGCTGGAAGAAGGAGAGATCCCGGAAGAAGATCAATCTCGGATAGTTAGGGTCTTTAGGCGAGAGGAGCTTCCGGCACTAATTAATGAATCCTTAAAAGTACTCAATGTGGCCTCAGATGTACCATCACAGGAGGAGGCTTTGGAGGACTCCTTAATACAGGCCATTAGGAAATCCCAGAAGGTCTTTCCGGTCCACAGAGTAGTACGCCAGATGATCCAGGAAGAATGGGACCAACCGGAATCCAGTCTAAGAGGAGTCCGAGCCATGTCCCGCCTATACCCTCTCCCAGAGTCAGATAAGGAACTGCTAAAATCACCCAGGGTGGATGCAGCGGTATCTGCAGTCACTAAGAAGACGACTATCCCAGTTGAGGGCAGTTCAGCCTTAAAAGACGCACAGGACAGGAAGCTGGATACACTCCTGAAACAAGCCTTTGATGTAAGTGCCCTTGCATTACAGGCCTCCGTGTCAGGAGCCTGGGTAGCTCGAGCCTGCCTAAGATGGGCTCAGCAGCTTCAGTCAGAGGACTCTTCGGCCGAGATCCAGGCAAACTCCGCCAAAGTGGAATCCGGCGCAGCCTACTTGGCGGATAGTCAGTATGACCTCATCAGAAGCCTAGCCAAGAACATGGCCTCGGTGGTGGCGGCTAGGCGTTATCTGTGGCTACGTAATTGGGCAGCTGATGCGTCCTCGAAGGCGCGGCTAAGTCTACTCCCTTTTAAAGGGAAACTTTTATTCGGTGAGGATCTGGAGAAGCTGGTCAAGGATCTGGGCGAGTCTAAAGGAGGGAGGCTTCCGGAAGATAGACCGAGACTAGGCCGCTCCCAAGCCCCTGTGCGCACTCAGCCTAGGGAGACGCGGAGATTTCGGACCGCCAGATCAAACCCCTTTTCCAGGGGCCGGTTTCCCTCTAAGGGACAAGGTTTCAGAGGTTTTCGAGGGGCAGGTCGGGGGTTTGGAGCTTCCTCCTCCTCCTCTTCCTCCTCCTTCTCGGGCCCTAGGAAGCAACAATGAGGTGTCGGGGGTCCAGGGGGAAGGACGGCCGGTAGGCGGCCGCCTGAGGCTGTTTCTCCCCGCCTGGACCCGGGTCACGTCCGATCAATGGGTTCTAGAGGTGATCAGAGAAGGTTACGCGCTAGAATTCGCAAAGCAAATCCCACCGGCTTTTGTTCAGTCGCCCTGTGGAGCTCCAGCAAAAAGGGCAGCGATCGAGTCTACTCTTGCCCGTCTAATAGACTTAGGGGCGGTAATTCCAGTACCCCCAGACCAATACGGATCCGGTCGGTACTCGATTTACTTTGTGGTCCCGAAAAGGGAGGACTCCTTTCGGCCAATCCTAGATCTAAAACAAGTCAACCGCTGCCTCAGGGTACCTCACTTTCGGATGGAGACCCTACGTTCAGTCATAGCGGCCGTGAGAGGAGGGGAGTTCCTCACTTCCCTCGACTTGACGGAAGCCTACTTGCACATCCCGGTCAGGAAGTCCCATCAACAATTCCTGAGATTCGCGGTACCAAGAGGCCACTTTCAGTTCCAGGCCTTGCCTTTTGGCCTTGCCACGGCTCCCAGGACTTTCACCAAGGTAATGGTCGTAGTGGCGGCCTTCCTAAGGAAGGAAGGCATATTAGTACACCCCTACTTGGACGACTGGCTAATCCGCGCAAAGTCAGCTCCGGAGAGCCACTCGGCAACGGCCAGAGTGATTCAGGTCTTAGAGGAGTTGGGGTGGGTCATCAACCGGACAAAGAGCAGGTTGACTCCCTCTCAGGAACTCGAGTATCTCGGAGCAAGATTCGACACCCTCAGGGGCAGGGTGTTCCTGTCCCGGTCAAGGTCAAGAGATCTAAGGATTCTAATCACGCAGTTCCTGGCCAGAAGAAATCCCTCAGCCTGGCATTATCTCCAAGTTCTGGGAACTATGGCGGCATCAATAGAGGTGGTGCCATGGGCCAGGGCCCACATGCGACCGCTGCAGCGGGCGCTATTGCGTCGTTGGTCTCCTCAGCATCAGCCCCTTTCGATGCAGTTACCTTGCGCTCCACGGACCAAGCAGTCCCTACAATGGTGGAGGTGCCCGAAGAACCTGGACCGCGGAATGCCCCTCGATCCCCATCAGTGGTTGTTGTTAACGACGGATGCCAGCCTGACAGGCTGGGGAGCGCACTGCGAGGACCAGTTCGTCCAGGGTCTCTGGTCACAGTTGGAATCACAGTGGCCCATCAACAGACTGGAATTGCGGGCTGTCACTCTGGCTCTCAAGGCATTCAGGATATTAGTGCAGGGAAAGGCTATTCGAGTTCTCTCCGACAATGTCACCGCGGTGGCCTACATCAACCACCAGGGAGGCACCAGCAGTCGCGCCTTAGAGAAGGAGGCGGACTCTCTTTTCCAGTGGGCGGAGTCCCGGCTTCTAGCTCTGTCAGCGCAGCATGTGGCGGGAGAGGACAACGTCACGGCCGACTTCCTCAGCAGGTGCAAGATAGACCACGGGGAATGGGAGCTGGAACAAGAGACCTTCAACCAGATAGTAGCCCTTTGGGGCTGCCCAGTCATGGACCTCATGGCACGGTTCTCTACAGCCAAGGTGGACAGATTCTTCAGCCGAAGGAAGGAAAGGATGTCCGAAGGCTTAGATGCCCTGTCTCAAAAGTGGCCTTCGGAGGGTCTTCTCTATGTATTCCCCCCTTGGGCTATGATCGGGAAAGTTCTCCAACGGGTAGAGTCTCACCATGGCTTGGTAATTCTCATAGCTCCGGATTGGCCTCGCCGCCCATGGTATACCGATCTGATCAGGCTGCTCGCCGACCGTCCTTGGCGGCTCCCTTTCAAAAGGGACCTGCTGAGGCAGGGTCCGGTCCGGATGCCTCACGTGGATCGGTTCTCGCTTACGGCCTGGCTATTGAGAGGGCGCGGCTGCTAAAACGAGGATACTCAGGAGCGGTAATCTCGACTCTACTGAAAGCCAAAAAGCGCTCGACCTGTCTTTCTTATGTAAGAGTTTGGCGCATCTTCGAAGCTTGGTGCGCGGAGCATCGTCGGAAACCGCTTTCGGCCTCGGTTCCGGAGATTCTGGACTTCTTGCAAGCAGGCTTCGAAAAGGGCCTGGCGCATAGCTCCTTGCGGGTTCAGTTGGCGGCTATCTCTTGCTATAGAGGAAAGGTCCGGGGCAGACCCTTAGGGGCGCACCCGGACGTTGCCAGGTTCCTACGAGCGGTTAGTCGGCTACATCCGCAACGGAGATCGGTCATCCCTCCTTGGGATCTCAACTTAGTGCTAAGTGCCTTGGTCGGGGAACCCTTCGAGCCAGTGAAGAGAGCCTCCTTAAAGGATTTAACTCTAAAGACAGTCTTCCTGGTCGCCATTTGCTCGGCCAGAAGGGTCTCAGAATTGCAGGCGCTCTCGTCCCAGCCCCCCTTCCTGGCCTTTCTCAGGGACAAGGTGGTTCTGCGTACAGTACCGTCCTTCTTACCCAAGGTTATCTCTCCTTTTCATGTGAACCAGACAGTTACCCTGCCAGTCTTAGCGTCTAAGGGGCAGATAGGTAAAGACGACAGGCTGCGTCTTCTAGACGTCCAGAGAATCTTGAAACGTTACCTTTCGCGCACAGCGCCATTCCGAAAGTCCAACCGTCTGTTCATCCAGTTTGGAGGGCCGCACAAAGGGGAGGCGGCGGCCAAGGCTTCCATCTCCAGGTGGATCAGAGAGGCGATTGCCTCCGCTTACATCCTGAAGAGGAAGCAGGTTCCGATGGGGCTGCGGGCCCACTCCACTAGGGCTCAGGTGGCCTCTTGGGCGGAATTTTCCCTGGTACCTCCGCTGGACATCTGTAGGGCAGCGACTTGGTCATCGCTGCATACCTTCTCCAAGCACTATAGGTTGGACGTGCAGAGTGCAGCGGACGCCCGGTTCGGGCTAGCGGTTCTTCAGTCCGGTATGCCGGAACCCTCCCAGGGGTGAACTGCTCTGGTACTTCCCAGAAGTGAAGGGACTGGACTGGAGTGACGATAAGGAAATAGTAATTAGATCTTACCTGCTAATTGCTGTTCCTGAAGGAACGACAGTCCAGTCCCTGATCCCACCCGTTCCGGCAACCGTTTCACACCTCGGGTTCAGGGCAAGGCATCGTTGGGGCCGTAGCTCCTGTACGGCAGGAAGAAGTCCGGGAGGAAGCCGGCTCGGGTAGAAGCAGACATCTCCTCAGGCTATTCCCAGGCCTCCTCTCCTTGGTTTTCCATTTAAAAAAAAAAGAAAAAAAAAAAGATTTTTCAATATATATGCCTGTTGCATAGGTTTGAGTTTGTTATAGTTAAGTTTCCAGTAAGAGTTTGTTAGATCTGCTTTTTCAATCGAATACTGGAGTGGGTGGGTGGTCCCAGTGGTATTTATACCGCTCCATCCCCCAAAAAGATGGGCTCAGCCTCCAAGCTGCTGGAAGGGTTACGCAACCCAGAAGTGAAGGGACTGGACTGTCGTTCCTTCAGGAACAGCAATTAGCAGGTAAGATCTAATTACTATATTTTTACTTACCAGTTAATGTCCTGTCCTTGAGTCCTGCTAGACCAGTCCAGGGTCTGCCCCTGAAAACTGTATTGCTCTGTTCTGCTGTGGTACCCTTGGGTCCACTATGATTTTTTTTTACTTGGCTCCGCATGTTCATCTTCTGACAGCCGCCTGTGTTATGCTTTCCTGTACATAGTTCTCTACTCATTGTTGCCCACATTGAAGTTGTGTGAAGCTTGCCGTGTTCTCTCGGTTTTGCCTAGGACAAGGCCTTAGCCCTAGTTGAGTGGGCCTGGAGGCCTGCAGGCACTTGCCTGCCCTTCAACAAATTCAGCCTTAGAGGCTACTTCCCCCTTCCAGGGTCCACAGAAGATAAACAAACAACATCTTGAGTGCCAAAAAAGCTGGGTCACTGCCAGGTAACACTTCAGAGCCCTGCAAGCGTCTAGTTTATGCAGGAGAGAGAGCTCTGGTGAGTCTTGTGTTCTGTAAACGAGGGCAGAGGAGCCACCTGATTGAGGTGAAACTACCTTGGGCAAAATAGAACGGGACTGTCTCTAGGACCACCACCTTATTACCAGAAAGGGCTCCTTGCACAAAAGTGCTCAGAAATCTGAAAGCTGCTGGGCAGAACAAATGGCTACAAGAAAGATGACCTTCAGGTCAGATCCTTGAGCGAGGCCCCCTGAAGCAACTTGAAGAGCGGACTGCCCAGATCAGATAAGACCAGGATGAGATCTCAGGCCAGGACCAGCATTCTGCTAGGTGGCCACAGATGCTGAACACCCCACAAGAAACATAGAAACATGATGACAGAAAAAGACCACAAGGCCCATCTAGTCTGTCCTTCCATAACAACAACTACAACAGTCCACTTTTTACCTTTAGAGATCCTCTGTGTTGGTCCCATGCTTTTTTGAATTCAGTTACTGTCCTCATCTCTACCACCTCCACTGGGAGACTATTCCACGGATCCACTACTCTTTCCGTAAAGAAATATTTCCGCATATCACTCCTGAATCTATCTCCCTTCACCCTCATCCCATGTCCCCTCGTCGCAGAACTTGCTTTCAATTGAAAGAGGCTCTCTCCCTGAACATTTATGCCACGGAGGTATTTAAACATCTCAATCATATCACCTCTATCCCGCCTTTCCTCTAAGGTGTACATATTAAGATCCTTAAGTCTGTCCTCATATGCTTTATAATGAAGACTACTAATCATCTTAGTAGCAACCCTCTGCACCGACTCCATCCTGTTCACATCCTTTTGAAGGTGCGGTCTCCAGAATTGCACACCATACTCCAAATGAGGTCGCACCAAAGACTTATACAGAGGCATTATCACCTCCTTTTTTCTGCTAGCCATTCCTCTCCGTATGCACCCAAGCATCCTTCTAGCTTTTGCCGTCGCCTTTTCTACCTGTTTAGCTACTTTAAGATCATCGGACACAACTACACCTAGGTCCCGCTCTTCTTTAGTGGACAAAAGTACTTCACCTCCTATGCTGTATTGCTCCCTTGGATTGCTGCAGCCCAAATGCATGACCTTACATTTTTTAACATTAAATCCCAGCTGCCAAATTCTAGACCATTCTTCAAGCTTAGCTAGATCCCTCCTCATGTTATCTACACCTTCCTGGGTGTCTACTTTATTGCAGATTTTGGTATCATCCGCAAAGAGGCAAACCTTACCAGACAGCCCTTCCGCTATATCACTAACAAAGATGTTAAAAAGAATAGGACCAAGGACAGATCCCTGGGGCACACCACTGGTAACATCCTTCTCCTCAGAGTGAGCTCCATTTACTTGTACTCTTTGTCGCCTCCCACCCAACCAATTTCTAACCCAAGCAGTAACTTTAGGGTCCATCCCTAGGGTGCTCAGTTTGTTTATAAGTCGCCTGTGAGGAACAGTGTCAAAGGCTTTACTGAAATCTAAATACACCACATCTAGAGCTCTCCCTCGGTCCAACTCCCTGTTCACCCAGTCAAAGAAATCAATCAGATTTGTCTGACAAGACCTGCCTCTGGTGAATCCATGCTGCCTCGGATCCTGTAATCCGCTGGACTCCAGAAACCTCACTATTTTCTCTTTCAACAGCGTTTCCATTAATTTACTCACCACCGAAGTTAAACTAACCGGCCTGTAGTTTTCAACCACATCCTTACTTCCGCTTTTGTGTAAAGGCACCACATGAGCCTCTCTCCAGTCCTTTGGCACCACTCCCGACTCCGAGGCATTGAAAAGGTCAGTCAGTGGAGTTGCTAGAACGTCCCCAAGTTCCCTCAGTATTCTAGGGTGTATCCCATCCGGTCCCATCGCTTTGTCTACTTTAAGATGTCCCATCGCTTCTGTTCTTATTTGTGGGTGTTTTCTGAGGTCCTGCTCCTGGTTCTTCATCTGTGAACACAGAACAAAAATATTTGTTAAGCAATTCCGCTTTATCCTTATCAGCTTCTACATATTCCCCCCCTGTACCCTTGAGTCTGACAATACCACTTTTGCCCTTCCTCTTCTCACTAATATATCTGAAAAATGTCTTATCTCCCCATTTTATTGCATTGGGTATTTCCTCCTCCTTTTGAATCTTTGCCTTCTTGACTACTTTGCTAGCTTCTCTAAGTTTTTCCAAATACAGATGCCTGTCTTCCTTTCTCTGTGATCTCTTGTATTTCATGAAGGCCTCCCTCTTTTTCTTCACTTTTTCAGCTACTTCCTTCGAAAACCATAGCGGTCTCCTGTTCCTTTTGCCTTTATTTACCATGTTAACAAAAAGGTTGGTTGCCTTTAAAATACCCCCTTTCAGTTTTGCCCACTGTTGTTCTACATCCCCCAGCTGTTCCCATCCCACTAACGACTCCCTGAGGTATTGGCCCATCTTTGCAAAGTTAGTCTTCCTAAAGTCTAAGATCTTCACCTTGGAATGGATTCTAACAGCCCTAGTTCTAACAGCCCTAGTCCTAATACTGAACCACACCATCTGGTGATCACTGGATGCAAAATGATCTCCCACTACAACATCAGAAACACTTTCACCATTGGTAAGCACCAAGTCCAGTATGGCCCCTTCACGTGTGGGGTCTGTTACCAATTGCCTGAATAGTTCTCCCTGTAGAGAATCCAGGATCTCCTTACTCCTAGATGATACTGCAGCAGGAAAGTGCCAATCAACATCTGGCATATTGAAATCTCCTATCAGTAGCACTTCCCCTTTCCTAGCAATGCTGCGTATGTCTTCAATTAACTCTCTGTCCACCTCTTCCTCTTGTGAGGGAGGTCTGTATATCACACCAATGCAAATAGATTTCTCTTTCCCTCTTTCTAGTTTAACCCACAATGCCTCCTCTCTCCCTTTTAAGCTCTGTAATTCCAAAGCTTTAATAGTAGTTTTTACATATAGTGCTACTCCTCCTCCCCTTCTTCCTACCCTGTCCTTTCTGAATAAAGTATAGCCAGGTATAGTTACATCCCAGTCATGGTTTTCTGTGAACCATGTTTCTGTAACTGCCACTAAATCTAAGTCAGCCACTCCCACCAAAACTTCAACTTCAGAGATCTTATTTCCCATGCTACGGGCATTAATACACACTGCTTTCCATATGTTACCCCTGTTACCCATTTCCATAAAGGTATTTAATGTATCACTTACCTGGGGGCTTTCACTTACCTGGGGGCTTTCTTCACCCATCCCCAACGAATCTAGTTTAAAGCCCTCTTCAGTAGATTAGCCAGTCTACTACCAAAGATGTGTTGACCTTTCTTGGACAGATGGATGCCATCTCTGCTCTGCAACCCTTGGAACAGCATCCCATGGTCTAGGAAACCAAAACGCTCTCGAAGACACCATCCACGCAGCCATGCATTAATCTCCAGGATGCGAGCCTCTCTGCCTTGGCCTTTACCCTCAACAGGGAGGATTGAAGAGAACACCACCTGTGCACCTACCTGCTTCACCCTCTGTCCCAGAGCCATGAAGTCACTTTTGATACGTTCCGAGGTATACCTGGCAGTATCATTTGTTCCAACATGGATTAGCAACATTGGGTAATAGTCAGTGGGCTTGATGAGTCTCGGCAAATTCTCCGTAACATTTTGGATCTTGGCACCAGGCAGACAGCATACCTCTCTGGACATCAAGTCTGGTCGGCAGATGGACGCCTCAGTACCCCTCAGAAGAGAGTCTCCAACCACCACTACCCTTCGTTTCCTTCTGGTCACTGATTCTGCAACTATGGGGTACTTGAACTCTGGTTCTTCCCTTTCCAGGGATGCTTTCACCTCCTCCACTTCCAGGGCTGCATAATGGTTCTTCAATTCAAGGGCTGGAGAAATAGACAACATATGAATGGGAGGCTAGTAAGACACCCAGCCCCAGTAGCAAGCCAGAGCCACCACCACCTGGTCCCACAATGAGCCCAGTATCAAGCGTTTGTCCAAATCGACCTGCAAAAATCTCAAAATAGCAGACACGGGCACTCCATAGGGCTGAATCTCTTGGTCTGCGCACCAAGCCTCAGTCTCCAAACCCACTCCAAACCCCAGGGAGGTAGAATGCTGCTGCACCTGTAACAGGGTTGCTATAACCAGTTCTGAATAACTGCGGTGCCTCAGTCAAGCCCTTTCAAGACCCAGGCCATAAGCAAGAACTGATCCACTGCCGGCATGCAAACCAGCAGCTGTGGTAGCTGAAGAGGCTCATCTGCCAGGTGCTGCATGAGATCCATGTACTAAGGCTGGCAGGGCCAATCTGGTGCTATCAGCAGCACATGGCCCTGATATATGCCTCTGCTGTATCACCTGCCTTATCAGGGCCCAGGATGGAAACATATATAGCATCCCTGCCTGGGATCAAGGCCCTTTGCTATCGGGGACCGCCTTTTGAGTGAAGAACTATGATGCCTTGGTGTTCTCCATTCGTGCCAACAGGTCCATCACCAGTGTCTGCCAATGCTCCAACAGAGACTGGAATACTGCTTCCAAGAGGGGCCATTCCCTGGTCCAGGTTGTGGCAACTTGATCGCCACATTTGCCACTCCAGCCACATGTGCCTTTTTAAAGGGCCATGAGACAAACCACCTCTGCATACTGGAGGAACGGGATCACCTCGTTGCCACCTGAGAGTTCAGTGTCACCCTGGCAATTTCATGTAAGCCACCACTGTGTATTTGAAAGAATCCACACTGCCTTGCAGTGCATCAGGGGAAGAAACACCTCCAGAGCCAACCGCACCACTTGTCTCCCAACAGGTTGATGGGCCACTGTCTTCTTTGTCAGACTACTGACATTGTCACCTTCATCATGCAGTGTCTGCCCCAGCTCGACACTCCTCATCTGATCCGGTCTAAAGTCTCCAGGGACATCCTTACCCCCCTACATCCCCCAGGTTCAGCTGTTAGCATAAGCGTACCCACGCTACTTTGGGCAGAAGGTGCACCTCCATAGATTGCACCAGTGGCGACCAGCAGGCAAGGAGATGCACCTGGATCATTCACATGGGGAGATGGTTCCAAGGGATCAGCCCCAGGGAGAACACCTGCAGACAGTCCTAGGCCAGAGGACATGGAGTCAGACAGAACCCCCCCCCTGAATCTGGGCCTGCAGCTTCGCCACAAGACCCTCTGGGTGAAACCACTATGCTGCAGCATGAGTTGAAGCAGGTGCCTGGGTATTCCAAGGACTGTGACAGTCGCAGCTGGTTCTTATTGAAATTGACCACCCAACGGAGCTCCTGTAAATAGTGAACTGTCTCAGTTGAGCTCTGGCTTTCCTCAAGGGATTTCCCCCGGATCAGCCAGTCATCCAGATATGGGTGGACCAGCACACCTTGCTTGGGAAGATAGTTATGGCAGCCCATCATGACTTTGGTAAAGACCTGTGGCTAGCCCAAAGGGCAACACCTGAAACTGGAAATGCCCCCTGGGCACCGCAAAGTGAAGGAAACAATGATGCCCCAACCTCACTGGATATAAAGATAAGCCTCGGTAAGCTCCAGAGGTATAAAACTTGTCTTGGTACGCCACCACAATTACTGAATGCAAGGTCTCCATGTGGAAGCATGGTACTCAGAGCCCTGTTGACCTCTTTTTAGATCCAAGATGGGTTGCCAGCAGCTCTCTTCCTTTTGGCACCACAAAGTAGGAGTACCTTCCTAGGCCCTAGTCGGCCCATGGTACCAGAACCACAGCTTTCTGCTGCAACTGGCTGACCTGCAGGGGGAGAACATGAAGAAATCTGTCGTTGGCCGGGCAAATTCGAGGATATATCCCTCACGATTGACCTCCAAGACCCAGGCATCTGATTTAATCTGGGTCCAGCTGTACCCCTACCGGGGCCCTCAGAACTTCATTGGGAGGGTTTGGTTGTAGCTGGGGTTGCATAGGTGAACCCTCAACCACCCTGGGCCCCTTAGGACAAGCACTGCTGCAGAAAACTGGTTTCTCTGGGGGTCCCCTGGGGGTCCCCCTTCCAGAGAGGGCCAGAACCTCTGGAAGTTTCCACCTTGACCCTGGACTGGGCTGCCTCAACCATTTTGGGCTTGTCCTCTGGCAGACTTGGGCACCTTTTGGATTCACTCAGGGCGTTCAACTTTCCAAATCTTCCCTCAAAGAGCAATCTGCCCAAAAAGGGGAGCTTCCTTATCGTCACTCCAGTCCAGTCCCTTACTTCTGGGTTGCGTAACCCTTCCAGCAGCTTGGAGGCTGAGCTCATCCTTTTTGAGGATGGGACGGTATAAATACCGCTGGCACCACCCACAGAAACCAGTATTCTCAGCCTCCAAGCAGCTGGAGGGTTCTGTAAGCCAAGGGCTTACTGGAGTTTTCCTTTAGTCTACCTTCATTTATTTCATTTATTTCAATTTCTTACATTTTATTTCATTTATTTCCTTTGTGGCATTTGATTGCTCTTTGGGGAATCCCTTTAGGCTCTGTTACTTTAAGTTCCCCCCCCCCCTTCCCTCCCTCTGTCCGTTTTCTCTGGTACCTGACTGAGGAGGAGGTTGATCCGGGGCAGTAACAAGCATCCGGAGCCCAGGAAACCCTGCCGTCATCGGAGGAAAGGGACCACGTTCGTTCCCTCCTGCTGAGGCTATCGGCTCCACGGACTTGTGCACAAACCTGCCCAACCTCGTGCCGAAGCCCCGTCGGCGGCTGAGCGCTTGAGGCGGCAGCGCTCCACTCCCCTGCTCCTCCGGCTAGGCACAGCAGCTTCGGAGCGTTAGGGGTTGTTGGACACCCCCTCCATACCATCCCCGTTCAGGCCTGCGAGCCAGGGAAAAACTTCCGGCGATATTGCCGACCGGCAGTGCTCCACGTGGCTGAGGCCTTCCACGTGGGAGCCTCGAGTGCGGCGGTCGGCCGTGGAGCAGCGTGTCTACAAAGCAACTCTTAAACGTAAGTACTGGGACATCTGTTTTTAGCCAGTTTCAGGTGTAGTTGTTTAATTTTGAATTTCTTTAAGTTTGATTCAATTTGATTTCATTTAATTTGATTTCTGCAATCTTATAACCCAGTCTAGGGGAGGAGAGGAAGCATTTCTTTTCCCTTTTATTGTCCTTCCTGCCTGGAACTCCGGCAAATTCTTATTGTTTATTCCATTTTTACAGGCTACAATAGGCTACTGATTTGCAGATCCCTTTAAGCTTGCCAAAAGGCCATGACTGGAAAGGCGCGGTGTCCGTCTTGTGGCACACGTAGAGGGACGGCCTCCGAGTCAGGAATCTGCAAGGGTTGTGCTGCAGAAGCTGCCTCAGTGGAGCAGGGCATCTTATTGTCCATGTCCCAAGCCGTGCAAGGGTCAGGGGACTCTCTGGAAGGAGCTAGGGAACCCCTTTCCCCTCCACCTTCGACCTCGGACTTACCTGCCTCTCCTCCCTCCCTTCCCACTACCCTGGGGGGGGGGGGGGAGTGCCAGCGACCTTTTCTCCCCCAATTTCGTCCTCCTACTGCCCAAGGCCTACTGTATGCACAAGAGGGGTCTTGGATCAGTTGAGCCGAGCACAGCCAAGGAAGGCCTGGGGTCCAGACCTTTGAGGACCAGTTCCCAGATTTCAGAGATACCACTCAAGCGCACGAGGCTGGTGAGTGACGAGCCTCTCTCGGCCTTCCCACGTGATACCCAGGAAGAGGAGGCCTCGGACAAGGACCTAGCGGAAGAGGAGGAGGCGCTCGAAGAAGGGGAGATCCTTGAGGAGGATCAATCGCGCATAGTGCGGGTCTTTAGGCGGGAGGAGCTTCCGGTGTTGATTAACGAGTCTCTCAAGGTACTCAGTGACCTCAGACGCACCAATTGAGGAGGAAGCGCTAGAGGATCCTTTAATCCAAGCAGTGAGAAGGTCTCAAAAGGTCTTTCCCGTGCACAGGGTGGTGCATCAGATGATCCAAGAGGAGTGGGACCAACCAGAATCTAGTTTGAGGGGGGGTATGCTCTATGTCCAGACTTTACCCATTGCCAGAACCGGACAAGGAGCTGCTGAAGTCGCCCAGGGTAGATGCGGCGGTCTCTGCAGTGACAAAGAAGACTACAATCCCGGTCGAGGGTAGCGCGGCCTTGCGAGATTCTCAAGACAGAAAATTAGACACACTACTGAAATAAGCCTTTGATATCAGTGCTCTTGCCCTCCAGGCCTTGGTTTCGGGAGCTTGGGTGGCTCGGGCCTGCTTGAGGTGGTCACAACAGCTTCAACTGGCAGACACTCCCTCGGGAGATGCCCAGTCTATTACTGCTAGATTGGAGTCAGGCTCGGCCTACTTAGGGGACAGCCAATATGACCTCATCAGAAGCCTGGCTAAGAATATGGCCTTGGTAGTAGCAGCTAGGCGATACCTATGGCTACGGAATTGGGCAGCTGACGCTTCTTCAAAAGCGCGCCTAAGTCGTCTCCCCTTTAAGGGTAAATTGTTTTGGGGAAGACTTGGATAAGTTGGTTAAAGATCTTGGGGAGTCGAAAGGCAGCAGGCTCCTGGAGGACAGACCAAAACAGGGTCGCCCCCTAGCTCCGGTTTGGAGCCAGCCTAGGGACCCCCGGAGGTTTCATCCAGTCAGATCGAATTCCTTTCCTAGGGGCCGTCTTCCCTCGAGGTCCCAAAGCTTCAGAGACTTCTGGGGTGCGGGGAGAGGTTTTGGGACCTCCTCCTTCTCATCTGCGGGACCTAAAAAACCACAATGAGAAAGTGGGGGGTCCAGGTGGGGGGGTCTGCCGATTGGAGGGCGTCTGAAGCAGTTCCTCTCCGCCTGGTCCCGAGTCACGTCCGATCAATGGGTCCTAGAGGTCATCCGAGAGGGTTATGCCCTCGAATTTGCGAAACAGATACGTCCAGCCTTCGTTCAGTCTCCCTGCGGATCTCCGCTAAAGAGAGCGGCAGTAGATGCCACTCTCTCAAGACTCATAGACCTCGGGGCAGTGGCCCCTGTCCCGCCAGACCAACGCGGCTCCGGTCGATACTCGATTTATTTTGTAGTCCCAAAGAAGGAAGGTTCTTTTCGCCCGATCCTGGATTTAAAGCAGGTCAATCGCTGCCTCAAAAGTGCCTCACTTCTGGATGGAAACCCTAAAGTCGGTCATAGTATCAGTAAGGAAAAGAGAGTTCCTGACTGCATTAGATCTGACGGAAGCATATCTACATATCCCGGTTCGAAGGTCCCACCAACGGTTCCTGAGATTCGCGGTCCCGAGAGGTCACTTTCAGTTCCAGGCGCTGCCCTTCGGATTAGCTACAGCTCCGCAGATTTTCACCAAGATAATGGTAGTGGTCGCGGCTGCCCTGAGGAAGGAGGGAATCATGGTTCACCCCTACCTAGATGATTGGCTGATCCGGGCGAAGTCAGAGAAGGAGAGTCGCGCAGCCACAGCCAGGGTGGTAGACCTGCTAGAGGAGCTGGGCTGGGTCATCAATCGGGCAAAGAACAAGTTGGTCCCCCCTCAAGAGCTTGAGTTTCTCGGGGCGAGGTTCGACACCAGAAGAGGAAGAGTTTTTCTGTCCAAGAAGAGAGCAAGGGGCTTAAGGATCCTGGTGTCGCAGTTCTTGAACAGACGAATTCCTACGGCGTGGCATTACCTTCAATTGCTAGGAACCATGGCAGCAACAATAGAGGTAGTCTCGTGGGCCAGAGGGCACATGCGACCCCTGCAGAGGGCCCTGTTGCGTCGGTGGTCCCTTCAGCATCTCCCTTTGGCTATGCGGTTGCCCTGTGCTCCCCGAACCAGGAATGCCCTGCAGTGGTGGCGGTGCCCAGGGATCCTGGAGTGCGGGATATCTTTCGAGCCCCCACAGTGGTCACTCCTGACGACAGACGCCAGCCTGACAGGCTGGGGAGCACATTGCGAGGACCAGTTCGTCCAGGGTCGGTGGTCCTTAACGGAATCTCACTGGTCCATCAACAGGCTGGAACTCCATGTGGTAGCCTTGGCGCTCAGAACACTCGAGCCCCTAGTTTGTCAAAAGGCAATTCGCGTCTTCTCAGACAATGTCACAGCGGTGGCTTACATCAACCGCCAGGGGGGTACATCCAGCCCCTCCTTGGAAAAGGAAGCGGACAGCCTGTTCCAGTGGGCCGACGTCCACTTAGAGGCCCTATCAGTGCAGCACGTAGCAGGAACGGACAACTCCATGGCCGACTACCTCAGCAGGGTCAAGATTGACCACGGGGAGTGGGAACTGGATCAGGAGATCTTCTATCAGATTGTAGCTCGTTGGGGGCCCCCGGTCATGGATCTCATGTCACGATATGCCTCAGCCAAAGCAAGCAGATTCTTCAGCCGAAGGAAGGAAAGGATGTCCGAGGGCCTAGATGCATTAGCCCAGAGATGGCCCTCGGAGGGTCTCCTATATGTATTTCCCCCGTGGGCCCTCATCGGAAGGGTTCTACAACGGATAGAAGCCCACCGAGGTTTGGTTATCCTCATAGCTCCGGACTGGCCATGCCGACCCTGGTACGTGGACCTAATAAGACGATCGACCGACCTTGGCGGCTTCCCTGCCGGAAAGGTCTGAGGCAGGGACCGGTTCTGATGCCTCACGTGGATCGATTCTCGCTTACGGCCTGGCTATTGAAAGGGCACGGCTCCTGAAGCGAGGGTATTCGGGTTCAGTAATTTCTACTCTATTGAACGCTCGAAAGCGCTCGACCTGTCTTTCCTATGTTAGGGTCTGGCGCATCTTCGAGGCATGGTGTGCGGATCACCAAGATAGCCCTGTCGGCCTCTGTTCTGGAGGTACTGGAATTCTTGCAAGCTGGTTTCGAGAAGGGCCTTTCTCCCAGCTCCTTACGAGTACAGTTAGCTGCTATCTCTTGTTATCGAGGTAGGATTCGTGGTAAGCCCTTAGGGGAACACGCGGATGTGGCCAGATTCCTAAGAGCGGTTAGGCGTCTGAGGCCGCAGCTAAGATCGGTGTTACCCCCTTGGGATCTCAATCTGGTACTAAATGCCCTAACCAGGGAGCCTTTCGAACCGGCAAAGAGCCTCCCTAAAGGATCTTACTCTGAAGACAGTCTTCCTGGTGGCCATTTGCTCGGCCAGACGCGTCTCAGAACTTCAAGTTCTGTCCTCTCAGACCCCCTTTATTACCTTTTTCAGGGAAAAGGTGGTCTTGCAGACAGTCCCCTCTTTCTTACCCAAGGTCATCTCCCCTTTTCATGTGAACTAGACGGTTTCGCTCCCGTCCTTCCCGGCAGAAGAGCAAGGAGAACATGGGGGGAAACTGTCTCCTGGACGTCCGCAGAGCACTGAAGATTTATCTCTCCCGCATGGCGTCCTTTCGGAAGTCCGAACATCTATTAGTTCAGTTTGGAGGACCTCACAAAGGGGAGGCAGTGGCAAAGGCCTCTATCTCTCGGTGGATCAGGGAAGCTATCGCTTCGGCCTATATCCTGAAGGGAAAGCAGGTTCCAGGGGGTCTGCGCGCACATTCAACGCGGGCGCAGGCGACTTCTTGGGCGGAGTATAGCTTAGTTCTGCCGCTGGACATTTGCAGAGCGGCCACCTGGTCCACTCTGCATACCTTTTACCAAACATTACAGGCTGGATATTCAGGGGTCTGCTGATTCTCGGTTTGGAGAGGCGGTTCTTCGGTCTGGGATAGCGGATCTCTCCCAGGCCTGAACTGCTCTGTTACATCCCAGAAGTAAGGGACTGGACTGGAGTGACGATAAGGAAGAAGTAATTAGATCTTACCTGCTAATTATTGTTCCTGAAGGAACGACAGTCCAGTCCCTGTTCCCTCCCAGATCCGTTTTATGCTCCAATAGGTAGGTAAAGCACAGCGGACTGAAGGCAGAGCCGAACCAGCATAGAAGGACCATTGGACCAGGGTCGGAGGCCCAGGGGGTGGAGAATTCGGGCGAACTTAGTCAAACTACCTCCCCCCCCTCCTCCTTCCCACCCGTTTTCTTACCTTCTGCCTCTTACAAGTTTAAAAAAAAAAAAAAAAATTAGTTTGGGTTTTTCGTGTGTTTCTTTGGACTAATCTTTAATATGTTGGTTTTCAGTTTAAGCCTACTTTTGCATTAGAATACTGGTTTCTGTGGGTGGTGCCAGCGGTATTTATACCGTCCCATCCTCAAAAAGGATGAGCTCAGCCTCCAAGCTGCTGGAAGGGTTACGCAACCCAGAAGTAAGGGACTGGACTGTCGTTCCTTCAGGAACAATAATTAGCAGGTAAGATCTAATTACTTCTTAATGAGCTAAATCTTAGAAGCCACATCTGCTGACCAGTTGTGCAGCCAAGGCCATGTTATTAGTGGAAACCCGCAAGAGGTCATAAGGCATATCTGCCAGGAAGGCAGTCTTGGACTCCATATGAGCATCTGCTAACTACTGTGGCCTGTGCTGGTCCCCGCTGTTTGCAGGGGCCACAGGAGGCGGCAGGCACTGGTGTTTCCAGTAGTTGGCAGATGCTCATAAACACCAGTGCCTGCCGCCTCCTGTGGCCCCTGCAACCAGCAGGGACCAGCACAGGCCACATAGGCCCCACAGCACCCTGTCTGCCTAGGGCAGATACATCAAAGACTTGCTTGAGTAGTGCCTCCATGCGTTGGTCCTTGAGGGCGGTGCTGTGCTGCTCTTCACCAGGATGGTAGTTTTCTGTGTGACTGCAGCCACCTTTGGGAAGGTGCAGTTTCTCCTTCTCACGTGGGATGGGGTAGAGCCTAGCCATACTGCATCCCATTCAAAGTCCCACGTCTGGAGTGCTCCACTCATCTATCATGGCCCACAGGATTCTGTGGACTAGGAAAGGCTGAGAAGGCCTGCTGATACTCTCATCAAAGTCTGAGCCCACCGGCTCAGGCTCCGCAGTCTGAAGGGCTGCAAGCGATTTTGTTAATCAAAGCTGGGAGCTCATCTTGGTGGAAAATGCAAACTGCTGATGGGATCCTCTATCCCAGGGAATTCTCCTTCCTCCAGCAGTTCCAGGAGGTCCACCAGGCCTTCCATTGGGTCCAGCTACTCCAGGGTGGCCTTCTCGTTCTGGATGCTAGCCCCCTTCTCGCTCCCTTTGGGCCTGAGGGTATGCCTGTCCAGTTTCATCATCAGGAAGGCCTGATGGTGCAGGAGCACAAACGGGAAAGAAAGGAGTTGCCCCTGCTAGGGACCTTACCCATGAGATTCATGAGTTTTGCAACACTGGAGGCCCCAGGCTATCCTCTGCAGGCTGTAGTGTGCACTCCAAAATGGCGGCAGCAGTTCTCACCAAAACCACAGGACCGCCATCATCCCCCATGGCCTCCACAGGATCTAAGCCGCCCCTCCCCCTTGCATCCACCTTGGACCCGTCCTGGGTCCCTGTGAGGTCCTCAGCTACTAGTTTGCTTGATTTTACAGCAGCCACAGCACAGCCTGATCTGATATCTGTGCCCTGTGGCGGCTGCACAGCACACACCGGCATCTCTCCATGCAGCTGCAGTGTGCATTGTCAGTCTCCCCCCCCCACCCCCCCCAGTTGAAAGGAGAAACAAAACTGGAAAAATACCCTCTGGGGCCAGCAGGACCTACCCGAGGTGCCCCCTCCACAGCAGACAGATGACCGTCTGATCCCGATTTAAGGTTTGTTGTGCACTGTGCTCTTTCCTCCTGTTTTCATTTCTTTTTTATAAGAAAACAACAAAAAACCCCCACCCCTTTTTAATGGTTGTCGCAGCAAGTGGAAAGTCAAGGCAGGCAGAAATGCGACAATTTCAAGCCCTCCCCCTCCCAAAGGTTGGGGAAGGGGCAGGGGCAGCCAAAGGGGGGGGTGCAAGGCCATGTGCGGAGATTCATTGTGGGACCTCATTTGCATAAGGAACCTCATTTGCATAAATATTTGCGTAATGTTCACTTTTAGTAAATATGCCTCTTAATGAATGTCTGGATAAAGACTACCAGACTTCTAAATTACTGTATTCCAGTGCCAACTGCCAGGTCCATTAGGAAGTACTATAAACACTGCCCATTTAGAACCCATAGCATAACAGTACTACCAGGACTCACAAAGCACCAAATCCTACCTATCAAAAGGCACTACAAATATTAAACCAATACATCTCCTACTGGTGAAAGAACAAGTGGGACTGTCAAACAAACTACATGAACTGCATGTGTAACCAAGCTGAGGTATTCTGAACATAGACCATCACCACCCAAAGAACAAGGGATCACAATTTAGAAATAGAAAGATAATTAAATTGGGAACCCCAAAAGCCAAACATGAAATATACAACACTGGAGAAATAAAACTATAAATTTTCTCTTGCACTAAACAAAAACACAGATGTTAGTGATACACATTTTCCCAGACCTGACACATATTCCAGTTAATAAATTCAGAATGCAAAGTATTTTTCTACCTTTTTGTTTGGGCATTTTATTTTTCAGTTGCAATTGCTCCAGTCACTTCCTTCTGGATTCTTTGTGTCTTCTGCGAGCTGTCCATTTGTCCTTTCTTCTTTCTCCTAGATTTTTTTCCATTCTCTCTATCTGCTTTAACATACTGATCTTTTCCCTTTTGCTCTTCCCCCATTTCTTTCTTTCTTCCTTTATCATCCACTCAAATTTCACCCTTCCATTCTCAATGCCCACTTTCTTTCACAATACACAGCTACTCGTAGATGTTTCTTCCCTCCCACACAAAATATTTTCTCCCTTCTAGTCCCATTCTCCCATGCCCGCACATCAGCCCATTTCCAGTCCTATGCTAGCCCCCCCCCCTGGCCAAAGAGCCCTGTGGCCGTCTAAGGAGCTTCAGAGGGAGCCAAGGGAAACCCACACGAGGCCCTGGCTCCCTCTGCATAGCCGCCAGCGTGAAGACTGTTTTCCTTCTATGCTGGTGTCTGTTTCTGTAAAGCGTGCTGAATGGGAAAAGTTAAAGGGCATTTTTCCGGCACTCATGTACTTCACAGAAACAGCTGCCAGCGTGAGGGAAAACAGTTTTCACGCTGGCGGCTATGCAGAGGGAGCCGGGGCCTTGCACGGGCTTCCCCGGCTCCCTCTGAAGCTGTCCATTTGTGCGAGAATGAAGTTTGTGTGGTGCCCTGTGTGAACAACATTCTCGTACAATGGATGGACTGGCCCTGGGAGGGGGAAAAGGAGTACCTCTGGCCCAACTAGACCTATTAGCAAGGCTCCACAGTCCAACACAGGCTATGCACACTACCTGCTGGAGTTTGAGAGATACTGGCTCAGTTCAGTGGGCACAGGCTATTTATACTGCTCTGAGGAAGTGTTCCTTTGTCTCCACCTGCTGGTCGGCATGCATATAACCCACTTGTCTGGACTGGATGCTCTGGAATAGAAGATCCTGCATGTTCCAGTGAGCTCCTTTCAGCATTTCAAGCAGCAGCAGTCTTTGCATAGTTTCATCCAGGTGAGTAGACCTTGCATTCCTTTATTGTGCTGTTTGCATGCTGCACACATGCCTGTTTTACCTATAGGCAGAGGCATTTCATTAAAATATTTACAGATGAGGGGGTCTTCTGTAGCCTACTGCCATGATAGTGTTTTCTCTTCTACAATTGCCCTAGTAAATCTCAAATCAATGGAGCTTATATTCAAAATCTGAAATGCATTCCTCAGTACTGTTCTGCTGCTCACTGCCTGTTCCTCTCCCATGCATTGATGCCCAGACTATTCCTCAAACAGATGACTTTAGCTGTCTGTGCTTTTAGAGGGGGAAGGGCTTGATGGGGTGTGCGTTCCACGTATGAAAGCTGATCGGGCTTATCTTGCATCTACGTATACTGCTGTTAACAAGCATGTTCTAGGATATGATTAGAAGTGCTTGTTTAAACAGACAACCATATGGCTTGTCCAGTCTGTACATTTATTAAATGAACCTAGTTCATAGATCATTCCTCTTCATATCTCCAGGCCAGCCCAAGAACCGTAGGGTAGTCAGCCCCCTCCAGCAGCTGAGGACTGAATTACACAGTCTTGCTGACACCTTATCTAGCTCCCTCTAGTGCCTCTGACTCAGTCTTTCAGTCCTCAGCAGCTGGGAAGGACCATGTTTTAGGACAGGCTCACTGCTCAGGAAAGAGGTGTGTTTGGTTTTTTTTAAAAGGATCTGGGCTGCTCTAGCAGGGCAGTAAGTCCAGCGATTAGGACACAGAACTAGAGTCTGGAATGACTTCCCTTGGTAGTTTCGAAGGGGCAGCAGAGGCAGAACCTGTCTCGTCAGGTGAGCGGAGCCACTAACGCTGCCCGGAGGATGTGCCTGGGAGCCCCAGGACACTCCTCGATTCCTCCAGAGCCGTCATTCAGTTCTCGCTAACAGTGGGAAGGGAGGCATGATCAGATCCGGCTGCAATTAGTTTAGGTAAGCTGCTCCGGGACCACGATCAGAAGGGCATTTTTTCTTTGGTGGGATTTGTCGGCTCCAGTTGTCACGGCCTTCGGGGTATCTGGGTTTTTTTTTCCTCCAGGCAAGGTGCATGCTGCCAGTTGCGGCAGTGTAGGAGCAGCTGGGGGTTATCGGGGCCTCGTCTCTGCCACATGTGTTTTCACCAGGTTAGCAGGCTCGAGCGCATTTTCCATGGAGAAGTCTGTGCCTGTTGAAAACACGATAGGTAGGCCTCTGGGCTCAGCGGAGAAGGCGTGAATGGCAGTCATTTTGCAGGGTGTAGCCGTTTCTCCCATGCTTCAAAAAAAGCCAGGGAAAAGCATATCTAAAGCAAAGAAGCCTGTGCCGGCAGGGCAAGCGCCTCAGCTATTATCAGGGCTACAGGAGGGCTTAGAGCCATTGTTCAACAGATTTTATCCTGTCTTTACACAGGGCATATTGTTTAAAGAGGAAGCAAGCGTAGGATCTGGGTCCCCCAAGTTGTCAGCTTCTCCGGTAGCTGAGATGGGTTTGGAAGAAGGCCCCAGGGAAGGGCCTTCCCAGAAGGGCTTTGGAATGGGAGCTGGCACGGATTGGTTAGTACAGCAAGTCCCAGGGCTCCGGATGGCAGAGGACGGTGAGAACCTCTCTGATTCGGGGCTGGAGTTGGAAGAAGGTGAGATTGCTCCAGGAGGGGATCCTAATATCTTCAGAGTGTTTCATAGGGACGAGCTGGGGGGCTCTCATTGCTCATTCCCTAGTGACTCTGAATATAGCACAGCCGGTGGTTCAGGAAGAACCTCTTGAGGACCCTCTACTCCAGGGATTTAAAGCGGAGCAGAAGTGCTTTCCAGTTAATAGAGTAATCAAACAGATGGTAGAATTGGAGTGTCCAGAGGCTACCCTAAGAGGTAGCTGCTCAATGGGCTGTCTGTACCCTATTCCGCAAGAGAAGGACCTACTGCAGATGCCCAAGGTGAATGCCTTGGTCTCGGCCGTGACCAAGAAGACTACTATTCCGGTGGAAGGGGACACTGCCCTTAGATCTTCAGGATTGGAAGTTAGAATCTATACTCAAACAGGCATTTGACTCGAGTGCACTAGCTCTGCAGGCCTCCATTTGTGGGGCCTATGTGTCCAGGACCTCCATTCGTTGGCTCCAAGGGGAGGGTTCCCCTGATTTGGAGGAGAGTGCTCCCGCAGAAGGGGCCAAATTGGAATCGGCAGCTGCATACTTAGCCGATGCCTTTTATGATTTGGTGAGGATATCCTCAAAGACTATGGTGTCCCTGTTTGCGGCCAGATGATTCCTCTGGCTGAGGAACTGGGCAGCAGACGTGTCTTCTAAGGCTCGCCTTAGTAAGCTCCCCTATAAGGGCAAGCTGCTCTTTGGGGAGGCGTTAGAGAAGATTGTTAAAGATTTGGATGATTCTAAGGGAGGCTGGCTTCTGGAGGACTGGCCAAAGGGTCCGAGGCCAAGAAGACTGCAAAGAGGGCAAACGAGATTTCCATAGGTTTTGGTCACCTCGGTATGGTTCATACCAGAGGGTTTGCATCGTGGCCAGAGGGCAGTCCTTTCAAGGAGCGAGGGGGGTTTGGCCGAGGTTATTTCACCTCCCAACAGACCCCACCCAAAAAGCCACAATGAAGTCAGGAAGGCCTAGCCAGAGTTACCAATAGGAGGACATTTACAGCAGTTCTACTCCGCCTGGGCCGCAATCACAATGGACCAGTGGGTTTTGGAGATCATACGCAAGGGTTATGCGCTGGAGTTCTTCAAACCGCTAGCAGAAGCTTTTGTTGCGTCTCCATGCAAGGCACTGGCAAAGAGGGAGGCAGTATGCGATACGCTTCAGAGCTTACTGCACCTTTAAGCAGTGGTTCCGGTGCCCTGAGACCAGTGTGGGTCAGGTCAATACTCCATTTATTTTGTGGTCCCCAAAAAGGAGAGTTCCTTCTGGCCTGATCTTGAGCATGTGAATGGGAGCTTGAAGGTGCCACATGTCTGGATGGAAACGCTGAGGTCAGTGATTTTGTCTGTAAGGCCGGGCGAGGTACTTTCTTTCATAGACCTCACAGAGGCTTATCTGCACATTCCCATCAGGCCAAAACATCAAAGGTTCCTGCACTTCGCCGTCCCTATGGGGTGTTTTCAGTTCAGGGCACTGCCGTTTTGGACTGGCCATGGCATCGATGTTCACAAAGGTGATGGTGGTAGTTGCGGCGGTGTTGAGGCAGGAAGGAAATCTGGTACGATTGGCTTGTTTGAGCAGGGTCCAAAGGGGAGTCAGTCAGGGCTACCAAGCAAGTTTTGGAGTTCCTGAAGCAGCTCGGTTGGGTGGTTTAACCAGGCCAAGAGCCAGCTGCGCCCAGTGCAGCGATTGGTGTATCTAGGGGCCTTGTTTGATACGGAGGCCGGTTCGGTATCACTTCCTGAGGTCAGAGTGCAAACGATTATTGGGCAGGTTCAGATGTTTTTGCACATGAAAGCTCCAACAGCGTGGCGATACATGCAACTGCTAGACTCGATGGCAGCAGCCTTGGACCTAGTGCTGTGGGCCAGGGCCTGTATGCATCCGCTTCAGCGGGCTCTGCTCTCGTGGTGGTTGCCTCAAAAGCACCCATTGTCTTAGAAGCTAGTATGTCCAAAAGCTGTAAGGTTCAGTTTAGAATGGTGGCTAGATTCCGGTCACCTTCAAGCAGGCATGCCCTTGGAGCAACCCAGCTGGGTTTTGGTCACCACAGATGCGAGTCTCTCTGGCTGGGGGGCGCACTATCTGTCTCAGGTGACGCAGGGCTGCTGGTCGGAGGAGGAAGCTGCATGGTCGATCAATCGCCTGGAGATGAGGGCGGTAAGGTTGGTGCTGCAGGATTTCGAAGGCCTAGTAGTGGGGGAAAGCCGTTCATGTTTTCTCGACAGTGCAGTGACTGTGTCCTGTATCAACAGGCAAGGGAGCACAGACAGTGCTACCTTGGCAGAGGAGAGTCAGCTGCTGCTGCAGTGGGCAGAGAACCATCTGCTAGCCTTGCCAGCAGCGTATGTAGCAGGAAAGGGCAATGTGCAGGCCGACTACCTCAGTCAACATGCTTTGGATTCAGGGGAGTAGGAGCTAAACGCGGCTGTTTCACGATATTACGGTTCGGTGGGGGCAGCCGATCGTGGATCTTATGGCCACTTTTTCCAATGCCAAGGCCACACGGTTCTTCAGCAGGTGCAGAGAACACATGTCGGAGGGGCTCTGCCCTGGCGCAGCCTTGGCCGGTGGAAGGTCTGATGTATGTTTCCGCCATGGCCGATGATCGGTCAACTCCTGTGGAAGATAGGAGCTCATGACGGGCAGGTGATTCTCATAGCGCCGGATTGGCCGCTGAGACCATGATATGTGGATCTGGTTCGGCTGCTGGTGGATCGGCCATGGAAGCTGCCCAGTCTACTCAATTTGTTGAACCAAGGTCCAGTCTTGATGCTACAGGAGGATCGGTTCTCACAGCTTGGCTCTTGAGGGAGCATTTGCGACGCCATGGTTACTCAGCGGCGGTCATCAATACCATGTTGAGCTCCAAGAAGCGTTCCACGTTGTCTTGTATTTGGCGCATATTTGAAGGTTGGTTTTCAGAAAGGGGGGTGCTAAGCCGTTCGTCTGTACGCTGCCAGACATATTGCTTTTTCTTCAGGGTGGCCTGGATAAAGAGTAGTTACTCACCTGTAACAGGTGTTCTCCAGGAGCAGCAGGAATCAGCCCTCACATATGGGTGATGTCGGTGCAGACTGAGCCCCCGTGCTGAGCATTTCCCCAGCTTTCAAAGAAAGCCTTTGGGAATGCAGCACGCATGCGCGGTCCCCTTCCCGCCCAAGGGTGCCATCTTGCTCAGTCTGACATAGCTAAAAGACAGCAAAAATGACAGCATAAATCATATGACTGCAACTCCAAGGGGAGGAGGGAGGGTTGTGAGGACTGATTCCTGCTGCTTCCGGAGAACATCTGTTACAGGTGAGTAACTACTCTTTTTCTCCAAGACCAAGCAAGGAAGTCAGTCCTCACATTTGGGACTCCCCAGCTTAAGGCTACCGGAGACCCAAAGCTGAAAAATGAGCTCCCTCTAGAGCCTCAGCATGCAAGAACAGAATCTTCTCTGATAACGCCCCTGAACAGTAGCTCAACACCAGGGCCGGAGGGTAGGAGTTGCCTAAACCCCAAAGAGATTATGGAGTACCGCCTGCCCGAAAGCACTGTCCCTGCAGGACTCCCTCTCAAGGCAGTAGTGGGCCGCAAAAGTCTGGCTTGAAGAACAAGTAGCAGCCCGGCAGATGTCTGCCAACGGAACAGAGCGGAGATGAGCCACTGACGCAGCCTTCGCCCTGACACGGTGAGCCGTAACTCGACCCTGTAACGAGAGGCCGGCTGCCCTGTAAGCCCAGGCGATACAGTTGGCTACCCAAATGGACAAAGTACGCTTGGAGACAGCCAACCCCAACTTATTGGGGTCAAAAGAGACGAAGAGCTGAACAGCCCTCCGGTGCTCCTGCGTACGGTCAAGGTAGCAAGACAACGCCCTCCTACAGTCCAGGGTATGCAAGACCATCTCAGCCCGGCTTGCATGCGGCCTGGGAAAGAAAGTTGGAAGAACCACCTCCTGATTGAGGTGGAAGGAGGAGACAACCTTAGGAAGGAACTTAGGGTGAGTCTGTAAGACTACTCTGTTCCTATAGAACCTAGTATAAGGTGCATCTGATACTAGGGCCTGAAGCTCACTCACTCGCCTCGCTGAGGTAAGGGCTACCAGAAACAACGTTTTCCAAGAGAATGCAGAGGGCAAGTAGCCATAGGTTCAAATGGTGGGCAAGTAAGCCGTTGCAAGACCACATTTAAATCCCATTCAGGGGCAGGCGGACGCACTGGAGGCTTAAGCAAAAGCAGGCCTCTGAGGAAGTGAGCCACCAAAGGATGGTTTGAGAGAGATTGACCCTCCACTGGGGAGTGGTGTGCTGAAAGAGCACTAA
This sequence comes from Ichthyophis bannanicus, assembly GCA_033557465.1. NCBI lineage: Eukaryota > Metazoa > Chordata > Amphibia > Gymnophiona > Ichthyophiidae > Ichthyophis > Ichthyophis bannanicus. Next base: position 645,669,322 of record CM066032.1, read on the forward strand.
GATGAGCTCTCACAGAATTGGACTTAAGGCCTAGGTTGGACAGGTGAAGCAAATATTGCAGCACCACTGGTACCAGACACGAGAGAGGATTCTCATTGTGTTGAGTACGCCACTTAAGGGCATAAGACTTTTGGGTAGACTGCCTCCTAGAAGCCAAGACCACGTCCTCCACTTCCCTAGGCAATAGTAAGGGTGCTAGAATTACCCTTTCAGCAGCCAGGCCATCAAATTGAGGGACTGGAGATTGGGTGTGTAAGAGATCCCTGCTCCTGAGACAGGAGATCGGGTTGCATCCCCAGAGGGAGAGGAGTGTCCACCGCTAGTTGCAAAAGAAGTGGGAACCAGGGTTGCCTTGCCCACCTGGGGGGCCACCAGGATCAGCAAGGCCTTGTCCTTGATCACCTTGAATAGTGTCTTGGACACTAGAGGCGTGGGAGGAAACGCATATAGAAGGCCTGTAGACCATGGAATGAGAAACGCATCCGCTGCAACTCTGAGAGGATGCGGTTGCCTGGAGCAGAACCTGGAAAGTTGACGGTTCAAAGGACTGGCAAAGAGATCTATGGTTGGAAGATCCCATCTTAGGAAGATCTGTTGAACCACTAGAGGATTCAACTGCCACTCGTGCGGCTGCAGGATCCTGCTCAATCTGTCTGCCAGGTAATTCTCCTGACCAAGGAGATAGACCGCTTTGAGAAGAATGCCGTGACTGATTGCCCAGGAGCACAGTTTCTGCGCTTCCTGACATAGAAGGTGGGACCCTGTGCCCCCTTGTTTGTTCACACAGAACATAGCAACTTGATTGTCCGTCTGAACCAAGATGGACTGGTGAGAGATGAGATGGGAGAAAGTTCTCAGGGCTAAGCGGATAGCTCAGTTCTAAGAGTGATCTGCTGTGCGGCCTCCCACGGAGACCACAGGCCTTGAGTATATGCTCCTTGGCAATGTGCACTCCAGCCTTGAAGAGAAGCATCGGTTGTTAGCACTTGAGAGGGTGGAGGTGCTTGAAAAGGCACCCCTTGCACCAGATTCAGAAGATGAAGCCACCACTGCAGAGAAGACACTAGTAGGTTGGACACCCTCACTTTGTCCATGAGGCTTCCTGTGGCTTGGTGCCACTGAGTCCTGAGGCCCCATTGAGCTGGCCTCATGTGTAGACGGGCATTTGGAGTTACATGGACCGTGGATACCATGTGACCTAAGAGCCTCAGGAATTGTCTGGCAGAGACCAGAGAATTGCTGTGGAACTGCCTGGCTAGATCCATCAATCTGTGGGCCCTGTCCACTGGTAGAAAGGCCTTTGCCTGAAAGGTGTCCAGCCTTGCTCCTATGAACTCCATGTTCTGTGAGGGGTGCAAAGTGGACTTTGGAAAGTTTATAACAAACCCCAGGTGCTGGAGCAGAGCGACAGTGCGAAGGGTGGCTTGATTGGCTCATCAGGGGTCAATCCCCGCAAGAGGCCAATCATCCAGGTATGGGAAGACAAAGGCCTTGAACCCTGAGGTAGGCTGCCACCACTGCCAGGCACTTGGTGAATACCCTGGGGGCGGATGTAAGGCCAAAAGACAGTACTCTGTACTGATAGTGATTTCCTCCCACTACAAATCTGAGATATTGTCTGTGGTCTGGATGAATGAGGATGTGAGTATAAGCAACCTTTGGCTATGCTCCTTAGACATAATCTCCCTGCTGGAGGTAGGGCAGCAGGATTCCAAGGGTAAGCATCTTGATCTTTTCCCTCTCCAGGAACTTGTTCAGATTCCGCAAGTCTAGGATGGGCCTGAGGCCTCCTGTTCTCTTTGGTACCAGGAAGTACCTGGAATAGAAGCCTTGACCTCTCAGGTGGTGGGGCACTGGTTCCACTGCCTGTTCCTTTAGAAGACTTGCTAACTCCTGCAGGAGTAAGTCCCTGTGCAGAGGAAGTCTTGGAGGCTCCCCTGGAAAATAGGAGGGGGGTACCTGGTGGAAGTGGAGGGGAGAGCCCTTCTGGATTATACTTAGTACCCAGGTATCCCTTGTGACGGCTGACCACCTGTGGACGTACAGGGCCAGCCGGCCTCCAGTGCTGATAGGGGCCAGCTGAGGAGGAGAGGCTATGCCACTGGAGTCAAAACCCCGCTCCCTGCTGTGCAGGAGCTGGAGCTGGTGGCTTGGGGGTTTTCTGCCTACAGGGCCCATGTTCCTGCCCCTTGGCCTGCTGACCCTGTTGGGGAGTTACAGAGGCCTGAAAATGAGGGTACTGTTTATAGGCAGATGACTTCCTCGGGTAAAAGGTCTTTTTCCCCGAGCCCTTCTTCTGAGAAGGGGCAGAGGTTTTTCTGGACAGCCTTGTCCGGGTAAGAGTCTCGGTCTCGAGTTCTGCAGCCTTGTCAGCCATGGGCCTGCCAAAGAGGTTTTCGTCTCGGCAAGGGACATCGACCAACTTGTCCTGCACCCATGGCTCAAGGTCCGATGACTGTAGCCAGGCCTGACGGCGTGCACCGATGCCGGCCACGGCTACCCGGGCCGAAGCCTCGAAGCCATCATAGGCTGCTCGAGAGAGAAACTTCGAGCACTCACCAATACCCGATGACAGAGCATTGAACCTCTGCAAAGGTTCTTCAGAGACCAGCAGAGAACCCGGCAATCTCCTTTGCCAGGTCTCGAAGGTACATGCCCATGTACAGCTGGTAGGTCTGGACATGGCAAGCAAGCATAGAGCCCTGGAAGCACTTCTTACCGAGGGCATCCAGGTTCCGGGCCTCCCGGCTGGGAGGCACCGAGGAGTGCATATTTTGACTCTTCAGACGATGCATGGCCGATTCCACAACCATGGAGTGGTGTGGTAATTGTGCCTTTTAGAACCCGGGGCGCTTGCGGACTCGATGGAATTGACTCGTTTGCTCAAAACCAGCATCGAGGCTGGCGCCTCCCACATGCGGAAGAGCAGCCGTTCCAGCATCGGAGAAACCGGTACAGTAAAGGCCTCCTTTGGGGGAGAGTCATACTGCAGGGCCTTGAGCTCCTCGGCTTGAGGCTCCTCGGGATCTGCGGGGAAGGCCAAGGCCTTGGCCATATCCCGCACGAAGTCCGAGAACCAGGTATCCTCTGGTGGGGACTGTCTCCGAGGCTCTGAGTCCGATGAGACACACTGAGTCCAAAAGGTGTCGGGTGACTCCTCATCCTCTGTTTCCCAGCCCGACTCCTCGGAAGAGGAATCAAGCGGCTCTGGTCGGGCAGGCACCGATCCCATCTGCCCCAATGCTGAGGGTACAGGCATCGACGACCTCGGTCCCGAACGGGAGGCCGAGGGGGACCTTGACCGAGGATCGACTCGAGCGCGCATGGACTTGAGGATCGGCTCGGCCTCTGGGGTCAACTTGGACATCGATGTCCCGGTGGTCAGGGCAGATGCACCGGTGAGACTGGCGATCAGTGCCCGCTGCTGTTCCATGAAGGCAGCCAAGCTGCCCTCCATGGCCGTCAACCTGAAGGGCCCAACGTCGGCTCCCCCCAGAGGAGAGTCCATGAGGACTACAGTACTCATGTGACCCGGGGACTCCATCTCTACACGAGGTGGTTTTGCAGGCCTCTCCGACTCTGAAGACCCAGGACAGCGCTCGGGGCTATGTGACTTGGCCCTCGAGGAGCCAAGTGCGTCCACTGACGCCGCCCTCGCGGGTTTTTTCTTCTTGCGATGCTCCCGCGAGGGAGACCCCCTTTCAGAGGAACCTCGGCGCTGCTCGGGGCCGGAGCCCCGAGACGTCGAGGCCTCTGACGAAGTCCGGGCCTGGCCGGATGTGGAGTCAGAAGATTCTTTCCTTTTGGTGCTGCCGACTCAACGCCTTCGAGGACATTTTCCCACACGGACCACAGATCATCGGGTCATGATCGGGTCTGAGGCACCGGAGACAGCAGTCATGTGTGCCGGTGAGAGACATAAGCTTCTTACACCGATCACACTTTTTAAACCTGCTGGCAGCCTTCGGGGAGGGGGGAAGGGCCCCTGCGAGGTCAAGACAGGGCTGCCAGTGAAAAAAGAAAAATGGCACGAACGCTAGTCACTAAGGACAAAAACCGAAAAAAGAAGACTGAGCTCGATAACGATGTATCGGGCCCAGGCGGGAAAGGGAAACCGGCGTCGAACTGAAGAAACGGTCAAACAGAACAAAATCCACTTTTTCCTCGGGTGAAAACGAAACGCGTCTGTCGGGCTCCGCAGAAAAAAGAAGACTGAGCAAGATGGCACCCTTGGGCAGGAAGGGGACTTGCGCATGCACGCTGCATTCCCAAAGGCTTTCTTTGAAAGCTGGAGAAATGCTCCGCACGGGGGCTCCGGTGGCGCCAACGTCACCCATATGTGAGGACTGAGTTCCTGCTTTGGTCCTGGAGAAAGGGCTAGCTCAGAGTCCTCTGAAGGTGCAGGTGCCGGCGCTGGCCTGTTATAGGGGACAACTGCAGGGACGCTCGTTGGCAACGTACCTGGACATAATTAGTTTTTCTTCAGGTGGTTGGGAATGTGCAGCTGCTGGTTAGGCCGGTAGTTCTTCCCTGGGATCTGAACTTGGTTCTAGAGGCGCTGGCAGGACCACCCTTTTGAGCCCGCAGCAGTGGTGAGTTTGAGGGATCTTTCCTGGAAGACTGTTTTCCTGCTGGTGTTGTATTCTGCCAGGTGGATTTCTGATTTACAGGCTCTGTCGTGTAGGGAGCCCTTTATACAGTTTTCTGTGGAGAAGGTGGTATTGCATCCAGTGCCGTCCTTCCTTCTGAAGGTGGTATCACGTTTTCAATTGAATCGGCCAATTTCGCTTCCGACCTTTCCGAATCTTGGAGGCTTCGGCAACTGGATCTCGGAAGGGTGCTTCAAAGATACCTTAAGAGGACAGAGTCTTTTTGTAAGACGGACCGGTTGGTTGTTATATTTGGTGGACCCTATAAAGGGAAGCAGCCTCCAAAGCCTCGATTGCCTGGTGGGTGAAGCAGGCGACTGGGGCAGCGTATGCTGCGTGTAGGAGGTCTCCCCCTGTGGGTCAGAGCTCGCTCTACTTGGACAGGCAACTTTCTGGGCAGAGCACTCTTTGATTCCACAGGTGGACATCTGTCGGGCAGCAACTTGGGTTGTCCCTCTGCACTTTTTCGAAGCATTATCGGCTAGGTGGGGTGCAAATGTTGGGGCCTCTATCTTAGCCGGGCTTGCGGTTCCCACCCATGTTTAGGGTACTGCTCTGGTACGTCCCTACAGTTCCCTGGACTGGCCTGGAGAGACTAAGAGGAAGGAGAAATTAGACCTTACCTGCTAATTGTCTGTCTGTCTTTCCTGGCGTTCTCTCTAGGCCAGGGCCCCACCCTGTCCATTTGAGCTGTTCAGCAGGATTGCTAGTGGGGCTGACAGGCTGGAGAAGGTGTTGCCGCTGTTCTCGGAAGTTAGGAAGTCTATCTTGAGCCCGAGGCTAAAGCGTGTTTGCAGGCTGGAAGCCAGATCTTCGGGGCGGCTCTGCTTGGCTGCTCTCCCTTCCTAGAGCAGGGGGAGGGGTAAGGGCTGTCCTGAGGGGGATTGGAGTATTCATATAAAAAAAAATAAATAAAGAAAAACAGATTGAGACCAGAGGCACAGGGCTCCTTAAATTCTCAGTGAGTATGCTTGTGTGTTTGAGTTTGTTCAAGTTTAGTGTTTGTTAGTAGTTCAGTGTAAGCTGCTTTGTCAATAGAAGACTGAGTCAGAGGCACTAGAGGGAGCTAGATAAGGTGTCAGCAAGACTGTGTAATTCAGTCCTCAGCTGCTGGAGGGGGCTGACTACCCTACGGTTCCTGGACTGGCCTGGAGAGAACTCAAGGAAAGACAATTAGCAGGTAAGGTCTAATTTCTCCTTATTTTACGAAACCTTTAGAAAATATAAAAAGCAGATTTTTAAATTTGAGGAAAACTCCCTCTTTTAGTATTTTTTATTTTTATTGCTGCTTTTTATCCACCTGCTATTTTATGCACAAATCTCCAGGGCTGGGACCACAGCAACATTCCAAGCATTTGCCTGACAGAGAACTCCTTCTGTTCAGACTTGGTCACTACAGTAGAACTGCTGCTTTGACATTTTTTTAAATTGGAGGAGAATAGGGGGAAGTAGCTACAGAGTATAATATTCAAAGCCCTGATTTCTGCTAGCTTTTTTAAATCTGTGGATATTGTCCAACATGTCACATGGGGAACAATACATGTGTCTTAAGTAATCCATGAAAGGGCAGATATTCAGAGCATGGGATATTTAGCAGCAGTATCCAGATAGTGGCTACTGCTGAATATTCAGATTGTACAAATAGTGGTGATTATTAGAATAGCAGCCAGGACTGCCTCCAAGCTGTACAGATAGTGCTGAGGCAGTCTGAGATATTCAAGAGCACTGTCTGAGTACTCGTTATCAGGATAACCTTCAGATGAGGACTTTTTTTAGTATTGACACTCTCTCCTTTTACCTGCTGGCAGAGATTAGAGCAACAAACACAGAAACATAATGGCATAGAAAGACCATGAGGCCTATCCAGTGTGCCCTTCGATACCATCTACTATAGTCTGGTTCCCCCTCCACCCCACAAAATTTAAGCACAGAGAAATCGGGTATAAAATGTGTAGGTAATTCTTTTTTGGGTAATAAAAGAAAGCAAGACTACCAATGCAGACTGATTTATTGCATCTCTGCAGTGAGAAACCAGAGACATGATTTTACCTAGTGTCTAGATCCTGTGTGTCATAAGGTAAGAGGGAAGCAGACGCAAAGTTCACAGAGTCCTTAATACCTTGCAGGATATCGATTTAATTGACATTTTATGGAAACAAGATATTGATCTGGGTGCTGGAAGAGAAGTTTTCAACTACAGCCACAGACAGAAGGAGAATGAAGTTGACAAAGCGCAGAGTGATGGCAGAGAGTATGAGAGTAACTGGAGGAGCAGAGAAGAAACCCTTAATACAAGTCGGCTAGTGGATGGAGAAACTGGGGAGAGCATTCCAGTTCAGGTAATACCATGTAGTCTTTTTAGGAACTACTGCAAACAGTTTCTAGTACTGTGGAAGACTAGATGTACAAGTAGAATGTCTTGTTTTATCTGTATCCTCTCTTGGTGCTCTGGAAGACCATCTTTAACATCAAAAAGTGAATAATGAGCAGGTTCCATGTTGCTATAGCTGGGGAGGGGGGTGGGGGGAGAGATGTTAGGCCCTGAGGGCCCGATGGCTAGCTACTGCTGAACAATCTAAGGTGGTTAGCTGCTGCTGAACATTAAATCTGGAGGGTTAATTTAATTAATAGCGTCTCTGTGGGCATATTTTATGCCTTCCTATAGTTTATTACCTGAGTATTTGTCTTTTAGCACAGCTTCATGATGTGGGCTTGATTACTGGTCTGCTTTATCCTATGTTTATTGATCCCTTTTTTCTTTGATATTTTGATGTTTTCTTGAAATTGTGTTAATTATGATGATTTTCTCCTAAGTTTTTGTATTACTGTATTTTTGAAAATGCAATAAACATATTGAAACCAAAATCTGGATATTTGCTTCTGGGGTCATATCTGGCACTGGCATTAAATATTCAGGTTGCCTGGATTAGCAAGAGGTTAAGCAGGTAGTGATGATCAGCTGCTGCGCAGTTATGCTTCTGTGGTGAAAATAAGGCCAGTCTTTGCACCTTACTTTTGCTTCATAGCCATAACTGGGCAGTGGCTCAATGTCACTGTTGCTCAGTTATGGCCAGGTGCTAACTGGTTGGCATCAGTATCAGCAGCACTGGTGGCGCCGCTGAATAGCCTGATGAAGGGTGTAACATGGTTAGCAGGTCTCCCTTTGAATATTGTCCCTATGTCTTTTACTTACCAAAGAAATTAAGCCACAAGGAGGCTGGCGGAGAGTGTGAATTGACACTTTTGGTAAGGAGATCGTGAGAGTCTATCGGCAGTGACTGAGATTCTAGTCAGAATTTATGCAAATGGCTTTTCCAACTACAGGAAAATGGCTCTGAGGAACAGACGACACCATCCCTTGAGGAATGCCTTAGACTCCTAGAAAACACATTTCCTTTTGGGGAAAATTCGGAGGTGAGTTGGGAGGTAGCAGTGTGTTCTGGAATACGAGGCACTATTTTTTTTACCTGGATAATCTAGGGTGACATTCTTGAAGGTAGAGGGAACAGGCTTGGAAAAGAGAAGAGATTAGGGAAAACTGGCTGGAATGGCACTTTTCATATGAGTTTGGTTTCTCTTTTTTCTTTTTGTTCTTTTCTCTGCCCCAAAGTTGTGTTTTTCTTGTTCCTTTCGCACCCCTTAGTGATAGTTAACTTAGGGGTTGGATATTTAAATGCCATGGCTATTAGTATAGTCTTTAAATCAATATCCCCCAGATAGCAGCTGCTGCAGACCATCCAGATGGTGGGGGGGGGGGGGGTCACTTTTTGGATAAATCCCAACATTATCCAGGTAGCGGTGATGTTCATACCTTATCTAGGTAAATTACCTGGGTCACAGCAAAAGCTTGTCTGAGTTGCTTAACTGGATAAATTAGTAACTAGCAAGCTGAAAATATTGAAAAATTGCCATTATGAGAAACGTAGGAAAAATGATGCCAGATTTTTAAACTAGGGCCTATCCAGTTCACCCATCATACCAAATACTAAGCTCTAAAATAGTGGCCAGTGTGCCCTAGCTCTCTCTGGATAGTGCCACTGAATCTGTGCTTTCTGGTTATTCAGATAAAGGCTTTTGAAAGTCTTTGTTCCTATTACATATGGTGTTTAAAATAGTTGTGCAGTGGAGTCTTATGTGGATTGATGCTCTGTTTAGTTTCCAGCTGCTGCTCCCTCCAGCTTAATAGGTGTGCACAGAACACGAGAGGGCTTGTCTTCAGCTACCTCTGACCTCCTCTCGCCTCTACTTCCTGATCCAGAGCCCCCTCTAGATTTGGAGCAGCAGTGGCAAGACCTCATGTCTATAATGGAGATGCAGGTGAGTTGCAGGCCCTGTTCTCTCTGCTGTTGCACCTTTGCTTACCTCTATACTTCTGTCAATCGTTATGGGTAGATCAAAAGCAAATATATTTTTAGCACTGACTAGTGTTAAATGTAAGCCTCTTCCTTTTGAAATTGTTAGACAATGCTGTTTACAGGCTAAATAATCTTTATTTCCTGAGCGGTCCTCCAGTTTAGTCCTCCACATCCGGGTAGTGCACCTCCTCCTGGAGACTGGACCAATCAAAATCTTCCTCTGCTAGAATGTATTCTGTCGGAGCTCCCATCAGCCCCCAGTGTGTCCAGTCTCCTTGCAGCTGGAGGACGTGTGTGCCTGGTTTGGCTCACTTAGGGACGATTGGAAGCAACACTAGAGAGTTTGTTTTTTAGGATTTTTCTTTCTCCCTCCTATATTTCTTTGCTTTATTTTTCTAGGTAGCTATCTCTTTAAAAAAAAAAAAAAAAAAAAAATTCACAGCAGGAAGAGCAGCGATCGAGGAGCCGGACTGTACTGACCTTCTACCTGTAATGCAGGGGTTAGTTGCAGTCAGGGAGGTTTGATCTCTCCTCCTGGACTGCACGGAGGAGAGATCTGCCTTTGCCAGCACTCTGCTTTTGTCCGGGAAGTCTGTGTTCAGTCAGCTGGCTTCCCCCTTTGCGATCCGCGGTGCCTTGGCTGGTGATTGACAGCCCAGGTCGGCAGCGTGCTCCCGCTCTAGATTCGAGCGGCGGGTCATCTGCCGGCGATCCTCGGCCTGTGCGGTGAGTGATTTCTTCGGGGGCTATTTCTTTCTTCCTCAAACGCCTTCCTTTATTTATTTTATTTATTTTCTTCATCTGTTTGTTTTTCGCGCCGTTTTTTTCGCTGGCGAAAATGTGCTGGCGGCCATTTTCTGGCTCCGTTTTTTCCCGCTCGATCTGAGGAGCTCGGCACGGGTTTCCCCTGCGGTTTTACATGTTTTTGGGATGGCGTTTTTGATTGGGGGCATCTCACCATCCCCTCTTATATCACTGAATCTTTAAAAAAAAAAAAAAAAACCCTTCATTTATTTTTCCTTTTGTGTACTCAGTTGTGCCTGATCCCTGGAGTGGCTCCTCGGACTGCATGGCTTCGCGACCGCAGTGTGTGATCTGTGGCTCGCGTAGGGAGGCTGTGGCGGAGTCTGGCATTTGTAGGGGCTGCGCTTCAGTTTCCTCGGATTTAGAGCACCGAATGGAGCATAAGGAGCTGTCTGACCCGGAAAGTCCGGCTGTCCAGGCGGAGCGGGTCCCTTCTCCTGGGCCTCTCCCTTCCCTTTCTGCGGTCTCTCCTAAGGGGCAGGTCGGCCCGCTGCCGCTTGATGCTACAGAGTCTACCTTCACAGATTTTTCCCCGGACTTTGTCCTGCTTATGTACCAGGCCTTTCGCTTAGGACGCTCCGGCAAGTTGCCTGAGGCCTGGCCGTCGCCCCTTCCCTCTTTAAAAGGAGAGGAGCCCCGGCGACAGCTCCAGCCCTCCGCCAAGCGCTTTAGGTCTTTGGACCTGGAGCGCGATGACTTGAGTTGGCATGATCAGGATACAGAGGTGGATCCTGATGCTGGGGTGGAAGAGCTGGAGGACGGTGAAATCCCCGAGCCGGAGGATCAAGCCCGAATTATTCGGGTGTTTCGTAAAGAAGAGCTCGTGCCTTTGATTACGGAATCTCTTCAGACTCTTAATCTGTCAGCTAATCGTCCGGTGGAAGAGGACGGGTTGGAGGATCCTCTCATTCAGGCGGTGCGTGAGTCTCAGGTGGTGGTTCCGCTTCACCGAGTAGTGGAGCACATGATTCAATCTGAGTGGGATCAGCCTGAATCCGGTCTAAAGGGGATTCGGACTATGAACCGCCTGTATCCCCTAGCGGACAAGGACAAGGAGAAGTTTAAGTCCCTGCGGGTTGATGCTGCTGTTTCGGCAGTAACCAAGAAAACCACTATTCCTGTCGAAGGCAGTGCGGCTTTAAAGGACACGCAAGACAAGAAGGTGGATGGTTTGTTGAAGCAGGCTTTCGAGACCAATGCCTTATCCTTGCAGGCCTCTATTTGTGGCGCTTGGGTAGATAGGGCCTGCTTGCGTTGGGTGCAGCACCTACAGCAACGTTCCGGCTTGGATCAGCAGGGGTTGCTGGAGGTTACCCGATTGGAGTCAGGGTCGGCGTATTTGGCAGATGTGCATTATGATTTAATCCAGACCCTCGCGAATAGTATGGCTTCCTTGGTGGCGGCGCGCAGATCTATTTGGTTACGGAATTGGGCGGCCGACGGTTCTTCTAAATCTCGTCTCAGTAAGCTCCCTTTTAAGGGCAAACTATTGTTCGGAGACGATCTGGTTAAAGATCTCGGCGAGTCTAAGGGCGGTAGGCTGCCAGAGGATAAGCCTAAGGTGTCTAGAAACTTGCCGACCGTGCGGGGTCAGTTTCGTGACTTTCGAAGGTTTCGTTCCTCCCACCTTTGGAGTTCTCAGCGCGGCCGTTTCGGCTCACGATCCCAAGGTTTCCGGGGTGCGGGACGAGGCTTTTCGGCAGCCTCCTCCTCTTCCTGTAATCGAAAGCAGCAATGAAGCGAGGCGGGCTCCGGAGGGAAGTCTAGTCATCGTGGGTCGTCTGCGCGGCTTTCTTCCTTCCTGGGCCAAATAACCTCAGATCAGTGGGTGCTGGAAATAATCCGAGACGGTTATGCTCTGGAGTTTGCTTGTCCGATTCCGGATTCCTTTGTCCTTTCTCCCAGCAAAGGTGAGCAGAAATCGCGAGCCATTCGGTGGACGCTGCACCGACTCTTGGCCCTGTGAGCGGTGATTCCCCCTTCCGAGCACGGCGTCAGTCGCTACTCCATTTATTTTGCGGTGCCCAAAAAAGACGGGTCGCTCCGTCCGATTCTAGATCTCAAGGGCGTCAATCGTTTTCTTCGGGTACCACACTTCCGGATGGAAACCTTACGCTCCGTCATAGTGGCGGTGCGTCGCGGGGAATTTCTCACGTCTCTTGACCTCTCAGAGGCCTATTTGCACATTCCCATTTGGGAGGCTCATCAAAAGTTCTTGCGGTTCACCTTCCCCTGGGGTCACTTCCAGTTTCGGGCCCTGCCATTCGGCCTGGCTACAGCTCCCCGCACCTTCACGAAAGTCATGGTGGTGGTTGCGGCCGCCTTGCGAAAAGAAGGTATCTTAGTCCACCCTTATCTCGACGATTGGTTGATTTGGGCGAAATCCCTCAGAGTGTATGAGTTATGGACAGAGTGGTAGCATTGCTGCAGACCCTCGGCTGGGTGGTCAACAAGAAGGAGAGTCGTCTGGTGCCCACTCAATCCCTTGAATACCTTGGCGTTCATTTCCACACGGCGAGAGGTGTAGTGTGCTTGCCGGAGCACCGTGTTCAAGCCTTGCGGGGCCTCGTGTGCACTTTCCTAGGGATCCCCTCGCCGTCTGTCTGGTGGTATCTGCGGCTGTTAGGCACTATGGCGGCGACGCTGGAGGTGGTTCCTTGGGCGCGGTTTCATATGCGACCGCTTCAGAGCGCCCTGTTACGTCGTTGGTCAAATCAGTTCCACTCGTTGAACAAGAGGTTACCTTGCCCGTTGTCCGTTCGGCGGTCTCTCCAGTGGTGGCTGTGCTCGAAGAACCTGAGGTTGGGGATGCCATTGGAGCAGCCCCTTTGGGTCCCGTTCATAACGGACGCCAGCCTGATGGGCTGGGGAGCCCTTTGCGAGGGCCGCTTCGTGCAAGGGACGTGGTCTCCCCTCGAAGATTCTTGGTCGATCAACCGTCTCGAGCTTCGAGCGGTGAGGCTGGCGCTGTTAGCCCTCGAGACACTGGTGAGGGGGCGTGCAGTGCGAGTTCTTTCGGACAACTCAGCAACAGTGGCCTACATCAACCGCCAGGGCGGCACCGGCAGTGTGGCAATGGAAACAGAGGCAGCGGCTCTGTTCGCTTGGGTACAGACTCGTCTGCCGGCGCTGTTGGCGGCGCATATCGCAGGAAAAGACAATGTGATGGCGGATTATCTCAGCAGAGTGCAGGTGGACCCCGGAGAGTGGGAACTGCACCCGCAGATCTACGTGCAAATAGTGTGCAGATGGGGGCCTCCGATCATGGACCTCATGGCGACCTTTCAGACGGCCAAGACGGGTTGTTTTTTCAGCCGGCGGAGGGAGCGCATGTCCGAAGGTATCGACGCGCTCATTCAGCCGTGGCCGGAGTACGGACTTCTTTGTCTTTCCCCCGTGGGCGTTGATCGGTCGTGTCGTTCAGCGCATCGAGGCGCACCGAGGGCGGGTCCTGCTAGTGGCTCCGGATTGGCCCAGGAGACCGTGGTATGCAGATCTGGTGAGGTTACGCGACGGGCTGTCTTGGAAACTGCCTCCGTTACCAGATCTGCTGCTTCAGGGCCCGCTTCGGATGCCTCAGGTGGATCGGTTCTCGCTTACGGTTTGGCCATTGAAAGGGCTCGGTTGAGTAAGAAGGGTTACTCCCCGGCGGTGGTTGCCACTCTCCTTCGGGCGCGGAAATCCTCCACCTCGCTCGCGTATGTGCGGGTGTGGAGAATTTTTGAAGACTGGCGTTCCAGGCGTGGTGTTCAAGCTGCGACCGCTTCGGTGCCGGTAGTTCTCAGCTTTCTGCAGGATGGTTTTGACAAAGGTTTAGCGGCCAGTTCTCTGAAGGTTCAGTTAGCGGCGCTTGCTTGCTACAGGGGCAAGGTTTTGGGACTTTCCCTGGGGTCGCATCCCGACATGCAGCGTTATCTTAAGGCGGTATTCAGATTGCGACCTTCGCGCAGAGTGTACGTGCCGCCATGGGACTTGAACCTGGTGCTACAGGCCTTAGTGCGTGAACCTTTTGAGCCCCTTCGGCGGGCGTCTCTTAAGGATCTGACCTTGACGACGGTTTTTCTGGTGGCGATCTGTTCGGCGAGACGTATTTCTGAGTTGCAGGCGCTTTCGTGTAGAGAACCGTTCTTGTCTATTTCTCGGGATCGCGTGGTTCTTCGGCCGGTTCCCTCCTTTTTGCCTAAAGTAGTTTCGCCTTTTCATCTGAATCAGGCCGTTTTCCTCCCGGTCCTTCCCTCGGGGGCGACAGGTGCTTCGGACGCTGGCCTTCATTACCTGGACGTCCGGCAAGTCCTTCGTCGCTACTTAAAGGTGTCGGAATCGTTTCGTAAGACCGACCGGTTGTTCGTGCTTTTTGGTGGAGCACGATGGGGTGAGGCGGCGGCGAAGGCTTCCATTGCTCGCTGGATTAAGGAGGCGATTGCTTCAGCTTATATCTTACAGCGTCGGCTGGTTCCGGTGGGTCTGTGGGCTCACTCTACCAGGGCTCAAGCGACGTTCTGGGCGGAGCATGGCCTTGTTCCGCCCGTCGATTTGTAGGGCGGCTACCTGGTCGTCTCTGCATGCCTTCAGTAAGCATTATCAGATGGATGTGCTGGCCGCTCGGGATTCTTGTTTTGGTTCGGCAGTGCTGCGCGCCGGTTGGCAAGGTCCCGCCCGGTGTTGACTGCTCTGTTACATCCCGGATGTGGAGGACTAAACTGGAGGACCGCTCAGGAAATAGAAATTGCACTTACCTGGTAATTGTAGTTCCTGGAGGATCCAGTTTAGTCCTCCTTCCCTCCCAGGTGTCAGATTGTTTTTTGGTATGGCGCACGTGCTGCGAACGGAACAAAACTGCATCAGTATTTTTCTTCGGGTTCTGTCTCTCGGACCCGTTTCTGCATTCTTTTCTTCCAGCTCTTGAATTCTTGTCGTCTTGAGACTGGGATTCGAGCTGCTTCTGCTTCGAGTTGCGGGCAGAGGCGATGGGCAGAGTTCTGGCTTCCTCGTTTGGGGAGGGGGTCACTTATTTCATAAGGGGTCTAACTTCTGTTTCTGTTACATATTTATGATGATCTCATGTGTTGCTTCTCTGAGTCTGCTTTGTTACTAGTTCACTGGGGGCTGATGGGAGCTCCGACAGAATACATTCTAGCAGAGGAAGATTTTGATTGGTCCAGTCTCCAGGCTGCAGGAGGAGGTGCACTACCCGGATGTGGAGGACTAAACTGGACCCTCCAGGAACTACAATTACCAGGTAAGTGTAATTTCTATTTAAATAATCTTTAGTGTCCTGTGGTCTTTTGTCAGAATTGCTAAAATAGCAGTTGGTACCCACTCCATGAGGTGCTTTTGCTGTGTTTAGTAAGGGCTGATCAGGCTTGTGTTGCAGTGGCCCTTACTTGCTGATCCACTCTGTTTTTGTGCAGGCTGTTGCAGTGAATCATAGTGCCACTGAATCTCTGTACAACAGCACAAATGGAGATTTGCTTCCAGTGAACTATAGTCTGCCTCCAAGCAGTGCAGTCCACCAGAATGTTAGCTTGCATCAGGCATCATTACCCAGCTGCACCCCAGAGTTTTCTTCTTTCTTCAGTGGAGAGATGGAGATATTGCCTATGACTTCCAGTTCTGCTTTTCTCCAGTTTTCTCCCGACAACTCCACTGATCTTAACTCAACCTTTGGCTCTACCAACATGACTGGAGTCTTCTTTCAGCCACAAATGAATAACACAGCCAATGAAACAGCTGGCCCTGCCCTGTTAAATCCTCTTGGGGGGCTTCTAGCTGAAGCTATGCTGGATGAAATCAGCTTAATGGACCTGGCACTAGAAGAAGGTTTCAGCCAGGTGCAAGCTTCCCAGCTGGAGGAAGAATTTGATTCAGACTCTGGGCTTTCTTTGGACTCTGGTCATAGTCCTGTCTCTCCTAGTAGTTCAGAATCCTCCTCTTCGTTTTCAGAAGAAGGTGCTGTAGGCTATACTTCTGACTCTGAAACTGTGGACTTTGAGGAGGCAGAGGGTGCTGTTGGGTATCAGCCAGAGTTTCATAAGTTCTGCCGTATGAGTTATCAGAATCCATTACATTTCCAGTACTTGCCTCGTGTAGAACATGTTGGTCACAACCACACATACAACATGGCACCAGAAACATTGGAAAATGAGTTGTCTCCTCTGACCCCTGCAGGGAAGAAGACCAGCAAGGAAAAAGAGGCTGACTTTAAGGACCGGCAGTTGAGTCGGGATGAGTATAGAGCCAGAGCTCTGAAGATTCCGTTCACTAATGAGAAGATCATCAATTTGCCTGTGGAGGAGTTTAATGAAATGCTGGCCAAATACCAGCTGACTGAAACACAGCTCAGCCTTGTACGTGACATTAGGCGAAGAGGCAAAAACAAGATGGCAGCTCAGAATTGCCGCAAGAGGAAACTGGACACTATCTTGAATCTAGAGCATGATGTGGAAGAGCTACAGCGTGACAAGACCAGACTGCTGAAGAAGAAAATTGAGTTCCTCAAGTCTATCCAGCAGATGAAGCAGAAAGTACAGAACTTGTACCAGGAAGTGTTTGACTGTCTTAGGAATGAAAGTGGCCAACCATACTCCCCAAATCATTATGCGCTGCAATATGCCAGTAATGGCAGCATAATTTTGATGCCTCGTACCTTAGCAGATCAGCAGTTTAGAAGACGGGACAGGAAACAGAAAGACCGGAGGAAGTGAATAGCTATGGGCCTAATTGGGAACAGTTTACAATGAAGAAACACTGGGTTGGATTATGGGAACTTTTAAGCCTCCTATCCACTATTTACCTTCCTCTGATTTGACTGCTGTAGATCAGTGGATGGGGAGAGGACTACAAAATAATGGTGCCAGTCCTGCTTGCATACCTTCAAAATTGTGTTCCCTGAGGGGGTACATCTAATCCTTGGACCAAGCAGTGGCTAAGCCAAGTCCAGAAGACCCTTCAGTGCCATAGGAGAGAGAGTACTAGAGAGCTGGCTAAAATCAATTGTTTAACTCCAAAAGGTGAAAACACTTACCAATTTTTGTGTCTGATTTTCTATAAATCATGGGTTGTTGAATATGAAGCTAGCTGAAGAGGTGGCAGTGGGAGGGATTCTGAAATGGGCTCTTACCTTTTTCAGGTGTGCATAGGATGCTCTCCATTCTAAAAGACGTCTGCCATCCCACTATGCCCCTCATGGTGACAGTAGCTGTGTGGGATGCTGTCTCCCATATTGAGCTCCCTACAGAGCTTGTAAATCTAGGACAGAATCTACTACTGCCTCTCACCCGAGCTTGAAAGGTAAAAGTCTTCAGTGTGCAGGAAGGGGACTATGCAGGGCTGGAAGACTGCCTCTTAGGTCAAAGTGATATCACCCAAGTGTACCACCCCTCTTCCAGATACCCAACTCCTCCCTCCCCTCCTTTCTTTGGGGCAACTGATTTAACATATCTTTTTGAAGCTGGTGTTTTGGAAATGAGTTGAGGTGCTCTGAGGAAAGCCTACATGGCGAAGAGTAATTTAGAGATGGAATTATGTCTTGGACCTCTGATATAGTATTGTGGGTAGTAGAGGCTTGGATATATGCTATATGATACAGAACCAAGCCTAGCAGGGATGTACCAATTGGGAGAAGGGCCTGAAGTTCTGATTGATGAAACCTAATCCTTTAATGCTTCTACACAGTGGAGGCTCATTATTATTGCTATGCAAATTAAGAGGATTTGGATTTTAGACTTAGCTTCAGCTCAGATTTAGAAAGGGAAGTAATAACTTATGTACCTGAATATTAACTTATTTGCCTGCCCAAACTGGCTTGTGGCTAAGTTGTACTTGAGGTAGTGATGGGGTAAAATGACTGACTTACCTGAGATCAAAGTGTCAGTGGGAGAAGTAGGATTTGAAGTCTACTTTGCTACCTGCTGAAGTTATGAGCTGTACAAAGAACTAGAGAGAAAATGTTTACTTATTGTGTGAAACTGATTGAAAATGTGTAAAACTGTATACTCCCCTAGAAGACCAGTATGAGGGTAGCTGGATCAATAGATAACCATGCCTGAGAGGGGCAGCACTCCTGGGCTGGGAGAGGACTGCGAGATAAGATGTACAGAACCAAAATACTGCTGATTTTTTTTTAAGTTGTCAGATAGCTGTGTGCACTGTTTTTTTAAGTAAATCTTGTACAGTATGGCATGGAGCCCGGAAAGGAATATTTAAATGTTTTATGGCTGTAGCCAAATTAAAAAGAAAAAAAAAAGCATGTGTTCCACAACTTCCTTCATGCTCTGGAGGGGTAATGGTTAGTTGGGTCCTGAAGTTACATCCTGCTGCTGCATAGCTATGCTACATGGCCCAAATCTGTCATATTGATCCAAAAGCAGCAAATGCATCTTCTAAATCTGTTTCATGTGCTTTGTGTAGTACAATGTTCAAAAACATTTCATGGTAGATGGCAGGATCTTTTCACATTTGTATGTCTGTTAGGAAACCTGAAGTGTATGCTCATGACTTGGCCAGGGGATGGTTACTACCACATTTTGTTTTCATGTGGTTATGGTGTGACTCCTGGATAACACCTGGAGGTCCAGAAGTCTCTGCAAAAGCAGGATTTTCCTTCACTATGCAGAAAGTAGCTTCCCACCACTGTGGAACTTCTATGTTTTTAAGAGTTTGATGTAGTATGCTTCAGAAAGGAACCTGGATTACAGCATTTACTACGTGTACACCAACCTAAATTAAATGCCAAATAGAAATCTAAAGTTTTATTAGGACAACTGCACAGAATAGAGTTGGGTAAGAAGGTCAGAGCCAACACTTATGATCTATTTAAACAAAGCTTTCACAAAACTCGAAGACATGCTTAAAAAAATAAAAGGTTTGTACACCACTATTCTAACTATACTGCCCTCCTTGAAAATGGGGGTGTGATGAAGTTTGGCTATTCTAGAATGTGGGCACAGCTGATTTTTTTTTCTTTTGTTTAATTATTACTGTTACCAAACAGTCCTGCAGGGGCTGTGGTGTAGCCCTGGGATAGGACTCTAGGGAAGCAGAGACAAGTAGTGTCTGAACCAGCCCTTCCCTTCTAGACATCCTATTAGAATACACTACTCTGGCCAAAGGTGTCAGAATGGGGTGAACCACATGGGGCCCTGGCCCTACCAAAAGTTTGCTTCCAGTAAAGAGAGTACTTGATCTGTCTGCCGAAGGAGATCAGATCTCCCATGGGCAGACAGTGTCTTTGCTGTGATTACAGTGGCCTTCTACTCCTGCCCATGTGTAGACAGGAGCCATGGAGGCCTGCCCCTCCTCCTTTGGGCAGATAGGAGTCTGCCATGCTGGCAGCCATTCCCTCTTGTTCTACCTGGGGAGATGGGATCCCCATGGGCAAAACAGAAGGGGAAAGCTGCAGCAGGGCTTGGGGGGCAGAGTTAGGGTAGTGCTTCCCTTCTCTCCCCCACCCCCTTGCCTTTCAAAGAGGCATTCCATGGTACCTGACTGACTAAAGTCAAAATCATACCTCCTTCCAATTCTAGGCAGCTGGCCCAGGACCTTGCTGTAGTGCCAAATAATTTATCTAGGTATTTCTTATTCCTTGCCACACTTAGTACACTAGTAATAGCCAAAAACTACATTCATGCTACTTGGTAAAAAAATGCAGAGTTTTTAACACTATTGGGAACGTGGCTGAGATGGTCTTTGAAGGTTGCAGTATCTCTCTGCTCTCCCTTGGTGCTCAGGACACAATCCTCTCTCACCCGGGTCCTTTGTTCCTTCATAGAAGGGTCTTCTCCATCATCATAGTGCCATGCTGATGCACTTGGCACACCTGGATGCTTCCAAGGCCCTATTTCTTAGGACAATCCTTGAAGAAAACTGAAGAGTACACACTGCAAGCAAGCACCTCTGCTGCCCCAGGGCACAGAGAAACTGTATCTTCAAAGAGCCAGCTCGGCATTTCTTACAAACGGAGCTTCCAGGTTGCCCAAGCACAATCAGAAATTTAGTTTTTATCCTCTTTCTTGTCTTCCTCCTCTGCTGGGTAGGAATGCCACGTCAGCCTCTCCTCATAAAAAGAGATCACTACTTGTGGGCACTTCATGTTGGCTTCTTTAGCAGGTACCAGATCAGCCTCATCAGAATTTTTCCTGTATACAAACAAAAAAAAAACAAACCCACAAAAAACAATCCTATAGAAAACAGGAAGATAAGTATTCAGATGACTTACCATGTTTGTCTGAATAAAGTACAATAAGAATAGAGAAGTGTGAAAACCTACACTAGAAAAAGGGCTGCTCCAGTGTGTGTGCATGATTCCTGCGTCACCTCCAACTCCCTCTCTGCCCTCTGTCATTGCTCAAACATGACATGAGGGGAAGACGTGGTAGCTCCTGTAGAGACTAGTTCTGATTAAGCCAGAAACCTAGACCCCCCCCATATGACCCTCAAATCCAAATAGAGTGAGAACAGGATGTAAAAGCAATAAAGTATGAAGTAGGTGAATTTAATTTAAAACAAGAACAATAGCTCATATGGGATAATTGGTATTTCTGTGCAAACTGCTGTTACTCAAGCCAAAAGGTTTAACACACACACACACACCTACCTATGCACTGCCGCCTTCCAATGAAAAGTGCAACAGCAAAGAAAATGAACAAAAGATTTACCTGAAGTACAGGCACAGCAACGAGGAGGTCTGCCTGAAAGATTATTACATAAGCACACTAACCTGCAATCTCTACAAAAAGGTGAGGCTCTTAGCAAACTGTCCTAGTTCTAGAGATGGGTAAAAGGTGAGAAATGCAAGTTTTTTTTTTGTAGTAAGCAAGGGTACTCACCATTTCATCAGGAACATCAGCTCCCCACTAGAATCTGTTGCACCAATAATCCGTTCTGGCTCTAAACCTCTGGAAAAACCACGTGGCTTTTCTGCCTACATAGATGACAAATAGAGTGTAGTCTGGGAAATGTATATCTGCAATTTTTTTGTTTTACCATATGCTGGCCTAAAGATCATAGCTTTAGTCTGCCATGCTCCAGTCATCTGCTTGTATATTTGAACTCTTAACAGAAAAGGGGAAAAGGAGTGGGGCGGGGGGTGAGTGGAGTAAAGCACTGCTTCAGATATGGGGTTGCCAGAGCATGGCAATCTGGGTTATCTTTCTATTTTTCACTGCATATTGGGGGTGCACAGGAATATAAATCATTTGCCAGAGTTAAGTCTTGCTAATATTTCAGAATTTCTGACTACTAGATCTATCCCCTTCATTTTTTGTTTTAAAACATTTAAGAGGGACATACAAATAATAAGACTTCCAGATTAAATCCTAGAAACAGCTACAGAAAGATCTTGACATGTATATTATCTGGCTTTTTTTGTTTGTAGCAAAGACCTCATAAAATGCCACGTAAGAGCTTCTGTTTGCAGAGAAATGTGAATTCAATAATTTACATATTAAGGAAAAATAAACTGTGATTAGAGCAGAC
This sequence comes from Ichthyophis bannanicus, assembly GCA_033557465.1. Taxonomy (NCBI): domain Eukaryota; kingdom Metazoa; phylum Chordata; class Amphibia; order Gymnophiona; family Ichthyophiidae; genus Ichthyophis; species Ichthyophis bannanicus. The sequence continues at coordinate 645,690,605 of CM066032.1, forward strand.
ACTAATCCTAGAAATTGAGAAAACCTTTCCCATCTCTCTCAAAACATATATCCTTGGTGGCTAGCTTTAAAGTTCTAACATTTAGAGAATTCAACTACTTTTGTCTTCATGTTCTATGATTTCTAGTTTAGTTTTGTTTTAAATATCCCTTTAAAGATGAGTAGAAGAATACCACTGGTGCCCACAATCACTAATAGTAAATTAGATGGAAGATTTTCATTTGTGGAGGAGTGGTCTAGTGGTTGGGGCAAGGTACCTCAGGCCAGAAGGTCAGGGGTTCAAATCCCACTAGAGGACAGCAACCTTGGGCCGGAAGGACTGGGGTTTCTAGTCCCATAGGTGCTCCTTGTGGTCTTGGGCAAGCCACTTAACGATTTTACAGGGAACATGGGCAATGGATGATTATCTCCAAGTTATAATGCCCTGTTCAATGTAATTTCAGTTTGTTCAATGTAAACCGCCTTGATATCATGAAAGGCTGTATATAAGAAATGTTAAATAAAATCTGATCTTTACTATACATTTCAGTGCTACTGTAGTGTTTAGAGTTATCCCCTTATGACAGGTATTGGCAGCAGCAGATATAATGTTCTATCTTACTCTGTTTTGAAGGTGCCCAATATATTCTGAATGTTTTTGAATCAACCAATGAGACCATTAGATTTTATTAGCCTTGTTTCCTTTGGCGAGAGTGATTTTATAAGGCCAATTTTCCTCTACCTTTTGGCAGTCTTTCCTGTCCCCATGGCTCCCTTTTGGTTCAGATTAGTAACCGTGGTTAGGTGCCCAACAGACTGGATGAGGAGTGCAAAGGATTCAAATGCAGGGTTAAGTAAAAGGGAGACAAAAGGCAGTCTCCGAGTAATTACACTGATTTTGCTTTTGATGTATAGAAATTGTGTAGATATAAACTTTACCAAACCTGAATTTGACAAACATTGTAAAGTAAATGTTTTTAAATGTGTATTTTGTGTACAATACAAATACTTTAAAGTACAATGGTTTATAGTATTGACAAAGCTCAGCTTGCGTCCAGAATTATCAGTGTAAACCTTAATACCCCAGTCTTTGAGCTTTATTTTGCTCCTTCCTTTTACCTGTCCCCTCCCCCCCCCCCCCCCCCCCCCCCACCTCTCCTCAACCAATTTCAGCCACTTATGGGTTTGGCCTGTTTTCCAAATGCCATCTTTTCATCATCATTATACCATACTTTGCCAGAACTTGTAACTTTTTTTGGTTTTCAAATGGTAGCAATTTCACTTATTACATAGAAGTCATAACAGAATTTGGAATGTTTATCTCACAGAAAAGGCTTCTTCCATGTTAAGATGCTCACTGAAATTAGACTCATAATAATGAGGTGCCCTCCCCACCACGTGGCATCATAAACAAAATAACTATTGGGCGCACATGCCATGTTTTTCTAAAGCTCCTGCCAATGCATCAGGCTCTTCCCTAGGAAAATCTTACGGTGGTTGTGGGGTAAGAAACGTTCTGTATGACAGTTTTATATACATCCTTTGACAGAGGTTGCAATGGAATTAATTTATCCTTTTGTAAATACGTAGCCATTCCTTGCCAATTAAGATCTCACCAACAATCCAATTCCCATGTATGGATCTTTGCTTAGGTCCCTTTGCCCTCTCTTCACAATGTAGAGACATATCTGGAAGTACTAGTAAAAACTGCAATCCTCTAATCCAAATTGCTTGAATTCTGTAAGCTGAATTTTCCAGATTGTCTTGATAGACCAGTTCAGACAAATGGGTTTTGTTCCCCTGCTAGCAAAGGTGGAGACAGAAAACTAGAAACCTTGAGTGATATCCTGCTACTTGAGCCAGTACAGCTAGTGGCATACTTCAATCTCCAGGAACATGCAGGAATGAGTCTTCACATATGGGTATCGTCGGTACCGATGGAGCCTGCGCGGGAACGCTCCCCAGCGTCCAGTAAGAAAGCTTTTGGGAGCATCCCACAGTGCCTGCGCGCTGCCTTCCCGCCTTTCCCAACTGCCTCTCTCCAGTTCTTTTCCACGGAGCCAGCAGGTCATGTTCCTGTCACCGCAGCAGAAGTTCTTTTATTTTTTTTTTCTTTATTTTTCTGTCGCGTCTGCTGCCTTCGATGTCAGACCGGTACCGCCGGTCTTTTTCTTTTCTTTCTTTAAAAAAAAAAACTATTCTTTACTTCAACTGTGCCTTTTCAGTTTGGGCCTTAGGCCTGAATATTTTTCTCCTCATGGAGAAGCCCGCTTCCGTGTTCAAAACGTGCACAAAATGTGGCGGTACTATTTCTGTCACCGACACCCATGATTGGTGTCTAAAATGTTTGGGTCCTGACCATTCCATCACGGATTGTGTCCTGTACCATGATGTCTAAAAGAGGTCGGCAGAACTGAGCAGCCAAGCTCAGTACCCTGTTTCCCTCTGATGCAGCCTCGGTGGCATCGACGTCTTCCAGGGCTGCTTCTTCCTCCCATGGATCTCAGGTAACCAAACATAAATCTAGCTGGTCCTCGAAAGGCAAATCTCCCTCTAAGCATCGAGATGCCTCAGGGCTTGTCCTTGGATTCCGCACCGGCAAAATTACCCCGGTGGGAAGTTCCGACTTCCAAAGCATTGTCTATGGGGTCACAGGTTGACATCGATGGCTTGGCCTCGACCGATCACCTGTTGCCATGTTCTGGGGTACTGGTGGCTTCCATTGGTACCGACATCCAGACTCTGGTGGCGTCGATGGATCAGAAGATTCTGTCCATGCAGCGCACCCTAATGGCATTTATGCAGGCTGCGACGCCTCCGGTACCGCAACAATCTCTGTTGCCGGTACCGATTGCATCGGCTTCGGTGTCGACTGCAACGGTACCTGTCCTATGATGCCAATTGGTAGCGAACCGGTACCGCTTACTCCTGATGTCGATCCCACTCGGTACGCATATCGGGCTTTACAAGAACATCCAGACAGGCGATACTTCGATTCCTCCGAAGACTCTGACGAGTCGGAGGCTTCTGTCGAGGCATCGGTACTTCTTCCTCAGGAGGAGTCTTCTCCAAAACGAAGAATGTCTCCTCCAGAAGACTTGTCTTTTCAAGACTTCATTAGGGAAGTGGCTAGGGGGCCTCTCCATTACAGTGGCCCCTGAGTCAGAGCCTAGAGCCAAGCAATTAGATATTTTGCAATATCCTAAGGCTCCTAAAGAGGCAGCTACCTTACCTATTCATGAGATTCTCTATGATCTCATGTTGAGCATGTGGGAGACTCCTCTTACCACCTCTCCTCATTCTCGTAGGTTAGACACCATGTCCCTCCTTGTCCTGGCTTTCATAAGTCTCAGCTTCCTCACCACTCTATTGTGGTAGAGTCTGCCATGAGGAAAATAAAGAGTGCAATGAGACACTCATCTAATCCTCCAGGACGTGAATGCAGGACCCTAGATGCTTTTGGCCGAAGGGTTTTCCAAGCTAATATGCTTGCTGCCAGAATCAACTCCTATAGTCTCTATATGGGGATGTTTCTGAAAGAAGTCACAGATCATCTGCAGACTTTAGCTCCTTTTATTTCAGAAGATAAAAGGCAGCAATTTCTCACTTGGCTTAAACATGCCCAAGATGTTTCAAAATTTTCCAACCGTGCAGCCTTTGACTCTTTTGAGTGTGTAAGCAGAGCCTCGGCTATTGCCATAGGTGCACGCAGAATTGCTTGGTTACAAGCCTCTGATTTGGAACTCTGGGTCCAAGATGAATTGGGAAATCTTGTACAGGTGAAAACCTTTTTGGCAAGGATTGGCAAGCAAAGGCCACTCAGATGGATGCTGAGAACTCTGCTTTGGATCGACTTTCAAAGTCTACCTCTGCTCCTGTTAAGAAAAGATTGTTCAAAAAGACATCTTTTTCTAAAAAGGGAAGATATTATCCTGCTTATGGTAAGCAGGCATCTTCTGCAGGTCGTTTTGCTGCAAAGCGTCAGCAACCACCTAAACAGGCCAAGTCAAAGGCTGCCAGGCCTCCCACGGCCCAGCAAACTCAGCCTCCTCAGGGCCTTTGACTTGCAACTAGAGAACTTAGCCTTTCTAGCTCTGGAAGAAGCAGAGCCCCTCACCATTCCAGGAAGGTTGGCTTACTTTGCTCCCAGATGGGAGCAAATCACAGCAGAGCAATGGACCCTCTCCATAATAAGGGAAGGGTACAAGCTTCATTTCTTAAGCCTTCCTCCCCACACCATGGTGAAACAGTTCAATTCTCCAACATCTCTCCTCAACCTTCTGGGTCAGGAGATTGCTACCCTTCTTGCCCAAGGGGCAATAGAAGAAGTACCTCTACTTCAACAGGGCTCAGGGTTCTACTCCCCTTATTTTCTTATTCCAAAGAAAACAGGGGGCTACAGACCCATATTAGATCTCAGAGAATTGAACAAGTTTCTATTCAGAGAAATTCAAGATGATTTCTCTCGGTGCTCTGCTTCCATACCTTCAGAGTCAGGACTGGCTTTGTTCTCTAGATCTCAAGGATGCGTACACCCATGTCCTCATCCATCCAACACACAGAAGGTTCCTTCGGTTCCTTTTTCAAGGAAAGCACTACCAATACAGGGTGCTTCCCTTCGGTCTGGCCTCTGCACCAAGGGTGTTCACGAAATGCATGGCAGTAGTAGCTGCATTTCTACGCACTCTAGGAATATTTGTATTCCCATATCTGGATGACTGGCTCATTCAAGCTCCATCCCAGTCAGAGGCCCAGACTTGTCTAACCTGCACAATGCGTGTCCTTCAGTATTTGGGACTGGTAATAAACATCCCAAAATCCAATCTCACCCCTACTCAGTCTCTGGAGTTTTTATAGGGGCCTTGCTGGATACCACAACTGCAAGGGCCTATCTTCCTCAGGCCCATTGCCTACGCTTGGTGCAGTTAGCCTCCCAGATACAGTTAGTCCCATTTAACTGCTCGAGAGATGTTACAACTATTAGGCCACATGGCATCCACTGTGCATGTGGTTCCATATGCTCGCCTTCACATGAGGGCAGCTCAGTGGACTTTGTCTACCCAATGGACTCAGGCATCAGGTTGCCTGTCAGACAAAATAGCAAACTCCAGTCGCCTTTTTTGGTCTCTCCAGTGGTGGAAGTCCTCTCCAAATCTGTTGCTGGGGTTCCCCTTTCAGCAGTCGCTACCCCAAGCAACTCTTACAACAGATGCTTCTCCAATGGGTTGGGGAGCTCATCTGCAGGATCTTTCCACCCAGGACATCTGGTCTCCACAGGAGACTTCTCTGCATAGCAATCTCTTGGAACTCAGAGCAATATTCTTAGCTCTGTGTTCCATTCCCTGCTCAGCTACAGGACAGTCCTCATCCATACGGACAACCAAGTAGCCATGTTCTATGTAAACAAGCAGGGTGGGACTGGCTCGCTGTTGCTTTACAATGAAGCTTTGCGACTGTGGGCCTTCGCCAGAGAGCATCACATCCATCTTCTGGCAGTATATCTTCCAGGCGTTCAAAACTCTTGGGCAGACAGTCTCAGTTGAGTTCTGCTTACACACAAGTGGTCCCTCCACATGGACCAGGTAGCCAGGATTTTTTTGAATTTGGGGAACCCCGGACATAGACCTCTTTGCAAGTCTGTGGAATGCCAAACTTCCCCGGTTCTGTTCCAGAACTCCGTGTCAGGGAGTTCAGGCCAAGGATGCCTTCCTCCTTCACTGGGGTCAAGACTTCCTTTATGCCTTTCCACCCATTCCCCTAATTCCCAAAACTTTTCAAGCTTCAGAGAGATCGAGGGACCATGATCCTCATAGCACCACATTGGCCACGCCAAGTGTGGTACCCTCTACTTCTGCATCTCTCTCAAGCTCCTTCCCTGGACTTGGGCTCTGCACCAGACCTTCTATCCCAGGAAGAAGGAACGTTGTGGCACCCAAACCCCCAGTCTCTCCATCTCAGGGCTTGGTTGCTGAGGGCCTAGACCTTCAAGATTTTCATCTCTCTCAGCAAGTCAGAGATGATCATGCTTCTAGAAAGCCTTCTACTAGACGTTCCTATGCTTTCAAATGGAAAAGATTTACCATTTGGTGTTCAGGGAAGGGTCTTAACCCTCTTGCAATACCTTTGAATTCTTTACTAGAGTATTTCCTGCATCTATCCCATGCAGGTCTGAAAACGAATTCAGTAAGAGTCCATTTGAGTGCTATTGCAGCGTCCCTCAAGCCTCTCAATAGACAGCCTATTTCCTCTCACCCTCTTATAGCAAGATTCATGAGAGGCCTTCTAACTAAACCTCCCATTAGACCACCTCCAGTGGCATGGGACTTAAACCTTGTTCTTGGCCAGCTTATGAAGCCACCCTTTGAACCTTTAGCCACCACCACCTTGAAATTTCTTTCTTGGAAAGTTATCTTTCTCATTGCAGTCACCTCAGCACGCCGCATCAGTGAATTGCAAGCTTTGGTGGCTAATCCACCTTATACAAGGTTCCATCATGATAAGGTAGTCCTCAGGACCAATCTACACTTTATGCCCAAAGTGGTCTCACCTTTTCATCTGAACCAAGAGGTATATTTACCTGTCTTTTTTCCAGGACCTCATGCATCAAGTGCAGAGAGGAATCTTCATACCTTGGATTGTAAGAGAGCTCTCGCTTTTTACTTACAAAGAACACAGCAATATAGAAAGTCTTCTCAACTCTTTGTTGCTTTTGATCCTTCTCATTTAGGACTTCCAGTCTCTAAGAGAACACTGTCCAACTGGATTGCTCAGTGTATTTCTTTCGCCTACCAGAGTAGGAACATTTCTCTGGAGGGCCATGTCACAGCTCACAATGTGAGAGCCATGGCAGCCTCAATGGCTCATCTAAACTCTGTAGGGTCCACAAAAAAAACAGCACTAGCCACTCAACCGAGCAGGAGCAAAGAAAAGAAGCGGCAGATACACACCCAATAAACTTAAAAACTTTATTAAACCAAAGGGGTGGCCACCCCTTTGGTTTAATAAAGTTTTTAAGTTTATTGGGTGTGTATCTGCCGCTTCTTTTCTTTGCTCCTTCATCTAAACTCTGTATCCATTGACCAAATCTGTTGAGCGGCCACCTGGGCCTCGGTTCATACCTTCACAGCCCATTACTGTTTGGACAAGGACTCCTGCCGGGATGCCTTGTTTGGTCAGGCTGTTCTCAAACACCTGTTCCATTCCTAATCAACTCCTACCCACCTACCCTGGTCGGATGCCAGAGATCTGTGGGAGGAGGTAGAGTCCTTTTCAAGGGGAGACAACCTGGGGTTTCTCCCTGGCATCTACAGCTAGGGAGTCCCCATATGTGAAGACTCATTCCTGCTTGTTCCTGGAGATAGCACAGTTACTTACCTGTAACAGGTGATCTCTGGGAACAGCAGGAATAAGTCTTCACAACCCACCCACCTCCCCTAGGAGTTGTATCTCTCTCTCTCTATCTTTGTCTCAGCTTTAAAACTCGAATTGGAGAGAGGCGGTTGGGAAAGGTGGGATGGCAGCACGCAGGTGCTGTGGGATGCTCCCAAAAGCTTTCTTACTGGACGCTGGAGAGCATTCCTGCGCAGTCTCCATTGGTACGATACCCATATGTGAAGACTTATTCCTGCTGTTCCCAGAGATCACCTGTTACAGGTAAGTAACTGTGCTGTATTTCTGTGTCTCCAGCAGATGGTGGATACAGAATCAGTACAGCTCTGTTGTAAGTTGGCTAGCTCCTGGGCAGCCATCCCAAGGAGTACCATGGACCCAGTAGAGCTCAAGCAGATGTTTCCAGAGCATATCTAAGGGTACCCTGCTGGAGTTTCCCATATGGAGGGGAAAAAGGGCCATCTTCCCCATCAGTATTCCTGACTGAGAGCCTGAGATTCAGACCGATTTTAAAAACAGTGTTCACACAAACTTCAGCCTCCTTTCCCCTGGACCCCCAGAGCAGTAATCAGAAGAAAAGGTATGTGAGGAAAGAGCAGAGCACCTGGGAGTGGTCCAAATCCAGTACTGTCTTTGGTCCTGGGCTCTACGAGGGTAATTGTGGTCTTTGACTGACTGGTGCCACAGCTTTGGGGGTGACTTATCTTTCCAGAGTGAAGTCTGTTGTCAGGTTCAGTATTTTCATGTGTGTATTTTCAGTGCTAATATCCTTCTTTTCCTAGTGCATGTGCACCTGTTGTGCCACTGCATTCATGTTTACATGTGCAAGTCTGTATAAAATATTTTGCTACTGGGCAGCAGGATGCTGCATGTCAGCACACAAGAAGTTCAAAATATTGCTTCTCTGGGAACCTGTTCAGCATTAAGACTTGCACTAAAAATAATACAGGATCCAATATCTATAGCAACAAAAAGCCTCTCGCAAGTGAAAATCATCAACAGGTTAAGATATTGGATCCTGTATGTTTGTTTTGAGCACATAATGTAGTGCCATCTTTGTGAGCACTGCATGACAGAAGCCAAGCAGTTGGCAGTGGACAAGGATACGTGTTCAACTCTGGATTCTCAGCTGGTAGCCTTGCACCACCGCTTTCCCATCTTCTGCTTCCTGAACCAGCGTCTGGGAAAGAGAAGCCATCTTTGGGGAGAGGAGGGGAGGGGGGCAGCTCATGCCCTGCCCTCTAGTTCAGGGTCTCTGCTGTGTCTCATCTTCATCTTTCAGCAGGCTTACTCCTCCTGGCAAAGCAGCGGGAGTCATAGAAACATCCCAGTCTCCAGCTCAGCCTCTCTTGAACCCGAGGTTAATTTGGATGATGAGCCTGGACTGAGGATTATCCATGGAAGGAAGAGCTGGAAAACTCGTGCATTATCCATCTCCTTTGGAGAGGTGGCTTGGTCCAGCAATTGCCTCGAGGCACCACCTGATTATGCACCATGCAGTTCATTGTTGGACAATGCCACAACTGTGGTACAAGTCAACAATCAGGGTGGCACCAAGTATGTGAGAGCAGCTCTGGAAATAACCCTTTTGTTTCCATGGGAGGAGAGAAATCTGCTGGCACTGCCAGTACAGCATCTTGTGGGCATGGGCAATGTGAAAGATTTTATCATTCGCACAACCTGATGTAATTTGGGCCCACTGCAAAAAAAAAAAATCGGTCTACCTTGTAAGGGACCGTCTGATTAAATCTTGATCACCGAGAGCTTCAAAAGAACTAGACCATCTTGGTCCAAATCCTATTGGAGGAGAAGGCTCTGCCACGACGCCTAGTCAAGTCTCCAAGCTCCACGAGAGACCCTTCAAGAAGCAGATCTAGCACACCTGGGCCTGTCTTCCTGGAGCCTTCGAGAGTGAGACTCTCAAGTCCTTCATTAGCATCCTGTCCTTGAAGGGGAGCTTGCTTAAAACACAATTTGGAGGCTGCACCTTCAGACCAACTGTGGCTAGGTGGTGTCTCTGGCTTCATAACTACCAATGCCACAGACCTGGAGGAGATCTTGATTAAGTAATGAGCCATGTATATAACGCCATACTTCAGTCTGCCAGTCTGCAAGCTGTAGGCACACAAGCGCTCTGGGAGCCCAATTCCAATGCCATCCTTAAGATGAAACATCACCTTCCTATCATAGAACTCTTTTTGTGTATCATCACCTTCTATTGGAATAGTGGTGCGTTTGGTCACAACTGTGATGAGGATATCCACCCTAAGGAACCCAAAGAACTGACCCAACTTGCCCTGGATACAACCAGAAGGATATTAGGACACTTAAGATGAGTTATGAGCTTGCCTATTGAGAAACCAGGAGCTGTTGCATGGGTTCAGGCAATGGAAATTTGTCAGAATGATACCTGGTACCCTGAAAAATAGGGTCCACCTGAGACATACACTGAATCAGGCTCTACAAGGTGTAAAACCACTATGGTATCCTGAATTGGCCTGTGAAGGTCCCTTTTTTTATTTTTCGGAGAAAAGGCCATGCTGAACTACAGGATGACTTCCTGCCACATCAGTTATGCTCTCAACAAGTGACCTCTCTCTACCCCAGATAGCACAGGAGGCTGCCATACTGGAGGTGGGATTTCCCTATTAGGGGGGACACTTACAGGAACATATGTACCTGTCTGCCTCAGTTCCTCCACGTCTGTTACTCTATCTTCTAGAGACTGGATGTGTTCTCAGTCAGAAGCTCTTTGCCGGAGTGTGCACACGTGACCCCTCACCCTCTGGGAGATAATCATTCATATGATGCTCATTGCAAAGACTGGATATCTCTATCTTACTGCTGAACTTGCTGTCTACATCTTTGTAGTGATGAGTTGTTTAGGATTGCTCAGGGAATAGGGATACCTAGATTAAAATGAAGGCCATCTGTATTTTTTTGGTATATTATCTAATAGTTTGTGTTTGTGTCCCACTGAACTGCTAGTAATCTATTCTTTGATATTCTGTGATGAGACATTTCACTCATTTGGTAAAACAGCCTGAAATTAAGGGATGTGGCTGGAAAAAAGTGTAGTTATTCACCTGTAACAGGTGTTCTCCGGGGACAGCAGGGATCAGTCCTCGCATATGGGTTACGTCGGCACAGACGGAGCCCGTGCGGAGCAAATTCCCAGCTTTCAAAGAGAGCCTTTGGGAGTTGCCTCCATGCATGCATGGCCTGCTTCCTGCCCAAAGGAGCCATCTTGCTCAGTCAAATGACATGGCTAAAGACAGCAAAAGAAAACAAAAACACTGAAATAGGACTGCAACTCCAAGGGGAGGAGGGAGGGTTGTGAGGACTGATTCCTGCTATCCCTGGAGAACTCCTGTTACAGGTAAGTAACTACGCTTTCTCTGGGAACAAGCAGGAAGTCAATCCTCACATACGGGACTCCCCACAGCTACAGGCTACCAAGAACCCATAGCCAAAAAAAAAGAGGCTTCCTCATCGAGTGCTGCAATCAGCTGCAGTGGAAACTCACGTCAAGGAAAAGACAGCGTTCCAGTAACCTGAACACAGCAGGGTCGGGGGGCAGGAGTTGCCTAGACCTCAAAGAGGTTGCAGAGTACAGCCTGGCCAAAGGCACTATCTCGTTGGGATTCCCTATCCAGGCAGTAGTAAGCTGCGAAGTTATGAACCAAAGGACCAGGTGGCGGCCCGGCAGATGTCTGCCAAAGGAACAGAGCACAGATGAGCGACAGAGGTTGCCATGGCCCTGACATGAGCCATAACAGAGCCTTCCAGGGGAAGCTGTGCTTCCTCATAGGCCCAGCAATACAGTCTGCTACAAATGTGGACAGCGTATGCTGAGTCACCACCTGCCACAGCTTACTGGGGTCATAAGAAACGAAAAGCTGAGAAGCTTTTCAATGGTCTTGGGTATGTTGAATGTAGAACGATAAGGCAGGCCCTCCTACAGTCTTAGGGTATGGAGGACAGCCTCAGTGCGACTGGCATGCGGTCTGGGGAAAAAAGTTGGAGGACCACCTCCTGATTGAGGTGGAATGAGGACACCACCTTCAGAAGAAATTTGGGGTGTGTGCGAAGCACTATCCCTATTCTTGTAGAACCTGATATAAGGCCTCTCCACCACGAGGGCTTGGAGCTCGCTCACCCTCTGGGCAGAGGTGAGTGCTACGAGGAATACCACCTTCCAGGAGAGAGAGCAAAGATGACACGTAGCCATTGGTTTGAAAGGCAGGGTGAGCTGCCCCAACACTACATTGAGATCCATTTGGCCACCGGAGAGCGGATTGGGGGCTTGGCGAGAGAAGGCCCTTAAGGAACTGGGACACCGTTGGGTGCGCCAAGAGGGGCTTCCCCTCTATCGGGTGGTGGTTGGCTGCGAGGGCACTGAGATGTACTCTGATGGAGTTGGACGAGCCCTAAGCCAGAGAGGTGGAGAAGGTATTGCAACACCATAACCACTGGGCAGGAAAAGGGGTTGGCCCCCTGAGCTGCACACCAGCACGCAAACCTGTGCCACTTAAAAGCATATGCCTGTCTGGTAGAAGCTCTGCGCAAAGCTAGCAGAACATCCTCCACGTCTCTCGGAGGTAGGAGTGGAGCTAGTGAGACTCTCTCAGCAGCCACACTGTCAGTAAAAGGGAACTGGGGTTGGGATGCAGGAGAGAGCCCCCGACCTGGGAGAGAAGCTGCTGGTCTGCCCTCAAGGGGATGGGAGTCTCCACTGCAAACTGCAAGAGGAGTGGGAACCACAGTTGCCGAGGCCACCATGGGGCTATCAGAATGACTGAGGCTCTGTCACGAAGAATCTTGAACACAGTCTTGGTGATCAGATGTGGGGGAAATGCATACAGAAGACCCACTGACCATGAGATTAGGAAGGTGTCAGCAGCCACCCTGGCAGGGTGTGGTTGCTGGGAGCAGAAGCAGGGCAACTGGTGGTCGTCTGGGCAGGCGAACAGGTCCATTATTGGTTTCCTCCTCCCCCCCCCCCCCCCAAAAAAAAATTAATCTGGAAGAGCCCGCAGGCCACTTTTGGGTTCAGCTGCCACTTGTGCGGCTGGAGCAGTCTGCTGAGTCTGTTGGCCAGCCAATTTGTCCTGGCCTGGCAAATACACTGCCCTGAGGAGAAAGTCCTGTTGGGCTGCTAGTGAGCACAAGTCCATAGCCTCCCGACAGAGGATTTGGGACCCTGTGCCCCCCTTGTTTGTTCACACAGAATATGGTGACCTGGTTGTCCATCTGGACTAGGATGGATCTGTGACTCAGGGGTCTCGAACGCCCTTAGGGCAAGGTGGCTCGCATGCAATTCCAACAGATTGATCTGTTGGGCCCTCTCGTCCAGGGACCAGACGCCCTGGGTGTGGTACCCCTGGCAGTGGGCTCCCAAACCCAGCAGGGAGGTGTCTGTAGTTAGGACCCTCGAGTGATGAGGAACCTGAAAAGGCGTCCCTGCTTGCAAGTGATGGGGTAACTGCCACCAGTTTAGAGACTGCACCAGGCGTGTGGTAACTTTGATTCTGTCCTGTAAATGCCCCGTTGCCTGGGACCACTGGTCCCTGAGGCACCACTCTGCAATTTGCATTTGTAGGTGGGCATCTGGCGTGACATGGACCGTGGAGGCCATGTGTCCGAGGAGGCGCAGCAGGTGTCTTGCTGGCACCGAGGGGCGGCACTGTACATTTTTGGCCAGCGCCACAAGCCTGTTGAGCCTGTCTGCAGGTAGGAAGGCCTTGGCTGGGAGGGCATCTATTCTTGCACTGGACACGCGATAATTGATAACGAAGCCCAAGTGCTGAAGGACCTGGATAGCACGTGCCGTGGCCCGCTGCACCTCAGGGGCCATAGTGCCCCTGATGAGCCAGTCTTCGAGGTAGGGGAAAACGAAAATCCCCTTAAGCCTGAGAAAGGCGGTGACCACTGCTAGGCACTTCATAAATACCCTGGGGGCCGAAGGACAGAACCCTGTACTGAAAATGGCGGCCCCCTAACACAGAGTATAGGTATTGCCTGTGGTTTGGGTGGATTAGGATGTGTGTATGAGCGTCCTTCAGATCTAAGGAGCATAGGCAGTCTCCCTGGCGGAGGTAGGGCAGCAATGTTCCAAGGGAGAGCATCTTGAATTTTTCCCATACTAGGAATCTGAGGTTGCGCATGTCGAGGATGGGCCTTAGGCCCCCCTTGTCCTTTTTGGCACGAGAAAATACCTGGAGTAGAACCCCTTGCCCTTGAGATGATGGGGCACTGTTTCCACTGCTCGGTCCTCAAAGGCCTGTCAACTCCAACAGGAGATCCTAGTGAAGGGAGGCCGAAGTGGCTCTCCATGGAAAAAATGTGAAGGTACTTCGGCTAGGCGGAGGAGGTAACCCTCCTTGATCACCTGTAGTGCCCAAGAGTTGGTGGTGATAGCTCCTCACCGGTGGGTGTACAGGGAGAGCCGACCTCCTGTGGGCTGCTGAGCCTTGCTTGGAACAGGGGCTATGCTGTAGGAGTCAAAAACCTCCCCCAGGCTGAGCCAGGGTTGAAGCCTGGGGTTTGGGAGCCTTCTGCTTATGCAGGCCATGCCCTTGCCCTTTTGCCCCTGATGGGGGGGGGGGGGGTAACTTCAGTAAGCAGTGGACTTCCACAGGTAGAAGGGCTTTTTCCCCCTGAGCACTTCTTTTGAGAAGGAGCAGAGGTCGTCTTAGAGAGCCTTGTCCTCATCATGAACTTGGGTCTCCAGTTCAACGGCCTTTTCCATCATGGGTTTGCCAAATAGGTTCTCCTCTCCCCCCCCCCCCCGGCATGGGACATTGACCAGCTTGTCTTGTACCCATTGTTTGAGGCCTGACAACTGTAGCCAGGCTTGGTAGTGTGCACCAATGCCTGCCACGGCTGTTCTGGCTGCCGACTCAAAGCCGTCATAGGCCGCTTGAGATGTAAATTTGGAGCATTCCCTGCTCCAAATGCCTGAATAGTAAAAGAAAAGAGCCAACCGGGGGCGGTACGGGAAGAAAAAAAACAGTCAAAAAGGCAAGAAGAATCACTTTTTCCGGGATAGAAAACAGACATCTGCAGGGCTCCGTGGAAAAAAAGACTGAGCGATGGCTCCTTTTGGGCAGGAAGCGGACCACGCATGTGTGGAGGCAACTCCCAAAGGCTTTCTTTGAAAGCTGGGGATTTGCTCCGCGTGGGCTCTGTCGGTGCCGATGTAACCCATATGTGAGGACTGACTTCTTGCTTGTTCCTGGAGAAAGACTGACTACCTATTTTTGTATTAAAGCTCTAAAAGACCTAACTAAAATTAGGGAATTTTCTCTATGTGCATCATTTTGCACTTGCCCACATTAAATTGCATCTGTCTTTTAGATGCCCACATTTTCTCACAAGATCCTTTTTGCAAATCCTCACTATTGTCTTCCATTTTAATGACTGAATAATTTTGTGAATTTGATCACCTCACTTGTCACTCTTTTTCATGTGAATAATTCAGTCCTCCTCTTTCCTGTCTTTTAAACCAGTTTGCAATCCACAAAAGGGTATAGCCTCTTTTTTTCATGACTCTAATTTCCTAGGAAACTTCTCATGAGGGTCCTTGTCAAACACCTTCTGAAAATCCAAATACACTGTCATCAAACAGCTCATCATTATCTACTTGTTTGTTTATACCTTCAAAATGCTGAGTTGGTAAGGCAAATCCTTGCCTTTGCTGTACCCATTCTAACTCCCATTAAGCTGTCTGTTTATATGGTCAGTAATTTTAGTGTTTATTTTTTTAAAATATAGCCTGAATCCATTTTGCCTGGCACAGACATGGTTTATGGTTTATTAAAATTTGCTATACCACCCTTAACTGCAATCAGATTCACTGGTTTGTAGTTTCCCAGATCATCCCGGGAGTGTGTGTGTGTTTTTTTTTTTTTTAATTAGCATTACATTGGCCACCCTAGTCCTTGCTATTTTGAAGGATATGTTACAGATAGTCTTCACCCTGAACAGCCCAAACTGGTCCTGGCAAACTGTTCTTGTAATAGATCTAAATGACAAACTCATTTTCTACACCAGAAAAACAAAAAAAACAATCTGAGGGAGAGAAATTTAGTTTTCTGTTATTACCTTATCCTCCCTGAGCACTCTATTTTTTTATCCCTTGACTGTCAGCAGTCTAATGCCCTCAGATTCTTTGCTGTAAATGTACTTAAGCTTTTAGTATTTCTTGCCCCTATAGCAAGCTTTTTAAAATCACTTTGCTTGCAGTATTACTTTTTTTGCATCTAACTTGATAGTGCTTATGCTCATCTGTTTTATTCCTTATGCTCTGCTTTCAGTTTTCTGAAAGATACTGTTCTCTGGGAACAAGCAAGAAGTCAGTCCTCGCATATGGATGTCTGTTCCGAAGGAGCCCTCGCGGAAGCATCTCCCCAATTTTCAAAGAAAGCTTTTGGGAGATGTCACCATGCATGTGTGGTGCCCTTCCCATACAAGGGTACCACTTTACTTGGTCTCCTTTTTTTTTCGGCGGAGCCCTTCAGACATCTGTCTGTTTTCCTCAGGAAAAGTTGATTTTCTTTGTGCCTGAGTTTCATGCTCTCCTCTGGTTGTGCACTGGTACTCTTCCCACCACCCAAGCCTGCTGCCCTGGCATAGAGTCTTGGGTCTGTATACATTTTTTTTCCCTTCTTCTTGGCACCTTCGTGCCTTTTTTTTTCCAGCAGGCAGCACTGTGGGTCTTTGACCTTGCTGGGGTACATTTTCCCCCCATGGCTTGTCTGAGGGCAGCTCACCAAGGTTGCCCGGAAGGAACTACCCGTTTGGTGTCAGATGCCTGAGGCCATCCTTGTTGAGGACTCCCCTTCAGAGGGACCAGTGCCGGGCCAGAGTGCCTCAGTGTGTGTGCCGATAGCTGCGGAGCCTTCTGGACTGGAAACCAGAATGACAGCCGTGGCGCTCAGCCTGTCTGCCTTCATGGACCAGCAGCAGGCATTGCTGTCCAGCACAGCTAGTTCCTCCACCCAGACCACCAGGTCCTCTGTCAGATGGCGCCTGGAGGTTGAAACGATCCTTGGCCAAGGTCTAGATCTGGATCTTGTTCTATGGGACAGAGGTCTTCCCTGGCTAGCGCACATGGTACTAGCTGTGAGGTCTCTGAGGGATGTGGGTAGGGCTCAGGCCTGGAACCTGCAAGCTACCCTTCCCTCGAGTCTTCGATCAACTACTCGGAATGGGAGACCAAGGACTAGAAGTTCTTACACCCGTTGCCACTGTAACATCCCCTTGGACTCGCCACCTTCCAAGCCCTGGCTTCTGTACCTGCCGGAGGACATGGCGTTCCTCAACTTCATGCGGGGATATGTCAAAGGCCATAGCATTTCCAACTGAATCTGAGGAGGATCCTCGGACAGAGGAACTAGAAATCCTCCAATATGAGAGAGTCCCCCAGTGGGGCCTCACAGTAGCCATTCCACCCATCCTTGAATGGCTAATGCTCTGTATGTGAAAAACACACACTGTGCCCATCATGAGCAAGCAGCTCAACTCGATGTATCGGGTCTGCCAGAGCCCTGGTTTTCAGAAGGCATAGCAGCCACATAACTCCTTGGTGGTGGAGTTGGCCATGTGTCGGCTGAAGAGCCAAAAGATGCACTCCTCTGTGCCCCCAGGAAGGGAGGCCCTCTCCTTGGATGCCCTCGGCAGAAAGTGCTACCAGGGCTTGATGCTCATCGGCTGGATCCAGGTCTTCCAGCTGTACATTGGCATGTACCTGAGACCTGGCAAAGGAGCTCGCCAGGTTCTCGGCTGGGCTCTGAGGAACCCCTGCAGCGGTTCAAGAACATGGCGACCTGAGTAGCTGTGGCAGGCATCGGTACCAGGATGTCAGGCTTGGCTACAGTCTTCTGACCTCAAGCAATGGGCTCAGGACAAATTGGTCGATGTCCTGTGCCAAGGGAACCTCTTTGGCAAACCCATGATGGAAAAGACTGCCGAGTTGGAGACAACGTTTGTGATGAGGACCAGGCTCTCCAAAAAGACCGTTGGCCCTCCCTAACGGAAGGGCTCGGGTAAAAAGCACTTTTACCCGAGGAAAAGGGCTGCTTACAAAAACTACCCACATTTTCAGGTCTTTCAGGCCTTCCCAGCAGGGTCAGCAGGCCAAGGGACATGGGCAAGGTCCTCGTAAGCAGAAGGCTCCCAAGCCCCAGGTGTCAGCTCTGGCCTAGCCCGGGAGGAGTTTTTGACTCCTTGGGCATAGCTCTCTATCGTTATTAAACACGTGATATACTGCCCCAATGGACAGTGCTTCAGAGCGCTTTACAATATCTCTATAATTAAAAAGAAAAATGAAAGGAATGTCAGAATTATGACAGGACAGAAAAGGACAGAAATCAGAGAGGGTCGAAGGGTCTAGAGGGTGTCTTAGGTCAGAGGGTAAGGGGGCGAGTGGTGGGTGACTTGTTGAGAACTGCTGTGGGAGAGGTCCAAAGACAATCTGAAAAAGGTGTCTTCAGTAGTGTTTTGAATGTGACAAAAGTGGTTTCAGAGCAGCAGCCCACAGGTGGCCAGCTATCACCACTGATTCCTGGGCACTTCAGGTGGTTGAGGACTACCTTCTCCAACCAGCACAGACACCCCACCCCCTTTCTTCCCAGGAGTGCCCCCCAGGTCTCCCCTTCACTGGGACTTTCTATTGCAGGAACTTTGTAGGCCTTCTTGAGGACAAGGTGGTGGAACACTGGAGCTACAGTGGGGAGATGCTTCCGCGAGGGCTCCTTCAGAGCAGACATCTCAGCGTTAACGAGTTCTCCAGGTATTCCACCTTAGCATTAAGGGGTTCTCCCAGGTATTTCCTCGTGTCAAAAAGGTTCAGGGTCCGCAGCTCCAGGATGGGCCTTAGGCCCCTTTCAAGTTCCTGGTGAGGGAGAAGTTCAAGATGCTCTCCCTTGGAACATTGCTGCCTTATCTCCAGCAGGGAGATTGGCTATGTTCCTTGGATCTGAAGGATGCCTATACCCACTTCCTCATTCACCCTAGCCCCAGGCAGTACCTTTGCTTCATGGTGGGGGACAGCCACTACCAGTACAGGGTACTACCGTTTGGCCTGCTGTCCACCCCCAGAGTCTTCACCAAATATCTGGCAGCAGTGGCTGCCTACATCTGTCTCCGGGGGGGATTTGTCTTTCCCTACCTGGATGACTGGCTTATAAAAGGAGGCAAGGTCACAGCGGTGCAGCAAGCTATGGCACGCACCATCCATGCCCTAAAACATCTAGGGTTCGTGATAAACCACCCCAAGTCCCATCTCTTCCCGACACAAATGTTTGGACTTCATAGGGGCAAAGCTGGACATGGTTCAGGCAAAGGCCTTCCTCTCCCTGGACCAGGCCAACCATCTCAAGACACTATCCACAGACATACAACACTGTCCCTTGGTGTCAGCTCGGCTTCTGCTGTGCATACTCGGGCACATGGCCTCCACGGTCCATGTCATCCCAGATGCCAGTCTGCACTTGAGTCGCTTAGTGGTGCCTTTGAGACCAGTGGACACAGGCCACAGGCTGACTCCAAGACAGAGTCTCTGACTTGGTGGCAAAATCCCCAACACTTTCAAGCAAGGATGCCCTTCCAAACTCCAATTTTGCACCCAGGGCAGCTGGTCACAAGCCAAGGGCAACCAGCAGATCAACCTCCTGGAGCTTCAGGTAATATATCTAGCCCTCTGAGCATTTTGCCACCGCCTGAGGCACTAGTCGGTGCTGATCCAAATGGACAATCAGATGGCAATGTTCTACGTGAACAAACGGGGGGGCATATGATCTCGCATCCTCTGCCGCAAAGCAATGACACTCCTATGCAATTCACTGGAGAATACTCCTACGGGCTGAATACCCATCAGGCCAGGAAAACCCTGGTGGACAAACTGAGCAGGGTCCTTCAACCGCTTGAGTGGCAGCTGGACCCCAGAGTGGCCACCTGGCCTTTCAGACTCTAGGTGTCCCCATGGGTGGATCTTTTTCGCTAGCCTGGACAACTACCAATTGCTCCAATTCTGCTCCCTTCAGTTACACTCGTCGTGGGTAGCAGCAGATGCATTTCTCATTCTGTGGTTGGAAGGCCTCATACGCCTTCCCACCCATGCCATTGATTGCCAAGACCCTCTTTGTAACAAAGCATCACTGATCCTGGTGGCTCCACGGTGGCCCAGGCAGCCATGGTTCTTGCTGTTCCTCCAATTGTCAGTGGAGGCTCTGATCCCCCTGGGGAGTAACACCAGGGCTCTTGTCTCAGGAGGAAGGCCTCTCCTACACTCCAACCTGGGGTCCCTATCACTGACAGCATGGCTGCTGAAAGCGTAACCTTAGCCCCTTTCAACCTCTTGGGAGAAGTGGAAGAGATCCTGCTGGCCTCCCTTAAGACCTCCACCAGGAGAGCTTACATCTTCAAATGGCAGATTCTCAGTGTGATGCATGGAGCAATGGATAAACCTGTTCTGCCTGGTGCTGCAGTACCACCTTCATCTCTCACAGTCCAGGCTCAAATCGAACTCCAGGATACACCTCAGTGCCCCACCACCTGCTCCACCACCACCCTGTTGAGGGCAAGTCCCTCTTGGTCCAGCCTCTGGTGACCTGCTTTCTAAGAGGACTCCTGTCCAAACCCCCATCCACCCTCCGGTGAGAGAGTGGGACCTCAATGTAGTGTTGGTGCAGCTTACCTGCCTGCCATTTGGCTACTTGCCACCTGAGGTACCTCTCGTGGAAGATTGTGTTCTGGTGGTGCTCACCTCCGCTCACAGGGTCAGCAAGCTCCAAGCCCTAGTGGCAGAGGCCTTGTATACCAGATTCTACAAGAACAGGGTCATGCTACGCACCACCTTCAGAAGGAATTCAGGGTGTGTATCTCCTTTCACCTCAACTAGGAGGTGGTGCTACCCACCTTCTTCCCAAGGCCTCACTCCAGCAGTACGTTGGACTGTAAGAGGGCTCTGACCTTCTACATTCAACGTACCCAGGGCCACCAAAAAGCTTATTGGCTTTTTGTTTCCTACAACCCCAGTCGGCTGGGAGAAGCGGTGACCAAGCAAACACTGTCCATCTGGGTAGTGGACTGCATTGCCCTTGCCTACAAGCTGACTGAGCTCATGCTGGATGGCACTGTCATAGCAGTGTCGGGGCCATGATGGCCTCTGTGGCAAACCTGCACTCTATCCCAATGTTGGACATCTGCCAGGCTGACACCTGGTCTTCAGTCCATATTTTCACAGCTCGTTACTGCCTGGAGAGGGAGTCCTAACCGCACAGCACCTTTTGGCCAGGCTATGCTCCATAATCTTTTCAGGGTCTAAGCAACTTCTACCCTCTGACCCTTCTATGTTCAGGCTACCAGAGCGTTTGTTTCCATTGGACACACGGGTCCTATTGCAGTCTGTATCTGCAGACTCAATTGCTATTGCTGTTGCTGTTCATGGCTCCCCTTAAGGGCGACCATGTTTTTCTCTATGGGCTTTCAGTACCCTGTAGTTAGGGAGTCCCATATGTGAGGACTGACTTCCTGCTTGTTCCCAAAGAAAGCGTAGTTACTCACTTGTAACGGGTGTTCTCCGAGGATAGCAGGAATTGGTTCTCACAACCCTCCTCTTCCCCTTGGAGTTGCTTCTTAACCATTTTCTTTTTGCTGTCTTTTAGCTATGTCTTCTGATTGAGCAAGATGGCACCCTTGGGCGGGAAGGGCACCATACATGCATGGTGGCATCGCCCAAAGGCTTTCTTTGAAAGCTGGGGTGTTGCTTCTGCGAGGACTCCGGTGCTGATGTCAACCTTATGTGAGGACTGATTCCTGCTGTCCTTGGAGAACACCTGTTACAGGTGAGTAACAATGCTATTTTGGATATCGCTGCCTCTTCCACATCTCCATTACTTCACATGGACCCTCATATGGCCGCTTTTTTTTTTTACCTCCTTTGATGTGTGTGATCATATATATATATATTTTTTTTTTTTAAATTTATTTATTCTGAGCTTCCAAAATGGCTTTTTAAAATGTCCACATCACATGCAGACTTTTAGCCCTAGATGGCGTTTACCACCTGCTTTGGGCTGCATTCCCAAACAGCCCAACTCCAGGAAGACCTCTTGAACTCTGCCTTTTAACCTTGGCAGTTGAGCCTTTTGGCTTTTTTTCCTAATAAGTTTCCTCACTTTTAAACTAGAGGCTATGATAAAGTAAGCGCTACATTAGGAGGTTTGGTTTTTTATTTTATTTTTTTTAATTTTTAGCTTCTTCATTAAGGTGATGGCAAATACGATTGCTGCTTGATGCACTATTGCTTAATAGCTCCACCACCATTACCCCTTACACTAGGTCCTCTGTACTAGTAAGGACTACATCTAAAATGCTTTCCCATCTTGTTAGATCCTCCCAACTGCTCCATAAAATGATCATTTATGGTATCTATAAACTTAATGTCCCCTGGCATGTCTCAAGGAGACATCTAGCCAATCAATATTTGGATAACCAAAACCTCCCAGTATTTACTGTGTTAACAAATTTGTTGGGTTTCCTAATTTGTCCAGGTGGATGCTACTATAATTCCATAGGCGATGGAGAGAAGCATCGTGATGGGATCTTTATCCAGAAAGTTTCCATATTGCATTTTGTTTCCTGCAAAACGTTTATCCTGTTTGATGCTAGGCCATCACCATATAGAGCTTCCCCTCTATCAATTTTATCCACCCTGTTTTGGTGCTTTTTGAACGAGAGTATTTATCTCATTGGTTATTCTTTTTCCACCAGGACTCAGAAATGCCTATGCCAATTCATCCTGCTAGACCCACTAGTCTGGACTGGGTGATCTCCCCCTGCCAGCAGATGATGGCGACGACCAGAAACTTCAGTGACATCAGCACTGGTACTTCTACTTCTACCCCTAGAGTTCAGCTTCAGTATTTTCTCTGTCTCCAGCAGATGGTGGCCTTCAGTTAGCGCTGCTCCTGGCAGCCTTTAAAAGTGTCCTGCCAGTATAGCTTCTCTAGCATACATCTCCAGGGCATATAAGAAGTGCCCCACTGGCATTTACAGCAGACTTTGTACGAATAAGTTCCTGATCATGAAGATCAGTTGAGCTTCCCAGAGGGAGGGCTCCTGCTTATGAGGATAGGAGTAGCCCTGAGAGGTGGCCTAAGTTATCTAGCTCATGAGAAGTTCTTCGTGTTCAGGCCACAGCTTTGCTTTATTTTTGGTTTGTTATGTTAAACTTTAAGCCAGAGGTACTCAAATCCAGTCCTGGAGGGCTGCAAACCAGTCAGGTTTTTTGGATATCCCTAATGAATATGCATGAGAGAGATTCAAATACAATGGAGGCAATGCATGCAAATATCTCATGCATATTCATTAGGGATATCCCGAAAAACTGACTGGTTTGTGGCCCTCCAGGACTGGATTTGAGTTCCTCTGCTTTAAGCAAAACTATTTCAAGCAGCAAAGCAAGTCTGTTTGGCTGTATCCTAGCAGACCGCTGTGGGTCACAATGATTTGCTCCTCCACCCCCTCCCTCCTGCCGCAAACTGACCATCATAGTTCCTGCTGAGGGGGACTCCAGCTATTGAACATCGCTTGCTGTGCAGCTCCATCGAGCCCTGCTAGCTTTAAAGAGCCATGTTTAAGCCTGTTGCGGTGGTGGCTCTTCCTGCCATTTTTTTTCTGTTCAGTAGTGTACCTACTGTGGGGTTCCTTTTACCAGTTTTTTTTCTTGCCACGCAGCTCTGTTGAACACATGGGTGTGGGCACCCTCCTAAGGCCTCACCCCCCCCCAACCATTTTTTCTGGCACTGGAAGCACCGAAGATTAGCGCTGCAAGGTGGTTATCTTTGGTCCTGACTAGATGCCATCTCTGCAGCGTTGCTTGGGCTGTGGTCACCAATGCTACTTTTTAATGGACAGGCTCTGCACAGCAGATCTGGGAGAGTCTTCTGCACTGAGGCTTTGACGGTAGGTCATGATGGCGACACGGACTATCTGTTTCAGATGACATTAGTCCCCCTCCATGGTAGTTTCTTGGTGATTTTTCTTCTGCACCCTGGTCTATGGATACCCCTCCCCATCTGGTGGTTCTCCCGGAGCAAATGGATCAAGCTCGGTCACAACCTACAGATCCAGATTCTTTGCAGTTCATGTTTTTGTTTCACCAAGCTTGGGACCTGTGGTGTTCCAGTTTGGCTGCTCCCTTTTGGAGCACCTCAAGTTGTCGGTGCTCAAAGCCCAGTTGTCTAGGAAGTACATACGGCTGGCTTTGGCTCGTGGGCCATGGCGCACTCCTCCAAGGAAGCTTCTTGGTTTCTGAGGATTGGAATCCCTCAGTAGAGGGTAACGGAAAACAAGTTTCTGGGGGGGATAGTCTTGGCAGTGGCTCTGACTTGGAGGATGGCCAACTGTGCCCCCTCCCCCCCCCCCCCCGGCATGGAGGTGATGCTCAGGATGTTTGTCTATTTTCACAAGGAGGAGCTCCCAGCCTTGCTCTGCTTGTGGAGTCCTTTCATATCTCTGACCCTCAGTATAAGCAGGATCCCAACCAGGCCAGGCCTCAGGCAGACCTTATTCTAGCGAGCATTTGAAAGCCATCAAAGGCCTTTGTTCCCTCCGGAACTTCAGCAGATAGTCTTCCTGGAGTGGGATTTTCTAGATGGATGCTTGTGCACTGCTAGGCAGCTAGGTCGCTTTTATGTCTGGACTTTGAGTGACCTGGATAAATAGCTTTGTTTTCCGAAGGTGGTTGCTCTGGTGGCTGTCACTAAGCATACCACCATCCCAGTAGAAGGTAGAGCGGCTCTCCAAAATCAGCAGGATAGGAAGATTGAAGGGCTTTTGAAAATGGTGTTTTCTTCTTGATCCCTTGCCCTATAGGCTTCAGTCTGCAGAGGCCTGGCAATGTGTGCCCTTTTGCGGTGGATCCAGCTCCTGCCTGAAGACCCCTCTTCAGCGTACTTGGAATCCATTGCCCCTTTCTGTGACTTGGTAGTTTGGTTGCCAGCAGTTATGGTTGTAAGATGGTGGTTATGGTCACTGTCTGCTGATGCAGCCTCCAAGGCTTGACTCGCTAAGCTCCCTTTTAAGGGAAAGCTTCTTTTCGGGGAGGACCTTGAAAAGCTAGTCAAGGATTTGGGTATGGTTAGGCCTCAACATTTGCCAGAGGATAAGCCTAAATCAGTATCTCAACAAATGAGCTCTGGCACATCATCGTCTTTGTCCTCCAGGGCACATTTCTGCACCTCTCTGCATTATTGGCCTGGAAAGTTGTCATTGTCCGCGGCCAAGTCCAGTTCCAAAACAGTCCTTTTGGGGTGTTCGTCTGTCTTGAGACAGTTATCCCTCCTCCACCAAGTTCTTCAAAGCTCCACGCTTATCATGCTGACAGACTCAAGGTCTGTTCCAGGATGCAGCAGGTCAGTAGGCAGCTGTGCTTTTTCTCCTGCCAATGGGCCTGGATAACCACTGACAGATGAGGTCTTGATATAGCTAAGCAGGGGTACATCCTTGACTGCTCCAAGCCCATCAAAGATGCCGCCTTGATCTTCCCTTGTGGATCCTCCTGCAAAAGAGTGGCAGCTTGGGGCGATTTGTGCAGTTCTGCCTTCTGAGAGAGGCTCAGGTTGGTATGCCATCTTTTTTTTATCATTCCCAAAAAGGATGGCTTCTTCTAGTCCATTCTCTAGCTAAAGGGGGGCAACTGCTGCCTCAGTGTGGCTCACTTTGTATGACTGATTTCAAAACATTTTCATGCAAAACGGTCTGTATGGGTGAATTTTTGGCATCCTTGGACCTTGCAGAGGCTTACTTCCATATCCTTAGCTGCAAGGATCAGCAGCACTTTCTGCATTTCTGGGTCACTACTATCAGTTCTGGGTGCTAACATTTTGGCCTTGCCTTGGCCCCTTGTACCTTTTCTAAGGTCATGTTGTCACAGCTGTCTTGCGCTGCCAAAGGATCAGAGTCCAGCCTTATCCGGATGATTGGCTCATCTGGGCAAAATCTCATGTGGAGGTGATTCTAGTGATTTCCTGTGTAGTCAACCATGACAAAAGTTGTCTTTGCCCCTCTTGATCTCCTGAGTTTCTACATGCCCACTTTGACACATGGGGTGGGTAGGGTAGGCCAGGCCTTCCTCACTCAAGACAGGTGCTAAAGGTATTGCAGTCAGCTCAATGCCTTACAACTGTAGCTAGCTCCCAGGGTTTGGGATTAACTGCAAGTGTTATGGACCATGTTGGACATGATTCCCTGGGCTTGTGCACACATGCAGCCATTTCAATGCTTCTTACTGACTCACTAGTTCCCTTGCTCCCAGGATTACAATAGCCACCTATCTCTTCCTCCTGATGTTTGCCACAGCCTCTGGTGGTGGCTCTATTAAGACCACTAGTTGGGGGGGAATCTTTGAGGTCACACTTTAGGTAGTCCTGACCACTGATGGGCTCGAGCAGGCAGTTGGTCTTGGTGGGAGGTCAGTTGAACCATCCACAGCCTTGAGGTGTGAGCAGTGTGGTTGGTGCTGCATTATGTCCTGCCACATCTCTGCAATCATAAAGTAACTCTACTATACAACCAAACTAACCACTAAGAGTGAATATATAGTGACTAAATATTTTTTGTTGGAAGCTTTTGCCTTGAGAGAATTCTCCCTCCTGAAGCGTAACTTCCCTTTTAATCAAAACTGCGGTACAAAAACTGCTAGTAAAATATCGTGAAATAATTGCACACCCTTTCCAGTGCTATATCACAATAAAATCATTTCCAACGAAACAAGATCACGGTCACTTCAAAGAGATCTATTTGAACGCTTTACCCACATTTTGCAGTCATTTTTGAACACAGCACTGCGTTTAGGGCCAAGTCATCTCTATCTGGCCCTGTCTCAATGCTTAATATTACTGCAAATATATTGGATATGATATACTTATTCCAGTGAGGCGTCTAGCTGAGACTTTTTCTCCCACAAAGACGCTTTTCATAATTCAGTCCAACTATTTAGTCACATCTCTGCAATCGGGCAATTCAGATTCTGTTAGACAATGTCACAATGGTGGCCTACCTCAACTGACAAGGAGGCACCAAATACTCGGGAGTGGCTGTGGAAATGCACTTCTGTTTCCATGGGCTTAACATAACTTGTGGATGCTGTCAGTGCAGCACATTGGTGGAGTGAAACAAAATGTGCAAGTGGATTTTCTCAGCTGCCATGCTCTGGACCTCAGCGAATGGAGACTTGCTCCCTGGGCACTGAATTGCATTATGCACCATGAGTCTTCCTAGCCTGGACTTGATAGCCATCTCCACCACTGCATCTGCTGCAGAAAGTAACCAGAGTCCTAAGGTCTGGATGCTCTAGTCCAGACATGGTCTCCATTGAAGCTCCTTTACATTTTCCCTCTGGGCCATGATAGTCCAGAATTGCATAGAATTGCACCATGGACTGGTGGTTCTTGTAGTGCTGGACTGACCTCATTGCCTGTGGTATGCTGGTCTAGTTAGACTACTCACAGCAATGCCCCTGGAGCTCAGCTCTGACTGGGGCCAATCAGCATGGACAACACTGCTCCCTACTCATGGCTTGGCTCTTGAAAGGCACCATTTAGTGTGAAAGGGTCATTCAGCTCAGGTCATGGCTACCTTACTTGGTGTGGTGGCCTTATACTTCTCTGGTGTACACCTGCATTTGCTATCTCTTTGAAGCTTGGTGCTCCCAGTGTTTGCTTTCTCAATGGTGAGTTCAGGTGCCAACCATTCTATCCTTTCTGAAGGATGGATTTGACAAGCACCTTGAAGGTGCAGGTCGTGGTCCTGACTTGGTTTTTGTGGTCTAATTGGGGGTCCAGGACCAACTTGCTCTCTATCACTAAGAATTGGCCTTGCTGACCAGTTGTGCAGCTTTTTTTTTTCTTTTCTCCTCCTCTCACTCTTCTGCCTTTGTACAGAGTTTGGCAGCTCTGATGCCTAGTATATAGTTGTACCTGTGTGCCTTTCTCTTGGTTGGCCTGACTTGTCTGTCTTCTCCCTGATTTGGGCTCTGAAGTCCCATTGCTTTGCTAGTGCCACTGAAGCTGACCTCTAGGGGTACAGGTATAAGTACTAGTGCTGATGTCATTGAAGCTTCTGGTCTTTTCTGTCTTGATCATCTGTGGGCAGGGGGAGATAACCCACTAGTCTGTACTGGTCTAGCATGATTCCAGGAATGGAAAATAAGATAATTTCACTTACCATTATGTATAACTATTTACTTCAATAAATTCTAACTTAATCATATTTTTTTGACTTCTTGCAGCTGCACACAATTTTAAAGATTTTTTTTAATACTTACAACTGGTGTTGCAATTGATAGGGGTAATTTGGAATCATTTAGCCCTGTCTGTCCTTTATGTACACGCTCCTGGACGTCTTCAGCTTTCATCATAACCTTTCTGTTAGGATTTTCTAACGTCAGCATTTGGCTAGTAGCTCTTGAAGCTACCTTACACTCCAGAGCAACTGTTTGAGCATTTCCCCCAGCTTCTCGTTTGAGATACTCCTTCCTTTTTAAAGGTTAGTAGTGGCAGCCTGATTCTACCCTAATTAAGGCAAAGCCCATCCTTTCAGAATAGGATGCCCCTTACCCAGAATGTCTGTTCCTAAAAAATATAAATACCTCTCCCTGCATCATTTCATGCACACATTGAGACTCTGGAACTCTGCCTGCTTCTTGGATCCTGTATGTGGAACAGGAAACATTTCTTAGAACGCCATCCTGGATTTCAACTTTCTATCTAAAAAGTCTAAATTTAACTTCCAAAAATCTCTAACATGTTCCCATGCCATTGGTACTGCCATCTACCAAGACAGCCAGCTTCTTCCCAGTACTAAAATCCTATCGGTGACCAATGACATTTGCCACAGGCAGGCAAGTGATAAAACAATCCTTGTGGCTACCAGCTATCTACATGCCTAATGAATTGCCAATTAAAATGGCTGTCCTAATCCTTCCCTTGTGGGCAGAAGCCCCTGGAGATACATCCTTAGTGTGAGAGGATACCTTCCTTGGATGACAGGTTCTAGCTACACACTCACTCCCTGCTACACCAAGGTTATACTCTTCTTTTTAGATGACCTCTCTTCTCCAAGGCAGCACTGAGGCTGCTAGCCTGGAGGTGGGACTTCTGTAGGTCTCCTCTCTATATCTCTCCATCTGCCCCAGCAATTCTATTCTAACTGCCAGTGATATGGGCATTACTTGCAGACATTTTGTCTGTTCTCAGTACTCTCTCGGGAGTAAATTCTTAAGTCTAGATTTTAAGTGTTACTACTTTGTCCTAAGTTCCAATAAATATGCTTTAATCCAAACAAAGCATATTCTCTTTAGGAGGACTACATTTCATATCTTGGTTTTGTCAAAACTTGCAGCACTCTAAGCCTAAAACATTTGACTAGGTCTTTAACTATTTTCCTGCTTTAGAAAAGCAAATGATTGAACTAAATACAAGCTTTAAATGTTTCTTAACTTATCACAATTTTGGATACACATTATATAGTGAGCTAGTGCAAGAGGTTGCCAAAATAATGGTCAAAAACAGCACATAAAAAGCATCCCCGTGTCAGGGAGAGTGTATTTGTAGTTCCTAAAACTATCCTGGGGAACCTCTCAGTCAGCTGGTTTTTCAGGATATCCACAATGACTCTCTATAAGAGATAAATCTGTATGCCCTCTCGTATGCATATTGCCTGAAAACCTCGCTGGCAGAGGATTTTTAAGATAGATATAAAACAGGGGTTCCTAACGCTTAGGCATAGATTAAATACAAGCAGGCTTCTACTCACATGGAGGCTGGACAATTCCAAAATGTGTGTTATATACATTTACAATTACCAGTTTTCCATGTCACAAGAAAATGTTTCTTCTACATCTTCAACCCCATCACAAAATCTGCCAAAACTGAAGTAGAAATGTGTGCAGAGAGGGGGATTTGAAAACTTAGGTGATAGTTTCATAGGAGGACTTAAGTGGGATATATGTAAATGGATGCATAGTCTCAAACAAAGTGCTCATTATATTGGGAAAATACTGATTTCTACAATACTTTACATTGCTGAAAAGATCTGGTTTTGAGTATGTTCTGCACTTACTGTGTGTATGTTCATGTTCATTTATGCACAACATATTTTAGCAAGCGTATTTCTGTCTAAGTAGTTAGCATACCTGAGAAATTGGATGTAACTTGAACTGGATTCATTACCGATCAGCATTTCTCTTAAGTGTGATTTTTTTTTTCTCCCTCTGCACAGAGCAAATGTTTTTGCAAACAGAGAAATTTCCTATAGATATGTAAATATTAGTGAAACATTGATGTTCTTCAGGTATGGATTCATATTATAGCAGTATTGCTGTATATACACAACCTCTAACATCTATATTAAGACGTGTTAACTTTGTACCTACTCACCAGATTTTTCAGAAATTATGGGGCATATTTGAACAGATATGAATGGATCTGAATATTAAATGTTAATTTATTTTACTTTATAAAATAAAAGTTATCATCTGAAGTTGTGTGTGTGTCTTGGGTTAATTTGGTTCCTTTTTTGGAAGGTAGTTAAGGGATCTTGGTGATGAGCATTATAGAGAAGCAGTGCTATATATCTTCTGCCACTCATCTACACACACTTTGCATCCCTTTCTAGCCTGTCACTCATCTGTCACATTTACCTAGTACCCCTCACCCTTCTCTGCCCTCCACATTGCCTCAGTTTAGGGATTCCAGGTCACTAGGAACAGGCGGAGCTAGTCCTGTTTTCCATACATTGAATATGATCAGTCAGTTTCTCCTCCTCTTGCCTTAAGATGCCTGTTGCAAATGCCCTCAGCTCTTCCCATTCTCCATACCCTCTGCAATCCTTGCATCATCTTTCCCTCTGCTATTACTTATCCTTTATATAGTGCTACAAGGTGGATGCAGTGCTGTACAGGGACAGTTCCTGCTCCTAAGAGCTTTCAGTCTAGGCAAGAAAGACCACATAACTGGGGATTAGGATATAGCTAGGGGACTAGTAGGGAAATACATATAGTAGGGAAATACATAGAGAGTGAACTGGAGACTAGGGGGATCAGGATCCAAAAGCATTTCAAAGAAGTAAGTTTTTAGCCTGGATTTGAACAGGGTTACAGATGGAGACCAATGTGCTGACTTGGGTAGTTTGTTCCAGGCATAAGGAGAAGCAAGGTAGAAATATGAAAGTCTGGAGATGGCAGTGGAAGAGAAGGGCACAGATAAAAGGAATCTGCCAGAAGACGACCATTCCAGAGATGGGGTGTAGGGAGGTATAAGGGAGAAAAGGTAGTGAGGAACAGCCGAATGAATGAAGGCACTTACAGGTCATTAGTAGAAGTTTGAACGGGTTGCAGAAATGGATAGGAAGCCAATGAAGTGACTTGAGAAGAGGGGTAACCTAAGCATCATAAACCTATTTAAGATAAAACAGCAAACATCAGCCAACAGCCTGCACGCTCTCATACAACCAGACACCAGCACACGGCCTAGAAGAAAACAAACACACAACCGAGTCAGCACCCCAAGTGAATACAAACACACACACGCAAGGACACAACAGACAGAGCACTCTCCATGGCTGCTCCAACAATATGGAACAAACTACCGGACGATTTGAGAGCAACTACAGACCTCAAGGACTTCAGAAAACAGCTGAAAACCATGCTGTTCAGAGAACACTATGGCCACATCACATAAACTAAGTAACTGTATAGCAGCACACGTTACCGACTAACACTATATGTATATATAAAATGTTTTTAGCACCACTGTATATAGCCCACATTGTACATAGCTCAAACCAATCTAGCTCACAACACAACACACACCCAACTAAATTTCCACCCTCACTGCATGTATAACACACTCACACTACCAGATTGTTTGCTGTGATACCACCTTGATTATCATGATAAGGCGGTTTAGAAATACTGTTAAATAAATAAAAAAAAAATAGCGACACTGGCAGAACATCAGCTGTGCACCTGAGTTTTGAACAGACTGAAGTGGGGAGAGATGATTCTGAGGAAGATCAACAAAGAGGAGGTTACAATAGGCTATAGACTGGAGGTGACTAGAGAATACATAAGAGTCTTAGGGGTGTATTCAGAAAAGGGCCAATATTATAGAGAAAGCTAAAACCTGCTGTTTCTATCTTTACCTTTGCCACACTGTCTCAAAGGAGAATAGCGACAATGCAGTGCCCGAGGCCACATTCTCTGCTGTCCAGGGCAGGAACATCATGCTTTAAATTAAGTCCACTATTCTCTTCTGGGCCAAAATGGAAAGGTAGGTGAGAGGATCAAGGGATAGAGAAAACCACCTCATTGTTGCTGCTGCAGCACCAATGAAACTTCAGCATGCTTCTAATCTCATGTGGTGATTTTGCAGGAACCTGCTCATTCTGTGGTAAAAGACTGAATTTTGCAGCCATTGGTATGGCTACAGCATCACAGGAGACTAGAGGTCTTAAGACACAAACACAGTGCTGACATATTATTCCCCCACCAAAATCTATATCAGGACACAGTAACTAAAAGTCCATCAGGCCCAGTGTCTTAATTACAACTGCCAATCGAGGTCAAAAGTACCAGGCAGGAACCCTAACAGCAGATAGGTGGTGACATTTTACTTACCAGTTAATGTCATTTCCTTGAGCCCTACTAGACCAGTCCAGACAAGTGGGTTGTTTTCCCCTACCAGCAGATTGGTGGAGACAAAAAAAAACATTAAAAAGCCCAGTTTTAAATGACATCACTTCTATGCCTCTATTTGACTCAGCCACCAGAGGTCCCTTTAATAGCTGTCCCAAAGTATATGGGAGAAACATGGCAAGCCTTACATAACCTCAATCATGGGCAACAATGACTAATCAACAGTAAAGAACTATGTTCAGAAAAACAAACAGAAAGCTGTCTGAAGAAGATGAACCTGCAGAGCCAACTGGAAAAAAATCATAGCGGGCTCAAAGAGTACTACAGCAAAACAACCTAGCAAATGCAGTTTTGGGGGCAGGTCCTGGACTGGTCTAGCAGGACTCAAGGAAAGGACATTAACTGGTAAGTAAAATGTCACCTTCTATATTGTCCTGTTAGACCAGTCCAAACAAGTGGGATGTACCAAAGCTACAACTCCACTTGGCGGGAAGAAGACACAACAGCTCATAAAATCTTGAGCCAAAGATCATGTCCGCCCACACATGGACATTCAAGCAGTAATGCTTGACAAGGTGATATCCACACTGTTGTTCGACAAGTCTGCAGGGGCTACCACACTCCGCTCCTCCCATGAGGACACTTTTGCTCAGGTAGAGGGCATGCAAACCTTCTTGACCTGACTGGTTCCGCAAAAGATATACCAAGGCAATGGCCGCCTTAATCCAATCCAGTGCCCTAAAGTCTACTTTGTTGTTGCGTCACCCTTGCATGGGTCAACAAACAGCATAAAAAGATGGTCGGGCTTACAAAAGGAATTTATAACCTCCAAATACCAGAGAAACACCCACAAGGCACTGATCCTGATCCTCATCCTCATCCTTCCCTTGACACTACTGCTTCAAGAGGGAGGGCAGGTAGACCACTTGGTTCACATGAAAGGGACACATCACCTTAGACAAGAAGGAAGGCACAGGCCGAATGGAAACAGCCTCCTTTGAAAAGGACAGATAAGGATCTCGGCAAGACAGAGCCTGCAGCTTGGAAATCCAGCTTGGGGAACAAATCACAACCAAGAAGACAGTCTTGAGCATCAAATCCTTTAGTGCACTTCAAAAGCTCCTTTTTTTTATGCAATTTCAAGTTCCTTATTGTCACTCCAGTCCAGTCCCGTCCCGTCACTTCTGGGTTACGCAACCCTTCCAGCAGCTTGGAGGCTGAGCCTACCTTTTTGGAGGTGGAGTGATATAACTACCACTGGGACCACCCACCAACTCCAGTATTCTCAGCCTCCAAGCAGCTGGAGGGTTCCGTAAGCCTGGGGCTTACTGGAGTCCTACTTTTAGTTAATACTTTAATTTAATTCCTTTATTCAATACCTTTATTTTACTTGCATTTACTTTGGTGATTGAAGTTTCTTTTGCAAGCTCCTGCGCCTTTAAATTCTGCCGGCTCTCTTCTCTCCTCTCCCTCTCCCCCCCCCCTCCTGATCGGGCCGGGTAGCGGAGATAAGCGGCGGCCTGCAGCGACAAGGAAGACATCGGCTCCCTCCTGCTCCGGACGAGAACAGCCGGACCACAGGGGAACTCCGCTGTCATTCCCTGCCTCGCGCCGAAGCCCTCCGGGTGGCTGAGCACTAGAGGCAAGACCGCCATTCGGGGCCTACCGCCGATCCCGTCCAGGGGCGGACGGATGCGGCAGCGAGGACCGGCCATCGCGGGGGAGCTGCGAAAGCAGCGAGGTGCTCAGATTCGGCTCAGGACTTCACTTGAGGCCCAGCACGACACGACGGCTAACCTCGCGGTCCCCCGATTTGGCTCCACGTGGTGAGGCCCACCACGTGTAGAGCCTGCGGGCCAGGATCTCCGAGCCGGGTACAGGATCCAGTGGCAGCATCTTAAACGCAAGTACCTCCGTTGGAGGAGAAAAGAGCTCAACTTTAATTTTATTTCTTTTTGAACTGTTTTGTTTATCCTTTGGCCCCAAGCTAGTTGGCTGCTGGTTTCCCCTCCAACAGGAGCAGGACGGGGAAAAGTATTGAAGGGATATATTGAATTTATATATATTTACAGGGAAGTCTCAGATCCTAGGGCCTGGCAACCAAGCCCTGCTGCCCCTCCTGCGGAACACGCAGGGGCCCCTCCGCAGAGTCAGGAATCTGCAGGAGCTGCGCCGTAGTGGCGGCCTCAGTTGAGCACGAAATTAATCTGGCTGCAGCTCGACCTCCTAGGTGGGTAGGGAGGGTCTCAGGTACCTCCCC
Source organism: Ichthyophis bannanicus (assembly GCA_033557465.1). Classification (NCBI taxonomy): domain Eukaryota; kingdom Metazoa; phylum Chordata; class Amphibia; order Gymnophiona; family Ichthyophiidae; genus Ichthyophis; species Ichthyophis bannanicus. Next base: position 645,724,938 of record CM066032.1, read on the forward strand.
CTACATCCTCGGACATACCTTCTCCTTCCCTACCCCCTCCCTGCGGGGGAAGGAGGGTCTGGGGATTTTTTCTCCCTGGACTTCATACTGTTACTGCACAAGGCCTATTGCTTGCGGAAGCAGGGCTTAGGGGCAGTTGAGGCCGGGCCAGCAAGGAAAGACAATCCAACCAGGCTCTTAGGGACAGACAATCCAGAATCCGGCATGCCAACGAAGCGCCCCCGACTGAGTGAGGAGGAGCCCCTGGCGACCCTCTCTCAGGGTACTCCGGAGGAGACTTACTCGGACAAGGACTTGGACGAAGAGGAGGAGGAGCTGGAAGAGGGAGAGATCCCGGAGGAAGATCAATCCAGGATCATCAGAGTCTTTCGTCGGGAGGAGCTCCCGGCATTAATGAGTCCCTAAAGGTGCTCAATGTGACCTCAGATACGCCAGTTGAGGAAGAGGCGCTGGAGGACCCATTGATCCAGGCCATTAGGAGATCCCAGAAGGTCTTTCCGGTCCACAGAGTGGTACGTCAGATGATCCAGGAAGAATGGGACCAGCCGGAATCTAGCCTAAGGGGGACCCGCCCCATGCTGCGCCTATACCCTCTCCCAGAGGCAGATAAGGAGCTGCTGAAGTCCCCCAGAGTGGATGCTGCGGTATCAGCAGTCACTAAGAAGACTACTATCCCAGTTGAAGGCAGCACGGCCTTAAGGGATTCTCAGGACAGAAAATTGGATACGCTCCTGAAACAAGCTTTTGACGTAAGCGCTCTCGCCTTACAGGCCTCCATCTCGGGAGCTTGGGTAGCTCGGGCCTGCTTAAGGTGGTCACAGCAACTGCAGGCAGCGGAGGTTACCGCAGGGGACGCACAGCCGAACGCCGCTAGGTTGGAATCTGGAGCAGCCTACTTGGCGGATAGTCAGTATGACCTCATCAGAAGCCTGGCCAAGAGCATGGCCTCAGTGGTGGCAGCCAGGCGTTATTTGTGGTTACGAAATTGGGCAGCGGATGCCTCTTCAAAGGCATGCCTGAATCGACTCCCCTTTAAGGGGAAGCTGCTGTTTGGGGAGGATTTGGAGAAGCTGGTAAAGGACCTTGGCGAGTCCAAAGGAGGCAGGCTACCAGAAGACAGGCCGAAACAAAGTCATCCTCTACCTCCGAATCGCCTCCAGACCAGGGACTCTCGAAGGTTTCGCCCTGCCAAATCCAACCCCCCTTCCAGGGGACGCTTCCCCTCCAGAGGTCAAGGTTTCAGGGAGCAGGTCGCGGTTTTGGGGCCTCCTCCTCCTCGGCCCCTAGGAAACAACAATGAAGCGACGGGGGGCCAGGGGGAAGAGCAGCCAGTGGGAGGTCGCTTAAGGCAGTTCCTCCCCGCCTGGTCCCGGGTCACTTCGGATCAATGGGTACTGGAGGTGATCAGAGAGGGCTACGCTCTCGAATTCGCAAAGCAATTACCTCCAGCATTCATTCAATCTCCCAGCGGATCGCCTGCAAAAAGGTCAGCGATAGAGACAACCCTCGCACGGCTAATTGCACTCGGGGCAGTGGCACCAGTACCACCAGACCAGTTCGATACTCGATTTACTTTGTAGTGCCAAAAAAGGAGGGGTCCTTTTGGCCAATCCGCTGTCTCAGGGTACCACATTTCCGTATGGAGACTCTACGATCAGTCATCGCAGCAGTAAGGGACGGAGAGTTCCTGACGTCCCTCGACTTGACAGAAACCTACCTGCATATTCCAGTCAGGAAGTCCCATCAACAGTTCCTAAGGTTTGCGGTGCCGGGGGGCCACTTTCAATTCCAGGCCCTTCCCTTCGGCCTAGCGACGGCTCCACGGACATTCACCAAGGTGATGGTGGTAGTAGCGGCCTTCCTCCGGAAGGAGGGAATACTAGTACACCCGTACCTGGACGATTGGCTGATCCGGGCAAAGTCGGAAGCAGAAAGCCGCTCGGCGACGGACAGAGTTATGCAAGTCCTAGAGGAGCTGGGGTGGGTCATCAACCGAGCAAAAAGCAGGATGACCCCCTCCCAGGACCTCGAATATCTCGGAGCAAGATTCGACACCGGAAGGGGCAGAGTGTTCCTGTCATGAACGCGTTCAAGGGACTTAAAACTGCTAGTCGCGCAGTTCTGGAGCAGACGAAACCCCTCAGCATGGCATTATCTTCAGGTGCTGGGCACGATGGCGGCAGCAATAGAGGTAGTACCTTGGGCCAGGGTCCACATGAGGCCATTGCAGCGCGCTCTATTGCGTCGGTGGTCCCCGTAACTCCATCCCCTCTCAACACAGTTACCGTGTGTTCCGAGGACCAAACGGGCCCTTTGCTGGTGGCAGTGCAGAAAGAATCTGGAACGGGGTATGCCTCTCGAGCCTCATCTCTGGGTACTGTTGACAACGGATGCCAGTCAGTCAGGCTGGGGGGCTCACTGCGAGGACCAGTTTGTCCAGGGCTGCTGGTCTCCGTTGGAATCTCAATGGCCCATCAACAGACTGGCGTTGCGGGCTGTCTTCCTAGCACTCAGAGCGCTCGAGCCTCTAGTACTGAGAAGGGCAATTCGCGTTCTCTCTGACAACGTCACCACAGTAGCTTACATCAACCACCAGGGTGGCACCAGCAGCCCCTCCTTGGAGAAGGAGGCGGATGTCCTTTTCCAGTGGGCGGAGCTCTGCCTGGAAGCACTTTCGGCACAACACGTGGCAGGCATGGACAATCTCACGGCCGATTACCTCAGCAGGCACAGGATAGACCACGGGGAGTGGGAGCTGGAGAAGGAGACCTTCGACAAGATAGTAACCTGCTGGGGACTTCCAGTCATGGACCTCATGGCAAGTTTCTCGTCAGCCAAAGTGGACAGGTTCTTCAGTCGGCGGAAGGAAAGAATGGCCGAAGGCCTGGATGCCTTGTCTCAAAAGTGGCCGGCGGAGGGTCTCTTCTATGTGTTCCCCCCTTGGGTCCTCATTGGAAAGGTTCTCCAGCAGGTGGAGTCTCACCAGGGTCTGGTGATCCTCATTGCCCCGGATTGGCCACGGCGCCCTTGGTATGCAGATCTGGTCAGGTTGCTAGCCGACCAGCCTTGGCGGCTCCCCTGCAAAAGGGGCCTGCTCAGTCAGGGTCCGGTTCTGATGCCTCACATGGATCGATTCTTGCTTACGGCCTGGCTATTGAAAGGGCGCGGCTCTTGAAGCGAGGTTATTCGGGAGCGGTAATCTCTACGCTGTTGAATGCGAAGAAACGCTCAACCTGTTTGTCCTATGTAAGGGTCTGGCGCATCTTCGAAGCGTGGTGTGCGGAACACCGAAGGAAACCCCTTTCGGCCTCAGTCCCTGAGGTCCTGGAATTCTTGCAAGCTGGTTTTGACAAGGGCCTGGCACACAGCTCCTTACGAGTCCAACTAGCAGCCATCGCTTGCTATAGAGGTAAGGTCTGTGGCAAGCCCCTAGGGGCCCACGCGGACGTGTCCAGTTTCCTGAGGGCAGTCAGACGCCTACGTCTGCAACAGAGGTCGGTGATCCCCCCCGTGGGATCTCAATCTTGTACTAAATGCAATGGTCAGGGAACCCTTTGAACCGGCAAAGAGGGCCTCCCTGAAGGACTTAACCCTCAAGACAGTCTTTCTGGTCGCTATCTGCTCGGCCAGGCGAGTCTCCGAATTGCAAGCACTGTCCTACCAACCTCCGTTCTTATCCTTTCTCAGGGACAAGGTGGTCCTATGGACAGTGCCTTCCTTCCTGCCCAAGGTCATTTCCCCCTTTCATTTAAACCAGACAGTCACCCTCCCGGCCTGGCCGGCCGAAGCCCCTGAAGGTAGGAATAGTAAGCTACGATTACTAGACATCCAGAGGATCTTGAAGCGATACCTCCCCCGCACAGCTCCTTTCCGGAAATCCAAATGACTGTTCGTCCAGTTCGGAGGCCTGCACAAAGGGGAGGCGGTGGCAGCAGCCAAGGCCTCCATCTCCAGGTGGATCAGAAAAGCGATTGCCTTCGCCTACATCCTAAAAGGGAAGCAGGTCCCAGTGGGACTACGGGCACACTCTACCCGAGCTCAGGCCACCTCGTGGGCAGAATACAGTCTAGTTCCCCCTTTGGATATCTGTAGAGCGGCGACTTGGTCCTCGCTGCATACTTTCACGAAACACTATAGGCTGGACGTACAGAGCACAGCGGACGCGCGGTTTGGTCTGGCGGTTCTTCAGTCCGGTGTGCTGGATCCCTCCCAGAGTTGAACTGCTCTGATACATCCCAGAAGTAAAGGGACTGGACTGGAGTGACGATAAGGAAGAAGTGATTAGATCTTACCTGCTAATTAGTGTTCCTGAAGGAACGACAGTCCAGTCCCTGATCCCACCTGACTCGGCCGGACCTGAAGACCTATCAGACGAGGGTGGAGCGGTGGACCGAGCGGAGATCCAGGTCTGAGTGAAAGAGAGCAGAAGAAAGTTGCCTCTGGCAGTCTCGGGCATATCGCCCCCCTCCGTTGCCCTCCCTCCTCCGTGTTCCTTCTTGTCCCCATTTCCCATTTCCAAAAAAAAACAACACCCCACAGAGGCGGTCCTTTTCGCTGGGCTGTTCGTTAATTATCTCCTAGGGGAGTTAGATGTTTAGTTTGATGTTGTTCATAGAAATTGCTATAGTTTGCTTTGTCATTCGAATACTGGAGTTGGTGGGTGGTCCCAGTGGTAGTTATACCGCTCCACCTCCAAAAAGGTGGGCTCAGCCTCCAAGCTGCTGGAAGGGTTGTGTAACCCAGAAGTAAAGGGACTGGACTGTCGTTCCTTCAGGAACACTAATTAGTAGGTAAGATCTAATTACTTCTTTACACAAGGTACACACTTGTTACAGAAAAGAATAAAGGACCAATGTCCCTATTCTTGCACTCTACATGAAGAACTAACATTCACTACTAGCCCACAAAATAAGGAGAAGGCAAGACACAATCAGAGGAACAACTTCAGGAATAAGACACTAGACTAATGCAGAATTTTACTATTCACAAACCCAAAGCCCCCACCACAATAGAGGGGGTAAGTGGAGTAGCCCAAGCTGCTAAGATGGAGCAACACCTTTACCGGCAACAAACTGAATTAGGTGTGATGGCTCAAAAGTAACTAACACCCTGATATTTAATTAAACATCTACATGGATACTGCAGAAAGAAAAGCCCACCCAACTGCAAAACCTGGGGATGAAGCAAAAGAAACTGTTGCCTGCGTTTCTGGGTAGCTTTAGAAACATCAGGAAACATCCTAATTGTTGTCTCCCTCCCTCCCCCCCCCCCCACCCACCCCCCACAATACAGGGCTCATTCCTAGCCTTGAAATATAGTTTCAAAAGTAAGTCTCGAGCAGGCTTGAGAGCTAAAGTCAGCAGCAAAGTAGCCCTTGGGATAAAACCCGGATCTGTAGTTTCTAGAAACCCAGTTAATTCAAAGAGCCCATTGGTGGAGAATGTGCAGGTGAAGAAACTCCATGGTCTTTGTGCTTGGCAGTTGGCAAATACAAAATCCTAGCCAAAGGAGGAACTGACTCCAGAGGAATTTTTAAAATAGAAGTAGTGTAAGAATTAAACGAATCCTTTGGCAAAACAGCTGGAACACGAGGAAAGTTCAACAAGTGCAGATTTCTCTTCCTAACAGAGTTCTCTAACATTTCAATCTTTGCATGGATAGCAGTTAGATCTTTAGAAACAGTACCTGAAAAAGTTAGTGTCCTCCACTTTAGCTTCCAACTGGGCCACCTTAGAGGATATATGAGCCACCTCCTGCTTCTGCTGATCTGCAGACTGAACCATAGAGGCTACAAACTGTGGAGGGCAACAAACTGAGAGGAAAAGGAGAGGTCCAAAGCCTGTAATCCTTCCCAAAGGGAATCCAGGGTAACAGCGACTGGACAAACAAATACAGACTTGACAGGCTGTACCTCCTGAGTGCCGGTAGAGATAAATGAACGAGCACCCAATCCGTCCTCAGATTCCACCACTGACAAAGGCTCTCCAATTGCAGCTGAGCTCGCCACCAAACCAGCTGGTGAAGACCTCTGCTGCGGAATTCCCCGCCAATGCTGGTGTGCCGGTCACAAATCTCTCTGTACTACGAGATTCTGCCTCTGCTGTTACCATGCCGTGTAGTGAAGCTGAGCTGGAGGGGTCCAGGCTAAGCGTGACCTGAAGCACAGAGGGGCGTAGCAAATCTCCTTCCGCTTCTAACGTCCCCAGCAAGCTATGCTCCGGAACATGAGCTGCACCAGCGTGCCTCACGAAAGCATCGAGAGGATCCTTAGCCACTCCCGTGCTCTTGGGTAAGTCCCAACATTTAGCCTTCCGCTTGCAAGGCATTTCCAGAAGAAAAAAAGAAATAGAAGGTAGAATGTGGAGACTGCCAAGCAGCGACTAACACGTGTCTGCCATCTTGCCTTTCACCCGAAAAAATATATTTGCACTTCAGCGGCTCTAAAAGATGCTGCCATCAGGACCCTAAGCACCAGACACAGACAACAGGGGAGGATGCATATGCCAAACCCCCTGGAAAAAATGTGAGATGTTCAGGTGGCAAGGCCAGAGACTTGCCCGCCACCGGACCCCAGAAAGAGGCCAGAGCTGCCACCTGAACTTTCAGGATGCTAAGGAAAAGGCCCTTCTCTAGACCATCCTGTAGAAAGGCCACCTTTGCTCCCTCAAGAGCCAAATGCCGTGTGCTGCACCAGCGATCAAAAAGGCACTATATCTGTATGCATCCTAGCTTGGTAGACCAACTCCGGACACTGAGCAGAGTAGAGACCACCACTGGAGAATAGCCCTTACGCCCTAAACATCTTTCAAGAGGCATGCCATAAGCGAGAAGGGAGCTGGGTCCTCCAAGACAATCTGTCCCTGCCGCAATAGACCCTGAGACAGAGGTGCCTGTTTGAGTCGCATCAGATCTCTGAACCATGCTCTTCTCGGCCAATCTGGTGCCAACAGAACAATCCTGCCCGATGGTATTCTATAGATTGAATCACATGCCACACCAGGGGCCATGGAGGAAACATGTACAGCAGTCAATAACCATGGCTAGATCAGGGCATTGACGCCCTTAGATCCTGTCTCTGGGTGGTGACTGAAGCAGCAGTAAACTTTTGGCATTTGAGCAGGTCACCATCAGATCCATTGTGGGGCACTCCAGTGGCACAGAATCAACTGAAACTCCTCCCAACTCAATCCCCACTCTCCAGGGTCCACAGAATGCTGGCTGAGGATGTACACTGCCACGTTATCCACCCCAGCAATGTGCTGGGCTGACAAGGCTAGGAGGTTCTTCAGAGCATTCTCCAGAGCTATTCCAGTGCTCCTCGTGCCACCTTGCTTATTGACATAAGCCACCGCTATGGTGTTGTCTGAAAACACTCAAACTGCCCGGTCCTCAACCAGGGGTCAGAATCGCATTACAGCCAACCTGATGGCCCTCACCTCAAGGTGGTTGATATATCATACCGCTTCTTCCCTGTGGTTCCAGCGGCCCTGAGCCATATGGTCTTGGCAATGGGTTCCCCAGCCTAAGAGACTGGCATCCGTCCATCAGTAGACTCCAGGAGAAATCGTCCAATGATACACCCTTCCTGAGATCACAGGCTTGCCTTCACCATCAACGGGAATGGAAGCCTACACTCTAACCCTGAGAATTTGGGGACTACTGAGTTAACAAGGACCGCTAGAGTGGCTGCATGTGCCCATGGCACCATCTCTATGATTGCCGCCATCAATCAGAGGAACTCCCAGACTCTAGAAGCCTGCTGGGCACAGACCAGCTTCAAGCAATCCAATAGTCTTGACTTTTTCCTCTGGCAGGAAAGCTCTGCCTACTTGAGGGATGAAACGTGCACCCAAAAACTCCAGGGACTGGGAAGGCAACAGCTGGCTTTTTTATTGATCACCCAGCTGAGGCTTTCCAAAAAGGACACCACTCGGAATGCTTCTGAAAGGGAACAGGTTCGGATGGAAACACATTCCTTGGCACCACAGCCACCACCACCATGACCTTAGAGAATATCCTTGGGGCAGTGGCCAGCTTGAAAGGAAGGGTGGCAAAAATGTTAGTGAGAGCCAAGTACAGCAAAATGCAGATACTTCTGCTGATCTGGCTGGATTGGGATATGAAATACATCTTGGCCAGATCCAGAGAAGCCAAGTACTCCCCTTGGCACACTGCTTGAATCACGAACTGCAAGGTTTCCATCCAAAAGTGCAGGATATGCAAGTGCTCTTTGGCCCTCTTATGGTCCAGAATGAGCCTGAAGGAACCGTCCTTTTTGGGCACTATGAAATAAAGAGTATATGCCCTTGTCCTGGGGGATTGGCACCACTGCTTTCAGGCGTAGCAACTTGTCTAAGGTGGTCCACACGGTGGCACATGTGATCGCAGAACCACAAGGGGAAATGAAAGCATCCGGAATCGGTTCTTTGCATTCTAGGACACAGTCAAACTGAATGGCATCTAACACCAAGTGATCCCTTGGTAACCTGGGCCCATTCCTGAAAGAAAAGGCAAAGCCTGCCTCCCACCGGAGGAACCAGGGAATGGGCCCCCAAAACTTCATTGTGCAGCCCAGGAGAGAGTCCTCCTCTGGAGGGGACAGAGTCCCTGGACCCACATGCTCCACGAAAGAACTGAGAATGTGTCTGAGGCCAGGAAGCAGAGGGAAGAAAGGTTTGCCAGGTCAGTAATAATGAGAGGCCCAGTAATCCAGCCAGCGTGCCTTTGATATATGGGCAGAAGCTGACAACAAAGGGAGACATCAGCCCACTTCAGAGGCCCCTTGGACTTCTTCCGGAAGGTGGTAAGATTTAGTCTTGCCAAAGTCCTTCACCAGCTTCTCCAAACCGAAGCTTCCCCTTAAAAGCCAATGGGGCCAACTGGGCTTTGGAAGATGAGTCTGCAGTCCAGTACCAGAACCAAATCCAAAACCGTGGCACCATACCTGGCCACCACATGTGCCAGGTCATACATGGCATCAGCAAGGAAGGCCAAAGCAGATTCCAAAAGAGGAGTAATATCATCTGGCGGAAGACTGAATTCACTGGAGCAGGACTCGAGATGTCAGGCTGGTACATACCGCCAGCTTCAGGACAGCCGTCACCATGGCGAACTGGCTCCTCAGCAGGGAAACCACCTTATGGTCCAGAAAATCCTTTAAGGCCGACCCGCCTTCCACAAGAATGGAGGCCCATCTGGTGACCACCATGATCTGCATGTCCACCTTGGGAATGCCAAACCACTCTACGCAATCCTCTGGGAAAGCGTAGATGATCTTATACACCCGTAACCACTGTTCCCTCTAATCTGTGCGCGTGCGCACACACCTTGCCAAGCGAGCGCACATACCAGAGAATCCGTGCTGGGCTCAGCTCTACTCCCTTGAAACTGTTTAAGGTGGCTGGCAGGCAGATCTCTCTGAGAGCCTTTCGCAATCTTCGGGCGAGAGCAGGGAGGACAGAGGAGGAGTGAGAGGGCATTGAGGTTGTGAGGCTGCTTCCAGATCCTTTCAAATCCTTCCAGTTTGTTTCTGCTCAACAGGCCCTTATCATGATAAGAGCATGGAGTTGAACCAATTTTCCCTCCTCCTATGGTTACCAAGAAGACTGCAGTCTAGTGGAGCCTCCCACATCACACTTTTGTCAGAGCCACCTTTCTGTACTCAGGTGGTCGTTTAGCATAGTTACTCACCTGTAACAGGTGTTCTCCAAGGACAGCAGGAATCAGTTCTTACATATGGGACTCCCTAGCTATAGGCTACCGATTAATCTGTAGGAAAAAGCATGGCCCAGCCGTGAGCAGCTGCAAGCAAATATGAGGATAAACTCTGAGGACCTTAGTGTCCAGGGAGAACCATGGCTCTGGTAGCCTGAACAAGAAGGGTTGGAGGGCAGGAGTTGCCTAAACTCCAAAATAGATTACAAAGTATAGCCTGGCCGAAGGCACTATCCTGACAGAACTCCCTCTCCAGGCAGTAGTGAGCTGCAGAGGTGTGAACGGAAGACCAGGTGGTGGCTTGGCAGATGTCCACCATAGATACCGAGCGTAGGCTCGCAACTGAAGTTGCCATAGCCCGGACCATTGTGCACCTTGACTCGGTGCTCCAAGAGTAGCCCAGCATGGTCATGGGCGAAGGCAATACAGTCCACCACCCAGATGGACAGAGTCCGCTTGGTGACAGCCTCCCCAGATGACTGAGGTTGTAAGAAATGAAAAGATGCGAGTCTTTGCAGTGGCCCTGAGTACACTGCAGATAGAAGCAGTCCAAAGTATAAAGAATGGCCAATGCCTTGTCGGCATGGGGCTGTGGAAAGAAGGTGTGAAGCACCACCTTCTGGTTGAGGTGGAAGGCAGACACCACCTTTGTAAAGAATTTAGGGTGCGTGTGAAGCATGACCCTGTTCTTGTAGAACGTGGTGTAGGGTGGCTCGGCCACCAAGGCCTTAAGCTCACTGACCCTGCAGGCAGAGGTAAGCACCATAGGAAGGTAACCTTCCAAGATAAGTACCGCAAATGACAGGTAGCCAAGGGTTCAAAAGGCGGCTTGATAAGCTGTGTTAGAACCACACTGAGATCCCATTCCACCGGAGGCAGGCGGATGGGAGGTTTGGAGAGCAGCAAGCTGTGCATGAAATGGGTGATGAGGGGCTGACTAGAGAGAGGCCTGCCCTCTATGGAGTGTTGATGCGCAGAGAGTGCACGCAGGTGTACCCTCACTGAGTTGGGCTTAAGTCCAGCTTGTGAGAGGTGGAGCAAATGCTGGAGCACCGTGTGCACCTGGCAGGAGAACGGGTCAATCCGCTACTCCATGCACCATACAGAGAACCTGCACCACTTGAAGGCAAAGGCTCATCTCGTGGAGTCTTTGCGAGAGGCCAGGAGGACTTCTTCCACCTCCCTGGGGAGATTGAAGGGCACTAGGGGGACCTGTTCAGCCACCATGCTGTTAGTGAGAGGGACCCCAGGTTGGGGTGGAGGATCGAGCCCACCTCCTAGGTTTGTAGGCGCAGGGAGTTTCCCAGAGGGAATGGGAGCTCCGTCGAGAGGCAGAGCAACAGCAAAAACCAGGGCTGTCTGGGCCACCAGGATCATGGAAGTCCTGTCCTGCTGAACCTTGAAGAGGGTCTGCCTGATTAGCAGTGTGGGAGGGAAGGCATACAGCAGGTTCTCTAACCATGAGATGAGGAAGGCATCTGCCGCTACCCAGGACGGGTGTGGCTGGGGACAGCAGAAGCAGGGCAGCTGAGCGCTGGCAGGGCTGGCGAAGAGGTCCAGACTTGGGGTTCCCCATAGTTGAAACAGCCAACGTGCTACCTCGGGGTCAAGGTGCCACTCATGCGGCTGGAGGACCCTGCTCTGTCTGTCTGCTAGGGCATTTTCCTGGCCTAGAAGGTATACCACCCTGAGGAGCATTCCCTGACTGATTGCATAGGGCTACTGTCTCCTGACAGAGACGGTGAGACCCTGTGCCACCCTGTTTGTTCAGGTAGAACATTGTAAACTGGTGTCCATTTGGACTAGCACCGACTGGTGCTGTAGGCAGTGACGGAAAGCCCTGAGCACCAGGCAGATGGCTCTCAACTCCAGCAGGATGATCTGCTGCTGGCTTTCCTTGAGACCAGGTGCCCTGGGTGCACAGTTCCTTGCAGTGGGCACACCCCAGCCCCGTAGTGAAGCGTCCATAGTGAGGACCTTCTGGGGGTTGGGTTGTTGAATGGCATAGCCCTCTGCAGGTGCTGACGGGAAACAGAGACCCTGTCCCAGAGCCTGCCCGTGGTCTGAGTCCACTGTGAGCGGAGGACCACTGAACTGCCTGCATGTGGAGGTGGGCGATGGGGACCACATGGACCGTGGAAGCCATGTGGCTGAACAGGCGAAGCATGGACCGCGCCGACATGGTGTGATGGTGCTGCACCTCAGTCGCCAGGTCCCTGAGGCGATCCACCCTGTCTTGGGGGAGGAAGGCCCTGGCTTGGAGGGTGTCCCCTATTAACTCCAGGTCCTGTATTGGAGTGAGGTGGGATTTGGGATGGTTTATCATGAATCCCAGAGGTTGTAGTACTTTGATGTTGCGAGCAGTAGCCTGTTTCACCTCTGAGGCAGTGTCTCCTTTTACAAGCCAGTAGTCCAGGTATGGGAAGACAAAGGCCCCTTGGAGACAGAGGTAAGCGGCCACCACTGCCAGGCATTTGGTGAAGACTCTTGGTGCAGAGGCTAGGCCGAAGGGAAGTACCCTGTACTGGTAGCGGTCGCCTCCAACCATGAACCTTAGGTATTGCTTGTGGCTGGGATTGTATAAGGATGTGGGCATAAGCATCCTTTAAGTCTAAGTAGCTTAGCCAATCTCCCTACTGGAGGTAGGGCAGCAGTGTTCCAAGAGAGAGCACATCTTGAACTTCTCCTGCACCATGAACTTGTTCAGGTTTCTCAAGTCCAGGATGGGCCTTAAGCCTCCTGTTCTTTTTGAGACTAAAAAGTACCTGGAGTAAAACCCCTTTCCTAAGTGGGGTGATACTGGCTTGACAGTCTTGTCCTCTGAGAAGGCCTGTAAGTTCCTGCAGCAGCAGAGCCTGGTGCAGGGGAGTCCGATGAGGCTCCGCTAGGAAGAAGGGTGGGGGGGGCTGTCTGCTCCAGATGAAGAAGGCAACTCTCCCGAATCACCTGGAGTGCCCAGGGGTCAGTGGTGATGGTGGGCAAAAAGAACCAGGCACCCTCCTGTTGGTAGCTGATTCCCCCAAGCGTAGAGAGGCTATGCTTTGAGAGTCAAAACCCTGACCCAGTCTGGGCTTGGGGCCCTTGGGCTTACATGGGCCCTGACCTGTTCCCTTGCCCTGGTGACCCTGCTGAGGGGCCTGGGTGGCTGGATAGGGGGGGATAGCCTTGATAGGGCTGGCCCTTCCTATGGAAGGGAGGCCTTTTCCCGGATGGTTACTTCCTGGGAAGAGTGGAGGTCTTCCTCGAGTTGAGTCCTGGTGACATACTTGGTCTTGATCTCGCCACCTTGTCCTCCATCGGCTTGCCAAAGAGGTTTTGCCCGAGGCAGGGGACGTCGAGGATTTTCTCTTGGACCCATTGTTCGGGGTCGAATGCCTGGAGCCAGGCCTGGTCTTGGGCGCCGATGCTGGCTACCTGCGTGCTGGACTCAAAGCCGTTGCAGGCCGCTCAAGACAAGTACTTCGAGCAGTTCTCGACCAACTTCATGAGGGTCTAGAAATGCTGGAGGTGGTCCCCCTCAAGGCCTGCCGTGAAGCCTCCGAGTTCTTTAGTGACATCTCGAAAGAACATGCCAATAAATAGCTAATAAGTCTGTATGTGGCATGCCAGCAACGAGCCCTGGTAACATTTTCGCCCAAGGGCGTTGAGGGCACGGGCCTCATTGCCCTGGGGAGCACTGATGAGTGTGTCTTCAGGCTCTTGTTGACACATAGCAGACTCGTCCACCATGGAGGTGTGAGGGAGTTGCACCTTCCTGAAGCCCGGTCCTCGCTGGACCCGATACATGGTATCCAGGCATCGGCTAACGATTGGCACTGATGACGGTGCCTTCCACATCCGGAGGAGTTGTCAACCGAGGATGGAGGGAACTGGGACGGTGAGGGCCTCCTTGGGTAGTGCCTCGTACTAGAGGATTTCGAGTTCCTTCTTACGACGGTCCTCTGACTCTGTGGTGAGAGAGCGAGCCCTTGCCATATTTCGGACAAACTCGAAGAACGAGCTGTCCTCGGGAGGGGACCAGTGCTTCGAGACCGGCAGAGATGGGTCATAGTGTGCCCATGTCTCCGGGGAGGTCTCGACATTGGACTCCCAGTCCGAGTAGTCCAATGAAGACTCGAGGCCCAACGGCGCCAGAGGCATTGTTAGCTCAAGTTTTTGCTGTCTCGGTGCCAAGGCTTGGTCAGAGTCAGAGGTGCTTGTCTGAGAAGACCTTGCTTCTGAGGACCAGGAACAAAACCCTTGTCAAGGATCCGCTTGAGGCATGTGGCTATCGGGGATCGCTTCGGCAGCCCATAGAGTCCTCAGCATCGAGATCCCTGTGGTCTCGGCACGTGCACTGGCAGGGCCGGCATCGACACCTGCTGCGAGGCAAGGAATGCAAAAATTCTGTGTTCCAACCCTAGCATCCTGGTTTTCCACTTGGGGACCGCGGGGGCTTTACGACTCCAAAGATCTGTGCGGGGCCTTAGAGAGCGAGGCTACCAGGGATACCGGGATCACGGCTGCCCTGTGGAAGATGTTGCCCTGCTTCAGCCGGCGACTTTGGATGGCCTTGGCTGACATCTTTTTATACAGGGAGCATTCCTCCGGCACCCAGACACCAGAGGCAACAATCATGTGTGTTGATGAGGGACATGATCATACTTCTTGAATCTGGACCCCAGCAAGGTCAAAGATCCTCGACGCAGTCAGCAGTTGATAAAGGCGCAAAAGGCATTGACTGGAAAAGAACCTAACAATAAGGTTTTGAGGCCCGATGCAGGGGCAGCAGGGCTTGAAGGCGGGAAAGGAACTGGTGCTAGCTGGAGAAAGGCACAGAAGTGCATGGGGAAATCAAATTTTTTTTCTTGGGAAGAAAGAAACATCTGGAGGGTTCCGTGGAAAAAGGGAGACTGAGTAAGATGGCACCCTTGGGTGGGAAGGGGATCATGCATGCGTGGTGGAATCTCCCAAAGGCTTTCTTTGAAAGCTGGGGAGATGCTTCCACAAGGGCTCCATCGGTGTCACCCATATGTGAGGACTGACTTCCTGCTTGTTCCTGGAGAAACAAGCGTTTAATCAATCTCTTTTCCTCTCAATCCTCAGATTTTCTACAGAGAAAAGAAAATCCATCCACCATTTGCTGGAAACAAAGAAATACTGAAGGGACCTTTGGTGGCTAAAGCGAATAGAGGCATAAGAGTGATGTCATTAAAGCCTGGGCTTTTCATTGGTTGTTTAACTCCATCAATCTGCTGGTAGGGGAACAAAACCTACTTGATTTGACTGATCTAGCAGGGCAATATGGAGTCCAAATTGCTTATGACCTGGGATAGACTTGGGGGAAAGCTGTAGGTTATGCTTAATAACAGTTTATGGATTTTTCCTACAGGAAATTGAGAAATTAGGGCTTACCTGCTAATTTCCTTTCCTTCAATCCCTCTAGTCCTGTCACGTGGGTTTATGCTCTCCTACCAGCAGATGCACCACTGGTTTGCTGATGTTACCCTATAAAGGTTCTGTGCAGTCTATAGCTAGCCACTATTTCTGTAACAAAGCAGACTAAATAATTTAGTCCTCCAAATATCCAGAATGGACCTGGAACTGCTGAATGAAACCAAAACTGTCCTGACAGAGACAAAAACAGTAACCATAGTCGCAACATGAACAACAAATGACATGATGCAGCACAATAACCATTCTCTGGAATACTACATCTATAGAAAACAGGATGGCAAGCAAGCAGGGGAATGTTAGCTGAGTCCCGAATTGGACCTGAGGGATTCAAAGCAAGAAAGTTAGCAGGTAAGTGCTAATTTCTCCTTCCTATTCATCCCTCCAGTTCAGTCCAGACGTGAGCAATACCAAAGCAATCCTTAACGGCGGGAGAGAACAGATCGTCCTGCTTGCAAAAGCATGCTCCAAATTTCATATCCTGTCTTTCCTGAACATTCAGCCAGTAATGCCAGTCAAAGTAGGTCTACTAAGGTGTAGCTCTAAAGATTTCCTGATGCAGCCTGTAATGCCAGTCAAAGTAGGTCTACTAAGGTGTAGCTCTAAAGATTTCCTGATGCAGCCCCAAACTATGTTCTGCCCAGGATTTATGTTATTTATTTATTAATTTATTAAAATATTTGATATACTGCCCTTTAACGAAAGGCTACTGGAGCAGTTTACAGTCAAATAAAACAGTCATAAATAAAATAACAATAAAATATGACAATTAGTACCCAATACATTAGTGAATTACATAAAGAAAAACAAATCAGACCAATATTAACTGCCACTGCCTATTTACCTAAGGGTAAAGGTTTTATTGAATAACCATTCATTAATTCCTTTTTTAAATGTTTTATAGAACTTTCAGAATGAAGAAGTGGTGGAAGACTGTGCCATAAATTAGGGGCCAAAAATGCTAAAAACAGTATGTTTCGTTAATTTGAGTCTAAACCTTGACAGAGATGGAATTGTTAATAGATTCAGTTGAGAAGAACGTAACACTCGAGTTGGGCAATACAGATTAACTTATTATTTTTTTTAAGTGCCATCAAGTCAATGCTGACTCCCGGCAACCCAGCAGCCCCTGAGTTTTCTTTGCAAGGTATAACGAAGTAGATTGCCAGCCTTTTCCGCCAAGGCAATGGAGGGTAAAATGGCTTGCCCAAGGTCACAAGGAGTGCCAGTGGGAATTGAACCCTGGCTCTTTTGGGTATGAAGCTGTTGTTCCAACCACTAGGCTACTCCTCCACTCATGGAATAATTAATGAATGTAAACATAATGGACATCCAGTAGAATAAATTGTGTGTGTGAAAGATAAAATTGTGTATTTAATTCTAGCAGCAGCCATTTTTGCTCTACTAGCAACCATGATCTGACAAACAAAGCAGTCATATAGCTGTGTTTTGTACAAGTTGCATTCTTTTAAGATTGCATTGGTGGAACCTGCCAAAAAGAAGTTACAATAGTCGAGTTTGGTGTGCAACAACTTTAAAGAGCTGATGAGGAATTAGTACTTCTCTGAATTTTTTGTTGTATATATACACATTTTTGTCCTGTCTGAGTGCTGCTTTATATTCCGATTGAGGATGAGGCCTGAGCTTGCACAGAATGTACCCGGTGGAGTGGCCTAGTGGTTGGGGCAAGGTACTTCAGGCCGGAAGTTCAAATCCCACTAGAGGACAGCAACCTTGAGCCGGAAGGACTGGGGTTTCTAGTCCCACAGGTGCTCCTTGTGGTCTTGGGCAAGCCACTTAACCCTCCATAGCCCATGTTCCCTGTAAAATAGTTATCTCCAAGTTATCATGCCCTGTTCAATGTAATTTCAGTTGTTCAATGTAAACCGCACTGATGCAGAATAGCATGGTATATAAGAGAATGTAAATAAATAAATAAATAAATCATCCCAGAGGTACTAACTGTCCCTAGGCCAAAAAAGCAGATGTGCTGGTCTCCTTAATCCAATAAGCTGTTGTGACCTAGGATGCAGCTTCTCCTTTCTGAGCTTCACCAAGGAGAAGCTGTTGTGACCTAGGATGCAGCTTCTCCTTTCTGAGCTTCACCAAGGAGAACAAATAAAATAATCAGATCCGTAAAACACGCTGGTCCCTTCCAGTATTTTATTCATTTATTTTAACGGGTTTTTTTATACCGCTTTATCATTTCAGTCAAAGAAGTTTACATTAAAAAGGGACATTACTAACCTGGATTTTTCTGAGGCAATGGAGGGTTAAGTGACTTGCCCAAGGCCACAAGGCGTGCTAGTGGGAACCTAACTCTGGTCTCTTGCTTCCCAAGCCAGTGCTCTAACCATTAGACTATTTCTTCACTCCTCTTCAGGGATCTGTGAACATACAGGAACAGTGCAAGTCCCCATCATCCTCATGACCCTCCTAGGCCCTAAAACCAGGAAAGAAACAGAGCGATCAATATGGAATACCGAGATTATTTTAGGCAAGGAGGAGGGCACCAGACTAATCACTACCCTGTCTGCCATGATCAGTAGGAACAGCTCCCTAAAAGAAAGAGGCTGCTTCCAAGTAAGTTCTTTCAAGGAAATGACCCTGGGTGGCTCAAAGGGCGAGCGAACGAGGCAGTAAGCACCACATTCAGATCCCAGGGAGTCAATATTGACCAATAAGGAGGCTGTAAATGTGCCACGCCCTTCAAACAACTGACATCCAGATATATCGACAAGGAAAGACCCTGAATCCTACCCCTATAACAGGCAATGGCCACTACCTGGATGCTCAAGGAATTCAGAGCCACATCTTTCTCCAAAAAGTCTAGAAATCCAGTAGCGAAGCACTAAGAGGCCATAGATCACACTCTGACATTAGCCTGTAAAAAAAATGTAGTTACTCATCTGTAGCAGGTGTTCTCCGTGAAGAGCAGCAATAAGTCTTCACATATGGATGACATCACCGATGGAGCGCCGCAAGGGAACGCTCCCCAGCCAAAGGAAGCTTTTGGGAGGCACACCATGTATGCACAACTGTCTTGGAAGAAAAGGGGTCAAAAGTAATTTCTTTGTGACTTCTTCAAGAGATAATCCCATATAGAAAATATATGAGAGAATTCTTGCTGAAAGGATGGATGCCTGGAAGGTTTGGCGTCCAAAAGCATCCAAAGTCTTAGACTCATGACCTGGTGGATAAGAAGAGTGCTTTTTAGTACTCTTAACACGCCTCATTGCTGATTCTACAACAATGGAATGATGAGGAAGTTGAGTCTTTTGAAAACCTGGAGAAGGAGGCACCTTGTATAGATGATCAGTTGCCCTAGAAGGTGGGGATACCGTTAAAGGAGTTTCCCACATTCGAAAGAGCAGATCCTGCAATGTTTGATGCAAAGGAAGCATGATGTTCTCCTTTGGACTCCAGGGAATATACAGAGATTCTGTATTCCCTGGTGCAGGATCTTGACCAGGTATAGAAATGGCAAGTGACTTTGCCATATCAAGCAGGAATGCTTGAAAAGAAAAATCCCCAGAGGGAAGTCCTCTAGAAAGAGGAGTACAGGCTAGATCTGTTGAAGAACTAGCATTGGCACCCAGGGCTCTATCCAAATCCATTGGAATAGAAGACCCTAAGGGGTGGAGCATCGGACTGTCCTTACAGGATTGTCGCCGGTACTGCAGGAGGTCGGGACCACAAGCAGTCGGTAACGCATTGTCCATGCTAGGGATCGATTCCAAACTCGGTACCGAGGGAAGCGAGCCTGTTGAAACAAGCATGGAAGGTACCGACAGCGATGCTAATGCGGATACTGGTACCGACTCCGGTACTGTACCTGATACCGATACATGAAGACCAGTCGGTGACAGCTCTAACGGTACCGAAGAAACCGAGAGTGCCTGACATGGATTATCGGAACCGTGCCTTCGGTACCGTCTGGTGTCGCTACCAAGGCGAGTCGGTACCCAGTCATTCAGACTGGAGATTGATTCCAGACTTGGCATCGAAGGAAGCGAGTCTATCGATGCACATCTGGAGGGTACCGACGTCGGTACCAGTACTGGTACCGGGATCGATACCGATACTGGAAGATCAGTCTGCAGCGTCTCTAACAGGCTCGAAGGAACCGAGGGCGCCAGACTGCGATCTTCGGTGATGAATGTTTCATCCAACACCATTGCCGATGCCAGGGTATGGGTACCGCTCGAAGTGGATGCCACCACCGAGCATGGCTCAGGTATGTTCGGAGAGGGGTGAACCTCAGGAACAACCTGTAACCCCATTAAGGATTTGGAGACCGAAGACTCCCACTGGGGTATTAAGCCAGTGTGTCCTCGAGGGTAAGGCCAGAGGCATCTCTATGCTGTGCATGAGATCTACCACTCGAGGACTGGCTAGTCTTAACAGACTGTTTTGGGGTTACCTGATCCTACAAAGAAGAAACGGTGGTCGGTGCCCTGAAGTTGAATGGGGACCACGTATCGAGGTGAACTCGATGCTGAAGACTTCTTCCGACTATACTGTTGCAGGAGGGACACTCCAGCGGATAGTGGTCAGGACCCAAGCAGGGTAGACACCAATTATGAGTGTCTAAAATCAATTTTGTACCGCCACAGATTGAACATTTCTTAGGGATAGTGGCTGGCGCTTTCATGAAGGAAAGTGAGTAGGCCTAGCAGGCCAAAAAAACAGTCAGGCACTAACAAGGAAAAAGGTATTCCTTAAAAAGGAAAATTTACAAGAAAAAAAGAAAAGAAACACCGGCGGTACCGGTGGCGTCGGGGAAGGCAGACGCGACCACAAGAAAACCAAAAAATAAAAGAAGAATTTTCTGCGGTGACAGGAGGACGTCCTGCCGGCTCCGCGGAAAAACGAAAACTGAGGAGAGGCAGTTGCGAAGGGCGGGAAGGCAGCACGCAGGCGTGTTGGGATGCTCCCAAAAGCGTTCTGATTGGACGCTGGGGAGCGTTCCCGCGCAGACTCCGTTGGTACCGATGTACCCATATGTGAAGACTCATTCCTGCTTGTTCCTGGAGATTCCCCATTCAGACAGTAATGAGCTGCAAAGATATGGACTGAAGACCATGTAGCAGCCTTGCTGATTACTTCTGCAGAAACAGGGCGGAAGATGGCCACTGATGCAGCCATAGCAACATTGTGAGCCATGACATGTCCTTTAAGGCTCAACCCAGCCTCAGAATAGGCATAAACGATGCACTCTGCTAGCAAAAGGGATAGCGTGCACCTTCAAGATGGCGGCGCCAAGGGGGAGAAGCAAAGCTAAGAAGGTGTTTGTGAGTTGGTTTTGAGGACGCCGATGATCTTTGGGGAAGAAATGTTAAGGTTAAGGGGAGTTTGAAGCCCTCTCTTACCCCTGTGACCTCTACGCCGGTTTCTGTGGGGATGGTCGATCCCCTGGACACTTTCTTGGTGCGGATGCTTGGGGGAGGAAGGTCCGGCTGGTGCTGCTTCGGGACTGGGTAGCTCGGTAGCAACCTCGGGCTTGTCAACTCTCTCCCCTTTTGGGCCAGCGCTGAAAATAGTGTGTACACAGCAAACACCCGATGGGGGCCAGTTGCCGAGCCTTACTCCTGTAGTGGATGAGGTGACGAGGGCCAGGCTCGGATGTCTGTGTGGTAGAGGGGAGTATTTTCAGTGCCCCAGGATCAACCTCAACACACCCAGGCAGCGGCATTGGCAAGTGGAGACCGGTCCCTTGAGAGGCTCTGAGTCGCGAGGAGGAACTGTGTCTTCAGGAATGGAGGCTGGATTTGTTCAAGCAGGATGTTTGGCAGCATTTACCTTTGTCAAACTGTCAAGTTTTACTTTGGAGTCTATATGGATGGCTATTGTGTCCTTGGGGGAAGCTTTGTTACCGCAAGTTTCATCAATGACTCAAGTCAGTGAAAATACTGCAAAAACTGATCAGCTTGCCGAATTAGTATCTGGTGCCACTACAGAGATTACTGATCTGAAGACTAGGATGACATTGTTGGAAATTCAAACCAAATCCTTTAATAAGAACTTTTCAGCTATGCACAGGAAAATTGAGCAATTGGAAAATGCTTCTCGAGCTAATAGTTTACATTTAATTAATCTTCCATGTGCAGTGTCTGTTAGCTAGAGTTATGTTTAATGAGTATTTAGTGTACGTGTTAACAGTTTCACGGGAGACCGGTCCTCCTTTGGTAAAAGTTTTCTATCTTCCAAAGGAGAGGAGAGAGACTTCTCCCATTGATTCTGTATTGCCTAAATAGATTTAGTAAATGTTACCGATTTATTGGAGTCTTCTTGAGACAAACCTATTGTTCCATCTACATTAATTATTACGCTTACCCTGGTGTCAGATAAAGAATGGTTATTGAAGCTCTTTTTCCGTAAAAGGTCATGTGTGTTTCGTGGTTTAAAAATTAATATAGTAACATAGTATATGACGGTAGATAAAGACCAGTATGGTCCATCTAGTCTGCTCAGCAAAGCGGCAAGAGTAGGTGCACCTGCCGCTCCATGTAAATCACCCCTATTTGTTCAGATATAAGAGATAGTTATGTTTATTTTATCCTGTTGCTATAAAGAGATCCACTGTGTCTGTCCCATGCCATTTTGAATTCTGTCACTATATTTGCCCCCACCACTTCCATCGGGAGGGCATTCCAAGCATCCACCACCTTTTCAATGAAAAAGTATTTCCTGACATTGCCTTTCAGTTTACCCCCTTGCAGCTTCATGTTATGCTGTCTAATTTTACAGCTTCCCCGTTTTTGGAAGAGCTTTGTTTGTTCATTGATACTCTTAAGTATTTAAAGGTCTGAATCATATCTCTCCTGTCCCCCCTCCTCCTCCAGAGTGTACATATTTAGGTCTTCAAGTCTCTTCTCATAAGTTTTCTGATGCAGGCTCCAAATCATTTTAGTCGCCTTCCTCTGAACTGCTTCCAGCATTTTTATATCCTTTGTGAGATATGGTCTTCAAAACTGAACATAATATTCCAAGTGAAGCTTTACCAGCGACTTGTACAGTGGCATTAGTACCTCTTCCTTTCTACTGGTAATTCCTCTCTGTATGCAACCCAGCATCCTTATGGCTTTTGCCACCGCCTTGTCACACTGTTTTGCCACCTTGAGAACCTCAGAAACAATCACTCTAAGGTCCTTCTCCTGGTCTGTGCACACCAACCTCTCGCCCCCTATCATATACAATTCCCTTGAATTTCTGCTTACCAAGTGCATGACACTGCACTTCTTCACATTAAATCTTAACTGCCAAGCATTAGACCATTCTTCCAGCTTTTGTAGATCTTTCCTCATGTTATCCACTACCTCAGGGGAGTCCACACTCTGTTGCAAATTTTCATGTCATCTGCAAAAAGACAGATATTACCATTCAGTCCTTCAGCAAGATCACTCACAAATATATTGAACAGTACCGGTCCCAGGACCGAACCCTGGGGCACACCGCTAATCACCTTCCTTTCATCCAAGTGAGTTCCGTTTACCGTCACCTTCTGTCGTCTGTCAATCAACCAATTTCTGATCCAGTTCACCACCCTGGGATCCATCCCCAAGCTGTTGAGTTTATTGATAAGCCTCCTATGAGGAACAGTATCAAAGACTTTGCTGAAATCTAGGTAGATCATATCCATCACATGCCCTTGATCTAGTTCTCTGGTCACCCAGTCAAAGAACGCAATCAGATTTGTTTGGCAAGATCATCCTTTGGTAAAACCATGTTGCCATGGCTCATGCAACCTGTTGGTTTTGAGGAAGTCCACTATTTGCTCTTTCAGGAGTGCCTCTATTACTTTTCCTGCCACTGAGGTAAGGCTTACTGGCCTGTAGTTTGTCACTTCTTCCCAACTACCACTTTTGTGAAGAAGTATCACATCAGCCCTTCTCCAATCCTGTGAAACTTCTCCTGTCTCCAAGGATCTATTAAAAACATCCTTTAATGGCCCTGCAAGAACTTCACTGAGCTCTTTTAGTATCCTGGGATGTATCCCATCAGGTCCCATAGCCTTGTCCACTTTCAGTTTTGCAAGCTGTTCTAACATGTCATCTTTTGTGAATGGTGTGGTATCTACTCCATTCCCATTTGTATATTTGTCAATCACAGATGGTCCTTCTCCAGGATTTTCTCTAGAAAAAAACAGAGCAGAAGTATTTGTTTAGCATTTTCGCTTTTTCAATGTCACTTTTCACGAACCTGTTCCCAGTACTTTTTGAGTCCTGCAATTCCACCTCTGATTTTCCTCCTCTCCGAATATACCTGAAAAACGTTTTGTGGCCACACTTCAAATCTTTAGCCATCTTTTCTTCTGCCTTTGGTTTTGCTATCCTTATTTCTCTTTTTGTCTCTTTTAGTTTGATCTTGTATTCTTTTCTGTGTTCCTCTGTTTTCGAGCTTCTGAATTTGGGAAAGCTGTGTTTTTTTGCCTTTATTTGTGCAGCCACTTCTTTGGAGAACCAAATAGGTTTCCTTTTCCTCTTGTTTTTTTATTTTATTTGTTTTTATTTAATCTTTATTAATTTTACAATACATAGAAGCTAATAACACAAGCTTCATGGAAATTAGGACAATTGGTCTGAAAACTAACATTGATACATCAATATTTACAAAAACAGGAAATAAAAAAGAGAAAACAATTCCAAGTCCTACTATAGCCCACCACGAAAAGATCCAAGTGCGGAAAACAATTAACCAAAAAGAAATGAGAGGCATAAGAAAGAGAGCAAAAACAGTCAGACTTAAGTAGAAGGCAGGGTGTCTGGAGGCTCATTAGGAAGCCGTCGGGCACTCAGAAAGCTCGACAACTGGGACGGTTCATAGAAAATGTAAGAGGCATTATTAATTTTAACCATACATTTAGAGGGATACTTTAGAAAATATAACCCCCCCAACAACAAAACCCCAGGTCGAAGTAGAAGAAATTCCTTTCTACGCTTTTGAGTTTCCTTCGCAAGGTCTGGAAAGACCCTGACCAATAAGCCATAGAATTGAACAGAACGTTTCTTAAAGAACATTCGTAAAAACCAATCCCTATCAGAGGACAGGGCAAAAACAGCAATCAGTGTAGAAGAAGAAACCACCTCCTCAGCCGAAGATTCCAATAAAGCTGAGATATTTAGCAAATCTACCTGGCTTCCCCCATCTATAACTCCAGCCCCAGGCTCTTTCTTCCCAGATGGTAAATAGTATACCTTAAGCATAGGGGGATGGGAATCATTTGGAACACCAAGAACTTCTACCAAATACTTCTTAAACATATCTTTAGATGAAATGGTAGATAACCTAGGAAAATTAATACAACGAAGACTACAATATCTGGAGTTATTTTCCAAAAATTCAATCCGAGCTTTTAAAGCCACCATGCCCCTCTGACCAGACGAAACACCTTCTAAATAACAATTAGCCTTCTGTTGCAATTCAGTAACCGAAGTTTGCAAAGCTGTTACTTCAATGGTATGTTGCTGAAGCAGGGTGGTATATTCTTGTACCTGTGCTGCTACAGCCACCACCTGG
This sequence comes from Ichthyophis bannanicus, assembly GCA_033557465.1. NCBI lineage: Eukaryota > Metazoa > Chordata > Amphibia > Gymnophiona > Ichthyophiidae > Ichthyophis > Ichthyophis bannanicus. The sequence goes on from CM066032.1 coordinate 645,749,604, forward strand.
GGGGCAAGAACTTCCCCAAGCTTGACTATAGCAGTCCAAATCGATTCAAGCGTGAATTCAGCAGGTCGCTCCAGGGAAAAAGCAAATAACTGTCCTGAAGAGCCCTCTGTTGCACGACGCTCACTCCTCATTCCTCCAGACCGGGGTAAACCCAAGATGGTATCCGGTTCACCTGCAATAACCCCCCGCAACATCACTTCCTCTGGGTTGGAAAGTTCAGCGGACTGAAGCTCCATGCTCCTCAACTGTGCTGCCGCTCCTCCAGGATCCGAGTCCTCTACCGCTTCGGAAGAGAGCCCAACCTCAAACAGCTCAGGACTCCGCCCCACCAGAGGATCTTTGGGAGGCCGCCACTGCACCGGCGGAGAGATCTCCGGCCCGGAACCCCCAGTCAAGCAAGCCTGCTCCGAAGAGGGGTTAATCGGGCTCTGCACCGCCGCAATCTGTGACTGCCGCGATGGCGTTACAAACGCGTCAATCGGTCCCACAACCAGGGAAGAAGCAGAGGAGGCTGCCGGGCTAGAGGAGGACTTCTTCAGCCCTTTAGCCTTCCGTTTGCTCATATTCAAGAGGAATAAAAAAAAAACGCCGCCGCTAACGCTCCCTCTCAAGACGCCATCTTGGATCCTCCTTTTCCTCTTGTTTTTATTTACTTTCCTTACATATGCATCTGTTGAACCTTGGATTGCCTCCTTTAGTTTAGCCCATTGCAATTCCACTTCCCTTACCCCCTCCCCCCTGCCAACTCCTCCTTCAGGTACTTGGCCATTTTGCTGAAGTCAGTGTTTTTGAAGTCTAGGACTTTGAGCTTGCTGTGATTGGATTCTACCTTGGCTTTTATCTCAAACCACACTGTGTGTGGATCGCTGCTGCTCACATGGGCACCTCACCTGGATATTCGACATGCTATCTCCTTTGGTGAGCACTAAACCAAGCACGGAGCTCATCCTGGTCAGTTTCATCACCGTTTGTTTAAGTAATGCATCTTGGAAGACATCCACAATTTTTTTTTTATTTCTTTCCAGATTTGCAGAAGGAACACGCCAATCCACACCAGGTAGATTAAAGTCACCCAATATGATCACTTCCCCCTTCATGGCTATCTTTGCAATATCAACAATCAATTCGCTATCCATTTCTTCGGTTTGAGTTGGAGGCCTGTAGACCACACCCAGTATGGATGACAGTGCCATCTCCTCTTTCCAACACAATCCATAGCGCTGCTTCTTTTCCCCACATCCCCTGCATTTCAGCAGCTTTAATATTGCTCCTCCTCCTTTTCTACCCTATCTCTTCTAAATAGATTATAATAGCCAGCTATGGTTATATTCCATTTATGCAACTCGTTAAACCATGTTTCTGTAATGGCCACAATGTCCATTTCCACCATTAGGGCTTCCAGATCAGGAACTTTGTTGGCTAGGCTTCGAGCATTTGTGCTCATTGCTTTCCAGCATTTGTTGACTGGCTTGCCTGCGTTTTGCATGGATTTTGTTCTACACGCCCCTTCCTACTGATGTGTTGTTCAAAAGTGTGGTTGTTTCCAATGTTGTTTTGCTTTTGCTGGGAGTGACGTACTGAACTTGTCCTTCTCCATCTATCACCCCCTTTCCTGATTTGGCAAAAGTCACTGTTTTTTGGTACCTCCCTTGAATAGTGGGCTGGTGTGAGATAAGCAGCTTATTTCTTTTACTTCTTAATAGCTTTGTGTAAAGCTTTTTTTTGTTTCATACTGCTGTTAGCTCTATTTCTGTACAAGGATGTTGTTAACTTTCTTGGATTATTAGTATAAACTCAATAAATTAAAAAAAAAAAAAAAAAGAAGATGGCGGCGTCCAGCCTACTGGAATCGAAGGAAACAAAGCATCGCTAACCATTTTGCCTCTAAGCTAAGAAGTAAAAAACCCACCACTAGTTTTTTTTCATCACATGTAAGTCATTCCTCCCCCAATAAATGGAACACTTTTCACACTATCAAGGAAAAACAGTTACTTGATACCATTACTAAAAATAGACGCCACCATTTCACATCTGGATCCATGCCCTGTTGCTTGAATAAAAGCAACTACATCTGAACTAGCCCCCTACATACTCAATATGGTTATCCAATCCCTCATCCAGGGGACAATGCCAGATGCCCTCAAAATCTCTGCCATTCGCCCAATACTAATTGCAGGCAACCCTTTCCTAGCAAAAATTATCGAAAAAATAGTCCAAATACAGTTGCAGGACTTCATTGATACAAACTCTCCCCTTAACAAACACCAGTATGGTTTCCACCCATACCACGGAGTCAAAACCTTGCTAACAGTCCTATTTGACTCCCTCGTCCATGGCATGGATAATGCTAATCATGCTTTCATATTTGCCTTCATAGACATTGCCTCAGCCTTTGACAGTGTGAATCATAATATTCCCCTTTCTAGATTAGCATAATTAGGAATAGTTGGTACTGCTCTACAATAGTTTAAATCATACATTACCAGTAGATACCATTATTTATTTATTTAGACAGATTTGTATGCCACCTTTTCCTTCAATCAAGGTGGTCACGTCACATCACAATTGGAGGGTTACATTTAACATTAGGGTACGTGTAATCATTTAGACAGCACAGTTACGTAACAGTATTTAGACATTTAGACAGTACAATTGAAGTAACACTTAACATAAAGGTATTTACTAATGAGGTGTGTTGAATTTGTGTGTGTGGATGGGATGGGTGTGTGTTTAGTTGGCGGAGGTAGTAGTGTTGCTGTTTGGGTAAGAGATGTTGCTTGAATGCTCATAGGTTTCTATAAATAACCATGTTTTGAGGTCTTTGCGGAAGTCTGTGAGGTCTTCTAAAGCTCTCAGGCTCAATGGTAGGGAGTTCCATATTGAGGATGCCAGTAGTGATGGTGCTCTTTTTGATGTTGTTTGTTTGGTTTTGTGGTAGCCTGCAGGTGTGCTGATCATGTTGTTGTTATTGGTTCTTCTTGGTCTATTGCTGATGTCTCTTGTTATAACGTTTTGGAGTATGTCTGCTGAGAGATGGTGAATGACTTTGAAGATTATCATGATTGTTTTGTATTTACCTCTTGCCACCATTGGAAGCCAGTGTACTTGTTGTAGGATGGGAGTGATGTGCTCGGTTCTTGGGGTGTCTGTGATGATGCGTGCTGTGGTGTTTTGTACCATCTGTAGTGGGTGTAGTGTCTGATGAGGAAGGCCTTGATATAGTGAGTTTCCATAATCAAGCAACGGTGTAATGAGTGCTTGGCACACTGTGCAGAAGTGGTCTTGACGGAGCATTGGTTTGATTTGTCTATTTTCAAATCGATGATATGCCTTGTTTGCAGTTTCGGTGATGTGGGATTTTAGGTTCAGAGCTCTGTCTAGTGTTATGCCCAGATACGTAACTTCTTCTTTGACTACTATGTGTTTGTCCAGGATGCTGATAGTTTGTAGAGGCATGAAGGTGGGGTTCCTGGTGACGAACATTGCCTCAGTTTTTTCGTAGTTGACCGTTAAGTTGTTGGCTATGAGCCATTCATTCATGTCTTCGAGGCATTTTGTTGTTGTTGTAGTGTTTAGTGCTAGTAAGTTGATTGGAGCATACACCATAATGTTGTCAGCATAAATGTGGTAGTGTAATTTGTGGTGCTTGATGATGTTGCATATAGGCTGTAGATGTTGAAGAGTATTGAGGATAGGGCTGAGTCTTGAGGTATTCCCTGCATGATGGGGAATTGTAGGGATTTCTTTTGATCGCATTTGACTTGTTGCGTTCGCCCTTCCAGGTACGATGTATGATGTGAACCATTTCACATCATACGCCCTTCCAGGAAAATTCACTATAAAGGACAGAAATACTTCCTCTTTCTCTCTCTCTTCCTATTTTCATCGGACACACCTTGCCATAAGGCTCTGACACCCAATTCTCTCCCCTCCCCCTTGTTCTCTCTTTCTCTCCCTATTCTTCTTACTATGAGGCTCTGTAGGGCTGGTACCCCTGCAATTCTACATGCAAATCTCCGGCCTGCTCAGCAACTCAGGCCTGAACCAAACTGCACAGACAAGATGGATTCTTCACTTCACTTTTGCTGTGTTCAGCTACAAACGGCCTTCAAGCAACTGCTGGAGCAGCGTTTCTAAGTGTGCATACAGAAGCTATTGTCCGTGGCTGGCCTTGGACACTGGTACATGCCCAGAAGTTACATACTGTTGCCTCTGCCTGACTTTTTACTATGGCTCCTTTGTTTGCAAGAAGCTGCTCATCATCTACCTCCTGATTCGGTGAGAACACCTCAGACTGCCTGGTGCCAACCAATCATCGGACCTATGACGGAGGATTCTTACACAGAATTCTGCATTCTGCGCTGGAAACTTTAGTAGTAGTGAGAGAGAGAGTTGGGGGCTTTTCCCACCTGTTCATACAGACTCCTGCACTGGTTCCTCTCTGCTGTGCACTGCGTACCTGATTCCTGCGACCTGACCCTTCCGCAGGACGGCCACTAAGTGTGGGCTAGGCCGTCCTCCACAGGTCTGAGATAAGACTTTCACAGATACCTCCGGTTCGGACTTACTGCGGCTCGCCTGACGAGGCTAGAGCCCGCATTAGCTAGGAGCTGTCTTCTTGGACTGCATTGTTCCTGAGAGCCCGAAGGAACTAAGGTACTGACTTATCTCTCCTCCTCCGTATGGGAAAGGGGTTAGCAATATATTTCTTACTTTTCCTCAGTGCAGAGCGAATCAGTGACGCCTGATTACTAATTAGTGATTTATTACGTTGTCCAAGTGTACATCTGTACTATAACAAATTTCTACCTCATGTTTCTAATTATATATGTGTGTGTATATTTTTCTACCTGGTTGCCTATAATAAAGTCTAATATATATCTGCAGACCAGACTTCTTTCGTGGCTCATTGCCAGAATAACTCACCGAACTTTGGGCTGTATATTAGTAACTATCTCCCCTAGACAACAACAGAGTCTAACTTATTCTTGTGCTACGAATATACCCTACATAATAATGGGGGCTCGTCCGGGATGAGTATTTCTGAATGTGCTACGCCTCTCAGAATTTGTGTAATATTTCTGAATTGTCCTGTTGTGGTCAAAGCAGCTGTTTATGCTGAGGTTTGTGGCAAAGAGAGCATTGTCTAGTGAGACGGCTTTGGAACCCACATTACAGGACCTCTGCATTAGAGTAATTCTAGCAGTGTCCTGTGTTTGTTTTTACAGACAGTCTCAGCTATTGATTTACGATGGTTCACACAGAGGGCTGGTTGGATCAGGTTTCTGCTTTCAGGAAGCGGAATGCTCTGGATCAAACGGAATTGCAATTTCTGACAGTGTGTAGCTCTGAACTAGCCGCCCAGACCAGGAGACTAACAGATTTCGCTGCTCTTTATGAGCAGCAAGAGAGATTTCTGATGGCTCAGTTAAATGAGATAGAGACTGCTCTGATTGCAGCAAGACAGCGCACGGCTAGTCTCCAAAGAAAGCTAGCTGTTGCACGTCTGGAATGTGGGCAGGACATACAGAGAGTTAACCTCGAAATCCAGCAAGCTGATTGTTTTGATTTGGCCGGTGTGACTACCTCTCATAGTAACGAGACAGAGTACCGGGATAATTTGATCCCTCTAGGCTTCTCGAAGTACCAGAGGGTAGATGACGGCAGTTTGCCACTGGAAACCCTGCCCAGTGTAGAACGGCAGCTTTTCCAGAACAGAGTCAATTCTCTCCCATCAGCGCATGAGCACAGGGGAGAAACAGGGCGGAGTGAAACACCCTACTCTCGACCCCTCCCCATACAGGGAGCGGTGGAGGGGGGGTGGGCAGTCTCCCTAGTGATGGCAAACTGTACCAGCAGCGACCACCAGAGGGAGCTGAAGGGACGCAAAATCCTCTATGTGCCCATGTCCTGCAAGGAAAACACACACATGAAGGTGCTTCTGTCGCACAATTACAAATTATCAAGACCTTGCGGAGCATGGTCACTCCTTTTGAGAAAACTGGTCATGCCACCATAAATGAACATTTAGCTGCAGTCAAAGATGCCTTTCGGGCACTGAACATTACCAGGGGGGAGGACATGGTTCTGTATCTAGCATGGTCCTTTGATGTACCTTCTCAACAATTTATTCGGGCCATGGCTGACGATGAAAAGAAGGACATTGTTATTTTTGAACAGGCACTAAAGAAACATTATGGGCCATACCCTGATGATATTGCTGCAAAGCAGGCAGCATTTAGTATGACTCATAGGGAAAATGAAACGCCCCGAGAGTTTGCTTACAGACTTAGGCAGACCTTCTTCCAGAGTGACCCTTCTTGGGAAACGATAGAACACCATCAGGAGTTTCGTAATCTTTTCTGTCAGTTGCTCCTTCCATTTATTAAGCCTTATATGTCTGACAAGCGTCACGAACCCCTGTCACGTGTGATAGAACATGCTGAGTGGATTTGGGAAGCTGTTCAACATGAGAGCAACCAATACTGGCAGCACAGTCAGGGCTCCAAGCAAAGTCAGAGAGCCAAAACAGTGTGTTAGTGCTGTAAAATCTACCCTTTCGTTAGAAAATAACACTTCTCCTTCTGCTCCACAGAATCCTCCCAGGCCACCCCAGAATAACCAGTCATCTGGGTCTAAGCAGCGTTCTGGGAATCAGCGTTTCACTCCACAGAACCGGAACTGGAGGAGAAAGCCCGGTTTTGACAAATACCTGGAACTGGAGAAGAGAATAAGTGAGCTGACAGATATGATGAAGGCTACCATTGCATTCAGCTCCTCACAGGAGGCTCCTGCTAGTAGTGCGCCTCCTAAGCCAAGAGCAAAGCCTCAGAAGCCAGAGGAGGAACTGGTTGACTCCTCTTCCCCTTCTAATGCGACTGAATGACTAACCGACTTTGTTTCTGTCCCACAGGTCACTATTGCACAGGTGCAGCCAGCTGGAGATGCCACCCCATGGACACAGAGTGACAGTCCTGCCATGGACAGCGAGGGTCCAGCCTTTGACACCATCAGGAAGCACAAGTACTTTCTGGGTAAACTCAAGCCAAAAGGACAGAGGTATACTGTTCCTGTTACAATTCATCAGGCTTTTCTCTGTGAGGGCCTGATAGATTCAGCCTCTGAGGCTACCCTGATTACCTCGAGTCTCTTTGATAGACTCACTGCTTCCTTGGGGAGTCAGAGGACCCTACACGTCACACCCAGTGATTTGTCACTCGCAGCTTATGGGAATCAGCCCATAGAGTCTATGGGGCAGGTATGGCTTCACCTCCAAATTGGAAAATTACAGGTGAAACATCCTGTCATCATTACTAAGTGCCCTGGGGAAGAATTCTTGATTGGCAATGAGCTCCTGAAACGGTTACGTCCAGGAAGTGATCTGGACACAGGTCACACATCCCATACCTTATGCTAGGGTAAAACATGACAGCAGAGTCAGTGGTCCTTGTTCGGTGGAACGCACAAACAAGTCCATCAGGATTAATTTCCAGAGGTCAGCTGATCCCCAAATCCTTCAGCTCCAGTATGAAAGGGCTGGAGATGAGGATCAGGGCATCAGCGATGTGGTTTCCATTGCAGTGGGTTCAGTAGCTAACATTGTCCTTGATATTGACTGCCTGCAGATATTCCTGAAGGAACCTGTGGAAGGTTGTGAGGTGCAAACCCCTCCTCCATCCCATCCCTGCCTAGATCACCCTAGGAGACTGACGGACATATTCTCAGCTGAGAAAGGTCCCTTTATATATGTGCAGGTGGGCATGTCCCAAAAGGAAAGGGCCTACCTATTACCCCACTGTGACCACTCCCTCATCAGTGAGACTCTTTTCTATCGGCTCAAACAACAGCTTACCCTTGATTGGGTAATGGGAGCGAAGACTTCGTTCCAATTGCCTGGGGAAGGGCTCAAGACATTAATGGGCTACTGCAATCTCCCCTTGCAAGTTGGGGTCAAAGGTTTTCGGCACACCTTCCTCCATCATCAGAGGACCTGAGGTGCCCCTCTCCTTAGGCTCAGATTGCCTTGTTCGACTGGGAACTTATGTGGATTTCGTGAACAACATCCTCTGGAGTAGGATGGAAGGAGATCCGGTGGATTTCTCTGGTGCCCGCCCATCCCTACGGGCTGGTCAGACTATCCCTCAAGTCTGTGAAGTGGTCTGTGCAGAAGACTGTACCCTGCCTATACAGGTGACCCGAGGACATGTGGTCTCAGACAACTTGGTCTTCTTCAGTCCAAATTCCCGTTTTGAGGAGCTGGGCCTAGCCATGGGTCCCATACTCTGCATGGAGGCCACAGCTCCCTCCTTACACTTATTGCTCACCAATCCAAACCCAGATCGCATTCACCTTGTGAAAGGCGAACCCCTGGGATTCCTAGTGGGAGAATCGTTCCCAAGTGTGGAATTGAGTCTACAGATTATTGGGGAAGCCCCTGTTTCCTGGAACATCTGTGAAGGGGGGGGACCCCTGTGTGTGTACGATCCTCACCCCGAGGCCTCCTCACCTTACAGTTTGTCTGGCCACATAGTGCTGTGACCTCACAGGTGGACCTCGAGTCTGACCATCTGATTTTATCAAGTAAACTCGATGAGGCTGTTAGTTCCCTCACCCACCGGGGGGGGGGGGGGGGGGAGCCCCATGCTGTCCAAGCCATCCAGGTCTCCTCTCTCCAAGATGAGATTGAGGAGAAGGTTGAAATACCCTCAAATAAACCTGTTCTGGGATTTGATGAAATGGTTGCGGGAAAACTTGCTGAAGCAGACGCCTGCACTGATGAGTCAGAAAAGGCCCAATTAAAAGAACTGCTGTACCGTCACAAGGACCTGTTTGCCACTGACACTTATGACTGTGGTCTCACCGACCTACATGTCACCCGTATTCCTACGGATCCAAACAGTAAACCTGTCTTTGTGAGGCAGTATAAAATCCCATTGGCCTCCTATGAATCCGTTCAGGAAATCATTAATTCCCTGGAACAAAAGGGAATTATATGTCAATGCAACAGTACTTACAATGCCCCACTGTGTCCTGTCATCAAGAAGGATTCTAGCTGGCGCTTAGCTTTGGACTATCGCCAGCTTAATAAAAAGGTACCTCTATCCAGATGGCCTATGGCACATCTGGAACAGAACTTAGCCACCATCAAGGGTGCAAGGTACTTTACCAGCCTGGATCTGGCCTCAGGATTTTGGACTATACCTGTCCATCCAGAAGATCAGCATAAGCTGGCTTTTACCTTCGGTAGGCGACAATATACTTGGAATCGGACACCGTTTGGTTATTTGAATGCCCCAGCAGACTTCAATATTTTCCTGCATAAGGCTTTGCCTGATGCTGAGACTAGAGGCACCCTCGTCTATGTAGACGACATTCTGGTGAAGAGCACCAGTTTCACTGACCATTTGCAAGAAATAGAGCATGTTTTCCAGCAACTGAAAGCTGCGGGAGCAAAGCTGTCCTTGTCAAAGGGCCAATGGTGCCGGAAATCCCTCAATTATTTGGGTTACGACGTTTCTGCTGAGGGACTGCGGCCTCAAAGGAAGAGAATTGCGGCCTTGCAACAACTCAAACGTCCGACCAACGTGAGTGAGCTGCGCTCATTCTTGGGCATTTGCAATTATTCACGCCAATTTGTGGATCAATATGCGGAGATTTCCCGACCCCTGGTCAAACTCCTCAAAAGAGATGAACCTTGGGCATGGAATCCCGACCAAGAGGCAGCTCTAGAAGAGTTGAAGGCAGCTTTGAGTCGAGCTCCCTGTCTTGCCTATCCAGAGAGTGGCAGAGAATTCTTCGTGGAACTAGGTTTCACCGATCACTCTATGAGTGCTGTTCTGTACCAGATGCATGACACAGATAGGAAAGTTATTGCCTATGCCAGCAAAGCTTTAACGGAAGTGGAGAGGAAATACTCTGACTGTGAGAAATCCTTGTTGTCCACAGTCTGGGCCCTCCAATATTTCCGCAGTTATATCCAAGGTGAGAGGTTGGTTGTTGAGACTCATCACCAACCCATCAAGTTCCTAGGCAGTGATCGGATTAAATCGGGACAAATGTCAAACAGTCGCATTGTCTCCTGGACCTTAGCACTTCAGGGCTGGCCCCTAGAAGTAAGGTATGCTCAAAACCGCAAGGATGCCGCCGCACAGGGCCTGGCTGAATTGCACGATTGCACTGCCAGAGCACCTTTAGTGGGTAATTTAGACACCGAAATGGAGTCATGTACGCCTGAGCCTTCTCGTCATCGTCCTTATGATGAGAACCTCTGTAAAGGCTACCCCAAGGTGTATGTGGACGGTTGTGCTTACCGTCGAGAGCCTGACCATGAACTGGTAGCAGGTATAGGTGTAGTTTGGGACCAGAACTACCCTTGTGAACACTTCAGGTACCGTCTGGGTACCAAGACTAATCAGTATGCAGAGCTAGCTGCAGCCCTGGCAGCTCTCCAGTCTGCTGCTCAGGGAGGGGTTCACACTCTAACCATCTGTACTGATTCAGACTACGTCCGACAGAATTTTGTTTCCCACTTACCCATTTGGAAATCTAACCATATGCTGAATTCCAAAGGGAAACCTGTCAAACATGCCGGATTAATTCTGGCCTTGGACAAGGTAGCTCATGAAAATGACATGACCATCTACTGGAAGAAAGTGAAAGGTCACTTCCGTGTTGATAATCCTGACAAGATAGGAAATGATCTAGCTGATCAGCTTGCCAAGGAGGGTGCTGTCTCTGGAGACCTCTGGCAGTTGGAGGCTCCCGAGACCAATGGGCTTCAAATGGTGACGGCGGTTACCCGGCGACAAGCTCAATTATACACCATGCCCCCTGTGGTTCAATGGTGTGGCGAGAGCACAGATCTCGACCTCGTGCAAGCCCAGAAACAAGATCCTACTCTTGGACGTTTCTACCTTTTTCTGCAGAACCCCCAGGAACACCCATTAACTCTGGAGGATTGTCAGGACGATGAGGAACTGAGGATCCTCTACATCTCCAAGGACATGTTCCATCTCCAGAAAGATCTGTTGATACGGACGAGTAAGCATGGTATTGTGCAATGGGTGGTACCTCGGGCCTTCCGTGGAGTTATGTTACAGCACGCTCATGATGAACCTTGTGCCGGTCATAGAGGTGACCGAATAACCTATGAAACGTTGAAACAAGTGGCCTACTGGCCCCACATGTACCAAGATGTACAATTGTATACTAAAGGTTGTCTGACCTGTTGCAGATTTCAACCTGCATCTCCTTCTCATAGAGCACCTTTGAGAAACAGAGGTCTGACCATGCCTTGGTCTGATCTCCAGATTGATTGGATCGGCCCCGTGCCCCGATCCTCTCGAGGCAACAAATATATGTTGACAGTTACCTGCTTATTTACTAAGTGGGTCGAGTGCATCCCAGCACCCAACTGTACTGCCGAGACCATGGCCACCTTGTTGTTAAACCATGTTTTCAGCAGGTGGGGCCTCCCCATGCGAGTGGAATCCGACCAGGGTTCCCACTTCACGGGACAAGTCATTAAGCATCTGTGGAAGGTACTAGGTGTGAAGGCCAAAGTCCACATTGCTTATCGTCCACAATCCTCTGGACAAGTGGAGAGAGCAAACAAAACTATCATCAGTATCTTGAAAAAGTATGTTTCTTCCTCTGGGAAGGACTGGGACATCAAACTGCCCTTGGTCCTGATGGCTATCAGAGCCATGCGTCATCGTGCTACTGGTGTGTCCCCTTTTGAGATGATGACAGGTAGGGACATGGTTTTACCCCTTCATCTTCTTTACAGGACTAATGATGTGAATCTCGCTGCTGCTACAACTGCTCATGAATATGTTGCCCATTTAAGACAACACTTGCAAAGTGCCTTTGCCTTTGCCCAAAAGAATTTGGACACTGCTGCTAGGGGTAGGAAGGCCTACTATGAGTTGAGGACTACATCTAAAGAATACCAGATTGGCGATAAGGTATTCTACTACAATTTTGGTAAGAATAAGGTCAAAGACTGTAAATTTCTACCTAGCTGGAACGGTCCATTTCCTATTGTGGATAAAGCCTCCCCTGTTGCTTATCAAATTTGAATGAAGTCCAGTATTGAGAGGGAAGGCTCCCTTAAATGGGTCCACATTAATCAGCTTAGACCGTGTCATCCCAGTAAGCTCCTTCCTGAAGAACCTCTTGATGAAGTGAGTGATACTAACCTTGAGGCAGGATAGCCTGTTTGTTTTCTTTTACAGATGGAGTCCCGGACTTTGAAGGTCCTGTTCCTGATTTTGATGTTAGCGGGATCCGAGGTTGCCAGATTGATTGAGCCTGGCCCACCTTCTGGTGTCGTGCTACAGGATACGCCTGGTTTCCTGATTACACAGTCCCAGACTGTCACACAAAGTTTTTGTGTCCCTAGATCCCCGACATGTTTTACAGAAACATTTTGGATCGTCTGTTGTACGCATCTCTAATATACGTGGTGCCTAATCTTGGCATGTGCCAACGCTCTAAAGACATTCATTGGTTATGTCCTGGTAAACCTTTCCTGAAGGACACTTCTACAGCTCTTTGTGGGTTGTCTGCTGAAAATGTGAAAGAACAATGTAAAGTTACCATGACCAAGTACGATGACTTTTCAGAGACGAAAGTTGCTGTTGTCAACAATGTTTGGCTGGTTAGTACCCCTTTGAGTGAACTCCTGGTCACCATGAATAAACATGACATTCATAATAGAGTTCCTCTACCCTGCAATGTTTGCTTGATTGATGTTCCCAAGAACTCCATTGTTAATGTTGGTGGAGTTTCCTTGTTTTATCTTGATGCTGACCCTGTTTCGACAGAGCTCCAGATTTTGGATGTGTTTCGAGGTCATGAGATTGACTTCACTGCAGCCTTGACCTATCTTTTGGACTATAAGGACTCTCACACAGCTGAACTGTCCATTGACCAGGCCGACCTTGCCATTGCTGATTATAACTTTGATTCACGAGATGTGGACATTTTACAAACTGATTTTATGTCACATGTCATTGTGCCTGGTCTTTTCTTTCTGTTGGTGCTCCAGTTTCTTATCTCTTTGTATCAACAGAGACAGATTTGTGCTCTTCGTCGCTCTATGCATCCTGCACCTCTGCTGCCTGCCATGCGTCTGCAGGATTTGCTGGAACGTCACACTTTTGAATAAGTGTCACCATTTTCTTTGAAAGTTATCCATTACTCTTAATTGAGTTGGTTTTTTTTCATAGATAGCATGTGTTCATTTTACTAACACAGTTACACATGGCTTCTCATTACTTTTGAGTGTTCACCTTAGTGTTACACTAACACATTATATTGCATTACTGATATGCATTTTTGGTTTGGATACCATATATATACTCTTGAGTTTGAAGTAACCATGCATTATTTTGATTGAATTGACTTGACTGTATCAATGTCATTTTATTTTGACTTCTTTTCTTGCTTGAGTGTATTCACTGTATTATTCCTCATGCAGTATTGCTTTCATGCATATTGTGCTTGAAGTATTATCCACTTCTCATGCATTAGTCAATCCTTTGTCATTTGGTTCTGACCTGCACGGTAGTACTGCTAGTTAGGCTTTGTACGATGGAGTGTACTCCCTTGTAGCATCCTCCATCTTACAAGGGGGGGGGGGGGAGATGTAGGGCTGGTACCCCTGCAATTCTACATGGAAATCTCCGGCCTGCTCAGCAACTCAGGCCTGAACCAAACTGCACAGACAAGATGGTTTCTTCACTTCACTTTTGCTGTGTTCAGCTACAAACGGCCTTCAAGCAACTGCTGGAGCAGCATTTCTAAGTGTGCATACAGAAGCTATTGTCCGTGGCTGGCCTTGGACACTGGTACATGCCCAGAAGTTACATACTGTTGCCTCTGCCTGACTTTTTACTATGGTTCCTTTGTTTGCAAGAAGCTGCTCATCATCTACCTCCTGATTCGCTGAGAACACCTCAGACTGCCTGGTGCCAACCAATCATCGGACCTATGATGGAGGATTCTTACACAGAATTCTGCGCTGGAAACTTTAGTAGTAGTGAGAGAGAGTTGGGGGCTTTTCCCACCTGTTCATACAGACTCCTGCACTGGTTCCTCTCTGCTGTGCACTGCGTACCTGATTCCTGCGACCTGACCCTTCCGCAGGACGGCCACTAAGTGTGGGCTAGGCCGTCCTCCACAGGTCTGAGATAAGACTTTCACAGATACCTCCGGTTCGGACTTACTGCGGCTCGCCTGACGAGGCTAGAGCCCGCATTAGCTAGGAGCTGTCTTCTTGGACTGCATTGTTCCTGAGAGCCCGAAGGAACTAAAAGGTACTGACTTATCTCTCCTCCTCTGTATGGGAAAGGGGTTAGCAATATATTTCTTACTTTTCCTCAGTGCAGAGCGAATCAGTGATGTCTGATTACTAATTAGTGATTTATTACGTTGTCCAAGTGTACATCTGTACTATAACAAATTTCTACCTCATTTTTCTAATTATATATGTGTGTGTATATTTTTCTACCTGGTTGCCTATAATAAAGTCTAATATATATATCTGCAGACCAGACTTCTTTCGTGGCTCATTGCCAGAATAACTCACCGAAGTTTGGGCTGTATATTAGTAGCTATCTCCCCTAGACAACAACAGAGTCTAACTTATTCTTGTGCTACGAATATACCCTACAGCTCTGACCCACATTTTCTTACCTCTCTCTCACACACACACACACATACACACACAGATTCAATGAAGTAAACCGAAGCAGCTTTCTAACAACCTCCTACCTCTGTTCTGTAACTTTGTAATAAGCCTATTTCCACATAAAGACCTGTTTCCAAGCCACACCTGTTTGGCTGTCTTATTTGTGCTGCTTACCCTACTGTCTCTGTGAAATGAACCCAGGACCAAACGGAGAGTAGACCAGAAGATTACATATTCAGAAGATTACATTTTATGTAATCATATGATGTGAACCATTTCAGGGTATTCTTGCAAAGTCCTATCTGTTGTAAGCATTGCAATAGCTTAGGGTGTGACACAGTATCGAAGGCCACAGAGATGTCCATGAACACTAGCAGGAAGCCGTTTTTTATGTTATCTATGCCTCTTAGGAGATGTATGTAAGGACTGACCAAGAATCCTCCACGACCTTCCCACAAAAACATTGAATCTCCCAAGGTTCAGCACTTTCAGCCATCCTTTTCAACCTCTACCTCCATCCAATCTGCTCAATCTTCAAAAACCATAAAGCACAGTTACTTACTTGTAACAGGTGATCTCTGGGAACAGCAGGAATAAGTCTTCACATATGGGTACGTCGGTACTGACGGAGCCTGCGCGGGAACGCTCCCCAGCGTCCAATCAGAAAGCTTTTGGGAGCATCCCTCAGCGCCTGCGTGCTGCCTTCCCGCCTTTCCAACTGTCTCTCCTCAGTTGAGTTTTATAGTTGAGACAAAGAGAGAGAAAGAGGAAAGGAAAGATAGATAAGAGAGATACAACTCCTAGGGGAGGTGGGTGGGTTGTGAAGACTTATTCCTGCTGTTCCCAGAGATCACCTGTTACAGGTAAGTAACTGTGCTATCTCCAGGAACAAGCAGGAATGAGTCTTCACATATGGGGACTCCCAAGCTAAGATGCCTGGAGCCCTAGCATGTTGGGAATTGAAACATGCTACACCTCATATGGCCAGGCATCCTGAGGATGGAGGGTAGGAGTTGAAAAGAGAGAGGAGCTGTAGAAAAAACAACTAACCTAAAATAGGACTACAGGTAAGGAGTCCTTGTATGTATGATAATCATCATGAAATATATTGAAATGAACAATCACAATATGAACCTCACCTACTGGATTGCAGGAAGTAGAGAGGCAGATGGAGTCTACTGGGGATCCAGTAGAGGAATCTTCAAGGTGACCTCACTGAAGGTGAAGGTCAAAAACTGGAAGTGACAGGTGACCCCAGGATTCAACTGGGGTAGTACAAAAACGGTAGGTCTTTAATGGGAAGCTTTATGGAAAAAGCTGAAAACTCTTTTGGCTACAGAGTTAAGCATAGTTAGGAGCAAAAGAGGAAGACTGACCGATTTGGACAACTGGCCTAGTTCTTGGGGGAAGAAGGGGTATGGAAGAAACCCCGTATGCCCAAGAAAGGACAGATGTCTGAGGAGTTAAAAACCTCAGATCTACTGAAGATCCACCATGTCTTTCCTAAGTGATGAGAGGTAGGAAGATATTGGGGTATGGAGCTTCAGGGGTACCTGAACCTAGGGTTATGGTAAGAGCTGTCAGCACCACAGCAGTGGTTGTGTGCATAATAGTCTAACATACTGTGGAATAGAATGAACATGTGCAAGCCCACTGTCTGGAACATACAGGAAGGAAAAAACCTTAATGAGCACAGACAGTTAGAAAGATAAGTATGTAAATAGATAATTACCTATAAGGAAGTATCTCGACAGATACACACACACACACACCATATATATATATATATATATATATATATATATATATATATATATATATATATATATATATATATCTACACAAATATATATCTCAGGGTATATATATATACATATGTTTATGGTGAGGTGCAGGGGACATAACATATGCACAGATGGCTGACAGACATATGTATCTAAAGAATGTATATAGACATATGTACATATATGAATATATAGGTCTAAAGATAAATGTCTGCAATTAAGCAGACAGAGATATGTCTATAGGAAGCTTCACATGAAGGATGTGAAGAGGAACGATTCATCTAACAACAAGAAGGTGGAACCTACTTGAGAAGATATAGAGAATCTGTTCCCTCTGGTTAAGATGGAGCAGGAATGCTATCCAGTGAAATAACCAGGATGGTTGCATGGAAAAACAGAGGATAATATCAGTCTGTAAACAGCAAGTCCTGAGTTCGGTAGAACTCTAACATGGTGAATGGACAGAAAACGCAGAGGATGAGATACCAGGTTGACCCACTTGAGGGACAAGGGGGGGTATCATGCATTGTTTAGTTAAATATGTGCTGTCCATGAAGGATTAGGATACCATGAGGACAAGCTGCAAGGAAAAAGAGCATATTTCCTGTAGGAATTGGGTAATTCTTTAGACTGTCACGTAGAGAAGGCTTATGTCCTTTATTAAAAGGAAATAGAAGGGTGTAAAGAACCCTTACAGTCATGAGGAATGACTGAGGAAGCCTTTTTCAACCATATAGGATAGTAATTAGAGAAAAAATCCCCATGCTCTCTAGCAAGGGCCCATAGTGGAAAGTTTCTCAGTAGGATTTGTCAGACGGCTGCCTGGGTGAGAATCTTCACAGTCTTGTCAAGTGCATATATCTATATGATTTGCAAGGTATTGTGGGCAATGTAGTTCATTCACACCAGACACAGCTGCTGACAATAATTTAGTTGTGCTCTTGGGTAAAGCCAATAAGATATTTATTTATGGGGTTATTTCTCCCAACACAGATATGCTTGGTAGCACATAAATTAGGTTACTTGCTTTCAGTGTTAACTTGGAAAAACAAAGTCAAAATCAGGAAAACAACAAATGAAAAGCCACAAAGCAAGAAACAAACTGTTCTTTTCAGATTAACTTCTGATTACTTCCCACACAGATTCAGACTAGATTCTCTCCTAGCTCACAAGCAATTAGGTAAGGCTTAATTGCTAGCAGTTATCCAGCTGAAACCCCATAGCTGGCTTGCTTTCTACTGTGTGGGTCAAATCCTGCTTCAGGAGCTTTTCTGAGTAGATTAAAGAACAAATTTGTATTTCTTTGTGATGGTTGCTGTACTTTATAACAGAAAGTTACCAACGGAGTTTAGATAGAGAGCAGTCCATATAAACAGGATCCTCATCTGCTATTATTCCCCCTTGTTCAACAAGCATGGGTTCAATATCATGGATTGGCACAGATGAATCTCTCAATGGAGCATTTTCAGGAGAATACTTGTTTCCCTGCTGTCTTTCAAGATTATAGCTAGGGCATAGATCAGTGTTCATACCTGAGCTTCCATTGCTGTTAAGAGTTCCTCTCTATATAGCCTGGCCAGTATGTAGTCCAGTTCTTATGTCCAGCCTTCCAATCCAGATCCCTGGACACTGGATCTCTCTTCACATACCTTCTGGCACAGGTCTTAGGGTCCCTTCCACGTGCAGCCGTCTCCCTCACAGGTAGCCTCTGGTGATTCCTAGCTCTGCAGCACCATTCCTCTGGCTTTCCCCAGTCCAATGGTGTATGCTGGCCCTTGGAATACCTCCCAGTATACGTACTGCTTTGGACTCTTCTAGACCTCTCAAAGGCTTTTCTCTTCCTTCTTCCAAAGGGTCTCTTTCCCTCTCTGTCCATCCGGTTTGGCTTCTGCTTCTGATGATCCTTCAGATGAAACTGATGATCAAACTCAAGCTGATTCTCAGGATACTGAGGACAATTCTCTGAATATCCAAGGTGATCATGAAGATGGTCATCTGTAGAATAAACTCTACTCTTATTCTGCTTAGATGAGTGCTCCTCCCTAACACAGCGCAGCTGTGCTGAATCAGGCCCTGCCCTTTGAGATGAGTGCTTAAGGATTACCTCATAGCCCTCCTGATTGAACACACGTTTCCCCACTTCAGCTCCTCTAATGGCTGTTGGAAACCTGGTGCATTTTGGGACTGGTAGTCTTTTATGGGAAAATTCTGTTTTCTTATTTCTACCAGAACTGACAGGTTGCTTGTTCAGAGTCACTTCACCTTTTCTATAGCTCCTTCCTGAGCTATGATAAGCTTCCTTATCACAGATTGCAGAGAGCATTATGCAGGAGAATTGGGAAATAAAAACTGGCTGTTGGAGAAAACCAGCTGCCACTTCAACTATGCTGCCAAATCCAGGGATTTGGAGATGGCAGAAAAGAAGCGATAAGGATTACCCAAGATAGATGAGCACTATCTTGGAAGCACTACTAAGGCTAGACAAAAAGTAGTGGAAGACAAGACTGGAACTTGTAGAAAAGTACCAGTAGTCCAATCACTGGAACTCCTGCATGGGCAGCTGCTGAATGGAACAGCAGAGAGAATCTTTCTGTTTTTAACAGAGAGAACAGACAGAACAATAGGAGAAAATCCTGATCATGTCTGATAAGCTGCCCAAATGAAAGAAGGGAGTTTACTCCAGAGAAAAAGCTCTACACTGGAAAGGAAAGGAAGACTAGAAAGGCTAAGAAAGCCTTCCAGTGGTATGGTACCACTCTTACAGGGGAAGGCCTGAAAAAGAGGGTAAAGAAAAATAGGAGCTGAAGGGAGACTTGCCATATGGTAAGTCTGTAGAAGGAAAAAATTCATGGTGGTACAGAAAAACTATCATGAGATAGTTGGCAAACCTCTCTTCATGGTAGGAAGAGGAGGAAAACCCTGTGATCCATAGACATGAATATCCTGACAGCTCAGCATACCTAAGAGCAAGTGGATGTCCTGGAAACAGGAATCCATGTGTAGAGTTTTAAAGGAAAAAACAGTGAAAAAACTTCTACTGAGAAGAAGTGAACTGTAGGCTATAAAGAGATTAATTAGAACCCTATTGAGGGTTAATTTTCCTGGCTTGGGTTTGGACTCTTCAGACCAGGGCGAGGTTTCCCTTGTTTGGGAACATCTGTATGATGGGCAGGAGAAGAATAAAACCTTCTTCTTTTAGGGAAAGAAGGTTTGGTAGGGCATTTCCTACCTACTGGGGAAGGAGAAGGCTTAGGATAGCCCTCAGAAACAGGGAAGTCAGTGGAGCAATGAGCAACCTGACGTAAAGACTCCTTATTGAAGAGATTTTCTCCAGTACAAGGAGTATTACCCAGTCTTTGTTGTGCCCATCTGTTCAAGTCTGAAGCTTGGAGCCAGGCTCTACGTCGTGCTCCTATGGCTATAGCAGAGGTTCTGTTAACAGACTCAAAAGAGTCTAGGGAAGCATGAGAAAGAAAGCAAGAGATATTTTGGCTATGACTAAGAAGTAAGGAATAGTCTGCAGCCTTGGGCTCTGATAGAAAAGGAGTCAAAAGAGATAATTTCTTTGTGACCTCCTGAAGGGATAGACTCATATAAAAAATATATGAGAGAATCCTTGTTGCCAGCATAGATGTTTGGAAGGTTTGACGTCCAAAGGCATCCAGTGTTCTAGATTCACGACCTGGCGGGTAAGAAGAATGCTTCTTCTTGCTTTTTACCTTCCTCATTGCTGATTCCACTACAATGGAATGATGGGGAAGTTGAGTCTTTTGAAACCCTGGAGAGGGGGGCACCTGATACAGAAGATCAGTTGCTGTAGAAGGTGAGGAAACCCTTAAAGGTGTTTTCCATATTTTCAGAAGAAGATCCTGCAAAGAATGATGTAAAGGAAGCATTATATTTTCCTTTTCTCCAGAAGAGCCTTGTGTAGGATCAGAGCCAGGGATAGGAATAGCAAGGAATGTTGCCATGTCAAGGAGAAATTTCTGAAAAGAAGGATCTCCAATGGGAACCATCCCTGGACAGGCTAAACTTGAACAGCGAGCCTGGGCACCGGAGGATGTATTTGTCCGGTGCAGAAAAGGATCCCTAATGGATGGATACTGGTACTGGCTGGCGGTTATAACCTGAGACAGTCAGTACTGCATCGTCCATGCCAGGTATCGACTCCAAACTAGGTATAGAAAGGAGCGATCCTGGTGAAGAAAGCATGGAAGGAGCTGGTCCCGATGATACTGCAGGTACCGGCATCGATACCGATACCGGTAGCTGTGCCGGAATCGAAGGCGATACCGACATCGAAGCAGTCATCGGAGGCTGCTCAAGCGGTACCTAGGTAACCAAAAACCCTTGGTGATTATCCTCGGTACCGCGCATCCGGAATCGGTAAGCGTCGGTTCCGAGATGCGTCGGTACCCAATCTTCCAGACTAGATATCGATTCTAGACTCGGCATCGAAGGAAACGAGTCTATCGATGCATGTCTAGAGGGTACCGACGTCGGTGGTCGTATCGGCGGTGCTGCCGATACTGGAAAGTCAATCTGGAACGTATCGATCGGTCCCGAAGGTACCGAGAACGCCAGATGACGATCCCTGGTAAGGAGTGATTCGCTCAACACCAGTGCCGATACCGGGGTATCGGTACCGCTCGAAGCGGATGCCACCACCGAGCATGGCTCAGGTATGTTCTGTGAGGGGTGAGCCCCAGGAACAACCTGAAACCCCTGAAAGGCTTTGGAGACCGAAGACTCCCGCCGGGGTTTTGAAGCCAATAAGGTCTTGAGGGCAAGGCCGGAGCCGTCATCATGCTTGGCAGGAGACCTACCACTCAAGGATTGGCTAGTCTTAACAGACTGTTTGTGGGTTACCTGATCCTGTAGAGAAGAAATGGTCGGTGCCCTGACACTGGAAGGGAACTCGGTATCGAGGGAAACTCGAAATGGAAAATCTTTTCTCATAATATTGTAGCCTAATGGCTCCGGAGGAGAAGGGTCAGGACCCAAACAGGTTAGACACCAGTTATTGGAGTCTAAAAAGAAAACTGTATTTCCACAGTTAAGGCACTTCTTAGGAGAAGAAGGCTCCATAATGGAGAAGCCTTACAGGCCCAAAGGTTTAAGACAGAAACTGAGGGAAAAGAACTCCCTGAGTTTGAGAAAAAGAAAAGAAAAAACCACCCGCGGTACCGGTGGAGTCGGGGGAACAGCCGCGACCACAAGAAAACAAAGAATTAAAGAAAAAATTTTCTGCGGTGACAGGAAGACATCCTGCCGGCTTCGCGGAAAAACGAAAACTGAGGAGAGACAGTTGGAAAGGTGGGAAGGCTCCCAAAAGCTTTCTGATTGGACGCTGGGGATCGTTCCCGCGCAGGCTCCGTCGGTACCGACGTACCCATAAGTGAAGACTCATTCCTGCTTGTTCCTGGAGATAATAGGATACCTAATATACGTTGATGATATTATGTTGTTTGCCCAGTGAACATAAAAACCCCCACTTACCACAACACTGACTGCATTCACGAAGCTGAATCCTGGCTAGGCAAAAACAACCTCCAAATCAACTTAAAAAAAATGAAATCATGTTCATGACAAGAAATCAGGATTTTACCCCCACCTTGAATTCAGCATAAAAAACAATACACTCTCAGTAAAGCAGGAGGGGAAATATCTGGGAATCATCTTAGATAAGTCCCTCAGTATATCATCTCATGTAAAACAAACAGCCAGGATTATAGTCTTTAAACTAAGAGCCATCCAGAACCTTAGACCGATCCTAGAACCCAGTGATTTCCGCTTAGTGGTCCAAGCGCTTATAACGCCACACTGGGACTACTGCAACAGTTTACTGCAGGGGCTGCCCAAAAAGACCATCAACACCTTACAACTAGCCCGAAATGTGACTGCTAGAATTATATCCAAAGTTCGCCTAACAGAACATATCACACCTGTACTTAAGAACTTACACTGGCTCCCAATAATGAGCAGGATAAAATACAAAACAATAATGACCACTTTTAAACTACTCAAATAACATCTCCCCCTCCTTCCTTACATCTAGAATTCACACACAAAGCCTAGGAACAGAAGGAAGAGCAATCAAAACTTACAATACCATCCTCAATTCATAAAACAAAGCAAATAACCAGCAACAGGGCCTTTACTTACACTGCACCGACACTATGGAATTCTCTGCCAGACACCATCAGGTCAATAAAAGACCTATAGACTTTTCGGAAAGAACTAAAGATGCTTCTCTTCACCGAATACTACAACAATGACTGAAATATATTTGTTCACTCCCGCCTCCCCACAACCCATATATACATGTATATAGTTGATATGCACCACTTAATTTTCCTGACTCAGAAAACTACTTTGTACATAGTTGACTAGTTTTATGGTTTGTAATAATTGTTCTCTGTAACAGGTTTGTTCAATGTAAACCGCCCCTGATCTCTGGAAGGGGCAGTACAGAAATCTGCTTAAATAAATAAAAACAAGCAGCTGGGTGGACCGGCAGTGCACCTTTGTGCACTCCAGATAGAAGGCTAGAGCCTGCTTGCAGTCCAAGGTATGCAAAGCTGCCTCACTCCAACTGGCGTGAGACTGGGGAGAAGAAAGTCAGCAAGACTATTGACTGGTTAAGGTGGAACATGGAGACTAACTTCAGTTGAAAGCGGGGGTGCATGCGGAGAATCACCCTGTTCTGGTGTAAGGTGGGTGAGCTACTAAGGCCTGGGAGCTCACTGATGCACTAGATCAACATAACTGCCACCACAAAAGAGGACCTTCCAGGTCAGGAATTTCAGGGGACACGAGTCCAGTGGCTCAAATGGGGCCTCCATCAGTTGGGCGAGTACAACATTAAGATCCCAAGCCACCGTAGGGGGCTTGAGCGGAGGCCTTGAGAGGAGGAGGCCCCTCATAAAGTGTGCCATGAGAAGCTGAGCCAAAATGAGCTTCCTCCCGAAGCCACGGTGGCACGCTATCACACAGAGGTGAACACGCCACTGAATTTGACTTAAGGCCCAAGTCCAAGAGGTAAGATAAGAACATAAGATATGCCATACTGGGTCAGACCAAGGTCCCTCAAGCCCAGTATTCTCTTTCCAACAGTGGCCAATCTAGGTCATATGTACCTAGCAGTTTCCCCAAGGGACACAGGTTCCACAATGCTTGTATTGGTTCAAGCATTGATATCCTGGGTCCCTTCTTAATAATGGTTTATGGACCTTTCCTACAGGAACTTGCCAAAACCTTTTTTAAACCCAGCTACACTAACAGCCTTTACTACATCCTCCGGTAACAAATTCCAGAGTTTGATTACACGTTGAGTGAAAAAATATTTTCTTTTATTAGTCTTAAATAGTTTACCCTGTAGCTTCATTGCATGTCCCCTAGTCTTTCTATATTCTGATAAGGTAAACAATCGATCTACGTTTACCCGTTCCACTCCGTTCATTAATTTATAGACTTCTATCATATCTCCCCTCAGCCGTCTCTTTTCCAGGTTAAAGAGCCCTAACCTTTTTAGCCTTTCTTCATAGGAGTATCCTTCCATCCCCTTTACCATTTTGGTGGCTTTTCTCTGAACCTTTTCTAAAATTGCTATATCCTTTTTAAGATACGGCGACCAGAATTGCACACAATATTCAAGGTGCGGTCTCACCATGGAACGATATAGAGGCATTATAATATCTTTTGTTTTATTTTCCATTCCTTTCCTTATCATACCTAGCATTCTATTTGCTCTCTTGGCCGCTGCTGCACACTGGGCCAAGGATTTTAACATGGTATTCACGACGCCTAAATCTTTTTCGTGGATGGTAGTTCCTAACTTGGAACCTTGCATCGTGTAACCATAGTTTGGGTTGTTCTTCCCTAGGTGCATAACCTTGCACTTGTCCACATTAAATTTCATCTGCCATTTTGATGCCCAGTCTTCCAATTTATCAAGATCCTCTTGCAATTTTCCACAATCCTCTTGGGTTTTAACAACTTTAAATAGTTTTGTGTCATCTGCAAATTTGATAACCTCACTCGTTATTCCACTTTCCAGGTCATTTATGAATATGTCAAAAAGCAGCGGACCCAGCACAGATCCCTGGGGTACACCACTATTCACCTTTCTCCATTGGGAAAATTGGCCATTTAGCCCTACCCTCTGCTTTCTATCTTTTAACCAGTTCCTGATCCACAATAGTACACTGCCTCCTATCCCATGACTCTTTAGTTTTGCCAAAAGTCTCTCATGAGGGACCTTGTCAAAGGCTTTCTGAAAGTCCAGATACACAATATCAACCGACTCACCTTTGTCCACCTGATTATTCACTCCTTCAAAAAAACATAACAGATTAGTAAGACAAGATCTTCCTTGTCTAAAGCCATGTTGACTGTCTCCCATTAGGTCATGACTATCTACATGCTGAGTAATTTTATTCTTTATGATGGTTTCTACCATTTTTCCCGGTACTGACGTCAGGCTCACCGGTCTGTAGTTTCCCGGATCACCCTGGAACCCTTTTTAAAAATTGGTGTTACATTGGCGATCCTCCAATCTTCAGGTATTAGAGATGATTTTAATGATAGTTCACAGATTACTAATAGCAGGTCTGCAATCTCATATTTGAGTTCTTTCAACACCCTTGGATGTATACCATCCGGCCCAGGTGATTTGCTACTCTTCCGTTTATCTAATAGTTGTAATACATCTTCCCGATGTATCGATATTTCCTTCAATTCTTCCGCACCTTTAAATACCACTTCAGTCATGGGTAACATCCCTACATCTTTCTCAGTAAAGACCGAAGCAAAGAATTCATTCAGTCTCTCCACTATTGCCTTGTCGCCTCTTAGTGCTCCTTTAACCCCTTTATCATCATACAGGTACAGGAGGTATTCCAGTAGCTGGTTCATGCGCAAGAGAAGGGGTCCAGCGCCTTGCCAGCGCACCAAGCGGCATTCTCTGCATTTCAGCGCATAGGCCTTGCGTGTTGAGTCTTTGTGGGTTCCCAGCAGGACATTCATAACACTCTCGGGAAGATAGAGCTCTGAGAGGGCTACTCGCTCAGCATCCACGCTATGAGGGCCAATAAGCGGACAATGGGATGCAGCAAAGTTCTGCCCTTCTATAAGATGAGGTCTGGGGCAGAGCACAGGTGAACAGGCTCCGTCTACGAGAGCTGCAGCAGTTAATAGGAAAGATGGTTGCTGAGGCCAGTAAGGGGCGATGAGGATCATGGAGTCCTTCTCGACCTGGAGCTTCAATTTTGCCATGAGTAGTATTGGGGGGTATGCATATAGCAAGCCCCATCCACCATGGAGGAGGAAGGTATCCAAGGCCAGGCGGTTGCTGGCTGGCCTCTGGGAGCAGAACTGGCCCACCTGAACATTGTGGCCATGGCGAAGAGATCCACTGCGGAAGTGTTCCACTCCTGAAAGATCCGGTTCACCACCGCCGTATTAAGGGTCTACTCATGTGATTTGAAGAACTCGACAGAGCTGGTCCGCTAGGCCGTTGAGCTTGCCAGGCAGATAAGTTGCTCTTAGGTCCATGCCATGGAGCACGGCGAACTTCCACAACCGAACCGCCTCCCAGCAGAGGAGGTACAAGTCTGTGCCCCCCTGTTTGTTTACATAGAACATCACCACTTGATTGTCCATTAGGATCAGGACCACCTGATTGGCCAGGTGAGCACGGAAGACTGGGAGGGCATTGATTATAATTGCCCAAAGCTGGAGACTCTCCTGCTTGGACCACAGGCACTGCGTGCACAGGCCATCTAGATGAGCTCCTCAGCTGAGCTTGGACACGTCCGTCGTGAGTGTCTTGTGGGAGACCACTGTCTGGAATAGGAGGCCTTTGAGCAGATTCCTCACCTCGAGCTATCAGCTGAGGGACTGCACCAGAGGTGTGGTGACCACCACTCTGTCCTGAAGACAGCCAGTTGCCTGCTTCCATTGCATGCTTAAGGTCCATTGGGCCTGCCGCATGAAGAGACAGGCCTGAGGGATGATATGCACCATGGCTACCATGTGACTGAGGGTCCTCAATATCCCACTTTGATTAAAAGATAAAGCGGTATATAAAACCTGTTAAATAAATAAATAAAATAAAATTCCACAGGCCGTTGTGTAGTGCTGGACCTCGTCCACCATTGCTACTAGCTGTTGCATGTGGTCTTTCGGTAGAAAGGCCCATGTCTGAGTGGTATTGAGGAGGGCCACAATGACGCCAGCTGCTGTGGGGGCTGGAGATGGGACTTCGGGTAGTTGATCACAAAGCCCAACCACTTGAGCACCTGAATGGCAAGGTTGGCAGGCTACTGGACGCTGTCCAGCATGGGACCTTTGATGGGCCAGTCATCCAGGTTCAGGAAGACGAACACCCCCATGGTTCAGAGGTAGGCGGCAA
Organism: Ichthyophis bannanicus; assembly: GCA_033557465.1. Taxonomy (NCBI): domain Eukaryota; kingdom Metazoa; phylum Chordata; class Amphibia; order Gymnophiona; family Ichthyophiidae; genus Ichthyophis; species Ichthyophis bannanicus. The sequence goes on from CM066032.1 coordinate 645,776,497, forward strand.
CGATTACCAGACACTTCGTGAAGATCCGTGGAGCTGAGGCCAAACCGAAGGGAAGTACTCAGTATTGATAGTGCTAGCCTCCCAGCACAAACCAAAGATATTGTCTATGATTCAGGTGGATCGGGATATGTGTATACGCATCCTTTAGATCCAAAGGAGCATAGCCAATTATCCTGTAGAAGGTGCAAGAGCAGTGTCCCCAACAAGACCATTTTGAACTTCTCGCACACCAGAAACTTGTTTAGGTTTTTTTGCAGGTTCAGGATGGGCCTGAACTCTCCTATCTTCTTGGGAACCAGGAAGTATCTGGAATAGAAGCCCCCCTGAGCCAGGGGGACTATCTTGATGGCTAGATCGGCTAACGGTGTGGAGACTTCTTCCTGTAGCAGGCTCTGGTGCGATGGGTACTCCCCTCCTGGGGCATACAGAGGCAGCAACTGGGCGAGGTGCAGCCAAGGGAGGGGTGGCCTAGTGGTTGGGGCAAGGTACCACAGGCCAGAAGGTCAGTAGTTCAAATCCCACTAGAGAACAGCAACCTTGGGCCGGAAGGACTGGGATTTCTAGTCCCACAGGTGCTCCTTGTGGTCTTTGGCAAGCCACTTAACCTTCCATTGCCCATGTTCCCTGTAAGTATTAGTGTATGTGTCTCATATCCCCTCGTGTTAAATGTATCCCCCAATTGTGTTGTGACCACTTTGATTGAAGGATAAGTTAGTATACAAAACTGTCTAAATAAATAAAATAAATATCCATTTTGGATAAACTACAATACCCAGGCATCAGGGGTGATGAGGGGCCTCCTATGGTGACGTGAACGAGCCGCTCCTCTACCTGAGGGGGTACCATGGCGGACAGCAGCTGGCTGATCCTTCGGGGCTTTCTCCCTCTGCTGCTGGCAGGGCACCTGCACCTTCGGCTGGGCCGTGTAGTACTGGCATAGGCGCAGGTAGAAGGCCTTTTTACCTTGATGTTTCTTCCGCAAAGGATCCACGGGTTTTTTTGAGAGCCCAGAGAGGGTCATATGCTCCTTCTCAAGCTCCTTCGCCTTCTCCTCCACCAGCTTCTCGAAGAGGTTCTCCCCCCGGTAGGGGACTTGGCCAACTTGTCGTGGACCCACCATTCCAGGTCAGAGGACTGCAGCCATGTCAGCTGGCAGGCAGCAATGCCCATCGTCACTACTCTGCCAGCAAACTCAAAAGCATCGTAGGTGCCCCACACCATGAATTTCGACCAGTCCCTGCCATGGCCCACCAGAGTTTGAAAGGCCTAGAGGCGGTCATCGGAGACGTGGATGGCAAATTCTGCCAGGTCCTGCATGATATCCTTCAGGAACACACACATATAGGTCTGGTAGGCCAGAACCCTGGCCACCAGTATGGAAGCCTGATAGCATTTTCTCCCGAAGGAGTCCAGGGTTCAGGCCTCCCAATGCTCTTAACCCGCTTCAAGGTCAGCTCAATCATGAAAGAGTTGTGTGGTAGTTGAGGCTTTATTAAGCCTGGGGCCTTATTTATTTATTTACATTCTCTTATATACCGCGCTATTCTACATCAGTGCGGTTTACATTGAACAAACTGATATTACATTGAACAGGGCATTATAACTTGGAGATAACTATTTTACAGGGAACATGGGCTATGGAGGGTTAAGTGGCTTGCCCAAGACCACAAGGAGTACCTGTGGGACTAGAAACCCCAGTCCTTCCAGTCCTCTAGTGGGATTTGAACCCCCGACCTTCCGGCATGAAGTACCTTGCCCCAACCACTAGGCCACTCCTCCACTCCACGCCTTCTGAACCTGGTGTAGGGAATTGAGTCTCTGGCTGTCTACTGCAACCGTGAGAGGAGTTTTCCACAGCTGTAATAGCAGCTGTTGAAGGATGTGGTGTACGGGTACTGTTGCTGTCTTCCTGGTGGCTGAGGGGTGCTGGAGAAGCACTAGCTCCTCCATCCTCAGTTCCTCCTCAGATTCCAGGGAGAAGAGAATGGCCTTGGCCATGTCCCTGATAAAGTCCTAAAAATGACACATCCTCTGAAGGCAATGGATTGGATAGAAGGTCAGGGGATTGGAGGTCCGATGCCGTCGATTCCTCCTGGGTCTCCCACTCTGATTCGGATTCCGAGAGGAAGTCAAAGTAGTGCTGGCTCTCCTTCCTCTGCTGGCTCCACGACTGGGGGAGAGGGCTGGTGGGCTCTGTGCTGACTCACGTATGTGCATTGGTGCCTACAGGCATCAGATCCGATATGATGCACAGGAAGATGGCTGTCGAGAATGGTGTTGATTCAGACCTCACACCCAATGTGCCAGCCTCAGCGAGCAGGGCAGGGGTCTCAAGAAAGGGCTGGATGGAGTGCGGTGATGACAACACCGGTGCTGCAAAGCCTGTGTTCCTCAAGGCTAGAACCACCACCAAGTGAGCTTTGAGGGCTCAAAGTACCATCACCTGTGAGGGGACTGGTGCCAAAGCTGTGGTCACTGGCATTGATACCTCGGGGGGGGGGGGGAGGGGGGACTCCATGATGATTTGTACATCGGGAGACAACTGGCTTCCTTCCTGGGCAATGGGGGTAGATTCCTCCGGCTGGGGAAGCTTAACCAGCCGTTCCCGGCCACTGTTCTCCACATCGCATCGAGAGGGGCTGTGATGACGATGCAGGCCTTATCCTGATGCTCCCCCTTCGACGAGGTTTTACAAGAGTTTCCTCTTGCTGCTCAGGCCCCCTGGTTCCGATTGGGCACAGACTTCCTTCCCCATGGATGCCTCAGCAGAAGCCTTGGCTTTGACAACAGGGATGGGGCTGAGGATGCAAAATCCTATGAGCTGAAGAGGGACGACTCCTGTTTTTTCACAACCCTTCAGTCTCCGTCGTGTCATCTGCAAGCTGCGGGCTGATGATCTGGTCCAAGGGACTGTAGGCACCAATTGTGACGGTCAATAACTGAAGTGGTCCTGCCATACTTGGTGCATTTTTTGAAGCCACTTAGACATGTCAAAAAACACTGCCACAGCTAAGTTAAACTCAATAATTGCCGAAGGCAGGAAAAAAGCCCCAGAGGGGAGAAACACGCCAAGAGGTGAGAAAAAACCAACCTATATTGGTTGGGACCAAGCCAACGACAGGCAGCAAGAAAAGCAGAAAAAAAACAGCCCACTAGGGCCAAGATCCTCCAGTGAGGAAGAAGAGAGGGACTCCTATCTGCAGCCTCACCAGACCTGCACACCAAGGCTACCTCGGCCAATCCAAAGCCACTAATACCATTAAGTCAGGGTGGCACTCCACTCTCTGGCTTCTCCAGCTTACCAGTGGCCATGGAAGGAACACATAAATCAGATCTTCCCAAGGCTGAGTTGCCCCAGGGCATCGATCCCCCTCAGACAGACATTCTCTCTAATGGCTGAAGAATCTGTCCACTTCACAGTATCTGTCCATTTCAGTACTTGCTGCAGTCACCTTGAGGTCCATGAATGAAACCCCTCTCCCCCAAATTACTATATCAAAGGTTGCCAGTGCCAGGAGCCAGTCTCCAAGATCTAACAAACCTCTACTAAGGAAATCCGCCTAGCTATGGTCTCTTCCGGTGACATGCGTTATAGGCAACATGGAGAAATGCACCTCTGCCAAGCTCAGCAGGGGGTTTACTTCTTGTACTGCCTTGATGATTGAGATACAACATCGTGGACACACTGTCTAAGACAACCTGAACTGCTTTGTTAAGGAAAAAAGGAATTGCAGTACCGGGCAAACTGCTTTCGTTTCCAGGCAGTTGAACGACCAACTTGTCTCCTCCAGGGACCACAGACCCTGAGCCACTTTAGAAAGACAGTGAGTGCCCCAGCCAAAACGGACTCACATTCACTGTGACCAAAATCCAATCTGGTGACTCAATGGCCACACCGACCATCAGCTTTTCCTCAGAAAGCCACCAAGATAGGCTTTCTCACCTCTCTCCAATCTCAACTGCTGAGTGTGCTGCTGAGACGACCAGTGGGAAAACAATATTATTTGGAGGGGTCACATGTGGCCCTGACCCATGGTGCTAGATCCAGCTCTGCTGCCATCGAGCCCAGAACCTGGAGATAATCTCATGCCCTGGGATAGTGCAGCACTGCCGGCAAGTCCCTCACTTAAAACTTCAATCTATCTTGGGCATTGAACAAGGGCCTGAAGCTACTCCAGACCCACCCCAGCTCTTGCAAAGATGGACCATCTGAGTAGTTGCTGCCTCGCTCTCTTGATACAATATGGTAGAATCAAATGAGGCAGGGATGAACCAGTATGCCATGCTTCTTAAAAGCCATCGCTACCATGACCCTGGAGAAAGTCCCTGGCACTATGGCTAAACTAAAAGGCAGAACCCTGAGCTGGAAGATGCAGACCATTACCACAAAATGCAAGTACTGTTGGTGTCCCAGCTGAATCAGGATGTGTAGAAATGCTTCTGAGAGGTCTAAGGCTGTCAGATATTCCCCCTCTGACACAATGGCACTGTGACCAATTTCAAGGTCTCCATCTGGAACTTGGGGACTCATAAGAACCTTGTTGACATTCTTAAGATCTAGAATGAGCTGGAAAGTTCCTTCTTCCCTTGGAACCACAAAATAAAGAATACCTCCTGAAGCCTTGCTCCTGCAGAGGTATTTTGTCCATAGCTTCAAGCTACTGCTACCTCTGAAGTCTTCCTGACTGTCTACCTTTGAAAGGAGAATGACAGGGAGATTCCATAAAAAGGTCTGAAAGAAGACAGGCCACCTTGCATACGATCTGAAGGATGCACTAATTTGAGTGTAAATGAACCCACCTTTGGTAAAAAGGACTCTGGCGTCTGCTTACTGGTTGTACCACAGCACTAGTCATGCAATCCTCATTATGAGGAACAAGCTCTGGAGATGATTCGAGAGTCTCTGTCCCGCCTCCTCTTTTGTCTCCCCAAAAGGACTCCAAAATAACAAAAACAACTCCACAAATTAACCTCTTTGTAGTATTGGTAACTATGCACTAATAAAAGCTTTTTGTACCGCAACAGTAACAACGGAGAGCACAGACCTCAGAATTATCCCCAGATGGTCATTGAAAACTTCAAAACCGGAAACCCGGATTTCAGTAATCTAAACAAGGGGAATTTCACATCAACGGTCTGTGACCAACCCCTCCGTCCGTCCAACAGTACAAAAAGACATAAATTTCACAAAATACTGATGGGAAAGAAAAGGTTGCTTTAACAAATGAACTACTTTAAAACTTCACAACCATAGTATCATTAAACACAGTAGAACAACTCAACAGGGGACTCGCTGCTATAAACATATAACGTTCAACATATCTATGTTTCACTATTATTTAACAGGTCATAGCAAACAGAGAGCCCTATAGAACAGCAAAACCCATCAGCCAAACATGATAAGCCTCAGCTCCAAGATGATCATCGCCGTATTAACCCCAACGCCACAGTCAGACGTCTCTCCTAGCGTTTCGCAGACGCTGCTTCAGGGGGGTATACTATAAAACAAATAAAACAAAAAACGTGCTAAATAAACCTACTACAAAACTATATACACTCCTACATCAGAACAAAACAGAGCCTAAGATTCTCACCTGGCCCACGCTATCGCCACCGACTCATTCATCCAACTCAAGAGACACTCTCTCCCACCCACTAACCGCAGGCAAGATATCCAAAAACCGGCATCTGATGTCACACCTTCGTCACTACCGGAAAACACCCAACCTCCCATACAGCACAACCTCCAGCACATCTGTAGCCAATCTTTTTATGGGGTTTTATGAGAAACATTGGTTGGAGGATTCGCCTTTTTCATCTCAGATTAAAGTCTGGCGGCGCTTCATAGATGATATTTTTGTGCTTTGGGAGGGCACGGTGGAGTCCTTGTATAAGTTTCATAACTGGTTGAATGGAGTGGACCCCTTTATAATGTTTACGATCACTTTTGATGCATATTCTATTGTATTTTTGGATGTTTGTATTAAAAGACAAGAAGACGGTTGGGGCACCACGGTGCATAAGAAGTCTACTGATCGGAACACTTTCCTACATTTCTCTAGTGCTCACCCTAAGGGGTTGATTAAGGGGTTGCCCTTTTCGCAGTTTTTGCGCTATCGGCGCAATTGTTCATCTAGGGAAGACTTTAAGATTCAGGCACGTTCCTTGAAGAGGGGAGTCTGTAGATAGAGGCTACCCTGTGGTGGTGGTGGAAAAAGCGTATAAGCGTGCGCTTTATAATGATCGGGGTTGGTTGTTGGCCCCTAAGGAGAAATCGTTGTATAAGGAGGAGTGTGTGAATTTTATTTCTAGGTATTCCCCCTTGAGTATGTGCATTCAGCGAATTTTACATCGGCATGAGAATGTGTTACAAACCCTGCCCGGACTTGCTGGTAAAAGCCTCCGGTGTGTTTGGCAACGTGATCGGAATTTTAAAGAGATCTTGAGTGCGTCTAGGTTACCGACCGCTGCACGGTCTGAACATCGGGGCCGGCACGTCCGTTGTGGTGATTGTACCTGCTGTGCTGTTTGTTGGGAGACCGATCGTTTTGAGTATGCTGGGAGAGAATTTCTTTTGCGTTCCTCTATCTCCTGCAAATCAGCATACGTAGTGTATGGCATCTTTTGCCCTTGCCGCCTATTATATGTCGGTAAGACTATTCGTCCTCTATATATACGGCTTGGGGAACACCGCAGTAGGTTGCGGTGTAGGAGACGGGAAGCGCCATTAGTTGGTCATTGTTTGGAGTTGGGGCATGTTTTCGCGGATTTACAATGCTTTGTGATTGAGCAGGTGTCCCAGGGTTCTGGGGATCTGTCCCGTGAGCAGTTTTTGATTCGCCGTGAGCAGCGATGGATATTTTTGCTCCACACTGTGACCCCGGGTGGGCTGAATTTTAACATTGATTGGCAGGCTTGTATATGAAGGTTGTGCTGTATGGGAGGTTGGGTGTTTTCCGGTAGTGACGAAGGTGTGACGTCAGATGCCGGTTTTTGGATATCTTGCCTGCGGTTAGTGGGTGGGAGAGAGTGTCTCTTGAGTTGGATGAATGAGTCGGTGGCGATAGCGTGGGCCAGGTGAGAATCTTAGGCTCTGTTTTGTTCTGATGTAGGAGTGTATATAGTTTTGTAGTAGGTTTATTTAGCACGTTTTTTGTTTTATTTGTTTTATAGTATACCCCCCTGAAGCAGCGTCTGCGAAACGCTAGGAGAGACGTCTGACTGTGGCGTTGGGGTTAATACGGCGATGATCATCTTGGAGCTGAGGCTTATCATGTTTGGCTGATGGGTTTTGCTGTTCTATAGGGCTCTCTGTTTGCTATGACCTGTTAAATAATAGTGAAACATAGATATGTTGAACGTTATATGTTTATAGCAGCGAGTCCCCTGTTGAGTTGTTCTACTGTGTTTAATGATACTATGGTTGTGAAGTTTTAAAGTAGTTCATTTGTTAAAGCAACTTTTTCTTTCCCATCAGTATTTTGTGAAATTTGTGTCTTTTTGTACTGTTGGACGGACGGAGGGGTTGGTCACAGACCGTTGATGTGAAATTCCCCTTGTTTAGATTACTGAAATCCGGGTTTCCGGTTTTGAAGTTTTCAATGACCATCTGGGGATAATTCTGAGGTCTGTGCTCCCCGTTGTTACTGTCGCGGTACAAAAAGCTTTTATTAGTGCATAGTTACCAGTACTACAAAGAGGTTAATTTGTGGAGTTGTTTTTGTTATTTTGGAATATCATAGCTAAACTCCGGTTGGGCCTAGTGTTTTGTTTGTCTGTCCCCAAAAGGACTGGCTATTGAACAAAACATAGACTTCTGGGAAGACTGCAGTCTACCAGGGCAGTACCTACAGAACTCATGAAAAATGCACTCCTGGAGCAATGCAGATCTACTAGTCCCATGCGGCTTATCCTCTGGAAGACTAGGTACCTTAGAATCCCCAAGATCCTTCACCAGTTTTTCCAACTCTTCGCCAAAAAGCAACTTCCCTTTAAAGGGCAGCTTTCTAAGCAGCGTCTCAGAGGCCATATTCCACCGACCAGTTCCTTAGCCCTAAGAGGTGACAAATCACCACCATGGTGGCCATGTTTCTAACCCCAAAAGGCTGACTAATTCTAGATTCACAATCTACACCTGCAACAGAGAACATAGAAGAGGCGGTGGTGTCCTAATACTTGCAAAAACAGCGCTACAATATCGAATAAACTTAACCAAAAGCACACAACACCTGAATACACTATTACTAATACAGTTAACTCCATTAACCTCATCTACAGAGCACCAAATGCTGTTTCAGATGAACTCTCAGACATCATTGACTTAGCCTGTAACCCAGAAGACCCCTCCAAACCAAACTGGTTGTTAGGTGACTTTAATCTGGCTTCTACTCAACCTGCCTTAGCCAAATCTTTCTTAGAAGCGATGACTGACCTCAGCTACAAGCAAGTAGTGACAGATCCTACCCATCAAAGTGGAAACCTCTTGGACCTAATCTTCATCCCTCAGCATGACATGATTGTGATGAACAAAATTGAACTCTCTATTACCCCCGTCCCTTGGTCGGACCATAACCTAATAACTTTTCAGATACCAGCGTGTCAAACCACAGACTACCGCCTAAACTCAACCGGATGCAAAACATCTACAAGATTCAAACAACTAGACAATGAGGACTTTAAAAACAATGCACTCCAAAAACTTGCCCAACTATCAACTAACCTCAATGATATTGTAAACAACTGGAACAATACCCTCTCCTCATACTCGCATCTTCCAGCTATGATCAAAAAGCCGACACCTGACAACCGAGTTGCAAAAAAAACAGTCTGCCCAATGGTTCTCCCATGAACTACGTACCTCACTCCTCCACCTCAGAAAGCTCGAGAGAAAATGGAGAAATACACGTAATTCCTCTGACCAAACTACCTACCTAGAACATCTTAAACGACATCGTAAATCAACTTGGGCTAAGAGAAAAGAATTCCATGCCGATATCCTCAGCCGCTCACTGAATAAACCAAGGGAATTATTTAATCTAGTAAAGTCCTTTATCAATCAACCATCCCCACCACAACAAGAAGGGATTCAACCCCAAGCCTATGCGAACTATATTCAATCCAAAGCAATAAAAACAAACACTGCAACACCACAAGAACCTGTCCAGACTTCCCATCCGCAGTCTTCAATCACCAACCTCTCACCACCCTCTGCAAAAACCATAAATGAAGTTATCACCTCCATCAACACGACAACCGCACCAACTGACCCATGCCCAGCACACTGGATAAGAATTATGCGCACAGAACTCAGCCCATTTATAGCTAACATAGCGAAGCTGTCATTTGAATCCGGCGTCTTCCCAGATGCTCTCAAACATCCATCCATCCGCCTACTACTAAAAAACAACCAACTTGACCCAAAGAAGGAAGACTCATACCGACCAATCTCTAGTATCCCATTACTAGCTAAAATTCTTGAGAAATTAACTCTCAGACAAATTACACAGCATATAGACTCATTTTCTCCTTTAGATCCATGTCAACATGGATTCAGGGAAGGCCATGGTGTGGAAACTCTCCTAACGACATTAACCAACACACTAATCAACGGCATTGACAATCTGAAAAATGGCTTTGCTCTAATATTTCTTGATATAGCAGCTGCGTTCGATTCCGTTGATCACACGCAACTACTGAAGCGACTTCATGAGAAGGGAATCCATAGCCGTGCTTGGGACTGGTGCAAATCATACCTGGAAGGCAGATGGCAACAAGTCCGTATTGGTAATGCCACTTCTAATCCCTTTCAGCAGAAACAGGGTGTTCCACAAGGCTCCTCCTTGTCTGCGCTGCTGTTCAATATCTATATGCAGCCAATCTGTGACCTCACACGCTCTTTTGGTATATCCTGCCTTATGTATGCGGATGATGTGCTATTATTCTCACCGATATCTGTATCATGCCCAAACTATTCAGTGTTAATCAACTGTTTTAATGCAATAACTGATTGGCTACTCTCTCATAACCTCCGTATTAACTTCAAAAAGACTGAAGTTTTAATAATCACAAGGAATAAATGTTTCTCCCCTCCATCATCTCTAAAAGTTAGAGATGCCGAACTCCCAGTTAAATCCAATATACGATATCTGGGAATAATACTTGATCAAAGGTTAGACTTCAAGGAACATATAAAACGCACCGTAAAGATGGTTTACTTCAAGATAAAAACCCTTCGTCACCTGAGACCTATGATGGAGTCTGATGACTTCCGCACCATCTTCCAAGCTCTGGTCACGCCGCACTTTGATTATGCTAACATAATACTCCATGGCCTGCCAAAGATAACAATCAACCCTCTACAATTAGCCATGAATGCAGCAGCCTGTGTCCTCTGCGGATCATCAAAGTGTGAGCACATCTCCCCCATTCTAGAGAAGCTTCATTGGCTCCCAATAAGCTGCAGAATCCGATATAAGGCCATCCTTACTACCTTTAGGGCCTTCAATAATATTTCTCCAGCATCCATCTCTGATCTCATCACACATGCAACAAACAACAGATCCAGGAGATCTCCAGCTGTTGACACCCTACTTATACCAAAGGTTTCCATAAAAGTTAACCAGTCATTCATCAATAGGTCATTTTCGAACTATGTTGGAACAAACTCCCTCCCAACATCAGAGCAATTAAGGACATTAAACAGTTCAAAAAAGCCCTTAAACACCACCTTTTCATCACATACTTTATATACCTAAACACCCCTTCCCCTCCTCCACCCTCTCAACCTCATACCTACCCTAACTAACTGCACAGATTATATATATCTTACCTACATGTATTTTGCTAGAAATGTATATGATTTCCCTGTTTACTTCCATGTTAATATTCCTGTTATTTGTAAAATAGGTCTGATATATCTGACCAGTGTTATATTGTTTCAATGTAAACCGCACTGATGACAAATAGCGCGGTATATAAGAAATTTTAAATAAATAAATAAAATAAATAAATAGATGTGCTGCCTCTGTAAGGTAATCTGAACTAGACACGGCCCCCCTCAGTAGGTGGTGCATCTAACATGGACAAGTCCTTGTCGCATAGCCCTTGCAGGGTCAGAGCTAAAACACCAAACTGCTTAAGCAAAGTCTCTATGCAGTGATCAAAGGGATCTTGCAGGGCTGTTCTGCCTTTAACCAGGACAGAAGTGGTCCTGGTCACCACTGTGACCAACATGTCCATCCTAGGAAGCTTCTCCTTTTCCTCTGCAGGATTTGGATACAAATAGGCCATGGAATTGCCCACCCTAGAACCCCTGTCCAGGATCCACAGCAATCACTTCCTTGATTGCCCCATGGAGTGGGGAAGGCCCATGAAGGCTTACCAAAGCCCTCAGACAGAGGATCCTGCTGAACCAGACTGCAGAGGCACTCCCCAGAAAAGTTCAGAGTTGCTAGGACCTGCAAAATAAGCACCAGCAGCTCATCCTTATGAAAAATTTGGTCAACGGAAGGGTGCTCCCTCATAGGGAACTCACCTTCCTTGAAAGGTTCTCTTGGAAACAGAGAAGGACAACAATTACAGATCTCTGGGATACTCTACTGAGAAAACTGACCATTTTGTTCATCTTCTCAGTTTCCTATTTTTTAATCAGCTCCCAGCTACAGCCACATCATCTCAGATGAGTCTGATCTCAGAAGCTAAGCAGAGTTAGGCCTGGTTTGTACTCAGTTGGGAGACCAAATTGGAATACCAGGAGCTGTAGGCTTTTTGTGCAGAACCTAAAATATACCATATGGGTCAGACCAAAGGTCCATCGAACCCAGAATCTAGTTTGGAAATCTAGTTTGGAATCTAGTTTTGGAAGTGGCCAATCCAGGTCACAGGTACCTGTCAGGCTCCCAGCAGATCCAAAGAATTCACAGAAGCCACAGAACATACTTCAAGATATTTCACAGAATCCTTCCTGGGCTTCTTTGCTCTACTAAGCGTATCCAGGGCTTTTACAGAGGCCCTGGCCTAACCCCCTGGCTTTTCTTAAAGCAAAATGCTTTCTGAAGCAACCAAAAACATACTCTGCAGAGAAGGGATACACCTCCAAACCAATTGCTGTATTGGGAGATCCCCCAGAGCATAAGGGTACAATAACTTTCCACCAAAACTACTGTCTCAGAATGCATGGTTAACACACCACCATGTGCCCTACACTGGCTCCCCCATCCTGCACTACCCCCCCCCCAAACTGCTGCATTAGTGGGGAATGGTTCCCTTCTGACACTGCCTGCGGTGCATCCAAGTACTCCTTGGCACAGCCACGGCTGTGGCAAATGTCATCTAAATGGCTCCTGCAGCTGCCACTGGCCATGCAGCACTAGCTGGACTCAGCCCAACTCATGCTGGGATCGACAAAACAACTTTTTGGAACAGGCCCTACTCACCTCAGACACCAGGCTGATTCTCCCCATCACTGTGCCACAGAAACTGCTTCAGGCTGGCTGCCAGAGCAAATGAAGAAGTCGCTACACACTGCTATTCACAGTTTGACTTGGAGTCTTTTTTTTTTTTTCACTTGAACTTTATTACAGCTCATCTCAGAAGTTGGGGAGGAGGAAGAAAGGGTCATCAGACCAATTACCCCCTGCACAAGTAACAGGCTAAAGGTAAACCCATGAAGCAAGGAGGGAGGAAGAGGCCTCTATTCACCAAATTCTGCACCCCTAGGATCTGCAGCAGTCTCACTGAGCTCTCTTTGTCAATCCCTGGCCAAGATCAAAAAACCTATCAGATGGAATCGCCAGATCCCTGCAGGCCAGCCTCAAGATTGCATAAGTCTAAACAATCTCAAGCTGTTGTAGACTGAGAAATACTGGCAAGAAAGTGTAAATCCATGTGTTTGAACTGGACCGGAGGGATGATGAAGAAATCTTGTTTAACTACACCAACTGCTTTTACCATATCCTCTTATCAGTGATTTCTAGAATTCAATTGTGTTATGAGTTAAAAATACTTTGATTTGTTTTAAATGTGCTATTACTAACTTCATGCAGTGTCCACTAGTCTTTACTCTTTTTGAGAGAACCACCAACCAATTTGCGTTTACCTGCTCCACTCTACTCCTAGTTTTATAAACCTCTATTATATCTCCACTCAGCAACCTCTTCTCCAAGCTGAATAGCCATAACCTATTTAATCTTTCCTCAAAGGGAGCCGTTCCATCCCCTTTTATAATTCTGGTTGCCTTCTCTGTACTTTTTCTAATTCCACTATATTTTTTTTTGAGATGCAATGATCAGTCCTGCGCATAGTACTCAATCTGTAGTCACACCATGGAGTGATACAAAGATATTATGATATTCTCTGTTTTATTTTCCATTCCTTTCCTAATAATTTTTAATATTTGCCTTTTTGGCTGCTGCCACATACTGAGCTGAGGTTTCAACTTATTGTCCACGATGCCGCCTAGATCTTCTTCCTGGGTGGTGATGCCTAACTGGAACTTAGCATCATTTTGCACATAGGGAAAAATAATTTGAACTACAGCGTCACTTTGCACTTGTCCACATTAACATTCATCCACAATTGCTGCTCAATCTTCCAAGGTCATCCTGCTATTTTTTTCATAATCTGCTTGTGATTTAACAACACTGAGTAATTTAAATTTGTTTCATCTGCAAATTTGATCACCTCACTTGCTGTTCCTTTTCCAGATCATTTATATTACAAAGCACCGATCTCCAGTACAGATCTTTGGGATACTCTACTGAGAAAACTGATCATTTTAGTCATCTTCTCCGTTTCCTATCTTATAACCAGCTCCCAGCTACAGCCACACCATCTCACATGAGTCTGATCTTGTCTGATCTCAGAAGCTAAGCAGAGTTAGGCTTGGTTTGTACTTGGTTGGGAGACCACATTGGAATACCAGGTGCTGTAGGGCTTATTGTGCAGAACATAAGATATACCATATGGGTCAGATCAAAGGTCAATCGAACCCAGAATCCAGTTTCCAACAGTAGCCAATCCAGGTCACAGGTACCTATCAGGCTCCCAAAAGGTAGACCGATTCCATGCTGCTTATCCCATGGGCAAGCACTGGATTTCTCTAGTCCACTTTAATAATGGACTTTGGACTTTTCCTACAGGAATGTATCCAAACCTCTTTTAAACCCAGCTACACTAATAGCTTTTACTATATCCTCTGCAATGAAGTCCAAAGTTTGATTATGTGTTGAGTGAAAAAGTGTAGTTGCTTTCCTGTAATGGGGGTTTTCTGTAGACAGCAGGGGTATGCAGCCACACTCTAAGGTGAAGTTCCAACTGAGCCTTCTGTGCTTGGATCTCTCAACTCAAAGCAGCTTTGCTGTGTCTCTCTGAGCATGAGTGCCTGCTTGCCTCTCAATGTCAGTTTGTACCATAGCAAAGAAAAATGACTGGAAGTTCCTAATACTGTGGAATGCTGTTGCTTTTGTTTTCTTTATATTTTGTGTTCTCTAGGACCAAGCAGGAAGTCAGTCCTCACTTATGGGTGTCATCGACGCCGATGAAGCCCCAGCGGAGCATTTCCCCAGCTTTCCATGAAAGCCTTTGGGAATGCTGGCACGCATGCGCGGTTCCCTTCCCGCCTAAAGGTGCCATCTTATCTCAGTCTCTTTTTTTCCGTGAAGCCCATCGGACGTGTGTCCTTTTTTTCCTGGATAAGAGAAGTATTTTCTTGGCGTTATTTCGCTTTTTTCCTCGGATTCGACGTCGTTTCCCCTCCCGCCGGGTTCGGTACACCGGTATCAAATCCCTTTTTTACTTTTTTTTGGTTTTTGCCCTTAGTGGCTAGGCGCTCGCGCCAAAATTTTTTCTTTTTCCCTGGAAGGCCGGTCCTTTGACCTCGCGGGGACCCTTTTCTCCCCGATGGCTTCCAGCGGTTTCAAAAAGTGTGATCGGTGTAAGAAGATTATGTCTCTCACCGACACACACGACTGCTGCCTTCGGTGCCTTGGCCCGGACCACGATTCTAAAACGTGTGGGCCATGTGGAAAAATGTCTTCCAAGGCCCTCCGAAGTCGTCAGCAACAAAGTGAAAGGCTTTTCTTGGACTCGGCCTCTGCCCGGGCCCGGACCTCATCTGAGGCCTCGACACCTCGGGATTCCGATCCCGAGAGGCGTCGCAGCTCCTCGGACAGGGGGTCCCCCGACCGGGAACGTAAGAGGAAGAAGCGGCTCGCGAGGGCGGCGTCGGAGGAGGTCCCTGAGCCCTTGAGGGCCAGGTCTCAGACCCCCGACCATCGTCCCGGGCCCGTGGACCAGGAGAAGCCAACTAAAGTTCCTCGCATGGAGCTGGAGTCTGCTGGACAAGTAAGTCCTGTTGTCCTCGTGGACTCGCCTCCCCGAGTACCGACGTCGGGCCCGGCGCCACCGGGGCCCGAGTCGGGGGCTGCTGCGTCACCCGAGCTGAGTCTCAGGTTGACAGCCTTGGAGAGCAGAATGTCTGCCTTCCTGGATCAGCAGCGGGCGCTGATGGCCAGCCTCTCTGGCGCATCTGCCCCGACCACCGGGACATCGACTTCGAAGTCGACCCCGGAGACCGAGCTGATACTCGAGTCCTCTGCGGCTCGAGGTCGTCCTCGGTCGAGGTCTCCCTCGACCTCCCGTTCGGGACCGAGGGTCTCGACGCCGGTGCCACCGGCATCGGGGCGGGTGCCCAGAGGCCCCGCAGGGTCGGACCTCGACTCGACATCGGATGAGTCTGCTTGGGAGACCGAGGACGAGGAGTCTCCTGACACCTTCAAGACTCACCTGAGTCTGAGCCCCGGAGTAGATCCCCTCTGGAGGATATTAGGTTCTCGGAGTTTATCCGGCATATGGCCGCTGCCCTGGCTATCCCGGCTGACCCCGAGGAAGAGCCTCGAGCCGAGGAGCTCGATGCTCTGCAGTATGACTCTCCTCCGAAGGAGGCCTTTACTGTCCCGGTTCCTCCGATGCTGGAACGGCTCCTCTTCCGGATGTGGGAGGCGCCGGCCTCGGCGCCGGTTTTGAGCAAGCGAGTCGATTCCATCTATCGGCTCCGGAAGAGTCCTGGCTTCCAGAAAGCACAGCTACCACACCATTCCATGGTTGTGGAATCGGCCATGCATCGTCTGAAGAGTCAGAAGATGCACTCCGCGGTGCCTCCTGGTAGGGAAGCCTGAAGCCTTGATGGCGTCGGTAGAAAGTGCTTTCAGGGCTTGATGCTTGCTTGCCGTGTCCAGACTTACCAGCTGTACATGGGCATGTATTTACGAGACCTGGCCAAGGAGTTGGCCGGATTCTCTGCTGGTCTCTCTGGGGAACCCTTGCAGAGTTTTAAGTCCTTATCTTCGAGGATCCGGGAATGCTCTAAGTTCATGTCCCGCGCCGCCTACGATGGCTTCGAGGCTTCGGCCCGAGTAGCGGCAGCCGGCATCGCAGCCCGACGCCAGGCATGGCTGCAGTCATTGGACCTTGAGCCATGGGTTCAGGACAAGTTGATCGATGTCCCTTGCCGAGGTGAAAACCTTTTTGGCAAGCCTGTGGCCGAGAAGGCCGCTCAGCTCGAGACAGAGCACCTCACGAGGACAAGGCTGTCGAGGAAGACCTCTGCCCCTTCTCATAAGGAGAGGGGCTCGGGTAAAAAGTCTTTTTACCCGAGGAAGAGCACTGCCTACAAACAGTACCCACAATATCCGGCTGCCCAAGCTGCCCCCCAGGGTCAGCAAGCCAAGGGCCAGGGTAATGGGCCCCGTAGGCAGAGGACCCCCAAGCCTGCAGCCCCTGCTTCCACTCCGCAGGGTGGGGGTTTTTGACTCCTTGAGTATAGCCATACCTCCCTTGCAGACCCTGCCCTGCACAGGAGGCCGCCTAGCCTTGTTCGCCCACAAGTGGCCCTTGATAACCCAGGACAGTTGGGTGCTGGACATAGTCCATCGAGGCTATGCCCTGCACTTTCACCAACTGCCTCCGCCACACTTCCCAGCGGAGCCTTTCCGGCCTCCCCTGCATACAGCCCTTCTCCTCCAGGAGCTAAAAGGTCTGTTGCTGGACAAGGCGGTGGAATCTGTGCCTCCCCACTTCCAAGGTCACGGGTTTTACTCCAGGTATTTCCTGGTGCCAAAAAGAACCGGTGGTCTTCGACCCATTTTGGATCTCAGAAACCTAAACAAGTTTCTAGTGAAAGAGAAGTTCAAGATGCTTACTCTTGGAACACTTCTGCCCTACCTCCAGCAGGGAGATTGGCTATGCTCTTTAGAGCTAAAGGATGCTTACACTCACATCCTTATTCATCCAGACCACAGAAAGTACCTCAGGTTCATTGTGGGAGGAAACCATCATCAGTACAGAGTACTGCCTTTTGGACTGACCTCCGCTCCCAGGGTGTTTACCAAGTGCCTGGCAGTGGTGGCAGCCTACCTGAGAAATCAGGGCATCTTTGTATTTCCTTACCTAGACGACTGGCTCATCAGAGGCCAGACTTCCCTGGAAGTTCAACAGGCCACCAACAGGACCATAGAACTGCTCCAAAAGGTGGGCTTTGTCATCAATTTCGCAAGGTCCACTTTGCTCCCCTCCCAGAACTTGGAGTTCATAGGAGCAAGGTTGGATTCTCAGCTGGCAAGAGCATTCTTACCAGTGGACCGAGCACAAAGGCTCATGGACCTCACCAGCAAGTTTCTGCACAGGTCCCTGGTCTCCGCCAGACTCTGTCTCAGGCTTCTGGGCCACATGGCGTCGACAGTACAGGTGACCCCCCAATGCCAGGCTCAATATGAGACCTGCCCAGTGGTGCCTTCGGACTCAGTGGTCACAAGCCTCAGGCAGTCTCAGAGACAGAATCAGAGTGTCCCACCGTTTCCTGGCCTCCCTCAACTGGTGGTTACACCCCCCCAATCTGCTGGTAGGGGTGCCCTTTCAGATCCCACCTCATACAGTGGTCCTAACCACCGATGCCTCTCTACAGGGTTGGGGAGCACATTGCCTAGACAAGTGCCACCAGGGCCTGTGGTCTCCTTGGGAGGCGTCCCAGCAGATCAATCTACTGGAACTCAGAGCTATCCGCTTGGCCCTCAAGGCCTTTACTGCTTCCCTGGCAAAACAGTCTGTCTTGATCCAGACAGACAACCAGGTAGCCATGTTCTATGTCAACAAACAGGGCGGAACTGGTTCCCAGCCCCTTTGCCAGGAGGCCCAGAACCTCTGTTCCTTTGCCCTGAAACACAACATGCTCCTCAAAGCAGTCTATCTTCCAGGCCAGGAGAATTCCCTGGCAGACAGATTGAGCAGGATTCTGCAACCACACGAGTGGCAGCTACATCCTTTAGTGGTTCAAAAGATTTTCTTGAAATGGGGGTTTCCCTCCATAGACCTGTTTGCCAGTCCACTGAACAACCAGCTGCCAAGGTTCTGCTCCAGGCAACCGCATCCTCAGAGTAGCAGCAGATGCTTTTCTGATTCCCTGGACTCAGGGCCTACTCTATGCGTTTCCTCCCACCCCTCTGGTGGCCCGAACAAGATTCTCCAAGACAGGGCCTCAGTCCTCCTCGTAGCTCCCAGGTGGCCAAGGCAGCCTTGGTTCCCCCTCCTGCTTCAGCTGGCAGTGGATCTGCCTCTGGGATTGCAACCCGACCTTCTCTCTCAGAATCAGGGCTCCTTGCTGCATCCCAATCTCAAAGCTCTCAATCTGATGGCATGGAGGCTGAAAGGGTAGTGTTGGCTCCCTGGGGCCTGCCTCCCGAGGTTGAGGAAGTTCTCCTAGCCTCCAGGAAACAATCCACTAGGAAGACCTATGCTCTCAAGTGGAAAAGGTTCTCTGTGTGGTGTCAGCTGCGTGCTGAGGATCCTTTCTCCTGTACTGTGTCAGTAGTGCTTCAGTACCTGCTGCACTTGTCCAATCAGGGTCTCAAGTCCAACTCTGTTCGGGTCCACCTCTCTGCTTTGGCAGCTCACCACTCCCTAGTTGAGGGCCATGCCTTGTCTGTGCACCCTTTGGTGTCTAGGTTTCTCAGGGGCTTGCTTCTGCTCAAACCTCCCATACGTCCTCCTGCTCCTGAGTGGGAGCTTAATGTGGTCTTGCAGCAACTGACTCGCCCACCTTTTGAGCCTATGGCTACTTGCCCTCTACGCTTCCTTTCCTGGAAGACTCTCTTTCTGATAGCCCTTACTTCGGCTAGGAGAGTGAGTAAGCTTCAGGCCTTGGTCTGTGATAGGCCTTACACCAGGTTCTATAAAAACAGGGTGGTCCTCAGGACTCACCCTAAGTTCCTTCCTAAGGTTGTCTCCTCTTTCCACCTCAACCAGGAGGTGGTTCTTCCTACTTTCTTCCCTAGGCCTCATGCGAGTCAGGCTGAAACAGTTCTCCATACCTTGGACTGTAGGAGGGCCTTATCCTTCTACCTTGAGCGTACGCAAGGTCACAGGAAGGCTTCTCAGCTCTTCCTTTCTTTTGACCCCAATAACTTGGGAAGGCCTGTGTCCAAGCGTACCTTGTCCATCTGGGTGGCTGACTGTATCACCTGGGCTTACAAGGCGGCTGACCTTCCTTTGCAGAGTAGGGTCACGGCCCACCGTGTGAGGGCAATGGCTGCATCAGTGGCTCACCTCCGCTCTGTTCCATTGCAAGACATCTGCAGGGCTGCTACTTGGTCTTCAAGCCAGACGTTTGCAGCTCACTACTGTCTGGAGAGGGAGTCCCGTAGGGACAGTGCTTTTGGCCAAGCAGTACTCCGGAATCTCTTTGAGGTCTAGGCAACTCCTGCCCTCCTGTTGGGCTACCTGTGGAGGGTGTGTCCTTGCAAAGCCTTTACTGTGTTGCTGAGACTAGAGGGAGTTCTCTTGTTCAGCCTGGGTTCCTGGTAGCCCAGAGCTGGGGAGTCACCCATAAGTGAGGACTGACTTCCTGCTTGGTCCTGGAGAAAGAGTAGTTACTCACCTGTAACAGGTGTTCTCCAGGAGCAGCAGGAATCAGTCCTCACTACCCTCCCTCCTCCCCTTGGAGCTGCAGTTGTACATAGTTTAATTTTTACATTTTTGTGTGCTGTTCTTAGCTATGTCATTTGACTGAGGTAAGATGGCACCTTTAGGCGGGAAGGGAACCGCGCATGCGTGCCAGCATTCCCAAAGGCTTTCATGGAAAGCTGGGGAAATGCTCCGCTGGGGCTTCATCGGCGTCAATGACACCCATAAGTGAGGACTGATTCCTGCTGCTCCTGGAGAACACCTGTTACAGGTGAGTAACTACTCTTTTTTTCATCAAGGGGATGGCGGGAGAGTGAGTGTAGCTGCATATCCCTGTTGTCTACGGAGAATCTCCGTTACAAGTAAGCAACTATGCTTTCTCCAAAGACAAGAAGGGGGATACAGGCACACTCTAAGGTGAGTCCAGAGCTGAGGGCCGCCTATCTGGTTTCATCTATCTCTTTTTTTTGGTGGCAGCCTGTGCAAGATGAGGGAGGAGGATAGCAGTCAAGTTGCAAAGAGGTTCTGGAGAACTGCCTGGCCAAAGGCAAAGTCTTTTGCTGAGGAGCAGTCCAGGCTCGTACTTCATGAAAGTGTGGATGGATGTCCAGGTGGCAGCTCTGCAGATGTCCTGCAAGGAGACGGAAGCCATGCTGGTGATAGATACAGCTGAAGCTATGGGGGCAAATGCATCCCGGGGATGGTAGGGTGGCTTGCTCATAACAAAAAGCAATATAGTCCACTATCCAGGAAGAGATGGTTTGCTTGGCAGCTGGTTGCCTCAGATTGTTAGGGTTGAAGGTAACGAAACGTTTAGAGGGATCTGCAGAGTGCTCCTGTGCAATGTAGGTAATACAAGAGAGCTCTCCTTCAGTCCAAAGTCTGAAGTGTTTCTTCTGGGGAGCCTTTTGGCAGTGCCAGAGAGAACACAGGAAGGATAAGAGGTTGATTGATGTGGCAGTCTGAAGTGACTTTAGGGAGGAAGTTGGGATGGGGTCGGAAGATAACCTTGTTGTGAAGGATAACCTTGTAGTAGAGGAACTGCGTATAGGGTGGGTAGTGTACCACAGTCTGAAGTTCCACAATCCTTCTGGTGGAAGCAATGGTTACCAGGAATGCTCTTTTCCAAGTGAGGTGCCTGAGTGATGTGGACGTCGGGGGTTCAAAGGGTGTCTGCATGACTTTTGAGAGGACCATATTGGGATCCCAAGCTGATATGGGTGGTCGAATAGGTGCTTTGATGTTCATGAGGCCTCTTATGAACCTGAACATGACCAGATGTTTAGAAATTGGCTGTCGAATGGAGCATGGGAAGCAGCGATTGCAGATAAGTGGTAGCAGATGTTGGAGGCCAGAGAGTTTTTTTGTTTTTTTAGAGGCCCTGTACTGTCCTGGTTCTCATCTCTCCAATTGCTCTTTCAGTGTTTGTTCTGGAGTTTCCTCCTCTTCTGCCATTCCTCTCTCAGTTTGTGTACCTCAAGGGTCTGTTCTGGGCCCTCTCCTTTTCTCTCTCTATACCCAGTCCCTTGGTGCCCTTGTCTCTTCCCATGGCTTTTAGTATCATTTTTATGCTGATAACTCTCAAATCTATCCATCTATCTACACCTGACATCTCTCTTTCGCTCCACTCATATCTCTACTTGCTTATCTGACATCGCCGCCTGGATGTCTCACCACTGTCTAAAATTGAATATGGCTAAAACTGAACTTCTTATTTTTTCCCCCTAAACCATCCTTCCCCTTCCTCTATCATGGTTGATAACACTCTTCTTCTTCCTGTTTCCTTGGCCCGCAACCTTAGAGTCATCTTTGACGCCTCCCTTTCCTTCTCTACACATATTCAGTATATAGCTAAAACCTGTCATTTCTTTCTTTACAACATTACCAAAATTTGTCCCTTTTATTTTATTTATTTAACATTTCTTCTATACCGCGCTATTATAATCAGTGCGGTGTACATCGAACAAAACATACTACAATGCATACAGGCAACATTGAGTTTACAGTGAAACAGGATATTAAACATGGAGAAAAACGGGGGAAACTATATATAAGCTAACTTTATACTATGTACACTTCTCTAACTCATCTAGCTGATACATGTGTGTTCGTGGAAGGATAGTACACGTGTGATGGTTAGCGGTTCCTCTCTGAACACAATACTAAAGGCTCTTTGTCCACTCCCATCTTGACAATTGCAACCTCCTCCTTACTGGCCTCCCTCAGTGTCATCTCTCTGCTCTTCAATCTATCCAGAGCTCTGCTGCGCAGCTAATCTTCCACCAGCCCTGATACACTCATATAACTCCTCTTCTAAAATCACTTACTTGGCTCCCCTTGTTTCCGTATCCAATTCAAACTCTTCTTCTAACATATAAATGCATTCACTCTACTGCCCCTTCATTACCTTTCCTCTCTTCTCTCTCCCTACACCCCTCCTCTTGAATTCCGCTCCTCCTCTGGCTTTCTTCTCTCTATGCCCTTTTCTTCTGCAAACTCAAAACTTCAATATTTTCACCTTGCTGCTCCTTATGCATGGAACAAACTTCCTGTATCTTTACGTCAAGTCTCTTCTCTCCCCCTCTTCAAATTCATGCTAAAGGCTTAGCTATTTGAGGCCGCATTTGGATCCCAATCCCTTGTTCTCCTTCCCTATTTGAACCCCCTTGTTTCTCTTGTATTGTTCTGTCTGTCTTGAATGGATTGTAAGCTCTATGAGTAGGGACTGTGTCTTCTTTATATGTTTGTACAGCGCTGCATACATCTTGTAGCGTTATATAGCGTAGTTACTCACCTGTAACAGATGTTCTCCAGGGACAGCAGGAATCAGTCCTCACATATGGGTGACGTCGACGGAGCCCCCATGCGGAGCAAATCCCCAGCTTTCGAAGAAAGCCTTTGGGACTGCATCACGCATGCGTGGTCCCCTTCCCGCCCAAGAGTGCCATCTTGCTCAGTCAAATGACATAGCTAAAAAGACGGCAAAATGATAAAAATGAATCAAAGGACTGCAACTCCAGGGGAGGAGGGAGGGTCGTGAGGACTGATTCCTGCTGTCCCTGGAGAACACCTGTTACAGGTGAGTAACTACGCTTTCTCCAGGAACAAGCAGGAAGTCAGTCCTCACATATGGGACTCCATAGCTATAGGCTACCGAGAACCCATAACTGAAAAATAGGCTCCCTCTAGAAGAGCCGCAGCAGCCATAATAGGAGTTCAACCGAGAACGTAGCACTCCAGTAGCCTGACACCAAAGGGTTGGAGGGTAGGAGCTGCCTAAACCTCAAACGGATTACGGAGTACAGCCTGGCCGAAAGCACTGTCCCATTGGGACTCCCTATCCAGGCAGTAATGTGCCGCAAAGGTCTGGCTTGAAGACCAGGTTGCGGCCCGGCAGATGTCCGCCAGCGGAACAGAGCGGAAGTGAGCCACTGATGTGGCCTGAGCCACTGATGCGGTCTTAGCCATGACCCGGTGGGCTGTGACTCGACCCTGCAACGGGAGATCGGCCGCTCTGTATGCGATGCAATCCGCCACCCAGGTGGACAACGTACGCTTGGAGACAGGCATCCCCAGCTTACCGGGGTCATAAGAGACAAAGAGCTGAGGAGCTCTTCGGTGTCCCCTCGTACGCTCCAAGTAGAAGACCAATGCCCTCTTACAGTCCAGGGTATGCAGAACTGCCTCTGCCTGGCTGGCATGAGGCCTGGGAAAGAAGGTTGGAAGCACCACCTCCTGGTTGAGGTGGAAAGAGGAGACCACTTTCGGCAGGAACTTGGGGTGTGTATGAAGCACCACCCTGTTCCTATAGAACCGTGTGAACAGTCTATCGAACACTGGAGCTTGCAGCTCACTCACTTGTCTAGCCGATGTGAGTGCCACCAAGAAAATCGTCTTCCAAGAAAAGAATCAAAGATGGCAGGTAGCCATCGGCTCGAAGGGTGGGCGAGTAAGCTGCTGCAAGACTACATTCAGATCCCATTCAGTCGCCGGGGGGCAAACCGGGGGTTTCAGCAGAAGACGACCTCTCAGGAACCTGGACACCAAGGGGTGGACAGAGAGAGGTTGCCGTCCACTGGAGAGTGGTGTGCTGATAAAGCACTAAGGTGGACTCGGACCGAGTTTGATTAAGGCCTAAATCTGAAAGGTGAAGCAGGTACTACAGCACCACAGCCACCTGGCAGGAGAATTTATTTATTTATTTATTTATTTAGACAGTTTTGTATACCACCTTATCCTTCAATCAAAGTGGTCACAACACAATTGGGGGATACATTTAACACGAGGGGATATGAGACACATACACTAATACTTACAGGGAACATGGGCAGTGGAGGGTTAAGTGGCTTGCCCAAGACCACAAGGAGCACCTGTGGGACTAGAAACCCCAGTCCTTCCGGCCCAAGATTGCTGTCCTCTAGTGGGATTTGAACCACCGACCTTCCGGCCTGTGGTACCTTGCCCCAACCACTAGGCCACTTCTCCCTCTTGGGTTCTCACTCTGCTGAGTACACCATACCTCAAACCTACGCCACTTAAATGCATAGGTTTTCCTAGTCGATTGCCTTCTAGAGGCCAGCAGCACATCCTCTATCTTTTTTGGGAGGAGAAGTGGTGCAAGGACTACCCTTTCAGCAGCCATGCCATCAGGTTGAGGGACCCGAGTTTGGGATGCAGAAGTGAGCCTCCGTCCTGTGACAGGAGGTTGGGCAAAATTCCCAGAGGGATTGGAGTCTCCTCCGCCAGCTGCAGGAGAGGAAACCAAGGCTGTCTCGGCCACCTGGGGGCCACCAGGATGACTGAGGCATTGTCCTGAAGGATCTTGAATAAGGTCGAAGCCACCAGAGGTGTGGGAGGAAACGCATATAGGAGGCCCACCAACCAGGATATTAGGAAAGCATCTGCAGCTACCCTGTGTGGGTGCAGCTGTCTGGAACAGAACCGGGGCAACTGGTGATTTTGAGGGCTCGCAAACAAATCTATGGATGGTCGCCCCCAGCACTGGAAGAGTTGCTGGGCTACATTGGGATCCAGTTGCCACTCGTGCGGCTGGAGAATTCTGCTTAGCTTGTCTGCTAGGAAGTTCTCCTGACTTGGCAAGTAAACCGCCTTGAGGAACATACCCTGGCTGACTGCGAAGAAGCATAGGTCCAGGGTTTCCTGACACAGGATACGAGAGCCTGTGCCCCCTTGTTTGTTCACATAGAACATCGCTACCTGGTTGTCGGTCTGAATCAAGACAGATTGATGAGCCAGGGTTTGGCAGAAGGTCCGAAGAGCAGGCGGATCGCTCGAAGCTCTAGGAGACTGATTTGTTGTGTGCTCTCCCACTGAGATCACACACCTTGCATGCAGACCTGCTGGCAATGTGCACCCCATCCCAGCAGGGATGCATCCGTAGTCAGCTCTCTGGAGTGCGTGGGAGGCTGAAAAGGCACTTCCTCCAGGAGGTTGTGAGGATGAAGCCACCAATTCAAAGACTGTATCAGACGATGGGACACCTTGATACTGTTTCTGAGTCTGCCTGTGGCTTGTGTCCACTGGTCCCTGAGGCACCACTGAGTTGTTCTCATGTGAAGCCAAGCATTGGGTGTCACATGCACTGTGGAAGCCATGTGACCAAAAAGGCACAGAAACTGTCTTGCTGAGATGCAGGATCTGCGACTCACTTGCTGCACTAAGGCTACCAGTCTTTGAGCCCTTTCTTCTGGTAGATAAGCCCTTGCTTGAAGGGTGTCTAACCTTGCTGCTATGAACTCCAGTCCTTGAGAAGGAACCAGCGTGGACTTTGTGTAGATAATCACAAAGCCCAGGTGCTGAAGCAGCTAGATAGTGCGGGACGTGGCCTGTTGGGCCTCTAGAGGTGACTGACCTCTGATGAGCCAGTCGTCTAAGTAGGGGAAAACGAATAACCCCCCCCCCCCCCGAGTCCTTAGAAAGGCCACCACCACCGCAAGGCACTTTGTGAATATCCTGGGTGCCGAGGCTAGGTCGAAGGGAAGCACTCTGTACTGAAAATAGTTTCCTCCCACTACAAATCTTAGGTATTTGTCTGTGGTCTGGATGAATCAAGATGTGTGTATACGCATCTTTGAGGTCTAAGGAGCATAGCCAGTCTCCCTGGCGGAGGTAAGGCAGCAGTATTCCAAGGGAAAGCATCTTGAACTTTTCCCTCACCGGGAACTTGTTTAGGTTTCGCAGGTCGAGGATAAGCCTGGAGTAGAAGCCTGTGCCCCGTAGGTGGTGGGGGCACCTGTTCTACCGCCTGATCCTCGAGAAGATCTGCTAACTACTTCATGAGGAGGTCCCTGTGAAGAGGGGGTCTGAGAGGTTCCCCTGGAAAGTAAGAGGGAGGCACCTGGGTGAGATGTAACCGATAGCCCATTTGGACTATTTGGAGGACCCAGGTGTCTGTTGTAATGGCTGGCCATCTGTGGGCATACAGGGTCAGCCTTCCTCCTGTGCATGGCCTTGCATCCTTTGGGAGAGAGACTATGCTCTGGGAGTCAAAAGCCCCCTCCAGGCTGGGCCGGAGCCGGCGCCTGGGGCTTAGGGGCCTTTTGCTTACGCAGGCCTTGCCCCCGTCCCTTGGCCTGCTGCCCCTGCTGGGGAGGCCTGATACGTGGGGTAGTTTCGGTAAGCTGATCCTTCCCTCAGGAAAAAGGGCTTCTTACCTGAGCCCTTTTTCTTAGAAGGGGCAGAAGTCTTCTTCTTGAGTCTTGTCTGGGTCAGGTACTCGGACTCAAATTCAGCAGCCTTCTCAGTCATGGGCTTGCCAGAGGTTCTCACCTCAGCAAGGGACACTGACCAACTTGTCCTGAACCCATGGCTCCAGGTCGGACGACTGTAGCCATGCCTAGCGTCGTGCGCTGATGCCGGCCCCCGCTACCCGGGCCAAAGCCTCGAAGCCGTCGTTGGCTGCTCGAGTCATAAACTTCGAGCACTCTCGGATCCCAGTGGACAAAACCTGGAGGCGCTGCAAAAGTCCCTCGGAAAGACCAGCGGAGAACCCGGCAATCTCCTTTGCCAGGTCTCACAGGTACATGCCCATGTACAGCTGGTACGTCTGGATTCGGCATGCCAGCATCAAACCCTGGTAGCACTTTCTGCCAAGAGCATCCATGTTGCGGACCTCCCGGCCAGGAGGCACTGAGGAGTGCGTCTTCTGGCTCTTGAGCTGGCGCATGGCCGATTCCACAACCATGGAGTTGTGCGGCAGCTGTGCCTTTTGGAACCCAGGGCTCTTGCAAACTCAATAGATGGAATCGATTCGCCTGCTGAGAACCGGCATCGAGGCCGGAGTCTCCCACATCCGGAGCATCAGCCGTTCCAGAATGGGGGGCACCGGTACAGTAAGGGCTTCCTTTGGAGGAAAGTCATACTGGAGGACCTCGAGCTCCGCCGGGAATGACAAAGCCTTTGCCATGTCCCGGACGAAGTCCATGAACTGGGTGTCCTCCGGGGGTGACCGTTTCCGAGGTTCAGAACCCGGGGAGTCTGACGGGACGTACTTGGTACGGTGGGTGCCCGGGTACTCCTCTTCCTCCGCCTCCCAGCCAGACTCCGAGGAGGAGTCGATTGGCTCCGGCCTTGGTCTCGACCGCCCTGATGCCGAGAGAATCTGCGTCAACGACCTCGGTCCCAAACGGGAGGTCGAGGGGGACCTCCGCCGAGGATTGACGCGAGACCTCATTGTCTCGAGGATCGGCTCGGCCTCCGGGGTCGACATGGATGTCGAAGTCCCAGTGGTCAGGGCGGATGGACGTGTAAGACCGGCCATTAGCGCCTGCTGCTGGTCCATGAAGGCAGACAAGCTGCGCTCCAAGGCTGCCAACCTGAGGCCGAGCTCAGGAGGCTACGCAGCCCCCGGTTTGGGTCCCAACGCCGTCGGGCCCGATGCCGGTTCTCCCAGAGGAGATTCAACAACGAGGACAGTGCTTACCTTCCTCGGCGTCTCCGGGTCCTTTCGATGGAGTTTGGCAGGCCTCTCCGACTCCGAGGATCCGGGACGGTGAGCCGGACTCCGCGACCGATCCCGCGAGGGACCAGGTTGTTCGGAGCTCTCAGACACCGCCCTCACGGATTTTTTCTTCCTCCGGTGTTCCCGCGAGGGCCACCCCCTTTCAGAGGACACCCGACGCTGCTCGGTATCAGACAGCTCCCGAGAGGTCGAGGCCTCTGACGAGGTCCGGGCCTGGGCGGGTGCGGAATCGGGAAAAATCCTGTCATGTTGCTGTTGCCTGCTCCTCAGTGCCTTGGAAGATATCTTTTTGCAAGGGCCACAGACCACGGGGTCATGGTCAGGCCCAAGGCATTGGAGGCAGCAGTCGTGTATGTCAGTGAGAGATATAAGTTTCGTGCACTGATCACACTTTTTAAACCCGCTGGCAGCCATCGGGGGAAAAAGGGCCCCTGCGAGGTCAAAGGTCCGGGCTGCCAGCTAAAAAGAAAAAAAGAGCGTGAATGCTAGTCACTAAGGACAAAAACAAAAAAATAGACTGGACTCGATACCGGTGTACCGAGCCCGAGCGGGAAGGGGAACCGGCATTGAACCGGCAAGCAGAAAAACACAATTTTTCAACTTTTAACTCTTTTTCCATGGGGGAACTAGGACGGTGTCCATTAGGCTCTGGGGAAAAAAGGAGACTGAGCAAGATGGCATCCTTGGGTGGGAAGGGGACCGCGAATGCGTGATGCAGTCCCAAAGTCTTTCTTCGAAAGCTGGGGATTTGCTCCGCATGGGGGCTCCGTCGACATCACCCATATGTGAGGACCGACTTCCTGCTTGTTCCTGGAGAAAAACGATTAATAGTAGTAGTAGTAGTAGTAGAGCTGGCCAGGTGCTGGAGGTAAGAAAGCACATGTCCTAAGGAACAATGAATAGGATCCTGATTGTTGGAGGCTGCTCAGCTTGAGAAACAGGACCACTTACATAGGTGAGAGTGCTGTGTTGCTGGCGTTTGGGATGCAGAAATGATAGTGAGGACATCTTGAGGCAAGAAATCAGTGTGCGGTCCCCTGAAGTTGCCATGCTGTAAGAGGCTCTGGAGGCTGAAATGCAGCACGTGGTCCTGGCTCTGGGTCAGAAGGCTGAGGCCTCCGCCATTGTTTGGAAGAGGATATTTAAGACCGTGAGGAATTGTGAAACAACTGCCAAGAGCTCCTCCTTCCTGAAAATCCCGACAATAGCTGGGTCTTCCCCAGGTAGAAGATCCCTTTCCTCCAGCCCAAGAGCCTCCTGCTCATCCTCTAACGCTGATGGACGTTCCCCGGGGTCATCTTGGTTCCCCAAGACCTCTGAGCGCCTATCTACTGTGTCGATCTCCTCAGGAAAGCATGGCCCACTTCCCTGCACCCTGCAAGGCCCGCTTAGCCCCTGATGCTCTCTCGGTCATCACTGCCTTCTCTAGCCCCTGACCTCTTTCCAGCCTGTAGGCCCTATTCAGGATGAATTCTGAGGTAAAAAGAGAGCTGTTTCCCAACAAGCATACATCCACAATCTGGCCCTCCTGTGCTGCTTCCCTCACAGAAAGAGACGAGCGATGCTCCTCTGAAATATCCGCAGCCTCAGCACTGTCTGAAGGGAAAGTGCGGGACTTTTCCCACAGCAAAGACGAAGGCCTTGCGGTCCGCACCGAAGCCTCCAAGCCCAGGGACCCTGCCAATCGTGGAATGGAGCCCCGGTGTTGCTCTTCTGCCTGCCAACTCTCCCTCTCACATGACTTACAATAGCCAGTCGGTGAGAGAGAGCTACGGTATACACTGCATGTGGACTTAGAGCCAGGCATACTGCTTACACTATCAGGCCCCCCTCCGGAGCGAGCTCCCGCCCGATACCAAACTCTGTCTGTCTCCAAGCAAAAACCGCTGTGAAACGAGATGCAAAAACGAAAGCTACTGGTAAGGACGAACAGTGCAATTACTCCACAGTCAAGCAGTGGAAGCTCAGTCTGGACGGCACATGTACTCGCCGGCACACGGAGATGCTGTTGCTGCAGTCAGGAGGCAATGACACCGACTGAACAGTTCACGGTGCCCCACAGAGGTATCCCCCCACCCACTCAAGAGTTCCAGATGAGACTGCCCACCTAAGCAAATTACATAATTCGCACTAAGGTGTTTTTTTTTTTTGGAGTGTCAATCTGTGGTGCAGTCTTCCCCCTCTGCTGAAGGTCAGTCTTGTGGTCCAAACAATAACTACCCCCAGCCAATGTGAACATTAATAAGGGTGATAAGCTCCAATCCAGTCCAGCTGCTGGAGACTGAAAATACTGCAAAGGGGGTTAGCTTCTCTGCTATATGGGTGACATCACAAAAGATTTGCATAATCAGTCTTCAGTTGCTGGTAGATGGACACAAACTGTCTGTCTGGACTGGACTGGAGGGTCGTCGATGAATGTCCTGTTGAAGAAGACACAGCAAATAAGACTGCCACCAATCCCCATGTACTAGTAAAATACTTCAACCCTACACAAAGACAAAAACCGAAAAGCATAGTTATTCACCTGTAACAGGTGTTCTCCAGGAACAGCAGGAATCAGTCCTCATTCAAGGGTGACGTCGGCACCGATGGAGTCCGCGTGGAACAATTCCCCAGCTTTCAAAGAAAGCTTTTGGGATTGCAGCCACGCATGCGTGGTCCTCTTCCAGTTCCCGCCCAAGGGTACCATCTTGCTTAGTCAGTTTCCTTAGCTCGAGCACTACCAAGCAGATGGCAAGGGAAGAATAAAAATACCCTCCCACCTCCCCTGATGAGTTGCTGAATTTTTATCCTTTCCTTGCCATCTGCTTAGTAGTGCTCGAGCTAAGGGACCTGACTAAGCAAGATGGCACCCTTGGGCGGATAGAAGACCACACATGCATGGCAGCAATCCCAAAAGCTTTCTTTGAAAGCTGGAGAATTGTTCCACGCGGACTCCATCGGTGCCAACGTCACCCGTAAGGACCGATTCCTGCTGTTCCTGGAGAACACCTGTTACAGGTGAGTAACTACACTTTCTCCAGGAACAAGCAGAAAATCAGTCCTCACTTATGGGACTCCCCAGCAACAGGCTACCGAACCTGTAACCAAAAAAAAAAAAAAAACGCCTCTGCGAGGCCGAGAGCAGAAGCCAATGCTCAAAGGAGCCCTAGTCTTCGGGTCCCCGGGGCGAAACCCTCGGTAGCCGTCGAGAAGGGTTGGAGGGCAGGAGTTGCTTATACCCCAAACAGATTACAGAGTCAGCCTGGCTGAAGGCGCTGTCCCGGCGGGACTCCCTCTCCAGGAGGTAGTGCGAGGCAAAAGTGTTCGCTGGAGCCCAGGTTGTAACCCGACAGATGTCCGATAGTGGCACTGAGCGCAGCGAAGCCGCCTTGGCATGGACGCTGTGTGGGGTGACCTGCCGATCCAGCGGGGCGCCCGCTTTTGCATGAGCGAAGGCGATGCAGTCTGCCACCCAAATGGAGAGGGTGCGCTTTGTGACTGCCTGCCCCAGGTGATTGGGATCGTAGGTCATGAAAAGCCGGCCAGACTTGCAATGAGGCTGACTGCGCTACAGATAGAAGGCAAGAGCCCTCTTGCAGTCGAGTGCAAAACCGCTGACACCTGGTCAGCATGTGGTCTCGGGAAGAAGGTCGGCAAGACTATCTCCTGATTGAGATGAAAATCCAAGACAACCTTTGGCAGGAACCTGGGGTGGGTACGGAGGACTACCCTGTTCCTATAGAACCTGGTGTAAGGGGCTTCAGCTATGAGAGCCTGGAGTTCACTGACTCAGCGGGCCGAGGTCAAAGCCAACAGGAAGACCACTTTCCAGGATAGGTGCTGAAGCGAGCACGTCGCCATCGGCTCAAAGGGTGAACGTGTAAGCTGCATGAGCACTATGTTCAGATCTCATTCCGCCGGAGGAGGCCAGATGGGAGGTTTGGACAGCAAGAGGCCCCGCATGAAGCGGGAGACCAAGGGCTGCTCCGAGAGGAGTTTGCCCTCTATGGGGAAGTGATGCGCCCAGATGGCACTCAGGTGTACCCTGACAGAGTTTGACATCAGCCCCTCCTTCGAAAGATGGAGAAGGTACTGGAGGACCCACCAAGTGGGACACGAGAAAGGGTCGATCTGGATCTCAGAGCACCAGTCTGAGAAGCGTCACCACTTGAAGGCATAAGCTTGTCTCATCCTTCCTCGACGTGAGGACCACCTCCTCGACCTTCTCTGGAAGGTCTAACATGGCTAGGGTGACCCGTTCAGCCGCCAGGCTGCGAGGGGACAACAAGGCCAGGTTCGGGTGTAGCACCCATCCCTCCTCCTGCATTAGCAGGCCTGGGGCACAGCCCAGGGGAAATCGGGGGCTTGGACCCGAGCCGGAGCAGGAGTGGGAACCACGGTTGCAGAGGCCACGAGGGAGCAACGCATATCATCGACGCTCGTTCCCGCTGAGCTTTGTGGACGGTTCTCGCAATGAGAGGAGTGGGAGAGAATGCGTAGAGAAGCCCGGAGGTCCAGCTCAAGAGAAACGCATCCTGCGCCTCCCTGCTCGGGTGCGGGACTGGGCTGCAAAAGCGGGGGAGCTGAGTGTTTGCCGGGCTGGCCTCGATGCCGGTTCTCCTGGTCCATGGTCGGGGTCCCCAACCAATGAAACAGCCAGTTGGTCAACTCCGAATCCAGCCGCCATTCGTGAGGGTGGAGGATCCTGCTGAGTTTGTCTGCGAGGATGTTCTCGTAGCCCAGAAGGTAGACCGCTCGTAGGGTCATCCCTCAACGGAAAGCGAAGGAGCAGATGAGTACCGCTTCCCAGCAGAGGAGGCATGATCCTGTGCCCCCTTCCTTTTTGATGCAGAATATCACTACATGATTGTCGGTCTGCACGAGTACAGACTTTCCCTGGAGGTGGTCCTCGAAGGCCCTCAGGGCCCATCGGACCGCCTGAAGCTCGAGCAAGTTGATCTGCTGTTGAGATTCTTCGGGTGACCATCGCCTCTGCGTGCACAGTGCACCGCAATGGACGCCCCATCCCAGCAGGGAAGTGCCCGTTGTCAGCACTAGTTCGTGCTGCGGGGTTTGGAAGGGCAGTCCCCGGAGAAGGTTGTGGGAGACCTGAATGGGGTCCCTGAGGTGACCGGAGGCCGGGCTCCACTGAGTGCTGAGGCACCACTGGGCCGTCTGCTTGTGCATACGGGCATGTGGAACCACATGGATGGTGGAGGCCATGTGCCCTAAAGCACACTTACCTGTAACAGGTGATCTCTGGGAACAGCAGGAATAAGTCTTCACATATGGGTATCGTCAGTATCGACGGAGCCTGCGCGGGAACGCTCCCCAGCGTCCAAAAGGAAAGCTTTTGGGACCATCCCACAGCGCCTGCACGCTGCCTTCCCGCCTTTCCCAACCGCCTCTCTCCAGTTCGAGTTTTAAGCTGAGACAAAGAGAGAGAGAGAAATGAAAGGAAAGATAGATAGAGAGATACAACTCCTAGGGGAGGTGGGTGGGTTGTGAAGACTTATTCCTGCTGTTCCCAGAGATCACCTGTTACAGGTAAGTAACTGTGCTATCTCCAGGAACAAGCAGAAATGAGTCTTCACATATGGGGACTCCCCAGCTAGAGATGCCAGGGAGATCCCAAAGGTTTTGAGTCCCTGATAAGGGCTCCACCACACCCCCATGGATCTCGGGCATCCAACCAGGGATGGGGGGTAGGAGTTGATTAGGTATGGAACAGGTGTTTGAGAACAGCCTGACCAAACAAGGCATCCCGGCGGGAGTCCTTGTCCAAGCAGTAATGGGCTGTAAAGGTATGAACCGAGGCCCAGGTGGCCGCTCGACAGATTTGGTCGATGGACACAGAGTTTAGATGAGACATAGAGGCTGCCATGGCCCTCACATTGTGAGCTGTGACATGGCCTTCCAGAGAAAGGTTCTTACTCTGGTAGGCGAAGGAGATACACTGAGCAATCCAATTGGACAGAGTTCTCTTAGAGACTGGAAGTCCTAAATGAGAGGGATCAAAAGCAACAAATAGTTGAGAGGACTTTCTATGTTGCTGTGTCCTTTGTAAGTAAAAACCAAGTGTTCTCTTACAATCCAGGGTATGAAGATTCCTCTCTGCAGTTGATGCATGAGGTCCTGGAAAAAAGACAGGTAAATACACCTGGTTCAGATGAAAAGGTGAGACCACTTTAGGCATAAAGTGTGGATTAGTCCTGAGGAATACCTTGTCATGATGGAACCTTGTATAAGGAGGATTGGCCACCAAGGCTTGCAGCTCACTGATACGGCGAGCTGAGGTGACTGCAATGAAAAAAATAACCTTCCAGGAAAGGAATTTCAAGGAGGTGGTGGCTAAGGGTTCAAAGGGTGGCTTTATAAGCTGGCCAAGAACCAAATTCAAATCCCATGCCACTGGAGGTGGTCTAATGGGAGGTTTAGTTAAAAGAAGGCCTCTCATGAATCTTGCAATAAGAGGATGAGAGGAAATAGGCTGTCCATTGAGAGGCTTAAGGGATGCTGCAATAGCACTCAAATGGACTCTTACTGAATTTGTTTTAAGGCCTGCATGGGATAAATGCAGCAAATACTCTAATAAAGAATTCAGAGGTATTGCAAGAGGGTTAAGACCCTTCTCTGCACACCAAATGGTAAATCTTTTCCATTTAAAAGCATAGGAACGTCTAGTGGAAGGCTTTCTGGAAGCATGAAGGATATCCTTCACTTGCTGAGAAAGATGCAAATCTTGAAGGTCTAGGCCTTCAGCAACCAGGCTCTGAGGTGAAGAGACTGGGGATTTGGGTGCCACAACGTTCCCTCCTCCTGGGACAGGAGGTCTGGAGCAGATCCCAAGTCCAGGGAGGGAGCTTGAGAGAGATGCAGAAGTAGAGGGTACCACACTTGGCGTGGCCAATGTGGTGCTATGAGGATCATAGACCCCTTGTCTCTCTGAAGTTTGAAGAGTGTCTTGGGAATTAGGGGAATGGGTGGAAAGGCATAGAGGAAGTCTTGCCCCCAATGAAGGAGGAAGGCATCCCTGGCCTGAACTCCCTGTCACGGAATCCTGGAACAGAAACAGGGAAGTTTGGCATTCCACGGACTTGCAAAGAGGTCTATGTCCGGGGTTCCCCAAATTCAGAAGATCCTGGCTATCTGGTCCCCATGGAGGGACCATTCGTGTGGAAGCAGAACTCGACTGAGTCTGTCTGCCCAAGAGTTTTGAACCCCTGGAAGATACACTGCCATGAGATGAATTTGATGCTCTCTGGCGAAGTCCCACAATCTCAGAGCTTCGTTGCAAAGCGACAGAGAGCCAGTCCCGCCCTGTTTGTTCACGTAGAACATGGCTACTTGGTTGTCCGTGTGGATGAGGACTGTCTTGTAGCTGAGCAGGGTATGGAAGACTCTGAGAGCTAGAAAGATTGCTCTGAGCTCTAAGAGGTTGATATGTAGAGATGTCTCCTGTGAAGACCAGATGCCTTGAGTGGAGAGATCTTGAAGATGAGCTCCCCAACCCCTTGGAGAGGCATCTGTTCTAACGGTTGCTTGGGGTAACACCTGTTGAAAGGGGGACCCTAGGAACAGATTTTGAGTGGACTTCCACCACTGGAGAGAGCAAAAGAGGCGACTGGAGGCTGCTATTTTGTCTGACAGGCACCCCGATGCCTGGGTCCATTGGGTGGACAGAGTCCATTGAGCTGCCCTCATGTGAAGGCGAGCGTAAGGAACCACATGCACAGTGGATGCCATGTGGCCTAACAGTTTTAACATCTCTCGAGCAGTTAAATGGGCTTTTAACTGAATTTGTGAGGCTAACTGCACCAAGCGTAGGCAACCGGTCTGGGGAAGATAGGCCCTTGCAGTTGTGGTATCCAGCAAGGCCCCTATGAACTCTAATGACTGAATAGGGGTGAGATGGGATTTTGGGATGTTTATTACAAGTCCCAGATACTGAAGGATACGCCTTGTGCAGGTTAGAGAAGTCTGGGCCTCTGACTGGCATGGAGCTCGGATGAGCCAGTCGTCCAGAAATGGGAATACGAATATCCTTAGAGTGCGTAGAAATGCAGCTACTACTGACATGCATTTTGTGAACACCCTTGGTGCAGAGGCCAGACCGAAAGGAAGCACTCTGTATTGGTAGTGCTTCCCTTGATAAAGGAATCGAAGGAACCTTCTGTGTGTTGGATGGATGAGGACATGGGTGTACGCATCCTTGAGGTCCAGAGAGCAAAGCCAATCCTGACTCTGAAGGTATGGAAGGAGAGTACCGAGAGAAATCATCTTGAATTTCTCCTTGCATAGAAACTGGTTCAATTCTCTGAGATCTAATATGGGTCTGTAGCCCCCTGTTTTCTTTGGGATAAGAAAGTAGGGGGGAGTAGAACCCTGAGCCCTGTTGAAGAAGGGGTACTTCTTCTATTGCCCCTTGGGCAAGAAGGGTAGCAATCTCCTGACCCAGAAGGTCGAGAGATGTCTGAGAATTGAACTGTCTCACCATGGTGTGAGAAGGAAGGTTTAACAAATGAAGCTTGTACCCCTCCCTTATGATGGAGAGGGTCCATTGCTCTGCTGTGATTTGTTCCCACCTGGGAACAAAGTAAGCCAACCTTCCTGGAATGGTGAGAGGCTCTGGATATTCTAGAGCCAGAAAGGCTAAGCTCTCTAGCAAGTCAAAGGCCCTGAGGAGGCTGAGGCTGTTGGGCCGTAGCAGTCTTAGCAGCCTTAGGCTTGGCCTGTTTCGGTTGTTGCTGTCTCTTTGTAGCAAAACGACCTGCAGAAGATGACTGCTGACCATAAGCAGAATAATATTTCCCTTTTTTGGGAAAAAAAACCCTTTTTGAACAACTTTTTCTTAAAAGGAGCAGAAGTAGACTTTGCAAGTCTAGCTAAAGCAGAATTTTCAGCATCCATCTGGGTGGCCTTTGCTTGCCAATCTTTGCCAAAAAGGTTTTCACCTGTACAAGGAAGGTTTCCTAGTCCATCTTGAACCCAGAGTTCCAAATCAGAAGCTTGTAACCAAGCAACTCTGCGTGCACCTATGGCAATAGCCGAGGCTCTGCTGGCACCTTCAAAAGAGTCAAAGGCTGCACGGTTGGAAAACTTGGAAACATCCTGGGCATGTTTGAGCCAGGTGAGGAACTCTTCCCTTTTATCTTCTGAAAAAAAGGAGATAAAGTTTGCAGGTGATCTGTAACTTCTTTTAGAAACATCCCCATATAGAGACTATAGGAGTTGATTCTGGCAACAAGCATACTGGCCTGGAAAATTCTCCTGCCAAAGGCATCTAAGGTTCTGCATTCTCTTCCTGGAGGAGCAGAAGAGTGCCTTTTTGTATTCTTTATCTTCTTCATAGCAGACTCCACCACAATGGAGTGGTGAGGAAGCTGAGTCTTATGGAAGCCAGGACAAGGAGGAACACGATACATGGTGTCCAACCTGCGAGAATGAGGGGAAGTGGTGAGAGGAGTCTCCCAAATGCCTAACATGTGATCATAAAGAATCTCATGTATTGGTAAAGTGGCTGCCTCTTTAGGAGCCTTAGGATATTGTAAAATATCTAATTTTTTGGCTCTAGGCTCTGTCTCAGGGGCCACTGAGATGGAAAGGCCCCTGGCCACTTCCCTAATGAAGTCTTGAAAAGACAAGTCTTCTGGAGGAGACATTCTCCTTTTTGGAGAAGAGGGCTCCTGAGGATGGATCACCGATGCTTCGACAGAGACCTCTGATTCATCAGAGTCTTCAGAGGAATCAAAGTATCGCCTGTCCGGATGCTCCTGCAGAGCCCGATACGCGTACCGGGTGGTATCAACATTGGGAGTGATCGTACCGATTTGGTACCGATGGGCATCACAGAACAGTGTACCGCTGCAGTCAACACCGAAGCCGATGTCGATGCAATCGGTACCGGAACCGGTACCGGTAACGGAGTTTGTTGCGGTACCGAAGGCGTTGCAGCTTGTATGAATGCCGTGATGGCATGCTGCATGGTCAGGATATTCTGATCCATCGACGCAACCAATGTCTGGATGTCGGTACCAGTGGGAACCACCGGTACCCCAGAACATGGCAACAGGTGATCGGTCGAGGTCAAGCCATCGATGTCAACCTGTGACCCCATAGATAAAGCTTTGGAAGCCGGAGCCTCCTGCCGGGGTAATTTTGCTGGTGCGGATTCCTCGAGAGCAAGCCCGGAGGCATCTCGATACTTAGAGGGAGATTTACCCTTTGAGAACCGGCTGGACTTAAGTTTGGTTACCTGAGATCCATGTGAGGAAGAAGAAGCCCTGGAAGACGTCGATGCCACCGAAGCTGCATCAGAGGGAAACAGGGTACTGAGCTTGGCTGCTCGATTCTGTAGACCTCTTTTAGACATCATGGAACAGGACTCACAATCCGTAATGGAGTGGTCAGGACCTAAACATTTTAGACACCATTCATGGGTGTCGGTGACAGAAATAGTGCCGCTGCACTTCGTGCATTTTTTAAACCCAGATGCGGGCTTTTTTCCATGAAGAAAAATTTCCTAGTCCTAAGGCCAAAGAAGAAAATGCACTGAAGTGAGAAAAAAACAGTAGGGTTTTTTTTTTTTTAGAATAAAGAAAGAAAAGACCGGCAGTACCGGTCCAGCATCGAGAAGGCAGACGCGCGACCAAAGAAATAAAATAAAATAAAGAAATTCTTCAGCGGTGACAGGAACACGACCTGCTGGCTCCGCAGAAAAGAAGAACTGGAGAGAGGCAGTTGGAAAAGGCGGGAAGGCAGCGCGCAGGCGCTGTGGGATGCTCCCAAAAGCTTTCCTTTTGGATGCTGGGGAGCGTTCCCGCGCAGGCTCCGTCGGTACCGACGATACCCATATGTGAAGACTCATTCCTGCTTGTTCCTGGAGATGAGGCGCAACATAGTCCGCGCCATGACCCGAGTGATGCTCTGGACCTGAGCCACCAATGCTCGGAGGCCAGCCACATGGTCTGCCGGTAGAAAGGTGATCGCCCGCTAAGTGTTGAGGTGTGAGCCGATAAACTCCGAGGACTGTGCCGGCTCAAGGTGGGACATGGGGTAGTTGACCAAGAATCCCAGGTGCTCGAGGAGGATCGTGCATGATGCCATAAGGCGGGCTTCCCCGGCCGAGTGCCCAGTGACGAGCCAGTCATCAAGGTTAGGGAAGACTGGTACGCCCTGCCGTCTGAGGGAGGCAGCAGCTGCGGAGAAGCACTTTGTGAAGACTTGTGGAGCAGATGTGAGTCCGAAGGGGAGCACCCTGTATTGGTAATGTCTGTGCTGGGGGTGAATCAGAATGTAGGCATAAGCTTCCCCGAGATCCAAGGAGCATAGCCAGTCGCCCTGCTGGAGGAAGGGCAGCAGGACGCCAAGAGATAGCATTTTGAACTTCTCCCGCTCCAGAAACTTGTTTAGTTTCCAGAGGTCGAGGATGGGCCGTAGACCCCTTGTCTTCTTCGGGATGAGGAAGTACCGGGAATAGAAGCCCCGATCTCTAAGGTGCATTGGTACCCTCTCGACTGCTCGCTGGGCGAGGTGGTTGTGTAACGTCCGCTGAAGGAAGGACTGGTGCGTGGGGAGTCGAGAAGGCTCCGCTGGGGAGAAGGGAGAGGGAAGTCTGTCCAAATGGAGACGGTAGCCATCCCGGACTACTTAGAGGACCCAAGTGTCCGACGTGATGGACGCCCACCAAGGGGCGAAGGAGGACAGACGTCCCCCCACCAGCTGCAGCGCTGCCAGGGGGCAAAAGGCTATGCTGCTGGCATCAAAACCCCTGGGCGGGCTGAGGCAGAGCCAGGGTTTGGGCCTTGTGCCCTTTAGGTTTACGATGACCGATGTGCCGCGGTGGTTGGCGTGGGAGTGGGTGGGTAGTCTCGGTAGGGTAGGACCTTCCGCAGAAAGAACGGCTTCTTAGTTTGCTGTTTCTTTCGAGGTAGGGAGGAGGTCTTACGTGAGAGGCGGGTACGGGTGACGAACTCTGTCTCAATCTTGGTGGCCTTATCCTCCATCAGTTTACCGAAGAGCTGTTCACCAGGTCGGTAGGCCCTTCCACAGAAAGAATGGCTTCTTAGTTTGCTGTTTCTTTCGAGGAAGGGAGGAGGTCTTTTTATTTTATTTATTTATTTAACAGTATTTCTAAACCGCCTTATCTTAATAATCAAGGTGGTATCACAGCAAGCAATCAGGTAAAGTGTGTGTGTTGTACATGCAGTGAGGATAAAACTTAGTTGTGTGAGGGATGTGTTGGGTGCTTGATTTGTTTGAGCTATATACAGGGTGGGCTATTTACAGTGGTGCTAGAATCATATTTTATATATATTCAGTTGTTTGGGAGGATTGGAGTGCTGTTATCCATTCTCTTAGGTTATGTGATGTGACCATAGTGCTCTATGAACAGCATGGTTTTCAGTTGTTTTCTGAAGTCTTTGAGGTCTGGAGTTGCCCTTAGATCGTCCGGTAGATTGTTCCATATTGTTGGAGCAGCCATGGAGAGAGCTCTGTCTGTTGTGTCCTTGCGTGTGTGCTTGTACTCATTTGGGGTGCTGACTCGGTTGCGTGTTTGACTTCTTCTGGGACGTGCGCTGGTTTCCGGTTGTATGAGCAGGTGGAGGCTGTTGGCTGATGTGTGTTCTTTTATCTTAAATAGGTTTATGATAGTCTTGTATCTGATGCGAGCAATGATTGGGAGCCAGTGTAAGTCCTTTAGTGTAGGTGTGATGTGCTCCTGCCTTGCGGCTCCGGATATGATTCGAGCTGCAGTGTTTTGTGCCAGCTGTAGTGGTTTGAGAGCTTGTTTTGGTAGTCCGAGGTATATCGGATTGCAGAAGTCCAGTATTGGGGTTATCAGTGCTTGACAGACTGTACGGAAGTGTTCTGGAGCGAGGAGTGGTTTCAGTCTCCTGATGATTCGCATCCTGTAATATGCTTTTTGGATTGTTTTGTCTATGTGTGGTTTGAGGTTGAGTTTACTGTCCAGAGTAACCCCAAGGTATCTCACCTCCGATCTTATCGGTATCGTGGTGCTTTGTATCTTTATGTTTGGTGGGTGTGTGAAGCTTTGGTTTCGAGTGATGATTAAAGCTTCAGTCTTGTTGTAGTTTATAGCTAGATTGTTGTTTTGGCACCACTTCGCCATTTGGGTAAGGCAGTCTGCTATCTTAGAGAAGTCCGGGTTTTCGATTGATATCGGGGAGTATACCATTATATCGTCTGCATATATTGTGTATTGGATGTTGTTCTCTTTCATAATGTTGCATATTGGTTGGATGTAGATGTTAAAAAGGAGTGCTGAGAGTGCGGATCCTTGTGGTACTCCTTGTTGGACGTTTATGGGCCGGGAGGTGTCCTGTCCCACCTTGACCTGTAGCTGTCTTTCTGTTAGGTACGAGTGGAACCATTTTAGAGTGGTACCGTGTATACCAGTGTTCTTCAGTCTCTCCAGGAGTATATTGTGATCAACTGTGTCGAACGCTGAGGAGATGTCGATGAAGATCATTATAATTCCATTCCTGATGTCGTCAATTATTCTTATGATGCTGTCGAAGAGGTAGATCAGGAGAGTTTCGACTCCATGGTTGGGACGAAATCCGTGTTGGTTGTCGTCGAGAGTTCCGTGTTCGTCAATGTGTTCCTGAAGTTGTAGTTGAACCGTCTTTTCGATTATTTTTGCGAGGAAGGGTATGCTGGAGATTGGTCGGTATGCTGCTGGGTCCTTTTTGTCGAGAGAAGTTTTCTTTGTGATTGGTCTTACTGAGGCAAGCTTTAATTGCTGTGGCATGAGTCCTTGAGTGAGTGAGTTGTGTACCATTTTATGAATGTTTGGTATGAGGCTTGCTTTGGTGGCTTTGACCCATGACACTGGGCAAGGGTCTGTAGGAGCAGTGCTTGTGTTGATTGTGGAGATGATGTCTGATATCTGCTCTTTTGAGGGTGAGTGGAATGTGCCCCAGGTTTTGGGGTGGACGTTCGTTCTGTTGGTTCTACTGGGTGTTGAGCGCTCTGTGGAGTGAAATTTGTCTTTGATGTGGTCGGCGAATATCTGTGGATCCACTTGTATTTCTCTTTCTGCTGCTTGCTCTTTTGTCAGGGTTTTTACTATTTCGAAAAGTTCTCTGGGTTTGTTGATGGAAGAATTTATCAGGTTTGTGTGGAATTCTCTCTTTGATTGGTTGATGTGTTCATTGTAT
Source organism: Ichthyophis bannanicus (assembly GCA_033557465.1). Taxonomy (NCBI): domain Eukaryota; kingdom Metazoa; phylum Chordata; class Amphibia; order Gymnophiona; family Ichthyophiidae; genus Ichthyophis; species Ichthyophis bannanicus. The sequence goes on from CM066032.1 coordinate 645,818,596, forward strand.
TGTTTTTGCTTTGTTAGGTAAAGATGTTGGTCGGAAGTAGTTTTGTTTTTTCTCCATCTCCGTTCAATTTTCCTGAGCTCCCTCTTTTCCTGTCGTATTTTTGCTGAGTACCATGGTTTGTTTTGTCTCTTGTTGTGGTGTTGTTTCTTGGTCCTGTCAACGGATGGTTTGGCGGCGTTAGCTAGGACATTGTTCCAGTTGGAAACTTGTTCCTCCAGGTCCTCTGAGTCAATGTTCAAGTGTTGTATTGTGTCCTGGATGAATTCGTCCTTGTCAAAGGACTTGAATCGTCTTTGTGTGTGGGGGAAGTTCGCTCTTTCGCTTGTCCAGTCTTCTTGTGATTGCAGATTTGTCTCGATTAAGTAATGGTCAGACCATGGTACTGGGGTGATGGTGGGTGTAGAGATTAGGTCTCTTGAAGTTAGGTATGTTGATGCGAAGATGAGGTCTGGGGATGATCCTAGTCTGTGTGTTGGTGCATTGACTATCTGTGTGAATTGAAGTGATGACATTGCCTGAAGGAAGGCCTCTGCATCTTTTGTATTGGCGGACTTGAGGTTGAAGTCTCCGATTAGTAGTGCTGGTTTGTTGTTTGACGTTATGGCACAGGCTTCTTCGAGTATGAAGGCTAGTTCGTCGGGTGGAGCACGGGGTGCTCTGTAGGTTAGGCAGATTGCAATATTCTTGTTCTTGATGCTAATTGTGTTACACTGCTTTGTATCTGTGAGATTCAGTGTCTTGAACTTGAGTTCTGTTTTTGCTATTATTAGGACTCCTCCTCCACGCTTGTGGATGCGTGGGCAGTTGTATGCTGAGTAGTTGTTCGGTACTAGTTGGTTGAGTAGTACACTATCGGTAGGGTTGAGCCATGTCTCTGTGATGCATATTATGTCTGGCTGTCGCTCTTCAATGTGGTCTACCAGAGGTCTTACGTGACAGGCGGGTATGGGTGACGAACTCCGTCTCAATCTTGGCGGCCTTATCCTCCATCCATTTACCGAAGAGCTGTTCACCAAGGCAGGGTATGTCTAGGAGTTTTTCCTGGACCCACTGCTTCAGGTCCGAGGATTGGAGTCACGCCTGGCAATGGGTCCCGATGCTAGCGGCCACCACTCGAGCCAAAGACTCAAATCCGTCGTAGGCGGCGTGGGAGAGGTATTTTGAGCACTCCGCAACGGACTTCTGAAGGGTACGGAACCTGTTGAGGGGTTTGCCCGCGAGGCCCGCAGAGAAGCCCCCAGGTTCCTTGGCTAGGTCACGTAAAACCATGCCTGTGTACAAATGGTATGCCTGAATACGGCATGAGAGCATGGACCCTTGATAGGCCTTGCGGCCTAGGGCGTCAAGGGTTCTCGACTCCCTGCCCGACGGAACCGAAGAATGTGACTTCGAGCTTTTGTTTTCTCATGGCTGACTCCACCACCATGGAGGTGTGGGGGAGTTGGGTTTTCCTGAACCCAGGGCCGCGCTGGACCCTGTACATCGCATCAAGGCGCTTGCTCACAATGGGGGCCGATGCAGGGGTCTCCCACATGTGGAGTAGCAGCCTGGACAAAATGGGAGGAACTGGGACAGCAAGAGATTCCCGAGGAGGGGACTCGTACTGCAAGATATCAAGCTCTTCAGCTCGAGGTTCCTTCTCCGCCTTGGTAGCCAGGGTGAAAGCCTGTGCCATATGCCACACGAACACCGAGGAGGAGGTGTCCTCAGGTGGTGAACGCTACTGAAAGGAGGGCTGGGATGGGTCCGATGGGAGGTCCCGATGGGCACGGGTCCTCAGGGGAAGTATCCCCATCCAACTCCCAGCCCAAAAATTTGGAAAAGGAGTCCGATTCTGGCTGGTCGCCTCGCCCAGAGGCTGAGGCCCGTTTGGAGCCGGAGGCCCTGGAGGATCTCGCCCCCAAGGAACAGGAAGGTGAGCAAGACAGACACTGAGGACCCTCACGAGGCCCATGGCTCTCGGGGGTTTCCAAGGCGGATTTTGGTGTTCCTCTTGAGGGAACCTCGGTCTCCAGGCACAGACCAGCGAAGCTGGATACGAATGCCTGCTGGGAAGCTATGAACGCAGAAACGCTGTGTTCTAGTGCCAGCATATGTTTATGTTTATTAAAACATTTTATATACCGCCCAATACCAAAGGCATCTGGGCGGTTCACAATCAATTAAAATAAAATTACAGGCTGCAAGGAAACAGAAAGGACCGCCAATTTAAATAAAAGCAACAGAGAGGGAGAAAAGATAGAAAAACAAAGTAACCAGAGATACATCAACAGGAGAGGGGGGAGGGAGACGAAGACGGGGGGGGGGGGGGGGGGGGGGGGAGGGGAGGTCATATGCCAGACTGAAAAGGTGAGTTTTGAGCTGTTTTTTAAAAGATGTGTAGGATTGCTCAGAGCGAAGAGAAGGGGGAAGCGAATTCTAAAGTCTAGGACCCAGAAAGTAAAAAGCTGAGGAACGAGTGGATTCAAGGTGAGCTTGTGAAGGGGAAGGAAGGGACATACAGTTAATGTGAATGGGACGGAGCAGACAGTGAGGGGTACGGAAATGAATCTGGTCTGCAAGGTAGAGAGGGGTGCCTGTGTGAATTACCCTGTGTGCGAATGTGAGAATCTTGTACTGTATGCAAAATGAGACCGGTAACCAATGTTGATATAGAAGAAGGGGGGTGACATGGTCATAGCGGGAGGCGCGAGTCAATACTCGAACAGCAGCATTTTGAATGCGTTGTAGACGGGAAAGTTGGAATTGTGGCAGGCCAGCTAAGGAGACATTACAGTAGTCGAGACGGGACCTTACAAAGGAGAGAATAAGTGTAGCTAAAGCAGAAGATGAGAGAAAAGGGCGTACAGCCTGAAGCTGTTTAAGAAAAAGAAAAGAGCACTGAACAATTGAAGAAATATGTTCCTTAAATGAAAGGGAAGAATCAAGAATGACGCCAAGATACCTGAGGGAAGAAACAAGAGGAATGGGCTGGGAGGAAAAAGAGGGGGCACAGGTGGGGAAAGGACTCCCAAGGGTGAACCAAATAGCTTCAGACTTGGCAGGGTTTACATGGAGAAAGTTAGAGGTGAACCAGGAGGCAACAGCAGTGAGGCAAAGATTAAGGGGAGAGATATCGGGCACGAGGGAATCAGTATGGTGCAAGAGAATTATATCGTCCGCGTAGTAATACGCGGAGATACCGAACTGCTGGATTAAGAGAGCAAGAGGGGCTAGAAAGACATTAAAGAGGAGCGGAGCAAGAACAGACCCCTGAGGCACACCACAGGAAAGAGGGGTGGGAGCTGAAGAAGAAGACCCAACTACTACTGAGAAGGAGCGACAGGAGAGAAAAGAACGAAACCAGTGAAGTACCACACCAGAAAGGCCAGCATCCTGGAGACGAATGAGAAGAGTGCGATGGTCCACCAGATCGAAGGCTGCAGAAAAGGTCAAGAGAAACAGCAAGAGTGAAAAGACCACGATCGTGAGCAGCATGCAATTCATTGGAGGAGGGAAAGAAGGACTGATTCTGTGCTATGGCCGGGGCAAAAACCAGACTGCCGGGGGTGAAGAACAAGAGAGGCTTCAAGATGGGAGGAGAGCTGAAGGAAGACAAGCTTTTCGAGAAATTTGGAAAGGAAAGGCGTGGGGCCCTGCGACGCCGACACTGGGGTCACCAGGTCGGGCGTCGAGGAGGAGAGGGGGTCCTTGCCGGGACGACCCTCGGGAGACCTGGCGCCATCGCCTGGGGCCTCAAGAGTCTGTTCGCAGTACCTTACGAGGCCGCTCCTTGTCCGACTCTCGGGAACGCAGAGGGGGGCTAAGCGACCGAGCGTGGGAGCGCTCACGCTTGTTGGGAGCCCCCGACAGCGACTTCGAGGTCTTCTTCTTCTTATGTTGCTCCACTTCAGGGGACCCCTGGTCGGAGTGCCATCTTGAGTGCGGAGCCGAGGTGGGGGACCCCACCGGCGGAGAGACGACCGAGGGTGTCACCGGGGATTCCGAGGCAGCCTTTCGGGAAATGTCCTCGGACGTCTGCTTACGACTGAGCAGGGCTTTGGAGGACATTTTCTTACAAAGCGAACAGAGCTCTGGATCATGGTTGGCTCTGAGACACCGTAGACAACAGTCATGGGTGTCCGTAAGCGACATGTTCTTGGAGCATCTATCACATTTTTTGAAACCAGTGGCCATCAGGGCAAAAAGGGCCCCCATGAAGTCGAAGACCCACGTGGCCAGCGGTTAGAAGAAAAAAGGGCACGAAGCCCGCCAACAACAAAAATTAGGAAAAAATATGTCCCCTTTGCTCAAAAGAGATAGGAGCAAGGGGGAGGACAGGTAGAGGGCTGGTGCAACCAGAAAACAGTAGGCCAGAGGCCGGAAAACGAAACACTTTTTCCGAGGGACGAGGATGTGCGTCCGAAGTGCTCCGTGGAAAAAGGGAGACTGAGCAAGATGGCACCCTTGGGCGGGAAGAGGACCACGCATGCATGGCAGCAATCCCAAAGGCTTTCTTTGAAAGCTGGGGAATTGCTCCACGCGGGCTCTGTTGGTGACGACATCACCCATATGTGAGGACTGACTTTCTGCTTGTTCCTGGAGAATGGAAACTACAATAATCCACTCTGTATACAGTGCAAAACTAAAAAAGAAACTAGAATCAGAAATAAAATGTACTCCTCCACTAAGTAAACTACAAAACAGAAAAAAGGCACTTTCCTAAAGCTTATCCCTCACTCTATGCCACCATTGTCCTCTCAATAACCCTCTCTCCAACGATTCCATTTTAATCACCCTCCCCCACCCCATACAAAGTTGCATTAATCTACTGTACAATCAAAATAGGTAATTTGCAGTCACATTGTTTAAATTACTTTCAGAGAACTATTTAGAACCCAGTACAAAGATGGTGACACTTTACTTACCAGATAATAGCCTTTCCTCGAGTCCTAGACCAGTCCAGATAAGTGGGCGTAGAGTTATGTGCCTGCAGGCCCTGGCAGCAGGAGAGCTGCATTGAGCTGGGCATGGTTTGCCTGCCTTGGCTCCCCGGGGATGAAAGAGAAATTAGACTTACCTGCTAATTGTTGTTCCTTGAAGAACTCCAGTCCAGTCCCGCACCTCTGGGTAGTGCACCTCCTCCAGCAGCTTGGAGACTGAGCATGTCATCTTTTTGATGACACTAGTGCACATATGCAGCTGGCACCGCCCACCAGCCCCAGTACCTATTGACAAAGCAGACTCAGAGGAGCAACAAATAAGTAGTTAAACATACAACAAACATTTCTACGTCTAAATAAACTAGTACCCCCTCCATCCCCTGGAAAGGACACCCTGTCCCCCCCCTCCAGGATGGGGAGGCCTACCAGTTGAGCGCTTGAGCAACTCCAACCAGCAGGAAGCAAGCAACCGACAGCTCTTCTGGTCCGCCCCTCCCCCAAACACTGATTACACACCCTTCCCCGGCTCCCCCTGGCCACTTCCTCCACCAAGGGAACCAGCTTCAGGACCAGGGTGTGCATAGATTATCACAGAAAGCACTCAGGGAGGGTTCAGGGACTGGACTGGAGTTCCTTAAGGAACAACAATTAGCAGGTAAATCTAATTTCTCTTTCCTTATCGTCCCTCCAGTCCAGTTCCCGCACCTCTGGGATGTATCAGAGTAGTTAAACTAATGGGAGGGACCTGCACAACCAGCCTGAAGCACTGCCAATCTTTATTTTTATTTATTTATTTATTTACATTCTCTTATATACCGCGCTATTCTGCATCAGTGCGGTTTACATTGAACAAACTGAAATTACATTGAACAGGGCATTATAACTTGGAGATAACTATTTTACAGGGAACATGGGCTATGGAGGGTTAAGTGGCTTGCCCAAGACCACAAGGAGCACCTGTGGGACTAGAAACCCCAGTCCTTCCGGTCCAAGGTTGCTGTCCTCTAGTGGGATTTGAACCCCCGACCTTCCGGCCTGAAGTACCTTGCCCCAACCACTAGGCCACTCCTCCACTCCAAATCTGAAACGAGCATCCCCCGCCGCTTGGACATCCAGGTGAAAGTGAAAATATTCAGAAAAAAAGTATGCCACCCTACAGATCTGCACCGGCGGAACTAAACTATACTCTTTGCACGAGGCTGCCTGAGCCCTCGTGGAATGTGTCTGCAACCCCGCTAGCACTGCTCTACCCTTCAAGATGTATGCAGGCATGATTGCCTTACTGATCTATCTGGAAATGGAGGCTTAGCTGCCGCCTCACTTTTGCGCGACCCACCAAACAGAACCAACAGATGGTCCCGATCTCCAAAAGGATGAAGCCCTTTTCACATACCTTTGTATCCAAGTGGCACAGCTGTGGAGTGGTAGAGCCCATATACGCTCTCGCCCACATCTGAGCTCGCCATGAAATGCTCACACCACCTTGGGCAAAAATGAAGGTACCGGGCGCAAGACCACTTTCTCCTTGGAGAAGGAAAGGAATGGTTCCTGCCATGACAGGGTCCGAAGCGCCAAAATCCTGCGTGCCGAGCAAATCGCCACCAAGAATACCATTTTCAGAGTCAAATCCTTCAGGAAAGCTCAATTCAATGGCTCAAAGGGTTCCCCAGACAGCACCAGATTGAGATTGTAAGGCGGTACCACTGCCTTCTTTGGCAGACGGAGGTGGGTCACTGTCCCTAGAAAGCTCAGCCCATCTGGGTGTGTACCCAACGGCGCACTATGGACTTTCCCACGATAACCGGAAATCGCCGCCAGTTGCATCCTCAAGGAACTGGCAGCTAGACCCTTTTCAAAACCGGATTGCAAGAATGCCAAGATGTCCGGGACAGAGGCAGTGGAAGGGCGTGCCTGCTTCTCTCCGCACCATGATTCAAAGATGTGCCCTATGGGCCCTTTGGGCCTGTAGCAAGGTTGCTATCCCTGAGCCCGATTATCCTTTCTTCAACTCCGCCCTTTCAAGAGCCATACCGTAAGCGATAATTGATACACCTGGGGCATATGAAGCAGCTCCTGTGTCAAGAGGTCCTTCCAACTGGAAGCCACCACAGTCAATCCGCCAGTATCCGAATCAGGTCAGCATACCACTGGCACCTCGGCCAGTCTGGTGCCACCAGAATTACAAATCCCCGGTGCACCTCTAGCCATTGCACTAACCAGCCTATGAGCACTCAAGAGGAAAAACAGAGAAGACCCTCTTCGAGCTACTGCTGAATTAGAGCATCCAGGCCCTTGGACTTCCTCTCTTCTTCTGCTGAAAAACCGGCAGGCCTCGGCCTACTCGAACATTGCCATTAGGTCCATGACTGGTGTGCCCCATCGGCAGACCACCTGCTCGAACACCTCCTGATGAATCGCTGCCCATCCGAATAGCTTTTCAGCCGCCTGCTCCTCCAGGGCTGCACTGACTGTGCTTCCTTTCCGGATGATGTAAGCTACCGTGGTCACATTGTCCAAGACTTGGACAACCTTCCCCTGCAACCATGGCTCGAAACGTTCTAGTACCAAGGTCACCGCTCGCATCTCGAGCCTGTTGATCGACCACAGGGCCTCCTGCGGACTCTTGTCCCCGAACAAAGCATCCTTCGCAATGGGCTCTCCATCCTGACAGGCTGGCATCGGTCATCAGAGGAACTCACACTGTGGACTCCTTCCAGGCTCCCCACATGCAGCCATCAACTAAGGGCTCTCCTGGCGCTCCGCGGGCAGGGGAGTACTTGGGACCATTGACTGAGCAGAGCCCTCTGCAGCGATTGCATGTGCGCCCTTGCCCATGGGACTAGCTCGAGAGTGACTGCCATGGTCCCCAGGACCTGCAGATGCTGCCACTCTGATGGTCTTGCCATCTTCAGGACCTGCTGTATCCACTGTCGTAGCTCCTGCGCTGGTGAACTGGCAGGAATATCCTGCCCACGCATGAATCAAAGCACGCTCTCAAATACTCTAGCTCCTGGGGCAGCCGTAACTGACTTTTGGCCAGGTTGACCCCAACCGAGACTTTGAAGGAACTCTCCCACCTGCGCTGTTGCTCTTTTCGCTATCGTCCCTGGACTTCGCCTGGACCAACCAATCGTCTAGGTACGGGTGGACGAGAACCCCTTCCTTGTGGAAAGCTGCCGCCACCACCACCACCATGACCTTGGTGAAGGTATGGGGGTTGTTCACCAGACCGAAGGGCAACGCTCAAAACTTGAAATGGCCCCTTGGCACCGGAAAGCGGTGAAACTGCCTATGTTCTGGATGGATGGGAACGTGTAGATACACCTCTGCGAGATCGAGAGTCACCCAAAATCTCTGCTTCCTACTGCCATTATTACTATGACAATGCGGTACCCGGAGACCGTAGTTCATGCCCTCGAAGTCGAGAATTGGGCGAAAGGAACTTTCCATTTGGGCACCATGAAATACATGAAGCATCAACCGCAGACATACTGGTTTTGCGGAACCAGTTCCACAGCTTTCAGCTGCAGGAGACAAGTCAAGGTCTCTTTGACTGCTGCCAACGCCGCTGCACCCACTTTGGGTGATCAAAGGAGCTCGTTCTTGCTCCGGCAGCAGGTATAGGCGTGTCATGGATTGCACCGCTTTAAGGCCAACCTCCGGCAGATCCCACTCATCCTGGATCATCTGTCTTTCTACTCCATGTACTGGTAAGACTTTCTGCAATTTCCGTACCGCCTGGAACAGCGGATCCTACAGCGCCTCTTCCTCTGCCGGGAGGTTAGCAGGCATATTCAGGGGCCTTGAGGGTCTCCAAGGTACACATAGAATGTGAGCCCTTTGGGGACGAGGAATTGTATCAGTACCCGCTTGTAGTGATTATAAACTGCCCTAATGGCCTTCAGCCTGGGCAGTATATCAAGAAATTGCATAAACCTAAACATAAGCATTAAGATGAGCACTGGTAGCTCCTCCCGGTGGAAAACCCGAACAATCCGGGCCTGATACTCCTATTCTAGGCTCTCTCCTTCTTCCAACTCCTCCTGCAGATCTAGCTCCGTGTCAAGGTCTTCCCCATCCAGTCCCTCCGACAACGGCGATTGCTGCCATTCCTCTAAGTCTCTAGCCTGCTTAGATGCCACTGCATCTGACATCCTCTTAGCCCTGTGTACTGGGGCTGAGGAGCCCCAGTACACAGGGCAAAACGCCTTCTGCAAAAGTAAGAAAAACTCCAGTGAGAACTCCCCTAGGAGCCCTACTGCTCCCTGGGCTCAAGGGGTGGGTGGTCTGGGCATCGTGCAGGGACCGGGGGCCGGATCCGCTGAAGGTAACATGGTGCCACCCGCCCCCAGGGTCTCTTGCAACTGGGAGGGACTCTCCTGCTTCATCTCATCCTGCAGGTCCTGCTCCCATGACAGCCTCTTGCGTGCAGTTTAGGCAGACACCTGCTTCCGAGACCACACCACATCGGGGACTGCACTTTTTGAGGATTTTTAGATTGCGCTGCAGTGTTGTATCTTAAAGATATGAAATGGACCTTGCCCTGATCCAATCAAACCGACACGTTCTCCGAGTAAAGTTTACGTTTTTTTTCTAATACTACAAATGGCTATAAGGGAGTACAGCTTCCCTTACAAGCAATATTACCGATTTACTAGGTACATAATCTGGACTAAGCGACAAGAGATGATTATGTCAGGTTACTCACTGACCATAGACAGATGGAAGGATTTCATTTGTGTCCAATCCACTGACTGACTATCTTTCAAATTAAATACATTTCTTGTATGCAGGTACTTCCTGTTTTCCCCAGAGCTGTAGCTGCTACAAACCTATATGTAGCACCTCTTTTTTTTTTTCACTTATCTTTATTTCTGTCTCTGACTTTTTATCTAACCCTTCTCAGGAGAAAGCAACAATGTTTCAACCAAGTGCCAGTTACATCACCTGACCTAACACAACAGCCCTCTGAAAATCCGCCCAACAACAAACAATGGCCTATCTGATTAGGCCTTTCCCACATGTCTGCATCAAGTCATTGTGTACTGAATCAGTTTTGAGCTGTATAACACAAGGAATGCTTAAGGATTAAGTGGAGTTCACGCCCCTTGATACCATCCTATACCAGGAACTGCGGTCTGGCCAGCATGGTGGGAAGGGCTGGGGGCACTCCCCAGGACCGCCCTCAATCTGTACCCGGGTAGGTAAAAGGATCCCCAGCACAGTGCACCTCACAGGCTCAGGCACAGAGCACTAGAGTACTTGAACTAAAATAAAATAAAACCAAACCAACATCTAATTAACTGAAACTGAAATTAAAAAGAAACTGCAAATGGCCACCTAGGATGAGGCTGCTCTATCCTCCGGTGGCTACCTCTCCCAGACACCCAAAACACAGCAGGGGGTTAAACACGTGCGGGCCTGAATAAGAAGAAATCGCGCCTAAATGCAGCAGGGGGAGTTTCCCACACAGCTGCAGGCTCCCAAACATGCGGCTGCAGGCCGCTCTCTGTCTCCTCGTGTTCTGGTGGTTGCTAGGGGTTCCTGCTGTCCCCCCCTGCCACTCTTATCTTGCAGCCTCTTTGCCACATGGCTTTTCTATCCCTCATGCTCAGCCTTCCTTCCCAGCTTCGGCGTTGAGGGGGGCTGACTCGGGGTTGCCAGTTTTCACTCCTGTCAAGCCCCTGCAGCAGCTCCTCACCCGATAACAGGTTCAGGAGCAGCCAGAAGTCTCGGACTGAGGAAGGCCCCCACAGAAACCCCCCCCCCCCAAAATCCTGGGGGGGAGAGGGGGAAAAAGGAATATCCTCCCCTCTGCCCTGTTGACCCCAGGGTTCTCTGTTCCTTCTGATTTTTTTTTTACACTTCTGCCTTTAAAAACAAAGAAACCTGCACCTTAACAGGAGAAATAAAAGCAAACTCTAACTAAACCTATCTCCTTAGTTGTCTCTTCAGTGAGTCCAGCACCCTGGCTCACAACCTCCTCCAACTGCTTGGAGATTGAGTTTACTGGGGCTGGTGGGCGGTACCAGCTGCATAATCTACACTAGTGTCATCAAAAAGATGACATGCTCAGTCTCCAAGCTGCTGGAGGTGCACTACTGGACTGGAGGGACGATAAGGAATACCAAATCAAAGTCTCTGAATTGTCTGACTTGTTTTGTGGGGGCTGCCCAACCTCATTTGCCAGATAGTGCAGTGTGTCTGTCGGGTTGGGCCGCTCAGGGTGTACATTGGTGCAAATGAATGCAAAGAGAGTGAGGGGACCCAGAGACCCCAGGGTCAGAGTTGACATGTCAGAAAGACTCAGCTTGCTACAGAAAGAAGAATTCTGGAGAGGACAACCCAGAAACTAGGAGTTCCCTGACAGGAATAAAGTCCTCACCCATGGGGGAAAGAGCTGTCTTCAGACCCTTACAAGAAGGGGAATGGGCAGTAGAATGAGCGCTCGAGTCCAAGACCTGGAGATCATCTTTTTTCACTGCTGCATCCACCGCCTCCTGCAGTAAAGACAAGCAGGCCAGGGCATCCATGTCCCCTCGCTGTGAGAGAGGAGATGGGTCCCCCCAAGAGCGTATCTGAAGTTTCCATACAAGAATTGCAAAAACCAGAATTCAGTGACACAATTCTGCTTTCCGCAGACCAGGCAATGTTTCTTAAAAGTCAAGATGTCTCTGTCAACAACATGAATCCTAGACACCGCTAACAGCTCGGCTTCACCAGCTTGGGGCACACTGATAAAGCCATGGAGGAACTAACACCATGTGATATGGCCATAGGGGCACTAACTACGCACACAGAATAAAGGAGTGTACGTAACACTTGGTATAGCGAGGTGTGTACAAAAGTGCATGAAGTGCAGCTAATGCACACAGGCAGCTCAGAAAGGTGGGAAAAATGGCAAGAAAAAACAGCGCCGCACCAACAAATGCACTGTCTGGCGGATGAAGTCAGGCAGCCCCCACAAAACAAGTCACTTGGTTTTGGTTCTCACTCCTGTGGATCCCAAGGCAGGAAAAACATGCCTGGTTCAGTGAAATTCCCCTGCCACCAGGACCTGCAGGTACATATCACTATACCCACTTGAATGGACTGGTCCAGCAGGATGATATGGAATAAATCATTTATTCCTTTACATTTCCTAAATATGCCCTTTGAAAATTAGCTTGAATTAACCCCTGCTCCCACTCTCTTTCCCGCGATAGTCCTACTTAACTTGATTTGCTCCTTCCTCTGTATATTCTGCTGCCTTTCCTCTTGTCAGGCATAGATGGCAGCAGTCATACTCTCTCTCTCAGCTCTTATCCTTCCTTACTCACTTTTTCAGCCCTCTCACATTAATGCCCTTATTTATTCTTTCACTGTCCCAGGCCCCTGATTCATTCTCCAAAGCACTCTGAACTCCTCCTTGTCCACTGTTATACTGCAGACTCCTTGCTCATTCTGTTACTCGCCCAGCAACCTCCCCTGCTTGCTGTCACACTCCCAACCCCCCCCCCCCAATACTCATTTTATTGTCTTAGCCCTCATCCCCCTCTTGCCCACTGCTCTCATTATCCCAACCCTCTTCCTTTCACTCACCCTTTGGAAACCTCCATCTGTTGCTCTGTCGCACCCCCAACCCTTCGGCTCACTCTCCCCTGCATTCTTGACTTACCCCTCAACTCCTAGCAGGACAGGCAGCAGATGTGGCAATATGGGCCTGGTCAAGGCAGTGATGTTACTGAAAGGACATGAGTTGGCAGGCCATGTTGTTGTTTTTAAGTTTGGGTTGTAGAGGATCAAGGCCAGCGAGTAGTAGTACATATACAGTACATGATAGTGTTAATGGCAATAGTGATGAGGAAGAGCAGGACCAGTGGCAGGAACTAGGCTGAATCGTAAACTGATAAGTGATACCTGTGGATATTGCGCCAGGCTGTAGTGGTTGCTGTAATACTAGCATGTCACTGATGTGGTGATCATCTGGGGCAATAGCTGCTGCTGCAGAGGAAGCTGCCCTCAGGACTTTGCTACTATATACAGCTTGGGCTCCTCCTACATGATCCAACTCTGCACATCTTGCATGCTTAACTATGAAGTTTGATCTGCACAGGCTGATAGGTCCTGTGAGACTATGGGGTCCCATGCAGATTAAACTTCATAACGAAGCCGGAACAAACAAAAGAATTGATTGTTTTTGGCAAAGGCAAAGGAGAAAACTGGGGCCTCCTGCTGGCTCTGTGACACATCTACTGGCTCTTCATGACACATACCCCGATTAAGAAAGGGAAGGAAATGGAGAGTATGCCTTGCTTTTTTACAATGATCCTGTTTTGTTTTTTTTTGTTTTTACAAAGATTTTAAGTATAGGTACCATTTTCAGGGAAAGGCTGTAAATAAGTGTGAAAATGAATAGAAGAAACTGAGAAAGGGATTTTGATCAGCAGATTAGATAAGTAATAATGCATCCTACATTTTTTAATAAATCTATGTTAGTATAAATCTGGAACAAACAAGTGTCAAACATAAAATGTTGTGCCTTATGCGAGTGGGGGTGGCTGTGCAGATCCCGGAAGGATTAACAGTGAGCATAAGACCGCTGGGGATGAGGAGGGGGATACAAGGTTGCATCATTTAACAGATTCCACTTCAAATAGCAAAAACCATGATAAACCCGTAAGGTGCTGGTTTGCCTGAAAAATAAAAGCCTACATTTGCAAATGAAAAGCCCCTAATTATAGCAAAGAATAACCAGACCATGCACCTTCTAATTAGAAGGAAATATACCGAGGGCACATGCATGCTCACCTCCTCTTTCTTTTTCTTTGATCTGCTTTCTTCTCCAAACTCGCTATCAGAATCTGCCTTACGTTTGCTGCCATCAGATTTCTCTGTTTCATATGCAGATTTTTGTGACTGTAAGAATTCTGCAATCAGATCTGGACAGTCCAAGTTCTCCTCAGGCTCCCAGGTGTTATCCTCACTGCAATCAAAACACATATTGGGCACCAAGACGAGCTGATGCCTCTATCCCACTCCCAACCCTAGAGCATGTGTTGCACTTTTCTCCAACCCAACTCCTACCTGAGCCAAATATTCCTGAGGCCCAAAGGACTTACTCTGAAAAACCTTTCCATTTTAAAAGATATTCGACTTTTCCTTTCACTACCCGCCGGTCCAAGACTTTCTCCACCACATACTCTTCCTCTTCTTCTTCCAGTACCTCCTCCACTTTCTTCTTGTTTTGCTTTTTTCCCATTGCGTTAGCCAGTTTTTCAGCTTAAAGGAACGCTGCTGAATTGGTAGAGAAGCAACAAGTCAAGATTCTCTATTCCTATCAGTCTAGAAAGGCAGAAAAAGCAAATGCAGGGATTGCAGAACATGGTACTGTGGTTGCTTGGAGCCACATGAAAAAGAAATATGCAGAGAGACTACATGGAATGGGAAGGCAGGGTATGAAAACAGGCTGAAACAAAAAGTAAATTTAAGCATAAATGAGAAAAAGTACAAAGACATGTTCCTGGCTCTTAAACATTGCAGCAGTCGCCCAGACGTTCTAAAAGGTTTTTCAATCTCAAGGGATTTTATTTCTATTTAAAGTGATCCCCAAGGGAATGGGCACATTCCTTTATACTTACTAAAGCAGGACTGGGTGTGCATAACGCTCCTCAGAGAAAGTCGAGGCCGTGTATGGAAATGATAAAATACAGTGCTGAGAAAATTTGTGAACCTCTGCGATTGCTCTGTGTTTTCAGCACAATTTATACTAAAACACAATTAGATTTGAATCTGATCCCTGATAATGGTGAAAAATAAGGATACCTATTGTTAAATCTTTTGACTAAATGACCTACTTGAATAAATTTTAAAAAAGTGTATGAACCCTATGGCACCTCTTTGAATGGCAATAACCATCTGTTTCCTGTTCCTGTTCAGAAAGGTCTCCCACCACCCTTGAGAAATCTTGGCCCATTCTTCCATACAGAACTGCTATAACTCTGGGACATTTCAGGGCTTCCTTGCATGAACAGCTCGCTTGAAGTCTTGCCATAACACTTCAAAGGGATTTAGGTCAAGACTGACTGTCAATACAAAATAAAACAAAAACGATCTTTTCTTCAACCATTCTGTAGTAGATGTACTTGAATTTGGTGTCATCGTCTTTCTGTATGACCCACTTTTGACTGAGCTTGAGCTAAAAGATGGATGGTGTGACATTCTGCTCCAGAAAAATTTCTCAATATAAAGCAGAATGCATGGTTCCATCGATGATGGTAAGTCATCTAGGTCCACATGAGGCAAAACAGTGCTCTCTTGCTCACTGTTCAGTAGTGTGTGCAATTCTGGAGACCACACTTTCAAAAGGATATAAACAGGATGGAGTCGGTACAGAGGGTGCCTACTAAAATGGTTAGTGGTCTTCATTATAAAGCATATGGAGACAGATTTAAAGATCTTAATATGTATACTTTAGAAGAAAGGTGGGATAGAGGAGATATGATAGAGACTTTTAAATACCTTTGTGGCATAAATGCATGAGAGCCTCTTTCGAGTGAGAGCAAGCTCTGTAACAAAGGAGACGTAAGAAGAGGGTGAAAGGGGACAGACTCAGGAGTATTATGCAGAAATATTTCTTTACAGAAAGAGTGGTAGATGCATGAAGTAGTCTCCCAGTGGAGGTAGTAAAGATGAAGACAATATCTGAATTTAAGAAAGCATGGGACAAACACACAGGGCCGTCCTGTCCACTAGACGGCTGCTTAGGGTGGCACATATGGCCTGCCGACCCCCCACGCACCGAGCTGCATCACCCCCCCTCCGGGGTTGAGCTGTGCTGCCACCGATTCCAGTGGCAGGGGGAGACAGCTAGGCTCGGCAGCAGGCCATGTGCTTCGGCACACACAGCCTGCCACTTCTGAACCCCTGAGGTTATGTCGGAGGGGGGTCAGAAATGGCAAGCCATGTGTGCCAAAGCACATGGCCTGTCGCCGAGCCATGCCCTTCTCGAGCCTGCTGCTGGAATCGGCATGGCATGACTCGGGGGGGGGGGGGGAAGAGGGGCACGGTCAGGGCTTCTACCTAGGGCGGCAGAAACCCTTGGGTCGGCCTTGCAAACACAGACGCTCTCTAAAGGTAAAAAGGGGGACTACAGTAGTTAATATGGAAGGGCAGACTAGATAGGTCATATGATCTTTTTCTGCTACTATGTTTCTGTTTCTATATGTTCATGCATCAACCATCAGGAAAATCTGAATGGGAATGGAGCTCATCCAAGGACAGCTATGAAGAAACAACTTCTCTCTAAAAAGACTATTGCTGCTTGCCTCAAGTTTACCAAAGAGCATCTGGATGACCCACAAGACTTCTGAAATAAAGTTTGCTGGACAGATGAGTCAAAAATTGAACTTTTTTGGTCACAATAACAATTGTTTCCTCATCGTCTCTCCAATCCAATCCAAATGTGAGGGTTTATGCCTTCCTATCATCAGAAGGAGAATGATGTCACCCTATAAGGGTCCTGTGCAGCCATCCTCTCACCAGTATTTCTCAGTTTCCAGTAGATGGAGATTCTCTAAAGTCTGTGCAGTCTGGGTCTGGATTGAAGAGACATTGCAGGAACTGGAGGCAGACCAGTGGGCGTAGTATGGCAATAGCCAACTAGAGGACCCTGGGGTGCAGAAAGCGTGGTAACAGGTGATCTCAGGAACAGCAGGAATCAGTTTTCATATATGACAACATTGGCATCAACGGAGCCCTGCGCGGGAACACTCCTCAGCATCCAATAGGAATGCTTTTGGGAGCATCTTTCCATGCATGCATGCTTGCCTTTCCAGTCAGGTATATAGCATAAGAAAAAACCCTGTAGGAAAACTAAAAAGGAAATACAAAAAGAAAATGTTAGTCCCATCCACAACTCCGAGAGGAGGCGGGCAGGTTGTGAAGACTGATTCCTGCTGTCCCCGGAGATCACCTGTTATAGGCAAGTAACCATGCTATCTCCAGGAACAAGCAGGAATGCAGTCTTCCAGGCCCGTGTAAGCCTGAGCCCATGGGGAGGACCCAAAAGCTGCAGGAGGGTAAAGCAGGGATCTGCCAGACTCAGTCCCTCAGGCACACTCTCAAGTGAGTCGGCCACGGATGGTATGAGGGGGTGTAGTTAAACTTCAGAAAGGTGTCATAAGATGGCTTGGCCAAATTGGGTGTCTCGAGCAGAGTCTTTGACGAGACAGTAAT
Source organism: Ichthyophis bannanicus (assembly GCA_033557465.1). NCBI lineage: Eukaryota > Metazoa > Chordata > Amphibia > Gymnophiona > Ichthyophiidae > Ichthyophis > Ichthyophis bannanicus. The sequence continues at coordinate 645,835,734 of CM066032.1, forward strand.
GGGCAGCAAAGGTACAGAGAGAAGACCTAGTGGCTGCTAGGCAACTCTCTGAAATAAGAAAAAGATCATGGGTTGGCAACTGTGGCAGACATAGCTCGGACATTGTGGGAGGCAACATGTCCCTGCAGGGAAAGACCGGCCTGTGTATACGCAAAAGAGATGCAGTCAGCAATCCAGTTGGAAAGGGTCCGCTTGGATACCGGCAGGGCCGGCCCGTCCATTGAGCGAGAATGTTTTTTGCACAGGGCCCCGCGTTTCAGGGGGCCCCGTGCAAAAAACATTCCGATCCAAAAGTAAAATTAAAAAAAAAAAAAGCTGTCTGCTGCCGCTTCCGGGGCCGCCGCGGCAGAATCGAGTGTGCCGCGGGGCCCCCCTGCCCCGGTATCACCTCTCTGCCGGCTTTCAGAGCGCGAGGGGAGAGTTTCTCCCTCGCTGCTCTGTTAAGCCCGCGGGGGCTTAACAGAGCCGCGAAAGGGAAACTAGTCCCTTCGCGCTCTGAAAGCCGGCACGTGTGACTGAAGCTGGAAACAGTGAGCTGATCCCGGGGAGGGCAGGCTCTGCCGGGCACAGGGTGGGCCCCGCGGCACACTAGATTCTGCCGCGGTGGCCCCGGAAGCGGCAGCAGACAGCTTTTTTTTATTTTAAATTTTCCCTGGGCTGGGCTGGGGGTGGGGGGGTTAGGAGTGGTGATGGGCGCTGGGGGGGGGGTTAGGAGTGGTGATGGGCGCTGGGGGAGTAGGAGTGGTGATGGGCGCGGAGGGGGGCTTAAACGAAAAATTGGGTGATGGGGGATTAGGACTGGAAATGGGCTGGTGGGATTAGGACTGGAAGTGGGTTGATGGGGGGTTGGGACTGGTAATGGGCTATGGGGGGGGCTTAAACTGAAAATTGGGTGATGGGGATTAGGACTGGAAATGGGCTGGTGAGATTAGGACTGGGAGTGGGCTATGGGGGGCTAGGACTGGTAATGGGTTGGGGGGTTGCTAGGACTGGAAATGGGCTGAGTGGAAGGGGGCTTGAATTGCAAATAGCTGATGGGGAGGGGGGCTTGGAATGGAAATGGGCGGAGTGGAAGGCGCCTTGAACTGCAAATAGCTGATGGGACGGGGCTTGGAATGGAAATGGGCTGAGGGGAAGTGGGGGGCTTGAACTGCAAATAGCAGATGGGGAGGGGGACTTGGAATGGAAATGGGCTGAGTGGAAGGGGGCTTGAACTGCAAATAGCTGATGGGAAGGGGGGCTTGGAATGGGCTCTTAGGGGAGGGAGCTAGGACAGGAAATGGGCTGATGGAGGGGCTAGGATAGGACTGGGAATTGGGTGTTGGGGGGAGCTAAGATTGGAAATGGGCTGTGGTGGGGGCTTGGATTGAAATGGACTCATGGAGGGGCTAGAACTGGAAGTAGGCTCATGGGGGGCTTGGATTAGAAATGGGCTGAGTGGAGGGGAGCTAGGATTTAACATGGGCTGATGGTGGGGCTAGGAAAGGACTAGAAATGGGCTGATGGGAGGCTGGTATTGGAAATGAGCTGATGAAGGGACTCCGATAGGACTGGAAATGGATGGGGGAGCTAGGACTGGAAATGGACTGATGGGGGGCCAGGACTGGAAATGGGCTGATGTGGGGACTAGAAGGGAGCGGATACTGGGTGGGGCTGGAACTAAAAGGGAGCTGATGTTGGGGGAGATTAGAAGGGGATGGGGCTGGGAGAGTGAAATGGAGAGGGGAAAAATATTTTGTGTGGGAGGGAAGAAAAATGTACAATTGGCCGGGTATTGGGAGACTAAGTGGGGATTGGGCGCAGGAACCCGTTGCCGGCCGCCCTTTCTTCTAAGGCTGCTCTCCCTCCACGGGACAGAGCAGCCCCGACCGCAAGACCAGCCCGTGCTGTCCAATCAGGGCAGTAGCGGAGAGGAGTAAAAAGAGCGCCAATCGGGCGCAGGAACCCGTTGCCGGCCGCCCTTTCTTCTAAGGCTGCTCTCCCTCCACGGGACAGAGCAGCCCCGACCGCAAGACCAGCCCGTGCTGTCCAATCGGGGCAGTAGCGGAGAGGAGTAAAAAGAGCGCCAATCGGGCGGGCCCGCGCCTGAGGGCCTCGCCAGAGGGCCCTTTGGCGTGGCCCTTAGGCAGTGGAACGGAGGCAGGGAGAACCTTCCTCAGCAAAAACGGAATTACTTTATACAACCCCCGATCACCGGAGACCGCAACAGGAACATGAACACTTACTCCTAGAGCACAACGCGAGGAGGTAAGATTAAACGTCTTTAGAAACAGAGACAAGGAAATACAAAACTACCACACGTGCAATACAAAACACCTCCAACCGTGGCTAACGAGGGTCAGGAAAGCTTTGTCATCCCTTCCTACTAAGATTTTATCCTGCCTTTGCTTGCTTGTTTTATATTATAATTACTGTCACTAACAGCTGATACTGTGCTTCCTACCGATACTGTTTTATTTGACGATTAAGGTGCCACCCTGCTTATACAGGTGACTGCTAACGTACTATTAAGAGTTTTGCAAATACAAGTCACTAAAAATCAATAATTGTCAAATATAGCCTCCTGCAATAGTCTTCTAGAAACTAAGTCTGTTATTAGCTTTCTTGTCATTGCATATATATCTCTAAAAATTTGGCCCTTGTATCCAATACCAACACCTCTGTAGGTAAGCCGAAACTGTAAGGTTTAACCCAAAAAAAGTCTGGGAAAGTCTTCCCAAAACTTCACTCCAGAGCTATGGGTACCCTAAATTTCTTTATGATGCTATGCCTGATCACACTGATTCCAGTTTATGCATTTAATTCAAGATTGCACCAACCCATGACTTACCTATACACCCCGCTCTACCTCCTACTCACCACGCAAACACCCGCAGTATCAATACTCGCACCTTACTCCACCCCCCGAATTGTACAAATACACACACCCAACCTAAAGGACTACATCAACAACAATGGGCGAACACAGAGACACCGCAAACCTAGAGCAACAAAAACAAGGTTAAAGCTCCCCCCGCACCAGACCACTCGCAACATGGATCTGCAAAGAACGCATGATGACTGTACCATCACCCTCATCAATGCTCGTTCAATTAGAAACAAGACCCACATAATCTACGACATCATCAAAGACGAGCAACCAGACATCCTCTGCATAACTGAGACCTGGATCACCGTCACTGATGCAGCCATATTAAACCAGATAAGCTACCCCGGATACAACCTGTATAACTGCCCAAGAGAAAATAAAAGAGGTGGAGGAGTCCTCATAATGGCTAAAACCAACCTACAACTTACCACAACATACCTTGACTCAAACACTGACGTAGACATGCTTAAAGTTGAGAACCTGGCACTAGCTATATGTTTGATCTACAGAGCCCCCTCAACAAATCAAGAAGTACTTGCCTCGGTACTGGAAAACATCTCTACGACGCAACCAAGGAAATTCCAAATGATTCTAGGAGACTTGAACTTATCATCAGCAGCTGCCGCACACGCAGTTAATTTCCTAGAAGCCATGTCACAACTTGGATTTCAACAAATAATAAACGAGCCAACTCATGAAAAGGGCCACACACTCGACATGGTCTTCACTCCCATGGGGGACCAGTTCATTGCAGAGAAGCCATTAATAAAGATCAACCCTAAACCGTGGTCAGACCACCACCAAATCGATATTCGGATGAAACTACCGTCTATACCAAAGGACACAAAAGCACGAAGACTAATACAACAACAAAGGAGATTCAACAAACTAAACCTGGAATGTCTGATAAATAACATTCAGACCCACATTGACCTTAAAAGCACGGATATCGATGCGCTAACAGAAAGCTGGAACACCGGAATACAGGCCGCAGCACACCCCAAATGGAGCACCACTCCGAACCTAGCTAAACAGCAATCGGAACCCTGGTACACCGAAGTACTAAACACCAGGAAGAGAGAACTCAGAAAGCATGAAAGAAAATGGAGACGTACGAAATCTATGGAACATAGGATGGAGTATCTCACCCTCCTCGAGAAATACAAAGAAGAGGTGAACGCGGCAAAAAGGTTGCACCACACGAACCTATTGAACAAAGCGATCAACAAACCCAGGGAACTATTTGAGCTGGTGAAATCCTTAACAAAAGCATCCCAACCAGACCAACAGGATGCCTATATCAACCCTCAAACCCTGGCAAACCACTACGCGAGCAAGCTGACTGCAACTCTGTCCGACCCCTGCAGGGGGGAGGTACACCGGGAAGCTATTGTTGAGCAAGAACTGACATGGAGAAACTTCCACAAGATCGATGAGCAACAAACAAGCAACATAATAACTAGCATCAACACCACCACCTCCCCACTTGACCCCTGCCCCACTGCTTGGGTCAAGGCAGCGAAAAAAGATATAGTCCCCCAGGTCTCTCACATTGTGAACCTATCACTACGTCAAGGAATTATGCCTGACCAGCTCAAGAAATCTATAATAAGACCAGTACTAAAAAACAATAAACTTAACAAAACAGACCCAACATCTTATCGCCCCATCTCCAGCATATCCTTCTTAGCAAAAATCATCGAAAAAGCAGCCCTCATACAACTGCAAGAGCATCTAGATGACCACAACATACTAGACATGCAACAATACGGGTTCAGGCGAAACCATGGAGTTGAAACGCTTTTAATAGCACTACTCAATAACCTCCACAAAGGCTTGGAAGACAGGAAGAAAACTTTCTTACTAATCTTCATTGACATCTCCGCCGCTTTTGATACTGTACATCATGGTATCCTGCTAAAAAAACTGGAATCAATAGGAATCTCGGGAACCACCCTTAAATGGTTCTCCTCCTATATCACGAACCGAAGTCCACAGGTACAATTCAATGGAGAAAAAGCTGAAGGGTTCACTCAAACACAAGGAATACCCCAGGGATCAGCCCTCTCGGCTCTACTTTTCAACATCTACATGCAGCCCCTCTGTGACATTTTCAAAAAACATAACATCAACTACCATATCTATGCAGACGATATTATGTTATACACTCAATTGGACACTAATAACCCAAAGTATACACAGCTTGAAGCATGCCTGTACGAGATGTTAGCATGGCTCCAGCAAAACAACATGGCAATTAACCATAAGAAAACCGAAGTAATGTATATATCAAGTAAACCGAACTTTGAACCCCCTCCGACGGTTACCCTCTGCAACAACACATACAACACAAAAAACGAGATCAAATACCTGGGTGTCACACTGGACAGCAAGCTCCAACTGGAAAAACATCTGAGAAGAACAAACAAAGCCATCTTCCACAAGCTCAGAGTCCTACAGCCACTGAGGAACTTAATCGATCCCTGTGATTTTCGGACGGTGGCACAAGCACTCATTATGCCGCACTTAGACTACTGTAACGCCATACTACAGGGACTGCCAAAGAAAACGCTAAATATATTGCAATTGGCCCAAAATGTGGCGGCAAGGATCATCACACGAACAAGAATCACTCAACGCATCACACCTGTACTGATCGATCTACATTGGTTACCAGTTGTGGCCAGAATACAATACAAAACTTTGGTAACCACATTCAAGCTCATACATGACATAGCACCCTCATTCCTCTCAACACTGATCAACAAGCAACCAACCAACCGAGACAGGCGAACTATTAACTCTGACACATTACAAGTTCCTAATAATATCAGATCAGTAAAAACAAGCACCAGCAACAAAGCATTCTCATTCTCAGCCCCGATAACCTGGAATCATCTACCACATGAACTGCGAGCTATAAAAGACATAAATGACTTTAGAAGGAAAATAAAAACCCATCTTTTCAAATGTCACTATAACCTGATGTAAAAAGTGAAACCATGATGCCGACCTGTGTAAATGTAATTAATAGAGAACTGTAATTATGTAAATATTGTAAACCTAATTTTTGAAGTGTCTAACCCTGCATGTTGTGCCTAACCCTAAATCTATGTATATATGATCCAATTTTCCTGTCTTGATTTGACATATCCCACATTTGTAATCAAACCGCTGCTGATCGCTGGAAGTAGCGGTATATAAGTGTAAACTAAATAAATAAATAAATAAATAAATAAATAAAATTGAGGATGGAGGGGTAAAATTTGAGTGGATGAAATAGGAATGAGGAATGAGGAAAGAGCAAAAGGAGAAAGATTATTATGTTAAAGCAGATGTAGAGAGAGAATGGAAAAAAACTAGAAGAGAAGAAAGGACAAATGGACAGCAGACGATGGAGAGATAGCAGAAGACACAAATAAACCAGAAGAAAGTGGCTGGAACAATTGCAACTGAAAAAAAAATGCACAAAAGGTACAAAGATATCTCTTTATTTTGAATTTATTAACTGGAATATGTCAGCTCTGGGAAATGTGCATCATTAATGTCTGTGCTTTGTTTAGTACAAGAGGAAATTAATTTATAGTTTTATTTCTACATTGTTGTTGTACATTCCAAGTTTGGCTTTTAGGGTTCCCAGTTTAATTATTGTCTTCCTGTTTTTAAATTGTGATTCCTTGTTTGGTGATGGTCTATGTTCTGCATGTGTAACTGAGCTGAGGTATTCTGTTTATGTAATTGCTATTTGACATTGTCACTTGTTCTCTTTCCCCAGTAGGTCATGTATTGTTATTCTCTGAAATGTATTGGTTTAATATTTGCAGTGTTGCCTTTTGATAGGTAGGGTATGGTGCTTTATGAGTCCTGGTAGTGCTGTTAGGATACGGTGGGTTTGCTATGGGTTCTAAATGGGCAGTGTTTGTAGTAGTTCCTAATGTGCCTGGCGGTTGGCACTGGATTATAGTAATGTAGAAATCTTTGTCTTTCTTTATCCATACACTCATGAAGAGGCATGTTTACTAAAAGTTAGTGTATGGTAACATTATGCAAATATTTATGCAAATGAGGCCCCTTATGCAAATGAGGTCCCGCACCGAGTCTCCGCACATGGCCCCACACCCCCCTTGGGCCGCCCTTGGATACCGGGAGACCCAGATGACTAGGGTAAAAGGAGACAAAACGTTGTGAGGATTTACGATGACCCTTAGTTCTTTCAAGATAGAAAGCGAGAGCTCTTTTGCAATCAAGCGCATGTAACGAGGCTTCCGCCTGAGAAGAATGAGGTTTCGGAAAAAAAAATCAGAAGAGAAATGGATTGATTAGGGTGGAAAAGAGAAACCACCTTTGGTAGGAATTTAGGATGAGTCCGGAGGACTACTTTATCATGGTGGAAGAGAGTGTAGGGAGCGTAGTCCACGAGAGCTTGCAACTCACTAACTTGACGGGCAGAAGTGAGAGCTATCAGAAAAATGATTTTCCAAGTAAGGAATTTCAGAGAAGCTGAAGCTAGAGGCTCAAAAAGGGGGTTTGAACAGTTGTGCTAGGACAATATTGAGGTCCCACGCTACAAGAGAATGGTGGATTTGCGGTTTGGGAAGGGGCGGGGGGGGGGGGGGGCCTTAGAACGTGCATCTCCTTTCCTCCTCCCCAGCCCTTGGGAGGAGGCTGGGACAGGTATCGAACTCAAGAAAAAAAATTGAATAAAAATAAATCACATCTGCCTCTCCTCTCTTGGAAAGGTGATCAGAACAAGAGACTGACTTTTACTTTGCTCTGAGGGTCCGCTGCATTGGTAAGTATTGTGGGTGTAGGGGAAACCCTTGTGCCTCTCTGGTGTGGCTGAGCATGGCTTGGGCCCACTCATGTCTGCAGGAGCTTGCAGGGGCACTGCCCGGCATGATCAGAGGCTGGAAGGATGATTATTTTCATGCACCACGGTAGCATGACTCAGGTCCGGCGCAGTGCAACTCTCTAGATGCAGTTGCAGCTTTGGTGTGCTCTTCTCAGTTGATTTTGAAGGGCAGGCCCAATATTTTGTTGCAGGCACATGCAGTGCTCCTAGTCATGGTGGTGGATGCTGTAACATCGGAGATGGGCCGAGCGGTGACAGATGCGTATCAGAGGAGCAGGCTGTGAACCCTCAATACCAGGCCTGGAGGAGGAGTGCTTACCAGTGGCAGTGCTGGGATAAGAATTCCCTGGAGCAGGTGAGGAAACTGCTTAGCGGGAACCACCACCATTTTCCCTTGTTTGGCCTTTGGGACTTGGGGGAGAAAAAATACAGCATGGGCATAGGTGATAAGACAGTCCTAGTGGGGCCTCTTAAGGGCCCAGTGTGTGGTAGTTTTAAAGCAGGAAAAAAAAAAAGTGGGGTTAAGCCTTCCTCATTGAGGCTGTGGATTGACCTGGCTGGAGGAGTCTCTCTCCTTTTACAACTTGCTGGTGTGTCAGATCTCCTCCATGGAGAAAAGGAGTAGGGTTAATAAATTGAGCAGCATAGCTTGTAATATCCAATGGCAGACAACTCCTGTGCATAAAGCACAAAAACAAACTCTGCTGGAGAATGGAATTTACAAAACAAAACTGCTGTGAATAATTTCACTGATCGTAAAATCTTCAGCGATCCTCGGAGGAAGCTTTCAGCAAACATCCAGCCCTACAAAGATTTTATTTATTTAACTGGTTTTAAGATCCTCGTTTCGCTAAAGCTTTGTCAGGGGCTACAATGTATCTTTTCAAAAGTAACTTTTTAAACGCCAGCCATAGTGTCTGATGTCACATAGCCATCTTTTAAAACTTGCTTCTAATCGGTCTTTTTGAAAGGGCTACAAACTCAGCCACAAAAACAACTCCTCTCTTAAGGAAACCGGCTCGGGCATTACTGTGGCAAAAAGGATGCAACCAGTATTTAACAAAGTGCATCAAAATCGCTTCATAGAAACACCCCCATTCAATCATGCTGTTGAGCCCATTAGATTCTAAACAGTCCAATTTATACATCCACCGCAGTTCACGCTGTATATGAAATTACCTACAGTCACCCCAGTGGGTATTCGTTGGTATATAATCACTATACACTGCACCATGCCCCTTCCAGGCCTGCTGAACTGGATTCTCGGAGCCTGCATGCTGCTCATTACATATAGTTCAGTGTAGGACACCTGCCTTGGTGGTGTTGCATAGTACATACAGTATGCCTTCCATGGTTGGTGGGGAGCAGGGCTAGCAGTTCTGTTCCCATTGGCGAGTCATGCTCAGGATGCTTAACCTATATAGCATGGCGATAGTTCCAGGGCTGGTTTGGAGTCTGAAAAGCAGCTAGTTTATCCTTGTGGAGCTGGCCAAGTCCACAGTATCCCAGGCAGTTCTTGAAAGGGGTGATCAGAGGTGGAATGCGGGAAGCTCAGACATGCTTTTTAGTGCTGTGTATGAGGCACTGCCTGAGGTAGGGTGTTGGAACAACGAGTTCTCCGTAAGGAGCAGGAAGGTGCCCTTTTTATCCAGAGATGGGCTTGTATTTGAACACTGAGCTATATTTGTGGCCTGTATTTTATGTCTGGATTATCGCCACGCCACCCTGAGGGAGGCTGCTCTTGCTGGAGCTTTGAAGCTAAGCAGGATCGGGCCTGGTTAGTGCTTGGATGGAAGACCACCCTGGAATTCGAGGTACTGTACACTTGTTTATTGTGATGGGGGCACAGCTATGCCTCAGGCCACTGGGCTGGACAATAGCCAGGTTGGACTGTTCTTATTTCTGTGCAAGAATCAGCCAAGTCTGCCCCATGGCCTTGTTCTTCTGGGGACAGGCCATGGATATTACATGCACTGCAGAGGCCATGGGGTTAAAATTCTCGATGTTCTTCGCTGGCACCTCCTATCTTCTTTCTTTATCTTCCATGAGGGCAATCAACCGGTGAATCTTCCTTCTGAAGAAAAGCATCTGCCTGAGTCATGGCTAATGTATTCTGTCTTTCTTTGCAACAGGAGTGGTCAAGAATGTGAACAGTATTTTAGCTACCTCGTTCATCTTTGGCACCCATTTCATTCGTCAGATGGCATGCGCATCAGCGCCCGTGGCTGTCTGAAGATGATATGAAGGTTAGGCCAAATATGGATATGCACTCCGGCCTATTCTAGTTTACCACTGCTATAAAATGAGTCTTTAGCATTCTAATCTATGGCTGAATGGTGTGTTACACTGGTTTTGTCTGTACAAGTCCAGGCGAATCGGTTTGGGGAGAAGTGGGTGTAGGAGTTTTGGGGCTACCCTAATACAAGGAGTCCCACACAAGATGCTGATTGCCAGAACCCAGAAGTGCGAGACTGGCTAGAGAACAGAAAAGGAGTCAGGCTGAACCAGTGTCTGACCAACCGATCAGACCAGATCAGACATATAGAAAGAGTAAATAAGCAAACAAAGGAGAGATCTATGATTTATAGCAGTTCAGAACTTGGCAGGTTGTCCGGTGTGGGGTGGGGCAGCTCTGGACGTATCCTGTGATGGGCATTAGGCATAGGAGTCCCCATGTGTCCCTTTCTGGTCCCCTGGGATGGGAACTTAGGGCTTCCATTTCTCTTTGTCTTGCCTTTCTCCCAAAGGATGGCAGCAAAACTAGGTTAAGCATGAGGCTGAGACCATAGCCACTGCCACCCTTGTAGGGAGCTGTGGTATTGGTGTAGCAGAGGCAGAACATGCTCAACATCAATTTCTGGCCTGAACAGATCTCCTGCCAGCTAGCTGGGACTGCGGTTCAGTGTGAGGATCTTCAGCATCAAGGGGGAGGCGGTTTGCTCCCATGATCACTGTCTGGTTTCACGATCCCAAGAGTGCATCTGGAAAGGTTCCTGCGCCATGCAGGATATGCTTCCATCAGCAAAGATGAAGCCTGGACTGCATTTCTTTTCGTTCTGAACTTCTTTAGCTCATCTTCGCCAGGTCAGTTGAAAATGAGTGAGCCTTTGGAAAGAGTTGGAATGCAACTGCAGTTGCATTTGCTGGTTTGCACAGTTTCCCAGCAGTGAGCACCATAAGGTGCTTAGTTTCAGTTGCGCTTGGCTGGAATTCCTGGGAGGTCATCAGGACAGTACTGGTTCACTGAATGTACAGACTCAAGCTGGATGGCTGTTTCATTGTAGCGAGATTTCCCAGTAGGCTCTGGATTCTTTGGTCACTCCTAGGACTTTAGGTCCATGTGGTTTTGTCAGGAAGTTCTAGGCTGATAAGTGAGACACAGCAGGTCTGCTTTATGTGATTTGCCTGTGGACTCTGTTAGGTTAGGGAATTTAGAAGGTTGAGACCCATCCAGGACTGCTCATTTTGGGGGTTCCATGGTATGCAGATGTAACATTTGATGGTGACAGATAGATTTCCATTCCCAGTGCTGCACGACCTTCAGTCTCGGGGTCCACTTACTTACTGCATGCACTTCCTTTCTTGTTACAGTTTGCCCCTTGTGAGACAGAGGCGGAGAAAGAAATGTTATTCTCCTCAGTGCACAGACGTCCTATTTCTGGCTAATATATGGATATGGAGGCTTTCCCATAGTGCAAGGAAATGGATCTTCAGCCTGTGAATTCACAGCTTACAGTCACATTGGCCCTTTCTGACAAGGGGGCTGGATAAGCACCTTGTTCTGAAGTTGCTGCTGGTGCAGATGGAAGCATTAGCCAGTTTGAGGTCAGCTTAAGTGGCTGTCTCGTGTTTCTCCTCAGCAAAGAGTGCAATCCTTGAGAGGGGTTAGCCATATGCACCTTCTGGCTAGTGTGGTGGATCTGCTGGGTGATTTTAATTTGCTTTGGTTAACACATACTAGGGCTCTGTTTGAGCCTTTTCCGGAGACCTCCCTGAGGGTTCTAAAGCTGAGGGCTGTGCTCCAAGTAGCACTCTGGGTGACGCCTCTGTTTTGAAGTCCCAGGCTTGGTCGGAAAGAGCCCTTTCTAAGGTTTTCTGGAAAAAGGGCAGCTTCTTTTTTTTTTTTTTAGCCGTACCCTCGTTTCGGCTCGAGATGACATTGTTATTTCTCTTTATTTGGTCACTGTCCCTACTGGTGCTCTTGGATTCCGGAAAAGGTTTTTTATTTTGCACACATATCATGCCTGCTAGGTTTTTCACCAGTTTTTGAAGAAAGCAAAGATATTTTTGGTGGTTTGCCTCTTTCTGTTGGTCGGCTGTGATAGGGTGCAAGTGGCTTCCAAGGTATAGTTTGCCTCTAAATTGAAAAAGTCTATTGCATCCACCTGTCTGCTAAAGGGGTGAATGGTTTCTGGCAGGACCAAGGATCAATTCCACCAGGTACCAGATTGCTTTGAGAGCAGAGTTTTGACTCAAATTTGATAAGGCAGTAAAGAGTTTATACCTTTTGCATGTCATCATTGCTTGGAGATTCAGATGCAGGAGGAGCTATTTTGGATATGACTGTAGCAGGCTGGCTCTCCTGTCCCACCTGTCACTAGGTACTGCTTTGGTATGTCCCATGTGTTTGGAGTGGAGGAACGATGAGGAAGATGAAATTAAGTCTTACATGCTAATTTTCTTTCCTCGAGTCCCTCCAGTCCAGTCTAGTCCCTGCTGTGTCTGGTCTTTTTGAGTCTGGACACTGGAGGGATCATGTTGAGGCTACACGTCCCTGCACCTCCAGGAAGTCTCTGCTGTGTTGTGCTGGTTTCCTGTTCCTGCAGGTTTTTGTAAGGATCTAGATGGCGAAGGGCTGGATTCACGTTCTGGATCTTCCTTGGAGCAAGAGTTCATTACTCATATGGTATCGTATGTAGTTATTTGGTAAGCTGTTTAATGGCTATTTGTGGAGTCTGCTTTGTTACAGAAATACTGGTGAGATGGCGGCTGCACAGAACCCTTATAGTGCGACATCATCAAACCAATGGTTCTCAGTCTCCATATATGTATCTGTACAGCCTTGTAGCGCTATATACATGATTAGTAGTAGTAGTAGTAGTAATTGGACTGGAGGAACTTAAGGAAAGAAAATTAGCAGGTGAGGCCTAATTTCACCTTTTGGCAAAAATCAAACCCTACCTTCAAAAGTAAAAAAAACCCCCAAAAACCGTATCCCAATTGTCAAGCATAGTAGTGCAGGCACCATGATGTGGGGCTGCTTTGCTGCATCAGAATCTGGATGGCTTCCCAGCTTGAATACTACCGAGTCGCTCAAAAAGACAACTTTTCCTGTTTTAGAATGACCAAAGTCCTGACCCAAACTCTACTGAAATGATGTGGCAGGACTTCAAGTGAGCTGTTCATGTGAGGAAGTCTTCAGAGCTGAAAAACGTCTGTATGGAACGTGGTCAAAATTCTTCAAGGGTGGTGTGAGAGACTGATCAAAGGAAATGTTTAACTGACGTTACTGCTACTAAACGAGGTGCTGCCAGTTACTGAAGGAGGGGTTCACATATTTTTTACACAAGGATACCTATTGTTGAATAAATAATCAAAACTTATACATTTTGTCCAAGCTATCTGAGTCATTTTTCTCTCTTATCAGAGTTTAGATTAGGATCTATTGAGATAAAACACAGACCAACTCAGGTCAATTTCAAACTCTCTCAGCACTGTAACCTATCTACAAAACTAAAAACAATGGTCAGTTTTGGAGTTATTTTATATTATGCACTGTAAACTGCTTAGTGAAATCCAGTAAAATGATATATCAAATTGAAGAGGTTTTGGTGTGACGGAAGTATTTTACATAAAATAAACAATCACCATCTTTCCAGATGGGTTACAAGAAACAAACAATACGTACAAACACAACAGAAAATACTCAGAAACCAATACCAGTACAAAGTTGTGTAATCAAGGCATAGCTCAGCTTAGCTTTGCTTAGATATGAGTTAAGAGCCTAGACCCTACAGGCGCTTTGCTAGCATGTGAACTGGGCAGACCATGCTAGTAAGTCACAGCATCAAAGACTTTCACACAGGCACAAAACAGACAATCGGTTTCTGTAAACTCTCTTTCTACATCTATTTGCCACCAGGTGCAGAGTTGTAAGTTATTTATTTAGCAGGACTTATATACTGCTTTTTGCCAGGTCAAAGCGGTTTACATAGAACAAGGGTTTAAAATACATGGAATCGGTTAACTTATGTACAAGGAACAGGTAACTTATATACATGAGTTGAAAAGTACCAGTACATACATGTTTGAATATTTACAATGGTGGGCTAAATACAGTGTATGCGCAGGATGAGGTTTGAGGAGGAGCTATTCTGTTTGGGTTTATGGATTTTGGATGAGTGGAAGGGTTGTGTGAGGGGCCAAAATGTTCAATGAACAGGTGGGTTTTCGGGTGTTTTCAGAAGGTGTGGATGTCCAATGTTTCTGACTGGGTCTGGGCGCGTGTTCCAGGTACATGGTGCGTACAGTTCAAAGGACTGTGCACACACTTGCTGGCTGTTTTTTGCTTTTGCGCAAGTGTCTCAGTTGGCTTGGGAAAGTTGTAGCTGGTGTTGAGATGGTGTGTAAGAGAGTTAAGAACAGGGCTTGAGAAACCCCAGGCACCAGGGTAGTGTGGCCTGTAACAGTGATGCTGTCTTGCCAATGTCCCTGTATTTTCACATTATCTGCTGGAGAAATGCTGGGCATGCTCCCAATAGATAATGTGCAACATTTGTAACTACTGTGGCAGTAAACATATCCCTAAAGTATGTCTGATAAAGGGTAGTTACGCACCTGTAACAGGTGTTCTCCAGGGACAGCAGGAATCAGTCCTCACTTATGGGTGACGTCAGCACCGACGGAGCCCACGCGGAGCAATTCCCCAGCTTTCAAAGAAAGCCTTTGGGATTGCTGCCACGCTTGCGTGGTCCTCTTCCCGCCCAAGGGTGCCATCTTGCTCAGTCAGGTCCCCTAGCTAGAGCCCTACTAAGCAGATGGCAAGGGAAGGACAAAAATAGAAACTCTTCAGGGGAGGTGGGAGGGTAGTGAGGACCGATTCCTGCTGTCCCTGGAGAACACCTGTTACAGGTGAGTAACTACACTTTCTTCAGGAACAAGCAGGAAGTCAGTCCTTATTTATAGGACTCCCCAGCTACAGACTACCGGCCGGTAACCCAAAAACGCCTCCGTGAAGCCATGAGCAGAAGTCAACGTCCGAAGGAGCCTGAGTCTTTGGGCCCCTGGGCCGAAGCTCTTGCCAGCTGTCGAAGAAGGGTCGGAGGGCAGGAGTTGCTTATACCCTGAACAGATTACGGAGTACAGCCTGGCCGAAGGCGCTGTCCCGGTGGGACTCCCTCTCCAGGCAGTAGTGGTCAGCAAAAGTGTTCGCTGAAGACCAGGTTGCAGCCCGGGCAGATGTCCGTTAGAGGCACTGAGCGCAGCAAAGCCATAGATGCCGCCTTGGCTTGGATGCCATGCGCGGTGACCCGCCGATCCAGTGGGGCGCCCACCTTTGCTTGGGCGAAGGCAATGCAGTCCGCCACCCAGATGGAGATGGTGCACTTGGTGACTGCCGGCCCCAGGCGATTGGGGTCGTAGGCGACAAAGAGCCGGTCTGACTTGCGATGAACCTGGGTACGCTGCAGGTAGAAGGCAAGAGCCCTCTTGCAGTTGAGGGTATGTAACACTGCCAACGCCAGGTCGGCATGCGGTCTCGGAAAGAAGGTCAGGGCAGAAGCGGGAACCAAGGCTGTCGAGGCCAAAAGGGAGACACGAGAATCACCGAAGCTCAGTACCGCTGAACCTTGTGGAGGGTCCTCGCAATGAGAGGATTGGGGGGGGGGGGGAAGACACGTAAAGAAGGCCGGAGGGTCCAGTTCAAGAGGAATGCATCCGGGGCCACCCCACTCAAGAGCAGGACCGGGCCGCAGAAGCAGGAAAGCTGCGCGTTCACCGGACTGGCAAACAGGTCCTTGGATGGGATCCCCCATCGATGGAACAAGGCGCCGGCAACCTCCGGATCCAGTTGCCAGTCATGTGGGCGGAGGATCCTGCTGAGTTTGTCCACGAGGACATGCTCCTGGCCCGGGAGGTAGACTGCTCGCAGGGTCATCGCCCAGGGAGATGCAAAGGAACAAAGGAGGATCGCCTCTCGGCAGAAGAGGCATGATCCTGTTCCCCCCTCCTCGTTTATGTAGAACATGGCTACTCTGTTGTCGGTCTGCACGAGTACCGACTTCCCCCTCAGATAGCTCTTGAAGGCCCTCAGGGCCCATCGGACTGCCCGAAGCTCGAATAGGTTTATCTGCTGTTGAGACTCCTCGGACGACCACTGCCCCTGGGTGCACAATGCGCCACAGTGGGCTCCCCACCCCAGCAGGGAAGCATCTGTCTTCAGGACGAGCTTGTGCTGTGGGATCTGGAAGGACATCCCTTAACCCTTTCCAGGCCGAGCCCAAAACTCTTGGGATCCAAAATTCTGACTAAATATTCCTATCAAATGGTATATAATACATGACCATAGCAGAAGGAAAATCACTATTAGAACATATTGAATAAGACAGGTACAATTTTCCTGAAATATGCAAAACTTAACCCGGCTGCAGAATGTGGATTAAAAATTTAAAGTAGGCCTTCAAAGGGTTAAAGGAGACTTCAGGGGTCCCGCTACCAACTCAGGGAGTCATGAAGATGCAGGAGACCCAGATAGGGTCAAAGGCCTGGCTCCTTTGTGCCTAGAGGCACCATTGAGCTGTTCACATTTGCATGCGGGCATGGGAGACCACATGGACGGTGGAGGCCATGTGTCCTAGGAGGCGCAGCATAACTCGCGCCCTAACCCAAGTCCTGTTCTGGACCTGGGCTGCCACAGCCTGGAGGCGGTCTGCCCTCTCCATGGACAGGAAGGCGGTCGCTCGCTCCATGTCAAGGTGGGCGCCGATGAACTCCAAGGTGCACACCAGCTCAAGGTGAGACTTGGTGTAGTTGACCAAGAAGCCGAGGTGTTTGAGGAGGAGGATCGTTCGTGATGCTGCCAGGCACGCTTCGCCAATCGAGGTCCCCGTGATGAGCCAGTTGTTGAGATAGGGGAAGACGGGTATGCCCTGCTGCCTGAGGGAGGCGGCGGCCGTGGATAGACACTTTGTGAAGACCCGTGGTGCGGATGCAAGCCCGAGGGGGAGCACCCTGTACTGGTAATGGTCCCCTTGCATCCCTGAAGCGCAGGTATTGCCTGTGTTGAGGGTGGATTAGGATGTGGGCATAAGTGTCCTTAGGTCCAAGGAGTATAGCCAATCATCCTGCTGAAGGAAGGGCAGCTTCCATGAGGG
Source organism: Ichthyophis bannanicus (assembly GCA_033557465.1). Lineage (NCBI taxonomy): Eukaryota > Metazoa > Chordata > Amphibia > Gymnophiona > Ichthyophiidae > Ichthyophis > Ichthyophis bannanicus. The sequence continues at coordinate 645,852,826 of CM066032.1, forward strand.
ATCTGTTGGTGCCGACGTCACTCATATGTGAGGACTGACTACCTGTTTGTTCCCAAAGAGAGGAAGGCACATAGAGAACTAGGCACAAAACCTATGTTGAGGACAGCCACCATATAGAAAGTCTGCCAGGAAGCACAAAGGGGTGGGTCCTGGACTGATCTAGCATTTTTTTTCCGACAATGCGGTGACGGTTTCCTATATCAATCGGCAAGGGGGTACCAGGAGTGTACTTTTGCTCAAAGAATGCCAGGACTTGATGGTTTGGGCGGAGATTCATCTGGTGGCTTTTTCGGCGGCGCACGTAGCGGGCAAGGAAAATGTACAAGCCGATTATCTCAGTCGCTATGTTCTCGATCCCGGGGAATGGGAACTAAACGTGACTGTGTTTCACGAACTTACGCTACGCTGGGGGGAAGCCGGGGATGGATCTAATGGCTACTCTCGACAATGCCAAAGCGTCCCGGTTTTTCAGCAGACACAAGGAGCACATGTCGGAAGGCCCGGATGCTCTAGTACAGCCCTGGCCATTAGGCACGCTCCTGTATGTGTTTTCACCGTGGCCGATGCTAGGTCGGATCATTCAGTGTATAGCGAGTCACCGGGGTACAGTGATTCTCATTGCGCCGGATTGGCCTCGACTTCCTTGGTATGCCGATCTGATGCGGCTGTTGATAGATTCTCCTTGGTGGCTTCCAGTCCGGGTCAATCTGTTAAGTCAGGGTCCGGTGCTCATGCCGCAGGTAGATCGCTTCTTGCTTACGGCTTGGCTCTTGAGGGGGATCGGTTAAGACGAAAAGGTTACTCGGAATCCGTTGTGGCCACCTTGCTACGGTCTAAAAGGCCTGCAACATCGCTAGCATACGTGCGCGTCTGGCGAGTCTTTGAGGATTGGTGTGCACAATGGGGCTTTACGCCTATGTCTGCTGTGTTGCCGCAACTGCTTTTGTTTCTCCAAGACGGATTGGATAAAGGATTGGCTCTCGGCACGCTGAAGGTGCATTTAGCAGCCCTGACTTGCTTTAGAGGAACGGTGCAGAGTCGCCGTCTCTCGGCGCATGGTGATGTGCAACGTTTTTTTCGAGCGGCTAGGATTATCAGGCCTCCATTACGCTGTGTGGTGCCTCCTTGGGATTTGAATGTGGTCTTGGAAGCGTTAGCGTGGCCGCCATTTGATTCCACTTCCTCAGTGCGTTTGAAAGAATTTTCCTGGAAGACGGCCTTCCTCGTAGCGTTGTGTTCGGCAAGGAGGATTTCGGATTTGCAAGCTCTGTCTTGTCGTGAGCCCTACCTTCAATTCTTGCCGGAAAAAGGTGCTGTTGCATCCGGTGCCTTCGTTTCTGCCTAAGGTGGTGTCCGCTTTTCATGTTAATCAGTCGGTGGCATTGCCGATTTTCTCCGATCTATCGGGTTCTCCGATGGATCGCGCTCTCTGAAAATTGGATCTGGGACGCATCTTAAGGAGTTACCTTAAGATCACTAAGTCTTTTCGCAAGTCGGATAGGTTATTTGTGCTGTTTGTCGGTCCACGAAAGGGTAAAGTGGCTCGATTGCCCGATGGGTGAAGCACGCTATCGTGACAGCTTACGAAGCCGGGGGGAAAACGCCGCCAGAGGGGCTCAAAGCACACTCCACTCAATCTCAAGTGACGTCCTGGGCGGAGTACGCGTTCGTTCCTCCGGTGGATATCTGTAGGGCGGCAACGTGGTCCTCACTGCATACGTTCGCTAGGCATTACAGATTAGATGTTCACGCCAGAGAGGATGCGAAGGTGGGGGCCTCGACCATTGTCGCAGGTCTCGCGGGTCCCTCCCGAGTTTAGGTACTGCTTTAGTACTGCCCTAACATTTTCCTGGACTGGCCCGGAGAAGCGATAAGGAAGGAGAAATTAGGTATTACCTGCTAATTGTCTTTCCTTGAGCTCTCTCCGGGCCAGTCCAGGGCCCACCCTTTACCGTTTGTTTCACGGACTTTCCGTCTACCTGAGCACAAGAGCGGTTGCAGATCAAGTTTTGGTTGGGTAGGCGCGACTTTGGAGCTCCTTCGGAATTCTCCGGGGGGGATGTTTTCGGTTTGGTTGGTGAAAGCAAGAAAAAAAAAAAGAATCAACTCAGAATGCAGCTCACATTGCGTTTGGCGTGTGCAGTCCGTTCCTGGGGAATGTAGAGACTTATCAGTACCTATTTTGGTTTGCCTTACCTTTTCCGAGGTTGCGGTTTAGCTGCTTTGTCAAAAGAAGACTGGTACACTGACATCAGGGGGAGGGGCTTGAGCTGTCAGCAAAGCTTGAAGTTTTTCAGTCCTCAGCTGCTGAAGGGGATTTGTACCAAAGCAGTACCTAAACTCGGGAGGGACCCGCAAGACCTGCGACAAAGGTGTAGTGCAGTACTGATGAAGGGACTGGACGATAGGGGGTTTTATATGCAATATAGGCTGAATGCCGTGGCAAGACGACCACTTTCTGGAGCATGCTTTGGCATCCTTTGGCGTGTGTTGTGACACAAGTTGCTCTTTATCTGGTGGGTTAAGATTCGGAGGGGCAGTGGAATGGGGGGTGGGGGGAGCAAAGGCAAGGCCATGTGTTACTGTTTTTGCTGTGCCCTCGTGGCAACCTAGGAGCCCAACCATGCATCACTGCATGCTACACATCGGAAGGCCCAAGACAATGTATGCATGTGACCTGATAGGAACTTCTTCAATGGCGCATCCAATCACACACTATATTCTGTCTCCAAAGCGAATGAAATCTGTGAGGGAGGCACTCCCCTTGGCCTACCAAAGATGCAAGTGAAGAGAGAATATATTTGCTCCCAGGCTCTTCAGCCAGCAGGACTATGAAGCAAATTGCTGGCATAGTTAATGTAGAAAATGAGCACTCCAAAATTGATGTTATCCAAAATGACCTGGCTAGAAACAGTGCCTCTACAGTTCAGAGGGACTTCCAGATTCTGGGAGAGAAACGTAAACTCATTGTTTACACTATAGCATTCTCAGAAATTCTACTTGTTCTTGGTAAGGGGGCAGAAAGGCTGCATTGCATAATTAACTTTAATACATGACTCCAAACCTGGTGCAAACAAGAAGGATTTAGATATATAGGCGACTAGGGAAATAAATGGAACAACAAGAGGATATACTGTGCTGATGGACTACATCTCTCTGTTGCAGGGAAAAGGATCCTAAGTGAAAAATTCAGGCTTTATGTGGGCAGCAATGTTCCCGCTAAGCTGCACTGGGTCCACCGCCAACATTCCTGCCGGCAGGGGGAGGTGCAGAGTGATCGATCGCTCTGCCCCTCCCCCCCGCCGGCAGGAATGTTGGCGGCGGACCCAGCGAAGCTTAGCGGGAACATTGGTGGGCAGGCATTTAAACTAGGGAAAGTGGATGACGAATAGAAAAGAACAAGTTCAGGATGTCACTCCCAGCAAAAACATAACATGGGAAACAGCTGCAGTATTAACCCACACATCAATGTCAAGTGGGAAGAAGCGTGTAAAACAAAATCCATGCAAAATACAGACAAGCCAGCCAACAAATGCTCCTTGGGGCAAATCAATTCCTGGCTAGCTTCTTTTCTAACAAGGTCCTCTCCCTTCGCTCTGGGTTTTCATCCTGTCCTGCACCTCTCTCTCTCTCCCCTGCCTTCCCTTTCCTCCCCACTTTCCCTTCTACCTCCCTTTGCTCACACCTGGATATGTTTCCAGCCAGTCACTGCTACCGAGCTGGCGCTAACCATCTCAGCCGCTCGGAAGACCAAATTATTCATTGGATCCCATCCCCTCCAAATGGCTCCCTGAACCCTCCCTTGCCCTTCTGCCATCATTACTCACTGTGCTTAATTCTAGTCTTTCCATGGTCATTTTCCTTCTCTCTGGAAGCACACCCTGGTCTGCCCACTTCTCAAAAAGCCATCCCTGGACCCTGCTTCAAATCTTCCTTTTCTTTCCAAGCTCCTTGAGTGTTTTGTGTTTTCTCAGCTTTCCTCTCATCTTGATTCTACCAACGCTCTCCACCCCCATCAGTCTGGCTTTCATTCATGCCACAGCACCGAATCTAACCTCCTTTCACTGCTGAACGAGTTGCATGTTACTCACGACCAAAGTGATGTCACACTTCTTGTTTTTTTGGATCTCTCTGCTGCTTTTGACCTGATCGACCACTGCAACTTCTTCGTCAACCTGATCGACCTTCTTCAACATCCTTCTGACCTTGGTGTCTCGGGCACTCCCTGGAGATGGCTTCACTCTTTTCTCACTGGTCGCACTTTCTCTGTCCTGTCCTCGGCCTCCACTTCTCCTTTACCCCTGTCCTGTGGTGTTCCTCAGGGTTCTGTTTTGTCCCCCCTTCTCTTCAACATTTTCGTGGCCCCACTTGCACTCCTAGTTCAACAGTCCAGTATTTCCATGTACTATTCCACAGACGATATTATCCTTGTGTATTGTACCAGTTTGCCCTTCCCTGATATTGCCCCACTCAATGCCTGCCTGACACTCAATCATGACTGGATGTCCTCTAATTTCCTGCACTTGAAGCCCTCTAAGTCCTCTGCAACCTGGATCACTTTTGGGGCACCTCCCCCTCCTCTGACCCCCTCTTGCGCCTCCACCCCTATTCCCATGGTGTCCTCCTTCAAATACTTCGGAGTTACACTTGACTCTGACCTCTCATTCTCCGACCACATCTCCTCAGTTTCCCGTCAGGCATTTTACCATCTTTGGCAGGTTCGTCCAGTCCACCCCTTTTTGTCCCCCACCTCACAGACTACCCTCCTTCTCTCTTTCATTATTTCCAGACTGGACTATTGCAAAATTTCCTTTATCGGGCTCCCATAATACCAACTTCACAGGCTTCAGCTCCTTCAGAACACTGCCACTCGTCTCCTCACCTTTTCATCCTCTTATGACCATGTTTCTCCTCTCCTGGCTGACCTCCATTGGTTACCTGTACACTTTTGGATTCAGTTCAAAATACTCATGTTTGTTCATCATGTAATTCATTCAGCCACATCTCAGTATCTTACCGATCTCCATTATCACAACCCCCACCGCCTCCTCCGCTTTATTCACAAGCCCATCCCTCCCCACCCAAGCCCATCTAGAACATACTCGTTTCTTCTTCCTTGGTCCCTCCCTGTGGAATTTCCTGCCTCTTTCCCTCTGTGCTGAGCCTTCCTATGTTAGGTTCAAAACTGCTTGAAAGACTCGCCTTTTTCACCTGGCCTTTGACCCTCCTGCTATTACCCTCTGACTCTTCCCTTCGACTCTTATTCTACCTCTCTTCTTCCTATCCTGCTGTCCTCCTATCATTTATTGGCGTTCCTTTCTGCTTCCGAGTAGCCTTGTTTTTTATTGTACACTGCTTGTTGCTTTGGCTAAGCAGTATATCAAATTTCCAAATAAAGATAAAAGATAAAGATAGCTGCCGCAGCAAACTGGATCTTCAACACAAATCCACTTTTCAGTCCAGAGTATCCTTTAAGGCCAATTCGTCTTCCACAGGAATGGTGGTCCATCTGGTAACTACCGTGACCTGCGTATCCACCTTGGAAACATCAAACCATAACAATGCACTCCTTCTCTGGGAGAGCATGCATCCTCTTATACACCCTTAGCCCCTAAAGTGGGGAGTTGAGGAAATCCCACTCGGATCGAAAGAGACCCTTGAGCACCCCCAGGAACGAGAAGACAGTAGTAGATTTCCACACACCTTGCAGGAGTGGATGCATCCCCAGTTCCTGCTTTGTGCCTGGAGCAACCCCATGCTCAAGGTGCATGAGAATCTGGGGATTAACGCCTTCAGCTCCTCCTTCTGAAACAGGTGGATAACATCGGCCTCCTCATAATCCTCTGAAGGCAAGAGTACTTCTTCCTCCACGTCAGAAGTCTGAATCCAAGCCACAGTCCAGAACTTAGCTGATTCTTATCTTCAGGGTGCACCCTTTGCCAGTGACATTTAGCTATAGGCAGGGCTGGTCTGTCTACTAGGTGGCTGCCTAGGGCGGCAGATCTGTGTGAGCAGCAGGCCATGTGCTTTGCCATACGTGGCCTGCCGCGCTGCCCATGCCGAGCCACAGCCCGCTGTTGCCGATTCCAGTGGCAGGGGAACGGCAGATTGTGCGAGGCTGCTGCACTCTTCCAGATCCTTCCAATTTCTGGCTGTTCAACAGGCTCTTATCGTGATAAGCGCATGAGAACTAATTTTCCCTCCTCCTATGTCTACCGAAAAGACCGCAGTCTAATAGAGTCTCCCAGGTCACGCTCAAGTGAGAGAGTCACCTTCAAGGTTGGGCGTTCACGAGAATTTAATTAATTTTTTTCCTCGCAAATCTTCAGAATTTTCTTCAGAGAGGAAAAAAAAATCCATCCACCATCTGCTGGAGACAATGATACATATACTGAAGAAACCTCTGGTGGCTAAGGTGTATAGAGGCATGGGCGTGCTAGGAACACAACCCACTTGTCTGGACTGGTCTAACAGGACGATACGGAAACACATTTAATATAATCATACTTAAAACAGGAAAGAGTCAAAACTGAAACCCCAAAAAGGCCTATTTAAGGGAGAAAGCTATGGTTTATTTTTTCTTAATATATCCTTCGAACAGGCAGCATGGTGGTTTACAATAAAATTCCAAAAACTTAGAAAATATCAGAAAGGAACTACAAATCATACAGGAAAGAAGTGGGGAGAGGGAGAACAGCGAAGGTAGACACAGAAACTAGGGAAGAGAGTAAACATGCGGAATAGACTGCACTGAAACCTGCTGTGAGCAGATGGGTGGAACCATTTCAGAAAAGTGGAAAATGGTTATTTTACTGGTTAATAGTTGAAATTCTACTCTTTTTTTTAATATATATGCACGTCAGACTCTAAACAGGTGGATCAAGGTCAAAATGTGCTACGTGAAGATGGGCGATTTGGGGCGTTCTAGATGCTGGGGCTGAGGGATTGATGAGGATACAGAGGGGAGAAAGGGAATGGAGGTGTTATAGTTGGTCTGAATGGGTATTTTGGGCAGTCATAGAGAATTTGGGGATTTATAGTTGGCAGGGGTAAGAGATTTGAAGAGGGGCTGTGCACCGAAGCGTATCACATTGTTTCTTAATGCTAGCAGAATAGTGAAATTAGACCTTATTTGCTAATTTTTTTCCTGGAGTCCTTCCAGTCCAGTCCAGTCCAGATTTGAGGGTTATGCTCATCCACCTGCAGATGGAGACTGAGAAACACTGAGTTGAAATACTCTCTCTTAAGTAGCCTGTGCTTCTATGCCAAGGCACTGAACCTCACAAAGCAGAAGAATGGAGCCCCAAAACCCCAATTCTCCACCAGCACCTCAGTTAAGCACGTCAACTTTCACTGAATTAAAAACTCTTCAGTTATCTTTTATTTACTTTTTATTTAAAATTATTCTTATTTCAACTTTAAAAACACCCCCTAGGACCTAAGGCCCCCAAACAGGGGAAAACTGGAGAAACACAATGGAATCTCCAGCAACAAACTGAACCACCAGAAACTGCCAACAACTAAAAAAAACAAAAAAAAAACAGCGCCCAGAATTTGCCTGCTCCAGCAAACACACTCTTCAAGAACAAACAATAGATTCACAGCCAAGTCCTGGGTGGATTCTGGACGGGGGAGACTGAAGGAAAGAAAATTAGCAGGTAAAGTCTAATTTCACCTTCCTAATCGTCCCTCCAGTCTAGCCTAGACATATGGTACGTATCAAAGTAGTACTACAACTGGGTGGGTACCAAGACACTGGCCTGCAGCACCCATGCCCCAAATTTCAGGCCATGTCTGGCCTGCACATCCAGCCGATAATGACACATGAACGAATACAAAGAAGACCAAGTCACCACCTTACAAATATATCTTGAGGCAAAACCAGACTAACCTTCACCCAAGAAGAAGCCTGAATCCTAGTAGAGTGAGCCTTCATCTGGAGCAAATCCACTGGCATTGCTCGCTCCTTCAGCAAATATGCTGACTCAATAGCCTCCCCGATACAGTGGGAAATGGATGTCTTAGAACCAGCCTCACTTTTCCTGGGCCCTCCAAACGGGACATAGAGCCGCTCCGAATACCTAAATACCTCAATAACCTTCAAGTATCGTTTGAACGACTTACGCACATCCAGCAAATGAAGAATCCTGGACTCAGCCATGTCTGGGGAACCAGCAAAAGCCAATAACGCTACAACCTGGTTCAAATGGAAAGCTCATACCACCTTCGGAAGAAAGGAAGGCACCAGATGAAGGGCTCCCAGCATAACACAGCCTGCAACTCTGAAATATGGCATGCTGAACAGATTGCACCAGGAACACCACCTTCAAAATTGGATCCTTTAGAGAAGCCCCTCTAAGAGACTCAAACGGAGGCATCATGAGAACAGAGAGAACCAAATTAAGATCCCAGGATGGGACCACCAGACGACAAGGCGGTCTCAAATGCTTGACACGTGAAGGAAACTAGCAACATCCTCATGAGAGGCTATAGTCTGACCCTGCACATGACCCCAGAAACAAGCCAGGGCCGCAACCTGCACCTTCAGAGAACTCAAGGCGAGACCCTTTTCAAGCCCCGCTTGCAAAAAGGCCAGAATCTCGGGGAGAGAAGCTGCAAGAGACCTCACCCCCCACTCTCCGCACCAAGCCTCAAAGATGCACACTAAATAGCTCCATCTTAACCACACCCTTTCAAGAGCCAAGCTGTAAGCAAGAGTCTATCCACGCCAGCATCTGCACTGGTCCCGGAGTCAAAAGATCTTCCTTCCTGAAGGAGAGGGAAGAAATCTGCCACCCAGCATCCGCAACAGATCTGTATCCCAAGGCGTCCTAGGCCAATCTGTGGCCACCAATACCACACGCCCTGCATGAGTCTTGACTCGCTGAAGCACCTAACCAATGAGTGGCTATGGGGAAACACATTCAGGAGCCCATTTTTGGGCCAAGGCTGAACCAGGACACTGAGGCCCTCTGCCATGTGTTCTCTGTACTAGCTGATAAACAGACTTGCCTTGGCATTCGCCAGAGTCATCATCATGTCCATCACTGAAACGCTTTGGCTAAGCCGTATATCAAATACTGCTGAAACGTGCATCCCAACAGCAACCACTCCCCCAGGTCCAACAGATGCAGACTCAGATAATCCATTGCACATTCTCCTTCCTGGCTTCACGAGCTGTCGACAGTGCTAGAAGATGAACCTCCACCCACTGAAGAAGCAGAATCACCTCTGCTGCCACCAGTGAACTCTGCATGCTGCTCTGGTGTTTGATGTAAGCCATCATTGTTGGACAGAACCTCACTGCCCGCTGGCAAATGAAGGAAAGAAAAACCTCCACGACCAGAGACGCACTGCTCACGTCTCCAAACAACTGATGGCCATCGGTTCTCCCCCAGAAACCACCTGCCCTGAGCTACCTGAGAAAGGCAATGCCGCTGCCTCCCCCCCCCCCCAGCAGAACAGACTGGCATACCCACTATGAGCCTCGCCAAATCCAGCCACCAACACAAACTTGCTCTGGCCTCGTCCCAAAGGGTAAGCCGAACGTCCATTGACTGCGACTGCGGGAATCAATGCCAAAGGAGTGTCGACCAGAGGCCGTATATGCAACCGGGCCCAAGGCACTAGCTCCAACTAGGCCGCCATGAAAGAGAACCTGCAGATAATCCCAAACTCTTGGACGAGGAACCGACTGTAGCTTTGCTATCCTGCCCTCCAGTAAGTGTACCAAACCCCACAGAGTGTCGAAGCAGGCTCCCAGATACTCCAAGGACTGGGATGGCGTCAGATTGCTCTTCACAAAATTGACAACCCAACTTAAGTCCTGAAGCTGACAAATCACACGGGCCGTTGCTTCCTGACTCCCCTGAAAAGATGTCGCTCGAATCAACCAGTCATCCAAATACAGGTGGACCAAGACACCCTGCTTTCGCAGCACCGCCACCACCACCTTGGTAAACCCCAAGGGGCTGCGGCCAAACTGAAAGGCAGAGCCTGGAACTGAAATCGTCTGTGTGGTACCGCAAATTGCAGAAAATGTTGGTGCTCGGGGCGAATGGGAATATGCAAGTATTCCTTGGTCAGATCTAAACATGTTAAGAATTCTCCCTGTCAAACAGACACTATCATGAAACACAGAATCTCCATGCAAAACAGAGGGCCTTGTTCACCCTTTTCAAATCCAAAATAAGACGTCAAGAGCCCTCCTTCTTTGGGACCACAAAATAGAGAACAGCGATTCATCCTGGGGTACCGGAACAACTGCCTCAAGACACAGGAGACCAAAGAGCGTCAACTGTACAGCCCACACCTTGGCGGATGCCAAGAATGGAGAAACCATGAACACATCCGAGACAGGTCTGGCGAACTCAGGAACGCCCAAATCACTTCCAAGATCCAAGTGTCTGCAGTGATCTGGGTAAAACTGCCAGAGACGTCCGTCTACCAGCTGCACCTAAGCCAGAATCCCGAAACCTTCATTGGGAAGGCTTGGCTGCTCCAGGACCAGCAACACACATCTCACCATCTCAATAGCTCCCACTAAAGAAATCCCTTGGTAGAAAATGGGATCTTTGTGGATTCATTCCCCTGGACAGACAAAACTCAGATCCTGACCATGACCTCGGGAAGAGATCCCTGGGCCAACCTCCTTGGACTTATCCTCTGAAAGCCAAGGTATCTTAGTGTCCCTAGGTCCTTCACCAACTTCTCCAGATCCTCTCCAAACAGGAACAGTCCGACAAAGGGAAGTTTACTAAACCGCGGCTGAGGCCACATCCACTGACCAGTTTTGTAAGCACACTGAGCAGCCACCACCATAGCCATAGACTTAGCCGAGGCCCGAAGCAAGTCATAAAGCAGGTCAGCCAAAAACGTAGTCCCAGACTCCAGCCAAGCTGTCTCCTCTAGGCCACAGCCTCCATCAGAAATGCCTCCGGAATCCTTTGGGACCACCTCAAACAGGCCCAAGCTACATAGGACCCAGAGATGCCCACTGCAGGGTGAAAGCAGACATCTCAAAAGCCCGCTTATGCAGGGCCTACATCTGCCGGTCCTGTGGGTCCTTCAAGGCCACACATCCTTCAACTGGGACCCCTGCCACCAAAGCATCCACCTGAGGAAGGTGCAACCTCTCGCGCTTCTCCAGCAGAACAGGATAAAGTCTGACCATGCTTCTTTCAACACACAGCCCCGCATCAGGAATCTTCCACTCAGTGTCAATCACTCCTTCAATGCTCTGTGGACAGGAAAGGACCGAGCTGGCTTACAAATACCTTCTAGCAGCGGATCTTCTGCAATATGCAAAGCTGCAAAGGTCTGCACAGTGAGGGCTAGGAGCTCATGCCTATGGAAAATCCGCACCGTGATCAGATCCTCAACTGCAGGGAGCTTCTACTCCTCAAGTTTATCCTGGAAATGTTCCTCCAGGAGGTCCGATGGACCTCCAGAAGTTCCATCGTCACCTTCCAGTGACCTCTCCCTGTGTGGGTGCTTAGCTATGGCCAAGTAGTCTACGCCCCCTCCCCTGTCAAGGGAAATGAAGCCAACAAGGATGACCCTGCACCTAGGCTGTGCTTCAAACGAAATGCTTGATGCAACAAAAGTACAAACTTGGGAGAAGAGGAACTCCCCTCACCTCCTGGCAGGCTCACCAAGGCCCCCCAGACATAGGCTGCAGGACCGGAGGCTCAGAGCACTTTTGAGATGAACAGGCCACCCCCAAAATGGTGGCCGTTCTACCAAAACTGCAAGTCCACCAACATCACCACTCACATGGTTCCCCAATGCTCCGGGGCCGCTTCCTAGCTGATGTGCGGCTGCTGCACTCTCTCTCATGAAGCCGTGGCACAGACCAACCTCCGAGAGCTCAGCTAGGTGGCTGTCACATTCTATATGTACCACTTGTGCCATAACCCAGGCCTCGCACAAACCGGCATAGGCATAGTTTGGGGGCGGGTGATAGCCCCCCCCCCCAAGTTGCAGGTACTAATAATAGTGATTACCTCTGCCCCCCCCCCCCCAAAGTAAGAAGGCAAACTACAACAATGTTCACTGGGAAGATCACTCCTTACTGGCACCTAATAGCCAGCTATCCCTGGCTCACCGTGCTGCCACTGCTTCTGCCTGTCAAAGCTGCCGGATCCTCTCTTTTTTCCCCCCAAAGTAACTTTAAGGGTAGAAACAAAAGCTCTACTTCTAGCCCCCTCCCAAGCGATGGGGAGGAGGAAAGAGGGAGCTACCACCAACCTACTTGCCCCAAGGGCACAAACTGAGGGGTGGCTAGGGGAGAAGAGGGTGAGGGACCCGGATCCACTGTGTTCTGCACCCCCAACTACAGTCCATCACCAAACCACCAGTTACAGTAGTCAGCAAAGGTTATGCTCATCTGCCTGCTGGAGACTGAGAAATACTGACGGCATAGGGAGCATAAGCTACTTAAGAGAGGATGTTTTCAACTCAGTTTCCTTCTGCTGGTCGGATGAGCATAACCCATGTGTCTGGATTGGATAGACTGTTAGAAAGTTAAATTTTTGCTCTCTAATGCTATCAGCAAAAAGCATGCAAATAAATTGTATGTAAAAAGTCTTCACTAAACCAGAATAGCACATTGGATGCATGCATAGATGGATGTGCGCTAGCAAGATTTCTAGACTGGCTCCAAATGAAAAATTGTATTTGCACGTGTGCTGAAATGCTTTTTCTTATAAACACTGATATTGTTGTGTGCAGAATAGTATTTATTTGTGTGTGTGAAACAGAACTTCAACATGTGCTTAACACTGTTCCAGCACACCACCACCTCAGCTCCTCCTCTCCTGTTTCTTTTTTACCATTCCCCTTTGGCAAAGCCAAAAAAAAAGTTGCAGGTCCTGTGCACTGGAGTTGAAGGGAAGAAAAAGGCATAAGGTTATAATTAGTGCCAAATGCAGAACAAGCTAACACTTTATTCCTTCTGCTTCCACTTATTATTGATATAGAGCTACTAGGCATATACAGCATTGTACAAATACACATACCTGCTCCACAAAGCTTACAATCTGCTAAACAGAGGCCTAGGAAATTTTAGGGAAATGATTACAAATGGGTATGGATGAAGACAGGAAATTAGGATCCAAAGACAGCCTTGAAAGAAGTGAGTTTTCAGCCTGGATTTGAATAGGAAAAATGGAGCCTCATCAGGCAGTCTATACTAGGCGTAGCAGACCTTGACAAATGTTCTTAGAATCTAGAAGCTAGTCTAAAAATCTAGGTCACAGTGTATGTCCCCCTCCAACAGTGTATTGCAGTCACTTTTTTTGGTTTTAAGGCCTGATTTACTAAGACTGCTTTCTCGTTTTCTATGGGAAAAAGTTTAATAAAATCAGGCTCTGAATGGGCCACTGCACAGTGCCAATAGAAAACAGTGGCCCTACTCCTCCCCCTCCCTCTATCCCCACTGACCCTTTAAACTACACCTGTGTGGTGCAGTGGTGAAGTGCCTATGTGTGTGCTTGTGTAAGCAGTGTGGAGCAAGGATGCTTGTTTATTTAATGCTGATTTTATATCGCCTTTCTACAAGTCAAGGCGGTTTATAAGGAACTAGAAACAACAGATACAAAGAACGACGTGGTAATTCTTACATAAAACTGGTGATAAACACTAAAACATTTGTAAAAGACACCAGTGTTGAATGGCTTCCTTACAACTTATTTACAAGAGGAGGAGTATACTGGTTATCTAGGACCCATTTACAAGCAGAATATCTGTATCTAGTCTTAGAGTAAGGACTATTTGAATCAAGAGTGTGGCCTGTGAAGAAGAGGCCTTTGGGGGTTATCCAGAGATTAGCAGTGTGGTAGCCTGTAGACATGAGTGGGTAGGGGTGGTCTTATTCCTGATCTGTGTTTAGGCCAATTGATTCAGAAAGAGGTGTGTGTTCTGAGGGGAGGGGCATGCACCTTTCAGCAGCATTGTGCCCTTTTGTCCCCATGCATTCATTCTTTAGCCTCCAACACCTTGTAGTTTTCCTTCCCCTCCTGTGTTGCCTTCCAGACTCTCTCCCCAGAGCACTCCTACCATCTGCCCTCCATTGCCACATCTACCTTATTCTTTTTTAAAACTACTGGACTTTTAAGTTTTTGCTATTTCATTCTACCCTTCCCAATTTTTTTTTCATACCTGATTGGCTGTTCTCTTCTGCCCTTGAGAGATGGGATCTCCATGGGCAGCCTACTGCCTTCCAGGCCATGATTGCAGCCGTCGCCTCGTTTTGCCTATGAGGATCTGATTTCCTACAGGCAGACAGAAGCGTATTTGCCATGATTGTAGATGTTCTCTTCTGCCTACTGGAGTTGAAATCCCCACGGAAAATAGCTTACTTCTGGGCTGTGGTTCCCCTTCTCTTCTATCCGTTGGGATCCAATCTCCCACCATCGTCTTTTGTCTTGTTTTTAAAAGGGGAGGGGCAAGTAAATCACAGGTGCACATTTCTGGCTGTCATGGAACTTGAACCTCATCTTAGTCCTTGCAAAGTGATTATTTACTTGCTCAACATATACATTTACTCAGCATTTTATAGACCTCTTATATCTCCTCCTTAGCCCTCTCTTCTCCAGACTGAAGAGCCCTAACCTCTTTAGCCTTTCCTCATAGCAGAGTTGTTCGTCCCTTTTCTCACTTTGGGTGCCCTGCTCTGTACTTTTTCTAATACCACTATATCTTTTTTGAGATGGGGAGACCAGAATTACAAACATTACTTAAGGTGCAGTAACAGCATGGAATGATACAGAAATATAATAATATCCTTTGTTTTACTTTCCATTTCTTTCCTACTGATGCCTAATATTCTGTTTGTTTCCCCACCCCAGACCACACACACTCCATCCACCTCCCAAGTGGAGAGATTTGAGGAGCTATAATGGGAAAGAATGAATTGATGAGTTATATTCGGGATATTCTAGTTGATGGGAAGGGTTTGGGGTCTGTACAGAATGAGGGCGACGGGTTTGGTGAGTTATATGTGGGTGGGGGAATTGCGATGTTATGGTTGGAGGGAGGGAGGGGTATTTGGGGCACTATATGTGGGTGGGGGAGGGGAATTTGGTGCGTTACATGTGGGGCGGGTTCCTGGACAGCATGCTTGGTTTCGTGCTTTGCCGGGCGCGCGGCCCGGAGCCGCCCTCAAGCCTCACCTATCACAGCTTTGCAATGTCCGAGCGGAGCTGCAGGATTCCAATTCCAGACCGATCTACGCGCGCTTTCCAGGCCTCACCGCCGCTTGCGCTCCCGCTTCAACCAAACAAAAGAGCCCGACAAGCACCTTCTCTAACCACCACCGACACACATCCACCGCGCAGGCGCAGAGACTCATGGCGGCGCATAGCCAGGCTTAGGGCTCGCTGGGAATCGTAGTACGTCCGTTTCTGAATTGACATTCATTGTATTGTGTTTAGACGTTTTGCCCTTTGAAAGCAAGGTTTTAAGAACGAAAGTATGAAATTGTTCTATACTTTACAATTATATAAATTTAGAACATAGCCTGTTATTCTATAATTGTTCTTTCTTAATCCACTTTATGTGAATTACTTTTAGTGCACTGCGTCTTGAACAGATTTCCAATTATTACAATGAATGCTATACAATGTACAAATTCTGAAAAGGATTCAGAGAACCCTCAACTAGACTCGTCAGTCACTTCGTAGTTCTAATGAGACCAAGAAGTCGAGGCTTTCACGGTATGTTTGCAAAGCATCGTGCAATGTTTAAGGACCTATGGATTGCGGCTTATTCCTGAGCCTGGAATTTTAGATATGCGATATCTCTGGCACTCGTGATAGAACTTAGCCGGGGAATGAAGTGTTAAATCAGGTCATCCAAAAGTAAACGGAAGATTCTGTATGTCGGTAGGTACTGCAAGAACTCCCTTCCACCCGGAAGTTAACCTGCTTCCGATTCCGGTCTGGCAAAATGATCCCCCCCCCCGTACTCAAGAGTAGACGGTGGACGCATGCACAGTTGTGGGTCTTAACGTGAGCGGTAGTTTGGGGTTATTTAGGCAGGAGGAGGTTGGACAGTTTCGTGCGCGTTATAGGCTTTGTGTATCGCGTTGTTATCGGGTTCTCTGGGTATGAAGTAATTTTTTTGCACGTTCATCGGTGGTCATATTAGCTGAGAGGGGCACTATCAGCAATGTGCTAGAAACGCGGACAACGCTTGCATTCTCCTGATAACTGGAAAGTAAAGTATTCTGTACAAGCCAATAAAGAATAAATGGGAATTTCAGGAAGATAAAGCATGACATTTGACAAGGATTTGGGGGTACAGCTATATGAGGGAGGGAGAAACATCTGGTTTTAGAGTACGAAGCGCGTATTAAATAGAGGCAGATGAATGCCGGGGTGCGCAAGGAGAGGCATAATAACCTGATGTCACTGTATAGATTGTTGGAGAGAAGTCACCTCGAATGTTGTGCTCAGCTCTGTGAGGGTTGTATTTCTAAAAGGTGCTAAGAAAATGCCAGACCAGATCAAACTTAAGGATCTAAAATGTATAGCCTAAAGAAGAGGCGGGAGAGCTATAGGGAACAAAGTTCTACAGCAGTCTTTCTTCTGAAAAAAAGGCTTGGTTATGCATTTAGAGTAGATTATATAGTACTGCACATCAGGAGGTGCACGTGAGAAAAATAGCAACATATTCCTCATAGAAAAGGTGACGGATCTATAGAATGGAATTGGTAGATTTTAAAAAAATGGTATGGAAGCAAGCCTGTGATATGCTCAAAGGCATCCTTTACTGAAAAGAATGAGAAAAAACAATGATCAACTATGGTTTATGGCATAGCACTAGGAATGAAAATGAATAGATTGCATAGAGCTTATGGTTCTTATTTGATGTTATATTTTGTTTCAGTAAGTATCAAAAATGTTCCTGCCATTAGACAACAGGTAATAGTGCTGTGGGGTTTTTTGTTTTTTTACTTATAGATGATGCCTTTGAATTGGTGGACAAAAAATAATGTTAGCGAATCAGGAGGAGGTAAGAAATTTGCTGCCACTGCCAGAGTAAGCCCTTTTTTCCTCTTAGAGCAGGTATCTCTCCATAATATTCCAGGACTACTTCTGATGCTGTGTTAGATTTTTGGAAGACAAGCTTTTTATAACCTAATATTCTGTAGGGAAATACGTGGATTAATATTCAAAGCACCTTGGGTAACTTTGGGAAGTTCCTAAAGCACTGGGTTTATATTTCTTGGATCAAAAGTATTAACAGTGACAGAATGTCTCAACTGATCTGCCAAAATATGTGATTTAATCTGGGAGAAGAGAGAGAAACATACTAGTGGGTGTGACCTAAAGTTATTCAGATAGCTCCAATGTTCAGCATTATGGGTCCAACTTTATGTGGTTAAGTAGGATAGCATAAACAGTTGTCCTTATCTTTAACTGGATCATTGATCAAGCCTTAGACTTAACTGAACTGTCTAAAATGGCTGAAAATCTGCTTAAATCCTCAATACAGTTGATTTTATGTGAACTTGTTTCCACTGAATATTGGCCCCACTAAGTAGATGTCTCACCAAACTTTAGTCGGAGGGGGGAGTTGCCAAAGACTGTTGTCATTCTAGCTCACTTATTACTTGGATTCAAAATGAACCCAACTAGAAGCAGTGATTTCATTCTTCCTCAACTCATCCTTCTTTCCTTACTACAACTTTCTTGCCCATGGTTTCTGAAAAGAGCATTCTATTTACTGTATCTTTAGTGGTTTGTATAATTGTATTTATCAGATTATAGTAGGAATTCTGTCTTTTTGTGCTGTGAGGAAATGCTAAGTGATGCGTATATGGTGGATTTATGGATTGAATTTGGATTCTGTATACAAGTTATTACCAGCTAATGTAAAACCAATTGAAAGGCCAGGTTTATTGTGCTCTTCTTTCTTAGGAGTTTATCACAGTACGTGTTCAGGATCCTCGGATTCAGAATGAAGGCTCATGGAATTCCTATGTTGATTATAAAATATTTCTACATGTAAGTGAACAATGTTTCACAAATACAGAAAATTTAATAGTCACAGAATATATGCATGGATTCACATGACCGTTGGGAAGAAATGATTCTAGCAAGCTGACTGCTTGGATCATATAATAAACTACTTGCTTTATTCTACAAGGAGAAGGCTCTGACATCTTCTTTCTTGCAGACTAACAGTAAAGCCTTCACAGCCAAGATATCCTGTGTGAGACGACGGTACCGAGAGTTTGTGTGGCTGAGAAAACTGCTTCAGAAAAATGCTGGCTTAGTGTGCGGAATTTTTATTTATTTTCTTTCACAAATACTGTTTGGGGTGTCTTAGAGTAGCTGCTTTAATGTCACAGTTAAAAAATTGCAAAGTTAATCAGTTACAGGAAGGAGATTTTGGGCCAGTCTTGGGAGTTCTGATTATAATTTGATTGGGAGTTCTGATAATTTGATCTGTGCACGTTCAGATTCCTGTAGCAATGATTGAAAAAGCCTGGATTTAGGCATAGGCAACTTGCTTGGGCACCAAATTTTGAAGGTGTCAAAGAAGCGGCTGCTTCCACTTATTTTAGGGCTATATGCATGTGCTGTTTCAAAGGGACATCACTGCGGTGCTATAGTCATCCACTGCTCCTTCTCTGGCTCTCTTATTTTCTTAGTGCCTCTGATACTCCCTCCCTTCCCCATTCTCTGAAATCTGCCATTTGGTCTTGCCTATGGGCTCTTAAATCCAGCCTTGGATTGAAATTTTTATACCACAGTGTATTAAGGATGTAAGTTCAAAACCAAAACTGGTCAAAAATATTGATCCTAGAACTGGGTGTTCAGCACTTACAAATTACTGAGAATTGGGATTGGGAGAAAAGTGAAGTTGCTTACCTGAAATGGGGTTTCTCTGAGGTTACAGAGTTCTGGCACATGGATGACATCACAATGGAGGCAAGTGATGGAAAAATTATGGTGGTAAAATCACAAAGCTTTCTAGATGGTGCCATGCTCCTGTGCTGTGCTGTGCTGTGCTTTTAATAGCTGCTGCCACCTTGTGCCTATATAGAGCTTAGATCAATAGAAGTAAAAGCCTAGAGGAGGCAGATGGGTTTTGTGAGGATTGTGTGACCTGCTTCTCCTCGGAAAATGAAGTTGCATACCTTTGACAGTCTCTGCAGGCAAGTAGGTTATATAGTTCTGACATATGGGAATTTCTAGCTCGGGCTACTTTATCGAGAAAACAATGGAAAAAGTGTCAAAGAGCAATAAGTCATTTTGGTTTTTTCCCCCACTTTTTTAATGAAGACAAACAGGTTATAGTTCTTCAGCTTGAAGAAAAGATGACTGAGATGAGATATGATAGGTCATGAATGGGGTAGGTTAAACAGTTCCCTACCAAAACAACACAAAAACAAGAGGACACTGCATGAAAACAAATCCATAAAAGCCCTTTAATACAGCACATGCTTAAACTGTGGAATCTGTTGCTTTGGTTATGTGGTCAAGGGGACCAACAAAGCAGGATTCAGAAGAGGATTGGACAAGTTCCCAGTGGAAAAGTCCAGAAGAAATATTAGGTAGACTTGGGAGAGGTTCTAGTAAAGATAAATGTAACCCAGATGTCCTTAAGTACAGAGCTGAAAGATTCCAAATTACTCATCAACTGATAACCAGATTAATACGACTAAAATACAACCTCTAAAATGCCTGTATGAAAATACTAGGAATTTTTAAAAAAATAAGATGGGAACGTTTTATAATATATAGCACTAAATGAGAGGTTAGATATGATTGTCATCTCAGAGACCTGGTGGAAGGAGGACAACAATGGGACACTGATACCGGGTACAAACTATATCACAATGATATTGTAGATCAAATTGGTGGAGGTATTGCGCACTGTGTTAGAGAGAGCATTGGCACATAGTATTAAAGTTTTGCAGAAACAAAATACACTGTTTCAGTTCATCCTGCTAGACCAGTCCAGACAAGTGGGTTTAGGTCCCCTACCAGCAGAAGTTAGAGACAAAAAAAATACCAGAAACTTGACTGGCTGAGCCCTGGTAGATATATATTGTAGCTGCACCCCTAGAGGTCGCCTTCAGTATTTTCTCTGTTAGATGATGGTGTCTTTCCTGTCTGTTTTTTCCTTCAAAGTTTCTTTTAGTTTGATAGTTTTTCAGCTGGATGTTTCCATGACACATAGGAGCTGCCAGTCTGTAATTTCCAGCCCAATTCATCGGTGCTCAGGTTAAGCTTCTGGTCAGGTGCAGAATAGTATTTATTTGTGTGTGTGAAACAGAACTTCAACATGTGCTTAACACTGTTCCAGCACACCACCACCTCAGCTCCTCCTCTCCTGTTTCTTTTTTACCATTCCCCTTTGGCAAAGCCAAAAAAAAAGTTGCAGGTCCTGTGCACTGGAGTTGAAGGGAAGAAAAAGGCATAAGGTTATAATTAGTGCCAAATGCAGAACAAGCTAACACTTTATTCCTTCTGCTTCCACTTATTATTGATATAGAGCTACTAGGCATATACAGCATTGTACAAATACACATACCTGCTCCACAAAGCTTACAATCTGCTAAACAGAGGCCTAGGAAATTTTAGGGAAATGATTACAAATGGGTATGGATGAAGACAGGAAATTAGGATCCAAAGACAGCCTTGAAAGAAGTGAGTTTTCAGCCTGGATTTGAATAGGAAAAATGGAGCCTCATCAGGCAGTCTATACTAGGCGTAGCAGACCTTGACAAATGTTCTTAGAATCTAGAAGCTAGTCTAAAAATCTAGGTCACAGTGTATGTCCCCCTCCAACAGTGTATTGCAGTCACTTTTTTTGGTTTTAAGGCCTGATTTACTAAGACTGCTTTCTCGTTTTCTATGGGAAAAAGTTTAATAAAATCAGGCTCTGAATGGGCCACTGCACAGTGCCAATAGAAAACAGTGGCCCTACTCCTCCCCTCCCTCTATCCCCACTGACCCTTTAAACTACACCTGTGTGGTGCAGTGGTGAAGTGCCTATGTGTGTGCTTGTGTAAGCAGTGTGGAGCAAGGATGCTTGTTTATTTAATGCTGATTTATATCGCCTTTCTACAAGTCAAGGCGGTTTATAAGGAACTAGAAACAACAGATACAAAGAACGACGTGGTAATTCTTACATAAACTGGTGATAAACACTAAAACATTTGTAAAAAGACACCAGTGTTGAATGGCTTCCTTACAACTTATTTACAAGAGGAGGAGTATACTGGTTATCTAGGACCCATTTACAAGCAGAATATCTGTATCTAGTCTTAGAGTAAGGACTATTTGAATCAAGAGTGTGGCCTGTGAAGAAGAGGCCTTTGGGGGTTATCCAGAGATTAGCAGTGTGGTAGCCTGTAGACATGAGTGGGTAGGGGTGGTCTTATTCCTGATCTGTGTTTAGGCCAATTGATTCAGAAAGAGGTGTGTGTTCTGAGGGGAGGGGCATGCACCTTTCAGCAGCATTGTGCCCTTTTGTCCCCATGCATTCATTCTTTAGCCTCCAACACCTTGTAGTTTTCCTTCCCCTCCTGTGTTGCCTTCCAGACTCTCTCCCCAGAGCACTCCTACCATCTGCCCTCCATTGCCACATCTACCTTATTCTTTTTTAAAACTACTGGACTTTTAAGTTTTTGCTATTTCATTCTACCCTTCCCAATTTTTTTTTCATACCTGATTGGCTGTTCTCTTCTGCCCTTGAGAGATGGGATCTCCATGGGCAGCCTACTGCCTTCCAGGCCATGATTGCAGCCGTCGCCTCGTTTTGCCTATGAGGATCTGATTTCCTACAGGCAGACAGAAGCGTATTTGCCATGATTGTAGATGTTCTCTTCTGCCTACTGGAGTTGAAATCCCCACGGAAAATAGCTTACTTCTGGGCTGTGGTTCCCCTTCTCTTCTATCCGTTGGGATCCAATCTCCCACCATCGTCTTTTGTCTTGTTTTTAAAAGGGGAGGGGCAAGTAAATCACAGGTGCACATTTCTGGCTGTCATGGAACTTGAACCTCATCTTAGTCCTTGCAAAGTGATTATTTACTTGCTCAACATATACATTTACTCAGCATTTTATAGACCTCTTATATCTCCTCCTTAGCCCTCTCTTCTCCAGACTGAAGAGCCCTAACCTCTTTAGCCTTTCCTCATAGCAGAGTTGTTCGTCCCTTTTCTCACTTTGGGTGCCCTGCTCTGTACTTTTTCTAATACCACTATATCTTTTTTGAGATGGGGAGACCAGAATTACAAACATTACTTAAGGTGCAGTAACAGCATGGAATGATACAGAAATATAATAATATCCTTTGTTTTACTTTCCATTTCTTTCCTACTGATGCCTAATATTCTGTTTGTTTCCCCACCCCAGACCACACACACTCCATCCACCTCCCAAGTGGAGAGATTTGAGGAGCTATAATGGGAAAGAATGAATTGATGAGTTATATTCGGGATATTCTAGTTGATGGGAAGGGTTTGGGGTCTGTACAGAATGAGGGCGACGGGTTTGGTGAGTTATATGTGGGTGGGGGAATTGCGATGTTATGGTTGGAGGGAGGGAGGGGTATTTGGGGCACTATATGTGGGTGGGGGAGGGGAATTTGGTGCGTTACATGTGGGGCGGGTTCCTGGACAGCATGCTTGGTTTCGTGCTTTGCCGGGCGCGCGGCCCGGAGCCGCCCTCAAGCCTCACCTATCACAGCTTTGCAATGTCCGAGCGGAGCTGCAGGATTCCAATTCCAGACCGATCTACGCGCGCTTTCCAGGCCTCACCGCCGCTTGCGCTCCCGCTTCAACCAAACAAAAGAGCCCGACAAGCACCTTCTCTAACCACCACCGACACACATCCACCGCGCAGGCGCAGAGACTCATGGCGGCGCATAGCCAGGCTTAGGGCTCGCTGGGAATCGTAGTACGTCCGTTTCTGAATTGACATTCATTGTATTGTGTTTAGACGTTTTGCCCTTTGAAAGCAAGGTTTTAAGAACGAAAGTATGAAATTGTTCTATACTTTACAATTATATAAATTTAGAACATAGCCTGTTATTCTATAATTGTTCTTTCTTAATCCACTTTATGTGAATTACTTTTAGTGCACTGCGTCTTGAACAGATTTCCAATTATTACAATGAATGCTATACAATGTACAAATTCTGAAAAGGATTCAGAGAACCCTCAACTAGACTCGTCAGTCACTTCGTAGTTCTAATGAGACCAAGAAGTCGAGGCTTTCACGGTATGTTTGCAAAGCATCGTGCAATGTTTAAGGACCTATGGATTGCGGCTTATTCCTGAGCCTGGAATTTTAGATATGCGATATCTCTGGCACTCGTGATAGAACTTAGCCGGGGAATGAAGTGTTAAATCAGGTCATCCAAAAGTAAACGGAAGATTCTGTATGTCGGTAGGTACTGCAAGAACTCCCTTCCACCCGGAAGTTAACCTGCTTCCGATTCCGGTCTGGCAAAATGATCCCCCCCCCCGTACTCAAGAGTAGACGGTGGACGCATGCACAGTTGTGGGTCTTAACGTGAGCGGTAGTTTGGGGTTATTTAGGCAGGAGGAGGTTGGACAGTTTCGTGCGCGTTATAGGCTTTGTGTATCGCGTTGTTATCGGGTTCTCTGGGTATGAAGTAATTTTTTTGCACGTTCATCGGTGGTCATATTAGCTGAGAGGGGCACTATCAGCAATGTGCTAGAAACGCGGACAACGCTTGCATTCTCCTGATAACTGGAAAGTAAAGTATTCTGTACAAGCCAATAAAGAATAAATGGGAATTTCAGGAAGATAAAGCATGACATTTGACAAGGATTTGGGGGTACAGCTATATGAGGGAGGGAGAAACATCTGGTTTTAGAGTACGAAGCGCGTATTAAATAGAGGCAGATGAATGCCGGGGTGCGCAAGGAGAGGCATAATAACCTGATGTCACTGTATAGATTGTTGGAGAGAAGTCACCTCGAATGTTGTGCTCAGCTCTGTGAGGGTTGTATTTCTAAAAGGTGCTAAGAAAATGCCAGACCAGATCAAACTTAAGGATCTAAAATGTATAGCCTAAAGAAGAGGCGGGAGAGCTATAGGGAACAAAGTTCTACAGCAGTCCTTCTTCTGAAAAAAAAAAGGCTTGGTTATGCATTTAGAGTAGATTATATAGTACTGCACATCAGGAGGTGCACGTGAGAAAAATAGCAACATATTCCTCATAGAAAAGGTGACGGATCTATAGAATGGAATTGGTAGATTTTAAAAAAATGGTATGGAAGCAAGCCTGTGATATGCTCAAAGGCATCCTTTACTGAAAAGAATGAGAAAAAACAATGATCAACTATGGTTTATGGCATAGCACTAGGAATGAAAAATGAATAGATTGCATAGAGCTTATGGTTCTTATTTGATGTTATATTTTGTTTCAGTAAGTATCAAAAATGTTCCTGCCATTAGACAACAGGTAATAGTGCTGTGGGGTTTTTTGTTTTTTACTTATAGATGATGCCTTTGAATTGGTGGACAAAAAATAATGTTAGCGAATCAGGAGGAGGTAAGAAATTTGCTGCCACTGCCAGAGTAAGCCCTTTTTTCCTCTTAGAGCAGGTATCTCTCCATAATATTCCAGGACTACTTCTGATGCTGTGTTAGATTTTTGGAAGACAAGCTTTTTATAACCTAATATTCTGTAGGGAAATACGTGGATTAATATTCAAAGCACCTTGGGTAACTTTGGGAAGTTCCTAAAGCACTGGGTTTATATTTCTTGGATCAAAAGTATTAACAGTGACAGAATGTCTCAACTGATCTGCCAAAATATGTGATTTAATCTGGGAGAAGAGAGAGAAACATACTAGTGGGTGTGACCTAAAGTTATTCAGATAGCTCCAATGTTCAGCATTATGGGTCCAACTTTATGTGGTTAAGTAGGATAGCATAAACAGTTGTCCTTATCTTTAACTGGATCATTGATCAAGCCTTAGACTTAACTGAACTGTCTAAAATGGCTGAAAATCTGCTTAAATCCTCAATACAGTTGATTTTATGTGAACTTGTTTCCACTGAATATTGGCCCCACTAAGTAGATGTCTCACCAAACTTTAGTCGGAGGGGGGAGTTGCCAAAGACTGTTGTCATTCTAGCTCACTTATTACTTGGATTCAAAATGAACCCAACTAGAAGCAGTGATTTCATTCTTCCTCAACTCATCCTTCTTTCCTTACTACAACTTTCTTGCCCATGGTTTCTGAAAAGAGCATTCTATTTACTGTATCTTTAGTGGTTTGTATAATTGTATTTATCAGATTATAGTAGGAATTCTGTCTTTTTGTGCTGTGAGGAAATGCTAAGTGATGCGTATATGGTGGATTTATGGATTGAATTTGGATTCTGTATACAAGTTATTACCAGCTAATGTAAAACCAATTGAAAGGCCAGGTTTATTGTGCTCTTCTTTCTTAGGAGTTTATCACAGTACGTGTTCAGGATCCTCGGATTCAGAATGAAGGCTCATGGAATTCCTATGTTGATTATAAAATATTTCTACATGTAAGTGAACAATGTTTCACAAATACAGAAAATTTAATAGTCACAGAATATATGCATGGATTCACATGACCGTTGGGAAGAAATGATTCTAGCAAGCTGACTGCTTGGATCATATAATAAACTACTTGCTTTATTCTACAAGGAGAAGGCTCTGACATCTTCTTTCTTGCAGACTAACAGTAAAGCCTTCACAGCCAAGATATCCTGTGTGAGACGACGGTACCGAGAGTTTGTGTGGCTGAGAAAACTGCTTCAGAAAAATGCTGGCTTAGTGTGCGGAATTTTTATTTATTTTCTTTCACAAATACTGTTTGGGGTGTCTTAGAGTAGCTGCTTTAATGTCACAGTTAAAAAATTGCAAAGTTAATCAGTTACAGGAAGGAGATTTTGGGCCAGTCTTGGGAGTTCTGATTATAATTTGATTGGGAGTTCTGATAATTTGATCTGTGCACGTTCAGATTCCTGTAGCAATGATTGAAAAAGCCTGGATTTAGGCATAGGCAACTTGCTTGGGCACCAAATTTTGAAGGTGTCAAAGAAGCGGCTGCTTCCACTTATTTTAGGGCTATATGCATGTGCTGTTTCAAAGGGACATCACTGCGGTGCTATAGTCATCCACTGCTCCTTCTCTGGCTCTCTTATTTTCTTAGTGCCTCTGATACTCCCTCCCTTCCCCATTCTCTGAAATCTGCCATTTGGTCTTGCCTATGGGCTCTTAAATCCAGCCTTGGATTGAAATTTTTATACCACAGTGTATTAAGGATGTAAGTTCAAAACCAAAACTGGTCAAAAATATTGATCCTAGAACTGGGTGTTCAGCACTTACAAATTACTGAGAATTGGGATTGGGAGAAAAGTGAAGTTGCTTACCTGAAATGGGGTTTCTCTGAGGTTACAGAGTTCTGGCACATGGATGACATCACAATGGAGGCAAGTGATGGAAAAATTATGGTGGTAAAATCACAAAGCTTTCTAGATGGTGCCATGCTCCTGTGCTGTGCTGTGCTGTGCTTTTAATAGCTGCTGCCACCTTGTGCCTATATAGAGCTTAGATCAATAGAAGTAAAAGCCTAGAGGAGGCAGATGGGTTTTGTGAGGATTGTGTGACCTGCTTCTCCTCGGAAAATGAAGTTGCATACCTTTGACAGTCTCTGCAGGCAAGTAGGTTATATAGTTCTGACATATGGGAATTTCTAGCTCGGGCTACTTTATCGAGAAAACAATGGAAAAAGTGTCAAAGAGCAATAAGTCATTTTGGTTTTTTCCCCACTTTTTTAATGAAGACAAACAGGTTATAGTTCTTCAGCTTGAAGAAAAGATGACTGAGATGAGATATGATAGGTCATGAATGGGGTAGGTTAAACAGTTCCCTACCAAAACAACACAAAAACAAGAGGACACTGCATGAAAACAAATCCATAAAGCCCTTTAATACAGCACATGCTTAAACTGTGGAATCTGTTGCTTTGGTTATGTGGTCAAGGGGACCAACAAAGCAGGATTCAGAAGAGGATTGGACAAGTTCCCAGTGGAAAAGTCCAGAAGAAATATTAGGTAGACTTGGGAGAGGTTCTAGTAAAGATAAATGTAACCCAGATGTCCTTAAGTACAGAGCTGAAAGATTCCAAATTACTCATCAACTGATAACCAGATTAATACGACTAAAATACAACCTCTAAAATGCCTGTATGAAAATACTAGGAATTTTTAAAAAAATAAGATGGGAACGTTTTATAATATATAGCACTAAATGAGAGGTTAGATATGATTGTCATCTCAGAGACCTGGTGGAAGGAGGACAACCAATGGGACACTGATACCGGGTACAAACTATATCACAATGATATTGTAGATCAAATTGGTGGAGGTATTGCGCACTGTGTTAGAGAGAGCATTGGCACATAGTATTAAAGTTTTGCAGAAACAAAATACACTGTTTTCAGTTCATCCTGCTAGACCAGTCCAGACAAGTGGGTTTAGGTCCCCTACCAGCAGAAGTTAGAGACAAAAAAAATACCAGAAACTTGACTGGCTGAGCCCTGGTAGATATATATTGTAGCTGCACCCCTAGAGGTCGCCTTCAGTATTTTCTCTGTTAGATGATGGTGTCTTTCCTGTCTGTTTTTTCCTTCAAAGTTTCTTTTAGTTTGATAGTTTTTCAGCTGGATGTTTCCATGACACATAGGAGCTGCCAGTCTGTAATTTCCAGCCCAATTCATCGGTGCTCAGGTTAAGCTTCTGGTCAGGAGGACCAGTTGAGCTTTCCTTAAGCGAAGGGAGGCCTGGCTACTGGTCACAATGACCTGGCAGGCCGGCAGCAGGGGGAGCCTTGAGTTCTCTTACAGAGCTCATTTACCTAAGCAGCTTAGGTAAACCTGGTACATCTGCCTTGGCTCTTCTGCTCCTGTGATCTGGACACAGTGAATTTACTTCTCTCTCCCCCCCTCCCCCATGGGCCTGGGCCTGCCACTCATCTATTGTATTTTCTGGGGGCACAGAGACATTAGGGTTTCTTTGCTCAGAGCGGCAGCTGTCTGTTAACTCTGCTCCCGCCTCTAGTTCTGTCACCTGGTGTGTTTCCTCAGTGGCAGAAGGTGCCAAAGCCATTTTTTGCTCCTTTCAGCCACATGGCAGCTGTTTTTGGGCGGGAAATCGAGACACGTGGTCTGCTAGTGCACCAGCTGTTCACTGGCATTTTCTTCTACTCTCTCTTGAGCTGCAGAACTGCTTTTTAATGCCGGCAATGCACTTTTCACAGGATACTGAAAGGAAGCTTGTCTGTTCAGGACTGTGTACACTCGGGGTACTTAACTCTTTCTGAGGATTTTCAGTAATATAGCATTATTAACGCCACAGATTCAGTAGCTGACATTCCAGGGCCCATTACTTAGCTAACGACCTTGAGAGACTGAAAAACTATGCTGAACTTTCACATAGAGAAACTAGGTTTGTTTATAATACAGAAAGTGCAAGGAAGAACTTTCTCTTCAGTCTTGAAACATACATGTGAAAACTGCTTGTGTTTAGAATTTGTTTAAGAAGTTATGTCTGGGAATATATGTATGTCTCCTCCTGATGACCTATACTATAAGATCTGACCTATGACATAGAGATGCACATTATGAATATATGTGATGTTTGACGTAGAATAATAAGGTGGAAATTATGCTGCAAGATGGAATTTTGACTAATAAAAACAGTGACTGAAGTAGCTGCGGTCAGAGAGACAAGGTGCAAGCTTTACTCTCTCCCAAAGCTCTTATTTTTTTGAATATATTTATTTATTTAATTTATTTAACATTTCTTCAGATCAGTGCAGTGTACATTCAACAGAACATACTACAATGCATCAAGCCACATTGTATTTACAATGAACAGGGTAGTAACTTGGGTGTAACAGGGGGAAACTATCTACAATTCATTTACACTGGTTCATAAGTTCCTGGATCTAGGCAATTTGGGTCAGGGAGAATTGAGCTGACTAACCATTTTCTTGCTGGGTCTGTTTGTTGGGGCGGTTTTGGCAGGTAGACAGAGTGCTCATTGCCTGCTTTCTAGAATTAGTTTCTGGGTAGTATCTTAAGAACAAATGATGTTTCAACGCTTTTCTGAATAGGGCCAAGTTTGTGATGGTTCGAATTTCTGTAGGGAGGGCATTCCAGGCTCTAGGTGCGTATATCGTGAAGGCTCTATTGGCCGTTGGCTTTGTGCATTTTGTCATTAGGGACCTCTAATGTGTTCGTCATTGTAGATCTTCTGTTTCTATTGTCCGGTATGCTGTGAATCAACTTGCTGATGGGCATGGGGGGCTGATTATTTAGTGCTTTGAATGTCAGGACTAGGATCTTGTAATGGATTCTGGCCTGTACAGGTAACCAGTGGAGTTTCTTCAAAACTGGCGTTATGTGGTCTGTCCTTGATAATCCTACTAGGACTCTCGCGGCTGAGTTCATCGCAAGCTGGAGCGGACTTAGCGTTGCCTGTGGGAGTCCGTGAAGGATCACATTAGCAAAGTCAAGATGTGGGATCACTAGGGCTTGGACGATCGTTCGGTAGTCGGTGAGGTCAAGCAGTGGTCGTAGATGTTGTAGTGTTCATATCTTATCGTATATAATACAATTGTGTGTGAATTGTGTTATTAATGGTTATTGTTTCCTTCTCATTGCTCTGAGTGTGGAAATCCATTACCCAAGATCCCAGGTGCTGTTACCGGTGACTGGAGGAGCAGAGTACACTTTCAGTTGTCTTCCTCCATCCAGAGGTGGATCATGTGCAGCCGAAAGCGCAAGGATCTATGGGACAGGGTGTGCATAGCTTGCTCTGCTCACCCAGGGGAGTCCTTCAATATGGTTCCCACATCCCCAGCACTATCAGTCATGGCCCCTCTGCACTGCCAGCCCCCGCGGACTCCATGATTAGTGCACCAGCAGAGGATATTCTGCCCCAGCCTACAATCCCTTCGGTCCAGATGCTGCTGCCTCATGAATCTTCTCCTTAGGAACAGGATTCCCAATTCCTAGCCCTCTTCAGGCAGGCTTGGACCCTATGGCACTCAGATCCTACCATTGCTGGCTCAGAGTCCATCTCCACCCACAGAACAGTACTAAACTCTGCATCAGGGTCCCAGAAGCGCTCTCAAGAGAAGTCTGCTCCAGCGGATGACAGCCATCCTCCCAAGGAGGTATCTTGGGCCTCAGGTGCCTGGGCATCTGTTGTCCCAGATGAGGAGACCCTTTCAGCTGGAGATGGTTTGGAGGCCTCTGACCGCAAGGATAGCAAATGATCCCACCTTAGAAGCCTCGGCCGATGGCCAGGACGGTATACAAAATATCCATCTGTTCTGCAAGGACGAACTTCCTGCGCTTATTGCCCAAGTAGTGGATGCCTTGCTAATCCTCTTGAACAGCAACAGATGCACTCTCAAGCCGATCCCATCCTGCAGGGCATTCAAAAAGCCCTCCAGGGCCTTTTCTTTCCCACCAGAACTTCAACGGATGGTGTCTTGGGAGTGGGAGGGTCACCTGATGCCTCCTTGTGCACGGTTCGCCGTTTGGGTTAACACTATCTCTGGTCACCAGTGGATACGGACAAATGGCTCGCATATCCAAAAGTGGATGCTCTGGTGGCGGGGGTTACTAAGCACACCATTATTCCAGTAGAAGGTGGTGCAGCGCTTAGGGATCAGCAGGACCAGAAGGTCGAGGGTCTCAGCAAAACGGCTTTTTCATTGTCAACTGGTGCTCCAAGCTTCAGTTTGTGAAGGTCTGGCAGTCTGTGCCCTTTTTGCACTGCATTCAGTCCTTACCCGAGGATCCGGTGTTGGCACTCTTGGAATCGGTAACAGCCTTCTTGGCAGATGCCTTTTATGATGTGCTTTGTGTCTCGGCACAGTCAGTGGCTGCAGTTACAGTGGCTTGTCGTTGGTGGTCGGCAGATGCTGCCTCTAAGGCTTGCCTCTCCAAGCTTCCCTTTAAGGGTAAGCTTCTCTTTTGGCGAAGACCTTGACAAGTTGGTCAAGGACCTGGGAGAAGTCGAGCTGAGCTCATCCATGTGCCACTCCGCAGCAAAACTATTCATCGTCCATACGACATACCAGATTTTGCGACTCCCGGTGCTACTAGCCTGGCAGGTTGTTTACATCAGCCTCATCCGGCCATTTCAGCCAGATGTCACAGCCTTTTTGTCCGAAAAGGGAAGATTCCTACTCAGCCCCAGCCAAGTTCTCCAGCACTACCTGATTTCACCTCCCCCCCTTCCCCCCCCTCCTGCTGACGAGGCGGTGAGCCCATCTGGGACGACGCCACACGTAGGAGGGCGGTTGGCACTATTTTCCCAGTCGTGGGAACTCATAGCCTCCGATCAGTGGATCCTTGACATAGTCTCCCGGGGCTATACTCTCGAATGTCTACAGCTCATTTATGAGGCTTTCCTCATTTTGCCCTGTGGGGCACCCCGGAAAAGGGAGGCCATTCAATCTACCATCCACTGCCTACTTCCTGCGGGCCATCCGGACAGTTTCTCCTTCCGAGGGAGGTTCAGGTCATTACTCCATTTACTTTGTGGTACCCAAGAAGGACTAGTCCTTTTTGTCCATTTCTCTACTTCAAGGAGGTCAATTGGGCCCTTCGAGTACCACATTTTCAAATGGAAACACTATGATTAGTGATTCAGGCGGTTCGCAAGGGGGAATTCCTCGCCTCGCTCGATCTGGCGGAAGCATATTTCCATATTCCCATCAGGGAAGATCAGCAGCGTTTTCTATGCTTCACCATCCTAGGACAGTACTTTCAGTTTTGCGCAATGCCCTTCGGCCTGGTGTCAGCTCTACAAACCTTCTCCAAGGTAATGGTAGTGGCTGCAGCAGCCTTGTGCAACAGGGCATCCAAGTACACCCATACTTGGATGACTGGCTCATTCGTGCAGTTCCCTTTGGAGGCCCACAAGACAGTTTCCCAGGTGGTCTCCTTCCTAGAGAGCCTCGGCTGAGTGGTCAACCATTCCAAGAGTTGTCTGCAGCTGCCTCAACGGGTGGAGTTTCTCGGGGTGCTTTTGGACACTCGTCAGGGCAGAATATTCTGACGCAGGAGCATGTTCTCAGCTCTCACCTCAGAATGTTTCTTCTACAGAGCTGCCCATGCATTTGGGACTATCTTTAGATTTTAGCGTCCATGGCTGCCACCATCGATTGTAGTCCTGTGGGCCAGAGTACACACGAGGAACCTGCAACATTCTCTGCTCTCCCGCTGGTCCCCGACTACGACTGGTGGCTTCCACTACCTCAGTCTATGCGTCACAGCCGCCTTTGGTGGCTCTCACCAACCCATCTCCTTCAGCGCATCCCCTTGGAGACTCCTTGCTGGATTTTGCTGACCACCAATGCCAGCCTTTTGGGCTGGGGAGCTCACTGCCTGACCCAGATGGCTCAGGACACCTGGAAGCCATGGGAGGTGTGCTGGACCATTAACCGCCTGGAGTCCCGGGCAGTTTGTCTGACCTTGCTGCATTTCCTGCCTCTCCTTCACGAAAAGCAGTCCGTATTTTTTTTCTGACAATGCGATGGTGTCCTATCTAAACCACCAGGGGTGGTACGAAGTGTCCAGGGGTGGCCAGGGAAATGGCATTTCTCTTCCTCTGGGCAGAACGTCATGTACAGGCTCTATTGGCCCAGCACATCGCAGGGGTAGACAACATACAAGCGGACTTCCTCAGCAGTTACGCTCTAGATCCCGGAGCGCCCAAATGATCTCGGAGAAAGTGGTACGCCGACCTCATGCGGTTAACCCAGTCATTTCCTCTGCCTCTCGGAGCTCGTAAAGGTTTCCTGCAATAGGGTCCAATCACCATGGATGACCTTGCTCCCTACTGGCTTACGGCCTGACTCTTGAATGCCTGCGTTTGAGTCTCAGGTGGTGGCTACCCTGCTAAAGGCATGGCGCTCCTTTACGTCATTGACATATGCACGAGTGTGGTGTATCTTTGAGTCATGGTGCTCAAGACAGCGCCTCTCCCTGTGGCAGGTACAAATCCCTGAGATCCTAGCTTTTCTTCAGGAGGGTCTTGACAAAGGCCTGGCCCTTGGATCTCTCCGTGTCCATGTTTCGGTACTAACTTGCTTCCATGCTCCCATCAGCGGGCGTTCGATTGCCTCTCATGCGGATGTGGCCAGATTTCTCAGAGGCATAAAAGTGTTGCGCCCTCCTGTCCATCCAATGGTTCCACTCTGGGATCTCGCCTTGGTCTTCAGGGGAATTATACGCTTGAGCAGCTCGAAGGGTGCCCTCATATCACTCTGGGACTTGTCCCTCAAAACTGCATCCCTAGTAGCCATAACCTCGGCTAGAAGAATTTCAGAGTTGCAAGTCTCTCATTCTCCACAGAAGGCGTGTCCCTGTGGGTGGTACCTTCCTTCCTGCCAAAGGTGCTTACGTCCTTTCACCTGAACCAGCCTATTTCGCTCCCTGCCTTCTCCAGGGACCAAGGTACAGGCCCCAACAAAGGGCTTCATGCCATTGTTCTCAGCAGACTGCTCTGCCACTATCTGAAGGCTACCTCACATTCTTATTATGTTTAACTCCAGTCTATCCACAGGGATTTTTCCCTCCTTTTGGAAGCATGCTTTAATTCGCCCTATCCTTAAAAATCCTTCACTTGATCCCCTGGTTCCTGCTCACTACCGTCCTGTCTCTAATCTTCTTTTCCTCTCTAAACTTTTAGAGAAATTTTGTCTTTGCACAACTCTCACATCACCTGGACTCTATTAACTTGTTATTATTAATGTTCCCTGTAAAATAGTTATCTCCAAGTTATAATGCCCTGTTCAATGTAATTTCAGTTTGTTCAATGTAAACCGCACTGATGCAGAATAGCTCGGTATATAAGAGAATATAAATAAAATAAAAAATAACTTTCTTCACCCTTGCCAATCTGGGTTTCGTCAGGGTCACAGTGTCGACACTATCCTTCTTGCTTTTATTAACGCACTGCATGTGGCCCACGACCGTGGTGACATTTCGGTGGCGGTTGCTCTTGACCTCTCAGCGGCTTTTGATCTGGTTGATCACACCCTCCTCCTTCATCGCTTGCGAGAGGCAGGCCTATGTAGTACTGTTCACCACTGGTTTCATTCTTTTCTTTCTTCTCGGTCCTGTGCGGTTCTTTCACCCTCTCCTTCCACCCCCTCCTCAGACTCCTTTCCTCTTCCCTGTGGGGTTCCCCAGGGTTCTGTTTTGGCTCCTCTTCTTTTTAACCTCTTTCTGGCTCCCCTTGCTCTTTTAATTCAACAGTCTGGAGTTTCCGCTTTCCTTTTATACCGATGATATCGTCCTACTTCATCACACTTCCTCCACTTGTCCTGATCTTTCTGTTCTCAATTCCTGTCTTGCTGAAGTGGCCAATTGGTTGACTCTTAACTGTCTTCACCTTAATCTCACTAAAACTGTTGCTATTTGGTTTTCTCATGGTAGTCCACCCCCCCCCCCTTCTGTCCCCCTCATTTTCTGGCTCCCCTGTCCCTTTAGTCTCCACTTTTCGTTATCTTGGTGTTCACTTTGATTCTGATCTATCCTTTCAGGCCCACATCACTAAATCGTCTTTTTTTTTTTTTCCTCCGTCATATTCGTGCGGTCCGTCCTTTTCCCCTTCGGCCCTTTCTACCCTGCTGTTGTCTCTGGTTATGTCTCGTGTGGATTTCGCTAACTCTGCTCTCATTGGGCTTCCTAAGTCTCGGTTATCTCGGCTGCAACGGATACAGAATACCGCCGCTCGCCTTGTTTGTCATGCTTCTCCTCGGGACCACATAACACCTCTGCTCTTTCGCCTTCACTGGTTGCCTTTCCCTTACCGTTCTCAATTCAAGCTACTCACTTTGGTTCACAAAGCTCCCCATACCGGCACCCCTCAATATCTCTCCGACCTCCTTTCCTTTCACTCTCCCCGGTATACTCCCCGCTCTTTCCATCTCAACCGCCTCACTCTTCCCTCCCCCTCTCATGCTCACCTTCAATCCACCCGTTCTTCTGCTTTCTTTTTTGTTGGTCCCGCCCTCTGTAATTCCCTCCCCTCTTCCCTTCGTTTAGAACCCCATCATACCACCTTTAAACAAAATCTGAAAACCCATCTTTTTTTCTCTGGCTTTCGATGTGCTCTCCCCTTTTGTGTAATTTCCACTTCCCTTGCCCTCCACCTACCTTCTTGTTTCTTTCCCTATCCCTCATTGTCTCTCCTGTCTACACTGTTTTTTTATGAAGGAATTGTAATTTTCTTTTTCCTTTTCCTTTTCCATGGCTCCGGCCTGATTTTAATTGTACACCGCTTTGATTATTGGAGAAAGGCGGTTTTATCAAAAAAACAAACATAAACATACAAATTTCTTTCGCAGGTCCAATCACACCTCTGTACTGTTCGCAGGGCCTCCAAGGCCACCATTTCTCGGTGGCCCCACAAGGCTATTGAGTCGGCCTACATACTTCAAGGTAAGCCTGTGCCCCCCGGGTGCACTCTACTCAGTCTCAAGCGACTTCATGGGCAGAACGCTCGCAAGTTGCTCCCCTCGACAGTTGTAGAGTGGTCACCTGGTCTTCCCTGGCCATCTTCGTGCGACACTATTGCCTCAATCTTCAAGCTCAAGAGGCAGCACAGTTTGGGGCCAGGTTGGTGGCAGTTACTGTCTCTTCACGCCCTGAGGTCAGTTAGCTTGGGAACTTCCCACTTGTATGGCCTGGTCCAGCAGGATGAATTGGAAGGAGAAATTTCACTTATCGTTAATTTCCTTTCCTGGAATCCTGCTAGACTAGTCCAGGACCCACCCGTTTCTGTGTCCTGTCAGGCAACCTCTTTGCGATGGAACCAAGGCTCACGTTTTGAGGCAGTGGCTCGGCTGCTCCTCCTCAAGAAGGGCTGCTTCTTGTACATAGTTTATGGTTGCACGACGGTTCTGTTATTGTGCCGGTTCTACATTGGCAATATATCTTGCTTTAGTATACTGAAGGCAACTTCTAGGAGTGTAGCTAAGTATCTACCAGGGCTCAGCCAATCAAACTTCTGGTATTTTTTTCTCTGTCTCCATCTGCTTGTAGGGGAACTAAACCCACTTGTCTGGACAGGTCTAGCAGGATTCCAGGAAAGGAAATTAACAGTAAATGAAATTTCTCCATAATCTCTATGGATAGAAATCACATGTAAAAAGGGAAAGGCAATGGCAGTGGGTGTGTGGGTGGCCACAATGAACAGATGGATGGTTAAATGCTAAAAGAATTCAGGGAAGCTAACAAATTACAACACAATAATAATGAGTGATTTCAGTTACCCTGGTATCGACTGGGAGATAGTTTCTAGATGCAACTGGTTCATGAACTGACAAGAGGGGGCGCTATCTTGGGCCTAGTCCTTAGTGGAACACAGGATCTGGTGCAAGAGAAGGTTGTTGGGGGCCACTTGGCAATAGTGATCATAACATGATTGCATTTGATTTATTAAATGTAGGGAGGATGGCAAGGAAAGCCACAGTACTACCTTTTAACTTTCAAAAGGGAGACTATGATAAAATGAGGAAAATAGTTAAGAAAAAACTAAGGAGCAGCTGCAAAGGTTAAAGATTTACATCAAGCATGGGCATTGTTTTAAAATACTATCTTGGAAGCCCAGACTAGATGTATTCCACGCTTTAAGAAAAGTGGAAGGATGGCCAAAAAACTGCCAGCAAGGTTTAAAGTTGAGGTCAGAGAGGCTGTTGTAGCCAAACAAGCATCTTTCAGGAAATGGAAAAAGGAGCCAAATGGTGAAAACAGCATAAGCACTGGCAAGTCAGATGCAAGGTATTGATAAGGCAGGCAAAGAGAATTTGAAAAAAAGCTTGCCACGGAAGCAAAAACATGTAATGAAAATTTTTTTCAAGTACATTTGTAGCAAAAAAACCGGTGGGAGAGTCAGTTGGACCATTAGATGATAAAGCGGTAAAGGGAGGACAAAGCCATAATGGAGAGACTGAATTATTTGCTTCAATCTTTGCTGAAGATGTAGGGAAGTTACCCAAGCCTGAAATGCTACGTAAAGGAGACGTATCGGAAGAATTCAAAGAAATATTGATAGACTGGGAAGATGTATTACAACTATTTGATAAACTGAAGAGTAGCAAATCATCTTGACTGGATGGTATACATCCAAGGGTGTTGAAAGAACTGAAAAATGAGATTGTAGACCTACTATTAAAATCATCTGTAGTGCCTGAAGATTGGAGAATGGCCAATATAACACCAATTTTTAAAACTGTTCCAGGGGTGATCCAGGAAACTACAGATGGGTGAGCCTGATGTCAGTACTGGACAAAATGGTAGAAACAATTATAAAGAATAAAATTACTGAACATG
Organism: Ichthyophis bannanicus; assembly: GCA_033557465.1. Classification (NCBI taxonomy): domain Eukaryota; kingdom Metazoa; phylum Chordata; class Amphibia; order Gymnophiona; family Ichthyophiidae; genus Ichthyophis; species Ichthyophis bannanicus. The sequence continues at coordinate 645,890,233 of CM066032.1, forward strand.
TAGATAAGTCATGGTCTAATGGGAGAAAGCAAACATGGATTTAGCCATGGAAAGTCTTCTAATCTTTTTTTATGTTTTTGAAGGTGTGAATAAACTGGTAGGTAAAGATGAGCTGGTTGATAGTGTATCTGGATTTTCAGAAGGGCCTTTGACAAGGTCCCTCTTGGCGAAATTAAAAAGTCATGGGATTGGAGGCAGTATACTATTGTGGATCAGGAACTGGTTAAAAGATAGAAAGCAGAGAGTAGGGCTAAATGGCCAATTTTCTCAATGGAGAAATGTGAATAGTAGACTACCCCAGGGATCAGTGCTAGGCCTGCTGCTTTTTAACATGTTCACAAATGACCTGGAAATGTGAATAACGAGTGAGGTGATCAAGTTTGCAGTTGACGCAAAATTATTCAAAGTTGTTAAAACACAAGAGAATTGTGTGAAAAATTGCAAGAGGATCTTGATAAATTCGAAGACTGGACGTCCAAATGGCAGATGAAATTTAATGCGGACAAATGCAAAGTTATGCACATAGGAAAACAACCTAAGCTATGGTTACACGATGCAAGATTCCACATTAGGAACCACCACCCAGGAAAAAGATTTAGGCAATATCGTGGATAATACTTTGAAACTCTATGTGCAGTGTGCAGGGGTGGCCAAGAAAGCAAATAGAATGTTAGGAATAATAAGGAAAGGAATGGAGAATAAAACCAAGGAGATTATAATGTCTCTGTATTGTTCCATGGTGCAACTGTACCTTGAATATAGGTTAGGGCTCTTCAGCTCAGCAAAGAGATGGCTAAGGAGAGAGATGATGGAAGTCTATAAGTTAATGAATGGAGTGGAATGGGTAAACGTAGATCGGTTGTTTATGCCATCAAAAAGTAGAATGACTAGGGGGACATGCAATGAAGCTACAATGTAACCTGTTTAAGACTAATACGAGGATATTTTTCCCTCAATGTGTAATCAGACTCTGGAATTTGTTACTGGGGGATGTAGTAAAAGTTGTTAGTGTAGCTGGGTTTAAAAAAGATTTGGACAACTTTCCTGGAGGAAAGGTACATAAACCATTATTAAAGAGGTCCTAGGAAATCTACTGTGTACCCTGGGACAAGCATTGTGGAATCTTTTCTTTTTTGGGAACCTGCCAGGTACTTGTGACATGGATTGACCACAGTTCGAAATAGGATACTGGGCTTGATGGTCCTTGATCTGACCCCTATGGCATTTTTTATGTTCTTATGAGCCATTGTTGATCGTTAGAAATGACCTATGAAAAATAGATCTACTGTTTAGGACTTGCTATGTATTTGTGATCCAGACTGGCTACTGTCAGCAGGATACTGCACTCCATGAATGCTAGTCTCACTCAACATGGCTTTTCTTATGTTCTAAACCTCACATTCTTCAAAACAGATTGAAGAACTGCTGTTAAATTGGCTATCTCTTTTTTTCCAAACAATAATGCAATGTGAATGCATAGACAGAAGTCCATGTCTCAACTTTCACACATGTCTTAAATGGAGACTGACCTCAGGTGGGCCACTGATGCTACCATGGCTCTAAGCCATACATTTTCTTCCAGGATAATTTGTACCTTGGCAAACTGAAAGATGCCATTTCCTATACAAAGTGTGCACTTCGGTCTGGTAATCAGCTTTAATGGGCTGAAGGAAATTCCACCTGGCGCTTTGTTTCTTAAGGGCTTTAATCCAGCCCATGTAGGAAGGCTACGATTCTTTTGTGATCCAAGGTGTACAAGGCATATTCTCCCTTGTGGATATGCAGTCTAAGTAAAGATATTAGAAGGGCAACTGACTGGTTACGATGGAAACCCAACATTACCTTAAGCAAGAACTTGGGATGCGTGCATAGAAATGTAGAGAATGATAGAAAAAGGCCATACATCTTATCTAGACTATCCATCTACATGAACTACTAAGCTGTACAGTTCTTTTTGTCAGAGAATCCTGTGCTTGCTCCAGGCTTTGTTGAATTCAGATACATTTCTTGTCATCTCCACCTCTGCTGGGAGGTTGTTCATACATCTACCACTCCTTCAGTAAAGAAATATTTCCTTAGATTACTCCCGAGTGTGTCCTCTTTCACCTTCATCTTATGTCCCCTCATTCCAGTGCTTCCTCAAACAGCAGCATGTGGTGGTTTATCATTCTAGAGAGAATGCTTTGGGATCCTTTTCTTCCCCCTTCACCCCCGTGTATCAAGACCATCTTTAGTCCCCTTTCTGTATTTGTTTTGTCTAGATTGTAAACTTTATTGAGCAGAGACAGACTCCCATATGTATATGTATAGCACTGTGTATGCCTTGTAGTGCTATACAATTGATAAGTAATAGTAAGCTGTTGAGACCTCGTTACCACAGTTTTTTTCCATCTAAGGCTCCATCTGTGATGTACTTATGTGCCAAGTATAATCTGCTTGTCCTCAGAGAATACTAGGATAGACTTGCTCTGAGTTGGAGGAAGGAGAACTTTGTGCTACTAAATAACCTGTTTGCACAGTTTGGGATTTTTCACATACAACATTTTTCTTTGCTCAGGCCTGTCCCAGAACTGCCAGGAAAAGCTCCCTTCTTTGTGGGGAACAGTGATGAGTTTGTGGAGAAGAGGCGACAGGGGCTTCAGCAATTCTTGGAAGAGTAAGTAGAAAGGATGAAAATAGGTGGGGGCTTTTGTACAGCAATTAGAATTAATCTGTACTAAAATCTTAAATTATCCTTTTAAATTGCTATTTTTTACTGGAGTGTTCGCACAGCATTTTTAAGTTCCACATTCAGATTCTTAAACAAGGCGCTGTACTCTTTGAGAACCAGTGGATTCTTTTCTTGACAAGAGAAGGCAGTGTATAAGATCCTTCTCTTGAGGAGATATGCCCTAGTGATTAGATCAGGGGTTCAGGTTTTCAGGATAAACACAATGTAGCCCATTTTAAGACTGTGTTGAGTGAAAAAATATTATTTCCTATTAATCAAACTCTGGAATTCATTACTGGAGGATGTAGTAAAGCTGTTAATGTAGCTGGGTTTAAAAAAGGTTTGGACAATTCCTGGAGGAAATGTCCATAAACCATTATTAAAGAGGACCAGGGTAATCCACTGCTTACCACGAGATAAGCAACGTGGAATCTGTGTACCTTTTTGGGAACCTGACAGGTACTTGTGACCTGGATTGGACCCTGTTGGAAACAGGATACTGAGCTTGATGGACCTTGGTCTGACCCATTATGGCTTTTCATATGTTCTTATGATTTGTATACATAGAGGCAGTGTATGCAAATCTCTCTCATGCATGTTCATTGTGGTTAGCCTGAAAACACAATTGGCTAGGTGTATCCCAAGGACTGAGTTGAGAAAGCAAGGTTATTTACTGTAATGGGGATCTCCATGGACAGGGTGCGTGGCAGCAAGAAGGGCCTCCATAACCCCTTGCGAGAGGTGAAGAGGGGGACAAGGTTACCTTTTCAGTATCCATGCCTTATGGCCAGGGCTCACAGGTTAGGGTGGAGTGTGGCCTGTCCACTGTGATGAGGTCTGGGAGCTTGACGTGGGGTCGAGTGGAGAGATGCTGAAGGAACAGGAACCAGGCCTCGGCCAGTAGTGTCTGAGTATGATGCTTGCTTGGTCATGCATGACCACTTGCAGGTTCTTCGCAAGAAGCGGAGTAGGGGGTATGCGTAGCAGATTTGGGTCCCCCAGTGCATAACAAACGTGTCTGACTCAAGTTTGCATGGAGATGGACACCTGGAGCAGAAGTGTATACATTTTGCATTGGTCTCGCAGGTGAAGAGGTCCACTTCCGGGGTGCCCTAGCGATGGAGGGTTAGAGGGACCATTCGTTGGGGGTCTAGCTGTCGACTGAGGCTGTCAGCCAGGGTGTTGTCATCCCCAGGCAGGTAGATGGCCTACAGGGGGAGAGATGATGGAGATGGCAAAATACCAGATCCCGAAGGCTTCCTTCCACAGGTGGCATGAGTCTGTGCCCCCTGCTTGTTAATATAGAACATGGCGACCTGGTTGTCCTGATGAGCATGGCGATATTTGAGATCCAGGAGCAGAAGGCATGGAGCGCATTCCCTATTGCTCAGAGTTCCAGGAGATTGATGTGGCAGCTTGCTTCAGAGGGGGACTAGCTGGCCCTAGTGTGTAGGTGGAGGAGGTGGGCACCCCAGCAGTGTTTGGAAGCATCCATGGTAAGCATGAGCATGGGATGAAGTTGCTGTAGCAGTTTTCCAGTCCAGAGGTTTTCCTATTCCGTCCACTAGCTGAGGGCTCTGCAGGTGGCTTAGTCTTGGTCTATCAGAATGGCATGAGATAGTGGCTGAGTGTGTTGGTTCCACGACCTCCGGAGGCGCCATTGAAGCAGACACATACAGAGTTTGGTGTGTGGAACAACATGGCCCAGTAGGCACAGAAAGGTTCTGTCCAGAGGAGATCCGTTGTGTGAAGGTGATGATCGCTTTTGCCCTCGGGGGTGGGGTGGGGTGGGGGGTGCAGGAACACCCTGGACAGATATGTTGGCTCTGATGAACTCCAGTGCTTGGAACGGGTCTGTTTGCGACGACTTCGGGTTGATGAGGAAACCCAGGACTTAGTGTTTTGATTCCCACTAGTATTCCTTGTGGCCTTCGGCAAGTCATCTAGCCTTCCATTGCCTCGGAAAGATCCAAGATATCAATGTCCTGGTTTAATGTACATTTTACATTACCAAGTATAAGTTACAATGTAAACCACTTTGACTGAAATGATAAAGCATATAAAAAAATCTCTTAAATAAAATTGAAGGCGAGAGACAGGTGCGACTTGTGGTTTGTGCCTTGTGCCTCAGTGGGGCAGTGATCAGCCAATCATCCAGGTGGGGTAGAGACAGATCCCCTGCTTGCGGAGGCGCGCAGCTGTGATGGCGATGCACTTGGCGAAGACTCTGAGCGCAGAGGATAGACTGAATGGGAGGACCTGGTACTGGTAATTTTAGCCGAGAACCAAAAACCACAGGTACTTCTTTTGGAATGGGTGAAAGGAGATGCATATGTAGGCATCTTGTAGGTCCAGTGCCACCAGTTAGTCATTGTCTTGGATGTGCGTGAGTATAGTACCCAAGGAGTGCATTTTGAACTTCTCCTGTGTATGCACTTGTTGAGCCGCGGAGGTCCAAGGTTGGGCACTAGCCCTGCATCGTCTTGGGGGCCAGAAAGTAGTGGGAGTAGGAACCCTGGTTGACCTCCATGGTGGGGGCATCTGCTCTATTGCCTTCATCCTCAGGGTGCTGATCTCCTCGAGGAGGAGGGAGGCCAGCTGTTTTGGCATCCTGGAGGCAGGAGGGGGTCGTTGGACAGGCTTGGTTTGAAAATGAATGCGGTAGCCCCGCTTGATGATCCCATTGATCCATGGTGATGCATGCCCATTGTGATAAGGAAGCTTATCATAGCTCAGGAAGGAGCTATAGGAAAGGTGAAGTGACTCTGAACAAGCAACCTGTCAGTTCTGGTAGAAATAAGAAAACAGAATTTTCCCATTAAAAAGACTACCAGTCCCAGAATGCACCAGGTTTCCAACAGCCATTAGAGGAGCTGAAGTGGGGAAACGTGTGTTCAATCAGGAGGGCTATGAGGTAATCCCTAAGCACTCATCTCAAAGGGCAGGGCCTGATCCAGAACAGCTGCGCTGTGTTAGGGAGGAGCACTCATCTAAGCAGAATAAAGGTAGAGTTTATTCTACAGAGAAGGATCCTCAGGATCATCATCATCTTCATGATCAGCTTGAGCTTGATCATCTTCATCATCAGGAGGATCATCAGAAGCAGAAGCCAAACCGGACGGACAGAGAGGGAAAGAAACCCTTTGGAAGAAAAAGGAGAAAAGCCTTTGAGAGGTCTAGAAGAGTCCAGAGCAGTACGTATACTGGGAGGCATTCCAAGGGCCAGCATACACCATTGGACTGGGGAAAGCCAGAGGAATGGTGCTGCAGAGCTAGGAATCTCCAGACGGTACCTGTGAGAGAGACGGCTGCACGTGGAAGGGACCCTAAGACCCGTGCCAGAAGGTATGTGAAGAGAGAGATCCAGTGTCCAGGGATCTGGATTGGAAGGCTGGACATAAGAACTGGACTACATACTGGCCAGGCTATATAGAGAGGAACTCTAACAGCAATGGAAGCTCAGGTATGAACACTGATCTATGCCCTAGCTATAACCTTGAAAGACAGCAGGGAAACAAGTATTCTCCTGAAAGTGCTCCATTGGGAGATTCATCTGTGCCAATCCATGATATTGAACCCATGCTTGTTGAAGAAGAGGGGGTGATAGCAGATGAAGAATCTGTTTACATGGACTGCTCTCTGTCTAAACTCCTTTGGTGATTTTCTGTTATAAAGTACAGCAACCATCACAAAGAAATACAAACTTGTTCTTTAATCTACTCAGAAAAGCTCCTGAGTAGGATTTTTAGCCACGCAGTAGAAAGCAAGCCAGCTAAGGGGTTTCAGCTGGATAACTGCTAGCAATTGAGCCTTACCTAATTGCTTGTGAGCTCTGTGAGAATCACTTCTGAATCTATGTGGGAAGATATAAGAAGTTAACCTGAAAAGAACAGTTTTTCTCTTCTTTGTGGCTTTTGGTTTGTTGTTTGATACATGCTAAGAAAATATTAGCTAAGCCTACAGAAAAGACCAGTTTGTTATCAACCAGGTCTTATTTCTTTTGCTTTGATTGCCTGATAAGTTAAAATGTTTTCCTGATTTTGTTTTTCCAAGTTTAACACTGAAAGCAAGTAACCCGATTTATGTGCTACCAAGCATATCTGTGTTGGGAGAAATAGCCCCATAAATAAATATCTTATTGGCTTTACACTTGAGCACAACTAAATTATTGTGAGCAGCTGTGTCGGGTGTGAATGGACTGCATTGCCCACAATCCCTTGCAAATCATATTGACATATGCACTTGCCAAGACTGTGAACATTCTCACCCAGGCAGCCGTCTGACACCATGCATCTGTAAAGTGGGCAAGGCTGCCCCCAATCGTCAACGGGTCTGCTGGAGCATAGTGAAAAACCAGGAGAGGGGTTGGATGCTGGTGCTCCGAGTCTTCTGCAGTTTTCTTTTACTATTAATCATTTGTATAGCACAAGGCGTATGCGGCACTGTACAAACTCATATAAAAGAATGTCCCTGCTCATCAGAGCTTACAATCTGGTCATTCTCTCCCTGGTGCAGTCTGTGCTGCTAGGATCCTTGGTAGCACTGGGACTTGCGGTATTGCGATTGTCCTTTGGAGTAGTTTCCATACCGGTGTATTAGCTTGTGCAGTTGTGACCCATGGCGTTTCGCTGATGGGGACCGGTTCAGTCCTTTGTTGGAGAGGATCTGGAGGGTAGTGCAGTCATTCTTCATACTATAGACTGTTTCTTTGACTTTGTTGCTGAATAGGTTCTCTCATGAGCAAGGGGCATCAGCCATTCGTTCGTGGGTGTCCTCACAAAGGCCTGAAGCCCTAAGCCAAGCCAGGCCAGGTGATGAGCTGCAATAGATGTTCTGACCATGCAGAAGATGATCTTAAAAGCGTTGAAGGACAAGTGGATGAGGTGCCTTCCACATTCTCCAAGGTCCTGGATGAGGGGCGCTAGGTTTCATTTTTATTTCCAGCAGGAGGGAAGCAATGGCTTCTTTGACTTTCCCCAGCCGTACATCATGAAACATGATCTGAAATTGATGCATGGCGATCTGAGCACTTGGCATGGAACCTTGGAAGACCTTTCTGCCTGTGGCATTGAGGGTTTTCTGGTCCTTGCCCAGGAGGGCATTGTAGTGCTATCATGGGCTTTTGGTCCTCTTCATGGTTGATTCGATGATGATAGAATGGTACGGCGGCTGTGATCTGTTGAAGCCAGGAGCAGGCTGGACTTGGTACTTTATGTCCAACCTCTTGGTGGTAATGGTCCTAGAGGAGGGTGTTTGCCAGAGTTTCTCCTTGCAGTCTAGAAGAACCTCGTGAATGGAGACTGCCACCTTGATCTTAGGCACGTCCAAATATTTGAGGAGGCAGAGGACCCCTCTAACTGGTATCTGGCGTATCCTTCAGTTAGATCACCAACTGCAAAGAGTCTCTGGAGGAATTTTGGATAGGTGAGATCCTCTGGAGGTGAGGCCAGCAGGGGTTGAGAGGGTGAGGCTTTTGAAGGGATGCCCGGGAGTTGGCAGTGAGGCTGGGGAGCAGGCCCCGTTGGAGTTATGAGAGTCCTACACGAGGCTGTCTCTTTCATGGAGCTCCCCTTCCTCCTCAGAGTGGAGTAGGTTTTGGTGAGAAAATGGGTGACAGCACAGCAGTGGGGTGGCTTTCCTCCCTGAGGGTGGCTGGGTGGGCAGTAGTGTCAGCAGGGGAGGGTGCTGCCCCATGGAGATGCTGTGACACAAGTTTTATCCCAAGAGATCCACGAGGAGGTGCTGCAGAGGGGGTGCTGATTCTGAGGGCCACAGAGCAGGGGGCCTCTGGCCAGGCAGGCTGCTGGTTTCTGCTCTGTGTCTCTTGGAGGAGCTACAAAGGCTGGGTGGTTGTTTCTTCTGTCTCTGCGGAGAAGGGAAGGAGATGAGGGCCTGGCCTCAGTGGGTGGATCCTGACTGCCGCTGCTCATGGGAGGGGCTGGGATAGCCATTGTTTCCCTGAGCCATGGTGCTGTGCTTTGGTTCCTGCCTTTCTAGTGGCCATCGTGGGAGGGGCTGTCGGCATGGTGCTGCTGGCCACTTCCCTGGTGGCCATCGCAGGTGTGGCTGTTGGCACGGCTCCTCCCCCTGTGCTTCCATTGCTCACTGGAGTGGCAGCAGCTGGAAGCAGGTACCCTTTTCACTGGGGAGACATGTAATGCCAGAACAGTGGGCTGTGTCTGGCAGCAGGCCTTGGGGTCAGTGCCACAGGAGAGGGAGGAGGCTTCAGCTGGGCTTGCTGGGGCCATAGCCCCAATCGCAACTGCAGTTGACAACCAGAGGAAGCAATCTTAAGCTCCTCTGCCTTGCGGCTAGGCGCTTTACCTTTTCTCTACCTCTTCGAAGTCTGGGAAGCTACTGTGAGTGCCGTGATCTGAAGAGAGAGACTCAACAAGGAAGCTTGTGAGCGCATGCCTCCTGGCCCTTGGAGAAATCTTGCTGCAGTGAATGCAGAACTCCATGTGGTGAGGGGGTTCGAGGCAGCGATCATGAGAGTCCATAGCATTCATCTTCCTGGGCATTGCTTGTCCATCTTCAGTTCTTGGGTGTTTTGGGGTTGGTTTGTGGGTTTTTTTTTTTTTGGTTTTTTTTTTGTAGGTGGAGAAAAATGTTGCAGGAGAGCTAGAAGGTCCGGCCTTTGCCAAAGGTGGATGGAGGCAGGAAGTGGGATAAACTAAGGATGGAGGGGGTTGGACCATGGTCAGAGGGGCTCTTCCAAAAAGCAAAAAAAAAAAAAACCCCTCCAGGTGCCATTAGATAATGACACCTATGCGTGGGTGACTCAGCCTGTATGTCCATAGAGAAAACTCCTAGGTTAGACTTAATGGGCCAAGAACCAGGGAAGCCAAAGCACTGATCCTCTCTTGCACTGACCTTGTTTGTAATCTTGGGCAATTTGCCTTGTTTGTCATTGCTCTGGGTCCCCACTTGTATTTTAAGCTCCTTGGGGAAGGGACTTGTGAAAGCATAAGAAATGTCATACTGGATCAGACCAAGGTCCATCAAGCCCAGTATCCTGTTTCCAACAGTGGCCAATCCAGGTCACAAGTACCTGGCAGGTTCCCAAAAAGGCACACAGGTTCTACAATGCTTGTCCCGGGGCAAGCAGTGGATTTCCTGGGTCCTCTTTAATAATGGTTTATGAACTCTCCTCCAGGAACTTGTCCAAACCTTTTTTTAAATCCAGCTACACTGATAGCTTTTACTACATCCTCCTAGCTGCATTACTGAGAGTAGCAGTCAACTTTGTTGCTTCTGTAGTACTATAATTGGTTTCTTTCTTTCTTCCCAGGGCTCTACAAAACATGGTGCTTCTCTCTGATAGTCGGCTGCATCTCTTTCTACAAAGCCAGCTCCCTCCTGAGGAGATAGAGGCTTGTGTTCAGGGTCAAGGTCCGCTTACAGTCAGCGATGCTATTCTTAGCTATGCTATGTCCAACCAAGGGTGGACACAAGAAGAAGATACACACAGCACAACACACCTGGCAAGCGGAGATGATGCTAGCAGGTAACATGTCAAAGCTTCCCTCTCCTGTGATCCTTCCACTGAAGGGTTTTTTTCCCCCCATGTTATTTCTAATATACAGAGTTCTAAGCAAGAAGGGAGATTACAAGGGTTTGGCGTGCAGCTGTGCTTTGTCCCTGCTCAATTCTTCTTGGTTTGGTAGTCATGCTGTACTGGGTTTAAAGTTTGTGTCTGAGGCTGCTTATATTCTTGCATGCAGTTGTAGCCTCCAGGGATGGCAGGGGTGTCGTATTCTCCCCCCCCCCTGCCTTTACTAAACTGATTCTAGCTTTGTTTTTCTCCATCTGTTCTGATGTCAGAAATGTCGAAGGCAAAATCTGTTCCCCCGATTGTCTGCGTTGGAGAGAACCAATCTGAAGCATGCAGGAATCATCAGGAAGATGGACTCTGACGTTTATGGAGATTGATACTAAACCTGAGCTTTCTTATTGTTGCTCATTGGGAGCATTTCCTTGGATTCCATCTGCATTTAACCAAGTGTCCAGTTACAGGTGCATAAGACGTGCTTCAGAATGGGGTAAAGAGGCTGTCTTATATGCCTACTGAACTAAAATACTGAATTCAGACAAGCATCTGGTATAGATAGTGGACTAGGAGTATGTTTCTTCCTCTGAAACTTGTACAATGGCTAGGATAGTGAGGAAGACAGTGCTAATTTTCCAGACTATGCCTACTATATATGTTTCCTTTCTTCTGGGCTGTCAATCAACTCTGATTATCTTACAAGCTCATCATCCTTCCACTAAGTGTTGTTTGAGAGCAGTCTGTTTGTTTGATGTTGGAGAGATTATTTTTGCATTGGCTGTTCTAGGGATTCTGAGGCCTTTGGAAGGCTTCTAGTGATTTTTCTTTTTGCACTTTACAGAATTGTGGAGATTTTTCTTTATCAGACAAAGTAATTCAGTCATTTAGTTTGGAAATAAGATGATTGTCTTCACAAAGCATCATAAAAGGTTTGTACTGACACCAGGTGAAGTTAGCAGTATGTAATCTGTGCAAAAATAAGTGGAGATCTTAGCAGGGAACTGTAATGCAGGGCTTGTCAAAGCCTGTCCTTGTGACATTACAGCCAGTTAATTTTCCAGGATATGTATAATGAATAGATACATGAACCAGAAAATGCTGATTCTTTTAAGTTTTATCCCCTGCATATTCATTGTGGATATTCTGAACATCAGAGTAGGAAAGTTCTGTATTAAATTGTATGGAATGATTCTAAATCTTCAGCACAATGTCACAAGGACCAATCTGAGAAAAAAACCACAATGTCTCACACAAAGATCAGTCACTAAGAAAAATGTGTAGGTTTTGTGTGCAGGAAGTATGAGAAATCAGGTCACAGTAATGTTAAAGATGAGGCACTGTACCAGACAATGTAAAGATACAGGAGCTGAGTGTCTGGGTGAGATTGCAGAGTTGTGGGCAATCTTGGCAAATCTCCCATGGGACTAAAACATTTCAGATTGTAGTAGCATGGAGAATAGTTACCGATCTAAATTTCCAAAATTAAGAACCAAAGAAAAGCTCCTCTTGGAGTCTTCTGTCCTGTCCCATCTTCCAGTCTATCTAGTACATTCTCACAGTGCAAACTAAAGGTTCAGAAGACACATTTTTCATGCCAAAATCAACCGTGCATAAAGCAGAGATCCTTGTTGCTAACATCGCCTCTACTGTCTGGAATCTTCTTTGAGAAATAATAATTTGGAGTTGCAAAAAGTGCAGCTGTGACCTTGTGATTGTATCTGCCACAGGAATTTGCTTGGGATAGAGACATTTTCTGTTCTTGTGGGGTCTTTTCAAACAGTAGGCAGAAGACTTAAAACAATGGTTATGCAGCACCCATGAAGCAACTATTTACTGCTGGCTCTAGATTTCATGTACCTGTGAATTTACTGCTGACGGGTTCATGTACCTGTGAAGGGTTTCATGTACCTGTGAATTTACTGCTGACGGGTTCATGTACCTGTGAAGGGTTTCATGTACCTGTGAATTTACTGCTGACGGTTCCAATAAACTACCTCCAGGTAACTGAGAGAAATGTCCCATTTGAGAAACTGCAATGGATCAGGGGACCTAAAACCAGTTGGGGGCTCTTTTTATTACAGTACACAACATGGGAACATTTTTACTAAACAGGCCCCTGAAAGATAGGACTCGGGAGCATCCCTGATTGTCATTAGAAACCAGTTTGCCAGACATTTTGCATTACAGTGAAGGCAGAGGTAAGAGAAGAGGGGAAAGCATAGCTCATGGGATTGTTTTCTGAGCTCTGCATGAGTGTTTGTGTGTGTATATGAGAGTGAGCAAGCTCTCTGCATGAGTGTGTGTGTGTATATGAGAGTGAGCAAGCTCTCTGCATGAGTGTTTGTGTGTGTGTGTATGAGAGTGAGCAAGCTCTCTGCATGAGTGTGTGTGTGTGTGTGTGTGTATGAGAGTGAGCAAGCTCTCTGCATGAGTGTTTGTGTGTGTGTATATGAGAGTGAGCAAGCTCTCTGCATGAGTGTGTGTGTGTATATGAGTGAGAAAGCTCTCTGCATGAGTGTGTGTGTGTGTGTATATGAGAGTGAGCAAGCTCTCTGCATGAGTGTGTGTGTGTGTATATGAGAGTGAGCAAGCTCTCTGCATGAGTGTGTGTGTGTGTGTATATGAGAGTGAGCAAGCTCTCTGCATGAGTGTGTGTGTGTGTATATGAGAGTGAGCAAGCTCTCTGCATGAGTGTGTGTGTGTATATGAGAGTGAGCAAGCTCTCTGCATGAGTGTGTGTGTGTGTGTGTGTGTGTATATGAGAGTGAGCAAGCTCTCTGCATGAGTGTGTGTGTGTGTGTATGAGAGTGAGCAAGCTGTGGGTGGTTTGAATGGAGCTGTACCCAGATTCTGCTGATTTGGAAATAACTATAAAACAAGAGAATGTGATGCGATATGAAATAATTAGATACTGTCAAAGAATAGATTTTATAGTTTAATGACAGGATGCCACTATCTCAAGTCAACAAGTAATGCGTGGTTGGCAGTACTCCATAACAACCATTAAGAAAGCTACAGTTGTGGTCAACATTATTGGTACCCTTGAAGTTCAACCCCTTAATGTCTAATATTACCTAAAAAAAGTGGCCAATGAAATAACTTTGGACTATATATGCACACACATTTGACACACAAAAGAATCAAATAAAACAAGACTAATTAAAAAAGTTAATTGTAGGAAATAGAATAAAAATTAGGACATTGCCAGGACCCTTATAAACAATTCAAATCAGTTTGAACAGAAGAATCACATTTCCATTGCAGTAAAATTAAATGCACCCTTTGATCAATTGTCAGCACTCACATGACTTGAATCAACCAATGAATGATGGCTCTAATGTTTAAAATGGCCACATTCACTCCCTGTTCCATTTTTACAATGGTGACGAGAGCTGCCTGAGACAAGTCATTTCTCCAGGACCAAGCAGGAAGTCAGTCCTCACATATGGGTGATGTCGACGGAGCCCCCATGCGGAGCATTTCCCCAGCTTTCAAAGAAAGCCTTTGGGAATGCAGGCATGCATGCGCGGTCCCCTTCCCGCCCAAAGGTGCCATCTTGCTCAGTCTGATGACATAGCTAAAAGAAAGCACAAAAAAGAAATGAACTATATACAACTGCAACTCCAAGGGTAGGAGGGAGGGTTGTGAGGACTGATTCCTGCTGCTCCTGGAGAACACCTCAGGTGAGTAACTACTCTTTCTCCAGGACCAAGCTGGAAGTCAGTCCTCACATATGGGTGACTCCCTAGCTCTGGGCTACCAGGAACCCAGGCTGAAAAATAGAGCTCCCTCTAGAGCCTCAGCAACAGGGAGAGAATCTTCTCCAAGACCACACCTGAACGGTAGCCCAACACCAGGGCCGGAGGGTAGGAGTTGCCTAAACCTCAAAGAGATTACGGAGTACCGCTTGCCCGAAAGCACTGTCCCTCCACTGTCCCCTGTGGGAGTCTCCCAGTGGAGGTGGTAGAGATGAGGACAGTAACTGAATTCAAAAAAGCATGGGACAAACACAGAGGATCTCTAAAGGTAAAAAGGGGACTGTTGTAGTTGTTATGGAAGGACAGACTAGATAGGCCATGTGGTCTTTTTCTGTCGTCATATTTCTATATTTCTATGTTTCTATGACTCCCTCTCGAGGCAGTAGTGGTCTGCACAAGTCTGGCTTGAAGACCAAGTAGCGGCCCGGCCGATGTCTGCCAACGGAACAGAACGGAAGTGAGCTACTGATGCGGCCTTTGCCCTAACCCGGTGGGCCGTGACTCGACCCTCCAGGGAGAGGCCGGCTGCCCTGTACGCCCAGGCGATACAGTCTGCCACCCAGATGGACAACATACGCTTAGTGACAGGCAACCCCAATTTATTAGGGTCAAAGGAAATGAAGAGCTGAGAAGCCCTTCTATGCCCCTGCGTACGTTCAAGGTAAAAGGACAGCGCCCTTCTAAAATCAAGGGTATGCAAGACAGTCTCTGCCCTACTGGCATGCGGCCTGGGAAAGAACGTCGGAAGTACCACCTCCTGGTTGAGGTGGAAGGAGGACACTACCTTGGGGAGGAACTTAGGATGAGTCCTCAAGACTACCCTGTTCTTATACAACCTGGTATACAGCCTATCCGAGACCAGGGCCTGAAGCTCACTCACCCGCCTAGCCGAGGTGAGTGCCACAAGGAACAACACCTTCCAGGAGAGGAAACGTAAATGGCAGGTTGCCATCGGCTCAAAAGATGGGCACGTCAGTTACTGCAAGACCACATTAAGATCCCACTCAGTGGTCGGTGGACGAATAGGAGGCTTAAGCAAAAGCAGGCCTCTGAGAAAGCGAGACACCAGAGGGTGGCCTGAGAGAGATTGCCCATCCACCGGCGAGTGGTGAGCTGAGAGGGCACTGAGGTGAACCGGGACAGAGTTGGACTGAAGTCCTAGGTTGGAAAGGTGGAGTAGGTATTGTAGCACCACCTGGACCGAGCAGGAGAAGGGGTCCTCTTGCTGTTAAGAATACCAAGTAGAGAACCTACGCCATTTCAAAGCATAGGCCTTTCTAGTGGAATGCTTCCTGGAGGCCAACACTACCTCCTCAACCTCCTTTGGTAGGAGCAAGGACTACCCTTTCAGCAGCCAGGCCATCAAATTGAGGGATTTGAGGTTGGGATGCAAGAGGGATCCCTGATCCTGAGTCAGAAGGTCGGGTTGCAGCCCCAGAGGAAGTGGAGTATCCACCACCAACTGCAGAAGAAGAGGGAACCACGGCTGCCTGGGCCACCTGGGGGCTATCAGGATCACCGTGGCCCGGTCCTGCTGGATTTTGAAAAGAGTCCGGGCCACCAGAGGTGTGGGAGGAAAAGCATACAGCAGGCCTTCTGACCAGGGGATCAGGAATGCATCTGCTGCCGTCCGCAGAGGGTGCGGTTGCCTAGAACAGAACTTGGGTAGTTGCCTGTTCAGCAGACTGGCAAAAAGATCCATGGTCAGAAGTCCCCACTTCAGAAAGATCTGCTGAACCACCAGAGGATCCAACTGCCACTCGTGAGGTTGCAGGAGTCTGCTTAGCCTGTCCGCCAGGTAGTTTTCCTGGCCTGGGAGGTAGACCGCCCTGAGGGTCATGTCCTGCTTGATAGCCCAGGAGCAGAGAGCTTGTGCTTCCAGGCACAGGAGTCTGGATCCTGTGCCTCCCTGCTTGTTGACGTAGAACATAGCCACCTGGTTGTCCGTCTGAACTAGGACAGACTGGTGAGACAGGATCTGAGAGAAAGTCCGTAAGGCTAGTCGAATGGCTCTCAATTCCAACAGGTTGATCTGCTGGGGGGCCTCCCACGGAGACCATAGGCCTTGGGTGCAGGCCCCCTGGCAGTGTGTCCCCCAGCCCTGCAGGGAAGCATCAGTTGTCAGAACCTGAGTGTGTGGGAAGGCCTGAAAAGGAACACCCCTGGCCAGATTTGGGGGATGCCTCCACCAGCATAAGGAGTCCACCAAGAGTTTGCACACCTTTTATTTTGTCTGACAATTTCCCAGTGGCCTGTAGCCACTGTGCCCTGAGGCACCACTGAGCCGGCCTCATGTGCAGACGGGCATTTGGGGTGACATGCACCGTGGAAGCCATGTGGCCTAAGAGCCGGAGGAAGAGTCTGGCGGAGACCAGAGAGTTTGCTCGAAACTGGCCGGCCAACTTTATCAGCCTGTGAGCTCTGTCCACAGGCAAATAAGCCTTTGCGTGGATGGTAAGCAATCTTGCCCCTATGAACGCCACGTCCTGCGAGGGGACTAAAGTGGACTAGGGGAAGTTTATCACGAACCCCAGGTGCTGAAGTAGGGATATGGTTCTGAAGGTGGCTTGCCTGGTCTCTTGTGGAGACTGGCCCCTGATAAGCCAATCGTCCAGATAAGGGAACACAAAGATTCCCTGGTTCCTGAGGTAGGCCGCAACCACCGCCAGGCATTTTGTAAAAACCCTGGGGGCGGAAGTGAGGCCAAAAGGAAGCACTCTGTACTGGAAGTGTCTTCCTCCCACCACAAATCTGAGGAATTGTCTGTGACTTGGATGGATGAGGATGTGAGTATAAGCATCCTTCAGGTCTAAGGAGCAGAGCCAGTTTCCCTGCTGGAGGTAGGGCAGTAAGATTCCAAGGGTAAGCATCTTGAACTTTTCCCTCTCCAGAAACTTGTTCAGATTTCTCAGGTCCAGGATGGGTCTGAGGCCTCCTGTTCTTTTTGGTACCAGGAAGTACCTTGAGTAGAACCCTTGCCCTTCCAGGTGGTGAGGCACCAATTCCACCGCCTGGTCCCTTAGCAGACCTGCCAACTCCTGAAGGAGTAAGTTTCGGTGCAGAGGGGGTCTTGGAGGCTCCCCTGGAAAGTAGGAGGGGGTATCTGGGTGAAGTGGAGCAGATAGCCCCTTTCGATGATGCTTAACACCCAAGTATCCCCTGTGATGGCTGGCCATCTGTCTGCGTACAGGGTCAGCCGGCCTCCTGTGCCCTGGAGAGGAGGAGAGGCTATGCTGGCATAGTCAAAAACTCCCTCCCTGCTGAGCAGGAGACAGAGTAGGAGGCTTGGGAGCCTTCTGCCTACGGGGCCCATGACCCTGCCCCTTGGCCTGCTGGCCCTGTTGAGGAGCTGCAGAGGCCTGGTAGTGAGGGTAGGTTTTGTAGGCAGCGGTCTTCCTTGGGTAAAAGGTCTTTTTCCCCGAGCCCTTCTTCTTCTGAGAAGGGGCAGAGGTTTTCCTGGACAGCCTTGTCCGGGTAAGAGTCTCGGTCTCGAGTTCTGCAGCCTTTTCGGCCATGGGCTTGCCAAAGAGATTTTCACCTCAGCAAGGGACATCGACCAACTTGTCCTTTACCCATGGGTCGAGGTCCGAGGATTGTAGCCAGGCCTGGCGGCGTGCACTGACACCGGCCCCTGCTACCCGGGCCGAAGCCTCAAATCCATCGTAGGCTGCTCAAGATATAAACTTTGAGCACTCTCGAATATCAGAAGACAAGGCTTGAACCTCTGCAAAGGTTCCTTGGACAAACCAGCAGAGAACCTGGCAATCTCCTTTGTCAGGTCTCGAAGGTAGGTCCCATGTAGGTCTGGACACGGCAAGCAAGCATAGAGCCCTGGAAGCACTTTCTATCGAGGGCATCCAGGTTCTGGGCTTCCCTGCCGGGAGGCACCGAGGAGTGCATCTTCTGACTCTTCAGGCGATGCATGGCCGATTCCACAACCATGGAGTGGTGCGGTAGCTGTGCCTTTTGAAACCCGGGGCTCTTGCGGACTCGATAGATGGAATCGACACACTTGCGTAGAACTGGCATCGAGGCCGGTGCCTCCCACATGTGGAAGAGCAACCGCTCCAGCATCGGAGGAACCGGGACAGTAAAGGCCTCCTTGGGAGGAGAGTCATACTGCAGAGGCTCGAGGCTCCTCCTTGGGGTCTGCAGGGAATGCCAGTGCTTTGGTCATGTCCCTTACGAAATCCGAGAACCTGGTATCTGCCGGGGGGGATCTTGTCCGAGGCTCAGATCCCGGTGCGTCTGAAGGGACGCACTGAGTCCGGAAGGTGTCAGGAGACTCCTCCGTTTCCCATGCAGATTCCTCCGAGGAGGAATCGAGCGGCTCCGAGTGGGCGGGCACTGACGCCATCCACCCCGACGCCGAGGGAACCTGCATTGACGACCTCCGTCCCGAAAGAGAGGCCGAGGATCGACTCAAGTTCGCATAGTCTCGAGGATTGGCTCGGCCTCCGGGGTCGACTTGGACGTCGATGTCCCGGTGGTCGGAGTAGATGCGCCAGTGAGACTGGCGATCAGCACCCACTGCTGCTCCATGAAGGCAGACAATCTGCTCTCCAAGGCCATCAACCTGAGTCCGAGCTCAGGAGACCCAGCAGCCTCCGATTCGGGCCCCGACGGCGGCTCCCCTGGAGGAGAGTCCACGAGGACTACAGTACTCACGTGACTTGGGGCCTCTGACTCCACACGAGGATGCTTTGCAGGCCTCTCTGACTCTGAAGCCCCGATCGCTGTCCCGGGTCTATGCGACCTGGTCCTCGAGGAGCCAAGAGCGTCCACCGATGCCACCCTCACGGGTTTCTTCTTCCTTCGATGCTCCCTTGAGGGGGACTCCCTTTCAGAGGAGCCCCAACGATGCTCGGGGTCAGACTCCTGAGATGTCGAGGCCTCTGACGAAGTCCAGACCCGTCCAGAGGCAGATTTGGAGAAGATTCTCTCATGCTGGTGCTGACGGCTCCGTAATGCCTTAGAAGACATTTTGCCACAGGGACTACAGACCGTAGAATGATGGTCTGGCCCTAGGCACTGGAGGCAGCAGTCGTGTGTGTCGGTGAGAGACATCAGTTTCTTGCACCGATCACACTTCTTAATGCCACTGGCAGCCATTGGGGGGAAAAAGGGCCCCTGCAAGATCAAAAAATTGGGCGGCCAGGGAAAAGAAAAAGGTGCGAACGCAGTCTCTAAGGACAAAAACCGAATAAAGAGATCCGGGCTTGGCACTGGTGTACCAAGTCCAGGCGGGAAAGGAACCGATGTTGAACCGAAGAAAAAAACTCGATCCAACATAGAAAAATCAACTTTTTTTCACAGGTGACAAGGACAGGCGTCCGAAGGGCTCTGCGGAAAAAAGAAGACTGAGCAAGATGGCACCTTTGGGCGGGAAGGGGACTACGCATGCGTGCCTGCATTCCCAAAGGCTTTCTTTGAAAGCTGGGGAAATGCTCCGCATGGGGGCTCTGTTGATGCCGACGTCACCCATATGTGAGGACTGATTCCTGCTGCTCCTGGAGAACACTTGTTACAGGTGAGTAACTACTCTTTCTTATCGTACCTCCAGTCCCATCCCAACTTGTGGGTTGTCGCCTTCAACTAGCAGCTTGGAGACTGATCATGAATAATTTAGTGGCACCACTAGGTTAATGGGACCTGTTGGAAAAACATGTACAACATCCAAAGAGCTTAAGGCTGACCTGCAGCAATCTGGAGTGGTGGTTTCAAGCTGCATCATACACTGCACCCTAAACGAAGAAGGACTTCATGGGTGAAGGTCAAGGAGGACCCCACTGCTGAAAGATGACGGACATAAAAAGGTGCACCTGATCTGTGCTCAAACACACCTTGAGAAACCACAGCCCTTCTGGGGAAACTTCTGTGAACAGATGAAACCAAACTTGAGCTCTCTGCCAATGCACACCAGTGCAGCATTTACAGGCAAAGAAATGAAGCGTATAAGGAAAAAACACCCTTTCTACAGTTAAATATGGTGGAGGATCCATAATGTTGTGGGGCTGTTTTGCTGTCTTAGGAACTGGAGTAATCATGAAATCAACAAAGGTATTTTTGGAGGGAAATGTGCTATCTTGTGTCAGAAAGCTAGCTCTGGGTTGAAGGTCATGGGTCCTCCAGCAGGACAATGCCTCAAAACATACATCCAAAAGTACAAAGAAATGCTTAAAAAGGAAAACATTTAGTTATTTATTTAGACAGTTTTTGTATACCGCCTTATCCTTAATCAAAGCGGTCATGACACAATTGGGGGATACATTTAACACGTGGGGATATGAGACACATACACT
The DNA here is from genome assembly GCA_033557465.1 of Ichthyophis bannanicus. Lineage (NCBI taxonomy): Eukaryota > Metazoa > Chordata > Amphibia > Gymnophiona > Ichthyophiidae > Ichthyophis > Ichthyophis bannanicus. The sequence continues at coordinate 645,910,552 of CM066032.1, forward strand.
AATACTTACAGGGAACATGGGCTATGGAGGGTTAAGTGGCTTGCCCAAGACCACAAGGAACATCTGTGGGACTAGAAACCCCAGTCCTTCCGGCCCAAGGTTGCTGTCCTCTAATCGGATTTGAACTCCTGACCTTCCGGCCTGAAGTACCTTGCCCCAACCACTAGGCTACTCCTCCCTCCATAGACAGAGATCAGCAATGAGTCCTGATCTCAATCTAGTTGAGAACCTTGGGAAAGAGCTGAAATCTGCCATTGGTAAAAGGAATCCTGGAAACATTCATGAGCAGGAACGAATTGTATTTGAAGAGTGGGAGAAACTACCAGAAGACACATGTATGGCTACAAGAAATGTTTGGCGGCTGTCATCACTGCTAAGGGTTCTGAAATAAAATATTGGTGAAGAGTGCTATTAATCCTGTCCAGGTCATAAGCTGCTTTTTTTTTCTCAGAAATTACTGTCTGGTGCACAGACAGTTTGTTTGTTTGTATACCTTTTGAAGATACTATTTCAAAGCAATGTTAAAAACACATCTCTTCTGCACTGCCTTTGACCCATCTCTTACATTAAAAGAAAGGGTAGAACATAATAGAGTAACTGTTTGTTTTTCTTTTCCTGCCTTTAATGGCGTTCCTTTTCTTTTCCTATTTTCTGCTGCAGCTTGACTGATTGTTTGTAAACTGCGCCGTGCATAGGCGTGAGCGGTATATCAAGAAACTGAATAAAGATCAAGATGACATACTTGTACAGTTGGAACATTTCCAATTATTTCTCAAGATATTGTACACAACATACATAAAATGCAAGGGTGTCAATAATGTTGACCACAACTGTATACAGTTTAGTCACTAGGCTAGGATTCACAACAGAACTTACAACAAAGAAAATGAACTATATCTGAATTGATAGAAGCCGATAGAGAGGGAAGCAATTGACTTGGGTTTGCATGTGGAGGAGGAGATGCATGATGGGGAAAGCAGGCAGAGCACCCCTTAAGGAATTATTTCCAATTCCTCTGTAGATGCGGGTCTGAGGATTGTTGGGGTTTTTTTTATGTATAGATGTGATTCTAAAGAGGATTGGACAAGTTGCTGAAGTAAAAACCCAAAAATAATTAACCTGAAAATGAAGTATAGGAAAGATCTATGTTTTGGGATCTGCTGAGTACTTATCACCCAAACTAGTCACTATTGAAGTGAAAGACCTTGGTCAGACTCTGCATGGAGGAGAAATTTCTTAACTGCTGTGTTTCAGTATTCAATATTTCTGTGCTGTTGAAGCTGGAACTGCTTCTCTAATAGAAATGCATTGGGCCATTTTGTTTTTTGGGGTGGGGGCGGGAGGCTTTTTCTCTGGAAGGTACTGGTTGAACCTGATGTCTCTTCACTGGTTTCCCCATGCCAAATGTGAGCCTGTTCCAGTAAATATTTAAAAAGTTATTTTGCTCCCAGATCCATCCCCTAGGCCAGATTCCCCAGACACCAGGAGGCCACTGAACTAGACAGCTTCCTAAGCCACTTGCTCCCCTCCCCCTCTCCCACCTGTTTGCTTCCTCTGGCTCAGATACTAGTCTTTCTTCATGCATCTTTGAGAACTGCAACCATCTTGGTTAATGTAAATTATATCCAAACTTCCAATGTTTTCCAAGATAGTAGCTGTTCCAGAAGACAAGGAAAGGTGCTTCTGTATGATCAGTTAAGTATTACTTGTTCTTTGGAGAGAGAGGGCTCTCGAATTTGAGATCCTCTCTTTGGTAGGGGTCCCAGGCCAAGGCTTTCCTGGGAAATGGGGTACCTTGACAAGAGAGCTTCCATTGTTAATACGATAGTTAAAATGGAAGTTTATTTCACTTTTAACACATTATTGTTGATATGTCACTTTTTTATGTTTTGACATGAAATTTTGATTTTGCTGCTTTTAGCATATAATTAGCTTATTGCATCATACTTAACCCTTTCAAGGCCTACTTTAAATTTTTAATCCACATTCTGCAGCCAGGTTAATTTTTGCATATTTCAGTAAAATTGTAGGCACACATTGCATTGCATGGTCATGAATATATACCATTTGATAGGAATATTTAGTCAGAATTTTGGATCCCAAGAGTTTTGGGCTCGGCCTGGAAAGGGTTAAAGTAAAAAAGAATTAGCATGCCATTGAAAACCCCCCCCTGTAAGATAAGCTGTTTTCAAACGGGGAACTCTAGTCTAACCATGTTTCTCCCCTCCCCCCCCCTTTTATTTTGCTTTGTACATCCTGCTCAATGGGAAGCAGGCTGGGAACTAGCAATATGAGCCTTATTTACATCCCTATGGGATTTTCCACCTATTTCATATCTTCCTCCCATCCCTAACATACTTAATTTGGTCACCAAAGTGACTGTCCTCAGTGTGGAACCATGCTGTGCACTAGTGTTCTTCCAAAACCATATAGTCCTGGGATCCAAATTCAGCTGCCAGGTGCTGCCCTTAAGCAATGATAATGCCTCCCTCCCCTAGGAAGCTGTGAACTCTGCCTCCACAGCCTTAGGGAGTGGAGGCCACATGGTGGTAGTGCAAAGAACCCCCCCCCCCGGGGCCAGTTTCACAGCGCATACAGAATGAGGTTAGATTTGCACAAGTCTGAAACACAAGCACTAGTGTCGGTCATCAGTCTTCAATCCTAAATGCTGCCATTCATTTCTGAATATCTTAAAAGCATTCACAAGACTTGGGTACATATTATTACTGACAAAGAATAAAATTCTATAAACTAATGTTTCTCTAAAAATAATATTTACAGTGATGGGCAGAAGAGAGATTAAGCACTGAAACTTGCCTGTTCTACTGTAATATATGCAGACATAGCCGGCCCCCACCCCCCATCATCTGCTGAAATGCTATAGGGAGATACTTGTCTATTGCTAGCAGCTTCTGTAGACTATTTTGCTTTCCTGAGCCAGGCAATTGAGTCACAGAGAGCTATGTGGCTACGCATGAGTGCTTTGGAAATATCATGTTGTAAGCAGCACTAATGCAGTCAAATGTGAAGATTGGTGATTTCAGACTGTAGATAGACAAATTATCTTCCAAAGACTGACATAAAGTACTCTACCAATCGGGTTTTCAGGATCTTCACGATGCATATGCATGACATAGATTGCATACAAATCTCCCTCGTTCATAGTCCGTGTGTTCTAAGAACTGTCGAGAAGCACTGTTTTAAGCAGCTGTTCTTAATTCTGCCCTGAATAAATTGATCCATACTGCCACCTAGTGGATACTAAATAAGGGTCTCAGGAGTCCGCATTGACTCAGCACACATGGCAAGAAAAGTCTGCTTTGGTACAAGAGAGGAGGCACCTAAGAAATTACAATCATGCCATGCTGGGTCAGACCTAAGCTCCATTAAACTCAGTATCTTAAAGAGTGGCAGTCCAGGTCCTTAATAGTACTTGGCAGATCCATTCTTTTTTGCTTAGTCCCAGGAACAAGTAGTGAGTTTTCTCATGTTTACCTGGCTAATAAATGTTCAGGGAGTTTTCCAGTTCATCTCTCCAGTCCAGACAAGTGGGTTATGCTCCTCTACCAGCAGGTGGAGATTGAGAACACAACTTGAAGTGTGCTATAAGCAGCCCTGTGTTAGCCAACCAAGTCAGTATTCTCAGCCTCCAGCAGGTGGTAAAGGTGCATAGCCTGTGCTGTCTGGTGCTAATGTCATTTTCCAGGTCTGGGGTACAGAAACCGTTGGAGCTGGGTCCTCCCCAGACAAGTAGCAGAGCGGGTTGGGGGGGGGGGGGAACCAGGAGCAAGCAGCACGTCAGACTGGCTGTTGAGATAGCGGCAAACAAAGGGGTGTGTGGCAACTGAGTAATTCCAGGATTGGCTCTGGAGGAGCCTTCAGTCGAATAGGGGAGTTACAGTAGGCCACAGAGTCAGATGGACTGTATCTGCTACATCTGCTAGGTACGTATGACCTAAATTGGCCACTGTTGGAAACAGGATACTGGGCTTGATGGACCTTGGTCTGACCCAGTATAGCATATCTTATGTTCTTATCATGTGTGGCAGCTGCAGGGCCCAGCTCTCAAGAGGCTGGGCTGTGCTGCTGCTGCTGCAGTTTGCCTTGGAGTCAGATCCATGTGGAGCAGGAAATGGGGGAGCAGTCGAGCTCCCATGGATGGCGGTGGCCCCACAGTTTTGACAGGAACTGCAGCTATTTTGAAGGCATCCATATCTGCTTCTCTAGATGGCTTCAAGCCCCTGTTCCTGCAACTGGTAGCTGAATCTTCACTGGGTACCTTGGCTGGGTCAGTGGGGGATCCCGGGGCTCTCCTTTTTCCCCGAGTTTGTCTTGATGCACAAAGCCTTTGTTATGCAGCAGGGCTTGGGAGAGGTTGCCTCAGTCGCCCCCAGGTTTTCATTGGGCAAGGGACTGGGGGTTTCAGCAGTGGCCAAGCATCCATACTGGAACAGGTTGGAGGAGGACATGGATGACAGGTTGGTGGGGTCCTTGGAGGGTATGGCAGATCTCCTGGAGGAGTGGCTGGCAGAGGAGCCGGAGCTCCCAGGCAGGGAGGATCTCACAGCAGTCCTGATCTTTCATCGGGATGAGCTCCCCACTCTGATCGCCAAGTCCCTGGTGGTGGTGCACATTGTGGAGGAGCAGGGACTGCAGCTCGGAGGGTATCTGCAAGCCTCTGCGTTCCTTCCCAGTCCATAGTGCTTTGAAGGCTATGATCATAGAGGAGTGGAACTCTCCTGAAATGGGCTCATGCATGGGTTGGAGTATGGCATGACTATCGGATTCCCCGAGGAGAGGGAGAAAGTGCGCTTGTCTCAAATGGATGCACTTGTGATGGCAGTTACTCGTGATGCCATCATTTCAGTTGAAGGGGGGGGGGGGGGGTACAGCCCTAAAACACCCATAGGACAAGAGGATGGAAGCCCTCCTTAAGCAGTCTTTTGAAGTGTCAGCACTGGCCCTCCAGGGGGCCATTTTTGGTGCTTATGTGGTTAAAGCCTGCCTCCGGTGGTCCCAGAAGAATCCCGGAGGAGGCAGAGCAGATCCCGCTGGCCAGGTGATGGCTGCTCGGTTAGAATCTGGTTTGGCTTTCCTGATAGATCTGCTTTATGACCTGCTTCATATAAACCCAAGGGAGAAAGCTGAGGGACCCCTCTGTGGGGTCGTGGTCAAGATGCTTGCAGGTTTTGACCCACCTGGGTGTTTAATCCACAGAGGTTTTGTTTCTTGCAGGATGGTCTGTTTCATGGGGGCTTCCAAGGTGGGTGGGGAGGGGCCTCTGGGACCTCAAAGACCCCCACCATGAAGGTGTAGGGGCCCTGATGGGATTTCAGCCTGTGGGCGACCGCCTGCATTGGTTCTTTCCTGGTTGGGCCCAGATTACATCGGATGCCTGGGTGCTACAGGTGATTAGACTTATGCCCTTGAGTTTCGCCAGGCCTCTCTCAGATGCCTTTATGGTGTTGCCATGTCGGGCCTCTGACAAAACGTGTGCAGTGGAGGAGATGTTCGAGCAGTTGCTGTTACTGGAGGTGATCGTCCCAGTCCCTCTTGAAGACTGGGGCTCGTGGTGGTATTCCATCTACTTTGTGGTCCCCAAGAAGGAGGGCTCTTGGCACCCCATTCTTGATCTGAAGGGTGTCATCAGGGCCCTGAGGGTTCTGTGTTTCTGCATGGAGACCCTGCGCTTGGTGATAGTGGTGGTGCAGCAGCAAGGAAAGGATCTGATGGAGGCTTATTTGCATACTCCCATTCGTCCCATTCACCAGTGTTTTCTACAATTTGCAGTGCCAAATAGTCATTTTCAGTTCCAGGCCTTGCCCTTTGGTCTTGCCACTGTGCCATGGGTGTTTACTATGGTCATAGTTGTGGTGGCAGACTTGCACAGGCAAGGTATCTTTTTCCATCTATATCTGGACGACTGGCTGATCCCCAAGCCAAGTCATTCCAGGAAAGCCTCGAAGCGATGGCTCTGGTAATTTGGTTCCTTCAAGACTTGGGTTGGTAATCAGTCTGGCCAAGAGCAAGCTGGAGCCATCTCAGTCCTTGGAGTATCTGGATGCCCACTTAATACCTCTGAGGGTGTCAGTTTTCCTCCCAGAGGATTGTGAAATATCCCCTGCCTGTGGGTGTGGGACTCCCTCCAGGTGCTGGTGTCGATGGCAGCTACATTGAAGCTGGTGCCTTGGGCGAGATTGCACAGGGGGCCCTGCAGTTGGACCTCCTATCCCGATGGTCTCCTTGGTGGCAGTCCATGGAGGTTCACCTTTCCCTTCAGCGCTGGCACAAGCTTGTGAATCCGGGCAAGCTCACTGCAGGTATGCTTCTTGAGTCTCCAAACTGGGTGGTAGTGACCATGAATGCCAGTCTGACCAGCTGGTGTGGGCAGTGTCTGTCTCAGGTAGCTCAGGGCCAATGGATCTCTGAGGAATGTCAGTGGTCAATCTATCGCTTTGAGAGGCATGTAGTGTGTCTGGCTTTGGAGGAGTTTCTTCTACTGTTGAGTCACAGGGTGGTGTGGGTGCTGTCAGACAATGCTAGGACTGTGGCATAGATCAGCAGGCAGGATGGCACCTGGAGGATGATGGTAGCGGCGGAGGCGATCCCATTGCTGCGGTGGGTGGAAGTCCACTTTCTGGCACTCTCAACTGCCCATGTTGCCAGGAAGGACAATGTTCAGGCAGATTATCTGAGTCTCACCTCCCTGGATCCTGGGGAGGGGTCGCAGTTGGAGTCTGTCTTTCAGTGGATGATGGCTCATTGGGGGCAGCTGGTGATGGACTTAATGGCATCCCTGATGAATGTCGAGGTCAGACATTTCTTCAGCCATCATAGAATACACATGTCTAAAGGGTTGGATGCCCTGGTTCAAACATGGCCAAGGATGGATCTGCTTTTTTGTGTTTCCTCCATGGTAACTGATAGACTCATTGAGGAAGCGTCATGCTAATCACACGGGATTGACCTAGACATCCCTAGTATGCAGACCTCATGCGGCTTGATTGTAGGGCCAATCTGGCTGCTGCTGGAGGTGGATCTGCTCACCCAGGGGCCAGTGTGGATGCCAATTGTGGGTCGGTTCTTGCATATGGCCTGGCTCTTGAGAGGGCTTGGCAGAGGTTCAGAGGTTACTTGCCTCAGGTCATTGACTTTCAGTGGGCCTGCAGTAAAGTAGCAATGTCCCTGGCCTATGGTTTAGCGTGTTTGAGACTTGGTGCGGGGAGCACTGAGTTTGCCCCTTTGGTGCCTTGCTCCCTGATATCCTGGCATTCCTGCAGGCTGGCCAGAGAAAAGCTTGGCCCTGGGCTCCTTGAGGGTCCAGGTAGCCACCCTAGCTTGCTTCAGGGACCAAGGCCAGGCTCTGGTAATACATGTGGATGTGATTAGTTTCCTGTGTGGGGTGAAGCATCTTTGTCCTCAGTGGTTCTCTCATGGGACCTTAACTTGGTACTCTCAGCCCTGGGCGTGCCTCCCTTCAAGCTACTTAAGGGTTCCACAGTGAAAGATTTGATCTTGAAGATGGTGTTTCTGGTGGCGATTTGTTTGGCCTGCCGCATTTCTAAGCTTCAGGCTTTGCCGTGCAGGGAGTCCTATCTGGTCCTTTCCAAGGAAAAAGGTGGTCCTGCATCCAGTGCCTTTCTTTTTTCCGACGGTGGTATCCAGTTTTCACCTCAATCAGGTAGTGTCTCTGTCTTCTTTTTCTGAGGTGTGGCATTCAGGGGAGGCCTGTCTTGTACACAAGTTGAACGTCCAGAGGGCTCTTCAGTGGTATCTCAAGATGAGGCAGGCTTTTTGGTGCTCTGAGAGGCTCTTTATTGTGTGTGCGGCCCTTGAAAGAGCGAGGTGGTGTCAAAGGCCTCCATATCTTGATAGATCCAAGAGGCCATCGCGTCTGTGTATCTGTTGAAAGGGTGCCAGGTTCCATCAGCCTTGTGAGTGCATTCTACATAGGTGCAGGTGTTTGTCATGGGTAGAATTTGGGTTAGTTCCTCCCCAGGACATTTGTAAGGTGGTGATGTACTTGTCTCTTCATTCCTTTGTGTAGCATTACTTTCTGAATATGCAGGCGTGATGGGATGCAGCTTTCATAGCCAGGATGTCTGCTCCCATCTGTCATTAGTACTGCTGTGCTACGTCTTGACTGGACTAGAGGGAGGAAATGGAAGTTTAAATTAGACCTTACTTGCTAACTTTCTTTCCTGGAGTCTGTCCAGTCCATGGCCTACCTGGGTATGGTTTCCTGTGGATGCCTGTCTTGATTTGGGGTAGGCGCAGGTGGGACTGTGGGTGTTTTGGTGTGGGATTTTAGCCCATTTGTATTTGGTGTGTTGGGTTTTTGCATTATCTGTTCTTGTTTGCAAGTTTCATAAAAAAAAATGACACACTGATAAGGGTGACATTGAAGGCATGAGACAGTTGAGGTGCTTTCCTTTGAAGGTGGCAGTATAGTTCCCCTCTTTTGCAGTGTGTTGGGAGGACAAAAAAAAAAATAAAAAAGAGGAGCGCTTAGTTGTTGGAGAACTGGGGTTTGGGCTCCTTTTCTCCGTGCTTTCTGAGGTTTATACTGGCTTGGTTGATTAGCACAGGCTACTTATAGCACACTTCAGGTTCTGTTCTCGGTCTCCACCTTTCTGGTAGAGAAGCATAACTCACTCCTCTGGACTGGAGGGACTCCAGGAAAGCAAATTAGCAGGTAAGATCTAATTTCATCTTCTATTGCATGAGGTGACAGTATAGGAGTGGAACTTTAGGCTGAGCCTGACACATGTACTTCTACTGTGAAAGGCTGAGGATAGTCGATGCACATTATATCAACATGTTCAGTTACCAAAACGATTGAAGTTATGCAGGAGGTTTTTTTCTTTTAATATAAAATGCAGTTAACTCCAGCAATTGGCTGAGGCAGCCACCGAGAAATGTAACAGTGGGACTTGATGTCATGGAGAGGCTCCTACCTGGTGCTGGCTCTGAATTCACCATATAGAGGTTGCTGAACCCCACCTATAGAGCAGTGTTGGACAAGGGCAAGCAAATATGGTAAAGTGGAGACTGACAACTGCATCAGATAAATGTGACAGAAGGCTCAGACACTGCAGTATCTATTACACTGCCCTATGCATAATTGCTGACTTGGCAATAGCTAATCGTTCTGCCCTACTGCTGACACAAAGATACAGGAACATCACTTTACAGTGACACAATGATGATAGAGGCTTCTTTCAGGCAGTTTTCTAAACATCCCAGGTGTGCTTGCTGCCTTAACCATATCCTCCAGCAACACAATCATCTACACCTTGATTTTGTGCACTGATTGACCAAATACTTTCTTTAATTTGTGCTAAACATTCCACTAATTAGTTTCATAGAGTGTTGCCTATTTATCTGTTCTACTTTCTTGTGATTTTATAAACCTCTATCATAGGGGTCCTTAACCTATCCACAGGAGGGACTAAATCGAGTGAGGTCTGGCAGAAGCCCTGGCCACCCTCACTGAGCTGCACTGCACTCATTCTGATGGCAGGGTGGGGGTGCCTCATTGACATCAGCAGGCCATGTGGTTTGGCATACATGGCCTGCTGCTTCTGACCCCTCCGACACAGCTTCGGGAGGGGGGGGGGGGGGGGGGGAACAGAAGCGGCAGGCCATGCATGCCAAAGTACATGGTCTACTGCGGCAGCTGAGCCGTCTCCACTGCCAGAATCGATGGCCTGCCGCTCCCCCACCCCAGCTGCCATGTGTGCTGTGCTGCCCATGGAGGTCTCCTGTCCTAGGCACTGCCTATGATTGCCTAGTGTAGGGGCCAGCCCTGCATAGAGTATTTCAGATCACAGAAAGGACTGAACAGTGAAGGAATCTCTCCAAGGAGAAGAGTCTACCGGGGAGAAAGGGAGGGGGGCCCCTTATCTGGCCTTTTCAATGATCTCAAATGCTAGGGAATGAGGGTCAAGGAAAATTGATTCCCAGGAGTGAGGCAGATTATCATATCATGCCACTGTTAAATGATGTTCCTGTATCTCCGTGTGCTCAACAGGGGAGGCTGATTAGCTATTGCCAAGGCAGCAGCAGTGGTAGTAACAGATGCTGCAGTGTCTGTATGAGCCCTCCGTCACATTTATCTGATCCAATTGTCAGTCTTCACTTCACTGTATCCCCTTCACAGATAAACCTGCCCCCTGCATCTGCTCCCTGAGGGAACAGGAGGTGATTGCATGGTGAAGTTAAGGGCATGTGTGCCATAATCTCGTCCACCACTACCCTTGTTTTTGTCTCCTATTAGTCTTGTCTCTCATCCCCCTTTCCTTTTTAACTTCTCCAGGCCCTGTAGTCTCAGAGCAGGGAACGGCCACCCACATCCAAATCTTGCAATCCTGGAATTGGGTGCACTTGCACACACTTCCTAGTCCTGCACTTTGGAGCAGAGAGACCACCACCAGCCTTCACTGGGGAGCACGGAGTGACAGTAAAGCACAGTTACTTACCTGTAACAGGTGATCTCTGGGAACAGCAGGAATAAGTCTTCACATATGGGTACGTCGGTACCGACGGAGTCTGCGTGGGAATGCTTCCCAGCGTCCAATCAGAAAGCTTTTGGAAGCATCCCAACACGCCTGCATGCTGCCTTCCCAACTGCCTCTCCTCAGTTAAGTTTTAAAGCTGAGACAAAGAGAGAGCAAGGAAGGGAAAGATAGAGATAGAGAAAAAGCAACTCCTAGGGGAGGTGGGTGGGTTGTGAAGACTTATTCCTGCTGTTCCCAGAGATCACCTGTTACAGGTAAGTAACTGTGCTATCTCCAGGAACAAGCAGGAATGAGTCTTCACATATGGGGACTCCCAAGCTCAGATGCCCAGAGGGAGTCCTAGCATGTTGCAAGTCTAGAATGAGCTATGCTATTCCTTAGGACCTCAGGCATCCTGGGGATGGAGGGTAGGAGTTGAATAGAGAAAAGGAGCTGTGGAACAGCTGGCTAGAACAGGGCTTCTAAAGGGGAAGACCCTGTATAGAGGGCATTTGGTAGTAAAATATTGTAATCTGGGCCTCCCTTGTTGGCATTGCACAAGTCCACTGAGGTACATATGGATCTGTTAGAAGAGCCAGTGAATGTGCTCAAGGGGTACCTCACTGAGAAGCAGAGGTAACAAAAGTAGAAAAAACAAGTAGAGGTCAGAACCCTTCAGGGTGAGAAATGGTCCCAGGGGAAAAACTGGGGTAGTATAAGAGGTAGAGCTTCAGCGGAAGACGCAGAAGGTACTATTAAAAAAAGCTTAATCTGTCTTGGTCCAAAAACAGTACAAATCTAGGACCAAAAGAAAAATGAGTCTGACCCAACTGGACTGGGAATGGAATCAGTCCATGTGGGAGAGAAAGGGTATGGAGACCCTTGTATCTGATAATAAAGTAAGGACAGACTCAGGAGCGCTAAGCTTTAGATTAACTGAAACTCCGCAATGTCTTTCCTAAATGGGGTCAATTAGGAAAGAAAAAAGGTACATGGAGAGCTTCAGGAGTACCTAACCTTAAAAGGTTATGGTAAGGAAAAAGTTTGTTAATTACCACAGGAAGTGGTTATAAGCGTAGTCCCTTAAGTATGCTGGCACAGCATTGATAGGGGTAGTGCCCATCTGTCAGGATCATATAGGAATGTAAAGATATCTGAACCTAACAGACAGATCTATCTAAAAAATATATCTCATTATATCTACAAATATATATGTGTGTATGTATGTATATATATATATATTTTTTTTTTTTAAATATATACACATATAGGGTATATATGCATATATCTATAAAGAGATATGTATGGGCAGAAGACACACAGATAGATATAGATAAGTATATATATGTATCTATATATATACCTATATGAATATGCAGGACTTATTTCAGTTCAGAAAGGCCTTAAAACTTCACCTCTTCCTCCAGTTTTACCCAGAAGCCAATGTGGACGCTGCACCATCCTCACAAGCCTCTCAGAACCCCCTTGACTGAAGTCAAAAGAGTTCCCAATTATGTCTTAAATTGTAAATAGTTACCCAAGTTGCATTACCTGTTCAACTGTAAACACAAAGTACCATCGGAAATGTGTATTTTATTGTTCATTGTAAACCGCACTGATGCTGAATAGCGTGGTATAAAAGAGACTCTAATAATATAGACACATGTCTCCAGGTATATGGATGGAGAGATGTCCATAGAACCTCATCCCCCCCCCCCCCTAGGGAGAGAGGAAGATTCAGCTGACAGCAAGAAGGTTGATACCTGCTTGAATAGATACATAGAGAATCCTCTTTTCCTGGTCATGATTGGCAGTCAGAGGAAAGGTCTCCCTGACAAGAAGAAGTCTGAATTCTTTGCAGAATTTGAGCTCTTGAATAACCAGGATGGCCTACGTGAAAACTGCAGAGGATAACTTCAGTCTGCAGACAGGAAGTCCAGATCTCTCCAGAATTGCAGTATGGAGAATGGATAGAGGACGCCCCTGGAGGAAGATACCCTAGTGACCCACCTATGAGGGCAAGATGGATATTAGGTGTCCTCTAGCTGCCATTGAAGAAATTTATCTCTGAGGAGATTATCCAAGGAGATATGGGCCAAGCCAGGGAATTGGCCCTCCTTTAGGTTTTCACGTAATGAAAGGCCTGAGGCTTATGCCTCAAAAGAGATTTAAGATGAGATGGTAAGGGTAGGGAATACCTGCCAGACATGGAACATGACTGGGGGAACCCCTCCTAACCCTCTGGGGTTATCTGCTAGGCCAGATACTAATGCTCTCTAGCAAGGGCCCATAGTGCAAAGCTACTCTGTAGAGATGCAGAGAGCATGCTGCAGGTTGGTTAGAAGAAAAACTGTCTGTGGAAAACCAGCAGGTAACCAGCTATTCTGCCAAGGACAAGGGGGCGAAGAATAGAAGTTAACCAACCAGACTGCGATAATAGGGTTTTCCAAACGAGGTTGATAACCTGTTTGGGACTTAGCAGTGAGGCTAGGAGGATTGCTAGTGGAGGGGAATCCCTGGTTGTGTGGTGAACAAAACCAGTGGCCTAAGCACTAGGAATTGCTGTATCTGCAGCAACTACCAGGGCAGCGTGGAAAATTTCTTTTCCCTCTTCCTTTTTTAGATTGGGAAAAAGAAACAACAGACATGGTAGGACTTCCTATTGTCTGATAAGCTGCCCTAAGGTAAAAAGGGGGGAAACAACTCCAGAAGGGAGAATCCCCCGGTAGAACAGGTAGAGGACCATAGGGGCTTACCCGTTTAAAAGAGCCACTCTTACAAACCAAATGTTGTAGTAAGAGGGAGGTAAGACAGAGTTGCAAGAGACCGACTATGGAGGAAGTCTCTGACAGATGAGATGATACATGCCAGTACAGGGAAACAACTGTCTATTGATAGTTGTTACCTCTCTTTCCTCCAAGAGGAAGAGGAAAACTGTTAAATATGGGCATGAGCATCATAAAGAGTCTTAGAGTTAGAGAAAAGATGTCTCATGAAGAGATATCTAGGTAGGTTAAGATGAATTTAGTGCAGATACTGCAAGTGAAAAGAAGCAGACTGCCACCCTAACCACCAACCAAGAGGGACAATGATCTATTTGAAACCCTGCGACTGCTGGGTTTGTTGACCCTGTTGAGGTTGTGGATTCTGCAGACCAGGGCGATGTTTCCCTTGTTTGGGAACATCTGTATGATGGGCAGATGATGGATAAAACCTTCTTCCCCTAGGGGAAGAAAGTTTAGTAGGACATTTCCTACCTACTGGGAAAGAAGAAGGCATAGAATAGCCTCTGGAAACAGGAAAGTCAGTGGTTAACTGAGCAACCTGGAGTAAAGACTCCTTGTTGAAGAGATTTTCTCCAGTGCAAGGAGTATTTCCCAGTCTTTCTTGTGCCCATTTGTCCAAGTCTGAAGCTTGGAGCCAGGTTTTACGTCATGCCCCTATAGCTATAGCAGAAGTTCTGCTAACAGACTCAAAGGAGTCTAGGGAAGCACGAGTAAGAAACCTAGAGATATTTTGAGCATGACTAACCAGTGAGGAATAGTCTGCACTCTTGGGCTCTTGAAGAAAAGGAGTCAAAAGATGTAATTTCTTTGTGACCTCCTCAAGAGATAAACCCATATAAAAAATATATGAGAGAATTCTTGCTGAAAGCATGGATGCCTGGAAGGTTTAACGTCCAAAGGCATCTAAAGTCTTAGACTCACGACCTGGCGGATAAGAAGAGTGCTTTTTAGTACTCTTCACCCGCCTCATTGCTGATTCTACAACAATGGAATGATGAGGAAGTTGAGTCTTTTGAAACCCTGGAGAGGGGGGCACCTGATATAGAAGATCAGGTGCTCTGGAAGGTGGGGTACCTTTTAAATGAGCTTCCCACATTCGTAGAAGGAGATCCTGCAAGGAATGATGCAAAGGAAGCATGATGTTCTCTTTTGCTTTGCCAGGAATATAGAGGGATTCTGTATTCCCTTGTGTAGGATCCTGTCCAGGAATAGAAATGGCAAGTGATTTTGCCATATCCAGGAGGAAAGCCTGAAAAGAAGGGTCCCCAGAGGGAACTTCCTTTGGATAGGCTAGATCTGATGAAGAACTAGCGTTGGCACCGAGGGATCTATCCCAGTTTATAGGAATAGAAGATCCTGAATGGTGCAGTATGGGATCCTTAGAGGATGGTCACCGGTACTGCAGGAGGTCAGGACCAGCAACAGTCGGTAGCAGATCGTCCATGCTAGGGATCGATTCCAAGCTCGGTATCGAGGGAAGCGAGCCTGATGAGAGAAGCATGGAAGGCACTGACAGCAATGGTACTGTGGATAGCGGTACCGACTTCGGTACCGTATCCGATACCGGTGGATGAAGGCCAGCCGGTGGCAACTCTAATGGCATCGAAGACACTGAGAGTGCTGGATCTGAATTATCGGAACCGAGCCTTCGGTACCGTCTGGTGTTGGTGCCAAGGCGAGTCGGTACCCAGTCCTCCAGACTGGAGATCGATTCCAGACTCGGCATCGAAAGAAGCGAGTCTATCGATGCACATCTGGAGGGTACCGATGTCGGTACTAGTATCGGTACCGGGGACGATACTGATACTGGAAGGTCGGTCTGCAGCATATCCAACGGCCCCTTAGGTACCGAGGACGCCAGACGATCCTTGGTGAGGAATGTTTCATCCAACACCATTGCCGATGCCGGGGTATCGGTACCGCTCGAAGCAGATGCCACCACCGGGCATGGCTCAGGTATGTTCTATGAGGTGTGAACCTCAGGAACAACCTGAAACCCTACACGGGCTTTGGAGGCCAAAGACTCCCACCGGGGTTTTGAAGCCAGTGGATTCTCGAGGGCAAGGCCGGAGGCATCTCTATGCTGTGCATGAGATTTGCCACTTGAGGACTGGCTAGTCTTAACAGACTGTTTTTGGGTTACCTGATCCTGTGTAGAAGATATGGTCGGTGCCCTGAAGCTGGATGGGGACCGCGTGTCGAGGGGAACTCGATGTTGAAAACTTCTTCCCACAATACTATTGCAGGAGGGACACTCCGGAGGAAAATGGTCAGGACCCAAACAGGTTAGACACCAATTGTGAGTGTCCAAAATGAAGTTTGTACTGCCACAGTTTGTACATTTCTTGTGGATAGTGGCTGGCGGTTCCATGAAGGAAAGTGGAGAGGCCTAGCAGACCTGAAAAACCGTGAGACACTAGGAAGGAAAAAAATATTCCTTAAAAAGGAAATATTTTACAAGAAAAGAAACACCGGCGGTACCAGTGGCGTCGGGGAAGGCAGCCGCGACCACAAGAAAACTAAAAAATAAAAGATGAATTTTCTGCGGTGACAGGAGGACGTCCTGCCGGCTCCGCGGAAAAACGAAAACTGAGGAGAGGCAGTTGGGAAGGCGGGAAGGCAGCACGCAGCCGTGTTGGGATGCTTCCAAAAGCTTTCTGATTGGACGCTGGGAAGCGTTCCCGCGCAGACTCCGTCGGTACCGACGTACCCATATGTGAAGACTCATTCCTGCTTGTTCCTGGAGATCCATTTTACCACAGTGCAAATCAGGGGATGAGCTGCAGTCATTAGGTTTATAAGTGGTGGGCTATATTTACTTTTGGTAAGTGCAGTAGTCCCAGGCTCCTGAGGCAGTGACTGTTTCTGACCCTGTGTATTTCTCTCTTATTCTGGGGCTGTTGCCACTTTCCCAACAGAGGGAAGGAAAAGGAGGATCAGAACAATGGAAAATCTTAGCTGGGAGGGACCAGTATAACTGAGGCTGAGGAGCTCACATTTTGCTGTCTGAAATTCCTATGCTGCAGGAGGTAAGGAGGAAGAGACAAAAGCAGGATGAAGTGCATGGCACCCCCCATCCTCCCAAAGAAAACAAAAACAATTGCTTTGGGAGCTAGATTTGATCTGGGGACAGGAAAAGCAGTGGGGCCTAAGTCTGAGGGACCCATGCTCTATCGCATCTACTCAGCTGTGTCTTCTCCAAATTAAAGAGCCTTAATCTCTTAAGGAGTGGCTCAGTGGTTAGGACAGGTTACTTCAGGCTGGATGGCCAAGGGTTCAATTCCCGCATGGGGACAAGCAACCTCAGGCTGGAGGGACTGGGGTCTCTAGTCCCATGGCCACTCCTTGTGGCTTTGGGCAAGCCACTTAACTTTCCATTGCCTCAGGTACACTTAGATTGTGAGCCCTTCGGGGACAAGGGAATAATAATAAAAAAAAAAAAAGTACTTGTTAGTATACATGTAAACCGCACTGATTCTAAAGAGCGCGGTATAAATAAATAATCCTTTCCTCTTAAAGGCTACCAAATAGCTCTCCTATCATTTTGGTTGCCCCTCTCTGTACCTTTTCTGGTTCCACTATATCTTTAAGATTGAGTGCAGTTCTGGTCACCCTATGCCTTATTGTAGATTAGGAAATGACTGAAAGACAGGTCTTTCATGGACAGGCAGGCGAGTCAGCCACATACTGGTTACATAATCTGACATCACCATAGATGGAATAGCTCTCCCAGTGCTCAGAAAAGTCTAGAAGACTACTCCCCCCCCCCCCCATCATAATGCTCACCCATTCCCATCTCAGTCTGTTCTATCTACCTGCCCAAGGAAACAGATCCTCCTGCTCTCCTACATTTTTCTCTCCATGATTTTTTTCTCCAATTTCTCTGTTTCCTTTTCCAAGATCAGAAGAAACATCCCTAAGCAGTGTCAGCAGATGGAGGGGTCACCTAAGCAGGGACCCAAGGAAAGAGCTGTGGAGAGACTCACTTTGAGGGATTTGAACTCAGTTGTGCCTATATGTGGTGGATGGGCAATGGTGAGCTGACTCCCATCCTGAGTTATCTCCCCATCTGTGAGGCCCGCCTTATGTTTCCAGTAAGCTCTAATCTGCACTTTTATCACCATCCTCCTATCCGTGCCCTCTTCACACCAGGTGGGTGGGTGGTGCCTCTAAGAGCCTAAAAGGGTGGGATTCTCACTTGAGGGATCTCCCTTCTCCTTCTGGGACTACCCCCTAAAAAGATGAGCAATGTTAACAAAGACTGCTCTGATGATCTTATCCAGACCCATGTCCCTGTGTTGTACCTGATGGCTTCGGGTCAATAAGACTGCAACCTGCCCTAACATCACAGGCAGCACCAATCATTTTGCTGCTGCACCACCACCCTCTCTTCCTGATGTCTATAGGCGCCCAGGGTTCACTAAAGGCAATTTCAGGTGCTGCATTCCTTTGAAGGAACTGTGCCTGTGCACAGAGGGTCAAGCAGTTCAAAGAAGAACAATCCTTACAACATGTCCACCAGTGTCATTGGCTAAGAGTGACACTGTGCTATTGTGGGGCTGCCCAGCGCTGATGATTTGTGATGCTCTCAATGCAGCCCTGTTACTCAGCAGGTGCAATGTTACTTCCTGGTGCAGACCATACTGCTGCAATATGAATATGCTGCTGCGCCATCTAAAGATGCTCCATGTGAAGGCGCAGATGCAGGGCAAATGCTGGGTCAAGAGACCTTGATGCTATTCCATTCCAGCCAGAACATTACAGTGTTGCCTATGTACTGCTCCAGGACTGTCCATGGTGCTGATGTTTGCTTGCAGTTGTGGGGAAACGATCACACTGTCCCCTCTTAATGCCCCTTTTACCCCTCTATCATCTAATGGTCCAATTGACTCTCACAGGTTTTTTTGCTATGAATATACTTGGGGGAAAAACAGTAATAGAGCCTCCTCTTATTATGCCCTTAATTTATGGAACTCCCTCCCAGCTAGAATTAGAAACATCGGAGACCTATCCACCTTCAGAAAGAATATCAAGATACTACTTTTCTCTGACTATTATGGAACCAAAAATGGTCCCTGATCATGATACTCAACATGTGCCCCCAGCATCCTCCTTATCTTCAAACCTATGAAAAGGCGACATACAACACATATATGTAAATAATCCCAAATCCTCATTGTATATATTTGTACTC
The DNA here is from genome assembly GCA_033557465.1 of Ichthyophis bannanicus. NCBI lineage: Eukaryota > Metazoa > Chordata > Amphibia > Gymnophiona > Ichthyophiidae > Ichthyophis > Ichthyophis bannanicus. The sequence continues at coordinate 645,929,031 of CM066032.1, forward strand.
ATGTAAATAAGTTACTGCTTGTTACCTTGGATAGAAGTTTTGTTGATTACTAACTTGTATATACCGCTAACTACTTTAATGTAATTTTTTTTTTTTTTTGCATTTGTTCTTTGTAAACAGCTTTCATTACTTGATAAAGCAGTATAAAAAAACCTCTAAATAAATAAAAGCCTAATTTTGGCTTCCAGAACCTCCTTACCACACTTTCCTGTCATTGGTACCACCCATGTACCAAGACAGCAGACTCCTCCCCAGCACTATCTACTATCTTGTCTAGGTTGCACATGGTGCCTAAAGGAGGACTGGAGGTTTTCGGCCTATCCTAGACCTGCGAGACCTCAACAGGTGCCTGGTGAGGGAGAAATTCAAGATGCTCTCCCTTGGAACACAGCTGCCATACCTCCGGCAGGGAGACTGGCTATGCTCCTTGGATCTAAAGGATGCTTATACACACATCCTTATTCACCCCCTCACAGGCAATACCTCCGCTTCATGGTGGGAGGCTGCCTTTATCAGTACAGGGCTCTTCCCTTTGGTCTGGCCTCCACCAAGTGCTTGGCAATGGTCGCCACCTTTGTGCATCTCCAGGGGGTGTTCGTCTTCCCATACCTGGATGACTGATTCATATAGGACAGCACCACTGCAGAAGCCTGCCAGACGATGGACTGCACCACCATCATTCTTGAACACCTGAAGTTTGTCATAAACTACCCAAAGTCCCACCTCCAGCCAACGCAATGTCTAGAGTTCATAGGGACAATGCTGGACACCCTCCAGGCCCAGGCCTTCCTTCCTCCGGACAGGGCCCAGCACCTCCTGGTGTTTGCAGGGTATGTCCAGGGTCAGCCTCTGCCCACTTCATGCTTCACCTTCTCGGCCATATGGCATCCATGGCACATGTCACCCGGTTGCCCGCCTGCACATGCGACTGGCCCAGCAGGCTCCCAGTGATCGCAACCAATGGGGCACCTATGGGACAGAGTGGCCGTGACTCGCTCTCTGGCAGACTCCCTCGGCTGGTGGCAGCAGCTCCAGCACCTGCGGGCCAGGATGCCTTTCCAGACCCCTGCCCCACAGAGGATTCTCACTGTGGGATGCCTCCAAACTGGGCTAGGGAGCCCATTATGACAATCTCCGCATGCAGGGCAGCTGGTTGCAGGAGGAGAGCCTCCAGCAGATCAACCTCCTGGAGCTCTGGGTGACAGTGTTTACTCTCTGGACTTGTTCTACATCAACAAGCAGAGAGGGATGATGAGCCTCTGTTCCTTCACCAGCAGCAGCAGGATGCTCCTGCAGGCAGACAATGTCCTGGCAGACTGGCTCAGACAGGTCCTCCAACCGCACGAGTGACAGCTGGATCCCGAAGTGGTTGGTCAAGTAGTTCATCTCTGGGGGCTCCCGCAGATGGACCTCTTTGCCAGCCCAGCTGGTCCATTTTTGCTCCAGGCAACTTGCACCCCTCATGGATGGCGACAGATGCATTCCTCATCCTGTGGATGGGGGGACCTTCTCTATATCTTCTCACCCATGCTGCTGATCGCCAAGACCCTTTTTCAGGGTCCAGAGAGACAGGGCCACAATGATCCTGGTGACTCCTCGGTGGGCCAGCAGCCATGGTTTCTGCTGCTCCTTTGCCTGTCCCAGGCCTCTTGGCTCGTGCCACCTGAAGTACCTATCCTGGAAGGTGATCTTTCTCATGGCTGAGGTGCTCTTCATCACTAGAGACCCACATTTCACTCCCCCACCCCAAATAAAGGTGAAAGAAGCCGAGCTCCAAACAAAATCTTCAATTAGATACCTTGGGGTTACCTTGGACCAACGCCTGGATATGAAATTACATATAACCAACACAGTTAGAGCGATCTACCTCAAGATCCGGACACTCCGACACCTTCGCTCCTTGCTTGATCCAGGCGACTTCCGGACTATATTCCAAGCCTTAACCCTACCGCACCTCGACTATGCTAATGCCATTCTTCAAGGCCTCCCACAGTCCACCTTAAACCCTTTACAACTTGCCATGAACACCACTGCCAGAGTCCTCTATGGAGCATCAAGAAGGGACCACATAACACCTATCCTAAAGCAGCTCCACTGGCTCCCCATACATGGAAGACTGTTCAAGACATTGTTACTCACCTTCAAGGCCATCAAAGGCATCACTTCCTCCTCACTAATAGACCTCATTCAGACTGTTCCACCTAACAGATCTAGAAGAACGATATCTACAAACGCGCTAGTAATCACTAAAGCAGCAACAAAATGCACTCTAGCAACGTCTAACAGGGCTTTCAGCTTCTATGCACCTAAATGCTGGAACACCTTGCCACCGGAGATTCGTGATGTCACCGATCTAACTCTATTCAGAAAGGCACTCAAATCTCACCTTTTCCCCCACTACTACCAGACCAGCCAGACACCGACCTGACCACCCATCCCCACTTTGACCACCTGTTACAGGACCTAACTCAAACTAAGAACATAAAACCTACTGTATATACATGTAAATACATATGTAAATAGTTTCAGCTAACAATTCCCCTATGTTTATCCAAGTTGTCGTACCTGTTCTCTGTAAAACCAAACAGTTTGTTGTTCTGGTCTATTGTTATAATGTAAACCGCGCTGATGCTAAATAGTGCGGTATATAAGAGCCTGTAATAAATAAATAAATGGCACTCACTTTAGCTCGCAGAGTCAGTGAGCTCCAGACTGTAATGGCCCATCAACCCTACACAAGGTTCTTCAATAACAGGGTCATGCTACACATGCACCCTAAGTTTCTACCAAAGGTGGTGTCGCCATTCCACCTCAACCAAGAGGTGGTACTTCCCACATTCTTCCCGTGACCCCATGCCAATAGGGTTGAGACCGCTCTCCACACTTTGGACTGTAAACAGGCCCTGTCCTATCTTGAATGGACTCAGGCCCACCGTCGCTCCTCACAGATCTTCGTTGCCTATGACCCAGGTTGGCTGGGGACAGCGGTCTTTCAGCGGACTCTGTCCACTTGGGTGGCAGACTGCATTTCCTTTGCTTACAAGCAGGCTGGTCTCTCGCTGGAGCACCCGGTCAAAGCACACAGTGTCCAGGCCATGGCAGCACTTGGGGCAAACCTGCACCCAGTCCCTCTGGTGGAGATCTGCTGGGCCGCCACCTGGTCCTCTGTTCATACTTTCACAGCTCATTACTACCCGGAGAAGGAGTCCCACCAGGACAGTGCCTATTGCCAGGCAGTACTCCATCATTTGTTTGAGGTGCAAGGCAACTCCGGCCCTTCGATGTGTTCAGGCTCCCAGAGAACTGGCTCCTCGCTTGACATTTGGGGCCACTCGTGTGTCTGTTGTCTTGACTCAGTTGCTGCTTCTCATGGCTCACCTTTTTCTGGTCACCCACAGCTTTTACAGGTTTTTTTGGTAGCCTGTAGCTGGAGAGTCCCATATGTGAGGACTGACTTCCTGCTTGTTCCCAGAGAAAGTGTAGTTACTCACCTATAAAATATGTTCTCTGGGGACAGCAGGAATCGGTCCTCACAACCCTCCCCCTCCCCATGGCATTGCTCTCTTTTTGCCATCTTGTGCTACGTTATCTGACTGAGGCAAGTTGGCACCCTTGGGCAGGAAGGAAACCATACATACTTGGTACATCTCCCAAAGGTTTTCTTTGAAAGCTGGGGCAAGGTTACTGCAAGGGCTCTGTCTGCGCTGATGTCACCCATATGTGAGGACTGATTCCTGCTATCCTCGGAGAACATCTGTTACAGGTGAGTAACTATGCTTACTTTCCACATTAAATTTCATCTGCTATTTAGATGCCCAGTCTCAGTCTCTCACGATCCTTCTGCAAATCCTAACAATCCTCTGCTGTCCTAATAGCATATCGTCTACAAATATGATCACCTCATTAAATGCTCCCTTTTCCATATCATTTATGAATCTTTTAAACATCAGAGGCCCAAGTACAGATCCTTGGGACACTCCACTGTTGACCTTTTTCCATTTAGTTTTATTTTCTGTTTAGCGTGGTTACTTAGCTGTAACAAGGATTCTCCATGGACAGCAGGATCTGTCAGCCACACACTGGTGACATCATTCAACACTATGAATGGATTTAGCCCTTTTTAGTACCTACCCATTCCCACTTTAGTATGTTCTTCAGCTATATGTAGATTCATCCTAGAGAGGTGGCAGATGGGTTTGTATGGTTGACTTATCCTGCTGTCCATAGAGAACACCTGTTATACAGGTAAGTAACCTCACTTTCTCCACGGAGAAGCAAGATGAGTTAGCCACACACTGGTGACTCCCAAGCAAAAGGCTGTGAAGGGGTGCTATGTAGAGGAGTGTCTATTCACCCTGTACAACCCCTGCGGTGTGCTGTGGTAGGATGAAACAGTCAGAAAGACAAAGAGGGAGACCTCTAGGTTCCACAACAAGGCGCAAGTCATACTGAGAAAATAAAAAAAGGAAAATAACTGGAATGTTGCACCTGGCAGAGGATGAGCACTGGCAGTAACATAGTATATGACTGCAGATAAAACCCAGTATTTAGTTAGTTAGTTGGTTGGTTGGTTTTTTATATACCGCGCTATTTAAAATCAGCGCCAGTATGGTTCATCTAGTTTGCCCAGCAAGATGCCAAGAGCAAGTGCAATTAGCATGAGGTTCTTTAAAGATGGGGGTAGCTAATGGGGCTAAATGTGTATGATTACATAAGTGGGGGGTGGGTGAGCACATGGGCTGTGTTGTTTAGTGTGACGGCAGGATGGAGGACTGCATGGATAGCATGCACGTGTGTATGAAAGTGTTTCGGTTGTCTGAATTTGGATATGTTTAATATAAATGATAATATAGGTGTGCACATAATGCAATTTAATGTGAGGTGGCTACAGTTTATCGGGAAACATAAGACTGTGTTGATAAGGCTTGAATAGTCTACCTCAGATATTTTTTTATTGTAGGACACACATCTGCATCGTGGCAGGGATGTAGAAATTGAAGGCTCCACACTTTGGGGAGATGATGTGCTCTCAGGCACCTTGAACAACATGGGAGTAGCTGTGCTTATCTATAAGAAACTGCAGTACATTGTAAGAAAGAATGGTTGGATATGAGGGACAAGTATTTCTGGAGATGGAAGTGGTGGTGGTGAAGGGTGGGGTGGGTGCAGTTTAACTTCATGATTATTTGCACTACAGGCAAAGCTCAGGGTTATTTGTTAGCTGAAACACTTCACAGGGCGCAGAATTATTTTGAATATTCAATACTTGGGGGGAGGGGGAGACTTCATTGGGATTATGGATGCTAGGATGGAGAAAGGTTCTGAGGGGGAGTGTTCATGATAAGGGTTGTAACTCTGCAGAGAGAGTTTTGGAGCATGGCCTGTTGGATTTTGAAGGCTGACATCCACGGGAGTGTAATTACATATGCTTTTCACAGGTGCATTGCTTGTGTTCAAGGACAGATGTTTTTTAGTGCATCCCTTAAGCCTCACGAGCAAGGCCATTTAGATCATAAGGGGCCAGCAATTACAGAGGCTTCCTAGGGTGTTTGGTTTTAGTAAAAGGAAAGGTGAGAGGTTTCTAAGACTAGAGAGTGAGGCCTTCCTGTACGGATAGCCCGGAGATGATAAAAGCAGACTAAGTAGATGCAAGAGTGTGACTTGCAACAGGTACTGTCTGATGATTTGGACAATATGGGGCAGAAGACTGCAGGAGGTTTGTATAGTATTAGGTTCTGGGGCCAGGGTGGGGATCCCTTTCCAGTCTAGAGTTTATGGATCTTTAACCCACGGAATATAGCAATGTTCCATCCGGATGGAAAACCAAAAAGGATAGGGAGCAAGTACAGAGACAGCTCTACCATCTGGGATAACAACCTCCCCCCACCCTCGGTAGGGCTACCAAAGGATAAGGGTAGAAGGTGAAAACAGCCTTCGACTGACCCCTCAGATGGGCACACAGCCCATGTGGTCCTCAGAAAAAAATATGGTGCATGAGGTATGCTCAAACCTGAGACACATAGGTCTCTATAGACGAGAGTGATTGTGTATAGCATCTTCCCCATGTCCCAAGCACCAACAGAGGAAAATTTGTTCCCTTAGGCCTCCACAGCTAGTAGCATGACCTGGAAAACTGCAAAGATCATGACATGTCTTAGTAAGAGGAACCAACATTTCAGCCATTGTGCTCTGGCTGGCCTTCTTCAGGCTGATGTGCTCATATTTTTCCATTTGAGCACAGGGCTTCCAGTTTAATATTTCCCTTAATGAAGGGTGTAATTTTGCTTGGTGGTGTACTCCTTCCTGATGGATTATGTAGGCATAATGAGATTAGAAATGAACAGGGTTTACTGCTGGGTCTCTCATTGAAGGTCTTAGAAGGAAAGGAAGCAGATAGATTTCTGCTTTTAGACCTTGCAAGGTTTTAGAGGTGATGGAACAAGAGGGCCTACCTGCTCGATGTAGGTCTAAGAACAACAGAGAAAAGGATGGCAGATAAGGCTCAGCATGGACCTCTGCGCTATGGTGTAAGATGGTTAGGACTGTAGCAGCTATTGCAAGCAGTGTATCCCCTTCTGTGCCTTTGTTAAAGATCCAACCTGCCTGTCCCAGGCACATCACCCTCTATACTTTTGTTTAGATTACAAAAGATAAGCTTTGCCATACTGGGTCAGACCAAAGGTTCATCAAGCCCAGTATCCCGTTTCCAACAGTGGCCAATCCAGGTCACAAGTGCCTATCAGGTTCCCAAAAGGTAAACAGATTCCATGCTGCTTATACCATAATGAAGGTTTCCCTCATTTGAGCCTAGGTTTGGGATTGCACCTACTGCTCCATGCAGGTTTGCTTCCTCTCCATTTCAGGATTATATGTGTTCCTCCATGCTGAAAGACAAAGAAAATTTTAGAGTAATGGGAAGAGTCTGATAAGACGTGTCCAAATATATGATCTGGAGATTACAGAGCACCATGCTCGCAAGGAATGACAGTCTCCCAGACAACTGCAAAGCATCCCAGAGATATAGGTTTTGCATAAGTGGGATAGGAGAGATGCCAGAGGCAATGAATAAGGAATCTGTGTTGGAATGGTTTTCTTGGGAGTAATGGAGACCAAGGTGGGCTTGTTCCCCAGTGGGACCAGAAATCACTTAGATTGTAGGGTGGAGGAGGGCATCATGGATTGCAGATCGAGGCCTTATCGCAGGTGGAGATGGAGAAGAGCAAAGGAAGAGGAGACTGTGTAGGACCCTTCTCCCTAAAACCTGATGAACTGCTCTCTTCATGGATCAGGGATTTGATTTTCCATTCCTTCCATAAGGATGCCAGGTAAGGTTGTAAAGAACCTTAGGAGCTCCCCTATGATTCATGGTTCAACAGTTCCAGTTCAGGGAGGACATGTCAGTGGACAGAGCCCCGTGCCTAGCCCAGGGCAATGCATCTTATTAGGGTAGAAGACTTGGCAACAGCACATAGCCAGCTGCTGCTGTGTAGGTGACATTCACCTTGAAGGGACCAGATGGGGTAGCAGTGTTGCTGAAAAAATGGTCTGGCTGGTATGAGATCCCAAGAGGTTCAGAACCAGGGAAGTAGTGTGGAGAGGATACCATGCTGTAATACTGGTGGTGGTGGTGGGGGTGGGGAAAAGTGCAGTAATGGAATTCAAAAGTCATGACTTTCACACTTCAATAAGCAAGAGTAGCTGTCACAAAGCACAAATTACAACCCAAAGTAAAAGCACAGAGTGGCAGTAAAACCCTATGTAAACTGTTGTTGCATTGACAGAAGTCTGCCTAAGGAGCCAGAAAGGCAACAATATTAAGGAAGGAGGAGAGGTTGGCTAGTACTTTGGTGAAGCACCCCTGCGCAATGTCCTCCATATTGGTGATGTTAGCTAAGGGGCAAAGACTCAGAGCTGGTCGTCTCAATGGTAAATATTTCCATGTCCCTCAGGTTGTATTTGAGGCAATCCAGGACTTCCTTCCATTCAGAGATTTCGCGATGGTCAGTCTCTTGCTGTAAGAGAGTCATACACAGGTGCAGTAGGCATTTTCCCATCCCTAGAAGGGTTATAGGAGTCTACACCTGAGGCGATAGAGGGATTGGTGACTGCCCAAGATCCAGAGCTGGCCCCAGAGTTGGTTTAAGGTGTTGGCACCCTAGGCAAACCTTAAACCCCTCGGCTGTCAGAATCTGTTTATCTTTGAATGCCCTGCTCTTTGCTGCCTCATAGAAGCTGCTACCCTAGGTGACTGCCTAGTTTTCCTAGTAGTTGGGCTGCCCATGCCAAGATTACTTTTTAAAAAAAATTTATTCCTTATCAATTTTCCAATACATATATTCCAACAAAAGGAAAGGAAATCTACAAAGGTTTTAGCATTACAAACAACAAATACAATCGGCAAAAAGAAACAGGAAAAACTAACACACAACCCTTGTTTCAACATTAGACCAGATATTATGAAAGGCAAGAAATAGGAAAAATAAACCAACTGCAGTTGGAAATAAGGAAATTAAACCCCAAGACCAGAACAGCCAGAATTATATAAGAGTCAGCCCACAGCACCCCTCCCCCCCCCCCCCCCCCCCCCCCCCCCCCCCCCTGTGCTGTGCCGTGCCATGCCAACAAAAAACTCAAAAGTTGTTTCAGGTCAAAGAAAATAAGTTGTTTACCCTCAAGGAAAACCATACACCTACAAGGAAATTTCAACAGAAAAGAGCCGCCCAAAGTAAGGGCTCTGGTTTTTAACTCCATAAAGTCCTTACATCTCCTTTGGGTGGACCTAGGAAAAAAACAACAGGAAAAATGTGTACTTTTGTATCCATTAACAACTTCTACATATTAAGAAAATATAATCTCAAAACAGTATTATGGTCCATTTCAAGGGCAAAAGTTTACTACCAAGGTGAATCTATCAGTAACCACCTCCAGGAAACTTTCCAAGAACACTGTCAAATTGGCTAGCCCACGCTGAGGCTGCATCTGTTGCTGCTCCTCCACCATGGAGAATTATACCAGGCCGCAAGGATACGTATTGTGCCTTTGTGATAGGTGGCAAGTTCTCACTAGGCATGTCCAGAACATCTTGTAGCTATTTCTTCACTATCTCAGGCATAGCAAGTAAAGAAGTCTTGGGGAAGTTGACAAATCTCCTCAAGTTATTTCATCTGGACACATTCTCCAAATGCTCTAACTTGCGTGCCAAAATAGAAGGTTCTTTAATCTGGGAACTCACCAGTTCTTGGAGCTCACCATGTCTGGCCTACAGAAGATCCAACCTAGCTGCTTCCTTCACCAACTCTTGAGACGACACCGAATCCATATATCTCAACGTTGCCAACTCATGAGAAAAAGAACCAGTTATAGCTAGCAGTGAGGTGTTAACTGTGGCCACAGCCTCCCATAGTGACTCCATTGTCACCAAAGCAGGTTTCAACAAAACTGCTGGAGCTGGAAGAGCCACTTCACTCCCTGCTGTGGAGCCAAACCCCTCCAAACTGGAAGCGCTAGCAGTAATCACCTGCTGAACCAGTGGGGTTCCCTCCCCACACCTTTCCGGACAGCCTCCCCTCTTGAGAAGCAGTCCTCAGAGGAAAGGCACCACTGGCTATGCTTCCAGACTGCAGCAGAGCAGTGTGCTGCTTGGGGCTCAAAGACACCCTGCTCCTAGCAGACGTCAACAACACTAGCCTAGCCAAAGTTTTGTCTCTTGGGACAGAGACCAAACCGCATTCAGTGTCCTCTGTGCCCCTCCCCCAACCCCCCATCACAGGAAGACCAGCCCCAGAGGGAAAGAGCTTAGGCTTCCTTTTCCTGCCCATTCCGGCAGTGCAGAGGGTAAGAACACCGAGAAGCAGTAAATGCTTGATATTCACTCAGACGCCATCTTGCCCTGCAACTAGCTCCCTGCCAAGAACTTAAGGAACACCTAAGTATATAGGGGCAAAAGAACTTCCACAATGGAAGCCCAGTATCTTGTTTTCAAGAATGGCTAATCCAGCAAATCACAAGGTATCTTTGCTTAAGCTCCTTAGGATCTGAGGATCCAGCATGGCGGGAGAAGCCACAGCCTTCAGTGTCATTGTCTCTACCACTTATGACAGATACTGCTTCAGAAATTTCAGTGCTACAAGTGAATCAGACAGCAAGGGAAGTAAATGCATCAGCAAAGCTGGCGTGGAGAAAACAGTGGCCATCAGTGCTGGGGAAAGCTGAATGAATTGAATTGGCAGGAGGGGGGGGGGGTAACTACCCATGCTTGGCAGGCATCAAAGAGCTGTCATCACTGCTTCAAAGGAGCCAGTAACAGGCACTGACAACCTGAAATAATGTAGTGCTGTACTGCAAGTGAAGGTATGGTCTTAGGAGCTCATCATGGAACCCATAGCAGAGAGACTGAATGAAATTCTTTGCTTCGGTCTTTACTGAAATGAGGTAGGAAAGTTACCCATGACTGAAATGGTATTTAAAGGTGAAACATCAGAAGATGTATAAGAAAATAAAGATAAACCTGGAAGATATACTACAACTAAAGGGTAGTAAATCACCTGGACCAGATGGTATACGTCCGAGGGTGTTGAAAGAGCTGAAATATGAGACTGCAGAACTACTATTAGTAATCTGTGAACTATCATTAAAATCATCTGTAGTACATGAAGATTGGCGAATAGACAATTTAACGCCAATTTTTAAAAAGGGTTCCAAAGCTGATCTAGGAAAGCACAGTTACTTACCTGTAACAAGTGATCTCTGGGAACAGCAGGAATTAGTCCTCACTTATGGGTACGTCGGAACCGACGGAGCCTGCGCGGGAAAGCTCCCCAGCTTCCCAGGAAGGAAGCTTTTGGGGCCTCCCACTGCACATGCGCGCTGCCTTCCCGCCTTCCTGACCAGCTCTCCTCAGTTCGAGTTTATAGCTGAGACAATAGAGAGAGGAAAGGAAGATAGATAGAAGATACAACTCCTAGGGGAGGTGGGTGGGTTGTGAGGACTAATTCCTGCTGTTCCCAGAGATCACCTGTTACAGGTAAGTAACTGTGCTATCTCCAGGAACAAGCAGGAATAAGTCCTCACTTATGGGGACTCCCTAGCTAAGATGCCTGGGAGATCCCCTTCCAAGGGTTCGCCATCTTCGTATGGATCTCAGGCATCCATCCTGGGAAGGTGGGCAGGAGTTGTTCAAGTATGGAACAGGTGTTTGAGGACAGCCTGACCAAACAAGGCATCCCGGCGGGAGTCCTTGTCCAAGCAGTAATGGGCTGTGAAGGTATGAACCGAGGCCCATGTGGCGGCTCGACAGATCTGATCTATGGATACAGAGTGAAGATGAGCCATAGAAGTGGCCATGGCTCTCACATTGTGAGCTGTGACATGGCCTTCCAGAGAAATATTTTTACTCTGGTAAGCAAAGGAAATACACTGAGCAATCCAATTGGAAAGTGTACGTTTGGAGACTGGAAGTCCCAAATGAGAAGGATCAAAAGCCACGAAAAGCTGGGAAGACTTTCGATGTGGCTGAGTCCTGTTGAGGTAAAAGGCAAGAGCTCTTTTACAATCTAAAGTATGAAGGTTCCTCTCTGCACTGGATGCATGAGGAGCTGGAAAAAAGACAGGTAGATATACCTCTTGATTAAGATGAAAAGGCGAGACCACTTTGGGCATAAAGTGGGGATTCGTCCTAAGGACCACCTTATCATGATGAAACCTGGTATAAGGTGGATGAGCCACTAAGGCCTGTAGTTCACTGATGCGGCGAGCCGAAGTGACTGCAATAAGGAAAAGGACCTTCCAGGAAAGAAATTTCAAGGAGGTAGAAACCAACGGTTCAAAAGGTGGCTTCATAAGCTGACCCAGAACTAGGTTCAAGTCCCATGCTACCGGAGGAGGTCGGATGGGAGGCTTAGTTAGAGTCAGGCCTCTCATGAACCTTGCAACAAGCGGATGAGAGGAGACAGGTTGTCCATTTATAGGTTTTAAGGATGCTGCAATAGCACTCAAATGGACTCTTACTGAATTTGTCTTAAGGCCTGCATTAGAAAGATGCAGGAGATAGTCTAGTAGAGAATTCAAAGGAAGTGCTAGAGGGTCAAGACCCTGTTGAGCACACCAAATGGAAAAGCGTTTCCATTTGAGAGCATAGGAACGCCTCGTGGAGGGTTTCCTAGAGGCATGAAGGATATCTTTCACTGGTTGAGAAAGATTGAAGTCATGAAGGCTTAGGCCTTCAGTAACCAAGCTCTGAGGTGTAGGGACTTGGGGTTTGGGTGCCACAAAGTCCCTTCCTCCTGAGAGAGAAGGTCTGGTGCAGCTCCCAGGTCCAGGGAGGGTCCCTGGGAGAGATGCAGAAGTAGAGGGAACCACACTTGGCGTGGCCAGCGTGGAGCTATGAGGATCATCGATCCGTGATCCCTCTGGAGTTTGAACAGAGTCTTGGGAATCAAAGGAATGGGTGGAAAGGCATATAGGAATTCCTGACCCCAATGTAGGAGAAAGGCGTCGTTGGCCTGAGCTCTCTGACACGGAGTCCTGGAACAGAACTGGGGAAGTTTGGCATTCCACGGACTTGCAAAGAGGTCTATGTCCGGGGTTCCCCATTCCTGAAAGATTCTGTTTATCTGGTCCATATGTAGGGACCATTCGTGTGGAAGCAGAACTCGACTGAGTCTGTCTGCCCAAGAGTTTTGAACCCCTGGAAGATACACTGCCAGAAGATGAATTTGATGCTCTCTGGCGAAGGCCCATAATCTGAGAGCTTTGTTGCAAAGCGACAGAGAGCCTGTCCCTCCTTGTTTGTTTATGTAGAACATGGCCACCTGATTGTCTGTATGGACTAGGACGGTCAGGTTGACTAGGAGGGTATGGAAGACTTTGAGGGCAAAGTAGATTGCTCGCAGTTCCAGGAGGTTGATGTGAAGGGTGGTCTCTTGTGGAGACCAAGCACCCTGAGTGGAGAGGTGTTGAAGATGGGTTCCCCACCCTGTTTGGGAGGCATCTGTTGTGAGGGTTGTTTGGGGCAACAAAGGTTGGAAGGGGGCCCCCAACAACAGATTCTTGGACGACATCCACCATTGGAGGGACCAAAACAGACGCTTTGAGGTGAGTATTTGGTCGGAGAGCGCTCCTGATGCCTGAGTCCACTGGGTGGCCAAGGTCCATTGAGCTGCTCTCATATGAAGACGAGCGTAGGGCACCACGTGTACCGTGGAGGCCATGTGGCCCAGAAGTCGCAGCATTTCTCTGGCTGTCAAGTGACTGCTGGACTGAGCTTGGGAGGCCAAGCACACCAGACGTTGGCCCCGGACTTGAGGTAGGTAGGCCCTTGCAGTGGTGGTGTCCAACTGGGCCCCTATGAATTCCAGAGACTGAGTAGGGATAAGTTCAGACTTGGGAAGGTTTATCACCAGTCCCAGATACTGCAGAATGTGCCTTGTGCGGTCCAGGGAAATCTGGGTCTCTGACTGAGATGGAGCTCGGATGAGCCAGTCGTCCAGATATGGGAATACAAAAATTCCAAGACCTCTTAGAAATGCGGCAACAACTGCCATGCTTTTGGTGAACACTCTTGGAGCAGAGGCTAGACCGAAGGGAAGTACTCTGTACTGGAAATGTTTTCCCTGAAACAGAAATCTTAGATATTTTCTGTGGGATGGGTGGATGAGTATGTGTGTGTACGCATCCTTGAGATCTAGAGAACAAAGCCAATCCTGACTCTGAAGGTATGGAAGGAGAATGCCTAGAGAAAGCATTTTTAATTTCTCCTTGTACAGAAATTTGTTCAATTCTCTCAGATCTAGGATAGGTCTGAATCCCCCTGTCTTCTTTGTTATGAGAAAATAAGGGGAGTAGAATCCTGTCCCTTGTTGAAGAAGAGGAACCTCTTCTATTGCCCCTTGGGCAAGGAGAGAAGAGACTTCCTGATCCAACAGGCCCAGGAGAGATGGGGGAGAATTGAAGTGCCTCACCATGGTATATGGAGGAAGGTTGGAAAAATAAAGTTTGTAGCCCTCTCTGATGATAGAGAGGGTCCAGTGCTCTGATGTAATTTGCCCCCATCTGGGAGCAAAGTGAGCTAACCTTCCGGGAATGGTGAGGGGCTCTGGTTGTTCTAGAGCCAGAAATGTTAAGTTCTCTAGGGGCAAGTCAAAACCCCTGAGGGGGTTGAGCCTGCTGAGGAGTGGTAGACGCTGCAGGCTTTGACCTTGCCTGTTTAGGTTGCTGATGTTTAGCAGCAAAGCGAGGCTGAGAAGATTGTTGGCCAGTATTTGTGGAAAATCTGGCCTTCTTGTAGTAAGGCCTCTTGAAAGACTTTTTCTTGGCAGGAGTAGAGGTAGACTTAGAAAGTCTATCTAATGTAGCATTTTCTGCGTCCATTTGAGTGGCTTTAATTTGCCAGTCCTTATCAAATAAGTTCTCACCTGTACAGGGCAGATTCTGTAAGCCATCCAGGACCCAGGGTTCTAGGTCAGAGGCCTGGAGCCAAGCAAGTCGTTGGGCTGCAATGGCAATGCCCGAAGCTCTACCGGCACCTTCAAAGGAATCAAAGGCTGCTCTGTTGGAGAACTTAGAAACATCTAGAAGCTGTTTCACTATAGAAATGAACTCCTCCTTTCTATCCTCCGGGATAAAGGGGGCAAAATGCCGTATCTTTAGGGCAAGTTCCCTGAGAAACATGCCCATATACAGACTGTAAGAATTAATCCTGGCTATAAGCATACTAGCTTGGAAAATTTTCCTGCCAAAAGAGTCTAGGGTCTTACATTCTCGCCCTGGAGGGGTAGAAGAGTGCCTTTTGGTGCTCTTAATCTTTTTCAGCGCAGACTTCACCACAATGGAATGGTGAGGCAGCTGAGTCTTTTGAAACCCAGGAGAAGGAGGGACCCGGTACATGGTGTCCAACCTACGAGAGTAAGGAGACAACGTTAGAGGAGCCTCCCATAAGTCCATCAAGTGTTCTTGAAGGATTTCATGGATAGGCAGGGTGACTGCCTCTTTAGGAACCTTAGGGTATCCTAAAATATCCAATTTCTTTGACCTAGGTTCTTTTTCAGAGGATGTGGTAATAGAAAGTCCTTTAGCTAGCTCTATAATGAAGTCTTGAAAGGACAAATCCTCTGGTGGAGACATTCTCCTCTTTGGGGAAGAAGGGTCTTCATGAAGAACTAGAGACAGCTCATCAGAGTCCTCAGAGGAGTCAAAATCCTCAGAAGAATCAGAGTATTCTCTATTTGCTTCCAACGCACGATACGCATACCGATCGGTATCGACATCGGGCGTACCGGGTATGGTATCGGTATCGGGTGAAAACCCGGATCCGGCATGCGGAACCGATCTGCGTTTGGAAGTCGATGGTCTCGGTTCTGGTATGGGAGACGATACCGGAACCGGACCCGGTACCGCTGAACGCGGTACCGAGGGCGTTGCAGCTTTAATAAAAGCCAGCATGGCCTGCTGCATGGTCTGAACAGTATTGCTCATAGATGCCACTGCTGCCTGGATGTCGGTACCGGTATGGGCCGGTACCCCAGAGCAGTCTAACAGGTGATCAGTCGAGGCCGTGCCATCGATGTCAACCTGTAACCCCATAGATGGTGCTTTGGAAGCCAGAGCTTCCCGCCGGGGTTGTTTGGCTGGGGCAGGATCCTCAGATTCAAAAGTGAGAGCCTCTCGATGCTTTGAAGGAGATTTGCTCTTTGAGGACCTGCTCGAAGAAGGTTTGGTTACCTGAGATCCATCCGGAGAGGAAGACCTGGATGACTGTGATGCTGGATTATCTGAAGCAAACAGCACATGGAATTTGTTGGCCCGGTTCTGCAAACCACGTTTAGACAGAGTGGAGGAGTGGCCTAGTGGTTGGGGCAAGGTACTTCAGGCCGGAAGGTCGGGGGTTCAAATCCCACTAGAGGACAGCAACCTTGGGCCGGGAGGACTGGGGTTTCTAGTCCCACAGGTGCTCCTTGTGGTCTTGGGCAAGCCACTTAACCCTCCATAGCCCATGTTCCCTGTAAAATAGTTATCTCCAAGTTATAATGCCCTGTTCAATGTAATTTCAGTTTGTTCAATGTAAACCGCACTGATGCAGAATAGCGCGGTATATAAGAGAATGTAAATAAAAAAAAATCTGGGAGCAGGATGGGCAGTCCGGAATGGAGTGGTCAGGTCCCAAACATTTAAGACACCATTCATGGGTGTCTGTGACAGAAATAACAGCACTACACTTGGTACACTTCTTAAAACCAGGGGCTGGTTTCTCCATGAGGAGAATTTGTGTAGGCCTGAGGCCTAACCGAAGTCACCAAGGTGTGCAAAGATAAAGATTCTCTTTTTTTTTTTTTTTAAAAGAAAAGAAGAGAGAGACCAGCGGTACCGGTTTCGGTATGGGGAAGGCAGGTACGCGGTCTAAAGAAACAAACTAAAACAATAATTTCTTCAGCGGTGACAGGAACACGACCTGCTGGCTCCGCGGAAAAAGAGAAACTGAGGAGAGCTGGTCAGGAAGGCGGGAAGGCAGCGCGCATGTGCAGTGGGAGGCCCCAAAAGCTTCCTTCCTGGGAAGCTGGGAAGCTTTCCCGCGCAGGCTCCGTCGGTTCCGACGTACCCATAAGTGAGGACTTATTCCTGCTTGTTCCTGGAGATAGTACAGGTCAGTGAACCTGACGTCAATACTGGGCAAAATGGTAGAAATCATTATAAAGAATAAAATTACTGAATCTGTTATTTTTTGAAGGTGTGAATAAACGTAGACAAAGGTGAGCTGGTCGCTTATAATGTATCTGGATTTTCAGAAAGCCTTTGACAAGGTCCTTCATGAGAGATTCTTGGTGAAGTTAAAAAGTCACGGGATAGGAGGCAGTGTACTATTGTGGATCAGGAACTGGTTAAAAGATAGAAAGCAGAGGGTAGGGTTGAATGGCCAATTTTCACAGTGGCGAAAGGTGAATAGTGGAGTACCCCAGGGATCTGTGCTGGGTCTGCTGCTTTTTAACATATTCGTAAATGACCTGGAAATGGAAATGAGTGAGGTAGTCAAATCTGTAGATGACACAAAATTTTATTTCAAGTTGTTAAAACCTAAGAAGATTGTGAAAAATTGCAAGAGGATCTTGATCCCTTGGGCTGCAGCAATCCAAGGGAGCAATATAGTATAGGACATGAAGTACTTTTGTCCACTAAAGAAGAGCGGGACCTAGGCGTGGTTGTGTCTGATGATCTTAAATTAGCTAAACAGGTAGAAAAGGCGACGGCAAAAGCTAGAAGGATGCTTGGGTGCATACGGAGAGGAATGGCTAGCAGAAAAAAGGAGGTGATAATGCCTCTGTATAAGTCTTTGGTGCGACCTCATTTGGAGTATAGTGTGCAATTCTGGAGACCGCACCTTCAAAAGGATGTGAACAGGATGGAGTCGGTGCAGAGGGTGGCTACTAAAATGATTAGTGGGCTTCATTATAAAGCATATGAGGACAGACTTAAGGATCTTAATATGTACACCTTAGAGGAAAGGCGGGATAGAGGTGATGTGATTGAGATGTTTAAATACCTCCGTGGCATAAATGTTTAGGGAGAGAGCCTCTTTCAATTGAAAGCAAGTTCTGCTACGAGGGGACATGGGATGAGGGTGAAGGGAGATAGATTCAGGAGTGATATGCGAAAATATTTCTTTACAGAAAGAGTAGTGGATCCATGGAATAGTCTCCCTGTGGAGGTGGTAGAGATGAGGACAGTAACTGAATTCAAAAAAGCATGGGACCAACACAGAGGATCTCTAAAGGTAAAAAGTGGACTGTTGTAGTTGTTGTTATGGAAGGACAGACTAGATAGGCCATGTGGTCTTTTTCTGTCATCATGTTTCTATGTTTCTATGATCAATTGGAAGACTGGACATTCAAAAGACAAATGAAATTTAATGTGGATAAGTGCAAAGTTATGCACTTAGGAAAGTAAAAGCCCAAACTATGATTACATAATGCAAGGTTCCATACTAAGAATCAATACCTGGGAAAAAGATTTAGGCATCATTGTGTATAACATGTTGAAACACTCCGCCCAGTGTGCAGAGGCAGCCAAGAAGGCAAATAGAATGCTAGGAATCATAAGGGATGGAGAATAGGACAAAGGATATTATAATGCTTCTGTATCATTCCATGGTGTGACTGCACCTTGAATATTGTATGTAATTGTGGTCACTGTATCTTAAAAAGTATATAGCGGAATTAGAAAAGGTATAGAGAAGAGCCACCAAAATGGTAAAGGAGATGGAAGGATACATCTATGAGGAGAGGCTTAAAAGGTTAGGGCTCTACAACCTGGAAAAGAGACAGCTGAGGGGGCGATACGATAGAGGTCTATAAATTAATGAATGGAATGGAACAGGTAAATGTAGATAGATTTTTTTACTCCATCAAAAAGTAGAAAGACTAGGGGACATGCAATGAAGCTACAGTGTAACACGTTTAAGACTAATAATAGAAAATATTTTTTCACTCAACGTCTACTGTAATGCAGCGAGGGCTGATGAAAGCCCAGAGGAGAAAAAAGAAGCTGTTTTTCAGAGAAAAAAAGATGTGCACAAGTTGAAATATTCGCAGGAACCAGCTAGAGGGAGCAGGAGGGCATTCAGAGGGACTGAAGAGCCATGCCCAGCTGGTCACGAGGAACTGACAGCCAGCTCCCAATCCTCAAAGGCAGGAGTGCTTTATAAGGGGAGAGTGGAAGACTGGAAGGGAGAGAGGTTGAAGTGGAAGCCTGATTTCTCCGGAGCTAGAGGATCATCAGGAGTGAGAGGTGACTCGCCAGGAGCTGAGAAAGGACCTAAGGAGGGACCAGCTCAAGCTAGAGAGAGAGCTGTTTGCCCGAAGAGGCAAAAGCACTGCACTAATTGCAAGCAGAAGCCAAAGGAGAATCAGCTGGGGAAGCTAAGCCACGCTGAGCAGGAAAGCCAGGAGTTGGGCTTATGCAGAAGCAGGTGCTTACCAGGAGAATGGGTTCAAAGGCTGCAAGGTAAACCAAACTTTCAAAGAAAAGGATTTCATCAAGCTGCTGACTGTGAGAGGCAAGCAATTGAAGAAAGCCATTTACCTGCTTGTTGCTGCAATACAAGGTATGATAAATATATGCCTGTGAAGAAAGCTATAAATGTTAAAGACTCTGGTAAAGCTGCTATAAAACCTCTAAGAAGAGAAAACACATTTAATCCTAATACAGCACATGGCCGACGCCCTAGGCTAGGCCAAGGACATTGGCAAGTACTGCAAGAGATATACAAGACCCCTGGAGGTGTTTCCCAAGAAACTAGGGATACAGAGTCAGACATATCTGATTATGAGCCAATGCAAGTGGAACTGGCAGGAGAATTATCAGACCAGGAAATGGATTGTACTCTCTGTGTGTCTGGTAGCATAGAGTCTTTGCCAGGACTTGTGAATTGCTAACCGAGCATTCTTTAATTGACTAAGCACTGCTATTCCTGTGAAATTCAACAGTTTTGTTTTAAACCCTGAGTTTTCTTTCTTACCTGAATAAAGGACATTTTCTTTGAGTTGTAACCCAACAATTGGAACCACTGTGTAAAGGGAATAAAAGCCTTCTTTTTCCCACCACTCTGCTTTAATGGTTTCTTTAAAGATTAGAGCTAAAAACTACAAGGACCAAGTGCCTTTTGGCCCTTAAAAGACTCTCCTATCTTAATATTAAAATTTTTATGTCCCACCTGCCCTGGTGTCCACTGGCCACCAGGGAGGCGTGCCGACATAAATGGCGTAGTTGTTTGGATTTTTTTTATTGGGTTCTTACAACTGGAAATGGAAAAAGAAAGAAAATAATCTCCAAGGTTTAAAAAGTAAAACCCGGAGTGGAGTAGCTGAAAACCGGATTGAAAAATAAAACCCGGAGTGGAGTAGCTGAAAACCGGATCGGAAGGTAAAACCCAGAATGGAGTAGCCAGAAACCGGACCGGAAGGAAAACCCGAAGAGGAGCAACAAAAGACCAGACCGGAAGGCGGAAATCCAGAAGGGGGACACCTGGATCAGTGGACCGGAGGATCCTGTTGCTGACACTGAAGGCGGAGAGCTGCAGAGTGGGGCAGCAATGGTCATTCCAAAATTGAGGCAACACGGATATCAGGTAAAATGTAATCACACCTGGCCCGTGTTGGATATCATAGTGAAGCTTGGAAAAAAAAAAGAGAGCTCATTTGGTGTTTGTGAGCCACACTTGGGGTTTTTTTTTTCTCTTGTGTTTCTTTTCTATAGGTGCAGCATGGAGCAGAAAGAGCTCTGCGCATGGATGGCTCTACAGTTTGATCGGCAAGCTGAGTTTGCATGCCAGAACCAGACGTAGGCCCTCCAAGCTTTGCAAGCACAACAGAAGCCGGTCCTGCAAGTCATGGAAGCGTGGTTGGCCAGCAGAGGGAGATGCTGGAAACAGCCAACACCAAGATGCAACAAGCGGCTGTACCAAGTACTCCTATGGAAGGACAATGGACGTGCAATGCCCTATCCGTGAGGAAGTTAAGCGCTACTGATGATGTAGACGACTTTTTAGATTCCTTTGATAGAATCGCACGTTCCGCTGCCCGGCCAAAAGAGCAATGGGCCATTCGCCTAGCAGCGTCCCTCACAGGGGAACCGCTGGCGGCGTACAAGGCAATGCCCCCTGCTCTTGCTAATGATTATGAGGAAGTAATTAAGGCTATCCGGGATCGCCAGGGCCTTACACCTTTCTTATATAACCGAATGTTTAGAGCCACTTCTCTCAAGGCAGGCGAAATGCCTAAGGCGTTAGGCCATAGGATACGCAGTTTAGCAACCAAATGGCTAAAGCCTGAGGAGAAGGCAGTAAGTATGCTAATGGACGAAATAATACTAGAACAGTGTATGTCTGCAGTACCAAAAAGGGTGCAGAACTTTCTCATTCTGCAGAGTTGCCGCACCACTGCTGAAGCAATAGCTCTTACCGAGCGTTATTTGGAGGCAGAGATGGTCACCCAGCAAAAGGTGGGGTCTCCAAAATGGGCAGTCGGTATGGAGGCGCAGATGTTAGAAAGTGTCTCACGACCTCTACAGAAAGGTTTGAAAAATCCTACTGTTTTGTCAAAAGAAACTGCTAAAGGATGTTTCTCATGTGGAAAGAAAGGGCATTTGAAACAGGAATGTTACTTACGTACTGCTCTTGTCGGAGAAAAGCCAAAAGCAATACGTGAGGGAATTTTTGTGTTGAATGTAAAAATACAAGGGGTAAATGCAAAAGCACTTTTAGACTCTGGAGCTGACAAGACTATGATTTCTCAAAAATTATGGTCTGTGGTCAGGGATCAAGGCGAGTCAGTACCAGATCAGCCAGAGGGGAATGTTAAAATAAAATGTATACACGGTGCTGCTACCCGTTATCCAGTATATAAATTGTGGGTCAAAGGTTTGGGTATCGAAAAAGAAATGTTAATAGCGGTTATACCTAGGTTACCACAAGAGCTTGTACTAGGCTGAGACTGGCCACAGTTCAGGAGAGGTCTAAAAGAGAGCTTGTTTCCGCAAGAAGCTCTGGTATCCGCTTGCATTCGCTCTAAAGATAGTGCAATTCCCAGTCCTCTTGTGAAAAAAACAAAGACGACTACGGACCCCAAGGAAGCTCTAGTTTCAACGCGCTCGCATGCCCAGACTTCCGAAACTCCCTCTTGTTCCAGAGACGCCACTTTGGGAGACCTTCCTTCTCATGAAGGTTTGATAAATGACTCTTCGGTGAGGGAAAGGAAATAAAGGCTGAGAAGCGGAAGGAAAGAAAATGTCGCTCTCAAGGTAGAGCCGAGCTTGAAGCGGGAAAAGGGATGCCATGGGTACCCACGGACTTGATGGAGAAATTCCCCTCCTTCAAAAAGGAACAAAGGGCAGACCCTGCGCTGGCTCGTGCGTTTGAGCATGCTCAAGAGGAAAAAGATACTTTTCCCAGATTCATTATGGAGGAAGAGATACTATATAGAGAAAGTAAGGACCTCCGAACAGGAAACATTCGGAAACAATTAGTTGTCCCGAATACTTTCAAGTCTCTGGTTTTACGTCTGGCCCATGACCATCCAGTAGGGGGTCATAAGGGAGCACAAGGCACCCTTAATCAGATACTAGCCAGATTCTATTGGCCGGGAGTTTTTAGAGAAACTACTCGCTTCTGCGAGTCTTGTGCCTCGTGTCAACGGGTAACTCCTGTGCGCCCGCCAGAAGTACCTCTACTCCCAATGCCAGTAATCTCAGACCCAGTTAGGAGACTTGCCATGGATATAGTGGGACCTCTTATAAAAACGCCAAGAGGATTTCAATATACAGTCAAACCTCGGTTTTCATGATTAATCCGTTCGAAAAAGTCTGACTAAAACCGAAACGTATGAAAACTGAAGCAATATTTCCTATAAGAAATAATGTAAATCCAATTAATCCGTTCCAGACACCCAAAAATATTCACAAAAAATACATTTTATAGAGAATAACTATATTTTTACATACAGAAAACAATGAGAAATAAATATAAATGACTAATGAAATGGATAAATGAACATTTAACATCACTGAAAGCAAGCTAAGTACAGTACTGTACAGTACAGTATGTTAACATCTGGCCTTAGCCACCCCTGACAAGCTGCTGTGCCCAGCTCTCTTCGGAATCACATTGGATTCAGTCCATTAAAATACCTTTACATTATCTGCTCAATGCTTCAGAATGGCAGAAAATCTTAATGATATAGCTTCAGACGTACCCTGCAAGAGAGAGAACTGCCTCCCACATTCATGCAACATCTCCTGCTTACGTTGACAGCTTTTCTTCCCTGCTACCTCCGAGCCTGAGGGGGTGCTCCAGAGAACGGGCAGGTGGTGGACGAGATCGGGGCCTTCCTCTCTGCGCAATCCTTGCCTCTCTGACTCTGACCAGGCTCGAGGATGTGTTTCATTTACGTGCTCAGCTGGCTTTCGCTTCTCATCATGCTGGCGATCGGTGAGTCCGGGGGGCAGTGCTGCCGGGACCGGGCGGGCGTTCTGGCAGTGTATACAGACCGGTGTACAGCGCAAGGGTGTATGTATTTACAGTACTGTACTTTACGAAAACCGAGGCGATGTACGAGAACCGGGACAAAATCTCAGTCAAAAGACGTTGAAAACCGAAGCAATGCATGAAAACTGGGACAAAATCTCAGTCAAAAAAGACGTTGAAAACCGAAGCGTATGAAAACCGGGGCAAATGAAAACCGAGGTTTGACTGTATTCTGGTGATTATTGACCAGGCCACACGGTTTCCGTGGGCGGTGCCTCTGAGGAATATTTCGGCAAAGTCCATTGCTGCTGAATTGATTAAGTTATTCTGCGAGGTGGGGTTCCCGCAGGAGGTATTGACTGACAGGGGCAGCAACTTTTTGTCCAAGTACCTAACCCAGGTGTGGGATGCCTTCGGCATTCACCATCTGAAGACTGCGGCGTACCACCCCCAATGCAACGGCTTGGTTGAGCGTTTGAACCAAAGCATAAAGCAGATGCTTAGACGGGCTTTGGACGGAGAAATGACCGAATGGGACACCATGCTACCATTTGTTCTGTACGCGTGTAGGGAGAGAACACAGAGTTCCCTAGGTACCTCCCCCTATGAACTTATGTATGGACGAACACCAAGAGGCATACTGGATGTCTTGCGAGAACAATGGACGGAACCAGTCAGTGATGAAGTAGGAATACCCCTATTTTTGAAGAGTCTAAGGACTCGCCTGGAACGAACCTCTCGTTTGGCTGAAGAGAAACTGAAAGAGAGCCAACGAAAACAAAAACAGTATTATGATCGACGTACAAAACCAAGACAACTGAAGGTGGGGGAGAAGGTGATAGTCCTAGTATCTGGTTCAACTCCCAAATTTGAAGCTCAGTGGAAGGGACCTTACAGGGTTATCAAGCCCATCGGTCCAGCTTCCTATCTGGTCCAAGATAAAAAGGGACATAACCAGGTCTATCACGTGAACATACTCCGGCCTTGGCATGAATGGTTAGCTTTGCTGGCATCTACAAAAAACCTATCCAACCCCAAAATGTTACAAGCATACAACAGTC
This sequence comes from Ichthyophis bannanicus, assembly GCA_033557465.1. NCBI lineage: Eukaryota > Metazoa > Chordata > Amphibia > Gymnophiona > Ichthyophiidae > Ichthyophis > Ichthyophis bannanicus. The sequence goes on from CM066032.1 coordinate 645,953,097, forward strand.
GACTAGAGCGAAAAACAAGTCAGCTGCAGAAGGATGCGGTAACGCAGATTACGTGCTGTGCGGAAGAAGGTTCCCCAGCCCGTAATATTTTAAGAAGGGGGATATGTAATGCAGCGAGGGCTGATGAAAGCCCAGAGGAGAAAAAAGAAGCTGTTTTTCAGAGAAAAAAAGATGTGCACAAGTTGCAATATTCACAGGAACCAGCTAGAGGGAGCAGGAGGGCATTCAGAGGGACTGAAGAGCCACACCCAGCTGGTCACGAGGAACTGACAACCAGCTCCCAATCCTCAAAGGCAGGAGTGCTTTATAAGGGGAGAGTGGAAGATTGGAAGGGAGAGAGGTTGAAGTGGAAGTCTGATTTCTCCGGAGCTAGAGGATCACCAGGAGTGAGAGGTGACTCGCCAGGAGCTGAGGAAGGACCTAAGGAGGGACCAGCTCAAGCTAGATAGAGAGCTGTTTGCCCGAAGAGGCAAAAGCACTGCACTAATTGCAAGCAGAAGCCAAAGGAGAATCAGCTGGGGAAGCCAAGCCACACTGAGCAGGAAAGCCAGGAGCTGGGTTTATGCAGAAGCAGGCGCTTACCAGGAGAATGGGTTCAAAGGCTGCAAGGTAAACCAAACTTTCAAAGAAAAGGATTTCATCAAGCTGCTGACTGTGAGAGGCAAGCAATTGAAGAAAGCCATTTACCTGCTTGTTGCTGCAATACAAGGTATGATAAATATATGCCTGTGAAGAAAGCTATAAATGTTAAAGACTCTGGTAAAGCTGCTATAAAACCTCTAAGAAGAGAGAAAACACATTTAATCCTAATACAGCACGTGGCCGACGCCCTAGGCTAGGCCAAGGACATTGGCAAGTACTGCAAGAGATATACAAGACCCCTGGAGGTGTTTCCCAAGAAACTAGGGATACAGAGTCAGACATATCTGATTATGAGCCAATGAAAGTGGAACTGGCAGGAGAATTATCAGACCAGGAAATGGATTGTACTCTCTGTGTGTCTGGTAGCATAGAGTCTTTGCCAGACTTGTGAATTGCTTGAATTGCTAACCGAGCATTTTTTAATTGACTAAGCACTGCTATTCCTGTGAAATTCAACAGTTTTGCTTTAAACCCTGAATTTTCTTTCTTACCTGAATTAAGGACATTTACTTAGAGTTGTAACCCAACAATTGGAACCACTGTGTAAAGGGAATAAAAGCCTTCTTTTTCCCACCACTCTGCTTTAATGGATTCTTTAAAGATTGGAGCTAAAAACTACAAGGACCAAGTGCCTTTTGGCCCTTAAAAGACTCTCCTATCTTAATATTAAAATTTTTATGTCCCACCTGCCCTGGCGTCCACTGGCCACCAGGGAGGCGTGACGACAGTACTCAAACTCTGGAATTTGTTACCGGAGGATGAAGTAAAAGCTGTTAGTATAGCTGGGTTTAAAAAAAGGTTTGGACAAGTTCCTGGAGGAAAGTTTCATAAACCATTATTAAACAGGACCGGTAATCCACTGCTTGCTCCAGTACAAGCATTATGGAACGTGTGTGTCTTTTTGGGAAACTGCTAGGTACTTGTGTCCTGGATTGGCCACTGTTTGAAACAGGATACTGGGCTTGATGGACCCTGGTCTGACCCAGTATGCCATTTCTTATGTTCTTATGTGGCAAGATGGCACACTTGGGCAGGAAGGGGACTATGTATGTGTGGTACATCTCCCAAAGGCTTTCTTTGAAAGCTGGAGAGAGGTTGCTGCGAGGGCTCCGTTGGCACCAACGTCATCCATATGTGAGGGCCGACTTCCTGCTTGTTCCCGGAGAACAAAGCAATGCACATAGGGTACAATAATCCTAACTACAGTTACAAAATGTTGGCTTCCATGTTGGGTGTCACCACCCAAGAAAAGATACATTCTTCCGAACCATGCGCTTTTGGTTTGGAAGAATGTATCCTTGAAGGATACTACCAAAAGCAGAGAGGTTCCAAAAAAGTAGCCCAAATGCCCTCGAGTAAGGAGGAGATAGAGCTTAAAGATCCCAAATTATCCATGTCTACCAATAGCCAAATTAATATGAATAAAATACAGTCTCTAAAATGCTTGTATGCAAATGCTAGAAGTCTAAAAAATAAGATGGGTGAGTTAGACTATATAACACTAAATGAGAGGTTAGATATGATTGGAATATCAGAGACATGGTGGAAGGAGGACAACCAGTGGGACACTGTGATACCTGGATACAAACTATATCGTAATGATAGAGCTGATCAAATTGGTGGAGGGGTTGCGCTCTGTTAGAGAGGGCATTGAGTCAGAAAGGATTAAAGTTTTGCAGGAAACAAAATTTGCTGTAGAATCTCTATGGATTGAAATTCCATGTAAAAAGGGGAAGGCAATGGCAGTGGGGGTGTACTATCGACCGCCTGGCCAGAATAAACAAATGGATGATGAAATGCTCAAAGAAATAAAGGAAGCTAACAAAAGTTACAGCGCAGTAATAATAATGGGTGATTTCAATTACCCCGGTATCGACTGGGTCAGTGTCACAGCAGGACATGCTAGGGAAATAAAGTTTTTAGATGAAATAAATGACTGCTTCTTGGAGCAGCTGGTTCATGAACCAACCAGAGGGGAAGCTATATTAGACCTAGTCCTTAGTGGAACACCAGATCTACTGCAAGAGATAAGGGTATTGGGGCCACTTGGCAATAGTGATCATAGCATGATCGTCTGTTTTAATTAGTGGAGGAGGGATAGTAAGGAAATCCACAGTACTACCTTTTAACTTTTGAAAGGGAGACTATGATAAAATGAGGAAAATAGTTAAGAAAAAACTAAAAGGAGCAGTTGCAAAGGTTAAAGACTTACATCAAGCTTGGGTGTTGTTGTGGTGTATTCCATGCTTTAAGAAAAGTGGAAGGAAGTCCAAAAAACTGCCAGCATGGTTTAAAGGGGAGGTCAGAGAGGCTGTTGCCAAAAAAGCATCTTTCAGGAAATGGAAAAAAGAGCCAAACGACAAAACCTGGAAACAGCACAAGCACTGGCAAGTCAAATGCAAGGCATTGATAAGGCAGGCAAAGGGAGAATTTGAGAAGAAGCTTGCTGCAGAAGCAAAAACGCGAAATAAATACTTAAAATAAAGAGTCAGTTGGTCCATTAGATGATAGAGGGGCTAAAGGGGCACTAAGAGGCGACAAGACGATAGTGGAGAGATTGAATGAATTCTTTGCTTCGGTCTTTACTGAGGAAGATATAGGGATGTTACCCATGACTGAAGTGGTATTTAAAGGTGCGGAAGAATTGAAGGAAATATTGATACATCGGGAAGATGTATTACAACTATTAGATAAACTGAAGAGTAGCAAATCACCTGGGCTGAATGGTATACATCCAAGGGTGTTGAAAGAACTGAAATATGAGATTGCAGACCTGCTATTAGTAATCTGTGAACTATCATTAAAATCATCTCTAATACCTGAAGATTGGAGGATTGCCAATGTAACACCAATTTTTAAAAAGGGTTCCAGGGGTGATCCGGGAAACTACAGACCGGTGAGCCTGACGTCAGTACTGGGAAAAATGGTAGAAACCATCATAAAGAATAAAATTACTCAGCATGTAGATAGATAGTCATAGAGAGGTATGCTGTCTGCCTGGTGCCAAAATCCAAGATGTTACGGAGAGTTTGCCGAGACTCATCAAGCCCACAGACTATTACCCAATGTTACTAATCCATGTTGGAACAAATGATACTGCCAGGTATACCTCGGAACGTATCAAAAGTGACTTCATGGCTCTGGGACAGAGGGTGAAGCAGTTAGGTGCACAGGTGGTGTTCTCTTCAATCCTCCCTGTTGAGGGTAAAGGCCAAGGCAGAGAGGCCCGCATCCTGGAGACAAATGCATGGCTGCGTGGATGGTGTCATCGAGAGCGTTTTGGTTTCCTAGACCATGGGATGCTTTTCCAAGGGTTGCAAAGCAGAGATGGCATCCATCTGTCCAAGAGAGGTCAACGCATCTTTGGTAGTAGACTGGCTAATCTACTGAAGAGGGCTTTAAACTAGATTCCTTGGGGATGGGTGAAGAAAGCCCCCAGGTAAGTGAAAGCCCCCAGGTAGGTGATACATTAAATACCTTTATGGAAATGGGTAACAGGGGTAACATATGGAAAGCAGTGTGTATTAATGCCCGTAGCATGGGAAATAAGATCCCTGAGGTTGAAGCTTTGGTGGGAGTGGCTGACTTGGATTTAGTGGCAGTTACAGAAACATGGTTCACAGAAAACAATGACTGGGTTGTAACTATACCTGGCTATACTTTATTCAGGAAGGACAGGGTAGGAAGAAGAGGAGGAGGAGTGGCACTATATGTAAAAACTACTATTAAAGCTTTGGAATTACAGAGCTTAAAAGGGAGAGAGGAGGCATTGTGGGTTAAACTAGAAAGAGGGAAAGAGAAATCTATTTGCATTGGAGTGATATACAGACCTCCCTCACAAGAGGAAGAGGTGGACAGAGAGTTAATTGAAGACATACGCAGCATTGCTAGGAAAGGGGAAGTGCTACTGATAGGAGATTTCAATATGCCAGATGTTGATTGGCACATTCCTGCTGCAGTATCATCTAGAAGTAAGGAGATCCTGGATTCTCTACAGGGAGAACTATTCAGGCAATTGGTAACAGACCCCACACGTGAAGGGGCCATACTGGACTTGGTGCTTACCAATGGTGAAAGTGTTTCTGATGTTGTAGTGGGAGATCATTTTGCATCCAGTGATCACCAGATGGTGTGGTTCAGTATTAGGACTAGGGCTGTTAGAATCCATTCCAAGGTGAGGATCTTAGACTTTAGGAAGACTAACTTTGCGAAGATGGGCCAATACCTCAGGGAGTCGTTAGTGGGATGGGAACAGCTGGGGGATGTAGAAAAACAGTGGGCAAAACTGAAAGGGGGTATTTTAAGGGCAACCAACCTTTTTGTTAAAATGGTAAATAAAGGCAAAAGGAACAGGAGACCGCTATGGTTTTCAAAGGAAGTAGCTGAAAAAGTGAAGAAAAAGAGGGAGGCCTTCATGAAATACAAGAGATCACAGAGAGCAGAAGACAGGCATCTGTATTTGGAAAAACTTAGAGAAGCTAGCAAAGTAGTCAAGAAGGCAAAGATTCAAAAGGAGGAGGAAATAGCCAATGCAATAAAATGGGGGGATAAGACATTTTTCAGATATATTAGTGAGAAGAGGAAGAGCAAAAGTGGTATTGTCAGACTCAAGGGTGCAGGGGGGGAATATGTAGAAGCTGATAAGGATAAAGCGGAATTGCTTAACAAATATTTTGTTCTGTGTTCACAGATGAAGAACCAGGAGCAGGACCTCAGAAAACACCCACAAATAAGAACAGAAGCGAGGGACATCTTGAACTATTTTCAGAAGACTGTGTTCGTGAGAAACTAGCTCAACTTAAAGTAGACAAAGCGATGGGACCGGATGGGATACACCCTAGAATACTGAGGGAACTTGGGGATGTTCTAGCAACTCCACTGACTGACCTTTTCAATGCCTCGTTGGAGTCAGGAGTGGTGCCAAAGGACTGGAGAGAGGCTCATGTGGTGCCTTTACACAAAAGCGGAAGTAAGGATGTGGTTGAAAACTACAGGCCGGTTAGTTTAACTTCGGTGGTGAGTAAATTATTGGAAACGCTGCTGAAAGAGAAAATAGTGAGGTTTCTGGAGTCCAGCGGATTACAGGATCCGAGGCAGCATGGATTCACCAGAGGCAGGTCTTGTCAGACAAATCCGATTGATTTTTTGACTGGGTGACCAGGGAGTTGGACCGAGGGAGAGCTCTAGATGTGGTGTATTTGGATTTCCGTAAAGCCTTTGACACTGTTCCTCACAGGCGACTTATAAACAAACTGAGCACCCTAGGGATGGACCCTAAAGTTACTGCTTGGGTTAGAAATTGGTTGGGTGGGAGGCGACAAAGAGTACAAGTAAATGGAGCTCACTCTGAGGAGAAGGATGTTACCAGTGGTGTGCCCCAGGGATCTGTCCTTGGTCCGATTCTTTTTAACATCTTTGTTAGTGATATAGCGGAAGGGCTGTCGGGTAAGGTTTGCCTCTTTGCGGATGATACCAAAATCTGCAATAGAGTAGACACCCAGGAAGGGGTAGATAACATGAGGAGGGATCTAGCTAAGCTTGAAGAATGGTCTAGAATTTGGCAGCTGGGATTTAATGTTAAAAAATGTAAGGTCATGCATTTGGGCTGCAGCAATCCAAGGGAGCAATACAGTATAGGAGGTGAAGTACTTTTGTCCACTAAAGAAGAGCGGGACCTAGGCGTGGTTGTGTCTGATGATCTTAAAGTAGCTAAACAGGTGGAAAAGGCAACAGCAAAAGCTAGAAGGATGCTTGGGTGCATACGGAGAGGAATGGCTAGCAGAAAAAAGGAGGTGATAATGCCTCTGTATAAGTCTTTGGTGCGACCTCATTTGGAGTATGGTGTGCAATTCTGGAGACCGCACCTTCAAAAGGATGTGAACAGGATGGAGTCGGTGCAGAGGGTTGCTACCAAAATGATTAATGGGCTTCATTATAAAGCATATGAGGACAGACTTAAGGATCTTAATATGTACACCTTAGAGGAAAGGCGGGATAGAGGTGATATGATTGAGATGTTTAAATACCTCCGTGGCATAAATGTTCAGGGAGAGAGCCTCTTTCAATTGAAAGCAAGTTCTGCTACGAGGGGACATGGGATGAGGGTGAAGGGAGATAGATTCAGGAGTGATATGCGGAAATATTTCTTTACGGAAAGAGTAGTGGATCCGTGGAATAGTCTCCCAGTGGAGGTGGTAGAGATGAGGACAGTAACTGAATTCAAGAAAGCATGGGACCAACACAGAGGATCTCTAAAGGCAAAAAGTGGACTGTTGTAGTTGTTATGGAAGGACAGACTAGATAGGCCATGTGGTCTTTTTCTATCGTCATATTTCTATGTTTCTATGTTTCTATGTCATGGCCTAATGGGAGACAGCCAACATGGCTTTAGACAGGGAAGATCTTGTCTTACTAATCTGTTATGTTTTTTTGAAGGTGTGAATAAACAGGTGGACAAAGGTGAGTCAGTTGATATAGTGTATCTGGACTTTCAGAAAGCCTTTGACAAGGTCCCTCATCAGAGACCTTTGGCAAAACTAAAGAGTCATGGGATAGGAGACAGTGTACTACTGTGGATCAGGAACTGGTTAAAAGAAAGAAAGCAGAGGGTAGGGCTAAATGGACAACTTTCCCAATGGAGAAAGGTGAATAGTGGTGTACCCCAGGGTCTGTGCTTGGTCCGCTGCTTTTTGACATATTCATAAATGACCTGGAAAGTGGAATAACGAGTGAGGTTATCAAATTTGCAGATGACACAAAACTATTTAAAGTTGTTAAAACCCAAGAGGTTTGTGGAAAATTGCAAGAGGATCTTGATAAATTGGAAGACTGGGCATCAAAATAGCAGATGAAATTTAATGTGGACAAGTGCAAAGTTATGCACCTAGGGAAGAACATCCCAAACTATGATTACATGATGCAAGGTTCCACATTAGGAACCACCACCCAGGAAAAAGATTTAGGCGTCATTGTGGATAACATGTTAAAACTTTCCGCCCAGTGTGCAGCGGCGGCCAAGAGAGCAAATAGAATGCTAGGTATCATAATGAAAGGAATGGAAAATAAAACAAAAGATATTATAATGCCTCTATATTGTTCCATGGTGAGACCGCACCTCGAATATTGTGTGCAATTCTGGTCACTGTATCTTAAAAAGGATATAGCGATATTAGAAAAGGTTCAGAGAACAGCCACCAAAATGGTAAAGGGAATGGAAGGATACTCCTATGAAGAAAGGCTAAAAAGGTTAGGGCTCTTTAACCTGGAAAAGAGACGGCTGAGGGGAGATATGATAAAAGTCTATAAATTAATGAACGGAGTGGAACGGGTAAACATAGATCGATTGTTTACGTTATCAGAATATAGAAAGACTAGGGGACATGCAATGAAGCTACAAGGTAAACTATTTAAGACTAATAAAAGAAAATATTTTTTCACTCAACGTGTAATCAAACTCTGGAATTTGTTACCGGAGGATGTAGTAAAGGCTGTTAGTGTAGCTGAGTTTAAAAAAGGTTTGGACAAGTTCCTGGAGGAAAGGTCCATAAACCATTATTAAAAAGGGACTCAGGATATCACTGCTAGACCCAATACAAGCATTGTGGAACTTGTGTCTTTTGGGGAAACTGCTAGGTACATATGACCTAGATTGGCCACTGTTGGAAACAGGATACTGGGCTTGATGGACCTTGGTCTGACCCAGTATGGCATATCTTATGTTCTTATGATCTTTGGGTCATTGTAGATTATACTTTGAAATGTTTGGCCTCATTTGCTACTGCTGCCAAAAAAAGCATATAGAATGTTAGGGGTTATCTGAACAGAGATGAAGAACAAAACAGAGAATATCATTGTACCTCTGTAGAGATCCCCGGTATGACTGCAGCTTGTGTACTGTATGCAGTTCTGGTCGCCTCACCTCAAAAAAGATATAGTGCAACTTGAAAAGCTTTAGGGAAGTGAGACAAGAATGGCTCTCAAATCACAGTCTGATGTTAAAATGCTCACAAGTTCTTTGGTTGTCTAAATCTCCTTTTGACAGTTCTCACTCCTCTGGTCTCAGCAACATTTATTGCATCACAAACCTTGGGGTCTGCTTTGACACATTAATTATCATCAGGTGTCAGCAGTTATAAAACTGACATTCTATGGTTTGAGGTAATTATGCTCTGCTAAATTTTTTTTGATGGTACAGGATCAAACTTCAATGGTATCTGTTCTGTTAAGTTGACTTGAATATTTTAACTCTTTTTATTGTGGTATGAAACTCGCCACTCTACATCATCTGCAGCTTATGCTGAACACTGCTCTGTGGAATAAATAAAATTTGATCACATCACCCCACGTCTCTTTAGTTTTCACTGGCTTTCTTTTCTTTATCTGCTATAAAGTTCTCCTCCTGGTTAACAGAGGTTTTTACTTTGGTATTCCAAATAAATAATATTTTAATCCCATTATATTTCAGATGCCCTGTTAGTTCCTAGTATATTAAGCAACTGATAATGCCTTCCTCACCCATTTCATACAAGTCTATGAAACTCTACTTTCAGTCACTACATGCTGCAAATTTGGAATGCCCTTCCAAGTTATTTAAGAAGTGAATCTTCCAGATCACCAATTAAGGAGCCTTAACACAAGCATATCTTGATGCTTAAGGGTTCCTGTGTTTGCTGGATGGGTGAGCAGTTCATCGGTTTTTACCTCTGCTCTCCTCTTTCCTCTTGATTTTAATGTAAATCGCTATGTTGTAGCTTTTTGTGAAAGGCAGTATATCAAGCATGTGAATAAACTAAACTTATGAATAGGACAGAAGGATTAAATAGGGAACAGTTGTTTAACCTTTAAAACAATACTAAACCAACGATGCACTCTATGAAACTAAAACAAATCGGCAGACTGAAAACAAATAGAAACAACTTTTCATGCAACACATAATTAAGTTGTGGGATCTATTGTTGGAGGACATGGTCAAGGTAACTAACACAGTGGGACTCAAAAGAGGTTTGATCAAGTTCTTGGAGAAAAAGTCCATAAAAAAATTAACTAGGTAGATTTGGGAAAGCCCTGCTTGTCCCTGAAAAACAGCAATGAGAAACTAATGTACTTTTTGGACCTGACGAGTACTTGGGTCTTAACTGGCCACTATCAGAGATGATGGGCTGAGCTCAATGGAGCTTGGTTTGCCTCATCATGGCTTATCTCTGGACTTTTGTCTGCATGATGTTGTTTAATATGGAACCCAGTATTACATCCATATTCTTAGGATTAGTCTTCCCTAGCACATTGCCTTGAAAGCACTGACATTCCTAAAAAGGTCTCCATTGCAAGCAAGGTAATACTGTGTGGCTCTGAATACAAGCTCTCTGCCTGACAGCTCTTAAAGAGGTTTTGGTTTTTTCATTTTTAATAGCTAATTCTTTTTTTCTGTATCGCAAAAGGGACATTTTTTGTGATCTTGGGTAAAACTATTTTTCTCCGGGAGGTTTCTCTGGGGACATGTGCCCATGAGGGAAGGGTTAGGATGACTGTTGTAGTTGGTGTTGCGATCATTAGGCATGTAGATAGCTGGGAGGCTGGTGGACATAAGGATTGTCTGGTAACATGCCTGCCTGGTGTGAAGGTAGTGGACCTCATGTGCCACCTAGACAAGGTTTTAGATAGTGTGGGAAGGAGTCTGCTGGCTTGGTACATGTTAGTACCAGTGACATAGGAAAGTGTGGGAGGGAGGTTCTGCAGGCCAAATTTAGACTTTTAGGTAAGAAGTTGAAATCCAAAACTTCCAGGGTAACACTCTCTGAAATGTTTCCTGTTCCACACGCAGGACCCAAAAGGCAGGCAGAGCTCCAGATTCTCAATGCGTGCATCAGATGATGGTGCAAAGAAGAGGATTTGGATTTGTTAGGAACTGGGCAATATTCTGGGGAAGGGAGGGGCTTTTCTGAAAGGATAGGTTCCACCTCAACTGGGATAGAACCAGGCTGCTGGCCTTAACCTTTAAAAAGGAGAGCAGCTTTTAAATTAGATAATAGGGGGAAAGCCAGCAGTCGCCAAAAAGCGCATGGTTTTGAAGGATGTATCCATGAAGGACACTAGCACAAGGGTGAAGTTAGGGCATCTTAACGGAGAGGTTCCAATAAAGATAAAAGTGATCCAGATGCCCTTAAGTACAGGGCTGAAGAATTCCAAATTACCCCTATCAACTGATAACCAGATTAATATGAATAAAATACAACCTATAAAATGCCCGTATTCAAATGCTAGAAGTCTGAAAAATAAGATGGGAGAGCTAGAATATATAGCACTGAATGAAAGGTTAGATGATGATTGGCATCTGGTGGAAGGAGGACAACCAATGGGACACTGGTACCTGGATACAAACTATATCGCAATGATCGGGTAGATCAAATTGGTGGAGGTCTTTGTTTATTTATTTAATTGGTTTTATATCACACTATTCGTGATCAGCATGGTTTACTAAATAACAACATATTACATTGAACAGATTCATTGAACATGTGAACAAGATATAAAACAATTAACATATTTACATAATAGATGATACACAGTAGCATCTAGGGCTGGGAACTATTTACAGTTTAACAGAATCTTGAGAATGATATTGATGGGCCAGGCTTTAAGTTACATGGTCAAAAGCAAGATGGAATAGGTGTGTTTTGATTGCTTTGCAAAAGGTGACCAAATCTGAAATGAGACGAATAGGAGCAGGAAGGGAGTTCCATAGTAGAGGGGTGAAGAGGGAGAAGGCTCTGTTCATTGTGGATTGGGAGCATTTTCTAGTTATGGACGGGATGGTGAGAGTGTTTTCCATATTTGTTCTTCTTGCTCTGTTGTCCAGAGTCCAGTGTAGGTGTTGCACTCTATGTTAGAGAGAGCATTGAGTCACATGAGATTAAGGGTTTGCAAGAAACAAAATGCACTGTATAACAATCTCCATGGACAGAAATCCCAGGTAAAAAGGGGAAGGGGATAGCAGTGGGTGTGTTCTACCGACCACCTGGCCAGAATGAACAGATGGATGATGAAATTTTAAAAGAAATCAGGGAAGCTAACAAAAGTTACAACATAGTAATAGTGGGTGATTTCAATTACCCTGGTATTGACTGGGTCAGTGTCACAGCAGGACATGCAAGGGAGATAAAGTTTCTAGATGAAATAAATGACTGTTTCCTGGAGCAGCTGGTTCATTAACCAACAAGAAGGGAAGCTGTTTTGGACAATACTTGGTAGAATACAGGATCTGATGCAAGAGATAAAGGTGTTTGGGCCACTTGGCAATAGTGATCATAGCATGATCACATTTGATTTAATAAATGGAGGAGGGATACCAAGGAAATCCACAGTATTACCTTTTAACAAAGGGAGACTATGATAAAATGAGGAAAATATTTAAGAAAAAACTAAAAGGAACAGCTTCAAAGGTAAAGATTTGCATCCAGCATGGGTGGTATTTAAAAATACTATCTTGGAAGCCCAGACCAGATGTATTCCATGCTTTATGAAAAGTGGAAGAAAGGCCAAAACACTGCCAGCATAGTTTAAAGGCAAGGTCAGAGAGGCTATTGTAGCCAACAAAGCATCTTTCAGGAAATGGAAAATGGGGCCAAATGCCAGTGCTTATGTTGTTTCCCGTTTTCGTCAAGTTAGATGCAAGGCACTGATAAGGCTGGCAGAGAGAGAATTTGAAAAAAAAAGCTTGCTGTGGAAGCAATAATGCATAATAAAAACTTCTTCAAGTACATTCATAGCAAAATACCCGTGAGTGTCAGTTGGACCATTGGATAATAGAGGGATAAAGGGGGCGCCAAGGGAGGACAAGGCCATAGCAGAGAGACTGAAAGAATTCTATGCTTCGGTCTTTACTGAAGAAGATGTAGGGAAGTTACCCATGCCTGAAATGGTATTTAAAGGTGATGTATTAGAAGAATTGAAAGAAATATTGATAAACCAGGAAGATGTATTACAACCATCTGATAAACTGAAGAGTGGCAAATCACCTGAACTGGATGGTATACATCTGAGAGCATTGAAAGAGCTGAAATATGAGATTGCAGAACAACTATTAGTAATTTGTAATCATTAAAATAATCTGTAGAACCTGAAGACTGGAGAATGGCCAATGTAACACCAATTTTTAAAAAGGGTTCCAGGGGTGATCCAGGAAACTACAGATCGGTCAGCCTGACATCAGCACCGGGCAAAAAGGTAGAAATCATTATAAAGAATACAATGACTGAACATATAGATAGTTATGGTTTAACTGGAGAAAGCCAATATGGATTTAGCCAAGGAAAGTCTTGTCTTACTCATCTGTTATATTTTTTTGAAGATGTGAATAAACAGGTAGATAAAGGTGAAGACGATTGGTTCTAGTATATCTGGATTTTCAGAAAGCCTTTGATAAGGTTCCTCATGAGAGACTCTTGGAAAAATTAAAAAGTCATGGGATTGGAAGCAGTGTACTATTGTAACATAGTATATGATGGCAGATAAAGACCAGCATGGTCCATCTAGTCTGCCCAGCAAGGTGGAAAGAGTAGGTGCACCTGCCACTCCGTGCAGGTTGCTCCTCCCCTTGCCTTTGTTTAGGGGTGTACCCACTGCTCCGTGTAGGTCACCTCTATTTGTTGAGATATAAGAGATAGTTATGTTTATTTTGATTTTATCCTGTTGCTATAAAAGGATCCACTGTATCTGTCCCATGCCATTTTGAATTCTATCACTGTATTTGCCCCCACCACTTCCATCGGGAGGGCATTCCAAGCATCCACCACCCTTTCAGTGAAAAAGTATTTCCTGACATTTACCCCCTTGCAGCTTCATGTTATGCCCTCTAGTTTAAAGCTTCCCTGTCTTTGGAAGAGGTTGGTTTGTTCATTAATACTCTATGTATTTAAAGGTCTGAATCATATCGCCCCTGTTCCACCTCTCCTCCAGAGTGTACATATTTGGTCTTCAAGTCTCTTTTCATGTCTTCTGACGAAGCAGCACTTTATGATTAAGGTGAAAGGACAACACTACCTTCGGCAGGAACTTGGGGTGTGCGCGAAGCACCACCCTGCTCTTGTAGAACCTGGTGTAGGGCGCCTCTGCCATGAGGGTCTGGAGCTCACTAACTCTGCGAGCAGAGGTGAGCGCAACCAGGAAAACCACCTTCCAAGAGACGTAGCGAAGGTGGCAAGTCGCCAGAGGCTTGAAGGGTGGGCGAATGAGCTGCCCCAACACCACGTTGAGGTCCCATTCGGTCGCCGGAGAGCAAACTGGAGGTTTCGACAGGAGCAAGCCCCGAAAGAAGCGGGTCACCAAAGGATGTACAGAGAGGGGCTTACCATCCACCAGGTGGTGGTGCGCCGCCAGGGCACAAAGGTGCACTCGGACAGAGTTAGATTTGACCCTGGGTAGGGAGAAGTGGAGAAGGTACTGCAACACCAAAGCCACTGGGCAGGAGAAGGGATCAGCCCCATGATCGGTGCACCAAACAGAGAACCTGTGCCATTTGAGGGCATACACCTTCCTAGTAGAGGCCTTGCGGGAGGCCAGCAGAATGTCTTACACCTCAACCGGAAGGTTGAGGGGGGCGAGAGTCACCCTCTCAGCAGCCACGCTGTCAGAGAGGGACCCCAGATAGGGGTGCAGAAGAGATCCCCCTTTTGAGATACGAGTTCTGGGATAGTGCCCAAGGGGATGCAGGCCTCCACTGCCAAATGCAGAAGCAGCAGAAACCATAGCTGCCTGGGCTACCTGGGAGCTATCAGGATAAGCGAGGCTCTGTCACGGAGGGTCTTAAATAAGGTCTTGGCGATCAGCAGCGTTGGAGGGAAGGTGTACATGAGGCCTTCCGACCACGAGACTAGAAACGCATCTACCGCCACCCTGGAGGGGTGGGCCTGCTGGGAGCAGAAGCGGGGCAACTGAACGCTGTCCAGACTGGCGAACAAGTCCATCACAGGTTCCCCCCAGAGCCGGAAAAGCCGACTGGCTATCCTGGGGTCCAGCTGCAACTTGTGGAGTGGAGGAGTGGCCTAGTGGTTGGGGCAAGGTACTTCAGGCCGGAAGGTCGGGGGTTCAAATCCCACTAGAGGAGAGCAACCTTGGGCCGGAAGGACTGGGGTTTCTAGTCCCACAGGTGCTCCTTGTGGTCTTGGGCAAGCCACTTAACCCTCCATAGCCCATGTTCCCTGTAAAATAGTTATCTCCAAGTTATAATGCCCTGTTCAATGTAATTTCAGTTTGTTCAATGTAAACTGCACTGATGCAGAATAGCGCGGTATATAAGAGAATGTAAATAAATAAATAAACTTGTGCGGCTGTAGAACTCTGCTGAGTCTGTTGGCCAGGAGGTTATCCTGGCCTGGCAGGTACACTGCCCTCAGGAGGATACCCTGTTGGATTGCATATGAACAGAGAGCCAGTGCCTCCTGGCAAAGGACACGGGACCCCGGGATCCCTTGTTTGTTCACATAGAACATCTCCACCTGGTTGTCCATCTGGACTAGGACCTGCTGGTGGCACAGGTGGTGACAGAAGACTCTCAGAGCAAGGTGTATCACTAGGAGCTCCAGGAGGTTGATCTGTTTGGTGCTCTTGTCTGGCAACCAGGTGCCATTAGTGCGGAGGCGTCCGTGGTGAGGACCCTCGAGTGGCTGGGAGTCTGGAAGGGCATGCCCACTTCTAGGTGTTGGGGCGACTGCCACCAGACCAGGGATTACGCCAACTGGTGAGTCATCACAACGCTATCCTGGAGGCGGCCTGTGGCCTGAGATCACCGGTCCCGGAGAAACTACTGCGCTGCCCTCATATGGAGGCGAGCGTCTGGGGTGACGTGGACTGTGGAGGCCAAGTGCTTGAGGAGACGCAGAAGGTGCCGTGCAGACACCGAGGGACAGTGTTGTATGTCTCGGGCCACAGATCTGAGATGATCGGCCTGGTCCTTGGGCAGGAAGGCCTTGGCCTGGAAGGTGTCTGGCTTTGCCCCGATGAACTCCAGGCATTGTGCTGGGAGGAGGTGAGACTTGGGGTAATTTATGACAAAGCCCAAGTGTTGCAGAACCTGGATGGGCTGTGCCTCCCCTTATGAGCCAGTCGTCCAGGTAAGGAAACACGAAGATCCCTTGGAGCCTGAGGAAGGCAGCCACGACCGCCAGGCATTTCTTGAAGACCCTCGGGGCAGAGGCTAGGCCGAAGGGAAGCACCCGGTATTGAAAGTGTTCACCCCCTACCACAAACCACAAGAATTGCCTGTGGTTGGGGTGGATAAGGATGTGGGTTTAAGCATCCTTGAGGTCTAAGGAGCATAGTAGCCAATCTCCCTGCTGGAGGTATGGCAGCAATGTTCCAAGAGAGAGCATCTTGAACTTCTCCCTCACCAGGAATTTGTTGAGGTTGCACAAGTCGAGGATGGGCCTTAGATCCCCTATCCTCTTTGGGACAAGGAAGTATGTGGAGTAGAACCCTCTGCCCTTGAGGTGGTGGGGCACCGGTTCAACCGCTTTGTCCTCGAAGACCTGCCAACTCCTTCAGGAGAAGGTCCCGGTGGAGGGGAGACCTGAAGGGCTCTCCTTGGAAATAAGGAGGAGGAGTCTGATTCAGGTGGAGGAGTTAACCCTCCTCGACTATCCTCAGAGCCCAGAAATCAGTGGTGATGGACACCCACCTCTGGGCATAGAGAACCAGACATCCCCCTAAGGGCTGCTGATCTCCTTGGGGTAGAGAGGCTATGCTCAAGGAGTCAAAAACTCCCCCCTGACTGGGCCGGAGCTGGTGTCTGGGGGTTTGGAGCCTTCTGCTTACGCAGGCCATGCCCATGTCTCTCGGCCTTCTGACCCTGTTGGGGAGCCGGGGAGGCCTGGTAGGGTGGGTAGTTTGGTAAACAGCCCCCTTGGGTAGAAGGGTTTTTTACCCTAGCCCTTCCATCGGGGAGGGGCAGTGGTCTTCTTGGAGAGCCTGGTCCTCGTCATGAACTTGGTCTCCAGCTTGGCCACCTTGTCGGTCATGGGTTTGCTTCAGAGGTTATCCCCTTGGCATGGGACATCGACTAATTTGCCTGAACCCACTGCTCAAGGTCGGACAACTGAAGTCAAGCCTGGCAGCATGCACCGATGCCCACCACGGCTACCCAGGCCGCCGACTCGAACCAGTCATAGGCTGCTCAAGACATAAATTTGGAGCACTCACGGATGGCCTTGGACAGGCTCTTGAATCGCTGCAAAGGTTCCTCGGAGAGACCAGCCAAGAACCTGGCAAGTTCCTTCGCCAAATCTCTCAAGTACATGCCCATGTACAGCTGGTAGGCCTGGACCCGGCAGATGAGCATTGAGCCCTAGAAGCACTTCCTGCCGAGGGCATCCAAGGTGTGGGCCACCCTGCCAGGGGGCACCGAGGAGTTGTGTCTTCTGGCTTTTCAGCCAACGCATGGCCAACTCCACCACCATGGAATTGTGCGGCAGTTGTGACTTCTGGAAGCCTGGGCTCCAGCAGACCTGATACATTGAGTTGAGCCGTTTTGCTCACCATCTGCACCGATGCTGGTGTCTCTCCCACATACGGAGCATGAGCAATTCCAGGATGGGAGGAATGGGCACCGTGAGCGATTCCCTTGGAGGGGGCCTCGTACTGGAGGATCTCCAGCTTGTCTGCCTGAGGGTCCTCCTTCGACTTGGTCGGGAATGCCAGGGCCTTGGACATGTCCTTGACAAAGTCCAAGAAACCCATGTCCTCCAGCGGGAACTGCCTCCAAGGTTCTGGCAACGGGTATCAGGAGACTCCTCATCCTCCATCTCCCATTTGGAAGACTCTGAGGATGACTCGTAGGCGGGCTGCTCCATGGGCTTTGAGGTCCCTGAAGCCCTGTGGTCAACACCTGGTAGACTGGCCAGGGATGATCGAGCTCCCATCGAGTGGGGCGCTGAGCGCGACCTTGGCCGAGGATCGGCTCGGCCTCCAGAGATGTCTTGGGCATCGAAAGCCCAGTGGTCGGGGTGGATGAACTGGATGTACCGGACAACAGTGTGCGCTACTGGCCAATGAAGGCAGACAAACTGCGCTCCAGGGCCGCCATTCTGGACTCCAGCCCAGAAGGTTCTGTAGCCTTCGGTGTGGGCCCTGAGAATCTCGGGCCTGACGCCTGCTCCCCCGAAGGGGAATCCTCGACGAGGATAGTGTCTGGAGACTGAGGCCGGTCCGTGGCTGGGTCCTTCCGGGGGACCTTGGTAAGTCTCTCCTTTTCTGATGCCTCGGACGAGCACCTTGGACTGCGGGACCGGGCCCGAGAGGTTCCCGGCAGGTCGGAACCATCTAAGGACGCCACCTTCAAGGGTTTCTTCTTCTTCTTCTTGTGTTCCATCGAGGGGGACGCCCTCTCCGAGGACTCACGATGATGCTCGGGTTTGGAAAGCTCCTCCCGAGATGTCGGGGCCTCAGATGAGGCCCTGGCCTTCAGAGGCATCGAGGATTCGGGGAAGAACTTATCGTGCTGCTGCTGTTGGCTCTTCAGGGCCTTGCTGGACATCCGTTTGCAGAGACCGGAGGCTCGCCAGGTCGTGGTCCGGCCCGAGGCTACGGAGGCAGCAGTCATATGTGTCGGGTAAGGACATTATTTTAGCACACCACACTTTTTAAAGCCACTGGTAGCCATGGGGGAAAAAAGTACACCTGCGAGATTGAAGACTCTCTGAGCTGCCAGTGGAGAAAAAGGGCACGAATGCACCAGAAAATAAAATAACAAAGACTATAAAAAATGAACCAAACTAGACGCCTAGGTACCAAGGACAGTAAGCGGGAAGAGTACCGGTGCAAGACTGGAGTCGATTTGAAAACTCACGCACAAAAAAAAATCAACTTTTTCTGGGGGAAAGTCAGATAGCATCTGAAGGGCTCCGCAGAAAAAAAGGAGACTGAGCAAGATGGCACCCTTGGGTGGGAAGGGGACTGCACATGTGTGGTGGCATCTCCCAAAGGCTTTCTTTGAAAGTTGGGTGGATGCTTCCATGAGGGCTCCGTCAGTACCGACGTCACCCATATGTGAGGACTGACTTCCTGCTTGTTCCCGGAGAAAGAGGAAATTTTAAGGGCAACAAACCTTGTTAGGAAGGTAAATAAATATAAAAGGAAAAGAAGACCACTATGGTTCTTAAAAGAAGTAGCTGAAAAAGTGAAGAAAAAGAGGGTTGCCTTCATAAAATACAAGAGATCATAAAGAGAGGAAGACCAGCATCAATATTTGGAAAAACTTAGAGAAGCAAGGAAAATAGTCAGGAAAGCAAAGGTGCAAAAAGATAAAGAGAGCCAATGCAATAAAATGGGGGGGGGGAACAAAACATTTTTCAGATATGTTTGCAAGAGGAGGAAGTTCAAAAGTGGTATTGTCAGAGTCAAGAGAGAAGGGGGAGGAATATGTACAAACTGATGAGGATAAAGTGGAATTTCTTAACAAATATTTTTGTTCTGTGTTTGCAGATGAAGGACCAGGAGCAGGACTTCAGAAAACACCCACAAATAGGAGCAGAAGTGAAGGGGATCTTAAATGATTTTCAGAAGGCTGTTTTTGTGAGGAGCTAGCTAAACCAAAAGTAGATGATGGAGCCGCATGGGATACATCTGAGAATATTGAAGGAACTTGGGGATATTCTAATGGCTCCATTGACTGACCTTTTCATGCTTCTTTAGGGTCAGGAGTGGTCCCAGAGGACTAGAGAAAGGCACATGTGGTCCCTTTACACAAAAGCAGAAGTAAGGATGAGGTTGAGAACTACAGGCCAGTTAGTCTGACCTTTGTGGTGAGTAAATTAATGGAAACGCTGCTAAAATACAGTAAAAAAACAAACAAAACCCTCCCCAAAAACTCAAAATATAGTGAGATTTCTGGAGTCCAATGGATTGCAGTATCTGAGGCAGCATGGTTTTACCAGAGGTCGGTCTTGTCAGACAAATCTGATTGATTTCCTTGCCTGGGTGACCAAGGAGTTGGATCGAGGGAGAGTCAGGAAAACCTTTGATACTGTTCCACACAGGCGACTTAAAAATAAATTGAGTTCCCTAGGGATGGACCCTAAAGTGACTGACTGTGTTAAAAATTGGTTGAATGGGAGGCAACAAAGTGTATAGGTAAATGGAGCTCACTCTGAGGAAAAGGATGTTACCAGTGGTGTGCCGCAGGGATCTGTCCTTGGTCAGATTATTTTAACATCTTTGTTAGTGATATTGTGGGAAGGGCTGTCGGATAAGGTTTGCCTCTTTGTGGATGATACCAAAATCTGCAATAGACACCCAGGAAGGTGTAAATAACATGAGGAGGGATCTATCTAAATTTAAAGAATGGTCAAGAATTTGGCAGCTAACATTTAATGCTAAAAATGCAGGGTCATGTATTTTGGCTTCAAAACTCCAAGGGAGAGGTACACTGTAGGGAGCAAAGTACTTCTGCCAACGAAATAAGAGTGAGACTTGGACGCGATTGTTTCTGATGATCTTAAAGAGACCAAAAAGTAGAAAAGGTGACAGCAAAAGCCAGAAGGATGCTTGGTGTATAGGTAGAGGAATGGCCAGTAGAAAAAAAGGAGGTGATAGTGCCTCCGTATAAGTCTATGGTGCAACCTCATTTGGAGTGTTGTGTGCAATTCTGGAGACCACACCATCAAAAGGATATAAACAGGATGGAGTTGGTGCAAAGGATGACTACTAAAATGATCAGTGGTCTTTGTTATAAACCATATGGGGACAGATCTTAATATGTATACATTAGACGAAAGGCGGGATAGAGGAGATATGATAGAGAATTTTAAATACCTCTGCAATAAGGGGGCATAGGATGAGGGTGAATGGAGATTGACTGAGAAGTAATATACAGAAATATTTCTTTATGGAAAGTGGTGGAATAGTTTTTCAGTCAAGGTAGTAGATACAAGGCCAGTATCTGAATTCAAGAAAGCATGGGACAAACACTGAAGATCTCTAAAGGGAAAAAAAGGACAATATTATTTGATATGGAAGGGCAGACTAGATAGAAATATGTCAACAGAAAAAGCACACATGGCCTGCTTCACTGCATTTTTCTGTGTTAAATTTCATTTGTCATTTAGATACCCAATCCTCAAGGTTGGTCAGGTCTGTCTGAGGTTCCTCAAAGTCTTCTTGTGTTTTATCTTCTCTGGACATCTGCAGATTTAGTATCTTCCCTTGCTGTTCTCTTTTACAGTTTATTAATGAATAAGTTAAACAGCACTTCACTGGGTAACAAATTTGTTCAAAAGTTTTGTTTCCTGAAACGTTTTGGTGATTATGATAGACAGTTTCAAGCTGAACACAAATATAATTTCAGATTAACTGTATCATGTAGGAATTTGGAAAAACAAGAAATTTAAATTTTGACTAAATTTAGCATGTTTAATCACACAATGATGCTGACATATTGTACTAGTTAACCTGAGCTAAAATGATTTGCTTCTGATTTTCATTTGTACTCGGTATCTGATGTGTTTTCAGTGTTCAACAATACTTGGCCAGCATTGATGGGATCCAGTTGCCCTGATATCACTTTTCCATCGTTGCAATGTCCTGATGAAACTTTTCACCATGTTTGTTGCTAACTGCACCAAGATTAGCAGGGAAGAAATCAAAGTATGAATGCAGAAAATGAATCTTCAGTGACATGTTGCACTTCATAGTTTTGTATGCTTAAAGCACGTTGTCAACCAACTGGATGTAGTTTGGTGTCCTGTAATTACCAAGAAAATTCTCAACATCCCTGAATGCTTTCCATTCAATTTTTTGAGGCCCCACTAGCAGATCTTCTAACTGCTTATTATCGATGACGTGTCTGACTTGTCCCACAAAAATGCTTTCCTTTAATCTTGGCATTAGTTATTCTTGGAAGCATCTGTTTCAAATATCAAAATCCTTTACCTTCCTTGTTTCCGCTTTCACAAAGTTTTTCATCAGTCTGAGTTTTATATGAAGAGGAGGCAAAAATATCTTTCTTGTGTCGATAAGTGGTTCATGTGCCACATTTTTCTCTCCTGGAACCAAATGCTTATGGAGCGGCCAGTTCTTTTTAATGTAATGAGATTCTTTAGCATAGGAGTCCCATTTGCAAATGAAACAACAGTACTCTGTATACCCGAACTGTATTCCTAGTAGCAGTGCCACTACTTTTAGATCACCTCAGATGATCCAGCTGTAGTTGTTGTACTGTATGTGTTTCAATAACAGTTCCATGTTTTCGTAGGTTTCTTTCATGTGCACTGCATAGTCAATAGGTATTGAAGGGTGGACATTGCCATTGTGTAACAAGACAACTTTCAGGCTTAACAGTGACGAAGCGATAAAAATACGCCAATGTGTGTCATGCTCACAACGCAAAGCTGTAAACAATCCATCAATGTCAGTGCAGAAACAGAGGTTGTCAACCTTTGCAAAGAAAATTTTCATATCTTCTTGGCATGTCCAAAAGACAGAATTTTTTTGTATCTGGCGACAGCAAACCCCATCCTTGCAATCTTGAATCAGGTATTATCAGATGAGGCACACCGGACATAAATGGTTCAAAATTTATTTTATTTATTTATTTTAAAAAATTTATAATTTGCACACAAACGCGTCATGATACAATACACAAACACTCATATTAGAATACTATAACAAATGAAAATCACTGCCATTCCATTTAACAATGGCATTTAAAGTTTCATACACCAGTCAGCAATAGGGAAACCTGTTTGAAGAGATAAGCCTTCAATTTATGCTGAAAAACCAACAATTCTGAGATTTTTCTTAATTCATCCGGGCAGAGAATTCAACAATGCTGGATCACTCCTGGAGAACATTTTATTCCTCAATGTCTGAAAATCTAAGTTCTTAAATGAAGGAACATCAAGGAAGTTAGCATTTTGCAAACACAAAGATCTACTTGGACAATATGTGCGCAAAAGACATGAAAGGCTAATTGGAGCCTGATGATGTATACACTTAAATACAATAATTAATACCTTGTATTGTATTCTGTACATTATAGGTAATCAGTGCAAATTAAACAATTATAAAGATATATTTGCTGATCTGTTACAACCTGTCAGAAGACATGCAGCAAACGTTTGTACTGATTGTGATTGACGAATTAAACTTGCAGGAAAACCTAACAATATACTATTACAGTAATAAAAGGCAGAAAAAAAAGTATCTGAACAAATCTGCAGGTTTTAGAAAAGTTTTTAAATGTTTTGTAATAAGCTGTCTTTACTAGCATCTGATCTGGATCCGGATCCATGTCATTTTCCACATTGGCCCGTGTATTGTGGCATCTTCGTCTGCTTCATCTAGGCTCCATGTCTCTGGTGGCTTCAGTAATGGCATACTGTTATCATGTGGCACTGGTCTTATGGCTGAAGGCAGACTGGAGTATTCAATAGATTTCTTATTTTTAGTAGAGAAGCAGGATACTTTGGTCAGACGGAAGTAACAGTCTGTCACGTGATCCTTCTGTTCTCGCCATATCATTGGGACTGCAAACGGCATTGACTTCTGAGAATCTTTGAGCCAAGCTCTGAGATCGACAGCAAATGTGAGGAGCCCAGGATTTGTCTTGATCGCCAACTTTACAACTGAAGTAGAGCTCATATACTTTCTTAATAAGTGCAGTCATGCTGTGTCTTTGAAGCTTAAGCATATACTCATGACAAATGTATCACGGCTGTTGCAATATTGACGAGACATTTCTGCTGTAACGAATCGGCATTTAGACAGGCAGCTTACATGTAGATGCTATTGTTAAGTACACAAACTGATATCAATGTCATGCATAGCATCTGTGTATGAAAGCTGCTTTTATAACCTGTACTGCCAGCATCCATCCTGACTAAGCATGCCCACACATTCCTGAGCAGTAGCATGTCCATTGCATGTTGTAAGCCTGCACTGAGTGCATGCGTAGACTGAACAAAACAGCTTACTTTCTAGGCAACACATGAGTAGACCTAAAATAAGCGATTGCAAAAAAATGGTGCGTGATAGGAAAATTTCTATATCTACCAGTTACCAGCACACAGTAAGACATCACCTTCTAGTCTATGACTTTTTAATTTTCTGAGGAGTTTCTCATGAGTGACTTTACCAAATGCATTCTGGAAATATTGATTGGTTCACCTTTATCTACATGCTTATTCTTGGAGGGGCTCTATACAAATGGAAGTATTTTTTTTCTGGCTTTTTCATTTATAACTATGTTAAAAAGCACTGCTCCCAGTACAGATTCCTGGAGCATTCTACTATTTACTTCCACTACAAGAAATGACCAGTTAGCCCTACTCTGTTTAGTTAGTTAGTACTACTAATCATTTGAATAGCACTACAAGGTGTATGCAGCACTGTACATAAACGCACGGGAGACATTTCCTTCTCTATAGAGCTTACAGTACAAGACAAAAACAGCGGCGAAGGGACTTGAAATGGTGTTGATGCACATCATGATGAACAGGAGAATAAGGGTGAGGATCCAATTAGCAATCCACAATAGATACTGTCTTCTATCCCTTGACATTTTAGCTCTCGAGTCTCACATGAGGGACTATGGCAAATACCTTCTGAAAATCCATATATATTATAATCACTGACTTGCCCTTCTATACGTTTATTAACCCTTTCAAAATATGTAAGAGTGATAAGGTATGATTTCCCTGTGCTAAACTGGTGTTGCTCTGCTCCTTGAACCTATGTCCATTGTGATGGTCAGTTATTTTGCTCTTCAGAAGAGCTTCTACCAAATGTATTTATTTATTAGTATTTAGCTCGCACTTTTCTAGGAGAAGATCAAAGTGAGTTACATTCTATGCATTTCCCGGTCCCCAAAGGGCTCACAATCTAAGTATGTACCTGAGGCAATGGAGGGTTACGTGGTTTGCCCAAGGCCACAAATGGCAGGCTCATTGGTATATAGTTTCAGAGATCAACCTAGAACCCTTTTTTCTTACAAAACAAAAAGGGTGTTACACTAGCTTCCCTCCAGTGGCCGGTACCAGTATTCTCTGCTGTTCGTCTCCCGGCCCCACCCACCCAATCTGACACAGACGTCGAGCAGAAGACATAACATTTTTCATGAGAGACTCTTCATGAAATTATAGTCATGGGATAGGTGGCAGTGTACTGTTGTGGATCAGGCACTGGTTAAAAGATAAAAAGCAGACAGTAGGACTAAATGGTTAATTTTCTCAATGGAGAAAGGTGAATAGTGGAGTACCCCAGGGATCTGTGCTGGGCCCCCTGTTTTTTAACATATTCACAAATGCAGACTGAAACCCTTTTGATGTCATCTATGGACTTTTTTCTCCAAAGATTTGGGCAGGGCAAGAGATTTGTTTTAGTCCTATTGGACATTTCAGCCTTTGATACAGTCCACCTTGCCATACCTCTGCAGTGCTTTGGGTATATTGGCATTGCCGATTTAGTATACAACTGGTTTCGATAATTTGTCTTGAATCATAAAGCGCAGGATAGGGTTGCTGACAAATATTCATCTTGATTTGAGCTCTCATCTGGGGTCCCTCATGGATCTGCCTTCCTCACTTTTATTTAATATTTGTCTGGCACCCATTTGATGTAAATTACAGGATATATGCAGACAATGTTCAGTTTTTTGTTCCAGTTACCAAATCATGTCGTACACTTTTGACTACACTGCTTTATGCATCAAAACAGTGATGATTTATAATAAACTTGCCATCAACATTAATAAAACCAAAGTTCTGTACCTTAGTTGGGCCATACCATCCTCTGTTCCTACTCATTTAAAGTTAGGGATCTAAGTGTCACACTGGATGTTCAGCTAGAAAGTCGGCCACAAATTTTATCTGTTGTCGACCGGCAACTTGTGCACAATAATTCAAGCTTTAGTTATTTAATATCTGGACTACTGTAATAGCCTTTTTATGGCCCTCCCAACATATATTGTCCACTTCCTTCAGGTGGCTAAAAATACAGCCGCTCACATTTTTGCTGGAATCGGACGTCAGGAGCATATACAGTTGTGGTCAACATTATTGGCACTCTTGCAGTTCAACCCCCGACAGCCTGATTCTGTCCCGCATGTACAACCCCTTTGTAAATCTGGTCTGAGCCGGATATACAAAGGGAATCGCGATTCTGATCCCGCTCCCGCTGGGAACGTCTAGCCCCATGGGATCAGAATCGCGATCAAGCCTGAATAGCTCAATCAGGCTTTTAAATGGAGCCATGGCACCGTGGCTCCATTTAAAAGCCATGACGCCGGCCACAAGAAATTAAGGCTTATTCCCCACAGCCTGACCCCCGATCCAGCCTCCTAAGGCCAGGGCTGGGCTTCGGGGAATAAACCCTAGCCCCCAACCCCTTCTGCGCCCTGGAGTGCACAGAAAATAAACGTCCAGGGAAGTTATTCCACCTTGGAGGTGGAATAACTTCCTTGGACGTTTCGCTGGCCCAGGACATACAGGGCCGACATTAGAATTGGCCCTGTATGTCCAGGGCTGGCGACCACCCACTGCCCGCCCCCCGGGCCGCCTCTTCTCCACTCCTGACTAACTTCCCCGCACAACTAGCGGGGCAGTTAGTCGGGGGCAGGAGCCACCAGAAATAGCAGGGATGGACGTCCTGCTTATCCATGCCCCTTTTGATATCATCACAAGTCTTTAAAAACCTCTCATATAATGACAATCCCTATAAAACACTTCTTTTTGCTCTTATGTTGTCAAGGGTAGTGCAACTAAATATTAGTGAAGGGTGTCATTAATCCTGTACAGGTCATATTTTGTTTTTTTTCCCTCAGAAATTGCTACGCCTAAGTTGCACAGACATCTCATTTTTGTTGTATACCTTTCAACATGCTATTAAAATATTATGATGAAATATAGTTGGAATATTTCCAATTATTTCTCGAGATATTTTACACAACATACCTAAAAAGTAATGTTGACCACAACTGTATCTCCTCAGCTTCATAGTCTACACTGGCTTCATATTAAGTAGCGGATCATATTCAAAGTACTGGTCATGATCTTTAAGGCCTTAACTCATGAGGCCCCTTTATGATCTCTTCAACACTAAAAATCTATCTACCATCCTATGCCCTTCATTCTTAAAATGTCATGTTGCTTGACATTCAATCCTTCAAACTCATGTGAAACATAGAAACATGACTGCAGAAAAAGACCACATGGCCTATATAGTCTTCCCTTTCATATCAAGTGCCCGAAGAACAAACCAGTTAGTACTAAAGGAGATCAAACCTAAGATTTCTTTAGAAGCTCAGATGACAAGATTTAGACTTTCATACTTTGGACACATAATGCGAAGAGAGAGATCATTAGAGAAAGACATCATGCTTGGCAAGGTAGAAGGTCAATGCAAAAGAGGAAGGCCAGCAATGAGATGGACTGATACAACAGCAACTACGGGTACCCCTCTGTCAACAATGAGCCGCCTGATTGAAGACCCAACACAATTTAGGACAACTATCCATAGGGTCACCGTGAATTGACACAGACTTGACAGCACTTAACAGCAACAACAACAGTCCCCTCTTTTCCTTTAGAGATCCTCTGTGTCTGTCCCATGCTTTTTTGAATTCAGATACTGTCCTCATCTCTACCTCCTCCACTGGGAGACTATTCCATGTATACACCATTATTTCCATAAAGAAATATTGCTGCATATTACTCCTGAGTCTATCCCCTTTCACCCACATCCTATGTCTCCTCGTAGCAGAACTTGCTTTCAATTGAAAGAGGCTCTTGTGCATTTATGCCATGGAGGTATTTAAACATCTCAATCATATTTCCTCTATCCCGCTTTTCCTCTAAAGTATACATATTAAGATCCTTAAGTCTGTCCTCATATGCTTTATAACAAAGACCACTAACCATTTTAGTAGCCAACCTCTGCACAGACTCCAACCTGTTTATATCCTTTTGAAGGTGCAGTCTGTAGAATTGCACACAATACTCCAAATAAGGTCTCACCAAAGACTTATACAGAGGCACTATCACCACCTTTCTTCTGCTGGCTATTCCTCTCCCTATGCACCCAAGAATCCTTCTAGCTTTCACCATCACCTTTTCTACCAGTTTAGCTACTTTAAGATCGTCAGACCCAATCACACCCAGATCCCGCTCTTCTTTTTTGGACAGAAGTACTTCACCCCCTTGGATTTTTGCAGCCCAAATGCATGACCCTGCATTTTTTAGTATTAAATCTCAGCTGCCAAATTCTTCACCATTCTTCAAGCTTAGCTATATCCTTCCTCCTGTTATCTATACTTTCCTGGATGTCTACTCTGTTGCAGATTTTGGTATCATCCACAAAGAGGCAATCCTTACCTGAAAGCCCTTCTACAATATCACTAACAAAGAAGTTAAAAAGAATCGGACTAAGGACAGATCCCTGCGGCACTCCACTGGTAACTTCCTTTTCCTCTGAGTGAACTCCATTTACATAGTAACATAGTATATATGACAGCAGATAAATACCATCATGGTCCATCTAGTCTGCCCAACAAGGTGGCAAGAGTAGATGCATCTGCCGCTCTGTGCAGGTCACCGCTCCCCATGACTTTGTTTAGGGGTGTACCCACCGCTCCATGCAGGTCCACCCCTATTTGTTGAGATAGCAGAGACAGTTGAGGTTATTTTGATTTTATCCTGTTGCTTTAAAGGGATCCACTGTGTCTGTCCCATGCTATTTTGAATTCTGTCACTGTATTTGCCCCTACCACTTCCATCGGGAGCATCGGGAGCATCCACCAACCTGTACTCTTTGTAACCTCCCACTCAACCAATTTCTAACCCAAGCACTAACTTTAGGGTCTATACCTAGGGTGTTCAGTTTGTTTATAAGTCGCCTGTGCAGAACGGTGTCAAAGGCTTTAGTGAAATCTAATTACACCACATCTAGGGCTCTTCCTTTGTCCAACTTCCTGGTCACCCAGCCAAAGAAATTGATCAGATGTGTCTGATAAGACCTGCCTCTGATGAATCCACGCTGCCTCAGATCTGGTAATCCTTTGGACTCCCGAAACCTCACTACTTTCTCTTTCAGCAACGTTTCTAATAATTTACTAACTATGGAGGTTAAACTAACTGGCCTGTGGTTTTCAACCACATCTTTACTTCTGCTTTTGTGTACAGGAACCACATGTGCCTCTCTCCAGTCCTCTAGAACCACTCCTGACCACAAAGAGGCATTGAAAAGGCCAGTCAGTGGAGCTGCTAGAATGTTCCCAAGTTCCTTCAGTATTCTCGGATGTATCACATCAGATCATCACTTTGTCTACTTTTAGTGTAGCTAGTTCCTCATGAACACAGTCTTCTGAAAATCATTTGAGATCCCCCTTGCCTCTGTTCTTGTTTGTGGGTGTTTTCTGACATCCTGCTCCCGGCCATTCATCTGTGAATACAGAACAGAAATATTCGCTAAGCAATTCTGCTTTATCCTCATCAGCTTCTACCTATTCCTCCCCTTCACCCTTGAGTCTGACAATACCACTTTTGCCCTTCCTCCTCTCACTAATATATCTCAAAAATGTCTTATCCACACATTTTATTGCATTGACTACTTCTTCTTTTTGTATCACTGCCTTCTGGTCTACTTTGCCAGCCTCTCTATCAAATAACTCTCTCTGTGATCTCTTGTATTTCATGAAGGCCTCCCTCTTTTTCTTCACCTTTTCAGATACTTCCTTTGAGAACCATAGCAGCCTCCTTTTCCTTTTACCTTTATTTACCATTCTAACAAAAAGTTTGGTTGCCCTTAAAATATCCTCTTTCAGTTTTGCCCACTATTTTTCTACATCCCCCCCAGCTGTTCCCATCCTGCTAACGACTCCTTGAGGTATTGGCCCATCTTAGCAAAGTTACTTTTCCTAAAGTTTTGAATGGCTTTTATCAACCCTAGTCCTAATACTGAACCTCACCATCTGGTGATCACTGGATGCGAGATGATCTCCCACATAACATCAGAAACACTTTCACCATTGGTAAGCACCAAGTCCAGTATGGCCCCTTCATGTGTGGGTTCTGCTACCAGTTGCCTGAATAGTTCTTCCTGTAAAGAATCTAGGATCTCCTTATTTCTTGATAACACTTCAGCAGGGATGCACCAATCAACATCCGGCATATTGAAATCCCCAATCAGGAGCACTTCCCCTTTCCAGGCAATGCTGCATATGTCTTCTATTAAATCTCCATCTACTACTTCTCTCTGTGAAGGAGGTCTGTATATCACGCCAATGCAAATAGATTTCTCTTTCCCTCTTTCTAGCTTGTCGCATAGTGTCTCCTCTCTCCCTTTTAAGCCCTGTATTTCCATAGCTTTAATATTATTTTTTACATGTAGTGCCACTCCTCCTCCCCTTCTTTCTACCCTGTCCTTTCTGAATAAAGTATAGATGGTATAATTACATCCCGGTCATGGTTTTCTGTGAACCATGTCTCTGTAACTGCCACTAAATCCAAGTCAGCCTCTCCCATTAAAGCCTCAAAATCTGGGATCTATTTCCCGTGCTATGGGCATTTATACACATCGCTTTCCAGATGTTGCCCCTTTTACCCATTTCTATAAAGGTATTTAATGTTTTACTTTCTTCACCTATCCCCAATGAATCTAGTTTAAAGCCTTCTTCAGTATGTTAGCCAGTCTGCTACTGAAGACACATCAATTCTACTTGGACAGATGGACGCCATTTCTGCTCTGCAGCCCTTGGATCATCATCCCATGGTGCAGGAAACCAAAATGCCCTTGATGATACCATTCACAGAGCCATGCATTTACCTCCAAGATGCGAGCTTCTCTGCCTCAGCCTTTACCCTCAACAGGGAGGATTGAAGAGACCACCACCTGCGCATCTATTTGCTTCACCCTCTGTCCCAGAGCCATGAAGTTACTTTTGATACGCTCAGAGGGATATCTGGCAGTATCATTTGTGCTGACATGGATGAACCACATTGGGTAATAGTCAGTAGGCTTGATGAGTCTCGGCAAACTCTCTGTAACATCTTGGATTTTGGCGTCAAGTAGACAGCATACCTTTCTGGACATCAAGTCTAGTCGGCAGATGGATGCCCCAGTATCCCTCAGAAGAGAGTCACCAAACACCACTACCCTTTGGCTTCCTTGTGGTCATCGATTCTGCAACTCTGGGATGTTCGAGCTCTGGTTCCTGGGATGCTTTCACATCCTCTTGAAGGACTACAAAAAGGGACTGCTACTTCTGGAGAAAGATCTGCAATTGTAAGTATTTACTTCTGGGAATTTTTCTAAATCTTGGTAAAAAAGGAATTCTTTAGATTAAATCTGATTAATCTGTGAATCCAGTGTATTTGTTAAATCAGTCAGGGCCTAGTATCAGCAAATAGCTTTTAGTTAAATTAAAAACTCAACAGGTAGCTTTCAGTTTAAGTTTCAAACCCAGCAGAGAGCTTTGAGTTTAAATGTAATACTCATTCAGGGCCTAGTAGAAGCAAAGAGCTTTCAGTTTAAATTTAAAACACAGCAGAGAGCTTTCTGGTTAAATTTTAAAACCCAAGACTCTCTCTATCCAAGCAAGGGCTGTGTGAATCACCCAAATGGTTACAGATTACCTTAGAAGCACAAGACAGGGTACTGTGTAGCAGGTAGTTTTTAATAAGTCTTCTTTCCCTCCCTCACGGGATAATCAGAGCTTTATAGGTGTTTAAATCTCTTAAAGAAAAGTAGGTGCCATATTCACTCTCAGGTGCAGCTGTTTATCCTCATCAGGCATACATTAAGGACCTGAGATTAATTAAGCTTCAGGTGAACAAAGTACATTAAACGTATTAGGTATAGTTTTATTAATATAAGTATCCCTAGCAACCCTTAGTAAGTAAAGAACTTAAACACCTAAACACAACCTTAAAACTAAGATGCAGACAGCAGTCCAGCAGTGAGATGGGGGTTTTCCAGTCTTTTGCATAGAGTGTCACATGTATGATTTTCTCCCAGTTGGTGAGGGGTCTTACATTTGCACTAAGTGCAAGGAGCTCTCTGCCTCAGGGAACGAGTCCGATCTCTGGAGGCTAGAGTAGCAGACATGGAGGACATAAAGAAGACAGAAGTACATAGACAAGACCTACAGGGATATAGTACTGAATTCCCACCTCTAGTCTGGCAGCATCCCTGTTGCCATGGAGGAGAGAGGTCACGTGACAGGAGAGCATCACCATGGTGCGGTAGGAAGTGATCCTGTAGCTAGGACCATTCCTCCAGTTGATTTAAAACCCTCTTGCACAGAGGAGGTTTCTCCAGGGCCATGTGCCCACAAGGGAAGGGTTAGGACAGCCATTATAGTTGGTGATTCAATCATTAAGCATGTAGATAGCTGGGTGGCTGGTGGACATGAGGATCGCCTGGTGACATGCCTGCCTGGTGCAAAGGTAGCAGATCTCACCCGCCACCTAGACAAGGTCTTGTCTTACTAATCTGTTATGTTTTTTTGAAGGTGTGAATAAACAGGACGACAATGGTGAGTCGGTTGATATAGTGTATCTGGACTTTCAGAAAGCTTCTGACAAGGTCCCTCATGAGAGACTTTTGGCAAAAGTCTTCCTGCACTTTCTCTGTGGTTTCACCCTCTGGTTCACATTGCTCTTCTGCTCCCACCTCCCTTCCCTGTGGTGTTCCTCAAGGCTCAGTTCTGGCACCCCTTCTGTTCAATCTTTCCCTTGCACCCCTTGCCCTCTGCATTCAGCAATCTGGTCTTTCTGCCTTTTTCTATGCAGATGATATCATTATTTTACATCACACTAGTCCCCTTCACCCTGACCTCACTCCTCTTAACTCGTCTCGCTCTTGTATCAAAATGGCTCTCCTCTAACTGCCTTCATCTCAATCTGACCAAAACATCCTGTACTTGGTTCACTTTCGGTAATCCTTGTCCTTCACTTGCACCCTCCATTGATGGTGCCCTTGTTCCTCTGGTCCCTTCCTTTCGGTATCTTGGGGTTTTGCTTGACTCAACACTTTCTTTCAAGGATCATATCTCTCACCTCACAAAAACGTCCTACTTCTTCTTGCGCCAAATATGTTCCATACGGCCTTTTCTCTCTCCCCCTGCTCTGACTACACTCACATTATCTACTGTACTTTCTCGTCTTGATTATTGCAACTCTGTTCTCACTGGGATCACCCATACCCAGTTACGCTGCTTACAACTATTACAGAACACTGCAGCCCGGATTATCACTTGTTCATCCCGCAGGGACCATGTCACACCACTTCTGATTCACCTGCACTGGCTTCCCATTGAATTCCGTATACACTTTAAAATTCTTACCTTAGTCCACCGAGCCATCTATACTCATACACCACAATATCTCACTGACCTCCTTCAGTTTCACACCCCCACTCATTCCCTCTGCTCGGTCCATGTAAACCGCCTTCATCTCCCCTCACCTGCACGTGCTCACCTTCAATCTACCCGACACTCTGCTTTCTTCTTTCACGGTTCATCTCTGTGGAACTCTCTACCCACTACACTCCGACTTGAAACAAACTATTCCTCCTTTAAGTCACAGTTAAAAACCCATCTCTTCATCACAGCCTACAATCTTCAAGTCTCTCAAGCGTGACCTGGATTATTTATGTTTGTCCAAGTCTGTATTATTTTCTTCTTTTCTGTTTTAATTTGTAGTTCCTTTTCCCTTTCCTGGCCTTGTGCCTTTTTCTGATTGTTAAGTATTGTAAACCGCCCTGATGTAACATAGGGCGGTATATCAAATACAAATAAACTAAACTAAAAACTAAAATTAAGAAGTCATGGGATAGGAGGCAGTGTACTATTGTGGATCAGGAAATGGTTAAAAGATAGAAATCAGAGGGTAGGGCTAAATGGCCAATTTTCCCCAAAAAGGTGAATAGTGGAGTACCCTAGGGATCTGTGCTGGGTCCGCTGCTTTTTAACATATTCATAAATGACCTGGAAATGGGAATAATGAGTAAGGTTATCAAATTTGCAGATCACACAAAACTATTCAAAGTTGTTAAAACCCATAAGGATTGTGGAAAATTGCAAGAGGATCTTGATAAAGTGGAAGATGGGCATCCAAATGGCAGATGAAATTTAATGTGGACAAGTGCAAAGTTATGCACCTAGGAAAGAAAAACCCAAACTATGGTTACACGATGCAAGGTTTGACATTAGGAACCACCACCCAGGAAAAAGATTTAGGCATCATCGTGGATAATATGTTAAAACCCTCCGCCCAGTGTACAGCGGTGGCCAAGAGAGCAAATAGAATGCTAGGTATCATAAGGAAAGGAATGGAGAATAAAACAAAGGATATTATAATGCCTCTGCATCGTTCCATGGTGCGACCGCACCTTGAATATTGTGTGCAGTTCTGGTCGCCATATCTTAAAAAGGATATAGTATTATTAGAAAAAGTACAGAGAAGAGCCACCAAAATGATAAAGGGGATGGAAGTATACCCCTATGAAGAATAGCTAAAAAGGTTAGGGCTCTTCAACCTTGAAAAGAGACGGCTGAGGGGAGATATTGTAGAGGTCTATAAATTAATGAATGGAGTGGAGCAAGTAAACATAGATCGATTGTTTGCGCCATCAAAATATAGAAAGACTAGGGGGCATGCAATGAAGCTACAGGGTAACCTATTTAAGACTAATAAGAGAAAATATATTTTCACTCAACATGTAATCAAACTCTGGAATTTGCTACTGGAGAATGTAGTAAAAGCTGTTAGTGTAGCCGGGTTTAAAAAAGGTTTGGACAAGTTCCTGGAGGAAAGGTCTATAAACCATTATTATAGTGGACCCAGAATATCCACTGGGGAAATTGCTAGGTACTTGTAACCTAGATTGGCCACTATTGGAAACAGGATACTGGGCTTGATGGACCTTGGTCTGACCCAGTATGGCATATCTTATGTTTTTATGTTCCACTTCCAGGGCTGCATAATGGTTCTTTAGTTCAAGGGCTGGAGGAGTTGGATTGGTGATTCTGCAAGGCCTGGTGACTCGTGTTCAACCTTCGTCATTCTGTAGGCTCCCATCATCACCTCTGTTAGAGAGTTTGGATGTTTCAAGAAGCATCTCATCAATTTATTTCTCACTGTCTTGAATGCTCCTCAGCCTCGCCACCTCTTCTCTGAGCTCCTTCACTTGTGTCCTGAGAGCTTCAGCATGCAGGCATCCTGCACATGGAACCGGCCCTTCAATTGGCACTGAAATCTCTGTCTGAAGAGGCAGAAGCTGTAACGGGGCAACAGCTTTGGCAGTACGCGTTTTCCCAGCCATTGTTCAGTTAGTGGTTTAAAGAATTGTGAGATCGCATGTTTTCTGTGGGAGCACGCTCTCTTTGGAATTATGCAGTATATCACATCTTGCTGAATTCTGAAAGAAGCTTAAAGCGCACTTATTGCGACAGGTGGTTTAAGCGACACCCTTGCAGGTAATAGGGTTGTTGGTTGTCTATTAGGTTTTTGTTATGTTTTTATGATGATTTTAGTTGTTTAGATACCTATTTCTAATCATTTGTATAGTGCTACAAGGCCTATGCAGAGCTGTTCACAAACACATATAAGACAGTCCCTGTTCCATAGATATACATTCTAGCCAAGACAGACAAGCAGAACAAATGGGAGGTTAGGGTAGTTTAAGGGATATGATAAAACATATAAGGGTATTAAACATAAGGGAGTCAAGATCAAAAAGCAGTCTCAAAGAGGTGAGTTTTGAATCTGGAATTGAATAGATGAAGCCTGATGAACAGACTCAGGTAGTGTTCCTTTTTCTGGATTGTGTTTAATGTTATTATTGGGATTTTAATGTTATTATGTAGGCTCACTGTGATCCACCAAGATCCTTGTATTGCATAGTTACTCACCTGTAACAGGTGATCTCTGGGAACAGCAGGAATCAGTCTTCACATATGGGTGAACGTTAATGATTGAGCCTGCGTGGGAACACTCCCCAGCGTCCAATAGGAAAGCCTTTGGGAGCACTTCACTGCACCTGCGTGCACCCCTTCCCAACTCCTCTCCTCAGTTGAGTTTGAGCTGAGAAGAAGAATAAAGGAAAGAACCCTACAAACTCCTAGGGGAGGAGGGTGAGTTGTGAAGACTGATTCCTGCTGTTCCCAGAGTTCACCTGTTACAGGTGAATAACTACGCTATTCTCCAGGAAGAAGCAAGAATGCAGTCTTCACATATGGGACTCACTAGCTCCCAGGTACCAGACTGGTGTGGGGGAAGGGGGGAAAGCAGTGCTGTCCCTGAGGCAAAAGGCTTGTAGCCGAAGAGTCTGGAAGAGTTGTGGGCCACTGGACTCGATTCCAGGAGGTGATAATCCCCCAATGATAGTCTTGTCTCTTGTAGAAGTCTGGGACAGAGGGTAGGTGTTGAGTTTAGGTCCCAAAGAGATGCTGGAGTACAGCTTGGCCAAAGACAGAATCCCGATGGGAGTCTCTGTCCAGACAGTAGTGTGCAGCAAAAGTATGAATGAAGGACCAGCTAGCTGCTGGGTAGATGTCCTCAATGGCTACTGAATGGAGACTGGCCATGGAGGTTGCCATAGCCCGCACATTATGAGCAGTGATATGACCTTCCATAGAAAGTCTTGCTTGTGCATAAGCAGAAGAAATGCAATCTGCTATCCATCTAGATAAGTGGTTTCCAATCCAGTCCTGGGGTACCCCCAGGCCAGTCAGGTTTTCAGGATATCCATAATTTATTTATTTATTTTTATACACATTTATATACCGCATCTTCCAAAGTTCAGTTGCGGTTTACAATGAACAAATAATTAACAAATCAAGTTTGTTTTACAGTGAACGTTATATTATAACATAACATTTACAAGGAACATCATAATATAAATAGAGTATACAGTCTAAACAGTGAGAAATAATACAGAACAGAGTAAACTATATACAATTTTATATATGTATATATATACATGGAAGTAAAAGGACATAAGTTGTGAAATCATCATGAGTGTGTGTTGTCAGTGTGGGTTAAGGGTTTTTTGCTTGATGCAGATAGGAGCCTGTTTAACCTTTGTCTAAGGGAGGTGATGAGTTGTCTATGTTATAGTGTTTGGTGAACAGATAAGTTTTCAGTTTTTTACGGAGTTCCATGATCTCCGTTAGTGTTCGTAGCTCCTCTGGGAGGGAATTCCAGATAGTTGGGGCTATGTGGGAAAAGGCTCTGTTGATTTATGGGCTCTTGTGTAATCTTTCGGGATCTTTAATCTGTTCATTTGTCCTTTTCTGTGTGTGGGCTTAGATGGTTCTTTGTTTATTAAGTTGCATAGCATAGTTGGGGCCATATCATATAAGGCCTTGAATGAAGTTATTATTGTTTTATAGATTATTCTACTTTGAATTGGTAGCCAATGGAGGGAGGCTAGTATTGGTGATATGTGTTGGAATGAGTTGATTTTCAGTATAATTCTGGCCGCTGCGTTTTGCGCTAATTGCAATCGTTTGATGTTATGTTTTGATATGCCTATTAGAATTAGATTGGCAAAGTCAAAATGTGGAGTTATGGTGGCCTGGATTATGTTGATAAAGTCTTGCGTGGATACTAACGGACGAAGTTGTTTGAGGGTTTTGAGTTTGAAATAGATTTTCTTTATGGTATTGCTAATGTGTGTATCCATTGTAAGGTGTGTGTCTAGTATAACGCCTAGATATCTTATTTCATTTTTTATTTTAATTTCTTGGTTTTGTAGTCTTATGTGTGTTGGGGGGATATAAGATTTGTTCTTAGTCACGATTAGAACTTCAGTTTTAGTGTGGTTTATGTGGAGGTTTTGTGCTTTTAGCCAGGTTGTGATTTCATTATAGCAGTCTGATAGGATCTGTAGAGGTAGATTGGGTATCGTGAATGGAATATACATCATTATATCGTCTGCGTATAGATGATATTTTACTCCAAATTTTTTGAATATGTTGCAGACTG
This sequence comes from Ichthyophis bannanicus, assembly GCA_033557465.1. Lineage (NCBI taxonomy): Eukaryota > Metazoa > Chordata > Amphibia > Gymnophiona > Ichthyophiidae > Ichthyophis > Ichthyophis bannanicus. Next base: position 645,990,707 of record CM066032.1, read on the forward strand.
GTTTTATGTATATATTGAAAAGCAGTGCTGACAGCGCTGAACCTTGTGGTAATCCAATTTCTTGTTTATATGTGGTTGAATTTTGATTACCTATTCTAACATTTTGCGTTCTATTATTTAGATAGGATGAGAACCATTTATGTACTGTGGAGTTTAAGCCTATTTGTCTCAAGTTGTTGAGCATTATGGTGTGGTGTACGCTATCGAACGCAGCAGAAATATCAATAAAAAGTAGAATGAAGGCCTGGTTATGATTGTCAATCCCTCTTAGGAGTGCATCTATTAAAACTGTGAGGAGTGTGTCTACTCCATGGCGGGGCCGAAAGCCATATTGTTGCTCATCTAGTGGGTAAGAGGTGTCTAGGAAGTCCTGTGTCTGTAGTTGAACCACTTTTTCAATTATTTTAGCCAAAAATGGTATGCTTGATATGGGTCTATATAATGTAGGCATAGTTTTATCAAAAATGGTATGCTTGATATGGGTCTATATGATGTAGGCATAGTTTTATCAAGTTTGCTGTTCTTAAGGATTGGCCGTATTTGTGCGTGTTTGAGTGATAGTGGGAGATAGCCTTGGGTTAGGGAGAGGTTCACTATTGAGAGGATGTATGGTAATAAAATTGGTAGTGTATTTTTTATCCATGTTACTGGACATGGATCTAAATATGATGTTGTGGTATTGAGACTGATGATGATGTTTTTTAGTGTCTCTTTAGTTATGGGATTAAACTCTAACCATTCATCTGATGGCTGGTGTGATGAGTTAATAATGTCAATAGACATTGACGGTGTTTTTGCTTTATTTTGATAATGGTGGGCTAAGGTTTGAACTGAGATGTCAGTAATTTCGCTGTCAGAATTTTGTGGGTTGGTTAGGTTTCTTATAATGGTGAATAATTCTCTTGGCCTATTATACGATTTTGATAGTATTTTAGCATAATATTCTTTTTTTATGCTGTCCAAGGTTTCTTTGTATTTGGTGAGGTGGGTATTGTATATTTCTTTGTGTATTGTCAATTTAGATTTGCGCCAATTGTGTTCTAGTTTTCTAAGATTCCGTTTCATTTGTTTCATTTCATTTCTCTCTCATGCATAATGAATATGCATGAGAGAGATCTACATACAATTGAAGAAGTGCATGCAGATCTATGTCATGTATATTCATTGTGGATACCTTGAAACCCTGACTGGCCTGGGAGTACTCCAGGACTGAGTTGGGAACCACTGATCTAGATAGAGTACATTTCATCACCGGCAGACCCAGGTGACTAGGATCAAAGGAAATGAATAATTGAGAGATCTTACATAAGAACATAAGATATGCCATACTGGGTCAGACCAAGGTCCATCAAGCCCAGTATTCTGTTTCCAACAGTGGCCAATCTAGGTCATATGTACCTAGCAGTTTCCCCAAGGGACACAGGTTCCACAATGCTTGTATTGGTTCAAGCATTGATATCCTGGGTCCCTTCTTAATAATGGTTTATGGACCTTTCCTCCAGGAACCTGTCCAAACCTTTTTAAACCCTTTTTTTAAAGATCTTCTGTGATCTTTAGTTTTATCCAATAGTAGGCCAGTGCTCGCTTGCAATTTAAAGTGCGTAGCACTGCTTCAGCCCGAGACGCATGTGTCTAGGGAAGAAAATTGGGAGGATTATTGACTGGTTTAGATGGAAAGGGGAAACCACCTTTCAGAGGAAGTGTGGATGGGTACGGAGAACCACCTTGTCATGGTGGAACAGAGTATAGGGAGGATCCACCACTAGAGCTTGCAGCTCACTGACGTGGCAAGCTGAAGTGAAGGCAATAAGGAAGATGATCTTCCAAGATAGAAACTTCAGTGAGGTGGTGGCTAAAGGTTTGAAAGGTGGCTTTAGAAGTTACGCCAGAACCACATTTAGATCCCAGGCCACCCGAGGCGGCTTAATGGGTGGCTTAGGCAGCAGGAGACCCCGCATGAAGCATGCTAATAAGTGGTGTGAGGAGATATGCTGTCCCTCCCATTGGTTTGTGAGAGGCCGTAATGGCACTAAGAAGAACTCTCACCAAGTTAGTTTTCAGACCTGTCAAGGATAAGTGGAGGCGATATTGTAGAAGTGACTCCACCGGGCAAGAAAAGGGGTCAGTGTCCTTTGGGGAGCACCAGAGGGCAAACCTATGCCATTTGAAGGCATAAGATTGCCTGGTGGAATCCTTATGAAATGCAAGGACATCTTTGACTGCCTGTGGTAGGTCGAGGTCAGCAAGCACTAGCCCTTCTGTAGCCATACTGTTAGGCATAGGCAGTGAAGACTGGGATGTAGGAGCATCCCATAGTCCTGAGAGAGGAGGTCTGGTGCAAATCCCAGGTTTAGTGGCTGAGTCTGCGCAAGGCGATGGAGGAGAGAAAACCATGGTTGACGGGGCTAGAAGGGAGCTATGAGAATCATCGAGCCCCGGTTGGCCTGTACCTTGAACAGTGTCTTGGGTATCAAGGGGATGGGAGGGAATGCATAGAGCTGCCCCTGCTCCAAGTGGAGAAGGAAGGCATCCGGGGCTTGTTGGTGCAGCGATGGAACCCTCGAGCAGAAGAGTGGAAGCTGTGTGTTTTGCGGAGTGGCAAAAAGATCTATGAGTGGGGTTCCCCATGTTTGGAAGATCTGAGCAGCCATCTCCCGATGCAAGGATCCATTAGTGTGAAGGATACAGCTTAGCCTGTCTGCTAGGACATATTTATTATTTTTTTATTTTATTTTACAGCTGTTTTTATACTGCTTTATCCTTCAGTCAAAGTAGTTTACATTGAAACAGAACGATTGCAATGAACAGGACAGTCAACTTGGATTAATTTTGAAATATAAAAAGGGGGGTGACTGTATAGTATTATACACAGGGGTGTGAGGCGGTGAAGGTTGGGGTGTTTAGAAGGGAGGGGGTTATGGAGAGGGGAAGGAGCAGATGAGAGTTATGTTTGAGGGTTGCATTCAATGAAAATATGGATTTTAAGGGTTTTTCTAAAGGAGGCAGCATTGGTCGCAGTTCTTAAGGTTTCTGGGATAGAGTTTCATAGAAGTGGTGCATAGAGAGAGAATGCTCTCTTGGATGTGGTGGCATTGGTTCTTGTGAACATCGGTGGGGTCTGTAATGTGTTTCTTGAGTTAGGTCGTCGTCCTCTGTTGTCGGGTGTGATCTTGATCAGAGTTTGTAGGTGTGGTGGTGCAGAGGCATTGAGGATTTTGAATATTATGAGGATAGCTTTTAATTTTATATGTTCTATTATGGGGAGCCAATGTAACTGAGGAGAGGAGTGATGTGCTCTGATCATCTTGCATTGAGGAGGATTCTAGCAGCCGTGTTAAGTGCAAGTTGGAGAGAGTGGATTGTTGAGTTTGGTATGCCTTGGGAGGTATTACAGTAATCGAGGTGGGGGAATATAGTTGCTTGGTGGATAGAACGGAAGTCATGTTCTGATAGGAGTGGTTTGAGGTTCTTGATTGTTTTGAGCTTAATGTATATATTCTATGTTATGTTTCAATTTTTTTTTATTCTATTGTTTAAATTTCACAAATAAATCAAGGACAAGCTTGTACAGAGAAGGTATAATGCCAGAAAAGGTACAAAAAAAAAATAAAGAAAACTTCATAAAACATTTACACCTGCAGTCCACTATGGGGCAAATATTTATCAAATACATAGAAGGGCTGGAGGAGCCCCACTATCTAATATCCAAGAGAAAAAAAGAACAAAGGAAAAAACAAGAGGGCTGGAGAGAACCCAAGGCTACCCAATATTAGACCCGCCATCATGCCACCCAAGCACTATCAGAAGGGGAGGAGGTAATACGAATTCTAACATTTGTAAACACAGAAAGATCTGTCGGTCGGAAAAAATAAATAAATCTTTGTGACCTATAGACCACAATACATTTACAAGGAAATCTAAGGTAAAAGGTAGCCCCCAACTCCAAAACGCCCGGTCTTAGCAAAAAGGAATTGTTTCTGCCGTTTCTGTGTGTCTCTTGAAGCATCTGGAAAAATCTTTTGCCCATAGAAAGGCACAGAACGTTTAGCGTAATACAACCAAAGTAACCAGTCTCTATCAAATATTAGGGAAAACGTTACCACCAAAGTAAACGTTTGTAATAAGGTTGGCTCAGGAGACTTCAGAATCTCTGAGACATTAATAGCATCCATAGAAAATGATTTTCCCATAGCTCCAGTGACTTTTTTCCCTGACGGCAAATAGAAGACCTTGACTATCGGTGGCATTAACTCTGCAGTCACTGCCAGGTTCTCCATCAGGTATTTCTTAAAAAAGATCCATTGGCAAAGTACTTTGAACAATCAGAAAGTTCAAAACACGAAGGTCAAAAACATATGCAATGTTTTCCAAATTTTCCACTTTTGCCCTTAGCAGAGTGTTATCTTTAATTAGTGCAGTACTGGTATCTTCAAAAGTATTCAACTTAGTCTCATGCTTTTCTACTTTTTTTTTTAATACTTTATTTAATATTTATTTATTTATTTAACAATTCTTTTATACCGCGCTATTATAATCAGTGCGGTGTACATAGAACAAGAACATACTACAATGCATACAAGTAACATTGAGTTTTACATTGAACAGGGAACTTCAACAATAGGACAACCGGGGGAACTATGTACAGATTAACTTAATGGTATATACAGTAATATCAAACTCGATTGGATGTTACAATGTGGTTCACTAATAAGACTAGAGAGAAAGGTTGACCAACTAGCCCTTTTCAGGTTGTATTGAGGTGGTAGTTTTGTTAGTGACTAGGTTGACTTCTGGGTAGCATTTTGTGAACAGGTGGTATTTCAATGCTTTTCTGAATAGGATTAGGTTTTTGATAGCACGGATTTCGTGAGGTAGTGCATTCCAGTTTAGAGGAGCAAATAAGGAGAAGGCCCTGTTGGAGGTGGCCTTAGTACACTTCGTTATTATCTTCGGGACAATTAAGGTGTTCATTGATGTGGTTCTCCTTTTTCTGTTTTCCAGGGTGCCATGGATGAGCTTGCTGATTGGCGTAGGGGGGTAGTTATTTAGTGCCTTGAAAGTAAGGACTAAAGACTTATATTGGATTCTGGCATGTAATGGTAACCAATGCAGTTCTTTCATGATGGGTGTTATATGGTCAGATCTTGATGAGCCGGAGAGGACTCTGGCGGCTGTATTCATGGCTAGGCGGAGCGGGTTTAAAGTTGATTGAGGGAGGCCATGTAGGATGATGTTGGCAAAATCCAGGTGTGGGAGGACTAATGCTTGGAAGGTTGTTCGGAAGTCTGTGGGATCTAGTAGGGAGCGGAGGTGACGTAGCGATTTGATCTTATAATATACGTTTTTTGTGATGTTCTTGACATGAGTTGTCATATCCAAGTGCTGATCCAATGTGATGCCGAGGTAACGGATGGTAGCTTTTGCTTTCAACTCTATGTTGTTGACGAGTAGTGATGGAGGCGGTATGAACTTACGGTTCCTTGTGACAAAAAGAACGTCAGTTTTGCTGTGGTTTATCCGAAGGTTTTGTGATAGCAACCATTCAGCTACAGCTTCAAAACATTTGATTATTGGGGAGAATACTGGATGTTCAATTGTGAACGGCATATATAGGAGGATGTCATCTGCGTAAGCGAGACATTGTACATTAAAGGATCTGATCAAGTCACATATAATAACCACCAGCACAGAACAGCAAAGCCAGACAACAAGCCTCTGAGCGAGTTGCACTCTTTATTTATTTTATTTATTTATTTAACTGCATTTATATACCGCTTTTCACCGGGTCAAAGCGGTGTAACATATAACATAAGGGGGGGGGCAATTTTTCAGGGTGGGGCCATCACCAAGGGCAATGCCTCTTATCCCCGTCCAGAGGCACACATCCTATACAAGTGTGTTAACACATTATAATATTTTAAACCCTGCTCCCCTTCCCCCCCAACCACAATCACAGATCCCATCATTGCTCTCAAGGCACACTAAGCACACTAATGCCCCTTCCCCTTCCACACTGTACTATCTCTTACCCTCATCCCATCTCTATCCCTCCCAGTTAATAGCCCACATTCACAATTTCGTTCCGGCAATATGGTTCTAGATTGTGAATGTAAGGTTCCCAGATCAACAAGAAAGAGGACCATCTCCGTACACTGCCCCTTGCCCTCCATCGTTCTGCAAGCATCAGCTGGTGGAAACTGTTACGCCATTCCCAAAAAGTCGGCGGGAACTGATCTCGCCATCTACGAAGGCCTTTACTCACCAGACATGCCTTCCACACCAACAAATGCTCCCATTTCCCCTTGAGAAAGGTTGGGCTCAGCTGATCCAGGACCACAAAGGAATCAGTCCAGGAGACCCTCTGCTGTATCAACCCCGCTATAAAGGTACTGATCCGAGCCCAGGAGGCATGAATACGTCGACACTCCCACCATATATGTATTAAATTAGCTAGTGGTTCTGAACACCTTGGGCAGCTACCATCCAAGGTGATATGACTACGCAATGCTCTTCTGGGCGAGAAGTGCACTCGAGTTATACATTTAAATTGTACTTCCCTCCATCGTGCTCCCTCCGCCAGCTCTGTAATCCGACCCAGGGCAGTCCTGATAGACCTGGATGGGAACTCTCGTCCCAGCTCTGTGGCCCAAGCTGTCTCAACTCTCCCAAACTCTGCCTTGACTCCGTAACACTCAAGCCTTGCTTTTAGCACAGCTATCGAAGGAGGTTGATCTCTCCCTAATTCAAAAAATTCTAAAATCTGTGCCGATCTTTCTACGCTGAGCTCCGCCGCCGGCAACGCAGCCACATAGTGAGAAAGCTGCATATAGGCAAAGTATTGATTAGCACGCAACTTGTATTCCCCGCACAGGGATAAAAATTATTTACATTTACCCGAGGGATCTACTACATGCCCTAGATTCTGAATTCCCTTCTCCAGATTTGGAACGTACTTGTCTCAGTACCTCAGGTAAAATTCACATTACCTTGTATTGGCAGCCAGCTCGATACCTTCCAATTTCGTTTCTAATGTCTATTTAATTGTCTCCACGTACGCCGCACCGAACTCAACATCATGCTCCACTTGATTCTACTCTGCAGCTGTGCGCTATCCATGTGCAATACTGCTAGTACCGTATAGGGGGCTACAAAAGCCTCTTCCAGCGCTCTAGGCGTATAAATTTCTGTTCCACCTAGCCAATATCCAATATGACGTGCCTGACAAGCTAACGCATATAACCATAGATCAGGGAACCCGATCCCTCCCTTGCTCCATTTACCAATCAAACGGTTCATTGGGATACGAGCTCTAGCCCCTTTCCACAAGAACCCCTGCATTTCCTTTTCAAGGCAACGCAAGTCCTGCTGCAATAGCCACACAGGAAGGGTCTGCATCCAGTACAAAATGTGTGGTAGGACCACCATCTTCACAGCTGCCACTCTCCCCAATAAGGACAATGGAAGAGGATTCCATGCTTTTAACTGAATCCGCAAGCGAGACAGAATTCTCTCTAGGTTACAAGCACATAACTCTTGTGGCCATCTCATCAAGATGATACCCAGATAGACAAACTTATTTTCCGCCCATTTGAGCGGAAAGTCAGCCCCCCCCAACGTCCCTGAAGCTGTCCCGACGCATCCAGTGTCTCTGACTTATCTTCATTGATACGTAGTCCTGCAAATCTACCAAAAGACACAAATTCCTCCATCAGCCGTGGCAAAGATTCTCTAGGGGAGAGCAAATGCACTAACAGATCATCAGCGAAGGCCAATAGCTTAAAGCCCTGTGAACCATAGACACTCCACGTATATTACTATCTTGTTCCACTGCGAATTAGAGGATCCAAAGGCAAAACAAACAAAAGTGGGGAAAGGGGACACCCCTGCCTTGTACCTCTGCCCAGGGAGAATGCCTCCGACAAAACCCCATTACAAAGCGCCCTTGCCGTCGGATTCACATAGAGACTTTCCACCATTTTACAGAAGGCGGGCCCCCAGGCCATAAAGTGGCAATAAGTATTACAGATACTGCCAGTTGACCCGGTCAAACGCTTTTTCCGCGTCAAAACTAACCAGAAGTGACTGCAATTGCTGATCCTGCAACCATTCTAGGGAGGCCAATATCTTATGCAAATTGCACACCCCATACCGTCCTTTTACAAAGCCTACTTGAGACCCATGCACCAATTTCCATAGCACTCCTGCCAGGCGGTCCGCCAAGATCTTCGCCAACACTTTCAAATCAAAATTCAATAGGGATATAGGTCTCTACGAGGCCGCCTGAACTGGGTCCCTCCCTGGCTTGGGTATTAAGATAATATGCGCCTGATTACTCCCCCATTGAAATGTGCCTCGCTCCGTTCTTTGGCGGTACACTGCTGCTAATATCATCAGACCCATATTATCAGACAGTAATTTATAGAATTCAGCTCCAAAACCATCTGGGCCAGGCGCCTTATAACAGCTGGCCTTCGAGATGACCTGTTGCACCTCCTGTGCTGTTACAGGCCTACCCAACTGAGCACCCTGTTCCGCACTCAGTCTGGGAAAATCCAGTTCCCTCGAATAGTCCACCATTCTATCAGGGGAGACTTCCTCTGCTGTGTATAGCTTTTGAAAGAAACGCCTAAATACCTCGGCTATGGCCGCACTATCTTTTTGAAACTCTCCCTGGTCGTCTCGGATTGCTGCCACTACTTTCGTACCCCTTTGACCCTTCAAACAGCGTGCCAACAATTTACCCGGTTTATCCCTATGACAATGTAACTTATAACGGTAATACAATAACGACTTCTTGGCTCTCTGATGTATCAACTCATTTAAAGCTACCTGGGTTTCCCATAGTTTCTTCCTGTTCTGTGCAGTAGGGTGTCACGCACTAAGACGTCTCACCTGAGTTATTTATTTTATTTATTTATTTATTTATAGTCTTTTCTATACCGCGCTATTCAGCATCAGCGCGGTTTACAGTAAACAATGAACACACACATTTCCAATAGTACTTTGTGTTTACATATGAACAGGAGATTCAACTTGGCTAACAGGGGAACTATATACAATAACAATATATACAAATCACAGAATAGTCATGTGCTCGTATGGTTTCAGGCAGTGGAGATATTGGTGGATTCAGCAGTTTGTACTGAGCTTCTATTGATTTCCGGGTAATATAGGAGGAAGAGGTAGTGTTTCACGGCTTTTATGAATTGGAATATGTCTGTGATTGTTCGGATGTGGTGAGGGAGGTTATTCCAGATCATTGGTGCATAAAATTTGTAGGCCCTGCTGGATGTTGACTTGGTGCATTTAGTTATTGATTTTGGGACTATCAAGGTGTTTTGGGCTACTGACCTTCTGTCTCTATTGTGGGATGTTATCTGGATTAGCTCAGTTAGTGATGCTGACGAGAGACCTTTGGTGGCTTTGAAGGTGATTAGCAAGGTCTTAAATGTAATTCTACCTTGAATCGGAAGCCAGTGGAGTTGTTTCATAATGGGTGAGATATGGTCTTTCATGGATGCTCCGTGTAGAACTCTTGCTGCGGTGTTCATTGCCATTTGCAGTGGGTTTAGAGTGGTTTGAGGGAGTCCCTGTAGTATTGCATTCGCAAAATCAAAATGCGGAATGATTAGTGCCTGATAGATGGTTCTGAAATCATCAGGCTCAAGCAGAGATCGCAGGTATCTAAGGGATCTAATTTTATGATATACTGCCCTTACAGTGTTACTTATATGCGCTTGCATATTTAGGTTCTGGTCTAGTGTGACGCCGAGGTACCTGATCGCGGATTTGATCTGGAGGTCTGCGTCCTTCACTTTTAGTACTGCCGGTGCTGTGAAGTTGCGGTTCCTTGTAATGAACATCACCTCCGTCTTCTTGTGTTGAATCCGGAGGTTTTGGGATTGTAGCCAATTGGATATTTCATTTATGCAGCATGTTATTGATGAGAGGTCGGGGTTTTCTGTTGAAAAAGGCGTGTATAATAGCACATCATCTGCGTATATCATGCAGTTAACGTTGAAAGACCGGATCAGGTTGCAGATAGGTTGCATGTATATGTTGAATAGCAAGGCGGAGAGGGAGGATCCTTGTGGGACACCTTGGCTTTGGTGGAATGGATCTGATGATGTGTCTCTGGATCGTACCTGCTGCCATCTGTCCGAGAGGTAGGACCTGCACCACTCGAGTGCTTTACCGGAGATTCCTTTCTCTTTGAGGCGTTCTAGGAGGCGTTCATGGCTCACGGAGTCGAATGCTGCCGCAATGTCAAGGAAGACAAGAACAAAGCCTTGGCGGGCATTGTCAATGCCTGATATTATGCTGCTGAAGAGTGTGGTAAGAAGGGTTTCAACCCCGTGGGCTTCTCTAAATCCATGTTGGCATGGATCCAGTGGTGCATTGGAATCAATGTGATCTTGTATTTGTCTCTGAACTTCCTTTTCCATTATTTTTGCTAGCATTGGTATGCTTGCTATCGGTCTGTAGGATTCCGGTTTCTGTTGGTCGAATTTGTTGTTTTTTAGTAGAGGTCTTATTGATGTGTGTTTGAGGGTGCGTGGGAAAGCACCTGTTGTAAACGATTGTTCCATGAGTCTGAATATGAGGGGACTGAGGTCAGTCCGTAGTTCTTTGATCCAGAAAGCCGGGCATGGATCAGATTGTGCGGTAGTTGTGTTGATGGCTGTTATGGTGTCTTCAATGCGTTGTTTGGATGGAGTCGTGAAGGTAGTGAGTGGTTTTTGAATGTAAGGCTGAGAGATAGTGCTGGATGCAGGGTTGTTGTTTATCTGACAGAGTTTGGTTTGAAGATAGTCCGCATATGTTTGAGGATGGATTCCATTTGCTTGTTCTGATGCAGGTTCTGTTGTAAGTCGCTTAACAAGGGTAAACAGGTCGTGAGGTTTGTTGAGGGATCTTTTTAAGGTGTCGGTGTGGTAACGTCTCATGGATTCAGTCACTGCGGTACGGTGCGCTGTGAGTTGTAAATTGTAAGCATTTTGGTCTACTTCTGAGCGTGAGCGGCGCCAGCGTCTCTCAAGTTTTCTTAGTGTCGCGAGTGAGGCTTTCAACTCAGTAGAGTACCAGGTTGCTGTGTGTCGTTTCCCTTGAGATTTGTTATTTGATGGGCGAACAGCGATTGAGCTGAGTATCTCATTCCAGTCGGAGACTAGTTCGTCTGGGTTCTGTGCTGGTGAGGTTATTAGTGGGGTTGCTGATTTCAGGATTAGTTCTTTGTTGAATGGTTGGAATCTTCTTGGTGGATTGCTGGATTGACCGACTGCTGTGTTTTCTTCCTTTTGGCCATGGCTTGGCTGAGGAATTTGGAATAGGATTAACGAGTGATCTGACCATGGAACTGCAGTGATTGATGGTTCAGGGATGGTTGGTCCTCTGATTGTTGCGTCTGTTGTGAATATTAGATCTAGCATGCCTCCTTTTATATGGGTAGGTTCCTTGATTAGTTGGCTGTATCCTAGATCCTTCAGGGCTTCGAGAAACGCCTTTGAGTGAGAGTCTTGCAGGGAGGGGAGGTTGAAATCTCCTAGTACCCAGTTTGTTCTATGCGGGCTCTGGGAGTTTGCGGCCATGTCGATTATTGTTGCTAGTGCATCTGGATCAGACGATGGAGCTCTGTAAAGTAGATTGATGGAGGAACACTTATTCTGTATCGAGATTGTGTCTAGGAGCGGCAAGCTGGTTGCTTCCTTTATGTTGAATTGAAGGTCAGATCTGGTAATTGCGAGGACGCCACCTCCTCTTTTGCCGGATCTGTGACATGTATGTACAGAGAAGTTAGCGGGCAGGAGCTGGTTGAGTAGCACGTTGTCATCACAGGAAAGCCATGTCTCAGTGATCAGTAGTAGGTCAAGGTTGTGTAGTGATATCATATCTGAGATGACCGGCCATTTTTTACGTACAGATCGGGCATTTACAAGGGCGCATTTCACGATTCGGGGGAGGGGGTTTTCTCCCTGTTTCTGCTGTTACCTGCTGTTCAAGTCAAATAATTTGCGCTGCTATCAATCTCCTCTTCCTTGCTGCAAATCCTATTATATCACCTCTCAATACCACTTTGGCGGTTTCCCAAACCAATTCTGGGTCTTCCTGATGGCATTGGTGAATTGTCTCAAATTCCTGCCAACGCTCACGAAGGTACTGGTGGAACTGGGTATCTTTAAACAGATCCAAGGGAAACCACCAAATGCGAGTATGTCGGGTTTCTCCCCCCCCCCCCCACTGCAGATCTATCCAGATCAGGGCATGATCCGAAATCTCTATAGGGCCTATTTGTGCATCCCCTGTTTGGGCAAAAAGGCTCTCAGATATCAAAAGATAATCAATCTGTGCACTGGAGCCATGTGCCCTAGATTGGTGAGTAAAATCCTTTTCAGAGGGGTGAAATAACCTCCATGGGTCCACTACTCCCAGCCTGGTGCAAAATCTTTGCAACACCTGAGCCGTCTGGATTCTTTCCCGTGTTACAATCCCTCTGGATGTGACTATGTTCACTTCAAATACCCCATTGAAATCTCCCCCCAGTATCAGAGGAATTTCTGGTGGTAGTTCCACTTTTGATGCAAGACGATTATAGAGGTCCTGATCTAACATATTGGGGCTATATAGATCCCCTACTATCACCGCCCTACCCTCCAGCACTCCCTGCAGTAACACGAATCTCCCAGTCGGATCAGTAACTTCTCTTTCCATTACAAATCGCACGCGTTTGTGGAGCAAGATAGTCACTCCCCCTTTTTTTACCTATCGCCGGTGCCCCCCAGACCTGGCCCACCCAATCCCTACAGAGTTTGAAATGCTCCTCGTCAGTCTGGTGGGTTTCTTGCATCATCGCAATATCACACTGCTGTCTGGCTAGTGCTTTCAAAATTTTATACCTCTTTATTGGGTTTCCCAGTTCACAGACATTCCACAAAACTATCTTCAGGGCATTAGGGCAGTGTCAAGTCCCATCCATGCTTTTAGTCTTACTTTCATAGAGGAAGCTCTCCCAGCCTGAAGCTTCCCCTTATTTTCTCCACTAAATCTTTCGAGCTGTCTCTCTCTAATTCCTTGATTGCGATTTACCCCCCAACTAGTCTCTGTGGGCCCCCCTCTCTATGTATCTTCCCTCTTATCCTCCCCTCCCCTCCTCTCCCCTGTTCCTTTGTTCCCCCTTCCCCCCCTCCTGTCCTCCTCCCCACACGCTATCCCTCCTCGTCTACCCAGTCACACTAGACGTGTCCGGACTCCCCTCTCCCCCCTTCCGATTTCTCCCCCTCGCCTCCTCTTCGCTTCTGAGGATAAACGTATACAGGGCATAAACAGCATTGCCTGACAACCCGTAAACATGAATAACAAAACATGTTAACAAAACATTACTGTAATCTTGAACAAGCTTTCATCTAGAAGAGAACATTGTATTCTCCCTTCTGGTCTTTCGCTCTGTTGGAGTCCCTTTCCAGAGCCCTCCCACCCGGTTGCTCTTATCCCATCAGTCACTCTCATTTAGCTCCTTTACAGTTAGTCCCTGTAAAATTCAGGACCTCGCTCAAATACTCAGTCTCCGGGTATCTTGTATCCCACTCGAGAGGCTCTCATGATGCTCCTGGTTGCTCTGCCACATGGGTTGTCGCTTGCCTCCCTAGCTGTTCCACGTACGGAGAGGCCTCCTCTGCCGAGTCAAAGACCCGGTGCGCTCCCTCGTGTATGACATGTAGGCGTGCCGGGTATTGCACTGTGAACCGGATATTAGCAGTTATTAGTTTCTGACACAGTGGCGCATGCGCCCTGCGGCGCTGACTTAGGGCCACAGAGTAATCTTGCGTTATTCTAATTTTCATATTGTCCGCTTCAATGACTCCTCGTCTCCAGGCCCCTCGCAGTACTGCTTCTTTATGTGTAAACTGCAAGAATTTTGCCAGGACCAGCCTGGGCCTAGGGTCCCGCGATTTCTTGTGGCCTACTCTGTGGGCCCTCTTGATAACAACATTAGCTCTTTCTCCTTCCCCCTCCATTAGAGAGGTAGACAGAGTTTCTATATAGCGCTTTAGATCTTTGTCCAAGATCGAGTCTGAGATGCACAAAAACCTGAGATTGTTGCGTTGGGAACAGTTCTCGAGGTCATCCAGCTTTGTTTCCTGGGCTCTCAGCGTGGCCTGCACTTGTTCCAGCTTCCGGGTTAGCCTTTCCGTTTCCTCCTCTGCATGTGCGATTTGGGTCTCCGCCTCCTGCATGCAGGTGCCAAGCAGATCAAATGAACTCTGTAAGGTATCCATCTTATTTTGCAGCATTTCAAACTGTGTTGTCAGCGTGGCCGAAACCGTCACCGAGATCTCCTCCACCAAAACCGCTGAAGGCGTCTTACAGGGCCCTGGGGGTGACTCTGCCATTTTCTGCTGCCCCACCGCATGGTCCTTATCACTCCTCCCTGCCTTCACCGCTGACGCCATTCTCCTCCGCTTGTCAGAGGTTAGCCCCCTCACTTCTTCCAGCACTTGGGGGATTATAACCACGCTATTCCACCTCACAAAGACAGCGCAATGCTGCCGGTATGGAGGAGGGGAGTCCGGAGCTGAAGCGGAATGCGTCCACCCAAGCTCACCACATCACGTGACCTCCTTTCTACTTCTTTTTAATTACATCCGTTATACCCATACACAATTCCACTTTTTGAGCAACGGTATTAACCTGAGACGAAAATCCTGCACATTGCCTTGCCAAGTTCTTGGAAAGTGAAGTAATTGCCTCCCAGATATTATGTAATTTTTTGAGATCGCTGAAGAGCAAATGGAACTGGGGCTTTTGGAGATCCAGCGAGAGCTTCTTTCATAGACTCCCCTCTGACCGGGGATGGCTCCCCTGCCTCCATTCTCCCTGCAGATAGCCCAGAAGAAAATAGGGCAGCCGCTTCACCTCCTTCTACGCCCGCTCCCTGCTACAGCATGAAAGGAACACCTCCCTTGGGCTCCACAATCATGCCTGCTGACGTACCAGGGGCAGCAGCACTAGGGATACGAGTCTCGGGAGACAAGCTGACATCCAAGGCAGGCAGGAGTGCCAGTTTCTCCAATGGCTCTCCCATTGCTGAACCTCAGAAATTGTGACAAATCAGTCCATAGGACTCGAACTGGCCAGGTGGGGCTTCACAAGGTAAGCCATAGTCTTCTCCTTTCATTTCGGCATAAAAAGGAAATACAGTGCTCTCTTCACGCAGCCATTTTGGAAATGCTCCCTTCGTATATGTGTTTTGAAGGTAAGGCGCTGGTCCAGAGCAACTCCAAGGTACCGTATACTTTGCTTCACTTGCATAGCTCAAACCATTCTAGCACGCAACACACCACACCTTGTACATAGCTCACCCCAATCTAGCACACGATACAACACACACTCAACTAAATTGCACCCTCACTGCATGATTAACACACTCACTTTACCCGATTGTTTGCTGTGATACCACCTTGATTAATATGATAAGGCGGTTTAAAAATACTGTTAAATAAATAAATAAATAAATGTGTGTTCCGTCGATAGGCATGACAGGTGGTGGTGTGAAGGTAGCGCCTCTAGTGATAAAACATGGCCTTGGTCTTCTTGAGATTTATGTTTAGGTTCTGACTCATGAGCCAATTTTGGATTTTGGAAAAGCAGCTTGCAATGGGTATGATGTTGATACTTATTGTGTTAATAGGTGTGTAAATCATTATGTCATCTGCATAGATGTGGTAAAGGATGTTGCAGGACTTCATTATGGTACATATTGGTTGCAGGAATAGGTTGAATAGTAATGCTTAGAGGGTTGAACCTTGAGGGAATTCTTGGGTTTGTGTGTATGGGGATGAGTTTATTTGGTCTATTCTGACTTGCAGTTTACGGCCTGTCAGGTAGAATTTGAACCATGAGAGGGTGGTGTCTGATAAACCAATAGATTGTAGTAGTTGTATTATGAGATGATGTGGGATGGAGTCGAATGTTGCTTTAATATCCAGAAATATAAGAATAAAACCAGATTTGGGTTTGTCAGTGCCTTTAATAAGGTTGTCAAGTATGCTAGTCATGATGGTCTCTACTCCATGTTTTTCTCTGAAGCCATATTGTTGGTGGTCTAGTGGCTGATTCGTATCTATGTAGTCTTGGAGCTGTCTGTATATGATCTTCTCCAATACCTTGGTTAGAAATGGGAGACTGGCTATGGGTCTATAGGATGATGGCTGGTTTATGTCATTGGATGTCCCCTTCCTGATAGGGCAGATAGAGGCTGACTTGAGTTCAGGTGGTGCATATCCCTGAGTTAGTGAAGGTTGAATGATTTTTAGTATTGATAGAATGAGTTCCTGTTTGGTTGTCTTGATCTAGCTGGCTGGACAGAGGTCGAGTGGTGGGTTGGTTGTGTTAATACTCGTGATGACTTTCTCTAGATATTCTGATGTAAATATCTGGAATGTGCTCCATGTGATCTGATGTGTGGTTCTGGTTGCTGCTGTTATATGTTGGCTTGTATTATTAACGTATGCTGAGGTTAGAGTTTGGAAGTGGAGGAGTAGCCTAGTGGTTGGGGCAAGGTACTTCAGGCCGGAAGGTCGGGGGTTCAAATCCCACTAAAGGACAGCAACCTTGGGCCGGAAGGACTGGGGTTTCTAGTCCCACAGGTGCTCCTTGTGGTCTTGGGCAAGCCACTTAACCCTCCATAGCCCATGTTCCCTGTAAAATAGTTATCTCCAAGTTATAATGCCCTGTTCAATGTAATTTCAGTTTGTTCAATGTAAACCGCACTGATGCAGAATAGCACGGTATACAAGAGAATGTAAATAAATAAAATAAATAAAATAAGTAGTCAGTCATTGCCTTGTAGTGTGAGGTTGGCTTTTTCTGTTCGATGTGTAGGATCTTTGCAGAGTGTTTTGACTATGTTGAAGAGCTCCTGAGGGCGGTTTAAGGAGCTTTGGATTATCTTGGCATAGTAGTCTTTTTTTGCATAGTTGGTGGCAGCTTGGTATGCTTGTAGCTTACGTTTGTACATATCGAGTTTGTCATCTGATTTAGTGCTCCTCCATTTTCTTTCTGTAATTCGCAAGGTGTTTTTCAAGTCCTTTAATAGGGGTGTGTACCAATTTGCTTTGTTTTCTCTGGAGTATGGTTTTGAGGGGGTGATTTCATCGAGGTCTCGGTTATTGCCTTGTTACAGTTGTATATTAGAGTATCCATGTCGTGTGCGTCATCGGGGTAGTTTTGCAGCTTGGGGAGTATGTTCGCTAGGAATTTTTCCTTGTCCCAGTTGTGGAATCTGTGTGTGAAATGTTCTGTATTGCGTTGTTTGAGTTCCTTTATTTCTGGAGGTATGGTTATTGATATTATTTTGTGGTCTGACCACGGGACATTGTGGTGGTGAGTGTTGGGATCTGATGCTGGTTGAGGATGTTGTATGGTAGGAAAATCATATCAAGGGTGTTGCCTTTGATATGGGTGGCTTGGTTGACAGTTTGGCTTTAGACTAGGGATTCCATCACTTCAAGCAAGTTGTTTGCTTTGATTGGAGGTGCAGAGGCGAGGTTGAGATCACCTAGTATCATGAGGTATTTCTTGTTTGTGTTATTGTTACAAATGGTTTCCAGGATAGTCAAGGCTGTTGGTGTCGGCATTTGGGGATCTATAAGCAAGGAGTATGGTGATTTTGTTGTTCATAATTGTTAAAGTCTCTAGATTAGCAGAGCTTTTAGAGAGGGTGTGGAAGTTTAAGCACTTTCTAGCTAGGGTGCAGATACTGCCTCCGCTTTGGTTTGACTTTGGAGAGCTGAATATATGGTAATCTTGAGGTACGAGTTGATTTAGTAGGACTGCATCTGCTTCTGTGAAGCAGGTCTCAGTTATGCTTAGGATGTCAGATTGATTGTCAGTTAAGATTAATCAGATAAGATTTGTGTTTTGTTTCTTGCGGAGCATGCATTTAGAAGAGTACATTTGATTTGATGGATTTGTGCTACAGAGTTAGGGGAGAGAGCTTGGTCATTAGTGATTTGGGGTTGATTTGGATAAGGTGCTGCGTGTGTCTGTGCCTTTGTTTGTAGTGGTGAGGGGAGGGTATTTGTAGATGATTGGTTTGAGTGATGGTCTGTCTATGGAGAAGGAGAGTGAGCTGGTAGATGAGATTGTAATTGTGAGTAAGATGGAGAGGCATAAGGTAGTAGCCAGTAATTTAATCATTTTGGCAGTGATTGAGGTAGTTATGGGGTTACCTTGAGTATTTGTTGGTGGGGTAGGGCTTGTCTGGATGGTTCTGCTGAGCTGTCTGGTTCGTCTTGCTTATGTTATTGATGGTGACGAGGTTTCCTGTCGGCGTGCTTTTTAAATGAAGCTTGGGTGCGTTGGGCCAGATTGTCCTTGTGGTGGCGATCGGGGAGCAGCTTGCCTTCCTGCTCGCCTCCCTGATGCCAATCTGGCTTGGTGTGGGGGCAGCGAGGACAGAGAGTTAGCTCAGGAGGTATACCGCTCTGAGGTGAATGCAGTGAGAAATGGTAAAAGACCATAGGCAAATCGTTTCCTCGCAGAGGGGACAGGACCACGTTCCCCCCCCTGTCCCCCCCTCCCCCGTTTATTCATGTAGAACATGACAACTTGGTTGTCAATCCTGAATAGAGTAGGTTGCCCTGAAAAATGGGGTTGAAAATCTTGAACAGCATTTGTCAGTGCGCATAGTTCTAGCAGGGTAATCTGCAGGGCAGATTCCTGTGGTCAGACCATTCAGATGCGCCCCCAACTCAGCTTGGAAGCATCAGTCATCAGGGTGCATCGAGGTGGAGGCATCTGAATAGGTGACCCAATGAGTAGGTTTTGTGGGGAACACCACCGCTGAAGGGACTTTATCAGTTAAGGAGTGATGTGGATCTTGTCTCTGAGATGTCCCTTTGCTTGCAATCATTGATAAGACAGAGTCCATTGCGCTTGTCGCATGTGTAATCTGATGGAGGGGATGACCTGGACTGTGGAGACCATGTGTCTTAATAGTTGTAGCATCTCTCAAGCTGTTTGCTTCTGTACCCCTTTTGTCAGGTTGATTAGGTGGGCACAGCGATCCTATGGGAGGAAAACTCAGGCCTGTTGAGTGTCTAAGAGTGCTCCAATGAACTCCAGTCTTGGAGCGAGATGAGACTTTGGGAAGTTTATGACAAAACCCAGGTGTAGGAGCATTGCAATGGTGTGATGAAGGCAGAGTCTTACCTCTTGAGGGGTGGAATATCCCTTGATCAGCCAATCATCTAAGGAAAGGCAAATACCCCCAAGGTGCATAGGTAGGCAGGGACAACTGCCATGCATTTGGTGAAGGGGTAGAAGCTAGACCGAAGGGAAGAACCTGGTATTGATAATGGTTTCCTTGATACATGAAGCACAGATATGTCTGTGCAAGGGATGGATCAGCAAATACATGTATGCCTCTTTTAGGTCTAGAGAACATAGCCAATCGTGTCTCCGGAGGTATGGTAGAAGAGTTTCTAGGGGAATCATTTTGAATTTTTCTCAGACTTAGGTCTCTTGAGATTCAAGATGGGCCTGAATCCTTCTGTTTTCTTTGAAATGAGAAAATAAGGAGAGTAGAAGCCCATCCTTTCTTGAGAAGGAGGAACTCTTTCTATGGTACCCTGGGACAACAGAGTAGTCACCTCTTCTTTTAAGAGAATGCTTTGAAGGGGTTGTGTAGGATAATACCCTGTGAAGCTGGTGTGGGATAAGGTTTCGAAGTGAAGCTGACAGTGTCCATTGTTCTGATGTTAGGTGCCACCTGTGGGTAGCAGTGTGACAAAGTCTGCCTGCTATGTGGAGGGACTGGGGGCCCTGCAGGGACAGATTGGCAATGCTTTCTAGGAAAGAGTCAAAAACCAAGTGCAGGTTGTGCTTGTGCAGCTGGTTGAGGCTTAGGAGCCTTGGAATGGCGAGGGCCCTGCTGCATCTGCTGAGGATGATAGGCAGCAGAAGGCGGGTAAGGATAGAATCTCTTCTTTTTAGAATAGAAAGATTTCTTGGGAAAAGTCTTCCTCTTGGATGGGTCAGCTGTTTTTTCTGGACAGGCATTTTAGGGTAAGATCATCTGTTTCAAATCTCCCCTGCTTTTTCCTTCCAATCTTTGCCCAAAAGGTTTCTCCAGTACAAGAGATATTGGCCAGTTTATCCTGGACCCATTGCTCAGGATCTGATGCCTGTAACCAGGCCATTCTGTGAGCCCCAATGCAGACTGCTGAAGCTCTGCTTGTTGATTTGAAGGCAGCAAAAGAGGCCGTGGTAAGAAACTTCGTATCCTGGCCTTGCTTAATGAGTGTCTGGAATGTACTCCAATTATCCTTAGGAAGCAGGGGTGTGAAAGTTTCCAGATCCCTGGTGACATCCTTCAGAAACATGCCCATGTACAGCATGTAAGAGTTGATTCTGGAGGCCAACATGCATGCTTGGAAGCATTGTCGCTCAAAGGCATACAGTGTCCTCGAGTGTCTGCCAGGTGGATTGGATGAATGGTTCTTAGAGCTCTTTATTCGGCACATCACCAATTCCACCACCATTGAGTGGTGGGAGAGCTGAGGTTTTGGAAGCCTGAGCACTCTGGTACTCGGCACATGGTATCGAGTCTCTTGCTGACAGGCGGAACTGTGAGCGGGACCTCCTACTTGCGGAGCATAAGATCCTGCAGAATACGATGCACCAGTAATGTAGCCACCTCCTTGGGTGTGGGAGGGTATTGGAATATCTCCAATTCCTCTGCCCTCTGTTCCTTTACCGAGGCTATTGTGATGGCGAGCCTCACTGCCATGTCATGTATGACGTCCTGGGAAAGGGATAAGGGAAGTGGAATTGCATTGGGCTAAACTAAAGAAGGCAATAAAAGGGGCAACAGATACATATATAAGGAAAGTAAATAAAAATAAAAGGAAAAGGAAACCTATTTGATTCTCCAAAGAAGTGACTGCACAAATAAAGGCAAAAAACACAGCTTTCACAATATTCAGAAGTTCGCAAATAGAGGACCACAGAAAAGAATACTGGATCAAACTAGAAGAGACAAAAAGAGAAATAAGGATAGCAAAATCAAAAGCAGAAAAGATGGCTAAAGATGTGAAGTGTGGCGCCAAAATTTTTTTCAGGTATATTTGGGAGAGGAGGAAAATCAGAGGTGGAATTGCAGGACTCAAAAGTGCCGGGAACGGATTTGTGGAAAGTGACATTGAAAAGGCGAAAATTCTAAACAAATACTTCTGCTCTGTTTCTACTAAAGAAAATCCTAGGAAAGGACCACAAGTGATTGACAAATATACAAATGGGAATGGAGTTGATACCACACCATTTATAGAAGATGTGTTTGAATAGTTTGCAAAACTGAAAGTGGACAAGGCCATGGGACCAGATGGGATACATCCCAGGTTCCTGAACGAGCTCAGAGAGGTTCTTGGAGGACCGTTAAAGGATGTTTTTAATAGATACTTGGAGACAGGAGAAGATCCACAGGACTGGAGAAGGGCTGATGTGGTACCTCTGCACAAAAGTGGTAATAGGGAAGAAATGACAAACTACAGGCCAGTAAGCCTTACCTTGGTGTCGGGAAAAGTAATGGAGACGCTTCTAAAAGAGTGAATAGTGGACTTTCTTGAAACCAACAGGTTGGATAATCCGAGGCAACATGGTTTTACCAAAGGACGATCTTGCCAAACAAATATGAGTTCTTTGACTGGATTTCCAGAGAACTAGATCAAGGGCATGCAATGGATGTGATCTACCTAGATTTCAGCAAAGCCTTTGATACTGTTCTCCATAGGAGGCTTATCAATAAACTCAACAGCTTGGGGATGGGTCCCAAGGTGGTGAACTGGATCAGAAATTGATTGACTGACAGATGACAGAAGGTGATGATAAACGGAACTCACTTGGATGAAAGGAAGGTGATTAGTGGTGTGCCCCAGGGTTTGGTCCTGAGACCAGTACTGTTCAATGTATTTGTGAGGGATATTGCTGAGGGACTGAATGGAAAAGTCTTCCTTTTTGCAGATGACCCGAAAATTTGCAACAGAGTGGACTCTCCTGAGGGAGTGTATAACATAAGGAAAGATCTACAAAAGCTGGAAGAATGGTCCATTGCTTGGCAGTTAAGATTTAACGTGAAGAAGTGCAGTGTCATGCACTTGGGAAGCAAAAATCCAAGGGAATTGTACGCGATAGGGGGCGAGAGGTTGGTGTGCATGGACCAGGAGAAGGACCTCGGAGTAATTATTTCTGAGGATCTCAAAGTGGTGAAACAGTGTGACAAGGCAGTGGCAAAAGCCAGAAGGATGCTGGGTTACATACAAAGAGGAATTACCAGCAAAAAGGAAGCGGTACTAATGCCACTGTACAAGTCGCTGGTGAGGCCTCACTTGGAATATTGTATTCTGCTTTGGAGACCATATCTCATAAAGGCTCTAAAAAGATTGGAAACGGTTCAGAGGAAGGTGACCAAAATGATTTGGAGCCTGCGTCAGAAGACGTATGAGAAAAGACTTGAAGACCTAAATATGTACACTCTGGAGGAGAGGACGAATAGGGGAGATAGGATTCAGACCTTTAAATACTTAAAGAGTATTAATGAACAAACAAACCTCTTCCAATGACGGGGAAGCTGTAAAATTAGAGGGCATAACATGAAGCTGCAAGGGGGTAAACTGAAAGGCAATGGCAGGACATACGTTTTCACTGAAAGGGTGGTGGATGCTTGGAATGCCCTCCCGATGGAAGTAGTGGGGGCAAATACAGTGACAGAATTCAAATGGCATGGGACAGACACAGTGGGATCATTTTATAGCAACAGGATAAAATCAAAATAAATATAACACTCTCTTATATCTCAACAAATAGGGGTGACCTACATGGAGCGGTGGGTACACTCCTAAACAAAGGCATGGGGAGGGGTGACCTGCATGGAGCAGCTGGTAGACCTACTTTTGCCGCCTTGCTGGGTAGACTAGATGGACCATGCTGGTCTTTATCTGCCGTCATATACTATGTTACTATGTTCTGGTGGGGACCAATGCCATTTCTGAGGCAGCAAAGGGTATGAAGGGATATCTGGAAGTTCTTGGGAATCGAGTGACCTCCCCCCTCATCAGATTCTGAAGAACTGGGATCAGAGTCTGGTAAGAAATCAAAGTATTGGCGGTCTTGGGTTTGACTGTGATGCTTCATGGATGTCGAAGGTCAATGCCGATACTCAGAGGTATGTGAACCGAGAGCCATGGCGGTCTGAGTCTGTTTGGAACTGATCAGTACCCCGGCTATCCATGATGGTATCAACCTCGGGGGATTCCAATGATGCCACTTTGAGAGCCAGCATCAGGCCCAATATGCTTGGCTGTAGGCTTGGTGCCAAAGCCTACTGAAGCTTTCGATGTCATCGGTACTGAGACTGCCAGGAGTATTGTCAAACTCCTCTCAAGAGCCACCATGTGCTGGTCTAGGGAGATAGCCGATGTCTGGGTGGACTCACCTATGGGGTTCTGAGCTACCATCCCAGAACATGGAACCGGTAGCTGTCCAGAGGTCGATGCCGCGGGAGCGTCCCGGAGCCCCACTTGTGCTTTGGAGGACAGATCCTCCCACCGGGACTGTTTGGCTTGCTGGTCTGCATCGGATGCACCTCTAGGGGAGTCGCGATGCTTATGTTGGGACTTCTCCCTGGCTTCGGTATCTGTCTTCGATGCCAATACTGAAGATTTGGAACAGCCAAAGACTTTGACTTACTTTTGGGTTTGGACTTTGAAGAAACCTGAGACCCATGAGAGGAAGTCGATGCTCTCTATGAAGTAGAAGCCACTGAAAAGAAGTCTGAGGCAAAAGATGATCCATATTGTCTGGCTCTGTTCTTGAGGCCACTCTTTGCAATTTTCTGGCACAAAGAACAAGAATGCGGTTGACGTTCAGAGCCCAAAAACATTAGACACCAGTCATGTTTGTCAGTGACTGATATGGTACCACCATACTTGGTACATTTTTTTAAACCACTGGCCGGCTTTTCCATGCCTTAAAATAGTTGTCTTCGAGATTGAAGATAAGGCTATGGAGGCCTAGTTTAGCAGTGCGATAAAAATAAATAGAAACTTTGAAAATAAAAAAAGAAAGCATTATCGGGACCGGTGTCTGATTCAATGGAACTGGCATTGACGGGAAAGCAAAAGCATGATGATCCACAAAAAAGAGAAGTTTTTTGGCGGTGACAGAACGATACGGCCTGCTGGCTCCATGGAAAACAAAGAACTGAGGAGAGGAGTTGGGATGGCGGAAAGGCAGGCACGCAGGTACAATGGAGTGGTCCCAAAGGCTTTCCTATGGGACGCTGGGGAGCGTTCCCATGTGGGCTCCGTCTGTGACGTTCACCCATATGTGAAGACTGCATTCCTGCTTGATCCTGGAGATGTAATAAATCAATCAATCATCACCCTCAATGTTTCTGGAGTAGGTATCTCTCGGATACTCTCACAAGGGATTAATTTCTGCTATGGCCTTGTCTTCACTCCACTTGCATTTTACCCCTCAGAATTTAAAAAAAAAAAAAAAAGTTACTGGTCAATGGAACACTATCATATTTATGGACAGACTTGTCTAAACAAACAGGTTTTATTTTATTATTATTTTTTTTTTAGCAATTGTGGATCCACATTTTCTCCATAGAAAGATTAGACTACATAAAGATATAAAGAAGAAAGATACAGCTTTCAAAAGAAAGGAAAATACATTCAATACAAAAATGAACTGAACTGTAGACAATTTCACTGATAATACGTACTCAAAATTGTCTCTTCCAAACCAGTGAGTTTAGTAAATGCACAATACACCATGGAATTGAGAATCATCCCAGAAGACTTCATTTCAAACTGGTTTATTGACGGTGTTTGCGACCTGAGGACAGGAGCTTGTAACTTCGATTCTGAAAGATAAAACAATTTTGCCCATAAATATTTATGGGATGGTTGGACAATGAAAAACTGAAATCTCTACAATAAAGCAAGCCATATTTTCCAAAATGCTTATAGAAAAAATGAAATAGCACAGAGCTGTAAGACCCACCTATGACACTGTAGAAATATACTGACACTTGAAAATACACATCTGAGACTACCAAGAGATGCAGACCCTGAGAATGCACCTGCAACACTGCAGAGAGAGGCAGACCCTGAGAATGCACCTGCAACACTGCAGAGAGAGGCAGACCCTGAGAATGCATCTGCAACACTGCAGAGAGTGGCAGACCCTGAGAATGCACCTGCAACACTGCAGAGAGAGGCAGACCCTGAGAATGCATCTGCAACACTGCAGAGAGTGGCAGACCCTGAGAATGCACCTGCAACACTGCAGAGAGAGGCAGACCCTGAGAATGCACCTGCAACACTGCAGAGAGAGGCAGACCCTGAGAATGCATCTGCAACACTGCAGAGAGTGGCAGACCCTGAGAATGCACCTGCAACACTGCAGAGAGATCCACACAAAAGAAGTGAGGAAAAACAATAGTTTTCTCATATCAAATGATTTTCTGAGGATAACCCCGATATTGTAAACGCTGGCATAGTTCCTAGTTTACAATATCGGGGTTATCCTCAGAAAATCATTGGAGAGCCTACAAAAGAGCCTTATATAACCATCGGCAACACAAAGAGCCTTATATAACCAAAGGCAACACAAAGTCTTTTACGAAAACAAGCATGAACTGACAAAATATTCCAGTGTTTGCGCAAAATCGAATGTAAACTTTGACCGGACCCTAAGTGGGCGGATCGTTCGACCCACATAAACTAATCCGCAGGGGCAACAAATTAAATATACCACATATGAAGAATCACAAGACGTGGTATGTCGAAAAAGCCAGCGGTTACAATATCGGGGTTATCCTCAGAAAATCATTTGGAGAGCCTACAAAAGAGCCTTATATAACCATAGGGAGTGGTTGCTGTCAGGACCGGATGAAAGAATTGGCTCTTTTTTACCATCTAGTGCGGATGTTAATGTTGGTGTAGACAGCAACTCTTTGAATCGGGAGAATTTTACTTGCATTAATATGAGGGATAATGCCGTTCAGACTTCTGTTTTTCCATCTACTGTTATTGATCATGTTCCTATCAATGAAAATGAAAATAATAATAAAAATCAAAATCAAAATGGAAATGGAAATAGGGAAGTAACTAAGATTACTGCTGACCATCAGGACTGCAATAATTTCTGCAGGACAAAGGCTATTGATAATTCCAAATTTGGGATTGTACCTCTTAACCATCGTATACATACTGTACATTCGATTTTGCGCAAACACTGGAATATTTTGTCAGTTCATGCTTGTTTTCGTAAAAGACTTTGTGTTGCCTTTACCAGGGGGAAAAATTTATGTGATAGCCTTGTGTGTACTTCTCCACGGGCTAATATCTCTAGTGATCAGACAGGACATTCCTCTTGTGGTCATTGCTCCTATTGTTCAGGATCTTTGTTGGGCACTACTTGGACTGACCCTCGTATACAGTGTCAATGGCTTTTTCGACATACCACGTCTTGTGATTCTTCATATGTGGTATATTTAATTTGTTGCCCCTGTGGATTAGTTTATGTGGGTCGAACGATCCGCCCACTTAGGGTCCGGTTGTTGGATCATGCCTCCCGGATCCGTACCCGCACGGTTTCGGCCCCACTGGTACAACATATATGCTCTCTTATGGACATACTTTTCGGGACCTACAGTGGAGGGCCATTGACCATATTCCTTGGAACCCGTGTGGGGGAGATCGGATTCAGAAGTTACAAAATATTGAACGGTGGATTTTTCGCCTTAATACAGTGACCCCCCACGGTCTGAACTTAGAATTAGATTGGCATAGCCTTTTGTGATTCTTTTTGGACTGTTCTGCTCTGATCTATATTTTGTTTCCCCTGGGGGATTTTGGACTCCTCCCCTTCCTCTTCTATTGGTTTAGTGAACTGGATGACGTCAGACGCTGTGTTTAAAAGTGCTTCTTAGAAAGTTTTTTCATATATTTGCAAGGTGACGGCTATTCGAATGGTGGTGACAATTTTGACCTGAAGCAGGGCAGATTGAAATGAGAGCCCGAAACGCAGGACTGTGTCGTGTCTTTCACCTTGATGATTCTGCCGTGGCAGTTAAGTTTATTACAGATATTTCTCACTGCTGGTTTGATTAAAACGGACCATTGTTTACCAAGGTCTGGGAGTCTGTTTTGTGACCCCGGTACAGGGTATTATATGGTCCGACAAAAATGGCAATTTGATATGAGAAAACTATTGTTTTTCCTCACTTCTTTTGTGTGGATATCACTTGAGCTGGGTGAGGGATTTTGGCTCCTGGGTTTGGCTTTTGCCTTTAGTGTTTGAATACACTGCAGAGAGAGGCAGACCCTGAGAATGCACCTGCAACACTGCAGAGAGGCAGACCCTGAGAGTGCATCTGCGACACTGCAGAGAGGCAGACCTTCAGAATACATCTGCAACATTGCAGAGAAAAGCAGACCTTAAGAATGCACCTGCGACATTGCAGAGTTGGACCCTGAGAATGCACCTGTTAAGAGTGACTTCTGAACAAGAGACATACAAAGCTGATGTTACACATAGACCTCTGAGGTTACAATGGAAAGCATAGTTACTCACCTGTAACAGGTGATCTCGGGGAACAGCAGGAATTTAGTCTTCACATATGGGTATCGTCGGTACCGACGGAGCCTGCGCAGGAATGCTCCCCAGCGTCCAATTAGGAAGCTTTTGGGAGCATCCCACAGCGCCTGCGTGCTGCCTTCCCGCCTTTCCCAACTGCCTCTCTCCAGTTGAGTTTAAAGCTGAGACAAAGAGAGAGAGAGGGAAAGAGAAAGAGATAGATAGAGAGATACAACTCCTAGGGGAGGTGGGTGGGTTGTGAAGACTAAATTCCTGCTGTTCCCGGAGATCACCTGTTACAGGTGAGTAACTATGCTATCTCCAGGAACAAGCAGGAATGTAGTCTTCACATATGGGGACTCCCTAGCTTTAGATGCCAGGGAGAGACCCCAGAAGTTGTGTGTCCCTGTGAAAGGGCTCCACTTCCCCCCATGGATCTCTGGCATCCAACCAGGGATGGTGGGTAGGAGTTGATTAGGTATGGAACAGGTGTTGAAGAACAACCTGACCAAACAAGGCATCCCGGCGGGAGTCCTTGTCTAAGCAGTAATGGGCTGTGAAGGTATGAGCTGAGGCCCAAGTGGCTGCTCGACAGATGTTGTCGATAGACACAGAGTGCAGATGAGCCATTGAAGCTGCTATGGCTCTCACATTGTGAGCTGTGACACGGCCCTCCAAAGGAAGATTCTTACTTTGATAGGTAAAGGAAATACACTGTGCAATCCAGCTGGACAGTGTTCTCTTGGAGACTGGAAGTCCCAAATGAGAAGGATCAAAAGCAACAAAGAGTTGAGAGGACTTTCTATGTTGCTGTGTTCTTTGCAAGTAAAAGGCTAAAGCTCTTTTACAGTCCAAAGTATGAAGATTCCTTTCTGCATTAGATGCATGAGGCCTTGGAAAAAACACAGGCAGGTAGACCGCTTGGTTTAAATGAAAAGGCGAGACCACCTTTGGCATAAAGTGTGGATGAGTCCTAAGGACTATCTTATCATGATGGAACCTTGTATAAGGTGGATCAGCTACTAGTGCCTGCAACTCACTGATGCGGCATGCTGATGTGATTGCAATGAGAAAGATAACTTTCCAAGAAAGGAATTTCAATGAGGTAGTAGCTAAGGGTTCGAAAGGTGGCTTCATGCGCTGACCAAGAACAAGGTTTAAGTCTCCATGCCACCGGTGGTGGCCTAATGGGAGGCTTAGTTAGAAGAAGGCCTCTCATAAATCTTGCTATAAGAGGATGGGAGGAAATAGGTTGTCCATTTAGAGGCTTGAAAGAAGCTGCAATAGCACTCAAATGGACTCTTACTGAGTTAGTTTTAAGTCCTGCATTGGATAAATGAAGGAGATACTCCAGTAATGATTCCAGAGATATCGCAAGGGGGATAAGACCCTTCTGCAAACACCATATGGTAAAGCTTTTCCACTTGAAAGCATAAGAGTGTCTTGTGGAAGGCTTCCTGGAAGCATCAATGATATCTTTTACTTGCTGAGGGAGGTTAAGATCATGAAGATCTAGGCCTTCAGCAACCAAGCCCTGAGATGCAGAGATTGGGGATTGGGATGCCATAACATTCCGTCCTCCTGAGACAGGAGATCTGGAGCAGATCCTAACTCCAGGGAGGGAGCTTGAGAGAGATGTAGATGCAGAGGGTACCACACTTGCCGTGGCCAATGTGGAGCTATGAGAATCATACAGTCTCTGTCTCTCTGAAGCTTGAACAGGATTTTGGGAATTAGGGAAATGGGTGGCAAGGCATAAAGGAAGTCCTGACCCCAGTGAAGGAGGAAAGCATCCCTGGCCTGAGAGCCCTGAGCCGGAATTCTGGAACAGAACCGGGGAAGTTTGGCATTCAACGGACTTGCAAAGAGGTCTATGTCCGGGGTTCCCCAAATATGAAAAATCTTGGCCACCTGGTCTGCATGTAGAGACCATTCGTGTGGAAGCAGAACTCAGCTGAGTCTGTCTGCCCAAGAGTTTTGTATGCCTGGAAGATACACTGCCAGGAGATGAATCTGATGCTCTCTGGCGAGGGCCCATAGTTGCAAAGCTTCGTTGCAAAGCGACAGAGAGCCTGTTCCCCCCTGCTTGTTCACGGAGAACATGGCTACTTGATTGTCTGTATGAATGAGGACTGTCTTGTAGCTGAGCAGGGTGTGGAACACTCGAAGGGCAAGGAAGATTGCTCTGAGCTCTAAGAGACTGATATGTAGATGAGTCTCCTGTGGAGTCCAGGTGCCTTGGGTGGAGAGGTCTTGCAGATGAGCTCCCCAACCCATTGGTAAAGCATCTTTTGTGAGAGTTGTCTGGGGTAAGGGTTGTTGAAATGGGGACCCCAGCAACAGGTTCTGAGTGGACTGCCATCATTAGAGGGACAAAATAAGGCGATTTGTGTTTGCTATTCTGTCTGACAGGTACCCTGATGCCTGGGTCCATTGAGTGGATAAAGTCCACTGGGCTGCTCTCATATGGAGGCGAGCATAAGGAACCACATGCACGGTAGATGCCATGTGGCTTAGTAGTTGTAGCATTTCTCGGGCAGTGAGATGAGGCTTTAGCACTGCTTGAGAAGCTAACTGCACCATGCGAAGGCAACGGGCCTGGGGAAGATAGGCCCTTGTTTTTCTGGTATCCAGCAAAGCTCCTATGAACTCTAGAGACTGAGTGGGAGTTAGACTGAATTTTGGGATGTTTATGACCAGACCCAAATACTGAAGGATACGCATTGTGCAAGATAGAGAAGTCCTGGCCTCTGATTGGGCTCGAATGAGCCAGTCGTCTAAGTAGGGGAAGACGAATATCCCTAGAGTGCGGAGAAATGCTGCTACCACAGCCATGCATTTCGTGAACACTCTTGGTGCTGAGGCCAGGCCAAAAGGAAGCACCCTGTATTGGTAGTGCTTTCCTTGAAAAAGGAACCGAAGGAACTTTTTGTGAGTTGGATGGATGAGAACATGGGTGTACGCATCCTTGAGATCTAGAGAACAAAGCCAATCCTGACCCTGAAGGTATGGCAGCAGAGTTCCTAGAGAAATCATCTTGAATTTCTCTTTGAACAGGAATTTGTTCAATTCTCTGAGGTCCAAAATAGGTCTGTATCCCCCTGTTTTCTTTGGAATAAGGAAATAGGGGGAGTAAAACCCTGTACCCTGTTGATGAATGGGTACTTCTTCTATTGCCCTTGGGCAAGAAGCATAGTGACCTCTTGATCTAACAGGTTGATGAGAGAGGTCTGAGAATTGAACTGTCTTATCATTGTAGAAGGGGGCATGCACAGAAAGTGCAGCTTGTACCCCTCTCTTATAATGGAGAGTGTCCAATGCTCTGCTGTAATCTGCTCCCACCTGGGGGCAAAGTGACATAACCTTCCTGGAATGGTAGAAGGCTCTTGTCCATTGAGGGCCAGGAAGGCTAAGTTCTCTAGATGAAGGTCAAAGGCCTTGTGGAGGCTGAGACGGTTGAGGCTTAGC
Source organism: Ichthyophis bannanicus (assembly GCA_033557465.1). Classification (NCBI taxonomy): domain Eukaryota; kingdom Metazoa; phylum Chordata; class Amphibia; order Gymnophiona; family Ichthyophiidae; genus Ichthyophis; species Ichthyophis bannanicus. Next base: position 646,021,820 of record CM066032.1, read on the forward strand.
AGTCTTTGCTTTCCTTTGTTTAGGTGGTTACTGACCTTTCCGGGCAGGCTGACCTGCAGAACATCCCTGCTGGGAATAAGAGGGATAAAACCTCTTCTTTTTTGAGAAGAAAGGCTTCTTGAAAGATTTCTTTCTCGCAGGATCAGCTGTGGCGTTGGATAGCCTATCCAAAGTGGAGTTGTCAGCATCTAATTCATTGGCTTTTTCTTGCCAATTCTTGCCAAATAGATTCTCACCTGTACAAGGGATATTGTCCAGTTTGTCCTGCACCCAGAGCTCCAAATCGGATGCCTGGAGCCAGGCAATTTTACGTGCACCTATGGCAATGGCAGAGGTTCTGCTTATGCACTCAAAACAGTCAAAAGCTGCACGGCTGACAAACTTAGAAACATCCTGGGCATGTTTGACCAGTGTGAGAAAATCCTGCCTTCTATCCTCAGGAAGAAGAGGGCTCAAGACCTCTAAATCACCTGTGACTTCGTTAAGGAACATTCCCATATATAAAATATAGGAACTGATCCTGGAAGAAAGCATGGAAACCTGGGAAGTACGATGTCAAAAGGCATCCAAAGTTCTGCACTCACGTCCTGGAGGATTAGAGGCATGCCTCTTTGCACTCCTGATCCTTCTCATAGCTGATTCCACTACAATAGAGTGGTGAGGAAGCTGAGTTTTCTGGAATCCAGGACAAGGAGGGACTCGATACATAGTATCCAGTCTGCGAGATTGAGGAGAGGTGGTGAGAGGTGTCTCCCACATTCTCAACATGAGATCATGTAAAATCTCATGGATAGGCAAGGTAGGTGCCTCCTTAGGAGCTTTGGGATATTGGAAAATCTCCAAATCCTTAGCTCTGGGCTCTGTTTCAGAAGTCACAGTAATGGACAAACCACGAGCCACCTCCCTGATGAAGTCCTGAAAGGAGATATCTTCTGGAGGAGACATCCTACGTTTAGGAGAGGAAAGCTCCTCCGGGAGAAGTATTCCGTTACCGACAGAGCTGTCAGAATCCTCAGAGTCCTCTGAGGATTTGAAGTACCTTCTGTCCGGATGCTCTTGAAGAGTCCGATACCCGTACCTACCGAAGTTGGTACCGGGGGGAATCGGTACCGGGGTATCGGTACTGGAAGGCATCGCATGATTGGGTGCCGGCAAAGCCGACACCGATGTCGATGCTATCGGTACCGGTGCCGATACCGGCATCGGTGCCAGTACCGGTTGAACTGTCTGACACGGTTCTGAGGGCGTTGATGCCGCAAGGAGAGCCGCCAGACTGCGTTCAATAGCCAGGAACCTCTGGTCTATTGATGCTGCTGATGCCTGGGTATCAGTACCGAAAGCAGCCGGTACCCCAGAGTATGCACCAGTAGTTCTGCTGAGGTGGAGGCCTCGAGAATGTCCTGGAGCCCCGATAATGCTTTGGAAGCCGAAGCCTCCCGCCGGGGCAATTTTGCCGGTACAGAACCCTCAAGGGCAACGCCAGAGGCATCTCGATGCTTAGAAGGAGATCTATCCTTTGAGGACCGGCTGGACTTATGTTTAGTTACCTGAGATCCATGGGAGGAAGACGAAGCCCTGGAAGACGTCGATGCCACCGAGGCTGCATCGGAGGGAAAAAGGGCGCTGAGCTTGGCAACTCGGTTTTGTCGACCCCTCTTGGACATCATGGCACAAGCCCTACACTCGGAGATGGAGTGGTCAGGACCTAAACATTTAAGACACCACTCGTGGGTGTCGGTGACGGAGATGGTACCGCCACACTTCATGCACTTTTTAAAACCCGAGGCGGGTTTCTCCATGAGGGAGGAAATTTTGGGCCTAAGGCCCAAAATGGCACGTGCACCTGGAAAAGAAAAGTTTGGAAAAAAAGATTATTATTATTTATTTATTTTTAAAAAGAAAGAAGAACCACCGGCGGTACCGGTATAGCGTCGAGGAAGGCAGACGTGACCACAAAAAGAAGAATAAGGAAAAAAAATTTCTGCGGTGACAGGAACACGACCTGCTGGCTCCGCGGAAAACGAAGAACTGGAGAGAGGCAGTTGGGAAAGGCGGGAAGGCAGCACGCAGGTGCTGTGGGATGCTCCCAAAAGCTTCCTAATTGGACGCTGGGGAGCGTTCCTGCGCAGGCTCCGTCGGTACCGACGATACCCATATGTGAAGACTACATTCCTGCTTGTTCCTGGAGATCTTTTTTTAGATGTGACCTGCAAGACAGCAGCATAATGCTAACCTTTAGGCAACGTGCTTAAGGGACAAATCATGTTAATAATTATAGAAAGACAGAAACTGCCAGATCAGCAGCTTTTCTCAACCAAGTCAGCTCATTCATTATCTCGTCCTGACACTTTGGGGCTAATTTATTGTGGGGTTTTCCCACAGGTACAGAACAGGAAAACAACTTTGATTAACTAGACCCTTATTGTCCTGTGTTCTTTTTAACTCAGGATGTTTTCCATCCAAAATATTTCCAGTGTTTCTCCAGGAAGCAAACAGGACACAAACTTTATCCAAGATCCTTCAGAGAATTACTTTGATGATTGTTGAAGACTAATGAGAGTGAATGTTTCTACTGAGGCATTTGAAGAAAAATGTGCTCAACGTGCCTACCTTTAATTCATATCTCTTCCACTTCAAAAGCAGCCATCAGATATTCCTTAGGAACAATCCCAATCTGCCCATTCAGCTCACCGATCCACCAGCTGTACATGTTATACTCCTGAAAAATATGTGCAGTGCTTCATGCTCTAGTATGCATTTGCAAAACATTCAGTACAGTGCTGGCCTGTCCTCCCCATCGCGCTGCTCTATAACACCCCTTCCCACCCCTGTAGTGCTCTGTACATCCTCTCCCTGCAGTCTTCATGCAGTGCACTTACCCTACCTCAGCAATGTTTTGCACATCTCTGCAGAAGTTGAGATGGGAATGCTAAGATCCTGGTTCTGGGACTGAGGTCTTTAGACTATTAGATTCCAGCCCTTACCTCCACAGTTCATCCTCAAGACCATGCAGTATTTTAAAATAATTTTTGCTTTAAGGAATTGCTGAGGAAGTCACAAATGCACATGAACAAATGGAAACATGCAAATTTGATGTCTGAGAACTTTCAGCACTGAGAGTTTATTTCACTGCATGCAGCCAAAAAGAATTAAAAAAACATTAAACTCCCAGCAATAATGTTCAAACTCTCATTTGCAAGTGCCAAATTGCACCACGCTGGATCATACAGATGTTTGTCAATTATGCTAATTTTTATTAAACTATTAAAAGGAAGTGTGTGCTGGCAGTCAGGCAGATCCTGGCTCCCAGAGGACATGGCTTGGTTACTGACACTCAGCAGTTGTGAAGGGATGTCTAGGAGGATCCTAACACACTGCTAATGGAGAAAGCAAATGCCAGGGAGCCATTGCTGGATCAATGACTGAATACTCAGAGCAGGGGTTGCTAAGATGACAAACCTTCCAACACTACCTCAACTTTTCTTCTTTAACTGCATTGCTTGCATTTTTTTTGTACTTAGTTTAAACTTCCTTTGAAATTCCCCTTCAACAGTGCTGTTTTGTAAAAAAGCAAAAAAAAAAACAAAATACAGGTGCCAGTACTCACATACTGTGTCAACTTTAGGGGGCGGGTGATTGCCCATAGTTCTGCTCCTATATTGCCATGTCCTCACAGTAGCCACACCCCTGTGACCAGCCACATAACATGTCAGAAGAATATATCACCTTGGTCACATATATGGAAAACATGGATCTAGCCTCACCATATTTAAAATAAGTGATTACAAAATTACATATAGAAATGTGTGGCGAAAATTGAACTGGAAACCCCAAGAAACTGGACCGTAGCGCAACACAGAATAAATTATTCTTGTTCCAGCCTTTTCTAATCTACATGGTAGGGCACAACCACAAACACTACCCTAATGTTACTGCTGCTGTCATCATGGAGATGTGATTCAATGAGTCACATCATTGGGATACAAATACATCAACAACTTGTAAGGGGCTTTAATACTACTTCTTTTTGCTGATTATGTCTCTCTGTATGCAGCCTAGCAACCTTCTGACTTTTGCCACCATCTTGTCACATTGTTTTGCCATCTTGAGATCCTCAGACACTTATCGCCCAGAGATCCTCTCCTGGTCCATGCATACCAGCCTCTCACTCCCTGTCCTCCTCGATCTTTCTGCTGCTTTTGATACTGTTGATCACAACCTTCTCCTTGATACCTTGTCCTTGCTTGGTTTTAAGGGCTCTGTATAATCCTGGTTCTCTTCTTATCTCTCCCATCGCTCTTTCAGTGTTTGTTCTGGTGGATCCTCCTCTACTGCTATCCCGCTCTCAGTTGGTGTACCCCAAGGATCTGTCTTGATCCACTTCTTTTCTCTCTCTATACCCAGTTCCTTAGTGCACTCATCTCTTCCCATGGTTTTCAGTACCATCTTCATGCTGCTGACTCCCAGATCTACCTCTCTACACCTGAAATCTCTCTAGCACTCCAAGCCCGGATCTCTGCCTGCCTTTCTGACATTACTGCTTGGATGTCTCACCGCTGCTTGAAATTGAATATGGCCAAACCTGAGCTTCTTATTTTTCCCCCTAAATCCTCCTCTCTCAGTCTCTGTGGATAGCTCTCTACTCATCCTTGTCTCCTCAGCTTGCAACCTTGGGGTCATCTGACTTCTCTCTCTCTCCTTCTCCACACACATCCAACTGATAGCTAAAACCTGCCGTCTTTCTCTACAACATCAACAAAATTCACCCATTCCTTTCTGAACACACTAAGACACTTATCCACTCTTTAGTCACCTCCCATCTAGACTACTGTAACCTAATCCTTGCCAGTCTCCCTCTGAATCATTATCTCCCCTCAGTCTGTTCAACAAGGCTAATCTTCTGTCAGCCTCATCATACTCATATTTCCCCTCTTCTCAAATCACTTTTTAGGCTCTCTATCCATTTCCACGTCCAGTTCACTGCAGAGTGAATGCACTTATCCTGCTGACCTATAAGTGCATTCACTCTGCAGCTCCTCACTACCTTTCCTCTCTTATCTCTCCCTACACCCATCCTCAGGAACTCTGCTCTTCTGGTAAATTGCTTCTATCTGTGCCCTTCTCTTCTATTGCTTACTCCAGATTTCGTTCCTTTCATCTTGCTGCTTCTTATGCCTGGAACAAACTACCTGAATCTGTACATCAGGCACCTTCTCGGACTCTTTTCAAATCCAGGCTGAAAACTCACCTCTTCGCTGCCGCTTTTGGATCCTGACTCACCTTACCTCCATTGTGTTTCCTTACCATTCCCCCTAGATGTATCCCATGTCTACAGCTACTGTGTTTGTCTTGACTAGACTAAGTTCTGATGATCAGAGACCATCTTTTACATGTGTCTGTGCAGCACTGCGTACGTCTTGTAGCACTATACAAATATTCAGTAGTAGTAGTACTGTCACACACAGCTCTTTTGGATTCCTGCAAACCAAGTGCATCATTCTGCACTTCTTTGCATTAAATCTTAACTGCCAGGCATTAGACCATTCTTCTAAATTTTTGAAGATCTTTTTTCATATTGCCTACTCCCTCCAAAAAGTCCATTGTTACAAATCTTTGTCTCATCTGTAAAAAGGCAAACAATTTTCCTTTTAACCCTTTAGCAATATCACTCAAAGCCAGTGAACAATAACAGTCCCAAATTCAGACTTGAGGAACTCCAGTATTCGCTTTCTTTTCTTCTGAGAAATAATACAAAATCCTTGAAAAAGACACTGAACCTGTAAACTTACCATACCATGACAGTCCTAACTCCTAGGACGCAAAACTGTAACAACCCTACCTATGAACAGACAGCGCTGTATATATTACAGAAGACTCTAGAACACCAGTACACCTATTGGGAAATTAACTAGCAGGACTGCAACAGAATTCCTTACCTCAGCCACATATGCAGAACATGAATACACCATAAAAAAATAAACCCATGCAAATTAAGACCTTCAAGCAGACTGATGTGCAATAAAAAATATCACTGAATCAATAAATATTGCTCAAACAAATACGTTTTTTAAAAGTCAAAGAGACAATTTTTCTCAACCCTCATCTCATAAAGCAGTGCATTCCAAACCTGTATTACTCTATCACACAAAACCTTCTCACATATTGCCTCTCTGGATTATTATCTTTCTTCTGCCAACTTCCAAAACTCACACAAGGAGCCTACCCAGAAAAGAGCAGCACTCTAAGGGGTCTGTTTACTGAAACGCATTAGGCTTTTGCATCTAACACAGCAAAAGAGTGCAGAAAGCACAGTGTGAGTTGCAAAAGCTACGCATTTTCTGTTGCAGGCGAGCACAACAGTTCCCTGAAAGATAATGCACCAAAATTGCAGTGTGCGCACTCTGACAGCACGATGGAGCACCTACTGAGGTGGCATTATGAGCACCGGCACGGTCTGCAACTTTGACAGTTAATGCATGCATCTGCAGTAACCGTATGTAATGCACTCCCTTCATCCATATCTCACCCTCTCTTGCAGCTAACACGATTTCTGCAAACAGTGCAGAAAATCATTGTTATCATCTGCAATTTTCCTGCATTATCTGTTAGTACATGTCATCTGGCTGTGAAATCTGCCACATTGTTAGCCCAGCTTTGTAAACATCTCTCTAAATCTTGCAGTGTGCTGTACAACATCCAGAACACTAAACAAGCCGAATTACTATTGATCCTTACATAAAAACTCCATGCTAACAGAGTACCTGGCCTTAATCACACACTCAGAATACAGGTAGATCCTCACCAAGCAGAAAATAACACAAACTAAAAATAACATTGTGGTAGGCTAGGGCCTAGCATGACCTGCTACTATGAAAGGCCTGTAAGTTAGGCCTGGATCCTAACTCCCATTATAGCTAGAAAAGAACCAAAAATCTGTGGAAAATGAGAAAACTGTTTTAAAATGCTTAATAAGAAGTTTTCATGAATCCATAAGTCTTCTATTATTCTCTTGTGTGTGAAAGAACAGAAATGTTTCAGTATATGCATTCCTGAAGCCAAGGTTAACCTTGCAGTAGAGAAGTAACGAAATTAAGAACTGTACCATTGTTCAAGCAATCCTAAAGGAGGGGGCCGGTTGCTAGGCTCCGGAGGGATTTCTAATTGGACAAATGAAGGGAATGTATAACCAATGAAAAGTTTGCATGTATCGAGTTGGAACCAATAGAAAATTCTCATGTATCAAACTGAAAAAGAGGTATAAATGGTTATGTCTCTGTATAAACGTTTGCTCAGTTCCTTTTGAAGCTTTGACTGACTGGGCCTGTGCACATTAAACTGGCTTGGACCCTGTCAATTGACTCCTGGATTTATTCATTGAGTGCACTTTGCTACAGCATATTCTTGGTGCGTTGGCCGGGAAGTGCGAGTGGTAAATGGTATTCAAGTAAATAATCCACGCAATTCACCTTGAGGTTTGGCCCGGTTGGAACCGTGTCTGTCCGACCGCGGGGGAAACCTCAGGCACCGCTGGCCCCTTTGTGCCGGAGAGGGTTCCGCTTGCCTCTGCGGGCCATCGGGTCCAGCTGGCCAACACCTCCGACCCGGGGGAGTCCAGGTTCCAACTCAGAAGCTGGTGTGGTATCGGGGACCGGATCCGGTGAATAGACATTTTCGTGATTTGATAGTCAGAAAGAACAGCCTGGGACAACGTCTTGCGTGCGCAAGACTGATTTGGTATATTTGGTATAGATTAACTGGGAAATCTCGCATGAGTGTGGGCGAGACAAGGGAGCCTGATCACCTCCCATAAGGGCGGTCCTAGTAAGCTCCGCGTAAGGAAAGCGGAAGCCGAAGCCATCAACCCTTCTTGTTTGGAATAGTCAGTTAGTCAGAAAACCTGGGCACTTGAAATATTGAAATATGATATCTTGTTGAAATATGCTTGCGTGTGTGAGTGAGAGGTCTTGAAATACAGACCGAGCGAGAGCGGACTCCTAAGTAGCGCAGTTCCTGGCTGGGCGACCGCGCCCAGGTCGCGAACAGGAGGAAGCGAGTGGTGTTTGTCCCCCCCAGTGTTCTGTGGGCTGTACGGACCCCTTACCTACAGCCATACTACCTATCCTTATAGCACAGTTACTTACCTGTAACAGGTGATCTCTGGGAACAGCAGGAATAAGTCTTCACATATGGGTACGTCGGTACCGACGGAGCCTGGGCGGGAACGCTCCCCAGCGTCCAATCAGAAAGCTTTTGGGAGCATCCCTCAGCGCCTGCGTGCTGCCTTCCCGCCTTTCCAACTGTCTCTCCTCAGTTGAGTTTTATAGCTGAGACAAAGAGAGAGAAAGAGGAAAGGAAAGATAGATAGAGAGATACAACTCCTAGGGGAGGTGGGTGGGTTGTGAAGACTTATTCCTGCTGTTCCCAGAGATCACCTGTTACAGGTAAGTAACTGTGCTATCTCCAGGAACAAGCAGGAATGAGTCTTCACATATGGGGACTCCCAAGCTAAGATGCCTGGAGCCCTAGCATGTTGGGAATTGAAACATGCTACACCTCATATGGCCAGGCATCCTAAGGATGGAGGGTAGGAGTTGAAAAGAGAGAGGAGCTGTAGGAAAAACAGCTAACCTAAAATAGGACTACAGGTAAGGAGTCCTTGTATGTATGATAATCATCATGAAATATATTGAAATGAACAATCACAATATGAACCTCACCTACTGGATTGCAGGAAGTAGAGAGGCAGATGGAGTCTACTGGGGATCCAGTAGAGGAATCTTCAAGGTGACCTCACTGAAGTGAAGTTGAAGGTCAAAAACTGGAAGTGACAGGTGACCCCAGGATTCAACTGGGGTAGTACAAAAACGGTAGGTATTTAATGGGAAGCTTTAGGGAAAAAGCTGAAAACTCTTTTGGCTACAGAGTTAATCATAGTTAGGAGCAAAAGAGGAAGACTGACCGATTTGGACAACTGGCCTAGTTCTTGGGGGAAGAAGGGGTATGGGAGAAACCCCATATGCCCAAGAAAGGACAGATGTCTGAGGAGTTAAAAACCTCAGATCTACTGAAGATCCACCATGTCTTTCCTAAGTGATGAGAGGTAGGAAGATATTGGGGTATGGAGCTTCAAGGATACCTGAACCGAGGGTCATGGTATGAGCTGTCAGCACCACAGCAGTGGTTGTGTGCATAATAGTCTAACATACTGTGGAATAGAATGAACATGTGCAAGTCCACTGTCTGGAACATACAGGAAGGAAAAAACCTTAATGAGCACAGACAGTTAGAAAGATAAGTATGTAAATACATAATTACCTATAAGGAAGTATCTCGAGAGATACACACATATATTTATGTATGTATATATATATATATATATATATATATATATATACATACATACATATATATATATATATATATATGTGTATATATATATATATATATATATATATATATATATATATATATATATAAGGGTATATATATATATACATATGTTTATGGCGAGATGCAGGGGGCATAACATATGCACAGATGGCTGACAGACATATGTATCTAAAGAATGTATATAGACATATGTACATATATGAATATATAGGTCTAAAGATAAATGTCTGCAATTCAGCAGACAGAGATATGTCCATAGGAAGCTTCACATGGAGGATGTGAAGAGGAACGATCGATCTAACAACAAGAAGGTGGAACCTACTTGAGAAGATATAGAGAATCTGTTCCCTCTGGTTAAGATGGAGCAGGAATGCTATCCAGTGAAATAACCAGGATGGTTGCGTGGAAAAACAGAGGATAATATCAGTCTGTAAACAGCAAGTCCTGAGTTCGGTAGAACCCTAACATGGTGAATGGACAGAAAACGCAGAGGATGAGATACCAGGTTGACCACTTGAGGGACAAGGGAGGGGGTATCATGCGTTGTTTAGTTAAATATGTGATGTCCATGAAGGATTAGGATACCATGAGGACAAGCTGCAAGGAAAAAAAGCATATTTCCTGTAGGAATTGGGTAATTCTTTAGACTGTCACGTAGAGAAGGCTTATGTCCTTTATTAAAAGGAAATAGAAGGGTGTAAAGAACCCTTACAGTCATGAGGAATGACTGAGGAAGCCTTTTTCAACCATATAGGATAGTAATTAGAGAAAAAATCCCCATGCTCTCTAGCAAGGGCCCATAGTGGAAAGCTTCTCAGTAGGATTGCAGAGAGCATTATGCAGGAGAATTGGGAAATAAAACTGGCTGTTGGAGAAAACCAGCTGCCACTTCAACTATGCTGCCAACTCCAGGGATTTGGAGATGGCAGAAAAGAAGCGATAAGGATTACCCAAGATAGATGAGCACTATCTTGGAAGCACTACTAAGGCTAGACAAAAAGTAGTGGAAGACAAGACTGGAACTTGTAGAAAAGTACCAGTAGTGCAATCACTGGAACTCCTGCATGGGCAGCTGCTGAATGGAACAGCAGAGAGAATCTTTCTGTTTTTAACAGAGAGAACAGACAGAACAATAGGAGAAAATCCTGATCATGTCTGATAAGCTGCCCAATGAAAGAAGGGAGGTTACTCCAGAGAAAAAACTCTACACTGGAAAGGAAAGGAAGACTAGAAAGGCTAAGAAAGCCTTCCAGTGGTATGGCACCACTCTTACAGGGGAAGGCCTGAAAAAGAGGGTAAAGAAAAATAGGAGCTGAAGGGAGACTTGCCATATGGTAAGTCTGTAGAAGGAAAAAATTCATGGTGGTACAGAAAAACTATCATGAGATAGTTGGCAAACCTCTCTTCATGGTAGGAAGAGGAGGAAAACCCTGTGATCCATAGACATGAATATCCTGACAGCTCAGCATACCTAAGAGCAAGTGGATGTCCTGGAAACAGGAATCCATGTGTAGAGTTTTATAGGAAAAAACAGTGAAAAAACTTCTACTGAGAAGAAGTGAACTGTAGGCTATAAAGAGATTAATTAGAACCCTATTGAGGGTTAATTTTCCTGGCTTGGGTTTGGACTCTTCAGACCAGGGCGAGGTTTCCCTTGTTTGGGAACATCTGTATGATGGGCAGGAGAAGAATAAAACCTTCTTCTTTTAGGGAAAGAAGGTTTGGTAGGGCATTTCCTACCTACTGGGGAAGGCGAAGGCTTAGGATAGCCCTCAGAAACAGGGAAGTCAGTGGAGCAATGAGCAACCTGACGTAAAGACTCCTTATTGAAGAGATTTTCTCCAGTACAAGGAGTATTACCCAGTCTTTGTTGTGCCCATCTGTTCAAGTCTGAAGCTTGGAGACAGGCTCTACGTCGTGCTCCTATGGCTATAGCAGAGGTTCTGCTAACAGACTCAAAAGAGTCTAGGGAAGCACGAGAAATAAAGCAAGAGATATTTTGGCTATGACTAAGAAGTAAGGAATAGTCAGCAGCCTTGGGCTCTGATAGAAAAGGAGTCAAAAGAGATAATTTCTTTGTGACCTCCTGAAGGGATAGACTCATATAAAAAATATAAGAGAGAATCTTTGTTGCCAGCAGAGATGCTTGGAAGGTTTGACGTCCAAAGGCATCCAGTGTTCTAGATTCACGACCTGGCGGATAAGAAGAATGCTTCTTCTTGCTTTTTACCTTCCTCATTGCTGATTCCACTACAATGGAATGATGGGGAAGTTGAGTCTTTTGAAACCCTGGAGAGGGGGGCACCTGAAACAGAAGATCAGTTGCTGTAGAAGGTGAGGAAACCCTTAAAGGTGTTTCCCATATTCTCAGAAGAAGATCCTGCAAAGAATGATGTAAAGGAAGCATTATATTTTCCTTTTCCCCAGAAGAGCCTTGTGTAGGATCATAGCCAGGGATAGGAATAGCAAGGAATGTTGCCATGTCAAGGAGAAATTTCTGAAAAAAAGGATCTCCAATGGGAACCATCCCTGGACAGGCTAAAGATGAAGAACTAGCCTGGGCACCGGAGGATGTACTGGCCCGGTGCAGAAAAGGATCCCTAATGGATGGATACTGGTACTGGCGGTTATGACTTGAGACAGTCAGTACTGCATCGTCCATGCCAGGTATCGACTCCAAACTAGGTATAGAAAGGAGCGATCCGGGTGAAAAAGGCATGGAAGTAGCTGGTCCCGATGTTACTGCAGGAACCGACATCGATACCGATACCGGTAGCTGTGCCGGAATCGGAGGCGATACCGACATCGAAGCAGTCATCGGAGGCTGCTCAAGCGGTACCGAGGTAACCAAAAACCCTTGGTGAGTATCCTCAGTACCGTGCATCCGGAATCGGTAAGCGTTGGTTCCGAGACGCGTCGGTACCCAGTCTTCCAGACTAGATATCGATTCCAGACTCGGCATCGAAGGAAGCGAGTCTATCGATGCATGTCTAGAGGGTATCAACGTCGGTGGTCGTATCGGCGATGCTGCCGATACTGGAAAGTCAATCTGGGACGTATCGATCGGTCCCGAAGGTATCGAGAACGCCAGATGACGATCCCTGGTGAAGAGTGAATCACTCAATACCAGTGCCGATGCCGGGGTATCGGTACCGCTCGAAGCGGATGCCACCACCGAGCATGGCTCAGGTATGTTCTGTGAGGGGTGAGCCCCAGGAACAACCTGAAACCCCTGAAAGGCTCTGGAGACCGAAGACTCCCGCCGGGGTTTTGAAGCCAATAGGGTCTTGAGGGCAAGGCCGGAGCCGTCATCATGCTTGGCATGAGACCTACCACTCAAGGATTGGCTAGTCTTAACAGACTGTTTGTGGGTTACCTGATCCTGTAGAGAAGAAATGGTCGGTGCCCTGACACTGGAAGGGAACTCGGTATCGAGGGAAACTCGAAATGGAAAATCTCTTCTCATAAATTTGTAGCCTAATGGCTCCGGAGGAAAAGGGTCAGGACCCAAACAGGTTAGACACCAGTTATTGGAGTCTAAAAAGAAAACTGTATTTCCACAGTTAAGGCACTTCTTAGGAGAAGAAGGCTCCATGATGGAGAGGCCTTACAGGCCCAAAAATTTAAGACAGAAACTGAGGGAAAAAAACTCCCTGAGTTTGAGAAAAAGAAAAGAAAAAAACCCACCGGCAGTACCGGTGGAGGCGGGGAAACAGCTGCGACCACAAGAAAACAAGAATTAAAGAAAAAATTTTCTGCGGTGACAGGAGGACGTCCTGCCGACTCCGCGGAAAAACGAAAACTGAAGAGAGACAGTTGGAAAGGCGGGAAGGCAGCACGCAGGCGCTGAGGGATGCTCCCAAAAGCTTTCTGATTGGATGCTGGGGAGCGTTCCCGCGCAGGCTCCGTCGGTACCGACGTACCCATATGTGAAGACTCATTCCTGCTTGTTCCTGGAGATTGTTCGTTGTCTTGTACGTAATTACATGTACGTAGGGACGTAGGGTACGTAACGTACGCAGGTACGTTGAGTACGTAGGTAGTGTACGTAGGTACGTTTAGATTATGGGAGGGACAGAGTCCACGCAAACTCCGTTGGCATGTATGATCAAGAATTTCCGTAAAGGATTTTCGGGCGATTATGGTACGAAAATGACTCCATCCAGATTAAAAATGTTATGTGAAAGGGAGTGGCCCGCATTAGCTGCTTCATGGCGCCGGGGGGGGGGCACCTTTGATTTTGAGACAGTTTTACGAATCCATCAGCTCATATTAAGAGTGTATCCTGACCAGTTCCCCTATATAGATTCCTGGTTAAGTGTATGTGAACAGCAGCCCTCAAGGATGAAGCGCTGTTATGAGGAGCACTGTAAAATATTTGTAGCTACTACTAGGGGAACCAAAAAGGCTAAGGAAGAGAAGCCGCCTGTGTATTCTGACCCAGAGTCCCCAGATATTCTGTATAGGTTACCCCAGCACCCACAGAAGTTAGTCCCCACAGCACCATGACCTGAAGTAGAGCCAGAAGAGGAGCCCCAGAGAATACCAATGCAACAGCCTAAGAAGCGCCCTACCCCGAGTGAAAGTCCCGAGTCAGGCCCAAGCACAGCAGAGGGACTCGAGTCCTCTGATGAGATAGAAAGCGGAGGCTCTCCTGCCAGTTCAGGGTCACCCACCAAGGAGATTTGTGTCCGGGAGCCTTATGATTTAAGAAGCGTAACTCCCAAGAAGAAGGAGAAAGCAGGGCACCTAATGCCATTACGCCAAGTGCCTGAATGCCTGTTTTAAATGATCAGGGCCAGATAGCGCCAGGACCAACCAGCTTAGTTTATGTACCCTTTTCCACCACAGATTTATTAAACTGGAAAACGCATTATGCTTCCTACACAGCCAAGTCCCAGGAATTAACAGAATTAATGTCTAGCATTATGCAAACCCATCAGCCTACCTGGGCCGATTGTCGCCAGCTCCTGTCTACCCTCTTCACTACCGAGGAGCGAGGGCGAATCGGGCAAGCAGCCCTCTGATGGTTAGAAGAGAACCCTGTAGAAAGGGGAGGAATAAATCCCCCGCAAGCAGCTGTTGCAGAATATCCCAATGAAGATCCCGGGTGGGACCCGAATGAGGAAAGAGGGGCGGCGGCCCTAACCAGATTTCGCCAGGCCTTATTGCAGGGCCTGAAGAAGGGAGGCCAGAGGGTCATGAATATCGGGAAAGTATCGGAAGTTCTCCAGGGTCCAGATGAGAGCCCAGCGGCCTTTTATGAGCGGTTGTCTGAAGCTTATAGATTGTATACCCCATATGATCCCGCCGCTCAGGAAAATTAACGCATGGTAAATGCGGCCTTTGTTAGTCAGTCCCAGAGAGACATAAAGCGAAAATTGCAGAAATTAGATGGATTTGCGGGCATGAATACAGCTCAGTTAATGGAAGTCGCTCAGAAAGTATTTGTGAATCGTGAGAATGAACGAGACAGAGAAAGTGAACGGAAGATGAAGAAGAAGGCAGATCTTCTTGCTGCTGCTATAACCGAACGATGTGGAGGAGGTTTTCCTAATCAAAGGACCAGAGGACGTGGAAGAGGCCGCGGAAGCGAAAGGCCTCAATTGGGTGCAAATCAGTGCGCCTACTGCAAGGAAGAAGGACATTGGAGAAATGAGTGCCCGCATCTGGACTCCGCCCCTGCCAGGGGAGGAGGGAGTCTCTGGAGGCCAGGAGGAAGATTTTGAAGGAGGGGAGGAATGAACCGAACACAGTTCCAGCAGGAGAGGGAAAAAGCCATTGAGGGAGTGGCAGTAGCAACGGGCTATGACCTGGACGACATAGATGAAGACTAGGCCAGACCGGGCTCCAAGTTCACCCTGGGTCCCCAGGAGCCTATGGTCAGTTTAAAGATAGGGGACCAATACATGGAATTCATGGTAGATACAGGAGCAGAACATTCAGTAGTAGCCAAGCCAGTAGCTCCTCTGTCCTCAAGATCTGTCACCATTGTGGGAGCCACTGGAAATAAAGCCACAAAACCATTCTTGCAGAACCGCATGTGTGAACTAAGGGGACAGAAGATAACGCACCAGTTCTTGTATATGCCTGAGTGCCCTATTCCACTATTGGGCCGAGACATGCTTGCCAAGCTCCAGGCCCAAATATCCTTTGCTGAAGGGGGAGAAATGAAAATGACTGTGAACCCAAAGCCTGCTGGATTGATGGTGCTTACTGTTCCCCGAGAAGAAGAATGGCGGTTCTATAGTGCACCTCCAATAAAGTCAAGCAGTCCCTGTATACCTACTAATCTCATAGCCCCACCTGAAGTATGGGCAGAAGATAATCCACCTGGCCTAGCGAAGAACATAGCCCCTGTCATTGTCACCCTCAAGCCAGGAGTGGAACCAGTGCATGTGAAGCAGTATCCTCTCCCTCAACCAGCCATAGAAGGAATTCACTGCCATTTGATGAAACTGCTAAAGTACGGACTTCTCAAGGAATGCCAGTCACCTTGGAACACCCCCCTTCTCCCAGTAAAGAAGCCTGGGACAGGGGACTACCGCCCAGTACAAGATCTAAGGCGAGTAAATGATGCAGTTGAAACTATACACCCAGTAGTACCAAACCCTTATACTCTCTTGGGACTGATCCCTGCTGAGGCTACTCACTTCACCGTCCTGGACCTGAAAGATGCCTCTTTCTGTGTGCGCCTAGCACCCACCAGTCAACTTTTATTCGCCTTCGAATGGCAAGACCCCACAACAGGAAGGCGGGGTCAGCTCACCTGGACCAGATTACCCCAAGGATTCAAGAATTCACCTACTCTCTTCAGTGCTGCCCTGAATCAAGATCTCTCAAGTTACCCAGTGGACCCAGGAAAGAGGGTTCTTCTTCAGTATGTAGATGACTTGCTCATAGCCACCAACTCAGAAAGTGAATGCCTACAAGCTACTAGTAAACTTTTGTACCTTCTCAAAGATGCTGGATACAAAGTTTCAAGAGCCAAAGCACAACTATGCCAAACTGAAGTCAAGTATTTAGGATTCCAGTTGTCTAGTGGGATCCAACGTTTAGGACCAGAACGCAAGGAAGCTGTATGTAATATCCCCATTACAACCACTAGGAGGCAAGTAAGAGCCTTCCTGGGGGCCGTGGGATATTGTCGCATATGGATCCCCAACTTTGCCCTGATTGCAAAACCACTATACCAAGTCACCAAAGGAATGGAAAAATCCCCATTAGACTGGGGACCCAAACAAGATGTAGCATTCCGGACTTTGAAAAAGGCCCTGATGTCATCCCCAGCTTTAGGTCTTCCAGATGTTCAGAAGCCTTTCCATCTTTTTGTCCATGAGTCACAAGGAAACGCATTGGGAGTATTGACCCAATCTCTTGGTTCCTGGCAACGACCAGTAGCTTATCTGTCAAAACAATTGGATGTATTTGCAAAAGGATGGCCCCCTTGTCTGAGAGCTGTTACAGCAACAGCCCTCCTAGTGGGCGAAGCAGACAAACTCACACTAGGACAAACTCTTCAAGTCACCGTGCCACACTCTGTTCTGACTCTCATGGAACACAAAGGAAACTTCTGGCTAACCAATGCACGAATGTTGAAGTATCAAAGCATGTTGTGTGAAAACCCTCGGATACAGTTGAAAGTTAGTCAAGCTCTGAACCCTGCTACATTGTTTCCAATTGGTCCTGGGCCACCTGATCATAATTGCTTAGAAACCATGGACACTGTATTTTCAAGTCGCCCTGATTTGACCGATGTCCCTCTAGAGGACCCAGAACGGACTTTCTTTGTAGATGGAAGCAGATTGGTCATCAATGGACATCGTTGTGCTGGATATGCAGTGGTGACCCTTGATCTGGTAGTTGAGTCCTCAGCCCTGACCCCAGGAACTTCTGCACAGAAAGCTGAATTGATAGCCCTCAACAGAGCCTTGACATTAGGAGAAGGACTCCGCATAAATGTGTACACAGATTCCAAATATGCTTTTACTACTTTGCACGCACATGGAGCCTTGTATAAAAAGAGCGAGGGTTGATCACCTCAGGGGGTAAGGACATTAGGTATGGGCCCGAGATATTGATGTTATTAGACACAGAAAGCTGAATTGATAGCCCTCACCAGAGCCTTGACATTAGGAGAAGGACTCCGCATAAATGTGTACACAGATTCCAAATATGCTTTCACTACTTTGCACGCACATGGAGCCTTGTATAAAAAGAGCGAGGGTTGATCACCTCAGGGGGTAAGGACATTAGGTATGGGCCCGAGATATTGATGTTATTAGATGCTGTATGGGCCCCCAAACAAGTGGCAGTCATGCACTGCCGAGGTCATCAGGCAGGAACAGGAGAAGTCACCCGAGGGAATAGATTTGCTGATACCACAGCCCGAAAGGCAGCCACCACAGGACAAGTTAGGACCCAAGATACTGTAATGCAAGCAGCCCTATTCCCTGTGCCCCTTAGTTCCTGGGCACCCCGATACACTACAAAAGAGTTAGACTATTATTGTGAAAAGGAGGAAGGAGTCTTGACAGAACAAGGTTGGATAGTGCTGCCACCCCCAGAAGGTAGTCCACCTCCAGGTCCTACAGTCATCCCTGAAGCATTAGGGCCAGCCTTTGTCCAAGCTTTTCATCAAGCCACACATTATGGAAAAACAGTCATGGAGAAAGCCCTGAGACACCATTTCTGTATTTCATTGCTAGGATCCCTGACCACCTCGGTGGCACAGCAATGTCTGATATGTGCCAAAAATAATGCCAAGCAAGGTCCTGTTCCACCCCCAAGAGTTCAGTCAGTAGGGTTGACCCCCATGAGTGATATACAGATAGACTTCGCTGAAATGCCCCGTGAAAATGGATATCACTATATGTTAGTGTTAGTCTGCACATTTTCAGGGTGGGTAGAAGCCTACCCCACCCGAACTGAGAAAGCCCGAGAAGTCACTAGGGTATTGCTGCTCCATGAGATCATTCCCCGATTTGGAATACCATCAACTATAGGGTCAGATAATGGTCCATCATTTGAATCCCAAGTGACCCAACAGTTAGCTCAAGCTCTGCAAATAAAATGGAAGTTACACACTGCTTACAGACCCCAGAGCTCAGGGAAACTAGAGCGTATGAATAGAACCCTGAAAACTCAGTTATCCAAGCTCTGCCAAGAAACACACCTGAAGTGGCTCCAAGTTCTACCCATAGCCCTACTTAGGATATGTTCAGCTCCCACCAGATACTTAGGAGTCTCCCCTTTTGAGATTTTGTATGGGCGACCTCCACCCATAGTGCAGGGAATAAAGGGAGACATGAGACAGATAGGATCTGAAATAACTAGACAAGAACTATTAGCTTTAGGTTCTGTTTTGCAGAAACTCCAAACGTGGGTGCAAGACCGACTACCCATCAACCTGACCGAGCCTCTGCATCCCTTCAAGCCAGGAACATCCGTGTGGGTGAAAGAGTGGAGAAAGACCCCGCTGGTGCCGCATTGGAAGGGACCCTACGTCGTCATCCTGTCAACTCCCACAGCAGTGAAAGTGGCAGAATTCGAACCCTGGATCCACCACAGTCGAGTGAAGCCGGCAGCTGCTCCTGATCCTGGCCAATGGACATCAGTGAATGATCCCGAGACTCCATTGCGACTCACCTTGAGGAGACAGCCAGCTTTATAGGGAATCTTCAGAATCCACTTACGTCACGCGAAAGTGACCATCACAGCAGAAACAGAAGAAAACTCAGCAAAGTTCATTATCCTCAACTTTCCAGTTAACCTTCAAAGACTGTAATCACAATGTTCTTCCACTATTGCCTTGTGGGAGTGGTGATCTTGGGAATCCTGGAAAAGACTTTTGCTCTACCCCCTTGTGCAGCCTGCATAACCACCACCCGAACAGGACAAAAGATTACTCAGACTTTGCTCTATCATTCCTACTATACCTGCACTGGTACAGTCAGCCGGTGTATTTCTAATCGGTCAATCCTCAATTCTAGTAAAGGCAATGTATTAAATCAGATGTAAAACTTTTCCAACCTTTTTGTTGGTACTTTATATTGTTTATCAATGATTAACTTGAATAGAACTAGGTCTCAGACTTATTTCCGGTACTTCACATAGGAGAAACTCCTTAGTACCAATTTGCATCAATGACCATCGTTCTAAAAGTGGGGATCCCTATATTCATTCCATAAAAAATCAATCGTGGTATGATGATTCTTAAATCCACATTAACGAGAGAATGATATAAAAGCCACCACTTATCTTATATGTTTCTTTTATAAGTATAGCAAATGAAATTTTTCTCCATCCACCATATAGTATTTGTTTTTCATTGTATATCTCTTGATCTTCCCGACGCCATCATCCGGCACCGTACTGCGTTTCACAGGGATGTTTCTTCAGGGGTTCGGATACTACAAACAAACACATCTTAATTATAATGCCTAAATGTTAAGAAGAAAAATACTGAAACATGTATATCTTCAGTCTACTAATACCTTGTAGAATCGCGGAGAATACTCCTGCTTGCGCTGATCTGCGTGTGAAGCAACGAGCCGTCTAGGCTTCAAAAAAACGCCGCGCATGCGGAGTCATGTAAAACAAGACTATTTAAATGCATCCTGCGTATGACGTAACAGCTGGCTCATTCAACTATTTTACAGACATGCGCCCATTCTATGGCGTTATTAAGGCCATGAGGGGATACTGTATTTAAACGATGTATCCACCGTTGTTCTTTGATGAGCAAAGATTGTTCTATCGATTTACCATTCTGACCTGTGAAGATCCGGTCTATGCAAAAGCATATGAGTTCATTGAAATTATGGTTATATTGTTGACAATGTGCTACAATCGGAGCCTCTTGTACTTTACAGCGCAAACGACTACGATGTTCGTTTATACGAATTTTAAACGCTCTTGTGGTCTTGCCAATATATAACAATTGACAAGGGCATCTAATGGCATAAACAGCAAAACTGGTGGTACAGGTGGTCCGTCCGATGTCTCAAATGATAATAGATGTTATTGTATTCAAAAGCTGTAGTAAGTTCTGATACACTACAGATATTACATTCCCCGTAATCCACTGGGGCAGAACAGTTTCTCCTATATCGAAAAAATTGTGAAAGTGGTAGACTGTCTCGTAATTTTTGTGGGTGACCACTTTGATAGTGGAGGAAAGTGTTTCTGTCAGTCTCCTTTTGGTATAACGTCGTAGACCAGCCATTCATACCCTTCTTAATGGTAACATCCAAAAAATTTATACTTAGTTGATCATAAGTGTGTGTAAACTGTATGGCCGTATCCACTGTATTTAGCCAAGTAAAAAATTGTAACAGAGAAAACTCTGATCCTTTCCACAACATAAAAACGTCGTCAATGTACCTCTTCCACATAAGTATATGAGCGTGATAAGGAGAATGAGAAAGCCAACGTTGCTCATAAAAATCCATATAGAGATTCGCCATGGATGGGGCACTAGTAGGAGAAACTGTTCTGCCCCAGTGGATTACAAACGACAAGCAAGGAGATTGAAGGAGGATTTTCGCAGTCGGGGATATCCTCGGCATGTTATTAACTCCGCATATAAGCGGGCTTTATACAACAATCGGGCATTACTTTTAAATACGAGGAAAATGACTACTATGAATGATGAGAATGTTAATTTCATCACGAAACATTCTCCGTATAGCACATGTATTAAGAAGATCATCAAAAGTCATTGTAATGTTATTAGTACCTTACCGGGATTGGAGAATAGAAAAGTTAGATGTGTCTGGACAAGACACCAAAACTTCAAAGAGAAGCTTAGCCCTACGGTGCTAAGACCATTACCAGATAGTGGATCTTCACAAGAAAATGGACATTATCCTTGCGGGGAATGTAATATCTGTAGTGTATCAGAACTTACTACAGCTTTTGAATACAATAACATCTATTATCATTTGAGACATCGGACCACCTGTACCACCAGTTTTGTTGTTTATGCCATTAGATGCCCTTGTCAATTGTTATATATTGGCAAGACCACAAGAGCGTTTAAAATTCATATAAACGAACATCGTAGTCGTTTGCGCTGTAAAGTACAAGAGGCTCCGATCGTAGCACATTGTCAACAATATAACCATAATTTCAATGAACTCATATGCTTTTGCATAGACCGGATCTTCACAGGTCAGAATGGTAAATCGATAGAACAATCTTTGCTCATCAAAGAACAACGGTGGATACATCGTTTAAATACAGTATCCCCTCATGGCCTTAATAACGCCATAGAATGGGGCGCATGTCTGTAAAATAGTTGAATGAGCCAGCTGTTACGTCATACGCAGGATGCATTTAAATAGTCTTGTTTTACATGACTCCGCATGCGCGGCGTTTTTTTGAAGCCTAGACGGCTCGTTGCTTCACACGCAGATCAGCGCAAGCAGGAGTATTCTCCGCGATTCTACAAGGTATTAGTAGACTGAAGATATACATGTTTCAGTATTTTTCTTCTTAACATTTAGGCATTATAATTAAGATGTGTTTGTTTGTAGTATCCGAACCCCTGAAGAAACATCTCTGTGAAACGCAGTACGGTGCCAGATGATGGCGTCGGGAAGATCAAGAGATATACAATGAAAAACAAATACTATATGGTGGATGGAGAAAAATTTCATTTGCTATACTTATAGAAGAAACATATAAGATAAGTGGTGGCTTTTATATCATTCTCTCGTTAATGTGGATTTAAGAATCATCATACCACGATTGATTTTTTATGGAATGAATATAGGGATCCCCACTTTTAGAACGATGGTCATTGATGCAAATTGGTACTAAGGAGTTTCTCCTATGTGAAGTACCGGAAATAAGTCTGAGACCTAGTTCTATTCAAGTTAATCATTGATAAACAATATAAAGTACCAACAAAATGGTTGGAAAAGTTTTACATCTGATTTAATACATTGCCTTTACTAGAATTGAGGATTGACCGATATTAGCTACTGTAAGCAGAGTCCTCTGATAGAGAAAAGACCTTATTTTTATAGGTGTATTTATAATGGCACCGAACTGAATATTTGCACAAAGGGGAAAAGTAAGACTTGTTATAACCCTCGACAAAACCCATCATACTATACATTTGAGATACGCTGGAATGATGAAGATGGAGCCATCCTGAATGCGACAAAACCCCTCACCAACCCCACAAAACCTATCATCTTAAACTTTGATGCTTGTGATGCAATCAACAGAAATGCTTACCACAGATGTGGGTCATGGGAGCGAGCATACTACCATGATGATAAATACATGTGTCCAGAAGGAGCCTACGGATGGGGACGGTGTTCAGGAAAGAGTTCTGCAGCCACTATCTACACCACCACATCAAAACATGATTACTTCTGCCCAAAATGGGAATGTGTATATTTTGCTACTTGGAAGAATGCACCAACGGGACGAGATGGTGATCATCGCAAAGGCAGCTTAACAAAGATCAGAGTACCAGAGCCCAAGAAATGCCAGAAAGGTGCCTGTAATCCTCTACAACTCCTCATAATCAACCCCAGCCACTGGAAGCAAGGATACAAGTTTGGGTTGCGTATTGCAGGAGGAGGTATAGATCCTGGGACTATCTTATATCTGCAATTAAACACCAAAACCCATGTGTCCTCACCCTATCGTATACATCACTCCTTCTATGAAGCCATGAAATCAGAGTTTGAAATTCCTCCTGCCTCCCAGAACTTATTTCTTGAATTAGCGGGAGCAGTTGCATCTAGTCTCCATGTTTCAGACTGTTTGTTTTGTGGAGGAACAACAATGGGAGACCAATGGCCTTGGGAAGCACAAGAACTGAACTATTCTATTCCATACAATCAGACTAATCTACACAATACCACAAGTGAATGGGTATTGGCCCACTCCATTGTGGGTAACTTATGTTTTTCTCGCTATGGACCAATGTTTAATATGGAAGTGGGGCAGCTGGTCTGTCTCAATCAGAGGTTCTACAACAGTACCACTAAGAAGACATCTTGGTGGTCAGGAGTCAACGCTACTGAACCTTCCAATCCTCTAGTTCAGTTCCCCAAACTTGCCAGTATCTGGACTAACTTAGCAGCATATAATTCTTGGCAAGCACCACCTGGACTGTACTGGATTTGCGGAACCCGAGCATATGCCAGACTTCCTCATCACTGGGGAGGTGCATGTGTATTGGGAACCATACGACCTTCCTTTTTCCTTCTGCCTACATCCCAGGGAGAACTGCTGGGATATCCTGTGTACAGAAGTCGACAGCTGAAGGAGGCCTTGAAAATAGGCCAATGGGACAAATGGGATGCGTCATCTGAAGAATGGCCCCCAGAAAGAATCATCTCATACTATGGACCTGCTACTTGGGAGCAGGATGGGACTTGGAGATATTGTACTCCTGTTTATATGATTAATCGAATAATACGTTTGCAAGCTGTTGTTGAAATAATAACCAATGAAACTAGTAAAGCACTAACCCTTCTGGCAAAGCAAAGTACGCAAATGCGCACAGCCATTTATCAAAATCGTTTAGCTTTAGATTATTTGTTAGCAGCTGAAGGTGGGGTATGTGGGAAGTTGAATCTAAGTAATTGTTGTTTACAGATTGATAATAATGGGCATGTAGTTGAAGATTTAGCCACCCAGATGAGAGAGCAGACATTTGTGCCTGTCCAGACCTGGCACAGTTTAAAGATGGATGGGTGGTTTGGTTCATTGTTTTCCTGGATTGGTGGTCTGAAAGCCCTTATGTTTATTGTACTATTCATATTAGCCATGTGCTTATTGCTCCCTTGTCTCCTACCTCTTTGCTTACGCATGATAACATCATCAATTGATAACACTATAGAGCGAAAGGCAGCTGCGAAGGTATTAGCTATGTGGCAATATTACCCTATACCCCACGATGATGATGCCATTACACCAGTATAATGTGTTAATTGACTAATGAGTGATTTAATTCTCACCCTTCCTCACTTGCGGGTGAGAATAATCAAAGGGGGGAATGTGGTAGGCTAGGGCCTAGCATGGCCTGCTACTATGAAAGGCCTGTAAGTTAGGCCTGGATCCTAACTCCCATTATAGCTAGAAAAGAACCAAAAATCTGTGGAAAATGAGAAAACTGTTTTAAAATGCTTAATAAGAAGTTTTCATGAATCCATAAGTCTTCTATTATTCTCTTGTGTGTGAAAGAACAGAAATGTTTCAGTATATGCATTCCTGAAGCCAAGGTTAACCTTGCAGTAGAGAAGTAACGAAATTAAGAACTGTACCATTGTTCAAGCAATCCTAAAGGAGGGGGCCGGTTGCTAGGCTCCGGAGGGATTTTTAATTGGACAAATGAAGGGAATGTATAACCAATGAAAAGTTTGCATGTATCGAGTTGGAACCAATAGAAAATTCTCATGTATCAAACTGAAAAAGAGGTATAATTGGTTATGTCTCTGTATAAACGTTTGCTCAGTTCCTTTTGAAGCTTTGACTGACTGGGCCTGTGCACATTAAACTGGCTTGGACCCTGTCAATTGACTCCTGGACTTATTCATTGATTGCACTTTGCTACAGCAACATTATGTAGACAAAAATTAAATTGACCCCCCCAAAAAACCGACTCTGCATGAAATACAACAGAGAAACGGAAAGAGCTGCAGATGACCTTGTTCTGTGCAGCATATAAATATAAAATATGTACAGGCAATTGAAGAGACTTGTGCTGCCTGCCTGACGCTTACGAGTTCTTTTACTGGTTTTGATTGTGCACTTCTGTGTTCCAGCCATTCCCATTCCGGTTTGCATTTCAAGCCTCTCTCCCATTAGCCAATCATAAATAACCCTGGGCGCCTATAAGAACAAGACCTCTGCGGCGTTTTGCATCATGGTGGCACGTGCCAAAGGAACACAATGTACTCCCTGGGGTGACTCCCTTATCACTGTCTTACTCACTGGACAACTGCCTGTTCATACCCATCTGCACTACACTGCCTATGCTGGCCACTGGGCTCTCACCTTTTCTCTCTGTGGCCTCCTTCTTGCTCTCCTTATGCTGCCCATTCCGGTTCATTGAGGCTGGAATGCTCCATTGTTTTGTGTATCTGTATACCCTGCTCTACCTGTGTTATGGAAAACCTCTGTGTCTACCCTGTCAGCTCCTCTTGCCCTCCCCTTAAGCCCTCCTCTGCTGCTGCTCAGCTCCATGTTGCGCTTCTTAACACTCACTCGCGTCTGTCCAAAACCCGACTCATTCAGGACCTTTTGGTCATGTACTCCCATGAGATGTCGCTGAGGGAGGAGGGAGAAGCCCCTTCTCCACCGGTGCCTTCCTCCTGTTACTCAGCCTTTTCCACCCCTAGGTTTGGTCTCTCTGGTGGGGGAGTGGCAGTCATCCTCTGCTCCTCCCTCCATGTCTTGACACCCCCTGCCTCTACTCTCACCTACCCCGAGTATCTTGTCCTCCATCTCAACGGAAACCCACCTCTCCATTTTCTCTGATTTATGCCCCTCCTTCTCTCCATCCTGATTTATGGGATGCCCTGTCACAAACTCTTTCTGAAGCCTCTCTCCTCATCTTGTGATCTTAGGCGATTTCAATGCACACCTCTATCTGCTCCAGCGGTCTCACAACAGGCTTCTGTCGCATCTGATCTTTGACGTCGCGCTTCTTTAACTAGTCCCCTTCTCGACTGACACAGCTGGTCACACCCTTGATCTCGTCCTTGCTCCTCCTCCCCTTCACTCTGCCCTCTCCACCTTATCCTCCTTACTTCTCCCATGGTCTGATTACTTCTGCATTCTTTTCATCTGCCACTTTTTCCCACTCATGGGCTCCTCTACCCCTAGTCCCTTTCCTCCCTCCTTTAGCTGTGATCTCTCATCACGTTCTTTAGAAAATTTCCCTCGGTGTCTTCTCTTTTCCCATCTGATTTCACTGCTCTACTTGTTAATAACCAGGCTCAACTGTGGTCCTCAACCTTGTCTTCTGCCCTTGATGCTGTGGCCCCTCTCCGTCCCCGCACCCACTGCCCCATTGCTATCTTCACTGGGTGGAACATCTGTGGAGGAAGCACCCCTCCCCTGCCTCCCTCAAACTGTTCAAGGATCATCATTCCCAGAATCGTTCAGTGATCCACTCTGCAAAGAGAACCCACTATTCTAATCTTATTTCCTCCTCTGCAAACTCCTCCCAGCAGCTTTACTCTGTCTTGGTCATGTTGTCAGTGCCGTCCACCCTACTTGTCATCACTTCTGCCCCTCCTGCTATACATTTATTGGCTGACCATTTTTCCAACAAGATCAGCACCCTCTGCTCAGTTTTCCCTAACTGTACCCTGACCCTCCAGGCCCTTGTCCCTTTTCCTTCCATCCCAATTCTCCTGTCCCAATACACCCCCCCCCCCTCCTGCCCTCACATTCAAACCACTCTATCAGTCCTTCCCCTGGTTCACCTCTGGTCTTCTTTCTCTACAATCTCCTCTATAGAACTTCTCAAGATCATCACATCCTTCTGGAAAACTACCTGCCTCTCAGATATGATTCCATCAGCTTGGCTCCCCATCCCTTCTCTTGCACTCTTACCAGTAATCTTACCTATGTTCAATAAATAGTCTTTCTTCTGGCACTTTCCCCCTTACCTGGAGGTATGCTGTTATCTGTCCGATTTTAAAGGGTTCCTCCCTTGATCTCTCAGTTCCCGTAAATTATTGTCCTATCTTCACCCTCCCTTTTCTCTCAAAGCTCCTGGAGAAACTTGTTTTCTCATGGCTTTCCTCTTTCTTGGACTTTATTAATGCTCTTCACCCCTGCCAATCTGGCTTCAATTCTGGGCACAGCACCGAAGCTGTTCTTCTCTCTCTTCTGAATAATCTGCACCAGGCTCACAACTGTGGTGATATCTCGGTGGCGGTTTCCCTCAACCTTTCCTCAGCCTTTGATCTTGTAGACCACGTCTCTCTCCTTTCTCGACTTCATGACCTTGGTCTTCGTAGTGCTGTCCCCAGCTGGTTTTGTTTTTACTTAGCAGAGCGATCGTTCATCTCTGATGGCACTGGCTCCACCTCTTCTCCTACATCACTCCCCTGAGGTATTCCCCAAGGTTCGGTCTTGGCCCCCCTTTTATTCAATGTTTTTCTGATTCCCTTCACTCTCCTAGTCCAACAACACAGCATCATAGCTCACTATTATGCCGATGATAGCTTTCTTGTCCAACACACCAGTTTTTCTTACTCCCGAACTCTCCCCGCTCAATACCTGTCTTTCTGCCGTGGACAACTTTTTTCACCTAAATCCGAACAAAAGTGCAGCTATTTAGTTTACCTTTGGTTGCTCTTCCCCAACCATAGCCCCTTCTCTTCCTGGTACCCCCATTCCCTTCAATGATACTATCCATTATCTGAGAATCTCTATCATCTCATACTTACCTCTCTTCTCTAGTTCGTCGCAGCCTTTTTCACATTGTGACAAATCCATGGTGTTCACCCCTTCCTGGCCCCCTCTTCTCTTGCCACTCTCCTTCTCACCCATATCTCCATGTCAGACTACTGTAACATCATTTTTCTTGGCCTTCTCCAGTATCAGCTACATTGCCTCCATCTCATACAAAACACTGCCATCCATATTCTTGCTCACGCCTCCCGTCATGATCATGTCTTTCCATTGTTAATATAGCACCATTGGCTTCCCATCAAATACCACCTGCAATACAAGCTCCTTATGTTGGTTCATTGTGCCCTTCATACCAGCCATCCTCGCTATCTCTGACCTCCTCCTTCCCAACTGCCCTTACTGCTGCCTCCACAGTCTTCATGCAAACCACCTTCATCTTCCTACAGTTGCCCAGGCCCAGCTTGAAACCACCCAGTCTGCTGCCTTCTATTTCCTTGCATCTGCCACCTAGAATGAACAGTTCTTTCCTAAATTTAAATCCTTACTGAAGAACCACCTCTTTAATATCACCCACAATCTTCCGTCCACCTAGTTTGCCCTGTTCCCTCCTCTCCTCTTTCTCCCCCCCCCCCTCCTTGGCTGCTCCTTCCCCCCCTTTTTGGTGTGTGATTGATTTTAGTATTTCCCTTCTTTCCTGTTTTTATTGGCATTCTTTTCACCGCTGCAATTTTTAAAAAACTTGTTTTTAAATATTGTGCACCACTCTGCTGTTGTCTCGAAGAGAAGTCTATCAAGACCTAATAAACATACAGCCCAGTATTCAAAGGGGTTTATCTGGTTAGCAGAACCTGCTAACCAGATAAATTCCTCTGAGAGAGATATTCAGTGGCACTAACCCTCTTAACACCATGGCACTGTCTGGACAGTTCAAGGGTAGTTAATTGGCAGGGCAAAGGTAGTCCCAGCACTTAACTGGTTAGCAGCGATTTTCAGTCCACTAACCAGCTAAGTGCCCATATAAAGTTAGGCCATCTCAATAGTAGTCCTAACTTTATGTGGTTCGATTATCCAGATAGCAGCTGTGCCGGACAATGCTGAAACTAGATATTCAGTACCAGAGGATATCCAGATTTTGGTGCTGAAGATCTGGTTTCATTTTTACCTGTGGCAGTCAAGTGCTTTTAAAATGCTGACCATCACATGATGAATATTATGCTTGTGAAGTCCAAAGACAGACCTATTCCAATCACTAAACTGAAAATAAAATGATTTTTTTTCTACCTTTTGTTGTTTGGTCATTTTATTCTCTGATCATGTTAATCCCAGTCTCTGATTTCTGCTTTCCTCATCTTCTCTTAACTTACCCTTTAGGGTCTCTGGTCCGTCTGCCACTTCTCTCCCCTCCTAACTTCTTCACTTCCCTCCATCTCTGACACTGATATTTTCATTTCAGTTTTCTTTTATTTTTCTTTCTTTATCAACACAGATTTAATTTCTCCTTCTTACCATCCAGTTCCCAATCTCCTCCATCTATTTACAGTGCCTTCCTACCATTTCTCAACTTTTAACACAGTCCTCACCCCCCATCTCTCTATCTTTCTCCAGTCTTTAACTAAATCTCTCCTCTGTCCTTTCTCTTTTCTGCCCTGTGTCCAGCATCTCTCCCCTTCTATCCTGCCCTGCCCTGTTTCTCCCCCTCTTTCACCATCTAGTGCGTCTTCCCTTTTTCTTGTCCCATCCCGTCCATGTCCAGCATTCTCATTATTTATTTATTTAGCATGATTTTTATATCGCCTTTCACAGGATCAAAGCGGTTTACAATAAACAATTCAAAACTGGTTTACAGAGAATGGTTAACTGTATACAGCTGCAAGGAATGACTAACAATGAACGGTTGAATGTGGCTTACAAGACCATTTAACTATGTATGTATGTATGTATTTATTTAAATGTTTTTATATACTGCCCCTTCCAGTGATCAGGGGTGGTTTACAATGAACAGAACTCATTTACAAAGACTATATCAAACTATATCACAAGATACTATTTACAAATCAGCTGTTCACATATACAGCAGAATAGCAGATGCTGAGGCAGAGCTATGTGCAGTGTAGGGTGGGGAAGGGAACGTGATGAGAGAAATATATTAAATAGAGTTTCATAAAGAGAAATGTTTAGAGGGGGGAGAAAAGTAATTACCTAATTAAGCTATATCAAGTGAGAAAGGAGTTCAGGAAGGTATGTATTTATTGTATTTGTATTTCTCCAGTATATAGCGGAGAGAAGTAGGGGGGGGGGGGTCATGGTGTTCAAGGGGGAGTAATAGAAGTGTTGAAGTTAAAGTGTTGAATGAAGAGGAACATTTTAAGCTCTTTTCTAAAAGTCTGTAGGTCTTTTATTAGTCTTAGGTTGTCTGGGAGAGCGTTCCAGAGAGTAGGGGGTACAAACAAGAATGCTCTTGAACTTGTAGTTTTCATTGTGTTACGAGATATTCTGGGCGCATGTTCTTCTGGATTTAATGGGGTCACTAGGGGGTAATAAGAGAGGAAAGGCATGAAGAGGCAATTTTATTGTATAACTTGAAAGTTAACAGTAGTTATTTGTATTTGATACGTGCTTCTAGGGGTAGCCAATGGAGGGTTTGGAGTAGTGGTATGATGTGGTCGTATCAGTGAGCGATATGAATTATATGGGCAGGTTCTGTGCCATTTGAAGTTGATGTGTGTTTTTTTTGGGTAGGCCTCGAAGTATGCTATTACAATAATCAAGGTGAGGCATAATGAGGACCTGTAGGACTGAGCAGAAGTCGCTATTATCCAGAAGGTGTTTTAGTGGTTGAATTGTTTTTAGTTTAAAGTAAATTGTCTTGGTTATAGCTTTTATATATGAGGACATGGATAGTGACTGGTCGAGAATGATACCTAAGTATTTGACTTCCTGTTTAACTTCTATGGCAACTTAATTTATGTAAATTTTAGCAGGTGGTGAAAAGCTCTGGTCCCAGGTTATGTATAGAATTTCTATATCGGAGGAATATAAATGTGGTATGGTGTCATTTAAAAATTTATCTTCATTATATGATTTGAACTTATTTTGAAATTGTGTAATATTGTTAGTTCTGCTAGGTGTAAGCATTATTAGGATATAATAGTCAATTAGGTAGTGATCGGTCCAGGATAAGGGGAGAAATTTAGGAGGCGAGAGGAGAGTGACATGTAAGATGTGGGAGGGGAGGAAGATTAGGTCAAGAATATTACCTTTATGATGAATAGGAGACTGAACAATATGATGAAATCCGAGGTCAAGCATAGCGTTTATAAAGTGAGAGGCATGAGATTGATTCAATGATGGGAGATTAAAGTCACCAAGAATTATGTGGGGCTTATGCAGCGTTGAGGTGCAGACAGCTTCCAGGATCATTGTGAGGCTGTCAGGGTTGGGCGATGATAGTCTGTAAAAAAGGCTTATATTAATATTCTTATTTTCAGTAATTAGAAAATCAATATTATCTGAACTCTCACTATGGTGGCAGGTGAAGTTGAGTTTTTTTAAGGTTAGAATAAGGATGCCTCCACCCCTCTTTCCAGACCTAGGGCTTTGCAAGATATTATATAATTGGATTCAGCCAGTTGGTGGAGTGAGATGGAGTCTGTGGGAGTAAGCAATGTTTCAGTTAAGCACAATACATGAGGCTTACTGTCTTGGAGTAGATCTATAATAGCAGGTATTTTGTTTCTGATTGATCTAGTGTTAAGGAGGGCGAATCGATTTTGAGGTTTTTGCTATGTACAGGTTGATTACAGTCAAATGGTTAGGGGAGTGGGGTTCAAAGTGTCGGTAGTAGAGTTGCAGATTGGTTATGTTACATCAGCGAAGTACTTGGTAAATAGGTGAGTTTTTAGCATCTTTCTGAATGCGGCGAGGTCTGTGGAGTTTGAGATCATTAGGGAGGGTTCGTAAAATCTGAAGGATCTCAGGCAGGCTTGCTGATTGCTTTTTGTTTTTTTGGGCAGTATTGTGAGGGTGTTTGCAGTGGATTTTCTTATGAGTCAGGTTGAAGTGTGGGGGTGGAGTAATTTTTGAAAGTGTATAGGGTTTTAAATGTGAGGAATATGGTCTTGTATAAGATTCTGGCTTGTGAGGAATATGGTCTTGTATAAGATTCTGGCTTGTAGTGAGAGCCCGTGTAGGCTCTTCAGGATGGGTGATATGTGGTCTGTTCTGGTGGCCCCCTTAATTGTACAGGCAGTGATGTGCAGGGCTGTTTGTAGAGGGTGAAGTTTGGATTGAAGGAGTTCTTGGTATAGTGAAAGATAGGAGGTCAAGGGTGACTCTGAGGTATTTGACTTCATTCTTGACTTGTATTTTGAAGTAGTTGAATGTGACGTGGGGAGAGGAATGAATGAGCTGTCCTTTGTGACGAATAAGTCTTCTGTTTTGTTTAGGTTGATGGAGAGGTGATTTTGTTCAAGCCATTAAGATACATCTGAAAAGCTCCGCTGGAGGAGGAGGGTTGAGGGGTGGTTGGTGTTGAAGGGTGTGTATAACATGATGTTGGCATAAATGTGGAAGGGAGACGACGTGAGATTGGAGTGTTTCACAGAGTGGTTGAATGTAGATGTTAAAAAGCAGTGCAGAGAGTGTGGATCCTTGTGTTTGGATGTACTGGGCAGAGGTGCAATCCCCAATCTGAACTTGTTGTTTTCAGTTTTTGAGGTAGGATTGGAACCATTTTAATATAGTAACATAGTAAATAACGGCAGATAAAGACCAGTATGGTCCATCTAGTCTGCCCAGTAAGATGACAAGAGTAGGTGCACCTGCCGCTCTGTGCAGGCCACCCCTCCCCATGTCTTTGTTTAGGGGTGCACCCACCGCTCCATGTAGGACACCCCTATTTGTTGAGAAATTAGAAGGTTCAGTTTATTTTGATTTTATCCTGTTGCTGTAAAGGGATCCACTGTGCCTGTCCCATGCCATTTTGAATTCCGTCAATGTGTTTGCCCCCACCACTTCCATCGGAAGGGTATTCCAAGCATCCACCACTCTTTCAGTGAAAAAGTGTTTCCTGACATTGCCTTTCAATTTACCACCTTGCAGCTTCATGTTATGCCCTCTAGTTTTACAGCTTCCCCATCTTTGGAAGAGGTTTGTTTGTTCATTATTTCTCTTTAAGTATTTAAAGGTCTGAATCATATCTCCCCTATCCCTCCTCTCCTCCAAAGTGTAAATATTTAGGTCTTCAAGTCTCTTCTCATAAGGCTTCTGACGCAAGCTCCAAATCATTTTGGTCGCCTTCCTCTGAACAGTTTCCAGTCTTTTTACATTCTTTGCAAGATATGGTCTCCAAAACTGAACACAGTATTCCAAGTGAGGCCTCACCAGTGACTTGTACAGTGGCATAAGTAGCTCTTCCTTTCTGCTGGTAATTCCTCTTTGTATGCAGCCCAACATCCTCCTGGCTTTTGCCACCACCTTGTCACACTGTTTTGCCACCTTGAGATCTTCAGAAATAACCACACCAAGGTCTTTCTCCTGATCCGTGCACACCAACCTCTCACCCCCTATTGCGTACATTTCCCTTGGATTTCTGCTACCCAAGTGCATGACACTGCACTTCTTCGCATTAAATCTTAATTGCCAAGCATTAGACCATTCTTCCAGTTTTTGTAGATCTTTCCTCATGTTAACCACTCCCTCAGGGGAGTCCACTCTGTTGAAAATTTTTGTGTCATCTGCAAAAAGACAGACTTTTCCATTCAGTCCTTCAGCAATATCACTCACAAATACATTGAACAGTGCCGGGCCCAGGACTGAACCCTGGGGCACCCTGCCAATCACCTTCCTTTCATCCGAGTGAGCTCCATTTACCATCACCTTCTGTCATCTGTCAATCAACCAATTTCTGATCCAGTTTACCACCTTGGGACCCATCCCTAAACTACTGAGTTTATTGATAAGCCTCCTATGAGTAACAGTATCAAAGGGTTTGCTGAAATCCAGGTAGATGACATCTATCGCATGCCCCTGATTTAGTTCTCTGGTCACCCAGTCAAAGAACTCAATCAGATTTGTTTGGAAAGATTGTCCTTCGGTAAAACCATGTTGCCTCGGATCTTGCAACCTGTTGGTTTTGAGAAAGCCCACTATTCGGTCTTTCAGGAGTGCCTCCATTACTTTTCCCGCCACTGAGGTAAGGCTCACGGGCCTGTAGTTTGTCACTTCTTCCCTGTCACCACTTTTGTGAAGAGGTACCACATCAGCCATTCTCCAGTCCTGAGGAACTTCTCTTGTTTCCAAGGATCTGTTGAAAACATCCTTTAATAGCCCTACAAGAACCTCTCTGAGCTCTTTCAGTATCCTGGGATGTATCCCATCCGGTCCCATGGCCTTGTCCATTTTCAGTTTTGCAAGTTGTTCTAACACATCATCTTCTGTGAATGGTGTGGTACCTACTTCATTCCCATTTTTATATTTGGGAGTCACAGGTGGTCCTTCTCCAGGATTTTCTTTAGTAAAAACAGAGCAGAAGTATTTGTTAGCAATTTCGCTTTTTCAGCGTCACTTTCCACGAGTCCGTTCCCAGCACTTTTGAGTCCTGCAATTCTACCTCTGATCTTCTTCCTTTCCCGAATATACCTGAAGAAAGTTTTGTTGCCACTCTTCACATCTTTAGCCATCTTTTCCTCTGCCTTTGATTTTGCTTTCCTTATTTCTCTTTTTGTCTCTTTTGAGTTTGATCCTGTATTCATTTCTATGTTCCTCTGTTTGCAAGCTTTTGAATTTTGCAAAAGCTGTGTTTTTTGCCTTTATTTGAACAGCCATTTCTTTGGAGAACCAAATGGGTTTTCTTCTCCTCTTGTTTTTATTTACTTTTCTTACATATTTATCTGTTGCCCCTTTTATTGCCACCTTTATTTTAGCCCATTGCAATTCCACTTCCCTTATCTCCTTCCACCCTGCCAACTCCTCCTTTAGGTACTTGGCCATTTTACTGAAGTCAGTGTTTTTGAAGTTTAGGACTTTGAGCTTGCTATGATTGGACAGCACCTTGGCTTTTAGCTCAAACCACACTGTGTGATGATCGTTGCTGCTCACAGGGGCACCCACCCAGACATTCAACATGCTATCACCGTTGGTGAGCACTAAATCCAGCATTGAGCTTTCCCCTGGTTGGTTCCATTACCATTTGTCTAAGTAACGCATCTTGGAAAGCATCCACAATGTTTTTGCTTCTTTCCAGATTTGCAGAAGGAGTAAGCCAATCCACTCCCTCTTTTCCTACTGCCTGCAGTCATTGTATGAGTATTTGGTGATCAATGGTATTGAAAGCTGCTGAGATGTCTAGACAAAGGAGGACGAATCTGGAGTTTGGTTTTTGGATATCTTTGATGAGTTTATCAGAGATGTCAGTAGTGTTTCCACTCTGTGGTTGGGTTGGACACCATGTTGTTGGTTGTTCAGAATGTTATGATTGTCCAGGTGGTCTTGTAGTTGTTGCTGTAAGGTCTTTTCAATCACCTTGGCCATGAGGAGAAGGCTGGCAATTATCTGTAGGTGATGGGTCGAAGGGATCCAGGTGTGGCGTTTTGAGAATGGGGCATATGGATGACAGTTTCAGGCAGTCTGGCATGTAGCCTTGGTTAAGAGAGCTCTGTATAAGTTTTATGAGTAGGGGTGAAATTTAGGTGATTGTCAGTTTCATCCAAATGATGGGGCAGGGGTCTAGGGGGGAGGTGATTGTGTTGAGGTTTTTTATGATAGACTCAGTTGTAGTGTTGCTTATGGTCTCGAAGGTTGACCAGGATGGTACGTGTGAGTTTGTGGATACTGAGATGGGAGAGTGAGAGTGGTGTTGTTGGTGACATGAGGAGTAGAAGATTGCCAGTTGGTGTGGGAAGATGGGGGTGCTGTGGGATTTATTGAGGGGGGAAGCAGTGAGGTCCTTGACTATGCTGAAGAGTTCTCTTGGGCGGTTAAGGGAAGTCTTTATCTGCTTGGAGTAGAAGGTGTGTTTGCATCGGTCAGTTTCAGTGTGGTATTCCAGCATGCAATCCATATACTCGTCACAGTTTGATGTGTGATTTGTTTTCTTCCAGAGACACTCTAATTATCAAAGCTTTCTTTTGTATTCTCAGAACTGTGTAGTGTACCAGGGCATCTTAGAGTGTTTGGTGGTTTTTATGCATTGTGGCTCTGGTGCTTCTGCTGCTTGAGCAGTTGTGCTGTTCCAGGTTGAGAGGAAGGTGTCTAGATTTTCTGGTTCAGAGGGGTTTGATGCAGTTGATGAAGACGTCTTTGTTTAAGTTCTTGAGTCATCTTGCTTCTGGGGTGTGGGAGGGGGGTTGGGTAGGGGTTGTTGGTATTTGGGGTGGACAGGTAATTAGGTTGTGGTCCCGACCACGGGACCGAGAGGTTTTTGGTGTTTTGTGGTGAGGTGATATTGCAGGGGTTAATGTTGATGAAAATGAGGTCCAGGGTATTTCCTTTGTTGTGGGTGGGTTATGTTATAATTTGAGAAAAGTCCAATGCAGTCATAGCGTCAGTGAATGTGGTAGATTTGTTTGCACAGAGTTGAGGTTAAAGTCTCCCACTATGATGTGATCCTTGTTTGAGGTGAAGTTTTCAGATACTTTTTGGAGTAGGGTTGAAGTCAAAGGAGGTAGTGGTTGGAGATCTGTATAGGAGCAAGATTGTGAAGAGTTTATTGGAGGTAGAGAGGAAGTCTAGGCCCTCTGAGCTCTCTGCGGATTGGTGGTGGAAGTGGAGGTCAGATCTTGATATGATGAGGACTCCTCTACCTCTCTTGAGTTCTCGAGCAGTTCTCTTCTATGTTTGTACAGCACTTCGTATGTTGCGGCACTTTATAAGTCTTTAATAATAATAATAATAATAATAATAATAATGAATGATGAAGAGTGTAGCTTGTATGTGTTATTTCGTTCATGATTACAGTGTTCATGTCCATAAGCCATGACTCGGTTATGCAGAGATGGTTGAGGTTCCTTCCATGGATGAGGTTGTGGATGACTAGGGCTTTGTTCTTGATGGATCGTGCATTTATGAGTGCACACTGGATTGTATGTGTACTCCTGGGGGAGGTAGGGGCATGTGCTTCAGTGTGTTGGAAGGGTAGGGGGTATGTTAATGATGTATGCTTGGTTTTGTGCTCTTGGGGCTGCTTGGTTTAAGATTTGAGTTTGGGGTGTGGTTGTGTGGCATCTGAAGTAGTGTGGGGGGGTATTAGGGTGGGGGGTAGGATTGAGAGAGCTAGGAATGTGTAAGGTCATCATGAGCCAATAGGTGATGGATATTTTTGGGTCGCTAGGGTGGTTGATGCTGGGATTGCTACATAGTTTGTGCCTAGTGGCCTTTAGGAGGGGATCCTCGTGTGTGGGTGTGTTCCATGGTTTGTGCAGTTTTGTGTTTGTTACTGCCTGTATGTTGGAGGGGTTGGGTCAGTTATCTTGGTGGCATGACTTTGTCGTCATCAGTCCCAGGTCGTGGTTCTTTGTTGCTGCCTGCAGTGGTCAGAGGGTGGTATGCTATCTTGCCTGTATAGAGCTGATCCCCGCCCAAGGGCCACGCCAAAGGGCCCTCTGGCAAGACCCTCAGGTGCGGGCCTATCTAGGGTGCGGTGCAAATTTAAAGTCCAGGTCTTTGGCCCAATTGGTCTTGGGATGAGGGAGCAGAAAGGAGCTTACCTAGCCCGCTCCCTTGCTCCGACACTGATCGGGAGGACAAAGGGGCTGCCAGGCACTTTATGGTGCAGATTTAAAGTCCAGGTCTTCGGTCCAATTGGCCTTGGGGTGAGGAAGAGGATTAGGTATCAAGCATCTGCCCAGCCCCTCATCCCATGTCCAGCATCTGCTCTCCACACCCTACTACATGTCCAGTCTGTCCACTATCCCCTATACCCCATCTCATGTCCAGCATGTGCCCTCCTACCCCAAGTCTAGCATGTGCCTTCCGCCCCATATACACTATCTGCCCTTCATGCCCTCACCCTGTATCAAGCCTCTGCTGTCCATATCATGTCCAACATCTGCCCTCCATCCTTCTACTTCATCCACCATCTGTCCTCTATCTCCTTATACCCCCTTCCCTGTAGTCCTCCACTATATGTCCAGCATTTACCCATTGTTCTCTACCAGTATCCTGCATCTGCCTTCCACACGTTCACTCCCCCAGTTTTAACCCCCCCCCCAACAAACCTACTAAAACCATATTAACCACCCTGGCACTATCTGTGTAGGACCTGGACAGTCCCAGAAGATTTCCGGATATCTGCTGCTATCTATTGCAATATACTTATATTCAGTGCTGGCCATATTCGGATAGTGCCACTAAATATACATGTTTTAACTGCCATGGCTAGCATTAAAAAAATGCTGACTGTGGTGGCTGAATATTGACTCTCATGAATTTTATAGTTCCCCTGTGTCTTCTGAGTTTTTGAAGAGTCTTTGCCACTAGAAGAAACAGAGGACTGACGTCTAGAAGACAGGCATGTGAGACTAATTTGCTGTATGTCCCTATTGTTAATAGGATTGAGGAACTTTCCCATTTAGAGGAGATGCAAACGGATCTACTATAGATATCCCCCACTCATGGAATATATTGTTTGCTACTCCTTTGTCCAGGAACTACTTATGTTTTTTTCAGGGGTTCATTCAAGTTTATCCACCAGGATACTGTCTTTCCTGTCAGGGAGGTCACTCTGAGGTGCACCACATGAAAAATCTCCCAATCACACATCCTGACAATCTCCCAACACAGGAGGTCCTTCATGCTTGTTTACGTAGAACATAGCTACCTGACTGTCTGTCTGAACAAATGACTATGTTTTCTTATAGATTGGGAATTAGTTAAAGACAGAAACAGGGCACAGGGCTAAATGGTCAATTTCCTTGATGGAAAAAAGTGAATAATGGAGTGCACCAGGGATTTGTACTGGGCCCACTGCTTTTTACATATTCATAAATTACCTGGAAATGGGAATAATGAGTGAGGTGATCAAATTTGCAGATTACACAAAATTATTCAGCGTTGTTAAATTACAAACGAATTGTGAAAAATTGCAAAAGGACCTTGATGAACTGGGAGACTGGACGTCAAAATGGCCAATGAAATTTAATGTGAACAAATGCAAAGTTATGCACATATAATGCAAAGTTATGCACCATGGCTCCATTTAAAAACCACGATGCCAGCCACCGGAATAAACAGTTTATTTCCTGCAGCCTGACCCCCGATTTGGCCTCCCAGGGCCAGGGTTGTGAGGATGGCTCTCAGCCCCCTGCTGCCCTTTCCTGACTCTGGGCCCGCCGATCCCTGACATCCAGGAAAGCTATTCCACCTTGGAGGTGGAATAACTTCCCCGTTCAGGTCGCCGGCATCAGACTTTTTTTTTTTTAAAGTGCCATCAAGTCAGTGTTGACTCATAGCGACCCAGCTACCTCTGGATTTTCTTGGCAATTTATCACTGGAAGTAGATTGCCAGCCTTTTCTTCCAAGGCAATGGAGGGTAAAGTGACTTGCCCAAGGTCACAAGGAGTGCTAGTGGGAATCAAACCCTTGATCTTCTGGGTACGAGGCAGTTGCTCTAACCACTAGGCTACTTCTCCACTCCTATACAGGGACAAAATTAGAATTGGCCCTGTACGACCAGGGCCGGCGACCGCCCACTGCCTGCCTTAATGCCAACCCCGATCCTCCCTTTGCCGCCCCTGTCTAGCTTCCCCATTTAGCTTCCAATTGGGACATCCATCCCCACTATTCATATGACAGAATAACCCCCATAGGGAATTACATCTAAGCTTTAGCTACATGATGCAAGGTTCCACATTAGGAATCACCATGCAGCAAAAGGATCTAAGCATTATCGTGGATAATTCCTTGAAACCCTCTGCTCCATATGCAGTGGTAGAGAGAAGGGCGACCAAATTTTAATGGGCATGGAAGGATGCCCCTATGAGGGGAGGCTTAAAAGAGTTAGGGTTCTTTGGCTTGGAGAAGACTAGCTAGAAGGATGTTAGGATGCATACAGAGAGGAATAACTAGCAGAAAGGAGGCAATAATAGTACCCCTGTACAGGTCATTGGTGAGGCCTCACTTGGAGTATTGTGCTCAATTCTGTAGAATGTACCTTGCAAAGAATATAAAAAGACTTGAAACAGATCAGAGGAAGATGACCAAAATATGAGGCATGCGCCAGAAGGCCTATGAGAAAAGACTTGAAGACCTAAACAGGTATACCCTCAAGGAGAGGAGGGACAGAGGGATATGATACAGTCATTTAAATACTTAAAAGGTATTAATGAACAAGCAAACTTTTTTCAAAAAGGGGGGAAGCTGTAGAATGAGAGGACATGAAATGAAGCTGCAAGAAGGTAAACGTAAAAGTGACCATGGGCATAGTGTGAGGGGGGGCATTGTCTGCCCACAGGGATCCAATCTCCCTCGGGCAGAAAAGTATGGTCACGATTGCGGCAAAATCCCCTTCTATCTGCCCATGGAAGAATGGATCCCCCACGGGCAGAAGAGAAGAGGGAGGCAGCGATCGCGGCAAAGTCCCCTTCCATCTGCCCACGGGAGATCAGATCCCTGAGGGCAAAAGAGAAGAGCAAAGCCCAGTCATATTCTGCAGCAAAATAGGTTATGGGGGGGGTGGGGGAGGAAGCGTTCAAGTGAGGTGGAAAAGCAGGGACAATTTAAAGGTCCAGGGACCTATTTTAAAAAGGAGGATGGGGAGATTTTAGGGCAGGGGATGGGAGTGCTAGGGAGATTGGTGAAGGGGGGAGGAATCTGGAAGGGTAAAAGAGAAGGGGAATCAGCAGGAGAGGGGTTTAAAGGGGAGGGAAGAGTGCAAGGGATTGCCAAAAGGTACATTCCTCTCCCCCCAGAACACACACACAAGCCCCCTGTCCCTACCCCAACACCTCATACACAGGTATCCCACCTTTGCATGACACACACACGAGCACACATATAGGCACCTAACCTCCACACCAGATACACACAGACACATGGGCACCCCACCTCTGCACCACATATACACATGCACTGCAGCCCCACGCCCTACCCACACAAAGGCACCTAGCAGATCTCCTCCCAAGCACAGACAGGCACACCATGTTGCACCACACACATACAGACATTTAATATCTGAAGCTATAACTGTTTTCTGTATTTATGTCTAAATATGCCATGTGGTATAGGAACACTGGGGCAAGTCTCATGAGACTTGAGAATATGAGACCAGCATGAGCGATAACAGGGGTAGGGTGGGCGAGAGGAGGTCACAAGCACTGGCTCCTATGGTTTTGGCCTAGATCCAGACAAACGTTATTGAGGCCTGCAATAGAAGCATAGCACGTTTGGAAATCTGGGGCCAGCCATAGGCTGCACAAATAAAGTTCCATTGTGGTAGGCGAAGGCCTATGATCCACGCTGCTTGAACTAGACAGACAGGCCTAAGCAGCTTGACCTGTAAGTAAAGCCTGTGGTTAGGCCCAGAGGAGTGAAACCCCCCCCCCCCAATGCTGCTTCCATAGAATCGAAACTTAACTAAGCATAACCAAGCATAGCTAAGCAGAATCGAAACTTACAAAAGACAGAAAAACAAGCTTTAATTGGTACTGATAAGAGTGTGAAAACTTTTGTGAACTAATTAATTCTGCTGAGAGAAGGGTTACAGTGCCCTGCTTTCCCACATGTTCTAGTTAGCTAAGTGACCTTGGAGGAGAATTGTATCAAGAGTCTAAGAACTGTCCATTGTAATGGGGACTGTAAGGGGGGCAAGCAGGTGCTGAGCCCAGACCAAGGTCCTCATTGGATGACTACGTAGTGGTACCGGGACCAATAGATGGGGTAAAAGGGGTTACCGGGACCAATGAGAAGTTTGCCTATGTACAGAATGGAGAAGAAAGGTATAAAAGTTGTTGTTTTGCTAGAAACCATTGCTCAGCCATTTTGAATGTGATTCTGCTTGAGTCTTGTGCACAATAAATGATTTGGACCTTCTGAACAGACTCCTGGTATTATTGGATTGTTTGCGCTCTGCCGCTACATATTCTTGGTGCGTTGGCCGGGAACGTGTGGTGAGTAGAGGGTATACGAGCTAATATACCACGACTTTCCGCCTCTATAGGTTTGGTCCTGCCGGGATCGTGCCCTTCCGACGTGGGCTCGGCTCCCAGGCGCCACCGGTCCAGTTGCATCGGAGGGAGCTGGCCAGGCCTCGGCGGGTGCCGAACCCGGATGGAGCCAACACCTCGAACCCGTGAGGGGAGTCCGAGGTCCAACTCATGTGCTTGCCCGGGAGCGGGGACCGGATCCGGTGAGTACAGTTTTGGGAAATGTCTAGACAGATGAGTCAGTACTGCAGTTTGGAACTTGTGAACTTGTAAGCTTGGAACTTGATTTTGGTAAGAGAGCTCTCAAGACGGTCCGATTAACCCTGCATAGTGTATCGCGGGGCGAAACCATCGTCTTCTTGATTTTGACTTTGATTTTGAATTTGGTATAGCCTAGTCAGAAGAGACAGGACTGGTTTTTTTGGGATACGTTGCTAGCATGATTGTG
Organism: Ichthyophis bannanicus; assembly: GCA_033557465.1. Lineage (NCBI taxonomy): Eukaryota > Metazoa > Chordata > Amphibia > Gymnophiona > Ichthyophiidae > Ichthyophis > Ichthyophis bannanicus. The sequence goes on from CM066032.1 coordinate 646,064,195, forward strand.
TGAATGAAGTGTGGTTGAGAGGTCTTGTAACAAAGACCAAGCGAAGGCGGACTCCTGAGTAACGCATTTCCTTGCTGGGCGACCGCGTCCAGGTCATAAAAAGGAGGAAGCGACTGTCGTCTTGACTTGTTTTGTGTTTCCCTTGAGTGTTTCTAGGGCCGTGAGGACCCCTTACCCACGGTCCGCCCTCCTTTCTCCTTCTGTTTGTTGTTGCGCGCACACATCGATATGGGAGGGGCGGGTCTACTAGGCACACTCCATTAGAATGTATGATCAAGTATTTTAATAAAGGATATTCAGGAGATTATGGGGTAAAAATGACTGCAACACGATTACAGGTTTTGTGTACAAGGGAGTGGCCTGCCTTAGATCCTATGTGGCCCCGAGAGGGAACTTTTACCATAGGAATTTTTCAGTCAGTTCATCAGAAGGTGCGAGTAGCGCACCCCGACCAGTATCCCTATATAGATTCCTGGTTAAGTATTTGTGAGAGCCCGCCCCCTTTGCACAGCGCTGTTATGAAGAACAGTGCAGAATAATGGTAGCGCTGACAGAACAAACACAGAAGGCAGGGCAAGAAAAGAAACCTGTCTATGTTGATCCTGAGTCCCCGGAGGTTGTAATTAGACAGCCCCAAGCTCAGTGCCCCGTAAGAGTACCACCGCGTCCCGCGGCAGTGCCCCGGGACCGGCAAAGTCCACCCCCTGTCCTGCAGCCAGAAGATCCGCCCTCTGACGAGGCCGATCAGCCTGAGATGGAGGAAAATCTTGAATCAGAACTAGAACTAGAAGAAGGAGAGGAAACGTCTTCACAGGGTGAGACAGAAAGCGAAAAATCAGTTGTCAGTGCAAGTTCATCTGTTACGAGTGAGGCTTCCCAGACTAAGCGTATCTCGAGGCAGAAAGCCCCAGCCAAGATGCAGAAAGCTCCTATCAAGATGCAGAAAGCTTCTACTAAGAAAGTAATGCCACTGCGGCAAGTCCCGGGAATACCCGTAAGAAATGAGGAGGACCAGATAGTACCGGGACCCACAAGTTTAGTTTATGTGCCCTTCTCCACTACTGATTTGTTGAATTGGAAATTGCATTATGCCTCCTACACTGACAAGCCCCAAGAGTTGACAGAATTAATGAATACAATTATGCAGACCCACCAACCCACTTGGTCAGATTGCCGTCAGCTCCTGTCTACTTTATTTACTACTGAGGAGCGGACGAGAATCATGCGAGCAGCCATTAATTGGTTAGCAGATAATCCCCTAGCAGAGGGACAAGGAGGAATAGATAATCGCGAAGCAGCCAAGACAGAATTTCCGAACGAAGATCCTCAGTGGGATCCAAACACCGATATAGGATCTAGAGCTCTAGCATGATTTCGCCAAGGCCTTTTACAAGGTCTGCGAAAGGGGGGTCAGAAAGCCATGAATCTCACAAAGACAGCTGAAGTTATCCAGGGCGTAGATGAAAGTCCAGCAGTGTTCTATGAGAGACTATCTGAAGCATACAGAATGTACACTCCCTATGACCCAGCTGCACTAGGAAGCCTATGTATGGTGAATGCCGCTTTTGTCAGCCAGTCTCAACCAGATATTAGACGAAAACTACAGAAATTAGAAGGGTTTGCGGGCATGAATGCAACTCAGCTACTGGATGTCGCCCATAGAGTGTTTGTGAATCGTGATAATGAAAGACAGAGAGAAAGTGACCGTAAAATGAAGAAGAAAGCCGATTTTTTGGCTTCTGCGTTAGTTGAACAGAAAAGGGGAGGTATCCCTAGTCGAAGGAGCAGAGGAAGAGGGAGGGGCCGAGGAGAGAGCCGGCCCACATCACTAGGTGCGAATCAATGCACCTATTGCAAGGAAGAAGGACATTGGAGGAATGCATGCCCGCAACTCGAATACACCTCATATGAAGAGGAAGGAGAAAATGCCCCTCGGAGAGAGAGGGAGAGAGGCCGATCACAGAATCATAGGGGAACAAATCGAGTACAATTCCAACGGGAGAGAGAGGAGGCTATTGAAGGAGTGGCAACTGCAACAGCCTATGATCTAGATGAAGCGGATTAGGACAGACCGGGCTCCGAGTTTGTTTTAGGTTCCCAGGAGCCTATGGTCTGTTTAAAGATAGGGAACCAATTCATGGACTTTATGGTTGACACTGGAGCAGAACATTCTGTAGTAGATAAGCAAATAGCTCCTTTGTCCACACGAGCAGTCACTATTATGGGAGCAACTGGTGCCAGAGCCACCAAGTCTTTTCTGAAAGACCGCGTATGTGAAATAGGAGGACAGCAAATAGCGCACCAATTCCTTTATATGCCTGAGTGCCCAGTGCCACTACTGGGACGAGATATGCTAGCCAAACTGCAGGCCCAAATATCCTTTACTGAGAAAGGAGAAATGCAAATGACTGTAAACTCAAAACCTGCAGGACTAATGGTGCTTACTGTCCCCCGAGAAGAAGAGTGGAGATATTACAGTACTACACCAGTTCCTGATACCAATTTCAGCATGCCAGCCAACATTATGGCTCCTCCTGGAGTATGGGCAGAAGGTAACCCACCAGGTCTAGCCAAACACATAGCCCCAGTGATTGTGACCCTTAAGCCTGGAGCAGCACCAGTACATGTTAAACAATACCCACTCCCTAGACCAGCCATTGAGGGCATCCATCGTCATTTATTAAGATTACTGGAGTATGGCCTTCTCAGAGTATGTCAATCACCATGGAATACGCCTCTCCTGCCAGTCAAGAAGCCTGGGACAGGTGATTACCGCCCAGTACAAGATTTGAGGAGAGTGAACGAAGCAGTTGAGACCATACATCCAGTTGTGCCAAATCCTTATACACTCTTAGGACTGATACCCGCTGAAGCTACCCACTTTACTGTCCTGGATTTGAAAGATGCCTTTTTCTGCATACGATTAGCCCCGATTAGCCAACTGTTGTTTGCCTTTGAATGGCAGGACCCTGTCTCAGGGAGACGGGGCCAACTCACTTGGACACGATTGCCTCAAGGATTCAAGAACTCACCCACCATTTTCAGTGCAGCACTGAACCAAGATCTTTCAAGTTATCCTGTAACCCCTGGGAAAAGAGTGCTTCTTCAGTATGTGGATGACTTGTTGATAGCTACCACCTCAGAGAGTGAATGTGTACAAGCCACAAATGACCGTTTACAACTACTAGATGAAGCTGGTTACAAAGTTTCCAGAGCAAAAGCGCAGCTATGCCAAACAGAAGTAAAGTACCTGGGGTTCCGGCTGACCAAAGGAAGCCGGCAATTAGGATCAGAAAGAAAAGAAGCTGTTTGTAGTATCCAAACCCCAACTACCAGGAGACAAGTCAGAGCCTTCCTGGGAGCAGCAGGATACTGCCGAATATGGATACCCAACTTTGCTCAGATTGCTAAACCACTATATGAAGCCACCAAAGGAGAAGAGAAATCACCACTAGAGTGGGGATCTGATCAAGATGAAGCTTTCAAAGCCTTGAAGGAAGTGTTAATGTCATCACCAGCACTTGGACTACCAGATGTCCAGAAGCCTTTTCATTTATTTGTACACGAAATGCAAGGGAACACCCTGGGAATGTTAACCCAGACCTTAGGACATTGGGAGCGACCCATAGCATACTTATCAAAACAATTGGACACTGTAGCCAAAGGATGGCCACCATGTTTGAGAGCTGTGGCAGCCACAGCATTGTTAGTGAGTGAAGCAGACAAACTCACCTTAGGACAGAACCTATGCGTTACAGTACCACACGCTGTGCTTGCCCTTATGGAACAGAAAGGAAATCATTGGTTCACCAATTCTCGAATGCTGAAATACCAGAGTATGCTATGTGAAAATCCCCGAGTACAGCTGGAAGTGAGCCATGCTCTCAACCCAGCCACCTTGATACCAATCAGCAAGGACCCACCAGAACATGACTGTATGGAAGTCATGGACACTGTGTTTTCAAGTCGACCTGATCTAACTGATGTACCCATAGAGAACCCTGATCAGACTTATTTCGTGGATGGAAGCAGCCTCATCATCAATGGACGACGCTGTGCCGGGTATGCAGTAGTCACCCGGGAGAAAGTCATTGAATCATCAGCTCTTGCCTCAGGAACATCAGCACAGAAAGCAGAATTGATAGCGCTAACAAGGGCACTAGTACTAGGTGCCGGACTTCAGTTGAACGTATATACAGACTCAAAGTACGCTTTCAGAACTTTACATGCTCATGGAGCTCTGTATAAAGAACGAGGACTCATTACCTCTGGAGGCAAATCAATTAAGTATGGCCCAGAAATATTAATGTTACTAGATGCAGTATGGGCCCTGGCACGAGTGGCTGTTATGCACTGCCGAGGACACCAAACAGGAAAAGGAGAAGTTGCCCAAGGAAACAGATTTGCTGATGCTTCAGCGCGAAAAGCAGCCATGACAGGCCAAATTTCACCACAAGCAACACCGGTACAAGCAGCATTGTTTCCAGTACCCCTCAACTTGTGGACGCCACGATACACCACAAGGGAGTTGGACTATTACTGCACTACAGAAGAGGGGGTACTGAAGGATGGATGGATTGAGCTGCCACCAGCAGAGGGCAACCAACCCCCAGGACGAATAGTGATCCCTGAATCATTGGGACCGGCCTTTGTAAAGGCCTTTCATCAAGCCACACATTATGGGAAAAACGCAATGGAAAAAGCACTCAGAACCCATTTTTGCATTTCAGTGTTGGGAGCCTTGTCAGCCTCAGTAGCTCGTCAATGTGTAACTTGTGCCAAGAACAATGCCAAACAGGGTCCTACACCGCCACCCCGAGCTCAGTCAGGTGGTGTAATCCCTATGCACAACCTACAAATAGACTTTACCGAAATGCCAAAAGCTAGTGGATATCGATACCTGTTAGTCCTAGTCTGCACCTTCTCTGGGTGGGTGGAAGCCTTTCCCACCAGGACTGAAAAAGCCAGAGAAGTCACCAAGGTTTTACTGAGGGAAATTATCCCCAGATTTGGAATCCCTGCAGTCATAGGGTCAGATAAAGGGCCCTCATTTGTATCTCAAATTACCCAGCAATTAGCAAGTGCCCTACAGATACAATGGAAGCTACACACTGCATACAGACCCCAGAGTTCAGGGAAGGTTGAGCGAATGAACCGCACTCTAAAATCTCAGTTGTCTAAGCTATGTCAGGAGACCCACCTGAAGTGGCCCCAAGTTCTCCCAATAGCTTTACTTAGAATACGCTCAGCCACTGTGAAATCATCAGGATTTTCCCCCTTTGAAGTCATGTATGGTAGGCCCCCACCAATAGTACAGGGGGTAAAAGGGAGTTTGACACAAATTGGTTCAGAAATAACCAGACAAGAACTCCTAGCTCTTAGTTCTGTTCTGCAGACTCTTCATGCGTGGATACAGGACCAGTTACCCATCAACTTGACGGAATCCTTGCATCCCTACAAGCCTGGTACCTCGGTGTGGATCAAAGATTGGAAGAAGACACCGCTGGAACCTCATTGGAAGGGACCATACACCGTTATTCTGTCTACACCAACAGCTGTCAAGGTCGCAGAAATCGAATCCTGGATCCATCATAGCAGAGTCAAGCCAGCAGTAGTTCCAGAGCCAGATCAGTGGACAGCAGTGCAGCATCCTGATATTCCTTTGCGACTCACCCTGAGGCGGCAACCAGCGGCCTAGAGTTCCTCTTGGCCGCCCAAGAACTACGGTATTGCACAACAGACAAGTCTTTCGAAGAGGATTGCTGTTTCCAATACAGCAAAGACATTTGTTTTCTTCATCGAATAACTGTGCCTCCACAGACTTTCTACAGGCCAACTACGGTTGGTAAGTTGGCATACATCAGAACCTTGAGGATCTTCAATCAACATTGACACCCGTTGAATTGCTTCATTAGCAAACGGGTCAGCATTGCGTCAAGAAGTAGTGAACGTCGAGGTCAAGATCTTTCAGCGGAGATTCAGAAGGACTACAATCAACATGCATCTTTGTTTCTACTTTGTTTTGGTTGCCTGCCTGGGGGGATTTGAACTTGTTCTTGCTTTACCCCCATGCACTGCCTGCATTACTTCCACTCGAACTGGAATGAAAGTAACTCAGACTTTGCTTTATCATTCTTACTATACCTGTACTGGTACAGTGAGCCGGTGTATATACAACACCACTGAACTGAACGTTTGTACTAAGGGAGATACTAAAGTTTGTTTTAACCCACATCAGAACCCATCCTATTATACTCTAGAAATACGATGGGATGATGCAGATGGAGCTTTACTTAATGCCACACCCCCACTCACTGACCCTACAAAGGGTGCTGTTTTGTATTTTGATGCTTGCGATGCTATAAATAGAGATGGTCGGTCTCATTGTGCTAACTGGGAAAAAGCATATTATTATGATCATAAGTATATGTGTCCAGAAGGAACCACCGGGTGGGGGGCATGTACAGGTAAACGAATTTTAGCAAATGAATATAGCACAGCACCAGTTAAAGACTACTATTGTCCAAAGTGGGAATGTGTGTTCTATGCTACATGGAAAACTGGTATGGTAGAGAATACCAGGGACAATCGAATGGCAGCCCTGCTTAAGCCCTATCTAAAGAATCCAGAAAAATGTAAGAAGGGTGCCTGTAACCCATTAGAGTTACACATAATAAACCCTAGTGCTTGGAAGCAAGGATATAAATTTGGACTACGTATTGCGGGCACTGGATCAGATCCCGGAACCATTGTATATATAAGACTGAATACCCAGGCACATCGTTCATCACGGTATCATATACATAATACTTTCTATGAAACTATGCATGTCAACAAGTTTGACATTCCCCATCCTTCACAAAATCTGTTCTTAGAGTTAGCTGGAGCAGTCGTATCTAGTCTCCACATTTCAGACTGTTACTTCTGCGGAGGAACTAGAATGGGTGATCAGTGGCCCTGGGAGGCCCAAGAATTGAATTACTCAATAGCTTACAATCAGACTGAATTGCATAAGACCACCAGTGAATGGGTATTAGCACACCCAATAGTAGGACGTCTGTGTTATGCTCGGACTGGACCCCAGTTCACCTTGAAAGTAGGACAGCTTGTCTGTCTTAGCCAGAAGTTTTATAATGACAGCACAAAACAGACGTCTTGGTGGTCAGGAGTTAATGAACCTGAACCTACCAACCCATTAGCGAAATTCCCTGAGCTTGCCGATTTATGGACTAACCTTGCCCAGCCTCATGCCTGGCAAGCCCCACCTGGCTTGTATTGGATCTGTGGAACCTGAGCATACGCTCGACTCCCTATTCACTGGGGAGGGGCATGTGTCCTGGGAACCATCCGACCTTCTTTCTTCCTGTTACCCACAGAACATGGAGAACAATTAGGTTACCCAGTCTACACCAAGAGACAGAAGAGAGCAGCTTTGAAGATAGGCAAATGGGAGAGATGGGAAGGGGAAGATTGGCCACCTGAGAGAATTATTGCCTATTATGGACCAGCCACTTGGGAGCAAGATGGCACCTGGGGATACCGGACCCCTGTGTATATGATAAACCGTATCATACGTTTACAAGCAGTGGTTGAACTAATTACTAATGAGACTAGCCAAGCACTTACACTTCTAGCTAGACAAAGCACACAAATGCGTACTGCAATATATCAGAATCGCTTGGCACTAGATTACTTATTAGCCGCTGAAGGAGGAGTATGTGGTAAGTTGAATCTAACCAATTGTTGTTTGAAGATAGATGACAAGGGTCAAGTAGTTGAAGAGATTGCTGAAAACATGCGAAAACAAGCTTATGTGCCAGTACAGACCTCGCATGGTCTTAAGATACCTAACTGGTTCGAATCTATCTTCTCTGGCCTGGGGGTCTTACTACTTTTGCTATGATAATACTAGTATTCGTAGCCTTGTTTCTGTTGCTACCATGTATAATCCCATGCTGTATGCGCTCTATTAACAGTGTTATCGAAAATACCGTAGAACGCAAGACTGCCACTAAGATTTTGGCCTTATGGTACCCTAATCCTAGTGTGTATGGTCGTAATCCGACTCCAGTGTAATTGAGTGATTTAACTCTCACACCTTATTGAAAATAGGGTGAGATTAATCAAAGGGGGGAATGTGGTAGGCGAAGGCCTATGATCCACGCTGCTTGAACTAGACAGACAGGCCTAAGCAGCTTGACCTGTAAGTAAAGCCTGTGGTTAGGCCCAGAGGAGTGAACCCCCCCCCCAATGCTGCTTCCATAGAATCGAAACTTAACTAAGCATAACCAAGCATAGCTAAGCAGAATCAAAACTTACAAAAGACAGAAAAACAAGCTTTAATTGGTACTGATAAGAGTGTGAAAACTTTTGTGAACTAATTAATTCTGCTGAGAGAAGGGTTACAGTGCCCTGCTTTCCCACATGTTCTAGTTAGCTAAGTGACCTTGGAGGAGAATTGTATCAAGAGTCTAAGAACTGTCCATTGTAATGGGGACTGTAAGGGGGGCAAGCAGGTGCTGAGCCCAGACCAAGGTCCTCATTGGATGACTACGTAGTGGTACCGGGACCAATAGATGGGGTAAAAGGGGTTACCGAGACCAATGAGAAGTTTGCCTATGTACAGAATGGAGAAGAAAGGTATAAAAGTTGTTGTTTTGCTAGAAACCATTGCTCAGCCATTTTGAATGTGATTCTGCTTGAGTCTTGTGCACAATAAATGATTTGGACCTTCTGAACAGACTCCTGGTATTATTGGATTGTTTGCGCTCTGCCGCTACACCGTCACCATATGTACCTCTCTGCTAGCTGCTGCTTTTATGTTTGCTGAGCAGTAACATGAGAGACAGTACTCTCTGAGCCCACATGCAGGAAATACTGTGCCCTCCCTTGATCCCGGTGATTCTTGTTCAGAAATAGGCTGTGGGGAAAGCCAGCACTGCACCTAATCAGCAACATGGCCACCTCTGAGCAAGTGGCACCGAGATCGAAGGAGGGAGAAGATTATGGGCAAAGGCTGTGCTTACTGCATGTGGGATCAGAGGGGCCTGTGCATCTCATGCTACTGCTCAGCAAAGGTGAGGTAAAGTGTCGCCTACCTCCTCTATTTTTTTTATTTTATTTATGTGATCTTATATACTGCCTTATCTGGAATCAAAGCGGTTTACATAGAACAAGAACAGTTACATGTAACAATGAACAGCAAACATGTGAGGCAACAAGTAATATGCTTATAACCTTAATCCCAAGTAACTATTTACAGGAAATATAGATGTATTATAGAGCACAGTTACTTACCTGTAACAGGTGATCTCTGGGAACAGCAGGAATAAGTCTTCACATATGGGTACGTCGGTACCGACGGAGTCTGCGCGGGAACGCTTCCCAGCGTCCAATCAGAAAGCCTTTGGAAGCATCCCAACACGCCTGCGTGCTGCCTTCCCGCCTTCCCAACTGCCTCTCCTCAGTTAAGTTTTAAAGCTGAGACAAAGAGAGAGAGAGCAAGGAAGGGAAAGATAAAGATAGAGAAATGCAACTCCTAGGGGAGGTGGGTGGGTTGTGAAGACTTATTCCTGCTGTTCCCAGAGATCACCTGTTACAGGTAAGTAACTGTGCTATCTCCAGGAACAAGTAGGAATGAGTCTTCACATATGGGGACTCCCAAGCTCAGATGCCCGGAGGGAGTCCTAGCAAGTTGCAAGTCTAGAACGAGCCATGCTATTCCTCAGGACCTCAGGCATCCTGGGGATGGAGGGTAGGAGTTGAATACAGAAAAGGAGCTGTGGAACAGATGGCTAGAACAGGGCTCCAAAAGTGGAAGACCCTACATCGAGGGCATTTAGTAGTAAAATATTGTAATCTGGGCCTCCCTTGTTGGCATTGCACAAGTGCACTGAGCTACATATGGATCTGATAGAAGAGCCAGTGAATGTGCTCAAGGGGTACTTCACTGAGAAGTAGAGGTAATAAAGTAGAACAAAAACAAGTGGAGGTCAGAACCCTTCAGGGTGAGAAATAGCCCCAGGGGAAAACTGGGGTAGTATAAGAGGTAGAGCTTCAGCGAGACGCAGAAGGTACTATTAAAGGAAGCTTAAGCTGTTTTGGTCCAAAAACAGTACAAATGTAGGACCAAGAGAAAAAATGAGTCTGACCCAACTGGACTGGGGTTGGAATCAGTCCATGTAGGGGAGAAAGGGTATGGAGACCCTTGTATCTGATAAGAAAGTAAGGACAGACTCAGGAGCGCTAAGCTTTAGAGCAACTGAAGCTCCACAATGTCTTTCCTAAATGGGGTCAATTAGGAAAGAAAAAGGTACATGGAGAGCTTCAGGAGTACCCAACCTGAAACGGTTATGGTAAGGAAAAAGTTTGTTAATTACCACAGGAAGTGGTTATAGGTGTAGCCCCCTAAGTATGCTGGCACAGCATTGATAGGGGTAGTGCCCATCTGTCAGGATCATATAGGAATGTAAGGATATCTGAACCTGACAGATAGATAAGTAGATGGATACAGATCTATCTAAAAATATATCTCATTATATCTATAAATATATATGTATAAATATATAAATATATATTTAAATATATACACATGTAGGGTATATATGCATATATCTAGAAAGAGATATGTATGGGCAGAAGACACACAGATAGACATAGATAAGTATATATATATATCTATATATATCTATAGATACCTAGATGAATAGGCAGGAATATAGACACATGTCTCCAGGTATATGGATGGAGAGATGTCTATAGAACCCCATCCCCCCTAGGGATATAGGGAGGGAGGAAGATTCATCTGACAGCAAGTAGGTTGATACCTGCTTGAATAGATAAATAGAGAATCCTTTTTTTTCCTGGTTATGTGGCAGAGTCAGAGGAAAGGTCTCTCTGACAAGGCTGAATTCTTTGCAGAATTTGAGCTCTTGAATAACCAGGATGGCCTACGTGAAAATTGCAGAGGATAACTTCAGTCTGCAGACAGGAAGTCCAGATATCTCCAGAATTGCAGTATGGAGAATGGATAGAGGACGCCTCTGGAGGAAGATACCCTAGTGATCCGCCTATGAGGGCAAGATGGGTATTAGGTGTCCTCTAGCTGACATTGAAGAAATTTATCTCTGACGAGAAGACCCAAGGAGATATGGGCCAAGCCAGGGAATTGGCCCTCCTTTAGGCTTTCACATAATGAAAGGCCTGAGGCTGATGCCTCAAAAGAGATTTAAGATGAGATGGAAAGGGTAGGGAATACCTGCCAGACATGAAACATGACTGGGGGAACCCCCCCCCCTAACCATCTGGGGTTATCTGCTAGGCAAGATACTAATGCTCTCTAGCAAGGGCCCATAGTGCAAAGCTATTCTGTAGAGATGCAGAGAGCATGCTGCAGGTTGGCTAGAAGAAAAAACTGGCTGTGGAAAGCCAGCAGGTAACCAGCTATTCTGCCAAGGACAAGGGGGCGAAGAATAGAAGTTAACCAATAGGGCTTCCCAAACAAGGTTTGGGACTTAGCACTGAGACTAGGCGGATTGCTAGTGGAGGGGAAGCCCTGGTTGTGTAGTGAACAAAACCAGTGGCTTAACCACTAGGAATTGCTGTATCTGCAGCAACTACCAGGGCAGCATGGAAAATTTCTTTTCCCTCTTCCTTTTTTAGATTGGGAAAAAGAAACCACAGACATGGTAGGACTTCCTATTGTCTGATGAGCTGTCCTAAGGTAACAAGGGGGAAGACAACTCCAGAAGGGAGAATCCCCCGGTAGAATAGGTAGAGGACTATAGGGCTTACCCATGTATAAGAGCCACTCTTACAAACCAAATGTTATAGTAAGAGGGAGGTAAGACAGATTTGCAAGAGACCAACTATGGAGGAAGTCTCTGACAGGTGAGATGATACATGCCAGTACAGGGAAACAACTGTCTATTGATAGTTGTTACCTCTCGTTCCTCCAAGAGGAAGAGAAAAATCTGTTAAGTATGGGCATGATCATCATAAAGACTCTTAGAGAAAAGATGTCTCATGAAGAGATATCTAGGTAGGTTAGGATAAATTTAGTGCAGATACTGCAAGTGAAAAGAAGCAGACTGCCACCCTAACCACCAACCAAGAGGGACAATGATCTATTGGAAACCCTGTTGACCCTGTTGAGTTTGTGGATTCTTCAGACCAGGGCGATGTTTCCCCTGTCTGGGAACATCTGTATGATGGGCAGATGATGGAGAAAACCTTCTCCCCCTAGGGGAAGAAAGTGTGGTAGGACATTTTCTACCTACTGGGAAAGAAGAAGGCGTAGAACAGCCTCTGGAAACAGTACAAGGAGTATTTCCCAGTCTTTCTTGTGCCCATCTGTCCAAGTCTGAAGCTTGGAGCCAGGCTCTACGTCGTGCCCCTATAGCTATAGCAGAAGTCCTGCTAACAGACTCAAAGGAGTCTAGGGAAGCACGAGTAAGAAACCTAGAGATATTTTGAATATGACTAACCAGTGAGGAATAGTCTGCACTCTTGGGCACTTGAAGAAAAGGAGTCAAAAGATATATTTCTTTGTGACCTCCTCAAGAGATAGACCCATATAAAAATATATGAGAGAATTCTTGCTGAAAGCATGGATGTCTGGAAGGTTTGACGTCCAAAGGCATCTAGTGTCTTAGACTCACGACCTGGCAGACAAGAAGAGTGCTTTTTATTACTCTTCACCCGCCTCATTGCTGATTCTATCACAATGGAATGATGAGGAAGTTGAGTCTTTTGAAACCCTGGAGAGGGGGGCACCTGATATAGAAGATCAGTTGCTCTGGAAGGTGGGGGTACCTTTAAAGGAGCTTCCCACATTCGTAGAAGGAGATCCTGCAAGGAAGGATGCAAAGGAAGCATTATGTTCTCCTTTGCTTTGCTAGGAACAGAGAGGGATTCTGTATTCCTTTGTGTAGGATCCTGTCCAGGAATAGGAATGGCAAGTGATTTTGCCATATCCAGGAGGAAAGTCCGAAAAGAAGGATCCCCAGAGGGATTTTCCTTTGGATAGGCTAGATCTGATGAAGAACTAGCGATGGCACCGAGGGATCTATCCAAATATATAGGAATAGAAGATCCTGAATGGTGCAGTATGGGATCCTTAGAGGATGGTCGCTGGTGCTGCAGGTCAGGACCAGCGACAGTTGGTAACATATCGTCCATGCTAGGGATCGATTCCAAACTCGGCATCGAGGGAAGTGAGCCTGACGAGAGAAGCATGGAAGGCATTGACAGCAATGGTAATGTGGATATCGGTACCGATTTCGGTACCGTATCAGATACCGGTGGATGAAGGCCAGCCGGTGGCAACTCTAACGGTATCGGAGGAACCGAGAGTTGCAGATCCGAATTATCGGAACCGAGCCTTCGGTACCGACTGGAGTCGGTACCAAGGCGAGTCGGTACCCAGTCCTCCAGACTGGAGATCGATTCCAGACTCGGCATCGAAGGAAGTGAGTCTATCGATGCATGTCTGGAGGAAACCGACGTCGGTACTAGTATCGGTGCCGGTACCGATACTGGAAGGTCAGTCTGGAGCGTATCCACCGGTCCCGCAGGTACCAAGGACGTCAGACGACGATCCTTGGTGAGGAATGTTTCATCCAACACCAGTGCCGATGCCGAGGTATCGGTACCGCTCGAAGCGGATGCCACCACCGGGCATGGCTCAGATATGTTCTGTGAGGGGTGAACCTCAGGAACAACCTGAAACCCCACACAGGCTTTGGAGGCCGAAGACTCCCACCGGCGTTTTGAAGCCAGTGGATTCTCGAGGACAAGGCCATAGGCATCTCTATGCTGTGCATGAGAACTGCCGCTCGAGGACTGGCTAGTCTTAACAGACTGTTTTTGGCTTACCTGATCCTGTGTAGAAGAAGATATGGTCAGTGCCCTGAAGTTGGAGGGGGACCGCGTGTCGAGGGGAACTCGATGTTGAAAACTTCTTCTCACAATACTATTGCCCGAGGGCTCCGGAAAAAGGAGAGGCCTAGAAGGCCTGAGAAACCGTGAGACACTAAGGAAGAAACAAATATTCCTTAAAAAGGAAACATTTTACAAGAAAAGAAAAAAGAAACACCGGCGGTACCGGTGGCGTCGGGAAAGACAGCCGCGACCACAAGAAAATTAAAAAATAAAAGAAGAATTTTCTGCGGTGACAGGAGGACGTTCTGCCGGCTCCGCGGAAAAACGAAAACTGAGGAGAGGCAGTTGGGAAGGCAGCACGCAGGCGTGTTGGGATGCTTCCAAAGGCTTTCTGATTGGACGCTGGGAAGCGTTCCCGCGCAGACTCCGTCGGTACCGACGTACCCATATGTGAAGACTCATTCCTGCTTGTTCCTGGAGATTTAGGTTTACATAGAGTGAGAACTTGGAATATACATTAGATATGGATCAGTCATGGTCTAGTTAGTAGCGGGGGTGACTACATAATTAGGTATATCTTGAGGTGTTCAGAGTCTTAGTCAGGTTACTGGTTCCTCAAAGTATTCTTTGAATAAGAATGTCTTTAGTAGCTTGCGGAAGGCCTGTGGGTTTGTAGTGGCTCTTATATTTTCTGGGAGTGAGTTCCACAGGTCAGGTGTATAAAGCGAGAAGGCTCTTTTGGATATAGATGTGTTGCCTTTTGTGTGTTCTGATGGTGTAGCTAGGATGTTTTTGAAGTAGCTTCTCCTTGCTCGGTTTCTGGTGGGGGGCTGCAGGAGAAATCTTGAGTCTGTAACAGAGTCAGACTGCAGGATCTTGAAGGTGGTGAATTTTATCCTACTGGCTATTGGTAGCTAGTGGAGTTGTTTCAATATTGGAGTGATGTGGTCGTGTATTGGGGTTTGGGAGATGATGCGAGCAGCTGTGTTTCTTGTGTTAAATTACAGAGCCTGGCTTGTTGGGGTTTCAATTTAATTTTATGTACATATTTCTACTTCAAGTTTATTATAATTTATTCTGTACTTCGTGAGGATCTGTGTTTGTCTGTGTGACTGAGACCAAGGAGTATGTTTACTAAGACGAGCTAACAGTTAACCAGGGCTATCTGCATTTAAATCCCATTAGTTGCAGATAGCCCAGATTAAGAGACATATCCCCAGGTGTTCTGTTAGAATGGAGTTTCTATGTAGGATCTGTAGTAATCTTGTTTGTTAAGCTTTCTGAATAGGTGAAAGGATGTTATAAGGCCCACTGCAATATTTATGGTGCTGATTTTTTCTAGGTAGGTTCCCCTATTACCATAGGTTCACAAGCCCCAGAACATGACCTTCAAAGGATGCTTCACAGTGAGGTTGAGACACTCAGGCTTGAATTCCTCTCCAGGAAATCTCCTCACATAGGTGTGGGCCTGGTTACCAAACAGGCAGAAGGCGCTTTCATCGTTGAATAGCATCTTTTCCCACATTTCATTTGACCAGATTGAGTGCTTTCTCGCACACACGATCCGGTTGCGCCTTTGTATGCCAGTCATCAGTGGCTTATTCCGTGCTTTGCAGCCCCAGAGACCAAACTGCAGGCACCGGCGACGAACTGTTGACGAGCAGACACTGACCTCACTCTTGTCTTACCACTCTCGAAGTAGCTGAGGAGAGGTCAACTTGCGATTAGTCAGTGAAATGCATCATAGTGCGTGGTCCTGGCGTGAGGTTGATGCACGTGGATGACCTGAACGAGGCTTGTCCACCACTGAACCCGTTTCTTTCTTCTTCTGTACAATCTTAACAACAGTGCTCTGACTGCAGCCAACTTTCCTGGCTATCTGATGGCTTGAAAATCCTTCCTTGCTCATAAAGGACACACAAACACGCTCCTCCAATGTCAGGGTCCGAGTCATCTTCATGGTCGATCCAGAAAGCATATGAAATTCAAAATTTCCATGCGATTTTATAGCTGTACTGTTGGCTGGATATCTGCATTGTGATTGGTTAGTGAAACCAGCCTCCTGATTGGTCATAAATAAGGTGTGCATATTGGATAATCTCGATCCAGTTTTGACGCAGGATCCATAAAAATCGCAGTAGCTATCTCCCAGTGTCTGTAAATTGGAAGCAAGGAATGCAAAAAATTCAACTCTAACAGCCAAATGTATCTCTTTTAATGTGGCAGAAAGATGAATATGCTGGGCTAATGCAAAATTAAAAAAAAAAAAGTTAGAAAGTACGAAAAACGCAAAACTCACAGGTGATTCCAGATTTTTGCACACCACTGTATTTAATCCAGTATGATAAGCAACTATTGCTGTAGCGTTCTTCCTTAATAGATTATGCAAGCTTTAGGTCTCTCAACATGTATAGTAATGCTTTAAAGCCAGACACAACACTTTGAATTGAACCTCCATCTCCACAGAGAGCCAAGGTAATGCAGTCCACTGGGAGCATATAGAACATTGGGCTTGGCTTGGGTGGTTCTGGTGGGGATGCGAGAGGAGCAAGAGGAGTGAAGATTTGGGCCATTCTATTATAAAGCCATATCTTTTAAGACCCTGCCGCTCACCCCGAATGTGGTGATTGACCCCATGTTATGCTGAAGTTACAGAGGGTGAGAGCTGGGAAGTCAATTTGGGATTTGTATGTAGAGAAGGCAAAGAAACTCTCCTTGGCTGTAAAAAAGCTTGTGCTCATGGAATAACTGGGCATGGAGTGGCCTGATGGTGCTGGTGTGGGACCAGAAGCTGAGGTGAATATGGCATTGCTGCTAAAAGAGATTCAGGAATTCAAAGCAGAGACTGTCACAGTTCATTTTGAAGATCATTTTGGGAACTTGGTGAACAGACTTACCAAAGTAGAAGAGAGGGTGGGTACTATGGAAAATGGGTGCACAGCCGATAAGGAAGAAATTGGCAGGCTGAGAAAGGTGGTCTGGTGGTTGCAGGATAAGGCAGAGGACCAAGAAAACAGATAGGAGACAAAATGTGTGTATCTTTAGAATGCCTGAAGGCGCTGAACTGCCAAATGCACATGTCTGTTAAGAAACCTCTTGATTCCTGTGCTGCATTGGAGATCGCCAGTCCTCCTATGAGACTGACCAGGCCCACAGGGAGACCAGGCCTACGCCAGGACCTGGAAAAATGGCCACCTGCTATCATCATGTGGCTCTTCTGGTACCAAGAGAAGGCACACATGATTGTGGAGGCAAGGAAATCTAGAGCAGTCAACTATAATAACTGGAAAAGTTTCATTTTCCCTGACCTCAGTGCTGAAACGATCTGGAAAAGGAAGGCCCTTGTTAAGGCCAGTAGCCGCACAAACATTTGGTTCCCTGCCAGATTAACTGTGTTGCATCAAGGAGAGCACAAGCTTTTGCATTCCCCTGAGTAACCATAGAGAAGTCTCAACGCTCTGGAGAGTCAAACAAAAGAGGCAGTGGCCTGCTAGCGCCCCCACGTAACAGCAGAACAACTCAAACTGCTGAAAGAGGCTTGTGTGCAGGGAATGCAGCCTTGTCTGATGAGGCTGGAATGGGTCTGGCAGAAGCTGGTTTAGATGACCATGTAGGTGATGGTGATAGCTTTGCCCGCTAGACTATGATTATCTTGGTGATTCCAAGTCTCTATTGTTTGGGACCTTTTGACCTGAGGACATCCAAACGATCCGAACTAAGCGTTCCACCTGACTGATTCAAATATATAACTGCTGATATGTAGGGTGGGCTTGTGCTCCTGCACATCCCCTTTACCTGTGTGGATGGATTACTTATGGGGCAGAGGTGGCGGGGGGTTACTTTGAGATTGCAAGGGATATGGTGTTGGGGGGTATGTGTTATGTATGAGGTGAATGAGTGGTTGATGGATGCAAATTGATTGTGGGTGTCTAAATAAGGATTGGAGACTTTGCAGACATAGTCGGGGTTCTTATTGTGGGGCTATGATGGTGGTGTTGTTTGGGTGGTGTGATTATGGAGATTGGTTAATGCACCTATGTTTCTCTGGCTCTCTCTTTCTTTTGTCTTCTCTCCCTCTTTTTCTTGCTTTCAGTTGCAGTTGTGGAGTGGGCAGCCTGGAGTTCCAGACTCGGTGCTTGGAATTCCCTTGGTATGAGTTCCAGAGTTCTGTGATTTCCGACTTTGGCCTGGATCTCATTCTATGTGGATGGGAAGGCCCATGGTACAAAATGACAAAAGAAGATTTTCTTTTCTTGCATATAGGTTTATTTGGTTTTGTTGTTTTTGGATATTTGGACATGAGGTGATCATTAAAGGTTTTTGGGGCTTGGGGTGTGTTTGTGGTGGGGCTGTGTATGTGGTGGGGAGTGTTTGGGGGTATGGCTGCTTAGATCTGGCTAGGGGGTTGCTCAGAATGAATAATATATTCACTAGATATTACCCTTAAGATAGCAACCTTGAATTTGGGAGGGCTTAATAGCCCTGTTAAAAGGAAGAGCCTTCCACAGTCTACCATTAACCCTCTACAACTCGCCATGAATACTGCAGCGAGGGTCCTTCAGGGAGCCGCCAGAAACGAGCATGTGACGCCCATCCTAAAGCAGCTACATTGGCTCCCCGTACATGGAAGGTTCCTTTTCAAGACCTTACTGTTGACCTTCAAGGCCATGAACGGCCTCTCATCTTCCTCGTTAACAGAAATTATCCACACAATTCCACCTACTAGATCCAGAAGAACGATAGCAATCAACACACTAATAACTCCAAAAGCATTAACAAAATACACTCAGACTACTGCAAACAGGGCTTTCATTTTCTATGCCTCAAGATGCTGGACCGCTCTACCATCGAACATCCGTGCTATTACTGACCTAACCCAGTTCAGGAAAGCACTTAAATATCACCTATTCCTCTCATACTACCCACTCAGCAATACCCCAAGCCATGGCCACCAACGACAAATATAGTTACACTCTCAGTATCAAATAGCCACATCAACTCTCTCAGAACGATACCTAGCATCATCGTGAGTTTTTATGACACCAATACCTGCTTAAGATTTGTATATAGTTACCTTATGTTACCCAAGTTTTTTCACCTGTTCTCTGTAAACACAGAATAGTCTGTTATTCTGTTTGGTTTTGTTTTATGTAAACCGCGCTGATACCGAATAGCGCGGTATATAAAATATTGTAATAAATAAATAAAAATAAATAAAAGAGGGTGCTTGTATATCTGCAAAGAGAATATGTGGATATTGCTCTACTGCTGAAGATTAAACTCATCCCCCTTGAGATAAATAAGTTTGTGTGGGGTAGTGGGATCAGGTATTTTATTCTGCTTATAACTCCAAAAAGGGGAAGGGAGGCGATTTTAGGTCCCTTTTACTCTTTATGAATCTGGGGGGAACAACCAGGGGAGAGTGCTTTGGATGGTTGGTAGAGTCGAAAAACAAGAAATTTCCTTTTTGAACATCTATATGCCCAATGGGTCCAAAGGTAACTTCTTTAAACAGGCCTTCATTGTATTTGAGAGAAAGACTAGGGGATCAGTGTGGGTGGATGAAGACATGAAGTGTGTTTTGCACTCTGATGATAGGACTGCCTCTGGACATGTGAAGGGATCCCTAGCAGAAGGGGCTGATCTTCGCAAGGCATTGGGGAAGGTTGGGTGGATAGATATTTGGAGAGCACTACACCCAAGGGAAAAAGAATTCACAAACTGCTCAGCCAAGACCCAAGGGTATTTAAACCTTCTGTGCAGGAGGGAAGGTCCCTTCTGTGCCTAAAGTTGAAGGGTCCCATATTTCATCCATCGTGGTGAGTGATCATGCCATGGTTTGTGTTTTGGTAAACCTTGGGAGAGGGGATGTCAGGAATTCTTGGGGAAGATGGTGGACTAATGTTAAGTTGCTTCAGGACAAGGACATGCAGGACTCCAAGAGGGCCTTGTGGTCTGTAGGGCTGGTACCCCTGCAATTCTACATGCAAATCTCCGGCCTGCTCAGCAACTCAGGCCTGAACCAAACTGAACAGACAAGATGGATTCTTCACTACACTTTTGCTGTGTTCAGCTACAAAAGACCTTCAAGCAACTGCTTGAGCAGCGTTTCTAAGTGTGCATACAGAAGCTATTGTCCGTGGCTGGCCTTGGACACTTGTACATGCCCAGAGGTTACATACTGTTGCCTCTGCCTGACTTCTTACTATGGCTCCTTTGTTTGCAAGAAGCTGCCCATCATCTACCTCCTGATTCGCTGAGAACACCTCAGACTGCCTGGTGCCAACCAATCATCGGACCTATGACGGAGGATTCTTACACAGAATAATGCAATCTGC
This sequence comes from Ichthyophis bannanicus, assembly GCA_033557465.1. Taxonomy (NCBI): domain Eukaryota; kingdom Metazoa; phylum Chordata; class Amphibia; order Gymnophiona; family Ichthyophiidae; genus Ichthyophis; species Ichthyophis bannanicus. The sequence continues at coordinate 646,084,414 of CM066032.1, forward strand.
ACTGAAACTTTAGTAAGAGAGTTGGGGGGCTTTTCCCACCTGTTCATACAGACTTCTGCACCGGTTCCTCTCTGCTGTGCACTGCGTACCTGATTCCTGCGACCTGACCCTTCTGCAAGACGGCCACTAAGTGTGGGCTAGGCCGTCCTCCAAAGGTCTGAGATAAGACTTTCACAGATACCTCCTGTTCGGACTTACTGCGGCTTGCCTCTGACGGGGCTGGAGCCTGCATTACCTAGGAGCTGCCTCCCTGGACTGCGTTGTTCCTGAGTGCCCGACGGAACTAAGGTACTGACTTATCTCTCCTCCTCCGGATGGGCAAGGGGTTAGCAATATATTTCTTACTTTTCCTCAGTGCAGAGCGAATCAGTGACGTCTGGTTACTAATCAGTGATTTATTACGTTGTCCAAGTGTACATCTGTACTATAACAAATTTCTACCTCATGTTTCTAATTAGCTATATGTGTGTGTATATTTTTCTACCTGGTTGCCTATAATAAAGTCTAATATATATCTGCAGACCAGACTTCTTTCGTGGCTCATTGCCAGAATAACTCACCAAACTTTGGGCTGGGTAATAGTAGCCATTCCCCCTGGACAACAGAGAGTCTAACTTATTTTTATGCTACTAATATACCCTACATAATAATGGGGGCTCGTCCGGGATGAGTCTTTCTGAATGAGTTGCGTCTTACTGAATCAGTGTAATTCTAGCAGCTATTCCTGTGTTTGTTCTTACAGACAGTCTCAGCTATTGCTTAACGATGGTTCACACAGAAGGCTGGGTGGATCAGGTTTCCGCTCTCAGGAAGCGGAATGCTCTGGATCAAAAGGAATTGCAATTTCTGACAGTTTGTAGAACTGAACTAGCCGCCCAGACCAGGAGACTAACAGATTTCGCTGCTCTTTATGAGCAACGAGAGAGGGCTCTGATGGCTGAGCTCGAGTCTACAGAGAATGCTCTAAGTGCAGCGAGACGGCGTACAGCCGATCTGCAAAGAGGGCTAGCTGTTGCATGTCAGGAATGTGGGCAGGAAATACAGAGAGTTAACCTCGAAATCCAGCAATTAAGAGCTGATTGTTTTGAATTGGCCTGTGTGACTACCTCTCGGAGTAACGAGACAGAGTACAGGGATAATTTGATCCCTCTAGGTTTCTCAGATTACCGGAGGGTAGATGACGGCAGTTTGCCACTGGAAACCCTGCCCAGTGTAGAAAGGCAGCTTTTCCAGAGCAAAGTCAGTTCTCTCCCATCAGCGCATGAGCACAGGAGAGAAACAGGGCGGAGTGAAACACCCTACTCTCGACCCCTCCCCATACAGGGAGCGGTGGGGGGGGGGTGGGAAGTCCCCCTAGTGATGGAAAACTGTACCATCAGCGACCACCAGAGGGAGCTGAAGGCAAGCGAAATCCTCCATGCTCCCGTGTCCTGCAAGGGAAAACAAATGAAGGTGCTTCTGTCGCCCAATTACAAATTATTACAACTTTGCGGAGTATAGTCACACCTTTTGAGAAAAATGGTCGTGCCACCATAAATGAACATTTAGCTGCAGTCAAAGATGCCTTTCGGGCACTGAACATTACCAGGGGGGAGGACATGGTTCTGTATCTTCCATGGTCCTTTGATGTACCTTGTCAGCAGTTTATTAGGGCCATGGCAGACGATGAAAAGAAGGACATCGTCATCTTTGAACAGGCACTAAAGAAACATTATGGGCCATACCCTGATGATATTGCTGCAAAGCAGGCAGCATTTAGTATGACTCATAGGGAAAATGAAACACCCCGAGAGTTTGCTTACAGACTTAGGCAGACCTTCTTTCAGAGTGACCCTTCTTGGGAAACAATAGAACACCATCAGGAGTTTCGTAATCTTTTCTGTCAGTTGCTCCTTCCATCTATTAAGCCTTATATGTCTGACAAGCGTCACGAACTCCTGTCACGTGTGATAGAACATGCTGAGTGGATTTGGGAAGCTGTTCCTACCATGAGAGCAACCAATACTGGCAGCACAGTCAGGGATCCAAGCAAAGCCAGAGAGCCAAAACAGTGTGTTAGTGCTGTAAAATCTACCCTTTCGTTGGAAAATAACTCTTCTCCTTCTGCTCCACAGAATCCTCCCAGGCCACCCCAGAATAACCAGTCATCTGGGTCTAAGCAGCGCTCTGGGAATCAGCGTTTCACTCCACAGAACCGGAACTGGAAGAGAAAGCCCGGTTTTGACAAATTCCAGGAGCTGGAAAAGAGAATAAGCGAGTTGACAGATATGATGAAGGCTACCATTGCATTCAGCTCCTCACAGGAGGCTTCTGCTAGTAGTGCGCCACCTAAGCCACGAGCAAAGCCTCAGAAGCCAGAGGAGGAACTGGTTGACTCCTCTTCCCCTTCTACTGCGACTGAATGACTAACCGACTTTGTTTCTGTCCCACAGGTCACTATTGCACAGGTGCAGCCAGCTGGAGATGCCACCCCATGGACACAGAGTGACAGTCCCGCAATGGACAGTGAGGGTCCAGCCTTTGACACCATCAGGAAGCACAAGTACTTTCTGGGTAAACTCAAGCCAAAAGGACAGAGGTACACTGTTCCTGTTACAATTCAGCAGGCTTTTCTCTGTGAGGGCCTGATAGATTCAGCCTCTGAGGCTACCCTGATTACCTCGAGTCTCTTTGATAGACTCACTGCTTCCTTGGGGAGTCAGAGGACCCTCCACGTCACACCCAGTGATTTGTCACTCGCAGTTTATGGGAATCAGCCCATAGAGTCTATGGGGCAGGTCTGGCTTAACCTCCAAATTGGAAAATTACAGGTGAAACATCCTGTCATCATTACCAAGTGCCCTGGGGAAAAATTCTTGATTGGCAATGAGCTCCTGAAACGGTTTCGCCCCATTCTGGACTACATCCAGGAAGTGATCTGGACACAGGTTACACATCCCATACCTTATGCTAGGGTAAAACATGACAGCAGAGTCAGTGGTCCTTGTTCGGTGGAACGCACAAACAAGTCCATCAGGATTAATTTCCAGAGGTCAGCTGATCCCCAAATCCTTCAGCTCCAGTATGAAAGGGCTGGAGATGAGGATCAGGGCATCAGCGACGTGGTTGCCATTGCAGTAGGTTCAGTAGCTCGCATTGTCCTTGATACTGACAGCCTGCAGATATTCCTGAAGGAACCTGTGGAAGGTTGTGAGGTGCAAACCCCTCCTCCATCCCATCCCTGCCTAGATCACCCTAGGAGACTGACGGACATATTCTCGGCTGAGAAAGGTCCCTTTATATATGTGCAGGTGGGCATGTCCCAAAAGGAAAGGGCCTACCTATTACCCCACTGTGACCACTCCCTCATCAGTGAGACGCTTTTCTATCGGCTCAAACAACAGCTTACCCTTGATTGGGTAATGGGAGTGAAGACTTTGTTCCAAGTGCCTGGGGAAGGGCTCAAGACATTAATGGGCTACTGCAATCTCCCCTTGCAAGTTGGGGTCAAAGGTTTTCGGCACACCTTCTCCATCATCAGAGGACTTGAGGTGCCCCTCTCCTTAGGCTCAGATTGCCTTGTTCGACTGGGAACTTATGTGGATTTCGTGAACAACATCCTCTGGAGTAGGATGGAAGGAGATCCGGTGGATTTCTCTGGTGCCCGCCCATCCCTACGGGCTGGTCAGACTATTCCTCAAGTCTGTGAAGTGGTCAGTGCAGAAGACGCCCACATACCTGGGAGGGTACAGGATTGTCCCCTGCCGATACAGGTGACCCGAGGACATGTGGTCTCAGACAACTTGGTCTTCTTCAGTCCAAATTCCCGTTTTGAGGAGCTGGGCCTAGCCATGGGTCCCATATCCTGCATGGAGGCCACCGCTCCCTCCTTACACTTATTGCTCACCAATCCAAACCCAGATCACATTCACCTTGTGAAAGGCGAACCTCTGGGATTCCTAGTGGGAGAATCGTTCCCAAGTGTGGAATTGAGTCTCCAGATTATTGGGGAAGCTCCTGTTTCCTGGAACATCTGTGAAGGGGGGGGAAACCCCTGCGTGTGTTCGATCCTCACCCCGAGGCCTCCTCACCTTACAGTTTGTCTGGCCACATAGTGCTGTGACCTCCCAGGTGGACCTCGAGTCTGACCATCTGATTTTGTCAAGTAAACTCGATGAGGCTGTTAGTTCCCTCACCCACCAGGGGGGGGGAGCCCCATGCTGTCCAAGCCATCCAGGTCTCCTCTCTCCAAGATGAGATTGAGGAGAAGGTTGAAATACCCTCAAACAAACCTGTTCTGGGATTTGACGAAATGGTTGCGGGAAAACTTGCTGAAGCAGATGCCTGCACTGATGAGTCCGAAAAGGCCCAATTAAAAGAACTGCTGTACCGTCACAAGGACCTGTTTGCCACTGACACCCATGACTGTGGTCTCACCGACCTACATGTCACCCGTATTCCTACGGATCCAAACAGTAAACCCGTCTTTGTGAGGCAGTATAAAATCCCATTGGCCTCCTATGAATCCGTTCAGGAAATCATTAATTCCCTGGAACAAAAGGGAATTATACGTCAATGCAACAGTACTTACAATGCCCCACTGTGGCCTGTCATCAAGAAGGATTCTAGCTGGCGCTTAGCTTTGGACTATCGCCAGCTTAATAAAAAGGTACCTCTATCCAGATGGCCTATGGCACATCTGGAACAGAACTTAGCCACCATCAAGGGTGCAAGGTACTTTACAAGCCTGGATCTGGCCTCAGGATTTTGGACTATACCTGTCCATCCAGAAGATCAGCATAAGCTGGCTTTTAACTTCGGTAGGCGACAATATACTTGGAATCGGACACCGTTTGGTTATTTGAATGCCCCAGCAGACTTCAATATTTTCCTGCATAAGGCTTTGCCTGATGCTGAGACTAGAAGCACCCTCGTCTATGTAGACGACATTCTGGTGAAGAGCGCCAGTTTCACTGACCATTTGCAAGAAATAGAGCATGTTTTCCAGCAATTGAAAGCTGCGGGAGCAAAGCTGTCCTTGTCAAAGGGCCAATGGTGCCGGAAATCCCTCAATTATTTGGGTTACGACGTTTCTGCTGAGGGACTGCGCCCTCAAAGGAAGAGAATTGCGGCCTTGCAACAACTCAAACGTCCGACCAACGTGAGTGAGCTGCGCTCATTCTTGGGCATTTGCAATTATTCACGCCAATTTGTGGATCAATATGCGGAGATTTCCCGACCCCTGGTCAAACTCCTCAAAAGAGATGAACCTTGGATATGGAATCCCGACCAAGAGGCAGCTCTAGAAGAGCTGAAGGCAGCTTTGAGTCGCGCTCCCTGTCTTGCCTATCCAGAGAGTGGCAGAGAATTCTTCGTGGAACTAGGTTTCACTGATCACTCTATGAGTGCTGTTCTGTACCAGATGCATGACACAGATAGGAAAGTTATTGCCTATGCCAGCAAAGCTTTAACGGAAGTGGAGAAGAAATACTCTGACTGTGAGAAATCCTTGTTGTCCACAGTCTGGGCCCTCCAATATTTCCGCAGTTATATCCAAGGTGAGAGGTTGGTTGTTGAGACTCATCACCAACCCATCAAGTTCCTAGGCAGTGATCGGATTAAATCGGGACAAGTGTCAAACAGTCGCATTGTCTCCTGGACCTTAGCACTTCAGGGCTGGCCCCTGGAGGTCAGGTATGCTCAAAACCGCAAGGATGCCGCCGCACAGGGCCTGGCTGAATTGCACGATTGTACTGCCAGAGAACCTTTAGTGGGTAATTTAGACACCGAAATGGAGTCATGTACGCCTGAGCCTTCTCGTCATCGTCCTTACGATGAGAACCTCTGTAAAGGCTACCCCAAGGTGTATGTGGACGGTTGTGCTTACCGTCGAGAGCCTGACCATGAACTGGTAGCAGGTATAGGTGTAGTTTGGAACCAGAACTACCCTTGTGAACCCTTGAAGTACCGTCTGGGTACCAAGACTAATCAGTATGTAGAGCTAGCTGCAGCCCTGGCAGCTCTCCAGTCTGCTGCTCAGGGAGGGGTTCACACCCTAACCATCTGTACTGATTCAGACTACGTCTGACAGAATTTTGTTTCCCACTTACCCATTTGGAAATCTAACAATATGCTGAATTCCAAAGGGAAACCTGTCAAACATGCCGGATTGATTCTGGCCTTGGACAAGGTAGCTCATGAAAATGACATGACCATCTACTGGAAGAAAGTGAAAGGTCACTCCCATGTTGATAATCCTGACAAGATTGGAAATGATCTAGCTGATCAGCTTGCCAAGGAGGGTGCTGTCTCTGGAGACCTCTGGCAGTTGGAGGCCCCCGAGACTAATGGGCTTCGAATGGTGACGGCGGTTACCCGGCGACAAGCTCAATTATCCACCATGCCCCCTGTGGTTCAATGGTGTGGCGAGAGCACAGATCTCGACCTCGTGCAAGCCCAGAAACAAGATCCTACTCTTGGACGTTTCTACCTTTTTCTGCAGAACCCCCAGGAACACCCATTAACTCTGGAGGATTGTCAGGACGATGAGGAACTGAGAATCCTCTACATCTCCAAGGACATGTTTCATCTCCAGAAAGATCTGTTGATACGGACGAGTAAGCATGGTATTGTGCAATGGGTGGTACCTCGGGCCTTCCGAGGAGTTATGTTACAGCACGCTCATGATGAACCTTGTGCCGGTCATAGAGGTGACCGAATAACCTATGAAACGTTGAAACAAGTGGCCTACTGGCCCCACATGTACCAAGATGTACAATTGTATACTAAAGGTTGTCTGACCTGTTGCAGATTTCAGCCTGCGGCTCCTTCTCATAGAGCTCCTCTGAGAAACAGAGGTCTGACCATGCCTTGGTCTGATCTCCAGATTGATTGGATCGGCCCTGTGCCCCGATCCTCTCGAGGCAACAAATATATGTTGACAGTTACCTGCTTATTTACTAAGTGGGTCGAGTGCATCCCAGCACCCAACTGTACCGCCGAGACCACGGCCACCTTGTTGTTAAACCATGTTTTCAGCAGGTGGGGCCTCCCCATGCAAGTGGAATCCGACCAGGGTTCCCACTTCATGGGACAAGTCATTAAGCATCTGTGGAAGGTACTAGGTGTGAAGGCCAAAGTCCACATTGCTTATCGTCCACAATCCTCTGGACAAGTAGAGAGAGCAAAGAAAACTATCATCAGTATCTTGAAAAAGTATGTTTCTTCCTCTGGGAAGGACTGGGACATCAAACTGCCCTTGGTCCTGATGGCTATCAGAGCCACGCGTCATCGTGCTACTGGTGTGTCCCCTTTTGAGATGATGACAGGTAGGGACATGGTTTTACCCCTTCATCTTCTTTACAGGACTAATGATGTGAATCTCGCTGCTGCTACAACTGCTCATGAATATGTTGCCCATTTACGACAACACTTGCAAAGTGCCTTTGCCTTTGCCCAAAAGAATTTGGACGCTGCTGCTAGGGGTAGGAAGGCCTACTATGATTTGAGGACTACCTCTAAAGAATACCAGATTGGCGATAAGGTATTCTACTACAATTTTGGTAAGAATAAGGTCAAAGACTGTAAATTTCTACCTAGCTGGAACGGTCCATTTCCTATTGTGGATAAAGCCTCCCCTGTTGTTTATCAAATTCGAATGAAGTCAGGTGCTGAGAGGGAAGGCTCCCTTAAATGGGTCCACATTAATCAGCTTAGACCGTGTCATCCCAGTAAGCTCCTTCCTGAAGGACCTCTTGATGAAGTGGATGATTCTAACCTTGAGGCAGGATAGCCTGTTTGTTTTCTTTTACAGATGGAGTCCCGGACTTTGAAGGTCCTGTTCCTGATTTTGATGTTAGCGGGATCCGAGGTTGCCAGATTGATTGAGCCTGGCCCTCTTTCTGGTGTCGTGCTACAGGATGCGCCTGGTTTCCTAATTACACAGTCCCAGACTGTCACACAGAAAGTTTTTGTGTCCCTAGATCCCCGACATGTTTTACAGAAACATTTTGAATCGTCTGTTGCACGCACCACTAATATACAATAGTGGTACCTAATCTTGGCATGTGCCAACGCTCTACAGACATTCATTGGTTGTGTCCTGGTACACCTTTCCTGAAGGACACTTCTGCGGCTCTTTGTGGGTTGTCTGCTGAAAATGTGAAAGAACAATGTAAAGTTACCATGACCAAGTACGATGACTTTTCAGAGACGAAAGTTGCTGTTGTCAACAATGTTTGGCTGGTTAGTACCCCTTTGAGTGAACTCCTGGTCACCATGAATAAACATGACATTCATAATAGAGTTCCTCTACCCTGCAATGTTTGCTTGATTGATGTTCCCAAGAACTCCATTGTTAATGTTGGTGGAGTTTCCTTGTTTTGGCTGATGCTGACCCTGTTTCGACAGAGCTCCAGATATTGGATGTATTGGTTAGTGAAACCAGCCTCCTGATTGGTCATAAATAAGGTGTGCATATTGGATAATCTCGATCCAGTTTTGACGCAGGATCCATAAAAATCGCAGTAGCTATCTCCCAGTGTCTGTAAATTGGAAGCAAGGAATGCAAAAAAGTCAACTCTAACAGCCAAATGTATCTCTTTTAATGTGGCAGAAAGATGAATATGCTGGGCTAATGCAAAATTAAAAAAAAAAAGTTAGAAAGTACGAAAAACGCAAAACTCACAGGTGATTCCAGATTTTTGCACACCACTGTATTTAATCCAGTATGATAAGCAACTATTGCTGTAGCGTTCTTCCTTAATAGATTATGCAAGCTTTAGGTCTCTCAACATGTATAGTAATGCTTTAAAGCCAGACACAACACTTTGAATTAAACCTCCATCTCCACAGGGAGCCAAGGTAATGCAGTCCACTGGGAGCATATAAAACATTGGGCTTGGCTTGGGTGGTTCTGGTGGGGATGCGAGAGGAGCAAGAGGAGTGAAGATTTGGGCCATTCTATTATAAAGCCATATCTTTTAAGACCCTGCCGCTCACCCCGAATGTGGTGATTGACCCCATGTTATGCTGAAGTTACAGAGGGTGAGAGCTGGGAAGTCAATTTGGGATTTGTATGTAGAGAAGGCAAAGAAACTCTCCTTGGCTGTAAAAAAGCTTGTGCTCATGGAATAACTGGGCATGGAGTGGCCTGATGGTGCTGGTGTGGGACCAGAAGCTGAGGTGAATATGGCATTGCTGCTAAAAGAGATTCAGGAATTCAAAGCAGAGACTGTCACAGTTCATTTTGAAGATCATTTTGGGAACTTGGTGAACAGACTTACCAAAGTAGAAGAGAGGGTGGGTACTCTGGAAAATGGGTGCACAGCCGATAAGGAAGAAATTGGCAAGCTGAGAAAGGTGGTCTGGTGGTTGCAGGATAAGGCAGAGGACCAAGAAAACAGATAGGAGACAAAATGTGTGTATCTTTAGAATGCCTGAAGGCGCTGAACTGCCAAATGCACATGTCTGTTAAGAAACCTCTTGATTCCTGTGCTGCATTGGAGATCGCCAAGTCCTCCTATGAGACTGACCAGGCCCACAGGGAGACCAGGCCTACGCCAGGACCTGGAAAAATGGCCACCTGCTATCATCATGTGGCTCTTCTGGTACCAAGAGAAGGCACACATGATTGTGGAGGCAAGGAAATCTAGAGCAGTCAACTATAATAACTGGAAAAGTTTCATTTTCCCTGACCTCAGTGCTGAAACGATCTGGAAAAGGAAGGCCCTTGTTAAGGCCAGTAGCCGCACAAACATTTGGTTCCCTGCCAGATTAACTGTGTTGCATCAAGGAGAGCACAAGCTTTTGCATTCCCCTGAGTAACCATAGAGAAGTCTCAACGCTCTGGAGAGTCAAACAAAAGAGGCAGTGGCCTGCTAGCGCCCCCACGTAACAGCAGAACAACTCAGAAACTGCTGAAAGAGGCTTGTGTGCAGGGAATGCAGCCTTGTCTGATGAGGATGGAATGGGTCTGGCAGAAGCTGGTTTAGATGACCATGTAGGTGATGGTGATAGCTTTGCCTGCTAGACTATGATTATCTTGGTGATTCCAAGTCTCTATTGTTTGGGACCTTTTGACCTGAGGACATCCAAACGATCCGAACTAAGCGTTCCACCTGACTGATTCAAATATATAACTGCTGATATGTAGGGTGGGCTTGTGCTCCTGCACATCCCCTTTACCTGTGTGGATGGATTACTTATGGGGCAGAGGTGGCGGGGGGTTACTTTGAGATTGCAAGGGATATGGTGTTGGGGGGTATGTGTTATGTATGAGGTGAATGAGTGGTTGATGGATGCGAATTGATTGTGGGTGTCTAAATAAGGATTGGAGACTTTGCAGACATAGTCGGGGTTCTTATTGTGGGGCTATGATGGTGGTGTTGTTTGGGTGGTGTGATTATGGAGATTGGTTAATGCACCTATGTTTCTCTGGCTCTCTCTTTCTTTTGTCTTCTCTCCCTCTTTTTCTTGCTTTCAGTTGCAGTTGTGGAGTGGGCAGCCTGGAGTTCCAGACTCGGTGCTTGGAATTCCCTTGGTATGAGTTCCAGAGTTCTGTGATTTCCGACTTTGGCCTGGATCTCATTCTATGTGGACGGGAAGGCCCATGGTACAAAATGACAAAAGAAGATTTTCTTTTCTTGCATATAGGTTTATTTGGTTTTGTTGTTTTTGGATATTTGGACATGAGGTGATCATTAAAGGTTTTTGGGGCTTGGGGTGTGTTTGTGGTGGGGCTGTGTATGTGGTGGGGAGTGTTTGGGGGTATGGCTGCTTAGATCTGGCTGGGGGGTTGCTCAGAATGAATAATATATTCACTAGATATTACCCTTAAGATAGCAACCTTGAATTTGGGAGGGCTTAATAGCCCTGTTAAAAGGAAGAGCCTTCCACAGTCTACCATTAACCCTCTACAACTCGCCATGAATACTGCAGCGAGGGTCCTTCAGGGAGCCGCCAGAAACGAGCATGTGACGCCCATCCTAAAGCAGCTACATTGGCTCCCTGTACATGGAAGGTTCCTTTTCAAGACCTTACTGTTGACCTTCAAGGCCATGAACGGCCTCTCATCTTCCTCGTTAACAGAACTTATCCACACAATTCCACCTACTAGATCCAGAAGAACGATAGCAATCAACACACTAATAACTCCAAAAGCATTAACAAAATGCACTCAGACTACTGCAAACAGGGCTTTCATTTTCTATGCCCCAAGATGCTGGACCGCTCTACCATCGAACATCCGTGCTATTACTGACCTAACCCAGTTCAGGAAAGCACTTAAATATCACCTATTCCTCTCATACTACCCACTCAGCAATACCCCAAGCCATGGCCACCAACGACAAATATAGTTACACTCTCAGTATCAAATAGCCACATCAACTCTCTCAGAACGATACCTAGCATCATCGTGAATTTTTATGACACCAATACATGCTTAAGATTTGTATATAGTTACCCAAGTTTTTTCACCTGTTCTCTGTAAACACAGAATAGTCTGTTATTCTGTTTGGTTTGGTTTTATGTAAACCGCGCTGATACCGAATAGCGCGGTATATAAAAGATTGTAATAAATAAATAAAAATAAATAAAAGAGGGTGCTTGTATATCTGCAAAGAGAATATGTGGATATTGCTCTACTGCTGAAGATTAAACTCATTCCCCTTGAGATAAATAAGTTTGTGTGGGGTAGGGGGATCAGGTATTTTATTCTGCTTATAACTCCAAAAAGGGGGAGGGTGGCGATTTTAGGTCCCTTTTACTCTTTATGAATCTGGGGGGGAACAACCAGGGGAGAGTGCTTTGGATGGTTGGTAGAGTCGAAAATCAAGAAATTTCCTTTTTGAACATCTATATGCCCAATGGGTCCAAAGGTAACTTCTTTAAACAGGCCTTCACTGTATTTGAGAGAAAGACTAGGGGATCAGTGTGGGTGGATGAAGACATGAAGTGTGTTTTGCACTCTGATGATAGGACTGCCTCTGGACATGTGAAGGGATCCCTAGCAGAAGGGGCTGATCTTCGCAAGGCATTGGGGAAGGTTGGGTGGATAGATATTTGGAGAGCACTACACCCAAGGGAAAAAGAATTCACAAACTGCTCAGCCAAGACCCAAGGGTATTTAAACCTTCTGTGCAGGAGGGAGGGTTCCTTCTGTGCCTAAAGTTGAAGGGTCCCATATTTCACCCATCGTGGTGAGTGATCATGCCATGGTTTGTGTTTTGGTAAACCTAGGGAGAGGGGATGTCAGGAATTCTTGGGGAAGATGGTGGACTAATGTTAAGTTGCTTCAGGACAAGGACATGCAGGACTCCAAGAGGGCCTGGTGGTCTGTAGGGCTGGTACCCCTGCAATTCTACATGCAAATCTCCGGCCTGCTCAGCAACTCAGGCCTGAACCAAACTGAACAGACAAGATGGATTCTTCACTACACTTTTGCTGTGTTCAGTAACAAACGACCTTCAAGCAACTGCTTGAGCAGCGTTTCTAAGTGTGCATAAAGAAGCTATTGTCCGTGGCTGGCCTTGGACACTTGTACATGCCCAGAGGTTACATACTGTTGCCTCTGCCTGACTTCTTACTATGGCTCCTTTGTTTGCAAGAAGCTGCCCATCATCTACCTCCTGATTCGCTGAGAACACCTCAGACTGCCTGGTGCCAACCAATCATCGAACCTATGACGGAGGATTCTTACACAGAATAATGCAATCTGCACTGAAACTTTAGTAAGAGAGTTGGGGGGCTTTTCCCACCTGTTCATACAGACTTCTGCACCAGTTCCTCTCTGCTGTGCACTGCGTACCTGATTCCTGCGACCTGACCCTTCCGCAAGACGGCCACTAAGTGTGGGCTAGGCCGTCCTCCAAAGGTCTGAGATAAGACTTTCACAGATACCTCCTGTTCGGACTTACTGCGGCTTGCCTCTGACGGGGCTGGAGCCTGCATTACCTAGGAGCTGCCTCCCTGGACTGCGTTGTTCCTGAGTGCCCGACGGAACTAAGGTACTGACTTATCTCTCCTCCTCCGGATGGGCAAGGGGTTAGCAATATATTTCTTACTTTTCCTCAGTTTAGAGCGAATCAGTGACGTCTGGTTACTAATCAGTGATTTATTACGTTGTCCAAGTGTATATCTGTACTATAACAAATTTCTACCTCATGTTTCTAATTAGCTATATGTGTGTGTATATTTTTCTACCTGGTTGCCTATAATAAAGTCTAATATATATCTGCAGACCAGACTTCTTTCGTGGCTCATTGCCAGAATAACTCACCGAACTTTGGGCTGGGTAATAGTAGCCTTCCCCCCTGGACAACAGAGAGTCTAACTTATTTTTATGCTACTAATATACCCTACAGGTCTGATTTTTTGTTGAATAATGATAAGGATGGTATATCTACTGGACTGTTGTGGGAAGCTGGAGAGGCTTACTTACGGGGTCGGTTATTGCAATTGTCCTCGAGGGGAAAAAAAAAAAAGACTTAAAGAGGCTGCCTTGGAGACATTTTGGTAGGAGTTAGGCTGGTTGCAGATGGAGCATAATAAGACAGGAAGCAGGAAAGTGTTTCATCAACTGCTTGAAGGGTGCTGTAAAATTGAGGCAACAGATGTGGAGCAGATTGAGTTCCTGTTTTGCCTGTCCAAACACAACCTTATGGAATTTGGTGGGAGGGCTGGTAAAGCATAGTTACTCACCTGTAACAGGTGATCTCTGGGAACATCAGGAATCAGTCTTCACATATGGGTGGATGTTGGTACCCATGGAAACCGTACAGGAATGCTCTCCAGCGTCCAATAGGAAGCCACTGGGAGCACTCCAGCTTGCCTACCTTCCTGCCTTCCCAACTCCTCTCCTCAGTTGAGTTTGTAGCTGAGAGGAGAAAAAAAAAGAATCTACCTCTACAACTCTTAGAGGAGGAGGGCGAGTTGTGAAGACAGATTCTTTCTGTTCCTGGAGATCACCTGTAACAGGTGAGTAACTACACTATCTCCAGGAACAAGCAGGAATGCAGTCTTGTTACTAGATTCCAGGTTCCAGAATGGCATGGGGGGGGGGGGGGAGAGCAGTGTGATTCCCGAGTCTAAAGGTTAGAGCTAACGAGTGCAGACACGATGTGGCCTATTGGACTAAATTCCAAGAGGCTATACCATCTCTAATGATAGTATGGTCTCTTGTAGAAGTCTGAGACGGAGGGTAGTAGTTGAGATTAAGTCCCAAAGAGGTGCTGGAGTACAGCTTGATCAAAGACAGCATCCTGATGGGAGCAGCTGTCCAGACAATAATGTGCAGCAAAAGTATGAATGGAGGACCAGATAGCTGCCAGACAAATCTCTCAATGGATACTGAACGGAGGTTGGCTATGGAGGTTGCCATAGCCTGCTCATTATGAGCAGTAATTTGACCCTCCAGGGAGAGTCCTGCTTGTGCATAAGCAAAAGACATGCAATCTGCTATCCATATGGATAGAGTTTTTTTTGTCACCAGTAGTCCAAGGTGATTAGGATCAAAGGAAATGAATAATTAGGAGGATTTTCTGTGAAACTTAGTTATATCCCAGTAGTAATTCAGTGCTTGCTTGCAGTCTAAAGTGTGTAGCGCTGCCTCAGCCCGAGATGCATTTGGTCCCTGGAAGAAAATGGGTAGGATTACTGACTGGTTTAGATGGAAGGAGGAGACTACCTTTGGAAGGAAGTGTGGATGGGTATGGAGAATCACCTTGTCATGGTGGAATCGGGAATATGGCGAATCAGACACCAGAGCCTGCAGTTCACTGATGTGGTGAGCTGATGTGACGGTGATGAGGCAGATTACCTTCCAATTTCAGAGCGCGAACCACGTTGAAGTCCCAGGCCATCTGAGGCGGCTTATTGGGTGGCTTGGACAGTAGGAGACCCCGCATGAAGTGTGCTACTAAGGGGTGAGAAGAGATAGTGCCATTGCAGCCTCTCACAAACCACTGGTGGACAGCCAAAGATGAATTCTCACTGAGTAAGTCTTAAGATCTGCCAAGGACAAGTGGAGGATATTGTAGAAGGACTCCACCGGGCAGGTAAAGGGATCAGTGCCCTTTGGGGAACACCAGAGGGCAAACCTTCACCACTTGAAGGCATAAGATCGTCTGGTGGACACCTTGCATGACGCAAGAAAGATATCTTTGACCTCCTGTGGCAGGTTGAGGTCAGCGAGCACTAAACCTTCAGAAGCCATGCTGTGAGGTGAAGGGAGTGAAGAGTGGGATGGAGAAGTGTCCCTTGGTCCTGGGAGAGGAGTTCAGGTGAACATCCAAGCCTGAGATGTTGAGTCTGCGCAAGGTGAAGAAGCAGAGGAAACCATGGTTGATGGAGCCAAAAAAAGCGCTATGAGGATCATGGAGCCCTTGCCAGTTTGTAGCTTGAACAGCATTTTGGGTATCAAGGGAATGGGAGGAAATGCATAGAATAGCCCCTTTCCCCAATGGAGAAGGAAGTCATCTGGAGCCTGTTGGTGCAGGGACGGAAACCTGGAGCAGAAGAGTGGAAGCTGTGTGTTCTGCGGAGTGACAAAAAGATCTATGAGTGGGGTTCCCCACATTCAGAAGATCCAAGCAGCCATCTTCCAAAGTAAGGTCCTCTCCTGTGGATGAAGGAGCCAGTTTAGGGTGCATCGAGGTGGAGGCATCTGAAAAGGTGGCCTGCCAAGTGGGTTTTGTGGAGAACATCACCACTGAAGAAACTTGGTCAGTTGAGGGGTGCATCTACTGAGAAGACAAAGTCCACTGGGCTTGTTGCATGTATAGTTGAGCATAGGAGACGACATGGACTGTGGAGGCCATATGTGCCAACAGACATAGCATCTCTCAAGCTGTTGTGTGGCTTTGCTGATGCATTGCTTTCGCCAGCTTGTTGAGATGGGCACAGCGATTTTGAGAAAGAAAACGGGAAACAACATAAGCACTGGCAGGTTAGATGCAAGGCAGGCAAAGAGAGAATTTGAAAATAAAAACAGCCATGGAAGAAAAAACGCATAATAAAAACTTTTTCAAGTATATTCGTAGCAAAAAACTTGTGAGAGAGTCATTTGGACCCCTGGATGATAGAGGGGTTAAAGGGGCGCTAAGTGAGGAAAAGACCATTGCAGAGAGACTGAATGAATTCTTTGCTTTAGTCTTTACTGAAGATGTAGGGAATTTAACTATGCCTGAAATGGTATATAAAGGTGATGTATCAGAAGAATTGAAAGAAATATCGATAAACCGGGAAGATGTATTACAACTATTTGATAAACTGACGAGTAGCAAATCACCTGGACCAGATGGTATAGATCAGAAGTATTGAAAGAAATGAAATATGAGATTGCAGAACTACTATTAGTAATATGTGAGCTATCATTAGAATCATCTGTATTATTTATTTATTTATTCACAGTGCTTGATATACTGCCCATGCCAAAGCATCAGGGCGGTGTACAATAAAGTAGGCTACTAGCAGGAAACAGAAAATGAAAAGGAACGCCATTGTTTTAATAGGAAAGTGACAGGAAAGGACAGTGAGAGAGAAATTGGAAAAGAACATACAGAGACATTGAAACGACTGTCCAGAGAGAATGGCAGGAAATAGACAGGGGGAAAGAGAAGCATGTTGGCCTAGGCGGTCTTAACCCCAGTGATGTCGTCACTGGATCTTTCTAGTTTTTCTCGGTTTCTATCTGCTAGAAGGGGGCGTAACCCATTGTCTGGAGAGGACTAACAGAATGATCAGGAATTAGATATTGAAAATCTGTTGAATAGACTTCCTGTACATGGCTATCTTTGTTGCATTATGTACTGTCCCTTTAAGAGACTTGTGCTTAACTTTACATTGTGACCAGAAAGGATGGCTGCAGTTCTAAGATCCTTATCTGGTGATAAGTTCTTTTGGTTATGCAAATCATAATTCGATTTTTTTCCCTTTGGCATTTTTTGTGGCCAATTCCTTTTAAACTCTGCACAATTTCTTTGCTCTCTGTGCTAACATGTCCAGCCATGCTGAGCTGATGAAGACTGGAGGGGAATTGCTATTGCTGGCATGGGCACACAGATGCACGGGGAAAGAGTAATTCAAAACAATGTCATTGCTCGTGTGGCTGCTGTCCTGTGATGACATCACCACAATTTATGGCTGCATTACCCCATCCTGTCAGAGAACCTGTTATAAACCTGTTATAAACCCTTATAACATCCCCACCACACAAAACCTTTACCAAAACCCACTACACACCACAACATACTCTCACACCCACAACCATTTTCATAGTCACAACTCAAGCAGACGCCCCCACAGACTTATTCAAAAATATCAACCACAAAGCAATATAAAGGACTATACAGTTAACATAGATACTAAAACCAAGCTCTTCCTAATAAATATCAGATCCATACGAAACAAAATACCAATAATTAATGACATTATAAAAGACAATGACCCAGATATTATCTGCATCACTGAGACATGGCTCTCACCCACGGACACCATACTATTAAATCAACTAAACACACATCAATATGATATATTCAGTTGCCATCGAGATGTAAAAAGAGGTGGTGGCGTTCTCATCCTCACCAAAAAAGTCCTACAATACACCTTAACAAGCCTAAATAATATAGATGGAATGGACATCATTAATATACAAAGCAGAACCATGGCACTCTCCCTGATTTATAGACCACCCTCAGCTAATCAAAATAACCTCTCCTCCATCCTTGAACTTGCATGCACAGCATCACAAAACAAACCTCTAGTAATTCTAGGTGATCTAAACCTCCCCTCTCTAAATAAACCTCAATCAGATAACTTCATGGATGCCATGAACCAAATGGGATACACACAGATAGTTCATACCCCCACACATATTAAAGGCAACACTCTAGATCTCATCTTCCTCCCTTCCTCCCTTAATAACCATCAACATCTTACCCCTCCAACTACAACAGAAGTACCATGGTCTGACCATCACCTCATAACCCTCCACCTCCCAGCACAAGCAACACCAACTACAACAAGCACATCACCCCATTTATCACGCTTTGCACACTTTGACAAAGATACCTTCCTTGACAAAGTATTACCAGTTCTCAATTCAAACTTCCATGACATCAATTCCACCGTAAATCACTGGAATCTAACAATACATGAAGCAGCTATCCCCACACGCACTAGACATAGACAAACGAAGAAATCAGAAAAATGGTTCACTAAAGAACTTGCAAATCTAAAAAAACAACTGAGGAAACAGGAAATGAGATGCAGAAAAATTAAATCAGATGAAAATAAATCACAATACATGAACACACTTAATGAATACAAGAACGCAATAAACAACTCGAAAAGGGATTACCACTCTAAAGTAATAAATCTAGCCATCAACCGACCTAGAGAACTATTTGCAATTGTAAAAACACTAACCAAAACAAAGAACTCCGAACCAAAATTACCAGCAATAAGCATTCAAACATTAGCAACTCACTTTGCAGAAAAACTAAAATCTAAACCCAATACTCTAACAGCAATAATAACCACAAGCACCGAAATTAATAACAACTGGACAACGTTTCACACGGTTGACCATAAACAACTCATTAAAATCATAACAATGATCAATACTACAACCTCCCCACTCGATCCTTGCCCTGTGTCTTGGATTAAATGTACAAAAGAAGAACTCGCTGAAAACATCCAACACATGGTAAACCAATCCCTTTCTCAAGGCATCATGCCTGATGCCCTAAAGCTCACAACACGCCGCCCAATAATAAAAAACAACAAACTTGACTCAAAAGACCCCAAGTCATACAGACCGATAGCTAGCATTCCATTTATCACTAAAATAATAGAAAAAACAATCCAATTACAATTACAAGAGCATATCGATGAACATAAACCCCTTGACTCATACCAGTTTGGTTTCTGCCCTTTCCACGGAGTGGAAACCCTCTTGATTACTCTGATGGACTACCTCATCAAAGGCACAGATGTCAACAATCAAGGTTTCCTACTACTCTTTATAGACATCTCGGCCGCCTTTGACAACATCAACCACCCTACCCTGATCCACAGACTAGAAAACTTAGGGATAGGTGGAACTGTCCTCAAATGGTTTAAGTCCTACATCACACATAGACTAATACGTGTCCAAATAGATCAAGAAGCATCAGAAACCTTCCCCCAAGGACAAGGTATACCTCAGGGATCAGCCCTTTCTGCCCTCCTATTTAACTTATACCTGCAACCTATCACAAACATATTTAGAAAACACAGGATTAGTCACTTTATATATGCTGACGATATCATGCTCGCTATCCCCATAACCACAAAAAAACACACATACGACAAACTAGCTGAATGCATGGCTGAGACCACCTCTTGGATGGAAACCAATTACCTCAGCATTAACCTCAAAAAAACAGAAGCAATGTTCGTTACAAGAACACCTATGACTGAGGATATTTTTCCAACAACAATATCAATCAACAATACATCTATACCTGTTAAAAAAGAGGTAAAATACCTGGGTGTAATAATAGACCATACTCTCACCATGCTACCACACATCAAGCAGACAGTAAGAACCATATTTCTTAAACTCAAAACCATACAACACCTAAGGCCCCTCCTGGACACACACGACTTTAGATCGGTTGTCAATACACTTATCACACCCCATTTTGATTATTGCAACAGTCTCCTAATTGGCCTACCACAGAAAAACACATACCTATTACAAAGAGCACAGAACATCTGTGCAAAGGTAATTACTAAAGCTCATCTAACAGACCATGTGACCCCTATACTCCTAGAACTACATTGGCTCCCTATAAACAGCCGCATCAAATACAAAATTCTCCTAACAACTTTCAAGCTCCTAAATGACATCGCCCCATCACATCTATCAACACTACTACAGACCCCACCTGAATCAAGAGCTCGCAGACAAAGTGCAGCCCACTCACTTGATATGCCAAAGTCATTCACGAAGACTAAAAAATCCTCAAGTGACAGAGCCTTCACGTTCACTGCCCCCATGCTCTGGAATCAACTCCCACTAGACCTCCGTACCATAAAAGACCTCTCCCAATTTCAGAAAGAACTCAAAACCTACCTATTCTCTGAACATTTCCAAATCCCCTACCCTCCAAGCCCTGTCCCTCAACATCCACAGACATACCAACTCAGAAACCCCAAAAACCACAATTAGATAACCCCACACAGTCCCCCTACACACAAAACTTTGATTAAAAAAAAAAAAGGAAATAAATTCCACTACCTACACATGGCACATGAGTATTCTGTAAAACATTATATAGAACCACCTGTAAATACCTTATGTAAATAGTTTGGACAGTCTTATATATCTGTCATTATTTGTAAAAAAGTTAGAAAGTTTCCAACTCAATGTAATGTATTCAATGTTCCATGCAAAAAGTTAGAAAGTTTTCTCTGTTCAATGTAATGTATACAGAAGTATACACAATTTGTTAACTTGTTCCATGTAAACCGCCCTTGATCTCTGGAAGGGGCGGTATAGAAGAAATAAATAAATAAATAAATAAATAAAGCTGATATTTTGCTTACCAGATAATGTTCTTTCCTTGAGTCCTTCTAGATCAGTCCAGACAAGTAGGTTGTGCTCCCCTACCACTGTAGTACCTGAAGATTGGCCAATGTAACGCCAATATTTAAAAAGGGTTCCAGGGGTGATCCAGGAAACTTCAGACTGGTGCGTCTGACATCAGTACTGGGCAAAATGGTAGAAACCATTATAAATAAAATTACTGATCATGAATATAGTCATGGTTTTATGGAAGAAAGCTAACATGAATTTAGCCAAGGTAAGTCTCATCTTACTAATCTGTTATATTTTTTTGAAGGCGTGAATAAACAGGTAGACAAAGGTGAGCTGGTCAATATAGTGTATCTGTATTTTCAAAAAGCCTTTGACAAGGTCCTGCATGAGAGACTCTTGGCGAAATTAAAAAAGTCATATGATTGGAGGCAGTGTGATATTATGGACCAGGAACTGGTTAAAAGACAGAAAGCAGAGAGTAGAGCAAAATGGCCAATTTTCTCAACAGAGAAAAATAAATAGTGGAGTATCCCAGGGATCTGTGCTGGGCCCACTGCTTTTTAGCATATTCATAAATGACCTGTAAATGGGAATAATCAGTGAGGTGATTAAATTTGCAGATGACACAAAATTTAATGTGGACAAGTGCTAAGTTATGCACCTAGGAAAGAACAACCCAAACTTTGGTTACACAATGCAAACTACCACCTTAGAAACCACCACCCAGGGAAAAGATTTAGGCATCATCGTGGATAATACATTGAAACTCTCTGCCCAGTGTGCAGCAGCGGCTAAGAAAGCAAATAGAATGCTAGGAATCATAAGGAAAGGAATGGAGAATCAAACCAAGGAATTATAATGCCCCTGTATTAAGAAACTGCACCTTGAATATTGTTTGCAATTCTGGTCGCCATATCTTTAAAAGGATATAGCAGAATTAGAAAAAAGTACAGAGAAGAGCCATCAAAATGGTAAAGGGGATGGAAGGATACCCTATTAGGAAAGGCTTAAAAGGTTAGGGCTCTTTAACTTGGAAAAGAGAAGGTTGAGGGGAGGTATGATAGAAGTCAATAAATTAATGAATGGAGTGGAACGGATAAACGTAGATTGATTCTTTAGGACATCAAAAAGGAAAAAGACTAGGGGACATGCAATGAAGCTCCAGTGTAACCCATTTAAGACTAATAAGAGAAAATATTTTTTCACTGAATGCATAATCAAACTCTGGAATTTGTTACCAGAGGATGTAGTAAGGGCTGTTAGTGTAGCTGGGTTTAAAAAATGTTTGGACAAGTTCCTGGAGGAAAGGTCCATAAACCATTATTAAAGATGACCCGGGAAATCCACTGCTTACCCCAGGACGAGCATTGTGGAACCTGTGTGCCTTTTGGGAACCTGCCAGGTTCTTGTGCCTGGATTGGCCACTGTTGAAAACAGGATACTGGGCTTGATGGACCTTGGTCTGTCCCAGTATGGCATGTCTTATGTTCTTATGTAAAAGCTTGAGTTTGTTGAGTGTCTAAAAATGCTCCGATGAACTCCAGAAGTTGAGTTGGAGCAAAGTTGAGATTTTGGGAAGTTTAGGACAAATCCCAGATGTTGGAGCACTGTGATGGTGTGATGAAGGGAGAGTTTTATCTCCTGAGAGGAATCTCCCCTGATTAGCCAGTCATCTAAGTAAGGGAAGTTAAAGACCCCCAAAGTGCGGAGATAGGCAGCGACTACTGTCATGCATTTTGTGAATATTCGCGGTGCAGAGGGCAAGCCAAAGGGCAGCACCCAGTACTGGTAGTGGTTGCCTTGAAACATGAAGCTCAGATACCGTCTCTGCTGAGGATGGATCAGTACATGCGTGAATGCCTCCTTTAGGTCTAGAGAACATAATCAATATGCTTCTGGAGGTATGGGAGAAGAGTACCCAGGAAAATCATTTTGAATTTTTCTTGGACCAGAAACTTGTTTAGGTTTCTGAGACCCAAGATGGCCTGAATCCTTCTGTTTTGACACAAAGGACAAGAATCTGTTAAATGGTCAGGGCCCAAACATTTTAGACACCAGTCATGTTTATCCGTAACTGATATGGTACCGGTGCATTCGGTACGTTTCTTAAAACCACTAGTTGGTTTTTCCATTTTTGAAAATATTCTTCAGAATTGAAGTGGGTATGGAGACCTAGTTAGCAGTGAAACCTGCAGGAAAAGAAATGAAAAGAAATAGAAAATTTTATAACTAAAAAAGAAAAATTTATCAGGACCAGCGTCTATTCTGACGGAACCGGCATGGACGGAAAGGCAGAGCACGGTATTACACCAAAAAAGAAACGTTTTTTGGCAGTGACAGGATTGAGCAACCTGCTGGCTCTGCGGAAAACAAAGAACTAAGGAGAGGAGTTGGGAAGGCAGGAGTGCAGGCACACTGGCATGCTTCCAAAGACTTCCCATTGGACGCTGGGGAGCATTCCCGCACGGGTTCCGTTGATACCAACATCACCCATATGTGAAGTTTGCATTCCTGCTTGTTTCTGGAGATATTGCTAGCATAGCAATTACATAAGAGAAGACGTTCTCGACTTATAAGTGAGGTCTATGATAGCCATAGGGTATTGCAGAAGGATAGCTCTGGAATATTGCGTGCTTTTAAGGAGTAATATTTTGGTTTGTGTGCTTCAGAGGTTAACTTGAACCCTGAGGCCCTTTCTACCTTTCTGGATAAAGTAGGGCTACCTGCTGCCACAGAGCAGCAACAGGAGTTGTTGTGTGCTGAGATTTCCATGTCTGAAATTGAGGTAACTATTAAGCCCTTGTGTTCTGGAAAGGCAGAAGACATTGACGGGCTCCCTGTTGAATGGTATAAAGGGATGAGTGATTCTATAGCACTTGTGCTGCAGTGAATCATTAATGATGCATTACACCAAGGATTCCTTCCTCCAGTTATATACGAGGCTGAGATTTCCTGGATTCTGAACTATGGCCGTTTGCCATTGGACTGCGGTTATTATAGTCTTGCTGAACAGCAATGTTAAAATCTTTGCCAGGGTACTCACCAATCAACTGGATGGCGTGATGTTTAAGAACATAAGAAATGCCATACTGGGTCAGACCAAGGTCCATCAAGCACAGTATCCTGTTTCCAACCGTGGCCAAATCCAGGTCCTAAGTATCTGGCAGGTTTTCATAAAGGTACAAAAGTTCCACAATGCTTCTTCCGAGGTAAACAATGGATTTCCCGGGTCCGGATCAAACTGGTTTTATTCGTGGTAGACAGATCTATGATAATGTCAGACATTTTTTGAATATTCTTCTGAATGTTCATAAAAGTAATAAGACTGTTTGTTGTCAGGGGCGGCCAAAGGGGGTGCGGGGCCATGCGCAGAGACTCGGTGTGGGGCCTCATTTGCATACATATTTGCATAATGTTAACATACACTAACTTTTAGTAAACATGCCTCTTAATGAGTATGGATAAAGAAAGACTAAAAGATTTCTACATTACTATAATCCAGTGCCAACCGCCAGGCACATTAGGAACTACTATAAACACTGCCCATTTAGAACCCATAGCAAACCCACCATATCATAACAGCACTACCAGGACTCACAAAGCACCAGACCCTACCTATCAAAAGGCAACACTGCAAATATTAAACCAATACATTTCAGAGAACAACAATACATGACCTATTGGGGAAAGAGAACAAGTGGCAATGTCAAATAGAAACTACTCGTACATAAATAGAATACCTCAGCTCAGTTACACATGCAGAACATACACCATCACCAAACAAAGAACAAGGAATCACAGTTTAGAAATAGGAAGACAATAATTAAACTGGGAACCCCAAAAGCCAAACTTGGAATGTATAACAACACTGTAGAAATAAAACTATAAATTAATTTCCTCGTGTACTAAAAGCACAGACATTAATGATGCACATTTCCCAGAGCTGACATATTCCAGTTAATAAATTAAAAATAAAGAGATATTTTTTCTACCTTTTGTGCATTTTTTTTCGGTTGCAATTGCTCCAGCCACTTTCTTCTGGTTTCTTCATGTCTTCTGCTAACTCTCCATCGTCTGCTGTCCATTTGTCCTTTCTTCTCTCTTCTAGTTTTTTTCCATTCTCTCTCTATATCTGCTTTAACATACTAATCTTTCTCCTTTTGCTCTTTCCTCCATCTCTTTCTTTATTCCTTTTTCATCCACTCAAATTTTACCCCTCCATCCTCAATCCCCACTTACTCTTCCAATACACAGCCAATTGTAGATTTTTCTTCCCTCTCACACAAAATATTTTTCCCCTCTCCATTTCACTCTCCCAGCCCCATCCCATTCTAATCCTCCCCCAACATCAGCTCCCTTCTAGTTCCAGCCCCACCAAGCATTCGCTCCCTTCTAGTCCCTGCATCAGCCCATTTCCAGTCCTAGCCTCCCATCAGCCCATTTCCAATCCTATCCTATCCCACCATCGGCCCATTTCCAGTCTTATCCGAGCCCCTCCATCAGCCCATTTCCAATCCTAGCCCCCTAACAGCCCCTTTCCAGTCCTATCCTAGCCCCTCCATCAGCCCATTTCCAGTCCCAGCCCCCCATCAGCCCATTTCCAGTCCTAACAACCCCCCCCACTCAGCCCATTTTTAATCCAAGCCCCTCTATGACCCTATTTCCAGTCCTAGCCCCTCCATGAGTCCATTTCAATCCAAGAACCCACCACAGCCCATTTCCAATCCTAGCCCCCCCAACAGCCTATGTCTAGTCCTATCCTAGCCCCTCCATCAGCCCATTTCCTGTCCTAGCTCCCCTCCCCCACTCAGCCCATTTCCAGTCCAAGCCCCCCTTCCCATCAGCTATTTCCAGTTCAAGCCTTCCCTCCACAGTCCATTTCCAGTCCTAACTCCTTCCCTTCACAGCCCATTTCCATTCCAAGCCTCCCTCCCCATCAGCTATTTGCAGTTCAAGCTCCCCCTCCACTCAGCCCATTTCCAGTCCTAGCAACCCCCCAGCCCATTTCCAGTCCTAGTACCCCCCCCCCCCCCACATCCCATTTTCAGTCCTAGCATCCCCCCACAGCCCATTTCCAGTCCTAGTAACCCCCCAAGCCCATTTTCAGTCCTGGCAACCCCCCACAGCCCATTTTCAGTCCTAGCAACCCCCTCCCGAAGAGCCCCATGGCTAGCTAAGAGGAGCCGGAGAGGCCCTGGCTCAGCTCTACAGCTGCCGAAGTGAAGCGCGCCTTTTCCCTTCACTTCGGCAGCGGTACTGACATTTAGAATGCTGCTGCGCTGAGGTCAAAGGGAACTTCCTGTTTCCCAGTGCTCAGTGCGGCAGCGTTTTAAACTTCAGTACAGCTGCCGAAGTGAAGGGAAAAGACGCGCTTCACTTCGGCAGATGTTAGAGGGAGCCGGGGCCTCTCCGGCTCCCTCTAAAGCCACCCTGCCTGCCAGTCTTCAATGCAGGATGTTGTTGACGCGGGGCCCTGTGCAAACAACATTCTTGCTCAATCGACAGCCGGCCCTGTTTGTTGTGTTTCGCTTGTCACCGAAAAGGCCTGATTGTATATTGTGGGATTATTTATTCGCAGTCATGGCCCAACTCAACCTCGGTGATCAGTTTATAAGATGGGTCTGTGCCCTCTATGCGGTGCCAACAGGTGATAAATGAACAGCGATCTGAGACATTCCTTTTGCACAGGGGTATCTGACAGGGTTGCCCCATCTCCCCTACTTTTCACATTAGCCACTGAGCCTTTGGCCTGTCTTCTCAGGACTTTGCCAGAAATTAAACCTGTGGTTATAGGTGGGATCTCACAAAAGGTATCAATATGTGTGGATGACACCTTAATCTTCTTAGAAGAAACAGAGAAATCAGTCCCATGACTGCTTTGCAAATTGGAGGAGTTTTCTAAGGTTTCAGGCTTTAAAGTTAATTTAGATAAATCAGAGAGATTGCAGATGGGGCGGCAGGGTATGCCTCTCCACCTGCTGGCTGCCCTTTTCGGATGGCAAGCTCCTATATTAAGTATTTAGGGGTAAAAATTTCAAAGACGGAGGACCTGTTTCATTTGAATTACACACCCCTCACGACTTCTATTATGGAGGAGTTACAGAGGTGGGGAGACTTAACTCTGAGCTGCATGGGCAGGATGGTGGCCCTCAAGATGGTAATGATATCTAAGTTGGTATATCTCTTCATTCAGCTGCAGATCAAAATACCTTTAGAATTTTTACAGACGTTAGAGCAAAGTTGTTTGGGGAAAGAATAGGGTGAGGATAGGATTGTGGCGTATAATATGAGTTGTGGAGCACGGTGGGTTAGCATGCCCCATGCTGGTAATGTATTATAAGGCAGAGGTGCTGAAGGGACTTTGCTACCACTACATCAGATCAACAGAAGTCCATTGGGTAAATATGGAGCGATGTGGGCTTGCTCCTTTGTCAATACTCCAAGCAGTGGGGGATGTTGGGAGGGGGGAGAGTAGGGGGGTAGAAGGACATGCCCTTTTGGTACCTCTAGGTCTAATTGGTTCCCAGGTTCAGCAGCGATGTGGGCTTACTGAGTATCTTTTCCATGATGCAAAGATAGTAGACTATGCCCCCTTTGGAGGAACACATAAAGATTGAAATCAATCTCTTAAAACAGGAGTATATAAATATAAAATCCTCAATTACCCTCCTAATAGCCGCCTAAAATTTTTCTTTTTTATATAGTTAAATACGCTTTGTTTTGATTTTTGCAGCTGTAAGCAGCACACACTGAGATCATGAAAAAATGTTTATAACATTATTTATAAATTGCAAGGATAATAACAAAGTATAAAAGCAGCAAGGTAGAAAAGGATAAAAAAACAGCCAAATATAGTACAATAAATAAGGACAAACTTACGAATGAGCAATAGGGACAGAAGTAATAATAGACAGCTAACCAAACCCCCAAACCCACAGTATAAAAGACCATCCCTATGCATAGTCAGTAAATACAAGACAAAAGAAATGAGGCTCAGAGATAACTCACTCACTAAACTGATAACCCCGAGCAACAGAATCTCCAGAAAAGAAGGAAAAAAAGAAACAAAAGTATGTCAGTATACCACACAATGCAGCTAATCACCTTGCCATATTATCAAATCTATCTAAAGAAAAACAAACAAAAACAGTAAAACAATAAAACGAACCCCCAACTCCCTAGGTGCGGTGTAAATACAACCAAAGTGGGGATATCCAGAGAGGAAGAAACATAATGGAAGGTAAAACAAGATAAGATAGAATGATGGTGAACTGGAGGGTGGGGGGAGGCAGAAAGTACCAAAAACTCTGCCACAACAGAGGATTCACCCAGAAGGGGAGGATGTGAGGAATACAAAAAAACCAAAGGATAGAAATAATAAGAAGAACCCCAAACAGTCCAGTCAAGTAAGACTAAGTCCCAGCCATTGATACTCAGTGACAGTAAGGTCCAGAGATCGTCAAAGGCCCCCACCTGCCCTTTCAACATATAGGAAAGTTTCTCCATGTTAATCACCTCATCTCCTCGTTTCCTCCAATCCAAGAGCTCCGGACCCCCACTCGTCTTCCAATGATGTGCAACAACCATCCGAGCAGCTACCAGCAGAAGCTCAACCAGGCTACTTAGACCCGCCAAGAGGCTCTCTGCATTATCAACATGCCCCAGGAACAGATTCCAGGGTCGACCACCAGAGCACTCCCCAGGATAGCTTGATAGAACCAATAATTTAAGACCAGAACACTCAAATTCTCAGACAATCCAACCAATATGAATGAAAGACCCTACACCACAACAACCTCTCCAACAAAGAACATCTTCTTGAAGCCCCAGCTTCTGTTGACAAGCGGGCATTAAATAAGCCCGGAGAATAATCTTATATTGGGTCTGGTGACTTGTACTACGAGTACACTGATATCTCCTCCAATGAATGAGTTGCCACTCTTCTGGTGAAAAGGTCCTTCCTAGGACGCCATGCGAACTCTCCACATGAGAATCAACCATAGAGAAGTATAAAGCCAGTAGGACATGGTACAGCCAAATAATACACCTGCCCCCACCTTCCACCCTGACGTTTTTTCACCTCAGAGGGAACCAATTTTACTTCTTGTAATAGGGCAATGTCTATTCATTCCCATTGCAGATAAGACAGCACTCACTTTCTTTTGATGGGGTTACTGAGCCCCCCAACATTTAGTGTAGCAATTCTACATGCCATGGTCTAATAAAAAAAGGCAAACATCCCGCCCCACCAGAACAGAAAGAAGAATAACCAAGAAGCCAAGAGTCCATGTCCCCCACCGACCATCCCAAGTCATCCCCAGGAGCAGAAGCTTCCCACCCCCACTCCTTAACTCTCCCCAAAACCAAAACAGGCCATAGCCACACCACAAACAGAAACCCCCAACACACACAACCAATTTACAAAACATCAATAACAAATCCTCTTTTATCATAAAGATAAGCAGGCCCACCCAACTTCCTTGGTGTGCGGGGCCCAGACCACCTCCAACAGTCCCAGAGAACAAACCTCACACCAGACTACACATACAAAATGACACACACCTTTCATGCTCCCAAACACACCACCATCCCTGCCCGTCCCTCAGTCATACCTACTACACCCAAGGCACAACGGAAACATGGCCACCCCACCCACTCCATTCAGCAAATATTCAACCACCATGCATTCGCTCTCAGATTCCAAGCATAACATACAAGCAGTCCAAAGTCCGCTATAGGTGGTTTAACCACAAGTGCACAAAGTCCACAACCAGGCAGAAAAAAGGGTAGCTGACCAGAGGTATCACCTGTACAGTCTCCTATGCTCTAGGCTATAGGGTTCAAGTCATTAGTCCAGGAGCATAGCCCAAATGGCCTCAATCGCCAGACTCAGATGCCCAGAGGGCTATAGCCACCCCATCCTCTCCTGTTGCGCTAGGCCTTCTCCCACGCTTGTCACCTTCTGTAGGGGTTTCAGAGACCGCAGCAACTACACAGGCCCCATAGGCTGCCGAGACATTGTTCTCCCGCCTCTCCCGTTCTGTGCGCTCTGCTGCTCCACTCAAGCCTCAGATGTTCTCAGCCTGCGGCGCCACTCTCTGCAGCAGCTAATTGACTTCCTCGGGAGAGTGGGGAAAGCCATGCTCTCCCCTGTCCATCAATGTCAAACATGTGCTAAACCAGATGCTGGCATGGAAAATGGCCTTGTCCAGTGCGTCTTGATATTGTAGTAAAGCTTTATGTTTATGGGCTGCTTCAGCGCTTACATCAAGGAACATAAAGATCTTACAATTATTAAAGCTGACTGATCTAATTTTGCAGGCCTCCAGAATAATATGTTCCTTTTCTTGATAGTGGAGAAGGTGCACGATAAGGGCTTTGGACTATTTTCCAGGCTTAGTCTCCCAATGTACCCTTTCAATCTCGTAAGAGGGGTTTGCAATCTGTGCGGGAAGACAGGTGTCGAGCAGGCTTCTCACAAATGACTACACATCAGGGTCCCGGTTCTTTTGGTCTTCTGCTTTGTTTTCCAACCAACCCATTGCTTTCCACAGCCTTGCCATCTCCTCAGCCACCTTGGGCTCCTCATCCAACCCGCTCCTCCACTTCAGTCACCCGGGTCAGTAAGGAGTCAAAACATTCTGCAAAATCGCAGTGACTGTATCTATGATTTTGGTCTTAAGAGTCTCTAATTTCCTTGAGAGGCAGGGCTATATTGTTCTTCACAACCTGATCAGGCTCTACATCATTCAGTAGCTTTTGTCTTGACTAGATTGTAAGCTCTGATGGGCAGGGACTGTCTCTTACATGTCTGTACAGCGCTGTGTACGACTGGTAGTGCTATATAAATGCTGAGTAGTAGTAGCTCAACCCCAGGCTCAGCCACATGTTCAGGCCTTTGTTACGCAGGTGCTGCTTTTTTTGCATTATCGACATATAAGTCCTTAATTCTCTTTTCTATCCGCATCTTTTGGACGTTAGGCAATTGCCCAAGGCAAACTGGGAGTATTCCTGGCCAAATAAAAAGGTTTTATAATAAAGCAGTCCAGAGCTGCGCAAAACACCCTCAATTCACATTCGCACCAGAAACGGAAGCCCAGATCGTGAAAAAACTTTAAGGAAACAGAGAAACCATCAGAACCACGGGGCTTACCAATGGCAGAAACACCATTAATCAACCCCATATATACTGTATCAGTCATCAGTCTACTCCATTCCATATTTTTTAGTTGTCTGTTATATATGGGATTGATTAATGGTGTTTCTGCCCATGGTTCTGATGGTCTCTCTATTTCCTTAAAAATTTTTCACGGTCAAAGTGTGTGTTTGTCACAGCTGTAAAACAAGAAACGGATTTAACTATATATAAAATAAGCATTTTATGTGGATAATAGGAAGATAATTGAGGTTTCTGTTTTCCCTTTGGAGGAGCAGCATTTAAGGGGTTGTGTAGGGACTGGGGAATTAACGATATTCTCAGAGATTTGACTGAGGACCACGCCCTGTTGAGTATGGAACAATTGCAGTGTAAGTGGGGTATCAAGGTCCAATTTTTTCAATACTTTCAGCTGCGCTACTTTATAATGTGGGATGAGAATTGGATCCAACGCACCAGAGAATCCTCTGGGGTAGAAAAGATTCTCTAGAAAGGGGGGAAAGAGTAAGGGGCTCCTCTCCAACTTGTATAAGACATTGATACAGCTCTACTTTGTGGAGCCAATCCATGCCAGATTCACATATGGACATATGTAACAGGTTGCTTGGGCAGTCTCTAACACTGCAGATGTGGAAGCTTGTCCACTGTACAGGATATTAAGAACAAAAGAAATGCCACTCTGGGTCAGACCAAGGTACATCAAACCCAGTATCCTTTTCCAACAGTGGCCAATCCAGGTCACAAGTACCTAGCAGTTTCCCAAAAAGACATACAGGTTCCATAATTCTTATAATGGTGCAAACAGTGGATTACCTGGGTCCTCTTTAATAATGGTTTATGGACCTTTTCTCCAGGAACTTGTCCAAACCTTTTTTAAACCCAGCTACACTAACAGCTTTTACTACATCCTCCAGTAACGAATTCCAGAGTTTGATTACGTGTTCAGTGAAAAAATATTTTCTCGTAATAGTCTTAAAAGGGTTACACTGTAGCTTCATTGCATGTCCCCCTAGTCTTTCTACTTTTTTGAAGGTGTAAAGAATCGATCTATTGGTGTGCCAGAAACACCAGTTGTAGACAAATCCATTATAAGATAATTATGCAGGCAGAGATGACCCTTGTTGCAACTGATAAAGTCAGGTGTGTCTACAGATGATAAATGCTGGAGAATGGTGGACATGTCAGCACCTTCTATCATCTTTGGTGGGAATGCTCTAGAATACAGGAGTTTTAGTCTCAGGTTATTCGACATAGTAATGAGAATACAGAGTGGTACCTCTCTATAGTCCCCATTGCTTTCTTGGCCGCCGCTGCACACTGGGTGGGGAGTTACATAAGAACATAAGATATGCCATACTGGGTAAGACCAACGTCCATCAACCCCAGTATCCTGTTTCCAATAGTGGCCAATCTAGGTCATACGTACCTAGCAGTTTCCCTAAAAGACATAGATTCCACAATGCTTGTATTGGGTCAAGCACTGATATACTGGGTCCACTATAATAATGGTTTATGGAACTTTCCTCAGGGAGAACTATTCAGGCAATTGGTAACAGACCCCACACGTGAAGGGGCCATACTGGACTTGGTGCTTACCAATGGTGAAAGTGTTTCTGATGTTGTAGTGGGAGATCATTTTGCTTCCAGTGATCACCAGATGGTGTGGTTCAGTATTAGGACTAGGGCTGTAAGAATCCATTCCAAGGTGAGGATCTTAGACTTTAGGAAGACTAACTTTGCGAAGATGGGCCAATACCTCAGGGAGTCGTTAGTGGGATGGGAACAGCTGGGGGATGTAGAAAAACAGTGGGCAAAACTGAAAGGGGGTATTTTAAGGGCAACCAACCTTTTTGTTAAAATGGTAAATAAAGGCAAAAGGAACAGGAGACCGCTATGGTTTTCAAAGGAAGTAGCTGAAAAAGTGAAGAAAAAGAGGGAGGCCTTCATGAAATACAAGAGATCACAGAGAGCAGAAGACAAGCATCTGTATTTGGAAAAACTTAGAGAAGCTAGCAAAGTAGTCAAGAAGGCAAAGATTCAAAAGGAGGAGGAAATAGCCAATGCAATAAAATGGGGGGATAAGACATTTTTCAGATATATTAGTGAGAAGAGGAAGAGCAAAAGTGGTATTGTCAGACTCAAGGGTGCAGGGGGGGAATATGTAGAAGCTGATAAGGATAAAGCGGAATTGCTTAACAAATATTTTTGTTCTGTGTTCACAGATGAAGAACCAGGAGCAGGACCTCAGAAAACACCCACAAATAAGAACAGAAGCGAGGGACATCTTGAACTATTTTCAGAAGACTGTGTTCGTGAGAAACTAGCTCAACTTAAAGTAGACAAAGCGATGGGACCGGATGGGATACACCCTAGAATACTGAGGGAACTTGGGGACGTTCTAGCAGCTCCACTGACTGACCTTTTCAATGCCTCGTTGCAGTCAGGAGTGTTGCCAAAGGACTGGAGAGAGGCTCATGTGGTGCCTTTACACAAAAGCGGAAGTAAGGATGTGGTTGAAAACTACAGGCCGGTTAGTTTAACTTCGGTGGTGAGTAAATTATTGGAAACGCTGCTGAAAGAGAAAATAGTGAGGTTTCTGGAGTCCAGCGGATTACAGGATCCGAGGCAGCATGGATTCACCAGAGGCAGGTCTTGTCAGACAAATCTGATTGATTTTTTTGACTGGGTGACCAGGGAGTTGGACCGAGGGAGAGCTCTAGATGTGGTGTATTTAGATTTCCGTAAAGCCTTTGACACTGTTCCTCACAGGCGACTTATAAACAAACTGAGCACCCTAGGGATGGACCCTAAAGTTACTGCTTGGGTTAGAAATTGGTTGGGTGGGAGGCGACAAAGAGTACAAGTAAATGGAGCTCACTCTGAGGAGAAGGATGTTACCAGTGGTGTGCCCCAGGGATCTGTCCTTGGTCCAATTCTTTTTAACATCTTTGTTAGTGATATAGTGGAAGGGCTGTCGGGTAAGGTTTGCCTCTTTGCGGATGATACCAAAATCTGCAATAGAGTAGACACCCAGGAAGGGGTAGATAACATGAGGAGGGATCTAGCTAAGCTTGAAGAATGGTCTAGAATTTGGCAGCTGGGATTTAATGTTAAAAAATGTAAGGTCATGCATTTGGGCTGCAGCAATCCAAGGGAGCAATACAGTATAGGAGGTGAAGTACTTTTGTCCACTGAAGAAGAGCGGGACCTAGGCGTGGTTGTGTCTGATGATCTTAAAGTAGCTAAACAGGTGAAAAAGGCGACAGCAAAAGCTAGAAGGATGCTGGGGTGCATACGGAGAGGAATGGCTAGCAGAAAAAAGGAGGTGATAATGCCTCTGTATAAGTCTTTGGTGCGACCTCATTTGGAGTATGGTGTGCAATTCTGGAGACCGCACCTTCAAAAGGATGTGAACAGGATGGAGTCGGTGCAGAGGGTTGCTACCAAAATGATTAATGGGCTTCATTATAAAGCATATGAGGACAGACTTAAGGATCTTAATATGTACACCTTAGAGGAAAGGCGGGATAGAGGTGATATGATTGAGATGTTTAAATACCTCCGTGGCATAAATGTTCAGGGAGAGAGCCTCTTTCAATTGAAAGCAAGTTCTGCTACGAGGGGACATGGGATGAGGGTGAAGGGAGATAGATTCAGGAGTGATATGCGGAAATATTTCTTTACGGAAAGAGTAGTGGATCCGTGGAATAGTCTCCCAGTGGAGGTGGTAGAGATGAGGACAGTAACTGAATTCAAGAAAGCATGGGACCAACACAGAGGATCTCTAAAGGCAAAAAGTGGACTGTTGTAGTTGTTATGGAAGGACAGACTAGATAGGCCATGTGGTCTTTTTCTGTCGTCATATTTCTATGTTTCTAACTTGTCCAAACCTTTTTTAAACCCAGTTACACTAACAGCCTTTACTACATCCTCCGGTAACAAATTCCAGAGTTTGATTATACGTTGAGTGAAAAAATATTTCCTTTTATTAGTCTTAAATAGTTTACCCAGTAGCTTCATTGCATGTCCCCTAGTCTTTCTATATTCTGATAACGTAAACAATCGATCTACGTTTATCCGTTCCACTCTGTTCATTAATTTATAGACTTCTATCATATCTCCCCTCAGCCGTCTCTTTTCCAGGTTAAAGAGCCCTAACCTTTTTAGCCTTTCTTCATAGGAGTATCCTTCCATCCCCTTTACCATTTTGGTGGCTCTTCTCTGAACCTTTTCTAATAACGCTATATCCTTTTTAAGATATGGCGACCAGAATTGCACACAATATTCAAGGTGCGGTCTCACCATGGAACGGTATAGAGGCATTATAATATCTTTTGTTTTATTTTCCATTCCTTTCCTTATGATACCTAGCATTCTATTTGCTCTCTTGGCTGCCGCTGCACACTGGGCCGAGGGTTTTAACATGTTATCCACAATGATGCCTAAATCTTTTTCCTGGGTGGTGGTTCCTAATGTGGAACCTTGCATCGTGTAACCATAGTTTGGGTTGTTCGTCCCTAGGTGCATAACTTTGCACTTGTCCACATTAAATTTCATCTGCCATTTGAACATTCAGTCTTCCAATTTATCAAGGTCCTCTTCCAAATTTTCACAATCCTCTTGAGTTTTAAGAACTTTGAATAATTTTGTGTCATCTGCAAATTTGATTACCTCACTTGCTGTTCCCATTTCCAGATCATTTATGAATATGATAAAAGCAGTGGACCCAGCACTATAGGGACTCCACTATTCACCTTTCTCCATTGGGAAATTGGCCATTTAGCACTACCCTCTGCTTTCTATCTTTTAACCAGTTTCTGATCCACAATAGTACACTGCCTCCTATCCCATAATTTTTTAATTTCGCCAAGTCTGTCATAAAGGACCTTTCTGAAAATCCAGATATACTATATCAACTGCCTCACCTTTGTCTACCTGTTCAGTCACACCTTCAAAAAAGCATAACAGATTAGTAAGACAAGACCTTTCTTCTCCCATTAAGCCATGACTATCTACGTGTTCAGTGATTTTGTTCTTTAAAATGGTTTCTACCATTTTATCCAGTACTGACATTAGGCTCATCGGTCTGCAGTTCCCGGATCTCCCCTGGAACCCTTTTTAAAACTTGGCATTACATTGGCCATCCTCTAATCTTCAGGTATTACAGATGATTTTAATGATAGTAGGTCTGCAATCTCATTTCAGTTCTTTCAGCACCCTTGGATGTATACTATCTGGTCCAGATGATTTGCTATGCTTCAGTTTATCAAATAGTTGTAATATATCTTTCCAGCGTATCAATATTTCTTTCGATTCTTCTGTGGCATTACCTTTAAATACCATTTCAGTCATGGGTAACATCCCTACATCTTCCTCAGTAAAGACCAAAAGACAATAAAGACTCTCACAGGTTTTTTGCTATGAATGTACTTGAAAAAGTTTTATTATGCGTTTCTGCTTCCACAGCAAGCTTCTTCTCAAATTCTCTCTTTGCCTGCTTTATCAATGCATCTAACTTGCCAGAGCTTATGTTGTTTCCAGTTTTCGTCATTTGGCTCCTTTTTCCACTTCCTGAAAGATACTTTTTTGGCAGAAACAGCCTCTCTGACCTCACCTTTAAACCTTGCTGGCAGTTTTTTGGACTTCCTTCCACTTTTCTTAAAGCGTGGAATACAGCTTTGTCTGGGCTTTCAAGATAGTGTTTTTAAACATCACACAAGCTTGATGTAAATCTTTAATCTTTGCAACTGCTCCTTTTAGTTTTTTCTTAACCATTTTCCTCATTTTATCAGTCTCCCTTTTGAAAGTTAAAAGGTAGTACTGTGGATTTCCTTGCCATCCTTCCTCCATTTATTAAATCAAACACAATCATGCTATGATTGCTGTTGCCAAGTTGCTCCAACACCCTTATCTCTTGCACCAGATCTTGTGTTCCAAAAAGGATTAGGTCCAAAATGGTTTCTCCTCTTGTTGGTTCATGAACCAGCTGCTCCAAGAAGCAGTCATTTGTTTCATTTAGAAACTTTATCTCCCTAGCATGTCCTGCCATGACACTAACCCAGGTGATGCTGAGGTAACTGAAATCACCCATTATTATTACTGAGCTGTAACCTTTGAGCATTTCATCATCCATTTGTTAAATCTGGTCAGACGGTCGATAGCAACCCTCCCCCCCCCCTGCCATCGCCTTCCCCTTCCCACATGGAATTTCAATCTATTGTTTCCTGCAAAATTTTAATCCTTTGTGACTCAATGTCCTCTCTAACAGAGTGCAACACCTCCACCAATTTGATTTGCTTTATCATTACAATATAGTTTGTACCCAGGTATTACAGTGTCCCACTGATTGTCTTCCTTCCACCATGTCTCTGAGATACCAATCATATCTAGCTTCTCATTTAGTGCTATATATTCTAACTCTCTCATCTTATATTTTAGACTTCCAGCATTTGCATATAAGCATTTTAGAGGTTGTATTTTATTCATATTAATCTGGTTATCGGTAGGCAGGGGTAATTTGGAATCTTTTAAGTTCTGTCTGCTCTGTACTTAAGGGCATTTGGGTTACTTTTGTCTTTTTTGGAACCTCTCTGTTGATATGCCCTAATTTGAAACTTTTGCTAGTATCCTTCAAGGATACATTGATCCAAACCATGCACTCTTGGGCGACTGTCAACCTTTCCCTATTATCTAGTTTCAAAGCTGCTCTATCTCCTTTTTAAAGGTTAATGCCAGCAGCCTGGTTCCATCCCGGTTAAGGTGGAGTCCATCCCTTCGGAAAAGTCCCTCCTTTCCCCAAAATGTTGCCCGGTTCCTAACAAATACAAAACCCTCTTCCTTGCACCATCTTCTCATCCACACATTGAGACTCCGGAGCTCTGCCTGCCTTTTGGGTCCTGCGCATGGAATGGGAAGCATTTTGGAGAATGCTACCCTGAAGTTCTGGATTTCAACTTCCTATCTAAAAGCCTAAATTTATCCTCCAGAACCTCCCTACCAAACTTTCCTATGTCATTGGTACCAACATGTATTAAGACATCAGATTCCTCCCCAGCACTATCTAAAACCTTGTCTAGGTGGTGCGTGAGGTCCGCTACCTTTGCACTAGGAAGGCATGTTACCATGCGATCCTCACGTCCACCAGCCACCCAGCTATCTATATGCCTAATGATTGAATCACCAACTATAACGGCTGTCCTAACCCTTCCCTCATGGGCATTTGGCCCTGGAGAAACCTCCTCGGTGCAAGAGGGTTTTACATCACCTGGAGGACAGGTCCTAGCTACAGGATCATTTCCTGCCACACCAGGGTGATGCTCTCCTGTCACGTGACCTCTCTTCTCCATGGCAACAGGGATGTTGCTAGGCTGGAGGTGGGACTTCAGTACTACATCCCTATTTTGTTTTTCCATGTTATTGCCCTGCCCTCTCCTCCTTTTTCTTGTGTCCCCTTCCCTTTTCTTCTCTGTGTAATAAGATGGTCGGCTCAGCACCCCTGGCTATGAATAGGACTGATCATATGGAAACCCCCATTCCTTCCCTCTCCCCCCCTAGTCTCCCCCTCTCTCCTCCCCCCTGCAGTGAGCCTTGTAGTTTTAGTCCTAAAGGATTACAAAGAGGGACTGCTACTGCTAGGGGGGGGGGGGGTCATGCTGCAATGGCCACCAACCCTGGGAGGACTTGTTCCACCTCAACTCTGGATGTACAGGGCCACGACCGGAATCGGCCCTGTACATCTGAGGTCATGGGCCTCCCTCCATCCTTGCCCATGCTCCTTCTCTGGCCCTCCCCCTCCCACCCTCATCCAGAACTCCCCACACATCTCCTCTGTACATGCAGGGAACTTTGGGAACAGAATCGGCCCCAAGCGATTAGTGGGTGATGTACGTCCAAACTAGACATACATTCCCATTAATTGCTGTGCAGAATGAACCCCCATTAAGTATAATTGTATTGGTTCAAGTATCCCTATTTCGCTAGCAACAGGACCAGTGCTAGGGTCTCTAGCACCCTCTTGCAACCTCCAGCTCAAGCCCTTGGATTTGGTGTAGAACAAGTCGCTGGAGACTTCGGCAAGAGCCATTTCTGTAGAATGTAGAAGATGAAAGCCAGACTGCAATGGATCCAGAAAGGCTTGAGAGGAAAGAAAGTCAAGTCGGCGGTGGTGAACCGCTCATTCAAGCAGTTTTGAAGCAAAGGGGAGGAGAGAGATAGGCCGATAGCTGGAAGGACAAGCCAGGTCTAGTGAAGGCTTTTTGAGCACAGATGTGACCAGAACATGCTTCAAGGCCACAGGAACAGTTGCAGTGGAAAGTAATAGGTTCAGGAAATGACAGATGGAAGGGATGATGGTGGAAGAGATAGAGCTTAGTAGACAGGTAGGAATGGGATTAGAAGAATCTTGAGATCTTAAATGCCTTAACTAAAAGCAGTAGATGATCAGCTGTTATCCCATAAGCTAAAACTAAATTCCCAGAAATGTGAGGCTATCTGGCATACAAAAGGGTCAACTGGATATTCAATACACCTTCCACTGCCCAAGTCTCCATAATGGTCCGAAACAATTTCTTTACACTTTTAGAATTTTGTTCACTGATTTCTGGAGGGTGATGACTTCCATCTTCTTAATCACACACTGATCTTGAATTGGTTAGATTACTATAAGGCCCTGTTTATAGGATTGAAGTTGGTATCACTGAAATGACTGCAACTCATTCAAAACATCGCGTACATCTGTTTCCCATAATGATAAGTTTAAATAGAGCAACCGACCGCCCCCAACACTTCTGTTATACATCGCAAGCTCCCAGTGCTGTTTAAGAAATTAATCCTCACTTTGAGTGTTAAACTCCAATCTTTGCAGATACTTTTCAGACCCTCTCATTCCATATACTCCTTTGTATGCTTTTCAAGCATCTCAGTTGAATCTACGAGCTGTCTCTTCACCTGCTAGAATAAAGGTAGAAAACACCATGCTGTTTTGCCTTCTGTTTTCAGGCTCCTCTACTGTGGAACTCTAAAGCCCAGTGATATCGAAGAGTGCTTGTATCTCTGAATTAAAAAGAGTTTGAAAACTTTGCTCTATTCACTGGTTTTTGGGACATAATTGTTTCTTGGCTTTCTATATGGTTTTCAGCTTCTTGCTACTGGGCTAGTAACCTGGAAGGAGTTACAACCCTGATGAAAGCACAGGGTCAGTACTTTTTTTGCTGCCCTATGTGAGTGATTGTTGTGCTGCCCTCCCACCCCATGGATTCCATTGGAGCCCTTTACAAGTCTCTTTTTACCCAACATGAACATTTTCTGAGGGGTAGCTGTGTTAGTCTAGATTAGCAAAAATGACAGTCAAGTGGCACCTTATAGACCAGGGATTCTCAACTCAGTCCTCAGGACACACCTAGCCAGTCAGGATTTCAGGATAACCACAATGAATACGTACAAGAGAGATTTGCATGCATAGTCTCCCTTGTATGCAAATCACTCTGGTGTATGTTCATTGTGTTTATCCTGAAAACCTGACTGACTAGGTGTGTCCCGAGACCTGGGTTGAGAACCCCTGGTCTATAAGGTGCCACTTGACTCTTTGCTAATCTAGACTAACACAGCTACCCCTCAGAAAATGTTCATCATGTTGAAATAAGCGAGACTTGTAAAGGGCTCCAATGGAATCCATGGGGGGGGGGGGGGGGGGTTGGGGGGCAGCACAGCAATCACTCACTCAGGGCAGCAAAAAACATAGCACTGACCCTATGAGAATCGCTGTAATACACTAAACAATTTATTGAAGCTCATGCCTTAATGTCAGTCTATAAGGTATCACATGCCTCCAATTTTTGTCTCCACAATAACTTAATAAGTGTCTGAACATCATTTACTTGTGCAATGGGGTTAGAGAAAGGCTACCAGATTTCTACAAGAGTTCCCTCTAGCGCCATGAGGAAGCACTATAAAATCCTGCAAAAAGACCAGTGAGAGTCCATAGCAAACCTGCCATAATATAATACCAGGACTCACAAAGCACCAGTCCTCCCTATAAAAAGGCAGTACTACAAATATTAAACCAATACATCTTAGACAGTACCATACATTCTCTACTAGAAAAACAGAACAAGTGGAACTGCTACAGATCTCTACAGAGAAACTACATACTAACAGAATACTACACCTCAGTCACACAGACAGACCCTCACCAAATACAATACAAAGGACCACAAATTAGAAATAAAAAGACAATAACTGAACTGGGAACCCCAAGAAGTCAAACTCTGCATTTATGGCAACACTGAAGAAATAAAATTAGAAATGCATCTCCTATTGTACTGAAGAGAACACAGACATTAGAAATGTCTACAGAAATTCCTACAGCTAATATATTCCAGTTCATAAATTCAAAATAAAATACTTTTTATTTCTATCTCTGTCTGGGCATTTCATTTATTTCAGTCACAACGGCCTCAGTCTCTCCTTCTACTCTGCTTTCTCTTAATCCTCTTTCCAGTATCTGCTGACCATTTGCCATTTCTCCTAGCTCTTCATGGCTTCTTCCATTCAGTATAGTTGCTCACCTGTAACAGGTGTTCTCCAGTGACAGCAGGAATCAGTCCTCATATATGGGTGACATTAGCGCCAATGGAGCCCCCACGGAAGCATCTCCCCAGCTTTCAAAGAAAGCCTTTGGGAGATGTCACCATGCATGCGTGGTCCTCTTCCCCTCCAAGGGTGCCATCTTACTCAGTCAGATGACATAGATAGAGACGACAAAAGAAGATGGCAAAATTTGTACAGCAACTCCAAGGGGAGGAGGAAGAATTGTGAGGACTGATTCCTGCTGTTCCTGGAGAACACCTGTTACAAATAACTACACTTTCTCCAAGAACAAGCAGGAAGTCCGTCCTCACATATGGGATTCCCTAACTACCTGTAGAAAAACACGGCCCAGTCATGAGCAGCAGCAAGCGAGTCTGAGAAAAGACTCTAAGGACCCCAGTGTCCAAGGAAGACCATTGCTCTGGTAGCTTGAACAAGAAGGGTTGGAGGGCAGGAGTTGCCTAAACCTCAAACAGATTATGGCGTACAGCCTGGCTGAAAGCACTGTCCCATCAGGATTCCCTCTCCAGGCAGTAGTGAGCTCAAAAGGTGTGAATTGAGGACCAGGTGGCGGCCCGGCAAATGTCTGCCATAGGGACAGAACGTAGGCTTGCAACAGAGGTAGTCATAGCCCTGACATTGTGTGCCATGACCTGGTGCTCCAACGAGAGCCCAGCCTGATCGTGGGTGAAGGCGATGCAGTCCACCACCCAGGTGAACAGGGTCCGCTTGGTAACAGCCTCCCCCAGTTGACAGGGGTCGGAGGAAACGAAAAGCTGTGAGGCTTTGCAGTGGCCCTGGGTACGTTGCAAGTAGGAGGACAGGGCCCTCTTACAATCCAGAGAATGGAGAATGGCCACCACCTTGTTCGCATGGGGCCATGGAAAGAAGGTGGGGCACACCATCTCCTAGTTGAGGTGGAAGGTGAATACCAACTTTGGAAGGAATTTAGGGTAGGTGCGAAGCATGACCCTATTCTTGTAGAACCTGGTGTAAAGTGGCTCGGCCACCAAGGCCTGAAGTTCGCCAACTCTGCAGGCAGAGGTGAGCGCCACCAGGAAGACAACCTTCTAGGAGAGAACGCAAATGGCAGGTAGCCAGAGGTTCAAAAGGCAGCTTGGTGAGCTGTGTCAGAATCACATTGAGGTCACATTCAACCAGGGGGCGGGCAGATGGGAGGCTTAGAGAGCAGAAAGCCCTGCATAAATCGGGTAACGAGGGACAGCACAAAGAGAGATTTTCCATCTATGGAATGATGGTGCGCCGAGAGCGTGCTCAGGTGCACTCTGACAGAGTTGAACTCAAGTCCAGTTTGCGTAAGGTGAAGCAAGTACTGCAGCACTGTGTGCACCTAGCAAAAGAACGGGTCGATCCATTGCTCCACACGCCAAACTGAGAACCTGCACCACTTGAAGGCATAGGCTCATTTCGTGGAGTTCTTACGAAAGGCCTGGATGACTTTCTCCACCTCTCTTGGAAGGTTGAAGGGTGCTAAGGCTACCCGTTCAGCACTCCAGGATGGGGTGAAGGCAGGAGTCCTGGGGCATTCCTCAGAGGGACTGGGAGCTCTGTTGAGAGGCAGAGCAACAGGGGAAACCAAGGCTGCCTGGGCCACCAGGATCATGGAGGCCTTGTCCCACAGGACCTTGAGTCCGGGCGATTAGTGGTGTGAGAGGGAAGACGTAAAGAAGGCCCTCCGACCACGAGATGAGGAAGACATCTGCCGCTATCCAGGATGGAAGCGGTTGGAGACAGCAGAAGCGGGGTAGCTGAGCATTGGTCAGGCTGGCGAAGAGGTCCAGACTTAGGGTTCTCAAGAGTCGGAATAGCTGCTGCGCCATCTTGGGGTCTAGTCGCCATTTATGCGACTGAAGGACCCTTCTCAGCCTGTCCACTAGGGCATTGTCTTGACCCGGAAGGTATACCACCCTGAGGAGCATTCCCTGACTGATCACGTATGAGCAGAGGGCTACTGGCAGAGATGCTGAGACCCTGTGCCCCCCTGCTTGTTTAGGTAGAACATCGTGACCTTGTTGTCCATTTGGACTAGCACTGACTGGTTCTGCAGGCGGCAGTGGAAGGCCTTGATCGCCAGAAAAATGGCCTTGAGCTCCAACAGGTTGATTTGTTGCTGGCTCTCCGCTAGGGACCAGTTGCACTGTGTGCACAGTTCCTCGCTGTGGGCACCCCAGACCAGTAGGAATGCGTCTGTGGCGAGAACTCTCTGAGAGTTTGGGGGCTGGAAAGGCATGCCCTTCTGCAGGTGCTGTGTACCCTGCCACCAGTCAAGTGACTCTGCTAGTTGACGGGACACCAAGTCCCTGTCTTGGAGCCTACCTGTGGCTTGTGT
Organism: Ichthyophis bannanicus; assembly: GCA_033557465.1. Classification (NCBI taxonomy): domain Eukaryota; kingdom Metazoa; phylum Chordata; class Amphibia; order Gymnophiona; family Ichthyophiidae; genus Ichthyophis; species Ichthyophis bannanicus. Next base: position 646,128,070 of record CM066032.1, read on the forward strand.
CCACTGCAAGTGGAGACACCACTGAGCTGCCTTCATGTGGAGGCGGGCGTTGGGAACCACATGGACTGTGGATGCCATGTAGTAGACGGAGCATGGACCACGCTGACACTGAGTTATGGCGCTGTACCTCAGTGGTCAGGGCCCTGAGGCAATCTGCCCTTTCCAGGGGAAGGAAGGCCCTGGCCTGAAGAGTGTTCAGACGAGCTCCTATAAACTCCAGATCCTGAGTTGGAGTGAGGTGAGATTTGGAATGGTTTATCATGAACCCCAAATGCTGCAAGACCTTGATAGTGCGGGCTGTGGCCTGTTGTACCTCGGTGGCCGTGTCCCCTTTCACAAGCCAGTCGTCCAGGTATGGGAAGACGAAGGCCCTTTGGAGTTGGAGGTACGCAGCCACCACTGCCAGGCATTTGATGAAGACTCTTGGTGTGGAGGCTAGGCCGAAGAGTAGCACCCTGAACCTTAAGTACTGCCTGTAACTGGGATGAATAAGGATGTGGGTGTAAGCATCCTTTAGGTCCAAGGAGCATAGCCAATCTCCCTGCTGAAGGTAGGGCAATGATGTTCCAAGGGAGAGCATCTTATTTATTTAACAGTTTTTATATACTGTCTTTCTTCGATTCTAGATGGTTTACAATGAACATAACATAACAGTGTAACACAGCTGTTTTACATGGAATGGAACTTTTTTAACATGAGTATATTTGGTTCTAACAGGAATTTTTAAACATAAGATTATATGGTTCAAACAGGCAACTATTCACGTATTTACAAGTTATTAGGGGGTATCTTGAACTTCTCCTGCACCAGGAACTTGTTCAGGTTTCATAAGTCCAAAATGGGTCTTAGGCCCTGTGTTCTTTTTGGGTCCATAAAGTAACTGGCGTAGAACCTCTTGCCCCTGAGATGGAGAGGTACTGGTTTCATGGCTCCGTCCCTGATAAGGCCTGGTGCAGGGGAGTCCGAGTGGACTCTCCTGGAAAGAAAGGGGGCGATGTCCGGTCCAAATGAAAGAGATAGCCTTCTCTGACCACTTGGAGGGCCCAGCTATTGGTGGTTATGACCAGCCACTGATGGGCAAAGTGGATCAGATGCCCCAGTGTTGGCAGTTGCTCCCCCCCAGGAGGAGGCTATACTCAGGGAGTCAAAACCCTGACCCAGCCTGGGCAGGAGCCAGTGTTTAGGGCTTAGGCTTACAATGTCCTTGGCCTGGTCCTCTGCCCTGGTGACCCTGCTGCAGGGTCTTGGGATCTGGTATTGGGGATAGCCTCAGTAAGGCTGGCCTTTTCTGTGAAAAGGGGGCCTCTTCCCCAACTGTTTCTACTTGGGAAGGGTGGAGGTCTTCCTGGAGAGTCGAGTTTGTGTGATGTACTCTGTCTCAATCTTGGCTGCCTTGTCCTCCATCGGATTGCCGAAGAGGTTTTCACCAAGACACAGGACATTGAGGAGTTTCTCCTGTACCCACTGCTCGAGGTCAGATGCCTAAAGCCAGGCCTGGTGTTGGGCACCGATGCCTGTGGCAGCCACCCTCACATTAGATTCGAAGCTGTCGTAGGTGGCTCGAGACATGTATTTTGAGCACTCCCCAACACACTTTGTGAGGGTTTGGAATCACTGGAGGTGATTTCCACTGAGACCAGCCAAGAAACTTGCAAATTCTTTTCCTAGGTCTTGGAGACACATTCCGATAAACAACTGGTAGGCTTGGATTCAACAACCCAGGATCGAGCCCTGTTAGCATTTGAGTCCAAGGGTGTCGAGGGTGTGGGACTCCCTGCCCGGGGGCATGGAAGAGTGAGTTTTCAGACTTTTCTATCTGCATATGGTCGACTCTACCACCACAGAGGTAGAGGTGTGAGGGAGTTGCACCTTCTGAAAGCCAGGGCCCCGCTGGACCTGGTACATGGTGTTGAGGCATCTGCTAACTATTGACACTGACGCCGTTGTCTCCCACATCCGAAGGAGGGGTTGCTCAAGGATGGCGGGGACGGGGACCATCGGGGCCTCCCTTTGGTGGAGCCTCATAGTGGATGAATTCAAGGTGCAGTCACACCATGGAATGGATACAGAAGCATTATAGAAACAGGATGACAGAAAAAGACCACATGGCCTATCTAGTCTGTCCTTCCATATCAACCACTACAACAGTCCCCTTGTTTCCTTTAGAGATCCTCTGTGTTTGTCCCATGCTTCTTTGAATTCAGATACTATCCTCATCTCTACCACTTCCACTGTAAGACTATTCCACGGATCCACCACTCTTACCGTAAAGAAATATTTCCGCATATCACTCCTGAATCTATCCCCTTTCACCCTCATCCCATGTTCCCTCATAGCAGAGATTGCTTTCAATCGAAAGAGGCTCTCCTCCTTTGCATTTATGCCACGGAGATATTTAAACGTCTCAATCATATCACCTCTATCCCTCCATTCCTCTAAGGTGTACATATTAAGATCCTTAAATCTGTCATCATATGCTTTATAATACAGACCACTGACCATTTTAGTAGCCACCCTCTGTATGGACTCCAGCTTGTTTATATCCTTTTGAAGGTGCGGTCTCCAGAACTGCATACAATACTCCAAATGAGGTTGCACCAAAGACTTATACAGAGGCATTATCACCTCCTTTCTTCTGCTGGCCATTCCTCTCCCTAAGCACCCAAACATCCTTCTAGCTTTTGCCGTTGCCTTTTCTACCTGTTTAGCTACTTTAAGATCATCAGACACAATCACGCTTAAGTCCCGCTCTTCTTTAGTGGACAAAAGTATTTCACCCCTATACTATATTGCTCCCTTGGATTGCTGCAGCCCAAATGCATGACCTTGCATTTTTTAACATTAAATCTCAGCTGCCAAATTCTAGACCATTCTTCAAGCTTAGCTAGATCCCTCCTCATGTTATCTACACCTTCCTGGGTGTCTACTCTATTGCAGATTTTGGTATCATTCGCAAAGAGGCAAACCTTACCCGACAGCCCTTCAACTATATATCATTAACAAAGATGTTAAAAAGAATCAGACCAAGGACAGATCCCTGGGGCACACCACAGATAACCTCCTTCTCCTCAGAGTGAGCTCCATTTACCTGTACCCTTTGTCACCTCCCACTCAACCAATTTCTAACCCAAGCAGTAACTTTAGGGTCCATCCCTAGGATGCTTGGTTCGCTTATAAGTCGCCTGTGAGCAACGGTGTCAGAGGCTTTACTGAAATCTAAATACACCACATCTAGGGCTTTCCCTCGGTCCAACTCCCTGGTTACCCAGTCAAAGAAATCAATCAGATTTTCTAACAAGACCTGCCTCTGGTGAATCCATGCTGCCTTGGATCCTGTAATCCGCTGGACTCCAGAAACCTCAGTATTTTCTCTCTCAGCAGTACTTCCAATCACCACAGTTAAACTAACCAGCCTATAGCTTTAACCACATCCTTACTTCCACTTATTGTAAAGGGACCACATGTGCCTCTCTCCAGTTCTTTGGCACCACTGCCGACTCCAACGAGGCATTGAAAAGGTCAGTCAGTGGAGCTGCTAGAACGTCCCCAAGTTCCCTCACTATTCTAGGGTGTATCCCATCTGGTCTCATCGCTTTGTCTACTTTAAGTTTAGCTAGTTGCTCACGAACACCGTCTTCTGAAAATTGTTCAGGATGCGCCTCACTTCTGTTCCTGTTTGTGGGTGTTTTCTCAGTTCCTGCTCCTGGTTCTTCATCTGTGAACACAGAACAGAAATATTTGTTAAGCAATTCCGCTTTATTCTCATCAGCTTCTACATATTCCTCCCCTTCACCCTTGAGTCTGACAATACCACTTTTGCCCTTCCTTTTCTCATTAACATATCTGAAAAATGTCTTATCCCCCCATTTAACTGCATTGGCTATTTCCTCTTCTTTTTGAATTCTTTGCTTTCCTGACTACTAGCTAGCTTCTCTAAGCTTTTCCAAATACAGATGCCTGTCTTTCTCTCTCCGTGATCTCTTGTATTTTATGAAGGCCTCCCTCTTTTTCTTCACTTTTTCAGCTACTTCTTTCGAAAAACATAACGGTCTCCTTTCCCTTTTACCTTTATTTACCAGTTGAACAAAAAGGTAGTTGCTCTTAAAATATCCCCTTTCAGTTTTGCCCACTGTTTTTCTACATCCCCCAGCTGTTCCCATCCCGCTAACGTCTCCCTGAGGTATTGGCCCATCTTGGCAAAGTTAGTTTTCCTAAAGTCTAAGACCCTCGCTTTTGAATGGATTCTAACAGCCCTAGTCCTAATGCTGAACCACACCATCTGGTGATCACTGGAAGCAAAATGATCTCCCACTATAACATCAGAAACACTTTCACCATTGGTAAGCAAACAAGTCCAGTATGGCCTCTTCATGTGTAGGTTCTGTTACCAGTTGCCTGAATAGTTCTCTCTGTAGAGTGTCCAGGATCTCCTTACTTCTAGATGATACTGCAGCAGGAATGTTCCAATCAACATCTGGCATATTGAAATCCCCTATCAGTAGCACTTCCCCTTTCCTAGCAATGCTGCGAATGTCTTCAATTAATTCTCCGTCCATCTCTTCCTCCTATGAGGGAGGTCTGTATCACACCAGTGCAAATAGATTTCTCTTTCCCTCTTTCTAGTTTAACCCACAGTGCCTCCTCTCTCCCATTAAGCTCCATAGTTCCAAAGCTTTAATATTATTTTTTAAATATAGTGCCACTCATCCTCCCCTTCTTCCTACCCTGTCTTTTCTGAAAAAAGTATAGCCCGGTATAGTTGCATCCCAGTCATAGTTTTCTGTGAACCATGTTTCTGTAACTGCCACTAAATCCAAGTCAGCCTCTCCCATTAAAGCTTCAACATCTGGGATCTTATTTCCAATGCTACGGGCATTTATACACACCGCTTTCCATATGTTGTTCCTTTTACCCATTTCCATAAAGGTATTTAATGTTTCACTTACCTGGGGGCTATCATCCTTGGTTTTATTCTCCATTCTTATCCTTATGATTCCTAGCATTCTATTTGCTTTTTTGGCTGCCGCTGCATTCTGGACAGAGGATTTTAGTGTATTATCCACGATGATGCCTATGTCTTTTTCCTGGTTGGTGGTTTCTAAGGTGGTACTTTGCATCATGTAACCATAGTTTGGGTTGTTCTTTCCTAAGTGCATAACTTTGCACTTGTCCATATTAAATTTCATCTCCCATTTAGACATCCAGTCTGCCAATTTTTCAAGGTCCTCCTGCAATTTTTCACAGTCCTCCTGCATTTTAACAACTTTGAATAATTTTGTGGTATCTGCAAATTTGATCATCTCACTCATTCCTATTTCCAGGTCATTTATAAACATGTTAAAAAGCAGTGGGCCCAGCACATATCCCTGGGGTATTCCACTATTCATCTTTCTCCACTGAGAAAATTGGTCATTTAGCCCTACTCTCTGCTTTCTATCTTTTAACCAGTTCCCGATCCACAACACTACCCTGCCTTCAGCTCCATGACTTTTTAATTTCGCCAATAGTGAAGGGACCTGGTCAAAGGCTATCAGAATATAGAAAGACTAGGGAACATGCAATGAAGCTACAGGGTAAACTATTTAAGACTAATAAAAGAAAATATTTTTTCACTCAACGTGTAATCAAACTCTGGAATTTGTTACCGGAGGATGTAGTAAAGGCTGTTAGTGTAGCTGGGTTTTAAAAAGGTTTGAACAAGTTCCTGGAGGAAAGGTCCATAAACCATTATTAAGAATGGACCCAGGATATCAATGCTTGACCCAATACAAGCATTGTGGAACCTGCGTCTTTTGGGGAAACTGCTAGGTACCTATGACCTAGATTGGCCACCGTTGGAAACAGGTTACTGGGCTTGATGGACCTTGGTCTGACCTAGTATGGCATATCTTATGTTCTTATGAACATCCAAATACACTATAATCAACCAGCTTGCCTTTGTTTACCTGTTTATTCATACCTTAAAAAAATATAACAGATTAGGAAGACAAGACTTTCTTTGGCTAAATCCGTGTTGGCTTTCTTCCATTAAACCATCACTATCTACATGTTCAGTAATTTTATTCTTTATAATGCTTTCTACCGTTTTGCCTGGTACTGATGTCAGGCTCACCAGTCTGTAGTTTCCCAAATCACCCCTGGAACCCTTTTTAAAAACTGGAGTTACACTGCTCACTCTCCAGTCCTTAGGTACTATAGATGATTTTAATGATATAATTCACAGATTACTAATAGTAGGTCTGCAATCTCATATTTCAGTTTTTTCAACACCATTGGATGTATACCATCCGGTCCAGGTGAGTTGCTGCTCTTCAGTTTATCAAAAAGTCTTAATACATCCTCCTGGTTTATCAATGTTTCTTTCAATTCTTCCGCTACATCACCTTTATATACCATATCAGGCATTGGTAACTTCCCTACATCTTCTTCAGTAAAGACCGAAGCAAATAATTCATTTAGTCTCTCTGCTATGGCATTTTTCCCTCCGTTAGCACCACTTTTACCCCTCTATCATCCAATGGTCCAAATGACTCTCTCTCAGGTTTTTTTGCTACGAATGTACTTGAAAAAGTTTTTATTATGTGTTTTTGCTTCCACAGCAAGCTTTTTTTCAAATTCTCTCTTTGCCTGCCTTATCAATACCTTGCATCTAACTTGCCAATGCTTATGTTGTTTCCGGTGTTAGTCATTAGGCTACTTTTTCCATTTCCTGAAGGATGCTTTTTTGTCAACAGCAGCCTCGTTGACCTCTCCTTTAAACCATGCTGGCAGTTTTTTGGCCTTCCTTTCACTTTTCTTAAAGTGTGGAATATATCTGGTCTGGGCTTTCAAGAAAGTACTTTTAAACAATGCCCATGCATTCCTCTTTCTTCATTTATTTCATACCTCCCCCGCCACCCCCCCCCCCCCCGTCTGTCTCTTTTTCTCTCTTAAGGCCCTATCAGGCTTTACCTAAAGTCTTTTTGTATAACCTCAACCCCTAAGGCTTCTCTCCCTTTCTCCCAGTCTTCCCGTAGTCTGTTTCTATCTCATACCCCCCATCTGCTTCTCTCTCTTTAATTCCCCAAAGCCTGTTTCTCTCTTTCACACACCCCTCCCTCCCTGTCTATCTTGTTGTGCTGCAGAACAGCAAGCGGCAGAAAGTACAGGCAGCTGGGAAGCCCATGTGCATGTTGCATTTCCAATGTACAGTGCATGTATGAGCTTTAAAGCCATATACTGATCTTTAGGGGTGTTTTCTAAGGAGTCAGCGGTACTTCCTGCACTACAATCGGCTCTGTGAATGATGGAGCCGCACGGGGCAGAGGTCAGCATGAATTTCCTGCCCTGCAGGGCTCCACCATTCACAGAGCCGATCGTGATGCAGGAAGTGCTGCTGACTCCTCAGCAAATGCCCCTAAAAATCAGCACAGGGCTTTGGAGCTCATGCACATGCTGCACATTGGATATGCAGCACGTGCATGGGTTTCCAAGCGGCGAAGTCCCATGCTGATTTTTGCCATCGGGCCTGACTGCCTATGCTTTCTGCCACTCACTGTTCTGCAGCTGGGCTTGGTCGGCTCACTGTGCAGACCATGCTGACCTCCAAAGGCTGCCACCCCGTGCGAGTGCATGGTTTACACAGTGGATCGCATCGGCCCTGTGAAAGCATGGAGGGTGGTCTACATGGAGTGGCAGTTACAACCTAACCACCTTATTGGGCAGATTGGATGGGCCATTTTGGTCCTTATCTCCTGTCAACTGGTGTACTTAGATTTCAGCAAAGCCTTTGACACAGTTCCATGCAGGCAAGTTATAAATAAAGTAACTGCCTAGGAATCAACCCTAAAGTGACTGATTGGGTTAGAAAATGGTTGGCTGGAAGGTTCACTCTGAGGATAAGGATGTTACCAGTTTTTTGCTACAGACATTGGTCCTTGGTCCAATTCCCTAACATTTTTATAAATGATATTGTGGAAGGACTGTCAGGTAAGGTTTGCCTCTTTGTGGATGAAAACAAAATCTGCAATAGGGTGGACACCCATGAAGATGTAGATAACATAAGAAGGGATCTAGTAAAGCTTGAAGAATGGTTGAGATTTGGCAACTAAGATTTAATGTGGAAAGATTCAGGGTCATGCATTTAGGATACAGAAGTCCAAGACAGCAGTACAGTATAGAGGCTGAAGTACTTCTGTCCACGATAGAAGAGCAGGACTTGGGGATGATGTTGGGGTGGCCAAACAGATAGAAGAGACAATGGCAAAAAGCCAGAAGGATGCTTGGGTGCAGAGGGAGAGGAATGGCCAGTAGGAAGAAGGAGGTGATAGTGCTTCTGTATAAGTCTCTGATGAGACCTTTGGAGGACTATGTACAGGTTTGAAGACCGCACCTTGAAAAGGATATAAACAGGATAGAGTTGGGGCAGAAGGTAACTATTAAAATGGTCAGTGGTCTTCATCATAAAGCAGATGGGGACAAACTTAAAGATCTCAATATGTATACTTTGGAAGAAAGGTGGGGAGAGAGATGTTTAAATACCTCTGTTGCATAAATGCACAGGAGGGGGGCCTCTTTAAGTTGAAAGAGAACTCTGCAACAAGGGGGCATAGGCTGAAGGTGAATGGGGATAGACTCAGAAGTAATCTGAGGAAATATTGCTTTATAGAAAGGATGGTAGATGCATGGAATAGCCTCCCAGTGGAGATGGTAGAGACAAGGATTGTATCTGAATTCAAGAAAGCATGGGACAAACACAGAGGATCTCTAAGGGATTCTAGATCTTAGTAGTTGGTATGGATAAACAGACTGGACAGGCCATATGGTTTTTATCTGTCATCATTTTTTTTTGTTTTTTTTTCTATTTACTATGTTACAATAAGAACAGATGACAACAAATGGAAGAGAGATGGACACAGAGTAGAGAAAGATAGAGGAGGGAAAATGACGACCATCAATCTCAGGTCCTTAGTGGCAGCATTATGGTATGAGCAGCACTATTGCAACTACACTTCCTTCACACATTTTCAAAGTAATCTTCAAAAACTAGCAGGAACATTGTCTTTATTAAGCTTAGGATGCAATATGCAAGTAAGGAAGAATTACAGCGAGATAAGAAAGGAAACAACCTGAACACAGTTCAATAAAGGAAAAGAGAGGAGCACCCAGTTCTGTGCAATGAAGTTGCTGTATTAATATTTACTCCATAAAATGAGAGTTTCACAGCTTTGCTCTGACCGCAATGCCACCCCCAGGCACCGCAACACAATTTGAAAACAATGCAATCGAAATGCTTAATGTACTCGACCCATCTGTGCTGCATATTTCTCCAGCTCTCCCTGAGAGAGGCACTTCCAATCTCCACACTGCCTATGATATTCTAAATCACCTCCCCACTGCACACCAAGTGCCACTGGAACCATAGCACAGGTTCATCTAAAGTGCACAGGGAGGGGGAAGCGCAAAGGGAGGAAGTATTGCGTTTCTATTTAATGCAAAAACAGGCCTTGTCCCCTTTCTCTGTAAAAGGAGTATTACCGAGGAAGGCGAATGGATGGTCCCATGGCTGTCTCTTCCTCCTGGGCATATCCCACACGTTAGATCTTTTCAACTTTTCTGTCATGTTTAGCAGAAAGGGACTGGGCACTCTGTAGAAAAGGTCACCTTGAGTAAAATGAACTCCAAATGACCCGAAAGAAGGAAGAAGACGAATGAAGAGAGTTGTATGGGGCCAATGAAAGTCAAATTTTGCAGCTTTGTGAATTAAAGAAATGAATTATTTAATTGCAGAGACTGTGCGGGTGAGAGGAAGGATCCCAGTGGCAGAGCCGTCAGCCTGTCACCATGTTACATCATCTGCACATGGAGGGGTCTCTATGGCAACAGCTCCCAGCTTCATTTCCTGGATGCCCCTAGGGGGGTGTCACAGCCAGATCCACCTGCTTCTCCCCCTCCCCTCGCTGGGGTCATGTTAAGGTCGGCAGAATAAATGAAGGGGTGTTAATGATCTGTTTACTGGCTGTTTATGCTCTGTGTGTGTCAGGGGCACTCACATTTACAGAGCTCATTATGCTTGTAATTAGACGGCACCATTGCTAGATATTTAACTCCTTTTTCTTTTAAATTAGCATTTTAATAACATTCTTTGAGCAGTGAAACAAAATGACCATTTTTCACAGACAAACTTCTAGCTCTAGGTGCAACTTTAATGGCAAAGTTGCTAGTAGGAAAAACTCCCGCTACTGCTCCCGCCCTTCCTCATCGTAGGAACCAGAAATTTCATTCTCTGTACGAGATCTAAAGGGCCAATGCAGAAAAGCTTAGCGCGACATTTTCTGGGGCTTTTCCCACACTAGGTTTGCTCTCCGAATCAGAAAGCAAGCTAGTGCCGGAAAAATGCCAAAACAGCGGCGTTACACTGAAGCGCACTTGGCATGCAAATTGCTGCATAAGTATTTGTGCCCGATGTAAAAAACCGCTGAAACTTAGGAGGGTTTTTCACACTGCTTTTTAACGCTGGATCTTCACACCAGCTTCAGGCAGGGGTAAAGATTCAGCCGGGAGCAAAAGTATCATCTGAGGTGAAGTTTGACATTTCACCTCAGATGATCTGGCATCAGAGAAAGCCCCTGATGCCATCAGAATACTGTCGGGGGGGGGGGGGGGTGGTGGTGCCCCCCTCCCCCATCATCAACCACCAAATAGAAACCAAATCCCCGGCGGCCCCGATCCCCCCGCCCGATAAAAAAATTCCCTGGTGGCCCAGCAGCCCCGATCCCCCACCCAATAAAAATAAATCCCTGGTGGCCCACGAATCCTGAACCCCCCACCCCCTCCCGGTACCTTTAATCTGGAGAGGGGGCATTGCCCACACACTTCCGACCCTATGCAGTCATCTTGAAAAATGGCGGTGCCGGGCCCATGTGGTGCATCCTGGAATGCATTGAGCGCAGTCAGACTGCCACATAATACATTTTTTTCCTCATGTGCTAATCTGACCCCATGTGGTGCATCCCAGAGTGCACCATGTGGGGCCAGGCGCTGACATTTTTGAAGGTGGCGGCACAGGAGGAAGCATGTAGGGAATACTTCCACTTCAGATGAAAGGTACCGGGAGGGGGAGGGGGGCCACCAGGGATTTTAGTTATTGGGAGGATGGGATTGGGGACACTGGGCCACCAGGGTTTTTTTTGTGTTGGGTGAGGAGAGATCAGGGCCACCAGGGATGTTTTTTAGTGGGTGGGTGGGGAGATCGTGGCCACTGGGCCACCAGGGAATATTTTATCAGGCGGATGGGGGATTGGGGCTGCTGGGCCATCAGGGACTTTGTTTCTGTTGGGAAGTTGGTGTCTGGGGGGAGCACTGGACCCCTGACAGTATGCTGATGGCAAAGGGGGCTTTCCCCTATGCCTAGGTTATCTGAGATGAAGCATCAAACTTCACCTCAGATGACCCTGTTTCTCCGGGACAGATGCCAAACTTGCGCCGACTTCTGTGTGCATGTGTTTGACTTGCTCTCCCAGTTTAACACTGAGTTTTGCACACCGGGTAATTTGCATACTGCATTCCAGTGCACAGAGTCAGCGTTAAAGTCGCACTATGAAACCCTGCACTGGAGCTGTAAGCACTGGGCTCTAGCGGAGGGTTTCTCTATCGGCCTGTAATTGTGCCTGAGGACAGGTGTTCTAAGTGCTTCCCCCAAGGCCCTGGCTATGCTTCAGAGAACTGCAGCATTCTCAGGTATAATATAATTGTGAGCCCACTTGGGCAAGGGATTAATATGTGCTCCTAAATGTTACTCACCCTCAGCTTGGATTTGGAAAAGCCTAGTAATTAAGGGGCTTGTTTCCTAAAGGTATTAATGTGCGTTAAGTGTACATGGCCCTTTTATTTCCAAAGGTGCAGTGACACTTAACGTATGTTAATTTCATTAATGCATGTTAACCTTTAGTAAATATGTCTCTAAATATAAAATCTAAATTCATTTTTTAGGAGGGGCTTTATTTAATTCAAATTTTAACATTTTCCCTCATCAAATACATTGTAGAAGCTAGAGGGATTTCGGTGGAAATAAGCTGCTATGTTCCTTATTTCCAAATCTACCTATTAATGGCTTTTAGTTCTTGGCAAATCACCAACATATAAAATACCAAGAAGGGAGAGTCCCTATTCTGTTGCTAAAAAATACTAAGTAAAGGAATGTTTTAGGAAATGGAATGAAACTTTATCTAAATTGGGGCACCGACTTTGCAGATATACACCAGAAAGCAGCTGCAATCGGATCAGCAACTGCACAACTTCATCCACATGAATAGTCAAAATCTCTAAGTCCATCTAGTGCTCAGAACTAATTATCTGTTCATGCATTTAAAATTTGCATGGGGTATTTTAAATTTAGAGGCAATGGCCAAATGCTGGGAAAAAAGGCATGAAACACCAAAATAACATAAGATTTGCCATACTGTCAGACCAATAGTCCATCAAGCTCAGTATTCAGTCTCCAACAGTGGCCTATCCTGCAGTGTAAATAGCTTATGTATATAGTTATGTATATAGTTAACCCTGTTATCCAAGTTTTATTACCTGTTCTATGTAAAACCAGACACCTTGTCACCATGGTAGTTATGTTATGATGTAAACCGCGCTGATGCCGAATAGCGCGGTATATAAGAAACTGTAATAAATAAATAAATAAATAAATAAATAAATATTCAGGTCGCAAGTACCTGGTAGGATCCCAAAAGGTAGACAGATTCCATGCTGCTTATTCCAGGGGTAAGCAGTGGATTTTTCCCAGTCTTCTTCAATAATGGTTTAAGGACCTTTCCTCCAAGAACTTGTCCAAACCTCTTTTAAACCCAGCGACACTAACAGCTTTTACTATATCCTCTGGCAATGAATTCCAGAGCTTCATTATGTGATGAGTAAAGAAATATTTTCTCTGATCAGTCTTAAATGTGCTACACTGTGGCTTCATTGCATGTCCCCCAGTCTTTCTACTTTTTGAAGGATTAGAGAACTGAATCGCGTTTATTTGTTCTACTCTGCTCATTATTTTATAGACCTTTATTATATCTCCCTTGAGCCGTCTCTACTCCAAGCTGAAGAGCCCTAACCTTTTAACCCTTTCCTCAGAGGGGTATCCTTCTATGCCCTTTATCATTTTGGTTGCTCTTCTACTTCCACCAGAGCAGAAATGCACACAATATTTAAGGTGTGGTTGTACCATGGAGCAATACGGAGGCATTATAATATCCTTGGTTTTATTCTCCATTTCTTTCTTTACGATTCCTAGCACTCTATTTGCTTTCTTGGCTGCTGCTGCACAGTGACAGAGGGTTTCAATGTATTATCCACAATGACGCCTAAATCCTTTTCCTGGGTGGTGATTCCTAACGTGGAACCTTGCATTGTGTAAATGCATAACTTTGCACTTGTCCACATTAAATTTCATCTGCCAATTGGATGCCAGGTCTCCCAATTTCTCAAGGTTCTCTTAAAAAATGTCACAATTCTCTTGTGATTTAATGATTCTGAATAATTTTGTTCCGTCCACAAATCTGATCATCTCATTCATTCCCATTCATAATTCATCTATAAATATGTTAAAAAGCAGCGAGCCCAGCACAGATCCCTGGGGCATTTCATCATTTACCTTTCTCCATTGAGAAAAACTGACTATTTAGCCCTACTCTCTGTTTTCAAGTGAAACCTGCACCACCGGTCCACCGAGAGCAGCAGATGCTAGAGATATTTGCACGCCGCAACTTATATTCCTTCATGCACAGTGCAAGGAAACGTTTTCTGCAGACCAGTGCGCATTGCCCAGAGGTGCAAAGTATCAAGTGTGATTCTAACGGCATCCCATTATGAACTCTCATTAACTGCACAGCATATTCCGTTTTCAAACTGAATGGAAAAAAGGAAAACCAAATGCACATGTAAGTGTTCTCTTCATGTAACGTTATCACCCCCTTCTGTCGTCCTCAGCTGAGATGTCTTTACACATGTCCGTGCCAAAGCTCTTCTCCAAAGCAAGACAAAAAATATCACACTTCTTTCCATAACAAATCTGACAAACTGGAAAATGAGAGTTGGATCATCTTCACCCCTGTTTCGTCTGAAAACGTATTTAATAGAAAAACAACTAAGGGCTGCATAATTATCAAAGGATCATAGAATCCATAACTTTAGTTAGTCAGTTTCATCATGTTCCACAATTTCTGTCTTTTTCCTGTCAAATGCAGTAACATTTATTTATTTTTCATATCTCTAGATTGCTTTCATGGTTCAAATTTCATTCAAGGCATGTTACCAAACCGCTGCTAGATTTTGTTTTACGAGCAAGTTACTGAATCCCATGATTTTATCACATTTTTCTCTTTCCAAAAAAGTTTTAAATGGCTTTAAATTATAACACTGCAAAATAACCATGGCCTATTTACTAAAAACATATCCATGATACGTTTAACTTTCAGAATGCACAAAAAATGAAAATAACTTTTCTTCAGAAAAAAAGCATAATCACTGGATTCAATCAGATGATACTCTCCAAATTGTTCTTAGTTTGTGAAACTAACTCGCTTCTTCAACAAAGCATGTAAACACAATGTTGCTTAGCATTGCTGCTAAGGAGAGCTTTGGAGGTGCTGCCAACATGAGATTGCCGTTACAAGTCCAATTATGATTTTATACAACTGTAGACCAGAAAACAGGAACAGCAAACACATTTGTGGTGATCTAGGAGGCAGAAACATTCATCTATCTATCCCAAAAATTAGACAGTGCTGGACAGACGTATTCTCTGATTGCAGCTCTAGCAGAGGCCAAACATGTGGAGCTATAGGAAAGATCAGTGCATATTAAATAGTGGATGAATAGGCATACAACTTCCTTTTTTTTCTTGTGGTTTTCATTTCAAATAATGTTACACAACTTTGCTGCCAAGTATAAGAAGGAAAAGCATTAAAAGAAATCCAGGGAAAGCCAGTAATTACATGACCTCTGATAGTTTAGAAGTTACAACATATTTCTGTAAATATAAGATAACATTTTTTTTCCATTTACAATACTTTTTTTTACCATTAAATTCTAATAGGTAATATCCAATGCAGATATTCCACCGATATGCTGCAGAAGTTTGATCCAATAATGTTATATGGCTAACACACAGACCTTACTCTCAGGAACCTTGCAAATGACTGTTATTAGTTTTTCTACATAATTTATTCATGCAACAAAGATCAGTTCTTATAGGAAATGGATTTTGCTTTACTATACTGAGAAAGCATTCAAGGTAGCTGAATATTCCTTCAGGGTTATTTAAAATGTACAGAAATAAAAGGTTTAGTGTGGTCTCAGTTTTTTGCTGTATTTCACATTCTTCCATCTCTTTACTGAGAGCTCAGCCCTGTTAAACCAAAAGAATGTAGAGGCAACAAGCTGTTTTGTTGATGAAGCTGATCTTATGTGCTCATTACCTCCTTACAACAGACACAGTTCTGAGAAAATTAAAAATAATTCAATCTTCCTTGTTTACATGAAAATGCCTTAGAAAGTAACAGAAGGTAAAGAGGAAACTGTAGATAATCTCTGTGCATAATGAGGGCAGAGAGAAGGAATCATGGATAGCCTATGTGTAAGAAAGGTGGGAGGGAGGAGGGGGGAGAATCATGGATGTCCCTGCATGCAATGAGGGCAGAGAGAAGGGGATTTGCAGTTATCCCTGTATGTAATGAGAACAGAGAAGAGGGGGAACTACAGCTATCCCTATGTGTAATGAGGGCACAGAAAGAGGAATTCATGGGCATCATTTTGTGGAACAAGGGCAGAGAGAAGGGGATCTGTAGATATTTCTGTGTATGAAGACACAGAGGAATCACAGATACCAAGGGCAAAGAGAGCCAGCATTTTGGATGTCAATATGCTTGCATATAATGAGAACAGACAAGTGGTCTCACAGATATTGTTTGTAACAAAGGCAGAGAGGGAATCACTATTCTGTGTGTACATAAGGACAGAGACGGGGAATCATGGATATTACCAGTGGCGGTGCTACCCTTTGGGTCCCTCGGTCCCAAGATTTGGGGCATTTTCTCACAGAGCAAGAACTGTATGAGAACCTATGATATAGATGTCAATAGATCTGTACCATGCATCAACCAGCATGAGCCAGGGCTTTAGTGAGTAAAAACAAAATGTGTAAGACAACTAGTGTATGGAGCGTATAAGTGGCACCAATAATACTGCCTATAGAACTGTCAACTGGGGGTCTTTAGGCATGTGCCTACTATACCTATGGGGTAATCTGGCACTGGATAAGGGGAACTGCAGATATCCCTGCAAGTTACGGAGCAGAGAGAAGGGGGAAGTCTGCATGCAGTGTGGCTTCTGATGAACATGATAGAGACAGAATATTGTTTAGACTGCTCATCTGTGACCAGGACAATTAATTATATGTATTAACATTATCTTTTGAACTGCTTTTCCTTTTAAAAATGATTCTGATGGCAGTACTATAACATTAGCATGGATCTTCTTTCCAAGCTAATTGTAATGATCTGCCTTAATTAGATTTATAGACTCTACTATTGATAATAGCCTTCACCTGGAGGACTTTGTAAGTGTATTTTTTTGTATTCTTTGATAAATTCCATCTTATTGTTTGAGCTGGCATATCTAGAAAGATTATAGCTAACTAGTTATTTTCCAGCAATACAATTAGGAGTGTCCTTTATATTTTTTTAGGGTTTGGACAAAGATTTATAATCCTCTTGCTGCAGACAGCAGACTCTGATCCACAAATTCCATGCCACTTTAAACTCTGTTGAAAAACAGAAACAAAAACAGGTACAAGGCGTAACCTTTTCCAGTAATTTCTAGGCCAAATGATTGAATAAACTAAACTAAATTAAAATAGAAACAAGTTGTTCCATTCTTTTTAGCATATGCTTGGCTTTCTGATATTCAACATATATCAGGGGAGGTGACTGCATGCAACTGAGTCAAATGTTCTGCTCTACCAGTCTGCATTACATTTTTACTTTTTCCTCTCCCTCCCTAAAAATATCTCTGTCTAAGTAACACCAGAAATATAGGCACAACTGTAGATACAGCAACACATATTATGGAAATGTCATGCTTCTATTCAGTAAACTACCGGATTTTCTTATTAGATCTTCATCCAATAAGCAAAGAGTTTAGTGTAAAGGGGACTGCTACATAAAATGCTGAGATTTATATTTAAAGATAAATATTTTTGTAGCAATATATTACAGAAGCAATCTATAATAAATTCATGATATTTCAGCCTAACAGCCTCCTTTGTCTCAGTTTCCAGATTTATGTGGTAAAAAATGACTCAGCACTGATTATAGTTTAGTCTATGTACCATTTGAGGTGTATGGAATTAAGCGACCACCTTTAACAATGAATTTATTATTAGTGCTGCCAGAGACAGCGTCCATAGCAGGGGGAAATGGATGGTTCTGAGGAAGCAGTGTACAAACTGCTGAGCGATCTGACTGATGCGTACACACTACCGAGCAAGGCTGAGAAAGGGGAATGTCTGCTGTACACAAGGGCTATTAAGGGTTCAGCAGACACTTACACACATCCTTGTACATTCTTTGTATAAAATCTGAAACGGTAGTCTTGGGAGTGTTAATATTATCTGAATGATGGCAGAAGAGCAAGAAGCAAAGGGTTACAAAGGAAAAGATGAAAGCACTGTATAGATACAGCTCCTCTGCAAAGAAATAACTCCCTTTTTCCTTCTAGGTATATAAGGCATATATCAGACATGTGCCAGCAGACTGGAAAGGCTGTGACCAGGATCACATACAGGCTTTGTCCCCTTCTTTGTCCTCTCTGCAGATGACTGCAATGGGTGTCCTCCTCATTTATAAGAATTACCTGCAAGCAATGAGCTTGCCACTGCTTGTTCTACATGATTGGTTTCTGTCTGAGGTAAGGAATGACCAGCTGAATTTGACCGGTGTGTGACCGTTGCCTCCCAGCTGACCCCAAATAACATCCCCATATTAACTCCATCGCTTCCCAAAGGGGTCATTAATGGGGCTAAAGTCCATCACATCCTATTTGCCACCACAGCCCTGCATGTGGCAACTTGTTAATGTGCAATGAACTTAGGGGACAAATGCTGCATGCTCTGTAAAACCACAATAAATAAAAAGCGAGACTTTCCAATACTGTCCATTTGATTTTGCCAGAAGTGAAATACTTACGATGTGACAACAATACCTCACCTAACAGGAGACCTTTGTATGGAAGGGAGGGGGGGGGGGGGGGGAGGAACCAATCTGGCCACTAGATGGCACCAAACACCCATCTTTCCATCAAGTTAAAAGCAAAATTGTTTCATTTCAACTAAATGAACAGAAATAAAGGTCAATAAACAACAAAAAAAGGTGATCTCGCTCTATCGGATTAAGTGAATATATTTCTTGACTAGCTTTTGGGAGTTACACTCCCTTCATCAGGCTAGAGCAAAAGATGCTATTACCTAAATAAGTGGCTAACATGAGAACCGTACAATTTCTTCAAGCACCTGAGAAAGTAATTATTTGTGTTTCTCTAATGTAAATAAACTGACAAAAATAAATGGCTTGATATTGAAAAGGAATTATGCATTTGCTAGCCAATTTTTAAAAATATCTGGCTAAAATCAGGCTGTTTAAATCACCAAATGGCTACATTTTATACGGGTAATAAGGGGCAAGGTTAGGGAAGGGACAGAGGCACCACTGGAAATTATCCATTTAGTGGCAATATTCGACTACTAAATGGGTAAGTTATACATTTAGCTCTGGCCTGCTGAATAGCAGCCTTAACAGACAGTGCCGGTGCCGTCACTGCTTAATGTATATATTCCACACCAAATTTATATGCAAAGTGCTGATGCCAGCGCTTAAAAATGAAATCACACCAGATCAGTATCAGCCCCCAGAACTTTGGCATTCTAACAATTATCTGACACTACGAATGCACTCAAAGAAATAGAAAATAGTTTACTCTAAGTACATTTCTCCCTGTATCAGGAAAACACCGCATGATGGGCGATTTGTCACAGAATGGGTCCTGAACTCAAGCTCCAGTGTACAAATACACAATGATCCTGCCCACATACACAGTGGAGCACTCAAATCTAAATAGAGTTTGACAGCCAAGGGGGGGTGTGTAAAGCTTAACGTCTGCCTAAGGCACCAACACCTTGAACCAACTCTGGTGCTGGCTCTGCAGATATACAGGCCCTGAACCCAAGCTAGTGTCCAAACACACACACGCTGAGCCTCTGATCAAGCCACAAGCAGGGGTATAGCCAAGGGTGGGCCTAGATGGGCCATTTATTTATTTTATTTATTTAGTGTACATTTGTATACCGCTACTTCCAGCGATCAGCAACGGTTTCCTATACATACATGGTTCTGTACAGTATAGAAATCAACAGGAAATACATTTTGATTAGGAGGATGCACACACATCAATAGGAAATACATTTTGATTAGGAGGATGCACACACATCAATAGGAAATACATTTTGAATAAGAGGATACACACACATCACAGCAGCTGGGTTACTAAATTTACACTTGATTTACATATATACATATTAACAGGTTGGCGGTTGCAATTTCTCTTGTCATGTTGTCGGGACACAGTGAATATGCCTTGTTAAGGTGAGCGAGGAGGAATAGGGCTCGCTGACTCTGGTATCTCCACTCTGGTATCACACTCACTCAATCTGTGGCAGCAAAACAGTCAAATGCAGGGAGAACTGGGGGCAGTGTTAATATTTGCACTGCCTTATGCCCGCCCACGTTAATGCCAGACCTCCTGAAAACAATCAGCACTGAAGCACTGCTGACTGGACTAATCTTTTCTTGGAAGGGCCAGTAGTCACTACAATGTCACACCTTCAAGGTTCAGTTTATCTGATGCACTACCCATCATGTAATACCCAAGTGGTTTACGATATTAAAATAAAATACAAATAAAACGAGATTAAAAGAAAAGTAAATATATAAAGAATGGAGAAATAGCCTAGGACCCAAGAGATCTGGGTTTGATTCCCGCTGGCACTCCTTGTGATCTTGGGCAAGTCATTTTATCCTTCATTGCCTCGGACAAAAAGGCCTGGCAATCTACTTTGTCATGCCTTGTCAAGAAAACCCAGAGGCTGCTGGGTTGCCAGGAGTCAGCCTTGACTTGACAATACAAAAAAAAATATTTTATATATACAGTGTATATATACAGTGTATATATATATATATATAAAAATACACACACACATACAAAATTAAAAAGGAGAAAACACCATCAGGGTTTAAAAAAAAAAAAAAAGAGTAGATTAGGGTTGTTCTTGGGTTAATGCAAGTCCTCTCCTCCTGACTGGTCACAGCAGCGAAAAACCCAATGAATTCAATCAGGAAATGCAACTGAGAATTAAAACATTTCCAGAACTTCTAAAATTTTGTATAAGAGGATTCCATATAAACGTTGCAATTTTCTAGGTCATGCTGTGTCTTTCTAACTGGAACAGACATTTTAGCCACCATACTGTGGCTTTTTCAGGGTGAAATGGTTACGCAGTGCATGTCTGGTTTTTTATATAGTAGTCCTCAAATCAGATTGGTGGGATTGCGGCGGAAAATGTGAATTTGAATTTTGGAGGGAAAGTCCATTGGAGAAAGGCTGAAGACCGCCCTTCTCCCATAGATTGGAAAGTTCTCTGGTGAATTAGTTGTAGGCGTTGAAGTGAAAAAGTATTTAGACCTTGAAACACAGAATTATGGTAATTTACACTAGTTCTCAAAATGGAAATGAATACTATAGTTTCCGTATGGGAAATGCCGATATTGGAAGCTTTTCCCAGCTAAAATAACACAGTTATCTGCCTGTATTATTTATAAATGTATATCGTGAACCTCTAGAATACTGGTTAGAGCAAAGTATAAATGTCTGAACATAAATAAATAAGTAAATGTGTATCAGTTTGATGATGCAAAATTATGTATTTTGTTGTTTAACCCCATCCTAGGAGTACCTCTGAGAAAACATGGGGAAATGTCTTCATGGTGCAAAAGGTTATATGAGAAGTCAAAAAAGATGCCTATTACATAAAAGCAATATTGGTGCCCAGAACCAGTAGCGCAAAAATACCCATATAGAAATTTACATATGCCTCAAGAAAGGTGTAAAAGTGCAGGCCTGCTTGCAGGTTCTATAAACTGTGCATGCGCATTACCACGCCAGTCCCATTATGCTTCCCGGAGTGCCAACATGCAGACTGCACAAACGTAGGTGTAGTCTTTCCATACAGCAACCTTTTACACGTTTCTACCCAGCACAATTGTATAAAAGCCTTTTTCCAACATCTAAAATAAAGTTCCAGATGTTGCAGAACAGGCTTTATAAATTTTTCCCATGGTCTGTTCCTTTACCCTCATAAAGGGTGGGCAGTTCTCAAAAACCCCCTTTACCTGAGTAAATGGCATTTGAAAATTCTCCTCTTTATTCAATCGATTAAAAACATTCAATTGTACACCCTGAACTTTATATATCTGTTTTTCTGGGAAATGAATAAAACTAATTTTATCTTATAGATCATGGATCTCCGAACTTCTTGAATAGAGGGCCAGATCACTAAAAGGACCAAGGGGTTTGCAGAATGAGGAATTTATATTGCCTGTGTCTTATAGATACCAGGGCAGATCATACCATTGCGGAAAATCACTATCCTATATCCAACCTTTTGTTTCCAAAGAAAAGGTCATAGCTTCTGAACTTCCTTTTTTTCTTGGTAAAACAAATGTCCTGCCCTAGGCAGGCAAGTTTTCATGCTAGGCATAGCACAGAGACTGTTTTGGTGGTTGTGTGCTAGATGGAGGCAATGATGTCCTGCTAATTTCTTTTGCATGCCAACAGCCTTCAATCTTGTGGACCGCTCTTTGCTCCTTCACGGGCTCCATGAATTTCATCTGGATGGCACAGAACGGTTGCTGAATGATTTTGTTCCTACTCAATGAACAGGAAACTACTACTACTACTACTATTGAGCATTTATATAGTGCTACCAGTTGTATGCAGCGCTGTACAGACATGTAAGAGACAGTCCCTGCTTGTCAGAGCTTACAATCTAATCAAGACAAACACAGAGCTAACAATCTAGTCAAGACAAAACACGGCACTTACAATCTAGTCACGACACAGAAGTCAAGATCTGAAAGCAACAGTGAAGAGGTGAGATATCAACCTGGATTTAAAGAGGGCTAGAGAGGGTGTCTGGCGTACAGACACCGGTAGCTTGATCCAGGCGTAAGATGCAGCAAGGTGAAAGGAGTGAAGTCTGGAGTTAGCAGTAGGAGTGAAGGGCATAGACAGAAGTAGTTTGTTAGAAGAGCGGAGTTCCTGAAAGGGGTTGTAAGGAGAGATAGCGTAGTTACTCACCTGTAACAGGTGATCTCCGGGAACAGCAGGAATTTAGTCTTTACATATGGGTATCGTCGGTACCGACGAAGCCTGCACGGGAACGCTCCCCAACGTCCAATAGGAACGCTTTTGGGAGCATCCCTCAGCACATGCACGCTGCCTTCCCACCTTTCCAACTGTCCCTCTTCAGTTGTTTGTAGCTGAGTGAAAAGGATAGAGGGAGAGAGGAAAGAGACAAAGAAATAGAGAGACAACTCCTAGGGGAGGTGGGTGGGTTGTGAAGACTAAATTCCTGCTGTTCCCGGAGATCACCTGTTACAGGTGAGTAACTACGCTATCTCCAGGAACAAGCAGGAATGTAGTCTTCACATATGAGGACTCCCTAGCTGAAGATGCCAGGGAGATAGCCCCAGGAAGGTGTCACCCTGGAAAGGTGGGAATCCTTCCTCCCATGGATCTCTGGCATTCCACCAGGGTTGGTGGGTAGGAGTTGAATTAGGTCTGAAAAAGATTTTGAAGAACAGCTTGGCCAAAGAAGGCAT
Organism: Ichthyophis bannanicus; assembly: GCA_033557465.1. Lineage (NCBI taxonomy): Eukaryota > Metazoa > Chordata > Amphibia > Gymnophiona > Ichthyophiidae > Ichthyophis > Ichthyophis bannanicus. Next base: position 646,151,040 of record CM066032.1, read on the forward strand.
CCCTGCTATCTGATATAAAGGAATTTAGAAAAAAATTAAAAACTCACTTATTCATATTACACTACAATACACCCTCAGAACAGAATACTCAAATAGATACAGGCTAACATTTATACATTATTATTACATACTCTATTTTCAAAATAAATATCACTAATACACTATTAACCATACCACACTCTCATTCACATGATGATTATAGATTTAAACTAACAATGTATATATGTTCTAATATGTTATACCTTTAATGTTACAACATTCCTTGTAAATTATAATTATCTGTTCTATGTAAACTGACTTGGTATATTACATACCAATTAACCTACTGTTCCATGTAAACCGCACTTGATACTAGGGAAAGAGCGGTATATAAATAACTGTTAAATAAATAAATAAATCCCGACGGGAGGCTTTATCCAGGCAGTAGTGGGCTGTGAAGGTGTGTACCGAAGCCCAGGTGGCTGCTCAACAAATGTCATCAATAGACACAGAGTGGAGATTAGCCATGGAAGTTGCCATGGCTCTCACGTTATGAGATGTGACATGGTCATGAAGAGGAAGACCCTTACTCTCATAAGTAAAGGATATGCATTAGGCAATCCATTAAGAGAATTACTTGTCTTTCTGAATAAGTCTCCTTGCTTTGTTTGTAAATAAACTGCACGTCTTCATTACAAGGTGTTAGCCTTTGATGTAGTAAGACATATGCATTAGGCAATCCATTTAGATAAAGTTCTTTTGGAGACCAGTTGTCCCAAGTGACTAGGGTCAAAAGCTATAAAAAGTTGCGAGGACTTTCTATGTTGCTGTGTTCTCTGTAGGTAAAAGGCTAAGGCTCTTTTACAATCCAAAGTATGAAGGTTTCTTTCTGCATTAGAGGCGTGAGGCCTCGGAAAATATACAGGAAGATAAATTGATTGATTTAAATGAAAAGGCGAAACCACCTCTGGCATAAAGTGTGGATGAGTTCTAAGAACAACCTTATCATGGTGAAACCTAGTATAAGGAGGATTAGCCACTAAAGCTTGCAGTTCACTAATGCGACATGCAGAGGTGATTGCAATTAGGAAGATGACCTTCCAGGTCAAAAACGTAAGGGTTGTGGTGGCTAAAGGCTCAAAAGGCGGCTTCCTGAGCTGCCCGAGATTTAGATCCCATGCCACCGGTGGTGGCTTAATGGGAGGTTTGGTTAATAGAAGACCTCTCATAAATCTGGATATGAGTGGATGAGAGGAAATTGGTTGTCCATTCAGAGGCTTATAAGAAGCTGCAATTGCACTAAGATGGACTCTTACCGACTTGGTCTTTAGACCAGAATTCGATAAGTGAAGGAGATACTCTAGTATCGATTCTAAGGGTATGCCAAGGAGGTTTAATCCTGGAACAGAACCGGGGAAGTTTGGCATTCAGTGGACTTGCAAAGAGGTCTATGTCTGGAGTGCCCCAGAGATGAAATATCTTTGCCACCCGGTCCAGATGGAGGGACCACTCGTGAGGCAGCAGTACTCAACTGAGTTTGTCTGCCCAAAGGTTTTGAATGCCTGGAAGATATACCACTAGAAGATGAATTTGATACTCTCTGGCGAGGGCCCACAGTCGTAAAGCTTCATTGCATAATGACAGAGAGCCTGTCCCGCCTTGCTTGTTCACATAGAACATTGTTACTTGATTGTCCGTCTGGACTAGGACTGTCTTGTAGCTGAGCTGGGCGTGGAATACTCGAAGAGCTAAATAGATTGCTCTTAATTCCAGGAGGTTTATGTGCAGACCAGCCTCCTGTGGAGTCCAGGTTCCCTGGGTAGAGAGATGATTCAGGTGTGCTCCCCAACCCACCTGCGATGCATCTGTTAGGGTGGCCTGAAAAAAGGGTTGATGAAAAGGAGACCCCATTGTCATATTTTCTAGGGATTGCCACCATTGGAGGGACAAAATTAGTCGTTGAGAGTTTATTATTTTGTCCGATAAATGACCTGTGGCCTGTGTCCACTGTGTGGAAAGGGTCCACTGAGCTGCTCGCATGTAGAGGTGAGCATACGGGACTACATGAACCGTGGATGCCATATGTCCCAGCAACTGTAGTAGCTCTCGAGCATTTAGGGAGGATTTCCCTGCTGCTTGAGAAGCTAGTTGCATTATGCGAAGACACCGGGCCTGTGGAAGGAAAGCCCTTGCCTGTCTGGCATCTAGACAGGCTCCTATGAATTCCAGGCATTGGGAAGGAACCAGTTGGGATTTTGGGAAGTTTAATACCAACCTCAAGTACTGGAGGAGTCGCATTGTGCGAGACAGTGCAGTGCTTGCCTCTGTTAACTGTAGGGGCTCGAATGATCCAGTCGTCTAAGTAAAGAAAGACTAATATCCACAGGGTTCATAGAAATGCAGCTACTACTGCCACGCATTTCGTGAATACCCTTGGTGCTGAAGCTAGACCAAAGGGAAGAACCCTGTACTGGAAATGTTTTCCCCTGAAAAGGAATCGTAAGAATTTCCTGTGATCTGGATGGATCAGAATGTGAGTGTATGCATCCTTTAAGTCTAGAGAGCAAAGCCAATCCTGGCTTTGAAGGTATGGCAGAAGAGTTCCTAGAGAAATCATTTTGAACTTCTCTCAAAACAGGTATTTGTTCAATTCTCTGAGGTCTAAAATGGGTCTGTGTCCTGTTTCCTTTGGAATAAGAAAATAGGGGGAGTAGAACCCTGCACCCTGTTGAAAAATGGGTACCTCCTCTATTGCCCCTTGGGCAAGAAGTGTTGAGACCTCGTGATCTAACAGATTGTTTAGAGAGGTTTGAGAATTGAATTGCTTTAGAATTGTAGGAGGGGGCATGCTGTGAAAATGAAGCTTGTACCCTTCTCCTACAATGGACAAAGTCCAGTCTTCTGCTGTTATCTGATGCCATCTGTTGGCAAAGTGGCATAACCTGCCTGGGATACTGGGGTTTGGGGACCCCTCAGAAGCAGGAAGGCTAAGCTCTCTAGGAAGGAGTCAAAGCCCTTGAGGGGGCTGAACCTGCAGAACTGGTTGGGCTCTGGGGCCTTTTGTCTTCTTTTTCTGTCTAGTTTGTCCCTTTTGGGCAACCTGACCCTGAGACTGACTCTGCTGGGTATAGGAAGGATAAAATTTCCTCTTTTTGCTGAAAGAGGGGTTTTTATAAGATTTCTTTTTGGCTGTAGATTTCGACAATCTATCAAGAGTAGTATTGTCAGCATCTAACTCATTAGCCTTTTCCTGCCAGTTCTTGCTGAAGAGATTCTCTCCCGTGCAAGGAATGTTGCCTAACTTGTCCTGTACCCAAGTCTCCAAGTCTGATGCCTGAAGCTAGGCAATCCGTCGTGCGCCAATGGCAATAGCAGGGTTCTGCTGATGCATTCAAAGCAGTCAAAGGCTGCACGATTTACAAACTTGGAGACATCTTGAGCATGCTTAATTAGAGCAAGAAAGTCTTGTCTCTTGTCATCTGGGAGAAATGGGCTCATAAGCTCCAAATCTCCTGTAACTTCCTTGAGGAACATTCCCATATACAGTATATATGAACTGATCCTAGCTGAAAGCGTCCAGCATCCAGAGTCCTGCATTCACGACCTGGAGGACTGGATGCATGCCTGTTTGCACTTTTCATCCTACGCATAGCTGACTCCACCACCATTGAATGGTGTGGCAGCTGAGTCTTTTGAAATCCAGGACATGGCGGAACATACATAGTATCAAGTCTCCTAGAGTGAGGAGATGTAGTCAGAGGTGTCTCCCATATTCTGAGCATCAAGTTATGCAGAATTTCATGGATGGGCAGAATGGCTGCCTCCTTTGGAGCTTTTGGATATTGGAGAATTTCCAATTCCTTTGCTCTGGGTTCCTCTTCAGGAGACACCGTGATTGAAAGGCCCTTGGCCATATCATGGATAAAATCCTGAAAAGACATGTCCTCTGGAGGTAACATTCTGCATTGGAAAGAAGAGGGATCCTCTGGGAGAAACCCTCTAGTACCAGCAGAATTGTCAGTCTTCGGAATCGGAGGATTCGAAGTATTCCTGACCACGATGCTCGTGCAAAGCACGGTCCCGGTATTGATCGAAGTCGGTACCGAGTTGATCCAGTACCGATCTGTCGATTCCAGCCAAAGATGGCATGGGAAGAATTCCCACTGGGGCCGGTACCGGTACCGGTGTCGGTACCGGTGTCTGTACCGGTGTAGGTACCGGCATCGGTGTCGATACCGGTGCACGTTGGACCAATGGTACTGCAGCTGAGAGAAGAGCTTCAATGCTGCGTTCGATAGCGAGGAACCTCTGGTCTATCGATGCTGCTGATGCCTGGGTATTGGTACCGGTTAAAACGGCCGGAACCTCTGAGCATGGCACAGGTAGTTCTTGCGAGGTCGGGGCCTCGAGAACATCCTGAAGCCCCACTGATGCTTTGGAAGCTGAAGCCTCCCGCCGGGGCTGCTTTGCCAGTGTGGTTCCCTCAAGGGCAATGCCAATGGCCTCTCGATGCTTAGCAGGAAAGCTACCCTTTGAGGACCGGCTTTTATGTTTAGTTACCTGAGATCCATGGGAGGAAGAGGAGGCCCTTGAAGATGTCGATGCAATGGATCTGGCATCCGAAGAAAAGAGGGTACCGAGCTTTGCAGCCCGGTTCTGTCTTCCTCTTTTAGTCATCCCCATACAGGAGAGACATTCAGATGGAGAATGTTCAGGCCCTAAACATTTAAGACACCAATCATGGGTGTCAGTGACAGAAATAGTACTGCCACACTTAGTACATTTTTTAAAACCACTAGTTGGTTTTTCCATGTTTTAGGAATATGGGGCCTAGTGCCCAAAATGGCGCCTAGCACCAACAAAAAAAAGTTTCTGAAGAGAAACAGCTTAAAGTATAATTTTTATTTTTTATTTTTGAAAAAGAAAAGAAAAGAACCGGCAGTACCGGTAAGCGTCGTGCGGCAGGCAAACGCGACCACAAGAAAACAATTTTAAAGATGGAATTTTCTGCGGTGACAGAGTATGGATCCTGTCGGCTTCGCGGAAAACGAAGAACTGAAGAGGGACAGCTGGAAAGGTGGGAAGGCAGCGCGCATGTGCTGAGGGATGCTCCCAAAAGCGTTCCTATTGGACGCTGGGGAGCGTTCCCACGCAGGCTCCGTCAGTACCGATGATACCCATATGTGAAGACTACATTCCTGCTTGTTCCTGGAGATAAGAGATGAAAGGTATTGAGGAGCCGCACAGTGAATGCACTTAAAGGTCAGGAGGAGAAGTTTGAACTGGATGCGAAAGCGGACAGGGAGCCAGTGAAGTGACTTGAGAAGAGGAGCAATGTGGGTATAGCGAGGCTGGCGGAAGATAAAATAGGATATTTGCTTTCTATGATCTTCATTGTGACATTCCATAGGGCTTGATCCTTGCCCAAGTTCTTTTCAACATTTTCCTGGCACCTCTTGCCATACTAGTTTGGACACTGGGCTGACGAGATTCAGTTACTTCTATCACTTCACCTCGATGACCCTCGGCAACTCTAGGCATCTCATAAGTTAGATGTCATACGCGGGCGAGTTCAAACAGACTTAACCTTTCCCCTAGTCATACTTCCCTGCATCCTTTCATGCCCCTAGGATCAACGGTTCCCCAATTTGTTTTAAAGATTCTATAAAACTTCTTGATATCTTTTTTGATAGCCAGTTTACACTTAGGGGGTAATTTTATAAGGGGGCACGTCCTTTAAGTGGTACAGTAAGTGCCTACTTTGGCAGTATTTTAATAATTTACTACGAGGCCACTTACCACATGAATGGCCTCTTATAAAATACCAGCCAGTGTTTAAAGTATGCTCATTCATATGACAGCGTGTACTTTGCCAGTGGGCGTGTACACAGGCAGAGTTTGGACAAGTATGTGCATAGGTTATAAAATAGTATATTTTACACACACAATTGAAAAATGTAGGCACAGGCATTTACACAAGCAATGGGGCTGGTATAAATGCTCGTGCCTGCAATGTAGGTGCACGCTAGACCACTTAAATGCTAGTATTTTATATAGATACAGTAAGTATGTGCCTACTTATATTGTATTTCTTATTTATTCAATAGGCCTAACATAGGCACTTTAAAATATGCTTTAACTAGGCACCATCTTATAAAATTACCATTCACATGCACAGATTTTGAGCCTTATAAATTGTTTATTTAGAAGGAAATTTTCAGCAGCGACGGCCAGCACTCTTACATTTATTTAAAACTTTCTATAATGCCCTACACCTTCCAGTATCACAGTAGTTTACATAGTTATTAAAAGAAAATAAAAATACTAACAGAACAGAAACACGTTTTGCTCGGCTCTGGGGCGCCCTGCCTTCTTTCCAACTAATTCCTGGTGAAAACTGACCCGAATTGCCCCTGGCTAACTTTCCTGGACGCACGATAGCCAGTAGACCCTGACTATTCTACGTGGAACCTCTGATGGCAGATGGCTTCAAAGATAACCTGACGAGAGAAAACCCGGGTTCCTGACATAAAGATGGCCACCACCACCACAACAATCTGAGTCAGCGTAGGGCCTGGTAGAAGAGGTATATTGGCGGTGATGCAGGCTCTTGATGCACGTTTTAATAATCTAATGGAACAGCTATCCTATGTGGCCCAAACGGTCACAGACTTTACGGTCGCATAACTCTGGTGGAACAGCATATTTCATATATTGAAGATGCCCATCAGGCCCAATACTCCACCATCCAGTGCCTGGAGAGTTGGATTCGTCAACAGGAGGAGAAAATAAACAACCTCGAGAACTGGTGTCGTCAGAAAAATCTCAGCTTTGTGGGGGTCGAGGAATCCGTGGGAGATGCATAATTCCGAGGCTTTCTTGAAACTTGGCTGCCCTTCAATCTATTCTTACCGGAACATGTGGGGAAAATCCACTTGGAGCGAGTTCATCAATTGGGGCAATGTAAAGAAAACAACCACTGGTCTAGAGTGGTGATTGGTCGGGTTCATGACTTGTGCAGGAGGCAGTGCTACGAGCAGCTCGCGCACGCTAGAACACCACTGCAGACAAGAGTTTCTTAATTTTCCAGGATTATTCTGCGCTCCTCAGCCATCAACGGTAAGAGTACACCCCACTTTGCAAACTGTTGCAATGGAACATTCGCTTTTCTCTGATGTACCCTGCAAGACTGAGGATTGAGAATCAGGGGCAGGTTTGTACCTTGTCCAGCCCAAATGAGGTGCAGTTTCTTGGCGGCCTTGCCTAAACCCCCATGAATCCATACTGAGAATTTTACTTGATCGGGTGTCAGTGGCATATGATGCTGAGCACTGACAAACTGGGAGACTTCTGCCAACTTAAACAACGAGGACCAAGCCAACAAGAATTCTGCAACAATCTTTTGGTCTGGCGAAACCCAGAGCTGCCAACATGCACTAGAACTCTGCCTGACTTGGAGGGAGACAAAACAAAAAGAACTTTGTGAATATGTTCTTAATTAACTCTGGTTTTATGTTGCCCATCAGGGCTCGAGACTGGTTATTCTAGCATGGACCCCCCATTCTTGAAACTCAATGCTTGGCTGAAATGACTAGCCTCCCCAATCAGGTTTGGTAGGGTAAACAAAGTGGACTTGCCGTTTTCATTTTGTTTGTGTGGGGAGTAGGTGTTTCTGTATGCTGTTGAATGTGGGGATAGGGATCAGGATCGGTATGAGAGGGACGGGAGGTAATGGGAGGTAACGTGCCAATGGACTGAGACGGGGAATGAGCCTGGATAATAGGGAGGGACATGTTGGTCAGTGGGGTTATGAATAGGTGGATGGGGATACGATGGCCTCCAGTAATACTATTTGCAACACTATATAGGAAGGGGGACGAGATGCTTGGGTGGAAGGAAGTGCTTCGCTGGCTGGTGCCTGGTGAGTCAGGAAGGTTGCCCAGTAAAAAGACAAAGTCCTTAAAGCACTCTGGGACAAACAGGCAGATGTGGCCCTCCTCCAAGAAACCCACATGATTGATGCTGAGCAGAACAAACTAAAGAGATGATGGGTAGGTGAGGTCCACGGAGCTTCTGCGGGGAGAAGAAGGGGGGGGGGGGGGAGCTATCCTCTGTAAAAAAAAAAAGGTGTTAACCTTCAGGTAGAGCGAACACAACAAGACCCCAGGGGCCCTTACATTTGGCTCTGAGGAAGGCTGGAGGGCATCCCTGTTATATTAGGGAATATTTATGGACCAAACTGATATGATTGGGAATTCCATGATGTGCTGATGCAGAGCTTCTTGGCCGGGGGGGGGGGGGGGAGCGAGAAGTTATCTTTGGGGAGGGGGACTATAACTGTGTCTTAGATCCTCTCATGGATCGGTCACAGCAGAGAAGTGAGGGTGACTCCAGATCATGCTGCCAACTGGTGGGTATTTGTGACAGTAGTGACCTTTTAGATGTTTAGCGCACGCTTCATCCCACTGAGTGAGACTACACACATCTGTCTAGGGCGCATAACACGTGGTCTAGAATAGACTACTTCTTGATCTCCCACGGTTTGCTAAGATATGTAAATAATACTCAGATAGGTAACTTCCAGATATCTGACCACGCAATGACATGGATGGATATTCAACTGTCTTCCCTGCAGAAACAAGGACAATGTTGACGATTCCCCTTCTACCTTAAGGGAGATGCAGACTTTACGCATTTTTTGAATGAGCAGTGGGATTTCTTTGAGGAAACCAATGTGAATCACAAAGATAACCCCAGTCATTTCTGGGAAACAGCTAAGGCTTTCCTAAGGGGAGTACTGACTGGCTATGTGAACAAACGTAATAAGGAATCTAACCGCAGGTTGGTGCTCTAGGATGCCCAGTTTCACTTACTTTGTAGGTGGCCACTGAGACACAATACAAAGGAAAATCAGGTGGCCTATCTGACTCTCCAAAGCCAATTAAATACTCTCATTCATGCACGGGCAAAATGTTCCACGCTCCATTATAAATGTGCGCTATACCTCTTTGGCAATTGCTCGAGTAAACTGATGTCCTCGTTAGTTATAAATGAGAATGGTCCTAGATCAGTGGCTGCGCTCCACACTGTGAATGGGAAGCTGCACACCTCCCAGGCCACTGTGGAAGAGGTTTTTCTGGCCTATCACGGTCTCTACACAGCGAATGACCAGGATGGACAGGAAGCTGGTTCCTATTTGCAACGGTGTAATCTTCCCCAGTTAACGCAAGAGCGGTGTTCCCAATTAAATTTGCCGATTATGCCAGGGAAGTCCAAAAGGTTATTAAGGGTCTTCATACAATGCGGGCCCCCAGCCCGGATGGGTTTAGTGCTGAATTCTACCAATTGCTTCGAGACAAAGTATGTCTTCCTTTAACTGAGATGTATCATCAACTTGTGGAATTTCAGCAATTCCCATATCAAACGAATGAAGCTCTCATCACGCTCATACCCAAGCCGGAACGGGACTCACTACTTCCGGGATCTTATCGCCCTATTTCATTATGAATGTAGACATCAAGATCCTGTTGAAAATCCTGACTGAATGTTTGTCACCAATACTGCCCAAATTAATCCACCCAATCCAAGTAGGCTTTGTTAAAGGCCAACAGGCAGTGGGGAACATGCGCCAAATCCTGGCATCACTACACTACTGTGGCTTCGCAAAGATCCCCTCACTTCTTATTAGTTTTGATGCTAAGAAAGCCTTTGTTAGAGTAGGTTGGAAATATATGTTTTTGATGTTGGAGGCTTTTGGTTTTGGGGATTTTTTCCTTCAAGCAGTGCACACTCTTTATGCTGGTCCCTGGGCAAGGCTTTTGGTTAACTGACTCCCAACAGCGAGGTTCCCCTTGGAACGTGGGATGAGACAGGGATGACCCCTGTCCTCCCTGCTATTTCTATTGATGACAGAGCCGCTGCTAACATGTATACACCTAGAGCCGGGAATTGTGGGAGCGCAGCTGGGTCGTTATGAATTCAGGCTGTCTGCTTTTGCAGATGACCTTCTAGTCTATCTCATTAACCTCCAAAATTCTCTGGCAACCTTTCTACATGAATTCTAGATTTTTGGTGCATTTTCAGGATACAAATTGAATTTAGACAAATCAGAGGTGCTGCCCACCCACGATTCGCTCCATGCATCCTAGGAGGGAGAATTTCTGCTCTGCTGGGTGCAACATTCCCTTCGCTACCTTGGGGTGACACTGACTGTGGACCCTGGAGATTTATATAAGAGCAATATGACGTCCCTTCTTGCACATATCACCTAACTCCTTGAGAAATGGCGCGATTTACCCCTCTCACTGGTAGGCTGCATCGTACTATTCAAAATGACTTTGTTCGCACACTGGCTCTATATGCTTCAAATGCTCCCTATCTGGTTGCTTAGAAAGGACTCGAATAAACTAGACCAACTGCTAACCTGATTTTTTTGGATGTGCCGGCGAGCCCATATAGCGCTGCATGTGTTGATGGGCATTTGAAGGCAGGGAGGTATGGGAGTTCCAAACGTTAGGACATATAATTTGGCATGTTTGTTACGCCACTTAAAAGACTGGCTTTTTGATACAGATGAGTATACTCAGTTGGCCTGCGAAAGGGCTCTGGTCGCACCCTTGTTCTGTGCTATGTCCTACATGCGTCAACAATTAAATTGCCTGTCCAGGTGTGTCACTGCCCTCTGATTTGGGTAGCTCGTCAGATGTGGAGGTGGCTTTGCTCTAGACTGAAACACTCTAGTTATCAATCGGTCTATTTGCCACTTCATGGGAATGCAGACTTTGTCCCTGGTAAGTCTTCAGCATGATTTCAGTGGTGGCGTAGCCTGGGCTTACTACACTTGAATCAGGTCTTGACAGATGAAGGCAAACTATTAGCCTTCCTAGAACTTTGTGCGTGGTTCAGGGTGGATGAAGGTGACTTCTTTTCGTACTATCAATTCCGCAGTTATATTCGAGGCCTTGACACAAATTTGTCCAGCGATTTCTATACCAACCTGGAGGAATTTTTTCTTTGCAAGGAATCCGGTCGAATTACGATCTCTCAGGTGCAGTCATCTTTTGCAACTAGGGCCTCGCAGATTGCATGCCATTGGTTGGCTGAGGCCTGGAACGATGATCATAGTACATCTATCTTTGACAGGAAACATAGAAACATGATGACAGAAAAAGACTACATGGCCTATCTAGTCTGTCCTTCCATAACAACAACTACAACAGTCCTCTTTTTAGGAGAGGACCTATGGCAGTTCATTGGCAAGATCTCCCATTTTACAGCAATGGTTTCCCTCTGAGACATGCAGTATCGAGTAGTTAGACATGTCTACCCCTTGCCGGGGTGGCCTTGGGGCTATGGGATATGAGACATGGCCAACTTGCCACAAGTGTGGGGAAGATGGAGCCCTGCTCATTCATTTATTCTGGTCCTGCCTCAAAGTACAGGAGTATTGGAATGACATTCATTCATTTACAGAGCACGTTTGCTGACAGCAGTGGACACTTGCCCCGCAGGCCGCCCTCCTCCATTTCATGGAGGGGGTGACAGTAGCTGGCAAAAAAATGGAATCATTGGCTGAGGCTGTCCTGGGCATTGTCAATTTGTATAATTTTGATGGGTTGGAGGTCTGTGGATCCTTCCGATTATTGGCAATGGCGGAATGCTCTGCACTAGCACATGCAGCTCGATAAACTTTGGGCCAAGGCAGAGTGCAGACGCATCCCTTGTTTCCATGCGGTCTGGGATGACTATATCCAAACATTGCCTTCCCGCAGTCGTAGCTATGTCCTTAATGATTTCTAGGAGGGAGTTGTTAATGTCTTAATCGGTGGGTGCCACTCGCAGAATGGGGAGGGAGGGGGGTTATAGACTGATTAACCAATGGGGATGATTCAGCCGGTAGTTTGTAAGTGCCACCACACACCAACCTCTATAACGTTTTCTAGCTCGTAGAACCCATTGGCTTAGAAGGAAGGGGGGGGGGTAATACGAGGAGAGGGGTATATGGAGGGGAGGTGGGGGGGGGAGAAAACTGGGGAGGAAGGGGGAAATGTGTTATATTTGTTGTTGGACCTTGCTAAGTATGCTTGGCAAATTGCATTTTGTACAATGGTTACGTGTTTGTATAGTTAATCTAATAAACAGTTAAATCATAAAGGAGGACTCTGTCCGGACTGGCGGTGAGAGAGCGTTCCAGAGACTGAGGGCCAAAAAATAGAAAGTGTCATGCCAGGACCCTCCAAGTGTGCATGAGATACTGGGTGAATGATCAGAAGATCAGTGTTCTGGGAACATAATAAGTAGGAAGGGCAATAAGGGACTAACATAGTAGACAGAATAATATACTTTATCAGCCGTGGTCTGCCAGATAGCAGAGGACGATATGGAAGATCTTTTTGATAATATTTATAAGTTCCTAACACAATGCATCAGGAGACACAATATAGGTTGTTGCATAGGACATACATCACCAAGGAGAGGGGAGCCTGTATGAAATTGTGGGAAGAGGATACATGTCGGAAATGTCGCCACATGAGGGGAACTTTGGTCCATTCCTTCCTAGGACACTAAAACTGTTTTGGGATAAGGCTCTATATGGAATTGAGGGGGACTGTATACCCAGATGGAATGGACCTATGTGATGCTTTTGCTTGGGGACATGAGGGGAGCACAGTCCCAGGGCTTGGGGAGCACCCAACTGAGATTTCTGTATATCGTCTTGTTTCTGGTACGCAAGGTTATCCCTCTGCTTGTGGGTGCAGAGGAAGGTCCTAAACCTGTTCAGTGGAACCAACTCATGGGGGAAGTGGCCCAGAGCGAGATACAAATCTATAAGGCCAACTGTAAACAGGAATGGCAAAGTTACCGCCAGGTTTGGTCTCAGCTTCAGGAATATTTATTTTATTTAACATTTTTTTTATATACTGCATTTCCAAAGGTCAATGCGGTTTACATGAAACAAATTAGAAGATAACATTACATTGGACAGGGAGTGTTAATATGTAACAAGAACATTTAACATTGAGGGTAAAACAAGTATTGACTTTTAGAAATTAATCCATGATACATGCTTGTGTGTGTATTGCTAGGAGATATTTAGGAGAATGGTGCATGGGGATATGACGTTTTGATTTAGTAGTTTGTTTGATTAAATTGGGGATGGAGTTTTATTGTCCAGTTTTGTATGTAGGTCAGTAAATTGTATGGTAATGAGATGCAGGGCAGTGGCAGATGAAGCTGAGTCATGTTTTGTCCTCAAATAGTCTTTGAAGAGCAGGATTTTTAGTTCCTTTCTGAAGCGATTGATGTCATCTATGATTCTCAGTTTTGTAGGAAGGTTATTCGAGAGGCCCAGCAGCTACAATGAGAAGGCACATGCACAAATTGCTTAAATTTCGGCTTTTCTATAGGTACGTTTAAAGTGTTATGAGTACACGATCTCCTGCTTCTATTTTCTGGAGGGTTTTTTTTTTTTAGCAAGTTCTGTAGGTTAATGGCAGATATGGTGTGCAGGATTTGAAGGCAATTATAAGTACCTTGTATCTGATATGGTATGGGAGGAACAACCAATGTAGCTTTTTTAGGATAGGGGTTATATGATCCATTCTGGATGTCCCCTCTAGAACCCTGGCTGCGGTATGCTGTGCCATTTGTAATGGTAGAAAGATATATTTGGGGATGCCCTGGAAAATGATATTGCAAAAGTCTAAGTGAAGGAATATTAATGCTTGAAATACTGTTCGAAAGTCATGGGCTTCAAGTAGCGGTCATAGATGTTGGAGGGTTTTGATCTTCTGGTAGATCGTTCTGGTGGTGTTGTTGATGTGTGTTTGTAGAATGAGTCTTTATCAATCGTTATTCCAAGGTATTTGATTTCAGTCTTAACTTTCAGCTCCACGTTGTTGACTCTTAGAACTGAGGATGGGGAGAAATTTTCATCTCTTGTGATAAAAAGTACTTCTGTCTTTTTGAAGTTTATTTAAGATTGTGTTGTAGTAGCCAGTCAGAGATTGCGTTGAAGCAATTTATTAAGGGAGTGTAGCAGTTTTTTGTTGTGGAGAATGGCAAGTAAATCATGTCATCATCAGCACAAATGTGGTAGAAGAAATTATGAACTTGGATAATGCTGCAGACTGGCTGTAAATAAATGTTAAATACGAGGGAGGATAGCGCTGAGCCTTGCGGAATGCCCTGGGTCAGCTTAAACGGGGATGATTTAATGTTACCTATTTAGTGAAATCATTTTTATTAACATTGATATCAACGTTCAAGAGCAAGCCAATCGGCCGCACACACTTACATTGTATCACTCAGGACTAGTTAAACATCTGTACAGGTCTTGCTAAATTCACACTATACACAATCGCTCTTCCTCTTTTAACATCCTAGCCAATGTTATTAACTAGTCCCCAACCCCGAGTGGGTATCATCCAGTGGTAACATTGTACACAACACACTGTAAAGGCTAAAAGTGATGTCCCATCCACCCATCTCCCCAAGGCTGCTCAACCCTGCCCAACCAAACCAGTTTATCCAACCCTTTTCCCAGAGGACACCCCCTCCCCCTCCACCCCCACCCCTGCCTCCCCCCGCCCTCCTACCCACCACTCATATTTCCTCGCAATCAGACACTAGCATTGGCCGCAGGCACTCCCCTGTCCCCTCCACGCTCAGCCGTGCACACGAAACCCCATATTTTCCTATGGCTATCCCAGGCTCACTGTCCCAGCAACTGCGCTGTGCGATGCTCCATCTCCCGCAGATCCATCAGGGCCCTCACCCACTCCGCCACCGTGGGGGTGGCGTCATCCAACCAATGTCTCAGAATACATTGCTTCGCCACTGCAAAGCTCTTAGTACACAGCTTACGTCCCTCCCGTTCCAATAGGACCTCCCCCTCATAGCAATCGAACAAACACCACATGGGGCACATTTCCACCTCTTCCCCTAACCACTGCGCTATGTATTGACCCACTCCCCGCCAGAATCCCTGTATGTGTATACAAAACCAAAACCGATGTGCAAAACCCCATTTTTCCACCCTACAGAGACTACACACATCCGTCCTTACAAGGCCTGCTCTCGCCGCCCAGACATTATGTACGTAAGCCTGCCATAGGAACTTATACTGAATTTCCTGTATTTGGATTGCTTCAGAGATCAACTTAATGGAAGCGAAAGCTCCCCGCAGTCACTCCTCCATGACTTGTTGCAGCCCATCATTTCTCCACTTTTCCACCAAAACGACCATTCGTCGGCCGCCCCCCTCCGGATAAAGAGCCATCGCTAGACTACGGATGGTTATCTTTCCTTCCAAACTGTTGAACAGATCTAGCATACCACCCGCTCTGAATAGTAGCTCATTTTCTTTCCTGAGTGCGAGAGCGTAATGCCGGGCCTGTAGATAAAAGAAGAAGTCCATGGGTTCTAAACCAAACCGCCCTGTCAAGGACGCAAAGGAGTCCAATATCGCACTCCCTTCCATACATAGCTGCCCCACATAGCATAACCCCTTATTCGCCCACAGTTGTGCGACTTAATCGACATTCCTGGGGGGAAAGCCGAATTACCCAGCAAAGGGGTACAGTCCGTCTTCTTCCAGACCATCTTACGACGGCCACAGAGGACTCGCCAAGCGAGGCGCAACGTTCTCCAAAAACCAGAGGATTTGCATCCCTCTGGGAGCGTTCCCCAGCTCCCCTGCAGCACCGCCAATCTATGCCATGGTGCCGCCGTCTTATCAAGCAGCTCCACTGGGACCACCTCCGAGGTGCCCGCCACCATATCCCGTAAAATCCTCGTCCAACAAACCATATTATATCCTTGTACCGACAATAAACCAGCTCCCCCATCCTCTCTTGGCTGAAACAACGTATCCAACACTATACGAGCTCGCTGCCCCTGCCATAAAAAACGAGACAAATGCCTCTGCAAATACTGTACCTCCTTCCGCCGAACCCATACTGGTAAGTGCCTCAATATATACGCCCATCTGGGAAACTCCACCATGTTAAATAACGCAATTCTACCCCGTAATGACAACGGCAACGCCCGCCACCGCCGCAGGCGTTCCATGGACCCCTCAATAAGAGGCAGTATATTTACCTCGTAAAGCTGATCCAAGTCTTCCGGTATCTGTATACCCAAGTATCTAATCCGTCCGTCTGCCCACCGCAGTGGAAAGACTCCCTGCCAGAGCGCTCTACTTCGGCCCCCCCCCCCCCGTCTAAACCCAATGATTTAGCTTTATTAATTTTTAAACCAGAAAGAGCCCCGAAGGTATCTATAGTGTGTAACGCTCTATCCAATGACTTCTGCGGGTTTGTTAAGCAGAGCAACATATCATCCGCGAAAGCGCTGACTTTGATCTCCCCCCCTTCCCAAACAATCCCCATCACCCCCTCTTGTTGCAACAGCCTAAGTAACAACGGTTCTAATTGCAAGATGAATAAGAGCGGTGACAGGGGGCAGCCCTGCCGTGTTCCACGGCATAACACAAAGGCCGACGAAACCTCCCCCCCATCACAATGTATGCACGTGGGTCAGTATATAACGCCCTAATCCAGTCCACAAAGTGACCCGTGAAACCAAAACGCCACAGAACCTCAAACATATAGTCCCACGAAACGCGGTCAAAAGCCTTTTCCGCATCTAAGCTGGCCAACAGTAAAGGTATATCTCCTTGGAGGCAGCGTTCCATGCCCAGCAAGACTTTTGCAATGTTATAGGCTGCCACGCGCCCCCGTACAAAGCCCGCCTGACACCGCCCAATAAGGCGCGCCAAGATTTCCTGGGCACGCGCCGCCAAAATAGACGCCAAAATCTTCATGTCAAAATTAATGAGCGAAATAGGCCTACAGGAGGCCGGATCTTCCGGATCTTTGCCAGGCTTATGGAGAAGCTAAATGGAGGCTGTTCGCATGTCCCTTGGGAAGCCCCCAGACTCCCGCGCTTCAGCGTAGACTGCCGCCAATGTAGGCACCACTTGCTCCCCCAGAATTTTGTAAAACTTGGCCCCGTACCCATCGGGTCCGGGCGCCTTATGTATCTTCCCCGCCTTAATAACCACTTGAATCTCTGCCCCGGAGATAGGCTTATTCAACGCTGCCCTTTCTGGCGACGTCATTTGGTTCCATGTCACACTATCCAAAAAGCTGCATTCCTGCTCCCTATCTTCAGGCTCTGGGGTATAGAGGGCACTGTAGTAACATTCAAACTCCTTTACTATGTCTTTCGGTTCCGTAAGCTTAACGCCCGCTCGGTCCCTGAGCGCAGTCACCAAATTGGAGCCTTTCCAATCCCGCACCACACGGGCTAACAGTGCTCCGGACCGATTACCAAACCGAAAAAACTGATGGCGGTAGTACTGCATACTAAATATTGCTCGTTCTTGCAACAAATTATTCAACTGCCGTTGGACCGTTAAATAACTCTTCAACGTTTCGCTAGTGGCGCTATGCAGGGATTCTCTCTTCTTTTCCTGCAACTCTTGCGCTAGCTGCACTAAGACCTCATCTACTCTCTTCCGTTCTTTAGCTACATAAGCAATAACATGGCCGCGCACTACGACTTTTCCCGCTTCCCATAACGTTGCTACAGAGGAGACGCTACCCTCATTATCTGCAAGATACTCACGCCATCGAGTACGCACAAACTCCTTAAAGTCCTCCCTCTGCCAAAGCTGCCGGGGGAATGACCACCTACCACCCAACCGATGCCGTCCTTTCCAGCTAATGCTCACCATTGCGTGGTCCGAAACCTGTATTGGGCCAATCGTTGCCCTACTCACCCTGCCAAAATCCGTCTGCGTTACCAGAATATAATCCAACCTAGACCAAGTGCGGTGAGCTCTAGATAGATGTGTGTAGTCTCGCTCTTCCCTGTGTAGGACTCTCCACACATCCAGCATCCCCCCTATCTGGCATAAATAGGATATCCCCCTAGTGTTCCAACCCCCTCCTCCTGGAGTAATTGCAGATTTATCCAGCACGGGGTCATGAGGGCAGTTAAAATCCCCTGCAAAAATTATGGGTATATTAAGTGTACTCCCCAATTTCCGCCCCAGGGCCTTGAAAAACGCATGTCTGTAGACATTAGGCGCGTATACATTCCCTAAGAGTAGTTCTTCACCATTGATTTTTGCCTGCAACCAAATGTACCTCCCCAAGGGGTCCTTCTCCTCTCTGATGACCTCCACTTTTAACTGTCTATGTAACAAAATAGCCACGCCATTTTTTCTCCCCCCAACTCCCTCTGCTGCAAACAACTGGCCCACCCAAGTTTTCTTCAATTTGGCATGCTCACTATCGGAAAGGTGCGTCTCTTGTAGAAACGCCACATGTGCTCCCTGCTTCTTGAGGGACTGCAACACTTTAGTACGCTTAATGGGCGTGCCTATACCTCCAACATTCCATGAAATAAATTGTAAATCAGTCCCCATCAGCCCTTATCCCCCTCCAAAATACCCAGTACTACCCTCGTCTTAGAGCCATTGACTGCGAGCCGCCCAGCCTCAGCTCCCAGCCTACACCGCCCTCTGAGTCCAATAAGTCGTGCAAACCACCACCTCCTAATGTCTGATGTGCCTCTGCGAACCACTCGCTCACACTCATACACACCCCACCCCCTCTATTCCCCCCTCCCCCCAATGCCCTGAGCACCTAAAACCAACAGCCATTCACCCCTCCTCCCCTCTCCCCCTCCTCCCCTCTCCCCCCACCCGCCCTCCCTTCCCCCTTCTCCTCCCACCCCCCCTCCAGCCCACCTTCCCTTACCCCCTTCTAAAACAATCTCCCCAGTGCGCCCAGCCACTTGCGCCAGGCTCAGAGCCCACATCCGTGCGCTACAAGGCTGTCCCGCCCCTCCCACCCTCTTAACTGATACAATGGCAAACCTACCTCTCCCCAACCCCCACAATAGTAGCAAAACTCAAAGCCATTTTCTTATCAACTGGAATTATGACTCCCCATACAAGAGCCCGCGCTCCACTCTCTTACTATAACCAGTACATAACCAATACATAATCCCTTGCAATTGAAACACACTGGCAAACATTGAACAAACACATTGCCCATTCCCTCCATAAAGCAAAAACATGCAAACCCACCATAGAAAATATCAAAGAATAACTTAGGGTCTCCCCGGAGGATCGCATAGCCTCGCAGAGACCATGCGACCCCAACCCCGGGGTAAACAACTTAATGTTACCTATTTTAACATGCTGTAGACATCTAGTTAGGTAGGAGAGAAACCATTCCAAGGCAATACCCTGAACTCTGATTTCTTGTAGATGTTTGAGTAGGAGACTGTGTGATACTGAGTCAAATGCAGTCTTAATATCAAGGAGTATTAAGATGAATCCTTGTTTTGGGTTCTGAATGCCTTTTGTGATTTTGTCAAGGAGGGAGGTAATGTGATTCTACTCCATGAAACTGCTCAAAACCATGCTGCTGAGTGTCTAGTGGGTTGTTCAGGTTGATGTAATCTTATAGTTGTAAAAGAACTACTTTTTAAATTATTTTAGCTAGGAAAGGTAGACTGGTGATAGGTCTGTAAGAAGATGCATTGCTTGTATCTAGCTTAGGATTCTTTAGAATAGGTCTGATTGAGCTGTTTTTAAGGCAGGCAGGCATGTAAACTTATTTGAAGGATTATTGTATTATCTTTCATAAGAATGGAGCTATCTCAGCACAGGCAAGCTTTATCCAGCTTACTGGACATGGGTCCATTGGAAAAGTTGTTGTGTTGATCCTTATAATGGTTTCTAAGCTTTCCATCAAGGGTGGTGTGAGTTCCTTAAGAGAGCTATTGCAAGCATCATGATGTTGTGAAGCTGGATTAGAGTGTGATCTTTCAATTTTAGAATGGAAGAAGTTAGCCAGTTTTTGTGGATCAGGAGTGTTATGTGTTTTGTTATTGTTGTCACGCTTTAATAAGGATTTTATTTTTAATTTTTATTTGCGTTTATAAATGAATACCCAAGCATTCTCATGAATGAATGAACCAAAGAAAAACAAGGAATAGAACAGCAATCAAGAATATCTTAAAGGAAAAATATATACCATGACATAAGGCCACACATAAAGAGGTAAAGATGAGGAGGCTCCAAGAAAACTAACTAAAGCAAGATCCCCAATTACAAACCTAATCAAGTCCTTGCAATCAATAGGAAAAAAACCTCTAAACAAAAGGCAGATAGAGACGTACATGTCAGCCGTACAGGAAGTCACAGCAACTTCAGTATCTTCCCTAGCAACAAGGAATTCCAGGAGTTGCTTGGGTTCAAAGAAAAGAGCATTTTTACCTTGATAGGAAATAACGACGAGAGGGAAATTTTAACAAAAAAGTAGCCCCCAAGGATGAGGTCCTGACTTATAGGCCATGAACTCCTTCCTTTGGGTCTGATAGCCCTAGACAAATCAGGAAAAATGTGAACCCGAGAGCCCAAGAATTGTTCACTGAAATTCCTAAAATAAGAACGAAGAATCAAAGCCTTATCAGATTCCAATGCAAGAGTAACATGCAGGGTAGTTCTTTCAGTAATCACTTCCAGGGAACTTTCCAGAAACCCAGTTAAGTCTCCAGGCCCTAAGGACACATTTGACAGGCCTGGTCCCTCTGGCGATATCACCAACACCCAAGGACAGGTACAGAACCCTAGTCAGGGGAGGCAAATGCTCCTGTGGGATCTTAAGCACCTCACAGAAGTATTTCCTCACCATTTCCAGACAGGGGATTTTGGAAAGTTCAATAACCGTAGGTTATTCCTCCAGGCTTTATTTTGCAGATGTTCCATCTTCCTGGCCAAAGAACTCCCAAGGTTTATTTAAGGAGCTAGTGATCAGCTTTGTGTGATATTCCTTCTTATGTATATTGACTTTGTGCCGATAGGTATTGAGGTTGTTTAAGTAGGTATGTTTGTCTTGGTTTTTTTTGGGAATAGTGCCACTTGTGTTCCAATCTTCTGAGTTCTTTTTTCAGGTGTTTTAGCTCGGGATTGTACCAATTAGTGTTAACTGCAGCCTTACTATGTTTAGCTTGTGGTACTGTGGCATATTCAGCAATGCTCTTGTTCCAGTTCAGATGAGGTCATCCAGATTGTTTGAGTCATTGCCAAGCATTGGGGATAGTTTATCCAGGAATAATGGTTTGTTGAAGTGTTTGAAGCGGCATCTGGTGCTAGTGTTAATATTGCTGTGGTGATGTGCAAGGTTGCCTAGAAGTTGGAAGGAAATTATGTGGTAATCAGACCATGGTACTTGAGTGTCATGGGGTTAGTAATGGGATTGAGGAGTTGTTTAGGAGCGAAGATTAGATCTAGTATGCTTCCTCCCCTGTGTGTAGAGCTGTTGACAATCTGTTTGAAGTCTAGGGATTCCATGGCATCTAGGAAAGCTGTCGATTGTCTAGAGGTTAGTG
The DNA here is from genome assembly GCA_033557465.1 of Ichthyophis bannanicus. NCBI lineage: Eukaryota > Metazoa > Chordata > Amphibia > Gymnophiona > Ichthyophiidae > Ichthyophis > Ichthyophis bannanicus. The sequence goes on from CM066032.1 coordinate 646,172,433, forward strand.
TAGTAAGGCTCAAGTCACCTAGTATGATGAGCTGTTTGATTTTAGCAGAGAAGGAGAAGGCTATCTCTAGGATTCTAGTGTATGTAACGTCATTTGGTTTGGGTCATCTGGCAAGGCAGAGGCTATGTGCTGGTTAGCTGGACAGTGGTTCATCCTTATCACAGGAAGGGGAGGGGCTGGGAAGGAGCTGTAGGCTAGAAATGGTAGGGAGGAGGGGGAATTGGGGGATGGGGGAGAGGCATGAGGGGGTCCCATTGGGAGAGGGGAATCACCAGCAGGATACTAATGGGCAATGAGAAAAGGAGGGTACCTTGGATTTGTCACAGGGACTGGCCTGAGGGCATACAGGATGAACCCGCCAATGCACATAGCTGGCATAGAGGGACAGATTGTATCACCCTGTAGTGCAGAGGCCTATTCCATGCCAAGCTGCACACCTGAGTTAGGTTGGAGAAGGCTGGAGGAGGGGGGGAGGAAGAATGAATGAGGGAACTGGAGTGTGTGAGGAGTCATGAGTAGGAGAGGAATGGATGGCATGGCAGTGGCTGGAAGACGGAGGTGAGGGATATCATTGGGAAAATACAACAATGGGATATACAGATCATGGCGACCCCCCCTGGAGTCTACAGGAGCAGTTTACTGCATAAACCTCTGGTTTGATGCTGGGATTGGGGGCGGGGCCAGGGGGTAATGTACTGTATGTTATACAGAATCTATTGATGCTAAGATTTGTTGTTGAATTGTTGAGTTTGTTTGCTGCAAGGATGTTTGTAAAATCAGATGCCAATGAGTGATTGTATGTTCCTGTTGTTGAATAAATAAATGTTAAAAAATATACATATACCTTATGAGCTAAAGTTAAAACCTTAAACTGGAAACAATAAGGAAGGGGAAGTCAGTGATGCCTATACAGAAGTGGGGTCACAAGATCATATTTGGTGGCATTCGTTAGTAACCGGATAGCCATAATCCAAATAAGCTGTAATTTAAGGTTAGTTGATGAAAGGCCAATAAAGTCTTGGCTGGCTATTGCCACTTTAATTAAACCCGGATAGTCTGTGCCAAGTCATATCTGGTGACTGGCAATGAAGATCCAGTTTTCCCGGATTGGTCCTCTGCAACTGTCCCAGCAGCCTTCAAGCATGCTGTGTTAACACCTCTCCTCAAGACACCTTCACTAGACCCTACCTGTCCTTCTAATTATTGACCTATCTCCTTCCTTCCCTTTATTTCTGAACTATTTAAACATGCGGTTCACTGCCATTGCCTTGACTTTCTCTCCTCTCAAGCCCTTCTGGATCTACTGCAATCTGGCTTTCATCCTTTACATTCTACTGAAACGGCTCTTGCCAAAGTCTCCAGTGACCTATTCCTGGCAAAATCCAAAGGCCTTTACTCAATTCTCATCCTTCTTGATCTTTCTGCTGTTTTTGACACTGTTGACCACCACCACCTCCTTAACACCTTGTCCTTGCTTGGTTTTAAGGGCTCTGTGCTATCCTGGCTCTCTTCTCATCTCTCCCATCACATTTTCAGTGTTTGTTCTGGTGGATCCTTGTCTACTGCTATCCCACTCTCAGTTGGTGTACCCCAAGGGTCTGTCTTGGGCCCACTCCTTTTCTCTCTCTTTACCCAGTCCCTTGGTACACTCATCTCCTCCCATGGCTTTCAGTATCACTTTTATGCTGATGACTCTCAGATCTACCTCTCTACACTGGATATCTCTCTGGTAATCCAGGCCTGGATCTCTGCCTGCTTATCTGACATCGCTGCCTGGATGTCTCAACATTGCTTGAAACTGAACATGGCCAAAACCAAGCTTCTTATTTTTCCCTTAAACCCACTTCCCCACTTCCTCCTTTCTCAGTCTCTGTGGATAAAGCTCTTCTACCCCCTGTTTCCTCAGCCCGCAACCTTGGGGGTCATCTTTGACTCTTCCCTCTCCTTCTCCACACACATCCAACTGATAGCTAAAACCTGTTATTTCTTTTTCTATAACATCAGCAAAATTTGCCCTTTCCTTTCTAAACACACTACTAAGGCACTTCTCCACTCTTTAGTCACCTCCCATCTTGACTATTGCAACCTCATCCTTGCTGGTCTTCCTCTTAATCATCTCTCTCCCCTTCAATCTGTTCAAAACTCAGCTGCGCGGCTAATCTTCCGCCAACTCCGATATGCTCTTGTAACTCCTCTTCTCAAGTCACTTCATTGGCTCCCCATCCGTTGCCGTATCCAGTTCATACCTTTAAATGCACTTGTTCTGCTGCTCCTCACTACCTTTCCTCTCTTATCTCTCCCTGCACCCTTCTTCGTGAACTCCGCTCTTCTGGTGGACTGCTACTGTTTATGCCCTTTTCTTCCACTGCCAACTCCAAACTTTGATTCTTTCACCTTGCTGCTCCTGATGCCTGGAACCAACTGCCTGAGTCTGTACATCAGGCTTCATCTCTGGCCCTTTTCAAATCCATGCTTAAAGCTCATCTCTTTGAGGCTGCTTTTGGTTCCTGTCCGCTTAGTCTCCTATGTGTCTCCTTACCCTTTCCTAGTTGTCTCCTTGTCCTTACCGACTGTATTCTCTGTCTTGACTAGATTGTAAGCTCTAGCGAGCAGGGACCATCTTTACATGTATCTGTGCAGCACTGCGTATGCCTTGTAGCGCTATATAAATGATCAGTAGTAGAAGCAGCAGCAAAAGTCAGTCAGTAACTGAATCTCAAAAGTCCATAAAGTTAGCTCAGCCTTTCACCTGTCCTAACTTTAAGCGGTTTAGCTAATTGTCAACAACGGGGTGTTTAGCTGATTTAGGGAAGGATATTCGGTGGCACTAATAGGGTTAATGCTGCTGAATATTCTGATGATCAACATTTATGAGGTTTTCAGGTCTGCACATTGCATACATGCTTCTGAGTATGCCTCACTCAGTATTTAGCTCACGCCTTTCCAGTAGTAGTTCAAGGGGGTTACAAACAGGTACTGCAGGTATTTCCCTGACCCTGGAGGGCTTACAATTTAAGTCTGTATCTGAGGCAAAGGAAAGTTAAGTGACTTGCCCAAGGTAAGACTGAAAAGCACACATCTTAGATGCCTGCGATTAATACAACCTTTTTACTCATGCTCAGACGTTTGACTGCATTACCCCCTTACTGAAGGAACAGCACTGGTTGCCTGTGACAAAGTCAGAATCTTCTATAGGATCCTATAACACACCAGGCTTACTATTCCAGCATGCTAGTATTTTTGGCTAGCCCCCTTATTCCTTTCATGCTATCCTGTTCCCTTTGACCATCACAACAAAATCTCCTTGTGGTCGCTTCCCACCATAGAATCTGGCTGGAATGCACCAGGTATACTGGGCCTGATATTCAGCGCCTGCGGCTAGTGCTGCCGCTGAACATTAAATGCAGATAATCAATGCTGGGGTCATATCCGGCCCCGACACTGAATATCTGGGTTCGCCGCTTAGGCTGATCACAGACTTGGCAGTGGCGATATTGAGTCACTAACCGGTTAGTGATATGTAGTGAAAGTTAGGCCAGGATTCCTGCGCCTGGCTTTCGCTGCATATTGCTAACCGGGTAGCGGTTCAATATTGCTGATGCCTGGTTAGCAATCGGTGCTGCCTCTGCTTCACCCCAGAGTGCTCCCAAAACAGCCTAATGCTATATGGTTAGAATCAGGGCCTGTAGAGCCAGCAGCCGCAGATATTCAGCGGCACTAACTGTGTAAATGTCGAATATCGGGCCCACTGCCTTTAGCATTACTGCCCCCACCACATGGAACGTTCTTCCTTCCACAGCTTCTGATCCGGGCTGAAGATACATTATTTCAGTCTGGCCTTCCCCTAGTAATGGACTGGTATGTAATTAATTGCACATCGGTAGACCAAGTATATGAGAACACTTGTTTTTTTTATTTTGTCTGCACTACCTGTATGTGCTCTTCTTTGATATTCATTCGAATGTTCAGGCCATGCTATTATACTATCCCCATAGTTAATGTATTTGTATATTGAAATGTCAACCTGGCTGCAAAAAAACAACCTAGCAATAAACTATAACAAAACCGAAGCTCTGATCATAACAAGAGACCAAGCTTTCACACCCACGCCCTCCATCAACCTGAACAATGCCATCATACCAATAAGACAAGAGATAAAATACCTAGGAATAACACTTGACAGGGAGCTCAACCTACAATCCCACATTGCGAAGACCACCAGAAGCGCCTACGTCAAGATGAGGACAATCAGACGACTCAAACCCATCCTTGCTCCCGAGCATTTTCGGACAGTATGCCAAGCCATCATCACACCCACACTAGACTATTGCAACCACATCTACCTAGGACTACCAAAGAAATCAACCCAACCACTTCAACTAGCACAAAACACAGCCGCACGACTCATAACAGACAGCTCAACCCACGAACACATCACCCCCATACTATACCACCTTCACTGGCTCCCAATCAGCTCATGAGTCCGCTACAAAGTTCTCCTAACCACTTTCAAAATAATAAACAACCGATCTGCAGACAGCCTACAACAATTCATAACAACTGACAACAGCAAAAGACCAAGAAGAAAGGGAACATCGAACAACATCAGAACCCCAAAGGACTTCACCAGAACAAACCAATCCACATCAAAACGAGCGTTCACCCTAGCAGCCCCCGCCATGTGGAACTCTCTCCCCGACCACCTCAGAGCAACAAACAACACCAAAGAATTCAGAAAACTGCTTAAAACTGAACTATTCACAGGCTACTTCAAGGACCTCACAGAATGACTCCTAAGATAGCAAAGCCATCCATGTAAATATGTATCTTAAGCGCACGCTGTATATAGCTCACATCAAAATCATCCACACGCACTCAAGCAGCACACTGTATCATTTCTCACACTGCATGCTAATGACAACCTCACCCTTCATTGATTGTTTGCTGTGCCAACCGCTTTGATTTCATGATAAAGCGGTATACCAAGTCCGTTTAAATAAATAAATAAATAAATAAAATAAATAAAAAATATTATGCTGATGTTGTATTATGACTTTAAACCACCTATATATTTTTTAATAGATAGTATATCAAAATAAACAAACTTGAATCATAAGGAGGAGGCTGAGAAATACAAGCCAGCTGGTCAGACCTCAGTAGTAAGCAAATAAATGGAATTGCTTCTAAAACAGAGGATAATCAGTTTCTGGAATCTAGTGCATTACAGGACCTGAGGCTGCATGGTTTTAATAGAGGTAAGTCTTGTCGGACAAATCTAATAATTTTCTTTGACAGAGTAACCAATTCTAGGTGCGGTACACTTAGATTTCAGCAAGGCTTTTGAACTGGTTTTGCATAGGCAACTTATAAATAAACTGGACTTTAGTATAGGCTCTAAAGTGATTGACTGGGGTAGAAACTGGTTGAGTAGGAGGCAAAACAGTGTAGTGGTAAATAGAGTTCACTCCAAAGGTAGGGACATTGCCAGTGTAAGTTCTAACGAGCAGAACCCGTCTTCTATATATTCAAGTACAGTGCTGTATATGCCTTGTAGTGCTATAGAAATGATTAATAGCAGTAGTAGTGTGCCACAGGGATCAGTCTGTAAGTGATATTGCAGAAGGATGGTTGGGAAATGTGTGCCTTTTAGTGGATGACACTAAAGTCTACAAAAAGATAGGCACCCTGAACATAAGAAATGCCATACTGGGTCAGACCAAGGTCCATCAAGCCCAGTATCCTGTTTCCAACAGTGGCCAATCCAAGTCACAAGTACCTGGCAGGTTCCCAAAAAAGAATATAGGCTCTACAATATTTGTCCTGGGGTAAAGCGTAGTTACTCACCTGTAACAGGTGTTCTCCAGGAGCAGCAGGAATCAGTCCTCACTTATGGGTGACGTCGGCGCCGACGGAGCCCTCGCGGAGCAATTTTCCCCAGCTTTCAAAGAAAGCCTTTGGGAATTGCAGCGCGCATGCGCGGTCCTCTTCCCGCCCAAGGGTGCCATCTTAGCCAGTCAGATGACATAGCTAAAAAAGACAGCATAAAAATTAGCAAAAAAGTAAAGCAGACGATTGCAACTCCAAGGGGAGGAGGGAGGGTTGTGAGGACTGATTCCTGCTGCTCCAGGAGAACACCAGTTACAGGTGAGTAACTACGCTTTCTCCAGGACCAAGCAGGAAGTCAGTCCTCACTTATGGGACTCCCAAGCTCAAGGCTACCGGAGACCCTAAGCACAAAAATGAGCTCCCTCTAGCTCAGCAGCACAGAAGGAAAGAATCTTCGCTGAATTATTACCCACCGGTAGCCCACATCCGGGATGGAGGGTAGGAGTTGCTCAGACCTCAAAGAGATTACGGAGGACTGCCTGTCCGAAAGCACTGTCCCTGCGGGACTCCCTCTCGAGACAGTAATGGACCGCAAAAGTCTGGCTCGAAGACCAAGTAGCGGCCCGGCAGATGTCTGCCAGCGGAACAGAGCGGAGGTAAGCCACTGACGTGGCCTTTGCCCGAACGCAGTGAGCCGTGACTCGACCTTCCAAGGAGAGTCCGGCTGCCCCATAAGCCCAAGTGATACAGTCCGCAACCCAGATGAACAGAGTACGCTTGGAGACCGGGAGCCCCAATTTATTGGGGTCGAAAGATACAAAAAGCTGAGCAGCTTTACGGTGCTCCCGCGTACGGTCAAGGTAGAAGTTCAGAGCCCTTCTACAGTCCAGGGTATGGAGGACCGTTTCAGCTCGGCTGGAGTGTGGTCTGGGAAAGAAGGTTGGAAGTACCACCTCCTGATTGATATGAAAAGGGGAGACCACTTTCGGAAGAAATTTTGGGTGAGTCCGTAGGACTACCCTATTTTTGTAGAACCGAGTGTAAGGGGGATCAGACACGAGGGCCTGCAATTCACTTACGCGTCTAGCGGAAGTGAGGGCTATCAAGAACAGTGTTTTCCAAGAAGAAAACGGAAGAGAACAGGTAGCCATAGGTTCAAAAGGCGGACAGGTGATCCGCTGCAAAACCACATTCAGGTCCCAGTCAGGCGCTGGCGGGCGCAGAGGTGGTTTAAGTAGAAGAAGACCTCGGAGAAACCTCGCTACAAGAGGGTCGCTGGAAAGAGGTCTGCCGTCCACCGGCACATGATGTGCTGAAAGAGCACTGAGGTGAACTTTGACGGAGTTGGACTTAAGTCCCAGATTAGAGAGGTATAGCAAGTACTGCAGGATCACCGACACCGGGCAGGAGAAGGGATCCTGAGAATGTTGGGTACACCAAACGGAAAAGCGACGCCATTTAAGGGCGTAGCATTTGCGGGTAGAAGGTCGTCACGAAGCTAGGACGACCTCCTCCACCTCCGCCGGCAGGAGAAGGGGAGCGAGGACTACCCTCTCAGCAGCCAGGCCATGAGGTTGAGAGACCTGAGGTTGGGGTGTAGCAGAGACCCCTGATCCTGAGTGAGGAGATCCAGTTGTAACCCCAGATGGAATGGATCCTCCACCGCTAATTGCAGCAGGAGCGGAAACCACGGCTGTCTGGGCCAGCGAGGGGCCACCAGGATCATGAGGGCTTTGTCTCGGAGAACCTTGAAAAGAGTCCGGGAGACTAGCGGGATGGGAGGGAAAGCGTACAGAAGGCTCCCCGACCATGAGAGTAGAAAAGCGTCCGCCGCAACCCGAAGGGGGTGTGGCTGACGAGAGCAGAAGCGAGGAAGTTGCCGGTTGTGAGGACTGGCAAAGAGATCCATCGTGGGGAGGCCCCACTTTAGAAAGAGCTTCTGAACTACCAAGGGATCCAGACGCCACTCGTGCGGCTGGAGGATCCTGCTGAGTTTGTCCGCCAGGTAATTCTCTTGGCCTGGGAGATAAACTGCCTTGAGGAGAATGCCGTGACGGACGGCCCAAGAGCAGAGCTTCTGTGCCTCCCGGCAGAGAAGGAAGGAGCCCGTGCCCCCCTGCTTGTTCACGTAGAACATGGCAACTTGATTGTCCGTCTGGACAAGGACGGACTGGTGAGAAGTCAGGTGGGAGAAGGCCTTGAGAGCCAGGCGGATCGCCCTGAGCTCCAGGAAGTTGATCTGCTGAGCAGACTCCCACGCGGTCCAGAGGCCCTGAGTGCGTGCCCCTTGGCAGTGCGCTCCCCAGCCCAGGAGGGATGCATCTGTTGTCAGCACCCGGGCCGGCTGAGGTGACTGGAAAGGCATTCCGCAGATCAGGTTCGGCTGCTGAAGCCACCACCGGAGAGACGAGATCAGCGGCTCGGAGACGCGCACTAGGTCTGCTAGGCCGCCTGTGGCTTGTCGCCACTGCTGGCGGAGACACCATTGAGCAGGCCGCATATGCAGGCGGGCATTGGGGGTCACATGGACGGTGGAAGCCATATGGCCGAGCAGTCTCAGGAAGCGCCTGGCGGAGACCAGGGGCTGGCTGCGAAAACGGTCGGCTAGGTCCATGAGCCGTAGAGCCCTGTCGAGCGGTAGGTACGCTCGTGCCTGAGGAGTGTGCAGCCTTGCGCCGATGAACTCGAGATCCTGTGAGGGGAGCAAAGTGGACTTTGCGAAGTTTATAACAAAGCCCAAGTGCTGCAGAAGAGTCACCGTGCGGTGCGTGGCGTTGGTGACCTCCAGAGCGGACGCTGCTCTGATGAGCCAGTTGTCGAGGTACGGAAAGACATAGAGGCCGTGAAGCCGGAGATGGGCCGCCACCACCGCGAGACATTTTGTGAAGACTCGCGGTGCGGAGGACAGGCCAAAGGGCAGTACCCGGTACTGGTAATGATTTCCTGCCACCACAAACCGTAGGTATTGTCGGTGGCTTGGGTGGATGAGGATGTGCGTGTAGGCATCCTTTAGATCCAAGGAGCATAGCCAATCTCCCTGCTGGAGGTAGGGCAGAAGGATTCCAAGGGTAAGCATCTTGAACTTCTCTCGCACGAGGAACTTGTTGAGGTTGCGCAGGTCCAGGATGGGTCTGAGGCCTCCTGTTCTCTTTGGTATCAGAAAATACCTGGAGTAAAAGCCTTGACCTTTCAGGTGGTGGGGCACCGGTTCCACCGCCTGTTCCTGTAGAAGACCTGCTAACTCTTGAAGGAGTAATTCCCTGTGCAGAGGGGGTCGTGGAGGTTCTCCCGGAAAAAAGGAGGGAGGGACCTGGTGGAAGTGGAGAAGATAGCCTTCTCGCACGACTTGAAGCACCCAGGCATCTGAGGTGATGCTGGACCCACTGTGGGCGAAGTGAACCAGCCGGCCGCCGGTGCGGGGAGGAACCAGCGGGGGGGGGGAGGCTATGCTTAGTGAGTCAAAAACCCCACCCTGCGGAGCAGGGGCTGGTGGTGCAGGCTTGGGGGCTTGCTGCCTACGGGACCCGTTACCCCGTCCCTTGGCCTGCTGGCCCTGTTGGGGAGCTGCAGGGGCCTGATAATGGGGGTATTGTTTGTAGGCAGCCGCCTTCCTCGGGTAAAAGGACTTCTTTCCCGAGCCCTTCTTTTTCTGGGAAGGGGCGGAGGTCTTCCTAGAAAGCCTAGTCCTGGTGAGAGTCTCCGTCTCAATTTGTGCAGCCTTTTCAGCCATGGGCTTGCCAAAGAGGTTTTCGCCTCGGCAGGGGACATCGACCAACTTGTCCTGCACCCAGGGCTCGAGGTCAGATGACTGAAGCCAAGCCTGTCGGCGGGCACCGATGCCGGCTGCGGCCACTCGAGCCGACGCTTCAAAGCCATCGTAGGCTGCTCGGGATATGAATTTTGAGCATTCCCGAATACCAGTGGACAAGGCCAGGAACCTCCGCAAAGGTTCCTCGGACAAACCAGCGGAGAAGCCGGCTAGCTCTTTAGCCAGGTCTCGGAGATACATGCCCATGTATAGCTGGTAGGTCTGGACACGACACGCAAGCATAGAGCCCTGGAAACACTTCTTGCCAAGGCCATCCAGGTTACGGGCCTCCCTGCCAGGAGGCACCGAGGAGTGCATCTTCTGGCTCTTAAGACGATGCATGGCCGATTCCACTACCATGGAATGGTGTGGCAGCTGTGCTTTTTGGAAGCCAGGGCTCTTGCGGACTCGATAGATAGAATCGACCCGCTTGCTCAGGACCGGCGAGGTGGCCGGACTCTCCCACATGCGGAAGAGTAGTCGTTCCAGCATGGGAGGAACCGGTACAGTAAAGTGTTCCCTTGCGGGAGAGTCATACTGGAGGGCGTCGAGCTCTTCGGCTCGAGGCTCCTCCTCGGGGTCCGCAGGGAAGGCCAAAGCCTTGGCCATATCCCTGACGAAGTCCGAGAACCGGGCATCCTCCGGGGGGGACTGCTTCCGAGGCTCGGACTCCGGTGAGTCCGAGGGGACACACCGAGTCCGGAAAGAATCAGGCGACTCTTCCTCTTCCGACTCCCAGACCGACTCCGACGAGGACTCGGTGGGGTCGGCCCGGGCAGGGCGCGGCGCCTGCCGCCCCGACGCCGAGGGAGTCGGCGTCGGCGACCTCGGTCCCGAACGGGAGGCCGAGGGTGACCTCGACCGAGGATCGACTCGAGTTCGCATCGACTCGAGGAGCGGCTCGGTCTCCGGGGTCGACTTGGACGTCGACGTCCCGGCGGTCGGGGCAGCGGCGCCAGCGAAGCCAGCGAGCAGTGCCCGCTGCTGGTCCATGAAGGCAGACAATCTGCTCTCCAAGGCCGTCAACCTGAGTCCGAGCTCAGGTGACCCAGCAGCCCCCGACTCGGGCCCCGACGGCGTCGGGCCCGACGTCGGCTGTCTCGGAGGCGAGTCCAGGAGGACCACAGGACTTACCCGAGCAGGCAGCTCCGACTCCAGGCGAGGTCGCTTCGTGAGATGCTCCTTCTCCAAGGACCCGGGACGGCTATCGGGGCTATGCGACCTGGCCCTCGCGGAGCCAGGAGCGTCCACCGACGCCGCCCTCGCGGGTTTCACCTTACGACGATGGTCCCCGGAGGGAGAACCCCTGTCGGAGGAACTCCGGCGACGGTCCGAGCTGGAACCTTTGGACGCGGAGGCCTCCGACGAGGTCCGGGTACGGCTGGGGTCAGCGAAGATCCTATCCCGCTGATGCCGCCGACTTCTCAACGCTTTGGAGGACATTTTGCCGCAGGGCCCACAGATCAGTTCTTCATGATCCGGGCCCAGGCAGCGGAGGCAAAAGTCGTGTGTGTCAGTTAGTGACATATTTCGGTCACACTGACCACACCGCTTGAAACCACTGGCAGCCATCGGGGGAAAAAGGGCCCCGGCGAGGTCAAAGGACCGTGCTGCCAGGGAAAAACCGAAACGAAAAACTGACTAAGTCAGAAAAACCGAAAAATAAGAAGAACAATCAACTTTTTCGCGGGGACACGACGGGTACGTCTGTAGGGCTCCGTGGAAAAAAGAAGACTGGCTAAGATGGCACCCTTGGGTGGGAAGAGGACCGCGCATGCGCGCTGCAATTCCCAAAGGCTTTCTTTGAAAGCTGGGGAAAATTGCTCCGCGAGGGCTCCGTCGGCGCCGACGTCACCCATAAGTGAGGACTGACTTCCTGCTTGGTCCTGGAGAAACAGTGGATTTCCCAAGTCCTCTTTAATAATGGTTCATGTACCTTTCCTCCAGGAACTTGTCCAAAACTTTTTTTTAAACCCAGCTACACTAACAGCTTTTACTACATCCTCTGGAAACAAATTCCAGAGTTTGCATTGCATGAAAAAATATTTTCTCTCATTAGTCTTAAATGGGTTACATTGTAGCTTCATTGCACGTCGCCTAGTCTTTCTACTTCTTGATGGAGTAAACAACCAATCTATGTTTACCCATTCTACTCTATTCATCAATTTATAGACCTCTATCATATCTCCCCCTATTTTCCAAGTTGAAGAGCCCTAAACTTTTAAGTCTTTCCTCATAGGGGTATCGTTCCATCCCCTTTACCAACCTGCAAGATGTTGTTAATATGAAGTGAAGCTTGAGGAATGGTCAAGAGTATGGCAGATTTCATGCTAAAAGATGCAGTATAGGGACATGAAGTTCTTCTGTGTATGAAAAACCATGTTAAAACACTCGGCCCAGTGTGCAGCGGCGGCCAAGAGAGCAAATAGAATGCTAGGTATGATAAGGAAAGGAATGGAAAATAAAACAAAAGATATTATAATGCCTCTATATCGTTCCATGGTGAGACCGCACCTTGAATATTGTGTGCAATTCTGGTCGCCGTATCTTAAAAAGGATATAGCGATTTTAGAAAAGGTACAGAGAAGAGCCACCAAAATGGTAAAGGGGATGGAAGAATACTCCTATGAAGAAAGGCTAAAAAGGTTAGGGCTCTTTAACCTGGAAAAGAGACGGCTGAGGGGAGATATGATAGAAGTCTATAAATTAATGAACGGAGTGGAACGGGTAAACGTAGATCGATTGTTTACCTTATCAGAATATAGAAAGACTAGGGGACCTGCAATGAAGCTACAGGGTAAACTATTTAAGACTAATAAAAGAAAATATTTTTTCACTCAACGTGTAATCAAACACTGGAATTTGTTACCGGAGGATGTAGTAAAGGCTGTTAGTGTAGCTGGGTTTAAAAAAGGTTTGGACAAGTTCCTGGAGGAAAGGTCCATAAACCATTATTAAGAAGTGACCGAAGATATCAATGCTTGACCCAGTACAAGCATTGTGGAACTTGTGTCTCTTGGGGAAACTGCTAGGTACATATGACCTAGATTGGCCACTGTTGGAAACAGAATACTGGTCTTGATGGACCTTGGTCTGACCCAGTATGGCATATCTTATGTTCTTATGAAAGAAGTGCAGGATCTGGGGATGATTGTAACTGATGATCTTAAGGAAGTCAAATGGGTATAAAAGGTAAGGGGGTTTTCCCTCCCATCTGGGGGACTTTCTTATAGGTCCACTTTTGGAAAGGTCATCTTGTGATTTCGCTAAACTGGAAAGCTATAGGCCCTATCTTACCTTTTATGGACAAAATAATGGAGAAAGTTGTGGCCTGACAGTTGGACTCCAATGTAGTTCTGGACGATGACCAGGAGAAGGACCGCAGAGTGACTGTTTCTGAGGATCTCAAGGTGGCAAAAACAATGCGACAAGGTGGTAGCCAATGCCAGAAGGATGCTGGGTTGCATACAGAGAGGAATAACCAGCAAAAAGGAGAAGTTGTTGGTGAAGCCTCACTTGGAATATTGTGTTCAGTTTTGGAGACCATATCTCACAAAGGATATAAAAAAAACTTGAAACGGTTCAGACGAAGGAGACCAAAATGATTTGGAGCCTGTGCCAGAAGACAAATGACAAGAGACTTGAATACCCTAGAGGAGAGGAGAGACAGGGGAGATATGATTAGGGTTGCCAACTGGCCAGTATTCAACCGGCCTGGCAGGTTTTTATAGAGCCAGGCTGGCTGCCGGCAGCAAGTTAAAAACGGACACGGGACCAGGATCAGCCAGAGCAGAAAACCGGTTTTTCATTTCCCACTGCCGCCTCACCCTCCCTTCCTCCGATCCAGCCGCGGCTCCTGCATCTTACAGAGCCGTGGCTGTGATAGCGCTAATAATTGAAAAAAAAAGCAAACCGGTGTGGAGCCTTCCGGCCTCTGCTATGCAACCCCTGCTGCTACATCCCACCCCTTTAAGGAAGTTAGAGGGAGCAGAATACAGCAGCAGGGGTTGTATAGAAGAGGCCGGAAGGCTCTGCACTGGTTTTGCTTTTATTTTCAATTATTAGCGCTATCGCAGAAGCGGCTCTGTAAGACACAGGGAGCTGCTGCTGCCAGGAGAGGGGGGGGGGCAGGAAGGGAGTTGACATGGAGGAAGATAGGGGCAGGAAGGGAGCTGACAGGAGGGGGGAAGGTGGGGGCTGGATAGGAGCTGACAGGAGGGGGCAGGTGGGGGCTGGAAGGGAAATGACATGAGGCAGAAAAGAGGGGACAGGAAGGGAGCTGACACAGGGGGGAAGTTGGGGGCAGGAAGAGAGCTGACATGGGGGAACGAAGGGGGCTGGGAGCTGACACAGGGAAGGAGGGGGCTGGAAGGGGGCTGACATGGGGGGAAGGTGGAAGCTGGAAGGGAGCTGACATAGGGGAAGGAGGGGGATGGAAAGGAGCTGACAGAAGAGGGAATGAGATGGAAAGAAGCAGACTGACATGGGGGGGGAGGTGGAGTCTGGAAGGGAGCTGACATGGGGGAAGGAGGAGTCCGGAAGGGAGCTGACAGAGGGTGGAAGGAGAGGGCTGGAAGGGAGCTGACATGGCGGGGGAGGTGGAGACTGGAAGGGAGTTGACATGGGGGAAGGAGAGGGCTGGAAAGGAGCTGACAGAAGGGAGAAGGAGGGGGCTGGAAGGGAGCTGACATGGGGGTGAGGAAGGTGGAGGCTGGAAGGAAGCCGACACAGGGGAGAGGTGGGAGCTGGAAGGCAGCTGACACGGGGGAAGGCGAGAGCTAGGGGGGAAGGCGGGGCTGGAAAGGAGCTGACACTGGAAGGAAAGGGCTGGAAAGGAGCTGACTGGGAGAAGGTGGGAGTTGGAAGAGAGCTGACAGAGGGGGGAAGGAAAGGGCTGGAAGGTAGCTGACATGGGGGAAGTTGGGGGCTGGAAAGGAGCTGACATGGGGGAAGGTGGGGGCTGGAAGGGAGCTGACATGCGGGAAAGGTGGGGGCTGGAAGGGAGCTGACATGCGGGGAAGGTGGGGGCTGGAAGGGAGCTGACATGCGGGGAAGGTGGGGGCTGGAAGGGAGCTGACATGCGGGGACGGTGGGGGCTGGAAGGGAGCTGACATGCGGGGAAGGTGGGGGCTGGAAGGGAGTTGACATGGGGGAAGAAGGGGGCTGGAAGGAAGCTGGCAGAGGGTGGAAGGAGAGGGCTGTAAGGCAGCTGACGGGGGGAGGGGGGGTGGAAGGTGGAGGCTGGAAGGGAGCTGACACAGGGGGAAGGAGGGGGCTGGAAGGTTGTAGTCACTTATTCTGTATTTGGTGAGGGTCTGTGACTGAGGCCAAGTGTTCTGTTAACATGGAGTTGCACCTAGGGATCTATACTTTACTGTAGTAATTTGATTTGTTCAGCTTTTCAAACAGATGTATGGATGTTCTATAATTTACGGCCTCCTGCAGTATTTATAGTGCTGCTTTTTTCTGGTTAGGCCCTTTGTTGTATGGGTTTTGCAAGTTTATGGTGGTATGGTATGGTAGATTTGGCCTTGTAGATCTTCAGTGATTTTGTAGGGTTTTATATTAGTTCACCTATATGCCTGGTACTGAAGAATGTTTATATTGTTGTTAGTGAGATGACCAGAATCAGATTTTTTTTTTTGGACTATCACAGCCTGTTTGTATGATGCTAAGTATTTACTGCTACGTAGTTATTTTTATTCTGGCTATGCATTTGCCCTTTCACTGCAATTTTCTAACAACATTGGATCTGAAAGAGAAAAAGAGTTCATAAAGGAGTTTTGTGAAAAAGGAGGGTGGGGTGTAGCCAACATTAATAATAATGAGGGAGGGGCACTGATTTATTGGTTGCAGGGGAGCGCCAGAAACTCTAGCACCAGCCCTGCCAGGGCCGGCAGTACGCATGCAGCAAGACAGCTTTGGGGCTGCAAATGGCCATGGTGGGCCCAAGTCAGCCTTGGGTAGCAACGGCAGAATTTAAAAAGAAATGTGAAGCCGCGGTGTTGGGCTCAGGTAGCATGTGGGGTCATGCAGGTGTCAGGGGGAGCTGTGATCACCATGGCTGCTCCCGTTTAAGACCTGTGGTGCTTGTGGCTACTCCCAGGTGTTGCTGTCACAATCCTGACAGCAGTCCAGTACTGTAGAGTAGCCACAAGCACCACGGGCCTTAAACAGGAGCAGCTAGGTGATCGCAGCTCTCACAAACACCTGCATGGCCCCATATGCTGCCTGAGCCCAGCCCCACACATTGCATTGCCTAAAGCCCACCAGCAAGATGTGCCTTTTTCAGTTTCAGACAGATCTGAGGCCCTCTCTGGCTTGTGGGTCCAGGGCAATTTCCAGGTTGTATCCCTCCTAATACCAATCCTGACATCTGCTGTCTTTTATTTTGCACAGTACAGGAAAAATGCATTTCTATTTTTCTTGTGCTGCACTACATGCAGCGTCTGGCTTTCAGGTTTTAGTTTAATTTTTGTCTATATATTTCTCTTTTTGTTTTGTGCTCATTTATTGATTAAGGCCTATCTATATTGTGTGTGTGTGTACAACCAATGCTGGGTATTCGGTTGGTAGGGAATTTCTGTTTAAGAATGTGTAGCAGTTTTGCTTGTTCAGTTTACACATTGCCCTCTCTGCAATTATTTTTTGGGGGCAGGGGGTGGGGCAAGGGTGGGGTGGGGGGCAGGATAGTGGGCGGGGCAGGGGTAGGCATGGGCGGAGCATGGCTAGCCACAGGTGGCGGGTTTTTCTCTTTCAAAAAGTTGGCAACCCTAGATATGATACAGATGTTTAAATACTTAAAGGGTATCAATGAACAAACAAACCTTTTGCAAAGAAGGGGGAAGCTATACAACTAGAGAATATAAAATGAAACTGCAGGAGGTAAATTTAAAAGCAACGTCAGAAAATACTTTTTCACTGAAAGGTGGTGGATGCTTGGAATGCCCTCCTGATGGAGGTGGTAGGGGAAAATACAATGACAGAATTCAAAATGGTATGGGACAGACACAGTGGATCCCTTTATAGCAAGAGGATAACATCAAAATAAACGTAAGTATTTTTTATACCTCAACAAATAGAGAGGGATGACCTGCACGGAGCAGCGGGGGCACTATTGTAGTTGATATGGAAGGGCAGACTAGATAGGCCATGTGGTCTTTTTCTGCCGTCATGTTTCTATATTTTGATGTTACTACTCTAGCCAGCTTACTGAGCAGACTAGATGGACGATACTGGTCTTTATCTGCTTTCATATATTATGTTACTATGACTAATCAGGTTTTTGATACCATCGATGATACCATTTTAGTGAAATTCTTATTGGTGATTGGGATCAGGGGTGAAGTGTTGCGGTGGTTTATTTCTTATTTAAGTGATAGAGATCAATGTATATAATTCTGGGATGAGTATTTGGCACCATGGGCTTTGACCCAGGGGTTATCCCAGTGCCTGGTGCTTTCACCCTTGTATTTTATTTGTATATGACCCCAATATGTAAGGCTTTGAGAGTGACTGGATTGAAGTTTTATCTATATGCTGATGACGTTGAGGCATGCTTCATCAGGGGGGATGCCATCTATGGATGAGGAAATTAAGACGGTCTTTTACTAACGGGCGCTAAGGTGTTGCACCCAACATCCAATAGCAGTGAAATCATGGTGCATTAGGTGCAACGCCAACTTGTTAACTGTGGAGAATCCTGAAAAGCAGTAAACGCGAAGCCCTGTCCCCTAGCGCGAGTGCACCTAATGGCAGCTACTGAGGTAGCGTTGGGCGAACCTATGCTAAAGCAGTTACCGCATGGTTTGAACACAGTGAACTGGGAGGAGTAGCCTAGTGGTTGGGGCAAGGTACTTCAGGCCGGAAGGTCGGAGGTTCAAATCCCACTAGAGGACAGCAACCTTGGGCCGGAAGGACTGGGGTTTTTAGTCCCACAGATGCTCCTTGTGGTCTTGGGCAAGCCACTTAACCCTCCATTGCCCATGTTCCCTGTAAGTATTAGTGTATGTGTCTCATATCCCCGCGTGTTAAATGTATCCCCCAATTGTGTTGTGACCGCTTTGATTGAAGGATAAGGCGGTATACAAAAACAGTCTAAATAAAAATAAATAAATAAAAATAACTGTGCTGCACTTGCCAGTCTCAGTCTCCTCCCCTAACCTGCCTACTTATGAGGGTTGCACAGTTAGCGCAGGAGTCGCCCTGTGTAGCTGGCAATGTCTGTACCAGCATACCTCTAGCATGTGCCTGAACATGTACTGCCAGCTAGTGCCCATTAAAGACCCCCCTAAGTCTTGGATGGAGCAAGTGGAGAAGTGGTTTCAGGGTTTTTCTCTTAAACTGACTTGTAAAAACAGATTTTTTTAAAATGTGGGGGGTTTTTTTGCTTTCTCAGCGGGGGATGGGGCCCCACCCTTAAAGTATGTCTGTTGAAGCCTGGGGGTTCAGATTAATTCTCAGTTCCTGGTACATGAATGTCTATTGGCCATGGTGAAGGAGTATAGTCTTTGCTATGGCAGATTAGGAAATTATGCCCATATATTTTGGAGTCCAGTTTGGTCACAATTATGACAGCATTCGTGCTCCCATGATTGGATTACTGCACTTATCTATTGTTGAGTTACCATATAGAGAACTGCAGCATTTGCAACTCACTCAGAATACTGCTGCACATTTGGTAAGGGCCTCCACAAATTTGACCATGTTTTTCCCTGTACTGAAACAATTGCATTAGTTACTGATTTGGCAGCAGGTAAGGTATAAGTTTTTACTGTTGACTTTTAAAGCCTTACATGGGAAGACCCCAAAGTACTTGAAAGTGCAGTTGGAGTCTTATGTACCAAGGCAAGTGCCATGTTCGCAGGCCAGGCATATGCTGGCAGTTCCAAGTATCTAGGTACACAAAGAGAGGTTTCGGTCCTGGGCTTTTTTGTACAAGCCCCCCTTTTAAGGCATTCATTCACGGTGCCTGCAGGTTTGACCATGTCATCACTGATCACTGGCTTCCCATATCACATACAAATTTCTCATACTGATGTACCATGCCCTTCATTTCAGCTACTCTCTTTTTCTCTCACACTTCTTGTCACCATATATCCCTCAACACGGTCTTTGTTCCGCCTCCCAACATCTCCTCAATATTCATGTTGCCTTTACCTATCTCTCCCGCAGTCCTGATTTGACTACTTCCTCCCCCCTTTTCTGTCTACCCTAAGTGCTTTTCTCTTTGCTATGTGACCTCTTTCCTGTCCTGTCCACCAATGGCGTTCCTTTCACTTTCTGACCTGCAGCGACTATGTTATCCTATTGTAAACTGCCCTGATGCTTTTGCCTGAGTGGTATATCAAATGTATGAATAAAGATAAAGATTTCCTCCGTTCTGTCTGCTTGTCTATAGCACGTTCCTCCTCTTTTCATGTTGTCACCCTCATCCTTTGGAACTCCCTTCCCTCTGTTCTCTGCTGCCAACTTTCCTTTATCTGCTTTAAGTCCCAGCTAAAAACCCTCTTCATCTTAGTCTTCCCTTTGGCAGGGTGCCCTTGACCCTCCTTTCCTCTCGCATGTCTGTTCCTTCTTCCAGACTCTTCAAGAGCAGCACTGGCCAATGGTATGTCTTTGTTTCTCCCTTCCCCTTCCTTCCTTCTGTGTTCCTCTGTTTATTTCAACACTCACTTCCAATTGTAACCTACAATAGGCCCTCCTCTCATTCCCTTGCCCTTTGTGTTTTTTCATCTTCCCATATTTAGTTTTTCTTTGCATTGTGCTCCACCCCATTGCTATTTTATTCTGTTAACTGTCTCAGTGCCATGGCTATAGGCGGTATATCAAATAAAAACAAACTGTAGCTCACTGCCCCTAGATTTACTGGGCTGTGGAGATTTGTGGTATTTGCAAATGCAATGTGTGCCTTTGAGTCAGCTCTTGGGTTTTCTTGGCAGTGTGGCCGGAAGTAGATTGCCAGGCCTTTCTTCCGAGACAAAGGAGGGTTAAGTGATTTGCCCAAGACCTCAAGGAGTGCTAGTGGGAATCAAACCCTGGTATCTTGGTTACCAAGCCAGTGCTCTATCCATTAGGTTACACCTCCACTCCTTGTGGGATTTTAGACAGGGTTTAAAAATATGTGCGTTTGAGAAAGCTTTTAGTGGGGTAGGTGATAAGGTTTTGATTTTGGCTGTGATCCTTCAGCATAGGGTGGGGTTCTGAGACTGTATTTTTGTTTATTTTATACTGTTATGGGTTGGGGGGCGCTGATTCGCTTGTATATTTTTGAATTTTGCACATAGTTGAGTATGGATACAGAATATACCCCACACTGAATTCAGCTTGCCACTTAACATGCCCAGTCGCCAGTCCTGCAGGGTCCCTCTAATTTCTCACAATCTGCTTGTGTTTTAACAGCTTTGAATAATCTGATCACCTAACTTGTTGCTGCCTTTAATAGGGAGATATATGACTCTGTTAAATAGTACTGGTCCCAGTACTGATCCCTATGACATTCCATTATTTATCTTTCTCCACTGGGAAACCTGTTTATATTGGAGGTTTTATTCTTCTTCCCTTTCTCAGTATTTTACATTTGTAAACCACCTTGAAAGGTTTTGTTTGAAAGGTGGTTAAGCACATCTGTGCAAATAAACAAACAAAAACAAACTTTAAATACATTTTATAGACTGATAAGACTTCCCTTTGCAAATTCCATGTTGGCTCCTTCCTATTAAGTCAGGTCTAGCCATATGGCCAGTAATTTTCTTTTTCAGATTAGTTTCTACCATTTTGCCCAATACTGGCATCAGACTTACTGGCCTATAGTTCCCAGATCACCCCTGGAGATCTTTTAAAAGGCAAGAAAATACTTGCTGATTCAGGTAAAAGACATCAGGGTGGGGGTGGGAGTTCAAGAAGCTGGTGTTGGGCTGTGTGTGGATGCATTAAGTTTATCTACTCAAGGTGGAAGAATCTCAGCTGGACAGAGTGAAAAGGCTATCAGAAAGCCTTTGACAAGGTCCCTCATCCGAGACTTTTGGCAAAACTAAAGAGCCATGGGATAGGAGGCAGTGTACTACTGTGGATCAGGAACTGGTTAAAAGACAGAAAGAAGAGCGTAGGGCTAAATGGCCAATTTTCCCAATGAAGAAAGGTGAATAGTGGTGTACCCCAGGGATCTGTGCTGGGTCCGCTGCTTTTTGACATATTCATAAATGACCTGGAAAGTGGAATAACAAGTGAGGTTATCAAATTTGCAGATGACACAAAACTATTTAAAGTTGTTAAAACCCAAGAGGATTGTGGAAAATTTCAAGAGGATCTTGATAAATTGGAAGACTGGGCATCAAAATGGCAGATGAAATTTAATGTGGACAAGTGCAAAGTTATGCACCTAGGGAAGAACAACCCAAACTATGGTTGCACAATGCAAGGTTCCACATTAGGAACCACCACCCAGGAAAAAGATTTAGGCGTCATTGTGGATAACATGTTGAAACCCTCCGCCCAGTGTGCATCGGCAGCCAAGATAGCAAATAGAATGCTAGGTATCATAAGGAAAGGAATGGAAAATAAAACAAAAGATATTATAATGCCTCTATACCGTTCCATGGTGAGACCGCACCTTGAATATTGTGTGCAATTCTGGTCGCCGTATCTTAAAAAGGATATAGCGTTATTAGAAAAGGTTCAGAGAAGAGCCACCAAAATGGTAAAGGGGATGGAAGGATACTCCTATGAAGAAAGGCTAAAAAGGTTAGGGTTCTTTACCCTGGAAAAGAGACGGCTGAGGGGAGATATGATAGAAGTCTATAAATTAATGAATGGAGTGGAACGGGTAAACGTAGATCAATTGTTTACGTTATCAGAATATAGAAAGACTAGGGGACCTGCAATGAAGCTACAGGGTAAACTATTTAAGACTAATAAAAGAAAATATTTTTTCACTCAACGTGTAATCAAACTCTGGAATTTGTTACCAGAGGATGTAGTAAAGGCTGTTAGTGTAGCTGGGTTTAAAAAAGGTTTGGACAAGTTCCTGGAGGAAAGGTCCATAAACCATTATTAAGAAGGGACCCAGGATATCAGTGCTTGACCAGTACAAGCATTGCGGAACCTGTGTCTTTTGGGGAAACTGCTAGGTACATATGACCTAGATTGGCCACTGTTGGAAACAGGATACTGGGCTTGATGGTCTGACCCAGTATGGGATATCTTATGTTCTTATGTAAGGCTAATTTGTTCTTTTTCTGTTATCTTTTACTATGTTCCCAGGAAGGCAGACCCGAATTTAGGTATAGGCAATGGAGACAACTGCCTCTGGCGCTAAATTTTGATAGGCGCAGGAGTATTACCTCAACTGCCATGCCTCGATCTGAGCTTGATGCTGCATCTCAGTGATCATGTCGCTGATTGGCTCAGTCTCCCTCATCCGATTGGCTCTGCCCCGATGTCCTGCTTAGCAATGCAATCCTAGCCCCGAACGGCAGCAGCAAGTTCATTAATTAAATTCAGCCCAGTCCCACCTTCTCCCCTGCAGGGTTTCTATGGTAACAGGAAGCCCCAGAGAGGAAAGGACACTGCTGGATCTGGGCAGCCCTGGGCTGAATTTAATTAAGGACTGGGTTGCGCTGGTAAGCAGAAGATTGGGGCAGAGCCGATTGAGAGGGGGAGGGCACCAAAGCCAATGGGGGTGGGGGGTTAAACTGTTTTACTATTAACGTTATATGTAAACCACACTGATTTCAAAGAGTGCGGTATAGAAAAGCAAATAAATAAATAAATTGTTGCTTATGGATGCCAACAAAGTAAATCTGGCCCTGCTGGAAGGTCACTTTAGAGAAGTCTTTCTGCATGCAAAACTTCCTTTACATGCAGAAAAGGGGCTTTTCTAAAACTGCGTGGCTGGATCTATGTGTATTAATTCACAGTGCTCTGTGTACATGTTCACAGAGGCAGAGATGAGAAAGAGTTTTGATGTACATAGGTAAACGCAAAGAGCTATGTGCATACATTTATGCCTGCCTTGGAGAATGTAAATTAGGGTTTTTGAATTTGGGTGCTACTGGGGCATTTATTCTATAAATGCATAGAGGCACCTATACTGACTTTATAAAATACAAAACAAATAACACCATGTTGAAATTGTGATAAACACTAAATACAAAACCAAATTAATTCAACACACATTCATACTAAATACACAGTATAGCACCCTCAAAAGAGGGGTTATTTTTTTAGTTTTTTTAAATTTTTAAGAGGCATCAAAACCAAAGCAACACAGTAGATACTTTTTCAGGGCTTATCATGAAGATGCATTTATCATCATTTGACTTTAAATTTTTATATAAAAGAGCGTGGACCAACTCACATTGGAAGGAAAGCAACATACAAAAACCTATAGCCGTATCAAGGGCTGTGTGAGTGCTATGGCCACACAGGATGCAAGTTCAAAAGGGGCAGTGATATCATCACTGGGCTGGCCAGGAAGCTCAAAAAGAGTGAATTTTTGCACATAACTGGATGGGGGCGCCAGATTCATTAGTTGCCAGGGGCACATTTCTAGCTTGGTATAGTTCTGCAAAAAAACCATTCTTACTAGATTTTGAATTTTGTAAAAAGCAGAGAACATAAAATCATGCTCTTAACACAGAGTTGTGAAGAAATACTTCACTTTTCATTCTTTTAGTGGGCAAATTCATTTCTATACTTCATTCAGTGGCAAGACAAAGCTGTTCTGTTAAACAGACATCATTGTTTCGGATAATCCTGCATTAGGGGTCAACCAAAAATCAAGAGCTTGCTCTTTCAGCAAGCAAAAGACTAGGGCCCGGTGTAAAGAACAACACTGACAGCGCTATTTTTAAAAGGGCAAATAGCCCCACCTCTTTTTTAATACTAATCAAATAAACTACAAAATGCTGCCCATTCAGTATCAGTGTTGAGAGGTCTATCTGTTTTTGGATTTGCAAATTACTTGATCAGGCTTTGATTTAGTATTTTAGATGTACGGAAAACCTACAGACCGCAACACTTTAGGAGTCTTTACTAAAGGGCACTAACTGTCAGTGATGATCTGGCATGTGCTAAAGGCACGCATTGGACATGCGCTGACAGGTAGCGCTCGGCTATGACAACATGGGCTTATTTTGGCACTAACTGCCCATGGTGCTTTAGGTTTGCAAGTGGACAATTTGGAGACAGAGAGTGGTCAAGGTGAGCGACGTGTAGTTGGCGCATCCATGATACCTGCATGGCGAACAAGTAGTGTGGGTGTATGCACCGCCACCTTCATAGGTGGAAATAAGTGTACTCCTGCCGTTGTCATGCCGTGGAAGAGCTGTATGTACTGTATTAACTGCTGGGAACATGATTTCCATGCCCCAGGTAGGTAAAGTCAGTGTTACTCTAATGCACCATGGATTTGCACGTTATCAGCATGCTAGGTGCAACACCACAGTGCCCTGTAGAAAAAGGGCCCCTTTGTTGCATTATCGCAGTGCACATTTGAAGCTTTAAAAGACAGATTGCCAGTCAGCCAAATTTTTGAGGCTGCGGTGTACCTGTTCCACAGAGACTGACTTCAAGGTTAAGTCAACTTATGTCACAGATTTTTTTCAACCAGGCTATCCTTTAGACCAAGTTAAACGAGCCTTCCTTTGAGCAAAGTCTGAAAATAGAACATTATCGCTGCAATCAAATAAAAATAATAGAGAGCAAATGAAATTAACATGTTTTATCTTTTTCACCAGATATAAATAAAGTACAATGGGTCATGCATAAGCATCGGAATGTTTTGCAACATTATGAAGTTTTCCAACAGTCGCTTTTTCAATATAGCTTAAATTTACGAGACATGTTGGTACATTCAACTTATGCGGACCAAAATACACAGGAAGAACAGGAACTGTTTGGTTTTACACAGTTTGTAAAGCTTGTCTGCAAGTTCTAGTAGATAATCCTTTGCTCTTACCATGAAAAAAACTTATTTGGATCTAATTTAACTGTAATTGTTGTACAGCAGGGGTGTTTTATATCATTTTATGTCCCTACTCTTTGATTTATATGGGACAGACAAGTAGGAGTTTTCACAACCATAGGATCAGAATTGTCAGTCAGAAAAGATGCGCCTCTGGTGGCTCGCTGTGTTGAGCACCAGCACTCCTTTACCTATCTGATCGAATCCAACTTTCACCCCTCAGTGGTGATTTAAATTTATTATTATTAAAAAAGCAATAGAAGTGGATTTTGAAGCTGGATACAATCTCTCCAAATGGCCTCAACATTGATATTGAATAGTCAGTATTTTATTAAGTTTTAGCTTTTTTTAAAATGATTATTTGATTAGTGATAAAAAAAGAAGTGGGACTATTTGCCCTTAAAAAATGGCACTTTCAACGTTAGTTTTTACACAGGGATCTGATCTTTTGCTTGCTGTAAGAGCGAGCTCCTGATTTTTAGTTGACCCCCAATGCAGGACTATCTGAAATATTGACATCGTGTCAACAGAAAAGCTTTGGTCTTGCCACTGAATGAAGCACAGAAATGAATTTTCTCACTAAAAGAATGAAAAACTAAATATTTTTTCATGAGTCTGTGTTACCAGCATAATTATGGTTCTCCGTTTTTTACAAAATTCAAAATCTTGTAAGAGTGGGTTTTTGTATGTTGTTTTTCCCATTTTGTGAGTTTATTCAGACTCTTTTATATAAAAATGTTTAGAGACAGCTGATGATAAATGTATTTTCATAATAAGGCTTTAAAAAGTGGCCATAATGACGCTTTGGTTTCAATGCCTCTTAAAAAATTTAAAAAAAGACTAAAAATTTAAAAATCCTTTTGGCGTTATTATACTGTGTATTTATATGAATGTGTTTGAATTAATTTGGTTTGTATTTAGTCTCTACAAAATAAGCACAAAATAGATGCACTAATCACATTTTTAGGCACCCTATTAACAAAATTCTAGTAAATACTATGGAGCAATACTTTTGTCATAGGTGATTGATCAGTTGAACTGAATAAAAATATGAAATGCTCATTTTAATTTCATCACAAGTACATGTAACCACCGATTTAAACAAGGAAGAAAAATCAGTGAAGAAAATTGCATTTTACATAGAGTTTTTTCCAGTGATTCCAGAAAGCTTAGGTTTTGGAGATACAGAATCTAGACTGTACTGTAGTATCAGTATCAGCTGCTCCCAGGACACAAAGGGGTGGAGAAGCCGTGCACAGGAGATTTTCCAAGCTGCTAGCACTGCATTACTATGGAGCCAGTAACCACTGAAAACTGGGAAATGATTTTAATCTGATCTTAAATCACTGGATTCAACTGGGGAAACGATTACAATCTGTAAAAAGTATCCTGATGGCTTATGTGTAGTTTTCGATAAAAGAAAAGAGTTTCAGTTTTTTCTTAACCATAATTACTGTGCTGGGAAACACCGTGATGAGAATTGCTCAGATGTGGTATTATTTGATCTGCAATAAATTATTTTTCCAGTTCGTTTGGTGCTATTTTGTAACAGTAGCTGTAATCCTACAGACTCAGGCTCACCAAGTCCTGATGTTCACTAATCTCCAAATGTGTTTCCTCTGCTATCATTGCTCAAAATGTAAACAGCAACATCCGAGCATTTCAGAGACAGCAGATGGATTTTTATATTGGCTACTATTTCATGTTCAGACAGAGGCTGCAGTATTAAAACTATAGCCTCAAAGCTCCTGAGTTTGCTTCGGCAAGATTAATTCTCTGAAATTAATTGGGACAAGATTGAAAAGGAAATTAAGATGCAGCTGAGTGAGCAGCCCTTTTAAACACCTTTTCCTGCTCTGTTCAAACTTGAATTCTATGGCGGTCACAGACTTCATGTGAATTAATTTATGAAAAGAAAGCTCTTAAAAACAATTGATTATGTGCAAGGAAATTTGCACAGAAGCCACAATCTGGAGCCACTGAAGATAATTAAAGCCCAGAGCAGCATCCGTTTCAACAGGAAGAAAATAAGATTATTTTATAAACAATTGGACAAAAAGAACTACTAAAACAAAGCTACTTAGTTTTAATAGGTATTTTCGGAACACAGCAGATCACCAGCCACACAATTAAATGTCATCCTGACAGCACAATTCTCTTCCAGAGCTTTCTAGGAGATTCGTCAGCTCCACCGGACATGTGCTGCAGTTTCCACAGAACCACATGTCCACAATGTGCCCCATTTCTATCAATAAGCTAATGACTTAAATTTTAGAAGAGGTAGTGGATGGGTTTCTGGGACTAGTGAACCGCTGCCTGCAAAGAATACCTGTACAGGTAAGTAACATCATTTTCTCTGAAGACAGGCAGGTCACCCATCGCACAACTGAGACTCCATAGCTAAGGTCTGTCCTTAAAATATAAAGGTGAAGATACAACAACCCATCAACACAGCATGTTAACTACTTTTTCTGTGTTAAAACTTATGGGCCCAATATTCAGAGCAATTACATGTTTAGAAGACCTGCTAACTGCATTAATTGTGGCAACCAAGATATTCAGCGTCACTAATGTGGTTAGTAGCACTGAATATACATGGCTGCTGGGGCTATATACCTCGATGCTAGCCGGCTGGCACTACAGTGTTCCAGGGTGGAGCGGAGGCAGCACCTACAGATAACCAGCAGCAGCGATATTCAGTCACTGCCTGGTTATCCCTAAGCGGCAAAGGTTAAGTACCTTAAGGCTAGCCTAACTTTCATTGCAGAAGCTAATCACTCAGCATCTGAATATCTTACTAGAGCTGCAATGCAATGTGTGCCTTCGAGTCAGTGCTGACTCCTGTTGACCCAGAAACTTCTGGGTTTTCTTGGCAGTGTGACTAGAAGTAGATTGCCAGGCCTTCTTCTGAGCAATGAAGGGTTAAGTGACTTGCCCAAGGCCACAAGGCATGCAAGTGGGAATCGAACCCTGTTCTCTTTGTTACCAAGCCATTAGGCTAGTCCTCTACTCTTTACTAGGACTAAGAGAGACAAACTTTGAGCAGATTTGTTATGGTGTTTCGTCTCCTTCACCTAGGAGGCAATTGCTGTCTTGTGAAAGTGTGAAAGGCTCATTTACCTCTGCCGGCACTAGACATGTTGGTAGAACAATGTTCCGATTAAGGTGGGTAGAAACTTTGTGCACCACTACACAGCGTGTTTCAAAAAGAATGACCCGATTATAAAACGTTATATTTATAGAACGACGAACATCTTGCGAATGAAAGGTGTGTTGCTCGAATGGGCGTGGCCTAGAGTTTTAGCGAACCGACGCAAGATGCCACTCCGTGCGTTGGACTATAAACCATACTGATTACAACTATCGCAAGCACTTCATGATGGTGATAAAAGGAAATGTGTGGAGTTCTGCAATGCTATCTTAGAGGACATGGAAGACAACAGGTTTTTACCGCGTTTGATGTTTAGTGATGAAAGGGCATTTAATGTAAGCAGCAAAGTTAACCGTCATAACGTGCGCATATGGGGACTCCAGAATCCTCATGCAATCGTAGAACATGAGCGAGATTCACCAAAAGTAAACATTTTTTGTGCGATTTCTCATACAAAGATTTATGGGCCATTCTTTTTTGAGAGAAACACAGTGACGGGACTGAGCTATCTTGAAATGCTGCGGACCTGGCTTTTACCAAAACTTCATGAGGACTCTGATGATTTCGTATTCCAACAGGACGGAGCCCCACCACACTGGCACAACAATGTACAGCAATTCCTCCACTGCCACAACGCTGGATAGGGCGCACGGGATCCTGAGACACTGCCCTACACTCTTGGCCTCCAAGATCTCCAGATATGACCTCATGCGACTTCTTCTTGTGGGGATATGTGAAGGAACATGTTTTTGTTCCACTGTTACCTCGTGACCTAGATGAGCTCAAAAACAGGATATCAGCAGCAGTGAATTCATTCGAAGAAGTTACCTTGCGAAAAGTGTGGGACGAGTTTAGCTATCCGTGTTGATGCTGTCTGTGCTGCTGATGGAGGACATATAGAGCATTTGTAATTGAAACTTTGTTATTATATTAGTATTTTGCACTTTGTTCCATTATTGTAATGCGCTCTAATCAATAAATATAATATTTCAGAATCAGGTCATTCTTTTTGAAACACGCTGTATAATGATGAAACTTAAGGTACAAAAGATACTAAGACCTGAAACGCTGCAACTTTACCTGCTGAAGTATTTGCCAACATAAAAAGGAATGTCTGGGTCAGGAACCTCTGCCTACAGGAGAACAGAGGCTCAAAAAGAGCTTTCATCAGTTGGATTAAAATCCACTGAGGTCCCATGGCCTACCAGGTGGCCTGACGCGAAGCTACAAATGAAGCAAAACCCACATAGAGGTCTAGCCACAGGTGGGCCTGGAAGGGCCCAATCCCCTCCACTGGTTTCCCCTGATTTGCTGCCGTGGTGCTCACATCCTGTTATAATGTGCGTGTCGCACTTGCAAATTGGGGAAGTCCTTGAGGGCCCCTAAGAGCCCTTGCTGCATTGCAGAAAGGGTAAGTACCATAGATGGGGGGGGGGAGGCCTGGAATACCTATTGCCTCCCTCAGATTAAACCTCAGGCCCCCCCAAAAATGGGTTCTGGCTATACCTCTGGTATGAATCACACAACTAAGGGTTGTAGAGAAATCAGTCTTCATTCTATATTTATTTTATTTGTATTTTATTTAACATTTCTTATAGACCGCCTTTCATATCATCAAGGCGGTTTACATTGAACAGGGCATTATAACTATTTTACAGGGAACATGGGCAATGGAGGGTTAAGTGGCTTGCCCAAGACCACAAGGAGCACCTGTGGGACTAGAAACCCCAGTCCTTCTGGCCCAAGGTTGCTGTCCTCTAGTTGGATTTGAACCCATGACCTTGGAAGGAAAGCCCTTGCCTGTCTGGTATCCAGACAGGCTCCTATGAATTCTAGGCATTGGTAAGGAACTAGTTGAGATTTCGGGAAGTTTATTACCAATCCCAAGTATTGGAGGATTCGCATTGTACGAGACAGTGCAGTGCTGGCCTCTGTCACTGTGGAGGCTCGGATGAGCCAGTCGTCTAAGTAGGGGAAGTCAAAGATCCCCAGGGTTCGTAGAAATGCAGCTACTACTGCCATGCATTTCGTGAATACCCTTGGTGCTGAAGCCAGACCAAAAGGAAGAACCCTGTACTGGAAATGTCTTCCCCTGAACAGGAAACGTAAAAATTTCCTGTGATCTCGATGGATAAGAATGTGAGTGTATGCATCCTTTAAGTCTAGAGAGCAAAGCCAGTCCTGGCTTTGAAGGTATGGCAGAAGAGTTCCCAGAGAAATCATCTTGAATTTTTCTCGAAACAGATATTTGTTCAATTCTCTGAGGTCTAGAATGGGTCTATGTCCCCCTGTTTTCTTTGGGATAAGAAAATAGGGGGAGTAGAACCCTGCACCCTGTTGAAGAATGGGTACTTCCTCTATTGCCCCTTGGGCAAGAAGTGTGGAGACCTCGTGATCTAGCAGATTGTCTGCAGAGGTTTGTGAATTGAACTGCTTTAGAATTGTAGGAGGGGGTAAGCTGTGAAAATGAAGTTTGTACCCCTTCCCTACAATGGACAGAGTTCAATCTTCTGCTGTTATCTGATGCCATCTGTTGACAAAGTGACATAACCTGCCAGGAATATTGGGGGGTTGAGGACCCCTCAGAGGCAGGAAGGCAAAGCTATCTAGGAAGGAGTCAAAGCCCTTGAGGGGGCTGAACCTGGAGAGCTGGTTGGGCTCTCGGGCCTTTTGGTTTCTTTTGTTGTCTAGTTTGTACCTTTTGGGCAACCTGACCTGGAGCTTGAGTCTGATGGGTATAGGAAGGATAAAACTTCCTCTTTTTGCTAAAAGAGGGTTTCTTATAAGGCTTTCTTTTGGCTGGAGTGGCTGTAGACTTTGACAATCTATCTAAGATAGAATTGTCAGCATCTAACTCGTTAGCCTTCTCCTGCCAGTTCTTGCCGAAGAGATTTTCTCCCATGCAAGGAATGTTGCCTAACTTGTCCTGTACCCAAGTATCCAAGTCTGATGCCTGTAGCCAGGCAATCCATCGTGCGCCAATGGCAATAGCAGAAGTTCTGCTGATGCATTCAAAGCAGTCAAAGGCTGCACGATTGACAAACTTGGAGACATCCTGAGCATGCTTAACCAGAGTAATAAAGTCTTGTCTGCTATCATCTGGGATAAATAGGCTCATAAGTTCCAAGTCTCCTGTGATTTCTTTGAGGAACATTCCCATATATAGGATATATGAGCTGATCCTAGCTGAAAGCATGGAAGCTTGAAAGGTTCTGCGTCCAAAAGCATCCAGAGTCCTGCATTCACGACCTGGAGGATTGAATGCATGTCTTTTAGCACTTTTCATCCTACATATGGCTGACTCCACTACCACTGAATGGTGTGGCAGCTGAGTTTTCTGAAAATCCAGGACATGGTGGGACTCGATACATAGTATCGAGTCTCCTAGAGTGAGGAGAAGTAGTCAGAGGTGTCTCCCACATTCTGAGCATCAAGTTATGCAGAATTTCATGGATAGGCAGAGTAGCTGCCTCCTTAGGAGCTTTAGGATATTGGAGGATTTCCAATTCCTTTGCTCTGGGTTCCTCCTCAGGAGCTACTGTGATTGAAAGACCTTTAGCCATATCACGGATGAAATCCTGAAATATGTCCTCTGGAGGTGACATTCTGCGCTGGGGAGAAGAGGGATCTTCTAAGAGAAACCCTCTAGTACCAGCAGAATTGTCAGAGTCTTCGGAATCGGAGGACTCGAAGTATTCCTGACTCCGATGCTCTGCAAAGCACAATCCCGGTACCGATCGAAGTCGGTACCGAGGTGACCCGGTATCACTTTATCCACTCCAGCTGGAGGTGGAATAGTAAGAGTTACCATCGGGGCCGGTACCGTCAGTACCAGCATCAGTGGCCGGTGTCTGTACCGGTGTCGGTACCGGCATCGGTGTCGGTGCCCTTGGGACCACCAGTACCACAGCTGAGAGAAGAGCTGTGATACTGCGTTCGATAGCAAGAAATCTCTGGTCTATCAATGCTGCCGATGCCTGGGTGTCAGTACCGGTAAGAATGGCCGGAACCCCTGAGCATGGCAAAGGTAGTTCTTGCGAGGTTGAAGCCTCGAGAACATCCTGAAGCCCCATCGATGCTTTGGAAGCCGAAGCCTCCCGACGGGGCTGTTTTGCCGGTGTGGTTCCCTCAAGGGCAATGCCAATGGCCTCTCGATGCTTAGCAGGAGAGCTACCCTTTGAGGACCGGCTTTTGTGTTTAGTTACCTGAGATCCATGGGAGGAAGAAGAGGCCCTTGACGATGTCGATGCAATGGATCTGGCATCTGAAGAGAAGAGGGTACCCAGTTTTGCGGCCCGGTTCTGTCTTCCTCTCTTAGTCATCCCCATGCAGGAGAGACATTCAGTTGGAGAATGATCAGGTCTAAACATTTTAGATACCAATCATGGGTGTCAGTGACGGAAATGGTACTGCCACACTTAGTACATTTTTTAAAATCACTAGTTGGCTTTTCCATGATTTTGGACAAATGGGGCCTAATGTCCAAAATGGCGCCTAGCACCAAAACAGGAAAGTTTCTGAAAAGAAACAGTGAAAGTTTAAGGGATTTTTTTTTCCAGGAAAAGAAAAGAAAAGAACCGGCGGTACCGGTAGGCGTCGTGCGGTAGGCAAACGCGACCACAAAAAAGAATTTTAAAGACGGAATTTTCTGCAGTGACAGGGAATGGGACCTGTTGGCTCCGCGGAAAACAAAGAACTGAAGAAGGACAGTTGGAAAGGTGGAAAAGCAGTGCGCATGTGCTGAGGGATGCTCCCAAAAGCGTTCCTATTGGACACTGGGGAGCGTTCCTGCGCAGGTTCCATCGGTACCGACGATACCCATATGTGAGGACTACATTCCTGCTTGTTCCTGGAGATAGGTGAATAGTGGAGTACCCCAGGGATCTATGCTGGGTCTGCTGCTTTTTAACATATTCATAAATGACCTGGTAAAGAGAATAACGAGTGAGGTTTTCAGATTTGCAGATGACACAAAACTATTTAAAGTTGTTAAACCCAATGAGGATTGTGGAAAATTGCAAGAGGATCTTGATAAATTGGAAGACTGGGCATCTAAATGACAGATGAAATTTAATACGGATAAGTGCAAAGTTATGCACCTAGGAAAGAACAACCCAAACTATGGTTACACGATGCAAGGTTCCACATTGGGAACCACCACCCAGGAAAAGGATTTAGGCATAATTGGAGATAACATGTTAAAACCCTTCGCCCAGTGTGCAGCGGCGGCCAAGAGAGAAAATAGAATGCTAGATATCATAAGGAAAGGAATGGAAAATAAAACAAAGGATATTATAATGCCTCTGTATCGTTCCATGGTGCGAGTGCACCTTGAATATTGTGGGCAGTTCTGGTCGCCGTGTCTTAAAAAGGATATAGCGTTATTATTTATTTATTTATTTATTTAACAGTATTTCTAAACCGCCTTATCTTAATAATCAAGGTGGTATCACAGCAAGCAATCAGGTAAAGTGTGTGTGTTGTACATGCAGTGAGGATAAAACTTAGTTGTGTGAGGGATGTGTTGGGTGCTTGATTTGTTTGAGCTATATACAGGGTGGGCTATTTACAGTGGTGCTAGAATCATATTTTATATATATTCAGTTGTTTGGGAGGATTGGAGTGCTGTTATCCATTCTCTTAGGTTATGTGATGTGACCATAGTGCTCTATGAACAGCATGGTTTTCAGTTGTTTTCTGAAGTCTTTGAGGTCTGGAGTTGCCCTTAGATCGTCCGGTAGGTTGTTCCATATTGTTGGAGCAGCCATGGAGAGAGCTCTGTCTGTTGTGTCCTTGCGTGTGTGCTTGTACTCATTTGGGGTGCTGACTCGGTTGCGTGTTTGACTTCTTCTGGGACGTGCGCTGGTTTCCGGTTGTATGAGCAGGTGGAGGCTGTTGGCTGATGTGTGTTCTTTTATCTTAAATAGGTTTATGATAGTCTTGTATCTGATGCGAGCAATGATTGGGAGCCAGTGTAAGTCCTTTAGTGTAGGTGTGATGTGCTCCTGCCTTGCGGCTCCGGATATGATTCGAGCTGCAGTGTTTTGTGCCAGCTGTAGTGGTTTGAGAGCTTGTTTTGGTAGTCCGAGGTATATCGGATTGCAGAAGTCCAGTATTGGGGTTATCAGTGCTTGACAGACTGTACGGAAGTGTTCTGGAGCGAGGAGTGGTTTCAGTCTCCTGATGATTCGCATCCTGTAATATGCTTTTTGGATTGTTTTGTCTATGTGTGGTTTGAGGTTGAGTTTACTGTCCAGAGTAACCCCAAGGTATCTCACCTCCGATCTTATCGGTATCGTGGTGCTTTGTATCTTTATGTTTGGTGGGTGTGTGAAGCTTTGGTTTCGAGTGATGATTAAAGCTTCAGTCTTGTTGTAGTTTATAGCTAGATTGTTGTTTTGGCACCACTTCGCCATTTGGGTAAGGCAGTCTGCTATCTTAGAGAAGTCCGGGTTTTCGATTGATATCGGGGAGTATACCATTATATCGTCTGCGTATATTGTGTATTGGATGTTGTTCTCTTTCATAATGTTGCATATTGGTTGGATGTAGATGTTAAAAAGGAGTGCTGAGAGTGCGGATCCTTGTGGTACTCCTTGTTGGACGTTTATGGGCCGGGAGGTGTCCTGTCCCACCTTGACCTGTAGCTGTCTTTCTGTTAGGTACGAGTGGAACCATTTTAGAGTGGTACCGTGTATACCAGTGTTCTTCAGTCTCTCCAGGAGTATATTGTGATCAACTGTGTCGAACGCTGAGGAGATGTCGATGAAGATCATTATAATTCCATTCCTGATGTCGTCAATTATTCTTATGATGCTGTCGAAGAGGTAGATCAGGAGAGTTTCGACTCCATGGTTGGGACGAAATCCGTGTTGGTTGTCGTCGAGAGTTCCGTGTTCGTCAATGTGTTCCTGAAGTTGTAGTTGAACCGTCTTTTCGATTATTTTTGCGAGGAAGGGTATGCTGGAGATTGGTCGGTATGCTGCTGGGTCCTTTTTGTCGAGAGAAGTTTTCTTTGTGATTGGTCTTACTGAGGCAAGCTTTAATTGCTGTGGCATGAGTCCTTGAGTGAGTGAGTTGTGTACCATTTTATGAATGTTTGGTATGAGGCTTGCTTTGGTGGCTTTGACCCATGACACTGGGCAAGGGTCTGTAGGAGCAGTGCTTGTATTGATTGTGGAGATGATGTCTGATATCTGCTCTTTTGAGGGTGTGTGGAATGTGCCCCAGGTTTTGGGGTGGACGTTCGTTCTGTTGGTTCTACTGGGTGTTGTGCGCTCTGTGGAGTGAAATTTGTCTTTGATGTGGTCGGCGAATATCTGTGGATCCACTTGTATTTCTCTTTCTGCTGCTTGCTCTTTTGTCAGGGTTTTTACTATTTCGAAAAGTTCTCTGGGTTTGTTGATGGAAGAATTTATCAGGTTTGTGTGGAATTCTCTTTTTGATTGGTTGATGTGTTCATTGTATTGTTTTTGCTTTGTTAGGTAAAGATGTTGGTCGGAAGTAGTTTTGTTTTTTCTCCATCTCCGTTCAATTTTCCTGAGCTCCCTCTTTTCCTGTCGTATTTTTGCTGAGTACCATGGTTTGTTTTGTCTCTTGTTGTGGTGTTGTTTCTTGGTCCTGTCAACGGATGGTTTGGCGGCGTTAGCTAGGACATTGTTCCAGTTGGAAACTTGTTCCTCCAGGTCCTCTGAGTCAATGTTCAAGTGTTGTATTGTGTCCTGGATGAATTCGTCCTTGTCAAAGGACTTGAATCGTCTTTGTGTGTGTGGGAAGTTCGCTCTTTCGCTTGTCCAGTCTTCTTGTGATTGCAGATTTGTCTCGATTAAGTAATGGTCAGACCATGGTACTGGGGTGATGGTGGGTGTAGAGATTAGGTCTCTTGAAGTTAGGTAGTTTGATGCGAAGATGAGGTCTGGGGATGATCCTAGTCTGTGTGTTGGTGCATTGACTATCTGTGTGAATTGAAGTGATGACATTGCCTGAAGGAAGGCCTCTGCATCTTTTGTATTGGCGGACTTGAGGTTGAAGTCTCTGATTAGTAGTGCTGGTTTGTTGTTTGACGTTATGGCACAGGCTTCTTCGAGTATGAAGGCTAGTTCGTCGGGTGGAGCACGGGGTGCTCTGTAGGTTAGGCAGATTGCAATATTCTTGTTCTTGATGCTAATTGTGTTACACTGCTTTGTATCTGTGAGATTCAGTGTCTTGAACTTGAGTTCTGTTTTTGCTATTATTAGGACGCCTCCTCCACGCTTGTGGATGCGTGGGCAGTTGTATGCTGAGTAGTTGTTCGGTACTAGTTGGTTGAGTAGTACACTGTCGGTAGGGTTGAGCCATGTCTCTGTGATGCATATTATGTCTGGCTGTCGCTCTTCAATGTGGTCTACCAGAGTGTGTATCTTGTTGCAGATGGATCTGGCGTTTATGAGCTCAATTGATGTTTTCTTTGTGGAAGAGGTTGTTGCGACGTGTGCTTCCTTAGGGCCGGTGTTGGGGTTTGATTTGTGTCTGTTTTGTCTCTTTGTTTGGGAGGTTGCGAGTGTCTCTTTGTGTGTGTGTTGTGGACCGAGATATGGCAGTGCAGTTGGTGGGTACCATGGTGTGTTTGTTTGGGGGTAGTGGGGGTGTGTAGTTGGTGGGAGGAGTTGTTTGACTAGTAGGTATAGTGGGAGGAAGTATGTGGTGTGCATGTTGATAGCTTGTGATGTTCTGATAGGGCGACGCCTGTGTCCTTAGGTTTTCGTCTGTTGTTTGCTTTTTTGAGGAGAGCTGTACTTGTTGCAGGGGCTTGTCCTGGGGATGTGAAGTTGTATCTGTTGCGGTGCGGGAGCCTGTCCCGTGGAGGGAGCCTGTCCCTTGGATGTGAAGCTGTATCTGTTGCGGTGCGGGAGCCTGTCCCGTGGAGGGAGCCTGTCCCTTGGATGTGGAGCTGGATCTGATGCGGTGCGGGAGCCTGTCCCGTGGAGGGAGCCTGTCCCGTGGATGTGGAGCTGGATCTGTGGCGGACGCCTTGGTGCGGGAGCCTGTCCCGTGGAGGGAGCCTGTCCCGTGTGTGTGGAGCTGGATCTGTGTTGGTCGCCTTGGTGCGGGGGCCTGTCCCGTGGATGTGGAGCTGGGTCTGTCGCGGTGCGGGAGCCTGTCCCGTGGAGGGAGCCTGTCCCGTGGATGTGGAGCTGGATCTGTGGCGGTCGTCTTGGTGCGGGGGCCTGTCCCGTGGATGTGACGCTGGATCTGTCGCGGTGCGGGAGCCTGTCCCGTGGAGGGAGCCTGTCCCGTGGAGGTGGAGCCGGATCTGTGGTGGTCGCCCTGTTGCGGGGGTCTGTCCCGTGGATGTGGAGCTGGGTTTGTCGCGGTGCGGGAGCCTGTCCCGTGGAGGGAGCCTGTTTCGTGTATGTGCAGCTGGATCTGTTGATGAACTCTTGGTCTGACCCACTATGGTACATCCCAAGTCCCTATGTTCTTATCTAGCTAAAGATGACATTGCTCTAACATAGCATCAGCACTGGCATATCTCTGGGTTTAAGGTATCAATCTGGACAAACATGGTAATACCTAATATGGCCTATAAACGATGGTAGTTAACAACACTGGCATATCCCTGGGTTTACAGTATCGATCTGGACAAACATGGTAATACCTAATATGGCCTGTAAACGCTGGAAGCTAACAACAGTATCCAGAGGGAACTAGTCACTAGAGTGCCCAACACTGATCTTGGATTCTAGTCCCAAACATGAATTTCTACCCTTTAAATTAGTATTTTTATGAGAGGCAGGAGGATAATCCTAGCTGTAGAGAGTGGTGCTGCTGCAATCAGATGATTTAAACAGAACTATACATTCAATTATTGTTCGGAGTGCAGTTAATTCATATAAGTAATGAAGCAGTGTTGATAGTTTAAAAATCACTCAAATGAGTGTGACTTACGTGCCCCAGAGTTTCAGCTCTTTAGGCAGTTCGGCGTCTTCGGAGTTGGTATTCTGCGTTTCCACTGTGAGTTGGTGGATTGTCAGTTCCTTGATTGTACGCGAGCTCGACCCCGAGGGAGCTCAGCTGTACCAAGAGGGAGGTGTAGTCTCAGCGTCGTTTTTTTCTGTTATGTTTCTGTGACGATCTTGGGGGTGCCTTTGCCTAAGGGCCGTGCCAAAGGGCCCTCTTGCGCGGCCCTCAGGCGCGGGCCCGCAAGGCGCGGGTGCGCCTGTGGCGTTCTCCTTTTAAATGGAGAGCTGTGCCCCGATTGGGTAGAGATGCTCTGAGACACGCTGCTGGAGGGGTGGAGCCAAAAAGCAGCTTCCCCCGAAGAGCTCTTTTGTGTGCAGCAAGGTCTTTTGTAGCTGGCTTGCTCTTTTCTTGCCGCCGATCTTCTGGAGCAGGGCAGGCTCCCTTCGATGAGGCTTCGACTCGGGTAGATGGCTCAGCTCCTCCTGGAGCTAAGCAGAGCAAGAGAGGATCCTGTGCCTGTGGCTTCTCCTTTTAAATGGAGAGCTGTGCCCCGATTGGGTAGAGATGCTCTGAGACATGCTGCTGGAGGGGTGGAGCCAAAAAGCAGCTTCCCCCGAAGAGCTCTTTTGTGTGCAGCAAGGTCTTTTGTAGCTGGCTTGCTCTTTTCTTGCCGCCGATCTTCTGGAGCAGGGCAGGCTCCCTTCGATGAGGCTTCGACTCGGGTAGATGGCTCAGCTCCTCCTGGAGCTAAGCAGAGCAAGAGAGGATCCTGTGCCTGTGGCTTCTCCTTTTAAATGGAGAGCTGTGCCCCGATTGGGTAGAGATGCTCTGAGACACGCTGCTGGAGGGGTGGAGCCAAAAAGCAGCTTCCCCCGAAGAGCTCTTTTGTGTGCAGCAAGGTCTTTTGTAGCTGGCTTGCTCTTTTTATTAGAAAAGGTACAGAGAAGAGCCACCAAAATAGTAAAGGGGATGGAAGGATACCCCTATGAAGAGAGGCTAAAAAGGTTAGGGCTCTTCAACCTGGAAAAGAGACGGCTGAGGGGAGATATGATAGAGGTCTATAAATGAATGAATGGAGTGGAACGGGTAAACGTAGATCGATTGTTTACGTCATGAGAATATAGAAAGACTAGGGGACTTGCAATGAAGCTACAGTGTAACCTATTTAAGACTAATAAGAGAAAATGTTTTTTCATTCAACGTGTAATCAAACTCTGGAGTTTGTTACCAGAGGATGTTTTAAAAACTGTTAATGTAACTGGGTTTAAAAAAGGTTTGGACAAGTTCCTGGAGGAACGGTCCATAAACCATTATTAAATGGGACCCGGGATATCACTGCTTGACCCAATACAAGCATTGTGGAACCTGTGTCTTTTGGGGAAACTGCTAGGCACTTATGACCTAGATTGGCCAATGTTGGAAA
This sequence comes from Ichthyophis bannanicus, assembly GCA_033557465.1. Taxonomy (NCBI): domain Eukaryota; kingdom Metazoa; phylum Chordata; class Amphibia; order Gymnophiona; family Ichthyophiidae; genus Ichthyophis; species Ichthyophis bannanicus. Next base: position 646,211,548 of record CM066032.1, read on the forward strand.
CAGGATACTGAGCTTAATGGACCTTGGTCTGACCCAGTATGGCATATCTTATGTTCTTATGTTCCTGACTATGTGTGCTGGAGACACATTCTCAGTGCAAAGGATATTCATCACTTGGAGAGAGATTCTAGGTTCAGGATCACTTCCCACCACATTAGGCTATGCTTTGTTTCCAGGTGACCTTTCTCCTCCAAGGCAGCACAATGTTGGTTAGGGGTCTGGCAATGTTGTCTAGGGAACCTCCAGATAGAGAGGTTCCACTACTACCTATCATTTGTATATCACTACAAGGCATATGCAGCGCTGTACATGTTCCTGCTCGTCAGAGTTTTCTATCTAATCAAGACAGACCACAAAACAAATGGGGACTGGGGTAATTGAAGGGGAATGGCAAGATACAGATAGGTGATAAGCTGAAGAATAAGGGGATCAGGATCCAAACGCAGCCTCAAAGAGGTGGGTTTTTAGCCTGGATTTGAATAGGGCCAGAGGAGGAGTCTGGCATATTAACTCGGGTAGTTTGTTCCAAGCATATGGAGCAGCAAGATGGAAAGAGCAGTCTTGAGTTGGCAGTGGCAGAGAAGGGCACAGGTAAAAGAGATCTGTCAGAGGAGCGGAGTTCCTGAGGAGGGGTGTAAGGAGTGATAAGAGAGGAAAGGTAGTGAGAAGCTGCAGAATGAATACACTTATAAATCAGTAGGAGGTTTGAATTGAATGCGGAAGTGGATAAGGAATCAGTGAAGTGACTTGAGAAGAGGTGAAATTACTTGAAAAGAGGCAAATAGATGGGACAGAGCTACCTTAGTTAGGCAGAATTGTCACATTTGTGTAAGGGATTTAATAGCTTCTTTGAAATTTTCAGATATTGTAAGTTAGGTGGAATTACTGAAATCTGTAAGGTGTTTTCCTAGCTGTTTCTGTAGTTGACTGTGCTGCTATCCCATGACATGAACCATTAGTCTGCATTAGGTGGAGTTTTTACAAACATGTATGGTGATATTTAAATGTTGTCATCTATCTTGAGTCTTTTATAGACAGAAGTAGCCTATAAAAGCTATATTACATTACATCACAGTAATTTTAAAGTTACCAAGGGAGCAAGGAGGTTTAAACTAATATTACGTCCTTGATTGCTTTTAGGGAGGGGGAGGGGGAAGATTTTAGAAGCCCTGTTTGTGAATTGGATGTCTGACAATGGACACTTAGATGTGCAAAGTCTGGAGCATCGTAAGAGTCATTTTAGAAGACAGATAAGATAGACGTCCCCGGCGTGAGAACGTCCTTGTAATATGGGGACGTGGTAGAGGTGTGCCCTGGCCATGCCAGAGATGCATGTCGTGGTGCAATTTCAGAAAGGCACAAGCAATTCTGGCCCTGGTTTGTGAGACGTCCATGCCTATACCTGGCTCCTGACGATGAATAAGGTGAAAGAAAATGCTCATTTCATGGCTGTTAGTGTAGCTGGGTTTAAAAAAGGTTTGGACAAGTTCCTGGAATAAAGGTCCATAAACCATTAAGAAGAGACAAAGGATATCAATGCTTGACCCAATACAAGCATTGTGGAACCTGTGTCTTTTGGGGAGACTGCTAGGTACCTATGACCTAGATTGGCCACTGTTGGAAACAGGATACTGGGCTTGATGGACCTTGGTCTGACCCAGTATGACATATCTTATGTTCTTATGTAACTCTTCCAGGGAAAAGCGCATGATGCACTTTCATTGCCACAAGTATTATTTCTTGCCCAAAGAAAACTGTGCGTAAATACATACTCCAAACATATTACTGGCCTGTCGCCGCACATCTTGAGCATCTGAAATGGCATTGGAAAAGTGCTTGTTTGGGCAGCCAGCCATCTGGAGGGTGTAAAACTGAATCCCACTAAGCCTGTTTGTTTGGGTCTAGGGGGTATAACTAAGAACATGTTAGATGTTTTGCCGATGATTGATGAGATCCCGATATATTGGGTGAAAGAACTGCATGCGTTGGGGTGATCATAGAAAATGAGGGGATTGGAGCACAGCAGGTTGCTTCAGTAACTCATTCAGTATATTTTAAGTTAAGATTAATTAATCAACTAAAACCCTATTTGGGGGAAATAGAACTACAAGTGATTGTACAGTCTTTATAATGGAGTATATTGGATTATTGTAATGTGTTATATATAGATGTTGTAGATGTGGCCAGCATGAGGCACAACACAGGACTCCACAGCCAAGAGAAGTTTAAAGAAAATATGCTTTATTTGGAGACAAGCATCCAGACAACTGCCTGGCCCTCCTTGGGTTTTAGGCACAAGTAGGGTTAAAATCCTCTGCTGCCCTAGGCTTTTCCCTAGCTATAACAAGTCCTTAATTGCTCTTAGCAGGGCTACTCTGCTGCTCCAGCACAGGCAGAACTTCCCAAGACAAAACAAAACAAAACTGGTTCCTCAAAGTTTCTTCACTTTGGGCAGCACAACCCAGCAACAAACTCCAGCAGCAAGGCTGAACAGATAGTAATAAATTCAAAAGCGTCCTACCTTCAAAGCAGGCTTTCTTTTACAGGTAAGTGGTCTTCAGGTGTGCTGCAGAACCCTGGGCTCCTCTCTTCCCCAGGTCTCCTGCTTCCTGGTTTAACCCCAGGATCTGGCTACATACTCCCCAGGCAGTCTCCAGCCTATTTGCTTAAAGGGACAAGGGTTTAAGCTCTTACCAGAGCAATACCTCACAGGTTCTGGCCTTGGTTGGGGAGAGTCTCTGCGGGGGATGGGGAATTTCCTATACACTCCATCACAATAGGGTTAAAAAGTAAATGGTTTAGAAGATTACAAAATTAGCAAAATTTTTCTTAGGGGGAAAAAAGAATGAAAGTGAACGGCCATTGTTGAAAAACTTACATTGGCTTCCTATTACACAAAGATTGATTGTAAGATAAGGCGGTATAGAAATACTGTTAAATAAATAAATAAAGATGTCAGTTCAAGCTATTAGTAATGATTTTAAAACTACACTATAAAGTTAGGCAGGTCGCTATACTTACAGAATAAGTTGTGCAGGTATAATCCAGGCAGAGTGCTTCGATCTTCACAGGAGAATTTGTTGGAGATACCAGGAGTACTTTATTTCCGTAGAACAACATGGAGGGCAATAGCCTTCAGTGTGGTTGGTCCAGTACAATGGAATGCCTTGCCAATGTGTTTAAGAGAGGAAGTAGATCTATTGAATTTTAGAAAGGAGTTGAAAACCTTGCTGTTTCCTGTAGGTGGTTAATATTGGTTTTATTACCAAGGGGACAGGTGTATGAATATAGGATGGTTATTAGTTATGGTGGGATTGGTTACCTTCCTCTGATAGATATGTTTATATTTGAGCTCTGCTTCTACTCTGTTTATTGTCTGTTTTATTGTAAACCATTTTAAATAATCCTGTGTTACAAAGATGGCATATAAAACCTTTTTTTTTAAAACTTTATTTATTCATCACCAACATAAAACAACAACTACAGGTTCATCAGTCTCCGAACAGGGTTGACTCTGATCCCCGTCTCGGAAGCAGCCGTCAATTACAGGTGATGTTATAACTTTATATACATTTGTTCCCCCCCCCTCCCTATGATCGCAACCCCATCTATATTCCCCCCAAACCTCTATCAAATTCTACCATTCTAGCAATTCCCTACCCCATTCCAGCCTATCCCCTACTATTAGCTAATTAACTACCGACTTGCAGTATTTCACTAAGGCTATGGGGCCCTAGACTTTGAATATAGGGTTCCCAAATCAACAGAAAGGAAGACCATCTTTGGACACTGCCCCGCGCCCTCCATCTTTCAGCAAGCATCAGCTGGTGAAAGCTATTGTGCCATTCCCAAAAAGTGGGGGAGACCTTTTCTCTCCATCTACAAAGTACCGGGCCCTTACCCACCAGACATGCCTTACGCACCAATAAGCGCTCCCCTTTCCCCCTGGGTTGGGTGAAGCCAAACTGATCCAAGGCCACCAAGAAACCTGTCCATCGAACTCTCTAATTGAGCAGCCCACTCATGAAGGTACAGATCCACGCCCAATAAGGGCGAAGGTGTTGACAGCTTCACCACATATGTATCAAATTTGCCAAAGGCTCTGAACACTAGGGCAACTACCATCTGAAGTAATATGACTACGTAATGCTCTCCTAGGTGAAAAGTGCACTCGGGTGATACACTTAAATTGTATTTCTCGCCACCTTGCTCCCTCTACCAGGCCCCCGATTCATCATAAAGCACTCCTAATTGCGCCAAGTTGCACCTTGTGGTCCAACTCCGCTGCCCAGGCAATCTCCACCCCCTTTAATCCGGAACAAACCCAAACCGATCCAACCTTGTCTTCAACCCCGCAATCGAAGGAGGGTTGTCCGCCCCCAAGTCAAAGAATTCTAGAATCTGTGCCGATCTCTCAATACGAAGCGCAGACTCTGGTAACGAAGCCACATAGTGAGAGATCTGCACAAATGCAAAGTAATGACTGCTACGCAGGTCATATTCTTGGCTCAATGACACAAATGATTTGCATTTACCCGACGGTTCCACCACATGCCCAATGTTCCAAATACCCCGTTCCCTCCACTCCTGAAACGTCGCCGTTTCCGACCCCGGGGTAAACTTAACATTTCCCTGTAACAGCAACCAGCTCGAAGCCTTCCATGAACTGTTCCAATACATATTGAGTTGCCTCCAGGTGCGCTGGGCTGATCCAAGCAATATACTCTCCATTAGTCTATTTGGGAGCATCGAGTTCTCTAAGTGCAATACCGCAAGTAGTGTCTGCGGGGCTACAAAGGCTTCCTTTAAGGCCCTAGGCGTGTAGACTTCTGTTCCCCCCAGCCTGTCCTCAATGTGTCGTGCCTGACAAGCTAATGTGTATAACCATAGATCAGGGAATCCCCCCCCCTCCACTTCCCTTTCAAACGGCTAAGCGGAATATGCGCTCTAGCCCTTTCCATAAAAACCCCCGTATTACCTTTTCCATTCGGTATAAGTCTCGCCGCAACAGCCACACCGGGAGGGTCTGCAGCCGGTATAAAATCCGCAGAAGCACCACCATCTTCACCGCTGCCACCTTCCCCAACAAAGAAAGTGGGAGAGGACTCCAAGCCTTTAATTGGGTCTGCAGGCGAGAGACAATTCTGTCGATGTTCCGAACATATAGGTCCCGTGGGTTCCTGGTCAGTCAAATACCCAGGTATACAAAGTTGTTCTTCGCCCACTTAAGCGGAAAGACTCTACCCCAATTTCCCCGCAGCTGGCCCGAAACATCGCTTCGGATTTATCCATGTTTATATGTAGTCCTGCAAATTCCCCAAATTTCAAAAATTCCTCCATCAAGCGGGGTAATGATTCCCTAGGGGAAAGCAGGTGAACCAGTAGGTCATCCGCAAAAGCTGACAGCTTAAATCCCTGCATTCCTATATGCACGCCTCGTATAATCTGGGAGATCACTATTCTCCTAATCAATGGGTCCAAAGACAAGACAAATAGCAAAGGAGAGAGAGGGCATCCCTGTCGTGTACGTCTACGCAAAGTAAATGCCTCCGATAATACCCCATTTCAGAGCACTCCCGCTATAGGCTCAGCGTATAGGCTCTCAACCATTTTGCAAAAGGAAGGCCCAAGCCCATAGTAGGGCAGCAGGGTTGTCAGATACTGCCAGTTAACCCTATTGAACGCTTTCTCTGCATTTAAACTAACGAGTAATGACTGCAATTGACAGTCCCGCACCCATTCCAGTGATGCCACTATTTTCCGTAAACTGTGCACCGCATATCGCCCTTTCACAAACCCCACTTGTGAATCATGCACCAGCTGGCCCAACACCTCGGCCAACGGTCTGCCAAAATTTTTGCCATCAGCTTCAAGTCAAAGTTTAGTAACGATATGGGCCTGTAGGACCCCGGCTGAACCGGATCCTTCCCCGGTTTGGGTATGAGTATGATAGGAGCATGGTTTCTTCCCCATTGAAAGGCTCCCTGTTCCGCCCGTCTATTATAAATGGCTTCCAGGGTGGGGGTGATAAAATCACGCAGTAATTTATAAAATTCAGCTCCCAGTTTATTGGGCCCAGTGGCTTTGTAACAACTCGCCCTCAGAATGACCTGCTGTATTTCTTGTGCCATTATCGGCTGCCCGAGTTGGACACTTTGCTCTGTACTCAGACTAGGTAGATCCAACCCACTCAAGTATTCGGTCATCTCTGTAGGGGAGCCATTCTCCTCTGAATATAATTTCTGAAAGAAACCCCGAAACACTCGGGCAATAGCCACACTGTCCTTATGTAACATTCCCTGATCGTCACAAATCGCTGCGACCGTTTTCGACCCCCTCTGCCCCTTCAAGCATTGCGCTAACAATTTCCCCGGCTTGTCTCCATAGTAATGTAACTGATAGCGGTAATATAAGATGGATTTCTTAGCTCGCTGATGTAGTATCTTGTTTAAATCCACCTGGATTTCCCATAACCTCTTCCTATTCAATGCATTAGGGGCGTGCACACATAAGCGTCTCGCCTTCCTGACTTGTTGTTCAAGGCGAACAATCCACTCTGATATCAAACGATGCTTCCTTGCTACGTAACCAATTATCTCACCTCTTAACACCACCTTGGCAGTCTCCCACACCAACTCAGGGTCCTCCTGGTGACCATGATGATTAAACTCAAATTCGTGCCATTACTGTCGGAGGAAGTGGTGAAACTGTGCATCCTTATAAAGCTCTAGTGGAAATCGCCAAATACGCGTTTTACGGGTGTCTCCCCCCCCCTCCCCCCCCAATTGTAGCTCTATCCAAATCAGTGCATGATTGGATATCTCTGTGGGGCCAATTTGTGCATCCCCGGTATAGGAGAACAGGCCCTCGGAGATCATAAGATAGTCAATTCGTGCACTAGAACCGTGAGCTCGCGATTGATACGTAAAATCCTTTTCTAATGGATGCAACAACCTCCATGGGTCCACCACTCCGATCCTTGTTTGGAAACGTTTCAAGACCCGAGCCGTTGGAGCTCTCTCCCGCGTCCCCTTTCCTCTGGATGTATCTAAGTCTACGTCAAAAACTCCGTTAAAATCCCCCCCCCCGATAATCAGTGTGAGCTCTGGTAGTTGTTCCACTTTGGAGGCAAGGCGGATATAAAGGTTTTGATCTAAAACGTTAGGACTGTAGAGATCTCCCACTATTATTGGCTTCCCCTCCAAAACTCCCTGCAATAACACAAACCTCCCAGACGGATATGTAACTTCTTTTTCCACCACAAAACGCACTCGTTTGAGAATCAAGATGGCCACCCCTCCCTTTTTTCCTTATAGCGGGTGCTCCCCACACTTGTCCAACCCAATCTCTACAGAAATTAGCGTGCTCTTCAGCAGTCTGGTGGGTTTCTTGTAGAAGCGCAATATCGCAGTGCTGTCTAGCCAACGCCTGCAATATTTTATAGTGCTTTATTGGGTTGCCCAGCCCGCAGACATTCCAAGAGACTATCTTCAGAGCACCGGGGCAGTGTCAGGTCCCCTCCATCCAGTATGTATTATCTTCTCAGAAGAGACTCCCCCAGCCTGAAGCCTCTCCCCAAAATTACTAAAATAGCAAACTAACTGCAAGGTCCATAGCCCTTGGTTGCGATCTTCCCTCCCTTTTTGAGCCCCTCCCCCCCCCCCCCGATTACCCCCTCAACTACCCTCCCTTCCCCCCCCTCTCATCAACTTCCCTCTCTCTTATCACCATCTCCTACCAACTAAACTTCCTGGGGTCTTGCTTAATGTGTACGGTCGCCCCCCCCCTCTAACCCATCTCCCCATATTCATACCCCCTTCCCTCGCCTCCTACAGCAGTCAACCCAATCCCCGCACAAACTGAAAAACCTTATACAATTTAACTTAAAACCAAAACCTTTAAAGAAAAGGAAATCGCCACACACTTTCAACCCGTTAATTAAACATTCACAAGCCCTACAGAGGTATGCTTATAGACATAAAGAGACTCTCCGGTCCATGCCTTCGCCCAGGTCAAACATAGCCGTGTCTTCCGCAGGTCTGCACTTCTGCTGAAAATCCATTACATCTCCAAGCTCTAAAACCACTTTCAGTCAAGTTCTGTGCTACCTGCCTTCCCTTTGCATACATGTTTGTGTTCTTTAATCCAGTTAAAACCACATGTCCTATAAAGCCTTTATTTCGGTGTTGCTGCAACATCCAAAGCCTCTCGCATGAGCTTCTCAATATATGGGCCTGCCTCAGTAGCCATTTTGAAAGTCCGGTGTGTCCCTTCATGGATCACATGTAGCCTAGCAGGATACTGCACCGAAAACTTAACCTTAGCTTCAATCAGTTTTTGGCAGAGAGGTGCATAGGCTCTTCTCTGTTGGCTCAATGTTGCTAAATAATCTTGAGCAATACGCAGTTTGAGGTTCTCATGCATGATCTTAGTACTCTTCTTTCTGCGGGAATTGAAGAAACTTAGCAAGCACCACTCTTGGCCGCTGACCCCGGGCCTGTTTGCTCCCCACTCGGTGAGCTCGCTCAATAATCAATTTACCTCCTTCGTCGCAGCCTTCAGTTGAGGGAGCAGGGTTTCCAGGTAATGCACCGGCTCTTTATTGGCAATAGAATCCGGTATTCCCATAACTCTCAAGTTATTGCGTCGTGACTGGTTTTCCAGATCGTCGAGTTTGGCCTCGTGGGATTGCAGCTTAGATCTCAAGCCCTTCATTTCCTGGGTTAGGGCCTCCAGGCTGTCCTCTGCTTGCCTGATACGGTCCTCCGCTTCCTGTAGCCGGTTTCCCAGGGCCCCCATTGAGGTGTGCAGAGTATCCATCTTCTCCCGTAGGGCTGCAAATTGAGAAGACAGTGCATCTGCCACCGCCACCGAAACTTCCTCCAGAAAGGCAGGGGACGTTGGCGATCTCGGCGCTGCTCCCCCCCTTGCCATTTTACTTGGGATTCCTGTGTGGTCTCTCTCCCTCCGGCTCTTTTTGCTGCCGTCGCCATTTGTCCGCTCACTCTCCGCCGGTCCCAGTAATTGCAGCAGTGCCTCCGGTTTGTTTATGTCCAAATTTTTATGGCATTCAATCATTCACAATGGCACTAAAGACCCGGTTCGGGCTGAGGGCGACCGGAGCACGAGCAAGTCACATCTGCTCACGCTCACTGTATCGCGTGACCTAAAACCTTTCAAATGAATAAAATAAAAACCGAGGAGGAACGCTTGTGTCCCCTATCTTTTCCCTGCCGATAATGAATACTGATGAGGACCAAGTGCTCATGTTATTGTTTTCCCATGCCGCTGGACATCCCCTTATGCTAGCATGCATGTGATGGAAGTTCCTGCCCCAAGCTTTCCTAAGGGGGACGTCTATGTGGCCGCGGGAGCAAATGTCCACACTGGGGATGTCTGTTACTAAAACTGGGCAGAGACAGATCTCCCTGGCATTTCTCAGCACATTCTGCTCTGGACGTCTCTAATTGGACTTTGACATCCTTTATAAAATGCCACTTCACGTGTGTACTCATACATCTCTTAGTACCTTATGATATGCCTGATTTGTTTTAAATCCCTCAGACTACTGCAAAGTTAGAATGTAGAATATTTCCTTCGATTTCACTGTGGATTTACTATTGATAAGTTTTCACTATGGCTCTCTGTTTCTATTAGTTCCATCTATTCTGAGCAGTCACAGATGAACAGTATCTCTGCTTCCAGAACAAGGATGGGGTCAGAAACTTTAGTGAGAGGTTTATTATTGTTAATTTTAATAGTTTTTTTCCCTGATGATCTTGCAGTGTCTCTTTTTCCATCTGCACCTGCATTGCTGAAAGAGACTGTGTTGATCACTGGGCTAAATAGACCTCCAAGACCAGCTCCAAAATTTCAGAAACGTATTTCTCTTTTTTTTTTTAAATTTTGCAAGCTTTACTGTTCTAGAGGAAATTTTCAAAGGCTAAGATGCCTATGCACTAATCCTTACATGTGTAAAACTGCATAAGCCTTCTAAAGTGTCCCATAAGGCTCTGCTATTTCAGCTCTTTTATTTAACAGATTCATACAACCCTCGTATCATCAGATCACATAGGGCACGATATTCGAAAGGCAAGGTTTACAGGCCAGTAAACTGTGTAAATGCCTTAAATGGAGATATTCAACTGCACTTACACAGTTAGGGGGATATTCAACGGCACTAACTCCTCTACGTGCCCCGATGCTATCCGGTTAGCATCGGGTCATGTCGGGAGCGTACTGGGGCAGAGCAGAGGTGGCAACAAGCTCTAACCAGGCAACAGCGATATTGCATGCTGCCCAGTTAGCGATCTGCGTCTTAAAGATAGGCGAGGAAAACCCTCACCTATCTTTAAGGTGCAGGAGCTACCCGGACAGTATGCAATATCGCTGCTGCCCATTTAACTACGGCGGCTTCTGGCTTTTGTGGCGATCCCCGGATATTCAATGCCAGGGCCACATATGACCCCGGCAATGAATATCCAGGGTTAAGGGTCGGTGGGCAGGATTATATGCCGTAGGGGCGCATAGCCTGCCCAAATCAATTTTGGACCCATAATGTTTTTTTCCGCATATATGCTGATATCATCATGCTATATGCTCCATTCTCCACTTTACAGCCTGTGTATTCTCCTCTGGTAGAATGCTCCACAACTATCACAAATTGGTTAACCTCCCACAACTTACTCATAAATTACAAAAGACTGAAACCCTTCATGTTACTAAAGACACAAATTTCACACTGCCAACAAACACTGACACACCAGGGGCTCAGCTTCACATCAAATCTCTAGTACGATATCTCAGAATTACTCTGGACCAAGGCCTAACCCTCCAGCAACACATTAATACAATAAATTTGACGTATTAGAAAATAAAAACAGTTCAGTGTCTCCAACTGCTCCTGGATCACCATAATTTCTGCACAGTATTCCAGGCTATGGTCATGACTCACCTGGACTATTGCAATATCATCCTCCATGGGCTACCAGCATACACAATACATCCACTACAGCTGGCACAGAACCCAGCAGCCAGAGTCCTTACAGGAACCCCCAAATAGGATCATATAATGCCAATACTTAAACACATCCACTGGCTCCCTATTAAAGCCTGCACCAAATACAAAGCCTTAATTACTAATTACAAAGCATATCACTAGCTGTTTTCCAAATACCTTCAAGTCTCTGCTCAAGAAAGTCAATGCAGGTTGCATCGGTACCACAGCCAGCTGACTGTAAAGGCTTTACCGGTATAGAGGCCGCCAGTAAGGCTGCTAAGCTCTGCTCGATGACTAGGTTATGTTGATCCATGGAGCTTGCCGATGCTTGGGTATTGGTACTGGAATTGCAAGCCACAATCTCTGAGCATGGTACCAGGAGCTCTCTGGAGGTGGAGGCCTCGGGAGCAACCTGGGGCCCCACTAAGGCTTTGGAGGTAAGGTCCTCCTGCCGGGGTTGTTTGGCTGGTGTGTCCCTGTCCAGGACAACACCCGAGGCATCTCGATGCTTAGAAGGAGATCTACCCTTGGAGGGCTGGCCAGTCTTCGAAGACCACCTAGGTTTCGATACCTGAGATCTTTGGGAGAAAGATGAAGCTCTCGATGACGTCGATGCTAAAGAAACTGCATCGGAGGCAAAGAGGGTGCCCAGCTTTGCAGCTCGGTTCTGTAGGCCTCTCTTTGTCATCTTTACAGAGAGGACATTCTGACGGTTGATGATCCAGTCATAAGCATTTTAGACACCAGTCATGGGTGTCTGTGGTCGAAATGGTACTGCCACATTTGGAAAATTTCTTAAAACCACTGGATGGTTTTTCCATTTTGTCTGTGACAAAAGGGGAGGCCTAAGCCTAAGATGGCATCAATGCGCCTGAAGGAAGAAATGATTCTTTCCCTCACAGAAGAATTTTTATTTTTATTTTTTAAAAGCACCGACGGGGGTCAGTACTAGCGTCGACGGGAAGGCAGACGCGACCACAAAAAATAAGAAATGGGGGTGGGGGAGGGGGGTTGAGGAGGGGGGAGGGGGAAGGGGGGAGGGGAGTGGAGGGGGGGGGGTAAAGGGTGGATGGGGAGAGGCGGGGGGAGAGGCCTGGGGCAGGGGCAGGGGGTGGTGGGGAGCAGCAGCTGTGGGTGGTAACTATTAATGTTAAAGGATTGCGTACCTGGCGTAAGCGCCGGTTGGTGGAGAAAGAGGGGGGGGAGGTCGTGGGCAGATTTTGTATGTATACAGGAAACACATTTGAAGGTGGGTCAAGAGAGACTGCTAGAAACTAGCAAATATCCCAAGGTGGTGCTAGCAGGGCAGAGAGCTGATTCCAGGAAGGGGGGGTGGGTATCCTAGTGGGGTCCGAGATGCGGGATAAGGTGGTGGGGGAATGTAGAGATAAGAAGGGGCGGTATGTGGGAGTTAAAGTACAGTTGGGGGAGGAGTTGGTGTGGATACTGAGCTTATATGGTCCGAATGAGGGTCAGGGGGAGTTTTATGACCGATTGCAGGGGGAGTTAGAGAAGTTGGGTGATTTGCCGCTTATAATTGGGGGGGATTTTAATTTGACCAGTAACCCCAGGTTAGATAATGGAGGGGGTGGGGAGGGGAAACGTGGTGCGAGGTCGAAGATGATAGCAGTGAAAAATAGTCTTGGGTTGGTGGATGCCTGGCGCTGTCGGAACCCTGGAAGGAAACAGTATACTTATTACTCTGTGCCACATGGGACCTATAGTCGATTGGATATGATTTGGGTGGGAGGGGGTTGGATGAGTAAGGTGGACGAGGTGGAGCAGGGATCCATTACGTGGTCGGATCATGCACCGGTGAGTGTAACATTTAATTTGGGATACAAGGATACAGGAGTGAAGTTTTGGCGACTTAATGATATGCTGTTAGAAGATCCCGCCATTGTTAGCCGTATGGTTGGAGTTATAAAGGAGTACCAGGAGTTTAACCTGAACGGGGAGGTTGGGTTAGGGATGGTGTGGGATGGCCTGAAGGCAGTGGTGCGCGGGCATCTATTAGGGGAAGCCTCGCGTAAATGCCGCACTCGGGAGGCGGCTGAGGGGGAGTTGCTGCAGCAAATTCGCCAATTGGAGGGGAGCCATCAATGTGATCAGGAAGAGGGGGTGCTGGCGGAGCTGCAGCGGTTACGGGGGCAGTTGGGTCAACTTCGTGCAAATAAAATTGCCTACGAATTGAATGTTCTAAAGCAGGCTATGTTTGAAGGGGGGAATAAAGCGGGGCGACTTCTAGCCAGGCGTATGAGAGCACGTAGGGCGCAGATGGCTATTGGTAGTATAAGGAATGGGAACGGGAGGTTAATTACTGGGAACAATGGGATTCGTCAAACGTTTCGGGAGTACTATCAGACACTCTATAAGAGTGAGGTTTCTGGGGGGGTTCATAAAAGTGGGCAGTATTTGGATGGGTATGGCCTTCCTAAGTTGGACCCAGAGGAGGTTGAAAGGTTAGATCAGATGATTACAGAGGATGAGGTAGCGGCAGCTATTAAAACGTTGAAATTGGGGAAAGCGCCGGGGTTAGATGGGTTGACGGGTAAATTTTATAAAGTGTTTCAGGCTAGTGTGCGACCGCTGCTGGTAGCTGTGTTCAATGGGGTATTGAACTCTGGGGTAGTTCCAGGTTCAATGTCGGAGGCAGGGATCACTATTCTATTAAAGCCGGGTAAGGACCCCATGGTATGTGGATCGTATAGACCGATTTCTCTATTGAACGTGGACGCTAAATTGCTGGCGAAAATATTAGCCACTCGCTTGCAACAGGTGATGCCTCAATTGGTTCATGTAGATCAGACCGGCTTTATCTCAGGGCGGCAGGGAGGGGATAATATTCGTCGTCTTTGTAATTTAACCTGGGAGGTACAGAGGACGGGGCAAAAGGCGGTGTTTCTATCTATAGATGCGGAGAAAGCTTTTGATAGGGTAGAGTGGGATTTTATGCTCGTGGTATTGGAAAGAGTGGGGTTGGGGGCGAATTTTATCACCTGGATCCGGGCCTTTTATACTAAGCCGCAGGCCCGTGTCCGCGTAAATGGGAGTTACTCTGAGGTGTTCCGGTTGGAGAGGGGAACTCGGCAGGGGTGCCCATTGTCGCCTCTGCTTTTCGCGCTGGCCATTAAACCGTTGGCGGATCGGGTGCGCAGAGTGGGGGATGTTAAAGGGGTGCTTATGAATGGATGGGAATCGAAAATTGCGTTATTCGCAGATGATGTCATTTATACACTACGCGAGCCTCTTACGTCTTTACCTGTTCTCATGAAAGAAATAGAGAAATATAGTGGAGTGTCGGGGTATAAAATTAATGGTAGTAAAACGGAGCTTTTGGGCTTCAATCTGGGGGAGAGGTTGGCAGAGAGTCTTTGCAGTAGCTTCCCATTCAGATGGGTTAAGGGGGAATATAGGTATTTGGGGATCCAGATGGGGAAAGATTGGCGTAGGTTATGGGACTTAAATTTTGTTCCGCTCCTTCAAGCGGTTAAGGCGGATTTGGCTCGGTGGAAGGGACTGTATTTAACATGGCTGGGGCATATTGCGGTTATAAAAATGAATGTTTTGCCTAGGTTTTTATTTTTGTTTAGTTCCATTCCAAGTAGGATTCCTAAGGGCTTTTTGCGTAGTGCGCAACGCCTAATTTTGGATTTTATCTGGGTGGGGCGACGGCCCCGGGTATCCCAATTTACTCTGTATAGGGATCAACGTGAGGGAGGGATGGGGGTACCCTGGTTGGAAAAATATTTTGTGGCGGCGCAATTGCGGGCGGTAGCGGGGTGGCAGGCGGGGGGGAGACTCCTATATGGGTAGAGTTGGAGCAGGAGAGAGGCGAGGGGGGAAAGAGTTTGCGAATGTGGCTTTGGGATCCTGGGGGGGGGGGAGGCAGGGGGGCAGGGAGGGTAATCCCTTTAAGGAATACACGAAGGGACTGTGGGTGGGGGTCAAGACTAGGTTGTTGCAGGGGAAGAGGTATACGAGGGAAACTTATCTTCGGGGGATGCAGGATTTTGGCCCTGGGATAGAGGGGGGGGGGGTGTTTAAAGACTGGGGAGGTAAAGGACTACAAACCTTAGGGCAGCTCTTAAATAAAGGGGGGGAGCTTCGTACCTTTGCTGACTTGCAAGACACCTATGGGGTTGGGGCTAGAGATTATTTTGCTTATCTGCAGATAGTGTCCTATATACAGCGGAAGGGGGTTTTACTGGACTTAAAGAGGGTGGCCACTCCGGTAGAGGTGGCTTTGAGCAAGGGGGGTGGGCGGAGGGGATTGATCACCCTCTTCTATACTGAGGTGCGACAGCTGGTGGCAGAAAGCAGTCAAGGGCGGAGTAAAGGGGAGCAGGCTTGGGAGCAGCAATTGGGGGGGATATGGGGTGAGGAGCGCTGGCAAAATATTTATAGGTGGTCCAGACGATTAGCGCCGGGCCCGTCTTATTTGGAGAACAGCTTAAAGATCCGTTATCAGATGTATTGGACCCCCTGGAAGTTACGGGCCTTTTGCCCTCAGGAGTCTGGGGAGTGCTGGAGAGGGTGTGGACAGAGGGGGGATCTACTACATATTGTTTGGGGGTGCGTGGAAGTTCAGAGGATGTGGAAGTCCTTGGGGGACTGCCTTCAGGCCATGGTGAAGGTAGATATAGCTCTCACTGCAACAATGGTAGTATTGAATGAACTGCCTGATGAGGGGGAGAGGGGGATACATATGTTGGTGGGATATTGCATTGGGGCGGCAAGGGGGGCGATTGTGGCCCGCTGGCGCTGTCATGAGGCGCCCACGTTGTCCATGGTGCTGCAGCGTATTGATCACCTATGGACCTTGAGTACCATAGCGGCCCTACAGCAGCATAGGATGAAAGCCTTTCGGGATGTATGGGGTAGATATGAGGAATGGCGGGAGAGAGGGGGGGATTAGGGGGGGAGGGTTGAGGGGGGGTGGAGGGTATGGGGGAGGGGGAGGGAAGGGGGGGCTTGGGGAGGGGGTTAATTTACTATTAGTATGCTGTTGTTTTGTTGTTGCTGGTGGTTTATGCGTGCTTAATATAACACGTATCAAGTTAAGGTTAGAAACTAGGAGGGGATCAAGAAAGAAAATGTTTTGTTTCATTATGGGATATAATAATAGTGCATTACATCAATGATCAATGACTACTGGTTCCTGTGTGTAAACTACTATTATTTTTACATTGTGTATTGTGTTGTCATGGAGATTATGAATGACTTGACATTACTTTAATAAAAACTTTACTTATAAAAAAAAAAATAAGAAAGGACAAATTTTCTGTGGTGACAGGAATTGCTTCTTGTCGGCTCAGCGGAAAACGAAGAACTGAGGAGGGAGAGCTGGAAAGGCAGGAAGGCAGCTATGCAGGCACAGTGGAATGCTCCCAAAAGCTTTCCTACTGGACACTGGGGGGCGTTCCTGAGCGGGCTCCGTCAGTACCGACATGATCCATATGTGAAGACTACATTCCTGCTTTTTCCTGGAGATATATTAAATCAGTACATCTCAGAGAATACCAATACATCTCCTACTGGGGAAACAGAACAAATGGCACTTTCAAACAGAAACTACATAAACAAAATACCTCAGCTCGGTTACACATGCAGAACATAGACCGCCAACAAACAAAAAACAAGGGATCACAATTTAAAAGTAGGAAGATAATAATTAAACTGGGAACCCCAAAAGCCAAACTTGGCATGTACAACACTGGAGAAATAAAACTATAACTTAATTTCCTCTTCTACTAAAGCAAAGACGTTAACGATGCATATTTCCCAGAGCTCCTTCTTAGAAATATGGTCCGTTTTCTTTGAACGCAGATTAATCAGTACTATTAAGTGATACGTCCATAGAACTTGCTTATGTAAGAAATTAACTTTATTTTTTATTTTATCAATATTTTATCGAGACCCTGAAGAGTAAAATTTGTTTTTAAACATAAGTAATTTAATGCACAATGGTTCACCTAGGAGCTGGTTTGAAGAATTGCATTGCATCAAATTGAAGTTCTGCATACTGAATACAGTTTGAATATTGAATGATACGTTTTCCTGAAGAACAGCCTGGGAAGTACCTTGTGGTTTGCAACATACGTTGATGAATTTGGAATATTGATAAAATAAAAAATAAAGTTAATTTCTTACATAAGCAAGTTCTATGGACGTATCACTTGATATTTCCCAGAGCTGACATATTCCAGTTAATAAATTCAAAATAAAAAAGTATTTTTCTACCTTTTGTTGTTTGTTATTTTTCAGTTGCAATTGCTCCAATCACTTTCTTTTGGTTTCTTCGTGTCTTCTGCTAACTCTCCATTGTCTACTGTCCATTTGTCCTTTCTTCTCTCCTATTTTTTCCCATTCTTTCTCTACATTTGCTTTAACATACTGATCTTTCCCCTTTTATCTTTCCTCCATTTCTTTCTTTATTCCTTTTTCCTCCACTCAAATTTCACCCCTTCATCCTCAATCCCCACTTACTCTCCCAATACCCGGTCAATCGTAGATTTTTCTTCCCTCCCACACAAAATATCTTTTCTCCTCTCCATCCTCACTCCCCCAGCCCCATCCCCTTTTAGTCCTCCCCAAACATCAGCTCCCTTCTAGTTCCAGCCCCACCCAGCATCCGCTCCCTTCTAGTCCCCTTCTCCCATCCCACTGCGTCAGCCCATTTCCAGTCATAGTCCCTCCCATCAGCCCATTTCCAATCCTAGCCCCCTATCAGTCATTTCTAGTCCTATCCTAGCCCATTTCCAGTCCTAGCTTCCCCATCAGACATTTCCAGTCCTATCCTAGCCCCCCCCATCAGCCCATTTCCAGTCCAAGCACCCCCATCAGCTATTTCCAGTCCTATCCTAGCTCCCTATCAGTTCATTTCTAGTCCAAGCCCCCCCATCAGCTCATTTCCAATCCTAGCCTCTCCATCAGCCCTTTCCAATCCTAGGCCCTCCATCAGCCCATTTCCAGTCCAAGCACCCCATCAGCCATTTCCAGTCCTATCCTAGCCCCCCATCAGCCAATTTCCAGTCCTAGCTCCCCTATCAGCTATTTTCAGTCCTATCTTAGCCCCCCACCAGTCCATTTCCAGTCCTAGACCGCCCATCAGCCATTTTCAGTCCTATCCTAGCCCCCCATCAGCCAATTTCCAGTCCTAGCTCCCCTATCAGCTATTTTCAGTCCTATCTTAGCCCCCCATCAGTCCATTTCCAGTCCTAGACTGCCCATCAGCCATTTTCAGTCCTATCCTAGCTCCCTATCAGTTCATTTCCAGTCAAAGCCCCCCCATCAGCTCATTTTCAATCCTAGCTCCACATAAGCTATTTCCAGTCCTATCCTAGCCCCCCATCAGACATTTCCAGTCCTATCCTAGCCCCCCCCCCATCAGCCCATTTCCAGTCCAAGCCCCTCATCAGCCATTTCCAGTCCAAGTATCCCCATCAGCCATTTCCAGTCCTATCCTAGCTCCCTATCAGTTCATTTCCAGTCCAAGCCCCTCCATCAGCTCATTTCCAATCCTAGCTCCCCCATCAGCTATTTCCAGTCCTATCCTAGCCCCCCCATCCGGCCATTTCCAGTCCTAGCCCTCCCATCAGCCCTTTCCAGTCCTATCCTAGCTCCCCATCAGCCCATTTCCAGTCCTAGCTCCCCCATCAGCTATTTCCAGTCCTATCCTAGCCTCTCCATCAGCCCTTTCCAATACTAGGCCCTCCATCCACCCATTCCCAGTCCGAGCCCCCCCCCCACTCAGCACATTTCCAAACCTAGGCCCTCCATCAGCCCATTTCCAGTCCAAGCCCCCCTCCCAGCCCTAGCTCCCCCATAAGCTATTTCCATTCCTATCCTAGCCCCGCCATCAGCTCTTTCCAATCCTTGGCCCTCCATCATCCCATTTCCAGTCCAAGGCCCCCCCTCAGCTATTTCCAGTCCTAGCCCCCCCCCCCCCCGAAGAGCCCCATCACTGTCCAACTGCCTTTAGAGGGCTACCGGCACGCCCCGGCTCACCTCTGACAGGGCCGAAGTGAAGAATGCTGTTTTCCTTCACTTCGGCAGCTGTGTTGTACTATAGGCTGCTGGCGTGCTGAGTGTCAGGAAACAGGAAATTCCTTTTGACCTGGCGCGCCAGCAGCCTATAGTAGAACACAGCTGCTGAAGTGAAGAAAAATGGCGCTCTTCACTTCGGCGCAGTCAGATGTGAGCTGATGGGGGGGCTTCTGCTGCCGTCACCGGTGCCAATTATGTGAGATGATGTTGGCGTGGGGCCCTGTGTGAACAACATTCTCGTACAATGGACAGGCTGGCCCTACCTGCCAATGAAAAACATCCCCATAGCATGATGCTGCCACCACCATGTTTCACTGTGGGAATGGTGTTCTTGGGGTGATGTGAAATGCTGGGTTTGTGCCACATTTGGCGTTTCCCATGATGGCCAAAAAGTTCATTTTTCATCTCATCTAACCAGAGAACCTTCTTCCATGTGTTTGGGGGGTCCGCCACATGCTGTTGTGCAAATTCTAAATATGTTTTCTTATTTCTTTCTTTAAGTAATGGCTTTTTTCCACTCTGTGGAGTGTATTGTGCAAATTCTAAATATGTTTTCTTATTTCTTTCTTTAAGTAATGGCTTTTTTCCACTCTGTGGAGTGTATGACTTAAAGTGAACCTATGGACAGATACTCCCATCTCCACTGTGGATCTCTGCAGGTCTTTGGTGTCTTTATAGCATCTCTGATTAATGCCCTCCTTGCTCGGTCTGTGAGTTTTGATGGGTGGCCTTCTCTTGTCAGGTTTGTAGTGGTGCTATATTCTTTCTATTTTGTTATAATGGATTTAATGGTGCTCTCTGAGATATTCAGAATTTGGGATTTTTTTTTTATAATGCATCCCTGATCTATACTTCTCCACAACTTTTTCTCTGACCTGTTTGGAGTGCTTCTTGGTCTTCATGTTGCTTGCTTAGTGGTGTTGCAGTGTCATGTACCTTTCAGAACAGGTATATTTATACAGAGGCATCATGTGACAGATCATGTGATACTGATTGCACATAGATGGACCCTAATCAACTAATGTGACTTCTGAGGTTAATTTGTTGGACCAGATCTTATTTAGGGGTTTCAAAGAAAAAGGGATGAAAACATATGCACTCACAACTTTTCAGTTTTTACTTGGTTTTTTTTATATATACAATGTATTTTACTGCCATTTCACTTCACCAATTTGGACTATATTGTTAAATCCATTACCTCCATTTTCATTCCAGGTTGTACGTATTGGGACAAAAGAGGACAAAAACCAAGGGGATGAATACTTTTGCAAGGCACTGTAGTATGCATGATGTTATGTTCAAGTTATTGCAAATGTTCCATGTACATTATTTTTGACTTGTTCCTTGTAAACCACATTGAAATTCTGAAAGGCGGTATAGAAAACCAGCTAAATAAAGTGATGTTTTAAGCTTTAATGAAAAGAGCCACCAAGGAGCGACAATTACATCCTAGCTATAACTTAAAACAGCGCAGAGCAGCTGTGGAACCCTAAAACCGGTAGATCTATGAGACAGCATGGAGGATAACCTACAGTGAGTAGCAGTTGCAACCTTAAAGACAATGGTACTACTTTCATAGCTTAGGTGAGGGACTGAAAGGTGAGTCCTAGGGGTTGGACTCCATATGTAATCGGGCATTCACACTATTTGCCTCCACATTATGGAATTCCCTCCCCCCTCCCCTAAGAGAATGCTCAGACCTGACCAAATTTTGGAAAAAACTAAACATATCTCTTCCAAGAACAATACAGCACAGCCTTGGACACAAAGACCCAACCGCTCTAGTAACCTACTGTTAGAACAACCCTATATATGCACGGTTAACAAACTCTTGGTTCCAATACAAAGTATAAATGTTGTATAATTACATCCTTTACTTAAACTGCAAATAGCTCAGCGTAACTATGTATATTATTGTTATACTGTTTAGTCCCCTGTACAACAGAGTGCTTCCTAAGGCCCTGTTACATTTGTTGGTTATCTGTAAACCATTTTGAATGGTAGAAAGGCGGTATAAAAATAAGTTTATAAATACAGAAATTTGCATGTGTGTCTGCTAAAGTGAACTAATCACTGTTGGACAGACTGGATGGACCATTTTGGTCTTTATCTGTTATTTACTGTCAGGTTGATATTCACAACCAAATATCCAGATAATTGCAGCCATGATCTGGATATTTTTACTGGCCACTGCTGTCATAGCACTGTGCATTGAATATCCTTATAGCTCTGTCTATCCCGACAGCAATCAAAGTGCACCTCAAGAATCTTAACAGAATCCTGAAGGGGAATGGGGGAGCCATGAATAGAGGAGAGCACAGGTAGGGAAGGAGGGACAGCATTAGAGAAGACCATAGCCATGGTTTTGGATGGATTAAGCTTAAGGTCATGGGTAAACAAACAGACAGTGATCTTACTGAGCTTCAAAGAGATCTGAGAGATGACGGTGCAAGAGCAGGCGGGTAGACGAAAAAGAAGTTGAACGTCATTGGTGTAAATGAAGAAAGTGATATCCAATGACTGAATTAGAGAAGCCAGGGGGACAAGGAAAATGTTGAAAAGAACAGGACCCAAGACTGATCCCTGAGGAACACCACCGTGTAAAAGCTAAGGAGTAGACTACGACGAGGACCAGGAAACCAGAAGGTATGATCCTGCAGCTAGGAACAGAACCACACCGGTGCAGGGCCAGAAACACTAAGAGAGTTTATCTAAGATAGAAGAGGAGAATGACTGACCAGGTCAAAGGCTGTGGTGAGGTCCAGAGAAACAAGAACAACCTTGTGATCAGAGTCAAGAATTGTGTGAAGAAAGTCAGTAAAAGCTAGCAGGGAGTGTTCAGTAGAAAGCTTAGGAAGGAAATCGGTCAGGGCAGGATGAAGAGCGCCGGATTGGAGTAGGAAGGCCTATGCCACTAGCCGCTCAACGACTTTGAAACGAAAGACAAGAGAGAAATGGGACGATAGTTGAGAAGGTTCTGTGAGTTCATATTCACAGGCTTAAGGATGGGAAGAATAGTGGTCTGCTTCCAGAGGGAAAGAAAAGAGCCAGAGGAAAAAGAAGCTGTAATGATGGAGTATAGTGGAGAGAGTAAAGAACCCCCAACTAACTTGTAAAAGTGGAAAGGCATAAGATCAGACGGAACTGTGGTAGATTGGGAATGTGCAATGGCACAGGAGAGATCATAATTACTAGGGACCTGAAGAAAAGAAAGCCCAGAGACTGTCGAGGAGGAAAAGGCAGAGGCAGGAAGGGGGGAGGAAGGAGAGAGACAAAGTGGACTGAATTAAAGCACCTTCTGCTGAAACACGGAGGCTAAATCCTGAGAGCAAAGTGAGGAAACCCCGGCAGAAGGCGATAAAGACAGGATGAACTCTTGTCCTGAGTAAGAAGCACAGAGTAGTAGGATTTCTTGGCTAGGGTGACAGCTGTGTGGTAGTGATGAGAAGCAGACCTAAAAGCGGAAAGCAACGACATGGAGCAGGACTTTCGCCAACAGTGCTCAAGTTGATGTAGCTGGCTTTTAAGAAGATATAGGCTGGTATGATACCATGGGTTGGAGGGACGTGAAGAAGGGGAATAGGGTGAAGGGGGGGAACAGGGCACAGAAGCAACAGAGTCAAAGGCAGAGGAAAGAGTGGAGTTAAGTGATGCGAGGCAAAGTCATCTGGAAAAGGCTAGCAATGGACAACAAAAGAATCAGGGGTGAACTTCCGTACACACTGTCGAAGAGGGAGCAGAGGCTGCGTGGAGGGGCGAAGAGGTGAAGGGAGGGCAAAAGAAACAGACAAAGGAATGATTTGTCTAGGGAAGCAAAGTGACCGTGGGCAAGAAAGGAGCATAGAGGATGTAGTGAGAATGAGATCCAACTTCTGACCAGCATCATAGGTGTGCAGAAGGCATGGAAATCCCTAGCCACAGGATCTGGCATACAGCGGACATGCATATTAAAGTCCCCGAGGATCAGCAGTGGGGAAGCAGCCAGCAAATAGGGAGTGACCACACCATAGAAGGTCTGAAGAGCAACCACAGAAACAGGAAGGGGTAAGTATACCAGAAGAACAAGAACAGGCTGAGCAGTAAGTACCTTAAGGATGAGAAGATCCAGAGAAAGTATAACATGGGAATCTGAATAGATGACCAAATGAGAAGAGGAAAAAAGCACTGCAAGCCTGCCACCATGTCGCTGAGGGTGGTTAAGGTGCAAGCAGCTGTAGCCTGGAAAGCATGAGTCATGGAGGTTGGTAAGGCAGGCATCAGAGAGCCATGTTTCAGTAAGCCAAAGAAAATCCAAATGATGAGAATTAAGCAAGTCAAATATCAGATGAGATTTATGCTTGAGAGACCAAACATTCAAGAGACCCAATGAAAACTGACCCGATAGTGAAGGGAGAAGAACAGGATCAAAAAACAGGGGGAAAGGACGAGGAGACAGGGACAGGAATCAGAGCCTTACCTGGAGAGGGGCTAACATGCGGGAAGAAAAGGAATGATGGCTCCAGTGGACTGGGATTGGCAACACAGGCATCAAGGAGGCATTAGGAGCTGGGGCAGAGCACCAATCAAAGAGGAACAGAAGAACCAAAGGGCCCAGTTTACAGAAAGTAAGTAAAAAAGGCATTGGAGAAAAGGAAAAGCGCACAAAGGAGCACAACATGCTCCTTTGTTCTGTGCTGTGGCAGCCACTTTGCAGCCGCGAATCAGACTGAACACCAGCAAGGAGCAGCAAATAAATACGGGCACCTAAAAGAGAGACAAGAAACACAAATGCAAGTAGGTTATTCCAGCCGCAGGCACAGCAAGAAATACTTTTAAAAGTCATATACACTGACGTCACTTTCTCACTGCGGGTCAAGGGGTCAGAACTATGGTGGTCGCAAATTAGATTGCATACCAGCAAGGAGCAGCAAAGAAGCACGGGCACCTAAAAGGGAGACAATCATTGTTCCCATTTTAAGGTCATTTATAGATACGTTAAGAAGTAGTGGGCCCAGCACAAATCCCTGTGGAACTCCACTATTTAGCCCTAACCTCTGTTTTCTATCTTGTATCTGTTCCTAATCCACAATAGAATGCTGCCTCCTATCCCATGACTTTTTAATTTCCTCAAGAGTCTCTCATCAGGGACCTTGTCAAAGGCTTTCTGAAAATTCAGATACACTGTATCCACTGGCTCACCTTTATCTACCTGTTTATTCATACCTTCCAAAAAATGTAGCAGATTGGTGAGGCAAGACTTTGTCTTGTTAAACCATTATTATTTATATGTTCAGTAATTTTGTTTTATTTTATAATGGTTTCCATCATTTTGCTTGGTATTGATGTCATGCTCACTGATTTTTAAAAATTGGAGACTGGCCAACGGAACACTAATCTTCAAATACTACAGACAATCTTAATGATAGTTTACAAATTAATAAGAGAGTAGATCTGCAATTTCATTTTTGAGTTCTTTCAGCATCCTGGGGATGTATACCATCCAGTCCAGGTGATTTGCTACTCTTTAGTTTGTCAAATTGTTCTATTACATCTTCTAGGTCTGTTTCAATTAGTCCAATTCATGATTGCTAATTATCAAAATGTTAAGGGGTGGGTGCATCATAAGGCTAAAGGTTTGCCTAGGGCATCCAATAACCACGCACCAACCCTGGCTGTAACATCATCTTCAGCAGGTGGAGCCTGGGAACCCTGCAAGCTTTACTGCTGTCATGCATAAAAAAAGGCAAAATGTCCTCCACAGCCCAGATTCAACTGCAAGGACCATATGGCGGAACAGAAAAGTAGGCTCTGCAGGTTGATTCCAGTCCACTGGTCATACTGTGCTTTAATGCCTAGGCCCTTTCATTTGTGACCATTCAGATAAAGTCATTGGTTATGCAAGTAGAATAGCTGAATCCACCTAAGTGGATTTTCAGACAGATAAAGATATGTGCCTACTTTTAGGTGCAGTAAGGAGACATTCCTGGTGTAACTTGATCAGAGGAAATAACTACACACATACAGTCAGAGGACCATTTTCAGAAGGAGTGACCTTGGTAAAACCTGGGAGGTGCCAAAGAGCAGAAATAAATGGATTTCTCTCTGAAGATAGGTGTGCTAACAGTGGTGTGCCTCAGGGATCTGTCCTTGGTCATGTTCTTTTTAACATTTTTGTAAGCGATTCAGCATAGGCCATGCATTTGGGCTTCAAAAACCTAAGGAAGTGGTACAATATACAGGATGACATGGCTAAACAGGTAGAAAAGGCCATGGCAAAATCTAGAAGGATGCTTGGGTGCATAGAGAGAGGAATGACCAGCAGGAAAAAGTAAATGACAGTGCCGTTGAACAAATCTCTTGTGAGATCTCATTTGGAGTACTGTGCACAATTCTGGTCCAGAGGAAGGCTATTAAAATGATGAGTTGCTGCCATCATTAGGCATATGGGAAAAGGCTTAAAGATCTCAGTATGTATAATCTGGCAGACAGGCAAAAGAGAAAGCTCTGGAATAAGGTGTCATAAATGAAGGTGAAAGGGGACAGACTTAGGAGTAATTTGAGGAAATATTTCTTTACAGAAAGGGTGGTGGATGCATAGAATAACCTCCTAGTTGAGGCGAGAACTGTCCAGATGCATCTTAATTTGAATCTGCAGAAGACTGAAATCTTATGGCTCTGACCCTCTCTATCGTTTTGTGTGCTTACTTCTCCCGTTAGGGGGCTTAAGGGGCCTGCAGGGGATTTCAGGACTCTGCTGTAGTTTAGGGCGATGGTTGGATGGCTACTTGACCTTGCACGACCATGTCTCACAGATGGTAAGATCCTTATTTGGGGTATTGCGATGCTTCATACATTGCACCCTTTCTTGTCGGCAGGACAGCTAGTAGTAGTAGTTATGAGGACTGTAGGGGTTAGGGGGTTAGGGATATGTTCCTGGTTCATAATCACTCAATGGCCCTGATAAATGTCTGCTCTAATAAAATTATATGTCAATCAGGCTGCTATATTGTGAGCAGGAAGAACACAGGCCAGCATGCAATGGAACCATATAAGGAAATATCATAAGCCTTAGCAATGCATATGTCTGGACTGGAGAGTCCAGAAATAGACATGCAAAGGCTTTGTGCAAAGAGCACAGGAAACCATACGTTGACGTAAGTAACATATATGCTGAGCCCATTAGCTCTGAAGAAAGCAGGTGGTTGACAGTGGGTAAGTATGAGACAAGAGAGGGGGGCCTGGGGGATATTGAAACAGGAACAAAGAGGGGACAGAAAAGTCAATAACAGGAAACGAAGGGAGGGGGGAGAGAAGACACAAAGAGGAATGGACTTAGAGGCTGTATGCATACACGGAAGCAAAAAATGTATATATGTAGCATGATTATTGTACTCAGGGGGAGGAGATATTCTGGAGATGCCTAGTGCTCGATAGAAACTCTCTTCCCCTATCTGCCTGTATTGCTCATCGGTTCTCCAATAAACAGAGATTCTGATTGCACCTGTAGCGACTTAGGATCTGATCATTACAGGAAGTTAGTGATAATTAGGTTGTGGTCTATTTTGTGGGTAACAGGGCCTCACAGGACCTTGATTTTGCCGCACATGGATTATTCTTTGCTGTTGAGCTTGTCTGTGCATTGCGCTCATTTGTAACGGGTACAAAATACCGCAGCCAAGATTATTAAGGGTTTGGGAAAATTTGATT
The DNA here is from genome assembly GCA_033557465.1 of Ichthyophis bannanicus. NCBI lineage: Eukaryota > Metazoa > Chordata > Amphibia > Gymnophiona > Ichthyophiidae > Ichthyophis > Ichthyophis bannanicus. Next base: position 646,238,282 of record CM066032.1, read on the forward strand.
ATGTTACCCCCATTTTAAGAGAGCTTCATTGGCTGCCATTGTCTTTCCATGTGCAATATAAATTGTTGCTGTTAGTGTTTAGTGCTCTTCATGGACTGGTAGCAGATTATTTCAAGCAGCTTTTGCAGTGATACGTCCCTGGTCATACTTTGTGCTCAGCGGACACAGGGTTCTTGGTTGTTCCTGGTTTGAGGGAAGTCCGAGGGGTGAGGATTTGGCTCCGGTTGTTTCAGGTGCTGGTTCCAGTACTTTGGAATTCCCTCCCCTGTCTGCTGCAATTAGAGGCTGAACTTAGGTCTTTTAAGGGTCAATTAAAGACACATTTGTTTATGTAGATCTTTGGAGGGGGAAATGGGCTGATAATTTGTATCGGTCTATTATGATGATATGTGTTCTGTAAACTGCAAAGAGTGTTTTTCAGAAGTGTGGTCTTGAAATGTAAATAAATACATAAAAAAGCACATGACAAACACAGAGGATCTCTGAGGAAGAGGCAGGGATTATAATTTTTTTCTTATGGATGGGCAAATTGGATAGGCCATATGGTCTTTATCTGCCATCATTTTCTATGTATGCACTATACAATTACTATGATTCTCTTTCTCAAAAGGCTGTAGAAGCTGCTTCCAGAGCATCCTTAGTTGTCGCTAACTCTGAGAGGAATCAAACTCACATCTCTTTGCATGAGAGTGCACAGCACTGCCACTCAGCCACCAGGCCGTCCTGTCAATGCTAACTGAAAATTAGACTGAGGATTTTTTAAAAACTGCTGCCATAATTTTTCAAAATGCCAGACTATAGTGAATACGCAGACTTCATGCTGTCATTGGCAATGACAAACTATGAGCATACCATCTTTCCCACCTAAGTAACCTAATCTTCAGTCTAAATGTGTAACTTAAGAATATACTGTAAACATGTCCCTTCAAACACCCCAAGAGAGGGACTGAACATGAAAGGAATCAGTAAGCTGCAGTCCTGTTTTTGATCCTTTCCTGCACTCCCAGGGCACATGTTCTGCAAAGTGTGAATAGTTAATTTATTCACCTGTGTGCTGCTGGCAAAACAAGACCCAGTTACGCCTGAGTGAGCAACTCAATTACCCCTGTGATAGCAGTGCAGTAATGTACACAAATTCTATTACTAACAAACTCTTGCTTGTGGGCATTTTAAATATCATGTACAGAAACAATCACTCTCACTTCCCTCTCTTTCAATTTATTTTCTCCTGATTTTGCTACGAGCCTGGTGTGCAGACCTGTATTATAGAGTGTCTCTAGGCTCAATGTGGGAGCTTCAATTAAAGATCCTGCTCTGGGTTGGTCCTGCAGGTCTGGACTGTGGATCTTGGTATAGGTTCAGCAGAAAGCACTAAAGGATTTTGCTTCATTGAATGCTCACAAACACTGGTTTATAAAACAAATTCTCTTACCTTGCTCACAATATGGATAATGTCACCCCGCTGAAATGACAACTCATCTGCATGATCAGCACTACAGTCCCAGAGTGCCTGGTAATAATTTGCATAATCAATTGCAGACACACCTGAAAGGTAAAACAAACAAGTTGAAAAGTGCACATGTATAGTATGATACAACAGTGAGTTTCCCCTTCCTGGGGGGGAGGGGAAGTTCAAAGAGAGATGATAAAGTGTGACTTATGGCAGGCAGCAAGGGCTATATGAGCATTTTTAGATATAAATATATAGATACCACCAGTTATATCTTCGGATAGCGAGTGTATCTGTGTGTGTGTGGTGCAATGGTAGGTACCTGTCAGTGGGTGGGACGCGGCAGTGGGTGCCCTTGTGTCAGTGTGCTGCAGAGCTTGTGTGTATGTGTGGTACAGAGGTGGGCTGCCTCTGCATGTGTGTGGTCTGCTGCATGTGTGTGGTTCAGAGGTAGGGTGCCTGTGTGTGTGTATGTTTTCGAGGGGGACATGCCTTTTGCCATATACACATTGTGCTCTTATGTTCCCATGTGTTCATCTCTTTGACCTCGAATCCGCTGGACTCTACTCTCCCCTCCCCCTCAATCAGGGCCGGCCCAAGGGTTTCTGCTGCCTCAGGCAGAGGCCCCGGCCATTCGGCTCCCCCCTCCCCATGCCAAGCCACTACTTCCGTTTATGGGAGTGGGGGGATGGCTTGGTGCGGTTTCAGGCCATGGACACAACTGTGCATGGAGTGGCAGGTACAACCCAAGCACTGAGGGGGTAACCTGCATGGAAAGGCAGGCCCACCCTAGCCACCTTACGGAAGACTAGATGGATCATGTTGGTCTTTTCTCAGGAGACAAGCAGGAGTGATGCAGGCACACTCCAAGGGTGTCGTCCCTGACAACATCCAGTGCTCAGCTCTCCCCTAGTTCATGTGCATCTACTTCCGCCTCATCAGTCTTTCACAACTGTGGTTCTACAAGCCTCGGCTTGGCCTGACATTGGGAACTTTTATTCTTTCTATACAGTTTTAAAAACTGTGACTTCATGGTATTTTTATTTATTATTTATTAGTATTTAGCTCACACCTTTCCAGTAGTAATTCAAAGTGAGTTACATTCAGGTATCTATGTATTTCTCTATCCCTGAAGGGCTTACAATCTGAGGCCATGGAGGGTTAAGTGGCTTGCCCAAGGCCACAAGGAATGTCCATGGGATTCAAACCCTGGTCTTTCTGGTTCCAGGCTGCTGTCCTAAATACCAAGCTACTCCTCCACTACTAGCATTCTCAATCACCGAAATTTGTGTTATTTAATTATTTAAAGTGAAACCGTTCTGTTTTCTGCAGTCCTCACAGCCACGGCAAACAATGTGGCAGCCGTGTCTCCGTAGATTTTGTTTCACTTTATAATAGAGTTCCTCATGGCCATGGCCCATAAAACTCTCCATTCCAGATAAGGCTCGATTGGTAACATCAGGGGCAGCCGGAGGCAGACCTCCTTCTGGGGTCAGCATAGCCTTCCCCGTCTCAAAGTCTACTTACAGAGCAACGCCTCCACCCCATCTTCCCCAGAATGATTGTTGCAGTTCCATGGAAAGGATCCGAGGACCGAAGCTTCTCAAAAGGGAGGTAAAGCTAGAGCCAAAAAAAGCACAAGTCTTCCAGAGAACCTTCCGAAGTTCAGGTCTCTCAGGGAGGGAGGGACCCTGGCTTGCCCTCATTGCTAGCCACTTCCCTAATGGTTTCACACAGGCACAGCACTAGGACCACTAACAATGAACAGGGGCCCTCCAGTAAGACACTCAGGCATCTATATACTGTCCTGCTGTGCCAACCATTTATTTATTTATTGTTCTTATATACCGCACTCTTAGAAATCAGCGCGGTTCACATAAAACAGGTTGTGCCAGGGGCACTTACATTGAACTGGAAGCTTAACTTGGATATCAACTGGGATTAACTATGTACAACAAAACACTCGATTACAAACAGTATCTACAAGTGTCCCCTCAGCAGCTGGATGCAGTTCCTCCTAATCCCACTAGTCTACTCTCGTTGATAAAGAGATTTGTGCAGGATAACACCACCATTCTATTGCAAAATTCATCCCCAGAAAGGACTCTGCTACCTGCCTCTGAGCCACAATCCTTCCTTCCTCCTTCACATGTTGTCGGGGAATCCTCTCCTCTTGTGAACTGGCGAGCCCCACCATTATTGGAAGATGACACCTACTTGTTACTAGTGAGCCCAGGGCTCGCCACTTGGAATAGACCTCTCTTATCTCCAAGGCCAATCCTTCTCTGCAACCTACGGAACATCTCCATATAGAAGATATAGTAGAAGACTACTTGTATCCCAAATTCTTACAAAAAATATCCCGGGCATTCGCCTTGAGTGATTCACAAACTCCAGCCAAAAATTGTGATTTTCAATCCATTCTGAAAGCCTGCAGTTACAACCCTCCCAGTACATCAGATATTGCAAGATCTTCAGAACTTGATCTGGAAACTCCATCCTCGATTCATCCTATATCTTGGCAGCTGGATCTCAAATAGAATGTCCTCCCAGTGCTAGGTTTTAGTCACTAGCAGCTGCCACATCATCGGCAGTCTCTGTAGCAGCATTTGAAAAATTTAAGCTCATTAAAAGCCAAGTTCACACTCTGCCAGGCAAAGAACAAAGAACTCTGGATGCTGTAAGTAAAAATTTGCATCAAAGAAATCTCTTAGCCACAAGAATCCTTGCATGTCAGCTTCAGATTCTCCATTATCACCATGACCTTTTTCTACAGCTGGGGAAACCCCATCCACTGTTACCTGAGGGTCAAGCTCAGCTATGTGCAGACCTCCACGAATCTTTATATCACATCATTCAAGCTACTTATGATGCTTACGACTCTGTCTCCTGTTCCACAGCTACAGTGAGATGAATGGCCTGGCTACATGTGTCCGGCCTTAGAGAAGACCTATACATAGAAACATGATGGTAGAAAAAGACCATATGGCCTATCTAGTCTGCCCTTTCATATGAATTACTCTAGTCCATTTTTTTTTTTTTAGAGATCTTCTGTATTTGTTCCATGCTTTCTTGAATTCAGATATTGTCCTTGTCTCTACTACCTCCACTGAGAGACTATTTCACGCATCTACCACTCTTTCCATAAAGAAATATTTCCACATATTACTCCTGAGACTATCCCCTTTCACCCTCATCCTATGTCACCTATTGCAGAGCTTACTTTCAATTCAAAGAGGCATTTATGCCATGGTGGTATTTAAACGTCACTATCACATCTCCTCTATCCTGCCTTTCCTTTAATTTTTACATATTAAGATCTTTAAGTCTGTCCCCATATGGTTTATAACAAAGACCTCGAACCATTTTAGTAGCCACCCTCTGCACCAACTCCATTCTGTTTATATCCTTTTGAAGGTGTGGTCTCCAGAATTGCACACAACACGCCAAATGAGGTTGCACCAGAGACTTATACAGAGGCACTATCACCTCCCTCCTTTCTTCTGCTGGCCATTCCACTCCCTATGCACCCAAGCATTCTTCTGGCTTTTGCCATCACCTTTTCTACCTGTTTAGCCATTTTAAGATCATCAGAAACAATCATGTCCCACTCTCCCACTCCCAGGCTTTGCCATCGCCTTTTCTACCTATTTAGCCATTTTAAGATCATCAGAAACAATCCCAGGTCCCACTCTCCTTTCGGGGACAGAAGTACTTTGCCCCCTTGGAGTTTTGCAGCCCAAATGCATAATATTTTTTTGCAATAAATCTCGGCTGCCAAATTCTCAACCATACTCCAAACTTAACTAGATCCTTCCTCATGTTATCTACTCCTTCATGGGTGTCTATTCTATTACAGATTTTGGTATCATCCACAAAGAGGCAAACCTTACCCAACAGTCCTTCTGCAAAATCACTAACAAAAGTGTTAAAAAAAGGATCGGACCAAGGACAGATTCCTGCGGCACACCTCTGGTAACATTCTTCTCCTCAGAGTGAGCTCCATTTACCTGTACTCTTTGTCGTCTCCCATTCAACCAATTTCTAACCCAGTCAGTCACTTTAGGGTCCATCCCTAAGGTGCTCAATTTTTTTTATAAGTCGCCTGTGTGGAAAATTGTCAAAGGCTTTACTGAAATTTAAGTACACCAATCCAGGGCTCTCCTTCGGTCCAACTCTCTGGTCACCCAGTCAAAGAAATCAATCAGATATGTTTGGCAAGACCTGCCCCTAGTAAACCCATGCTGCTTTGGATCCTGCAATCCACTGAATGCCAGAAATCTCATTATCCTTTGTTTTAGCAGCATTTCCATTAATTTACTCACCACAGAGGTCAGACTAACCGGCATGTAGTTCTCAACCTCATTCTTACTTCTGCTTTTGTCTGTCCCTATATGGGGGACAAACAAAAGCAGATGCTCCTTGCTTTGGAGATAATTTGGTTCAAAGGTGGAGATGGCCATATCAGAGTAAAGGGCCATTCTTCTACAGCCAGAGAAGTCTCGGCTCAGCCAGCAGACTAGTTCCCAGTCTACGCAACTCAGTTTTCACAATTCAGAAGGGCATACCATTAACAATATTTCCAACAGTTCTTATCCACACTGTAGGTATCAACCTTATGCCACGCCTTCAGCACAATGTATGCTGGTTCCTTCTCACCAACAAGGATCTCAGCGGTGAAAATGGAACAAACAACCTTAGTCCCTCCTTTTGCCCCTCAACTCCTAGTTTTTGACTGCCTGCCTATAGGTGGCAGAATCTGTCACTTCAGGGAGGCGTAGCAATCAGTGACGTTGGCCCGCTGGCTCCTAAAAATCATAAAGGGGGGGGGGGGCTACAAGCTAAATCTGTTACATTCTCCTTCCAAGCACCCACCAGTCATCAACAAATGGCTACCTTCTCAGTACATCTCTATCCTGATGCAAGAGATAAGAGATCTCCTGCACAGTACAGCTATCGAACCTGTGCCCCATAATGAATGGGGGCTAGGTTTCTACTCAAGATTCTTCCTTATTCCAAAGAGATCAGGTGGACTCCGGCCAATACTAGATCTCTGGAATCTCAACTACTATATAAAAACTCTCTCAGTACCATCCTTCCACTACTGCGCCGCGATTGGCTTGCCTCCCTGGATCTGAAAGATGCCTATATCCATATTCCCATCCACCCCTTACACTGGCACTGGTAGCAGCTCATCTCCAGTGTCAAGCCCTATGCAATCATCCATACTTATATGACTGGCTTATCTCTGCCACTTCTATGGAAAGCAAACACTCTTCAAAACTTGGAGTTCATCATCAATGCGCAAAAATCCGAACTTACGCCTCAACATGCGCCTCAAAGTACTTCCACTTTATTGGCACATGAATCATACCTTACAAGCCAAGGCATTTTTGCCTGCAGACAGGCCAGCCATCATCCAAAAGCTCAGTCTCAAACAGTTTGGCCACCACTCGAGTGATTCTTCTACTGGGTCAGATGGCAGTATTGATCCATGTAGTCCCATTTCCACATCTCTACATGCGCACTCTGCAATGGCACCTCAGACTAAACTGGAACCAGCACTCCCAGTCCCTTTGAATGAGAATATGTCTAAAGGGAGCACAACTGCAAAAGCTTCATGACTCTCTTCAGTAGTGGGATACATCAATCTCTAACAAGGCAGTTCATTCCAACTTCTACCTCATCAACTCACCCTCACAACCACTGTTCCCTCTAAGCTGTGCGCGTGTGCGCGCGCACACACCTCGCTGAGCGAGCGCACATACTTTACAACAGAGCGCACAAAAATTATGGTTCTGATTCTGATAGAAAACAACACATTCATCTTAAAATTTTAAAAGTTGTTGTGTATTTACGGTTTTCACAAGTTCTACAATATTTTCTAGTGCAATCTATATGGTGTACATACTGTATTCTGACGTGTAGTCAAATTTTAAAGTATATAACTCAGAGTGTCGTTATGTGGCGCACAAAAATTTAACCTTCCTTCAAAAGCTGCACAGCTGATATTTTATGCGCACACAGCCTACAGAAAATTAGAGGGAACATTGCTCACAACTGACGCATCCAACCACCATCAATGAGGGGCAGTTGGTTCTTACGAGAATGAAAAATGCGCATCAATCTACTCAAACTCCGAGCAGGATACTATGCTCTGATAGTGTTCCAGAAATGGATCAAAAGGAAGATTGTGTTGGTACAGACAGACAATCAGGTTACCATGTTCTACATCAACAAGCAGGGGGCTCTAGTTCTCTTTGTCTCTACCGAGAAGCAATGCCCCTCTGGCAATTTGCTCAACACTTGGATACCACTCTCAGAGCAGTGTATCTGCTGCAATCAGAGAATCTTCTGGTGGATGCTCTCAGTCGACGTTTGGACCCACAAGTGGTCCCTAGATTCTATTGTTTTTCAAGCAATCTTCCAACAGTGGGGAACAATAGAGATAGACTTTTGTTTCATCTGAAAACGCAAAATGCCCATTCTTTTGCTCAATCAGACTAAGCAAACGATGCTTAGCCCATGATGCTTTGGCCATCTCCTGGAACCATGGGCTGTTGTACACTTTGTCACATTTTTCCTCTTATCTCCTAAGAAGTTCTTCTAAAGGTTTGAGAGGACAGATCCTTGCTGATTCTCATTGCCCCACAGTGGCCTCACCAGGTATGGTTCCCTCAGCTCCTGGCCAAGGTGCAGCAATCCCTGATCCCTCTTAGAACACATCCGTTTCTCTTAATGCAAAAGCAGGGTCAGCTGGTACATCCGAACCTCAACAACCTTTTCCCTAGCAGCCTGGAGATTACAGAGCATCTAATAGGGGTTACAACCATCTCTAATGAAGTCTGGGAAGCCATATTAGCATCCAGGAAAACTTCAACCCTATGGACTCACTATCAGAAATGGTCACATTTCACACAATGGGAAAAATCCCAGAACCATGATCCAGTCTCCTGCCCCATCAGCATAATTCTCTTGCAACTTTTGCATTTATCCATCTCAGGTCTCCAGAGCAACTCAGTCCGCTATCACCTCTCTGCAATTGTGGCCTTGCCATAGCCCATCTCCAACCATTCTCTAGTGTCTAGGTTTATGAAAAAACTCATGAATATGAAGCCAGCCATCAAGCCACCCACATCTTAATGTTGTTCTCATGGAGCTCATGAAACTGAACCTATGTGCTTGGCGTCTACCAAACATCTCACATGGAAAACATTGTTCCTGGTAGCCATCATTTCTGCCAGAAGGATCAGTGAGTTACAAGCTTTAGACCCCTACTCTTCCTACACTCAGTTTCTTCACAATTGAGTTTTTCTTTACACTTATCCCAAGTTCCTTCCAAAAGTGGCTTCTGAGTTTCATCTCAATCAGTCAATTATCCTGCTGGTCTTTTTCCCAAAACCCCACGTGGGTGCTCCTGAGGAAAACCTTAATTCTCTAGACTGCCACAGAGCTCTCTTGTACTAGCTACATGCCACAAAGGACCTCCACTTCTCTTCCCAGGGGCCGATTCCCGATCCTGAGCTCCTCACACGTATAGGAGTTGTGTGGGGAATTCAGGATGGGAGTGGGCTGGAGGAGGAGCAAGGGCGGGCTGGATGCATAATCCTGACTCCGGACATACACAGGGTTGATTCTGGTTGTGGCCCTGTATGTCCGGGGCTGCCGACTTAAGTAGGGGACCTATTCCACCTTGGAGGTGGAATAAGTCCCCTCAGAGGTAGGGGATCACCACCTGGGGGCCGCCAAAAGCAGGTGAGGTGCAGCAGAGATTCCCCACCGCCCGATCCCAGCCATGGCAGGGCACTCCAGGGGCCAAGTGGTGGGGATACGGTATATCTGTCAGCATGCGGGCAATTGAGGCTCCTGCATGTCATCCCGGTGCCATGGCGATGGAACGCCACAGCACCGGGCTCCATGCGTGAGCCCCGGCTGATTTGTATGGAGATCAGGCTGGGCTACAATGGGCCAGAATCAGGGAACGTCCTGCCCGTCCAGGCCTATTGCACCCGATTCTGCTCCCATGGGAGCAGAATCAGGTGCACAACCAGCCCGTCTAGATTCTGAACGTGCCCTGTGTGGAACTGGCCTCCATGTATAATGCTTCAAGTTATAAAAATAAAAGCACTCAGACATTCAGAACAGGTGCCAAATGGCTATGTGCTTTTTAAACATTAACTGGTAAGAGTAGAAAGATCTGAGCTCAAAGGGTTTGCATAGCAGATCAGTTGTATGTCATCAGCATAGTAGTATCACCTTTTTTTATATTTTTAGTTTTATTTATTGGCCTTTATTACTGTCATAGGAAAAGGTTCAAAATAATCTACAGACTTCAGAAATTTGTTATTTGTCTCTACGTAACAATGTTCATTGACATTTAGGTAAAAATAAAAGGGAATTCATTAGCTCGGAACTCATCATGTTCGATTGTTTGTATTCTTCTCCTCAATAAAAGTTTCATTTAACATTTGCTGAAGGATGTATTTTCAGCTGTATCACGTTTGCACTTTCCTGTCTGATTTTCATGAAGCAGGCTCTGCTGCAGGAAGCTCTCTGTTATTTTGCCTGCACTGATCACAAAGTCCCTTTTTTTGTGCCAGACATGGAAACTGAACAGGAAGAGGGAAGATGGGATAGGCATAGAGCAGGAAACAGATTTTATTTTTGTATCCGACAGAGCACATGGAAATAGTGTTCTGCAGGAGGAAGCAGCAGTGACATTGGGAAATTCTGTAAATATCACAGGACACATGAACCATTCACACACATACAGAACACTAAATGCACTGGGAATACCCATACCTGGAACCAGGATTGGCTCAAAGCAATCTGAGGGGAGAGATGAGCTAGTACCCTGCCCCACACCCAAAATTTGGAGGCCTCCTCAGAGCTTGTCAGGGAGCAGGGGTGTCCCCTAACTCAGAACACCAATCAAGGGTTGCCCAAAAGAAAAGGAGACAGCAGCATATTCCCAGTCTATATAATTTTTAAAAAAGCTTTGCAATGTTTATATGCTGACTCCTGACACCTCACAGTTATTAAATGCACATATATATTCTGCAAAAGACAAAGGAGATGCAAGGTGATCATCAGGGCCGGCCCATCCATTGAGCGAGAATGTTGTTCGCACAGGGCCCCGCACTTCAGGGGGCCCCGCGTGAACCACATTCTCGCTCAATGGACTGCTGCAGAGGGAGCCGGTGAAGCCCGCGCGAAGCCCCGGCTCCCTCTGCACAGCCCGCCAGCGTGAAGAGCCTTTACCTTCACGCTGGCGGCTGTTTCAATGAAGCCGCGAATGCCGCGAGAGGTTAAAGGGCATTGCCTTTATCTTTTCCCGGCATTCGCGGCTTCATTGAAACAGCCGCCAGCGGGAAGGTAAAGGTTCTTCACTCTGGCGGGCTGTGCAGAGAGAGCCGGGGCCTCGCGCGGGCTTCCCCGGCTCCCTCTGCAGCCCCTTAGACGGCGCGGGGCTCTTCGGGGGGGCGGCTAGGACTGGATGGGCTGTGATGGGGGGAGAAACGGACTGGAAATGGGCTTTGATGGGGGGGGAGACTGAAAATGGGCTGGGATGGGGGAAACAGACTGGAAATGGGCTGTGATGGGGGGAACGGACTGGAAATGGGCTGTGATGGGGGGGGAGACTGAAAATGGGCTGGGATGGGGGAAACAGACTGGAAATGGGCTGTGATGGGGGGGGGAACGGACGGGAAATGGGCTGTGATGGTGGGGGGGATAGGACTGGAAATGGGCTGTGATGGTGGTGGGGACGGACGGACTGAAAATGGGCTGGGATGGGGGAAACAGACTGGAAATGGGCTGTGATGTGGGGGGGGGGGGGACAGACAGGAAATGGGCTGTGAAGGGGGGGGAACGGACAAATTGGGCTGAGATGGGGGGAAACAGACTGGAAATGGGCTGTGGTGGGGGGGAGAACAGACTGGAAATGGGCTGTGATGGGGGGAACGGACTACAATTGGGCTGTGATGGGGGGAGGACTGCAAATGGGCTGTGATGGTGGGGGGATAGGATTGCAAATGGGCTGTGATGGTGGGGGGAATGGACAAAATGGGCTGTGATGGGGGGGAACTTGGACTGGAAATGGGCTGATGAAGAGCTGGATTAGGACTGGAAATGGGCTTATGGGGGCTGGAATAGGGCGAAGTGGGCTGACGAGGGGGCTAGGATTGGAAATTAGCTGATGGGGGAGCGTGGAGGAAATGGGCTGATGAGGGACTGGAATGGAACTGGAAAAGAGCATATGGGGGCTAGGACTGGAAATGGGCTGATGAGCTAGGATAGGACTAGAAATGGGCTGATGGGGGGAACGTAGACTGCAAATGGGTGATGGGCTGGAATAGGACACTGGAAATGGGCTGATGGGGGCTGGAATAGGACTGGAAGTGGGCTGATGGGAGTTGGAAAAGGGCTGGAAATGGGCTGATGGGGAGCTTGGAGTGGAAATGGGCTGATGGGGGGGCTGGAATGGAACTGGAAAACAGCATATGGGAGGCTAGGACTGGAAATGGGCTGATGTGGAAGCTTGGGAGACTGGGACTAGAAGGGTGCAGATGCTGGGTGGGTCTAGAACTATAAAGGAGCTGATTTTAGGGGAGGACTAGAAAGGGATGGGAAATGAGAATGGAGAGGGGAAAATATATTTTGTGTGGGAGGGAAGAAAAGTCTACGAAGGGCCGGGTATTGGAAGAGTAAGTGTAGATTGAGAATGGAAGGGTGAAATTTGAGTGGATGATAAAGCAATAAGGAAAGAAATGGAGGAAAGAGCAAAAGGGGAAAGATCAGTATGTTAAAGCAGATATAGAGAAAAAATTTGGAAAAAAATCTAAAAGAGAAGAAAGGAAAATGGATAGCTCGCAGAAGACACAAAGAAACCAGAAGAAAGTGACTGGAGCAATTGCAACTGAAAAGAAAATGCACAAGCAACAAAAGGTAGAAAAATACTTTTTTATTTTGAATGTATTAACTGGAATATATCAGCTCTGGGAAATGTGCATTGTTAACATCTTTTGTGTTTTGTTTAGTACAAGAGGAAATTAATTTATAGTTTTATTTCTCCAGTGTTGTTGTACATCCCAAGTTTGGCTTTTGGGGTTCCCAGTTTAATTATTGTCTTCCTACACTGTATTTCTAAATTGTGATCCCTTGTTCTTTGGTGACGGTCTATGTTCTGCATTTTAACCAAGCTGAGGTATTTTGTTCATGTGGTTTCTATTTGAACGTGTCACTTGTTCTCTTTCCCCAGTAGGAGATGCATTGGTATTCTCTGAGATGTATTGGTTTAATATTTGCAGTGTTGCCTTTTGATAGGTAGGGTTTGGTGCTTTGTGAGTCCTGGCAGAGTTGTTATGATATGGTGGATTTGCTATGAGTTCTAAAAGGTCAGTGTTTATAGTACTTCCTAATGGGCCTGGCGGTTGGCACTGGAATATAGTAACGTAGAAATCTATTAGTCTTTCTTTATCCAGACACTCATTAAGAAGCATGTTTACTAAAAATGCATGTTAACATTATGCAAATATTTATGCAAATGAGGCTCCCTATGCAAATGAGGCCCCGCAATTAATCTCCGCACATGGCCCCGCACCCCCCTTGGGCTGCCCCTGGTGATCATACACCAAGGAGCAAAAATTAAAAGCAAGAATGCTAATACAGTTTATAACATCAAATTCCCCCCCTCTTCCCGTTAACTGCTCAGTGGTTCACACTTTTTCTTTTTGAATGTATATTCTGCATCCAAAGAGTCCCTCTCCCAGCAATGGGTGCCGAGCAGAACTAGGACATTTCCCCATAGAATGCAACATGCCAAAAATAATTTCCGATACTGGTGTCATCTCAGTAACGGCAATATCAACCTTCATGAGCACTGGGCATAATGTGAAGTAATACAAAACTTTAAAATAAACCACTCAGGACCTATAAAGAAAATCTATCACAGCATAACAGCATTAACTTACAAAGCTCACACAAGGAGCCTATTCAGAAAAGAGCAGCACCATTAAGTTCTGCAGTAGGTCTTAAAACATCCATACACCTATTCAGAAAACCGAACAAGCCAGATTACTAAAGTACAGGTCCCTACATAGAAACTCCATGCTAACAGCACACACAGCGTCTGTCATACACACAGAGCACAGATAGACCCTTATCAAGTACTGAATAAGTGACCACAAATCAAACACAGAAATACAGACAAAAATTAAACTGAAATCCCAAAAAGCCAGACTCTGCATGTAGTTCAGCATTAGAGAAATAGAGATGTAGATGCCCTGTACTGTGCAGAATATAAAGACAGAATATGTAGGAGCCAGTTTTAAAAAAGCCCGATATTTAACAGGATGCCTGGTAACCGCCGCGCTACCCACATTATCTGGATATTCAGCAACAATATCGGGATAGTGACTGCCATTGAAGATCCGGGATGAGCACCACTATCCGGATACGTGCTGACTGAAAATATTTGATAACCATGTAGGACTGCTCTGCATGCGGCCTACGATATTTGGATAACTGTCAACAATGTAAACAAGCTGGCACTTACCAGGATGACAATAGTACTACACACGCTCTACCCACAGGCTGCCCCTGCACAGGACCAGTGCAAGGATAGGAGATGCCTTGGCAAGCCCTCAATCCTGCCATCCCGTCTTCTCCCACTCCCACCCCTCTCTGGTCAAGCGCGTGCCAACACCAAAAAAGCTGTTGGAGGCTTTGGGTAAGTGCTGATTTGCTCATTTAATGACACTGCTCCCACTCCAAGTCCAGGACAGGGGTGGCAATGGGCTGCCCTGGAAACAATGACGTTCTAGGAGACTGCCTAGTTCACATAATGGGCAGCACTGGCCCTGCCCCTGCACTAATCCGACAGTGCAGGAGAGATCTGTGGAAATACTGAATGATACCATCTGGATAATACCACAGAATAATACAATCAGCACCCTTATTCCGAAAGCTTCCTGTTGGCCGTTCAGCTAAGGGTTCTAAATGTCATGCCCCTAAGTTATAAAGACTGACATATTCCAATCACTAAACTGAAAATAAAGTTCCTTTTTCTACCTTTTTGTTGTATAGCCATTTTATTCTCTAATGATGTTGATCTCAGTCTCTGGTGTTTGCTTTGTTTTATCTTTAACTCACCTTCTAGGATCGCCAGCCTGCTTCTCTCCCATCTTAGCTTCTTCACATCTTTCCATGTATAGAACTCTCAGAGTTCTTCCATTTATTCTTCTTTCTATCAACTCAGATTTCACTCCTCCTTCTTACCTTCCAGTCCTCAATTTCCCTCTTTTTACTGCATCTAGCAATCACTTTTCAACTATTAACAGAGCCCTTCCATTTCCTCAACGCTTTCCTTTCTCAGCCTCTTATTTCCCAGTCTTTAGAGTTAGTTAGTTAGAGTCGTAGCAAAGCAATCAGATAATTATACGCATTCTGAAACCGCTATTTGTATAAATATGTAAATATGTATGTATAAATGTAAAAATGTGTAGGCCATTCCCCAATACACTAACCCCGTGTGCTGTGACATACCCTCAGATCTCATGTATATACTATCCCCCCTCCCAGTCTTGATTTGACAACCCCCAAAGATTTAATTGAACCGCTGCTGATTGCTGGAAGTAGCGGTATATAAGTGTGTATTAAAATAAAAAAAAATAAAATAATAAATTTAACTATCTCCTTTCTCTCTGTCCCTTCCCCATGTTCAGCATCTATCCCCTTCTTTCCTCCCCCATAGAGGTTGTCCTCATTCAATATCTGCTGCCTCTTTCTCCTTCCATCCAGTGCCTCCTTCCCATTTTCTTATCCCATCCCATCCTATGTCCAGCATCTTCCCTCTCTTTCTCCTTATCCTCCCATGTTCAGCATCTCCCATATTTTTCTCCCTATCCCTCTATAGCCAACATCTCTTCCCTCTCTCTCTCTCCCCATATCCCACTAAGTCCAGCATCACTCCTCCCTACCTCTTCCGCCATCTCCTCTCATGTTCACTTTCTCCCTTCTCTCTTTCCCTCTCCCTATAATGTTTGTGCAGCATTTCCCCATGTGAGGCATCTCCTTTCCTCCCTGTCCAGCATAGTCCCTTTCTCAACTTGTCTAGCATTTCCTCTTCCTTTCTATACCTCCCCATGTCCAGCATGTCCTCTCTGTCTCCCTTTGTTCACTCCCCCTTTGTCTCACTGACCACCCCAACAAGCATCTTTCATCTCACGCCTCCTCACCCCCTGCATTTAGCATCTATATGTTTATGTTTATTGGACTTTACCGCTAAGGAAAAACATCACAATGGTGTACATAATACAAATTAATAGAGAAGGAAAAACAAAACCCCATGTAGGTTTGGAAAGGAAAGGAAGTTACAATATGGGATAGGAAAGCAAAATAACAGAGTCATATGACAGAACAGAGACGGGGAAAGAGAGGGAGGATAGAGTAGAAAAGGTCACACAAAAGGATCTGGTAGGTCAAAGGCACGGGCAAAGAGGTGAGTCTTGAGGTTTTTCTTGAAAGTAGGGTGTTCGGACTCGAGCATAATGGAGGAAGGTAGGGAATTCCACAGAGCGGGGGCGAGAAAAAAGAAAGCGGAGGAGCGGGTGGATTGAAGACGAGCAGAGGAGGGTGAGGGAAGGTAGAGACGGTTAAGGTGGAAAGATTGGAGAGAGCGGGTAGGAGCATGCAGGTGTACAAGATTAGCCAAGATCTTTAGTATCCCCCTCACCACTGCTTAATATCTCTTCGG
Organism: Ichthyophis bannanicus; assembly: GCA_033557465.1. Taxonomy (NCBI): domain Eukaryota; kingdom Metazoa; phylum Chordata; class Amphibia; order Gymnophiona; family Ichthyophiidae; genus Ichthyophis; species Ichthyophis bannanicus. The sequence continues at coordinate 646,254,487 of CM066032.1, forward strand.
CTCCCCCAAATTCCGGTGACTCAGCATCATTTGTTTCCCCACCCCGTGCTGTTATCTGTGCCTCTGCCGCTTCTCCCAAAATCGGCGGCAATAAAATCCACAATAAACGCAGGACTTTTGAGGTCTACACGCTTCAAAGGCCTTGCTGGTCCCACTCCATTAATGCATCAGAGAGGGAGGGACTGGCAAGGTCTTTGAAGGGTGCAGACGCCTCAAAGGTCCCGTGTTTATTGTGGATATTATTGCTGCTGCTGCTGCTGCCGAGCTTAGGAGAAGTGGCAGTCGCACCGATGACAGCATGGAGTGGGGAAAGAAAAGATGCTGAGCATCGCATTTACTTCTCATGTTATTGCCACTGCTGCTGCCAACCTTAGGAAGTGGCAGCAATGGTGGCGGCCAAGGGAAGAGGGGAAGGCCGGGCTGGGTGGCATTCTATAAACAAGAAAAGATTTAGGCAGGAGGCAGCCGTGGCTGGAATGTTTTGGGGACACTTCTTGCCGCCCCCCAGAATTTGCCACCTGAGGTGACCGCCTCACCCTTCCTAATGATAGAGCCGCCCCTGCCTGGAACTTTGGAGTTCTGGTTACCCTTACATTGGTAAGGATTAATGCTGACAGAGGGGAACTCTCTCATGATTACATACTCTACCTTCCCTCCAAGGCCTCCTTCTCCCCTCTTTCCCTTGCCAGACTGGACCCAACATTCTCCTCCTTCTTTCAACCTCATCACCTTCTAATTCTTCCACCTCTGAAATTATAGCTGCCCTGGACTTCTTACTCCTTCCTCTGGTTTCTGTGGTCTCGCTCAGCCACTGCTTTATTTCTTCTCCAGCCCACACTGGCTGAATGAGCTGCTACCACCGTTTCCTTCTCCTTCTGGCCGCAGGAGCTAATGACTCTCCCTTCTTCTCACCCACATGGCAAATTAAACTGCAGCCAGCTCCCTCCAGCTCAACATGGTGCAACAAAAAAATTCCAGAGCCTCTGAATGAACCCCAGAAAATTTCCATATAGGAGTATTCCCACTGAATATACACAACAGACACCAAGGGGGATATTTTAGAAGCCATATTTGTGAGTTGGATGTCTGAAAATAGGCACTTAGACATGTAAATCATGGAGACATCCCCGGAGTCATTTTAGAAAGTCAGGATATATAGACGTCCCCTGTGTGAGAATATCCATATAGCATGGGGGCATGGTGGAAGCATAGCCTGGACAGAGCAAGGGAGATTCCACTACATTCCTCCCCATTTCCTCAGCTCGCAACCTTGGGGGTCATCTTTGACTATCTTTTTTTCTCAGCACATCCAACAGATGGCTAAAACCTGCTGCTTTTTTCTCTATAACATCAGCAAAATTCATCCCTTCCTTTCTACTCACACTAAGAACTTTATCCACTCACTAGTCACCTCCTGCCTTGACTAGTAACCTGTTCATCACTGGTCTCCCTCTGAATCATCTTTCTCCCCTTCAATTTGTTCAGACTCAACTGCACGGCTTATCTTACGCCACTGTGTTTATGCTCATGTAACCCCTCTTCTCAAGTCACTTCACTGGCTCACTATCAGTTTCCGCATCCAGTTCAAACTTCTCCTACTGAACTACAAATGCATTAATTCTGCAGCTCCTCACTGCCTTTCCTCTCTTATCTCACTCTATACCCCTCCTCGGGAACTCCGCTCCTCTGGCAGATCCCTTTTATCTGTGCCCTTCTCTGCTGCTGCCAACTCCTGACTTCATTCATTCCATCTCATTGCTCCATATGCCTGGAACAAACTTCCTGAGTCAGTGCATCGAGCCCCTTCTCTAGCCCTATTCTAATTCAGGCTAAAAACCCACCTTTTTGAAGCCGCTTTTGGATCTTGATGCTCCTCACTCTCTTGTCCACTATTTATGTGTATATTACCATACTCTAGTCCCCGGTTTTACTATGTGTTTTGTCTTTATTAGATTGTAAGTTCTGATGAGCAGAGATTGTGTCTTACATCTATATGTATAGTGCTGCGTATGCCTTGTAGTACTATACAAATGATTATTATTATTAGTAGTAGTAGATGCATGTTGGGAGGTGTCCACGCATAAACTTGCTCCTGACCATGAATAAAGGAAAAAAGTGCTCGTTTTATGGTTTTGATGCTTCCAGGGATAACATATATAGTAACTTAGTATATGATGTCAAATAAAGACCAGTATGGTCCAGCTAGTCTGCCCAGGGTAAGAGCGAAATGCACTTTCCTTGCCATAGTTAATATTTCCAGGCCAAAGAGATTGGCATGTAAATACCTATTCCAAACATATTAATGGCCCACTGCTGCACGTATGAGTATCTGAAATGACAGGCCAGGACATGCTAATCTCATGACAGACATACCCAAGCCGGGACATCCAAGTACCTGGTTCAGCGGATGTGCAATTTGGGGACTTCCCCATTTGTGACATGGCTTCCATCCGTGCATGTACCCGGCCTTGCTATCTGCGCAGTGGCTATCTCCAGAACTGCTCACTAAGATGTTCATGTTTTGGGGTGAAGACAGCAATTTCAGATGGCACTTATATGTGCCTTCCTTCACTGCTGCCACTCCCCCAGATTTTTGGACATTCTGCTCTGTTCATCTGAGATTCATCCTAGATGTCCCTTCTAAAATGCCATTTCACATGTGGAGATTTAAAATATGTGGACATGTCAGGAACACAAATGATCTTTTATATTCAGGGCAGTTTTCAAAGAATTAGCTTGGGTAAGTAAGCAGTCTGGATGTTAAATATAGATGTCAAAAACCATCAGATTACTAGAGTTTGCTTTGGGAAAAGGGGATGGGAGATAAGGAAAGACAATATGTGTGGTAAATCAGCTATTAAGTTGGCAGGTATTTTTCTGATGAGAGTCTTTGTCAGCTCAAATTTTTATAGGCATACTCCATGGGGAGGCTCCCTTTGGAAATCAGCTTGCAAGATCTTGTATGGACCTGAAAACTATCCAGACTTTAAAAAAATAACTCCCATCATTTATTGCAGGTCTTCATTTGTGTACTGTAGTGAAAACATATACACACTTGTATAATGTACACACACAAAAACAATAGTCATCGAGGTATAACTGGTGGGAAATATCAGGTCTCAAAACTGCTGACATCTATGTCTGTTTACAAGAAAATCACACACTTTGCAAGAGGATGCTCAGGAATTGCAGATACGTGATAAACGTGAAAGAAAAGGAGATAAAGTGTAGGAAGAACACAGAGAGAATGTTACATCAAAGGATCCACTCAACAATCTACATACCTGTTCTGTGTCCACCGTTTCCAATAGCTTTTGGAGCCAAAGTAGGAAGATCCTCATCTGGAAGGTGGAGAGAACATGTTAGCGCACACACAACCTGTCTCATGCCTTTTGCACTACTTTTATTGCTATTCTTTGTTCTTACTTTTATAATAAGCAAGTTATAAATATTTTCAAACAAACAAACAAATATGGGGCAATTTGCACATTTGTCCACATAAGAAAAGACTTTATAAAATTATTCCCTATGTGTAAAACCTGCTTTACATATGGATAAAGGCTCTTATAAAATTGTGCAGTTGAATACAAAATAAGAGTCTGCATGTACAAAGTGCATATGCATTCCAGGGCCACAGTTGCAATGCATACATGTATTTTATAAAATATGTGTGTACACTCATAGAGAACATACAAAAATGCACACCTCCTTTGGAGCAGGTGTAAATTCGTCCACATGGATTTATGTTGCACTAGGGATGGTTCCTCATGCCTATTTTATAAAGGCACAGAGATGTCTATATTGCCTTAGAAAATAGGCACTTGGTTTAGCATTCTACACAGGGGTCTTATAAATTAAGCCCGTACTGGCAAAGTCTGCAATATACTCCTGCTGGAATTCTGCACACAATAATTCAAAATTTTGCACTTTTTTGTGATATTTCTGTACTTTATTTTAAAGTAAAGGGCATGTTTACTAAAGGTTTTAGTGCACATTAATAAAATTAATGCACATTCAGTGCCTATAGCCCTTGTATTTCTATAGGTGCTGTAGCACTTAAAGTGTATTATTTTCATTACAAAGAAACAGAAATATGACGGCAGAAAAAGACCACATGACTCATCTAGTCTGTTCTTCCATATCAACTACAACAGTCCCCTTTTTACATTTAGAGGTCCTCTGAGTTTGTCCCATGCTTTTTTGAACTCAGATACTGTACTTTCCTTGCCTCTACCACCACCACTGTGAGACTATTCCATGCATCTACCACTCTTTCCGTAAATAAATTTCTGCATATTACTCCTCATATTACTCTTTTCACTCTCATCCCACGTCCCTTCGTAGCAGAGATTGCTTTATTTTTTTTTAATTTATATTGTGCAGCAACAAACCTCAATATGCAATAGAAATGCATTGAACTCGATATACATCGGCAACAGCAATAAGCTTTGATATTATTTACATGTTCAATTATGTTGCATTATTTTCTATAACATTATCCTCCCATCTACCCTCCCAACCCCACTTCTGGTGTATGCAAATCCCTTAATATTCTGTATTCCAAAGCATCTCTCTCTGTGAGTCCTTACTTCTGACCCATTTGGCTGATGGATATACTGCCAATTTTAAGGGTCTTGTACCTAGTATGCTTCCATCAATTCTTCATTTTTAGTCATAAATACCTAACTCTAATCCCCTTATTGGTGGCCCATTAGTCCTTTTTCCCCCTCCTTTTGTTTCCAACTTCGATTTGCTCCCCAGATCTGGACATGCCTGTCCAATTTTTCATATTTGTAGGCTGTTAGAGCATTCATTCTCTCAACGTAATCATGCTTTTGGATTATTTTTTCCCCACTAGGCACTCGTGCTTCTTTCCATACTTCCAACCACAATTGTCCTCCCCATTGAGCAGCATTCAAGTCTATATTTTCTGGGGGCAAATTCAGAAGCATATTTTGCAGGCAGGACCATACATAGACTGATGCGAGTGGTGCAGCCACACAGGACACAAAAATCATTAACGTGCATTAACCTTTAGTAAACCTACCCCTAAGTATCACTTAAAAACAATGGGGGGAGGGGGAGATATTCAGCGCTGCTAATGCAGCTAGCTGCTGGCACTCAAATTTAAACTTGGATATTCAATACTGGGGTCATATCCGGCCCCAGCATTAATAATCCTGGTTCACCGCAATGCCATGAGGTTAACTGGACAGTGGTGATATTCAGCCGCTGTCTGATTAGCTAACATGGTAAAACTTAAGCCAGAGTTTCCTGTGCCTCACCTTTGCCATGCATCATTAACTGGACAGCAGTTAAATATCGCTGCTGCCCAATTAGCGATGGGTGCGGCCTCCGCTTCGCCCCAGAATGCTCCGATGCCAACCGCTTAGCATAGGGGCTTGTAGCAGTGGCACCTGGGGATATTCAGCAGCACTGTGTTTGTGCCACTGAATATACTGCAGAGCGGCATTTGCATGGTCTGCAGGTCTGCAAAAGTATAAATGCCTCCAATATACTTTCTTATTTTGACAAAGAAAGCATGCAGAATTGTGCATAATTCAGACCTTTTGACAGAGGATTCTGAATTTTGTGTGTAGAATTCCAGCAGTGCTTTTACCTGTGACTTTTGCATCATTTCTCAAAGAGAAAGTAAGAGCACACTTTCCCTTTGAAAGTACCTGAACAGTTTCACACCTGCCATTCATGCAGGTGTTTTTTTCTGTGGAACATACAGTAACGTGCATAGTGTTGAAAACAAAATTATGTACGTTGCCCCCAGAATGCCTCTATAAATGCAGGCGGGCATACTGTTACTGCAGGGCCGCTCAGAGAGCGTAGTTACTCACCTGTAACAGGTGTTCTCCAGGAGCAGCAGGAATCAGTCCTCACTTATGGGTGACGTCGGCGCCGACGGAGCCCTCGCGGAGCAATTTTCCCCAGCTTTCAAAGAAAGCCTTTGGGAATTGCAGCGCGCATGCGCGGTCGTCTTCCCACCCGAGGGTGCCATCTTAGCCAGTCAGATGACATAGCTAAAAAAGACAGCATAAAAAATTTGCAAAAAGAACATAAGCAGACGATTGCAACTCCAAGGGGAGGAGGGAGGGTAGTGAGGACTGATTCCTGCTGCTCCTGGAGAACACCTGTTACAGGTGAGTAACTACGCTTTCTCCAGGACCAAGCAGGAAGTCAGTCCTCACTTATGGGACTCCCAAGCTCAAGGCTACCGGAGACCCTAAGCACAAAAATGAGCTCCCTCAAGCTCAGCAGCACAGAAGGATAGAATCTTCGCTGAATTATCACCCACCGGTAGCCCACATCCGGGATGGAGGGTAGGAGTTGCTCAGACCTCAAAGAGATTACGGAGGACTGCCTGTCCGAAAGCACTGTCCCTACGGGACTCCCTCTCGAGACAGTAATGGACCGCGAAAGTCTGGCTCGAAGACCAAGTAGCGGCCCGGCAGATGTCTGCCAGCGGAACAGAGCGGAGGTAAGCCACTGACGTGGCCTTTGCCCGAACGCAATGAGCCGTGACTCGACTTTCTAAGGAGAGTCCGGCTGCCCCATAAGCCCAAGAGATACAGTCCGCAACCCAGATGGACAGAGTACGCTTGGAGACCGGGAGCCCCAATTTATTGGGGTCAAAAGACACAAAAAGCTGAGCAGCTTTACGGTGCTCCCGCGTACGGTCAAGGTAGAAGTTCAATGCCCTTCTACAGTCCAGGGTATGGAGGACCGTTTCAGCTCGGTTGGAGTGTGGTCTGGGAAAGAAGGTTGGAAGTACCACCTCCTGATTGATGTGAAAAGGGGAGACCACTTTAGGCAGAAATTTTGGGTGAGTCCGTAGGACTACCCTATTCTTGTAGAACCTAGTGTAAGGGGGATCAGACACGAGGGCCTGCAATTCACTTACGCGTCTAGCGGAAGTGAGGGCTATCAAGAACAGTGTTTTCCAAGACAGAAAACGGAGAGAACAGGTAGCCATAGGTTCAAAAGGCGGACAGGTGATCCGCTGCAAAACCACATTCAGGTCCCAGTCAGGCGCTGGCGGGCGCAGAGGTGGTTTAAGTAGAAGGAGACCTCGGAGAAACCTCGCTACGAGAGGGTCGTTTGAGAGAGGTCTGCCGTCCACCGGCACATGATGTGCTGAAAGAGCACTGAGGTGAACTTTGACAGAGTTGGACTTAAGTCCCAGATTAGAGAGGTGCAGCAAGTACTGCAAGATCACCGACACCGGGCAGGAGAAGGGATCCTGAGACTGTTGGGTACACCAGACTGCAAAGCGACGCCATTTAAGGGCGTAGCATTTGCGGGTAGAGGGCCGTCGCGAAGCCAAGACGACCTCCTCCACCTCCGCCGGCAGGAGAAGGGGAGCAAGGACTACCCTCTCAGCAGCCAGGCCATGAGGTTGAGAGACCTGAGGTTGGGGTGCAGTAGGGACCCCTGATCCTGAGTGAGGAGATCCGGTTGTACCCCCAGAGGGATTGGATCCTCCACCGCCAGTTGCAGCAGGAGCGGAAACCACGGCTGCCTGGGCCAGCGAGGGGCCACCAGGATCATGAAGGCTTTGTCCTGGAGAACCTTGAAAAGAGTCCGAGAGACTAGCGGGATGGGAGGGAAAGCGTACAGAAGGCTCCCCGACCATGAGATCAGAAAGGCGTCCGCCGCAACCCGAAGGGGGTGTGGCTGACGAGAGCAGAAGCGAGGAAGCTGCCGGTTGTGAGGACTGGCAAAGAGATCCACCATGGGGAGGCCCCACTGGAGGAAGAGCTTCTGAACTACCAAGGGATCCAGACGCCACTCGTGCGGCTGGAGGACCCTGCTGAGTTTGTCTGCAAGGCAATTTTCCTGGCCCGGGAGATAAACTGCCTTGAGGAGAATGCCGTGACTGACGGCCCAAGAGCAGAGCTTCTGTGCCTCCCGGCAGAGGAGGAAGGAGCCCGTGCCCCCCTGTTTGTTCACGTAGAACATGGCAACTTGATTGTCCGTCTGGACAAGGACGGACTGTTGGGAAGTCAGGTGGGAGAAGGCCTTGAGAGCTAGGCGGATCGCCCTGAGCTCCAGGAAGTTGATCTGCTGAGCAGACTCCCACGTGGTCCAGAGGCCCTGAGTACGTGCCTCTTGGCAATGTGCTCCCCAGCCCAGGAGGGATGCATCGGTGGTCAGCACCCGGGTCGGCTGAGGTGACTGGAAAGGCATTCCGAATATCAGGTTCGGCAGCCGGAGCCACCACCGGAGAGATGAGATCAGCGGTTCGGAGACGCGCACTAGGTCTGCTAGGCCGCCCGTGGCTTGTCGCCACTGCTGGCGGAGACACCATTGAGTAGACCGCATATTCAGGCGGGCATTGGGGGTCACATGGACGGTGGAAGCCATATGGCCGAGCAGTCTCAGGAAGCGCCTGGCGGAGACCAGGGGCTGGCTGCGAAAGCGGTCGGCTAGGTCCATGAGCCGTTGAGCCCTGTCGAGCGGTAGGTATGCTCGCGCCTGAGGAGTGTGCAGCCTTGCGCCGATGAACTCGAGATCCTGTGAGGGGAGCAAAGTGGACTTTGCGAAGTTTATAACAAAGCCCAAGTGCTGCAGCAGAGTCACCGTGCGGCACGTGGCGTTGGTGACCTCCTGAGCGGACGCTGCTCTGATGAGCCAGTCGTCGAGGTACGGAAAGACATAGAGGCCGTGAAGCCGGAGATGGGCCGCCACGACCGCGAGACATTTTGTGAAGACTCGCGGTGCGGAGGACAGGCCAAAGGGCAGTACCCTGTACTGGTAATGATTTCCTGCCACCACAAACCTTAGGTATTGGCGGTGGCTTGGGTGGATAAGGATGTGCGTGTAGGCATCCTTTAGATCCAAGGAGCATAGCCAATCTCCCTGCTGGAGGTAGGGCAGAAGGATTCCAAGGGTAAGCATTTTGAACTTCTCCCGCACAAGGAACTTGTTGAGGTTGCGCAAGTCCAGGATGGGTCTGAGGCCCCCTGTTCTCTTTGGTATCAGAAAATACCGGGAATAAAAGCCTTGACCTCTCAGGTGGTGGGGCACCGGTTCCACCGCCTGTTCCTGCAGAAGACCTGCTAACTCCTGCAGGAGTAATTCCCTGTGCAGAGGGGGTCGCGGAGGTTCTCCCGGAAAATAGGAGGGAGGGACCTGATGGAAGTGGAGAAGATAGCCTTCTCGCACGACCTGAAGCACCCAGGCATCGGCGGTGATGCTGGACCACCTGTGGGCAAAGTGAACCAGCCGGCCTCCGGTGCTGGGAGGAACCAGCGGGGGGGGAGAGGCTATGCTTAGCGAGTCAAAAGCCCCCACCCTGCTGAGCAGGGGCTGGTGGTGCAGGCTTGGGGGCTTGCTGCCTACGGGACCCGTTACCCCGTCCCTTGGCCTGCTGGCCCTGTTGGGGAGCTGCAGGGGCCTGATAATGGGGGTATTGTTTGTAGGCAGCCGCCTTCCTCGGGTAAAAGGACTTTTTCCCCGAGCCCTTCTTTTTCTGGGAAGGGGCGGAGGTCTTCCTAGAAAGCCTGGTCCGGGTGAGAGTCTCAGTCTCAATCTGCGCAGCCTTTTCCGCCATGGGCTTGCCAAAGAGGTTTTCGCCTCGGCAGGGGACATCGACCAACTTGTCCTGCACCCAGGGTTCAAGGTCTGACGACTGAAGCCAAGCCTGTCGGCGGGCACCGATGCCGGCTGCGGCCACTCGAGCCGAGGCTTCAAAGCCATCATAGGCTGCTCGGGATATGAACTTGGAGCATTCCCGAATGCCAGTGGACAAGGCTAGGAACCTCCGCAAGGGCTCCTCGGAGAGACCAGCGGAGAATCCGGCTAGTTCTTTAGCCAGATCCCGGAGATACATGCCCATGTATAGCTGGTAAGTCTGGACACGACATGCGAGCATAGAGCCCTGGAAGCACTTCTTGCCAAGGCCATCCAGGTTACGGGCCTCCCTTCCAGGAGGCACCGAGGAGTGCATCTTCTGGCTCTTAAGACGATGCATGGCCGATTCCACTACCATGGAATGGTGTGGCAGCTGTGCCTTTTGAAAACCAGGGCTCTTGCGGACTCGATAGATAGAATCGACCCGCTTGCTCAGGACCGGCGAGGAGGCCGGACTCTCCCACATGCGGAAGAGTAGTCGTTCCAGCATAGGAGGAACCGGCACATTAAAGTGTTCCCTCGCGGGAGAGTCATACTGGAGGGCGTCGAGCTCTTCGGCTCGAGGCTCCTCCTCGGGATCCGCAGGGAAGGCCAAAGCCTTGGCCATATCCCTAACGAAGTCCGAGAACCGGGCATCCTCCGGGGGGGACTGCTTCCGAGGCTCGGACTCCGGTGAGTCCGATGGGACACACCGAGTCCGGAAAGAATCAGGTGACTCTTCCTCCTCAGACTCCCAGACCGACTCCGACGAGGACTCGGTGGGGTCGGCCCGGGCAGGGTGCGGCGCCAGCCGGCCCGACGCCGAGGGAGTCGGCGTCGGCGACCTCGGTCCCGAACGGGAGGCCGAGGGTGACCTCGACCGAGGATCGACTCGAGTTCTCATTGACTCGAGGATCGGCTCGGTCTCCGGGGTCGACTTGGACGTCGACGTCCCGGCGGTCGGGGCAGCGGCGCCAGCGAGGTCAGCGAGCAGTGCCCTCTGCTGGTCCATGAAGGCAGACAGTCTGCTCTCCAAGGCCGTCAACCTGAGTCCGACCTCAGGTGACCCAGCAGCCCCCGACTCGGGCCCCGACGGCGTCGGGCCCGACGTCGGCTGTCGCGGAGGCGAGTCCAGAAGGACCACAGGACTTACCCGGGCAGGCATCTCCGACTCCAGGCGAGGTCGCTTCGGGATGTGTTCCTTCTCCAAGGACCCGGGGCAGCTGTCGGGGCTATGTGACCTGGCCCTCGCGGAACCAGGAGCGTCCACCGACGCCGCCCTCGCGGGTTTCACCTTCCGACGATGGTCCCCGGAGGGAGAACCCCGGTCGGAGGAGCTCCGGCGACGGTCCGAGCTGGAGCCTTTTGACGCGGAGGCCTCCGACGAGGTCCGGGTACGGCTGGGGTCAGCGAAGATTCTCTCACGCTGATGCCGCCGACTTCTCAACGCCTTTGAGGACAGTTTGCTGCAGGGCCCACAGATCAGTTCCTCATGATCCGGGCCCAGGCAGCGGAGGCAAAAGTCGTGTGTGTCGGTTAGTGACATATTTCGGTCATACCGACCACACCGCTTAAACCCACTGGCAGCCATCGGGGGAAAAAGGGCCCCTGCGAGGTCAAAGGACTGGGCTGCCAGGGAAACCGAAAACGAAAGCTGACTAAGTCAGAAAAACCGAAAAAAGTAAGAGGACTCGTGACCGGCGTCGCGAGTCCGGGCGGGAAAAAGATCGGCGTCGAACCGAAGGAAAAAAGGATAAATTAAAGAAGAAAATCAACTTTTTCACGGGGACAAGACGGGGACGTCTGTAGGGCTCCGCGGAAAAAAGAAGACTGGCTAAGATGGCACCCTCGGGCGGGAAGACGACCGCGCATGCGCGCTGCAATTCCCAAAGGCTTTCTTTGAAAGCTGGGGAAAATTGCTCCGCGAGGGCTCCGTCGGCGCCGGCGTCACCCATAAGTGAGGACTGACTTCCTGCTTGGTCCTGGAGAATTGATTTAAGGTGTTGGCGCCCTAGGCAAATCTTAAAACTTATGCCCCTCCTAGCTATCAGAATCTATTGTTTAGCTTTGAACGCGCTACTCTTTAGTATGCATCTAGTTGCAAATCCTGACCTTGGTAACATCTTCCCCTACAGTGGATAAAACTATGTGCAAAATGCGTTTTTGTCCAATACAGGGTAGAGAACTTTATACAAGCCCATTTCTGTGAGTAAAGCAGTGGGTTTTTTAAATTAATTTTTTTATGCATTTTGTGATGGGGCCCGTGTGATAGAGCCCCGGTGAACCCTATTTAGGCGGCTGCCTAGGGTTTTGAGTTTCAATCTGCTTTGCTATTAAAACAGAGTCTTTCAGTCGAGTGGTAAAGTAAATAAATTAGGGCTTTATTCCCTTTCCCGAAACAGATATTCTTGGGAATGCAAACACAACAAACAGCATCAAACAAAAGACGGCTACAGAGCAAAATATCTTCTTTTTCCTTTGTTAATGTCACAAGGTTATTCTCTTCAAGGTTAACACAAAGAAATGATGTCATCCGAAAAACATATCGTACAGTCCATGGGAATTGGGTCTGAAGAATAACTGTTATTTTCCCATTGCATTACTTCAGGTTCATTCCCGATACTACCAGAGTCACACTCATTACATGTGCTGGCTTCTGACACACTTTCCTGTGGCACACGAATACCTTTGCCTACAAAGTGTTCTTTAAGCCCAGGGCTATAACTGCCTGGTATACGAATGGCTTCTTGCTGGTTTTTCTGTCCCTTCCCACCTAGTGAGAACACTGGATATCTTTCAGCTTTATAGTTAGTTCCAGGGCCACGCCCTTTAAAGCATACAGAGCTTTTAGCTCCTTCTTTATAAAAACAAGGTTCCCACCTTTCTACCTTGTTCCTGGCTTTTTCTTCTGGGTTGTTGAGGACTTTCTCCCAGGCTCTCCAGCCTCCCTCCGAGCTAGCAAGTTCCTGGTTACCTCTCCAGCTGTTCCTTGCTCTGAAGTCACGCTTAGAATTTCCTTCTACCGGCAAACTTCCTTCAGCATGACCTGTGCTCATTGGCTGTTTGCTCAGTCCTCCTGAGTTGCTGCCCCTCCTCCTGCTCCTGCTGGGACTCTCTCTAGGACTGCTTCTGAGTCTCTCCTCTCCGGGTCTCTCCTCTCCAGGACGGCCCCTTCCAGGACTGCCCCTTCCAGAACTACCTCGTCCAGAATTACTCCTTCCAGAACTGCCCCTTCCTGGTTCTAACCAGGAACTTATATGCTTCCCTTCCCTGCACGTTACGTGAGTCTTAGGGCACAGGTGCTCCTGATGAGCCTTTCTGTTTCTTCCTGCGTCAGAACTATTACAGGGAAAATTCACTCCAATGCCTTTTGGCTTTTCTTGTGCTAAAGGCATTTGCTGCTCAGCTGTTTCTCCGTGTATTGAGCTTTCCTGTTCAGCCAAATCTGAGGTAAGTTTCTCATTTTCACTAACCTCCATGGGCTCTGTATTATCCACTGTGTCACAATTTACAAATAAATTCAAGTACATATTTAAAGGAAAAAGGCTTAATGATCACAACAAAAAATTATAGAAATACAACAAAATAGACACTAACCAAAAAGCCCACTAGCCCAACAACTAGGAGAGATCCAAAAACCATAAGAAATCATTAATACACTAAACATGAGAAGAAAGCATAAACAGGCAGTTTAATCCACTTCCAAAAACTACTGTTGCGCTAAACCCTATCAGGTTCCCTCTGTGGGAAGGGAGGAGAGGTGAGAACTGACAAAAGCCGCCAACTGAGAGGGGGGAGGGTGTCATAAAAAACATAACTCTGAGAATGCAAACGTATAAGACGTCTACATAGAAATTTAAGAAAAAAAACCCAGTTGGGAGACACCCGGTTTAAGTACCAGGAAGTCTCTCTGGCGTCGCTGGGTCTCACGAGCCAGGTCTGGATACATGGCAACCTTCAATCCCTTAAACAAAATAGAATGCTTCTTAAAATACAACTTAAGGAGCAAATCCCAATCAGATGATAATGCTAAAGAAATTAATAACGTAGAAGGTATCACAGATTCAGCATCAGAGGATTCCAGAATATTTGAAATATTAAGAATATCAGCATGTTGTAAATTAGACAATGAACTTTCCGGAACCCCCCCCCCCCCACCCCCAAGCAGCTTTCTTTGAAGGGGAAATATAGTAAACTTTTGCCAATGGGGGGTAAGACTCAGGTGGAATCCCCAAAACCTCTTGCATATACAATTTCAACATATCTCACAAGTTACTTTCCGGTGTAGATTCCATAGGGAAATATACACACCATGCATATAACCAGAGTTTTTCGATTATGTGAATAACTGTATAGTTACCCATGTTCTCCCAAGTTTCAACTCCTGTTAAATGTAAAATACACTACAGTTGCCCTGTATGTATATGTTTGTTCATTGTACACCGCGCTGATAGTAAGAGCGCGGTATAAAAGAAATGTTAAATGAATAAATAAATAATCTCTAGCAGAAACCAAAGGTGAACGAGGAAAATTAACTAAACGCAAGTTCATTGAAAGTGTTTGATTTTCTAAAAGTTAAATTTTAAGTCTCAAATCAGAAACATCACAAATTAAATATGAATAATAAGTCTCATGCTTCTGAGTTTCAAGTTGTAAATTCCCCATCGAATCTTTTAAAGCATTGATCTCTCCAGTATTAACCACAGATAGTTGAGAATTAGAATAAACTTGAGTAGTCAAACCATTTATCTGCAGAACCAGTACCCTGCCAAGAGAAGAAATCACCGTCCAAATCGACTCCAAAGTGAAAGTAGATGGCCGCTCCAATGAGAACACTAATGGCGTCACCAAACAGGACCCAGACCTAGACTCCACAGGCGTAGAGAGGCCTCCAATGCTCCAATCTGGGGGACTCTGCTGTATCGCCTCTTCCACCTCTTGCCGGGGGACAATACGTCCTGAAACCAGAGCAGAGGAACAAGCCCCGAACTCAACCGCCACCGCTAACTCAGCAGAACCACCCCCTACCACCCGCCATCTGTTCCCCAAATAAGGAGAACTCTGGCAAGCGGAGGTAGCAGAGTGGAAGGTCTCCACGGGTGGCGCAGGAGGAACACGCAGCTCTGGCGTGAGTCACATCTGGATGAATACGCCGAGCGCACCGGCCCTGATGCCTCCAAGCTCAAAGCTCTGCCGGCTTGTTCAAGAGGACCCTCCAGACGCTGAAGAAAGACATCCATCAGCCCAGGAGTAAAGGTAACCAACGAGGGGGAAGCCTTAGCAAGTAAAGGGGGCTCCTTATGAGGCTTCCCCTTTCATTTTGGCATTGCGAGGAAACAGAGTCTGGAGGCACAACTGACTAAGCAGCCATCTTGGATCCTCCCCCCAAAGCAAAGTTTTACCAATAGAAATGACTGTACAAATTACCCCATGAAGATAATTTTAAACAGCATTTATGCACAAAAATAGGCCTTTATAAAACTTCCCTCCCAATATGCACATAAAGCATAGTTGCTTAGTTGTAACAGGTTTTCTCCAGGCTAATCAGGCACATAGGTGAGTGATATAATCCAGTGGTGCTATGCTGGAACATCTGTCCCAGAGCTCCGACCTGTGTAAAATTCTAAACATGCATGGTTACAGCAGTCATCTCATGGTCAACTCTCTGGGAGGTAAGTGCGATTTTGCGCATGATTAATCCTGCTGTCTATGGAGAACACTTGTTATAGATAGGCAACTTTGCTTTCTCAGTTTTCAAGCAGGACTGAGTCAGACAAATAAGCAGATAATTCCCAAACACAGGGGTGCTCCAGTTTCATATGAGGATACCAGAGCTCAATAGGTCACAAAGATAGATTGCTCAGAACTGCTAGACTAAATGCACTGTCTCCAACTGAAGACACCAGGCAGTGGTGCAAAGGACCAGTAGCTGCTTTGTAGATACCCCTAATGAAGGCGATTTCACAAGAGCAATGATAGCAGCAGAGGCTCGGAATTCATGAGGCTTGACTGTACCGGATAAAGAGATATCAGTCTGATTATCACAGATTTAAATACAGGACACTAACTAGTTATTTAGTATATGATTTTACCACCAGAATTCCAAATATGATGAAGTCGAAGGAGAGGTAAAACTGCACAAACTCTCTGGTGAAGTATATCCTTTTAAAATAGGAAGCAAGCATTTACAATTCAGAGTACAATGTGCTTCTTGCACTGGTCCTTATGAGGTTTACAATTACTATTTCCTCATTAATGTGAAAAAGTGAGACTTCCTTTGGCAGAGACTTAGGTGGCCTTCATACAGTAGGTCTATCCCATTATGATGAAATTGTGTATATGACATTCATACGTTACTAAGACTTGAAGTATACCTATTCTCCCAGCTGAAGTGACTGCCACTAGAAAAAGTCCTTTCCTTGTTAAGTTCTTCAGCGATGATGATTGCATCGGCTCCAATGGTGGACCCATGGAAAAAATCCATGACCAAAATAAGGCAGAAGAAAGGCGCTTTAAAACAAAGAAAAAATCTCAGGGCCCATGGAAAAAATCCTAGGATTTGGATACTCAACTCCCAGAATATCCTTGCAGTAGTTCTTGACAAAAAGCCATATAATTTTTTGGGCAAAAATGAATGGGTTTTTCTGGTAAAGGCAAGGAAACTGATAAGGAAGAATCATCCACCACAGTGACCAGAACTGGGGTTGAGCTTACTGGCTTTTTTAATGATTGAAGACTTGACTTTTGAAGTTTCCAGTACAGAGGTACTGCACCAAGTAAGAAGTGACAGCACAGAGCCTTGTGCTTGTAAAGGAAATGAAGAGGATGTCTGTGGAAGTTTTGCGCTGGAAGCATCTGCACAATAGGCTGCGGTATAACTGGATGCACTACCATGAGCTAAGAAGAGTCTGGGTCAGATAGTGCTGGAGTCTGCATTGGAATTCTGAGATAGATTCTTAGTACTGATTTTAGAACTGAACTATCTTTTAATATCTTAGCTCCGGGGTGGTGCAATGATTACTGTCTTCTGCACTGAAATGATAGCATTTTGTGACTGTTTTTCAACAACATGGTTTAGAAGGATCCTTCTGCTCATGCCTGTGTGACAACATCAAAGATATTGGCATTTTCGGTCAAGAAGTCTCACTTGAGACTCCAAAGAGTTATGGAATTGCCTTTCATGATGGGACTTTTGAAGTCAGTGTATAAGGGAAGTAAGGCAACACTGAAGGAAGATCTGCTGGATTGCACAGAGTAGGCAGATATCTGCGCTGAAGATTTTTTCTTGGTTTTAAAGAGCCTTTCTGCTGCCTTATTTTGGTCATGGAACTGGTTGAAGCAATTTATCTAGGTTTGCAGGAACGTGCATCCACACTTTTAATAGTTCTCATGGTGATGTGCTGAATCCAAGTAAATGACAAAGAGCAGCTTGGGCAGCATCTGAAGCCTGGCTTTGCTTGCACTATGGTTCTGTAGTGTACAAAAAAATACAATCTGAAGATAGCAAAAAACAAATTTTTCTTTCTTTTTAGGTAAGAATAAGAATATAAACTACAAGAAAATCAGTGCTGGAAAAACAAGACAATTCTTCAATGAAAACGCTGGGAGAAAGTTGTTTCAAGGTCCACTCAGCAGAGTGAAGAACACAAAACTGAGGAGACTGCAGCATGTGCGAAGGGCCGTATATACTTATAACTTTACACTAGTTCTAAGCTCTAGGCAAGTTGGTCAATCCCAGTGCTACCAGATGACCTCTCCCACTTGTATGTTTGATTCAGTCCCTCTTGTTGACAGAGAAACCTATGTGCATATAGCCTGTATGAGCATAATTTTACCTGACCAGAGCGGAGACATTCCTGGCGGCGGGCCTCAGGAAGGGTTAGCATTTATGCATGTACTTTATGTAATGTTCAAGTATACATGCAAAATAAGCTGGGAAACATGCAGCAGGTCTAAATGTGTGCAGGTACTTTCCAAGGCGCACAGTTTCTCTTTGTAAATGTGCATATGTGCCAAACAAGATAGGAGGCCTGTTATAAGATTACCTACTTAATTTTACCACTTAGCATGCCATTCTTACTCTAGCACTGTATCAAATACATACGGCATTTTTGTCATTGCTGGTGTCGGGAAGTCTGGTTTTAGATGCAGCACAAGGTCAAAGCTGAGCTCATACTCTAGTTCTGGGCATTGAAGAGTTGGTGATGAGATGGGGGCTATCCAATCTTTTGCACTGAATGTTACATGTATGATTTTCTCCCAGTTGGTGAGAGGTCTTATGTGTGCACTAACAGCAAAGAACTCTTTGCTCTCAGGAAATGAGCCCAATCTCTGGAGGCCAGAGTAGCGCATTTGGAGGAGCTAAGGTAGCCAGAGAGGTATATAGACAAGAAATACAAGGATAGAGTAGAGAAGTCCCACCTCCTGTCTGGCAACCTTTCTGCTGTCATGGAGGAGAGAGGTCACGTGATAGGACAGCATCACCTTGGTGTGCCAGGAAGTGATCCTGTAGCTAGGACCTGTCCTCTAGGTGACAGAATACCCTCTCTCACCAAAACTGGGTCTCCAGGACAATGTTACCATGATGGAAGGGTTAGGACGGCCATTATTTATTTATTTATTTATTTAAAATCTTTTCTATACCGCGCTCTTTAATATCAGTGCAGTTTACAATTAACAATTCTTGTACAAGGCAAGTCAGATCTGCCCTGTGCTACATTGAACAGGATTGGTAACTTGGAGTTGTAACTGGGTGAACTGTTTACACATTAGACCATCAAAGATGTAGCGGGGTGACTATTTACATGTTATATGTTAGACCCATATCTTTATTCTGTTATTTAATATATCACCCAACACACAGGCATCTGAGCAGTTTACAACAAAATTGATACTGCTGCGAGAAGTTGGACAAAGAAACAGAACACCATTACTGAGATAGGAAAGGGATAGGAAACAGTCGTACTAGAGGAAAGAGAAGGACAAGTATGAGAGGGGAAGGGGACACTTCAGTGCGGGGGGGGGGGGGGGTGGTAGGGAGTGCCTGAGAGAGAGGGAGATAAAAGGCAGTGCAAAAGATGTGAGTTTTAGCATTGATTTAAATTTACAGAACGGGAGTTCTAAACTGAGGTTCGATGGGAGGGAATTCCATAATCTGGGGCAGAGAAAAAAAGCGGAGTTACGGATGGACTCTAAATGTGCTTGTGAGGCAGGAGGGAGAAAGAGACGATTGGAATTATTGAGTCTGAATGAACGGTGAGGGGTGCAGAGGTGGACAAGATCCGAGAGGTATTGTGGAGCATTAGTGTGTATGACTGTGAATTCAGGTGAGTAATGTATCCGGTATTTGATAGGGAGCCAAAAGAAGATGTATGAGAGTAAGGGGATGATATGGTCTGAACAGGTGGTATGCATGAAGATATGAGCAGCGGTGTTTTGAAGAAGCTATAATCTGTGTAGTTCATACTGGGGAAGGCTGGTGATTCAATCATTAGGCAAATAGATAGCTGGGTGGCTGGTGGACATGAGGTTCACCTGGTAACATGCCTGCCTGGTGTAAAGGTAGTGGACCTCACGCGCCACCTAGACAAGGTTTTAGATAGTGCTGGGAAAGAGCCTGCCATCTTGGCACATGTTGGTACCAATGACAGAGTAAAATGTGGGAGGGAGGTTCTGGAAGCCAAATTTAGGTTTTTAGGTAGAAAGGTGAAATCCAGAACTTCCAGGGTAGCGTTCTCAGAAATTCTTACAATTGCATGTGCAGGACCCAAGAGGCAGGCAGGCAGATAGATCTCCAGATTCTCAATGCGTGGATAAGATGATGATGCACGGAAGAGGATTTTGAATTTGTTAGGAACTGGGCAACATTTTGGGGAAGGGAGAGGGCTTTTCTGAAAAGATGGGTTCCACCTTAACCAGGATGGAACCAGGCGCCTGGCATTAAACTTTAAAAAGGAGATAGAACAGCTTTTAAACTAAATTATGGGGGAAAGCAGACAGTCACCCAAGAGCACATGGTTGAAAATGATGTATCAAGAACTGGTTAAAAGATAGAAAGCAGAGGGTTGGGCTAAATGGCCAATTTTCCCAATGGAGAAAGGTGAATAGTGGTGTACCCCAGGGATCTGTGCTGGGTCTGCTGCTTTTTGACATATTCATAAATGACCTGGAAGTGGAATAACGAGTGAGGTTATCATATTTGCAGATGACACAAAACTATTTAAAGTTGTTAAAACCCAAGAGGATTGTGGAAAATTGCAAGAGGATCTTGATAAATTGGAAGACTGGGCATCAAAATGGCAGATGAAATTTAATGTGGACAAGTGCAAAGTTATGCACCTAGGGAAGAACAACCCAAACTATGGTTACACAATGCAAGGTTCCACATTAGGAACCACCACCCAGGAAAAAGATTTAGGCGTCATTGTGGATAGCATGTTAAAACCCTCGGCCCAGTGTGCAGCAGCAGCCAAGAGAGCAAATAGAATGCTAGGTATCATAAGGAAAGGAATGGAAAATAAAACAAAAGATATTATATAATGCCTCTATATCGTTCCATGGTGAGGCCGCACCTTGAATATTGTGTGCAATTCTGGTCGCCATATCTTAAAAAGGATATAGCGTTATTAGAAAAGGTTCAGAGAAGAGCCACCAAAATGGTAAAGGGGATGGAAGGATACTCCTATGAAGAAAGGCTAAAAAAGTTAGGGCTCTTTAACCTGGAAAAGAGACGGCTGAGGGGAGATATGATAGAAGTCTATAAATTAATGAATGGAGTGGAATGGGTAAACGTAGATCGATTGTTTACGTTATCAGACTATAGAAAGACTAGGGGCATGCAATGAAGCTATAGGGTAAACTATTTAAGACTAATAAAAGAAAATATTTCTTCACTCAACGTGTAATCAAACTCTGGAATTTGTTACCGGAGGATGTAGTAAAGGCTGTTAGTGTAGCTGGGTTTAAAAAAGGTTTGGACAAGTTCCTGGAGGAAAGGTCCATAAACCATTATTAAGAAGTGACCCAGGATATCAATGCTTGACCCAGTACAAGCATTGCAGAACCTGTGTCTTTTGGGGAAACTACTAGGTACGTATGACCTAGATTGGCCACTGTTGGAAACAGGATACTGGGCTTGATGGACCTTGGTCTGACCCAGTATGGCATATCTTATGTTCTTATGATACTAGCAAATCACGGAAGTCAGGGCATCCTAATAGAGAGATTACAATAAAGGTAGAAGTAACCCAGGAGCCTTTAAATAAAAATCAGAGTTGAAAGATTCCAAATTAACCCTGTTATCAAATAGCCAGACTATTAATATTGCATAAAACAAACTTTGATATACTTATATGCAAATTCTAGAGGTCTAAAAAATAAGATGGGAGAGTTAGAGTATATAGCAATGAATGAAAGGTTACATATAATTGACATTTCAGAGACCCAGTGGAAGGAGGATAACCAATGGGACACTGTGATACCAGGCTACAAACTAAATCACAAAGATAGGGTAGATCACATTGATGGAGGGGTGGCTCTATATGTTAAAGAGGGCATTGAGTCAAACAGGATAAAGATTTTTCAGAAAACAAAAACACTGTAGAATCTCTATGGAAAGAAATTCCAGGTAAAAAGGGGAAGGGAATGGCAGTAAGGGTGTATTACTATCTGCCTGGACAGAATGAACAAATGATGGAATGCTAACAGAAGTTAGGGAAACAAGCAAAGTTTACAACGCAGTAATAATGGGAGATTTCAATTACCCTGATATTGAGTAGGACATGATAGGGAGATAAAGTTTCTAAATGAAGTCAATGACTGTTTCATGCAGCAGCTGGTTCAGGAACAGACATACGGGGATGCTAGTTTAGACATGGAACCCGATTCACATAGGGGCACGTCTAGGACGTCCGGACAACCCCGAGCAAGATGGGCCTGTTTGGACCCAATTCTGTACCGCAGGAACAAAACGTTCCCACGGTACATGTAATTGGGCCTGAGGATGGCCCGGCATGCCCCCGCCTGCTTGCAGGAACGTCATCCTCGCAGGCCCCCCTGGCTGCCACAGTTCGGCCCCCTTCTTCCCTGCTGCCTGACCCACGGCTGGCCAGGATCCCCAGGCCCAATAGCTGGGTCGGTGCTGCTTATTCCATCTTTGAGGTAGAATAAGCAGCACATCCCCTTTGACTGCTATTCCCTGATCCCGCCCCCCCCCTCCCCCCCGCCGGCTCTCCCCGTCCTGCTGCTCTGGACGTACAGGGAGAGCCAGAGGGGAAATCGAGTCCGGACGGCTTGTAGTGATGCACGTCTCAGAATTTGGCCCCTAGTCTTCAGTGGAATGCAGGATTTAGTGCAAGAGGTAACTGTTTTGGGCCACTTGGCAATAGCAATTATAACATGATCACATTTGATTTAATAAATGAATGGAGGATAGCAAGGAAACTGACTGAGCTAGCATTTAATTTTCAAAAAGGAGACTATAATAAAATGAGGAAAATGGTTGAGAAAGAACTAAAAGGAGCAACTGCAAAAGTTAAGAGTTTACATCATGCCCGGGTGTTATTTAAAAATACTATCTTGGAAGCCCAGACCAGATGTATTCCATGCTTTAAAAAAGGTGGAAGGAAAGCCAAACAATAGCCAGCATGGCTTAAAGGTTATAGCTAAGGTAGAATCTTTAAGAAAACGGAAAAAAGAGCCAAAAGACGAAAAGAGAAAAAAGTATAAGTATTCGTAAGTTAAATACAAGACATTGATAAGGCAGGCAAAGAGAAAATTTGAAAAGAAGCTTGTCATGGAAGCAAAAGCAAATAAAACTTTTTCAAGTATATTCATAGCAAAAAAACTTGAGGGAGTCAGTTGGACTATTAGATGATAGAGGGGTAAAAGGTACACTGAGAGAGGACAAGGCCATAGCAGAGAGACTGAATGAATTTTCTGGTTCAGTCTTTACTGAAGATCATGTAGGAAACTTACGCATGTCAGAAATTATATTTAAAGATGATGTATCAGAGGAATTGAAAGAAGTCTTGATAAATCGGGAAGGTGTAATACAGCCAATTGATAAACTAAAGAGCACCAAATTACTTGGACCGAATGGCATACATCCCAGGGTGCTGAAAGAACTGAAATATGAGACTGTAGAACTACTGATAGTAATCTGTGATCATTAAGATCATCTGTAGAACCCAAAGACTGGAGAGTGGCCAATGTAACACAAATTTTTAAAAAAGGTTCAAGGGAGGATCCAGAAAACTACAGACTGGTGAGCCTGACATCGGTACTGGGCAAAATGGTAGAAACCATCATAAAAAACAAAATTACTGAACAT
This sequence comes from Ichthyophis bannanicus, assembly GCA_033557465.1. Taxonomy (NCBI): domain Eukaryota; kingdom Metazoa; phylum Chordata; class Amphibia; order Gymnophiona; family Ichthyophiidae; genus Ichthyophis; species Ichthyophis bannanicus. Next base: position 646,277,441 of record CM066032.1, read on the forward strand.
GTAGATAGTCATACTATTCTCCAACTCCTCTCCTTCAAACTTCCGCAGATCAGTCCTTCCCTCATCTGACCATCACCTCTTAACATTTACTCTTCAACTTCTGCCGTCCCAACCTCGTCCTGTCTCCTCCGAACTATTTAGAAACCTTCATAATATTGATCCCCTGACTCTCTCCTCCACCATCTCTCCATCTCTTTCCGCCATTTTATCCTCCAAGTCCGTCAACGAGGCATTATCTTCATACAATGCTACATTATCCTCAGCCCTTGACACTCTTGCCCCTCCCACCCCACGTCCTGTCAAATGATCTACTCCCCAACCCTGGCTTTCACCCACCATCCGTTACCTACGCATCTGCGCCTGTTCTGCCGAACGAGCTTGGTCCAAATCCCGCTCCCCGTAAGACCTTCTACACTTCAAATTCATGCTTGGCTCCTTCCAGTCAGCCTTAGCACTTGCCAAACAAGATTACTACATCCATCTGACCTTGCCTCTGATCCTCGCCGTCTCTTTAATACCCTCAATTCTCTCCTCAAAGTCCCCCCGCCCCCGATCCCGCCCTCCCTTTCTGCCCAAACCCTAGCTGACTACTTCCATGACAAAATCCACAAGATTATCCTCCAATTCCCTACCCCCATCTACCTCCCCTCCTCCCTAATTCTTCTCCCCATCCATACTCCCTCTGCCACCCTCTCCTCCTTCTCTCCGATCTCTGAGGAAGAAACTGCACTCCTTCTGTCCTCCTCCAAACCCACCACCTGTTCATCATACCCTATCTCCACCCATCTCCTATGTTCCATCCCCCCCACCATTGCCCCCTCCATCACTCATATCCCCAACCTCTCACTCACCACTGCAACTGTCCCCGTTGACTTCAAACATGCTGTTGTCACACTCCTCTTCAAGAAACCCTCACTTGATCCCACATGCCCTTCTAACTATCGACCCATCTCCCTCCTTCCCTTCATATCCAAACTACTAGAACGAGCAGTCCACCGTCACTGCCTCGACTTCCTCACCTCCCAGGCCCTCCTCGATCCACTTCAATCCAGCTTCCGTCCCCTACATTCCACTGAAACGGCACTCACCAAAGTCACAAACGACCTGTTCCTGGCTAAATCCAAGGGCCTCTATTCTATCCTCATCCTTCTTGACCTTTCTGCTGCCTTTGACACCGTTAACCATGACCTTCTCCTCATCACCCTCTCCTCGCTTGGCTTCAAGGACTCCGTACTATTCTGGTTTCTCCTCCTACATCTCCCATCGTTCATTCAGCGTATGCTCTGGTGGCTCCTCCTCCTCCCCTACCCCGCTCCATGTAGGTGTACCCCAGGGATCTGTCTTGGGCCCCCTCCTCTTCTCTCTCTATACCCAAGGCCTTGGTGCGCTTATTTCCTCCCATGGCTTTCAGTACCATCTCTATGCCGATGACTCACAAATCTACCTCTCTACACCTAATATTTCTCCGGCAACCCAGTCCGAGATCTCTGCCTGTCTTTCAGACATCGCTGCCTGGATGTCTCATTGACGATTGAAATTGAACATGGCCAAGACTGAACTCCTTGTCTTTCCACCTAACTCCTCCCCCCCCCCCACTTCCCCCTCTCCCAATCCATGTGGATGGGTCTACTATCCTTCCTGTTCCCTCGGCCCACAATCTAGGGGTTATCTTTGACACTTCTCTCTCCTTCTCCGCTCATATCCACCTTGTAGCTAAGACCTGACGCTTCTTTCTTTACAACATCAGCAAAATCCGCCCCTTCCTCTCTGAACACACTACCAAAACACTTATCCACTTCTTAATCTCCTCTCGCCTCGATTACTGCAACCTACTCCTCGCTGGTCTTCCCGTGAGCAACATCCTTCCCCTTCAATCTATACAAAATCACGCTGCTCGACTAATCTTCTGCCAGCCTTGCCATGCCCATATTACTCCTCTTCTCAAGTCGCTTCACTGGCTTCCTGTCCAGTTCCGCATCCAATTCAAGCTTCTCCTGCTGACCTATAAATGCATTCACTCTATGGCCCCTCAATACCTCTTATCCCTTATCTCTCCCTACGTCCCCTCTCGAAATTTGCGCTCTGCTAACAAATTACTTCTATCAATGCCTTTCACCCGCAGCGCGAACTCCCGACTGCGCTCCTTTCACCTTGCTGCACCTTACACCTAGAACAGCCTACCTGCGTCTGTGTGCCAGGCATCCTCCCTGGCCCTCTTCAAATCCAGGTTGAAAACCCACCTCTTCACCATTGCATTCAGATCCTGACTCCTTCCTCATCTCACCCTAACCCCCGTCAACGTTTATGACCAAACTACAGACCAAACTGTACCACACCATACCTTGCGCAGAACTGACTAATGCTCTGTACTGTTTTAACTAATGTACTGTTCTAACTAGATTGTAAGCTCCGATGAGCATGACTTCTGATGGGCAGGGACTGTCTCTTGTATGCTGGCTATCTCTTGTAGATTAGCTGTGCAGTGCTGCGTGCATGGCACTTTAGAAGTGCTGAATAGTAGTAGTAGTAGATAGTCATGGTTTAATGGAAGAAACTGAACATGAATTTAGCCAAGGAAAGTCTTGTCTTACCAATCTTATATTTTTTTGAAGGTGTGAATAAACAAGTATATAAAGGTAAGCAGGGTGATATAGTATATCTGGATTGTCAGAAAGCCTTTGACAAAGAACCTCATGAGAGACTTGAAGAAATTAAAAAGCCATGGGATAGAAGGCAATGTACTATTGCGGATTAGGAACTGGCTGAAAGATAGAAAACAGAGAATAGGGCTAAATGGCCAATTTTCTCAATGGAGAAATGTGAACAGTGGAGTACCCCAGGGATCTGTGCTGGGTTTCCTGCTTTTAAAAATATTTATAAATGACCTGGAAATGGGAATAATGAGTGAGGTTTAGATGACACCAAATTATTCAACGTTGTTAAAACACAAGAGAATTGTAAAAGAATTGCAAGAGAATCTTGATAAACTGGGAGACTGGGTGTCCAAAAGCAGATGACATTATATGCACTTAGGGAAGAACAACCAAAACTATGGTTACATGATGCAAGATTCCACATTAGGAATCAGCACCCAGGAAAAGGATCTGGGTATCATTGTGTATCATATGCTGAACCGGTGCAGCAAAAGACGGTCAAACAGACTATTGGAAACCCCTACGCGTTTCGGCCAACAAGGCCTTCCTCAGGGGTACAAGCCTCAAAATTAAAACAGATATAAAATAGTAATTAGATCTTACCTGCTAATTAGTGTTCCTGAAGGAACGACAGTCCAGTCCCTTTACTTCTGGGTTACGCAACCCTTCCAGCAGCTTGGAGGCTGAGCCCAACCTTTTTGGGGATGGAGCGGTATAAATACCACTGGGACCACCCACCAACTCCAGTATTCGACTGAAAAAGCAGACATAACGAACTTCCAACAACAACCTACATAACATAATACTTCAAAGGAAAATTAAACAATCAATTTTTTTTTTTTTTGGATGGCATAGGAAAAGGAGAGGAGGAATGACAATGGGCGGAGGGGGTTACCCGAGCCTGCCCGGGCCGGCTTTCTCCTGCACTCCTTCATGCCGAACCGGCCCTACGCTCGGTCCGATGCTCTTCTATAAACAATAGGCCTTATCGTTCGCCGGAACCGGGTGGGATCAGGGACTGGACTGTCGTTCCTTCAGGAACACTAATTAGCAGGTAAGATCTAATTACTATTTCCTTATCGTCACTCCAGTCCAGTCCCTTTACTTCTGGGAAGTACCCGAGCAGTTCAATCCTGGGTGGGATCCGGCATACCGGACTGAAGAACCGCTAGACCAAACCGAGCGTCCACTGAACTCTGAACGTCCAGCCTGTAGTGCTTGGTGAAGATATGCAGAGAGGACCAAGTCGCTGCCCTACAAATGTCCAGCGGAGGAACTAGGCTGAATTCCGCCCAAGAGGTAGCCTGAGCCCGAGTGGAGTGTGCTCGCAGACCCACTGGAACCTGCTTCCCCTTCAGGATGTAGGCGGAAGCAATCGCCTCTCTGATCCACCTGGAGATAGAGGCCTTGGCCACCGCCTCCCCTTTGTGCGGGCCTCCGAACTGAATGAATAGTCGGTCGGACTTCCGGAAGGGCGCTGTGCGAGAGAGGTAACGCTTCAGAGCCCTCTGGACGTCTAAGAGATGAAGTTTGCTATCCTTACCTTCATGCCCCTCGGCCGAGAAGGCCGGGAGGGTAACTGTCTGGTTCACATGAAAGGGAGAGATAACTTTGGGCAAGAAGGAAGGGACCGTGCGCAGAACCACTTTGTCCTTGAGAAAGGACAGAAAGGGGGGCTGAGATGACAGCGCCTGTAATTCTGAAACCCTCCTGGCCGAGCAGATGGCGACCAGAAAAACTGTCTTTAGGGTTAAATCCTTTAAGGAAGCCCTCTTTAATGGCTCGAAGGGATCCCCGATCAAGGCATTTAGCACTAGGTTAAGATCCCAAGGGGGGATGATCGACCTCCGTTGAGGACGTAGTCGTCTAACCGCCTTTAGGAACCTGGAGACGTCCGCGTGGGCCCCTAGGGGTTTGCCACGGACCTTGCCTCTATAGCAAGCGATGGCAACCAGCTGGATCAGTAAGGAGCTGTGCGCCAGACCCTTGTCAAATCCTGCCTGCAAGAATTCCAGAACCTCCGGGACTGAGGCCGAAAGGGGTTTCCGCCGGTGCTCCGCACACCAGGCTTCGAAGATGCACCAAACTCTTACATAGGATAGACAGGTCGAGCGCTTCTTAGCATGCAACAGCGTCGAGATTACTGCTCCTGAGTAACCTCGTTTCAGGAGCCGCGCCCTTTCAATAGCCAGGCCGTAAGCAAGAATCGATCCACGTGCGGCATCCACACCGGGCCTTGTCTCAGCAAATCCCTTTGGCAAGGGAGCCGCCAAGGTTGGTCGGCGATCATCCTCACCAGATCCGCATACCAGGGGCGGCAAGGCCAATCCGGGGCTATGAGGATTATCAATCCTTGGTGGGACTCTACCCGCTGGAGGACCTTTCCGATCAGAGCCCAATGAGGAAATACATAGAGAAGGCCTTCCGAAGGCCACTTTTGGGACAGGGCATCCAAGCCCTCGGATATTCTTTCCTTCCGCCGACTGAAGAATCTGTCCACCTTGGCTGACGAGAACCGTGCCAAGAGGTCCATGACCGGGAGTCCCCATCGGGCCACTATTTGGTTGAAGGTCTCCTGTTCCAGTTCCCACTCTCCGTGGTCTATCTTGCACCTACTGAGGAAATCGGCTGTGACGTTGTCCGTGCCCGCCACGTGCTGAGCTGAAAGCGCTTGCAGCCGGACCTCCGCCCACTGGAAGAGAGCGTCCGCCTCCTTCTCCAAGGCGGGGCTGCTGGTGCCTCCCTGGTGGTTGATGTAGGCCACCGCGGTGACATTGTCGGAGAGAACGTGAATTGCTCTTTTTTGCACTGTCTCGAGAGCCTTGAGCGCTAGGGTGACGGCCCGCAATTCCAGTCTGTTTATGGGCCATTGCGATTCCAACACTGTCCAGCGACCCTGGACGAACTGGTCCTCGCAGTGCGCTCCCCAGCCTGACAGGCTGGCATCCGTCGTCAATAGTAACCACTGAGGAGGTTCGAGGGGCATCCCACGATCCAGATTCCTTGGGTCCCTCCACCAGTGGAGTACCTGTTTGGTCCGCGGAGCGCAAGGTAACTGCCGTGACAGAGGATGAAGCTGGGGAGACCACCGACGTAATAGCGCCCGCTGCAACGGCCGCATGTGGGCCCTGGCCCATGGTACTACCTCTATCGCAGCCGCCATTGTTCCCAGAACCTGAAGATAATGCCACGCCGAGGGGTTTCGTCTGCCTAGGAACTGCGTGACTAGAAGCCTTAGCTCCCTTGTTCGTGATAGGAATACTCTGCCCCTGTTGGTGTCGAATCTTGCCCCGAGGTACTGGAGTTCCTGGGAGGGAGTCAACCTGCTCTTTGCACGATTGATGACCCACCCCAACTCCTCTAGGACCTGGATCACTCTGGACGTCGCCGAGTGACTTTCCTCTTCCGACTTTGCCCGGATCAGCCAATCGTCTAAGTCAGGGTGCACTAATATTCCCTCCTTCCGAAGGCCGCTACTACCACCATTACCTTGGTGAACGTCCTGGGAGCCGTAGCTAGGCCGAAGGGTAGGGCCTGGAATTGAAAGTGGCCTCTTGGTACTGCGAATCTCAGGAACAGTTGATGGGACTTCCTGACCGGGATATGCAAGTAGGCTTCTGTCAAATCGAGGGACGTTAGGAATTCCCCGGCCCTCACGGCTGCTATGACTGAACGCAGGGTCTCCATCCGGAAATGTGGAACCCTGAGGCATCAATTGACCTGTTTTAGATCCAGGATCGGTCGAAAGGATCCTTCCTTCTTTGGTACCACGAATTAAATCGAGTACCGACCCGAGCCGCACTGGTCTGGTGGGACTGGGACCACGGCTCCGAGCGCTATTAGGCGAGCGAGAGTTGCCTCTATCGCCGCCCTCTTTGTAGAAGAACCGCAGGGAGACTGAACAAAGGCCGGAGGTATTTGTTTTGCAAATTCGAGAGCATAGCCTTCTCTGATCACCTCTAGGACCCATTGATCGGACGTGACTTGGGACCAGGCGGGAAGAAACAGCCTCTATCGGCCGCCCTCCCTCCTGGACCCCCGTCATCTCATTGTTGCTTTCTGGGTCCCGAGAAGGAGGAGGAGGATGCCCCAAAACCTCGACCTGCTCCTCGAAACCCTCTGAAACCTTGTCCCTTCGAGGGAGAACGGCCCCTGGGAAAAGGGTTTGACCTGGCTGGGCAAAACCTCTGCGAGTCCCTAGGCTGGGTACGAGTTGGGGGTAAGGAGCGCCCTTGTTTTGGTCTATCTTCCGGGAGCCTGCCTCCCTTAGACTCACCCAGGTCCTTTACTAACTTCTCTAAATCCTCTCCAAATAACAGCTTCCCCTTAAAGGGAAGTCGACTCAGGCGTGCCTTCGAGGAAGCATCAGCTGCCTAATTCCGTAGCCACAGATAACGCCTAGCCGCCACCACCGAGGCCATGTTCTTGGCTAGGCTTCTGATGAGGTCATACTGACTATCGGCCAAGTAAGCTGCTCCGGATTCCACCCTAGCCGAGTTGGCCTGTGTTTCGCCCGTTGAGCCCTCTGCTGCCTGGATCTGTTGTGCCCACCTTAAACAGGCCCGAGCCACCCAAGCTCCTGACACGGAGGCCTGCAAGGCGAGAGCACTTACATCAAAGGCTTGTTTCAGGAGCGTATCCATCTTCCTGTCTTGAGCATCTCTCAAGGCCGTGGTGCCCTCAACTGGGATAGTCGTCTTCTTAGTAACAGCTGATACCGCCGCATCCACCCTGGGGGACTTCAGCAGCTCTTTGTCTGACTCTGGGAGAGGGTAGAGGCGAGCCATGGTTTGGACCCCTCTCAAACCTGACTCTGGTTGATCCCATTCCTCCTGTATCATCTGACGCACCACCCTGTGGACAGGGAAAACTTTCTGGGACCTCCTGATGGCCTGGATTAAGGGATCCTCCAACGCCTCATCCTCTGCTGGGGTGTCTGAGGCTACGTTGAGGGCTTTCAGGGACTCATTGATTAGGGCAGGGAGCTCCTCTCGACGAAAAACTCTAACTATGCGAGAATGGTCCTCCTCCGGGATCTCCCCCTCTTCCAGCTCCTCCTCTTCCTCCTCTAAATCCTTTTCAGAGCACTCCTCCTCTGGCGTGCCCTGGGAAAGGGATGTGAGGATTTCTTCACTCATTAGCCTGGAGCGCTTCAGCGGTATCCCTGAATCCTGACTGCTTGCCCTCATAGGTCTGGCTAACCTGCCTTCTGCTGGCGGGCCCGCTTCCCCTGCCCCAAGCCCCTGCTTGCGCATGTAATAGGCTTGGTGGAGCAAGAGAACAAAATCAGGGGAGAAGAGATCTCCGACCCCCCCCCCTCCCTGGAGGGAAAGAGAGGGGAGGGAAAGAGGGGGGGGAGTACCTCTGAGCGATTAGCAGGCGGTAACTGGGACCCTACCTCCCCCTCCAGGGAGTCCCCGGACCCCTGAGAAACCTGGGCCATGGACAAGCTAATTTCTTGCTCCACGGAGGTAGCCACTGCAGCACAACCCCTGCAGATTCCTGCCTCCAAGGAAGTGCCCCTCCGTGTGCCACAGGATGGGCACCTTGATTTGCCAGTCATGCTCTCCAGGAGGCTTACTAAAGAGATGCTTAAGCGCCCAGGCCTAAGCAATAAACTGTACCGGAAAAACAAAAAATAACTGTGCAATACCGCTGCGGGAGAAAGTGGGGGGGGGCACAAAAGGCTTTCAAAGTGCTCTCCCCTCCACAAGCTAAGGACAGAAATCCCGGGGGAAACAAGATAGCAATAAACTTAAAATTAAACTTAAATTAAAATTAAAATTCAAATTAAAGAAAAGTTAAACAAATCCTGCCAATTAGGCTAGTACTTGCTGTTTGGAGAGCTTCTTCTGCCGCGGTGCTCAGACCTGACTCAGCTATCTTAGGCCGTTGGCTTCACACGTGGTAGGCCGCGACCACGTGGAGCCTAAACGGAGGACCGCGAGTCAGCCTTCCGCTCTGTTTAAGAAGCGCAGACCGGTGCTGTAAGCCGCCCCCACCGCTCCGTCTTGAGCGCCGCTGCTTGAAAGGCGCCGAAATCGGGGCTCCAGAGCTCGTCTCCGCGTCCCTCCACTCTGGGACGGGACCGGCAGGAGGACCACAGTCGCGGCGTGCCTCAAGCGCTCAGCCACCAGGAGGGCTTCGGCGCGAGGCAGGGCAGGACTCCGCGGTTAGAGAGAGTGCAGGAATCGGGCGGATCAGCAGCGAGGGGAGAGCTGACCGGTCCTCCTCGCTGCTGCAGGCAGAAATCACCTCCGATACCCGGCCCGGCTGGGGGGGGGGGGGGGGGGGGGGGGAGAGAGCAGGAAGGCGAAATTTAAAGGCACAGGGGCAAAACGCAAAGGTAACTAGGCAAATAAGTAAATCAATAAATCAAAAAGTAAAGAACTTAAGGAACTTAAAAAGAACAAAATTTAAAAAGAGAAGACTCCAGTAAGCCCTAGGCTTACGGAACCCTCCAGCTGCTTGGAGGCTGAGAATACTGGAGTTGGTGGGTGGTCCCAGTGGTATTTATACCGCTCCATCCCCAAAAAGGTTGGGCTCAGCCTCCAAGCTGCTGGAAGGGTTGCGTAACCCAGAAGTAAAGGGACTGGACTGGAGTGACGATAAGGAATACAACTTTAAAACATGCATAAAAATATATAATCATATACAGGTAAGCAAATTAAAAAATAAACACAGAAATAATAAAAACAGCCTATTATACTCATAGCCAGAACAATATTGGACATTAAAACTGATGCAAAAACTCCAATAGCATGAAAAGGAATATAAACAGAGAAACATTTACATATAAAGAGGAGAACATTTGCATATACAGAAACCAGTAGCAGAGAGTAAAGACTGCTATATAAAAAAGGAGGAATGAAGACGACACAAAACTGAAGAGCAAAATCACCCTGTTTATTGTCACCACACCATAAATATTGATAAAAACCAGATAAAACCTTATAGTGACCTAAGAAATGCGCAACTATGATATGACGAAGGGGTTAAAGATAAGAAAAAATCATACCTGTCCACTAATGTCATTAGAACAGCACTAGAATAAAAACACTGAACATGGAGTGGAGGCATAGCCTAGTGTTTAGAGTAACTACCTAGTACCCAGAAGATTGAGGGTTTGATTCCCACTGGGACTCCTTGTGACCTTGGGCAAGTCACTTTACCCTCCATTGCCTCGGAAGAAAAGGCCTGGCAAGCTACTTCTGGTGATACATTGCCAGGAGTCAGCACTGACTCAACAGAACAATAAAAAAAACAAACATGTAATACTAATTTAGCGCTACGGTTGCTGTATGACAATAACCAAAAACTACACACTTAGTACTCATGTATAAGTAAAAAAGGAGTTCCCAGATGGGTTTAAAAGGGTAGTTATTTCCTCTGAGGATTCCTTGTAGCATTGTGAGAATGAATGCACGTCTGAAAGACAAATGTTCCTCCTTTTTTTTACTTATACATGAGTACTTTATTTATTTATTTTACGTCTCTTCTATACCGCGCTATTCATAGTGTGGTGTACATTTAACAGAACCTTATACAATGCAGTCAGATTGTATTGTATTTACAGTAAACGGGAGCTGAAACTTGGATATAACTGGGGTAACTTTCTACAGATTATTTACATTAATAACTATACATTCCAACTATAGTCTATTTGGGGCTGGATAAGTTGGGCTGGTTGCCCTTTTTTGTGCTGGGTGTGTTATTGTGGGGATGGTGGTGGCTGTTGAGAGTGTTTGCTTTCTGATTTCTACAGCTGGTTTCTGGGTAGTGTCTTATGAACAGGTGATGCTTCAGTGCCTTCCTGAATTGAATCAGGTTAGTGATGACTCGCATGTCTGTGGGGAGGGCATTCCAAGCTCTAGGAGCGTAGATCATGAAGGCCCTGTTGGATGTTGTCTTTGTGCATTTCGTTGTCTTTTTTGGGATTATCAGGGTGTTCACCGCTGTGGACCTTCTGTTTCTGTTAGGGGGTGTGAGGTGGATCAACTCAGTGATGGATGTGGAAGGCTGCTTGTTTAAGGCTTTGAAGGTCATAACTATGATCTTGTAGTGCGGTCTGGCGTGTATAGGTAACCAGTGGAGTTTCTTCAGAATTGGTGTGATGTGGTCCATCCTTGATGCTCCGTACAGAACTCTTGCGGCTGCATTCATTGCAAGCTGGAGTGGGTTTAGCGTTGTTTGTGGGAGTCCATATAGGATTACGTTAGCGTAATCGAAGTGTGGGATTACTAGGGCTAGTACTATGTGTAGTTTTTGGTTACTACCATACAGGAACACTATTTCATGTTTAGAGTGCTTTTATTCTAGTGCTGCTCTAACAACATTAGTGGACAGGTATGATTTACTCTTATCTTTAAACTCCTCCGTTATACCACAATCACACATTTCTTAGGTCAGGATAAGGTTTTAATCTGGTTTTTATTGACACTTATGGTGTGGTGACAATAAATAGGGCGATTTTGCTCTTCACTATTATGTCCTCCTCATCCCCCTCCTTTTTTGTATGGAACTCTTTACTCTGTGCCACTGGTTTCTTTATATGTAAATGTTTCTCTGTTTATATCCCTGTTCATACTATTGTTTTTTGCATCAGTTTTTAATATCCAATATCGTTCCGGATATGAGTATAATATGAGTGGAGGAGTGGCCTAGTGGTTGGGGCAAGGTACTTCAGGCCAGAAGGACGGGGGTTCAAATCCCACTAGAGGACAGCAACCTTGGGCCAGAAGGACTGGAGTTTCTAGTCCCACAGGTGCTCCTTGTGGTCTTGGGCAAGTCACTTAACCCTCCATAGCCCATGTTCCCTGTAAAATAGTTATCTCCAAGTTATAATGCCCTGTTCAATGTAATTTCAGTTTGTTTAATGTAAACTGCACTGATGCAGAATAGCACAGTATATAAGAGAATGTAATAAAGAAATAATAATAATAAATATGCTGTTTTTAATTTTGTGTGTATTTTTTAATTTGCTTACCTATATATGATTACATGTTTTTATGCACGTTTTAATGTTTTATTTATATCTGTTTTACTTTTGAGGCTTGTACCCCCCCCCCCCCCCGAGGAAGGCCTTGCCGGCCGAAACGCATTAGGGTTTCCATAAAGTCTGTTTGACTGCCTTTTGCTGCATCTGCTCTGTTTGTTCTCTCTATTGCTACATAGATGCACCTGTGCTCCTTGTTGGTTTTCTAATATGCTGAAACGTTCTGCCCAGTGCGCAGCAGTGGCCAAGAAAGCAAACAGAATGCTAGGAATGGAGAATAAAACAAAGGATATTATAATGCTGCTGTATTGTTCCATGGGGTGACCACACATTGAATATTGTGTGCAATTCTAGTCATCATATCTTAAAAAGGATATAGCAGAATTAGAAAAGGTACAGAGAAGAGCGACAAAAATGGTAAAGGGGATGGAAGAATATCCCTATGAGGAAAGGCTTAAAAGGTTAGAGCTCTTCAACTTAGAAAAGAGACAGCTGAGTGGAGATATGATAGAGGTCTAGAAAATAATGAATGGAGCAGAACAGGTAAATATAGATTGGTTGTTTAGCCCTTCAAAAAGTAGAAAGACTAAGGGACATGCAATGAAGCTACAATGTAGCACATTTAAGACTAATCTGAGAAAATATTTTTTCACTCAATGTGTAATCAAACTTTGGAATTTGTTACCAGAGGATGTAGTAAAAGTTGTTAGTGTAGCTGGATTTAAAAGAGGTTTAGGCAAGTTCCTGGAGGAAAAGTCCATATACCATTATTAAAGAGGACTGGGGAAATCCACTGGAAAAGCAGCATGGAATCTGTATACGTTTTGGGAATCTGATAGGTACCTGTGACCTGGGTTGGCCACTCTTGGAAACAGGATACTGGGCTTGATGGATCCTTGGTCTCACCAAGTATGGCATATCTTATTTCTTATGGAGTCTGTTCCTTTAGGGGTCAGTGTGCCTGCCATGAACAGTTTTTGGCCTACTCACTATGATCAAGCAACTCTTTCCACTGGTACAGACATTCCTTATATTTGTAAGAACCACTGATTAAACAGGATTTTTGCTGATATTTTTAAAATTTGATCAGAAATGAGAAAATAATTTGTGATGCTTATGCTTTTTTCCCCTTCACCTTCACTGTCTGTGCCCTGTTGTCTGCTTTAACCAAGTCCAATCAATGGAAATGAGGTCAGATCTCCGCTGTGAATTACAAATTAGATCTGAAGTTGTAGGGTCAGTGTAACTGCAGCTCTGCCCCCCATTAGTGGGGAAGCTGTATCAAAGATCTTTTCTAAATAAATCAGACTTTATTGGAAAGCTCTGCCACCGTCGAGACAGAAACTCATTAGGATTGATTTTGAAATAAATTATTGAAAATGGTTTTGCCTGCTCTTTGCATTTGTAAAACAGAAGAATGTAAAAGTATCTGCAAAGATAAAAAGACAAACTCTTAGGACAATGGCATTTAATCCGGTCTTGGAGCCAAAACAAAAAGGTTCAGTTACACATCAACACAGAACTGAGTATCGCTGAGGAACCTTATGAGTGTCAGAAACAACCAATATCTAAAGTAGGCTTGGTAAATAACCCTGTCAGTTTTGTGTTGTAAAGAGTCATACATCTGAAATGACCAGTGTCAGAGAGAACAGGAGTGCTACATGCCTGGAAGAACCTACTGGCAACCAAAACTATAACTACATTAATTCAGGCTTGGAACAGATAGAGGACAACAGTAGGAATAATATTGAGAGGTTAAATTAAGAACTAGGGAAAGCTGGTGTTTGTGTAACTCTGGAAATATATATTCTCATCTACCCAAAGTGGCAGAGAACCAGAAGGGAGAGGCATTGGTCTGGCAGCCTTTCCCCCTCCTTGGGTTTCAAGGTCCACTAGAACCTTATCCAAGCGGAATGCTAGTGCCGTAGGCCTTACTGTTGGCTATCTAGGGATCTTCCTCTTCTAACTCCTCTCCTCCCCCTGTGTAGTCCAATCACTGCAATAGCAAACTTTCGGTGAAAACTATGAACTATTGTTGCCTCTGGAACCAGGGCCAGGGCAAGGATTGGGGGCACCTTAGGCAGGCCCCTCCATCCTGACGCCACCCCCCCCCTCCCCCCCACCGCTGTACCTCTAACCTCACTGCTGCCCCTCTTCCAGGCCAGCAGCAATGCCTATCAAAGGCTCTGGTGCTGTATTGAGGTTTCTGCCTGCTATCATCAACGACTTCCACATCCTTCCGATGCAGACTTCCAGTTTATGCAAAACTAGAAATCTGTGTTGAAGGGGTCAGAACCAGCTAATGATAGCAGGTAGAAACCGCAATGTAGCACTGAAGCCTTTAGGAAGCGCTGCGTCGCGGTTCCCTTGCCACTGCCGCTTCTACTGGCCCTGGAAAGGTGTAGCAGCAGCGCCAGCGGCAGCCTCCAAAAGGCCAGCGCTCTAGGCAGCCACCTAGTTCACCTTATGGTACTGCCAGCCCTATTTAGATCAGCACTACAAAACTGGGCCCTCAAGCAAACTAACAGGAACCTCCATTTAGTGATGATTAGAACTTTTTCCCTCCCTGGAGCCTTTAATTGCTGCCTCTGTAATGTCCTCGCCCTCTATTAGCTCAAGGAACAGAAGCTAAATCCCGAATACAAATACAAGTCTCTTGACTGGCTATGTACAATCCTGCTCCTGAGTCATTGGGCTTAGAGGCTAATATTAAAAAAAAATAAAAAATCTGATTTCACATGGATTGTTGTGTTCTGGAATTGTTGGTTGGAAGACTAATAAAAAGATAAATGGAAAAAAAATTCAGGGGAGGCATTTTCATCAGCAGTGGCCAGTAGGCTTAAAGTGGCCAACTGTTGCTGCTTTAATTTTAACCCAGCTATAGCACGGAATATCCGGTTTGGCAGGATAGAGGATTAGCTATCCACTTAATGACAATATTCAGCCACTGGCCGGAGAGCTAATACGCCTAAAGCTAGGCCAGCTTTTTTTTTTTTAATCTAACTTTAGTCAGTTAAGCTTAACCAGCCAATGGCTGAATATTGCCGCTGACCAGCTAACTCTTGTTGCTTCTGCTCCTCTGCCCCCAGAAAGCTCTGATGCAAAGTACTTAGCATCAAGGTGTATAAACTGGGCATTAGGGGAGATTCAACAGCACTCAACAATTTAGTGCTGCTGAATTTTCCGCTGACTGCAGTTTAACAGGTTAATAGGTCTGCTAACCAGTTAAACTGCTTCGAATATGTCCCCTTAGGTGCTTAAATTAGGCAACTATTTTCAGCACATAACTTGGACTCCTAAGTTTAGCTGTAAATATGATCTTAAGTTAGTATTATTTATTTATCTACATTTAGGTGCCTAGTGCTTAGTGCCTACCTTAATTTCCCTGACCCTTGGACTCCCTACATTTTAGGCCTGGGGGGGGGGGGGAGATTAAGGGGAAATGTTCATTTTGGAAGAGCTAGGTACCTAACAAGTCCCCAAGGGTCTGCACCGACTCAACCGCACACATTGTACTTCAGGCACCTAACTCCTTATGTTAAGTACCTAGATCTTCTGATTATTGGCAGCTATGTATCTACAGCTCAGGTTTTGCCATCATCGTCTTAGAACAAGATAACAAGTATTGCTGTGCTGCAGAACAGGTCAATTAGGGCTGAGATTCTGGAAGCCGAGCACCCTATAAATCTATTGTTTAACTAAGCATGCCACAAGAGATGACAATTCCATTCTCGACATCAGTTGTCATCCTTCCAGACACAAGGTGGTATTGGTAATGTGATGGATAATATTGGTGAACTCACAGGAAGGATACTTTGAAACCCAGAAACAGCTTGTTACTAAACTACCAGCTGAACCTGCACAGCCTGTATGTTTGTCCACATCAGGTGTCTTTTTGCCCACATTAGCAGAGATGTTCACCAAGGCAGGAAGTGATACAAGTAGTTTTGTATTTTCAAAAATAGGTGCACTGAAGAAAAAGATTCTAGTTTCTGTGGACTTTCTCATTAGGCAATTTTCAAAGTGAAAGTATGCGGCAAAATCCTCAGGTGAAAAGTATCTGTGGACTTTGCAACCATGTGGGCTCTTTGCAAATTATCCTCACCATGTTTAAGGACTAGGAGAAAAGCACCTTTGTGGCAGAGCTGAAGCTCCTGATATGGAAGACTGCCACTTCCCGTCATAATGCTGACAAACGTATATCAAAAGACAGAAGAATATTTGGACATTAAAGCATTTGTGTGCATAAGGCTAGTTTGTCGTTGGGGTACTGGTGCTGAATTTTATGATGGTAGTTCTGTCTATTTTAGACTGTTTGTTTTCTTGGTTGCATCCTGATCTGGATGCAATGGCAGTAATGGTACCCAGAAATCCCAGGGCTGTCAGTAATATTGTATGACTTTTTCTCTCTTCAACACAAACATCCGCTCTCTCTACCAGTCTGTCTGTAATGTGATCACTTCCCTGCTCTTGCAAAAAGCCCTGTCTTAATGTCCTCTTTCTCAAAAATCACATGGTTATACCGATCGAATAGCAGGGCCCCACTAGGCCATGTAAATTCCAGCATGCTTACTGTGGCTGCCAGCAAGGGAACCTGCAATGGAGCTACTGTTGAAGGGACATTCTTTACAAATGCCAGGCCTCCTGGAGATGGAGATTAGATCTGACCATACGTATAATAAATGTATTTCTCTTGTAAGAATGGTGAAGGGAGACAGGACTCCTATACAGATATTGAAATGTTAAGTATGCCTCCCTGAATATCCCACTGCAATTCTAAAAGACTACACAATACCTGAGTTGTAAAGGGAGCTGGAAGATAAACAGTCTACCTCCTGAAACCCATCAAAAACCTTCCTATTTTTAGTCTAACTTGTCCTTTGGTATCTTCTATGGATCAGCTCTCTCGGACACCACCTAGCATGGCAATTTAGCAGGCAATTAAACAAACTAATAGAATTCCTGCCTGGCTGGATATTGGTCTGTGGGGGAGGGGAAGGATGGGGAGCAGAGAAATAATTAGTTTTAAACCTTTCATTTTTAAGTTAGGAAACGGATAAAACAAGGGGGAAAAAACTCCTTTCTGCCTTTGACTGAAAATGTTGCAGTACCATGTATAAGACAAAGGCAATTGGGACCCTACATAAGAAAACACACAAATGGCACAGCGCTGCTTTAGAGAAGTTGAGGAATTAATAAAATAAACACACAGAAATAGAAGTGGAGCAGATGGGACAATTTAATTTCTCTCTCATTGAGGCAAGTATGATGTCTTTCGGAAAAAACACATGATCTAAGATCTGTCTATTGTAAGAGACAGAAATAGTGTGCCAAGATAAAATCTACCCCTGCAACTGAAAAGTATGAAGCTTCAGGTTAATTCCACGGGGCAGCAATCTGGCTAATAACCATAACCTAGTCCTAGGCAGTGTTTTGGGGTACTGGTGGGGAAACCTCATAAATACATTAAAAGAATACACCCCTATAAAACAGCTTCAGAACTGCAGAACTCTCAGCAGCACTGGAAATCATGGTGCAGGATAGTGTTGTGTATCGCAGTATGCCGGATCTCTTACAATGATATATGACCACCATCCCCCAGCATGTTAATATGGGGAAATATGGGAAGACCTTAAGAACTGCACCAAGGACTAGCAATTAGGGAAGGAAAGAAAAAGCTTTCTTGTGCAGTTTCTGTATGTACTCAGTGTGTGCATCTGTAAATAAATGTACGCTATGCATGCTGTGTATATGTCCTCTTCCCATTCCAGCTCTGCGCCAGTGTATCAGCTATCACGCCTCTGCTGCACTCAACATAATTTTACAATAATTCTTAGAATGAAAAAGTAAAATCCTTCACAAAACTTACCCATGACATTTTTCTTCAGTTCTGCAGACTATGCCTCTTTGCGCAAGAACAGCTGAGGCCATGTGCTATGGCTGTATATTTCATGGTACATTAGTTGACTCTACATTTAGGGAGCATCATATGATTGTGCATCTCACAAAAGCAGAGAGGAAAACAAAGCTTTGGGGAAGCAAGACAAGGTGCTAGGAACTTTGCTGCTATGTGATACAAGCTCAGAATCAGCCCTAGACGGTACCAACACAATTATTTCCTTAAATTATAAAACTTATTCAATAACAAATTAATTACCCTCACATAGTTTTCCCTGTGCAGAAGGATTTATTTTTGTCTCACACTCAAGAGGACATGATAATGTATTTGCTTAGTAGATTCTATCAACGTGCCATAATGGAAGAAATCCAAATTACATGGAGATACAAGCCAACAATTTAATTCCAAAAATGTTATATCAGAAGAGGAATATTCTCATCAACATTATACCTGCAGCTGATCCATTTACCTGCATGTTTCTGTAAATTTCGATATACAAAATATTTCTACCTACAATTCCAAAGCTGTAGCTAAAGATCTTCTGAAAGATAGAAATAAATAAAGGTGCGTACAAACTAAATAGAGTGGCACTAATCTTTAACATCACAACTGATTGGTCAAGGGCACACATTCATGCAGAACGCCATGTGTGACTCCTACAGCTTTCTGTATGTACATATCAGACCTCTTCTTTCAAAATGTTCATGATGTAATTACAATCAGACTGAAATATATCATCTCACACATATGAAAACAATTTTAAATACATAAAGAAAACAACTTGTGATAAATGCAAGTACACATTTACATAAACTGCAGTGCAGCTGAAACCATGTAAAAAAATTACTTGACTTCTGGAGTTAGCATTATATATTAATGCTGGGAGAAGGCAACATGGCTCCTAAATGTTAACAAGCTGCTCAGTCTCTGGGAGAATTTCTTACTGTTTCCATGGTGATCTCTCTGGTTTTTGGTTTAGTGTTTTCTTTCTTGGTGATACTGAAGTGAAAGCAGGCCCTGCTTGATTTCCCTTAAAATAATGCCATTCTGGAACCTATAAAATGTTGTCTGTCTTGTTCATAAGGCAGGTGAGTATAGTGGAGGGAAGTCATCACTAGGAGTATGGCAGTAGTGGCCGGAGATGCACAGATGCTGACTCCAACACCAGTACCAACACCCATGATGCCAGGGGACAACATTAGAGCCAGGACTGGAGGATGATTGATGAGTCTGAGCTTTGGTGCCACTCTACTTGATAGATTGTGATCACTATTGAGCAGGAACTGTCTTTTACATGTCAGTGTACAGCGCTGTGTATGCCTTGTAGTGCTATCCAATTCATAAGTGGTAGTAGTAGCACTAACAATAGACATTGGAAACGTAGCTTCACAGACTAGTGAAACTTTGATTATATACCAACCAAAAGCATTTACGTGGAGTTCCAAGAGCTCTGCTCCCTTCATCAGGTCAATGAAGCATGAGACAAGGAATATTGACTCCCTTAATATTTTCACTCCTCTGTAGCCATTTCCCTTCCTGTTTTAGCTTTTACTATACAGTTCTGAGAACAAGCACGGATGCTGTAACCAAAGGTTCCCAACTCCAGTCCTGGAGGGCCAAACACCATTCAGGTTTTCAGGCTGTCCCTAATAAATATGCATGAGATGCATTTGCATGCACTGCCCCATTGTATTCAAATGTATCTCATGCATATTCATTAGGGGTAGCCTGAAAACCTGAATGGTGTTTGGCCCTCCAGGACTGGAGTTGGGAACCTCTGCGTGTGTAATCCAACCTCTCATTTATTGTGAGGGCGATATATAAAACCCTGGCAAGCAGGTAACCTACCCTGATATGTTATGTGCATAACTTTATCCAGACATTCAGTGGCATTAATGCACATACATTTGCTTCTTAATACTGTGATGGAATCTATATTCCAGCTGGGAAAACACCCCAGAACAGGTAAAAAGTGACATCACTGGGGAAAACTACAGTTCCCAAGAAGTAAGAGGCTATAGGAAGGGAGACTAAAAATA
Source organism: Ichthyophis bannanicus (assembly GCA_033557465.1). Lineage (NCBI taxonomy): Eukaryota > Metazoa > Chordata > Amphibia > Gymnophiona > Ichthyophiidae > Ichthyophis > Ichthyophis bannanicus. Next base: position 646,297,028 of record CM066032.1, read on the forward strand.
GGGAGGATGGAGTTTCCAGTCCCTGGCTTCAGGAATATAAAGGAGGGACAGAAAACTAATTCAGAGAAGGCAGCAATAGGAGGAAGATAGAACAAACCACATTACAGACAATCCAGTCTGCTTAAATGTAAGAAGCCATCCAATAGGACTCTATCAGCATGAGGCTGCAACTGGATGTTCTCCAGATGAATTGATAGATAAAGGAATTTGAAAATGGACTGTTTAGAGGGGAAACCCAGATCACAGGAGGGAGAAGACAGGAGGACAGAACCCATTAGAGGTTCTATCACTGGCTATGAGAAGCCTTAAGTTTGGTTTGGGAAAAACTGCTTTCCTTGTTTCTGTGGGTTTTGAACTGAAGGCTACAGAAAGCCAGAATCTGTTGGGATTTTACAGCAGAGATAGTTATGGCAAGTTGGAAAGTGAAACAATTTGGTTCCTGGAGCAAGGGGCATACCCGATCCAGGGCCTGGCTAGGAAAGATCACCCGTGAGGTGGTGTTACTACATAAGTTGTGAGAATGCTGAGATCAAATGACCTTTATTCTAAGGAAAGGCAAACCCAGATGAGGACTGTGTGGACCCTTGTCAGAGCCCATTCCAAGGAGACCTAAAGTTAGGCCAGTAGCAGAGGAGATTCAGTGGCAGGAGCTTTAGGGAAAGAAAAAATATAGAACAGTGTTTGCATAGTACCGAAATTTGTGAGCTGTTTTGGCGTTTCCTTGCAGGAGGGCTATGGTAACGCAAGAGGTCCTTAAATGATGATGGAGCAGATACAAAGACAACTGGAGACCACCCGCACCATGGTAAAAGGGATCTTAGAACCGCAGGAAAAGCAGCAGCAACAGCCAGTGCTCCGAATGTTAGGGGATCAAGCAAAGGCACTAGGGCCTGATTAGGCCAACAAAGGCAGGAAACCCTGATGGAAGGACAATCAAGTTCAGGCAAGTTAGGGTGTGGAAAGCAGGCATGTGGTGGAGTGGCATTAACTAAAATGGGGGACTGTGACGATCCAGACACATTCCTGGTCACTTTTGAGTGGGTAGCTGAGAAGGTGGGTTGGCCTCAGAATCAGCAAGCTGCTAGGAAGGTGCCACACCTATCTGGCAAGACTGCTTAAAGGGCATTAGGATGATTGATTGAGATATTATGAGGTAATAAAGCAGTCATATAGGCCTCACAAGTGAGGGATATAGGAGGCAATATAGGGTTTTAAGTTTTGATAAGGGAGAATGACCAAGGGCCCTTATACAACAGTTAAAGGATCTGGTGAGTTGGTGATTAGAGCCAGATAAGAAGACAAAATAGGGAATACTAGAGAAAATAGTCTTAGAACAATACAATATCTGAAAATGCTCCCTAATGAAATGAAGGCTTGGGTAGGCTGACAAGGATCCACAACCCTAGGAGAGATCTTTTTTAAAATTTAATATTTATTAATTTTCAATACAATGTCACAAACATGTGAAACAATGTAATAAACAACAAAGCACCATAAATAAGGAAAAAAATATAACTAAAGAGAAAACAGCCCAAAATAAAGGGAAAATTTTAAGACCACAAGAAAAGGAAAATGATTTCTAACATATACAAATCATACTCACAGAGGGTAATGCCTCAAAACCAACACCCAAATAGCCCCTACAGTAGCGTCTGGGGAGGGGGGGGGGGGGGCTTCCAGGAATCGACATCCCTTCCCTAGCTACAAGAAATTCCAATAACATTTTTGGCTCAAAAAAGGAAAATGTTTTACCATCACATACCACAATACAAACACAGGGAAAACAAAGTACATACTGCAGCTTCTGTGTACTTCTAGAAAAATCAGGAAATATACGAATAGTAGAGCCAAAAAATTGTTATGCATATGATGGAAATAAAGTTTAAACACCAGGTTGCAATCTACTTCCAAAGCAAAGGTACATCACTGGGTTACAACCTCCAAGGAGGACTCCAAAAAATCTGTCAGATTATCTCCAACAGCAACCTCCTGGCCTAAAGATGACTGTTCTAGGCCAGGAGGAAGATATTGGGCCTTAACCAGCGGAGGAAGGTTCACAGAGTCCATCCCCAAAACCTCAGTCAAATATTTCTTTACCATCTCAATTGGCAAAATCAACAGATACTTAGGGAAGTTTAACAAACACAAGTTATTACGTCTAGCCAAGTTCTCCAAGTATTCCATTCGCCTGGTTAAGATAGAGCTATCTTTCACCAGAGTGTCTTTCACCAGTTGCAAAATGTCCATTTTTGACTCGAGGATATTCATCCTGGAGGTATTCGCCTCCACTGCCTTGGACTGTTTCACCACAGCCTGGGCCATCATTGACAAATCACCACCAAAACAACCTAAAACTACTTGAAGAGAAGAGTTTATCCCCTGGATGACACCCCACAGTGACTCCAATGTAACCACCTGTGGAATCTGCACCTTACCAACTGATAGACCAGAAAGAAAGCTATTCTGTTCCTGGGCAATTTCTTGCAAAGTTCTCCGTATACTCTCCTTCACCTCCTGATCTCGACTTTCCAGGAGAAGAGGAACTGCTGCCAGCGCACCTCCCAGCTGAGACAAACCTGCAGCTCCAACGGATCGCAAGTGCCCCAGAACGCCTACGGCAGAATAACTTCCAGGATGGGGAGGCGGGGTATGCAGAATGGGGCTCAGAAAAGCTCCTTCACTACTGCCCATCACTCCTCCTCCAGGCGGGTTGAGGCAACCAAAGCGATGCCAAAGCTCTCCAGCGTTGGCTGGCGAGAAGGACCAGGGAGGGAGTTCAATGGGAGGTTAGTCCGCCCCTGCCCCTTACTCAATGGGCAGGAGATCACCTCCTAGCTGGCAAAGCAAGTTAGAGTAAGCACATCCTCCAACACACACCCTCACAGCGCCATCTTGGGATCTCAAGCGGAAGAGAGGTCATGATTTATAGTAAACACTGTAAGGATGAACAGGAGGGTGGGTGGGAGGAAGTGTCCTGGCCCTTCAAGAAAGGAAGGCAAAGGAGGTTGGGGAAATACTCTCTTATCAGATATATTTCCCAAGTGGGAGGACAGTCTTGTCTCACTTATCTACTATATTTTTTGAAGGCGTGAATAAACAGATAGATAAAGGTGAGCCAGTTGATTTCAGAAAGCCTTTGACAAAGTCTTTCATGAGAGACTCTTGAGGAAATTAAAAAGTCATGAGATAAGAGGCAGTGTACTATTGTGGCTTGGGAGCTGGTTAAAAGATAGAAAACAGAAAGAAGGGCTAAATGGTCAATTTTCTCAATGGAGAAAGGTGAATAGTGGAGCACCACAGGGATCTGTGCTGGGCCCACTACTTTTTTTTTTTTTTTTTTTTTTTTTTTTAAATTTTAATTCTTTTATTAAATTTCAACCAAAACAATCAGCCAACAGGGCCATTAGATACAGAGCCACACAATATACCTCCAACTCGCCCTCATACACAACAAGGAAAGTCTAAACCCCCATAATGAACCAGTTAACCCTCTATTCCCCCTCCCCCTTTCCCCTCCCCCCTTCCCCCCCTAAACCCCCCAGTTCCCCCCCACCCCCCCACCCCCCCCCCCGGATAGAGCCCCCTCCATAACGCTCCCATTCTTGCTTCAAATTTACCCCGCTGTCCCTTCCGCTCTGCGGTTAATCTCTCCATTAACAAAATATGTTGCACACGCCCTTCAAACTCCCTCATCCCTGGGGCATCTGTACGCTTCCAGGCCGCTGCTACTGCACAGCGTGCCGCACAAAGACAAGCGATTACCCCCCGCCCCGTCCCTCTGCCCCTATCTCCCCCACTAGACAGTAGAAACAAACCCGGGGACAATACCAGGGTCTCCCCCAATCGATCCCGAATCCAACCCTGAATCTGAACCCAGAATGATTGAATTTTCGGGCAAGTCCACCAAATATGCCAAAAGGACCCACTCCCCCCACAGTTCCGCCAACAGGCTGCAGAGCTGCCTGGGTACATCTTATGTAATCTCTCAGGGGTGTAATACCATCTCATCAGAATTTTATAACTATTTTCCCGTATACGGGTCGAAAGAGGGGTCTTTTTAAGCTGATCCCATATCCCTCTCCAATCCCCCTCCACCAATTGCACCCCCAGATCCTTCTCCCAATCCAGCATATACTTAAACTTGGTATCCCCCCCCTTACCCACCCCCTTATACAATGCCGAGATCATCCCCCTAGTATGCCCCATCCCCACCCATACCGCTTCCACACCGCTGTCAACTCCGCCGTCAAGTCTCCCTTACCCCTCCTCTCCCTAAGGAAAGACTGAACCTGAGTAAAGGCATAGCGGTCTACCGCTTGAAGCCCGTAGCTCTCCCGCGCCTCCCCAAACTGCATCAGCTCATCCCCGTCCATCAGCTGGAAAAAGCACTCCAGTCCCCGACGGGACCAGCCATCAAAAACCCCCCCTTCCCATCCCGGTCGAAACGCTTTGACCCCCCGCCATAGAGCTGCCAGAGAAAACCGCCGCCCTCCCCCTTTACTACATTGCGCCCTAACCTCATCCCACACCGCAGCTACCTGCCTCATAGCCGGGGACCCGAACCCCAAATCCCGCCTATCCTTCCCCCTCACCCATAACCACGCTGCCAACCTCCCCCCTTTCACATACTCCGTCTCCCCTCTGACACCCGTCTTCACCCCCCGCTTTTTCTCTCCAATCCATAACATGTCGCAGCTGCGCTGCTCTATAATAATCCCGGAAATTGGGAACCCCTAAACCTCCCTCCTGTTTTCCTGCGTACATCACTTCCTTCGCTATGCGCGGGGGCTTCCGTTTCCAGATATATTGAAACACCTTCCGCTGCAAGACTCGAAACACTTTATCGGGGACCCGTACCGGGAGTACCTGAAAAAAGTACAATATGCGGGGCAGTATGTTCATTTTAACCCCAGCGATCCTACCAAGCCAGGATACCTCCGCAGTCATCCAACAATCTAAATCCCTATACAATTCCCCCAACAATTTGGGGTAATTTGCCCGATATAATTCGTCGTACCGCCCGGGGATCTGCACTCCCAAATATCCTAGCGACTTCGAGACCCATCGGAACGGGTACTCACTCTTCAAGCGTTGTTCCACCCCTTTGGGTACCGAGATATTCATTACCTCCGTCTTTTCAACATTCATCCTAAACCCCGCCACCCACCATAGCCTTCCACCTCCTCCATAATACTCACCAAACTTCCCATCGGATTCCGGATATATAATAGAATATCATCCGCATATAAGGAGATCTTATGCTCCACCCCTCCCGCCCAAATCCCCCCTATCTGCTCATTAGCCCTAATCCGTTGCGCCAAGGGCTCAATCGCAAGGGCAAACAGCAACGGGGAGAGGGGACACCCCTGTCGGGTCCCCCTCTCTAGTTCAAAGTCTGTGGAGTAGCTTCCATTAACCTTCACCCGAGCCCGCGGTCCATGATATAATCCCTGCACCCACCGCAAGAAATTCGGCCCACACCCTATCTTCTGCAACACCTGCCAGACAAAGTCCCAGTGCACCCGATCGAATGCTTTTTCAGCATCGATGGACATCAGAATGCACTCCACTCCTCTCATTCGCGCAAGTTCAATTACCTCTATGGCCCTCTTAACATTATCCCCCGTCTGCCGTCCCATAATAAACCCCGTCTGGTCTTCCCGCACCACACCCGGGAGCCATGGAGCCAGTCGATCTGCTAGAGCCTTTGCTAAGATCTTAACATCCACATTCAGCAGAGATATCGGCCTATATGATCCACATTCCATAGGGTCCTTCCCAGGTTTTAACAGTATCGAAATTCCAGCTGTTAGCATTTCAGGGAGAAGCTCCCCATCCATCACGAGCATTCCATTGAAAACTCTCAGCATAAGCCCCTTCAGCTCACCCCAAAACTGCTTATAGAAAACCCCGGGGAGCCCATCTAACCCCGGCGATTTACCCCCCTGTAACCCTCTCACTACCTTCCCGACCTCCTCGTCAGTCAACTCCCCCTCCAAGCCCTCCCGAGCGGCCTCCCCTAAGCGAGGCAACTCCAATCCCGCCAAATACGAGTGAATGTGTTCGACCTCTACCCCTTCCTGCCGCCGATATAACTCCCGATAAAAGTGCTCAAATCGCCGCCTAACCGCCTGCTCTTCCCACAACACCCCCCCCTCCCGGTCCCGAATCTGGTAGATCATGGAGGCCCCCATCCGTTTCTTCAGCTTACGGGCTAACAAACGCCCAGCCTTATCCCCAAATTCATAATATATCTGTTGCGCCCGCTGCAGATCAAACGCTATTTTGTCAACCTGCAATGCCTGCAGTTCCCCACGCACCTGTTCTAATGTTTCCCGAGCCCTCCGCGATCCCACCTCCTGGAACACTTTTTCAGCTTCCTTCACTGCAACTTTCAACTCTTCCATCCGTTGCCCTCGTTCCCTTTTCAACCGCGCCCCCCAATATAAAAACCGCCCCCGAATATAGGCCTTCAACCCCCCCCACACCATAACATCCCGCACCTGTCCCGTATCGTTCAGAGCAAGATATTCCCGAATCGCTCCCTTAATATCCGCCACGACCATCTCATTCCGCAAGAGGCTCTCATTCAAGCGCCAGAACCGGGTACCTAGTTGTCGCCTGCTATCTACCCCTACCACCACCGCACTGTGATCAGACCATACAACCGGGATAATCTCAGCCTCACGCACTCCCACCATCCAGTCCTCACTCATCATAATCATGTCAATCCGGCTCCAGCAACAATGGGGCGCTGAGAAAAAAGTATATTCTCGGTCCGACGGGTGCCGTTTACGCCATACATCCACTAAGTTATACTGTGCCATTAACTGTTTGAGCCCTTTTCGATTGGACCCCCGCCCCTCCCATCCCTTGGGGTTCCTATCCCATCCATCCTGCAACGTAGTGTTAAAATCTCCCCCCACCACAACCTTCCCCAGGGCATCGCGATCCACCAACCTTCTGGTGGAGGCCCAAAAACTCCCCTGGTCTCCATTAGGAGCATACACCGAGATAATAGTAATTTCCTCCAATCCCCACCGCCCAGTAATCCCCACCACTCTTCCCTCCAGATCTTTAAACCAATTCCCCACCTGTATCTCCACCCCCCGTCGTAACAAAATGGCAACCCCCCGCTTCCGCCCCCCCCCTGGAACACAAGAAAAAAATTGCTCCGGATACCCGGAGTGCTTTAAGCGGTAAATCTCACTCCCTCGAAGGTGCGTTTCTTGCACCAAAATCACATACCACCCATTATCCTCAATTTCCCGGAACAGTTGCCGCCTTTTCTGCGGAGAGTTCAGCCCCTTCACATTGAGAGATCCAATGCGGAGCATCTCCCTACGTCACCCCAAGCTCCCCCCCGCCCAGTCCATCCAACGACGGCTCTATCCCTCCCCCCAGCAACCCCTCCCTCCCCCTCCTCCCCCCTCCCCGAACCCCCCCCATTCCAGACAAACTTCCGTGTGAGTCATGTCCTATCCCGACTCCCTCCCTCAATGCCCCCCTGGCCCAACATATCACCCCAACCCCCACCTCCACCCCAACAACCATCCCAAATCAGAAGCAACCCGCCACCCCCAAATTGTAACCCCCAAATTGTAACCCCCTTCAGACATTAAGTCTCATATAAATGTCCCACAGCCACCAATTCACGCACCACTCTCCAGCACCGTTCATGTGGGGGCTACGTCCTGGGATAATCTTTTAAGCCGCTTCCCTTTTTCACCGGCTCTCTTCCACTGTGACGTTCTGCGCTCCTTTCCACGATCCTCTCTGTGCTCCCCTCCAGCCGTCGGTTGGGGCAAATGCTCACATCCCAGCTCAGTCAAAACTTTCCATGCCTCCTCCGCCCCTTTAACTCTCCGGGAGACACCATTGACAGTGAGCAGCAGGCCAAAGGGGAACAACCAGCGGTAGCGCAAACTCTTCCCCCGCAGGAACGCGGTAACGTCTTTCAAGCCCCTCCGCTTCTCCAGTGTCCCCGAAGATAAATCATTATAGATTTCTACTTTGCAGGAGTCCCAGGCGATACGGCCGTACTTCCTGGCCAGGTTGAGAACCAGTTCTTTTTGGGGGAAACTGCTCATGCAGGCAATCACGTCGCGGACCTGCGTCCCCCGCCGGGGACCGAGGCTGCGATGCGCTCTCTCCACTCCAACCATTGCCACCGTTTCAGACTCCTGGCCCGCCAATCGCAAGACATGCTGGCAGAGCAATTGTACAGTTTTTACACAGTCTTTGTAACTGTCCGTTTCCGGAATACCTTTAAAACGCAGGTTATTCCGTCGTGCCCTGTCTTCCATTTCCTCCAATTTTTCCTGAAGCTCGTCTTGCCGCTCACGTTGGCGCTGTTGCTCCTCCTCTTCTACCTCCCGCATAGCTCCCGTCAGGGTCTCCACGTGTTCCTCTACTGTCTCCACGCGATGTCCCATGCTGCTCAACTCCTGGCGGAGTAAGTGCAACTCTTCCTTTAAATCTTTGCGCAGCTCTTTTATGTCGCTCCGGAGATCTCTCCTGAACGCTGTCAGCCACCCTTTCAGTTCCGCTCCATCAGAGTGCAGGTCCGACCCGCTACTTTCATCACCGGAGCTCCCGCCACCGCCACACTCCTCACTCGCCTCAGAATGCTGTAGGCTGCGGTCCTCGTGCTGCACATATTTAGATTTAAACCCCTCCAATTTCTGACGGGCTGCTTGCGCGCACCCGGGGGTATCTTTTCCCACAGTTTTCATGCCTGGGGTATCGCTCATGATCACCGTTAGTCAGGAATCAGACGGAGCTCGGTTACCTCGCGGCCATCCGCTCCGTGACGTCACCGGAAGTCGGGCCCACTACTTTTTAACATATTCATGACCTGGAAATGAGAACGAGTTAAGTGATCAAATTTGCAGATATCACAAAATTATTCAGAATTGTTAAACCACAAGAGGATTGTGAGGACCTTGATAAATTGGAAGACTGGGCATCCAAATGGCAGTTGAAATTTAATGTGGACACATGCAAAGTTATGCATTGAGGGAAGAACAACCCAAGCTACAGTTTTCCATGGAGAAGCAGGATATAAACAGCCATACATATGGATGACATCATCCCTGATGGCAACTGTTCAGAACTGCTTTTTATTTATTTTTATTTTATTTAGCTGTATTTATATTCCGCTTTTCACCGGGTCAAAGCGGTCAATTGGGGGATACATTTAACACGAGGGGATATGAGACACACACACTAATACATACAGGGAACATGGGCAATGGAGGGTTAAGTGGCTTGCCCAAGACCACAAGGAGTGCCTATAGGACTAGAAATCCCAGTCCCTCCGGCCTGAGATTGCTGTCCCCAGGTGGGACTTGAACCCCCAACCCTCCGGCCTGAAGTACCTTGTCCTAACCACTAGACCACTCCTCCTCCCTTGCTTTCCCCTAGCTTAGAAGTCTAGAAAGTCTCTTTGGGCATGTGCAAGATCCCTCCCCCCCACCCACTTCCAGTGTTTCCATTGCTCTTCCCCTCAGTCTGTTCCCAAAGCAAATGAGGAAAATAGCTTATGAGGAAAAGCGCTTCAGCCAAAAAAAGAGGAGGTGGGATGGTTTGTGTAGCTAATTTATTCTGCTGTCCACAGAGAATCCATGTTACAGGTAAGTAACTTCACTTTCTGCATGGGCAAGCAGGATATAATCAGTCACACATTTGGGTGATTCCTTAGCTGCATTGCAAGGGTGTTGGGGTTGAAGATGATACTGGAAAGCCACTGGTGAGTGCTGTGGTAGGTCCAATGCCAAAGCAGAGAGATTTTTGCAGTTGACCAAGGAACCAAGCACCCAAGGCATTGATGCCTTGGTCTCAGAAGCCTCTGCTGTATGCGTTACCACCATGGCCTCTTGTCAGGTGAGCGATTCACTGGACAGAGCATTGCCCGGGACTGGTAATTTTGGTGGCACAGACTGCCTGCAGAGATTTTGGTTTGTGGACATGATGCGACTCCTGGATGGGCTGCCTCTGTGCCTTCTGCAGGTCCAAGGCCTGTTGTGCCAGGGGTCTGTTCTGATGGATGATCTGGCTCCCTTCTTGCTTAATGCTTGTTCCTTGAGAGATAGCGCTTAGGGCACAAAGGCTACTCGCCAGCCACGATTTCCAAAAGCAAAGTCTAGCCTATGTACAAGCGTGAAACATCTTTGAGGGCTAGTGTCAGAGAACCACTTGTCGTCTAGGATTGGTAGGTAATAGTTCCATAGCTTCACACCCAGATGTGGTCCACTTCCTTAGGAGGATGTATCACTTATGTCCCTCCTCGCGATCGGTTGTCACACTGTGGGTTTTGGGTTGTCTTCTTCAGGCCCTGTTGTCTGCCCCCTTTTGAAATGCTGAAGCAGGCTTCTCTTAAGGATCTTTCCCTCAAGACAGTCTTTTTAGTCACCATCTGTTTGGTTAGTTGTATTTCAAAATAACAGGCTCTCTCGGAGGAGGCCATTTTTATCCATCCAGTCTCCTCCTTCTTACTCAAAGTAGTCTTAGCCTTTCATGTAAATCAGGCAGTCCACTTTTCATCCTTTTTGGAAGAACATTGTAAGGGAAAGGACAAGGATTTTCATTTACTTGACATTCACAGGTACTTCCGAGGTCCTTGAAGGTCACTAATTCTTTCCGAAAGATGAATACATTGTTAGTGCTCTTTGCAGGACTGCATAAGGGTGAGGTGGCTTCTAAGGCCTCCTTGGCTCATTGGATAAAAGAGGCTGTGTCCTCAGTTTGTCTTTGGCAGCTTTGTCCTGTCCTGAGGGATTGCAGGCGCACTTTACTCGGGCTCAAGCCTCTTCCTGGGCAGAACGCAGTTCAGTCACCTTTATTAACATTTGCAGGGCATTGACTTGGTCATCTCTTCTGACCTTTGTCAAGCAGAACCCTTGGATGTTCAAGCTAAGATGGACGCAGCCTTCGGTGCAGAGATTTTGAAGGCAGCCATGTCTTCTTCCTGTCCAGTTGAGTAGTAATTTTGGTACTTTAGACTTGGATGGACTTGACTGGCAGAATGATCTGGAAGGTGACATTTTACCCACCAGATAATGACCTTTCCTGGAGTCCTGCTAGACCAGTCCAGGACCCGCCCCCTTGTGCTCTGTTATCTATGCAGGTAGCCTTCCAGGTTTTAAACTTCTGACAGCTGTTCTGTGGGTGGCTATTATGTACATAGTTCTACATAGTTCAGTTTTGTTACCCTCAATGGGGTTGTGTGTGTCAGTTTTTTGACCATTTGCTTGGATATGAATACTGAAGTATGCCCCTAGCTGGAGTAGCTCAAATAGCAGGATGATGTCACTAGAAGTTTCTAATTGTTCTCTGGTTCCACCCTCTGCTGGCAGGGGGACACAACCCGCCGGTCTGGATTGGTCTAGCAGTATGGATCTGGAAGACTTGTTTGAAACATGTTTCCATAAAATCCACTAAATCAACCCCCGAAGTCACAGAACTTTCCATATGAATATTAAAATCTCTTAAAATTAACATTTTTGACAAATCATATGAAGAAAGCCATACTCATGTTCCAGATCAGGAACCTTTTAGAAAACCTAGGAGGAGCATGGAGAAATTTCACTTACCGTTAATTTCCTTTCCTGGAATCCTGCTTTACCAGTCCAGACAATCGGGTTATGCCCCCCTGCCAGCAGATGTTGGAGACAGAGAAAAACTGCACCAGAAGCTGATTGGCTAGGATCCGGTGCTCATATAGGACTACCCCTAGGGGATATCTTCAGTAACTCTGACAAGCAACAAAAACCGTAAGAAAAAGGTAAAAACTATGTACAGAGTAAAGAAAGCCCAAGAAGCAGTGGAGAACCTCTTGCTTGAGTTACAAATCTGCGTAAGGACTTTCGCAAAGACTGACTGCAATCAATTCCGGGCGGGTCCTGGATTGGTCTAGCAGGATTCCAGGAAAGGAAATTAACGGTAAGTGAAATTTCTCCTTCCAATTCATCCTGCTAGACCAGTCCAGACAATCGGGAAGTACCCAAGCTAACTGCCCACGACGTCGCTTGAGCACGCGTAGAATGCGCCGCAGCCCCGAAGGTACCACCTTCCCGCTGAGGATATAAGCGGACTCAATAGCTAGTCGTAGCCACCTGGAGATGGTCGACTTAGACGCCGCGAGACCCTTACGAGGGCCCGTGAACAGGATGAAAAGGCGATCTGACTTAAGGAAGGGATTAGTAGCCTTCAAATACCGGAACAGGACCCTTTTGAGATCAAGCTGCCAAAAATGCTTCTGCTTCCCGGAAGACTGATCTGCAGGAAAGGAAGACAAGAAAATAGGTTGGTTTGCATGAAAAGGAGTGAGGACCTTTGGCAAAAAGGAAGGAACAGTACGCAAGGAAACCCCAGCGTCCGAAAACAAAGATAAGGATCCCGGCAAGAAAGAGCTTGCAACTCCGACACCCTCCGAACCGAGGCGATTGCCGCCAAAAAGGCTGTCTTTAAGGAAAGATCGCGCAGAGATACTCTGTGTAGAGGCTCAAAGGGAGCTGCCGTAAGTCCCCTTAGGACTACGGAGAGATCCCAAGGAGGTTCCACCGGACGGAAGGGCGGGCAGACCACCTTCGCCCCCTTGAGAAAACGCGCCATGTCGGAGTGCGATGCGAGCGAACAACAATGTATTGGGCCTCTAAAACAGGTAAGGGCCGAAATGTGGACCCGAAGAGACCCCAGCGTTAAGCCTTTATCCAAACTCTCCTGCAGAAAGGCTAGGACCTGAGGAACTTGCATGTTCCAGGGAGAGAGCTTACGGTCAGAACACCATGCCTCAAATCTACGCCACACTCAGGCATAAGCCTGGGACATAGACGGACGACGTGCTTTGAGCAAGGTGGCTACCACCTTGAGGGAATAACCCTTGTCCTTTAAATGGCAGTGTTCAAGAGCCAAGCCGTAAGCGAGTAATGAGCGGGGTTGTCCATTAGGGCGGGCCCCTGCTTTAGAAGTCCCCGGCGAGACCCGAGCCTCAGCGGGGGTGCTCGGGTTAAGCAGACGAGGTCTGCATACCATGGCCTTCGAGGCCAATCTGGAGCTATCAAGATTACTGCGCTGGAGTGCATCCGTATGCGCTGGAGAACTTTGCCTATCAGTGGCCACGGAGGAAACACGTATAGGAATGGTGACACTGGCCACGGTTGTGCTAGGGCATCCATGCCCTGTGCCCCTCATTCCCTCCTGCGGCTGAAGAAGGCCCCGGCCTTGGCATTGGCTGAGGATGCCATTAGATCCATTGTGGGTTGAACCCACTGGCGTACTATCCGATGGAACGCCCAGGGTGCAAGTTCCCATTCTCCAGGATTGAGAGTATGCCGGCTGAGGAAATCCGCCATTACATTGGATGTTCCTGCGATATGTTGTGCGGAGAGAGCTTGAAGATGTCTTTCCGCCCAATGGAAGAGGAGGAGCATTTCCTTGGCTACTCTGAGACTTTTCGTCCCACCCTGGCGGTTGAGGTAGGACACTGTCGTCGCATTGTCGGAGAGTACTCGAACCGCTTGGCAATGGAGTAGTGGCAGAAAACGCTTCAAGGCTAGGTGAACCGCGCAAGCTTCCAGGCGGTTGATAGACCAGCGCGCTTCACGAGGAGACCAAACGCCTTGAGATGTAAGATCGAGACAATGCGCTCCCCAACTGGAAAGGCTTGCGTTGGTTGTCATTAAAATCCAGTAGGGTGGTTCTAGAGACACACCCTTGAACAGGTGAGATGGCTGTAGCCACTATCAGAGGTGGGCTCTGGTAGCAGGTGAGATTGGTAGCAGAACATCGTAGTCTTCTGATACCGGAGACCATCAGGCAAGTAAGGCTCGTTGCAACCCGCGCATGTGTGCTCGAGCCCAGGGCACCACCTCTATGGTGGCCGCCATGGACCCTAGCACCTGGAGGTAGTCCCACGCCCGTGGACAGGGTCGGGACAGGACAGGAAGGCGCGAATCTGGACCAACAGTTTGTGGAAGCATTCTTGAGTCAGGAATACTTTTCCCTGAGTGGTATCGAAACAAGCTCCCAGGAACTCCAGGGATTGAGTAGGGTTCAAGGAGCACTTGGCTTGATTGACAATCCAGCCGAGGCTTTCCAAGAAATCCACGACGTGACTTACCGTGTGGAGTGCGTCAGAAAAAGAATCCGCTCGCATAAGCCAATCGTCCAGGTACGGATGAACTCGGATTCCTTGCTTGCGCAAAGCCGCTGCCGCCACTACCACCACCATGACCTTGGAGAAGGTGCGTGGTGCTGTGGCTAGGCTGAACGGCATGGCACAAAATTGGAAATGACGTCCCAGAATGGCAAAACGCAGGTAGCACTGATGGGCGTCGTGAATAGGAATGTGGAAATATGCCTTCGCCAAATCCAATGAAGCCAGGAATTCCCCCTTGCGGACCGCTTGGATAACCGACCATAGGGTTTCCATGCAGAAGTGAGAAACGTGGAGCGAACGGTTGACGCCCTTAAGATCGAGGATTGGCCGAAAGGAACCGTCCTTCTTGGGAACCATGAAATAAATGGAATAGCGGCCTGTCCCACACTCGGACGGAACGGGACAAATTGCCCGCAGTAGAAGGCGGCGTTGAAGCGTGGCAAGGATGACTTCTCATCTTTGCTGCACTCCTGCTGGCGAGACAAGAAAGGCTTCTCGAATGGGCCGACAAATCTCAAGGGCGTAACCGTGAGTGACCACTTGAAGGACCCAATGATCTGACGTGATAAGCGCCCACTGCTGAGAAAAAAGGGAAAGACGTCCACCGACCGGGGGCGGTAATTCGGCTGGGCGATAGGTCCCATCAGCGGGATGGGCGCATGGATCCTGTGAACTTGTTTGAGGCATAATAAGCATCATTGCTCTTTCGGGCTCCCCGAAAGGACTGCATCTTCTGGCCAAATTGTTTGGAAGAGGCAGGAGGCGCAGGCCGATTTGACCGATAACGACGATTATCTCTAAATTGAGATGTCCGCCGAGAGCTAGCCACATAAGTACGGTATGACCGGCGAGAGGAAGACTGTGGTTTGTCCTCCGGAAGACGCTGGGGCTTCACTTCCTCCAGATCCTTTACCAACTTGTCTAGGTCATCCCCAAAGAGTAGCCTACCCTTAAAAGGTAGCTTAGAAAGCCGCGTCTTGGAGGTGATATCTGCCGACCACTGGCGTAGCCAAAGCCATTGTCGGGCCACCGTGACCGCTGCGATAGAATGAGCTGAGAGTCTAAGCAAATCATAAAAGGCATCGGCTAAATAAGCTGTGACTGACTCGAGGCACACCAGGGCCGTTTCTTCTGGCAAACCTTGAAGCCCAGGCAGCAAGGCCCTAGCTCCAAGACCACCACAGAATGTGGCTTGGAGTGCCAACGTCGAAGTAGAAAATGCCGTCTTGAGAAGACTCTCAACTTTCCTATCTTGCTGGTCCCGCAGAGCTGCACTTCCCTCCACCGGGACTGTCGTATGCTTGGTGACACCGGTCACCAGTGCATCCACCTTGGGATAGGCGAGCCATTGATCTCGATCATAGGGAGACCAAAGATAAAATTGGCCGAGACGGCGTGCCATGCGCAAGGAGATATCTGGCGTCTCCCATTCTTGGGATACCATCTGTTGCAGCTCTGCTGGGAACGGAAAGGCTTTTGCGGGCTTTCGGATACTCTGTAAGATGGGATCTGATTGAGGCTGACTCTCCGGAGACACAGAAACATCCGAGAGGCATAACGCTTCACTGACGTAGGCAATCAGAGCCGTTAACTCGTCCTTATGGAAAAGACGGATATCCTTGGCATCTGTCTGGCTGTCAGCCGAGACAACTGAGGGGGAGTATTCACCATCCTCCCGATCCGAAGCTACCGAAGATATATCATTGTCTGGTCCAGCCTGCGATGCCTCTGAACCCCACCAGATATCCCTGTGGGCCCGGGCAGTGGACTTTCCAAAGAACTCACCCCAGGAGCACTTACGGGAAGGCAATTGCATGCTAGCCAGGCTGGAAGGCAAAACTTGTGTTGCTGCTGCAGGGGTAGCAGGCCCCGAGCACCAGAGGGACCATGCCTGCTTAAACAGTGACAAAAATTGTGCATCAGATGATGGTAGCGGCTCTTCCCTATCTATAGCTGCCGCATTAGTAGATTGAAGAACCAACAGGGGAGGATTAGTAAGCCCTTTCGCTGCATGGGATGAAGGTGGACTGGCAGCTGAAACTGACAAGGCAGGAGGAGCAGATGCAGCTGAAGTTTCGCCAGTGTGGGTAGAACAAGACCCACAGAGCCTATCTTTGAGATCCTTAACTTTTTTACACCAACTGATGCAGCGTTATGAAGAGGATGGCATTGTGAAACCTTTGTCACAGAAAAAAACTGCAGCTGAAGATGGCCGGCGAAGCCAGACACAAGGAGAGGAGAAACAAAATGGCCGCCGGTTAAAAAACCCGTGAAAACCCTACACGTTGAGAAAATGTGGAGAGAAGCGATCTGGCGACAGGCAAGTGAAAACTGGCCGGTAAACGTACCACGGAGCCAGAGAAGGCAGCCGTGCTTCTTAAAAAATAAACCTTTTCGATCCTGCGATTGCAGGTATTGCGCAATCATGCAAAAAAAAAACAAACGGGTGATAGCGGAACTTCCCGACGGCGAAAAAAGCTTTAAAACATGACCCCGCGGTGGTCGAAAGGCTCTCTCTATGCCTCTGGTTCTTCAGAACCCAGAACTGAGCTGCTTAAACTACCGCCCCAAGCCTGATCGTAACGAAGGTTGGAAGGGGGGGGGGGGGGAGAGTACAGTCAGCCTGCCAAGTACTCACTGCTTGATGATCCACTGAAGTAAATCGAGCAGGGGAGCCACAGTAAAACACAAAGCCTCAGAGCTAGTGAGGGCAATCCTGTGCGGCTGGCAGAGCAGGCCCTCCTGGCCTGGAGCCAGCAAAGAAATCCTCCAGAGGAAGGGGGAAAGGGTCAGAGCTTGACTGATTTTATAACCAGGAGCTCTAACAGCTGAGGATCAGCGCAGCTGGGTAATGCAGGGGAACACCTCTTGTGTGCCCTGCAACTTCCAGTCCATGAGATGAAAGGAATAAGAACAATTAAGGAACCATTAAGGAAATACTAAAAGGAGCACCATCATCTGCTGAGACAGAGAAAATACTGAAGGTATCCCCTAGGGGTAGTCCTATATGAGCACCGGATCCTAGCCAATCAGCTTCTGGTGCAGTTTTCCTCTGTCTCCAACATCTGCTGGCAGGGGGGCATAACCCGATTGTCTGGACTGGTCTAGCAGGATGAATTGGAAATCATTTATTTATTTAGTGTACATTTGCATCCCGCTGCTTCCAGTGATCAGCAGCGGTAACTATTCATGGAGAGAATGGCTGTACGGGCCAGAAATTAGGGATAAATACATTGAGATCAGGGAGGGGGAGGTAGCACACAGCAAAAATAAGGTTACAAATTTACAGTGGATTGATGTAAAGATTTCACACAGGGTACATTATATATATATTTACACATGGTACTTATATACATATTTACACATTGCTGACTTTAGGACCTTTTTACCCTGGATTTAACCAAGGTCTACGAGCACATTCCTTAAAAAAAAAAACATCATATGAAAAGTCGGCCTTTACTTCTTCCCATGGGCTATACCAATTTACAGTACTTGCTCTTTGACTTACATGGAGCTCTGGCTATTTTCCAAAAGATAATTAACATGGGGCCCTTTTACTAAAATTTGGAAGTTTTTCCACTTACCATGTGTTAAAAGCAAAAATCAATCCATAACAGCAAATCCCCTACAGTTACCACAAGTTAAGTTCATTTGCAATTAATACAGGTGCATGTAATACCACCTCTTGAGATGGCATTAAGTGCACCCGTGCTAACTGCATAATTGACAGTGCACAATTATTACCATGCACTAACAACAATATGCAGCCCACACACGCTCTCCACCCATAGCCCATCCAGTCTTCACCCCATCATACGATAAGCAGTTAGCGTGAGACTTTTACCGCATTGACTGCTTTTAGTGAGCTGTAGCCATTACTGCATGCTAAAACACACGTGAGCTGCTTAGCACATTTTAGTAGTCTCATAGTGTTAAGATCACACCAAGAGTACAAGACTGCTTATTTGGATGATAATGTGATATTTTCTAAGACATGGGGTGGGGGGGGGGGGGAGGGGGGCGCATATAAGAGGTAAAAACTATCCTGAAGGGCCTTAAGGAAGCTGATCCAACTGCAAATCCAAAACAATGTTCTTTAGCTCAGTGAGAGGTCAACTAATCCAGAGGGAGAAGCAGGAGAGGAGGAGGATCAAACCAATAGACAGACAATCCAGCCTGCTCAAAAGATGCAGCCCAAATAGGAACCTGTTGGTCGGAAGTTGTAATTTGGTGTTTTCCAGATAAATTGGTGGATAAAAGAATTGGAAAATTGACTGTGAGTAGAAGGGAGCCCACATCACAGGAGTGAAGAGGCAGGAATCCAGAATCCATTAGAGGTTGTGTCACTGGCTATATGAAAAGCCAGAATTTGCTAATGCTACACAGCAGGAATTATTAAACCTGGATTCAGAAAAACTAATTTTGCTTTTGCATGTTTAGAACTTACTTTTTAAATTGAAGGCTACCAGAACAGTCAGAATTTGCTAGAATTGCATGCACAGCAGAAATAAACTTGGCTTGAGAAAACAGTTTTGCTCGTTTTTATATGTTCTGAATTTGTTTTGAAGTGAAAGCTATCAAAAAGTCAGAGTCTGATGGAACTGTACAGCACAGAAAATTACGTCACGTTGAGAAGTGAAATAGTTTGGCTCCTGGAGTGAGAGGTGTACCTGATCCAGGGCCTCACCAGAAGGGCAGATCACCAGGTGAGGAGAAATTACTACAATATATGCAGAAAAAATGATCTGGATAACCGTACATGCACTAAAGTTTAGGACAGCCTTTCCACCAACCATACTTAAGTGTATAATTTCATCCAGTGTTGAATAACTTGTACTTACTGGATAATGTTTGACCGGGCCCCAGGAATATTTCCAGTTCCACTTATTTTTATGTACATAAATTTTGTGTGGATAAGTTAGTTGCACAAAATGTATCCGATGAGTGGAGTGGAAAAGGGAAGCCTTGTGGTTTGTCTGGCAAACTCCTGAACTTGAATATGAGGCCTATATATTCTGATAACATCAGGCCTGATATTCAAAGGGATGAACACGGTTAGCAGACCTGCTAACCATGTTAATCCCACTAGTTGGGATATTCAATGGCACTGAATATCGGCAAGTGCCGCTGCTGCACACTTTGATGCTAGCTGGTTAGCATCGGTGCATTCCGGGGTAGCACCCGGCGATAACTGAGCAGTAGCGACATTAAGCTGCTGCCTGGTTATCGCTAAGTGGTGAAAGTCAGGTCCAGTAAAAGCTGATCTAACCTTTGCCACTGAAGCTAAATGGGTAGCAGCTGAATATTGCCGCTGCCTGGTTAGCTTCACGGCAATCCCGGCAACCTGGACAGTCAATGCCAGGGCTCAGATGTGGCCCTGAAATTGAATATCTGGGTTTAAAGTTCAGCAGTGGCAGCTAGAACTACCACTGCTGAATAACAGGCCGTCATTCTTAGCTCGCTTTTTGCAGTGATTTATTTTTATTTATTTATTTAGCTGGGCTTATATACCGCTTTTCTCCAGGTCAAAGCGGTTTACATCGAACAAGGAATAATAGGTTGCATTGATCATCATGTTAACTTATGTACATTTAACGTGCTGTTAGCAATACAGACAGGTAATGGGTAACTTATTTACAGGTACATTTCAAGTATGAGAGTTGAACATTAACTTATTTATAATTCAAGGAAGTATGAGCCTTGGTAAGTTAGTTTATTTACATTGAGGTGTGTGGTAATTACTGGAGCGATGCAGGCAGGGATGTGGTTTCTGGAAGAGGGAGACGTGGGGTGAGGTTGTTTCAAGTGAGGAGTGTTATGACAGGGGGCCAATGTGCTCAATAAAGAGATATGTCTTGAGCTGTTTTCGAATGTTGAGGTTGTCGAAGGTGGATCTGATGTTGATTGGCAGTGTATTCCATATTGAGGAAGCATTTATTTATTTATTTCAACTTCTTATATACCGCACTCTTTGACATCAGCGCGGTTTACAGATAACATAAAGAAACCAGAACAACAGGCTGTTTGGTATTACATATAACAGGAGTATCAACTTGGATAACATGGGAGAACTATTTACATGGAGTATATAATCTATTAACTAGATAACATGCTCGAACTATTTACATAAAATTAGCAGGAATGCTTGGAACAAGGAGAGAGACTGTGGATTGTATTAGGGTGGGGCTATTATGTTACGCTTCATGTGGATTGTATTAGGGTGGGGCTATTATGTTACGCTTCATGTGGGGTAGTATTTGATGAAAAGGTGCAGTTTAAGGGGCTTTCTGAACTGGGTTAGGTCGGTTATGGCGCGGAGATCAGGTGTGAGAGAATTCCAGCATTTTGGTGCGCTAAACATGAAAGCTCTGTTTGACGTTGATAGGCTGCACGTTGTTATAGCCTTTGGGGTTGTTAGTGAGTTTAATGCTGCCTGTCTCCTATTTCTGTTTGATGGGACGGTTTGGATGAGTTTGGAAAGTGATGTGGACGATAAACCATTTATGGCCTTAAAAGTGAGAATAAGGGTTTTGAATGTAAGTCTTCAGTGTATAGGGAGCCAATGGAGCTGTTTGAGGATAGGTGTGATGTGTTCATTTTTGGGCGCTCCTAGAAGAACCCTGGCAGCGGTGTTCATGGCAAGCTGTAAGGAGCTTACGGTGGATTGTGGGAGTCCTTGTAGAATGGAGTTGGCGAAGTCGAAATGCGGTAGTATCAGAGCTTGGTAGATGGTTCTGAAGTCTTCGTGGTCTAGTAGGGGACGTAGGTGTCTGAGCGTGCGTATTTTGAAGTACACAGATTTCACGATATTGTTTATGTGTGATTTCATATCGAGCCTATGGTCTAGTGTGACTCCGAGGTATTTATTGTTTCCTTGGTGCCTAGGTCAGCTCCCTTGACACTTATATGTGGTGGTGGAGTGAAGTTGGGGTCTCTTGTGATAAAGAGAACCTCAGTTTTCTTATGCTGAATGCGGAGGTTCTGTGACAGGAGCCATTGTGAGACTGCGTCGAAGCAGTTTGTTATAGGCAATAAATCCATTTGCATTGTGGAAAATGGCATGTAGAGTAGGATATCGTCGGCGTATATCATACATTTCACATTGAAAGACCTGATGATATCGCAGATAGGCTGCATATAGATGTTGAACATGAGGGATGAGAGTGAGGACCCTTGCGGAACGCCTTGTCTTTGATGGAAGAGTTTTGATTCTCCTGTTGCAGATTTAACATATTGCATTCTGGTATCGAGGTATGATTTACACCATTCAAGTGCTGAGTTGCAGATGCCTTTTTCTTTGAGTCGACCGAGGAGAATCTCGTGATTTACCGAGTCAAACGCTGCTGCTATATCCAAGAAGATTAGCACAACGCCTTGTCGGATGTTGTCTATGGTATTGAGAACATCATTGAAGAGAGTGGTAAGCAGTGTCTCAACGCCATGGAATTCTCTGAAGCCGTGTTGAGAATGGTCTAGGGGGGCTGCGGAGTCAATGTGGTCTTGGATTTGGCGCTGTGCCTCTTTCTCAAAGATCTTTGCTAAGAGGGGGATACTGGCTATAGGCCTGTAGGAGTCTGGCCTCTTTGGGTCTAGTTTAGCGTTTTTTAGAAGTGGCCTGATGGATGTGAGCTTTAATGCAGATGGGAAGGAGCCAGTAGTGAAGGAGAGGTTTATGATTCTTGCAATGAAGGGGCTAAATGCACACCGAAGATCCTTAATCCAAAAGGCTGGGCAGGGATCGGTCTGCGCGGTGGTCGTGTTGAGTGAGGTGATTGTGTCTTCAATGTGTTTAGAAGAAGGCGTGGTAAGTGCGGATAGGGATGTTGGGCAGGTTGTTTCTTGTATATTGTTTTTTGAGAGTTCATCTGTCTGTAGGAGTTTTGATTGCAAGTAATCAGCGAATTCTTGCGGGTGGATATCATTATTTTGTTCAGAGGATGGTTCCTTTGATAGTGACTTAACCAGGTTGAAAAGGTCACGAGGTTTGTTCAAAGATCTCTTGAGCATATCTGAGTGGTATTGCTTCTTTCTGGTTGTGATTGCCTCTCGGTGAGTTGAGAGGTGGAGAATGTAGGCATTGAGCTCGAAGGATTGGGTGCATGACTGGTTGTTCTTTGTTCTTGCATGGGGGATGACTGTTGTGGTGTTCATGGATTGACGTGTAGTTCGGGTGGGTTTTTATTCTTGGAGTGTGCATAGGTGGGATGTGTCCTGATGGTAGATAGCTTTGTGAGTGAGGAGGTTCTTGTACTTGATGCGGTTTTCTAGAGGAAGATAGTGAAGCTATTTTAGGATGGGTGTAATGTGGTCGTATTTAGCAGCTTTACATGCAATGTGTGCTGATATGTATAGGGCTGTGCGTAGGGGTCTGAAGAACGCAGAGTTCTTGAAATCTAGTAAAAAAAGGACTAATATTTAGAGCACTAGATATTTAAACTTGGCCATCAGACATGGCATTTAAATATCCTCTGGATATTCAGCAGCAGTATCCCGATCGTGGCTCTACTAGAACTACACAGCAGGAATAATTAAGCCTGTATTCAGAAAGAAACTATTTTTGCTTTTGCATGTTTGGAACTTGCTTTAAAGTGAAGGCTACCAGAACAGCCAGAATTTGCTAGAATTGCATGCACAGCAGAAATACACTTGGCTGGAGAAAACTGTTTTGCTCATTTTTATGTTTGTGGCCACTATCTGGATAATCACTGCCATTAGGCAGATAATGGTGATTTTCACCACTAACCGGACAAAAGTCACCCTTGGACAGTCAGGGTGCCAAGGCAGTCTGTGGAAATATTCATTGGCACTATCCAGATAATATTGATTATTTTATTTTTGTTTATTAGGATTTATTAACCGCCTTTATGAACAAATTCACCCAAGGTAGTGTACAATAGACAACTTACAATAGAAAAGTGACCTCCACATCAATATAATAGACAATTAGAACAATGAGATAAACTTGAAGGTAGACAAATAGATACCAATGTCAGTAATGTATACCTTATAACAGCACTGTAGAACGTTAAATAAAAGAAATATGATACAATGTCAGCAGAATGCAAATGATATACCTTAATAGGCAGAACATGCAAATCATACAGACAGAATACTCACAGTGACAGCACAATAGGCATGATATATCATAAAAGGTAGAACATTCGGTAGAACAATATGGTAGAACATTCATATGACAAACAGGGTACTCTCAATGCTGGCACCATACAATGAAACATCCCAATAGGTAGAAAAGGAGACGGGTGCAGCTGGGACATACAGACAAAGGCAAAGGCATGGGGCAAAATTTGGGCAAAGACAAAGGCATGGGGCAAACAAAAATGGGTAACCAGATTGCGTGCAAACTCTATATACAGATGCAGTGGCTATAATACAGCATACCCACTCCAGTCCAGCAGTATCTATCACACCAACCTGTTTTATTTTTTTAATTTGGTTATAATTACTCCCCATTCCAATCCAGATCAAATTACAATTCAGGTAGAGTACGTAGGTTCCTTCCCCAGAGAGCTTACAGCTGGAGCTAGTATCTGAGGAAATGGAGGGCACAGTGATATGCCCAAGATCACAAGGAGTTATCAGTGAGGGGTATGCTTTGGTTCTCAGACCACTGCACTAAGCGCTAGACCACTCATCCACTGACCAGCATCCTTCCTCTCTTTCTCCACCCCTCTGCCCAACAGCATCCATCCCATTTTTTCCTCTCATCTCCTGCCCAGCAAACCCCTCTCTCACCTATACTGCCCAATTGCATCTACCCTTCTTTTCTCCCCACGCTGCCAAGCAGCAGTCCTCCCTCTTTCTCTCAATGAAGCTACAAAGTAGTACATTTAAGACTAATCAGAGAAAACATTTTTTCACTCAACAAGCAATTAAGCTCTGGAATTCGTTGCCAGAAAATGTAGTAAAAACTGTTATCTTAACTGTGTTTAGAAAAAGATTTGGACAGGTTCCTGGAGGAAAAGTCCATAAACCATTATTAAAAAGGACAGCGGGTGTGTTTGTGTGTGTGTGTGTGTGGGGGGGGGGGGGTATGTACTGTTTATCCCTGGGAAAAGCAGCATGGAATCTGTCGTCACCTTTGGGGATCCTGCCAGGTGACCTGGATTGGCCATTGCTGGAAACAGGATTCTGGGTTTGATGGACTATTGGCCTGACTCAATATAGCAAATCCTATGTCCTTCTGTTTTCCCCCCATATCCTGCCCATTATCCTTTATCTTTATTAGAGCACTTGATTTACCATCGGGGCAGTTTACAATGGGACAAAACAATGGCCAATGCCAGAAACAGAAAAAAGAAATACAATTTAAGACAGGAAAGCAAACTTTCACACCAGAGATTAGGGAGAGGGGAGGAGGAGGAAGAGCGTTCAGTCAGAAAAAGAGGAGGTTATGAAAGTCCAAGAGGGGGACTGCCCCTGCTCAGAAGTATACCCTCTCCTCTGTTTAGCAGCATCCTCTCCTTCTATTCTACCATCCCCGTCCAGGAAAGCATAATTGCTCACCTATAACAAGTGTTCTCCGGGAACAGCAGGAATCAGTCCTCACCATATGGGTGATGTCAGCGCCGACGGAGCCCGCGCGGAGCATTTCTCCTGCTTTTAAAGAAAGCCTTTGGGACATGCTACCACGCATGCGTGGTCCCCTTCCCGCCCAAGGGTGTCATCTTGTTCAGTCAGATGACATACCTAGGACAGTAGTAAAAAACTAAACCAAGGTTGGGAGGCAACTCCTAGGGGAGAAGGGAGGTTGTGAGGACCGATTCCTGCTGTTCCCAGAGAACACCGTACAAGTGAGTAACTACACTTTCTCCAGGAAGAAGCAGGAAGTCAGTCCTCACATATGGGACTCCCTAGCTCCAGGCTGCTGAGGACAGAACCCCAACAGCACCACCGGCGACCCAGCGTGTAGCCGTAAATTGCAGAAGGTGAGTCCCCACTGACAGACTCTGTATAACCCAAGCATCCAGGGACACTATCACTCCGGTAGCCTGAACACAGAAGGGTCAGAGGGCAGAAGTTGCCTACACCCCAAAGATATTGCGGAGTACTGTCTGCCCAAAGGCACTGTTCCTGCGAGACTCGCTCTCCAGGCAGTAATGAGCTACAAATGTATGAATCGAAGACCATGTGGAGGCCCTGCAGGTTTCCATCACTGGCACTGAGTGAAGGTTGGCCAGTGACGTGGCCATGGCCCACATGCGAAGTGCAGTGATCCAGTGCTCAAGGGAGAGGCCCACTTGCTCATAGGTGAGAGCCATACCGTCCACCACCCAAGTGGACAGAGTCCGCTTCAGTACAGGAAGTCCCAGCCTGCTGGGGTCATATGACACAAAAAGCTGAGGAGCTTTGTGATGGGCCCGAGTCCTCTGCAGGCAGGGCCCACTTACAATCCAGTATATGCAATATGATCTCCTCCTTGCCCGCTTGGGCCATGGAAAAAAGTTGGGAAGGACCACCTTCTGATTGAGGTGGAAAGGAGACACCTCCTTGAAGAAGAATTTAGGGTGTGTGCGGATCTGCCTCCAAGGCCTGGAGTTCGAGCAGACGTGATGGCCACCAGAAAGACCACTTTCCAGGAGAGGTATCTCAAAGGGCAGGTGGCCAGAGACTCGAACGGCGATCTGGTTAGCTGGGAGACCACCACATTAAGGTCCAATTCTGCCGTCAGGGGGTGGAGAGGGGGCTTTGAGAGCAAGAGGTCCTGGAGGAACCTGGAGATCAGGGGCTGGTTCGAGAGGGTTTTTCCCTCCATAGGGTGATAGTGATCAGCTATAGTGCCTAGGTGCATCCTCCTAGAGAGGCTTCAGGCCAGCATGCGAGAGGTGCAGTAAGTACTGTAGCACTAGTTGCACGTGACAGGAGAAAGGGTTCTCTGCCCTCTCTGTGCACCAGACAGAGAATCTTCTCCACTTAAAAGCATATGCTTATCTGGTAGAGGGCTTTCGGGAGGTCAGCAGGATCTCCTTGACTTCCCCCGTAAGAATGAAAGGGGCCAAGGCTACTCTTTCAGCAGCCACACTGTCAACGCTAACGACCCCAGGTTGGGGTGCAGGAGGGAGCCCTCCTCCTGAGACAGGAGGTCTGGCTCCTGACCCAGTGGGACTGGGAGTGCCACCAACAGGGAGAGCAGCAGAGGGAACCAGGGTTGCTGGGCCCATCTGGGGGCAATCAGAATCACTAATGCCCGCTCACTCTGGACCTTGAAAAGGGTCTGGGCCACCAACAGTTTGGTGGGAAGGCGTAGAGTAGGCCCTCGGACCATGAGATCAGGAAGCCATTGGCTGCCACCTTCCCTGGGTGCAGCTGGTGCGAGCAGAAGCGGGGCAGTTGTCTGGGGAATAGAACAGATCTATCACAGGCCTGCCCCAGAGTCGGAAGAGCCTGTGCACCACGTTGGGGTTCAGACGCCATTCGTGTGGCTGCAGGACCCTGCTGAGTTTGTCCACCTCCACCAGGCAACTGTCCTGACCTGGAAGGTATACCGCTCGCAGGAGCATTCCATGGCACACCGCAAAGGAGAGGAGGGTCACCGTCTCCCGGCAGAGGGAGTACAAGCCTGTGCCCCCTGCTTATTCACGTAGAACATGGTGACCTGGTTGTCTGTCTGGATCAGCGCTGGGCGGTGGCATAAGAGGTGGTAGAATGCTTGCAAGGCCAGGAAGGTGGCCCTGAGCTCCAGGAGGTTGATCTGCAGGACAGACTCCTGCTGTGACCAGCTGCCTTGAGTGTGGAGGTCCTCACAGTGTACCCCCCAACCCAGGAGGGAGGCGCCCATGGTCAAGACCCTCTGTGACACAGGTGCCCAGAAGAGCTTCCCTGCCTGGAGGTGGCGCAGGGACTGCCACCAGTTGAGGGATACTGCAAGCTTGCAGATGACCTTGATTTTTTCCGTAGCCCGCCTGTGGTCTGGGTCCACTGGGAGAGGAGGCAACACTGGGCTGCCCACATGTGCAAGCAGGCTAGGAGTGTAACGTGGACTGTTGAGGCCATGTGGCCCAGCAGGCACAAGAGGAGGTGAGCCGAGACTCACCGATGAGCCTGCACCTCTCCAGCCAGCCTCATGAATCGTTGTGCTCTCTTGTTTGGAAGGAAGGCCTTAACCTGCAACTTGTCCAGCTGGGCACTTATGAACTCCAGGTTCTGGACTGCAGAGAGGTGGGACTTGGGGTAGTTGATGACGAACCCCAGGTGCTGCAGGAGGCTGATGGTTCACCCTGCAGTTTGGCTGGCCTCGAGGGCCGTGCTGCTTCTGATGAGCCAGTCGTCCAGATAGGGGAAGACGAAGGCCCCTTGTAGGCGCATGTGGGCGGCCATGACCACCAGACACTTTATAAAGTCCCTTGGTGAGGCCAGGAAGAATGGA
This sequence comes from Ichthyophis bannanicus, assembly GCA_033557465.1. NCBI lineage: Eukaryota > Metazoa > Chordata > Amphibia > Gymnophiona > Ichthyophiidae > Ichthyophis > Ichthyophis bannanicus. The sequence goes on from CM066032.1 coordinate 646,324,573, forward strand.
AGTACCCTGTACTGGAAGTGTTCTCCTCCCACCACAAACCATAGGTACTGCCTGTGGGAGGGGTGGATCAGGATAAGAGTATATGCATCCATTAGGTCTAAGGAGCAAAGCCAATCTCCCTGGCGGAGGTAGGGCCCCAAGAGAGAGCATCTTGAACTTCTCTCTCACCAGAAGCCTATTCAGGTTTCGCAGGTCTAGTATGGGCCTGAGGCCCACTGTTCTTCTGGGGACAAGGAAATACCTGGAGTAGAAGCCATGTCCCCAAAAATGCCAGGGTAATGGCTCTACTTTCCCGTCCTGGAGCAGACCTGCGATCTCCAAGAGGACAAGGTCTGGTGAAGGAGAGGCTGCACCGGCTCCCACAGGAAGAACCTGGGGGGTGTTTGCTGGGATCTGAGGAGGTAGCCCTCTTTCACCACCTGTAGGACCCACTGGTCCATGATGGCTCCTGCCCATCTATGGGCGAATAGCACCAGGCGGCCCCCTGTGGGCTGGGGATGGTCTCCTAGGGGGGGGAGGAGGCCCTACTCTGGGAGTAAAAAGCTCTCCCCAGGTTGGGTAGGGGCTGGTGGCTGAGGCTTCTGAGCTTTTGGTTTCCTCTGCCCATGACTGTGGTTCTTGGGCTGAGGGCTCTGTTGTTGCCCCAAGTAGGAATGGTAATGGCTCCTTCTTCCTCGGGAAGAGTGGCCTCTTCCCTGACTGTTTCTTTCAGGGAACAGTCAAGGTTCTCCTTGAGAGCCTTTGCCTGGTCATGACCTCGGCCTCTATCTTGGCGCCTTGTCGGCCATCGGCTTGCCAAATAAGTTCTCCCAAGTGCAGGGAAGATTGAGTAATTTTTCTTGCACCCATTGCTCGAGGTCGGAGGTCTGCAGCCAGGCTCTAATGCCTGCTGCCGCTACCCGGGCTGCGCACTCAAAGGCGTCATAGGTGGCCTTGGATAGAAACTTTGAACAGTCCCAGATCCTAGCCGTCAGGGCTTAGAACCTCTGGAGGTTCCTCGGCGAGGCCTGTGGAGAAGCCTGCCAGCTCTTGGATCCTGCCAGCTCTTGTACAATTCATAAGGTTGTATCAGACAACTTAGCATGGAGCCCTGGAAGCACTTGTGCCTAAGGACGTCGAAGGCTCGGGCCTCCCTGCCCGGGGGAACAGAAGAGTAGTTCTATCTTATGAGCTTTTGCATCGCGGACTCCATGACCATGGAGTTATGTGGGAGTTCTGATTTTTGAATCACGGGTCCTCCTTGACGCGGTAGATGGCGTCAAAGTGCCGGCTGACCACCGGCACCGAGGCCGGGGTCTCACACATCCGCAAGAGCAGATGCTCGAGTATGGGCTGCACCGGGACCGTTAGAGTCTCTTTCGGCGGGAACTCGTACTGGAGGATTTCCAGCTCTTCGTTGCGTGGGTCCTCCTCCGACTCAGTTGGGACTGAAAGGGCCCGGTCCATATCCAGGATAAAGTCGTGGAAGGCCATGTCCTTGGGGGTGGGGGAGGGAAATGGCGCCGGGGTTCTGGGGGAGATGGCTCTGAAGGTCTCAGGAGAAGCCATGGTGTCTGTCTCCCAATCAGAGACAGAGGGCGTCGAGGACTCAGAGGCTCGGGACTCCCAGCCCTCGAGGCCAGCCCCGAGAAACTGGGATCCCCCAGTGGGTCTTGGGTCCAACTCCTGGAAACTGGCTAGGGAGGACCAGATTCTGGAGGACTGGGACCGTGACCTCGATCGATGCTGAGGGCTCGTCTGAGGCCAGTGGCGCTTGAGGCACGGGAACTCCCCCACAGTCGGGAGCCCGGTTGGCAGGGCAGATGATGCGGACGAACCTGACATCATCGCCTACTGCAGGGCCAGGATGGCAGAGATATTCTGGCGGAGGTAGGGCCCCACTCTGGATTCAATGCCAGGGCTGCCATTCTGGATTCAATGCCAGAAAGCTCTGCAGCTGTTGGTGTGGGCACAGAGGGTCTCAGGCCTGAAGCCAGCACTCTCGCGAGTGCATCCTTGACGAGGACCACATCCTCGAGGAGCCTCGCACAGTCACCGTCAGCCGTGTTTCCTTCTTAGAGACCTTAGGGAGGTGCTGCTCGGAGTCACCTGAGTCTCGCTGCAGGACCTTGCTGGGTTTCTCCGGTGGAACCTCGACCGGAGTCGAGAATTTTTTCTTTTTCTTTACAGGGTCCAGGGTCGTTAAGGAGGAGCCACTGCCGCGGGACTCCGAAGATGCCCGGGCCTCGCAGGAGGTGCCCAACATGGGGCTCAGCATCAGAGAAGCCGGGGTTGAGTCAGACCAAGAGAACATCCACTCCTACAATTGTGACCACCTCTTCTTGGTTTTCGGAGTCATGGCCTGGCACAGGTCGCAGGTGGCACGGTCGTGGTCCGGGCTGAGGCAGCACAAGCAGTAGTCATGGGTATCAGTAACCAACATAGTTTGGCTGCAGCAGTCACATTTTTTGAACCCACTGGGAGACATGGTGGGGGACATCCGGCCAGGGCAGACGACCCCCGGGCGAAAAATTGCACGAACGCCGGTCGAGGGCAAGCCTCGTCAAAAAAGGAGGGAAGAGCCGAGAATCGCACTGGCTCGTGGCGGGAAGGGGAACCAGTACGCAACTATTAAGGGTGATTTTTAAAGGAATTTTCTGGGACAAACAGGACAAGCATCTGTTGGGCTCTGCGGAAAAAAGATGACTGAACAAGATGGCACCCTTGGGTGAGAAGGGGACCACACATGCGTGGTAGCATGTCGCAAAGGCTTTCTTTGAAAGCTGGAGAAATGTTCCACACGGGCTCAGTCAGCACCGACATCACCCATATGTAAGGACTGACTTCCTGCTTGTTCCTGGAGAACCCTTTTGTCTACCCCATTCCAGCAGCATTCTTTTCTCTCTCTCTTCTATCCAAAGTCATACATCACTCCCATCTTCCTACCCAACAGAATTCTTCCCCTGTCCTCTTGCCCCCATCCCTGCCTGTTCTAACTGGCTCCCTCACTCTGTCACTGTCTGACTAAATTGCTTGTGTCACTGCAGTGGGGCTGAACAGCCTAGAGGAGCATAATGCTTTTGGGCTGGGTAATAGCATGATGCATTTTTTATGCATTATTCTTAGGATATGGTGCTTCCAGAATTTGGTGGTATAGGGAATTACCTATGTTGTCAAAATTTGCACCTGTCACAGCTTTTCTCGATGAAGATCAATTCAAATAAATTTATAAATTACGAAACACTAACGTATCACCTAATGAAAAGGTTAGGTGATGCAAATATTAAGAAGCATTATACAACATAATTAAAATATCACAAACAATTAAATAAGATGGTACACATCAAAGCTAAAACTTTATAGGAACACAAAATAATTCATGAAGACAAAGAAACAGAATAGCCCCCATCCCTTATGTCGTGCACAAGACAAAGCAGGGGATCTGCTTTAGATGTGATCGTGATCCTAATGCTGAGTATCTGTGTGTAGTGCGCTGCCAACAAAGTGATAAAAATAGGAGGCTTCAACATTAATAGCATAATTAAATGCTATCATCTCACGGCTTCAGAACAGCTCAGCAGCTGCTGTGAGGGACTGGGGTTCTATGAATGAAGAAAGCAGCATGACTACTGAGAGATTTTCATTAGCATACTGTGTTAACAATCAGCAACATGGCTTCCTAGGCCTAAGATTACAGCCTCAGACCTGTCCAATGCATATTTCTCTACTCCTACAGCCCACAAGCAGTAAAATCATTGCCTTTCCACAGTGTCCCAGAGATGAGTTTTCTGCCATAAAAGCTTCTCCTCATGTTCCTAAAAGAGCCTCTTCTACATCCTCTTCTCACACCAATGGAAGACCTCTACCATCATTGCATCTTAGACACAAATTCTCTAACCATCAAAGTGTCTCCTCAATCTCCCAAAAACAAACTCTCTACTGTCACAACTTCTCCTCAGCCTCCCATACCCAAGCTCTCTATAGTCACAGCTTCTCCTTAGCCTCCCATACTCAAGCTCTCTACTGTCACAGCTTCTCCTCAGCCTCCCCCTACACAAGCTCTCTACTGTCTTAGCTTCTCCTCAGCCTCCCATACACAAGCTCTCTACAGTCACAGCTTTTCCTCAGCCTCCCATACCCAAGCTCTCTAGATAACAGCTTCTCCTCAGCCTCCCATATACAAGCTCTCTACAGTGATAGCTTCTCCTAAGTCTCCTATACACCATCTCTCTACTGTCATAGCTTCTCCTCAGGCTCCCACACACAAGCTCTCTACAGTCACAGCTTCTCCTCAGCCTTCCATACAGAAGCTCTCTGTCATAGCTTCTCCTCCCATACAGAATCTCTCTACTGTCATAGCTTCTCCTCAGCCTCCCATACACAAGCTCTCTGTCGCAGCTTCTGCTCAGCCTTCCATACTCAAACTCTCTACAGTCATAGCTTCTCTTCAGCCTCCCATACACAAGCTCTCTACTGTTGCAACTTCTCCTAAGTCTCCCATACACAATCTCTCTACTGTCATAGCTTCACCTCAGCCTCCCGTACACAAACTCTCTACTGTCATAGCTTCTCCCCAACTTTTCATACACAAGCTTTTTACAGTCACAGCTTCTCCTCAGCCTCCCATACCCAAACTCTCTATTGTCAGAGCTTCTTGAAAGGCTCTCATACCAAAGATCTCTGTCCGCTTTTCGTAAGGCTCCCAAACCCAAGCTCTCTAGTTACAGCTTTTCCTCAGCTACTGCCTCTTACTTTTTCTCTCTACTTTCTTTCATCTACTACTTTGTTCATTCTTTCATCCACTCTGATTCCCTTTCTCTTGCCATCTTTTCCTATTTCATCACTTTTCTTTATTTTCATCCAGTTCTCTCTTTTTTTTAATTCATATTAGCTGCAACTTCATTTGGGTCACGGTGCACGGGAAGAAAAGGGAGAGTTACAAGCTCATTCTCTGTACTGTTCCCCCTCTTTGATACATCAGCCCTCTAGATATGGCACCATGCGACCAAAGTGAATTAAAGGAGCCTTCCTCTGCTCTTTGGAGAAAGATCTTTAATAAAGATTCATCAATTTTGTTCTCTATAGTCATGTGGAACTAGATTATAAACTGGATCCTTTGTCTTGGTAAGCAATCTTACCTGAGCTTGAAGGATGTATCTCCTCAGCTGGTTCTAGCTCTATATTATACCAGTGTGACAGAGAAGGCACTACCACTGTAGATTCTCAGAGGAGCTAGCTTTTAATGTAGCAATTTGATTCAATTTTCCACTCTATAAAATTACCCATCAAAGCTCGTTGCCTTCTAACAGACACCTTCACTCTTAATTTAACAGTCCGATCGAATTCTGCCAGGGAAATTGGAAAAATTTATCACCTGTGAAATTTTATTTTTCCTTGGTTGTATCTGTTTTTGTAAAACTTCATTAACGACGATGACTTGCTGAGGAAATAATCTTTTTATTTTGTTTTACTTGGGACACAAAAAATGGCCTTAGAGATTGTGTTCGCATTTGCATAATAAAACAAAGAACTTATTCAAGGTTGGATTGGTGGTGGCTAAATATTCTTAGGCAGTGGTGTGGAAAGTCTCTAAAAGGACAGCAGGACTGCCAAAAGCAATGGTCTAAAATATCACTGAAAAGACAGTAGAATTATAAAGAGCTCTGTCCTAAGACACTATACAGAACAAGACAGCAGATAAAAACCATTAGGGCCATCTAGTCTGCTCCATTTCATTCCGGTTGCAAAGGCATTGTAAGGCCACCAATAGCACTGAAAGGACAATACCTCACCTGGTAGGATCTCGTAAATATCCTCTCCCTCCTCCTCTATACTGCTTGTAAAGTTCATTGGTGTGTTCAGGGGTGCTGGATTTGGAGAGTCAAAACTGTCAATATCATCATAGGTCTCCTCTTCCTCTTCATTATCAAATGGAATGGTGAAGGAACTTATATCTGTTGAGTAAAGAATGAGAAAGACAAATAGAAATGCAGTAAGAGTGATTAGTGCACAGATGTGGTTTTCTAAGGCGGTACAAAAATGAAATGGTCAGAAACTGTGTTAGGCATATATAATCCATAAAAAGGATACAGAGGGAGGATAAACTAGAAAATAATATGGAGGCCAAGGGCTGTTGTACACATGGACTGCTAACAGACAAACAAGCAGGGTATGTACAAGTTTAGGCAGTTATTTCATGTGGTACAAATAACAAGGAAAACAGATCAACCATAAAGTTGGCAACAGCGAGCTAGTAGTTCAAATCTTGAAGCAAGATATATTAAAGTCAACAGGCTAAATCCAGAGTCAAACATTAGACCAACGCTCTGAGGCAAGAAAGCTGGGAACACTTTCTTGTAGCCAATAAGGTGGAATTACTTACCTCTAATGGGGTTCATTGTGAAAAGCAGGGGAATGGAGTCACAGGTCATGGTGATATTATCCAATGTCACCCATCTGAATCACATGTTCTCCAGGAAAACTCAGTAGAATCTCTTGGGCCCTCTTGAGCATGCGTCATAACAATGGTCATAACTTCTCTCAGTCTATAACATATTTAAAGTTAATGTATTGTGGGGAAGGAGGGTGGGATTGTGTGGCCCCCTTCCCCTTGCTGTCCACGAAGAACCATTATTACAGGTAAGCAATTCTGCTTTACAATGCTGCTTTACAAATACCCACAAGAGAGATTTGCTATGGTGGCTGATTTGTAATAATGCTGATAAATTGAAATGCAGCCTGGTGAAGGTTCTCCAGCTGCAATAACAAAATTTGACATTGTCTGAAATCTACCATGTTTTAGCTACCACCTGACCAGGGTCATTAGGGTTAAAGGAAATGAAAGGTTGTGCATGCTTTCTGATGGAACGAGCGGCCTTTAAATAGTAGAATATAGCTTATCTGTAGTTGACTGTATGCAGATTGGAGAACCATCTGGATGGGGAAGAACAGGGTATAGGGAAAGTGATGTACAAGGCCTGCAGGTCACTGACTTGTCTGGTGGAAATGATGGCTACCAGGAACAGAACCTTTCAGGAGTGGTACCACAAAAAGGCTTGAACCAGGGGCTCAAAAAGGGCCCAGATGAGCTGAGCAAGAACAATGGCAAGGTCCTGGGAGAAGGAGGAGACCAGATAGATGGTTTGGTATGAGGGGTGTCCTCTCAAATCTGGAAACTAAGGCATGGACAGAAATTGGTCTCCCTTGTATTAGCTCATAAATGCAGGCATACTGAGCTTGTTTACAGATTTGAATCCGAGAGATGAAGAAGGTAAGTCAACAGTAAAGAGATGGGGCAAGTGCCAGGATTTGGGGAATCAGAGCGCCAAATGAAGAAGAGTTTCTATTTTGAATGGTAGGATTTTCTTGTTCCTGGAAGCCAGGATAACCTTTTGCACTGCTTGCTACACTGGCAGGGAAGTGGCTATATTGCTTTCAATATCCATGCAATCAGGAACAGGGACTTAAGGGTGGAATTCAGCACATGTTCCTGTTGATTTAGGAAAGAGGGCTGCATCCTGAGATGAAGGAAACTAGTGTTGGGTTGAAGTCCCCAACCATAGGAATCAAAGCTGGCAGGGTCAGAAGGGGGCGATCAAAATAACCTGCACTTGATCCGTAAGGACCCTCTGGATAACTCTGGACAGAAGGAAGCTTGACAGAAAGGCATCCAAGAGTACTCGATTCCATGGGACGCTGAAGGCATTGTGAAACAATCTGTGCTTGGATGGACATCTGGAACAGAAGAGAGCATTGAGGTTGGTCCTGGAAGTGAACAGAATGATGGAGTCAGCAAAGTTCCATACCTTCGCCGTCTTCTGACAAACAGCCAGAGAACTTGAGTTTTCTTGCTTGTTGACATGGAATATGGTGACCTGATTGTATGAATGTGGATCACCTTTCTGTGAGCCATTGACAAAAGGTATTGAGACCATGGAAGACCGCACAAAGTTCCAGAAGGCTGATGTGGAGGTTCTTATTGTGGCGTGTGTGGAGATGAAGGAGATGCACCCCCATCTAGATGTGGAGGCATCAGTCATCAGGATGAGGTCCTGATATAGCAGTTGAAAATAGCAGCCATTCTCTAGGTTCCTGGAAATATTCTATCATCAGAGGGCACATCTTATTTGTCAAGTGATTTCTCTCCTAGCAGATAAAGGCTGAAGAAGTTGATTCTATTGGAACTGTAAATACAATTGAAAAGGCATCATGTGCAGTCTCACAGGGGGAGCACATTTATTTTAGCTGCCATGTCTCCCAGTATCTTAAAAAATTTGCTTATGGTTGTTGAGTGAGTTAGGTAACGAGAATCTTTTGATGCTCATTGGATAGGGAAACACAGCCTTATTTCTCTGCAGAAAAGCAGTGGGATGGAGGCACACTTCTATGATGGTGACATTATCGACAGACCCAGTGTGCCGGAGCTCTCCCATAGTTCAAAGGAATCTTTTTGATTCTTTTGAGCATGCGCTTGTGTTCCTACCTCCCTGAAGTCTCCTTCTCTTGGCAGTCTATTTCATTGATGGCCAGCAACTGCCACTGTTCTTCCTGTGTCTACTTCAGCTCTAGCTATCACTTTAGACATGAAAATACAGAAAACTCAGCAAAATGGTCAGCCTTTTGGTCCAGTGTAGCAATACCACATCGGTGCATCGCCTCTGCTACTGCCCTTTGGCTCAGCTCCTCCTCTGACAGCCTTCCTCATAATAGCAGCAACTCAGCTGCAGTCGGCGTTAATAAGGTCCTCCTCCTCACTGGGCCCAGACAAGGCTCTTTTGGGAAGAGCTTCAAAGCTACATAAACAGCTGCACTGCAGGAGGCAGACTTCCTCCCAGTGGCAACTACTTTACCAAGAGCACACTGCCCACAGACTCAGGACCACTGCTCTACCCCCTCCCCTCCCTCTTATGGCAGTACAGGCTCTGCCTGTCCAACATAGGCTCACTCAAAGACAGTCCTCCTCCTGAAAGCTACAGTCATAACCCTCCCAGGATCTTTCTAATCAGGGAGGCAAGTATAAGTCTTCCTCAAAGAACGCCCTACTTCTGGCAGTTCAGGAGACACCAGAAAACCTGCTCCTGCTGCATAAAGGTAAGGAAACTCTCCCCACACATGTGTGTCACAAATGGGCTGTTACTACTGAGCTCCCATCAGCAATGGGGCCTCCTGCAAAACTGGTGAAACATCTTGATTCCTTCTCCCCTATCTCCAGAGCCACCCATTCCTCCTTAGTCAGGAGCAGCTGGTAGCCACAGCAACTTTCTCCTCCTCCCAAGTGTTTTGTAGAAAACAATGCTGCTATCCTCCAACATGCCGCAATGTCCGAGATCCCACCTTCCAATGTCTCTCTGCCTCTTCCTTCAGAAAACCAAATCCAGGCTCCTATACCTCACAGGTCTTCTTCCTGAACAGACTTTTCTTTGAGCTCACATCTGCAGCTCCCTCATTGAGGATGAGGCTAAGGCTAATTCACTCCTAAACCTCCTCAGACTCCTAGGACATTACCTCAGAGCCAATTAGTCCTCAATGTTTCCTGCCACGCCCTGCCCATGAAACACTAGAGGCTTCCATGGAGGACTAGTCCTATCCAAAGTTTTTGCAGAAGATAACAAAAGTTCTTCCACTAACTAATTTCCAAAGACCCAGCAACAAGAAGGACTTCAGTCCATTCTCAGTGCTTGCGCTGTGCCCAAAGAAGCCATAGCTCTTCTGATATACCAGATTCTGCAAGATTTTCAAACTTCCATATGGAACACCCCATCATCAATTCCCTCCACCTCAAGATACCTCAAGCACAAGTACAAAGTCTTTCCAGCCCCTGTTCATGTCCACTAGCAGCTGCCTCATCATTCAGAGGTATCCAAAGGAGTTCTTAAGAAATCAAAAGGTTCACAAATGCAGGCTCACACATCACCTGGCAAAGAGCATAACACACTAGACTCAATGGGCAAGAAGGTCTATCAGAGTGACATGCTGGTCCTGAAGGTTATTGCTCACCAACTTCAGATCCTACTTTATGATCATGATCTTCTCCAGCAAGTGGATGAATCTGGATGCTTCTTGTCTCACCAAGATCATGCCCAGATGCAGCTTAACCTTAACTTATGATGCCCATGATACAGTCGTTTGCTTGATCTGCTGTCATAGCAATAAGTACCGGGAGTCTGGCTCAGATCTTCTGACCACTGAGGACACCTTTATGATTGACTAGCAGACACCCCTTGTGGAGGTGACAATCTTTTTGGATACAAAGTCAAAGATGCAGTGTCCAAGGTGAAAGACCATTCTTTAACAGTTAGGAAACTTTCTTTGCAGCCTGCAGACCCACCTTATCAGAGCTGTAGGTCCCAACTCTCTCAATATAGGCATGCCTATCACTATCAGTACTTCCAACAATTTTATCCGTCAAAAATACCAGCCTTATCCCCAACTACTGGTTTAGTGACAATTAGTCCAAACCTAAAATCAATGACAGACACTTCATGAATGGAAGCAGTAGACCCCCCATGTCTGCTACAGCAACTATAACTAAACCAAACCCCAGCTTTTGACTGTCTGCCAGCGAGAGGCAGAATTTGTCACTTTAGGGGGGCTTGGCAATCCATACCCTTGGGTTTCGATCATCATACAACAAAGATACAAGATCAACGACTCTGAATTCCCTCCATCCCACTTGCTGACCAATCAGCATGTTTACTAAAGTGCGGCAGGTAATGTGGAACAAATGTGTGTTTAACATGCATTTTTACATGGTGGGGGGGGGGGGGGTAACGGCCAAACACAGATGGGCATACAATGCATTTTCCATTTCATGAAGTCAGAGCCTTCGCTATGCATGTCCTCCATTCCCCCTGATTACCCATGTTCTGCTTAAAATGCATTGGGAAAAAGCTCATTTACTCTTAATGCCACCTCACTGGCTGAGACAACTTCACAAATCTGGTCACTCTGACATCTGAACCTCCAATTCCATTAGGAGGCTCATCCCACGCTTCTGACCCAGAACCAGAGTTGGCTTCTGAATCTCAACCTTGGCAGTCTCTCCCTTGCAGCCTGGAATGTGAAGAAGTTTTCATGCAAACCATGCCACTCTCCCAAGATGTAAAAGTCATCCTCTTGGCATTTCAGAGGGCAACAACAAGGAAATCCTACTATAGAAAAATGACTACACTGGAGTTCATTGCCGGAGGATGTAATAAAAGCAGTTAGTGTAGCTTGGTTTAAAAGAAGTTTGGACAAGTTCCTGGAGGAAATGTCCATTACCTGTTATTAAGATGGACTTGGGAAATTCCTGGGATAAGCAGCATGGAATCTGTCTACATTTTGGGAACCTTACAGGTATTTGTGACTTGGACTGACCATTGTTGTAAACAGGATACTGGGTTTGATGGACCTTTGTTCTGATCCAGTATGGCATATCTTATGTTCTTATGTACCCACTGGGCTATTTTCTAGCAGAAAGACCACCTTCATGCTCCATTTGGCACATTCTATCCCTATTTAGTGAGTCTGTATAGCTAGAGCCTCCTGAGGCTTGTTAATGGATTGTAGGATAGAATTAACATTTTGTTTGTGAGATATCTCTAGTGTGGTAAGATACAGAAACTTTGAGAACTTCTGAAGGAAATTATGACAGGAAGCCATTTTCATTCTGATGGTAGATCTTACTCCTCAGAGGGCTCCCTCCCCTGACTTATAATATTCCAATTCCTCAGTTCAAGGGGGCTTGCAAGTGGTTTGTGGGCACTGAAATTTGGCAATAGTTCTGTGAAATAGCCTCCTGGGGACTCTCATCCACAGTGGGAAGGCACAGGCGAGTTTTCATATTGCCAGAGTTTGGGCTGCTATACACTGTGGGCTGTTGCTGTACCAGTAGACTGTATGGCAAGACTAGGAGGTTGCCTAGAGCTGCAGCAATCCAACCAAAAGAATTGATGCTGACAACCACATAAACTCAAAGAACTATCAACGCATTCTTTTACCTGCAGAGTGTGTGGACACACACCTACATACAAAGCAAAGTTTAATATTTAAAAGTAAGAGGTTAAATTATGCATTTTACAGGATTGTTGTGAGAGAGAGATAGTCTTGCCATGATCATGATCATTGAGGTTAATTATTAAAATCTTGGGGAGAGGGGGGTGTTTGAGATGGGTGCGTAATTTGAAGTTTTACCTAGGGTGCCTTATATCCTTGCACTGGCCCTGAAGACACAGCAATGGAAGTAGATTATAGGAGTGCCAAAATCTCTTGCAGGAATTTCTGCATGAGATGCAGGACTAATAAGTTGTGTTTCTCACCCCTGTCATGGGATAGTCATGGTTTGCTTTCCGTGAAAGACAGTGTTTCTTGAACCATAAATCACTTTGGAAGGGGTGATGGAACTTGAGGTTCTTAGAGTGGAAAGTACTCTCTCTTTACAACAGTTCTTGGACTTGTGTGTTTTTTGATTTGCCCTGATTTTTCTGTTTCTGGTCTGCTAAGTCCATACTCTGGCTGCCACTTCTGCTTCTCCTGTGGGTACCCAGTTCAGATTACTTAGAAGAAGGGTGACAATTTACATTTCTATCCTCTGATTGCACAGTTTCCTGGGGACAGCCCATTGGGGTATGAATATTAGCCATATTTACTGGTTCAGAGCAATTGTTTTTGCTTTTTCTCTTTTTAAGTTTTCTGTGGAGAGCTGGGGTCATTGGTAGTGTGGGAACACTCGTATAGGCTTGGGAGTGGTCCGTGAGGCTTTTCCTGAGCTTTCTTGGAAAAAGCAAATGATGTGAACAGACTTCACTGTGTGACAGCACCCAGACCTGTGGCTTCATCCCTGGCTTGTCCAGAGAGAATCTTTCAACCAGTCTTTCAACCAATCTCTCAGAGACATCCAACTGATAGCTAAAACATGCCATTTCTTTCTTTACATCATCAACAAAATTTGCCCATTCCTTTCTGAACACACTGCTAAGACACTTATCCACTCCTTAGTCACCTCCCGTCTAGACTACTGTAACCTACTCCTTGCTGGTCTCCCTCTGAATCATCTTTGTCTCCCCTTCAATCTGTTCAACACTCTGCTGCGCGGCTAATCTTCCATCAGCCTCGTCATGCTCATATAACCCCTCTTCTCAAGTCACTTCATTGGCTTCCTATCCATTTTCACATCCAGTTCAAACTTCTCCTGCTGACCTATAAGTGCGTTCACTCTGCAGCTCCTCACTACCTTTCCTTTCTTATCTCTCCCTACACCCCTCCTCGGGAACTCCGCTGTTCTGGCAAATCACTTCTATTGCTAACTCCAGACTTCAGTCCTTTCACCTTGCTGCTCCTTATTCATGGAACAAACTACCTGAGTCTGTACATCAGGCACCTTCTCTGACCCTTTTCAAATCCAGGCTGAAAATTCACCTCTTCGCTGCCGCTTTCAGATCTTGACTCACCTGATCTCCTTTGTGTTTTCCTACTATTCCCTCTAGCTGTATGCCTGTCTACACCTACTATGTTGTCTGTCTTGACTAGATTGTAAACTCTGATGAGCAAGGACCGTCTTTTACATGTGTCTGTGCAGCGCTGAGTACACCTTGTAGTGCTATAGAAATGTTCAATAGTAGTAGTACTCTCCTAGGGCTGTGGCCTTTTTCTGCTTTTCTGGGTTAGGATATTGGTTAGGACATATGCCCTCCAACTTGAGACATCCCAGGTCCAAGCCCCTTTAATTAATTAATTAGACTGCTTTTACACGCTCTCAACAAGAGCAAGATTATAATGTACAGCCTTACTGCCAACCATGCTACTTAAATCACAATCTCCCCACCAGTGGCTAAAATCATACCAGATATTTAGTGAAGTATCTGGATAATAGCTGGTGCTAAATGTCTGGACCACTGCTATATTCAGCACCAGTAAATGGACAGCCTAAGGACAGCTTTTCTTTACAGTCTTAGTATACCAGCACCGAATATTGCCGAAAGACAGATAATTACCAGCTCTGCCCCTGCACGATTCAGATAGTAAGGATATTTAGAGGCACAATTTGTATAATGCAGCTGACTATTCCCATTAGCAGCACATATCCGTTAGCAGGTGCTCCTAACCATATAAGTACCTTTGTAAACTTACCTGTTCATGTTGTCAAATTATAACAGAATAAGATAAGAACATACATTTTGTTAGGAAACATCAAAGAACACAATAGTAATGTAGAACAAATAACAAAAAAGAAAAAAGAAATCACTTGGAACCCCCCCTCCCCCCAAGCTCATTTTTTTAATGCAAAATCAGTCCACAATGCAGGGACAGATTACAACAATACAAAAAATGCCTCTTGCAGAAAACAAAACACAAAAAGAACTGAAGAGCACAGACAGCAATAGTGTTAAGTTTGACCACAATTTCCAACAACAAATTCCAGTTTGTGCATTAATCAAAAAAATATTTTCTCCAAGTTGTTTTACATCTGCTACTGGTAGTTTCATAGAGTATCCCCAAGCCCTGCTATGATTTGAAAGAGTAAATAACTGTTCCCTATTAACATTTTCTACAGTACTCATGATTTTATTGATTTCTTTCTTATCCCCTCTCAGTCATCTCTTCTCCAAGATGAAGAGCCCTAGCCTCCGTTAGCCTTTCCTTACTGAGAGGAGATGGGTCAATAATGAGAAGGACAGGTAGGGTCTAGTGAAGGTTTCTTGAGGAAAGGAGTCCGATCTTTTTTGATCTCAAGCTAAGCAGGGCTGGGTCGGGCCTGTCTAGTATTTGAATGGAAGACCACCTTGGAATCCCAGGTACTGTAGGCTTACTGCATGGAGGAAAGGCCTGGCAATTACTTCCAGTTGTACCTTGGCAAGAAAACCCAGGGGATAGTGATTAGTTGGAAAAATACTTACTTCTTACACATAGAATAAGATTCTGACAATGTCAGGTTCTGTGCCGGCGCGCCGAATCTTACACACATTTGAGGTCTTCAAAATCGCGCCAAAAAACAGGTCAAAGGTTACTTTAAAGGTGACTTGAGAAGGGGGGAGAGGGAAAGGGGAGGGAGGAGGAGGGGAAGAGGGGAGGGGGAGGGAAGGGAGGGAGAGAGAAGAAGGGGGAGGAGGGGGGATGAAGGGGGGAAAAGGAGGGGAGGGGTACATGGGGGCAGTGCCCCCCCCAAATGTTGCAGGCACTAATGGCGAACTGGCCTCCTTCCCCCACTGCCAGTATGATGCCCTTACCCTTTGCGCCCCCTCCCCCCCAATTTAAGAAGGCAAACGACTCCAGTGTTCTGAGGTTGTCTTGTTCCTGTCAAGATCTGTATATAACTTCAGCTCTGCTTAGACCTCTTTGGGAGAGAATAGTCTGCACCCTCTTTTGTCACCTAGTTCCCTTGCTGCATTTCTGAATCTTTTCCGCAGAAACCTTCTTGACCTTATATCAAGTCCCTGCTGTGTTTCAGCTTTGCATTGATTCAGAGTCTTCTTGATGAGTTCCTGCTTACCTATATTCTCCATCCTCCTTCTGGGATTGTCTGGCTTTCGGCACCCCACCCTGGGCTGTTGGTATGGGGCAGTTAAGTCCTGAAAGCTGCAAGCACCGAGTAGTTCAACACAAAGATAAGTGGCTGCTACAGGTGGAAGACTCCACCCAATCTTCTCCTTACTTGGAGTGCCCCTCTGTAGAGAATAATCTGAGGACATTGCTTGCTCACTATTCCAGGGTCCTCTCCAGGGCCGGCCCAAGGATTTCTGTCACCTTGCTGCCCCCCCAACTGACGCCGGTTCCCTCTCAGGAGAGGGAGGCGGGCAGCGGCAGCATTTCTAAAAGCGATAGCTTTTTGCTGCCACTTTCTTTCCGCAGCAGCTGCGATGGAAATACTGGTGCTGCCCACCTCCCCCTCCCAAGATGGATCGGCGGCAGCTGGGGGTAGGGGGGGGGGGCGGTACAGCCAGTGATGTGCGCCATTACTGTTGCCCATCTGGGCCAGCAGCCCTAGGCAGCCACCTAGCTCACCTAGTGGATGGGCTGGTCCAGGTCCTCTCTATTGATGAGAACCATCACAGACATACAATGAACCCACAATATCCATCTCATGCAACATTTAAGATCACAATTTTAGCCCTGTCAACATACGAGGTGTGACAAAAAAGAAACAAGACTGTGGCAGCCATGCCCATGACTCAATGCCAATTGGCTAACCGCTTATGTCACTGTGTTGTGCAACATGTCACCAATATTCTGCTATAATATTTTTCATCTCTCACACTCTGTTTTTCTTTTTCAGGTTTTTTTTGTAGCACACTGCTCCATCGCTTTTTCACGCAACTGGAGGTGGCAGAAATATGGAGCAAAGTATCAACTTGAAATTTCTGGTTAAGTTGTAGAAGGGCCCAACTGGAGAATCTCCAACCTCTCCAAAAGGCTTATGGAGAAGATGCAATGTCAAGGCTGTAAGTCTTCATTGCACAAAAACTGGCTGCGAGGAGGTGGAGAATGACCCCAAGTCAGGATGGCCTTCCACAACAAAGATGACTGAGAACATTGACAGAGTGAACCAGCTGGTGCGGAGTGATCACAGATTGATGGTGCGGATGACAGCTGAGGAGCTCAGCCTGAACAGGGAGTCAATGCAGACCATCTTGGTGCAGGAGCTGGGGATGCAGAAGGTGTGCGCCAAGATGGTGCCCAAGCTTTTATCGGACAACCAGAAGGAACACCGGGTCAATGTTTGTCGAGACTTGCTAGAGAAGATCGGAGAAGATCCAGAGTTCATTGGCCAAGTTATCACAGGAGACGAGACTTGGGTCTTCCAGTACGACCCTAAAAGCAAGAGAGACAGCCTGCTGTTGAAGACTCAACTGTTACCCAGACCCAAGAAGGTGCGCATGTCCAAATCAAGGATCAAGGTCATGCTGATTGCATTCTTTGACCAGAAGGGAGTAGTCCATCATGAGTTTGTGCCTGAGGGTCAGACAGTCAACCACCACTTCTACCAGCAGGTCCTCAATCGCCTCCATGACCGTGTTCGGCGCAGCAGGCGGGCTCTGTGGAGAGAAGTCGTGGCTGCTCCACCACAACAATGCACCCGCACACACCGCACTCAGTGTGAGGCAGTTCTTGGCCAACAAACAGATCATAGCTCTCGACCACCCTCCTTATTTCCCAGATCTCGCACCATGCGACTTCTGGCTCTTCTCCAGGCTGAAGACTGTGCTCAAAGGAAGTCATTTCGCCTCTGTAGAAGAGATCAAGGCCACTGTGCCGAAGGACCTCAAGGAGGAGGACTTTACCGAGTGCTTCCGTACGTGTCAAAAGCGAATGCAGAAATGCATTAACTCTGGGGGGGATTACTTTGAAGGGGACAATGCGTAATTTCTCTGTAGATTTTGTAATAAAACATTTATGGGACAGTCATTTCTTTTTTGTCACACCTCGTATGTAAGAGATCAGAGCACTACTGATTAAAATAAAATCAACCATCTTAGCAGTAAAATAAACATTTTCCTCATTTGAATCTCATTAACATCAGTTGTTAGCATGCAGCTTAATACATCAACCACATAGGATTATTTTTCCTTACATACACCATTCTACACTTGTCCATATTAAATTTCATCTATTTATTTATTTAACTGTATTTATATCATTCTTTTCACCGGGTCAAAGCGGTTTAACAAAAAAAGGGGGGGGGGGACAGTAATCAATTCTTAGGGTGGGGGGCTGTCACCGGGGAGGCCAACATTAATGATCTAGACAGACATTAAGGACTTAAACAGTGGACATCAGTCTCTTAGTAGGTAGATCTTTGGGTATGTTAAAGGGTCTGGAGAGGGTGTCAGTGGTGGATGTTTGTTTCTGGTCCAAGGTATTCCTGGAATAGGATGTTTTTTAGTTGTTTTCTGAATGTTGAAGGATCTCCGATGTTTCTGATTTGACTTGGTAGGGAGTTCCAGAGGGATGGCGCGTATAGTTCGAAGGCTCTGTTGTAGGTCCGTTGATTGTATTTAGTTCGTTCATGGGGGATAGGTGAGGGTGTTGCTGGTGGTTTGTCTGGTTGTTCTGTTGTGGGTGGGTTGGGGCAGTAAAGTTCGGAGCTGGGAGGTCTGCGTTTGATAGAGGGCTTTGTGGATAAGTAGGGCTGATTTGTATTTGATTCTTGCTTCAAGAGGGAGTATGTGCAGTTCTCTCAGGACTGGGGTGATGTGATCTTGTTTTTTTGCTTTCTGGATAATTCTTGCTGTGGTATTTAAGGCAGTTTGTAGTGGGTTGGTGTGGGTGGCAGGTAGTCCGTGATAGATTATGTTGCAGTAGTCCAGGTGGGGGAGCATCAAAGCTTGCATGACTGTCCTGAATTCCTGTGGATCTAGGAGAGGCCTGAGGCATTGTACTGTTTTTGCTTTGTGGAATATTATTCCGGTAGTCTTTTTGATCTGTTGCTTGAGTGTGAGCGCTTGGTCTATGATGATTCCTAAGTATTTTATGTGTGGTTGCATTTGTATTTGTGTGGTTCCTAAGTTGAGGTGTGGTGGTGGTGGTGTGAAGTTTGGATCCTTGGTTACTATGAGGGCTTCTGTTATTTAAAGGCCCGATTACTATGAGGGCTTCTGCCATTTAAAGGCCTGGATCTCCTGTCTTGCCAGGTCTCCCCTGCAACTCCTCAAAGTCTGCTCATGTTATTTGATACATTTGACCACTTTGCTCCCTTTTCCAAGTCATTAATGAATATGAGTATGTTAAAGAGCACTGGTCCAGTACAGAACCCTACTGCACTCTATTGGTTATCTTTCTCCACTGAGAAAACTGACTGTTTAGTCCTAATCTTTGACTCATCTTTGCTAGCTTCCAACTATGAAAGCACATTGTCTTCTATCCTATGACTCTCTAATTTACTGAGGGGTCTCTTAAATGCCTTCTAAAAATCTAGATACATGGTATTGACTGGCTCACCCTTATTATCCACATGCTTATTCAGACTTTCAAAGAATTCTAATAAATTGATTAGGAATTAACTTCTTTTGCTAAATCCATGCTGGCTCTTCCCCATTAAGCCATCTCTCTCCCTGTAATCAGCAATTCTATTCCACCCAAACTATGCCCACAGGAATGCTGACATGCAGATTGCATAAAACTAAGTGCACTCTTTTTGTGTGCACACTTTTTATATGCATATGCAGGTGCACAATTTGGTAAAAGCACTTTTCGTTGTGTAGAACAGGCTATACATGCAGAAAAAGCTTTATAAAATTCACCCCCGTGGAGGGTAATTTTATAACAAAGCGCCTAGGTTAATAAGGCAGCAAAAATGCACCTAGTTAAGCCTATTTTATAAAGGCAAGTTTTACCTTAAATTCAGGTATGGACATGTACTGTGACAAGGAAGCCTGTTTTGAACCTATGAATATAGAAAAGGCCAGTGACTTTAACTTAGAGAAAGGAGAAATCCCTGCAGGGCATGGATTTCAGGCCCCTCATAGAGAAAGAAACCTGAGGGAGAGAAAGTTCAGGCAGCCACACCCTAACTCCTATGATGTAACTGCAGGCTTGAGAGGTGATTACAATCACCTGGGAGGAGTGGAGGAAGGGCTGGAGCCCTGGAGAGGGAAATATAAACCCCTGCTAAAGCAGAGGAAAAGGGAAGCTCAGAGGAAAGGAGAAACACAGAGGAAAGAAGAAGCTCTGGGGAGGCAGAGGTCTCAGGAGGTTCGGAAGACTCAGAGTATTCAGGGGAATCAGGAGTGGAACCAGGAGCACCTGCAGATCTCCAGGAGAGAACCCAGAGAGGAATACAGAGAGCTGTTCCAGAGAGGCTGGAAGGAGACAAGGAACCGTAGCGAGCACAACCAGGGAGAACTGCTCAGTGCTTCAGGTACTGACTGTCTTTATCGGGGAGAGTTGAGCTCAAGAGAGACATTAGAACTCCCAGGGAGGCTGTATTCTGAGCGCTGTATCCAGAGCTCAGAACAGGACACTGCCCTAACACCACCAGAGGATATGCAGATTGAGTTGGCAGGGGAGGAATTGCAAGATCTAGATATCCCCATGGACTGTACCCTGTGTCAAGCTACAAGCATGGAATCATTATGCTAAAGGCTAGCATTAAATGAGAAAGTCTCCTAGAAGCAGGTAACTGGAATTGAGCCAGGAATTGGGTTTGTAGAAAACTCCATGTGTTTGCATTTCTCAGGCAAAGTGCTGAGTCACGCTGAAGAGAAAGCTTGTGAATGTTTGTTACTTGTTTTCTTATTCTGAGTTTAAAAACCTATCCCGAAAGGAAGGAGGGAAAGAAGAGGTTGTTCCAGAGAAACTGTTATTCTTTTGCTGTTAAGTGCTTCACAAACACAAGGTTAAAAAGAAGTATTTTTACCTTGCTGAGCAGAGGTGTTTCTCTAAGACTCAGCAACGTTGTTAACCAGCTGCATGTGTTTAAAAGACTGTGAAGCAGTTATACTGATCTAAATGCTCTGTTGCAAACAATCCTGAATGGACAAAATTCCTGTGTACAGTTTACTTGAACCTTTACTTTAAAATAAATTCTGTCATTTGCCTTAACTTCAGACCATGACTACACTTCCTCTTAAGAGCCAAACTACATGTCCCAGAATCCACCTGAGGAAAAGCTAGTTTATTTGAGCTCACCAAGAGAAGTTCTCCGTTACCTCGCCTCTCTAAGCCAGAGGCCAGGGCGTGACAGTGGCGTAGTTGTACGGATCTTGTTGCCTGCATCAGGATATACAGCCACAGGATTTACAAAACAAGAATGGAGATCTGGGATGCGAGCTTCACTGGGATTCTCTGGCAAGGTCGACCAGGACGACGGAGCGGTTCCATGGAGACACCCTTCCTTTTTAAGGCCAGAGTCAGCACCTGTCCCAGGTAAAAGGTACCTAGGAGGGAGTCAGCCTAGATGAGAGTAAAAGGGGAGGAAATGTGAAAGCATCCAAATAAAAATAGCACATTAGAGCTGTAGCGTGGTACCGCACTTGGTGTTTTCTCTTTTCTCTTGCAGGTAGTCGCTGAGATGGAGCCCAAGGAGCTGATCCAATGGATGGCCCTACAGTTCCAGAGACAGCAAGAGATGGCCCAACAAGCGCAAGAGCAAGCAGCAGCTGCTTTACAAGCACAGCAGAACCCAGTGCTAGACTTGGTAGAGGCAGTGATTGCCAGCCAGCAAGCAGGAGCTGGAGGTTTGCCAGCCCAGCCAGAACTAATAGTGCCACAGAATGTTTGTATAGTAGAACCACAAACAAGTGGGACATTGTCTTTTGGCAAACTTTCTGTAGAGGATGACATTGATGACTATTTAGAGTCTTTTGAAAGAGTCGCATATGCTATAGGATGGCCAGTTGAGCAATGGGCTGTAAGACTAGCCACCTCTTTAACAGGGGAAGCATTGGCTGCCTATAGGGCCATGCCAGCTGCCCTAGCCACAAATTATTCTGAAGTAAAAAATGCCATATGGGATCGCTTAGGTTTAACCAAAATGCTATATCACCGCATGTTCAGAGCCACGTCCCTGAAAGCTGGAGAAACACCTAAGGCCTTAAGCCAAAGGATAAGAGGCTTAGCCTTAAAGTGGTTGGTCCCAGAGGGAAAAACTGTTGACATGGTGGTGGATAAAATAGTATTGGAACAGTTTATGGTTGCAGTTCCTAAGGACATACAATCTTTTCTGATACAGCAAAACTGCCAGAGCACAGGAGAGGCAACCCTTCTGACCAAGCGCTATTCAGAAGCTGAATTAGCTCGTCATCCAAAAGGGGGTGCTCCAAAAGCAGGGGCAGAAGCCAGTTTTGGCCAATCAGACAAGAGACAAGGGAACAATGCAGAATGTGGGAAAACTAGTATGCCTGTTCAGAAGGAAAATTGGGTTGAGAAAAAATGCTATCGTTGTGGGAAGATGGGACACCTACAGAGGGGGTGCAAAGCCCGCATAGGATTGATGGGTGCTAATGTGAAACATCTGAGAAAGGGTTTCCTCTTAGCTGTTAACATCCAGGGGATCAGTACCAACGCTTTGTTTGACTCGGGCGCCGACCAAAAAGCATGGTATCACGGAGGCTTTGGCGAGCAATTGAAGCTCAGGATGAGTCGGTCCCGAGGAGACCAGAGGATAGAGTCAAAATTAGATGCATCCATGGGGCTGCCTCTTTCTACCCCATATATAAGGTAGTGATAAAAGGGTTAGGGGTACAGAAGGAAATCCCCGTGGCAGTGCTCCCAAATCTCCCCCATGACCTAGTATTAGGAAGAGACTGGCCCCAATTTAGAAAAGGGATAGAGAAGGGACTTGGACAGAAGGTGGATGGGATGGTAACTGTGGTCCCTAGTCCTCTGTTTGAAAAGCCCCAAAAGCAGAGCAAGAATCCAGGGGAAAAACCCCTGGAGGGCCGTTCCCCCGTTAAACAAAAGTTGGTATTAAAATTTTCTAGGGTATCCGAGAAAGCCCAGAGTTCCAGGAGAGCCACTCCTCAAGCAGCGGGATATGATCTGTGCAGCGCCATAAATGGAGTAGTACCCAGCCACGGTAAAGCTCTCATTGACACCGGCCTGCAGATGGAGATGCCAATCGGATGCTATGGCCGGATAGCCCCTCGTTCCGGTCTAGCACTGAAACACTTTCTGGACGTCGGTGCTGGGGTCATCGATTCTGACTATAGAGAGAGTGTCAAGGTATTACTCTTTAATTTTGGCGACGAAGACTTCCCTGTGAAGGTCGGAGACAGGATTGCACAGCTGGTATGCAAGAGGGTAGGATTTCCCCCACTGGAAGAGGTCCCCATGTTGACTCCCACAGGACGGGGAGCCGATGGATTTGGGTCCACCGGACGCGCCGACATGAAAGGTCTGACAGCCAACTGTGAAGAGAGGATGGAGGAAGACCTTGGACCCCAAGTGACAGACTGGAGGAGGAACTTAGAACCTCAAATGGGTGAAGAACTATCCCTGATTCAAAAGAAGGAACTGGCCAGACTAGTGATGAAGTTTCCAGACGTTCTAACGCCAATCCCTGGAGAGACCCAACTGGTAGCGCATGAGGTTGTGACCCCACATGGGAAGGTCGTCAGACAGCGACCCTACAGGCTACCAGAGGCTAAGAAGCAGGAGGTGGTGGCGCAAGTGTGTGAAATGATGGAGATGGGTATCATCGAAGAGTCACGAAGCCCGTGGTGCAGTCCAATAGTGCTTGTTCCAAAACCTGATGGTACTTTACGATTTTGTATAGACTTCAGACAGGTAAATGCCATCTCGGTATTCGATGCTTACCCGATGCCCAGGATCGAGGAGCTACTGGATCGTTTGGGGCAAGCCCAGTTTTTGACCAATCTGGACATGACGAAAGGGTATTGGCAGATTCCACTGATGAGGGAATCTCGGCCGAAGACCACCTTCAGCACCCCGATTGGCCTATTCCAATTTGGGAGGATGCCCTTCGACCTCCATGGCGCCGCAGCCACGTGCCAGAGACTTATGGATCAAGTCCTGCGCCCTCATCAAGAGTATGCTGTTGCCTATATGGATATCATCATTATTCATAGTTGCAGTTGGATGGAACATCTCCCAAGAGTCAAAGCCATCTTACGGTCTATGAGACAGGCAGGCCTCACCCTGAACCCCAGCAAATGTGCCTTTGCCAGGCGAGAAGTGAAGTATCTGGGGCATATGGTGGGATGGGGCACGGTAAAACCTCTATTTGACAAAATAGATGGTGTCAAGAATTTTCCCAGACCTACAAACAAGAAACAACTAAGAAGTTTTCTAGGCCTGATAGGCTACTACAGGAGATTCATACCCTACTTTGCAGAAGAAAGCGCTATTTTTACTGATATGCTAAAGAAAAATTGCCCGAATCGCCTCAGGAGGCTGAGATAGCTTTCACCGTGTTGGAGAAGAGGCTATGCACGGCCCCGGTGTTGCGCGGAGTGGATTTCACAAAGCCCTTTATTGTGCAAACGGATGCATCGGAGGCAGGCTTAGGAGCAGTCTTATCCCAAAAGCATGAAGGAAAGGAGCATCCCGTAATGTTCCTCAGTACAAACTTGTCCCCTGTAGAGCAGAAATAATCTACCATTGAAAAAGAGTGCCTTGCCATCAAGTGGGCAATAGATGCCCTCCGGTTCTACCTCACAGGATGAAGATTCCTACTGGTCACTGATCATGCTCCCTTAAAATGGCTACAACAGATGAAAAACCACAATGCCCGATTAACCCAGTGGTACATGGCTTTGCAAGCTTTTGATTTCAAGATAGAACATAGGGCAGGGAAATTACATCAGAACGCAGATGCCT
This sequence comes from Ichthyophis bannanicus, assembly GCA_033557465.1. NCBI lineage: Eukaryota > Metazoa > Chordata > Amphibia > Gymnophiona > Ichthyophiidae > Ichthyophis > Ichthyophis bannanicus. The sequence goes on from CM066032.1 coordinate 646,348,807, forward strand.
TATCAAGGATTACGGACTGTTCGGAGGCACTTCCGCCAGCCCGTAATATCTTTAGTAGGGGGGTATGTGACAAGGAAGCCTGTTTTGAGTCTATGAGTATAGAAAATGCCAGTGACTTTAACTTAGAGAAAGGAGGAATCCCTACAGGGCATGGATTTCAGGCCCCTCATAGAGAAAGAAACCTGAGGGAGAGAACGTTCAGGCAGCCACACCCTAACTCCTATGACATAACTGCAGGCTTGAGAGGTGATTACAATCACCTGGGAGGAGTGGAGGAAGGGCTGGAGCCCTGGAGAGGGAAATATAAACCCCTGCTAAAGCAGAGGAAAGGGGAAGCTCAGAGGAAAGGAGAAGCTCAGAGGAAAGGAGAAACTCAGAGGAAAGAAGCAGCTCTGGGGAGGCAGAGGTCTCAGGAGGTTCGGAAGACTCAGAGGATTCAGGGGAATCAGGAGTGGAACCAGGAGCACCTGCAGATCTCCAGGAGAGAACCCAGAGAGGAATACAGAGAGCTGTTCCAGAGAGGTTGAAAGGAGACAAGGAACCGTAGCGAGCACAACCAGGGAGAACTGCCCAGTGCTTCAGGTACTGACTGTCTTTATCAGGGAGAGTTGAGCTCAAGAGAGACATTAGAACCCCCAGGGGGGCTGTATTCTGAGCGCTGTGTCCAGAGCTCAGAACAGGACACTGCCCTAACAACACCAGAGGATATGCAGATTGAGTTGGCAGGGGAGGAATTGCAAGATCTAGATATCCCCATGGACTGTACCCTGTGTCAAGCTACAAGCATGATAATCATTATGCTAAAGGCTAGCATTGAATGAGAAAGTCTCCTAGAAGCAGGTAACTGGAATTGAGCCAGGAATTGGGTTTGAAGAAAACTCCATGTGTTTGCATTTCTCAGGCAAAGTGCTGAGTCACGCTGAAGAGAAAGCTTGTGAATGTTTGTTACTTGTTTTCTTATTCTGAGTTTAAAAACCTATCCTGAAAGGAAGGAGGGAAAGAAGAGGTTGTTCCAGAGGAACTGAGTTATTCTTTTGCTGTTAAGTGCTTCACAAACACAAGGTTAAAAAGAAGTATTTTTACCTTGCTGAGCAGAGGTGTTTCTCTAAGACTCAGCAACGTTGTTAACCAGCTGCATGTGTTTAAAAGACTGTGAAGCAGTTATACTGATCTAAATGCTCTGTTGCAAACAATCCTGAATGGACAAAATTCCTGTGTACAGTTTACTTGAACCTTTACTTTAAAATAAATTCTGTCATTTGCCTTAACTTCGGACCATGACTACACTTCCTCTTAAGAGCCAAACTACATGTCCCAGAATCCACCTAAGGAAAAGCTAGTTTATTTGAGCTCACCAAGAGAAGTTCTCCGTTACCTCGCCCCTCTAAGCCAGAGGTCAGGGGCAAGGGCATGACAGTACACATGCACGCATAAAGTTCATATGTGCGTAGATTAAGGTATTTTATATCATGGTGTGTATTGCGACACCCACCGGCTGGGCCAAGAGGCTGACAGCTGATAGGCGGCCTTACTGTCCTTTAGAATAAAAGTTCTTTACTCTGTAGGAATGAATTGTAGTTGAGGCAGGTGGTAAGGCTTTGCAAGATTTTTATTATTTATACAATGGGGATTTTCAAAGGCACGCAGAGGTTTAAAACACAACAAATGCACTAGGATAACTTCTCCAAATGAAAGGATGAACACAGGAAAAACCAAGAGAAATGAAAAACAGAACTTTTCTTCTCTGCTGTTCTCTGCACTGCTCCGTGTGGTCACACACTATACTACAGCAGAACTAAACACAGCTGGTTTCACTTTCACCAAACAACGTCTTCCCAAACTCCGTTACTCTCAACAATGAATACAGCACAGCACTGCTTTCTTCTGAGTCACAGGTAAAAGCTACCTTATTAAAAGGCTTTTAAAACTCTCTCCTGTTTCACTTTCTTACTGTGGTATTCTTGTGAGTTAAAGAACAGTCCATTGGTATAGGAAAATCATCACATTCAGGCACAGTGGTTTCTATCTGCATTTCCTCAATGCCATTAGAATTACCAAAGTCTTTCTCATATGTGGGGACTTCTTTTAGCTTCTCTCTCTTTAGAAACTGGTGGAAGTGATCCCACAACAAGTCAGCCTTTTCAGGTGTTTTTGCATTAGGGGTTTGAATCCTCTCACTAGAGAATAGTCTCTGCAGTGCCCCTAATTTAGAAACTTCACAAACATCAGAGTTATCTGGTCTGGAGTTTGCAGCAGGTACTAGGCTTTCAATCCAACGTTTCACAGTAGAGGGGGAGGGTTCCAGCTCCTGCTCATTAAAACTAGCCTTTATCTCTTTTGCCAATTTTCATGACCAGCTTCTTTGTGGGTTCTCCAATCGGGTCTGTCTTCCTTCCCTCTGCACATGGTTTTTAACCCTGGCTTCCTGCTTCCTTGTGACCAAACAGGAAGGGGGTTAGTCTCCACCCTTGCACTAGGGCGTGGTTTGCTTCCTACAGGGAACTGCCTCTTTCTCTGACGTAGGCTGAGTTTTCCTTGTAGCTGAGCATTGTCATCCGTTTCCATGGGGATTTCTGGATTCTCTTCTGTGTCCATGCTTTCCACCAGGCTTTCACCATCACTGTATGTGTGAGCTCCACACAAACCACAAGCACAGCTAAGCCTACCAGCAAAGTATTCACCCTCTTGTCAACACACATACTTTTCACCAGTTGGTATAAGAGATGACACATACAGTATATGTACTAATTACTTTAAACATTACCCTCTCTAATATTCCAAGGGTCCACCACCCTCATATTCCTTTGTAGTTTCACCCCTTTACGCTGGACACTATGGGCTGTGGTACTCACCCTTCATAAGGAACCCGAGATGATCCACCCAGTCTTTGGCTTCCACTGGACTGGCAGCAGTAAACTGGAAAGAGATTTTATAAGTCAGTTTATGTTTATGCTGTTTTTAGTCCTTTGATTCCCTAAGAAATTAGATTCTCTGAGAATAAGACAGATTTCCTTCAATCTCAGCAAGCTTCTTAGAAATAATGGCAACTTTTCTCTTCCATAGCATAAAGAATATTGACAACGTATGAGCCCATACCTAAGACTTAGATACAAAACAAAACAGAGAGCATATGTAGCCAAAGGGGGCAATTTTCGAAAAAAATCTTGTCTCCTCATTTGAAATTCTAAATTCTGGGCAACTAAATTTAGAACATTTTCATTTAAACTTTAGTGTCTAAAAGGGTTATTTTAAAAGCTTCCCCATGTTAAACAGTGGCTTTTAGGCATTCCAATTGTCTAACCATGCAAAAAGTGATTTTAAAAAGCCTGGTTTTACAAGCGATGAGCCACACCACACAGAAATTGTAAGGAGGTATGGTTAGTGCACAGAAAGGGAGTGATTTGGGCAGCAATTAAATATCTACATGTACTGTATTCTCCATTTCACAAGAGGACTATACATAGCATGAATTTATAAAATTCTATAAGTCAGCATTTACACCTGCCCTGAAGGGGCAGGCTGAGGCTAGCAACCCCCCCCCCCATCTCTCCACTGAAATCAGCACCCCCATTCTCACTCCCCAACATCAGCATCCCCTCAGCCCTCCCTCACAGCAAAAACTCCCAGACAGCATTTTGAACCCGGGACTCCGATGGAACAAGAGTGATTGGGGATCACTCCTGTTCTCCACCAGATACCAGGGACCATTGGTAAGCGTCAGGAGGGGGACTGGGCAGTGGGGGAGGCTTATATTGGATGCTGGGGGGGGGAGGAAGGAATCAGGAGGAGATGACGTTGGGAGAGGGTGTCAGGAGGGGTGCTTGTGTCAAAGAGGGAGGATCAGAAGGGGTGTCAGGAGACATAATGGATGTTCGGAAGGAGATACTCGGTAGTGAGGTAGATTGAAGCTGTCAGGAACAGTGATTTTGAAAAGCTGCTCCCACCCACATTCGGGAGAAAACAGGCCGCTTTTTCTCCCACATGGAGCTTTTTAAAATCACTGATCCTGCTGGACATGGTGAGACATCAACGTGCAGTCCTGCCCATTCTTCTCTGTAGTGAGGCTCTGCATTTGGTGGAGCCTTTGTAAAATACAGTGGTAATTTTCCAATCATGTCGTCTTAACTCCCCTCTTTATGACCTATCTAAAACTGGTAGTTACATTTCTTGGCTGTAGTTTCCTAAAACTTAGGGGCTTAAATTTAGGCTGTTTTCCTATATTTTAGGTGTCTAGTGCTGAAAATCACTACTAAGCACCTAAGCTTTATCCCCACCTTAATTCTGTTTACTTTTGAGCATTCAAGATTTTGGAGCTTAGCCCTACTCAGTTTTCAAAGGGGTCAACAGGTGCCTCGCTCCCATTTAGGCACGTAAACCCTTTGAAAATTGATCCCAAAGTACTTAATATATACATAAATTGTTCTGGGCCAACATGATACATGCCATATGTGAAATATGCTGTTGAATAATTTTAGGGGTAATTTATAAAGATTTTTCTGTGTGTAAAACTATTTTACATATAAAAATAATTCTTATGAAATTACGCACAGGAATACTTGTATAAAAAGTAGAAGTACCGAAAGATTATGCCTACTGTTACGTGATATGCACATTTGCATTACCAGAGGGGAGTGGAAGAGGTCAGTAGTCAGGAGAAGAAACCATGAGGTAGAGCCAGCAAGTTAAAGTAAGTGCTGCCTCGCGGTTTCTGAGCTATTACCGCCGCTGTAGCCCTTGGAGAACGGAGGCAGCAGCAGCAACAACAGGGGCCCTTGCTTTGCTGGCGCTCTAGGTGACCGCCTAGACCAGCCCTGCTAGGCACAGTCTGAGCCTCCCATTAGGTCAATTTTTCCATCTCAGAAGGAGCTGTTCTATATTAGCTGATTTTAAGTTAAGTTTCATGCAAAAGATCTCTGTCAAAGACTACGCGATAGGGGATATCCTTGGCAGATTATGTCAAGAGCATCCAAGTGTGCCAAATACTCCCATGGAGACTGACTGTTCTTATAAGATCCTCCCTCCGTGACCTCTTCATCAGATTCTTCGTCCGATAAAGAACAGGAGGACAAAGTTGCTGGAGTTATCCCATTTATGATAAATGCAGCTCAAGTAACATCTGTACTTCGAAAACACTGACATATTTTAGCCTGTCATGACTGTTTTTGCAAGGATTTAACTATAGCTTACAGAAGAGGTCCCAATATTAGGGACCTAGTTGTGCATGCAGTGTGTTTGAACGATCGCAGAGTTAACATTCATGATGACCAGGGTCATTTTCAATGTTTGGATTGTAAATTTTGTTTAACTACTACTGTGGGCTTCCAATGGACCGATGAGATAATGGGAAAAATTTATAAATCTAGCTAGAATACTATATGTGTCTCAGACCATGCAGTTTATACAATAGTTTGTCCCTGTGGTCTGAAATACATTGGCTGTACTAGTCATCCTGTGAAAATTTGCATGGGAGAACACATGTCTACAATAAACACCAAGAATATTTCTGCTCCAATAGTTTCACATTGTTTACAACATGTTCATTCTTTTTATAACTTTCTTTTTTTTTTCAACATTATGACAGCTATTTATTGACATTTCTGGCAATTGCAAACATGGTACAAAACCCATGTAAGATCCAACCATGCAGCCACACAGCCAACTTTCAATAGCGAGCGATTGACTATGTGCCCCAGGATCCCCACAGAGGCAAAGCATGAGCATCGTTTACAAGTATTAGAGCAGTCTTGGATATTTAAATTGCAGACTATAGCTACATCAGCTCTTAACCTTCAATTGGATTGGTGGAGTCTTTTTTGATTAGATAGTATACATCCAAGGGTGTTGAAGCAACTGAAATATGAGATTGCAGACCTGCTATTAGTAATCTGTGAACTATCATTACAATCATCTCTAATACCTGAAGATTGGAGGATCGGCAATGTAACACCAATTTTTAAAAAGTGTTCCAGGAGTGATCCAGGAAACTACAGACCGGTGAGCCTGATGTCAGTACTGGGAAAAATGGTAGAAACCATCAAAAAGAATAAAATTACTCAGCATGTAGATAGTCATGGCCTAATGGGAGACAGCCAACATGGCTTTAGACAAGGAAAATCTTGTCTTATTAATCTGTTATGTTTTTTTGAAGGTGTGAATAAACAGGTGGACAAAGGTGAGTCGGTTGATATAGTGTATCTGGACTTTCAGAAAGCCTTTGACAAGGTCCCTCATCAGAGACGTTTGGCAAAAAACTAAAGAGTCATGGGATAGGAGGCAGTGTACTACTGTGGATCAGGAACTGGTTAAAAGATAGAAAGCAGAGGGTAGGGCTAAATGACCAATTTTCCCAGTGGAGAAAGGTGAATAGTGGTGTAACCCAAGGGATCTGTGCTGGGTCCGCTGCTTTTTGACATATTCATAAACGACCTGGAAAGTGGAATAACGAGTGAGGTTATCAAATTTGCAGATGACACAAAACTATTTAAAGTTGTTACAACACAAGCGGATAGTGGAAAATTGCAAGAGGATCTTGATAAATTGGAAGACTGGGCATCAAAATGGCAGATGAAATTTAATGTGGACAAGTGCAAAGTTGTGCACCTAGGGAAGAACAACCCAAACTATGGTTACATGATGCAAGGTTCCGCATTAGGAACCACCACGCAGGAAAAATATTTAGGCGTCATTGTGGATACCATATTAAAACCCTCGGCCCAGTGTGCAGCGGCAGCCAAGAGAGCAAATACAATGCTAGGTATCATAAGGAAAGGAATGGAAAATAAAACAAAAGATATTATAATGCCTCTATATCGTTCCATGGTGAAACCGCACCTTGAATATTGTGTGCAATTCTGGTCACCGTATCTTAAAAAGGATATAGCGATATTAGAAAAGTTTCAGAGAAGAGCAACCAAAATGGAAAAGAGGATGGAAGGATACTCCTATGAAGAAAGGCTAAAAAGGTTAGGGCTCTTTAACCTGGAAAAGAGACGGCTGAGGGGAGATATGATAGAAGTCTATAAATTAATGAACAGAGTGGAACGGGTAAACATAGATCGATTGTTTATGTTATCAGAATATAGAAAGACTAGGGGACATGCAATGAAGCTACAGGGTAAACTATTTAAGACTAATAAAAGAAAATATTTTTTCACTCAACGTGTAATCAAACTCTGGAATTTGTTACCGGAGGATGTAGTAAAGGTGGTTAGTGTAGCTGGGTTTAAAAAAGGTTTGGACAACTTCCTGGAGGAAAGGTCCATAAACCATTATTAAGAAGGGACCCAGGATATCAATGCTTGACCCAGTACAAGCATTGTGGAACCTGTGTCTTTTGGGGAAACTGCTAGGTACTGTGATAAGGAAGCTTATCATAGCTCAGGAAGGAGCTATAGAAAAGGTGATGTGACTCTGAATAAGCAACCTGTCAGTTCTGGTAGAAATAAGAAAACAGAATTTTCCCATAAAAGACTACCAGTCCCAGAATGCACCAGGTTTCCAGCAGCCATTAGAGGAGCTGAAGTGGGGAAACGTGTGTTCAATCAGGAGGGCTATGAGGTAATCCCTAAGCACTCATCTCAAAGGGCAGGGCCTGATTCAGCACAGCTGCGCTGTGTTAGGGAGGAGCACTCATCTAAGCAGAATAAAGGTAGAGTTTATTCTACAGAGAATTATCCTGAGAATCAGCTTGAGCTTGATCATCTTCATCATCTGAAGGTTCATCAGAAGCAGAAGCCAAACCGGACGGACAGAGAGGGAAAGAAACCCTTTGGAAGAAAGAGGAGAAAAGCCTTTGAGAGGTCTAGAAGAGTCCAGAGCAGTACGTATACTGGGAGGCATTCCAAGGGCCAGCATACACCATTGGACTGGGGAAGGCCAGAGGAATGGTGCTGCAGAGCTAGGAATCTCCAGACGGTACCTGTGAGGGAGACGGCTGCACGTGGAAGGGACCCTAAGACCCGTGCCAGAAGGTATGTGAAGAGAGATCCAGTGTACAGGGATCTGGATTGGAAGACTGGACATAAGAACTGGACTACATACTGGCCAGGCTATATAGAGAGGAACTCTAACAGCAATGGAAGCTCAGGTATGAACACTGATCTATGCCCTAGCTATAACCTTGAAAGACAGCAGGGAAACAAGTATTCTCCTGAAAGTGCTCCATTGGGAGATTCATCTGTGCCAATCCATGATATTGAACCCATGCTTGTTGAAGAAGAGGGGGTGATAGCAGATGAAGAATCTGTTTACATGGACTGCTCTCTGTCTAAACTCCTTTGGTGATTTTCTGTTATAAAGTACAGCAACCATCACAAAGAAATACAAACTTGTTCTTTAATCTACTCAGAAAAGCTCCTGTGTAGGATTTCTAGCCACGCAGTAGAAAGCAAGCCAGCTAAGGGGTTTCAGCTGGATAACTGCTAGCAATTGAGCCTTACCTAATTGCTTGTGGGCTCTGAGAGAATCACTTCTGAATCTATGTGGGAAGATATAAGAAGTTTACCTGAAAAGAACAGTTTTTTTCTTTCTTTGTGGCTTTTGGTTTGTTGTTTGACATTGCTAAGAGAATATTAGCTAAAGCCTACAGAAAAGACCAGTTTGTTGCCAACCAGGTCTTATTTCTTTTGCTTTGATTGCCTGATAAGTTAAAATGTTGTTTTCCTGATTTTGTTTTTTCAAGTTTAACACTGAAAGCAAGTAACCTGATTTATGTGCTACCAAGCATATCTGTGTTGGGAGAAATAACCCCATAAATAAATATCTTATTGGCTTTACCCAAAAGCACAACTAATTATTGTGAGCAGCTGTGTCTGGTGTGAATGAACTGCATTGCCCACAATCCCTTGCAAATCATATAGATATATGCACTTGCCAAGACTCTGAAGATTCTCACCCAGGCAGCCGTCTGACAGTACGTATGACTTAGATTGGCCACTGTTGGAAACAGGATACTGGGCTTGATGGACCTTGGTCTGATCCAGGATGGCATATCTTATGTTCTTATGTTTTTATGTTCTTATAGCTCCTTCATGCACAAAGTGTAGTTACTCACCTGTAACAGGTGATCTCCGGGAACAGCAGGAATTTAGTCCTCACATATGGGGTATTGTCGGTACCGACGGAGCCTGCGCGGGAACGCTCCCCAGCGTCCAATTAGAAAGCTTTTGGGAGCATCCCACAGCGCCTGCATGCTGCCTTCCCGCCTTTCCCAACTGCCTCTCTCCAGTTGAGTTTTAAAGCTGAGACAAAGAGAGAGAGAAGAAAAGGGAAAGAGATAGATTGAGAGATACAACTCCTAGGGGAGGTGGGTGTGTTGTGAGGACTAAATTCCTGCTGTTCCCGGAGATCACCTCTTACAGGTGAGTAACTATGCTATCTCCAGGAACAAGCAGGAATGTAATCATCACATATGAGGACTCCCTAGCTTTAGATGCCAGGGAGAGACCCCAGAAGTTGTGCATCCCTGAGAAGGGCTCCACTTCCCCCCATGGATCTCTGGCATCCTACCAGGGATGGTGGGTAGGAGTTGATTAGGTATGGAACAGGTGTTGGAGAACAGCCTGACCAAACAAGGCATCCCGGCGGGAGTCCTTGTCCAAGCAGTAATGGGCTGTGAAGGTATGAACCGAGGCCCAGGTGGCTGCTCGACAGATGTCGTCGATAGACACAGAGTGCAGATGAGCCATTGAAGCTGCCATGGCTCTCACATTGTGAGCTGTGACATGGCCCTCCAGAGGAAGATTCTTACTCTGATAGGCAAAGGAAATACACTGAGCAATCCAGTTAGATAGTGTTCTCCTGGAGACTGGCAGTCCCAAATGAGAAGGATCAAAAGCAACAAAGAGTTGAGAGGACTTTCTATGTTGCTGTGTTCTTTGTAAGTAAAAGGCTAAAGCTCTTTTACAGTCCAAAGTATGAAGGTTCCTTTCTGCATTTGATGCATGAGTCCTTGGAAAGAACACAGGTAGGCAGACCGCTTGGTTTAGATGAAAAGGCAAGACCGCCTTTGGCATAAAGTGTGGATGAGTCCTAAGGACTACCTTGTCATGATGGAACCTTGTATAAGGTGGATCAGCTACTAGCGCTTGCAACTTACTGATGCGACGTGCTGATGTGATTGCAATGAGAAAGATAACCTTCCAAGAAAGGAATTTCAAGGAGGTAGTAGCTAAAGGTTCGAAAGGTGGCTTCATGAGCTGCCCAAGAACCAAATTTAAGTCCCATGCCACAGGTGGTGGCTTAATGGGAGGCTTAGTTAGCAGAAGGCCTCTCATAAATCTTGCTATAAGAGGATGGGAGGAAATAGATTGTCCATTTAGGGGCTTGAAGGAAGCTGCAATAGCACTCAAATAGACCCTCACTGAGTTGGTCTTAAGTCCTGCATTGGATAAATGAAGGAGATACTCCAGTAATGATTCCAGAGGTATGGCAATGGGGTCTGCGAACACCATATGGTAAACCTTTTCCACTTGAAAGCATAAGAGTGTCTTGTGGAAGGCTTCCTGGAAGCATAAAGGATATCCTTTATTTGCTGCAGGAGGTTAAGATCATGGAGATCTACGCCTTCAGCAACCAAGCCCTGAGATGCAGAGACTGGGGATTGGGATGCCATAATATTCCGTCCTCCTGAGATAAGATAGCAGACCCTCACTCCAGGGAGGGAGCTTGAGAGAGATGTAGAAGCAGAGGGTACCACACCTGCCGTGGCCAATGTGGAGCTATGAGAATCATACGGCCTCTGTCTCTCTGAAACTTGAACAGGGTTTTGGGAATTAGGGGAATGGGTGGAAAGGCATACAGGAAGTCTTGACCCCAGTAAAGGAGAAAAGCATCCCTGGCCTGAGCCCCCTGAGCCAGAATTCTGTAACAGAATCGGGGAAGTTTGGCATTCCACAGACTTGCAAAGAGGTCTATGTCCGGGGTTCCCCAATTTCGAAAAATCTTGGCCACCTGGTCTGCATGCAGAGACCACTCATGTGGAAGCAGAACTCGACTGAGTCTGTCTGCCCAAGAGTTTTGTATGCCTGGAAGATACACTGCCAGGAGATGAATCTGATGCTCTCTGGCGAGGGCCCATAGTCACAAAGCTTTGTTGCAAAGTGACAGAGAGCCTGTTCCTCCCTGCTTGTTCACGTAGAACATGGCTACTTGATTGTCCGTATGAATGAGGACTGTCTTGTAGCTGAGCAGGGTGTGGAACACTCAAAGAGCAAGGAAGATTGCTCTGAGCTCCAGGAGACTGATGTGTAGATGAGTCTCCTGTGGAGACCAGGTGCCTTGGGTGGAGAGGTCTTGCAGATGAGCTCCCCAGCCCATCGGAGAAGCATCTGTCGTGAGAGTTGCTTGGGGTAAGGGTTGTTAAAAAGGGGACCCCAGCAACAGGTTTTGAGTGGATTTCCACCACTGGAGGGACAAAATAAGGCGACTTGTGTTTGCTATTTTGTCTGACAGGCATCCTGATGCCTGGGTCCATTGAGTGGATAAAGTCCACTGAGCTGCCCTCATATGGAGGCGAGCATAGGGAACCACATGCACAGTAGATGCCATGTGGCCCAGTAGTTGTAGCATTTCTCGGGCAGTGAGATGAGGCTTTAGCACTGCCTGAGAAGCTAACTGCACCATGAGAAGGCAACGGCCCTGGGGGAGATAGGCCCTTGCCTTTCTGGTATCCAGCAAAGCTCCTATGAACTCTAAAGACTGAGTGGGAGTTAGACTGGATTTCGGGATGTTTATTACCAGACCCAAATACTGAAGGATACGCATTGTGCAAGATAGAGAAGTCCCGGCCTCTGACTCTGTTGGGGCACGAATGAGCCAGTCATCTAAGTAGGGGAAGACGAATATCCCTAGAATGCAGAGAAATGCTGCTACCACAGCCATGCATTTCGTGAACACCCTTGGTGCTGAGGCCAGGCCAAAAGGAAGCACCCCGTATTGGTAGTGCTTTCCTTGAAAAAGGAACTGAAAGAACCTTCTGTGAGTTGGATGGATGAGAACATGGGTGTACGCATCCTTGAGATCTAGAGAACAAAGCCAATCCTGACTCTGAAGATATGGCAGCAGAGTTCTGAGAGAAATCATCTTGAATTTCTCTTTGACAAGGAATTTGTTCAATTCTCTGAGGTCCAAGATAGGTCTGTATCCCCCTGTTTTCTTTGGGCTAAGGAAATAAGGGGAGTAAAATCCTGTACCCTGCTGATGAATGGGTACTTCTTCTATTGCCCCTTGGGCAAGAAGCATAGTGACCTCCTGACCTAACAGGTTGATGAGAGAGGTCGGAGAATTGAACTGCCTTATCATTGTGGGAGGGGGCATGCTTGAAAAATGAAGCTTGTACCCCTCTTTTGTGATGGAGAGTGTCCAATGCTCTGCTGTTATTTGCCCCCATCTGGGGGCAAAGTGACACAACCTTCCTGGAATGGTGGAAGGCTCTGGTCCAATGCCTCTTTGCACTCTTGATCCTTCTCATAGCTGATTCCACTACAATAGAGTGGTGAGGAAGCTGAGTTTTCTGTAAACCAGGACAAGGAGGGACTCGATACAGAGTATCCAGTCTATGAGAATGAGGAGAGGTGGTAATAGGTGTCTCCCACATTCTTAACATGAGATCATGCAAGATCTCATGGATGGGCAAGGTAGCTGCCTCCTTAGGAGTTTTAGGATATTGTAAAATTTCCAACTCCTTTGCTCTGGGCTCTGTTTCAGGTGCCACAGTAATGGACAGACCTCGAGCCACCTCCCTGATGAAATCCTGAAAGGAAATATCCTCTGGAGGAGACATCCTACGTTTAGGGGTGGAAGGCTCCTCTGGGAGAAGTATTCCCGCATCGACAGAACTGTCAGAATCCTCCGATTCCTCTGAGGACTCGAAGTACCTTCTGTCAGGATGCTCTTGAAGAGCCCAATACCCGTACCGATCGAAGTGGGTACCAGGAGTAATTGGTACCGGAGTGCATCAGATGACTGGGAGCCGGAAATGTGGACACCGATGTCGATGCTATCGGTACCGGTGCCGGAGTCAGTGCCGGTACCGGTTGAAAAGTCTGACGCGGTTCTGAGGGCGCCAATGCCACAAGGAGAGCTGCCAGACTGCGCTCAATAGCCAGGACTCTCTGGTCTATCGACGCTGTCAATGCCTGGATGTCGGTACCGGAGAAGACCGCCGGTACCCCAGAGCATGGCACCAGTAGTTCTGCCGAGGTCAAGGCCTTGAGAACATCCTGGAGCCCCTATAATGCTTTGGAAGCTGAAGCTTCCCGCTGGGGCAATTTTGCCGGTGCAGAATCCTCAAGGGCAATGCCAGAGGCATCTCGATGCTTAGAAGGAGATCTACCCTTTGAGGACCGGCTAGATTTGTGTTTAGTTACCTGAGATCCATGGGAGGAAGAGGAAGCCTTGGAAGACGTTGATGCCACCGAAGCTGCATCAGAGGGAAACAGGGTACTGAGCTTAGCAGCTCGGTTCTGCCGACCTCTTTTAGACATCATGGCACAGGACATACAATCCTTGATCTCCATGAACAGCAGGAATTTATTCTTCACATATGGGTATCATCGGCACCGACGGAGGCTGCGTGGGAACGCTCCCCAGAGTCCAATAGAAATGCTTTTGGGAGCATCCCTCAGCACATGCACGCTGCCTTCCCGCCTTTCCAACTGTCCCTCTTCAGTTAAGTTTGTAGCTGAGTGAAAAGGATAGAGGGAGAGAGGAAAGAGATAGAGAGACAACTCCTAGGGGAGGTGGGTGGGTTGTGAAGACTAAATTCCTGCTGTTCCCGGAGATCACCTGTTACAGGTGAGTAACTATGCTATCTCCAGGAACAAGCAGGAATGTAGTCTTCACATATGGGGACTCCCTAGCTGAAGATGCCAGGGAGATAGCCCCAGGAAGGTGTCACCCTGGAAAGGTGGGAATCCTCCCTCCCATGGATCTCTGGCATTCCACCAGGGTTGGTGGGTAGGAGTTGAATTAGGTCTGAAAAAGATTTTGAAGAACAGCTTGGCCAAAGAAGGCATCCCGACGGGAGGCTTTATCCAGGCAGTAGTGGGCTCTGAAGGTGTGTACCGAAGCCCAGGTGGCTGCTCAACAAATGTCATCAATAGACACAGAGTGGAGATTAGCCATGGAAGTTGCCATGGCTCTCACGTTATGAGATGTGACATGGTCCTGAAGAGGAAGACCCTTACTCTCATAAGTAAAGGATATGCATTAGGCAATCCATTTAGATAAAGTTCTTTTGGAGACCGGTTGTCCCAAATGACTAGGGTCAAAAGCTATAAAACGTTGCGAGGACTTTCTATGTTGCTGTGTTCTCTGTAGGTAAAAGGCTAGGGCTCTTTTACAATCCAAAGTATGAAGGTTTCTTTCTGCATTAGAGGCGTGAGGCCTCGGAAAATATACAGGAAGATAAATTGATTGATTTAAATGAAAAGGCGAAACCACCTTTGGCATAAAGTGTGGATGAGTTCTAAGAACAACCTTATCATGGTGAAACCTAATATAAGGAGGATCAGCCACTAAAGCTTGCAATTCACTAATGCAACATGCAGAGGTGATTGCAATTAGGAAGATGCCTTCCAGGACAAAAGCTTTAGGGTTGTAGTGGCTAAAAGTTCAAAAGGTGGTTTCATGAGCTGCCTGAGAACTAGGTGGTGGCCTGAAGGGAGGCTTTGTTAATAGAAGACCTCTCATAAATCTGGATACGAGTGGATGAGAGGAAATTGGTTGTCCATTCAGAGGCTTATAAGAAGCTGCAATTGCACTAAGATGGACTCTTACTGAATTGGTCTTTAGACCAGAATGTGATAAATGAAGTACTCTAGTATCATAGAAACACAGAAACATGATGACAGAAAAAGACCACATGGCCTATCTAGTCTGTCCTTCCATAACAACAACTACAACAGTCCACTTTTTACCTTTAGAGATCCTCTGTGTTGGTCCCATGCTTTCTTGAATTCAGTTACTGTCCTCATCTCTACCACCTCCACTGGGAGACTATTCCATGGATCCACTACTCTTTCCTTGAAGAAATATTTCCGCATATCACTCCTGAATCTATCTCCCTTCACCCTCATCCCATGTCCCCTCATAGCAGAACTTGCTTTCAATTGAAAGAGGCTCTCTCCCTGAACATTTATGCCACGGAGGTATTTAAACATCTCAATCATATCACCTCTATCCCGCCTTTCCTCTAAGGTGTACATATTAAGATCCTTAAGTCTGTCCTCATATGCTTTATAATGAAGCCCATTAATCATTTTAGTAGCAACCCTCTGCACCGACTCCATCCTGTGCACATCCTTTTGAAGGTGCGGTCTCCAGAATTGCACACCATACTCCAAATGAGGTCGCACCAAAGACTTATACAGAGGCATTATCACCTCCTTTTTTATGCTAGCCATTCCTCTCCGTATGCAACCAAGCATCCTTCTAGCTTTTGCAGTCGCCATTTCTACCTGTTTAGCTACTTTAAGATCATCAGACACAACCACGCCTAGGTCCCGCTCTTCTTTAGTGGACAAAAGTACTTCACCTCCTATACTGTATTGCTCCTTTGGATTGTTGCAGCCCAAATGCATGACCTTACATTTTTTAACATCAAATCCCAGCTGCCAAATTCTAGACCATTCTTCAAGCTTAGCTAGATCCCTCCTCATGTTATCTACACCTTCCTGGGTGTCTACTCTATTGCAGATTTTGGTATCATCCGCAAAGAGGCAAACCTTACCCAACAGCCCTTCCGCTATATCACTAACAAAGATGTTAAAAAGAATCGGACCAAGGACAGATCCCTGGGGCACACCACTGGTAACATCCTTCTCCTCAGAGTGAGCTCCATTTACTTGTACTCTTTGTCGCCTCCCACCCAACCAATTTCTAACCCAAGCAGTAACTTTAGGGTCCATCCCTAGGGTGCTCAGTTTGTTTATAAGTCGCCTGTGAGGAACAGTGACAAAGGCTTTACTGAAATCTAAATACACCACATCTAGAGCTCTCCCTCGGTCCAGCTCCCTGGTCACCCAGTCAAAGAAATCAATCAGATTTGTCTGACAAGACCTGCCTCTGGTGAATCCATGCTGCCTCGGATCCTGTAATCTGTGAACACCATATAGTAAAACATTTCCACTTGAAGGCGTAAGAGCGTCTTGTGGAAGGTTTTCTAGAAGCCTGAAGGATATCCTTTACCTGTTGGGAAAGGTTAAGATCCTGAAGGTCTAAGCTTTCAGAAACCAGGCCCTGAGATGCAGGGACTGGGGATTCGGGTGCCACAGGATCCCATTATCTTGGGAGAGGAGATCTGGAGCATAGCCTAACTCCAGAGGTGCAGCTTGAGAGAGATGTAGAAGCAGGGGATACCACGTTTGGCATGGTCACCATGGCGCTATGAGGATCATACGACCTCTATCTCTCTGAAGCTTGAAGAGTGTTTTGGGGATGAGGGGAATGGGTGGGAAGGCACAGAGGAAGTCGTGACCCCAGTGAAGAAGGAAGGCGTCCCTTGCCTGGCAATTTTGAGCCAGAATCCTGGAACAGAACCGGGGAAGTTTGGCATTCAGTGGACTTGCAAGGAGGTCTATGTCTGGAGTGCCCCAGATCTGAAATATTTTGGCCACCTGGTCTAGGTGGAGAGACCATTTGTGAGGCAGCAGTACTCGGCTGAGTTTGTCTGCCCAAAGGTTTTGAATGCCTGGAAGATATACCACGAGAAGGTGAATTTGATGCTCTCTGGCGAGGGCCCATAGTCATAAAGCTTTGTTGCATAATGATAGAGAGCCTGTTCCGCCCTGCTTGTTCATGTAGAACATAGCTACTTGATTGTCCGTTTGGACTTGGACTGTCTTGTAGCTGAGCTGGGCATGGAATACTTGAAGAGCTAGATAGATTGCTCTGAGTTCCAGGAGGTTTATGTGAAGACAAGCCTCCTGTGGAGTCCAGGTACCCTGGGTAGAGAGATGATGCAGGTATGCTTCCCATCCCACCTGTGATGCATCTGTTAGGGTGGCCTGGAATAGGGGTTGCTGGAAAGGAGACCCCACTAGAAGATTTTCCAGTGATTGCCACCATTGTAGGGACAAGATCAGTCATTGTGAGTTTGATATCTTTTCCGACAGACATCCTGTAGCCTGTGTCCACCTTGTGGATAGGGTCCACTGGGCTGCTCGCATATGAAGGCGAGTGTAGGGAACCACATGAACCATGGATGTCATATATCCCAATTGTTGTAGTAGTTCTCGAGCAGTTAGGGAGGACTTCACCGCTGCTTGAGAAGCTAGCTGTATTATATGAAGACAGTGGGGTTGTGGGAGAAAAGCCCTTGAATGTCTGCTATGTAGACGAGCTCCTATAAACTCTAGGGACTGAGACGGAGCAAGTTGAGATTTTGGGAGGTTTATGACCAATTCCAAGTATTGAAGGATTCGCATTGTGCGAGACAGTGCAGATCTGGCTTCTGGAACCGTGGGGGCTCGAATGAGCCAGTCGTCTAAGTAAGGGAAGACGAATATCCCCAGGGTTCATAGAAATGCAGCTACTACTGCCATGCATTTCGTGAATACTCTTGGTGCCGAAGCCAGACCAAAGGGAAGAACCCTGTATTGGAAATGTTTTCTCTTGAAAAGGAATTGTAAGAATTTCCTGTGATCTGGATGGATCAGAATGTGAGTATATGCATCTTTTAGATCTAGAGAACAAAGCCAATCCTGACTTTGAAGGAATGGCAGAAGAGTTCCCAGAGAAATCATTTTGAACTTTTCTCAGAACAGATATTTGTTCAATTCTCTGAAGTCTAGAATGGGTCCGTGTCCTCCTGTTTTCTTTGAAATAAGAAAATAGGGAGAGTAGAACCCTGCACCCTGCTGAAGAATGGGCACCTCCTCTATTGCTCCTTGAGAAGGAGTGTTGAGACCTCTTGATCCAGTAGATTGCCTGTAGAGGTTTGGGAATTGAACTGTCTTACGATTGTAGGAGGGGGCATACTGTGAAAATGAAGCTTGTATCCCTCTCCCACAATGGACAGAGTCCAGTTTTCTGCTGTTATTTGGTACCATCTGTTGGCAAAAAGACACAACCTGCCTGGAATGTTTAGGGGTTCTGGACTCCTCAGAGGCAGGAAGGCTAAGTTCTCTGCTGTTTCCTGTTTTCGTCATTTGGCTCTTTTTTCCATTTCCTGAAAGATGCTTTTTTGGCAACAGCCTCTCTGACCTCACCTTCAAACTATGCTGGCAGTTTTTTTGGCTTCCTTCCACTTTTCTTAAAGCGTGGAATACAGCTAGTCTGGGCTTCCAAGATAGTATTTTTAAACAACACCCAAGCTTGATGTAAGTCTTTAACCTTTGCAACTGCTCCTTTTGTTTTTTTCTTAACTATTTTCCTCATTTTATCCTAGTCTCACTTTTGAAAGTTAAAAGGTAGTACTGTGGATTTCCCTACCATACCTCCTGCATTATTTAAATCAAACGTGATCATGCTATGATCACTATTGCCAAGTGGCCCCAACACCCTTATCTCTTGCACCAGATCTAGTGTTCCACTAAGGACTAAGTCCAAAAGGCTTCCCCTCTGGTCAGTTCATGAACCAGCTGCTTCAAGAAGCAGTCATTTATTTCATCTAGAAACTTTATCTCCCTAGTATATCCTGCTAGAGAGATAAACAGGTAGAAAAGGCGACAGCAAAAGCTAGAAGAATGCTTGGGAGCATAGAGAGAGGAGTGGCTAGCAGAAAAAAGGAGGTGATAGTGCCTCTGTATAAATCTTTGGTGTGACCTCATTTGGAGTATTGTGTGCAGTTCTGGAAACCACACTTTCAAAAAGATATAAACAGGTTGGAATCGGTGCAGAGGGTGGCTACTAAAATGGTTAGTGGTCTTCATTATAAAGCATATGAGGATAGACTTAAGGATCTTAATATGTATACTTTAGAGGAAAGGCGGGATAGACGATATATGATAGGGACGTTTAAATATCTCCTTGGCATAAATGCACAGGAGGAGAGCCTCTTTCGACTGAAAGGGGATAGACTCAGGAGTAATATGAGGAAATATTTCTTTATGGAAAGAGTGGTAGATACGTGGAATAGTCTCCCAGTAGATGTGGTAGAGATGAGGACAGTATCTGAATTCAAAAAAGCATGGGACAAACACAGAAGATCTCTAAAGGAAAAAAGGGGACTCTTGTAGTGGGTGATATGGAAGGGCAGACTAGATAGGCCAGGTGCTCTTTTTCTGCCGTCATGTTTGTTTCTAAACCCTTTTGAATATTGACCCATAAGATAACACCTAAGGTGTTTGTCCCTCTATTGGTTTGCAGCTTGTCGTGCTCTGAGGGCTTGTGTGCATCAGTGATGCTGACGGCTAAGTTATCGGGAGCTTAATTACTGGCAGGGTGTCTTCAAGATGGACTGGTCTCAGCTGAGGTGCCAGACCAAGACAAACCACCCATTTGGGCAGCAGCAGAATGGGACGGTAGTCTACTATGCTGGAAATGAAAGCCAAAAATACTGGTGTTGAATTTATAATTAAGAAGAAACTTGCAAGAGCTGTAACGTAATACAATGCAATCTGTGAATGCTTAATTTCTATATGTCTACTAGGAATGTCCATCGACACAACTATAATTCAAGTGTATGTCCCAACAACAGCTTCAGAAGAAATTAAAGTTGATGAGTTCTCTGAACAAGTACAAGCAGAAATTGACAGAACATGCAAACAGGATTTCCTGATATTCATGGGTGACTGGAATTCAAAAGTTGGCAACAAAGGCAGCAGCAAAGTGGTTGGAAAATATGGACTTGGCAACAGAAATGAAGTTGGAGAAAGACTGATAGAGTTCTGCAAAACCAATGATCTATTCATCTCAAACACCTTCTTCCAGCAACACAAGCAGTGACTGTACACATGGACTTCACCCAATGGACTGTACAAAAAATCAAATTGACTACATCTGTGGAAGTCAACAATGGAAAAGCTCTATAACATCAACAAAGACAAAACCTGGAGCTGAATGTGGTACAGATCACCAACTACAAGTATGCAAACTCAAGCGAAAGTTGAAAAAGAGCAAGCCACTCATGAATGTAGCAAAATATGACCTTGAGAATATACCACCGGAATTTAAAGACTGCCTGAAAAATTGATTTGCTGCTTTAGATACAAATGACAGAGCACCAGAAGAGTTATGGGATGACATCAAGAAGGTTGTGTTGGAAGAAAGTGTGAAGTCTCTATAATAGGTGAAAAAGCAAAACGACCAAAATAGATGACCAAAGAAACTCTGAAAATTGCCCAGAAACACAGAGAAGCTAAAGCCAAAGAAGCAATCACAGAACTCAACAGAGATTTCCAATGTGCAGAAAGACAAGACAAGGAGAAGTACTACAATGATGCATGCAAGGAAATAGAAGCAGAAACTATTAGAGGAATAACAATATCAGCTTTCCTAAAGCTATGAGAGCTAAATAAAAAATTCCAGCATCAAACTGGAAAGTTACAAGATGCTCAAGGATCCATGTTGAATGATGCAAAGATCAAGAAAAGGTGGAAGGAATATACAGAGTCATTATACAATAAAGATCAAGTGGAGCGTTTCAACTTGTATCTTATGATCAGGAACCACCTGCTCATTCTCTTGCACAACCTTTACACTGATCAAGAAGCAACAGTTTGAATGAAACAAGGAGAAAAAGAATGGTTTAAAATCAGAAAAGGTGTACGACAAGGCTGCATACTTCCCCCTACCTCTTTATGCAGAACTAATCATCAGAGAAGCAGGACTGTATGAAGACAACCGAGGTGGGAAGACTGGTGGAAGACTCATGAACAGTCTTCGCTGTGCTGATGGTACCACATTACTGGCTGAAAGTGAAGATGATCTGAAATATTTGCTTCTCAAGATCAAGAAAGTGTCTTAAAATGGGCCTGCACCTTAATGTAAAGACAACAAAGATTCTGACAACTGGCAAAATCAATAAGTTCTTCGTTGATGGAGAAGAAATTGAAATAGTGGACAACTTCATCCTACTTTGATCAATTATCGATAAACAAACAACAAGCAGTCAAGAAATCAGACAACACATTGCTCTTGACAGAATAGTTATGAAGGACCCAGACAAGATTCTCAAGAGCAGAGATGTCTCTCTCCATACAAAGATTCGACTTGTTCAAGCCATGGTATTTTCAATAATGTCATATGGCTGCAAAAGTTGGACAGTGAAAAAAGATAGACAGGAAGAAAATTGATGCCTTTGAATTATGGTGCTGGCGACAAATACTGTGTATACCATGGACTGCCCAAAGAACAAACCAGTCAATACTAGAGGAGATCAAACCTAAGCTTTCTGTAGAAGCTCCGTTGACAAGACTTCGACTTTCATACTTTGGACACATCATGCGAGGAGAGAGATCATTAGAGAAAGACATGCTTGACAAAGTAGAAGGTCAATGCAAAAGAGGAAGGCCAGCAATGAGATGGATTGATACAACAACAGTAGCTATGGGTGCTACTCTGTTAACAATGAGATGCCTGACTGAAGACCAAACACAGTTTAGGACAACTATCCAGAGGGTCGCCATGAGTCGACAGCATTTAACAACAAGCTGTTTATCTTAGATGACAAATATGAAAAAGAATCTCCAGCTTGGGTTTCAATATTTTTCAGGCCATGGAAAATGACTGACATACAAGATTTCTGTATTTTCCATGTTTAACTTTAATCAATTCAAATCTATGCAGACTTTTATTCCCTCAGCAATGTCCTCTGATGCTCTATCCGAGCAACAGATCCACTGTAATGCTATCCGAATATCATTACCACGAATATACACTCATCTCCTCATTTATGATCAATTCTACCAATTTATCAGTTTGGCTGAAATTTCCTAAATTTCAGCGCCTAAAACATAGCCTCTAAATGATGTTTTTGGATTTTTTTGGACAATAAACTCTAGGAAGGCCTGCACGGGGCCGTACCAAGCCATAAATGCGCTCTGTGCAACTTGCACATCTGGCATGCCCCCCCCCCCATCACAGTTTTGTCATTTGCCTCCTGCCCAGCCAGCTCTCCTCCTCTCCCCCGTGCTGCCCCATCACTGCTGCTGCTTTTCATGTTCCCCTGGCAGTGGCGGCGGGGCGGACATCCAATTGAAAAAAAAAGATGTGGATCTTTCTGACTCCCCACTTGCATGCAGGTCTGATCCCTCCTTCCAAACTTAGGTCTCTGCAACTCTGCACTTGAATGGCTGGTGGTCCCTCCCTCCTTTGACACAAGAATACATCAGAGGGAGGGTGGGATCAGGCCAACATGCAAGCATGGCGTTGGAAAGACCCGTGGATTTTTGTTTTTCAATTAGAGCTCCACGCTGCCGCTGCCATAAGAAAACAAAAAGTGGTGGCAAGGCAAGGGCAGGCACTGTGAGGGGGGCCATGGCTGGCATCCTCAAATGCGCCTCTATTTTGTTTGCACCCTGTGCGGCTGCACTGCTCACACAGGGCTAGGTAAGGCACTGGGCTGCAAGCATATTTCATAAGGGAAACCTGCATGGAGTTTCCCTTTGGAAATTCAGGGACCGGCCAAGCTGCAGGCAGATGTTTCTCTGCAAACTTTGCATCTAGCTTGAACCACATGGGGGAGCCTTATTTCCTCTACCATTTTTTGTTCTTTCCATTCCAACAGAATTTTGGAAAGAATTTAGACATAAAAGGCTGAAAAAATGTCTGCCTATTTATTTTTTGTTATTTACTAGTTTTAGCTCATGCTTTTCCAGGTATAGTTGTGGTAGTAATAGTTTATCTGTCTGGGGGCAAAAACACTCTCTGAATATTTAATGGAACAGGACCAAATTTGGCCTAGAGGAAAAGCAGGTGAAAAGACACAGTTTAAAAATGGGCCAGAGTAGACAAAGACTTCTTGAGAAATAAAACACCCCTAAAAATGACAATGCATTTCTATGGGAAAAGCGGTTAAAGAAGCTGTAGCATACAGACATTGATTCACTATAACATAGCAGTTAGGGAATTGCACTTTTCAAACCACCCTCCCCTCGCATATCCTCTCCCCATCATAGAGACACGCAGAACCAACACAAATATAGATATACATCCTCTCATACCCACATACAAACACACATGCATGCACACACAGACACATAAAAAATGCATACACACACATGCATGTACAGACATACACATACACATCATCCCACTCACATGCAACATGCAGAAATGCACAGACACACATATACCCATCCATGTATGCATATACAAACACGTAGGCATGCACAGATACACATCCATATACAAACCAAATAGAGGCACAAACACATATTACACACAGGTTAAAAATAATTCCATGAGGCATGCACTTTTCTTTTCCCACCACACACCCTCCCTCCCTCCTTTTGCTGTCACTCTCTTATCCTTTTGGACTGGCTCTTAGTGTTGGAAATTCTGCTGTGAAACCTAATGACTGAATCATATAACTTTCTTCATGGTTGCTAGGTATGGAGTCACCTAGTAACTGAACCATTTAGTTTGCTACTAGTTGCTATCTCCTTGGGCTCCTAGTGAAGGAAAAGCACAGCAATACCCGTTGCCTTGGAACAGTGGCTCCCTGGGGTTGAATTCTAGAATCCATCCTTTGAAATCTGTTGACAGTAACTTTAATGGTTTGACATATTATTCATGCAATTTCATTTTATTATTCTTCTTTCAAAATCAATGGAATATTTGATTACTGATTCATTCAAACCACACCTTTCTCCAAGTTAGAGATGCACAATCAGACAACGCAGATGCAAACACAAAAGGGTTGGAAAGAATTCCATGAACCCTGCTTTCTCCACTTACTGGTTTGAGTAAAATGTCCTCTCACTGTGAATCAGCACAGGGACCTTTACCTGTAGAGGAAAAGTAATTCCACACAGGGGGAAATTTTGAAACTTTGGGCTTGTATAGAATATGAGTGCTATGTCTATGTATATGTTGCATGTATTTTGAAACAGGTGCAAAGCAAGCAAGGTGATTTTCAAAATGAACAGCATAGATACTTTTATTTCATTCCTTTTAGTCTTTGCCACTCAATACTCCCAGGCAGTATGTACAGCCATTTCCTTACTGCTCTCACCTGGTAACTACGCTTGTCACGAGATATCAACTCAAAGCATGAGTCACGCTTGGAATCCTTGCGCAGGTTGGCCGCTGTATGCACTGCGTAATCCTTTATATGAAATGCACCTTTGGGTTGCTTACCTGCAAGGCAAACATCGGGACATGACCAAATAGAGTTATTCACATAATGTCAAATTATCAAAGCAAAAGGAGGCATCAAACTTTCCAAAGAGTGGCATAGAGAAAAAGGAGGGATAAGCAACACAGAAGATGTCAGCAGAAAAGACTATTTGGTCTATTCAGCCTGCGGTGCAGTCACAAGCCTTACTCGATTTGTGGTCATCTTCTTCACTTTGTCATCAGGTTCTCTACCTGCATTGAGACAAGCTCACCAGTACCTATAACATGCAGACTTTCCTAAAGTTTCCAAGCTACAGTATACATATACTTTCTCTCTGGCAGTGGGTGCATGTGTGAACGTTTTCATGGAAAACAATACACATGGCCAGGGAACACCTCTTCTGAATGTGGAACAATGTACACTCCCCTTTTGCCACACAAAGTGGGTAATTTTCAGACAACTATATTTTCTGCACAAATTGCTATTTATTTGCGTAAATAGCTTTGAAAATTCTCCTTTCCATGTCTGTCCCATGCATTTCTTGATTCTGACATTATACTGCCCATATGGGGGGTAATTTTATAACAGAGTGTCTATGTGAAAAGTCCAAAAAGGTACCTATTTTAAATTTGCCAGTCACTTACCATGCAGGTGGTTTCCTGCACATAGGAAGTGTGGTGCAGCCTCTTCCTTCCTTCCTTTTAACTGCTACTAGTCTCGGCTTGATGATGCAACTTGCCTTGACTGGTTCCCGAGGAATGTATCTCCTATGTTTGGCTCCCTGCACCTACTTAAACCCAGAAACTCCCATTCTACCTCATTCTCAGATAGGTCTCATGAGTCTTACTTGATCAGCTGATCTTCGATATCTGATCTCTGCTAGCCTTCTGGGAAAAGAGTTGTTCTGTCTTCCCAGACCCTTGCCTACTTCTTGAATAAAGTTATCAGATTTTTGAAAAGTAAATCTGGGACACCCAGGCAGGGCTGAGCTGAGCTGGGAGCAGCAGGCGTACCCTCTCCTTGGGCATCTTTCCACATATATTTCAAAATGACCAGTCTAAGTAAAATTCAGTCATTTCAAAAGTTCAAAAAAGAAAGTAGCAGACCGTATCGAGTTATAAGCACACATAAATACATGTATACTTACATTTTATTTTATATATACAGATAATCATTTTACATATTTCTAAAATTTCTCATCTTTTTCCAGAAAAGAAGTTAATTTTACATCTTCTCCTACCAGGATGGAGAAGACTGTATTAGAGGGATATGCAAGAAAAGCAATATCCTTTACCTCTGTCCTGACTGAAATTGGGGACAGGTGGTGGCTATAGACCATGGAATCTGGGATAGTACCTCAAAATTGGGGACAATCCCCAAAAATCAGGGATATCTGGTAATCTTATTCTGCCTGTTGCTTTGATTTTGTTCTCGTGGCAAGATTGCTCTATTGGGTCTGTCCACATTGTTCCTGTGCTAAGGCTCTTTTCCTACTCTCTGTTAACAAGTGTCTATCTCTGCAGAGTATACCTTGAGCTTGTGCTTCAAGTCGTAGCAGCCTCTGAGTACTGGAGTGCTCAAAAGGAAGGGAAAGAGGACTGTTACAGGTGAATACGCACGACCTTGGTTGAGGTGTTTCTGAGAAGCTTGACCTAGCCATGACACTAATGTATAAAAGTGACATAGGCTCTAGGTGCTTCTATAAAATAGTCTCCCCGAACCAGCCCCAATAGTGCACAAATTTACATGTGCTATGAAAAAAAGAGTTAATGTGTGTCCGTACTCCCATATTTTTTTAAATACGTGTAGACACTGCAAGTCCATCTCTACTTCACCTAAACTCTGCTCTTTTTTGTGCAGATACTTCTTACAAACGTATACAGTTGAACAATTTTATAAAAGCCTTTTCTCTGAAGCACAGAAAAAGGCTTTATAAAATTACTCCCTTGAGAAATTATTCTGAAGGTCCTCCATGCTCTCCGTGCAAAAGAATTTTCTCACATTCCTTTCGCTTTTTTCTCCCTGAAGTTTGATATCACCACCTCAGAAGAAAAAATACTCTATGGACAAAATAAGAGAAGAATTGAAAACAAGACTGACATTCTTCATATTGTCATTCCTACACTCCTCTTTGAGTAATTCTATGTTCCTACTGGAGCTCACCCCCCCCCCCCCCCCCCCAAGGCTTCCTATTGGTGCAATCCCCTAAAATGAGAGCTGAGCAGGTGCCCACAGCCTCCCTGCAGGAACTCTTCATAATGTGCTGGACCGAGTTTCCATAATTTCTTGGAAATGAAGGTTAAAAAACTTAAAGATGCTAACTTTTTATTGGTCTGTAGCAGACTATACTGGGGATCTAGAATTAAAATAGCAGCAGAGTTCATCTGGCAGAACAGTCTATCTGCAGCAAAAACAAAGAAGCCGGTGGCACCTTACAGACTAACCAGTTTACTGAGGCATGAGGTATTTCATCAGTTTACCTTCAAGCACAGTAGTAAGCAGAAGTCCTAGTGGAAATGCAGGTACTTATACCATGGGTCTGCCAGGTGTGCTAAGCAGGACACCCAGGAAGCTGGCTTTCTGTACAATGATTTTGTGGTCTGACATGGAAAGAGAAGAGTATTGAGTGGGCACTGAACAAAGGATCTTGCATGCTTATCTACCTAAGATACTGGAAAGCTAAAAAGGCAATTGAAAGTATGCTGGGTAAGAAGGGGTGTCATACAGGCAGCCACACTCTGTGGCAGGCAGCTGGGATTTATCCTCAACAGTATGGACTAGGATAACTGGGATGGGATGGTTAGTGATTTTCTTTTGTCAGCTCTGTTAGTGCTAACTTTCTAGTTGTACATAAAACTTTCTAGTTGTACATAAAAATGTCTGTTGCTATGGAAGTTATACACCTAAGTTGAAAAATGACATAGATGAATGTAACCAGATGCCTAAGTTGTTCCTCAACAGATGTAAAGTGAGATTTTTAGAAGAGATATCTAGGAAGAATCTGGGATGTCCAGAGCACAATGCCCAAAAATCCAGGGGAGTGGCAGCAGTGAAGGGTGACATGTACTGTACAAATGCCTTCTGAAATCACTGTCTCTGCCCCAAAAGACGAATGTCCCAGTAATTGTTCAGCTGATGGGTTTGTGCAAATAGTAAGACTGGATCTCCAGGAACAAGCAGGAATGTAGTCATCACATATGGGTATCGTCAGTACCGACGGAGCCCACGCGGGAACGCTCCTCAGCGTCCAATCAGAACGCTTTTGGGAGCATCCCACAGCGCCTGCGTGCTGCCTTCCCGCCTTTCCCAACTGCCTCTCTCCAGTTCTTCTTTTTCCGCGGAGCCAGCAGTTCGTGTTTCCTGTCACCGAAGAAGAATTTCTTTTTTATTTCTTTCTTTTTATGGTCGCGTCTGCCTTCTTCGACGCTCTACCGGTACCGCCGGTCTTTCTTTCTTATTTCTGTAAAAAAAAAAAAAAAATAATAATATATATTTCTTTTTTCCTTTTCTTCAGGTGCACGCGCCTTTTTGGAAAAACCTGCTTCAGGGTTTAAAAAGTGCACCAAGTGTGGCGGTACCATCTCCGTCACCGACACCCATGAATGGTGTTTAAAATGTTTAGGTCCTGACCACTCCATCACGGATTGTGTGTCCTGTGCCATGATGTCTAAAAGAGGTCGGCAGAACCGAGCTGCCAAGCTCAGTACCCTGTTTCCCTCTGATGCGACTTCGGTGGCATCGACGTCTTCCAGGGCTTCTTCTTCCTCCCATGGATCTCAGGTAAGTAAACATAAATCCAGCCGGTCCTTGAAGGGTAGATCTCCTTCTAAGCATCGAGATGCCTCTGGCGTTGCCCTCGAGGATTCTGCACCGGCAAAATTACCCCGGCGGGAGGCTTCAGCTTCCAAAGCATTATTGGGGTTCCAGGATGTTCTAGATGGCTCGGCCTCGACAGATCTCCTGGTGCCATGCTCTGGGGTACCGGTGGTTCCCACCAGTACCAACATCCAGGCATTGGCGGCGTCCATGGACCAGAGAATTCTGACCATGGAACGCAGTCTGGCGGCTTTCCTTGTGGCATCGATGCCCTTGGTACTGCGACAGACAACTCCACCGGTACCGGCATCGGTATCGGTAGCATTGACATCGGCATCGGTGTCTGCTATGACGGTACCCTGTCCTCCGATGCCCTCCGGTACCGATTCTCCGGTACCAGTTATTCCCGGTACCGACCTTGGTCGGTATGGGTATCGGGCTCTGCAGGAGCATCCGGACAGACGATACTTCGAGTCCTCAGAAGAATCTGAGGATTTTGAAAGTTCTGTCGATGCAGCGATGCTTCTTCCAGAGGAATCCTCCTCCCCTAAAGACTTCATCAGGGAGGTGGCTCGGGGCCTGTCCATTACTGTGGGCCCTGAAACAGAGCCAAGGGCCAAGGAGTTGGAAATTTTACAATACCCAAAACTCCTAAGGAGGCAGCTACCTTACCCATTCATGAGATTCTATATGATCTCATGTTGAGGATGTGGGAAACACCTCTTACCACCTCTCCTCATTCTTGTAGACTGGATACTATGTATCGAGTCCCTCCTTGTCCTGGGTTCCATAAGACTCAGTTTCCTCATCACTCTATTGTGGTGGAGTCAGCTATGAGAAGGATGAGAAGTGCAAAAAGACATGCCTCTAATCCTCAAGGACATGAGTGCAGAACCCTGGATGCTTTTGGACGTAGAGTCTTCCAAGCTTCCATGCTTGCTGCAAGAATCAGTTCCTATAGTCTCTACATGGGAATGTTCCTAAAGGAGGTCACAGATAATTTACAGACTTTAAGTCCTTTCATTTCTGAGGATAAAAGACAGGATTTTCTCACTTGGGTCAAACATGCCCAAGATGTTTCTAAGTTCTCCAACCGTGCAGCCTTTGACTGCTTTGAGTGTATAAGCAGAACCTCGGCTATTGCCATAGGTGCACGTAGAATTGCTTGGCTCCAGGCATCTGATTTAGAGCTCTGGGTACAAGATAAATTGGGAAATATCCCTTGTACTGGTGAGAACCTGTTTGGTAAAGATTGGCAGGAAAAAGCCAATGAAATGGATGCTGAAAATTCTACCTTGGATAAAGTCCACGGCTGATCCTGTTAGAAAGAAATTGTTCAAGAAAACATCTTTTTCTAAAAAGAAAAGATTTTATCCTGCTTATGGTCAGCAGGCATCTTCTGCAGGTCAGTTTTCAAGCAAACATCAGCAACCACCCAAACAGAAGAAAGCAAAGGCTGCTAGGCCTCCACCGGCACAGCAGCCTCAGCCTCCTCAGGGCCTT
Source organism: Ichthyophis bannanicus (assembly GCA_033557465.1). Lineage (NCBI taxonomy): Eukaryota > Metazoa > Chordata > Amphibia > Gymnophiona > Ichthyophiidae > Ichthyophis > Ichthyophis bannanicus. The sequence goes on from CM066032.1 coordinate 646,378,349, forward strand.
TGACTTTCAGCTAGAGAACTTAGCCTTTCTGGTTCTGGAGGGACCAGAACCGTCCACCATTCCAGGAAGGTTATGTCATTTTGCCCCCAGATGATAGCGCTTCGACCACAATCTAGCAGACCCCTAAGGAAAAAAGTTACAGCCCCATGGTACACAGAGGATTTGAGATCATCACTTGCCCAACTATGGAAGCTTGAGAAACGCTGGCGTCGATCACGCTCCATGGAAGACCAGTCAGCTTACATCCACCAGCTATCCGTCCACCGCAATGCTATCACAGTTAAGATGAAACAGTACCACACAGACACCCTGAAGCGCTCATTAAATAAACCTCATGATTTGTTCAATTTAGTCAAGTCTCTCTCTCTCTAAAGAACCAGCTCCTGAACAGCATTGTGAAATCCATCCCCAGGAGTTTGCAAATTACCTACAATCCAAACTATCCCAGACAAATAAACATCCAATAGAAGTTGCATCCACAGACCAAGAGTGCTCAGTACCTCTAACTTCTTTCTCTACTCCTTCCAAGAAGCGTGTCGAAGACTTGATCATATCCCTCAATACTACTACTGCACAAACTGATCCTTACCCAGTTTTCTGGATAAAGGAACTTCGCAGTGACTTCAGCACAATAATAACCAGAATAATGAACATGTCATTCACAACCGGTACTTTCCCTTCTACCCTCAAGCATACTTCGATCAGACCGCTCCTAAAAAATAGCAAGTTGGATCCCCAAAAGGTAGAATCTTACAGACCCATTTCAAGTATACCTTTTCTCGCAAAGTTAATCGAAAAGGAGGTACAACAGCAGTTACAAGAACACATTGATGCTGCTGCCCACTGGATCCATGTCAACATGGATTCAGAGAGTCGCATGGTGTGGAAACTCTCCTTACTACACTCCTCAATGATATAATTTCCGGTGTCGACAACATCCGAAAGGGCATCGCATTCATTTTCCTAGACATCGCTGCAGCCTTCGACTCGGTAAGTCATGAGCTTCTCATAGTACGGCTAAAAGAGAAAGGCGTCTGTGGAACATCACTTGAATGGTGCAGTTCTTACTTGTCCAGAAGATGGCAGCACGTGCGATCCGGTGGAACAACGTCGGAACCATTTCATCAAGGTCAGGGGGTTCCACAGGGATCCCCTCTCTCTGCCTTGTTGTTCAACATATACATGCAACCTATTTGTAATATCATCCGGTCTTTCAATGTAAGTTGCATGGTATATGCGGACGACGTCTTGCTCTATATGCCATTCGACATAGATAAATTAAACCTTTCCCCTCTGACCAATTGCTTCAATGCTATTTCTGAATGACTCCTGTCACAAAACCTCAGAATATAACATAAAAAGACTGAGGTGCTCTTCATATCAAGGAACCCGAACTTCAGCCCTCCACAATACTTGAAGGTGAAAGAAGCCGATCTACAATCAAAACCTACAATAAGGTACCTTGATGTTACACTGGATCAAAACCTCAACATCAAAGCTCATATAACTAACACTGTAAGAGCTATTTACTACAAGATCCGTTCACTCAGACATCTATGCCCCTTGCTTGAACCAGAGGATTTCCGTATTATTTACCAGGCTCTGATCATGCCCCATTTTGACTATGCTAATGTCATTTTACTAGGACTCCCCCAATCCATTTTGTACCCCCTTTGGCTCGCAATGAATAGCGCAGCGAGGGCTCTACATGGAGCTTCTAGGAGAGAACATGTGACGCCCCTTCTGAAGCAGTTACACTGGCTTCCTATACACGCCAGGATCATATTCAAGACAATTTTACTGACTTTCAAGGCGGTAAATAGTCTCTCCTCCTCCTCTCTGAGCGCATCAAATCCATAACCCCGAATAGATCAAGAAGATCCACAGCAATAAATATGCTAAGGTTTCCTCGAGAATTAACAAGCTGCACCACAACAACAGCAAATAGGGCTTTCAGTCTCTGTGCACCAAGACTCTGGAACACCTTACCAACAAACATCAGAGCGATCACTAACCTTATCCAGTTTAGAAAGGCCCTCAAACACTATCTTTTCCTCAAATACTTCCCAGAGAACGCTGAATCACAACCCCTCCTCAATAGTTACAGCACCACCAAAACACCTAGCGAGCCTTGAGAACACATTTATCAATGTGTCCTTGACCATTGGAGTGCACGTTTTATGTATCTCTATGACTCTAAGATGTAAATAGTTACCCTGGTATTCCAAGTTTTGCTGCCCTATTATTTGTAATACTTCCTTGTTATCCAAGTTTGTTGTCCAGTTTATTGTAAACTCAGACACATGTTTTCCTGTCTGATTTTTTTCTGTTCTATGTAAACCGCGCTGATACCGAATAGTGCGGTATATAAGAAATTTTAAATAAATAAAATAAATAAATAAATAAGACTTCCTGTATGCCTTTCCACCCATTCCCCTAATTCCCAAAACCCTCTTCAAGCTTCAGAGAGACAGAGGCCACATGATTCTCATAGCACCACATCGGCCACGGCAAATGTGGTACCCTCTGCTTCTACATCTCTCTCAAGCTCCCTCCCTGGAGTTAGAGTCTGCTCCAGGTCTCCTATCTCAGGAGAACGGAATGTTATGGCATCCCAATCCCCAGTCTCTGCATCTCAGGGCTTGGTTGCTGAAGGCCTAGATCTCCAAGATCTTAATCTTTCTCAGCAAGTGAAAGATGTTCTTTATGCTTCCAGAAAACCTTCCACTAGACGCTCTTATGCTTTCACGTGGAAAAGGTTTACTATTTGGTGTTCGGAAAAGGGTCTTAACCCCCTTGCGATACCTCTGCAATCTTTGCTGGAGTATCTCCTCCATTTATCTAATGCGGGCCTTAAGACAAATTCAGTAAGAGTCCATTTGAGTGCTATTGCAGCTTCTCTTAAACCTCTAAATGGACAGCCTATTTCCTCTCATAGCAAGATTTATGAGAGGCCTCCTTCTAACTAAGCCTCCCATTAGACTACCTCTGGTGGCATGGGACTTAAACCTGGTTCTTGGGCAGCTCATGAAGCCACCTTTTGAACCTTTAGCTACAACCTCCTTAAAATTCCTTTCTTGGAAGGTTATCTTTTCAATTGCAATCACATCAGCATGCCACATTAGTGAGTTGCAAGCGCTAGTAGCTAATCCACCTTATACAAGGTTCCATCATGACAAGGTAGTCCTTAGGACTCATCCACACTGTATGCCTAAGGTGGTCTCGCCTTTTCATCTAAACCAAGAGGTCTACCTACCTGTCTTTTTTCTAGGACCTCATTCATCAAATGCAGAAAGGAATCTTCATACCTTGGACTGTAAAAGAGCTCTAGCTTTTTACTTACAAAGAACACAGCAACATAGGAAGTCCTCTCAACTCTTTGTTGCTTTTGATCCTTCTCATTTGGGACTTCCAGTCTCCAAGAGAACACTATCTAACTGGATTGCTCAGTGTATTTCCTTCACCTATCAGAGTAAGAACCTTTCTCTGGAGGGCCATGTCACAGCTCACAATGTGAGAGCCATGGCAGCCTCAATGGCTCATCTGCACTCTGTGTCTACTGATGACATCTGTCGAGCAGCCACTTGGGCCTTGGTTCATACCTTCACAGCCCATTACTGCTTGGACAAGGACTCCTGCCAGGATGCCTTGTTTGGTCAGGCTGTTCTCAAACACCTGTTCCATACCTAATCAACTCCTGCCCACCATCCCTGGTAGGATGCCAGAGATCATTGGGGGGAAGTGGAGCCCTTTTCAGGGACACACAACTTCTGGGGTCTCTCCCTGCCACCTAAAGCTAGGGAGTCCTCATATGTGATGACTACATTCCTGCTTGTTCCTGGAGATAGCATAGTTACTTACCTGTAACAGGTGATCTCCGGGAACAGCAGGAATTTAGTCCTCACAACCCACCCACCTCCTCTAGGAGTTGTATCTCTCTATCTCTTTCCTTTCCCTCTCTCTCTCTTTGTCTCAGCTTTAAAACTCAACTGGAGAGAGGCAGTTGGGAAAGGCGGGAAGGCAGCACGCAGGCGCTGTGGGATGCTCCCAAAAGCATTCTGATTGGACGCTGGGGAGCGTTCCCGCGCGGGCTCCATCGGTACCGACGATACCCATATATGAGGACTAAATTCCTGCTGTTTCTGGAGATCACCCGTTACAGGTGAGTAACTATGCTATATATGCATAAGTGCAGGCCATTTCACATATGTGGACATCCTTGAATTGCACAGCTGCAGAACTGGGTACTTGGACATGTTGGCAGGGGTATTTCTATGTTATGAGACATGCATGTCCTGGTAAGCCATTTCAGATAAGCTAACATGTGGCGGCGGGCCACTAATATGTTTGGAATATGTATTTGCACACAGGTTTCTTTGTCCAGGAAATATTAACTGTGACGACAAAAGCACATTTTGCTTTTCCCCCTGGAAGTGTTGCAGCCATAAAACAAATACTTTTTGGCATTTTATTAGTGGTCAGGAGCAGGTATAGGCACGGATGCCTCACTAACCACGGCTAGACATGCTTGTGTCATACTGAAAGCGCACTGCAATGTACATCTGCCTTGCTCTGCCCAGATAATGCCCCCATGCTACATTGACATGCTTGCACAGGGGATGTCTCTGTGATTGCATGTCTGAATGCCTGTTTTCAGACGTCAAAATCACGACTAGAGTTTCTAAAATTACCCCCATACTGTATAAGAACCTAACACATAAGGAGCTAAATTGATCGAGACAGGTGGCACTTTAGAAACTAATCAGTGTATTGAGGTGTGAGCTTTCTAGAACAAGAGTCCAATTTCATCAGCAGGTCAAGGAACTTTTGTCCTTGAAAGCTCATGCCTCAATAAATTGGTTAGTCTATAAGGTGCCAATTGCCTCTGTCTTTTTTGCTACTTCAGACTAACACAGCTCGGCAGTTAAATAGTGAGGTTTAGGTGCAGATGGATGTGAGTTATGATACAGTTATATTGTACTACTGTGCATATACATATGTATTTATTTATTTATTTAAACCGCTTATATACCACAAATATGTCAAACATTCTATGCAGTCACAAATACAATCTAAAAGGACTGGCAACCCATCTCTCCCACCTATCAGACCATCTCTAGGGCCCCCTCTGACCATTTAACTAGGGGAAAAGAAAAGTCTTTACGGCTTTTCAAAAGCACCTCTTATCCAATTACTGCCTTAAACCAAGAGAGAATTTATTCCACCACATGGTAGCTGCTGTTTTAAATGCTTGCCCCCTCCACTTCTGCTGTCGCACGTCATGATGATCCGGGATAGCCAACAAATTACCCTGGCTTGATATTAACCTACGGCCTGGCTGGTTCCACTGCAGCACAACCTGCAAATAACTTGGCCCTCCCTCTCTCAAAACCTTGATCATCAATACTAGCATTTTGAACACGCAGCACTCACATATCAGGAGTCAATACAACTGCTTCAAGACATTTCTAACTAATTCCCTCAGACTCCTACCAAACACCACTCATGCAGCTGCATTTTAGATCACTTGCATCCTCTTCACTAACACCTCTGCAACTCTGCAATCACTGGTGCCTGCGATACTATCTGTATATAAGGCACCAGGGAGACAGGAAAAGGCAAACTGCTGTCATCACCTGTATACTATAACTTCTCCTTTAGGATAGAATCTGTTAGCAAATGAAAATTCTCTCAACACTCCCCAGCGTACCCTACGGTCTTCTAAAGCAAACAGTAAAGCAAAGGGCTGTAGTTCTCCCCTTCTCTCCTAGAATAAGAAAATCAAACAACTCACCTTTTTCACTTCCATAGTAATAGAAAATACCTTTGCTGAGAACACACCATCGTTTTTGCCACTCAGATCCAAAGAAGCCATGATCTAGAAAATGAACAGTCGAGAATGTTCTATCACCTGAGAATAAACATTAGCAGGACATTCCTTCTCTGAACCAGGCAAAACGCTCCCAGTGTGCAGAACAAGACTTTGTTTTCTAAATGCAAAAACTGGCACCAGACTGGCTCACTTGCTCCTATCAATCTGGCTGTTTTCACATTTGCTTTTTTTGTGGTAACTCTCCTTTAGGCAAAAGAGATGTGGTTTTATTCATATGTTTAATTGAAAGCTTTCTTTTCCCTCTATACTTAGAAAAGCTAGTCAGTGGTTTATAAACTGTGCAAACTCAGGACACTGAAGCCTGTCAGACAATTTCAGGCCCATGCCCACCTTGATCCCATGTCACAGAATTGGGATTTCTGACCCAGCTGAGACTGAAGTATTTTTTTTTTTTTATATCTACCTCTTTATTACTTTCTCTTCTTCTCAGTATACAATGAATATGTTACCTCGGCTCTTCTTTTCCAGGTATCCTTGTCTTACAACATGCTTCAGTTCCTGAGCACCCATCAATACAATTTCTTCTATGTCTGAAAAAAAGAGAAAATTGAAACCTGTCTGTGAAATGTGAAAATAAACATTTCTTCCATACTAAGCTTATTTTATTTATTTATTTATTTAGACAGTTTTGTATACCGCCTTATCCTTCAATCAAAGCGGTCACAACACAATTGGGGGATACATTTAACACGCGGGGATATGAGACACATACACTAATACTTACAGGGAACATGGGCAATGGAGGGTTAAGTGGCTTGCCCAAGACCACAAGGAGCATCTGTGGGACTAGAAACCCCAGTCCTTCCGGCCCAAGGTTGCTGTCCTCTAGTGGGATTTGAACCCCCGACTTTCCGGCCTGAAGTACCGTGCCCCAACCACTAGGCTACTCCTCCCTCATATTTGTCAGCAATATGGTTGCATCAATAGATGCAATAATCCACATTAGCTAATGACAGGAAAAGCAAAGCATACCTCATAGCCTGATACAATGCCATGTCTGCCTTTTCCATCAACAACTCACAGTTTTCCACCTTACTACATCCTATGTTTGGAACAACCTTCCAGAACTAGTGTACCATGATGCTCTCTGGACATATTCAAGTCCTTCCTAAAAACCTACCATTTCAAAATAGTTTTAAAACCTTAAAACTTGATTCTCCATGATAATAGTCTTGGTAATTTTAACCCACTTTAGTGTAAAAAGATATTCCTGAAATAGCTTATTTGTGAGATAGGCTAGACATAGGATTAGCAATTGCAGATTCTATATGGGGTAGTGTTTCCAAACGGGTTTGTTTTGCACATATCGTGAGGGAAAGGAATCTCATTTGTAAGTTAGAGTATGGCGGATATGTCTGATTCTCACATTTACTGCTGGTGCTTATCTCAATGCTCGCACTGCACCAAGAGAGCCTTCCTTCTGGGATACAGGTAATAAATGAAGGTACACCGAGGGCTTGATGCACAAACTCTATGCTAAAGCCCAGCACTGAAGCTCTAGCACAGGGATTCCTGAGCAATGCTGTAAGCAAACAGTATGCAAATGAGGTGTATGCAAAACGTCTTTGCTAAACAAGGAGAGCAAGTCATGATGGTGCAGCATGAGCAGAGGGGTTTAGGTGTTCCTAACTTTTGATGCATAATATGGCTAGTCAAATGCACCATTTCAGGGATTAGCTGCTGTTCCATTACACTTCCTACAGGTTGGGAGCCTCGTTACTCCATCCTTTAAAGTTTGGCTTTTGTGCTGCATGTTCAGGCTGGAAACTTGAGGGGTCATCATTTGATTAATTCTTTGTGTAAAGCTTGGCGCTGGCTTTGTGAGAGTTTATTTTATTTATTTATTTGTGAGCTTTTCTATACTGCCCCTTCCAGAGATCAGGGGCGGTTTACAGAGAACAGAAACATAATAATGACATCGAACATATGAAACATAATAACTATTTACAATGAACAAAAACATATCGTTTTTTTTAGTCTTTTAGACTAAAGTTATAGTTTAGAGTATAGTTTATAGTTTAAAGTTATAGTTTAGAGTATAATTTCACAGCTATGTGGTTACCTATCAGAGGGAATGCAATTTAGAGTTTTCATAGGATGGGAAAGTAAGGGGGTGCAGATTTTGATGGATGAGGATAGGCGAATGCAGACCTTTTAAGATATTCATGTTACCCACAATATTAGGGCAAAAGATTTTTTGTGAACATCCAATTTCATCATCATATTTTGTAAGTGGATGATACTGTTTTTTCTGATTGGAAAATGGAGACCCTGGAGGAATGTTTATTTTTGGATGCTGAATGTTGTCTGTCAATCTCTGGCTTATTTCTGCATTGAGTGGTGGTGTTCAATCCATTGTGAACAAGTGGAATGAAGAGTTGGTGGTGGATCTGATTACACAAAAGGTAGAGCAGGCAGTTACGGAGATTATTAGTGTTACAGTGAATAAAGTATTCCAGGAAAGCACAGTTACTTACCTGTAACAGGTGATCTCTGGGAACAGCAGGAATTAGTCATCACATATGGGTACGTCGGTACCGACGGAGCCCGCGCGGGAAAGCTCCCCAGCTTTTCAGATTAAAAGCTTTTGGGGCCTCCCACTGCACATGCGCGCTGCCTTCCCGCCTTCCTGACCAGCTCTCGTCAGTTCGAGTTTAAAGCTGAGACAATAGAGAGAGAGGACAGGAAGATAGATAGAGATACAACTCCTAGGGGAGGTGGGTGGGTTGTGATGACTAATTCCTGCTGTTCCCAGAGATCACCTGTTACAGGTAAGTAACTGTGCTATCTCCAGGAACAAGCAGGAATACGTCATCACATATGGGGACTCCCTAGCTAAGATGCCTGGGAGATCCCCCTCCAAGGGTAAACCATCTTCGCATGGATCTCAGGCATCCATCCAGGGAAGGTGGGCAGGAGTTGTTTAAGTATGGAACAGGTGTTTGAGGACAGCCTGACCAAACAAGGCATCCCGGCGGGAGTCCTTGTCCAAGCAGTAATGGGCTGTGAAGGTATGAACCGAGGCCCAAGTGGCTGCTCGACAGATCTGATCTATGGACACAGAGTGAAGATGAGCCATAGAAGTGGCCATGGCCCTCACATTGTGAGCTGTGACATGGCCCTCCATAGAAATGTTCTTACTCTGGTAAGCAAAAGAAATACACTGAGCGATCCAATTGGAAAGTGTACGCTTGGTGACTGGAAGTCCCAAATGAGAAGGATCAAAAGCCACGAAAAGTTGGGAAGACTTTCGATGTGGTTGAGTCCTGTTGAGGTAAAAGGCAAGAGCTCTTTTACAATCCAGAGTATGAAGGTTCCTCTCTGCACTGGATGCATGAGGAGCCGGGAAAAAGACAGGTAGATATACCTCTTGATTAAGATGAAAAGGCGAGACCACTTTGGGCATAAAGTGGGGATTCGTCCTAAGGACCACCTTATCATGATGAAACCTAGTATAAGGTGGATGAGCCACTAAAGCCTGCAGTTCACTGATGCGGCGAGCCGAAGTGACTGCAATAAGGAAAACAACCTTCCAGGAAAGAAATTTGAAGGAGGTAGAGTCCAAAGGCTCAAAAGGTGGCTTCATAAGCTGACCTAGAACTAGGTTCAAATCCCATGCTACCGGAGGAGGTCGGATGGGAGGTTTAGTTAGAGTCAGGCCTCTCATGAAACGTGAAACAAGAGGATGAGAGGAGACAGGTTGTCCATTTATAGGTTTTAAGGATGCTGCAATAGCACTCAAATGGACCCTTACTGAATTCGTCTTAAGGCCTGCATTTGAAAGATGCAGGAGATAGTCCAAGAGGGAATTCAAAGGAAGTGCTAGAGGGTCAAGACCCTGCTGAGCACACCAAATGGAAAAACGTTTCCATTTGAAAGCATAAGAACGCCTCGTGGAAGGTTTCCTAGAGGCATGAAGGATATCTGTCACAGGTTGAGAAAGATTAAAGTCTTGAAGACTTAGGCCTTCAGTAACCGAGCTCTGAGATGTAGGGATTTGGGGTTTGGGTGCCACAAAGTCCCCTCCTCCTGAGACAGGAGGTCTGGCGCAGCTCCCAGGTCCAGGGAGGATCCCTGGGAGAGATGCAGAAGTAGAGGGAACCACACCTGGCGTGGCCAGCGGGGAGCTATGAGGATCATAGTCCCGTGATCCCTCTGGAGCTTGAACAGAGTCTTGGATATTAGAGGAATGGGTGGAAAGGCATAGAGGAATTCCTGACCCCAATGCAGGAGGAAGGCATCGTGGGCCTGAGCTCCCTGACACTGAGTTCTGGAACAGAACCGGGGAAGTTTGGCATTCCACGGACTTGCAAAGAGGTCTATGTCCGGGGTCCCCCATTCCTGAAAGATTCTGCGTATCTGGTCCATATGTAGGGACCATTCGTGTGGAAGCAGAACTCGACTGAGTCTGTCTGCACGAGAGTTTTGAACTCCTGGAAGATACACTGCAAGAAGGTGAATTTGATGCTCTCTGGCGAAGGCCCATATTCTGAGAGCTTCGTTGCAAAGCGACAGAGAGCCTGTCCCTCCTTGTTTGTTTATATAGAACATGGCTACCTGATTGTCTGTCTGAACTAGGACAGTCAGGTTGACAAGGAGGGTATAGAAGACCTTGAGGGCAAGGTAAATTGCTCGCAGTTCCAGGAGGTTGATATGAAGGGTGGCCTCCTGTGGAGACCAAGTGCCCTGAGTGGAGAGGTTCTGAAGATGAGCTCCCCACCCTGTCTGGGAGGCATCTGTTGTGAGGGTTGCTTGGGGCAACAAAGGTTGGAAGGGGGCCCCCAACAACAGATTCTTGGTGGATGTCCACCATTGGAGGGACCAAAATAGACGGCTTGAGGTGAGTATTTGGTCGGAGAGCGCTCCAGATGCTTGAGTCCACTGGGTGGCCAAGGTCCATTGAGCTGCTCTCATATGCAGACGAGCGTAGGGCACCACATGTACCGTGGAGGCCATGTGGCCCAGAAGTCGCAGCATTTCCCGGGCTGTCAAATGACTGCTGGACTGAGCTTGGGAGGCCAAACTCAGCAGGCGTTGGGCCCTGACCTGAGGCAGGTAGGCCCTTGCAGTGATGGTGTCTAACTGGGCCCCTATGAACTCGAGAGACTGAGTAGGGATTAGCTGAGACTTGGGAAGGTTTACTACCAGTCCTAGATATTGCAGAAGACGCCTTGTGCGGTCCAGGGAAATTTGGGCCTGGGACTGAGAGGGAGCTCGGATGAGCCAGTCGTCCAGGTATGGGAATATGAAAATTCCCAGGCCTCTTAGAAAGGCAGCTACGACTGCCATGCATTTGGTGAACACTCTTGGAGCAGAGGCTAGACCGAAGGGGAGTACTCTGTACTGGAAATGTTTTCCCTGAAACAGAAATCGAAGGTATTTTCTGTGGGATGGGTGGATGAGTATGTGTGTATACGCATCCTTTAGATCTAGAGAACAAAGCCAATCCTGACTTTGAAGGTATGGAAGGAGAATGCCCAGAGAAAGCATTTTGAATTTCTCCTTGAAAAGAAATTTGTTCAATTCTCTCAGATCCAGAATTGGTCTGAAGCCCTCTGTCTTCTTTGGTATTAGAAAACAAGGGGAGTAGAATCCCGTCCCCTGTTGAAGAAGAGGGACCTCCTCTATTGCCCCCTGGGCAAGGAGGGAGGAGACTTCCTGACCCAAGAGGGCCAGGAGAGATGGGGGAGAATTGAACTGCCTCACCATAGTATAAGGAGGAAGGTCGGAAAAATGGAGTTTGTAACCCTCTCTGATGATAGAGAGGGTCCATTGCTCTGATGTAATTTGCTCCCATCTGGGAGCAAAGTGAGCTAACCTTCCGGGTATGGTGAGGGGCTCTGGTTGTTCTAGAGCCAGAAAAGTTAAGTTCTCTAGGGGCAAGTCAAAACCCCTGAGGGGGTGGAGCCTGCTGAGGCGTAGCAGACGCCGCAGGCTTTGACCTTGCCTGTTTAGGTTGCTGACGTTTAGCAGCAAAACGAGGCTGAGAGGATTGTTGGCCAGTATTTGTAGAAAATCTGGACTTCTTGTAATAAGGCCTCTTAAAAGACTTCTTCTTGGCAGGAGTGGAGGTAGACTTAGAAAGTCTATCTAAGGTGGCATTTTCTGCATCCATTTGAGTGGCCTTAATTTGCCACTCCTCACCAAATAAGTTCTCACCTGTACAGGGCAGATTTCGTAAGCCATCTAGGACCCAAGGTTCTAGATCAGAAGCCTGGAGCCAAGCAAGACGTCGGGCTGCTATAGCAATGCCCGAAGCCCTACCAGCACCCTCAAAGGAATCAAAAGCTGCCCTGTTGGAGAACTTTGAAATATCCAAAAGGTGTTTCACTAAGGAAATGAACTGCTCCCTCTTATCCTCAGGGATAAAGGGGGCAAAATGCCGAACTTTTAGAGCGATTTCACTGAGAAACATGCCCATGTAAAGACTATAGGAATTAATCCTGGCTATAAGCATAGTAGCCTGGAAAATTTTCCTGCCAAAAAAGTCTAGAGTCTTACATTCTCGCCCTGGAGGAGTAGAAGAGTGCCTTTTGGTACTCTTTATCTTCTTCATTGCAGACTTCACCACAATAGAATGGTGAGGCAACTGGGTTTTTTGGAAACCAGGAGAAGGGGGGACACGGTACATGGTGTCCAACCTGCGAGAAGAAGGAGACAATGTTAGAGGAGCCTCCCATAAGTCCATCAAGTGTTCTTGAAGGATTTCATGGATAGGCAGGGTGACTGCCTCTTTAGGAGACTTAGAGTATCCTAAAATATCCAGTTTCTTTGATCTGGGTTCCTTTTCAGAGGATGAAGCAATAGAAAGACCTTTAGCCATTTCTATGATGAAGTCCTGAAAGGACAAATCCTCTGGTGGAGACATTCTCCTGTTAGGAGAAGAAGGCTCCTCAGGAAGATCAAGGGAGAACTCATCAGAATCATCAGAGGAGTTAAAATCCTCTGAAGAAGCAGAGTATCCTCTATGTGCTTCCAACGCACGATACGCATACCGTTCGGTATCGACATCGGGCGTATCGGGTATGGGATCGGTACTGGGCAAAAGCCCGGATCCGGCATGCGGAACCGATCTGCGTTTGGAAGACGATGGCCTCGGTTCCGGTATGGAAGCCATTACCGGAACCGGACCCGGTACCGCTGGCTGCGGTACCGAGGGCGTAGCAGCATTAATAAAAGCCAGAATGGCCTGCTGCATGACTTGGACAGTATTGCCCATAGACGCCACTGCTGCCTGGATGTCGGTACCGGTATGGGCCGGTACCCCAGAGCAGTACAACAGGTGATCTGTCGAGGCCGCGCCATCGATGTCAACCTGTGACCCCATGATTGCTTTGGAGGCCGGAGCCTCCCGCCGGGGTTTTTTGGCCTGGGCAGAATCCTCAAACTCAGAATTGAGAGCCTCTCGATCTTTAGAAAGAGATTTGCTTTTAGAGGAACTGACGAGAGCTGGTCAGGAAGGCGGGAAGGCAGCGCGCATGTGCAGTGGGAGGCCCCAAAAGCTTTTAATCTGAAAAGCTGGGGAGCTTTCCCGCGCGGGCTCCGTCGGTACCGACGTACCCATATGTGATGACGTATTCCTGCTTGTTCCTGGAGATACTCATTATGAGGTGCTTTCATTCTAAGAAGAATCATTTGGAGCCTAAGAACTTTCCCTATATGTCTCAGGTTAACTGCTATGCATAAAGAATTGATTCTATTAAGGGGAGAATTAGGTGCAATTAAACAACCCTCCTCACAGGTACAAACTGAAAAAAATCCACCACCGCTCCTACAAAGAATCAAACAGCCCAGGAACAAATGGATCACAGTGGGCTCTGGTAGGCTGCGACCTGTAACATGAAGGCATCCTCTCCATCAAGAGATATCCCTGCATAATGCCTTCTCTGCCTTGGAAAATGAGAGGGCCCAATTAGTGGAAACTGAAGAGCCCTTAAATTAGAAGGTTAATGTCCAATCTACTGAAAAAGCGTAGTTACTCATCTGCAACAGGTGATCTCTGGGAACAGCAGGAATTTAATCTTCACATATGGGAGCCTGCTTGGGAACGCTCCCCAGCGTCCAATAGGAAAGCTTTTGGGAGCATCCCACTGTGCCTGTGTAGCTGCCTTCCCACCTTCCCACCTTTCCAGCTCTCCCTCCTCAGTTGAGTTTGTAGCTGAGATAAAAGGAAAGAAGAGAAAAAGAAGAAGACCTACAACTCCTAGGGGAAGAGGGTGGGTTGTGAAGACTAAATTCCTGCTATTCCTGGAGATCACCTGTTACAGGTGTGTAACTATGCTATCTCCAGGAATAAGCAGGAATGTAGCCTTCACATATGGAGACTCCCTAGCACGAAGATGCCAGAGAGATGACCTCCGGGTGCGCTGTGGATTACAGGCAGAACTAAGTAGGTCATGTATCCTCCAAGGATGTCTGGTATCGAAACCCAGGATGGAGGGTAGGAGTTGATCTAAGTCTGAAAGAGATGCTGGAGAACAGCTTGGCCAAACAAGGCATCCCAGCGGGAGTCTCTGTCCAGGCAATAGTGGGCAGCAAACGTGTGGACAAAAGACCAAGTTGCTGCTTTGCATATCTCATCAATCGCTACAGAGCGTAGATTTGCCATGGAGGCAGCCATGGCTCAAACATTATGTGCAGTGACGTGACCCTCAAGAGAGAGACCTGTACTTTCATAAGCAAAGGAGATGCAATCCACAATCCATCTAGAGAGAGTTCGCTTAGATACTGGCAAACCCAGGTGACTCGCATCAAAGGCGATGAAAAATTGGGAAGCTTTTCTGTACTTTCGAGTTCTCTGGAGATAGAAAGCCAAGGAACTTTTGCAATCCAGAGTGTGAAGGGTTGCCTCTGCCTTATGAAGTCTAGGGAAAAAGACAGGAAGGTAGACTGACTGGTTTAAATGGAAGGGCGAGACCACCTTTGGCATAAAGTGAGGATGAGTCCTAAGGATTATTTTATCATGGTGGAATCATGTATAAGAAGGGTCAGCCACCAAGGCTTGAAGCTCACTAATGTGTCTTGCTGAAGTAAGAGCAATAAGGAAGGTAACCTTCCAGGTGAGAAACTTCAGATAGTGGTGGCTAGAGGTTCAAAGGGCGGCTTGAGAAGCTGACCTAGAACAACATTGAGATCCCATGGCACTGGAGGGGGCTTAATGGGAGTTTTGATCCATAGAAGATCCCTCATGAAGTGTGCTACAAGCGACTGAGAAGAGATGGGTTGACCATTGAAGGGCATGTGAGATGCCGCAATTGCACTGAGGTGTACTCTTACCGAGTTTATTTTAAGTCCAAAGGAAGACAGGTGGAGAAGATACTCAAGTAATGCATCCACCGGACCTGAGAAGTGGCTAAATGCCCTCTGAAAACACCATAGAGAGGATCTATGCCATTTGAAGGCACCGGAATGACTGGTGGACGGCTTTCTGGATGCTAAAAGGATATCTTTAACCTGCTGAGAGAGGTTAATGTCCTGGAAGGCTATGCCTTCAGCAGCCATGCTGTAAGATGGAGGGACCATGGATTGGGATAGAAACATAGAAATATGACGACAGAAAAAGACCACATGGCCTATCTAGTCTGTCCTTCCATAACAACTACAACAGTCCCCTTTTTACCTTTAGAGATCCTCTGTGTTT
This sequence comes from Ichthyophis bannanicus, assembly GCA_033557465.1. NCBI lineage: Eukaryota > Metazoa > Chordata > Amphibia > Gymnophiona > Ichthyophiidae > Ichthyophis > Ichthyophis bannanicus. The sequence goes on from CM066032.1 coordinate 646,393,882, forward strand.
GTCCCATGCTTTTTTGAATTCAGTTACTGTCCTCATCTCTACCACCTCCACTGGGAACTATTCCACGGATCCACTACTCTTTCCGTAAAGAAATATTTCCGCATATCACTCCTGAATCTATCTCCCTTCACCCTCATCCCATGTCCCCTCGTAGCAGAACTTGCTTTCAATTGAAAGAGGCTCTCTCCCTGAACATTTATGCCACGGAGGTATTTAAACATCTCAATCATATCACTTCTATCCCGCCTTTCCTCTAAGGTGTACATATTAAGATCCTTCAGTCTTTCCTCATATGCTTTATAATGAAGACCACTAATCATTTTAGTAGCCACCCTCTGCACCGACTCCATCCTGTTCACATTCTTTTGAAGGTGCGGTCTCCAGAATTGCACACTATACTCCAAATGAGGTCGCACCAAAGACTTATACAGAGGCATTATCACCTCCTTTTTTCTGCTAGCCATTCCTCTCCGTATGCACCCAAGCATCCTTCTAGCTTTTGCCGTCGCCTTTTCTACCTGTTTAGCTACTTTAAGATCATCAGACACAACCACGCCTAGGTCCTGCTCTTCTTTAGTGGACAAAAGTACTTCACCCCCTATACTATATTGCTCCCTTGGATTGCTGCAGCCCAAATGCATGACCTTATATTTTTTAACATTAAATCCCAGCTGCCAAGTTCTAGACCATTCTTCAAGCTTAGCTAGATCCCTCCTCATGTTATCTACCCCTTCCTGGGTGTCTACTCTATTGCAGATTTTGGTATCATCCGCAAAGCACAGTTACTTACCTGTAACAGGTGATCTCTGGGAACAGCAGGAATAAGTCTTCACATATGGGTATGTCGGTACCGATGGAGCCCGCGCGGGAACGCTCCCCAGCGTCCAATCAGAAAGCTTTTGGGAGCATCTCTCAGCGCCTGCGTGCTGCCTTCCCGCCTTTCCACTGTCTCTCCTCAGTTGAGTTTTAAGCTGAGACAAAGAGAGAGAGAAAGAGGAAAGGAAAGAGAGATAGAGAGATACAACTCCTAGGGGAGGTGGGTGGGTTGTGAAGACTTATTCCTGCTGTTTCCAGAGATCACCTGTTACAGGTAAGTAACTGTGCTATCTCCAGGAACAAGCAGGAATGAGTCTTCACATATGGGGACTCCCAAGCTAAGATGCCTGGAGCCCTAGCATGTTGGTGATTGAAACATGCTACACCTCATATGCCCAGGCATCCCGAGGATGGAGGGTAGGAGTTGAAGAAGAGAGGAGCTGTAGGAGACAGCTGACCCAAGATAGGACTACAGACAAGGAGTCCCTGTATATATGATAAGCATCATGAAATATATTGAAATGAACAATCACAATATGGACCTCACCTACTGGATTGCAGGAAGTAGAGAGGCTGATGGAATCTACTGGGGATCCAGTAGAGGAATCTTCAAGGTGACCTCACTGAAGTGAGCTGAAGGTCAAAATCTGGAACTGACCGGTGACCCCAGGATTCAACTGGGGAAGTACAAAAACGGTAGGTCTTTAGTAGAAAGCTTTATGGAAAAAGCTGAAAACTCTTTTGGCTACAGAGTTAATTATAGTTAGGAGCAAAAGAGGAAGACTGACCGATTTGGACAAAACTGGCTTAGTCCTTGAGGGAAGAAGGGGTATGGAGAAAACCCCGTAATCCCAAGGAAGGACAGATGTCTGAGGAGTTGGAAACCTCAGATCTACTGAAGATCCCCCATGTCTCTCCTAACTGACGAGAGGTAGGAAGATAAAGGAATAGGGAGCTTCAGGGATACCTGAACCTAAGGTTATGGTAAGAGCTGTCAGTACCACAGCAGTGGTTGTGTGCATAAGAGCCGAAACATACTGTGAAATAGTATGAACATGTGAAAACCCACTGTCTGGAACAGATAGGAAGGAAAAAACACCTTTATGAGCACAGACAGTTAGAGAGGTAAGTATGTGAATACATATCTACCTAAAGGAAGTATCTCGACAGATACACACATATATATATGTGTGTGTAGATATATATATATATATAGGGGCATATATATATATATATATAGGGGCATATATATATATATATATGTTTATGGCGAGATCCAGGGGGCATAGCATATGCACACATGGCTGACAGACATATGCATCTAAAGAAAGCATATAGACATATGTATATATATGAATATATATATAGGTCTAAAGATAAATGTCTGCAATTAAGCAGAAAGAGATATGTCTACAGGAATCTTCACATGGAAGATGTGAAGAGGAATGATTCATCTCATAACAAGAAGGTGGAACTTACTTGAGAAGATATAGAGAATCTATTCCCTCTGGTTAAGATGGAGTAGAATGCTACCCAGTAAAATAACCAGAATGGTTGCGAGAAAACAGAGGATAATATTAGTCTGTAAACAGCAAGTCCTGAGTCCAGTAGAACTCTAACATGGTGAAGGGACAGAATACGCATAGGAAGAGACACCAGGTAGACCCACTTGAGGGACAAGGGGTGGGGTATCATGCGTTATTTAGTTAAATATGTGCTGTCCATGAAGGATTAGGATACCATGAGGACAAGCTGCAAGGAAAAAGAGCATATTTCCTGTAGGAATTTGGTAACTCTTTAGACTGTCACGTAGGAAAGGCTTATGTCCTTTATTAAAAGGAAATAGAAGGGTGTAAAGAACCCTCACAGTCATGGGAGGTGACTGAGAAAGCCTTTTTCAACCATATAGGATAGTCATTAGAGAAAAAACCCTCATGCTCTCTAGCAAGGGCCCATAGTGGAAAGCTTCTCTGTGGGATTGCAGAGAGCATTATGCAGGAGAGTTGGGAAATAAAACTGGCTGTTGGAGACAACCAGCTGCCAGCTCAACTATGCTGCCAACTCCAAGGATTTGGAGATGGCAGAAAAGAAGTTATAAGGATTATCCAAGATAGATGAGCACTATCTTGGAAGCACTACTAAGGTTAGACAAAAAGTAGTGGAAGACAATACTGGAACTTATAGAAAAGTACCAGTAGTCCAATCACTGAAGCTCCTGCATGGGCAGCTGCTGAATGGCACAGCAGAGAGATCTTTCTGTTTTTAACAGAGAGAACAGACAGAACAAGAGGAGAATATCCTGTCCCAGTCTGACGAGCTGCCCAGATGAGGAAAAGGGGGTTTACTCAAGAGAAAAAACTCTACACTGGAATGGAAAGGAAGACTGGAAAGGCTAAGAAAGCCTTCCATTGGTATGGTACCACTCTTACAGGAGAACCCTGGAAAAGAAGGTAAAGAATAAATAGGAGCCGAGGGGAGACTTGCCATATGCTAAGTCTGTAGAAGGAAAAATTCATGGTGGTACAGAAAAACTATCATGAGATAGTTTATTTATTTATTTATTTTATTTAACAGTATTTCTAAACCGCCTTATCTTATTAATCAAGGTGGTATCACAGCAAACAATCGGGTAAAGTGAGAGTGTTAAACATGCAGTGAGGGTGATATTTAGTTGAGTGTGTGTTGTATTGTGTGCTAGATTGGTTTGAGCTATGTACAATGTGTGTTGTATTGTGTGCTAGAGTGGTTTGAGCTATGTACAATATGGGCTATACAGTGATGCAAAAAACATTTTCTATACATACAGTGTTTAGGCGGTATCATGTGCTGTTATACATTCTCTGAGGTTATGTGATGTGACCATAGTGTTCTATGAACAGCATGGTTTTTTAGCTGTTTTCTAAAGTCTTTGAGGTCTGTAGTTGCCCTCAACTCGTCCGGTAGTTTGTTCCATATTGTTGGAGCAGCCATGGAGAGTGCTCTGTCTGTTGTGTCCTTGCGTGTGTGTTTGAATTCACTTGGGGTGCTGACTCGGTTGTGTTTGTTTTCTTCTAGGACGTGTGCTGGTGTCTGGTTGTATGAGGGTGTGCAGGCTGTTGGCTGATGTGTGCTGTTTTATCTTGAATAGGTTTATGATAGTTTTGTATCTGAGGCGTGCACCGATTGGGAGCCAGTGTAAGTCCTTTAAGGTAGGTGTGATGTGTTCCTGTCTTGCAGTACCGGATATTATTCGTGCTGCCGTGTTTTGTGCTAGCTGGAGTGGTTTGAGGGCTTGTTTCGGGAGTCCAAGGTATATCGGATTGCAGAAGTCCAGTAGTGGGGTTATCAGTGCTTGACAGACGGTACGAAAGTGTTCTAGGGCGAGGAGTGGTTTCAGTCTCCTGATGATTCGCATCTTGTAGTAGACTTTTTGGATTGTTTTGTTGATGTGTGGCTTGAGGTTTAGTTTGTTGTCCAGAGTAACTCCGAGGTATCTCACTTCTGATCTTATTGGTATAGTAGTGTTTTGTATCTTGATATTTGGCGGGTGTATGAAGCTTTGGTTCCGAGTGATGATTAAAGCTTCGGTCTTGTTGTAGTTTATTGCGAGGTTGTTGTTTTGACACCAACTCGTCATTTGGGTAAGGCAGTCTGTTATCTTAGAGAAGTCCGGGTTGTCGATTGATATCGGGGTGTATATCATGATGTCGTCTGCATATATTGTGTATTGAATGTTGTTCTCTTTCATGATGTTGCAGATTGGTTGGATGTAGATGTTAAATAGGAGTGCTGAGAGTGCGGATCTTTGAGGTACTCCTTGGCGGACATTTATGGTATTTTTTGGTAAACCTCTCTTCATTGTAGGAAGAGGAGGAAAACCCTGTGACCCATAGACATGAATATCCTGACAGCTCAGCATACCTAAGAGCAAGTGGATATCCTGGAAACAGGAATCCAAGTGTAGAGTTTTAAATGAAAAAACAGTGAAAAAACTTCTAATGAGAAGAAGTGAACTGTAGGTTATAACATATTAATTGGAACCCTATTGAGGGTTAATTTTCCTGGCTTGAGTTTGGATTCTTCAGACCAGGGCGAGGTTTCCCTTGTTTGGGAACATCAGCATGATGGGCAGGAGAAGAATAAAACCTTCTTCTTTTAGGAAAAGGAGGTTTGGTAGGGCATTTCTTACCTGATGGGGAAGGAGAAGGTTTAGGATGGCCCTCAGAAACAGGGAAGTCAGTGGAGCAATGAGCAACCTGACGCAAAGACTCCTTATTGAAGAGATTTTTCTCCAGTACAAGGAGTGTTACCCAGTCTTTGTTGTGCCCATCTGCTCAAGTCTGAAGCTTGGAGCCAGGCTCTACGTCGTGCTCCTATGGCTATAGCAGAGGTTCTGCTAACAGACTCAAAGGAGTCTAGGGAAGCACGAGAAAGAAACCTAGAGATATTCTGGCTATGACTAAGAAGCAAGGAATAGTCTGCAGCCTTGGGCTCTGAAAGAAAAGGAGTCAAAAGAGATAATTTCTCTGTGACCTCCTGAAGGGATAGACTCATATAAAAAATATATGAGAGAATCCTTGTTGCCAGCATAGATGTTTGGAAGGTTTGACGTCCAAAGGCATCCAGTGTTCTAGATGCACGACCTGGCGGGAAAGAAGAATGCTTCTTCTTGCTTTTTACCTTCCTCATTGCTGATTCCACTACAATGGAATGATGGGGAAGTTGAGTCTTTTGAAACCCTGGAGAGGGGGGCACCTGATACAGAAGAGCAGTTGCTGTAGAAGGTGAGGAAGCCCTTAAAGGTGTTTCCCATATTTTCAGAAGAAGATCCTGTAAAGAATGATGTAAAGGAAGCATTATATTTTCCTTTTCCCCAGAAGAGCCTTGTGTAGGATCATAGCCAGGGATAGGAATAGCCAGGAATGTTGCCATGTCAAGGAGAAATTTCTGAAAAGAAGGATCTCCAATGGGAACAATCCCTGGACAGGCTAAAGTTGAAGAACTAGCCTGGGCACCGGAGGATGTATTTGTCCGGTGCAAAACAGGATCTCTAATGAATGGATACTGGGACTGGCGGTTATGACCTGAGACAGTCAGTACTGTATCGTCCATGCTAGGTATCGACTCCAAACTAGGTATAGAAAGGAGGGATCCTGGTGAAAAAAGCATGGATGGAGCTGGTCCCGATGTTACTGCAAGTACCAGCATCGACACCGATACCGGTAGCTGAGCCGGAATCGAAGGCGATACCGACATTGAAAAAGTCATCGGAGGCTGCTCAAACGGTACCGAGGTAACTCGAAAGTCTCGGTGATTATCCTCGGTACCGCGCATACGGAATCGGTGAGTGTCAGTTCCGAGACGCGTCAGTACCCAGTCTTTCAGACTAGATATCGATTCTAGACTCGGCATCGAAGGAAGCGAATCTATCGATGCATGTCTAGAGGGTACCGACGTTAGGGGTCGTATCGGCGGAGCTGCCGATACTGGAAAGTCAATCTGGGTATCGATCGGTCCCGAAGGTACCGAGTACGCCAGATGATGATCCCTGGTGAGGAGTGGATCGCTCAACACCAGTGCCGATGCCGGGGTATCGGTACCACTCGAAACGGATGCCACCACCGAGCATAGCTCAGGTATGTTCTGTGAGGGGTGAGCCCCAGGAACAACCTGAAACCCCTGAGAGGCTTTGGAGACCAAAGGCTCCCGCCGGGGTTTTGAAGCCAATGAGGTCTTGAGGGCAAGGCCGGAGCCGTCATCATGCTTGGCATGAGACCTACCACCCAAGGATTGGCTAGTCTTAACAGACTGTTTGTGGGTTACCTGATCCTGTAGAGAAGAAATGGTCGGTGCCCTTACACTGGAAGGGAAAACTGTATCAAGGGAAACTCGAAATGGAGAATCTCTTCTCATAAAATTGTAGCCTGATGGCTCTGGAGGAAAGGGGTCAGGACCCAAACAGGTTAGACACCAGTTATTGGAGTCTAAAAAGAAAATTGTATTTCCACAGTTAAGGCACTTCTTAGGAGAAGAAGGCTCCATAATGGAGAGGCCTTACTGGCCCAAAAATTCAAGACAGAGACTGAGGGAAAAAAACTCCCTGAGTTTTAGGAAAAAGAAAAGAAAAACCACCGGCGGTACCGGTGGAGTCGGGGGAACAGCCGCAACCACAAGAATACAAAAAGTAAAAGATTTAAAGAAAAATTTTCTGCGGTGACAGGAAGACATCCTGCCGGCTCCGCGGAAAAACAAAAACTGAGGAGAGACAGTTGGAAAGGCGGGAAGGCAGCACGCAGGCGCTGAGGGATGCTCCCAAAAGCTTTCTGATTGGACACTGGGGAGCGTTCCCGCGTGGGCTACGTCGGTACCGACGTACCCATATGTGAAGACTCATTCCTGCTTGTTCCTGGAGATAGAGGCAAACCTTACCTGAAAGCCCTTCCGCTATATCACTAATAAAGATGTTAAAAAGAATCAGACCAAGGACAGATCCCTGGGGCACACCACTGATAACATCCTTCTCCTCAGAGTGAGCTCCATTTACTTGTACTCTTTGTCACCTCCCACCCAACCAATTTCTAACCCAAGCAGTAACTTTAGGGTCCATCCCTAGGGTGCTCAGTTTGTTTATAAGTCGCCTGTGAGGAACAGTGTCAAAGGCTTTACTGAAATCTAAATACACCACATCTAGGGCCCTCCCTCGGTCCAACTCCCTGGTCACTCAGTCAAAGAAATCAATCAGATTTGTCTGACAAGACCTGCTTCTGGTGAATCCATGCTGCCTCGGATCCTGTAATCCGCTGGACTCCAGAAACCTCACTATTTTCTTTTACAGCAGCGTTTCCAATAATTTACTCACCACCAAAGTTAAACTAACCGGCCTGTTGTTTTCAACCACATCCTTACTTCCGCTTTTCTGTAAAGGCACCACATGAGCCTCTCTCCAGTCCTTTGGCACCACTCCCGACTCCAACGAGGCATTGAAAAGGTCAGTCAGTGGAGCTGCTAGAACGTCCCCAAGTTCCCTCAGTATTCTCAGGTGTATCCCATCCGGTCCCATCGCTTTGCCTACTTTAAGTTGAGATAGCCTCTCACGAACACAGTCTTTTGAAAATTGTTCAAGATGTCCTTTGCTTCTGTTCCTATTTGTGGGTGTTTTCTGAGGTCCTGCTCCTGGTTCTTCATTTGTGAACACAGAACAAAAATATTTGTTAAGCAATTCCGCTTTATCCTTATCAGCTTCTACATATTCCTCCCCTGCACCCTTGAGTCTGACAATACTACTCTTGCCCTTCCTCTTCTCACTAATATATCTGAAAAATGTCTTATCCCCCCATTTTATTGCATTGGCTATTTCCTCCTCCTTTTGAATCTTTGCCTTCTTGACTACTTTGCTAGCTTCTCTAAATTTTTCCAAATACAGATGCCTGTCTTCCTCTCTCTGTGATCTCTTGTATTTCATGAAGGCCTCCCTCTTTTTCTTCACTTTTTCAGCTACTTCTTTCGAAAACCATAGCGGTTTCCTTTTCCTTTTGCCTTTATTTACCATTTTAACAAAAAGGTTGGGGGGAGTGGCTTCTCTAAGATGGCGGCGGCGTTTATGTGAGCAGCATGCCTAAATGTAAGGGCAAATCTCGAGCTCTCCCCACGGAGTCCATACCTGCCGTTTCTGGCCCAATGAATCACTTTGTACGGCTTACTGAGGAACAGAAAGGGGAGATTCGACAGGGCTTGGTCGCACCGGCTGAGGAGGGTTCGATCTCTCTCTCCCTGGATGAACGCTTTCCTCTTGCAGTCCCGGCGCTACTGAGCGGCACTTCGGGGCGCGGATCTGCAGCGACGCCTGAGCAGGCGGTTGCTGTGACGCCGGTGTGGGGCGCACGGAAGTTGACCGCTGATAGTGCTTTGACCGGGACTGAGAGCCAGATGGTTTTTCCTGGCAAAGAACAGCATGTCGAGGTGGTTGCTGCCTTATGTTCGGGGGCTGAGGCTGAGCAAAGGAAGAAAGAGACTGGAGTTCCTGTTACTGTGAGTCCCCCCCTGATAGAGCTTGTACGACCGGCTAAGGTGACTCTCGAGAATATTTGGGAGGCAATAAATCAACTTTCCCATGTTGTTAATCAACAATTGACTGTGTCTTTTTCTAATTTAGCCAAAATGGAGAGTAATGTCACTGCATTGTCTATGGACTCTGACGAAACGAAGAAACAAGTAGTTGCTCTTGACCAGAAACTCTTACAGGTTTCTGGTCTAACTGAGTCATTGATGAAAGATAATATGGTTTTGAAAGGGAAATTAGAGACCCTGGAAAATGCTACCAGAGCCTCAAATATACGTCTGCTGAATTTTCCTGTTCTCTCTGCGGTAGCACCAGTAGAGATTTTCAAGAAGTTCCTTCAAGAGTCTCTAATGATACCTTCTGATTTGATTCCTCCGGTTTCGAAAGCGTATTTTCTTCCTGCTGGTAAAAAGGAGGGGAAACGTGTAGTTGGTGTGTTGGAGATGAATTCGCTGGATGTGTCAGCATTGCTTCGTTCCCCTCAAGAAGAAGATATTGAGGTTTCCACTCTGCTGGTGACTTTCGCCCTGTCTTCAGACAGAGACTGGCTTCTTAAGATGTATTATAAAAAGAGAAATGTTCTGTTTATGGGGAAAAAGATTTCTATCTTCCCCGATATTGCTCGAGACACCCAGAGAAGGCGTAAAGCTTTCTTATTATTAAAACCCGGGGTACTTCAGTTAGGAGCTTCCTTTTTGCTGAGGTTTCCATGCAAATGTATTGTGGTTCATAAGTCTCAAAAATATGTATTTTTTCAGCCTGGGGATTTATCCACCTATCTCAGTACTCATATTGTAACATCTTCTCCTGCATAAGGTGCCCTAGCGTTCACTTTTGGAAGTGTTCCTCCTTCTCCGTCACTATGCTTATTTTTTTATTTTTGCCTAAGAGTATATACACATGGGGATCTCCTCCCCTGTGTGTGTTTTTTCTTTTTAGCTTATCCCCCCTAATTTGGGGACTAATGTAGTGTCACAGTGACTATCTTTATATAATGTTCTTTTATGAAATTGTTTAAGTGTACACTTTTCTGTACAAGCATGTTGCTTGGTTTAGTTATTGAAAATTCAGAAATAATAAAAAAAAAACCCAAAAAACAAAAAGGTTGGTTGCCCTTAAAATATCCCCTTTCAGTTTTTCCCACTGTTTTTCTACATCCCTCAGCTGTTCCCATCCAACTAACGATTCCCTGAGGTATTCGCCCATCTTCACAAAGTTAGTCTTCCTAAAGTCTAAGATCCTCACCTTTGAATGGATTCTAACAGCCCTAGTCCTAATACTGAACCACACCATCTGGTGATCACTGGATGCAAAATGATCTCCCACTACAACATCAGAAACACTTTCACCACTGGTAAGCACCAAGTCCAGTATGGCCCCTTCACGTGTGGGGTCTGTTACCAATTGCCTGAATAATTCTCCCTGTAGAGAATCCAGGATCTCCTTACTTCTAGATGATACTGCAGCAGGAATGTGCCAAACAACATCTGGCATATTGAAATCTCCTATCAGTAGCACTTCCCCTTTCCTAGCAATGCTGCACATGTCTTCAATTAACTCTCTGTCCACCTCTTTCTCTTGTGAGGGAGGTCTGTATATCACACCAATGTAAATAGATTTCTCTTTCCCTCTTTCTAGTTTAACCCACAATGCCTCCCCTCTCCCTTTTAAGCTCTGTAATTCCAAAGCTTTAATAATAGTTTTTACATATAGTGCCACTCCTCCTCCCCTACTTCCTACCCTGTCCTTTCTGAATAAAGTATAGCCAGGTATAGTTACATCCCAATCATGGTTTTCTGTGAACCATGTTTCTGTAACTGCTACTAAATCCAAGTCAGCCACTCCCACCAAAGCTTCAACATCAGGGATCTTATTTCCCATGCTACGGGCATTTATACACACTGCTTTCCATATGTTACCCCTGTTACCCATTTCCATAAAGTTATTTAATGTATCACCTACCTGGGGGCTTTCACTTACCTGGGGGCTTTCTTCACCTATCCCCAACAAATCTAGTTTAAAGCCCTCTTCAGTAGATTAGCCAGTCTACTACTGAAGACGCGTTGATCTTTCTTGGACAGATGGATGCCATCTCTGCTCTGCAACCCTTGGAACAGCATCCCATGGTCTAGGAAACCAAAACGCTCTTAATGACACTATCCACGCAGCCATGCATTCATCTCCAGGATGCGAGCCTCTCTGCCTTCGCCTTTACCCTCAACAGGGAGGATTGAAGAGAACACCACTTGTGCACCTAACTGCTTCACCCTCTGTCCCAGAGCCATGAAGTCACTTTTGATACGTTCTGAGGTATACCTGGCAGTATCATTTGTTCCAACATGGATTAGCAACATTGGGTAATAGTCAGTGGGCTTGATGAGTCTCGGCAAACTCTCCGTAACATCATGGATTTTAGCACCAGGCAGACAGCATGCCTCTCTGGACATCAAGTCTGGTCGGCAGATGGACGCCTCAGTACCCCTCAGAAGAGAGTCTCCAACCACCACTACCCTTCGTTTCCTTGTGGTTACCGATTCTGCAACTTTGGGGTACTTGAGCTCTGGTTCTTCCCTTTCCAGGGATGCTTTCACCTCCTCCACTTCCAGGGCTGCATAATGGTTCTTCAATTCAAGGGCTGGAGAAGTTGGGATTGGTGATTTTGCAGGCCCTGGTGACTTGTGTCCAACCATTGACTTTCTGTTGGCACCCATCTTCTCCTCTGCTGGAGAGCTTGGTTGCTGCAAGAAGCATCTCATCAATGTACTTCTCACTGTCTTGAATGCTCCTCAGCCTCGCCACCTCCTCTCTGAGTTCCTCCACTTGTTTCCTCAGAGCTTCAGCATGCAGGCACCCTGCACATGGAACCGGTCCTTCAACTGGCATTAGGACCTCTGTCTGGACCGAGGCAGAAGCTATAATGGGGGCAACAGCTTTAGCGATACGATTTTTCCCAGCCATTGTTCTGTTCGTGGAGCTTAGGTATCTGTTAAAGCAAAAGAGAGAGATCTACCAAGTACCAGCCGGTTTCCCAGCTGTCCTTTCAGAGAAAAAGCAGTTAAATCTCCTTAATTATATTCAAAATGTGCTGGTCCAATTCTCTGTGTTTTGTCAAATGGGGAGGTGCCCTATAAAGCAAGACTACTTGCTAGGGGAGGGTGGGAGTTGGGGTGGGTAGGGAGGGAACTAACACCTGATTAGGTGTTAGCAGTTCCCAAAGCTGAGGAGGTTACTGGAGTTCAACCACCTACTGTGCTCAAGGAACGTCCCACTAAAGCACCAAAAAAAGTAACCTTGCTTTAAAAATGTACAAAAAACCCTTTTTAAAGAGCTCCCAGTCAGAGAGCTAACAACTTATTATAATAAAATCAACCCTTAAATCCTTACTGTTGGTTGATCTGGAGAGCTTCTGTAGGAAAGCCTGAACAGGGCAGGGCACTTGAGCCTTTTGTGCAGGCCCTCAGGAAATCAGGCCCACTAACTCCTGATTAGGTGTTAGCAGTTCCCAAAGCTGAGGAGGTTACTGGAGTTCAACCACCTACTGTGCTCAAGGAAAGTCCCACTAAAGCACCAAAAAAAGTAACCTTGCTTTAAAAATGTACAAGCAGTGTCCCCTCTTCCTGAGAGAAGAGGATCTGGAGCAGATCCCAGATCTATGCGTTGAGCCTGAGACAGACGTAGAAGGAGAGGATACCATGGTTGTCGTGGCCAGCATGGGGCTATGAGCATCATGTAGCCCCTGTCTCTCTGGAGCTTGAAAAGTGTCTTGGGAATGAGGGGAATATGAGGGAAGGCATACAAGAAGCCTTGACACCAGTGGAGGTGAAAAGCATCCATCTGCTGGCTGTCTGGTGAAGGGGTCCTGGATCAGAAGCGAGGAAGTCTGGCATTCTGAGGACTTGTGAACAAGTCTATCTCTGGGGTTCTCCAGATCTGAAAGATGTGAGCTACCCTGTCTGCATGGAGAGACCACTCGTGGGGGAGGACTCAACTGAGTTTGTCCGCCAGGACATTGTGTTCACCCGGAAGATACACTGCAAGTAAGTGAATGTGATGCTGTATGGCAAAAGATCACAGATGCAGGGCCTCGCTGCAGAGGGTCCAACAGCCTGTTCTGCCCTGGTTGTTCAAGTAGAACATGGCTACTTGAATGTATGCTGGACTAGAACTGAGCAAATCAAAGATGGTTCTAGAAGACTTAGAGAGCATTGTGAATGGCTCTGAGCTCCAGCAGATTTATGTGGAGTTGTGACTCCTGATGAGACCAAAGCCCCTGAGTGGAAAGATTGTCTAGATGAGCTTCCCAGCCCAATATGGATGCATCCGTTGTCAGGGTACATTGATGTGCTGGCATCTGAGAAGGTGACTCTACTAGGAGGTTTTCTGGGGATTGCCATCACTGGAGAGACAAGATTAGGTGGGTAGAGACCGTTATGCTATCTCCCAGGTGACCGGATGCTTGAGACCACTAGGAAGCCAGTGTCCATTGAGCTGTGCGCATATGTAGATGAGCATATGGGACAACATTTACTGTTGATACTATATGACCCAACAGTTGTAGTAGATCTCGAGCAGTGAAAAACCTCTTGAAGCTTGCTTAAGATGCTAACTGACTGAGTTGTGCGCAGCGGAGTTGAGGCAAAAATGCCTTTGATTGCAGAATGTCTAAAAAAGCCCCTATGAACTCTAGAGTTTAAGAGGGAACGAGTTGGGACTTTGAAAGATTTATTACAAATCCCAAGTGTTGCAGCATCTGCATGGTGCGCGAGAGAGAAAGACTGGCCTCTAGAGAGGTGTTTGCTCGAATGAGCCAATCGTCTAAGTAAGGGAAGACAAATATTCTGAGAGTTCTCAAGATTGCGGCTACTACCATCATGCACTTTGTGAAAACTCTTGGGGTAGAGGCGAGGCCGAAAGGCAGGACTCTGTATGGATAATGTCTCCCCTAAAACATGAAGTGCAGGAACTTTCTGTGCTGTGAGTGAATCAGAATATGAGTATATGCCTCCTTGAGGTCCAGAGAATAGAGCCAGTCCTGACTCTGGAGATAGGGAAGAAGGGTACCTAGGGAGATCATTTTGAATTTCTTCCATACCAGGTGCTTGTTCAGTTCTCGGAGGTCCAGAATGGGCCTGTATCCCCCTGTTTTCTTTGGAATGAGGAAGTAGGTAAAATAAAAGCCCATTCCCTGCTGGGATAGTGGAACCTTCTCTATTGCTCCTTGAAGGAGGAGGGAGGTGACCTCTTGTAACAACAGAGCAGAAAGAGGGTCCTGAGAGCGGAACTCTCTTGGAAGAGTCTGGGGGGGGGGGGCCAGACTTTGTAGATGAAGTTTGTACCCCTCCTGTACTAAGGATAGTGTCCACTGCTCTGATGTGATAAGATGCCACCTGTGAGCAAAGTGACAAAGCCTGCCGGGGATGAGGGTTAGATCTGGAATCTCCAGAAGCAGAGCAATTATGTTCTCTAGAAAGGAGTCAAAGACCCTGAAGAGGCTGGGTCTGTTGAGGTGGCTGTGACCTAGGAGTCTGAGCCTTCCTTTGCTGTTTTGGTGGCTGCTGCCCCTTCTGAGGAGCATGGTGTTGACACTGTACAGCAGGGGTGTAAGAAGAATAGTACCTCTTCTTATTGAAAAAAGCTTTCTTTGCTGATTTCTTCTTAGCTGGGTTGGCCGTAGATAGTCTATTAAGTGTAGTGTTCTCAGAATCTAACTCAGAGGCCTTGTCTTGCCAATCCTTGCAAAAAAGGTTTTCACCAGTCCAAGGGATGTTACCCAGTTTGTCCTGAACCCATTGTTCAAGATAGTCAATGGTTAGAATGTTTAATGTTTTGTACATAGTTAACAATGTTTCTTGTAAACTGTTCATTGTAAACTGAACTTGTACCTCCACACAATTCACTATTGTTTATTGTAAACCACAATTGATCGCTAGGAAATCATGGTATAGAAATGTTAAATAAATAAAATAAATAAATAAAATCTGATGCTTGAAGCCAAGCAATTCTGCGCGCCCCGATGCAGATAGATGAAGTTCTGCTGATGCACTCAAAACAGTCAAAAGTTGCCCTGTTAACAAACTTTGAAACATTTTGAGAATGTTTTACAAGGGCGAGATAATCTGCTCTCTTGTCATCGGGGAGAAGAGGAGCCATTAATTCCAAATCCCTAGCCACCTCTCTGAGGAACATACCCATATAGAGTATGTAGGAAATGATTCTAGCCAATAACATGGCGGCCTGAAAGCAACGCCGACCAAAGGCGTCAAGGGTTGTCGATTCCCTACCTGGAGGGTTCAAGGAATGTGTTTTAGCACTCTTTATTTGACGCATCGCCAATTCCACTACCATGGAATGGTGTGGTAATTGCGTCTTTTGGAAACCGGGACACTCCAGTACCTGATGCATGGTATCAAGTCGTCAGGTATGTGGGGAAATGGTACGGGGCGTTTCCCACATACAAAGGATAAAGTCGTGAAGAATGCAATGAATAGGGAGAGTTGCAGCTTCCTTCGGGGTTGCAGGGTACTGAAGAATTTCAAGTTCTTCAGCTCTAGGCTCTTTCTCTGATGTCACCGTTATGGAGACCCTGAGCAACATCGCAGATAAAGTCTTGGAAAGACATGTCTCCAGAGAGTACATGTCCTCCAGAGAGGGCATACAATGCTGTGGGGATGGAGATGGGTTTTCTGGGAGAGTTCTCATGTCCCAGGTATCGTCCGATTCATCGTCCGAGGAATCGGAGTCCGAAGACTCAAAGTACTGACAGGTAGGATGTTCGCGCTGTACCCTTACCTGATACCTATCAAAATCAGTAGTTGAGTGGTGACGGAACCTCGGTACTGGAAACGGATTTGAGAGCAGGCATGGGTGGCAGCGTGGTAAGTGGCAAAAAAGTCAATGCAGGCTGTGTCAGTACCGGAACCGGTACCGGTGCCTGAGGGATCAACTGTAAAAGCTTTACCAGTACGGAGGCTGCCAGTAAGGCCGCTAAGCTACCCTCAATAGCCAGGAAATGCTTGGCCATTGGTACCGGAATTGCGGGCCATGACCCTAAGCATCGCACCAGGAGCTCTCCAGAGGTGGAGGCCTCGGGAGCATCCTGGGACCCCACTAAGGCTTTGGAGGCAAGGTCCTCCCCTCCAGGGCAATTCCCGAGGCATCTCGATGCTTAGAAGGAGATCTATCCTTGGAGGGCTGACCAGTCTTCGAAGACGACCTAGGTTTCGATACCTGAGATCCTTGGGAGGAAGATGAAGCTCTCGATGACATTGATGCTAATGATGTTGCATCTGAGGCAAAGAGGGTGCCTAGATTTGCAGCTCGGTTTTGTAGACCTCTCTTTGTCATCTTTCTGCAAATACACACTGACAGTAGATGATCAGGACCTAAACATTTTAGGCACCAGTCATGGGTATCTGTGGCCAAAATGGTACTGCCACATTTTGAACACTTTCTAAAACCACTGGATGGTTTTCCCATTTTGTCTATGACAAAAGGGGAGGCCTAGGCCTAAGATGGCATTGATGCGCCTGAAGGAAGAAAAGAATTCCTTCCCTCACAGATTTTTTTTTTAGAAAGATAGAAGAAAAGAAGAACGTACCGACAGGGGTCGGTACCAGCACCAACGAGAAGGCAAACGTGACCACAAATAAAAAGGAAAAAAAACAAATTTTCTGCAGTGACAGGAATTGCTTCTTGTTGGCGCCGCGGAAAATGAAGAACTGAGGAGGGAGAGCTGGAAAGGCAGAAAGGCAGCTATGCAGGTGCAGTGGGTTGCTCCCAAAAGCTTTCCTATTGGACGCTGGGGAGCGTTCCTGTGCAGGACCACATTCCTGCTTGTTCCTGGAGATTGCACCAAACATGAAGAAAAAAAAAATCACAAAACACAAAACCGCTACTAAGAGATTTCATCTTCAGAGGCACCAACTTGGGAACACAGTTCAAAGGAGAGAAGATGGTCAAATGCCTCCCAGGCTCTTCAGCCAGCAGGAATATGAACCAAATTGTTGGCGCAGTTAGTGCAGAAAGTGAGCACTCCAAAACTGATATTATCGTCCACTTGGGTACAAATGACCTGGCTACAGTGCCTCTACAGTTCAAAGAACGTCCAGATTCTGGGCGAGAAACTCAAAACCATTGTTAACACTATAGTGTTCTCAGAAGTTCTACCTGTTCTTGGTAAGGGGGCAGAAAGGCTGCATCACATAATCAATTTTAATACATGGCTCAAACCTGGTACAAACAAGGAGGATTTAAATATATTGGCAAACTGGGGAAATAGATGAAACAACAAGAGGCTATATTGTGTGGATAGAGTACATCTCTCTGTCACAGGGAAAAGGATCCTAACTGAAAAATTCAGGCATTATGTAGATAGGCATTTAAACTAGGGAAAGGGAGTGATGGATGGAGAACAATGAGTTCAGGATGTCACTCCCAGAAAAAAACAGTCAACAAATGCTGGAAAGCAATGAGCACAAATACTCGAAGCCTAGCCAACAAAGTTTCTGATCTGGAAGCCCTAATGATGGAAATTGACTTGGACATTGTGGCCATTACAGCAACATGGCTTAAGGAATCGCATGAATGGGATATAGTCATAGCTGGCTATGATTTATTTAGAAGATATAGAGAAGGCAGAAAACGAGGAGGAGTAGCCCTATATGTCAAAAGCAATATTAAAGCTGCTGAAATGCAGGGAACATGAGGAAAAGAAGAAGTGCTGTGGATTGTATGGAAAGAGCATGGCACTGTCATCCATACTGGTGTGGTCTACAGGCCTCCAACTGAAACCGAAGAAATGGATAGAGACTTGATTATTGATATTGCAAAGGTAGCCATGAAGGGGGAAATGATCATATTGGATGACTTAAATCTACCCAATGTGGATTGGAGTATTCCTTCTGCAAATCTGGAAAGTAGTAAAAACATTGTGGATGCCTTCCAAGATGCATTGCTAAGACAAATGGTAATGGAACCAACCGGGGAAAATTTGATGCTTGATTTAGTACAGTACTCACCAACCAGAGATAGTGCAGCGACTGTCCGGATGGGTGCCCATGTGAGCAGCGGTGATCATCACACTGTGTGGTTTGAGATAAAAAAACAAGGCAGAGTCCAATCACAGCAAGCTCAAAGTCCTAGACTTCAAAAACACTGACTTCAGTAAAATGGCCAAGTGCATGAAGGAGGAATTAGCAGGGTGGGAGGAGGTAAGGAAAGTGGAATTGCAGTGGGCTAAACTAAAGGAGACAATAAAAGGGGGAACAGATATATATGTAAGGAAAGTAAATAAAAAGAAGAGAAAAAGGAAACCTATTTGGTTCTCCAAAGAAATAGCTGCACAAATTAAGACAAGAAAACTTCAGCTTTCATAAAATCCAGAAATTTACAAACAGAGGAACACAGAACAGAATAAATCTAAAAGAGACAAATAGAATATAAGGATAGCAAAATCAAAGGCAAAAGAAAAGATGGCTAAAAACCTGAAGCATGGAGACACAACTTTTTTCAGATTTATTCGAGAGAAGAGGAAGATCAGAGGTGGAATTGCAGGACTCAAAAGTGCAGAGAACGGATTTGTTGAAAGTGACATTGAATAAGCAAAAATGCTGAACAAATACCTCTGTTCTGTTTTTACTAAAGAAAATCCTGGAGAAGGACCACCTGTGACTGACAAATATACAAATGGGAAAGGAGTAGATACAGAAGATGCATTTGAATGGCTTACAAAACTGAAAGTGAAGGCGGCCATAGGAGCAGATGCAAAAATCCAAGGAATTGTGTGCGATAGAGGGCGAGAGGTTGGTGTGCACAGACCGTGGAGTGACGGTTTCTGAGGATCTCAAGGTGGCAAAACAGTGTGACAAGGCAGTGGTCAAAGCCAGAAGAATGTTGGGTTGCTTATAGAAAGGAATTACCAGCAAAAGGAGGAGGTACTAATGTCACTGTACAAGACGCTGGTGAGGCCTCACTTGGAATATTGTGTTCAGTTTTGGGGACCATATCTCACAAAGGATATAACAAGACTGGAAATGGTTCAGAGGAAGGCAACCAAAATGATCTGCAGCCTGTGCCAGAAGATGTGTAAGAAGAGACAAAGACCTAAATATATATACGCTAGAGGAGAGGAGGGACAGGTGAGATATGATACAGACCTTTAAATAATTAAAAGTATTAATGAATAAACAAATCTTTTTCAAAGATTGGGAAGCAGTAAAACTAGAGGGCATAATATGAAACTGCAAAGGGATAAACAAAGGCAACATCAAGAAATACATTTTCACTGAAAGGGTGGATGCTTGGAATGCCCTGCTGATGGAAGCGGTGGGAGTAAACAGTGACAGAATTCAAAATAGCATGGGACAGATAGAGTGGATCCCTTTATAGCAACAGGATAAAATCAAAATTAACTTCTCTCTCTCTCATATCTCAACAAATAGGGATGGACCTGCATGGAGCAGTGGGTACATTCCTAAACAAAAGCATGGGGAGTGGTGACTTGCACGGAGCGGAAGGTGCACCTACTCTTGCCACCTTGCTGGGCAGACTAGATGGACCATGCTAGTCTTTATCTGCTGTCCTAAACTATGTAAAAATCTCACTCCACTATTTTAACAAACTTTATAGTATATTTTTTGAGGAAATCAAAAAGAGAAAAGCAGATCTCAGAGTCAACAGGGTTATATGTGGACTGTGGTAAAAACCACTCTTACCACCTTACCCAACACATCAACGACCTGTAAGAAAAATTCCCTTTGTTATTATATACAAATCTTCAACGTTTCAAATATGTAAAAATCTTCACCACATGCCTATCTAACACCACTCTTTTGGACACATGGCTATCAATATAATATGTTTAGGCTTTAGGCCGGCAATGCAAATTTTCACTTAACCTCAGTGGAATCCCTCAATTTTCCACATAACCACACAGCCAGCCATCACATTTTCAAAACTTTATGCCCCATCATCCCTCAGGATGCCCAATCAGCGTTTCACTATAATGCTGCTTAAGGGGGGTACACCATATCGATAGCACTACGTAAAAAGAAACACATAAGGAAAGATCTTGCACTCCTTCACTCTGCAACAAAGGAACAAAGGAAACTACCACCCGAAGTGAGACTGATTCAATCTGTATGCTTTCCTACCTCTCCACCTCCTCAGAGCACTCTCCTCTGCACATGATCTGCCTGCTCTGCCTTCAGCAGCATCACCGGCACGGAGATCGCCTTTAAAAACCCAGTGTGCTACAGGTGCACCTGTGCCAGAGGGCCCTTTGGCGTGGCCCTAAGGCAGGGCATGTAGGCGAGCACGGTTTGCCGGATATCAACATGCTGAACGCCGAGTGCTATAGCCTCTGTCTCCAAACAAATCATTCAGACACCACAGCACAAACTCTGCATAATCTGCTTATGACCAACAATTTGAACTATAAATTTGCATTCCCTCACTTGGTTTGCAGCTTGCCGTGCTATGAGGGCTTGCGTGCATCAGTGATGCTGAGAGCTAAACTATCGGTAGTTTAACTACTGGCAGGGTCTCCCAAGATGGACAGGTCTCAGCTGAGGTGCCAGACCAAGACAAACCACCCATCTGGGCAGCAGCAGAATGGGATAGTGTTGACGGCGGAGGATCACATTTCTGTGACAACGGCAACAACACCAAACTTAAACTGCGCGGAAGAAAGGCCCAGCAATCTACTTCTGTATCTTGCCATGAAAACCCAATGGATAGTTACAACAAAACAAATTGTGTTATAGTGCTGGAAGATGAGACCCCCAGGTCGGAAGGCACTCAACTAGCTAATGGGGAAGAGCTGAAGACTTTTCAGAGTAAAGCCAGCATTTATGATGTGGTTGGATCAAAGCCCTCGGGACGTCTGACTGCTGATGTAGCTGCGCATGAAATGAGAGTCAGAAGCTGTAAAGATGTCTTACGCATTGGAACATGGAACGTACGAAGCATGAACCAAGGGAAGTTGGAGGTGGTCAAGAATGAAATGGAACGTGTACAACTTGATCTGTTGGGTGTCAGTGAACTGAAATGGACTGGCATCGGGCACTTTGCATCAGATGATCACATGGTCTACTATGCTGGAAATGAAGGACAAAGAAGAAATGGTGTTTCATTAATAATAAAGAAGAAACTTGCAAGAACTGTAATGAAATACAATGCAGTCAGCGAACGCTTAATCTCTATTCGTCTACGAGGAATGCCTATCAACACAACTATAATTCAAGTATATGCCCCAACAACAGCTGCAGAAGAGAATGAAATTGAAGAGTTCTATGAACAAGTACAAGCTGAAATTGACAGAACATGCAAACAGGATATCCTGATAGTCATGGGTGACTGGAACGCAAACGTAGGCAACAAAGAAGAAGGCAAAGTAGCTGGAAAATTTGGACTTGGCAACAGAAATGAAGCTGGAGAAAGACTGATAGAATTCTGCAAGACCAACGATCTATTCATCTCAAACACCTTCTTCCAGCAACACAAGCGGCGACTGTACACATGGACGTCACCCAATGGATTGTATAAAAATCAAATTGACTACATCTATGGAAGTCAACGATGGAAAAGTTCTAGAACATCAACAAAGACAAAACCTGGAGCTGACTGTGGTACAGATCATCAACTACTAGTATGCAAACTCAAGCTAAAGTTGAAAAAGAGCAAACCACTCATGAATGCAGCAAAATATGACCTTGAGAATATACCACTGGAATTTAAAGACTGCCTGCAAAATCGATTTGCTGCTTTAGATACAAATGACAGAGCTCCGGAAGAGTTATGGAATGACATCAAGAAGGTTGTGTTGGAAGAAAGTGAGAAGTCTCTACAAAAGATGAAAAAGCAAAAACGGCCAAAATGGATGACGGAAGAAACTCTGAAAATTGCCCAAAAACGCAGAGAAGCTAAAGCCAGAGGAGAAAGAAAGACAATCGTAGAACTCAACAGAGATTTCCAACGTGCAGCAAGACAGGACAAGGAAAAGTACTACGACGACGCATGCAAGGAAATAGAAGCAGAAACTATTAGAGGAAGAACAAGATCGGCTTTCCTAACGCTATGAGAGTTAAAGAAAAAGTTCCAGCCTCAAATTGGAATGTTACAAGATGCTCAAGGTTCTATGCTGAATGATGCTGAGAAGATCAAGAAAAGGTGGAAGGAATATACAGAGTTTTTATATGATAAAGATCAAGTGGACCAACAGCCGTTTCAACCTCTACCTTATGATCGGGAACTATTGGTGATGAAAGAAGAAGTTGAAGTAGCATTGAAAGCCTTATCAAAGAAAGCACAGTTACTTACCTGTAACAGGTGATATCTGGGAACAGCAAGAATAAGTCTTCACATATGGGTACGGCGGTACCGACGGAGCCTGCGCGGGAATGCTCCCCAGCTTCCCAAAAAGGAAAGCTTTTGGGAGCATCCCACAGCGCCTGCGCGCTGCCTTCCCGCCTTTCCTAACCGCCTCTCCTCAGTTCAAGTTTTAAAGCTGAGACAAAAGAGAGAGAGAGAGGAAAGGAAAGATAGATAGAGAGATACAACTCCATGGGGAGGTGGGAGGGTTGTGAAGACTTATTCCTGCTGTTCCCAGAGATCACCTGTTACAGGTAAGTAACTGTGCTATCTCCAGGAACAAGCAGGAATGAGTCTTCACATATGGGGACTCCCTAGCTGAGATGCCTGGGAGATCCCCAAGGATATGAGACCCTGGAAAGGGTTCTACCTCCTCCTATGGATCTCAGGCATCTATCCAGGGATGGAGGGTAGGAGTTGATTAAGAATGGAACAGGTGTTTGAGAACAGCCTGACCAAACAAGGCATCCCGGCGGGAGTCCTTGTCCAAGCAGTAATGGGCTGTGAAGGTATGAACTGAGGCCCAGGTGGCTGCTCGACAGATCTGGTCGATGGACACAGAATTTAGATGAGCCATAGAGGAGGCCATGGCCCTCACATTATGAGCTGTGACATGGCTCTCCAGATAAAGGTTCTTACTCTGGTAGGCGAAAGAAATACACTGAGCAATCCAATTGGACAGTGTCCTCTTAGAGACTGGAAGTCCCAAATGAGAGGGATCAAAAGCAACAAAGAGCTGGGAAGACTTCCTATGTTGCTGTGTCCTTTGTAAGTAAAAGGCAAGAGCTCATTTACAATCCAGAGTATGAAGATTCTTCTCTGCACTTGATGCATGAGGAGCTGGAAAAAAGACAGGTAAATATACCTCTTGAGTAAGATGAAAAGGTGAGACCACTTTAGGCATAAAGTGTGGATTGGTCCTAAGGACTACCTTATCATGATGGAACCTTGTATAAGGTGGATTAGCCACTAAGGCCTGCAGTTCACTGATGCGGCGAGCTGAGGTGACTGCAATGAGGAAAATAACCTTCCAGGAAAGAAATTTCAAGGAGGTGGTGGCTAAGGGTTCAAAAGGAGGCTGTATAAGCTGACCAAGAACCAGATTCAAATCCCATGCCACCGGAGGAGGCCTAATGGGAGGTTTAGTTAAAGTTAGGCCTCTCATGAATCTTGCAATAAGAGGATGAGAGGAAATAGGTTGTCCATTGATAGGCTTAAGGGATGCTGCAATAGCACTCAAATGGACCCTTACTGAATTTGTCTTAAGGCCTGCATTGGAAAGATGCAGGAGGTATTCCAATAGAGAAGTCAAAGGTAGTGCTAGAGGGTCGAGACCCCTTTCAGCACACCAAATGGAAAATCTTTTCCATTTAAAAGCATAGGAACGTCTAGTGGAAGGTTTTCTGGAAGCATGGAGGATATCCTTCACTTGTTGAGAAAGATTCCAGCCTTGAAGGTCTAGGCCTTCGGTAACCAAGCTCTGAGGTGAAGGGACTTGGGGTTTGGGTGCCACAAAGTCCCCTCCTCCTGGGACAGAAGGTCTGGAGCAGCTCCCAAGTCCAGGGAGGGGGCTTGGGAGAGATGCAGAAGTAGAGGGTACCACACTTGGCGTGGCCAGCGTGGAGCTATGAGGATCATAGATCCTTGATCCCTCTGGAGTTTGAACAGAGTCTTGGGAATCAAGGGAATGGGTGGAAAGGCATACAGGAAGCCCTGACCCCAGTGAAGGAGGAAGGCATCCTTGGCCTGAACTACCTGACACGGAATTCTGGAACAGAACAGGGGAAGTTTGGCATTCCACGGACTTGCAAAAAGGTCTATGTCCGGGGTTCCCCATTCTTGGAAGATTCTGAGTACCTGATCCATGTGCAGGGACCATTCGTGTGGGAGCAGAACTCGACTGAGTCTGTCTGCCCAAGAGTTTTGGATTCCTGGGAGGTATACTGCCAGGAGATGGATTTGATGCTCTCTGGCGAAGGCCCACAATCTTAAAGCTTCGTTGCAAAGCGACAGAGAGCCAGTTCCTCCTTGCTTGTTTATGTAAAACATGGCTACTTGATTGTCCGTATGAATGAGGACTGTCTTGTAGCTGAGCAGGGTATGAAAGACCTTGAGAGCTAGAAAGACTGCTCGCAGCTCCAAGTGGTTGATATGAAGAAAGGTCTCCTGTGGGGACCAAGTGCCTTGAGTGGAGAGGTCTTGTAGATGAGCTCCCCAACCTGTTTGGGAGGCATCTGTTGTGAGGGTTGCTTGGGGCAACAACTGTTGGAAGGGGGACCCCAGCAACAGATTTTGAGTGGACATCCACCACTGGAGAGACCAAAAGAGACGTTTGGAGGTTGCTATTTGGTCTGAGAGAGCCCCTGATGCCTGAGTCCACTGGATGGACAAAGTGCATTGGGCTGCTCTCATATGTAGGCGAGCATAGGGTACCACATGCACTGTGGAAGCCATGTGGCCTAGCAGTTGTAGCATCTCCCGGGCAGATAAGTGGCTCTTTGACTGAACCTGAGAGGCTAACTGCACTAGGCGTAGGCAATGGGCCTGAGGAAGATAGGCCCTTGCAGTGGTAGTATCTAGCCAGGCCCCTATGAACTCTAGGGAATGAGTAGGGGTGAGCTGGGGCTTTGGGAGGTTTACCTCAAGTCCCAGATACTGCAGAATGCACCTTGTGCAGTCCAGGGAAGTCTGGGCCTCTGACTGAGATGGAGCTCGGATGAGCCAGTCGTCCAGGTATGGGAATACAAATATTCCCAGAGTGCGTAGAAATGCAGCTACTGTTGCCATGCATTTGGTGAACACTCTTGGGGCAGAGGCCAGACCAAACCAAACGGAAGCACCCTGTATTGATAATGTTTTCCTTGGAAAAGAAAACGGAGGAATCTTCTGTGAGATGGATGGATGAGGACATGTGTGTACGCATCCTTGAGATATAGAGAACAAAGCCAATCCTGACTTTGAAGGTATGGAAGGAGAGTGCCTAGAGAAAGCATCTTGAACTTCTCCTTGCATAGAAATTTGTTCAATTCCCTGAGATCTAATATGGGTCTGTATCCCCCTGTCTTCTTTGGAATGAGAAAATAGGGGGAGTAAAACCCTGACCCTTGTTGAAGAAGGGGA
The DNA here is from genome assembly GCA_033557465.1 of Ichthyophis bannanicus. Classification (NCBI taxonomy): domain Eukaryota; kingdom Metazoa; phylum Chordata; class Amphibia; order Gymnophiona; family Ichthyophiidae; genus Ichthyophis; species Ichthyophis bannanicus. Next base: position 646,419,224 of record CM066032.1, read on the forward strand.
ACTTCTTCTATTGCCCCTTGGGCAAGAAGGGTAGCCACCTCTTGACCTAGAAGGTCGAGAAGAGATGTGGGAGAATTGAAATGTCTCACCATGGTGTGGGGAGGAAGGTCTGAGAAATGAAGTTTGTAGCCCTCTCTTATGATGGAGAGGGTCCAGTGCTCTGATGTAATCTGCTCCCATCTGGGAGCAAAATGAGCTAACCTTCCTGGAATGGTGAGAGGTTCTGGCTGTTTTAAAGCCAGAAAGGCTAAGTTCTCTAGCATCAAGTCAAAAACCCTGAGGAGGTTGGGTCTGCTGAGTTGCAGCAGCCCCTGTAGTCTTAGGCCTGGCCTGTTTAGGTTGCTGACGCTTGGTAGCAAAGCGACCTGTAGAGGATTGTTGGCCAGAAGTAGAAGGGAATCTGCCCTTTTTGAAAAAAGACTTCTTGAAGGGTTTTTTCTTGGCAGGAATGGAGGTTGACTTTGAAAGTCTATCCAGAGCAGAATTTTCTGCATCCATTTGAGTGGCTTTTATTTGCCAAATAGGTTTTCACCTGTACATGGAAGATTTCCTAATCCATCTTGGACCCAGGGTTCTAAATCAGAAGCTTGGAGCCAAGCAATTCTGCGAGCAGCTATGGCAATGCCAGAAGCTCTGCTGGAACCTTCAAAGGAATCAAAGGCTGCCCTGTTGGAAAACTTTGAAATGTCTTGAGTATGCTTAAGCCAAATGAGGAATTCATCTCTTTTATCTTCTGGTAGAAAAGGGAGGAAAGTGTGCAGTTTATCTGCAGCCTCCTTTAGAAACATACCCATGTAAAGACTATAGGAGTTGATTCTGGCAACAAGCATACTGGCTTGGAAGATTTTACTACCAAAAGCATCCAAGGTCCTGCATTCTCTTCCTGGAGGAGTAGAAGAGTGTCTCTTTGTACTCTTTATCCTCTTCATAACTGACTGCACCACAATGGAATGGTGAGGAAGCTGTGTTTTATGAAAACCAGGACAGGGAGGGACACGATACATAGTGTCCAATCTGCAAGAATGAGGAGAGATAGTGAGAGGAGTCTCCCATAAATCAATCATGTGTTCATAAAGAATCTCATGAATTGGTAAGGTGACTGCCTCTTTAGGAGCCTTAGAATAACCCAAAATATCTAATTTTTTTGCTCTAGGCTCTGATTCAGAGGATACTGAAATAGAAAGACCTTTAGCCACTTCTCTTATGAAGTCTTGAAAGGACAAGTCCTCTGGAGGAGACATTCTTCTTTTTGGAGAAGAAGGCTCTTCAGGAAGGGTTATAGATACTTCAACAGACTCCTCTGATGTATCAGAATCACCAGAGGAATCAAAGTACCGTCTGTCAGGGTGGTCTTCTAACGCTCGGTACGGGTATCGAGCAGTATCGACATCGGGCGTCATCGGAACTGGATCGGTACCGATGAGCAGCCCTCGACAAGGAACCGCTGCAGTCGATATCCTGGTCGACGCCGATGCAGTCGGTACCGGTATCGGTGCTGGTGCCGGTACCGGAGTCGATACCGACAACGGAGTTTGTTGTGGTATCAACGGCGTCGCAGCTTGGATGAAGGCACTGATAGCCTGCTGCATGGACAGAACATTCTGATCCATCGACGCCATGAATGCCTGGAACTCAGTACCGGAAGGTTGTGCTGGTACCCCAGAGCATTCTAACAGGTGATCGGTCGAGGCCGTGCCATCGATGTCAACCTGTAACCCCATAGGTGGAGCTTTGGAAGCCGGAGCTTCCCGCTGGGGTTGTTTTGCCGGTGCAGGATCCTCGAGGGCAAGCCCGGAGGTATCTCGATGCTTAGAGGGAGATCTACCCTTCGAGGACCGGCTGGATTTATGTTTGGTTACCTGAGATCCATCGGGGGAAGAAGAAGCCCTGGAAGACGTCGATGCCACCGAAGCTGCATCAGCGGGAAACAGCACATGGAGCTTAACTGCTCGGTTCTGTAAACCCCGTTTAGACATCAGAGAGCAGGACGGACAATCCGAAATGGAGTGTTCAGGACCCAAACATTTAAGACACCATTCATGGGTGTCTGTAACAGAAATAGTACCGCTACACTTAGTGCATTTCTTAAACCCGGAGGCTGGTTTTTCCATGAGGAAAATTTTCTTGTGAGGCCTAAGGCCCAAAGAGAAAAATACACTAAGTGAGGGAAAAATATATATATATATATTTTTTTTTTTTTAAAGAAAAGACTGGCGGTACCGGTCCGGAGTCGGGGAAGGCAGACACGCGACCAAAGAAAGAAAATAAAATAAAGAACTTCTTCAGCGGTGACAGGGCTCGACCTGCTGGCTCCACGGCAAAGAAGAACTGAGGAGAGGCGGTTAGGAGAGGCGGGAAGGCAGCGCGCAGGCGCTGTGGGATGCTCCCAAAAGCTTTCCTTTTTGGGAAGCTGGGGAGCGTTCCCACGCAGGCTCCGTCGGTACCGACGTACCCATATGTGAAGACTCATTCCTGCTTGTTCCTGGAGATCAAAGCACCAGGCATTGATGGCATTCCTATAGAAGTACTGCAGCAATCTGATGCAGCTGTTGCCATACTTACAAGGCTCTGCCAAGAAATATGGAAGACAACATCATGGCCAACTGACTGGAAAAGATCTGTGTTTATACCAATACTAAAGAAAGGTAATCCAACTGACTGTGGAAATTATCGAACAATCGCTCTGATCCCACAAGCCAGCAAGATTCTACTGAAGATTATTCAAAAGAGACTACAACCATACCTGGAACAAGAACTACCTGAAGTGCAAGCAAGGTTCAGGAAAGGGCGAGGAACGAGAGACACCATTGCGGATGTGAGATGGATCCTTGAAAAGACTAAAGAATACCAAAAGGATATCTATTTGTGCTTTATTGACTATAGCAAGGCTTTTGACTGTGTAAACCATGAGAAACTCAGGGCCACATTAAGAAGCATGGGTATATGTTTATGTTTATGTTTATTAAAATTTGATTGACCGCTCTTCACAATAAAATCAGAGCGGTTTACAATACATAAAAAACGATAAAAGTAAGGCACAAGGCCAGAAAAGGAAAAGAAATTACACTTTATAAAAGCAGAGTGGGCTGAGGAATAATAGAGGGAAGAGAGTAGAGCTATAATGGGGGCGGGGAGGTGGGGAGGTTAAAGGCTAGGGAAAAAAGGTGGGTTTTTAGCTGCTGTTTGAATGCTGAATGAGAGGGTTCTAAGCGGAGAGTGGTGGGCAGGGAGTTCCAAAGTGCAGGGCCTATAAAGAAAAAAGCTGAGGAGCGGGTGGATTGCAAATGGGCGGCAGAAGGGGGGGGAAGGGTGAGACGGTTTAAATGGAATGAGCGGGGGGTATGTCTGGGGGTGTGAAAGTGAATAAGATCGGCTAGATATTGTGGGGTACTGGTGTGGAGGGCCTTGTGAACCAGAATAAGTAGGTTGTATTGGGAGCGAAAGGGAACGGGTAACCAGTGTAAGTGAATGAGAAGAGGGGTTATATGGTGAGAATGAGATGAGTGAGAAAGAAGGCGAGCTGCAGTGTTTTGGATTCTTTGAAGACGGTGTAGATGGGAGGAGGCCAGGCCGATTAGGATAGAATTAGAAAAATCAACCTGGGACGTGACTAGAGAGAGAAGTAGAGTAGAGAGAGCGGAGGGGGAAAGAAAAGGGCGAATAGCACGGATTTGACGTAAGAAGAAAAAAAGAAGTTTTAGTAATGTGCGAGATATGAGCATGAAAGGAAAGGTCTGAATCAAAGAGAACACCAAGATAGCGGAAAGTGGTGACCAAGGATATGGGAGTGTTGGAAAGGGACGGAGCTAGAGAGGGGGGGGGGGATGACCGTGGGGGAACCAAATGGCAGTGGTTTTGGCCAGATTAAGGTGAAGGCAGTTCTGGGTTAATCAGTGGGTGACGGCAGTGAGGCAGTTATTTAGAGGAGTGAGATCAGGAAGGAGAAGGGACGTGTGATGAAGGAGAAGAATATCATCCGCGTAATAGAAGGCGGAAATCCCGAATTGTTGGATAACAAGTGTGAGGGGTACCAGGAAAAGATTAAAGAGAAGAGGGGCCAAGACAGAACCCTGGGGAACCCCACAAGGTAAAGGGAAGGGAGCAGAGGGTGGAGAAGAGGGCGAAGCGGAAAGAACAGAGGCAGATCGGACGTGGAGAAAAGAGTGAAACCACCTGAAAACAGTTCCATGAATACCAGCTTCACGGAGACGGGCTAGAAGAAGGGAGTGATCGACCAGGTCAAAAGCTGCAGAAAGGTCAAGTGCTACCGCAACCGAGATATCACCCCAATCGTGTGCCACATGCAGAGAGTTAGTGAAAGCAAGAAGGGTGGTTTCGACGCTGTGACCTGGCCGGAAACCTGATTGACCGGGGTGAAGGTAGTTGGTGGAATCAAGATGGTGCGAAAGCTGTGCAAAGACGATCTTTTCCAGGAGCTTAGAAAGGAATGGAAGGTGTGAAACGGGACGGTAGTGTGCTGGATACAGAGGGTCAAGGGAGGATTTCTTGAGAATTGGGCGGATTAAGGCGTGCTTCCAAGGGTTGGGGAAGGTTCCTGAGGAGAGACTGTTATTTAAGATGGAAAGAATAGGGGGAAGAGAGGAGAGAGAGGGTGTAAGGAGCCAAGAGGATGGGATGGGATGGGATCAAGGGAGCAGAAAGTCTTATTAGAGGTGGAGATGAGTTTGTGAAGTTCAGCTGAGGAAGTTAGGGCAAATGTTGACCAAGTATGAGAATGATGGGATAAAGGAGGGGGGGGAAGCTGTAGGGGGTGGGGAGGAGATGGGTGGGGGACAGAATGGCAAGGATGCTCTCAAAGAAGTGACTTTGTGCTGAAAGTAGAGGCTAGCAGAGAGGGGGTGGAGCGGAGAGAGTGGGTGCGGAGGAAGAATTGGAGTGAAGGGAAGTGAGAAACCGGAGTGTGGAGTAGAGGTGTCGGGTCTGGTTTGGGGCGTTAGTGATAGCATTGGAAATAAAGGTACGTTTTGCCAGGAGGGTTTGGGAACGGTAAAAGGCATGATGAGTTTTGAAAGAAGACAAGGTGGTAGGGGATGGGTTCTTGCGCCAGGAGCGTTCAGCTCTGCGGAGTTGGGACCGAAGGAGGCGGAGACCGGAGTGAAACCAGGGTTGTGAGATATGCTGCTTTACTGGACGGGGGCGAAGGGGGGGCGATAGAATCAAAAGCGGAAGAGAGGGAAGAGAACCATGTGGATGCTTGGGCATTGGGGGATAGAGAGGAGAAATCAGAGGGAAGAAGGGGCGAGGAATTTGAGATGGGAAGTGAGGAATAAGGAGGGGGTGGGAGGGAACAAGAGACTGTGAGACAGACATGATCCGTCCAAGGGAGAGGAGAAGCTACTAGATTAGAAAACGAGAGCTGAGATGATGCAGGAGTGATGAGAAGATCAAGGGTGTGACCAGCGGAATGTGTAGGAATGAGAACATGTTGAGTAAGGGAAAGATCTTGAAGGAGAGCGAGAAAAGCATGGTCTCTCGAAGAAGAAGGAGAGTCAAGGTGGAGATTGAAGTCCCCAGCAATGAGAAGGTGTGGAAAAGCCAAAGAGAGATCAGAGAGAGTTCTGAGAAGAGAGTCCCAGAGGTCAGGGCGGAGGGCAGGGGGGGAATAGATAAGAAGAATGTGTAGAGGGGGTGAGGTATGAAGATGGAACAAGAGAGATTCAGGATAATAAAGCAGAGGGGAGGAGACTTGCGAGGCGGGAAAAGCAGGGGAGAAGATGGCCGCTACCCCACCGCCAGAGAGGCCTAAGCGGGGGGCCGAAAGTGCAGAGAAGCCAGGAGGGAGACAGCGGGCAAAGAGGGCATCCTCACCGTCCTTCAGCCAGGTTTCGGTGAGGAGGGCAACGTCAAGAGCGGATTGAAGAAGAAGATCCTGGACAAGAAGGGTCTTGGATCGCAAGGACCGACAGTTCAGAAGACCCAGTTGGAAAGAAATGAGCGAGGAGGAGGTAGAGTGGGTGGGGATGTGAGAGGAAGCTAGGCAGGAGCGAAGGTTCGCTACACAGCGAGAACGTTTGGGAGGGGCTTTGTGTGGGCGGCGACCCCATAAAATGGGTATGGAAGCCATAGAATGGTAAACTGAAGGGGAAGAAAGGGAGGGGTTAAAAGCAGCGGACTGTACCTGTGGTAACTGAGCAGAGACACAAGTGGTGAGTCCCGAAGTGAATCCCGAGGAGGAAATGAAGTAATCCAGTCCAATCAATGCGAAGAAGGAGAGAGCTAGAATGGAAACAAGGAACAGGACAAAGTTAGAGACGTGACTTCCGCTGCTGGAGCGGCCCCAAGGAGCGCACCTAAGGAGCACGTCGTGCTCCTTAGGTGTGCTCCTTTGGTGCGCGCCTCTGTCGCGCGCCGCGGCGACAAGCACCGCAGGCGCTCGACTTTTAAAGGCTGGAGTCAGGATACCTCTGGGAGCGCGGCCGCGTTCCCGCGGTCACGTTCGTTCCGGGAGGAGAAGCTTAGCTTGATCAGCTGTTGTCTGTGAGAGCGGGCAGGCACTGTAGGGAGAGATGAGAAGGGAAGGCACAACTGATAAGCAAGAAGACAGCATCAACAGCAGTAGAAACAGCAAATAGTGAGTCCAACACCTGATCGTTCTCTTGCGCAATTTGTACATTGATCAAGAAGCAACAGTTCGAATGGAACAAGGAGAAACTGAATGGTTTAAAATAAGCAAAGGTGTAAAACAAGGCTGCATACTTTCCCCCTACCTGTTTAATTTATATGCAGAACAAATCATCAGAGAAGCAGGATTGTATGAAGACAACAGAGGTGTGAAGATTGGTGGAAGACTCATCAACAACCTTCACTATGCTGATGATACTACATTACTGGCTGAAAGTGAAGATGATCTGAAACATTTGCTTCTCACAATCAAAGAACATAGTCTCAAAATGGGCCTGCACCTTAATGTAAAGAAGACAAAGATCATGACAACTGGCATAATCAACAGGTTCATCGTTGAAGGAGAAGAAATCGAAATTGTGAACAACTTTAACCTACTTGGATCAACTAATAAAGAAGCAACAAGCAGTCAAGAAATCAAACAACGCATTGCTCTTGGCAGAATGGCTATGAAAAACCTAGATAAGATTCTCAAGAGCAGAGATGTCTCTCTCCATACAAAGATTCGACTTGTTCAAGCCATGGTATTTTCAATAACATCATATGGATGTGAAAGCTGGACAGTGAAAAAGACAGACAGGAAGAAAATTGATGCCTTTGAATTATGGTGCTGGCGGTGAATACTGTGTATACCATGGACTGCCCGAAGAACAAACCAGTCGGTACTAGAGGAGATCAAACCTAAGCTTTCTTTAGAAGCTCAAATGACAAGACTTCGACTTTCATACTTTGGACACATCATGCGAAGAGAGAGATCATTAGAGAAAGACATCATGCTTGGCAAGATAGAAGGTCAACGCAAAAGAGGAAGGCCAGCAATGAGATGGATTGATACAATAACAGCAGCTACAGGTATCAGTCTGTCAATAATGAGCCGCCTGACTGAAGACCGAACACAATTTAGGATAGCTATCCAGAGGGTCGCCATGAGTCGACTCCGACTCGACGGCACTTAACAACAACAACAACATGCTTTCCCTAAGAACAGTTATTTCTGCATAAGCTAAGCTATAACTTTTGTTCAATGGAGTACCTACTGCTAAATGTTTTTGCTACCTGTGCTTGAATCCACAATTTTATCCTGGCTGATAACTGTTTACCTCTCACACATTGAGGTTAACATGCCATTAGCACATGCTCTCTCTGACTCACTATAAATTGTATCTTCCTTGCCTCTCTGAATTATCTTGTAAAACATGTCTCCAAAGGAGGTACCAGCTTTTCATCTGTTCTGTATCTGTTACATTCTTCTGATAACCTCCGCACTTAACCCCACTTACACCCAATCCATTCCCACCATCTACAACCCAATTAGATATCCATACACATTCCCCTATCTCAGACAGACTTACACCACAAAACCAAACCCTAACAGACTAATCAGCATCAAACTCAAAACAATCTCCTACCCACCCCAACCATAACCTCACCCCAACCTAAAAACTTACAATGTTACCTCATAAACGCAAGATCAATAAGAAATAAAATTCCAATATTCCCAGACTTACTTATTGACCACTCCCCTGATCTACTCTGTGTAACAGAGACCTGGCTCTCTGACACTGACATAGTAATAACCAATTGAAGGCCCCAGGCTATGATATTTTTTATTCCCACAGAACCTCAAAAAGAGGAGGGGGAGTCTTCCTAATCATAAAAGAAGATCTTAAGGCGTCCCTTATCACCTCAGACAACACAGAAAACATTGATATTCTAACCATAAAAACCAAAGAAATCCACATCTGCCTAGCATATAGACCACCTGACCCAAAACCCGACAACCTTGACACCCTTACAGAACTACTATGCTCCTCCACAGACAAGAAGCCAATAGTACTGCTAGGTGACTTTAACCTACCATCCTTACCACACAATCACATGTCAACCTTTCTAACCTCTTTAAGAGACTTGGACTACATCCAAATAATCAACACCCAAACTCATGTTAAGGGCAACACGTTAGACCTAGTGTTCCTACCCGGTCCCCTTCACATAGCATACAACCCATCATCACTAGAAATACAACACATTCCCTGGTCAGATCATCACTTAATAAAGCTCCAACTTCCATACCATGACCTCATGCACTCAAAACCTACATACACCCACTATCACAAAAGATACTAGAAATTTGATAAAGATGACTTTCTAAAACAAACAATTCAAAACCTCACCCAAGTCCCAACTGATATTAATAAAGCAATAACTTCCTGGAATGAAACGATAGCTGAGGCATCCACTCTACACACATGCCATGTATACCCTACAAGGAAACTATATGCACCATGGTTCAGCACTGAACTAAAACAACTGAAAACAGAATTGCGTAAAATCGAACGTACATGGCGCCACACAAAATCTACAACCTTCAAATCACAATATATGGCTACACTCAAACTCTATAAAGATATCATTAACTCCTATAAGAAAGACCATTACTCCGGCATTCTATCGAAAACCCTAAACCACCCAAGGGAGCTTTTTGAAATAGTAAAATCACTAATCAACAAGACACCCAATATAGACACTGAACCCTCCATAGCACCCCAAACCCTTGCTAACTTCTACAAGGAAAAGCTAAAATAAAGACCTATCCATAAGTTATCAAAACATACCTCACCCCCCAGAAAACATACCTCACCCACCACAAAATCCCCCCTGGTCAAGGTTCGTCCTTACATCAAAGGATGCACTTGGAAATATAATTTCCAAGCTAAATACCACCACCTCTTACCTCAAACCCTGTCCAGTAAGCTGGATAAAAACAACAAAATCAGAACACTCTCCTTTTATCCTCCCTATTATCAACCTCTCCCTACAACAAGGCCACTTACCATCCTCCCTTAAATATGCACTAATTCGACCTATTCTGAAAAAACACTCCATGGATAAAAATTCCCCAACATCATACAGACCTATTTCCAGTCTCCCTTTCATGGTCAAATTGATAGAGAAAATAGTTCAGATTCAACTTCAGGATCATATCAATCCTTCGCCCCACTAGATGAGCATCAGTATGGCTTTCGTCCATACCATGGAGCAGAGATGCTCCTCACTGTTCTGTTTGACCAACTCACATGTGGTATTGATGACACTAAACAGGTCTTTCTCCTCATATTTTTAGACATCACCGCAGCTTTTGATAGTATAAACCATCAAATTATGATCTCCAGATTACATCAAATAGGAATCAAGGATACAGTACTAAATTGGTTTTCCTCTTATCTGTCAGGTCGAACACAACAGGTAAGAATAGAACATCATCTTTCTGATCCCTATAACCAAGAATAAGGACTACTACAGGGTTCCTCCCTCTCAGCCCTCCTTTTTAATATTTATATCCAGCCCATCTGCACTATTTTCAAAAAATTCCAGGTAAACTATCATATACACGCGGATGATATAATGTTATATCTCCCGTTCAACTGCTCTAACCCCACAATTCAAAAAATAACAGATTGCTTTGCTGAAATAATGGAATGGCTATTAACTCACAACCTTAGGATCAACTTCAGTAAAACTGAAGCATTATATGTAACGAGAAACCAGAACTTTACCCCGTCTACAGCCATCAGGATTCATGACAAACATTTCGGTAAAAAACGAGGTAAAATACCTTGGCGTATTCCTTGATCGCACCCTAAACATGTCCACACACAAGATAAATAACAAAAATCTTCTACAAACTTAAAATGTTAAAACAATTACGTCCACTGCTCCACAATCACGACTTTAAATCTGTCATCTTTATCTTTTATCTTTATCTTTATCTTTATTCGGTTTCTTGATAAACCGCCTAAACCATAAGGCATCAAAGCGGTGTACAATAAATGGGCTGCAGGGAAGAAAGATCAACGTAATCAATCATTATACTCCACTTTGATTTCTCGAACACAATCCTACATGGACTCAAACATACCATAAGACAACTTCAAGTAACTCAACATGTTGCAGCTAGGATAGTTACAAATTCCAACCCAATCAAACACATCACCCCAATACTGTACGATTTGTACTGGCTCCCTGTACAGAGCTGCATAAACTATAAAATTCTAGTTACAACTTTCAAACTTCTCAATGATAGCGCCCCTTCATACTTTCCACCCTCATTACCAAGGAAACCCACACTCACATACGAGACTGTAACAAAAATAAAATCACAATCCCATCTGATTTCAAGAAATCAAGAAAAATAACAAACAATAAACTATTCTCCCACATAGCCCCTAATCTTTGGAACTCCCTTCCAGACTACCTAAGAGAAATAAAGGACCTCTCAACATTCTGAAAAAAAACTTCACACACTTCTTTATCCTTCACTTTGGAAATGAACCTAATAGTAACAACCCCACCCCCTCCACTTATTAATCCATCTGTCAAAATTCACCCCCCCCAACTGAGCTACTCAAACCAATATCCTTTCACATTTGACAATCAAACTTGTATATAGTTTTACGTTTACGAATGTTTTCTTTTAATACAATATTAATATAAATAGTTATAATTTGTTCTTTGTAAATGAATATGTACCTTTCATTGTACTATTCTAAGTTTGTTTCATTATAAACCACACTTGATCGCCCGGAAAATGCAGTATAAAAATTTATAATAAATAAATAAAAATAAATAAATGTCCTATCTTTACCCCTCCATTATATACTATAAACTATAACATGGCAAGCATACTTGAGCTATCCACTTTAAATCCCTAATTTATGTACCCAACCGTCCTTAAAAGAGCACATAGTCACTCAAACAAACATTACTTAATCCACCAGCGCTTCACTGTCCGTAATGTTTGAATATGTCAATCACTTCATCCATCCCTTGCGGGCTTTAAAAACCACCACCCATGCATGCTGATATATACCTGCTTAACACCACTCACAAGAGAAGCAGCTGACACTTAAAGAAGAAAGTGCCCATCAAACCAAACCATTATAACTCTTACCAACAGACACTCCAATCAACCTGAGAGTTCAATCCCCCTGGACTAACAGTCTGTAATTGAAAAATCCATCTCTGTTTAGCGGTGTCAGTGGGAAGGCGTACAGGAGGCCTTTCGTCCACGGGATGAGGAACGCATCTGCTGCAACCTGGGAAGAGTGCGGCTGGTGGGAGCAGAATCAGGGCAACTGCGTATTGTTTGGGCTGGTGAACAGGTCCATCGAGTGGACGCCCCAGAGGGGTACAGCCAGGAGGCTACTACTGGATCCAGGCACCACTCGTGCGGCTGGAGGACTCTGCTCAGTTTGTCCATGAGGGCATTGTCCTGGCCCGGAAGGTAAACCGCACTTTAGAGCATATTCCTGCATGCCACATAGGTGCAGAGGGCTACTGCCTCCTGGCAGAGGGGGTACGACCCTGTTCCCCTTGTTTGTTCATGTAGAACATTGTGACCTGTCTGTCTGTCTGGATCAGCACCGGGAGGTGCTGTAGCTGTTGACAGAAGGCTCGAAGAGCCAGGAATATCGCCCAGAGCTCCAGCAGGTTGATTTGCAGCCAGGATTCCTCCTGGGACCAGCAGCCTTGTGTCTGGAGGCCCTTGCAATGTACTCCCCAGGCCAGTAGGGAAGCATCCATGTGAGGACCCTCGGGGGGGGGGGGGGTTATCTGGAAGGGCATTCCTGCCTGAAGGTGACGTGGGATCTGCCACCATCCGAGAGAGTCCTCCAGCTGACGGGTCACTTTGACTCTGTCCCTGAGCCTATCTGTGGCTTGTGTCCACTGAGACGCACCACCAGAAAAGCAAATATCACGTAAGATGAAGAACACAGTCCAAGACGTGATATTGTGGAAAGAAAGAGCTTTATTTGTGTGAAACCAATGACAACCCGACATAGGCCGTGTTTCGTTATCCTTCGTCAGGGGTTAGTCTGGCAAATACTAAAAACATAAATATATAAATACAGAAAGTCATAAAAGAACAGATCATAAAAATAAACAAATATATAAAAAATAAAATTATCAAACTGAATGAACTGTGATGATAATTATATATAAAACAAACTTTCTTGTATAATCCAAAGTTTTATTCCCTGTTATAATGTAAACACAAACTAGTCTTGACTAAATTGTGCAAACTTTGTTGAATGTAAACAGCACTGATAACAAATAGCGCGGTATATAAAAGATGTTAAATAAATAAATAAACAAAATCATGGATAAAACATATAACATCTAAGATAAAATGAAAGGATGTGACATATAAATATATAAAAACATGGATATAAATACCTCTGTTTCAGAATGTGAGACCATAAGATCCTGTAACACTCTGTACTAATCATTAAATTCCTGTACAAACTAAAAGAACTAAATTACAAATAACAAGTGTATCTAAAACATAAAGAGACTGAAGATAAGATACAGTATAATTTCTAAAAAGGGGGGAGGGGTGGTAGCAGGAGCGAATCAGCAAGAGAGGGAAACAACAAAACTAATAGTTCTTCCCTCTCTTGCTGATTCGCTCCTGCTACCACTCCTCCCCCCTTTTTAGAAATTATATATCTTATCTTCAGTCTCTTTATGTTTATGTTTTAGATACACTTGTTATTTGTAATTTTTTTAGTTCTTAATTATTATCTACATTTCTTTTAGTTTGTACAGGAATTTAATGATTAGTACAGAGTGTTACAAGATCTTATGGTCTCACATTCTGAAACAGAGGTATTTATATCCATGTTTTTATATATTTATATGTCACATCCTTTCATTTTATCTTCGATGTTGTTATATGTTTTATCCATGATTTCTTTTTATTTATACAAGAAAGTTTGTTTTATATATAATTATGATCACAGTTCGTTCAGTTTTATAATTTTAATTTTTATATATTTTTTTATTTTTATGATCTGTTCTTTTATGACTTTCTGTATTTATATATTTATGTTTTTAGTATTTGCCAGACTAACCCCTGACGAAGGGTAATGAAACACGGCCTGTGTCGTGTTGTCATTGGTTTCACACAAACAAAGCTGTCTTTCCACAATATCACATCTTGGACTGGGTTGTGTCCACTGAGAGCAGAAGCACCAGTGGGCTGCCCTCTTGTGCAGGCAGGCATATGGGGGTCACGTGAACCGTGAAGGCCATGTGCCCCAAGAAGCAGAGTAGAAGCCAGGCAGGTAGTATCCGGCATTGGTGTACCTCTGCAGCCAACTCCCTGAGGCATACTGACCTCTCCTGAGGGAAGAGGACTTTCGCCTGGAGGGTATCTAGTTATGCCCTGATGAACTCTAGGTGTTGGGCCGGAGTGAGGTGGGACTTGGGGTAGTTTATGATGAACCCCAGGTGCTGCAGGGCATTTATAGCAGGCTCGGTGGCATATTCTGCCTCTGTAGCCGTGTCCCCTTTTACAAGCCAGTCGTCCAGGTAAGGGAAGACAAAGGCCCCCTGGAGTCGGAGGTGGACTGCGATCACCGCGAGGCATTTTTGAAGACCCTTGGTGACAAGGCCAGACCAAAGGGCAGCACCGTGTATTGGTAGTGCTATCCCCCCACCACAAATTGGAGGTATTTTCTGTGGCTAGGATGGATTAGGAAGTGTGTGTAGGCATCCTTTAGGATGTGGAGGAATGGCAGCAGTGTTCCAAGGGAGAGCATCTTGAACTTCTCCCAGACCAGAAAACTGTTGGGCTCTCGCAGGTCCAGGAGAGGCCTGACGCCCCCTGTCCTCTTGGGGATGAGGAAATAACTGGAGTAGAAGCCTGTGCCCCAGAGATGTTTTGGGACTGGTTCCACTGCCTTGTCCTGGATTAGGCCTGCTAGCTCAGTGAGAAGCAGGATCTGGTGAAGGAGGGGTCTGGTGAGCTCTCCTGGGAAGTAAGAGGGTGGCACCCACTATAGGTGGAGGAGGTAGCCCTCCCTGACCACTTGTAGCACTCAAGTGTCAGTGGTGATGGCTGTCCATCTGTGGGCAAACAGGGCTAAATGCCCTCCTGTGGACAGCAGGTGACCCACCAGGAGTGGGGAGGTTGCGTCCAGGCAGTAAAAAGCTCCCTCAAGGCCGGGCCGGAGCTGGCACCGACTTCGGGGGCTTTTGTTTTCTGGGACCATGTCCTTGGCCTTTTTGTTGCTGGTCCTGCTGTGTTGCCGGGAAGGTCTGGAAGTACGGTGTACTGCTAAAGCCCCCTTTCTTCCTCAGGATGGTGGTCTTCATCCCCAGGGCTTTACCGAGGTCTTCTTTGAGAGCCTGGTCCTCGTCATGAATTCTGTCTCTCTCTCTCTGCTGCCTTATCCACCATGGGTTTCCCCGAATAGTTTCTCTCCTATGCAGGGGACATCAATCAGTTTGTCCTGCACCGATTGTTCCAAGTCGGGTAACTACAGCCATGCTTGATGTCGTGCCCCGATGCCCACAGCGACTACCCTGGCCAATGGCTAAAAGCCATCGTAGACTGCTCGGGATAAAAACTTCAAGCATTCTTTTGCTGTCGAGGTTAGGGTCTTAAACCTCTGTAGGGGATCCCAGTCGAGGTCTGCCGAGAATCTACCAAGCTCCTTTGACAGTTCCTTCAGATACATACCTATATAGAGCTGGTAGGACTGGATACAGCATGCTAGTATTGAGCCCTGAAAAGCCTTGCGGTCGAGGGCTCGGACCTCCCTGCCATGTGGGAGAGACCATGGAGTTGTGTGGAAGCTGGGTCTTTTGTAACCCAGGGCTTTAGCATACCCAGTACATGGCGTTGAGGCGCCTGCTAATGATTGGTACTGATGCTGGTGTTTCCCATATTCGGAGGCGGCGGCAGTCGAGGATCAGGGGCACTGAGACAGCAAGGGTTTCCTTCGGAGGTGCCTCATATTGGTGTATTTCCAATTCGTCAGTATGTGGGTCCTTCTCAGCCTCAGTCTCAAAAGTGAGAGCCTTGGCCATGTCCCGCATAAAATTGAGGAAATCGATGTCCTCGGGTGGGGAACAACGCTGGGTCATCAAGGGAGATAGGTCTGAGGGCATGTCTCTGCATCATCTCGTATCCAGTGACTCTTCGTCCTCAGTCACCCATTCTAAGTCCGAGTAAGAGTCCAATGCCAAGTGGTCACCTTGGTCGAGGGTTGCTCCAGGGGTTTGCAACCTCTGGAGGATCTGTGGTCAGAGCCAAGGGTGCTCACCAGGGAGGATCAGTATCCCGAGGAACAGGACTGAGACCTCGTCTGGTGCCAGTGACTCTCTCGAGGTCGGTGGCACCCGAAGACCTGCTTGACGTCCAGGGAAGCCCTCGATATCGAGGGTCCCATTGTTGGGGTGGATAAATGGTTTGAGCTGGACATGAATGCACGCTGCATGGCTACTAGAGCAGATATACTGCTCACTAGGTCTGCCATTCTGGTCTCCGTACCAGTTGGCTCCGCAGCCTTTGACACGGGCACCGAGGACTTTGGGCCTGGCATTGGTATTGTTGAGGGGGAGTCCTTGATGAGGATAGCCTCGGAGGTCTGAGGCTGGTCAGTGGGTACTGAGGACTCCTTAACAGGGCAGCTTGGAAGGCCGCTTCTGCCCCGACTCTTTGGACTCATGTCTGGGACTGTGAGTCCTGGGGTGGGATTTCCACTTCTAAGAACATAAGATATGCCATACTGGGTCAGACCAAGGTCCATCAAGCCCAGTATTCTGTTTCCAACAGTGGCCAATCTAGGTCACATGTACCTAGCAGTTTCCCCAAGAGACACAAGTTCCACAATGCTTGTACTGGGTCAAGCATTGATATCTTCGGTCACTTTTTAATAATGGTTTATGGACCTTTCCTCCAGGAACTTGTCCAAACCTTTTTTAAACCCAGCTACACTAACAGCCTTTACTACATCCTCCGGTAACAAATTCCAGAGTTTGATTACACGTTGAGTGAAAAAATATTTTCTTTTATTAGTCTTAAATAGTTTACCCTGTAGCTTCATTGCATGTCCCCTAGTCTTTCTATATTCTGATAAGGTAAACAATCGATCTACGTTTACCCGTTCCACTACATTCATTAATTTATAGACTTCTATCATATCTCCCCTGAGCCGTCTCTTTTCCAGGTTAAAGAGCCCTAACTTTTTTAGCCTTTCTTCATAGGAGTATCCTTCCATCCCCTTTACCATTTTGGTGGCTCTTCTCTGTACCTTTTCTAAAATCGCTATATCCTTTTTAAGATACGGCGACCAGAATTGCACACAATATTCAAGGTGCGGTCTCACCATGGAACGATATAGAGGCATTATAATATCTTTTGTTTTATTTTCCATTCCTTTCCTTATCATACCTAGCATTCTATTTGCTCTCTTGGCCGCCGCTGCACACTGGGCCGAGGGTTTTAACATGGTATCCACAATGACGCCTAAATCTTTTTCCTGGGTGGTGGTTCCTAATGTGGAACCTTGCATCATGTAACCATAGTTTGGGTTGTTCTTCCCTAGGTGCATAACCTTGCACTTGTCCACATTAAATTTCATCTGCCATTTTGATGCCCAGTCTTCCAATTTATCAAGATCCTCTTGCAATTTTTCACAATCCTCTTGGGTTTTAACAACTTTAAATAGTTTTGTGTCATCTGCAAATTTGATAACCTCACTTGTTATTCCACTTTCCAGGTCATTTATGAATATGTCAAAAAGCAGCGGACCCAGCACAGATCCCTGGGGTACACCACTATTCACCTTTCTCCATTGGGAAAATTGGCCATTTAGCCCTACCCTCTGCTTTCTATCTTTTAACCAGTTCCTGATCCACAATAGTACATTGCCTCCTATCCCATGACTCTTTAGTTTTGCCAAAAGTCTCTGATGAGGGACCTTGTCAAAGGCTTTCTGAAAGTCCAGGTACACAATATCAACCGACTCACCTTTGTCCACCTGTTTATTCACTCCTTCAAAATAACATAACAGATTAGTAAGACAAGATCTTCCTTGTCTAAAGCCATGTTGGCTGTCTCCCATTAGGTTGTGACTATCTACATGCTGAGTAATTTTATTCTTTATGATGGTTTCTACCATTTTTCCCGGTACTGACGTCAGGCTCACCGGTCTGTAGTTTCCCGGATCACCCCTGGAACCCTTTTTAAAAATTGGTGTTACATTGGCGATCCTCCAATCTTCAGGTATTAGAGATGATTTTAATGACAGTTCACAGATTACTGGATAGTTCACAGATTACTGGATCCGTCCTCCAAGGCGGTCTTCGAAGGTTTCTTCTTCTTGTGCTCCACCTCCAGGGATTTCCGCTCAGAGGAACCGCCACCGCAGGACTCCAAAGAGGCTCTGGCTTTGCGGGGCACTGAGGTATCGGAGGGGGCAAGGAGTGTGGTGTGACCGGAGTTGGACTTCTGAAAAACTTTTCTGCTGCTGATGGCAACTCTTTAAGACCTTTGAATTCATGGTTCTGCAGAGTTTGCAGTCGGTGACGTAATGCTCCAGGCCAAGGCATCGGAGGCAGCAGTCGTGTGTGTCGATAAGTGACATCATTTCGCCACACCAGTCACACTTTTTGAAGCCACTGGAGGCCATTGGAATAATGGGGTTCCTGCCTCCTGGTAGGGGTCTGAGGCCTTCAGCTGAAAAAGGGCACGAATGCTGGTCGAGGGACACCTTGATGAAAAAAATGAGAAAATGAATGGACGAACCCGAGAAGCAACACTGAGGCGAGCTGGCTTGGGGGCAGGAAGGAACTGGTATGCAAACAGGACAAAATTTAACAACAAAAATCAACTTTTTCCAGGGGAAACTGGACAGTGTCTGATGGGCTCCGTGGAAAAAAAGGAGACTGAGGAAAGATGGTACCCTAGGGGCGGGAAGTGGATCATGCATGCTTGGTGCATCTCTTAAAGGTTTTCTTTGAAAGCTGGGAAGATGCTTCCGCGCGGGCTCCGTCAGCACCGACGTCACTCATATGTGAGGACCGACTTCCTGCTTATTCCTAGAGAAAATAATTACTCAGTGGTGTGTCTTGAACTGCAGTTGACTCTGGATGCTGAAAGGGGGAATAAGGGCACAAATATGAATACCTTTTTTTGAGGCAGGCTTGGTTAATTGCAAAACAACATCTCCTCACTAAATGGCTTAATAAGGAGCTGCCCTCTATCACGCAATGGAGGTTAGCATTGCATGAAATGTTGAGTATGGAAATGCTGGAGAGCCGGTGACCCACCTAGTGTACTTGGGGAGTATTCATAAAAATTTGGGGGATATATTAAGTAGCTTCTCCACACAGAGCACGTGGCTAATGGTAGCAATTAAAAAGGAGCTTGGAATTGTCAGAAGGGGCTGAATATAATCTTTACAACACTATATAGAGATTTAATGTATATATTGGGAGATGATAATGGAGGGGGAGGGTTGGGGAGGCAATGGGGAGAACATTTTTTTAAATTCTGTAAGTTTGATATTGTATGAGCCAGGAGTTTGTAAGAGACCCCATGTCCTGGATTGTTTTTGTCTTGTTTTGTTTATAATACAAAGACAGAAACTAAAATTTAGCTCTGCACCAAAATTCAGATCTTTCCATCCAAGCAAAGTCTATTCATAGTCCTAAAACGTGAAACTGTTGCTTTACCCGCAGAGCAAGGGTCATGCTCTAAGAATATTACATTACATGTCCTTAAAGAAGTGCACGGATCATGCTGGCAGCAGCAGAAAAAGGCTGAACTGGAGCTACTTTTCAGATGTTAAGACTTCACAGCCCAGCAGGGTACAGAGGCAGCTCCTGTGATTTCCCATCTGATTATGTGCTAGAATTGAATTACCCAAGGTGGGAAGGGGAGGGTTATGGCAATCAGAACTGTTTTGTCTATTTAATTTCATTTATTTTTAGTACACTGGCAGCAGGGCACTTGCTTCATCCCCCAAGAAGGCCACACCTACAAAAACAAATAATACTATATCCATCTCTGAATTGAAGATGTCTAAAGGAATACCCAGCTGGATGCAGGTTTGCTGAACTTGTTCCTTTTCTTTCTCAGTAACACCAGGGCTTTTTTTGAAGGAGAACATGGTAGTATGAGTACTGGCACCTTTTTCATGGCCTGCTAAAACTGACCCATGGTCCTCGTGTATTAATTAAAGAGCCCTGCGTGTGAATACTGGCACCTTTTTCGCTAGGAAAAATGCACTGAGTAACACTAGTTGATTCCAGTTTGCTTACTACAACATGGCCAAACCAGTGGTGGCATGAGGGTTTCTGCTGCTCTATGCAGACACTCTGTGCTGCCCCCCCCCAAACAGACTGCGCCTTCGTCCAGCCCGCCATGTTACCCCCCCCCCCCCTTCTAGAGCTGAAGCGGCGGTTAAACTGCCGCTTCAGCGCTATGCTGGGCTATAAAGTGCCATGTGCATGCGTGCTCACGGCCTACCACTCCTGACCCCTCTCTGATGCAACTTTCTTGGAGGGCAGGTAGGAGTGGTAGGACGGAACTTGTTTTAAAGCCTGCTACAGCGCTGAGGCAGCAGTTCAGCTGCCGCTTCCCAGGGGGTTGGGGTAGTGATGCCGATCACCAGGGTCTGCCACAATAGGCGAATGCCTAGTTCATGGGCCAGCCCTGGGTCCAATCAGTCCACTGGAAAGTCACACCTGAAGATATGTGATTGGGTATGTGGTATGTAAAAAACTTATCTGGCTCACACACAGACCGTGAGACTTTACAGATATGTTGGTGATATGGATACTTAACTTCATCCTCCCAGCATGATCAAACTCTAAATAAAGTGAAACACAGCAGATGGTGAAGCAACACAAGTGTCATAGGGGTATGAGGCAAGGAGATTCCTCAGAACTTAGGGGGTGGAAGGTTCCACCCCCCCCCCACTCCCTCAGAATGGGAGATGTCTGACCTGGGGGAGGTGAAGTTTGTGTGTTGTAGGGGATGCCTAACTCAGAAAGAGGCAAGGAGAGGGATGCCCTGACAAGGTATGGGCTGGCAAACAGGGAAATTGCTCTGGGCTCCCATGCCAGAGAGCCCCAACGCTGTTTCAATCTGAGGGAGGAATAGCTTGAAAGTGGGTTTTGAGGCTCCCTCTCCAGTTTCTGCCCTGGGACCCAGGGCCGGCCCGTCCATTGAGCAAGAATGTTTTTTGCACAGGGCCCCGCGTTTCAGGGGGCCCCGCGCAAAAAACATTCTTCAGCATCCCAAGTTTAAAAAAAAAACAACAAACTGGCTGCTTCTGCCGCGGCAGCATCAAGAGCTCTGCCGCGGCCCCCCCTGCCCGGCAGAGCCTCCCTGCATCATCAGCTTTCTTCAAGTCCCAAAACGCGGGCTTCTTTCAGAGCCGCGAGAGTTTCTTTTCTCGCGGCTCTGTTAATCCCGCCGGGGCTGATGGGATTTCCCATCACCCTCGGCGGGATTAACTGAGCCGCGAGAAAGGAAACTCTCGCGGCTCTGAAAGAAGCCCGCGGTTGGGGACTTGAAGACAGCTGATGAGGCAGGGAGGCTCTGCCGGGCAGGGGGGGCCCCGCGGCAGAGCTCTTAATGCTGCCGCAGCAGAAGCAGCCGGTTTGGTTTTTTTTTTTGTTTTAATTTGGGATGATAGGGGGGAAGGGGGTTTAGGACTGGTAATGGGCTATGGGAGGGGGGAGGCTAAACTGGAAGTGGGCTGATGGGGGGGGTGGTTAGGACTGGTAATGGGCCATGGGGGGGGTGGTTAGGACTGGTAATGGGCCATGGGGGGGGGAGGCTAAGACTGGAAGTGGGCTGATGGGGGGGTTAGGACTGGTAATGGGCTATGGGGGGGGGCTAAGTGGGCTGACGGGGGGGGGGTTAGGACTGGTAATGGGCTATGGGGAGGGGGCTAAGGCTGGAAGTGGGGTGGGGGTGGTTGTGGGGGGGGGGGGGTTATGAATGGAAATGGGCTCATGGGGGGTTTAGGACGAGTAATTGGCTATGGGGGGGGCTAAGACTGGAAATAGGCTGATGGGGGGGCTAGGACTGAAAATACGGTGATGGGGGGGTTAGGACTAGTAATGGGCTATGGGGGGGCTAAGACTGGAAATGGGCTGATGGGGGGGTAGGACTGGTAATTAGCTATGGGGGGGGCTAGGACTGGAAATAGGCTGATGGGGGGGTTAGGACTGGTAATGGGCTATGGGGGGGCTAAGACTGGAAATGGGCTGATGGGGGGGGTAGGACTGGAAATTGGCTATGGGGGGGCTAAGACTGGAAATAGGCTGATGGGGGGGCTAGGACTGGAAATAGGGTGATGGGGGGTTAGGACTATTAATGGGCTATGGGGGGGCTAAGACTGGAAATGGGCTGATGGGGGGGTAGGACTGGTAATTGGCTATGGGGGGGGGCTAAGACTGGAAATAGGCTCATGGGGGGGGGCTAGGACTGGAAATAGAGTGATGGGGGGTTAGGACGTAATGGGCTGATGGGGGGTTAGGACTAGTAATGGGCTATGAGGAGGCTAGGACTGGAAATGGGCTGAGTGGAAGGAGCGCTTGAACTGCAAAAAGCAGAAGGGGAACCGCGCTAGGACTGGAAATGGGTTGTGAGGGGGAGGGAGCTAGGACTGGAAATGGGTGAGTGGGGGGGGGCTAGGACAGGAAATGGGCTGATGGAGGGGCTAGAATAGGACTGGAAATTGGCTGTTGGGGGGGTGCTAAGATTGGAAATGGGCTGTGGTGGGTGTTTGGATTGAAATGGACTCATGAAGGGGCTAGAACTGGAAGTAGGCTCATGGGGGGCTTGGATTGGAAATGGGCTGAGTGGAGGGGAGCTAGGATTTGACATGGGCTGATGGTGGGGCTAGGAAAGGACTAGAAATGGGCTCATGGGGGGCTGGGATTGGAAATGAGCTGATGGAGGGACTCGGATGGGACTGCAAATAGATGGGGGAGCTAGGACTAGAAATTGGCTTATGGGGTGCTAGGACTGGAAATGGGCTGATGCGGGGACTAGAAGGGAGCGGATGCTGGGTGGGACTGGAACTAGAATGGAGCTGATGTTGGGGGAGGATTAGAATGGGATGGAGCTGGGAGAGTGAAATGGAGAGGGAAAAAATATTTTGTGTGGGAGGGAAGACAAATCTACAATTGTCCGGATATTGGGAGAGTAAGTGGGGATTGAGGATGGAGGGGTAAAATTTGAGTGGATGAAATAGGAATGAGGAAAGAGCAAAAGGAGAAAGATTAGTATGTTAAAGCAGATGTAGAGAGAGAATGGAAAAAAAACTAGAAGAGAGAAGAAAAGACAAATGGACAGCAGACGATGAAGAGTTAGCGGAAGACACGAAGAAACCAGAAGAAAGTGGCTGGAGCAATTGCAGCTGAAAAAAAATGCACAAAAGGTAGAAAAATATCTCTTTATTTTGAATTTATTAATTGGAATATGTCAGCTCTGGGAAATGTGCATCATTAACGTCTGCGCTTTGTTTAGTACAAGAGCAAATTAATGTATAGTTTTATTTCTACAGTGTTGTACATTCCAAGTTTGGCTTTTGGGATTCCCAGTTTAATTATTGTCTTCCTGTTTCTAAATTGTGATTCCTTGTTTGGTGATGGTCTATGTTCTGCATGTGTAACTGAGCTGAGGTATTCTGTTTATGTAATTCCTATTTGACATTGCCACTTGTTCTCTTTCCCCAGTAGGTCATGTATTGTTGTTCTCTGAAATGTATTGGTTTAATATTTGCAGCGTTTCCTTTTGATAGTTAGGGTATGGTGCTTTATGAGTCCTGGTAGTGCTGTTAGGATACGGCGGGTTTGCTATGGGTTCTAAATGGGCAGTGTTTGTAGTAGTTCCTAATGTGTCTGGCGGTTGGCACTGGATTATAGTAATGTAGAAGTCTTCTAGTCTTTCTTTATTCATACACTCATTAAGAGGCATGTTTACTAAAAGTTCGTGTATGGTAACATTATGCAAATATTTATGCAAATGAGGCCCCGCACTGAGTCTCCGCACATGGCCCCGCACCCCCCTTGGGCCGCCCCTGCTGGGACCCTGCATGTCTCACACTAGCTCTGAAGGTCTAGATATGGGAATGGGAGGGATGGGACTTAATCTTACAATGAAGGGAGCAAGGTAATCTCCCCTGCTAAGTGACCCTTCATATCAACTGTTTAGCACTGAGGATTTCAAATTCACACTGCTACCATGGCATTGCTCATGTAGATGTTATTTAATATGCTGATGTAACATCTCTGCATAGGATGTTAAGTAGAACTTTTATGTGCATGTAAAATGTTTTTGAAAGCTCATGTAATTTCTTTTAGTGTGAATTTTACTGTGCAGACCATATAATCTATGTCTACTTTGGGAGTAATTTTATAACTGTGCATAAAAAGTATACATGCATTTTTCCCTGTGTGTGCTATCAAAATTTTCAAAATGAAAAAATGCATGTCCTCTACTTGAAAATAACCCCAAGGAATTTATATGCTTACATTTACATGTCCTCTTAATTGGGCACAAACTGTCTGGGCTAATTTACTTGCATATGACTGAATTTCAAAAAAGTACGTGTGTAAATGCGCCCCTGCCCCCAGAACACCCTTTGGGTGAAGTTAGGCATGAACAGGCTATACGCAGGAACCTTTACAAGCATATTGGATAGACAATCTTATAAATGCCTAGTGATATCCATAAGCATTGCTTTGGAAAATTACTCTCTTTGTGGGTTGCCTTTTAATTAATATTTGCAAAAACACCAAGTATGTTTTATGGCAAAAAGGCTCTGCTCGCTCTCAAACAGGCAGAGGATTGGGATGAGAGGCTCTAGCTTCATCCCTTGAGTTACTTACTATGTATGTGGCTGTGCTATACTGAAGCTGAGCGACTGGAAAATGTTTTGCATGTCCACCCAAGATCAGATCAGTAAATACACCCCTAAGGATTCAGAGCAATTGTCAGCTATTTAAATTCCATGATGCTTTGTTTTAATTAAACTGAATTAAATATGGCATTTATAATCTACATTCAGGGCTCACGCAGCCATTGTGGAAGACTAGGCTGTTGCCTAGGATGGCAGCTTCTCAAGGGCGGCAAAGAGCACAGCAGTCAAAGCAAAACAATAGATCCAGAGAGCCACAAAAGCTCAAAGAGCCATCAGCACATTATTTTACTT
Source organism: Ichthyophis bannanicus (assembly GCA_033557465.1). Classification (NCBI taxonomy): domain Eukaryota; kingdom Metazoa; phylum Chordata; class Amphibia; order Gymnophiona; family Ichthyophiidae; genus Ichthyophis; species Ichthyophis bannanicus. The sequence goes on from CM066032.1 coordinate 646,443,895, forward strand.
GAAGGGAGAGCAGGCATATACAGACGAACAACAAAGGATAATATTTAAAAGTATGATGTCCAATTATGCATTTTTTGCAGGATTGTTGTGGGAGGGGTGCTGTTGGGATGTTCATGATTAAGTTTAACTATCAAAATCTCGAGGGGGGGGGGGGGGTTGTAAGACTGAAGGCTTACCTAGGGCACCATTGCATCAGGTCCTGTCTACATTTATTAAAATTTATTTTTTATTTGTTTGTCTATATATTTTAGTTTAAGGTGGGTTACAGAAACATACAAAAACACTTATAATGTACAACAATAAAATACATCAGAGCACTCTAAGTATACAGTGGGGTTTATTTTAGAAGCATTCCTATATGAAAACAGCAGCTTTTACATATGTAGACTGGCATACAAATGTAAATAAAACACAGAGGGACGCCACCACAAAAAGCACAAGAGCAAACAAAAGAAAGAGCGGGGAACCAAAAGAATTGGAACAGAATTTATTATGCGCGATATGGCCGTGTTTCAGCAGTGGATGCCTGCATCAGGGGCAAATCTGTCAAACAATTCCAAAAAACAAAACAAAATCAGACAGTCTGTGATCTGGTGCATGTAGCAAAGGCATGGGTCATTTTGTATTTTTAAGAGCGTGTTGTTACATGCACCAGATCCGACTGATTTTGTTTTGTTTTTAAGAATTGACAGATTTGCCCCTGACGCTGGCATCCACTGCCGAAACATGGCCGTGTCATAAAAAAATCTGTTCCAATTCTTTTGCTCCATCCACTCTTAATTTTTTTTTAATGTAAATGCCATTTTACATCAGGGGTTATTTACACATGGGGATGCTTACTACATTTAGATGTCAAGAGGATGTGGTATGGGCATGGAGAGGGGGTGGTTAGAGTGGCCCTACAATATCGACAGCGATTCCCTAACTCAGAAGGGGAATCCACATTGCTATGGAAAAAAGCACAGTTACTTACCTGTAACAGGTGATCTCTGGGAACAGCAGGAATAAGTCTTCACATATGGGTACGTCAGTACCGACGGAGTCTGTGCGGGAACGCTTCCCAGCATCCAATCAAAAAGCTTTTGGAAGCATCCCACCACGCCTGTGTGCTGCCTTCCCGCCTTTCCCAACTGCCTCTCCTCAGTTAAGTTTTGAGCTGAGACAAAGAGAGAGAGAGAGAGAAGGGAAAGATAGAGATAGAGAGATACAACTCCTAGGGGAGGTGGGTGGGTTGTGCAGACTTATTCCTGCTGTTCCCAAAGATCACCTGTTACAGGTAAGTAACTGTGCTATCTCCAGGAACAAGCAGGAATGAGTCTTCACATATGGGGACTCCCAAGCTAAGATGCCTGGAGTCCCAGCATGTTTATAGGATGGAACATGCTATCCCCCACAACACCAGGCATCCTGAGGATGGAGGGTAAGAGTTGAAAAAGAAAAGCGCTGAGGAACAGCTAACCTAGCATAGGACTGCAGACAAGGAGTCCATGTGTGGATGACAACTATCATCAATGATACTGAAAGAAATATTGCAATAAGGACCTCCCCTAACAGGATTACACAGCAGTAAGGAGGTTCATGGGATCTACTGGGGAACCTCAAGGAGGACCTCACTGTGAAGTGGAGGTAATAAACCTGTAGGAAAAAACAGTGGAGATCAGATTCCTGAAAGGTAAGAGGGAACCCAGTAATAACTGGGGTAGTACAAAAACGGTGGGCCTTCAGCGGAAGGCTTTATGACAAAAGCCAGACTCTTTTGGCAACAGAGTGGCTCCCCCTTAGGAACAAAAAGAGAAGGTGGACCGATTTGGACAAACAGGCATAGTCCTTGTGGGAAGAAAAGGTATGGAGACCCCTTGTATCCCAAAAAGAAAAGACAAATGCCTGAGGCATTAGAGCCTGTGATTAACTGAAGATCCGCAATGTCTCTCCTAACTGGAGTCAGCTAGGAGAGATACTGGAACATGGAGAGCTTCAGAGGTACCTAAACCTTAAGGTTATGGTGGAAATTGTTAACTACCACAGAAAGTGGTTGTGCGTGTAGAACCCCAAACATGCTGGATAGCATAGGTATGGGTAAAGCCCATCTGTCAGGATCATATAGCTATATGAGCCTAGACAGTCAGGTAGATAAATATGCAGATACATATTCTACCGATAATAGAATATCTCAACAGATACATATATATATATATATAGATATAGATAGATATATAGATATATGTATAAGAATATATCTATAGTGAGATATGCAAGGGCATAAAATACACATAAATGATAGACATAGACATCTGTAAGATGTATACTATAGATATGAATATATAGGCCTCTATATGGGTGTCTGCAATGAAGCAGACAGAGATATGCCTACAGAACGGTATTCACATAGGAAATGTGGAGAGGAAAGATTCATCTAATAACAAGAAGGTGGAACCTACTTGAGAAGATACATAGAGAATCTATTCCTACTGGTTATGAGCTAAAGGGATGCTAGCTAGTGAAATAACCAGGACGGTTACGTGAAAAGCAGAGGATGAAATCAGTCTGCAGCCAGCAAGTCCCGAGTATTCCAGAACTCTCGCATGGTAAGTGAACAGAAGACGCATAAAAATGAGATACCATGCTGACCTGCTTAAGGGCAAAAAGGTATCATGTGTTCTTACCATGAGGACGAGCTGCAAGGAGAAAAAGCATATTCCCGATTGGAAATAGTATGGACCAAAGCAGGGAATTGGCAACTCCTTAAGCTTTCACGTAAGAGAAGGCCTATGTCCTTTATATTAAAAAGGAGATAGTGAAAAAAAAAAAAGGGAACCTTTCTAGTCATGGGAGACATGACTGAAAAAGCCTTTTCCAACCATCTAGGATAGCTGTTAGAGAAAAAACCCTCATGCTCTCTAGCAAGGGCCCATAGTGGAGAGCTTCTCTGTAGAATTGCAGAGAGCATGATGCAGGAGACTGAGGAGATAGAACTGGCTGCTGGAGAGCCAGTACCTATGCCAACTATGCTGCCAAACCCAGGGGAATGGAGATGGCAGAAAGAGAAGACAATCCAACAAGCCTGTAGTGAAATAATTTCCAAGACAGATGACAGCACTGACTTGGAGCCACTAATAAGACCAGACAGAATGTTAGTGGAGGACAAATCTGGTTGCTGGTGGACAAGAACCAGTGGTCCAAACATTAAGGCTCCTGCATTGGCAGTTGCTTGCCAGACAGCAGAAAGAATCTTACTGTTTAAAAACAGAAAGAACAGACAGAACAGGAGTAGAAAACTCTGGACATGTCTGATGAACTGCCTCAAAGCAAGATTGAAAAAGAGGAGTCAACTCAGAGAGAAAAACTCCGCACTGGAAAAGTAACAAAACTAGAGAGGCTGAAGGAGAAGCCCTCCAGTGAAGCAACACCGCTCTTACAGAGGAAAAGCTTGGTAAGAGGGTAAAGAGAATGGAGCTGAAGAAGACTTACAAAGTAGTAAGTCTATAGAAAGGAAAAAAGACATGCTGGCACAGGAAACTATCGTTTGATAGTGGTTAGACCTCTTTCCCTAGCAGGAAGAAGAGGAGAACCCTGTGACCTATAGGCATGAACATCCTGACAGCTCATAGAACATAGAAAAAATGGATGTCTTTTGGGAAGAGATCCATATCTAGGATTTAGAATGAAAGCAGTGGATTGCCTCTATTTATTTATTTATTTATTTATTTAACAGTTATTTATATACCGCTCTTTCCCTAGTATCAAGTGCGGTTTACATGGAACAGTAGGTTAATTGGTATGTAATATACCAAGTCAGTTTACATAGAACAGATAATTATAATTTACAAGGAATGTTGTAACATTAAAGGTATAACATATTAGAACATATATACATTGTTAGTTTAAATCTATAATCATCATGTGAATGAGAGTGTGGTATGGTTAATAGTGTATTAGTGATATTTATTTTGAAAATAGAGTATGTAATAATAATGTATAAATGTTAGCCTGTATCTATTTGAGTATTCTGTTCTGAGGGTGTATTGTAGTGTAATATGAATAAGTGAGTTTTTAATTTTTTTCTAAATTCCTTTATATCAGATAGCAGGCGAATGTTGTCAGGTAGATTGTTCCAAAGAATTGGAGCAGAGTGTGAGAAAGCTCTCTTATTTGTTTGTTTTCTGGCTTTTGTGAAATCTTTTGGTATTGTTAAGGTATTTAAGTTTCTGCTTCTTTGGGATCGTTTATCGATGTCTATATTAATCAGTGTATTGAGTGCCGATGGTGCAAGATTATTTATAAGTTTAAATGTAGTGACAAGAATTTTATATTTGATTCGGGAGTAAATAGGTAGCCAATGAAGTTCAGCCAAAATTGGTGTAACATGTTCAAGTGGGCTTATATTCATAATCATCCTGGCAGCTATGTTCTGAATTATTTGTATCTTTTTAATATTTTGTTTTGAAATGTTTTGTATTGAGAAGAAGCAACTGCAAATTCTAATCCCAAGAGTCACAAGTATCTGATGGAAATTGATCAGAAACCCTGTGGTTGCTGGGTTTGCTGAGCCTGGTGAGAGGTTGAATTCTGCAGACCAGGACGATGCTTCCCTTGTTTGGGAACATCTGTATGATGGGCAGATGATGCATAAAACCTTCTTCTCCTATGGGAAGAAAGTTTGGCAGGACATTTCCTACCTACTGGGACAGAAGAAGGTGCAGAACAGCCCCTAGGAACAGTCAGTGGACAACTGAGTAACCTGACGTAAAGACTCCTTGTTGAAAAGATTTTCTCTAGTGCAAGGAGTATGTCCCAGTCTTTGCTGTGCCCATTTGTCCAAGTCTGAAGCTTGGAGCCAGGCTCTACGTCGTGCCCCTATAGTTATAGCAGAAGTCCTGCTAACAGACTCAAAAGAGTAGGGAAGCACGAGTCAGAAACCAAGAGATATTCTGAAGATGCTTAAGCAGTGAAGAATAGCCTGCACTCTTGGACTCTGGAAGGGAAGGAGTCAAAAGATGTAATTGCTTTGTGACCTCCTCAAGAGATAGACTCATATAAAAAATATATGAGAGAATTCTCGCAGAAAGCATAGATGTCTGGAAGGTTTGACGTCCAAAGGCATTTAGTGTCTTAGACTCACGACCTGGTGTATAAGAAGAGTGCTTTTTCTTACTCTTTACCCACCTCATTGCTGATTCCACTACTATGGAATGATGAGGAAGTTGAGTCTTTTGAAACCCTGGAGAGGGGGGCACCTGATATAAGAGATCAGTTGCTCTGGAAGGTGGGGGTACCCTTAAAGGTGTTTCTCACATTCCTAGAAGGAGATCCTGCAAGGAATGATGCAAAGGAAGCATTATGTTCTCCTTTGCTTTGGTAGAAACAGAGCCTTGTGCAGGATCATCTCCCGGGATAGGAATGGCAAGAGATCTTGCTATATCCAGGAGGAAACTCTGAAAAGAGGGATCTCCAACGGGAATCTCCTTTGGACAGGTTAGATCTGAAGAACTAGCCTGAGCACCGAAAGAGCTATCCAAATTTATAGGAATGGAAGATCCTGCACGGTGCAGTGTGGAACCCTTAAGGGATGGTCGCCGGTACTGGCTGTCAGGAGCAGCGACCGTCAGTACCACATCATCCATGCCAGGTATCGACTCCAAGCTTGGTATAGAAGGGAGCGATCCTGTTGAAAGAAGCATGGCAGGAGTTGGCCACGATGCTACTGTGGATACCGGTACCGATGCCAATACCGGTACCGATGTCGGAGCGGAGCCCGACACAGACATCGGAGCACCCATCGGTGACAGTTCAATCGGTACCGAGGTGACCGAAAACCTCCGGCCGTTATCCTCGGTTCCGAGCCTCCGGTATCGATCGGCATCGGTACCAAAGCGTATTGGTACCCAGTCTTCCAGACTAGAGATCGATTCCAAACTCGGCATCGAGGGCAAAGAGCCTGATGAGCGAAGCATGGAAGGCACTGACCGCAAGGGTAATGTGGACATCGGTACCGTGTCTGATACCGGTGGATGAAGGCCAACCAGTGGCAACTCAAACGGCCTCGGAGGAACCGAGAGTTGCGGATCCGAATCATCGGAACCGAGCCTTGGGTACCACCCGGAGCCGGTGCCAAGGCGAGTCGGTACCCAGTCCTCCAGATTGGAAATCGATTCCAGACTCGGCATCGAAGGAAGCGAGGCTATCGATGCACGTCTGGAGGGTACCAACGTCGGTGGTAGTATCGGTGCTGGTACCGATAATGGATAGTCAGTCTGGAGGGTATCCCCGGTCCCGAAGACACCGAGGATGCCAGATGACCATCCCTGGTGAGGAGTGTTTCATCCAACACCAGTGCCGATGCCGGGGTATCGGTACCGCTCAAAGCGGATGCCACCACCGAACACGGCTCAGGTATTCTCTGTGAGGGGTGAACCCCAGGAACAACCTGAAACCCCTCAAACGCTTTGGAGACCGAAGACTCCCGCCGGGGTTTTGAAGCCAGTGGGCCTTCGAGGGCAAGGCCGGAGCCGTCTACATGCTGTGCATGAGACCTACCACTCGAGGGCTGGCTAGTCTTAACAGACTGTTTGTGGGTTACCTGATCCTGAGTAGAAGAAGAAAGGGACGGTGCCCTGTAGTTGGAGGGAAACCGTGTATCGAGGGAACCTCGATGTTGAAAACCTCTTCTCACCAAACTGTTGCCTAAAGGCTCCGGAGGAAAAAGGTCAGGACCCAAGCAGGTTAGACACCGACTTTGAGGGTCTAAAAATAAAGTTGCACCACCACGGTTTGAACATTTCTTGGAGAAAGTGGCTGGCGGTTCCATGAAGGAAAAAGAAGAGGCCTAAAAGGCCTGAGAAACCGTGAGACACTATGAAGAAAAAATATCCCTTGAAAAAGGAAGATTTTACAAGAAAAGAAAAGAAAACACCGGCGGTACCGGTGGCGTCGGGGAAGACAGCCGCGACCACAAGAAAACTAAAGAAATAAACCAAGAATTTTCTGCGGTGACAGGAGGACGTCCTGCCGGCTTCGCGGAAAACGAAAACTGAGGAGAGGCAGTTGGGAAAGGCGGGAAGGCAGCACGCAGGCATGGTGGGATGCTTCCAAAAGCTTTTTGATTGGACGCTGGGAAGCGTTCCCGCGCAGACTCCGTCGGTACCGACGTACCCATATGTGAAGATTCATTCCTGCTTGTTCCTGGAGATTGCAGAATTCTGAATTTACAGCTTCCCGAAGGCACAACTAAATGCCTGCTAGGAAGGCCAGCTGTCAATGCCAATATCTACCCCCTCCGACAGCGAACTCAACCCAGATCACCTTCCCTTGACAGCTTATCCTCCTCCAACCCCCCCCCCCCCCCTCAGGCCTTCCAATTCCCCCATCTCTCCCAAGCCATCACCCCCCTCATATCAAATCCCCCCTCTGCAAGAACCTCCCACTGACCCACCTGTGTAAAGAATAACTTTCTTTGCTAGACCCTCCCCTCCATCCCATCCCATCCCTAGCCTTAAGGGTCCCTGATGTCAAGGGTGAGCAGAAGCACTCTCCTGCTCTCTACTGTCCTGCGTTCCAAATGGCTACTGCGACCTTCATGGTAATCTCATGGTATTACCACTAGAGGTAAGCTGCCAAATAAGGGCCTTACTAGGGGTCTCTGTCTATAGAGTGAGCAGGCACAGTTGCATTTGCTCTCTATGGTCCTGGGTTCCAAATAGCTGATGTGACTCTAGCTATATTACCAGGGGTTGTGAGATTACCACTAGGGTCACGGCTGTGATTTTAAAAAGCTGTGCCCATGAGGGAGGGTATTTGCACATTTTCCTCCCTATGTGCAGCTTTTTAAAATCACTGCTACCTCTGGACATGGGGAGCTCTATATTTGTCAGAACCTCTTTAAAATACTATGGGAATTCTCCATGTCCCGACCTGGACATGTCAATTCCCCTCTCCAAATCCTATCTACAATCTGCTTCAGTATGTATTACAGTACATAGCATGGCTTTATTTTGTTATGTTGCATATTTGGGCAATCCTCTGCACACTGGGAAGGCAATTAAGAATTGTCCTAAATAAATAGATAGGGACTGTTGGGCGCAAGGGATTGTTCCTGGAAACCTGATGGCTGGGGATCATGTCTCAGCCTAGGAACCCTGCTGAAACCAACCTGGACTAGACTGATTGTACACTAACTCTCAGCACTCACAATGTTATAAAATAGTGCGTATTGAAACAAAAGTTATAAACAAAACCCCCCACCAATGAAATAATACAACCCCTCCCTGTATACTCCTATTGACTATACTTTAAGCTCCACAGAGCAGGGGCTGTCTCCTTATGGGCATCTGTCCAGCTCTGTGTAAATCCACTAGTGCTGTCAATAAGTAATATAACTCCCAGTCGCAATCCCCAGCCGTCAGCTCCCAGTCTCGATTCACAGTCCTAACTCCCAGTTGGTTCTTTGTTAGATTTAGAAAGTTTGGATTTGATACTAAGAAACAATTCCATGTGGTTTAGAAAGAAATGTGACCTTTTACCCCAGTTCTGCAACATTCTGGGAGTGGAGTTAGTTGAGTTCCTACAAAAAGAGGTTTCCCAAGCTCAAATATTTTTCTGATCTTGGCAAACCGTCACTGATGAAACCGAAGTTGGCTAGGGACTCTGTCACTGTCACTGCATTCACTCTCAACTCGAGACCCACAAATCTCTCTTCGAACCAACTGTGAGAACACAAACATGAAACAGCAGGTCACGGAAGGGAGCAGCAAAGGAAATATAATGATTACTTTAATCTGAATAGATGTAATGTAATGTGTGCCTTTTGAGTCAATGCTGACTCCTGGCGACCCAGCAGCTCCTGGGTTTTCTTGGCAGTGTGACTGGAAGTAGATTGCCAGGCCTTTCTTCTGAGGCAATGGAGGGTTAAGTGACTTGCCCAAGGCCACAAGGAGTGCCAGTGGGAATCGAACGCTGGTTTTTTGATTACCAAGTCAGTGCTCTAACAACTAGACTACTCCTCCACTCTTATCTGAATAGAATCCTGTTCTATATGAGAACACAAGTTGCAGAATTTGGTAGTACAGTGGATAGCATAGCTATCTTCCAACTAGTTGACCCAGTTTCAACTCTGGCCAATGCGGAGTTTAAGCTTCGGTCACTGATGCTCCTGGAACAGGTGGCAGCAATAGATACACTCATAGCAGCTGCATCAGAGAGGTCATGTTGAGGCTTGATGCAAGGTACTGGATAGGATCCAGTGCTCAGTGGGTTAAAACTTAGAGAGGATACAGTAGGTTAACCAGACAAGTACTGGAAAGGCTCAGACCTGAGACTATGGGCCAGGAGTTTAGAGTAATCATTACAGATTCATTAGGCGTCCTATAAATGTAATACAACATGCCCAACAAGAGCCAACATCAGCAAGAGATGTACTTAAATCCTACCCAGTTTTGCCAATGCACTTCAGTCTTGCCCCCCACACATACAGCTGTACCAGTACTGAAACCCACACATTCAACTTTCACAAAATGTCTTAATTGTGTCCTGCAGCACTCCTTGCTATACCTGTACCGAGACACCCACCCACCACCTGCCAGAGCTCTTCAGTCCTAATCCCCACCCACTCCCCACAGAAACCCCCATAAACCCATACGCCTGGACTACATTCCACACAATAGGCCAGAAACACCTATTAAGTACAATTTCCATGATCAACACGACCACCTCTCCCCTGGACCCTTGTCCTGTATCCTGGATCAAGGCCACAAAAACCGAACCTGCCCCATACCTCCTCCAAATAAAAAAACAATTGTTGCTACAAGGTATCATGCCCACCGACCTAAAAACATCCTCCATTCGCCCCATACTAAAGAACAAGGCACTAAACAGAAATGAACCTAATTCATACAGATCAATAGCAAGCATCCCATTTATCGCCAAAATAATTGAAAAAAAGTTCTATACCAACTCCAAAACTACCTAGAGACCAATGCCCCCTAGATGAACATCAGTATGGCTTTCACCCATATCATGGAGTTGAAATCTTGCTCCTCGCTCTAACCGATAACCTCATCCAAGGCATAGACAACTCCAGCCATGCATTCCTATTAGTTTTCATAGACACTGCACTGCCTCAGCCTTCGACAACATCAACCACAACAACCTCCTCACAAGATTGGAGCATCTCGGCCTGGCGGAATAGTCCTACTATGGTTTAAATCCTACATCACAAACTGCAAACTATGGATTCAAATAAGGGAGGACCCCCCAAGAACCTTTCCACAGGACCAAGGGATACCACAAGGATCAGCCCTCTCCACTCTCCTATTCAACCTGTACCTACAACCCATCACCCACATATTCAGGAAACACAATATCAAATACTACATCTACGCGGATGACATTATGCTGGCACTCCCCATAGATGTAAACAACCCCACCTATAACAATCTAGCCAACTACATTAATGAAACTGAATCATGGCTGAAATCTAACAATCTCAGCATAAATTTTAATAAGACAGAGACATTCTACATCACAAGGAATCAAAACACAACCCTACCATAAACCATCACAATTAACAACATCACACTCCCAGTCAAGAAGAGGTTAAATATCTCGGCATAATCCTCGACACATCACTCACCATGCTACCCCACCTGAAACAAACAGCCAGAACGATTCTTTACAAACTAAAGACCATACAACACATGAGACCCTTCCTTGAAGCAAACGACTTCAGATCAGTTGTACAAGCCTTTATTACCCCCCACTTTGACTACTGCAACAGCTTGTTAAAAAGTCTATACATACTCCAAAGAGCCCAGAACATCACAGCCAGAATCATCTGCAAAGTCCAACTAACCGACCGCATCACACCCATTCTACATGACCTTCACTGGCTACCAATACAAAGCCGAATAAAATACAAAATACTCGTAACAACGTTCAAGCTCATCAACAATGTTGCACCATCTTTTCTCTCATCCATATCCCCACAGACACCAGATCACGAAGGGAGAACGCCCTCCACTCTCTAACAATCCCACACTCAATCTGCAAAACAAAACAAACCACCAGCTTCACAGCATTTACATACACGGCCCCCAGCCTCTGGAACTCCCTACCACTACACATCCGTGCAATCAAAGACCTCCAAAAGTTCAGAAAGTTTTTATTTATTTATTTACATTCTCTTATATACCGCGCTATTCTGCATCAGTGCGGTTTACATTGAACAAACTGAAATTACATTGAACAGGGCATTATAACTTGGAGATAACTATTTGACATGGAACATGGGCTATGGAGGGTTAAGTGGCTTCCCAAGACCACAAGAAGCACCTGTAGGACTAGAAACCCCAGTCCTTCCGGCCCAAGGTTGCTGTCCTCTAGTGGGATATGAACCCCCGACCTTCCGGCCTGAAGTGCCTTGCCCCAACCACTAGGCCACTCCTCCACTCCTAACTCAAAACCCACCTCTTCACCGCACACTATGGGGAAACGGACTCACACCCAAACCCACAAACATCACTGACACACCAACCCATTACCTACCACAACTGGTGGCAGGAACCATGCAAAGCCACAAAGACCCAAACCATTCTCACCCACATCAAGAACACATTTATATAGTTAACCTGTAAATAGTTTTCAACTGAGAATGTTTCTTGTCAAGTTATTATGTAAAACGTTAGTCACTGTTTTATGTAAACGTGCTTGGTTCCCTGTAAACCATTCCTGATCTCTGGAAGGGGCGGTATAGAAAAATGTAACAAATAAATAAATCTACAGTACCTTCTGCCTGATCAAAAGTAAAACCCATATACACATGGCTGCCAATTCACCTCAGTAGGGCCATACCAAGCGCTGTGCAAGCGATGCAGCCGCACAGGGCACCATTATGGAAGGGACTCCGATATCTTCACTGCGCTTCCAGGAAGCTCAGAAAGTGAGTAATTGCACGTGGGCGAGGGATATCAGATTCGCTAGACACACAGGGCGCATTTCTAGCTTGGTATGGTCCTGCATATCAGTGTTACTCCAAAGTCCTAAGATCATGATCTTTCCCTATTAAACTGCATTATCTTCATGTTTTCCATGGAATTAACACAGCAATCAAAATTTATATGGAACATAAACTCAGGATGATGTTATTGACCCTCTAACTCTTTGAAGCTAGAGGAAATTTGACCGTTCTCAATATGTGAAGCTATTTAATATAGGCAACAAGAACTACCTGGTCTTGCCCTATTTATACTACCATCAGCATTCCCACCAATCCATCTGCTCACCTGTTCTTGACATCCTAGAAATCAACAGCACAACAGCATTGTGATCTGGATTTGCCACGGCTAGAAACAGGATACAGGGTTTGATGAACCTTTGGTCTGACCTCATATGGCAAATCTTATGTTCTTGTGTATAAAAGCAAAAGTTGCAACATTTACTAATGACAAATTAATAAAGCAATCACTCTAATATGAATCTAAAAGTGTGTTATATCTCTTGTCACTTACATTAAACATGTAATCTTACTAAAGAGCACGCAGGTCTCAGACTGATTGGGCGTTGTGAACTTTCAGACTTATAAGCATTCTCTGAAAAGCGCCCCAATTTGCATCAATGACCGCTGCTCTGTGTTTCCTTTGTAATTTCTTTTACATGCAGTCAATTATAAACTTGAAATCCTGCTGAGCTGGGAAAAGCTTGAAATCATCCTTTGCTGTTCAATAGTCACCACACTTTCATAAATAATCAATTAGAAAAATTTTTAAAATGTGCTTATCTGAACAAAACTTGAAAACATGCTTAGCCTTTCCAATAGCGTCCCCGTGCTTAGCCTCTCCAATAGCGTCCCCAATGCCACCATCTGCGCTGTATTAGCGTTTCACTGTACTCCGGTTTCATCAGGGGGTTATATTGTAGGCACTACAATTAAAATGATAATCGTGCTCGCAAAGTATACACACTTCATAATATAAAAAGACTCTTAAACAATGCAATCAAGGAAAACACCTACCCCAGTTTCAATCGTAGTGTGTACTAACTTATCTCAAGAATTTTTTCAGCGTTCTCGTGCTGGCCAATTTTCTTGTTCAACTCACTTCATCCATCGAATACCGAAAACTGCCAGCTAGCTAGAATGCCGCGCATGCATACACGCTTTAAATACTCCTTTGGCCACACCGTCTGCCTCTTCTATTGGTGGAAACTTAGTTACTCAAAACTCTGTATAATCTTCACGTCGAAGTAAACAACTGTTAGTGGTATGGATGGTCATGTACATGCTTCCCATTCAATGCGAGCATTCAAGCCCCTGGGGGTTACTGATTGTAATTTATGGATCCATCGTTGTTCATGCCATACTAAAGTCTGTTCTCTAGACTTACCCCTTTGGCCTGTCGTGATTTGAGAAATACAAAAACATCGAAGCTCATCAAATGAATGATTGTGATCAAGGCAATGTTCTACAATAGGAGCTTCACGTCGTCGGCATTTTAATTTACTTTTATGCTCGCTAATACGTACTTTAAATTCTCTTATGGATTTTCCCACATACAAAAGCCCACAAGGGCATTGGATACAATATACTACGTGTGTTGACGTGCACGAAGTGTAACAGCCTATCCGATAGGCTATGCCATGGTAGAAGAACTCATCTACTTCTAAAGTGATACTGCAAAATGGCACAGTCCCCACACTTTCTGTGCCTAATCGAGCTGGTTCAATCGGTGCTTGCAAAGGTTTCAGAACAGCGGGGCTCAACAAATCTTTTAAATTATGGCTCCGTTGCCATACACAGCGAACATGTTTATTTTCCAAACAAGGGATGCTGTGCAATACATTGGCATGTCACTTCAGAACAAATGTCACTTTTAAATAAAGGTTTGTCCTATGTTCCTGATCTTCGCTTTGATTCTTTCCAGTTTCGGCTGGATTTAGAACAGTTAATAAGAAAACTAAATCTTCAAATTTACTATGGATCACTAATGCCAAAACCTGAATCGGCAACAGAAGTAGGTTTGAATCGAACACAATTACCACTAAAATCTACCTGGAATCCACCAGGTCCTGTTCACCCCACGTTAATATTATATAAGGATTTGATTTTAAAAAATATACAACAGATTGAGAAAACAGCTAGAAAATCGTTTAGTAAGTTGTCTTTTTCACAAAGAAGAGGATTGAGAGTATTACAGAATCAGTCTGAATTGGTGATACGCAGAGCTGATAAAGTTGGAGCAATAGTGGTTCAACATCGGGATCAATATTTACGGGAAGCACAGCAACAATTAATGGATAGTACCACTTATGAGATTTTACAGGTGGATCCCACTGTAGCCCTGAAACAGAGGATTAAACTTGTCACAAAACAAGCATTGGAGACTAAGGAGTATGTTTACTAAACCGGGTTAACCGTTAGCCCGGTTTAGTAAACATACCCCTAAATTGATTTCAAAGAAAGAATGGGTTTTTTTGAATCCAATGGATCCAACCCTTGCTAAATTGTATTTAGTGCCGAAAGTTCATAAAAACTTACAGGATCCCCCGGGAGGCCAATAGTGTCAACACGAGGAACATTGCTTGAACCATTGTCAATTTATATCGATTCCTTTCTAAGACCACTGATGACGACTATACCATCATATATTAAGGACACCACCCATTTTTTGCGGATTTTGGAACACCACACTCAAATAGTGGGATCATCTGGGGTTTTCCTGGCCACGCTAGATGTTACATCTTTATATACGGTGATATCTCAGATCGAAGCATATAATAGTGTGATGAATGCTTTACGGAAAAGAGGTGACTTGTCAGATAATCTCTTGGACTTCCTCTCTGAATTAACAACACTTACTGTTTTTGAAAATTTTTTTATTTTTGAGGGTGTTTTGTACCACCAACGATCAGGGGTAGCGATGGGCACTACATGTGCCCCTTCCATTGCTAATTTCTACATGCAGCGCTTTGAAGAAGAATGGATAGACACAATGCCTCAACTACATCTGAGGCTATGGAAAAGGTATATAGACGACATTTTTTTGATATGGAAAGGCACTGAGGAGAGCTTATGTACGTTTATAGAGTGGATCAATAGTAGGAACCAACACTTAAAGTTCACCTGTACATATCATATGGATCAGATTACTTTTTTAGACGTGACCATCAAAAAAGTTATGAATGGCTGGAACACTACGGTATTTCGGAAGAGTACTGATAGAAATACATTTTTACACTACAGTAGTGCCCACCCCCGTCTCAATTGAAAGACAGTTTACCTGTGTCACAGTTTATACGCTATCGATGCAACTGTACAGAAATTCAAGATTTCAAAATGCAATCTCAAATTTTGAAGAGTAATTTTCGTTCTCGGGGCTATCCAACCGCCGTGATTGACAGGGCATACAAACGAGCCTGTATAGTAATCGCGAATTGCAGGTGCACCCGCGAGAAAACATAAGATCAGAGAATACAAGGAGGGATGAAAGCACTATATCAAACATCAATTTAGTCACTCAGTACTCTCCGTTTAGTTACCATCTTAAACAGATTATCAAACGACATGCCAATGTATTGCACAGCATCCCTTGTTTGGAAAATAAACATGTTCACTGTGTATGGCAACGGAGCCATAATTTAAAAGATTTGTTGAGCCCCGCTGTTCTGAAACCTTTGCAAGCACCGATTGAACCAGCTCGGTTAGGACACAGAAAGTGTGGGGACTGTGCCATTTGCAGTATCACTTTAGAAGTAGATGAGTTTTTCTACCATGGCATAGCCTATCGGATAGGCTGTTACACTTCGTGCGCGTCAACACACGTAGTATATTGTATCCAATGCCCTTGTGGGCTTTTGTATGTGGGAAAAACCATAAGAGAATTTAAAGTACGTATTAGCGAGCATAAAAATAAATTAAAATGCCGACGACGTGAAGCTCCTATTGTAGAACATTGCCTTGATCACAATCATTCATTTGATGAGCTTCGATGTTTTTGTATTTCTCAAATCACGACAGGCCAAAGGGGTAAGTCTAGAGAACAGACTTTAGTATGGCATGAACAACGATGGATCCATAAATTACAATCAGTAACCCCCGGGGGCTTGAATGCTCGCATTGAATGGGAAGCATGTACATGACCATCCATACCACTAACAGTTGTTTATTTCGACGTGAAGATTATACAGAGTTTTGAGTAACTAAGTTTCCACCAATAGAAGAGGCAGACGGTGTGGCCAAAGGAGTATTTAAAGCGTGTACGCATGCGCGGCGTTCTAGCTAGCTGGCAGTTTTCGGTATTCGATGGATGAAGTGAGTTGAACAAGAAAATTGGCCAGCACGAGAACGCTGAAAAAATTCTTGAGATAAGTTAGTACACAATACGATTGAAACTGGGGTAGGTGTTTTCCTTGATTGCATTAAGAGTCTTTTTATATTATGAAGTGTGTATACTTTGTGAGCACGATTATCATTTTAATTGTAGTGCCTACAATATAACCCCCTGATGAAACCGGAGTACAGTGAAACGCTAATGCAGCGCAGATGGTGGCGTTGGGGACGCTATTGGAGAGGCTAAGCACGGGGACGCTATTGGAAAGGCTAAGCATGTTTTCAAGTTTTGTTCAGATAAGCACATTTTTAAAAATTTTCTAATTGATTATTTATGAAAGTGTGGTGGCTATTGAACAACAAAGGATGATTTCAAGCTTTTCCCAGCTCAGCAGGATTTCAAGTTTATAATTGACTGCATGTAAAAGAAATTACAAAGGAAACACAGAGCAGCGGTCATTGATGCAAATTGGGGCGCTTTTCAGAGAATGCTTATAAGTCTGAAAGTTCACAACGCCCAATCAGTCTGAGACCTGCGTGCTCTTTAGTAAGATTACATGTTTAATGTAAGTGACAAGAGATATAACACACTTTTAGATTCATATCAGTGATTGCTTTATTAATTTGACATAATATACGGCTCTGAATAAGGTGACCCTTGTTGGACATTTACTAATGATACAATATTTAATACAAAACTGTACCCACTCATACAATTCTCAATATCATTTTACCACTTTGATCAGTTTTGCTGATCAGAACCAGCAAGACTGCTATAATTTTAGAATGGAAATAAAGATTGAGGGAACCAGCTTGGCAACAGTCATTTCTGCTGTAGTCCAGACCCCTGCCATGTAAGCTACATTACCTCTTGTAATGCTTATAAGGAGCTTGTGGTTTCGTGCTAAAATTTCATGCTCTAAATTAAAGCATGTACAGAGCATGGAGATCAGTGCGTATTACCTTGCTGTGGATCTGAAAACTCTGCTCTGCTTCAGTTTTGAGCCCTGAAATCTTACTATGCTTCAGCTCTCCAAGAAGCCCCTGCCCAGTGTCAGACCTGCCTGTGACTATCCTTGAGCTAGCAACCTGTCAGTAAGACAGAATAGGATGGAGAGATACCATCTGTGTGTCAGGGCACCAGGCTGTAGGAATTCACAGACTCCCTATGAGACACAGAATAAGGCTTTATCACTCAGCAACAGAAAATCTACAATGGGCCCTTTTACCACTGTGTGTATATCCAGTAGTCAGAGAAATGGAACAGAGAGTCATTGGTAGTCATGGTCTACTTAACTGTCCACGTTCTAGCTCAGTGAGAAAAGATAATTGTGCACATCAGATAGTGTCACCACAGCACAGAAGATTAACAAGAGTGACTGCAGAGAAATGAAGGCAAGGACCATCAGCCTTTTTCTTTAAGCAACCGTCCCTTCCTTTTCCTGCACAAATCTTTTGTCTCATGCTTTTTCTTTTAGTTTCAAGTTCATTCCCATGTCTCAAATGAAATTAGCAAATACCCCTATTTCTTAACTGAGAGACCAGACAGGAGAATTATAGATGGTGAGATCTGGGATGCACTGTGGGTGGGGACATGTGTTGCCCCCTTGACTCAGTACTGATGTTGCTTAATTATACGAATCTACAGACTTCTGTCCTGCTTTACCTATAGAAATTAGAAGTACAAGTCCATAGAAGGAATAAGACAAAACAGAACTAGACCAGCTTTGAGGATTAATCTGGGTCATGTGAGAATATCAGCAGGATCTGTGGCTATAGGAGATTAGCGAGAGGTGCCCTTGGTGTAAACTTGTCAGAATACATTAGTGTACAGTCCAATATAGAGATTATGATGAAAAATATCCACTAAAGAAAGCAGCACTGTAGTGAGTTCATATACTACAGTGAGCATATGGAGTGGAGTCGTTTAGTGCTTAGGCAACAGCATGGGACCAGAAAGACCAGGGTTCAAATCCCACTGGCACTCCTTGTGGCCTTGGGCAAGTCACTTAACCTTCCACTACCTCAGGTACAAACTTAGATTGTAAGCCCTCTGGAGACAGGGAAATGCCTGCTGTCCCTGAAGGTAACTCGCCTTGAACTACTATTGGAAAGGCATGAGCTAAATACTACTAAATAAAAATATATGCTAATTGCAGTAAAAATGAAGTTCATTGTCATTAGAAATAAGCATTTAAATAGATAACCAACCCTCTCACAGGCAGAGGTGCTTTCAAAAATTGACAGAGGTTTCTTAATTTTAAACATTTAAAAAGTGTTTAAAAACATTTCAGGATTGATTGGGCAGTAAACCTATGTTTGATGCCAAATTATGAGGCTGATGCTGGGATGGAACAAACTTTTATCTGAAGAGTGATGGGGCAACACATGTCAGATGATTCTCTTTAAATCTTTTAATCTATCCATTATTAGAAATCTTCCCTATGTAATTATAATTTATTTTCTTAATGATATTCAGATTTTTTTTACTGATTGTAAACCACATAGAAAGAATATGATATGCATCATATCAAGAGAAATAAACAGACACTCTACAGCCTTCTCATTCTTTGAAATTCTACTCAATTTAAGTCTCCCTTAACTAGATTAATCATCATTGTCATTTATTCATTTCATGCTTTTGCAACTAGAGAGCTCAAAGCGAAAGCATGCAACTGCAGGTTAGGATCCAGAACTGAAGCAAAGCAAAGCACAGCAAATACAAAAAGGCAGAGTAAATTACAGCACGTAAGATCACATTACAGAAGTACAGTAGATAACATCGCAGCAGAAATAATCAAAAAGTGGTGAGTCAATGAATTGAAGGGATGTAGTCACATTTAAGTGGCATATAGAATGCTCCCGTTAATTTTAATACAGCAAAGATCACATCAGATTGAAACAGTGGTAATCAAAGTCAGGGGCCTTCCACTGGTCAACAAATTTTTACAAAAGTCATGTTACTGAACTAAAAATAGTCATTTCTTATCAATTTTTATATACTGAACACGAATGACAGTGAAATTGCAAAGTTGGCTTTAGTTTTTTTGTAATCTACAAGAATTAATGTTTACATCACGAAATGCATGTCAATAGTAAATACAATAGGCCTTCGGTTAATACCTGTAAAAAACCAAGCCATAAACTACTTCTTAGATTTTTTCGCTTGTCTCTTGTACAGCTGTTCGGGAGCTTCTCTGGAGAGTGTCCAGCAGTAGTCAGCCAGCATTGTAGTGGACCATTTTCCCTGGTATCTTTGCTCCATCGTTGCGATATCCTGGTGAAAACTTTTGCCCTGTTCATCACTAACCATACCACAGTTGTCAGGAAAGAAATCGAGATGGGAATCAAGGAAATGGATCTTTAGAGACATATTGCAGCCAAGTTTCTGATACTGCATCAGCATGTCTTCTACTAGTTCCTTGTAGTTTTCTGCTTTAACATTTCCGAGAAAGTTTGTTGACACTAGGCGAAAAGCATTCCATGCTTGTTTCGCATCACCCTGCAGCAAGTTGTTGAACCGGTCATCTTTGAAGAGCTCTCGAATCTGAGGACCACAAAAACTCCCTCTTTAATCTTTGCTTCGCTGAGTCGAGGGAATTTTTCATATAGGTAATGGAAAGCTGGCGAAGTGCGGTCCATGGCTTTCACGAAGTTTTTCATCAAACCTAGTTTGATGTGAAAGGGTGGTAGCAGGATTTTGTGAACCTCATCCAGAGCTGGGTGCTGGATATTCTTCTCTCCAACTGTTACATTTTGTCTGCGATTCCATTCCTTCCGCAAGTAGTGCCAATCCCTTGCTCGGCTGTCCCACTCACATAAGAAATACATGTATTTTATATATCCCTGCTGCAGTTCCATTAAAAGGGCAACTACCTTCAAGTCACCACAGAGGTGCCAGCTGTACTTGTTATAGTTAATGGAAGTCAGTAGATGCTTTAAGTTATCGTATGTCTCTTTCATGTGGACGGCATGCGCTACTGGAATAGATGGAAGACGGTTTCCGTTGTTCAAAAGCACAGCCTTCAGACTCAGTTTCGAAGAGTCTATAAATAGTCTCCAGTCTTGTGGGTCATGAGTGATTTTTAAGGCATTCATGAGGCTTTCAATATCGGAACAGAATACCAGATTACTTTCCTTTCTGAAGAAAGGCTCCAACTGCTGGTGGCGCTTTCGATATTGTTGGAGTCTTGATCCTAGCAATTCTGCCTTGTTCTTGGATAAGTCCAAATCACGAACCAGGTCATTTAGTTCTTCCTGTGTTATTCTGTGTGGAGTTGATAATGTATCCCAGTGAAAATCTGGATCACTGCATGTTGACGGACCAGGAGAAGAACAGGTCGGCTCACCCTTGGCCTCATCAGATGAATCAAGAGAATATTCTGATGGAGGTTCTGGAATAGGAAGTCCCTCACCATGTGGAACTGGTCTCAATGCAGACGTAATGTTTGGGTAGACTATGTTCGACTTCTTTTATTATTTATTACAATCTCTTTTATACTGCACTATTCGGCATCAGTGCGGTTTACATGAAACATAAATTCACCAGAACAACAAGCTGTTCTGTGTTTACAGAGAACAGGTAATCGGAACTTGGATAACATAGGGGTAACTATTTACATACAGGCGTCATTCCGCTGGAAATAGGAGGAACCAAGCAGAAGTAACAGTCATTTTTGTGGTTGCTTGGCTCTCTCCACACAATGGGGACTGCAAACGGCATTGATGGTCTTTTGCAATTCAACCACTGTGAAAGCTGTGTTGTACATGTAGTGCAGCATATATGCAGGGCCCAAGGCTTGTCTTGGTCACCAATCTTGCATCCGAAATAAAGATGATATGCCTTCTTCAGTTGAGATGTGATACTTTTCTTCTGGTTGGCAAATGTCACTTCCCCACAAATGTAGCAGAAATTGTCAACGGTATTAACACACTTTTGCGGCATTACTGTTCTGTATTGTACCTAAATGGCTAAAATTATATGATTAATAAAAGTTACATGTAACAGTAGCTTAAACTGTCTCGCATACAGTCTGAAATATTTTAAATGCTCAACCTTTCCGACTGCATATAGTACACTGCTGACGTCAGATGGCTTCAGCAGCCGTCTGGCAGTAGTATTGCATTGCATCAGAAAATGATGCAGTCAACTCTGGATGATGTGTGCATGCTGGTATTATGCAATGTGATGCAATATTACATCATTCAAGGCTTATTTGGGATGTTGTTGATGTCCTACTGGATAAATGTACACGGTGAAACGTCAAAAATGAACTACATGCAATATCTTCAAAACGAGAGCCAATAACATTTTTTTAAAGTTATATTCGTGTTCAGCTCACCAAGATACTACAGATTAGGGCCTTTTAAAGTCAGTAACGATTTCAATGTTGACCAATGTTATGAATGAGCTGTTACACACAGACATGTTTTTAATAGCTTCCTGGATCAGGTGCTCATCTCATGTTTAGAGAGTTCCATAGGCAGGGATTGATCCTGAGGAGTTTCTTCTTCTGATGTTTGTAAGGCACAATCCCTTTGGAGTCAACATGACTAGGTGGGCTTGTGGCAGTGAGCAACAAGCACAGGAGGACGTATATTGAGTGGAATGCTTACTCAGGCAGGGTTATGCTCAACCTTTGTGGTAGGCCAGGACCAAGATATTAAACTTGGCATGGTAGAGTTTTGGGAGCCAAGGTAGGGTTTTTAGAATGGGTATGATTCTTTACTATTTACTTACACACCACATCATTTCAGCTGTTTTCAAAATGGTCCTCCCCTTTTAATAAAGGATAAGCTTCAATGGTATATCCCATAATAATTTGCATTCATCATCAGATGTGCTGATTTCTATTCCTGTATTATGTTTATAGTGACTAGCAAGAAAGCTTTTTCATGGTTTGGCTCAGTACTTTGCAATTCTGCTCCAAAAGCCCGCTGCTCCTTCTCCACCCGCCGGCAGTTGAAGCTCCCCCGATCGCGGTAGAGCGCTCGAGCGGGAAATCCTCCCGCTCAGAGGCTTCTGCCCAATTGGGGCAGTGGGAGCAACTTTAAAAGTGGTGTCCCAGCAGGGCGGGCCCGTGCCTGAGGGCCTTGCCAGAGGGCCCTTTAGCATGGCCCTTAGGTGCGGCCACAGAAGCGACCACAGCCAACAGCTGCAACGAAACCATCAGCAGCAGGCGACCACAACCAACACAGCAACGAAACCAGCACCAGTAGATCAAAGTAAGTGCAGCCAGGCACTAAAGTCCGACGGAGAAATCATGTACACAACCCTGATCCTGCCCATCAGCCTCCTCCTCACCCAACTCCTGCCACCTCAGGCAACCAACCACAACCTACTAACAAGCACTCCATGGCATCCAGCACCGCTCTAACACACACCCCCAGTATACACACTGGAACACACAAAAGACACCCAAGCACAAGAAACAAAAGAAGTACAAGACCGACATGCACGCAAACTCAAACGAAGCACATAGACCACTAAACACCCCAGCTACAATCTCAATAGAGCTTATCAACGCCAGATCCATACGAAACAAAATTAACACAATAGCAGACCACATAGAACACAGGTCACCAACCTCCAGAGGGCCGCGGGCCGCACAGCCGACTACCGGGAGCCTCGCGGGCCGCACCCCCCTTCTCCCCGCCCCCCGCAAAAAAAAACAACAAACACAAAATTATGAAAACAATGGCTGATCACCTGATAGCCATGAAGCGCGACTTCTGTGCGTCGTCACACTGCAGTTCGATCAAGTCCATTTGAAGGTCAGAGGGCACGTCGGTGGGGTTCATCTCGAAGGGGGCACTGAAGAGGGCAAAGTCTTGCGAGTGCTTGGTGAAGTCTTATTGCTGATTGGTCCTCTAATTTGCGCGCTGCTCTTGGGAAACCGGTCACGTGCCGTTGAACCCGCCGAGCATGCTGCGGGCCGCAGATACAATGGCGGGAATCCTTGGCGGGCCGCACGTAATGTTAACCGGGGTAGAGCCTCGCGGGCCGCACGAAGGGACCTCGTGGGCCGCAGGTTGGTGACCCCTGACATAGAAGATCAAAAACCTGACATACTGTGCATCACAGAAACATGGCTCACTCCCACCGATAACATGCTACTTAATCAATTAGTACCATCCACCTACTCAGCATTCAACTGCCCACGCGCACAACAGAGAGGAGGAGGGGTCTTGATCATTGCAAGGAACATCCTAAGATTCAAGTCACGAAGTGCCTCAAACACAAATCACTGAAACACCATCACTGTGGAAAACAAACGGTTGGCCCTATGCCTCACCTACAGCGCCCCTCATGCGCCACCAGATGAACTAGCCTCCATCCTAGAAGAGGTCTGTGCAGTCAACACAAATCACAAACCCCTGCTACTATTAGGAGACTTCAACCTAAAATCTACCACCACCAAGGATGCAGAAGCTTTCCTACGAGCTATGGGATCCTTACAATACACCCAACAGATCAACACGCTGACACACAGACACGGATCATCACCAGACCTCATATTCGCGCCCAACTTTCTAATGGACAGTGGTAACATATCAACACCCGATGTCACACCTGCACCATGGTCAGACCATCACATAATTAAAATAAAGTTCATGCTACAACGGCGAAACCACGACGAGAACCTGGACAACTCACCAGCACAAAGAAGATTTAAAAGCTTCGACAGGGACAAATTTCTACAAGACACTCTACCCCACCTGAACACGGAAGCAGAGAATCTAGATGAACAAATCAGAAAATGGAACAGCATCATCAATGCTGCTGCCAAAGCCACCGAATACAGACCCAAGAAAACTCGCCACGCCAAAGCACATCACACACCGTGGTACTCAAAAGTCATACGGAACGAGAAGAGGGAACTCAGGAAGTTAGAACGGCAATGGAGACACACCAAGTCGCCCAACACTCAGGCCCTATACTTAACAAAACAAAGAGAATAGAACGAACTCATCAACCAAACGAAGAAAGAATACCACACTAACATCATACTCAAATCAAACAACAAACAGAGAGCTCTTAGAAATTGTGAAAACCCTCACCAAGGAACAGAAAACCGAGAGTGAAGTGTAAATAGAACCACAAGCATTCGCAGACAACATCCAAGAAAAATTCCATTCAGCCTCACAACGGAAAACATACACAAGCACCAAACCAACCACCCTCTCAAGAAAAACATGGGACAAATTCAGCACCCCATCCACAGAGCAGCTCTCACACATCATCATCATACCCAATACAAGCACGGCCCCAACAGATCCATGCCCAGTCACATGGATTAAGGCGACAAAGTCAAACTTCATCCACATCATACACAACATGGTGCACAGTTCACTAACCCAAGGAATTATTCCAGACCAGCTAAAACTTGCCACAATAAGACCAATCCCGAAGAAATCACCACATGACAACAACCACCCAGCAGCTTACAGACCAATCTCAAGCATCCCTCTACTGGCAAAGATTATTGAGAAAGCAGTACAGCATCAGCTACAAGACCACATCGACAACCACGCACAACTGGACCTCAACCAACATGGTTTACGCCCCAACCACGGAGTCAAAACACTCCTGTTATACATACTACACCTCATAGACAACAGCAAGAACGGAATACTCATGATCTTCATTGACATTTCATCAGCATTTTGACACAGTGGACCATGGAACTGTACTAGCAAGACTACAGAACATCGGATTAACCGGAGCCATCCTGAGGTGGTTCCACTCTTACTTAACGGACAGACAGATACAGGTCAAGATCAGTCCCAACACATCCCGACCCATAAAGGTCATGCAAGGTGTACCTCAAGGATCCGCCCTATCAGCACTATTATTTAACCTCTACATCCAGCCAATATGCAGCATCATAAAGGAACACAGGATAAAATACACAATCTATGCTGACGACATAATGATATACACACCAATCACCCTTGACAACCCAGACTATACCAAGATAACAGAGTGTCTCATGCACATGCACAGCTTGTTTCAAGACAACAATCTGATCATAAACTACAGCAAGACCAAGGCACTAGTCATCACACGAAACTCTGACCACCCCTCCTCTCAACATCAAGATAGACAACACAACCATACCCATACAACTAGAAGTGAAATACCTCGGAGTGACGCTGGACAAAGAAATGAACCTTCAGTCCCACATTAGCAGAAACACCAAAAATGCATACCACAGGATGAGACTAGTCCGACGCCTCAAGCCCCTCCTCTCCCAGAAACACTTCCGCACAGTCTGTCAGGCACTAATAACCCCAATCCTAGACAACTGCAACCCAATCTATCTTGGCCTCACAAAACAAACACTCAGGCCACTGCAATTGGGCACGCATAATAGCTGGCAACACAAGACAAGAACACATCACACCCACTCTAAAAGATCTCCACTGGCTATCAATCAGCTCCCGCATCAGATACAAGACAGTCATAAACATATTCAAAATCAAACAACAGTCATCAGCTTTCAGCCTACAACCACTCATACAACCTGACAGCAGCACAAGATCAAGGAGGAGAGGCACATCCAACCGCGTCAACACACTAAAAGACTTCACCAAGATACGCAAGGAAACAAAAAAATGAGCCCTATCAAAGGCGGCACCAACAATTTGGAACGCCCTCTCTGATGAACTACAGTCAACAGACATTAAGGACTTTAGGAAACTGCTCGACGACCCTCTTCATAAAGCACTACGGTGACATCACTTAAACTGTGCAACAGACAATACTCCCCCTCCTGACACGTAACTAGTATTAAAGTTATGTCCTGATGTACATATATTGTATGTAGCGCACGTTGTAAATAGCTCACGAAGAATCAACGACCCTCTACACACACACGCATTCACTGTTCAATGCATGCGCACACTAGACCCAGTATTTTGTTGATTGTTTGCGGTATAGACCGCCTTGATTGTAGGAGAAGGCGGTATAGAAATCCATTTAAATAAAATAAATAAAAGAGCCCTATGTTTAATTTGAGAGTTCCTTCCATTAATAACATTGTAAAATATACCCTTTTGCAGAGGCATTTACAGGAACACTATAATCTAACAGACGCGAAGCTTTATAGTTTGAAATGTTGGTGTCGTTTTGATGCTTGAGTTTATGTTGTATTTATTGTCTTATTGATGTAACTGAATGTTGTGCATTGCTTTAGCTGCTGCTAAATTGAGTGATTTCAGAAAATAAGTAAATAAATAAAATAGTCATTGAAACTAGTTGAGTTTGTTTGGAATGCCAGTGTACAGTGGGTTACAATAATCCAAGCGATTCACATGAAAATATGCACATCTGGATAAATGTAGTAAAGGCAAGGCCATCAAAGAGAGGACAGAACGTGCAGTTGAAAGACGGCTAATCCCAGAACTTGGGTTTCGGTGATGAGCTTAGAATTTAGTATGAGAAGCAGGACCTGGACTTTGGCAGCTGAAAGGAAGAGGTATTCTTTTCAGTTTAAGCACTCAAGATTTTTTTTTTTTTTACCAATCCAGAAAATCCCTGAATTTTAAGGATTTAAGTTCAATTTATTTTGGCACAGCCAGTCAGAAATTCCTCTTAAACATTCATTCAAGCTAGTATTTGTTTTGTCAAGGTCAGGCCCAGAGAGATTAGTAGCTGAATATCATCAGCATACGAGCAGTAGGTGATCTGGTAGTCTCTGATGAACTTACATTACTACTACTACTAATAGGACTACAAGGCGTACGGAGCGGTGTACAGAGGCCTGTAAGAGATGGTCTCTGCTCATCAGAGCTTACAATCTAGTCAATACAGGATATTTCTAGGGGAATGGTAAGGAAACAGTTGGAGAGCAGGAGACTAAGTGGATCAGGATTCAAAAGCAGCCTCGACGAGCTGAGTTTTTAGTCTGGATTTGAAAAGGGCCAGAGATGAAGCCTGATGTACTGACTCAGATAGCTTGTTCCAGGCATAAGGAGCAGCAAAGTGGAAAGATTGAATTCTGGAGCTGGCAGTGGAAGAGAAGGGCGCAGACAGAAGCGATGTGCCGAAAGAGAAGAGTTCCTGAGGAGGGGTGTAGGGAGAAATAAGAGGAAATATAGTGAGGAGCAGCAGAATGAATGCACTTACATATGGGGGGCCCATGTAAATGGTGAACAGGGTTAGTGAAAGCACAGTTACTTACCTGTAACAGGTGATCTCAGGGAACAGCAGGAATAAGTCTTCACATATGGGTATCGTCGGTACCGACGGAGCCTGCGCGGGAACGCTTCCCAGCGTCCAGTAAGAAAGCTTTCGGGAGCATCCCACAGCGCTTGCGCGCTGCCTTCCCGCCTTTCCCAACCGCCTCTCTCCAGTTTGAGTTTTAAAGCTGAGACAAAGAGAGAGAGAGGAAAGGAAAGATAGATAGAGAGATACAACTCCTAGGGGAGGTGGGTGGGTTGTGAAGACTTATTCCTGCTGTTCCCAGAGATCACCTGTTACAGGTAAGTAACTGTGCTATCTCCAGGAACAAGCAGGAATGAGTCTTCACATATGGGGACTCCCTAGCTGTAGATGCCAGGGAGAAACCCCAGGTTGTGTGTCCTTGAAAAGGACTCTACCCTCTCCCATGGATCTCTGGCATCCGACCAGGGTAGGTGGGTAGGAGTTGATTAGGAATGGAACAGGTGTTTGAGAATAGCCTGACCAAACGAGGCATCCCGGCGGAAGTCCTTGTCCAAACAGTAATGGGCTGTGAAAGTATGAACTGAGGCCCAGGTGGCCGCTCGACAGATTTGGTCGATGGACACAGAGTTTAGATGAGCCATTGAGGCTGCCATGGCCCTCACATTGTGAGCTGTGAATGGCCCTCCAGAGAAATGTTCCTACTCTGTTAGGCGAAAGAAATACACTGAGCAATCCAGTTGGACAGTGTTCTCTTAGAGACTGGAAGTCCTAAATGAGAAGAATCAAAAGCAACAAAGAGTTGAGAAGACTTCCTATGTTGCTGTGTTCCTTGTAAGTAAAAAGCGAGAGCTCTCTTACAATCCAAGGTATGAAGATTCCTCTCTGCACTTGATGCATGAGGTCCTGGAAAAAAGACAGGTAAATATACCTCTTGGTTCAGATGAAAAGGCGAGACCACTTTAGGCATAAAGTGTGGATTGGTGCAGAGGACTACCTTATCATGATGGAACCTTGTATAAGGTGGATTAGCCACCAAAGTTTGCAACTCACTGATGCGGCGTGCTGAGGTGACTGCAATGAGAAAAACAACTTTCCAAGAAAGAAATTTCAAGGAGGTGGTGGCTAAAGGTTCAAAGGGTGGCTTCATAAGCTGGCCAAGAACCAAGTTTAAGTCCTATGCCACTGGAGGTGGTCTAATGGGAGGTTTAGTTAAAAGAAGGCCTCTCATGAATCGTGCTATAAGAGGATGAGAGGAAATAGGTTGTCCATTGAGAGGCTTGAGGGACGCTGCAATAGCACTGAAATGGACTCTTACTGAATTTGTTTTCAGACTTGCATGGGATAGATGCAGGAGATACTCTAGTAGAGAATTCAGAGGTATTGCAAGAGGGTTTAGACCCTTCCCTGAACACCAAATGGTAAATCTTTTCCATTTGAAAGCATAGGAACGTCTAGTAGAAGGCTTTCTAGAGTCATGAATAACATCTCTGACTTGCTGAGAGAGATGAAAATCTTGAAGGTCTAGGCCCTCAGCAACCAAGCCCTGAGATGGAGCGACTGGGGGTTTGGGCACCACAACGTTCCCTCTTCCTGGGACAGAAGGTCTGGTGCAGAGCCCAAGTCCAGGGAAGGAGCTTGAGAGAGATGCAGAAGTAGAGGGAACCACACTTGGCGTGGCCAATGTGGTGCTATGAGGATCATGGTCCCTCGATCTCTCTGAAGCTTGAATAGTGTTTTGGGAATTAGGGGAATTGGTGGAAAGGCATAAAGGAAGTCTTGACCCCAGTGAAGGAGGAAGGCATCCTTGGCCTGAACTCCCTGACACGGAATTCTGGAACAGAACCGGGGAAGTTTGGCATTCCACGGACTTGCAAAGAGGTCTATGTCCGGGGTTCCCCAAATTCGAAAAATCCTGGCTACCTGGTCCATGTGGAGGGACCACTCGTGTGGAAGCAGAACTCGACTGAGTCTGTCCGCCCAAGAGTTTTGAACACCTGGAAGATATACTGCCAGAAGATGGATGTGATGCTCTCTGGCGAAGGCCCACAGTCGCAAAGCTTCGTTGCAAAGCGACAGAGAGCCAGTCCCGCCCTGCTTGCTTACATAGAACATGGCTACTTGGTTGTCCATATGGATGAGGACTGTCCTGTAGCTGAGCCGGGAATGGAACACTCTGAAAGCTAGAAATATTGCTCTGAGTTCCAAGAGATTGATATGCAGAGAAGTCTCCTATGGAGACCAGATGCCCTGGGTGGAGAGATCCTGCAGATGAGCTCCCCAACCCATTGGAGAAGCATCTGTTGTCAGAGTTGCTTGGGGTAGTGACTAGTGAAAAGTGGACCCCAGCAACAGATTTGGAGGGGACTTCCACCACTGGAGAGACCAAAATAGGTGACTGGAGTTTGCTATTTTGTCTGACAGGCAAACTGATTCCTGAGTCCATTGGGTGGACAAAGTCCATTGAGCTGCCCTGATGTGAAGGCGAGCATATGGAACCACATGCACAGTGGATGCCATGTGGCCTAATAGTTGTAACATTTCTCGAGCAGTTAAATGGGACTTTAACTGAATCTGGGAGGCTAACTGCACCAAGTGTAGGCAACGGGCCTGAGGAAGATAGGCCTTTGCAGTTGTGGTATCCAGCAAGGCCCCTATAAACTCCAGGGACTGAGTAGGGGTGAGATGGGATTTTGGGATGTTTATTACCAATCCCAAATACTGAAGGACACGCATTGTGCAGGTTAGACAAATCTGGGCCTCTGACTGGGATGGAGCTCGAATGAGCCAGTCATCCAGATATGGGAAAACAAATATTCCTAGAGTGCGTAGAAATGCAGCTACTACTGCCATGCATTTCGTGAACACCCTTGGTGCAGAGGCCAGACCGAAAGGAAGCACCCTGTATTGGTAGTGCTTTCCTTGAAAAAGGAACCGAAGGAACCTTCTGTGTGTTGGATGGATGAGGACATGGGTGTACGCATCCTTGAGATCTAGAGAACAAAGCCAATCTTGACTCTGAAGGTATGGCAGCAGTGTACCCAGAGAAATCATCTTGAATTTCTCTTTGAATAGAAACTTGTTCAATTCTCTGAGATCTAATATGGGTCTGTAGCCCCCTGTTTTCTTTGGAATAAGAAAATAAGGGGAGTAGAACCCTGAGCCCTGTTGAAAAAGGGGTACTTCTTCTATTGCCCCTTGGGCAAAAAGGGTAGCAATCTCCTGACCCAGAAGGTTGAGGAGAGATGTTGGAGAATTGAACTGTTTCACCATGGTGTGGGGAGGAAGGTTTAAGAAATGAAGCTTGTACCCTTCCCTTATAATGGAGAGAGTCCATTGCTCTGCTGTGATTTGCTCCCATCTGGGAGCAAAGTAAGCCAACCTTCCTGGGATGGTGAGGGGCTCTGGTTCTTCCAGAGCTAGAAAGGCTAAGTTCTCTAGTTGCAAGTCAAAGGCCCTGAGGAGGCTGAGGCTGCTGGGCCGTGGGAGGCCTGGCAGCCTTTGACTTGGCCTGTTTAGGTGGTTGCTGACGCTTTGCAGCAAAACGACCTGCAGAAGATGCCTGCTGACCATAAGCAGGATAATATCTTCCCTTTTTAGAAAAAGGTGTCTTTTTGAACAATCTTTTCTTAACAGGAGCAGAGGTAGACTTTGAAAGTCGATCCAAAGCAGAGTTCTCAGCATCCATCTGAGTGGCCTTTGCTTGCCAATCTCTGCCAAAAAGGTTTTCACCTGTACAAGGAAGATTTCCCAGTTCATCTTGGACCCAGAGTTCCAAATCAGAGGCTTGTAACCAAGCAATTCTGCGTGCACCTATGGCAATAGCCGAGGCTCTGCTTACACACTCAAAAGAGTCAAAGGCTGCACGATTGGAAAATTTGGAAACATCTTGGGCATGTTTAAGCCAAGTGAGAAATTCCTGCCTTTTATCTTCTGAAATAAAAGGGGCTAAGGTCTGCAGATGATCTGTGACTTCTTTTAGAAACATCTCCATATAGAGACTATAGGAGTTGATTCTGGCAGCAAGCATATTAGCTTGGAAAACCCTTCGGCCAAAAGCATCAAGGGTCCTGCATTCACGTCCTGGAGGATTAGATGAGTGTCTCTTTGCACTCTTTATTTTCCTCATGGCAGACTCTACCACAATAGAGTGGTGAGGAAGCTGAGACTTATGAAAGCCAGGACAAGGAGGGACACGGTACATGGTGTCTAACCTACGAGAATGAGGAGAGGTGGTAAGAGGAGTCTCCCACATGCTCAACATGAGATCATAGAGAATCTCATGAATAGGTAAGGTAGCTGCTTCTTTAGGAGCCTTAGGATATTGCAAAATATCTAATTGCTTGGCTTTAGGCTCTGACTCAGGGGCCACTGTAATGGAGAGGCCCCTAGCCACTTCCCTAATGAAGTCTTGAAAAGACAAGTCTTCTGGAGGAGACATTCTTCGTTTTGGAGAAGCAGACTCCTGAGGAAGAAGTACCGGTGCCTCGACAGAAGCTTCCGACTCATCAGAGTGTTCGGAGGAATCGAAGTATCGCCTGTCTGGATGCTCCTGTAAAGCCCGATACGCGTACCGAGTGGGATTGACATCGGGAGTAAGCGGTACCGGTTCGGTACCGATGGGCATCATAGGACAGGATACCGTTGCAGTCGACACCGAAGCCGATGTCGATGCAATCGGTACCGGCACCGGGAACGATGCCGGTGCCAGAGTCGGTACCGGCAACGGAGATTGTTGCGGTACCGGAGCCGTCGAAGCCTGCATAAATGCCGTTAGGGTGCACTGTATGGACAGAATCTTCTGATCCATCGACGCCACCAGAGTCTGGATGTCGGTACCAGTGGAGGCCACCGGTACCCCAGAACACGGCAACAGGTGATCGGTCGAGGCCGAGCCATCGATGTCAACCTGTGACCCCATAGACAATGCTTTGGAAGCTGGAACTTCCCGCCGGGGTAATTTTGCCGGTGCGGATTCCTCGAGGACAAGCCCGGAGGCATCTCGATGCTTAGAGGGAGATTTGCCCTTCGAGGACCGGCTGGATTTATGTTTGGTTACCTGAGATCCATGGGAGGAAGAAGCAGCCCTGGAAGATGTTGATGCCACCGAGGCTGCATCAGAGGGAAACAGGGTACTGAGCTTGGCTGCTCAGTTCTGCCGACCTCATTTAGACATCATGGTACAGGACACACAATCCGTGATGGAATGGTCAGGATCCAAACATTTTAGACACCGATCATGGGTGTCAGTGACAGAAATAGTACCGCCACATTTCGTGCACTTTTTGAACCCGGAAGCGGGCTTCTCCATGAGGAGAAAAATGTTCAGGCCTAAGGCCCAAACTGAAAATGCACAGTTGAAGAAAGGAAAGTTTTTTTTTGTTTTTTTTTTTTAAGAAAGAAAAGAAAAGACCGGCGGTACAGGTCTGACGTCAAATAAGGCAGACGCGACACAGAAAAATAAAGGAAAAAATAAAGTACTTCTTCTGCGGTGACAGGAACACGACCTGCTGGCTCCGCGGAAAAGAAGAACTGGAGAGAGGCGGTTGGGAAAGGCGGGAAGGCAGCACGCAGGCGCTGTGGGATGCTCCCAAAAGCTTTCTTACTGGACGCTGGGGAGCGTTCCCGCGCAGGCTCCGTCGGTACCAACGATACCCATATGTGAAGACTCATTCCTGCTTGTTCCTGGAGATAGATAGATCCATGAGGTGCTCCATGGGAGAAAGAGTGAGCGCAATTATTCTGATCCAAGTAAGATAGTCTGGGAGCAATTAGGGAAAAGTATTTGAACCAGGCTAATTCTGGCCCTGCTAGTCTTAGATCACTTTAGAAAGTGATTAGGACCAGTACCATATGATGATCTGACCAGGAGGGCTGGGTGGTCTGCTGTTGTCAATTGATAACTCTTGAAAATTGGTCAAACACCAGCCCGGGTGTGTGGTCGATCATATTAAGTAAATGGGTTAAACCAGGAGTGGGCAATTCCGGTCCTGGAGGGCCACAAACCAGTCAGATTTTCATGATGTCTCTAATGAATATTCATAGACCTATTTCCATACAATGGAAGGCAGTGGATGCAAATAGATCTCATGAATATTCATTAGGGACATCATGAAAACCTGACTGGTTTGTGGCCCTTGCGATGCCTCCAGCTGGGCCCGGGGACTTACAGCATGGAGGATGGCCTTGTATGTCCTTTTGGAATAAAGTTCTTTTAAAAGATACCAGAGGATTCTGGGTCTTGTAGTACGCTTTACTCCTCGAGGGAAATAATGTAGTTGAGTCGGTGGTAAGGCATGCAAGAAAATTTATTTATGGGGATTTCCAAAATACGCTAGGGCTCATACACAACTAAGGCAGTAGGATACATCTCCAAAGGAAAAGATGAAATCAGGATTTAAACCAGAGGGAGAACAACAAACCAAAAACCTTTTCACTTCTCAGCTGTTCTGCTTTCCTACACACTCACACCGGGGACTGCCCCGTGTGGTCAATTAGCAGAATTCCAACAAACTTTGTCACAGCTGGGTTTCCTTTTCAAGCACACAGTTCCTCACTGCTTCTTTACTTCAGCCAGTGATACAATAAACACAGAATTAGCTTCCTTCAATAAAGGTAAGAACTGCCCCTATTTTCCTATAGGGTTTTCAGACTCTCTGTTCTTGTTCACAACTGTAGAACTCTTTCTTTGTGCCAAAGAACAATCCATGGGCATAGGTAAATATTCAGAGTTAGGCACACATGCATCTATTTGCATTCCCTCACTATCATTAGGGTAAACAGAGTCTCTCTCACAATTAGGAGCTCCCTCAAACTTCCTTTCTTTTAGGAACTCCAGAAATTGGCTCCACAGCAACTCAGCCCTTGTTGGCACTTTTAACTTAGGGGAGTGAAACTTCTCTTCAGAGAATAGCTTCCTTAATGCCTCTAGCTTAGAGGTCTCACAGGCTTCACTGTTATCAGAGCTACGGCCTTTAACATCTGATAAGCTTTCTATCCACTTCTTAATCGTGGGAGGTGAGGGCTCAACTTCCTGCCCTTTAAAACTAGCACATTGTCTTTCTGCTATATTATCAGAAATGAAAGTGTTGGCTTTACCTTGAGGCTGTTTCTTTACATAAGCGCTGCTTTCTTTCCCCCTGGGTTTCTCCAGGCTTTGAAATGCAGGCTTCTTCTGTCCTGCTCCAGTCCCTCTGAAATAGCTGCTTTCTGGAGAGATTTTCTCTGGCCTTCTCTTCCAGCCTAGCACTGCTTCAGCCTCTTTCCTTTCTCTCCCACCTTTCCAGCTCTCACAGCTGTTCCTTGCCTTACGTCCAGCTCTCCTCCATTCACTCGTGCCTCTGCCTTCAGTTGCTGGCTCTGTCTCTTCCTCCTCCCGGTCTGTATCTGTGTCCGGGCTCCAGCCTGAGACTGCCACTGCCTCTGCCTCTTCGTGTGCTTCTCTGTGTGTTTCTCCTTGTCTGACTTCCGGTGCTTCTCTGCAGCTGACTTGGGCTGCTTCCCTGGGTGGTTCTTTAGGTGCTTCTTTCCAGCTGCCACCAGTGGTTCCCTGTGTCCTTCCCCGGGTGCTTCTCTCCACGCTCCCCTGGGTGGTTCTTCGCAGCTGCCCCTCGGTGGTTCTCTGGGCGCTTCTCCGCGTGGTTCTCTCCACGCTCCCCTGCGTGCTTCTCTGGGCGGTTCTGTCTTCCTTTGCTTTGCACATGTTTTTAACCACTGCTGCCTGCTGGGCCTTCCCTGCTCTCTGCCCCCATGTGACCAATCAGCAGGGAATCCTGTCTCCACCCCTGAGCTAGGGCGTGGTCTAACTCTTGCAGGGAGCTGACTTTGCTTCTGACGGGCTGTAATTCCCCTGCACATGTGCACTGCCATCCACTTCCATGGGGAATTCAGGATTTTCATCCAGTTCCATGCTTTCCAAAGGGCTTTCATCACCACACCCTCCAGGACCGGAACTGCCCATCCCTGGGTTAAACATAGTTCTTTAAAAGAGGCCAGAAAGTCTCATGAGGATGCCAAATCTGGCTCATCTGCATGGATGTTGAAGTTGCCTTGAAATTGGTGTCCCAGGGTGCTCCAATATTACATCCAGGAAATCCTGCAAGGCTTCCTTTAAGCTTGCTAGTGGAGGGGAGGACCACGTGATGCGAGCAGGGTAGCGGTCGCATCCTGAGAGTGCTCCGAGACCCTCAGCCCAGGCCGGCAATATAGCACCATATAAACCCGCAATAATTTACTGAAACAACCCCTCGGGAGTGTTGGAAAACTCGCAATATCAAACACAGCGGCTTGCTGACTACCGGCATGGCGACAGCAGCTAGACTGACCAAAAGAGAGCGGGAGCGGGCGACCGGCTCAAGTAAGATGGCGGAGTCAAACCCATCGCCAAGCTCGCCCAGATCCCCCGCTTCGTCAGATGCGACGTCGGCAGCAGTAGTAGCAGCTCTGTCGCCGCAATTTGAGGCGCTGCATGAAAAAATGGACGGACTTCGTGCCACTGTGGAATCT
The DNA here is from genome assembly GCA_033557465.1 of Ichthyophis bannanicus. Lineage (NCBI taxonomy): Eukaryota > Metazoa > Chordata > Amphibia > Gymnophiona > Ichthyophiidae > Ichthyophis > Ichthyophis bannanicus. The sequence goes on from CM066032.1 coordinate 646,479,879, forward strand.
TTAGGGAGCAGACTCCGTGAGGCCGAAGATCGCCTGGGGCAGACGGAGGAAAAGATGGAGGTGGTGGAGTCAGAAGTGGCTGGCCTAAAACACCAACTAAGCTTGCAAGAGGCAAAGCTCGACGATCTGGAGAACCAGTCCAGAAGGAGCAATTTGCGGTTTATGGGGATCCCAGAGACCATCCTCAATAAGGACCTGCGGGGCTACTTAGAAGCATTAACTAGGCAACTGTTGGATGGCGCTGACCTCGGGGACCCCCTGAGAATTGAAAGAGTGCACCGGCTCGGTACCAAGCAACCACAAGATGCTCGTCCTAGAATTGTGCTGGCCAAATTCCTTTACTTCCCGTAGAAGGAAATATTGCTGCGAGCGGCGCGGCAGAAGGGGGAAGTAATCTACAACAATTCTAAAATTCAAATTGCACAGGATTATTCTGCTGCTTTGAGCCGGCGGCGCCGGGAATATGCCCCTCTGTGCGAGAAACTTATCAGCGCTGGGATTCGATTCTCCGTCCAATACCCCGCTAAGCTACGGGTGATAAGCGAGGGAACACACCACGTTTTTACAACGGCTGCGGAGGCCGCAGGCCTGGTGAATCGCATTGTGCTCGGGGGACAACGGCCTCTACATCCCCACGCTCTCCACGCTGACATTCCATAGGACTAACTATGAGGAGAAAGCCTGATTCCCTATCGGGGGAATTGTATTAGGATAGCTTGAAGTGGAACAGATCGTAGCCTCTGCCAGACTATGGACGAGTTTTGTATCGTTGGGACTGCTCCCTTAGATACAAGTTAGATACAAGTTAGCTGAAATCTGCTTTGCCACATTGTTTCTACCCAGGCAATGGACTTCCTACCTTTGGACAGACTATGTCTCTAATTCTGGCCAGCTTCGTTCCTTCTCTGACTACTGCTTGCTTAGCGGCCGGATATGGAGCTCTTTTTATTTTCTTTATCTCTTTCTCTCTCCCCTGTTGTTTTCTTCCCCTTTTTTTTTTTTTCTCTTTCTCTCCTTCTTTCAGTGCACAACGCTCCCCCAGGCAAATCACTGGGCAGTTCTGTCCGCTGTGTTAATTATGGCCTGACTGGTATCCGGGGGGGCCTGTGGATGCGTAGTTTATTATTTAGTGATTATGTATTTAATTATCTATTAATTTTATTATTATTATTATTATTTTTCCCGTTTCCACCTGCCCGTGTTAATTCCTTACTGCAAGTGGAGGCAGCCGCCGTGACCATGTTAGTCACGTGTGACTATGCAGCCATTTGTAGTGGAGAGAGGGATCATGCCCGGTTGCAAACTCATGGCGATGGGGAGGGGGGGGGGGTGTGCGGCGGGATCGCCTTCTGGGTGGCATGCCTTAGCTGCTCTCGATCCCGGAGCCCCCCTGCTGAGTGCTATGGAGTGGGGAAAGGTAAGAGGCGGTAGGGCCTCACCTTGCGTCGTGGCTGACACGAGGCAGGGCTCTGGGGTTAATCCTCCGCGGCCATGACGACTATTATAACTTCGGAGTAGCCGAAACAACATGGCCGCCGGAAGTGAGTGCTGTTGCATGCCTACCCGGGGGGTAATTTCCTGGCTTTATGGTTAATCGCTAAGCCTGTAAAATAGGCCTGCAATTTAAATGCAGACGCGTCCAGCGATGTGTATTTGTTTACTCCTGGTGTATTGCTGATGGCTAGCTGCCCCTGTTCGTTTTGATGACCTTTGCTTTCATTACACTGGAGAAGGGACCAGACCCCTGCTGGGGCTCCTGCTTCCTTCTAGGGAGAGTGTTCCCAGGCCTTGCGCTGGGGGACCCCAGGGGGACCAACATCCACTGTGTTCAGGGTCCCCCTTGGGGGAATAAGTAAAGCTCGAGACTTGGGGAGGGTTACCCAGGTGGAAAACCAGTTCGAGCGGGATCAGAACTTACCCTTTGTGGGCGATGGGGGATCGGCCGCTCTCAGAGTGGTCTTGGTGGGCCCTTAGAGAGGGGAGGTGGAGAGGGCCCAAGGTCCAGGAAGCTGACCGAGGGGGTGATGGGGTGGGGGGTGGAAATAGGATGGGGAGGGAAAGGTGCTGGGAGGGAGGGGGGGAAATGGGGGCTCCAGGGGGAGAGGGGGGGAGGGGGGAGGGGCTGTCGGACTCCGAACTCACTCCACGGGCAGGGCATTACCTTCTCTAGTCACAAGGATGGGAGGCTCCAGGCTGGGAGGGCCTCCCTAATTACGCTTTGCTGGCAGCTAGGCCATAAACATACCGTGATCCTTTGAAGATCATAACCTGGAATGTTTGCGGTTTGGGTAGCCCGATAAAGCGATATAAAATACTGAAGGCGCTGGCTAGACAACGTTGTGATATTGCGCTACTCCAGGAAACCCACCAAACAGCGGAAGAGCATGCCAAACTCAGTCGGGACTGGGTAGGCCAGGTTTGGGGCGCACCTGCGCAGGGGAAGAAGGGAGGGGTGGCCATTCTGCTCCATAAGAGGGTGCGCTTCTCGTTGAAAAAGCAGGTGGTTGATCCTGAGGGACGCTTCTTATTATTGTGGGGCGTACTGGAAGACCGTGAGATAATATTAGGGAATGTTTATGGTCCCAATATGTTGGACCGGGAATTCTTTGACCGTTTTGCGGCTAAAGTGGAACTACTGCCGGAGGTACCTATAATAGTGGGGGGAGATTTTAACGGGGTATTTGATGTGAGTTTAGATACCTCTAGTGGGAGGGGGACGAGAGATAGACTACTTAGCTCTCAAGTGCTGCAACGCTTCCGGAGGCGCTTGGGCTTGATGGATCCATGGAGAGTATTACATTCATCTGAGAAGGACTTTACGCACGTTTCAAGGGCGCATGGGACCAGTGCGAGAATAGATTATGTTTTATTATCCACAACAGCCTTTGCACAGGTGGTGGAGGCGGAGATAGGCCCCTTGGAGATCTCCGACCATGCTATGGCTTGGGTCGAGATGCATTGGGGGGGAGGAGTAGGTACATCCCGCCTATGGCGGTTCCCCATTGAGCTATACAAAGATGAGCAATTCCGGAAATTTTTGGACCACCGTTGGCGTGATTTTGTACTAACTCATCGGGTGCACCGCGGGGACCCCGAGTTGGTCTGGGAAACCGCCAAGGTGGTACTTCGAGGAGACATCATTGGCTATGCCGCGCGGAAACGTCGATTGATGGCTGAGCAGATCGTTCGGTTGGAGCGGCAAGTTTCCCATGCCCGGGTGCTTAGTGGCCAGTGTTGAATAAAAAACGACTTTGGGAGCTTCAGGTGTCCCTGAATGAATTGCTTCATCAACGCGCCAAGAAGTCTCTGCTCTATTATAAATATCGGCTACATTGCTTCGGGGATAAACCGGGGAAACTTCTAGGACGCTGTTTGCGGGGTCCGCGAGGGGGAAAAGGGGTAGCGGCTCTCCGAGATGCACAGGGGAAACTCCATCAAAGCTGTGAGGCGATCAGTGCACTTTTCAAAAACTTCTTTCAACAACTCTATATGGCGGAAGAGAATGACCCTCCTACAATGGAGGCCTACCTCCAAAGGCTGCAGCTTCCCCAGGTGACGGAGACACAACGGGCCCAACTGGGACAGCCAATTACCTTATCAGAGGTCCAGTCGGTAATTGCTCAGGCTAGTTGTTATAAGGCGCCGGGCCCCGACGGCTTTGGGGCTGAGTTTTATAAACTCCTGTCTGACGGAGTGGGACCGTTGTTGGTGGATACTTACCAGCAGCGGATAAATGGGGGCGGTAGGCGATGGTGAGATAACCAAGCCTATATTACATTGATTCCTAAACCAGCCAAAGACCCATTGCAGGCGGCCTCTTATAGACCGATCTCGTTATTGAATTTTGATGCTAAGTTGTTGGCAAAAATCTTGGCCGAGCGGTTAGCGGGAGTATTAGGGGACATTGTGCATGAATCTCAGGTGGGATTTGTACGGGGTCGATATGCTGTGCGTAATATACGCCGAATTCTAACATCCCTGGAGTGGGTGCACAGCCACCAGATGCAGACGCTCCTGGTGAGCTTTGACGCGGAAAAGGCTTTTGATAGGGTAGACTGGACCTATTTGGATCATCTATTACCGAGGTATGGCCTCGGACAGGCTTTCTGTGCTATGGTGAAGAGCTTGTACGATGCTCCAACCGCTAGAGTACTATGTAACGGGGTTTTATCATCCCCCTTTCCATTGCACCGGGGCACTAGGCAGGGCTGTCCATTATCTCCCTTATTGTTTGTTTTGTCCTTAGATCCTCTCATCCGCAGTATAGAACAAGATCGACAAATTCGTGGGATAGAGGTGGGTGCACGAGGATTTAAAGTGTCGGCCTTTGCTGATGATATGCTCGTGCATTTGCTGGCGCCGCGCGAATCGTTACCGAGACTGATGGCTGAGTTTCAGAGATTCGGTAGTTTTGCGGGTCTTCGGATCAATGCAGAAAAATCGGAGGCCCTGGATGTGTTGGGGGGGCTACGGGATCGCTGGGGGGAGGATTTCCCTCTGAAATGGGCCGAGCATGGGTTTACATATTTAGGTATTATTCTAACCAGACGGCCACAGGATCTATACCATATGAACTTTGAGAAAGTTTTGTCTGGGATGCGGCGCCAATTACGATCTTGGAACCCACTGCCGTTGGAGCTCTTGGGGAGAATCGCTGCAATTAAAATGGTGATCCTACCCCGTATACTATACTGGTTTCAAACTTTGCCGGTCTGGTTACTACGAAGGGATTTGCTTAAACTGGAGAGGGAAATCCAAAGATTTTTGTGGAAGGGGGCCCGAGCGCGGATCCCGATATCTCGTATGATTGGCGGATGGCGAAAGGGAGGCCTGGGGCTACCGGATTTAAGACTCTATGCACTGGCTTGCCAGGTGCGACATATTGGAGATTACCTCGGGGGAACGGACGTTTATACACCTAGAGGGTTAGAGGCGGCGTTAGTGGCTCCTTTCTCCCTGGTGGGGACCTTGCATGTGGACTCGAAGTATCTGCCATTGAGACTCACGCGGAATGTGTTGTTGAACGCGATGCGGCAAACATGGAAACAATTAAATGGCTTCTGGCAACGTAACTGGCAGGTATCTAGCTGGCTACCGATACAAGGTAATGTGCATTTTCTGCCAGGATTGGATTCACCAGCGTTTAAGTTATGGCACCGACAGGGCCTACATTATTTAGGGCATGTAGTCGACCTCATGGGTAAATGTAAGCCGTTTGTGGAACTCCGTGCGGAATATGACCTGCCCGATAGCCACTACTTTGCGTGTCATCAGCTTTCTCATTATGTGGCTACGTTACCCCGGGCGGAACTGGGGGAGGACCGGTCGAAGCAAATTATTGATTTTTTGGAACTTGGGGGGGGATTCTCCCCTGACAATAGCCGGGCTGAGGACTAAGCTGGCGTGCTATGGGGTGATACCGGACTATGGGAGAGCGGAGGCCGCATGGGAAGGAGAATTGGGCCGTGAGATTCCACCCGGCTCGATTTGCCTGGCGGTGGGGCGGATAATAGAACTGGCGGAGGGGGTGCGCTGGAGGGAAATTCAATATAAGGCCTTAACTCGGGTACATTTCTCTCCGCGCAGAGCGCTGCGGAGTCGTATAACGCATGATGGGTCATGCCCTCGATGTCAAGCGCCACTGGCAACTTTAACTCATATGTGGTGGCAGTGCAGACGTATCCTTCCATATTGGTCCCACATCCGCTGATATCTTGAGAGGTTATTACAACAACGGTTTCCTTGGACCAATGGTTTAGTCATTTTGGATCAACTGCATCCGACCCTACCTACCGGGAGATGGACGCGCTTATTGGTGCGTAAAGCATGTTTGGTGGGGAAAGGTCCGATTTTACGTAACTGGAGAGAGCGGAACCCGCCCACATTTCTGGAGTGGCGCAATAATTTCCATCAGTTGATGCTGGCAGAGCGCTGGAGGGCTAGGGGCTCCGTGAAGCGGTGGACCACCTTCCTGCTGATTTGGGAACCCTATATCCAGAGGTTGGGCCCACGCTGCAGGAGTGAAATAGTGAATGTGGGTCTCTAAGGCATGGCTTACAGGATGCGGAGAGGGTATAGGTTTTTTTTTTTTTTTTTTTTTTGCCCGCAGTATATTACGGCATTGCCGTAGAGTTCGGGGTGCGACATGGGGGAGGGGGGAGGGGGGCTACAGGGGGGGGAAGGGGAAGGGTGGGGGGGGGGCTGTTCTGAGTTTAAAAAAAAGAAAAAGGAGAAAACGTTTAACTATATATGCCTTTCGATTTTTTGTATCGTGTTTTGTTTATGGCGACCTACCTGTTTATTGTATAGGCCCCAGAGGAGATAAGACACCACTCCTTTGTGGCTTTTTGCTGAGTAATGTATTGTACGTTATGTTGCTGTTTGGTTAATAAACAAAGTTTACAAAAAAAAAAAAGCTTGCTAGTGGTGGTATACCATGGAGAGTCCCTGTTCGGAGAGGTCATCAGCCTGCAGGAAGATAAATTTTATTCCATCAAACTCTAGTACAGGGGTGGCCAACTCCGGTCCTAGTGCACCGTGATCCAGCCTGGTTTTCAGGATGTCCCTAATGAATATTCATGAGGTATATTCACATTCACTGCCTCACACTGTATGCAAATATATCTGATGACTATTCATTAGGGACATCCTGAAAACCAGGCTGGATCGTGGTGCACTAGGACTTGATTTGGCTACCCCTGCTCTAGTGTGTGGGAATAGGTTAAAAGCCTTCAGTTTCTGTAAAGATAATTGCTACCCCTTAACTCCATTTTTCTACACAGGATATGGGAAAAGGTATGCTTTGAAGATAGATTTGGAGAATCTAAAGTGTCAACAACTTGCACCCATTTCTCCATTAGGTCCTTGAATAGTCTTCTCTCTACTATATGAAAAAAAGTGAAGGTAGGATAACTAAATATTTCTTGTATTGCTACACTAATTCCATTGCAATCTGTAACAAGTACAAACCAAGTGACTGCCTCCTGTCACATATAAATACTTTAACATTCCTGTACCGTAGACAGTGGAATAAGGTGGGTCCCAAGGGCCATGGCCCTACCAATATTTTTCCCAACACAGCACCAGCAATTAGAGCTTGGGGGTGGGGCTGGAGATTGGTTTGTTTGGTCCCTCCAATCAAAAAGATGTCCTGCTGCTCCTGCCCTACACAATGATAGAAAGTGGGACAGGTAAAAGTTCTTTATTTGGCTATGTATTGTTCTCATCACGCCATAGATCAGTGGTTCTCAACCCAGTCCTCTGGGACTCCAAGGCCAGTCAGGTTTTCAGGATATTCACAATGAATATACATGAGATAGATCTGCATGCACCGTTTCCATTGTATGCAGATCTTTCTCATGCATATTCATTGTGGATATCCTGAAAACCTGACTGGCCTGGGGGGGTCCCAGAGGAAAGGACTGAGAACCACTGCTATAGATAGATAAGGTGCTACATTCAATACACTGAAAACCGGCAGTCCTATCACTCAAAGAGTGCTTTATACAGAGGCCATTATTTCTACAGATTCATAAAGAAACAGCAGAGGAGCAGATATGATCTCTATTATTTTACTAATACAGGACACCTGTTGTAGGTTTACCTCATAGGTTGGTCATTTATTTAAATGAAATTTCTTGAACTCCTAATCATCCTCTTCAGAGCAGGTGACACAGATAATTCCAATAGATCACCCTGAACTCCCATATTTTAAGAATAATTCATGGAGGAAAAATAACCCTAAAACAAACTACATTCTATTTGTCAAGAGGAAACAATGGCAGTATGAAGATGTATAGGTGTCGGTCATATTGCAGAAAGCAAAGGGCTCTGATCCTAAGACTCCCATGGTGTCACTTTCATGACCTCTATCATTTGAAATGCTTTGATTTCACCCTGCTTAAGGGATGCAGAGTGCTGGGGAACAAATGAATGATGCGCATACTGACCTCACCTTTACAATCTATGATGACAAATGGTATAAATCAGCTTTCCCCTCTTGGCCTTGAAAGTCAAAAGCCTCTTGGAAATGTTAAAAATATGAAGTGATTTCCTATAGCTTTTTCATATTACTCAATGCTCTTCTGTAACTGTAGAATCATACTTCAAATGAAAAATACCTTCCTTTGATATTTCACCAGGATATAAAACAAACTATATATAATAAACATAACTTACTATATTAATCTTTAAACTATATCATGATAATCCCCCAAAATTAATGATAATTTGTAAAGCTTTTTCTGGGATAAAGCAGTATTCTATACAGAGAAATAGGTGCTTATAAAATCGTGCATCTTATGTGTACCTAAAGTTACATACTAATACCCAATATATGTATGATTTTACTGGAACTGAATGGAGTTGTCCCTGGAGAAAGAGTCACAGTATGGTTTGCATTTATACACATACTTTTGAAAATATGCAATATACATAAAAAATAATCCAGAAACGTATGTGTGGTAAAGAGCAGGTGTAACAATAACTGCTTAAATTTTAATGTTTTATATTATTATTATAGTGTTTATACCATACATCACTATACACATTAAAAACCTTAAAATCCAAACTAAATCTATACATTAAGAAAAATCATTACTATCTAAACCACATCTTGATGGTAATACCAATGAAATAAAAATACAAAATATTCCCTCACAACTGTCCTACCACATCACAAACTACCCCACCCATAAAAAAATAAAAAATATTACTGTCGTCGTGAAGTGCTTTGGGTACTCAGTTTGGGGAAGCAGTCTATAAGTTGTATTAAATAAATAAATATTACCTGAGGTAATTTTCAAAATGGAAGTATGTGTATTCCAAAGGGCAACACTGTAAACTGAAACAGACTTTCTGGTGTCGAAAAAGCAGTCTTCTCCTTAGCAGCTGGAGTCAAAGGCACCTGTCAGAATCCCTTGGTCAAATCCAAGACTGATATAAAATGTGCTCTATCAAGTCGCTCGAAGTTTAGAAGCTGCATTGACCCTCTGGAAGTCAATGCAAAATCTGATGCCTTCATCAGGTTTAGGAAACAAGATGATGGGTAAAGACCAGTCATTCATGGACTCTTCTACAACTCCCGGGTTAAGCATCTCTTCCAGCTCCTTGGTGATGGACTGTTGCCGGGCCTCCGGAATCCAATAGAGTCGTTGCTGGATAACCACCCCAGAATCAGTAATGATATTATGATAAATGAGGTGGGTTCATCCCGGACAGGTGAAGAAGACCTTTAGATTCTGGTGGATCAGACCTTCTAGATCTCTTCTCTGGGCAGCAGAGAGCTGGTCTCCAATTGGGATCCGACAGGGCAGACATTTCTGGCCCCAAATCATCTCCGTGTATAATCATAGCTGTCACTGGAGTCCACTTTTTCAGTAGGTTAATATGGTAAATTTTGGCTTTCTTCTATTTATCTGGCTAAACAATCTTGTAGTTAGCAGGCCCTACTTTCTCTTTGACCTCATAGGGCCACTGCCATTTACTGAGTAACTTGCTCTCAATGAGGGCAGCAAGCCAAACTCTGTCTCCCGGTTGGAAGGTGCAGTGCATGGCTGCCCAATTGTAGCCCCCGACTTGCTTGGCCTGGGCTTTTTTCAGATTGAGTTTGGCTACTTCTCCAGCTTTCCTCAGCTGGTCTTGCATTTGTATAGCATACTCCACCAAATTACGCCCAGCACGGGGTTCTTCTTCTCCATAATCAAACTCTGGAATTCGTTACCGGAGGATGTAATAAAAGCTGTTAGTGCAGCTGGGTTTAAAAAAGGTTTGGGCACGTTCCTGGAAAAAAGGTCCATAACCATTATTAAAGAGGACCTGGGAAATCCACTGCTTACCACACGATGAGCATTGTGGAAGCTGTGACCTTTGGTAACCTACCAGGAGAATGTCCAAATTCTTCCCATCCTCCTGCATGAACTTTTTAAACATCTGTTTCAGACTTTTATTGAATCACTCAATGAGACCATCCATCTGTGGATGCTATACTGATGTTCACAGCATCTTGACCTTCACCAAGGCACACATTTACTTCATTACCTTGGATACAAAGGGTGTTCCTTGATCTGTGAGAATCTCAGTGGTTATTCCCACCCGCGAAAATACTTCCCAGAGAGCATTCACGACCATGTAGTCTTCATATTCCTTAGAGCAATGGTCTCTGAGTAGCGGGTAGCATAGTCTAGTATGACTAAAATATACTTGTTGCCTCGGGTGGTTCACTCCAAGGGATCTATTAGGTCCATAGCCATTCTTTCAATGGGATTTCAATGATAGACACAGGCACTAGAGGAGGCAGGACGGACACTGGCAAGGTTATGAAGTTGGCAGGTGAGGCATGACTGGCAATATAACTTCACCTGTTTATGGACCCTGGGCCAGAAAAATCCAGGCTAAAACACGCTCTAGTGTTTTCTTCACCCTCAGGTATCCTTCTAATAAATGGCTATGAGCCAAACAGAACACCTGCTGATGATAGGTCTTGGGAACTATCAGTTCTACCTCTTCTTCCTCTAGGGCCCCCTCGGCCACTCTGTATAATAAATCTCCTTTTAGCACAAAATAGGGAAAGGTTCTTGCAAGGGACACTGTTACTTACTGGAACCTCATCCGCCTCCAAAACCCATTCTTGGGCATGTTTAAGGGACTCATCCTCTTGCTGGGCCCTTCTGAACCTCCCTGGATCTTCCCCAAGCCTCCATTCGGGGAAGGGAATAATTGTATTTGGGTCACTACTACTGAGCCCTGAGCTATCCCCAGGGGTTTCTTCCTTAGGCTCCCCCTCCATGGATCCCTCCCCCAGAGCCGTTCCCAAATTCTGTTGGTAGCGTAGCTTTTCCTTGCAATGCCAACTCTGGGACTTAGCAGGCTCTGGGAGTCTTGAAATGTGGATCCCGGTCTTCCAGGGGGAAGAGCTCTGGGAAATCTTCCTGGTCTGATTTAGCAGAGCCATCAGTTAGCCGGGCTCATATTGCTCAGACATTTGGGTAGTCTCGGCCAATCACTACTGGATGCGGTAGGCAGGGCAGCACCAGGACCTCGGACGTGACTTGCCCTGCTGGAGTATTAAATGAAACGTGTGCCGTTGAATACTGCCTCTGGTCTCCATACATACAGGCCAGTGTTATTGTCTTTGCATAGTCAATTTGAAAATGGTTTATGGTTTCTCAGCACATTCCTAAAGTCTATCAAGACCTGGAGGAGGGTCCCCTCAAGCTCCACTGGAATCACAAGTTCCACAAAAGTGCAGGTGTGAGGGGTGGTTAGGCTGACATCCATGGATTCTTCTATACCCAGGGGACATTCCCAAGCAAAGTGTACCCAGACTCCACATCTAAAACAGGTGAAGGGGTCGTGGCTGGGGCCATGCCCTCACCTAGGAGGTGACTTTGGAAGTTGGAACATGGGAGCCAACATCCGTTCCAGCTTCCCCTTCCATCCTTCTGGGCTAATGGCTATCTTCTTCCCCCTCTCACTGTCCACTTCAGTAACTGGCTGGGCTTCATAATACCCTTCAGCTATTTCCAGTACACTCTCCAGTTGAAGCTTGTGGCACTGTTTCAACAGGGTGGTCAAGCCCTCCAAAAACTGCTTGAATAACACAATCTTGGCTATCTCGAGCCCAGTCTTTCTCTCCAGTTGCAGTCACTTCCATGCAAGATCCTTCAACTGATACAGGAACCTCCAAGGGCTCTCCTTTATCTGGAGCCACCTCTCTTTCTGAATCTCTGGCAGTAGGCCTCTGGGGTACAGCCAGCCCATTCCAGTATGACGACTGCATATATAGCTCGTGCATCTAGGCTGGCGTCCTGGAATGCAGCCTGACAGCTGCCTATCCCCCAACAGGTAGTCCATGTCTCTCAGACTACCCGGCTATGCGGGCCGTTTTCAAAGTTCACCCAAAAAGTGGTCTGGGTCATCTTCTGCCATCATTTTAAGAAGCACTTGCGCTGCAGCTGCGGTCTCTGTAGGGCCTGAATCAACTGCTGCTGCTGCTGTTGTTGTTGCTGCCCTTACAGCAGGGCACATTGAAACTGTTGTGTCACTCCTGATACTGTTGTTGCTGTTGCTACTGTTGCTGCTGCTGCCCTTCGGCCAGAATTTGGAGGAGCCGATCCATCCTGGCTTGTCACTGTTCTCTTGCAACACCACCACAGCTTCCTGTTCTGCAGCTGAGATAGCCCTGCAGTATTCTAGCTCCAACAAATTTTTAGCGGTGTTAGTGACCAAAACAAAGCCTGCGACTGGCACGGACTAAACCTTCTTCAAGCTCCCTAACTAGGGTGAGGCTAACAGTCCACATAAACAAAAAAATTCCTGACCTGCTGTTGTGGCCCAGCCTTGAAGGGAAGTGGATTTGCCCTCAGTCATGTGGTAGAGGAAATCCACAAGCTACTACCATATGTGGTAAGTGTGGCGTGCGGTGAGAAGGGGTTTTCTTTAAAATACAGGCCAGACAGCAGTTCAGGGAAAAACAAAAGTAGTTTTTATTCTGTTCCAGCTTGTTAAACCTCCACAAGCTGGTCCTCCCGGCCCTTCCTCCAGCCCCAGTTAAAGTTCCTACCTCAGAACTCCTTTGCACAGCTTGCCTTGGAATGACTCCTGGCTCCACAGACCCTCTCTCCCTCCTGCAGCCTGCTAGGTTCTTAATCTCTCCCTCTGAGCAACACCCTCCCAGCCCTGAACTCTAGGCTGCAAATTCTCTTAAACAGGACTGTTGATAATCCCTTTGGAGAAGGACAGGTAACATTCTATATACTCCATTACACCAGAAGAGACATACCTAGGAACTGAGACAAGCAGTATTTGGCATTTAACACAACTGGGAGGCGGAAGAAAGGTAATATGTCAGGAATCTGTCAGGAAAAAAGGAAGGAAAATTTATTTATTTAATTAGCAGGGGGTTTTATATACCGCTTTATCATTTAGTCAAAACGGTTTACATTGTAACTTAAACTTGGTAATGTACATTAAACAGAGACACTGATAACTTGGATTCTTCCAAGGCAATGGAGGGTTAAGTGACTTGCTCAAGGCCACAGGAGTGCTAGTGCTTGTTCACGTAGAACATGGCTACTTGGTTGTCCACCTGGACTAAGACACGTTTGCCCAATAGTTGGGGTTGAAAATCCCAAAGGTCATTCATGAGAGCATGTAGCTCAAGGAGATTGATCTGCATTTGGCATGCCCATTCTGTCCACTTCTCCTGCGTAGTGAGATTATTCAGATGTGCTCCTCACCGGAGTTTGGAAGCATCTGTCGTTTGGGTGCATTGAGATGGAGGCATCTGAAAAGGTGACTCTCCAAGAAGATATTGGGGGGGGGGGGGGAGCATCACCACTGAAGGGAGTTGACAAGAGAAGGAGTGATGCAAATCTTGTCTGAAAGACATCCGGTTGCCTGACTCCATTGGGACGAGACTGTCCATTGGGCAGGTCTCATGTGTAGATGGGCATATGGGATGACGTGGACCGTGGAGGCCATGTGTCCCAGAAGACATAGCATGTCTCGAGCTGTCATGGCACTTTGACCTTGTATAGTGAGGGTCAACTCGGGAAGAGTGATCCTGAGGAAGGAAAGCTCGGCCCTGACAAGTATCGAGAAGTGCTCCGATGAACTCAAGTTGCTGTGAGGGAAGCAGGTAGGATTTTGGAAGGTTTAATACAAAGCTTAAACTTTGGAGCACCGTGATGGTGTGAAAAAGCAATTGTTTTATGACTTCTGGGGATTCTCCTCTTATCAGCTAATCATCTAAGTAGGGGAAGACAGAGATCCCCAAAGTACGCAGATATGCTGCGACGACTGCCATGCATTTTGTGAATACTTTGGGTGCGGATGCTAACTCGAACGGAAGCACCCAATACTGGTAATGGATTTGCTGAACCCAGAAATGCAGATATTGTCTATGGTGAGGGTGTATCAGCAAATAAGTGTAAGCATCTTTGAGGTCTACAGAATATAGCCAGTTGTTCCTCTGAAGGTATGGCAGAAGGCTGCTGAGGGAAATCATCTTGAACTTGTCTCGAACGAGAAATTTGTTGAGATCCCTCAGATCTAGAATGGGTCTGAAACCTCCTGTTTTCTTTGGGATAAGAAAGTAAGGCGAGTAGAAGCTTTTGTCTTTTTGTGTGGGAGGGACTCTTTCGACAGCCCCCTGAGCTAATAGGGTGGCTACCTCGTTGGACAGGAGATTGGCCTGCAAAGGGTTTCCAGGATAATCTCTTGTGGAGGTGGTTGGGAGTAAGCTTTGAAAGTGAAGCAGATAGCCCCTTGGATGATGTTGAGAGTCCACTTCTCTGATGTGATGAGGTGCCACCTGTGGGCATGAGCACAAAGTCTGCCTGGGGGCAGTTTCTCCAAATGGGTTAGTTTTGCACATACCATGACAGACGTGAACCTCGCTTCTAAGCCAGGGCATGGGGAGTATGATTTCAGTTTCTCAAATTTGCTGCTAAGGCTCTGTGCAGTACTTGCACTGTGCCAAAGAGCCTCCTACTGGAGTTCGTAAGATGTAACATGTATGGGTAGTTTGATAATATGTGCTTGGAAATTCTTCTTTATCAAGCCTGTGGCACCCAACACAATGGGAAATATTTCTGTATCTTTCTGCGACATTTTCTTGGGCTCTGACTGAATTTCCTGGTATTTCAGGATCTTCTGCCTCTCTGCCTCACAGTCACTTGGAACTGACACCTCAATTATCAATGCCATTCTGCCTGCTATGTGAAGGGGCTAGGGACCCTGCAGAGGCAGAGTATCTATGCTCTCTAGGAAGGAGTCAAAAACAGGTGCTGGCTGCGGCAGAGCTGCTGGTTGGGGTTTGGGAGTCTTGGCCTTCTTAGGCTGACAGGGACCCTGTGGCCTTTACTGCTGTTGCTGAGGTTGAAAACCAGCAGAGGATTGGTAAGAAGAAAAATCTCTTTTCTTTTGGGTGTAGAAAGACTTTGTAGCAGCCTTCCTCCTAGAGGGGTCTGAAGTCTTTCTAGAGAGCCGCTTGAGGATGAGATCATCTGCTTCAAGCTCTTCTGCCTTCTTTCTCCAACCTTTACCAAACTGGTTTTCTCCAGAACAAGGAATATTGCCCAATTTATCTTGAACCCACTGCTTGAGATCTGATGCCTGAAGCCAGGCCATCCTACAAGGCCCCTTGCAAACTGTAGCAGCTCTGTTGGTAGACTCAAAGGTATTGAAGGTTGCCCTGGTCAGGAACTTGGAAGTGTTCTGAGCCTGCATGACCATAGTCAAGTATGCATCACATTTGTCATCTGGGAAAATAGGAGCAAAATTTCCTAGATCCCTTGAGATCCTTGAGGTGCATGCCCATGTAGAGGGTGTAGAATGTAATCCTAGAAGCAAGCATACATGCCTGGAAGCAGCGACATCCAAAGGCACCGAGAGCCCTGGCATATTTGCCAGGCAGCACCAAAACGAAATTAGGTCTTACCTGCTAATTGTCTTTCCTTGAGCTTTCTCCGGGCCAGTCCAGGGAAAGGTAGGGTTGTCAATCCCCTATAGCAACTGAGGACTGAAGACTTCAAGCTTTCTTGAGAGGTGAAGCCACTCCCCCTTAGGGTTATCCAGCAGTCTCCTTCTGACAAAGCAACTAAATAGAAAGAACTGACAAAGAGCAGATTAACCCTTGAAAAACTGATAACGATCTATAGTTCTTGAAAAACGAGGAAGCCAAGAAACGCACTTCCCCTGTCTGGTTTTTTTTTTTTTTTTACACTATTTACAATATAGATATCATAGCTTGGCATTGAGTGTAAGCGCGAAGCCCCAAAGCTGTGCCCCTGGAAACTAACACGCAGATAAGATGAAATGCTTATGGATATGCCAAAAACATAACAGGGGTGGGACCCTGGACTGGCCCAGAGAAAGCTCAAGGAAAGACAATTAGCAGGTAAGACCTAATTTCGTTTTCCTTATCACTTCTCCGGGCCAGTCCAGGGAAAGGTAGGGCAGTACCAAAGCAGTACCTAACCATGGGAGGGACCCGCCAAACCTGCGATAAGAGCCGAAGCCCCCACTGTCGCATCGTCTCTGGCCTGAACATCCAAGCGGTAATGTTTTGTAAAAGTATGCAACGAAGACCACGTCGCTGCCCTGCAAATATCCACCGGCGGAACAAAAGCAAACTCCGCCCAGGAAGTCGCTAGAGCCCGAGTGGAATGAGCTCTCAAACCAACCGGCAGTGAAAGGCCTTGGGTAGCGTATGCTTCCATAATGGCTCTGCAAACCCACCGAGCAATGGAGGACTTAGACACTGCAAGACCTTTTCGAGGACCACTATATTGAACAAAGAGCCTGTCCGTTTTCCGAAAAGGTTGCGAAACTCGAAGGTACGTCTTTAGGACCCGAGCAAGATCCAAATGCTTGAGGGCACGGTCTATAGGAGAAGCGGGGGCAGCAGAAAAAACGGGCAACACGACAGATTGGTTAATATGAAAAGACGAGAGCACTTTCGGTAAAAAGGAAGGAACCGTTCTTAGCAAAACCCGCTCGGGAAGAAATTGCAAATAAGGTTCCTGGCAAGACAAGGCCTGCACATCCGAAATTCGGCGTGCCGAACATAAAGCAACCAGGAAGGCTGTCTTCCAAGAACACTCTCGGAGCTGCCGCGAGCAGAGGGAAGTTAAAGGTGACCGGGAAAAAGCTTCCAACACTACATTCAAGTCCCAAGGAGGCACGATAGAACGTACGGGAGGACGGATAATCTTTGCGGCACGCAAAAAACGATGCACATCCGGATTCGCGGAAAGACGGCGATGTTGCACCGTACCTCGAAAACAGGCAAGCGCGGCTATCTGAACCTTAAGAGTACTAAGAGCCAACCCTTTGTCTAAGCCATGCTGCAGAAATAGAAGTAGCTGAGGCAAGGTAGAGGACATAGGAAAAACATTGTGTTGCCTACACCAAGTTTCAAAAAGACGCCAAATCCGCACATATGCCAGAGAAGTCACCGGTCTCTTAGACTGAAGCAAGGTAGTCACAACAGAGCTCGCATACCCTTTGCGTTTTAAGCGAGCCCTTTCAAGAGCCAAGCCGTAAGTAAGAAGCGATCCACTCGTGGCATGAGAATCGGACCCTGATGTAAGAGATTGCTGCGGACTGGAAGAGGCCACGGCTGATCCACTAAGAGTCGAACGAGATCGGCATACCAAGGCCGACGCGGCCAATCCGGAGCTATGAGAATCACCATCCCCCGGTGTCGCGCTATGCATTGGATAACTCGACTCAGCATCGGCCAAGGAGGAAAAACGTACAAGAGAGAGCTCTGAGGCCAGGGCTGAACGAGAGCATCGAGCCCCTCGGACATGTGTTCCCTGCGCCTGCTGAAGAAACGGTTGGCTTTGGCATTGCGACACGTCGCCATCAGATCCATTATTGGCTGTCCCCAACGTAACGTCAGTTCGTGAAATATCGCCGCGTTCAATTCCCATTCCCCGGGATCGAGAAGATTGCGGCTGAGATAATCGGCCTGCACATTTTCCGTGCCAGCAACATGTGCCGCTGAGATCGCCAGAAGATTGGCCTCCGCCCAAATCATCATTTCTTGACATTCGGAGAGAAGAGAAGGAATCCTGGTTCCCCCTTGACGATTGATATATGCGACTGTCACAGCATTGTCAGAAAAAATCTTGACCGCTGTCCCTTTGAGAAAAGACGCAAAGTGCAGGAGGGCGAGACGAGCTGCGCGAAGCTCCAGGAGGTTGATCGACCAGGTGCTCTCTTCTGGGGACCAAGAACCCTGAGCAATGTGTGTCTGACAATGAGCTCCCCAGCCCACGAGACTGGCATCCGTGGTGACTAACACCCAGGAGGGCTCCTGTAAGGGAATGCCCACGGTTAGATGATCTCGAACTAACCACCACTCGAGACTGTGTCGCACGAGAATTGGACAGGGCAGACGCTGCGAGAGAGGGTGAAGCTGTGGTGACCAGCGGGAAAGCAATGCCTGTTGCAAAGGCCGCATGTGAGCTTTGGACCATGGAACCAGATCCAGCGCCGCCGCCATGGACCCCAAGAGTTGTAAATACGTCCACGCCGACGGAGTTGTTAGTCGCAGAAACGCTTGTACCTGCTGCACAAGTTTTCCTACGCGCACTTCGGGCAAAGAGACTCTCCCCCGCTCGGTGTCGAAGAGAGCTCCGAGATAAACCATCCGCTGCGATGGTTCCAAGTGACTCTTGGTTTGATTGATCACCCAACTGAGTTCCTCGAGAAGCTGAACCACTCGAGCTGTCGCCGCTATGGAATCCAAACGCGAATCGGCTCTGATCAACCAATCGTCGAGATAAGGATGAACGCGGATACCCTCTTTTCGAAGTGCCGCTGCAACCACCACCATTAGCTTCGTGAAGGTCCGTGGAGCCATAGCTAGACCGAACGGCAATGCTCGAAACTGGAAATGACCCATTGGAAGGGCAAATCGCAAAAAGCGTTGATGCGAGGGTCTGATGGGAATATGAAGATAGGCTTCCGTGAGATCTATTGAGGAGAGAAACTCTCCGGGCTGTACCGCCCGAATCACGGTACGAAGCGTTTCCATGCGAAAGTGCGGCACTCGCAAAGTACGGTTGACGCCTTTGAGATCTAGCACAGGACGAAAAGAACCCTCCTTTTTGGGAACCACAAAATAAATCGAGTATCGACCGCAACCGTATTGGTCTAAAGGCACGGGAACTATCGCTTGCAGCTGCAAGAGACGAGAGAGTGTGTCCGCAATGGCCTTGTTCTTCCGACCGGGAACACAGGGAGACATTACAAATGCGGGGGATAAAGGGCAGGCGAAATCGAGAGCATAGCCCTTCTGAATGATCTCCAACACCCATTTGTCGGACGTGATGTCGGTCCAGGCCGTCAGAAATTTCTGGAGTCGCCCGCCTACCGGAACTAACGGCTGGACCAGCAGACCTTCATTGTGACTTTTTAACAGAGGGCTGGGGCGCACTAAAGTAGGATCTGCCAAAACCTCTGGCTCCACGAAAGGATTGGCCACGAAAGCTGGAACGGCCTCTGGAATAGGGAGTAAAACGCGCTCCACGAAACCGACGGGATTCCCGACCTGAGCCACGGAACGCCGCAACCGTTCGCCCCGGCTTAGGTTTATCTTCAGACAAACGGCCGCCTTTGGAGTCGCCCAAATCTTTAACAATCTTTTCTAAGGCTTCTCCGAAAAGCAACTTCCCTTTATAGGGCAATTTACTGAGTCGCAATTTCGAAGAAACATCTGCAGACCAGTTGCGCAACCAGAGAAAACGCCTGGCCGCTACGAGGGAGGCCATAGATTTAGCCGCAATCCGTAGCAAATCATAGAAGGCATCCGCCATATAAGCAGCGGCCGATTCCAACTTCGCCGTGTCGGTAACTTCAGAAGAATGCTCCCCTGATACGTCCCCTTGTAGCCACCGAATGGACGCCCGAGAAACATAAGCTCCACAAATAGCAGACTGCAGCGCTAGCGCACTGGAATCAAAGGCCTGCTTGAGAAGAATTTCCAATTTCCTATCCTGAAGGTCCTTGAGAGCTGCCGCCCCCTCTACGGGGATGGTAGTCTTTTTTGTCACTGCGGAAATAATGGCATCCACCTTTGGCATGCGTAATAAATCCTTTTCCTCCTGGGGAAGGGGGTATAAACGCGCTAAAGCGCGGCTACCACGCAGGGAAGCCTCTGGACATTCCCATTCCGAGTCAATCATCTGTCTGATCACTCGGTGCATAGGGAAACAGCGTTGCTCAGCCTTAAACCCCTGCAACAAGGGATCTTCCAAGGGCTCCTGAGAAGAAGAGGGAAGCAGCAGGTGTAGCGCCGCCAAAGACTGAGAAATGAGCGCCGAAAGCTCCTCTTTACGGAATATCCTGAAAATATTGGGATCCTTCCCGGGAGCAATCTCCCCTTCCTCCAAATCCTCTGCATCAAGATCTAAAGCTGGCTCTGACAGCATCTCCGTATCCCCTTGACCTAGGGGAAGGGAAGGCTGAGAAGAAAAAAGATCAACCGGATCCTGAATATAGCCTTTAGCCTGAGAAGATCCCTCTCCAGGATCCTCAGACATGTGAACCTGCATGGGCAGAGGCACAGGATTTGAAATGGTATTGAGCGAATCAGGTGGAGAAGCTTTTAATAAAAAAGCTTTGTGCATCGCCAGAATAAACTCCGGCGAAAAAAATGATGCAACGCTTTCCTGGGGAGTAGAAGAGGAATCTAAAGGCTTTCCCTGGTGCCCGGTATCTTTAGATGATTTTGCCTTCCTTTTGTGTGGTCGGGGCGGCTCTGACTGAGAACTCACCGACGCCGACAAAATGGCCGCCTTTCCCGCCTTTTCGGCCGGCAAAGACGGCTCGTCCAACTTCGGCAGAGGTTTATCCGCCATAAAAAAAGAAACCCCGAAACAGCTGGAGTGAAAGAAAATAACCAGAACGCTGACGGACACCGTCTACGGCGAAGGAAAACAAACCGGAGCTGGAGCCGACCCGACGCTACTGACAGGAAAGGGGAAAGCAACAAAAACTCACCAGAGAAAACTGAGCCGGTACCGCAGTGCCGCTGCTAGCGGGAAGTACTGCAATATTGGTAGCGCTTTGACAGAGGAACAACTGGGGCCCCCAGGATCACTCTGTTGCCGGAGACGGAGGCAGTGAATGAGGCAGGCTCTACCTCGCACTGTAAGTAAGCAACTTCTCCACGTCTCTAATGCACTTAAAGTAACAGCGCACCCAATTTAAAATTTCACAATTTTCACAAGAACTATAGAAAATCAGCTCTGCTAGAGCCAATATCACTCAGTGAAAATAAAAAAGCTTATCTATGAGGGAGAAATAAAGATTCGATCCTCTTTAGCTGCTGAGGACTGAAAGACTGCTGGATAACCCTAAGGGGGAGTGGCTTCACCTCTCAAGAAAGCTTGAAGTCTTCAGTCCTCAGTTGCTATAGGGGATTGACAACCCTACCTTTCCCTGGACTGGCCTGGAGAAGTGATAAGGAATGAATTTATTTATTTATTTATTTATTTACATTCTCTTATATACCATGCTATTCTGCATCAGTGCGGTTTACATTGAACAAACTGAAATTACATTGAACAGGGCATTATAACTTGGAGATAACTATTTTACAGGGAACATGGGCTATGGAGGGTTAAGTGGCTTGCCCAAGACCACAAGGAGCACCTGTGAGACTAGAAACCTCAGTCCTTCCGGCCCAAGGTTGCTGTCCTCTAGTGGGATTTGAACCCCCGACCTTCCGGCCTGAAGTACCTTGCCCCAACCACTAGGCCACTCCTCCACATGATTGAGTTTTAGAACTCTTGATTCGTCGCATCGCTGATTCCACTACCATAAAATGGTGTGGAAGTTGAGGCTTTTGAAACCCTGAGCATGGTGGAACTCTGTAGATAGTATATAAGCATTTACTGATAGGTGGAACCATTGGTGGGGCCTCCCACATCCGCAGCATTAGATCTTATAGGATCCGATTCACTGGTAATGCTGCCGCCTCCTTGGGCATCGAGAGGTATTGGAGCATTTCCAGTTCTTCAGACCTCTGTTCAGTTTCCGATGTTATTGTGATTTGGAGATCTGCTGCCATATCCCAAATGAACTCCTGAAAGGACATGTCCTCTGGTGGGGATCGACGCCTCCCATGAGGAGGAGAGGGATCAGAGGGGATATCCCAGGTGGCCCTGGAATCCTCCGATGCCTCTTCAGAGTCAGAAGACAACTCTGATTCAGAAAGAAAATCAGAGTATCGACAGTCTTGAGCAGATATCGATGCTTGATGCCGATGTTCAGCTCATGCGGTACTCAAACCGGGAACAGGATGGGTACAGATGATGCTTACCGGTTCCAGCAGAGGAATCAGAGGGAGTGGTCCCGTTGATACTGGTCCCAGCGGAGGAATCAGAGGGAGGCGTCCTGCCAATACCGGTTCAAGGGCTGGCATCGGACCCAGAGGAAGGCAGTGCCAGACCTGCCAGGGCTGTTGATACCTTTGGTACTGCAGCAGCCAGGACTGCTGCCAAGGTCCTCTCAATAGCTAAGAAATGTTGATCGATCAAGGACACCGATGAGTGGGTGGATTTGAGTATGGGGCTGTGTGTCACCATCCCAGAGCATGGTACCAGTAGCTCTCCGAAGGGTCAATCCCTCGGTAGCATCCTGGAGCCCCTGTGTGGCTTTGGAGAGCTGGTCCTCCCATCTGGATTGTTTGGCAGGCCGGTCAGCATCAGATGCCCATTTCAGTGTCTCTCATGGATAATGGGACTTACCTTGATGCTTGGTATCAGATTTCGATGCCGAGGACTTAGGTTTTAATTTATGTTTGGACTTTACGGAGACCTGGGAACCAGCTGAGGAGGCCGATGTCCTTGACAATGCAGAGGCCACTGAAATTGAGTCCGGGGTGAATAGTGAGTCATACTGCTTGGCCATTTGTTTGCACAAAGAATAATTGTCTGGTCTATGGTATGGGCCCAAACATTTCAGACACCAGTCATGGGAATCAGTGACCAACATTGTGCCAGAGCACTTGGAACATTTTTTAAAGCCACTGATGTGTTTGTCCATGGTGACAAATGTGAAAGTTTAGGCCGAGGCTTAAGGTGGTGGTGAACTACCAGAAAGAAAAAGAAAAAATTGAAAGAAAGAGAATATTGGGACTGATATCAGGGAAGGTACCAGCATCGACGGAAAGGCAGAGCACAGAATTAAACCAAAAAATAAAAGGTTTTCCGCAGCAACAGGAAAGGGCTTCCTGCTGGCTTCATGGAAAACGAAGAACTGAGGAGAGGAGTTGGGAAGGCAGATGCACAGGCGCAGTGGAATGCTACCAAAGGCTTTTCAATTGGACATCGGGGAGTGTTCCGTGTGGGCTCCGTCGGTACAGACGATACCCATATGTGAAGACTGCATTCCTGCTTGTTCCTGGAGATAGCAAATACCAGTGTTTTGGATCAGAGTAGCTAAAGGACTAAGGAAGATGTTGAAAAGAAGCCGTGTAAGAATGGATCCCTATGGGCTTGAAGAAGCACAGCCAGTAGAAAAGATAAATGATCAAGATGATTAAAAGGAGGAAATCCAGCACAGGACAATGTCCCTTATGCCAATGTCAGCGAAACAAATGAGGAGGATATCATGATCCATAAAATCAAAGGCTTCAGATAGGTCAAAGCAAACGACGAATGCTATCTGAACTCTATCTAGAAACTGTGGACGGTACTAGGTAGAGAAATGATGACTGTTTCAGTGCTGTAGCCTGGGCGAAAGCCTGACTATTTTGGAAGCGGTATATTTGAGTTTTCTGCAAAGTGGTCAGTTGATTGAAAACTATTTTCTCAGCAAGTCTGGAAATAAATGGGAGATTGGAAATTGGATGATAGCTGGTGAAGAATCTAGATTTGTTTTTTTTTTTTCAAAAAAGGAAGTACCAGTTTCCAGGAGGAGGGGACAGCCCTGTGGTGAGGCTGTTTTGTATGATTAAAAGTCAAGAGGAAGAAGAGCAGAAGATGGGTCTCCACCCATTTTGAGGGGATGGAATCCAAGGGACAACTTGTTTTCTAAAGTTGAGAGAAGTGCTTTCCAATAGAGAAAGCTGTGAGTAGGGGAAAGAAGGACCAGACATGTGACTGTGGTGTAGAAGAGGATGACTCTAGAGAGGTGCAATAGCTGTGCCAGCAGATGCAGAAGTGATTAACTGATTAGATACAAATTCTTACTGCAGATCCATGACTCTAATTTGGAAGAAAGAGGCCAGCGAGATAGAGGGGCTCAACCAGATCACAGGAGTGGTGAATATGGAAGAGAGCTGACATACAAGAAAGAAAAGTTTTTTTGGGTGTTTTGCGAATTAATTAACAAGATTACCGAAATAATGCCTTTTCATATCAGCAATCTGCATATAATAAAAGACATGGCAGTTGTTCAAGCAAGCTAGGTCAGCAGGCAATCAGGCCTCAGCAAGCCTCAAAAGAATCCAAGTTATTAATGTCCCTGTTTAATGTACATTACCAAGTTATGTTACAATGTAAACTGCTTTGATTGAAATGATAAAGCGGTATAAAAAAACCCCACCCTGTTAAATAAATATTGAGCAGTGTCAGTTTTTCAGCCCTTGGGAGTTGTCACCTTGTGAGTCGCAAGCCTGGATGAAACCAGGGTTCGGTATGAGTTACGTGAGGTGTAACCAATTTAAATGGAGCTAATTTCTAGAGGGAGTCTTCAGGAGAAAGAGCGTACACAATTGCAGCATATATTCTCAACTAAGTGAAAGGTCTATAGTCAGGGTGGGTCTCTGACCTTAAAAACAGAAGCCAAAATTGTAAAGACAGTTTGAAAAACATCACAAGCCATGTGTTGAAGATAAGTTGTCTATAACTTTTCTCACTAGCTTATTTCTAACAGTTCTTGAGCCTGATATGGGAGGCTTGGCAAGGAATCAGACTTCTTCAGAAAGTGTAGCATATACTTAAACAAGTAAAGTCAGTAAGCAGAATGCAGAAATGTGTTAAAAACCTTATGGCTAAATCGAATCAGGAAAGTCTGCAGAGTCAGACATGAAAACTCAAAGGTGTACATTGAAATATTAAAAGAATTTGATGATTCAACGGGGGTATCAGACCATTAAAGGTAATGCTCCTGGAGGATGAGATATAACCGGGGGGGGGGGGGGGGTGCTCTCAATTCATAGAGACTGAGATGGGGAATATAAGAATTCATCCTGAGCTACAGATAGTAGACGCTGTGGAACAAGGGAAGTACATCCCTATAGATTCAAAGGGTATATAATTAGGGTCAAACGATAACAGCATAATGCCAAAGTTGACCTATGAACAGAAATAAAGTGCACAAACAGGTACAAGTACTGGTAAGTAGCTAGAGAAATGACAATCAACCAACTGAAACAGAAAAAGATATTGAAAATGAAAGAACTATAAGGCATAAATATGCATTCTGAGGCTTTCCCTTCCCAAACCCAGATTTTCTCAGTTATTTTGGTTAGTGTTGCTCTAGAATGGTAGAGAAGCCAAATCTACTTGCACAGTATTAGACTTGACATTTATGCATCACCTATTTTGATGGTTGCTGTACTATTTTTATTTTCTTATTTATTGTCAATCTTTAATTTATTTATTTATTTTTTTTTTAATGAAAGGAGTCCCTTGTCCATTTTCTAAACACATTCTGGATACAAGAAATCCTCTTATGAAGATTTAGATCTGGCCAGTGCTGGAGGAGGGTCAGAAGGAATTTATCATCAAATATTGCTGCATTATTACCCAGCAATTGTTGTGAATAAAAAAAAAAGGTCTCATGGAAGAAATGAATATGCAGGATGTTGCTTGGAGCTAGAAGAGGATAGCAATGATATAATAAGATCTTATGACCTAGTGTCTGTCTCTGCTGGATGAGACTTGAAAAGAATGGAAAGGCTCCCCTATAGTTCATCAGTGAGCCATATCAGGCAGATTCTTGATATAGTTCTTAACAAATTATTAAAACATTTTCTGCTAAGGCCGTCTCAAGGGGTTGTAGCACCCTGAGCCAACGTTTGCTTTTAAGCCCCTCCCTCTGTCCAATCTTGCAGTGCAAGCTGTGCAAATGAGGTAAATTTTCAGCCCACTTGCTTGTTAAATGCTAACCTCTCATTTAACTTAATCAGTGTATTCTGTTTCACTATCTATATAGATAGATAAACTGTGTGCTGAATATATAGACAGTGATGACATGGTCATTGTATTATCTATTTAGACTAGGCCTGATATTCTGCAGACCTCAACTAAACACATAACATACCTGAAAAGTGGCAATATTGCCACTATCTGGATAATTTTCTGGCTTACCTATGGTCCTCTCCTAACATGCCTCACAAGTATACAGTTAATATTTGGATATTTTGAAATTTAAAAGCCTATTATCCATATAAGAACATAAGATATGCCATACTGAGCCAGACCAAGGTCCATCAAGGCCAGTATCCTGTTTCCAACAGTGGCCAATCTAGGTCACAAGTACCTAGCAGTTTCCCCAAAAGACACAGGTTCCATAATGCTTGTATTGGGGCAAGCAGTGGATTTCCCGGGTCCCCTTTAATAATGGTTTATGGATCTTTCCTCCAGGAACTTGTTCAAACCTTTTTTAAACCCGGCTACACTAACAGTTTTTATTACATCCTCTGGTAACAAATTCCAGAGTTTGATTACACATTGAGTGAAAAAATATTCTCTCTTATTAGTCTTAAATAGGTTACACTGTAGCTTCATTGCATGTCCTCTAGACTTTCTATATTTTAATGGCGGAAACAATCAATCTATGTTTACCCATTCCACTCCATTCATTAATTTATAGACTTCTATCATATCTCCCCTCAGCTGTCTCTTTTCCAGGTTGAAGAACCCTAACATTTTTAGCCTCTCTTCATAGGGGTATCCTTCCGTCTCCATTACCATTTTGGTAACAAAATACACAGCTAGGCTAATTATGCATTTGCCAGTGAATACCTAATGGCCTTTGAATATCAGTGTGATAGAGCATAATTATTCATTCATATGGAACACTCTCAGACTCACCAATAAAACTCTCCCAACAACAGATTCAGAGCAGAAGTTCACTTTACATCTCAACATACAAAATTATATTCAAATTCTAGTCTCCCATCAGTGACAACATCACTAACACCTTTCACAGCTAGACATTGTGCATCATAACACAAAACCCTGCAAACAGATGCTTGACACCATAGGAAAGAACATAAGAAATGCTATAGTGGGTCAGACCAAGGTCCATCAACTCCCATATCCTGTTTCCAACAGTGGCCAATCCAGGTCATAAGTACCTGTCAGGTTCCCAAAAAGGTACACCGATTCCACAATGCTTATCCCGGAGTAAGCAATGAATTTCCCTGGTCCACCACCAAGAACTCAAATTGCACCAACCCTACCTATGGAAAATCAGCATTCATATTCTAGAACACCAGTACTTCCATTTGAAAAAGTGAACAAGCTGAACTACTATAGATGTCTAGAGAAAACCTACATGTTAACAGAATCCCTTATCTCAGCTGCATATGGAAAACCCAGACCATCACATTTTTTTAAATTGAGTTTTACAAATCTTAAGAATAAAACTACAAAGACAAAAATTGAAATGGAAACCCCCAAAATCAGATACCAAGCTGTGAAACATGGAAGAAAGAGGAACAGAAATGCATTTCCTCCTGTAATGAATAAGAAATGCACATTTTCAAAGCTGACATTTTATTCTCTAAAACCTCTTTTGTACCTTTCTTGACTGGTCATCTTCTTTTTCCAGTTGGGTTGGTCCTAGCCTCTCTTCTGTACTTCCTCTTGTTGGTTTTCTTTTAAGTCCTTTTAAAAGATCCCATTTCCATTTTCGGTCTCTTTACACTCACTGTCTTCTTTGTTCTTTCCTTCACTACATCTCTCTCTGACATTGATCCTTCTATTTATCTCATTTGCCTTTGGATCAAACTATAGCTTCATTCCATTCCTCTTTCTCTTTCCCACAATCCTCAGTCTTCCTCTTTTCACCATTCACCTACATACCAGCTTTTCATTTCCTCATCTTACTTTCCTAGTAATTCCATTCCGCTGCCAACCCCCATCTTTCATCCATTTTCTAGTCCGCCCTTTCCTCCCTCTGTTCTCATCTCCTCCCCAGTCTCGTTTACTACCTTCTGCTTCTCATCCCTTTATCAGCCCCAGCTCATTCCTTAGCACTCATCCTCTCTCCACCTCCAGGCCCATTCTTATGTCTTACCCCCATCCAGGCTTCCATATTCCCTTTCACATCACCCATTTCTACTTTCACCTGCTTCAAGGAAGACCTATCCCTTCCTGTGGCTCTCATCCACTCCATTGTATGCTATCCTTTTCAACTGCCCCAACCCCTCCCCAAACCTTCTAGGTCCTTCAAACCTTCTCCCCTCCCCATATTTCTGCACTTGGTCTCACAGCTCTACACATACCACTCACCTAATCACCATGTCCCCACTGTTCTCTTAATCTCTGGTTAAGTTCTTAGTCCCTACTATCCCCCCCCCCCCCCAAGCAACCAAGTTTCTACTCACAATCCCATCCAAGCCCCGAGTCCTGACTTAAAATCCCAATGCCTAATATCAGAGCATTTCCCGTCTCTCCAGCCCCAATATAAGCCCATTTCCAGTCCAAGCCCCCATTCCTAGTATCAGCCCATATCCAGTACGAGTCCTCAGCCCCAACATCAGCTCATTTCCAGTTCCAGATCCCCATTCCCAGTATCAGCCCACTGACAGTATGTCAGCCCTCTCAGTCCCTGTATCAGCCCAATTTCAGATCCCCTCATTCCCAATATCAGCCCACTGCCAGTATCAGTCAGCCCCACTGGCCTCTGTATCAGCCCACCTCCAGTCCCCCCAGCTCCAATATCAGCTATTTTCAGTCACAGTCCCCCATTCTCAGTATCAGCCCATTGCCAATATCAATCAGCACCCTTGTCCTCTGTATCAGACCATTTCTAGTCCCTCCAGCCCCAATATCAGCCCAATTTACAGTACCAGTCCCAGACCCAGTATCAGTCAACCCCCCCCGCCCCAGTATCAGCCTGTTTCCAGTCCCAGTTGCCCATTCCCAGTATCAGCCCATTGCCAGTATCAGTCAGCTTTCTAGTCCCCCAGCCCCAATACCAGCCCATTGCCAGTCCTAGCACCAGCCCATATCCAGCCCCAGTATCAGTCATCTCTCCCTGCAACAACATAGCCGCAGAAGCATTTGTTTTTGATCCTGCAGCTGCATTAAAAATGCTCAGCACAGCTACGGGAGTATTTAAAGCACCGTGGCTTGAGTATAGCACAGATGCAGGAGCAAAATGCCATGTCTGGAGAAGCAGAGGGCAGGCTGGAATCCGAGCCAGTACGGCAGGCCTCCTGCATACCTACTGTGCTGCCCCCTGAGCCAGTGCCTCCTTGGCTCACTCCTAAGCCAGCCCTGTTTTCTGCATAAAAGAAGGGGAATGCTCCTGAAGCTGTAGTGAGACAGAAGAGAATGACTCATCAATCTCGGGTATAAAAATTGGAGAGGGTGGGGACATCTTTGCTTGGCAGTGGTGTTTGCATAATTACACAGTAAATGATGAAAGATAAAGATCAGTATGGCCCATCCAGTCTGCCTCAAAGGATGTCCCAGTTCTATGCTTTTTACTTTGGGTTGTAACTGTTGCTTTGTGCAGAAAGCCCCGCCCCCCCCCCGCCATTCTATGCTTTTACTTTAGTATGTATCTGACGCTGCGTGCAGGTTTGCTCCTGCTTTATGGCTTTTTCTTTGGGTTGTAACTGCCACTCTGTGATAGCGATTCTTGCTATGCTTTTTTGACGTGCAAAAGTCATCTACGTTTTGCTTTGAGCAGGAGTACTCTTTTTCCAGTGCTTATCCCATGTCTTTCTAAATTCCATCACCCTTTTTGTTCCCACCACCTCCAGTGGTAGGGCATTGCAGACATCCACCACTCTTTCCGTGAAAAATAGTTCCTGACATTGCTTTTAAAATTTATTCCTTTCAGTTTCATTTCATGTCTTCTAGTTTTATAACTTCCCTGTCTTTGGAAAAGGCTTGTTTGCTCATTAACACCTTTCAAGCATTTAAATGTCTGTATCATTTCTCCCCTATCCCTCCTTTCCTCTAAGATAGATATATTCTTGTCTTCATATCTCTTCTCATATGGCTTCTGGTGCAAACGCCACATCATACGCTCTTCTCTGAACTGTTAAGTCTTTTTATAGCCTTAGTGAGAATTAGCCTCCAAACCTCAACACAGTACTCCAAGTAAGGCCTCAGTGAAGACCTGTACAGGGGCATTATTATCGCTTCCTTTTGGGTTAGTAATGCCCCTCCCTATATAGCCTAGCATTCTTCTGGTTTTGGCTTCTACCATATTAGACTGTTTTGCAACCTGGAGGTCTTCAAACACTATCACCCGGATGTCTCTCTTTTGTGCACATCATTCTCTCACCCCCTGCTGCATACTGCTCTTTTCAATTTCTGCTTCCCAAGTGCATCACATTGCACTTCTTCACATTAAATCTTAAATGCCAAGCATTGTTGTTGTTGTTAAGTGCCGTCGAGTCGGAGTCGACTCATGGCGACCCTCTGGATAGCTATCCTAAATTGTGTTCGGTCTTCAGTTAGGTAGCTTATTGTTGACTGACTGGTACCCGTAGCTGCTGTTACTGTATCGAGCCATCTCATTGCTGGCCTTCCTCTTTTGCGTTGACCTTCTATCTTGCCAAGCATGATGTCTTTCTCTAATGATCTCTCTCTCTGCATGATGTGTCCAAAGTATGAAAGTCGAAGTCTTGTCATCTGAGCTTCTAAAGAAAGCTTAGGTTTGATCTCCTCTAGTACCAAGCATTAGACCATTCTTATTTTTGTAAATCGTTTCTCATGTTGTCAACAACCTCTAGAGTGTCAACTCTGTTCCAAATCTCCATGTCAGCCACAGAAAGGCAAACTTTTCCTTTTAACCCTTCGGCAATGTAAAGAACTCTGTGCAGTTTTGATTCTGCACCCAGATACATCACCAACAAGCCACACCCACTCTGTGTCCATGTGGCATGAGGTTTACTGCCTATATTTTTCATTTTACCTGTAGCATGTATGCTGCAGCGGTGTGTACCAAAGGACCAAGTTCAAGAGCAGGACATGCTCTTTGGGTGCTCTCTGGGCATTTCCATGGGGTGACGACATTCTGTGATGTCTTGACTGGTTACCAGTGTCTCTGCTTCTTTCATTAGTATGTTTTAGCTATTTGCTATCTTCTCAAGATCATGTTTTCTTCCTCTATCTCAGTGGTATATAGGCAGAGGTTTGTAACTAAACACCATTGTAGAAACACTTGAACCCTAGTTGTATGCTCTAATACTTCCATACCTTCTACTAGTTACATAGTAACATAGTATATGATGGCAGATAAAGACCAGTATGGTCCATCTAGAGTGGTGTGCAAAAGTCTGGAATCACTTGTAAATTTGACGTTTTTTCAACTTCGTGACCTAATATATTAATTTCTTTTTCCTCCCAGTGGCTTTTTCTGTGTATCTCATGATAAGTGATAGATTTGGCTATTAGGACCAACTTTTAGTATTGGTTTGGCCCTTATTTTCTGAGTTTGTTCCCCATAGTTGTCCTGTTGATAGATTTTCTGTGAAAATGACGTAATGTACATAGTTGGCCAACAATATATTATTGTAAGTATGCTTTAAAATATTATGGACGCATGCCAGGTTTCCTTCAAATTAATGTATGTGGCCTTGAAAAAGGCCATTTTTATGTGTCAGTGATGGCTCAGTATTTGATGGTACCACCAAAAAAACAGCATTCTGCCACGTAGGCAACCAAGGAAACAATCAGGAGACGTGGCAGATAAATAGGCCTTTATTATCCCACGGATCAAGCGTGCCAACCCGACACTGGCCGTGTTTCGTATTACACTTCCTCAGGGGTTTACGGCTCACTATGAATAAACACATATAAAAACCAAACACACCACAAATAAATTACTATTTAACAATGTAAAAAACTATTAAAAAGATAAATTAAGCTCATAACATATAAAATATATAAGATAAAGTATAAATCAACCAAATAAACTAGAATAAAACAAAACGTAATAACCAATGATAAAATTATCTCAAAATTTAAAACTATAAATACATAAATAACATGCACTATCTAAAAGACAATAATATATAAGTTAATATCTAAAAGACAATAATATGTAAGTTAATAATATATAAGTTATACATGTTTATTGAAGAAGACACCGTTGACTAAAATAGTGCTATAGATACTAAAACAAACAAAAATGAAAAAATGTTGTATTTACAATATGTTCTCTCACTTATCTCCAATCATTATATACTGTACACTCAAATCTACAAATCTATACATCTTTGACCCGCGATCTTGAATACATATTTATTTATCTTTTAAGACAAATGTGTTTTACATATTTATTTATTTTTTAGACCAGACTGTTTATCATGCACATGACATAGGGCCAATTCCACTTTTAAGATAACAATAGACCGGGAGGTCGGGTAAATATATCACCATGAGCCTGCACAGTGATTTATATAATAATTCAAGATCGCGGGTCAAAGATGTGGCTCATTGAGAGGATCGCTTTACACGATCACATGTAGATTTGAGTGTACAGTGTATAATGATTGGAGATAAGTGAGAGAACATATTGTAAATACAACATTTTTTCATTTTTGTTTGTTTTAGTATCTATAGCACTTCGCTATTTTCGGTGATTCAAAGTTCTAAAGCAGGCCCCTAGTGTACTATATTTATTCCCGTTTTAACACACGGGCGGTTGATTCATTTATTTCTTCATTTGATTTTTTCATTTTTTTAAGGTCATGACCAATTAGATATAGTATGTGCATATTTATAATTATATAAATTTCTTTTATTTACTCTATTCGACTATTCCAATCATACTGTATGTGCACCAGAACTCTCTGGTGTCTCAGCAAGATCAGGAGCACGCCCGTGTTGCACGGGAAGCCATAGCGGTATGGGTACATAATATTTTTAATACGCACATTTTCCATGTCACATTTATGATGTTTTAATTGAGTCTTACTTAATGGTCACATGCCTTGAAGGTTTTATAAGCATCCATTCATCCGTTTAGTTTTATATAATTGTTTAGTCATTTGTTTATTTAGGGATTTTATGTCTGTTGTCCTCCTCTCTCTCCTTTTAGTTCAATTGAGTTATACCAAAATAGTTTACTTTAGTCTTCTTCAATAAACATGTATAACTTATATATTATTAACTTACATATTATTGTCTTTTAGATATTAACTTATATATTATTGTCTTTTAGATAGTGCATGTTATTAATGTATTTATGTATTTATAGTTTTAAATTTTGAGATAATTTTATCATTGGTTATTACGTTTTCTTTTATTCTAGTTTATTTGGTTGATTTATACTTTATCTTATATATTTTATATGTTATGAGCTTAATTTATCTTTTTAATAGTTTTTTACATTGTTAAATAGTAATTTATTTGTGGTGTGTTTGGTTTTTATATGTGTTTATTCATAGTGAGCCGTAAACCCCTGAGGAAGTGTAATACGAAACACGGCCAGTGTCGGGTTGGCACGCTTGATCCGTGGGATAATAAAGGCCTATTTATCTGCCACATCTCCTGACTGTTTCCTCAGTATTTGATGGGCCACCCTTTGTTCTTGATCACCTGACTGCACCTTGTCGGCACTGAATGAACCAATCTGACAAGGTGATCATTGGTGACAACGCGGTTCCAAGCTGCAATGAATGACTCAATCACCTCACGCTTTGATATCGGATGCCTCTTGGATATTTCCAAGGCCACCTTGTGCCACAGGTTCTCGATTGGATTCAGATCTGGAGACTGGGCAGGCCAGTGCATTTACTTGATTTTGTTCCGCTGCTTCCAGCTGATCACCTGTCTGGAGCGATGGCAGGGTGCATTGTCATCTTGGAACAGGAACTGGCCAGGAAACAGCTGGTGTGATGATAGCACCATGCACCTTTGCACTATGGTGATATACTTGGCCCCGTTGACCATTCCATCGACGATGTGAAGATGTCCAACGCCACTGGCAGCCATGCAGCCCCATACCATGACCTTCAAAGGATGCTTCACAGTGAGGTTGAGACCACTGTTCCCTCTAAGCTGTGCGTGTGTGCGCGCGCACACACCTCGCCGAGTGAGCACACATACTTTACAACAGAGCGCACAAAAATTACGGCTCTGATTCTGATAGAAAACAACACAGACGTCTTAAAATTTAAAAGTTATGATTGTAATTACTAGAAATTTTCCGCTTCATTTAGTAATCGTCTATTTTCATTTAATTTGATTAAAATCAATGTGGTGTACATACTGTATTCTGACATGTAGTCAAATTTTAAAGTATATAACTCCGAGTGTCGTTATGTGGCGCACAAAAATTTAACCCTCCTTCAAAAGCTGCACACTGCTGATATTTTATGCGCACACAGCCTACAGAAAATTAGAGGGAACATTGGTTGAGACAGGCTTGAATTCCTCTCCAGGAAATCTCCTCACATAGGTGTGGGCCTGGTTACCAAACAGGCAGAAGGTGCTTTCATCGCTGAATAGCACCTTTTCCCACATTTCAGTTGACCAGGTTGAGTGCTTTCTCACCCACACAATCCGGTTGCGCCCTTGTATGTCAGTCATCAGTGGCTTATTCCATGCTTTGCTGCCCCGGAGACCAAACTGCAGGCATTGAACTGTTGATGAGCAGACACTGACCTCACTCTTGTCTGACCACTCTCGAAGTAGCTGAGGAGAGGTCAACTTGCGATTAGTCAGTGAAATGCGTCGTAGTGCGTGGTCCTGGCGTGATGTTGATGCACATGGACAATCTGAATGAGGCTTGTCCACCACTGAACCCGTTTATTTCTTCTTCTGTACAATCTTAACAACAGCGCTCTGATTGCAGCCAACTTTCCTGGCTATCTGACAGCTTGAAAATCCTTCCTTGCTCATAAAGGACACACGAACACACTCCTCCAACGTCAGGGTCCGAGTCATCTTCATGGTCGATCCAGAAAGTGTATGAAATTCAAAAATTCCACGCATTTATATAGCTGCAATGTTGGCTAGATATCTGCATTGTGATTGGTTAGTGAAACCAGCCTCCTGATTGGTCAGAAATAACGTGTGCATATTGGATAATCTCGATCCAGTTTTGATGCAGGATCCACAAAAATCGCAGTAGCTATCTCCCAGTGTTTGTAAAGTATTTAAATTGGAAGCAAGGAATGCAAAAAAGTCAACTCTAATAGCCAAATGTATCCCTTTTATCGTGGTAGAAAGATGAATATGATGGGCTAACGCAAAATTTAAAAAAAAACTGTTAGAAAGTACGAAAAACGCAAAACTCACAAGTGATTCCAGACTTTTGCACACCACTGTAGGCAGAGGTTTGCAACTAAACACCATTGTAGAAACACTAGAACCCTAGTTGTATGCTCTAATACTTCCATACCTTCTACTAGTTACCTAGTAACATAGTATATGATGGCAGATAAAGACCAGTATGGTCCATCTAGTCTGCCCAGCAAGGTGCTAAGAGTAGGTGCACCTGTCACTCCATGCAGGTCACCCCTCCCCATGCCTTTGTTTAGGGCTGTACCCACTGCTCCATGTATGTCACCCCTATTTGTTGAGATATAAGAGAGTTTTATGTTTATTTTGATTTTATCCTGTTGCTATAAAGGGATCCACTGTGTCTGTCCCATGCCATTTTGAATTCTGTCACTGTGTTTGTCCCCACCACTTCCATCGGGAGGGCATTCCAAGCATCCACCAGCCTTTCAGTGAAAAAGTATTTCCTGACATTGCCTTTCAGTTTATCCCCTTGCAGCTTCATGTTATGCCCTCCAGTTTTACAGCTTCCCCATCTTTGGATGAGGTTTGTTTGTCCGTCCATTAATACTCTAAGTATGTAAAGGTCTGAATCATATCTCCTCTGTCCCTCCTCTCCTCCAGAGTGTACATATTTAGATCTTCGTCTTCTGACACAGGCTCCAAATCATTTTGGTCACCTTCCTCTGAACCGTTTCCAGTCTTTTTATATCGTTTGCAAGATATGGTCTTTAAAACTGAACACAATAATCCAAGTGAGGCCTCACCAGTGACTTGTACAGTGGCATTAGTACCTCTTCCTTTTTGCTGGTAATTCCTCTCTGTATGCAACCCAGCATCCTTCTGGCTTTTGCCACCGCCTTGTCAAACTGTTTCGCCACCTTGAGATTCTCAGAAACGATCACTCCAAGATCCTTCTCCTGGTCCGTGCACACCACCCTCTCATCCCCTATTGTTGGCATGCCTCGTCTACTGGCACCATTATGCTTAATTTTAGATCCATCAAGAGTAAAACTCAATTTGTCTATGACCTGATTCATGACTATGATCACCGCTGCCTGGTGGTAGTTGAGATTTGGCTTAGGGACAGTGATAATTCTTATCTCTCTCGCTGCTGCCCTCCTGGCTTCTCCTATAGACATAAAAATAGGCAAGATAAAGTCAGGGGAGGTAGTGCCTTGTTATTTGAGGCTACCCTTCAGTCTCATGATTTCTGAGTTTGCATATCCAGAAGCTTTATTAGTTTGGTTGAACTCTCTCAAATCTACCTACTTTTTGCTGATTTATTATCCTCCATCCCTTCCTGCATCCCAATGGGATACCGTTGTCTCGGCAATTACTGACATGGCTACTCTCTATCCGAATCTATATATTTTAGGTGATTTAATGTTCACTTTGATTCTCCAACTAGCTAAAGAGATAAATAGTTCTCCTCTTTAATTCCAAACTTCGGTATTTATTCCCACATTGCTGTTTTAACCCATAACTGCTGGGCACACCTTATTTTTCTTCCCATAACCACATTTACACTATCTTGGCAGACCACTATTTTCTATTTACCAGTCTTTCTATTGTTATCCATATGCCTACTAATCATAATCATACTTTCAAATCTAGACGCCCCAAGACAGACAATTTTGCCCTGGTGGCAGGAAACTGCAATCAGTGCTTAAAAGGCTTTGAAGCTTTATCACTGGAGGACCAGTCTCAGGTTTTGAACTCTCAACTAAGGCTAGCTTTGGATGAAGTTGCTCCTTACAGAACTGTTGTAAACCAGGAGTAGTAGCCCTCCCCTTGGTATCACCGTGGCCTATGACTTCTAAAATCCCAGGCCAGAAATGCTGAGTGCTTTTGGAGAAAATCCAGGGATTCTACTTATCTTGCCTTGTGCAAGGAATGACTCATGTACTATCAGCACTCAGCTAATGCTGCTAGGAAAGAATATTTCTCTAAGCGTATTATGTCATGTACCCAGCCATCTAAGGAATTGTTTCATGTTTTAAAAAATTTGACTACAGATCCCACTATACTTAAAGGATTACCTTCTATCTGCCCTGCAGCTGCTGATTTGGCAAATTATTTTCCCTAACATATTATGAATATTACTACTGCTTTCCCAGCAACATAGAAACATGACGACAGAAAAAGACCACATGATCTATCTAGTCTATCCTTCCACATCAACCAGTAAAACACTCCCCTTTTTTCCTTTAGAGATCCACTGTGTTTGTCCCATGCTTCTTTGAATTCAGATACTGTCCTCATCTCTACCACCTCCACTGGGAGACTATTCCACGGATCCACCACTCTTTCAGTAAAAAAATATTTCCGCATATCACTCCTGAATCTATCCCCTTTCACCCTCCCTTGTAGCACAGCTTGCTTTCAATCGAAAGAGGCTCTCCTCCTGTGACTTTATGCCATGGAGGTATTTAAATGTTTTAATCGTATCACCTCAATCCCACCTTTCCTCTAAGGTGTACATATTAAGATCCTTAAGTCTGTCCTCATATGCTTTATAATGAAGACCATTAACCATTTTAGTAGCCACCCTCTGTACTGACTCCATCCTGTTTATATCCTTTGAAGGTGCGGTCTCCAGAATTGCACAAAATTCTCCAAATGAGGTACCAACAAAGACTTATACAGAGGCATTATCACCTCCTTTCTTCTGCTGGCCATTCCTCTCCCTACGCACCCAAGCATCCTTCTAGCTTTTGCTGTCACCTTTTCTATCTGTTTAGCTACTTTAAGATCATCAGACACAATCACGCCTAACTCCCGCTCTTCTTTAGTGGACAAAAGTACTTCACCCCCTATACTATATTGCTCGCTTGGATTGTTACAGCCCAAATGCATGACTTTGCTTTTTTTAACATTAAATCTCAGCTGCCAAATTCTAGACCATTTTTCAAGCTTAGCTAGATCCCTCCTCATGTTATCTACACCTTCCTAGGTGTCTACTCTATTGCAGATTTTGGTATCATCCGCAAAGAGGCAAACCTTACCCGACAGTCCTTCAGACAGTAATTTCTGGTGACTATGATTTTGACCCATTCTCAGATACCATTTCTTCCTCCATTTCAGTTACTGGTATTTCACTACAGTCATGCTTTAATCCGGTGTCTGAGTTTTCTCTTATCATGATCATGCCTACGATACATTTTACTACACCAGATCTTGATCCCATTCCTTCTAAACTTATAAAAAAGAAGATCAACAGTTTGACAATAGGCATGGTTCCACCTCTTTGGAAGGTGGCTAGTATTTGCCCAATTTTGAAAAATAATTCATCAAAATCAGGTGATCTTTCCAATTATAGACCTGTTTCTAACCTTCTCTTACTCTCTAAGTCAACTGAAAGAGCAGTCCTCTGGCAATTATCAGACTTTATTGAAAACAAATATTTACATCCTTGGCAGGCAAGATTTCACCGCTATTGTAGCACTGAAACATTGTTAGTCGCCCTTATAAGTGGAATAATAGAAAATCTTGACAAAGGAAACATTGCTTTCTTTTTGCAATGCAATGGTGACAAGCAGCTGGTACAGCTGTCGCCACTGTGCCGCAAAAAGAAAGCAGAGGTGGTATGCTGACAGCGTGATTCACCTGCCGCTGAGGCAGGAAGTGAAACTTTGTGGCCGATTCTAGGTTGGGCTGGGAAGATGAAGAGGGTTAGTATCAAGTAGTGATGCATTTGGTGTGAATTTGGTGAAAGTGGACAGCATTGTGTGAAAGATCACTCCTGAGCCCAGATAAATAAAAAACTTGTGCTAAGCATGATTACACCATAATTGCGACTGGTGCTAGTAGCCTTTGGCAGAGGAGAAGATATACATATATTTTTACATCTTCCATATACTTTTTTAAAAAACTGAACAAAGTAAAAATAGAAGTAAAAATGAAATGAAGTTTATAATAAAGAAGAGTTTGAGTAAAAGGACTTGTCAATTGGAATGATTGTGGGGCTGATAACTGATAAGAGAAGCCTGCAAATCCATTGTCACTTAAAAATCATTGGTGACTGGTATTGGCTTTATCTGATGGTCTCCATCATTCTTTTATACATTTTTTGAGTAAAAGTTTGGGATTGTGACCTCTTACTATGGCATACTAGTAAGTCAACCATTGGTATTTCCCGGAGGTTCCTTTTGATTCCCATGTTGAAAAGGAGCAGCAGCAGAGCATCGGTAACTGGAGAATGCTCTTGCCCATGGATACCATAATGGGGCGGCAGCATGGGGGAGGGGTTAAATATTTCCTGAAGGGTCCAGACCCAAAATTTTCTTCCAATATGTTTGTTCTCATCTTGTTTAAATAAAGACCCCCCATAAAACAACAGAAATGGATTGAAAAGAAAAAGAAAACCAAAACAAAAGTGTTCAGAGGTCTACTAACTAATTGTAGGAGAGAGATATGAAACTTTATATAGTCAACAGATGGAGGAACAAACCAAGCCCTGAAGAAAGATTGCATTACTGCAAACAACTAAAACCAATTAATACAGTGTTCAAGACCTAAAAGCCTCCTGCACATGGACCTCTGGTCCTCTCTGAACCTGACCAACTGCTTCCCACTTAGCTTCTGTGGCGAATGTTAGGCCAGTCTTTGCTTGCCTTACATTTGCCACTTTGGGGGTGGCGATATTGAGCTGCTGTCCAGTTATGGCTGGGTGCCACCCCTGGAATGAATTAAGGCTTGCAGCGGTGGCACCTGGTGATATTCAGCAGCACTAACCATGTCATTCCCGCTTAATATCCCGGATATACTTCACTTTATACTTAACTTGAAATGCTCACTAAGATTGGTTGCCATGTTAACTTTAAATATGTTTAATGTAAATGTCCCTGGAGTTTCTTGTAAACCACCTTGATTTTATTGATAAAGCAGCATAGAAAATCCAGAAATAAAACAATAAAATAAATAAGGGGATTTATACAGTTAGCAGGTCTGCTAACCATGTTAATTCCTTTGAAATCTGGGCCCCTAGCTTTTTAATCTTTCATTTTGTTTGTTTCACAGTGGATAAGACTATTGGGAAATGTTTTTATTTAATAGTTTGTTTTAGCTTGTTTTACAGCTGTTGTCATTTAGGATGGAGACACTGATGTAATATTCAACTGGCACCAGTTTTTTTTTTTTTTTTTTTTTTTTTTTAACTACTGGCCATGATGGACAAAAAAATCTGGATGTTCAGCTCTGGTATCCAGATACTGGCCCATATAAAATATCCACATTTAACAGTCAGCAGCGGCACTGTCCAGAGAGCAGTGATCTTCCATTATCTGGATAGTGCTGTCATTGCATATTCTTCTCAGCAAGATAAGACCTTTTGAATATTGCGCCCTATAATTCTTATCAGAGTTGAGCTTAAAATTGTGTAGTTATTTGTACTGGATAAGTTACTGCAATAAATTACTGTATGGGCTTATTAAGTCTTACCAAAGAAATAGCCTCATGAAATTATGGGAAGGTGTATGTGTGACTTTTCTATGATGGTTAGAGTTTGTACAGACTTTTAGTGCTACTGCTTTTATACATAGGCTTACTTTGGGAGGGGGACATGAGATGCAGCAGCCTCCAAATGCTCCAGATACTAATGCTGAATTGCCTTCACTCCCTCCACTCCTAATATGACCGCTCTGCTCCTCCCTCCCCCCTCCCAACCTAAGCAGGGAAACTACACCTATCATTTTATGCTATGCTTATCTGTATCATGCTTTGTGATTTTGGTGCTTATAAGCATGAAATCATTAATTTGATAAGGTAAACCCCCCTCCCTCAAGCTCACTGTTGGAAACAGACACTCTCACCAAAGACATTGGTTGAATACTGGAGCCAGAGGAGTTCTCTTAAGGCAGCCTGATGGACTTCATCCCACTGAGTTTAAGAAAAGTATCAGAGAGGTGGCCAGAAAAAGCCCTTGATACTGGGCAAAAGAAAAGGTGTACTGCTGACCTGAAGAGGATCAATGGTGAAGTGACCTAGCAGAGCCCTCTTATTGTGCAAAGAGGAGTGCAGAGTCTCATATGCTACATCACTACTAGTATAAGAGCTAAAGAAACAGAAGCTGAGGAATGCAGAGTAGCAGGCAAGGGAAACATGCAAGTTGGGAAAGCATGCAGAGCATAGCTCATGGAATTCTTTCCAACTGCTCTGTGTGTGAGTGCACATTCACATTCGCGTGTGTGTGTGTTTGTGTTTGTCTTGTGTCTGTGTTTTATCAGTATGCATCTCTCTGGATGTGCGACAGTTGCATTGCAGTAGCATCAACACCACTAAATACACGGTATTAGTAAACAGCTCCAATTGCATACAATGGGACAACTATGCATAGGGTTGCCATGAGTCTATATGGATTTGATAGCACTTAACAACAATATGTGTAGCATGTACTAATGCTGTGACACACTTTAGTAGATCAGCCTCTTATGTCTTAATTGTTGAGGTTTCTAAAGAACAAAGATGTTAGTGATTCACATTTTAAGCCATCAGATATGCTGTGCTATGAGAGTTATTATTTTCTACATTTTGAGAAAACATACCAGATTAGTATAAATATCAAGAAACGGTATTATTTTTTAGGCCATCTGATAACTGTGAGATCCTAAAGACTGAAGCTCCCAGCACTGAGGGCTCAGGAGTTGTGATTCTTTTATATCCCTCTCTAGAAAGAGCATGACACGCTCCATCTTGTAAAACTCATTTTCTCTCTATCTTACATAATCCTCTGTACTAAATCCTTCTCATCTCTGGGCTCGTCTGCTTAATCTTATGCCAAAATCCCACTTGCTGATTTCTCAAGGAACTTGGCACGTGTCAGTGACAATATGAGAGTGCAGTGGACTAAAGTGTTAAAATGCGCATCCGAGATTTAGGATAATAACTTCTGCACCCAGCTGTGCTATGATTAGAAAGGGCTGGAGCAGAATTCATATGTGGGAGAACAAGCATTTTCAGTCTTTGAACACGGTGATACATGATGAACAAAGTATTTCCCATTAGTGAAGAAGGAGGGCTTGTGGAGTATGGTTATCTATTAGCCCACAGTCATAACAAACTTTCAAATAAATGAAGTGCTAGGCACTCCTCAGAGAAGCTGATGCTTCCTCTCTGACTTACTTGGACTCACAATACGAACTCTGTCTTTTAATAAATGACAGGAATAATTCAAGTCTTCCTTGTCTGCATTCCTGGAATAAACGTCTCGAAAACTGAACAGTAGAAATGTGATAGCACAAGGACTGCCATATGAAGAAAGTTTGCAATGTGCAGCAATATGCGAGTTCAGATATGAATTTAAAGGATGGCTTTGCAGCACATTGACAATTTATATTAGATGTAAATATATCTGTACCATATTCCTCCAGCTTGCATGTCAGATGTAGATTTCTATAGGCACTAATGAGCCTATAGACTGTTATGTAGATGAATAGTATAGTTCTCATTTTTCTGGACGTGCAGGTTTCAGTTTAACAGCTGAGGGTGAAAGAAAGGTGAACCTGGAGATCCTGGTTCGATTTCTCTTTCCATTCCTCAATGGGTGACTTTCAGGTAGGATGCTATCTCCTTGTGTTCAGGCTTGGATAAAATTCTTCTGGTTAGGGCACTGTAACCAAAGAAATGTTCTGGATTGTCAGCCCAATTTTTAAAAGATTAATGGACTTTTCCTCCAGGAACTTGTCCAAACCTCTTTTAAATCCAGCCACACTAACAGCTTTTACTATATCCTCTGGTAACGAATTCCAGAGCCTGATTATGCATTGAATGAAAAAATATTTTCTCTGACAGTCTTAAATGTGCTACACTGTGGCTTCATTGCATGTCCCCTAGTCTTTCAACATTTTGAAGGAGTAAACAACTGATCTGCATTTACCCATTCCACTACATTCATTATTTTATAGACCTCTATCATATCTCCCCCCCTCAGCCATCTCTTTTCCAAGTTGAAGAACCCTAACCTTTTAAGCATTTCCTCGTAGGGATATACTTCGATCCTCTTTACCATTTTTGTGGCTCTTCTCTGTACCATTTCTAATTCTGCTATATCCCTTTTAAGAGGTGATGACCAGAATTGCACACAATATTAACTGGAGTGATACAGTGGCATTGTAATATCCTTTGTTTTATTCTGTATTCCTTTCTTTATGATTCCTGGCATTCTATTTGCTTTCTTGGCCACTGCTGCACACTGGGCAGAAGGTTTCAGCATATTATCCACAATGATGCAGTATGTGGACATGCATTTAAACTAGGAAAAGGGGGTGACAGATGCGGAAGGTCAACATCTGCCTGCCACCCCCAACAAAAGCAGAACAACATCAGAAACAGCCACACTTTTAAACTACACATCAAAAACATGTGGGAGGAAGTGGGCAGAACAAAATCAATGCAAAATACACACAAGCCAGGAAAGTGCTGGAAAGCAATGAGCACAAATGCTCGAAGCTTAGCCAACAAAATTCCAGACCTGGAAGCCCTAATGGTGGAAACGGACTTGGACATTGTGGCCATTACAGAAACATGGTTTAATGAATCACATGATTGGGATATAGCCATAGCTGGCTATAATCTATTCAGAAGGGACCGAGAAAATGGAAAAGGAGGAGGAGTAGCCTTGTATGTCAAAAGCAATATTAAAGCTACTGAAATGCAGGGGACATGGGGAAAAGAAGAAGAAGCGCTCTGGATTGCGTTGGAGAGAGGAGATGGCACCGTCATCCATATTGCTGTAGTCTATAGACCTCCGACTCAAATTGAAAAGAGAGACAATGAATTGATTATAGATATTGCCAAGATAGCATCAAAGGGGGAAGCAATCATATTGGGTGACTTTAATCTACCTGATGTGGATTGGATTACTCCTTCTGCACATCTGGAAAGAAGCAAAAAAATTGTGGACGCTATCCAAGATGTGTTACTTAGACAAATGGTGATGGAACCAACCAGGGAAAGCTCAACGCTGGATGTAGTGCTCACCAACGGTGATAGTGTATCGAATGTCTGCGTGAGTGCCCCTGTGAGCAACAGCGACCATCACACGGTGTGGTTTGAAATAAAAGCCATGGTACAGGCCAATCATAGCAAGCTCAGAGTCCTAAACTTCAAATACACTGACTTCAATAAAATGGCAGAGTATGTAAAGGAGGAGATGACAGGGTGGGAAGAGATAAAGGAAGTGGAATTGCAATGGGCTAAACTAAAGGAGGCAATAAAAGGAGCAACAGATAAATATGTAAGAAAAGTAAATAAAAGCAAGAGGAGAAGGAAACCTATTTGGTTTTCCAAAGAGGTGGCTGCTCATATAAAGGCAAAAAACACAACTTTTGCAAAATTCAAAAGCTTTCAGACAGAAGAACACAGAAATGAATACAGGATCCAACTCAAAGAGTCTAAAAGAGTAATAAGGATAGCAAAATCAAAGGCAGAGGAAAAGATGGCTAAAGATGTTAAGGGTGGCAACAAAAATTTCTTCAGGTATATTCAGGAAAGGAAAAAGATCAGAGTTGGAATTGCAGGACTCAGAAGTGCTGGGAAAGGACTCGTGGAAAGTGACACTGAAAAAGCGAAATTGCTAAACAATTACTTCTGCTCTGTGTTTACTAAAGAAGATCCTGGGGATGGACCAGCTGTGACTCCCAAATATAAAAATGGGAATGAAGTAGATA
This sequence comes from Ichthyophis bannanicus, assembly GCA_033557465.1. Classification (NCBI taxonomy): domain Eukaryota; kingdom Metazoa; phylum Chordata; class Amphibia; order Gymnophiona; family Ichthyophiidae; genus Ichthyophis; species Ichthyophis bannanicus. The sequence goes on from CM066032.1 coordinate 646,524,496, forward strand.
CCACACCATTCACAGAAGAAGAGGTGTTAAAACAACTTGCTAAACTGAAAGTGGACAAAGCAATGGGACCAGATGGGATACATCCCAGGATACTGAAAGAGCTCAGAGAGGTTCTTGCAGGACCGTTAAAGGATGTCTTCAACAGATCCTTGGAAACAGGAGAGGTTCCTCAGGACTGGAGAATGGCTGATGTCGTACCTCTACACAAAAGTGGTGACAGGGAAGAAGTGTCAAACTACAGGCCCGTAAGCCTTACCTCGGTGGCGGGAAAAGTAATGGAGGCACTCCTGAAAGAGCGAATAGTGAACTTTCTGAAAACCAACAGCTTGCAAGACCCGAGGCAACATGGTTTTACCGAAGGACGATCTTGCCAAACAAATCTGATCGAGTTCTTTGACTGCGTGACCAGGGAACTAGATCAGGGGCATGCGATGGATGTCATCTACCTGGATTTCAGCAAAGCCTTTGATACGGTTCCTCATAGGAGGCTTGTCAACAAACTCAGTAGCTTGGGTATGGGTCCCAAGATGGTAAACTGGATTAGAAATTGGTTGACTGACAGACGACAGAAGGTGATTGTACATGGAGCTCACTCGGATGAGAGGAAGGTGATTAGCGGGGTGCCCTAGGGTTCGGTCCTGGGCCTGGCACTGTTCAATGTATTTGTGAGTGATATTGCTGAAGGACTGAATGGAAAAGTCTGTCTTTTTGCAGACGACACAAAAATTTGCAACAGAGTGGACTCCCCCCGAGGGAGTGGTTAACATGAAGAAAGATCTACAAAAGCTGGAAGACTGGTCTAAAGCTTGGCAACTACGATTTAATGCAAAAAAGTGCAGTGTCATGCACTTGGGTAGCAGAAATCCAAGAGAAATGTACGCGATAGGGGGAGAAAGGTTGGTAGCACAGTTCAGGAAAAAGACCTTGGTGTGATTATCTCTGCTGATCTCAAGGTGGCAAAACAGTGCGACAAGGCAGTGGCAAAAGCCAGGAGGATGTTGGGTTGCATACAAAGAGGGATTACCAGCAGAAAAGAAGAGGTACTTATGCCACTGTATAGGTCACTGGTGAGGCCTCACTTGGAATACTGTGTTCAGTTTTGGAGACCATATCTTGCAAAGGATGTAAAAAGACTGGAGACTGTTCAGAGGAAGGCGACCAAAATGATTTGGAGCCTGCGTCAGAAGCCTTATGAGAAGAGACTTGAAGACCTAAATATGTACACTTTGGAGGAAAGGAGGGACAGGGGAGATATGATTCAGACCTTTAAATACTTAAAGAGAAATGATGAACAAACAAACCTCTTCCAAAGACGGGGGAACCTGTAAAACTAGAGGGCATAACATGAAACTGCAAGGGGGTAAATTGAAAGGCAATGTCAGGAAATATTTTTTCACTGAAAGGGTGGTGGATGCTTGGAATGCCCTCCCGATGGAAGTGGTAGGGGCGAACATGGTGAAGGAATTCAAAAAGGCATGGGACAAACACAGAGGATCCCTTTACAGAAATAGGATAAAAACAAAATAAACGGTACCATCTAACTTCTGAACCATATAACGTCTCAACAAATAGGGGTGTCCTACATGGAGTGGTGGGTTACCCCTGAACAAGGATATGGGGAGGGGTGGCCTGCGCGGAGCGACAGGTGCACCTACTCTTGCCATCTTGCTGGGCAGACTGGATGGACCATGCTGGTCTTTATCTGCCGTTAACTACTATGTTACTATGATGCCCAGATCTCTTTCCGGGGTGGTGATTGCTAACATGCAACCTTGCATCGTGTAACCATAGTTTGGGTTGTTTTTCATTAAGTGCATAACTCTGCAATTGTCCATGTTAAATTTCATCTGTCATTTGGATCAGGGGCGGCCCAAGGGGGGTGCGGGGCCATGTGCGGAGACTCGGTGCGGGGCCTCATTTGCATAAGTGGCCTTATTTGCATAAATATTTGCATAATGTTACCATACACTAACTTTTAGTAAACATGTCTCTTAATGAGTGTATGGATAAAGAAAGACTAAAAGATTTCTACATTACTATAATCCAGTGCCAACCGCCAGGCACATTAGGAACTACTACAAACGCTGCCCATTTAGAACCCATAGCAAACCCGCCGTTTCCTGACAGCATTACCAGGACTCACAAAGTACCATACTCTACCTATCAAAAGGCAACACTGCAAATATTAAACCAGTACATTTCAGAGAATATTGGGGAAAGAGAACAAGTGGCAATGTCAAATAGGAATTACATAAATAGAATACCTCAGCTCAGTTACACATGCAGAACATAGACCATCACCAAACAAGGAATCACAATTTAGAAACAGGAAGGCAAATTAAACTGGGAACCCCAAAAGCCAAACTTGGAATGTACAACAACACTGTAGAAATAAAACTATAAATTAATTTCCTCTTGTACCAAACAAAGCGCAGACGTTAATGATGCACATTTCCCAGAGCTTTCATATTCCAGTTAATAAATTCAAAATAAAGAGATATCTTTCTACCTTTTGTGCATTTTTTTCAGTTGCAATTGCTCCAGCCACTTTCTTCTGGTTTCTTCATGTTTTCTGCTAACTGTCCATCATCTGCTGTCCATTTGTTCTTTCTTCTCTCTTCTAGTTTTTTTTTCCATTCTCTCTCTCTACATCTGCTTTAACATACTAATCTTTCTCCTTTTGCTCTTTCCTCAGTCCTATTTCATCCACACACAAATTTTAACCCCTCCATCCTCAATCCCCACTTACTCTCCCAATACCCGGCCAATTGTAGATTTTTCATCCCTCCCACACAAAATATTTTTCCCCTCTCCATTTTACTCTCCCAGCCCCATCCCATTCTAATCCTCCCCCAACATCAGCTCCCTTCTAGTTCCAGTCTCACCCAGCATCCATTCCCTTCTAGTCCCTGCATCAGCCCATTTCCAGTCCTAGCCCCCCATCAACCCATTTCCAGTCCTAGCTCCCCCATCCATTTTCAGTCTGAGTCCCTTCATCAGCTCATTTCCAATCCTAGCCCCCATCAGCCCATTTCTAGTCATTTCCTAGCCCCACCATCAGCCCATGTCAAATCCTAGCTCCCCTCCACTCAGCCCAATTCCAGTCCAAGCCCCCCATGAGCCTACTTCCAGTTCTAGCCCCTCCATGAGTCCATTTCAATTCAAGCCCCCACCACAGCCCATTTCCAATCTTAGCTCCCCCAACAGCCCATTTCCAGTCCTATCCTAGCTGCTCCATCAGCCCATTTTCAGTCCTAGCTCCCTTCCCTCACAGCCCATTTCCATTCCAAGCTCCCTCCCCATCAGCTATTTGCAGTTCAAGCCTCCCCTTCCACTCAGCCCATTTCCAGTCATAGCAAACCCCCCAACCCATTACCAGTCCTAGCCCCCCATCAACCCACTTCCAGTCCTAACCCCCCATCACTCCATTTTCAGTTTAAGCCCCCCTATAACCCATTACCAGTCCTAACCCCCCATCAGCCCACTTCCCGTCTTAACCCCATCAGCCCATTTCCAGTCAGCCCCCCATAGCTCATTGCCAGTCCTAACCCCCCCATCAGCCCACAGCCCATTACCAGTCCTAACCACATCAGTCCACCTCAAATCCTAACCCCTCCCCATCAGCCCATTTCCTGTCCTAACCCCCCCATAGCCCATTATCAGTCCTAACCCCCCCATAGCCCATTATCAGTCCTAACTCCCCATCACCTCATTTCCAGACAGCCCCCATCAGCCCACAGCTCATTACCATCTTAACCCCCCCCAGCAGCCCACAGCCCATTACGTCCTAACCCCTCCCCATCAGCCCATTTCCTGTCCTAGCCCCCCCCATAGCCCATTATCAGTCCTAACCCCCCATAGCCCCATTTCCAGACAGCCCCCAGCCCATTGCCAGTCTTAACCCCCCCCCAGCCCAGCCCAGCCCAGTGCCAGTCTTAACCCCCCCAGCCCAGCCCAGCCCATTGCCAGTCTTAAACCCCCCCAGCCCAGCCCAGCCCAGCCCATTGCAGTCTTAACCCCCCCCCGCCCAGCCCAGCCCAGCCCAGCGCCAGTCTTAACCCCCCCAGCCCAGCCCAGCCCAGCGCCAGTCTTAACCCCCCCCAGCCCAGCCCAGCGCCAGTCTTAACCCCCCAGCCCAGCCCAGCCCATTGCCAGTCTTAACCCCCCCCAGCCCAGCCCAGCCCAGCCCATTGCCAGTCTTAACCCCCCCCCAGCCCAGCCCAGCCCAGCCCATTGCCAGTCTTAAACCCCCCCCAGCCCAGCCCAGCCCATGACCAGTCTTAACCCCCCCAGCCCAGCCCAGCCCAGCCCAGCCAGTCTTAACCCCCCCAGCCCAGCCCATCCCAGCCCATGGCCAGTCTTAACCCCCCCCAGCCCAGCCCAGCCCAGCCCACCCCATTGCCATTCTTAACCCCCCCCCAGCCCAGCCCAGCCCAGCCCATTGCAGTCTTAACCCCCCCCGCCCAGCCCAGCCCATTGCCAGTCTTAACCCCCCCCCAGCCCAGCCCAGCCCATCCCATTGCCAGTCTTAACCCCCCCCCAGCCCAGCCCAGCCCAGCCCAGCCCATTGCAGTCTTAACCACCCCCCCGCCCAGCCCAGCCCAGCCCATTGCAGTCTTAACCCCCCCCGCCCAGCCCAGCCCAGCCCATTGCCAGTCTTATCCCCCCCAGCCCAGCCCAGCGCCAGTCTTAACCCCCCCAGCCCAGCCCAGCCCATTGCCAGTCTTAACCCCCCCCCAGCCCAGCCCAGCCCAGCCCAGACCAGCACCAGTCTTAACCCCCCCCAGCCCAGCCCAGCCCATTGCCAGTCTTAACCCCCCCAGCCCAGCCCAGCCCAGCCCAGCCCAGCCCTATCCCCCCCAGTCCATTGCCTGTCATTTCCCCCCCCAGCCCAGCCCCTCCCATCCCATTCCCACTACTAACCCACCCCCAGCCCAGCCCAGCCCAGCCCTTTGCCAGTCTTAACCCCCCCAGCCCAGCCCAGCGCCAGTCGTAACCCCCCTCCTTGCCAGTCTTAACCTCCCCCCGCCCCGCATAGCCCATCAGCTGTCCTAACCCCCCCCCGCCCTTCAGCACTCCTAACCACCCCCCACCCATCAGCACTCCTAACCCCCCAGCCCCCCCATAGCCCATCAGCACTCCTAACCCCCCCAGCCCATCAGCATTCCTACCCCCCCAGCCCCCCCCATAGCCCCTCAGCATTCCTAACCCCCCCCAGCCCCTCAGCATTCCTAACCCCCCCAGCCCCCCGCCCATCAGCATTCCTAAGCCCCCAGCCCAGTCCAGCCGAGGGAATTTTTTTTCTTTTTAAAGCTGTCTTCTCCGCTGCCGGGGCCGCCGCGGCAGAATCGAGTGTGCCGCGGGGCCCCCCCTGCCCAGCACAGCCTGCCCTCCCCCTCTATCCGTTCTCTCGTTCAGCTCACAGTCACCCCGCGCCGGCTTTCAGAGCGCGAAGGGACTAGTTTCCCTTTCGCGGCTCTGTTAAGCCCGCGGGGGCTGATGGGAACTTCCCATCAGCCCCCGCGGGCTCAACAGAGCAGCGAGGGAGAAACTCTTCCCTCGCGCTCTGAAAGCCGGCGCGGGGTGACTGTGAGCTGAACGAGAGAACGGATAGAGGGGGAGGGCAGGCTGTGCTGGGCAGGGGGGGCCCCGCGGCACACTCGATTCTGCCGCGGCGGCCCCGGCAGCGGAGAAGACAGTTTTGTTTTGTTTTTTAATTTTACTTTAGTAGGATCAGAATGTTTTTTGCGCGGGGCCCCCTGAAACGCGGGGCCCTGTGCAAAAAACATTCTCGCTCAATGGACGGGCCGGCCCTGATTTGGATGCCCAGTCTTCCAAATTATCAAGGTTCTCTTGGAATGTTTTTATAATCCTCTTAAACAACTTTGAAAATTTTGTGTCATCTGCAAATTTGATCACCTCACTCGTTATTCTTATTTCCAGGTCATTTATTTTTTTTTTAAACTTTTATTTTCATTTTACAACAAGCAAAAAGAAACAACACACCAAAGGAGACAAATACAAACATACAATAAGGAAAAAGCAACCCCAGTTACCCCCCACCCCTATGCTTCTTCTCTAAGCTGATAAGTATCATCATATAAGCGCTTACAAACAACAGTAATTGTACATCAACACAAACAGAAATAGTATCTGCGATACAGAATGATCATGTGACAGAGATTTACACAGATTTAAACAGTCAGATGAGAGCATTTAGCAGTTTGAACATAGTCGTTGAGCATCTTCCATTTAGACAAGTGGTGAGGGGTCTGAGCGGAAGAAGCTAACATACGAGGTATTTGCTCATATTTACTGTAGAGACAGACATGATTCCACCATTCATTGGGGCTCAGATGGGAGCTATTTTTCCAGTATTTCGTAATTAGGGAAATAGCTATGCCCAGCATAAAGTCTAAAAGGAAGTAAGCCGATTTGGGAAGAGAGGGGATCCCCGCAGCTGAGCGGAGTCCCACTATCTTCCAAGAGAGGGGCTCTTGAAAGTGTAAAATAGATTGAATACGACCCCAGACCCGACTCCAGTAATACTGTAATGCGGGGCATTCATACATAACATGAGTGAGTGAACCGATGGCCGCATGGCATGTCCAGCATCTATTGCTCTGGGTGGCGTTCCATTTGGCTAACCTGTCAGGAGTATAGAAACATCGGTGGGCTAGAAAGAAAAGTGTCTGAGTGAGTGAGGCGGATCGAGAGACCCGTGTCACCTTGCTCCAGACTAGGCTCCATTGCTCCGGGGTCAAAGTTACATGCATTTCCCGCTCCCAGGATTTCTGTGCTGTAGGAGTGCCTCTATTAACAGTATTACATAAAGTTTTGTAAAAGTTAGATGCTACACCCGATAAGCTCCCGATAGATCGGATAATCTCCGACAATCCTTGGGCATGGGTGTCCGATGGCGGGAGCACCTTAGCACTCCGAAGACAATGCTGAAGTTGCACCAACTGAAAGTAGTGTTTCGCAGGGAGACCAAATTCAATTTGTAATTCGCTAAAAGTTTTCCAGCGACCATCAGAGAACAGCTGATTAGGGATCCAAATGCCCCTAGTGTACCAGGGGCTCCACGCCATCGGTTTATTTTGTATTTGAAATCGAGCATTGTGCCAAAGCGGGAGTCTATCTAGCGGACAAAGTCGGGAGTCTAGAGATTGCTCAAGGGTATTAAAGGCACCTAAAGTGTCTAAGAGCATTGGTGGATAGTGGGAGTCTGATGGGAGAGTCATACCAGGGAGATAAGTAAGAGGAATTGGTTTGCAAAGGTCCTCCTCTATATCTAGCCACACTGGTCTACTCGGTGTTAGGTCTTCCAGCCAACGAGCGCCTTGTTTGAGAAGAAAAGAGTGGTGGTATTTCAGGAAATCAGGGAATCTGACACCACCATTTTCTTTATCTGCTTGTAGCTTATGTTTCGCTATCCTAGGTGTCTTGTTTTTCCATAAGTATCTAGTCAGAAGACCCTCTAAATCTTTATATGTACGTCGAGGTAGGAGACATGGCAACATTTCTAAAATGTAGTTCACTTTGGGAACAATCATCATTTTAATGGTTTCTAGGCGGCCCCACCAAGTAAGTGTTAAAGGAGTCCAGCGTTGAGTAAGCGCCCGGACCTTAGAGGTTAAATCTTTAGCATTAAAGGTGATGGTGTCTTCTAAAGGAGAGCAGTAGTGCACCCCAAGGTATTTGACCATGCGAGGCTGCCATAAAAAGGGAAAGGATTGCATATCTGCCTGATGGATCAGAGGATTTAGTGGAAAGGCTACCGATTTGGTCCAATTTATCTTATAGCCCGAGAGTTGTGAATATTTACCAATTTGCTCTAGGACAGCCGGCACTGAGTCTAGGGAGACAAAGAGCATAAGGTCATCAGCATATGCTGAAATTTTGATTTCCCTATGAGAGAAAGGGACTCCATGAATATCCTTGGATTGCCGGATCAGTAAAGCTAAGGGTTCGAGTGCGAGATCGAAAAGAAGTGGAGACAGTGGGCATCCCTGGCGAGTACCGCGTCGCAGGGGAAATGGCTGAGACTTTAAAGCATTAGCACAGATACTAGCTGTAGGCTGTGCATACATGGTTTGGAGACAACGGAGAAAGCCTTCTCCGAATCCGTACCAGCGGAGAGTTGCAAACAAGAAGGGCCATTCTAAGCGGTCGAAGGCCTTCTCAGCATCAAGAGAGAGGCCAACCAATGGTCGATCAAGATTAACTGCGGCAGTCAGTACATGACATAGGGTCCTAGCATTATCAGCAGTTGATCTACCGGGAATGAAACCGCATTGATCTGGGTGTATTAAAGTAGACATCTTGTCAGAGAGCCGGGTGGAGAGAATGGTGGCAAATATTTTATAGTCTGCGTTTAGTAGGGAAATGGGACGATAATTAGCTGTTAGTTGCGGATCTCTCCCCTCTTTCTCAAAAACTACTACATTTGCCATTGAGAAGGATCCAGAAGGAGATCCCCCTCGGCCAGAGCAGAAAAATAAAGTTTCAAAAACGGAGCTAAGTCAGCGTTAAAAGTTTTGTAGAATTCGACTGGGAGACCGTCCGGGCCTGCGGCTCGACCTGTGGCACATCTCTTGAGTGCCGATTGAATTTCTGATAAAGTGAATGGTTTGTCCATGGCCTCTCTATCTTCGTCAGATAGGGTCGGTCGTTGTAACAATGATATTAATCGTTCAAATGCTTCTGGCTCGAAGTCACATTCAGATTGATAAAGCTGAGTATAAAAATCACGAAAGAGTTCTAATATTTCTGTATCTTTAGTGACCAATCTCCCCCCCGACGGATTGCGGAGAGCGGTAACACGCTTGGCTTCTTTTTGACCTTTCAGGGCATTGGCTAACAATTTGCCAGCACGGTTATTTTCCCGATAGTACATCCCTTGTTGTGATTCAATATTTTTAGCAGCAGCGGTATATAAAAGCTGATTGTATTGAAAACGAAGGCGTTGTAAGCGAAGTAAAATACATGGGTCAGTACGGGACGTGAGGAGACGCTCTCCAGCTTGTATCTGTTGTTCTAGAATCAGTAAATGTTGCTTTCTTTGTTTCCCCTGTCGGATTTGATAACTAGTTATAGTTGCGCGGATAGACGCCTTGAAACCCTCCCACCAAGCCCAGCTCGCAGTGTCATGGGGTGAATTAAAATGAAAGTAGTCTTGGATAGCGGCCTTTATGTCAACCTGAAAATCTTTTTGGTCTAGTAGGGATCTATCAAAATACCAAGCACGGGGATGTTCACCTTGCGTAGTGACATGTAATGAGAAAGATATGGCAGCATGATCTGAAAATATGGAGAGGATGAATCCTAGCCGTGTCCACTTGGGGTATCAGTGCTTTGGAGATAAGAAAAAAATCTATTCTAGATTGTGAGTGATGGGGGGCTGAGAAAAAGGTGAACTCTAAGTCGGAGGGGTGAAGCAGCCTCCATATATCTACTAACGCAAGATCTTTCATCAGAGCTGTAAGGGTATCAAGACTCTTGGGTGGACCACTCGTTCTAGGCGGCTGTCTATCTATCAAAGGATCAAGTACTTGGTTGAAATCGCCGCCAAGTATTAATGGTGTATTGGCAGAGGCCTGTGCCAACTGCGCAATACTTGCATAGTAAGCAGGGTTATCCACATTCGGAGCATAAATACAAATACACGTGAATTCACTATCTCCAACCTTAAGGTGTGCACGGGCCCATCTACCTCCTTATCAAAGCTAGTATCCATTACAGTAGCTTGCAAAGACTTCTTAACCAAGATGGCTACCCCACACCGTTTGGAAACGGCGGGAGAGTAGGCAGCCACCATGTAAGGCTTAGCATTAAGTTTCAGTGTTTCAGCGGAGTTTAAATGCGTTTCCTGAAGAAACACTAAATCAGCATGCTCATGATTAAGATAGCTAAGGATTTTCTTTCTTTTGATTGGACTATTGATGCCTTTTACGTTCAGTGATAAGATCTTACATAAGGCCATTCAGAAAAGTTAAAAATTCTGAAAAAGAACATGATAACGCACATAATTTCACAATGTCCCTCATATTAACTGTATATGGCTGTACACATGACATGATAGAAAATAAGCTAATGAAAAACAATGAAGCGCCCCATATAAAAAAATAAGCACCGAAGTGCATTAGAGAAGAAGCAGAACCCCAAAAATTACTGGCGACCATATGTCTGCGGGGAGAAACCCCAGAGAAGGCCTAAATTGAAACATAACCTGTATAGCTGTGCGTGTTCCGAATCCAACCGAGGTGCACATCATGGAGGGATAGGAGACCAAGAAAGTTATATATAGACAGAAAGAAAAGTCCAGGCAGTCTCTGTTCCAGGCTGTGATCACCGCGTCGGGCCATTCAAAATGGCGGGCAGATCCGGCGGATTACAGATCCAAGTTGTTGGATTAGCGCATCTGGTCTGCTTCTTTGGAATCCAAAAATGTTGCTAGTAGATCAGGATCTTCGAATGTTCTAGTTTGGTTATGGAGAGTCACTCTGAGCTTCGCTGGATACAATAGGCCAAAGCGAGCCTGTAGCTGTTGAAGTCGAGGGCGAAAAGCAAGGAGTCTCTTCCGACGGTCAACTGTGGGCTTTGCCAAGTCAGGGAAGAAGGAGACTTTATGACTTTCAAACTCCAGATGATGATTCGCCCCGGGCAGCATTTAGAATTTGCTCAACTTGCTGATATCTCAGTAATCGAAAGATGATAGGCCGGGGGGTCGTCCGATTGAGCGCCATGTTGGTAGGAACACGATGTGCTCGGTCAATTTCCAGATCTCTGTGAAAAGTGATCTTCAGCAAGGAGGGAAGAGTTTTGACCAGGAATTCTCTTATATCTCCTGCTTCGGCCCCCTCCGGTACTCCAATGAGCCTTACATTGTTGCGACGGGCTCGATTATTGCTATCCTCTAACTCTTTTTGAAGAGTCTGTATCTGACGCTCAGCCTTGTCCAGTTTCACCAAGCGCACCGCGTGCGAGTCGAGGACCCCCGCCATGTTGTCCTGCCGTAGTGAAAGACCTTCAAGCCGGTCCTGAAGCATACCGAAGTCTTCTCGCATGGCTCGGAGCGCTTCTCCGTTGGACTGTACCAGTTCCTTCACACCGCGTATTTCCTCCAAGATCTCCTGTTGCATTTCGGGGTTTTCCCGAAGTGGAACTATCTTTTGTGGGGAAGACAACTCTGTTTTGGAGCGTTTTCCGTGTGAAGAAGAGGGAGACCCGAAGTCTAAGCGCGCTGGTTTGTGGGCCGCCATCCCCCCGAGGTACCCCGGTAAGTTCGGAGCAAAATATTAAGTTTAGGTAGGTATTAAGTCAGGATTCTGAGTAGGCCTCTCGGGAGCTTCAGCGCGAAGCGTCTAACCCGCTGGACATCAGGCTCCGCCCCTCTCCAGGTCATTTATAAATATGTTAAAAAGTAGTGGGCCCAGCACAGATCCCTGGGGTACTCCACTATTCACCTTTTCTATTGAGAAAATTGACCATTTAGCTCTACTCTCTATTTTCAATCTTTTCACCAGTTTCTGATCCACAATAGTACATTGCCTCCTATCTCATGACTTTTTAATTTCCCCTAGTGTCTCTCATGAGGGACTTTGTCAAAGACTTTTTGAAAATCGAGATATAGTATATCTGCCAGGCAGGGGCGGCCCAAGGGGGGTGCGGGGCCATGTGCGGAGACTCGGTGCGGGGCCTCATTTGCATAAGGGGCCTCATTTGCATAAATATTTGCATAATGTTACCATACACAAACTTTTAGTAAACATGCCTCTTAATGAGTGTATGAATAAAGAAAGACTAAAAGACTTCTACATTACTATAATCCAGTGCCAACCGCCAGACACATTAGGAACTACTACAAACACTGCCCATTTAGAACCCATAGCAAACCCGCCGTATCCTAACAGCACTACCAGGACTCATAAAGCACCATACCCTAACTATCAAAAGGAAACGCTGCAAATATTAAACCAATACATTTCAGAGAACAACAATACATGACCTACTGGGGAAAGAGAACAAGTGGCAATGTCAAATAGGAATTACATAAACAGAATACCTCAGCTCAGTTACACATGCAGAACATAGACCATCACCAAACAAGGAATCACAATTTAGAAACAGGAAGACAATAATTAAACTGGGAATCCCAAAAGCCAAACTTGGAATGTACAACACTGTAGAAATAAAACTATACATTAATTTGCTCTTGTACTAAACAAAGCGCAGACGTTAATGATGCACATTTCCCAGAGCTGACATATTCCAATTAATAAATTCAAAATAAAGAGATATTTTTCTACCTTTTGTGCATTTTTTTTCAGCTGCAATTGCTCCAGCCACTTTCTTCTGGTTTCTTCGTGTCTTCCGCTAACTCTTCATCGTCTGCGGTCCATTTGTCTTTTCTTCTCTCCTAGTTTTTTTTCATTCTCTCTCTACATCTGCTTTAACATACTAATCTTTCTCCTTTTGCTCTTTCCTCATTCCTATTTCATCCACTCAAATTTTACCCCTCCATCCTCAATCCCCACTTACTCTCCCAATATCCGGGCAATTGTAGATTTGTCTTCCCTCCCACACAAAATATTTTTTCCCTCTCCATTTCACTCTCCCAGCTCCATCCCATTCTAATCCTCCCCCAACATCAGCTCCATTCTAGTTCCAGTCCCACCCAGCATCCGCTCCCTTCTAGTCCCCGCATCAGCCCATTTCCAGTCCTAGCCCCCCATAAGCCCATTTCCAGTCCTAACTCCCCCATCTATTTGCAGTCCCATCCGAGTCCCTCCATCAGCTCATTTCCAATCCCAGCCCCCCATGAGTCCATTTCTAGTCCTTTCCTAGCCCCACCATCAGCCCATGTCAAATCCTAGCTCCCCTCCACTCAGCCCATTTCCAATCCAAGCCCCCCATGAGCCTACTTCCAGTTCTAGCCCCTTCATGAGTCCATTTCAATCCAAACCCCCACCACAGCCCATTTCCAATCTTAGCACCCCCAACAGCCAATTTCCAGTCCTATTCTAGCCCCTCAATCAGCCCATTTCCTGTCCTAGCCCCCCCCCCACTCACCCATTTCCAGTCCTAGCTCCCTCCCCCTCACAACCCATTTCCATTCCAAGCCCCCGTCCCCATCAGCTATTTGCAGTTCAAGCCCTCCTTCCACTCAGCCCATTTCCAGTCCTAGCCTCCTCATAGCCCATTACTAGTCCTAACCCCCCATCAGCCCATTTCGTCCTAACCCATAACCCTATTTCCAGTCCTAGTCCCCTCATCTGCCTATTTCCAGTCTTAGCCCCCCCCATAGCCAATTACCCGTCCTACCCCCCACTCAGCCCATTTCCAGTCTTAGCCCCCCCATAGCCCATTACCAGTCCTAACCCCCCCATCACCCTATTTCCAGTCCTAGCCCCCCATCAGCCTATTTCCAGTCTTAGCCCCCCCATAGCCAATTACCAGTCCTACCCCCCCCATCAGCCCCTTTCCCGTCTTACCCCCCCCATATCCCATTAACAGTGCTAACCCCCCCCACCACCCCACGTCCAGTCTTAGGCTCCCCCCCCCCCCATGGCCCATTACCAGTCCTAACCACCCCCCCCCATGGCCCATTACCAGTCCTAACCACCCCCCCCATCAGCCCACTTCCAGTTTAGCCTCCCCCCTCCCATAGCCCATTACCAGTCCTAAACCCCCTTCCCCCCTATCATCCCAAATTAAAACAAAAGAAAAATACAAACCGGCTGCTTCTGCCGCGGCAGCATCAAGAGCTCTGCCGTGGCAGCATCAAGAGCTCTGCCGCGGGGCCCCCCTCCCTGCCCGGCAGAGCCTCCCTGCATCATGAGCTTTCTTCAAGTCCCAAAACGCGGGCTTCTTTCAGAGCCGCGAGAGTTTCCTTTCTCGCGGCTCTGTTAATCTCGCCGAGGGTGATGGGAAGACAAGAATTTTCTTGGCTAAATTCATGTTGGCTTTCTGCCATTAATCACGTTTAGTAATTTTGCTTTTTATAATGGTTTCTACCATTTTGCCTGGTACTGACATCAGATTCACCAGTCTGTAGTTTACTGGATCACCCTGGAACCCCTTTCAAAAACCAGTGTTACATTGGCCACTCTCCAATCTTCGGGTACTATAGATGATTTTAATAATAGTTCACAGATTACAAATAGTAGTAGTACTACTAATTTGTATTTGTATTAGTATTAGTAGTAGTACTATTAATATGTATAGCACTACAAGATAGTTCTGCAATCTCATATTTCATCACCCTGGGGTGCTCTAAGTGATTTGCTGCTCTTTAGTTTATCAATTAACTGTATTATATCTTCCCAATTTATCGAGATTTGTTCCAATGCCTCTGATACATCACCTTTAAATAGCATTTCTGGCATGTGTGTAATTTCCTACATTGTCTTCAATAAAGACTGAAACAAAAATTATTTCTTTCTCTCCACTATGGCCTTGTCCTCTCTCAGTGCACCTTTTACCCCTCCATGTCTAATAGTCCAACTGACTTTTTCACAAACGTTTTACTACAAATGTACTTGAAAAAGTTATTATACGCTTTTGCTTCCTCGGCAAGCTTCTTTCTCTTTGCCTGCTTTATCAATGCCTTGCATTTAACTTGCCAGTACTTATGCTGTTTTTTCATCATTTGGCAGGTTTTTTTCCATTTTCTGAAAGATTCTGTCTTAGCTATAACAGCCTCTGACCTCAACTTCAAGCCATGCTGGCTGTTTCTTTAAAGCATGGAATACATCTGGTCTGGACTTCCATAGTAACATAGTATATGATGGCAGATAAAGACCAGTTTTGTCCTTCTAGTCTGCCCAGCAAGGTGGCAAGAGTAGGTGCACTTGCCACTCCATGCAAGTCACCTCTCCCCATGCCTTTGTTTAGGGGTATACCCACCGCTCCGTGTAGGTCACCCCTATTTATTCAAATATAAGAGATAGTTATGCTTATTTTGATTTTATCCTGTTGCTATAAAGGGACCCACTATGTCTGTACCATGACATTTTGAATTCTGTCACTGTGTTTGTCCCCACCACTTCCATCGGGAGGGCATTCCAAGCATCCACCAGCCTTTCAGTGAAAAAGTATTTCCTGACATTGGCTTTCAGTTTATCCCCTTGCAGCTTCATGTTATGCCCTCCAGTTTTACAGCTTCCCCACCTTTGGATGAGGTTTGTTTGTCCGTCCATAAATACTCTAAGTATTTAAAGGTCTGAATCATATCTCCTCTGTCCCTCCTCTCCTCCAGAGTGTACATATTTAGATCTTCAAGTCTCTTCTCATAAGTCTTATGACACAGGCTCCAAATCGTTTTGGTTGCCTTCCTCTGAACCATTTCCAGTCGTTTTATATCCTTTGTGAGATATGGTCTCCAAAACTGAACACCATATTCCAAGTGAGGCCTCACCAGCGACTTGTACAGTGGCATTAGTACCTCTTCCTTTCTGCTGATAATTCCTCTCTTTATGCAACCCAGCATCCTTCTGGCTTTTGCCACCACTTTATCACACTGTTTCGCCACCCTGAGATCATCAGAAACAATCACACCGAGGACTTTCTCCTGGTCCATGCACACCAACCTCTTGCCCCCTATCGCATACAATTTCCTTGGATTTCTGCTTCCCAAGTGCATGACACTGCACTTCTTCACATTAAATCTTAACTGCCAAGCATTAGACCATTCTTACAGCTTTTGTAGATCTTTCCTCATGTGGAGATAGTATTTTTAAATAACGCCCTGGCTGACATATACTGTTAACTTTTGCAGTTGCTCCTTTTAGTTTTTCCTTAACCATTTTCCTCATTTTATCATAAGCTTCTTTTTGAAAGTTAAATGCTAGCACCTTGATATCCTCCCTCCATTTATTAAATCAAAAGTGATCATGTTACAATCGCTATTACCAAGCAGCCCCCAAAATAGTTACTTCTCATACTAGATCCTGCGTTCCACTGAGGAATAGGCCTACTAAAATAGCACCTCTGTGTATCAGTTCCTGAACCAGATGCTCCAGGAAGCAGTCATTTAATCTAGAGACTTTATCTCCCTAGCATGTCCTGATGTGACATTGACCCAGTCAATACCAGGGTAAGTGAAACCTCCCATTATTACTGTGTTGTAAGCTTTGTTAGCTTCCCTAATTTCTGTTAGCATTTCATCATCTCTATTCATTCTGTCCAGGTGAATGGTAGTACACCCCCACTGCAATTCCCTTCTCCTTTTTACATGGAATTTCTAGCCATAGAGATTCTACAGTGTATTTTGTTTACTGCAAAACATTTATCCTGTTTGAGTCAATGCCCTCCTTAACATAGAGCCACCCCTCCACCAATTTTATTTATTTATTTATACTTAGCTCAAACCTTTCCAATAGCAGTTCAAGACGAGTTATATTCAGCTACTATAGCTGTTTCATTGTCCCTGGAAGCCTTACAATCTAAGTTTGTACCTGAGGCAGTGGAGGGTTAAGTGGCTTGCCCAAGGCCACAAGGAGCATCAGTGGGACAGTGATCTATTCTATTATTGCAATATAGTTTGTTGCTTGGTATCAAAGTGTACCATTGGTTATCTTCCTTCCACCAGGCCTCTGAGATGCCAATTATACCTAACCTTTCATTCATTGCTATATATTCTAACTCTCCCATCTTATTTTTTAGACTTCTAGAATTTGCATACAGGCATTTCAAAGTTTGTTTTTTGATAATATCAACAGTCTGGCTATTTGATGGCAAGGTTCATTTGGAATCTTTCATCTCTGCCTGATATTTACTTAAAAGCACTTTTACTTTTATTGGAACCTATAGAGATGCCCTGACTTCTCTGTTTGCTAGTATCCTTCAAGGATACATCATTCCAAACCATGCACTCTTAGGCAACCGTTGGCTTTCCCCCATTAACTAGTTTAAAAGTTGCTCTCCTTTTTAAAGGTTAATGCCAGCAGCCTGGTTCCACCCTGGTTAAGGTGGAGCCCATTCTTTCAGAAAAGCTCACCCTCTTCCCCAGAATGTTGCCCAACTCCAAATAAATTCAAAACTCTCTTCCTTGCACCATCGTCTCATCCATGCATTGAGACTCCAGAGCTCTGCCTGCCTCTTGGGTCATGCACGTGAATGGGAAGCATTTCTGAGAATGCTACCTTGGAAGTTCTGGATTTCAACTTTCTACCTAAAGTCTAAATTTGGTTTCCACAACACCCCCCCCCCCCCATTTTCCTATGTCATTGGTACCAACATGTAGCAAGACAGCGGGCGCCTCCCCAGCACTATCTAAAACCTTGTCAAGGTGGCAAGTAAGGTCCATTACCTTTGCACCAGGCAGGCATGTTACCAGGTGATCCTCATGTCCACCAGCCACCCAGCTATCTACATATCTAATGTTCAAATCACCAACTATAACAGTCACCCTAACCCTTCCCTCATGAGCACATAGCTCTGGAGACACATCCTCAGTGCAAGAGGGCATTACTTCACATGGAGGACAGGTCCTAGCTACAGGATCACTTCGTGCCACACCAAGATGATGCTCTCCTTTCACGTGACCTCTCTCTTCCAAGGCAGCAGAGAGGCTGCCAAACTGGAGGCAGGACTTCTCTGCTATATCCCCGTATTTCTAGTCTATATTCCTGTCTGCCTTGGCTCCTCCAAGTCCACTATTCTGGCCTCCAGAGATCGGACATGTTTCCTGAGAGCAAAGAGCTGTTTGTACTTAGTGCACACCTAAGACCTCATCAACTGGGAGAAAAGCATACATGTAACCCTCCATTGCCTCGGAAGAAAGGCCTGGCAATCTACTTCCAGTTACACTGTCAAGAAAATCCAGGAGCTGCTGGGTCACCAGGAGTCAGCATTGACTTGAAGACAGTCACTGCATTTGCAACACTCAGTGCAAAAGACTGGATAGCCCCCATCTCGCTGCTGGACTATTGTCTGCATCTTAGATTTAAAGATTCCTTTTAGCTATTTAAAGTTGTTGAGTTATTTAAAGTTGCTAAGGGAATAGGGATACTTGAACCAATACAATTATGATTATAAGGGACTTTTACTGTTTACCTCAAGGGAACTCCAAGGACTTAATCAATCCACCCCTGAGGCCTAATAACTTGCTGATGAAGATAATCACTTAAACCTGAAAGTGAGTAAGATCATCCCCTTCCCTTTAACTGGTTTAGGAGGCTATAAATCAAGGATTCTGCCTGGGGTGGGTGGGAGCTGGGTGGGTGAGAGGGATGACCTATTTTTATCTGTGCATCTAAGACAATCTTTTAATTTCCTGGATGATTTATACTGCCCTTGGTTTGATAGAAGGAGCCTTTCAAGTTGCCCCCTTTGACCTATCCCTTGGTCTTAACACCTATTTAAAACAATTTCATAGTTCTCTTGCCTCCTAAATGGAAGGCATCTTTGTAAAAGTTCTCTAGAGAACAATTTCTCTCTATATACTCAAAGAATATTTACCCTATTATACTCTCTGTTAAGATGCAACCTAACTGGCTTTAATTTAACATAAGGTTGCTTGTAATATTAAGCCCTAACTGGCTTTAATTTAACTGAAGGCTTGCTTGTCATACTAAACCCCAGCTGGCTTTAATTTAACTGAAAGCTGGCTTGCTATACTAAGCCCTAAATGGTTTTAATTTAATCGAAAATTAGTTTGTAGTACTATGCCATGACTGACTTAACAAAACACTGAATTTTAAAATATACAGATCTTATCAGTTTTAACCCAAAGAATTCCCTTTTCCTCATGCTTTAGAGACTTTCTCAGGAGGTAACTACTTACAAGTGCAGATTCCTTCACAGTAGTAGCAATCCTCTTGGTAGTTCTTCAAGATCCATGTATGGTTCTTGGAGTACCACTGTATTTCCCACTGTATTTGCGCATTTGCCATTTGTTTTTCATTGTGTTCTGATCTAAATTTTTAAAGAGTTTTTCTCTTGTTTTGCAAAATGTGTTGCTTACTTTCTTATTTGCATTGGTAGATTCTTACTCATTCCTTCTACTTGGCATGCTTGTCCATTGATGGAGAAGGATTCTGGGCATTTATTCCTATACTTCAACACTTTTTATGTATTTAGATTTGTTGATATTGTTAAGAATGCGTAGAGGCTTTGATAGTAGCTCTATAGGTATAATCTATTTCTACGAGGTCCAGTCTTTCCTTGGTTCTAGGAATGTACAATTTCGGCATATACTGATTCTTAAAAATGACCTTGTGAGCACTGATAAGTTTTCTTGTTCATATATCCAGTTTTTCAAGACATTTAAGAAGCCAATGAATAGTTCCACAGCTGTATGAGTGTGTCTGGATTGCAAGCTGATCGATAGTTGTATCTTATTCCATGATGTTAAAGAACTTTTCAATATACATTTTAATCTCTTGAGTAATTTATAATGATTGTTTACTCCTTCCTGTATTCCTAGATATTTATACACACCTTCCTGTTCAAGTTTCTTTGTGTCACAGTCATCAATCAGAGAGGTTCTCAGTTTTGCTCAATTTTATTTATTTATTTAACTAGGCTTATAGACTGCTTTTCTACCATTTTCCTTCAAGAAGGTTGCCTTAGCACCAGTGGCATAAGTTACAAAGAGGGGTCCCCAAGCAAAATTTTGCTCAGTGCCCCCCCCCCCCCATTGTCACAGAGGTGGCATTCCTCCTGTGTGGCCCCCCCCTCTCGTGTGGTGGTGACGGCAAATCACTTCATTTTGTTTGCTGCACTGCCTCCACTCTTGTAAGTTCGCTTTGGACCCGGCAGCTGTTACTTACTGGGCTGAAGTCTCACGGTGTGGCTGTTACTATGAGACTTCGGTCCAGCAAAGAACAGCCGCCAGGCCCACAGCAGATTTACAAGAGCGGAGGCAGTGTGGCAAGCATCATAAATTAAGTTTGTTGTGCCGCCACTGCTGTGCAGCGCCCCTTCCTTCCCCTCTCCCCTCCCCCCTGTATTATGGAGGCTGTTTGGGCAGAATTTATGCCACTACTTAGCACAATTGTCCAGGACAAAAGTCATCCCAATGTAATCAAAAAAGCTTTTCACTATACAGAATTGTTCTGCTAGGTACTGATGACTGGAACAGTAGAACTTCACGTTATCTACAAACACTAAAGGGGTCATTCTGAGCCACGAATAGCAGGTATGGACATCCCATTGGGACGTCCATTCCCGCTATTCATGTCCTTTCCTGGCCCCATCCTCCTTCCCCACGTGTTGTATGGGGAAGTTAGACGGGGGCAGGAAAAGAGCGTATCGGGACGGCGTTAGGGTGGGCAGGTGGCAGTCGTCAGCCCCAGACGTACAGGGCCGATTCTAATGTCGGCCCTGTACACCCGGGGCCAGTGACTTGAACCAGGAAGTTACAGTATTCCACCTCCAAGTTGGAATAACTTCCCTAATGTGGAGGAAATGGCAGGACCGGGGCTGGGAAAGGGGGGCAGGGGGCATTCCCCATAGCCCAACCCTGGCCCTGAGAGGTCAAATCGGGAATCGGGCTGTGGGGAAAGCACTTTGGGTGCCAGTGGCCGTTGATCACGGCTTTTAAATGGAACCACAGTGCCATGACAATCAGACGCCATGGCTCCATTTAAAATCCTTGAGTTAGCCGGGCAAGGCCTCTATATACAGGCTGGGCTGAATCACGGTCCTGGTCTGCACGTACAGGCCTGTTCATGATTCTGATCCCACAGGGCTAGATGTGCCCCACGGGATCAGAATCACAACTCCCTCTGAGCGTCCGGTTCCAACTGGGCGCACAGAGGGCCTGTATGTCCAGGATGGAATGACCCCCTAAGTGTGATGTTACCTTTGGATCTTTACTATTTTTAAGGTTAAGGCTAAACCTATAGGTCAAATAGTACTTAAATGATCAAATGCTCTGTATAAAGTTATATATATATATTTATATTTCATGGTAGTACTTATATGGCTATCCTTGCTGAATATTGATTGCATTTTATTAAACTCGGGATCTCTCATTCAGTCAGCTTTCAGACACATGGGAACAATTTTCTAATTGTCTACTTTGGTGTAAACTCCACTTTTTACCTGTGCATTTTCCAACAAATTTCATAAAGAAGCAAGTACATACTTTGAAAACTGTCATAGTTTTTGCACCTATGCTTTAGGTGAGCTAAAACATTATGGAAAATAACATGTATAGATGTAAAACGTTATCCTATGAGCATGATTTTCTGATCTCACCCAAAACACTCCAGGAATGCCTCTCGAAATACTCCGTGGAACATCATGCACATTACTAGCTGCAGTGAAGGAGGGGAATTTTCACTGGCAGTTTAGCCATGTAAAATACTATTTGTCTTTCTAAATGACCTTTAAAATTGCCTACCCTGTTGAATATTTTTATTTACCAGACTAAAGAAAAATTTAAGCTTTCATTCAGTTTCCTGTAGACATTCACTTGCTTGCTTATATCTTTAATTTAGATATTTTCATTAAAAGGGGCAACACTGAAGTGGAATGTTTCTTGCAATTAATTTAAAAATTGCACTATTGTGACATAAAATACACCTTGTTTTCAAAACTAGACAAGGTCTAGCACCTCATCCAAAACTACAATCCACAAAATCACAAATACTATCTCTCAAATCATTCCATCTTATGGATACCTGGAAAAAGACTTTCCCAGCAACTGCAAAAGCCTTGCAATAACCTTCCAAAGGAGACAAGACTTAGGACCTCTCATATCTCTTTCAGAAAATCCCTGAAAACATGTATCTTTTAAGACCAATGCTTAAACAATCTCCACCTGTAATCTATCGCCTCCTAAAGTTCTTCATGCGTCCCTCTTCTATCCAACCTTATTTTATCACGTTTCATAGGAAATTCAGTCTCAGCATTATGCTTCTCTCTTCTATTCCTTCTCCTCATCCCTTAAGTCAATTATTCAATGCTTTATTTATAATCTGCTTTGAGCTCTACTCTTAGTAGGGCTGAAGCGGAATATAAGAAACTAAATTAAATTAAATTTGTAAAACTTCAGACACTACTGGATCTTTCAGTTCACTCTTTCCATGGCCACTTTAGTCCATTCTGTATCATGTACATGTTGCATGTTTGCATTTATGACAAAGATGAAGGAGGAGTAGCCTAGTAGTTAAGGCAGCAGCCTATAGCCAGGAAGACCAGGGTTCAAATTCCAATGTCACTCCTTGTGGCCTTGGGCAAGCCACTTAATCCTACATTTGCCTCAGGTGTAAACTTAGATTGTGAGCCTTTTGGGGACAGAGAAATGCAAACTATACCTGAATGTAACTTACGTTGATCTTATCCTGTAAAGGCATGAGTTAAATACTACTAATAAAAAAATAAATAAAGCCACATATAGGACAGAAGGCAAATATCCCAGTTACTAGTGTTCCAAAACTAACTTTTAAAGAATGTGAAAATGAAGAGCTATTTCTGACAGCGACATCTTTTCTCATGTTCTAAGAGTCTTTTTTTAAAAGCTAGAATGTGGCATATGCTTTTTTATTGCTTGGTGTGCCTGGGCCCCTCAGTATTCACAGCCATGACAGAGTCATGTGTGCTACAGTTAAGTCAGATGGAACTTCCAACTACTTCTACCTGTAACACATAAAAGTATCAGCTGTCATTAGGCGGAAATGGATTTTTATTGTAAATGTTTGTGTCAGTCCACACACCTCAGAAAATAAATATGTGTTTTATCACACAACATACAAAAGCAGTCAAACACCTGCACAAGGCCACTGCAGACTTGCTTTTACCCTGCCTCTGAACTTTTTTAATCTTTGAGAGAGAAAGCCAAAATGATTAATTTAACATCTTAATTAATGTAAACAAACAAAGAGGCAAATGAAATGATGCCAATGACAGCTGAAAGTAAAGATAAAGTGCAGGACCTCTTTTAGAAAAACCTGGCTTTTCATGTGAGGATTACAGGATAATAACTTGTAAATATGATCGACTCTAGGTCAGAGCTTATCCAAATATTTTGATTTCTGTTCACATACTGTAGGTTGCTTGGTGGTTTGTACTCTTCAACTTTCAGCTTTTACCCTACCTTGTAAAGAAAGGCACAGAAAAAGCATTGGCTGAACAAGAATGAGAGAAAGAAAATAAAGGAGAAAGAGAATCTAACAAGAGAGAAATAATGGGTGAGGAGGAGAAAGGAAAAGCTGCAGGAATAAGAAAAGGAAAACAGTGGAAGGAAGAGAGAAAGAGCAGCAAGAGTATTTGAGGCAAACATAAAAATCATGAAAAAAAGACAGACAAGGAGTATGAGAAAAGATTATATTACAGTTTATGAGAAGGATTCAATTGGTAAAAAGAAACAGATTAGACTGTCAAGATCAATCTATGAGTTGTACAATAGAGAGATTTATGGGAAGATTACGGCAACAGATAGCGACCATACCACCCATCTAGTTTCTGCTCACTTTGCTTCCTGTTGATCTCACTTTTTTGCACTTCTGTGCTTGACCCCCACTTTCTTAATTCTTTTACACTTTTGTCTTCCATCACTTCTCCTGGGAGGCTGTAATGTATCCACTACCCTTTTCATAAAGAAACATTTAATAAGGTTACTCCAGAATGTTCTCCAGCTTTCTTTCCATTGAAAAATGTTTGTTTCCTGTACCTTTTATGTATTTTGGTCTCTATTATTCCTCTTCTGTATGTGTGTATTCATCCTTCCGGATGAATTAAGAGCCATAAACGACATCAAAGATTTCCGCAAATCCCTTAAGACCCTCTTATTCACAGAAGTTTACGATCAAGTAATCTAAAGAACTCTTGCTCCACTGACGTATGAGAGAGATTGAAGAACCAACTAACCAATATCTATATGTATGTCTTGTCAACCCTTCCCTTCTGTTCTATGTAAATCCTCAATTGTATCATTAACCACTTTGATTGAAGGATAAAGTGGTATTCTGGTTAAATATATATATATATATATATATATATATATTAGGGTGGTTCACTGCCATAGGGGAAAAAATAAAAGTAGGAATTTCTTTGCTCCCTGGCCTGATTCTGGTTCCATTTATGTAGAAAACAATGTGTGCAAAGTTTGAAGCCAATCAAATAATATTTAGGGGTGGCTCAAGGTCCCTATCTATCAGGCCCCTGGATCCCCCCCAGGGTTCGTCAGACCACTGGGTATTATCCGCTCATAGACGGGGGTATCATGCTTGCCAAGCACTCAATGTGGTCCAGATGCTAGTAAGGACTTTGACTATGTGGGGAACATCTTACGGTGTTGCGAGACAACACCCAGAAGGAACTGGAGCTGCTCTTCTTTTGTGGTGTGTTGGCCGTTGAACTCCTCAATGAGTTTGACCCCTCGCTCAGCCACATCGTTGATCACTGGAAGATTTTTTACTTTCTTCAGACCGTCTTTGAATGGTGCATTCTCTTCCCAGTCTTCTGGGTCTGCATTAAGAAAATCACTGTTGATGTCGAGGTGTTTCAGGAAACGGATTGACTTGCGAGTTGCAAAAGATTCAAGTGGTGGAATCATGGAACTTTTCAATTCGACCCGCTTTGGGGGATCTTCGTCTTCGTCATCATCCTCATCGCTGTCATCTGATTCTGCCGGGATCATGGCCGACACTATGGCCTGCTTTGTCGGTGCTGAAACAGCTTCATCGAACAGTGACAGTGCCACAAGCTCCTCTGATACATACCACAGATGCTGTTGCAGTTTGTCTCTGGCCGCTCTTCCAACACGGTCATTGTGGTAAGAGTGTAGTTTCTTCAGCATCTCCAAATCTGTTCGAGGAGCAACTGCGGCATCAGGGGCAGAAAACCAGGCTTCCACATGAATCAGGATGGAGAAAATGCTCACATCACGAACACAGGACTCCTCCCGTTGGGTAAGATCTTTGAGTTGTCCTCAGAACATCCAAATCTTGAGACAGTACAAGACTTTTGCCATCCATCTGGCATGATGGAAAGCTCCGGGTTTCTTGAAATTGAAACTAGGAAGATTCCCTCCAAGGCAGACAATCGTTAACTCCAAGAATTCCAGGTAATCATCTCGGTGATTGCCCTGTGCCAACTTGGATTCTGCAAACTTCATGATGCGATCCCTGTCAGGTTGCAGCACCTCCAAGTCTTTTCCAGTTTGATAGTTGGACTTGTCAAGGGAGCCCCAATTCTTTTGGAACCGGCGAAAGAGTTGGACATCGGGACCCGATGAAGCTCCAGAGCATGTAGAGAATACTGCACCAAGAATTATTTCGTAAATGTGATGGCTGCATGCCAAATGAAGGACTGTGCGACGGAGTCTGTGTTCTAGAAGAATGCACGCTCCTGATCGACGTCCCGTGTTCGATGCAGTTGTATCAAAGCAGAAGCCTGCAACCTTTTCATCCAAACACCATTCCTGTAACAGTTCATAAACTGCTGCAGCTTGATTCTCGCCCGTTCCTGATGTCAGTTTTGGTACACCAAGAAGTTGTGTTTCTCCAGTGGAAACAGCCGTTATCAAAACTGGAAGGCGGTCAACGGATGTGGTTGAACAGAGGAGAGATGGCAATAATTTGCTATCCCAATGCACAATGCATGTTTTGCCTTCGGCTTTGAATGCGTTGTGCAGGTCCGTCCATTGTTGCTGACGGTGCTTTTCTCTATGGCGCTTGACGCTGGAGCGGCTGATATTGAGCTCCCCAGGATAATGTCCCACACTTCTGGCGGTTTCAGCTACCACAAACAGAGCATTGCGATCCGTTGTCCCTGTCCGATCCAGGGCTGCTGTAAGCTCTGGGGTCCAGACATTGTTAGGTCGAAACTGCTTCGTTTGTGGAGTTGCTTTCTTCTGTCCGTTATCTGAAACCACAGATGTTGACGAATCTTCACCTGACTCTGCTGAGGAAGAAGATCCTTCCAGCTGAACTTGGCTTGTAGTTGCCTCGTCTTCGGCAACATGTTTTTGTCTGCGCCTTTTCAGTTCTTCTCGCTGTTGCGATCTTGCTTCCGTTTTGGCCAGTTTCTTGTCCATCGCGCACATTGAGCCGCGGCGCCCTGGTTCTCGTTGCGCTATTAAGAATTCTTTGTCTTCTTGAATATGAATTAAAGACATTGCATTGGCATGCGCCACATCAAATAGGTTTTTCATTGCAACCTGGAATTCTTTTTCATTTGCCTCTTGTTTCCCTCCTCTCCCTTTGTTTTTCTTCAAAGGTTTCCACTGATTGAACAATTTCTTTACTTTTTCTTGAATTTTGTCATTTCTTTGAACAGGAAGCCTGGCCTTTTCCTAGTAAGCTTCTACTTCACTTGTTACAATAGATGCACTTTCACTAACACCTTTGTTTAATGTCATATGGTGATTTAAAAATACACTTAACACTTGCTCCTTGCTGGGGAGCTTGGCCCCCAGAATTGTGGTGGACATTTCTTCAATGAGATAAAAACCACGTTTTTTCGCCATCTGAAAAGAATAAAGATACAAAGATAATAGTACAATGTCTTTGCCACCTCTCAGAGACGAGATTAGTTCAAATATGACGCAATCAAATGTAATCAGCGTGGAACTGAATGGATGATACAAGATGATGCAACATTTCGTCATCTGCTCCCAGGGAGAAATCTCAAGACTTGTTGAGCCACCCCTAAATATTATTTGATTGGCTTCAAACTTTGTACACAGTGTTTTCTACCTAAATGGAACCAGAATCAGGCCAGGGAGCAAAGGAATTCAGGAATTCATTTTTATGGACCACCCTAATATATATATATATATATATATATATATATATGTCATTACTTCTCATGTCATAGGGCTTTTGGTATGCATTCTTGGCCATTTTGATAGCCCTTGTCAGAACTGTCTCCTCCCTGCATATATCCTTTGGCAATGCTGTTCACTTGTAGCAGGAGTCAGTCAGGCACACCAGTGGGTGATGTCTTCCAACGATGCCGGAATGGAAGTGCTCTCCCAGAGCTCAGAAGGTTTGTGTAAAGTTCTGAATAAATGCGGTCCTTCCCATGTGACGTAGTCTCCTCACCTCCTCAGTTAGTTTCAAAGCTCAAGAGAGTAGGGTGGTGGACAGGATTGTGTGCCTTATCAATCTTGCTATATACAGGAAAACACTTAGCAACCTTGCTTTTTTCCATCGACATGTAGGATTTTATTTATTTAGATGGATTTAGTATACCGCCTTATCGTTAAATCAAGGCAGTGTGGCACATCAATCAAAATCAATAATAAAGTGTGGTTTGTAGCATGCAGTGTGAGAACTGAGAAGTGTAGTGTGTGGGGTAGTGCGTTAGATTATATCAGTGAACTATTTACATAATGAGCTATATACATATATACAAAATGGGGCTGTTTGAGAGGCGTGCTAGGATTGAGATTCTGTAATGTCTTGGAGGTAGGATCGTGATCCTGTAATGTCTTGAGGTAGAAAATTTATGTGAGGTCCTTGAAATGTACTGTAAATAGATCAGTCTTAAGAAGTTTTCTGAAGTCCTTGAGGTTCTTGGTTGATCTGATGTGGTCTGGGAGAGAGTTCCATATAGCAGGTGCTGCCAGGGAGAGTGCCCTCCTTGATGTGGCCAGCCTTGTTTTAGCAAATTCTTTTGGTGTTCTGATGGTGTCTGAGGTTCCTTTTCTTCTTGGTCTCCTGTTGTCATTGGTTTTTATGAGAGGGCGTAGGCTGTCTGCTGATAGGTTGTGTATTATTTTAAATATGTGTAGAAGTACTTTGAATTGGATTCTGGAGTTGATTGGGAGCCAGTGTAGGTGGTACAGTATGGGGGTGATGTGATCGTGAATTGTGTGATCTGTCGTGAGTCGTGTGGCTGTGTTTTGTGCTAGCTGTAGTGGTTTTATTGTCTTTTTAGGTAGTCCTTGGTAGATGTGATTACAATAGTCTAGGGTTGGAGTGATGATGGCTTGACAGACTGTTCGGAAGTGTTCATGGGCGAGGATGGGTTTGAACCTTCTGACTTTCCTCATTTTGATGTAAGCGCTTTTGTTATTTTTGCAATGTGGGACTGGAGGTTGAGGTCCTTGTCGAGCGTTACTCCCAGGTATTTTATTTCTTGTCTTACCGGTATGATGGTGTTGTTTAGGTTGATGGTGGCCGATGGTGAGAATGTCCGGCTTCTTGTGATGAATAGAGCTTCGGTTTTGTTGTAATTTATTGATAGGTTGTTTTCTTGCAGCCAGGTTGCCATTTGTTGGAAGCAGTTGGCTATGTTGGAGTAGTCTGGGTTGTCCAGTTTGATTGGTGTGTATATCATTATATCATCTGAGTGGAGGAGTGGCCTAGTGGTTGGGGCAAGGTACTTCAGGCCGGAAGGTCAGGGGTTCAAATCCCACTAGAGGACAGCAACCTTGGGCCAGAAGGACTGGGGTTTCTAGTCCCACAGGTGCTCCTTGTGGTCTTGGGCAAGCCACTTAACCCTCCATAGCCCATGTTCCCTGTAAAATAGTTATCTCCAAGTTATAATGCCCTGTTCAATGTAATTTCAGTTTGTTCAATGTTAACCGCACTGATGCAGAATAGCGCGGCATATAAGAGAATATAAATAAATAAAAATAAATAAATAAATCTGCGTATATGGTGTATTGAATCTTGTGGTCCTTGATGATGGTGCATATGGGTTGTACGTAGATGTTAAATAGCAGGGCGGAGAGAGCTGAGCCTTGTGGGACTCCTTGAGTGGCTCTGAACGGTTGAGAGGTCTTTGTTCCACACTTGACTTGTAGTTGTCTGTTGGTGAGGTAAGATGTAAACCAGCTCAGAGTAGTACTGTGTAGGCCTGCCTCCTGTAGTCTGTTTAGTAGGGTTGTGTGGCAGACAGTGTCAAAAGCTGAGGAGATATCTAGGAATATCATGATGACGCCCATCCTTAAGGATTAAGTCAGGCATACAAGTGGGTGACTCCCAAGCTTAGGGCTGCTCATTGTTTTAATATTGTTGCAGTCTTCAGAATAGCTCACAATGAGCAAGTGCGAGAGCTGTCTGTTCAGACTGACAGATTGGCCAGTACAGCTTGATTGAAGGCAGTGTTCCTTTGCTGATGCTTGGTTTGGGGACAGTAATGCAAAATAAAAGTATGAAGAGAGGACCATGTATCCACTTTGCAGATGGTATCTACTGAGGCAAACCTTAGGAGTACCACAGTTGCTACAGTAGCTTTAATTTGTTGCTGAGAGGAATATTCACTTGGAAATAGCTGAAGTGGATGCAGGTCACCAGCTAATTGGCTAAAGTTCTTTTCACAACTGACAAACCAGGTTTGTTGGATCAAAGGAGACAAAAAGCGGTGTGGGCTTCCTAAATAAATCAGATACGTAGGACTTTCTCATAATGGATCTGAATGTGGTTTTGGACAAAAGTTTGGAAGAACTATTTTTTTCATTTATGTGAAAAGGCATTACAACCTTAGGCAAAAACAGGTTGCATTCGAAGAACCACTTTTTGATGATAAGGTATGGTTCATAAATTACTGGTGCCTCAAAAGTTCACCGACTCTTCTAGCTGAGGTAATTGCTACTAGGAAGAGTACTTTCTAGGTGAGGAACGTTTATTAAGAGTAGCCGATTCTAAACGTTTAAAGGATGAGTTCATAAGTAAAACACCAAATTTAGGTCCCATAGGAAAGGGAGGTTTAATACAATGATGAATCGATGACCCTTCATGAATTGCACAACAATACTGCACAGAGATGCTGGAAGGTTATCTGCTAGAGCAGTGTTTTTCAACCTTTTTTGTGCAAAGGCACACTTTTTTCATGAAAAAAATCACGAGGCACACCACCATTAGAAAATGTTAAAAAAATTTACCTCTGTGCCTATATTGACTATATATAAAGTAATTCTCTTGAATAGGAATCAAACACTCACACCAACCCCCCTCCCCTGCTGGTTCACACCAACCCCCCTCCCCTGCTGGTTCACTCACACCCCCCCCCCCTCCACTGCTGGTTCACTCACCCACCCCCCTGTCACTTACTCACCCCTCCTGCTGGGTCACTCACTCATTTACCCCCCCTCCCCTGCTGGTTCACTCACACCATCGCCCTCCCCCTTGCTGGTTCACTCACACCACCCCCCCCCTCCACTGCTGGTTCACTCACACCACCCCCCCCCCCCTCCACTGCTGGTTCACTCACACTCCCCCCCTTGCTGGTTCACTCACACTCCCCCCCCCCTTGCTGGTTCACTCACACTCCCCCCCCCCCCTTGCTGGTTCACTCACACACACACACACACCCTCTGCCCAAGCCGCTGCTTCTGCTTTGTACAGAGCAGCGGCTGCACTACACTTACATTGAAAAGTAAAGAGAAACTGTGTCAGGAGCCCTCCGGTCAACTTTATTGCAGCTAAAGTTAATTTGAAAAGGAAAGACAGCCTGTGAGGAGCCCGCCCCCATGACATCACTTCCTCAGGCTCTGCATGATCGGAGGGCTCCTGACACAGTTTCTCTTTACTTTTCAATGTAAGTG
Organism: Ichthyophis bannanicus; assembly: GCA_033557465.1. NCBI lineage: Eukaryota > Metazoa > Chordata > Amphibia > Gymnophiona > Ichthyophiidae > Ichthyophis > Ichthyophis bannanicus. The sequence continues at coordinate 646,554,950 of CM066032.1, forward strand.
TAGTGCAGCCGCTGCTCTGTACAAAGCAGAACCAGCGGCTGCACTGCTATAGGGAATCGCGATCGCGTTCGCGCCGCGGACTTCGGCACAAAAGCCGGTTTTTTGCTCTGGCCACTCCCGATCTTGCGGCCAGAGCAAAAAACCGGCTTTTCAATGACCGGTTTTACAACTGTGCCAGCAGCCGGCTTGGCCATGGAAAAACCGGCCAGGCCGGCTGAAAACCAGCCGGTTGGCAACCCTAATTTGTGAGCCGAGGCCACATGTTACAGATGAAATTGGAATTTTTCCCACGGCACACCAGTGGTTGAAAAACGCTGTGCTAGAGTACGATAAGCAACCAGAGCACCAAGATGCACTCTAATGGAGAACATGTGAAGGCCTAGACATTATAAATTACAGCGATATTGAAGTATGGGAGTAGAGTGGATTGGGTCTGTTTGTGAAGTACCAGATGGAAAGCTTCCTCCACTTGAAAATGTATGTGCATCTAGTAGATAGCTTTCTAGCGGCAATCAGAATGTGTTGGGTAGGTTCTGGTAGTCCAAGAGCAGAAACTAGCTGATGCTGTGAGGGCTAGAGACTTCAAGTGTGGTTGAAGATGACCCTGATGTCAGGTTATTAGCACTGGTAACCAGTCAAGTCTTAATGGAGGTACAAATCCTAGCCTTTGGAGAAGAGGAAGCCAATTTTGTTGAGGCCAATATGGTACTATGAGGATACAGTGTTTCAGCTTCTTTGAAACTTGTACAGCACTCTCAGTATGAGAAGAATTGATGAATATGCATACAGGAAGGGCCAGGTCCATGAAATGGCCAAGGCATTTGGTTCTAGACAGTGGGGGGAATGTGAACAATAAAGAAGATTTTTGCTTTTTCGCTGATGGCAAAAATATCTATTTGAACTGTTCCTCACTCCTGGAAAATGGAATTCAGGAGGAATGCAACCAGGGACCATTTGTGAGGTTGAAGAACTCTCTGCTGAGCCTGTCAGTTAATTGATTGTTCAATACTTGGGATGAAGACAGCTTGTATCTGGATGCAATTGGCTATGGCAAGTCCCAAATCCTGGTTTCCTCCTGGCAAAAGTGAAGAGAGTTTGTACTTCTGTTTGTTTAGATAATACATTGCCATCTGATTGTCTGAGTTAGGACTGAAGAATCTTGAAGATGATGAAGGAAAACTTGCAGACCATAGTAAATTGCCCTGAGTTCTAAATTGCTGATGTGAAGAAACACAGAAACATGACAGCAGATAAAGACCATATGGCCTATCCAGTCTGCCCTTCTATACAAACTACAACAGTCACTTTTTTTCCTTTAGAGATCATCTATGCTTGTCCCATGCTTTCTTGAATTCAGACACAGTCCTTGTCTCTATCATCTCCACTAGGAACTATTCCATGCATCTACCACTCTTTCAGTAAAGAAATATTTCCACATATTACTCCTGAGTCTATCTCCTTTCACCTTCATCCTATGCCTCCTAATTGCAGAGTTCTCTTTCAATTTAAAGAGATGCTCCCCCTGTGTCTTTATGCCAAGGAAGTATTTAACATCTGTCATATTGCCCCTCTCCTCCAAAGTATAGATATTGAGATCTTTAAACCTGTCCCCATATGCTTTATGATGAAGTCCACTGACCATTTTAGTTGTCACCCTCTGCACCAGCTCCATCCTGTTTATATCTTTTTGAAGATGTGGTCTCCAGAATTGCGCACAATACTCCAAATGGGATCTTCACCAAAGATTTATATGGAGGCACTATTATCTTTTTCTTCCTGCTGGCCATTCCTCTCCCTATACATCCAAGCATCCTTCTAGCTTTCGCTTCTATGGTCTTGTCAAACAAATCCAATTAATTTCTTTGTCTGAATGACCAGAGAGTTGGTCTAAGGCAGGACCCTAGATGTGCTGTACTTAGATTTCAGTAAAGCCTTTGACATTGTTCCACACAGGCAACTTATAAATAAATTGAGCATCCTAGGGATGGACCCTGAAGTGACTGGGTTAGAAGTTGGTTGAATGGGAAGCGACAAAGTGTACAGGTAAATGGAGCTCTCTTTGAGAAGGATGATATCAGTGGTGTGCCAAAGGGATCTGTCCTTGGTCAGACTTAAAAAAAAATATTTTTGTTAAGTGATATTGCAGAAGGGCTGTCAGATAAAGTCTGCCTCTTTGCAGATGATACCAAAATCTGCAATAGACACCCAGGAAGGTGTAGATAACATGAGGTGGGATCCAGTAAAGACTTGTCTTGTATCTCAATCACTTCCTCTGTGAATGATAACTGTCAAGTTGAGCCCAAGCCTGCATTTATGGTTAGGGTACATTGCTACTGCCACTGTGCAAAGTGGATACCTACTGAAAAGCTAGGCTTGTAAGTCTACCATTGCAAGATCATGAAAAGACCATGTTACTTCAATTCATTTCTTTCCTAGATAGGTCACTTGCTTTATACCACAGACAAGCTGGTTTCTGCACTGGCCACAGTACAGAATCCCTTCTTACTGTAGTTTACAAAGAAATTCGCCCAGCCATCAAACAGTGCAACTCTGCTATCTCTCCCTAGATCTCTTGACTTCATAGACTACTCTTCACTTCTCCATTTTCAAGATCTTGGTCTGTGCTCCAGAATTTTACTATGGTTCACCTCAAATATAACTGCACACTTCTTTCAAACTTCCTTCATTCTGGTGCCCACCATCTTTCCTGTGATGAGCCGCAAGGATCTCAGTTGGCCCTTTCACTCTAATATCATCCTTGCACCCCTCCCACTGCCTATCCAATCTGTAGGCTGCAGTCCTTATCTGTATGCCTATGGAGTGGAGGAGTAGCCTAGTGGTTGGATCAACAGCCTAGGATTAGAAGGATCAGGGTTCATATCCCTATGGTACTCCTTATGGCCTTGGACGTCATTTAACCCTCCACTACCTCAGGTACAAAATTAGATAGTAAGTCTCTGAGGACAGGGAAATGCTTACTGTACCCGAATGTAACTCTCCTTGAGCTACTACTGGAAAGGCATGAGCTTAATAGTAGTAAATAAACAGATAAACATTATGATTCTTTTCACCCTCCCTTCCTCTTCCACCATATTTCTATCTTACAAGCCACCAGACAACGGCTATGTGATAACTGCCCTTTCTTAAACACCATCAAATGCAAAGCTATTCACTTTCCTTGTCCATGTGCTCAGATCTTGGCCATCGCCTCCCTCCCCCCTAATTTTGATGGTTTCCCCCTCCCCTTCACGGGCTCCCTCTAGATTCAAGGCATTATTTTTGTCCTCGACAACCCGCTACCTATGTTCCTGTGCCCACGCAGCTCAGCGCATTTGGCTCAAAACCTACACCCTTGCGGACTTTCTACAGTTAAAATTCATGCTTGCCTCTTTCCAGTGAGCCATAACACTTGCAAGACAAGACTATTATGTCCATCTAACTCTCTTGCCTCTGACACTCGCCATCTCTTTACAACTCTCAACTCTCTCCTCAAGGTGCTTCTGCCTCCGATCCCTTCTTCCCTTTTTACAGACTTTGGCTATTTCCAGAACAAAGTGCACAAGAATTTACTCTAATTTCCCACAAGGTCATCGCCATCCCCTCTTCCCTTCCCAACTCCTCCCCTCAACCTCTGCCACTCTTTCTTCCTTTTCTAAGATCTCTGCGGAGGAAACTACACATCTTCTTTCCTCCTCCAAACTCACTACCTGCTCCTCTGACCCTATTCCCATCTGTCTCCTAAGCTCCATTTCCTCTGATGTCAACCCTTCCATCTTTCATATCTTCGGCCTATAGCTTTCCACTGCAACTGTTCCTGCAGCCATTAAGCATGCTATGGTTACACCTCTCCTCAAGAAACCCTCACTAGACCCCAACTGTCCTTCTAATTATCAATCCATCCCCCATCCCCTTTATTTCTTAACTACTTGAACACGCAGTTCACCACCTTTGTCTTGATTTTCTCGCCTCTCAAGCCCTTCTGGATCCATTATAATCTGGCATTTGTCCACTACATTCAACTAAAACGGCTCTTGCCAAAGTCCCCAGTGACTTGTTCCAGGCCAAATCCAAGGGCCTTTACTCGATCCTCATTGACCTTTTGGCTGCTTTTGACACCACTGACTACCACCTTCTCCTTAATACCTTGTCCTCACTTGGTTTTAATGGCTCTGTTCTATCCTGGTTCTCTTATGTCTCCTACTGCACTTTTAGTGTTTGTTCTGATGGATCCTCCTGTATTACTATCCTGCTGTCAGTTGGTGTACCCCAAGGGTTTGTATTGGGACCACTCTTTTTCTCTATATATAGCCAGTCCCTTGGTGCACTCATCTCCTCCCATGGTTTTCAGTACCATCTTTACGCTGATGGCTCTCAGTTCTACCCCTCTACACCTGAAATCTCTCCAGGAATCCAGGCTCATCTCTGCTGCCAGGATGTTCCACTACCATTTGAAATTGAACATGGCCAAAACTAAGCTTCTTATCTTTCCCCCTAAACCCACCTCCCCCCTTCCTCCCTTCTCTATTTCTGTGGCTACAACTACACTCCTCCCTGTTTCCTCAGCTTGCAACCTTGGCATTATCTTGGACTCTACTTTCTTTCTCTGTACACATCTAACAGAGAGCTCACACCTGTCGCTTCTTTCTCTATATCAGCAGCATGTTGATGAAAGTGAATAGCTGCTACCACAAGCCATTTGATAAATACTCTAGGGGACAATGAGAAGCCAAAAAGTAAGACCTTATATATTGGAAATGGTTGGACTGAAGCATAAATCTGAGGTACTTCTTGTAACATGGATGGCACTGGAATAAGAAATTAGTTCTTACCTGCTAATTATCTTTCCTTGAGCTTTCTCCGGGCCAGTCCAGGGACAGGTAGGGTTGTCAATCCTCTATAGCAGCTGAGGGCTGAAGACTTCAAGTTTTGCTGAGAGGTGAAGCCACTCCCCCTAAGGGTTACCCAGCAGTCTACGTGACAAAGCAACTAAAGAAAAGCAATAGATAACCCATGAAAACAAACTGATAAACTCCTACAGTCCTTGCAAAACACCGAAGCCCTGAAAAAAGGACTCCAACCCCATATGGTAAAAGGTGTTTTTTTTTTGTTTGTTTTTTTATTCATTTAAAACCAAAACCTAAACGGCACTGAAGGAAATCTGAGAACCCCAAAGATGCGCTCCGCCCCAGACGAATGAGCAGAACTGACTAGGGAAGACAGAGCCGAATAACAAAGTGGTAGAGACAGCAAGAGGTGGGACCCTGGACTGGCCCGGAGAAAGCTCAAGGAAAGATAATTAGCAGGTAAGAACTAATTTCTTATTCCTATTCGCTTCTCCGGGCCAGTCCAGGGACAGGTAGGGCAGTACCAAAGCAGTACCTAAACCTGGGAGGGACCCGCGAGACCTGCGATAAGAGTCGCGGCCCCCACTTTCGCATCATCCCGAGCTTGAACATCGAATCTATAATGCTTAGTAAAAGAATGCAAGGAAGACCAAGTAGCCGCTCTGCAAATATCTAGAGGTGGCACAAACGCAAACTCCGCCCAGGAAGTGGCTAGCGCTCGAGTAGAATGAGCCCGCAACCCAGTAGGTGGAGAAAGCCCTTTAGCAGCGTACGCCGCTAAAATAGCACTGCGAACCCAATGGGCTATGGTGGCCTTGGAGGCCGGTTGACCCTTACGCGATCCGGCATACTGAACAAACAGCCTATCGGTCTTCCGAAAAGGTTCTGAAATCCGCAAGTACGTACGTAAAACCCGTGCAAGATCTAACTGTTTGAGAGCCTGATCCATGGGAGAACAAGGAGTCGCTGTGAACACGGGTAAGGCCACTGTCTGATTAACATGGAAAAACAGAGAGAACTTTAGGCAGGTAGGAAGGTACCGTTCGTAACAACACCCGCTCCGGCAGAAATTGAAGATAAGGTTCCCTGCAAGATAAAGCCTGCAAATCGGAAATTCTGCGCGCTGAGCACAAAGCCACCAAAAGAGCTGTTTTCCAAGAACACTCTCGAATTTCCCGAGAGCCAAGCGAAGCTAACGATGAACGAGAAAAGGCTTCCAAAACCACGTTCAAATCCCAGGGTGGAACTATAGGACGCACTGGAGGCCGGAAAATTCTTGTTGCCCTGAAAAAACGGTGCACATCAGGAAGCGCCGAAAGACGGCGATGCTGAACGTTCCCCCGAAAACACGCAAGAGCGGCCACATGCACCTTAAGGGTACTGAGCGCCAAACCTTTGTCGAAGCCATGCTGCAAGAAAAGTAGAAGCTGAGGCAAGGTAGAGGACATAGGGAGAATATCCCGCTGCTGACACCATAGCTCAAACAGACGCCAGACTCGCACATAAGCCAGAGAAGTCGTAGGTCGCTTAGAGTGAAGTAAGGTGGCGATTACGGAATCAGCATAGCCCTTGCGCCTCAAGCGGGCCCTTTCAAGAGCCAAGCCGTAAGTAAGAATCGATCCACTCTGGGCATAAGAATCGGACCCTGATGCAACAGATTGAGACGAAGTGGAAGAGGCCAAGGGGGAGCTATCAATAGCCGAATTAGATCGGCATACCAGGGCCGACGAGGCCAATCCGGCACAATGAGAATCACCTTGCCGCGATGATGTGCAATTCGTTGTATAACCCGACTCAACATTGGCCAAGGAGGGAAGACATACAAGAGGGAGTCCAGCGGCCACGGTTGAACGAGGGCATCGAGCCCCTCGGACATGTGTTCTTTGCGCCTGCTGAAAAAACCGGCTGGCTTTGGCGCTGGCACACGTTGCCATCAGATCCATCACTGGAACCCCCCAACGCAGAGTCAGGTCGTGATAAACGGCTGCGTTTAGCTCCCATTCCCCGGGATCGAGGATATGGCGGCTGAGATAATCTGCTTGGACATTGTCTCTGCCAGCGACATGAGCAGCTGAGATCGCTTGAAGATTGGTTTCCGCCCAAGCCATCAACTCCTGACATTCGGACAGGAGAGGGAGAGATTTGGTGCCGCCCTGCCGATTGATATACGCCACTGTTACCGCATTGTCGGAGAAAATCTGGACCGCCTTGCCCTTGAGCAAGTCTGCGAAGTGAAGTAGGGCAAGCCGAGCTGCTCGCAGTTCCAGCCGATTGATCGACCACGAGCTCTCTTCGGGAGACCAGGAGCCCTGAATCACGTGTGCCTGACAATGAGCTCCCCATCCCGAGAGACTGGCATCGGTGGTAACCAAAATCCACGAATGCTCCTTCAAGGGTACTCCCACCGTAAGATGTTTTGGAAGTAACCACCACTGCAGACTGTGACGCACCGAATCTGGATAGGGAAGGCGCTGCGAGAGGGGATGAAGTTGCGGCGACCAACGGGAGAGAAGTGTCTGCTGCAAAGGTCGCATGTGGGCTTTCGCCCACGGGACCAGATCCAGAGCCGCCGCCATGGACCCCAACAGCTGTAAATATGTCCATGCCAACGGAGCTGTAAGAGCCAGGAACACGTGTACTTGATGTAGAAGCTTCTCTATCCGCAGATCGGGTAAAAAAACTATCCCTCGCTCCGTGTCGAAGCAAGCTCCGAGATACGTGAGCTGCTGGCTTGGAATCAACTGGCTTTTGGACTGATTGATCACCCAACCGAGCTGTTCGAGAAGGTGAACCACGCGAGCTGTCGCCGTTACGGACGCCTCCCGAGAATCGGCTCGGATCAACCAATCGTCGAGATATGGATGAACTCGAATACCCTCTTTTCGAAGCGCTGCCGCTACTACCACCATCAGTTTCGTGAAAGTACGCGGAGCTGTTGCGAGACCGAAGGGCAACGCGCGAAACTGGAAATGGCCCATTGGAAGGGCAAAACGTAAGTAGCGCTGATGAGACTGTCTGATGGGAATATGAAGATAAGCCTCTGTGAGATCTATGGACGACAGAAACTCTCCCGGCTGCACCGCCCGAATTACTGTGCGCAAAGTTTCCATGCGAAAGTGTGGAACCCGCAAAGAGCGATTTACCTCCTTGAGATCTAACACGGGTCGAAAAGAACCGTCCGGTTTGGGAACGACGAAATAGATCGAGTATCGACCGCAACCGTACTGGTCCAACGGCACAGGAACAACCGCTTAAAGTTGCAACAGGCGCCCCAGCGTGTCTGAGATGGCTTGCAGCTTCACTCTGCTCGTACAATGGGACTGCACAAAACCCTGTGGTAAGGGACATTCGAAGTCCAGGGCATAGCCTTTCTGAATAACTTCCAACACCCATTTGTCGGAAGTGACTGCGGTCCAAGCCGTCAGAAAATTCTGCAGACGTCCGCCCACAGGAACTAACGACTGGACCAGCCGACCATCATTGGGGCTTTTTAACGGACAATTGAGAGGTTGCCCCGAACGAGCGTCCGAAACCTCGGGCTCCTCGAAAGGACTGACCACGAAAACTGGAGCGCCCACGAGCATAGGGCACAAACCGTGCACCACGAAATCTGCGGGATTCCCGAGCGGCGCCCTTAGGAGCTCCAGAAGCACGCAAAGGCCTAGGCCTATCCTCAGGCAACCGCCCTCCTTTGGAATCGCCTAAATCCTTCACAATTTTTTCCAAGGCCTCTCCAAAGAGCAACTTCCCTTTAAAAGGCAATTTACTAAGGCGGACCTTCGAGGAAACATCCGCCGACCAGTTACGCAACCAGAGAAAACGTCTGGCCGCCACCATAGAGGCCATTGTCTTTGCTGCAATCCGTACTAAGTCATAAAAGGCATCCGGTGCATACGCTGCAGCTGACTCCAATTTCGTGGTATCTGGAACATCCGAAGCGGAGTCACCTGTCGCGTCTCCTTGTAACCAGCGAATGGATGCACGCAAAACATAAGCTCCACATACAGCCGCTTGCAACGCCAACGCGCTCGAATCAAACGCTTGCTTGAGCAAAACTTCTAATTTTCTATCCTGGAGATCCTTAAGCGCCGCGCTGCACCTTCCACAGGGATGGTAGTCTTTTTAGTGACCGCAGACACCAGCGCATCCACCTTAGGCATGCGGAATAACTCCCGTTCTTCTTGTGGAAGAGGGTACAAACGCGCTAAAGCGCGTCCTCCCCGTAGGGTCGCTTCGGGACACTCCCACTCTGAGTCTATCATTTGCCGCATCACCCGATGCAGGGGAAAACAGCGCTGCTGAGACTTAAAACCCTGCAACAAGGGATCCTCCAAAGGCTCCTGAGAGGCCGCAGGAGGAACAAGGTGGAGGGCTGCCAAAGATTGTGCAATGAGAGCTGCGAGCTCCTCCTTCTGGAAAACTCGGAAAACATTGGGATCCTCCCCGGGAGCAATCTCCCCCTCCTCTAACTCCTCCGTGTCCTGATCCAAAAAAGGTTCTGCCAAACCTTCAGTGTCCCCCTGTCCGAAGAGGAGGGAATCTTGGGCCACCACAGGGCCCAACGGCTCTGGAATACTCCCCTGAATTTTGGAAGGATCCTCACCCGGGTCTTCGGTGGCCCTCACCGTAGGAGAGAGAGTTTCCACCGTGGATAACCCAGCAGGCTGCACAGGCTGAGCTGACCTGAGCAAAAACGCCTGGTGCAGAGCTAAAATGAACTCGGGCGAGAAAAAAGAACCTATCTCACCCTGATCCATCGGTTTTGGCAGCGCAGGCTGAATTACAGGCCCCGATTCCCTAGAGGACTTAGCTTTCCGTTTGTGTGGCCTAGCCGGCTCCGAGGGAGAGCTGGCCGGCGCTGCCAAAATGGCCGACTTTCCTGCCTTTTCGGAGGGCAAAGAAGGCTCCTGTAATGGCTTCCCCTGCTGATCTGACATCTTAAAAACGCGGGAACGGGGAGAAAAACAGCTTGTGCCTTGTAGCTGAAGCCAGCACCCCCCGGAACCGCTAGCACTCGAAACCGCACTAACGGAGGAGAGAGAAAGAAACGGCACCGGCTGAAGAACAGAAGGACAAAAACTCACCACAAGCAAACGGCAAGTATCGGCAGGGTAACGTAAGCAGTCCCGCAGCCAGCGAGAAACAGCTCACGCTATCAATTTAAGCGGCCGGGGTAAAACTGGGGCTCCCAGAATTAACCTCCTTCCGACGGAGACGGAGATGGTGAAATGAGGCAGGCTCTGTCTCTCACCGGGGGACTGAGTTACTCCACGTCTCCAATTTCTTAAAGCCACATGCAGCAATTTCAAACATAAGGACTGTAGAACCCCATCAGCTCTGCTAGAGCCAATTTAAACAGGGAAATAAAAGGAAAAAAACTAACATCAGAAATAAAATTGAGGGAGAGCTATAGATTCGACCCTCTCTAGCTGCTGAGGACTGAAAGACTGCTGGGTAACCCTTAGGGGGAGTGGCTTCACCTCTCAGCAAAACTTGAAGTCTTCAGCCCTCAGCTGCTATAGAGGATTGACAACCCTACCTGTCCCTGGACTGGCCCGGAGAAGCGAATAGGAATGTGGCTATACGCATACTTGAGATCCAGAGTAGAAAATAAATCTCTCTTGTTGTGATTTCTCTCCTGTGGTAGAATGGGTTCTATGAGTTTGGACTGAAGCAGAAAATTCCTCCTGTAGGAGACTAGTATGAGAGGAGGAAAGATGGGTTCACGATAAAAGTTAGTCTGGAGGCTGACTGATGAATCTGAGGCAGTAGCCATGTTGAACTGTGTGTAGAACCCAAGAGTTTGTCATGATTTTCTGCCAAGAATGAAGAAAATAGAGAACTTGGATCCACCACAGGAAGGGCAGAATAAATATTCTGGAGGACCTGGAGACCTGTAGTATACTCAAAGAGAAGTCAAAGAGAAGGCTGCTGCTTGGTCTGAGCAGAGGCAGTTCGCCTTTTCCCTCTGTCTTGACTTTTGTAGAAGAGGGCATTGAACTTGTTGAGTGAGGCTGCTTCTGGTAATAGAACCTCATATGGTAATAGAAATCTCGGCAAAACTAGTTGAAAGAGGTATGCCTGGCCAAGAAGCTTGATGAAGAATGCACAACCATAGAAAAATTCTGGCGCGTACAGCAATAGTCCTTTATCATATCTACTGTTTCCTTTCATTTGGGCTGCAGTCATTTTAATACCATAATCTCTGGAATATCCTTCTTTAAAATGTGCGATCATACATTCTAATGGAGTGTTCCTCATAGACCCCGCCCCTCCCATTTCGATGTGTGCGCGCAACAACAGACAAAAGGGAAAAGGAGGGCGGACCGTGGGTAAGGGGTCCTCACGGCCCTAGAAACGTATAAGGGAAACAAATAACAAGACAAGACGACAATCGCTTCCCCCTTTTTACGACCTGAACACGGTCGCCCGGTCAGGAACTGCGTTACTCAGGGGTCCGCCTTCGCTTGGTCTGTGCTGCCAGACATCTCATTCACACTCCATTCACACAATCATGCTAGCAACGTATCCCAGAATGCATTCATTGCTATCTATTCTGACTAGTCTCATGCGAGTTCCAAATGCTAGAAGACGGGAGTTTCGCCCTGCTTTACTTACGCAGGGGTAGTCGGTCCGTCTTTGAGAGGTGATCAAGCTCTCTTTCATGCGAGTGCTAGTGCTAAATTCATGATAAGTTCATGCTAGGTTCATGCTAGATTGGCAGTACTGCTCTTTCTTATCTGTCTAGATACATGCTAAAATCAAAACTCTACTCACCGGATCCGGTCCTCAAACTTCCCAAGCAAGTGCATGAGTTGGACCTCGGACTCCCCTCACTCGGGTTCGAGGTGTTGGCTCCAGCCGGGCCCGGCACCCGCCGAGGTCCGACTAGCTCCCTCTGATACAAGGGACCGGTGGCGCCAAGGAGCGAGCCCCGTCGGAAGGGCGCGATCCCGGCAGGACCAAACCTGTAGAGGCGGAAAGTCGTGGTATATTGCCCTATATACCCTCTAATACCACACCTTCCCGGCCAACGCACCAAGAATATGTAGCAGCAGAGCGCAGACAAACCAATAATACCAGGAGTCTGTTCAGAAGGTCCAAATCATTTATTTGTGCACAAGTCTCAAGCAGAATCAAATTCAAAATGGCTGAGCAATGTTCTCTGGCAAAACAACAACTTTTATAGACTTTTGCTCCATTCTAGGTATAGGAAAACATTTCATTGGTCCCGGTAACCTCCCGTACCTCCTCTATTGGTCCCGGTACTGATATGGTTATCCAATTAGGTTCTTGGAGTGGGCTCAGCACCTGCTCACCCCCTTCTAGTCCCAATTACAATGGCCAGTTCACCAACTTGTTACTTTCCTACTTCAAGGCCATTGGGCTAGTTAGTACGTGCAGGGAAGCAGGGTTCTGTAACCTTTCTGTCAGCAGTTTTAATTAAATCCCTTACAGTTGTATTTTCTTATCAGGGGCATTTAAACATATTTTTCTGTATTTTTCCAACTTTCAGTTCTGCTTGTCTAAGCTAATTCAATACTTTTACTGAGTTCTAATTCTACAATAGCAGCATGTTGGGGGATGTGCAATTCCTTTTAGCCTCTCCACAGACTTCATTTACAGGTCAAGCTAGTTAGGCCTGCTTGCTTATGTCAGACATTGTGGATCACAGGCCTTCACCTGCCACATTCCCCCCTTTGATTAATCTCACCCTATTACTTAATAAGGTGTGAGAATTAAATCACTTATCTTTGGTTACACCATGGCCGGAGGATTCCGACTATATGCAGGAGGTTTAGGTTGGTATAAGGCCATAATCTTAGTTGCGGTCTTCCGCTCTACTGTACTTTCAATAGCACTATGAATAGAACGCATACAACATGGGATTATACATGGTAACAGTAAAATGACAGCAATGATTATTAGTACTAGTATAAGGAAAGTTTTAAGCCCTCCTAGCCATAAGAAAAGACCAGCAAACCAGTTAGGAAACTTTAGTGAATGCCAAGTTTGTACCGGCACATAAGCTTGCTTTCGCATAGTTTCAGCAATTTCTTCAACTACTTGACCTTTATCATCTATTTTTAAACAACAATTAGTTAAATTCAGCTTACCACATACTCCTCCTTCAGCTGCCAACAAATAATCTAATGCTAAACGGTTCTGATATATAGCAGTGCGCATTTGGGTACTCTGTCTTGCTAGAAGTGTAAGAGCTTGGCTAGTTTCATTGGTTATTATTTCAACTACTGCTTGTAAGCGGATAATACGATTAATCATATAAATTGGGGTTCGATATCCCCACATACCATCATCATTCCAAGTGGCAGGCCCATAATATTCAATGATTCTCTCTGGTGGCCAATCATCACCCTTCCACTTCTCCCACTTGCCTACCTGGAGGGGTGCTCTCTTCTGTCTCAGTGCTCTTTTGTGTCTATGATTAGTAGTGTATACTGGGTATCCTAATTGTTCTCCATGTTCTGTGTTTAAAAGGAAGAAAGAAGGTCTGATGGTCCCTAAGACACACGCCCCTCCCCAGTGTGTAGGGAGTCGGGCATATGCTCGGTTTCCACAGATCCAGTATAGGCCAGGTGGGGCTTGCCAAGCCTGAGGTTTGGCAAGATTAGTCCATAAATGAGCAAGCTCAGGGAATCTGGCTAATGGGTTAGGGGGTTCAGGTTCTTTAATTCCTGTCCACCAAGACGTCTTTTTGGTGGTGTCATTATAGAACTTTTGGCTAAGACAGACCAGCTGTCCTACCTGTTGTTTGAACTGGGGTCCAGTTCGTGCATAGCAAAGACGTCCAACTATTGAGTGCGCTAACACCCATTCGCTGGTAGTCTCATGTAATTCAGTTTGATTGTAAGTCATTGAGTAATTTAATTCTTGGGCTTCCCATGGCCATTGGTCACCCATTTGTGTCCCCCCACAAAAGTAACAATCTGAGATTTTTAGACTGGATACTACTGCTCCAGCTAATTCTAGAAATAAGTTCTGAGAGGGATGGGGAATTTCAAACTTATTCACATGCATCGCTTCATAGAATGTGTCGTGGATATGGTACTTGGATGATTTATGGGCTTGGGTATTTAATTTTATATATATTATGGTTCCTGGATCTGATCCAGACCCCGCAATTCGTAGACCAAATCGGAACCCTTGTTTCCAATTTTCAGGTCTCAGAACAACCAACTCTAAGGGATTGCAAGCATTTTTCTTGCATTTGTCTATATCTTTGACATATGGCCTCCGCAATGCAGCCATTCGATTATCTTTGGTATTATCTACCATTCCAATCCAGGTGGCATAAAAGACACATTCCCATCTTGGGCAGAAGTAATCTGACTCTGGGGCTGTACTATACACATCGGCTAAGACTTTCTTTCCTGTGCATGCTCCCCATCCAGTGGTCCCTTCTGGACACATATATTTGTCATTCATTGAGTATGTTTTTTCCCAATTACCACACTTAGAACGACTATCTCTGTTGATTACTTCACAAGCATCAAAATACAAAATAGCATATTTACTAGGATCTGTGAGTGGGCATATGGCATTGATCAAAGGTCCATCTGCATCTTTCCATCGCATTTCCAAGGTGTAATAGGATGGATTCTGATGCGGATTAAAGCATACTTTAGATTTACCTTTGGTACAAACATTCAGTTCAGTGGTGTTATAAATACACCGAGTCACTTTACCAGTGCAGGAATAGTAAGAGTGATAAATCAAAGTCTGAGTTACTTTCAGTCCAGTCCGAGTAGAAGTAATGCAAGCAGTGCATGGAGGCAAGGCATGAATTAGTTCAAAGCCTCCAAAACAGGCAACCAGGGCAAAGTAAAAACAAAGATACATGTTGATTGGAGTTCTTCTGAATCCTCAGCTTGCAGATCTTGACCACGACGTTCTTTTCTTCGTCCCGTTTGCTAATGAAGCAATTCAACGGGTGCTGAGTGTTGATTGAAGATCCTCAAGTTGTCCATCACACATTAACCAATTTATCAATTTCAGTTGGCTTCCGAAATATGGTCAATCAATGTAGCATCAAAGTAGTGTGTAAAATCACACACATGAGGTTTGTTGAAACAAACTCTTGCTGTTTGGGAAACAGCAATCCTCTTCGAAAGACTTGGCTACTGCAAGGCACTGTAGTTGTTGGGATGATCCCAAAGAGTGTCTAGGATGCCGGTTGCCGTCTCAAGGTGATTCACAAAGGTGCATCAGGATGCTGCTCTGTTGTCCACTGCTCAGGTTCTGGATCAGCTGCGGGCTTGACTCTGCTGTGGTGGATCCAGGAATCGATCTCCGCTACCTTTACTGCAGTTGGGGTAGACAGGATGACAGTGTATGGTCCCTTCCAATGAGGTTCCAGCGGTGTCTTCTTCCAATCTTTGATCCACACCGAGGTACCAGGCTGGTAGGGATGCAAGGGTTCCTTCAAGTTGATAGGCAACTGGTCTTGGATCCACGCATGGAGAGTCTGCAGAACAAAACTAAGAGCTAGGAGTTCTTGCCTGGTTATCTCTGAACCAATCTGGGCTAAACTCCCTTTAATTCCCTGCACTATTGGTGGGGGTTTACCATACAAAACCTCGAAAGGGGAAAATCCTGTTGACTTTACAGGAGCTGAGCGTATTCTGAGTAAAGCTATTGGGAGCACTTGGGGCCACTTCAGGCGAGTCTCCTGACAAAACTTAGACATTTGGGCTTTTAAGGTACGATTCATTCGCTCAACTTTCCCTGAACTCTGAGGTCTGTATGCAGTGTGAAGCTTCCACTGTATCTGTAAGGCTTTTGCTAACTGTTGAGTAATCTGAGAAACAAATGAGGGCCCATTGTCTGACCCTATTACTGCTGGAATTCCAAATCTAGGGACAATCTCTCTCAGTAAAACTTTGGTGACTTCTCGAGCTTTTTCAGTTCTGGTTGGGAAGGCTTCTACCCACCCAGAGAAAGTACAAACTAATACTAATAAGTAGTGGTATCCATTGGCTTTTGGCATTTCAGTAAAATCAATTTGCAGGTGGTGCATGGGGGTTACACCTCCTGACTGAACTCGGGGTGGTGGTGTGGGACCTTGCTTGGCATTATTTTTGGCACAAATTAGACACTGGCGTGCCACTGAAGCTGATAGGGCTGCTAACATGGTAATGCAGAAATGTGGTCCGAGTGCTTTTTCCATAGCACTTTTTCCATAGTGGGTGGCTTTGTGGAAAGCTTTGATAAAAGCTGGTCCCAACAATTCGGGGATCACAATTCGTCCTGGGGGTTGACTGCTGGTGGCAGCTCAATCCACCCATCTTTCAGTACTCCATCTTCCTTATTACAGTAGTAATCTAATTCTTTGGTGGTATATCGTGGTGTCCATAAGTTCAAGGGTACTGGAAACAATGCTGCCTGCATCGGCATGACTTGTGGCGAAATTTGTCCTGTCATGGCTGCTTGTCGTGCTGAGGCATCTGCAAACCTGTTTCCTCGAGCAACTTCTCCTTTTCCTGCTTGATGTCCTCTACAGTGCATGACAGCTACACGAGTTGGGGCCCATACTGCATCAAGTAACATCAGTATCTCTGGGCCATACTTGACTGATTTTCCTCCGGACGTGATGAGCCCTCGTTCTTTATAGAGAGCTCCATGGGCATGCAGAGTAGTGAAGGCATACTTAGAGTCCGTATATACATTTAACACAAGTTTTGCACCTAGCAGTAGTGCTCGAGTAAGTGCTATCAATTCTGCTTTCTGGGCTGATGTACCTGAGGCTAGAGCTGATGACTCAACGACTTCATGTTGAGTGACTACTGCATATCCGGCGCAGCGTCGTCCATTGATGAGACTGCTTCCATCTACGTAATAAATTTGGTCAGAATTGTCTATGGGCACATCTGTCAGGTCAGATCGGCTTGAGAATACAGTGTCCATGACTTCTATACAGTCATGCTCTGGGAGTTCTTCACTAATAGGTATCAATGTGGCTGGATTCAAGGCATGGCTTACTTCCAGTTGTATCTGTGGGTTTTCACATAACATGCTCTGATATTTCAACATTCGGGAATTGGTGAGCCAATGATTTGCTTTCTGTTCCATAAGGGCAAGGACTGCATGTGGCACAGTGACTCTTATATTCTGTCCTAGTGTGAGCTTGTCTGCTTCACTCACTAACAATGCTGTAGCTGCAACTGCTCTCAGGCAAGGTGGCCATCCTTTGGCCACAGTGTCCAATTGTTTCGATAGGTATGCTACAGGTCGCTCCCAATTTCCCAATTTCTGAGTCAACATGCCTAAGGCATTTCCTTGTGCTTCATGTACAAACAAGTGGAAAGGCTTGTGAACATCTGGTAGTCCAAGGGCTGGTGATGACATCAATTCTTCCTTTAACGTCTTGAAGGCTGTATCCTGCTCAGGTCCCCACTCCAGTGGCGACTTTTCTTCTCCTTTTGTGGCTTCATACAGTGGTTTGGCGATTTGAGCAAAGTTGGGAATCCAGATTCGGCAATATCCTGCTGCTCCCAGAAAGGCTCTGACTTGCTTTCTGGTAGTTGGGGTTGGAATTCTGCATACTGTTTCTTTTCTCTCTCTGCCTAACTTTCGGCTTCCTTTGGTTATACGAAAGCCCAAGTATTTCACTTCTTTTTGGCATAGTTGTGCTTTTGCTCTGGAAACTTTGTATCCAGCTTCATCTAGTAACTGCAAGAGGTCTTTGGTGGCTTGTATACACTCACTTTCTGATACAGCAGCTATCAGCAGATCGTCCACGTATTGGAGAAGCACTCTCTTCCCCGGGGCCACTGGATAGCTTGAAAGGTCTTGATTTAGTGCAGCGCTAAAGATGGTAGGCGAATTCTTGAATCCTTGGGGTAATCGTGTCCAAGTAAGTTGGCCCCCTCTTCCAGAGATAGGGTCCTGCCATTCAAATGCAAATAATATCTGACTTATGGGGGCTAATCTTATGCAAAAGAATGCATCTTTTAAATCCAGAACAGTAAAGTGGGTAGCTTCAGCAGGTATCAGTCCTAGAAGAGTGTAAGGATTTGGTACAACTGGATGTATGGTCTCGACTGCTTCATTCACTCTTCTTAGATCTTGCACTGGGCGGTAGTCATCTGTTCCAGGCTTTTTTACTGGCAAAAGTGGAGTGTTCCATGGGGATTGACATACTTTTAGTAGGCCATGTTCTAGTAATCTTTGCAAGTGGCGGTGGATGCCTTCAATTGCAGCTCTTGGGAGAGGATACTGCTTGACATGTACTGGTGTAGCACTAGGCTTGACGGTTACAATTATTGGAGCTATATGCTTGGCTAGGCCTGGAGGACTACCTTCTGCCCATACTCCAGGTGGCGCATCAATGCTTTTCAAAGTTTGTTCAAAATAGGTGTCTTGGGCAGATTCATCACTGTAATATCTCCATTCTTCTTCTCGGGGAACTGTAAGCAGCATTATTCCTGCAGGCTTGGCTTGAGAATTCACGGTCATTTGCATTTCTCCTCTTTCAGTAAAGGATATTTGGGCTTGTAGCTTGGCTAACATATCTCGTCCCAGTAGTGGCACTGGACATTCAGGCATGTAAAGGAATTGATGAGTTATTTGTTGTCCTCCTAGACTGCATATGCGATTCTGAAGAAAAGGTTTTGTAGCTTTGGCACCAGTTGCTCCTACAATGGTGACTGCTTTTGTAGAAAATGGTGTAAAACCTTTACCGAGACAAACTAAACCTATAGTGAAGCAAGCTAATTTTTGTAGAAAATGGGGCTATCTTTTTGTCTACTACTGGATGTTCTGCTCCAGTATCAACCATAAAGTTCATAACTTGGTCTCCTATTTGTATTCTGACCATAGGCTCCTGGAGACCTAAAGCAAACTCGGAGCCCGGTCTGTCCTAATCCACGTCATCTTCATCATAGGCTGTTGCAGCCAATGCTTGTACGGCTTCTCCTCTTTCTCGCTGGTATTGCTCTCGATTGGCTCCTCCGCGGTTTCGGGGACGGCCTCGTCTTTCTTCTCTCCATTGATGATTGTTTTCGTCATCTTGATGGGCGTCTTCGAGTTGCGGGCATGCATCTCTCCAATGTCCTTCCTCCTTGCAGTAGGCACATTGGTTTATGCCTAGCTGGGGATGGCTTCCACCTCGGCCCCGCCCCCTTCCTCTGCTCCGTCGACTAGGGATACCTCCCCTTTTCTGTTCAACTATGGCCGCAGCCAAAAAAATCAGCTTTCTTCTTCATCTTTCGATCACATTCTTTCTGCCTTTCATTATCACGATTCACATACACTTTATGAGCGACTTCCAATAACTGAGTTGCATTCATGCCCGCAAACCCTTCTAATTTCTGTAATTTCCGTCTAATGTCTGGTTGAGACTGATTTACAAAAGCGGAATTCACCATGCATAAGCTTCCTGGCGCATCTGGGTCATAGGGAGTATACATTCTATATGCTTCAGTTAATCTTTCATAAAACACTGCTGGGCTCTCATCTATACCTTGGGTAACTTCAGTAACTTTGGAAAGGTTCATAGCTTTCTGGCCCCTTCTCAGGCCTTGTATAAAGCCTTGGCGAAAACGGGCTAGGGCTCTGGATCCTCTTTCTGTATTTGGATCCCATCGGGGGTCTTCATTCGGGAATTCTCTCTGGGCCGCTTCCCGATTATCTATTCTTTCCTCCCCCCTTTCTCCTGGAGCTACCAGGTTATCTGCCAGCCAGTCAATAGCTGCTTTTCTAATTCGTGTCCGCTCCTCTGTAGTAAATAAGGTGGACAGGAGCTGGTGACAATCTGCCCATGTTGGTTGGTGAGTTTCCATAATAGTATTCACTAATTCTGTAAGTTCCTGGGGCTTATTGGTATAGGAGGCATAATGTGTCCTCCAATTTAACAAATCAGTGGTAGAGAAGGGGACATACACATAGCTTAGGGGTCCCGCCACCACCTCATTATCTTCATTTCTTACGGGTATTCCTGGGACTTGCCGTAAAGGCATCATCTTGGCAGTAGATGTCTTTTGGGATCTGAGAGATATTTTCGTAACTTTCCTGTCAGGGGTTATCTTCTTCTTCTCTACGTGCTTTGCTTTGGATTTATTTTTTACTGGTGATCTAACACTGGCAGCCGCTTTTACACTGTCAGTATCACTCAGGGAATTTTCAGTTTCTTCCTTCTCTGTTTCTGTATCTGATTCTCCTTTTTCTGTCTCGGTAGAATCATCTTCTTCAATTAAAGGGAGCTCATCTACCTGCTCTTCGGGTGATGGCTCAGGGGTTGGGTCCCGTTCCCGCTGTCTCCGGGGCTCTGGGGCAGGACGCGGGGCTGCTCTCACTGGGCGCGGGGTTTGGGGCTGTCGGGTAATCACTTCTGGGGAATCAGGATCTACCAGGATGGGTTTCTTCCTGGACTTCTCACCTTTCCCTTTCTGTCTAGGCTGTTCTATTTTCTGACTATAATCTGTCTTTGCTAACATTATTCTGCACTGCTCTTCATAACAGCGCTTCGCCCAAGGGGGCGGATCTTCACAAATACTTAACCAGGAATCTATATAGGGGTACTGATCAGGGTGCGCTATTCGCACTCTATGGTGAACTAACTGAATAATTCCTACATTAAAGGTTCCCTCTCGGGGCCAGGTAGGGTCTAGATCGGGCCACTCCCTAGTACATAAGATCTGTAAACGGGCTGCAGTCATACTAATACCATAATCTCCGGAATATCCTTCTTTAAAATGTGCGATCATACATTCTAATGGAGTGTTCCTAGTAGACCCCGCCCCTCCCATTTCGATGTGTGCGCGCAACAACAGACAGAAGGGAAAAGGAGGGCGGACCGTGGGTAAGGGGTCCACACGGCCCTAGAAACATATAAGGGAAACAAATAACAAGACAAGACGACAATCGCGTCCCCCTTTTTACGACCTGAACGTGGTCGCCCGGTCAGGAACTGCGTTACTCAGGGGTCCGCCTTCGCTTGGTCTGTGCTGCCAGACCTCTCATTCACACTCCATTCACACAATCATGCTAGCAACGTATCCCAGAATGCATTCATTGCTATCTATTCTGACTAGTCTCATGCGAGTTCCAAATGCTAGAAGACGGGAGTTTCGCCCTGCTTTACTTACACAGGGGTAGTCGGTCCGTCTTGGAGAGTTGATCAAGCTCTCTTTCATGCGAGTGCTAGTGCGAAGTTCATGCCAAGTTCATGCTAAGTTCATGCTAGATTGGCAGTACTGCTCTTTCTTATCTGTCTAGACACATGCTAAAATCAAAACTCTACTCACCGGATCCGGTCCTCAAACTTCCCAAGCAAGCGCATGAGTTGGACCTCGGACTCCCCTCACTCGGGTTCGAGGTGTTGGCTCCAGCCGGGCTCGGCACCCGCCGAGGTCCGACTAGCTCCCTCCGATACAAGGGACCAGTGGCGCCAGGGAGCGAGCCCCCGTCGGAAGGGCGCGATCCCCGCAGGACCAAACCTGTAGAGGCGGAAAGTCGTGGTATATTGCCCTATATACCCTCTAATACCACACCTTCCCGGCCAACGCACCAAGAATATGTAGCAGCAGAGCGCAGACAAACCAATAATACCAGGAGTCTGTTCAGAAGGTGCAAATCATTTATTTGTGCACAAGTCTCAAGAGGAATCAAATTCAAAATGGCTGAGCAATGTTCTCTGGCAAAACAACAACTTTTATAGACTTTTGCTCCATTCTAGGTATAGGAAAACATTTCATTGGTCCCGGTAACCTCCCATACCTCCTGTACCTCCTCTATTGGTCCCGGTACTGATATGATTATCCAATTAGGTTCTTGGAGTGGGCTCAGCACCTGCTCACCCCCCTTCTAGTCCCAATTACAATGGCCAGTTCACCAACTTGTTACTTTCCTACTTCAAGGCCACTGGGCTAGTTAGTACGTGCAGGGAAGCAGGGTTCTGTAACCTTTCTGTCAGCAGTTTTAATTAAATCCTTTACAGCTGTATTTTCTTATCAGGGGCATTTAAACATATTTTTCTGTATTTTTCCAACTTTCAGTTCTGCTTGTCTAAGCTAATTCAATACTTTTACTGAGTTCTAATTCTACAATAGCAGCATGTTGGGGGATGTGCAATTCCTTTTAGCCTCTCCACAGACTTCATTTACAAGTCAAGCTAGTTAGGCCTGCTTGCTTATGTCAGACATTGTGGATCACAGGCCTTCACCTGCCACAGTATACTCAAAGAGAAGTCAAAGAGAAGGCTGCTGCTTGGTCTGAGCAGAGGCAGTTGGCCTTTTCCCTCTGTCTTGACTTTTGTAGAAGAGGGCATTGAACTTGTTGAGTGAGGCTGCTTCTGGTAATAGAACCTCATATGGTAATAGAAATCTCGGCAAAACTAGTTGAAAGAGGTATGCCTGGCCAAGAAGCTTGATGAAGAATGCACAACCATAGAAAAATTCTGGCGCGTACAGCAATAGTCCTTTATCATATCTACTGTTTCCTTTCATTTTTCTGCAAAATGTCTAGTACAAGAAACATCAGCCAACATAGAATGAACATTCTCATGCAAGCTGGAGGCTCTTAACCATGCAAGATGTCTAGATGCAATCACAGAGCTGAAGATTCTGGAAAAGGTTTTGATGATGTCATAAGCGGACTGTATGAGATGAATGCCACACTCATTAGCTTCTGTTAGTATGGCTACAAACTGTGTTTGAGCTTGTATAAGAGAGAATGGGCAAAAAAGTCTGGACTTTTTGAAAAATGGTGTGCATATAGTGGGCAGCTATATGTTATTATTATTTAGCTGTGCTTATATATTGCTTTTCACCTGGTCAAAGCGGTTTATATAAAAAAAAAGGGGGGTACGTTATAATAGGTTTACAACATATTTACTTGGAGAGAGGGATTACCATCACCAGGGGAGGTCAAATGTATATACATTTCGGAAGAGCAGACAACCCGAACTTTAGTCTGTCTCTCAGTCTCAGCTTGTCTCTTGAACAGCATGGGTATGTTTCATTGGGTGCTGTTCTTTTCACATACGGGGTGGATGGAGAAAAAATGGGGGTTTGAGCTGTTTCCTAAATGAGAAAAGATCCTTGCTGCTCCTGATGTTGGCTGGTAGGGAGTTCTATAGTGTGGCGGCGTATAAGTCAAATGCGCAGTTTCAGGCTTGTTGGTTAAGCTTAGTCCTTTTATGTGGTACAGTCAGTAAGTTGCTTGTGGCCTGATATGTTAGTCTTCTGGAGTTTAGTCATGGTAATAGGGTACTCATACGTGTGGCTTGTTGCTGATGGAGAGTTTTATGGATCAGTGAGCATGGTTCCCTGGAGCACCTTCTTCCCCAAATGATCCATCATATGGCCCCGGGGGGGGGGGGGGGGGTGGGAGGGGGGGGGGGGTCTTTACCAGAGGAATGTTAGAAAAAGCTCTGCATTTTTAGTTTTTCTCAATGTTGTTTCTACAACAACTGAAGAGTGAGAAAGCCTGAATTTCATTGAAACTAAGAAAGCTCGAAGCATGAGAAGGTTCTTCTGTAGGTTGTTGATAACTAATTTCAGACACGTTCTTGCAATAACCCTTGACAAAGTCATGAAATTTCTTCTGAAGAAAAGAATGAGTGTTCCCAAAGCTGCAGCAAGACCAAGGAAGAAGACTCATCAGCTATAGTAACTAGGATTGAAGGTGATGGAATAGACTGTTGCACAGAGGCAGGAAGATCTGTGCTGAAGAGATCTTTTGCTGTATGAGGAAGATCAGGGTAGGATGTACTTGCACTGCACTGAGGCTCTTGCACAGAGAGAGAGACCAAACACTTTCTCTCTTGCTCTATGGAGACATTGTGCTAGTGTGCTAGCACTTCTCTAGTGCCTCAGGAGGAGCTGACATAACCGGTATGCCCTCAGATTTTTGCAGGCACTCCAAAGGCTGCTGCACTGTAAGCCTGGAAACCTCAATGAGCAACTGCTCTAATTTTGAAGATACCTGCAATCTTCATGGGCAGCTGGATTTTTAAAGACACTGCACCTAGAGATCGAAGGCAGGTCCATGGAAGATTTGACTGGAATGTACAGAAATGGTGGTTATTTTATTTAACAGGTTTTGTATACCACCTTATCATAAATTCAAGGCAGTTCACATGGAACAAACGTAGCAACAAGCTTTTACATGGAACAGGGAATTAGAACTTGGAGGAGTATATGGGATAATTGATACGTTTAACAATGGATAACTATATACAGTAACATTGTTACAGATTGAAGTGTTATTGCTACATTCAGCAGTTGTCCATTATATACATTTGTATTTTCGCTATGTGGCATTTGTTTTACTAGGTGGGACCATAATAGATGGGTCTTGATGGCTTTCCTGAAGTTTAGTAGGTCTTTGATTGCACTTATTGAGGCAGGCAGGTGATTCCACAACTGGGGAGCATACAGAGAAGGCTCTAATCAGTGCAAGTGGATTGCTTTGATGTTCTGAAGCTTGTTGACGTTTCAATGTTGTTGATGTCTGTACCTCTTCTTGTTCTGGTTGGACTTGCTCTCTGGATCAAAGGCTGAAGAGCTGGCAGGGATAGGAATTTGAAGATTAGTAATATGCTTTTGTATTTAGCACAGACAGTGACAGGAAGCCAGTGGAGTTGGTGTAGTATTGGGGTTATATGATTGTATTTTGCTGTTCCTGTAATGATTCTTGCAGCACTGTTCTGCACTAGTTGCAAAGGGAGTGTTGCTTTCTTAGGTAGGCCATGATATATCACGTTGCAATAATCTATTATAGGGGTTACTATGGCCTGGCATACTGTTCTGAAGTAATTTTCTCTTAGAAGCAGTTTAAGTGAAAAGAAGCTTGTTTCCTTAAATTTCTCAAGTAGCAGCTTTTTTTCCCAGTCAATTCAGGTGGTCTCTTCATGTTCATGGTGACATTCAAGCATAATGTTTACAGTCCTTTTGATATTAATCAGGACCCAAGCACGGAAGACACTTAGAATGATTGTCAAAATTCTGGATCTTTGTCTTGTACTTTGCGCAAGGTTGAAAACCCAATTTTGGCAGCATAACTTTTTTTGAGAGAGAATAAAATAAAAGTATAAAGTAAATGTACTGATGAAGTGCAGTGTCAGAAAGATTATTCAATACATTTGCAACCATCAGTACAGGAGAGCTCTATTTCATATCCATTTTGCAGAGCAGCACAAATCAAGACTGAGAAGCGAGTCGACTATTGCATGCGGGAAGAGCTGCACATGCTCAGAACGTTATACTAATGTTCTGAACTCTGGAAATGCAGTGACATCACCCACTTGTGTACCTGACTCAATCCTGCTTGTCGTCGGAGAACTGGAAACCATTCTCTAGATGAAGCCTCACCGATTACAATATCTAAACAAAGACATTATAAACTATGGGGCTAATATTCAGGGGCAGTGTCTAGGTGCTTTAAAACTCCTCAGATATTCAGTGCTGGAACTCATCTGGTGTTCAGCACTGAATATCTAGTACTGCTGGTCAGCACCGCGCTATCTGGTCTGCAGCGATATTCAGCTGCTAACTGGATAGCAATAACTGGTTAAAGTTATGACACTCACTGACCTGTCCTAACTTTAACTGGTTAAGCTTTCCGGTTAGCAGCTGAATATCAGCACTGACCAGATAGTGAACTGGACCACCTTCCATCCCGTTTTAACCAACCGATTTTTATGTGATCTGTGACAATATTCAGCATCACTATCCAGATAGTGCTGCTGAATACTGGGTTTGCTGCTTTTTAGACAGTTAGCAAGTCTGCTAACCTGCTATTACACTTTGAATATGCTCCCTACTATTTTAGGCACAATTTGCATAAAGCAAGAGTGCCTGTTGCCGAGCCTCTGTCCATCTGTCTGTCAGACAGTACACTAATTACAGAATTTGTTGCTAGAGAATGTAGTGGAAGCAGTTAACGTAGCTGAGTTTAGAAAGGGGTTAGACAAATTCTTGGAGGAAAAGTTCATAAATCATTATTAGCCATGTAGATTATTTCCTTGTCCCTGGGTATGAGCAAGAAGGATTTCATCATCTTTAGGATCCTGTTGAGTACTTGTGAAGTAGACTGACCACTATAAGAAACAGGATGCTAGTCTTTATGAACCTTTGGTCTGAGCCAGATGTTTGTTGCACATGTGTGGACACACACACACACACACACACAGAAGGTTACAAGCTAGGAGCTTGGGGGGGGGAGGGGTGGAGATCAGGTTGATCACCTCATAAAAGGAAGGTTTGGAAGCAGCCAAGCTCTCCCACTTTCAAGAAATGGTGGACTGGTAGCAGATGATGCTGCAGGGTGCAAGAGAGGCCAGCCCTTGCCACCTGAAGAATTGGCAGACTACCAAATGCTGAAACCTCCCTTCCTGGTTGGAAAGAATCCCTTCCCACAGCACTGAGCTGGCTGGAGGCAATATTTCTGGGTACAGAGAGCTGAGTCTCTGAAAAAGTGACAGACTAGAGGCAGCGGAACCGGCAATTGCACGTTTAGAGAAAAAAAGGAGTGTGTGTAAAAGGAGAGAGGGCAGAGGAAGGAGAGGGAGGAGAAGGAGAGGGGGAATATATGGGATAGGGAAGATTAGACTATGCCTTTTCCATCCCTCCTCCACCCACAACTCCTACTTACTGACAGAAACACAGCACCCCACACACCGACAGAACTATACACACCCCAACACACACAACTCGTATATACCAATCCCTTTCCCCTCACGCACACTATTCTGTGCCTCTCACCCAGACGCCCTACCATCCTTCTGAGAAACATTTCACCACAAGTCGTCTCACCAAAAATCCTTTATGTAGGCCAGCCTAAGTGTGCCAACAGAGGAAGGGGGAAAACGCCACCATGTTACACTATAAAATATGCACATTGCTATGGTTCTCCCTGTGCTTGCTAGCATTCACCACTGTCTTTTTCTAGTGTTTTGCTGTCTTAATGTCACCAAATATGATCAGCTTGAGACACACAGTATCTCATTTCTCATTGCATATTGCCCCCTTGGATTTCTGCACCCCAAATGCATGAACCTGCAATTGTTCATTTTATCTTGCCTGTGGCTGGACTATCCAGAGTTCTAAGTCGATAAAAATAGAACATTTGAAATAACGAACACCCAAAATCAAATCATATATGTGACAATAATTTAAAAAAAAACCCACCCATGTAAAAATAATAATTAATCAGCAGTACCAAATGCTTTGTTAAACAAAACTGACTTGAGAAGTTTTCTAACATACAAGTCTGATTGAAGTTGCAAACACAAAGGTAGAGTGTTCCATAAGACAATAAATGAGACAGTCGAGCACCAGCAAACCCTTTAAGCAAAGGATTGAAAAAAAGGAATATTGTGTATTGAATCTCAGCTGCCAAACACTTCACCATCCTTAAGCTTTCATACATCACTTTTAATTTTGTCTGTCATTGCATCATCATGCCATTGCAGATCTTTCATTATACTTCCCAGAGGGAGGGACATTAGTGGCCCACCAACTAGGCTACCAAGGATTTCAGGCCCACCCAGGGAGGGATCCCTGGCTCAGGGTATCTCTGGTTTGGGGAGTCTGGCTTGGACATGAAAGTCTCCAGTTCTTTCAGTTAAAAAAGGGATAACGAGGTTTTTAACCTTACTACAGCTTTTACTTCATCTCCCTATGTACAAATGTGTTTGAAGGCTCATACACATTTTATCATGGATTTTTTTTTAATGTCCAGTGTATTAGCATATCATTAGCTTACTGCATTTGGCTTTAACAGGATATTGTTTTGCAGTTATATGTATTGTCCAAGGTGATTATTATTGTTCTAATCACATTCCCCACCAATGGATTTTTGTTTGTCTCTTTTGGCTTATCATAAAGACTACTCTGTTGCTTCCGGAATCCTTGTAAATCACCATGCTATACAATTTGAATGGCGGTATATGTAATCATTTCAAATAAATAAGTAATTTTTTTAGTGCATTTGCAAAGTAAAATATATGCTAAAAATCAGTGCACGTTAACGCATGTATTGTAACATCAGGGCTACACAGAGAGCAGCGATAGGAAGTTCACAGTGTAAAATTGCATATCCGATTCTCTTCCACAGGGGCGCAGTAGAAGCTCACAATTTTACTCTGATCCCAAATCTAAATTTAAAAAAAACAACCCTATCCTCACAGGTCCAATCACCCTCCTCAGATAAACAGGCAAAGATAAATTAGGGACAGAAACAATAGCTGAAGATTTGAGGACATGCAATGTTCTGCAGGCAAGCCACGGAAACAGCAGGAACAGTTTTTTGCAGCCCTCTCTCCATCTCTTTGTAGGTGTCACAAGGGGATAGTGAGAGAACAAAATACTGTTTTACTTTCTTCTGATATTGTCCTATCTTGCTGTGCTCTATAGATTAATATTGATTTCATATTTGCTTTTCTTTCAGGAATTTCAGTCCTCCAGCAGCACCTGACTTAACAACAAACTCTCAATCTACCAATGCCTACACAAGTTCTATCTCCTAAAAGTGCTTTTCCTCCATCTACTCTATCCTATTCTCCTGCCACGTTTTGCAGTTTCTTATGTGCAAGAGAGACCAGCAATGCCTCCTTCTGCATGGATTCCTAGCTATCTGGTTTTATACCACCTGCTTCACAGTCTGGCTGGGAGTTCCAATTCTGTTTCTTCCTGATGTTTCCTTTATATATTAAAGCAAAGTGCAGTAAGAAAAAATAATTCACAGCTTCGTGAAACTTTTAATAACCAACTTTACGATATAAGATGTTTTAACATAAAAATTTCTCTAAAGAAAAAGAATTGTAATAAATGCTTGATAACTGCATATACAGAAGCTCTCTTCTCACATTTTACTGTCCTGACCTGAGGAAGGTTTTAACCTTCAAAAGCTAGTCTACAAATAAATGTCGAATAAAAAGGTATCTTATTTTCCTTTTTATTTCTGTTTTTATACAGTATAACCGGACATTTTACTAGGTTCAAGAATGCTGTGAGTGTTCAGGATTATATAAGAACATAAAATATGCCATACTGGGTCCTGTTTCCAGCAGTAGGCAATCCAGGTCACAAGTACCTGTCACGTTCCCAAAAAGGTACACAGATTCCACAATGCTTATCCCAGGTGCACCAGAAGAGCTGAGTGTGTTGGTTTGAGTACAGCAAAAGCAGGGATGTCGTAGGTCAGGACTGAAGTGAGTTGGCAGAGATCTGTAGGGAATTGCAATAGCAGTGCACGTTGTAGGTTAGGACTGAGGCTTATCAGCAGAGCTGTGAGTGGAAAAACTGTCAAACCTGGAATGGCAGGATGACATGGGAAGGTCAGGCAAAGGTAAACCTGCAGAGCTGTGAGGAGAGGGGGGAGGCACGAGGGACAATACTAAGGTGCACTGCCAAAGCAATCAGATAAGGCGATGGCCTTATTAATCTCAGCAAAAAAATCCACAAAATATCCTCACATTGATAATGCAATTGGTCTATCTGATAATTCTGCTCTTGATTGAGAAATAAACTCTTAAGCTAGCTGCTTGTGTAAATGCAGTTGCCATGACAGCTAGATGAGATTCTCTGTGGGGCAGTCTGTATATTTAGAACATTTGTTGCTTTGCTTTCCTACTTTACAGGCACTGCAATGTACAGCTGTGTTTTGCTCTAAGGGAGATTCATTGTCTTTGCTTGGAAGATTATCTGAGTATCAAAAGGAATAAATTAAAAACGGGTGAAAAAGAAAAGAAATGATACAAAATATACCTCGAACAGCTGACCAGAGCCAGTTAAAGGAGACGAGGTGCCCTAGGTGAATCTCCCCCCTTGTGCGCCTCCCCCCGACCCCCATTGCCGCCCCTCCTCTCCAGGACCTATAGCAGTGGCAATGGCCTAAAACAGTCCTGTGGTGCCTACCTCAGAACTCTGGCGCCATAGGGCTGTTTGCTTCCGTCCCTACCAATGCCGAATTCCTTTTATACAGCAGTGGAAGCTGCTTCTGCCCCTATGCATCGTGGGGGTGGAAGCATACAGCCCTACGGCTCCGAAGTTTTGAAGTAAGCACCACAGGGCTGTTTTAGGCCATTGTTGTTGCTGTAGGTCCCAGAGAGGGGCGGCAGCAATGGGCACCCCTGGAGGACCAGTCTTCTAGGCAACCATCTAGTTTGCCTAATGGTAGCTCCAGCCCTGCAGCTGATAGAAAACAGATTTCACTTTGCCTTGTATAAAAACATACAAATAACGAATGAATTAGCACTTTTAGTATGGCGATATAGAAGGCAGGCACAAATGGCAAGACAGGGTGGAATACGTTTTGTGTCTCAGTTGAGTTTTTATTTTAATTGTATTTATTTAAAAGGTTTATCTCACGCCTATCCCAAATTCTAGGTAAGTTAGAAAAAAAATTCATAATTTACACATCATACTGTAAAAATACCAGACAACATATACATACATAAAACATAACATCAACAAAAAGCCTACTGAAAGTAAAATGCCTTCAATTGCTTCCGAAAATCAGTAGTACAGACCATTGATCGAAGTGGCACTGAAAGCTTGTTCCATTCTGTTGGTCCTGTACTCACTTGAGTGTACATCGCGAGTAGCAGGATCATTAAGATGACGACTCCCCATTGATCTTAATGCATGGATAGGTTTGTAAATCCATATTACCTTATTAAAATAAATGGGAGCTAAGCCATCCAGTGCCTTGTGTATTAAGGTTAATAGTTTAAATGTTATTCTCCAAGCCCTGGAAACCAGTGCAACATACACAAAATCAGAGATATATGTTCTGACTGAAAAATACCTGAAAGCAAATACGCTGCTGAATTCTGGACCTTTTGTAATGCTCGGATAACCTGATCAGAAAGACCCAAGTACAATGAATTACAGTAGTTGATTTTTAGACAATATCAACACTTGCAAAATCATCCTGAAATCATCAACAAGCATCAATTTCCAAAGTTCACTCAACATTTGTAATTTAAAATAAGAAAATCTTACCACTTCATTCATTCCACAAAGAGAAATCCAAAATCACACCCGAACAAGTTACCTTGGGAAATGTTGAGATAACAGAGGAACCAGTCCTCAGAGAAAACACCTGATCACCCACTCTACTTCTCAACAATCATGACTTCAGTTTTATTCATATTTGTGGCTAATCTATTCCATGTCATCCATCTCTTAAAAATCTGCAAATATTTAGAGGTTAAATCACGTGAATCCTGCAATGTGCCAAAACAGGAAAAAAGAACTGAATATCATCATCATAAATTCTACAGCAAATCTCTAACTGCCTAAAGATCCTACGAAGAGGAGCTAAACAGATATTAGAGTAGGACAGAAAGAGTCAATTTCTGTGGAATAGCAGAGCATAAGCAGTAAAGGGAGTGGAGGAGTAGCCTAGTGGTTAGAGCAACTGCCTCGTACCCAGAAGATCAAGGGTTCGATTCCCACTTGCACTCCTTGTGACTTTGGGCAAGTCACTTTACCCTCCATTGCCTCGGAAGAAAAGGCTGGCAATCTACTTCCGGTGATACATTGCCAAGAAAACCCAGAGGTAGCTGGGTCGCTATGAGTCAACACTGACTTGATGGCACTAAAAAATAAAAAAAAAAAAGCAGTAAAGATTTCAGAACCAGTACCATAGCAGCCATCATGAAGGCTTTGATCTTAGCCATGAGGACTGCCTGTACTACCCGCAAGTTTCAGACTTGTGTTAATTCAGCCTTCTTTGCTGTATGTGTGCCCCATATAGGTGGGCTAATTAAAAAAACATTTTTATTGATGGCAAACTGTTTTACTTGTGGAAAAGAGCATTTATAAAATTATGCCAGAGATTACATTTATTTATTTATTTTTATTTATTTAAAGTCTTTTCTATACCGCGCCCTTCAAATTCAGCTCGGTTTACAAATAACATCAGTTTTGTCCAGGCACGGGTGGGGCCTGCACTGAACTTACAGAGAACAGGATAGATAAACTTGGGTTAACTGGGTAAACTATATATAGACTATAGCAGTGATGGCTAACCTTTTTGAGCCCGAGTGCCCAAACTGCCGCACAAAACCAAAGAATTTCCTCAAAGTGCCAGCACGTCAATTAAAGCCCCATTTGCATAAGGTGCTTCATTTGCATAAATATTTGCATAATGTTACCATACACTAACTTTTAGTAAACATGCCTCTTAATGAGTATATGGATAAAGAAAGACTAAAAGGTTTCTACATTACTATAATCCAGTACCAACCGCCAGGCACATTAGGAACTACTACAAACGCTGCCCATTTAGAACCCATAGCAAACCCGCCGTATCCTAACAGCACTACCAGGACTCACAAAGCACCATACTCTACCTATCAAAAGGCAACACTGCAAATATTAAACCAATACATCTCAGAGAACAACAATACATGACCTACTGGGGAAAGAACAAGTGGCAATGTCAAATAGGAATTATATAAACAGAATACCTCAGCTCAGTTACACATGCAGAACAGACCATCACCAAACAAGGAATCACAATTTAGAAACAGGAAGACAATAATTAAACTGGGAACCCCAAAAGCCAAACTTGGAATATACAACAACACTGTAGAAATAAAACTATATATTAATTTCCTCTTGTACTAAACAAAGCGCAAAAATTAATGATGCACATTTCCCAGAGCTGACATATTCCAGTTAATAAATTCAAAATAAAGAGATATTTTTCTACCTTTTGTGCATTTTTTTTCAGTTGCAATTGTTCCAGCCACTTTCTTCTGGTTTCTTCGTGTCTTCTGCTAACTCTCCATCTGCTGTCCATTTGTCCTTTCTTCTGTCTTCTTGGTTTTTTTTTCCATTCTCTCTCTACATCTGCTTTAACATACTAATCTTTCTCCTTTGGCTCTTTCCTCATTCCTATTTCATCTACTCAAAATTTACCCCTCCATCCTCAATCCCCACTTACTCTCCCAATACCCGGCCAATTGTAGATTTTTTATCCCTCCCACACAAAATATTTTTCCCCTCTCCATTTTACTCTCCCAGCCCCATCCCATTCTAATCCTCCCCCAACACCAGCTCCCTTCTAGTTCCAGCCTCACCCAGCATCCATTCCCTTCTAGTCCCTGCATCAGCCCATTTCCAGTCCTAGCAGCCCCCCAACCCAATACCAGTCCTATCCCCCCCTCATCAACCCACTTCCAGTCCTAACCCCCCATCACCCCATTTTCAGTTTAAGCCCCCCCCTATAACCCATTACCAGTCCTAACCCCCCACTTCCAGTCAGCCCCCCATAGCCCATTGCCAGTCCTAACCCCCCCATCAGCCCACAGTCCATTACCAGTCCTAACCCCATCAGCCCACCTCAAGTCCTAACCCCTCCCCATCAGCCCATTTCTTGTCCCCGGGCCCCCAGAGCCCATTATCAGTCCTAAACCCCCCCGTAGCCCATTACCAGTCCTATCCCCTTCAGACCACCTCCAGTGTTAACCCCCCATCAGCCCATTTCCAGTCCTAACCCCACCCAACAGCCCACCTCAAGTCCTAACCCCTCCCCATCAGCCCATTAGCAGTCCTAACCCCCCCCCTAGCCCATTAGCAGTCCTAACCCCCCCTCTCTAGCCCATTAGCAGTCCTAACCCCCCCCCCATAGCCCATTACCAGTCCTAACCCCCATCACCCCATTTCCAGACAGCCCCCATCAGCCCACAGCCCATTAGCAGTCCTAACCCCCCCTAGCCCATTAGCAGTCCTAACCCCCCCCTCCTAGCCCATTAGCAGTCCTAACCCCCCCAGCCCATTAGCAGTCCTAACCCCCCCTCAGCCCATTAGCAGTCCTAACCCCCCCCCCTAGCCCATTAGCAGTCCTAACCCCCCCTCTCTAGCCCATTAGCAGTCCTAACCCCCCCCAGCCCATTAGCAGTCCTAACCCCCC
Organism: Ichthyophis bannanicus; assembly: GCA_033557465.1. Lineage (NCBI taxonomy): Eukaryota > Metazoa > Chordata > Amphibia > Gymnophiona > Ichthyophiidae > Ichthyophis > Ichthyophis bannanicus. The sequence goes on from CM066032.1 coordinate 646,588,684, forward strand.
CCTAGCCCATTAGCAGTCCTAACCCCCCCAGCCCATTAGCAGTCCTAACCCCCCCCTAGCCCATTAGCAGTCCTAACCCCCCCTCTCTAGCCCCATAGCAGTCCTAACCCCCCATCACCCCATTTCCAGACAGCCCCCATCAGCCCACAGCCCATTAGCAGTCCTAACCCCCCCTCGCCCATTAGCAGTCCTAACCCCCCCTCCTAGCCCATTAGCAGTCCTAACCCCCCCAGCCCAATAGCAGTCCAAACCCCCCCAGCCCAAAAGCAGTCCTAACCCCCCCCCTGCCCATTAGCAGTCCTAACCCCCCAACACCCCATTTCCAGACATACCACATCTGCCCACTGCCAATTAGCAGTAGTAACACCCCCCCCCTCCTAGCCCATTAGCTGTCCTAACCCCCCCCCTCCTAGCCCATTAGCAGTCCAAACCCCCCCAGCCCATTAGCAGTCCTAACCCCCCCCTAGCCTATTAGCAGTCCTAACCCCCCCCCTCCTAGCCCATTAGCAGTCCTAACCCCCCCTCCTAGCCCATTAGCAGTCCAAACCCCCCCCCAGCCCATTAGCAGTCCTAACCCCCCCTAGCCCATTAGCAGTCCTAACCCCCCTCCTAGCCCATTAGCAGTCCTAACCCCCCCCCCTCCTAGCCCATTAGCAGTCCTAACCCCCCCAGCCCATTAGCAGTCCAAACCCCCCCCCCCCCTGCCCATTAGCAGTCCTAACACCCCCCCCCCGGCAAATTTAAAAAAAGAAAAAGAGGGCTCTGGCTGCTGCCGCGGACGCGGCAGCATGCAGTGTCCCGCGGGGCCCCCTCCGCCCGCTAAGCCCCTCTGCAAGGGCTTTCAGATTCGCGAGGGAGACAGCGTCTCCCTCGCGTCTCTTGTTAAGCCCGCAGGGGCTAATGGGAAATTTCCCATCAGTCCCTCGCGTCTAAAGGGGCTGATGGGAAATTTCCCATTAACCCCTACGGGCTTAACAGAGACGCGAGGGAGACGCTGTCTCCCTCGCGAATCTGAAAGCCCTTGCAGAGGGGCTTAGCGGGCGGAGGGGGCCCCGCGGGACACTGCATGCTGCCGCGTCCGCGGCAGCAGCCAGAGCCCGCTTTTTCTTTTTTTGCGGACCTTCACGCGTGCCAGCTGCAAGGCCTTCGCGTGCCACAGCTGGCACGCGTGCCATAGGTTCGCCATCGCTGGACTATAGGTTAGGTATTTACATTCTTAGGTTACCATATACATGATCTTACTAGGATTCTGGTAGAGCTATCATGCTGTGTTGGTGTCATTTATTTATTTATTTATATTCTCTTATATACCGCGCTATTCTGCATCAGTGTGGTTTGCATTGAACAAACTGAAATTACATTGAACAGGGCATTATAACTTGGAGATAACTATTTACAGGGAACATGGGCTATGGAGGGTTAAGTGGCTTGCCCAAGACCACAAGGAGCACCTGTGGGTTCACCTATGGTGGGTAGGATGGAGTGGCTGTTTAGGTGACTGGAAATGAGTGTATAAAGGTGGTGTGAAAAATGTTTGTGCTTACTTTTATGAGACCCAAGTGCAAGCATATTGAGAGTAGGAGTTTGGTCACAAAGTCCAAGTGTATTTTATAAAATAATACCTAAGCAGGTGTAAAAAGTACACCATTGCATTTACCTGCAATTATTGCAGGTTTTGTGAATCTATTTAATATAGAACATACCTACTAAGGTGACCCCTTATATGCCCAGATACTTCTCTCTGTAAACTTATAATAGTAATAATCCAGACATAATGTTCATTATGGAAACATGGCTATTGGAAACAGATAGAAGCCAATTCCATGCTGTATGTGCCTGACCCATCTGGACGTTCAAACACAGGTGCAACTGGCCTGGACATGCAGGCCGAGCCTCAATTCTGGGCTTCCGGATGTCCGGCACACTACCCGGCTAACTCAGCCAGATTCATGCATGGAGCGGCAGTGGCATGGCGTCCTGTTGCCATGCAGGAGCTGTGATCAACAGTCACCCGCCAAACCCTTCTTTCCCTGCAGCCCAATCCCTGATTGGGCCTTCCATGGCTAGGGTCAGGGTCCAGGGAATCCTCTGCACTCCCTCACCTTTCCTCCATGGCCCCAACATCTCCCGCTGTCCCTCGTCTAACCTGATGGACCCAGACGTACAGGGCCATAACCGGAATCGGCCCTTACATCCGAGTTGTGCACACCACCTACTCCTCATCGCCGCCCCTGCCCAGAGCTCCCAACACATTTCCTATGTACATTCAGGGAGCTTTGGGCAGGGAATATGGTCGCAAGCATTCAGCAGGGATAGATGTCCGAATCAGATGTCCATCCCTGCTGAACGCAGCTCGGAATCTACCCCATAGGGTTTTAATCAATCAGCTTAATATCCCAAACTTTAATGTTTTTCACTCTCCTAGAGAAAGCAAGTGTGGAAGAGGTGTCATCATAATAAAAGATGAGCTCTCTCTATCTAATAACATTGAAGGCATGGATATCTTAATTATAGAAAATGAGCAATCAGCATTTTGTCTGCTATATAGACTACCTACATCTGGCCCAAATAATCTTACAGTCTTAGTAGGTGACTTCAACCTAGCCTCATTACACAGTACCCATGCCATGTCTTTCCTCAATACCATGGCTGATATGAACTATAAACAGATTATCAACTTTCCAACAAACAATAAAGGTAATATACTGGATTTACTATTCCTGCCTAATGATATCTCAAACATTCTCAACACCCAGTACCTCAAATATTACATGTTCCATGGTCTGATCATTACTTGATCAACTTTACAATTACAAATCAATTTCCTTCTTCCATACCCCATAATAGGGCTAGTTCACAAACATAGTAACATAGTATATGACAGTAGCTAAAGACCAGTATGGTCCATCTAGTCTGCCCAGCAATGCAGTAAAAGTAGGTGCACCTGCTGCTCTGTGCAGGTCACCCCTCCCCATGCCTTTGTTTAGGGGTGTACTCACTGCTCCGTGTAGGTCAACCCTATTTGTTGAGATTGTTTCCATGCCATTTGAATTCTGTCACTATTTGCCCCCACCACTTCCATCAGGAGGAGGGTATTCCAAGCATCCACCACCCTTTCAGTGAAAAAGTATTTTCTGACAAAATCTTTCAGTTTACCCCCTTGCAGTTTCATGTTATGCCCTCTAGTTTTACAGCTTCCCTATCTTGGAAAAAGTTTGCTTGTTAAGTATTTAAAGGTCTGAATCATATCTCCCCTGTCCCTCCTTGCCTCCAGAGTGTACATATTTAAGTCTTCAAGTTTCTTCTCATACATCTTCTGACGCAGGCTCCAAATCATTTTGGTCGCCTTCCTCTGAACAGTTTCCAGTCTTTTTATATCCTTTGCGAGATATGGTCTCCAAAACTGAACACAATATTCCAAGTGAGACTCCACTAGCGACTTGTATAGTGGCATTAATACCTCTTCCTTTCTGCTGGTAATTCCTCTTTGTATGCTACCCAGCATCCTTCTGGCTTTTGCCACTGCCTTGTCATACTGTTTCGCCACCTTGAGATCCTCAAAAACAGTCACTCCGAGGTCCTTCTCCTGATCCGTGCACACCATCCTCTCGCCCCCTATCGTATATAATTCCCTTGGATTTCTGTTTCCCAAGTGGCAACTTGGGAAAATCGCAACTTGTCTCCTTGAAACAGAACAGTGGCTCCGCTCAATTCACATGGATATTAATTTCAAAAAGACTGAAGCATTATTTGTATCCAGAAGCCCAAATTTCACCCCTCCGGCTGTTGTCAACCTGTTAGACATCACCTTGCCAGTCAAAGCTGAAGTAAAATACCTAGGAGTTACTCTAGACAAAACATTAAGCATGACACATCACATAAAGAAGACTGCTAAAACAATATTCTTCAAACTCAGAACCATTCAACAACTCAGACCCCTCATTGACATTGGTGATTTCAGATCAGTTGTCCAAGCTCTTATAATGCCACATCCAGATTTCTGTAATGGTATACTACAAGGCACATCCAAGAAGAACCTACACATCCTACAAAGGGCCCAAAACGTTACTGCACGGATTATCTTTAAAGCCAAATTATCCGACCACATCTCCCCAATTTTATATGCTCTCCACTGGCTACCTGTTGCCAGTAGAATTCAATATAAAACTCTAGTCACTATCTTCAAACTCATTAATGAACTTGCCCCCTCACATCTATCAACATTAATCCAGACCCCTTCTGAAACTAGAATAAGAAGAGCAAACCTTAACATACTCCTAATCCCCAACGCTGTGAGAAAATTGAAGCAGACTACAACCAATTCTGCCTTCTCTCTTTATGCGCCCAGTCAATGGAACAAACTCCCATGCAACCTGAGAGAGATTAAAGACCTTATGTCCTTCAGAAAAGAGCTTAAAACATACCTTTTCACCCAACACTATCACAACTTACAGCCCACACTTGAACATCTTGCACATGAATACACAACTAAACTATCACAAGCTTACCCGACCTAACTCAAGCCTCGCTCCCCAGCACATGTCTCCAGCACATGTCTCCACCTACAACTCTGACAATTGTCCATACCGAATGATAGCTAGTCCGTAACGTCTGTTGAAATTAATCTCTATCCCCATCATAGAATCTATATTTTAGTATTTTTTCTATAATGGTTATTGTATATAATTACCCTGCTTATTATTGTTTACTATACTATACTATCATCTGTAAATAATGAATATTTTTTTTTCTTAATTACATAAATAGTTAACACGTTCTTTGTATGTTAGTTACACAAATGCTCAAAATGTTCCATGTAATCCAATATTCCATGTTGGTTGTTGGTTATTGTTTCTAACATGTTCTATGTAAACCGCCCCTGATCTCTGGAAGGGGCGGTATAAAAAAGCGCACAAATAAATAAATAAAATAAATAAATAAGTGCATGACACTGCACTTCTTCACATTGAATTTTAACTGCCAAGCATTAGACCATTCTTCCAGCTTTTGTAGATCTTTCCTCATGTTATCCACTCCCTCAGGGGAGTCCACTCTGTTGCAAAGTTTCATGTCATCTGCAAAAAGACAGACTTTTCCATTCAGTCCTTCAGCAATATCACTCACAAATACATTGAACAGTACCGGTCCCAGGACCGAACCATGGGCACTCCGCTAATCACCTTCCTTTCTTCTGAGTGAGTTTCATTTACCATTATCTTCTGTTGTCTCTCAGTCAATCAATTTCTGATCCAGTTCACCACCTTTGGACCCATCCCCAAGCTGTTAAGTTTATTGATAAGCCTCCTATGAGGAACAGTACCAAAGGCTTAGCTGAAATCTAGGTAGATCACAGTATCAAAGGCTTTGCTGAAATCTAGGTAAATCTAGGTAGATCACATCCATTGCATGCCCTTTATCTAGTTCTCAATCAGATTTGTTTGGAAAGATCATCCTTAGGTAAAACCAAGATGCCTCGGATCATGCAACCTGTTGGTTTCAAGAAAGTTCACTATTCGCTCTTTCAGGAGCGCCACCATTACTTTTCCCCGCCATAAAGGTAAGGCTTACTGACCTATAATTTGTCACTTCTTCCCTATTACTACTTTTCCAGTCCTGTGGAACTTCTCCTGTCTCCAAGGATCTATTAAAAATATCCTTTAACGGCCCTGCAAGAACCTCTCTGAGCTCTTTCAGTATCCTGGTATGTATCCCATTCGGTCCCATGGCCTTGTTCACTTTCAGTTTTGCAAGGTGTTCTAACATATCATCTTCTGTGAATGGTGTGGTATCTACTCCATTCCCATTTGTATATTTGCCAATCACAGGTGATCCTTCTCCAGGATTTTCTTTAGTATTAACATTTTTACTTTTTCAATGTTACTTTCCAACGAATCTCTTCCCACCACTTTTGAGTCCTGCAATTCCACCTCTGATTTTCCTCCTCTCCCGAATATACCTGAAAAATGGTTTGTCGCCACACTTCACATCTTTAGCCATCTTTTCTTCCGCCTTTTATTTTGCTATCCTTCTCATTTATCTCTTTTAGTTTTATCCTGTATTCTTTTCTGTGTTACTCTGTTTGCAAACTTCTGAATTTTGGGAAAGATGTGTTTTTTGCCTTTATTTGTGCAGCCACTTCTTTGGAGAACCAAATAGGTTTCCTTTTCCTCTTGTTTTTATTTACTTTTCTTACATATGTATCTGTTGCCCTTTTTATTGCCCCCTTTAGTTTAGCCCACTGCAGTTCCACTTCCCTTATTCCCTCTCATCCTGCCAACTCCTCCTTCAGGCACTTGGCCATTTTACTGAAGTCAGTGCTTTTGAAGTCTAGGACTTTGAGCTTGCTGTGATTGGACTCCACCTTGGCTTTTATCTCAAACCACACCGTGTGATGATCGCTGCTGCTCACCCAGATATTTGACACGTTTTCTCCATTGGTGGGTACTAAATCCAGTATCGAGTTTCCTTGGTTGGTTCCATCACCATTTGTCTAAGTAATGCATCTTGGAAGGCATCCACAATTTTTACTTCTTTCCAGATTTGCAGAAGGAATATTCCAGTCCACATTGGGTAGATTAAAGTCACCCAATATGATCACTTCCCCCTTCATGGCTATCTTTGCAATATCAATAATCAAGTCGCTATCCATTTCTTTGGTTTGAGTTGGAGACCTGTAGATTACACCAGTATGGATGACAGTGCCATCTCCTCTTTGCAACAAAATCCACAGCGCTTCTTTTTTTCCCCCATGTCCCCTGCATTTCAGCAGTTATAAGAAATTCGACAAAACCTATTCTTAAAGGATATCCTTTCGAATGTCAACTCTGACTTGAATGACTTAAATATAATCCTAAATAATTGGAATTCAACCATATCTACAGCTACTACTGCACCAGCTTCTCATTCTAATAGAAGATATAAACAATCTGAAGCAATGTTCCCACTAACCTGCACTGGGTCCACCGCCAACATTCCTGCCAGCAGAGGGGGGGCGAAGAGGAAGGGGAGGGAGAGGGGGTGCAGAGCGATCGACGCTCTGCCCCTCCCCCCACCAGCAGGAATGCCGGTGGCGGATCCGGCGCAGATTAAAGAGAACATTGCAAGGGTGCTGCAGCATGTGTTAGACCATGTGTGCCGCAGCACCCTCGCAATGTTCTCTTTAATCTGCACAGGGTCCTCCGCCGGTGGGGGGGAAGGGCAGAGCTCTGATCGCTCTGCACCCCTCCCCCCCCACCGTCAGGAATGTTGGTGGTGGACCCAGCGCAGGTTAACGGGAACATTGATCTGAAGAATGGTACTCTCACGATCTAAGGAACATAAAAGACACTTAAAGAAATTGGAGCGTACCTGGAGAATCTCTAAATCAACAGAACATAGAATGCTTTACATGAAAACACTTCAACTTTACCGAGAATCCCTCAATAATAAGAGGAATGTGTACAAAAATGCTCTTGAATTCACAGAATCGCCCTAGAGAACTTTTTGAAATTGTGAAATCCTTAACTCATGCTCCCAGTGCTGAATCAAAGAATCTCAGCATCAATCCACAGGCTTTAGCAAATCATTATGGCCCCAATTCTATAACGTGGATAGCAGGGCTGCATGTCCCACTGGGATGTGAAGCCCCGCTATCTGCCTTTGTCGTATTCTGCTTCCCATCCCCCTGCACAACTGTGCATGCTGCGGGGGTGACAGTGGGGTGGAGAGTGGGAGGGGCATGGGCGGGGCTGGTGCCTGGACATACAGGGCCAGTTCTGCTCACGGCCCTGTACGTCCTAGGAGCACCGGGGGGACGGCCGGAGTATTCTATCTTAGAGGTGGAATAAGCACTGGCTGCTCCTCCAGAATGGCCGACCAGGCCCCCTGAGGCAATAGAGGCACACAAGGTGGGTCCCCGCTACCTGCTCAGAGCCCTGGCTGCCCCCCATTGGGGATCAGGCAGCAGGGAATCAGGGTCTCAGCAGTCAGTGGGCTGGTTCTGCCATGGGGAAGACGTCCCTGTGGCATCGCAGGGGCAGCTGGGCCGTCTCACAAGGCCCGCTCCTGCATCCGCGGAAGCATCTTGCTCCCACGGTGCAGAATCAGGTCCTAACGGGCTCCTTCTAGTATCGGGTTCCTCATGAATAAGATAAATCTGTCAATAATGCCTCAGCAATATCTTCACAGAACAACGTGAATCACCCGACAATATGGCATTCATTTCACCAGGCCAATCTAACAACATAATATCAAATATCAATACAATATCTAGTCTTGACCCATGCCCAGTCAGCTGGTTAAAAATAGACCATGCAGGACTGGCAATGATCATCCTCAACATGGTTTCATTTGTCATTAACCCAAGGCTATATGCCCAGCGCTCTAAAGAAAGTGATTATCTGTCCCATCTTAAAACATAAGTCTATGGATAAATCATGTCCCAACTCATTCTCCAGCCTTCCATTCCTGGCAAAAATAATTGAAAAAACTGTACAAATCCAACTTCAAGACCACATTGACTTATTATGCCCCATTAAACATGCACCAGTATTGATTCACACAGAATCATAGTGTTGAGACTTTATTATTAGCCCATTTTGACAAACTCATAAGAGGAATAGATAATTCAAAATGAACATTTATCCTTATTTTTCTAGGTATTGCTTCTGCCTTTGAGCCCATTAATCATAACATTCGGCTAGAGAGGCACCAGCAAATTGGAATACATGGCACCACCCCTCAATGGTTTCAATCCTATCTGACCGCACTCAACAGGTTAAAAATTGGTCAAATATCATAAAATCCATACAGTCAGCAGCAAAGCATACTGAAGGTTCAGCCCTTTCAGAGCTATCTATCTACAGCCGATATGTAGTATCATCCAAAAATTCAAAGAAGGGTATAACATCTATGCTGATGACATAATGATATACCTACATTTTGACATTACAAATCCTAACCTCAAGCAGATAACCATTGTGATTCTTCACTGAAGGAAAAGGTTATTTTCTCATAACCTAAGGATTAACTATAAAAAAAAACCCTGAGGTTTTATATGTCACTAGGAACCAAGACTTTATCCCACATCCTACTTTACTTGTCAAAGAGGCTCTTCTAGAGGGAAAAATGAAGTTAAATATCTAGGTGTTACCTTAGATCAATCTCTCAGCTTAGCTACACACATAAAATGAACTATTAGTACAATCTATAATAAGTTAAGAATGATCCAACAGTTGAGACCTCTACTATCAAACTATGACTTCAGATCTGTACTATGTCTTCAGATCTGATTTGCCCCCACTTTGACTATTGTAATAGCGTATTTCAGGGTCTTTTGAAACAAGCATTAAGTCAACTATAGATGGCTCACATCTATAGTATAATACATAAAGCTCACATTACTGCATGTATAAAACATAACGCTCACATTACTGATCACATCACTCCTATGTTATACAATCTGTACTGGTTGCTTATCCAAAGCAGAATTAATTATAAATCTCTGTTGATCACATTCAAGCTCATGAGGAACATAGCTCCATCGTACCTAAGCTACATGATTAACAAAACTTCAAAAGAACGATTAAGAACAGTATACACTGTGAACACAATACCCGTTCCTTGCAACTTTCGAAAATGTATGAGCAATAGAGCATTTACTTTCTTTGCACTAATACTTTGGAATTCTCTCCCAGAGAAACTAAGATTTCGAAAAGAAATCACACATTTATTTATGGAGTATTTTGGAAATTAGCAGGACCCTCAAAATGTATCCAACTTAATCTACCACATAGTAACATATAGTAAATGATGGCAGACAAAGACCAGTATGGTCCATCTAGTCTGCCCAGTAAAATGGCAAGAGTAGGTGCACCTGCCGCTCTGAGCAAGCCACCCCTCCCCATGTCTTTGTTTAGGACACCCCTATTTGTTGAGAAATTAGATAGTTAAGTTTATTTTGATTTTATCCTGTTGCTGTAAAGGGATCCACTGTGTCTGTCCCATGCCATTTTGAATTCTGTCACTGTATTTGCCCCTACCACTTCCATCGGGAGGGCATTCCGAACATCCACGTCCTTTCAGTGAAAAAGTATTTCCTGACATTGCCTTTCAATTTACCCCCTTGCAGCTTCATGTTATGCCCTTTAGTTTTACAGCTTTTACAGAGGTTTGTTTGTTCATTATTTCTCTAAGTATTTAAAGGTCTGAATCATATCTCCCCTATTCATGCTCACCTTTCTATTCATGATGGTCTCATTAGTAATTTTTTGTTTTTGTACATAAGTTAATTATAAGACCATTCTTTGATCATCCACCTGGTATTGTATTTTTGGGATAATATATCCATCAATTTTCATTGTTTAAGTTATACTGTTACAATTTAGTCTAAGTTTGATGCAATTGTTTGAGGTTCATTGTAAACCGCTTTGATTACTTGGTACAGCGGTATAAAAAAACTCAAATAAATAAATATCACAGAAAGAATTCAACCTATCCTAAAAAGTGGTTTTATTGCCAGGTTTCTTTTCATTTTACATATCAGAATAAGATTTTACTGTTTCTTTAGATTCTCATTTCAGCCTCACTCAGTACCAAGTAGCTTTCTAATGAATAGAAACAAAGATGATCACTACCCAGTGGGACAGCAGGACACCGTTCTTACAGGAAAGACGTCTTGCATTCAGAACAATCATTCCATAGAGGGGCACCAAACAGTCACCATGAAGCATGCGGTTTCCAATGGCAAGTTTTATTGTACCCAGGGATTCACATAAAGGAGATAAAAGCTTTGCAATAAAGCATTAGCGTAAGAAGATAAAGTTCTATTATAAGGAAATAACACAAATCTAACCAAAGGACATCAGTATATGGAAGGTAGAGAAATGAACAGTGTAGTAGAAAGAGTACTTTAGTAAAGGAGTCAGAGCCGTATGGTAAGAGGATGTTGGTTTCTTTGCTTCTTTTTGGCAAAGATCAAATGCCAATTAATGGAGTTGCTTTACAGATGAAATTAGAGATAAGCAGTTTGGGTGCACAAACCTAATACTGTTCGGGTCTCAAGGAGTGATTATTTTCATCTCCATATGGTCAGGCAATTCAAACCATTATTTAATAAATCTGACCTGGTAATTCTATTCATACATCAGTAACCTTCCAGCTTGATTACTGCAATGTTTTATATGTTGGGTTCCTTCTCAAATTATTGAGCTGTCTGTAATTAGTGTAAGATGCAGCCACTCATCTTGTTTGGTTGTGAGCTTCAATATAATTCCACATCTGAAAGCATTTCGCTGACTGCCATATCTTACTGGTCTCAATTTAAGGCCTTGTGTCTGACTTTCCAGGCATTAAACAGACTTGGCCTGGTTTTTTGCATGATAGATGGTGGCATTCATTAAGGTCCACGTCTGATGCTTCTTTAGTGGTCACATCTTTTAAGGAGGCCAGGCTAGTGTGGATGTGTATATAAAAACAGGACAGCAAATAAAGACCATTTGGCCAAGCAAGCCCTTCCATACAACTACTATAGTCCCTTTGCTTGCTTCATCCCAAGTTTGTGTAATAAGCTATCTAGGATGACCTACCTGCAAAGTATTAGCTGTGTCTTTGTCACCTGTTAAAGACCTGGATCTTTGTCAAGCAGACGAGTCTTAGTGCGTGAGACATTAGATTTTTGCTTACTGAAGAATGTAACGGTTTATATTATTGCTTTTCTTTTTGACTGTATTGCATAAAGTACTGATATATTGAGAGCAAACTAGGATATGTTTATTTTTATTTATCTTAGATTGTATGATCTCTGGGACAGAAATATCTATTATACCTCAATGTAACAGGCCTTGAGATTGGCTTTGGAAAGTGAGTGAATCGCAATCCAATCCAAATGTGATTTTTTAACATAATGGTATTTTATTCATTTTATGTGCCTGCATATTTTTACTTGTTTAGGTTTCATTGGCTGTTATATTTATTGATCTGTGACTTTTATGTATTATTTATGATTCGTTAGGTTTGTTAGATGAACATAAGAACATAAGTATGCCATACTGGGTCAGACCAAGGTCCATCAAGCCCAATATCCTGTTTCCAACAGTGGTCAATCTAGGTCATACGTAACTAGCAGTTTCCCCAAAAGACACAGGTTCCACAATGCTTGTATTAGGTCAAGCATTGATATCCTGGGTCCCTTCTTAATAATGGTTTATGGACCTTTCCTCCAGGAACTTCTCCAAACCTTTTTTAAACCCAGCTACACTAACAGCCTTTACTACATCCTCCGGTAACAAATTCCAGAGTTTGATTACACGCTGAGTGAAAAAAATATTTTCTGTTATTAGTCTTAAATAGTTTACCCTGTAGCTTCATTGCATGTCCCCTAGTCTTTCTATATTCTGATAATGTAAACAATCGATCTACGTTTACCCGCTCCACTCCGTTCATTAATTTATAGACTTCTATCATATCTCCCCTCAGCCGTCTCTTTTCCAGGTTAAAGAGCCCTAACCTTTTTAGCCTGTCTTCATAGGGGTATCCTTCCATCCCCTTTACCATTTTGGCGGCTCTTCTCTGAACCCTTTCTAATAACACTATATCCTTTTTAAGATATGGCGACCAGAATTGCACACAATATTCAAGGTGCGGTCTCACCATGGAACGATATAGAGGCATTATAATATCCTTTGATTTATTTTCCATTCCTTTCCTTATGATACCTAGCATTCTATTTGCTCGCTTTCAGCCGCTGCACACTGGGCCGAGGGTTTTAACATGTTATCCACAATGACGCCTAAATCTTTTTCCTGGGTGGTGGTTCCTAATGTGGAACCCTGCATCATGTAACCATAGTTTGGGTTGTTCTTCCCTAGGTGCTACTTTGCACTTGTCCACATTAAATTTAATCTGCCATTTTGATGCCCAGTCTTCTAATTTATCAAGATCCTCTTGCAATTTTCCACAATCCTCTTGGGTTTTAACAACTTTAAATAGTTTTGTGTCATCTGCAAATTTGATAACCTCACTCGTTATTCCCTTTTCCAGGTCATTTATGAATATGTCAAAAAGCAGCGGACCCAGCAGAGATCCCTGGGGTACACCACTATTCACCTTTCTCCATTGGGAAAATTGGTCATTTAGCCCTACCTCTGCTTTCTAACTTTTAATCAGTTCCTGATCCACAATAGTACACTGTCTCCTATCCCATGACTTTTTAATTTTTCCAAAAGTCTCTCATGAGAGACCTTGTCAAAGGCTTTCTGAAAGTCCAAATATACTATATCAACCGACTCACTTTTGTCTACCTGTTTATTCACACCTTCAAAAAAACATAACAGATTAGTAAAACAAGATCTTCCTTGTCTAAAGCCATGATGGCTTTCTCCCATTAAGCCATGACTATCTACATGTTCAGCAATTTTGTTCTTTATGATGGTTTCTACCATTTTTCCCAGTACTGACATCAGTCTCACCGGTCTGTAGTTCCCCGGATCACCCCTGGAACCCTTTTTAAAAATTGGCGTTACGTTGACCATCCTCCAATCTTCAGGTATTACAGATGATTTTAATGATAGTTCACAGATTACTAATAGCAGGTCTGCAATCTCATATTTCAGTTCTTTCAACACCCTTGGATGTATATCATCCGGCCCAGGTGATTTGCTACTGTTCAGTTTATCTAATAGTTGTAATATATCTTCCCGATGTATTGATATTTCCTTCAATTCTTCCGCACCTTTAAATACCACTTCAGTCATGGGTAACATCCCTACATCTTCCTCAGTAAAGACCGAAGCAAAGAATTCATTCAGTCTCTCCGCTATCGCCTTGTCGCCTCTTAGTGCCCCTTTAACCCCTCTATCATCTAATGGACCAACTGACTCTCTCATAGGTTTTTTGCTATGAATGTACTTGAAAGTGTCTTTATTACGTGTTTTTGCTTCTGCTGCAAGCTTCTTCTCAAATTCTCCCTTTGCCTGCCTTATCAATGCCTTGCATTTAACTTGCCAGTGCTTGTGCTGTTTCCAGGTTTCATCGTTTGGCTCTTTTTTCCATTTCCTGAAAGATGCTTTTTTGGCAACAACAGCCTCTCTGACCTCACCTTTAAACCATGCTGGCAGTTTTTTGGACTTCCTTCCACTTTTCTTAAAGCGTGGAATACAGCTGGTCTAGGTTTCCAAGATAGTATTTTTCAACAACACTCAAGCTTGATGTAAGTCTTTAACCTTTGCAACTGCTCCTTTTAGTTTTTTCTTAACTATTTTGCTCATTTTATCATAGTCTCCCTTTCGAAAGGTAAAAGGTAGTACTGTGGATTTCCTTACTATCCCTCCTCCACTAATTAAATCAAACGCGATCATGCTATGATCACTACTGCCAAGTGGCCCCAACACCCTTATCTCTTGCACCAGATCTGATGTTCCACTAAGGACTAGGTCCAATATGGCTTTCCCTCTGGTCGGTTCATGAACCAGCTGCTCCAAGAAGCAGTCATTTATTTCATCTAGGAACTTTATCTCCCTAGCATGTCCTGCTGTGACACTGACCCAGTCAATACCGGGGTAATTCAAATCACCCATTATTATTATTGTGCTGTAACGTTTGTTAGCTTCCTTGATTTCTTTGAGCATTTCATCATCCATTTGTTCATTCTGGCCAGGTGGTCGATAGTACACTTGAAATCACTTGTTGTATGTGACCTCGAATATCAGCAGTGATTCATCAAGTTATAAAAACATTCCACATCTGCATCATGAGCTGAGAACAGTCTACCCCAAATCTTGTGAATTTGTATAATATTGGGGGAAGATATGTAGTGCCCTGCCACTCAACTCTATTGGGGATACCATCACAGCCAATGTGGGAGAATTAAACTTTCGGTTTAAAAAAAAAAAAAAGAGTGAGAGCTTTGCACTTGTGGTCCCAGGCCAGATAATGCAGCTCTGAGGTTATATAAGGTTACCAGATGACCTCTATTTTGAGGGAGCATCCTAGATTCCATGAACTACAACCACCCTCCTATCTCCAATTTCAGTGGGGATAGAGGTAAAGGACTTTGCTTCTCCTGTATACCCCTTTAATGCAGGCTTCTCAATCCTGATAGAAGATGAAAAATTAACGTCTGTCTTAAAAAAGGAGGAATTTTGGAAATATACAAAATGTTTATCTATAAAGTTTAAGCATATATGTATGTACGCACGCTTATAACTCGAGAAGGGCCACTACTGTCTTTTTTAAACTTTTGAAATTAGTAGATGCTACTTAGACTGGTTATTTTGAAATATATGAGAAAAAGATACCTTAGAAAGGAGGACCTCTGGCCCACCCAGCCCAGCTCAACCCCACCCAGGTACCTCAGATTTGCTCTTCAAAAATCTGGTAATCCTAGATATATGGACTTCAAAAAATGCTTACAAACCCTTATTCTCATTAACAGCTTGTCTTATGCTGTGCTTACACCCAAGTTGGTTGGAAAATTTTAATTCCTTCACAGGCAATCTTTCTTTAGGTGTGCTTTTACACTCTACCAGACACCTCTCATTTAAAGACTCTAATATTTTTAGCAGTTAAAAAAATAAACCATGTCGAAATACAGAACATGGATAGAAATGAGTGAGGAACACAAGCTAGGAAAGGGAGCCAAAAGTAGAGAACGACAGATCAATCTGACCTATTCATCATATCTCGAGCTGTCTGTTTAATCCAGGACATCAGCCAGGGTGATGTATTGCTGATGTCATCAAGAGGAACCCTTAACAAGGCAGCCAAGCAGACAGCTGCTGGTCAGTGAGTGGCTTAGCACACGCCAGTCGAGCCAGGACACAGTAATGAAGCACATCAATCACTGAGCACCCTACTGGTCACGCTTAACTACCAAACATATTCTTAGCCTGAAAGTCTGAGGCAGTGGAGGTCTAGATCTCAAAATAAATAGGGCTGCCCCTATCACTATTTGATAGTGCAGACTGCAGACCCCTCAAAACCCTATACAGTCTATGCCCCACACGAAAAAGAGGAATAGGAGGTGTGTATACCACGACATAGTGCAATATTCCTTCCCCCATCAAAAAAAGGGCTACTGCTTCCCCAAAAATCCTTGAAGTATAGAAGCTTTTTCTTTGACAATGATGTGGAGGGTCAACAAAATCAAGCAGTTGTTTGCCACTTGCTGTCAAGACAATGCAGCCCTAACCCGAACACACAGGGTCCATCTCTACTACTTACTACTACTACTCATTCTTTGTATATTGCTACAAGGCATATGCGACGCTGTACAGACACATGTAAGAGACAGTCTCTGCTCATAAAGGTTTACGGTCTAGTCAAGACAGACAACACAACAATTGGGGACTAGGATATATCTAGGGGAATCGTAAGGAAACATAGGTGAACAGGAGACTAGGGGGGATCAGGATCCAAAAGCAGTCTCAAAGAAGTGAGTTTTTAACATGGATTTGAACAGGACCACAGATGGAGCCTGACGTACTGACTCAGATAGTTTGTTCCAGGCATAAGGAGCAGTAAGGTAAAAAGATTGAAATATGGAATTGGCAGTGGAAGAGAAGGGCACAAATATCTTTATCTTTATTTCCAAACTTGATTAACCACCCAGGCCAGGCATCAGGGAGGTGTACAATAGAACAAATAATGGCTGCATTAAAGAGAGAAAAGAACACCAAAGTCATGATAGGACACAGGAGAGATAGAGAGCATAGAGCATGCGATGAAAGAAGGAGGAAGGGATATGTTACGTGAAACCTAGGCAGGGGGAAGTTCGAAGGCGATGCCGAAGAAATGGGTCTTCAGCATCGCTTAAATCAAGGGAAGGACTGTTCAGCATGGAGGGTGGATGGTAGGGAATTCCAAAGGGCCGGGCCAAGGAAGAAAAATGCGGAGTGGCATGGCAAGTAAGTTCTAGGTGCGCACGAGCCGGGGAGGGGAGAGACAGGCGGTTGTTGTGGATGGAACGGAGGGCACGGGGAGGGGTGTACATGTGTAATAAATCAGCCAGATATTGTGGAGTGCCAGTATGAAGTGCCTGGTGCACGGTGATAAGGATCGTATACTGAAACTGGTATTGGAGGGGGAGCCAGTGCATGGTGATAAGGATCGTATACTGAAACCGGTATTGGAGGGGGAGCCAGTGCCTGGTGCACGGTGATAAGGATCGTATACTGAAACCAGTATTGGAGGGGGAGCCAGTGTAGGTCAAATAGGAGGGGAGAGACGTGATTAGTGCGGGAGGTGTGAGTAATAAGTCGGGTGGCTGTGTTTTGCAGTAACTGTAACCGATGGATCTGGTAATGAGGAAGACCCGCCAGGACAGAATTACAGTAATCAAGTCTGAACAGGAGGGGGCACACTGTGAGGGTAACCAGGGAAGGCGGTGGGAGAACGGAATGCACTGCTCTCAACTGGCACAGCGTAAGAAATAGAAGGGACTTGCCAGAAGTGTGGAATTCCTGAGGAAGGGTGTAGGGAGGGATAAGAGAGGAAAGGTATTGAGGAGCAGCTGAATGAAGGTCCTTATAGGTCAACAGTAGAAGTTTGAACTGGATGTGGAAATGGATACAGAACCAATGAAGTGACTTGAGAAGAGGGGTGACATGAGCATAGTGATAGTGGCGGAAGATTAGCCGTGCAGCTGAGTTTCGAACAGATTGAAGTGGGGAGAGATTGTTCAGAGGAAGACCAGCAAAGAGGAGGTTGCAGTAATCTAGATGGGATATGACAAGAGAATCAGTAAGGGTCTTAGTAGTGTGTTCAGAAAGGAAGGGATGAATTTTGCCAATGTTACAGAAAAGGTCCCTGCTCACAGGAGCTCGCAATTTATTACGATAGAAACATACAACTAAAAGGGGACTAGGATATAACAAAGAGAAATGGTTATGACACACAAGGGTAGTCAACAGGAGAATAAAGGATTAGGATCCAACATCTCTCAAATGTTACCACTACCTATTCTCTTGAGGCGTACAAACTCTGCCTCCCTGTGCCAGTATCCTAGACTCCCTCAGCCTGTCCTGGTCTCTTAAAGCCATTAGCCTCTACTGTTCTCCCTGTGTCTTATTTCACTATCACCTTACTGGATTAACTGGTATCCAGCTGAGTAACAATTTGTAAAGCTTGTTCAGTTAGCAATTCTTATTATGTCATTAGAAGAAAAGGATTAATAATTGGGAGTTCAGACTGGCTCAGTACTGATTCAGATCCTATTTATGCAGGAATGCTGTAAGAAACCTTATCACAGCCTCCCAGGGCGATCATTAATACGTAGAAGTATTTAGCTCACGCCTTTCTCAGAAGTTCAAGGTGAGTTACATTCAGGTACTATAGGTATTTTCCTCTCCTTGGAGGGCTTACAATCTAACAGGCTGATGCAGAAAGCTAACGCCACATTTAAGCACATTTTTAGATCCTCCCCATGCAGGAAATAGACAAATGCCAGCTGAAAAACTAGCACCCCATTAACGACACCTGTATTTAAATGAATACTAATTATTTAAATGTATTTTAATCTGCTGGGATTTTTCATTCAGCCATAGCACCAAAATTTTAACTGCAGGGTCTGAGTAGAAGTAAACCTCTAAAGCTGCCCCCGGCAGTAGTTTGATGGCACTGGGTGCTTTCCCCGATGCCTAGATTATCTTCTCCCCAGATGATCGGGCAAAACCCCCAATGTCATCAAAACACTGTTGGACTGTGCCGGCAAAAAATAATCCCTGGCACCCTCTCCCCCAACAGTAGGAGAGAAAAGGAACATGGGATGATTTGCATCTTGAACAAATGGAAGAGTCTCCCTTCGGGCACTTAACAAAACCTTAAAATAACGGCACGAAAAAGGCTTTACTTGCTAGCCTAAAGGTTCTTTATCAAGGAACTTGTGCACATAGACAGACACAAAAAAAAAATATATATATAAAGCTGAACTGAAACGGGTTTCCTGGTGTTCCAGTACTGTGCGGTTCATCAGTCTGTCATCCGGTTAGATAAGACATTGCTGTGTGCGGATAAAGCTACTGTTTTCATATTCTATCTAAAGAGAAATAGCCACAAAGCAGAGAGATGACCGAAGGAAAAAAATGCAAATTAGCCACCGGTGCTTGGAGAACAAGCCAAAGTAGCACAGACTTCTTTTGCAAATGTGTTTAGCTTGCTCTCTCAGTTTAACTCTGCAGTGGCTCATTTGCATAATCTAACCATCCTGCATTGCACATTCAAAAGTGTGTTGTCAGGAACATTAAACAATCGATCCAGCATGGGTCTAGCGCCGGCTTTCTGCATCGGCCTGTAAGTTTGTACCTGAGGCAATGGAGAGATCATGGGGAACAGCAGTGGGATTTGAACCTGGCTTGCCTGGTTATCAGCCCATTGCTCTAATCATTAGGCTAGTCCTCTATTTCAACCCTCAAAATCACAAAAAAACTTTTTTATCCTTGCTAGGAGATATGAACTTTAATTCTCTCACCATTGGACATAAGTGCTATGCCGCCAATGTATAAATAATAATAATAATAATAATAATGAACCCATGGTAAAAATCAAAGGAGGCTCCCATGCTAATACTGGACATGGGTGGAATGGAGACTGCTCTCTCTTCACCTTTGACTAGAACCATTCAAATTCTGAATGGAAATCAATGCCCTGCACAAGTCTGTGATGTCACCAATTAATTAGTAAGTTACCCTGGTTAAATAAAAGTAAATATTGCTTAGTAATCCAGCTATGAATCTAAAACACTTGTACAAATTTCCATCTCACTGCTATATTTCTTGGTAAATGTAATTAATTCTCAAATTGGTATACAGAACATACATGTTCCTATTTTGGGCCTTTAGAAAATGACTGCAGAAGCTGACAAGGGAAGATGGATGGTGCATAGCCTGCACTCTGGCTGAACAGAATACATATGTAAGGAATCCCCTCTCCCCTCGTCAGTCACTTGCTTTCTAAGAGCAAACTGCTTTTGTATCTGCAGATCCAATGACCTCCCTCTGAATAAAGAGAAGGGACTGGGCAGTAAATCGGTGCTCCTCACATATCAGCCCCACAGTAAATCCATATACTCTCCTTGCCCTCTTTATTATCACATTCACAGTATGAAGTTATGAGCTTCCTTACAGCTCCTGCTATAAAAATCTGATGGATGGCAGGAAAACCTCAGGGAGTTAATATATTCTCCCATTAAATTTTACTTTAATTGGTCTTTGAGTCAATCAGAAATTCACTAGACAGTGAATTAAAAGAGAAAGAAGGAAGAAAGGAAGAGAAGAAACCGGAGGAAAGGGAAAAGATTTCTCTTCATAATTCTTATATTAAAATGCAGATTCTGTCCAGATGAGATCATCAGTCTACAGCAAAAGCATTTCTACACGGCAGCGTCTGCAGTGCTTTTGCAGACTCCAGCAGCCATCAGTCTGCACAGCCCACTGCTTTGCTTGCATAGTAACTGTTAAACTAATGGGCTTCAAGAAAGGCCTAAATTACCCAATTAGACCTTTCATAGACTACAGAACCTACTTAATTTCAAGGGAAAGAATTTCTATATCTTGTAAATGGAAAACCAAGCAAGGAGAAAGACAGACAGTCAAAATCAGATGGTAAGGTTTGTTCCCTGAAAGAGATACTAATAATTTTTTATGGGGATGAGCCCCAGGGACATCATGTCACTGTAAGCATGATTCTCCAGGGTAAAGCAGAGGTCTGAGAGAAGTGCTCCCTCAAGGCTATGCTAACATAGGGAAATGTTTGAGGGGAGGAGTCTATTGGCTCCTGTCTTGAGCCTCATTGTATCTCAGATACCCTAACATACAGCACTCCTCAGGCTTGCTTTCATGATCCTGAAGAACCAGGAGAGAAGTTAAGTCTCAAGCTTCCTGTTTTTTTTTCTGAGCAACATTACCAGACCATGCTTCCACCCAAAAGAGAAGGGCTATAAGGCTTAAGAGTTGCTATTAAACATCAGCAGTGTTAAGTAGTCTGACCTTAGAAAGACTCCATGCTACACCAAACTGAACTACGGAGAGATGCTTAAGAGAGGCCAGCCAATGGAGAGGGCATGGGTTCCGGTCCTGTAGAATGGGTAAAGGAGGGAGGACTGGAGAGTGTGAAAAAAATAAAGTAAGACAACGGGATAGAATAGAGTGGTTTAAATGGCCCAATCCGAAGGTGACAGCAGAAGTCACAAGGGGCACTGAAAGAGGACAATCTCGGGGTTGGTAGCCCTATTACAGTGGGGAATGGATATGGGGCACATTAGCAGAAGTCCCACCCACCATACAAACAATACAGGAACCAGTACAATGTTTCTGATTTTGTTATGAGTTTGAGGGTTTTTTGTTTTTTTCTTACTATTGTTCTATGTAAATCACTCAACTGTACACCTGTTGTGCTCTGACATTTGTTATTGCACACTCTGAGTTCATTGTAAATAGTTTTGACTTGTAGAAAATGGTATAGAAAAGATGTTAAATAAATAAAACAGAGGACAAGGAAAGTGGATTATCACAGCAGTAGCATGACAGTACCACATCGATACTGAAGAGAGGTCATCTTGAACTGTTCTGCTCAGGAGTGGTTTGGGGAAGGCTGTAAAAGCAAGGCATGGAGCAGCTGGTATTGGGCGCCCTTAATAGCAGCATTCACAGAGCAGAATGCTGCAAGGTGATTTCTCACTAGTTAAGGATTATTAAGTGAGATTTAAATAGCACAGGTTATGTTCCCCTCTTTGTGGTTTGTTGTAATTATTATGATTTGATGTTGTTTAAAGTTGTTGCCGTTCCATTTCTACCCACTATATAAAGGTTTGCATTTACATTAAAAAAGGGTTTTTATTGGTTCAAATGGGGGAGCGTGCCCAAGTTATATCATTTAATAGATACAACTGGTTAAGTGATGTACAGGGAGACTGCAAGGAGAAATCAGACATTAGTGGCACAGCTCTATCCGTATTCACCCAAGGAAAGACAAAGACCTTAGGGGCATAGCGCTCCTCTTGGCTCTTGCAGAAAAGCCTTTGTCCTACTCTATGAGGCTAGAGTGTGAAAAGGTTATGTAAATCTCACCATCTGAGACAGGCTATGCTGCACAACAGCACCCTCTCTGCTACCCGAATAGGAAGTCAAATCTGGGCCTGACCTCCAAATGAACTCTGCACATTACGGAAAAGAGACAGATTAATCTCCAGAGAGTATGCATATGTACATGTGAGGGTGATCTGCGTAATTATGAAAATGAGATTGTTTACAAGAGACTTCGGACTCCACTTGCTCTGAATGCCCCTAAAAAGAGTAGTAGAAGTTCTAATCGGCTAACACAAGCTAACTGGTTGTGGTTAAGCAATTTCACTATTTAAAGCACCATTTGATAAGGACAACCGTTTTTAGTGTACTGATCCGATGGCACAGACATTTACACAACCGTTCTTCCACAGACTGTCCTCGTGAGCAAGCAACCATGCACAGGATACAGTATCTCTCTCCAGAACTTCTAATCAACAGCTAATGGCACTATTTTGAAAATTCAAATAGAAGATTTGTGATCCTTTCTTTTCTCACCCAAGTTTCACATTTCCTACAGTTTCGGTTCATGGCAGCTGCAAAGGCCTTCTCATTCCAGATTTACATCAGATGTATACATTTTTCAATGCTGGAGGAACGATACTTATTTCACATGCTTAGTCTTTTAACACTCTTCTGTATATCACTTTGTGATTCCTAAAAAGGCAATTCAAAATCTAAATGAATTTACAAGCCTATACTTATTACTGTAGGGATTACATAACATAAGATATGCATACTGGGTCAGACCAAGGGTCCATGAAGCCCTCTATCTTGTTTCCAACAGCAGTCACAAGTACCTGTCAGGTTCTATGCTGCTTGTCTCAGGGGTAAGCAGTGATTTCCTCTGACCACATTAATAATGATTTATGGACTCTTCCTCCAGGAACTTGTCCAAACCGCTTTTAAACCCAGCTACACTAACAGCTTTTACTACATCCTCTAGTAATGAATTCCAGAGTTTGATTACACATTGAGTGAAAAAATATTTTCTCTGATTAATCTTAAATGTGCTACATTACAATTTCATTGCGTGTTCCCTAGTCATTTTACTTTTTGAAGGAGGAAACAACCAATCTACATGCACTTCAAAAGTTTATTTGTAAAACTGTATGAATTACAAACACCTTGCACACCTCTTCTCACTTCTGCATTGGTTATAAGCGCCTTGCATGTCTAACTCGCTATAGCAGGGATTAAATACACTTTTCATACTTATTCTCATAGGTGGCAAGAACAAAACTACTTTCAGGCTACTTCAACTGCCTCAACCTTGTACTCTTCTCTAATTGCTTACCCTCAAATTTCTGTACCTCACTTATTCCCTTATCGGACCGTCACCTGCTAAGCTTCACTCTTCATCACCCGCCACCTCAACATACCCCGACTCCTCCAACCTCTTTAGAAATCTTAATGCTATTGACCCATTAGCTCTCTCCTTCACAGTTTCATCACTTTTTTCCTCCACTATGTCATCTGAGTCTGTTGATGAGGCAGTAGCTTCTTATAACACTGCACTCTCCTCTGTTCTGGATGCTCTTGCTCCGCTCGTGCCACGTCCTCTGAGGTGTATTGTACCACAACCCTAGCTACTTTCCACTACCCACTATCTACGTTCCTGCGCCCACTCAGCTGAGCAGGCTTGGCTCAAAACCCACACCTTTGCGGATTTTCTATACTTCAAATTCATGCTTTTCTCTTTCCAGTCAGCCATAGCACTTGGCAAACAAGACTATTATGTCCATCTGACTAACTCTCTTGCCTCTGACCCTCGCCGTCTCTTTACAACTCTCAACTCTCTCCTCAAGATGCCTCTACCTCCAACCCCTCACTCCCTTTCTGCCCAAACCCTGGCTGACTACTTCCATGACAAAATCCACAACATCACATTCCATTTCCCCATGAGGTCAGCTACTTCCCCTCCTCCCCCTCTTCACTCCCAACTTTTCCCTCCTACCTCTGCTACCCTTTCTTCCTTTTCCATGATCTTTGAAGAGGAAACCACTCACCTTCTTTCCTCACCCAAACTCACTACCTGCTCCTCTGATCCTATTTCCACTTGTCACCTTAGCGCCATCTCCTCCACTGTAGTCCCATCCATCTCTCATATTCTCAACCTTTCGCTCTCCACTGTAACTTTCCCTGCAGCCTTCTAGCATGCTGTGGTCTCCCGTCAAGAAACCCTCACTAGACCCTACTTGTCCTTCTATCGACTCCTCCCTCCTCTTCTTCGTTTCTAAACTACTTGAACGTGCGGTTCACCACCATTGCCTTGACTTTCTCTCCTCTCAAGCCCTCCTGGATCCTCTACAATCTGGCTTTCCTCTTCAATTTTGGTTTCGTCCTTTACAGTCTATTAAAACGGCTCTTGCCAAAGTCTCCAGTGACCTGTTCCTGGCAAAATCCAAGGGCTTTTTCTCAATCTTCATCCTTCTTGACCTTTCTGCTGCTTTTGACACTGTTGACTACAACCTTCTCCTTGCTACCTTGTCTTTGCTTGGTTTTAAGTGCTCTATGCTATTCTGGTTCTCTTATCTCTCCCATCGCTTCTTTAGTGTTTGTTCTGGTGGATCCCACTCTACTGCTATCCCACTCTAAGTTGGTGTACCCCAAGAGTCTGTCTTGTGTCCATTCCTTTTCTCTCTATATACCCAGTCCCTTGCTGCACTCATCTCTTCCCATGGCTTTCAATAACATCTTTATGCTGACGACTCCCAGATCTACCTCTCTATACCTGAACTCTCTCCGGCAAACCAGGCCTAGATGTCTGTCTGTCTTTCCGACATTGTTACTTGGATGTCTCATCGCCAATTGCTTCTGAACATGGCCAAAACTGAGCTGCTTACTTTTCCCCCAAACCTTCTTTTCCCCTTCCTCCTTTCTCAGTCTCTGTGATAATTCTCTCCTCCCTTTTTCCTCAGCTCACAACCTTGGAGTTGTCTTTATCACCTCTCTCTCCTTCTCCACATACATCCACCTGTAGCTAAAGCCTGCCATTTCTTTCTCTATAACATCACCAAAATTCGTCCATTCTTTCTGAACACACTATTAAGACACAACCACTCTTTAGTCACCTCCCATCTTGACTACTGTAACCTACTCCTTGCTGCTCTCCCTCTGAATCATCTCTCTCCCCTTCAACACTCTGCTGCATGGCTAATCTTCCACCATCCTCGTCAAGCTCATGTTATCTCTCTTCTCAAGTCACTTCATTCACTCCCTATCCATTTCCGCATCTAGTTCAAACTTGTCCTGCTGACCTATAAGTGCATTCAGTCTGCAGCTCCTCACTACCTTCCTCTCTTATCTCTCACTAAACCCCTCCTCGGGAACTCAGCTTTTCTAGCAAATCGCTTCTATCTGTGTCCCTCTCTTCTACTGCTAACTCCAGACTTCGTCCTTTCACCTTGCTGCTCCTTATGCCCAGAACAAACTACCTGAATCTGTACGTCAGGCTTCATCTCTGGCCCTTTTCAAATCCAAGCTGAAAACTCATCTCTTCGCTGCCGCTTTTGGATCTCGATTCATCTAATCTCCTTTGTGTTTCCTTAGCATTCCCCCTAGATGTATTCTATGTCTACAGCTACTGTGTTGTCCGTCTTGACTAGATTGTAAGCTCTGATGAGCAGGGACTGTCTTTTACATGTGTCTGTACATCTTGAAGTGCTATTCAAATATTCAGTAGTAGTAGTACCACCTCAGGGCTCTGCCTTATCCTCCCTACTATTCAACATTTTCATCCAACCACTATGCAACATAATACGGAACATATCTTCTATCATCTGTATGCCGATTACAACTTAATCTACGCCACTAATAACTCTACTAATAACTCAGATTATTCAATGATAGGTCAATGCCTTGAAGCGTACATCCTATGGCTCAACCATCACAACATTCATATTAATCCCAACAAAACAGAAGTCCTGCATATAACCAAGAACCCCACATTCTCCTCGCCATCCACAGTTAACCTGGCCAACTCAACACTGCAAGTAAAATACCTCGGCATAATACTTGATCAAAACGTAAACTTCCACAGCCAAAAATAAGTTACAAGATCTACATACTTCAGAATGAAAACTGTCCAAAACCTCTGGCCGCAATTACAACAGAGCGACTTCTGAAATGTCTGTCAAGCCTCCGATATTTGACTATGCATACATCATATACAGGGGCTCCCAAAAACCATTTACTCCCCTTACAATTCGCAGAGAACACAGCTGCCAGAATCATCACTAGGATGAGCACACATTACCCCCATACTAAAGCAGCTCCACTAGCTACCCATCTACATGAGAATTAAGTACAAAGTCTCCCTAAGCATCTTTAAGATCCAAATAACCTCTCAGCAAACATCTTTCGGCCACTCATTCACGAACATCTTAACAGGTCAAGGAGAAATGCCAGCCACCACAAGCTCTTATCAGTCCCAGCCTCGTTCTCTCGATCCAACCTCTCCATCTCTAGCAGAGCCTTCTCCTTCTATGCACCCATTATTTGGAACTCCCTCACCCCGGAGATACAATCCTCGAAAGACATTGTGGAATTTTATCGCAAACTGAAAAACTCACCTATTCCTTGAACATTTTGGCTCTGACACTTAAGTTACTCACTCATCCTCCTTCCAACCATTCGGGATTCATGCTATGTTTCACTGTTCTCCCTGCTGTTCCCTCTCCCCACAACTGAACCATATATCATAAATTTCCCTCAATATTCCCTGCTTTTCCCCACACTGGAAGCATTACTGTTATCGTCACATAGCAAATTTCATGTAACATTGTTTCCCTCAAGTGCTAAATGTTTATGCATAGTCCTACTACCACGTTATTCCTGTTACCACACTTCAAGTTACATATTATATTGCTTGGTTCAATTGTTTGGTTTAATTGTCAAATGTTCATTATTTGACTTACTGCATTCTTTGTAATGTTACACTTGTTACCTGTAAACCTCTGTGACGAAGATACAGCAGTATAGAAAAGATGCTAAACAAAAACGACCCAGGAAGGTTGTAGGTCAGTGAATACTTTCTAGCTGTGGGTCTGCATTTTCAAAATGAAGTATCCAGTGGATTTTCCCTGTGTGTGCTTGGCTAAAATAGCATGTATTTCATTACTTGCACAGTACAGAAGGCACAAAATCGACATCATAAACCATGAAAATGAAATTTCTGTGCAATGTCTGCCAGCTTCACCCCATTGCCCCACACCTCTGCTGTACCTGATTTGTAAAACAGTGCACCGGAAGGAGAGCAATTTTCAACCTCCAATTTTACTCCAGTAGCAGCTTAGTTACCTGGGTAAAATCTTTAAAAATTTCCCTCAGGGGTCTATTTTCAAAACTACCTGCATCATTGCAAAATCTGTGGGTGATCTTCCCACACCTACACATAAGGGGATATCTAGTGAAGCTTGATAAATGGGCAGTACAACACCTTTTAGTTGTTGTAGGGGGCAGGGGCAAATACACTAACCTCTGCCCGTGCTCCTAAATCCTCTGGTTGCTGATGGCACATGAGGGAAAATGTTGCTCAGGCCATGGACCTAGTAGCCCATGCCTGTCTTTTGTCTATGACCAAATGGACTTCTCAGCAGGAATCCCCAACTTGACAGCACGTAAAAGAAATTCACAACCTTTATCTGCGTTGCGACTGGTAATTTATATCCTGTGAGAGTAATTTCATAAATTGGCATAAAGCGAATGAACATTTTCATGCACATATTTTGCACCTATTTTATAAAGTCAAGTACGTGCGTAACTGTGGAAGTATGCATGTATGTTAAGGTGTGATTGACACCAGCCCTAGAGATGGTGGAAATGACAGCACCTACTTTTTGCAATTATGCATGTAAATTAAAGAATTTTATAATATAGGCGTGTAATCGCTTGCATCGCCTATGCTCCCCCGAAACTCTACCCATGTGCATACCTGGAGTGAAAATATACAGGATGCAAACTACACATGTGCTTTCATGCTAGCTGATATTTTCTAACAGGCCACTTAAGTTTGTAAATGACTAACATATTGAATTTACACACGGTTAGCATGTAAATCTAGGTGGCACCTTATTAAGTTAACCCATGCACTTCTACTCTCTCAATATAATTATGCAAGCAATATTTCACACATTAATATATACATAGAGTATATGCAGAGATTGTAAATGCAGGATGTTGGAAGATGCAAAATTTTATGTTTAAAACTTTTACATCTCAATCCATTCAGATTGGATAGGCCCTGCTAAGTCAAGCTAAAAAAAATGAATGAATTTATCTGACCAGTACCTAAGAAGGAATTTGCTGAGGGTATAACTCAGCCAGAGTAGAAAAGGCTCCCAAGTTACATAGGCCTGAACTATGCAGTAACGAGCCTTAAATCTGTAGCTGAAGATTTACTACCTCCATCTTTTGCTTTACTGCAAATACAATCAGGCAGTAATGGCTTAACATGGGAGCAGCATCACTGCCCTATTGATGGTGAACATAAAAGCTACGTCAACCAAAAAACTAGGAGTTTATAAAAGGGAACAAACCCTCTATGGTGACAAGAACATGAAACCTATTAACAATTTCAAGACTTGCAGTTTTTTTATTTCTCCCCTGGAAGCTACTATTTGCAGAACAGAGCTTTTCAGCTAGGTTAACCCCCTTAAGCTACATAGTTTAGATCTAGATATGGGTTATTTTCTAGCAAAGACTTGATTAAGTCCAAAACAACTACTTATTGCCTGCAGTGGAACCCGTTCAATCTGTCAACTACCAAAAAAAAAAAAAAAAACTGGACCAAGAATCTAAACTTTATTACACTTTTCAAAATGTCACCAAAATTCAATAAAAAAAATCTAAAAGGTAAAAACACAATCTAATTGACTGGTGTGTTGTTCATTATTCCCACAACACCCACTATACATTTATACTCACAGAGTCTCCATCAGGGATAAAATCATTCACTGGGAAATATACCACCATAATCACACTTTTCTTTAAATGATATATTCACAGAATCAAGGAACTTCCCTCCAGGGTTTGTCAGCCTTTTCTTAGTGTTTCATTCAAATGCCAGCTGGCTGTCTTTCTTTATTGAATTTTGGTGACATTTTGCTACTCACAATTAAGTTTTGATTTTGTGAAGTAGGTTTTTTTCATTATGATTCCTAAGATTATACAAACAAATTTCTGAACAAAGAGTTCAGAAATTGATTGTGTTCACAGATTCTGGGGCCTCTCTGTGGAAAAAGCTGCGAGCTAAAATTGTGCACTGGGGTTTAAGGCACAATTTTCTAACACATGCATAAAAAATAATTTTATTCAAGATATAGTAAACGAATGGAATGGAAATTACTACAGAGTAACTAAGAAGTGCACAGACAGAAAACCATGCGCACATGAAGGCTGATTATAAATATTACATGGAGATTTGCACGGAGACGTTGAGGTCGGGACATACACAATTCTGTTGGTATTTTAGAAGAGGCTCTGCAAGATGTGAAGCCTTTTGTGAAATACATATAAGTGGCCTTTATAATTCTCGTGCATGAGAATTTGTGGACATGTAGAGATGGACGAGCCATTTTACATGTTGAACTCAGCATCTTAACTCATGCAAGTGCTGACAGTTACATGTTTAAGATGGTAATTAGCAAACCTAGAATTATAAAGGCCACTTATTAAATACAGGCATTCAATCTTTATTTATTTTCAATTTTTAGGGGGGAAAAATAACAGGTGATTAAGGAAGATAATACCCTTAAATCCCTCCTTAAAGGGCCGCCCAAAATGAGCACTTTTCAAAAATCTTTATGTGCCGGGGAACAACTGAAAATCCTGCTGTGGACATTTTTTTAGCCGTACACCTGCGTTTCTTTTATGAAATAGGAAATACACACGTAGGGGGATATTCAAAGGGATTAATGTGGTTTGTGCCACTAAATATCCCTTCTTAGCTCAGCTGAATGCCTCAACGCTAATCTTTTAGCATCAGGGTGTGCTGGGGGTGACTAAGTGTTAACCAGTCAGCAGCAATATTCAGCCGCAAAGTGGTTAATCCAAACAGGCTAAAGTTAGGCAGAAAATAAGCAGGCCTAACTTTAGCTAGTTTAGCTATCTGAGTATACCGGATATTCAGCACCGCTGGCTGGTTACAGCCTTGGCACCGAGTATCAGGGGACAGTTTAAAGTGGCAATGGCTGACTGCTTTAATTGCATTGGCTGCCACTGCCGAATATGCCCCCACGTAGATGTTTGGCTCACGCAGGCCACTCAAACCATGCCTCCAACATGCCCCCATGCAATTTACATGTATTATGGACATCCATATGCAAACTGATCCTTTTCTAAAATTGCCATTTACACATTTATTTGAAATTTTTATACCGCATTTTCCAGCAGATCAAATGCAGTTTACATTGAACAAAACATTAAATTGTACAGAACAGCACATATTCAATTACATAGAGCAATTAACTATGTACAGTATATATTCAGATAGATAGAACAATTAACTGTATACACTATGGTAGCAACAGGCAACTAGGTACAATTAAGCTAGGTGGTCAGTGTAATATCATATGTTAATACGGTATATTACGTTGCTTCAGCTATGTTTTATCTGGGTTGAACCATGGCGTTCCAGGTGTCAACAACAGAATTTCCACATGGAAACTACAAATAAAGACTTCTAAAATAACACCCAAAGTCATAGCAATATGTTCAGTTTTCTACATGGGGGGAGGAAGAGGGGCATTTCAATGCATAAATCTCTAATTATTCACTGCACTTCAGCAATGGCTAGCCCATTACTTCTACTACTTAACAACTGTATAGGTCTACAAGACGTATGCAGTGTTGCACAGACATGCAAAAGACGGTCCCTGCTTATCAGAGCTTAAAATTTAGTCAAGACAGACAACACAGTAGCTGTAGACAAGGTATACATCTAGGGGGAACGGTAAGGAAACACAAAGGAGATCAGGTGAATCAAGATCCAAAAGCAGCAGCGAAGAGGTGAATTTTCAGCCTGGATTTGAAAAGAGCCAGAGAAGGTGTCTGACACAGATTCAGGTAGTTTGTACCAGGCATAAGGAGCAGCAAGGTGAAAGGAATGAAGTCTAGACTTAGCAATAGAAGAGGAAGGGCAAAGACAAAAGCGATTTACCAGAAGAACGGCGTTCCCATAGAGGGATGTAGGGAGAGAAAAAGAGGAAGTATAGTGAGGAGCTGCAGAGTGAACACACTAACATAGGTGTCAAACCTGTCCTGGAGGGCCACAATCCTGCCAGGTTTTGGGATAGCCCTAATGAATATGCATGAGATATATATGCATTTGAGATAGCCTGCCAACCTGACTGGTTTGTGGCCCTCCAGGACTGGATTTGGAGACCCCTGCTTTACACCTCTGTCATTTAAGATTGTGAGTGGGCAAGGTGCAGATGTCCAAGACATCAAAAAGGTTAGATAGAATTTGTCACATTCCTCCTCACTTCTCACCACCACCAAAATATTGTCCATTAGACATCTTTTTGGTGGTGGTGAGAATCGAGGATGAATGTGACACATTCTAGCTACCCTTTTGATGTCTAGGACATCTGTACCTTGCCCACTCACCATCTTAAATGACAGAGGTGTAAAGCAGTGGTCTCCAAATCCAGTCCTGGAGGGCCACAAACCAGTCAGGTTGGCAGGCTATCTCTAATGCATATATATCTCATGCATATTCATTAGGGCTATCCCAAAACCTGGCAGGATTGTGGCCCTCCAGGACAGGTTTGACACCTATGCTAGGTCAGCAGGAGAAGTCTAAACTGGATGCAGAAATGGATAGAGATGGATGGATAGGGAACCAATGTAGTGACTTGAAAAGAGGGGTAATGTGAGCATGAGAGGCTGGTAGAAGATTAGTCATGTTGGACAGACTGAAGGGGAGAGAGATGATTCAGAGGAAGACCAGCAAGGTGTAGAGATGACGGAGTGGATAAATGTCTTAGTAGTGTGATCAGAAAGGAATGGGCAAATTTTGTTGATGTTATAGAGAAAGAAACAGCAGGTTTTAGCTATCAGTTGGATGTGTGTGGAGAAGACGAGAAAGGCGTCAAAGACCCAAGTTTGCTAGATGAGGAGACAGGAGTAGAGAGTTATGCACAGAGACTGAGAAAGGAGGAAGGGAAGAGGAGGGTTTAGGAGGAAAAATATGCAGCTCAGTTTTGGCCATGTTCCATTTCAAGCAGCGGTGAGACATCCAAGCAGCAATGTCAGAAAGGCAGACAGAGATCCAGCCCTGGATTGCCAGAGAGATTTCAGGTGTAGA
Organism: Ichthyophis bannanicus; assembly: GCA_033557465.1. Lineage (NCBI taxonomy): Eukaryota > Metazoa > Chordata > Amphibia > Gymnophiona > Ichthyophiidae > Ichthyophis > Ichthyophis bannanicus. Next base: position 646,621,024 of record CM066032.1, read on the forward strand.
GAGGTAGATCTGGGAGTCATCAGCATAAAGATAGTACTGAAAGCCACTGGAAGAGATGAGTGCAGCAAGGGACTAGGCATAGGGAGAAAAGGAGGGGACCCAAGACAGATCCTGGGGTACACCAACTGAAAGCGGGATAGCAGTAGAGGAGGATCATGATCTACTTACATACAATGAAAGCAGTACATGCAAAGAGTTCTCATGCATTCTCTATCAGCTGTCAGCAAAGGGCCTAATCTATGTTTGGTATTCAATACTGAATGGGGCTTGGCTTCTTTCCTGGTAGTGAGGGAGCCAATACCCATCTAGTAGGGTTTTCAGGATTACCAAAATGATCTGCTTACATACAATGAAAGCAGTACATGCAAATAGATCTCATGGATAACCATTGAGGAAATCCTGAAAACCTAACTAGATTGTGGCTCTGAAATACTGAGTTTCCCCATCTCTGATCTATTGGATTCTTCCAGAAAAGTGAGCTCAATGGATCACTGGTCGGCATCTGTTATGCTGAAAGGCAACAATATAAACTAAGTCATGGAAATATAGTGCAGCTTCTTTCTTTGACATAAAGTTAGTCTAAGATACCATTCCTTCCTTCTTCCACCTCCATTCCTGCCAGAGAAAGGGTCTAAAGGTCTTCATGAAAACATTTTGAAATAAAATCTTAGTATCCAAATGATAAACATAAAGAGGTTCGCCCATAAATCTAGCTTCAACTACAAAAAGGAGAGAGAAGGTTGTAAGCATTCGGGACAATTTCCAAAAGTAACCATCCATTTACTGGTTCAGGTAAATGTATAACTCCTTCAGTCAATGATATTCAAAGGTACTATACGGACAGTGCCGGCAAAAACTCTGGCATGCTCTCTATAGGATGCAATTTTATAAAGGCTTTTTCGCGCATAAAAGGGTTTTATAAAATTACCGCAGAGGTTATTCACATAAAAAGTACAGAAGCGACAAGATGATGCTTCCTTTCGCATGACCTGCACATATGCATATTTTAGGGGGCGGAATCTGGGCAAAGCATGAGCAGAACTGTGATTAACATAGTACTTTATAAAACACATGCATTCACATGTGCTTTATGTGGCAGTGTTTATACCTGCTGCCGAGCAGGCACAAATGTCTGCAACATCAATCTAGGTATCATTTCTGCTGGTTAATATAAGAGCAGTTTGCCCCTAGTCTTTTATACAGACACATAGGCACCTATACAATGAAATAATGGTGCATACTTAGCTGGTGGGCACAGTGAGAGGCGTGGTCTGGGCAGAGCACCAGTGTAGTTCACAAGTAAATGCAATGATTACTAAATACCTTCATTTACCCATGTACTTGCGTACTTTGCACACATTAGTCTTGTCTGTGCCTGAATTTAAAGCATGATCTCTGCGACTTTCAATAGTACTTTATAAGGACAAGTAGGCTTTAAACTAGATTCATTGGGGATGGATGAAGAAAGCCCTCAGGTAAGTGAAATATTAAATCCCTCTATAGAAATGGGAAAAAGGGGCAGCATCTGGACAGTGGTGTGTATAAATGCCCGTAGCATGGGAACTAAGATCACAGATGTTGAGGCTTTAATGTAAAAGGTTGACTTTGGTTTAGTGATGGTTACGGAGACATGGTTCACGCACAACCATGACTAGGATATAATAACGGGCTATACTTTATAAGCTATGCCATACTGGGTCAGACCCAGGTCCATCAAGCCCAGTATCCTGTTTCCAACAGTGGCCAATCTAGGTCACAAGTACCTAGAAGTTTCCCCAAAAGGCACAGGTTCCGCAATGCTTGTATTGTGGCAAGCACTGGATATTATGGGTCTACTTTAATAATGGTTTATGGACCTTTCCTCAAGGAACTTGTCCAAAACTTTTTTAAACCTGGCTACACTAAGAGCTTTTACTACATCCTCCTGTAGCAAATTCCAGAGTTTGATTACACGTTGAGTGAAAAAATATTTTCTCTTATTAGTCTTAAATAGGTTACCCTGTAGCTTCATTGCATGTCCCCTAATCTTTCTATATTTTGATGGCATAAACAATCGAACTATGTTTACCCATTCCACTCCATTCATTAATTTATAGACCTCTATCATATCTCACCTCAGCCATCTCTTTTCCAGGTTGAAGAGCCCTAACCTTTTCCCCTTTGTCGACCTGTTTATTCACACCTTCAAAAAAACATAACAGATTAGTAAGACAAGACCATCCTCGACTAAAACCATGTTGGCTGTCTTCCATTAAGCTATGATTATCTACATGGTCAGTAATTTTGTTCTTTATGATGGTTTCTACCATTGTTCCCGGTACTGACGTCAGGCTCACCGGTCTGTAGTTTCCCGGATCACTCCTGGAACCCTTTTTAAAAATTGGCGTTATGTTGGCCATCCTCCAATCTTCAGGTATTAAAGATGATTTTAATGATAGTTCACAGATTACTAATAGCAGGTCTGCAATCTCATATTTCAGTTCTTTCAACACCCTTTGATGTATACCATCCAGCCCAGGTGATTTGCTACTCTTTAGTTTATCAAATAGTTGTAATACATCTTCCCGGTGTATCGATATTTCTTTCAATTCTTCTGCAGCATCTCCTTTAAATACCACTTCAGTCATGGGTAACTTTCCTACATCTTCCTCAGTAAAGACCGAAGCAAAGAATTCATTCAGTCTCTCCGCTATGGCCTTATCCCCTCTTACTGCCCCTTTTAACCCGCTATCATCTAACGGTCCAACTGACTCTCTCACAGGTTTTTTGCTACGAATGTACTTGAAAAGGTCTTTATTTCGCGTTTTTGCTTCCGCAGCAAACTTCTTCTCAAATTCTCTCTTTGCCTGTCTTATCAATGCCTTTCATCTAACGTGCCAGTGCTCGTGTTGTTTCCAGTTCTCATCATTTAGCTCCTTTTTCTATTTCCTGAAAGATGCTTTTTTGGCAACAGCCTCTTTGACCTCACCTTTAAACCATGCTGGCAGTTTTTTGGACTTCGTTCCACTTTTCTTAAAGCATAGAATACAGCTGGTCTGGGCTTCCAAGATAGTATTTTTAAACAATACCCAACTTGATGCAAATCTTTAACCTTTGCAACTGCTTCTTTTAGTTTCTTCTTAACTATTTTCCTCATATTATCATAGACTCCCTTTTGAAAGTTAAAAGGTAGTACTGTGGATTTCCTTACTGTCCTCCTTCATTTATTAAATCAAACGCGATCATGCTATGATCACTATTGCCAAGTGGCCCTAACACTCTTATCTCTTGCACCAGATCTTGTGCCCTACTAGGTCCAAAATGGCTTCCCCTCTGGTCTGTTCATGAGTGGAATTATGTAAAAAATAATTTTAAAACTATAGAATTACAGGCTTAAAAGGAACTGAGGAAGCACTGTGGGATAAATTAGAAAGAGGGAATGGGAAATCTATTTGCATTGGTGTGATATACAGATCTCCTTCACAGGGAGAAAAAGTTGACAGAGATTTAATAGAAGACATACACAATATTGCCATGAGAGGAGAAGTGCTACTGATAGGTGATTTCAATATGCAGGATCTTGATTGGCACACCCTTGCTGTGGTGTCATCTAGAAGAAGATCCTGGATTCTCTAAAATTATTCAGGCAACTAGTAACAGAATCCACACATGAAGGGACCATACAGGATTTGGTGCTTACCAATGGGGAAAGTGTTTCCAATATTATAGTGGGAGATCATCTCGCATCCAGCGATCACCAAATGGCGTGGTTCAGTATTAGGATTAGGGCTGATAAAATCCATTCAAAAGTGAGAGTCTTAGACTTTAGGAAAACTAACTTTGCCAATATGGGACAATGGAGTTGTTAGCAGAATGGGAACAGCAGAGGGATGTGGAAAAACAGTGGGCAAAACTGAAAGGGAATATTTTAAGGGCAACAAAACTTTTTGTTAGAAAGGTAAATAATTGTAAAAAGAAAAGGAGGCTACTATGGTTCTTAAAAGAAGTAGCTGAAAGGGTGAAAAAAAAGAGGGATGTCTTTACGAACTACAAGCGAATACAGAGAGGGGAAAACAGGCATCTATATTTAGAAAAAGAGAAGCTAGCAGTAGTCAGGAAAGAAAAAATACAAAAAGAAGAAATAGCCAATGCAATAAAATGGGGTTAAGACATTTTTCAGATATGTTAGAAGAGGAGGAAGAGCAAAAATTATATTGTCAGACTCAAGGGTGCAGGGGAAGAATATGTAGAAGCTGATGAAGATAAAGCAGAATTGCTTAACAAATATCACTGTTCTGTGTTCACAAATGAAGGGCCAGGGGCAGGACCTCAGAAACCACCCACAAATAGGAACAGAAGTGACTGGGAGCTTGTACAATTTTCAGAAGACTGGGTTCGTGAGCAACTAGCTAAACTTAAAGTAGATAAAGCATTTGGACCAGATGGGATACATCTATGAATACGGAAAGAACTTGGGGACGTTACAGCTGCTCCACTGACTGTCCTTTTCAATGCTTCTTTGGAGTCGGGTATGGTCCTAAAATTCTGGAGAAAGGCACATGTGGAAGTATAATCTAGAATTTGACAGATTTAATGCCAAAAAATGCAAAGTCATGCATTTGAGCTGCAAAAAATCCAAGGGAGCGGTGCAGCGTAGCGGGTGTAGTAATTCTGTCCATGAAAGAAGAGCTGGACCTGGCCTTGATTGTATCTGACGACCTTAAAGTAGCTAAACAGGTAGAAAGGCAACGGTGAAAGCCAGAAGGATGCTTGGATGCAAAGGGAGAGGAATGGCCAGCAGAAAAAAAGAAGGTGATAGTGCCTCTGCATGTCTGTGGTGCGACCTCATTTGGAGTATTGCGTACAATCTGGAGACCACACCTTCAAAAGGATATAAAGGAGTCTGTGTAGAGGGTGGCTACTAAAATGTTAGTGGTCTTCATTATAAAGCTACAGACTTAAAGATCTTAATATGTATACTTTAGAAGAAAGGCTGGATAGAGGAGCTATGATAGAGATGTTTAAATACCTCCGTGGCATAAATGCACAGTAGGAGAGCCTCTTTCGATTGAAAGCAAGCTCTGTAAAGATGGAACATAGGATGAGGGTGAAAGGAGATAGACTGAGGAGTAATATTGGAAATATTTATTTACGGAAAGAGTGGTAGATACGTGGAATAGTCTCCCAGTGGAGGTGGTAGATACTAGGACAGTATCTGAATTCAAAAAAGCATGGGATAAACAGAGGATCTCTAAAGGTAAAAAGGGGATTATTGAAGTCGATATGGAAGGGCAGACTGGTTAGGCCATGTGTTCTTTTTCTGCTGTCATGTTTCTATCTACTTGCCTTTATAAAATAGGCATGTTTTGTCTGCCTTATCCTAGGCACCTGTTATAAAATTACACTCCATGTCCCTGGGTGGATTAGAGCAGATTGAGGGCAGGAACACAAAACTATAGGTATAACAGCAATATTTGATTACTATAAACATAGTCTAGGCGGTTACTTTAGGCTTGCACTCTTCCCTCTCTATCTACTGCTTCTTTGCCTCCGTGTCTGTGTCGATCTGGTCTTTGTCTATCCTGTCTATTCTCTCTGTGCCTGGTCTTCTTGCCATCTGCATGTAGCAGACAGAGAAAACAAAATTGCCAAGTCGTGTACATGGGTGACATGCCTTGACTGTTGCCATGGACATTGCCTGCTAAGATTGCACTAAGCAGCTCTGTATAAACACATGCCTTAGCCTTATTTACCTTTGTTCCAGGGCCACCGTCAGACACAGCCTTCAATCAGTTACTGTCAAGAAAGGTCTTAAGGATTCAGCCTCAAGCTACCAAAAGACTGGCATCCAGGCAGCTCTGACTCAGAGGCTTTCACACAGAGAGGGGGGAAATGTGCACAGTCACCAGCTGCTAGACTTGCTAGTAAACAAGATGATATGCCAGGAGAACACAGTTAGCAGGGTAAGTACTTATGTTTTCTTATTGCAGAATGTATCCAACTGGCTGACCCTAGAAATGGTGGCACCACTAGGGACCGAAAAATGTGGCTAGCAGGCCCTGCTCTTGCTCTGACCACTTGCTCAGCCTTGGCTTTCTTCCAAAGATCTCTCCATTTCTTCCAGAGGTCCTCAACACTATGATTATTTAGGAAAGTGGCACTCAGCTTGGTATAAATCCATTGCTACACTTTTTAGTTTGTGTTTTGTTTTACTTTGTTGGAGGTAGGCTCATAAAATGTTGAAATACAGCCTTCACTAGAGACCTTTCTAGTGCTCCTATCTTGGCATGCATTGTGTATGTACTCAGCAGCAAATATACACACACTTATAAAAAGGCCCCTCAATTTTTATGTCCAGGTGTTTTGTTTTGTTTTCAATTTTTGGCAGCATAATGCTTTGTGTCGTGTGGGGAGGGCAGGTTTGGCTCAAATGCACAAACACACAACCTGGGGCATCTGGGCCAGAGGCTTAGAGGCACATTTCACAATGGGACACCCTAGTGCAATCTGAGATGTCAAAGCCAGAATGTCTGAAAAAAAGCAGGCATGTGCAAATTCAGGCACAATTTCAGAAACATGGACATGCCTGATATGTACATGTATCAAATGTCTATATAGATGTCCCCAAGATAGCATTTCAGCATCAAGACATCTAATAGCATAATGGTTAGAGTAGTAGTTTAAGAGCAGAGTAGTCAGGGTTCAAAAATCCCAGTGTGGGCCTTTGTGATCTGAGGCTAGTCACTTAATTCTGCATCTTCTCTACGCTCTCTGGATGTTTTAAGGTGAAACAAGCACTTTCCTGATGCCTATTCATGCCTGGAGCCGGTATAAACATGGATGTGTCTAAAAATGTCTCAGACGTTTCTGAGATCGAACAGGGACATGGAAGTACATTGCCATTCCCCGGACATGCATCCGCCACACCCCCATGCCTACTTGGACGTACCTGTACTGAAGACATCTGCGAACGTAATTTGTGGAATGGTTATGGAGATGTGTCCATGATTTCAACGTCCATGTGCACATCTTCAGACGTCCAAATGACCACCAAACCTTTTAAAATGACTCTCTAATATAGCAGCCCATATTCACCACAAGCACATGTCGTACACATAACGTTGATCTCTGCTCATTGTAAATAGTTCCCTGTAATTAGTTCTGTTATTGTTCCTTGTAATGTTACCTGTACATAGTTACAAACACCGTTCTATGTAAAGTATACTTAAGTATACAATTGTTAGCTGTTACATGTAAACCGCCCTTGATCTCTGGAAGGGGCGGTATAGAAGAAATAGATAAATAAATAAATAAAACATGTACCGATATTGAACACCTATGTGTATGAAGTATGCACACAGCTGTGCAAAGAAAACTCATGTTGCCACTGTTGTTGTTAAGTGCCGTCGAGTCAGAGTCGACTCATGGCGACCCTCTGGATAGCTATCCTAAATTGTGTTCGTTCTTGAGTCAGACGGCTCATATTTGACAGACTGGTACCCGTAGCTGCTGTTATTGTATCGATCCATCTCATTGCTGGCCTTCCTCTTTTGCGTTTACCTTCTATCTTGCCAAGCATGTCGTCTTTCTCTAATGATCTCTCTCTTTGCATGATGTGTCCAAAGTATTAAAGTCGAAGTCTTGTCATCTGAGCTTCTAAAGAAAGCTTAAGTTTGATCTCCTCTAGTACCGACTGGTTTGTTCTTCGGGCAGTCCATGGTATACACAGTATTCGCCGCCAGCACCATAATTCAAAGGCATCAATTTTCTTCCTGTCTATCTTTTTCACTGTCCAGCTTTCACATCCATATGATGTTATTGAAAATACCATGGCTTGAACAAGTCGAATCTTTCTATGGAAAGAGACATCTCTGCTCTTGAGAATCTTATCTAGGTCTTTCATAGCCATTCTGCCAAGAGCAATGCGTCTGATTTCTTGACTGCCTGTTGCTTCTTTATTGATAATCGATCCAAGTAGGTTAAAGTTGTTCACGATTTCAATTTCTTCTCCTTCAACGATGAACCTGTTGATTATGCCAGTTGTCATGATCTTTGTCTTCTTTACATTAAGGTGCAGGCCCATTTTGAGACTATGTTCTTTGATTGTGAGAAGCAAATGTTTCAGATCATCTTCACTTTCAGACAGTAATGTGGTATCATCAGCATAGCGAAGGTTGTTGATGAGTCTTCCACCAATCTTCACACCTCTGTTGTCTTCATACAATCCTGCTTCTCTGATGATTTGTTCTGCATATAAATTAAACAGTTAGGGGGAAAGTATGCAGCCTTGTCTTACACCTTTGCTTATTTTAAACCATTCTGTTTCTCCTTGATCCGTTTGAACTGTTGCTTCTTGATCAATGTACAGATTGTACAAGAGTACGATCAGGTGTTCTGGTATACCCATGCTTCTTAATGTGGCCCAGAGTTTCTCATGGTTTACACAGTCAAAAGCCTTGCTATAGTCGATAAAGCACAAATAGATATCCTTTTGGTATTCTTTAGTCTTTTCAAGGATCCATCTCACATCCGAAATGATGTCTCTCAATCCTCGCCCTTTCCTGACCCCTGCTTGCACTTCAGGTAATTCTTGTTCCAGGTATGGTTGTAGTCTGTTTTGAATAATCTTCAGTAGAATCTTGCTGGCATGTGGGATCAGAGTGATTGTGCGATAATTTCCATAGTCAGTTGGATCACCTTTCTTTAGTATTGGTATAAACACAGATCTTTTCCAGTCAGTTGGCCATGATATTGTCTTCCATATTTCTTGGCAGAGCCTTGTAAGTACAGTAACAGCTGCATCAGATTGCTGTAATACTTCTATGGGAATGCTATCAATGCCTGATGTTTTGTTCTTTGATAAGGCTTTCAATGCTGCTTTAACGTCTTCTTTCATCACCAATGGTTCCCGATCATAAGGTACAGGTTGAAACGGCTGTTGGTCCACTTGATCTTTATCATATAAAAACTCTGTATATTCCTTCCACCTTTTCTTGATCTTCTCAGCATCATTCATCATAGAACCTTGAGCATCTTGTAACATTCCAATTTGAGGCTGGAACTTTTTCTTTAACTCTCGTAGCTTTAGGAAAGCCGATCTTGTTCTTCCTCTAATAATTTCTGCTTCTATTTCCTTACATGTGTCGTTGTAGTACTTTTCCTTGTCCTGTCTTGCTGCACAATGGAAATCTCTGTTAAGTTCTGTTATTGTCTTTCTTTCTCCTCTGGCTTTAGCTTCTCTGCATTTCTTGGCAATTTTCAGAGTTTCTTCCATCATCCATTTTGGCCGTTTTTGCTTTTTCACCTTTTGTAGAGACTTCTCGCTTTCTTCCAACACAACCTTCTTGATGTCATTCCATAACACTTCTTGAGCTCTGTCATTTGTATCTAAAGCAGCAAATCGATTTTTCAGGCAGTCTTTAAATTCCAGTGGTAAATTCTCAAGGTCATATTTTGCTGCATTCATAAGTGGTTTGCTCTTTTTCAACTTTAGCTTGAGTTTGCATACTAGTAGTTAATGATCTGTACCACAGTCAGCTCCAGGTTTTGTCTTTGTTGATGTTATAGAACTTTTCCATCATTGACTTCCACAGATGTAGTCAATTTGATTTTTATACAATCCATTGGGTGAAGTCCATGTGTACACTCGCCGCTTGTGTTGATGGAAGAAGGTGTTTGAAATGAATAGATCGTTGGTCTTGCAGAATTCTATCAGTCTTTCTCCAGCTTCATTTCTGTTGCCAAGTCCATATTTTCCAACTACTTTGCCTTCTTCTTTGTTGCCAACTTTTGCATTCCAGTCACCCATGACTATCAGGATATCCTGTTTGCATGTTCTGTCAATTTCAGCTTTTACTTGTTCATAGAACTCTTCGATTTCATTCTCTTCTGCAGCTGTTGTTGGGGCATATACTTGAATTATAGTTGTGTTGATAGGCATTCCTCGTAGACGAATAGAGATTAAGTGTTCGCTGACTGCATTGTATTTTATTACAGTTCTTGCAAGTTTCTTCTTAATGCAACACCATTTCTTCTTTGTCTTTCATTTCCAGCATAGTAGACCATGTTGTCACTATCGGCATAAATTTGAAACATCTTTCTCAGATGTTTCAATTTAGACCAAGACATCCTGCTGAAAATCGGGTCCAAGATGTATATGTGTCTATTTGGTCACTAAGTAAGCACATATGTGCCCTATCCAACAGTACTTAGTTTCCTGCATCCTAATTTATAAAATAGATATAACTTTTATGTAGGATACCCGTGTGCCTACTCTGTGTGCCTCAGGGGTGGTTCTATCATGAGGCCACCTGAGGCGACTGCCTCAGGCAGCACTTGGATGCCGACAGCACTTCGGTTCCATTTTAATTTTAGATTTTGCCTCCTCCAGCCTGCCTCTGCCTTCCCACCATTTTTGTTCTCGCTGCAAGCATTCTCGAGAAAAAAAAAGTGACAGGAAGACAGAGGCAGGCCAGAGGCGGCAACATCTAAAATAAAAACAGCTGGAGTGCCGCCTCCGGATGATCAGCCAGATATTTATTTTATTTATTTAACAAACGCTTATATACGGTACCTTCCCATGGATCAGGTGCAGTTTCCAAAGAACAATGGTATGAAAAGGTGAAACGGTTATAGATACCTATTCATCTTACATGGAACATCTGTGAACTTTATACAATGAACTTAGACCTCATTACAGAGAACTAGAACTTATTACCAAGGGCCTAGCAACTGTGTGCATTACAACTTTTGCACAGAGCTTAGTAACTATGTACATTACAACTATTTACATTGGACGTTAGAGACTATGTATACTACAGGGCGTTTGGCAGTCTGGCCTTATGTTCGCATTATTACTACAATGAGCGGAAAAATTGAATTAGTGTTTCTTTGGTTGCAATTTAAGTACATTAACTTTTATCTTGATTTTAACTGTTATGTTGTATTCCATTATCCTTTGCCGGTTTGGGTAACAGTGCTTGTCTGTACACAATAGTGTGTCATAAATAGGTGTGTTTTTAGTTTTTTACGAAATTCCCTGCTATCAGCCAGATTTCTGATTTCTTCAGGTAGTGCATTCCAGAGGATTGGGGCTGAATATGAAAAGGCCTTGTTGTAAGTGGATTTTTTTGGCTTTTGTAAAGTCTTTCGGAATCATAATTTTGTTTGTATTTCCTCTCCTTTGGGTGCTTTTTGGTGTTTCCTTGTTAATTAGTGTGCTCAGTACCGATGGTGCTAGATCGTTTATGGTTATTAGGATTTTGTAGCTTATTCGGCAGTAGATTGGTAGCCAGTGGAGTTTAGCTAATATGGGTGTTATGTGTTCGATTGTGCGGACCTTCATGATGGTTCTGGCGGCTACATTTTGTACCAGCTGAAGCCTTTTAAGGTTCTGTTTTGTTATTCCTTGGAGTACTGTGTTCGCAAAGTCAAAGTGGGGTGTAATGATTGCTTGTATTATGCTCATGAAGTCGTGCAAGTGAACCAGCGGGCGTAGTTGTTTAAGTATCTTAAGTTTGTAGTGAATTTTTTTTGTTGTATTTTTGATGTGGGATTCCATACTGAGGTTCTTAGGGCTCTGCCACTAGGGAAAAATGTGGCATTTGAGGATTTGTGGGCTGCCCTGATGAGAATTGAGGCTGATGTGAGTAACTTTATTCGAAGATCTCTAAAGTCTCTCAGCAATATGTGGCCAAATTGGAGGAACATGATGATAGACTCTGTAGCTTAGAATGAGTGAGTGTCATGGAGTTGAAAGCTAAAATCTCTGGGGACACTAGTTTTGCTTTTGTTAAAGATAGTTTATCATTGCATGTGAAATTAGAGATGGTGGAAAATACATCAAGAGCCAGAAATATCAGACTCTTAAATTTCCCCAAACTAGGCTGTTTGTACCTTGTGAATTCTGGCGTATGTATATTAAGGATATTTTGAAAATTTCTAAACCAAAGGAAATATTGGTGTCCCAATTTTATTACCCTCCTAGAGGGAGAAAATAGCCAAGTCCTGAGGAAGATGGATTGGACTCTTTGGTATCGGTGGACAGTTTAGATCTGTCAGCATTTTTGGAGTCCTTTTCAGATAATATCTCTACACGTTCCACTGATTGTAGTTTTGGGTTCAGAGGCGGATAAGTCTTTTCTCTTTAGAATTACTTTAAGTCTCAATATGCTTCTTTTTGTGGTCAGAGGTGGCGATGTTTCCGAGGTGGCTAAGGCCACGCCGGCACGGAGGAAGCTTTCCTCCAGCTTAGGCCTAGGCTGGTTGCCATAGGGGCCTCTCTTTATTTGAGGTTCCCTGTAGATGTCTACTCAGGCTTCAGGGTAATGAGTACGCTTTTCTTTCTTTACATGATTTGGTTAGAATCCTTTCTTGTATCTAAAGAATCTCTTTGAAGTATCTTCTTTTGTCATATCTCCTTTTTGAGGTATTGGGGCAATTTGGATTAAGCTGCTGGTGTAAATTGTAACATCTTTTTTGTTTCTTTATTATTATTATTAGCTATTTCTTTTTAGGATCCCACCCCCTATGTGGACTTTTGAAAGTTTAGAGATATTGTTACCTATTTTACTAGTTTCTGGTTTTGTATTTAAAAGTGGATTTTTTTTCTTTCCTTTATTCTGTATCAAGTTTCCTTTCCTGTATTGCTGTTTGTGGATTTCATTGGAAACTGCAACCCCCCCACAAAAAACCAACATCAGTGACAGCAGCAGTAGGATTTAAGCTCTGGCTACCCTGCTCCTAACCCCACTACTCTAACCATTAGGCTATCCTAGATGTCCAGAGTCTGAAGTGCAGTTCTGGAGACATCTATGTAGAGACCTCTGCAGACATCCAGGGAGAGGTTTCCGTGGATGCAGAATATATATTCAAAAAGAAAGAGAACTATAATGCTGTTTATACCAAAATAAAATAAGTTATAATTTTATAATTTGGTATTATAAACTGTGCTGTGATTCTCACTTTTTCTATTAGCTCCTTGGCATATAAGCATCTTGCATTTCTTGTTTTTTCAGAGAGTGGGAAGTGCTGTGTTGGGGCGCCAAGCCACTCCAGTTATGTGAAAGTGGGAGGTGATGCATGGTGCTGTTGAGTCCCTCTTTTTTGGCATATTTAGCATTATGTTTCCTAAACTTTGTGCTGGTAACATATGAACATAAGAATATAAGATATGACATACTGAGTCAGACCAAGGTCCATCAAGCTCAGTATCCTGTTTCCAACCATGGCCAATCCAGGTCACAAGTACCTGGTAGGTTCCCAAAAAGGTATACAGGTTCCACAATGCCTCTCAGCTACACTAACAGCTTTTACTATGATCCTCCGGTAACTAATTCCAGAGTTTGATTACGCGGGGCCATAAACTAACTGCAGGGAGGCAGTTTTCCTAGTCTATCTTTAAGGCACATTTCGCTAACTAGGCAGCATCCAATATTGCTGCTGCTGCTCGGTTAGCACCATTGTCTGCCCCGGAACACCCCCAACATGCCCTGATGCTAACCAGATAGTATGAGGGCATGTAGGGGACTTAGGAGGGGATATCCAACGACACTAACCATGTAAGTACCATTGAATATCCCCAACTAAGACATCTACAGGATCCAAAAGCAGCTTTGAAAAGGTGGGTTTTTAGCCTGGATTTGAATAGGGCCAGAGATGGAGCCTGGCATACCGGCACAAGTAGACTGTTCCAGGCATATGGTACAGCAAGGTAGAACGACTGAAGTCTGGAGCTGGCAGTGGTAGAGAAAGGCACAAATAAAAGGGATTTGCCTGATGAGCGGAGTTCCTGAGGAGGGCTGTAGGCAGAGAAAAGAGAGGAAAGAAGTGAAGAGTTGAAAGGTTAATTTATTTGCAGGTCAGTAGGAGAAGTTTGAACTGAATGTGGAAACAGGGAGCCAATAAAGTGACCTGAAAAGAGGAGTTACATGAGTGTAGTGACACTGGCAGGAGACCAGCAAGGGACAGGTTGCAATAGTCAAAATGGGAGGTGACTGGAGAGTGCATAAGGGTCTCAGCATGTTCAGAAAGGAAGGGACGATATTACAGAGAAAGAAAGAAGAGCTTTTAATGTTGGATGCATGCAGATAAAGGGGAAAGAATCAAAGATGTTGGATTGTTGGAGAGATTTCAGATTCAGTTAGGAAGAGCTGAGAGTCAGTGTAAAATAGTACTGAAAACCATGGGAGGAGCTAAATCCCTCATTGTTTATTTCCTTTTCCGCCAAAATGAAAATTCAAACTACTACTACGACTGATCATTTGTATAGTGCTACAAGGCATATGCAGTGCTGCACAGACACATGTAAGAGACTGTCCTGGATCATCAGAGCTTACAATCTAGTCAAGACAGACAACACAACAGCCGAGGACAAGGTACATCTGGGGGAGCGGTAAGAAAACACATAGGAGACTAAGCAGATCAGGATCCAACAAGTAGTGATTTTAGTACCTAATTGGTGACGCTTATACATATAGGTTTACAAAACGGTCCTGGTACATGTGTAGGTGCTGACACTTGCATACAGAAATTGCAAAATTTCCACTTTCATATGGAAGCCGTTATTTTAGGGGTGTTGAGTTTTCACACATGGAAATTTGTAAAATGGCTCCTCCCACTGTATATAGCAACAATTTCACACGCACTCATGTACATCCTTATAGATATTTCACAAACGGCTCCATGTTCAGCACAGCCTTTTGTAAATTACTACCGGAACTGAGCATGTCTTAATCAGGAACAGCACGAGAGTCATGCGGGACCATGTGCGCAGACTCACTGTGGGGCCTCATTTGTATGTTTACATATTCATTGGACCTCATTTGCATAAATTTATTTTAAAATGTATATGCTGCCCATCTAAAAACCTAGGTGGCTTCCAAACATACATACATATACCATTTATTAAAAGAGCCGTTATGTTTATTCTACTGTAACAAAAGTCATGAATCAAAATGAACTTTCACAGACCCACAAAAGAATAAACCATTATAAATGTCTGTATAATGGATTTATTTGATCAGTGCTATGACCAGCTTATTGAGAGGGAAGATATAAAATGAGAAAAATGAATCCTGGTAGTCATGAATTCAAGATCATAGTGCCAAGGCTGGGAATTGGATCGTGCCAGAGCTGGAAAAGCCCAGAAATCAGCATCAGTGAAGTTATCAGGCTACTGAACAAAATTAAACAGAGATAATCTCTTAAAATTTGAGCTTTCCTTGAATCTAAAGTGACAAAATATTTTAAAATTTCAAATTGGCAGTATTAAGAATGCAAAATTGCAAATCTCAAAGACAATCCATACTGCACTATCAATCACCAACACCCTACAGTTGACTACACATCGAGAACCCACAGTACAGGACTCTTAGAGCAAATTTACCATTACATAACAGCACTAACTTCCAAAACTTCCACAAGGAGCCTACACAGAAAAGGGCAGCACCATAAATACGGCAATCTTCTTCTTTAATCCTTAGCTGGTGTCTGGGGAGAAGGTCGTCCTCTCAACCAATACGCTCCTGTAGATGCCGCTGGAT
The DNA here is from genome assembly GCA_033557465.1 of Ichthyophis bannanicus. Classification (NCBI taxonomy): domain Eukaryota; kingdom Metazoa; phylum Chordata; class Amphibia; order Gymnophiona; family Ichthyophiidae; genus Ichthyophis; species Ichthyophis bannanicus. The sequence goes on from CM066032.1 coordinate 646,636,545, forward strand.
TTTGTGTGTTGTTCACAATATGCTTCTAATCTTGGCAATCAGTGGTGATATTTCTGGCCTCGTCGATGTGGCCTGCGCTGTGAGGGCATTGGAGAAAAAGTGCGGGCCACTGAAGATCATCTAACTTCTCCAAGCATCATACAACGGCTCAACCAGCAATATGCGGATCCAAGGAATTTTCTATCCAAACTGGAGTCCACCATGGAGATGCCACCTCACCCCTGCTTTTCAATATGGTGATTGATGCCATTATGAGGAAAACATACAAGGACAGATGCGGGGTCCAGTACGATGTGAACCACTTTCTGACCGACTTGATGTTCGCAGATGACAGTGCCATATTTGCTGACACGGATGCAGAGGCCACAGATATCCTTTATCGCATCACCCAATCTTATGGCCTAAGAATCAATGCGGACAAGACCAAAGTTATGACCATGGATGGATCACAGGCCAATGTTCACCTCGATGGAATCTAAATTGAGCAGGTCCCAGAATTCAAATACCTGGGATTGCTGGTGTAGGAGAAGAAGGTGGCATCTACCATCAAAGTCCACAGCAGGATTGTCCAGGCAACAGTAGCATTCACCTTGCTACAATGGTACCTCTGGAAAAAGGCCAATAAGGTCCTGCTGCTACCCAAGTGGTCATCCACTCATACATTAGACACACTGTCTCCATTTGCGAGCACTAGATCCAATGTCATCCCTTCTCGTGTGGGTTCCTTCACCATTTGTCTGAGCAGAATGCCTTGAATGGCATTCATAATCTCTCTACTTCTTTCTGATTCTGCAGATAGATACCTCAATCCACATCTCGAAAACTGAAATCTCATAGCAACAGCACCTCCACTTTCATTCCCAACTTTTAGATATCCATGGCCAGATCTCTGTCCAGTTTCTCTGACTTGGAGATCTGCTGATGATATCTGTGTGGATGTAAGTTCTATCATCTCTTTCCAAGATGATCCATATTGCTTCCTCCTTTCCCCAATCCCCTGCATTTCAGTTGCTTTAATGTTGGTTTTCACATAAAAGGCTACTCCTGTACCTTTTGGGTCTGATGTCCCAACATGTTAGATTAATAGGTGCTCCTTCAGGCTCAGCCTTTATGGCATCTCATTATTTTGCAATACATATACACCATCTGGCTTTTTTCTGTTGTCTCTAGGATCCTGAGTGGTTTGGGGATGAGGAAATGTTTCAGTGCTGTTTAGGTATATAATTAAAAATAAAACAAAAAAGGACAATAAAGGTGATACCATTTTATTGGACTAAATCATTACATTTTATGACAAACGTTTGGAGGCTAAAACCTCCTTCCCAGGTAGTAAAATAGAAAGGTATCACCTTCGTTTCATTTCACTAATTGCATTTTTATCTGCTGATCATACACACCTCAGTGGTTACAGCAACACATATATGATCAATGAAACACCATAAAATCACAAATACATAGTCAAAACATACTACAGAATTCTACAATGGAAAGACTTTTGAAAACAAGTCTTCAAATTCTTATAAAGAGATAATAGAGGCTGTGATTCCTGAAATGCAGAGGGTATTCCAAAGTCTTGAGCAATATGCTATAAAAGCACGATCATTAGTCATCACTTTATTGATCTTAAACCTGGGGGTCTACAACAAATATTGAGAGCACAAGGCCATAGAAGGCTGATAATAGCTTAAAAATCAAAGGTCCTCTGCAACAAACGAGTGAAACACTTCGAAGTCCAGGCAGATGTATTTCAATTGTACTCAAAAAGCAATTGGTAACCAATGCTGATCTATTAAAACATAGTCAAATCTTTATAAACCTGCAATCACCCTTGCCGTCACATTCTGTGCGACTTGAAGAGATCTTAAAATACAGTCTAGCAGCCCCAAATACAAGACATTCTCTTAGGCTTCCGCGGCTAGTAAGCATAGTTACTCACCTGTAACAGGTGATCTGCGGGAACAGCAGGAATTTAGTTCTCACATATGGGTATCGTCGGTACCAACGGAGCCTGCGCGAGAACGCTCCCCAGCGTCAAATCAGAAAGCTTTTGGGAACATCCCACAGCACCTGCGTGCTGCCTTCCCTCCTTTCCCAACTGCCTCTCTCCAGTTGAGTTTTAAAGCTGAGACAAAGAGAGAGAGAGGGAAAGGAAAGAGATAGAGAGATACAACTCCTAGGGGAGGTGGGTGGGTTGTGAGGACTAAATTCCTGCTGTTCCCAGAGATCACCTGTTACAGGTGAGTAACTATGCTATCTCCAGGAACAAGCAGGAATGTAGTCATCACATATGGGGACTCCATAGCTTTAGGTGCCAGGGAGAGACCCCAGAAGTTGTGTGTCCCTGAACAGGGCTCCACTTCCCCCCATGGATCTCTGGCATCCTACCAGGGATGGTGGGTAAGAGTTGATTAGATATGGAACAGGTGTTGGAGAACAGCCTGACTAAACAAGGCATCCCGGCGGGCGTCCTTGTCCAAGCAGTAATGGGCTGTGAAGGTATGAACCGAGGCCCAAGTGGCTGCTCGACAGATGTCGTCGATAGACACAGAGTGCAGATGAGCCATTGAGGCTGCCATGGCTCTCACATTGTGAGCTGTGACATGGCCCTCCAGAGAAAGGTTCTTACTCTGACAGGCGAAGGAAATACACTGAGCAATCCAGTTAGACAGTGTTCTCTTGGAGACTGGAAGTCACAAATGAGAAGGATCAAAAGCAACAAAGAGTTGAGAGGACTTTCTATGTTGCTGTGTTCTTTGTAAGTAAAAAGCTAAAGCTCTTTTACAGTCCAAGGTATGAAGATTCCTCTCTGCATTTGATGCATGAGGCTTTGGAAAAAACACAGGTAGGTAGACTGCTTGGTTCAGATGAAAAGGCAAGACCACCTTTGGCATAAAGTGTGGATGAGTCCTGAGGACTACCTTGTCATGATGGAATCTTGTATAAGGTGGATTAGCTACTAGCGCTTGCAACTCACTAATGTGGCGTGCCGATGTGATTGCAATGAGAACGATAACCTTTCAAGAAGGGAATTTCAAGGAGGTAGTAGCTAAAGGTTCAAATGGTGGCTTCATGAGCTGCCCAAGAACCAGGTTTAAGTCCCATGCCACCAGTGGTGGTCTAATGGGAGGCTTAGTTTTCATAAATATTGCTATAAGAGGATGAGAGGAAATAGGTTGTCCATTTAGAGGCTTAAGGGAAGCTGCAATAGCACTCAAATGGACTCTTACTGAATTAGTCTTAAGACCTGCATTGGATAAATGAAGGAGATACTCCGGCAATGATTCCAGAGGTATCGCAAGGGGGTTAAGAGCCTTTTGCGAACACCATATGGTAAACCTTTTCCACTTGAAAGCATAAGAGCATCTTGTGGAAGGTTTCCTGGAAGCAAGAAGAATATCTTTCACTTGCTGAGGGATAATAAGATCATGGAGATCTAGGCCTTCAGCAACCAAGCCCTGAGATGCAGAGACTGGGGATTGGGATGCCATAACATTCCGTCCTCCTAGGATAGGAGATCTGGAGCAGACCCTAACTCCAGGGAGGGAGCTTGAGAGAGATGTAGAAGCAGAGGGTACCACACTTGCTGTGGCCAATGTGGAGCTATGAGAATCATATGGCCTCTGTCTCCCTGAAGCTTGAACAGGGTTTTGGGAATTAGGGGAATGGGTGGAAAGGCATACAGTAAGTCATCCCTGGCCTGAGCCCCCTGAGCCGGAATTCTGGAACAGAACCGGGGAAGTTTGGCACTCCACGAACTTGCAAAGAGGTCTATGTCCGGGGTTCCCCAAAGTTGAAATATACTGGTCACCTGGTCTGCATGCAGAGACGACTCATGTGGAAGCAGAACTCGACTGAGTCTGTCTGCCCAAGAGTTTTGAATGCTTGGAAGATACACTGCCAGAAGATGAATCTGATGCTCTCTGGCGAGGGCCCATAGTCGCAAAGCTTCGTTGTAAAGCGACAGAGAGCCTGTTCCCCCCTGCTTGTTCACCTAGAACATGGCTACTTGATTGTCCGTATGAATGAGGACTGTCTTGTAGCTGAGCAGGGTGTGGAACACTCGCAGAGCAAGAAAGATTGCTCTGAGCTCCAAGAGATTGATATGTAGATAACTCTCCTGTGGAGACCAGGTGCCCCGGGTGGAGAGGTCTTGCAGATGAGCTCCCCAACCCTTTGGAGAAGCATCTGTTGTGAGAGTTACTTGGGGTAAGGGTTGCTGAAAAGGGGAACCCAGCAACAGGTTTTGAGTGGACTTCCACCACTGGAGGGACAAAATGAGGCGACTTGTGTTTGCTATATTGTCTGACAGGCATTCTGATGCCTGGGTCCACTGGGCAGATAAAGTCCACTGAGCTGCCCTCATGTGGAGGCGAGCATAGGGAACCACATGCACAGTGGATGCCATGTGGCCTAGTAGTTTTAACAGTTCTCGAGCAGCTAGATGAGACTTTAGCACTGCTTGAGAAGCTAACTGCACCAAGCGAGGGCAACGGGCCTGGGGGAGATAGGCCCTTGCCTTTGTGGTATCCAGGAAAGCTCCTATGAACTCTAAAGACTGAGTGGGAGTCAGACTGGATTTTGGGATGTTTATTACCAGCCCTAAATACTGAAGGATACGCATTGTGCAGGATAGAGAAGTCCTGGCCTCTGACTCTGTTGGGGCTCGAAAGAGCCAATTGTCAAAGTAAGGGAAGACTAATATCCCTAAAGTGCGCAGAAATGCTGCTACAACAGCCATGCATTTCGTGAACACCCTTGGTGCTGAGGCCAGGCCAAATGGAAGCACCCTGTATTGGTAGTGCTTTCCCTGAAAAAGGAACCAAAGGAACCTTCTGTGAGTTGGATGGATGAGAACATGGGTGTACGCATCCTTGAGATCTAGAGAACAAAGCCAATCCTGACTCTGCAGGTATGGCAGCAGAGATCCGAGAGAAATCATTTTGAATTTCTCCTTGACAAGGAATTTGTTCAATTCTCTGAGGTCTAAGATAGGTCTGTAACCTCGTGTTTTCTTTGGAATAAGAAAATAAGGGGAATAGAATCCTGTACCCTGTTGATGAAGGGGCACTTCTTCTATTGCCCTTTGGGCAAGAAGGATAGCGACCTCCTGACCTAACAGGTTGATGAGAGAGGTCGGAGAATTGAACTGCCTTACTATTGTGTGAGGGGGCAAGCTTGAAAAATGAAGCTTGTACCCCTCCTTTATGATGGAGAGTGTCCAGTGCTCTGCTGTTATTTGCCCCCATCTGGGGGCAAAATGACATAACCTTCCTGGAATGGTGGAAGGTTCTGGTCCCTCCAGAACCAGAAAGGCTAAGTTCTCTAGATGAGAGTCAAAGGTCCTGTGGCGGCTGAGCCTGCTGGGCCGGTTGAGGCCTAGCAGCCTTTACTTTCTTCTGTTTGGGTGGTTGCTGACCTTTCCTGGCAAGCTGACCTGCAGAACGTCCCTGCTGAACATAAGCAGGATAGAATTTTTTCTTTTTAGAAAAGAATGGTTTCTTGAACAATTTTCTTCTAGCAGGATCAGCAATGGACTTGGTTAATCTATCCAAGGTGGAATCTTCAGCATTCATTTCATTGGCTTTTTCCTGCCAATCTTTACCAAACAGGTTCTCACCAGTACAAGGGATATTTCCCAATTTGTCTTGTACCCAGAGCTCTAAATCAGAGGCCTGGAGCCAAGCAATTCTACGTGCACCTATGGCCATAGCTGAGGTTCTGCTTATGCACTCAAAGCAGTCAAAGGCTGCACGGTTGGAAAATTTTGAAACATCTTGGGCATGCTTGACCAAAGTGAGAAAAGCCTGTCTTTTATCCTCAGGAAGAAAAGGACTTAAAGCCTCTAAATCATCTGTGACCTCCTTCAGGAACATTCCCATATAGAGACTATAGGAACTGATCCTGGCAGAAAGCATGGAAGCTTGGAAGACCCGACGTCCAAAAGCATCCAGGGTTCTGCACTCACGTCCTGGAGGATTGGAGGCATGTCTTTTTGCACTCTTGATCCTTCTCATAGCTGACTCCACTACAATAGAGTGGTGAGGAAGCTGAGTCTTATGGAATCCAGGACAAGGAGGGACTCGATACATAGTATCCAACCTACAAGAATGAGGAGAGGTGGTAAGAGGTGTTTCCCACATCCTTAACATGAGATCATATAATGAATGGGCAATGTAGCTGCCTCCTTAGGAGTTTTAGGATATTGTAGAATTTCCAACTCCTTGGCCCTTGGCTCTGTTTCAGGGGCCACAGTAATGGACAGGCCTCGAGCCACCTCCCAGATGAAATCTTGGAAGGAAATATCCTCTGGAGGAGACATCCTGCGTTTAGGGGAGGAGGGCTCCTCTGGGAGAAGCATCGCTGCAGACAGAACTGTCAGAATCCTCAGATTCTTCTGAGGACTCGAAGTATCGTCTGTCCGGATGCTCTTGAAGAGCCCGATACCCATACCGACCAAAGTTGGTACCGGGAGTAACCGGTACTGGGGTATCGGTACCAGAGGTCATCGGATGACTGGGTACCGGCAAAGCAGACACCGATGCCGATGTCGATGCTATCGGTACCGGTACTGAGGCCGGTGTCGGTACCGGTGTAATTGTCTGTTGCAGTTCCGAGGGCTTCGATGCCGCAAGGAAAGCCGCCAGACTGCGTTCCATAGCCAGAACTCTCTGGTCTATCGACACCGCCAATGCCTGGATGTCGGTACTGGAGGAGACCGCCAGTACCCCAGAGCATGGCACCAGTAGTTCTGCCGAGGTCAAGGCCTCGAGAACATCCTGGAACCCCGATAATGCTTTGGAAGCCGAAGCCTCCCGCTGGGGTAATTTTGCCAGTGCAGAATCCTTGAGGGCAACGCCAGAGGCATCTCGATGCTTAGAAGGAGATCTACTCTTCGAGGACCGGCTGGATTTATGTTTAGTTACCTGAGATCCACGGGAGGAAGAAGCAGCCCTGGAAGACGTCGATGCCACTGAAGTTGCATCAGAGGGAAACAGGGTACTGAGCTTAGCAGCTCGGTTCTGCCGACCTCTTTTAGATATCATGGCGCAGGACATACAATCCGTGATGGAGTGGTCAGGACCTAAACATTTTAGACACCATTCATGGGTGTCGGTGACGGAAATGGTACCGCCACACTTGGTGCAATTTTTGAAACCTGAGGCAGGTTTCTCCATAGGAAGGAAAAGTTTTTGGGCCTAAGGCCTAAGGCCCAAAAAGGCGCGTGCACCTGAAGAAAAGAAACAAGAGAATATATATATATATATTATTATTTTTTTTTTTTACAGAAATAAGAAAAGAAAAAACCAGCTGTACCGGTAGAGCATCGAGGAAGGCAGACGCGACCACAAAAAAGAAAGAAATAAAAAAAGAATTCTTCTGTGGTGACAGGAACACGACCTGCTGGCTCCGCGGAAAAAGAAGAACTGGAGAGAGGCAGTTGGGAAAGGCGGGAAGGCAGCACGCAGGCGCTGTGGGATGCTCCCAAAAGCTTTCTGATTGGACGCTGGGGAGCATTCCCGCGCAGGCTCCGTTAGTACCGACGATACCCATATGTGATGACTACATTCCTGCTTGTTCCTGGAGATTCAGTTTTCCACGTCATGCTACATCTTTGTTGAAATCACCAGCAACCTAAGACTAAACACACACATCACGGGTCAGTTTCGATGTCGTCTCCCTCTTCACCAAAGTCCCAGTGGAAGAAACAGTCCAGGCTGTACACCACAAGCTAGAAACACAGGGTCTTCCAATAGAATGGGACTACCTAACAGAATTTGTCTAAAAGCAACTTTCTTCCGCTAACAGAAACAGTACTATTCCCAAAGAGAAGGCACAGCAATGGGTCCCCCCTCTCTCCCCAGTGGTAGCCAACATTTTCATGGAGTCTCTTGAATCCACCCTACTGGAACCCAGAGACCAGGATTTGATTCCCACTAGCACTCCTTGTGACCTTGGGAAAGTCACTTAACCCTCCATTGCCTCAGAAAAATCCAAGTTATCAATGTCCCTGTTTAATGTACATTACTAAGTTTAAGTTTCAATGTAAACCACTTTGATTGAAATGATAAAGTGGTATATAAAACCTGTTAACTAAATAAAATAAAATAAGTTAAAACCAAAACTCTGGGTCTGCTATGTAGATAACACATTTGTCATTTGGCCCCATAGATTGGAAAATCTTGAAGATGTTCTGAACCATCTGAATAGCAGCCACCCCCAACAATGCATGGTTCTCCTTTCTTGATCTAATGATCAAAAAGTGGACAGATGGATGCCTAAGCCATACTGTATACAGGAAACCCATCCATACTAACCGTTATCTACATGCAGAGTCACATCACCATCTGACCACAAAAAGAGGCATCCTGAGCTACCAAGATATGACATGAACCAGAAAACTGCAAAGGCCAAATACAAGGAAAGGAGGCGGTATTAATGCCACTGTACAAGTTGCTGGTGAGGCCTCAGTTGGAGTATTGTGTTCAGTTTTGGAGACCGTATCTCACAAAGGATATAAAAAGACTGGAAACGGTTCAGAGAAAGGCAACCAAAATGATTTGGAGCCTGCGCCAGAAGACGTATACGAAGAGACTTGAAGACCTATACACTAGAGGAGAGGAGAGAGAGGAGAGATATGAAACAAACCTTTAAATACTTATAGGGCAGCGATGGCGAACCTATGGCACGCGTGCCAGCTGTGGCACGCGAAGGCCTTGCAGCTGGCACGCGTGAAGGTCCGCAGAAAAAGAAAAAGCGGGCTCTGGCTGCTGCCGCGAACGCGGCAGCATGCAGTGTCCCGCGGGGCCCCCTCCGCCCGCTAAGCCCCTCTGCAAGGGCTTTCAGATTCGCGAGGGAGAGCGTCTCCCTCGCGTCTCTGTTAAGCCCGCAGGGGCTAATGGGAAATTTCCCATCAGCCCCTTTAGAGGGACTGATGGGAAATTTCCCATTAGCCCCTGCGGGCTTAACAGAGACGCGAGGGAGACGCTCTCCCTCGCGAATCTGAAAGCCCTTGCAGAGGGGCTTAGCGGGCGGAGGGGGCCCCGCGGGACATTGCATTCTGCCGCTGCCGCGGCAGAAGCCAGAGCCAGCTGCTTTTTTTTTTTTTTTTTAATTTGCCATGGGGGGTGGGTTAGGACTGCTAATGGGCTAGGGGGGGGGTTAGGAATGCTAATGGGCTGGGGGGGTTTGGAATGGTTATGGGGTAGGGGGGTTTGTGAATGATAATGGGCTGGGGGGGTAGGACTGCTAATGGGCTGTGGGCTGATGGGGGCTGTCTGGAAATGGGGTGATGGGGGGTTAGGACTGGTAATGGGCTATGGGGGGGGGGTTAGGACTGCTAATGGGCTAGAGAGGGGGGGGGGGTTAGGACTGCTAATGGGCTAGGGGGGGTTAGGACTGCTGATGGGGAGGGGTTAGGACTTGAGGTGGGCTGTTGGGTGGGGTTAGGACTGGAAATGGGCTGATGGGGGGTTAACACTGGAGGTGGTCTGATGGGGTTAGGACTGGTAATGGGCTATGGGGGGGTTTAGGACTGATAATGGGCTATGGGGGGCTGGGACAAGAAATGGGCTGATGGGGAGGGGTTAGGACTTGAGGTGGGCTGATGGGGTTAGGACTGGTAATGGACTGTGGGCTGATGGGGGGGGGTTAGGACTGGCAATGGGCTATGGGGGGCTGACTGGAAGTGGGCTGATGGGGGGTTAGGACTGGAAGTGGGCTGATGGGGGGTTAGGACTGGTAATGGGTTATAGGGGGGGGCTTAAACTGAAAATGGGGTGATGGGGGGTTAGGACTGGAAGTGGGTTGATGAGGGGGGGGATAGGACTGGTATTGGGTTGGGGGGTTGCTAGGACTGGAAATGGGTTGGGGGGCTGCTAGGACTGGAAATGGGCTGATGCAGGGACTAGAAGGGAATGGATGCTGGGTGAGGCTGGAACTAGAAGGGAGCTGGTGTTGGGGGAGGATTAGAATGGGATGGGGCTGGGAGAGTAAAATGGAGAGGGGAAAAATATTTTGTGTGGGAGGGATAAAAAATCTACAATTGGCCGGGTATTGGGAGAGTAAGTGGGGATTGAGGATGGAGGGGTAAATTTTGAGTAGATGAAATAGGAATGAGGAAAGAGCAAAAGGAGAAAGATTAGTATGTTAAAGCAGATGTAGAGAGAGAATGGAAAAAAAAACCCAAGAAGACAGAAGAAAGGACAAATGGACAGCAGATGGAGAGTTAGCAGAAGACACGAAGAAACCAGAAGAAAGTGGCTGGAACAATTGCAACTGAAAAAAAATGCACAAAAGGTAGAAAAATATCTCTTTATTTTGAATTTATTAATTGGAATATGTCAGCTCTGGGAAATGTGCATCATTAATTTTTGCGCTTTGTTTAGTACAAGAGGAAATTAATATATAGTTTTATTTCTACAGTGTTGTTGTATATTCCAAGTTTGGCTTTTGGGGTTCCCAGTTTAATTATTGTCTTCCTGTTTCTAAATTGTGATTGCTTGTTTGGTAATGGTCTGTTCTGCATGTGTAACTAACTGAGCTGAGGTATTCTGTTTATATAATTCCTATTTGACATTGCCACTTGTTCTTTCCCCAGTAGGTCATGTATTGTTGTTCTCTGAGATGTATTGGTTTAATATTTGCAGTGTTGCCTTTTGATAGGTAGAGTATGGTGCTTTGTGAGTCCTGGTAGTGCTGTTAGGATACGGCGGGTTTGCTATGGGTTCTAAATGGGCAGCGTTTGTAGTAGTTCCTAATGTGCCTGGCGGTTGGTACTGGATTATAGTAATGTAGAAACCTTTTAGTCTTTCTTTATCCATATACTCATTAAGAGGCATGTTTACTAAAAGTTAGTGTATGGTAACATTATGCAAATATTTATGCAAATGAAGCACCTTATGCAAATGGAGCTTTAATTGACGTGCTGGCACTTTGAGGAAATTCTTTGGTTTTGTGCGGCAGTTTGGGCACTCGGGCTCAAAAAGGTTAGCCATCACTGTTATAGGGTATTAATGAACAAACAAACCACTTTCAAAGACAGGGAAGCTGTAAAACTAGAGGGCATAACATGAAGCTGCAAGGGGGTAAACTGAAAGGCAACATCAGCAAATACTTTTTCACTGAAAGGGTGATGGATGCTTGAAATGCCCTCCCAATGGAAGTGGTGGGACCAAATACAGTGACAGAATTCAAAATGGCATAGGACAGACACAGTGGATCACTTTAACACTAGAAGCCCCAAAAGGAATTTTACCTAGAAACCCCAAAGTGCGTCAATTGACGCATTATCATGACGACTGCGTTTAGTATGAAATGCAGATGTGAATTAATGTGAAGTTACTTATTTGTTAAATACGTGCAGTATGTGACGTCATTACATGTCATCGTGTGTTTATTGTTTGTAATGTCGGAGTAAAACTGTGAACATTGATTGAGATGCACCATCTAGTGGGAACATGAATTTATACCTAGAAGCCCCAAAGTACATCAATTTACGCATCCAAAACAAATTGAGTGCGTCAATTGACACACTTTGGGGCTTCTAGGTATAAATTCATTTTCCCGCTAGGTGGTGCATCTGTCATTAATTTTCGATGCACATATTTTAACATCTTGACCTTGCTAACAAAGTCATGGAAGATGACTTACATAGTTCTAGCAGTGGCGCTGGTATATAACTTCGAAGATGCATTTGCGTCAATTGACGCACTTTGGGGCTTCTAGTGTTAAAACAGGATAAAATCTAAATAAATGTAACTATTTCTTATATTTCAACAAATAGGGTGACCTGCACGGAGCGATGGGTACACCCCCTAAATAAAGACATGGGGAGGGGTGACCTGCACAGAGTGGCAGATGCACCTACTTTTGCCACCTTGCTGGGCAGACTAGATGGACCATAACTGGCCTCTATCTGCCGTCATATACTATGTTACAAGATGTTACAATAGTCAAGATTATGCATGACCAGCATTTGAACCATCAAATTAAATCAGCATGATTTGCCCTAACTACTCTGGCAATTTGTGCTGCTGCTGTTAAGTGCTGTTGAGTTGATGTTGATTCATGGTGGTCCTATGGATTGGTGTCCTAAAATGTGTTCGGTCTTCAGTCAGGTGGCTATTGATAGAGTGGCATTCATAGCTGCTGTTATTGTATTGCTCCGTCACATTCCTGACCTTCCTCTTTTGTGCTGACCTTCAACCTTGCCAAGCATGTTGTCTTTCTCTAATGATCTCTCTCTTTGAATGATGTGTCCAAAGTACAAAAGTTGAATTTTTGTCATTTGAGCTTCTAAAGAAAGCTTAGGTTTGATCTCTTCTAGTACTGCTCGATTAGTTCTTTGGGAAGTCCATGGTATACCAAGTATTCTTTGCCAACATCACACTTTGAAGGCACTTATTTTCTACCTGTCTTTCTTCTTCTCTATTCAACATTCGTATCCATATGATGTTACTGAAAATATCATGGACTGAATAAGTTGAATCTTTGTATGCAGAGACCTCGCTGCACTTATCTTGTCTAGGTCCTTTATAGCCATTCTGCCAAGAGCAATGTGTCATCAGATTCTTGATCGCTTGTTGTTTTATTGATTATTTATCCAAGAAGGTTAAAAGTTGTCTATTATTTCTATTTCTTCTCCAATTAGCTACACATTTATAGGGCAACTCCCCAATTAGCTACATAAAGGGAATCCGAACAGCACTGTTAGAACACACATAATAGAGGTTAACTGCTTTTTTATCTGAAAGGACAACTGAGGAACAGACAGGTACTTTGGTAGGTATCTCTCTTTTTTTTTATTCCAACAGGTACCAAAGCTCCATCAACTGGCACATGATAGGGAAGAATTGTATTGCCAGAGCTCTTGCCCCCATTACAGCCTCTGTCCAGACAGAGATCCCTATGCCAGTTGAAGGACAGGTTCCATGTGCAGGATGCCTGAATGCTGAAGCTCTCAGAAAAGAAGTGGAGGAGCTGAGAGAAGAGGTGGTGAGGCTTATGAGCATTCAAGATAGTGAGAAGTATGTTGACGAGATACTTCTTCAAACAACCAAGTTCTCCAACAAAGAAGGGCCATTATGCAGCCCTTGAAATAGAGGAGTTGAGAGCATCCCAGGAAAAGGAAGATCCAGAGCACGAGCACCCCAAAGTTGCAGAATCAGTGACCAGAAGGAAGTGAGGGGTAGTGGTGGTGGGTGACTCTATTCTGAGGGGTACTGAGGCATCCATCTGCTGAACAGACTTGATGTCCAGAGAGATGTGCTGTCTGCCAGGTGCCAAAATCTGAGATGTTACGGAGAGTTTGCCAAGACTCATCAAGCCTACTGACTATTACACGATGTTGCTCATCCATGTCAGTACTAATGATACTGCCAGGTATCCCTCTGAGCATATCAAAAGTTACTTCATGGCTCTGGGACAGAGGGTGAAGCAGATAGGTGTGCAGGTGGTGTTCTCTTCAATCCTCCCTGTTGAGGGTAAAAGTGGAGGCAGGGAAGCTCGCATCCTGGAAATACATGCATGGCTGTGTGGATGGTGTCATCAAAAGCATTTTGATTTCCTGGACCATGGGATGATGTTCCAAGGCTGCAGAGCAGAGATGGCATCAATCTGTCCAAGAAGGATAATCTACTGAAGAGGGTTTTAAACTAGATTTGTTGGGAATGTGTGAAGAAAATCCCCAGGTAGGTGAAACATTAAATACTTCTATAGACATGGATAAAAGGGGCAACATATGCAAAGCAGTGTGTATAAATGCCCATAGCATGGGAAATAAGATCCCAGATGTTGAAGCTTTAATGGAATAAGCTGACTTGGATTTAGTGGCGGATACAGAGACATGAAGAAGGGGAGGAGGAGTGGCTATAGAATTACAGGACTTGAAAGGGAGAGAGGAGGCACTATGTGTTAAACTAGAAAGAGGGAAAGAGAAATCAATTTGCAGACCCCCCTCACAGGGAGTAGTAGTAGACGGAGATTTAATAGAAGACATATGCAGCATTGCTAGGAAAGGGGAAGTGCTATTGATAGGTGATTTCAATAAGCCAGATGTTGATTGGAACATCCCTGCTGTGGTGTCATCTAGAAGTAAGAAGATCCTGGATTCTCTACAGGGAGAACTATTCAGGCAGCTGGTAACAGAACCCACACATGAAGGGGCCATACTGGACTTGGTGCTTACCAATGGGGAAAGTGTTTCCAATGTTATAGTGGGAGATCATCTCGCATCCAGTGATCACCAGATGGTGTGGTTCAGCATTAGGACTAGGGCTGATAAAGTCCATTCAAAAGCGAGGGTCTTAGATTTTAGGAAAACTAACTTTGCCAAGATGGGCCAGTATTCTCAAGGCGTCGGTTAGTAGGATGTGAACAGCTGGGGAATGTAGAAAAACAGTGGGTAAAACTCAAAGGGGATATTTTAAGGGCAACCAACCTTTTTGTTAGAAAGATAAGCAAAGGTAAAAGACAAAAGAGGCCACTATGATTCTCAAAAGTAGTAGCTGAAAAGGTGAAGAAGAAGAGGGAGGCCTTCATGAAATATAAGAGATCACAGAGAGGGGAAGACAGGCATCTATATTGGGTAAAAGAGAAGCTAGTAAAGTAGTCAAGAAAGCAAAGATACAAGAAGAAGAAATAGCCAATGCAATAAAATGGGAGGATAAGACATTTTTCAGATATGTTAGTAGTGAGAGGAGGAAGGGCAAAAGTGGTATTGTCAGACTCAAGGATGAAGGGGAGAAATATGTAGAAGCTGATGAGGATAAAACGGAATTGCTTAACAAATATTTCTATTCTGTGTTCACAGATGAAGGGCCAGGAGCAGGACCACAAAACACACAGACAAATTGGAAAAGAAGTGACGGGATTTTCGAACGATTTTCAGAAGACTGTTCGGGAGGAACTGGCTAAACTAAAAGTAAACAAAGCAATGGGACCGGATGGGATACATCAGGGAGTATTGAAGGAACTTGGGGATGTTCTAGCGCCTCCACTGACTGAGCTTTTCAATGCCTCTTTGGAGTCAGGAGTGGTGCCAAAGATTGGATAAAGGCACATGTAGTCCCTTTATACAAAAGCAGAAGTAAGGATGTGGTTGATAACTACAGGCCGGTTAGTCTAATCTCTGTGGTGAGTAAATTATTGGAAATGCTGCTCAAAGAGGAAAAAGTGAGGTTTCTGGAATCCAATAGATTACAGGATTGGAGGCAGCATGAATTTACCAGAGGCAGGTCTTGTCAGACAAATCTGATTGATTTCTTTGACTGGGTGACCAGGGAGTTGGACAGAGGGAGAGCCCTAGATGTGGTGTACTTGGATTTCAGTAAAGCCTTTGACAGCGTTCCGCACAGGCAACTTATCAACAAACTGAGCACCCTAGAGAAGGACCCTAAAGTTACTGATTGGGTTAGAAATTGGGGGGGGGGGGGGGACAAAGGATACAGATAAATGGGGCACACTCTGAGGAGAGGGAGGTTACCAGTGGTGTGTCGCAGGGTCTGTCCTTGGACTGATTCTTTTTAACATCTTTGTTAGTGATATTGTGGAAGGGCTGTCGGGTAAGGTTTGCCTCTTTGCAGATGATACCAAAATATGCAATAGAGTAGACACCCAGGAAGGAGTAGATAACATGAGGAGGGATCTAGCTAAGCTTGAAGAATGGTCTAGAATTTGGCAGCTGAGATTTAACGCTAAAAAATGCAGGGTCATGCAATTGGGCTGCAAAAATCCAAGGGAGTGGTACAATGTAGGGGGGGGGGGGGTGAGTAGTTCTGTTCACAAAAGAACATGATCTGGGCGCGATTGTGTCTGACAATCTTAAAGTAGCTAAACAAGTAGAAAAGATGATGGCAAAAACTAGAAAGATGCTTGGGTGCATAGGGAGAGGAATGGCCAGCAGAAGAAAGGAGGTGATAGTGCCTCTGTATAGGTCTTTGGTGCGACCTCATTTGGAGTATTGTGTGCAGTTCTGGAAACCACACCTTCAAAAGGATATAAACAGGTTGGAGTCGGTGCAGAGGGTGGCTACTAAAATGGTTAATGATCTTCATTATAAAACATATGAGAACAGACTTAAAGATCTTAATATGTATACTTTAGAGGAAAAGTGAAAATACAGGAGATATAATAGAGACGTTTAAATATCTCTGTGGCATAAATGCACAGGAGGAGAGTCTCTTTTGATTGAAAGCAAGAGGACATAGGATGAAGGTAAAAGGAGAAAGACTCAGGATTAATATGCAAAAATATTTCTTTACTGAAAGAGTGGTGGATGTGTGGAATTTTCTCCCAATAGAGGTGGTAGAGATGAGGACAATATCTGTATTCAAAAAAAGCATGGGACAAACACAGAGGATCTTTAAAGGATAAGAGGGGACTACTGTAGTAGTCGATATGGAAGGGCAGACTAGATAGGCCATGTGGTCTTTTTCTGCCGTCATTTTTCTAAAGATGAAATTATTGATTTTGCCAGTTGTCAGGATCTTTGTCTTCATCTTCCTTGATCTTGATAAGCAGATGTTTCAGATCATGTTTACTTTCAGCATGGTAATGTCAGCATAACCAAAGTTGTTGCTCAGTCTTCCACCAATCTTCACACCTCGGTTGCTTTCATATGGTCCTGGCTTCTCTGATGAATTGTTCTGTATATAAACTGAACAGGTAGGAGAAAGTATGCAGCCTTGTATACCTTTGCTGACTTTAAACCATTTTGTTTCTCCTTGTTCTGTCTGTACTGTTGCTTTTTGATCATTGCAAAGGTTGTGCTTGAGAACTATCTTCTGATATACCCATGCTTCTTAATATTGCCCAGAGTGTTTTTTTTATGATCTACACACTCAAAGCCTTGCTGTATGATATCCTTTTGCGGTGAAGTTGTGCCACATGGAAGCAGCTGTGCCAGGGACAAAGACATGAGAGAGGTTACATGCTGCTGGCATAAGTCGATGGGGAATGCAAATAGCAGCACAAGTGCTGAGGATGGAGTCCCGCCTATATTACTGCAGCGCTCAGACACCAGAAGATGTAAGAGATCAGAATGTATGGCTCCTGGATGCCAGCAGTTGCAAAAAAACGAGGTACTCCAGTCTCTAGGATTTCTATGACAAAACGCAAGCTGCTGAGGACATGTCATGTCTAAAAGCATTTTGTAAGCAAAACAGTTAAAACTTCCTAAATAATAATAACAGTGGCAGACTGACATTGATTAGAACAAGTATTGTCTTGTTAGTGGAAGTGCCTTCTTTCGGTCTGGAGAATAGCTTCTCTGTAATGGTTGACTACACTGTCTGAGCTTTTGGTTTAACATTGATTATTTCTGTGCACATCCTGAGTGAAAACATCAGGGGATGAGGCACTGGCAGCAAGGCCACTTAAAGCCTCACAAAAGAATATTTGTATTCAGCAGATAAAACAAACTGGTCCATTTAAGTCAAGTCTGGTCTCTCTAGGGAATGTTCCTCCTTTCACAGTGGTATTACTGCACAAATGTGATATAAACAACATTTAACTCTTTAATTAATTTGTCTGAGTTTATTCTCATTCCCTATATTGCACACTCAGCTTAATGTGTATGTTATTGACACTGTATCATATTATTGGCATTATTATAATTTAATTTATCTATTTCCAAGTTTACCTCACTGTTCTGTGTATTATTTTAACATTTGGTCATTTTACCTTCCTTATACTATCCCTGCAAAATAAGCTGTACACGTCCAGCTGTACTTGCTGTACACTGCCTTGGATGAATCTCTTCATAAAAGCAGCTGAAGAATCTTAATAAACATGCATTACTGGTAAATAATATACCTTAATTCAGAAACACGTTGTCTTTGCAAATAATGTGTGCTGTTGTAATTTTGCAGCTTATTAAATAAGCTCCTATATAAGAAAATAGTTGGGGGGGGGGGGGGAGTAAGGGAGTACTCTAAAATTTTTTAAAAATGGTAGTGCACTATTTTATGACACCAAACTGTTCAGTATTTCAAGCAAACACAATAAAATTCCCTGTAATGTAAACATTCACTAGATGCAAAATATTAGGGAAATAGTGTTAGTGGCAAACAAAACACTCGTATGGCCAGATGAAAATGGCATTCAGCAACGACAAGAATGCAATTTCCTTTTCTGAAAACACAAAATGATTGGTTGGTGCATAGGTGTCGGAACAGGGTGGGCCTCATGGGCCCTGGCTTCACTAAAATTTTCACAACTAGCTGTAGAGAGCAGCTGTGAATGCAGCAGACTTCTTCTGTCTGCCCGCCAGAGATCGGATCCCCTCGAGCAGACAGGAGTCGGAGTCCTTCACGATCACAGCCATTCCCTTCTTTTCTATGCGCGGGAGATGGGATCCCTGCAGGCAGAACAGGAGGGGAAGACTGGGGGGGGGGAGGGGGGGCTAGGGGTGGCGTTAGAGTGGAGCTTGGGATGCAGTTAGGGGCAGAGTCAAGGCGGATTCAAGGAGGCATTCTGTGGTCCCTGTCTTGGTAAGCAGAAAGGCTTCTGTAGACATCTCAGCCATCATCACTCTCAAAGGTGGTTGAACTGGGTAGAACTTAATTGAAGACAGAGGCCACCTTATTCAGCTGGGTGAATGTGTGAAAATCAGGAATTTGACCACATCTTGAGTAGTATGGGTAGGCCTACCCATGGGAGCTAACTGTGCAGTCGCTCAATATCGCTGGATATGGCCCAGACTTTGAATATCCGGGGTTAGTAGTCAGTGGTGATGGCTAGGCGCTTCAAAAGCTCTAGTCACTGCCGCTGCTGAATATCAGGCTCACATTGAATAGGGAACATGCCATGAAGATACAAAGTAGCATATTTAAAACAAACAAGAGAAAATATTTTTTTAATCACTCTATAATTAAGCTTTAGAACTCATTGCCGGAAGATGCTGTAGAAGCAGGTAGTATAGTTAGGCTTAAGAGAGGCTTGAAGAAAAGTGCATAAACAGTTATTAAGGCAGACCAGAAGAAAACCACAGCTGGATAAGCAGCATGGAATCTGCCTACCTTTTGGGATATGTCAGGTACTTGTGACCTGGACTGGCCACGAATGGAAACAGGATACAGGGCTTGATGGACTTTGGTCCGAGCTAATATGCCATTTATGTTCTTATGTGCAGGACAAAGTGGGTGGGTGAAAGACAGGATGGAAAGGCTTATAACACCATAGCAGCATAATTATAACTTGGAAAGGAGGGAACAGGGTTGAAAAAAATGTGTGTATTTCCCATTTTATAACACAAATACATGTATATTTCATTTCCCTGTTGGCTTTTCCACCACCTCCAAAATCCATGCAACTTTTATTAAAGTGCTTGCTTTGGCCAGAGCTCAAAATGAGAGACTGAGTGCATTAATGCCCTTAATCCCCTGTTATTATTTTTGCCTTTAATATTAAAAAAAAAATAAATTTTGCAGCTTTCCCTTGCTTATTGGCCTCACTTAACATGATACCCTGTCTTTGCTTGGATTTAGGGGCTCTGTTCTGTCCTGGTTTTCTTCTTATCTTTTCCATCGTACTTTTACGTATCTGAATTCAAGAAAGCATGGGACAAACAGAAGATCTCACAAGGAAAAAAGGGGACTACTGTAGTTCCCATAGAAGGGCAGACTAGATAGGCTATGTGGTCTTTTTCTGCCATCATGTTTCTCCGTTTCCTGTGTTTTTAGTGTATGTTCTGGTGGATCCTCCTCTACTGCCATCCCGCTTTCAGTTGGTGTACCTCAGGGCTCTGTCTTGGGACCTCTCCTTTTCGCTCTCTACACTCTGGTGCATTTATTTCCTCCCAAAGTTTACAGTACCATTTTAACACTGACAACTCTCAGATCTACCTCTCTGTACCTGAAATCTCTACTGGAATCCAGACCCAGATCTCTGCCTGCTTATCCGACATTGCTGCTGGGATGTTTCACTACCATCTGAAAATGAACATGGCCAAAACTGAGCTCTTTATCTTTTCCCCTAAACCTACCTCCTCCCTTCCCTGTTTCTGTGGATAACACGATACTCCTCCCCATTTCCTCAGCTCGCAACCTTGGGGTCATCTTTGACTTTACTCTCTCTTCACACATCCAACAGATAGCTAAAACCCGTCGCTTCTTTCTCTATAACATCAGCAAAATTTGTCCCTTCCTTTCTCAACACACGACTAAGATCCTTATCCACTCTAGTCACCTCCTGTCTTGATTATTGTAACCTGCTCCTTGCTGATCTCCCTCTGAATCATCTCTCCTCCCTTCAATCTGTTCAAAACTCAGCTACATGGTTTATCTTCCGTCACTGTTGCTATGCTCATATAACCCCTCTTTTCAAGTCACTTCACTGCCTCCCTATCAATTTCCGCATCCAGTTGAAACTTCTGCTACTGACCTACAAAAGTACATTCATTATGCAGCTCCTCACTCTTTCCTCTCTTATCTCACTCTACACCACTCTTTGGGAACTCCGTTCCTCTCGCAGATCCCTTTCATCTGTGCCCTTCTCTGCCACTACCAACTCCAGACTTCGTTCATTCCACCTTGCTACTCCATATGCTGGAACAAACTACCTGAGTTAGTATGTCGGGCTCCTTCTCTAACCTTATTCAAATCCAGGATAAAATCCCACCTCTTTGAGGTTGCTTTTGGATCCCGATACATCTCACTCTCGTTCACCACTTGTGTGTATCTTACCATACCTCTAGTCCCACTTTTGTGACTTTCTCCGTCTTGATTAGATTGTAAGCTCTGATGAGCAGGGACTGTGTCTTACATCTATATACCTTGTGGCGTTATACAAATGACAAGTAGTAGTGAGAGTAATTTTATAACTGGCTGCCTGGGTTAAGAAGGCAATTTATAGCCTATTTCATGTAGACAAACAGGCATCTATGTGTCTCTGTAAAAAAACTAGCACGATTCCTGTATCGTACCCTCTCAGGAGCAGGGATAAAGGTGCACATGGAAAATGTGTGTGTAGATGTGTATTTTTTAATCCACATGCGTACTCTGCAACTCCATCCCAAAACATGCCTACTTGCAGATCGTATACAAGTATGCATGCCTTTGTCACCACACATATGTGTTTATGTGTAACCTATGGGGTAATTTTTTTAAAGAGTTTTATGCACGTAAAAACTTTATAAAACTGCCCCCATATTTTGAAACTGAGCTAGTATAAAATTTAAGTACCAGCACTTACATGTGGAAGCTGATTAATACCACACATTTTTCTATGTTGTAAAATTGTTGCTCCCACCAAGTGTACTGGCAAATACATATGCATTTGCTGCCATCCTTATGCTATTTTGCAAAAGGCTCTGTGTTCAGAAGAATTCATTTCCCATGTGGATCCCCAATGCCAAGGGGACTTGTAGTCTATTTAGAATATATCGGGTGTGAGTGGATCCAGCTGGTGACAGGTATAATTTGCCTCACATAATATTCTAACTTGTAAACAGTGACTATCGTTATGTCTTTTTGTGACCCACCTTGAATCTATTTTGAGAGATGTGGGCAGGGCCGGCCGGCCCGTCCATTGAGCAAGAATGTTTTTTGCACAGGGCCCCGCGTTTCAGGGGGCCCCGCGCAAAGAACATTCTGCTTTTTTTTTTTCCCATCAGCCCCTGCTTCCCATCAGCCCCTGCGGGCTTAACAGAGACGCGAGGGAGACACTCTCCCTTCGCGTATCTGCAAGCCGGAGCAGAGGGGCTCAGCCGTGCCGGGAGAGTTCAGCCGGGCAGAGGGGGCCCCGCGGGACACTCCATGCTGCCGCAGCGGCAGCAGCCAGCTTTTTTTTTTATTTTAATTTCCATGAGCCGATGGGGGGTGGGGTTAGGACTGGCAATGGGCTGTGGGCTGATGGGGGGGGGTTAGGTCTGGTAATGGTCTATGGGGGAGGGTTAGGACTGGCAATGGGCTATGGGCTGTGGGCTGATGGGGGCTGTCTGGAAATGGGGTGATGGGGGGTTAGGACTGGTAATGGGCTATGGGGGGGGGTTAAGACTGGCAATGGGCTGATGGGGGCTGTCTGGAAATTGGGGTGAAGGGGGGTTAGGACTGGTAATGGGCTATGGGGGGGTTAAGGCTGGTAATGGGCTGTGGGCTGATGGGGGCGGTAGGACTGGAAATGGGCTATGGGGGGGTTAAGGCAGGTAAAGGGCAGTGGGCTGATGGGGGGGTTGGGACTGGTAATGGGCTATGGGGGGGGTTAGGACTGGTAATGGGCTATGGGGGGGGTTAAGGCTGGTAATGGGCTGTGGGCTGATGGGGGGGTTAGGACTGGTAATGGGCTATGGGGGGGGTTAAGGCTGGTAATGGGCTGTGGGCTGATGGGGGGTTAGGACTGGTAATGGGCTATGGGGGGGGGTAGGACTGATAATGGGCTATGGGGGGGCTAGGACAGGAAATGGGCTGATGGGTAGGGGTTAGGACTTGAGGTGGGCTGATGTGGTTAGGACTGGTAATGGGCTGTGGACTGATGGGGGGGTTAGGACTGGCAATGGGCTATGGGGGGCTGACTGGAAATGGGCTGATGGGGTTAGGACTGGAAGTGGGCTGATGGGGGGATAGGACTGGTAATGGGTTATGGGGGGGCTTAAACTGAAAATGGGGTGATGGGGGGTTAGGACTGGAAGTTGGTTGACGGGGGGCTAGGACTGGTAATGGGTTGGGGGTTTGCTAGGACTGGTAATGGGCTGAGCGGAAGGGGAGGCTTGAACTGCAAATAGCTGATGGGGAGGGGCTTGGAATGGAAATGGGATGTGAGGGAAGGGAGCTAGGACTGAAAATGGGCTGATGGAGCAGCTAGGATAGGACTGGAAATGGGCTGTTGGGGGAGCTAAGATTGGAAATGGACTGTGGTGGGGGCTTGAATTGAAATGGACTCATGGAGGGGCTAGAACTGGAAGTAGGCTCATGGGGGGGCTTGGACTGGAATTGGGCTGAGTGGAGGGGAGCTAAGATTTGACATGGGCTGATGATGGGGCTAGGAAATGACTAGAAATGGGCTGATGGGGGGCTAGGATTGGAAATGAGCTGATGAAGGGACTCAGACTGGAAATGGATGGGGGAGCTAGGACTGGAAATGGGCTGATGGGGGGCTAGGACTGTAAATGGGCTGATGCAGGGACTAGAAGGGAATGGATGCTGGGTGAGACTGGAACTAGAAGGGAGCTGATGTTGGGGGAGGATTAGAATGGGATGGGGCTGGGAGAGTAAAATGGAGAGGGGAAAAATATTTTGTGTGGGAGGGATGAAAAATCTATAATTGGCCGGGTATTGGGAGAGTAAGTGGGGATTGAGGATGGAGGGGTAAAATTTGTGAGGATGAAATAGGAATGAGGAAAGAGCAAAAGGAGAAAGATTAGTATGTTAAAGCATTAGTATGTCAAAGATGTAGAGAGAGAGAATGGAAAAAAAACTAGAAGAGAGAAGAAAGGACAAATGGACAGCAGATGATGGAGAGTTAGCAGAAAACATGAAGAAACCAGAAGAAAGTGGCTGGACCAATTGCAACTGAAAAAAAATGCACAAAAGGTAGAAAGATATCTCTTTATTTTGAATTTATTAACTGGAATATGAAAGCTCTTGGAAATGTGCCTCATTAACGTCTGCGCTTTGTTTGGTACAAGAGGAAATTAATTTATAGTTTTATTTCTACAGTGTTGTTGTACATTCCAAGTTTGGCTTTTGGGGTTCCCAGTTTAATTATTGCCTTCCTGTTTCTAAATTGTGATTCCTTGTTTGGTGATGGTCTATGTTCTGCATGTGTAACTGAGCTGAGGTATTCTGTTTATGTAATTCCTATTTGACATTGCCACTTGTTCTCTTTCCCCAGTATTCTCTGAAATGCATTGGTTTAATATTTGCAGTGTTGCCTTTTGATAGGTGGGGTATGGTGCTTTGTGAGTCCTGGTAATGCTGTCAGGATACGGCGGGTTTGCTGTGGGTTCTAAATGGGCAGCGTTTGTAGTAGTTCCTAATGTGCCTGGCGGTTGGCACTGGATTATAGTAATGTAAAAATCTTTTAGTCTTTCTTTATCAATACACTCATTAAGAGACATGTTTACTAAAAGTTAGTGTATGGTAACATTATGCAAATATTTATGCAAATAAGGCCACTTATGCAAATGAGGCCCCGCACCGAGTCTCCGCACATGGCCCTGCACCCCCCTTGGGCCGCCCCTGGATGTGGGCTATAACTGCCATTTTAATTTAATTTTAAATTAAATGTACATCTAATCTGACCGTTACAATGAAAAGGCATCACTAAGCAGCAACAGCTGACAAAATCAGTGAAGGTCCTGCAGACCAATCCATTCACAGGTCCTGCGGCAGCCCTGCCCCTTAAACGACCTTGCTGCTGACCTGCTTGGCTGCTAATGCTGCAGCAGCCACTGCCCAAACCTGATGATGCAGGGCAAGTGTGCAAAGAGAGAAAAGGTGGATACTTGGGGAAGAGAGAGAGAAATATTTAATGTTTTAGCCTAAAGGTATTAAACAAGTAAAATGAAATGGAATTTAATTCAGTGCACAGCAATGGTTATGGGGAGGAAAGGGGGAGAGAAGGAAGATGCTGGCCATGGGGTGAGGGAGAAGCAAGAGTGAATACTAGGTAAGGGGTGAAGAGAGATTCTAGGGGAGAGAGAGGGGGCAGGCTATAGGGCAGGAAGAAACAAATAAGGGAGTTTCTGGATACACAGCTGGGGAAGGGAGCTGCTGATTAGAAGGTAAGAAGAAAGGGGAAAGACGTTTCTAGGAAAAGAGTGGGAGGAAAGAGGAAGAAGGGAACATTGGTGAGGGAATGAGAGGAAGGGAGGGAGAGAGATGTGAAAATAGCAGGCAGGAGAAAGTGTGTTCCCTCTGTTTATCAAGCCTAGATTTAGGAATAAACAATGTGAGAAAATGCCTCAGGTGCCAAATTTTGACAGGCACGGTTGTGCTGCCTCAACTAGCATGCTGCAGTCTGGGTCTGGGTCTAATAAGCGATCTGGTCCCCTGAGCAAGCGTAGCTACTCACCTGTAACAGATGATCTCTGGGAACAGCAGGAATCAGTCTTCACATATGGGTGAACGTCACCAATTGAGCCTGCATGGGAATGCTCCCCAGTGTCCAATAAGAAAGCCCTTGGGAACACTCCACTGTGCCTGCCTCCCCACCTTCCCAACTCCTCTCCTCAGCTGAGTTTGAAGCTGAGAAGAAGAATAAAATAAATAAAACCCTACAATTCCTAGTGGAGGAGGGCGAGTTGTGACACAGGTGAGTAACTACGCTATCTCCAGGAACAAGTAGGAATTCACATATGGGACTCACTAGCTCCCGGATACGAGACTGGTATGGGGAGTGGAGAGCAGTGCGACACGAGGTAAAACGGTTGTAGCCAAGGAGTCTGGACTGGATGGTATACATCCAAGGGTGTTGAAAGAACTGAAATATGAAATTGCAGACCTACCATTAAAATCATCTGTAATACCTGAAGATTGGAGGATGGCCAATGAAATGCCAGTTTTTAAAAAGGGTTCCAGGAGTGATCCCGGGAAACTACAGACCGGTGAGCCTGATGTCAGTACCAGGAAAAATGGCAGAAACCAATATAAAGAACAAAATTACTGAACATGTAGATAGTCATGGCTAAATCAGAGACAGCCAAAATGGCTTTAGCCAAGGAAGGTCTTGTCTTACTAATCTGTTATGTTCTTTTTGAAGATGTGAATAAACAGGTAGACAAAGGTGAGTCAGTTGACATATTGTATGTGGATTTTCAGAAAGCTGTTTACTAGGTTCCTCATGAGAGACACTTGGCGAAATTAAAAAGTCATGGGATTAGAGGCAGTGTATTATTGTGGATCAGGAACTGGTTAAAAGACAGAAAGCAGAGGGTAGGGCTAAATGGCCAATTTTCCCAATGGAGAAAGGTGAATAGTGGAGTACTCCAGGGATCTGTGCTGGGTCCGCTGTTTTTTAACATATTCATAAATGACCATGAAATGGGAATAACGAGTGAGGTTATCAAATTTGCAGATGACACAAAATTATTCAAAGTTGTTAAAACCCATGAAGATTGTGAAAAATTGCAAGAGGACCTTGATAAATTGGAAGACTGAGCATCCAAATGGCAGATGAAATTTAACGTGGACAAGAGCAAAGCTATGCACCTAGGAAAGAACAACCCAAACTATGGTTACACAATGCAAGGTTCCACATTAGGAACCACCATCCAGGAAAAAGATTTAGGTGTCATTATGGATTGGATAACATGTTGAAATCCTACACTCAGTGTGCAGCGGCAGCCAAGAAAGTAAACATAATGCTAGGAATCAGAAGGAAAGGAATGGAAAATAAAACAAAAGATATTATAATGCCTCTGTATCATTCTGTGGTGCGACCGCACCTTGAATATTGTGTGCAGTTCTGGTCACTGTATCTTAAAAAGGATATAGCATTATTAGAAAAGGTACAGAGAAGAACCACCAAAATAGTAAAGGGGATTGAAGGATACCCCTATGAAGAGAGGCAAAAAAGGTTAGGGCTCTTCAACCTGGAAAAGAGATGACTGAGGGGAGATATGATAGAGGTCTATAAATTAATGAATGGAGTGGAACAGGTAAACGTAGATAGATATGCCATCAAAATATAGAAAGACTAGGGAACATGCAATGAAGCTAAAGGGTAACCTATTTAAGACTAATAAGAGAAAATACTTTTTCACTCAACGAGTAATCAAACTCTGGAATTTGTTATTGGAGGATGTAGTATTTATTTATTTATTTATTTTATTTATTTAACACTTATTTCTATACCGCTCTTTCCCAAGTATCAAGTGCAGTTTACAAGGAACAGTAAGTTATATGGTATGTTAAAGCGCATACCTAGTCGTTTTACATAGAACAGGTGGAACTATTTACAAGTAACAATATAACATTTGAACAGTAAAAAGTTAGAACGTATTTACATTATGGGTACTTACAAAATATATCATGGAACAAAATTGTGATGTATAAAAATATTTTGTGTGTTATGTAGTATTGTAGTATGGTTGTTAATCTGTGTCTCTTTGTGTATTCTGATTAGGTAGTGTATTGTAGTGTAGAGAGAATAAATGGGTTTTTAGTTTTTTTCTAAATTCCTTTATGTCTGATAGTTGGCGAATGTTGTCAGGCAGATTATTCCATAGGATAGGTGCCGAATGGGAGAAGGCCCTCTTGTTGGTTTGTTTTCTAGCTTTTGTGTAATCTTTTGGGACTGCTATAGTGTTTGTGTTTCTGCTCCTTTGTGATCGTTTATCTAATTCTACGTTAATGAGTGTATTGAGTACAGATGGTGTAAAAGCTGTTAGTGTAGTCAGGTTTAAAAAAAGGTTTGGACAAGTTTCTAGAGGTAAAGTCCATAAATCATTATTAAAGAGGACCCGGGAAATCCACTGCTTGCCCCAATACAAGCACTGTGGAACCTGTGTCTTTTGGGGAAATTGTCAGGTATTTGTGACCTAGATTGGCCACTGTTGGAAACAGGATACTGGGCTTGAAGAACCCTGGTCTGACCCAGTATGGCATATCTTATGTTCTTATGTAAGAGTTGTGGGCCATTGGATTCTATTCCAGGAGGCGATATTCTCCCAATGATAGTCTGGTCTCTTGCAGAAGTCCAGAACGGAGGGTAAGAGTTGAATTTATGTTCCAAAGAGGTGCTGGAATACAGCTTGGCCAAAGACAGCATCTAGACAGTAGTGTGCAGCAAAAGTATGAATGAAGGACCAGGTAGCTGCCTGGCAGATCTCTTCAATGGATACTAAATAGAGATTGGCTATGGAGGTTGCCATAGCCCGCAGATTATAAGAAGTGATATGACCCTCCAAAGAGAATCCTGCTTGTGCATAAGCAAAAGAAATGCAATTTGCTATCCATCTGGATTGGGTATGTTTCGTCACCAGTAGACAGAAGTGACTCGGATCAAAGGAAATGAATAATTGAAAGGATCTTCTGTGTTCTTTAGTTCTATCCAAGTAGTAGGCCAGCGCTCACTTACAGTCTAAAGTGTGTAGCTCTGCTTCAGCCCAAGACATATGTGGTCTAGGGAAGAAAATCGGGAGGATTACTAACTGGTTTAGATGGAAAGAGGAAACCTCCTTGGGGAGGAAGTGTAGATTGGTTCGGAGAATTTATTTTATTTATTTATTTAGCATATATTTGTATACCGCTACTTCCAGCGATCAGGAGCGGTTTGATTTTGTAAAACAGAGAAAGGCCAGATCAAAGGCAAATTACAAGAATTACAGCGTGATTTACAAGGTTATATGATAGGTTGTTAGAACAAAGCCAGTCATTTTCAATTATGTGTACAACATGATTCATGGGTTATGCACAACACGCAGTTAGGAGGGGGGGAGAGGGAGATTTACATATATACATTTTACACTTGATTACGTTTCGGAGCGTAAAAACATTTACATTTACACTTGACTACTTAACTACCTTGTTATGATGCAACCGAGCATAGGGGAGACCCACCACTAGAGCTTGCAGCTCACTGATGCGGTCAGCTGAAGAGAGGGCAATAAGAAAGATGATCTTCCAATATACAAACTTCAGTGAAGTGGTGGCTAAGTGTTCGAAAGGTGGCTTTAGAAGTTGTGCCAGAACTACATTCAGATCCCAGGCCACCGGAGGCGGCTTAATGGGTTGCTTGAAGCGTACTACTGAGTATGAGGAGATAGGCTGTCCATCCACTGGTCTATGAGAGGCCGTAAATGGCACCAAGATGAACTCTCACTGAGTTAGGTTTAAGACCTGTCAAGGATAAATAGAGGAGACATTGTTGAAGTGACTCTACCGGGCAAGAAAAGAGGTCAATGTCCTTTGGGGAGCACCAGAAGGCAAACCTACCATTTGAAGGCATAAGATTGCCTGGTAGAATCTTTACAAGATACAAGAAAGACCTCCTTGACCACTTGTGGTAGGTTGAGGTTGGCGAGCACTAGCCCTTCAGCAGCATATTGTCAGGTGTAGGGAGTGCAGATTGGGATGGAAGAGCGTCCTGTGGTCGTGAGAGAGGAGGTCGAGTGCACATCCCAGATTGAGTGTCAGTCTGCGCAAGGTGAAGAAGCAGAGGAAACTACAGTTGACGGGGCCAGAAGGAGGCTATGAGAATCATCAAGCCCCTATCAGCCTGTAGCTTGAACAGCATCTTAGGCATTAAAGGGATGAGAGGGAATGTGTAGAGCAGTCCCTGTCCCCAATAAAGAAGGGAGGCATCCAAGGCCTGTCGATGGAGTGACAGAACCCTGGAGCAGAAGAGTAGAAGCTGCATTTTTTGCAGAGTGGCAAAAAGATCTATGAGTGGGGTTCCCCATGTTTGGAACATCTGAGCAGCCGTCTCCAGATGCAAGGTCCATTTGTGTGGATGAAGGATATAGCTTAGCCTGTCTGCTAGCATACTGAGTATACCCGGAAGGTATACTGCTCCGAGGTGAATGCGATGAGAGATGACAAAGGACCACAGACGAATCGCTTCCTTGCAGAATGGATGGGATCCTGTTCCCCCATTTGCTCACACAGAACATGGCAACTTGGTTGTCTGTCCTGACTGGAACAGGTTGCCCTGAAAGTTGGCATTGAAAAACCCAAAGAGTATCTGTCAGTGCCCATAGTTCTAGCAAGTTGATCTACAGGGCAGATTCCTGTGGAGTCCAGACCCCAGGTGGGGTCAGGCTGTACAGATGCACCCCCCAACCCAGCCTGGAAGCATCAGTCATCAGGATGCATCGAGGTGGAGGCATCTGAAAAGGTGACCTGACAAGTAGGTTTTGTGGGAAACACCACCACTGAAGGGAATTATGTGGATTTTGTCTCGGAGACACCCCTTCACTTGCGTCCACTGTGAAGACAGAGTCCATTGTGCTTGGTGCATGTGTAATTGAGCATAGCAGATGACATGGACCGTGGAGGCCATGTGTCCTAAAAGTCGTAGCATCTCTCGAGCTGTTATTTGGCTTTGCTTCTGAACTCCTTTTGCCAGCTCAATGAGGCAGGCACAGCGATCATGTGGGAGGAAAGCTCGGGCCACTTGAGTGTCTAAGACCACTCCGATGAACTCCAGTCATTGGGTTGGAGCACAGTGAGACTTTGGGAAGTTTATTACAAAGTCCAGGTGTTGGAGCACTGTGATGGTGCAATGAAGGGAGACAGGGGCGGCCCAAGTGGCAATGTCAAATAGGAATTACATAAACAGAATACCTCAGCTCAATTACACATGCAGAACACAGACCATCACCAAACAAGGAATCACAATTTAGAAATAGGAAGACAATAATTAAACTGGGAACCCCAAAAGCCAAACTTGGAATGTACAACAACACTGTAGAAATAAAACTATAAATTAATTTCCTCTTGTACTAAACAAAGCGCAGATGTTAATGATGCACATTTCCCAGAGTTGACATATTCCAATTAATAAATTCAAAATAAAGAGATATTTTTCTACCTTTTGTGCATTTTTTTCAGCTGCAATTGCTCCAGCCACTTTCTTCTGGTTTCTTCGTGTCTTCTGCTAACTGTCTATCGTCTGCTGTCCATTTGTCCTTTCTTCTCTCCTAGTTTTTTTCCATTCTCTCTCTACATCTGCTCTTTCCTCATTCCTATTTGATCCACTCAAATTTTACCCCTCCATCCTCGATCCCCACTTACTCTCCCAATACCCAGACAATTGTAGATTTTTCATCCCTCCCACACAAAATATTTTTCCCCTCTCCATTTTACTCTCCCAGCCCCATCCCATTCTAATCCTCCCCCAACATCAGCTCCCTTCTAGTTCCAGCCTCACCCAGCATCCATTCCCTTCTAGTCCCTGCATCAGCCCATTTCCAGTCCTAGCCCCACATCAGCCCATTTCCAGTCCTAGCAACGCCCCAACCCAATACCAGTCCTAGCCCCCCATCAGCCTACTTCCAGTCCTAACCCCATCAGCCCATTTCCAGTCAGCCCCCCATAGCCCATTGCCAGTCCTAACCCCCCCATCAGCCAACAGCCCATTACCAGTCCTAACCCCATCAGCCCACCTCAAGTCCTAACCCCTCCCCATCAGCCCATTTCCTGTCCTAGCCCCCCATAGCCCATTATCAATCCTAACCCCCCATAGCCCATTACCAGACAGCCCCCATCAGCCCACAGCCCATTACCAGTCTTAACCCCCCCATAGCCCATTACCAGTTCTAACCCCCCCAACAGCCCACAGCCCATTACAAGTCCTAACCCCATCAGCCCATTTCCTGTCCTAGCCCCCCCCATAGCCCATTATCAGTCCTAACCCCTCCCACAGCCCATTACCAGTCCTAACCCCATCAGCCCACCTCAAGTCCTAACCCTTCCCCATCAGCCCATTTCCTGTCCTAGCCCCCCATAGCCCATTATCAGTCCTATCCCCCCCATAGACCATTACCAGTCCTAACCCCCCATCAGCCCACAGCCCATTACCAGTCCTAACCCCATCAGCCCACCTCCAGTCTTAACCCCCTCAGCCCATTTCCAGTCCTAGCCCCCCATAGCCCATTACCAGTCCTAACCCCCATCAACCCACAGCCCACCTCAAGTCAAGTCCTAACCCCCTCCATAGCCCATTACCAGTCCTAACCCCCCCCCCCCCATCGGCTCAAGGAAATTTTTTTTTAAAAAAAGCTGGCTGCTACCGCTGCCGCCGCGGCAGAATGGAGTGTCCCGCAGGGCCCCCTCTGCCCGGCTCAGTCCCTCCCTCTGCGATGGCTGAGCCCCTCTGTGCCGGCTTTCAGATTCGCGAAGGGAGAGTGTCTCCCTCGCGTCTCTGTTAAGCCCGCAGGGGCTGATGGGAAATTGCCGGCTTTCAGATTCGCGAAGGGAGAGTGTCTCCCTCGCGTCTCTGTTAAGCCCACAGGGACTGATGGGAAATTTCCCATCTGCCCCTGCAGCCTTAACAGAGACGCGAGGGAGACACTCTCCCTTCGCGAATCTGAAAGCCGGCACAGAGGGGCTTAGCCGTCGCAGAGAGAGGGAGGGAGGGAGGGACTCAGCCGGGCAGAGGGGGCCCCGAGGGACACTCCATTCTGCCGCTGCCGCAGCGGCAGTGGTAGCAGCCAGCCTTTTTTTTTTAAATTTAATTTTGAAAAAAAGCAGAATGTTCTTTGCGCAGGGCCCCCTGAAACACGGGGCCCTGTGCAAAAAACATTCTTGCTCAATGGACGGGCCGGCCCTGAAGGGAGTCTTACCTCTTGAGAGGAGTCTCCCCTGTTCAACCAATCGTCTAAGTAAGGAAAGATGAATACCCCCAAGATGTCTAGGTAGGCAGGGAGTGTGAACTGCCATGCATTTGGTGAAGACCCTTGGGGCAGAGGTATTGATAACTGTTTCCTTGAAATATGAAGCACAGATACTGTCTGTGCAAG
Organism: Ichthyophis bannanicus; assembly: GCA_033557465.1. Classification (NCBI taxonomy): domain Eukaryota; kingdom Metazoa; phylum Chordata; class Amphibia; order Gymnophiona; family Ichthyophiidae; genus Ichthyophis; species Ichthyophis bannanicus. Next base: position 646,668,943 of record CM066032.1, read on the forward strand.
GAATGGATCAGTATATGCGTGTACGCCTCTTTTAGGTCTAGAGAACATAGCCAATCGTGTCTCTGGTGGTTTGATAGAAGAGGTCCTAGGGAAATCATTTTGAATTTTTTTTGGACTCTGAACTTGTTTAGGTCTCTGCGATCCAACATGGGACTGAATCCTCCTGTTTTCTTTGGAATGAGAAACTATGGAGAGTAGAAGCTCATCTTTCCTTGAGGAGGCGGAACTCTTCTTATGGCACCCTGGACAACAGGATGGTCACCTCTTCTTTTAAGAGAGTATTTTGAAGGGGTTGTGTGGATATTCCCCTGTAAAGCTGGTGTAGGGTAAGGTTTTGAAGTGAAACTGATAACCCCTTTGGACAATCTGGAGTGTTCATTGCTCTGTGATGAGGTGCCACCTGTGGGCATATGACAAAATCTGCCTGCTATGTGGAGGGGCTGGGAGCCCTTCAATGGCAGATTGCCAATGCTCTCTAGGAAGGCATCAAAAACCAGGTGTAGGTTGTGCCTGTGCAGCTAGTTGAGGCTTAGTAACCTTGGGCTTCTTGGGTTGGCGAGGGCCCTGCTGCCTCGGCTAAGGATGCCAAGGTTGATAGGCAGCAGAAGGCGGGTAAGACGGATAGTGTCTCTTCTTTTTAGAATAGAAAGATTTCTTGGGAAGAACCTTCCTCTTGCATGGGTCAGCTCTTTTCCTGGAAAGGCGTTTTAAGGCGAGATCATCTGTTTCAATCTCCCCTGCTTTTTCCCTCCAATATTTGCCAAAAAGGTTTTCCCCAGTACATGGGATATTGGCCAGTCTGTCATGGACCCATTGCTCGAGATCTGATGTCTGTAACTGGGCCATTCTGCGAGTCGCAGTGCAAAGGCATCAAAAGAGGCCCTGATAAGAGGCCTCTTTTTGTCATTTGTTGGCACAAAGGACAAGAACTGGGTTGATGTTCAGGTCCCAAACATTTTAGACACCAGTCATGTTTATCAGTGGCCGAGATGATACCGGCACACTTGGTACATTTTTTGAAACCACTGACTAACTGGCTTTTCCATGCTTTAAAAAGTTGGCTTTCAGATAGAAGATAAGGCTATGGAAGCCTAGAGCCTAGTCTAGGGGTAAAAACTGAGATGAACATCAATAGAAAAGAAAATTGAAAATTTGAAAATAAAAATTGAAAGAATTATCGGGCCCGATATCAGATTCAACAGATCAGACACTAACAGGAAGTTCCACAAAAAAGAGAAGTTTTTCAGCGGTGACAGGATGATGCGTCCTACTGGCTCCATGGAAAATGAAGAACCGAGGAGAGGCGTTGGGAAGGTGGGAAGACAGGCACGCAAGTGGAGTGGAGGGCTCCCAAAGGCTTTCCTATTGGGTGCATTTCCACGTGGGCTCCACGGTGACGTTCTCCCATATGTGAAGACTGCATTCCTGCTTGTTCCTGGAAATAGTTTGTTAATGAAATTCAGACAAGGACATCCCCTCTTCTCCATGGCTCCAAGAAGCCCTGCGAGAGGGCAAGCCCTGGACAGAATTTCATTTATAGACTTGCTGCTGCCACTTGGGGATCATAATAAAATAGTATATGGAGTCCGATAAAGACCAGTATGGGCCACCTAATCTGCCCAGTAAGGTGGTTAGAGTAGGTGTACCCGTTGCTCTCTGCAGGTCACCCCCCTCTATGCCTTCCCATGGTTTACAGTATAGTTTTTACACAGACGACTCTCAGATCTACCACTCTGCGCCTGGAATCTCTCCTGGCATGCAGGCTCGGATCTCTGCCTGCTTATCTGAAATTGCTGCCGGGATGTCTCACCACCATCTAAAATTAAACATGGCCAAAATTGAGCTCCTTATCTTTCCCCCTAAACCCACCTCCCCCTTCCCTCCCTTCTCTATTTCTGTGAATAATATAATACTCCTCCCTGTTTCCTTAGCTCGCCAATCACCGATTGGAAAGTAGTAAATAAGCGCAGGGTATTAAGGCTGAGATGACCTGGAAGAGGGAGCAGAGGACCCCTCATCATTACTGCCTATAGGTGACTACAATGCTCATCCCTTCCTGCTGTTTGTTTTTCCCTTCCCCGCAGCAACAGCAGTGTAGCTCCACTACAAAACTACAGCACAAATCACAAATTTACAAGGCAATGTTGAGAAGAAAGCTGGGGCCATGTGAAATAAGCTTAAAAGCATACTGGCATCCTACTAAAGCATAAAAACATACTGGCATCTCACTAAAGCATGCTGAGCCAATCTGTTTAATGATTTTGGCTCGAGAAGTCTTTAACTGTCAGAAAATATATATATTTTTAATTAAAATAATTCTCTTCAGCAAATAAACATATTTGGTAAATTTTCAACTTGTTTATTGCTGCTACAGTGTTTTCTACTATGGAATGGGATTTTAATATCAGTGGATATTTTATGCTGATTAGCTTCTCCTTATATTCTATTTTCTAACTGGAAATATGTGTTGGTGGACAACCCATTCCCTCCTGTCAACACTTCAGTATGCTGCTTCCTTTCATTCCACAGGTTCTTGTTCAGTTATGTGGAAAAGAGCCATACATCAATATCTGATTTGCAAGAAATTTTAGGAGATCATCATAAAGCACTTTTGGGGTTTACCCAGTCAGATTATTCAACCGGCTAGCACACAGCTCCCTATTTCATCACCCACTCCCTGCCTATACCTTTGGTACTTTCCACAGAAATTGTTAAAGTAACAAATACAATATGATAAAGTACTTGGCACTTGTTAAATCATAGTTGATCTATAGTGAAATAATTGGTACTGCTGTTGGTGGGGCTAATACTTTGTACAGGTTTTACTCATTTTGCTCTGCTCGTGTCTCTTGTCCTTAAGATCAAACCTGCAAATGAAGACAATAAGACACAGAGCCAGCAGCACCTATTAACCTAAGAACATAAGAAATGATAGACTGAGTCAGACCAAGGTCTCTCAAGCCCACTATCCATTTTCCTACTGTGGCCAATCTAGGTCACAAGTACCTGGCAGGTTCCCAAAAAGGCACACAGGTTCCACAATGCTTGTCCTGGGGCAAGCAGTGAATTTCCCTGGTCCTCTTTAATAATGGTTTATGGATCTTTCCTCCAGGAACTTGCCTAAATCTTTTTTAAACCCAGCTACACTAACAGTGTTTACTACATCCTTCGGTAAGAAATTCCAGAGTTTGATTACGTGTTGAGTGAAAAAATATTTTCTCTTATTAGTCTTAAATGGGTTACATTGTAGTTTCATTGGATGTCCCCTATACTTTCTACTTTTTGAAGGAGTAAACAACCAATCTACATTTACTGTTCTACTCCATTCATTAACATAGACCTCTATCATATCTCCCCGCAGCAGTCTCTTTTCCAAGTTGAAGAGCCCTAACATTTTCAGCCTTTCTTCATAGGGGTATCCTTCCATCCCCTTTACCATTTTGGTGGATCTTCTCTGTATCTTTTCTAATTCTGCTATATCCTTTTTAAGATACAGCGACCAGAATTGCACACAATATTCAAGGTATCCATGGAACGATACAGAGAGATTATAATATCCTTGGTTTTGTTCGCCATTCCTTTACTTATGATACCTAGCATTCTATTTGCTTTCTTGGCCGCCGCTGCATACTAGGGCAGAGGGTTTCAATGTATTATCCACGATGACACCTAAATCCTTTTTCTGGGTGGTAGTTCCTAATGTGGAACCTTGTACCGTGTAACTGTAGTTTGGGTTGTTCATGCCTAGGTGCACAATTTTGCACTTGTTCACATTAAATTCCATTTGCCATTTGGATGTCCAGTCTTCCAATTTAGCACAGTTACTTACCTGTAACAGGTGATCTCTGGGAACAGCAGGAATAAGTCTTCACATATGGGTATCGTCGGTACCGACGGAGCCTGCGTGGGAACGCTCCCCAGCGTCCAGTAAGAAAGCTTTTGGGAGCATCCCACCGCGCCTGTGCGCTGCCTTCCCGCCTTTCCTAACCACCTCTCTCCAGTTCGAGTTTTAAAGCTGAGACAAAGAGAGAGAGAGGAAAGGAAAGATAGATAGAGAGATACAACTCCTAGGGGAGGTGGGTGGGTTGTGAAGACTTATTCCTGCTGTTCCCAGAGATCACCTGTTACAGGTAAGTAACTGTGCTATCTCCAGGAACAAGCAGGAATGAGTCTTCACATATGGGGACTCCCTAGCTGCAGATGCCAGGGAGAGACCCCATGGTTGTATGCCCTTGCAGAGGGCTTCACCTCACCCCCATGGATCTCTGGCATCCAACCAGGGTAGGTGGGTAGGAGTTGATTAGGAATGGAACAGGTGTTTGAGGACAGCCTGCCCAAACGAGGCATCCCGGCGGGAGTCCTTGTCCAAACAGTAATGGGCTGTGAAGGTGTGAACCGAGGCCCAGGTGGCCGCTCGACAGATCTGGTCGATGGACACTGAGTTCAGATGAGCCATTGAGGCTGCCATGGCTCTCACATTGTGAGCTGTGACGTGGCCCTCCAGAGAAATATTCTTACTCTGGTAGGCGAAAGAAATACACTGAGCAATCAAGCTGGACAGTGTTCTCTTAGAGACTGGAAGTCCTAAATGAGAAGGATCAAAAGCAACAAAAAGTTGAGAAGACTTTCTATGTTGCTGTGTTCTTTGTAGGTAGAAAGCGAGAGCTCTCTTACAATCCAAGGTATGAAGATTCCTCTCTGCATTTGATGCATGAGGTCCTGGAAAAAAAGACAGGTAAATATACCTCCTGATTCAGATGAAAAGGCGAGACCACTTTAGGCATAAAGTGTGGATTGGTCCTGAGGACTACCTTATCATGATGGAACCTTGTATAAGGTGGATTAGCCACCAAAGCTTGCAACTCACTGATGCGGCGTGCTGAGGTGACTGCAATGAGAGAAACAACTTTCCAAGAAAGAAATTTCAAGGAGGTGGTGGCTAAAGGTTCAAAGGGTACTTACTGAATTCGTTTTCGGGCCTGCATGGGATAGATGCAGGAGATACTCTAGTAGAGAATTCAGAGGTATTGCAAGAGGGTTTAGACCCTTCTCTGAACACCAAATGGTGAATCTTTTCCATTTGAAAGCACAGGAACGTTGAGTAGAAGGCTTCCTAGAGGCATGAATAACATCTCTGACTTGTTGAGAGAGATGAAAATCTTGAAGGTCTAGGCCCTCAGCAACCAAGCCCTGAGATGGAGTGACTGGGGGTTTGGGTGCCACAATGTTCCCTCTTCCTGGGACAGAAGGTCTGGTGCACAGCCTAAGTCCAGGGAAGGAGCTTGAAAGAGATGCAGAAGTAGAGGGTACCACACTTGGCGTGGCCAATGTGGTGCTATGAGGATCATGGTCCCTCGATCTCTCTGAAGCTTGAATAGAATTTTGGGAATTAGGGGAATTGGTGGAAAGGCATAAAGGAAGTCTTGGCCACAGTAAAGGAGGAAGGCATCCTTGGCCTGAACTCCCTGACACGGAATTCTGGAACAGAACCGGGGAAGTTTGTCATTCCACGGACTTGCAAAGAGGTCTATGTCCGGGGTTCCCCAAATTCGAAAACTCCTGGCTACCAGGTCCATGTGGAGGGACCACTCATGTGGGAGCAGAACTCGACTGAGGCTGTCCGCCCAAGAGTTTTGAATACCTGGAAGATATACTGCCAGAAGATGGATGTGATGCTCTCTGGCGAAGGCCCACAGTCGCAAATCTTCGTTGCAAAGCGACAGAGAGCCAGTCCCTCCCTGCTTGTTTACATAGAACATGGCTACTTGATTGTCTGTATGGATAAGGACTGTCCTGTAGCTGAGCAGGGAATGGAACACTCTGAGGGCTAAGAATATTGCTCTGAGTTCCAATAGACTGATATGCAGAGAAGTCTCCTGTGGAGACCAGATGCCCTGGGTGGAGAGATCTTGTAGATGAGCTCCCCAACCCTTTGGAGAAGCATCTGTTGTGAGAGTTGCTTGGGGTAGTGGTTGCTGAAAAGGGGACCCCAGCAACAGGTTTTGAGAGGACTTCCACCACTGGAAAGACCAAAATAGACGACTGGAGTTTGCTATTTTGTCTGACAGGCAACCTGATGCCTGAGTCCATTGGGTGGACAAAGTCCATTGAGCTGCCCTCATATGAAGGCGAGCATATGGAACCACATGCACGGTGGATGCCATGTGGCCTAATAGTTGTAACATCTCTCGAGCAGTTAATTGGGACTTTAACTGAATCTGAGAGGCTAACTGCACCAGACGTAGGCAACGGGCCTGAGGAAGATAGGCCCTTGCAGTTGTGGTATCCAATAAGGCCCCTATGAACTCCAGGGACTGAGTAGGGGTGAGATTGGATTTTGGGATGTTTATTACTAGTCCCAAATATTGAAGGATACGCATTGTGCAGGTTAGACAATTCTGGGCCTCTGACTGGGATGGGGCTGAATGAGCCACTCGTCCAGATATGGGAATACGAATATTCCTAGAGTGCGGAGAAATGCAGCTACTACTGCCATGCATTTCGTGAACACCCTTGGTGCAGAGGCCAGACCGAAAGGAAGAACCCTGTATTGGTAGTGCTTTCCTTGAAAAAGGAACCGAAGGAAACTTCTGTGTGTAGGATGGATGAGGACATGGGTGTACACATCCTTGAGATCTAGAGAACAAAGCCAATCCTGACTCTGAAGGTATGGAAGCAGAGCCCCTAGAGAAATCATTTTGAATTTCTCCTTGAATAGAAACTTGTTCAATTCTCTGAGGTCTAATATGGGTCATAAGAACATAAGATATGCCATACTGGGTCAGACCAAGGTCCATCAAGCCCAGTATTCTGTTTCCAACAGTGGCCAATCTAGGTCATATGTACCTAGCAGTTTCCCCAAGAGACACAAGTTCCACAATGCTTGTACTGGGTCAAGCATTGATATCTTCGGTCACTTCTTAATAATGGTTTATGGACCTTTCCTCCAGGAACTTGTCCAAACCTTTTTTAAACCCAGCTACACTAACAGCCTTTACTACATCCTCCGGTAACAAATTCCAGAGTTTGATTACACGTTGAGTGAAAAAATATTTTCTTTTATTAGTCTTAAATAGTTTACCCTGTAGCTTCATTGCATGTCCCCTAGTCTTTCTATATTCTGATAAGGTAAACAATCGATCTACGTTTACCCGTTCCACTCCGTTCATTAATTTATAGACTTCTATCGTATCTCCCCACAGCCGTCTCTTTTCCAGGTTAAAGAGCCCTAACCTTTTTAGCCTTTCTTCATAGGAGTATCCTTCCATCCCCTTTACCATTTTGGTGGCTCTTCTCTGTACCTTTCCTAAAATCGCTATATCCTTTTTAAAATACGACGACCAGAATTGCACACAATATTCAAGGTGCGGTCTCACCATGGAACGATATAGAGGCATTATAATATCTTTTGTTTTATTTTCCATTCCTTTCCTTATCATACCTAGCATTCTATTTGCTCTCTTGGCCGCCGCTGCACACTGGGCCGAGGGTTTTAACATGGTATCCACAATGACGCCTAAATCTTTTTCCTGGGTGGTGGTTCCTAATGTGGAACCTTGCATCGTGTAACCATAGTTTGGGTTGTTCTTCCCTAGGTGCATAACCTTGCACTTGTCCACATTAAATTTCATCTGCCATTTTGATGCCCAGTCTTCCAATTTATCAAGATCCTCTTGCAATTTTTCACAATCCTCTTGGGTTTTAACAATTTTAAATAGTTTTGTCTCATCTGCAAATTTGAGAACCTCACTCGTTATTCCACTTTCCAGGTCATTTATGAATATGTCAAAAAGCAGCGGACCCAGCAGAGATCCCTGGGGTACACCACTATTCACCTTTCTCCATTGGGAAAATTGGCCATTTAGCCCTACCCTCTGCTTTCTATCTTTTAACCAGTTCCTGATCCACAATAGTACACTGCCTCCTATCCCATGACTCTTTAGTTTTGCCAAAGGTCTGTCATGAGGGACCTTGTCAAAGGCTTTCTGAAAGTCCAGATACACAATATCAACCGATTCACCTTTGTCCACCTGTTTATTCACTCCTTCAAAAAAACATAACAGATTAGTAAGACAAGATCTTCCTTGTCTAAAGCCATGTTGGCTGTCTCCCATTAGGTTGTGACTATCTACATGCTGAGTAATTTTATTCTTTATGATGGTTTCTACCATTTTTCCCGGTACTGACGTCACGCTCACTGGTCTGTAGTTTCCCGGATCACCCCTGGAACCCTTTTTAAAAATTGGTGTTACATTGGCGATCCTCCAATCTTCAGGTATTAGAGATGATTTTAATGATAGTTCACAGATTACTGATAGCAGTTCTGCAATCTCATATTTCAGTTCTTTCAACACCCTTGGATGTATACCATCTGGCCCAGGTGATTTGCTACTCTTCAGTTTATCTAATAGTTGTAAGACATCTTCCCGATGTATCGATATTTCCTTCAATTCTTCCGCACCTTTAAATACCACTTCAGTCATGGGTAACATCCCTACATCTTCCTCAGTAAAGACCGAAGCAAAGAATTCATTCAGTCTCTCTGCTATCGCCTTGTCGCCTCTTAGTGCTCCTTTAACCCCTTTATCATCTAATGGACCAACTGACTCTCACAGGTTTTTTGCTACAAATGTACTTGAAAAGGTCTTTATTTCGCGTTTTTGCTTCCGCAGCAAGCTTCTTCTCAAATTCTCTCTTTGCCTGCCTTATCAATGCCTTGCATTTGACTTGCCAGTGCTTGTGCTGTTTCCAGGTTTCGTCGTTTGGCTCTTTTTTCCATTTCCTGAAAGATGCTTTTTTGGCAACAACAGCCTCTCTGACCTCACCTTTAAACCATGCTGGCAGTTTTTTAGACTTCCTTCCACTTTTCTTAAAGCGTGGAATACAGCTGGTCTGGGCTTCCAAGATAGTATTTTTCAACAACACCCAAGCTTGATGTACGTCTTTAACCTTCGCAACTGCTCCTTTTAGTTTTTTCTTAACTGTTTTCCTCATTTTATCATAGTCTCCCTTTTGAAAGTTAAAAGGTAGTACTGCGGATTTCCTTACTATCCCTCCTCCACTAATTAAATCAAAGGCGATCATGCTATGATCACTATTGCCAAGTGGCCCCAACACCCTTATCTCTTGCACTAGATCTGGTGTTCCACTAAGGACTAGGTCTAATATGGCTTCCCCTCTGGTCGGTTCATGAACCAGCTGCTCCAAGAAGTAGTCATTTATTTCATCTAGGAACTTTATCTCCCTAGCATGTCCTGACGTGACACTGACCCAGTCGATACCGGGGTTATTGAAATCACCCATTATTATTACTGCGCTGTAACTTTTGTTAGCTTCCTTGATTTCTTTGAGCATTTCATCATCCATTTGGTCATTCTGGCCAGGTGCTCGATAGTACACCCCCACTGCCATTGCCTTCCCCCTTTTATATGGAATTTCAATCCATATAGATTCTACAGCAGATTTTGTTTCCTGCAAAACTTTAATCCTTTCTGAGTCAATGCCCTCTCTAACATAGAGCGCAACCCCTTCACCAATTTGATCAGCTCTATCATTATGATATAGTTTGTACCAGGTATCACAGTGTCCCACTGGTTGTCCTCCTTCCACCATGTCTCTGATATTCCAATCATATCTAACCTTTCATTTAGTGCTATATATTCTCCCATCTTATTCTTTAGACTTCTAGCATTTGCATACAAGCATTTTAGAGAATGTATTTTATTCATGTTAATTTGGCTATTGTTAGACATGGGTAAATTGGGATCTTTAAGCTCTGTCTGCCCCATACTTGAGGGCATTTGGGCTACTTTACTCTTTTGTGGAACCTCTCTGCTTTTGGTAGTATCCTTCAAGGATACATTTTTCCGAACCATCCGCTCTTGGGCGACTGTGGCCCCCTGTTTTCTTTGGGATAAGAAAATAAGGGGAGTAGAACCCTGAACCATGTTGAAGAAGAGGTACTTCTTCTATTGCCCCTTGGGCAAGAAGGGTAGCAATCTCCTGACCTAGAAGGTTGAGTAGAGATGTTGGAGAATAGAACTGTTTCAGCATGGTGTGGGGAGGAAGGTTTAAGAAGTGAAGCTTGTACCCTTCCTTTATGATGGAGAGGGTCCATTGTTCTGCTGTGATTTGCTCCCATCTGGGAGTAAAGTAAGTCAACCTTCCTGGAATGGTGAGGGGCTCTGGGTTTCCCAGAGCTAGAAAGGCTAAGTTCTCTAGTTGCAAGTCAAAGGCCCTAAGGAGGTTGAGGCTGCTGGGTTGTGGTAGGCCTGGCAGCCTTTGACTTGGCCTGTTTAGGTGGTTGCTGACGCTTTGCAGCAAAACGACCTGCAGAAGATGTCTGCCCATGAGCAGGATAATATCTTCCCTTTTTAGAAAAAGATGTCTTTTTGAACAATCTTTTCTTAACAGGGGCAGAGGTAGACTTTGAAAGTCGATCCAAAGCAGAGTTCTCAGCATCCATCTGAGTGGCCTTTGCTTGCCAATCCCTGCCAAACAGGTTTTCACGTGTACAAGGAAGGTTTCCCAACTCATCTTGGACCCAGAGTTCCAAATCAGAGGCTTGTAACCAAGCAATTCTGGGCGCATCTATGGCAAAAGCCGTGGCTCTGCTTACACACTCAAAAGAGTCAAAGGCTGCACGGTTGGAGAATTTGGAAACATCTTGGGCATGTTTGAGCCAAGTGAGAAATTCCTGCCTTTTATCTTCTGAAATAAAAGGAGCTAAAGTCTGCAGTTGATCTGTGACTTCTTTTAGAAACATCCCTATATAGAGACTATAGGAGTTGATTCTGGCAGCAAGCATATTGGCCTGGAAAATCCTTCGGCCAAAAGCATCTAGAGTCCTACATTCACGTCCTGGAGGGTTAGATGAGTGTCTCTTTGCACTCTTTATTTTCTTCATAGCAGACTCAACCACAATAGAGTGGTGAGGAAGCTGAGTCTTATGAAAACCAGGACAGGGAGGGACACGGTACATGGTGTCTAACCTGCGAGAATGAGGAGAGGTGGTGAGAGGAGTCTCCCACATGCCCAACCTGAGATCATAGAGAATCTCATGAATAGGTAGGGTAGCTGCTTCCTTAGGAGCCTTAGGATATTGTAAAATATCTAATTGCTTGGCTCTGGGCTCTGACTCAGAGGCCACTGTGATGGAGAGGTCTCTAGCTACTTCCCTAATGAAGTCTTGAAAAGGCAAATCCTCTGGAGGAGACATTCTTCATTTTGGAGAATCAGACTCCTGAGGAAGAAGCACCGGTACATTGACAGAAGCCTCCGACTCAGAGTCTTCGGAGGAATCGAAGTATCGCCTATCTGGATGCTCCTGTAAAGCCCGATATGCGTACCGAGTGGGATCGACATCGGGAGTAAGCGGTACCGGTTCGGTACCGATGGGCATCGTAGGACAGGGTACCGTTGCAGCCGACACCAAAGCCGATGTCGATGCAATCGGTCCCGGCACCGGGAACGGTGCTGATGCCGGAGTCAGTACCGGCAACGGAGATTGTTGCGGTACCGAAGGCGTCGAAGCCTGCATAAACGCCGTAAGGGTGCGCTGTATGGACAGAATTTTCTGATCCATCGACGCCACCAGAGTCTGGATGTCAGTACCGGTGGAGGCCACCGGTACCCCAGAACACGGCAACAGGTGATCGGTCGAGGCCGTGCCATCGATGTCAACCTGTGACCCCATAGATAATGCTTTGGAAGCCGGAACTTCCCGCTGGGGTAATTTTGCCGGAGCAGAGTCCTCGAGGGCAAGCCCGGAGGCATCTCGATGCTTAGAGGGAGATTTACCCTTCGAGGACCGGCTAGATTTATGTTTGGCTACCTGAGATCCATGGGAGGAAGAAGCAGCCCTGGAAGACGTCGATGCCACCGAGGCTGCATCAGAGGGAAACAGGGTACTGAGCTTGGCTGCTCGGTTCTGCCGACCCCTTTTAGACATCATGGTGCAGGACACACAATCCGTGATGGAATGGTCAGGACCCAAACATTTCAGACACCAATCATGGGTGTCGGTGACAGAAATAGTACCGCCACATTTTGTGCACTTTTTGAACCCGGAAGCGGGCTTCTCCATGAGGAGAAAATATCTAGGCCTAAGGCCCAAACTGAAAATGCACAGCTGAAAGAAAAAAGTTTTTTTTTGTTTTTTTTTTGTAAGAAGAAAGAAAAGAAAAGAAAAGAAAAGACCAGCGGTACTGGTCTGACGTCGAAGGCAGACGCGACTACAGAAAAATAAAGAAAAGAATAAAGAACTTCTTCTGCGGTGACAGGAACACGACCTGCTGGCTCTGCGGAAAAGAAGAACTGGAGAGAGGCGGTTAGGAGAGGCGGTTAGGAAAGGCGGGAAGGCAGCGCGCAGGTGCTGTGGGATGCTCCCAAAAGCTTTCTTACTGGACGCTGGGGAGCGTTCCCATGCAGGCTCCGTCGGTACCGACGATACCCATATGTGAAGACTCATTCCTGCTTGTTCCTGGAGATATCAAGGTACTCTTGCAATTTTTCACAATCCTCTTGTGGTTTAAAAACGGAATAATTTTGTGTCATCTGCAATTTTGATCACCTCACTTGTTATTTCTATTTCCAGGTCATTTATGAATATGTTAAAAAGCATCAGACCCAGCACAGATTCCTGAGGTACTCCACTATTCACCTTTCTCCATTCAAAAAATTGTCTATTTAGTTCTACTCACTGCTTTCTATCTTTTAACCAGTTTCTGATCCACAATAGTACACTGCCTCTAATGCCATGACTTTTTATTTTGGCCAGAAGTCTCTCATGAGGACCTTGTTAAAGGCTTTCTGAAAATCCAGATATATTATATCAACCGACTCATCTTGGTCTTCCCTATCTTCAAAAAAATATATAACAGATTAGTAAGACGAGACTTTCCTTTGCTAAATCTATATTGGTTTTCTCCCATTAAACCATGGCTATCTATATGGTCAATAATTTTATTCTTTATAATGGTTTCTACCATTTTGCCTGACACTGATGTCAAAGACATAGAAAAAAGGTTCTGATTAAACTAGGAACAAAATCTCCATATATAAAGCAAAATTTCCACATATAGATTTATTTTTGTCGGAGTTGCCAACCCAGTGAAAAGAACTAGTCCAATCACCACCAATGTTCCCTCTAATTTTCTGTAGGCTGTGTGCGCATAAAATATCAGCTGTGCAGCTTTTGAAGGAAGGTTAAATTTTTGTGGGTCACATAACACTTGGAGTTCTATACTTTAAAATTTCACTACACGTCAGAATACAGTATGTACACCACATTGATTGCACTAGATAATATTGTATTACTTGTGAAAACCGCAAACACACAACAACTTTTAAATTTTAAGATGTCTGTGTTGTTTTCTATCAGAATCAGAACCATAATTTTTGTGCGCTCTGTTATAAAGTATGTGCGCTTGCTCGGCGCGGTGTGTGCGCGCGCACACGCGCACAGCTTAGAGGGAACAGTGATCACCACTGTGGAAACTCCATTTTAATCAAGTAAATATTTTAAAACTATTTGTTTCAGTGTACTTAGCTGTATAGTATCACGTTCTTCAGGCTGTTATCAACACCACAGAAACCAACGACGTGACACGTTTCGGGTCCAAAACTTTCAGAAACCCTGCTTCAGGTCAAAACATAACGTGGTCAATCCTCAGCCATAAAAAGTTTGTATCGGAGAAAACGCCTTAAATACTCCAGCCAAAGAAGAGAATGTATAGCTGATTTTAAAACCTCCAATGAAAAAAAATGATGAAGCAAAGATCAGCCAATCAACAGGGGGAGGTTCCACCTTTCAGAAACCGCACCCTGGAAGAAAGGCAATAGTAGTATACTAAGCACTAAATGATTGTGTGCCAGTCTATCTGCATATTTAAACCATGAGGATAGACTGCATTCAAAGAATAAATCCACCTCTGCTCTAACCTTTGGAGACATTGAACGCTATCTCCTCCACGGGGATTCGCTGGTACATAATCAAGTACTCTCCATTGAAGAGATTCAAATGTATGTGTAACTTCAACACAATGGGTTACCATCGGTGCTTGCAGGTTTTTAGTGCGAAAACGCGATGCATGTTCACTCAGTCTAACTCGCAATGATCTAGAGGTATGTCCAACATAATAGAGCTGACATGGGCAAATACCACAAAGGAAGAGGAGCAATTGGTATGCCAACGAGAATGATAAATTTTTGAAGTATGTACATCTACCCATTCAGGGCCAGATATAGTGTTTGAACAAAAATTGCAAACCCCACAAGAATAATGCCCTTTTACTACATGTGAAGTGGGAGGGCAATCTTGGGGAGCTGTAGTTCTCATTACCAAATCCCTTAGATTAGCCTTACGGGAATAAGCAATTTGTAAACGTTTATCCCGAAAGCAAGGGTGTAACCCCAAAATAGGCCAAAATCGATGGAGAAGTTTGGCCACCAATGTCGCCCCCTTGATGTAAGGAAAAATTCCAGTAATTCTCTCATCCGTAGATGGTCTGGCTGGTGCATCAAACAGCCATTCTCTATGCGTAAAGCGAGCCCTTTTATATGCTGTTTTAACTAATTTTGATGGATAGCCACAAGCGATTAAACGTAAACTAAGATCTGTGGCATGTAACTTAAAATCCTGTAATGTTGTACAATTTTGACGAAGCCGTAAGAACTGACCATAGGGCAATCCCCGTCTTAAAGCCATTGGGTGAAAGCTGTCAAATCTCAATAAAGTATTATGTTGAACAGCCTTACGGTATAAAGATGTAACAAATCCCGTAGATGTCAGCATAATAGTAATGTCCAAAAATTGTATCTGCAATGTCTCCACCTGTGCTGTGAATTGAATATTAGGCTTATGAGTATTAAGAGACCCCAAAAAGGAATCAAGGGCCATCCTATCACCCGTCCATAGGAAAAAAACATTATCCAAAAACCTTCGCCAAAAAGGAATATAAACAAATAAAGAATGAGAGTATACAAACAGCTCCTCAAAACGAACCATACAGATGGTTGCAATCGAAGGAGCGACCGTAGCCCCCATAGCTATACCAAAAGTTTGTATATAATGTTTTTGATAAAGAAAATAATTATTATTCAATACCAGATCTAGCAGATCTATTATAAATCCTCTAGGGATCCGATCTGGCAAATCAAGTGGATAATCCGCCATACAAGTAAGCACCTCACCCTGGTCAATGTTTGTGTACAAAGACTGAACATCCAAAGTGACCAGGTAAGCATAAGAAGAAAAATCTGTACAAAGGGATAATTGTCTCAAAAAATCCCCCATATCTTTAATGTAAGAGGATACCTTAGCTGCCATTGGTTGCAAAAAAAGATCACAAAATTGAGAAAGTGGCTCAAGCAGAGAATCTCTACAAGACACAATAGGGCACCCAGGGGGATTTTGTAATGTCTTATGAATTTTAGGCACAAGATAAAAAACTGGAGTTTTCGGATTTTTGCACATCAAAAACTCAGATTCACGTTTAGTTATCCAATTAGATAGAAAGGCCTGAGATACCAAAAGCTGGATCCGTTACTTTAAATCCATAGTAGGATCCGGTATCGGAATGTAATGCTTACGATTACTGAGATGTTTATCTACCTCAGATTGATATTGTGTAGTAGAAAGAATCACAGTTGCACCTCCTTTATCCGCTCTTCTGATTATCACATCCGCCGTAGACAACTGTCTTAAGGCTGCATATTGTTCACCTGACATATTATTATAGAAACGTGGTAACTTCTTCTCAAGGATTGATAGCTCAGTTAAAACTAATTCCTGAAAAGTGGAAATTGCCGCATCAATCTGACCCGGAGGCTGCCACCTCGAAGGGTTTTTTACCAATGAATTATCCATAGGGCTATTGGACCCAGAAAAATGATGAACAACACATAGCTTCCTAAAAAATCGATATAATGCTACCCGCATTTCAAAGCCAGCATATTTTGGCGATGGAACATAGGAAAGCCTGAGCTCCAAAACTTGTAATTGATTACCCGTCAGGGCTTGGCCAGACAAATTTACAATTGTCGATTCCGTGTCCTGAATCTGGTGTCTGGGCCTTCCCAAAAATCCTGCTGATATACCCCACGAGATCTCCGTCCACGAAATGAAGTACCCCGATGTCCTTCATAAAGCCCAGGGCACGATTTTTATTACCCTGTTGACCGAAATCGCTAGAATCAGTATCAGTCGAATCTTCAGAACTAGATGCAAAAGTAACCTTTTTAGTAGAACCAGACGTGTTAGAGGAAGTCCACTTATATATACAATTATTATCGTAATCAGACTTCTCACGTTTAACTTTCTTAATCTTCAATCCACAAACATGATCCCGAAAGGCTGTCAGTTGCTTATCTGCTTCTGCCCATTGTGTCTGGAAACTATGAGAATTTTGTGTCTCCAGAATTCTAGTTTTTAAATCAACTGTCTGGGTCGTCAGTTTTTCTTGTTCCTGCATGGAGCGCTCCAGTAAAAGAGCTATTAAATCAAAGCTACATTTGTTAAGAATTGCATTCCATTTAGCCAGAAAGCTCTCATCTGTAAATTGTTTTGGAGGCTTAATAATCCTGAGAACTCTTGGAATAATCAAAGATTTCAAATATTGTGCCATAGCCGAGCCATGCACACATGCACGAATCAATCGCTTATGTAAATCCTTAAGCTCCAAAACCGTAGGTGGTAACTTATCAGTCGTAACTGAAGCATCTTCATCATCAAAAAGCACCTTCTGTTTCCTCAACTGTGTAAGCTGTTCCTCAGTATATGCAAACATCTCCGAAGCCATGAGTGCGACGTTTACTCAAACTTACAAGATCAAAAAATTCCACAAACCACGATCAGAATCAAAACAATCAAAGACATAGAAAAAAAGGTTCTGATCAAACTAGAAACAAAATCTCCATATATAAAGCAAAATTTCCACATATAGATTTATTTTTGTCGGAGTTGCCAGCCCAGTGAAAAGAACTAGTCCAATCACCACTGTGGAAACTCCATTTTAATCAAGTAAATATTTTAAAACTATTTGTTTCAGTGTACTTAGCTGTATAGTATCATGTTCTTCAGGCTGTTATCAACACCACAGAAACCAACAACGTGACACGTTTCGGGTCCAAAAATTTCAGAAACCCTGCTTCAGGTCAAAACATAACGTAGTCAATCCTCAGCCATAAAAAGTTTGTATCGGAGAAAACGCTTTAAATACTCCAGCCAAAGGAGAGAATGCACAGCTGATTTTAAAACCTCCAATGAAAAAAATGATGAAGCAAAGATCAGCCAATCAACAACAGGGGGAGGTTCCACCTTTCAGAAACCGCACCCTGGAAGAAAGGCAATAGTAGTATGCAATGCAATGTGTGCCTTCGAGTCAGTCCTGACTCCTGGCAACCCAGAAGCTCCTGGGTTTTCTTGGCAGTGTCACCGGAAGTAGATTGCCAGGCCTTTCTTCCGAGGCAATGGAGGTTAAGTGACTTGCCCAAGGCCACAAGGAGTGCTAGTGGGAATCGAACCCTGGTTGCTTGGTTACCAAGCCAGTGTTCTAACCACTAGGCTACTCCTCCACTCCACTAAGCCCTAAATGATTGTGTGCCAGTCTATCTGCATATTTAAACCATGAGGATAGACTGCATTCAAAGAATAAATCCACCTCTGCTCTAACCTTTGGAGACATTGAACGCGATCTCCTCCACGGGGATTCGCTGGTACATAATCAAGTACTCTCCATTTTTCGATACTGATGTCAGGCTTACTGTTTGTAGTTTCCCAGATCACCCCTGGAACTCTTTTTAAAAACTGGCATTACACTGGCCATTCTCCAATCTTCCAGTATTATAGATGATTTTAATGATGCAGTTCAACTTAAGAGCCCATATGTCTTAGGACTACCTAATAAATACATGAGCTGCTCTAAGATCCAGTGCTACAGGCAAGTTACTATCAGTATTCAAGCAGTAGTCATCACACCACTGACCAGTAAGCATAAGGGCAGCTGGAAAAAATATCAGGGATGACCCTGATTTCAAGAATGGCTCATTTACATCTCTGCAGCAGTGCACCAATCTCGGGGTCGCATGTAACACAGAACCAAGAACAGGAAATAAGAACTATAGTGACCCATGATCATGCCATGTGTCTGTGCATATGCAAATAAGAACCATACAGTGACCCATGATCATGCCATGTGTCTGTGCATATGCATATATGAGGTGAAAGCAAAGAGGAGAGACTGAGTGCTTTTATAGGAGGTGCCCAAGGAAATGGGAAAAATATGGATCTGAGAAATTCCATATCAGAGTTCTTTGGGCATCTTGATCGCTAGAGTCCCTTCCTGTAATTACTGCCTTGCAATTAAGAGGATCTAACTATTTCTTTCTACTTATTCTGGCAGTGATTTATGTGATGTAGAGTTAGATTTCCATATTACATACAGAAAAGTATATGTGCCTTCTGAGAGTAATTTTATTACAGGGTGCTTAGGCATACAAGCATATACATAACACCTGTTTTATAAAGGCAGCATATGTACTATATGCGTTTTTAAGACTACCCTCAGGAAAGTAGACACACACATATAATTATTTCTGTCGTATTCCAGAAATTGCCACATAAGCATCTAGTTTATAAACTATACGCATAAGTGCCAATCATTCCCCCACACCTCCTTCTCCACTGCTTGGAAATGCCTACACGTATACTGCATAAAAGTGAGTGCTATGAGACTAACTAGGTGCCGCCTTATAAAATTAAAGTGCCTTTTATGGTGCGTAAACTAAATCTGTTTTATAACAAGTAGGCGCCTACTCGTTTTTATAAAACACTAGTGTAACTGGCAGAAACCGTATCTTAAGTTCAGTACAGACATTTACCTCAGCTCTAGAGCTACTCTCAATGACCACATCTGTATTTTCAAGTAAGTGTGTGAATAGTAGTAATTTATGATCTAGACATGTACTTGTGCGTTCCACAAACCTGCATGTCTATTGGCAAAGTGCGCGCCATCAAGCAATGTGTGTACTTTTGTCGGTTTGTATTTTAGAAGAGGTCACTGATGTGCATATGGGGCCACTTATGAACATTCATGACTAAAATACCCCTCCTCCCCCCAATTAGGTGCATACAGGGTGCCTGGACAGCCTGTTGACAGATACTGATGAAATATAAATAGTTTTAAATAAATAAAACAAATAAATGGGAGATGATTGGAATGGTGTTCATCTGAGTCCCTCACCTCAGCACAGAGATTCAGAGGGAGAAGATCAGAGTTCACATAAACTTTTCACAGCAAACCCATCATCCAAAGGTAAGAAAGGTCAGACACTGAAAAAATAATAAAAAAAATAAACCACTTTCTTATGAGGAAAATATCATGAGCTCTTCCCCTTTTTCAGTTTTTATGGAAAGAGATTCTGCCAGTTTCCTTAGAAAAAAAGAAGAAAAAGTACTTTTAAAATGAGATTATGCACCTTCAGGGTGCCATTAGGAAGTTTTACTGTACTGAGCTGACATGAAAGCTCTGGAATTAATATCCCCGAGATGCTTCAAACCTGCAATAGCAATTATTGTACTGCGTGTCCCAGGATAAATAATAGGCCATTCAGCTAATTAGCTTCAATGATTTCAGCTCCCTGTAAATTCTCTCTCACTTGGCTATAAAAATAACACAAAGCAAACTTTCTGCAGCAGAAACTTCACTCAGAAATACACTTTTTTGAAATCACAATCTGTTGTAGAGGTGCTATTGCCATAGAGAGAGCTAAGGGGTAAGAAAGTGATAAAGAGATGCAAATAAACTAGAGAAAGGAGCAGAAGCCAAAGACAGTAAGGTGAAAGAGAAGAGGTTTGCTAACAAAGCCTCTGGTGACAACAGGGAAGTAGCTCCTCCTTTTTATTTTTTAACTCCTGATGTATTACTGTATTTTGGCAATGTGTGTACAAACATGATGCTAACAAAAAGCTTCCTGAATCTGGGAGCGGAAGAAACATTCACCCTTTTTGCTTCAATGATTTCAGCTCCATGTAAATTCCCCTTCACTGAACACCTTTGTAGGGACATTGAGCAAATGGAGGACATTCAGACAAGGATTACTAAAATTATACAAAATCTGTGACACACACCCTGCACATGAAAGAATTAGGATGCTTAAAATGTACTTACTGAACAAATTAGAAAAGAATTTCAGGTCACTTTGCAGAGTGCCTTTTCCTCCTACAATTCTATAGAGGCCATGATCCAACTGCACACATTGGTGTGAATACCACTGAAACATAATTTTACCCATAAAGTTTTTTCTTACAAAGCACAAGGTACCAAGTAACCATGGTATTTGCAAAATGTTAAAGGAAAAGAATGCACATGCATTTAAGCATGATATTCACTAGCGCTATCTTCCTAGTCCAACTTAAAAGTGCACACTGGAGCATCTCCTATAGTTTTACCCTTATTGGGGGAGGACAATTTACACTGCTAAGAACTGTTTCACCTGCAGGAATTCATTTTCAAAACTGACCTCCCCAACTGTAAATTATATTGTAGGAGAGTTTAAGTTCAGCCTTACAGCCACTCCTGGGCAGAGCGGTCCTTGGGTGATGGAGGCAACTGGAACTTTGGGGAAACCCTAATCTTCTCTTTTCTTGGGAGCACCAGTGGGGCACAGGGCTCTTATGCAGAAATATCTGTACTGAGTCAAAAAATACAGTGCTCCCTTTCCTTCTTCACACTTCGATGTTTGAGGGGTGGGGGGGGGGGGGGTGTTCTCCAATAGGCCTGAACTACCCCAGGCGCCACAACTCTATAGAGTCATCCCTGTCCCAGGACACAATTTCAGTATACGAGGTGTGATCAAAAAGTATTGAGACTTGTTGTGCAGCTATATAACAATTTTATTTTATTTAACAGGTTTTATATACCGCTTTATCATTTCAATCAAAGCAGTTTACACTGAAACTTAAACTTGGTAATGTACATTAAACAGGGACATTGATAACTTGGATTTTTCTGAGGCAATGGAGGGTTAAGTGACTTGCCCAAGGCCACAAGGAGTGCTAGTGGGAATTGAACCCTGGTCTCTGGGTTCCCAAGCCAGTGTTAACCATTAGGCTACTCCTCCATAACTCCACAACAATGTCACAGCATAATGCTAATAAGCATGCAGTGACCTAGTTATGTGCTCTGCATGTGCAGAGTGTACTGTGGTTGCAGCACACCTGTATTTTTTTCTTAATCACATGATGTTTAGTATCGTATAAAAGCAGTTCATCAGATTTATGAGTGAAAAAATTGAACAGCGAATTTGCATTAAATTCTGCCAGAAAATTGGAGATTCATGCAGAGACTTATGACAAGTTACAGCAAGTGTATGGCGATGAAT
Source organism: Ichthyophis bannanicus (assembly GCA_033557465.1). Classification (NCBI taxonomy): domain Eukaryota; kingdom Metazoa; phylum Chordata; class Amphibia; order Gymnophiona; family Ichthyophiidae; genus Ichthyophis; species Ichthyophis bannanicus. The sequence goes on from CM066032.1 coordinate 646,690,324, forward strand.
GCATGAGTCGTGCTCAAGTTTATGACTAGTACAAACGTTTCCAAGAGGGTCGCCAAAGTGTTGACAGTGATGAATGTTCTGGAAGACCATCCACGAGCTGGAATGAAGACGAAGTTTATTTATTTAGCGTACATTTATATCCCGCTGCTTCCAGTGATCAGCAGCGGTTGTAACACATGGTGAGGTTGGCTGTACTGGCCAGAAGTTGAAGCAGTACGTGCCGCAATATGCCCAAATTGTCAACTGACTATCAAGGAGCTTGCTGAGGTCATGAACATCAGCTTTGGGTTGGTAAAATCCATTCTTACTGTCAATCTGGGGATGAAGTGTGTACGTACAAAATTCGTGCTGAAACACCTGTTCCCTAACCAAAAAGAAGCTCACTGCAGTCAGGGAGTTGTTGGAATGTGTTGAAAATGACTCAGATTTCATCAAAAAGATAAATCATGAGTTTATGGTTATAACCCGGAAAGTAAGGCTCAAACCTCACAATGGAAGACTCCAAACTCTCCCAGACCAAGACATCCCGTTAGGTGAGAAGCAATGTCAAGGTCATGCTCACAGTTTTCTTTGATTACCATAGTATTGTTCATCATGAGTATGCTCCAAAAATGCCAAACCATCAATAAGAAGTGCTACGTCCACGTTCTGACTTGTTTGAGAGATGCAGTTTGTCGTAAGAGGTCAGTGTTGCAGAGGAATGGTAAATGGTTGCTTCATCTCAATAACCCCCTTCACACATCACATCTTGTCTAGCAGATCTTGGCTAAACACCAAATCAAGCAAGTCCATCGGCCTCTAGTACTCACCTGATCTCGCACCCTATGACTTTTTCTTGTTTCCAAAACTGAAATTACCACTGAAAGGAAGGTGATTTGACAACCTGAAGACCATTAAGCAAAATTCAACACGGCAGGGTCTGGCTTCTTGGGGTTTCAGTTTAATTTTTGTCTATATATGCCTGTTTGGTAATTTATTTCCTACTCGGCAAGGCTCTATCTATATTCTGAGAGCGTGACCAAGACCAGATATTCCTTTAGCACGGAGTTTATATGTAGGGATTGGTAGTAATCTGGTTTGTTCAGGTTTCTGAATAGGTGTATGGCTGTTGTAGGACATACTGCAAAATTTACGGTGCTGCTTTTTTTCTGGGTAGGTCCCCTGTGTAAGTTTTGGAAGTTGATGTTATGGTGTGAGATTTTTCTCTGTAGGTTCAGAGTAATTTTTGTAAGGTTTTGTATTACTTCACAATGTGGGTCATTCCAGACCACGCATAGCGGCGTTGGACATCCAACCTGCACTCAGAGCCGGAACGCGAGTCCAGGCCCAATGCTTTCCGAACGTACAAAGGGTTTGTGCAAGAAGAGCTGGATGCGAGCAAGAGGGGGTGGTGATGGGATGGAGTGAGGACAGAGTGGGTGTGTGGCTACCTGCCGGGATGTAAAGGGCTTATTCAGGTCAGGCCCCTATACATCCCGTGGCTCTCACCTGCATGCCTGACTTGTTCCACCCTGAGGGTGGAATAAGTCACGGGCTCCCCCCACATCGAGGGGCGCACCCCCCTGCAGTAGACACAGATAGGCATGCTGTGTCCCTGCAGTCCCGCTCCAGCCCAGGGGCAGTTGTCTGCAATGGCATTCTGAGCCATCCTGCTGCCAGCTCATTGCCATGGAGCCAGGACGCCACTGTTGACTGGCACCAGCAGTGGTGTTCTGGCATCTGGACAGTAAGCTCCCCATATGCCGATCTGTTTGCCATATGGGGAGCTCCCGGGCATCCGAGTCCTTGATTCTGCCGTTGCGGGTATGTCCAGGCCCTGCAGCAGCAGAATCGGGTCCATTTCTTGCATGTCCAGTTTTTGAATGGTCAAAGCAGCCAGACGTGTGGGAAACAGAATCAGACTCAATATGCTCAATACTAGTGAGTTTATATCACTGTTAATGAAATGACAAGAGAATCAGAAATTATTTTTGGTATGTTGAGTTCTGTGGGAAATGTCCTAGTTCTGCTCTTCATCCATTGGAAGAAGAGTTTCTTTGGATGCAGAATATATGTTGAAAAAGAAAAAGCAAGAAGTTGAATGAATTTTATTTTGGTGTTATAAACTGTGCCATGGTTTTTTGTTTTTGTTCCTTTGATGTGTGATCACCTTGTATCTCCTTTGTCTTTTGCAGAATATATATTGACATTTAATACCTTAGCTGTGCAGCGTGCAGTGTCAGGAGTCCATATGTTTTATATTAGATTCCCAGGCTACATAATTAAACTGCTACAATTTTGCTCCATATGAACATTATTGCAAAGTTGGTTTTTTTTAATTATATAGGCTGGGAATATCTTGCTTTCTTTATTCTTGGGGCAACCACCTAACCAGTCTTCTGAGTCAGGGGACCTCCTGTTCCCTGACTAGAGTATTAGGATTTTTATATTATTCCAATTGGACAGTGATACATGCATCATTGTACTGTATCACTCTAAACAGCTCTGGAGTGTGTGTTCATGAGTACACGTAATAACATAAGAAAAGAGCATAAGATATACCATAATGGTTATACCAAAGTATCCTTTTTCCAACAGCGGCCAAGCAAGGTCACAAGAACCTGTCAAGTTCCTAAAAGGTAGACAGATTCCATCCTGCTTATCCCAGGGGTAAGCAGTAGATTTCCCCAGTCCTCTTTATGGTCTTTTCCTCCAGAAACCTGTCCAAACATTTTTTTCAAACCCAGTTACTCTAACAAATTCCAGAGCTTAATTACTTAGAGTGAAAAAATATGTTCTGATTTTCTACTTTGTAGCTTCATTGCATATGCTGTAGTCTTACTACGTTTTGAAGGACTAAACAACTGATCTACACTCGTTTCACTCCATTCATTATTTTATAGACCTTTAACATCTCTCTCCTCAAGATGAAGAGCCCTAACCTTTTAAGCCTTTCCACAAAGGTGTATCCTACAAGGAAATATGAAAATTAATTTTAAAAAACCCCAAAAGCAGGGAGCTGCTAATGTTCTTCCTCCCCGAGCAACTTCAGCCTACTGAAAGAAAAAAAAAAGTAGTTTTGCTCGTTAAATCATACTGGAGGGTTCTTGACCCTGGACATAACCTGATAAAGTGTTAGCTTCCAAAAGCTAGTCTAGAAATGTATGACGTTAATCCAATAAGAAGATGTCACTTTTTTTCTGCTTTATTTGTTAACCATTATTAATCCTTCCCTCACTTGGTTTGCAGCTTATCGTGCTGTGAGGGCTTACATTGATACATGATGACAGAAAAAGACCACATGGCCTATCTAGTCTGTCCTTCCATATCAACCACTACAACAGATCCTCTGTGTTTGTCCCATGCTTTTTTGAATTCAGATACTGTCCTCATCTCTACCACCTCTACTAGGAGACTATTCCATGGATCCACCACTCTTTTTCTGTAAAGAAATATTTCTGCATATCACTCGTGAATCTATCCTCTTTCACCCTCATCCCATCAGTGATGCTGAGAGCTAAGCTATCAGTAGCTAAGCTATTGGTAGCTTAACTACTGGCAGGTCTCCCAAGATGGACAGGTCTCAACTGAGGTGCAAGACTAAGACAAACTACCCATCTGGGCAGCAGTAGAATGGGACGGTGTCGGCGGTGGAGGATCACATTTCTGTAACAACACTAGCATTACCTACCATGAAAACCCATTGAACAGTCACAACAAAATAAATTGCACTATAGTGCTGGACAATGAGAGCCCCAGGTTGGAAGGCAATCAAATGAATACTAGGGATGAGCTGAAGACATTTCAGGTTAAAGCCTTCGGGACATCTGACTGCTGATGTAGCTGCGCAGGAAATGAGAGTCAGAAGTTGCAAAGACAACCATGTAACCATGCCGCGCAGCGACTTCCTGCCCACACTGTATATAGCCTGTATATAACCTGTATTTACCTCCCCATGGTTATTAATCCAAGTTGTATTTCCTGTTCAATGTAAGTGTGATGCAGGCTCTTCCTGCTCTGCACAATGTGTTATCTGTAAACCGCACTGGTTTTAAAAAGCGCAGTATATAAAAGCATGAAATAAATAAATGTCTTACATATTGAGATATGGAGCGTACAAAGCATAAACCAAGGGAAACTGGAGGTGATCAAGAATGAAATGGAATGTGTACAATTTGATCTGTTGGGTGTCAGTGAACTGAAATGGACTGGCTTTGGCCACTTTGCATCTGATGATCATATAGTCTACTATGCTGGAAATGAAAGACAAAGAAGAAATGGTGTTGCATTTATAATTAAGAAGACACTTGCAAGCATTGTAATGAAATACAATGCAATCAGTGAATGCTTAATTTCTATTCGTCTATGAGGAATGCCCATCAACGATTATTATTCAGGTATATGCTCCAACAACAGCTGCAGAAGAAGAAAAGGTTGATCATGTCTATGCAGAAATACAAGCTTAAATTGACAGGACACACAAACAGGATAGCCTGATATTCGTGGGTGACTGGAACGCAAAGGTTAGCGCAACAAAGAAGGCGGCAAAGTGGTTAGAAAATATGGACTTGGCAACAGAAATGAAGCTGGAGAAAGATTGATAGAATTCTGCAAGACCAATGATCTATTCATCTCAAACACCTTCTTCCAGCAACACAAGCAGCAACTGTACAAATGGACTTCACCCAATAAATTGTACAAAAATCAAATTGTTTGCATTTGTGAAAGTCAATGATGGAAAAGCTCAATAACATCAACAAAGACAAAACCTGGAGCTGACTGTGGTACAGATCATCAATTACTACTATGCAAACTCAAGCTAAAGCTGAAAAAGATCAAACTACTCATGAATGTAGCAAAATATGAAAATATACCACCGGAATTTAAAGACTGCCTGCGAAATTAATTTGTTGCTTTAGATACAAATGACAGAGCACCAGAAGAGTTATGGGATGACATCAAGAAAGCTGTGCTTGAAGAAAGTGAGAAGTCTCTACAAAAGGTGGAAAAGCAAAAAAGGCCAAAATGGATGACCGAAGAAACTCTGAACATTGCCCAGAAATGCAGAGAAGCTAAAGTCTGAGGAGAAAGAGAAACAAAGATTTCCAACATTCAGCAAGACAAGACGAGGAAAAATACTACAATGACGCATGCAAGGAAATACAATCAGAAACTATCAGAGGAAGAACAAGATTGGCTTTCCTAAAGCTATGAAAGTAAAAGAGAAAATTCCAGCCTTGAAATGAAATGCTACAAGATGCTCAAGGATCCATGCTGAATGATGCCGAAAACATAAAGAAAAGGTGGAAAGAATACACAGAGCATTTAGACAGGTAGCAAAAAATAGGGAAACTGTGCCTATTTAGATCTTGCTTTTGCATTTCTGAGCCGTCAGGCTAGCTTAGTATTGGGAGGCTGGAGCAGTGTGTCCTTGAAATCACAGAAAGATACATTAACTATGACGTACAAATTCTTTATGAACTAGACAGTTCTTTACCCCTTCAATTAAGATAGAACTAGGTTTGCATACATCATCTTATAAAGACTGCAGCACATGAATCTTGGTACCTTTCCATATCACTAATGACAATGTCTGCCCTATAATATGGGCGTTTCTTGGGTAATGTCTCCAAAGGCGTTAATTCTGCACATATGAAAGGAATGAACCTTCCTCAGATTCACTGCTGATGTTTATCTCAATATAACACATTAATCTGAGGAGTTCCCAAACAGCACAAACATATCTCATAAAAACAACACAAAATAGCAAATACACATAACCAAACATAACCCACTCAGCAAGCGTCACTCACTTTCAAATGCTTCCTGAAACAGCAACATCTTAATTTTTCTATAGAAGCATATTATATCTAGGTTTTGCAGTTTTGGGCTATGATTGAAGAAAAAAAACAAAACCCCTCCCCGATGGGGAAATGAGGGTTTCCAGTTATAACTGAAAACTCCTGAAAACATCCTTCTCTGCTGGCAACTGATGACATCAGGCTGCAGCCGTTAGGTTCGGACAACATTATTGGGCCAGGCTGCAGCCATGGGTGTTTCTCTGCAGCGGTGGGAGCTTTTGTCTTTGCTCCCACTGTTCTGTTCTTCTTGCTACGGCTTTTCTATCTGCAACAAGGGCCATTTTAAAATGTGAGAACGGGACATGCCTGTTCTCGCGTTTTAAACCAGCCCCTGCTGCAGGCAGAAGAACTGGAGCACGACGAACAGAACAGTGGGAGTAAAGACAAAAGCTCCTGCTGTTCTGTGACAAATCAGAGAAAGGAGCTGGATACAGAGGAGAGGGGGAAGCTGATGCTGTTGCTGGGACTTGGAGAAGGGAGGTTGGCACTGGAAAACTGTTTCGGGTCACTGAAAGGAATCCACCTAAAAAGTACAATTTTTTTTTTTTTTGCAATGTGAATAACTCCAATAAATTCTTATGTTTCCTACTCTAGGAAAGCAACTAATTGCCTCAAAAATAAATCCCTAAAATCCTAAACAATAACTGCCTAGGATTAAACACCCTAATTCTATCACCTTCTTTGTGCTCAACCTGAGGGAGGGCATCCCAAAGGATAAGGACATACACCGAAAAAGCCCTAGCCCTAGACATCAAAAACCAACCTTGCCACACTGATTGGATGAAGCAAGGTAAGAAGAGCGAGGAGCCATAGGCTGGGCCGAGATCAGCTGGGCAGTGCAGATCCCAGAAGAATCATCGCCGGAAGAGAAGAGAGCAGCATGGTGGGGCTCACACATAGTGGTCTCCGGGGGAGGCAGCAGAGCTTGATCAGGAGGACCAGACTTGCGGCGGGAAACGGAGGCTTCCGGAGGCGCAATTCGAGCAGGGGCAGTATCAGCGGCCAGGGCATTGGAAACGGAGGTCTGATGAGAAGGTGCAGGAGCCGCAGGAGACCGGCCAGTCTTAGGATGAGGGTCCGGAAGCCCAAGGAAGTCCTTGAGTGCGTGGCGGCGGGACTTTCTGGCCCTGGGAGACATGCGGTCACATAGTGGACAGTCTTCCATGGGGTGCTCCTTAACCAGGCAACGGAGTTGCTCATCTTCCTGGAGCATTTAGGGGATTTCTTGAATCCTGGTTTCGGCATCTCGAGTATTTTCTTCTTAAGCTTCTTCTACTTGGATGAATATAGGCTAGTGGAGAGAGAGAGAGAGATACGTCTTGCTGGCAAGGCGGAAGACTAAAGACTGGCTAGCTAGGGGCGGGCCAGGGGGTTGGGCTATTGAGAGTACTTCAGTCTATGGCACTGTCAGATGACATCACCACTTGTGGCCGACTCATCCTGCTTGTCCTGGGAGAAAATCCCTAGCCCTAGACATCAAAAACGAACCTTTGAACAGTGGAGTAACAATTAACAACCTCTTACCAGCTGATCACAAAGCCTAAGTTAGTTGACAAGCAGAAACTAACTCCCCTAAATAAGGGGACTATCCTCCCAAAGGACTGGAGATATCAACAAAAGTACCTTATAATGAACCCTGAAAGTTATCAGAATATTTATACCTTTCAAATCTTGAACCACTACTGTATGTATTATAAGTTCTTTGCCTATAGGAATGTATTTGTGAATGAATGGTTCTGGGAATATAGAGCTTCTAGAGCTTTTTATGTGGCATCATTAAGTTTCTAAATGATATTGCTTGCTCTTTCTGGGAGGAATTTAATATTGTATTAGATGATTGTGCATTGAAAGCGTTGATCTGTATACTGTAAATAAAGCACAGTTACTTACCTGTAACAGATGATCTCTGGGAACAGCAGTAATAAGTCTTCACATATGGGTATCGTCGGTACCGACGGAGCCTGCACGGGAACGCTCCCCAGCGTCCAGTAAGAAAGCTTTTGGGAGCATCCCACAGCGCCTGCGCGCTGCCTTCCCGCCTTTCCCAACCGCCTCTCTCCAGTTCGAGTTTTAAAGCTGAGACAAAGAGAGAGAGAGGAAAGGAAAGAAAGACAGAGAGATACAACTCCTAGGGGAGGTGGGTGGGTTGTGAAGACTTATTCCTGCTGTTCCCAGAGATCACCTGTTACAGATATGTAACTGTGTTATCTCCAGGAACAAGCAGGAATGAGTCTTCACATATGGGGACTCCCTAGCTGCAGATGCCAGGGGAGAACCCCAGGTTGTGTGTCCTTGAAAAGGACTCTACCTCCTCCCATGGATCTCTGGCATCCAACCAGGGTAGGTGGGTAGGAGATGATTAGGAATGGAACAGGTGTTTGAGAACAGCCTGACCAAACAAGGCATCCCAGCAGGAGTCCTTGTCCAAGCAGTAATGGGCTGTGAAGGTATTTATTTATTATTTATTTATTACAGGCTCTTATATACCGCTCTATTTAGCATCAGCGCGGTTCACAATATAACAACATACCATATTGAACAAACTGTTTGGTTTTACAGAGAACAAGGTCAGAGAACTTGGATAAAACATGGGAAGTCATTACTGCAACTATTTACAAGAGTATTTACAAGTATACATGACAGGATTTATTCTTAGTTTAGGTAGTGATCAAGATTGGTTAGTTGGTTAAGTAATATTGGGGGAAGAGGTGGGATTTGAGTGCCTTTCTGAAAAGGGATAGATCAGTGATAGCACGAATTTCTGGGGGTAGAGCGTTCCAGCATTTAGGGGCATAGAATCTGAAAGCCCTGTTGGATGTCACTGATAGGCATTTTGTCGCTGCTTTAGGGATGATTAGAATATTTGTTGATATCGTTCTCCTGGATCTGTTGGGTGGAGCGGCCTGAATGGTGGCCGCTCGACAGATTTGGTCAATGGACACAGAATTTAGATGAGCCATTGAGGCTGCCATGGCTCTCACATTGTGAGCTGTGACATGGCCCTCCAGAGAAAGGTTTCTACTCTGGTAGGCAAAAGAAATACACTGAACAATCCAGTTGGACAGTGTTCTCTTAGAGACTGGAAGTCCTAAATGAGAAGAATCAAAAGCAACAAAGAGTTGAGAAGACTTTCTATGTTGCTGTGTTCTTTGTAAGTAAAAAGCAAGAGCTCTCTTACAATCCAAGGTATGAAGATTCCTCTCTGCACTTGATGCATGAGGTCCTGGAAAAAAGACAGGTAAATATACCTCTTGGTTCAGATGAAAAGGCGAGACCACTTTAGGCATAAAGTGTGGAATTAGTCCTGAGGACTACCTTATCATGATGGAACCTTGTATAAGGTGGATTAGCCACCAAAGCTTGCAACTCACTGATGCGGCGTGCTGAGGTGACTGCAATGAGAAAAATAACCTTCCAAGAAAGAAATTTCAAGGAGGTGGTGGCTAAAGGTTCAAAGGGTGGCTTCATGAGCTGGCCAAGAACCAGGTTTAAGTCCCATGCCACTGGAGGTGGTCTAATGGGAGGTTTAGTTAAAAGAAGGCCTCTCATGAATCTTGCTATAAGAGGATGAGAGGAAATAGGTTGTCCATTGAGAGGCTTGAGGGACGCTGCAATAGCACTCAAATGGACTCTTACTGAATTTGTTTTCAGACCTGCATGGGATAGATGCAGGAGATACTCTAGTAGAGAATTCAGAGGTATTGCAAGAGGGTTTAGACCCTTCTCTGAACACCAAATGGTAAATCTTTTCCATTTGAAAGCATAGGAACGTCTAGTAGAAGGCTTTCTAGAGGCATGAATAACATCTCTGACTTGCTGAGAGAGATGAAAATCTTGAAGGTCTAAGCCCTCAGCAACCAAGCCCTGAGATGAAGTGACTGGGGGTTTGGGTGCCATAATGTTCCCTCTTCCTGGGACAGAAGGTCTGGTGCAGAGCCCAAGTCCAGGGAGGGAGCTTGAGAGAGATGCAGAAGTAGAGGGTACCACACTTGGAGTGGCCAATGTGGTGCTATGAGAATCATGGTCCCTCGATCTCTCTGAAGCTTGAATAGTGTTTTGGGAATTAAGGGAATTGGTGGAAAGGCATAAAGGAAGTCTTGACCCCAGTGAAGGAGGAAGGCATCCTTGGCCTGAACTCCCTGACACGGAATTCTGGAACAGAACCGGGGAAGTTTGGCATTCCATGGACTTGCAAAGAGGTCTATGTCCGGGGTTCCCCAAATTCGAAAAATCCTGGCTACTTGGTCCATGTGGAGGGACCATTTGTGTGGAAGCAGAACTCGACTGAGTCTGTCCGCCCAAGAGTTTTGAACGCCTGGAAGATATACTGCCAGAAGATGGATGTGATGCTCTCTGGCGAAGGCCCACAGTCGCAAAGCTTTGTTGCAAAGCAACAGAGAGCCAGTCCCGCCCTGCTTGTTCACAAAGAACATGGCTACTTGGTTGTCCGTATGGATGAGGACTGTCCTGTAGCTGAGCAGGGTATGGAACACTCAGAGCTAAGAATATTACTCTGAGTTCCAATAGATTGATATGCAGAGAAGTCTCCTGTGGAGACCAGATGCCCTGGGTGGAGAGATCTTGTAGATGAGCTCCCCAACCCTTTGGAGAAGCATCTGTTGTGAGAGTTGCTTGGGGTAGTGGTTGCTGAAAAGGGGACCCCAGCAACAGGTTTTGAGAGGACCTCCACCACTGGAGAGACCAAAAAAGGTGACTGGAGTTTGCTATTTTGTCTGACAGGCAACCTGATGCCTGAGTCCATTGGGTGGACAAAGTCCATTGAGCTGCCCTCATGTGAAGGCGAGCATATGGAACCACATGCACGGGGGATGCCATGTGGCCTAATAGTTGTAACATCTCTCGAGCAGTTAAGTGGGATTTTAACTGAATCTGGGAGGCTAACTGCACTAGACGTAGGCAACGGGCCTGAGGAAGATAGGCCCTTGCAGTTGTGGTATCCAGCAAGGCCCCTATGAACTCCAGAGACTTCAGTATGGGTGAGATTGGATTTTGGGATGTTTATTACTAGTCCCAAATACTGAAGGATACGCATTGTGCAGGTTAGGCAAGTCTGGGCCTCTGACTGGGATGGGGCTCGAATGAGCCAGTCGTCCAGATATGGGAATACGAATATTCCTAGAGTGCGGAGAAATGCAGCTACTACTGCCATGCATTTCGTGAACACCCTTGGTGCAGAGGCCAGACCGAAAGGAAGCACCCTGTATTGGTAGTGCTTTCCTTGAAAAAGGAACCGAAGGAACCTTCTGTGTGTTGGATGGATGAGGACATGGGTGTACGCATCCTTGAGATCTAGAGAACAAAGCCAGTCCTGACTCTGAAGGTATGGAAGCAGAGCCCCTAGAGAAATCATTTTGAATTTCTCCTTGAATAGAAACTTGTTCAATTCTCTGAGATCTAATATGGGTCTGTAGCCCCCTGTTTTCTTTAGGATAAGAAAATAAGGGGAGTAGAACCCTGAGCCCTGTTGAAGAACAGGTACTTCTTCTATTGCCCCTTGGGCAAGAAGGGTAGCAATCTCCTGATCTAGAAGGTTGAGGAGAGATGTTGGAGAATTGAACTGTTTCACCATGGTGTGAGGAGGAAGGCTTAAGAAATGAAGCTTGTACCCTTCCTTTATGATGGAGAGGGTCCATTGCTCTGCTGTGATTTGCTCCCATCTGGGAGCAAAGTAAGTCAACCTTCCTGGAATGGTGAGGGGCTATGGTTTTTCCAGAGCTAGAAAGGCTAAGTTCTCTAGTTGGAAGTCAAAGGCCCTGAGGAGGTTGAGGCTGCTGGGCTATGGTAGGCCTGGCAGCCTTTGACTTGGCCTGTTTAGGTGGTTGCTGATGCTTTGCAGCAAAACGACCTGCAGAAGATGTCTGCCCATGAACAGGATAATATCTTCCCTTTTTAAAAAAAGATGTCTTTTTGAACAATCTTTTCTTAACAGGGGCAGAGGTAGACTTTGAAAGTCGATCCAACGCAAAGTTCTCAGCATCCATCTGAGTGGCCTTTGCTTGCCAATCCCTGCCAAACAGGTTTTCACCTGTACAAGGAAAGCACAGTTACTTACCTGTAACAGGTGATCTCTGGGAACAGCAGGAATAAGTCTTCACATATGGGTACGTCGGTACCAACAGAGTCTGCGCGGGAACGCTTCCCAGCGTCCAATCAAAGAGCTTTTGGAAGCATCCACATAAACCATGCCAAAACAGAAGTCCTAATTGTAACAAAAAATCAATCATATATCCCTCCAACCCACATAACACTACAAGACCAAGAAATTAAAATAAAAAACGAAATAAGATATCTAGGCGTAATCATAGATTCACACCTTACAATGGAAACCCACATTAAAAATACTATAAAGAAAATCTATTTTAAACTCAAAATACTCAAACAACTACGCCCGCTAGTATTTATAGAGGATTTTATTAATATAATACAGGCTACCATAACCCCTCACTTTGATTTCGCCAACCTAATACTAATGGGCATTTCAAAACAAAACATTAAAAGGATTCAACTAGCTCAAAATGCAACAGCTAGAATTATACTAAAAATAAACTCACTCCAACACATAACACCAATTCTAGCATCCCTTCACTGGTTACCTATTCAAAGCAGGATAATTTACAAAATAATAATAACATCATTCAAAGCCTTACATGACATGGCCCCGACTACTCTATGTAGTCTAATATGCAAAGAACTTTCTAAGCCTACCCACAGAAAAGGACAATCAAATAAACTAAAGATTCCAAAAGACTTCATAAAAGCACATAAATTAACAAATAATAGAGCCTTTTCTCACATAGCTCCAACCATTTGGAATTCGCTACCAGAGGATCTACGATCACTAACAGAGATCGTGGAATTCCGCAAAAAATTGAAAACATATCTATTCACTAAACACTATAATACAATGGAAACCCTAGAACCCATATTAGACAAAGGCTAAATAGCCACCTGTTCACATCAAGTACAAACCTAACTCTATCCGGACAACACTTATAGCTTAAACGAAATGACGTTCCAAGCTCTTATGCCCAAATACCTCCACATGTATATAGTTGCATATGTTATGTTCTTTTTTACGCTGCTCGACACTACACTACGTTAGTTAATTTGATAATCACGGTTCTAGCTTAAATATACTGTTTGTTTATTAAACTGTGTTTGTTTAATTTATGATGTTCTATGTAAAAGTTATGACGTTCTATGTAAAACAAACTGCGCTTTGTTAATTGTTGTTAATTGTACACCGCAACTGAACTTTGGAAGATGCGGTATATAAATGTTAAATAAATAAAATAAATAAATAAATCCCACCATGCCTGCGTGCTGCCTTCCCGCCTTTCCCAACTGCCTCTCCTCAGTTAAGTTTTAAAGCTGAGACAAAGAGAGAGAGAGAGAGGAAAGGAAAGATAGATAGAGATACAACTCCTGGGGAGGTGGGTGGGTTGTGAAGACTTATTCCTGCTGTTCCCAGAGATCATCTGTTACAGGTAAGTAACTGTGCTATCTCCAGGAACAAGCAGGAATGAGTCTTCACATATGGGGACTCCCAAGCTGAGATGCCTGGAGTCCGAGCATGTCATAGGTTGGAACATGCTATCCCCCACAACACCAGGCATCCTGAGGATGGAGGGTAGGAGTTGAAGAAAGAAGATGCTGTAGAACAGCTAACCTAGCACAGGACTGCAGAAAAGGAGTCCATGTGTGGATAATGATTGTTATCAATGATAATGCAAAGAACATTGCAATATGGACCTCCGCTAACAGGATTTCATAGAAGTATGGAGGTTCATGGATCTACTGGGAAGCCAGTAGAGGAACCGTGAAGAGGACCTCACTGAAAAGTGGAGGTAATAAATCTGTTAGGAAAACAGAGGAGGTCAGAATCCTGAAAGGTAACAGGCACCCCTGGTAGGAAAAACTGGGGTAGTACAAAAACGGTGGGCCTTTAGCGAAAGCTGTATGGTAAAAACCAAACTCTTTTGGCGGCAGAGTAACTCACTCTTGGGAGCAAAAAGAGAAAGGCTAACCGATTTTGACAAACAGGCACAGTCCTTGTGGGGAGAAAGGGTATGGGAACCCCTTGTATCCCAGGGTGAAGACAAATGCCTGAGGCGTTAAGCCTGTGATTAACTGAAGATCCACAATATCTCTCCTAACTGGGGTAAGCTAGGAGAGATATTAGGTACAGAGAGCTTCAGAGGTACCTAAACCCATTAGGTTATGGTATAAAAATTGTTGACTACCACAGGAGTGGTTGTGTGTGTAGAATCCCAAACCTGCTGAATAGCCGAGGTATGGGTAAAACCCCTCTGTCAGGAACAGATAGCTATATGAGCATAGACAGTGAGGTAGATAAGTATGTGGAGACATATCTATCTATAATGAAATATCTCGACAGATACATATATATATATATATATATATATATATATACACATATATATAAATATAGATATATGAATAGACATATAAGAATATATCTATAGTGAGATATGGAAGGGCATAAAATACACACAAAGATAAATATGAATATGTAGGCGTAAATATGGGTGTCTGTAATTAAACAGACAGATATATGCTTACAGCATGGTATTCACATAGGGCATGTGGAGAGGAAAGATTCATCTAATAACAAGGAGGTGCAACCTACTTGAGAAGAGATATAGAGAATCTATTCCCCCTGGTTATGATCCACAAGGATGCTAGCTAGTGAAATAACCAGGATGGTTATATGAAAACAGAGGATAATATCAATCTGTAGCCAGTAAGTCCTGAGTCGTCCAAGACTCTAGCATGGTAAGTAGACAGACGACAGATAAGGATGAGGTACCATGTTGACCTGCTTAAGGGCAAAAAGTATCATGCGTTCTTACCATGAGGACGAGCTGCAAGGAGAAAGAGCATATCCCCGATTGGGAATGCTATGGACCAAAGCAGGGAATTGGCAACTCCTTAAGCCCTTAGGTAAGAGAAGGCCTATGTCCTTTATGGCAAAAGGAGATAGTAAAAGAAGGGAGAACCTTCTAGTCATGGGAGACATGACTGAAAAGCCTTTTCCTACCATCTAAGATAGCTGTTGGAGAAAAAAAACCCATGCTCTCTGGCAAGGGCCCATAGTGGAAAGCTTCTCTGTAGGATTGCAGAGAGCATGATGCAGGAGAATGAGGAGATAGGACTGGCTGCTAGAGTCAGTATCTCAGTCCACTATGCTGCCAAATCCAGGGGAATGGAGATGGCAGAAATAGAAGACGAACCCAGAAAGCTTGTAGTGGGGTAATTTCCAAGATAGATGAAAAACACTGACTTGGAGCCACTACTAACACCAGATAGAATGTTAGAGGAGGACAAATCTGGTTGTTTGTGGGCAAGAACCAGTGGACCAAACCATAAGGCTCCTGCATAGGCAGCTGCTAGCAAGACAGCAGAAAGAATATTACTGTTTAAAGCCAGAAGAACAGACAGAACAGGAGTAGAACTCTCTGGACATGTCTGATAAGCTGCCTTAAAGTAAATTTGAGACAGGGGAGGAAACTCAGGGAGGAAAATCCGTACTGGAAAGTGACAAACCTAGAGAGGCTGAAGAAAAAACCCTCCAGTAAGTAATTCCGCTCTTACAGTGGTAAGAGGGTGAAGAGAATAGAGCTGAAGACGACTTACCAAATAGTAAGTCTATAGAAAGGAAAATACATGCTGGCACAGGAACTATCATTTGATAGTGGTCAGACCTCTTTCTCTGGCAGGAGAAGAGGAGAAACCTGTGACTTATAGGCATGAACATTCTGACAGCTCATAGAAAAAATGGATGTCTTTTGGAAAGAGATCCAAGTGTAGGGGTTAGAATGAGTAATGGATCGCCTCTGTTGAGAAGCAGCAACTGTAGATTCTAACCCCAAGGGTCACAAGCATTTGATGATGACTGATCAGAAACCCTGCAGAGTCCGGGTTTGCTGAGCCTGGTGAGAGGTTGGATTCTTCAGACCAGGACGATGGCTCCCCTGTAGGGGAACATCTGTATGATGGGCAAGTGAGGAATAAAACCTTCTTCTCCTGTGGGAAGAAAGTTTGGTAGGACATTTCCTACTTACTGGGACAGAAGGTGGTGTAGAAGAACCCTTAGGAACAGGTAAATCAGTGGACAACTGAGTAACCTGACGTAAAGACTCCTTGTTGAAAGGATTTTCTCCAGTGCAAGGAGTATGTCCCAGTCGTCGTTGTTCCCACTTGGCCAAATCTGAAGCTTGGAGCCAGGCTCTACGTCGTGCCCCTATAGCTATAGCAGAAGTCCTGCTAACAGACTCAAAAGAGTCTAGGGAAGCACGAGAAAGAAACCAAGAGATATTCTGGATATGCTTAAGCAGCGAGGAATAGTCTGTATTCCAGGAAACTGGAAGGAAAGGAGTCAAAAGATGTAATTGCTTTGTGGCCTCCTCAAGAGAAAGACTCATATAAAAAATATATGAGAGAATTCTTGCAGAAAGCATAGATGTCTGGAAGGTTTGACGTCCAAAGGCATCTAGTGTCTTAGACTCACGACCTGGCGGATAAGAAGAGTGCTTTTTCTTACTCTTTATCCGCCTCATTGCTGATTCCACTACTATGGAATGATGAGGAAGTTGAGTCTTTTGAAACCCTGGAGAGGGGGGCACCTGATATAAGAGATCAGTTGCTCTGGGAGGTGGGGGTACCCTTAAAGGTGTTTCCCACATTCCTAGAAAGAGATCCTGCAAGGAATGATGCAAAGGAAGCATTATGTTGTCCTTTGCTTTGGTAGAAACAGAGCCTGGTGCAGGATCATGTCCTGGAATAGGAATGGCAAGGGATCTTGCTATATCCAGGAGGAAACTCTGAAAAGAGGGATCCCGGACAGGAATCTCCCTTGGACAGGTTAGATCTAAAGGACTAGCATGAGCATCCACAGAGTTATCCAAATATATAGGAATAGAAGATCCTGCAGGGTGCAGTGTGGAATGCTTGAGGGATGGTTGCTTGTACTGGTTGTCAGAAGCAGCAACCGTCCTTACCACATTATCCATGCCAGGTATCGACTCCAAGCTTGGTATAGAATGGAGCGATGCTGTTGAAAAAAGCATGGTAGGAGTTTGCCACGATACTACTGTGGATACCGGTACTGAAGTCAATACCGGTACCGATGTCAGAGTCGGGCTCGTCAAAGACATCGGAGTAGTCATCGGTGACACTTCAATCGGTACCGAGGGAACCGAAAACCTCCGGCTGCTATCCTCGGTACCCAGCCACCGGTATCGATCGGTGTCGGTACCAAAATCTATTGGTACCCAGTCTTCCAGACTAGAAATGGATTCCAAACTTGGCATCGAGGGCAAGGGGCCTGAGAAGCGAAGCATGGTAGGCACCGACTGTAAGGGCAATGAAGACATCGGTACCGACTTCGGTACCATGTCCGATACCGGTGAATGAAGGTCTACCAGTGGCAACTCAAGCGGCCTCAGGGGAACCGAGAGTTGCGGATCCGAGCCATCGGAACCGAGCCTTCGGTACCGCCGCAAGACGGTACCAAGGTGAGTCGGTACCCAGTCCTCCAAACTGGAGATCGATTCCAGACTCGACATCGAGGGAAGCAAGGCTGTCGATGCACATCTGGAGGGTACCGATGTCGGTGGCAGTATCGGTGTTGGAACCGATAAGGGAAAGTCAATCTGGGACGTATCCATCGGTCCTGAAGGGACCGAGGAGGCCAGATGACGATCCCTGGTGAGGAGTGTTTCATCCAACACCAGTGCGGATGCAGGGGTATCGGTACCGCTCGAAGTGGATGCCATCACCGTGCACGGCTCAGGTATGTTCTGTGGGGGGTGAACCCCAGGAACAACCTGAAACCCCTTATACGCTTTGGAGACCGAAGACTCCCGCCAGGGTTTTGAAGCCAGGAGGCCATCGAGGGCAAAGCCGGAGCTGTCTACATGCTGTGCATGAGACGTACCACTCGAGGACTGGCTAGTCTTAACAGACTGTTTGTGGGTTACCTGAATCAAAGTGGAAGAAGAAGGAGACGGTGCCCCGAAGTTGGAGGGCAACTGTGTATCGAGGGATTCTCGATGTTGAAGATGTCTTCTCACCAAACTGTTGTCAGGACCCAAGCAGGTTAGACACCGACTTCGAGGGTCTAAAAATAAAGTTGTACCGCCACAGTCTGAACATTTCATGGAGAAAGTGTCTGGCGGTTCCATGAAGGAAAAATAGGGGAGGCCTGAAAGGCCTAAGACCCCGTGGGACACTATGAAGAAAAAATATATCCCGTTGAAAAGGAAATTTTTACAAGAAAGAAAAGAAAAGAAAAGAAAAGAAAACACCGGCGGTACCGGTGGCGTCGGGAAGACAGCCGCGACCACAAGAAAACTAAAACTAAAAATAAGAATTTTCTGCGGTGACAGGAGGACGTCCTGCCGGCTCCGCGGAAAAACGAAAACTGAGGAGAGGCAGTTGGGAAAGGCGGGAAGGCAGCACGCAGGTGTGGTGGGATGCTTCCAAAAGCTCTTTGATTGGATGCTGGGAAGCGTTCCCGCGCAGACTCCGTCGGTACCGACGTACCCATATGTGAAGACTCATTCCTGCTTGTTCCTGGAGATGATTTCCCAACTCATCTTGGACCCAGAGTTCCAAATCAGAGGCTTGTAACCAAGCAATTCTGCATGCACCTATGGCAATAGCCGTGGCTCTGCTTACACACTCAAAAGAGTCAAAGGCTGCAAGGTTGGAGAATTTGGAAACATCTTGGGCATGTTTGAGCCAAGTGAGAAATTCCTGCCTTTTATCTTCTGAAATAAAAGGAGCTAAAGTCTGCAGATGATCTGTGACTTCTTTTAGAAACATCCCCATATAGAGACTATAGGAGTTGATTCTGGCAGCAAGCATATTGGCCTGGAAAATCCTTTGGCCAAAAGCATCTAGAGTCCTACATTCACGTCCTGGAGGGTTAGATGAATGTCTCTTTGCACTCTATTTTCTTCATAGCAGACTCAACCACAATAGAGTGGTGAGGAAGCTGAGTCTTATGAAAACCAGGATAGGGAGGGACACGGTACATGGTGTCTAACCTATGAGAATGAGGAGAGGTGGTGAGAGGAGTCTCCCACATGCCCAACATGAGATCATAAAGAATCTCATGAATAGGTAAGGTAGCTGCTTCCTTAGGAGCCTTAGGATATTGCAAAATATCTAATTGCTTGGCTCTAGGCTCTTACTCAGAGGCCACTGTGATGAAGAGGCCGCTAGCCACTTCCCTAATGAAGTCTTGAAAAGACAAGTCCTCTGGAGGAGACATTCTTCGTTTTGGAGAAGCAGACTCCTGAGGAAGAAATACCGGTGCATCGACAGAAGCCTCCGACTCATCAGAGTCTTCGGAGGACTCGAAGTATCGCCTGTCTGGATGCTCCTGTAAAGCCCGATACGTGTACCGAGTGGGATCGACATCGGGAGTACCGGTTCGGTACCAATGGGCATCATAGGACAGGGTACCGTTGTAGTCGACACCGAAGCCAATGTCGATGCAATCGGTGCCGGGGTCGGTACCGGCAACGGAGATTGTTGCAGTACCGGAGGCGTCGAAGCCTGCATAAATGCCGTAAGGGTGCGCTGCATGGACAGAATTTTCTGATCCATCGACGTCACCAAAGTCTGGATGTCGGTACCAGTGGAGGCCACCGGTACCCCAGAACACGGCAACAGGTGATCGGTCGAGGCCGAGCCATCGATGTCAACCTGTGACGCCATAGACAATGCTTTGGAAGACGGAACTTCCCGCCGGGGTAATTTTGCCGGAGCGGAATCCTTGAGGACAAGCCCGGAGGCATCTCGATGCTTAGAGGGAGATTTGCCCTTCAAGGACCGGCTAGATTTATGTTTGGTTACCTGAGATCCATGGGAGGAAGAAGCAGCCCTGAAAGACGTCGATGCCACCGAGGCTGCATCAGAGGGAAACAGGATACTGAGCTTGGCTGCTCGGTTCTGCCGACCTCTTTTAGACATCATGGTGCAGGACACACAATCCGTGATGGAATGGTCAGGACCCAAACATTTCAGACACCAATCATGGGTGTCGGTGACAGAAATAGTACCGCCACATTTTGTGCACTTTTTGAACCCGGAAGCGGGCTTCTCCATGAGGAGAAAATATTTAGGCCTAAGGCCCAAACTGAAAATGCACAGCTGAATAAAGAAAAGGGTTTTTTTTTTTTTTTAAAAGAAGAAAAGAAAAGAAAAGACCGGCGGTACCGGTCTGACGTCGAAGGCAGACGCGACACAGAAAAATAAAGAAAAAAATAAAGAACGTCTTCTGCGGTGACAGGAACACGACCTGCTGGCTCCGCGGAAAAGAAGAACTGGAGAGAGGCGGTTGGGAAAGGCGGGAAGGCAGCGTGCAGGCGCTGTGGGATGCTCCCAAAAGCTTTCTTACTGGACGCTGGGAAGCGTTCCCGCGCAGGCTCCGTCGGTACCGACGATACCCATATGTGAAGACTCATTCCTGCTTGTTCCTGGAGATCAATTAAAATTAAAAAATAAATAAAAAAAATCAGGTCCAAGAAATAATCCTAAACATCAGTCAGAAAATCTACTATGATACCCCAAATCCTCCATTGCCTCAGGAAAACTCCACCCAAACCCCCTTCCACCTACATACATACATATTAAAATCACCACTGGAAAACCACAACCTATATCTCCAATGAGAATGGAGTAGCCGCCTAGTAGTTAAAGCAGTGGTCTGGTAACCAAGAGACCAGAGTTTGATGCCCACTAGCACGCCTTGAGGCCTTAGGCAAGTCACTTTACGCTCCATTGCCTTGGAAGAAAGGACTGGCAATCTATTTATGGTCACACCTTACCAAGAAAACCCAGGGGTTGCTGGGTCACTAGGAGTCAGGATTGACTCAATGGCACACATTGTATTCCATAGCTCCAATAAACCATACAGAAATGTATCTACACCCAGCAGCCTATAAATGACAAATGATGATACCTCTCTCACATCCAATAATACCTCCTCACAGTCACCAAACTGTTCCAAGGTCAGCCCAGTTACTTGCGAAATATTTAAAAAAAAAAAAGAACAAGCACTCCCCCCTCCTTTCTTATGCTCACAGGAACAAAAAACATAATCATAGCACTTAGGGCAAAACTGACAAAAGTAAGCACAGAACGACATATACTGGAAGTATAAATTTGCTACCGCCATGCTTACTGTTTTAGACACGGACATGATTGCACTAAAGAATGTGGAGGATGAAAATGAATCATATAAATGCTGGATTGCTGAAGAGGAGAGCTCTGTAAAGCAGAAACTTGTGACTTTCAAAATATAATACTGTGTTGGTGGGAAACATGAATGATATCCTATATACAGGAGCAGCTCACTATTACATAGCTCTATATGAGATAAGTACTCATATAATTTCAAAATGTGAAGAATAAAAATGATTTTTTATATTACTTTATTATCTAGATGATGATTTGGTGATATAAGGTTGCAGGTATTTGGTATGAGCCTTTAAGTATAAAATAGGGCACTAAAGACATATTTTAGGTGCTCATTATAAAATTCCCTTTTCAACATCTAAAGTTATATGTGTAAGTGCCACTCTGACAACACATGTTTAATTCTAAACTTCTGGAGGTTATACCTGCTATTTGTGTGTTGGTAAATAGATGTTTAAGTTCCATGTTCAGCAGCTGAAATTTTCCACTGAATGTCTAACTTTTGTGCCTGCCTTCACTCTGCCCAAATTACACCTCCTTCTAACCCATGGCACCACCCTGGTCTCTGCCTTCTCAAGAGGCAGCTCCGCCAGCTGCAGCGCAACTGGCGAAAGTCCTGCCCCCCCCCCCTTCCTTGCTGCTTTTCTTCCGTTCTGCTTCTTGCTATTATCACCTTGCTTTCACCTCAGCCAAAAAATCGTATTCTTCCATTGTGAATAGAGGTGCTTCTTCTGCTAGTCTTTACCTCCTACTGAGTCACCTTACTGAACCCCCCACCCCCAAATCCCTTCTGCTGCTTCTTCTCTTCGCCCACAGGCTTTTGCCACAGCTTTCCAGCAGAAGATACTTCCCATTCAATCCTCTTTGCCCCACCCTTCTGTTCCTCTACCTTCTCCTTGCCATAGTTCACCTTCCTCTTCAGCTCCTGGTCTCTGTTCACTTGTGGCTCCCACTTCTATAGAGCTGTCACACTTCATTGCCTTCTCCCGGTCCACTACTGATCCATCAGATCTCATGCCACAGTTGTTTAAGTCGATCAGCGACGCCTTATTGTCCCTTATTGTCCTCCTCTTGCACCTTCCCCCATTGCTGGAAAGAAGCCATTGTCCTCTCCTTCCTTAAACCTGCCACCACTGAACCCCTTGACGCTCTAAACTACCAGCCCCTTCCTCTCCAAAGTTGCCGAGCATCTGACTGCTCAACAGCTTCAAACCTTCCTCTTCCACTCTGGTGCCTTCCACCTAGCCCAGACTGGTTTTTGCCCCCATCTATCCACTAAGCATTCTCTTCCATCCATTACTGACTTTCTCCGCACTTCCCTGGACTCCAACAACAAGCTTCTTTTGTTTTCTCTGGATCTTTCTGCAGCTTTTGAACTGATCAACCACTCTCTCCTCCTTTCTCTGCTCTCTTCTCTTGAAATTTTGGGCACAGCCCTAGCCTGGTTCCACTACTATCTTCAAGATCGCACCTTACGGGTGTCTTGGTCACCTCTGCTTTCTTTTCCTCAGACTCTTTCTTGTGGTGTTCCCCAGGGTTCTGTCCTGGGTCCTATTCTTTTTAATGTTTTCATGGCCCCCCTAACTTTCCTAATTGAATCTCTTGACATTTCCTTTTTGACATCCAGCTTCTTTTTCACTTCCCTACTTATTCTTCTTCAGTTCTTTCACAGATTTCTCTCAAGATCATTAAAATTGCAGACTGGCTCGTGGATCATGAACTCAAGCTTAATACTTCAAAAACCACTGTTGTGCACTTCTACAATATCATTTCTCCCTCTCTCCTGGCACCTCCGTCTATCCATGGCACCCTTCTTCCTTTCCAAGAAACCATTAAGATCCTCGGTATGACCTTCGACTGTCAACTTTCCTTCAGTCAGCATGTAATTTGCTCAGTTCACAACTTCCTCAGTCTCCAGTGCCTTCGCTTACTCATTCTCTCTCTCTCGTTATCACCCGCCTTGTCTACGCTAACTCCCTACTTTCTGGTCTTCCCCTATATCAGATTCACAGTCTCCAACTAATTCAAAATGCTGCCATCAAACTCCTTCATGGTGCCCGCAAGTTTGACGAAGTCACTCCTCGTTTCATCTCTGAACACTGGCTTCCAGTTATCGTCCATATTAAGTACATGCTTCTCATCCTGGCAATGGCATACTGCACCCTCCAATCCGGTACACCTGTTTTCCTTTCACAGTGCCACCCACCCACTCCCTGGACCTTGAGGGTTAAGGGAAGGGCTGGCCTTGAATGCCCTTGAGGGTTAATGTTGTAGTTGTGTTGGTGCTCAAGTGATAAGGCAAGGCAAAGACTATTTCTTTTTTGTGAGGTTTATTTCCCGCTTTCGCAGTTCAAATGCAGCAGATGTCAATGAAATAATATGGCACAAAACAAGATGGAGAAACTGAACTTAAACAAGGCTTTTTCCACTGCTTAACTGAATGTCCATTACTGATCACATTCATCTGTCATGTGATCTCCTTTTCATTAAGGTAACAGAAAACTCTGATATCAGCACTGCTCTTACATACAACACTGGCAAGCAAAACACTTAAATGTCCTTTGGAATCATACAAGTAGAGCAATCCATCGGGACTTCCTGTTCTGTAGATGGCAAAGAAATTAAAGGCATTTCTTCTGACCAGCTGATCAATGGCTTTGCTACGTTCTGAGTAGAAACTGCTCTGCTTTTAAGGAACTCTCTGAATTCAGTGAGAAGTAATTCAGCCTGTGTATTTTCTGAGCTAGGCTGAGCAAATCCTCCTTCAGGTAAATGCTTGTTTATATTTCCTCTCTCTAGGCAATTATCAGTGCTTTTACTTGGACAACATTTCAGCGTGCAAGCATTTCCCTTCCCCCACCTATCTCCACATGGCAGTGCAGGGTAAAACGCTTCAGGTGTGTTTAGAGATTCTCTCAGAGTATTAAAAGGAAAACAGTCAGGCTTTTCTTGACTTAACCAGTTAGTATCAAACTTTCTGCCTTTATCCTGTCTTTCACAATTAAAATTCACTCTTTCTGGCTTTCCACTGTTAGGCTTGCTAGCCGTGCCACACCCACCAGATACCTTGTGCTTGGGCTTCTTCCAGGGTAATTCCTTATCCCTTTGCCTCCTATTCCAAGGTTCTTCTGGGTCCTTTAAACTCCTGAGCTGCAGCCTTGGGTCTCTCAGTGCCTTAGAATTCTTCTGCTTCCAGAAACCTCTCTCTGCCCCTGAGTCTCCCAGCCCCTGTCTGCTCCTTCTTGGATCACAGCTGCTTAGTGGTTCTCTCTCCCACGGTTCCTGTTCCTGGTCATCTGACCTGTCCTCGTCCAGGTGCTTGTCTCCTTGGTTCCTCTCCTGGCGGTCCTCTCTCTTGTCTAACTATTTCTGGGTTTTTAACAAGCTAGCTGAGTACTGCACTGCCCGCCTCCTGCTTGGGCGTGCCCAATCAGGGACTTGGCTTCTCACCTGCCTTGAAGTGAGGAGTGGTTCCTGATTAGCTCTGCATTCTTTTTTTCTCTCAACAGGGAAAATCCTGCATTCCCCTGCAGTACCGGCTCTCTCCACCAGATCACTATCAGTTTCTCTTGCTTCATAAGAGCCTGCTACATCACAACAGTTCCTGGTGCGCTACACTCCCTCATGCACTCTGCGCTCAGCTTCTCAGTATGTTTTTGTGGTCCCTAGTTTCTGCCTCATATGTACCTCTACAGCGCATTCCTCTTCCTTTAGGTTGGTAGTCCCCTTCCCTCTGGAACTTCCTAACCTCCTCCCTCTGTGGTCAGTCATTATTTCCCAGCTTCAAATTCCAGGTAAAGACTCACTTCTTCACTTTAGCATTTCCTTCTGCAATCTCCTCCCGACTATCTGTCTCTACTCGACTGCCTTAGGAGAGGCTTCAGTTATTGTCTGTCTCTACCCTGTCTTTCTCCCTCCTGCTCCCTCCTCCCTTATGTGTCCCTGTTATCTATGATGCTCGTTTCATGATGTCACCTAGGCCTTCCGTCCTTTCTCTAATCTACTGCCTTCTGTCCTTGCAGCCCACCCCTTAGTGTTAATTTATTTTAATTTCTTGCAATAAATGTGCTTGTTAAGCCCCTAGCTGCCCCGTCATAGGCGATATATCAAATAAATTGAAACTGCAACTGTACACCTTTTTTTCCTAATAGAAAGGAGATTACCAGTGGTGTGCCCCAGGGATCTGTCCTAGGTCTGATTCTTTTTAACATCTTTGTTAGTGACATAGCGGAAGGGCTGTCAGGTAAGGTTTGCCTCTTTCTGGATGATACTAAAATCTGCAAAAGAGTAGACACCTAGGAAGGTGTAGATAGCATGAGGAGGGATCTTCCTAAGCTTGAAGAATGGTCTAGAATTTGGCAGCTGAGATTTAATGTTAAAAAAATGCAAGGTCATGCATTTGGGCTGCAGCAATCCAAGGGATATAGTATAAGGGGATGAATTACTTCTGTCCAAAAAAGAAGAGCAGGACCTAGGCATGATTGTGTCTGATAATCTTAAAGTAGCTAAACAGGTAGAAAAAGTGGCGGTGAAAGCTAGAAGGATGCTTGGGTGCATACGGAGAGGAATGGCTTGCAGAAAAAAGGAGGTGATAGTGCCTTTGTATAAATCTTGGGTGTGACCTCATTTGGAGTATTGTGTGAAATTCTGGAGCCCACACCTTCAAAAGGATATAAACAGGTTGGAGACAGTACAGAGGGTGCCTACTAAAATGATTAGTGGACTTCATGATAAAGCATATCACACCCAAGATTTATACAGAGGCACTATCACCTCCTTTCTTCTGCTGGCTATTCTTCTCCCTATGCACCCAAGCATCCTTCCAGCTTTCGCCGTCGCCTTACCTTAGTATGTATATTCTAGATGAAAGATTGGATAAAGGTGATATTATTGAGACGTTTAAATACCTCCATGGCATAAATGCACAGGAGGAGAGCCTCTTTTGATTGAAAGCAAGCTCTGCTACGAGGGGACATAGGATGAGGGTGAAA
Source organism: Ichthyophis bannanicus (assembly GCA_033557465.1). Taxonomy (NCBI): domain Eukaryota; kingdom Metazoa; phylum Chordata; class Amphibia; order Gymnophiona; family Ichthyophiidae; genus Ichthyophis; species Ichthyophis bannanicus. The sequence goes on from CM066032.1 coordinate 646,716,407, forward strand.
GGGGACAGACTTAGGAGTAATATGCGGAAATATTTCTTTATGGAAAGAGTGGTAGATGCATGGAATAGTCTCCCAGTGGAGCTGGTAGAGATAAGGACAGTATCTGAATTCAAAAAAGCATGGGACAAACACAGAGGATCTCTAAAGGCAAAAACAAAACTACTGTAATGTTTAATATGGAAGGGCAGACTAAATAGGCCATGTGGTCTTTTTCTGAAGTTATGTTTCTATGTGACCATTCTACATATAAATGGTCAAATTTATGTGTCAATGTGCTGCAGGTATTTAAAAAAACATTTATGCAGTCAGTGCTGCCACCAGTCACTTAAATCCTTTTGAATATTGCTATTTATTTATTTAGACAGACTTGTATACCACCTTATCCTTCAATCAAGGTGGTTACGTAACATCACAATTGGAGGGTTACAATTAACATTAGGGTACATGTAAAGCGTAGTTACTCACCTGTAACAGGTGATCTCCGGGAACAGCAGGAATTTAGTCTTCACATATGGGTATCGTCGGTACCGACGGAGCCTGCGCGGAAACGCTCCCCAGCGTCCAATAGGAACACTTTTGGGAGCATCCCTCAGCACATGTGCGCTGCCTTCCCGCCTTTCCAACTGTCTCTCTTCAGTTAAGTTTGTAGCTGAGTGAAAGGATAGAGGGAGAGAGGAAAGAGACAGAGATAGAGAGATAACTCCTAGGGGAGGTGGGTAGGTTGTGAAGACTAAATTCCTGCTGTTCTTGGAGATCACCTGTTGCAGGTGAGTAACTACGCTATCTCCAGGAACAAGCAGGAATGTAGTCTTCACATATGGGGACTCCCTACCTGAAGATGCCAGGGAGATGACCCCAGGAAGCTGCCACCTATGGTGAGGTGGGCCATGCTTCCTCCCATGGATCTCTGGCATCCCACCAGGGTTGGTGGGTAGGAGTTATATTAGGTTTGAAAGAGATTTTGAAGAACAGCCTGGCCAAAGAAGGCATCCCGATGGGAGGCTTTATCTAGGCAGTAGTGGGCTGTAAAGGTATGTACCAAGCCCAGGTGGCTGCTCGACAAATGTCATCAATAGACACAGAGTGAAGGTTAGCCATAGAGGCTGACATAACTCTCACATTATGAGCTGTGACATGGCCTTGAAGAGGAAGACTCTTACTCTCATAAGCAAAGGATATGCACTGTGCAATCCATTTGGATAAAGTCCTCTTGGAGACTGGAATGACTAGAATCAAAAGCAATAAAAAGTTGAGAAGACTTTCTATGTTGCTGTGTTCTTTATAGGTAAAAAGCTAAGGCTCTTTTACAGTCCAAAGTGTGAAGGTTCTTCTCTGCATTAGAGGCATGAGGCCTCGGAAAGAATACAGGAAGATAAATCGCTTGATTTAAATGAAAAGGCGAGACCACCTTTGGCATAAAGTGTGGATGAGTTCTGAGGACAACCTTATCATGATGAAACCTAGTGTAAGGAGGATCAGCCACTAAGGTTTGCAATTCACTAATGCGACATGCAGAGGCGATTGCAATTAGGAAGATGACCTTCCAGGACAAAAACTTTAGGGTAGTAGTGGCTAAAGGTTCAAAAGGTTTCATGAGCTGCCCAAGACCTAGATTTAAATCCCACGCCACCGGTGATGGTTTGATGGGAGGTTTTGTTAAAAGAAGACCTCTCATAAATCTGGATATGAGAGGATGAGAGGAAATTGGTTGTCCATTTAGAGTCTTATAGGGAGCTGTAATTGCGCTAAGATGGACTCTTACTGAATTAGTCTTTAGACCAGAATTTGATAAATGAAGTAGATACTCTAGTATCGACTCCAAAGGTATCCTTTCTGGGAACACCATATAGTGAAATTTTTCCACTTAAAGGCGTAAGATCATCTTGTAGAAGGTTTTCTAGAAGCCTGAAGGATATCCTTTACCTGTTGGGAAAGGTTGAGATCCTGAAGATTTAAGCTCTCAGCAACCAGGCCGTGAGATGCAGTGACTGGGGATTCGGGTGCCATAGCGTCCCGCTCTCCTGGGAAAGGAGATCTGGAGCACAGCCTAACTCCAGAGGTGCAGCTTGAGAGAGATGTAGAAGCAGGGATACCATGTGTCCCGGTAACTGTAGCAGTTCTCGAGCAGTTAGGGAGGATTTTCCTGCTGCTTGAGAAGCTAGTTGCACTATGCAAAGACACTGGGCCTGTGGAAGGAAAGCCCTTGACTGTCTGGTATCTAGACAGGCTCCTATGAACTCCAGAGACTGGGAAGGAACAAGTTGGGATTTTGGGAAGTTTATTACCAATACCAAATATTGGAGGATTCGCATTTTGCGAGACAGTGTAGAGCTGGCCTCTGCAACCGTGGGGGCTCAAATGAGCCAGTCGTCCAAGTAAGGGAAGACGAAAATCCCTAGGGTTCGCAGGAATGCAGCTACTACTGCTATGCATTTCGTGAATACTCTTGGTGTGGAAGCCAGACCAAAGGGAAGAACCCTGTATTGGAAGTGTTTTCCCTTGAAAAGGAACCGTAAGAACCTCCTGTGATCTGAATGGATCAGAATGTGAATATATGCATCCTGTAAGTCTAGAGAGCAAAGCCAATCTTGATTTTGAAGGTATGGCAGAAGAGTTCCTAGAGAAATCATTTTGAACTTCTCTCGGAACAGGTATTTGTTCAATTCTCTGAGGTCTAGAATAGGTCTGTGTCCTCCTGTTTTCTTTGGAATAAGAAAATAGGGGGAGTAGAACCCTGTACCCTGCTGAAGAATGGGTACCTCCTCTATTGCTCCTTGGGCAATAAGTGTTGAGACCTTGTGATCCAATAGATTGTCTGCAGATGTCTGGGAATTGAACTGCCTTAAGATTGTAGGAGGGGCATGCTGTGAAAATGAAGCCTGTACCCCTCTCCTACAATGGACAGAGTCCCATTTTCTGCTGTTATTTGGTGCCATCTGTTCTCAAAATGACACAACCTGCCTGGAATATTTAGGGGTTCTGGACCCCTCAGAGGCAGGAAGGCCAAGCTCTCTAGGAAGGAGTCAAAGCCCTTGAGGGGGCTGAACCTGCAGAGCTGGTTGAGCTCTCGGGCCTTTTGGCTTCTTCTGCTGTTTGAATTGCTGTTGTCCCTTTTGGGCAACTTGACTGTGAGCTTGGCTTTGCTGGGTATAGGATGGATAAAACTTCCTCTTTTTGCTGAAAGAGGGTTTCTTATAGGGTTTCTTTCTGTCTGGAGTGGCTGTAGATTTTGACAATCTATCTAAGGTGATATTGTCAGCATCTATCTCATTAGCCTTTTCCTGCCAATTTTTGCCAAAGAGATTTTCTCCTGTGCAAGGGATGTTGCCTAATTTATCCTGTACCCAAATCTCCAAGTCTGATGCCTGAAGCCAGGCAATCCGTCGTGCACCAATGGCAATAGCAGAGGTTCTGCTGATGCATTCAAAGCAGTCAAAGGCTGCACGATTGACAAACGGAGACATCTTGAGCATGCCTGACAAGCGTAAGAAAGTCTTGTCATCTGTCATCTGGGAGAAGTGGGCTCGTAAGCTCCAAATCTCCTGTGACCTCCTTGAGGAACATACCCATATATAAGATATATGAGCTGATCATAGCTGAAAGCATGGAAGCTTGAAAGGTTTGACGCCCAAAAGCATCAAGAGTCTTGCATTCACGACCTGGAGGATTGGATGCATGTCTCTTTGCACTTTTCATCCTACAAATGGCTGACTCCATTACCATGGAATTGTGTGGCAGCTGAGTCTTTTGAAATCCAGGACATGGTGGAACTCGATACATGGTATCAAGCCTCCTAGAATGAGAAGATGTGGTCAAAGGTGTCTCCCACATTCTGAGCATCAAATCATGAAGAATTTCATGAATGGGCAGAGTGGCTGCCTCCTTTGGAGCTTTAGGATATTGGAGAATTTCCAATTCCTTTGCTCTAGGTTCCTTTTCAGGAGCTACCGTGATTGAAAGGCCTTTGGCAACATCACGAATAAAATCCTGAAAGGACATGTCCTCTGGAGGCGACATTCTGCGTTGGGGAGAAGAGTCTTCCGGGAGAAAAACTCTGGTACCAGCAGAATTATCAGAGTCATCGGAATCGGAGGAGTTGAAGTATCTCTGATCACGATGTTCATGTAAGGCACGTTCCCGGTATCGATAGAAGTCGGTATCGAGTTGATCCGGTACCGATCTTTCGATGCCAGGCAAAAAGAATTCCCACCGGGGCTGGTACCGTCGGTGCTGGTACCAGTATCTGTGACCGGTACCAGTGCCGGTGTCCATTGAACCATCGGTGTCAATGGTACCGCAGCTGTAAGGCGAGCTGCAATACTGCGCTCGACAACGAGAAATCTCTGGTCTATCGACGCTTACGATGCCTGGGTGTCGGTACCGGTGACGGCGGCCGGGACCCCTGAGCATGGCACCAGTAGTTCTGTCGAGGCTGAGGCCTCGAGAACATCCTGGAACCCCGCTGATACTTTGGAGGCTGAAGCCTCCCGCCGGGGCTGTTTTGCCGGTGTGGTTCCCTCAAGGGCAATGCCAATGGCCTCTCGATGCTTTGCAGGAGAGCTACCCTTTGAGGACCGGCTTTTATGTTTAGTTATCTGAGATCCATGGGAGGAAGAAGAGGCTCTTGAAGACGTCGATGCAATGGACCTGGCATCCGAAGAAAAGAGGGTACCAAGCTTTGCAGTCCGGTTCTGTCTTCCTCTTTTAGTCATTCCCATACAGGACAGACACTCATATGGAAAATGGTCAGGGCCTAAACATTTAAGACACCAGTCATGAGCGTCGGTGATGGAAATGGTACCGCCACACTTAGTGCATTTTTTTAAAACCACTAGCTGGTTTTTCCATCTTTAAGGAAAAAATGGGACCTAGTGTCCAAAATGGCGCCTAGCACCGAAAAAGAAAGTTTCTGAAGAGAAATAATTCAGAATTTTTTTTTTTTTTAAAGAAGAAAAGAAAGAAAAGAACCGGCGGTACCGGTAGGCGTCATGCGGAGGCAAGCGCGATCACAAGAAAACAAGATTAAAGAAGAAATTTTCTGCAGTGACATGGTATGAGTCCTGTCGGCTCTGTGGAAAATGAAGAACTGAAGAGGGACAGTTGGAAAGGTGGGAAGGCAGCGCACATGTGCTGAGGGATGCTCCCAAAAGCGTTCCTATTGGACGCTGGGGAGCGTTCCCGTGCAGGCTCCGTCGGTACCGACGATACCCATATGCGAAGACTACATTCCTGCTTGTTCCTGGAGATACATTTAGACAGTACAGTTACATAGCAGCATTTAGACAGTACAATTAAAGGTAACATTTAACATGAGGGTATTTAATAACATGGTATGATAAACTTGTGTGTGTGTGGATAGGATGGGTACGTGTTTAGTAGGCGGGGTAGGTGGTATTTCAGTTTGGATATGGGATGTTGCTTGGATGCTCATATGTTTCTATAATAAATATGTTTTAAGGTCTTTGCGGAAGTCTTTAAGGTCATCTAATGCTCGCAGGATCATTGGGAGGGAGTTTCATAGTGTGGATGTCAGTAGTGATGGTGCTCTTTCTGATGTTGTTTGTTTGGTTTTGCTATTTGCCTCAGACCCCTTTCTGATGCTTAAACAGATAAAATTGATCTCTATGAGTAGGGCTATCAACCGGAAACAGAGCTCCATCAACAGCTGCAGCCAGCATTAATCCTCCATGTGACATTCACTCCACTCCCGACTGGCAGTGCAGCACGTGTGGCCTAGTACCATCCAGGAGGCAGGATGGGCCACTACTGGCCAGTTCAGAGGGAAAGAGATACAGAAGAAGCCCAACTAGTTGCTCCAGGCAGGAGCCTAATTTGCCCGCACTTATTAACAGTCCTGACTATATGCACCCAGTCAGGGGTGGCCCAAGGGAGGTGGCAGGGTCATGTGTGGAGAGTCATTGCAGGGCCTCATTTACATAAATATTTGCATGTTAATGTGCACTTACTTTTAGTAAACGTTCCTCTTAATGAGTGTATGGATAAAGAAAGATTTTTACATTACTATACCCCAGTGCCAACCGCCAGGCACATTAGGAAGTACTACAAACACTGCCCATTTAGAACCCATAGCAAACCCGCCGTATCCTAACAGAACTACCAGGACTCAAAGCACCATACCCTATCTATCAAAAGGCAACACTGCAAATATTAAATCAATACATCTCAGAGAATACCAATTTCCTACTGAGGAAAGAGAACAAGTGGAACTGTCAAATAGAAACTACATAAACAGAATACCTCAGCTCGGTTACACATGCAGAACACAGACCGTCAAACAAAGAACAAGGGATCACAATTTAGAATTAAATTTGGAACCCCAAAAGCCAAACTTGGAATGTACACCACCACTGGAGAAAGCACAGTTACTTACCTGTAACAGGTGATCTCCGGAACAGCAGGAATTAGTCTTCACACGTGGGAGACGTCTCCGACGGAGCCTGCACGGGAATGCTCCCCAGCATCCAATCAGAAAGCCTTTGGGAGCATCCCCCGCGCCTGCGCGGTGGCTTCCCGCCCTTCCTACTGCCTCTCCCCAGTTGAGTTTCATAGCTGAGCCGGAAGGAGAGGAGAGGAAGGAATAGAGAAAAAGAGAGATACAACTCCTCGGGGAGGTGGGCGGGTTGTGAAGACTAATTCCTGCTGTTCCGGAGATCACCTGTTACAGGTAAGTAACTGTGCTATCTCCAGGAACAAGCAGGAATGAGTCTTCACACGTGAGGACTCCCTAGCTTAGGATGCCTGGGGAGATCCCATAAGCGCAGCCCAGGACGGGATGGCATTTGCCCAGCCTGAATCTCCAGCATCCCCTGAGGGATGGAGGGCAGGAGTTGAATAGAGGAACAGCGAATCCAAAGACTACGGAGGCAAGTCTTTAGAGTGCAGAACAGGTACCATTAGGATACAGCAAAAAAAAACCCAGGCTACGGGAGTAGTCAGAGGGGTGCATGAAGAGAATCATTAAGCATGTAATGAGTAAATGACCTAGTACCATATAGAGCTTACCGGCCATTAAGTTTTAATGAATTAATGGTTTAGAACCCTGTACTGCTTACCCACTGGGTCGTCGGAAGTAGTCCTGTGATGAAGGCACTGTAGACGCAGTAGCGACGTCATCAAGGAAACTTCACCGCAGCGAGGAGGAAGTTCCAAATCCGGAAGGCCATGAGATCCAGGCGTCAGTTGGGTCAGGAGAAGGACGGCAGGTCTTCCAGGGGGCTCACGGCAAGCTGAGCACTCCCTTAGGAGTAGAGTCCCTAACTCAGAGGACTAACAGTGGAAGACAGGCCGAACTAGAGAGCCTATCCTGGAGAAGAGTAGAGGTGTACCCCGGAGCAGAAGGGGTACACAGTCTGCCCTAGCGAGAGATAGGGAGACAAGGGTCCGGACCTCCGGGAGGAGGACCTAACTGAAATACGGAGCTGTTGACTTCACAGCCGTAGGGTACCACCAGTCCGCGGGCCGATCGGGGAATAGGCAGACGGACTGGCCGGACCCCCTGGGGGGGGGGAGGGGGGTGAGTACCGGCCATAGGAGGAAAAAGGCGGTAAACACAGGTACTGTGGGGATCCCCCAAAGGCGCCTGCCAAGCAGGTGATATCTAGTATATCTAAGCCGGTGGACAAGGGGACGCCCCCTCCGGTACTAACGCAGGCACGGCAGGGGGCCTGCCTCCATGAGCAGCACTCAGGTAAGGCGGATCTGCCATCGATCCCCAGAACGTCCACCTGGAGAGGTGGCCGCAAGATCCGTCAGGGGAGGGATCTTTCCCGGAGGGCAAGGGCAGATCGGTGAGCTAAGAGCGCGGTAGCGTGGGGGACGGAGGATAGCATCAGTCCGGTAGAACGCCGCAGGGGTTGGAGGCCCTAATGTGTCCCCAGGACCTGCATGTAGAACTTGTCCCCCGCACAATCAGGGGACATGAGGGTATAGTCCCTGGTGAGTATAGGGGGACAATAGCGGCTGGAGGGGAATTCCGGTACGGAAGCAATCAGCAAGAGAATACTGGCTGAGAGGGGTTCGGGGACGTACCGAAGAGTAAGTAGGGTGACCATGGGCCATAGCTATCACGGCGTAAGGTGGTCTCCCTTTCCCATGGAGGAGAAGACCTGAACCCCTAGATAAGTCCCCGAACCATTTTCCAACTGAACGAGCCCCAGAGTAGAGCTCTAGTCTAAACTTCTGGTAAGGAGGTTAAGTGCAGGCAGCCGCCCACCTGAGCCTAAAATGCTTAGTATGAGAGTCCTGGCGCGGGCCTGGGGACATCAACCCGGGGTGAGAGGTCCCTTGCTTGGGCGCGCCTGGAGGGTGGGAGGAGGGCTGACATTTCCTCTTCCTAGGGAAGGGGGGTCTGGAGGGGCGTTTACCACCGCCGGGGGGAAGCCGGGCCCTAGGCTGGCTGCTAACTCTGGGAAGGTTAGCGAAGCACTGTGCGACCTGACGTAAGGCTTCGCTATTGAAGAGGTGATCTCCATCGCAGGGAGAATTACCCAGGTTGTGCTGTGCCCGTCTACACAACTCGGACGCCTGCAACCATGCTGTACGGCGTGCTCTAATGGCAACAGCAGAGGTTCTGCTGACCGACCGGAAGGAGTCCAGCGAAGCACGAGAAAGGAACCCGGAGATATTCCTGCAGTGATAAAGAAGCAGGGAATATTCAAAGGCCTTGGTTGCAGATACGAAGGTGGATAACCGAGATAACCTCTCGGTGACCTCCCGAAGCGACAGACTCATATAAAATATATATGAAATAATTCTGGCCGCCAGCATAGACGTTTGGAAGGCTTGATGTCCTAGAGTATCTAGCGTCTTCGAGGCGCGGCCTGGAGGGCGAGAAGCATGCTTCTTGCTTCCGGCCTTCCTCAGCGCCGATTCCACCACAATGGACCGATGTGGAAGCTGGTGCTGCCGAAACCCCGGGGATGGAGGCACCCGGTACAGAGCCTGCATCGCAGTCGGCGGCGCCGGAACCCTCAAAGGCAACCGCCAAGCCCCCAGCAGGAGATCCTGCAGGGCGGGATGCAGAGGAAGCATCGCGGCTGCCTGTTCCGCAGGGCCTGGGCTTGGGTCCGGGATAGGGATGGCCAGCAAGTCCGCCACGTCAAGGAGGAAATCCTGAAAAGGCGGCTCTGCCGGAGCAGTTATGGCGGGAGAGGCCGCCAGGGCACTAAGAGGCCGCTCTGGCCGATGCCCGCTGGGCAGAGGAGGGGACCAACCGACCCGGATCGGGGCAGTCAACATGTCGTCGTCGGCTCCTGGAATTGATTCCAAGCTAGGAATCGAAGAGGTCGATGGCACCGACGGCGCCGCAGGAACCGGCCTCGGCCCCGAACCCGGGGGCGGTGCTTCCCCCCAGTGACTGGAGCGAATCCGCGGCCGCCGGAGGGCAGGGGCCAGCGGTCTCTGCTCTGCGCTGCGGGAGAGGACAGGGGCCGATCCCGAGACGTGCCGTGGCCAGGCTTTCAAGGCTGGACAACGACTCCAGGCTGGGCATCGAACCGAGCGAGGAGATCGACTCCTTCCTCGAGGCCCCCGGCGGGAGTGACCGTGCCGGTGGTGGAGATCCCGGAGCGCGGATCGGAACCGCGCCGACCGGTGCTGCGAGCATCAAGGGCCCCCGAGGACGGTGCTCGGAGGAGAGGGGGTCATCTGACGCCAGCGCCGATGTCGATCGGTGGGCGCTGTCCGATGCCGGGCCCCCTCTCGAACCCGTCCTACCCGGAGGGAAAAACTGTCGGGGCATACGGCCCGTCCCCGAGGGGAGCCAGGTCACCCGACGACGAGTCCCCGCGGGGGGGGGGAAGCCTGCGGTGGGATCGAGGCGATCAAAGATCCCGAGGCCCCTTTTCTAGGAAAGGGCGGGGCCCTCGACAGCCGCGTCGATGCCGGGGGGTCGCCCGTGTGCTGGTCGACACACCCCGAGGTCCCCGGGGAAGGTTGATGGCGGTTCCTTGAGCTCGACGCCCCTGCCGTCGCCGGCGGAGTGGCGCCGCTCAAAACCGGTCCCACCCTTGCGCAGGGCTGGGGTACCGGCGACCCAGCTCGGGTCGAAACGAGCGGCTCCGAGGGGAGCGAGGCCAGGAGATCATCCCCGGCGAGGGGTGGAACCATCGATGCCGGCGTGCTCGAAGCGGGTACCGCCTCCGCGCATGGCCGGAACGCAGGGCCAGGCTGTGTCGAGCCGATCGGCCGCAGAGGTGCCGAAGGCAGCGGCTGGCGATCCCCGGTGGGGGGCGGGCCACTCGACGCCCACGGGTCGGCACCGCCCGAAGCGGATACTACCCCCGTAGGGACGCCACACTGGCGCGAGTCGGTCGGCCCCGGAGTCGCCGAGGACCACAGCCGCCAATCCCCGGTGAGGAGCGGGATGCTCGACACCGGCGCCGACGTCGAGGGGTCGGTACCGCTCGTAGCGGGTACCACCCCCGCACATGGCAGTGATGGAGGAACGCTCAGCTTGACCGAGTTGATCGGCCCCGGAGGCGCCGAGGACAGCAGCCGACGATCCTCGGTGAGGAGTGGAACGCTTGATGCCAACGCCGGAGTCTCAGTACCGCCCGGAGCGGGTACCACACCCGAGCATGGCTGGGATGTAGGGAAGTCAGACCCGGTCGAGTCGATCGGCCCCGGAGGCGCCGATGACACCAGCTGACGATCCCTGGCGAAGAGTGGAACACTCGACGCCGACGTCGATGCCGGGGAATCGGCACCGCTCGAAGCGGGTACCTCCCTCGGGCATGGCTCAGGAATGTTCTGTGAGGAGCGAACCTCAGGAACATCCCGAAACCCCGTAAATGCTTTGGAGCCCAAGGACTCCCGCCGGGTTATATTAGCCAAGGGGGACTTGAGGGGTCGGCTGGAGCTGTCGCCATGCCGCACATGAGACTCGCCCCTCAAGACTCAGCTAGTCTTAACAGACTGTTGTGTGGATACCTGATCCTGGAGAGAAGCATAACCCGACGACCGCGCGTTGGGCGCGAAGACGTCGTCGAGGTCTATCCGAAAAAGGGAAGGTCTTCTCCCGACACTGTAGCCCGGGGGATCCGGGAAAGAAGGGTCAGGCCCAAAACAGGAGAGGCACCAGGCATTGGAGTCCAATTGGAAAATTAGGTCCCCGCAGTGAGGGCACTGCTGGGGAGAAGAAGGCTCCATGCTGTAAGCCCGGTAGGCCTTGGCGCCCAGAGGGGAGGGTCCCTCCGGGCGACCAAAAATAAATGAAATTTAAATGAAAATTAATTGAAAAGAAAGAAAGAAAGGGGCACGGAGGTGCCACCGTCGGCGGGAAAAAGCCGCGACTACAGAAACAAGAACAAAGGAAAAAATTTCTGCGGTGGCAGGAGGGACGTCCTGCCTGCTCCGCGGAAAACGAAAAACTGGGGAGAGGCAGTAGGAAGGGCGGGAAGCCACCGCGCAGGCGCGGGGGATGCTCCCAAAGGCTTTCTGATTGGATGCTGGGGAGCATTCCCGTGCGGGCTCCGTCGGAGACGTCTCCCACGTGTGAAGACTCATTCCTGCTTGTTCCTGGAGATAGCGTAGTTACTCACCTGTAACAGGTGATCTCCGGGAACAGCAGGAATTTAGTCTTCACATATGGGTATTGTCGGTACCGACAGAGCCTTTGCGGGAACACTCCCCAGCGTCCAATAGGAAAGCTTTTGGGAGCATCCCACAGCGCCTGCGTGCTGCCTTCCCGCCTTTCCAACTGTCCCTCTCCAGTTGAGTTTATAGCTGAGACCAAAGAGAGAGAGAGGGAGAGAGAGAAAGAGATACAACTCCTAGGGGAGGTGGGCGGGTTGTGAAGACTAAATTCCTGCTGTTCGCGGAGATCACCTGTTACAGGTGAGTAACTATGCTATCTCCAGGAACAAGCAGGAATGTAGTCTTCACATATGGGGACTCCCTAGCTGCAGATGCCAGGGAGATAGCCCCAGGAAGTTGTCAGCCCTTGCGAAAGGGCTATGCTTCCCCCCATGGATCTCTGGCATCCTACCAGGGATGGTGGATAGGAGTTGACTAAGTCTGAAAAAGGTGTTGAAGAACAGCCTGACCAAACAAGGCATCCCGGCGGGAGTCCTTGCCTAAGCAGTAGTGGGCCATGAAGGTATGTACCGAAGTCCAAGTAGCTGCTCGACAGATGTTGTTGATAGACACAGAGTGAAGATGAGCCATTGAGGCTGCCATGGCTCTCACATTGTGAGCTGTGACATGGCCTTCAAGAGGAAGGTTCTTACTCTCATAGGCAAAGGACATGCATTGTGCAATCCAGTTACATAGAGTTCTTTTGGACACTGGAAGTCCCAAATGACTAGGATCAAAAGCAACAAAGAGTTGAGAAGATTTTCAATGTTGCTGTGTCCTCTGCAAGTAAAAGGCTAAAGCTCTTTTACAGTCCAAAGTATGAAGGTTCCTTTCTGCACTGGAGGCATGAGGCCTCGTAAAGAATACAGGAAGGTAAACCGCTTGGTTTAAATGGAAAGGCGAAACCACCTTTGGCATAAAATGTGGATGAGACCTAAGAACTACCTTATCATGGTGGAACTTTGTGTAAGGAGGATCAGCCACTAATGCTTGCAATTCACTGATGCGACGTGCTGATGTGATTGCAATGAGGAAGATGACTTTCCAGGAAAGGAATTTCAGAGATGTAGTGGCTAATGGTTCAAAGGGTGGTTTCATAAGCTGCCCGAGCACCAGATTCAAGTCCCATGCCACCGGTGGTGGCTTAATGGGAGGCTTTGTTAAAAGAAGACCTCTCATAAGTTTCGCTATGAGAAGATGAGAGGAAATAGGTTGTCCACTTAGAGGCTTGTAAGAAGCTGCAATAGCACTAAGATGGACTCTTACTGAATTTGTCTTAAGACCCGCATTTGACAAATGAAGGAGATACTCCAGTATCGATTCCAGAGGTATCGCAAGAGGGTTAAGACCCTTCTGCGAGCACCATATGGTAAACCTTTTCCAGTTAAAGGCATATTGGCATCTTGTGGAGGGTTTCCTAGAAGCATAAAGGATATCCTTTACCTGTTGAGAAAGGTTGAGATCCTGAAGCTCTAGGCCTTCAGCAACTAGGCCCTGATCTGCAGAGACTGGGGATTGAGATGCCACAGCATCCCGTTCTCTTGGGAGAGAAGATCTGGAGCAGATCCCAACTCCAGAGGTGGAGTTGGAGAGAGATGTAGAAGAAGAGGGTACCACGTTTGCTGTGGCCAATGTGGAGCTATGAGAATCATATGACCTCTGTCTCTCTGAAGCTTGAATAGTGTTTTGGGATGAGGGGAATGGGTGGGAAGGCATATAGGAAGTCCTGACCCCAGTGAAGGAGGAAGGCATCCCTTGCCTGACAATGTCGAGCCGGGATTCTGGAACAGAACCAGGGAAATTTGGCATTCAGCGGACTTGCAAAGAGGTCTATGTCCGGGGTTTCCCAAATCTGAAATATTTGGGCAAGCTGGTCTGCATGGAGAGACCATTCGTGTGTTAGCAGAACTCGACTGAGTTTGTCTGCCCAAGAGTTTGAATGCCTGGAAGATACACTGCAAGGAGATGAATCTGATGCTCTCTGGCGAGGGCCCATAGTCGCAAAGCTTTATTGCATAGCAACAGAGAGCCTGTTCCGCCCTGCTTGTTCACATAGAACATGGCTACCTGATTGTCCATTTGAACTAGGACTGTCTTGTATCGGAGCTGGGCGTGAAATACTCAAAGAGCTAGATAGATTGCTCTGAGTTCCAGGAGGTTGATGTGAAGACAGGCCTCCTGTGGAGTCCAGGTACCCTGGGAAGAGAGATCGTGCAGGTGGACTCCCCATCCCACCTGAGATGCATCTGTTAGGGTGGCTTGGAATAGGGGTTGCTGGAAAGGAGACCCCACGAGAAGATTTTTGAGCGATTGCCACCATTGGAGGGACGAAATAAAATGGTCTGAGTTTGTTATTTTGTCCGACAGGCAACCTGAGGCCTGTGTCCTCTGAGTGGATAAAGTCCACTGGGCTGCTCGCATGTGGAGGCGAGCATAAGGAACCACATGCACGGTGGATGCCATATGGCCCAGCAGTTGTAGCATTTCTCGAGCAGTGAGTTAAGGTTTGAGCACTGCTTGGGAAGCTAGCTGTATTATGCGAAGACAGCGGGGCTGCGGAAGGAAAGCCCTTGTCTGTCTGGTATCCAGATGAGCTCCTATGAACTCTAGGGACTGAGTGGGAGCAAGATTGGATTTTGGGAGGTTTATGACTAGTCCCAAATACTAAAGGAGTCGCATTCTGCAAAAGAAAGCAGAGCTGTCTTCTGGCACTGTAGGGGCTCGAATGAGCCAGTCGTCTAAGTAGGGGAAGACGAATATTCCCAGAGTGCAGAGAAATGCAGCTACCACAGCCATGCATTTTGTGAATACTTTTGGTGCAGAAGCCAGGCCAAAAGGAAGAACCCTGTACTGGAAGTGCTTTCCTTGAAACAGGAATCGGAGGAATCTTCTGTGATTTGGATGATTGAGAATATGAGTATACGCATCCTTGAGATCTAGAGAACAAAGCCAATCCTGACTTTGAAGGTATGGCAGCAGAGTTCCTAGAGAGACCATTTTGAACTTCTCTTGGAACAGATATTAGTTCAATTCTCTGAGGTCTAAAATGGGCCTCTATCCTCCTGTTTTCTTTGGAATAAGAAAATAGGGGGAATAGAAACCTGTACCCTGTTGCAGAATGGGTATTTCCTCTATTGCTCCTTGCGCAAGGAGTGTTGTGACTTCTTGACCTAAGAGATTGTCGAGAGAGGTCTGAGAATTGAACTGTCTTACCATTGTAGGAGGGGGCATGCTGTGAAAATGAAGCTTGTACCCCTCTCGTACAATGGACAGAGTCCAATTTTCTGCTGTTATTAGGTACCATCTGTGGGCAAAATGACATAACCTGCCTGGGATGTCCAAGGGTTCTGGACCCTTCAGGGGCAGGAAGGCAAAGTTCTCTAGAAAGGAGTCGAAGCCCCTGAGGAGGCTGAGCCTGCTGAGCTGGCTGAGGTTTTACCGCTTTTGGCTTCTTTTGTTGTCTAGGTTGTTGCTGTTGCCCCTTTTGGGCAGGCTGACCTGGACGTGTCCCTGTTGGGTATAAGAAGGATAAAACTTCTTTTTCTTATTGAAAAATGTTTTTTTAGAGGATCTTTTCTTTGCAGGATCAGCTGTAGATTTGGACAATCTATCCAAAGTGATATTGTCTGCATCTATCTCATTAGCCTTCTCCTGCCAGTTCTTGCCAAAGAGATTTTCTCCTGTGCAAGGAATGTTTCCTAATTTATCTTGTACCCAAATTTGCAAGTCGGATGCCTGAAGCCAGGCAATCCGACGTGCACCAATGGCAATAACAGAGGTTCTACTTATGCACTCAAAACAGTCAAAGGCTGCACGATTTACAAACTTGGAAACATCCTGGGCATGTTTGACAAGAGTAAGATAGTCCTGTCTTTTGTCATCAGGAAGAAGGGGGCTCATAACCTCCAAGTCTCCTGTGACCTCTTTAAGGAACATTCCCATATACAAGATATAGGAACTGATCCTAGCTGAGAGCATGGAAGCTTGGAAGCATCGACACACAAAGGCATCGAGAGTCCTGCATTCACAACCTGGAGGATTGGATGCATGTCTCTTTGCACTTTTCATCTTACGCATGGCTGATTCCACTACCATTGAATGGTATGGTAATTGAGTTTTTTGAAAGCCAGGACAAGGTGGAACTCGATACATAGTATCGAGTCTCCGAGAATGAGGAGATTAGGTTAGAGGTGTTTCCCACATTCTTAGCATAAGATCATGTAAGATCTCATGAATAGGCAGAGTAGTTGCCTCTTTGGGAGCCTTAGGTTATTGGAGAATCTCCAACTCTTTTGCCCTAGGCTCTTTTTCAGGAGCTACTGTGATGGAAAGGCCTCTGGCCACATCACGGATAAAATCCTGACAGGACATATCCTCTGGCGGAGACATTCTGCGCTGAGGGGAAGAGGAATCCTCTGGAAGAAGTACTCTTGTATCAGCTGAGTCTTCGGAGTCATCAGGTAACGCAGCGCACGGTACCGGTATCGATTGAAGTCGGTATCGGGTTGCTCCGGTACCGATCTGTCAATGCCAAAGACAGACACATGACTCAGTATGGGTGGCATACCCATCGACGTCGATGCCGTCAGTACCGGTACCGGTATTGGTTGAGGTGTCTGAAATGGTTTCAACGGTACCAAGCCGTGAGAAGAGCCGCTAGACTGCATTCGATAGCAAGAAATCTCTGGTCTATCGATGCTGCCGATGCTTGGGTGTCGGCACCGGTAGAAGTGGCCTGAACCCCAGAGTATGGCACCAGTAGTTCTGCCGAGGTTAAGGCCTCGAGAACATCCTGGAGCCCCGTTGATGCTTTGGAAGCCGAAGCCTCCCGCCAGGGCAGTTTTGCTGGTGAAAATTACTCAAGGGCAACGCCAGTGGCATCTCGATACTTAGAAGGAGATCTACCCTTTGAGGACTGGCTAGATTTATGTCTAGTTACCTGAGATCCATGGGAGGAAGATGAGGCCCTGGAGGACATCAATGCAACAGACACCACGTCTGAGGGATAAAGGGTACTAAGCTTTGCAGCTCGATTCTGCTGACCCCTTTTTGACATCATTCCACAGGAGAGGCACTCCGAAGTAGAGTGGTCAAGACCTAAACATTTGAGACACCAATCATGGGTGTTGGTGATGGAGATGGTACCGCCACACTTAGAACATTTTTTAAAACCAGAAGTTGGTTTTTCCATTTTTAAGGAAAAATTGGGCCTAGTGCCCAAACTGGTGCCTAGCACCAAGGAAAAATGTTTCTGAAGTAAAATAGCCCAGAAACTATAGGGTTTTTTGTTTTTTTTTAAGAAGAATGAAGAATGAACCGGCAGTAGCGGTATAGCATCGAGGTAAGGCAGACGCGACCACAAAAAACAAAGATTAAAGACAAAATTTTTCTGCGGTGACAGGGTATGGGATCTGTCGGCTCCGCGGAAAATGAAGAACTGGAGAGGGACAGTTGGAAAGGCGGGAAGGCAGCACGCAAGCGGTGTGGGATGCTGCCAAAAGCTTTCCTATTGGACGCTGGGGAGCGTTCCCGCACAGGCTCCGTCGGTACCGATACCCATATGTGAAGACTACATTGCTGCTTGTTCCTGGAGATATAAAACTATAAATTAATTTCCTCTTGTACTAAACGAAACACAAAGACTTTAACGATGCATATTTCCCCAGATCTGACATATTCCAGTTAATAAATTCAAAATAAAGTATTTTCTACCTTTTGTTGTTTGTGCATTTTATTTTTTTCAGTTGCAATTGCTCCAGTCACTTTCTTCTGTTTTTTTCATGTCTTCTGCTAACTCTACATTGTCTGCTGTCCATTTGTCCTTTCTCCTCTCCTAGTTTTTTCCATTCTCTCTCTACATCTGCTTTAACATACTGATCTTTCCCCTTTTGCTCTTTCCTCCATTTCTTTTTTATGCCTTTTTCATCCATTCAAATTTTACCACTCCATCCTCAATCTCCACTTACTCTCCCAATACCCGACCAATCGTAGATTTTTCTTCTCTCTCACACAAAATATCTTTTCCCCTCCTCATCCTCACTCCCCCCAGCCCCACCCCCTTCTAGTCCTCCCCCAACATCAGCTCTCTTCTAGTTTCAGCTCCACCCAGCATCCGCTCCCTTCTAGTCCCATTTTCCCACCCCCCTGCATCAGTCCATTTCCAGTCCAAGCCCCCCTGCATCAGCCCATTTCCAGCCCTAGCCCCTCCATCAGCCCATTTCTAGTCCTATCCTCGCCCCCCATCAGCCCATTTCCAGTCCTAGCCCCTATCAGCCCATTTCCAGTCCTATTCTAGCCACCATCAGCCCATTTCCAGTCCAAGCCCCCCATTTAGCCCATTTCCAGCCCTAGCCCTCCCATCAGCTATTTCCAGTCCTAGCCCCACCCAAAGAGCCCCGTGGCTGTCTGACTGGCTTTAGAAAGAGCCGGAGAAGCCCTGGTTTACCTCTGACAGTCACCGAAGTGAAGAGCACAGTTTTTCTTCACTTCAACAGCTGTGTTCTAGTATAGGTCGCTGGCATACTGAGTGCCGGGAAACAGGAAATGCCCTTTGACCTCTGGCATGCCAGCGGCCTATACTAGAACACAGCTGCCAAACTGAAGAAAACAGCGCTCTTCACTTAAGCGGCTGTACAGAGGTGAGCTGGGGCCTTTCCAGCTCCCTCTAAAGTCAACCCTGCTGGGTGCCGAATAGCATGTGTGCGATGTTGTTGGCTCAGGGCCGTGTGCGAACAATGTTCTCGCACAATGGACGTGCCAGCCCTGCACCCAGATTCCTTTTCACACATTAGAAATCTTATGTTAGCGCTTTTTTCAAGAGGGTACTCTGTGATACTGAATACTGGCACCTGTTTCCATTGCCTGCTAAAACTATCCCATGATCCTCATGTGTTAATGGAAGAGCTCCATCTATGAGTACTGGCATCTTCTTTGCTAGGAAAAACGTACTGTGTATTATAAGAACATAACCACATAAGATCTAAGATACTGAGTCAGACCAAAGGTCCATCAAGCCCAAAAGTGGCTAATCCAGATCACAAGCACCTGTCAGGTACCCAAAGGGCAGACAGATTCCATGCAGCTTTCCCCAGTCCACTTTAATAATGGTTTATGGACATTTGCTCAAGAAACCTGACAAAACCTTTTTTAAACCCAGCTACACCAATAGCTTTTACTACATCCTCCAGCAATGAATTCTAGAGCTTAATTATGTGTTGAGTAAAATAAGATATTCTCTGATTTGTCCCTAGTCTTTCTACTTTTTGAAAGATTAAACAACTGATTTGCGTTTACTCATTCCACTTCACTCAGGATTTTATGTTGTCTCATTTCCCCCTCAGCTGTCACTTCTCCATGCTGAAGAGCCCTAACCTCTTAAGGCTTTCCTCATAGGAAACTCATTCCATCCCCTTTATCATTTTGGTCACTTCTCTGTACCTTTTATAATTTCATTATTTTTTTTAGATGTGGCAACCAGCACTGAAAAAATAATATAGGTGCGGTTGCACCAGGAAGGGCTAAAGAGGCTTTACGATATCCTTTGTTTTATTCTCCATTTCTTTCCTTATATTTCATAGCTTTCTATTAGCTTTCTTGGCTGCCACTGCACACCGAGTAGAGAATTTCAACATATTATCCATGATGGAACATAGATCCTTTTCCTGGGCAGTGGCTCCTAATATGGAACCAGCATCATGTAGCTATCATTTGGGTTGTTCCCTACGTGCAAACATTAAATTTCATTTGCCATTTGTATGCCCAGGCTCTCAAAGACCTCTTATAATTTCTCACAGTCCTCTTGTGATTTAAGAGCGTTAATTAATGTAAGCCAAAAAAGTTTCATATATGATTTCCTCAGATGCAATTTATTTCTAGATTTTAGAAAATACAAAAAGTTTTCTTTGCTAGGAAAAAAAGGTTATTATTCCTAAAACTGGTTTTCTGCAGCGTTGAACTTCTAATAATGTTTATGGATATAATACACAAAGGGAAAACAAGTTGATCAACTAGAAACTTCGGTTTCACAAATAAAGTTCTCTCTGTTCATGTTACTATAATATCATGCTATGCATTAGCTGCAACCATACTTCTCCATTCCCGTCTCCTCTTACAATTATTTACCAGAAGTTATTATTAAAAATTGAAATTGACGGCTTTTCAAACTGTGACTCAGACAAACTATATAAATAAAATATTAGACAGAGCAGTAAATGAGAACAGAGGAAGCTTATCATAATGCCCTACAGCTCTCTGTATAGTGGCGGGGGGGGGGGGGGATTCAGTGGCGGCAGTGCACTACGATGTCACCATTTAGAACGCCCACTCACCGGCACAAGCCCCATCTCCTGGAAGAAGATAGCTGATAAGCCAACCAGCAAACACTTATCATCAGGTGAGCATGATGAGTCAAGGAGGAGACAGAAGGCAAGGGCACTTGCAGGCCTGAGATGGTCACTCAGTTCATCACCCACTAAAGGTGGTCCTGCTGTAAAGACCCTTTCAAACGAATGTGAACTTGCACAGCCTCAGAGCCTCATTATTTAGTTCATAGCGTAATTTTCAAAGTCATTTCTGGAGGTAGAATAATGCTTTACCAAAGGAAATGGCCTACTGCCCACACTATAAGTTTGCAAATTTATTTGTGTAAAATTTGTATGCGTAAAACGTTACCTGCAGTTTTAGGAGATGTTTCTCCGTGTGGTGCTGGGGAGGTTTGCATTTATATAGTGTGTGATAAGGAAGTTTATCATAGCTCAGGAAGGAGCTATAGAAAAGGTGAAATGACTCTGAACAAGCAACCTGTCAGTTCTGGTAGAAATAAGAAAACAGAATTTTTCCATAAAAGACTACCAGTCCCAGAATGCACCAGGTTTCCAACAGCCATTAGAGGAGCTGAAGTGAGGAAACATGTGTTCAATCAGGAGGGCTATGAGGTAATCCCCAAGCACTCATCTCAAAGGGCAGGGCCTGATTCAGCACAGCTGCGCTGTGCTAGGGTGGAGCACTCATCTAGGCAGAATAAAGGTAGAGTTTATTCTACAGAGAATTATCCTCAGCTTGGAGATCCTCATCTTGGACATCTTCATCATCTGGAGGATCATCAGAAGCAGAAGCCAGAACGGACGGACAGAGAGGGCAAGAAACCCTTTGGAAGAAAGAAGAGAAAAGCATTTGGGAGGTCTAAAGGAGTCCAGAGCAGTACGTATACTGGGAGACATTCAAAAGGCCAGCATACACCATTGGACTGGGGAAAGCCAGAGGAATGGTGCTGCAGAGCTAGGAATCTCCAGACGGTACCTGTGAGGGAGACGGCTGCACGTGGAAGGGACCCTAGGACCTGTGCCAGAAGGTATGTGAAGAGAGATCCAGTGTCCAGGGATCTGGATTGGAAGGCTGGACATAAGAATTGGACTACATACTGGCCAGGCTATTTAGAGAGGAACTCTAACAGCAATGGAAGCTCAGGTATGAACACCGATCTATGCCCTAGCTATAACCTTGAAAGACAGCAGGGAAACAAGTATTCTCCTGAAAGTGCTCCATTGAGAAAGTCCTCTGTGCCAATCCATGATATTGAACCCATGATTGTTGAAGAAGGGGGAAGAGTCTTAGATACAGGCTGTGAATATATGGATTGCTCTCTGTCTAAACTCCTTTGGTAATTTTCTGTTACAAAGTACAGCAACCATCACAAAGAAATACAAACTTGTTCTTTAATCTACTCAGAAAAGCTCCTGAAGTAGGATTTGAGCCACGCAGTAGAAAGCAAGCCAGCTAAGGGGTTTCAGCTGGGTAACTGCTAGCAATTGAGCCTTACCTAATTGCTTGTGAGCTCTGAGGGAATCACTTCTGAATCTATGTGTGAAGATATAAGAAGTTAACCTGAAAAGAACAGTTTTTCCCTTCTTTGTGGGTTTTGCTTGTTGTTTGAAACACTGCTAAGAAAATATTAGCTAAAGCCTACAGAAAAGACCAGTTTGTTACCAACCAGGTCTTTATTCTTTTGCTTTGATTGCCTGACAAGTTCAACTGTTGTTTTCCTGATTTTGTTTTTCTAAGTTTAACACTGAAAGCAAGTATCCTGTTTTATGTGCTACCAAGCATATCTGTGTTGGGAGAAATAACCCCATAAATAAATATCTTATTGGCTTTACACTCAAGCACAACTAATTATTGTGAGTGGCTGTGTCTGGTGTGAATGGACTGCATTTCCCACAATCCCTTGCAAACCATATTGATATATGCCATTGCCAAGACTGTGAACATTCTCACCCAGGCAGCCGTCTGACAAGTGTCACCACCAGGGGGTACTCTCAGGTCCAGGTGCACTGTAATCTCCATCCCAGATAATGCCAGTAAGCTGGCCATTGCCTTAACTGGCTGTTCCAGTCTATAAATCCAACAGCAGTTCAGTTCAGAGATTAGTTTAATAAAGCACACTAATCACTGTTGTGCCAACCTTTCACATAGGTCCACAGTACTTACTAACGTAGCAGTACCCCATGCTCCATATGTCCTCCTGCAACAGTTCCCAAATGGCACAGTTCATGCATTCGCTCTCAGGTATTAGAGTCCCCGAGGTAGCAATGTAAAGCCAAAAACGTCTTTACATTCCCTACCACCAGCTGGCAGCAGTTTCAGTTTCAGTTCCAGCCCAATAGGAGATACTGTTCCATGAACATATCTCCCTCTTCAAGGATGGTGATGAATTGTCTTCCTCCAGTCCAGTCCGCTACTTCCAGGCAGCTTCAGTAAACTCCAGCCCTTACTCTGTACTCTAATCATGCTGCCACTGCACTGGGATAAACAGCTCCCCTTCTGGGGGGGGGGGGGGGGGGGTGGGGGGGAGGGTTAGTCTACACATACCAGAGCAGTAATCAACAATATAAGTTCAACAATGGTCACTGGGCTTTATCCCCAGTCTTTAAACGCATATAAAAGAGCAGTCCATAAACTCATTACCTTAGGGAATATTCCAGTGGAATTTACTGTATTTCATGTCCAGCTGTGGTAGGCGAAGGCCTATGATCCATGCTGCTTGAACTAAGCAGGCAGGTCTAAGCAGCTTGACCTGAAAATGAAGCTTGTGGTTAGGCCCAGTGAAATGAAAATCCCCCCCCTTCAATGCTGCTATTAGAGAAACGAAACTTAGCTAAGGCATAAGAGAACCCAGCTAAGGAGAATCGAAACTTAAGAGAAATAGAGAAAACAACTTTAATTGGTAACTGATAAGAATGTGAAAAACTCCTATAGAATTAATTAACTCTGCAGAAAGCAAGGTTACAGTGCCCTGCTTTCCCACATGTTTTAGCAAGCCAGTGACCTTGGAGAAAGATGTATCAAAAGTCTAAGAATTGTCCATTGTAATGAGGACTGAAAGGGGGGCAACCAGGTGCTGAGCCCAGATCAAGGTCCTCATTGGACAACTACGTAGTGGTACCGGGACCAATAGATGGGTGAGAGGGGTTACTGGGACCAATGAAAAGTTTGCCTATGTCTAGAATGGAGAAGAACGGTATAAAAGTTGTTGTTTTGCTAGAAACCATTGCTCAGCCATTTTGAATGTGATTCTGCTTGAGTCTTGTGCACAAATAAATGATTTGGACCTTCTGAACAGACTCCTGGTATCATTGGATTGTCTGCATTCTGCTGCTACATATTCTTGGTGCGTTGGAGCCGGGAAGGTGTGGTTAGTAGGGGGTATATGAGCCAATATACCACGACTTTCCGCCTCTATAGGTTTGGTCCTGCCGGGATCGTGCCCTCCCGACGTGGGCTAGGCTCCCAGGCGCCACCGGTCCTGTTGCATCGGAGGGAGCTGGCCAGGCCTCGGCGGGGGCCGGACCCGGTTGGAACCAACACCTCGAACCCGAGTGAGGGGAGTCCGAGGTCCAACTCATGCGCTTGCTTGGGAACTTTGGGAACCGGATCCGGTGAGTATAATTTTGTGACATGTCTAGACAGATGAGTCAGAGCAGTACTGCAGTTTGAAACTTGAATGCTGTAACTTGGGAACTTGGAATTTGGTATTTGGTAAGAGAGCTTGATCACCTCTCAAGACGGTCCGTCTAACCTTGCATGAGTATGCGCAAGGTGAAACTATCGTCTTTTTGTTGAAACCTTGCATGAGTATGCACAAGGGGACCTTGCATGAGTATGCGCGGGGTCTTATGATTTTGGAATTCGATATAGCCTAGTCAGAAGAGACAGGATTGGGCTGTGTCTTTCTTGGGATACGTTGCTAGCATGTTTGTCGTTCTGTGTGTCTTTGTTTTTTGTTGAAACCACGAGTTTCCCTTCTAGTATAATGTAAGATTATATTCTGTTGGGTAATTTATGACAATTTACCGCTTGACTCACTGAAAAATCAAGAACATGTCTCATTCAGTCAGCTTTTCCTACAGTACAGTGTGAGGCTGACAAGGGGCGTGTCTGTGCAGAGGTGCCTTTTAACCCTATGAAGGCATGATTTCAACGTTCTGCTGCTGGGCTAATTGGAGCTTATTTTAGGGCAATTATTCACTGTGTTTTAATAGTGATGTTCCTTCTACTATGGTCAGGTATTATATACCATTCGATAGGAATATTTAGTCAGAATTTTAGTTTTGAAGGTCGTATTAACTTCATCGGAGCTCCGTAAACTGTTTTTAGTTATATTCTCTGCTCTGTCCGTAAAGTTTTAGTGTGCAGGGTGAGATTACTTACTCTAGTCAGATAGGCTGCTAGGTATAATACATTTGTGGGCTTAGCTTTGCCCTGTGTTTTATGGTTCAAACAGAAATGATAGAGAAACTAAGCAAACTGCTTTTGTTTTTTTCCCTTTGATCTACAAAGTAATTATTAGATCACGACTTGACACTGATTTAAATTATTCTTGCTAGCATGTCTCTGTGTGTCTGTGAAACTAAGTTGTCTCAGACTCACGATTGAAAAGTCTCTTGCTTGTTTAAAATAAAGGATTCATTCAATCAAAGTGTGATAGGAGATGAATTTATAATTAGTTTTCTAGTTATTACTTTACAGCTGTGATGACTATAGTGATTCAGAAGTTCTTTTGTTTTTTGAAGTATATCTGTCGTTTCAAAAACTAACTGACACGGACAAGAGAGAGCAAATAAAGTGTTTTTCCTTTGACCCTCAAAAATAGAGGTTAAGAACCTTGGGGGACGGTGCAGCATTCTGGGTTGGAAGTGTACCAGATTGCAACCTGAGAATGAATGGTTTAAATTCTGAGTGAATAAGAAATTGTGTATTATAAGTCATTTGAATGCATGCTTCCCCATACTGTAAGATTTAAGGTAATTACTTTGAATTGTTAAACTCTGTACTAGTGACTAATGACGACCTTTACAATTCAGGATAAATTCATCTGTTTTTCTGTATTTGAATTTTGTGTGTGTGTCCAGAGGAAAAGAGGGTGTATATGCATTCTAGATATCCACCAACGCTATGGAAAAGTATCTATTTCATGTCTCTTGAATATCTGCTTTCTGAACTGTAAGATTTAATGAAAATAAAAAATAAAATAATAATTTCTTTTGCAGAGACATGCAGACTACGGCTGGCAGTTAGTTTCCATGCTAAGTAATTTCATTCCAGTCATACGTAACAGATAGCTATAGTTCTCTCTATAAGAATAGATATTATAACATGTTGCAAAATAATAGTTATATATTTTAAAGAACTGTATCTAAATTGTATGTCTGTGCTTAATCTAAGCTTATGTTTTCTGCCTGCCCTATGCGTTCAGAGTGCTTAAGGGGGGGGGAGGGGGCCCAGTCCACCGATGATGTCACCCCCCCGGTAGGCGTGAACTAATGTGCCCACAGCAGAGAAGTTTAAAAAAAAAAAACACCCTCCCAGATAGAGCGTTGCTAGGAGAAACAGTGTGGGCCTAGGGCAGGGGGGGGGGGGGACTCCTCCCTGTAGATTCCCAAGTAGTTTGCCAGCCAGTCAGCTGACCAGACTTGTTTAGGTGCCTTTCCCTCTGCCACTGATTTACTGAACTGAAAGCTTTAGGATTTAATTGAACAAATGAACAAGTATTATTTAGACCCATCAGTCAGCCTCACTATATACCCTATGCAATCCAGCAGCCCAGGAGAATTTGCGTTTTTGTCAGTCAGTCCCAGAGAGATAAAACAGAAATTACAGAAACTGGATGGATTTGCGGGCATGATAGTTAATGGAAGTTGATCAGAAAGAATGTGAATTGTTGAATGTGATAGAGAAAGTAAAATGTAAAGATGGAGAAGAGAACAGATCTTCTTGCTGATACTTTAGTTGAATGATGTGGAGGAGGTTATCCTGATCGAAGGAGCAGAGGAAGTAAAAACTGGGTGCGAGTCAGTGCACCCATTGCAGAGGAGGACATTGGAGAAGTGAATGCCCGTATCTTGACTCCACCCCAGGGGGAGGAGGGAGTACTTGATTTATGAATGAAGACTAGGCCAGACCGGACTCTTAAGTTTCCCTGGGTCCCCAGGAGCCTATGGTCAGTTTGAAAATAGGGTACCAATATATGGACTTTATGGGGGATACAGGAGCAGAATACTAAAGCCCGTAGCCCCTGTGTTTTTCTCGATGCATCACCATTATCAGAGCTACTGGGGCTAAGGCCAGAAAGCCTTTTCTGCAGAACCGCATGTGTGAACAAGGGGGACAGAAAATAATGCACCAGTTCCTGTATATGCCTGAGTGCCCTATTCCACTTTTTGGAGCCGAGATCTGCTTGCAAAGCTTCAGGCACAGATATCCTTTGCTGGAGAGAGAAATGTAAATGACTGTGAACCCAGAGCCTGCTGGATTGATGGTGCTGACTGTTCCCCGAGAAGAGAAGTGGCGGTTCTATAACACACCTCCAGTCAAGTCAACAAGTTCCTGTATACCCGCCAACCTTATAGCCCCACCTGAAGTATGGGCAGAAGATAACCCACCTGGCCTAACGAAGAACATAGCCCCTGTCATCGTCACCCTCAAGCCAGAAGCGGAACCAGTGCATGTGAAGCAGTATCCTCTTCCCTGACCAGCCATTGCAGGAATCCACTGCCATTTAATGAAACCATTGAAGTATGGACTTTTTCAAAGGAGTGCCAGTCACCTTGGAACACCCCCCTTCTTCCTGTTAAGAAGCCTGGGACAGGTGATTACCGCCCACTGCAGGATCTAAGAAGACTGAATGATGCAGCTGGAACTATACATCCAGTTGTGCCAAATCCTTACACACTCTTAGGACTGATCTCTGCTGAAGCTACACACATTTCACCATTCTGGATTTAAAAGATGTTTTTCTGCATACGCTTAGCCCAAGACCCCACTACAGGAAGGCGGGGCCAACTCACCTGGACAAGATTACCTCAAGGATTCAAGAACTCACCTCACTCAGCAAAAGATTTGACAAGTTATCCAGTAATTCCAGGAGAAAGAATTCTACTTCAATATGTGGACAACTTGCTCATAACCACCAACTCAGAAAGTGAATGTCTACAAGCCACCAGTGAACTCTTGCACCTTTTTAATGAGGCTGGATACAAAGTCTCAAGAGCTAAGGTGCAATTATGTCAAACAAGTTAAATACCTAGGATTCCAGTTGTCCAGCGGAATTCGACGCCTGGGACCAGAATGCAAAGAAGCTGTAAGCAGTATTCCTACTCCAACCACCAGGAGGCAAGTGAGAGCCTTCTTGGGTGCCACAAAGTATGTTGAATATGGATCCCCAATTTTGCGCTGCTAGCAAAACCATTGTATCAAGCTACCAAAGGAATGGAAAAGTCTCCATTGGAATGGGGACTTGAACAGGATGCAGCCTTTTGATCTTTGAAAAAAAACCACTCTGATGTTATTGCCAACTCTGGGCCTACCAGATGTCCAGAAAACCTTTCAGTCTCTATGTTCATGAGTCACAAGGAAATGTTCTAGGAGTGTTGACTCAATCTCTTGGACCTTATTTGAGAAGCTGTTACAGCTACAGCCTTCCTAGTGAGCAAAACTAACAAGATCACTTTGAGACAGAATCTTCCAGTTACTGTACCACACTCTGTTCTAACCAATATGAAACACAAAGGAAACTACTAGCTAACAAATCTATGAATGTTGAAGTATCAGAGTATGTTGCGTGAAAACCCTCAGATACAACTGAAGGTCAGTCAAGCTTTGAATCCTGCTATGTTGTTATCAGTTGGTCTTGATCCCCTGATCATGACGGTTTAGAAATTATGGACACTGTATTCTCAAGCCGCCTGGATTTGACTGATGTCTCTCTGGAGAACCCTGAACAGACTTTCTTTGTGGCTGAAGGCAGTTTCATCATCAATGGACATTGTTGTGCTAGATATGCAGTGGTGACCCCTGATTTGGTAGTTGAGTCCTCAGCCCTGGCCCCAGAAACTTGAACACAGAAAGCTGAACTGATAGCCCTCACTAGAGCACTAACAATAGGAAAAGGGCTCTGTCTAAATGTGTACCCAGATTCCAAGTATGCCCTTACAATCTTGCATGCACATGGGACCCTGTACAAATAATGAGGGTGGATAACCTTAGGAAGCAAGTCCATCAAGTATGGCCCCAAGATATTGACATTATCAGGTGCATACTACCTACAGCTTTCAAAACTTTAGGAAAAGTAGAATGTATGAATAGAACCTTGAAATCTCAGTTGTCCAAACTTTGCCAAGAGGTTTACCTGAAGTGGCCCCAGGTTCTTCCTATAGCCCTTCTTAGGATATACTTAGCCCTTGCTAAGTCTTTAGGAGTTCCCCCTTTTTGAGATTCTGAGAATCTGTAGCCTATTTATAGGGAATAAAAGGAGATGTGAGACAGATAGGATCTGAAATTATTAGACATGAACTATTGGTTTTAAGTTCTGTTTTGCAGAGTCTTTATACCTGGGTACAAAATCGATCACCCATCAATTTGCCTGAACCCCTGCATCCTTCCAAGCCTGGAGTCTCGGTGTGGATCAAAGAGTGGAGAAGGATACCGTTAGCCCTGCATTGGAAGGGACCCTATGTTGTCATCCTGTCAATTCCAACTGCAGTAAAAGTCGCAGAATTCTAACTTTGGATCCATCATAGTCGAGTAAAGCCAGCAACTGCTTCTGAACCTGATCACTGGACTACTGTACAGCATTCTGAGACTCCATTGCGCCTCACCCTACGACAACAACCACGGACCTAAGACTTATTGGTCCCTCGGAAACTGCACTATTTCAAGACTGTCTGTTTATCTGAAGGTAAGCCTCGCATCTGGAGAAAGCTGCAATCAACAGAAATAGACTGTGCTGTATTAAGAAATTGAGTCTAAGAGACTGTGTTCAAATGCTCTGAGAAAAAACAAAACAAAAACAAAACAAAACTGTTTTGATCTCCTAAAAGTGAACTGCTCTAAGGAGGCAATAATAGCCTGAGAGACTGTACTATGATATTTTAGGAACCTGAGACATCCCAGAGGACAGTGATACTTTGGGATCTACAGCCCTACTCCTGCCACAAAGCTGGTAGGTCTACGTACGGCAGAAGCTTGAGGATCTACAATCAACTCTACATTTGTTATCTATTGTGGAAGCCGACAGTTCCACCAATTTTCCAGAGACTATGCCCATTATGAATTCTTATTATTGCTTTATTCTGGCAGCAGTCTTGGGGTGCTTTGAAATGACTTTTGCCTTACCTCCCTGTGCAGCCTGTATAAGTGCCACACAGACCGGACCACAATTTACTATGAACGTTGGACAGCTGGACTGTCTAAATCAGAAGTTTTACAACAGCACAACAAAGAAGACATCTTGGTGGTCCAGCATAAATGCTCCTGAACCTTCTAATCCTTTAGTTCTTTTTCCCACTCTTGCCAAACTATGGACTCTGACTATCTGCTTGTTGCTCCCTTGTTTCTTGCCACTTTGCTTGCGAATGATAACTTCAGTTATTAATAACACTGTAGAGCATAAGGCAGCTACAAAGCTACTAGCTATGTGAAACTACTACCCTATACCACAGAGTGATATCTTTACCTAGTATTATGTGATTTGATTCTCACCCTTTCTCACTTGCAGGTGAGAATAATCAAAGGGGGGAATGTGGTAGGCGAAGGCCTATGATCCATGCTGCTTGAACTAAGCAGGCAGGTCTAAGCAGCTTGACCTGTAAATGAAGCTTGTGGTTAGGCCCAGTGAAATGAAAATCCCCCCCCTTCAATGCTGCTATTAGAGAAACGAAACTTAGCTAAGGCATAAGAGAGCCCAGCTAAGGAGAATCGAAACTTAAGAGAAATAGAGAAAACAACTTTAATTGGTAACTGATAAGAATGTGAAAAACTCCTATAGAATTAATTAACTCTGCAGAAAGCAAGGTTACAGTGCCCTGCTTTCCCACATGTTTTAGCAAGACCTTGGAGAAAGATGTATCAAAAGTCTAAGAACTGTCCATTGTAATGAGGACTGAAAGGGGGGCAACCAGGTGCTGAGCCCAGATCAAGGTCCTCATTGGACAACTACATCTCCAGGAACAAGCAGGAATAAGTCCTCACTTATGGGTACGTCGGAACCGACGGAGCCTGCGCGGGAAAGCTCCCCAGCTTCCCAGAAAGGAAGCTTTTGGGGCCTCCCACTGCACATGCGCGCTGCCTTCCCGCCTTCCTGACCAGCTCTCCTCAGTTTCTCTTTTTCCGCGGAGCCAGCAGGTCGTGTTCCTGTCACCGCTGAAGAAATTGTTATTTTAGTTTCTTTTTTTAGACCGCGTACCTGCCTTCCCCATATCGAAACCGGTACCGCCGGTCTCTCTTTTCTTTTCTTTCTTAAAAAAAAAAAAAAAAAAGCTTTTATTTTTTAGCACAACTTGGTGACTTCTGTTAGGCCTCAGGCCTACACAAAATCTCCTCATGGAGAAACCAGCTCCTGGTTTCAAGAAGTGTACCAAGTGTAGTGCTGTTATTTCTGTTACAGACACCCATGACTGGTGTCTTAAATGTTTGGGGCCTGACCACTCCATTCCGGACTGCCCATCCTGCTCCCAGATGTCTAAACGTGGTTTGCAGAACCGGGCCAACAAATTCCATGTGCTGTTTGCTTCAGATAATCCAGCATCACAGTCATCCAGGTCTTCCTCTCCGGATGGATCTCAGGTAACCAAACCTTCTTCGGGCAGGTCCTCAAAGAGCAAATCTCCTTCAAAGCATCGAGAGGCTCTCAATTTTGAATCTGAGGACCATGCCCCAGCCAAACAACCCCGGCAGGAAGCTCTGGCTTCCAAAGCACCATCTATGGGGTTACAGGTTGACATCGATGGCACGGCCTCGACCGATCATCTGTTAGACTGCTCTGGGGTACCGGCCCATGCCGGTACCGACATCCAGGCAGCAGTGGCGTCTATGGACAATACTGTTCAGACCATGCAGCAGGCCATCCTGGCTTTCATTAAGGCTGCGACGCCCTCGGTACCGCATCCAGCGGTTCCGGGTCCGGTTCCGGTATTGGCTTCCATACCGGAACCGAGGCCATCGTCTTCCAAACGCAGATCGGTGCATGCCGGATCCGGGTTTTCACCCGATATCGATCCCATGCCCGGTACGCCCGATGTCGATACCGACCGGTATGCGTATCGTGCGTTGGAAGCGAATAGAGGATACTCTGATTCCTCTGAGGATTTTGACTCCTCTGATGTTCTTCCTGAAGAGCCCTCTTCCCCAAAGAGGAGAATGTCTCCACCAGAGGATTTGTCCTTTCAAGACTTCATTATAGAAGTAGCTAAAGGACTTTCTATTACTACATCCTCTGAGAAAGAACCTAGATCAAAGAAATTGGATATTTTAGGATACCCTAAGGTTCCTAAAGAGGCAGTTACCCTGCCTATCCATGAAATCCTTCAAGAACACTTGATGGACTTATGGGAGGCTCCTCTAACATTGTCTCCTCATTCTCGTAGGTTGGACACCATTTACCGGGTCCCTCCTTCTCCTGGGTTTCAAAAAACTCAGCTGCCTCACCATTCCATTGTGGTGAAGTCTGCGCTGAAAAAGATTAAGAGTACCAAAAGGCACTCTTCTACCCCTCCTTGGTAGGAAAATCTTCCAGGCTAGTATGCTTATAGCCAGGATTAATTCATACAGTCTGTATATGGGCATGTTTCTAAGGGAACTTGCCCTAAAGGTAAAGCATTTTGCCCCCTTTATCCCTGAAGATAGAAAGGAGGAGTTCATTTCTTTAGTGAAACAGCTTCTAGATGTTTCTAAGTTCTCCAACAGAGCAGCCTTTGATTCCTTTGAGGGTGCCGGTAGAGCTTCGGGCATTGCCATTGCAGCCCGACGACTTGCTTGGCTCCAGGCCTCTGACCTAGAACCCTGGGTCCTAGATGGCTTACGGAATCTGCCCTGTACAGGTGAGAACTTATTTGGTAAAGACTGGCAAATTAAAGCCACTCAAATGGACGCAGAAAATGCTACCTTAGATAGACTTTCTAAGTCTACCTCTACTCCTGCCAAGAAAAAGTCTTTCAAGAGGCCTTACTACAGGAAGGCCAGATTTTCCACAAATACTGGCCAACAATCTTCTCAGCCTCGCTTTGCTGCTAAACGTCAGCAGCCTAAACAGGCAAGGTCAAAGCCTGCAGTGTCTGCCACTCCTCAGCAGGCTCAACCCCCTCAGGGGTTTTGACTTGCCCCTAGAGAACTTAACCTTTCTGGCTCTAGAACAACCAGAGCCCCTCACCATTCCCGGAAGGTTAGCTCACTTTGCTCCCAGATGGGGGCAAATTACATCAGAGCAATGGACCCTCTCTATCATCAGAGAGGGCTACAAACTTCATTTTTCCAACCTTCCTCCATATACCATGGTGAGGCACTTCAATTTTCCCCCATCTCTCCTGGACCTGTTGGGTCAGGAAGTCTCTTCTCTCCTTGCCCAAGGGGCAATAGAAGAGGTTCCTCTTCTTCAACAAGGGACAGGATTCTACTCCCCTTATTTTCTCATAACAAAGAAGACAGGGGGATTCAGACCTATCCTAGATCTGAGAGAATTGAACAAATTTCTGTACAAGGAGAAATTCAAAATGCTTTCTCTAGGCATTCTCCTTCCATACCTTCAGAGTCAGGATTGGCTTTGTTCACTAGATCTCAAGGATGCGTACACACATATACTCATCCATCCATCCCACAGAAAATATCTAAGATTTCTGTTTCAGGGAAAACATTTCCAGTACAGAGTACTTCCCTTCGGTCTAGCCTCTGCTCCAAGAGTGTTCACCAAATGCATGGCAGTTGTTGCCGCATTTCTAAGAGGTCTGGGAATTTTTGTATTCCCATATCTGGACGACTGGCTCATCCGAGCTCCATCTCAGTCAGAGGCCCAGATTTCCCTGGACCGCACAAGGCACATTCTGCAGTATCTGGGACTGGTGGTAAACCTTTCCAAGTCTCAACTTATCCCTACTCAGTCTCTGGAATTCATAGGGGCCCAGTTGGACACCACCACTGCAAGGGCCTACCTACCTCAAGTCCGGGGCCAACGTCTGGTGTGCTTGGCCTCCCAAGCTCAGTCCAGCAGTCACTTGACAGCCAGAGAAATGCTTCGACTTCTGGGCCACATGGCCTCCACGGTACACGTGGTGCCCTATGCTCATCTTCATATGAGAGCAGCTCAATGGACCTTGGCCTCCCAGTGGACTCAAGCATCAGGAGCGCTCTCCGACCAAATACTCACCTCAAAGCGTCTGTTTTGGTCCCTCCAATGGTGGATGTCCACCAAGAATCTGTTGTTGGGGGTCCCCTTCCAACCTTTGTTGCCCCAAGCAACCCTCACAACAGATGCCTCCCAAACAGGGTGGGGAGCCCATCTTCAACACCTTTCCACTCAGGGTGCTTGGTCTCCACAAGAGACCACCCTTCACATCAACCTCCTGGAACTGCGAGCAATCTTCTTTGCCCTCAAAGTCTTCCATACCCTCCTTGTCAACCTGACCGTCCTAGTCCATACACACAATCAGGTGGCCATGTTCTACATAAACAAACAAGGAGGGACAGGCTCTCTGTCGCTTTGCAACGAAGCTCTCAGATTATGAGCCTTCACCAGAGAGCATCAAATTCATCTTCTGGCAGTGTATCTTCCAGGGGTTCAAAACTCTCGGGCAGACAGACTCAGTCGAGTTCTGCTTCCACACGAATGGTCCTGGCATATGGACCAGATACACAGAATCTTTCAGGAATGGGGAACCCCGGACATAGACCTCTTTGCAAGTCCGTGGAATGCCAAACTTCCCCGGTTCTGTTCCAGGACTCCGTGTCAGAGAGCTCAGGCCAACGACGCCTTTCTCCTACATTGGGGTCAGGAATTCCTATATGCCTTTCCACCCATTCCTTTGATTCCCAAGACTCTGTTCAAACTCCAGAGGGATCACGGATCGATGATCCTCATAGCTCCACGCTGGCCACGCCAAGTGTGGTTCCCTCTACTTCTGCATCTCTCCCAGGGACCCTCCCTGGACCTGGGAGCTGCGCCAGACCTTCTGTCTCAGGAGGGGGGGACTTTGTGGCACCCAAACCCCAAGTCCCTACACCTCAGAGCTTGGTTACTGAAGGCCTAAGCCTTCATGACTTCAATAT
Organism: Ichthyophis bannanicus; assembly: GCA_033557465.1. Classification (NCBI taxonomy): domain Eukaryota; kingdom Metazoa; phylum Chordata; class Amphibia; order Gymnophiona; family Ichthyophiidae; genus Ichthyophis; species Ichthyophis bannanicus. The sequence goes on from CM066032.1 coordinate 646,750,589, forward strand.
TTCTCAACCAGTGAAAGATATCCTTCATGCCTCTAGGAAACCCTCCACGAGGCGTTCCTATGCTTTCAAATGGAAACGCTTTTCCATTTGGTGTGCTCAACAGGGTCTTGACCCTCTAGCACTTCCTCTGAATTCTCTATTAGACTATCTCCTGCATCTTTCCAATGCAGGCCTTAAGACGAATTCAGTACGAGTCCATTTGAGTGCTATTGCAGCATCTTTAAAACCTATAAATGGACAACCTGTCTCCTCTCATCCTCTTATTGCAAGATTCATGAGAGGCCTGACTCTAACTAAACCTCCCATCCGGCCTCCTCCGGTAGCATGGGATTTGAACCTAGTTCTAGGTCAGCTTATGAAGCCACCTTTTGAACCGTTGGTTTCTACCTCCTTGAAATTTCTTTCCTGGAAGGTCCTTTTCCTTATTGCAGTCACTTCGGCTCGCCGCATCAGTGAACTACAGGCCTTAGTGGCTCATCCACCTTATACCAGGTTTCATCATGATAAGGTGGTCCTTAGGACGAATCCCCACTTTATGCCCAAAGTGGTCTTGCCTTTTCATCTTAATCAAGAGGTATATCTACCTGTCTTTTTTCCGGCTCCTCATGCATCCAGTGCAGAGAGGAACCTTCATACTCTAGACTGTAAAAGAGCTCTCGCCTTTTACCTCAACAGGACTCAACCACATCGAAAGTCTTCCCAACTTTTTGTGGCTTTTGATCCTTCTCATTTGGGACTTCCAGTCTCCAAACGTACACTTTCCAATTGGATTGCTCAGTGTATTTCCTTTGCTTACCAGAGTAAAAACATTTCTCTGGAAGGCCATGTCACAGCTCACAATGTGAGAGCCATGGTCACTTCTATGGCTCATCTTCACTCTGTATCCATAGATCAGATCTGTCGAGCAGCCACCTGGGCCTCGGTTCATACCTTCACAGCCCATTACTGTTTGGACAAGGACTCCCGCCGGGATGCCTTGTTTGGTCAGGCTGTCCTCAAACACCTGTTCCATACTTGAACAACTCCTGCCCACCTTCCCTGGATGGATGCCTGAGATCCATACGAAGATGGTGAACCCTTGGGAGGGGATCTCCCAGGCATCTTAGCTAGGGAGTCCCCATAAGTGAGGACTTATTCCTGCTTGTTCCTGGAGATAGCACAGTTACTTACCTGTAACAGGTGATCTCTGGGAACAGCAGGAATTAGTCCTCACAACCCACCCACCTCCCCTAGGAGTTGTATCTTCTATCTATCTTCCTTTCCTCTCTCTATTGTCTCAGCTATAAACTCGAACTGAGGAGAGCTGGTCAGGAAGGCGGGAAGGCAGTGCGCATGTGCAGTGGGAGGCCCCAAAAGCTTCCTTTCTGGGAAGCTGGGGAGCTTTCCCGCGCAGGCTCCGTCGGTTCCGACGTACCCATAAGTGAGGACTAATTCCTGCTGTTCCCAGAGATCACCTGTTACAGGTAAGTAACTGTGCTGTATTGGTACCGGGACCAATAGATGGGTGAGAGGGGTTACTGGGACCAATGAAAAGTTTGCCTATGTCTAGAATGGAGAAGAACGGTATAAAAGTTGTTGTTTTGCTAGAAACCATTGCTCAGCCATTTTGAATGTGATTCTGCTTGAGTCTTGTGCACAAATAAATGATTTGGACCTTCTGAACAGACTCCTGGTATCATTGGATTGTCTGCATTCTGCTGCTACACAGCTGTTCTCCACTCACTCCTGGGTTACATTTCTCCTTCTCTCTGAATCACCTGGGGATTTCCTGTCCCTGTCCTATGGGATTCTGGGATTTGTAGTGTGCTCCATGTGCTTTATGTGCCATAATACATACTTTTTTGTCAAACATATGCATTTATTTTAACACAGAAAAACTGTGCGACCAAACAGCAGGTATACATGAGTGTGCATAGTCTTTCTGGGGTATCTGTGTGCTTTTCTTTGAAAATCCAGCAGTCTGTCTACATGTGTGTATTTTTAAATAATGCTGCTGCTGCTGCTACAACTACTGAGCATTTGTATAGCGCTATAAGACATATGCAGCACTGCAAAGACACATGTAAAAGACGGTCCCCGCTCATCAGAGCTTAAAATCTAGTCAAGACAGACAACACAGTAGCTGTATACATGGGATACATCTAGGGGTAATGGTAAGGAAACAAAAACGAGACCAGGTGAGCCAAGATCCAAAAGCAGCAGCAAAGAGGTGAGTTTTCAGCCTGGATTTGAAAAGGGCCAGAGAAGGCGCCTGGCATACAGACTCAGGTAGTTTGTTCCAAGCATAAGGAGCAGCAAGGTGAAAGGAGCGAAGTCTGGAGTTAGCAGAAGAAGAGAAGGGCACAGATAGAAGCGATATGACTTAAGAGCAGGGTTCCCAAGGAGGGGTGTAGGGAGAGATAAGAGAGGAAAGATAGTGAGGAGCTGCAGAGTGAATGAACTTATAGGTCAGCAGGAGAAATTTGAATTGGATGCGGAAATGGATAGGGAGCCAATGAAGTGAATTTGAGAAAGAGTAGTTACTCACCTGTAACAGGTGTTCTCCAGGAGCAGCAGGAATCAGTCCTCACATATGGGTGTCATTGACGCCGATGAAGCCCCAGCGGAGCATTTCCCCAGCTTTCTATGAAAGCCTTTGGGAATGCAGGCACGCATGCGCGGTTCCCTTCGCGCCTAAAGGTGCCATCTTACCTCAGTCAAATGACATAGCTAAGAACAGCACACAAAAATGAAAAATAAACTATGTACAACTGCAACTCCCAGGGGAGGAGGGAGGGTTGTGAGGACTGATTCCTGCTGCTCCTGGAGAACCCCTGTTACAGGTGAGTAACTACTATTTCTCCAGGACCAAGCAGGAAGTCAGTTCTCACATATGGGTGACTCCCTAGCTCTGGGCTACCAAGGAACCAGGCTGAACAAGAGGACTCCCTCTAGTCCCAGCTGCAAAGAAAGGCTTTTCACTAACATAACCTCCACCGGTAGCCCAACAGAGGGCAGGAGGGCAGGAGTTGCCTAAACCTCAAAGAGATTCCGGAGTACTGCTTGGCCAAAAGCACTGTCCCTACGGGACTCCCTCTCCAGACAGTAATGGGCCGCAAAAGTCTGGTTTGAAGACCAAGTTGCAGCCCTGCAGATGTCTACCAAGGGCACAGAGCGGAGATGAGCCACTGAGGCAGCCATTGCCCTGACACGGTGGGCCGTGACCCAACCCTGCAAAGGAAGGTCAGCCGCCCTATAAGCCCAGGTGATACAGTCAGCAACCCAGATGGACAAGGTACACTTGGACACAGCCAACCCCAACTTATTAGGGTCAAAAGATACGAAGAGCTGAGTAGCCCTTCTATGCCCCTGCGTACGGTCAAGGTAGAAGGATAAGGCCCTTCTACAGTCCAGGGTATGCAGAACTGCTTCAGCCTGGCTTGCATGAGGCCTAGGGAAGAATGTTGGAAGAACCACCTCTTGGTTAAGGTGGAAGGAGGAGACAACTTTGGGGAGGAACTTTGGATGAGTCCTAAGGACTACCCTGTTCCTATAGAAGCGAGTGTAAGGCCGATCACAGACCAGGGCCTGAAGCTCACTCACTCGCCTAGCCGAGGTAAGGGCTACCAAGAAGAGTGTCTTCCAGGACAGGAAGCGTAGAGGGCAAGTAGCCATCGGCTCAAAAGGTGGGCGAGTCAGCTGCTGCAAGACTACATTCAACTCCCACTCAGGAGCAGGATGGATTGGAGGCTTGAGCAAAAGCAAGCCCCTGAGAAAGCGGGACACCAAGGGGTGAACCGACAGAGAATGTCCTTCCACCAGTGAGTGGTGAGCTGCTAGAGCTGAGAGGTGGACCCGAACAGAATTGGACTTAAGTCCTTGATTGGACAAGTGCAGTAAGTACTGAAGCACTACTGGCACAGTACAGGAGAAAGGATCCTCTGTACGTAGCTGACACCACACAGAAAACCTTTTCCATTTGAGAGCATAGGTTTTCCTAGTGGACTGTTTCCTAGAGGCTAGGACAACCTCCTCAACTTCCTGAGGTAGGCCCCAGGGAGCCAAAACTACCCTTGCAGCCTCCTGGCCATCAAATTGAGAGCTTTGAGATTGGGGTGCAGAAGGGAACCCTGCTCCTGTGAGAGAAGGTCGGGTTGTAACCCCAGAGGCAGTGGGGCTTCCACCGCCAGTTGAAGCAGAAGTGGAAACCAAGGCTGTCTCGGCCACCTGGGAGCCACCAGCAGGACCGAGGCCTTGTCCTGAAGGATCTTGAAGAGAGTTCGGGCCACCAAGGGCGTGGGAGGTAACACATACAGGAGACCCTGAAACCAGGGAATCAGAAAAGCATCCGCTGCTATCCGCAGAGGATGTGGTTGCCTGGAGCAGAACTTTGGCAGTTGCTTGTTCAGTGGACTGGCAAAGAGATCTCTCAAAGGGAGGCCCCATTTTAGGAAGATCTTCTGAACTACCAAAGGATGCAGCTGCCACTCGTGGGGCTGTAGAATCCTGCTCAACTTGTCGGCCAGGTAGTTGTCCTGGCCAGGAAGGTACACAGCCTTGAGGAACATGTTGTGCTTGAGGGCAAAAGAACAAAGGTCCTGAGCCTCCCGACAGAGGAGTCTGGATCCAGTCCCGCCCTGTTTGTTCACATAAAACATGGCCACCTGGTTGTCTGTCTGAACCAGGACAGATTGATGAGCCAGGGTAGGAGAGAAAGCTTTGAGTGCTAATCGAATAGCTCTGAGTTCTAGGAGATTGATCAGCTGTGTAGCCTCCCAGGGAGAGCACAGGCCCTGGGTGCACTTGTTCAGACAATGAGCTACCCAGCCCTGCAGGGAGGCATTTGTGGTCAGTACCACCGTGTACCCATGAATCTGAAAGGGCATCCCTTTTAGCAGATTGGGTGGGTGCAGCCACCAGCTGAGGGAGTTCAGAAATTGTCTGGACACCCTTATCCTGTCCCTGAGGCTGCCTGTGGCCTGTGACCACTGAGTCCAAAGGCACCACTGTGCAGGCCTCATATGGAGCCTGGCATTGGGGGTCACATGTACTGTTGAAGCCATGTGGCCTAGAAGCCTCAGGCAGAGTCTGGCGGAGACTAGTGACCTGCTGAGAAACTGGTTTGCCAAGGCTATTAATCTTTGTGCTCTGTCTTCTGGCAAGAAAGCTTTTGCCAGTAGAGAGTCCAGCCTTGCTCCTATAAACTCCAAGTTCTGGGAGGGGAGCAAAGTGGACTTTGCAAAGTTTATTACAAACCCTAGACTTTGAAGAAGAGCAATAGTTCTGAGGGTGGCTTGTCTGGCCTCCTGGCACGTCTGACCCCTGATGAGCCAGTCGTCCAGATAAGGGAAGACAAAGATTCCCTGATTTCTCAGGTAGGCCGCCACCACTGCCAGGCATTTGGTAAATACCCTGGGAGCGGAGGTGAGGCCAAAAGGAAGTACTCTGTACTGATAATGGTTTCCTCCCACAAAGAACCTGAGGTACTTTCTGTGGTCTGGATGAATGAGGATGTGAGTGTACACATCCTTTAGATCTAAGGAGTATAGCCAATCTCCCTGCTGGAGATAGGGCAGAAGAGTTACAAGAGTAAGCATCTTGAACTTTTCTTTCTTTAGGAACTTGTTGAGGTTCCTGAGGTCCAGAATGGGTCGAAGGCCACCGGTTCTTTTGGGCACCAGGAAATACCTGGAGTAGAATCTGTGACCTTGCAAGTGGGGAGGCACAGGCTCCACCGCCCTGTCCACCAACAGACCGTGAAGCTCTTGAAGGAGAAGGTCTGTGTGCAGGGGAGGCCTTGGAGGCTCCCCTGGAAAGTATGGCGGAGGCAGTTGGTGAAAGTGTAGGGCATAGCCCTTGTGGACTATGTTTAACACCCAACTGTCTCCAGTGATGTGGGGCCACTGGTGGGTAAAGAGGGCAAGGCGACCTCCTGTGCAGGGTTGGGAGAGCAGGGACTGAGAGGCTATGCTCAAGGGGTCAAAAAACCCCACCCTGCTGAGTGGGAGCAGGGACCGGAGGCTTGGGGGTCCTCTGCCTACGGGGCCCATTACCCTGCCCCTTGGCTTGCTGACCCTGGGGTGCAGCTTGGGCAGCCTGATACTAAGGGTACTGTTTGTAGGCAGTGCCCTTCCTCGTGTAAAAGGGCTTCTTACCCGAGGCCTTCTTCTTGTGAGAAGGGGCAGAGGTCTTCCTAGACAGCCTTGTCCTTGTAAGGTGCTCGGTCTCGAGCTGTGCGGCCTTCTCGGCCATGGGTTTGCCAAAAAGGTTTTCACCTCGGCAAGGGACATCGACCAACTTGTCCTGAACCCATGGCTCGAGGTCCGATGACTGCAGCCATGCCAGGCGTCGAGCCGCGATGCCGGCTGCCGCAACTTGGGCCGAAGCCTCGAAGCCATCGTAGGCGGCGCGGGACATAAACTTCAAGCAGTCCCGAATCCCTGAGGACAAGGACTTGAATCTCTGCAAGGGCTCCCCGGAGAGACCAGGTCTCGCAAGTACATGCCCATGTACAGCTGGTAAGACTGGACACGGCAAGCAAGTATCGAGCCCTGGAAGCACTTTCTACCCACACCATTGAGGTTCCGGGCCTCCCTGCCGGGGGGCACCGCAGAGTGCATCTTCTGGCTTTTCAGACGATGCATGGCCGATTCCACCACCATGGAATGGTTTGGGAGCTGCGCCTTCTGAAAGCCAGGGCTCTTCCATAGTCGATAAATCGAATCGACTCGCTTGCTTAGAACCGGCGCCGAGGCCAGTGCCTCCCACATCCGGAAGAGGAGCCGTTCCAGCATCGGAGGAACCGGGACAGTAAAGGCCTCCTTCGGAGGAGAGTCATAGTGCAGGGCCTCGAGCTCTTCAGCTCTTCCTCGGGGTCCGCCGGAATAGCCAACGAGGTGGCCATATCCCGGACAAACTACGAGAACCGGGTGTCCTCCAGAGGGGATCTACTCCGGGGCTCAGACTGCAGTGAGTCCGAGGGGACCCACCAAGTCTTGAATGTGTCAGGGGACTCCTCATCATCTGTCTCCCAGGCGGACTCGTCCGGCGAGGAGTCAGGATCCGACCCCGCGGGGCCCTGGAGCATCCGCCCTGACGCTGGAGGCACCGGCGTCGACGCCCTCGGTCCCGAATGAGAGGTCGAGGGAGACCGCGACCGAGGTCAACTTCGAGCCATGATGGACTCGAGTATCGGCTCGGTCTCCGAGGTCGACTTCGATGTCCCGGTGGTCGGGGCAGAAGCGCCAGACAGGCTGGCCATCAGTGCCCGCTGCTGCTCCATGAAGGCAGACAGTCTGCTCTCCAAGGCTGTCATCCTGAGACTCAGCTCGGGAGACGCAGCAGCCACCGACTTGGGCCCCAGCGGCTCTCTGGGAGGAGAGTCCTCGAGGACCACAGGGCTTACGTGTCCAGCAGACTCCAGCTCCATGCGAGGAACTTTGGCAGGCTTCTTTTGTTCCACGGGCCCAGGCGACATTTGGGGGTCTTAGACCTGGCCCGCGAGGAGCCAGGGACCTCCTCCTCCGACGCCCTCACGAGCTGCTTCTTCCTCTTGCGTTCCCGGTCGGGGGACCCCCTGTCCGAGGAGCTCCGACGGCGCTCGGGATCCAAATCCCGAGATGTCGAGGCCTCAGACGAGGTCCGGGCCCGGCCAGAGGCTGAGTCCGAGAAAAGCCTTTCTTTCTGCTGCTGGCGACTTCGTAGTGCCTTGGAAGACATCTTCCCACATGGTCCACACGTCTTAGGGTCATGATCAGGACCAAGGCACCAAAGGCAGCAGTCATGTGTGTCGGTGAGAGACATCAATTTCTTACACGATCACACTTCTTGAAACCTCTGGAAGCCATCGGGGAAAAAAAAGAGTCCCCGCGAGGTCAAAGGACCGGCCTTCTAGGGAAAAATAAAAAAAGGGCGCGAACGCCAGCCACGAAGGGCAAAAACCGAAAAAGAAGAATCGGGCTCGATACCAGTGTACCGAACCCGGCGGGAGGGGAACCGGCGTCGAACCGGGAGAAAAAATAGCGAGAATCGCCGAAAAAATCTAACTTTTATCCAGGATGACAGGACGCACATCCGGTGCGCTTCTCGGAAAAAGAGACTGAGGTAAGATGGCACCTTTAGGCGGGAAGGGAACCGTGCATGCGTGCCTGCATTCCCAAAGGCTTTCATAGAAAGCTGGGGAAATGCTCCGCTGGGGCTTCATCGGCGTCGATGACACCCGTATGTGAGGACTGACTTCCTGCTTGGTCCTGGAGAAGAGAGGTAATATGAACATGTCGAGGCTGGTGGAGCCACTCAGTAGAACAGACTGAGGGGGCGATAATGATTCAGAGGGAGATCAGCAAGGATTAGTTTAAAATAGTCTAGATGGGAGGTGACTAAAGAGTAGATAAGTGTCTTAGTAGTGTGTTCAGAAAGGAATGGGCAGATTTTGTTGATGTTATAGAGGAAGAAACGCCATGTTTTAGTTATCAGTTTGATCTGTATAGAGAAGGAGAGGGAGGAGTCAAAGACAACCCCAAGGTTGCAAACTGAGGAAACAGGGATGAGTAGAGTTGTCCACAGAGACTGAGAAAGGAGGAAGGGGAGAGGCGGGTTTAGAGGGAAAAATAAGCAGCTCAGTTTTGGCCATATTTAATTTCAAGCGGCAATGAGACATCCAAGCAGCAATGTCAGAAAGGCAGGCAGAGATCCAGGCCTGGAGTGCTGGAGAGATTTCAGGTGTAGAAAGGTAGATCTGGGAGTCACCAGTGTAAAGATAGTACTGAAAGTCACGGGAAGGGATGAGTGCACCAAGGGACTGGGTACAGAGAAAGAAAAGGAGTGGACCCAAGAAGATCCTTGGGATACACCATCTGAGAGCGGGATAGCAGCAGAGGAGGATCCCCCGAAACAAACACTAAAGGAGCGATGGAAGAGGTAAGAAGAGAACCAGAATAGCACAGAGACCTTAAAACCAAGCAAGGACAAAATATCGAGGAGAAGGTTGTGGTCAAAAATGTCAAAAGCAGCAGAAAGATCAAGAAGGATGAGGATTGAGTCAAGGCCCTTCGATTTTGCTAGGAACAAGTCGCTGAAGACTTTGGCAAAAGCCATTTCAGTAAAGGATGAAAGCAAGATTGTAAAGGATACAGAAGGGCTTGACAGGAGAGAAAGTTGAGGCATTGACGATGAACCGCACTTTTAAGTAGTTTAGAAATGAAAGGGTGGAGGGAGATTGGTTGATAGTTAGAAGGATAGGTAGGATCTAGTGAGGATTTCTTGAGCAGAGATTAACCACAGCACGCTTGAAGGCTGCAGGGACAGTTGCAGTGGAAAGTGATAGGTTGAGAATATGAGAGATGGAAGGGATTACAGTGGAGGAGATGGGGTTTAGGAGACAGGTGGGAATAGGATCAGAGGAGCAGGTGGTGAGTTTAGAGGAGGAAAGAAGGTGTGTGGTTTCCTCCTCAGAGATCATAGAAAAGGAAGAAAGGGTAGCAGAGGTAGGGGGGGGGGGGGGAAGTGGGAGTGAAGGGGGGGAGAAGAGGAAGTAGCTGACCTTGTGGGGAACTGGAATCTGATCTGGTGGATTTTGTCATGGAAATAGTCAACCATGGTTTGGGCAAAAAGGGAAGGAGGGGTCAGAGGTGGAGGCACCTTGAGAAGAGAGTTGTAAAGAGACAGTGAGGGTCGGAGTCAAGAGAGTTTGTCAGATGGACATAATAGTCTTGTTTGGCGAGTGTTATGGCTGATTGGAAAGAGACAAGCATGAATCTGAAGTATAGAAAGTCCGCAAAGATGCGGGATTTGAACCAAGTGTGCTCAGCTGAATGGGCACAGGAACGTAGATAACTGGTAGTGGAAGACAGCCAGGGCTGGGGTATAGTGTGCCTCAGAGAACGTGGCATAGGTGGAGCAAGAGCATCCAGAGCAGAGGAGAGTGCCTCATCAACACTCAGATGACATAGTGGAGGAAAGAGGTGATAAAACAGTGGAGGAGAGAACCAAAGGGTCAATGTGGGCAATTATAAAATTATTCCCTAAATGCTAGGAGACTGATGGTTACATTTTCTAGCATGTATCCTTTAATACATTATGGGGCCAATATTCAATGGTGATGGCCGGCACACAAAGCGGCTGGCTGTCGCCACTTTAATTTATACCTGGATATTCCATGCTGGGGCCATATCCAGCTACCTGCACTAAATATCTGGTATGCCCGGATAGCATTTTAGCTATCCAGTCAGTGGTGGTACTCAACTACTGGGCAGATAGATATATCGGCTAAAGTTAGGCCTGCTTTTATTTCACCTAACTTTAGCCGGTTTAAGTAGCCAGCAGCTGACTATTGCCCCTGTCAGGTTAACTCTGGTGTAGCGGGGGATATTAAGCGGCACTAAATAGTTTAGTGCTGCTAAATACCCCGCTTGACTGTGGTTTAACTGGTTAGCAGGTCTGCTAACCAGTTAAATCACTTTATTAAAGTCCAGTATTTCATGTTAGTTTTCTGTGTGTTTTTTACGTCCAGTTTATAGGTAGGATGGAGTTAAAGCTTGCAACAAAGCCGTAACGATACAGAAGAAAGCACTCATTGGTACACAATAATGCTAGCTAAAGGTTTATGATGGGTATTTGCTACACTAACATTCACAATGCATCATAGCAGTTTACATCAACTCTTGATGAATAAAAAATATTACTTTTCTATCTGTCTCTCTTTTTTTTTAAAAGAGTCGAATGTCATGTTGTCCACGCTATGGGTACCAGCACCACATCAGTCTTCCACAAAGGCTTGAGAGCAGAAGCATGTTCTAAATGGGAATTCTATACACTTGTTATGAAAGTTGATTTACAGGTAACAAACAGAATTCCAGAACTGTAAAGGACATGCTTACTAAAGCGCGTTCGACTTTTGCTGGTAACATGCTGCTAGAGAACAAACAATGAAGAGCTATCTGCAAAGACAGTGCGCTATATTCTGGGGATATACAGAACATGTCCCCAACAAATAATGCACTGATTCTGAACTGACTGCCCCCCAGCAGCAACGTTGATGCAACTAATTCAATCAATTGAGGTGCCGTTAGTTGTACCCGCACTGTCTGCAAATGTGATGTTGGCTGCACACTGTTGATGCTCACGGTAACTGTGTGTTGCAGACAAGGCCACTTTCCACATAGCCTGCCCATTACGCAATTTGCCACGCGCTATGCAAATAGAGCAGAAAAAACCTGTGCTGATTTTTGCAGGTGCTGATACTGTGGGCCAATAGTGCATACTCAAGCCTGTGGAATTCAGCAGCACTAACCGTGTTATTGCTGCTGAATATCCCAGACAAGGGCATGGTTAGCAGGTTTTGCTAGCGATGCTAATTCCTTTGAATACCCCTCTAAATTTTTGGTAAAACATCTACAGCATAATTTGAAACATCTAATCTAGACATTTCAAATTAAATGTATATTCAGCAGCACTATGAGGATAATTTTATAACTGAATGCCTAGTTTAAGGCACCCAAATGCACCTATTAAAAGCCTATTTTATAAAGGAAAAGCAGTTGCCTACTTTTCATTATAGAATACTAGCATACGTGGTTGAAAACGTGCCTTCAGTTGAGTCAGACATTTACCCCGGGCTTAGAACTGGTTTAAGTGACCACATAGGTGTCAGAAAGGGGGGAGGCACAGGGGCCCTGGCCCCCACCAAAACTTTGCTACTGTGATAGTGGCTTCTCCTACTTCGGCCTGCAGGGATCGTAGCACAGATCCTTCCTGTCTGCCCGCTGGAGATCAGATCTCTGCGGAAAGGCCGGCGATCGCAGCCACATGGAGTTCAGCTGGCCCAGGGCAGAGCTTGGTCCCCCTCCCCACACAGAACATGGCATTCCAACACCTCTGTGTGCCTAGATTTTTCAATAAAACAGATTAATATTTTATAATCTACTTGCATCCTTGTGTGCTCCATCCACTCTGTTCAAATTTCACCCATGTGCACACCCACAGTGAAAGTACATACCATGCAAAAAAGGCATGCACTTTTATGCTGGTCAATATTCTATAAAAGGCCACTTGTGTGTGAAAATAAAATAGAGGTATTTAGGCACATATTTCCTGTCTAAATCTAGGCAACTCCTTATAAAATTATCATCATCCCCTATATGTTTAGGTAGCACCACCAGATATACTGTTACATGTTAGTATCATGTTTATGCATGTGAAGATCAAGTTTAGATAACTTATGCAAAAGGGAATTAAGACATCAATATATGTCAGTATATGCCTAGGGCACCCAATAACCTTGCACAGTCCCTGAATGTGAAGCCTCTTGTAAAATACATGTTAAGTTCCAGGGCCAACACTACCATTAGGCGAACAAGGCGGGCACCTAGCGCCAGCTTTTGAAAGGCTACATGTTCCTGGCCCCCCTCCCCCCTTACTGCTGCTATGCCATATTTCCTAATTCCAGCAGTGACAGCAGTAAACAAGCTGGATTGTCTCACAGAGGAAGCAGGAGGCTGTCTTTGGCACGATGCAAGTATTATGCTGAGCATTAGCAGTACATTAAGAGACTAAGATCATACCCCACATACCCTGGCTTAGAAGTAGGGTTGCCAACTGGCCGGTTTTCAGCCGGCCTGGCCGGTTTTTCCACGGCCAGGCCGGCTGCCGGCGCAGAGGCAAAACCGGCCCTTTAAAAGCCGGTTTTTTTGCTCTGGCCGCAAGATCGGGAGCGGCCTGAGCAAAAAAACCGGCTTTTCTCCGCTTCAGAGGGAGCCGGGGAAGCCCGCGCGAGGCCCCGGCTCCCTCTGAACAGCCACCAGCGTGAAGAGCCTTTACCTTCACGCTGGCGTCTGTTCCTGTGAAGCCGCGAATGCTGGGAAAGGTTAAAGGTGCCCTTTAACCTTTCCCAGCATTCGCGGCTTCACAGGAACAGACGCCAGCGTGAAGGTAAAGGCTCTTCACGCTGGTGGCTGTTCAGAGGGAGCCGGGGCCTCGCGCGGGCTTCCCCGGCTCCCTCTGAAGCCTCAGACAGCCGCGATGCTGGTCCGGGGGGGCAAGGACTGCATGGGCTGTGATGGGGGGACTTGGACTGGAAAAGGGCTAAGGGGGGGGGGACTTGGACTGGAAAAAGGCTAAGGGGGGGCGACTTGGACTTGGACTGGAAAAGGGCTAAGGGGGGGGGACTTGGACTGGAAAAGGGCTAAGGGGGGGGGACTAGGGCGGGAAAAGGGCTAAAGGGGGGGACTGGGAGTGGAAGAGGGCTGAGGGGGGGACCTGGACTGGAAAAGGGCTAAAGGGGGGGGGACTTGGACTGGAAAAGGGCTAAGGGGGGGACATCGACTGGAAAAGGGAAAAAGGGGGGGACATGGACTGCAAAAGGGCTAACGGGGAGGGACTTGGACTGGAAAAGGGCTAAGGGGGGGACTTGGACTGGAAAAGGGCTAAGGGGGGGGACTTGGACTGGAAAAGGGTTAAGGGGGGGGGGACTTGGACTGGAAAAGGGCTAAAGGGGGGGACCTGGACTGTAAAAGGGCTAGGGGGGGGGGGACATGGACTGGAAATGGGTTGTGATGGGGGTGGAGGGGACCTGGACCAGAAAAGGGCTATGGGGGGGGGGGAACTTGGACTGGAAATAGGCTGTGATGGGGGGGGGGACCTGGACTGTAAAAGGGTTATGGTGGGGGGACATGGACTGGAAATGGGTTGTGATGGGGTGGAGGGGACCTGGACAGGAAAAGGGCTATGGGGGGGGGGGAACTTGGACTGGAAATGGGCTATGGTGGAGGAAGGGGGATCTTGGACTGGAAATAGGCTGTGATTAGGGGGGCTAGGACTGCAAATGGGCTGTGATGGTGCGGGGGGACTCGGACTGCAAATGGGCTGTGATGGTGCGGGGGGACTCGGACTGCAAATGGGATGTGATGGTGGGGGGGCCTAGGACTGGAAATAGGCTGTGATGGGGGACTTGGACTGGAAATGGGCTGTGATTGGGGGGGGGAGCTAGGACTGGAAATGGCCTGTGATGTGAGGGCTAGCACTGGAAATGGGCTGATGAAGAGCTGGAATAGGACTGGAAATGGGCTGATGTGGGGCATGGGAGAATGGGACTAGAAGGGAATGGATGCTGGGTGGGTCTAGAACTATAAGGGAACTGATTTGGGGGGAGGACTAGAATGGATGGGGAATGAGAATAGAGAGGGGAAAAATATTTTGTGTGGAAGAAAAGTCTATGATGGGCCGGTATTGGGAGAGTAAGAGGGGCTTGAGAATGGAAGGGTGAAATTTAAACGGATGATAAAGGAATAAGGAAAGAATTGGGGGAAAGAGCAAAAGGGAAACAATCAGTATGTTAAAGCAGAAATAGAGAGAGAATGGAAAACATCTGAAAGAGAAGAAAGGACAAATGGATAGCTCGCAGAAGACACGAAGAAACCAGAAGAAAGTGACTGGAGCAATTGCAACTGAAAAATAAAACGCCCAAACAGAAGGTAGAAAAATACTTTTTATTTTGAATTTATTAACTGGAATATGTCTCGTCTGGGAAGTGTGTATTGCTAACATCTTTGCGTTTTTGTTTAGTGCAAGAGGAAATTACTTTATAGTTTTATTTCTCCAGTGTTGTACATTTCATGTTTGGATTTTGGGGTTCCCAGTTTAATTATTATCTGACCAAGGAAGTTAGCCTACACGTATCCTCGGTAATTTTTGTGGGTGGGGCTGGGGGCGGGGCAGGGGTGGGACTAGGGGCGGAGAATGGGTGGAGCATGGCGAGCCACAGGTGTCGGGTTTTTCTCGGTGAAAAAGTTGGCAACCCTACTTAGAAGTGAGGTTTATGACTGCCATAGTATGCGCAAAACTACCCCTAGGGAAGCCTCAATCATAGTGCACTGCACTCTGAAACTGCAAGAGGAAATCTGTGTTGGAGGGGGCGGGACCAGCTACACACAGGGGTTAAGACTTCCCTCTATGTGGCATTATGGAACATCTAATGCTGTCACCGTAGGACCTGGGAAATATGGCAAGGCGGTGGTGGAGGCAGTAGCAGTGGTAAAGGGGAGTTGGCGGTTGAAAGACTACCATTTTCTGGGGTGGCCAATGCACTGGCCCTAGTAAGGATGTCAATGTCTCACCCAGCAGGAACAGCAATTCTAAAAAGCTTAATATGGGGGGAAAATATCATCCAGCTTCTCCACAAATTTATGTAGGAGCAGCTTTTTAAAATCACTGGGCCCGATATTCAGTGGTGGCGGATAACGCTACTAAAGCATCTAGCCATCGCTGCTGAATGAGAGACCTGGATATTCAGATATCCGGATCAGTCATATAGCAAAGCAGCTTACCAGGCAGCGGTGATATTAAGTTGCTGCCCAGTTAGCTTTGGCGGCGAACGTTACGCCAGCCTTTCAGGTGCCTAACTTTCACTCCTTAGCGATAACCGGGCAGTGGCTCAATATTGACGCTGCCCACTCATCACTGAGTGCCGCCCTTGGAACGCCTCTATGCTAGCCGGCTAGCATTTGGGCATGCAGTGGCGGCATCTGAGGATATTCAGCGGCACTAACCACGTTAGTGCCGCTGAATATCCCAGACAGTGTGATCAGCACAGTTAGCAGCTCTCCTAACCGTGTCAATCGCTTTGAATATCCCCCCACTACATCCCCCTCAACATCAATCCCACTCCCTGACCCTCTCCAACATCTGTTCCCCCCTATTCCATTCCTGTCTCTTATTGTGGTCCCTGGAAGTCTTGAGGGAGCAGGTGCAGCCCCAATTGCTCCTGCTCATAGCGGCATCCTTGATCCTTGGCTGTGATTGACCCTGATCCCCCTAGTCTGTTCATCTCCTATGTGTTTCCTTACCATTTCCCTAGATATATCTTCGTCCCCAGTTGTGCTGTCTGTCTTGACTAGATTGTAAGCTCTTATGAGCAGGGACTGTCTCTTACATGTCTCTGTACAGTGCTGTGTATGCCTTGTAGTGCTATGCAAAGGATAAGTAGTAGTAGTGGTAGACCCCTAGCAGTAATACTGCAAGATAACCAGTAGTGGTCACGGGTGCCATTTTGAACCTAGACTCATCATGAGCAAGAGCGACTGGGGATCACTCCTGTTCCCACTAGACTACCATGGACCCTGGAATCAGGAGCTGCAGAGGTGTATCAGGGAATGGAGCTTGATGTTGGGGAGGGGTTGGTTGTGGGGGGCGGTACTGGCCTCGGCCTTTACACCTGCCTCTTCGAGCAGGAACTTATGCATATCTCCAAACATGGAATTTTAAAAATCTACAGGGTAAATATTCAAAGGAGTTTATATGGTTTGCCCCACTGAGCCCGATATCCAGAAGCATTAACTGGCTAGTGCCAGTGAATAGCCCCACAGACTGCGTTGGCACTAACCAGATACTGCCAAGGTGGTCCATGGGCAGGACGGAGGCATAAAGTTAGAACAAGTTAATGGCAGTCCTTAGACAGTTTTGCTGTCTGGTTAGTGGCTGAATATTGCTGCTGAGTGAATAGCAAATCTGTCAGCAGCGAGACTGGATATTCAGGGCTGTATGCTAGGCAGGCTCTAGCAACAAATATCTGGTTTCACTTTTGCCTGCGACAGTCAGGTGCTTTAGAAATGTTGACCACCACAGGCTCAATATTCAGCTCCATGGAGTGGAGTAGCTACTTAATGGTTAGAGCACTGGCTTGGGAACCAAGAGACCAGGGTTCAATTCCCACTAGCACTCCTGGTGGCCTTGGACATGTCACCTAACCCTCCATTGCCTCGGAAAAATCCAAGTTATCATGGTCCCTGGTTAATGTAACATTACCAAGTTTAAGTTACAATGTAAACCACTTTGACTGAAATGATAAAGCGGCATAACAGACAAAAAAACAAACAAAAAATAAATAAAGGAGGACAAGAGCAACCTTAGATGTTGATTATCCCCTCAGAAACTGTTGAAAGGAGCTGGAAGCTCCTAATTGGCTAACATAACATATATAACCTGTATATAGTTAGGAGCCAACACTCTTCAATTGCATGCTGTACATAATTTAATACGAATGTTTCATTGTAAGTTGCATTTCTAGTTCTATGTAAACTGCCTTGTAAAAGCATGAATAGATGTCAAGATCTTAAGCCTGCCCAAACTACTCCCTCTCCACACCCTAACCACACCTCCTTGCAATCTCCGCAAGATGTGGATCACCATGTGTAACAGCAGCTTTCTAAAATTGCTATTTTCACATGAAGGCGATCTACACATTTAAAAGCTACTATTTACATATGGGGATTGCTTCTAAAATAGCCCTCAAAGTCTATATGTATAAGCACTGAAGACCAGGCAGCAGCAATGAAATGTATTATCTGTACATAAAGTTATAGCTGGCTTTCAGACAGCAGACAGAGATGTATAATCTATGGGGCCAACGGGAGACTGTCCCGGTGCCGACTGTGATATTCAGTGGCACTATATGGATAGTGCCACTGAATATCTCCACCGAATGCATCAGCACTATCCGGTTAGTGCAGGGGTGACCCACGGGTAGAGAGAGGGCAATGTCAGCGTTATCCAGCTAAGTGCTGACTTTATCCGATTAGTGGGATTTTAGGCCACATGAAAAGCAAGAATAAGCTGCAATCCGGGTAAGTGAGAAATGAAATTCCACTTACTAGGTAAGTGCTGGCATGTCTCTGGATAGCACCACTCCTATATGGATACTGTTGCAGAATATCCCGACAATAATTATTCAACGTGGCTGAGAGTTGTGGCATTTGAAAATCTACCTTTTTGAAAACTGGGCCCTATACATACAGCAGCTGAATATAGGAACTTATATATATAAAAGAAACCCCTCCCTAGGAATGCACTTGGAAAGCCCGATATTTGAAAGGCATTTACACAGTTTACAGCCCTGTAAACCATGTAAATGCCTTAGATGGGAATATTCAACGGCACCGACGTGGTTAGTACCAGTGAATATTCCTGTCTATGTCTCCTACATGCCCTGATGCTGTATGGTTAGTATAGGGGCATATTGGGGCATTATGGGGGCAGGGTGGAGCAAAGGTGGGGAGTCCCAGTAACTGGAAAGCAGCAATATTGGACCACTACCCAGTTAGCTATCCATGGCTAAAACTAGGTGAGCTTTTGGCTCGCCTAGTTTTAACCCCAGATGGCTAACCGGGTAGCAATCCAATATCACCGCTACCTGGTTAGGCTCTGTGGGTGAATCCCCTCTGTGCCTAACCCAGATATTCAATGCCATCGCTGTGGCACTGAATATCTGGGTTTAGAGGTCAGCAGGTAGGGCTATGCGCCAACGTGGCGATAGTCCGTCCAACTGAATATCGGGCCCTCTATGTCTAATTCCAGACCTATGATGCATTATAATTCTGGATGTGTGGTAGGCGAAGGCCTGGGATCCATGGTGTCTGAAGTGAGCAGACAGGCCTGAGCAGCTTGACCTGTAACTGAAGCCTGTAGTTAGGCCCAGAGGAATGAAAACCCCCCTGAATGTTGACACCATAGAATTGAAACTTAACTCAGTTTAACTGAACATAGCTAAGCAGAAACGAAACTTAGAAAATATAGAAAAACAAGTTTAATTGGTACTGATAAGGTGTGCTATGCTTCTATGGAATTAATTAACTCTGCAAAAAGCAAGGTTACAGTGCCCTGCTTCCCATATGTTTTAACAAGCTAAGCGACCTTGGAGGAGAGATGTAACAAGTTAGAGACACTGACCATTGTAATTGGGACTAGAAGGGGGGCAACCAGGTGCTGAGCCCAGACCAGAGTCCCGATTGGGTAGCCATATCAGTACCGGGACCAATAGATGGGTGAGAGGGGTACTGGGACCAATGAAAAGTTTGCCTATGCTTAGAATGGACAAGAAAGCTATAAAAGTTGTTGTTTTGCTAGAAACCATTGCTCAGCCATTTTGAAATTGCTTATTGCTTGAGCCATGTGCACATTAAACTGGCTTGGATCCTTGAAAAGACTCCTGGATTTATTTATTGCATGCTTATCTGCTGCTACATTCTTGGTGCGTTGGCCGGGAAGTGCGAGTGGTGGATAGTGTTCAAGTGAATAAATCCACGTAATTCGCCTTGAGGTTTGGACCGGTTGGAACCATGCCAATCCGACGCAGAGGAATTCCCTGGGCCCACTGATCCTCTTGTATCGGAGGGAGTTCTCCCTGGCCTCGGCAGGCACTGGTTCCGGCTGGAACAACACCTCCGACCCGGGGGAGTCCAGGATCCAACTCAGAAGCTTGGGAACCAGATCTGGTAAGTATAGTTTTGAAAATCTGTCTAGACAGATGAGTTAGAACTGCAGTTTGAAAACTTTGGTAAGAATTTGAATCTTGTAACTTGTAATCTCGAGAAAATTGGAAATTGGTAAGACTTAAGTCTTTGTTTGAAAATCCTTGCATGAGTATTCGCTAGGTACAGCTGTTATAGAGAATCATGATTCAGCCTGGTCAGAGCAGACAGGACTGGGTTTTTGGTATGTCTAGACAGAAATAGAAAGAGCAGTACTGCCAGTGGAACTTGGAATTTGTAATCTCGAGATATTGGGAATTGGTAAGAGAGCATGATCACCTCTCAAGGAAGGGCCGAGTAACCCCGCATGGGAATTCGCCGGGTGAAACCCTCATCCTTTTTGTAATTGGGAAAAAGACTAGTCAGAATAGATAGAAAGGAATGCATTCTGAGATACATTGCTAGCATGATTGTGTGAATGAAGTGTGAATGAGAGGTCTGGCAGCACGGACCAAGCGAGAGTGGACTCTGGACTAGCGCAGTTCCTAGTCGGGTGACTGCGTCTAGGTCGCGAAACGGATGAAGCGTTTGGTGTATTGTCCGTCCTGTGTATTTGATTTTTGTTATCTGTTGAAACCATGAGTTTCCCTTCTGTTATAAATGTGAGATTATTCTGTTGAGTAATTTGTGACAGTTTACCGATTAAGAAATAGTATTAAGAAAAGGAAACAGACGCAAACATTTGGGCTAGTCATTGTAAAATCAAGAAGCTGGTCTCACCCAGTTCGTTTATCCTACTGCACAGTGAAAAAGCTGACAAGGGGCGTGTCTGTGCAGGAGAATGTTTGGTGCTATTTAACCCTATGCAGGCATGTTTTTCAACGATCTGCTGCTGGACTAATCAGGACAATTATACCTGTTTCTACCTGTTTTTATTCACTTTGTTCTGATAGTAATGTTCCTCCTGCTGTGGTCATGTATTGTGTACCATTCAATAAGAATATTTAGTCAGAATTTTAGTTTTGAAGGTTGTATTAATCATCAGAGCTCCGCAAACAGTTTTTAGTTATATTCTCTGCTCTGTCTGCATTTCTAAGTCAATTGAGCCTGTTATATTGCTGTTACTTTGCAGAACTATCCAGGAGGTGACGGGTTTAGTTCAGTTATAGTGTGTAGGGTAAGATTAGTTATTCCGGTCAGATAGGTATAATATATTTGTGGGCTTAGCTTTGCCCTGTGTTTTATGATTCAAATAGGAAATGATATTTTCCTCTGACCTACAAAGTAATTATTAGATCACGACTTGACACTGATTTAAATTGTTTTTTCTGGCATCTCTCTGTGTGTGGGAATGAGAAATCCTTTTTTTTCCTGAGCACAGTTAAGCCCCAGCGAGCCGAGGGGTGTGGCTTCCACATAGCCTGCAGAAAAAAAAAAAAAAGGTTCTGGAGAGACAGCTGGAGACTGCAGGAGATTTCTCCTAGGAATGAAAAGGGACTCCCGATTTGAAAAGTCTCTTCATTTAATCGAAGCGTGATAAATTTATAATTAGTTTTTTCTCTGGTTTCACTAGCTCTGTTTAACCAAAAGTTTCAAAACAAAGTTTATCTTTTTATGAATGAGTATAAGTCATTTGAATGCATGCTTCCCCTCTGTGCTGGTTACTAATGAACAAATCAGTTAGCTACACTGACCTTTACAATATTGGCTTTTAAGATAAATTAATCTGTGTTTCTGTATTTAAAAAAAAAAAAGGAAAGGTGTACTGTATTTTATGAAAAATATCCGGAATGTCTTTTAAATATTTGCTTCCTGAACTAAAAAATAATTTCTTTTGCAGAGACATGCTGACAGATAGCTATAGTTCTCTCTATAAGAAGCATAATGGATGTATGTGCTCAATCTAAGTGTTTCCTGCCTGCCCTATGTTTACAGAAATAATAAGTGTCTTTTCAAGTATGATCAAGAATTTCAGTAAGGGATTTACTGAAGATTATGAAATGTCTCTGTCCCAATCAGGATTTTGCCCCAGAATTTCTAGATATCCTGTCTCGTCTCTCTCTCTCTCTCTGTAAGTAGTTCTGTTCAGAGTGCTTAAGGGGGGGATGGAGCCCAGTCCACCGATGATGTCAACCCCCCCCCCGGTGGGCGTGAACTAATGTGCCCACAGCAGAGAAGTGGATCCTTAAAAAAAAAAAAAAAAAAAAATCAAACTCCTGGATAGAGCATTGCTAGGAGAAACAGAATCCAGGAGGGGGGGGGGGGGGGGACTACAGATTCCCAAGTAGTTTGCTAGCCACCTCTGCAACAGGGGAATGTCCACCCCCTCCAGACTAGAAGTGAAAGTCAGCTGACCAGACTTGTTTAGAACTGAAAAAAAACTGCATTATACACTGAGAAGTTTTAGGACTTGATTGAACTAATGAACGGAAATTGCAAAGAACTGGATGAATTTGCGGGCATAATGGTTAAATGAAAGTTAATCAGAGGGTGTGTGAATTGTGAAAATAAATGTAACAGAGAAAGTGAATGATATTTTAGTTGAATGATGTGAGGAGGTTATCCTAATCGAAGGAACAGAGGAAGTGAAAAAACTGGGTGTGAGTACGCCCATTATAGAAAAAGAAGGACATTAGAGAAGTGAATGCCCGTATCTTGACTCCACCCCAGGAGGGAGTACTTGATTGTAGAATCATAGACAGAATAAAACCAAGCACAGTGTTTCAGCACGAGAGTGGAGCAGCTATAGCGTGAGTGGCAGCCTGAGAGGGCTACAGCATGGATGAAGACTAGGCCAGACCAGACTCTCCAGTTTCCCTGGGTCCCCAGGAGTCAGTCTGAAAAATAGGGGACCAATATATGGACTTTTATGGGGGATACAGGAGCAGAATACTAAAGCCAGTAGCCCCTGTGTTTTTCTCGCAAAGCCTTTTCTGCAGAACCACATGTGTGAACTAGAAAAAAAAAAATAATAATAATGTACCAGTTCCTGTATATGCCTGAATGCCCTATTCCATTTTTGGGCCGAGACCTGCTTGCAAAGCTTCAAGCACAGATATCCTCTGTTGAAGGAAGAAAAAAATGAAACTCAAAATCTGCTGGCCTGATGGTGTTAACTGTCCCCAAGAAGAAGAATGGCGGTTCTATTCACCTGCATCCAAAGCAACAAGCTGTACACTTACCAACCTCATAGCCCCACCTGGAGGATGGGCAGAAGATAATCCACCTGGCCTAGCGAAGAACATAGCCCCTGTCATTGTCACCCTCAAGCCAGTCAAGAAGCCTGGGACAGGTGATTACCGCCCAGTGCAGGATCTAAGAAGAATGAATGATGCAGCTGAAACTATACAACCAGTGGTACCAAAATCCTTATATTCTCTTGGAACTGATCTCTGCTGAAGCTATACATTTCATCATTCTGGACTTAAAAAGATGCCTTTTTCTGTATACACTTAGCCCAAGACCCCACTACAAGGAGGTAGGGCCAACTCATCTGGACAAGATTACCTCAAGAATTCAAGAACTCGCCTCACTCAGCAAAAGATTTGACAAGTTATCCAGAAACTCCAGAAAAAAAAAAAAAGAAAAAAAAAATTCTACTTCAATATGTGGACAACTTGCTCATAACCACCAACTCAGAAAGTGAATGTCCACCAGCCACCAGTGAACTCTTGCACCTTTTTAATGAGGCTGGATACAAAGTCTCAAGAGCCAAAGCATAATTATGTCAAACAAGTTAAATACCTAGGATTCCAGTTGTCCAGCGGAATTCGACGCCTGGAACCCTTACCAGAACGCAAAGCAGCTGTATGCAGTATTCCTACTCCAACCACCAGGAGGCAAGTGAGAGCCTTCTTGGGTGCCACAGGGTACTGTTGTATATGGATCCCCAATTTTGCGTTGCTAGCAAAACCATTGTATCACATTGTATCAAGCTACCAAAGGAATGAAAAAGTCTCCATTGGAATGGGGACTTGAATAGGAATGGAGTCTTTTGATCTTTGAAAACCGCTCTGATGTTATCACCAGCTCTGGGTCTACCAGATGTCCAGAAAACCTTACAGTCTCTATGTTCATGAGTCGCAAGGAAATGTTCTAGGAGTGTTGACTCAATCTCTTGGACCTTATTTGAGAAGCTGTTACAGCTACAGCCTTCCTAGTAAGCAAAAAACTAAAAGAAAAATCCCTTTGAGACAGAATCTTCAAGTTACAGTACCACACTCTGTTCTAACCAATATGAAATACAAAGGAAATTACTAGCTAACAAATCTATGAATGTTGAAGTATTAGAGTATGTTGTGTGAAAACCCTCAGATACAACTGAAGGGTCAGTCAAGCTTTCAATCCTGCTATGTTGTTATCAGTTGGTCTTGATCCCCTGATCATGACTGTTTAGAAATTATGGACACTGTATTCTCAAGCCACCTGGATTTGACTGATGTCCCTCTGGAGAACCCTGAACAGACTTTCTTTGTGGCTGAAGGCAGTTTCATCATCAATGGACATTGTTGTGCTAGATATGCAGTGGTGACCCCTGATTTGGTAGTTGAGTCCTCAGCCCTGGCCCCAGAAACTTCACCACAGAAAGCTGAACTGATAGTCCTCACTAGAGCACTAACAATAGGAAAAGAGCCCTGTCTAAATGTGTACCCAGATTTCAAGTATACCCTTACAACCTTGCATGCATATGGGGCCCTGTACAAAGAATGAGGGTGAATAACCTTAGGAAGCAAGTCCATTAAGTATAGCCCCAAGATATTGATATTAATAGATACATACTGCCTATAGATCTCAGAATTTAGGAAAAGTAGAATGTATGAATAGAACCCTGAAATCTCAGTTGTCTAAACTTTGCCAAGAGGTTTACCTGAAGTGGCCCCAGGTTCTTCCCATAGCCCTTCTTAGGATATACTTAGCCCCTGCTAAGTCTTTAGGAGTTTCCCCTTTTTGAGATTCTGTATGGACAACCCCTGCCTATTGTATAGGAAATAAAAGGAGATATGAGACAGATAGGATCTGAAATTATTAGACATGAACTATTGGTTTTAAGTTCTGTTTTGCAGGAGTCTTCATACCTGAGTACAAAATCGATTACTCATCAATTTGCCTGCACCCCTGCATCCTTTCAAGCCTGGAGTCTCGGTGTGGATCAAAGAGTGGAGAAAGATACTGTTAGCCCTGCATTGGAGAGGACCCTATGTCGTCATCCTGTCAACTCCAACTGCAGTAAAAGTCGCAGAATTTGAACCTTGGATCCATCATAATCAAGTGAAGCCAGCAGCTGCTCTTGAACCTGATCACTGAACTACTGTACAGCATCCTGAGACTCCATTGCACCTCACCCTACGACAACAACCACGGACCTAAGACTTATTGGTCCCTCAGAAACTGCACTATTTCAAGACTGTTTGTTTATCTGAAGGTAAGCCTCGCATCTGGAAAAAAACTGCAATCGTCAGAAAGAGACTGTGTTGTGTTAAGAAATTGAATCTTCTAAGAGACTGTGTTTAAATACTCTGAAAAGACTGTTTTGATCTCCTAAAGAGTGAACTGCTCTAAGGAAGCAATAATAGCCTAAGAGACTATGCTATGATATTTTAAGAAATTGAGACATCCCAGAGGACAGTGATACTTTGGAATCTACAGCCCTACTCCTGCCAAAAAGTTGGTAGGTCTACGTACGGCAGAAGCTTGAGGATCTACAATCAACCCTACATCTGTTATCTGTTGTGGAAGTCGACAGTTCCACCAATTTTCCAGAGACTATGCCCATTATGAATTATTATTATTGCTTTATTCTGGCAACAGTTTTGGAGTGCTTTGAAATGACTTTTGCCTTATCTCCCTGGGCAGCCTGTATAAGTATAACATGAACTGGACCGAAGGTCACTCAGACCTTGATTTATCATTCTCCCTATTCTTGCATTGGTATACTCTCCAATCCAAAAGTTGTTCTAGATCTTGACTTTCTACAAGGCTATGCAAGCCACCGTTGCAATTCCTCATACCACCACCAGAACTTGTTTCTTGAACTTGCTGGAGCAATAGCATCTAGTCTCCACACTTCTGACTGTTTCTATTGTGGAGGAACTAAGATGGGAGATCAGTGGCCCTGGGAGACGCAAGAACTGAACTATTCTATCCTATACAATCAGACTGATTTACATAATACTACTAGTGAGTGGGTATTGGCCCACCCCATTGTTGACAGTTTGTGTTTTGTTTGGACTGGACCACACTCTACTACGAAGGATAGACAGCTGGTCTGTCTAAATCAGAAGCTTTACGACAGCACAACAAAGATGCAACCGAACCTTCTAATCCTTTAGTTCTTTTTCCCACTCTTGCCAAACTATGGACTTTGACTATCTGCTTGTTGCTCCCTTGTTTCTTGCCACTTTGCTTGCGAATGATAACTTCAGTTATTAATAACACTGTAGAGCGTAAGACAGCTACAAAGATACTAGCTATGTGAACTTACTACCCTATACCACAGAGTGATACCTTTACCTAGTATTATGTGATTTGATTCTCACACCTTATTAACATGCGGGTGAGAATAATCAAAGGGGGGAATGTGGTAGGCGAAGGCCTGTGATCCATGGTGTCTGAAGTGAGCAGACAGGCCTGAGCAGCTTGACCTGTAACTGAAGCCTGTAGTTAGGCCCAGAGGAATGAAAACCCCCTGAATGTTGACACCATAGAATTGAAACTTAACTCAGTTTAACTGAACATAGCTAAGCAGAAACGAAACTTAGAAAATATAGAAAAACAAGTTTAATTGGTACTGATAAGGTGTGCTATGCTTCTATGGAATTAATTAACTCTGCAAAAAGCAAGGTTACAGTGCCCTGCTTCCCATATGTTTTAACAAGCTAAGCGACCTTGGAGGAGAGATGTAACAAGTTAGAGACACTGACCATTGTAATTGGGACTAGAAGGGGGGCAACCAGGTGCTGAGCCCAGACCAGAGTCCCGGTTGGGTAGCCATATCAGTACCAGGACCAATAGATGGGTGAGAGGGGTACTGGGACCAATGAAAAGTTTGCCTATGCTTAGAATGGACAAGAAAGCTATAAAAGATGAAATTAGTCTTACCTGCTAATTGTCTTTCCTTGAGCTCTCTCCGGGCCAGTCCAGGGAAAGGTAGGGTTGTCAATCCCCCATAGTAACTGAGGACTGAAGGCTCCAAGCTTTTACTGTGAGGTGAAGCCACTCCCCCTTCAGGCAATCTGTCAGTCTCCTTCTGGCAAAGCAACTAAAGAGAAAGAAAATCTACAAACACAGATTAACCCTTGAAAAACTGATAACATTCCATAGTCTTTAAACAGTAATAACAAGACAAAGATGTCTCTATTTTTATTTTTATTTTTTTTTAACATTAGTTAACTAGCAAGGTTACTAAGCAGGTTGAAAATGTGAACTAAAAGCCCCAGATATCTCCTGCGAGCTTATATGATGGAATACTGTGGACGTTCACCAAGATCAAGCCAAGGAACAGAACGGATAGGGAGGGTCCCTGGACTGGCCCGGAGAGAGCTCAAGGAAAGACAATTAGCAGGTAAGACTAATTTCATCTTCCTTTTCGCTTCTCCGGGCCAGTCCAGGGAAAGGTAGGGCAGTACCAAAGCAGTACCTAAGAATGGGAGGGACCCGCCAAACCCGCGATAAGAGCCGAAGCTCCCACTCTGGCATCATCCCTGGCTTGAACATCTAAACGATAATGCTTAGTGAAAGAATGCAAGGAAGACCACGTCGCCGCCCTGCATATATCTACTGGAGGAACAAAGGCTAATTCCGCCCAGGAAGTCACCATGGATCGTGTGGAATGAGCTTTAAGACCTGTAGGTGGTGAAAGCCCCCGGGCAGAGTAAGCTACTGTAATAGCGGAGCGCACCCAACGAGCAATCGTCGCTTTAGATGCCGCTTGGCCCTTACGTGGACCGGCCCACTGAATAAACAATCTGTCAGTCTTACGAATCGGTTGAGAGAGTTTAAGGTACGTCTTCAACACCCAACCAAGATCTAAGTGCTTTAGCGCCTTGTCCATAGGGGAATCGTCGCGTTGAGAAAAGACTGGTAACACCACTGACTGGTTAACATGAAAGACAGACACTACTTTGGGTAAAAAAGAAGGAACCGTGCGTAGCAAGACTCTTTCGGGCAGAAATTGCAGATAAGGTTCTCTGCAAGACAACGCCTGCAAATCCGCAATTCGTCTTGCCGAACAAATGGCTACGAGAAAAGCTGTTTTCCAAGAACACTCTCGAATCTGTTTAGCACAGAGAGCCGATAAGGGCGATCGCGACAACGCCTCCAAAACCACATTCAAATCCCAAGGAGGTACAAGCGGGCGACGTGGAGGATGAATAAGTTTGGTTGCCCGTAGAAAACGCTGCACATCTGGATGTGCCGCCAAACGGCGTCGGCCAATTAACCCTCTAAAACAGGATAACGCCGCAACATGCACTTTAAGGGTATTTAGAGCTAAACCTTTATCTAAACCCTGTTGTAGAAAATTGAGCAGATGAGGAATAGTAGCAGACATTGGAGACACCTGTCTCCGAGAACACCAAGATTCAAAGAGCCTCCAGACTCTAACATATATCAAAGAAGTTCCTGGCCTCTTAGACCGCAGCAAAGTGTCCACTACGGAATCTGCATAACCCTTGCTTATCAAGCGAGACCTTTCAAGAGCCATGCCGTAAGCAAGAAGCGATCCACTCGTGGCATGAGAATTGGACCCTGATGTAGTTGATTCACTCTGAGGGGAAGAGGCCATGGTGGAGCCACTAGAAGACGGACGAGATCGGCATACCAAGGACGACGAGGCCAATCGGGAGCAATGAGAATCACCTGGCCGCGGTGTTGCGCAATGCGCTGTATAACTCGACTTAACATCGGCCAAGGGGGAAAGACATAAAGCAGACTGTCGAGGGGCCATGGTTGTACCAGAGCATCGAGGCCCTCTGACATGTGTTCTCTGCGCCTGCTGAAGAAGCGGCTGGCTTTGGTATTGCTGAAGGTGGCCATGAGATCCATCACTGGCTGACCCCAACGCAATGTCAACTGGTGAAAGAAGGCCGCATTCAATTCCCATTCCCCGGGATCGAGAAGATGTCTGCTGAGATAATCGGCTTGAACATTGTCCTTGCCTGCTACATGCGCCGCCGATAGAGCCAAGAGATTGCGTTCCGCCCATTCCATCAACTGCTGACATTCGGAAAGAAGAGAAGGAATCCTCGTTCCGCCCTGCCGATTGATATACGAGACTGTCACAGCATTGTCGGAGAAAATCTTGACCGCTGTTCCTTTGAGTAATGAAGCGAAGTGAAGCAGAGCCAAACGAGCCGCTCGAAGTTCGAGTCTGTTGATCGACCAAGAGCGTTCTGTCTGGGACCAAGTTCCCTGAGTAATCCGAGACAGACAATGAGCTCCCCAGCCTGAGAGACTTGCATCCGTGGTGACTAAAACCCACGGCGGATCTTGCAAGGGAATCCCCGCGGTGAGATGATCGCGACTCAACCACCATTGTAGACTGAGACGTATCCCCTCTGGGTAGGACAGTCTCTGAGAAAGTGGATGAAGTTGCGGAGACCAGCGGGAGAGCAACGCCTGTTGTAAGGGACGCATGTGAGCCTTGGCCCACGGGACTAGATCCAGCGCCGCCGCCATGGAACCCAAGAGTTGTAAATATGTCCACGCCGACGGCGCCGTTAAATTCAGAAAGGCCTGGACTTGATGCATTAGCTTTTCTACGCGAACTTCGGTCAAAAAGACCTTTCCTTGTGCGGTGTCGAACAGCGCTCCGAGATAGGTTAACTGCTGCATCGGTCGTAAGTGACTCTTGTCCTGATTTAGCACCCAACCCAGTTGTTCCAGAAGCTGAACAACTCGAGCTGTCGCTTGAAACCGATTCCTCTTTCGAATCGGCCCTGATCAACCAATCGTCGAGATAAGGATGAACTCTGATACCCTCCTTCCGAAGCGCAGCCGCCACCACTACCATTAGCTTTGTGAACGTACGCGGAGCTGTAGCAAGGCCGAATGGCATCGCCCGAAATTGGAAATGACCGACAGGAAGGGCAAAACGTAAAAAACACTGATGCGCGGGACGGATAGGAATATGTAGATAAGCTTCCGTTAGATCGATGGAAGTGAGAAACTCTCCCGGATGAACCGCCCGAATAACCGTTCGCAAAGTTTCCATTCGAAAGTGGGGAACCCGCAGAGTACGGTTGACACCTTTGAGATCCAAAACGGGACGAAAAGAATCGTCCTTTTTGGGAACCACAAAATAAATCGAGTATCGACCGCAACCGTATTGGTCTAGAGGTACTGGTACTATAGCTCTCAGCTGCAAGAGACGATGGAGAGTTACCAAAATAGCCTGCTGCTTTCTCCCGGGAGCACAGGGAGACATCATAAAAGCGGGTAACAACGGACTGGCGAAATCCAGCGCGTACCCTTCCCGAATGATTTCTAATACCCATTTGTCGGAAGTAATGTTGGTCCAGGCCGCTAGAAATTGCTGAAGGCGACCTCCCACAGGCAGAAGCGACTGGACCGGCAAACCTTCATTGTGGCTTTTTCCCTGCGGGCTGAGAGGTTGCGAAATAAGATCTATTAAAACCTCTGGCTCCCCGAAAGGAATGATTTCGAAAGGTGGCACGTCCTCTGGAATAAGGAGCAAAACGTGCCCCACGAAACCTACGTGAGTCCCGGCCAGAACCACGAAAACTGGGAGTCGAACGAGTAGGCTTGGGTTTATCCTCAGGCAAACGACCGCCTTTAGAATCTCCCAAATCCTTCACAATCTTTTCCAAGGCCTCGCCGAACAGCAAAGTTCCTTGATACGGCAACTTGCTGAGACGTAACTTCGAGGAAACATCCGCTGACCAATTCCGTAACCACAAAAATCGTCTAGCCGCTACTAGTGAAGCCATGATTTTAGCTGCCATGCGCAGCAAGTCATAAAAAGCATCTGCCGTATAAGCCGCGGCAGATTCTAATTTGGCGACATCTGGTACCGCAGATGAAGTCTCTGAGGAAGTATCTCCCTGTAACCAACGAATGGAAGCGCGAGATACATAAGCTCCACAAATAGCCGACTGCAGCGCTAAAGCACTAGAATCAAAGGCTTGCTTTAGCAGTATCTCCAATTTCCTATCCTGTAAATCTTTAAGGGCTGCTGCACCTTCTACAGGGATGGTAGTCTTTTTGGTTACCGCGGAGATAAGCGCATCCACTTTTGGCATGCAAAATAAATCCTTTGCTTCTTGAGGTAGGGGGTATAAGCGAGATAAAGCTCTGCTGCCACGCAGTGAAGCCTCCGGACACTGCCACTCCGAATCAATCATTTGTTTGATCACTCGGTGCAAAGGAAAACACCTCTGCTCTGACTTAAAACCCTGCAGCAAGGGATCCTCCAAAGGCTCCTGAGAGGGTGTTGGCAGAGGCAAGTGCAGCGCTGACAAAGAATGGGAAATGAGAGCAGAGAGTTCCTCTTTGCGGAAAACTCTAAAAATATTAGGATCCTGACCAGAGGCTATCTCCCCATCCTCTAAATCTTCAGCTTCAAAATCCATAGCTGAGTCTGACAGAAATTCAGGATCTCCCTGCTGCACTGCCTGTGATAACAAAGGATCAGTAGCTAAACCCTGAGAATGAGAAGTGCCTTCTCCTGGATCTTCAACACTTGGAGAAGTGAGAGAAACTGGGACTGAAACAGGAACAGCAGGTAACTCTGAAGGCTGAGTAGAATGCACAAGAAAAGCCTTATGCAGTGCCAGAATAAATTCAGGTGAAAAAAATGAAAGCATCTGTTCCTGAGGCACAGTGGAAGAAATAGAAGGCTTATCTGAAGTAATTGTGTCTTTAGAAGACTTTGTTTTCCGTTTGTGAGGCTTCTGATGCTCTGCTAGAGCACTGCCCGGTGCAGCCAAGATGGCCGCCGTTCCCGCCTTTTCGGCGATTAAACTAGCCTCAGGTAAATTAATATGAGCCTTCTCAGACATTATAACAGCAAATTTTAACGTCTAAAATCCAGCCCAGTCACCTGAAACAACTTTGAAGAACCCAGAAACAATAGAAAAAATCGCCAAAATCGCCAGGGAACCCGCGGTTTTACAGGAGAGTAAAAAAGATAAATTAGCCTGGAAACACTCACCCGAGACTGAAAAAAGGCACCGGAGCACTGGTAGAACTGAATAACAGATCTCCGAAGGAGGTAAGAGCTGTAGAGCTAGAGGAGAAAGCTGGGGCCCCCCAGTATCACTCTGCCATTTGAATCGGGACAGTGAGAGAGGCAGGCTCTACCTCACACTGTTGAAGGAATGCCCGTTCAATATTCAGTCTGCTCTTAAAGGCATAGTAGCCTGTTCAAGTAAGTAAAAAACAAGACTATGGAAAGGATCAGCCCTGCTAGAGCCAATCAATAAAATAAAAGAACAATACAAGTAAAGATGAGGGAGAAGATAAAATCGATCCTCTATAGTTACTGAGGACTGAAAGACTGACAGATTGCCTGAAGGGGGAGTGGCTTCACCTCACAGTAAAAGCTTGGATCCTTCAGTCCTCAGTTACTATGGGGGATTGACAACCCTACCTTTCCCTGGACTGGCCCGGAGAAGCGAAAAGGAAGTTGTTGTTTTGCTAGAAACCATTGCTCAGCCATTTTGAAATTGCTTATTGCTTGAGCCATGTGCACATTAAACTGGCTTGGATCCCTGAAAAGACTCCTGGATTTATTTATTGCATGCTTATCTGCTGCTACAGATGTACACATATATTCAGCCATATTTTTAAAAATAACTCATACATTTGGTGCACCATTGAATATATAAGTACACCGTGCATGCTTGTAGCAAGATAGTGAAGAGGGCATATGGTTAGGCTGGGGAGGAAAATGGCAGGTGGAAAATTTTTTAAAGTGCATGTGCTTTTTCATTAGCTAATTTTGAAAGAGAATTTGAAAATGAACTACAAACTGTGTACGGTACGCAGACTTTGCAAATACATGGGCTACTGAGAATTGCTGCTGCAAAGGACAATAATTAAAATTGCCCACACCAAAATAAACTTCACAAAAACTTCTACTTAAAGGGTTTGCACCAATCAAAGCAAAAGTCAATGCAGGCTTTTGCTTTCATAATTGCCTCCAGAAACATGCACCAAAACTGCACCTGCTTTTTCTGCACATAATTCTTCTATTGGAACAGACACACATAGCTCCAATTATTTACTACTACTGATCATTTGTTTAGCGCTACAAGGTGTAGACAGCACTGCACAAACACATGTAAAAGGCAGTCCCTACTCATCAGAGTTTACATCTAATCAAGACAGACAGCACAGCAGCTGTGGACAAGCATACATCTAAGGAAATGGTAAGGAAACACAAGGGAGATGAGGCGGATCAGGATCCAAAAACTGAAAGAAGAGATGAGTTTTCAGTCTAAATTTGAAAAGGCTGTGAGAAGCAGCCTGATGTAGATTTTCAGATAGTTTGTTCCACGCATAAGGAGCAGAAAGGTGAAAGGAGCAAATTCTGGAGCTAGCAGTAGAACAGAAGGGCACAGATAGAAGGGATCTGTCAGAAGAACGGGGTTTCCAAGAAAGGGTGTAGGGAGAGATGAGAGAGGAACGGTAGTGAGGAGCTGCAGAGTGAATGCACTTACAGGTTAGCAGGAGACGTTTGAACTGGATGCGGAAATGGATAGGGAGCCAATGAAGTGACTTAAGGGGTTATATGAGCATGACGAGGCTGGTGGAAGATTAGCCGCACAGCTGAGTTTTGAACAGATTGAAAGGAAGAGAGATGATTCAGAAGGAGACCAGCAAGGAGGAGGTTGCAATAGTCTAAAAGGGAGGAGACTAAAGAGTGGGTAAGCGTCTTAGTAGGGTGTTCAGAAAGGAAAGGGTGAATTTTGCTAATGTTATAGAGAAAAAAACAACAGGTTTTAGCTATCATTTGTATGTGTGTAGAGAAGGAGAGGGAGGAGTCAAAGACAACCCCAAGGTTGCAAGCAGAGGAAACAGGGAGGAGTAGAACATTGTGCACAGAGATAGAAAAGGAGAAAGGGGAGAAGTGGGGGTTAGGGGGGAAATAAGCAGCTCAGTTTTGGCCTTGTTTAATTTCAAATGACGGCGAGACATTCCAGCAGCAATGTCAGCTAGGTAGGCAGAGATCTGGGCCTGGATTGTTGGAGAGATTTCAGGTGTAGAGAGGTAGATCTGAGAGTCATCAGTGTAGAGATGGTACTGAAAGCCATGGGAACAGATGAGCACAACAAGGGACTGGGTATAAAGAGAGAAAAGGAGAGGGCCCAAGATAGACCCTTGGAATACACCAACTGAGAGTGGAATAGCATCTAAAAAGATGCTTATAGCGCCGATCTAGGTCCTCAGCATATCTCTTGGTAAACATATGTACATTATGGAATGAGCATACTTTTACTTACTGACAGGTTCAGAAACAGTCAAAGCCCAACTTCCATGCTAAAATGCTATTTCACCCATGAATATGGTTCTGATTATTGCTCTCTAAGGGGGTCATAAACAGGCCCTGTGGCAGACAGCTTACGCTAACCATTAATGTTGTAGCCATTACAGTCTTTATAGGCAAATCATTTCTTAATTTCAACAAGAGTTCCTGAAGCTTGTCAGACGGCTGCCTGGGTGAGAATCTTCACAGTCTTTGCAAGTGCATATCTCTATATGATTTGCAAGGTATTGTGGGCAATGTAGTTCATTCACACCAGACACAGCTGCTGACAATAATTTAGTTGTGCTCTTGGGTAAAGCCAATAAGATATTTATTTATGGGGTTATTTCTCCCAACACAGATATGCTTGGTAGCACATAAATTAGGTTACTTGCTTTCAGTGTTAACTTGGAAAAACAAAGTCAAAATCAGGAAAACAACAAATGAAAAGTCACAAAGCAAGAAACAAACTGTTCTTTTCAGGTTAACTTCTGATTACTTCCCACATAGATACAGAAGTGATTCTCTCCTAGCTCACAAGCAATTAGGTAAGGCTTAATTGCTAGCAGTTACCAGCTGAAACCCCTTAGCTGGCTTGCCTTCCACTGTGTGGGTCAAATCCTGCTTCAGGAGCTTTTCTGAGTAGATTATAGAACAAATTTGTATTTCTTTGTGATGGTTGCTGTACTTTATAACAGAAAGTTACCAACGGAGTTTAGATAGAGAGCAGTCCATATAAACAGGATCCTCATCTGCTATTATTCCCCCTTGTTCAACAAGCATGGGTTCAATATCATGGATTGGCAGAGATGAATCTCTCAATGGAGCATTTTCAGGAGAATACTTGTTTCCCTGCTGTCTTTCAAGGTTATAGCTAGGGCATAGATCAGTGTTCATACCTGAGCTTCCATTGCTGCTAGAGTTCCTCTCTATATAGCCTGGCCAGTATGTAGTCCAGTTCTTATGTCCAGCCTTCCAATCCAGATCCCTGGACACTGGATCTCTCTTCACATACCTTCTGGCATGGGTCTCAGGGTCCCTTCCACGTGCAGCCGTCTCCCTCACAGGTAGCCTCTGGTGATTCCTAGCTCTGCAGCACCATTCCTCTGGCTTTCCCAAGTCCAATGGTGTATGCTGGCCCTTGGAATACCTCCCAGTATACGTACTGCTTTGGACTCTTCTAGACCTCTCAAAGGCTTTTCTCTTCCTTCTTCCAAAGGGTCTCTTTCCCTCTCTGTCCGTCCGGTTTGGCTTCTGCTTCTGATGATCCTTCAGATGAAACTGATGATCAAACTCAAGCTGATTCTCAGGATACTGAGGACAATTCTCTGGATATCCAAGGTGATCATGAAGATGGTCATCTGTAGAATAAACTCTACTCTTATTCTGCCTGGATGAGTGCTCCTCCCTAACACAGCGCAGCTGTGCTGAATCAGGCCCTGCCCTTTGAGATGAGTGCTTAGGGATTACCTCATAGCCCTCCTGATTGAACACACGTTTCCCCACTTCAGCTCCTCTAATGGCTGTTGGAAACCTGGTGCATTCTGGGACTGGTAGTCTTTTATGGCAAAATTCTGTTTTCTCATTTCTACCAGCACTGACAGGTTGCTTGTTCAGAGACACTTCACCTTTTCTATAGCCCCTTCCTGAGCTATGATAAGCTTCCTTATCACAAGCTATATCAATCCTGGAGAAAACTAGACCCTTTGCAAACTGAAATGTCTTTAACTGAACCAACATACAAATTATTTAAAGATATTATTTACAAATTTTCTGAATCATATCTGAAGGCTAACAATGTGATCTTGAAAGCTACTCTACAATTTCATTTCTGGATAATTATTATGTTGGTCCAATTAAAGGAAATGCAGCATGCAAAGATTGTTTCAGTAAAGTCCATTCTTTTGAAGGTGGTCAAACTGCATCTAACAACAAGTTCCAAGTCACTGATACACTTGGAGAGTGTAGTAAAATCACCTTTATTTTAAGCTGAGCTGCAGCATCTCCTGTTTTGGGCAATCAGTATGCATACATGTGCTTTCATCTTTCCTTTATTGCTTTAGTGACTTCTTTGGCTTTGTGCTTAATATATGCCTATCCTCTCTTGATGATGATTGCCCAAAATTAAAGCTCATAATACAAATCTGGCCAGACAAAGGCCTGATACAGTACATAAGTGATATCCTTTTTTCTTGCTTGCTACATTATACACAAAAAAATCTTGGAAATCTGCAAACTACACTATTTAAATAAGGTGGATTTGATTGAGGATAAACAAATGAATTCCACTTTTCAAAAAGTGTAGTGGTTTGCTTTGCTAGCCCTCAAATTGCAAGTAGGTGGCAGTAGAGACATTTCAGCATCAATGTTAACTGCAGAAAACAATAAAGGGAAAAACAAAAACAATTGGAGTTACCCATACATCCAAATAAATAAATAAATAACAGCTATTTTATTTACTCTCCATGAGTCTGTATTATTAAGCAGAATTCACCAGGGAGTCACTTCCTAACATTCCCTAAACCCTCCTGCAGTAGTGAAACAGAGGTCACACTCTGCCAAATGAAGAGTATAAATCTACAGATCAAAAGATTCCAAAAGTCGTTCCCTATAAAATTCTAAGTAAACATTATACACATTATTATTTTCAGAGAAAGGCAACGACTAATCTCGTATTTAAAACAGCATCATCCTCTGTGCTGTAATATTAATGTCTGTAACCAGTAGAAGAATTTAAGATATCAAAGCAAAAACAATGTTAGTGGTTGTTATAAGCAACGAGGAGAAAGAAAGAAAAACCTTTAAAAAACCCCTAGAAGTTACAATACAGAAATAGCTTTGAAACGACTTCATGGTAGAAAGCCAACAGTTACGCAGGAGAAGGTGGTCTGAAGCAAGATACCTGAAATAAGAGATACTGGCCAATGCTGAAGTTAGAATATCCTGACAGGTAGGGTGTGGTAAGGGCTAAAGAAGCCAGGTGTGGAACAGTTACGCAGGAGAAGGTGGTCTGAAGCAAGATACCTGAAATAAGAGATACTGGCCAATGCTGAAGTTAGAATATCCTGACAGGTAGGGTGTGGTAAGGGCTACAGAAGCCCAGGTGCGGAAAGAAAGCATAGTTACTCACCTGTAACAGGTGATCTCCGGGAACAGCAGGAATTTAGTCTTCACATATGGGTATTGTCAGTACCGATGGAGCCTGCGCGGGAACGGTCCCCAGCGTCCACTAGGAAAGCTTTTGAGAGCATCCCACAGCACCTGCGTGCTGCCTTCCCGCTTTTCACAACTGTCCCTCTCCAGTTGAGTTTAAAGCTGAGACAAAAGAGAGAGGGAAAGAGAGAAAGAGATAGATAGAGAGATACAACTCCTAGGGGAGGTGGGTGGGTTGTGAAGACTAAATTCCTGCTGTTCCCGGAGATCACCTGTTACAGGTGAGTAACTATGCTATCTCCAGGAACAAGTAGGAATGTACTCTTCACATATGGGGACTCCCTAGCTGCAGATGCCAGTGAGAAACCCTAGAAGTTGTGTGCCCTTGTGAAAGGGCTCCACTTCCCCCAATGGATCTCTGGCATCCTACCAGGGATGGTGGGTAGGAGTTGATTAAGTATGGAACAGGTGTTGAAGAATAGCCTGACCAAACAAGGCATCCCAGCGGGAGTCCTTGTCTAAGCAGTAATGGGCTGTGAAGTTATGAACCGAAGCCCAAGTAGCTGCTCGGCAGATGTCGTCAATAGACACAGAGTGAAGATGAGCCATAGAGGCTGCCATGGCTCTCACATTGTGAGCTGTGACATGGCCTTCCAGAGGAAGGTTTTTACTCTCATAGGCAAAAGATATACACTGTGCAATCCAGTTGGACAGTGTTCTTTTGGAGACTGGAAGTCCCAAATGACTAGGAGCAAAAGCAACAAAATGTTGAGAGGACTTCCTATGTTGCTGTGTCCTTTGTAATTAAAAGGCCAGAGCCCTTTTACAATCCAAAGTATGAAGATTCCTTTCTGCATTTGAGGCATGAGGCCTTGGGAAGAATATAGGAAGGTAAACCGCTTGGTTTAAATGAAAAGGTGACACCACCTTTGGCATAAAGTGTGGATGAGTCCTAAGGACTACCTTATCATGATGGAACCTTGTATATGGAGGATCAGCCATCAATGCTTGCAATTCACAGATGCGACGTGCTGATGTGATTGCAATAAGAAAGATGACCTTCCAGGAAAGGAATTTCAAGGAGGTAGTGGCTAATGTCAGACGGCTGCCTGGGTGAGAATCTTCACACTCTTGGCAAGTGCATATTTCTATATGATTTGCAAGGTATTGTGGGCAATGTAGTTCATTCACACCAGACACAGCTGCTGACAATAATTTAGTTGTGCTCTTGGGTAAAGCCAATAAGCTATTTATTTATGGGGTTATTTCTCCCAACACAGATATGCTTGGTAGCACATAAATTAGGTTACTTGCTTTCAGTGTTAACTTGGAAAAACAAAGTCAAAATCAGGAAAACAACAAATGAAAAGCCACAAAGCAAGAAACAAACTGTTCTTTTCAGGTTAACTTCTGATTACTTCCCACATAGATACAGAAGTGATTCTCTCCTTGCTCACAAGCAATTAGGTAAGGCTTAATTGCTAGCAGTTATCCAGCTGAAACCCCTTAGCTGGCTTGCTTTCTACTGTGTGGGTCAAATCCTGCTTCAGGAGCTTTTCTGGGTAGATTAAAGAACAAATTTGTATTTCTTTGTGATGGTTGCTGTACTTTATAACAGAAAGTTACCAACGGAGTTTAGATAGAGAGCAGTCCATATAAACAGGATCCTCATCTGCTATTATTCCCCCTTGTTCAACAAGCATGGGTTCAATATCATGGATTGGCACAGAGGAATCTCTCAATGGAGCATTTTCAGGAGAATACTTGTTTCCCTGCTGTCTTTCAAGGTTATAGCTAGGGCATAGATCAGTGTTCATACCTGAGCTTCCATTGCTGCTAGAGTTCCTCTCTATATAGCCTGGCCAGTATGTAGTCCAGTTCTTATGTCCAGCCTTCCAATCCAGATCCCTGGACACTGGATCTCTCTTCACATACCTTCTGGCACAGGTCTTAGGGTCCCTTCCACGTGCAGCCGTCTCCCTCACAGGTAGCCTCTGGTGATTCCTAGCTCTGCAGCACCATTCCTCTGGCTTTCCCCAGTCCAATGGTGTATGCTGGCCCTTGGAATACCTCCCAGTATATGTACTGCTTTGGACTCTTCTAGACCTCTCAAAGTCTTTTCTCTTCCAAAGGGTCTCTTTCCCTCTCTCTCCGTCCGGTTTGGCTTCTGCTTCTGATGATCCTTCAGATGAAACTGATGATCAAACTCAAGCTGATTCTCAGGATACTGAGGACAATTCTCTGGATATCCAAGGTGATCATGAAGATGGTCATCTGTAGAATAAACTCTACTCTTATTCTGCCTCGATGAGTGCTCCTCCCTAACACAGGGCAGCTGTGCTGAATCAGGCCTTGCCCTTTGAGATGAGTGTTCCATCCTAGCACAGCGCAGCTGTGCTGAATCAAGCCCTGCCCTTTGCAATGAGTGCTTGGGGATTACCTCATAGCCCTTTTGATTGAACACACGTTTTCTCACTTCAGCTCCTCTCATGGCTGTTGGAAACCTGGTGCATTCTGGGACTGGTAGTCTTTTATGGCAAAATTCTGTTTTCTCATTTCTACCAGCACTGACAGGTTGCTTGTTCAGAGACACTTCACCTTTTCTATAGCCCCTTCCTGAGCTATGATAAGCTTCCTTATCACATACCCCCCTGCTTAAGTTATTACGGACTGGTTTAACTGGTGAAACTTCTTTCCTACAGTCCGTAATACCTACGAGAGTGTTATCATTTTGAAGCTCACTTACTTCCTGACTGGCTTCAGGGTCATTATTATTTACAGGCCTCTCCTTCCAAGACTTAAGTACATTAATATGGTAGGTCTGCCTACGCCCTCTTGCATTTTCTACCATATAAGACACTGGGCTCACTTGTTTAACAACCTTCCATGGCCCTTTCCACTGTACTTCAAATTTTGGGGCTGTACCTGCTACTTGAACCAAAACCTTTTCACCAATGCTTAATTGGCGGCTTTTGGCCTTCCTATCATACCACCCTTTCTGGCGCACTTGACTGTCCTGCAGGTTCCTCTCAGCAACCTGCGACGTTCTTTTCAAACGTGCTCTCAAGTCACGTAGAAACAGTGGCACCTCCTGACTTCCTGGTTCAGGATCAATCCATTGTTCCCTCAAAATGTCTAACAAACTCCGTGGAGCCCTACCATACATCAATTCATATGGAGTTACACCTAGGGACACCTGAATTCTTTCCCTGCAGGCATATAAGGCAATGGGCAATAACATATCCCATTCTTTTACCTCTCCTGCTAACCCCCTTCTCAACATTTGTTTGAGAGTTTGGTTGAATCTCTCCACCAAACCGTTTGATTGTGGATGGTAGGCTGAGGTTTTCACGTGATGAATGCCAAAGGCATCCCAGACCTGGGCCAAATATTTGGATACAAAATTGGACCCTCGGTCAGTCAACACCTCTCTTGGGAATCCCACTTCACAAAACAATTTTACTAGCTCTAAAGCTATTGTTTTTGCAGAAACATTCCTCAATGGTATGGCCCAGGGAAACCTTGTTGCCTGATCTACCATAACTAGGATGTATTGGAAACCTCGGGGCGTTTTGACTAATGGGCCTACAATATCCATGGCAATGCGACCAATTGGGTCTGTGATAATTGGCATGGGGATCAATGGCACCACCGGTGGGTGAGCCGCTGTAACTCGCTGACACGCTGGACATGCAGCACAAAACTGGGCAGTTTCTTTGAAGATACCTGGCCAGTAAAAACGCATAAGTATTTGATCCAGCGTTCCTTGCATCCCTTTATGACCTCCCACTGGATGATCATGTGCTAGTCTAAGTACTAGCCCTTTGAAAGTTGTGGGTACCACCAATTGTTTACGTATGGTCCCATTTCTGGGGTCCTGACTCTCTCTATATAATATGTCATTATCTAGTCTGAATCTGGGCAATTCTTCCCTGACCTCCTGAGCATACTTAAAAGCTCGGGTGAGAGCTTGATCAGCTCGCTGCTCTTGTGGAAAGTTAGGAAACTTTGCCACTAACTCACTGGCACCCAGGGTAAACTTTGACCAGCTAACAACTCAGCCCTACCCTGTGCTCTGCAAAGTCTCTCACGCCGCTTTTGTGCTTTCAACTTTCTTACTTTACCAGATGATGGGGTTAATAAATCATCATGAGAGGGTAAGTCTCCTAATAACTCTGCCTGCTCCCCCTCCTCCTTCTGCTGGCTCTCTACCTTAGCCTGCGAGCGGGTGGATACAAGGCCCCTCTTATTACCCATAGTTTGGCCTTCTGGAAGCTTAACCATCTTTTTAGCTAGGGACTGAGGACTTCCAAAGAAAGGCCCGGGAGCTATTTTCATTAATCCTTCTCCCTCCTTCTTTCCTAGCCCTTTCACTAGACCCTGCTTAAATCTTGGCCAGTCTCTTCATAGAACCAAATCAAAAGGTAGCCTAGGCACCACTGCTAATAGGACTTCCTCTTGTTCCCCCAGGCACTTAACCTTTAGCCTATAGGTGGGATATGATGTTGCAGCACCATGAATGCATCTGATGTGAACTTGGCTTTCAGGGGTTCTAGGCACAAATCCTTCTTGGGCCTCTATCCTCTTCCAAAGCCTTTTTGACATCATACTCTGGTCTGCCCCAGAGTCTAACAAAGCATTTGTGGTAATTCCTTGCACATCAACCATCAAAAGAAATCCTTCTTTGGGCTGTTTTAAATCCACCCCCATTAAGCTAGTGTGTGTCTGGCATCTCTTTTCTAAGTGTCCCCATTTTCCACACTTGAAACATTTCTTTCTATTCCACTGTGTCATCTGGTTTGATACAGTACATTCATTTTCAGAAACATTTTTAATTATTTTCTTTTCTGATACAGCACATCTTGCCTCAGTACCAATCTTCAGAGGGCCACCCATTCTATGGCAAGCCTGCGTGGCTTCCAAGAATCTTTCTGCTAGCATGGTTGCCTCTCCAAGATTTTGGCAATTTTGCTGTATAAGGAAAGTGTGCAAATCTTTAGGGACCGCAGACATAAATTGTTCGAGCATTATAATGTCTAATAACATTTCTACCGTCTTTTGCTCAGGCTCCAACCATTTTACAGCTAAACCTCTGATTCTCTGACTCAGAGCCCTGGGTGTTTCACCCACTCTCAATGTAACAGCTCTAAACATTCGCCTATACTCTGAAATAGACAACCCTAGGCGATCTCTAATAGCAGCCTTTACATCCTTATAATTCAAAGCCTGGGCTGCTGGCATTGCTCTGTAAGCTGCAAGCGCCTCTCCAGTTAATGAGGCTGCCAGCCTTACTGCCCACTGGGTCTCTGGCCATGCTAATGCTTGTGCCACTCTTTCAAAAGACTCTAGAAAATCATCAACATTATCATCTGGAGTTAGCTTCCCAAAACTAAATGCCCCAATCCCTTGATTGAGTCCCACACTGTCCATATGTGGTGTACCAGTATTTACTGCTGGTCTTGCATCTGTTCCACTTTGGCTCTGCAGCTGAACTAGGGCTTGCACCAGATCAAGCACTGGCTTCTGCTGGTCCATAAAGGCTTTCATAGCAGTGTCCTGAGCCTGCTGTGCTAGCTCCTGTTGCCTTCTAAACTGTGCTGCCATCCACTGAGGAAGTTCCTTTGGATCCATCTTGATCCCTGCAAGAAATAAAGAAAAAAAAACCCAAAGTGCACCACCTTCCAAACAGGTGTGTTTTTTTCTACTTTTTTTTTTTTTTTCAATTACCCCTGTGCCTTACTCCCATCCACCACTAGACATGCCCAGGTACTTATTACCTTGTCTCAGTGATGAATCCAGCTCTGCACAGGGTCTTTTCCTTCTGGGACAGCTTCCTGGAACAACCACTTCTCCTCCAAAGTGCAGTTGAGGGAAAATCTTTTTTTTCCAGCTTTAAACTTGAACTGTAGTTGTAATCCTCAGCAAGTAAATCCCCTTTGTGCAAAAGCAATCCGAAAAACTACGCCATTTGTCAGATGGCTGCCTGGGTGAGAATCTTCACACTCTTGGCAAGTGCATATTTCTATATGATTTGCAAGGTATTGTGGGCAATGTAGTTCATTCACACCAGACACAGCTGCTGACAATAATTTAGTTGTGCTCTTGGGTAAAGCCAATAAGATATTTATTTATGGGGTTATTTCTCCCAACACAGATATGCTTGGTAGCACATAAATTAGGTTACTTGCTTTCAGTGTTAACTTGGAAAAACAAAGTCAAAATCAGGAAAACAACAAATGAAAAGCCACAAAGCAAGAAACAAACTGTTCTTTTCAGGTTAACTTCTGATTACTTCCCACATAGATACAGAAGTGATTCTCTCCTTGCTCACAAGCAATTAGGTAAGGCTTAATTGCTAGCAGTTATCCAGCTGAAACCCCTTAGCTGGCTTGCTTTCTACTGTGTGGGTCAAATCCTGCTTCAGGAGCTTTTCTGGGTAGATTAAAGAACAAATTTGTATTTCTTTGTGATGGTTGCTGTACTTTATAACAGAAAGTTACCAACGGAGTTTAGATAGAGAGCAGTCCATATAAACAGGATCCTCATCTGCTATTATTCCCCCTTGTTCAACAAGCATGGGTTCAATATCATGGATTGGCAGAGATGAATCTCTCAATGGAGCATTTTCAGGAGAATACTTGTTTCCCTGCTGTCTTTCAAGGTTATAGCTAGGGCATAGATCAGTGTTCATACCTGAGCTTCCATTGCTGCTAGAGTTCCTCTCTATATAGCCTGGCCAGTATGTAGTCCAGTTCTTATGTCCAGCCTTCCAATCCAGATCCCTGGACACTGGATCTCTCTTCACATACCTTCTGGCACAGGTCTTAGGGTCCCTTCCACGTGCAGCCGTCTCCCTCACAGGTAGCCTCTGGTGATTCCTAGCTCTGCAGCACCATTCCTCTGGCTTTCCCCAGTCCAATGGTGTATGCTGGCCCTTGGAATACCTCCCAGTATACGTACTGCTTTGGACTCTTCTAGACCTCTCAAAGGCTTTTCTCTTCCTTCTCCCAAAGGGTCTCTTTCCCTCTCTGTCCGTCTGGTTTGGCTTCTGCTTCTGATGATCCTTCAGATGAAACTGATGATCAAACTCAGGCTGATTCTCAGGATACTGAGGACAATTCTCTGGATATCCAAGGTGATCATGAAGATGGTCATCTGTAGAATAAACTCTACTCTTATTCTGCCTAGATGAGTGCTCCTCCCTAACACAGGGCAGCTGTGCTGAATCAGGCCTTGCCCTTTGAGATGAGTGTTCCATCCTAGCACAGCGCAGCTGTGCTGAATCAAGCCCTGCCCTTTGCAATGAGTGC
This sequence comes from Ichthyophis bannanicus, assembly GCA_033557465.1. Lineage (NCBI taxonomy): Eukaryota > Metazoa > Chordata > Amphibia > Gymnophiona > Ichthyophiidae > Ichthyophis > Ichthyophis bannanicus. The sequence goes on from CM066032.1 coordinate 646,794,754, forward strand.
TTGGGGATTACCTCATAGCCCTTTTGATTGAACACACATTTTCTCACTTCAGCTCCTCTCATGGCTTCTTGGAAACCTGGTGCATTCTGGGACTGGTAGTCTTTTATGGCAAAATTATGTTTTCTCATTTCTACCAGCACTGACAGGTTGCTTGTTCAGAGACACTTCACCTTTTCTATAGCCCCTTCCTGAGCTATGATAAGCTTCCTTATCACACTAATGGCTCAAAAGGCGGTTTCATAAGCTGCCCAAGAACCAAATTTAAGTCCCATGCCACCGGTGGTGGCTTAATGGGAGGCTTAGTCAAAAGAAGGCCTCTCATAAATCTCGCTATGAAAGGATGAGAGGAAATAGGTTGCCCATTTAGAGGCTTGAAGGAAGCTGCAATAGCACTCAAATGAACTCTCACTGAATTGGTCTTAAGCCCTGCATTAGATAAATGAAGGAGATACTCCAGTAGTAATTCCAGAGGTATCGCAAGAGGGTTAAGATCCTTCTGCGAGCACCGTATGGTAAACCTTTTCCACTTGAAAGCATAAGAGCGTCTTGTGGAAGGCTTCCTGGAAGCATAAAGGATATCCTTTATCTGCTGAGAAAGGTTAAGACCATGAAGTTCTAGGCTTTCAGCAACCAGGCCCTGAGATGCAGAGACTGGGGATTGGGATGCCACAGCATCCCATCCTCCTGAGAAAGGAGATCTGGAGCAGATCCTAACTCCAGAGCCGGAGCTTGAGAGAGATGTAGGAACAGAGGGTACCACATATGCCGTGGCCAATGTGGAGCTATGAGAATCATATGACCTCTGTCTCTCTGAAGCTTGAACAGGGTTTTGGGAATTAGGGGAATGGGTGGGAAGGCATACAGGAAGTCCTGGCCGCAATGGAAGAGGAAAGTATACCTGTTATACATACTGTATACCCTTGATACCTGTTATACAGTTTAAATGTATTATACAGTTTAATTGTATTATAGTTCAATAATTGTTTGTTATATTGTAATACATTATTGTTACACAATTTTAATGTAATATAGTTTAATAGTTTAATAAAGTTTCTGTTATATTGTAATACATTAATCTGTTCCATACAATTCATGTTATAATGTAATATAGTTTATAATGTTCTATGTATCTGTTTTGACTTTTGTTGTAATGTAAACTGCTGCTGATCCTTGGAAGCAGCGGTATATAAAAGCTGTTCAAATAAATAAAATAAATAAATAAATTCCTGGCCTGACAACCCTGAGCCGGAATTATGCAACAGAACCTGGGAAGTTTGGCATTCAGTGGACTTACGAAGATGTCTATGTCCAGGGTCCCCCAAATTTGGAAAATTTTGGCCACCTGGTCTGCATGGAGAGACCATTCGTGTGGAAGCAGAACTCGACTGAGTCTGTCTGCCCAAGAGTTTTGAATGCCTGGAAGATACACTGCAAGGAGATGAATCTGATGCTCTCTGGCGAGGGCCCATAGTCGCAAAGCTTCATTGCACAGCGACAGAGAGCCTGTTCCGCCCTGCTTGTTCACACAGAACATGGCTACTTGATTGTCCGTTTGAACTAGGACTGTCTTGTAGCTGAGCTGGGTGTGGAATACTCGAAGAGCAAGGAAGATTGCTCTGAGTTCCAGGAGATTGATATGTGGATAGGTCTCCTGTGGAGTCCAGGTACCCTGGGTAGACAGGCCTTGCAGGTGGGCTTCCCAACCCACCTGTGAGGCATCTGTTGTTAGAGTGGCTTGGGGTGGAGGTTGCTGAAAAGGGGACCCCACCAAAAGGTTTTGGGGTGATTGCCACCATTGGAGGGACAAATAAGGCGATCTGAGTTTGCTATTTTGTCTGACAGGCAACCTGACGCCTGAGTCCATTGAGTGGATAAAGTCCAGTGGGCTGCACTCATACGGAGGCGAGCATAACGAACCACATGCATGGTGGATGCCATGTGGCCTAGCAATTGTAACATTTCCCGAGCAGTGAGGTGAGGTTTTAGCACTGCATGGGAAGCTAATTGCACAATGCGAAGGCAGCGGGGCTGTGGAAGGTAGGCCCTTGTCTGTCTGGTATCCAGCAGAGCTCCTATAAACTCTAAGGACTGAGTGGGAGCAAGGTTGGATTTTGGGAAGTTTATGACAAGTCCCAAATACTGAAGGATGCACATTGTGCAAGAGAGAGAAACCCTGGCCTCTGGCTCTGAAGGGGCTCGAATGAGCCAGTCGTCTAAGTAAGGGAAGACGAATATTCCTAGGGTGTGAAGAAATGCTGCCTCCACAGCCATGCATTTTGTGAACACCCTTGGTGCCGAGGCCAGGCCAAAAGGAAGAATCCTCTATTGGTAGTGCTTCCCTTGAAATAGAAAGTGAAGGAACTATCGATGAGTTGGATGGATGAGAACATGAGTGTACGCATCCTTGAGATCTAGAGAACAAAGCCAATCCTGACTCTGAAGTTATGGCAGCAGAGTTCCTAGAGAAATCATTTTGAACTTCTCTTTGAACAGGAATTTGTTCAATTCTCTGAGGTCTAAAATGGGTCTGTGTCCTCCTGTTTTCTTTGGAATAAGGAAATAGGGGGAGTAGAACCCTGTACCCTGTTGGAGAATGGGTACCTCTTCTATTGCCCCTTGGGCAAGAAGCATAGTGACCTCTTGACCTAACTGGTCATTGAGAGAGGTCTGAGAATTGAACTGTCTTACCATTGTAGGAGGGGGCATGCTGAGGAAATGCAGCTTCTACTCCTCTCTTACAATAGACAGAGTCCAATTTTTTGCTGTTATCTGCCCCCATCTGGGGGCAAAATGACATAACCTTCCTGGAATGGTGGAAGGCTCTGGGCCGTTCAGGGCCAGGAAGGCAAAGTTCTCTAGATAGGAGTCAAAGCCCCTGTGGAGGCTGAGTCTGCTGAGCCGGTTGAGGCTTAGCAGCTTTAGTTTTTCTTTGCCTAGGTTGTTGCTGCTGTCCCTTTTGGGCAGACTGACCTAAACGATGCCCCTGTTGGGTATAGGAGGGATAAAACCTCTTCTTCTTACTGAAGAATGGTTTCTTGTAGGATTTTTTCCTTGCAGGATCAGCTGTAGATCTAGACAATCTATCCAAAGTGATATTGTCAGCATCTATCTCATTAGCTTTTTCCTGCCAATTCTTGCCAAAGAGATTCTCTCCTGTGCAAGGAATATTCCCTAGTTTATCCTGTACCCAAATTTCCAAGAAAGATTTTATTTTATTTTTATTTATTTATTTACATTCTCTTATATACCGCGCTATTCTGCATCAGTGTGGTTTACATTGAACAAACTGAAATTACATTGAACAGGGCATTATAATTTGGAGATAACTATTTTACAGGGAACATGGGCTATGGAGGGTTAAGTGGCTTGCCCAAGACCACAAGGAGCACCTGTGGGACTAGAAACCCCAGTCCTTCCAGCCCAAGGTTGCTGTCCTCTAGTGGGATTTGAACCCCCGACCTTCCGGCCTGAAGTACCTTGCCCCAACCACTAGGCCACTCTTCCACTCCAAGATGCCTGGAGCCAGGCAATCCTACATGCACTTATGGCAATAGCAGAGATTCTGCTTATGCACTCAAAGCAGTCAAAGGCTGCACGATTCACAAACTTGGAAACATCCTGAGCATGTTTGACAAGGGTGAGGTAATCCTGCCTCTTATCATCAGGAAGGAGAGCGCTCATAAGCTCTAAATCTCCCGTGACCTCCTTAAGAAACATTTCCATATATAATATATAGGAACTGATCCTAGCAGAAAGCATGGAAGCCTGGAAGGTTCGACGTCCAAAGGCATCAAGAGTCCTACACTCACGTCCTGGAGGATTAGATGCATGCCTTTTTGCACTCTTGATCCTTCTCATAGCTGACTCCACCACCATGGAATGGTGTGGTAGCTGAGTCTTCTGAAACCCAGGACAAGGAGGAACTCTATACATAGTGTCGAGTCTTCGAGAGTGAGGAGATGTGGTTAGAGGTGTTTCCCACATCCTTAACATGAGATCATGCAAGATCTCATGAATAGGTAAGGTAGCTGCCTCCTTGGGAGCTTTAGGGTATTGTCGGATTTCTAATTCCTTTGCCCTAGGCTCTTTTTCAGGAGCCACTGTGATGGAAAGACCTCGAGCCACATCTCGGATAACATCCTGAAAGGACATATCCTCTGGTGGAGACATCCTACGCTGAGGAGAAGAAGAATCTTCAGGAAGAAGTACTCTGGTATCGGCAGATCTTTCAGAGTCCTCAGACTCATCTGAGGATTCAAAGTATCTCCGATCCGGGTGATCGTGCAAGGCACGGTACCGGTACTGATCAAAGTCTGCATCGGAGGGGTCCGGTACCGACTTGTCGATACTGGATGGATAAGCATGACTCGGTCCCGGTAGAATACCTGCCGATGTCGATGCAGTCGGTACCGGTTGAATTGTCTGAAGCGGTTTCAGGGGCATTGAGGCCGTGAGAAGAGCCGCCAGACTGCGTTCAATAGCCAAGAATCTCTGGTCTATTGACGCTGCCGATGCTTGGGTATCTGTACCGGATGAAGCAGCCAGTACCCCAGAGCATGGCACCAGTAGTTCTGCCGAGGTTGAGGCCTCGAGAACATCCTGGAGCCCCGTTAGTGCTTTGGAAGCTGAAGCCTCCCGCTGGGGCAGTTTTGCCGGTGAAAGTCCCTCAAGGGCAACGCCAGAGGCATCTCAATGCTTAGAAGGAGATCTACCCTTTGAGGACTGGCTAGATTTATTTTTAGTTACCTGAGATCCATGGGAGGAAGACGAAGCCCTGGAAGACATTGATGCCACAGAGGCTGCATCAGAGGGAAAAAGGGTGCTAAGTTTAGCAGCTCGGTTCTGCCGGCCCCTTTTTGACATCATCCCACAGGCAACACACTCCAAAATAGAGTGGTCAGGACCTAAACATTTGAGGCACCACTCATGGGTGTCGGTGACGGAGATGGTACCGCCACACTTAGAACACTTTTTAAAACCCGAAGCGGGTTTTTCCATTTTAAATGAAAACGTTGGGCCTAGTGCCCAAAATGGCGCGTGGCACCTGAGGAGAAAATAACTGGAAAAGACTCCAGAAGAAAGGGGGTTTTTTTGTTTGTTTTTTTTAAAAAAAGAAAGAAGAACCGGCTGTACCGGTGTAGCGTCGAAGGAAGGCAGACACGACCACAAAAAAGAAGAATAGGAGGGAATTATTTTCTGCGTTGACAGGATGTACGACCTGTCGGCTCCACAGAAAACGAAGAACTGGAGAGGGACAGTTGGGAAAGGAAGGAAGGCAGCACGCAGGAGCTGTGGGATGCTCCCAAAAGCTTTCCTATTGGACGCTGTGGAGCGTTCCCGCGCAGGCTCCGTCGGTACTGACGATAACCATATGTGAAGACTACATTCCTGCTTATTCCTGGAGATATAAGCGAATTTCATTTACTTCAAACTGCTTCAAATAAGAAAAATACTTTAAATTGTTGGTGTGTGAATTCCAGAGCTCTAAAAGACTGGAGAGTAGAATGTATGGCACTAAGGGGCATGTTTACTAAAACGCAGGTGCTTACCACACATTAATGCCTGAAAAATGACCATGGGGTAGTGCCAGACCTGTGCTAAAAAATGGATACATGCCTGGCAAGTCCCCATGTAGCTAGCACGTGTTACACACCGCTTCCTGTTTTTGGTGCAATCGTGCACTTAATGCCTCCCACTGAGGTAGCAGGGGCGCACTTACTGCCAAGTGCATAACTGCCAATTAGCGTGAAATAAAGACACTCGCATTAACCATTACGAGCATACTCTGCCCCTAAACTGCCCAGTCTCTGCCCCAACCCATGCTATGAGGTTAGCACTGTATTTTTAGTGTACCCACATTTTTGCAAGATGCTAAACACTGTGCTACCCATTAGCACACTTTAGTAAACATGTCCCTAAATAAAGTACAGTTACTTATCTGTAACAGGTGATCTCTGGGAACAGCAGGAATAAGTCTTCACATATGGGTACGTCGGTACTGACGGAGTCTGCGTGGGAAGACTCATTCCTGCTTGTTCCTGGAGATAGGCAGAGATACCAGTCATCTCAGAGACCCGGTGAAAGGAGAAGAATCAATCAGACACTGTTGGGTTGGTATTCAAAGGTATTTATCTGGCTAAATGTCTTAACACTAAGGCTGTATGTAAGGACAGTGGTAGCTATGTGGAGAGTGCCAGGGTGGTACATGGATGGAGTGTCACGTTGGAGAGCAGTGATACTCAGACTGCTAAACTAATAACTATTTAGATAAAGTTAGGACAGCTTTTTTTCGCTGTCCTAACTTTATCCAGATAGCGGACTCAATATCACCACTATCCAGATAGTTCCTGTGCTGACTACACTATACAGTTATTCAGTGCTGCCCACAATCTGGATAGAGGCAATAGAGGCACCCAGACTGTGGTGTTTAAATATTGACCCACGTGATTCTAGAGCACAAATTACATTGAAATGGTAGAGTGAATAAAATTAGTGGAGGGATGGTGTTATATATGTTAAGGATGGGTTTAAAACAAGATTTAGACAAGTTCCTATAAAGCACAGTTACTTACCTGTAACAGGTGATCTCCGGAACAGCAGGAATTAGTCTTCACACGTGGGAGACGTCGCCGACGGAGCCCGCACGGGAAAATGCTCCCCAGCATCCAATCAGAAAGCCTTTGGGAGCATCCCCCGCGCCTGCACGGTGGCTTCCCGCCCTTCCCACTGCCTCTCCCCAGTTGAGTTTCATAGCTGAGCCGGCAGGAGAGGAGAGGAAGGAATAGAGAAAAAGAGAGATACAACTCCCAGGGGAGGTGGGCGGGTTGTGAAGACTAATTCCTGCTGTTCCGGAGATCACCTGTTACAGGTAAGTAACTGTGCTATCTCCAGGAACAAGCAGGAATGAGTCTTCACACATGGGGACTCCCTAGCTTAGGATGCCCGGGGAGATCCCATAAGCGCAGCCCAGACGGGATGGCATTTGCCCAGCCTGAATCTCCGGCATCCCCTGAGGGATGGAGGGCAGGAGTTGAATAGAGGAACAGCGAATCCAAAGACTACGGAGGCAAGTCTAGAGTGCAGAACAGGTACCATTAGGATACAGCGAGAAAACCCCCAGGCTACGGGAGTAGGCAGAGGGGAGCATGAAGAGAATCATTAAGCATGTAATGAGTAAATGACCTAGTACCATACAGAGCTTACCGGCCATTAAGTTTCTACTGAATTAATGGTTTAGAATCCTGTACTGCTTACCCACCGGGGTGTCGGAAGTAGTCCTGTGATGAAGGCACTGTAGACGCAGTAGTGAGGTCATCAAGGAAACTTCTCCGCAGCGGGGAGGAAGTTCCAAATCCGGAAGGCCATGGGATCCAGGCGTCAGCTGGGTCAGGAGAAGGACGGCAGGTCTTCCAGGGGGCTCACGGCAAGCTGAGCACTCCCTTAGGAGTAGAGTCCATAACTCAGAGGACCAACAGTGGAAGACAGTCCGAACTAGCGAGCCTATCCCGGAGAAGAGTAGAGGTGTACCCCGGAGCAGAAGGGGTACACAGTCTGCCCTAGCGAGAGATAGGGAGACAAGGGTCCGGACCTCCGGGAGGAGGACCTAACTGAAAAAGGGACTGTTGACTTCACAGCAGTAGGGTGCCACCAGTCCGCAGCCCGACGGGGATTAGGCAGGCGGACTGGCCGGACCCCCTGGGGGGGGTGAGTACCGGCCATAGGGGGAAAAGCGGTAAACACAGGTACTGTGGGGATCCCCCAAGGCGCCTGCCAAGTAGGTGATATCTAGTATATCTAAGCCGGTGGACATGGGGACGCCCCCTCCGGTACTAATGCAGGCACGCCGGGGGGCCTGCCTCCATGAGCAGCACTCAGGTAAGGCGGATCTGCCATTGATCCCCAGAACGTCCACCCGGAGAGGTGGCCGCAAGATCCGTCAGGAGAGGGATCTTTCTCGGAGGGCAAGGGCAGATCTAAGAGCGCGGTAGCGCGGGGGACGGAGATAGCATCAGTCCGGTAGAATGCCGCAGGGGTTGGAGGCCCTAATGTGTCCCCAGGACCTGCGCGTAGAAATTGTCCCCCGCACAATCGGGGGACATGAGGGTATAGTCCCTGGAGAGTATAGGGGGACTATAGCGGCTGGAGGGGAATTCCAGTACGGAAGCAATCAGCAAGAGGATACTGGCTGAGAGGGGTTCGGGGACGTACCGAAGAGTAAGTAGGGTGACCGTGGGCCAGAGCGATCACAGCGTAAGGTGGTCTCCCTTTCCCACGGAGGAGAAGACCTGAACCCCTAGATAAGTCCCCGAACATTTTCCAACTGGACGAGCCCCAGAGTAGAGCTCTAGTCTAAACTTCTGGTAAGGAGGTTAAGAGCAGGCAGCCGCCCACCTGAGCCTAAAAATGCTTAGTATGAGAGTCCTGGCGCGGGCCTGGGGACATCAACCCGGGGTGAGAGGTCCCTTGCTTGGGCGCGCCTGGAGGGTGGGTGGAGGGCTGACATTTCCTCTTCCTAGGGAAGGGGGGTCTGGAGGGGCGTTTACCACCACCGGGGGGGAAGCTGGGCCCTAGGCTGGCTGCTAACTCTGGGAAGGTTAGCGAAGCACTGTGCGACCTGACGTAAGGCTTCGCTATTGAAGAGGTGATCTCTGTCGCAGGGAGAATTACCCAGGATGTGCTGTGCCCGTCGACACAACTCGGACGCCTGCAACCATGCCGTGCGGTGTGCTCTAATGGCATCAGCAGAGGCTCTGCTGACCGACCGGAAGGAGTCCAGTGAAGCACGAGAAAGGAACCCGGAGATATTCCTGCAATGATAAAGAAGCAGGGAATATTCAAAGGCCTTGGTTGCAGATACGAAGGTGGATAACCGAGATAACCTCTCGGTGACGTCCCGAAGCGACAGACTCATATAAAATATATATGAAATAATTCTGGCCGCCAGCATAGACATTTGGAAAGCTTGACGTCCTAGAGTATCTAGCATCTTCGAGGTGCGGCCTGGAGGGCGAGAAGCATGCCTCTCCTTGCTTCCAGCCTTCCTCAGCGCAGATTCCACCACAATGGACCGATGTGGAAGCTGGTGGTGCCGAAACCCCGGGGACGGAGGCACCCGGTACAGAGCCTGCATCGCAGTCGGCGGCGCCGGAACCCTCAAAGGCGACCGCCAAGCCCCCAGCAGGAGATCCTGCAGGGCGGGATGCTGAGGAAGCATCGCGGCTGCCTGTTCCGCAGGGCCTGGGCTCGGATCCGGGATAGGGATGGCCAGCAAGTCCGCCATGTCAAGGAGGAAATCCTGAAAAGGCGGCTCTGCCAGAGCAGTTATGGCGGGAGAGGTCGCCCGGGCACTAAGAGGCCGCTCGGGCCGATGCCCGCTGGGCAGAGGAGGGGACCAACCGACCCGGATCGGGGCAGTCAACATGGCGTCGTCGGCTCCTGGAATTGATTCCAAGCTAGGCATCGAAGAAGTCGATGGCACCGACGGCGCCGCAGGAACCGGCCTCGGCCCCGAACCCGGGGGCGGCGCTTCACCCCGTGACTGGAGCGAATCCGCGGCCGCTGGAGAGCAGGGGCCAGCGGTCTCTGCTCTGCGCTGCGGGAGAGGACAGGGGCCGATCCCGAGACGTGCCGTGGCCAGGCTTTCAAGGCTGGACAATGACTCCAGGCTGGGCATCGAACCGAGCGAGGAGATCGACTCCGTCCTCGAGGCCCCCGGCGAGAGTGATCGCGCCGGTGGTGGAGATCCCGAAGCGTGGATCGGAACCGCGCCGACCGGTGCCGCAAACATCAAGGGTCCCCGAGGACGGTGCTCGGAGGAGAGGGGGTCATCTGACGCCGGCGCCGATGTCGATCGGCGGGCACTGCCCGGCGCCGGGCTCCCTCTCGAACCCGTCCTACCCGGAGAGAAATCCTTCCGGGGCATATGGCCCGTCCCCGAGGGGACCCCGGTCACCCGACGACGAGTCCCTGCGGGGGTGAGGGGGAGTGCAAAGCCCCTGCGCCGTCGGGGTACCGTAGCGGGGCGGCGCAGACCCAGATTGGGTCGAAGCGGTCAAAGACCCCGAGGCCCCTTCTCTAGGGAAGGTCGGGGCCCTCGACGGCCGCGTCAATGCCGGGGAGTCGCCCGTGCGCTGGCCGACATACCCCGAGGTTCCCGGGGAAGGTCGATGGCGGTCCCTCGTGCTCGACGCCCCTGCCGTCGCCGGTGGAGCGGCGCTGCTCGAACCCGGCACCACCCTTGCGCAGGGCTGGGATACCGGCGACCCAGCGCGGGTCGAAGCGAGCGGCCCCGAGGGGAGGGAGGCCAGATGACCATCCCCGGCGCGGGGCAGAACCACCGACGCCTGCGCCCTCGAAGCGGGTACTACCCCCGCGCATGACCTAAACGTAGGGCCGTCAGACAGTGTTGAGTCGATCGGCCCCCGAGGTGCCGAGGGCAGCGGCTGGCGATCCCCGGAGGGGAGCGGGTCACTCGACATCGATGCCGACGGGTCAGCACCGCCCAAAGCGGATACCACCCCCATAGGAATGCCATACCGGCGCGAGTCGGTCGGCCAAAGGAGGCGCCGAGGACCACAGCCGCCAATCCCCGGTGAGGAGCAGAACGCTCGACACCGATGCCAAGGGGCCGGTACCGCCCGAAGCGGGTACCGCCTGCGCGCATGGCAGGGCTGAAGGAACGCCAGGCTGGACTGAGTCGATTGGCCCCAGAGGCGCCGAGGACAGCAGCCGACGATCCTCGGTGAGGAGCGGAGCGCTCGACACCGACGCCGATGCCCGGGGCTCAGTACCGCCCGGAGCGGCTACCACGCCCGAGCATGGCTTGGATGTAGGGAGGTCAGACCCGGTCGAGCCGATCGGCCCCGAAGGCGCCGAGGACACTGGCTGACGATCCCTGGCGAAGAGTGAAACACTCGATGCCGACGCCGATGCCGGGGAATCGGCACCGCTCGAAGCGGGTACCTCCCTCGGGCATGGCTCGGGAATGTTCTGTGAGGAGCGAACCTCAGGAACATCCCGAAACCCCGTAAATGCTTTGGAGCCCGAGGACTCCCACCGGGGTATATCAGCCAAGGAGGACTTGAGGGGTTGGCCGGAGCCGTCACCATGCCGCGCATGAGACTCGCCCCTCAAGACTCGGCTAGTCTTAACAGACTGTTGTGTGGTTACCTGATCCTGGAGAGAAGGACAACCTGACGACCGCGCCTTTGGCGCGAAGACGTCGTCGAGGGATACCCGAAAGAGGGAGGGTCTTCTCCCGACACTGTAGCCCGGGGAATCCGGGGAAAAAGGGTCAGGCCCCAAACAGGAGAGGCACCGGGCATTGGAGTCCACGTGGAAACTTAAGTCCCCGCCGTGAGGCTGGGGGGAAGAAGGCTCCATGCCCGGGTCCTCAGCACCCGAAGGGGGCGACGAAAATTAAATGAAAACAATTAAAAGAAAGAAAGAAAAAAGGGGGGACACGGAGGTGCCACCGTCGGCGAGAAAGCCGCGACTACAGAAAAAAGGAAAATTTTCTGCGGTGGCAGGAGGGATGTCCTGCCTGCTCCGCGGAAAACGAAAAACTGGGGAGAGGCAGTGGGAAGGGCGGGAAGCCACCGCGCAGGCGCGGGGGATGCTCCCAAAGGCTTTCTGATTGGATGCTGGGGAGCATTTTCCCGTGCGGGCTCCGTCGGCGACGTCTCCCAAGTGTGAAGACTCATTCCTGCTTGTTCCTGGAGATGATCCATAAGCCATTATTAGCCAAGGAGATTTGGGAAAGTGATTATTTATACTTTGGTGTACACAACAATGAAAATAGTTAAACAGATCTACTTTCGGACATCCTACTGGTTTTCTTTTGACTTGGACTGGCCACTGTTGTAAACAGGATGCTGGCCTTGATAGGCCTGCGGTCTGATATAGCATAGAATGTCATTTTTTAGTAGAGCCTCTTTTCTGGAACGCATGTACAGATAAGTGTACATATCTACATAGATTAAAAGCAAAAAATACTCATACCTGACCCCTCTCTCTCTTGGTTAGATTGGATGCAAACCCTATAAGATATGAGGTAACATAATTGCACATATGAACTTGTGACAAACACAATTCCCTAAAACAAAAAAAAAAGGGGTATTCTATTTTCATCATGTTTTAATGATGCCAGATGGCATTTTAGAAGGGAAGTCTAGTTTGAATCTGGGATATCCAGAGCAGAAAGTTCAAAAATCCGGGGGAGTGGCAGCAGTGAAGGAGGCACATATAAGTGTCTTCTGAAATCACTATATCTCTACCCCGAAAAATGAACGTCCCCATAAACAGTTTAGAGGTGAGCCCCATGCAGGTTGCAAGGCTGGGTACATGCATGATTGTAGGTCATTTCAGAAATGCGGATGTCCCACGACTTACACAGCCTCAGAACTGGTTACTTTGACATGTTGACAGGGGTATTCCAGAAGGAGGCATCTATGGTAAATTTGTACATCCTGGCCTGCATTTTAGATACTCAGACATGCGGCAACAAGTCAGTAACTCAGACATGTGGCAACAAGTCAGTAAAAAGTTTGGAGTATGTATTTATGCTCAGGTTTCCTCAGGCAAGAAATAAAACTGTGGCGATATAAGCGCAATATGTGCTTCCCCCGGAAATATTACATCCATGAAAAAAGCCCTTTTTTTCCACCTTATCTGGGTCAGGAGCAGATATAGGCATGGACATCCCACCAACCACAGCCAGATGTGTTTCTGCCATTCTGAAATTGCATCATGATGTGCAACTTCCTTGTTCCACCCAGGCAATGCCTCCATCATACCCCTTTGGTACATGGATGTTCTTGCTTTGGGGCTATCTATAAACCTAAAATGGTCCTGGGGATGTCTCTGTGGTTTACACATCTAAGTGACCATTTTTAGACATCCAACTCATGAACTGAGCTGACATGCCCTAAAATTTGGTGTTGATAACACATCGAATAGGAAATTTATTAGCGGGGAACAAATACACATGCACACATGGGATGATTATTTGTCTCTCTCCCTTTGAAAAGTAGGATAACTATTTCTGGAGAAAAAAGCTGCTTACCTGCCAAGAATGATTTCCATAAACAGCATTAAAATCTGCCAGACAAGTGGTTGATTTTATCCGATAAAGAGAACTTCCTAGATAGATCTAGAAAAACTCAGAAGCTTGTCACAAGCAGGCACAGGACCTTCTATCCTGCCGCAGCCACTTGCGTCTTCCTCAGGCATATATAAAAACTGAAGAGGAGAAGTGTGGAAATGTGTAACCGATTATTCTTCTGTCCACACAAAATTTAATTTGACTTCTATTCTGCATTTACATGGTGGTGCACCTATTCAATGTAGATTACAGGCAACTTTATTTGATAGAAAAATTGTCTCCTTGCTCTTCTGGTGGATGGCTGAAAGGCAACAGCTGCAAGGAAAGCACAGTTACTTACCTGTAACAGGTGATCTCTGGGAACAGCAGGAATAAGTCTTCACATATGGGTACGTTGGTACCGACAGAGCCTGCGCGGGAACGCTCCCCAGCGTCCAAAAAGAAAGCTTTTGGGAGCATCCCACGCGCATGCACGCTGCCTTCCCGCCCATTTACTTCCCTCTCATCAGTTGGATTTGTAGCTGAGACCGAAGGAGGGAAGTAGACAAATTAGAGAGAAAAAAGAGAGAGAGAGAGAACAACTCTTAGGGGAAGTGGGTGGGTTTTGAAGACTTATTTCTGCTGTTCCCAGAGATCACCTATTACAGGTAAGTAACTGTGCTATCTCCAGGAACAAGCAGGAATGAGTCTTCACATTAAATCATAACTGCCAAGCATTAGACCATTCTTTCAGGGTTTTTAGATCTTTCCTCATGTTATCCACTTCCTTAGAAGTGTCCACTCTGTCGCAAATTTTTGTGTCATCTACAAAAAGGCAGACTTTTCCAATCAGTTCTTCTGCAATGTTATTCGCAAATACATTGAACAGTATCGATCCCAGGACCAAACCCTGAGGCACGCCACTACGCACCTTCCTTTCTTCTGAGTGAATTCCATTTACCACCACCTTCTGTCGTCTGTCAGTCAACCAATTTATGGTCCAGTTCACCAGCTTGGGAACTATCCTCAGGCTGCTCAGTTTATTGATAAGCCTCCTATGAAAAGCAGTATCAAAGGCTTTGCTGAAATCTAGGTATATCACATCCATCGCGTGCCCTTGTTCTCTAGTCACCCAGTCAAAGAACTCAGATTTGTTTCGCATGATCTTCCCCTGGTAAAACCATGTTGCCTCGGATCATGCAATCAACTAGTTTCCAGAAAGTCCACTATTCTTTATTTCAAGAGAGCCTCCATTACTTTTCCCATCATAGAGGTAAGGCTCATTGGCCTATAATTTGTCATCTCTTCCCTATTACTACTTTTGTGAAAAGCTACCACATCAGCCCTTCTCCAGTCCTGCAGAACTTCTCCTGTCTTCAAGGATCTATTAAAAAACATCTGTTAAAGGCCCTACCAGAACCTCTCTGAACTCTTTCAGTGTCCTGGGATGTGTCCCATGGCCTTGACCACTTTCAGTTTTCCAAGCTGGTCAATTACATCATCTTTTATGAATGGTGTGGTATCTACGCTATTCCCATTTCTATATTTGTCACTTAAATGTGGTCCTTCTCCAGGATTTTCTTTTGTGAAAACAGAACAAAAGTATTTGTTTAGCACTTTCACTTTTTCAATGTCACTTTCCGCAAATCCGTCCTCGGCACTTTTGAGTCCTGCAATTCCACCTCTTATTTTCCTCTTTTTCCGAATATACTTGAAAAACATTTGGTCTCCACACATCACATCTTTAGCCATCTTTTCTTCTACCTTTGCTTTTGCTATCCTTTGTCTCTTTTAGCTTTATCCTATATTCTTTTCTGTGTTCCTCCTTTTGAGAGCTTCTGAATTTTATGAAAGTTGTATTTTTTTTGCCTTTATTTGTGCAGCCACTTATTTGGAGAACCATATAGGTTTCCTTTTCGTTTCATTTTTATTTACTTTCCTTATATATATACATACATACATACCTATCTCTCTATACATACACACACACACACACACACACATTGCCCCTTTTGTTGCCTCTTTTAGTTTAGCCCACTGCAATTCCATTACCCTGATCTCCTCCCACCCTGCCAACTTCTCCTTCAGGTACTTTCCCATTTTACTGAAGTCAGCGTTTTTGAAGTCTAGGACTTTGTTTGCTGGAAGTGGACTCTGCCTTGGCTTTTTACCTCAAACCACACTGTGTGATGATCACTGCTGCTCAAATGGGCACCCACCCAGACATTCGACACGCTATCTCCGTTGATGAGTACTAAATCCAGCATCAAACTTTCCGTGGTTGGTTCCATCACCAGTTGTCTGAGCAATGCTTCCTTGAAGGCATCCACAATCTTTTTAATTCTTTCCAGATTTGCAGAAGGAATACTCCAATCCACATCTGGTAGATTAAAGTCACCCAATATGATCACTTTCCCCTTCATAGCTACCTCTGCAATATCAATGATCAAGTCTTTATCCATTTCCTCAGTTTGAGTTGGAGTCTACACCAGTGTGGACGATAGTGCCATCTCCTCTTTCTAACACAATCCACAGTGCTGCTTCTTTTCCCCACATCCCTTGCATTTCAGCAGCTTTAATATTACTTTTCACATATAGGGCTACTCCTCATCCTTTTCTGCCTTCTGTCTCTTCTAAATAAATTATAGCAAGTTATGGCTATATCCCATTCATTCGACTCATTAAACCATGTTTCTGTAATGGTGACAATGTCTGCCAATTTCCACCATCAGGTTTTCCAGGTCAGGAACTTTGTTGGCTAGACTTCAAGCATTTGTGCTCATTGCCTTCCAGCTATTGTTGGTTGGCTTGCTTGTATTTTGGACATATTTTCTTCCAGACTCCTCTTACCTCTTGTCATTGCTGTGTGTATTAATATGATTACTATTACTAATGATATGTTTTTACTGGGAGTGACATCCTGAACTTGTTTTTTTCCATGCGTCACCCCCTTTCTCTAGTTTAAATGCTTGCCCACATATTGCCTGACTTTTTTGCTTAGGATGCTTTTTCCTGCCACAGAGAGATGCAGTCGATCACCACAGTACAGCCTCTTGTTCTATCTATTGCCCCAGTTGCCTATATATCTAGTAAGTAAAACATTAAATATCTCTGTATACATGGGTAAAAAGGGCAATATCTGGAAAGCTGTGTGTATCAATGCCCTATGGAAAGCACAGTTACTTACCTGTAACAGGTGATCTCTGGGAACAGCAGGAATAAGTCTTTACATATGGGTACGTCGGTACCGACGGAGCCTGTGCGGGAGCGCTCCCCAGCGTCCCAAAAAGGAAAGCTTTTGGGAGCATCCCACAGCGCCTGCGCGCTGCCTTCCCGCCTTTCCTAACCGCCTCTCTCCAGTTCGAGTTTTAAAGCTGAGACAAAGAGAGAGAGAGAGAGGAAAGGAAAGATAGATACAAAGATAGAACTCCTAGGGGAGGTGGGTGGGTTGTGAAGACTTATTCCTGCTGTTCCCAGAGATCACCTGTTACAGGTGCTATCTCCAGGAACAAGCAGGAATGAGTTTTCACATATGGGGACTCCCCAGCTAGAGATGCCTGGGAGATCCCCAAGGTTGTGAGACCCTGAGAAGGGCTCTACCTCCTCCCATGGATCTCAGGCATCCAACCAGGGATGGAGGGCAGGAGTTGATTAAGCATGGAACAGGTGTTTGAGAACAGCCTGACCAAACAAGGCATCCCGGTGGGAGTCCTTGTCCAAGCAGTAATGGGCTGTGAAGGTATGAACCGAGGCCCAGGTGGCCGCTCGACAGATCTGGTCGATGGACACAGAATTTAGATGAGCCATAGAGGTTGCCATGGCCCTCACATTGTGAGCTGTGACATAGCCCTCCAGAGAAAGATTCTTGCTCTGATAGGCGAAAGAAATACACTGAGCAATCCAATTGGACAGTGTTCTCTTAGAGAATGGAAATCCCAAATGAGAGGGATCAAAAGCAACAAAGAGCTGAGAAAACTTTCTATGTTGCTATGTCCTTTGTAAGTAAAAGGCAAGAGCCCTCTTACAATCCAGGGTATGAAGATTCCTCTCTGCACTTGATGCATGAGGACCTGGAAAGAAGACAGGTAAGTACACCTCTTGGTTAAGATGAAAAGGTGAGACCACTTTAGGCATAAAGTGTGGATTGGTCCTAAGGACTACCTTATCATGATGGAACCTTGTATAAGGTGGATTAGCCACTAAGGCCTGCAGCTCACTGATGCGGCGAGCTGAGGTGACTGCAATAAGATAGATAACTTTCCAGGAAAGAAATTTCAAGGAGGTAGTGGCTAAGGGTTCAAAGTGAGGCTTCATGAGCTGACCAAGAACCAGATTCAAGTCCCATGCCACTGGAGGTGGTCTAATGGGAGGTTTAGTTAAAAGAAGGCCTCTCAAGAATCTTGCAATAAGAGGATGAGAGGAAATAGGTTGTCCATTGAGAGGCTTGAGAGATGCTGAAATAGCACTCAAATGGACCCGTACTGAATTCATTTTGAGGCCTGCATGGGAAAGATGCAGGAGATACTCTAGTAAAGAATTCAAAGGTATTGCTAGAGGGTTAAAACCCCTCTCAGCACACCAAATGGTAAACCTTTTCCATTTAAAAGCATAGGAACGCCTAGTAGAAGACTTTCTGGAAACATGAAGGATATCCCTCACTTGCTGAGACAGATGCCAATCTTGAAGGTCTAAGCCTTAAGCAACCAAGCCCTGAGATGGAGAGATTGGGGGTTTGGGTGCCACAACGTTCCCCCCTCCTGAGACAGGAGATCTGGTGCAGATCCCAAGTCCAGGGAGGGAGCTTGAGAGAGATGCAGGAGTAGAGGGTACCACACTTGGCGTGGCCATCGTGGAGCTATGAGGATCATAGTCCCTTGATCTCTCTGAAGCTTGAACAGAGTCTTGGGAATTAGGGGAATGGGTGGAAAGGCGTACAGGAAGTCTTGACCCCAATGAAGGAGGAAGGCATCCTTGGCCTGAACTCCCTGACATGGAATTCTGGAACAGAATCGGGGAAGTTTGGCATTCCATGGACTTGCAAAGAGGTCTATGTCCGGGGTTCCCCAAATTCGAAAGATTCTGACTATCTGGTCCATATGGAGGGACCATTCGTGTGGAAGCAGAACTCGACTGAGTCTGTCTGCCCAAGAGTTTTGAACTCCTGGAAGGTATACTGCCAGAAGATGAATTTGATGCTCTCTGGCGAAGGCCCACAATCTCAGAGCTTCGTTTAAAACATAGCTACTTGATTGTCAGTATGGATGAGGACTGTCTTGTAGCTGAGGAGGGGCTGATGCTGCATTAGAATATTCTGATCCATCGACGCCATCAATGTCTGGACGTCGGTAGCAGCAGATTCCACCGGTACCCCAGAACATTGTAACAGGTGATCGGTCGAGGCCGTGCCATCGATGTCAACCTGTGACCCCATAGGAGAAGCTTTGGAAGCCGGAGCTTCCCGCCGGGGTACTTTTGCCGGTGCAAGATCCTCGAGGGCAAGCCCGGAGGCATCTCGATGCTTAGAGGGAGATCTACCCTTCGAGGACCGGCTGGATTTATGTTTGGTTACCTGAGATCCATAGGAGGAAGAAGAAGCCCTGGACGACGTCGATAGTAAAATAGGATATGAACCATTCAAGGGTTTTATCTTTGATGCCTATTTGAGAGAGTCTGGAGATGAGCGTGATATGGTTTACAGTGTCAAAGGCCGAGGAAATATCAATGAATATGAGAATGAAGGCTCGCTTGGCATTATCGATACCTCTGATGATTGTATCAAATAGTGCTGTTAGGAGCGTTTCTACACCATGATATGGGCGAAATCCATATTGATGTTCATCTAATGGAGCTGATGAGTCTATATAATCTTGCAGTTGTACAGGGTGAGCCAGTCAAACCTGCATTTTTGAAATGACTGTAAAAAATAAACGGATGGATATTTCAAAATTTTATTGTTACTATCTTAATGTACATTAAAAAGCATTTAAGAAACAACATTCACTGTTTAAAAATAACGCCAGTAAGATGGTGTCCTTCCCGATTGAGACATTCTTGTAGGCGATTTCTGAAACTGCCCATCACATCACGGAGCATACGCTGAGGAATTCTCTCGATTTCCAACCGGATTCTCCTCTTGAGTTCCCCAAGCGTTGGAGGTCGTTGTTCAAAGACTTTACTCTTCAGGTACCCCCACAAGAAAAATCGCACACTGTGAGGTCGGGCGATCGGGGAGGCCAAGAAATTGCTCCATTTCGGGATATCACCCGATTTGGAAAAACATTGTTGAGAACATTCATGCTCACACGGGCTGTATGACTTGTGGCACCGTCTTGCTGGAATAAGGTTTCATTGTTCATTCCATGTTGACAAAGCTGAGGAATGAAGAACGAATGCAACATTTCCGAATAGCGTTGTGCATTCACAGTAACTGCTTGCTCCCTGTCATTTTCAAAAACATACGGGCCTATGATTCCCAATGAGGACATTGCGCACCAAACTGTTACCTTGCTTGAATGGAGTGGTTTTTGATGGAGTTGTTGAGGGTTTTCATCACTCCAATATCGGAAATTTTGTTTATTCATAAAACCGGAGAGATGGAAATGTGCCTCATCGCTCATCCACAGGTTGTGAACAAGGTCCTCGTTTTCATCAAACATGTCCAACAACGTTTGACAAAAACGCCGTCGAGCTGCAAAATCGTTTTCTTTCATAGCCTGAACAACCTGAATTTTGTACGGGTGATGGTGTAAATCTAACCTCAAGATTCTTCGGACGCTCGTGTTTGCCATGCCAAGCGCAGCACTCTGTCGACGCGCCGATCTCCGAGGGCTTCTTTCCACAGCAACTCTCACGCGGTCAATATTCGCGGGAGTTCGCACTGATCTTGCACTGCCACCCCTTCTGCTTCTCGTTTCACCAATTGCTTCAAAGTTTGTCACCCACAATTTGATTGAATTAACAGACGGCACTGGCTTATTTCGATTAATTTGAAAATTCGTCCGGAAACGACGCTGAGCGGCTGCATAACTACCACTTTGGTAAAACGCTTTCACAGCGAATGAACGTTGTTGTTTAGACCACTGCTCCATGGCGACTGAAATGCTTAGTTGTGGGGGACACAATGGTAACCTTGCTAACTCGCTCCGCCCACTTTCACGGCTCTCCTGCCCTTTTCAAAAATGCAGGTTTGACTGGCTCACCCTTGCACAATCTTTTCAATAATCTTGGCAAGAAAAGGAATACTTGCAATGGGGCGATATGAAGTTGGGTCATTGTTGTCTAGTGCTTTGTTTTTTAACAGCGGTCGAATTGCTGACCTTTTTAGGACATCTGCTATACATCCTTGTTGAAGAGATTGGTTTACTATGTTCAGTAAGTCTGAGGCAAGTTCTGTTTTTGTTGATTTTATCCAAGTCACTGGACAAGGATCAAGAAGAGAGGTTGTTGTATTTAGGTTGGAGATTGTCTGAAGTAGGAGTTTGTTGGTAATAGGGTGGAAGGCTTTCCATTCCAGGTGGTTATTATCTGGAAGAGATAGGCTAGGTGGGGTGAAATGGCTGTTAAGTTTGAGTTTATTTGCAAAGTGATCAGCAAGTATTTGCGGGCTAATACAAATTTTGTGGGAATTGTTGGATGGGGATTTGGTTAACGATTTGACAATCTCAAATAGTTCTCTAGGACGATTAATAGCTTTAGATAAAGTTTTAGAGTGATATTGTTTTTTAGCGTTATTAATCGCATCCTTGTAATCTTTGAGTAGTGAGAAATATTGTATTCTGAGTTCGTTAGTTTTTTTCCTTCTCCAAGTAGATTCCATTTTTCTAAGACCTTGTTTAGATTCCATTTTTCTAAGACCTTGATTAGTAAGATCTTGTCTTACTAATCTGTTATGTTTTTTTGAAGGAGTGAATAATCAGGAGGACAAAGGTGAGTCGGTTGATATTGTGTATCTGGACTTTCAGAAAGCCTTTGACAAGGTCCCTCATCAGAGACTTTTGGCAAAACTAAAGAGTCATGGGATAGGAGGCAGTGTACTTTTGTGGATCAGGAACTGGTTAAAAGATAGAAAGCAGAGGGTAGGGCTAAATGGCCAATTTTCCCAATGGAGAAAGGTGAATAGTGGTGTACCCCAGGGATCTGTGCTGGGTCCGCTGCTTTTTGACATATTCATAAATGACCTGGAAAGTGGAATAACGAGTGAGGTTATCAAATTTGCAGATGACACAAAACTATTTAAAGTTGTTAAAACCCAAGAGGATCGTGGAAAATTGCAAGAGGATCTTAATAAATTGGAAGACTGGGCATCAAAATGGCAGATGAAATTTAATGTGGACAAGTGCAAGGTTATGCACCTAGGGAAGAACAACCCAAACTATGGTTACACGATGCAAGGTTCCACATTAGGAACCACCACCCAGGAAAAAGATTTAGGCGTCATTGTGGATACCATGTTAAAACCCTCGGCCCAGTGTGCAGCGGCGGCCAAGGGAGCAAATAGAATGCTAGGTATGATAAGGAAAGGAATGGAAAATAAAACAAAAGATATTATAATGCCTCTATATCGTTCCATGGTGAGACCGCACCTTGAATATTGTGTGCAATTCTGGTCGCCGTATCTTAAAAAGGATATAGCGATTTTAGAAAAGGTTCAGAGAAGAGCCACCAAAATGGTAAAGGGGATGGAAGGATACTCCTATGAAGAAAGGCTAAAAAGGTTGGGGCTCTTTAACCTGGAAAAGAGACGGCTGAGGGGAGACATGATAGAAGTCTATAAATTAATGAACGGAGTGGAACGGGTAAACGTAGATCGATTGTTTACCTTATCAGAATATAGAAAGACTAGGGGACATGCAATGAAGCTACAGGGTAAACTATTTAAGACTAATAAAAGAAAATATTTTGTCACTCAACGTGTAATCAAACTCTGGAATTTGTTACCGGAGGATGTAGTAAAGGCTGTTAGTGTAGCTGGGTTTAAAAAAGGTTTGGACAAGTTCCTGGAGGAAAGGTCCATAAACCATTATTAAGAAGGGACCCAGGATATCAATGCTTGAACCAATACAAGCATTGTGGAACCTGTGTCCCTTGGGGAAACTGCTAGGTACGTATGACCTAGATTGGCCACTGTTGGAAACAGAATACTGGGCTTGATGGACCTTGGTCTGACCCAGTATGGCATATCTTATGTTCTTCTGTCCTCTAAAGCCCTTAGGCTCGTTGGGAGGGCGTTCCATAGTGTGGATGCCAGTAGTGATGGAGCTCTTCTTGACGTATTTTGCTTAGTCTTGTGATATCCTGAAGATGTGCTGATCATGTTGTCATTATTGTTCCTCCTTGGTCTATTACTGATGTTCCTTGTTATGATTTCTTGTAGTGCATCTGCCGAAAGATGGTGGACGATTTTGACGATGATCAAGACCATTTTAAATTTTGCTCTGGCCACCATTGGGAGCCAGTGTAGTTGCCATAAGATGGGGGTGATGTGTTCAGATCTTGGCGTGTCAGTGATGATGCGTGCTGTAGTGTTTTGCACCATTTGGAGTGGGTGTAAGGTCTGCTGGGGGAGGTCTTGATATAACGAGTTTCCGTAATCAAGCAGAGGTGTGATGAGTGCTTGGCACACTGTGTGGAAGTGGTCCTGGCGGAGTTGTGGTTTAATCTTTCTTATGGTCCTCAGACGTTGATAGGCTTTGCTTGCGGTTTTGGCGATATGAGATTTCAGGTTCAGAGCTCTGTCCATTGTGATGCCCAAGTACCTAATTTCCTCTTTGACTACTATGAGTTTGTTTAGAAGGCTGATATTATGTGGTGGAATGAAGGTGGGGTTCCTGGTGACGAACACTGCCTCAGTTTTATCGTAGTTGACCATCAGGTTACTGTGTGTGAGCCAGACATTCATGTCTTCAAGGCATTTGGTTATTGTTGTGGTGTTAGGTGCTAGTAGGTTGATTGGAGCATACACCATGTTGTCATCAGCATATATGTGATAGTTGAGTTTCTGTCGTCTGATGATGAGTCGTTAGTGGGATGGGAACAGCTGGGGGATGTAGAAAAACAGTGGGCAAAACTGAAAGGGGATATTTTAAGGGCAACCAACCTTTTTGTTAAAATGGTAAATAAAGGCAAAAGGAAAGGAGACCGCTATGGTTTTCTAAGGAAGTAGCTGAAAAAGTGAAGAAAAAGAGGGAGGCCTTCATGAAATACAAGAGATCACAGAGAGAGGAAGACAGGCATCTGTATTTGGAAAAACTTAGAGAAGCTAGCAAAGTAGTCAAGAAGGCAAAGATTCAAAAGGAGGAGGAAATAACCAATGCAATAAAATGGGGGGATAAGACATTTTTCAGATATATTAGTGAGAAGAGGAAGGGCAAGAGTGGTATTGTCAGACTCAAGGGTGCAGGGGGGGAATATGTAGAAGCTGATAAGGATAAAAGCGGAATTGCTTAACAAATATTTTTGTTCTGTGTTTACAGATGAAGAACCAGGAGCAGGACCTCAGAAAACATCCACAAATAGGAACAGAAGCGAGGGACATCTTGAACAATTTTCAGAAGACTGTGTTCGTGAGAAACTAGCTCAACTTAAAGTAGACAAAGCAATGGGACCGGATGGGATACACCCTAGAATACTGAGGGAACTTGGGGACGTTCTAGCAGCTCCACTGACTGACCTTTTCAATGCCTCGTTGGAGTCGGGAGTGGTGCCAAAGGACTGGAGAGACGCTCATGTGGTGCCTTTACACAAAAGCGGAAGTAAGGATGTGGTTGAAAACTACAGGCCGGTTAGTTTAACTTCGGTGGTGAGTAAATTATTGGAAACGCTGCTGAAAGAGAAAATAGTGAGGTTTCTGGAGTCCAGCGGATTACAGGATCCGAGGCAGCATGGATTCACCAGAGGCAGGTCTTGTCAGACAAATCTGATTGATTTCTTTGACTGGGTGACCAGGGAGTTGGACCGAGGGAGAGCTCTAGATGTGGTGTATTTAGATTTCAGTAAAGCCTTTGACACTGTTCCCCACAGGCGACTTATAAACAAACTGAGCACCCTAGGGATGGACCCTAAATTTACTGCTTGGGTTAGAAATTGGTTGGGTGGGAGGCGACAAAGAGTACAAGTAAATGGAGCTCACTCTGAGAAGAAGGATGTTACCAGTGGTGTGCCCCAGGGATCTGTCCTTGGTCCGATTCTTTTTAACATCTTTGTTAGTGATATAGCGGAAGGGCTGTCGGGTAAGGTTTGCCTCTTTGCGGATGATACCAAAATCTGCAATAGAGTAGACACCCAGGAAGGTGTAGATAACATGAGGAGGGATCTAGCTAAGCTTGAAGAATGGTCTAGAATTTGGCAGCTGGGATTTAATGTTAAAAAATGTAAGGTCATGCATTTGGGCTGCAGCAATCCAAGGGAGCAATACAGTATAGGAGGTGAAGTACTTTTGTCCACTAAAGAAGAGCGGGACCTAGGCGTGGTTGTGTCTGATGATCTTAAAGTAGCTAAACAGGTAGAAAAGGCGACGGCAAAAGCTAGAAGGATGCTTGGGTGCATACGGAGAGGAATGGCTAGCAGAAAAAAGGATGTGATAATGCCTCTGTATAAGTCTTTGGTGCGACCTCATTTGGAGTATAGTGTGCAATTCTGGAGACTGCACCTTCAAAAGGATGTGAACAGGATGGAGTCGGTGCAGAGGGTGGCTACTAAAATGATTAGTGGGCTTCATTATAAAGCATATGAGGACAGACTTAAGGATCTTAATATGTACACCTTAGAGGAAAGGCGGGATAGAGGTGATATGATTGAGATGTTTAAATACCTCCGTGGCATAAATGTTCAGGGAGAGAGCCTCTTTCAATTGAAAGCAAGTTCTGCTACGAGGGGACATGGGATGAGGGTGAAGGGAGATAGCACTGATGACAGGGCAGATCCCTGAGGTATTCCTTGCGCTGCGGGGAACTGCAATGATTTCTTTTAGGTGCATTTGACTTGCTGTGTTCGATCTTCCAGGTATGAGGTGAACCATTTCAGAGTGTTCTTGCACAATCCTATCTGTTGCAGGCGCTGCAGTAATCTGGAGTGGGACACTGTGTCAAAGGCTGCTGAGATGTCTATGAACACTAGCAGGAATCCATTTTTTATATTATCTATGCCTCTTATAAGGTTGTCAAAGAGTGAAGTGAGTAGCGTTTCCACACCGTGCCAGGGTTTAAAGCAGGGGTCTCAAACTCAAATTGCTTTGAGGGCCAAATGAGGACTTCTAAAATAACCCGGGGGCCGCATGAGATGTGGGACCTCATTTGCATAAGGGACCTCATTTGCATAAATATTTGCATAATGTTACCATACCCTAACTTTTAGTAAACATGCCTCTTAATGAGTGCATGAATAAAGAAAGACTAAAAGATTTCTACATTACTATAATCCAGTGCCAACCGCCAGGCACATTAGGAACTACTACTGCTGTCCCGATCGCTCTCACCCTGCCGCCGCGGCACCTGAACCCTGCACCCAGAAGAGTCTGCTGGCCCCTTTAAGACTGGCTCCCCCTCCAGAATTCACTAGACCTAGCCGTGCCTAGCATTGCCTGCATTCTCCTGCTCTGGAGCCCCCAATGCTGCTCCCCTATCCTGCCACCATCTACTACTGTAAGTCCTGATGCCGTCAGCCAGTCCCATGAGCAACAGCAGATCCAGATGTGTGGTGACCATAATTGTACACAGTACTCAAGGTGCGGTAGCACTATGAAGCAATAGAAGCATTATAATACACTTTAATTTATTCTCCATTTCTTTTCTAATAATTTATAGCATTCTATTTGCATTTTAAGTACCTCTGCACACTATGCTGAGGATTCTGTTTCCTGAATGGTGACTTCTAATGTGTACCTAGCATTTTATAGCAAATATTTGGATTATTCTTCCCTATATGATTAGTTTTCACTTATCTACATTAAATTTCATCAGCCATCCAGATGCCCGGTCTCATAAGGTCCCACTGCAGTTCCTTACAATCTGCTCGCGATCTAATGGCTCCGAACATTTTTGTGTTACCTGCAGATTTGGTCATCTCATTTGTTTTTTCCAGTTCATTTCTAAATATGCTAACATGCACTGGTCCTAATGCAAATTCTTAGGGCACTCCACTATTTACTACTTTGCGGGCCCCTCTGCCTGCTCTGAGTCCTCTCCTCCCTGCAGCATCAGTTCCAAAAGCGGCGGCTTTTCAGAGCCGCGAAGAGAGAGAGTTTCTCTCGCGCGGTTCTGAAGAGCAGCGAGAGAGTCTTCAGAACCGCGCGAGAGAAACTCTCTCTCTTCGCGGCTCTGAAAGCCGCCGCTTTTGGAGCTGATGCTGCAGGGAGGAGAGGACTCAGAGCAGGCAGAGGGGCCCGCGGGACGCTTAATACCGCGGCGGCAAGTTTGGAATTTTTTTTTTTTTTTTAGACGCCGGTAAGTGCTTCGCGGGCCGCACAAGATGCTCTCGCGGGCCGCATGCGGCCTGCGGGCCGCGTGTTTGAGACCCCTGGTTTAAAGCAATGCTGATGGATGTCCAGTGGGGCATTCATGTCAATGTGGTCCTGAAGTTGTTTTTGCACTGTCTTTTCAACTATTTTCGCAAGGAACGGTAAACTGGAGATGGGATGGTATGATTTTGGTTCAGATGGGCTTATTTATTACTTTTAAGTATCGGTCGTATCATGGTGTGCTTGAGGGACTGCAGCATGTGTCATTGTTGGAGTGAATCTTTGACAATTTTGTGAATGTGCTGGGATAGCTGGATTCTTGTGACTTTTATCCAAGCCACTGGGCAAGGGTCTGATGGTGAAGTTGTTGTGTTGAGCCCTTGTATTATGTCCTCTACTTGCTGTTTTGAAGGTATGCCGAAATCCTCCCAGGTATGATGTTGCTCTTTCATTTCATAGTCATCCATTTGTAGTGCAGTGGAGCATGTCTGGGTAGTGTTTTTCGCTCTCATGTAGCCAGCAAATTCCTGTGGGTCAAGATGATGGGTACAATGCTGCGTGGTGTCCCTAGTGAGCTTTTGGACAATGCTAAAGAGTTCTCTTGGTTTGTTGACAGATTTCATGATTAGGTTGGTGTGGTGCTGCTGTTTACGCTCATTTAGCAGATTGTTATATTCCAGTAGCTTGGCTCTATATAGAGTCAGGGAGTTATGCGATTTGTACCACCTGAATTTTCTCTCCAGTCTTCGGAGGTTATGCTTTGCGTCTCTGATATCATTTGAGTACCATGGGGCGTTGAGTCTCCTCCGTGCTTGTGGATTTATACTCGTAGGGGCTGATGCTGCATTAGATATTATGGAGTTCCATTTCTCTATGCTTATGTCAAGGGTGTCGCATTCTTGCTGGAGTTGTGGGATGATTTCATCGATGAATGAGCCTTTATTGAAGGCTCTATATCGTCTGGTAATATTGTTGGGTGGAGTTGTTTAGGGTCAGGGTGAATTCTATCACGTGATGATCTGACCAAGGGACTGGTGTGATTGTTGGTGTTGTGGCCTTGCCCTGTTCCACCAAATGCATTGGAATGAAGACCATATCCAGTATTGTGCCATGCTGGTTTGTTGGGGCGTTGATTGTTTGGCTATATTTTAGTGATTCCATGGCTTTTAAGAATGTTGCAGCTTCTCTGATGGGTGCGGAAGTCAGATTGTAATCTCCTAGTACAAGGAGGGGTTTATGTTTTGTGTTATGTGCACATATTGCTTCAAGTACTGTAGAGAGATGTTCAGTTGTGGCTCCAGGAGGCCTATAGGTGAGGGAGAAGCTTAAGTACTTGTTAGCTATGGTGATTGTGTTGGATTCAATTGTATTAGTACTAGAGATTGTTTTAAATCTGTATTCCTTTCTGGCCAGTATTAGCACACCTCCTCCTCTCTTTTGTTCTCTGATGCAATTGAATGCTGAGTAGTTTGTAGGGGTTACTTGGTTTAGTATTACCTGGTCTGAGCCATCTAACCAGTCTCAGTGATGCAGATTATATCCAGTTTTCTATCGTGGATGAGGTCTAGGATGGTGTTTGGTTTATTCCTGATTGATCTCACGTTTATTAAGGCACACCTAATTTTAGCTGTTAAGATTGGGTTGGTATGTACACTATTTGTGGGGTTAGTGGGTGTATTACGTGTGGCATTATGCAGTTTGTGAGTTGTAGGCTTAGTATGCTTGTGTTCTTTAAGGCAGGATGAGCCTATTGTCCATGCAGTTTGGTTGGTGTATAGGTGGGGCAAGGGGAATTGCTGGTTGGGTCTGATGCCCTGTGAAAAGGTTGTGAATGTGTGGAGGATTGTAAGATAGGCAATGAGGTACTAGGGAGTGGAGTGCATTTTGAGAGTTACTGATTTGGGGTCTGCTTGAAAGAGGTGAAGTAGAGGTAGGTGTTTGACCCTTATCTTGTATCTTTAAACTTGCCTGTTTTCTTTGGTCAGTGTCTCCTCCTCCCATGTTGCTCAAGACTGATGATAGATTCTGTATGCTGTGCAGCGTAGTTACTCACCTGTAACAGGTGTTCTCCAGGAGCAGCAGGAATCAGTCCTCACATATGGGTGACGTTGGCGCCGACGGAGCCCTCGCGGAGCAATTTTCCCCAGCTTTCAAAGAAAGCCTTTGGGAATTGCAGCGCGCATGCGCGGTCCCCTTCCCGCCCAAGGGTGCCATCTTAGCCAGTCAGATGACATAGCTAAAAGACAGCGTAAAAATTTGCAAAAAAAACTAAAGCAGATAATCGCAACTCCAAGGGGAGGAGGGAGGGTTGTGAGGACTGATTCCTGCTGCTCCTGGAGAACACCTGTTACAGGTGAGTAACTACGCTTTCTGCAGGACAAAGCAGGAAGTCAGTCCTCACATATGGGACTCCCAAGCTTAAGGCTACCGGAGACCCTAAGCACAAAAATGAGCTCCCTCTAGCTCAGCAGTACAGAAGGAAGGAATCTTCGCTGAATTATTACCCACCGGTAGCCCCCATCCGGGATGGAGGGTAGGAGTTGCTCAAACCTCGAAGAGATTTCGGAGGACTGCCTGTCCGAAAGCACTGTCCCTGCGGGACTCCCTCTCGAGGCAGTAATGGACCGCAAAAGTCTGGCTCGAAGACCAAGTAGCGGCCCGGCAGATGTCTGCCAACGGAACAGAGCGGAGGTAAGCCACTGACGTAGCCTTCGCCCGAACACAATGAGCCGTGACTCGACTTTCTAAGGAGAGTCCGGCTGCCCCATAAGCCCAAGCGATACAGTCAGCAACCCATATGGACAGAGTACGCTTGGAGACCGGGAGCCCCAATTTATTGGGGTCAAAAGATACAAAAAGCTGAGCAGCTTTACGGTGCTCCCGCGTATGGTCAAGGTAGAAGTTCAATGCCCTTCTACAGTCCAGGGTATGCAGGACCATTTCAGCTCGGCTGGAGTGTGGCCTGGGAAAGAAGGTTGGAAGTACCACCTCCTGATTGATGTGAAAAGGGGAGACCACTTTTGGAAGAAATTTTGGGTGAGTCCGTAGGACTACCCTATTTTTGTAGAACCGAGTGTAAGGGGGATCAGACACGAGGGCCTGCAATTCACTTACGCGTCTAGCGGAAGTGAGGGCTATCAGGAATAAGGTTTTCCAAGATAGAAAACGTAGAGAACAGGTAGCCATAGGTTCAAAAGGCGGACAGGTGATCCGCTGTAAAACCACATTTAGATCCCAGTCAGGTGCTGGCGGGCGCAGAGGTGGTTTGAGTAGAAGGAGACCTCGGAGAAACCTCGCCACGAGAGGGTCGCTGGAAAGAGGTCTGCCATCCACCGGCACATGATGTGCTGAGAGAGCACTGAGGTGAACTTTGACGGAGTTGGACTTAAGTCCCAGATTAGAGAGGTAGAGCAAGTACTGCAAGATCACCGACACCGAGCAGGAGAAGGGATCCTGAGACTGCTGGGCACACCAAGCGGAAAAGCGACGCCATTTAAGGGCGTAGCATTTGCGGGTAGAAGGCCGCCGGGAAGCTAGGACGACCTCTTCCACCTCTGCCGGCAATAGAAGGGGAGCGAGGACTACCCTTTCAGCAGCCAGGCCATCAGATGTAGAGATCTGAGGTTGGGGTGTAGCAGGGACCCCTGATCCTGTGTTAGGAGATCTGGTTGAAACCCCAGAGGGAACGGATCTTCCACCGCTAATTGCAGCAGGAGTGGAAACCACGGCTGTCTGGGCCAGCGAGGAGCTATCAGGATCATGGAAGCTTTGTCTCGAGAACCTTGAAAAGAGTTCGGGAGACTAGCGGTATGGGAGGAAATGCATACAGAAGGCTTTTCGACCAGGAGAGCAGAAAAGCATCCGCCGCTATTCGAAGGGGATGCGGCTGCCGAGAGCAGAAGCGAGGAAGTTGCCGGTTGAGAGGACTGGCAAAGAGATCCATCGTGGGGAGGCCCCACTTCAGAAAACGTTTCTGAACTACCAAGGGATCCAGGCGCCACTCGTGCGGCTGGAGGATTCTGCTGAGTTTGTCCGCCAGGCAATTCTCTTGGCCTGGGAGATAAACTGCCTTGAGAAGAATGCCGTGGCTGACGGCCCAAGAACAGAGCTTCTGTGCTTCCCGACAGAGAAGGAAGGAGCCCGTGCCTCCCTGTTTGTTCACGTAGAACATGGCAACTTGATTGTCCGTCTGGACAAGGACGGACTGGTGAGAAGTCAGGTGGGAGAAAGCCTTGAGAGCCAGACGGATTGCTCTGAGCTCCAGGAAGTTGATCTGCTGCGCAGACTCCCACGTGGTCCAGAGACCTTGAGTACATGCCCCTTGGCAATGCGCTCCCCATCCTAGGAGAGAAGCATCGGTTGTCAGCACTTGAGCCGGCGGAGGAGACTGAAAAGGCATTCCGAGCACCAGGTTCGGCCGATGAAGCCACCACTGTAGAGAAGAGGCCAGCGGCCCGGAGATGCGCACTAAGTCGGCTAGGCCACCCGAGGCCTGTTGCCACTGCTTGCGAAGGCACCACTGAGCAGGCCGCATATTCAGGCGGGCATTGGGGGTCACGTGGACGGTGGAAGCCATATGGCCGAGTAGTCTCAGGAAGCGCCTGGCGGAGACCAGGGACTGGCTGCGAAAACGGCCGGCTAGGTCCATGAGCCGTTGAGCCCTGTCGAGAGGCAGGAAAGCTCGTGCCTGAAGAGTGTGCAATCTTGCGCCGATGAACTCGAGATCTTGTGAGGGGAGCAAAGTGGACTTTGCGAAGTTTATGACAAAGCCCAAGTATTGCAGAAGAGTCACAGTGCGGTGTGTGGCTTTTGTGACTTCTGGAGAGGACGATGCTCTGATGAGCCAGTCGTCTAGGTACGGAAATACATAGAGGCCGTGAAGCCGGAGATAAGCCGCCACCACCGCGAGACATTTTGTGAAGACTCGTGGTGCGGAGGATAGGCCAAAGGGCAGTACTCTGTACTGGTAATGATTTCCTGCCACCACAAACCTTAGGTATTGGCGGTGGCTTGGGTGGATGAGGATGTGTGTGTAGGCATCCTTTAGATCCAAGGAGCATAGCCAATCTCCCTGCTGGAGGTAGGGCAGAAGGATTCCAAGGGTAAGCATCTTGAACTTCTCCCTGACGAGGAACTTGTTGAGGTTGCGCAAGTCCAGGATGGGTCTGAGGCCTCCCGTTCTTTTTGGTATTAGGAAATACCTGGAATAGAAGCCTTGACCCCGCAGGTGGTGGGGCACCGGTTCCACAGCCTGTTCCTGAAGAAGACTTGCTAACTCCTGAAGGAGTAAGTCCCTGTGCAGAGGGAGTCGTGGAGGTTCTCCCGGGAAATAGGAGGGAGGGATCTGGTGGAAGTGGAGAAGATAGCCTTCTCTCACCACTTGAAGCACCCAGGCATCTGAGGTGACGTTGGACCACCTGTGGGCAAAGTGAACCAGCCGGCCTCCTGTGCTGGGAGGAACCAGCTGAGGGGGAGAGGCTATGCTGATGAAGTCAAAAACCCCCACCCTGCTGAGCAGGGGCCGGTGGTGCAGGCTTGGGGGCTTGCTGCCTACGGGACCCGTTACCCCGTCCCTTGGCCTGCTGACCCTGTTGGGGAGCCGCGGAGGCCTGATATTGAGGGTAGTGTTTATAGGCAGCCGCCTTTCTCGGGTAAAAGGACTTCTTTCCCGAGCCCTTCTTCTTCTGGGAAGGGGCGGAGGTCTTCCTAGAAAGCCTAGTTCTGGTGAGAGTCTCCGTCTCGATTTGGGCAGCCTTTTCAGCCATGGGCTTGCCAAAGAGGTTCTCACCTCGGCAGGGGACATCGACCAACTTGTCCTGCACCCAGGGTTCAAGGTCAGACGACTGAAGCCAAGCCTGTCGGCGGGCACCGATGCCGGCTGCGGCCACTCGTGCCGATGCTTCAAAGCCATCATAGGCTGCTCGAGACATAAATTTGGAGCATTCCCGAATACCAGTTGTCAAGGCTAGGAACCTCCGCAAAGGTTCCTCGGACAGCCCAGCGGAGAATCCGGCTAGCTCTTTAGCCAGGTCTCTGAGATACATGCCCATGTAGAGCTGGTAGGTCTGGATCCGACAAGCAAGCATAGAGCCCTGGAAACACTTCTTACCTAGGCCATCCAGGTTGCGGGCCTCCCTGCCAGGAGGCACCGAGGAGTGCATCTTCTGGCTCTTAAGCCTATGCATGGCCGATTCCACCACCATGGAATGGTGCGGTAGCTGTGCTTTTTGGAAGCCAGGGCTCTTGCGGACTCGATAAATGGAATCGACCCGCTTGCTTAACACCGGCG
Source organism: Ichthyophis bannanicus (assembly GCA_033557465.1). Lineage (NCBI taxonomy): Eukaryota > Metazoa > Chordata > Amphibia > Gymnophiona > Ichthyophiidae > Ichthyophis > Ichthyophis bannanicus. The sequence goes on from CM066032.1 coordinate 646,827,577, forward strand.
ACGATGCCGGACTCTCCCACATGCGGAAGAGTAGTCGTTCCAGCATGGGAGGAACCGGTACAGTAAAGTGCTCCCTGGCGGGAGAGTCGTACTGAAGGGCATCGAGCTCTTCGGCTCGGGGCTCCTCCTCGGGATCCGCAGGGAAGGCCAAAGCCTTGGCCATATCCCTGACGAAGTCCGAGAACCGGGCGTCCTCCGGAGGGGACTGTTTCCGAGGTTCGGACTCAGGCGAGTCCGAGGGGACACACCGAGTCCGAAAGGAATCAGGTGACTCTTCCTCTTCAGACTCCCAGGCCGACTCCGAGGAGGAATCGGTGGGGTCAGTCCGGGCGGGCGGAGGCGTCGGCCGCCCCGACGCCGAGGGAGTCGGCGTCGACGACCTCAGTCCCGAACGGGAGGCCGAGGGTGACGTCGACCGAGGATCGACTCGAGCCCGCATGGACTCGAGGATCGGCTCGGTCTCCGGGGTCGACTTAGACGTCGACGTCCCGGCGGTCGGAGCAGAGGCGCCAGCGAGGCTAGCGATCAGTGCCCGCTGCTGGTCCATGAAGGCAGAGAGTCTGCTCTCCAAGGCCGTCAACCTGAGTCCGACCTCAGGTGACCCAGCAGCCCCCGACTCGGGCCCCGACGGCGTCGGGCCCGACGTCGGACCCCTCTGAGGCGAGTCCAGGAGGACTACAGGACTTACCCGAGCAGGCAACTCCGACTCCAGACGAGGTCGCTTCGGCAGATGCTCCTTCTCCAAAGACCCGGGACGGCTATCGGGGCTATGCGACCTGGCCCTTGCGGAACCAGGAGCGTCCACCGACGCCGCCCTCGCAGGTTTCACCTTCCGACGATGGTCCCCGGAGGGAGAACCCCTGTCGGAGGAACTCCGGCGATGGTCAGAGCTGGAACCTCTGGATGCCGAGGCCTCCGACGAGGTCCGGGTACGGCCGGGGTCAGCGAAGATTCGTTCCCGCTGATGCCGCCGACTCCTTAACGCTTTGGAGGACATCTTGCTGCAGGCCCCACAGATCAGTTCCTCGTGATCCGGGCCAAGGCAGCGGAGGCAATTATCATGTGTGTCAGTGAGTGACATATTTCTGTCACACTGAACACACCGCTTGAAACCACTGGCAGCCATCGGGGGAAAAAGGGCCCCTGCAAGGTCAAAGGACCGGGCTGCCAGTGAAAAACCGAAAACGAAACTGACAGAAAATCAGAAAAACCGAAAAATAACAGAAGGACTCGCAACGGCGTCACGAGTCCGGGCAGGAAAAGGACCGGCGTCGAACTGATAGAGAAAAACGCGATTAAACACGAAAAAATCAACTTTTTCAGCGGGGACAAGACGGGCACGTCTGAAGGGCTCCGCGGAAAAAAGAAGACTGGCTAAGATGGCACCCTTGGGCGGGAAGGGGACCGCGCATGCGCGCTGCAATTCCCAAAGGCTTTCTTTGAAAGCTGGGGAAAATTGCTCCGCGAGGGCTCCGTCGGCGCCGACGTCACCCATATGTGAGGACTGACTTCCTGCTTGGTCCTGGAGAAAATATGTTATTATACAAGTAGTGGGGTAGTAAACAAGCATACAAGCAATGGAGTAAGGTAGCAATGGAATCAAAAGGCTCTTTAGCATACGTTATCCACCAAGTGGTGCGTTATTAGTGGGGCAGCAAAGAGATTGCATTGGACTATACAGGCTGAACAGCATATGTTATCTAAAGCGGCTAAGCAGTATTTGTTAATTACAGCATATGTTATTTACAGCACATGTTATCTACAGTAAGTTAAAGGGTATATGTTATTTACAATACATGTACATACATTTATAGTAGGTTATGCAGCATATTTTATCTTTCTAGCAAAGAGTAATTAGGTATTAGTGAGTCTACAGTCTATAAGCTGTGCATCAGATGAATTTGCAAGCAATGATGTCATAAACACCACAATCCAATTATGTATCATTCCATGTGAATCGATTTGTGATACTATTTCAAACATGGCTGCTTCCAAGAGTTTCCAGAATTTTAAGGGACTTTATTAAATCCATTTTAGGTCTTCATATTTTAAGATGAGAGTTGTAATGATATAAGATGGTTATCATTACTTCCCATATGAACTTCACACAATGCACAACTGTTATGACACTTTTAAGCACATGAGCATACCACAACAAACTAGCAGTGAAGCAACATTCAGAAACAAAGCTATTTTTCAATTAAGAAATCTAAGCAAATTCTTAGCAAAGTCTATACAATTGTAAAGCTACAAAGCAGGATAAGGTTTAGCAGCAGAGGTCAGTATCAACAAACAGGACCTACAAGAGACTGCAAGGATTAGCATTGTAAGAATGCTTGGCACAGACTAATGGATTGAACTTAATAAAATGGAGTCATCAGTGTTTCTACACTGTTTCTTTCTCCATCTGGTTGCATTCATGTTAAAATATCTGCCAAGATGATGCTCCATATGGCACTGTAGGTTTATAAATAAAAAAGGGGGTGATAGTGATTTCCCCTGTGAAAGGTATTTCCTTTGCTCCCTAGTACTACAGAGGGTCCTTTGGACATGCTGCGATAAGTGGCAGGACTCATGCCAACTTTTTGTCTATTCTTTAGTACGGGAAGATTGAACAAGGAAAACGAGGTTGTCCAGAGTGATGTACGTTGTGCAAATATAGTTGCTAGGGAGAAAATGCCCATTCTTGTCTCCAAAAATGAAACACCCAGGTTTCAGGGGTTATGGACACAACAGATTGAACTGCAAGCATCCAGCTGAGATCAGCAGTAGCAGCAGCTTCAGGGCTTAAGGAAGAGGGTGATGTGATTGTGTGCTGACCGCTGAATGACCTCCATACTGCCCAGTCTGGTGGACAGTCGTACCATTAGCTCTGTTAACACATATTCTTTTTCTGAACACAGACAGAGCACCTTCTATACCAGTCATAACACTGCAGGGTTCAGGCCCAAGGCACAGGAATTCATGCCTGACACATAATAGTACTCTCCCCTGGTACCCCTTTTCACAAATCTTAGTATATTTTTAAAATGGATGCCAAAGAAGAGTGGATAGTATCATTAAAAACTGTTGTTTGTAATTTCACCTTATGTGATTTTGGATTCTGAAAGGAAATTTATCATCTGTAATGTACAAAAGTCAGAAATCACATTTCTCTGAATGCTTCATACTTCAGTCCAAAAGACATTCTGCATAATGGTGAGTTCTGTAACTTCACCCTACCTGTACCTAAAGCAGACAACTTGTCGTGGTGTGAAAAAAAAGGTAAATTATTTTACAACAGACCATTCATGCTAAAAAAAAATATATTTTCTTTTTATCTCTCTCTCTCTCTCTTAGGGGACTAATGCGACAGTCAAACATCTTCATGGTCAAAACAAAAGAAAAACCTTACCAATCTCAATGAATAAAAGAGAGCCTAGCTTCATATCTACTGTCAGACATAAATGTGCTGGTCCTTAACCTATTTTAATTTCACCCTTGGGATGAACGATGATCTGTGCTGCATCAAATGAGGAAACATCTGTTTTACTTTCCCAGACTGGCAGAATAGCCAGAGACTGCGAAACGCCATTTTTAGATGTATCAAATCAAAAAGAAAAAGAGAAAGGGAAGAAAGAGATATGCGCTCAGGTAAATAAGAAAGAAGAACATGTATTGCACTCATTTTTGTTCAGCAGCTTGTTCATCCCTCATCCTATTGTGTGTTTTAACTATTTTTTGTACTGTTAATGGAAAATTACTGGTCCAAGTTTCAGGGGCCTTTATATCAATAGTACCATCAAGCAGATGGGACCGTTTTGAACACTTGTCACAATGGGGTTTTGAAAAGAAGAATTTTGAAAGCATTTACTAGGAACTAGAAATAGCACCAAAGCCTTTGTTTTAGCATTTTCCCATGTTAACATTGCTGTTGAGATTTGGGGGCATGTTTTCCTATTAAGATTGGGAATGTTGTAGCTGTAAGCGTAGCTGACCCCTGACTCAGAGAGGAGGTGTGTCTAATGCAGTCAGACTCTAACCTTTTCACCTGATTCTCTCAGATGACCTTAAAGTTCCATCTGTCCAAAGACTAACTCCTGTGGCATGTGGAAAATGCAGCTGGCTTCACCCCAGAATCCCTCCTCCAAGAATGCTCCTACTTGTATATATCTTTTTGGCTCCATCAAACTTTATACAACTCTCTTTATATAACCACCTTCGCACATGTTTTCTTTTGACAGAAGCAGATTTACGGAGAACTTACAGGTCACAATATTCAGCAGCCACGGTTAGCGGTTTTTCAAAACGTCGGCTATGGTGGTTTAAAACAAATACTCATCACTGCTATGAATATACGCATAATGCAGTCAGTGCCGTAGGTATCTAGATCGTGTTAATACTATTCAGTCTGCTATCTGGATAACTATTTAACAGACCTTTTTCTGGCCTAAGGTTATCTGGATGCTGGAGTGAATATCGCCATTATCTGGATGATTTCCAAAACCACACATACTCTGCTCTCACATCACCCCAGCACTATGCGGAGAGCACCAGGATGGTCAGGAATAATTTTCAGTGGCACTATCCAGATAGTGCTGCTAATCATCAATGGATTCTGCAGTCTCTAATCATAAATCCTGTACAGATATAGGCAGGGCCTGCCTGTCCATCACTGGCCAGAGGGTGTCTCTTCCTGTATTTTGGAGGGAGCTACTTAAAGCCCTGCTTAGGCTGGGTACAGGGGAGGTCCTGAAAGAGAGAGAGCTGCTGAGGGGACTCTGCTAGGTGACAGAAATGCTGCAGGTATCCAGAGAGGCTGAGAAGCTTCTCTGATGGCTGGCTAAGTCATATCAATCAGGATTAGTGGTGTTCCCCTAGAAAAGCTATACCTAACCTAAGGAAAATTTTAAGGAGGGTGAGGAGGAGAATGGAGAAGGCTGACAGACCAAGGGAGGGTCTTGAGAAAGCAGCCTGCAAATAGAACTCCAGAAACAGCACTAGTCAGAGGGACTCAGTCCAAGGACCGTGGCCAGAGCACATCTGCCACACAAGGTTTTCCTATTTATTTCAAGAGATATGTAGTCAGGTACATCCCAGCTCTATGATCTGAGAAATTCAGTTCTGTTGTGAAAGGGACCGGTCTCAGGCAGGAATGTTTTAAAAGAAGTTTTGAAGGAATTCCTGATGTTTTACTCTCAAGGGGAAGAGAGCAATTTAACCATTTTTGTATTTTCCCGGAGTAAATACTTTGGAAATGGTTTTAAGATTTTTTTTTTCATGGATAGTCCAAAGAGCAGTAGCACTTACCTAGGTGCTCAGGAGGATTTTGACGTTTGAGAACTTTTTTGTGAGCATTTTACAGGATCACCTGGAAGAGTTGGGGCACCTAGGCTGTGACCCCGAAGATTAGAAGAAGAGAGGGAGTCCTATCGGGGCACAAGAGGAAGAGATGACTAGACTAGCCTGCTTAGGACTTAAGAACTGAAATAAAGCCTTTATGCTTTGGCAGTCTGCTTATTGTTTTGTTGTATTTTCCTTTTTTTAAAAAAATGTTCCATTTGCAAATGCTTCATTTTAGTGACACATCCCATAAAAGTTTACATTACAGATAAACCTTTTGATTCAGACTTACTTCTTTTGAAGTGTTTTTCTTTGACTATTATTGCAGAAAAAGACTTGGAGAATTTTGCCTCCCCCATCCACCAGACCCACCTTTCTTTTTCTCCAAATTATCTTTTATGTACCCTCATACCTCAGTGGGAGGCAGGCTACATAGGGGAAAAGATCCTAACTATAGGCACCTAGTGCTGGCTTCTGTATTAGGAGATATACTGCTCACAAAAAGGATCTTAAGAAGCACTATAAACACTTGAAATCCTCAACTGAGCGTGTGGCAGCTAGAAAAGCAAACAAAATGCTAGGAATTATTTGGACAGCAAAAGAGAAAAGTAGGAGTTGGAGCAGAGCTTTTCTCTTACCTTCCCCCTCCAAAATGGTACAATATGCAATAAGCTGTTTTAAGTCCAGTGCCACCATTACTCCTAGGCAAAGTCATCCTTTGAGAGGAGTGGTAGCAAATCGGAGCTTTGTGGAGACCCCACACTGCCACAGCAACCCTGTCCCAATTGTCTAAAATGACTTCCTGTTTGTAAGAGCACTGATGGGGGCAGAAGCTGTTACAGTTCTTTTTTTTTATGTGGGAATACCCATATTATCTTCTGTTGCTTTAAGGTTCCTTTATGTGATGTCATTCTTGAGCCTTTAAAGCACACAGCGTTTTTGTTCCATTGGGAGTAGCCTGCGATAGCAACATGTTTCTTTTCTGTCTCACGTTTGTGAGTTATATGAGTAATTTCGAATATGATGCTACGGGATTCCTTTCCTAAGTTTTGCTTGTCTGTGCTTTCTGCTTTTTGTTTAAGTTTTTGCACTGCTTTTTGGCATGGATTTAGCTTTGCGGTTCCTTTCAGTATCCTGTTTGCTATTCTTTCATTTTTAGCTTCATTTCTTTTTCTGCTATGGGATAATCAGTTAAGTCACATTTGCGGATGGAATTCTTTGTTGTTTCATAAATATGATTACTAGCTCCAGTCTTACTCCCTGAAGCAGCACAACAGCGAAACACCAGGTGTCGGAGGAAAGACTTCTCTCTGCATTTACACTGAGCTAAGTACTAGTGCTATTCATGCAAGCTGTTTTTCATCTTATGGCTCTAGATGAATGCTTCCAATCTTAATTCATATATTCTAAAGAAGGTTTTTTTGTTTTTTTTTACCTTTGATGTAAGAGCTGACCATCCATTTTCTTCTTTGAGCCATTGCGTCCTAATGTGAATAATCAGCTTTCCCCTGAAAAGTCTGAATGCTCGACTAAGGGTGATTACTGAGATCTTTTTCCTCCTGAATCAACTACTGTATCTCTAGCACATTACGTATAATATGTTTCATTACTTAAGAGATTTTGCCTAAGAGGTCTTTGCAATAGTGCAAGGAATCTGATTGGTCTGTTTTACCTGTTCTAGTAGAGGAGATATCACTAAGAATAGTTTGACTATGGAAACCACTCCCCCATTATGGAAAGAGACTGACCTTTTCCAAAGGACAAGTTCAGGAACTGTTAAAGGAATCTAATATTTTTGATACGGATATGACAGTGAGTGATGGAGCCTCCAGGCCTGCTTTGGGCTGTATGTGGGAGCACTGATTCAGGCAGATTTACACCAAGCCACCTTGACTGAATATATTAGAAGACAAAATATTCCCCAAGGTTTTCATATTAAGAAAGAACATCTTCATTTTCCACAAAAAGTTGCTTTTGTTGAAGATTGGAATAAAATTCTAAATAAATGTGCACTCCATCTAATGGTACTTACTGTTAATGCTACTAAAGCTTTCACTGTTAAAATCCAAGAGGAATTAGAACTTAAAAGGTCTGCCCTCAAAGTTATGGAAGACACTGATACATATTCCTAACAATTACAGCAGCTTCACACTCAGATGGATAGCTTTCATACAAAGCTTGTTTTAAATGGTCCAAATTAAGTCACGATGAAGCAAATTTTAAGTCTGGCTACATTTATCCCTGGATGAATCAGATTGTAAAAAAAAGGAAAACTGCTTCTTTTGATTATTCAGAAGAATCGGGGAACTCTGATTCTCATGTTTCATGAGATGATGATTTTTTGGAGCGAGGGAATACCACTTGCAAATGCAGAGTTCGAAGCAGATAGAAACAGATGGATGTATCACCGGAAGTAGATTGTCAGCCTTTTCTTCCGAGGCAATGGAGGGTAAAGTGACTTGCCCAGGGTCAAAAGGAGTGCCAGTGGGAATCAACCCTTGATCTTCTGGGTTCTAGGCAGTTGCTCTAACCACTAGGCTACTCCTCCACAATGTGATGTCATTATTGAGTTTAAAGCATCCGTAGGTATAGACGCACCTATGTATCTGAAATTGGCCCGTAGACATGTCCGGCATGGCACGGTAAGGGCACATATCTAGTGGAAGGCCCACGCATGGGTGCAGGCACAGGCCATGCAGTGTGATGTCGAAACATGCCCCCACTGATATTACAGGACACAGGTAAACACTACAATCATTTTAGACATGCCTGTGCTCACTGTATTCTGGAAAGTTGCACGTTTCCGATCCTGGCCATCACATGAAATACTGGTGGACACCTCTAATGGTTAAAACCTGCATCTCCTGAGCTGCTCTTCTCATGGATAGTGTTGTGCTGTTGCAAACTAGACCATACATACTAGTTTGTTTCATAACCAGAAAACTGCAAAGTAATCTCAGTGCTCTCTAAGATATTATAAGATCAAGTAGATATTAACATGTTTGTCATGACATACCTTGCATCAAAACATACATTGTACTATAACTTCTCCTCAATTATTCTTGCATTGGTTATCTTTAAAAACACTCTTTAAAATGCTAAGTATGGATCCTTACCAACCTCATAAAAACCTAAACAAACTTTGCAATTCCCCATTGCTGAGCAACATAACTATGTTATTCTAATGACTATGGTTGTCTGGCTACGGCATCTCCCACATATCTGGGTACTGGCATTTCACTCAGTTGCTCCCTACATGTGGCTACACCTGTCCAATATAATGTCCACTCTCTGTCCTGGCTTATGTTTGTCTGTATACGTCTGCTATCTGTGGGGCAACCCTGCCTGCCTTCCCACAGTCTGCTTTCTGGCACTGCTCCCCTAGTTAGGCTGTGTGGGCCAGTGAGGGGGAATCCCTATGCCAGAATACCAAGAAGCCAGCCTCCAGATATGTCACCACTCTGGACTGGGTAAGGATTTAGGCTGCATAGCACAATTTGGGGAATGTTGGCACAACAGCTGTCAGGTCTCCCAGTGCCTGGCACAGCTGCTGTATGGCTGCCCTATCACAGTGGCACTTGGTGTCACTGCAGTCATCCATAAGGTCCAGGTTCTGGCTAGGCATTCATGTCTCCCCTGAATTGCAGATCAGCATACCAGATCCTCCTGTGCAACCCCCAAACTACACACACACTCTTCACCTCCAGAGACGAATTGTAGAACACTACAGAATATTTTCTAAGTACTGGCCTTATTCCATGTTGCCAGTAAAAATAATGGACACACTTAAGGGGACGTCCCAAAACGTACATGGGCCTTTCTGGAATACGTTATACATGTGTCTGTGGCAAACTAAGCCCCCGTTCTGACATCCCCGTGTAAGCGAATTAAACGCGTGTGGGCTATGTACCAGAATACACTCAGATGCTTTCGGTACATGAACGTCCCCAGCGCATGTACAAATCCTTCTGGAATCTGCCTTTGTTTGGCTCAAACAACCGAAGTTATACCTGTTTTTTCCCACATCTGCACCAAATGTATAATCTATACATGTGGAGACACATTCAGACATATGCGTACCCGGGCCGTCCGGGCGTCTAGACATCCGGACGGCCCGGGGATGCACCAGACACTGCTCCCACGGGGGCTAGACATCCCTGGGGGAGCAGAATCACAGCACAGTGGCTGGACATCCAGGAGGTGCCCCAATTCAGGCACCCAAGATGTCCAGCCACTTCCCCGGCTAACTCTGCCAGGCTCCTCCATGGAGCAGCAGTGGCATAGCAAACTGTTGCCATGCCACCGTGGCACCATAAAGGAGCTGCAATCACTGGCCACCCCCCAAAACATCCTTTCCCTGCAGCCCGACCCCCAATTGGGCCTCCCATGGCTGGTGTCGGGCTGTGGGAAACCTCTTGCACCCCTTCACCTCTTCAGTCAGGCCCAGCTCTGCCATCCCCCGACGTCCAGGGGGACCTATTCCACCTCCAAGGTGTAATAAGTCCCCCATCTAATCTGCTAACCCCAGATTTACAGGGTTGACCTCAGAATTGGCCCTGTACATCTGGGGTCGCTTCCCCTCTCACCGCCTGCCCTCTCTCCTCCCCCGGCCCACCCCCTCCTGCCCACCAACAGAGCTCCCTGCACAAGTCGGCTATATGTGTGGGGAGCTCTGTGGCCGCTAGTCCAATCTGGACATTTAGCGAATCTGGTCATTCAGATCGGACTTCCAGAGCCACTAAACGAGGATTGGAATCTACCCCATAGGGCATAAACTGGCATCTATACATATAATTTGTCTTTGCGAGCCCACTCCAACCTCACCTCCCCATTCTATATATAGTTTTATATGTACAGCTGAAAGTACCGGTAATGCTACATGTATAAGGCCTCTGAATTTTACAAAGCAGTTATATGTTCAGCCTATGCCAAACCCATAACAGCTTTTTGAATATTGATCTGATAATATATATATAAAAGAGTTTTCAGGAATCACATTTTGTTATACTCTATGCACAATTCCTGTTTTATGACCTTATTGATAAGGAGGAAATCCACTGTTGAAATAATTGAGAAACTTTACTGGATGCAAAAAGCTGACGATTTGGTGTTTTATTTTATTATTTTTTTTTAATTGTGGACTAGAGCCATCATTTTTTTCTTTTTTTTAGCAATTCCTTTTTATGTTCAAATTTGTTTATTCAAATTTCCAAACCAACACCAGAACAAGTAGATACAAGGCAAGTCAAATATGCATAACAAGTCATAGTACAAAATCTTACAGCAGAAATCTACAAATCCACACTGAAAAATTACAAACCAAAGATAATACCAAAGGACATTCCAAAGATGTACCCAAAGAGCATCGGCCAACACCGGAGCCCCCTCGAAACATGGTGAGCAAGTAAGCACTGGGGGTACCGCCATAACAGACATATATGTAAGTAACCTACCCAAGGACCCCCCCCCTTTACTCCCCCAGACCCGAAGCTAAAGCTAGCAATAGACAGGCTCAGGGTGAACTCCCGAGCCCATCCCATACCCTCCAGAGGGAGCTTACCAACGGATATCCCTCCCTATCCCCTACCTACCCCCCCCCACCCCCCCTCTCCCTATAAGCTAACCCCCCCCCCCGCCTACCCACCAACCCCCCCCATCCCCCGGACTGGTATAATCCACAATTAAAGCTGCATGCGGACGTACGTGAGCCCAATACCATAGAGGTGAAGAATCTTCAGTTCCCTCCCAGAATCCGGCTACGGGTGTTCCTGGGCAGAGAATTCAAATGGGGTCCCCACTTCAACAGAAACCGCTGCCACCGCCCCGGATGCCCATGAGCTCGAAACCTCTCCATTAATAGCACCTCATGTAAGCGGCCCCGCCATAACCCATACGTAGGACCCCTAGCATCCACCCATCTATGCAGGATAGTCATTCGAGCAGTCACCAACACCAATCGCATCCAATGCCATACCACTTGCCCCACCTCCTCCTCCCATGAGTCCTCCCACACATCCAGCACCACATTCACCGCCGTAAAGGTTAACGGGCGGCGCACACACCTCCCTAAGTAGGCCTGCACCTGCCCCCAGAAGGCCTGGACCCGTGTACACCCCCAGAACATGTGACCTAACGTGGCTCTACCTTCGCCACACCGAGGGCAGCAATGTGACCCAGCAATCCCAGCCTTCCACGCCCTAAGGGGAGCATAATATAGCCGACGCATCAGTTTATATTGCATATCCCGGAAAGTCACCAACACGCATAGTTTTGGAATAGCAGACAGGCCTCCTAACACCTCCTCTCTCGTCACTGCCTCCCCTAAGTCCCGAGTCTAAACCGCCGCCAGTTCATCCAGAGCAAGCGGTGGTACCATGTCCCATAACAGTTTTTGCAGCCAGGCTACGCGCGCCCCTCGCTCCTCCCCCAATAGGGCCACCTCTATATGAGAACTAACTTCTCCCCACAGCGCCGCCGTGGGCACCGTACGGAGATAGCTTCGAACCTGCGCATACGGGAAAACATCCCGCCCCTCTAGGGGATATTGCTGACACAACACGGAGAATTCCACCACCGCACCGTCCGATGTTACCACGTTCTCCAAATTCACTATCCCCATCTGTGACCACCACGTAAAGAGGCTACCCCCAAGTCCTGGTAAAAACTCACCATTACCCCTAAGGGGGAGATAAGGAGAGTGGCAGGCAAGGAGCTGCCTGTTTTTGCAGAAGTACTTCCACCCTTCCCGGACGGGATCCAGAATAACGGCTCGAAGATCACGATCCAGCCCCGGCAGCGCCCTGGCATGCAAGAGATATCGCAAATGAAAAGGCTTCACCGCATCCTGTAACATCCCTAGTGGTGTATAGTCCCCCAGATCCCAAAGCCAATCCCGGACATACCGTAACAGACAAGCTATATTATATTTCAGCAATTCCTTTTTAAAATATACCTCAGCTGCTTATGTACTTGCCTTATCCGTCTGTGTACACATTATTTACTAAACCATTCAACTTATAGATTTGAAAATTTGAATGCTGTATCTATATCAAAGCAAGAAATCAAAAAACGTTTCCCTAAAAACATATAGATATACACACATTTACACTCCCCAGTATGATCAAGTGTAAAAGATCGAAAGTAAAAGCAAAAACGAAGAAAAACAATGAAAGAAAAATAAACAAAGATGTTTTCTTCTAAGAAACATGAGACTGCAGTACCAGCAAAGGCCACAGGGTGTCAGTATCCTATTATAACAGATAAGGACAGCTGGTGCTATTCTATTTACTATAGATTTCACAGTGGTCCTCTCTTCAAAACATTCAAAAGCCAGGAGGGGAAGGGGAGGGAGGAAATAGCACTATATTATCAAGATGTCTGCAGCTCCTGCCCCATTGGTGATCCAAAGGAATGGGAGGCAAACTAAAATGTCAGGGAGCCATGACTATCAAGGCAGTGTGGAGCCCATTAAAGCTTCAAATGGCCCCTCCTCTCCCCACAACCCTGCCCAATGTGGTGGTAGAACCAGACCAAAGCTGCCAATTGTGAATTGGGATATTTCATCTGCAGAATTAGAAAGAAGTAGAAAGACTGAAGATGCCCTTCAAGGTGCTCTGCTCATACATATGGTGAAGGAATGCACATGAGAAGGGGAAATGATGAATCTAATATTCAAAAATTGAGACAGTGCATCTAGTGTCTGAGTGGCTGTCCACTTAGGCAGCAGTGATCATCACACAGTATGGTTTAATACAAGAGCTAAAATGGAGTCCAGACACACAAAACACAGTCCTAGATTTCAAACACGACTTTATTAAAATGGGAAAGGAGGAGCTGACAGGATGGGAGGAGATAAGGAATGTGGAAAGGAATTGGGCCCAACTGAAAGGAGATATAAAAATGGCAACTGATTCGTATGTAAGGAAAGTAAATAAAAGCAAGAGGAAAAGGAAACCAATATAGTTCTTCAAGGAAGTGGCTAAAAAATAAAATAAAGGCAAAAAATGTAGCATTCACAAAACACAGAAGATCACAAGGTTGAAAAGGGAAAGAAAGGAATCAGATGGCAGAAGAAAACATAGCTGAAGATGTAAAATGCTGTGACCAGACTTTTTCTGGGTATGTTAGGGAGAGCAGGAAGACCATAAGACTGAAGGATGCTGAGATTTGCTATGTAGAACATGAGGGGGAGAAAGCAGAAATGCTGAAGAAATACTTCTGTTCTATGTTCATGGAAGAAAATCATGGAGAAGGACCACTGATGGCTGACAAAGGTACATATGGAAATGGAAGAAGGCATTTATGAGCATCTTGAAAAACTGGATAAAGCCATGGAGCCGGATGAGATACATCTCAGGATACTAAGCCAGAGAGACAGAGGTTCTGGCAGGTCCTTATGTGCTTACTAGGAAGCTCATGAAAAAACCAAGAGGGATGACGTTAGAACCCATGTGGTGAACTGAATTAGAAACTGGTTGACTGACAGATGACGGAGCGTCGTGGTAAATGAAATTCACTCAGGTGGTGAGTAGAGGAGTGCCTCAAGGATCGGTCCTAGGGCCAATTCTGTTCAATACCTTTGTAAGCAACTATTGCCAAGGGATTAACAGGGAACATTTGCTTTTTTGTGGATAACACAAACTAGCAACAAGGCGAACACCCTGGAGGGAAATGAAACATGAGAAATGATCTACAAAAATTATTTATTTATTTAGACAGTTTTGTATACCACCTTATCCTTCAATCAAAGTGGTCACAACACAATTGGGGGATACATTTAACACGAGGGCATATGAAACACATACACTAATACTTACAGGGAACATGGGCAATGGAGGGTTAAGTGGCTTGCCCAAGACCACAAGGAGCACCTGTGGGACTAGAAACCCCAGTCCTTCCGGCCCAAGGTTGCTGTCCTCTAGTGGGATTTGAACCCCCGACTTTCCAGCCTGAGGTAACTTGCCCCGACCACTAGGCCACTCCTCCCTAGGAGTGTTGAATGGCAGTTAAGATTTAATGCAAAGAAGTGCAAAGTGATGCATTTGGGGTGCAGAAATACAAAGGAGCAGTATGCAATAGAGAGTGAGATACTGATGAACATGGGCCCGGAGGGAGACCTTTCCTAACAATAAGAAATTAGTTCTTACCTGCTAATTATCTTTCCTGGAGCTTTCTCCGGGCCAGTCCAGGGACAGGTAGGGGTTGTCAATCTTCTATAGCTACTGAGGACTGATCTGACGTTTTGAGAGGTGAAGCCACTCCCCCAGAGGGTTACCCAGCAGTCTACACGTGACAAAGCACTACAAAAAAGAAGAACTGAAAGAAATAGATAACCCTTGAAAAATACTGATAACTTTCTATAGTCCTTGAACAAAGTAGAAGCCATGAAAGAAGGCGTCCAAAATGGAACCAGCAATAACGTCTACAAATTTGGTTTTTTTTTTTTTTTTTGGTTTTTTTTTTAATAATTACATAAATTACAGGAGAATAGAATCTCCCACTCTTTCCCCGCGAAATCGGAAAGCCCCAAGGAATACCTCTGACCGAAAAATATCTCTTAAGCCAATAGAGGTGGGGCCCTGGACTGGCCCGGAGAAAGCTCCAGGAAAGATAATTAGCAGGTAAGTACTAATTTCTTATTCCTATTCGCTTCTCCGGGCCAGTCCAGGGACAGGTAGGGCAGTACCAAAGCAGTACCTAATGATGGGAGGGACCCGCAAGACCTGCGACAATAGCCGCAGACCCCACTTTCGCATCGTCACGGGCTTGAAGATCTAAGCGGTAATGCTTAGTAAAAGAATGCAAGGACGACCACGTAGCCGCTCGGCAGATATCAACAGGCGGAACCAATGCAAACTCCGCCCAGGAAGTGGCGAGAGCCCGAGTCGAGTGAGCCCGTAAGCCCAGCGGCGGAGAAATTCCTTTAGCCTTGTACGCCGCAACAATAGCACTGCGAACCCACCGCGCTATGGTGGATTTGGAGGCTGGTTGACCCTTCCGAGACCCGGCGTACTGCACAAATAGCCGATCCGTCTTCCGAAAAGTCTCTGAAACCCGAAGATACGTCCGCAAAACTCGCGCAAGATCTAATCGCTTGAGCGCCCGATCCATGGGCGAACCGGACGACTCCGTAAAGACGGGCAAAACCACCGTTTGATTAACATGGAAAACGGAGACAATCTTAGGCAAATAGGACGGCACTGTCCGGAGAAGCACCCGTTCTGGCAAAAACTGAAGATAAGGTTCCCTGCACGACAAGGCCTGTAGATCGGAAATCCGGCGAGCGGAACACAAAGCGACCAGAAAAGCCATTTTCCAAGAACACTCGCGGATCTCACGAAAACTTTGAGATGCCAGAGAAGAATGCGAAAAGGCCTCCAACACCACATTCAAATCCCAAGGTGGAACTAAGGGACGCAGTGGCGGACGGAGAAGCCGCGTTGCCCGAAGAAACCGTTGGACATCCGGAAGCGCCGAAAGACGCCGACGGCAAACGTACCCCCGAAAACAGGCAAGAGCCGCCACCTGCACCTTAAGGGTACTGAGAGCCAGACCCTTGTCGAAGCCATCTTGCAGAAAAAGTAGAAGCTGAGGCAAGGTAGACGACATTGGAAAAATATGACGTTGAGCGCACCACATCTCAAACAGACGCCACACCCGAACATAGGCCAGAGAAGTTGCTTGCCTTTTTGAGTGCAGCAACGTGGCAATAACTGAATCAGCATAACCTCGCCGCTTCAACCGAGACCTCTCAAGAGCCAAGCTGTAAGCAAGAAGCGATCCACTTTTGGCATGAGAATCGGCCCTTGATGCAACAAATTGATCCGAGCCGGAAGGGCCCAAGGCGGAGCTATGAGTAGCCGAACGAGATCGGCATACCAGGAACGACGAGGCCAATCCGGCGCTATGAGAATCACCCGCCCCGGGTGACGTGCAATCCGCTGAATGACTCGACTCAACATTGGCCAGGGAGGAAAAACATACAAGAGGGAGTCTGGCGGCCATGGTTGCACGAGAGCATCGAGACCTTCCGACATGCGCTCTCGGCGTCTGCTGAAAAATCTGCCCACTTTGGCATTCGCAAACGTCGCCATCAAGTCCATCACTGGAGAACCCCACCGGAGCGTCAGATCGTGATAAACGGCCGCGTTCAGTTCCCATTCCCCGGGATCTAGCACATTTCGGCTGAGATAATCGGCCTGGACATTGTCCTTGCCAGCCACATGCGCCGCCGAGATAGTTGCGAGATGGGACTCTGCCCACTCCATCAGCTCCAGACATTCGGTCAGAAGGGCGGGAGACTTGGTACCCCCTTGCCGATTGATGTAAGCGACAGTCACCGCATTGTCCGAGAAAATTTTTACCGCCTTGCCCCTGAGCCATGGTTCGAAGCGAAGCAAGGCTAGGCGAGCCGCCCGTAGCTCGAGACGGTTGATCGACCATGAACTCTCCTCTGGAGACCATGCCCCCTGAGCGACCTGATCTAGACAGTGTGCTCCCCAGCCGGACAGACTGGCATCGGTGGTAACCAGGATCCAGGAGGGTTCCTCCAATGGAACCCCTGCCGTAAGATGTTCGGGAAGCAACCACCACTGAAGACTGCGCCGGACGGGATCTGGACAGGGAAGGCGCTGCCCCAGCGGGTGAAGCTGCGGCGACCACCGAGAAAGGAGCGCCTGCTGCAATGGGCGCATGTGTGCTCTGGCCCAGGGCACCAGATCTAGAGCAGCTGCCATGGAACCCAAGACCTGTAAATAGGTCCACGCTGACGGATCTTGAAGAGACAGGAAGGTCTGAATTTGTCGCAAAAGCTTTTGCACCCGCACACTGGGCAACGAAACGTGCCCCCGCTCCGTGTCGAAGCAGGCTCCGAGATAAGTCAACTGCTGTTGCGGGATCAATTGGCTCTTGGCGTGATTGATCACCCACCCGAGCTGCTCGAGAAGCTGGACTACTCGCGCCGTCGCCATCAGAGACGCTTCCCGAGAATCCGCTCGGATCAACCAATCGTCGAGATATGGATGTACTCGAATACCTTCCTTCCGAAGCGCCGCTGCTACGACCACCATCAGCTTTGTGAAGACCCGCGGAGCCGTCGCTAGCCCGAACGGCAAGGCGCGAAATTGGAAATGTCCCATGGGAAGCGCGAAACGTAAATAGCGCTGATGAGACCGTCTGATGGGAATATGAAGATACGCCTCTGTGAGATCTATGGAAGAAAGAAATTCTCCCGGTTGCACCGCCCGAAGCACTGTACGCAGGGTTTCCATGCGAAAGTGTGGCACCCGCAAAGTACGGTTTACACCTTTGAGATCTAGTACGGGACGAAAAGAATCTTCGTTCTTTGGAACCACAAAATAGATCGAGTATCGACCGCAGCCGCACTGGTCCAACGGCACTGGAACAATCGCCTGCAGCTGTAACAGACGCCCGAGCGTGTCGGAAATGGCATGCCTCTTCTTTCCGAGCGCACAAGGAGAGAGTATGAATGCGGGTTGCAACGGGCAAGCGAAGTCCAAAGCATAACCTCTCTGAATGACTTCGAGGACCCACTTGTCCGAAGTAATTGCAGTCCAAGCCGCCAGAAACCCCTGTAAGCGGCCGCCTACAGGAACTAACGGCTGGACCTGCTGACCTTCATTGCGATTTCTTAACGGACGGTTGGGAGGCCGCCCCGTAAGATCGGCCGAAACCTCTGGCTCCGCGAAAGGACGAACCACGAAAACTTGAGCGCCCCCGTGAATAAGGCGCAAAGCGGGCACCACGAAATCTGCGGGATTCCCGGGAAGAGCCTCGTCCCGCTCCCACAGCCCGGAGCGGCTTAGGCCGATCCTCCGGCAAACGCCCGCCCTTGGAGTCTCCCAAATCCTTCACAATCTTCTCTAAGGCCTCGCCAAAAAGTAACCCACCCCTAGAAGGCAGTTTACTAAGGCGAACCTTCGAGGAGACATCCGCAGACCAGTTACGTAACCACAGGAAACGCCTAGCCGCCACCATAGAGGCCATGGTCTTGGCCGAAATGCGAACCAAATCATAAAATGCATCCGCCGCATAAGCTGCCGCCGATTCCAACTTCGCTGAATCCGGAACCTCCGAAGCGGGATCTCCCGCTGCGTCCCCCTGCAGCCAGCGAATAGAGGCCCTAGAAACATAGGCCCCACAAACCGCTGCCTGTAAAGCCAATGCACTAGCCTCAAAGGCTTGCTTGAGAAGCACCTCCAATTTCCTATCCTGCAGATCTTTAAGCGCTGCTGCGCCCTCCACAGGGATGGTAGTCTTTTTAGTGACTGCCGACACTAAAGCATCCACTTTAGGCATACGGAATAAGTCCCGGTCTGTTTGCGGAAGGGGGTACAAACGCGACAGAGTGCGCCCCCCTCTTAAAGTAGCTTCAGGACATTCCCATTCGGAGTCAATCATCTGCCGAATGACGCGATGCAAGGGAAAACAGCGCTGCTGAGACTTAAAACCTTGCAATAAAGGATCCTCTAACGGTTCCTGAGAGGAGGAAGGAGGAATTAGATGCAGTGCCGCTAAAGATTGTGCAATAAGCGCAGCGAGCTCCTCCTTACGGAAAACCCTAAATAGATTTGGATCTTCCCCCGGAGCTATTTCGCCCTCCTCCAACTCCTCAGGATCTTGATCTAAAGAGAGATCTACACCCTCATCTGAGACAGATTGACCTGTCAGCAGAGATTCCTGTTATAAAAGAGCCCAAAGGATCTGCCAGACCCTCTTTAGGCTTAGAGGGGCCTTCCCCAGGATCCTCTGCACCCTGTGTCTTATTGGGAACCATCGCAGGAGGGGAACCCCTTGTCTCATGGTCTGGCTGAGCCGACCTAAGCAGGAATGCTTTATGCAAAGCCAGAATGAACTCCGGCGAAAAAAACGAAGAAGAAGAAACATCCTCTGGAGCCCTTACAGAGACATCTGCAGGCAGAGAAACTGGCAGAGGCTCTTTAGAGGACTTTGTCTTTCTTTTGTGCGGTCGGGACTGCTCTGACTGCGAGCTGACAGGCACCGGCAAAATGGCCGATTTTCCCGCCTTCTCCGCTGGCAACGAAGAGCTCTCTAAAACCTGCTCCATCTTGTCAGCCATTGAAACACACGTGGAGAGCACTGAAAAAAAAGAAAGACTCCCGACGAGAAGGAAGGACAGCTCAAAGAAACCCCGCCCGAGGCACCGGAAGACAGAGCCGACAGAAGCGCCGAAATGAAGGAACAACTCACCGCACTGAGGTAAATGAGACAGGAAGCCGGCAGACCCGCAGCCAGCGGGAAAAGGCAGACTCACTGAATATTCTTCGGCAGAGGCACTAACTGGGGCTCCCAGAAATCTTTCCTCTGCCGACGGAGACGGAGCCGGTGAAGTGAGACAGGCTCTGCCTCTCACCGGTATGAAACTCACTCGACGTCTCCCGCGCTGTTAAAGGCACAGCGCTACCAATTTACACCCAAGGACTTTAGAAATATATCAGCCCTGCTAGAGCCAATATAAAGTAAGAAAACAATAAAAGAACAAACAGCAATTAGCTAACTGAGGGAGAAGCCGAGAATCGATCCTCTGTAGCTGCTGAGGACTGATAGACTGCTGGGTAACCCTCTGGGGGAGTGGCTTCACCTCTCAAAACGTCAGATCAGTCCTCAGTAGCTATAGAAGATTGACAACCCCTACCTGTCCCTGGACTGGCCCGGAGAAGCGAATAGGAAAAGTTATTTAAAAAATTGGTGTTAAACCAGTTATAAACTTGCCAACCATTTAAGATAAGGAGAAAAAGGTATCAGTGCAATTTACTTTCCCTCTACACTTCTAGGGACAACTCTCTTGCTATTAGGGGATACAATAATCATTTAGCCATCATGAGTCTGTAAAAACTCCTTACATATTTTTTATTTAATGGCTGCAGATACTCATGCAAATGTGCTCATGTGCAAAATAAAGAAGAGAAACAAATTTGCACATGAGCACATTTGTATAAGTACCCGCAGCTCTCCTCCCTCTGCTGTCAATATGACCTCCTTACACCTTGCTCCACCAAAGTAAGCAGGCAATAAGTAGACAAATTATGGTTATGATCTCTACTACTGCTGCTAAATATCCAGATCAATATTCAAAATGAAACCAGATATTCAACACCGGATTCCCAATATTCTCTGTTGACTGTCGATGCTATCGAGTTAGCAAAACCCACAAAATTAGACCTGCTTTTCTTCATCCTAACTTTATGTGGTTTGTCACCCACTAGTGGTATGAATATTGCAGCTAACCAGAAAACTCAAAATTCCACCCCAGCTATCTGGATAGTGCCAAGGTAGTCAGAGGAAATATTCAGTGGAATATCACACTAGCCAGCACTTATCTGGATAGCAAGTGCTGCTAACTGGAGAAGTGCTTTTGAATATAGGCCTCATTTTTTTCAGCAGCACTCTCCAGATAGGACTGATCGCCCCGGCCGTATCTGCTTAGTGCTGAGATGGAGAATGAAAGGAATCAGGCAGTCCCAGAACTTATACAGACAGCAGCAATAAATATCTGGGTGGCAGGCTGACTATTGCTGCTTTTTGGGTAGATTTTGCTACTGAACACATTATCCAAATATTCAGTGCTGGCAACTATGTCTGGATAGTAGCTATTTAAAAAAACCCACTAACTACAGGGGCACAATATTGACCTTTAGATTTTAAAACATCTTACATGTTGATTTAAATAAATACAGTCCCAAAAATCAATAATGGTTTATGGACTTTTCCTCCAGGAACTTGTCCGAATCTTTTTAAACCCAGCTTTGCTAACAGCTTTTACTACATCCTTTAGTAGTGAATTTCAGAGTTTCATTAAGCATTGAATAGCTTCATTGCGTGTACCCTAGTCTTTCTACTTTTTGAAGGAGTAAACAACTGATCTATGTTTACCCGTTCCACTCCATTCATTAAAGACCTCTATCATATCTCCCCTCAGTAGTTTCAAGTTGTAGAGCCCTAACCTTTTAAACCTTTCCTCATAGGGGTATCCTTCCATCCCCTTTATCATTTTGGTGGTTCTCTTCTGTACCTTTTAAAAATTCTGCTATATTCTTTTTAAGATATGGCGACCAGAACTGCATGCAATGTTCAAGTTGCGGTTGCACCAAGTAGAGGGAAACAATGGTAAGCTCCACCTACAAAGGCTTCATTACTTGCCGGTAACATGGGACCCCATTACTACATCTTCCTATTAAGAATGCTACTATGCATACACCTTTCTTACAACTAGCAGGAGTAGGGTTATATCAGAGCAATTCCACCAAGCTACCTTTATTAATGAACATAAAACAAAATGCCCAGTGGCAATACAATTATAGGCATCCAAATAAGCGTTCACAGGTGCTTATACACATCAATTGCACAAGCCGCAATGCCCAACCAACAGAAACTCAATTCTAAACACACCAGTAAGATGCACACTTATCAATGCCAGGTCGGTCAGAAATAAAAACACGATCACTGACTACCTACATGATCAACACACTGATATATTATGCATAACAGAAACCTGGCTCATGGACACAGATCAAGTCATACTGAATCAACTCATACCAACTGCATACACAGCCTACAACTGCCCTCGATTACATAAGAGAGGGGGGGGGATGCTGATACTGGCCAGGAGCCACTTCAAATTAAAAAGTATTTCACACACCAACAGAAGAGAAACTAACACTCTAGTCATTACAAATAAACACATGACCATATGCCTAACATATAGAGCACTGAATGCCAACCCTGATGAGCTATCCTCAATATTAGAATCAGCTTGTACATTCAGATCACCACGCAAACCTATACTAACTCTTGGGGACTTCAACCTCAACTCAGCCTCCAACAATGCGGCAAGGCTTTCCTTACAGCCATGAAAGACATGCACTACACTCAGTTTAATTCATGCTCCCACACACAGACAGGGCTCTACACCTGACCCTATCTTTGCCCCCAAGATAATGCTGGAGAACAATGACATAACCCCACCAATAATCACACCGACTCCCTAGTCAGATCATTACCTAATTACATTCAACATAGCAATTGCTAGCCGCAGAAATCAATACCACATAAGACATAATGACAGGAGATTCAGGAGTTATAACAAAGAGCAACTGCTGATGGAAATCCTGCCTAAGATTAACCAAGACCTCACAGACATCGATTGTTTAATGAAGAACTGGAACCACACCATTAACAAAGCCACAGAGGCCCCACAGAAAATAAGAAGAAATGCTACATCCCCAAGAATGCAACAGGCGCCCTGGTAGTCTCAAGAAATTAAAAAAGCAAAACGGATTCTAAGAAGGATTAAGAGGAAATGGAGACGGGCCAAGGACCAGAATATATCGTGATAGTATAGAACGAATCAAAGAGAGTACGATGAGCTAATAAATCGATGCAAGTGGGAGTACCATGCAAACCTCATTCTGAAATCAGCAAACAAGCAGAGGGAATTATTATTTGAAATAGTCTGCACACTCACCACTCGAAAGCCCACCTGAAATACACCCACAAAAAATTGCAGGATTACCTAGCGGCAAAAAACAAAACTGCACCCAAAGGGGCTCAGTGGCACAGCCAACTGCCTCAAACAATCACCCAACCACCACAGCATCATGGGGCAAATTTGCGATACCAGCTAACTAGTCCATGCAATATCTACGCTGAACACATCACCATCAAATGACCCTTGCCTGGTTGCATAGATAAAATCAGCCAAGTAGGAACTCGCCCCAATCATCCACAAAATTGTACACACATTTCTTACAAATGTCCAAATGCCTTCAGCTCTCAAACAAGCATCAATAAGACATATCTTAAAAAAACAAGCACTGGACAGAGAACCCCACTGCATACCAACATATCTAGCCTTCCATTTATGGCCAAAATAATAGAGAAGATGATACAAATTCAACTGCAAGATCACATTAACACACGTGCCACTAAACCCCCACCAACATGGTTTCAAACCCAACCATAACATGGAAACATTGCTAACATCACTTGTAGACACAATCATCAAAGGATTAGACAACATAAAAAGAGGTTTCCAGCTAATCTTCCTTGTTATATCTTCAGCCTTCGACACCGTATCTCACATCTTACTTTTGAAATGGCTACAAGAGACTGGGCTGCATGACAGATCAATTAATTGGTTTGATTCATACCTTGAAGGCAGACAACAATATGTGAAGTGTGGAGAAAACATATCCACGCCAATCAGTGTACAACAGGGAATACCACAAGGATCAGCTATATCATCACTTCTCTTCAACCTCTATATCCAGCCTATCTGCGATATCATCCAAAACATAAAGCACAGTTACTTACCTGTAACAGGTGATCTCTGGGAACAGCAGGAATAAGTCTTCACATATGGGTACGTCAGTACCGATGGAGCCTGCGCGGGAACGCTCCCCAGCTTCCCAAAAAAGGAAAGCTTTTGGGAGCATCCCACAGCGCCTGCGTGCTGCCTTCCCGCCTTTCCTAACCAACTCTCCTCAGTTCGAGTTTAAAGCTGAGACAATAGAGAGAGAGAGGAAAGGAAAGATAGAAAAGAGATACAACTCCTAGGGGAGGTGGGTGGGTTGTGAAGACTTATTCCTGCTGTTCCCAGAGATCACCTGTTACAGGTAAGTAACTGTGCTATCTCCAGGAACAAGCAGGAATGAGTCTTCACATATGGGGACTCCCTAGCTAGAGATGCCTGGGAGATCCCCAAGGATATGAGACCCTGAAAGGGGTCTGCGTCCTCCTATGGATCTCAGGCATCCATCCAGGGAAGAAGGGCAGGAGTTGTTTAAGAATGGAACAGGTGTCTGAGGACAGCCTGACCAAACAAGGCATCCCGGCGGGAATCCTTGTCCAAGCAGTAATGGGCTATGATCTGGTCGATGGACACAGAATTTAGATGAGCCATAGAGGTGGCCATGGCCCTCACATTATGAGCTGTGACATGGCTCTCCAGAGAAAGGTTCTTACTCTGGTAGGCGAAAGAAATACACTGAGCAATCCAATTGGACAGTGTTCTCTTAGAGACTGGAAGTCCCAAGTGAGAAGGATCAAAAGCAACAAAAAGCTGGGAAGACTCTCTATGTTGCTGTGTCCTATGTAAGTAAAAAGCAAGAGCTCTTTTACAATCCAGAGTATGAAGATTCCTCTCTGCACTGGATGCATGAGGAGCTGGAAAAAAGACAGGTAAATATACCTCTTGATACCTTTTAGGCATAAAGTGTGGATTTGTCCTAAGGACTACCTTGTCATGATGGAACCTTGTATAAGGTGGATTAGCCACTAAGGCCTGCAATTCAATGATGCGGCGAGCAGAAGTGACTGCAATGAGGAAAATAACCTTCCAGGAAAGAAATTTCAAGGAGGTAGTGGCTAAGGGTTCAAAAGGTGGCTTCATAAGCTGACCAAGAACCAAATTTAAGTCCCATGCCACCGGAGGAGGCCTAATGGGAGGTTTAGTTAAAGTTAGGCCTCTCATGAATCTTGAAATAAGAGGATGAGAGGAGATAGGTTGCCCATTGATGGGCTTAAGGGATGCTGCAATAGCACTCAAATGGACTCTTACTGAATTTGTCTTAAGTCCTGCACTGGAGAGATGCAGGAGATAGTCTAACAAAGAAGTTAAAGGTAGTGCCAGAGGGTCAAGACCCTTTTCAGCACACCAAATGGAAAATCTTTTCCACTTAAAAGCATAGGAACGCCTGGTGGAAGGTTTCCTGGAAGCATGGAGGATATCCTTCACCTGCTGAGAAAGATTCAAGTCTTGAAGGTCTAGGCCTTCAGTAACCAAGCTCTGAGGTGAAGGGACTTGGGGTTTGGGTGCCACAAAGTCCCTTCCTCCTGAGACAGAAGGTCTGGAGCAGCTCCCAAGTCCAGGGAGGGGGCTTGGGAGAGATGCAGAAGCAGAGGGTACCACACTTGGCGTGGCCAGCGAGGAGCTATAAGGATCATAGATCCTTGATCCCTCTGGAGTTTGAACAGAGTCTTGGGAATCAAGGGAATGGGTGGAAAGGCATACAGGAAGCCCTGACCCCAATGAAGGAGGAAGGCATCCTTGGCCTGAACCCCCTGACACGGAATTCTGGAACAGAACCGGGGAAGTTTGGCATTCCACGGACTTGCAAAGAGGTCTATGTCCGGGGTTCCCCATTCTTGAAAGATTCTGAGTACCTGATCCATGTGCAGGGACCATTCGTGTGGAAGCAGAACTCGACTGAGTCTGTCTGCCCAAGAGTTTTGGATTCCTGGGAGATATACTGCCAGGAGATGGATTTGATGCTCTCTGGCGAAGGCCCACAATCTTAGAGCTTCGTTGCAAAGCGACAGAGAGCCAGTTCCTCCTTGCTTGTTTATATAAAACATAGCTACTTGATTGT
Source organism: Ichthyophis bannanicus (assembly GCA_033557465.1). Taxonomy (NCBI): domain Eukaryota; kingdom Metazoa; phylum Chordata; class Amphibia; order Gymnophiona; family Ichthyophiidae; genus Ichthyophis; species Ichthyophis bannanicus. Next base: position 646,853,307 of record CM066032.1, read on the forward strand.
CCGTATGGATGAGGACTGTCTTGTAGCTGAGGAGGGTATGGAAGACCTTGAGAGCTAGAAAAACTGCTCGAAGCTCCAAGTGGTTGATATGAAGAGAGGTCTCCTGAGGGGACCAAGTGCCTTGAGTGGAGAGGTCCTGTAAATGAGCTCCCCAACCTGTCTGGGAGGCATCTGTTGTGAGGGTTGCTTGGGGCAACAACTGTTGGAAGGGGGACCCCAGCAACAGATTTTGAGTGGACATCCACCATTGGAGAGACCAAAAGAGACGTTTGGAGGTTGCTATTTGGTCTGAGAGAGCTCCTGAAGCTTGAGTCCACTGGGTGGACAAAGTCCATTGAGCTGCTCTCATGTGTAGGCGAGCATAGGGTACCACATGTACTGTGGAAGCCATGTGGCCCAGCAGTTGTAGCATCTCCCTGGCAGTTAAGTGGCTCTTTGACTGAATCTGGCCGGCTAGCTGCACTAGACGTTGGCAACGGGCCTGAGGAAGGTAGGCCCCTTGCAGTGGTGGTATCCAACCAGGCCTCAATGAATTCCAGGGACTGAGTAGGGATGAGCTGGGACTTTGGGAGGTTTACCACCAGTCCCAGATACTGCAGAATGCGCTTTGTGCGGTCCAGGGAAATCTGGGCCTCTGACTGAGATGGAGCTCGAATGAGCCAGTCGTCCAGGTATGGGAAGACAAATATTCCCAGAGTGCATAGAAATGCAGCAACTACTGCCATGCATTTGGTGAACACTCTTGGGGCAGAGGCCAGACCGAAAGGAAGCACTCTGTATTGGTAATGTTTCCCTTGGAAAAGAAAACGCAGGAATCTTCTGTGAGATGGATGGATGAGAACATGTGTGTACGCATCCTTGAGATCTAGAGAACAAAGCCAATCCTGACTTTGAAGGTATGGAAGGAGAGTGCCCACAGAAAGCATCTTGAACTTCTCCCTGCATAGAAATTTGTTCAATTCTCTGAGATCTAGAATGGGTCTGTATCCCCCTGTCTTCTTTGGAATGAGAAAATAGGGGGAGTAGAACCCTGACCCTTGTTGAAGAAGAGGAACTTCTTCTATTGCCCCTTGGGCAAGAAGGGTAGTTATCTCCTGACCTAGAAGGTCGAGAAGAGATGTGAGAGAATTGAAGTGTCTCACCATGGTGTGGGGAGGAAGGTCTGAGAAATGAAGTTTGTAGCCCTCTCTTATGATGGAGAGGGTCCACTGCTCTGATGTGATTTGCTCCCATCTGGGAGCAAAATGAGCTAACCTTCCTGGAATGGTTAGAGGTTCTGGCTGTGTTAAAGCCAGAAAGGCTAAGTTCTCTAGCATCAAGTCAAAAACCCTGAGGGGGTTGGGACTGCTGGGTTACAGAAGCCCCTGTAGACTTAGGCCTGGCCTGCTTAGGTTGCTTACGCTTAGCGGTAAAGCGACCTGTAAAAGAATGTTGGCTAGAAGTGGAAGGAAACCTGCCCTTTTTGAAAAAAGACTTTTTAAAAGTCTTTTTCTTGGCAGGAATGGAGGTAGACCTTGAAAGTCTATCCAGAGCAGAATTTTCTGCATCCATTTGAGTGTCTTTAATTTGCCACTCTCTGCCAAACAGATTTTCACCTGTACAGGGCAGATTTCCTAAGCCATCTTGAACCCAGGGTTCTAAATCAGAAGCCTGGAGCCAAGCAATTCTGCGAGCAGCTATGGCAATGCCTGAGGCTCTACTGGCACCTTCAAAGGAGTCAAAGGCTGCCCTGTTTGAAAACTTGGAGATGTCTTGCGTATGCTTAAGCCACATGCGGAATTCTTCCCTTTTATCTTCTGGAATAAAAGGGAGGAAAGTGTGCAGCTTTTCTGCCACTTCTTTCAGAAACATACCCATATAAAGGCTATATGAGTTGATTCTGGCAATAAGCATACTGGCCTGGAAGATTTTCCTACCAAAAGCATCCAAGGTCCTGCATTCTCTTCCTGGAGGAGCAGAAGAGTGTCTCTTTGTACTCTTTATCCTCTTCATAGCTGACTGCACCACAATGGAATGGTGAGGAAGCTGAGTTTTTTGGAACCCAGGACAAGGAGGGACACGATACATAGTGTCCAACCTGCGAGAATGAGGAGAGAGAGTGAGAGGAGTCTCCCATAAATCAATCATGTGTTCATGAAGAATCTCATGAATTGGTAAGGTGACTGCCTCTTTAGGAGCCTTAGAGTATCCTAAAATATCTAATTTTTTGCTCTAGGCTCTGATTCAGAGGTTACTGAAATAGAGAGTCCTTTAGCTACTTCTCTTATGAAGTCTTGAAAGGACAAGTCCTCTGGAGGAGACATTCTTCGTTTTGGAGAAGAAGGCTCCTCAGGAAGGGCTATGGATACTTCAGGAGACTCATCTGATGTATCAGAATCATCAAAGGAATCGAAGTATCGCCTGTCAGGGTGCTCTTCTAACGCTCGATGCGTATCGAGCGGTATCGACATCGGGCGTCCCGGGTACCGGATCGGTACCGAGAAGTAGCCCTGGACAAGGAACCGCAGCAGTCGGTATCCTGGTCGATGTAGTCGGTACCGGCATCGGTGCTGGTGCTGGTGCCGGTACCGGAGCCGATACCGACAACGGAGCTCGTTGCGGTATCATCGGCGTCGCAGCTTGAATGAAAGACTGTATAGCCTGCTGCATGGACAGAACATTCTGATCCATCGACGCCATGAAAGCCTGGAAGTCGGTACCGGGAGAAGGTGCCGGTACCCCAGAGCAATCTAACAGGTGATCGGTCGAGGCCGTGCCATCGATGTCAACCTGTAACCCCATAGGAGGAGCTTTGGAAGCCGGAGCTTCCCGCCGGGGTTGTTTGGCTGGTGCAGGAACCTCGAGGGCAAGTCCGGAGGCATCTCGATGCTTAGAGGGAGATCTACCCTTCGAGGACCTGCTAGGTTTATGTTTGGTTACCTGAGATCCTTCAGGAGAAGAAGACCTGGAAGATGTCGATGCTACTGCCGGTGCCTCAGCGGGAAACAGCACATGGAGCTTAGCTGCTCGGTTCTGTAACCCCCGTTTAGACATTAGGGAGCAGGACGGACAATCCGGAATGGAGTGTTCAGGATCCAAACATTTAAGACACCATTCATGGGCATCTGTAACAGAAATAGTACCGCTACACTTAGTGCATTTTTTGAACCCGGAGGTTGGTTTTTCCATGAGGGAAATTTTCTTGTGGGCCCTGAGGCCTTAAGAAGAAAAATACACCAAGTGAGGAAAAATATTGATTTTTTATTTTTTTTAAAGAAAGAAAGAAAAGGCCGGCGGTACCGGTCCGGAGTCGGGGAAGGCAGACACGCGACCAAAGAAATAAAATAAAATAAAGAACTTCTTCAGCGGTGACAGGGCTCGACCTGCTGGCTCCGCGGCAAAGAAGAACTGAGGAGAGTTGGTTAGGAAAGGCGGGAAGGCAGTGCGCAGGCGCTGTGGGATGCTCCCAAAAGCTTTCCTTTTTTGGGAAGCTGGGGAGCGTTCCCGTGCAGGCTCCGTCGGTACCGACGTACCCATATGTGAAGACTCATTCCTGCTTGTTCCTGGAGATTATTCTCTACAAGCTATATGCCAATGATATAGATACATAGAAATATGATGACAGAAAAAGACCACATGGCCTATCTAGTCTGTCCTTTGTCATGATATACACCTCCATTAACATTGACAAACCAGACTACTCAACAATAACTAACTGCCATACAGAAATTATTTCATGGCTCAGTGACCACAACCTCAGCATAAACTATAATAAAATAAAAGCACTCATTATAACACGAAAAACAGCCTTCACCACCACTCCAAGCATGATAAAACTATAAGATAGAAGCATAATCATCAAAAATGAGATTAAGTACCTAGGAGTCATCCTGGATCAGAACCTAAATTTCCTGTCACACATTAACAGGACAACAAAAATTGCTTACCACACAATGAGGATCATAAGGAAACTGAAGCCACTCCTTAGCCAGAATGACTTCTGCACGGTAATATAGGCCACCTTAACACCGATATTAGACTACTGCAACTCACTGTATCAAGGCCTACCAGTTCAAGCCATCCAACCTCTGCAAATGGTCCAGAATACAGCTGCCTGTGCCATATCCAGATTAATGAAACAAATAAATTACGCCCATATTACATCAATTACAGTGGCTTCCAATTACGAGTCACTTCAGGTATAAGTCTACCCTTAACATCTTCAAAATCCTGCACAAAAGCTCAACTGAGATACTCCAGGACCTCATAAAAAGGGACCCTGAAAACCGGCCAAGAAGAATGAATTAATAAGAATATGTTGCTTACACCCAGTGATTACTCAAAGGCTAAGCAGACCACAACTAATAGAGCATTCTCACTAAATGCACCAGCACTATGGAAGTCCCTTCTGGAAGGCCTCAGAGCCCTACATGATACCAAGGACTTCAGAAAGAAATTAAAGACCTTACTGTTCACACAACACTATGGTAACATTACATAAAGAAGGGATGAATGTCTGACACCACTGAAGTTGGATGCTGCAATACCAACTATGATTAAATTAGACTTACCTGCTAATTGTTGTTCCTTAAGGAACGCCACTCTAGTCCAGGAACAACTGGGTTGTGCTCCTCTTCCAGCAGCTTGGAGACTGAGAAACGTCATTCTTTTGATGACACTGGTATAAGGACATAGGCACCGCCTCCTCACGCCAGTAACCTATTGACAAAGTAGACTCACCGGAGCAACAATTGAGTAGTAAACACTTATTAACAAACGGTAAACTAGTTTAAACTATAAACTGTAAGGAGGAAAAAACTCTTCCTCCAAGCCCTATTAGGTTTTTGGTAAAACTGCAGAGGTCCTCGCTCCCCCCGTACGAAGAGACTCAACCTTCGTATAATCCCCTACTCAAATCTCTCCGTATGAACCAGAAGCCCCACAGCTTATTTTTCTCTTACCTGTGAATCTCGTCTGCTTCAGGCTCCAGTCCTAAAATAACACCGGGAGGGATCCAGGACTAGACTGGAGTTCCTTAAGGAACAACAATTAGCAGGTAAGTCTAATTTAACCTTCCTTATCGTCCCTCCAGTCTAGTCCCGGAACATCTGGGGATGTAACAGAGCAGTGAAATAACTCAAAGGGTGGGACCTGCAAGACCAGCCTGAAGCACAGCCGACCCAAAACAGGTATCCCCACTCGCCTGTACATCCAGGCAGTAATGCTTGACAAAGAAATTTAAAAATGACCAAGTCGCTGCCTTACAAATCTCTGCTGCTGGTACAAATTTGTACTCAGCCCAAGAAGCCGCTTGAGCTCTAGTGGAGCCTTCCGGTACTAGTTTACCCTTTAGCAGGTATGCTGACACTATTGCCCCTTTAATCCATCTGATAAAACAACTGTGTCAGGTCAATTTTTCTGAGTGATATATTGCCAAATATTATTAAAAGTCACTCAATACATATCATAAAGGTAAACACCATCCAACGGAATATCTTCTAGAAGAACTCACTCTTGGAACCTTTCAACCCACAGAGTGTGTGTATATAACGCAAAACGAGAGAAGGTCTCAGACTTAATGGCATTACATATCAGGCTAAAATATAGCCAACTCTTATGCCTAGTTGCATCAATGACCTTTTCTCTCGCAAAAAACATACACTGCTGGAGCATACTCTTAAAAACATAGTCAGCACAATAAATAAAGTAGACAGAAGAAACTCATCTTCAATTCTCACTGCAAAAGTATATCCATTACGTGCTTAACCCAGCTCTGCTCCTGTCAGTGTGACAATAAAAGGATAAGATGTGTGTGGCAATGTAATAGTAACTTAAAAGAACGTTTGAGTCCAGCGGTACTACGTTCCCCTGTATCTATGGGTTCCCAACAGGGTTTGGAAAGTGGACACAAAAAATGTTGGTTATGCACAATTTGTGATATTACCATGGAAGTGGATGCTTTTGAACAGCATGGGGTTAAATATCCTTTGAGAGACAGTATAACTTGTGATTCCACTTTCGTAGTGTATATTATTAAGTGTCCTTGTGATCTGCTGTACGTGGGGAAAACGATTCAACCCTTTAAGATAAGAATGGGAGAACACAGAAGCCGACTCAAATGTAAGGTCAAAGAGGCTCCAATAGTGCAGCATTGTTAACTATGGGTCACTCTTTTGAACAGTTGAAGTGTTTTTGCATAGATCAAGTATGGGTGGGTAGGGCGGGCAAGTCTCAAGAGCAATTGTTGCTCATAAAGGAGCAGAAGTGGATTTTTCTTTTGAAATCAGTGGCGCCAGATGGTTTGAATGCGTCCATAGAGTGGGCATCTTGTATTTAAATATGCTGGATTTTGATAACGTTAGTCTTTTGTTAGCTGTGTCGCTATATAGTGGATATTCTTAGTGTTGAGTTTTGGGAGACATTTGATGGTGGTTTTGTAGGTTGTGTGGTTAAAGATGGTGGTGATTGTTGAATTTGTTTTATCTATGTAGTTGAGTCGTAGTGACGTCATTAGGTGGCTGATGTTTTTTAAACAGAAGGGGTTTTAAATCACTGGTATCTGCTCACATCTCGCATGCGTGGCGTTTTTTGCGGATCGAGTTGTTTGAGAGGGTCTGAATGTTGTAGGACACGCGAGTAGCAGTTATCACTGTTTGGGTAAGGAGATTTGGTTTGATATGATGGGGTATTTTATTAATATTGTATATATGAGATTTATATCACTCATGGTAGTTTATATGTGTGTCTGTATTTTTTGTAGAATTTTGAGTCTGGTAATCCCCTGAGGAAACGTTATAAGTGAAACGCGACTGTGGCGCCTGGGGAAGGCGTTGGGATTCACTGTGATTCATCGTCACACTGACAGGAGCAGAGCTGGGTTAAGCACGTACTGGATATACTGTTGCAGTGAGAATTGAAGATGAGTTTCTTCTGTTTATTTATTGTACTGACTATGTTTTTAAGAGTATGCTCCAGCAGTGTATGTTTTTTGCGAGAGAAAAGATCATTGATGCAACTAGGCATAAGAGTTGGCTATATTTTAGCCTGATATGTAATGCCATTAAGTCTGAGACCTTCTCTTGTTTTGCGTTATATACTGTCGTGACCCCTTGCCTGGGCCAGAGGCTTACAGGCAAAGGGCTGCCATATTTGCCCTTAAATAAAGTTTTGCAACTTTGTCTCCAGCAGGGAATCCTGGGACTTGTAGTTCTTTTTCGTTTACTTAAAGACAAAGTAGTATGTGACCACTGGGGTTTGTTAAGGCAAAACAAGAATTTTATTTTGGGTTTCATTCCGAGCATTAAATTCAAACGCAGGCAAAAAGGATCATTCTCCAAATGAAAAGCTTACAGGAAACAAAAGTACAACTGGAGTTGCAGAACTGAAAACACTTTTAAACACAGCAGCTGTTTTCAGCAAACATTTCAGCACATGTATTACAGCTTCTTTTCCATTCATTCAGCACAGGTAAATTCTTGTCATTTATCAAAATGCTGCTTTACTTATCAAGCTCTGGTTTTAGCAAAGTTCTTTAACTTAATGGAAGCTCTTAGCATTCCCCTGGCTAGGTGAAAGATTGCTCTAAAAAACTTCTTTTCACAGTCCTTTTCTAGCAACTTTCAAGCTTCCCTCTTGCATAAAGAACAATCCATTGGAGATTCATGACAAACAGAATCTGGTTCAAAAGAGACAATTTGCATGCCCTCCTGCCTTACAAATTGTTTGTCTCTTTCTGGGTTCTCAGTAATTCCTTCCAACTTACTATTTTGTAGAAACTTCAGGAGTTCTTTCCAGAGCTGCTCTCCCTGGTAAGAAATGATTTGTCAGACGGCTGCCTAGGGTGAGAACTTACACAATCTTGACGATGCATATATTCATATGATTCTTGCAAGGTATTGTGGGTAATGTAGTTCTTTCACTCCCAAACACAGCTGAAGACAATAATTGAGTTGTGAAACCAGTGGTAAGGCCAATAAAATACTTCTTTTATTGATGGGGTTTAATTCACCCAGCACAAGTATGCTTGTTAGCAATATAAATGAGGTTACTTGCTTGCAGTGTTTAAATGGATAACATAAAGTCACAAAGCAAATCAGAAAACAACCTTCAGCTTGTCAGGCAATTAGCTAATGTTTTCTTAGCAAATAATTACCAAATAAAAAGGCACAAAGAAATGAATAAACTTTGCTTGTTAGGTTAACTTCTGCTTATTTTCCACGCAGATCCCAGCAGTGATTCTCCCTTGCTCACACACACAATCAGCTGCAGCTTTAATTACTATCAATTGACCAGCTGAAACCCTTTAGCTGGCTGGCTGCTACTGTGTGAACCCAAATCCTGCTTTAAGAGCTGTTTGCAGTGGAAATAAAGAACAAAGTTAGGTTTCTTTGTGATGGCTGAGGTGTTTGCTCACAGAAAGCTAGCAATAGCATTTAGATAGAGAACAGTCCATGTAATGAATAGTTTCATCTGCTGTATCTCCCCCTTCATCAATCAGCATAGGGTCACTATCATACATTGGCACAGACGAGTCTTTCCATAAGGCACTATCATGAGAATGCTTATTCCCTTGCTGCCATTCACTATTATAGATAGGGTCTGGATCAGTGTTCATACCTGAGCCTCTCCTGCTATCATAATTCCTCTCTGTATATCCTGGCCAGTATGTAATCCAGTTATGATGTCCAGCCTTCCAATCTTGATCCCTGGACACTGGATCTTTCCTCACATACCTTCTGGCCTTGGTCTGAAAGTCCTTTCCACGTGCAGTCTTCTCTCTTCCAGGTAGCCACTGGTGATTCCTATCTCTGCCATTCCATTCCTCTGGCTGACTCCAGTCCAATGGACTCTGCTGGCACTTGGAATACCTCCCAGTATGGGTACTGCCTTGGACTCTCCCAGACCATCCAATGGGCTTTCTTCTCTTCCTTCCAGAGAGTTTCCTTCTTTCTCTATCCGCTTGGCTTGGCTTCTGTTTCTCCAGGTGATACTGGTGCTTGAGCTTGTAGCCGTTGCTGTATCTGTGTCTGAAGCTCTTCCTGAAGCTGTTATCAGTAGAATAAGCTCTATTCTTATTCTGTCCTAATGTGTGCTCTTCCCTAACACAGCGCAGCTGTGTTGAATCAGGCCCTGCCCTTTGAGATGAGTGCTTAGGGATTACCTCATAGCTCTCTTGATTGCACACACGTTTTCTCACTTCAGCCCCCCTCATGGCTGCTGGAAACCTGGTGCATTCTGGGACTGGTAGTCTTTTATGTGAAAACTCTGTTTTCTTACTTCTACCAAAACTGACAGGTTGCTTGTTCAGAGTCACATCATCTTTTCTATAGCTCCTACCTGAGCTATGATAAGCTTCCTTATCACAGGTTGTATTTTGAGAGTGGGGCTTCTTAACCTGGAACAACTGCCTTAATGCTTCACCTGTGTTCAGCTCTGCTTCTCTGCCCTTGGCTGGGTTCTGGTCACCTCCATTTGTAACTGCGTTCACCCACCTTTTGGCATCTTGGGTTCTCTGAACTGGCTCTTGCACACTCTGCACTGCACTTAGTTCCAACTCGTCAGCAACCTTCCCAGCTACCCATCTGCTGGTCTCCGGTTCAAGCATACCTCTCACACAAGAACTGTTTCCTCTGTTGCTGGAATTGTTCTCCCACGTGGAGTTAAGCTTCCCACGTCTCCCTTCTCTCCTGTTCCTTCTTTCACTCCTTCCTCCTTCTGCTCTCTCCTCTCTCTGCACTGATGCAGGCTTAAAAAGCTGCTTCCTAGCTACCACACCCTTATCTCTGCACAGGTGGCTGTCATTAGAGTCTAAGCCTGCACCTACGTTAGGGCTTGGGTGTGGCTTAGCCTCAGCAAGTACGTGCTTCTTTTGCTTGGCTGTAGTTTTAGCCCTGTGAAAATCTTGCCTGTCTCTTGTCTTAAAGGCATATTCACTGTTTTCCTCTGTTTCCCTCGGCTCAGCACAGCTCTCATTGTCACAATACACACACACTATGGGTTGAAAGGTTCCAAGAGTGAGTTCTTCTAGAAGATATTCCGTTGGATGGTGTTTACCTTTATGATGTGTATTGAGTGACCTTTAATCCATCTGGCAATAGATGCTTTAGAAGCTGCTTCTCCTTTCCTAGGACCCCCAAGCAGAACAAACAATCTATCCGATTTTCGGAACTCCGCCGTCCATCGGATATATTTCTTCAAGGCCCTACGAACATCTAATAGATGCAACTGTTCCACCACAGAGTTCACTGAAGCCCTTCGGAACACCGGCAATGATACTACTTGATTCACGTAAAAAGGAGATACTACCTTCAGTAAAAAGGACGGCACCGGCTTCAATACCACCTTAGAATCGTAAAAAGACAGAAAAGGCTCCTTTCAAGATAAGGCCTGTAACTCCGATATTCCTCTTGCCAAATCAATCGCCACTAGGAAAACCACTTTCAGGGTAAGATCTTTCAAGGACAACTTAGCCAAAGGTTCAAACGGCCGTCGCCCCAATGTTCCCAAAACCAACTGCAGATCCCATTGAGGAACGACCTGTCTGCACGGCGGTCTCAAAAGTAACACCGCCCTTAAGAATCTCTTAATATCCGGATGTGCGCCCAGCGCTTGCCCCTTGATTTTCCCTCTATAACAGGAGAGCGCTGCCAACTGTACTCTTAAGGAAGAGGCCGCTAAACCTTTCTGAAAACCATCCTGCAAGAATGCCATAACCTGCGGTACTGACGCTCATAAGGCCTTCCAATTTATGTCCAAACACCAGGCCTCAAAGATGAGCCAAACCCGAATATACGCCAAAGAAGTTGATCTCCTTCGAGCCCGTAACAAGGTAGAAATCACTGCTGCTGAGTATCCTTTAGCACTTAACCCTACCCTTTCAAGAGCCAAGCCGTAATCGAGAATCGATCCACTTGGGGCATAAACAACGGACCCTGCGACAAAAGATCCTTCCTGACTGGTAGACGCCAAGGCCTCCCCACTACCAGCCTCCGCAGATCCGCATACCAAGGCTTTCTGAGACAATCCGGACCGATCAATATCACTAATCCTCTGTGACGTTCGATGCGTTGGACTATGCGGCCTATTAACACCCACGGAGGAAACATGTACAAGAGGCGCTCTACTGCCCAGTCCTGTATGAGGGCATCTAGACCCGCCGACATTCCCTCCTTCCTTCTGCTGAAGAATCGACTGACCTTTGCCAAAAGGAAAGTCGCCATGAGATCCATTATTGACGACCCCCAGCGCCGTACCACCATCTCGTAAACTTCCGGATGAAGAGTCCACTCTCTTGGATCTACTTTTACTCGGCTCAAATAATCGGCCTCCACATTGTCCACTCCTGCCACATGCGCTGCCGACAGAGCCTGAAGGCTTTGCTCGACCCATTCGAACTGTTCTGCCTCGGCCTCCAAGGGGGCACTGTTGGTGCCTGCCTGTCTGTTAATGTAGGCTACCACAGTCGCATTGTCGGAAAACACTCTGATCGCTCTTCCCTGCAGATACGGCTGAAACTTCAGCAACGCCCGTGCTACTGCTCGCAGTTCCAACCTGTTGATCAACCACGCTTTTTCCTGTCTGGTCCACTGTCCCTGTGTGAACCTTCCTTGAAAGTGCGCCCCCCAGCCTACTAGACTTGCATCTGTAGTTAGGGGTAGCCATCCTGGCGCTTCCAAGGGCATGCCCTTTTCCAGAGACTCCGGAAGCAACCACCACTGCAACGCCTTCCGCGTTGCTTCCGGACAGAGTAGCCTCCAGGGCAGTGGCTTGTCCTGGTGAGACCACCTCTGGAGTAATGCTCTTTGCAACGGCCTCATATGGGCTCTTGCCCAGGGCACCAACTTGAGTATCGCTGCCATCGTACCAAGGACCTGTAGGTAATGCCATGCTGTCGGACGCGGCCTGCTCAGAAATTGCCGGATCAATTTTCTCAATCCAAGTGCTCGGTGCTGAGGAAGGAACACCTTGCCCGCTGCTGTATCGAAATGTGCCCCTAGGTATTCCAGATTCTGAGCTGGAACCAAACTGCTCTTGTCCATATTGACCACCCAACCTAAACTCTGCAGGTGCTCGACAACTCTGGACGTAGCCTCTTCGCTCTCAGCTCTTGATTTTGCTCTAATTAGCCAGTCGTCCAGATACAGATGAACAAGTACTCCTTCCTTTCTCAGCGCCGCCGCTACTACCACCATAACCTTGGTAAATGTCCGTGGAGCCATAGCCAGCCCAAACGGTAACGCCCGAAATTGAAAATGACCCATCGGAACCACAAGCCTGAGAAACCTTTGGTCTTCTTGTCGAATCAGAATGTGCAGGTACGCTTCTGACAAATCCAGGGACGTGAGAAACTCGCCTTTTCTGACTGCTACAATGACCGACCTTAGAGTCTCCATATGTAAATGAGACAATCGGATGGCTCCAATTCACCCTTTTGAGATCCTGAATCGGTCGATAAGTCCCTTCTTTTTTCGGAACTATGAAAAAAATGGAGTATCGACTGAAACCACATTGGTCTTGAGGAACCGGTACTACCGCCTTGAGAGCTAGCAGTCTCTCTAATGTCTGCTTGATCGCCTGACATCTGCGAAGCACTCCGCAAGGGGACTGAACGAACGAGTCGGTCACCGGCCATTGAAATTCCAAAGCATATCCCTCTCGAATCTCCTCCAGCACCCACTGATCTGAGGTAATTTGGACCCAGGCAGTGTAAAAATCCTGTAATCGACCTCCTACAGGCAGTTCCACTTGGGTCCTCCTGACTTCATTGCGGCTTTCTGAGACTCGAAGTGGAGTCAGCAAAACCTCTGCCCGCTCCTTGAAATCCCCGAAACCCCTGGTTTCTATAGGGGAAACGTCCTCTTTGACCCTGAGTGAACCTTGTGGAACGAAAATGACGAAAGTCCCTCTGAAGTATTCTAGCCGCCGACGGTAATCTACCCTGCTTCTGCTTGTCCTCCAGAAGCCTTCCGCCCTTTGACACCCCCAGATCTTTCACTATTTTGTCTAAATCTTCTCCAAAAAGCAGCTTCCCCTTAAACGGAAGCTTACTTAACTGGGCTTTGGAAGATGCATCCGCTGCCCAATTGGGCAGTCAAAGGTATCTCTGCGCTGCTATCACGGAAGCCATACTGTTCAATAGCCCCCGAATAAGGTCATAATGAATATCAGCTAGATATGCAGCTCCCGACTCTAGTCTAGCCGCCTCGCCTGTCGCCTCTTGGATCTGCTCTCCCTGGATACGCTGCGACCAGCGCAGACAGGCTCTTGCTACCCACGCCCCACAAATGGACGCTTGGATGGAAAGAGCATTAACCTCAAACACCTGCTTCAACAAAGCATCCAGCTTCCTGTCCTGGGTATCCTTGAGAGCCGCACTACCTTCTACCAGAATGGTCATCTTCTTGGTTACCACAGATACTGCTGCATCCACTCTCGGTGACCTAAAGAGTTCCTTATCTTGGTCAACCAGCGGATAAAGACGAGACATAACTCTAGAGCCCTTGAGTGTTGCCTCCGGCATATCCCATTCACCTTGAATCATTTCCCTCACCACTCTGTGCATGGGAAATGCTCTCGGAGTCTTCCGAAAGGCTTGTAACAATGGATATTCCAATGTAGCATCCTCCACCGGCCTGGTCGCCGGCATATTGAGCACTTTAAGCGTCTCTGAAATAAGTGCGGGCAACTCCTCTCTCCGAAAAATTCGCACTACTCTAACCTGGTCCTCCTGCTCTGTGATGTCCCCTTCTTCCAACTCCTCTTCCATCTCTAGATCTTGCTCACCATCCTCAGTGTGGAACTCCTCCGAAAACATGGACTGATCCTGCTTCTCTTTTTTTTATCCTAGATTTCTTTGCAAATACCCCCGACGTACCCTGGTCAGGGGGGTCCCCGGCCTTTTTTCTCCCAAATCCACACTGAGGGAACCAGGTGAAGACCTTCTGTGAATGCCCCCGAACGCCTGTTGAATAAGTGCCACAAACTCTGGAGAAAAAATTGAGGACAAACCATTAGATAAGGACAGCTGAGCGAGTGGCATATCTGGAGCACTAGAAGCCGCTATGGGCTCCAGAGGATCTAACGCGGAGGGAAGAGTCCCTGCAGGCCTACCTCCTGATCCTCCTTTCCTGTATCCAACTCCTGTTCCACTGCGGCAGAACTTTGAATGCAGCTCTTACATACTCCTGTGTCAGAGACTGTAGACTTCTTCACCAAGCAGAGTAAACACAAAGTCTTTGAAGGCATTTCGGCCACGAGGCCAGCGGCCCAAGTGCCCCCTGAAGTACTGCAGCCCAATATCAGTGACCCTCCGTGGAGTAAGTACAATAATCCACAACTGAAAAGTACCCGCGAAACTGGGGAATCTTTTTTTTTTTTTTTTTAACGTGGATACATGCAGGAGCCTCACGGAGATAAACAGTGAAGAAATGAAATAAAAATGAGGCTTTGCCGCTGAGATAGGAGCCTTTGTCCCCCCACTGCAGCTACCAGTGCTTCCCGCGTGAAACACACATGGCTCGGGCCTGCTGCTGGATTCCAGCGCTGAAAGAAGAACCACTCGCTTCTGAGGAACCGGTGCCTTACCTTACCCTCGGGGCCAGCTTCACAGTGAGTCTCTCTGCCGATTCAACTTGGAGCTCTGCACTGAATGGCTGGCTGCATCCCCAGGGCCTGCTCCTCCCCAGACAGACCCAGAGCCACTGAAACTCACTGCCACAAGGCGACTGCAGCCCCCCTCTGAGTCGGCACCCGAGCGCTGACAGGCAACACTTCTGTGATGCGCTTGGAATGCCTCAGCTCCCGGTAGCTAACCTCCCAAGTTAACCGGACTGCAAACCGGAGCCTGTTCCCCTCATACCTGAAGCGCTACCGCTGAAAGGACAGAGAGACGGAGGGGGGGGGGGGAGGGGAGAGAGCTCTCTAGCAGCCAAACATTTAAAGGTACAGTAAAATCTTGCTACTAAATCTTAATTACAAGTAAACCCTTTAAAAAAATAAAATTATAAAATTAAACTAAATCAATCTAAATGTCCTTAATTGTTCCTCTAATGAGCCGAGACCTCCAGGCTCACAACCCTCCAGCTGCTTGGAGAATGAGATAACTGGAGTGAGGAGGTGGTGCCTATGTCCTTATACCAGTGTCATCAAAAGAATGACATTTCTCAGTCTCCAAGCTGCTGGAAGAGGAGCACAACCCAGATGTTCCGGGACTAGACTGGAGGGACGATAAGGAAATATAAGTTACCAACTGTATATAAGTTACCCTGCATGCTGATGTACCATCCCTGTTACACTGTGTTTTGGTTATTAACCATGCAGTAGTTACCCCTCTCAAAACCTTTTATGTAACCATTGAGAGTTTTGAATGTAAACTGCCTTGACTTAAAGAGGTGGTGGTATAAAACCTCTTAAATAAATAAAATTCAGAGGCATTATAATATCCTTTGTTTTAAAATAAAATAAAAGATATTATAATGCCTCTGTATCATTCCATGGTGAGACCGCATCTTGAATATTGTGTGCAATTCCAAAACACCGCTGCCCGACTTGTGTCCCATTCCTCCCCCAGAGACCACGTTACTCCCCTCCTGCTTCGTCTTCACTGGCTTCCCATATCCTTTCGTATCCAGTTTAAACTTCTCACACTTGTTCATAAGGCGCTTCATACCACTACCCCGCAATATCTCGCTGACCTAATCCGCTTTCATACCTCCAGGCACACCCCCCGATCCTTCCATCTTAACCGCCTCGCACTACCCCCCCCCCCCCACCTTCACAGGCTCACCTCCACTCCACCCGTTCCTCAGCCTTTTTTTTCGTAGGTCCCGCCCTCTGGAATTCCCTTCCCACTGCCCTCCGTCTTGAACCACATCACCCAACCTTCAAACATGCTCTGAAGACCCACCTATTTTCCCTTGCCTTTGACCTTCCCTCCTCCCAGCCTTAGCCTCTTCCCTTCTGTCTGCTGCTCTCTACCCGCTCTTTTCTCTCTGTCCTATTTTTAATTTGTAACTTCCTCTTCAACTTCTGGCCTTGTGCCTCGCTGTACTGAAGTTTTTATTGTAAACCGCTCTGCTTACCTCTGAAGGGCGGTCAAGCAAATGAATAAACAAACATAAACATAATTCTGGTCGCCGTATCTTAAAAAGGATATAGAGTTATTAGAAAAGGTTCAGAGAAGAGCCATCAAAATGGTAAAGGGGATGGAAGGATACTCCTATGAAGAAAGGCTAAAAAGGTTAGGACTCTTTAACCTGGAAAAGAGACGGCTGAGGGGAGATATGATAGAAGTCTATAAATTAATGAACGGAGTGGAACGGGTAAACGTAGATCGATTGTTTACATTATCAGAATATAGAAAGACTAGGGGACATGCAATGAAGCTACAGGGTAAACTATTTAAGACTAATAAAAGAAAATATTTTTTCACTCAACGTGTAATCAAACTCTGGAATTTGTTACCGGAGGATGTAGTAAAGGCTGTTAATGTAGCTAGGTTTAAAAAAGGTTTGGAAAAATTCCTGGAGGAAAGGTCCATAAACCATTATTAAGAAGGGACCCAGGATATCAATGCTTGACCCAGTACAAGCATTTCAGAACCTGTGTCTTTTGGGGAACTGCTAGGTACGTATGACCTAGATTGGCCACTGTTGGAAACAGGATACTGGGCTTGATGGACCTTGGTCTGACCCAGTATGACATATCTTATGGTCTTATGTTATGATTCCTAGTGTTCTATTTGCTTTCTTGGCACCTCTGCTCACTGGGCAGAAAGTTTCAACGTATTATCCACAATGACGCCTAAATCCTTTCCCTGGTTAGTGGTTTGGGTTGTTCTGGGACACATTCACAGCTCAAAATTAAAGTGCTTCATTTTGCATAGGTCACCGAGTTAGGAATTCATGCGCCCAAGGATTTTGCAAGAGACCTCAATTCGGGTATGGAGTTTTATACCTGCTCTACGGCAGATGCAAATGAATGTGTGTAAAGTTCACAAGTAGGTTGCAAGGGGGCATGGTTAAGGCATTGCTGGATGGGTAAAAAATCTACACATCTATTCCCCATAGGGAATAACCGTGTATGACCAAAAGTGAGCATGTCAGGATATACACCTGCTCTCTGGCACATTTAGGTTTTTAAGAAGTGCTTGTTTTGGCCAGCCTTTTACAGGGGGATTAAGAGACTATCCTCATAATCCACAGTTACTTATTTCCCCCTCCATATTGAAATTAGAAAAAAATAGCGACATCTGTAGTTAACTGGCCACATTTATACATGAGGATTGCAAAATGGCTCGCCTACATGTGTAAGTGTGCGACACAGACAAGCCATAAAATACCGGCATCCACGTATACGTAGGCGTGTTGCCCCCATTTGTTTTTTTTCTCATGTCTAGGTTTGTAAAATGGCTCCTCCCACAGCTCACAGATGCATTCCTGCACTTATTAGGTATTTCAGGAATAGCTCCACATTTAACAGAGTACTTTCTAAAATACCTCTGGAATTGTAAATGTCACAAACTCAATCTCTCAATTCCAATCTCCATGTCTTTTCTAAAATATGCCTTGAAGTATCAGTTATATATTTTTACGTGCATTTAAAAAAAATAAAGAGAGAGACTATAAAAAATAGTAACTTAACTGAAAAGACTTGGACTATTCCTCATAACTAGGAGCTAGAGTTAGCAGTGAAGAGCACTGCATAACAGTTCATTGCTTTGAAAAGACGAGCTAAAATTTAAAAAAGCAAAAA
This sequence comes from Ichthyophis bannanicus, assembly GCA_033557465.1. Taxonomy (NCBI): domain Eukaryota; kingdom Metazoa; phylum Chordata; class Amphibia; order Gymnophiona; family Ichthyophiidae; genus Ichthyophis; species Ichthyophis bannanicus. The sequence goes on from CM066032.1 coordinate 646,871,037, forward strand.
TATGATGTGTAAAGGCTGTAAGTATTAGCGTATGTGTGTCATATCCCCTCGTGTTAAATGTATCTCCCAATTGACCGCTTTGACCCAGTGAAAAGCGGGATATAAATACAGCTAAATAAAGGCTCTGATACTGGACGATCTCTTCTCTTGGCTTCTTGTGTTTTCTCCTATTTACTTCAGAGAAGACTGGGCACAGTCAATATTTCACTGGAATGACAGTCTCCCTATTACAAAATTTTCTTTACTAAGTATTTACGCAATTTTAAACTCTTCCACCCAAAACAAAAAAGCCAACATTGCCTGTACCTTTATCTTTCACAACAGAAGTCAATGAGCCTTGTGTAATCCTCTGTACTTGTTAATTTCACTGACTATAACTGTATGCAGAAAGCTCAATCAAAAATGCCAGAGATGTGCTCTACAAATCTTCATTAGCAAAGGCAACAAAAAAACACAGTTCAAATACAGAGAGGCCTCCTGACAGACCTTCTAAACCAAGTCCTAGTATTTTTCCCTGAGGAGTGTTTATATAATGAAACAGATCTATTCTATAAGACATATCTGAAACTTCAGCTGCTGAAGAAGGCTAGTATGCTTTTTATGTGCAGAGATTTCATTGTGAAAGGAAGATTCCATTGATGAGATGAGTGACTGGATGCAAACAGATGCCCTAAAGAATCACCTGCAGCACTTATGTCAGAGATGCTCAATGGTTGTGTTTACCAAGTACCATCTGGCTGCATGGATAGAAGCATAATTGTTCCATTGAGGTATATAGCTCTAAATCACATTAATATTCTGTCATTTCAGTGACTTTATAAGACTTGATATGTTTTGTGTACTCTCATTCAGCTTGGGAAATGCACTAAAGAAAACTCATTCTAGCATTAAATCAAGTTTTACCACCTTATCTTGCTTCCTTGATTACCCTTTATGCCCCTGCATGATCACTTTGCTCCTTGCAAGAACACCGGTTGGTTATTCTGCCAGTGACTCTGGCTTGGTTAGAATCTACTCGCCAGGTGGTCTTTTTCTTCAAAGCACCCATGCTTGATAATTTTCTACCTCTTGCTCTTTGTGCCAAATCCTCTTTTAACAAATTTAAGTTTGACCTAAAATCTCATCTATTCTCATTAGCTTTCGAGGGACCTTAGGTGTGTTGCTGGGTCACCACAGAGGGAGTCTGGCTGCTGAACCTTCCCTTGCAACCCTTGATCTCCCTTCTTTTTCTATGCTAGGCTGTCCTTTTGAATTATTGGAGTTGCTTCTGCTCTTTATTCTTATTAGATTGTAAATAGTTTGAATGATTTGAGAAGCGGTATAGTAAGTCACCAAAAAAAAAGAAAGAAATATTAGGAATGATTTTTATTTTGGAAAATGTCAAAAGGTAGTCACATGATACTTCTGTAATATGGAAAAAAACTAGATTCCAATCTTTGTTCTGATAACTCTCTCAGAACTCAGTACTGTCTTTCAATGCTTTGATAATTCTAGAACACCCTAGCCCCATGCAGCAGATTGGGAGCTCTGGGCATGGGTCTGATGTACTTCACTGTTTACATCACATATGTATTCAGGGCAGTCACTGGATAGAACAGTGCTTTTGGTACCCTGAAGCTGATAGGGAAGAGTAGCCTAGTGGTTGGGGTAAGGTATTTCAGGCCAGAAGGTCGGGGGTTCAAATCCCACTAGAGGACAGCAACCTTGGGCCGGAAGGACTGGGGTTTCTAGTCCCACAGATGCTCCTTGTGGTCTTGGGCAAGCCACTTAACCCTCCATTGCCCATGTTCCCTGTAAGTATGTGTCTCATATCCCCGCGTGTTAAATGTATCCCCCAATTGTGTTGTGACCGCTTTGATTGAAGGATAAGGCGGTATACAAAACTGTCTAAATAAATAAAATAGACTGATTCAAAGGGGCAGCATGCTTCAACTCCAGCTTTGTACCCCAGGCAGTTGCCCTGGTTCTCACCCCCTACAACAGCCCTGTACATATCCATTTCTTTATATATTTAACCTTGATAAAAACTATCCAAGACAGAATAAATTACATTCCCACTAATGAAAATCATTCAGCTCAAAATACTTCAGAGTCAAAGTTTATAGTAAGACTAAAAGCCTGTTTCTTCATATATTATCAATTATTATATATGAGTGTGGAGTAGCTCCCTAGTGGTCGGAGCAACAGCCTAGCAACCAACAAGGAGACAAGGGCATCAAACAATTTGCAAAAATCTGGGCCATGCTGATATTGCTGTAGCTATTCAAGGTCATGCAGGACAATGTGACCCAGCTTTGATTCTCCAACTAAGAGTCCTTCCTTTCTGACCAGCAGATCACCAATCGTGCCCCCACCTGTAATCTAAATACTATAAAATACTCTGCCAAAGAACTAAGGGCCTCAGTCAACCCTCATGTTCTGAGCTTTCATCTGGCAAACACTGGTGGTTATCAGGTTTTGCTAAACAGTAAATGCTGTAAGATGCTTTATTTGGCGGACATTCAGAACCTATGAATATTTATTTGGACAGCACAGGAGACAGGCACTTCGTTAATGCCCTTTGTTCTGTCCCAACTTGGTTCACTGGGGTTATTCATCCACATGCTTACACAACATTTATTCACCTCCTGAAGGCCTCCACCCCAAATATATTTCCTCCTGCTCAAAGCAGGGGTAATAACCTGCATCTCCTTTTTGCCACATAGTTCCTATTATTTCCCATGGTAGGAAAAATACTAAATGCTGTCATCAGGAGTCAGCACTGACTCAACAGCATACAACAACAGATTGATATTCAAAAATCCTCTGAGTTCTTGTATTTAATGGGTTGGTTGTTATACTGATTGAAAATCCAATAAAAAAAAAAAAAAAAAAAGAAGAAAAAAAAAATCCTCTGAGTAGATGAGATAACCAGGTAACTTAACCATTATTTGTAGACCAGCTAGATTTTCAGCTGAATATTTTCCTAAACATAACCTGTTAACATATGCATTGTTTTACTATGGAAATGCTTTTGAACATAAACCTTTCTGCAGATACTTAGGCAGGGCCTCTCCCAATACACTACACATGAAGCTAATATGTCTCTGGAAATCGTAAAATCTGTAGTTCTGTAAGCCAAATCGGCCCAATTTTCAAATAGGCTTATGCATGTACTATACAAATTCTACAGAAACTGCGGCTATAATGAGTCCTCCATTACCTCAGATGCAAACTTAGATTGTAAACCCTCTGGGATAGAGAAATACTGATTTTACCTGAACGTAACTCACCTCAAACTACTACTTGGAAAGGCGTGAGTTAAATACAAACAAATAAATACACCAGCTTGAGAACAGGTGAAAATCTACACACATACGTGTGTACATATTTTATAAAGTAGTGTATAAATCACGACTCCACCCGTGCTCTGCCCACAAACATGCCTATATCAGAGCCACATACAAGTACAAACATTTTGGTCATTGCATGTACTTGTATGCGCGGCGTAATTTTATAAGGAGCATTTTACCATTTTCAAGCAGATCTCTCTCTTCTAAATCTGAATTTGAATTTGCTGGCCAAAGCCTTGGTGAATAGACTCATGGTAGTGATCCTAGACCTAATATATCACTCTCAGGTGGGCTTTGACCACGAAAGGCACTGATGAACCTGCGGCGGATCCTGGCTTCAATGGAGCATAGTAGAAAAGTATTCTCTACTAATACATTTTTGACACTAAAAAAAACATTTGATGAGGTCTATCGGCAATAACCATTGAGGTTTTGGCTGGTTTTGGGATTGTGGAGGATTTTGCTCAGGTGATAACTCTTGCACTCTTTCCTTAAGATATCAAGTCTGGTGAACAGGACCAGATTGGGCTCCTTCCTGTCGCAGAGAGGCACAAGGCAGGTGTAACCCTTTTGTCCCTGCTGTAATTCTTAGCTGGACCCAGCTTCTAAAGGACTACGGGCTAGGATAAACAGCCGGGAAGTGAGCATAGGAGCAGAAGAGTTTAACATGGCAGACCTTAAAGGAAGATGTAACAGACTATGGTAAATCTTGGGGCTGAAACTGAACTTCCACAAGTCAGAGGCTCTCTTGCTAGGTGAGGATGTGAGAAGAGGATGGCTGAAGCCTTCTCCTTAAAATGGACAGAGGGTTTCTTTAAATACTTGGGGATTTTGCTCCTGCCAGATCTGTCACTTCTAATACACACAAGTGGGACTATAAAAGGGAAAAGCCAAGTGTAATGGCCACTACTCCCTCTCTCTGTTAGGTAGAGTGACTCTCTTCAAGATGACTGTTTCCTAAGCTGCTCTGTCTACGTCAGGTTCTTTCCTTGAGACTACTTTGAAAGATGTAGGAAGAGAGAGAAATTCTTGATCAGATCTCTTTGAAGAGGACAAAGATTGAGGATTACTGTTGGAATGTCTGAAGAGCTCATGGACACAGGAGAACATGGGTCTTACAGATATTGATAAGTAAAATTGGTCCTTTATATTAAGGCATGTAAAGGACTGGCTACACCACAGTATGGAATACACACCTCTTAAACTGGAACGACAGATAATATAACCACCTTAAAGTCACATTTAAGAGTAATTTTATAAATGCCTGTGTAGTTATGCACATCAGTCTCAAGCATGTAAGTACTTTACTTCATAAAATAGGAGAATACAATAAGCATTAGATAATGTGCACCAAATCTAGGTGCGATCACGTACATCAACCCTATGGCTGGTATAAATGGCTCTCTTACATGCATATGTCCATAGTTTATAAAACACATGCGTAAATGCACATTCTGCCTACGTCAACATTCACAGTGAAAGGACATGCCAACTGCCAAACGTGCGTACTTACAGAATAGTGACTGGCTAAAATACACATGTAAAGTCCATGCTATGCATGTTATGCCATTAAAGATACATGATTTATGAGCATAGACTGTGCATAACTTTCCATAGTGCCTGAGTATTCCTGATCCCATCTGATTTCAGAAGTTACACAGGGTTGGGCCCTGTTCGTACTTGGATGGGGGACCACCTTGGAATACCAGGTGCTGTAGAAGAAAAGCCTAGCAATCTTCTTCAAGTCACACTTTGCCAAGAAAACCCAGGGGATAGTTAGAACATAACTATCCACAGAGTAAGGCAGGAGACAGTAACAACTCGACAGCACTTAACATGTGTTGCATACCCCGGCACAATCTCTTCCAGCCTACTTGCATAGGAGTGCATTAATTCTACTACTGCACTTTATTAGGCAGAGGTTGTATATAGTCTAGCAGCACGCAGACTCTATACAACCTATGCTGAATGCTATCTACTTCCATTGAGGGATAATAGCTACTGTACTTATTGCGTATACACTCCGAAGTGTTCTGGGAGTGGGCCAGTAGAAGAACTGAGTGGGTTAAGTTGGTAGATGTGGGGGGAAAGTACATCTGTTCCAATATTTTGAGTGGAAGGATTTTTATGACATATACAGTGCCTGCCATGAGACAGCCTTACTTTAGAAACATAGAAACATGGCGGCAGAAGACAACCACATGGCCTATCTAGTCTGCCCTTCCATAGAATTCTATACGGAGCATCTAGAACAGACCACATTGCACCAATCCTGAAACAGCTCCACTGGTTACCAACCTATGGCAGACTAGCTTTCAAGATCCTAGTAATGTCCTTCAAGGCCATAAACAACCAACCGACCACCTCCATCACTGGGCTAATCCACCCCACACCTCCGACCAGATCCAGCTGTCAACAAACTGATAACACCCAAAGCAATAACAAAATGCAACCATGCAACATCCAAAAGAGCATTCATGCTTTATGCACCCAGATGCTGGAATGCCCTCCCAACAGCCATTAGAGCATGCACTGACCTAGCCAAATTTAGGAAGGCACTGAAGCACCACCTATTCTTGCAGTACTACCCGGAAGACAGCACACAAACAGACACCCCAAGCTACAGGACTTTGCCAACAACACATCCAACACACTCTCCTGCAGCTAACCCCTCAAACACCACCCAATGTAAATATTAGGAGGTTCAGACTGTAACTAGAGTATATACTTTGTAGATAGTTACCCCAGTTATGTCCAAGTTATAATTCCTGTTCATTGTACATACAATGCAGCCCGACTGCCTTGTATAGGGCTCTGTTATATGCAAACCACACTGATTTGAATAGCGTGGTATAGAAGAGAATGTAAATAAATAAAAATAAATATCAACTACTACAATTATCCCCTTTTTTTCCCTTTTGGGATACTCTGTTTGTCCCATGCTTTTTTGAATTCAGATACTGTCCTCATCTCTACCACCTCCACTGAGAGACTATTCCATGCATCCACCACTCTTTCCGTAAAGAGTAGTTACTCACCTGTAACAGGTGTTCTCCAGGAGCATCAGGAATCAGTCCTCACATATGGGTGACGTGAGCGCCGACGGAGTCCTCGCGGAGCAATTTCCCCAACTTTCAAAGAAAGCCTTTGGGAATTGCAGCGCGCATGCGCGGTCCCCTTCCCGCCCAAGGGTGCCATCTTGCTCAGTCTGATGACATAGCTAAAAGACAGCAAAAAAATTAGCAAAAACGAAATGATAGGACTGAAACTCCAAGGGGAGGAGGGAGGGTTGTGAGGACTGATTCCTGCTCCTGGAGAACACCTGTTACAGGTGAGTAACTACTCTTTCTCCAGGACCAAGCAGGAAGTCAGTCCTCACATATGGGACTCCCAAGCTTAAGGCTACCGGAGGCCTCAAGTGGAAAAATGAGCTCCCTCTAGCTCAGAAGCACAGAAGGAAGGAATCTTCTCTGAAAAACGCCTCCGACCGGTAGCCCAACACCAGGGCCGAAGGATAGGAGTTGCCTAAACCTCAAAGAGATTATTGAGGACTGCCTGTCCGAAAGCACTGTCCCTGCGGGACTCCCTCTCCAGGCAGTAATGGGCCGCAAAGGTCTGGCTTGAAGACCAAGTAGCGGCCCGGCAGATGTCTGCCAACGGAACAGAGCGGAGATGAGCCACTGACGCAGCCTTCGCCCGAACACGATGAGCCGTGACTCGACTCTCTAACGAGAGGCCGGCCGCCCCATAAGCCCAAGCGATACAGTCAGCAACCCATATGGACAAAGTACGCTTGGAGACAGGTAGCCCCAACTTATTGGGGTCAAAAGAAACGAAGAGCTGAACAGCCCTTCTATGCTCTCGCGTACGGTCAAGGTAGAAGGATAAGGCCCTCCTACAGTCCAGGGTATGCAGGACCATTTCAGCCCCGCAGGTGTGCGGCCTGGGAAAGAAGGTCGGAAGAACCACCTCCTGGTTGAGATGAAAAGTAGAAACTACTTTTGGAAGAAACTTAGGGTGAGTCCGTAAGACTACCCTATTCCTGTAGAACCTAGTGTAAGGAGGATCAGACACTAGGGCCTGCAGCTCACTAACGCGCCTAGCAGAAGTAAGGGCTACCAAAAACAAAGTTTTCCAGGAAAGAAAACAAAGAGGGCAGGTAGCCATAGGCTCAAAAGGCGGACAGGTAATCTGCTGTAAGACCACATTCAGATCCCACTCAGGGGCTGGTGGGCGTAAAGGAGGCTTAAGGAGAAGAAGGCCTCGGAGAAAACAAGCCACCAAAAGGTGGTGGGAAAGAGGCCTGCCATCCACCGGTGCGTGATGTGCAGAGAGAGCACTGAGGTGGACTCTGACAGAGTTGGACTTAAGGCCCAGATTGGAGAGGTAAAGCAAGTATTGCAAGACCACTGCTACCAAGCAGGAGAAGGGATTCTCAGACTGCTGAGCACACCAAATGGAGAACCGACGCCACTTAAGAGCGTAGGATTTCCGGGTGGAAGGCCTCCTCGAGGCCAAGACAACTTCTTCCACCTCCCGAGGCAGCTGGAGGGGAGCAAGGACTACCCTTTCAGCAGCCAGGCCATCAGATGAAGGGACCGGAGGTTGGGGTGTAGGAGAGACCCTTGATCCTGTGTCAGGAGATCGGGTTGAAACCCCAGAGGAAGAGGAGTGTCCACTGCCAACTGCATTAGAAGCGGGAACCAAGGTTGTCTCGGCCACCGAGGAGCCACTAGGATCAGCGAGGCTTTGTCTCTGAGAACCTTGAAGAGTGTTCGAGACACCAGCGGCATGGGAGGAAAGGCATACAAGAGGCCCGTGGACCATGGAATCAGAAAAGCATCCGCCGCTACTCTGAGAGGATGCGGTTGTCGAGAGCAGAATCTGGGAAGTTGTCGGTTCAGAGGACTGGCAAACAGATCCATAGTGGGGAGTCCCCACTTGAGAAAGATCCGCTGAACCACCAATGGATCCAATCTCCATTCGTGTGGTTGGAGGATCCGGCTTAGCTTATCCGCCAGGTAATTTTCCTGACCTGGGAGATAGACCGCCTTGAGGAGGATGCCGTGGTGGACGGCCCAAGAGCACAGTCTTCGTGCCTCCTGACAGAGAAGGACGGAGCCTGTGCCTCCTTGTTTGTTCACGTAGAACATTGCAACCTGATTGTCCGTCTGGACCAGCACAGACTGGTGAGAAGTGAGGTGGGAGAAAGCTCTCAGAGCTAGGCGGATGGCTCTGAGCTCCAGGAAGTTTATCTGCTGCGCAGATTCCCAAGGAGTCCAGAGGCCTTGAGTACATGTCCCTTGGCAATATGCTCCCCAACCCAGGAGAGAAGCATCGGTTGTTAGTACCTGAGAAGGTGGAGGAGATTGAAAATCCACTCCCAGTAGCAGGTTTGGCAGATGAAGCCACCACCGCAGAGAAGAGACCAGCAGGTCGGAGACCTGTACTGAGTCCGTCAGGCTCCCCGTGGCCTGATGCCATTGAGTGCGAAGGCACCACTGAGCAGGTCGCATGTTCAGGCGGGCATTGGGGGTCACATGGACCGTGGAAGCCATATGGCCGAGCAGTCTCAGAAATTGCCTGGCAGAGACCAGGGAATTGCTGTGAAAGTGGCTGGCGAGATCCATGAGCCTGTGTGCTCTGTCTAGAGGCAGGAAGGCCCGCGCCTGAAGTGTGCTCAACCTTACGCCGATGAATTTGAGATCCTGAGAGGGGAGCAAAGTGGACTTTGCGAAGTTTATGACAAAGCCCAAGTGCTGGAGCAGAGACACAGTGCGATGAGTGGCCTGAGTGGCCTCTTGGGAAGACTGGGCCCTGATTAGCCAGTCGTCCAGGTATGGAAACACAAAAAGGCCTTGAAGTCTTAGATAGGCCGCCACCACTGCTAGGCATTTGGTGAACACCCTGGGGGCGGAGGATAGGCCAAAGGGCAGTACTCTGTACTGGTAATGATTTCCTCCCACAACAAACCTGAGATATTGTCTGTGGTCTGGATGAATAAGGATGTGAGTATAGGCATCCTTCAGATCTAAGGAGCATAGCCAGTCTCCCTGCTGGAAGTAGGGCAGCAGGATTCCAAGGGTAAGCATCTTGAACTTTTCCCTTGCCAGGAACTTGTTGAGATTTCGCAAGTCCAGGATGGGTCTGAGGCCTCCTGTTCTTTTTGGTATCAGAAAGTACCTGGAATAAAAGCCGTGACCTCTCAGGTGGTGGGGCACCGGCTCCACAGCCTGTTCCTGAAGAAGACTTGCTAACTCCTGAAGGAGTAAGTCCCTGTGCAGAGGGAGTCTTGGATGCTCCCCTGGAAAGTAGGAGGGAGGTACCTGGTGAAAGTGAAGAAGATAGCCTTTTTGAACTATATGAAGCACCCAGGTATCTGATGTGATGGCCAACCACCTGTGGGCAAAGTGGACCAGCCGGCCTCCTGTGCTGAGAGAAACCAGCTGAGGGGAAGAGGCTGTGCTGATGGAGTCAAAAACCACCACCCTGCTGAGCAGGGGCCGGTGTTGTGGGCTTGGGGGCCTGCTGTCGACGGGACCCATTACCCCGTCCCTTGGCCTGCTGACCCTTTTGGGGAGCTGCTGAGGCCTGATACTGAGGGTAGTGTTTATAGGCAGCCGCCTTCCTCGGGTAAAAGGGCTTTTTCCCCGAGCCCTTCTTCCTCTGAGAAGGGGCAGAGGTTTTTCTGGACAGCCTAGTTCTGGTTAGAGTCTCGGTCTCGATCTGTGCAGCCTTTTCAGCCATGGGTTTGCCAAAGAGGTTTTCACCTCTGCAGGGGACATCGACCAACTTGTCCTGTACCCATGGCTTGAGGTCGGATGACTGAAGCCAAGCCTGTCGGCGGGCACCGATGCCGGCCCCGGCTACTCGAGCCGATGCTTCGAAGCCATCGTAGGCTGCTCGAGAGATAAACTTTGAGCACTCTCTAATACCATTGGACAAGGCTTGGAACCTCTGCAAAGGTTCCTCGGAGAGACCAGCAGAGAACCCGGCAATTTGTTTTGACAGATCTCGGAGATACATGCCCATATAGAGCTGGTAGGTCTGGACTCGACAAGCAAGCATAGAGCCCTGGAAGCACTTTCTACCGAGGGCATCCAGGTTCTGGGCCTCCCGGCCGGGAGGCACCGAGGAATGCATCTTCTGACTCTTGAGTCGATGCATGGCCGATTCCACCACCATGGAATGGTGCGGTAGCTGTGCCTTTTGGAACCCGGGGCTCTTGCGGACTCGATAAATGGAATCGACCCGCTTGCTTAACACCGGCGCCGATGCCGGGCTCTCCCACATGCGGAAGAGAAGTCGTTCCAGCATCAGAGGAACCGGTACAGTAAAGGCCTCCTTCGGGGGAGAGTCATACTGGAGGGCATCGAGCTCTTCGACTCGAGGCTCCTCCTCGGGATCCGCGGGGAATGCCAAGGCCTTGGCCATATCCCGCACGAAGTCCGAGAACCGGGTGTCCTCCGGGGGGGACCGTCTCCGAGGTTCGGACTCGGGTGAGTCCGATGGGACACACCGAGTCCGAAAAGTACCAGGTGACTCTTCGTCCTCCGTTTCCCACTGACTCCTCGGAGGAGGAATCGAGCGGCTCCGGTCGGGCGGGCACCGATGCCCTCCGCCCCGACGCCGAGGGCGTCGGCGACCTCGGTCCCGAACGGGAGGCCGAGGGAGACCGCGACCGAGGATCGACTCGAGCTCGTATGGACTCGAGGATCGGCTCGGTCTCCGGGGTCGACTTGGATGTCGACGTCCCGGTGGCCGGGGCAGATGCATTGGCGAGGCCAGCGATCAATGCCCGCTGCTGGTCCATGAAGGCAGCCAAACTGCTCTCCAAGGCCGTTAACCTGAGTCCAAGCTCAGGAGACCCAGCAGCCCCCGACTCGGGCCCCGACGGCGTCGGGCCCGACGTCGGCTCCTTCGGAGGCGAGTCCACGAGGACTACAGTACTCCCGTGTCCAGGCGACTCCATTTCGAGACGAGGATGTTTCGAAGGCCTCTCCGACTCTGAGGACCCGGGACGGCTATCAGGGCTATGCGACCTGGCCCTCGAGGAACCAGGAGCGTCCACCGACGCCGCCCTCGCGGGTTTTTTCTTCCGATGATGTTCCCGGGTAGGAGACCCCCGCTCAGAGGAACTCCGACGATGCTCAGGACCGGAGTCCCGGGACGTCGAAGCCTCTGACTAGGTCCGGGCCCGGCCGGACGCGGAGTCAGAGAAGATTCGTTCCCTTTGATGCTGCCGACTCCTCAACGCCTTTGAGGACATCTTGCTACACGGACCACAGATCATCGGGTCATGATCGGGTCCGAGGCAGCGGAGGCAGCAGTCATGTGTGTCGGTAAGAGACATAAGTTTCTTACACCGATCACACTTTTTAAACCCGCTGGCAGCCATCGAGGGAAAAAGGGCCCCTGCGAGGTCAAAAGACAGGACTGCCAGTGAAAAATAAAAAATGGCGCGAACGCTTGTCACGAAAGACAAAAAACCGAAAAATAAAGAACGGACCCGTTACCGGCGTAGCGGGTCCGGGCGGGAAAAAGATCCGGCGTCGAACCGAGAAAGAACAAGAAATATGAAAGAAAATCAACTTTTTCTGCGGCGATCACAAACAGCGTCTGTAGGGCTCCGCGGAAAAAAGAAGACTGAGCAAGATAGCACCCTTGGGTGGGAAGGGGACCGCGCATGCGCGCTGCAGTTCCCAAAGGCTTTCTTTGAAAGCTGGGGAAATTGCTCCGCGAGGGCTCCGTCGGCGCCGACGTCACCCATATGTGAGGATTGACTTCCTGCTTGGTCCTGGAGAAAGAAATATTTCCACATATTACTTCTGAATCTATCCCCTTTCACCTTCATCCTATGTCCCCTCATAGCAGAGCTTGCTTTCAATCAAAAGAGGCTCTCCTCCTGTGCATGTATGCCATGAGGATATTTAAACATCTCTATCATATCTCCTCTATCCCACCTTTCCTCTAACATATACATATTAAGATTCTTAAGTCTATCCTCATATGCTTTATAACGATGACCACTAACCATCTTAGTAGCCACCCTCTGCACCAACTCCAACCTGTATATATATTGTGACGCTCGCGCCCCTACCAGGCGGTTGCCTAGTAGGGACGGCTGGCCATCTGTATCCCTTCGAGGGTTGTAGTTGTGTCAATAAGAAAAACCAAGTGGTATTTTAAAGCGCACAGGAAATTTTTATTCGGTTTCCAAAGTTGGCAAGTGATGAACATAAAAATTCTTTAAGCACTTTTTCCAGACAAAAGAAATACAGGATAATTTCTCCAAATCAAAATGTCCAAACAAAACTCACAGCAGTTTCTATTCTTCACTGCAGTGGCTTGACATTTCAAAACACAAAAGCATTTGTAAAACTCTTCACAGTGAAGGGTCCTTAGCTTCCAACCCGCTGTTGCCACGCCCCATACAAACAGTTCTAGCTGTTTGGGCCTTCACTGAAGTTTTGCAGTTTAAGCTTCCTAAAAGAGAGATTCCTAACCTCTTGTCTTCAGGGTTACTCTTCTCTTTCAACTCTTGAAACTGCTTTAACTTGCAACAGCTTCCTTTTGTATTTCAGTGTTTTCTAACACACATTACTATTATATTTTAGTGCACAGCTCACATTCCATCTCAGAAGTTTCTGACTCAACAACACTTTCTTCAGGGCCTACTTCCATGCTCTCCAGTGAGCTACAGCTAGGTGCTCTTTGAAAGTGCTCTGGTAACTTTTCCTTAAGAGTCTTTGCAATGTTAAACAGTCTCTCACACTGCCTGGCCTTGGCTCCTCCAAGCCGGTCTCCTGTGTGTCTCTCCTGCTTAACCTCCCTCCTGAGATACTTCTTGCTGTGCTGAGGCTTCAGGTGTCTGAAAGTCTCCTCCGAGTCAGAGCAAGAACTATTCTGGTGGCACTGCTCATTCCCTGCGTACCTTCCTTGGCTGCCTTTGTAATGGTTCCTCCATTTGCTGCTCTCCTTGGCTGCAAGGGTTTTCCACAGCTTGGCCCCAGATCTCTCCTGTCTGTGCCTCCTGGGAATTGGACTTGAACCTGGGCTAAGGCTTGAACTGCAGCTGCCACTGGTGCTTGCTCCTGCACTCCTCCTGGACCTTCTGCTCACAGCTCCTTCCTCCTCCTGCTTCAAACTCAAACTGTGTCTCTCTCTTTTGTTTGTTCTTCCTCTGTTAACTGTTGAGCTGGGCAACTCCCTTCCTAGCTCCTCCCACTTGGACCTCCTACTCCTCTGCAGGGTTGTCCTGTGGTCTGTGATTGGCTTAGCCTTAGCTCTGCCCTCTAGGTTTCTTTCAGTGCTTCTAGTATGGAGCCTAGGATTTTGTGCTCCCATCCCCCGCAATGAAAAAAAATCCTTCTTTTTTCCAGTTTTCCCTAGCTGGGCTGCACTCACCTCATCACAATATGTTTTTGAAAGTGTGGTCTGCAGAACTGCACACAATATTCCAAATGAGGTCACACCAAAGACTTAAACAGAGGCACTATCACCTTCTTTTTTCTGCTGGCCATTCCTCTTCCTATGCACCCAAGCATCCTTCTAGCTTTTGCGGTCACCTTTTCTGTTTAGCTACTTTAAAATTATCAGACACAATCACGCCCAGGTCCCGCTCTTCTTTTGTGGACAGAAGTACTTCCCCCTCATCCCCCCCCCCTCCCCGCACACACACACTGTAGCTTTAACTTGGATTATTGCAGCCCAAATGCACGACCCTGCATTTTTTAGCATTAAATTTCAGCTGCCAAATTCTCGACCATTCTTCAAGCTTAGCTAGATCTGTCCTCATTATCTACTCCTTCCTGGGTTTCTCCTTTATTGTAGATTTTGGTATCATCTGCAAAGAGGCAAACTTTACCCGATAGCCCTTCCGCAATATCACTAACAAAGATGTTAAAAAGAATTGGACCAAAGACAAATCCCTGTGGCATACCACTGGTAACCTCTTTCTCCTCAGAGTGAGTTCCATTTACCTGTACCCTTTGTCGCCTCCCATTCAACCAATTTCTAACCCAATCAGTAACTTTAGGGTCCATCCCTAGGGTGCTCAGTTTGTTTATAAGTCTCCTGTGCAGAACGGTGTAAAGGCTTTACTGAAATCCAAGTACACCACACCTAGGGCTCTCCCTCGGTCCAACTGCCTGGTCAACCAGTCAAAGAAATCAATGGAGCTAGAGAATAAGCTGGGGGAGTTGTTCAAGTCTGGAAAAGGAACAGGGTGGGCATATCAAGATCGCAAAAAGCACTAGATGGACTGGATAAGGAATAAGGAGTAGAATTTAAATCTCATGGATAAGAGCCTGGTGCAGATGGTGGCCAGGATTCTGTATTTAGTGCCCAACATTCAGTTCAGAGAAACACTGCTCAAGGTGGGGCTCATGTCTTGCATTTCACAAATGCAAGCCCACTCAGTGGGCTATGCCACTTTTATCAGTGCATGAATTGCAAAAGACAAGTGGGGACATTAGGCCAGTACTTCTGGGTGTGCCTGAAGGTTCAGGGTTTCTGGGCAAGGGTTAAAACTTTTTGAAGGAGGTTTTGGGCTATAAAGTGACCTTGGAGCTGGGGGAGGGAGGGAAGGAGGGAGGGGGGATGGGAAGTTTGATGATCCTGCCCCTCTCAGGGTGAAGGAGACAGGTCTATGCCTATTAGTGAGGAAGGCGCTCTTAGTTGGGAATAACTGTATTTTATGTAAATAAAGAAATAAATGTCCAGAATCTGTCTCCATTATTAAACTTGGACAAGCATTCCAAAGAGTAAAAGGGATCGACGAGAATACACCAACACACATAAGGAAGAAAGTAACAGAATTTGGAAAACAAGAGAAAAAAAATCTTCAACGACTCAGATCAGCAGACAAGAAAAACAATTGTCAAAAACAAATACAGTGAAAATACAAGATGTTACTTCATGAACCATTTGTAGATCAAGATGACACAAATGGTTAAGGAGAGGCAAACACACTGAAGAATGAGAGATTAATACTCACAGCCCAGTAAGAGTAGTTACTCACCTGTAACAGGTGATCTCCAGGAACAGCAGGAATTTAGTCTTCACATATGGGTGACTTTGGTACCAACTGAGCCTGCGCAGGAACGCTCCCCAGCATCCAATAGGAAAGCTTTTTGGAGCACCCCACTGCGCCTGCATAGCTGCCTTCCCACCTTCCCAAATCTTCCCCTCAGTTGAGTTTCTAGCTAGGAGAAAAGGAGAGTAAAATAAAACCTATAACTCCTAGTGGAGGAGGGTGAGTTGTGAAGACTAAATTCCTGCTGTTCCCAGAGATCATCTGTTACAGGTGACTCCAGGAACAAGCGGGAATGTAGTCTTTGCATAGGGGACTCCCCAGCTCCCAGATAAATGACCTCAGAACCGGTGAAGGTTTTCCTCAGGGCAGGCCTCAAGAGGTCATGAATCCTCCATAGATGTCTGGTATCATTAATGTCTGGGACAGAGGGTAGGAGTTGCCCCTAAGTCTGAAAGAGGTGCTGGAGAATAGCTTGACCAAACATGGCATCCCGGACAGGTGTCCTTGTCTAAACAGTAATGAGCAGCAAAAGTATGGACAGAAGACCAAGTTGCTGCCTTGCAGATCTCATCAAAAGCCACAGAGTGTAGATTTGTCATCGTGGTGGCCATGGCGCGAATACTATGAACAGTGATGTGTCCCTCTAATGAGAATCCTGCTCTGTCATAAGCAAAAGAGATGCAGTTTGCTATCCATTTGGAGAGGGTACGTTTGGATACGGGCAGACCCAGGTGAGTAGGATCAAAGGAGATAAACAACAGCAAGGCTTTACGATGATCTTGAGTCCTTTGGAGATAAAAAGCCAAGGCACGCTTGCAGTCAAGCATATGTAGGGTTGCTTCCGCTCTAGACACATGTAGTCTAGGAAAGAAAACAGGAAGGTAAACTGACTAGTTCAAATGTAAAGGCGATACTACCTTTGGCATAAAATGTGGGTGAGTCCTAAGGAAAAACTTGTCATAGTGGAACTAGGTGTAAGGTGGGTCTGCCACCAAAGCCTGTAGCTCATTGATACGCCTAGCTGAAGTGAGGGCAATAAGGAAGATGACTTTCCATGAAAGATATTTTAATGGGGACATAGCCAAGGTTTCAAAGGGCGGCTTTAAAAGCTGCGTTAGAACTACATTGAGATCCCAAGCCACCGGGGGTGGTTTGATGGGAGGCTTGGTTAACAAAAGACCTCTCATAAAGCGCACTACCAGCGGTTGTAAGGAGATGGGCTGTCCCTCCAAGGGATGATGGGAGCTGGCAATCGCACTTACGTGAACCCTCACCGAGTTGGTCTTGAGACCAGTTGAGGAGAGGTGGAGGAGGTATTGAAGGAGTTCCTCCACAGGAGCAAAGAAGAGATCGAGATCCCTTTGGGAACACCAGATAGAGAACCTACGCCACTTAAAAGCGTATGAATGCTTAGTAGACGGTTTCTTGGAAGCTAACAGGATCTCCTTTACCTCATGTGTAAGGTTAAGGTCCTGTAAAGCTATACTTTCAGTAGCCAAGCTGTGAGATGAAGCGACTGCGTATTGGGATGGAGCAGCATCCCTTCATTCTGGAAGAGGAGATTGGGCACAGATCCGAAACACAGAGATGGTGTCTGAGACGCAACAGTACAGGAAACCATGGTTGATATGGCCAGAGCGGTGTTATGAGGATCTTGATGTCCCTGTCCGCTTGAAGTTTGAAAAGCATCTTGGGGATAAGGGGAATGGGAGGGAAGGCATACAGGAGACCTCGACCCCAGTGGAGGTGAAAAGCATCCATCTGCTGGTTGCTGGACATGGGAATCCTGGTACAGAAGTGTGGGAGCTTGGCATTCTGCAGAGTGGCAAACAGATCTATGACTGGAGTCCCCCAGGTTTGAAAGATGTAGGATGTTGTGTCTGGATGGAGAGACCATTCGTGGGGAAGAAGGATTCAACTTCATTTGCCAAGACATTTTGCTCCCCTGGGAGATACACCACTTGGAGATGTATTTGATGAGCAATGGCAAAGGACCAGAGATGAAGGGTCTCCTTGCAGAGGGACCAAGAGCCTGTTCCACCCTGTTTGTTCACATAGAACATGGCCACTTGATTGTCCATCTGAACCAGGACCCTGTGGGTTCCTAGGTGATGTTGAAACACTCTGCGGGCCTTGGAGATAGCACGAAGCTCCAGTAGATTGATCTGCAGCTGAGACTCCTGTTCTGTCCAGAGGCCTTGTGTGGAGAGTGTGCACAAATGAGCTCCCCAGCCCAGTTGGAAGCATCCATCATTAGGGTGCGTTGATGTAGAGGCATCTGAAAAGGTGACCCGATGAGGAGATTTTCCAGGGAACACCACCACTGGAGGGCTGTGGTGAGGGGGGGGGGTGACTTAGAATTTGTCTAGGAGACAGCCTGAGGCTTGCTTCCATTGGGAAGAAAGAGTCCACTGGGCTGTGTGCATATGTAGATGGGCATATGATACAACATGTATGTTGAGGCCATATGCCCGAGAAGCTGTAGCATTTCCCGGAGAGTCAGATGGTCTCTGAGCTGCACCTGGAATGCCAGCTGAATGAGATGAGAATAATGGGACTGGGGAAGAAATGCCCTCGACCGTTGTGTATCCAGGAAAGCTCCAATGAATTCTAGTTCCTGAGTTGGAACGAGATGGGACTTTGCAAGATTTATGACAAAACCTAAGTGCTGCAGTAACTGCATGGTACGAAGCAGAAATAGCCAAATCTCCTGGGAGGTGTCTGACTTTATGAGCAAGCCGTCTAAGTAAGAGAAGACAAATATTCCTAGAGATCTTAGATATGCAACTTCGACAGACATATACTTTGTGAAGACTCTTGGGGCAGAGGCGAATCCGAAGGGAAGGACTCTGTATTTATGTTTTCCTTGAAAGAGGAAGCGTAGATATTTACTATGTCCTGGATGGATGAGGATGTGTGTATACTTCCTTTAGATCTAGAGAACAGAGCCAGTCCTGACTGTGGAGGTAGAGAAGAAGGGTCCCTAGAGAGACCATCTTAAACTTATCGCGGACTAGAAACTTGTTTAGGTTTCTGAGGTCCAGGATGGGCATGTACCCTCCACTCTTTTTTGGTATGAGAAAGTACGTAGAGTAAAAACCCATTCCCTGCTGAGGTGTGGGGACCTCCTCTATGGCACCCTGTGACAGAAGAGAAGAAACCTCCTGCAATAGGAGAGCAGAGAGAGGGCAGAGTATGATATTCTCCTACTAGGATGGAGGGGGGCAGAGTTTGGAAATGAAGTCTGTACCCCTCCTTCTCTATGGTTAGTGTCCACTGCTCTGAGATGTTGAGATGCCACCTGTGGGCATAATGACAGAGTCTGCCTGCTATGTGGAGGTGGTGGGGGTTCTCCAGAAGTAGTGTGGTTATGTTCTCTAGGAAAAAGTTAAAAACCAGGTGCAGACTGTGGCTGCAGAGCTGGTTGAGCCTCAGGAACCTGCGGCTTCTTCTGTTTGGGAGGCTGTTGTCTCTTTTGAGGACCCTGAGCCTGGTATTGAATGGCAGGAGAATGAGAAGCATAGAACTTCTTTTTCTTATTAAAGAAGGTTTTCTTTGCAGCTCTCTTTTTCCTAGCAGGGTTGGCTGTAGCCCTAGACAGCCTATTCAGAGTGATATTCTCTGATTCCAATTGAGAGGCTTTATCCTGCCAGTCCTTACCAAAAAGGTTCTCGCCTGTGCAGGATATATTACCCAGTTTATCTTGATTTGAGGCTTGCAGCCATGCAATCCTGCGTGCACTAATGCAGAATTGCCGTGGCTCTGCTAGTATACTCAAATGCATCAAAGGTTGCTCTGTTAAACTTCAAGACTTTTAGGCATACTTAACTAGAGCAAGATAATCATCTCTCTTATAATCTGGGAAAAGAGGGGCCATGGCCTCAATGTCCCTGGTGACCTCGAGGAACATACCCATGTAGAGTATATAGGAGTTAATCCTGGCTGAAAGCATGGAAGCCTGGAAACATCTATGTCCAAATGCATCGAGGATTCTGGATTCTCTACCTGGAGGGTTAGAAGAATGTGTCTTAGAACTCTTAATCTGACGCATCGCCAATTCCAACACCATTGAATGATGGGGAAGTTGCATCTTATGGAAGCCAGGACCATTCCAGTACTCGGTACATGGTATCGAGGAGTCGAGTATGGGGTGAGACCGTGAGGGGAGTCTCCCACATCTGGAGCATGAGTTCATGGAGAATGTGGTGAACCGGAAGGGCGGCCCCCTCCTTAGGAGCTGTTGGGTATTGGAGGATCTCCAATTTCTCAGCCTTAGGCTCCTTTCTCAGATGTTACTGTTATGAAGAGACCCCTAGCTAGGACTCAAACTCTTGGAAAGACATGTCCTTGGGAGGGGACAGGTGCCATTCCAGTGAAGGAGAGGATTCTGCCGGTAGACTTTGCAGTCCTCGAGTATCAAGTGACTCGTCATTGGAAGCCTCCGATTCAGAGGATTCAAAGTACCGGCGGGATCAGTGCTCCTGCTCTGCTAAGTGCCGATACCGGTTGATAATGGTATCTGGGTGGGGGATCTGCTTGAATGCAGCCTCAGTACTGGGATGGACTTGAGGGTAGGCATGGGTGGCAGTGAACCTAGTGGCATGTATCCCGAAGCAGTTTGCATCAGTACCATTGGCTGTACCGATTTGATTGGATCCAAAGCTTCCAATAGAGCCACCAAGTTCTGCTCGATGACCAGGATACGCTGATCCATGGAGCTTGCTGATGTTTGAGTATCAGTAATGGAGATTTACGCTACCATTCCAGAGTATGGCACCAGGAGCTCTCCTAAGGTGGAGGCCTCGGGAGCAACCTGGAGCCCCTCGATGGCTTTAGAGGACAGCTCCTCCCACTGGGGCTGTTTGGCTGGCCGCTCTACCTCCAGGGCAATGCTCGGGGCATCTTGTTGCTTTGAAAGATCTACCCTTGGAAGGATGACTTGTTGTCTAGTGATGACTAGTGGTTGGGGCAAGTTACCTCAGGCCGGAAGGTCGGGGGTTCAAATCCCACTAGAGGACAGCAACTTTGGGCCGGAAGAACTGGGGTTTCTAGTCCCACAGGTGCTCCTTGTGATCTTGGGCAAGCCACTTAACCCTCCATTGTCCATGTTCCCTGTAAGTATTAGCGTATGTGTCTCATATCCCCTTGTGTTAAATGTATCCCCCAAATGTGTTGTGACCACTTTGAATGAAGGATAAGGTGGTATACAAAACTGTCTAAACAAATAAAAATAAAGAAATGACTTGTCTTCAAGGAAGACTTGTGCTTCGATACCTGAGATCATGCCCTCGATGACACTGATGCTAAAAAAAAAAAATGCATCCGAGGCAAAGAACTTCATGGCCCGGTTCTACTGGCCTCTTTGTCAGCTTCTTACAAACGGCACATTCTAACAGCTAGTGGTCGGGCCAGAGGCATTTTAGGCACAAGTCATGTCAGTAGCCGAGATGGTACTGCCACATTTAGAAAATTTTTTAAAACCACTAGATGGCTTTTCCATAGTATCAGTAGACAGTATGGTGGGCTTAAGGCCCAAAATCGCATCGATGCTCCTAAAGAAATTTCTTTTTCTTTTTTTTTTTTACAGAAAGGAAAGAAAGAAATAAAGAATCGGAGAACAGACAAGAGACTGTTTCAGGATCGATGGGAAGGCAGACGCTAACCTCAAAAAAGGGAGTAAAAAAATGTTCTGGGGTGACAGGATGTGCTTCCTGCTGGCTCCACGGAAAACAAAGAACTGAGATGGGAGAGTTGGAAAGGCAGGAAGGCAGCTACGCAGGTGCAGTGGGGTGTGTTCTCGCGCGGGCTGTGTTGGTACTGCTATCACCCGTATGTGAAGACTACTTTCCTAGTTGTTCCTGGAGATTAGTGGATTACAGACAAAATGGTTTACAGCAAGCACAGAGAAAATTGATAAACAGATATATGCAGATTTGTAAGAAAGAGCTGGTAATATTTAGTCATCCCACAGGTGGTTGTGAAGTTATGATGGCAGAAAATATACAGAAAGGGGATAAAAAAAGAAAGGGGATCATCCTGTCCTACGAATAGCGGGGATGGACATCCCTTTGGGACATCCGTCCCCCTGCCGGCCCTGGTAAATGCCCCCCTGTACAAACAGCGAGCTTGTATGGGGAGGTCTAGACGTGGGTGGGAGGGGCATTCTGGAGGCGGAGCGAGGACAGGCTGCGATCCAGGATGTACAGGGCTGATTCAGAGGTCAGCCCTGTATGTCTAGGGCCTTGGATCTAGACAGGGGACTTATTCTATCTCAAAGGTGGAATAAGTCCCTCTGGATGGTGGAGGACCGCGGCGCGGGTCATGGGCAGGCAAGTGAGGGGTCTCGGGGGGTTTTCCGCAGCCCGACCCAAGCCTTGGAAAGCCAGATCGGGGGTCGGACTGCAGGGAACAGGAGTTGCTCCGGGGCGGCTGGCAATCACGCCTCGTAAATGGAGCCACAGTGCCATGGCGACGGGATGCCATGGCACTGTAGCTCCATTCATGAACCCGGCTGAGTTAGCCAAGTAGTCACTGGAATGTACAGCAGGGCAGAATTGGGTCCCGGCCTGCACATCCAGGCACTAAACCCAATTCTGATCCCGCAGGCCACGGGATCAGAATCGGGTCTCTTTGCATGGCCTGATTCTGCCCAGCCATACAGAGGCTGCATGGCCTGAATGGAATAGGCCTCACAGGCACAAAGTAGCACGCCTCATCCACTGGAAACTTTGTATAACACTGCTGTACCGGAAAAGCATTGGTATCATGACCCTAAGAGAATAATGGAGAATGAAGAAGTTATGATAACTTGGGACATTCCCATTCCAACAGATAAAAAGCTGGATGTGAGGAAACTTAACAGTGGTAAAGGAGAAAAATACCAGAATGGCATTGATAATAGAGGTGTCGGTCCCAATTATTCTGTGAATCAGTGGAGGGAGAAGATTTTGAAATATCAAAAAATGCAGAGACCAAGAAAATATGGTAGAAAGATACAGAAATATTTCCGTTTGTATTGGGAATTATGGGCAAGATTAAGAAGAATTTCCAGTCACACCCTAACAAGCTGCCTATACATGTTACATCTTATGAACTTAAACTCCAGAAGGATGCTCTCTTTGGCACGATGCAAGTATTACGGCAAGCATTAGCAGTAAATTTGAGAACCTGATATATTCCACATACTCTGGCCAGGGGCGGCCCAAGGGGGGTGCGGGGCCATGTGCGGAGACTCAGTGCGGGGCCTCATTTGCATAAGTGGCCTTATTTGCATAAATATTTGCATAATGTTACCATACACTAACTTTTAGTAAACATGTCTCTTAATGAGTGTATGGATAAAGAAAGACTAAAAGATTTCTACATTACTATAATCCAGTGCCAACCGCCAGGCACATTAGGAACCACTACAAACACTGCCCATTTAGAACCCATAGCAAACCCACCGTATCTTGACAGCATTACCAGGACTCACAAAGCACCATACCCTACCTATCAAAAGGCAACACTGCAAATATTAAACCAATACATTTCAGAGAATACTGGGGAAAGAGAACAAGTGGCAATGTCAAATAGGAATTACATAAACAGAATACCTCAGCTCAGTTACACATGCAGAACATAGACCATCACCAAACAAGGAATCACAATTTAGAAACAGGAAGGCAATAATTAAACTGGGAACCCCAAAAGCCAAACTTGGAAGTACAACAACACTGTAGAAATAAAACTATAAATTAATTTCCTCTTGTACCAAACAAAGCACAGACGTTAATGATGCACATTTCCTAGAGGTTTCATATTCCAGTTAATAAATTCAAAATAAAGAGATATTTCTACCTTTTGTGCATTTTTTTTCAGTTGCAATTGTTCCAGCCACTTTCTTCTGGTTTCTTCATGTTTTCTGCTAACTGTCCATCGTCTGCTGTCCATTTGTTCTTTCTTCTCTCTTCTAGTTTTTTTTTCTATTCTCTCTCTCTACATCTGCTTTAACATACTAATCTTTCTCCTTTTGCTCTTTCCTCATTCCTATTTCATCCACACAAATTTTACCCCTCCATCCTCAATCCCCACTTATTCTCCCAATACCAGGCCAATTGTAGATTTTTCATCCCTCCCACACAAAATATTTGTCCCCTCTCCATTTTACTCTCCCAGCCCCATCCCATTCTAATCCTCCCCCAACATCAGCTCCCTTCTAGTTCCAGTCTCACCCAGCATCCATTCCCTTCTAGTCCCTGCATCAGCTCATTTCCAGTCCTAGCCCACCATCAACCCATTTCCAGTCCTAGCTCCCCCATCCATTTTCAGTCTGAGTCCCTTCATCAGCTCATTTCCAATCCTAGCCCCCCATCAGCCCATTTCTAGTCATTTCCTAGCCCCATCATCAGCCCATGTCAAATCATAGCTCCCCTCCACTCAGTCCAATTCCAGTCCAAGCCCCCCCCATGAGCCTACTTTCAGTTCTAGCCCCTCCATGAGTCCATTTCAATTCAAGCCCCCACCACAGCCCATTTCCAATCTTAGCTCCCCCCAACAGCCCATTTCCAGTCCTATCCTAGCTGCTCCATCAGCCCATTTTCAGTCCTAGCTCCCTTCCC
Organism: Ichthyophis bannanicus; assembly: GCA_033557465.1. Lineage (NCBI taxonomy): Eukaryota > Metazoa > Chordata > Amphibia > Gymnophiona > Ichthyophiidae > Ichthyophis > Ichthyophis bannanicus. The sequence continues at coordinate 646,895,006 of CM066032.1, forward strand.
TCACAGCCCATTTCCATTCCAAGCTCCCTCCCCATCAGCTATTTGCAGTTCAAGCCTCCCCTTCCACTCAGCCCATTTCCAGTCATAGCAACCACCCAACCCATTACCAGTCCTAGCCCCCCATCACCCCACTTCCAGTCCTAACCCCCCATCACCCCATTTTCAGTTTAAGCCCCCCCTATAACCCATTACCAGTCCTAACCCCCCCATCAGCCCACTTCCAGTCTTAACCCCATCAGCCCATTGCCAGTCCTAAACCCCCCCCATCAGCCCACAGCCCATTACCAGTCCTAACCACATCAGCCCACCTCAAGTCCTAACCCTCCCCATCAGCCCATTAGCAGTCCTAACCCACCCCCCCCCCCTCAGCACATTAGCAGTCCTAACCCCTCCCCATCAGCCCCTTAGCAGTCCTAACCCCCCCCCACCCCCCCAGCCCATTAGCAGTCCTAACACCCCCCCAGCCCATTAGCAGTCCCGCGGGCTTAACAGAGCAGTGAGGGAGAAACTCCTCCCTCGCACTCTGCAAGCCGGCGCGTCTGACTTCAGCTCCAAAGAGAGAGCTGCTACAGGGGAGGGCAGGCTCTGCCGTGCACAGGGGGGCCCCGCGGCACGCTCGATTCTGCCGCGGCGGCCCCGACCGCGGCAGCAGACAGGTGGGTTTCTTTTTTCCAATTTTACTTTTCAAAAGAATGTTTTTTGCGCGGGGCCCCCTGAAACGCGGGGCCCTGTGCAAAAAACATTCTCGCTCAATGGACGGGCCGGCCCTGACTCTGGCTTAGGAGTGAGATTCATGACTGTCATGGTATGTGCAAAATTACCCCACTGGGATAAATTGCCCCCATGTAAAACTACCCCTAACCCTGGTTCCAGGACAGTGCCAGATACAGGATGGACTGTCAGGTTTGCATTATGATATACTCCCCAAAACGTCATGTTTATCTTTGAAGGTAAACTCCCTAACACAGCTTCTGTGAAACAACATCAGTGTTGGAGTTAGAGAAGATGGATGAGAATAAAGTGACAAAGATACTGTAAGTGATAACCATTTAATATTTTCTGTTCCCATTGTTGTTGTTGTTGTTAAGTGCCGTCGAGTCGGAGTCGACTCATGGCGACCCTCTGGATAGCTATCCTAAATTGTGTTCGGTCTTCAGTCAGGCGGCTTATTGTTGACAGACTGGTACCCGTAGCTGCTGTTATTGTATCGATCCATCTCATTGCTGGCCTTCCTCTTTTGCGTTGACCTTCTATCTTGCCAAGCATGATGTCTTTCTCTAATGATCTCTCTCTCTGCATGATGTGTCCAAAGTATGAAAGTCGAAGTCTTGTCATCTGAGCTTCTAAAGAAAGCATAGGTTTGATCTCCTCTAGTACAGACTGGTTTGTTCTTCGGGCAGTCCATGGTATACACAATATTCGCCGCCAGCACCATAATTCAAAGGCATCAATTTTCTTCCTGTCTATCTTTTTCACTGCCCAGCTTTCACATCCATATGATGTTATTGAAAATACCATGGCTTGAACAAGTTGAATTTTTGTATGGAGAGAGACATCTCTGCTCTTGAGAATCTTATCTAGGTCTTTCATAGCCATTCTGCCAAGAGCAATGCGTCGTCTGATTTCTTGACTGCTTGCTGCTTCTTTATTGATAGTTGATCCAAGTAGGTTAAAGTTATTCACAATTTCAATTTCTTCTCCTTCGACGATGAACCTGTTGATTATGCCAGTTGTCATGATCTTTGTCTTCTTTACATTAAGGTGCAGGCCCATTTTGAGACTATGTTCTTTGATTGTGAGAAGCAAATGTTTCAGATCATCTTCACTTTCCGCCAGTAATGTGGTATCATCAGCATAGCGAAGGTTGTTGATGAGTCTTCCACCAATCTTCACACCTCTGTTGTCTTCATACAATCCTGCTTCTCTGATGATTTGTTCTGCATATAAATTAAACAGGTAGGGGGAAGGTATGCAGCCTTGTCTTACACCTTTGCTTATTTTAAACCATTCTGTTTCTCCTTGTTCTGTTCGAACTGTTGCTTCTTGATCAATGTACAGATTGTGCAAGAGAACGATCAGGTGTTCTGGTATACCCATGCTTCTTAATGTGGCCCAGAGTTTCTCATGGTTTACACAGTCAAAAGCTTTGCTATAGTCGATAAAGCACAAATAGATATCCTTTTGGTATTCTTTAGTCTTTTCAAGGATCCATCTCACATCCGCAATGATGTCTTTCATTCCTCGCCCTTTTCTGAACCCTGCTTGCACTTCAGGTAGTTCTTGTTCCAGGTATGATTGTAGTCTCTTTTGAATAATCTTCAGTAGAATCTTGCTGGCATGTGGGATCAGAGCGATTGTGCGATAATTTCCACAGTCAGTTGGATCACCTTTCTTTAGTATTGGTATAAACACAGATCTTTTCCAGTCAGTTGGCCATGATGCTGTCTTCCATATTTCTTGGCAGAGCCTTGTAAGTATGGTAACAGCTGCATCAGATTGCTGTAATACTTCTATGGGAATGCAATCAATGCCTGGTGCTTTGTTCTTTGATAAGGCTTTCAATGCTGCTTCAACTTCTTCTTTCATCACCAATGGTTCCAGATCATAAGGTACAGGTTGAAATGGCTGTTGGTCCACTTGATCTTTATCATATAAAAACTCTGTATATTCCTTCCATCTTTTCTTGATCTTCTCAGCATCATTCAACATAGAACCTTGAGCATCTTGTAACATTCCAATTCGAGGCTGGAACTTTTTCTTTAACTCTCGTAGCTTTAGGAAAGCTGATCTTGTTCTTCCTCTAATAGTTTCTGCTTCTATTTCCTTGCATGCGTCATTGTAGTACTTTTCCTTGTCCTGTCTTGCTGCACGTTGGAAATCTCTGTTGAGTTCTGTGATTGTCTTTCTTTCTCCTCTGGCTTTAGCTTCTCTGCGTTTCTGGTCAATTTTCAGAGTTTCTTCCGTCATCCATTTTGGCCGTTTTTTCTTTTTTACCCTTTGTAGAGACTTCTCGCTTTCTTCCAACACAACCTTCTTGATGTCATTCCATAACTCTTCTGGAACTCTATTATTTGTATCTAAAGCAACAAATCGATTTTGCAGGCAGTTTTTAAATTCCAGTGGTATATTCTCAAGGTCATATTTTGCTGCATTCATGAGTGGTTTGCTCTTTTTCAGCTTTAGCTTGAGTTTGCATACTAGTACTTGATGATCTGTACCACAGTCAGCTCCAGGTTTTGTCTTTGTTGATGTTATAGAACTTTTCCATCATTGACTTCCACAGATGTAGTCAATTTGATTTTTATACAATCCATTGGGTGAAGTCCATGTGTACAGTCGCCGCTTGTGTTGCTGGAAGAAGGTGTTCGAGATGAATAGATTGTTGGTCTTGCAGAATTCTATCAGTCTTTCTCCAGCTTCATTTCTGTTGCCAAGTTCATATTTTCCAACTACTTTGTCTTCTTCTTTGTTGCCAACCTTTGCGTTCCAATCACCCATGACTATCAGGATATCCTGTTTGCATGTTCTGTCAATTTCAGCTTGTACTTGTTCATATAACTCTTCAATTTCATTCTCTTCTGCAGCTGTTGTTGGGGCATATACTTGAATTATAGTTGTGTTGATAGGCATTCCTCGTAGATGAATAGAGATTAAGCGTTCGCTGACTGCATTGTATTTCATTACAGTTCTTGCAAGTTTCTTCTTTATTATAAATGCAACACCATTTCTTCTTTGTCTTTCATTTCCAGCATAGTAGACCATGTGATCATCTGATGCAAAGTGCCCGATGCCAGTCCATTTCAGTTCGCTGACACCAACAGATCAAGTTGTACACGTTCCATTTCATTCTTGACCACCTCCAACTTCCCTTGGTTCATGCTTCGTATGTTCCATGTTCCAATGTGTAAGACATCTTTACAGCTTCTGACTCTCATTTCATGCGCAGCTACATCAGCAGTCAGACGTCCCGAGGGCTTTGATCCAACCACATCATAAATGCTGGCTTTACTCTGAAAAGTCTTCAGCTCTTCCCCAGTAGCTAGTTGAGTGCCTTCCAACCTGGGGGTCTCATCTTCCAGCACTACAGCACAATTTGTTTTGTTGTAACTATCCATTGGGCTTTCATGGCAAGATACAGAAGTAGATTGCCGGGCCTTTCTTCCGCGCAGTTTAAGTTTGGTGTTGTTGCCATTGTCACAGAAATGTGATCCTCCGCCGTCAACACTATCCCATTCTGCTGCTGCCCAGATGGGTGGTTTGTCTTGGTCTGGCATCTCAGCTGAGACCTGTCCATCTTGGGAGACCCTGCCAGTAGTTAAACTACCGATAGTTTAGCTCTCAGCATCACTGATGCACACAAGCCCTCACAGCACGACAAGCTGCAAACCAAGTAACAAAATAATTGTTAAAACAATTTAATGAGAAAATTGGCTGGTGGGAGTTTTTTTGACCAATGATGGCAAAATATTAAAGCCTTGAAATAGCTAATAGTTCAAACTGAGGTCTTTTTTTCCCCTTCCCATATTGCAGTTGGCAAGCAGAGGTTATTCAAGTATTTTATGTTCAAATTCTTTTATTGAACAACCAGCAGGCAAGAAAATAGACACAACAGAGAACACATTTCTTGAAGGTAGCCAAGCCTGAAACCGAGAACCTTATACTATATCCAGCTGTGTCATTTTCATTGTTTTATTCTCCTTCCTGCCCCCTCCCAAAATGACAGGAAACCATTCTGGTCCACAAAACACTATCTGATGAGCAGACTGTAGTTCTTGGGCGTTGACACATCACAAAGCTCTAAGCTTCCTGTGGCATATCATAATACAACCAAAATAATAACCACATTCTTTGCTTTCTCATTTCAGCACTTGAACAGAGGTTCACAATATTTACAAGTAGAAAGTGATAAAACACCAAGGGGATCATTTTAGAAGCGCTATTCATGCTTTGGACATCCAAAACAGGCAATGAGATGTCCAAAGAGCAGAAACTCTCCAGAGCCATTTTAGAAGCTAGCTGAGGGGACGTCCCCAGCATGAGGATGTCTGAATCTGAATGGGGTGTGGCCGGGGCATTCCCAGGAACCTGGAGACATGGCCAGAGTGTTCCCAGGGAACAGGATGTCCCTGCCTGATCACAAAAACATGATGGATGTCCGATGTCATGTCTAAATTTAGACCTGCTCCAAGTCACGAATAGCGACGAACAAGCATCTGAAAAGTGCTTGTTTTAGCTGAAAAACATCTAGAGGGTGTAAAGAAGACAGCACTCTACCATCCCCACTACTCAGCACAATTTTAACTATAGCAGCAGCGGGATATGAGCCCTGTTCTTAACCCACTACTCTAACCATTATACTATCATAGACATACGGGTTCTGAAATATGGTTCTGGGAATATCTAAGTAGACCCCCCTGCAAATGTCCCTATTGGGTATGTCCAAGTCTGTGATGTGATATATAACAATGGCTGGGAAAAATCGTATCGCTAAAGCTATTGCCCCCATTACAGCCTCTGCCTCTGTCCAGACGGATGTCCCAATGCCAGTTGAAGGACCGGTTCCATGTGCAGGATGCCTGCAAGCTGAAGCTCTCAGAAAACAAGTGGAGGAACTCAGAGGAGGTGGCGAGGCTGAGGAGCATTCAAGACAGTGAGAAGTACATTGATGAGATGCTTCTTTCAACAACCAAGCTCCCCAGCAGAGGAGAAGATGGGTGCCTACAGAATGATGAAGGTTGGACACAAGTCACCAGGGCCTGCAGAATCACCAATCCAACTTCTCCAGCCCTTGAATTGAAGAACCATTATGCAGCCTTAGAAGTGGAGGAGGTGAAAACATCCCTGGAAAGGGAAAAACCAGAGCTCAAGTACCCCAAAAGTTGCAGAATCAGTGACCATAAGGAAGTGAAGGGTAGTGGTGGTTGCTGACTCTCTTCTGAGGGGTACTGAGGCTTCCATCTGCCGACTAGACTTGATGTCCAGAGAGGTATGCTGTCTGCCTGGTGCCAAAATCCAAGATGTTACAGAGAGTTTGCCGAGATTCATCAAGCCCACTGACTATTACCCAATGTTACTAATCCATGTCGGAACAAATGATACTGCCAGGTATCCCTCTGAGCGTATCAAAAGTGACTTCATGGCTCTGGGACAGAGGGTGAAGCAGATAGGTGCTCAGGTGATGTTCTCTTCAATCCTCCCTGTTGAAGATAAAGGCCAAGGCAAAGAGGCTCGCATTCTGGAGATGACTGCATGGCTGCGTGGATGGTGGAGAGCGTTTTGGTTTCCTGGACCAAAGGTTGCAGAGCAGAGATGGTGTCCATCTGTCCAAGAAAGGTCAACGCGTCTTCAGTAGTAGACTAGCTAATCTACTGAAGAGGGCTTTAAACTAGATTCGTTGGGGATGGGTGAAGAAAGCCCCCAGGTAAGTAAAACATTAAATACCTTTATGGAAATGGGTAAAAGGGGTAACATATGGAAAGCAGTGTGTATAAAAGCCTGTAGCATGGAAATAAGATCCCTGATGTTGAAGCTTTGGTGGGAGTGGCTGACTTGGATTTAGTGGCACTTACAGAAACATGGTTCACAGAAAACCATGACTGGGATGTAACTAGACCAGGCTATACTTTATTCAGAAAGGACAGGGGAGGAAGAAGGGGAGGAGGAGTGGCAGTATATATAAAAAATCATATTAAAACTTTGGAATTACAGAGCTTAAAAGGGAGAGAGGAGGCACTGTGTGTTAAACTAGAAAGAGGGAAAGAGAAATCTATTTGTATTGGCGTGATATACAGACCTCCCTCACAAGAGGAAGAGGCGGACAGAGTTAATTGAAGACATACGCAGGATTGCTAGGAATGGGGAAGTGTTACTCATAAGGGATTTCAATATGGCAGATGTTGATTGGCACATTCCTGCTGCAGTATCATCTAGAAGTAAGGAGACCATGGATTCTCTACAGGGAGAACTATTCAGGCAATTGGTAACAGACCCCACACATGAAGGGGCCATACTGGACTTGGTGCTTACCAATGGTGAAAGTGTTTCTGATGTTATAGTGGGAGATCATTTTGCATCCAGTGATCACCAGATGGTGTGGTTCAGTATTAGGACTGGGGCTGTTAGAATCCATTCAAAAGCGAGGGTCTTAGACTTTAGGAAAACTAAATTTGCCAAGATGGGCCAATACCTCAGGGAGTCGTTAGCGGGATGGGAACAGCTGGGGGATGTAGAAAAACAGTGGGCAAAACTGAAAGGGGATTATTTTTTTTTTTTTGCAATTTAAATTTTTTATTAGCACACATCATACAACACTACAAATAACAGAGAACCATCACCCCATCTGGTATAAACCATGGTACCTTCCATACTCCTGCGACAAATGTGAGAAATCCCCTCCCCCGATGTGTACCTGATTAACAACCATGTTGGTTTGTATGTTATACAATTTCTAACACCAACATACGTTTGCATGGCAGAAGAACCCCCCCCCCCACCTTCTAAGATCTCCCCCCCCATACACTAAAGAACTAACATCCCCCAACCGAACTAACAGACCTCTGAATTAGACCCCAAGTTACCAGACCTAAACAATTCCCCCCTCCCCCTCCGTCCTAAAAACACACCCACACCACCCCCTCCCCGCAATAATATTTTACAACATAAAACAAAAATCCTGAACACTATCCCAAATAGCATGTTATAACAGTCATACTTTCAATCCCCATTCAGACTCCCCATCAATAGATGGCAATATGACTACCCTTCCCAGAACTGATACCAGTGATGAAATTAGGGATGTAAATTAAACTAAGTCTAATCCTAACCCTGCCCTCCATCCTACCCCCTCCCCTGCCCATACCACTGTTCTACCCCCTCCCCTGTTCTCCACTGTGCATACTGTCCCCACACCCTGTTATACTGTTGAATAGTATGTTTGTGATGTGCTTCAATGGCACAGAAGCTCCACAATTGCTCCATTTTCCCCACCACCTCCGCTAGCGGAGGGACATCCGTTCTCTTCCACCAATGGAGAAGGCTCATCCGGCCCGCTATTACACAGTACCCCTGTAATCTCCCTAACTCCTCATCTCCCCCCCCTCCACCCCCTCATTCAATATTACCATACTAGGAGTGAACTGCACCTTCACCCTTGTAATATCTACCGTAAGTCTTTCCACCCCCAACCAATACTCCCGTACCCAGGGCCGGCCCGTCCATTGAGCAAGAATGTTTTTTGCACAGGGCCCCGCGTTTCAGGGGGCCCCGCGCAAAGAACATTTTGCTTTTTTTTTAAATTACTTAAAAAAAAAAACTGGCTCTGGCTGCTGCCGCTGCCGCTACCACCACGGCAGCGGCAGAATGGAGTGTCCCGCGGGGCCTCCTCTTCTCGTTCAGCCCCTCTGCAAAGGCTTTCAGATTCGCGAAGGGAGAAAGTCTCCCTCGCGTCTCTGTTAAGCCCGCAGGGGCTAATGGGAAATTTCCCATCTGCCCCTTTAGACGCGAGGGGCTGATGGGAAATTTCCCATTAGCCCCTGCGGGCTTAACAGAGACGCGAGGGAGACTTTCTCCCTTCGCGAATCTGAAAGCCTTTGCAGAGGGGCTCAACGAGAGAAGAGGAGGCCCCGCGAGACACTCCATTCTGCCGCTGCCGCGGTGGTAGCGGCAGCAGCCAGAGCCAGTTTTTTTTTTTTAAATTTTGCCATAAGAAGCGGCGGCGGCGGCGGGGGGGGGGGGGAGTTTAAGACTGGCAATGGGCGGGGGGGCGGGGGAGTTTAAGACTGGCAATGGGCTGGGGGGGTTAAGACTGGCAAGGGGGGGGTTAAGACTGGTAATGTGCTATGGGGGGTTAGGACTGGTAATGGGCTGTGGGCTGTTGGGGGGGTTAGGACTGGTAATGGACTATGGGGGGGGGTTAAGACTGGTAATGGGCTGTGGGCTGATGGGGGCTGTCTGGAAATGAGGTGATGCGGGGTTAGGACTGCTAATGGGCTATGGGGGGGGTTAGGACTGATAATGGGCTATGGGGGGCTAGGACAGGAAATGGGCTGATGGGGAGGGGTTAGGACTTGAGGTGGGCTGTTGTGGTTAGGACTGGTAATGGGCTGTGGGCTGATGGGGGGGTTAGGACTGGCAATGAGCTATGGGGGGCTGACTGGAAATGGGCTGATGGGGTTAAGAATGGAAGTGGGCTGATCGGGGGTTAGGACTGGTAATGGGTTATAGGGGGGCTTAAACTGAAAATAGGGTGATGGGGGTTAGGACTGGAAGTGGGTGGATGGGGGCTAGGACTGGTAATGGGTTGGGGGGTTGCTATGACTGGAAATGGGCTGAGTGGAAGGGGAGGCTTGAACTGCAAATAGCTGATGGGGAGAGAGCTTGGAATGGAAATGGGCTGTGAGGGAAGGGAGCTAGGACTGAAAATGGGCTGATGGAGCAGCTAGGATAGGACTGGAAATGGGCTGTTGGGGGGAGCTAAGATTGGAAATGGGCTGTGGTGGGGGCTTGAATTGAAATGGACTCATGGAGGGGCTAGAACTGGAAGTAGGCTCATGGGGGGCTTGGACTGGAATTGGGCTAAGTGGAGGGGAGCTAGGATTTGACATGGGCTGATGGTGGGGCTAGGAAATGACTAGAAATGGGCTGATGGGGGCTAGGATTGGAAATGAGCTGATGAAGGGACTCAGACTGAAAATGGATGGGGGAGCTAGGACTGGAAATGGGTTGATGGGGGGCTAGGACTGGAAATGGGCTGATGCAGGGACTAGAAGGGAATGGATGCTGGATGAGACTGGAACTAGAAGGGAGCTGATGTTGAGGAAGGATTAGAATGGGATGGGGCTGGGAGAGTAAAATGGAGAGGGGAAAAATATATTTTGTGTGGGAGGGATGAAAAATCTACAATTGGCCGGGTATTGGGAGAGTAAGTGGGGATTGAGGATGGAGGGGTAAAATTTGTGTGGATGAAATAGGAATGAGGAAAGAGCAAAAGGAGAAAGATTAGTATGTTAAAGCAGATGTAGAGAGAGAGAATGGAAAAAAAAAAACTAGAAGAGAGAAGAAAGAACAAATGGACAGCAGACGATGGACAGTTAGCAGAAAATATGAAGAAACCAGAAGAAAGTGGCTGGAGCAATTGCAACTGAAAAAAATGCACAAAAGGTAGAAAGATATCTCTTTATTTTGAATTTATTAACTGGAATATGAAAGCTCTGGGAAATGTGCCTCATTAACGTCTGCGCTTTGTTTGGTACAAGAGGAAATTAATTTATAGTTTTATTTCTACAGTGGTGTTGTACATTCCAAGTTTGGCTTTTGGGGTTCCCAGTTTAATTATTGCCTTCCTGTTTCTAAATTGTGATTCCTTGTTTGGTGATGGTCTATGTTCTGCATGTGTAACTGAGCTGAGGTATTCTATTTATGTAATTCCTATTTGACATTGCCACTTGTTCTCTTTCCCCAGTATTCTCTGAAATGTATTGGTTTAATATTTGCAGTGTTGCCTTTTGATAGGTAGGGTATGGTGCTTTGTGAGTCCTGGTAATGCTGTCAGGGTACGGCGGGTTTGCTATGGGTTCTAAATGGGCAGCGTTTGTAGTAGTTCCTAAAGTGCCTGGCGGTTGGCACTGGATTATAGTAATGTAGAAATCTTTTAGTCTTTCTTTATCCATACACTCATTAAGAGACATGTTTACTAAAAGTTAGTGTATGGTAACATTATGCAAATATTTATGCAAATAAGGCCACTTATGCAAATGAGGCCCCGCACCGAGTCTCCGCACATGGCCCCGCACCCCCCCTTGGGCTGCCCCTGCCCGTACCTTAGGGCAGCTTCAAACCATGTGCAACAAATCCCCTCGGGCCCCACACCCCTTCCAACAACAGTCCGAACTTTCTGGATATAATGCGTGGAGCCACACCGGGGTCCAGTACATTCTCAACCTTAACTTACAGCTATTTTCCAGCATTGCTGTCCCCGGAGCTAATTTGTGGGTCCGAGTATAAATACGCTCCCACCTCTCCGAGTCCCACTGCCCTCCCAACTCCTCCTCCCACTGTAGCTGCCCACGTATTGCCCCCTGCTTTGATTCCCCCAAGAGCTTATATAGCCTAGATATTATCCGAGTAGGCAATCCTTTACTGCCCATCATCTCTTCAAAGGGTGTAGGTTTTGCATCCCAATCCTTTTTCACCTCCCTCCGCTGTAGCCAATACCACATTCTGACATACCCATATCTATTCCGTTTCTCCAAATGATAATGCTGTTGGAGCTCCTCAAATCTCCGAACCTTCCCCCCATCCTCCACCAATTGCCCAATTTTCCACAACCCTTTCTCCCCCCACCTCCTAAAAACCCCCGCCCCCTCCCCCTGCGTACCCTCCATCACCGTCTGGATGTGAGTTTCCCTAGAGTACTGCTTCCCTCCTAACAAGTACCCCCTCCATTTCACCCAGACCTGTCTCGTAAGCTCTCTATACGGATTCTCCTCCACCCGTCCCCGTCTGCCCACTCCAGGGTCCCAGATCCAAGCCCCTGCACTTTCCCCCTCCTCCCCTTCCATACCTACCCACCCCAGGCACTCCATCCCCTCCTTCCACGTGAACAATGCCCGAAGTTGCGCCGCCTCATAGTATCGAAGCAACGACGGGACCCCCAGCCCCCCCTCCTCCTTCGCCTTAAACATAATAGCTCTAGCCACTTTTGGACGTTTGCCATCCCAGATTAATTGTAAAAGCAAATTCTGCATCCTATCTATTTCCTTTCTTACCAACCTGCAGGGCAAGGACATATAAACAAACAACAACCTTGGGAGAACGTTCATTTTCACAACAGCAATACGACCCATCCAAGACAAAAACAACCCCTGCCATCGAGAAGTCCTGCCTAATACTCTCCACCAATCCCTGATAATTCCAATGCTTGATCCGGGTTAGAGGAATCCCCAACTGGATCCCCAAATAGCGAAAGCTCCCGGTCACCCACCTAAACTTAAAATAATGTCTCAGGCTCTCCTCCACCCTAGGCACTAAGTTATAACCCAACAATTCAGTCTTACCTTGATTCATTCTGTACCCTGCCATCCGACTGTACCGTTGGATAGCTGTCATCAACACTGGTAGTGTTGTTAGCGGCTGTGTCAAGGTAAAAATAACATCATCCGCAAAGAGTCCAATTTTTTCCTCCCGCCCTCGTATCCTCACTCCCTTTATATCCCCCGCCCGTCTGATATACGCCGCCAACGGTTCAATAGCTAGTGCGAACAATAAAGGCGATAAGGGGCATCCCTGTCTCGTACCCCTATGAAGCTCAAAACTCTCTGAATACCCACCATTAACGCGGATTCTAGCATGGGGCCCCTGATATAAAGCCCTTATCCATCCGATATATTTCCCTCCAAACCCCATTTTCTCCAACACCTGGAACATAAAAGGCCATTCCACTCGATCAAAAGCTTTTTCCGCGTCGACAGTAATCACCACTGCCGGTTCTTTAGACCTCTGCAGTTGCCACATAATGTTCAAAATCTTTCGCACATTGTCACTGCCTTGCCGCCCTTTTACAAAACCCGTTTGGTCAGGGTGGATCAACTGCGGCACTATATCCTGAATCCTATTTGCCAACACCTTTGCCAAAATTGTTGCATCCAAGTTTATTAAGGATATGGGTCGATAGGAGCCGCATACTCCTTCATCTTTACCCGGTTTTGGTAAAACGGTTATGCCAGCCTCCGTCATTGTCTTTGGAAGGCCATCCCCCTGCAGGACCTTGTTCACTACCCTAATAAAGACAGGTATGATATGTTCCGACATTACCTTATAGAACTTTGCCGTGTACCCATCCAATCCCGGCGCCTTTCCAAGTTTCAAGGTAGCTATAGCCCTCCTTACCTCTTCCTCCTGGATCTCCCGTCCTAAACCCTCCCATTCCTCCCCCGACACCTACGGTAAATCACACTCCTCCATAAACTCTGTAATCTCCTCCCCCGCAGCCCTGAGCTCACTGTTATACAAGTTCTCATAAAACTCCCGAAATACCCCAATTCCCTTAGCTTGATATACCCATTCCCCTTTAGTATTGCGAATGCCCTCTACGTGCGCTGCCTGCCTCCTTCCCTTAAGCCTACTGGCCAGCAACCTCCCCACCCGATTCCCCCCTTCAAAATGAGCCTGCTTCAGTATCGCTAACTGGTATGCTATTTCTTGGGCCCTTAATTTACTCAACTCCGCTCGTACCCTATTGAGCTCCGCAATTATATGCGGATCAGACACTCTCTGGTGAGCCCCTTCCAATCCTCTCAATTGTCTTAACAGTTCATTTTCCTCCGCCCCTTTTTCTCTTTTTACTCGCGCCCCCAGACTAACCAGCTGTTCCAGAATAACCGCCTTCAACCCATCCCACACCACCCCCATGGGCACTTCCCCTGTGTCATTTATCCGAAGGTATTCTTTTATATGCTCCTTAAGCTTTCCCACGTGCCGCTCTTCCTCCAGCAGGGAATCATTGAGTTTCCAAAATTTTAAACTTTCATCCGTTCTTCCCATATCAAATTGTACACTCACTGGTGCATGGTCTGACCAAGTTATTAAGCCATGTTCCACTTCATTTATTCTCTCTACCCATGGACCACCCACCCAAATCATATCCAACCTGCTGTAGGTGTCGTGCACTGGGGAGTAGAATGTGTATTTCCGTTCTCCTGGATGCCAGCTTCTCCATATATCTACAAGGCCCAATCTTTCCCTCATTTTATGCAGGCTTCGTCGATCGCCTCGCCCTCCACCCCCCTGCTCCCCGCTAGTATCCACTCTGGGGTTGCACGTCAAATTAAAGTCACCTCCCAAGATGATTTGGGTGTTCCCAAATCCCTCCAACTCCTTCAAAATTTGCTCATACGTCTCTCCCTGCTTCTCACGGGGACCATAGAGGCTTATCACTCACACCTCTTCCCGCTCAATTTGCAATAGCACCCCCACCCACCTTCCACCTTTCCCCCGCCTAAAACCCTTCACCATATTCTGGTATTTCCCCCCCCCCACCAAGATTCCAACCCCCCCCTTTCTGAGGATTTACTCTCTGACCCGCCAAAAATACCTTGGGGTATTGCCTAGATTCCAACATATACTCCTGCCCCACTCTCAGGTGTGTTTCATGTATACACATAATATCCGCACCCACTCTTCTGCCCTCCCTCTCCACCAGACTTCTTTTCTGTCGTGAACGTAAGCCCTTCACATTCATTGTCACAACTGTTAACCTTCTCCGCTGCCCATTCCCATTCCCCTTCCCTTGTTTCTGCCTCTCCCCCCTTCCCCGTCCCCCCTTCCCCTTGTCGTAATTACCCAATAGCCTCCCCAATCCCTGCTGACCCCTCGCCCGCTCTCCCCTCCCCCATCCCCCCCTCTTCCTCCTGCGCTTCCAGAGGATAACTCAGGAGTAGTGCGCCCCCTACCTTCCCCAGCCCTGATACTTCCACTAAACTTCCCCCCCCCTCATCCCGTTCAGCTATCCCCCCACCCTCCTCCACCAGCCCGTACTCAACCACCCCTTCCCTACCCCGCCTTCCCTTCCTCTTCACTCCTACCCTCTCCCTCTTATACCACACCCCACCCTCACCCACCGCTCATTCAACTGCACACCCTCTTCCTCCTCCATCAACCACCATGTTCCTTCCCCTACCCTACTCGCCCCAATTCCCTCCCCCCACCTCTTACTCTCCCTACCACCCCACCCTCCACAACCTGACATATTTCACAAGAACCTCCTATTAAACATTCTTAAGCAACATATGTAAACATCAGACTCCCCCCTCGCCCCTCCATACATAACCCACAAATCTCAGTCCTCCTGCAGCTTCAGGTTTCATCCACCAACCGATCTTCATGCAGTTCTTGCCCTTGTTCCACCACCCGCTTGCTCTTTCTCTCTTGGCTGCCTTCGTGTTGCCCCTGACCCCTTCCTGTTGAAGGGCCCGGTCGCAGGGGTGTAGCCTGGGACCCTAGGCCCGCTTCGCGCAGTATCCTCATCGCCGCCTCTGGTGTCTGTATCCTCCATGACCGTCCTTTAAGGGTAAACGATAATCCAAATGGGTGCAGCCACCAATACTTAACGTCCGCTCCCAGCAATATTTGGGTGGCTGGTTGCATCGCCTTCCTCCTCCGTAACGTGCCTGCAGATAAGTCCTCATATATGTTCACTGGGTATCCCTGCCAAATCAGGGCTCCACCTCTCTTCATTCTGTTGACAATTTTCTCCTTGGTTTTATATCGTGCTAAAACATATTATAATATCCCGGGGCCTATTGCCAAATGGTGGCCCCAGGGCTCTGTGCGCCCTGTCAAGTTGTATGTCCACATCCACCATCTCCTCACCATCCTTCTGTAGTACCTCAAGACACACAGACCTTGCCACTTTTGCAGTCTTGGAATTCTCTCTCTTCTGGAATTCCACGAATTCGCAAGTTATTATGCCGTGTTCAATTTTCCAAATCTTCCAGCTTGTACAATAAGGCCTCGTATTGCGATCCCAACTTCTCCCCCGTCTGTACCTCTTCTGCCTGTTTCAATTCAAGCTCTTGCAATCTATTTTCGTGGTCTCCCATTCTGCACAGCAGCTCTCCCACTTCTTCTTTCAGAGGCCCCAGCAGCTCATTAAGTTCACTTTTCACAGACTGTACTTCATTTTTGATTTCAAGAAACCAGTCTCTTAGCTCTGCTCTGGTAATATTTGGTGCCAGATCCATTCCAGGGACTTTCACATTTGCCCCCTCTCCTTCTCCCCCCTGCTCTCCGGGCCCCTCCTGGTGCTTTTTGTGCTCATTCAGCCCTGGGTCATTCTTCCCTCCTTGTGACCCCGAGTATACATATTCTCTGAGGTCCGCAGCTTTCCTTCTGGTTGTCATCTTTGAGCCACTCTTGCCTCCAATTATTGGACGGATCCCCTTATTGACAGCCACTCCAGCCCAGTAATCAGACTTTTCTGTCTGTCCACAGTCCTCCAGGGCACACTCTCTCCCCGCTGTCAGGGCATCTCCCAATCCGCTCACTACCCCTCCCGGGGTCTCTCCAATCTCTCAGCACTTCCCTCCGGTCACTGTGCTGCAGTTCTCTGATGCCAGTTGCCAGCACGAGGTTTGCAACCTGCACACCTCCGTCTCTGCTCACCTCCAACTCCTCGTTTTCTCTGCTGCCTTGCTGCCTGAAGTACTCCTGGTGGTTGGGAGTATCGGCCTCCAGCTCCTCACTGCCTAATTCCGGCTTCTCCTGCAGTTCCCGCCGTCGCTCTGGGTGCCATTTTGCATGTACACGTGGCTGCCTTCTGCTCCTGCGGCTACTGCTCGCCGCCGCCGACTTGGGTTGCCACCGGCGTTCTGCCGCCCTCAACTGCCTCCCGTCGGCTTCCCACACCCGGGGTGCCAATTTTCCACCTCCGGGGGGCTCCGCTTTCCTCCCGATGCTGGGGTCGGTGCTGGAGCAGCTCTCTCAAGCTGCCATCGGCTCCGGTGACGTCACTTCCTCCGAAAGGGGATATTTTAAGGGCAACCAATCTTTTTGTTAAAATGGTAAATAAAGGTAAAAGGAAAAGGAGACCGCTATAGCTTTTGAAAGAAGTAGCTGAAAAGGTGAAGAAAAAGAGGGAGGCCTTCATGAAATACAAGAGAACACAGAAAGAGGAAGACAGGAATCTATATTTGGAAAAACTTAGAGAAGCTAGGAAAGTAGTCAGGAAAGCAAAGATTCAAAAAGAGGAGGAAATAGCCAATGCAATAAAATGGGGGGATAAGACATTTTTCAAATATGTTAGTGAGAAAAGGAAGGGCAAAAGTGGTATTGTCATACTCAAGGGTGAAGGGGAAGAATATGTAGAAGCTGATGAGGATTAAGCGGAATTGCTTAACAAATATTTCTGTTCTGTGTTCACAGATGAAGAACCAGGAACAGGATCCCAGAAAACACCCACATATAGGAACAGAAGCGAGGGGCATCATGAACAATTTTCAGAAGACTGTGTTTGTGAGAAACTAGTTAAACGTAATGTAGACAAAGCGATTGGACCGGATGGGATACACCCAAGAATACTGAGGGAACTTGGGGATGTTCTAACAGCTCCACTGACTGTCCTTTTCAATGCCTCGTTGGAGTAGGGATTGGTGCCAAAGGACTAGAGAGAGGCTCATGTGGTGCCTTTAGACAAAAGTGGAAGTAAGGATGTGGGTGAAAACTACAAGCCGGTTAGTTTAACTTCGGTGGTGAGTAAATTATTGGCAACGCTGCTGAAAGAGAAAATAGTGAGGTTTCTGGAGTCCAGCGGATTACAGAATCTGAGGCAGCATGGATTCACCAGAGGCAGGTCTTGTCAGACAAATCTGATTGATTTCTTTGACTGGGGTGACCAGGGAGTTGGACCAAGGGAGAGCCCTAGATGTGGTGCATTTAGATTTCAGTAAAGCCTTTGACACCGTTACTCACAGGCGACTTATAAACAAAAGGAGCACCCTAGGGATAAGAACATAAGATATGCCATACTGGGTCAGACCAAGGTCCATCAAGCCCAGTATTCTGTTTCCAACAGGGGCCAATCTAGGTCATATGTACCTAGCAGTTTCCCCAAGAGACACAAGTTCCACAATGCTTGTACTGGGTCAAGCATTGATATCTTCGGTCACTTCTTAATAATGGTTTATGGACCTTTCCTCCAGGAACTTGTCCAAACCTTTTTTAAACCCAGCTACACTAACAGCCTTTACTACATCCTCCGGTAACAAATTCCAGAGTTTGATTACACGTTAAGTGAAAAAATATTTTCTTTTATTAGTCTTAAATAGTTTACCCTGTAGCTTTATTGCATGTCCCCTAGTCTTTCTATATTCTGATAAGGTAAACAATCGATCTACGTTTACCCGTTCCACTCGGTTCATTAATTTATAGACTTCTATCATATCTCCCCTCAGCCATCTCTTTTCCAGGTTAAAGAGCCCTAACCTTTTTAGCCTTTCTTCATAGGAGTATCCTTCCATCCCCTTTACCATTTTGGTGGCTCTTCTCTGTACCTTTTCTAAAATCGCTATATCCTTTTTAAGATACGGCAACCAGAATTGCACACAATATTCAAGGTGCGGTCTCACCATGAAACGATATAGAGGCATTATAATATCTTTTGTTTTATTTTCCATTCCTTTCCTTATCATACCTAGCATTCTATTTGCTCTCTTGGCCGCCGCTGCACACTGGGCCGAGGGTTTTAACATGGTATCCACAATGACGCCTAAATCTTTTTCCTGGGTGGTGGTTCCTAATGTGGAACCTTGCATCGTGTAACCATAGTTTGGGTTGTTCTTCCCTAGGTGCATAACCTTGCACTTGTCCACATTAAATTTCATCTGCCATTTTGATGCCCAGTCTTCCAATTTATCAAGATCCTCTTGCAATTTTTCACAATCCTCTTCGGTTTTAACAACTTTAAATAGTTTTGTGTCATCTGCAAATTTGATAACCTCACTCGTTATTCACTTTCCAGGTCATTTATGAATATGTCAAAAAGCAGCGGACCCAGCACAGATCCCTGGGGTACACCACTATTCACCTTTCTCCATTGGGAAAATTGGCCATTTAGCCCTACCCTCTGCTTTCTATCTCTTAACCAGTTCCTGATCCACCATAGTACATTGCCTCCTATCCCATGACTCTTTAGTTTTGCCAAAAGTCTCTGATGAGGGACCTTGTCAAAGGCTTTCTGAAAGTCCAGATACACAATATCAACCGACTCACCTTTGTCCACCTGTTTATTCACTCCTTCAAAAAAACATAACAGATTAGTAAGGCAAGATCTTCCTTGTCTAAAGCCATGTTGGCTGTCTCCCATTAGGTTGTGACTATCTACATGCTGAGTAATTTTATTCTTTATGATGGTTTCTACTATTTTTCCCGGTACTGACGTCAGGCTCACTGGTCTGTAGTTTCCCGGATCACCCCTGGAACCCTTTTTAAAAATTGGTGTTACATTGGCGATCCTCCAATCTTCAGGTATTAGAGATGATTTTAATGATAGTTCACAGATTACTGATAGCAGTTCTGCAATCTCATATTTCAGTTCTTTCAACACCCTTGGATGTAAACCATCCGGCCCAGGTGATTTGCTACTTTTCATTTTATCTAATAGTTGTAAGACATCTTCCCGATGTATCGATATTTCCTCCAATTCTTCCGCACCTTTAAATACCACTTCAGTCATGGGTAACATCCCTACATCTTCCTCAGTAAAGACCGAAGCAAAGAATTCATTCAGTCTCTCCGCTATCGCCTTGTCGCCTCTTAGTGCTCCTTTAACCCCTTTATCATCTAATGGACCAACTGACTCTCTCACAGGTTTTTTGCTACGAATGTACTTGAAAAGGTCTTTATTTCGCGTTTTTGCTTCCGCAGCAAGCTTCTTCTCAAATTCTCTCTTTGCCTGCCTTATCAATGCCTTGCATTTGACTTGCCAGTGCTTGTGCTGTTTCCAGGTTTCGTCGTTTGGCTCTTTTTTCCATTTCCTGAAAGATGCTTTTTTGGCAACAACAGCCTCTCTGACCTCACCTTTAAACCATGCTGGCAGTTTTTTGGACTTTCTTCCACTTTTCTTAAAGGGTGGAATACAGCTGGTCTGGGCTTCCAAGATAGTATTTTTCAACAACACCCAAGCTTGATGTACGTCTTTAACCTTCGCAACTGCTCCTTTTAGTTTTTTCTTAACTGTTTTCCTCATTTTATCAGTCTCCCTTTCGAAAGTTAAAAGGTAGTACTGTGGATTTCCTTACTATCCCTCCTCCACTAATTAAATCAAAGGCGATCATGCTATGATCACTATTGCCAAGTGGCCCCAACACCCTTATCTCTTGCACTAGATCTGGTGTTCCACTAAGGACTAGGTCTAATATGGCTTCCCCTCTGGTCGGTTCATGAACCAGCTGCTCCAAGAAGCAGTCATTTATTTCATCTAGGAACTTTATCTCCTTAGCATGTCCTGACGTGACACTGACCCAGTCGATACCGGGGTAATTGAAATCACCCATTATTATTACTGCGCTGTAACTACAGCAGATTTTGTTTCCTGCAAAACTTTAATCCTTTCTGAGTCAATGCCCTCTCTAACATAGAGCGCAACCCCTCCTCCAATTTTATCAGCTCTATCATTACAATATAGTTTGTACCCAGGTATCACAGTGTCCCACTGGTTGTCCTCCTTCCACCATGTCTCTGATATTCCAATCATATCTAACCTTTCATTTAGTGCTATATATTCTAACTCTCCCATCTTATTCTTTAGACTTCTAGCATTTGCATACAAGCATTTTAGAGAATGTATTTTATTCATGTTAATTTGGCTATTGTTAGACATGGGTAAATTGGGATCTTTAAGCTCTGTCTGCTCCATACTTGAGGGCATTTGGGCTACTTTACTCTTTTGTGGAACCTCTCTGCTTTTGGTAGTATCCTTCAAGGATACATTCTTCCGAACCATCTGTTGGCTTTCCCCTAATATCTAGTTTAAAAGCTGCTCTATCACCTTTTTAAAGGTTAATGCCAGCAGCCTGGTTCCATCCCGGTTAAGGTGAAGCCCATCCCTTCGGCAGAGCCCCTCCTTTCCCCAGAATGTTCCCCAGTTCCTAACAAATCCAAAACCCTCATCTCTGCACCATTGTCTCATCCACGCATTGAGACTCCGGAGCTCTGCCTGCCTTTTGGGTCCTGCGCATGAAACAGGAAGCATTTCGGAGAATGCTACCATGGAAGTTCTGGATTTCAACTTCCTACCTAAAAGCCTAAATTTTGCCTCCAGAACCTCCCTACCACATTTTCCTATGTCATTGGTACCGACATGTACCAAGACAGAAGACTCCTCCCCAGCACTATCTAAGACCTTATCTAGGTGGCACGTGAGGTCCGCTACCGTCGCACCAGGCAGGCATGTTACCAGGCGATCCTCATGTCCACCAGCCACCCAGCTATCTACATGCCTAATGATCGAATCACCAACTATAACGGCTGTCCTAACCCTTCCCTCATGGGCACATGGCCCTGGAGAAACTTCCTCGGTGCGAGAGGGTTTTACATCACCTGGAGGACAGGTCCTAGTTACAGGATCACTTCCTGCCACACCAGGGTGATGCTCTCCTGTCACGTGACTTCTCTCCTTCATGGCAACAGGGGTGCTGCCAGACTGGAGGTGGGACTTCAGGACTATATCCCTGTAGGTCTCGTCTATGTACCTCTCTGTCTGTCTTATGTTTTCCAAGTCTGCTACTTTAGCCTCTAGAGAACGGACTTGTTCCCTGAGAGCAAAGATGTGTAAGTACCTATAAAGCTATGATTATCCCAGGGGTGGGTGGGTGTGGGGAGGGAAATAACACTTATTAAAAGAGGGCTGCTACATAGTACCCTGTCTTGTGCTGCTGAGATAAGCTAAATTCTGATTTGATTTAAATTATAGCTCTTAGCTGCTGCTAGGCTCTAACTTCTTATGAAATTTAAACTACAAGCTCTCTGCTGGGTTCTAAATTTAACCAGAAAGCTCTCTTCTGTGTTTTAAAACTAAAAGTACTTTTCTGATGCTAGGCCCTGAGTGACTATTAAATGTACACTACAAGCTCTCTGCTGGGTTCCAAATGTAACCAGAAAGCTCTCTTCTGTGTGTTAAATTCAAAATTTAATTGCTGCTACTAGGCCCTAACTGATCCAACAAAAAACAGTGGGTTCACAGATTAAGTAGCTTTAATACAAAGAATTCTTTTTAGAAAAATACCAGAAGTATATATTCACAGTTGCAGATTTCTCTCCAGAAGTAACAGTCCCCCTTTCTAGTCCTTCAAGATGGACCCTAAAGTTACTGCTTGGGTTAGAAACTGGTTGAGTGGGAGGCGACAGAGTACAGATAAATTTAGCTCACTCTGAGGAGGTGGTGGTTACCAGTGGGGTGCCCCAGGGATCTGTCCTTGTTCCGATTCTTTTTAACATCTTTGCTAGTGATACAGCAGAAGGGCTGTTGGGTAAGATTTACCTCTTTGCGGATGATACCAAAATCTGCAATAGAGTAGACACCCAGGAAGGTATAGATAACATGAGGAGGGGGATCTGGCAAAGCTTGAAGAATGGTCTAGAATTCGGCAGCTCAGATTTAATGTTAAAAAATGTAGGTCATGCATTTGGGCTGCAGCAATCCAACGGAGCAATATAGTATAGGGGGTGAAGTACTTTTGTCCACTAAAGAAGAGCGGGACCTAGGTGTGATTGTGTCCGATGATCTTAAAGTAGCTAAACAGGTAGAAAAGGCGAGGGCAAAAGCTAGAAGGATGTTTGGGTGCATATGGAGAGGAATGGCTAGCAGAAAAAAGGAGGAGATAGTGCCTCTGTATAAGTCTTTGGTACGACCTCATTTGGAGTATAGTGTGCAATTCTGGAGACCGCACCTTCAAAAGGAAATAAACAGGATGGAGTCAGTACAGAGGGTGTCTAAAGTGGTCAGTGGTCTTCATTATAAAGCATATGAGGACAGACTTAAGGATATTAATATGTACACCTTAGAGGAAAGTCGGGGTAGAGGTGATATGACTGAGACATTTAAATACCTCTGTGGCATAAATGCATAGGGGGAGAGATTCTTTCAATTGAAAGCAAGTTCTGCTACGAGGGGACATGGAATGAGGGTGAAAGGGGATAGATTCAGGAGTGATATGCAGAAATATTTCTTTACGGAAAGAGTAGTGGATCCATGGAATAGTCTCCCAGTGGAGGTGGTAGAGATGAGGACAGTATCTGAATTCAAAAAAGCATGGGACAAATACAGAGGCTCTCTAAAGGAAAAAAGGGGACTGTTGTAGTTGTTGATATGGAAGGACAGACTAGATAGGCCATGTGGTCTTTTTCTGTCGTCATTTTTCTGTGTTTCTATGTCTGCACCTGGATGTACCTGCATTTTTTTCCCATACATTCTGGCTTAGATGTTCCAAATGGCACTTGGATGTCTCTTCTAAAATTCCCCTCCAGACCTCCTTTAGCCCTATTCAAATCCAGGCTAAAAGCCCACCTCTTCAAGGCTGCCTTTGAAAGATCCTGATGCCCCATACTCTCACTCTCTTGTTCACCACTTATGTGTATCTTACCATTCTCTAGTACCCGGTTTTGTGATGTTATTCATCTTAATTAGATTGTAAACTCTGAGGAGCAGGATTATCTCTTACATTTATGTGTACATACAGCACCACGTACGCCTTGTAGAACTATACAAATGATAAATAGTAGTAGTAGTAATCTCCTAAAAAAGAATTTAGAAGACCTTACTATAAACACTAATCAAGGCAAAAAAAAGTGGTGTAGTAATTCAAATGAATGGCACTATCTAAACCCTATAACAAATGTGCATATGCAAAGACACCAAACTAAGGGTTTCATTTATTAGCATGTGCTAATGCACATTAACTTGCATTAACTCATTAAAGCACATCAATAAATGAGGCCCTAAACTTGTGTAAGACAACAAAATATAATGCATAATTAAACATAGCATAAATTAAATTACAATAAAAATAAAACAGCAGCATAAAGGCAGATCCATCAGACTACTGCTTAAACTAGCACCCATAATTCTAGAATGAAGAACATGAGAACATAAGATATGCCATACTGAGACATACCAAAAGTTCATTGAGCCCAGTATCCTATTTTCAACAGTGGCCAATCCAGGTCACAAGTATGTGTCAGGTTCCCAAAAAGATACATAGATTCCATGTTGCTTATCCCAGAGTTAAGCAGGCAATCTTCCCAGTTTGCTTTAATAATGGTTTATGGACTTTTCCTCCATGACCCATGTACGATTAGTCTTAAGAGTACGACACTTTGGCTTCATTGTATGTCCCCTAGTCTTCTATCTCTGAATGAGTAAACAACTGACCTATGTTTACCCATTCCACTCCACTCGTTATTTTATAGATCTCTATATTTCCCTTCAGCCATCTCTTTTCCAAGCTGAAGAGCCTTAACCTTTTTAAATTTTCCTCATGGCTTATCTTTCCATCTCCTTTAACATTTTGGTTGCTCTTTTCTGTACTTTTTTAAAATTCTGCTATATCCTTTTTATGATATAGCAATAAGAACTGCAACACAATATTCAAGGTGCAGCTGCACAATGGAACGATACAGATGCATTATAATATCCTTTGTTTAAGTCTCCTTTTCTTTCTTTATGATTCCTAGAATTCTATTTGCTTCCTTGGCCACTGCTGACAATGGGCAGAGGGTTTCAACGTATTATCCATGGTGACACCTAAATCCTTTTCCTGGGTTGTGGTTCCTAATATGGAATCTTGCATCGTGTAACTGTAGTTTGCGTTGTTCTTCCCTAACTTTGCACTTGTCCACATTAAACGTCATCTGCCATTTGGATGCCCAGTCTCCCAATTTTATCAAGGTACTCTTGCAATTTTTTTACAATCCTCTTGTGTTTTAACAACTTTGAATAATTTGGTGTCATCTGCAAGTTGATAAACTGACTCATTATTACCAGTTCCAGATCATTTATAAATATGTTAAAAAGCAGCAGGCCCAGTACAGATCCATGGGGTACTCCACTATTCACCTTTCTCCATTGAGAAAATTGGCCATTTAGCCCTAGTCTCTGTTTTCTATTTTCTAACCAGTTCCTAATCCACAATAGTACATTGCCTCCTATCCCATGGCTTTTTAATTTCCTCAAGAGTCTCTCATGAGGAACTTTGTCAAAGACTTTCTGAAAATCGAGATACACTATATCAACTGGCTCACCTTTATCTACCTCTTTATTCACATCTTCAAAAAAATAAAAGATTGGCGAGACAAGGCTTTCCTTGGTTAAATCCATGTTTGCTTTCTGCCATTAAATCATGACTATCTACATGTTCAGTAATTTTGTTTTTATAATGCTTTCTACAATTTGCCTTGTACTGATGTCAGGCTTACTAGTATGTAGTTTCCGGGATGACCCCTGGAACCCTTTTTAAAAATTGGCTTTACATTGGCCACTCTCCCATCTTCATGAACAGATAATTTTAATGATTGTAGTCATAGATTACTAACCGTAGTTCTACAGTCTTATACAGTATTTCAGTTCTTTCAGCACCCTGGGATGTATGCCGTCCAGCCCAGTTGATTTTCTGCTCTTTAGTTTTTCATTAGCTATATTATATCTTCCTGATTTACCAAGACTTATTTCAATTCCTCTGATATATCACCTTTAAATATCATTTCTGGCATGGGTATATTTCCTACATCTTCTTCAGTAAAGTCTGAAGCAAAAAATTCATTCAGTCTCTCACTCATGGCCTTGTCCTCTCTCAGTATACCTTTTACCCCTCCATCATCTAAAGGTCCAACTGTCTCCCTCACAAGTTATTATGCGCGTTTGCTTCCACAGCAAGTTTCTTTTCAAATTTTCTCTTTGTCTGCCTTCTCAATGCCTTGCATTTAACTTGCCAGTATTAATAATTTTCTTGTTTTTTGTCATTTGGCTCTTTTATCCATTTTCTTAAAGACTCTCACTTAGCTATAACAGCCTCTCTGACCTCAACTAAGCTATGCTGGCTGTCATTTTGCCTTCCTTCCACCTTTTTTAAAGCATGGAATAGATCTGGTATGGTCTTCCAAGGCTGAGGCCTGATGTAAACTCTTAATCTTTGCATTTGCTCCTTTTTGTTTTTTCTCCTCATTTTATTATAGTCTCCTTTTTGAAAGTTAAATGCTAGCACAGTCAATTTTCTTGCTATCCTCCCTTCATTTATTAAATCAAATGTGATCATGTTATCACTATTGCTAAGAGGCCCCAAAATAGTTACCTCTAATATTAACAGTCTGACTATTTGATAACAGGGTTAATTTGGAATCTTTCAAATATATCTGATTTTTACTTAAAGGCACCTGGGCTACTTTTACCTTTTTTGGAACCTCTATCGGGATGCCCTGACTTCCTTGTTTTGCTAGTATCCTTCACAGATATCTCATTCCGAATCATTCACTCTTGGGTGACTGTCAGCTTTCCTCCATTATCTAGTTTAAAAGCTGCTCTCTCTCCTTTTTAAAGGTTAATGCCAGCAGCCTGCTTCTACCCTGGTTAAGGTGGAGCCCATTCTTTCAGAAAAGTCCCTGCCTTCCCCAGAATGTTGCCCAGTTCCTAACAAATGCAAAACCCTATTTACACCATCGTCTCATCCACACATTGAGACTCCAGAGCTATGCCTGCCTCTTGGGTCCTACGCGTGGAATGGGAAGCATTTCTTAGAAGGCGATCCTGAAAGTTCTGGATTTCAACTTTCTATTTAAAAGCCTAAATTTGGCTTCCAGAACCTCCCTCCCATATTTTCCTATGTTATTGGTACCAACATGTACCAAGACAACAGGCACCTCCCCAGCACTATCTAAAACCTTGTCTAGGGGCAGGTGGGGTCTGCTACCTTTGCACCAGGCAGACATGTTACCAGGCGATCCTCATATCCACCAACCATCCAGCCATCTACATGCCTAATGATCGAATCGCCAACTGTAACGGCCATCCTAACTCTTCCCTCATGGGCACGTGGCCCTGGAGACACATCCTCAGTGCAAGAGGATATTACATTACCTAGGGGACAGGACCTAGCTACATGATCACTTCCTGACACACCACGTGACCTCTCTTCCATGGCAGCAGAGAGGCTGCCAGACTTGAGGTGGGACTTCTCTACTATATTCCTGTAGATCTCATCTATATTCCTCCCTGTCTGTCTCAGTTCCTCCAAGTGCGCTAACTCTAGTCTCAGACATCAGACTCATTCCCTGAGAGCAAAGAGCTCTCTGTATTTAGTGCAAACATAAGATCTCTCACCAACTGGAAGAAAATCATACTGTAACACTTGGTGCAAAAGACTGGATAGCCCCCATCTCGCTGCTGGATTGCTATCTGCATCTTAGATTTAAAGATTTCTTTTAGTTATTTAAAGTTGTTAAATTATGTAAAGTTGCTAGGGGAATAGGGATACTTTAACCAATACAATTATACCTAATAAGAATAAAAGACTTCTAGTATTCACCTTAAGGTGAACTGCAAGGACTTAATTAATCTACGCTTAAGGCCTAATAACCTTCTGATTAAGATAATCAGTTGAACCCTGAAAATGAGTAAGATCACCCCCTTCCCCTTAACTGGTTTAGGTGGCTATAAATCAAGGATTATGCCCGGGATGGGTGGGAGGGATGACCTATTTATATCTGTGCTTCTAATGTATATCTGTGCTCGTAATTTTCTGGTTTATTCACACTGCTCTTGATTTGATAGAGAGAGCCTTTTAAGTTGCCCCTTTGATCCATCACTTGACTTTAACACCTCTTTAAAACAATTTCACAGTTCTCTTGGCTCCTAACTGGAAGGCCTCTTTGTAAAAGGTCTCTAGAAAACAATTTATCTATATATACTCAAAAAATATTTACCCCCATTCTACCCTCTCTGTTAAGATATACCCTAACTAGCTTTAATTTAAGTGAAAGCTGGCTTGTAATACTAAGCCCCAACTGGCTTTAATTTAACTGAAGGCTGGCTTGTTATACTAGGCCCCAGCTGGCTGTAATTTCATTGAAATCTGACTTGTTATACTAAGCCCTAACTGGCTTTAATTGAATTGAAAGCTTACTTATAGTACTATGCCCTAATTGACTTAATAAAATACATAATTTTAAAATACACAGATTTTTATCAGTTTTAACCCAAAGAATTCCCTTTTTCGCCAAGATTTAAAGAAGTTCTCAGGAGGTAAGTACTTACACGTACAGATTTCTTCCCATCAGTAACAGCCCTCTTGGTAGTCCTTCAAGACTGAAAGTCACTGAATTCTGGTTGACCTATTTATATCTGTGCTTCTAAGGCAATCTCTTTCAAGAAGAATGTCATTCGATATAAACTGTAGTTGATGACTTCATGGGGCTGCTTCAGCAACAGCCAGAGCTTCAGTTATTGAACCCACAGCCCAGTTACAGTTTGTAAGAATAGAATGGTGTTTTCAAAGATCCAGTAATTGTCAACACCCAAAGAGCTGGATATAATCTGAGTGTAAATGGAAACTCAGCCCAAACTTCTCAATTAAGAGAATGACTTTGAATAGGTCATTTAAATGGAGAAACAGATGCATAAATTTGCCCATATAAAAGCAGGCCAATATTTATAAAAAGCTTGGACAAAGCAGAGCATTTTAGAAAATATGTATAATGAAGCTGAAAACCTTCCTCTTCAGGGATCACTTTGGAGCCATCACCTAATGCATAGCACCCCTCCGCCGCAGACTCCTCAATTACTCCACTATGACTTCCGCACCGCACCTTGACATCCCCTTGTACATATTGTAAATACTGTGATAATGAGAGCTGTGCTGAGCCAATGGAAACACAGGAAAGTGGTGACTGTCTTTAAGACAAGAGACAGGCAAGCTTTTCAGAGGGCAAAAGCTACAGCCAAGCAAAAGAAACACGTATTTGCTGAGGCTAAGCCACGCCCAAGCCCCAACGTGAGTGCAGGCTTGGACTTTAATGACAACCACCTGTGCAGAGATAAGGGTGTGGTAGATAGGAAGCAGCTTTTTAAGCCTGCTTCAGTGCAAAGAGAGAGAGGAAGGACGAAGGAAGGAGAGAGAAGCAGCAACAGGAAGGAGGAAGGCAAGCTGAAGGAGCAAGGAGATGGGGAAGCTTAACTCCACGTGGGGGAAGCAGTTCCAGCAGCAAAAGAAACAACCCTTGGGTGAAAGGTATGCTTGAGCCAGAGACCAGCAGATGTATAGCTGGGGAGGTTGCTGAAGAGGTGGAACAAAGTGCAGTGCAGTGTGTGCAAGAGACAGTTCAGAAAACCCAAGCTGCCAGAAGGGGGGTGGAAGCTGTTACAGACGGACGTAACCAAGACCCAGCCAAAGGCAGAGACGTAAAGCTGAACACAGGTGAAGCAGTTAAGCTTTTGTTCCAGGGAAAGAAGCCCAAGGCTCCTGATACAGCCAATGCTTACCAGGGAGAGCAGTTCTGGAAAGGACTTTTGAAATTTCTACAGAATAGTAAGTTGGAAAACCTTATTGAAAATCCTGAAAGAGATAAGCAATTTGCAGAACAAGAAGGTATGCAAATTGACACTCTTGAGTCAGATTCAGTGTATGACGAATCACCGATGGATTGTTTTTTATGCATGAGGGAAACTGAAAACTGCTAGTAAGGACTGCAAAGAGAACTTTGTAGAGCAATTTTTCCTTAGCCAGGAAAGTGCTAAAAGCTACCTTAAGCTAAAGAGCTTTGGCTAAGAACAGAGTTTGAATTAAAGCAGCATTATTGGAAAAGGATCAGAATTTACCCTTGCTGTTTGAATGAAAGGAAGTTGTAACACAGGTACTGAGATGTGTACTGAAAACAGCTGCCTTGTTTAAAGAAGTATTTCAGTTCTTTAACTTCACGTGTACTTTTGTTCCTGCAAGTTTTTCTGTTTTGGAGAATAATCCTTTTGCCTGTGTTGTTTGAATTTAATGCGTGGAAAGAACCCAAAAATAAATTTCTTGTTTTTGCCTTAAACAACCCCCAGTGGTCACACACTACTTTGTCTTTAATGAAAAGAACTACAAGTCTCAGGATTCCTTGCTGGAGAAAAAAATAGCTTTAAAGGACAAATATGGCAGCCCTTTGCCTGTGAGCCACTGGCCCAGGCAGGGGGTCACGACAATACTCATCTTTGCAAATAAGTTACTACCAAACCCCCTCCCCATCCTACTATGTAATGAGCTGAAATTTCATGTAAACGTATTCGAGTTTGACATGTAAACCACTTTGGTTATAGGAGAAGGCAGTATAAAAAAAACCTGTTAAATAAATAAATATATGTATAATGTTGCTGAAGATATATGTACTGTATATATGGCACTAAACATAAGACAGGGTTGTTTTATTAATCGACACGCAACAAAAAGAGAGCAGTTCCACATTCAGGACATACACATAACAGACATGAAGAAGGGAGCCTTCAGAGAGGAGCAAGATCCAAGGAACAGTACTGAAGCTCAAGAGGGGAAGGAGACAGGAGTGTCCCCTAGACTGCAAGCCAGTCCAGAGAGCAGCCCAGTGGTGATCCCATCACTGGCATCATCAGAGGCACTGGTGGGTACATGAGTGTTAGAATTACGTAGTACGTGGCCTGCATGCCCCTTCAGAGCCATTGAGGATCTGTGAGCTGTGAGTCTGGTATTGTTTTACCTTTTCTTGATTGGTACTTGTGACATAGATTGGCCACGGTTGAAAACAGGATACTAAGCTTGATGGACGTTTGGTGAGGCTCAGTATGGCATTTCTTATGTTCTTATGGTACTGTTGTTTGGTATGAGTAAGAGGAAAGGGAAGCTCAAGAAAGGGAAAACACCTGAACCTTTAGACAAAGAAGGGACTATGGACTCTTTCGTTGTTCTCTCAGGTAATTTCTACCGGGCTTTTCTCAGAGCGGTGTGTTCTATCACAATTAAATAGCGATCCACTCTATGAATAACCAAAAACTCTCTCAGGTAATTTGGCAAGAGGCCTTTCTCTTTCTGGGAGGAAGCGGGTCTGGAAAATTAAAGATTGGAGGCCGCTCCCTTGAGTCCCAACCATTGCGTGCCACTAGTTATAATTATGGGCACAGGTATGTTAGGCCCAGTCCTGTTGAACTGGGAAGTAAACAGGATTTAGGAGACTGTGCCAACCAACCTTACAACAAGGAACTGGACGGAGGTGGAATGTTCTGACTTCTCCCCTGGTGCCCAATTTGCATTTCAGAAGTTGAACTGGGTCATCAAATTTGGAGATGGCCAGCTCTACAAGAGGAGTCACATGTTCCCTGAAGCAGATAGTAAACCTTCAAAATTGGTAACTGCAGAAAATCTATAACTCCCTCTAAAAAGGTTACTAATTTAAAGATCTAGAGCAGAGGTTCCCAACTCCAGTCCTGGAGGGCCAAACACCACTCAGGTTTTCAGGCTGTCCCTAATAAATATGCATGAGATGCATTTGCATGCCCTGCCCCATTGTATTCAAATGTATCTCATGCATATTCATTAGGGACAGCCTGAAAACCTGAATGGTGTTTGGCCCTCCAGGACTGGAGTTGGGAACCTCTGATCTACAGAGTGAAAGTTAAAATTGAAGGGAAACTCTCAGGCTGTCTATCCCAGTTATGTAAATTTCCAGTGATGATTTTCAGCACTGCACCTATTCATCGACATGGCAGCCTCTGAGCAAGTGGCACTGAGATCGATAGGGGGAAGACTGTGGGGAGACGCTGCGCCGCCTGCATGTGAAATCAAAGAGGCCTGTGCATCTCATGCTACTGCTCAGCAAAAGGTGAAATAAGTTGCCTACCTCCTCTATTTCTTGTGTTGCACTGCATGCAGAGCCTGGTTTGTTGGAGTTTCAATTTAAATTTGTCTACATATTTCTATGAGTTTGTTATTGTTTATTCTATACTTGATAAGAGTCTGTGTTCTCCTGTGTAACAGAGTCCAAACATTCTGTTAGCATGGATTTTCTATGTAGGATCTACTACTACTGTTACTTATTTGTATAGCACTACAAGGCGTATACAGCACTGTACAGAGACATATAAAAGACAGTCCCTTCTCCCAAGAGCTTACAGTCTAGTCAAGACAGACAACACAAGTGGGGATTAGGATATTTCTAAGGGAATGATAAGGAAACAAATAGGAGGTGAACAGGAGACTAAGGGGCTCAGGATACAAAAGCAGTCTCAAAGTGAGTTTTTAGCCTGGATTTGAATAGGGCCACAGATGGAGCCCAACGTACTGACTCAGGTAGTTTGTTCCAGGCATGAGGAGCAGCAAGGTAGAAAGATCAAAGTCTGGAGTTGGCAGCGGAATAGAAGGTCAAAGATAGAAGGGATCTGCCAGAAGAACAGAGTTCCTAAGCAGGGATGTAGGGAGTGATAAGAGAAAAAGATAGTGTGGAGCATATGAATGAAGGCACTTATAGGTCAGTAGTAGACGTTTGAACTGGATGTGGAAATGGATAGAGAGCCAATGAAGTGACTTGAAAAGAGGGGTGGTATGAGCATAGCAACAATGGCTGAAGATTAGCCATGCAGCTGAGTTTTGAACAAATTGAAGTAGGGAGAGATGATTTAGAGGAAGACTAGCAAAGAGGAGGTTGCAATAGTCTAGATGGGAGGTAACAAGAGCATGGATAAGGATCTTAGGAATGTGTTAAAAAAGGAAGAAATTAATTCTCTATAACATTAATTAATTAATGTTATAGAGAAAGAAGCAATAGGTTTTAGCTATCTGTTGGATGTGTATAGAGAAAGAGGGAGGAATCAAAGATGAACCCAAAGTTGTGAGCCAAGGAAACTAGGAAAAGTAGTGTTATACACAAAAATAGAGAAAGGAGGAAGGGGAGAGGTGGGCTCAGGGGAAAGATAAGGAGCTCAGTTTTGGCCATGTTCAATTTCAGATGGCGGGGAGACATCCAGGCACTTATGTCAGATAAGCAGGCAGGGATCCTGGCCTGGATTCCCGGAGAGATTTCAGTTGCACAGAGCTAGATCTGGGAGGCATTAGCATAGAGATGGCACCGAAATCTGTTGGAGAAGATGAGTGCACCAAGGGACATAGTGCAGAGAGAGAAAAGGAGAGGTCCGAAGACAGAGCCCTAGGGTACACAGACTGAAAACAAGATAGCAGTAGAGGAGGATTCACCTGAATATACACTAAAAATGCAGTGGGAGAGATAGGAAGAAAACCAGGACAGGACAGAACCCCTAAATCCAAGCAAGGACAAGGTTTCAAGGAGAAGGTGGTGAACAACAGTGTCATAAGCAACAGAAAGGTCAAGAAGGATGAGGATTGAGTAAAGGCCCTTGGCTCTGGTGAGGAACAAGTCACTGGAGACTTTAGCAAAGGCCGTCTCAGTAAAATGTAGAGGGCGAATGCCAAATTGCAGTGGATCCAGAAGGGAATGAGAGGAGAGAAAGTAAAGAAAGCAGCAGTGAACTGCACATTCAAGTAGTTTAGAAATAAAGGGGAGGAGAGAGATGGGTTGATAATTAGAAGGACAGATAGGATCAAAGGATGGTTTCTTGAGGAGAGATGTAACCACAGCATGCTTGAAGGCTGCAGGAAGAGTTGCAGCAGAAAGCGTGAGACTGAGGATATGACAGATGGAAGAGACAACAGTGGAGAAAATGGAGTTTAGTAGATGGGTTGGGTCTGATCGAACCAGAGGGGCAAGTAGTTAGAGGATGAGAGAAGATGTGTGGTTTCTTCCTCAGTCATCTTAGAAAAGGAGGAAATGGCAACAGAAGTTGAGGAAAAGAGTGAAGAGGGGGGAAGGGTATGGAGATGGTCACAGGAGGGATTCAAGAGTAATCTCATGGAATTTGTCATGGAAATAGTCAGTCAAGGTCTGGGCAGTAAGGGAAGCAGGAGTCACAGGCAGAGGCACTTTGAGGAGAGAACTGATTGTTGTAAAGAGACGGCGAGGGCCAGAGGCAAGACAGTTAGTCAGACAGATATAGTACTCTTGCTTGGCAAGTGCTATGGCAGACTAGAAAGACATTAGCATGAATTTGAAATGTAGGAAGTCTGCAAGTGTGCAGAATTTGAGCCAGACACTTGGCTGAGTGGACATTGGAACATAGGTAGCAGGTTTTAGAGGACAGCCATACCTCATAGGATGTGAAGTGGGAAGAGCATCCAGAGCAGAGGAGAGTACAGAGTTATAGGAAGATACGGTCTCATCAACAGACAGGTGATAGTGAAGGAAAGAGATGGCGAGACAGCAATGGAGAAAGCTGATGGGTCGATAGCGTGAAGATTCCTAAAGATGCTGGAAGAGACTGGGTGAGAGTGAGGGAGGGATGATGAAGAGTGAAACTTAGCAGGTGATGCTCAGATAAGAGTAGAACAGAGGTGCAGAAATTTGAGGGCAAGCAGTTAGAGAAGAAGACAAGGTCAAGGCAGTGGCCTAGCTGGTGAGTAGGGGCAATAGAACATAGCTGGAGATTGAATGAGATGGTAAGGGAAAGGAGCATTAAGTCATGAGGATTAAAGGAGTTATCAACATGGATGTTAAAATCCCCAAGGATAAGTGAGGGGGAAGATGCATCCTTAAAGGAGGAAAAGCCATGAATCAAAGTCAAAGTCAGTGAGAAAGGTAGAGGTGGACTTATCAGGAGGTAGATAAATGACAGCAATCTGAAAAGGCAGTAGAGTAGAGAGGCGGATGGGAGTGGACTTCAAAGGAAGGAAAGTAGCGAGACTGAGGCAGAAAGATTGGTTGAAATTGGCAGGTATTTTATTTATTTATTTATTTTATTTATTTACATTTCTTATATACCGCACTATTCGACATCAGCGCGGTTTACATCGAACAAAAAAATTCAGACAGAAAACATGTGTCTGAGTTTACAATAAAACCGGGCAACAAACCTGGATAACGAGGTAATTACAAATAACAGGACAGCAAAACTTGGATAGCAAGGATAACTATATACATCTTCGAGATACAGAATATATGAACATGTAATTAATGGTCAAAGTACATCTTACTACGTGAGTTCTCCTGGCTCACTAGGTGATTTGGTGTCGCTATAACTATTGGAGAGGGGACGTGCTTCTGTGCTCTCTGGGAAGTATTTGAGGAATAAGTAATGTTTGATGGCCTTTCTAAACTGAGTTAGGTTAGTGATTGCTCTGATGTTTGTTGGTAAGGCGTTCCAGAGTCTTGGTGCATGGAGACTGAAAGCCCTGTTTGCTGTTGTTGCGGTGCAACTTGTTAGTTCTTGAGGAATCATTAGCATATTTAATGCTGTGGATCTTCTTGATCTATTCGGGGTTATGGATTTGATGAGGTCGGTTAGTGAGGAGGAGGAGAGACTATTTACTGCTTTGAAAGTCAGTAGCATTGTCTTGAAGATGATCCTGGCCTGTATAGGAAGCCAGTGTAACTGCTTCAAAAGGGGCGTCACATGGTCTCTCCTAGATGCCCCATGGAGAACCCTTGCTGCGCTATTCATTGTGAGCTGTAAGGGGTTCAAAGTGGATTGAGGGAGACCTAGTAAAATGACATTGGCATAATCAAAGTGAGGCATGATCAGAGCCTGGTAGATGGTACGGAAATCCTCTGGTTCAAGCAAGGGGCGAAGATGTCTGAGTGAACGGATCTTGCAGTATATAGCTCTTACAGTGTTAGCTATATATGCCTTCATGTCGAGGTTTTGATCGAGTGTAACACCTAGGTACCGTATTGTGGGTTTTGTTTGTAGATCAGCTTCTTTCACCTTCAAGTATTGCGGAGGGCTAAAATTCGTGTTCTTCGACATAAAGAGCACCTATGTCTTCTTATGTTGAATCCTGAGGTTTTGTGACATGAGTCATTCCGATAATGGCATTGAAGCAATTGGTCAGGGGGGTGAGGTCCAATTTGTCTATGTCGAACGGCATATAGAGCTGGACGTCATCCGCATATACCATGCAACTTACATTGAAAGACCGGATGATATTACAAATGGGTTGCATGTATATGTTGAACAACAAGGCAGAGAGGGAGGATCCCTGTGGAACCCCCTGACCTTGGTGAAATGGTTCTGACATTGCTCCACCGGATCGAACGTGTTGCCAGGTATGGGAGAGGAGAAACCCAACACCACCACCACGCCCAACGGAGTAAGGCATATAGGCATATTAGTAGCTTGTGATAAGGAAGCTTATAAGAGCCCAGAGAATAGTGACAAAGGAAGGGAATTTACCCTAATCAAGGGACCTGTTTTGCCAGGTCACAGGAATAAAACTGCATGTTTTCCTAAAAGACAGGTTATTCCAGGCTGCAGTGGCAACAGAAAGCCCCTAGTGGAGATGAGGTGAAGGAGTATAAGCCCAGATTGAGAAACCCTTATGTCACTCCTAATTACTCAGCTGCCAGGAGGGAGTTTGACCACCAACACCTGAGGAGTGAAAGGGAGGAGTTGGAAACTGGGAACTTTAAAACTAGAACAGAATATTCAGAGAGGAGCAGGAGTAGGAGCGAGAAGGGGAAGGAGGAGGAGAAGGAGAGAGGAGCTCAGAGAGATCCGTGTTCTTGGAGAGATTCCTATGAGAAGCCAGCTTCAGGGGATTGGAGAAGTCCAGAGGTTTGGAGAACTTCAGCTAGGAACCCTAAAGCAGCAGCCGGTAAGAGGACCGAAGCAGCTGAAGGGAGAAGGAACACGAATTCCTTTTGGAAGAGGTATGGAGCAGATGCCCTGAGGTCTAGGAATACAGACTGGAGGACAGGTCATAAAAGCTCAAATGCATACTGGCCAGAATATCTAAGAGGACAGCCTAATGACAGCTTTAACTCAGGTATGAACTTTGGATGTTTGTCTAACCAAGAGCAATGCAAAGTGCTTAGAAACAGTTCCTGTCCTAATGGAAGTCAGTTAATAAAGCCCTCTGATCCAGACCCTGATATAGAACCTATGCAAATAGAAGAACAAGATATAATTACAGAGGAAGACGATACTTTCATGGACTGTTCTTTATGCAAAGTTGCTAGCACAGAGAAATCCTGAAAGTGGGATCAAACATAAAAAGGAAACGTTCTAGTAACTGGCACACCAGAAAGTGTGTGTGGAAAGAAAGAAGGTTTTGGGGGAAGTGAAATACTTGTGCAGAGAAGGAGAAAAGCTGGTGATTGAAGCTTGTTAGCCAGCTGATATCAAAACAGAGCACGGCTTAGGCTGTGCACATGTTGGATATAAAAAAGCTCTTTGAATGTGAAAAGAAAAGCTGTTTTGGGAAGAAGCTTTTATTTTTGATTTGCTCTACACCAGCACTGCTGAGCAGGTTTGTCAACCGTGGCTGAGAGAAAGACTTTCCGTTGTTTAATGGACTTTACAAGTTACTTGCATAAGCTTTCAGTTGTATTGTTATTTTGAATATAAATCCTGGAGAAGACATCCTAAGGTGTTACCAAGTGAATCTGTGTGCATTTTGATTTACCTCATAAATAAATTCTGTCATTGCCTTAACACTCGAGCCAACTACCATAGTCTTCATTTACCTCAAAGGCAAGCACCGCCTGACTGGACTACCATTACCATAATCCTTTGCAGGCTAGTCAGTCTGGAACATTGCCAAAGTGGTGAATTCTATATAACAAGCACGCCCCTCCATACATATGTAAGGGGCTATGGGTGTGACAAGCTTCTATGACAAAGGGCAGCAGCTTAAGTAGAATATTTGAGGCGAAGCCAGGTCTCAGAGCAAGAAGCTGCAGTAATTTGGCTTGTTCAGTTTTCCAAATAGGTCTCAGGATGTTCTAAGCTCCACTGCAAAATTTATGGTGCTGCTCTTTTTTTGGATAGACTCCTTATTGTGTTAATTTTAGAAGCCGGTGTCATTAATGGTATGGTAGATTTGCATTATAGGTCTTTTGTGGGGTTTTGTTAACTTACAATCTGCCTGGTACTGGAGAGGCTATTAAAGGATGACACTGGAATCAAAAATTTTTTTCTTGTACGTTGGGATCTATGGTTAAATGTCCTAGTTCTGCTCTGCACCTACTGTTGGTGGAGGGGTTTTGCTGGACGCAAAACAGATGTTTAAAAAAAAAAAAAAAAAAAAGAGAACCATAGCATAATTTCTATCTCCAAAATAAAATTAGTTATAACTTATTTTGTTGTTAGGAACTGCGCTGTGGTTCACTTCTTCTTGTCCCTTGGCGTGTGTGCACCTTACATCTCCTTTGTTTTTTGGAGAATATATATTTACAGATGTCAGCATTTTTTAAATCTTGGAGTGCCAGGCTAAATAATTAAACAGCTACAATTTTTGCTGCTTTTTAATTATATAGCCTGGGAATATGTTCCTTTCCTTTTTTTTTTGGTAAAGCCAAAGAATGAGAACCTCTGCTCCCTCTTTGAGTACCTTAGGGGCACCAGATCATCCCTTGCCTGTTTGATATACTGGCTTCCTATCCATCTAGTATTTTTTTTTTTTTTAGATAACCATAATGAATGTGTCAAACTACAACCATGCTTTTCAGTCACCTCCCAGCTAAACTATTGCAACCTGTTCCTAACTGGTCTCCCTCTGAATCATCTCTCCTCGCTTCAATCTGTTCAAAACTCAGCTGCATGGCTAGCCTTCTGCCAGTGTTGCTATGCTCATGTAACCCCTCTTCTCAAGTTACTTCATTGACTTCCTATTGTTGGCTCAAATTTCTCCTATAAGTACATTCATTCTGCTGCTCCTCACTACCTTTTCTTTCTTATCTCTCCCTACACCTCTTCTCGGGAACTCTGCTCTTCTGGTAGATCACTTCTATCTTTGCTTTTTCCTTCTACTGCCAACTCCAAACTTTGATCCTTCCACCTTGCTCTTTATGCCTGAAACAAAATACCCGAGTCAGTACAATAGGCTCCATCTTTGGCCCGATTCAAATCCAGACTAAAAACATCATATCTTCAGGGCTGCTTTTGGATCCTGATCCTCTTAGTCTTCTGTTAACCACCTATGTCTTTCCTTACCATTTCCCTAGACATATTTTAGTCCCCAGTTGTTGTGTTGTCTGTCTTGACTAGACTGTAAGCTCTGATAAGCAGGAACTGTCTTTTATGTCTCTGTACAGCGCTGCATATGCCTTGTAGCACTCTACAAATTATTAGTAGTAGCAGTAATAGTAGCAGTTAAAGGCCAGCGCTTTGTCTCTGGCTATTGTTTTTTTGACCCCCTTCAACATGAAGAATTCCTATCATCTCAGGAAAATCTGGCAAAAAATTGAGGAGAGGGGGCAACATCTGTGGTAATATCCAAAAACTGTAGGCAAATTGGAGTATGAAGAGCATTTGCTGATCTCTTTATGCATGTTGATGCTTATTTTTCTTTTATCTTTTTCTTTTCCTATCTTCCTCCTGTCCTATTTTGTTGTTTTAGGGGGATTATATTGTTTGCATTTAAAGATCGTTTTTCTTTTCCTTAACCAGTTTGTATTAATTCTCCTTTTCCTGTATATCTTTTAGAGTATAGGAGGGTTTCCTTTATAATGTTAATTTTTTCTGAAAAATGTAATAAATATTAAATTGAAAAATCAGTATCCTGGGAGATGAGAATTTGTGACTCAGGCAAGCAAATTTCAACCATCATGCCCTCATCCAACTCTGATCCAACAGACAACTTTGTTGGTGGATGACTTTATGCTTCCTTTCTATATGTTTCAAACCTTACATCCTGCTGCACACATGTATAAGTAGCACCTTTTCTGAAAATGCCTCATTTATATACATCAAAAAAACAACAATCACCTGTGAATAATCTCCCAAAAAGATTATTTATAGCTTTAACACTGAAATATTATGACTCCTCCCTCAAATTCCTTCTATTTAATCAAAAATACAAAAGGGGAAAAGATCTTGGTTTGTCCCTTGGACCAAAACAGGATCCATTTTAGCAAAATAAGAGCGCAAATCATCACTGGACAGAAAACCCCCTTGAAAACTAATTTTATTGATATATATAATATATAAGCTTTCTAAAGTATTTTCTAAAGTATTCGTTTAAATTATTGAAAAAATAATTTTAAAAAACAAACTTCATCTCGCATCCCATTCATCCAGACACTAGTGATTGAAAAGATTCCAAAAAGGTTTATCGTTACCCACCACTATGAAGGTCATAATGTTGAGGTTATTTAAGATATCAGCAGGGCCGGCCAAAGGGTTTCTGATGCCTCACCAGCCCCATCCTCTCCCAGCTGCCGCCAATTCCGTCTCAGGAGGGGGAGATACAAACAGCGGCAGTATTTCAAAAAGCAGTGGCTTTTTGCCGCTGCATTATTGCTCGCGGCAGGCCATGTCCTTCAGCACATATGACTGGCCACTTCTGATCCCCTTCCAATGCAAATTACTGTCAGAGGGGGGTCAGAAGCAGCAGGTCATGTGTGCTGAAGGACAAGGCCTGCCACAGGCAAGAAAGCAGCGGCAAAGAACAGTTGCTTTTGGAAATACTGCTGCTGCCGTTGCCCAACTCCCCCCCCCCCCCCACACAAATGGAACCAGCAGCATCTGGGGGGAGAGGGGGTGGCGTGGCCGGTCATGGCTGCTGCTGCCCATCCAGGCCGCCCACCCTATGTGGCCGCCTTGCGGACAGGTCGGCCCTGCATATCAGGCAGCTGGCAGTACAGTCAATGTCACCGGCAATGCAGGCAACTGATGATATGCTCAATATTAGCAACTATTAATACACCTGATGTAGTGACGTTTTGCCACAAGGCTGCCTCAGGAGTGTAGCCGAGTAACTGGAGGAACAAAGCATCAAGAAGTCATTTAAATCTCAATGTGCAGGTGACTGTTGTTTTTTTGATGTTAGCTTGCAACTGTTTTGGCCTTTCATACATGCCATTTCTCAAGACAAAGTTTGTTAATTATACCTGCAAATGGTACTTAAAGAGTTCTCAAAATACCTCCTTTGCCTTCTAATGGTCTTGGGAAGATGCTAAAAAGCATAGGCAACCAAGCGGATCCTTGAGGAAACTCACAAAGCAGTAAAAAAGTAACTGTTGTATAAAAAAAAATTTATTCCACCACCGGCTAATGCTATCCATGAATCCACCTGACATTCTGTTTGTTATATACTAGCTCCTCTCTTTTGGAAATTTCTTCCCAAATATCTTCATTTTGAAACCTCTCTCTCGAGGTTTAAGACTCAGTTGAGTATTCCAGGTATTTCAGAGTTGACTGCAGTTGAGTATTCTGGTTGTCTATGCTCTTACCTTTTCTTTTTTCTCAGTTTTTAGTCTATTTGAGTTTAATTGATTGTGAACCGTTGACACACCTTGTGAATGGGTGGTATATAAAGTTTTGGAATGAAAAACAAACATCATAGTTGCTATGAAAAAAAAAAAAAGAATACAGTCCTCCTTATACCACTTTCTGCTAGCCCAGGCTTGTCAAAATTCAGTCCTTGAGGGCTGCGCACAGGCCAGATTTTCAGAATATCCCTAATGAATATGCATGAGATAGATTTGCATGCATATTATCACCACTGAATGAAAAGCTCTCTCATACATATTCATTAGGGATATCCTGAAAATTTGGCTTATTTGTGGCCCTTGATGACTAAACTTGGATAAACTTGTGCTAGCTTTTTCAATTGAATCTCATGGTTAATTATTTCAAAAACCGTAGAAAACTAAGCAAAACCAAAACAGAGAAGTTTCCACAATACCTGGCACAAAACAAACTGTCCAGAAATGCTACAAACAGCATTTGGTTCTGTGCTAGCCCAAACATCATACCAAGGGTCTATGAAGGTTACAGTTAAGTCATATGGACGCCTCTTCACCTGACATCAGCCCTCTCAATTCCTGCCTGTTCGCCATGGCCTCCTGGCTATCCTCAAACTTTCTACTTATCAACCTCTCAAAAACCTTGGCCATCTGATTCACCTCCGGAAACCCTATTCCCCCTCTTGTCCCTCTTCTCTCTGCCACTCCCATCCTGGTCGTCTCTTCTCTGCGTTATCTAGGGGACAACCCTTGATTCTTCCCTGTCCTTCAAAGATCACATTTCCTCAGTAGTTCAGCGATCCTTTTACACCTGAGACAACTTCACACGGTTCGCCCTTTTCTTTCCGTCCCCTCCCTCACCACCCTTCTTCTGTCCCTAGTAGTATCCCGCCTCAATTACTGTAATATTTCCTTTGCCGGCCTCCCCCAATCACAATTACGCAGACTACAATTCGTCCATAACTCTGCCGCCCGCCTCCTGACCCATGCTTCCCGCTTTGAACACATCACCCCCATCCTGATCCGTCTCCATTGGCTCCCAGTTCCCTTCAGAATTCAATACAAAGTGCTTACTTTCGTCCACAAATCCATTCACTCCTGCTCCCCCCTTTATCTCTCAGACCTTATTCGCCTCCACACACCGCACCGCTCTTTCCGGTCACTACACACTAATCGTCTATCCCTCCCTTCCCCATCTCAGGCCCATCTCGAATCTACCCGCTCCTCAGCCTTCTTTTTCCTTGGTCCCCGGCTCTGGAACTAGCTCCCCTCCACCCTCCGCCTCAAACCCTCCTACATTATCTTTAAGGCACGACTCAAAACTCACCTCTTCTGCTCTGCTTTCGACCTCCCACCTCCCCCCTCGCCCCTGTCCTCTCCCTCCCGCTGATGTCCAGCGTCCCCTCCCTCTCCTCTGAGCAGTGCACCTGCCTCTTTGGTGCTTTTATGTCTATCCTCTCTTTCCTATTATTTTATGGCATTCCTGACTTCCTTTTCCTAGCAGTACAAATCCTTTTATTTTGTAAACCGCTCTGATGCACCTCTGTCTGAGCGGTATATTAAGACTGAAATAAAGATAAAGAAAGATCTAGCTATTTGCAGTTGAGTTAAAATCCCATGTTTAATTTCTTTGAACAGCAATGGGACATTGGGCACCGATTTTAAATTGCTTAAAACTCCCAAGTACGACAAGACAAGTTTTTATGTAGCAGCCAAATTACTGCTTGTTTAAGACTGCGAGGCAAAAGACATGCTGACAAGGCGGCATTATAATCTGACCAAACCGTATTGCTAAACCTACCTTTTATGTCTTTATTAAGTATGATAGGCTAGGGTTAAAAGTTAAGGGTTTTAGATAAAAAGAATTTTCAGCACTGTCACGTTTGACATCAGCTAGTACAGGAGACAAAATTTTAAAGTGAGTCTCAAAATAATGGTAAAACTGAGGGATTGGTGAGATTGGAGGGGGTATAATTGCCATAGGTTCAGGAGTTAAAGATCATTGATGACCTACTCAAGGTGGATATGTCAGACCTCAGGAGAAAAGGGCATTTTGAAAGCTTAGAATGATTCGTTAGTTGCATTCATATCTTTTGCCAGGTGATCTGGCTACAGTAACGCATGTTTTGGTGTTATCAAGATTGGATTACTGTTATGTAACAGATGCCACATTGTATTCAGCGGATATAGCACAGTTACTTACCTCTAACAGGTGATCTCTGGGAACAGCAGGAATAAGTCTTCACATATGGGTACGTCGGTACCAACGGAGTCTGCGCGGGAACGCTTCCCAGCATCCAATCAGAAAGCCTTTGGAAGCAACCCACCACGCCTGCGTGCTGCCTTCCCGCCTTCCCAACTGTCTCTCCTCAGTTAAGTTTGAAAGCTGAGACAAAGAGAGAGAGAGAACAATGAAGGGAAAGATAGAGACAGAGAAAATGCAACTCCTAGGGGAGGTGGGTGGGTTGTGAAGACTTATTCCTGCTGTTCCCAGAGATCACCTGTTACAGGTAAGTAACTGTGCTATCTCCAGGAACAAGCAGGAATGAGTCTTCACATATGGGGACTCCCAAGCTCAGATGCCCAGAGGGAGTCCTAGCATGTTGCAAGTCTAGAACGAGCCATGCTATTGCTTAAGACCTCAGGCATCCTAGAGATGGAGGGTAGGAGTTGAAAACAGAAGAGGAGCTGTGGAACAGCTGGTTAGAACAGGGTTTCTAAAGAGAAAGACCCTGTATAGAGGATATTTTGTAGTAAAATATTGTAATCTGGGCCTCCCTTGTTGACCTTGCACAAGTCCACTGAGGTACATATGGATCTGTTAGAAGAGCCAGTGAATGTGCTGAAGGGGTACCTCATTGAGAAGTAGAGGTAGTAAAAGCAGAGAAAAACAGTGGAGGTCAGAACCCTTCAGGGTGAGAAATAGCCCCAGGGGAAAGACTGGGGTAGTATAAGAGGTAGAGCTTCAGCGGAAACGCAGAAGGTAGCATTAAAGAAAGCTTAAGCTGATCAGGTCCAAAACAGTATAAATTTAGGACCAAAAGAAAAAATGAGTCTGACCTAACTGGACTGGGAATGGAATCAGTCCATGTAGGGAGGAAAGGGTATGGAGACCCTTGTATCTGATAAGAAAGTAAGGACAGACTCAGGAGCGCTAAGCTCTAGATTGACTGAGGCTCCACAATGTCTTTCCTAAATGGGGTCAATTAGGAAAGAAGAAAGGTACCTGGAGAGCTTCAGGAGTACCTAACCTATATGGTAGGAAAAAGTTTGTTAATTACCACAGGAAGTGGTTATAAGTGTAGCCCCCTAAGTATGCTGGCATAGCATTGATAGGGGTAGTGCCCATCTGTCAGGATCACATAGGAATGTAAGGACATCTGAACCTAACAGAAGAGATAGATAAGTATATGGATACATAACTATCTAAAAATATTTCTCAGTAGATCTATAAATATATCTATGTATATATACATATATATATTGAATATATACACATATAGGGTATATATGCATATATCTACAGGAGATATGTATGGGCAGAAGACACACAGATAGATATAAATGAATATATATATATACACATATATATCTATATGTGTATAGATATATATGAATATGTA
Source organism: Ichthyophis bannanicus (assembly GCA_033557465.1). Lineage (NCBI taxonomy): Eukaryota > Metazoa > Chordata > Amphibia > Gymnophiona > Ichthyophiidae > Ichthyophis > Ichthyophis bannanicus. Next base: position 646,939,423 of record CM066032.1, read on the forward strand.
GACCTATAGACACATATCTCCAGGTATGTGGAAGGAGAGGTCTATAGAAGCTGATCTCCCCTAGGAGGAAGATTCATCTAACAGCAAGAAGGTTAATACCTGCTTGAATAGATATACAGAGAATTCTCTTTTCCTGGTTATGATTGGCAGAGTCAGAGGAGAGGTCTCCCTGACAAGAAGAAGTCTGGATTCTTTTTAGAATGTGAGCTTTTGAATAACCAGGATGGCCTACGTGAAAAAGGCAGAGGATAACTTCAGTCTGTAGGCAGGAAGACCAGATTTCTCCAGAATTGCCATATGGAGAATGGATAGAGGACACCACTGGAGGAAGATACCCTAGTGACTTGCCTATGAGGGCAAGAGGGGTATTGGGCGTTCTCTAACTGTCAGTGAAGAAAATTATCTCTGACGAGAAGACCAAAAAAGATATGGGCCAAGCCAGGGAATTGGCCTTTCTTTAGGTTTTCACGTAATGAAAGGCCTGAGACTGATGTCTCAAAAGAGATTTAAGATGAGACGGTAAGGGTAGGAAATACCTACCAGTCATGGAAACATGACTGGGGAAACCCCTTTTAACCATCTGGGGTTATCTGCTAGGCAAGACACTAATGCTCTCTAGCAAGGGCCCATAGTGCAAAGCTACTCTGTAGAGTTGCAGAGATCATGCTGCAGGTTGGTTAGAAGAAAAAGTGGCTGTGGGAAGCCAGCAGGTAACCAACTATTCTGCCAAGGACAAAGGGGGCGAAGAATAGAAGTTAACCAACCAGGCTGTGATAAGAGGGTTTCCCAAACGAGGTTGATAACCTGTTTGGGACCTAGCACTGAGGCTAGGAGGATTGCTAGTGGAGGAGAATCCCTGGTTGTGTGGTGGACAGAACCAGTGGCTTAACCACTAGGAATTGCTGTATCTGCAGCAATGTACCAGGGCAGCGGAGAACATTTCTTTTTCCTCTCCCTCTTTTAGATGGGGAAAAAGAAACAGACCTGGTAGGATTTCCTATTGTCTGATGGGCTGCCCTAAGGTAACAAGGGGGGAGACAACTCCAGAAGGGAGAATCCCCCGGTAGAACAGGTAGAGGACCATAGGAGCTTACCAGTGTAAAAGGGTCCCTCTTACAAACCAAATGTTATAGTAAGAGGGAGGTAAGACAGAGTTGAAAGAGACTGACTATGGAGGAAGTCTCTGACTGGTGAGATGATACCTGCCAGTACAGGGAAAACAACTGTCTATTAATAGTTGTTAGTTCTCTTTACTCCAAGAGGAAGAGGAAAACCCTGTTAAGTATGGGCATGATCATCATAAAGACTCTTAAAGTTGAAGAAAAGATGTCTCATGAAGAGATATCTAGGAAGGTTAGAATAAATTTAGTGCAGATACTGCAAATGAAAAGAAGCAGACTGCTACTCTAATCACCAACCAAGAGGGGCAATGATGATCTATTTGAAACCCTGCGACTGCTGGGTTTGTTGACCCTGCTGAGGTTGTGGATTCTTCAGACCAGGGTGATGTTTCCCCTGTTTGGGAACATCTGTATGATGGGCAGAAGATGGATAAAATCTTCTTCCCCTAGGGGAAGAAATTTTGGCAGGACCTTTCCTACTACTAACTGGGAAAAGAGAAGGCGTAGAACAGCCTCTGGAAACAGGACAGTCAGTTGTTAACTGAGCAACCTGGAATAAAAAGACTCCTTGTTAAAGAGATTTTCTCCAGTGCACGGAGTATTTCCCAGTCTAAATTGTGCCCATTTGTCCAAGTCTGAAGCTTGGAGCCAGGCTTTACGTCGTGCTCCTATAACTATAGCAGAAGTCCTGCTAACAGACTCAAAGGAGTCTAGGGAAGCACGAGTAAGAAACCTAGAGATATTCTGAGCATGACTAACCAGTGAGGAATAGTCTGCACTCTTGGGCTCTTGAAGAAAAGGAGTCAAAAGATGGAATTTCTTTGTGACCTCCTCAAGAGATAAACCCATATAAAAAATATATGAGAGAATTCTTGCTGAAAGCATGGATGCCTGGAAAGTTTGACGTCCAAAGGCATCTAAAGTCTTAAACTCACGACCTGGCGGATAAGAAGAGTGCTTTTTAGTACTCTTCACCCGCCTCACTGCTGATTCTACAACAATGGAATGATGAGGAAGTTGAGTCTTTTGAAATCCTGGAGAAGGGGGCACCTGATATAGAAGATCAGTTGCTCTGGAAAGTGGGGGTACCTTTAAAGGAGCTTCCCACATTCGTAGGAGGTGGTCCTGCAAGGAATGATGCAAAGGTAGCATGATGTTTTCCTTTGCTCTCTCAGGAATATAGAGGGATCCTGTATTGCCTTGTGTAGGACCTTGTCCAGGAATAGAAATGGCAAGGGATTTTGCCATATCTAGGATGAAAACCTGAAAAGAAGGATCCACAGAGGGAACTTCCCTTGGATAGGCTAGATCTGATGAAGAACTAGCATTAGCACCGAGGGATCTATCCAAGCTTATAGGAATAGAAGATCCTGGATGGTGCAGTATGGAATCCTTATAGGATGGTCGCTGGTACTGTGGGATGACGGGACCAGCGCCAGTCGGTAGCACATCGACCATGCTAGGGATCGATTCCAAACTCGGTATCGAGGGAAGCGAGCCTGACGAGAGAAGCATGGAAGGCACCGACAGCAATGATAATGTGGATATCGGTACCATATCCGATACTGGTGGATGAATGCCAGCCAGTGGCAACTCTAACGGTATTGAAGAAACTGAGAGTTGCGGATCCGAATTATCGGAACCGAGCCTTCGGTACTGACTGGTGTCGGTACCAAGGCGAGTCGGTACCCAGTCCTCCAGACTGGAGATCGATTCCAGACTCGGCATCGAAGGAAGCGAGTCTATCGATGCACGTCTGGAGGGTACCGACATCGGTACTAGTATCGGTGCCGGTACCGATACTGGAAGGTCGGTCTGGAGTGTATCCACCGGCCCCGTAGGTACCGAGGATGCCAGACGACGATCCTTGGTGAGGAATGTTTCATCCAACACCATTGCCGATGCCGGGGTATCGGTACCGCTGGAAGCGGATGCCACCACCGGGCATGGCTCAGGTATGTTCTGTGAGGGGTGAACCTCAGGAACAACCTGAAACCCCACACAGGCTTTGGAGGCCGAAGACTCCCACCGGGGTTTTGAAGCCAGTGGATTCTCGAGGGCAAGGCCGTAGGCATCTCTATGCTGTGCATGAGAACTGCCGCTCGAGGACTGGCTAGTCTTAACAGACTGTTTTTGGGTTACCTGATCCTGTGTAGAAGAAGATATGGTCGGTGCCCTTAAGTTGGATGGGGACCGCGTGTCGAGAGGAACTCGATGTTGAAAACTTCTTCCCACAATACTATTGCCAGAGGGCTCCGGAGGAAAATGGTCAGGACCCAAGCAGGTTAGACACCAATTATGAGTGTCTAAAAATAAGGTTGTACCGCCACAGTTTGTACATTTCTTGGGGAGAGTGACTGGCGGTTCCATGAAGGAAAATGGAGAGGCCTAACAGGCCTGAGAAACCGTGAGACACTAAGGAGGAAAAATATTCCTTAAAAAGGAAAAATTTTACAAGAAAAGAAAAAAGAAACACCGGCGGTACCGGTGGCGTCGGGGAAGGCAGCCGCGACCACAATAAAAATAAAAAATAAAAGAAGAATTTTCTGCAGTGACAAGAGGACGTCCTGCCGGCTCCGCGGAAAAACGAAAACTGAGGAGAGACAGTTGGGAAGGCGGGAAGGCAGCACGCAGGCATGGTGGGATGCTTCCAAAGGCTTTCTGATTGGACGCTGGGAAGCGTTCCCGCGCAGACTCTGTCGGTACCGATGTACCCATATGTGAAGACTCATTCCTGCTTGTTCCTGGAGATAAAATATGATTGTATTTCTTAAGGCCCCCAATTATATGTGCAATCGTGTGCCACCCAGGCTAAAGGACCTACACTGATTGAAGGATAAAATTTAAGAGGTTAACGTTATTAATTAATTTATTTATTTATTACAGGCTCTTATATACCGCTCTATTCAGCATCAGCGCGGTTCACAATATAACAACAGACCAGAACAACAAACTGTTTGGTTTTACAGAGAACAAGGTCAGAGAACTTGGATAAAACATGGGACGGCATTTCTGCAACTATTTACATGAGTATTTACAAGTATACACAACAGAATTTGTTATTAGTTATAGGGTAAGGATCGAGGTGACAGGCTTTAGGCCAGAAATGGCACTTTGTTTCAGGGATGGATTAGGACTGTTAGGATTAGATTAGAGAGAGGGCTTTTTTCCATGACAGCCCTGGCCTGTTGGAATGCATTACCATGAGATATTTGGAATTGTTCAGAGGTGAGCAGTTTCATTTGGGACTGGATGGGAATAATGTTGGGTTGATGGGTTGAGTCTAGTTTGTGGAGGGATGTTTTATTTTTTTGAGGGAAGAGGATTTTATTTTATTTGCCTTATATTGTTTTTAGAGTATTGTTTAGAGTATTGTTGGTTGCATTTTTATAACTGATGTTTTATTGTTTTAAATTGCTTCGGGTCTAGATGATAGAGGTGATGAATAAGTCAAGACATACAATAAAATAAATACATTTACCAATTCTCACCCTCTTTGTCCTGAAACTGGAATTCTATTAGCCATATTTCACCATTTTCAGCGTCTTCCTCTGATAAAAGTGGATCCATTAAACATGGCCAGCTATTGTCCTATTTGTCTTCTTTTCAAGGAAGCTGACTGAGCGAGTAGTTCTATCCAGTTTCAGGAATTCATAGCAGAACAAACTTCTGAACCCAAACCAATATGGTTTTCAACCAGGGAACAGTCCAGAGGACCTGTTAACTTTGTTTTTTAATTATATGCTGCAGATTTTGCACACTTAGATCAGCAATAACTATTTCAACCACTCTATCCTACTGAAAAGACAGTGTGGAGGTGGTTAGACTCCCTTATTTCTGCAAAAATCCATCAGGTCATAATGGGAAGCAATGTTTCGAACTGGACAGAAATGAAGATAGGGCTCCCACAAGGTTAAACAATGTCACCAATTCTATTTATTTTATATGTATTACCTCTCTGTGAGTTGCTTAAAATCTTTGGAGCCTTAAGTTCTATGCAGATGATATATTTCCTTTTTTTTTTTTTTTTTTTTTTTTACTGAGGCTGGTTTAGAACCTACAAATTGTATTCAGTATGGCAAAGCCTTAACCTCTTAGGGGGTCATTTTGGAAGCCCTATTCAAGCACCGGACATCCAAAAATGGACATAGATGTCCAAAGCACAGAGATCGCCACAGACACTTTAGAAGTTGGATCTGTGGATTTCCCCAGCACAAGGACATCCAAGTCTGAAAAGGAGCATGGTGGAGGCATGGTTGGGGCGTTCCCAGGAACTTGGACATCCCTGCCTGACCTCAGAAACATCCTGATATCCGTCGCTGAGTCTAAGTTTAGACCTGCTCCAGACCCAAACAGGTGGCTGAAAAATGCTCATTTTGGTTGAAAGACATCCAGAGGGTGTAGAAGAAAATGTATTCCATCATCCCCAGTAATCAGTACTATTTCAACAGCAGTAATGGGATTTGAACCCTGGCTTTCCTGTTCCCAGTTCACTACTCTAACAAGTAAGCTATTCCTAGACATCCAGGTTCTGAAATACTATTCTGGGGATGTCTATGTAGACACCTCCTCAGATGTCCATATCGGGTACGTCCACATTTGTGAAATCATGTCTGCACTTAGACATGCCTTCTTCCGTGGGCGATCATGCCATCCCACTTCACTCAGATACTGTATTCTCTACTTATCAGTTGGTACCCAGTGACTCTGCATTAAAGAGCATGTTAATTGGCCATCTTACCAAGAGGCAGGGAATTTTATTTATTTAAGGTTTTTATATACTGTCTTTTTACAATTCAAGACAGTTAAGATGGAACTTAACATAACAGAGTTAACACATCTGTTGTACATGGAACAATAACTTCATAAACACAAACAGGCATAAATCCACAGTTAACGTTTTACATATTTACATAATGGTAGGTCAGGGGGGTACAGCGGAGTTGGGAGACAATAAAAGTTGAAAGGGGGGGGGGAGGCATAATTAGGGTGAGGAGGGGGGTAAGATAGGTGGGTGCAATGTGACAGGTAAGTTACATTAGATGGGAGTGGTTAAGGGGCCAGGGTAAAGTATTCTTGGACGAGGAAGGTTTTGAGCCTCTTCCAGAATTCAGAGTGGTCAGGGCAACTTCATAAATCGGATGGGAGGGCGTTCCTTATTGAGGGGGACATACAGGGAGAAGGCCCTGTTGCAAGTGGATTGTTTGCTTTTTTCTTCAGTGATGGTATGTTTAGGATGTGTGCAGTGTTGGGTCGACGTGATCTGGTATTTTTAGGTTTTGAGAGGAGGGAGCATAGACAGGGAGCAGATTTGTTGTAAATAACTTTGTGTATAAGTGTGATGGTTTTGAATTATATTCTGGACAAAATAGGGAGCCAGTGGAGGTTGTGAGGATAGGGGTGATGTGGGCTCATCTAGAGGTGTTAGTGATTAGGCGTGCTATTCTGTTCTGGGTCATTTGGAGGGGATGGATACTATGTTTTGGGAGACCTTGATAGATCAGATTGCAATAGTTGAGAGTGGGGGTTGTAAGGGCTTAGAAACGGTGTGGAAGAAGTCTGGGTTTAGTAAGGTTTGGAGTCTGAGGGTTCTTAATTTGGCAAAAATTGTATTCGTTGTCTTCCTTATCCGATCCTGGAAGGTAAGATTCTGGTCGATTATTAAGCCAAGATATTTGGCTTGATTTTTTATGGGGACGGAGAAGTCACCGAGGACAAGAGATGTCGATGGAGCATAGGAAGAATTGGAGTGGGCAAAGTATGGGTGTGAAGAACACACTACTGCTAGCATGAGGGCAAATGCCTCATATTCAGTGGCAATTAGCACAAGTGCACTTAATGACACAACTATGTACCCACATTAAGCGCAACACACGTTAGCATTTGTGACTGTGCGCTAACGGCGCATGACAGGTGCATTTACCACACAATGGTATTGCTGCTAATTAGGTGGCAAATACCACCTTCAGTAAAAGGGTCCCTTAAGTCTTTTGCACAGGCTTAAGTCATTTCTATCAATAAATGATTTTCAGACAGTTCTCCAGACCATGACGCTTCTGGAGCTCAGTTATGGTAAAGTGCTCTATACAGCTCTACCAGACACCTCTTTAAAATCTCTCCGTTGGTACAAATAGTAACTATTAGACTTATTACAGGTATTAGCATACATGATTGTGTTTCTACGCTTACAGGCACTATGCTGGTTACCAGTAAGATTTCAAGTCAGTTTAATCTTCTGTATCTAGTTCGGAAAGCCTTGCATAGAATTTTGTCACAGTAATTATCCACCAAAGCACAACCTATGGTCAAGTCTGCAGGATTTCCTAACTTGTCCTTCCCTGTGAATAGTTTGTGAAATTTTCACAAGGACAATCAATTTTTAGTAGCTTGTTCATCCGTTTGGCATGCCCTTCTGATATCACTCCGGAGAGAAAAGGATTTGATAGCCCTTAGGAAAAAACTGAAGGCTCATTTGTTTAGTTTAACTTTTGCTAATGGCTAAATGTCTTTCATCAGTTTTTTTGATATGGAGGAGGGGGGGGGGGGGGGGGGTTAGAACTACAAGATTTTTTGGCCTGGTTGGATGGTTGCGATTCTCAACCCTTTGAAGGCCTACTTTAAATTTTTAATCCACATTCTGCAGCCGGGTTAATTTTTGCATATTTCAGGAAAATTGTACCCGTCTTATTCAATATATTCTAATAGTAATTCTGCTATGGTCATGTATTATATAACATTTGATAGGAATATTTAGTCAGAATTTTGGATCCCGAGAGTTTTGGGCTCGGCATGGAAATTTCTATGCCTTATAGTGAGATTAGTATTCCTTTTTTGGATGTACAAGTACTATACAATAAAGGAAAGTTGTCTACTATGATATACAAAAAAAGACACTGATTGTAATACATGTCTTCACTATTTTAGCATCCATCCTTCTGAGCTTAAAAATAGTCTCCCCTTCTCACAATTTATTTGATATCATTAAAACTGTACTCATTTGGTTGATCATGGTAAGTTTGTACAATACATATTGTAAACCCTACAGTTTAATGTAAATAGTCCTAACAGTTATAATGTAAATGAATTGAGCACTTGTTTATACAATTCATACTTTTGTTCCTTGTAAACCGTATTTGATAGTTGGGAAAACATGCTATATAAATGTATATTTAATTAATTAATCAATCATCATAAGCAGTCGAGGTTTAATTGCTGATTTTCAGAGGGGCTATTCCCCTTTGGTTGTACAGATACAGATCATCATAAGGAAACATAGAAACAGACATGATGGCAGAAAAAGACCACATGGCCTATCTAGTTTGCCCTTCCATATCAACCACTACAATAGTCCCCTTTTCCCCTTTAGAGATCCTCTGTGTTTGTCCCATACTTTTTTAAATTCAGATAGTGTCCTCATTTCTACTACCTCCACTAGGAGACTACCACTCTTTCCATAAAGAAATTTCCACATGTTACTCCTGAGTCTATCACCTTTCAACCTCATCCTATGTCCCCTCGTAGCAGAGCTTGCTTTCAATCAAAAGAGGCTCTCCCCTCCTGTGCATTTATGCCATGGAGGTATTTAAACGTCTCAATGATATCACCTCTATCCCGCTTTTCCTCTAAAGTATACAAAATAAGTTTAGTAGCCACCCTCTGTACAGACACCAACCTGTTTAAATCCTTTTGAAGGTGCGGTCTCCAGAATTGCACACAATACTCCAAATGAGGTCTCACGAAAGACCTATACAAAGGCACTATCACCTCCTTTCTTCTGCTGGCCATTCCTCTCCCTATGCACACAAGCATCCTTCTAGCTTTCACTGTCGCCTTTTCTACCTGTTTAGCTACTTTAAGATCATCAGACACAATCATGCCTAAGTCCTGCTCTTCTTTTGTGGACAGAAGTACTTCACCCCCTATACTATATCACTCCCTTGGATTGCTGAAGCTCAAATGCATGACCTTACATTTTTTAACATTAAATCTCAACTGCCAAATTCCAGACCAAGCTTAGCTAGATCCCTTTTATCTACACCTTTCTGGGTATCTACTCTGTTGCAGATTTTGGTATCGTCCACAAAGAGGCAAATCTTACCTGACAGCCCTTCCGCTATATCACTAACAAAGATGTTAAAAAGAATCGAATCAAGGACAGTTCCCTGGGGCACACCACTGATAAAGCACAGTTACTTACCTGTAACAGATGATCTCTGGGAACAGCAGGAATAAGTCTTCACATATGGGTAGATCGGTACCGACAGAGCCTGCGCGGGAACGCTCCCCAGCGTCTCAAAAGAAAGCTTTTGAGAGCATCCCACACGCATGCGCGCTGTCTTCCTGCCCAAATACTTCCCTCACATCAGTTGGGTTTGTAGCTGAGACCGAAGGAGGGAAGTAAACAAATTATAAAGAGAGAGAGAGCAACTCCTAGGGGAGGTGGGTGGGTTGTGAAGACTTATTCCTGCTGTTCCCAGAGATCACCTGTTACAGGTAAGTAACTGTGCTATCTCCAGGAACAAGCAGGAATGAGTCTTCACATATGGGGACTCCCAAGCTGAGATGCCTGGGAGACATCCAGCATGTAGCAAAAACTAATGGATGGGACATGCTTCCTCCTAAGGACCTCCTAAGGACCTCAGGCATCCAAGGGATGGAGGGTAGGAGTTGAGCTAACAGTGTAAAATGATGTGCTGTGGACAGCTGAACTAAACAAGGAATGCAGAAAAAAATGTCCTTGTGTAGAGATAACTGTTAGTAAGAATAGGAAGTCCCAACTCTTGAAAAGGGATGTCATCCAAGTATCACAAACAAAATTACACATATGGGGAAGTAGACATGGGTCTGTTGTAAAGAACCATCACATTGTCCTCATATGGAATTCCCTTACCGTGAGGAGTAGAGGGAATTGGAATTTGCCATATAGACAAAGATAGAAAAATATCATTGTCTAGGAGTAACCCCAGGAAACTGGGGAGTTTATAAGAAGTTGGGACCCATGAGAGAAGATAAACTTCTCTATAGTCTACAGTTGAAGATATTTCTGTCCCTAGGGCAGGATGGTACCTTGGGAAAGAAAAGAGAAATCTGACTAGTCTGGATGGAAAGGTAAAAAACCCTTTACAGAAAAGGAGATGGGTTCCTAAAACCCCTTTATCCATACAAGAATACCGTATTGGGCGATCAGCCCCCAATTTCTGAAGATCAGTAATGTGTGTGGCGTAAGTGATAGCAAGTAGGCTAACAACTTACCTAGAAAGCTTCAGATGTAAGGTAACCTGATTTTGATAGAAAAAAAGGTTACGGTAAAGAAAGAATTTCCTATCTTTACCAGATAAATTGGATGTCCATTTAAGACTTTATGGTATGCTGAGAGCACTGATATGGACAGTTAGAATATTTCAGGGTCAGATTGTATAAGGAGACTTGTCTAACAACAAGAAGGGTTAAGACCTTCTTACGAATAGTTAGTGGGAATCACTTATTAGTCAAGGTATAAGAATCTTATGCAAGGTTTGGTGGAAACCAGTAAGGTGCTTCTTACCCTTGACAAAAGGTCTAGGTCTTAAAAGACTAGTCCTCAGAGAACTAGACCTTGAAACGTACCTGAAGGAGTGCAGAGGAGATCTTTAATCCTAAGATAAAAGATCTGGATCCTTTTATCACTTCAAGATAGAAGCTGGAAGAAATAACGCAATGTAAGGGATCCCTTGTCTGGCTCTCTATGAGAGCAGTATGAGTATCATGCGTTCTTTGTTTTTGGTAGACTTCAATGAAATAGTGAGAAAAAAAATTTCCAGTAGATGAGGATCAACTGAAATAATTAGGAATGCATCCCTGTGGTGGAAGTTCCTTTAAGGATATAGAACCTAGGGAGTGGTGCTATTCCTTAACTTGAAGTCGTCTAGGCCCTGGCTCCCTTTCCTTAAAGGAAAGATTTTTAAGGAAGATGGTAAAATAGGAACAAACAGCCATGTGAGAGCATGAATGAGCAGGGCCTACCAGTCAAGGTCGTCTGACCATCTGGAAGTTCCCTACCAGGGGTGGACTACTATGCTCTCTGACAAAGTCCCATAGTTGCAGAGCTCCACTGCAGAGTTGCCGAGAGCATGTTATAGGTTGCTTAGGTGAGATCTGGTTGTTGAGTAGCCAGTCTGCAACTCAATCAATTCTGTTAGGACAGGAGTGAAGATGGTAAAAATAGTGATAGGCTTTTTTTACCTTGCGATGATCAATTAAACAGAGGGATTCAAAACCCGTTGTGGAGCCATCTGTCATAAAGACAGCAGAAAAGAGGTCCCATGAAAATTAAGAAAAGGACTAACAGACATTATTAGGAATGATGAAACTAAATTCCTGTCTGATGAGCTGTCATAAAGGAGTATTTGAGAGGTCAGCTCTAAAAACACAAGCAGTGTAGAAAAAAGCCGAAACCCATGTGAGCTATCTGTTCAAGAAGCTCATCTAACCCACCTGGTGGGTTCTTCATATTTGTATTATGGAGGGTTTAGATGCCTTTTGAGCTGACTCTGCTCAAATGTATAGAGGACAATCTGGTAGGGGCTTTCAGAATGCTAGATTGCATCCTGTAAAAACCCCCAGTGCAGAAATACCCCAACAGGAAAAAACTCTGTATTGACAAGATTTACTGGAGTAGGAATTTTATATAGCTTCAGAAGAAGCTCTCCAGTTGAATAACATTCAGGTTGGAGACTGGATGTCCCAACTAAAAGGAAAAAATAATACAGAGTTGAAAAACTTACAATTTAGTAAGTTCTTATAGATAGAGTCCTCTGTAGTCAAGGTGTTACAGGCAACTGTCAAAAAAGGTGAAAGTTATCCCTCACCTTGTTAAGTTTCGTGATTGTTCTTCCCTTTTTTTTTTTAAAATAGGGAAGTAGAAACTTATTACCTGTAGGCCTGAAATATCTCAAGAGCTCTTGGAGCTATTAGAGTAAAATTCTCTTAAATAAGAGAGTCATACCTAGAGGCAACTCAGTGTGGTCTCAGCATAGATGAGAGTCAAACTAGATGGCTCTTTTGATAAAAAGGCATATCTACAGGTTCTAAAACCTCATGACAGAAAAAAATCAGAAACCCTGTAATTACTGGGTGTGCTGAATCTGCTGAGGTTTCTGTTGTCTTAGCCTGGTTGGATGTTGTCCTTGTTGGGAAACATCTGTCCGAGGGGAAGAAGATGGGTAAAACTTTTTCCCCCTAGAGGAATAAAGTTTTTTAGAAGATCCATTATCAGCTGGAACAGAGGGAAGTTTTGACAAGTCCCTTAAGGTAGCAGTATCAGTGTCTAACTGACTAGCTTGAAATAGGCAATCCTTGTTGAAGAGATGTTCTCCAGTACAAGGACTATTTCCCAGCTTTTCTTGTACCCATTTGTCCAAACCTGAAGCTTGGAGCCAGGCTAAACGTTGTGCCCCTATGGCTGTAGCAGAAGATCTGCTAACAGATTCAAAAGAATCCAGGGAAGCACGATGAAGAAATGTAGAAATATCATGAGCATGATTGACTAGTGATAAATAGTAAGCTCTTTTATGTTCCTGAAGGAAAGGGAACAAAAGTTTCAAACTTTTGGCAACCTGTTCCAGAGAGAATCCCATATAGAAAATATATGAAATGATTCTTGCTGAAAGCATAGATGCATCGACGCCCAAAAGAATCTAAGGTTCTAGACTCACGACCTGGCGGATAGGAAGAGTGCTTTATTGCTCTCCTAAAATGCCTCATTGCTGATTCCACTACTATAGAAACATAGAAACATGATGACAGAAAAAGACCACATGGCCTATCTAGTCTGTCCTTCCATAACAACTACAACAGTCCACTTTTTACCTTTAGAGATCCTCTGTGTTGGTCCCATGCTTTTTTGAATTCAGTTACTGTCCTCATCTCTACCACCTCCACTGGGAGACTATTCCATAGATCCACTACTCTTTCTGTAAAGAAATATTTCCGCATATCACTCCTGAATCTATCTCCCTTCACCCTCATCCCATGTCCCCTCATAGCAGAACTTGTTTTCAATTGAAAGAGGCTCTCTCCCTGAACATTTATGCCACGGAGGTATTTAAACATCTCAATCATATCACCTCTATCCCGCCTTTCTTCTAAGGTGTACATATTAAGATCCTTAAGTCTGTCCTCATATGCTTTATAATGAAGCCCATTAATCATTTTAGTAGCAACCCTCTGCACCGACTCCATCCTGTTCACATCCTTTTGAAGGTGCGGTCTCCAGAATTGCACACCATACTCCAAATGAGGTCGCACCAAAGACTTATACAGAGGCATTATCACCTCCTTTTTTCTACTAGCCATTCCTCTCCGTATGCACCCAAGCATCCTTCTAGCTTTTGCCGTCGCCTTTTTTACCTGTTTAGCTACTTTAAGATTATCAGACACAACCACGCCTAGGTCCCGCTCTTCTTTAGTGGACAAAAGTACTTCGCCTCCTATACTGTATTGCTCCCTTGGATTGCTGCAGCCCAAATGCATGACCTTACATTTTTTAACATTAAATCCCAGCTGCCAAATTCTAGACCATTCTTCAAGCTTAGCTAGATCCCTCCTCATGTTATCTACACCTTCCTGGGTGTCTACTCTATTGCAGATTTTGGTATCAACTGCAAAGAGGCAAACCTTACCCGACAGCCCTTCCGCTATATCACTAACAAAGATGTTAAAAAGAATCGGACCAAGGACAGATCCCTGGGGCACACCACTGGTAACATCCTTCTCCTCAGAGTGAGCTCCATTTACTTGTACTCTTTGTCGCCTCCCACCCAACCAATTTCTTTTTTTTTTTTTTTGAAATTTTTATTTAAGAATTTTCCAATGCATCAAGAAATTACAAACAAGAACATGAGAAAAGAAAATAGCAAATACAATAAAGAAAATTTTCCCACATATAAGAAACACATCAAGAGGAGAATCACCTCCAGTCACAGTAGAAATAGAAATCAATCTGAGTATAAGAAATAAGAGGTTACAAAACCCCACAAAAGGGAGCTGAAAAAAACCAAAATCATTCCTCCTCCACAATCAAACCTCCCTCTGCTTTTGAATCCAAAAAACATTTCAAAGCATTAACATCATTATACACATAAGTTTGTCCCCCTAAGGTAATCACACAACGACAAGGGAATTTAAGAAAGAAAGTTGCCCCTAACGCCACTACCTGATTTTAATAGCAGAAACTGTTTACGCCGAATCTGCGTATAACGACAGACATCTGGGAAGATTTGGATAGCCTGGCCACAAAATAGGGCACACCGATGTTTAAAATATGCTCTCATAACCCGCAGTTTGGCAGATTCAGAAACAAACTGAACTACCAAAGTGTTACGTTTTGAGATAATATCCATTGAATCTTCCAAGAAGGCTGTTAAATTCTGATCCACTGAAGAGACTGAAGGGGCCGAAGCCCCAACAGCCCGAGGAGTGGAAGAAGAGCCAAAAGGCAAATAGTACATATGGACCGTCTGAGCTGTATGGAAATCCCCTTCCAAATGCAGTATCTCCAAAAAGTATTTACCCAACAATATATCCGAGGACATTAGGTGTGTCATAGGAAAATTAAGGAAACGTAGGTTGCACGCTCTAGCACGGTTCTCAAGAGCCTCAAGCCGAAAGGAAATCACTGAGGAATCACGTATAAACACAACATCAGAATTACGGCTGGATTGAAATTGAGAATCAGTGCGAGCGGCAAGCTTTACAACTGAACCTAATTGATTATCCATAAATTGTAACTTGTCCACCACATCTTGGGAAAATTTACACAAAGAGGATACAGTAGAAGTTAAACGTACATCTATTTTTTGAATTGCAGACCATATATCATGAAGAGTTACTTCCCCCCGTAGGAGATACTAAAGTCCCAGGCTCTATTACAGGTGGAAATACAGGACATGGAACTGGGGGGGATCTGCTCGGGAGGACTATTTGAAATGGTGGATGAAAGAGCAGGAAGAGGAAAAGGAGGAGGAGACCGGAGAACAGGACTCAACGAGACCTCCTCCGGAGATCGATTACCAGGCAGCAGGGCAGTCACATGCTTGTCCATAGGGCCCACCACTTTCTCTCCTGAGCCACCAGCCCCAGATTTATTACCAACCTTCGCCTTCCTTTTGCCCATAATGATGGAATCGGCACTAAATGGACACAACACACGAACGCCTCACGTACGCCGAAAGGGCGCCAAAGGGGCGTATCCTGTCCCTTGAGCCACGCCCCTTTAGGCCACGCCACGCGGGCGCGTAAGGAAGCGGAGAGCTTTATAGGGCACAGCAGGGTCCTCCGGGCCATGGCACGTCCTCCTCCCGCCTGCCCGATGACTGAAAAAGCTTCCTCCAGGACCCGCTGCTTTGAACTGTGCGGCTGGTAAGTACACGGCAGCTCCCTCACAGCGGCAATCTCCCAACTGCTCACTCTCAACCGGAGGGCTTTACAGGGCACAGCAGGGTCCTCCGGGCCAAGGCACATCCTCCTCCCGCCTGCCCGATGACCGAAAAAGCTTCCTCCAGGTCCCGCTGCTCTGAACCGTGCGGCTGGTAAATACACGGCAGCTCCCTCACAGCGGCAATCTCCCAACTGCTCACTCTCAACCGGAGGGCTTTATAGGGCACAGCAGGGTCCTCTGGGCCAAGGCACGTCCTCCTCCCGCCTGCCCGATGACCGAAAAAGCTTCCTCCAGGTCCCGCTGCTCTGAACCGTGCGGCTGGTAAATACACGGCAGCTCCCTCACAGCGGCAATCTCCCCCACCCAACCAATTTCTAACCCAAGCAGTAACTTTAGGGTCCATCCCTAGGGTGCTCAGTTTGTTTATAAGTCGCCTGTGAGGAACAGTGTCAAAGGCTTTACTGAAATCTAAATACACCACATCTAGAGCTCTCCCTCGGTCCAACTCCCTGGTCACCCACTCAAAGAAATCAATCAGATTTGTCTGACAAGACCTGCCTCTGGTGAATCCATACTGCCTCGGATCCTGTAATCCACTGGAATCCAGAAACCTCACTATTTTCTCTCTCAGCAGCGTTTCCAATAATTTACTCACCACCAAAGTTAAACTAACCGGCCTGTAGTGTAAAGGCACCACATGAGCCTCTCTCCAGTCCTTTGGCACCACTCCCGACTCCAACGAGGCATTGAAAAGGTCAGTCAGTGGAGTTGCTAGAACGTCCCCAAGTTCCCTCAGTATTCTAGGGTGTATCCCATCCGGTCCCATCGCTTTGTCTACTTTAAGTTGAGCTAGTTTCTCACGAACACAGTCTTCTGAAAATTGTTCAAGATGTCCCTCGCTTCTGTTCTTATTTGTGGGTGTTTTCTGAGGTCCTGCTCCTGGTTCTTCATCTGTGAACACAGAACAAAAATATTTGTTAAGCAATTCTGCTTTATCCTTATCAGCTTCTACATATTCCCTCCCCTGCACCCTTGAGTCTGACAATACCACTTTTGCCCTTCCTCTTCTCACTAATATATCTGAAAAATGTCTTATCCCCCCATTTTATTGCATTGGCTATTTCCTCCTCCTTTTGAATCTTTGCCTTCTTGACTACTTTGCTAGCTCCTCTAAGTTTTTCCAAATACAGATGCCTGTCTTCCTCTCTCTGTGATCTCTTGTATTTCATGAAGGACTCCCTCTTTTTCTTCACTTTTTCAGCTACTTCCTTCGAAATCCATAGCGGTCTCCTGTTCCTTTTGCCTTTATTTACCATTTTAACAAAAAGGTTGGTTGCCCTTAAAATACCCCCTTTCAGTTTTGCCCACTGTTTTTCTACATCCCCCAACTGTTCCCCATCCCACTAACGACTCCCTGAGGTATTGGCCCATCTTCGCAAAGTTAGTCTTCCTGAAGTCTAAGATCCTCACCTTGGAATGGATTCTAACAGCCCTAGTCCTAATACTGAACCACACCATCTGGTGATCACTGGATGCAAAATGATCTCCCACTACAACATCAGAAACACTTTCACCATTGGGGTCTGTTACCAATTCCCTGAATAGTTCTCCCTGTAGAGAATCCAGGATCTCCTTACTTCTAGATGATACTGCAGCAGGAATGTGCCAATCAACATCTGGCATATTGAAATCTCCTATCAGTAGCAGTTCCCCTTTCCTAGCAATGCTGCATATGTCTTCAATTAACTCTCTGTCCACCTCTTCCTCTTGTGAGGGAGGTCTGTATATCACACCAATGCAAATAGATTTCTCTTTCCCTCTTTCTAGTTTAACCCACAATGCCTCCTCTCTTCCTTTTAAGCTCTGTAATTCCAAAGCTTTAATAGTAGTTTTTACATATAGTGCCACTCCTCCTCCCCTTCTTCCTACCCTGTCCTTTCTGAATAAAGTATAGCCAGGTATAGTTACATCTCAGTCATGGTTTTCTGTGAACCATGTTTCTGTAACTGCCACTAAATCCAAGTCAGCCACTCCCACCAAAGCTTCAACTTCAGGGATCTTATTTCCCATGCTACGGGCATTAATACACACTGCTTTCCATATGTTACCCCTGTTACCCATTTCCAAAAAGGTATTTAATGTATCACCTACCTGGGGGCTTTCACTTACCTGGGGGCTTTCTTCACCCATCCCCAACGAATCTAGTTTAAAGCCCTCTTCAGTAGATTAGCCAGTCTACTACCGAAGATGTGTTGACCTTTCTTGGACAGATGGATGCCATCTCTGCTCTGCAACCCTTGGAACAGCATCCCATGGTCTAGGAAACCAAAACGCTCTCGATGACACCATCCACGCAGCCATGCATTCATCTCCAGGATGCGAGCCTCTCTGCCTTGGCCTTTACCCTCAACAGGGAGGATTGAAGAGAACACCACCTGTGCACCTAATTGCTTCACCCTCTGTCCCAGAGCCATGAAGTCACTTTTGATACGTTCCGAGGTATACCTGGCAGTATCATTTGTTCCAACATGGATTAGCAACATTGGGTAATAGTCAGTGGGCTTGATGAGTCTCGGCAAACTCTCCGTAACATCTTGTATTTTGGCACCAGGCAGACAGCATACCTCTCTGGAGATCAAGTCTGGTCGGCAGATGGACGCCTCAGTACCCCTCAGAAGAGAGTCTCCAACCACCACTACCCTTCGTTTCCTTCTGGTCACTGATTCTGAAACTTTGGGGTACTTGAACTCTGGTTCTTCCCTTTCCAGGGATGCTTTCACCTCCTCCACTTCCAGGGCTGCATAATGGTTCTTTAATTCAAGGGCTGGAGAAGTTGGATTGGTGATTTTGCAGGCCCTAGTGACTTGTGTCAAACCATCAACATTCTGTTGGCACCCATTTTCTCCTGTGTTGGAGAGCTTGGTTGCTGCAAGAAGCATCTCATCAATGTACTTCTCACTGTCTTGAATGCTCCTCAGCCTCGCCACCTCCTCTCTGAGTTCTTCCACTTGTTTCCTCAGAGCTTCAGCATGCAGGCACCCTGCACATGGAACCGGTCCTTCAACTGGCATTAGGACCTCTGTCTGGACCGAGGCAGAAGCTGTAACGGGGGCAACAGCTTTAGCAATACGATTTTTCCCAGCCATTGTTCTGTTCGTGGAATGATGAGGGAGTTGAGTCTTTTGAAACCCTGGAGAAGATGGCACTTTATAGATAGTGTCAATCCTTTTGGAATGTGGAGATATCGTTAAGGGAGTTTTCCACATTCTAAATAACAAATCCCGTAGGATGTGGTGTAGGGGAAGCATGATTGCCTCCTCTGGAAACCAGGGGGAATGCAGAATTTCTGAATCCCTTGGTATAGACTCCTTCCCAGGTATAGAGATGGTGAGTATTCTTGCCATATCAAGTAGAAAAGCTTGAAAAGAGTTCTCCTCTAAGAGAAATTCTCTGCAATGAGGAGTAACAACTGGACCTGTTGAAAATTCAGGTACAGTACCGATAGATGCATCTGCAACATCGGGCTTAGGAAACCGGGGAGGATGACGCACCGGATCCTCTGGAACGAGGTTCGTTCGGTACTCCTCGATGTCGATACCGAGAGCAGTCAGTACCGAATCTTCCAGGCTAGATAGCGATTCCAGGCTCGGCATCGAAGGAAGCGAGCCTGTTGGAAGAGGCATCGAAGTCATCGACGTCGGTACCGATGTCGGTCCCGGCATCTGCATCGATGACCAATCCGGTACTGGGGGTGACGCCGATGTCGGTACGCGTACCAACACCGGAACCAGTGCTGGCTTCGACCCGATACCCGCACTGGCATCGACCCCGATACCGGTGGTCGAAGAACGGTCTGCGGCGACTCTAACGGTACCGAAGTAACTGAGAGATACGCCCGACTACGTTCCATGGTGAGGAGTTTTTCATCCAACACCATAGTCCATGCCGAGATATCGGTACCGCTCGAAGCGGTCCGGACCACCGAGCATGGCCCAGGTGCATCTACGGAGGTAAAAACCTCGAGAGCAACCTGGGATCCCGTTAATGCTTTGGAGCCCGAAGACTCCCGCCGGGATTGAGCCATAGTATCCTCGAGGGCAAGCCCAGGGGCATCTCGATGCTTAGCAAGAGATCTACCTCTCGAGGACTGGCTAGTCTTAACAGACTGTTGTTTGGTTACCTGACCGTGGAAAGGAGAAGAGATTCTGCCCGGTGATCTCATGGTAGATGTAGATCCGGTACCAATTTGTACTCGGTTCTGAAGATCTCTTCTGGCTACATTCTTACAAGAAAAACAGACTTTAGGACAATGGACAGGACCTAAACAAGGCAGACACCAAACTTGAGTGTGAAACTTAAGTGTACCGCCACAGTTTGAACATTTCTTAAAGGTAGTGGCTGGTCTTTCCATATTGGAAAAATGGAGGCCTAGTGGCCAGAAGTCAGGCACTAAATGAGAAAATATTCTTCAGGAAAAAAGAAATTTTCAAAGAAAAAGAAAGAAAAACACCGGCAGTACCGGTGGGCGTCGGGCGGAGGCAGGCACAACCACAAAAAATAAAAATAAAAAAAGATAACTTTTCTGCGGTGACAGGGACACATCCTGTCAGCTCCGCGGAAAACGAAAGACTGATGTGAGGGAAGTATTTGGGCGGGAAGGCAGCGCGCATACGTGTGGGATGCTCTCAAAAGCTTTCTTTTGAGACGCTGGGGAGCTTTCCCGCGCAGGCTCCGTCGGTACCGACGTACCCATATGTGAAGACTCATTCCTGCTTGTTCCTGGAGATCCTCCTTCTCCTCAGAGTGAGCTCCATTTACCTGCACCCTTTGTCGCCTCCCACCCAACCAATTTCTAACCCAAGCAGTAACTTTAGGGTCCATCCCTAGGGTGCTTAGTTTGTTTATAAGTTGCCTGTGAGGAACAGTGTCAAAGGATTTACTGATATCTAAATACACCACATCTAGGGCTCTCCCTTGGTCCAACTCCCTGGTCACCCCAGTCAAAGAAATCAGTCAGATTTGTCTGACAAGACCTGCCTCTGGTGAATCCATGCTGCCTCGGATCCTGTAATCCGCTGGACTCCAGAAACCTCACTATTTTCTCTTTCAGCAGCGTTTCCAATAATTTACTCACCACCGAGGTTAAATTAACTGGCCTATAGTTTTCAACCACATCCTTACTTCTGCTTTTGTGTAAACATACGTCAATATTGCGTGTTGTCCCAAGTCTCAATCAAAAACAGGCAAGGTTTGTTCATCTGCGAGGTCGAAATCTTAAAAATTTAATAAGTCCGACTCGTTTATCTGTGTCTACTTCTGAGACCGATTAGTTAGCACATTGGCAATGTGTAAAATGTTCCATATGTTTTATGCCAATGAATATATACAATTTTTCATATCACGATAGAAGTTATGATCTGTGTTGCTCCATGTGCTGTACTTCATCTTGTGTGGTTTATGCCATTTTTTGCCCCTGTGAAAAACTTTACATCGGCAAAACAACTTGCTCTTTTAGAACTAGATAGTTAAAGAGTATATGAGTTGATTAACCTGCAGTGTTTTGTAATGTTTTACTATTGAAGTCTCTAAGCTTTATAATAACATTTTTTTGGATCTCCTCTATTTCTACATCTGGGCGACTATGATAAAGGCTTGTTGCTCTGTGAGCAGAGATGGATTCTTCCGGCTCGATACAGTGGAGCCTAATGGTCTTAATTATAACAGATTGGAGAGCTTGTTGGTAGTGGTTTTGGCGTGTGGCCTTTGTACTAGATTTTGACTGTTTTATTAAGTGGCTGGGTGGGTGGTTTTATTTTGTATTCGAGGGTGTGGATCCCTTTAACTGTCAAACTCTGGAGTCAGCAGGGGATTGCGCTCAATGGTTGAAGTATATGGAGTACAGGTGCAGCGTTTTCCTGTGTACAGATTTAGTCCAGTGTTTAATATAGCCACTAAAGTATTTTGGCAAAGAAAGTGGTAAGATTTTTTTTCAGATTTATTCGGATATTCTATTATGGTGTAATATGGATGCCTTATGGCTTCTGTTTCTCTTCTCTTTTTTAGTGGTATTCACAATGCCATTGTGGGTTTAATTTGGTCCCATTCTTTTAGTGAGGCTGTTGGTTTTTGTTGTTTATTTGGTTGATAATACTATTTTGGGTTCAGAAAGAGGATGAGATAACTGTTGAACTCTTGGCATAAGACTCCCGTATGAATGAAGAGTTTAAAAAGCTGGAAGATATTTGAGGATTTCAAATGCTAATAAAGTCTTTTTTTGAAGAAGTTTCTGAGAAGATTTTGGGGCGATTTACTTTTAAAGAATTTTTAATATTTTGGCATTGTGTTTTTTCAAGTGAAGTTTTACAAAGTTTATCTGCTTGTCTTGGGAGTATGCATTTTTTTTTTTTCTCTGCTTGCAAAATAGCAGACAGGAATATTTATTTAGCATGGGATCTTTGTGGCCGGAGATGCTGCCGTTCATTTCAGGCACATGGAAGCTTTTAAAATCTGAACAAAACTTGCATGTGAACAACCGTTTTGACCTGGACATCCCAGATTGTACCTAGACGTCATTCCTAAAATGTGCCTTTACGTGTTTACATTCATACCTTCTATAATGCACGCAGTACTTGTGAGTCAGAAAAAAACCACCTTATAAACCGATACATAAATAAAGCAGCACTGAGACTCCTGCAGGTGCTTTCAGCGTGACATTGAACTACATCATCATATCCACTCGATATTTTTCTTGAAAAATGTGTCCGATTTACTTTTCAATTAGTTTACTGTTCTGGTGGTAGCAGCACCTGCTACCCAGATAAACGCTGCTGAGACTGATATTCAGCAGTAGAAATAGATAGTGCCATTAAATATCATTACAGACCACTCAGCACTACCTGGATAATGCTGGGGCGATCTGAAGGCAGAGAAAAATTTGAATAGTGGCGATTTTCAACTGCTATCTAGAAAACATAGGACAGGTGAAAAGCTGTCCTACGTGCTGTCTGCATAATGGCTGAAAATCAACGCTGTCCGGATAATGGCAGCAATTATCTGCATAGTAGCCTCAGCATTGGGATATCCAGTAGCACCAACTATCCTGATAATGCTGATGAACAGAAGGATATTTTATGCCTCTGGAGGCTGCTGACTCCCATGGGCTCAATATCATCCCTAGTAAGCAATCCGTAGAGTAATTTTCAAGCCTTTTACTCAGGTAGCCCGGCTGAGAAGTGCCCTGTGCAACATACTTTCAGTCAGACGGGGGTCTGTATTCTCAGGGGTCTTTTATGCATCATCAGAAAGTACATGTGAAGATTGTATTTTCAAACCTATCAACATTATTTTCCATAGAAATAATGTTGTTGTTGCTGTTGTTAAGTGCCGTCGAGTTGGTGTTGACTCCTGGCGACCCTCTGGAAAGTTGACCTAAACTTTGTTTGGTCTTCAGCCAAGCGGCTCATTGTTGATAGACTGGTATCCATAGCTGCTGTTATTGTATTGATCCATCTCGTTGCCAGCCTTCCTCTTTTATGGTGACCTGCTACCTTCCCAAGCATTATTTTAGAAATGTTACTTGCAAAAAAAGTAATTGCTAGAGACTGCAGGTACACTCTATGCCAATTTTCAAGTGTCCAGCATATTTTCCTTTGAAAATTAGGTATAAGGTTTATACTCGTGAGGTTTTTCATTTGTGCAGTCAGTTTGAAAATTACTCCTATATTTTGTATCTCATGTGAATAACAGTACTTACTCATTTTTAATAAAATAGTTTTATAATTCATCTGTGTTACTAAATACTTTGGCCTAAAAAACCCTATTAAATATTATTGCTCTGCTCATAGTAAGGGGACGGGTAATCAGCTGCCATGAGTTAATTAAAATGTAATGCTGAGAACACACTAGCCCATAGTCCACAGTGCCACTCCAAGGTATTTATTTCTAAATATTGCCTGCAGTGATGCATTATTGTAGCCAATCCATGTCTATAGTCTACAATGTCCCTCTACCTTCTTTTGAATTTTTTGGGTTGATGCCACAGAACCGCAGAAAGCAGACACTCATTACTTGCTCGAAGATTTACTGAAGATGAAATACAAGTTTTCCATAATAAAACACATGTAACTTGTAACTTCAGTTTAAATACAACAGGACAAATGACATAAAAAAACAGAGGACAACCTTCTCTGCAAAACAGATGATACAGGATATATTTTCACTATGGGCCTAATTCAGTCATGGATTGCGGGACAGCCCCGCAAGCCATTCTGAAGCTATTCCCCCCTCTTGCTCTCCCTGCATGGCTAGAGCTGCAGGAGAGGGAGAGCCGGTGAGGCACGGGAGGGAATAGGGGCAGGGCAGAGCAGGGGCGGGCCAAGCCAGCAGGATGTACCGGGCCGATTCAGGTCACAGCCCTGTACGTCCTGCGGAGTCAGAGGGGACGTGCTGATTATTCCACCTCAAAGGTAGAATAATCAACACCGGTGGGGCAATCGGGCCCAGGGATCACCCCCCCCCCCAGGCCGAGGCCAGGTGTGGGGGGTCCCCGCTGCCCGATCCAGGCCCCGGCTGGCCATCCGTGGGTTGGGCAGTGGGGAAGGGGGTGAATCTTAGCTCGTGAGCCAGGGGCACCTGCGGGGAGGACATCCCTGCAGGCAGGCATGCAGGGGCACGTCGGGCTGTCCTCGGGCACGATTCTGTGTACCATGGGCTCATCTTGCTCTGGGCCGTTCAGTCGGCCCAGTAGTGCTCCTTCGTGAATTAGACTCCGCGTCAACAGAAAAAAACATTCCTTGTAATATAGTACAGTAATCAGAATGGGACATATTTAATATCTATGGGAGTAATTTTATAACAGGTTGCCTAGGTTGAGAAGGCAAGAAGGTACATATTTGTTCTCCAGAAAAGCTGCAGAAATTGTGGATAAAATGAATCTGCAGACATTTATGCCTTTTCAGCAATAAATGCAAATGTTCATGTGTAAAGTACACATGTAAATTGTGACTCTCTGCCAGTGCCCCACACAAACCTGCCTTCAAGCATACCAAGAACTGGGCTGCATATAAGTACATATGTTCTTGTCATTGCATTTACACTAGGGGTAATTTTATAATTGGCATTTCACACGTGTATAATGTTATTCATGTGCAAAAATTGCTTTATAAACGTATCTTCCATGTGCTTAGCACAAATTAATGCACATTATATCAACACACCTTTAGTAAATGAGATCTTTAGTTTGAAAAGATTCAGAATTAGCTGTTCCAAAGCTGTTCAATCCGTAATTCACAGCTCTGGCAAATCTTGCCTGAATCAAAAGGCAAATGCAAAAGACCATATACAATAAGTAATTTCCTGCTTAGGCAGAAAAGGCACAAGTGCATACGTTGCACCTGTTTTAAAAGGTGACAGACACGTACCTGTGTGCCTTTAACAAATAGCAACAGCGATGTTTCTGACAGCCTGCTTCTGTGCATGGGTACCCCTCGAGCAATTTATAAGCACCTATGTGAGCATGTAAAATACTATCCCACATGCTGAAAGCATTTATAA
This sequence comes from Ichthyophis bannanicus, assembly GCA_033557465.1. Classification (NCBI taxonomy): domain Eukaryota; kingdom Metazoa; phylum Chordata; class Amphibia; order Gymnophiona; family Ichthyophiidae; genus Ichthyophis; species Ichthyophis bannanicus. The sequence continues at coordinate 646,964,512 of CM066032.1, forward strand.
AATTAAACCCAATGCGCTAGCACCCTTGCATCTTACATCATTATTTCTAGTTTGTGAAAGGGCACAGTATTTTCTATATCACAGTAATTCCAGCTGTATATGGATTTTAGATGCAGAAAGTTACCAATCTGTAAACCTGACAGAAATATGACAGATACATTTGTTTTCCCCCCACCCCTTCTCAAATCGTATATGGGCTTCACAGAGCTCATATTAATGTCTCCTCTGTCCTCAGTTCAAAGCTTGTAATCAAAATATGTTTATTGGTGGCATCTGTAATTGTCTTTTTAAATAAAATGGCTCTGTATTTTGCATGAAAACAAGCCAGAAATAGGCAAAAATAAATAAAGAAGTTAAAAGGAGGGAAAAAAAGCTGCCAATGAATCATTTATAATTAACAAAATCTGATTTGTGCTTTAAATAGAGATCAATGTGTTAGCAGCTGACTGACTGGATTGTGAGGATGTATTCACCTTCTTGTAACTCTCCAAGCAAAGCTGTCACACCTCCAGAATCATCATTTGTTTTCTTAACAAAGCTTCAGGGGGCGCCAGGCTCTCATTGAAATTTCATTTATCTAATGGAGTAAAGTCCTATACAAAAAAAATCAAATTCTCTCTGGACGAGGTGCTACCTGGGAAAGATAACCTCTGTTTGAACTCTCAGACTCCAATTGCTCTGCTATTAGTCTGAGGAAGCCGACAGCAACGAGGCTGATTATAGCCACCGGCCGCAACTTTTTTTTTTAAACTAGCAATTTCGAGTGCAAGTGCCACGGTGTCAACTGAAGAAACACAACTGCAGGTTTCTATAGAGGGGAAACTCTTCTTAACAACCGAATAGCTCTTAAGAATAATTTGTCCATGAGAAATGCTAGGATGTGCCATTCATGGCTGCACACCTAGTATATTCTTGTGTGCACTGAATGATTATGAAAAAACCCGTAAGTATCTGTTTAAACATGATGACAGATAAAGAGAGACTACAGCAGCCTATAAACAATCTACTTGTTTATAAAATAGTATGCTAATGCAAACATTTTCTGTATACTTAATTTATCTTCTTTCTAGTTTTTCTCCTAGCCAGGATGACTGCCAAGTGACATACAAGTCCTTTTGCTTTTAAGATCTAAGGATGCCTTCTCCAGCAACGTAGCACTCTGTACCAGTTAAGTCAGACACAGTAGCTTTGCCATGGCGGTGATCACCCAAAAATCATCAGCTCCACAGTATATCCAAATGCTAGGATAGCAAAGTTTTTCTTGAACGTGACAATGCATTGAAACATGTAAGGACATATAGGTCCAATTTGTTTTAGGACCACCCTAGTCTGAAGGCCAATTTAACCAGACATTTATAACAACAGATGTAAAAGTATTCACAGAGCCAGTTTAACCATTGAGCACATTAGGTGGTAGCCTAGGGTGTCAACTTGTGAGGGACAACATAGGGCAGTTGCAATCAAAGCAAAACAATAGATCCTAATAGTCACAGAAACTCAAAGAACCATCAGTACATACCTTTTACCTGGGTGTGCAATTTTCAAGTAGAAATTTTATGGGGTAAGTGGCTTTTGGAAATATTCCTCATTAGCTATCTATAGGAAATGTCTAAATAAGCACCCAAAATTATAAATGTATATTGTATCCAATTGATTCTCCTGTTTTATGTAAATCATTGCCTAATCGAAATGTAAATCTAAAAAATCACTGTATTGTACGATACATTATGATTCTGTAAAGTAAACCGCTGCTGATCGCAGGAAGCAGCGGTATACAAATGTTTACTAAATAAATAAATAAAGGCAACCTTTATAAAATAGGTTCTTGGAACTATCCCCAATGCGCATATGCTCTCACATAAATTACACTTCTAGATGTAAACCATACGTGTTATCTAGGAGTCATAAGAACATAAGAAATGCCTTACTGGGTCAGACTAAGGTCCATCAAATCCAGTATCCTGTTTCCAACACTGGCAAATCCAGGCCATAAGTACCTGGCAAGTTCTCAAAGAGGCAAAGATTACACAATGCTTGAACCAGGGCAATCAGTGGATTTTCCAGGTCCTCTTTAATAACGGTGTATGGACTTTTTCTCCAGGAACTTGTCCAAACCTTTTTTATAGCCAGCTACACTAACAGATTTTACTACATCCTCTGGTAATGAATTCCAGAGTTTGATTATGAGTTGAGTGATAAAATATTTTTTTCAATTAGTCTTAAATGGGTTATATTATAGCTTTATTGCATGTCCCCTAGTCTGCCTACATTTTGAAGGCGTAAACAACCGATCTATTTTTACCTATTCCACTTCATTCAATATTTTATAGACCTCTATCAATATCTCCCCCTCAGTCGTCTTTTTTCCAAGTTGAAGAGCCATAACTCTGAGTCTTTCCTCAGAGGGATATTCTTTCATCCCCTTTACCATTTTGGTGGCTCTTCACTGTACCTTTTCTAATTCTGCTATATCCTTTTTAAGATATGGCGACCAGAACTGCAATACAATATTCATTTTAGTAGCCACCCTCTGTACTGACTCCATCCTGTTTATATCCTTTTGAAGGTGCGGTCTCCAGAATTGCACACTATACTCCAAATGAGGTCGCACCAAAGACTTATACAGAAGCACTATCACCTCCTTTTTTCTGCTAGCCATTCCTCTCCGTATGCACCCAAGCATCCTTCTAGCTTTTGCCGTCGCCTTTTCTATCTTTTTAGCTACTTTAAAATCATCAGACATAACCACGCCTAGGTCCCGCTCTTCTTTAGTGGACAAAAGTACTTCACCCCCTATACTATATTGCTCCCTTGGATTGCTGCAGCCCAAATGCATGACCTTGCATTTTTTTAACATTAAATCCTAGCTGCCAAATTCTAGACCATTCTTCAAGCTTAGCTAGATCCCTCCTCATGTTATCTACACCTTCATGGGTGTCTACTCTATTGCAGATTTTGGTATCATCCGCAAAGAGGAAAACCTTACCCGACAGCCCTTCCGCTATATCACTAACAAAGATGTTAAAAAGAATCGGACCAAGGACAGATCCCTGGGGCACACCACTGGTAACATCCTTCTCAGAGTGAGCTCCATTTACCTGTACTCTTTGTCGTCTCCCACACAACCAATTTCTAACCCAAGCAGTAACTTTAGGGTCCATCCCTAGGGTGCTCAGTTTGTTTATAAGTCGCCTGTGATGAACAGTGTCAAAGGCTTTATTGAAATCTAAATACACCACATCTAGGGCTCTCCCTCAGTCCAACACCCTGGTCACCCAGTCAAAGAAATCAAATAGATTTGTCTGACAAGACCTGCCTCTGGTGAATCCATGCTGCCTCAGATCCTGTAAATCCGCTGGTCTCCACAAGAGTACACTGCCTCCTATTCCATGACTTTTAAATTTTCTCAAGAGTCTCTGATGAAGGAACTTGTCAAAGGCTTTCTGAAAATTGAGATACTATATCAATTGGCTCACCTTTATCTACCTGTTTAGTCACACCTTCAAAAAAACATAACAGGTTAGTAGGACAAGACTTTCCCTGACTAAATTCATGTTGGCTTTGTCCCATTAAACCATTACTATCTATATGTTCAGTAAATTTATTCTTTATAATGGTTTGTACCATTTTACCTGGTACTGCTGTTAGGCTCACTGGTTTGTATTTTCCTGAATCACCACAGGAACCTTTTTTAAAAATTGGTATTACATTGGCCACTCTCTAATCTTCAGGTACTACAGATGATTTTAATGATAGTCCACAGATTACTAATAGTAGGTCTGCAATCTCATATTTCAGTTCTTTCAGCATTCTCAGATGTATACCATCCAGTCCAGGTGATCCGCTACTCTTTAGTTTATCAAACAGTTGTTATACATCTTCCCGGTTTATTGAGATTTGCTTCAATTTTTTCACTACATCACCTTTAAATACCATTTCTGGCATGGGTAACTTCCCTACACCTTCTTTAGTAAAGACCGAAGCAAAAAATTCATTCAGTCTCTCATAAGAACATAAGATATGCCATACTGGGTCAGACCAAGGTCCATCAAGCCCAGTATCCTGTTTCCAACAGTGGCCAATCTAGTTCATAAGTACCTAGCAGTCTCCCCAAAAGACGCAGGTTCCTCAATGCTTATATTGGGTCAAGCAGTGATATCCTGGGTTCCTTTTAATAATGGTTTATGGACCTTTCCTCCAGGAACTTGTCCAAACCTTTTTTAAACCCAGCTTCACTAACAGCTTTTACTACATCCTCCGGTAACAAATTCCAGAGTTTGATTACATGTTGACTGAAAAAATATTTTCTCTTATTAGTCAAATAGGTTACCCTGTAGCTTCGTTGCATGTCCCCTAGTCTTTTTATATTCTGATGACGTACGTTTACCCATTCCATTCCATTCATTAATTTATACACCTCTATCATATCTCACCTCAGCCGTCTCTTTTTCCAGGTTGAAGAGCCCTAACCTTTTTAGCCTCTCTTCATAGGAATATCCTTCCATCCCCTTTACCATTTTGGTGGCTCTTCTCTGTACCTTTTCTAATAAAGCTATATCCTTTTTAAGATACGGCGACCAGATTTTCACACAATATTCAAGGTGCGGTCGCACCATAGAACAATACAGAGGCATTATAATATCCTTTGTTTTATTTTCCATTCCTTTCCTTATGATACCTAGCATTCTATTTGCTCTCTTGGCCGCTGCTGCACACTCGGCGGAGGGTTTTAACATGTTATCTACGATGACGCCTAAATCTTTTTCCTGGGTGGTGGTTCCCAATGTGGAACCTTGCATCGTGTAACCATAGTTTGGGTTGTTCTTTCCTAGGTGCATAAGTTTGCACTTGTCCACATTAAATTTCAACTGCCATTTGGATGCCCAGTCTTCCAATTTATCAAGATCCTCTTGCAATTTTCCACAATCCTCTTGGGTTTTAACAACTTTAAATAGTTTTGTGTCATCTGCAAATTTGATAACCTCACTCGTTATTCCCTTTTCCAGGTCATTTATGAATATGCCAAAAAGCAGCGGACCCAGCACAGATCCCTGGGAAACTCTACTATTCATCTTTCTCCGTTGGGAAAATTGGCCATTTAGCCTCTATGGCCTTGTCCTCCCTTAACGCCCCTTTTACCTATCATCTAATGATCCACATGACACACTCAAAATTTTTTTGCTATGAATGTACTTGAAAAGCTTCTTAATATGCGGTTTTGCTTCCACTGCAAGCTTATTTTCTAATTCTGTCTTTGCTAGCCTTATTGATGCCTTGCATCTAACTTGCCAGTGCTTATGTGGTTTCCGGTTTTCGTCATTTGGCTCCTTTTTCCATTTCCTGAAAGATGCTTGTTTGGCTACAACAGCATCTGATGTCACCTTTAAACCATGCTGGTAGTCACTTCGCCTTACTTAAATTGTGGAATACATCTGGTCTGAGCTTCCAAAATAGTATTTTTAAACAATGCCCATGCTTCATGTAAATCTTTAACCTTTGCAGCTGCTCCCTTTAGTTTTTTTCTTATCTATTTTCCTCATTTTATCATAGTCTCCCTTTTGAAAGTTAAAGTTTTGGATTTCCTTGCTGTCCTCCCTCATTTATTAAATCAAATGTGATCATGCTTTGATCACTATTGCCAAGTAGCCCCAAAACCATTATCTCTTACTCCAGATCCCATATTCCACTAAAGACTAGGTCTAAAATAGCTTCCCTTCTTGTTGGTTCATGATTCTGATGAGTATTGGGAGCCAGTGTAATTGCTTCAGGATGGGAGTGCTATGACTGTGTCATGATGCTCCATTTATGATCCGTGCTGCAGTGTTTGAGCCATTTGCAGTTCATATAAAGTGTATTCAGGTGGTCCTTGGTAGATTATGTTGCTACAGTCCAGCTGGAGAGTTAGAATAGCTTGCAATATTGATCTGAAGTAATCAGGTTAGGGCAGCAGGCATAGGTTTTGCAACATTTTTTTGTTTGTTGTAAACAGACCTTGTGGTATTCTTATTTGTGCTTGTGCTTTCAACTTTGGTTGAAAATTATTCCCAAGTATTTAACCACTGTTTTGACCTGAAGTTCCATATCTGCAATCTTTAGCATCTGTGGTGGTTTAAAAGTTGTGTCTTTTGTCAGATGAAGGACCTCTATTTTTTGTCGTTAATGGACAGATTATGTTGAGATAGCCATTGTGTCACTGTTTTGAAGCATTTAGAGAGTGCTGTGTAATCTGGATTAGTCAAGAAAAAGGAGTGAGAGTGAGTGTGTGTGTATACACACACATACAGAGAGAGAGAGATATGCAGGACTTTCTTTTGAGGAGGTATATGGTCATAAGGAGTACCAGCACCTTTTTCATAGCATGCTTGTGTGTGTGTGTGTGTGTACCATATTTCCCAGATTATAAATTGCTCCTGTGTATAAATCGCAGAGGCCAAAATTGGGGATTTTGCAGGTAAATCATAGTATAGGTTGACCCGCTATATAAGTCGCTGGTACTAAAAATATAGTTCAAGACAACACTGCTGTTTTTTTAAAACCCGATTTATTCTGTTTCACTTTCACTTTACAATAACACTCTTGAATAAAGTGCATAACATAGCAGCTCATTCCACATCAGATTTGTTCTGTATCACTTTCGGGAAAGCCATTGAAGTTCTCATCTTCAGTGTCACTGTGAAATAGTTATGCAATTTCATATGCCAGTTCCTGTTCATTATTGTCTTCGTCTTCACCTTCACAATTCATTAATGGGGCTCTTTAGCATCTCAGCCTGCACAAAACCTGATTTTATTATTTTATCACTCACCCCTCCCCCCCCCACTATGCTGTTGCAACCCACCCGGTAACTTCTGTAAAAGTGGCATGGCACATACAGCCTGTACAGAACACAGGAGAGCAGAGCTCCTGCAGAAAACGGTAGAGTACACAACAAGCAGAAGCAATTGATGACCTAGTGGCTCAAAATAGCTTAAAAGATAACTTTATTGAAGGTCCCCGACGCGTTTCAGCTTACGCCTTCCTCAAGGGGAGAGATGCTTACAAAAAAATATAAATATATTAATTACATGCATAAACGCATCACTAAAAGGCAACCGGAACACATTTACATACTATTAAAATACATAACAAAATTAACTTTAAAATGAAATTAAAACAAAAGTAAAACTGTTAAAAATTAAATATACAATAAGGAATTAAACGTAACACTCATATTGAATTAATAAATTTAAAAAAACATAAAATAACACATCAAAACACATTAAAACACCATAAAAAGATAGACGCAGGTCAGAGAGGAACTCATTCAAGCAAACTGAATTGATCATATGAAAACTACTCATATGAAATTAATCATGCAGGGCAGAGAGGAACTCATTTAAGCAAACTAAATTAATCATATGAAAACTAGTCACTGAAACGTGCATCGAAGTGCCGTTTAAAATGGAGAGACACTAAGGTCTTTAGTGAGGTTGTGTTGTGCCACTATATAAATAAAAAACAGATCACATTTGAAACTAAAGATAGTGCTGAAAAAAACTTTTATAAATGCTTCAAGAAACTGAGTGTTTTAAAAACCTGTTTGACTGCACAATCGGAGTTAACCTTATTTAAAAGAGCAAGACGCTGTACTAGCAAACTGTAACAAACACATCAAACATATACCGTGAATGAATGAACTAATTTGATCATATGAGAACTATTCATACAGCCTGTAGCCATGAAACTGTATTCTGCATGGCACATCCAGTTTTCCCATAGGCGACAAACACAGAGGCTCTCTAAAGGAAAAAGGGGACTCTTGTAGTGGGGTGATATGGAAGGACAGACTAGATAGGCCATGTGGTCTTTTTCTGCCATCATGTTTCTATCAGGATAAAGCCCTGCTTAGGGTTTTCTATGCCTTTCATGAGTCTGTCAATAAGTAAGATTTGTAAGGTTTCCGCTCCATGGCCTGTTTGGAATCCATGCTGTTTTAAGTCGAGGGGTGCATTGGAGTTAAATGTAATTAATATTGGGCAGCTTTTTCCATTATTTTCGCTAAAAAGGGTAAACTTGAGATTGGCCTGTATGAGCTTGGGTCACTTGGTTGTAACTTGGGATTCTTTAGAATTGGGTGGATAAACGCAGTCTTTAGGCCGATAGGCACATATCCTTGGGTGAAAGAGAAGTGTATCATTTTGCATAGAATTGGGGCTAGCTCGGCTCTTGAGATTTTGAGCCAACTTACTGGGCAGGGGTCTAATGGAAACAGTGTTGAGAGTGAGAATTATTTTCTCACACATACACAGATATATATAGAGAGAGAGAGACACACACACACACATATATACACATACATATATATGGGTGTCTAGATATGGGTGTGGGTGTGTGAAGGACAGACTAGATAGGCCATATGGTCTTTTTCTGTCATCATATTTCTATGTTTCTATATATGTGTGTATAGACACAGACACACACCCTGTATTTCTTGGAATATAAGATACGATTTTTTACATCAGGAAGTGCAGCGACCTAATAAATTTATATGGTGGACCATGACCCTCAAACCACATACTCGCACCTGCACAGTAGATGGTCTCCCTCTCTCTGGGCCCTCCACTCTACGCCCAATGCTTGCAAGCAGACCCTCCGATCAGCAGACTGGTATGGTCTTGGGCTACACTTGCAAATAGTATACCAGACAAATTTCAGTTGCAACACAAATCTTCTAACCCCATCGAAAATGGCTACACCAAAGGCGCGGAACTCATACACTGCGGAATTCAAATTGAAACTTAATCATTATGCAGAAGAACATGGTAACAGAGCTGCCGAGTGAAATTTTGGGATGAGAAATTAGTTAGGCTGGAGGAAGATGCAGAGAAAACTAACCTTGATGAAATGCAGCAAGGTGGCAAATCATGGCCGCAAAGCATAGTGGCCTGAATTAGAAGCACATCTGCTTCAGTTCGTCATAGAGCGAAGGGGCCAGAGCCATAGACTATCCAGGGCAGGTGCGATTCAAAGCAGTTCATATCACCAGGGAAATAAACATCGAGGGATTCAAGGCTGGTCATTCGTGGTGCTACCGATTTATGATAAGGAATAAATTAAGCATTAGACAAAGAACAACCTTATTGGCTATACGTCCTGATGCTAACCGCTTAGCATCAGGGCGTTCCGGGAGTGGTACCCTTCAATAACTGGTCAATGGCAATACTGAGCCCCTAGGTTAGTGATCTACGGGTAAAGATAGGCGAGGTAAAAGCTGGCCTATCTTTACTTGCTGGAGCTAACCAGGCAGCGACTCGATATCACCGCTGCCTAGATAGCTTCCGGGCTGTACAACGGACCCGGATATTCAATGCCAGTGACCAGATATGGCCCTGGCATTGAATATCTGGGTTTAGCATTCAGCGGTGATGGCTAGCTACTGTAATTGTGCTAGCTGCCACCACTGACTATCAAGCACAGGGTTACTAGGGGTTCCTGCACCTGTGCTTAGTCATGGCGCTAGGATTATAGGGCAGACTCCTGTCCTTCAGGACTCTACCGTGGAATCAAACTGCTTGAGCTGCAACTTCTGCATGATTTAGTTATGCTTAGGAGACTGCTTGAGGGTTTTTATTCTACCTAGGTATTTTAGGTTTCAGCGTTTTTAGGCTATGTTATTAGAATTCCTTGCTCCTTATTTTATTCTGCTCATGTTTCTTTTTATTGTTTGTCTTTGCTTTCATTATTTCTTATGCTTTTTTGTAATCCATTCAGTATGTCAATCAATGGGTGAAATACAAATGCTTAAATAAATACCCTTTGCATGCGTAAATAACCTCTTATAAAATAATCCATGCATTACACGCATGTAAGTTATACAGTGACAAGAAGATACATGCATTTACACAACCTGCATGTAGGCATATTTGGGGACGTAGTGTGGGCATAACTTGGGTTGGAGACATTTAATATGGTTTATAAGTTATATACTTATGAATGTACTTTACCCATATGCTAATTATTTTAGCCATGAATAAGCAGCTTTTGTAAGGCCATTTTATAAAAAGACATCTGTGTCTCTTTATAAAATATCCTCAAAACTGGCATCTGCTTAGACTTCCAATCTAAACAACCAAATAGTAATTACACTTACCTGGTAATTGTAGTTCCTTGAGAGACGACAGCTTAGTCCTCGACGTATGGGTAGTGCACCTCCTCCTGCAGCATGAAGACTGGACCAATCAGATTTCAGCTCCACTGGAATAAGCACACCCTGCAACTCAGGAACTCCAGTGAACTACTGACAAAGCAAACTCAAACACATAGCTAACCTTTAGTAAAACTGCTCTCATAGGAAATATATTCCGCAACCTAACTGGTTTTTTTTTTTTTTTTTTTTTATCAACTGGTGGCGTAGGCCACATACTAAAAATTATAACCAACCGGAACGGAAAGTCCCGCTCCTGCCACAGCGAAAAACTTAGAGAGAAAAGAAAGTAACATGAAACGCACTCACCTGGAAAAATCGTCTTCTTCATCCAAGGCGTGCCGTGCGAAAAGAAATCAGGGAGAGGCAGGAGGACTAAGCTGTCGTCTCTCAAGGAACTACAATTACCAGGTAAGTGTAATTACTATTTCCTTATCGTTCCTCCAGCTTAGTCCTCGACGTATGGGATGTATCAAAGCAGCCTAACGGGTGGGATTGTGCCAGCCGGCACGCAGAACCGCAGAACCAAAGCCAGCATCGCTCGCCGCCAAAACATCAAGACGATAATGTTTACTGAAAGTGCGTAAAGACGACCACGTGGCCGCTTTACAAATATCTACCGGGGAAACCAGACTGAATTCCGCCCAGGATGTCGCTTGTGCTCTCGTAGAGTGAGCCCGCAGTCCCGGCGGCGGAGACCGACCGTGCAATATGTAAGCCGAACCAATCGCCTCTTTAATCCATCTGGCAATAGAAGCCTTCGCTGCCGCTTCCCCTTTACGAGGACCACCAAACAGCACAAACAAGTGGTCTGATTTACGAAAATCATTTGTAACTCGTAAATAACGGCGGAGAACTCTTTTGAGGTCCAACCGACTCAAACCACGATCAGAAGCATGCCCTTCGGACTCCGAAAAAACCGGAAGAGAAACAACCTGATTCAAGTGAAAAGGAGAAGTCACCTTTGGCAAGAAAGATGGCACAGGCCGCAGAACCACTTTGTTAGGCGAGAAAGACAGAAAAGGCTCCCTGCAAGAAAGAGCCTGGAGTTCGGAAATACGGCGTGCGGAACATATAGCCACTAGGAACACCGTTTTAAGAGTCAAATCCTTTACCGAACTACCAGAGAGCGGCTCATAAGGAGCTGCACTTAGGGCACGTAGCACTAAATTAAGATCCCACGCGGGAACAGATACTCTACGGGCTGGCCGTAACCTAGACACAGCACGCAAAAAACGAACTACATCCGGATGCGCCCCTAAAGCCACGCCCTGCACTTTACCGCGATAACAAGACAGAGCCGCCAATTGGACTCGCAAAGAGCTGGCGGCTAGACCCTTAGTAAAACCGTCTTGCAAAAAATCCAGAATTATCGGCACAGAGGCCGTAGCCGCTCTGATCTGGTGTCTGGAACACCAGTCCTCAAAAATACGCCAAACTCGAACATAGGCCAGCGAAGTGGATCGCTTTCGTGCCTGCAAGAGGGTCGCTACCACTGAGCGGGAGTAACCGCGTTTTCTTAGCCGAGCCCTTTCAATAGCCAAGCCGTAAGAGAGAATCTCTCCACTTGGGGCATGCGAAGTGGACCCTGACACAACAGGTCCGGTAATAAGGGAAGTTTCCAGGGAGGACCGTCGATCAGCCTCATCAGATCGGCATACCAAGGACGACGCGGCCAATCCGGCGCGATTAAGAGCACCCGACCCCGGTGGGCTTCGATACGTTGAATAACGCGCCCCAACAGTGGCCATGGAGGGAATACATAAAGCAGACCCGTGGATGGCCACACCTGCAACAGAGCATCCAGACCTTCGGACATCGGCTCTCTTCGCCGACTGTAGAATCGAGCCGCTTTTGCTGAGCGGCACGTGGCCATCAGGTCCATGAGTGGTTGGCCCCAACGCAGCACCAGCTGCGCGAACACCCGGGGATGTAGCTCCCATTCTCCGGGATCCACCTGAACTCTGCTGAGGAAGTCCGCCGTCACATTGTCTTTTCCGGCGATATGTGCTGCGGAGATGGCTGACAGGCGAGGCTCTACCCATTCGAACAACGTCCGAGCCTCCGCCGCGAGGCCGACACTTCCGGTTCCCCCTTGCCGGTTGATGTAGGCCACGGCCGTTGCATTGTCTGAGAGCACCCGAATCGCTCGAGCCGATATCTGAGTCTCGAAGCCCTGCAATGCCAAGCGAATGGCTCGAAGCTCCAACCGGTTGATCGACCAGGCGCTCTCTTCTGGGGACCAAAGACCCTGGACGAACTGGCCCTCGCAGTGAGCACCCCAGCCCGTCAGACAGGCGTCCGTTAATAGCGGAATCCAGTTCGGCTGCTCCAATGGCATCCCCACTCGCAGAGTGAGCGGATTCAACCACCAGGAGAGATCCCTTCGAACCGACATCGGGCAAGGCAGACGCCTGTTTAGCGGATCGGACTGGTTGGACCAGCGGCGGAGTAAGGCTTGCTGGAGGGACCGCATGTGAAACCGCGCCCAAGGAACCACCTCCAGAGAGGACGCCATCGTCCCCAACAACTGCAGGTATCGCCACGCCGACGGGGCTGGAGACTCTCGAAACTTTCGCACCAGAGACTGAAGAGTCAAAATCCTGCGTTCGGGTAGAGAAACCAACCCCTGGCAAGTCTCGAATTGCACCCCTAAATATTCGAGAAGCTGTGTTGGAACCACATGGCTCTTGAGTGGGTTGATCACCCAGCCGAGAGACTGTAAGAGAGTGATGACCTTTTCTGTCGCTGCCAAGCTCTCTGCGCGCGATTTCCCGCGAATCAACCAGTCGTCCAGATAGGGATGAACCAGCACCCCGTCCTTGCGGAGAGCCGCGGCAACTACCACCATGATCTTGGTGAATACGCGAGGTGCGGTTGCTAGACCGAATGGTAAAGCCTGAAATTGGAAATGCCCCCACGGAAGCGCAAAGCGCAGATACCTCTGCTGGTCTTCTCGAATAGGGATATGGAGATAAGCCTCCGTGAGGTCGAGGGACGTAATAAATTCGCCTCGACGAACGGCTACTATGACAGACCGTAGCGTTTCCATCCGAAAGTGAGGGACTCTTAGACAACGATTCACTCCTTTGAGATCCAATATGGGTCGCAGATCGCCTCCCTTCTTTGGCACCACGAAATAAATGGAATACCTTCCCAGACCATATTCCGCTGGTGGAACTGGAATGACCGCCCCCAGCTGAAGAAGCCGATCGAGCGTTTGGCGCACCTGCAAGGTCTTCTGAACCCCTCGACAGGGAGACGCTACAAAGGAGTCGAGTACTGGACGGGCCAAATCGAGAACATACCCGTCTTTGATAATGTCTAGTACCCACTGATCGGAAGTAATTTGGATCCAAGCGGAGAGAAAATGTCGAAGGCGTCCTCCGATCATCGGCCGCTCCACCTGGACCCGCTGTCTTTCATTGGGGTTTGCGGGGGCCCGGGGCACCTCCCGCCGTGAACCCTCGACTGGCTCCACGAAATCCGCGAAAACTGGACACCCGGGAACTATATCTACCCCGCTGGGCGCTGGCGTAACGGGGTGACCGGAACCTACGAAAGTCCCGAAATTGTCCCCTAGTGACCGGAATGGATCTACCCCGCTTGGGCCGATCTTCTGGTAAGCGACCGCCTTTGGATTCACCTAGATCTTTGACCAACTTATCCAAATCCTCACCAAAGAGTAGTTTACCCTTAAAAGGTAACTTGCCCAACCGTGACTTAGAGGAACCATCGGCCGCCCAATTTTTTAGCCAAAGAGCTCTACGAGAAGCCACTACCGAAGCCATGCTATTGGAGAGAGCTCTGATGAGATCGTACTGTACATCCGCCAAATAAGACGTACCAGACTCCAAGCGGTGAAGTTCCGTCAGCGTATCAGTGTCTAAGGATGGAGAACGCTGAAATCGCTGAACCCACCGCAAACAGGCACGGGCTACCCAAGCCCCACAAACCGAAGCCTGTAACGCAATCGCATCCGCCTCAAAGGCCTGCTTCAACAGACCATCCATCTTCCTGTCCTGCGGCTCCCTCAAAGCCGCACTCCCTTCAACAGGAATGGTGGTCTTCTTCGTCACTGCCGACACAGCTGCGTCGACCTTGGGAGATCGAAAACGTTCCAAATCCGTTTCTGCCATAGGATAAAGACGACGCATGATCTTAACTCCCTTGAGACCAGTCTCAGGAGTGTCCCACTCGGTCTGAATCATCTGGTCAATAACTTTATGAAGTGGAAAAACCACTTGAGTCTGACGAACAGCTTGAATGATGGGATCTACTCCGTCCGGCTCTTCCGCCTTAGGCGCAGAAGACAAGCCTAACGTCTGAAGCGCTTCCGAAACAAGAGCTGGAAGCTCCTCACGCCGGAAAACCCGAATAATCCTCGCTTGATCCTCCGGCTCCGGAAGCTCTCCTTCCTCCAAGCCGTCTACATCTCCCTCCGGATCGAACTCGGGATCATCCCCCTCAGGCCAGTCCGCCTCCACAGAACCAGGGTCGTGCAACCGCGGCCGCTTCGGGGCTCTGATGTCGGACAATGGAGGCTCTCCAAGAGGGGACTGGAGGGATAGTCCCTGCGGTGGTAGAGGCGCCCCTCCCATAACCTGGCGCCTTCGACAGAACGCCTGATGCAGAAGCAATACAAAATCTGCAGAAAAATCCTCCAAGGGCAACGACTCCCCCAGAGCTAGTTGCGCCCCGGGTTGGAGGTACTGTTAGGAGCAAGCCCCGAGGGACCCTCTAGCGGTGATTCTAAATCTCCTGATGCGGCACCAGACTGTGCCGATGCAGGCAAAGAATGCTCCAGGCGCTGTTCCATGCTGCGAGACAGTGAGGCGCAGCGAGGGCACACGCCGGTCTCTGCGTCGGCACCCCGCCGAGATCCACAAATGAGGCAAAGAGAACCCGTGGACATGGGGAGTTTAGCGTGTTTAAAACGCCAGCCAACCGTAGCCAAAAAATATAGGGGAACCAACAGTACACTGACCCAGAGGAACCAAGCGGGAACTGGGCAGTGTGCAATAAAGGAAAGCGGTGCAGGTCAAGAGAAAAGGTCTGACCAGCAAGTGAGGAAAGAAGGCTATGCCTGCTTTCCCTCAGAGGCATACATATCTTCCCTTTGTGTCTTTATTTTATTTATTTATATTTTTATTTATTTATTTTTTTTTTTTCAGAAAGCCTAAGAATAAAAGCAAATGCAATTAAAAAAAAAAAAACCTCCCAGAACTAAAGAGGTTACTTCCTCAGACAGCTGCCACGGAGAAAATCAGCGAGGGAATGAGACACCAAAGGCAAAATAAAGCAAATAACAATAAAAGAAAGTCACTGAAATCAAATTCGAATGAAAGGAAAATAAAGGAAAATAAAGGAAATCAAAAAACTACCGCGGGGCAACTGAAAGAAAAAAACCGCGGACCGAGAAAAAATGGCCGCGGCAGACCCGCAAGCGTTTTGGCGGGCTTTTGCAGCCTCACGGTGAAGGGAAGGGCCCGAGGAAAATAAGCCCGTTGCTGCCGCGGAAAACGGGAGCCCCCCCGGGGACGCTTCCCCCTTGAATATCTGCGACTGTCCTGAACAGCTGAGGGAGGGAGTGAACGCGGCTCAAAAGCCGGCCAGCTTCCCCTCAGCTGCAATCACTCACCGGCACACACGCAGCTGTCTTCAGTCTCTGGAGACGAGCTGCAGCTCAGCCTTCGTTGGAGCTCTGCCCCGAAGAGCCTTGGGGCAGAGATCCACTTTCCCCAAAGTTAAAAAGTACACAGAGAGTCGTCAAGGTCTGAGCAGGAGAAGGAGCTTCCTCCGGTTTCCTCCCCCCGCCCCCACTGAGTGCCGAGAATCACAATGAAAATTTAAAGGGACAGCGTATTAAACAAGAAAAAAAGGTAAAGAAGCCCTAAAAGGACCTAAATAAAGGTTAGCTATAGGCAAAGAATACTATCTAAATAACTAGTGAGCCCAGCTACGCTCACTAACGTCCTCCTGCTGCATGAAGACTGGACACACTGGAGTTCCTGAGTTGCAGGGTGTGCTTATTCCAGTGGAGCTGAAATCTGATTGGTCCAGTCTTCATGCTGCAGGAGGAGGTGCACTACCCATACGTCGAGGACTAAGCTGGAGGAACGATAAGGAATTACTCTCATAATCAGCAATTCCGTTTCTCATTCATAAAATCACACAACCATGGGGAGTCAATTAAGACAAGTTCCAAAATTGAAACATTTGGTGTCTTAAGAAGGTTTTAAACTTTTGAGAGGCCAGAACGTTCCTTCTGTCATTCCTCCAAACGAACAATTAGCCAGGGGTTGTGTGTGACTCAAAGAGGATTTAAATGCCAACATGAAAATTTTCCAGGACATAAAACGTTTGCTATTATAAAATACAGAATACATATATACACTGAAGGACTGCCCAACCCATGCCCCAACACACCCTGTTAAATTTTTGCATGCTGCTATTTTCACATATAAATAGCACTTTTTCTGATATCGCTACTTACATATGCATGCAGATTACACATGTAAATCTAATTATTACATGTAAATGATGCCTACCCTTTGTAAAATCACCCCCTTGTTTTCAATTTTGTACATTTGCATGTTAGTTCTGTCATGATCTTGAATGCCATTAAAACCTTGGAGAAAGAGGTGCCCAGTGCCCTGAAAGTTAACTGATGGGATGCAAATCTGAGGGGGTTCTGAATCTTGTATTTTACATTATTCAAGTTGATAGCATGTTTCATTAAAGCATTTTGGGACATTCTATGGATAATATTCAAACAATAGGTGCATGGGGTCATTATAATCCTAGATGGAAAAACTAGATGACACAGAGAGATTAGTTATTTCATTTGGCTGCCAACTCATAATGGTACAGGAAAGACCTTTATATGCAGTGCTACTAGTAAAAGTGAGATCCATAAAGAGAAAAGGCTCATCATTAATGATGGTCTTACAGAGGAAAATCTTGACATAATTGTTATTACTGAACTGGAACTAACAGAGGAAAGAGGGATTGTGATATTTCAAATCTACCCCTCATTTTTCCAGCAAAATAGGGTAAGGGAGCAGGACTACTCTGATCTTCCCAGCCACCCTCACTTTAAATACGTTGAAAATTTCTCAGTGTTCAAGCAGTGACTGCTCACAATTCGTCCATGTATGTATCGTGGTCATTTATAGCTACCAGTGAAGGCACGCAAGAGACTAAAGAATCTTACAGAATTAATTATCAAGTTGAGCCTGAAATCTCTATTACGTTTTGTAGATTTCAGCCTCACACTGGTGATCTCTCTTGTATACTGCTGCAAAATGTCATCTCACCTTTGTAAGCTAGTAGATGAAAACAGATTTTTAAGAATGCACACATAGGGTTGGATAAACAGATGGTTTTTTTTCATGCTATGTGCGAAGGGGCAGAGGTCTAAAAGATGTACTTGCTTTCAATGTTCATGATCTGATCACTTGGCATTAAATTTTTCTTTAATTATGTTAACTTTGCATTTTCACATGAACAAAAAAGCCCAAGTTTTATCATACGGAAGGATTGATATAGAACTACTATATGATGCTTTAAGGGGCAAGATGGTGGATGGAAGATTACATGCATGTGATGATATACGCATTGCATATTACTGCCCCTTTAAAACTTATGCAGAAGGGAATAACTCTATTTTTTCCATTTGATTTTCTCCAAAGCTCTTCAAACAGAAAATAAAATTACATTGGAGCACTGTTGGAGAAAGGCTTGGAATCCTTCAAATACAGAGCCCAGGAAAGTAACCAAGAGAAAGTGGCATGTTGAGATATTCAGGGAAAAAGAAGAAATATTTTAATGCCATTATGTCAGTGTGAATGATTGCTCTAAATGGTTCTTTAAAGTGGAAAAGAAATAATTAGAGAAATCACTGATTATTCACAAATGTGTCAATATTTAAATGACACAGTCAGTGCCGTTATCTGTAGAAGCGGTGGTTCTGAATATACATATGGAGTAGTGAGCACCACCACTATACAGATAACCAGGAATAGTCACCCACTATCTGCACTGCTATGCAGATAAATCTAGGAGAGCAACAAGGCTGTCCTACATTTATCTTCATAGCTGTAGGGATAGCAGACTGAATATCACTAATCTCCTTACAGCTAGGCTGAGGGCCCACAGTCCACCCTCACTCTGCTCCAGCACGATCCAGATAGTGCTGCTGAAAACAAACAGATTGGGCACTTAGCCAATAGTGGCTGACACTATACAATAAGCGCTTTGGAATACTTACCTGAAAGGTTCTTCCCTCATGCCTATTATTTGAGAATAAGATCAAGGAGATTCAGACAGAGCTGAATGAAAAATGTACTGACATTGTACATGTCAAACTCGCTCTATAACAAAATACATAGAAGATGAAGTCCTTTTGGCAGTCTCAGGTAGGTCAAGTTCCTATTCGTCTCCTACAAAAGCAAGTTGCTTGATGATATTCTCCTTTGTGTACGTAATAATTTAAAACTTCATTTCGAGAAGATAGTGTTCCACACCCTATAATTTGGCCTTTTTGAAGCATGTTCTCCACTCTGTTAATAGCTATAATCTATCTGCAAAGTTGCTCCTATTGTGACGTTCTTGAGAGATCAGTTACATCACAATTATTATCTTTTTAAAGTAAGGTTATGGGATTGAATCCATCCCTGTCAGGATTTTGTTCTGCTTGCAGTACAGATTCAGTTTCCAAATCTATAGCCAATAAACCTCTTTATCATCTTGATATTTGAGATTCTGTGCTTATTCCTGCTTGATCTTTAAAACATTTGCTTTAGTTAACTGATGCTGGATTCAGCAAATGAGCATCGTACCTTGGTAGCACTTCCTGCCCAGGGCGTCCAAGGCGTGGACCTCCTTATCTGGGGGCACCAGGAATGCGTCTTTTGGTTCTTGAGGTGACACATGGCCAACTCTACCGCCATGGAGTTGTGTGGCAGCTGCGCTTTTTGGAAGCCTGGGCTCTGGCAGACCAGGTACATTGAGTCCAGCTATCTGCTCACTATGGGCAGCAACACAGGGGTCTCCCACATGTGGAGGAGCAACCGTCCCAGGATCAGGAGAATGGGCATTGTGAGTGCCTCATTCGGAGGGGCCTCATACTGGAAGATCTCATGTTCCTCAGTCCGAGGGTCCTCCTCCAACTTGGTGTTGAAGGCTAGTGCCTTGGCCGTCTCCTGCATGAAGTCAAAGAAAGCCATATCCTCAGGCAGGGACTGGCACCAAATGTTGGAGGGAGATGGGTCCGAAGGCACATCATGGTTTATGACAAGTATCCACGGATTCCTTGTCCTTGGTCTCCCAGTCTGACTTGTAGTCTGGAGGTGTTGAGGGCGGTCCAAGGTCCAGGTTCAGGCCCTGAGCCTGATGGCCCCTGCCCTCCAGAGGCCCTGTGGTTGCAGTTGCAGGCACTCATTGGCGATGATCTCAGTCCCAAGGACTGGGGTCAAGGAACATCTTGAGGCTGTAGCGCTCGAGGATCGGCTCAATGTCCGGGAAAGTCCTCAAGTCGAGGGCCTGGTAGTTGGGAGTGATAACCCAGAACAGCCAAGCATCAGAGCACACTGCTGAGCTAGGAAGGCAGACAAACTGCATTCCAAAGCTGCCATCCTGGTCTTGAGGCCAGATGGCTCCGCAGTCTTTGGTGCAGGCATTAAGGGACTTGGAGGAGGAAGGAGGAACCAAAGAACAGATATGAAGACTGGCAGTGAATCAATGAAGGCTTTGATTGGTGACCCCTACGCGTTTCAGCTGATGGCCTTCCTCAGGCGGTAATATAAAAGAGGGCAAACCTCAAAAAGAACAATATAAATATAATCAATAAATAATGAACGATCAAAATATTAAAAAAGCGTGTACATAAAAACAAGCAAATCTACAAACATTAAAAACAATCATAAATAGCAAACGTAAGAGACAGTCATATATCAATTATTGTCATAAATAACTAATGGTAAAAAAAGAGACTATAAATCACAGAAAACAATATCACATTGTAATATATAGAGTATAATAAATCATATTACATGATAAAATCTATGACTAATAAAAAGTGTAATAAGTCAAACAAATCAAAACGAAGAAATCCATATAAAAAGATGAGGAGGATACACTAAAAAATGTACATTTATAAACGGTACTCTGATCAATTAAGACATAAATAAAAGATAAGGCATAGCTAATCTACATCAAACAAAAGTATGCTTAAGTAAAAAAATCTCATAGAGGAGTAGAATGTACATAAATTAGTTAAATTTAAATTTAAACAATAGAACAATAAAAAAATCGATAAAATAGTGTAAAAGAATAAATTGATAAGATAGTATAAGAATAAATTATATAAATTCCTTCTAAACTGTGCTTTCATATAAAAAACAATATAGATCACTGAAATATAAATAAATAAAACATAAAAACGTTGCATGTTTATTGCATGACTGTAGATACTATAATCCTGGTGCGCCGCAGGGCCGGATCCCGAGGCCGGCCTAGTAACCGGGTCCCCGGGGTCCGAGTCTACGCCGGCAGGCGGTTCCCGCAGGGGCGGGGGGGGATGTGGGGGGAAGGCTGGACGCGGCATCAGCGCGCCGTCCTCACGCTGGTATGGGACGGCGTGATTGGCTGCCAGCAGCTGGGGGCGGGGCAGAGCGGCAGGGAACGTGAGGGTTCGACCGCATGGTCTCCCCCTCTTCCTGCCGGCTCTGCGAGGGAAAAGGTGTGTGCGGCCGCGGCGGTGCTTGATTTTAGGTGCCACGGTTATTAGGGGGTTCGGGCATTGGTCCAAGCTGGTGGGGAGACGCCGAATTGAGAAGGGGGGTGTCTTTTGGTTTTTCTGGGCTTTCGGCCAGCGAGTAGTTAAAAAAAAAAAAAAAACGCGGGGAGGGGGGGGGGGGGGGGTGGGGGGGGGGGCTCGTGGGCAGGCACCGGGGGGCCTTGGGGTATATTAAAAAAAATAATAATAATAAAATAACTCATAAAGGAGTAGCGGATTGTGGGGGTGGGGGCTTTTGCTTGGGTTGGGTGCCATAGTGTTATTTAAAAAATATATATATATACTAGAACAAAAGGAGAGGAAAGGGGTTTGACATTGTTCTGAGGGTCTCGGGGATGGCACGAACCCCGAAAGGGCAGGGGGTGGGTAGGAGGGAGGCGGCTGGGCCGGTAAGAGCGAGGGCCAGCGCTAAGGGGGCAGGGCAGCGAGGGCGTACGGTGACCGGGGTGCCCAGGCCAGCAAGCAGGGGGTCAGCTGCGGTGGGGAGGGCTGGAGGAGTGGGGAGGCAGCCACAATGCAGAGGCATGCAGAGGGGAGCACGGCTGGGGAGGGCAGTCCATGGGGCCGCCCCGGCAGAGTCAGCCTTAGCAGCGGTAGAGACCGCCCGGGCGGAGATGGCAGTCGAGGCCTGCGCTGGCGTGACTGTGCCTGCCCAGGTTGAGCGGCGGAGCGGGGTTGTGGGGTCAGCTCCTGGCGGTGGGGGGGGGGGGGGGCGGGGCTGAGGCAGAGGGGTGGAGTGTAGACCGGTCAGGGCTGGGGCCACTGGGAGCTCTCTACCCTCCTCAGTTTCCGGGGGTTTATACTCCTTCTCCGGTGGGCGTGCGCTTCCCGCCTACTCCAGCTGTGGGGTCCCCCAGTCTGTGGTCTTTCGGGCCCGGGCACTGTCCTGGAATGGGGCCGTGGGGGAGTGGATGGGGCGATTGGGCTGGAGGTGGCCTTGGTGGGCCGGGGTTCATGCAGGGGAGGGGATTAGCCGGGTGGGAGAACATAAGAACATAAGATATGCCATACTGGGTCAGACCAAGGTCCATCAAGCCCAGTATCCTGTTTCCAACAGTGGCCAATCCAGGTCACAAGTACCTAGCAGTTTCCCCAAAAGACACAGGTTCCACAATGCTTGTACTGGGTCAAGCATTGATATACTGGGTCCCTTCTTAATAATGGTTTATGGACCTTTCCTCCAGGAACTTGTCCAAACCTTTTTTAAACCCAGCTACACTAACAGCCTTTACTACATCCTCCGGTAACAAATTCCAGAGTTTGATTACACGTTGAGTGAAAAAATATTTTCTTTTATTAGTCTTAAATAGTTTACCCTGTAGTTTCATTGCATGTCCCCTAGTCTTTCTATATTCTGATAAGGTAAACAATCGATCTACGTTTACCCGTTCCACTCCTTTCATTAATTTATAGACTTCTATCATATCTCCCCTCAGCCGTCTCTTTTCCAGGTTAAAGAGCCCTAACCTTTTTAGCCTTTCTTCATAGGAGTATCCTTCCATCCCCTTTACCATTTTGGTGGCTCTTCTCTGAACCTTTACTAAAATCACTATATCCTTTTTAAGATACGGTGACCAGAATTGCACACAATATTGAAGGTGCGGTCTCACCATGGAACGATATAGAGGCATTATAATATCTTTTGTTTTATTTTCCATTCCTTTCCTTATCATACCTAGCATTCTATTTGCTCTCTTGGCCGCCGCTGCACACTGGGCCGAGAGTTTTAACATGGTATCCACAATGACGCCTAAATCTTTTTCCTGAGTGGTGGTTCCTAATGTGGAACCTTGCATCGTGTCACCAAAGTTTGGGTTGTTCTTCCCTAGGTGCATACCGTTGCACTTGTCCACATTAAATTTAATCTGCCATTTTGATGCCCAGTCTTCTAATTTATCAAGATCCTCTTGCAATTTTCCACAATCCTCTTGGGTTTTAACAACTTTAAATAGTTTTGTGTCATCTGCAAATTTGATAACCTCCTCGTTATTCCACTTTCCAGGTCATTTAGGAATATGTCAAAAAGCAGTGGACCCAGCACAGATCCCTGGGGTACACCACTATTCACCCTTCTCCATTGGGAAAATTGGCCATTTAGCCCTACCCTCTGCTTTCTATCTTTTAACCAGTTCCTGATCCACAATAGTACACTGCCTCCTATCCCATGACTCTTTAGTTTTGCCAAAAGTCTCTGATGAGGGACCTTGTCAAAGGCTTTCTGAAAGTCCAGATACACTATATCAACCGACTCACCTTTGTCCACCTGTTTATTCACTCCTTCAAAAAAACATAACAGATTAGTAAAACAAGATCTTCCTTGTCTAAAGCCATGTTGGCTGTCTCCCATTAGGTCATGACTATCTACATGCTGAGTTATTTTATTCTTTATAATGGTTTCTACCATTTTTCCCGGTACTGATGTCAGGCTCACCAGTCTGTAGTTTCCCGGATCACCCCTGGAACCCTTTTTAAAAATTGGTGTTACACTGGCGATCCTCCAATCTTCAGGTATTAGAGATGATTTTAATGATAGTTCACAGATTACTAATAGCAGGTCTGCAATCTCATATTTCAGTTCTTTCAACACCCTTGGATGTATACCATCTGGCCCAGGTGATTTGCTACTCTTCAGTTTATCTAATAGTTGTAATACATCTTCCCGATGTATCGATATTTCCTTCAATTCTTCCGCACCTTTAAATACCACTTCAGTCATGGGTAACATCCCTACATCTTCCTCAGTAAAGACCGAAGCAAAGAATTTATTCAGTTTCTCCGCTATCGCCTTGTCGCCTCTCAGTGCTCCTTTATAACCCCTTTATCATCTAATGGACCAACTGACTCTCTCAGAGGTTTTTTGCTACGAATGTACTTGAAAAGGTCTTTATTTCGTGTTTTTGCTTCTGCAGCAAGCTTCCTCTCAAATTCTCCCTTTGCCTGCCTTATCAATGCCTTGCATTTGACTTGCCAGTGCTTGTGCTGTTTCCAGGTTTCGTCGTTTGGCTCTTTTTTTCCATTTCCTGAAAGATGCTTTTTTGGCAACAACAGCCTCTCTGATCTCACCTTTAAACCATGCTGGCAGTTTTTTGGACTTCCTTCCACTTTTCTTAAAGCGTGGAATACAGGTGGTCTGGGCTTCCAAGATAGTATTTTTCAACAACACCCAAGCTTGATGTACGTCTTTAACCTTTGCAACTGCTCCTTTTAGTTTTTTCTTAACTGTTTTCCTCATTTATCATAGTCTCCCTTTCGAAAGTTAAAAGGTAGTACTGTGGATTTCCTTACTATCCCTCCTCCACTTATTAAATCAAAGGCGATCATGCTATGATCACTATTGCCAAGTGGCCCCAACACCCTTATCTCTTGCTCTAGATCTGGTGTTCCACTAAGGACTAAGTCTAATATGGCTTCCCCTCGGGTCGGTTCATGAACCAGCTTCTCCAAGAAGCAGTCATTTATTTCATCTAGGAACTTTATCTCCCTAGCATGTCCTGACGTGACACTAACCCAGTCGATACCGGGGTAATTGAAATCACCCATTATTATTACTGCGCTGTAACTTTTGTTAGCTTCCTTGATTTCTTTGAGCATTTCATCATCCATTTGGTCATTCTGGCCAGGCGCTCGATAGTACACCCCCACTGCCATCGCTTTCCCCCTTTTACATGGAATTTCAATCCATATAGATTCTACAGCAAATTTTGTTTCCTGCAAAACTTTAATCCTTTCTGACTCAATGCCCTCTCTAACATAGAGAGCAACCCCTCCACCAATTTGATCAGCTCTATCATTACGATATAGTTTGTACCCAGGTATCACAGTGTCCCACTGGTTGTCCTCCTTCCACCATGTCTCTGATATTCCAATCATATCTAACCTTTCATTTAGTGCTATATATTCTAACTCTCCCATCTTATTTTTTTAGACTTCTAGCATTTGCATACAAGCATTTTAGAGATTGTATGTTATTCATCTTAATTTGGCTATTGTTAGACATGGGTAATTTGGGATCTTTAAGCTGTGTCTGCTCCATACTTGAGGGCATTTGGGCTACTTTACTCTTTTGTGGAACCTCCGCCTGGAGTTGGGGTGGTGGGGGGAGTGGGTTGGCCAGGGATTCTGGGTCTGTTGCTGCTGGCTTCTCTTCGTCTCTTCCTGCACAGGTCCCAGAGAGTGGCAGCCTACGACTTAGCATGTCAGACGCTTGCAGTATCGGCGGTGGCACTGGGACAACCCCTGCGGTGGTGCAGCCCAGCGTGGAACCGTCCGACCAGACCATGAGCACAGCAGCAGTGGCCAACACAGAAGCGGGTGAGTATGTGGGCGGAGGGGATGGGGCGGGCGTACAGGATGTGGGTGTTCCTGTCGGCAAGAAGGCGAAGGCGAAGCGCAGGCGGGGCCGCCGTTGCAGGCGTGATTCCTCTTCTTCGTCAGGCGACTCATCAGGGGATTCGGCGATAGTGGCAGTTGCGAGGGGTGAGGGGCAGGGAGCTGCGGTGGTTCGTTGCGCGGAGCTTTGGGAGGGTGTGCCGAGGATGTTGTAGCATCGGATCAAGCGGCGCAGATATATCGATATTTTTCGCTTGCTGGAGGGGCGGAAACGCTCGGGGGAGAGCAGGAAAAAGCGTAAGGAGGATGAAAAAGCCGGGAGGGTCCGGAAGGTTTCCCGGAACACCCTCAATTGGACCCGGGCCTTTTTGAGGTTAGCCAGCGTGTGGGGTCATTATTATCCAGGGCAGTATGGTGCCCTGTTGGCTTATGCGGATACAATTTTAGCAGCCTCACAGGCCCATGACAGTTGGGCCTGGTTGAATTACGATGAGGAGTTCAGAGATATGATGGAAGAAAACGGGAGCTTTCTTGGGGGATAAAAGAGATTAATTTGTGGCTCACACAACTGTCAGCAAAAAGCAGGGTGGGGGGTGCGGCGGGGGCGGGGGGCAAGCAGGTGGCTCCGACGGCTTCGGTTAGCTTGCGGCCCTTTCGAGTGCCTGGTGTCTCTGTTACGCAGCCGAAGGGGAACGTCGGGGGGAGGGGGGTGGAGACGTGTGCTGGCGTTTTAACAAATCTTCGTGTCCGTTCCCAGATTGTAAGTTCCGGCACGCCTGTTCTCTCTGCGGGAGCGGTCATTCGGCCGCAAAATGCAGCCGTAAAGGGGTTGGGGGACCCTCAGCGGGGGGTAAGTGAGGGAGTAAGCTTGGCGTTGGCTCCTACGCCCATACAAATCAATGCCATGCGTCCTTGGTTAGTTCGTTATGGGGGGTCCCGTCGGGGGCGGGCGTGGGGGATAATATTGTCAGGGTTTGTGGAGGGCTTCCGCATTCCATTGGAGGGTATGGTAGAGGGCGGGCAGGCGGGCTAGGAACGCTAGTTCTGTAACAGCACTGGCTGACGTCGTGCATAGGGAAATCGTGGCCGAATGCGCTTTGGGCCGCATTGCTGGGCCTTTTCAGGAGCCTCCTTTTTCCCCTTTTGTGGTTTCGCCATTGGGAGTTGTGCCAAAAAAGGTGCCGGGTAGTTATAGATTAATCCATAACTTGTCCTGTCCGCCTGGCAATTCGGTAAATGACCGCATTCCTAGGGAGTTGTGCACAGTGCGTTATGCTTCTTTCGATGCGGCGGTTGCATTGGTACGGCAGTGCGGCTGCGGGGCCCTGATGGCGAAGGTTGACATTGAGTCAGCCTTTCGTTTGTTGCCGGTGCATCCCTCGGCGTTCCCGTAGCTGGGGTTTCAGTTCGACTCACGGTTTTACTTTGATAAGTGCATGCCGATGGGTTGTTCGATATCATGCGCTTACTTTGAGGCCTTCAGTACATTCGTACATTGGGTCTTGGAGCAGATGACGGGTTTCTCCACCATCGTCCACTACCTAGATGATTTCTTCTTCGTGGGGCCTGGCCAGGCCGGGACGTGTGCCGCGTTGTTAGAAGCGTTTCAGCACTTGGCAGGTGACTTTGGAATCCCTATAGCGTCAGACAAAACTGTGGGTCCAGTGACGTGCCTTACCTTTTTAGGTATAGAGATAGATTCTGGGAAGATGGTGGTGCGTTTGCCGGGGCAAAAAGTGGACCGGCTGAGGGAATTGGTGGGGGCAGTGGGCTCTGCGAACAAGACTACCCTCCAGGTTCTTCAGTCCCTGGTCGGACATCTCAACTTTACGTGTCGGGTTATTCCCATGGGGCGCCCCTTTGCCCGGCGGTTGTCCTTGGCAATGGCAGGGGTGCGGAAGCCATATCACCATATTCGGGTGTCACCCGGAATGCGTGAAGACTTGCGGGTATGGGATGCCTTTTTAGCCAATTTCAATGGATGCTCGGTTTTGCAGTTGCCGGAGCTGACGAACATGGATCTTCAACTGTTTACGGATGCGGCGGGTGGTTCCGGATTCGGGGCGTACTGCCAGGGGGCTTGGTGTGCTGAGGCTTGGCCCGCCGACTGGGTAGCGGCTGGGTTGACCTGCAATATTACATTTTTGGAACTGTTCCCCATTGTGGTGGCACTGTGGGTATGGCCGGAGCAGTTACGGAACCGGCGGGTGGTTTTCTAGTGTGACAATACCGCGGTGGTGGAGGTTATCAACCGCTTGTCACCCAAGTGCACGAGAGTGGCGGCACTGACGAGGGTGTTCGTTTTGGCTTGTCTGCGGTTAAATGTCACTGCGAGGGCGCGACATGTGCCAGGCACTCAGAATTCCATTGCTGATGCTTTGTCACATTTTCAGTGGTCTCAGTTCTGGCTGTTGGCTCCGGACGCAGACGAAACGGCCGCAGTGGTGCCGGATCATCTTCAGCAGGTTGGGACCCTGGTATGATGGCGTTGCTGGCGGCATCGGTGGCACGTGGAACATGGGAAAAGTATTTGCGTGGATACTCTCAGGTGAGTAGATTCTTGGGTACGTTGGGATGGGGGGGAGGGCGAGTCCCGGACGAGTTTATGTGTCGCTTTGTCCTTTGGGTGAAAAGGGAAGGCTGGGCCAGATCAGCGGTTACGGCGGCTATAGCTGGGTTTTCCTTTTTCTGTAAGGCGGCCGGGTGGGGAAACCCTCGCATAGCCTTTTTGGTGAAGCGCATGTTGGCTGGGTGGGCCAGGGTGGGTCCCCAGTTACGTGATTGGCGGCTTCCGGTGTCGCATGAACTGCTACTTCAGATTTGGGAGGTGCTCCCGCTTATTGCGGTTTCGGATTTCGAGTCTGTGCTGTTTTGCGCGCTGTTTGTAACTGCATTTTTCGGAGCGTTCCGCGTGTGCGAGCTGGTACCAAGGTCTGCAAGAGTGGGCGCGTTTGGGGGTCTGGATGTTAGGCACGTGGTGCTTGAGGTGGCTCAGGTACGTATATATATCCCGCAGTCCAAGACCGATCAGGCGGGAAAAGGGGGTTGGGTGATACTGTGGGCTATTTCTCCTTTGCCATCCTGCCCGGTGCATAACCTGCAGAACTATTTACAGCGGCGTGCAAGGACTCCGGGTTATTTGTTTCTTCATGAGAATGGGAGGCCGGTGACGCAGTTCCAGTTTATGGCTGTGTTGCGTTTGGCTCTGCGCCAATTAGGTTGTGATGAGAGGCGTTTTGCCTCGCACTCCTTCCGGATCGGTGCTGCTACAAGTGCAGCGGCAGCGGGACTTGAAGGGCAAGTCATATAGTGCATTGGCAGGTGGCGCTTGGGCGCATACGAGGGATATGTCCGGCCGCAGGCATCCTGACCTGGGCTAGGAGCGGTCAAGGCAGGTCGGGGCCGTCTGACATGAGGTCTTGCAGTGTGCTGTTCCTGTGGGGGGGGGGGGTTGGGGGGGAGGAATTAATCTGTTTATTCCTTTTGCAGATTTGCCCGCTGGTTGCAGCCCGCTTTGTCTTCTTACAGATGGGGTCTTCCCCGAGAGTGGTGGATCATCGGACATTCATTCGTTTATTGGGCCGAACGCCGGGCAGTGTTGCGGCCCCTAGGAAGGCACCTTGGCCTGGCGGCATCGGGAGTCCGGCTGCGTTGGATGGGAGAGCGTGGCATGAGATGGGGTCAGCTTGTGCCCTTCATACAGTCAGAAATTGGACAACGGCAGTGGCCAGTCGGGCTGTTGCTTCATCTGGGTGGCAACGATGTGTCGATCTGGTCTTGCAGGCAGCTCATTTGCACGGTTCAGAAGGACATTGGACTTTTGTGTGATCTACTACCGGGGGTTGCCATTATTTGGTCTGATATCATCCCGCGCCCGGCCTGCTGGTTCCAGCGGCGGTGGTCCCGCGGCTTAGTCAAGATTAACCGGCAGATTGGGCGTTGGGTACAGCAAATTGGGGGGAGACAGGTTTTGCACCAGTGGGCTGAGGTGCGGTGCTTGGGGCTGTATCACACGGATGGAGTGCATTTGGCCCCTGTTGGACAAGACTTGCTGCTAAATGACTGGCAGGAAGTGCTGGAGGGCTGGGTTTGGTCACAGCTTTCTTCTGGGGGGGCGGCACAAGGATAGGCGGGGCAACCTTGTGCCGGTGGCGGGGTAACGAGCTAGCGCTAGTCGACCCGGCGGGTCATATAAGGCTGATGCCGGATTTGAGGGAGCGGAGTGCTCCTTAGGTTGGGAGAGACATCACTGTTGGGGTCTCTGCCCGGTGGAAGGCAACTGGTGCCTGCCTTTGCTAATAATACGGCGAGGCGGGCGGTAGGGGGAATGGGGGGAGGATGATGCACCACCTTGCTAATATACGGCTGGTGGGGGGCATCATCCGGATTGGGGGGTGGGGGTCGGGGGGGGAGAATTTTATTTGAAATTTGAATGTTGTGTTGGCCCATGTTGGGCCGGTCTTGGATTTGTTAATAAAGCTGCGACCAAATGGTTATTCCAAACATGTTATTGTTGTGTGTTTTTTGGAGATAGGAAAAGGGGGGGGGATGAGGGGACAAGGCGGGGTAGGTGTTCTATGGCGGCAGGCGAACCGGGCATCCGCATACCCTGGTTACTAAAAAATAAGGGTATAAAAAAAAATTTATTTTTGTATAAAACTAATCTTGAGTATCAAAAAGATGGGAATAAAGGAGGAGCTTTTAATCACTGCAAAGATATCTCTAAAGCGCTGACATAAACTTAGAAGTAAAAACGATTGCAAAATGAACCAGCTGAATAGTAAACTTGATATGGAGGGGAACTGGCACAGAACTATCTCAAAATGCACTAGAGCTTGTGGACGCTACAAAACCGCTAGCGTGCAAATATTTAGATATACGAGACAATATTAACCTCAATGAGTGCCGCTTCTGAGTAAAAGACTTTATCGGGTTCCAGATGTTATCACAATTATAAAGAAGTGCTACAGTTTATATATCAAGGGCAAAAATATGAATTCTATTGTGAACATAGCATTTGAAATCTAACATTCAACTTTGTTTTGATGCGGCATTGATCCGGAGAAAACATTCTCTTGTAGAATTTAGGCACTTTGTCTTCACAACATTTGTGGTGCGTTCACAATAGAATTCATATTTTTGCCCTTGATATATAAACTGTAGCACTTCTTTATAATTGTGATAACAT
This sequence comes from Ichthyophis bannanicus, assembly GCA_033557465.1. Taxonomy (NCBI): domain Eukaryota; kingdom Metazoa; phylum Chordata; class Amphibia; order Gymnophiona; family Ichthyophiidae; genus Ichthyophis; species Ichthyophis bannanicus. The sequence goes on from CM066032.1 coordinate 646,995,013, forward strand.
CTGGAACCCGATAAAGTCTTTTACTCAGAAGCGGCACTCATTGAGGTTAATATTGTCTCGTATATCTAAATATTTGCAACGCTAGCAGTTTTGTAGCGTCCACAAGCTCTAGTGCATTTTGAGATAAACGTTCTGTGCCAATTCCCCTCCATATCAAGCTTACTATTCAGCTGGTTCATTTTGCAATCGTTTTTACTTCTAAGTTTTTTTCAATGGTTTAGTGTACAATGTCAGCGCTTTAGAGATATCTTTGCAGTGATTAAAAGCTCCTCCTTTATTCCCATCTTTTTGATACTCAAGATTAGTTTTATACAAAAAGAAAAATTTTTTATACCCTTATTTTTTAGTATAGTATCTACAGTCATGCAATAAACATGCAACGTTTTTATGTTTTATTTATTTATATTTCAGTGATCTATATTGTTTTTTATATGAAAGCAGTTTAGAAGGTATTTATATAATTTATTCTTATACTATCTTATCAATTTATTCTTTTACACTATTTTATCGCTTTATTTATTGTTCTATTGTTTAAATTTAAATTTAACTAATTTATGTACATTCTACTCCTCTATGAGATTTTTTTACTTAAGCATACTTTTGTTTGATGTAGATTAGCTATGCCTTATCTTTTATTTATGTTTTAATTGATCAGAGTACCGTTTATAAATGTACATTTTTTAGTGTATCCTCATCTCTTTTTATATGGATTTCTTTGTTTTGATTTGTTTGACTTATTACACTTTTTATTAGTCATAGATTTTATCATGTAATATGATTTATTATACTCTATATATTACAATGTGATGTTGTTTTCTGTGATTTATAGTCTCTTCTTTTACCATTAGTTATTTATGACAATAATTGATTTATGACTGTCTCTTATGTTTGCTATTTATGATGATTGTTTTTAATGTTTGTAGATTTGCTTGTTTTTATGTACACGCTTTTTTAATATTTTGATCGTTCATTATTTATTGATTATATTTATATTGTTCTTTTTGAGGTTTGCCCTCTTTTATATTACCCCCTGAGGAAGGCCATCGGCCGAAACACGTAGGGGTCACCAATCAAAGCCTTCATTGATTCACTGCCAGTCTTCATATCTGTTCTTTGGTTCCTGTTATCTTCTACAGATATTAAGGGACTTGGGCAAGGCGCCATCGAGGGGAAGTCCTCGACCAGGATAGCCTTGGGGGTGTGGGGCTGGTCACCAGATGCTGACAATTCCCGTTGGGGTATTTTGGCTGACTGCCCCCACTCCTTCCCTTTGGACTCGCGATGGGGGCTGCGGGTCTAGGGTCCATGGAACTTTCCCACTTTCCCAGACTTGTCAGCTGTGGTCTTTGAGGGTTTCTGGCTTCTCTTGGGCTCTTCCTCCATGGTGTTCCGGCTATAGGACTCACGACCTCAGGGCTCCGAGGCAGCATGGTCTCCACAGGGTTCCATAGGGGGCCCTGGAGTGCAGTGTTGCCACAGACTCCAGTGCAGAGTCCATCTTGTGAAAGAAGGACTCCTGCTGTTGCTGAAGCTCTTAATGGCCTTGGTGGTCATCATCTTGCAGAGACCATAGTCCAAGGGGTCATGGTCTGGCCCGAGGCAGTGGAGGCAGCAATCATGTGGATCGGTGCACAACATGGTATGGGCACATCGGTCACGGTGTTTAGCACATCATGGTCAGCCATTTCAAATAATTAGATGTGTGGTGGCAGTCCAATAATATATTTGGAGTATGTATTTACATGCAGATTTCTTCAGCCAGGAAATATTGACTGTGGTAACGAAAGCACATTTTGCACTTTCACTTCCAAGCATTGCAGCCATCAAACAAGCACTTGTTTCCCACCTTATTAGTGGTCAGAAGCAGATATAGGTATGGATGCCATGGTATTCAGGGCCTGATGTGCTTGTGCTGTTCAGAAAGAACACCATGATGTGCATTTCCCGTGCTAAACCAAGGGAATACCTACAGAACACCTTCATTCTACATGGACATTCTTGCACCAAGGATATCTATATATCTGGCTTCTAAAATGGCCCTAGGGATGTCTCTGTTTTGCACATCTTAGTGTCTGTTTTCAAATGTTTGATTTATGAACAGGGTTTTTAAAATGACCCCTTTGGTAAAAATGTGAGGGCTGATGTGAGGCCAAAAGGCACTATGAGATACTGAAGTGATGTTTCTCTATGACAAATTGGAGAAATTTCCTGCGATAGAGATGCATCTGTGTATGGGTATAGGCATCCTTTAAAAACAGAAAACATAGCCAATCTTCATTTTGAAGGCAGGGCATCAGGGTGCTGAGGTAAATCATTCTGAACTCCTCTCGAACTGGAAATCTGTTCAGGTTCCTCAGGTTTAGGTTGGGACAGAATCCCCATGTCTTCTTTGTCCTTCTTGTCCTGATGGAATCAGAGCTGTTGGATGGAACTCTGAGGGCAATTTGGTAGGAGCTTGAATAGATACAATTGATATCTCAACCAGACAATCTTAAGAACGCAACTGTCAGAGATAATTAGAGACTACCGGTTTGCAAAGGGTGCAGGAACCAGTACTAGAGCACTGGCTATGTTCTTGAGGATCCAGCCCAAATCTCATCCCAGGTTTTGACTGGGAAGCAAGCTAGGATTTTTGGGAAAGAGAAAGGGGAGAGTTAGTTAAAGACTGGGAAGAGGCTGGGGAAGTAGAAAAACATATGTGCAATGAGAGGGCTGCATTGTTGTTGCTTTTATTGTTAAGTGCCACTGAATCTGTGTCAACTCATGGCGACCCTCTGGATAGTTGTCCTAAATGATGTTCGGTCTTCAGTCAGGTGGTTATGTTGATAGAGTAGCATCCATAGCAGCTGTTATTGTATCGATCTCGCTCATTGCTAGTCTTCCTCTTTTGCTTTGACCTTCAACTGTAACAAGCATGATGTTTTTTTCTATTCTCTCTCTTTGCATGATGTGTCCAAAGTATGAAAATCAAAGTCTTGTCATATGAGTTTCTAAAGAAAGTTTAGGTTTGATCTCCTTTAGTACTGACTGGTTTGTTCTACGGGCAGTCCATGATATACATACTATTCTTCACCAGCACCATAATTCAAAAGGTATCGATTTTCTTCCTATCTTTTTCACTGTCCAACATTTGCATCCATATGATGTTATTGAAAATATCATGGTTTGGATAAGTCTAATCTTTGTATGGAGAGAGACATCTCTGCTCTTGAGAATCTTGTCTAGGTCCATCATAATCATTCTGCCAAGAGCAATGAGTTTGATTTTCTGACTGCTTGTCGTTTCTTTATTGATTACTGATCCAAGCAGGTTAATGTTGCCCACTATTTCAATTTTTTCTCCATCAATGATGAACTTATTGATTTTGCCAGTTGTCAGATCTTTGTCTTGTTAAGGTGCGGGCCCATTTTAAGACTATGTTTCTTGATCTTGAGAAACAAATGTTTCAATGGTAGATGAAATGTGGTAGATGCAGAAAAAAGGGGGAGATTGACGATTGGATGGTAAGAAAGAGAAATAAAATCTAAGTTGATAGAGAAAAAAATAAATTGAAGAAAGCTGAAAGGAAAAAATCAATGTCAGATGTAAAGAAGTGAAGAAGACAGGAGGGGAGAGAAGTGGCAGATGGAATGCAGACCCTAGAAAGCAAGTTAAGACAGAGGAAAGCAGAAACCAGATATTGGGATCAAACATGATTAGAGAATGAAATGCCCAGCCAACAAATTTTATTTTCAATTAAGTGCTTTGAATACATCAGTCTTTGAAATTTACATGTTCTATCTTTATATTTTACACAGTACAGGAGTATCTGCATCTCTTTCTATTTCTCTGGTATTGTACTGCATTCAGACTCTGGCTTCTTTGGTTTCAATTTAATTTTTGACTACTCAATTCTATTTTAGTTTGTGATAATTTATTCTATATTTGGTGAGGATCTAGCTATATTCTGAGTATGTAATCGAGGGCAGGTATTCTGTTAGTATTATGTTTCTATATGGGGATCTTTAGAAATCTGGCTTTTTCAACTTTCCAGATAGATTAATGGATGTTCTACTGTCCACTGCAATATTTATAATGCTGCTCTTTTCTGGGTAAGCTCCTTCTATGAGTCTTGGAAGTTGATGCTGTTATAGTATGGTACATTGTCCCGAGTGAATTTTGCAAGGTTTTGTATTACTTTACAATATCCCCAGTTCTGGTGAGGGTTTATATTGCTTGGAACATACTATCAACAACTTTATCCACTTTCTCATCTTTGCCTCCCATCTATACTACTACAACCTGTTCCTCATTGGTCTACCACTGAATCATCTCTCCCTTTCAAGCCATGTAAAACTCAGCTGCACAGCTAATCTTCTGCCAGTGTCACTGTGCTCATGTAACCCTTCTTTCTCTTGTCACTTCATCGGCTCCCTATCCATTTCCGCATACAGTTCAAACTTTTCCTAGGGACCTACAAGTGTATTCACACTGCAGATCCTTATTACGTTTCCTCTCTTATCTCTCCTTACAACCCTCCTCTGGAATTCTGATCATCAGGCAAACTGCTTATCTTTGTGCCCTTCTCTTCTACTGCCAATTCCAGACTATGTTCATTCCACCCTGCTGCACCATATGCTTGCAACAGACTACCTGAGTCAGTATGTCAGGTTCATTTGTGGTCCTATTCAAACTAAAACTCACCTCTTCAAGGCTGGATCTTGACCCCCTTATTTAACACCCATGTGCCCTTTTAATCATTTCCTTTAAGAACTACCCGTCCCCTGTTTGCTCTGCTTGTCTTTTTGAATAGATTGTAAACTCTTATGTGCAGCGCTACATAAATGATAAATCGTAGCAGTAGCAGTACTGTTACTGAGGTGACACCCAAATCTGGTTATTTTTTGAATGTTGAGTTCTGTTGGGAGAGGGGTTTCTGTGGATACAAAATATTTGTGTGTTCAAAAAGAAAAAGTGAGAACCACAGCGCAATTTGATGCCAAAATAGGTTATAATTATTAGTTATGATAATTCAATTTTGGTGCTATAAATTAAGCTATGTTTCTCACTTTTTCTTTTTGAACCTTAATAATTAAACTACTGCTACAATTTTGGCTGCATATAAACAGCACTGGAAAGTTTTTAAAAATATATATAACACCTGGGAATATGTTGCTTTTTTTATTCTTGGGGCAACCCATCTGACCAGTGTGGTAAGTGAGGGGACCTCCTGCTCTCTGACTAGAGTTCTGAGGCGGTCCTTCCATTTTGGGTGCTGGGGGGAGAGGGAGCAGCTCATCTCTCACCTCATGTAGCAGATTGTGCCCTTGCACATATACGAGGACATTATCTATCTTGTCCATGGAAAAAATACTTCTCCACATGAATGAAAGTTTCTGGTCTCTGTTAGGATGCATTTGAACATCCTGATTTATTCATATGTTCCACACCAATGCAATTTAACTTCCTGCTTTTCATTCCCGATATACCAAATTACATAGTAAATGATAGCAAATAAAGATTAAAATGCCCCATCCGGTCTGCCCAGCAGGTTCTAAGATACCTAACACAGTAAATTACTTTTATGTTTCAGAATGAGAAAGGTAAAAGAAAACAAAGAAATAACTGACGTCAACTCAGAGTGAAAACAGAGTAAAAACACACAACGCACACATACATAAAGAAACTCTTTCCTGCCCCTGAGCCTTCAGGGAATTACATGAACTTTTGAACCAGAGATGTAGAGCCTGATCCCAGTCTGTTCCCGCTTTAATAAACATCATTTTTTTCCTTCAATTCATTAAGATTCAGAGCAAAAAAATTGCTGAAGAGGAGTAATTTAACATGTGCTGCATATGCTACAGATGGATCTTACCTATGGATGCTTATTAAATCTATGCATGATTGCTCTAGACAAAATTAATCACATTGCTTTTCTCTCTTGAGAAAAGAAACAGAAAACAAAACCCAGGACAAGATAGTTCAAAAATGCAATTTTTTAAAAATAACCATAGAGGACAAATAATACTTAGGTGTAGCAAATAGAGAACATCTCACAGAGGATAATTTTCAAAGCCATGTTTGTGGGTGAATAGTGAATTTATGCACATAAACTGATTGTCTGAAAATTACTCTCCCTCAATACTGCTAAAAAATGCATGCAGTGTTGCAAAACACACACACTTTCGTCTGTAATTAGAAAAGACACATCTGAGGATGTATTTAGATTGAAGGAGGGAAAGAAGGTACATAGATTCAATTTTCAAAACTATGCATATTATTTACATTGAAAAAACTGCCCTTTGATACACACTACCCGCAAAACACTTCAAAGTGAAGGCATGTACATAAATTAGTCTAAGTCCATAGGTTAAAATACATTCAGGGACTGTAGTTTGGAGACCTTAATATACAAATGGATCACCAAATAAAACAATTTGTGCCATGAAAAAAATTTACTGAAAAATAAATGTTTAAGTAAATTCCTCATTACGAACATTAAAGCATTTTTTTTATAAGAAAACAATTATTAGAACATATATAACAACAATGCTAACATAACAGGAAGACAGAAAAGTTAAAAATTAAAACTTACTAGATAGCCCGAAGGCTTGGCACTGAAATACAAACCATGGAAGTTACTGGATCAAATCCATCTATGTTCAGCAGCAGCCAGGTGTTTTAATATGACAGTCATGTTAATGGGCTTTAAGAAATTGTCATATAGGGGAGCTCCCAGGGAATGTTTTTTTACGATATATACTCTAGGGTATGCATCTAAGATGTATACCCTAGAGGAGAGGAGGAACAGGGGAGATATGATACCCTTTAAGTATTTAAACGTCTGTATTAATGAACAACCAACCTTTTTCAAATGCGGGGAAACTGCATAACTAGAGGGCATAAAATGAAGCTGCAAGGAAGTAAACTTAAAAGCAATGTTAGGAAATACTTTTTCACTGAAAGGGTGGTGGATGCTTGGAATGCCCTCACGATAGAGGTGGTGGGGACAAATACAGTGACGGAATTGAAAATGGCATGGGGCAGACACAGTGGATTCCTTTACAGCAAGAGGATGAAATCAAAACATTTAAATATCTTTTATACTTCAACAAATAGAGGTGGTTACCTTCACAGAGAAGCAGATAGAACTACTCTAACCACCTTACTGGGCAGACTAAATACAGGTCTTTATCTGCCATCATATACTATCTTACTATATAATATCTTAATGTCTGGCCAAAAGTTCTGTATTTGCCAGCATCAAGTTAAAAATATAAAAAGACTTATGAGGTTAACTCCAAAGTTCATGGTATAATTTTTTTTTAAGTATCATCGTTCAAGTCAGTGGTTACAAACAAGTAGCCATGGATGCAGTCTTCATCTGTGGCACCTGAGCCACAGTCAAAAGTAACTGGCAATGGAACATGCTTATCACCTTAACCCTGGGAGTACCGATGGGGTCAAAAGTGACCCCAATGTAAGTTTCACAACGCGTATCTCGGAAACTAGTTGTTCAAGAATGCAATCTTTTTATGACTTTTCACATGTCAATATTCTCTTTATATTGCACCATGAGAGGAATAATTTTCATCCGCTAGGTGACGCTAGTGATGAATTGCAGCACAGAGTACCAGTGGGGTCATTTTTGACCCCAGTTGCTTACATCCGGTTTGAATCGTGATACAATTTGCAGTTTTGTGAATTTTTTGATCTGACAAAGGTATTTATCATTAATTATGTATCATTTATTTTTTGTACTCTTATTTTATGAAAATTACACATTTTCTGTGATTGATATCATACGTTCTCTCATTATTTCCAATGAAATGTAAAGGCTTTCGGCTCATTCATCACGATTATTGTACACCTATAGTAAAACTGCTTTGCGATTTATTCAACTTTATCTTTATTTATTTTAGGTTATTGTTTATGATGTCAAAACTAAAGTATTCAGCTGCCCAAATAAGAGAAATATTGCAATGAGATGCTGACAGTGACGTCTCTGAGTCGTCTGATGATGCAGCATATTCAGCAAGTGAAGAAGCATACCAGCCAAGTTCGGGCGATAAATCTGATGACAGTCATGATTCAGATGGCAACAGCAGTTGGTCGCCAAGTGAATGTGAGACTGATGTTGAGCTGGTAACATCACCTACAGCAAAGAGTCAAGTTACAGGTCGAGGCTGTGCTGGACGGGGAAGAAGGCAGGAGTCCTCGGTGTCAGTATCATCTGTGAGGAATCTTAGTTGTGGTCATAGAGGAGCTAAGAGGTCATCAACTATAAGCACAAATGTTGCCATTGAAGCCTATGTATCTAAGGATGCCATATCATGGAACAGGAAACCTATAAAGCAAGCTGCTGGAAGATACGCCAGAGCTAATGTCATGCCCGTACAACAAGGTCCTACAAGGTATGCTGTACGAAATGTTGATGGCCCTCTCGCAGCATTCCACTTGTTCATGAGGAAGAACTTATTGAATGAAATCATGATGTGGACGAGCAAACAAGGAAGACACATTTATGACGACACCTGAAAAGATTTGACAGACGGAGAATTTCAATGTTTTCTTGGACTTCTGATCCTCTCAGGCGTGTACAAGTCACAAAATGAATCCATAGTTCAGTTGTAGAACCTTGAAGATGGTCGTTCTGTTTTCGGCAAAAATATGGCCCATAACCGTTTTCAGCAAATTTCTTGTGTTCTCAGATTTGATGATGCAACCAACAGATGTGAACAACAAGGCGTGGATAAACTTGCTCCAATCAGACACGTTTTTGATACCTGGGAAGCAACTCTAAGTGACACCTTTGTTCCTGGTGAAAATGTTACCGTGAATGAGCAACTGCTTACATTTCGTGGCCATGTTCCGTTCGGACAATATATTCCCAGCAAACCTAGGAAATATGGCATAAAGCTATGGATGTTGTGTGACAGTGCAACGTCATATGTTCTGCATCTTCAAGTATATACAAGAAGGGAACTCGGACAAAACAGGGAACAGAATCAGGGTGAAAGGGTTATGCTGCAACTCACTGAAAGATTGACGCGATCTGGCAGAAATGTTACTGTTGACAATTTCTTCTGCAGTTTATCCCTGTCACAGAAATTACTAGAAAAACAAATGACACTTTTGGGGACAATTCAAAAGAACAGAAAAGAATTACCTCCGGAATTTGTAACAGCAAAGGGCCGAAAGGTATTCACTTCACTGTTTGCCTTTCGCGATGATGCCACTCTGGTTTCCTATTGCCCGAAGAAAGGAAAAGTGGTTGTTCTTCTGAGCAGTTTGCATGATCAAGAAGAAGTAGATAAAACACGTCCAGACAAAAAAACACGCATGATCTTGGACTATAATTCTAGTAAAGGTGGAGTAGATACGGCAGATCAAATGTTGCGCACGTATACCACAAAACGAATGACAAGATGATGACCAGTGACAATCTTCTACAACATGTTGGACATCAGTGCTTTGAACGCCTTCATTGTTTGGATGTCACTAAATCCAGAATGGCAGTCCAAGTCAAAGCACAGATGTCGTCTATTCCTCTTGGAATTAGGAAAGCAGCTGCTTCAGAGTAATTGCAGCGAGACTTCTTCCAGCATTGAAGAAGCCACTGATGCTGTTTTCAATGTTGGGATCCCAAAGAAAAGGGCAAGGTGTCACTGCTGTTCCAAAGAAAAAGACAAGAAAAGCAACATAGTTTACACCTCCTGCAAGCGCAATGTTTGCAAAGAACATTCAGAAATTGTCTGTCTCATGCAAATGACTGTAGTACTTTACTGTGTTCATCAAGTGCATGCAAAAACTGCTTTCATGGCAACTCTTCATGTAATTTTATGATAAAGCATTAAATTTCAAACCATTTAACCTTCATATAATAAATAATTAATTCGGAATAATATTTTGTCTGTTTAGTTTAAAATTTTCATGGTTAACAATTAAAATTTGTCGTGGGTTCATTTATGACCCCAACGGTATTCAGTGTGTGTAAAAAATCTTGGTAATTCCAGGGTTAAGATCCACATAGAGGACTGCCCCCTACAGGTACAAGTTTAGGTATTTCACTCATATAACCTAGCCCAGAGGCTAACTTTTCCTGAAAGAGGTGTAGTTTCTATAATGCAGTTACCAGGATCTCAACAGAGTTAGATTCCTTTGCTGAGCCCAAGTATTGTAGAGCAAGTGCAAGCTTCCAAATACAGGCCAAGTAATTTCTTGATGTAGCTCAATCTGGGTCCAAAGGAGGTCTCAGCAATTGAATACTATTTTATTTAATAATAACCTGCCTTTCCTAATTACATTTATAAGGTGGCTTACGCTGACCTTACAAAATAGAAACACAAAGATAAAATAAAAAATGGTCAAGTATTTTCCCTTCACAACTATAGGGGCAATTCATAAATCCACATGGTTGGGATCCACTATGACAAACAACCACTTACTTGAGGCACAGTTTATATCTGCAAAAGGGAAAGTTGTTACTATCCTGCTTTTACCTTATAAAAAAGAATCTGTGGAAGAACAGCCAACTTCTGCAATGCATCTAAATTAGTGCAACATTGCAGTTTCAGAGCCAAGCTTCTCAGTGCTGTACTTTCTGCAGAAACTCCTGCACTGAAATGACTTAATACTGTGTGCAGGTTCTGTACAGAATCTGCCTGCACTAGAAGTCCCTGATGCACTTTACCATGCAGTCTTCCAGCACTGACTTCTTCTGCATTGTGGATGGTGGAACCTTCTGTGCTTGCTCCAAGTGCCTTCTGCACCGATGTTCTCTGCATCAAGACCTAGAGCATTTCATGATGTAGCCTCTGCTTTTTTGAAGAGTGCATACTTTAAGGATGTCTCCTACGGAGCATTTCCTTCATTGTATCTTTTGAGGTGGATCCACTTCCAGGAATTGAGTGACATTTCCTATTTCCTTCTGCTAAAGATGCCAAGGCTTTCAAAGGAACAGAGTTGTTCTTCTCATTTTTTTTTTTTATTGAAAGGCTTCCAAAGAATACATAGAATTATAAACCACAAAGATCTTCCAAAAAAATGCAACAGTAACAACATAACTTCAGATCACACCAACATTCAACCATATGCCTTCATTTTTTTTGCAGTTTTGAGATAAGGAAACGGGGAGTAATAACCCCCAACCTCCCTTTCCCCCCCCCCGCCCAAAGCCTCCCTAGCCCAAAGCCCCCCTCCCTCCCAACCTCCCAAACCCCCCAACTATGGCTTGCTAGTGCTTAAGCACGGGAAAATGGTGAGCGAAAGGCACACACACAGGGGGCAAACTCCTTTTAAAATTTTTTTTTTTTTTTTGGGTAATCCCCCCCTCTCATCCAGCACAGTCACGCACCATAACGAGAGACAAAAGGGGCCCACACCAGCTCAAAGCGTGCCAAGCGCATCCTACTGACCGCTACCCCTCGCTCCATGGTATACATATCCCACATCCGTTCCAGCCAAGCTTGAAAGGAGGGGGCCAAGGCACGCTTCCAAGCCGCTGCAAGGGATAATCTAGCTGCATTCAGGCCATGGCGAAGAAGAGCAAGCTGCAGAGCCCGTGCACCCGGCACCGAGGCCCCAAGCAGGAAAATCCCCGGATCCCAAGGGATACTCACGCCCAGAAGCAATTGCTGTCGGAATTGTATACCCCTCCAAAAGGCGCGAATGCGGGGGCAATCCCACCAAATGTGCCCTAGGGTACCCCGTTGCCCACAGTTACGCCAACAGAGGTCCACCGCCCCAGGATAGATACGTGCGATCCGTGCCAGGGTCATGTACCAGCGGTACAGTATTTTATAATTGGTTTCACGGGCATTAATCACTACCGCACTCTTCCACAAGTGTGCTTCCGCCCCCTCCCACTGCTGCTCAGTATAGGAGAGGTTCAAATCGGAATTCCAAAGTTCCCTATGTCTAGTAGAACACGATTGAGACCCCTGCAAGTGGGCATACAGGGTCGCCACGAGTCCCTTAGTAGTGGTGCATCCTTCACAATAACGTTCCAGATCGGTCAGGGCCTGAGCAACCTGGGGCCGCACAGTCTTGGATCGAACCCAGTGTGTCACTTGCATGTATTGATAGAGATGCCTAGCCGGAAGGTCAAAATCATCTTGTAACGCACGAAAGGATTGTAGTTGACCGTCATCAAAAAGTTGTCCGACCTGACTAAGGCCGTGATGTCCCCACTGCCGAAAGACTGTATCGCTTAGCCCCGGCGGGAAAGAGGCATTATCCACTATAGGGGCTAAAGGGGTTAGGTCCGTGTCTCGAGACCGAAAATGCTGGTCCCAACAACGGAGGGTATGAAGAACATAGGGGTTGCTGGTGCAATTACCACGCCGGAATTTGGGGCCAAGCCACAGCCTAGTGGGCCCAGCCACAGCCACAGTCTCCTAGGCCGACTCCCCCCGCCAAGCTTATTTCCAGTTGTACCCATTGCTTAGTGCTATCAGCAATCATCCACTCCACCCCCGCCCGACATTGCGCCGCTGCGTAGTACCAGTGTAAATTGGGCATGCCCATACCTCCAGAGCGCGTACGGGCATAGAGAACATGGCGCGCCAAGCGTGGGCGACGATAATGCCATATGAATTTCATAAGCAGCTGCTGCCAGGTCACCAAAGTGGCCCGCGCAATGGGAAGCGGTAGGACCTGAAAAAAGTAAAGAAAGCGGGGAACGACCACCATCTTGACTACGGCTATACGCCCGAACCAGGAAAGGAGCAGGCCATTCCAAACCTCTAGGTCCCGCCAAATCTGACGAAGCAGGGGATCATAGTTGGCCTTAAAGAGGTCCGCCCGCTGCACAGTCAAATGCACCCCTAAATAACGTAGGGCTCCGGACACCCAGCGAAGAGGATAAGCCGCTTGAAGCTCCGCGCAAACCGCCCCGGGAACCCCAACATTCAAGATCTCTGATTTAGTGTAATTAATTTTAAAATCCGATACCCGAGAATAGTTTTCGAACAATTGCATCGCAACTGGAAGGGAAGTGGACGGGTCCACCAGGGACAGTATGATGTCGTCCGCAAAAAGTGCAATCCGATATTCCGCAAGGCCAATATGGACCCCCTGCAAGCCTGGTTGTTCTCGAAAGCTCTGAGCCAAGGGTTCCATCGCGAGTGCGAAGAGCAGAGGCGAAAGAGGGCAACCCTGTCGCGTGCCCCTCTCCAGAAAGAAGTATCTCGAATATCCCCCATTAATCCGAACGCACGCCTGGGGCGTCTGATAAAGACTACGAACCCAACGGATATAATTAGAGCCAAGGCCCATTGTCTCCAGAACACACCATAAGTATTCCCAGTCAACCCGATCAAAGGCTTTTTCTGCGTCAATCCCCACCAGCAGGGCTGCTTGTGGTTCCTGGTGGGCTACGTGAATAACCTGCAACATACGCCTAATGTTGTCTGCAGCCTGGCGACCTGGCACAAATCCAACCTGATCTGGGTGCACCAAGCCCGGAAGGACCCGATTCAAGCGCGCAGCCAGCACGGAGGCAAATATCTTAACGTCAACATTTAACAGGGAAATGGGGCGGTACGCCGCCGCGTCGTGCAGTGGTTTGCCAGGTTTGGGTATCATCACTATCAGTGCCTCACGCTGGGACGCCGGTAGAGAGACCCCTCCCAAAATCTCATTAAACAAGATAGTCAAGGTTGGCGCTACTTGTGCCCGAAATTTCTTATAATATTCTGCTGGGAAGCCATCACTACCCGGCGCACTGCCAGTTTTCAATGGCTGGATTGCAGTTTCCACTTCGTCTATCGTTAATTCAGAATCTAGTTGAGCCCGGTCAGGGTCAAAGAGATGTGGCAGAGCAATCCCCCGCAAATAATCCTGTACACGATCCCGATCAAAAGGCTCTGCCTTATAGAGCTGCTCCAAATAGTCAGCAAAGAGATCACGTATCTCCCGAGAAACAACCCTCTTCCGTCCCCCAGAGTCGCGCAGTTCGCGAACCACTCTCGCGGACTGCTGTTGTCGAAGACGCAAAGCTAGGAAGCGGCCTGTTTTATTCCCATGCTCATAAAAAGTTTGCCGTAATTTCCGGTGTTTATTATCTAATTCTTTCTGCAAACACGCATCCAAGTTGGCTCAAACAGTCTGCCACTGGCACAGAACCTGGCGCGAGCCAGTTCGGGCGTGTTCCAAACCTAGGCGAGTAGCCTCCTTCACCAACTGGTCGTGGTCATGCGTCCACATTTTGCGCGTGCGGGCCGCCTCAGCCATGAGTTGACCTCGAGCCGTAGCCTTATAAGCGTCCCACACCGTGGGGAGAGGAACATCCCCAGAATTATTAAGCTCAAAGAATTCAGTGATAAAACGGACATGGTCTTGCACTGCTCCCTGCCGCCGCAGGAACCTCACGTCTAAGCGCCAAAGCCGCTGGCGCTCACTATACAATCCGGCCGGAAGAGCAAGCCAGCACGGGGCATGATCTGACCAAGTCAGCGCTCCATGTCCAGCCTTCACTCTCCCGTCCATCAGGCGCTGATCCAATAAAAAATAGTCAATGCGAGTGTGAACCTGATGGACCGGAGAGAAATACGTATAGCCTCTCTCCCCCCATGAGTGTCCCTCCAGACGTCCCGCAACCCCAGGTCTAGCATAAAGCGTTGAAGGGCCCTTGCCGACCCCCCCCCACTCTCCCCCCAGCGCGACTAGTGGAATCCAAGTGGGGCTCCAAATGCGTATTACAATCCCCCCCCAGAACAATGGGGCCCTTTGCAAAATCCGCCAGTAAAGCTTTCAATCGTGCAAAAAAGGGCCCCTGATCTGTATTGGGCGCATAAACATTAGCTAAAGTTAGCAAGTGTCCTTCTAAACGAATATTCACAAAAAGCCACCTCCCCAGAGTATCCCGCTTTATCTCCTCTATCTGTAGAGAAAGGCTCTGATGAAATAGTAAGGCCACTCCCCGTTTCTTCCGTCCCTGCGCGTCTGAGGCCACCCGCACCTCAGTATACGGGGACCTCTTTAACCAGCCCTGTTTACAATTCTGAAGATGGGTCTCCTGTAAGTAAACAATGTCCCCCTGCAAGGTGCGCAATTCTGAGAACAGCAGGGACCGCTTCCTCGGGGAATTAAGGCCCTTAACATTCAAAGAGATAAGGCGCACTATCAGCAGTTACAATCCAACCCCACGCATCCGCCAGCTATCCAAAAGGTCCCAATGGCAGTTCCCCCCCAGCAAACCCGGGGAATTAGTTAGTCGGGCCCACCCATTCCATCTTCCAAAAACAAAAGCCATAGTCCCTCCTCCCAAACCCACCCAACCCCCCCCCTTCCCGTCAATACCACCTGCCTGTCAAATGTAATACAGGACACGGTAAATTGACCACAAACCCTGTTCCCCCCCAAACCCCCACAAAGCAACATTACAAGCAAAGCAGATAGTAACAGCTCCCCACTATCCCCCCCCCACCCTGAGTCAGCAACTCCATCACGTCTCCTCAACTAAACAATATCATCATCAAGACATTTGCCAATCACCCATCACCCCCCCTGTGTACTAGAGTGGGAGCCCAGGCCGGCTCACGCCAATGACCAATAACTCAGTGGAAAAATACTACTGAGAGAGAACACAAAACGGTCAGGCATCAAGAGCCAGTCCTGCTATCCCAGAGCTGAGGGTCGAGAGACCCAGCAGATGGGGCTCGCAAAAAGATAACAGGAGCACTCCCACACCCCAAAAAATCAAGCGGAGTTACCCACTCGAGTCCACTTAGAGTGATGGGGCTTAGGGGGCGGCGGGTGAGGCTGAGCATTATCATCAACTAGTCCCGCCTGACGAAGAGCTCGCCAGGCTTCAGTATGGTCTTTTGCAGAAATCTTTTTGTTTCCCAAAAGGAAGTTCATTCGAAATGGAAAAGACCAAGAGTAACGGATCCCCTTGCTATTCAGGACCGTCGTGATTGGCTTCATCTCCCTTCGACGCGCCAAGGTGAATGTCGAAAGATCTTGATAGATGGATACTGTGGCGTCCTGAAAGCGAATCAACTTCCTCTCCCGGCCACGGCGAATGAGCAGCTCAGCATCAGAATAGCGCAAGAATCTCGCAATAACATCACGAGGCTGATTATTGGGAGGCTTCCCTAAGGCCCGATGGACTCGTTCAATTTCCATCCCAGAGGCATGGGCAGTCAGGTCCTCCGCCGGGAGCAATTCTGTTATCAACAGCTTAAGCACAGTCGGCAAGTCCTCTCCGCCCCCCACCGCTTCTGGGATCCCTCGAAAGCGCACATTATTGCGATGGGAGCGGTTTTCAATGTCATCAATTTTGTAGGTCAGCTCCATTGCTTGCGCATGCTGCCGGTTAAGCGCACACTGTAAATCCACCAAGGACCCATCATGATCAACTACCTTGGTCTCCACATCCTCCACACGGGCTCCCAGCTCTTTAACGTCGTTTCGGAGTTCTGCAACATCCTTCACCAGTTCCTCGCGTAGAGAGCGGAATTCGCTGGCTAACTCTACAAAACCCCTGCGGAGCTCTTGTTTGATTTGAGCAGAGGTAAGCGGCTGATGGGAAACCAGATCATCTTCACTTACAGTCTCATCATCCGTGTCTGATGGACGAATTTGCTCAGGGGGGCTGCCTGCGGCCCCAGATTTACTCTGCAGGCGCTGGGAGGAACGCGTCCCCTCTCGGGTATCAGAATTTTTAGCTTTGGCGGCCATTCCGTAGGGCCCCCAATGCCACACAGTGTTAGGAGAGGGAGAGAGTCAATGTCAGCAAGAGCAGAGGTGCTAGATAGGTAACGGAGCACTAGGCTTCCCAAGCCCGCAGGACAGTCATTAGTACACAGTGTTGGGAGAAAAGCACAAGCAATGTCCGCAAAGTCCAAGGCTCATGAGGAGCAGCAATGCAATGCAAAGATGGAGTCGGCTGCTTTTGACCCCTTGGGTAGATGGGCCGCCAGATATAGTGTTCAGAGTACTCTGAAGGGCTGGATGAGAACAGATCACAAAAAGCCCCTGGCTGCAGGATGTGCGCTCCAAGAGGGGGTCCAAGGTCACAGATAACTCAGAGAAATCCCAGCAGGGCACAGGAGATCCACGCTGATAAGTGTAGGCCTCAGCAGGGCTCTAACTCGCTAACAGGCAGGCACTGTCGGTGATTCCGCATACCATCCAGAGACTCTGAGATTCGGAGAAGAAAAAGAGGCAGTCTATAAACCTACCCCTCTCAGGAGATTTGCGCTTATAGATTGGGTTGTTGGGCATTGACTTTCACCGCCGAAACTCCAGGCCTTCTCCTCAGCCCTCCCGATGTGGTTCAGAAGCCGCGTGCAGGCAGCTCAGCCCCTGAAAAGTTGCTCTACCCGGTGGCCCACCGTCGCACGTGCTCCAACCCGACAGAGATATCCGCGGGAACAACCCGAGGGAAGCCCGCTCAAGCACCGCTCAGGTTACTCAGAAGGCAGGGGCAGCCGCGGAGTGCGCCGGGCCCAAGGCAAGCGTCAAGATGCGGGACCCAGCAGGCCTCACTGTAGAGATGGGCTCCACCGCCGCCCAGCCGCCAGAGCTCCTACCGGGAGACAGATCAGGATGCCGCAGGACACCACTCATCAGCGCCGACCCAGGGTAGGTTAATTCGAGGGAATTTTCTATTATTAGCGCATGTTAGCTGCAGTTTTTGTGGCGGTTGAGACGGAGCTCAGCTAGGATGCGGCCATCACATAGCGGGCTCACGAGCGCCCCCGTTCTTCTCATTTTTTTAGTGTCTCTTAGGTGGTAGAGGAAAGGACCGAAAAGCCTTCATTTTGTTAACTTCAAAACCTTCCTGTCCCAGGGGATATCTTATTCCAGTGCAAGAATTAGGGATCATGGTACGATGCCAGACAATGATAGCTTTTCTGGTGGGGGGAGGGGGGGTCTGTGGAGGCCATCTTTCACCCATAATAGCATTTCATAAGGCTGCCAGGCATGACAAAAAAGTGGTTTACTAGGGTCACACTCCTTTTTGAGAGAGAGAAGGAAAATGAATTACATTTTTTTCCTGGGGAGGAGGGGGGCCTAAAGGAAACAAAGGAAAAACGAAAGATGGCAAAAAAACAGCACAAATGAACAAAAATATTGAAAGCTGAAAAATCATGTCCATGGAACAGCTGTTACCCACTTGTAAGACTAATTCGTTATCCCAATCAGTAGAGAATACCCATATACCATGTTTGTGTCTGTATGTGTGTATATACATATCTATACATTCATACATACATACACTTATACCCCCTCGTAAGTTACCTGGCTGGTTCTCAAAGGCATTTTGCTATATAACTACCGTGCTGAGGAGGAGGAGGATGTCTCTTTGACCCCTATTGTGATTCTGTGATTGCTCTCGATAGCTTTGGAAGGAAGTTACTTCCCATGTAACTTTTATTTCTTTCTGGCTATTTGACTCAGAGTCTCACATCCCAACTCTGTGAATAATTTCAGTTTCTTTGTGATTTATATCTGCTGTGTTTGTGCCTGTATATATACAGTTATTTATTTATGGCTTGGTCTTATAATAACTTGCTCTGCTCTGGAAAGTGGAATCCCAACCTCCCATTGTTCATCCATTCCATGGTCTAAATTACATATATAGCCTTCCTGGTGCTCATTAGCTGTACTGGTCCTAGGTACACCTCAACTCACTGGGAGACCCTGTTTTGTCTTAACACATCATATCTGAAGGACTACTGAGAGAATCTGCTCTTGCTGGGAAGGATTCTGCACTTGTATTTGCCTACTGGGTTAAAGGGAATTCTTTGGTTTAACTAATAGAATCTCTGTCTATTTTAAAGCTTTGTGGGGTTTTTTAAAATTAGTCAGAGCACTATGTAGCAAGCCAGCTTTTATTTTCTTTCCCTCCCACACACCCTGACTCCTACCCACCCCTAGGCATAATCTTAGATTTATAGGCTATTAAACCTATGAAAGGGAAAGAGGTGGTCAAATTCACATTCAGGTTTAGCTGGTTATTCTCATCAGGAATAAATTAATTAAGGCCCTGAGGACGTTTCTCCGGGGCCATGTACCCACAAGGGAAGTGTTAGGATGACATAGTTGGTGATTCAATCATTAGACTTGTAGATAGCTGAGAGGCTGGTGGATATGAGGATTGCCTGGTAACATGCCTGCCTGGTGCGAAGGTAGTGGACTTCATGCACCACCTAGGCAAGATTTTACATAGTGGTGGGGAGGAACCTGCTGTCTTGCTACATGTTGGTACCAGTGACATAGGAAAATGTGGGAGGGAGGCTCTGGAGGTCAAATTTTGGCTTTTAGGTAGGAAGCTGAGATCCAGAACTTCCAGGATAGCATTCTCAGAAATGCTTCCCTTTCCACACGCAGGATCCAAAAGCCAGGCAGAGTTCCATAGTCTCAATGCGTGGAAGAGATGATGATGCAAGGAAGAGGGTTTTGCATTTGATAGGAACTGGGTAACATTTTGGCGAAGGTTTTTTTTCCAAAGAATGGGCTCACCTTAACCGGGATGGAACCAGGCTGCTGGCATTAACCTTTAAAAAGGAGACAGAGTAGCTTTTAAACTAGATGCAGTAACAAGGAAAAGCCAACAGTTGCCCAAGAGCCCATGGTTTGGAAGGATATATCCTTGAAGGATACTAGCAAAAGAGGGAAGTTAGGACATCCTGATAGGGAGGTTCCAATAAAGATAAAGGTAACCCAGATGCCTAAGTACAGAGAAGACATAACTGAAAGATTACAAATTACTGTCAACTGATAACCAGATTGTTAATATGAATAAAACACAACCTCTAAAACACCTGTATGTAAAATAAGATGGGAGATTTAGAATATATAGCTGTAAATGAAAGGTTAGATATAATTGGCATCTCAGAGACATGGCGGAAGGAGGACAACCAATGGAACCACTGTGATACCTGGGTACAAACTTGATAGTGTAGTTACTCACCTGTAACAGATGTTCTCCAGGGACAGCAGGAATCAGTCCTCACATATGGGTGACACCGACAGAGCCCTTGCAAAAGCATCTCCCCAGCTTTCAAAGAAAGCCTTTGGGAGATGCACCAAACATGCATGGTCCCCTTCCCGCCCAAGGGTGCCATTTTGCCTCACTCTAATGACATAGCTAAGACAGCAAAAACAAAATATGGTAAAGACGCAACTGCAAGGGGAAGAGGGAGGATTGTGAGGACTGATTCCTGCTGTCCCCCAAGAATACCTGTTATATGTGAGTAACTACACTTTCTCCGGGAATAAGCAAGAAGTCAGTCCTCACATATAGGACTCCCCAGCTACAGGCTACCGAGAACCTGTAAAAATGCCACGGTGACCTGCAAAGGGGCACCAGCACTCCAGGAGCCTGAACACAAAAAGGTCGGAGGGCAGGAGTTACCTACACCCCGAAAAGATTACGGAGTACAGCCCTGCAGAAGATGCTGTCCAGTCGGGACTCCCTCTCCAGGCAGTAGTGAGCTGCGAAGGTATGGAACGAAGACCAGGTGGCAGCCCGGCAGATTTCCGTCACGGATACGGAATGCAGATTTGCCACAGAAGTAGCCATGGCCCAGATGTGGTGTGCCAGGACTTGCAGGTTGAGTGGGTTCCCAGCCTGCTCATAGGTGACAGCAATGTAGTCCGCCACCCAAGTGGACAGAGTTCGCTTAATCACAGGGAGCCCCAATCGACTCCCTATGACTAAGCGAAAAGGAGACAAAAACCTGAAGTGCTTTGCAGTGGCCTTGGGTCAGCTGCAGACAGGACAAGGCCCTTTTACAATCCAAAGTATGGAGGATGGTCTCCACCTTGCAGGCATGAGGCCTCAGAAAGAAGGTGAGGAGCACCACCTCCTTATTGAGGTAGAAGGGGGACACCATGTTCGGCAGAAACCTGGGGTGTGTGCATAGCACCACCCTGCTCTTGTAGAACCTCATGTAGGGATGATCTACCATCAGAGCCTGGAGCTCGCTGACCCTGAGAGCTGATGTGAGTGCCACGAGAAAGATGACCTTCCAGGAGAGGTACTGCAAGTGGCAGGTAGCCAGAGGTTCAAAAGGTGGCTTAGTGAGCTCTAGAAGTGGAGGAGGTGAAAGCATCCCAAGAAAGGGAAGAACCAGAGCTTGAGCACCCCAAAGTTGAAGCATCAGTGACCACAAGTGGTGGTTGGTGACTCTGAGGGATACTGAGGCATCCATCTGCTGATCAGACCTAATGTTCAGAGAGGTGTGCTGTCTGCCAGGTGCCAAAATCAGAAATGTTATGGAGAGCTTGCAGAGACTCATCAAGCCTACTGACTATTACCCAACATGGCTCAGACATGTCGGCACTAATGATACTGCCAGGTATCCCTCTGAGCATATCAAAAGTGACTTCATGGCTCTGGGACAGAGGGTGAAGCAGATAGGTGCGCAGGTGATGTTCTCTTCAATCCTCCCTGTTGAGGGTAAAGGCGGAGGCAGAAAAGCTCACATCCTGGAGATAAAAGCATGGCCATGTGGATGGTGTCATTGAGAGCGTTTTGGTTTCCTGAACCATTGGATGATGTTTCAAGGGCTGCAGAGCAGAGAAAGCATCCATCTGTCCAAGAAGCGTTGACATGTCTTCAGTAGCAGACTGGTTAACCTACTAAAGAGGGCTTTAAACTAGATTCATTGGGGATGGGTGAAGAAAGGCCCCAGGTAAGTGGAACATTAAATATCTCTATAGAAATGGGTAAAATGGGCAACATCTGAAAAGCGGTGTATATAAATGCCCATAGCATGGGAAATAAGATCCCAGATGTTGAGGCTTTAATGAAACAGGCTGACTTGGATTTAGTGGTAGTTACAGAGACATGGTTCATGGACAACCATGACTGAGATGTAATTATACCAGGCTATACCTTATTCAGGACAGATAGGGAAAGAGGAGTGGCACTATATGTAAAAAATAACATTAAAGCTATAGAATTCCAGGGCTTAAAAGGGAGAGAGGAAGTCCTGTGGATTAAACTAGAAAGAGGGAAAGCAAAATCAATTTGCATTGGCATGATATACAGACCCCCTTCACGGGGAGAAGTAGTAGACAGAGATTTAATAGAAGAAATACGCAGCATTGCTAGGAAAAGGGAAGTGATATTAATAGGTGATTTCTATATGCTAGGTGTGGATTGGCACATCCCTGCTTCAGTATTATCTAGAAGTAAGGAGATCCTGGATTCTCTACAAGGAGAACTATTCAGGTAACTGATAACAGAACCCACATGTTAAGGGGCCATACTGGACTTGGTGCTTACCAACGGTGAAAGTGTTTCTGATGTTATAGTGGGAGATCATCTCACATCCAGTGATCACCAGATGGTGTGGTTCAGTATTAGGACTATGGCCAATAAAATCCATTCAAGTCTTAGATTTTAGGAAAACTAACTTTGCCAAGATGGGCTAATAACTCAAGGAGTTGTTATTTATTTTTATTTATTTATTTAGTATACATTTGTATACCGCTACTTCCAGCCATCAGCAGCGTTTTTTGATTACAGATTGGAAATTGTCAAATCATGACACATTGATTAGACAGGAAAGCACAGCACACAGAGAACTATTTTACAGGGAACATGGGCTATGGAGGGTTAAGTGGCTTGCCCAAGACCACAAGGAGCACCTGTGGGACTAGAAACCCCAGTCCTTCCGGCCCAAGGTTGCTGTCCTCTAGTGGGATTTGAACCCCTGACCTTCCGGCCTGAAGTACCTTGACCCAACCACTAGGCTACTCCTCCACTCAGTGGGATGGGAACAGCTGGGGGATGAAGAAAAACAGTAGACAAAACTCAAAGGGGATATTTTAAGGGCAACCAAACTTTTTGTTAGAAAGGTAAATGTAAAAGGCAACGGAGGCCACTATGGTTCTCAAAAGAAGTAGCTGAAAAGGTGAAGAAGGAGGCCTACATGAAATACAAGAGATCACAGAGCGCAGAAGACAGGCATCTATATTTGGAAAAACAGAGAAGCTAGCAAAACAGTCAAGAAAGCAAAGATACTAAAGAAAAAGATAAAGCCAATGCAATAAAATGGGGGGATAAGACATTTTTTAGATATGTTAGTGAGAAAAGGAAGGGCAAAAGTGATATTGTCAGTTTCAAGGGTAAAGAGAAGAAATATGTACAAGCTGATGAGGATAAAATGAAATTGCTTAACAAATATCTCTTTTCTGTGTTCAAAGAAGGGGGGCCAGGAGCAGAACCTCAAAAAACACCCACAAACAGAACAGAAGCGACAGGGATCGCGAAGGATTTTCAGAAGACTGTGTTCGGGAGGGACTTGCTAAACTAAAAGTAGACAAAATGATGGGACTGGATGAGATACATCTGAGAATACTGAAGGAACTTTGGGATGTTCTAGCAGCTCCACTGACTGACCTTTTCAATGCCTCTTTGGAGTCTGGAGTGGTGCCAGAGGACTGGAGAGAGGCAAATGTGGTCCCTTTACACAAAAGCAGAAGTAAAGATGTGGCTGAAAACTACAGGCCAGTTAGTCTAACCTCTGTGGTGAGTACATTATTAGAAATGCTGCTCAAAGAGAAAATAGTGAGGTTTCTGGAGTCCAATGGATTACAGGATCGGAGGCAGCATGGATTCACCAGAGGTAGGTCTTGTCAGACAAATCTGATTGATTTCTTTGACTGGGTGACCAGGGAGTTGCACCCAGGGAGAGCCCTAGACGTGGTGTATTTAGATTTCAGTAAAGCCTTTGACACAGTTCCACACAGGCGACTAACCGAGCACCCTAGTGATGGACCCTAAAGTTACTGATTGGGTTAGAAATTGGTTGAGAGGAAGGCGACACAGGATGTAGGTAAATGGAGCTCACACTGAGGAGGTGGTGGTTACCAGTGGTGTGCCGCAGGGATCTGTCCTTGGTCCGATTCTTTTTAACATCTTTGTTAGTGATATACCAGAAGGGCTGTCGGGTAAGGTTTGCCTCTTTGTGGATGATTCCAATATCTGCAATAGAGTAGACAATCACGAGTAGATAATATGCGGAGGGATCTAGCTAAGCTTGAAGCATGGTCTAGAATTTGGCAGCTGAGATTTAATGTTAGAAAATGCAGGGTCATGCATTTGGGCTGCAATAATCTAAAGGAGCTGTACAGAGTGTGTGTGGGGGGGGGGAGTACTTCTGTCCACAAAAGAAGAGCGGGACCTGGGTGTCATTGTGCCCGACAATCTTAACCCTTTCAAGGCCTACTTTAAATTTTTAATCCACATTCTGCAGCCTGGTTAATTTTTGCATATTTCAGGAAAATTGTACCCGTCTTAATTCAATATGTTCTAATAGTGATTTTCCTTCTGCTATGGTCATGTATTATATACCATTTGATAGGAATATTTAGTCAGAATTTTGGATCCCAAGAGTTTTGGGCTCGGCCTGGAAAGGGTTAAAGTAGCTAAACAGATAGAAAAGGCAACAGCAAAAGCTAGAAGAATGCTTGGGTTTAAATATCTCCATGGCATAAATGCACAGGAGGAGAGCCTCTTTTGATTGAAAGCAAGGTCCGCTATGAGGGGGACATAGGATGAGAGTGAAAGGGGACACACTCAGGAGTAATATGTGGAAATATTTCTTTATGGAAAGAGTGGTAGATGCATGGAATAGTCTCCCAGTAGAGGTGGTAGAGATGGAGGGCATTATCTGAATTCAAAAAAGCTTGGAACAAACACAGAGGATCTCTAAGGGAAAAGAGGGGACTACTGTAGTAGTCAATATGGAAGGGCCGACTAGATAGGACAATGTGGTCTTTTTCTGCCATATTGTTTCGATGCTTCTATGTTTCTGTGTTGAGAACCCACTCTGCTGTCATTTGGTGAATGGAAGGTTTGGACAGCATAAGGCCCCACAAAAACAGATACAAGAGGCTGAGCCAAGAGGGGTTTTCCTCAATGGAATGGTGGCATGCTGTGATAGTGCTCATGTGCACTCTGAGTTGGACTTCAGTCCCATCTGTGAGAGATGGAGAAGATACTGGAGTACTGAGCAGGAGAACAGGTTTGCTCACCTCTAGGTGCACCAGACAGAGAACCAGCGCCACTTAAAGGCATATCTTCTCATAGAGGCCTTTCAGGAGGCCAGAAGAACCTCCTCCACATCATGTGGAAGGTTGAAAGGAGCTAACATTACCCTTTCAGCAGCTAAGTTGTGAGTGACAGGAACCCCAGGTTGGGGTGCAGGAGAGAGCCCTCCTCCTGTGAGAGTAAGTCTGGGGTGTGTCCCAGGGGAATCTGCGATGCTACCAACAGGTAGAGAAGCAGTGGGAACCAAGGTTGCCTGGGCCACCAAGGGGCTATCAGTATCAGTGATGCCCTGTCACGCTGAATCTTGAAGAGGGTCTTGGCGACCAATGGTGTTGGCAGGAAGGCATAAAGGAGGCCTTCTTTCCACAGGTTGAGGAACATGTCCACAGCCACCTGGAACAGGTGTGGCTGATGAGGGCAGAAGCGGGACAACTGAGTATTGTCCGGGCTGGCGAGCAGGTCCACTAAGGGGGTGCCCCAGAGTTGAAACAACTGCAAGGCCACTCTGGGATCCAGGTGCCACTTGTGCAGCTGGAGGACCTTGCTCAACCTTCCACCGGGGTATTGTCCTGGCCCGGGAGGTAGACCACGCTTAGGAGCATCCCATTGCATGTCGCATATGAGCAGAGGGCTACTGCTTCCTGGCATAAGGAGTATGACGCTGTGCCCCCTTGCTTGTTCATATAGAACACTGAAACTTGTTGGTCTGGACCAGCACTGACTGGTGTTGCAGTCAGTGGCGGAAGGCTCGTAGAGCCAGGAATATTGCCCAAAGTTCCAGAAGGTTGATCTGCAGTTGCATTCCATTGGGAACCAGCTGCTTTGTATGCGGAGATCCCCATAATGAGCTCCCCAACCTATCAAAGAGACTTCCGTTGTAAAGACCCTCTGGGGAGTGGATGCCTGGAAGGACATCCCAGTATGGAGGTGGGGGGGATTCTGCCACCAGCTGAGGTAGTCTGCCAGCTGTCGGGTCATTCTCACCCTGTCCCGAAGCCTGCCCATGGCTTGTGTCCACTGAGAGTGGAGGTACCACTGAACTGCCCTCCTGTGCAAGTGGGCATATGGGATCACGTGGATTGAGGAGGCCATGTGGCCCAGTAGGTGAAGGAGAAGATGGGCGAGTAGCAACCACCGCAGCTGTACCTCTGCAGCTAGCACCCTGAGACGCCCTGCTCTCTCCTGAGGGAGGAAGGCCTTGGCTTGGAGTTTGTCTAGCTGAGCCCCTATGAACTCTAGGCATTGAGTCAGGACGAGGTGTGACTTGAGATAGTTGATGATGAACCCCAGGTGTTGCAAGGCGTGGATGGTGCGCTCGATGGCATGGCGCACTTCTGCCACCGTGCCTGCCCTTATGAGCCAGTCGTCCAGGTGGAAAGACGAAAGTGGGCTGCGACCACCGCTAGGAATTTGGTGAAGACCCTTTGTGATGAAGCCAGCTCGAAGGGTAGCACGCTGTATTGGTAGCAACCTCCTCCCACCATGAACCGGAGGTATTTTCAGTGGTCAGGATGGATCAGGATGTGTGTATAAGCATCCTTCAGGTCTAAGGAGCATAGAGAGTCTCCCTGTTGGAGGTAGGGCAGCAATGTTCCAAGGGAAAGCATCTTGAATTTCTCCCTCACCAGGAATCCGATCAGGTCCCACAGATCTAGGAATGGCCTGAGGCCACCTGTTCACTTGGGAACAAGAAGTACCTGGAGTAGAAACCTTTGCCCTAGAGCCAGGGCTGGTGCCTGGGACTTGGGGGTCTTCTGTTTACAGGGGACGTGCCCCTGTCCCTTGTGCTGCTGGCCTTGCTGAGGGGCTGAGAAGGCTTGGAACTGTGAAGGATTACCAAAACTTCCCTTTTTCCTCGGGAAGAAGAGCTTCTTCCCCAGGGCCTTCTTTTGGGGCTGGACTGGTGTCTTTTTAGAGAGTTTGGTCCTCGTTAGGAACTCAGTCTCTATCTCTGCAGCTTTGTCTGCCATGGGTTTCCTGAAGAGATTCTCTCCAATACAGGGGACACCGGTAAGTTTGTCCTGAACCAACTGTTCGAGGTCAGACAACTGCAGCCATGCCTGGCATCGGGCCCAGATGCCCAAGGCAGCCGCCTTGGCTGAGGACTCTAAGCCATCGTAAGCTGTTTGGAATAAAAACTTTGAGCACTCCTTGACCACAGAAGCCAGAGACTTGAACCTCTGGAGGGATTCTCCGTCAAGGCCTGCCAAGAACCCCTTGCCAATTCTTTGAGGTACATGCCGATGCACAGTTGATATGACTGGACTCGGCATGCAAGCATCAAGCCCTGGAAGGCCTTCCGGCCAAGGCTGTAAAGGGTCCGGGCCTCCCTACCGGGGAGCAACAAGGAATGGGTCTTTTGGCTCTTGAGCCTGCGCATGGCAGACTCAATGACCACTGAGTTGTTGGGAAGTTGGGTCTTCTGGAACCCGGGGCCTCGGCAGACTTTGTACATGGAGTCGAGTCGCCTGCTTATAATGAGCACTGACGCCAGTGTCTCCCACATATGGAGGAGGCGGCGCTCAAGGATCAGAGGAATGGGTACCCTGAGGGCCTCTTTCAGAGGGGCTTCATATTGGAGGATATCCAGTTCTTCCATGCAAGGGTCATCCTCCGCCTCTGTCTCGATGGCGAGTGCCTTAGCCATGTCCCACACAAAGTTGAGGATGACAATGTCCTCGGGTGGGAAACGGCATGAGGATGCCAGGGGAGATGAGTCCAAGTGCACGTCTCAGTGTTTCCGAGTGTCCAGGGACTCCTTGTTCTCAGTCTCCCAATCTGACTCAAAGTCAGAGGTCAATTCCAAGGCTTCATGGTCACCGCGGTTGAGGCCTGAGCCCAAGAGTTCAGGACCTCTGGAGGACCTGTGGCCAAGCTGTGTGCACTTCTGGAGAGGACCAGTGACCCAAGGAATGGGACCGGGACCTTGACCAACGCTGATGAGCCTCTCAAGGCTGGTGGTGCTCAAGGATCGGCTCAACATCTGGGAAGGTCCTCGATGTCAAGGGTCCCATCGTCAGGGTGAATATATCGGACATGAATGCCCACTGCTGGGCCATGAGGGCAGAGATACTGTGCTCCAAGCCCACCATCCTGGTCTCCATACCGGTTGGCTCTGCAGCCTTTGACACGGACACCAAGGATTTTGGGTCTGGTGTCAGTTCCATCGAGGGGGGAATCCTCGATGAGGATGGCCTTGGGTGTCCGAGGTCAGTTGGCGGTTGCAGATGACTCCTTCCTTCAGATTCATGCTGGGGACTGGAGTGGGATTTTCCTGTCTTCCTGGACCTGCTCTCCAAAGTGGTCTTTGAGGACTTCAACTTCTTGCGTTCCACCTCCAGGGATTTCATCTCCGAGGAATCACGGACACGGGTCACCGAGGCAGCCCTGGCTTCACGGGGCACCAAGGTACCAAAGGGGGTCCTGGAGCACGGCGTTGCCAGAAACTCCAGCACAGAGTCTGACTTAAGAAAAAAAAAAACTTCTCCTGCTGCAGCGGACGACTTTTAATAGCCTTTGTGGTCATGGTCCTGCAAAGTTCACAGTCCAAGTTGTTGTGTTCCGGGCCAAGGCAGAGGCAGCAGTCATACGGATCGGTGAGTGACATCACCTTATCACACTGATCGCACTTCTTGAAGCCGCTGGAGGTCACCAGGAAAACGGGGGCCCTGCCACCCGGCAGGGGTACCAGGCCTACAGCCAAAAATATTGCTACAGCCTCTAACTCCTCTAGACAGCTTTATTCTATCCTCCATACTCTTTCTGCACCTACAACTCATCCTGTCCATCTGACTACATCACCGGATCCTACACTCCTTGCTCTCTTTTTCCGTTATAAGATTATTGATTTGCGTTTCACTTTTCATAACCTTCCCCCCCTTTGTCTTCATCTCCTGTCTCCTCATCATCTGTTCCCCTTGTTGACACCTCTTGTTCAGCAACTTCCCCCTCAAATCAGGCTCTAGAACATACCTGGTCCTCTTTTCAACCCATTTCAGCTATAGAGCTATTTAATACACTCTCGTGCTCCAGGAAGACGTGTCCGCTGGATCCCATTCCCTCCAGCTGGATATCTGAACCATCTCTTGCCTTACTGCCTCCTGCTTGAACTATTTTTAATTCCAGCTTATCTACTGGGATCTTTCCAACCCCTTGGAAGTCAGCTATTATTCGGCCACTACTTAAGCAATCCCTTCTGTTCTGGCACATGGGCGTCCAGTTTCAAACCTCTCATTTCTTGCAAAAGTGCTGGAAAAACTTGTGTTCTCTCAATTAGCATTCCCGTTGAGACCACTAACATCCTCCATCCGCATCAGTCTGGTTTCCGTGCAGGCCACAGCATGTAATCTATCTTTCTTGCCCTGCTGAATGAGTTACATGCTGCTCACGATCGAGGGGATATTACTTTGATTGTATCACTAGATCTCTCCTCTGCCTTTGATTTGGTAGATCACCGTACATTGCTCTCTCGCCTTCATGACTCGGGGATTCGGGGTACTGTGCTGCAGTGGTTTCACTCCTTCCTCACTTCCCGTAGCTTTTCTGTTCATTTAAGTGAAGCGCCCTCCCCATCATTTCCTCTAATTTGTGGAGTTCCTCAAGAATCCTTGCTCTCCCCATTACTCTTAACATTTTTATTGCCCCTCTGCCTCTCCTTATTCAGCAATATCCAGTGTCCACATATCTCTACGCTGATGATATTGTTCTTCTTTACCACACTTCCCCAATTGCTATTGATCTCTCTCCACTTAATGACTGCCTTACTCACATTGCTGCAAGGGTTTCTAATAACTTTCTCCATCTGAACCCATCCAAGTCTATAGCTATGTGGGTTTCTCTAAGCTCCCCCTGTCCAAATATTGCCCCTTAATTAAGTTCCACTGCTATCCCCCTGGTTTCTTCTTTCAGTTATCTAGGTGTTACATTGGATTCATCACTCTCCTTTCAAGAGCATGTATCCATCCTTGTCCATTGATCTTTTTGTGCACTTCGTCAGATTCGTGCAGTTCAACCATTGTTAGCTCCCTCTTCACTTACTACCCTCTTGCTGGTGCTGGTGATGAGTAGGCTGGACTACTGTAATGTAGCTCTTGCTAGTCTTCCCCTTTATCAACTTCAGCGCTTACAATTACTACAAAATACAGCAGCCCGCCTCATTACTCATACTAAGTGTTCTGATCATATTACCCCTCTGTTGATACGTTTTCACTGGTTACCCATCCGCTTTAGGATTCAATTAAGTGTTTGATTTTGACAGAAAGTTCTCTTTACCTCAATTCCTCAATATTTATCTAACCTCATAACTCTTCACATCCCCTCTCGTCAACTTCGCTCTCTTCACGCAAATCAGCTTGTTCTCCCATCCCCATCTCAGGCTCACCTAGAGCTAACACATCATGCAGCGTTTTTCTTCCTCAGTCCTTCACTTTGGAATGCTTTGCCATCCTTGCTCCGCCTTGAAGCTTCCTACTCAAAATTTAAAACACTTCTCAAAACACACTTATTTCAACAGGCTTATAACATTCCTTACATAGCACCACTTCCCCACTTTCGTCTGGGAAGAAAAGTGCTTAATCGCATCAATGACCTTTATGACGTTTCACAGTGAAGAGTCAGTCCAATAGAACTACCTATTACAAATTAATACCAACTCGCTATATATATGTAACTACAATTGGCTGAACTTCTTCACTGCAATTTGTTGATCCCGACGCTTCACTACGGCACCACTCCCGCGTTTCGCTGTAAAGGTTCCTCAGGGGATCCTATGCCTGATCTCGTAACGTCATACAATCTGCCTAAAAACAAATAAACTTTATTAAATACCATCCTTTCACTCCATAAACTACTAAAATGCCAAACTTACAAACAACTAATAAAAACCTTACCATATGTGCTGCCAACGCTCACTTTCAAAACCACAGCCACACTCGACCGTCAAAACTACAATCTCCTATCGGGCTGGGAAGAACGCCGCGCATGTGTAAGCAAACCACTACCCTCCATTTTAAAGACCCTTTACTCAATGAATGGTGGAAACTCCTCCTATGCCCTCCTCCCCGAATGATCACAACTGCTCCATATCAGCAGTAATCGTAACACTGCTCAGATAGTCATGTCGCTAATAATCTGTCAATTCCCTAAAGCTAATAAGTATTTAAACTGAACCTTAAAGACAGACCGTCCAATCTATCCCCATGTTGAGACCATGGGGTTCCACTGTGTCAAGTTGAAATATAAAACGTTGTTCCCTAGCTAACAATTCCGTGTCAGCAGTTCGATTTCCATAACCACATAGAACTTGGTCCAAACAAAGACATTTTAAATCTCTAAACTCATGTCCTTTAGACAGGCAGTGCCGAACAATCTGTGTTTCTATACATGAGTTTAGAGATTTAAAATGTCTTTGTTTGGACCAAGTTCTATGTGGTTATGGAAATCGAACTGCTGACATGGAATTGTTAGCTAGGGAACAACGTTTTATATTTCAACTTGACACAGTGGAACCCCATGGTCTCAACATGGGGATAGATTGGACGGTCTGTCTTTAAGGTTCAGTTTAAATACTTATTAGCTTTAGGGAATTGACAGATTATTAGCGACATGACTATCTGAGCAGTGTTACGATTACTGCTGATATGGAGCAGTTGTGATCATTCGGGGAGGAGGGCATAGGAGGAGTTTCCACCATTCATTGAGTAAAGGGTCTTTAAAATGGAGGGTAGTGGTTTGCTTACGCATGCGCGGCGTTCTTCCCAGCCCGATAGGAGATTGTAGTTTTGACGGTCGAGTGTGGCTGTGGTTTTGAAAGTGAGCGTTGGCAGCACATATGGTAAGGTTTTTATTAGTTGTTTGTAAGTTTGGCATTTTAGTAGTTTATGGAGTGAAAGGATGGTATTTAATAAAGTTTATTTGTTTTTAGGCAGATTGTATGACGTTACGAGATCAGGCATAGGATCCCCTGAGGAACCTTTACAGCGAAACGCGGGAGTGGTGCCGTAGTGAAGCATCGGGATCAACAAATTGCAGTGAAGAAGTTCAGCCCATTGTAGTTACATATATATAGCGAGTTGGTATTAATTTGTAATAGGTAGTTCTATTGGACTGACTCTTCACTGTGAAACGTCATAAAGGTCATTGATGCGATTAAGCACTTTTCTTCCCAGACGAAAGTGGGGAAGTGGTGCTATGTAAGTCTGAGACCTAGTTTCATAAAAGAGTTTAATATAGTTTGAAGTTTACAGTTCTAATGAAAGATGCCGTTTCTTTGAATACATATTAAGGACAATAGTGAACGACTCACCTTTTTACGATTGCAGCTTCATCGTTCCTAAGAAGACCGAACAATAGCGTGTTATAACATTCCTGGCACTGATCCTTATTAGTTTCCCTTCCTCTTGTTTCCCTCTATATTCATTGCCTATTACTAGGGACCAACCTAATTCATGGGAAAAAATGCGCTATTTCACGGGAGGTCTTTGAAAATTCAACATATTTCACGGAAAATTCACGGGCCCTGTGGCCTTTATTTCAACGTTTTATGCAAACCTTAACTAGCAGTTATAGTGTATTTCTAGTAATTGCTGTCAACTGTCAGAACAACAAATACTCAGGCATTCACGGTTTTGAGTTCTTTGCAATAATCACTTGATTTGTCAAATTGCTCGTGAACAGTCTCTGGTGCTGCGGTGCACTGACAGTCATGTATTGGCTCACACTCCTTTCAGCATCAACACTGTGGGCACCGATAAGTATCGTAGCGCCAACCGGCTCAACAGCGGGAACCTACCAGTGCTTGCATACCAGAATGATGTGACAGATGTTTCTGCGGGAACATCTACAGCAACTGCTTTGTAAGCTGCAAATTCAGCCAAGAGACGACGGTCATCCATTCCAGGTATGTTCTGTATCAACTCATCACATTGCAAAATCAAAACCTGCGTAAAGTCAAACACTCTGACCGACTTCAAGAAGTTCAGCCCTGGCTGGGAGAATCATTGACGACCTGTAGGTTTGTAGTATTGACTAAGCTTGTCAGCAGTATCTTCAAAGGCCTTTTTGTACTTGGCGACAATGGCAATACTTGCTTCGTATTCTGCCCAAGCCAGAAAGTCTATCACTTTGTTGTATGCCAGATGGATGTGGACATCGGTGGACTCAAACCATGTGAGCAAGTCTACAAGCTTCACTGCATTAGCAGCGATGAAGTTCACATCTTCTGCGATGACAGCAGGTTCATCAAGAAGCTCGTACAATTCAGTCAGTGCATTTGTTGCATCTCTCAGTTGCAATTCTTCAGCAATGAAATCTTTGTAGAACTGGATGTATTTGGCATGGTGCATAACAGTTTTAAACCAGCTGTTCCATCTGGTAACTACTGGGATAGGAGGCAGCGGAATGTCTGTTTCAGTTTTCACAGCCAAGAACTCCTTGTATCTGCGCTTCCTAGCAGAGCAGTAACTAAAAATGGACTTGAACAATGCCACCAGATGATCGATGTGTTTGAAGTTTTTTCGCCAGGTCTCGCCAACCAGGCTAACAATGTGCGCGCTGCATGTACAATGAACAGCGTTCAGTAGCACTGCTGCTATTTTCTCAAACACTTTGGACATGTATGACACATTATCAGTTACGAAAGCACTAACGTTATTGTAAGAAATTCCCATGTTAGCCACACAGGCAAGTACAGCTTGGCTAACATTAACTGCATTTACCTTTTCAAGATAAACGACGTCAGCTAAATAAGCAGTCGGACGAGCTTCAGACGCTTTAACTTCAGTAACAAACAAAATATGCAAACACAACCTATCCTGAGAATCGCTGGCTTCATCAGTAACAATCGCAACGGATGGCGCAGCTGACAAAAGTTCCTTCAATTGTTGTTTGTGGTTAGAAAAAACTTTGTTGGAAATCTGTTCGCAGGTGTTGTGAAGCAGGCAACAGCCCGAGGTTCGGGATGCGGTTTTGTAGGTAGGAGCGCAAGGTCGGATGATCTAGTTTTTCCAACGGAATGTTAGCTTCATTAAATGCTTCAACCAATTCAAATACAGCCATATTGCACGCATCCCTCGCTTCTGTGCTACGTGAAAACATTCCCATAACCGTCGCCTGCTTTTTCGCCTTTCTATCCTGTGCTTCTTCTGCTGCTTTTCTTTTGGAAGCATGAACTGACGATTCTAAGTGCCTGTCAATACTTCCTTTCCTGGTGTGATCAACAGTAACAGTATGAACGTTACAGTATGAACAAAATAATTTTCCAGAATCGGCATGTAAAGTTCCCTTTGGATACTGCTTAGTTCGTTCTTCACAAGAGACATGTTCAGCTTTCTTCATTATCGACATGATGCACTTTGACATAGTTCAATTTTTAATTCAGACAATGCTTAGAATAAACAACTAGTAATAACAGGCCTTCGGTGACGTCACGAATGGCGCGAAGCTCTCTGCTGTGTAAGTAAGTAGGAATCAAAGTGGGACAACGTGCAGTACTAATAGTAGGAAGTAAGCAGTGTCAATTATTACAATGATAATACACTGTACTAATTAATTACATCGGTTAATATGCGGCAAAGTTTGATACGCAGCGACGACAAAATTGAGAATAGTGTTCATTGATCTCTGAAAACCTTCACAGATGAAATTAAGTGCACTGAAGTTCTCGATAATCAAAGATTTCCTTGAATTTCACTGAATTTCATGGAAGTGCACATTTTTCACGGAAGACGGCCAATTTCACGGAAAATGTCACGGCTGTGAAATCGTGAATTAGGTTGGTCCCTACCTATTACTGTATCTTCTATCTATCTCTTTCCTCTCACATAAATGGCGTTCTTTTCCTGTTCTTCTGCATCATTAATGTTTTATTGTAAACCGCTCTAATGCCTTGGCCTGGGCAGTATATCAAGCGTAAAATAAAGATAAAGATCTGGTGCAAGAGATAATGGTATTGGGGCCATTTGGCAATAGTGATCACAGCATGATTGCATTTGATTTAATAAATGGAGGGAAGTTGGCAAGGAAATCTGCAGTACTACCTTTTAACTTTCAAAAGGGATACTATGATAAAATGAGGAAAATAGTTAAGAAAAAATAAATGAAGCAGCTGCAAAGGTTAAAGGTTTACATTAAGCATGGATGTTGTTTAAAAATACTATCTTGGAAGCCCAGACCACATGAATTCAATGCTTTAAGAAAGGTGGAAGTCCAAAAAACTGCCAGCATGTTTTATTTATTTATTTATTTTATTTATTTAAAGTTTCTTTTATACCGCGCTATTCGACATCAGCGCGGTTTACAGTGAACAGAAATTACACTTCACAACATTGATCAGTGCTTACAATGAACAGGGCAATACATTAAACAGGTTTACATTAAACAGGTTTCTTAAACAGCGAACATAATAAACTATGTAGACAGGGCAATACATTAAACAGGTTTTAAAAGTGAAATTGGTCTATTGTAGTCCAAAAAGCATCTTTCAGGAAATGGAAAAAGAAGCCAAATGACAAAAATGAGAAACACAAGCACCGGCAAGTTAGATTCAAGGCATTGATAAGGCAGGCAAAGAAAATTTGAAAAAGTTATTATGCATTTTGTTTCCATGGCAAGCATTTTTTCAAGTACATTCGTAGCAAAAAACCTGTCAGAGAGTCAGTTGGACCATTGGATGATAAAAGGGTAAAAGAGGCACTAAAGGAGGACAAGGCCACAGCGGAGAATCTGAATGAATTCTTTGCTTCAGTCTTTACTAAATAAGATGTAGGGAAGTTACATCCTCTTTAAATACCATTTCAGATATGGCTATCAGAAGAATTTAAACAAATATTGATAAACTGGGAAGATGTATTACAACTATTTCATAAACCAAAGAGTAGCAAATCACCTGGACCGGATGGTATACATTAGAAGGTGCTGAAAGAACTGAACTATGAGACTGGAAACCTATTATTAGTAATCTGTGAACTACCATTAGAATCATCTGTAGTATCTGAGGGTTGAAGAATGGCCAATTTTTAAAAAGCGCTCCAGGAAACTACAGACCAGTTGAGCCTGATGTCAGTACCAGGCAAAACTGAACATGTAAATAGTTATGGTTTAGTGTCAGAAAGCCAACATGGGGATTTCTTCCACCTCTGAGGCAGGATAAGTCCCCTGTCTAACCGGCATACCCCATACACACAGGGCTGACCTCAGAATCGGCCCTGTACATCCAGGGTGATGCCCCGCCCACACACTGCCCTTGCTCTGCCTTCCGCCTGCCCCCATCTAAAGCTCCCCATACAAGTCCACTGTTCGTACAGGGAGTCTTGAATGGGGACTGTAAGGACGACGAATGGCGGGGGATGTACGTCAAGGCAGGGCATAAAGCCCCGCTATTTGTGGCTTGGAATAGATCCCATAATGTATCTGAATTTTGAGAAAGCCTTTGATAAGGTCTCTCACGAGAGACTCTCAACAAAATTAAAAAGTCATGAGATAGGAAGCAGTGTACTATTATGGATCAGGAACTGGTTAACAATAGAAAGCAGAGAGTATGACTAATCAGTGAATTTTCTCCCCTTTGCTTCTAAACTATTCAAATGTGTGGCTCACCACTATTGTCTGGCTTTCATCCTCTACATTATACAGAACGGCTCTTGCCAAAAAGTCTCCAGTGACTTGTTCCTTGCCAAATCCAAGGGCTTTTACTGCATTCTCATCATTCTTGACCTTTCTGCTGCTTTTTGACATGGCTGATTACCACCTTCTCCATGAGACCATGTTCTGGATTGCATTTACGGGTTTGGTTCTGTCCTGATTTTCTTCTCATCTCTCCCATTGCACTTTTAGTGTATATTCTGGTGGATCCTCCTCTAATGCCATCCTGCTTTCTGTCGGTGTACCCCAGGGCTCTGTTTTGGGACTTCTCCTTTTCTCTCTCTAAACTCAGTCCTTTGGAGCACTTATCTCTTCCCATGGTTTTCAGTACCATCTTTACACTGATGACTCTCAAATCTATCTGCAAGTTAAATCTCTCCAGGCATCCAGGGTTTTATCTCAGTCTGCTTATCTGACATCGCTGCCTGGATGTCCTACCGCTGTCTGAAACTGAACAAAGCCAAAACCAAGCTCCTTACATTTCCCCTCATGGCCATTTCTCCCCTTTATTCCACAAAAATAGAGAAAGGAGGACGTGTAGTTACTCACCTGTAATAGGTTTTGCAGGAAATCAGTCCTCACATATGGAACTCCCCAGCTACAGGCTACTGAAAAAACCTGTAAGAGCCACAGATGACCCAAAAAGCGGACCGTAAAAGGCAGCTGGGGGGTGCTGATTGGTTGGAAGTCTGACACTGCAGCAGCAGGAGCAAAGATGCAATCCCCACTCCAGTAGCCTGGATAGCATGGGTTGGAGGGAGGAGTTGCATTATTTCCTTTAGAGGTTACTGAGTACAGCCTGGCTGAAGGCGCTATCCCTCTGGGAGGTCTCTTCTAAACAGTAGTGTGCAACAAAGGTGTGCACAGAGGACCAGGTGGTGGCCTAGGAGATGTCCATTAAGGACACAAGCGCAGGCTTGCCACCAAGGTCGCCATGGCATGCACATTGTGAGTCATCACATGATGCTCTAGAGATAGCCCCCTTGTTGATAGGCAAAAGAAACAGTCGACCACCCACCATGAGAGGCTGCACTTGGAGAATGTAACACCCAGATGACTGGGGTCAAAAGAGAAAAAGAGCTGCATTGAGTGGCGAAGGAGGTGCATCCTCAGGATACAGAAGGACAACTCACACTTGCAGTCCAGTGTGTGCAGGGAGGCCTCCACTCTAGAAGAATGAGGCCTAGGAAAGAAGATGGGCGATACTACCTCCTGATTCAAATGCAAGGCAGAGACAACCTTCGGCAAGAACTTCATGTGAGTCCTAAGGACATCCCTGTTCTTGTGGAACACCAGTGCCTGCAGCTCGCTCACTTGCCTGGCTGAGGTGAGCACCATCAGGAACACAACCTTCCAAGAAAGGTACTTGAGATGGCAGTTAGCCAGAGGTTCAAAGGGTGGAGCCATGAGCTTCCCCAATACCACACTGAGGTCCACACACCACTGGTGTCAGACAGATCAGGGCCCGGGAGAGGAGAAGGCTTTGCATAAACTGGCCCGTCAGAGGGTGCACAGAGACTGCCTGGCCATCCACTGCGTGGTAGGGAGCCGAGATAGCACAGAGGTGCACTCTGACTGTGTTGGACTTAAGGCCAGCCCCCAATAGGTGCAGAAGGTACCATAAAATATCCAGCATCGTGCAGGAGAAGGGGTTGAAACCTTCATTCACACATCAGTGCAAAAACCTGCACCATTTAAAAGCATATGCCTGACACGTGGAGTCCTTACGCAAAGCAAGGAGGTGGTCTTCCACCGGCCAGGAGAGGCGATGATGTGCTATAGCTAGCCTCTCAGCATCCAGGCCATCAGGGCTAGGTACTGGAGGTTAGGGTGCAGTAGTGTCTCGTCCTCCTGAGACAGCAGGTCTGGGGCACTCCCCAGTGGCAACAGGTGCCTCTGGGATAGCTGCAGGAGCAGAGCGAACCAGGGCTGTCTCGGCCACCTGGGTGCGATAAAGATGAGTGAGGCTGCCTGTGCTTGGATCTTGAGGGTGGCACCAGGAGCATGAATGGGAACGCATAAAGGAAGCCCCTGAACCAGGGGAGGAGAAAGATGTCCTCTGCCTTCCGATCCTGGGACAGCTTCCGAGAGCAGAAGCGCGGCAGCTGCATGTTCTCTGCACTGACAAAGAGGTCGACTTCCGGAGTCTTCCAACGCCGGAAAACGTCTGCCAGCACAGTTGAGCTCAGTCTCCACTTGTGGGACTAGAGGACACGGCTCAGGCAGTCAGCCGCACATTGCCCTAGCTGAGCAAGTACACCGCTCCGAGGGAGATGTTCTTCCCCATCGCGTGCCCCCCTGCTTGTTGATGTAGTAAATAGCCACCTTGTTGTCCATCTGGACTTGAACCACATGCCCTTCCAGATGATCCTGGAAGACCTGCAGGGCATGATAGACTGCTCAGAGTTCTAGTAGGTTCATCTGCGAGGCACTCTCCTCTGGTGATCCCCAGCCCAACTTGGATGCATCCGTCATGAGGATGTGGTGCACTGGGGGAGCCTGGAAGGGCAGGCCGGCTCTGAGATCCTGCCACCAGGACTGGCATGACCAGGATGTGGTCTTTCAGATGACCGGAAGCTTGTGTCCACTGGGTGATTAGTGTTTACTTCGCCTGCCTCATGTGGAGGCGGGCAAATGGGGTGGTGGATTCTGTGTGCCCCAAGAGGCACCTGAGCCACCTTGTACGGCTTAGGCCAGGATGGATAGGCGCTGCACCCGATCAAGAGGCAAGAAGGCCCTTGCTTGAGTGGAATCCAGTAGGGCACCAATGAACTCCAAGTGCTGGGTGGGCTGTAGGTGAGACTGTGGGAAGTTCACCACAAAGCCCAGGTGCTGGAGTAGTCCTATGGTGCACTGCGCTGCGTTGCGTTGCATAGTTCCCTGGCATGCTGGCGCGTATGAGGCAGTTATCCAGGTAGGAGAAGACGAACACCCCCTGGATTCTGGAGGTGAGCGGCCATGACTGCCAAGCATTAGGTGAATACCCTGAGAGTAGAGGCAAAGCCGAGGGAGAGTACCCTGTACTGATAATGCCATCCGCCGATGAATCAGAGATAACGACAATGCCTTGGATGGATCAGGATGTGGGTATAGGCGTCTTTGAGATCCAAGGAGCATAGCCAATCTCCCTACAGGAGATAAGGCAGCAAGGTTCCAAAGGATACCATTTTGAACTTTTCCTTGACCAGGAAGCAGTTGAAATCCCATAGATCCAGGATGAGCCGGAAACCCCTGGTCTTCTTGGGGACAAGGAAGTAGCAGGAGTTCAATCCCCTGTCTAGGAGAGGTTAGGGAATAGGCTCTACCTAGAAGGCTATGCCCAAGGAGTCAAAAACTCCCCCCCAGGCTGCAGCTGGGATGCTGATCCACTTAACACACCAGTGGCCAAGCATCACGATGGACACCTGGTTTTCTAGGTTATCTCCTCCACTTTGTTCAGCTGCCTCCCCCTTCTTCACCAGGGTCTCCCACAACCTGAAAAGCAGCTGTTCAAGGATGGGGGCATGGGACCATCAGTGCCTCCTGAGGAGGCACCTCGAGATCCTCAGTACGTGGCTCATCCTCTAGCACCGCCATGAAGGCAAGTGCCTGGGACATCTCCCAGACAAACTCCAGGAAAGCTAGGTCCTCCGGCGGTGACCATCGCCGATAGTGTGGCAGAGATGGGTCGGAGGAGATGTCCCGATGGAGGATGGTGTCGGGAGACTCCTTGTCCATTTCCCAGGCTGACCCTGAGCCAGAGGAATCGACTAGCATGCTGCGGTCATCGGACTGACTCAACATTGGCAACATTGGGTGTCGGGACTCTGATGCCACCATGCTGGTCCTCTATTCGGACACCGACAGAGTCAACACCGAGTGGGCCGGCCTCTCAAGAATGGGAGGGGCATCCTCCTGGGAGGTCCTGGATGAGGACGGTGCCATCAAAGGCGCCAACAACCCAGAGTGACCGCGAGTCAGGATCCGCTGAACCTCGAATGCTGCGAAGCTGTGCTCCAGGGCTAGCATCCTGGCCTTGATGTCCAACGGTTCCGCTGAGGTGGGTGCCGAGACTGATTTCAGGTCACCAATAGGGGAGTCCCTGATGACAATGGCATCAGGGGAACTGACTCGATCCCTCGACTCTGTTGATGATGCCTCCCTCTGGGGGTGCTTGGAGGGGCGCTCCCAATCCTCATTACCAGTGTTGAGACTAGTGCTCCACGCCCAGGTGGTCATACCCCCCCCCCCCCCCAGGCCAGGGTCGGACCTCGACTTTGGCTTCGGCAGATCCCTTTTATTCATGCCCTTCTCTGCCACTACCAACTCCAGACTTCGTTCATTCCACCTTGCTGCTCCATATGCCTGTAGCAAAGTACATCAGGCTCCATCTCTGGCCCTATTCAAATGCAGGCTAAAAAACCCAAGGCTACTTTAAAGATCCTGATCCCCTCATTCTCTGGCTCACCACGTATGTGTATCTTTATCATTTCCCTAGATCTACCCTTGTCCCTAGTTGCCATCTGTCTTAGACTGTAAGTTCTTCAGGGGAGGGACTGTCTCTTACATGTATATGTACAGCACTGCATATGCTTTGTAGCACTATACTAATGGTAAGTAGCAGCAGTAGTAAGTAGTACACACATACACAAACGTGCCAAATCAAGTACAATACAACGTTGTGTTTTGCTGGATTGTATGTGTGTGTGTGTGTAGCACCTTTTTATTGTGGCTGTTAAATGTATGAGACAGGGCATCACATAAAAACAAAATAAAAAAAATATTTAGCAAATAAAATGTAGGTGATCATTTCACAGAGATTTCTCTAGAAATGTTTTATTTGACGGCTCTCTCAGTCCCACCAAATCACAATGTTCTTGGCGGGTTACAACGCAAAATACATTATGGGGATTATTTAAGAAGCCTCATTTGCAAGTTACATGTGTATAGTCAGGCACATACACATGCAAACTGCATCCACGTTTAATGGCCATCTTAGAAAGGGTCCAGTTTACTTATGGCTGTACATAACACATCAAAATCACATGGGGTGCAGGAAGGGACCAGCCATCCCTCCCCCCACCCCCATCTATGTAATGCTGTATGGATTCTTGTATATATTTTGGTATCAGCATCTGTCACTCATACCGTCCTGACCTGAGGAAGAAGGTTTTACTTTCAAAAGCTAGTCTGCAAGTGTATTAAATTAGTCCAATAAAAAGGTAGCATCACATTTTCCTTTTTGTTTCTCTTTTTATTTAACTACCATTATAGTGGACGAACACTGCTTCCACATTTCTTTCCCCTCCAAATTGAAATGGGGCCAAGACAGTGTCCCCTGTAGTTGATTAAGAGCATCTGCACAAGCAGTATTGCCACTTATATGTTTATGTTGTGAAATGCAGCACAAGTGTAAGTTACTGGTTTCCCTCCATCTGTTTTTCCCATGTGTACATTTGTGAAACAACTCTTCCCACTGCATGTCCCGGAGGATCATCATGAATTGTGTCATGGGGTAGATCAGAATATGCCTATGGAAATAGGAAAAACAGAGCTGAGCAGGTCTAAAAGTGACAGCTCAGAGCGCATGGATCAGGGTTGCTATGAGCAACCAGCAAAAACAAAAGCACCAGGTGTAGGAGCACGCCCTAGTAGGGGATTACATCATAGCATATTAGCTGATGAGAGGCAGCTGAGGGCAGAGCAGGCTCACCGGAACACTAGGAGTGACACAGATAAAACTCACTCAGAGTTTGTCAGTAGTAGAGCTAACCAGGATCCTAGGAGGGCTAACCAGGATTCCAGGAAGAGAGCTAACCAGGAGCTTAGAGGAGCTAAGCAGGAGTACGGCAGAGCTGTTTGGGAAACAAAAGGAAAAACTTCACACGGAGGTTCAAGCAGTGTTCCACAGGAGATAGCTGAGAGAATACCAGAGGCTGGTTACAGGGTGCTGGGCAGCACTGAACAAGAACCAGGTGGTTGGTGCCACGGAGGTATTCATGCAGGCAGACGGAAGGAACCTGTGAGAGGAAGTCTCCCTGAGAACAGGTACCGGGAGGGCAGTAACTATTATCAAAAGGATACTTACCTGCCCAAAGAGAAGCCTACTGTAAAAGGGAGTAGTAGAAGGCTTGCCTGGGGAAAAAGCCACGCTAAGTTTCCGTGCTCAGAAAGCTCCGAGGGAACCGAGCCAAAGGATAGGCTAATTCCTTGTAATAGAGGGAACTTTGAAAGGGAGAGTTTCCCATACACACAGCTAGGAGTGTGTGGCCCTCTGGAGGAAAACTCCACTATATACGGTAACCTTCCAATTCACCCTGATAGAGAGGGGGAGAGAAGCCTTTGGAAAGGAGAGGAGGGTTTTTGCAACAATGATGTGAGTTACAATCATTCTGAAGATAGCTACGGGGAAAACTATGAGGACATGGAATGTGACTTTTGTGGGGAAAGTCCTGAGGAGTTCCAAATGGAGTGTGCACTAATGTTCTCAGATAACATTTCCTCTCTATGCTGATTTGTTTAAAACAGAAATCCGTTGAGGGAAACGGATTGTGAAGAACTCACTTGTGTAAAGTACAAGGACTGTTTTACCTTTTTGGATTGGCTGAAGATAAGCACCTTTTTGTTAACAGTAGTTCATTTTCATTTGTACCAGAAAAATATGGTTTATTTCTTTTGATTCTTATGTGCAAAAGTTCACCCGGAAGGGAAATAAAATACCTCTTTTTGAAAAGCCTGGCTACTCGTTCACAACTACCTTTTTGATTAGCTAGTGGGACTACAGATCCCAGGGGGCATTGTAAAGTACCGGCTACATTAAGAAGAGGCCCCACTGAAGCTCCCTAGGCTTCCGCCTATAAGAGTGAGTAGGTGGGTGACAATTGACACAGACTCAACGGCACTTAACATCCCTTCACCTCCTTATTCATATTTTAGAAATGACTATCTTTAGCAGAGCTGTTTCTCAAATACCGGCACAGCTGTAAAGGCGATAACCTCAATGTCTCAATTATAACATAGTAAATGATGGCAGATAAAAACCAGCATGGCCAGTCTGCCCAGTGAGGTGGTCAAAGCTGTACCCGCCGCTTCACGCAGGTTACCCTTCTCTAGGCCTTTGTTTAGGGTTTACCCACCACTCCATACAAGTTACCCATCTCTATTTTTTGTAGTGCAGAAGTTATTAAAGTTTGCTTTAAATCCATTTTCTTGCTATAAAGGGATCCTTTGTCTCTGTCTTATGCCTTT
This sequence comes from Ichthyophis bannanicus, assembly GCA_033557465.1. Classification (NCBI taxonomy): domain Eukaryota; kingdom Metazoa; phylum Chordata; class Amphibia; order Gymnophiona; family Ichthyophiidae; genus Ichthyophis; species Ichthyophis bannanicus. The sequence continues at coordinate 647,038,877 of CM066032.1, forward strand.
TTAAATTTCATCACAGTCTTTGCCTCCACCAACTCTATTGGGAGGGCATTCCAGGCATGCACTGCTCTTAAGTATTTCCTGCCATTACTTCTGAATTCCCCTACTTGCAGCTTCATTTCATGTCCTCTAGTTCTACAGCTTCCCCATCTCTGAAAAAGTTTTTTTGTTCATTAAGGGGGTCATTCTGACCCATGTTTAGCGGGGATATACATCTAGGGCGGACGTACATTCCTCACTAAATGCCTTAGTGCTATGCTGGCAAATGAACTCCCTATGTGTTTTCATGTATCTTCAAAGGGATGTGAACAGGATGGAGTCGGTGCAGAGGCTGGCTACTAAAATGATTAGTGGTCTTCATTATAAAGCATATGAGGACAGACTGAAGGATCTTAATATGTACACCTTAGAGGAAAGGCAGGATAGAGGTGATATGATTGAGATGTTTAAATACCTCTGTGGCATAAATGTTCAGGGGGAGAGCCTCTTTCAATTGAAAGCAAGTTCTGCTATGAGGGGACATGGGATGAGGGTGAAGGGAGATAGATTCAGAAATATTTCTTTACGGAAAGAGTAGTGGATCCGTGGAATAGTCTCCCAGTGGAGGTGGTAGAGATGAGGATAGTAACTGAATTCAAAAAAGCATGGGACAAACACAGAGGATCTCTAAAGGTAAAAAGGGGACTGTTGTAGTTGTTGATATGGAAGGACAGACTAGATAGGCCATGTGGTCTTTTTCTGTCTTCATGTTTCTATGTTTCTAAAGATGTGCGGGGAGCTCAGTACGAGGGTGGGAGGCGGCGGGTCTAGGGAGGAGCGAGGGCGGGCCGGAAGCGTAACCCTGACCCCAGACGTAATTCTGGTGTCGACCCTGTATGTCCGGGGTCAGCCATCTACACGGGGAACTTATTCCACCTCGGAGGTGGAATAAGTTCTCCCGAGGTTTGCGGCAGACAGCAGAGGGCCCAGGAGAGAAGGTGAGCAGGGGGTTCCCTGCAGCCTGATCCCGAACTTGGAAGGCCTAATTGGTGAGGAACATGCCATTTAATGCAGCTCCAGCGATCGGGGTTCCGGCATGGAGCCGCAATGCCATGGTGACAGGACGCCATGGCACCGCGGCTCCATGCAGGAGCCCAAGCTAAGCTACAGTAGCTGGCAAAGTACCTGGATGTGCTGCAAGCCAGAATCTGGGCACGTCCTGCCCATCCAGACCTGTTGCACCTAATTCTGATCCCGTGGGAACGTAAAACCCCTGCAGGCGGAATCGGATGCAAATTGAGCCTGTCCAGATTTTGGACATCCGGATGGGCCCCGATCGGAATTGGCCTCCACGTATTTAAAAACCTGTATCATATCTCTCCTGTCGCTCCTCTCCCGCAGAGTATACATATTTAGGTCTTCAAGTGTTTTCTTGTATGTCTTCTGGTGCACGCCCCATATCATTTTGGTTGCCTTCAGGTCTTTTTATATCCTTCGCAAGGTACAATCTCTGAAACTGGACACAACACTCCAAGCGAGACCTCACCAATGACTTGTACAGGGGCATTAATTCCTCCTTCTTCCTGTTGGTTATACCTCTGTATGCAACCCATCATCCTTCCAGTTTTGGCCAGTGCCTTGTCACATTGTTTTGCCACTTTGACAGCCTCAGATACTATCATGTGCTGCTCCTTATGCCAGGAACAAACTACCTGTATCTTTATGTCAGGTTTCACCTCTCCCCCTTTTCAAATCCTGGCTAAATGCTCACTTCTTTCAGGCTGCTTTTGGATCTTTATACTTTGTTCTTCGTCTGACTCATTACCCTTTCCTAACGTATCCTTGTTCTCCTCTATTGTACAGTCTGTCTTGATTAGACTAAGCTCTGATGAGCAGGGACCGTCTTTTATGTGTGTCTGTATAGCGCTGCATATGCCTTGTAGCACTATATAAATGATTAATAGTAGCAATAGTAATGTCTGCATCCCAGCTGCATCACTCTGCCAAGTATTAAACCATTCTTCTAATTTTTGTAGATTTTTTTCTCATGTTGGTTACTCCCTCTGAGGTCTCCACTGCGTTGCAAATCTTTGTATCATCCACAAAAAGGCAAATGTTTCCTTTTAACCCTTCACCAATATCATTCACAAAGTCACTGAACAGTACCGATCGCAGGACTGATCCCTGAGGCACTTTTCTTTCTTCAGAGTGAATTCCATTTACCCTTAACCTCTGTTGTCTTGTCGGTCAAACAATTTCTGATCCAGTTCACCACCTTGGGACCCATCCCCAGGCTATGAGGAACAGTATCAAAGGCTTTGTTGAAATCCAATTAGATCACATCCAAATTGCATGCCCTTGATCCAGTTTTCTGGTCACCCAGTTAAAGAAATCAATCAAAACATACATCCTAACATTTAAAAATATAATTTTAAATTTTGTGCAAATAAAGAACTTCAATTTCTTACAAAACTCCATCAGATCTTTTATATTCCTGAAATTAGAAGAAAGAGCTTTCCACAAATAAGTTGAACTTAGCAAACATATTTTACAATCACATCACATATATTCACACATTCAGTGCACATATGTTCTTAGCATCAGATTGGCCAAGGTATATTCAGTTAGATGAATGCATTTGGGTTGTTTTATGCTTTTATACCACTGTTACTTATTTTAACTATGGATGTGAGTTTGGAAGCCACCTTGAACATTTATGGATTGATATGTAAAAGGAACTATATGGATTTTCAATGCCACTATACGGAGTGCATCATGGGAAAGTCTTGCAGACTGCCTCAGCACTATCTAGATAGTGCCAAGGTGGGGAAAGGAGGCTTGGGAAGAGTGCCAGTTTATCCGGAGTGGTGATATTCAGTCCACTCAAGAAAGCTGTCCTGAAATTATGCCATAGTTATCCAGAGTGGACTAAATATGGCTGCTATCTAGCTAGCTCTGGTGCTGAATGCTCTCTACATATATTCAGCACTGCTTCCTCCTCAGATAGTGGCACTGAATATACACATTTTATTTAAACACCATGGCTGACATGAAAAAAACAAACTAACAATGATTGCAAAGTTTAAATACTGGCCCATTATTTGCTAGGCAGGTTATAAAGGCATGTAAATAATGTTCTGAAACCAGCAGATGTCTTTTTATATACAATACATAGGGGATCATTCTGCATCACGATTAGCAGGGGATGTCCCCCTGCTATCTGTCCCCCTGGCGCTCCCGGTGCGAAGGCTCCCATACGAATAGCGCTATTGTACAGGGAGCCTTAGATTGGGGCAGTATGGAGACACAGTGAGGGCAGGGCATGGGCAGGCTGTGACCCTGGACGTACAGGGCCGATACTGAGGATGACCATGTACGTCCGGGGTTGGCCATGTATATGGGGGATGCTGGTGCAGAGGGGGGACAGCAACGAGGTGAGGGGGCACAGGGGGGGATCCCCACAGCCCGACCCTGGCCAGGGGAGTCCAGATTGAGGGTTGGGCTGCAGGGAAAAGACGTTAGGTCTTGCAGTCGGTAATCGTAGCTCCTGAATGGAGCCGCGGTGCCATGGCAACAGGATGCCACGGCACTGCAGCTCCATTCAGGAGCCAGGCAGAGTTAGCCGGGGATCTGCTGGGCATGCACATCCAGGCCGGTAGACCAAATTCTGATCCCACGGGCATGTCTAGCCCCCGCGGGATCAGAATCTGGTGCTACCGCTGTATGCCCTGATTCTGAGGGGCCGCACAGGATCTGGACGGCCAGAATAGAAATGGCCTCATATTGTATTAAGAAGCACAGTGCACACTGAAACACATAACTACATACACAGACACACACCTTTTTAAATCATGGGAAAGGGAGTAGCTTAATGATCAGAACAATGGGTGAGACCCAGGGAAGCTAGAATTCAAATTCTGCCTTTGCCACTCCTTTTCACCCTGGGCCAGTTACTTTATTTCCCTCTGCCCTCGCACTTAGACAGCAACTCTTTGGAGAAGGGATATACCTTTGGGGAAGGGATATACCTTCTGTATATAATTCCCTTACATTAGTTCTCTAATGTTCTCTAATGTATATAGTTCACTAATGTTTCATGTAAAAAATATACTATTGTTCATAGTTCACTGATGTTCCATGTAAAAACAGACTTGTCGCTCTGTTCTTTAACTCGTTCTTTGTAAACTGCACTTGATCCCTGGAAGGTGCAGTATATAAGTGATTGTTAAATAAATAAATAAATAAATAAATATACTATACTTGAATACTTATAGCACTGTGTACATCCAGCATTGCTATAAAGAGTAGCATTAGAACAATTTTCAAAAAGCTATTTATGCGGGAAATTACTATTTAACCAGGCAAAAGGGCTTTTTCAAATTTTCCCACTCTCATCCTAAGCAAAAGCATGCGTGCTGTTGCACAATATCTTCCATTTTACTACAGGATGCTTACGTGAAAAGTCCAACAAGCACTCATTTTATAAATGAAACAGACCACTGCGTGACTTTATAAAATAGGCTTGTGCAATTAAACTAACAGCGCACAAATTCTTGTGTCCAAAATAACCCTCCAAGAATGCCTACAGAAGGCACAGGTATAAGCAGCTATTTATTATTAGTTAGCTCATGCCTTTGCAGTAGTAGATCAAGGCAAATTACAATCAGGTGCTAGGTATAAGCATGCACCACCTTGTCAGCACGTGTACTTAGACATGTGTACTGTATGTGTCCACGCACTTTTATAAGGGACTTTTCCTGCATGCAAAACATGCTTTACACATGGAAGCTGCTTTATAAAATTATCCCCATTGAGTAGAGTTTCCACAGGTGGGAAATGTATTTATTTAAAATATTTATAGCCGGCTAATCCTATGTCCTCAGCAGGTTACAGTTAAACATACATAAATGCAGCAATATATGTAGTTTTGTATTTTGAAAAGTGCATGCGTTTTCCAAGGGGAAAAGCATCCACAGAAAAAGCAAGTGCAAATCCCTGGAAGTACCCTTTTCCCATCATCCCATAATACTATTATAAATGGAACCAAAGCAATATCACGGCCAAGAGGTAGATTAAAAGCTCCCATGGACCCAGAATTAGGGAAAGCTAGTGGTTACACTAATGGACTGCAAACCTGCTTCTGTCACCAATTATGACCTTTGGCAACTTATTTCCCATTACCTGGTCTATTCATTCAGGGCCCGAAATACATATATACGTAAAAAAAAAAAAATGACCCTGATATTCAAAACCCTTATCCAGATAGCCCATGCAGGCTATCGGAATAAGCGTGCTGAGCAAGAAATTCAGCAGTGCTATCCAGAGACTGCCCCAGAACGCCGCCACAGACCATCCTGGCATTATCTAGTTAATACAGCAGCAGATCACAGGCAGAGCAATGGCAGTGCCAACCTTATCCAAATAACAGTGATTTTCAATCTGCACTTAGCCAGATAACTTAAGCTGCATTGAAAGCAGGCCTAAGTTCATATATGGAAAAGTGCCCATTGAAAGTCACTTATCTGGATAAGCTCGGCACTTATTCGGATAGCTGCACTGAATCCAGAAAGGCAGTGGCAGCTGCTCTCCAGATCCTGCAGCTGAGTACCTCGCTGATATTTAAGTACTGTGACTAACCACTGTGGCATTTAAAAATCAACCCTTTTGAGAATCGGGCCCCGAGTCATAAATTTAGGCTCCTAAGTTAGATGTCTCAATTTGTCCCCTAGTTTCAGTTAAATATAGGAGCTGTGAAGGCACATTTTAGAAATTATGTAGAAATCTGAACTGAGACATTGAGGATGCAACATTTAAAGTTCCAGAGGTATTTCAGAAAGGACTCTGCTAACATGGCGCATTCTTAAAATACCTAGAAGGAAGTTCAGGAGAGCATGTGGATGTGCGTCAATGTACTGTGGGAGGAGTCATTGTAAAGCCTACACATAGGGAAAGATCAATAGGGGAAACACGGCTACATGCATGTGTTAAGTGCCAATACTTAGACAAGGAGGCTGGTATTTTGTGACTTAAAACATGTCAGTACTGCACACTTGCACATGTATGTGACCCATTTTGCTGATATCTTTGTCCATTTTCAATGGAGGGGGAAATAAATAACAGAAAATCACCTTAGCCCTCCCTCCCTCCAGTAAAGGGGTGACTCAAACACTTTTTAAAAAAAACTAAATATACCAGGGAGCAGGTATGAATCCCGATACGGACATTTCTGGGAATACACATATAGATTTTTGACACACTCTGGCCACACCCTAACCATACCCTGACACGCTCCCCTATAACTTACACATGGGTGTCCTTAATGTGTTAAGTTCCATCCTTTTTAAAATCATCATTTATACAAGTAAATCATGCCTTGTAGTGCTATATGAATGATTAATAGTAGTAGTAGTAGTAGTAGTGAATAAAGCGTCTAAAATATCCCCCTAGTCTTTCTACTAAAAATGCACTAAATTTATGCCTGCCATGTATTATCCTATATTTAGAAGCCTAATTTAGTGTCTACTGCTGAAAATAATTGCTAAGCTCCTAGCTTCTTTTCCCTGCCTTAAAAATCTCCAGTTGGCACCCGCTTAGGTTCCTAAATTTTAGGCGTTTAGTAAAATCTTTAGTGCAAATTTAGGAACTCTGCCCAAATAAATTTTCAAAGAGGGCAATTTAGGAGCCTAACCTTTTGAAAATTGATCACATAGATATTAGTTTAAGTTTCAACATACAAGCAAGTAAACTATGAAAGTTTATCAGCTAGAGTTAATAACATAAGCTGCCGTATGCTAACACCATTAATGTATGGTTATTTTACTGCAGGTCTCATTTTATTCAATGGATCCTAGTTACTAATGACAGGCATTAACAGCATTAGATGCTTATTTTACAAGTCTTATTTGTGATTGACGTGCAAATACCAGCACGTGCATGTGAAAATGGTGATTGCAGAAAGGGCTCAGTTTACATGCGGATGTTCTTACTACATGGAAGTTGCAAGGGAGCACATTGGGGACATGGTTAGGGTCAAAAACCTACATGAGTGTTCCCCATGTCATATGATGAATACATTCGTATGATCAAGTCCATGTCAAGATTTACACTTGCTTTGGCCAGCTCTTTATATGGGGGATTAAGGGGGTCATCCTCCTGAATCCGCTCTTCTTTATTTCCCCCTGAATATTGAAATTAGAAAAAGATAGTAGCATCTATAGTTAAAGACTATCATTTACACATGTAGGTGTGGTCTCTGCACATGGAAGTTGCGTAACATCGGCCTACAAGTGTTGGTGTGTAGCTGTGTTTCCTCCATTGTTTTATCCCCAGATGTAAGCTTGTTAAATGGCTCCTCCCACCGTATGTGGATGCACATCCAATATTCCCACACTTTCTTATGGCATATTAGAAAGTTTAGCAGAGCCCACTCTAAAATACCACTAGAATTGCAGACATCATGGTCTCAATGTTGCCATTTCAATCTCCATGTCTTTTCTAAAATATGCTTAACGTGTTGCTAATGTGGTCGTGCACATTAGTAACTATACTTGTAAGTCAGCAGAATGTTTTTTTTGGACCTTCACATACATAGATTAACTGAGTCCATGCATATGAATATGTGACGGTGTTTGGGATAATGCTCTTTGAGGGATAGGGTGAAAATGGAGAGGCCATCAAGGAACTATGGACTAAACTTTCTGGTTGCTGCGATCATAAGGTCAGCCTCCAGACAAGGCTCTCTACCAGTACGGTTCAGATAGGTCAACGCGTGACCAACTCAGACCCCGAGGTTAAAAGTTCAAGCAACCATTACAAAAACCAATATGTCTGCACAAAATATGCTGTACAATTTATTTCAATTTATATCAAACCATGCATATCAAATTTAGATAAATCCTATTCAAATCTGATATTGCCTGACACAATTTATGCAAACAGATGCCTCTAGGGTTTTCTGTGTGCTTTAGAAAACTACACTAAATTTAAAAATGCCTGTTTAATATTTTGATTATATTACTAAAAATGATCATTTTAACTTAAATGCTTTTCTCCTCTTTCAAAATTCTGTATTTTAAATGCTTTATATCTCGTGCTTCTGCAAAAGCAGTCGTAGCATCTTTCCAGCAACTCCCTTGGTTACTATACTTGTAAGCTATGCATATATTCTTTTTTCATTTTCTTTGTCTTCTCTCTTCTTGTTGGATTCATTACATTTATCTTTAGATCTGGTCCCACTTTTCACCTCCTGCAGCCTCAGAAGAAAATGAAGTGAATATATTTAAAACACTGGGAATGAAAACCACCACAAGATGGTGCTCCCCAACACTGCTATGCTGACTTTTCATCGTCACCCATGCAACACACCACTGCTGCAACAAAAGTGTCAGCCTTAAAGTGCCATGATCTTCTCAGGGACTTTGGAATGAAAAAAAAGAACTAAACCCATTTTGTTCTACTACAATTTAGAATTAAAAAATAAACAGAAAGAAAGGGCAACCAATAACATATAGATGACATTTTTTATTGAGTTAAAAATTGAAATAAAGGATATTAAAATTAAGTCACAAGGTTACAAAAGGCACTCTGACCAGCATACAATAAAACCATCTCACAAGTGGAGCGTCTCAGGGATTGATCCTGGGGCCCATTCTGTTCGATCTCTTTGCTAATGTTATTGCTTAAATATTACAAGGAAAGGTTTTCATTTTTGCAGATGACACAAAGATCTGCAAAAGAGTGGACACTCCCGAGAAAGCAGGCAACATGAGAAGTGATCCAAAAAATGGGAAGACTGATTAAAAGATGTGCAGCTGAACATTAATATGAAGAAGTGCAGATTGTAAGTGCAATTCTACAACTCTAGCCACCTCAATGGGCAGACTAGATGAACCATGCAGGCCTTAATCTGCTGTCACTTACTATGTTCTATGATGCATCTGAAATGTAGAAATCCAAAGATGTCATATGTGACAAGGGAGAGTAGCTGGTGTACTGTATACAGACCGGGAGACAGACCTCAGAGTAATAGTGTCTAATGACTACAAGGTAGCAAACATGATAAGGTGAAGGCCAAAGTCAGGTGGATACTGGGCTGAGCACCAATATGGACAGTGAGCAGAAAAAAAAAAGAATGTGATAATGCCCCTGTGTAGGTCACTGGTGGTACTTCACCTGGAGCAATGTGTTCCGCTTTGGAGGTTGTATCTCAGTATGGATATGCTTAGTTTCAAAATTCTTATCTCTCACCTACTCATTTCCAAAGAAATGCTTGAAATACTGAAGAACAAAGCAATTGCAAAACATAGGGAGGAATGGCCTAGTGGTTGGGGCAAGGTACCTCAGGCCAGAAGGTCAGGGGTTCAAATCCCACTAGAGGACAGCAACCTTGGGCCAGGACTGGGGTTTCTAGTCCCACAGGTGCTCCTTGTGGTCTTGGGCAAGCCACTTAACCCTCCATTGCCCATGTTCCCTGTAAAATAGTTATCTCCAAGTTATAATGCCCTGTTCAATGTAATTTCAGTTTGTTCAATGTAAACCGCCTTGATATCATGAAAGGCAATATATAAGAAATGTTAAATAAATAGATAAATACGATAAAAAAAACAATGAATATTCCCCTTATCCACCAAGCCCATCATTCGGAAGACATGGGGGGGGAGGGGCATATTCAGTGGCAGCGGCTAGTGCTGATAAAACAGCTAGCTGCCACTGCGAAACCCAGATATTCAATGCCAAGGCTATATCCGGCCAATAGCATTAAATACTGGGCCTGCTGGATAGTACTGAAGTTAAGTTGCAAGAGTGAAGAGAGCCTTTCAGATGCCTAACTTTGGCTGCTGAGGGATAACTGCTAGCCATTATCCCCGGGTGGCACCTCCAGTCTGCCCCTGGAATGCCCCAGCGCTAGCATTGGGGTATTCGGTGGCAGCACCCAGGGATATTCACCGGAACTATCCGCATTAGTACACGCGTTAACACAGTTAGCAGGTCTGATAACCACATTAATCACTTTGAAAATGTCCCCCTATATGTTTATTGATACCTGGTGAAAATATAACTACAGTAGTGGCCAAAAAATTAAGGCAGGTATCTTTTTCTACAATTTATTGTTAAATAATGTACTGTGGAGATGTCACATGTGCTTACTTATTTAATCAGCATGGCAATTAGACACACCATGCGTCTGGTGTCCATTTTAGTTTACTTACACTCTGTAGTAGGTTTCTTGGATGAAGTTTTGAATTTTTACAACTAGAAAAAGATTGAAAGTTACATGTAAAATATACAATCAAGATTGGTAGAAAGTGTGATATTAATGACTTTGTAAAGGGACAAGTTGTCACACTCCATGCTGAAGGATATTTGCAATGTGCTATTGCAAAACATTTGCATTTATCAAGGTGTGCAGTTCAGAATGTTCTGAAATCAGGTGGCCGTACACATCGTTCAAAATGTGGGAGCAGACGGACAACTACTGGACGAGTTGACCGATTCCTCAAAAGCATTATTACATCTAGTCCACATACTTCATCTCAATGTGTGGCTCAGTTAGCTAATGATCGAGGAATAAAGATAAGTGCCAGATCTGTCCGACGATGGCTTGTGGATGAATTCAAACTCGTGGCCAGATGACCTGCCAAGAAGCCTATGATGACCAGGAAACAAATTGCTGCCCGCATACAGTTATGTAGCAAGATGAAAGACAAATCTGCTGAATAGTGGGAGAGGGTAATGTTCACAGATGAAAGTACATTTCAACAAGTAAGTGGGAATGGTTACAACTACGTCTTTCGACCAGCAGGCGAGAGACTAAATCCGAAGTACACGATCAAGACTATTAAACACCCACCAATGGTCATGGTATGGGGTGGTATCTCGGCGAATGGACGATGTGGCCTGCACATTTTTGAGAAAGGTGAAAGAGTAAATGCTGCAAAATACATATCCGTGCTGAATAGTAAAGTTAAAATACACATGAATGCTTCGGGCACAACTACGATATATATATCTATATCCATATATATATATATATATAGATATATAGATATATATATATAGTGTACCCTTTTTCCAAGTTGCATTTCCTGTTTAATGTAATGACCAGACATATTTAAGTTGTCGGATGTTTCTGTTCCATGTGAACCGCGCTGATTGCAAATAGTGCGGTATATAAGAAATATAAATAAATAAATAAATTTCAGCAGTATTCGGCACCGTGCCACACTACAAAAACAGTCAAAAAATGGTTCGTGGACAACAAGATCAAACTGCTACCAAGTTGGCCATCAAACTCTCCGGATCTCAATGTAATTGAAAACTGTTGGAATCTTATGAAAAAAAGGTGGCAGCACACCGTCCAACTTCAGAAGCAGATTTAAAGGACATACTCAAGCATGTATGGGTCAATGAAATCACTCCGGCATACTGTAAAACGCTAGTTAACAGTATGCCTACAAGAATTCAGGCTGTGCTGAAAAATCATGGACACCCTATCAAATATTGACACATATATTGTTTCCTGAATAAAACTTTGAAAATGACATATATGTCTTTGGTTCTTAAAGCTTTTGACCATGAAAGTGACAATAACACGTACTTTTCTAATAAAATTCTGATATTTTGGACTCTGCCTTAATTTTTTGGCCACTACTATACTTTGTATTTTTTTAAACTTATATGGATAGTATCAGGACAAATATTTGACTGAATGAACACAGTTTGGGAAGGAGCAAGGGCAGGCTAAGAAATTATCTATATAACAGCAATATTGAACAGTTAAGTGGCTAGTTTATACATTTAGGAGCTGATATTCAAAAGGGTTTAGCCCGGCTAACTGGCTAAACTCTGCTCTGCCCGAGATTCAGGGGCAATAACCAGCTAGTACTGCTGATTATTACCACAGGTTGTCCTAGAAACAAGCAGTTTGTTTCAGGGTGGTCTGTGGGAAGAGCTGGAGCAGTCCCAGTGCCTATATTGTTAGCAGATATATTAGGCCGCTAAGCGGATAGTAAACCTCATAAAATTAGGACAGGTCAATGGCTGTTCTAAATTTCTGCAGTGTTTGCTAGTAGTTAGTGGCTGAATAATCTCTAACTGGATAGCAAAAATGTGGTCAGCAAAACCAGATAATCAGCGCTGGACACCAGATAGGCCTCGGCACCGAATATCCAGTTTTAGTTTCAGCAGCTGGAAACAGATGCTTTAAAAATGCTGACCACCACCGTTGAATATTGACCTCTTAGTGTAGTCCTGCCAAATAGCAGACCTAAACTAAATGGATAGTGCCGGTGCAGTCACAACATTATGGGGGCTATGTTAGAACATCCCCACTTAGAAATAGCAGCTTTTAAACGTGTAGATTGCCTACACGTACAAATAGCAATTTTAGAAAGCTGTTATTTACACATGGTGATTCACACCATGCAGAGATTGCAAGGTGGTGTGGTTTAGGCTTGGACAGGGAATGGTTTGGGTGGGCATACAATACCGACAGATTCTCCATTTTACAAGGGGAATACATGTGGATTTGAAGAATTCTGTAGATTGGTATTTACATCTACCCCGAATCACGCATAAGTGCCTGCTTGAAGGATAGGTGCAAAGGTTGAGGAGAGTGTGCTTCATGATCCCCCTTTTAAGCATGTCCACTTATTTCCACACTTTGCTTCGTCTGTGCTAGTACCTCAGTTTGTATGTAGCTTGGAATAGACTCTCGGGGAGGTGGGAAGAATTGTGTATATGATTTATCCTTCTGAATATGGAGAACCTTTGTTACAAATATGAAACTTTCCTTTCTCTGTTAACAAGGAGGATTAATCATCTACTTAAAAGGAATCTTCCCAGCTGAGGGCTGCTGCCAATTACATAAAAAAACCTTTGGAGTTCTAGTACTGTCTTGAAGGGAGCCGTTTTGAATATGTGGTGCATAATGGATGTGAGTCTTGAGCAACTGAACTTGGGGCACAAATTAAGGTCATTATGTAAAACAAGTTTCTTCTTTTTTAAGATCATTTTCAGGCCAATGCAGAATGCTAGCGTGCAGGGCCGGCCCGTCCATTGAGCAAGAATGATGTTTGCACAGGGCCTCATGTTTCAGGAGACTCCATGTTAACAACATCCTGCATTGAAGACCACCATGCAGAGCAGCTTTAGAAGGAGCCGGAGAGGCCCCGGCTCCCTCTAACAGCTGCCAAAGTGAAGCGCATCTTTTCCCTTCACTTCGGCAGCTGTACTGACGTTAAGAATGCTGCCGTGCTAAGCGTGGGAAACAGGAAGTTCCCTTTGACCTCAGCTCGGCAGTGTTCTAAATGTTAGTACAGCTGCCGAAGTGAAGGGGAAAAGGCATGCTTCACTTCGGCAGCTGTAGAAGTGAGCCTGGGCCTCTCCGGCTCCCTCTTAGCTATCCGTGGGGCTCTTCGGGAGGGGGTTGCTAGGACTGAAAATGGGTTGGGGGTTACTAGGACTGGAAATGGGCTGTGGGGGGTTACTAGGACTGGAAATGGGCTGGGAGACAACTAGGACTGGAAATGGGCTATGGGGGGTTGCTAGGACTGAAAATGGGCTGGGGAGGTTACTAGGACTGAAAATGGGCTGTGAGGGGTTGCTAGGACTGGAAATGGGCTGGGGGGTTGCTAGGACTGGAAATGGGCTGTGGGGGGTTACTAGGACTGGAAATGGGCTGGGGGACAACTAGGACTGGAAATGGGCTATGGGGGGTTGCTAGGACTGAAAATGGGCTGGGGAGGTTACTAGGACTGAAAATGGGCTGTGAGGGGTTGCTAGGACTGGAAATGGGCTGGGGGGTTGCTAGGACTGGAAATGGGCTGAGTGGAGGGGGGCTTGAACTGCAAATAGCTGATGGAGAGGGGGGCTTTGAATGGAAATGGGCTGTGAGGGGACGGAGCTAGGACTGGAAATAGACTGTGGAGGGAAGGCTTGAACTGGAAATAGATGATGGGGAGGGGGGCTTGGACTGGAAATGGGTTGTGGGAGGGGAGCTAGGACTGGAAATGGGCTGAGTTGGGGGGAGCTAGGACAGGAAATGGGCTGATGGAGGGGCTAGAATAGGACTGGACATGGGCTGTTGGGGGGCTAGGATTGGAAATGGGCTGTGGTGGGGGCTTGGATTCGGAGGGGCTAGAACTGGAAATAGGCTCATGGGAGGCTTGGATTAGAAATGGACTGAGTGGAGGGGAGCTGGGATTGGAAATGAGCTGATGGAGGTGCTCGGATAGGACTGGAAATGGATGGGGGAACTAGGCCTGGAAATGGGCTGATGGTGGGGCTAGGATAGGATTGGAAATGGGCTGATGCAGGGACTAGAAGGGAGCGGATGCTGGGTGGGGCTGGAACTACTGTAGAAGGGAGCTGATGTTGGGGGAGGATTAGAATGGGATGGGGCTGGAAGAGAGAAATGGAGAGGGGAAAAATATTTTGTGTGGGAGGGAAGAAAAATCTACAATTGGCCGGGTATTGGGATAGTAAGTGGGGATTGAGGATGGAGGGATAAAATCTGAGTGGATGAAAAAGGAATAAAGAAAGAGATAAAGGAAAGAGCAAAAGGAGAAAGATTAATATGTTAAAGCAGATGTAGAGAGAGAATGGGAAAAAAAAACTAGAAGAGAGAAGAAAGGACAAATGGACAGCAGACGATGGAGAGTTAGCAGAAGACACGAAGGATCCAGAAGTGGCTGGAGCAATTGCAACTGAAAAAAAATGCACAAAAGGAGAAAAATCTCTTTATTTTGAATTTATTAACTGGAATATGTTAGCTTGGGAAATGTGCATTAACGTCTGCGCTTTTAGCACAAGAGGGAATTAATTTATAGTTTTATTTCTACAGTGTTGTTGTACATTCCAAGTTTGGCTTTTGTGATTCCCAGTTTAATTATTGCCTTCCTATTTCTAAATTGTGATTCCTTGTTCTTTGTTTGGTGATGGTCTATGTTCTGCATGTGTAACTGAGCTGAGGTATTCTGTTTATGTAGTTTCTATTTGACTTTGCCACTTGTTCTCTTTCCCCAGTAGGAGATGTATTGGTATTCTCTGAGATGTATTGATTTAATATTTGCAGTGTTGCCTTTTGATAGGTAGGGTCTGGTGTTTTGTGAGTCCTGGTAGTGCTGTTACGATACAGCAGGTTTGCTATGGGTTCTAAATGGGCAGTGTTTGTAGTAGTTTCTAATGTGCCTGGCGGTTGGCACTGGATTATAGTAATGTAGAAATCTTTTAGTCTTTCTTTATCCATACTCATTAAGAGGCACGTTTACTAAAAGTTAGTGTATGTTAGCATTATGCAAATATTTATGCAAATGAGGTCCCTTATGCAAATGAGGCCCCGAACCGAGTCTCCGCGCATGGCCTCGCACCCCCCTTGGGCCGCCCCTGCTAGCGTGGGCTTTACAAGCCCATAACACCACATTAAAACACATTTTACGATCCTTTTAGATGCAGGAAATAAACAGAAACGGAGACGGAAAAAACAGTGCCCAATTAACGCCACACATATTTAAATCTATTCGGCAGTCTTGTTAAACAGCTAGGTGCGTCACACATCCCTTCAACATTTTAATATTTCTTAGAAAAGCCCCCGATGCCGTGCCCCAACAAAAGTAATCACCTGGTAGTCTAGCGGCTCTTGAACCTTGCACCCCAAAGTAAAATGTGAAATCACCCCCAAGTATAAAAAATGCAAATTAGCTACCGGTGCTTGGAGAACAAGCCAAATTAGCGCAGACTTCTTGTGCGCATGTGTTTAGTTTGCTCTCCCAGTTTAATGCTTCGGTGGCTCATTTGCATGTGCAGTGTTACCGCGGTGGGCATTTGCATACCCTAACTTTCCTGCATTGCACGTTAAAATGTGTGCGTTGTCAGAAACATTAAAAAAAAAATCATCTATCCAGTGCAGGTCTAGCACCGGCTTTCTGCATCGGTCTGTTTATTTGATATCTTTTAAATACAATATAGCATGAAATACAGTTCAATATACATAACAGCAAAACTCAGTGGGAAAAACAGCAACTTTCTTGATCTGTTCTGCTACAAACTCCTCCAACTTACACAACATACAAATGAATTTTCCTTTCTGGTAGAACTCCAACATAATTGTGTTCTTCACATAAGAAAAACAAATCATATGCAATGCTACTGATACACAAAGATTTAGAAGCTCTTTGCTTGGTTAATTTAGTCGCTTATGTATACACATGGACTTAAAGATTGCAACACAGTTGGCTGTACCGTATGTGGTGCAGTAAGATCTGACCACATAACAACCAAACTAAAGCTTCTGTTAGTAACTCTCATTAAATACAAGGAGCTGCTCACCATATTCAAATCATTACACATCCTATCCTCAGACTACCTCCAATCCTTACTAGACAAAACACTAGACACCCAAACCAGAACATCCAACACATTCTCAATTCCAATGCTCAAGACGAAAAGCACCAGTCGTCTGCAACCAAGCATTCTCGTTCTACGCACCCTCCATCTGGAATGCATTCTCACAAGACATACGAGCTGCCTCAGAAATCACAGATTTCCACAAGAGACCTAAAACCCACCTGTTCGAAGAGCACTTCAGAACCGAAACTTAACACACTCAGCAATATGATCACACTGAACTTCCCTAACCCCGGCTACATTCCTGTTCCACCTATGCCCACAAGTTCTATATTCATTTGTGCCCTGTAAACCATTTATTCAAATTTAAATCTAAACTGCTTTGGCTTGAAGATAAAGCGGTCTATAAACAGTCAAATAAATAAATAAATACATATTACAGCTGAGCTTTAATACCCCTTGAAGACACACCTAGAGAGGAGCCAGAAAGGTTTAATTGTCCTACATTCAAAAATCATGAGGCAATGCCCATACATCTCTCTCGCAGTGCCAACAAGCATTGGTATTCTGTAAACCAGCTCTCCAAAACCTCCAAGGTGTCCAATAGGCCCTGTGAGCAAGGAAGTACATAGACTGAAGATTGTTTGCAGAGGAGGAATACTATTCACTTTAATCTAAAATTTCTGCCAATTCAAATTCTTCCCTTAGTCCAGTATCTTTAAACGATACTGTTTCTAATCCTAGATTAGCAGAGTAAAGGTGGTTCCTCCACCTTCGATAAGCAGCAGAAGCCAAGTGTTTATCTTCCACCTTTACAAAAAGAATAGTAAATCTGGAGATTCCTCTGTTTGAAACCACTGTTGTGGGGTCAAACAATGATTAACAAAGACTACTTAAGACAGTGCATCTCCAGGTTGCCAAAATGCTCTGTTTCTTGAAATCTTAAAGCCCTTCCCAGCTCATGAACATGCCCCACTCTTCATATGTCTTGATATTGCCACAGTGGTTTCTGCTTGGGAGAGCAGCCTCGTTGCACACCTCAGCTAACTTTGTATGCAGGGCCAGCCCATCCACGAGACAACTGCCCCGGCCATGCCGCCCCCCCACCCCCAGCTGCCGCTGATTCAGTTTGGGGGGGGGGGGGAAGGAGGGCAGCGGCAGTATTTCCAAAAGTGGCAGCAAAAGGTCACCATTTTTGGAAATGCTGCCACCTCCCCCTCCCGAAATGGAATCGGTGGCAGCTGAGTGTGGGGGGGGGGGGGGGCGGCGAGGCCAGGGTTTCTGCCCAGAGTGACAGAAACCCTTAGGCCAGCTGTTTGTATACTCTGTTCAGGCATTTTCCCGCGCCTCTTTAGAACCTAGCTTGTTATTTATTGTTCTGTCTATATTTCTGTTTTGTCAATGTGTCCTATCTTCTGTCTGTTCTTTACCCAGCTGCTGTCCTCTGCAGTGCTGTGTCTCCCTTCAACACCTTATTGCCTGGGTTCTCTGACAAGCATTATCTGACTGAACATTAGGAATGCTTTTTCTTTCTTTTCTCTCCATCTCCCTATTCCTCTACAAGACCTGTTTTGTAAGTATTTAGTCTTAAGATGTTTACCTTGCCTGATTTTTTCTAGGGCATTTCCTGTGGAATCTACCTGTTTCCACTTACTTGCATTCAGCACTTGCCCCGCCCCTCCCCCTGTTGGGGCTTTGTTTAGAAGCTTTCCTCTATGAGCACATGAGCAGCTGATCCTCCATTTGGTGTGGTTCCTGCTTGGGAGAGCACCTTCATTGCAAGCCTCAGCTAACTTTGTATGCTCTGTTCAGGCATTTTCCTGTTCCTGTCTAGAATTTAGCTTGTTATTTATTGTTCTGCCCATATTTCTATTTTGTCATTGTGTCCCCTATCCTTTGTCTGTCCTTTACCCAGCTCCTGCCCTCTGCAGTGCTGTGTCTCCATTCTCAACACTATTACCCAGCCACCCACCCCCAGCCTAACACTATTTCATAGCCTTCCCCTGCTCATTGATTGTATATCAAATCTAAATAAAAAATAAACCATAATTACTCATGTGCACCTGAAGCCACCAGGCCTTTATCCTTCCCTCTCCACCTGTATCAGATATGCATTCTCTCCTCTTCCCCCTCTCCTATTTATTTATTTATTTACATTCTCTTATATACCACGCTATTCTGCATCAGTGCAGTTTACATTGAACAAACTGAAATTACATTGAACAGGGCATTATAACTTGCAGATAACTATTTTACAGGGAACATGGGCTATGGAGGGTTAAGTGGCTTGCCCAAGACCACAAGGAGCACCTGTGGGACTAGAAACCCCAGTCCTTCCGGCCCAAGGTTGCTGTTCTCTAGTGGGATTTGAACCCCCGACCTTCCGGCCTGAAGTACCTTGCCCCAACCAGTAGACCACTCTTCCACTCCGGCTATCACTAACTCTCTTGACTCTGACCCTCACCATCTCTGCTATGCTCAGCCATTTCCTCAATGTCCCTCCTTCCCCAATCCCTCCTTCACTGTCTGCCCAGACCTTGGCTGACTACTGCCATGACAAAGTCAAGAAGATTTACCTTGAATTCTCTGCAGGATCACCTCCACCTCATCTCCCCCTCTTCAATCCCAAAACTCTCCCTCACCTTCAGGCACTCTTTCCTCCTTTTCTAAAATCACCGAGGAGGAAACTGCAAATCATCTCTCCTCCTCCAAACTGGCTACCTGCTCTTCTGATCCCATAGGCCACCCATCTACTAAGCTCCTATCTCTTCCGCCGTCATCCCTTCTATCTGTCATACCCTTAACTTATCACTTTCCACTGCAACTGTTCCTGTGGCCTTCAAACATGCTGTGGTTACACCTCTCCTCAAAAAGCCTTTACTAGATCCTACCTGTCCTTCCAGCTATTGACCTCTCTCTCTCTCTTTGCTTCAAAACTACTTAAATGAGCAGTTCTCTGCCGCTGTCTTAACTTTTTCCTCAAGACCTTCTGGACCCACTGCAATCTGGCTTTGGTTCTTTACGTTCCACAGAAATGGCTCTTGCCAAAATCTCCATGACTTGTTCCTCGCCAAATCCAAAGGTCTCTACTCAATTCTCATCCTTTTGACATTTCTGCTGCTTTTGACACTGTTGATCACCACCTCCTCCTCGATACCCTGTTTTCACTTGGATTTAGGGGCTCTCTTCTGTCCTGGTTTTCTTCTTATCTCTTCTATTGCACTTTTCGTGTATGTTCTGGTGGTTCCTCCTCTACCGCCATCCCGCTTTCAGTGTACCTCAGGGCTCTAGTCTTGGGACCTCTCTTTTTCTCTCTCTACACTCAGTCCCTTATTTCCTCCCATAGTTTTCAGTACCATCTTTATGCTGATGACTCTCAGATCTACCTCTTTGTGCCTGAAATCTCTCCAGGAATCCAGGCTCAAATCTCTACCTGCTTATCCAACATTGCTGCCTGGCTGTCTCATTGCCATCTCAAACTGAACATGGACAAAACTGAGCTCCTTATTTTTCCCCCTAAACCCACCTCCTTCCTTCCTCCCTTCTCTATTTCTGTGGATAACACTACACTCCTCCCTGTTTCCTCAGCTCGCAACGTTGGAGTCACCTTTGACTATTCTTTTTCTCTGCACACATCCAACAGATAGCCAAAACCTATCACTTTTCTCTATAACATTGGTAAAATGCGTCCCTTCCTTTATACATACAGTACTAAGACACTTATCCACTCTTTAGTCATCTCCCGTCTAGACTATTGCAACCTCCTTCTTGCTGGTCTCCTCCTGAATCGTCTCTCCCTTCAATCTGCTCAAAATTCAGCAGCACGGCTAATATTCTGCCAGCTTCAATATGCTCATATAACCCCTCTTCTCAAGTCACTTCATTGGATCTCTGTTTTTTTTATTTATTTATTTATTTCAATTTTTTATATACCGCGCTATTTACAATCAGCGCGGTTTACAGAGAACCAAAGACCAGAACAACAGGCTGCTCGGTATTACATAGAACAGGAAAATAAATTTGGATAAGATAAACATGGATAAAATGGGGGTAAAACTATATACATTGAACTATATACATAGAATATTAATCTGCTAATTCGATCACATGAGAAGTAATTATGTAATATTATCAATAATGTTTGGAGAAGGCGGGAATTCTGTTAAGTTTGTGGTAAATATTACGCACTCTATGTAGGGTAGTATATGATAAATAGGTTATGTTTGAGGGCTTTTCTGAATTGAATTTCTGTTTCCATTCAACTCCAGTTCAAACTTCTCCTACTGACCTTTAAGTGCATTACCTCTGCTGCTCCTCACTACTTTTCCTCTCATCTCTCCCTACACCCCTCCTCGGGAACTTTGCTCTTCTGGCAGATCCCTTCTATCTGTATTCTTCTTTTCTACTGCGAACTCCAAACCGCTCCTTCCACCTTGTTGCTCTTATGCCTGGAACAATCTACCTGAGTATGCGTCAGGTTTCATCTCTGGCCCTTTTCAAATCCAGGCTGAAAACTCACTTCTGAGGCTGCTTTTGGATCCTGGTCCACTTAATCTCCTATGTATTTCCTTACCTTTCCCCTAGATGTAGCCTTCTCATCATGTTGTCTTGCCTAGATTGTAGGCTCTGATGAGCAGGGACAGACTTTTACATCTGTCTGCAGGAGCGGCCCAAGAGGGGTGCGGGGCCATGTGCGGAGGCTCATTGCAGGGCCTCATTTGCATAAGAAGTTCCATTTGCATAAACATTAGCATAATGTTAACATACCTCTTAATGAGTGTCTGGATAAGGAAAGACTACCAGATTTCTACATTAAGTAGTACTATAACACTGACCATTTAGAACCCATAGCAAACCAGCCGTATCATAACAGCTCTACCAGGACTCACAAAGCACCAAATCCTACCTATTAAAAAGGCAACACTGCAAATATTAAATCAATACATCTCCTACTAGGGAAAGAGAACAAGTGTCACGGTCAAACAAACTACAAGAATAGAATACCTCAGCTCAGTTACACATGCAGAACATAGACCATCACCGAACAAGGAATCACAATTTAGAAATCGGAAGACAATAATTAAATTCGGAACCCCTAAAGCCAAACTTGGAATGTACAACAACACTATAAATTAAATTTCCTTTTGTACTAAACAAAAATGCAAAGATGTTAGTGATACACATTTCACAGAGCTGACATATTCCAGTTAATAAATTCAAAATAAAAAAGTATTTTTCTACCTTTTGTTGTTTGGTCATTTTATTTTTTCAATTGCAATTGCTCCAGTCACTTTCTTCTGGTCTCTTCTGTCGTCTGCTAATTCTCCATTGTCTGCTGTCCATTTGTCCTTTCTTCTCTCTTCTAGATTTTTTCCATTCTATCTTCTATATCTGCTTTAACATACTGATCTTGCCCCTTTTGCTCTTTCCCCAATTTCTTTTTTATTCCTTTATCATCCACTCAAATTTCACCTTTCCATTCTCAATCCCCACTTACTCTGCCAATACCCAGCAATTTGTAGATTTTTTTTCCCACCCACACAAAATCTTTTCCCCCTCCGTCCTCATTCCCCCAGCCCCATCCCCTTCTAGTCCTCCCCCAAAATCAGCTCCCTTCTAATTCCAGCCTCACTCAGCATCCACTCCCTTCTAATTACATTCCCCCCCCCACGCCACATCAGCCCATTTCCAGTCCTATTTCACCCCCATCAGTCCATTTCCAGTCCTAGTCCACCCATCAGCCCATCTCCAGTCCAAGCTCCCCCATCAGCTCATGTGCAATCCTGGGCCCCCCCATCAGCCACTTCCAATACTAGCCCCATAAACCAATTCCAATCCTATTCCAGTGAGCTGATGGGGGGGGGGCTTGGACTGGAAATTGGGTCGAGCGTGGAGGAGCTTCAGCCCATTTCCAGTCCAAGCTCCCCCACACTCAGTCCATTTCCAGTCCGAGCCCCCCCCCCCATCAACTCATTTCCAGTTCAAGCTGCCCCATCAGCCATTTCTTAAAGTACCCCCCCATCGGACATTTCCAATCCTATTCCAGAACTACATCAGTACATTTCCAATCCTACCCCCCCCCTAAAGCCCATTTGCTGTCCTAGTCCTCCCCATCAGCTCATTTGCAGTCCAAGCCATCCCCCCCCCCCTCAGCCCATTTCCAATCCTAGCCTCCCCCCATTCAGCTCATTTCCAATTATAGCCCCCCCAGCCCAATTCCAGTTTTAGACCCCTCCACAGCCCATTTCAAGCCCAAGCCTCCCTCCCCGAAGAGCCCCGCGGCAGGCTTCAGCGGCTCCCGGCAGGCTCAGCACAGCTAGTTACAGCCGCCGAAGTGAAGAGCGTTGTTCCCTTCACTTCGGCAGCTGTATTGTAATGAAGATCGCAGGCGCACCAGAGGTCAAAGGACACTTCCTGTGTCCCGGCTCTCAGCGCGCCTGCGATCTTCATTACAATACAGCTGCTGAAGTGAAGGAAACAACGCTCTTCACTTCGGCGGCTGTAACGAGCTGTGCTGAGCCTGCCGGGAGCCGCTGAAGCCTGCTGCGGGGCTCTTCGGGGAGGGGAGCTTGGGCTTGAAATGGGCTGTGGAGGGGTCTAAAACTGCTGGGTACCGCTAAAGAAGGTGAGCAGTGTGCAGAATGTTGTTGGTGCGGGGCCCCCTGAAGCACGGGGCCTTGTGCCAACAACATTTTTGCTCAATGGACGGGCCGGCCCTATCTGTCTGCACAGCACTGCATACACCTTGTAGCACTGTACAAATGATCAGTAGTAGTAGTGGTTAATTTTGATTAAAGGGTTGTACTGAAGAGTCACCTGCTGGCTAATCTGCCTTCATGTCTCAAAAATATGATTAAAGGAAATCAGAACATCAATGTAGCCTGAAATGAAAGCAATGCCCTGACTGTTTTTGGCAATGTAAGGCCCGATAGTAGGTTCAGAAGCAAGAGGGCAGCTCATGCCCATTCAAGCTTATCTTCTCTGCCATGAAACGTGCAAACAGGTTCTTAATACTGCTTAATCAAAAGCACACTCATTTGTGTTACTACTCTGCAGATGCCGTCTAGCGATAATGATGTTAAATGCGCGCTGGTGTTTCTATTGCTTTTATTTGGTGAGCTTTCATGTTATGTTGCTTGCTGGTATGAAACCTGAATATATTCTACTAACCAGTCAGCTATTGCTTTCTTTGAGATGGCACCCCTAAATGGTTGAGTCACAGCAAGATAGTTTATTTGTATTTGATATAATGCTCTTCATAAATCACGGCAGAACGGTGTACAAAAAATTAAAAAGAAGAAACAGATAGCAGAAAAAAAAATCCATAGTTAAGATCAGGGCCGGTGCAAGTGTATGAGGCGCCCCCTCTGCTCAGCTCCCGCTCCGATTGCTGCCGCTACCTTCTCTCACCGGGACATGCAATGGCAACAATGCGTTTAAAATGGCACCAAAGTGTCAAAATTACCTTCAGCTCCAGCAGTGTAGTGACATTCTTGCTTCCATCCCCTTCCAATTTCACTTCCATGCAAACAGCTGAAAGTAACGCCAGTGTGTCGGTGTCATTTTAGATGCATTGCTGTCACAGCCTGTACCAATGAAAGGCAACAGAGATGGTCACCCACCCCCCTGGAGGCCTGGCATTCTAGGCGACTGCCTAGGTTGTCTAATGGTAGCGCTGCCTCTGGTCAAGGTAAGAAAACAAGACAAACTGGGGATAAAATCTCAGGTGTCACACAACAGTCCCACCACACCAGACTCAAGATTCTCCAAAGGCTTTGTTGAAAAGATGTGTTTATAAGGTGGGTCTTGAATTTCTTGAAGGAGGATTCCAGGCATAGTGTCCGAGGCAAGTAATTTCACAGAAACAGTGCCCTAAATTAGAAGGCTGTCTGGGTAACAGATTTGGTAAATTTCTAAAGATCTTTCTATTTAGGTAGTATGTGAGTGCCTTTTACAATCCATAGCATGGAGAGCCTTTCCTACTGGGAGAATATGAGGCTTAAAATAGAACAGTGGCAACATTATGGACTGATTAATGTGGAAAGCAGAAACCAATTTTGGTAGAAATATGAGAGGTTCCAGAATTTGGTATACGGAGAATAAGACATCTATGTTGCAGTTCACTGACCCTTCTAGCAGAGGTTTCCAGAAGTCTTTCAGTGCTAAAGATTCCATTGGTTCAAACAACGATTTAATCAACTGTGAAGATGAAAAAATAAAGAGACATCCTACCACAGGAGAAGTCAATCACATCACATAGTGGTGGTTTCAAGCAAAACTTAGAGATGAACCAAAACATATATAACCAGATATAACCAAACAAAAGGCTAAAACAAAACTGAAAATATTTTAGTAGAAGCCAACAAATAGAAATATGTAAAAACCAAAAATGTCATTCACTGTAAGGAAAATACATTACTAATTTTTATTGTTTTTCTTTCAGTTTTGTTTTAGCACTTTGTTTCTATCAATTTGGTTATATACACTTTGGAATCAACTAAAAATTCCAAAGATGAATCATTAATTTGTTCCGATTGTCTAGTTTCATCAGCTGTGCCAATACTACATTTAATTCCCATGGCACAGAGGGTTTTGTATGGAGCAGCTCTTTCACAAACCTGGAGACAAGAGGATAAAAGGAAATCTGAGAGCCATTAATCATATTGTGATAACCTAATATGAAATTAAGGGGTATGTCTGCTAAATCGCGTTAGTTTTGACTGCTAAAGTGGTGCATTAGCAGCTAAAACTGCAAGGTACGCAGCAAACCACCACAGTATCTGCAGGGAACATTCCAAGGGGAGGTCCTGCAAATACTACAGAGGATTTGATTTCCTGTGGAGACCCCACATTACCTACCTTGACAGATACCGCAAGAAAAAATCCTGCAGTTCCTGCCGAAGCAGATACCGCTGGTCTCTGTGGTAAATCCATTGGGAAAGATGGTAGAGATTGGGTGCAGAATGGCAGCAGCTCTGTACCCTGATCGCTACCATCCCCCCCCCCCAATATTGTCAGTGCCATGATCCAAAGCACTAACAATATAAAAAAGAAAATTGGTGGTCCCCACACAGCACCAGTTCTACCTGGACAGATCCAGATCCCCATCGGGAGCTGCCCAAGGGGGATTGATGAACCCCCTGATGTTCAAAGTGTCGCAACTAACCAGTCGAGCTAGGCAGACCTCCTTTCCCCCCACCCCCCGATGTACATTTGAAAGGGTGGGGGCCCTGCAGCCCCCATTTTCCGGTTCAAAAACTACATCCCCAGCTATTCAGCCAGCAAGGGGGGGGGGGGGGGCTCTGGCATATACCTTTATCTACTGGTGATCTAGTGCAAGAATGAGGCAGGAGTGATCCTAGTAACAAAACAAAATGGCCGCCATCCAGGGGCAGTCCAAGTGTCTCTGATGCCCCAGGCGAAGCCACCCCTCCCGCTACTGCCCCCAAATCCATCTTCTCATCTTGTGGCGGCAGAAGTCTGACTCTGTTTTGAGCCACTGCCTCAAGATGAGAGAAAAAGTTTTGGAGGGGGGTGGGTGATGGCAGCGGCTTGGCTCAGTTTTGAAAGCAGCAGCTTTGTGCCACTGTTTTTAAAATGGAGTTGGGTTATCCACCAGGGTCTGCTGCCCTAGATGATCTCCTAGTCTATCTAGTGCTCAGGACGGCCCTGCCACAGTCATGAGGTGAGAGAAGAGGGCAGCATGAGATGAGAGGCTAGAGGCAGCACCTTGTGATGGCAGCCATTTTGTTTTGGTCACTATACAGGGGTTCTTCCACTAGACCACCAGGAGATAAAGGTATGTGCCAGGGGAGGACGGGGGGGGGGGGGGGGGTGAGGGCACGGGGCATCCTCTTGCCGGCTGACTAGTCAGGATGTGTTTTTTGTATCAGGAAGTGGGACGTGAAGGAGGGGGCCGCAGAGCTCCTCCACCTCTTCAAATATGCATGGGGGTGGGGGAAGGGAAGGGTGCCTAGCCTGACTGGCTAGCAGGGACACTTTGAACATCAGGGAGTGCACTGATACCCCATCGACAGATCCCGATGGGGACTGGGAGCTGTGAAGGGGGAATGGGTGCTGCAGGAGGGCTGCTGCTGCTAAGTGCTATCGAGTCAGTGTCTATATTCGGTCTCCTGTCAGGCAGCTCATTGTTGACAGGCACCCATATCTTCTGTTATTGCAGCATTGAGATGGATCGATAGCCTTCCTCTTTTCAGTTGACCTTTTATCTTGCCAAGCATGTCGTCTTTCTCTAATGATCTCTCTCTTCGCACGATATGTCCAAAGTATAAAAGTCGAAGTCATCTGAGCTTCTAAAGAAAGCTTAGGTTTGATCTCCTCTAGTACTGACTGGTTTATTCTTCGGGCAGTCCATGGTATACATAGTACTCGTCACCAGCACCATAATTCAAAGGCATCAATTTTCTTCCTATCTTTTTCATTGTCCAAATTTCGCATCCAAATTATGTTATTGAAAA
Source organism: Ichthyophis bannanicus (assembly GCA_033557465.1). Lineage (NCBI taxonomy): Eukaryota > Metazoa > Chordata > Amphibia > Gymnophiona > Ichthyophiidae > Ichthyophis > Ichthyophis bannanicus. Next base: position 647,065,675 of record CM066032.1, read on the forward strand.
TACCATGGCTTGAACAAGTTGAATCTTTGTATGGAGAGAGAAATTTCTGCTCTTGAGAATCTTATCTAGGTCCTTCATAGCCATTCTGCCAAGAGCAATATGTGGTCTGATTTCTTGACTGCTTGTTGCTTCTTTGACAGTTGATCCAAGTAGGTTCAAGTTGTCCAGTATTTCAATTTCTTCTCCATCAACAATGAACTTATTGATTTTTCCAGTTGTCAGGATCTTTGCCTTCTTTACATTAAAGTGCAGGCCCATTTTAAGACTATGTTCCTTGATCTTGAGAAGCAAATGTTTCAGATAGTCTTCACGTTCAGCCAGCAATATTGTATCATCAGCATAGCGAAGGCTGTTTTATTTAGTAATCACTTATATACTGCACTTTCCCAAGGATCAGGTGCGGTTTACAAAAAAAAAACAATGATAAAGAACAGAGCGACATAGTTACAGTTCTTTTTACATGAAACATAAGCTAACATCGGTGAACTATGTACAAAAGGCTTGCGCCTTAATAAACAAAACATAATATATTGCATGAACTATTTACAGATGAGTTGATCAATCTTCACACCTCTGTTGTCTTCATATAGTCCTGCTTCTCTGATGATTTGTTCTGTATATAAATTAAACAGGTAGGGGGAAAGCATGCAGTCTTGTCATACACCTTTGCTGAATTTAAGCCATTCTGTTTCTCCTTGTTCCAACCGAACTGTTGCTTCTTGATCAATGTAAAGGTTATGCAAGAGAACGATCAGGCATTCTGGTATACCCATGCTTCTTAATGTGCCCACAGTTTCTCATGGTTTACACAGTCAAAAGCCTTGCTGTAGTCAATTGTGGAGCAATGAAATTTTTTTTCGTATTTTTTAGTCTTTTCAAGCATCCATCTCACATCCGTGATGTCGTCTCTCATTCCTCGCCCTTTCCTGAACCCTGCTTGCATTTCAGGTAGTTCTCGTTCCAGATATGGTTGTAGTCTCTGCTGAATAATCTTCAGTAGAATCACCTCTCTTTAGTATTGGTATAAACACAGATCTTTTCCAATCAGTTGGCCATGATGTTGTCGTCCAAATTTCCTGGCAGAGCCTTGTAAGTATGGTAACAGCTGCATCAGATTGCTGTAATACTTCTATGGGAATGCCATCAATGTCTGGTGCTTTGTTCTTTGATAAGCCTTTCAATTCTGCTTCAACTTCTTCTTTCATCAACAATCGTTCTGGCTCATAAGATACAGGTTGAAATGGCTGTTGGTCCATTTGATCTTTATCATATAATAACTCTGTATATTCTTTCCAACTTTTCTTGATCTTCTCAGTATCATACAAAATGGATCTTTGAGCATCTTGTAACATTCCAATTCGAGGCTTATTTTTTCTTTAACTCTTGTAGCTTTAGGAAAGCCGATCTTGTTCATCTCTAATAGTTTCTGCTTCTATTTCCTTGCATGTGTCATTGCAGTACTTTTCCTTGTCTTGCTGGAAATATCTGTTGAGTTCTGCGATTGCCTCTCTTTCTTCTCTGGCTTTAGCTTCTCTGCATTTCTGGGCAATTTTCAGAGTTTGTTCGGTCATCCATTTTGGCTATTTTTGCTTTTTCACCTTTTGTAGAGATTTCAAATTTTCTTCCAACACAACCTTCTTGATGTCAACCCTTAAGTCTTCTGGAGCTCTGTCATTTGTATCTAAAGCAGCAAATCGATTTTGCAGGCAATCTTTAAATTCCGTTGGTATATTCTCAAGGTCATATTTTGCTACATTTATGAGTGGCTTGCTCTTTTTTCAACTTTTTTTTCAACTTCAGCTTGAGTTTGCATACTAGTTATTGGTGATCTGTACCACAGTCAGCTCCAGGTTTTGTCTTTGTTGATGTTATAGAGCTTTTCCATTGTTGACTTCCACAGATGTAGTCAATCTGATTTTTGTACAATCCATTGGGTGAAGTCCATGTGTACGTCGCCACTTGTGTTGCTGGAAGGCATTTGAGATGAATAGATCGTTGGTCATAGAGAATTCTATCAGTCTTTCTCCTGCTTCATTTCTGTTGCCAAGTCCATATTTTCCAAACATTTTGCTTTCTTTGTTGCCAACATTTGTGTTCCAGTCACCCATGACTATCAAGATATCCTTTTGCATGTTCTGTAAATTTCAGCTTGTACTTGTTCACAGAACTCATCAAGTTCATCCTCTTCTGCAGCTGTTGTTGGGGCATATATTTGAATTATAGTTGTATTGATAGGCATTCCTTGTAGACAAGTAGAAATTAAGTGTTCACTGATTACACTGCATTTCATTACAGTTCTTGCCAATTTCTTAATTATAAACAGCATTTCTTCTTTATCTTTCATTTCCAGCATAGTAGATCATGTGATCATTAGATGCAAAGTGCCCAATGCCAGCCCATTTCAGTTCACTGACACCCAACAGATCTAGTTGTACATGTTCCATTTCATTCTTGACCACCTCCAGTATACCTTGATTCGTTTATTTATTTAGTTATTTAGCCAGTTTTAGGTATACCGCCTTATCCTTCAATCAATCATGCTTCGTACGTTCCATGTCCCAATATGCAAGACATCTTTGCAGCTTCTGACTTTCCAGTTTTTTAATAATTGCTGATGCTGTAGATTGCAGCACCGACAATATTGTGGAGGGGGGGCCGGTTTGCCTGCAGGGCGGAGTCAGCGTTATTGGGCCTTCCGGCAGATAACGCCACCTCTTGAGGTGGCGTTATCTGCCGCTGCAATCTAACCTGATTTTGGCAGCCACCTCTTTCATGCGGTGGCTGCCAACCATGGCCATCCCCGTCCCCTAGAGACATCCACTGCGCAAAAATCATATCACAGAAAATTGCCTGCGAAATCTGATTTTTTGCAGGTTAACTGCTACTACAGGCATTAATCCCACGTTAGCCCCACAGCAGCAGCTAACACCCTTCAGTAGATATATATCTTATATGCCCCTTTACTGAAGTTTTAAACTTGTTTGAGACAGGTGAAAAAGGAATGTCAACAGGATCATGGGAAGACACTTGAATGGTTCCTGGTTGTTTGCTAATAGCCTGATATTCAAAAGCACTTATCCAGATATCTGGATCTGTCCACGGCACTATCTAGATAGTCCCACTGAACAACATTACTGACCATCCCAGAATTATTCTTAGTGCTGGGGCAGTGCAGGGTGGTCCTGGAAATTGAGTCTGCTATCTGGATAGCTTTAGAAAAGAAAAAGGGGCTGTCCTAAGTTATCTGGATAGTGGACTGACTATTGCCACTATTTAGCAAACTGCAGCACTGACTGCTCTGCAGATAGTAACGCTGAATATACATATTTTATTTAGTTGACACAGAACGGATCCCTGAAGAGACCCAGCTAGGGAAATAAGTGTAATAATTGCTAGTTATTAAGAAAACTGAATTTTATTTTTATTTCTAGTCTAATTCCAGTGTCAGAGCAGTGCACACACGAGAGCAGGCATACTTGGGGGGAAAAATCTGAAGCCTGGTTTAAACTGTGGGGTCTTAGAATTAGATTACGAGTTTTATTAATAGATATTTACTACAACTAACCTCTCAAGGGTTTGATACTGTGAAAGTTTAATAGACTCCCATGAGCACCCTCCCCTTTATGTTGACTCTCATGGTAATAAACTCTTGTCACCAAAACTGAAGTATACTGCTTAGCTAATTAGACTAGTCTTTCTGAAGGATTTGTTTTTGTTTTGTTTTTTATTTTGTAGCACACCAAACCCAAGTCTGCATGGTCCTCATTCTCAGTCCCTCCCTACTAGCAGGAGACAGCGCTTTTTGCATGTGTGGGTCTCATTCTGCTAGCTTCAAACTTATGTGTGAGCTCATTCACTCAGATATCAGATTGAAACCAAGAAAATATGCGCACAGGTAAGTAGTACTGCCCTCCTCCTCCTTACCAATAAGAGGGTATTGAGGCTACCAAATTTTTGGTGGGTAAATCTGGGACTCTTATTCTTTGTAGTGCTACTACTAAGTAAGCGGTTCAGTTGATGGGAGGACAGGAGAGTCCAGTGGACTGTCACCATTAAATATTGTAGTAACCTGCTCACAAACTATACCTAAAAAGCACCTTCTTTTAAGTTTTGTTACCACACAATATTTTTGAGGCCAATACAAAAGTCTCAGAGCTAGTGGGTATGTCCTGCATACAAAAGAATTATGCACTAGAACCCCCCCCCCCCCCCCACCAACCCTGTATTCCCAATATGTAACTTCTATGTAGGAGATATGTTCAAAGTCAGAGATTTTAGCCATGTTTCAGAGCACCCAGTTAGTATTCTAAGGAGTCGAACAGCTACTAGATCACTGTGTTACATATTCCAATCACTAAACTGAAAATATTTTTTTTCTACCTTGAACAGAAAATAAATGAGCTGGTACAGGGAGAGAAGGGCTTCTCCTTTACTATTCAGGTTCTGCTCCAGTCACATTCTACTACGCCATGAATGACAAGAGGAAAGGGCAGATTAGGGAGCAAAGCAGCTCCTCTCTGCTCTGCCTGCCCCTGTCCTACCCCCTTCCCTCTCCTGTTCTCTGGGGCCAGGAAGGTGCAAGAATTAGAAGTGCCCTAGGTGAGTCCTCAATCCTGCCATTCCCCCCTGCTGCCACACTGTCCAGTCACCGCTGCCACCCCTCAGACACAGATTTCCCATTTGCATGAGAAGCACCACCAAGCAAACCAGAAGTATGTGGAAGGACTGGAAGTGGCAGGTCATGAGGGCAGGAACCGTAATGCAGTGCTGGAGAGTTCAGGTAAGCACACATTGCAGTTTAAATGCCATTGCCGATGCTGCAGGTTTCGGAGAGGGGCAGCAGCACCAGCAATGAGAAATCCTGAGATCGTTGGCGCTCTGGGTGATCGCCTAGCTCGCCTACTGGGTCGCACCGGCCCTGTCCAATTGAAATGGGGCATCACCCTCATGAACCCATGTCTGCAATTCCCCTATTGGTCACCACCAAAGCACACCGAGGACTTTGCCATGGCACGCTGGTTGTGGAGCAATGAAATAGATACTCACATTTCCCAGTTAAGTAATCCCCTTTGACACTTCTCATCTAGATCAAGGTATATTGACTAAATCAATCCCTCCCTCATAATACCCAGGGAAAATTTTAAACAGTTTTATGTGCCCTCCTAGTTATCCCATTTTTAGGAGCACACTTTGCCCACATCTCACTGCTGGTTTAGAGGGTTCTTCCACAGTAAGGCCTCAGTGCTACCTATAGCCTATTCTTTAACATGATTAAGTAACCCATCTGAAGCATTGCATCTAGGGAGGTATATATTAGTTAACTAATTAGCCACACACAATAACCAGTTTTGCAAATAATCCCTTTGAAGATTCTCACATAGCGTAAGCTACACCATTTAAGAGTTTTACTTTAAAAATAAAAGGTAGTAGCATTTAGAAAACGAAAAGATCTTACAGAATGAGTAACACAACCTCAATCAATACCTCAATACTTTTAGAAATAAGGTAATTTATAGAGAAAAGAGACTCTAATGCTGTGTAACACACATATAGAACCTTGCAGAGATTTCTCAGTTTATATTATATGCCTAGTGGTTAGGGCAACAGCCTGGGACCAGAAAGACCAGGGTTCAAATCCCAATGACGCTCCTTGTGGCCTTGGGCAAATCACTTAACCCTCTACTGCCTGAGGTACAAACTTAGATTGTAAGCCCTCTGGGAACAAGGAGGTGCCTACTGTACCTGAGTGTGACTCACCTTGAACTACTATTGGAAAAGAATGAGCTAAACACTATTAAATAAAGTAAGAATTCCTATTTTATAGACTAGCAAGTCAATATTTATACACCACAGTATATTTAAGCAATTCAACTGCTGTATGCCTATTTCCTGAATGTGTTCTGTTGCAAGTTTTGCTGTCTGGTTTCTCTCTCTATCTACGATTTGGAGTTCTTTTCATGCCTCTACATATTTATTTTAAAATATTTTATAAACCGCTTTGTATAACTCAAAAAAGGTGGTATAGTAAATAAACTAAACCATTCATTCAACAACACTATCCGGATTGCCAGCAGTGCTGAATATTTGTGGAGTGGAGCAATTGCCAGAGTTATCCGGAGATTGGTGATATTCAGTCCACTATCCGTATAAATGCCCGAGGCCGCGGGCCGGGTCCCGCGGCCGACAGTAACCTGGGCCCGGGCCCGGCCGCGGCCTCCAACGTGCGGGGAGAAGGAGGGGGGGGGGGTGCGTCGGGGGTGAGGAGGCGGTGCACGGCATTTGAAATCGCTCCGGCGCGCCGTCGGAGCGATTTCATTGGCCCGCAGGGTAAGGGGTGGGCGGTGCTGTGTTCGCGAGGAGGCGCGTGGCCGTCTCCTTCTGGCCGCGGCTCCTCGCGTATCGGTCGCGTTTCGTGTTGGTCCGGTGAGTGGGGTTCTTTGAGGGGGTCCGTTTGCTCCCGGGGGAGGCGGGGGTGGTTGCGTTCGGGTGGGGGGGTCGGCAGCCGGTGGTCTGCCTTGCGTGGGGGCCGGGTGCATATCCAAAAAAAAAAAGAAAAAGAGGAGAGAACCCCTGCAGCCAGCAGCCTGCTTCCTGGTTGCTGCAGCAGGTTCCTTACCCTGCGCTGGGCTGCCGCTCTCAGCGGTTAGGGGGGAGGGTCGGAGCATGGCCGGAAAAGGCAAAGCCAAAGGGGCTTCGGGTGGAAGGGCTGGGGGGGGCTCGAGGGGGTCCTGCGGGGTTGGGGCAGCACCAGGGGCCAGAGCAGGCCGAGGGGGGGGGCGGGGAGTAGGGGGGAGGACAGGTAAGCGGAAGGTCGGGGTTGGGATGCGTGAGGCTCTCCCTGCCCCTGCAGCTGTGTTGGGGGGGCCGGAGGAGGTGGTGGGCCCCCTAGAAGGGGTTGTGGGGCCTGGGGCGCTGGAGACGGATGAGGCGTTGAGGGGGGGAGCAGGGGTAGGTGGTGTAGAGGAGGGGAGCATCGCTCGGGGGCCGGTGGGGGACGGCGCGGAGCGGTCGGGTGCGGTGGGGCATGGGTGGGTTCAGGTTCCTGCAGGAGCCTATGGGCCCGCCCCGGGGGGGTGGGGAAGGTTTGGAATGCATAGCGACGGGTGGCAGGCTTGGTCCCCGGTACATGGGAGGGCAATGGGGGGGAGCCCTTGGGGGGGGGGCTGGGGAGGGGAGCATTGGGGGGCCGGTTTTCAAAGTGTTGGGGGACAGCTTCCCTGGGGGGCTACAGGCTGGGCAGGCGGGGGGTTGGGGTCCACGGGGGGGGTGCAGGGAGGGGGTGCGGGGGGGGGGGCGGGGCCTTATGGGATGGCTTCGCAGGGGGTTGGCTTTCCTCCTCCGTCCCCGTGTGTTGGCTCTCCTCTCCCATTGCAGGTTTCGGGGAGTGCACCATTGACAGCAGGCGGAGTTGGCGGTGGTGCGACAGTGATGTCGGCGGGTGGGGGCCAGTCCGGCCCGACCTTGACGGAGCAGACGGAGTCCACCTCGGGAGTGCAGGTGGCGGCGGAGCCGGCAGGTGAGTGCTCCGGGACGACAGCGGGGGGAGTTGGGGGGGCAGTGCCGTCGGGGGAGGGTGCACCGCCAGCTAGTAAAGCCAAGGCAAAGCGGAAGCACCGACGGCGTCGGCGGCGGAGCGCGTCGTCTTCATCTACATCGTCGGGGTCTTCGGACACTTCTTCAGCGGACTCCACCGGCGGGCCGCGGATTGGTGAGGGGGCGGGGTCCTCGGTGGTGCGGTGCGCGGAATTGTGGGAGAGTGTTCCGCGCAAGTTGAGGCGGTGGATTGTGAAGCGGCGTTATTTGGATATTTTCCGGCTATTGGAAGGGAGGAAACGCTCGGGGGAGAGTCGTAAGAAACGCAAGGAAGACGAGAAGGCGGGGAGGGTACGGAAGGTTTCACGGAACACGTTAAATTGGACTCGGGCTTTTTTGCGTTTGGCGAGCGTATGGGGGCATGAGGACCCGAGTCGATACGGTGAGCTGTTGGCTTATGCCGACGCGATCTTGGCGGCTTCCCAGGCCCACGAGGGGTGGGCCTGGCTTAATGACGACGAGGAGTTCCGCGATAGGATGGAAGAGAACCGGCAGTTGTCATGGGGCATGAAGGATATTAACCTTTGGCTCACGCAAATGTCGGCAAAGAAGAGTGGAACGGGGGGGGGTGCAGGTCCGGCTAGGGCGGCGGGCACGGCAGCTACGGCAGGCTTGCGGTCCTTTCGGCCAGCGGGCCCGGGGCCCGAGGCGAGTAAAGTTGGGGCGGGCGGTCCCAGCGGAGATTTGTGCTGGTGCTTTAATAAAACGTCCTGCCCATTCCCGGACTGCAAGTTTCGGCACGCCTGCTCGCTGTGCGGAGCCGGTCACTCGGCCGTTAAGTGCAGCCGTAGAGCGGTGCAAGGGGCGGCGGCTGCAAGTAAATGACGGGTTGGAGGGGGGTCTGGCGCCTACCCCCATTAGGATACAGGCGTTGCTGCCATGGCTGGAGCTCTACGCGGCTACCAGGCATGGCACGGCGGGGACGATGTTGTGGGCGGGGTTTTCTGAGGGCTTTCGTATCCCTTTTCAAGGGGCTGTCCGGGATTTGGAGACGGGGAATGCTCGCTCAGTGCTGCGGCTGGCGGATGTGGCCCGCGCGAAGATTGCGGCGGAGTGCGCTCTGGGCAGAGTCGCTGGGCCGTTCCTTAGGCCGCCCTTTTCGCCGTTTATTGTTTCACCGCTTGGTGTCATCCCGAAGAAGGAGCCCGGCCGTTATCGGCTGATACATAATCTTTCTTGTCCCCTCGGGGCCTCGGTGAATGACCATATCCCGCAGGAGCTGTGCTCAGTGCGCTATGCGTCCTTCGACGAGGCTTTGGAGCGGGTGCGCCAATGTGGAAAGGGGGCTTTGCTTGCGAAGGTGGACATTGAGTCTGCCTTTCGTCTCTTGCCGGTGCATCCGTCCGCCTTCCCTTTGCTCGGATTTCGTTTTGACGATTATTATTATTATGACAAGTGTATGCCCATGGGTTGTGCGATCTCGTGCGCTTACTTTGAGGCCTTCAGCTCTTTCCTGCACTGGGTGTTGATGCGGAGGTCTGGTCTTAGGTCTATAGTGCATTACCTCGATGATTTTTTGTTCGTCGGGCCGGCCCAGTCCTCAGTGTGTGCATCCTTGTTAGAGCTTTTCCTGGGTATGGCGGCGGAGTTTAACATCCCTTTGGCGGAGGGTAAGACAGTGGGGCCGGTGACTTGTATTTCCTTCTTGGGGATTGATATCGACTCTGTTGAGTTTGTGGTCCGGTTACCGATGGATAAAGTCGAGCGGCTGCGGCTCTTGGTAGCGGAGGTGGGCTCCGCTACAAAGGTGACGTTGACAGAGCTTCAGAGGTTAGTCGGCCACCTGAACTTTGCCTGTCGGGTCGTCGCAATGGGGAGGCCGTTTGCGCGGCGGTTGTCTTTGGCGATGGCCGGGGTGCGCTGTGGGCACCATCGCATCCGGGTGACTGCGGGGATGCGAGCTGATTTGCGCGTGTGGGATGCTTTTTTGGCGAATTATAATGGCTGCTCGGTGTTACAGTCTGAGGAACTGTCCAACAGGGATTTGGACTTGTTTTCAGATGCTGCAGGGGGTTCGGGTATGGGATTGTACTGCCAGGGCTCGTGGTGTGCAGCGCCGTGGCCGGCGGCTTGGTCCGCGAGTGGGCTGACGCGCAATGTGACGTTCCTGGAGTTGTTCCCGATTGTGGTGGCCTTCTGGGTATGGCCAGAGAGGCTACGGGACAAGCGGGTGGTCTTCTGGTGTGACAACGCTGCGGTGGGGCAGGTCATTAATCGTCATTCGCCAAAGTGTCCGAGGGTGGCGGCGTTGATGCGGGTGTTTGTGCTGGCCTGTCTTCGTCTCAATGTCACGGTTCGGGCGCGCCATGTGCCAGGTGCTCTGAACGTTATTGCTGACGCTTTGTCTCGTTTCCAGTGGGAGCGGTTTCGGGAGTTGGCCCCGGGGGCGGACGAGACCGCGGCGGTGGTGCCGGAGCACCTTTGGCGAATTGGGACGCCGGAATGATCTCATTGTTGCGGTCTTCCCTGGCTCCAGGTACGTGGAAGGCTTATCAGCGGGGGTACGGGCGGGTTCGAGAGTTTCTCTGGGGGAGGGGCTGGAGGGGGGGTAGAGTCGGGGACATCTTGGCGGGTTCTTTCATAGCGTGGGCAAAAGAGGGTGGTTGGTCCCAGGCGGCAGCGCGGGCGGCTTTGGCCGGCTTCTCCTTTTTTAGCAGGGCAGCGGGCTGGGGCAGTCCGAGCGCCTCGTATGTGGTGAAGCGGCTATTAGCCGGGTGGGCGCGAGCGCAGCCCTCCCCCCGGATTGGCGTCGCCCCGTGCCGCATGCCTTGCTGCTGCGTATTTGGGGCGTTCTACCTGAGGTGGCGGCTACTCCGTATGAGGCAGTCCTTTTTCGGGCGTTGTTTGTCACAGCTTTCTTCAGGGCATTCCGAGTTAGCGAGCTGGTCCCTCCGTCGGGCGGACGGGGTGGGCGGGGGGGTTTGCTGGTGCAGCAGGTGGACGTACAGGAGGCGCGCGTACGGATATTCCTGGCCCACTCGAAGACTGACCCGCTGGGGCAGGGTCGGTGGGTGCTGCTGAGGGCCATTCCGGGTCTGGGATCCTGTCCGGTGCAGAACTTGGCGGCATACCGGCGGCAGCGGCCGGATCGGGCCGGGTGTTTCTTCTGCCATGCTGATGGGACAGCTGTTACCCAATTCCAATTCACGGTAGTCTTCCGCTTGGCATTGCGGTGGCTGGGCGTGGATGAGCGCGGTTATGCGTCTCATTCCTTCCGGATAGGTGCGGCAACGAGCGCAGCCGCCGTTGGCCTGGGAGGTGAGGTAATCCAGCGGATCGGGCGCTGGCGCTCCGGGGCCTACGAGGGCTACGTGCGTCTGGAACAGTTGTGAGCTGTGGTGGTGGAGGGGGGGTGGGCGTGGGGGGGGTTCTAATGCTGTGTTTCTTTTTCAGGTGTACTGCTGAACGTGCCGACAGTGAATGCTGCCCGGAGCACGCCGGGTGTTTGGTGGCTTCTGGGGCATTCGTTCATCTACTGGGCGGAACGCAGAGCCTCAACTCGTCCGCTGGGTACACACCTGGGCTTGGTGTCCTGCAATTTCCGGCTGGAGTGGCTCGGCGAGCGGGGCATGCGTTGGTGGCAGCTACTTCCAGTGGTTCGAGAGCACGCGGAGCGGCGGCGGCAGCGGCCGGTGGGACTCCTGATACATCTTGGAGGGAATGATCTTTCCTGTTGGACGTGTCGGCAACTCATCCGCGCAGTGCAACGTGACCTGCGGGCGCTGCAGGAGCAGTGGCCTGACGTTGCAATCGTCTGGTCGGAAATCATCCCTCGGCCGGCCTGCTTGCCTCAACGACGCTGGTCGAGAGGGCTGGCCAAAGTGAACAGGCAGATTGGCCGTTGGTTGCAACAGGCCGGTGGATGGCAGGTCCGGCACCCTTGGGCGGACCCCCAGTGCGCTGGACTGTACCGTACCGATGGGGTACACTTGTCCCCGGTCGGACAGGACTTATTGCTTAATGATTGGCAGGAAGCGCTGGAAATGATTGGTCGCAGCTTTATGGTGGGGGCGGTGCGAGGATAGTGCCTACCTCGCACCGGTGGCGGGGTACAGAGCCAGCGCTCGCAGGAGCGGCGCGGGCTTGACCTGGTTTACAAGCAGTGGGGGTGAAGTGCTCCCCGGGGTGGGGCGAGACAGCCCGGTTGGGGGTCTCGGCCCGGTAGCGGGGGGGTGGGAGCCGGCCTTTGCTACTAGGATGGCGAGGCAGGCGGCGGGGTTTGGGGGGGAGGAGGATGCTCCGCCTTGCTACTAAGATGGCGGGTGGGGGGGCATCCTCCGGTAAAGGGGTGCGGGGTTGGGTTTTGTTCAATTGTTATATTCAGGCCCGTGTTGGGCCGGTTGTACAGGTTGTAAATAAAGCTGCGACCAAACGTTTGTACCAAAATTACTGAGTTGGTGAATTTATTGGGGGGGGGGGGGGAAACAGGATTGGAGGGTGTCAAGTCGGGGGATGGAGGCGAGGAGGGCTTCCGGGTTACCAGTGTTACTGTAGGACAGAATTTTCTCAGTAGTAGTCTGAACATCACCACTAGCTAGATAACCTCTTGCTCTGCCCACACGTTACCCCACCACTACACAGAATGTGCTGAGGTGGTCAGTAATGGCTTTCAGCGCAGTATCCAGATAGGCATTCTTTGTCTCGTGATCTAAATTTGTGTGAATTTAGAGAAACAAATTCAGCAAGTCACTGAGAGGGGGAAGGGATGGCTAATTTCCAAAAGTTGACCCAAAAGTAACTAAGCATGAAAGAACTTTCAGCATAGTTTTTCTCTCTGTATACTTTTTTTTTAATTTATAGGAATAATTTACCCATACTTAAGATACAAGTTGTAGGAATTCTTCAGTGGTCCCAGGGAAGGGATTCTAGGCTGTCAGAATGCGAGGCGCAACTCCCGCACTGCTTCTTGTCAATTCCTCATGATCCAATATATGCATTCTATGCTAAGATGAGTAAAGAAATTCAAGAATGTCATAACAAAAAAAGGGAAGTGGAAGAGCTAACGCCATTGATAGTGAATCGAAGTTTAAGCTCGATCACGATAAGCTAAGCAATTTTTTGATTACTTTGTTTGGAATGCAATTTTAAAAGAAGTTTTGAAAATTTGGTTGCTATACACATGTGGTCGTTGATGTGAAGTCCTGGGACAGGGATTAGAAGATTCTTCCTCCCGCCCAAAAATACTGAGACCACGTTAGCTTCCAATAATTCTTGTTTACACTGTTTGGGTGTGCATTTCAATTTCCCATGGTCTATATTTGAATAAACCAGTCTTTCCGGATATCATGCAGAGTTAACATTTTATGTAATATCAACATACTCTGCGAGAATCGGGGCCATTTAACAAGTTTGTGATAACAAAAAAATTGCCATAATGAGTCAGACCAAGGGTCGATCAAGCCCAGTATCACGCTTCCAACAGTGGCCAATCCAGGTCACATGTACCCATGAGAAACAAGGTGAGGCACTCTCTTCATGATGAGGAAATTGAGAACGAGCCAAGCCAAGGTAAAAAATTCTATAGCTGGTAAAGAAGATTCTGATCCTCCGGTATTTACCACTGCTTGAATGTTAAATTGAGGATTTGGTGAAAGTCACACGAACAGCTGTAGGACTTTATTCTCATTCAGCAAGTCTTACTAAGCTCTCTGCACATGATACAGAAACATGGTTTGGTCAAATATTTTTTAAAGGCATTTGACCTTTTGAATGTTCCAAAATGATCAAAACATTATATAGATTCTCTCTCCATTAAAGGACAGAAACATAAAAAGGAACCATCAACTTCCACAGCGGCAGTGGTTCCCAAAAGCCTAAGGATATGAGATATACTTCATTATGATGTGGGTTTCAAAACATAGCTGCCTATTATAGGTCTTAGGAAAGCCGTCTTGCCTTGGTTAAAAAAAAGAAAAAAGAAAAAAAGCTAATTGACTATTAACTAAATTATTCTGCTTTTCACAGTGTCATAGTTCTTGAAAACCACACTTTTTTCAGTAGTGTAATTTATTGCTCTAAAAGAATGAATTTAAAGTACTAAATAAATTCCACACACAGCAGAGTACAGACGGAAGCTATATATCACTTTTTGGAAAAATCTACAAAGCTGATGAAAATAGAATTTGCCAGTCTGGTATTTGAAAAGCCAGCAATGTGCAGGCTCTGTGCAGCCTTGCTTCAGTGCTTTGAGATCTGCTACAAGGCTTGTTACAAAGCGATGGAGCTTACGGCAATCAACATCAGTACTGAAACAAAATAACTATGTGCCATCTCGCACCCGCTGAAAGACTGATAGTAAACTTGACCTGCCCCTGGTACTATCTGATTTCCATTTTTTATCCCCTTCATTACTACCACCCCCTCCCTAGGCTGAGCCATGTTGAGTAAATGTGTGTGCACGGTCAGGTCAAGCCTGAGATCGGGTGAAACTCCGTTCACATTTGCATACAGGCGGACTTCCACAATGAAGGTCCATCTGTTCCCGTCAAAGTGTACAAATCGAGTGTCACCAAGTGCCGCAAACGACAGTCGCATGCCCATTAGGAACACTTAGCTTAGGTTACGGATATGGAGTCACTGATTTGGGTTTAAATACCTGATAACTGAAGACTTTTTATAACATACGAACAAAGACTGAACCTTGAACTGTTCTTCAAACCCTTTTAACCCCTTCTACATCTATTCCCAACAAGGCATTGCTCTATTTTCCACTCTCTGATACATTTTGTTAAATCAACAAGCTTAAAGTGTCACTTTGGTCTAAATAATTGTCTTTTTTGTGGGGGGACGGGAAAGAAATTTATAAACAGAAAATGAATTCTGCACTCCAAATGCCCTTGAAGGTTATTAATATACTTAAAATGCTGTTCCTTGAACGTCTACTTAATTTTGCTCAGTATGAACACCTAAAAATTTGAAAAAAAGATGTGAGAAGAAAAAGCAAATCTGACATTTCCAAAGAGGGTTTACCAGTTCAAATAAGGAAAACAAGCAACTCTGTAATCATCGACAAGTATGCATCATGTTATAGCTTTCCATTAATAAGGGATACAAAATTAGGCACAGTGTAAATAGTTAGCCAAGTTATAATAGCAACACGGGATACAGCTGCACAAAAATTATAACACAGCACCATTAGGGTGGCAATACAAGCCAGAAATAAATAATGCACCATCAATAGAGCATGCAATGCAGATACAGATCTTACGCAAGTGAATCATTCTGCGACCCTATGCATAAGTCAATGTTTACGTAACTCAGAGCAATGTTATATTATATACAAAATATACAATAAAAAGCGACAAAAAAATAATTGTTCATAATTTTATTAATAATCAACAGAAAACATAATACTGAATAATCAACACTGGAGTCATTTTCTTATTCAATTTAGGTAGAGGCAGGGATAGTAGCACAAGAAGCAGATGATGGCTATCCTCCAAATGCATGGTCACTGCTGGTACTCTGCTGTTCTTCTCATCTCACGATAAACTGGTCTAGAGAAGTTTGAATAGTTGCCCTTTTCTTTTTGTCGTATACCTCTTTGTAATATGAGAAGGCATGGTTGACTATGCATTGAAACAGCAGAAACTGGGATACATCAGGGTCCTGTCTTTCTACAGCTTCATAGAGGTTATTCAATGATTGCACAGCTATGTGCATATCCTCAGCCATGAAACGTTTGGGCTGCAGTTCCAGCTCTTCAGTGTCATGCTGCTCGTTATCAGATACCTTTAGCGCCTCAAGCTCAATTAACTCCTCATTCGATAACTCTTCATCATGAGACTCCACCAACTCATCCACATCGTCTTCGTCCACCTCAAGTTGAAACTTTTCTGCATGTTTAATTTTTGCAGGCCACCTGTTTGAATGTCTGATCATTGTCCTCAAAAACCCCAAAATTCCGGCACAAGATCAGGAGTTAATCAGTTCCAGACATCTTTCATACAGGTTTGTCACTTCAGCCCAGGCTGCGGCGATATTTTTTTTTATTGCCTCATAAATGTTAAACTTTTGTCAAAATTCTCAGTGTCAGTTCAGGTTTGGAGCCAAGTGCATCGATGGCTTGAGCGAATATTTGTCTCAGATAGTAGGCCTTAAATTTGGAGATGGCTCCCTGGTCCGTTAGCTGCAGTAGGGAAGTAATGTTGGGGGGAGGTAGACCACTTCCACGTTTGGAGGGATGTTTGGGTGCATTGTTTAAGATGAGTAAAATTTTGAAAGGGAGCTCGTTTTCCTGACAGTACTTTCCCACTTCGTGCAAACCAATCCTCGAATAGGAGTATGGTTACCCATGCCTTTTTGTTTGATCGGAAATGCACAGGGAGAGTCGCCTTTGTGATGCCTTTCAATGCACAAGGGCTCTCAGTCGTATGGATGAGTAGAAGCCTTACCTTGTACATTCCGGATGCATTACTCCCAAGAGAAATGTGACCCTCTTCTTGGAAGCTTTGTCCCCAGGCATGACATTTCCTTCTTTGAAATGTACGTCCTATATGGCATTTTGTGGTAGAAAAGGCCAGTCTCAATGTTGAAATTTTGTTCCAGAAGACAGGGCCCTTCATCAATTATTTTTTAGTCACTCAAGGTATTGCTTTGCAGCCTCGACATCACCAGGAGCAGCCTCTCCAGAAATGTTCACGTTGTGAAACCCTACACGATTCCTGGAACACTGAAGCCAACTCCTGCTTGCCGAAAAGGTTTGAGTGCCATCTGGATACTTGGCCTTGATGTCTTCAAAAAGACTTTAGGCCTTAGCCTGAACTAACTGCAGGCTTAGCGGAACACATGTTTGAGCCTGGTCTTCCATCCAAATTGACAACAATTTCACCATCTCCCTAATGGCTCCTTCATATTTTTTTAGTAATTATTGTAGCAGTACCTTTAGCATGCTCTCTTATGCCTGCGAAATCTTTGATGATGGTGTTGATTGTAGATGGTGCGTAGCCAATCTTACGAGCAATGGAGATGGTTTGGTCACCTTCAAGCTTACAGATGATTTTCAGTTTGGTCTCCAAGTTGATGACATCATACTTGCAAGAAGGCTCTCCCTTTCCACCAGACAATGCTAATGGAACTAGCTTTGAGTTGTTGCCACATGCCTCCATTTAAGGCATTTTCTCACAATTGATGGCATTTTATGTTACTGTAATTTCTGTAGATTTTTTGTGCATGTCAGAAATTTTCTGTGTAGATCCAGATCAACGCATGTTGAAGCCACGTAAGTCGGGATCCTTCTGTTTTTACTTCACAACTGGACTGCAGCATTGGCCTTTGTGTGGACCTCCCAGATAGGATCATAAGGAGAATAGTAGTAGTCTAGAGTGCCCCAAATGAGTGAAAGTCAGTTAGGGCATAGTGTAACAGACAAACTTTCAGTTTGTGTTTATTTCTCACCTACGGTACAATCTTGGATTTATAAGCTCTTAAACCAGTTGAGAAAAAGGAGGGATCTTATTCACTTTCAGGTTTAACCAGTTATTAGGCCTTAGGAATAGATTAATTAGGTCCTTGCCGTTTATCTTGAGGTTAACATTAAAGAAAGTCCCTTAAACTTATTAGGTGTATTAGTATTGGTTCAAGTATCCCTATTCCCCTAATAACTTTAAATAGCTAAACAAATCATAACTAAGATGCAGACAGCAGTCCAGCAGCAAGATGGGGGATATTCAGTCTTTTGCACTGAGTGTCGCATGTATGATTATCTCCCAGTTGGTGAGGTGTCTTGAGTGAACTAGGTGCAAAGAGCTCCTTACTCTATGGCAGGGGTGGGCAATTCCAGTCCTGGAGGGCCGCAGACCAGTCAGGTTTTCATGATGTCCCTAATGAATATTCATGAGATCTATTTGCATCCACTGACTTCCATTGTATGGAAATAGGTCCATGAATATTCATTAGGGACATCATGAAAACATGACTGGTCTGCGGCCCTCCAGGAAAGGAATTGCCCACCTCTGCTCTATG
The DNA here is from genome assembly GCA_033557465.1 of Ichthyophis bannanicus. NCBI lineage: Eukaryota > Metazoa > Chordata > Amphibia > Gymnophiona > Ichthyophiidae > Ichthyophis > Ichthyophis bannanicus. The sequence continues at coordinate 647,083,231 of CM066032.1, forward strand.
GGAAGGACTCCAATCTCTGGAGGCAAGAGGAGCAGATGGAGGAACTGAGACAGAGAGGCATACAGATGAGACCTTCAGGGACATAGTAGAGAAATTCCACCTCCAGTCTGCAAGCCTCTCTGCTGCCATGGAGGAGAGAGGTCATATGAAAAGAGAGCATTATGTTGGTGTGGCAGGAAGTGATCCTGTAGCTAGGATCTGTCCTCCAGTCACTGAAGAAAAAAGTCCATAAATCATTACTAAAGTGGACTGAAGAAATCTGGCTACGTTTTGAGAACCTAAGAGGTACTTCTGACTTGGATTGGCCACTGTTGGAAACAGGATACTGGGCTCGATGGGCCTGACCCAGTATGACATCTTATGGTCTTATATTCTTAATGTGGAACTAGAGCAGTATTCAATTGTTCAAAACATATTTCTGCTATGTTATTGCTAAAGTCTATGAAATGGATATGTACCATCATCTGCCTGGCCAGAATGAACAGACGGATGATTAAATGCTAACAATAATAAGGAAAAACAAAATTGGCAACACAGTAATAATTGGCAATTTCAATTACTCCAGTATCGACTGGATCACTGTCACATCAGGACATGCTAGGGAGATCAAGTTTCTAAATGAAATCAATGACTGCTTCATGGAGCAGCTGGTTCAGGAACTGACACAAGGGGGAGTGATTTTGGATCTAGTCCTCAGAGAAAGCACAGTTACTTACCTGTAACAGGTGATCTCTGGGAACAGCAGGAATAAGTCTTCACATATGGGTACGTCGGCACCGACAGAGTCTGCGCGGGAACGCTTCCCAGCGTCCAATCAAAAAGCTTTTGGAAGCATCCCACCACGCCTGCGTGCTGCCTTCCCGCCTTTCCCAACTGCCTCTCCTCAGCTAAGTTTCGAGCTGAGACAAAGAGAGAGAGAGAGAAGGGAAAGATAGAGATAGAGAGATACAACTCCTAGGGGAGGTGGGTGGTTTGTGAAGACTTATTCCTGCTGTTCCCAGAGATCACCTGTTACAGGTAAGTAACTGTGCTATCTCCAGGAACAAGCAGGAATAAGTCTTCACATATGGGGACTCCCAAGCTGAGATGCCTGGAGTCCCAGCATGTCATAGGATGGAACATGCTATCCCCCACAACACCAGGCATCCTGAGGATGGAGGGTAGGAGTTGAAAAAGAAAAGCGCTGTGGAACAGCTAACCTAGCATAGGACTGCAGATAAGGAGTCCATGTGTAGATGATAACTATCATCAATGATATTGAAAGAAATATTGCAATATGGACCTCCCCTAACAGGATTACACAGCAGTAAGGAGGTTCATGGGATCTACTGGGAAACCCAGTAGAGGAACCTTAAGGAGGACCTCACTGTGAAGTGGAGGTAATAAACCTGTAGGAAAAAACAGTGGAGGTCAGATTCCTGAAAGGTAAGAGGGAACCCCAGTAATAACTGGGGTAGTACAAAAACGGTGGGCCTTCAGCGGAAGGCTTTATGACAAAAACCGGACTCTTTTGGGAACAGAGTGGCTCCCCCTTAGGAGCAAAAAGAGAAGGCTGACCGATATGGACAAACAGGCACAGTCCTTGTGGGAGGAAAAGGTATGGAGACCCCTTGTATCCCAAAAAGAAAGGACAAATGCCTGAGACATTAGAGCCTGTGATTAACTGAAGATCCGCAATGTCTCTCCTAACTGGAGTCAGCTAGGAGAGATACTGGAACATGGAGAGCTTCAGAGGTACCTAAACCTTAAGGTTATGATGGAAGTTGTTAACTACCACAGAAAGTGGTTGTGCGTGTAGAACCCCAAACATGCTGGATAGCATAGGTATGGGTAAAGCCCATCTGTCAGAATCATATAGCTATATGAGCCTAGACAGTCAGGTAGATAAATATGCAGATACATATCTACCGATAATAGAATATCTCAACAGATACATATATAGATAGATACAGATATATAGATACAGATATATAGATATACATATAAGAATATATCTATAGTGAGATATGCAAGGGCATAAAATACACACAAATGATAGACATAGACATCTGTAAGATGTATACTATAGAAACATGATGACAGAAAAAGACCACAAGGCCCATCTAGTCTGTCCTTCCATAACAACAACTACAACAGTCCACTTTTTACCTTTAGAGATCCTCTGTGTTGGTCCCATGCTTTTTTGAATTCAGTTACTGTCCTCATCTCTACCACCTCCACTGGGAGGCTATTCCACGGATCCACTACTCTTTCCGTAAAGAAATATTTCCGCATATCACTCCTGAATCTATCTCCCTTCACCCTCATCCCATGTCCCCTCGTCGCAGAACTTGCTTTCAATTGAAAGAGGCTCTCTCCCTGAACATTTATGCCACGGAGGTATTTAAACATCTCAATCATATCACCTCTATCCCGCCTTTCCTCTAAGGTGTACATATTAAGATCCTTAAGTCTGTCCTCATATGCTTTATAATGAAGACCACTAATCATCTTAGTAGCACCCCTCTGTACCGACTCCATCCTGTTCACATCCTTTTGAAGGTGCGGTCTCCAGAATTGCACACCATACTCCAAATGAGGTCGCACCAAAGACTTATACAGAGGCATTATCACCTCCTTTTTCTGCTAGCCATTCCTCTCCGTATGCACCCAAGCATCCTTCTAGCTTTTGCCATCGCCTTTTCTACCTGTTTAGCTACTTTAAGATCATCGGACACAACTACGCCTAGGTCCCGCTCTTCTTTAGTGGACAAAAGTACTTCACCTCCTATGCTGTATTGCTCCCTTGGATTGCTGCAGCCCAAATGCATGACCTTACATTTTTTAACATTAAATCCCAGCTGCCAAATTCTAGACCATTCTTCAAGCTTAGCTAGATCCCTCCTCATGTTATCTACACCTTCCTGGGTGTCTACTTTATTGCAGATTTTGGTATCATCTGCAAAGAGGCAAACCTTACCCGACAGCCCTTCCGCTATATCACCAACAAAGATGTTAAAAAGAATCGGACCAAGGACAGATCCCTGGGGCACACCACTGGTAACATCCTTCTCCTCAGAGTGAGCTCCATTTACTTGTACTCTTTGTCGCCTCCCACCCAACCAATTTCTAACCCAAGCAGTAACTTTAGGGTCCATCCCTAGGGTGCTCAGTTTATTTATAAGTCGCCTGTGAGGAACAGTGTCATATGCCTCTATATGGGTGTCTGCAATGAAGCAGACAGAGATATGCCTACAGAACGGTATTCACATAGGAAATGTGGAGAGGAAAGATTCATCTAATAACAAGAAGGTGGAACCTTACTTGAGAAGATATATAGAGAATCTATTCCTACTGGTTATGAGCTACAGGGATGCTAGCTAGTGAAATAACCAGGACGGTTACGTGAAAAGCAGAGGATGAAATCAGTCTGCAGCCAGCAAGTCCGAGTATTCCAGAACTCTAGCATGGTAAGTGAACAGAAGACGCATAAAAATGAGATACCATGCTGACCTGCTTAAGGGCAAAAAGGTATCATGCGTTCTTACCATGAGGACGAGCTGCAAGGAGAAAAAGCATATTCCCGATTGGAAATAGTATGGACCAAAGCAGGGAATTGGCAACTCCTTAAGCTTTCACGTACGAGAAGGCCTATGTCCTTTATATTAAAAAGGAGATAGTGAAAAAGGGGAACCTTTCTAGTCATGGGAGACATGACTGAAAAAGCCTTTTCCAACCATCTAGGATAGTTGTTAGAGAAAAAACCCTCATGCTCTCTAGCAAGGGCCCATAGTGGAAAGCTTCTCTGTAGAATTGCAGAGAGCATGATGCAGGAGAATGAAGAGATAGAACTGGCTGCTGGAGAGCCAGTACCTATGCCAATTATGCTGCCAAACCCAGGGGAATGGAGATGGCAGAAAGAGAAGACAATCCAACAAGCCTGTAGTGAAATAATTTCCAAGACAGATGACAGCACTGACTTGGAGCCACTATTAAGACCAGACAGAATGTTAGTGGAGGACAAATCTGGTTGCTGGTGGACAAGAACCAGTGGTCCAAACATTAAAGCTCCTGCATTGGCAGTTGCTTGCCAGACAGCAGAAAGAATATTACTGTTTAAAAACAGAAAGAACAGAACAGGAGTAGAAAATTCTGGACCTGTCTGATGAACTGCCTCAAAGCAAGATTGAAAAAGAGGAGTCAACTCAGAGAGGAAAACTCCGCACTGGAAAAGTAACAAAACTAGAGAGGCTGAAGGAGAAGCCCTCCAGTGAAGCAATACCGTTCTTACAGAGGAAAAGCTTGGTAAGAGGGTAAAGAGAATGGAGCTGAAGAAGACTTACAAAGTAGTAAGTCTATAGAAAGGAAAAAAGACATGCTGACACAGGAAACTATCGTTTGATAGTGGTTAGACCTCTTTCCCTAGCAGGAAGAAGAGGAGAACCCTGTGACCTATAGGCATGAACATCCTGACAGCTCACAGAACATAGAAAAAATGGATGTCTTTTGGGAAGAGATCCATATCTAGGATTTAGAATGAAAGCAGTGGATTGCCTCTATTGAGAAGAAGCAACTGCAAGTTCTAATCCCAAGAGTCACAAGCATCTGATGGACATTGATCAGAAACCCTGTGGTTGCTGGGTTTGCTGAGCCTGGTGAGAGGTTGAATTCTGCAGACCAGGACGATGCTTCCCTTGTTTGGGAACATCTGTATGATGGGCAGATGATGCATAAAACCTTCTTCTCCTATGGGAAGAAAGTTTGGCAGGACATTTCCTACCTACTGAGACAGAAGAAGGTGCAGAACAGCCCCTAGGAACAGGTAAGTCAGTAGACAACCGAGTAACCTGACGTAAAGACTCCTTGTTGAAAAGATTGTCTCCAGTGCAAGGAGTATGTCCCAGTCTTTGCTGTGCCCATTTGTCCAAGTCTGAAGCTTGGAGCCAGGCTCTACGTTGTGCCCCTATAGTTATAGCAGAAGTCCTGCTAACAGACTCAAAAGAGTCTAGGGAAGCACGAGTAAGAAACCAAGAGATATTCTGAAGATGCTTAAGCACTGAAGAATAACCTGCACTCTTGGACTCTGGAAGGGAAGGAGTCAAAAGATGTAATTGCTTTGTGACCTCCTCAAGAGATTGACTCATATAAAAAATATATGAGAGAATTCTTGCAGAAAGCATAGATATCTGGAAGGTTTGACGTCCAAAGGCATCTAGTGTCTTAGACTCACGACCTGGCGGATAAGAAGAGTGCTTTTTCTTACTCTTTACCCGCCTCATTGCTGATTCCACTACTATGGAATGATGAGGAAGTTGAGTCTTTTGAAACCCTGGAGAGGGGGGCACCTGATATAAGAGATCAGTTGCTCTGGAAGGTGGGGGTACCTTTAAAGGTGTTTCCCACATTCCTAGAAGGAGATCCTGCAAGGAATGATGCAAAGGAAGCATTATGTTCTTCTTTGCTTTGGTAGAAACAGAGCCTTGTGCAGGATCATGTCCCGGGACAGGAATGGCAAGAGATCTTGCTATATCCAGGAGGAAACTCTGAAAAGAGGGATCTCCAACGGGAATCTCCTTTGGACAGGTTAGATCTGAAGAACTAGCCTGAGCACCGAAAGAGCTATCCAAATTTATAGGAATAGAAGATCCTGCACGGTGCAGTGTGGAACCCTTAAGGGATGGTCACCGGTAGTGGCTGTCAGGAGCAGCGACCGTCAGTACCACATCGTCCATGCCAGGTATCGACTCAAAGCTTGGTATAGAAGGGAGCGATCCTGTTGAAAGAAGCATGGCAGGAGTTGGCCACGATGCTACTGTGGATACCGGTACCGATGCCAATACCAGTACCGACGTCGAAGCCGAGCCCGACAGACATCGGAGCAGCCATCGGTGACAGTTCAATCGGTACCGAGGTGACTGAAAACCTCCGGCCGCTATCCTCGGTACCGAGCCACCGGTATCGATCGGCGTCGGTACCAAAGCGTGTTGGTACCCAGTCTTCCAGACTAGAGATCGATTCCAAACTCGGCATCGAGGGCAAAGAGCCTGATGAGCGAAGCATGGAAGGCACCGACCGCAAGGGTAATGTGGACATCAGTACCGACTTCGGTACCGTGTCTGATACCGGTGGATGAAGGCCAACCAGTGGCAACTCAAACGGCCTCGGAGGAACCGAGAGTTGCGGATCCGAATCATCGGAACCGAGCCTTCGGTACCGCCCGGAGCCGGTACCAAGGCGAGTCAGTACCCAGTCCTCCAGACTGGAGATCGATTCCAGACTCGGCATCGAAGGAAGCGAGGCTATCGATGCACGTCTGGAGGGTACCGACGTCGTGGTAGTATCGGTGCTGGTACCGATAATGGATAGTCAATCTGGAGGGTATCCACCAGTCCCGAATGCACCGAAGACGCCAGATGACCATCCCTGGTGAGGAGTGTTTCATCCAACACCAGTGCCGATGCCGGGGTATCGGTACCGCTCAAAGCGGATGCCACCACCGGACACAGCTCAGGTATGTTCTGTGAGGGGTGAACCCCAGGAACAACCTGAAACCCCTCAAACGCTTTGGAGACCGAAGACTCCCACCGGGGTTTTGAAGCCAGTGGGCCCTCGAGGGCAAGGCCGGAGCCGTCTACATGCTGTGCATGAGACCTACCACTCGAGGGCTGGCTAGTCTTAACAGACTGTTTGTGGGTTACCTGATCCTGTGTAGAAGAAGAAAGGGACGGTGCCCTGAAGTTGGAGGGAAACTGTGTATCGAGGGAACCTCGATGTTGAAAAACTCTTCTCACCAAACTGTTGCCTAAAGGCTCAGGAGGAAAAAAGGTCAGGACCCAAGCAAGTTAGACACTGACTTTGAGGGTCTAAAAATAAAATTGTACCGCCACAGTTTGAACATTTCTTGGAGAAAGTGGCTGGCGGTTCCATGAAGGAAAAAGAAGAGACCTAAAAGGCCTGAGAAACCGTGAGAGACTATGAAGAAAAAATATCCATTGAAAAAGGAAGATTTTACAAGAAAAGAAAAGAAAACACCGGCGGTACCGGTGGCGTCGGGGAAGACAGCCGCGACCACAAGAAAACTAAAGAAATAAAACAAGAATTTTCTGCGGTGACAGGAGGATGTCCTGCCGGCTCCGTGGAAAACGAAAACTGAGGAGAGGCAGTTGGGAAAGGCAGCACGCAGACATGGTGGGATGCTTCCAAAAGCTTTTTGATTGGATGCTGGGAAGCGTTCCCACGCAGACTCCGTCGGTGCCGACGTACCCATATGTGAAGACTCCTTCCTGCTTGTTCCTGGAGATCACAGAATCTGATGCAAAAGGTGATAGTGTTTGGGGCACTTGGCAATAGACATCATAACCTCATCAAATTTGATTTTAACGGATGGAGGACAGTAAAGTAACCTATTGTGTTAGAATTTATCATTCAAAAGGTATAACATTAGGAAAATGGCTAGGGAACAACTAAAAAGGGCAGCTATAAAGGTTAAGAGTTTACATCAGACCTGAACATGGTTTAAAAATTCCATCTTGGAAGCCCAGACCAGATGTATTTTACACTTTAAAAAAGGTGAAAGGAAAGCAAAATGAATGGTTGGCATGGTCTAAAGGTAAGATAAGAAGCTGTTACAGCCATAAGAACATATGATATGCCATACTTGGTCAGACCAAAGGTCCATTGAGCCCAGTATCCTGTTTTCAACATTAGCCAATCCAGGTCACAAGTACGTGTCAGGTTCCCAAAAAGGTAGATAGATTCCATGCTGCTTATTCAGGAGTAAGCAGTGGTTTTCCCCAGTCCACTTTAATAATGGTTTATGGACTTTTCCACCAGGAACTTGTCTAAACCTCTTTTAAACCCAACTACACTAACCGTTTTTACTACATCCTTTGGCAATGAATTCCAGAGTTTCATTATGCATTGAGTGAAAAAATATTTTCTCCAATTAGTCTTAAATGTGCTACATTGTAGGTTCATTGCATCTCCTCTAGTCTACTTTATGAAGAAGAAAACAACCAATTTATCCATTCCACTCAACTCATTTTATAAACCTCTATGATCTCTCCCCTCAGCAATCATTTTTTCAGGTAATAGACCACATCCCCCCTTTACCACAAGCAGGTAATAGAGAGAAAATTCTGAATAGACGTGAGCAGATGTGGATCTTTTAATTGCAAACAGTGCACCAAAAGGGTCTTAATCAAAAGGTGGAATAGACTTCCTTAATATGACATGGATGTGGGGTTGCTTTCCTGATTGAGTGTGCCATAAAGCAGGTGGTGGATGTGTGGTGAATTCAAAATGGAGGCCATCTAACAGAAAGAAGGAACGTTGGCATCTATTTGAGTGAATCATACCCACTATGTTCTTTGTGGATTTATGCCAAGTACCAATTCTTTTTGTCCTGATTCAGAACTTTTCATAAAAGATTTAGTTCAAAACACATTGTTGTGTCAGTAGATATGCTATATATATAATACTTAGCTGCTAATGTTGAACATTTAACTTAATGGCCATTTTTTATACTGTTTGTATGTTTAAATAAAGTGACATAGCAACATAGTATATGACGGCAAATAAAAACCATCATGATCCATCTAGTCTGCCCAGCAAGATGGCAAGAGTAGGTGCATTTGCCACTCCGTGCAGGTCACCCCTCCCCATGCCTTTGTTCAGGGGTAAACAACTATATTAGAGAATTTATTTGAATAAGTCATTGAAAATTTGCTACAACACCCCCAAACAGAATGCAAAGCTATAAATACCTGGATAGCATATTTATTTATTTTTATTTATTTTATTCTCTTTTATACTGCGCTATTCTGCATCAGTGCGGTTTACATATTTATTATTTATTATTTATTACAGTTTCTTATATACCGCGCTATTTAGAATCAGCGCGGTTTACATCATAACAAAACGACCATTACGACAAACTGTCAGGTTTTACATTGAACAGGAGTACAAACTTGGATAACTGGGTTAACTATATACATAATCTATCTACACTGCAGTGTGCGGGCATTTCTAGATTGGGTTATTTCTTGGAGGGGATATCTGGTTTAGTTGCTGTCTGGGAAATATTGGCGGAAAAGGTATGTTTTGAGAGCCTTTCTGAACTGATATAGATTGGTAATGGCTCTAATGTCGGGGGGTAGGGTGTTCCAGCATTTTGGTACATAAAAACTGAATGCCCTGTTTGTGGTGTTCGTGTTGGACTTTGTTGAAGCCTTTGGTATTGCTAGCAAGTTTACAGCTGATGTTCTTCTTGCTCTATTGGGGGGGACCATGTGGATTAGATTCGTGAGTGAGAGGGATGAGGTGCCTTTGATTGCCTTAAATGCTAATACAAGGGATTTGAAGGTGATTCTCCCGTGAATTGGTAGCCAGTGCAGCTGTTTGAGAATGGGAGTCACGTGGTTGTTTCTGGATGCACCGTAGAGGACCCTAGCTGCGGCATTCATGGCCAACTGTAAGGGGGTTAGTGTGGATTGGGGGAGACCTTGTAGGATGGCATTTGCAAAGTCAAAATGCGGCAGGATCAGCGCTTGATATATGGTACGGAAATCGTCTGGGTCCAGCAGGGAGCGTAGGTGTTTGAGGGAACGGATTTTGAAGTAGATGGCTTTGACTACGCTGCTTATGTGGCGTCTCATGTCTAGATGTTGGTCCAGGGTAACTCCCAAATATTTTATTGCATCTTTAGTTTGCAAATCAGCTTCCTTGACACTGACGTGGGATGGGGGCGTAAAGTTGGAGTCTCTGGAGATGAAAAGGACCTCTGTTTTTTTATGCTGGATACGTAGGTTCTGTGTCTGGAGCCATGTTGAAACTGCATTGAAACAATCTGTGAGTGGGGTCAGGTCCATGTGGGTTGTGGAGAAAGGCATGTATAAAAGAATGTCATCTGCATATATCATGCAGTTTACGTTGAATGATCTTATGATATTGCATATGGGCTGCATGTAGATATTGAAGAGTAAGGAGGATAATGAGGATCCTTGAGGTACCCCTTGTTTTTGATGGAAGTGGCTAGACTCTTCTGATCCATATACCTGGATACCATTGGGTACCCTACCCTTCAACTTTATACGATACATTAAGTGTCTCTCTGCATTTTTACCTCATACTGTAACATATACAAAACATCATAGGCAGCAATAGAAGTAACAAAAGTGATGATATGCTTATATTATTGTATACTATTGTACACCCAAACAATCTTAGCTTACTCCCAATCTACAACCCCACTACTAACATTCTCCATCATCCCAGCTTATTTTCATTACCCAAGACAAAACTACCTCCACTGTGCACCCTACAGAACTCACCAGTACAGTGCGCCCTACCTAAAACAGAAGCCGCCTCAATCAAGATTAATCCAAACACACACAACACCAATTCTATTGCCCAAGTGTGCTCCCATAGTAGATCAATTACATTTTATAGTAGTCAACACGAGATCCATCAGAAATAAAATCTCTATCATACAGGACCTAATCAGAGACGAGAGGCCAGATGTAGCATGTTTTACAGAAACATGGATAACTGACACTGACACTGTCCTACTGAACCAACTAAGAATACCGGGCTACAACTTCTTAACTGCCCTAGAGACAAGAAAAGATGTGGAGGCGTAATAATAGTCAAGGATACCCTAAAAGTATTCACCAGTGCTTGCAACACAGATAAAGGAATAGACATCCTCAATATAGAGAACAGAAATAACAGCCTGCCTATTATATAGACCTCCCTCATCCTACTAATACTACTGAGCATTTGTATAGCGCTACAAGACGTATGCAGTGCTGCACAGATAAATAAGAAATAAGAGACCGTCCCTGCTCATCAGAGCTTACAATCTAGTCAAGACAAACGCAGAAGGTGAAGGCAGGGATAAAGCAAGGGAGGGAAGGAGGAGATCAGGAGAGTCAAGATCCAAAAGCAGCAGCAAAGAGGTGAGTTTTCAGCCTGGATTTGAAGAGTGTTAGGGAGGGTGCCTGGCGAACAGACACAGGTAGTTTGTTCCAGGCATATGGTGCAGCAAGGTGAAAGGAGCGAAGTCTGGAGTTAGCAGTAGAAGAGAAGGGCACAGAAAGGAGCAGTTTGCTGGAAGAGCGGAGTTCCCGAGGGGGGTTGTAAGGAGAGATAAGAGAAGAAAGGTAGGGAGGAGCCGCAGAGTGAATGCATTTATAGGTCAGCAGGAGAAGTTTGAACTGGATGCGGAAATGGATAGGGAGTCAATGAAGTGACTTGAGAAGAGGAGTAATATGGGCATGACGAGGCTGGCGGAAGATTAGCCGTTCAGTAGAGTGTTGAACAGATTGAAGGGGAGAGAGATGATTCAAAGGGAGACCAGCAAGGAGTAGGTTACAGTAGTCAAGACGGGAGGTGATTAAGGAGTGGACAAGCATTTTAGTAGTGTGTTCAGAAAGGAAGGGGCGGATTTTGCTGATGTTATAGAGAAAGAAGCAGCAGGTCTTAGCTATTAGATGGAGTGTGTGGAGAAAGAGAGAGAGGAGTCAAAGACAACTCCCAGATTGCGGGCTGAGGAAACAGGAAGGAGTACAGAGTTATCCACAGAGACTGAGAAAGGAGGAGGAGGAGGGGAGGTTTTAGGGGGAAGGATGAGAAGTTCAGTCTTGTCCATGTTCAATTTCAAGCGGCGGTGAGACATCCAGGCAGCAATGTCAGAAAGGCAGGCAGAGATCCGAGTCTGGATTGCCGGAGAGATTTCAGGTGTAGAGAGGTGGATCTGGGAGTTGTCAGCATACAGATGGTACTGAAAGCCATGGGAAGAGATAAGCACACCAAGGGACTGGGTATAGAGAGAGAAAAGGAGTGGACCCAGGACAGATCCTTGGGGTACACCAACTGGGAGGGGGGTAGCAGAGGAAGAGGAGCCACCAGAACACACATGGAAGGAGCGATGGGAGAGAGAGGAGGAGAACCAGGATAATACAGATCCCCTAAAACCAAGCGAGGACAGGATATCGAGGAGAAGCTTGTGGTCAGTGTCAAAAGCAGCAGAGAGGTCAAGAAGGATGAGGACAGAGTAAAGGTCCTTGGATTTTGCCAGGAACAGGTCAGCTGGAGACTTTGGCAAGCATGTCCTCTGTACTGGAAACTGTATGCACCTCACCAGTAAGGAAGCCTCTGATCGTATTAGGTGACCTCAACCTTCCATCCCTCCCAATAACACATGCAAACTCATTCTTAGAGGCAATGGACCAGATAGGTTTCCAACAAATAATACTCCACCCCACCCACAATAAAGGAAATATACTACACAAGGTGTTCTTTCCAAAGTATAATCCAGCCTACACAATATCACGTTCCCCTAATATATCACAGGTCCCCTGGTCAGACCACTTTTTGATCCAATTTACATTTAATTTACCATTATACCACACTGATTACACTGTTCAAACTTTGACACTGAGCCCCCAACAACCAACCAGATTTAAATCCTTTGATAAAGACACATTCTTAAAATCGATCACTACCCAGCTGAGCAGAGCTCAAACTGACCTTGACTAACTAATAACTCAATGGAACACAGGAATTGCCTTAGCTGCTAAGTCCACACCTAAACACCAAAAACACCCACATAAACAGTCAGAAAGCTGGTACACCCCAGAACTAGTTAAGATAAAAAAAGATCTCAGAAAAATAGAACGTAAATGGAGATCCAAGACGACCACGGATAACAAAACACTTTACTTATTAAAGCTTAAAGATTACAAAGACGCAATAATAAACACAGCAAAGAAGAACTATCACTCAAAAATATTAAATAATACCTTCAATCGCCAAAGAGAGCTTTTTGAACTGGTAAAAATGATCACCAAGCACCCGCAAGATATTGCCTCCAAAATCCCAATACAGCCCCAAATTCTGGCTGATTACTATGCTAGTAAACTAAACCCCAAAGACACTCCAAGCCTCCCACTGTCAGCATCAGACATGGCTACTACAAACAGCTGGCATGCATTTCATTCAATCGACTTGAGACAAATTATGGATATAATTTCAAACATAGAACTATATTCTATAAGCTAAGGATTATACAACCACTGAGAAACATCATTGAACTATCTGACTTCAGAACAGTATTCCAAGCACTCATAACACCTCACTTCGACTATTGCAATAGCCTCCTGCAGGGAATACCCAAAAGAACACTAAATATACTCCAAATGGCCCAAAATGTCACAGTCAGAATCATAATGAAAGTACGACTCACTGACCACATAACACTCATTCTATTCAAATTCCACTGGCTCCCAATTTCTTCAAGAATAAGATACAAAATAATAATGACCACATTTAAACTGATTCTAACGTAGCCGCTTCTTACCTCTCATCACTCATCCAAGTCCAACCACTCAGACTCAGAAGAACTCCCAACCAAAACATTCTAAAAGTACCCCATACAATATGCAACACCAAACAATCCACCAGCAATAGGACATTTACATACATAACGCCCTCACAGTGGAACACCATCCCGGAGACAATAAGAGGAATTAAGGATCTACAGTCTTTCCGTAAAGAATTTAAAACCCACTTATTTAGAGAATATTATACCAACAGCAAGTACAATATCACATAATTTCCACCCAACTATCATCCTCCCCCCCTTTTTTACCCCTCCTAAAACACCACCCCCCTAATGGTATTAAAATTGAAACTGTCAAGTTAACCACCAATAGCATCTATTGCCCTGAATAAGAATATCATCTATGAACCCTATTATTCTGTACATAGCGATGTAAATAGTTAGAAGTGGCTCCACTCAGTCCCACAATATGTAAATAGTCAGAGGGTTTTCCTCTTCTACATTGTTCAAAGTATAAAGTTCTTGAATACTGTTCCATGTAAAAGTTTGTTAGCCTGTTATGATGTAAACCGCTCCTGATCACTGGAAGGGGCGGTATAAAAATATGTTCAAATAAAAATAAATAAAATACTCTGACAAAAAATGGTTAGTGAAGATAGGGTTATTTTCTATATATGCACAGGGTAGGTAGCTATGCAGGCAGAGATACAACAGCAAAAAATTTAGAATGGATGTTGAGCTGCTGCAGGTGCATCTCCAAGCTTGCAACTATCAAACCTGTTGCCTAGCCAAATAGTATCATAGGCTGTACAGGGTATGAGGATGGCCAGGGGCAGAATGGCATTGGGGCCCAGATTCCTCTCTAATGATGTAGCCATACTCCACTGGCCACATAGGCACTTTGAAGAGCTTCTACCATTACAATGGCTACAGATTGCACCAGTGCCCCTACCTTAGGCCTGACATTTCAGGTGACCTTGCATATAGTACCAACGCTTAAGAACTCTCTGGACTCTCGGTTCTGTAAATGTTATGAAAAAGTTGACAAACCTTTTAGATGTTAAGAGTGATAGTAGAGATGGCATTTACATTTAATTTCATTGTAAAGGCTGCAACATGGTGTTCATTATCTTGCCCTAAATGATGGATTATTTTTTTTACATGTGGAAATGCTGAAATTTTCCCCACTGAATCCTATGGAGAAGGGGCAGTGGGCATTTCAGACTACCCAGACAAGTGCGGAAAGGCAATTTTACTCCTCCTCCTTAGGTAAAATAATTGCTTGAAAAGGCACGGTATGGTTTATCCTCCTTTTTCTGTGTAAAACCATGCTGCAGACTACACATGTTTTTCACACGACAGAGGTATTTTAGAAAAGGCTGCATTTTCAGCAATCCTTTCGTAAAATGCTCTACAAATTGTAAACATCAAGACTTGGATGCCCCAGTTCCCTACCTACATAGCCTATAAAAAAATCAGGCTGAATGAGGCATATAAACAGGGAAATGACACAGCTAATGCTTTTTGCAGCTTGGGAGCAGGCAGGGCTTGAAGTGCCTCGTTAAATCCTCTATTTTGTTCTATTCATCCCAGTTCAGCCTCTGCTTCAACCATGAATACCAAATATCTGTATATGGTGCTGGCCTTAATTGCTATTCTTCTTAGTCTCCTATCCAGCTCAAAACAGGTGAACCCATCGCTTAATAAACAAGAGCAGGACATGTGCAGACAAATTACAATGATAGATTTTCATTTGAGAGTACTATATAAGGTCTTATGAAACTGTATAAAAGCATAAGAAATGCAATATTGGTTCAGACCAAAGGTCCATGAAGCTCAGTGTCCCATTTCCAACAGTGACCAATCCAGGTCACAAGTACTGACATATCCCAAAAGTAGCCAATTCTATTTTACTTTTCCCCCAGGAATAAGCAGTGGTTTTCTCTTGGTCTACCTTAAGAGATTATGGACTTTTCCTCCAGGAATTTGTCCAAATCTTTTTTAAACCCAGCTACATTACCTGCTTTTACAACAGCCTCTGGCAATGAGTTCCAAAGCTTAATTATACATAGAGAGAAAAAAATATTTTATCCTGTTTTGAATATACTACTTTGTAGCTTCATGGCATGTCCCCTAAACCTTTACATTTTGAGAGAGTAAACAATTTATTTGTGTCTAGCTGAAGAGCAGTAACCTTTTTAGCTTTTCCTTATAGAAGAGTCATTCTATCCTCTATTATTTGGCCATACTTTTCTATACCTTTTCCAATGCCACTACATCGTTTTTGAGATGTGAAACCAGAATTGCAAACCTTTGAATTGCAAAGGCGGATCACTGATTGGCCTTTTACTGGAGCTTAACTGCATATATGGGATGCTTAGGAGAATAACAGATAAAGTGTTAGTCTACTTTAAAGGTTAACAATAACAGATGACACGAAAATTTGCAACAGAGTGGACTCCCCTGAGGGAGTGGATAACATGAGGAAAGATCTACAAAAGCAGGAAGAATGGTCTAATGCTTGGCAGTTAAGATTTAATGCGAAGAAGTGCAGTGTCATGCACTTGGGAAGTAGAAATCCAAGGGAAATGTACGCGATAGGGGGCGAGAGGTTGGTGTGCACGGACCAGGAGAAGGACCTTGGTGTGATTATTTCTAAGGATCTCAAGGTGGCAAAACAGTGCGACAAGGCAATGGCAAAAAGCCAGGAGGATGTTGGGCTGCATACAAAGAGGAATCACCAGTAGAAAGGAAGAGGTACTAATGCCACTGTATAAGTCACTGGTGAGGCCTCACTTGGAATACTGTGTTCAGTTTTGGAGACCATATCTCATAAAGGATGTAAAAAGACTGGAAACTGTTCAGAGGAAGGCGACCAAAATGATTTGGAGCCTGCATCAGAGGCCTTATGAGAAGAGACTTGAAAACCTAAATATGTACACTCTGGAGAAGAGGAGGGATAGGGGAGATATGATTCAGACCTTTAAATACTTAAAGAGAAATAATGAACAAATAAACCTCTTCCAAAGACGGGGGAAGCTGTAAAACTAGAGGGTATAAAATGAAGCTGCAAAGGGGTAAATTGAAAGGCAATGTCAGGAAATACTTTTTCACTGAAAGGGTGTTGGATGCTTGGAAGGCCCTCCCGATGGAAGTGGTGGGGGCAAATGCAGTGACAGAATTCAAAATGGCATGGGACAGACACAGTGGATCCCTTTACAGCAACAGGATAAAAATCAAAATAAACTTAACTATCTAATTTCTCAACAAACAGGGGTGTCCTACACGAAGCAGTGGGTTCACCCCTAAACAAAGACACAGGGATGGGTGGCCTGCAGAGAGCAGCAAGTGTACCTACTCTTGCCATCTTACTGGGCAGACTAGATGGACCATACTGGTCTTTATCTGCCATCATTTACTATGTTACTATGTAACAAATAAAAACAAAAAACAGAACATAAGGTGATAATATTTTATGGAACTAAATATACAATGAATGTGTCTGAACCGTCAGAGGCATGTCTGTTTAAGCTAGGTAAAGACAGTGGAGATTTTAGCTTCCTTTAAGATTTGAGTTTGCGATTTCATCCTTCCAAGAGATATTAAGGATTCACCACTGTATGTGTACAGTGTCCATGTCTCACTGCCAAAGTGGCAACAACTAACACCACAGGCACTGCATGAGGCACTTCAGATGTTCTTCAATGTGAGTTGTAACAGCAGCATCAACCAAAAATAGCAGTGCTCTAAAGAGAGCTTTATGCCCCATGGTTTTTGCTCTGAGTTGTGAGAGGTTATAAACATAGAATGCACAGGGGGAGAGCCTCTTTCGATTGAAAGCAAGTTGTGCTATGAGGGTACATGGGATGAGTGTGAAGGGGGATAGATTCAGCACAGTTACTTACCTGTAACAGATGATCTCCGGAACAGCAGGAATTAGTCTTCACATATGGGAGACGTCGCCGATGGAGCCCGCACGGGAATGCTCCCCAGCATCCAATCAGAAAGCCTTTGGGAGCATCCCCCGCTCCTGCGCGGTGGCTTCCCGCCCTTCCTACTGCCTCTCCCCAGTTGAGTTTCATAGCTGAGCCAGAAGGAGAGGCGAGGAAGGAAGAGAGAGAAAGAGATACAACTCCTAGGGGAGGTGGGCGGGTTGTGAAGACTAATTCCTGCTGTTCCGGAGATCACCTGTTACAGGTAAGTAACTGTGCTATCTCCAGGAACAAGCAGGAATGAGTCTTCACATATGGGGACTCCCTAGCTGAGGATGCCCGGGGGAGATCCCGCAAGCCCGGCCCAGGACGGGATGGCATTTTCCCAACCTGAAACCCCGGCATCCCCTGAGAAGGGATGGAGGGTAGGAGTTGAGAGGGAGAACAGCAAACCCAAAGACTACAGGGAAAGTAGTCAGTAGAATGCATGGAAGCATCAGCAAGTAATTAAGAAATTAATAACTTAGTACCATGTAGAACCTACCTACTGAGCTGTAGGAAGTAGAACGGTGATGAAGGTACGGTAGATGCAGTAGCGGGGTCTTCAAGGGAACTTCACCGCAGTGAGGAGGAAGTTCCAAATCCGGAAGGCCAAGAGATCCAGGAGGCAGCTGGGTCAGGAGAAGGACGGTAGGTCTTCAAGGAGCTTTATGCAAAGCTGAGCACTCCCTTAGGAGCAGAGTCAATAACTCAGAGGACTAACAGCAGAAGACTGGCCGATCTGGATAGCCTATTCCGGAGAAGAGTAGGGGAGTACCCCGAAGCAGAAGGAGTACACAGTCTGCCCTAGCGAAAAGATAGGGAGACAAGGGTCTGAACCTCCGGGAGGAGGGTATAACTGAAAAAGAAGCTGTTGACTTCACAGCAGTAGAGTACAACCAGTCCGAGCGCCGAACTAAGGAATAGGCAGGCGGACTGGTGGGACCCCGGAGGGGGGGGGGGTGCGTGAATACCAGCCATTGGGAAAAAATAGGCGGCAGAACACAGGCACCGTGGGCATCCCCCAAAAAGTGCCGATAGGGCAGGTGATATGTGGCCTATCTAGGCCGTTGGGCATAAGAACGCCCCACCCCGGCACTAACGCAGGTACGCCGAGGAACCTGCCATTGATCCACAGAACGTCCACCTGGTGAGGTGGCGTCAAGATCCGTCCGGAGAGGGATCTACTCCGGTGGAACAAGGGCAGATCGGCAAACTAATAGCACGGTAGCGTGCATGACAGAGAATAGTGTCCGTCCGGAAGAGCACATCAGGGGGCATGAGGCCCTATAGGTGTCCCCAGGACCTGCACGCAGAGCTCGCTCCCTGCACTAATCGGGGAACATGAGGGCATAGTCCTTGGTAATCATTGGGGGACTATAGGCTGGAAGGAAAATTCCGGTACGGAAGCAATCAGCAGGGGAATACTGGCCGGAAGGGTTAGGGGCCATACCTAAGGGTAAGCCAGCTGACCGCGGGCCAGAGCTATCAAGGAGCAGAGGTGGTCTCCTTCTACCAGCGGAAGGAGAATACCTAAACCCCTGGATAAGCCCCCGAGCCATTTCCCCTACTGAGCGAGCCCCATCCCAATTGTAAACTTCTGGTAAGAAGGTAAACCGCAGGCAGCCGCCCACCGGAGCCTAAACCTGCTTGGTATGAGAGTCCTGATGCGGACCCGGGAACTTCAACCCAGGGTGAGAGGTCCCTTGCTTGGGCGCACCTGGCGGGTGGGCTGAGGGGTGACATTTCCTCTTCCTAGGGAAGGAAGGTCTGGACAGGCGTGTACCACCGCCGGGGGGAAGCCGGGCCCTAGGGTGGCTTCTAACGCTGGGAAGGTTAGCGAAGCACTGCGCGACCTGACGTAAGGCTTCGCCATTGAAGAGGTGATCTCCGTCACAGGGAGAATTACCCAGGTTATGCTGTGCTCGTCTACACAACTCGGACGCCTGCAACCATGCCATACGGCGTGCTCTAATGGCAACAGCCGAACATCTGCTGACTGACAGGAAGGAGTCTAGAGAAGCACGAGAAAGGAACACAGAGATATTCCTGCAGTGATAAAGGAGCAGGGAATACTCAAAGGCCTTGGTTGCAGATAAAAAGGGGGACAACAGAGATAATCTCTCGGTGACCTCCCGGAGCGACAGACTCATATAAAAAATATATGAAATAATTCTGGACGCCAGCATAGACGTTTGAAAGGTTTGACGTCCTAGTGTATCCAGCGTCTTCGAGGCGCGGCCTGGAGGGTGGGAGGAATGCTTTTCCTTACTTCCGGCCTTCCTCAGCGCCGATTCTACCACAATGGAACGATGTGGAAGCTGGTGCTGCCGAAAACCCGGGGAGGGGGGCACCTGATACAGAGCATGCATCGCAGTCGACGGTGCCGGAACCCTCAAAGGCGACCGTCAAGCCCCCAGCAGGAGATCCTGTAGGGAGGGGTGCAGAGGAAGCATCACGGCGGCCCGTTCCGCAGGGCCCGGAGTTAGGTCCGGGATAGGGATGGCCAGCAAGTCCGCCATGTCAAGTATGAAATTCTGAAAAGACGGCTCCCCCGGGGGGGTTATGCCGTGGGAGGCGGTGGCGGGAGGGGCCGCAAGGGCACCGAGAAGCCTCTCGGGCTGATGCCCGCCGGGCAGAGGAGGGGACCAAGAGCCCCGGATCGGGGCAGTCAACATGGCGTCGTCGGCTCCTGGAATGGATTCCAAGCTAGGCATCGAGGAGGTCGATGGCCGACGGGGCCGCTGGACTCGGCCCCGGCCCTGGGGGCGGCGCCGCCCCCGGCCACTGAAGCGGTTCCGCGGCAGCCAAAGGGCAGTGGCCAACGATTTCCGCTCCGCATCGCGAGAGGGGACAGGGGCCGATTTCGAGATGTGTCATGGCCGAGCCTTCGAGGCTAGATACTGATTCCAGGCTGGGCATCGAACCGAGCGATGAGATCGACTCCCTTCTAGAGGGCCCTGGCGGGGGCGGCCATGCCGGCGGTGCTGATCCCGGGGCTGGAACCGTGCCGATGGGCGTCGCGAGCATCAAGGGCCCCCGAGGACCAAGCTCGGTGGAGAGGGAGTCATCCGACGCCGGCGCTGATGGCGGGCGGCGGGCACTGCCAGATGCCGGGCCCCTTCTCGAGCCCATCCGGCCCGGAGGGAAATCTTTCCGGGGCACGCGACCCGTCCCTGAGGGTACCCAGGTCGCCCGACGGCGAGTCCCTGCGGGGAGGGAAGTGCAAAACTCCCTCGCCGTCGCCGGGGTACCGGTGTGGGACGGCGCGGATCCGGGCCGGATCGAAGCGATCAAAGGCCCTGAGGCCCCCTTTCTAGGAAAGAGCGGGGCCCTCGATGGCCGCGACGCCGCTGGGGGGTCGCCCGTCTGGGGCTGATCAACACACCCCGAGGGCCCCGGGAAAGGCTGACGGCGGTCCCTGGCTCTCGACGCCCCTGCCGTCACCGGCGGAGCGGTGCCGCTCAAACCCGGTACCACCCTCGCGCAGGGCTGGGATACCGGCGTCCCAGCACGGGTCGAAGCGACTAGCCCCGAAGGGAGCGAGGCCAGATGACCATCCCCGGCGAAGAGTGGAACCATCGACGCCGACGCGCCCGAAGCGGGTACCACCTCCGCGCATGGCATGAACGTAGAGCTGCCAGATCACGTTGAGTCGGTCGGCCCTAGAGGTGCCGAGGGCAGCGACCGGCGATCCCCTGTGGGGAGCGGCGCCCTCGTAGGAACGCCATACCGGCATGAGTCGGTCGGCCCCGGAGGCGCCACGGACTGCGGCTGACAACCCCCGGTGAGGAGCAGAACGCTCGACACTGATGCCGACGTCGAGGGGTCGGCACCGCCCGTAGCGGATACCACCCCCGCGGATGGCAGAGGTGAAGGAACGCCAGACTGGACCGAATTGAGCGGCCCCTGACGATCCTCGGCGAGGAGCAGAACGCTCGACACCGACGCCGCCGACGCCGGGGGGGTCTGCGCCGCCCAGATCGGGCACCACACCCGAGCGTGGCTTGGATAGAGGGAGGTCAGACTCGGTCGAGTCGATCGGCCCCAAAGGCGCCGAGGACACCAGCTGACGGTCCCTGGTGAAGAGTGGAACACTCGACACCGGCGCCGATGCCGGGGAATCGGCACCGCTCGAAGCGGATACCTCCCTCGAGCACGGCTCGGGAATGTTCTGTGAGGAACGAACCCCAGGAACATCCCGAAACCCCGTAAATGCTTTGGAGCCCGAGGACTCCCGCCAGGGTATAATAGCCAAGGGGGGCTTGAGGGGTTGGCCGGAGCTGTCGCCATGCCGCACATGAGACTCGCCCCTCAAGACTTGGCTAGTCTTAACAGACTGTTGTGTGGTTACCTGATCCTGGAGAGAAGAAGAAAAACCCGATGGCCGCGCCTTGGGCGTGAAAACGTCATCGAGGGATACCCGATAAAGGGAAGGTCTTCTCCCGACACCGTAGCCCGGAGAACCCGGGAGGGAAGGATCAGGCCCCAAACAAGAGAGGCACCAGGCGTTGGAGTCTATGTGGAAAACTAAGTCCCCACAGCGAGGGCACTTCTGGGGCTCCATGCTGTAAGCCCGGTAGGCCTCGGCACCCAGAGGGGAAAAAAAGGTCCCGCTAGGCAATGAAGAAAAATAAGAAGAAAAAGAAAAAAAAAAAAAAGAAACAAGGGGCACAGAGGTGCCGCTGTCGGCGGGAAACCGCGACTACAGAAACAAGAAAAAGAAGGTGAAAAGTTCTGCGGTGGCAGGAGGGACGTCCTGCCTGCTCCGCGGAAAATGAAAAACTGGGGAGAGGCAGTAGGAAGGGCGGGAAGCCACCGCGCAGGCGCGGGGGATGCTCCCAAAGGCTTTCTGATTGGATGCTGGGGAGCATTCCTGTGCGGGCTCCGTCGGCGATGTCTCCCATATGTTAAGACTCATTCCTGCTTGTTCCTGGAGATAGGAGTGATATGCGGAAATATTTCTTTACGGAAAGAGTGGTGGATCCGTGGAATAGTCTCCCAGTGGAGGTGGTAGATATGAGGACAGTATCTGAATTCAAAAAAGTATGAGACAAACACAGAGGATCTCTAAAGTAAAAAAAGGGGACTGTTGTAGTTGTTGATATGGAAGAACAGACTAGATAGGCCATGTGGTCTTTTTCTGTCGTCATTTTTCTATGTTTCTACAGATGCCTGTCTTCCTCTCTCTGTGATCTCTTGTATTTCATGAAGGCCTCCCTCTTTTTCTTCACCTTTTCAGCTACTTCTTTTGAAAACCATAGCCGTTTTCTTTTCCTTTTACCTTTATTTACCATTTTAACAAAAAGGTTGGTTGCCCTTAAAATATCCCCTTTCAGTTTTGCCCACTGTTTTTCTACATCCCCCAGCTGTTCCCATCCTGCTAACGACTCCCTGAGGTATTGGCCCATCTTGGCAAAGTTAGTTTTCCTAAAGTCTAAGACCCTCGCTTTTGAATGGATTCTATCAGCCCTAGTCCTAATACTGAACCACACCATCTGGTGATCACTGGATGCAAAATGATCTCCCACTACAACATCAGAAAACTTTCACCATTGGTAAGCACCAAGTCCAATATGGCCCCTTCACGTGTGGGGTCTGTTACCAACTGAATGAATAGTTCTCCCTATAGAGAATCCAGGATCTCCTTACTTCTAGATGATACTGCAGCAGGAATGTGCCAATCAACATCTGTCATATTGAAATTCCCTAAAAGTAGCACTTCCCCTTTCCTAGCAGTGCTGCGTATGTCTTCTATTAACTCTCCATCCACCTATTCCTTTAATCTTTTCCTATCAGATCATGTACATGTTAGTCTTGGGATGTTCTGTAAATCTGATGTTCTTCCAGACTCTAAACCTGGACAGTTTGTGACAGCTTTTCCAGTGAATAGATTAAACTCTGCTTCAAATAAAAGGTTGTATGTGATGATGGAGCTCAACTATGTGAAGTTATGAATGATCTCTAGGGCGCTATTTTAGGTGAGTTATTTGTGATTTTAATGTCTGAAAACACCATCCAAATGTCCAAAGCACAAAGATGACCTCCAAATCCATTTTAGAAAGTCAGGTCTGGAGATGTCCCTGATGCAAGCACATCTCGGGAAAACGGGTGCATTGTGGAGCCTTGGCGTGGGCAGTATAATGGAGATGCACATCACAGTGTGATTTTAGAATGCAGCTTGCACATCTGGGACCTGACTGCTGACATATCCATGCCTGGACTTGTTCCTGACCATGGCTAAGTTCCAAAAAAGTACTTGTTTCATGGCAGCAATACTTGGAGAGTAGAGCAAAATGTGCTCTTGCCAGCAGAGTAGCTTTTACTGGGACACAAACACCTGCTGCTTTAGCAACAGTACTTTCAGCTTTACTGCCCCACTGTCGCATGTATGTAGATCTAAGATCATGGTCTGGGAAGTGCACGTCTCTTTCATAGATGGTCCCGTTCTGAAATCTGGCATTGGGGACGTCTATGTACTTATTTCTACTGACATGCATTTCACGGATGTCCATAATTTGTGCTATAGCCTGCAAACATGAATGTAGCCAGCTTGTAGATCGATTGTTTACGTTATCAGAATACAGAAAGACTAGGGGACATGCAATGAAGCTACAGGGTAAACTATTTAAGACTAATAAGAGAAAATATTTTTTCACTCAATGTGTAATCAAACTCTGGAATTTGTTACCGGAGGATGTAGTAAAGGCTGTTAGTGTAGCTGGGTTTAAAAAAAGGTTTGGACAAGTTCCTGGAGGAAAGGTCCATAAACCATTATTAAAAAGGGACCCAGGATATCACTGCTTGACCCAGTACAAGCATTGTGGAACCTGTGTCTTTTGGGAAAACTGCTAGGTACATATGACCTAGATTGGCCACTGTTGGAAACAGGATACTGGGCTTGATGGAACTTGGTCTGACCCAGTATGGCATATCTTATGTTCAGCTATGCCATATACACGGGCCCATCTCCCAGACCCATTTGTGGGGATGTTCATCTTTCACAACAGGGATGAAGTAATTTTACATGGTGCTTATACATGCCTTTCTTCACATTGGACATTCTAGATTCATCCTGAAAGTCCCTTATAAAATGCCACTTCACATGTGTAAAGATGGGGGGTGGGAGGAAGGGAGGTGTCTGCTCAACATCGTGTCCCGCCATGTTTGTTTACTTCAGGCTAAAAAGGAGCCTTAAGCAGGGCTGGTGCAAGGATTAGAAGCAAAGACCTCTGATTCAGCCACTGTATTAAACAGTGCCTTTCAGGTGATAATAAAGCTGATAAACTTGGAAAAGCAGTCAATCTTTCCCATGAATTGGAACAGAACCCCTCTGCTCACAGGACTGAAGGCCTTAGTGAGATCAATGAAAGTTATACACACTGATTTTTTCTGCAGCCTGCATTTCTTCTGCAGCCGCCTTGGGGAAAAGATCATTTCAGTGGTCAGCTGCTGAACTCACAAAGTGAGGTGACTCCTGGCGGGACACCATCCTCCCTTTGGGTCTTAATATAGAGGACTACTCTACTCCATAAGAGGAGGGATACTAATAAAGACAGTAATAATCCATGGTTTCATTCAGGCTTGCATTTGCTGAAATACCAAACTCAAAGAGCAAAAAGAATCTTGTGTCCAGAAAGGTATTCTAATAGTCTCTCTAAATATGAGTCTATCCTTTTATTGTAAGCAAGTTAGGATAGCAAAACAAAATTTTTATTATTCACATCTTAATCATAACAGTAAAACCATAAAGCTCTCTTCAGAATACTTTTGCCTTTACTCAGCCAACAGTTCTCTTCGTTCCTCAGATATGAAAGTGGACACACTTGCAAACTTTCTTTCAAGTAAAGTTGATTTTCTGCAGGCCACCCTTTTCTCTACATTCACATACTGTATACCTAGCTGGGTTCTTGCATCAAAGACTTACCCAATTTCTGTCAAATTAGCTGTTCCTTGGGACTAGTTAGTACCCGGTTGACATTTAACCCTTTCCACTTGGCTGTCCCATCCCATGGGATATTTAAATTTTCCGTTTCCGATCATTTTTCCCACCCTGTGGGACATATGATTAACATGATAGTTTATGGCCCAAAATATGACATGAATGGTTACTGTAGAATGTATATGACATATTGGTTGTAATTTGTGCAGTTTCTTCTTAAACTTTATTCTGATCTAGTATGAGCGACATAAAAAATTTATCCGAATGGCAAGGGTTAAAGAAAAGGCTCCATTTGCAAGAGAAAATTCTAGCAGATACGTGGTCGACTGCCTTTGCCGCAGACCCTCTTTCTACATTCTTAGTAAAGAAAACCTCAGCTTCAGCTTGCAAATTCTTTATGATCTATTATTAATTCCACTTTATCTACCAGTCAGGTCCCTGACAGCTGGAAACATGCTATAGTCCATCTGACTGGGAAGAAAGACAGTTTGGACCTTTCATTTCTAAAGTTGTAGAGAAAGTGGCTTTTAATGAACTTACCAAGAACTCTCTGATAGAAAAATTACAAAGGAGAAAAAGGATCTCAGCACAAACATGCCGCTCATGATATCAACTTCATGTGTATGGCTGTTTCAACATCACAGATCTTGAAAAAAAAAAACTCCTTTTCAAAAACATAAATCTTTAGTATAATGATTTAAAAAAAATATTTATCTTTGATTTTTTTTATATTTCATCATTTTGATTTGCAAAATTCATGGTCAATACAAAATATTTATTTAAAAAAAAAAGTCATCCCTAAAATATTTTATTAAACTGCTGCTACAAAAATTGCAGAAAGCTCTTACAGTAAGTAATCCAACATCCATTTAAAAACAAACACCATCAATATCTTAGTCTATTACTGGTATGACGTTGCACATAATCTTAAATATTTTATACCAAATCACTAGTCAATCCACAGCACTGAAGTAGTAGAAATCACTATGGAAAACACACAATTAGATCAAAATATATACTCATTTGGATTGTAATGAAATGCCTGATAAGGGTTTTTGTTTCGCAAATAAACTTGCTGCATCAGGGGCCATCTACAGTACATTATTTGCACCGCTTTCTCGCCATCATGCTGAGATTTCCAGTGTTCTTTTTTCTCCTTTTCTAGTTTTTCTATTAGAGAATTCTTGGTTAGTAGATCTTTTAAATGTTTCTCCGGTATCTCTTTTTTTTGTGTGTACTTGGTATTTCAATAAACTTAACGAATTCTTGGAAGAAACAGCAGCCTTATACCCGAGACTATCAGGCTTTTGCACAGGTTTTAGTAAATAAGTGCTAGTGGCCAAACTTAAGTGAAATGATGGGTGCCTCTGGATGGTAGGAGCATTACAATGTTGGTCTCTCTAGACTTTACTTTGGAATTTGATCTGGTGGACCACCAACTGTTATTATGTAGCCTTCATGACACTCGTCTCCATGGTACCATACTCAAATGGTTCATGTCTTATTTATCCGATAGAACATTTAGTCTTTTCTGATTAACAACCTCCATGGCTTATTCATTAATTTTAAAATCCTTTTGTTGGCCACAAAGTCTTCTTTACAGGACTGCCGCAGTATCTTGCTAATCATTTAATCTCCCTATCACAATGTCCTACAAGATCTAATAATGGTTTTTACACCCCCCAGTTGAATGCTCTATATTTAGAGTTCTCTATAACTAAACCCAAAAACCTATTTGTTTCCCACATATAATATTACTCACAAAAAGAAAGAGAAACCAATTAATCTACAAATTTTTGTTGGAACGCACGCCTTGAAGGAAGGAAGAAACCTCCCCTTCTCGTAGCGTGTTGCTCCGTTTTTATCTTTTAGTAAAATTTAAGGATTTACCCCTAATAAAGGATCGAGGGACCACAACCCTCAATACCAACCAATAGTGATTTTCAAAAATAGTACTTAGCTTGAGGTTGTCTGTTTTCTGACAAGTGTCCAAAGATGTTCACCACTGGCAAACTATAGAAGGGCTTCGCTTCTGTAATTAAGTATGCATACTCCCAGCCACTGCAGGGCCTAGACACTTTGGGCCCGGCTGTTAGACCTTTTCGCGTCGCTTGTCGTTATTTCCTAAGTGAGACGCGCAAACCAATGTCCAGTATAATCTGCTTCACACAGACCTCAGGAGACCTCGGGAGCCTTTAGCCAAAAAAATCCCCAAGCTAGCTTCCAATAAACAGCTTCACATGGGCGTGACTGGTAACCCAACGTTGTAGTGTTTCAAGCCTCTGTTATTCCCGGCCCTTCTTCAAACCCTGTCGCTCATAGGTGCTTCCAGACCTACAAAGCCTTTTAAAACCGGATAAGAATCACATGACTGGTTGGTAACCAATAGGCGTGGAGTGAATTCAGATGTTAACTCAAATAATTGACCACCATTCTACATTAGAATTCAAACCCTGAGGAGTAACAGAGTTCAATGAATAAATCCAAAATTGTTCTCAGAGACTTAATCGAGATTGTCTATCACCCCCCCTACTGTGGGGCGGTATGTGATCGATCACTCGCCATCTTAAATCTTGAAAGCTGTGATTATGCTCTTGACAATGAGGCACTAGTGGGGCCCCACTAGTGCCTCATTGTCAAGAGCATAATCACAGCTTTCAAGATTTAAGATGGCGAGTGATCGATCACATACCGCCGCGCCTGCGTGCTGCCTTCCCGCCTTTCCCAACTGCCTCTCTCCAGTTGAGTTTAAAGCTGAGACAAAAAGAGAGAGAGAGGGAAAGAGAAAGAGATAGATAGAGAGATACAACTCCTAGGGGAGGTGGGTGGGTTGTGAGGACTAAATTCCTGCTGTTCCCGGAGATCACCTGTTACAGGTGAGTAACTATGCTATCTCCAGGAACAAGCAGGAATGTAGTCTTCACATATGGGGACTCCCTAGCTTTAGATGCCAGGGAGAGACCCAAGAACTTGTGTGCCCCTTTGAAAGGGCTCCACTTCCCCCCATGGATCTCTGGCATTCAACCAGGGATGGTGGGTAGGAGTTGATTAGGTATGGAACAGGTGTTGGAGAACAGCCTGACAAAACAAGGCATCCCGGTGGGAGTCCTTCTACAAGCAGTAATGGGCTGTGAAGGTATGAACCGAGGCCCAGGTGGCTGCTTGACAGATGTCGTCGATAGACACAGAGTGCAGATGAGCCATTGAAGCTGCCATGGCTGTCACATTGTGAGCTGTGACATGGCCCTCCAGAGAAAGGTTCTTGCTCTGATAGGCGAAAGAAATACATTGGGCAATCCAGTTAGAAAGTGTTCTCTTGGAGACTGGAAGTCCCAAATGAGAAGGATCAAAAGCAACAAAGAGTTGAGAGGACATTCTATGTTGCTGTGTTCTTTGTAAGTAAAAAGCTAAAGCTCTTTTACAGTCCAAAGTATGAAGATTTCTTTCTGCATTAGATGCATGAGGCTTTGGAAAAAAACTAGGCAGGTAGACCGCATGGTTTAGATGAAAAGGCGAGACCACCTTTGGCATAAAGTGTGGATGAGTCCTAAGGACTACCTTACCATGATGGAACCTTGTATAAGGTGGATCATCTACTAGTGCTTGCAACTCACTGATGCAACGTGCTGATGTGATTGCAACGAGAAAGATAACTTTCCAAGAAAGAAATTTCAATGAGGTAGTAGCTAAGGGTTCGAAAGGTGGCTTCATAAGCTGACCAAGAACAAGGTTTAAGTCCCATGCCACAGGTGGTGGCCCAATGGGAGGCTTAGTCAGAAGAAGGCCTCTCATAAATCTTGCTACAAGAGGATGGGAGGAAATAGGCTGCCCATTTAGAGGCTTGAAAGAAGCTATAATAGCACTCAAATGGACTCTTACTGAGTTAGTCTTAAGTTCTGCATTCAATGAAGGAGATACTCCAGTAATGATTCCAAAGGTATCGCAAGGGGGTTGAGACCCTTCTGTGAGCAGCATATGGTAAACCTTTTCCACTTGAAAGCATATGAGCATCTTGTGGAAGGCTTCCTGGAAGCATAAAGTATATCCTTTACTTGCTGAGGGAGGTTAAGGTCATGAAGATCTAGGCCTTCAGCAACCAAGCCCTGAGATACAGAGACTGGTGATTGGGATGCCATAACATTCCGTTCTCCTGGGACAGGAGATCTGGAGCAGACCCTAACTCCAGGGAGGAAGCTTGAGAGAGATGTAGAAGCAGAGGGTATCACACTTGCTGTGGCCAATGTGGAGCTACGAGACTCATACGGCCTCTGTTTCTCTGAAGCTTGAATAGGGTTTTGGGAATAAAGGGGAATGGGTGGAAAGGCATACAGGAAGTCTTGACCCCAATGAAGGAGGAAAGCATCCTCAGCCTGAGAGCCCTGAGCCGGAATTCTGGAACAGAACCGGGGAAGATTGGCATTCAACGGACTTGCAAAGAGGTCTATGTCCGGAGTTCCCTAAATTTGAAAAATCTTGGCCACCTGGTCTGCAAGTAGAGACCACTTGTGTGGAAGCAGAACTCGACTGAGTCTGTCTGCCCAAGAGTTTTGTATGCCTGGAAGATACACTGCCAGGAGATGAATCTGATGCTCTCTGGTGAGGACCCATAGTCGCAAAGCTTTGTTGCAAAGCGACAGAGAGCCTGTTCCCCCCTGTTTGTTCATGTAGAACATGGCTACTTGATTGTCCGTATGAATGAGGACTGTCTTGTAGCTGAGCAGGGTGTGGAACACTCGAAGAGCAAGGAAGATTGCTCTGAGCTCCAAGAGATTGATATGTAGATGAGTCTCCTGCGGAGTCCAGGTGCCTTGGGTGGAGAGGTTTGGCAGATGAGCTCCCCAAACCATTGGTGAAGCATCTGTTGTGAGGGTTGCCTGGGGTAAGAGTTGTTGAAATGGGGACCCCAGCAACAGGTTCTGAGTGGACCGCCACCATTGGAGGGACAAAATAAGGCGATTTGTGTTTGCTATTTTGTCTGACAGGCACCCTGATGCCTGGGTCCACTGAATGGATAAAGTCCACTGGGCTGCTCTCATATGGAGGCGAGCATAAGGAACCACATGCACGGTAGATGCCATGTGGCCTAGTAGTAGCATTTCTCGGGCAGTGAGATGGGACTTCAACACTGCTTGAGAAGCTAACTGCACCATGCGAAGGCAACGGGCCTGGGGAAGATAGGCCCTTGCCTTTCTGGTATCCAGCAAAGCTCCTATGAACTCTAGAGACTGAGTGGGAGTTAGACTGGACTTTGGTATGTTTATGACCAGACCCAAATACTGAAGGATTCGCATTGTGCAAGATAGAGAAGTCCTGGCCTCTGACTCTGATGGGGCTCGAATGAGCCAGTCGTCTAAGTAGGGGAAGACGAATATCCCTAGAGTGCGGAGAAAGCACAGTTACTTACCTGTAACAGGTGATCTCTGGGAACAGCAGAAATAAGTCTTCACATATGGGTATCGTCGGTACCGACGGAGCCTGCGCGGGAACGCTCTCCAGCATCCTGAAAGAAAGCTTTTGGGAGCATCCCAAAGCGCCTGCGCGCTGCCTTCCCGCCTTTCCCAACCGCCTCTCTCCAGTTCGAGTTTAAAGCTGAGACAAAGATAGATAGAGAGATACAACTCCTAGGGGAGGTGGGTGGGTTGTGAAGACTTATTCCTGCTTTTCCCAGAGATCACCTGTTACAGGTAAGTAACTGTGCTATCTCCAGGAACAAGCAGGAATGAGTCTTCACATATGGGGACTCCCCAGCTAGAGATGCTTGGAGATCACCCAGATTGTGAGTCCCTGGGAAGGGCTCCACCTGCACTCATGAATCTCAGGCATCCAGTCAGGGATGGAGGGTAGGAGTTGATTAGGTATGAAACAGGTGTTTGAGAACAGCCTGACCAAACAAGGCATCCCGGTGGGAGTCCTTGTCCAAGCAGTAATGGGCTGTGAAGGTATGAACCGATGCCCAGGTGGCTGCTCGACAGATTTGGTCGATGGACACAGAGTTTAGATGAGCCATAGAGGCTGCCATGGACCTCACATTGTGAGCTGTGACATGGCCCTCCAGAGAAAGATTCTTGCTCTGGTAGGCGAAGGAAATACACTGAGCAATCCAATTAGACAGAGTTCTCTTGGAGACTGGAAGTCCTAAATGAGAAGGATCAAAAGCAACAAAAAGTTGAGAGGACTTTCTATGTTGCTGAGTCCTTTGTAAGTAGAAAGCAAGTGTTCTTTTACAATCCAGGGTATGAAGATTCCTCTCTGCACTTGATGCATGAGGTCCTGGAAAAAAGAAAGGTAAATACACCTCCTGGTTCAGATGAAAAGGTGAGACCACTTTAGGCATAAAGTGTGGATTAGTTCTGAGGACTACCTTGTCATGATGGAACCTTGGATAAGGAGGATTAGCCACTAAAGCTTGCAGCTCACTGATACGGCGAGCTGAGGTGACTGCAATGAGAAAAATAACCTTCCAGGAAAGGAATTTTAATGAGGTAGTGGCTAAGGGTTCAAAGGGTGGCTTCATAAGCTGGCCAAGAACCAGATTTAAGTCCCATGCCACTGGAGGTGGTCTAATGGGAGGTTTAGTCAAAAGAAGGCCTCTCATGAATCTTGCTATAAGAGGATGAGAGGAAATAGGTTGTCCATTGAGAGGCTTAAGGGATGCTGCAATAGCACTCAAATGGACTCTGATTGAATTTGTTTTAAGGCCTGCATGGGATAAATGCAGTAAATAGTCTAGTAAAGAATTCAAAGGTATTGCAAGAGGGTTGAGACCCTTCTCTGCACACCAAATGGAAAACCTTTTCCATTTAAAAGCATAGGAACGTCTGGTGGAAGGCTTTCTGGAAGCATGAAGGATATCCTTCACTTGCTGAGAAAGGTGGAAATCCTGAAGATCTAGGCCTTCAGCAACCAGGCCCTGAGATGAAGAGACTGAGGATTTGGGTGCCACAAGGTTACTGTACTTTGAATAACGCTTAAGCCCCACATAATGTGTATTTGTACATAATGTATATAGTTTACACTGTTCTATACTGTTCTGTATTAACACTAGTTGTTTATCTTATTGTTATTTGGTCATATGATGTTTTATGTAAAACAAACTCCGATTTGTTAACAGTTGTTTATTGTGAACCGCAACTGAACTATGGAAGATGCGGTATATAAATCATTGTTAAATAAATAAATAAATAAATAAGGTTCCCTCCTCCTGGGAGAGGAGATCTGGAGCAGACCCCAGGTCTAGGGAGGGAGCTTGAGAGAGATGCAGAAGTAGAGGGTACCACACTTGGCGAGGCCAAAGTGGTGCTATGAGGATCATAGTCCCTTTGTCTCTCTGAAGCTTGAACAGAGTCTTGGGGATTAGGGGAATAGGTGGAAAGGCATAGAGGAAGTCTTGCCCCCAGTGAAGGAGGAAGGCATCTCTGGCCTGAACTCCCTGACATGGAATCCTGGAACAGAACCGGGGAAGCTTGGCATTCCACGGACTTGCAAACAGGTCTATGTCTGGGGTACCCCAAATCCGAAAAAATCTGGCTATCTGGTCCCCATGGAAGGACCATTCGTGCGGAAGCAGAACTCGACTGAGTCTGTCTGCCCAAGAGTTTTGAACTCCTGGAAGATATACTGCCATGAGATGGATTTGATGCTCTCTGGCGAAGGCCCACAATCTCAGAGCTTCATTGCAAAGTGACAGAGAGCCAGTTCCCCCCTGCTTGTTCACGTAGAACATAGCTACTTGGTTGTCCGTGTGGATGAGGACTGTCTTGTAGCTGAGCAGGGAGTGGAAGACTCTGAGAGCCAGAAAAATTGCTCTGAGCTCTAAGAGGTTGATATGAAGATGTGTCTCCTGTGGAGACCAGATGCCCTGGGTTGAGAGATCTTGTAGATGAGCTCCCCAACCCTTTGGGGAGGCATCTGTTGTAAGGGTTGCTTGGGGTAACACCTGTTGAAAGGGGGACCCCAGCAACAGATTCTGAGTGGACTTCCACCAGTGGAGGGACGAAAATAGGCGACTGGAGGTTGCTATTTTGTCTGACAGGCAACCTGATGCCTGGGTCCATTGGGTGGACAGGGTCCACTGAGCTGCTCTCATGTGAAGGCAAGCATAGGGAACCACATGCACCGTGGCTGCCATGTGGCCTAAAAGTTGCAACATCTCTCGAGCAGTTAAATGGGATTTTAACTGAATCTGGGAGGCTAACTGCACCAAGCGTAGGCAACAGGCCTGGGGAAGATAGGCCCTTGCAGTTGTGGTATCCAGTAAGGCCCCTATGAACTCTAGAGATTGAGTAGGGGTTAGATGGGATTTTGGAATGTTGATTACCAGTCCCAGATACTGAAGAATACGCATTGTGCAGGTTAGGGAAATCTGTGCCTCTGACTGGGATGGAGCTCGGATGAGCCAGTCGTCCAGATATGGGAATACGAATATTCCTAGAGTGCGTAGGAATGCAGCTACTACTGCCATGCATTTTGTGAACACTCTTGGAGCAGAGGCCAGACCGAAAGGAAGCACTTTGTATTGGTAGTGCTTTCCTTGGTATAGGAAGCCAAGGAATCTTCTGTGTGTTGGATGGATGAGAACATGGGTGTACGCATCCTTGAGATCTAGAGAACAAAGCCAGTCTTGACTCTGGAGGTATGGAAGGAGAGTTCCGAGAGAAGTCATCTTGAATTTCTCCTTGCATAGAAACTTGTTCAATTCTCTGAGATCTAATATGGGTCTGTAGCCCCCTGTTTTCTTTGGGATGAGAAAATAGGGGGAGTAGAACCCTGAGCCCTGTTGAAGAAGGGGTACTTCTTCTATTGCCCCTTGGGCAAGAAGGGTAGCAATCTCCTGACCTAGAAGGTTGAGGAGAGATGTTGGAGAATTGAACTGTTTCACCATGGTGTGGGGAGGAAGGTTTAAGAAATGAAGTTTGTACCCTTCCCTTATGATGGAGAGGGTCCACTGCTCTGCTGTGATTTGTTCCCATCTGGGAGCAAAGTGAGCTAACCTTCCTGGGATGGATGTTCTAGAGCCAGAAAGGCTAAGTTCTCTAGTGGAAAGTCAAAGGCCCTGAAGAGGCTGAGGCTGTTGGGCCATAGCAGTCCTCACAGCCTGAGCTTTGGTTTGTTTTGGTTGTTGCTGTTTCTTTGTAGCAAAACGACCTTGAGAAGAGGCCTGACCATAAGAAGAAAATTTCCCTTTCTTTGGGAAAGATCCTTTTTTGAATAACCTCTTTCTAAAAGGAGCAGTAGTAGACTTTGAAAGTCTAACTAAAGCAGAATTTTCAGCATCCATCTGGTTGGCCTTTGCTTGCCAATCTTTCCCAAACAGGTTTTCACCTGTATAAGGAAGGTTACCTAGACCATCCTGCACCCAGGATTCCAAATCAGAGGCTTGCAACCAAGCAACTCTGCGTGCACCTATGGCAATAGCTGAGGCTCTACTGGCCCCCTCAAAAGAGTCAAAGGCTGCACGGTTGGAAAACTTGGATACATCCTGTGCATGTTTAAGCCAGGTGATATATTCTTCTCTCTTATCTTCTGACATAAAAGGAGATAAGGTTTGCAGATGATCTGTAACTTCTTTGAGAAACATCCCCATATAGAGACTATAGGAGTTGATTCTGGCTACAAGCATACTGGCCTGGAAGATTTTCCTGCCAAAGCCATCTAGAGTTCTGCATTCCCTTCCTGGAGGAGCAGAGGAGTGCCTTTTTGTACTCTTGATCTTTTTCATAGCAGACTCTACCACAATGGAGTGGTGAGGAAGCTGAGTTTTATGAAAACCAGGTAAAGGAGGAACACGATACATGGTGTCCAACCTTCTGGAATGAGGGGAGTGGAAAGAGGAGTCTCCCATATACCCAACATGTGTTCATAAAGAATCTCATGTATTGGTAAGGTGGCTGCCTCTTTAGGAGCCTTAGGATATTGTAGGATATCCAATTTTTTGGCTCTAGGTTCAGTCTCAGAGGTCACTGAGATAGACAGGCCTTTGGCCACCTCCCTGATGAAGTCCTGAAAAGACAAGTCTTCAGGAGGAGACATTCTCCTTTTTGGAGAAGAGGGTTCATAAGGAAGGATGCCCGATGCTTCAATTGAGGCCTTTGAAGAATCAGAGTCTTCAGAGGAATCGAAGTATCGACTATCTGGATGCTCTCGTAGAGCCCGATACGCGTACCGGGAGGTATCGACATCGGGAGTAATCGGTACCGGGCCGGTACTGATAAGCATCACTGGATAGTGTACCGCTGCCGTCGATGCTGATGTCGATGCAAGCGGTACTTATATCGGAACCAGAATCGGATCCTGTACCGGAATCGGTACGGGTACCGACAACGGGGTTTGTTGCGGTACTGTAGGCGTTGCAGCTTGAATGAATGCCGTGATGGCACACTGCATGGCCAGAATATTCTGATCCATTGACGCCACCAATGTCTGGATATCGGTACCGGTCAAAACTGCTGGTACCCCAGAACATTGTAACAGGTGATCGGTCGAGGACGAGCCATCGATGTCAACCTGTGACCCCATAGGTAATGCTTTGGAAGCCGGAGCCTCCCGCCAGGGTAATTTTGCCGGTGTGGCATCCTCAAGAGTAAGCCCGGAGGCATCTCGATACTTAGAGGGAAATGAACTCTTTGAGGACCGGCCAGATTTAAATTTGGTTACCTGAGATCCATGGGATGAAGAAGCAGCCCTGGAAGACGTCGATGCCACGGAAGCTGCATCGGAGGGAAACAGGGTACTGAGCTTAGCTGCCCGATTCTGTAACCCTCTTTGGACATCATGGAACAGGACTCACAATCCGCAATGGAGTGGTCAGGACCTAAACATTTTAGACACCAGTCATGGGTGTCGGTGACAGAAATAGTGCTACTGCACTTTGTGCATTTTTTAAACCCGGAGGCGGGTTTTTCCATGAGGGAAAATATTTCTGTGGGCCTGAGGCCCCAGAAGAAATGCACAGAAAAAAAAAATAGAAGTTTTTTTTCTTTTAAAGAAAGAAAAAGAACCGGTAGTACCGGTGCGGAATCGAGAAGGCAGACACGCGACTAAAAAAAAATAAAAGAAAATAAGAAAGTCTTCAGCGGTGACAGGAAACACGACCTGCTGGCTCCGCGGAAAAGAAGAACTGGAGAGAGGCATTTAGGAAAGGCGGGAAGGCAGCGCGCAGGCGCTGTGGGATGCTCCCAAAAGCTTTCTTTCAGGACGCTGGGGAGCGTTCCCGCGCAGGCTCCGTCAGTACCGACGATACCCATATGTGAAGACTCATTCCTGCTTGTTCCTGGAGATATGCTGCTACCACAGCCATGCATTTCATGAACACCCTTGGTGCTGAGGCCAGGCCAAAAGGAAGCATCCTGTATTGGTAGTGCTTTCCTTGAAAAAGGAACTGAAGGACCTTTCTGTGAGTTGGGTGGATGAGAACATGAGGGTACACATCCTTGAGATCTAAAGAACAAAGCCAATCCTGTCCCTGAAGGTATGGCAGCAGAGCTCCTAGAGAAATCATCTTGAATTTCTCTTTGAACAGGAATTTGTTCAATTCTCTGAGGTCCAAGATAGGTCTGTATCCCCCTGTTTTCTTTGGGATAAGGAAATAGGGGGAGTAAAACCCTGTACCCTGTTGGTGGATGGGTACTTCCTCTATTGCCCCTTGGGCAAGAAGCATAGTGACCTCCTGATCTAACAGGTTGATGAGAGAGGTCTGAGAATTGAACTGTCTTATCATGCACAGGAAGTGAAGCTTGTACCCCTCTCTTATAATGGAGAGTGTCCAATGCTCTGCTGTTATCTGCTCCCACCTGGGGGCAAAGTGACATAACCTTCCTGGAATGGTGGAAGGCTCTGGTCCATTGAGGGCCAGGAAGGCTAGGTTCTCTAGATGAAAGTCAAAGGCCTTGTGGAGGCTCAGCCTGCTGAGACGGTTGAGGCTTAGCAGTCTTTACTTTCCTTTGTTTAGGTGGTTGCTGACTTTTCCGGGCAGGCTGACCTACAGAACGTCCCTGCTGGGAATAAGAGGGATAAAACCTCTTCTTTTTTGAGAAGAAAGGCTTCTTGAAAGATTTCTTTCTCGCAGGATCAGCTGTGCCTTTGGATAGCCTATCCAAAGTGGAGTTGTCAGCATCTAATTCATTGGCTTTCTCTTGCCAATTTTTGCCAAATAGATTCTCACCTGTACAAGGGATATTGCCCAGTTTGTCCTGCACCCAGAGCTCCAAATCGGATGCCTGGAACCATGCAATTCTACGTGCACCTATGGCAATGGCAGAGGTTCTGCTTATGCACTCAAAACAGTCAAAAGCTGCACGGTTGACAAACTTAGACACATCCTGGGCATGTTTGACCAGTGTGAGAAAATCCTGCCTTCTATCCTCAGGAAGAAGAGGGGTCAAAACCTCTAAATCACCTGTGACTTCTTTAAGGAACATTCCCATATATAAAATATAGGAACTGATCCTGGCAGAAAGCATGGAAGCCTGGAAAGTACGACGTCCAAAGGCATCCAAAGTTCTACACTCACGTCCTGGAGGATTAGAGGCATGCCTCTTTGCACTTCTGATCCTTCTCATAGCTGACTCCACTACAATAGAGTGGTGAGGAAGCTGAGTTTTCTGGAATCCAGGACAAGGGGGCACTCGATACATGGTATCCAGTCTGCGAGAGTGAGGAGAGGTGGTGAGAGGTGTCTCCCACATTCTCAATATGAGATCATGTAAGATCTCATGGATAGGCAAGGTAGCTGCCTCCTTAGGAGCTTTGGGATATTGTAAAATCTCCAACTCCTTAGCTCTGGGCTCTGTCTCAGGAGTCACAGTAATGGACAACCCACGAGCCACCTCCCTGATGAAATCTTGAAAAGAGATATCTTCTGGAGGAGACATCCTTCGTTTAGGAGAGGAAGGCTCCTCCGGGAGAAGTATCCCGGTTCCGGCAGAGCTATCAGAATCCTCGGAGTCCTCCGAGGATTCGAAGTATCGTCTGTCCGGATGCTCTTGAAGAGCCCGATACCTGTACCGACCGAAATCGGTACCGGGGATAATCGGTACCGGTGTATCAGCACAAGAAGGCATCGCTGGGTGCCGGCAAAGCCGATGTCAATGTCATCGGTACCGGTAACGACAACGGTGCCGGCATCAGTGCCGGTACCAGTTGAATCGTCTGACGTGGTTCCGAGGGCGTCGATGCCACAAGGAGAGCCGCCAGACTGCGTTCAATAGCCAGGAACCTCTTGTCTATCGACGCTGCCGATGCCTGGGTGTCAGTACCGGAAAGAGCCGGTACCCCAGAGCCAATGTTCCCTCTAATTTTCTGTAGGCTGTGTGCGCATAAAATATCAGCTGTGCAGCTTTTGAAGGAAGGTTAAATTTTTGTGCGCCACATAACGACACTCAGTTATATACTTTAAAATTTGACTACACGTCAGAATACAGTATGTACACCACATTGACTGCACTAGAAAATATTGCAGAACTTGTGAAAACCGTAAATACACAACAACTTTTAAATTTTAAGACGTCTGTGTTGTTTTCTATCAGAATCAGAACCATAATTTTTGTGCGCTCTGTTGTAAAGTATGTGCGCTCGTTCGGTGAGGTGTGTGTGCGCGCGCACACGCGCACAGCTTAGAGGGAACAGTGCCCAGAGCATGGCACCAGTAGTTATGCTGAGGTCGAGGCCTCGAGAACATCCTCGATCTCCGATACTGCTTTGGAAGCCGAAGCCTCCCGCCGGGGCTACTTTGCCGGTATGGAACCCTCAAGGGCAACGCCAGAGGCATCTCGATGCTTGGAAGGAGATCTACCCTTTGAGGACCGGGTGGACTTATGTTTAGTTACCTGAGATCCATGAGAGGAAGACGAAGCCCTGGAAGACGTCGATGCCACCGAAGCTGCATCGGAGGGAAAAAGGGCACTGAGCTTGGCAGCTCGGTTCTGTCGACCCATTTTGGACATCATGGCGCAAGTCATGCACTCGGAGATGGAGTGGTCAGGACCTAAACACTTGTGGGTGTCGGTGACGGAGATGGTACCGCCACACTTGGTGTATTTTTAAAAACCCGAGGCGGGTTTCTCCATGGTGGAGGAAATTTTGGGCCTAAGGCCCAGAATGACACGTGCACCTGGAAAGAAAAGTTTGGAAAAAAGAATTTTTTTTTTAAAAGAAAAGAAAGAAGAGCTGGCAGTACCGGTGTAGCGTCGAGGAAGGCAGACGCAACCACAAAAAAGAAGAAGGAGGAAAATAATTTTCTGCGGTGAAAGGAACACGACCTGCTGGCTCCGTGGAGAACAAAGAATTGGAGAGAGGCAGTTGGGAAAGGCAGGAAGGCAGCATGCAGGCGCTTTGGGATGCTCCCAAAAGCTTCCTAATTGGACGCTGGGGAGCGTTCCCGAGCAGGCTCCGTCGGTACCGATGATACCATATGTGAGGACTACATTCCGGCTTGTTCCTGGAGATTGCCTTTGTTCCTTGTTTCCTTTCCCCTTGGGAAGTGAAAGTGTTACTGTTTCTTTTCACTAGGAGTGTACTAATGCTGTGTTGGTTGAGGGTTACACGATTTGTTAAAAGGGAAAAATTTGTTGCTTAGTTTAGATGTAAAATGTTTATGGTGGCTGTATAGTCTATGGTTACTGATTTTTGGGGTGGAGAGAGGGTAGAAGGCGGGGGGAGGGAAGGCCGGGTGGATTGTTGGGCATAAAGGTGACAGAGGGGTGGGATGGGCAGAAGGGATGGGTAGATATAAGTTAGTCTGGAAGTAGAGCTGGGGTGGAGAGGGCGAATAAGGAGCAGAGGTGAGAGGAACTTAGCAGAATGAGAAGGAAGTGGGGAATGAAGTGCTAGCGGCGGGACCAGTATGCATCACTAATGGGTCAAGGGAGGGGACCCCCAGGGAGGAGGGCAAGGAATGGAGATAAAGGAGGACGGGAGGAAGTACAAGGGAAGGGGGAGGGAGAGAGGAAGGGGGATATAGATTGGAGACAGGGGAGGGGAGTGGGAGGGGTAGAACCTAATGTGCGACGTAAAATTAAAAATACTTGTGGGGGGAGGGGGAGGGAAATTGCTAGTGTTCCTTGGATGTCCAGACAGGCTAGGAAGGGAAAGATGAGAGAAGGGGGCCCTAAGCTGGGGGGGCTGCCTTTTTGGTGGAAGTATGCACATACAATAAGTAGAGGCTATGATTATGGATAACTAATGATGAGCACCAAAATACGATTTGCATCATGGAATGTGTGTGGGATGGGCAATCCTATTAAAAGATATAAAATATTAAAGGCTCTACGGGATCGGAGGATGGAGGTCGCCTTCCTACAAGAAACGCAACTCACAGCAAAGGAACATGATAGACTCAGGAGATTGTGGGTGGAGGGAGTGTATGGAGTGTCCTCTGGGGGAAAAGAGCGGGAGTGGCATTACTCATTCATAAAAAGATAGATTTTGTGATGACACAAACTACTGAAGATCCAGAGGGTAGATTTATTTTGGTGGTTGGGGAGATTAGGGGCCAGAGAGTAGCGCTAATGAATATCTATGCGCCAAATGTGTATGAAGCAAGATTTTGTGCCAGGGTTACTAAATGCTTGAGTGATATAGGACAAGCCCCACTACTAATTGGGGGCGATTTTAACTGTGTGATAGATGAGAGTGTGGATAGGTCGAGACAGGGTGGTAATATCAGGGATTGTAGAACACAGTGGGTGAAGGGAATGTGCGAAGGGTATGATCTCTTGGATTATTGGAGGGTTTTAAATACCTTAGAAAGAGACTATACACATGTATCGAGGGCCCATGACACTGGCTCTAGGATAGACTATTTCTTGGGGTCCTCTAAGTTATTCTCTAGGGTAGCAGAGGCAATGGTGGGACCTATAACGATCTCTGACCATGCATTAATTTTGATAGACATTCAATGGGGGTTAAGTAATAGCAGGACATTGTGGAGATATCCGTTAGAGGTGAGCTCTGATAAACAATTTGGCGACTTCCTGGAATCTAAATGGAAGGAATACACAATTCAAAATGTTGAACATAAGGTGACTCCCACGTTATTTTGGGAAACTGCTAAGGCAGTGTTACGGGGACAAATTATTAGCTATATGGGACATAGGAGTTGGCAATATAATGGGAACCTATTGCGGTTGGAGAAGGAACTGGGCATAGCAAGGCGAAAATTCTGTCAAACTCCTACAGCACAGAATAAAGAGACGTTGTTATATCTGCAAAAGGAGGTATCCTCGGTGATGCAGGAGAGAGTGATGCGCTCCCAGCTATATTACAGACATAAGTTATATAAATTCGGGAATAAATCTGGGAAATTGCTAGCAGGATTACTACAGGCGGGAAGGGGGGGGGAAGGAAATATGTGGAAGCAATGAGGGATGAGAGAGGACAGATTAGGAACACACAGCAACATATAGAAGAGATATTCTGGAGGTATTATACCTCACTATATGAGAAGGGGTAGGAGGATCAGAGGGCAGAACAAACATTTTTGAAGCAAATTAGAATGTCTTGTTTATCGATGGAGCAGAGAGACCTATTGAATGGCTCGATCACTCCCGCAGAGGTGGTGGCGGTGATCAAGACTGAGTAAGGGGCGAGCTCCGGAGCCCGATGGGTATCGGGGGGAGTTTTATAAACGCCTCTCACAACAGGTGGCTTGGCCCTTGGCGGCCCACTACATGGATTTGGTAGTGAGACAATCTTTCCCATATGAACCAAATAGGGCGGTTATTACAGTGCTCCCCAAGGAGGGCAGAGACCCTAGACAACCAGAGTCCTATTTCATTGATAAATGTTGACCTTAAGATATTGGCTAAGATAATGGCAGCGCGATTAGCGCCAATGGTACCGGATCTGGTGAAGGGGGACCAAGTGGGGTTTGTACGCAATAGGTACATTATTAAAAATATGAGGAAGAATTTTGCTGCCTTATGACGGAGGAAGCGAGGGAGTCGGCACTATTAGTGAGCTTCGACGCGGAGAAAGTGTTTGATTGGGTGGCATGGCCATATATGTTTAGGGTCTTGGAATCCATGGGCTTGTGAGGCTTCTTTGGAAATGTTGTGCAGGTGCTATACTCAAATCCACAAGGACAAATTATAGTAAATGACTCACTGACGGTCGCTTTCCCAATAAGAAGAGGCACTAGACAGGGGTGCCCATTGTCGCTGCTTCTATACAAGGGGGTACCCAAAAAAAACAGGAATTATTTTTTAAAAGCTATTTATTTCAAATTCTTTACAAAACAACCTTATCCCCTTCAAAATACTCTCCATTACAACTGATACATTTGTCCCACCGGTGCTTCCACTGTTCGAAACATTTTTTGTAGTCATCTTTAGAAATGGCTGACAGCTCCTCTCTCTTTTTTTTCTTGATGACTTCAATGTTGTCAAATCGGTGTCCTTTCATGCCCCTTTTCATGCGTGGAAATAAGAAAAAGTCGCACGGAGCCAGGTCAGGCAAGTAAGGTGCGTGGGGCAGCGGAACCATGCCATTTTTAGCCAAAAACTGTCTAACAGAGATGGCTGTGTGTGCAGGTGCGTTGTCGTGGTGGAAGAACCAGTCTCCTGTCTGCCACAAATTGGGTCTTTTTTGACGAACACTGTTGCGCAATCTTCTTAAAACTTCCAAATAAAAGGTTTGATTGATGGTCTGACCTGGGGGAACAAACTCTGAATGAACTACCCCCTTGGCATCAAAAAAGCAAATCAGCATTGTTTTGATGTTTGATTTGACTTGACGACATTTTTTTGGACGGGGTGACGATGACGTCTTCCATTGGCTTGACTGTTGCTTTGTTTCTGGGTCGTAACCATAGCACCATGACTCATCACCTGTAATGACCTTTGACAGAAAATCTGGATCAGTTTCAAGCTGTTGTTTCAAAACACGACATGTTTCAACTCGATGTTCCTTTTGATTGTCAGTCAGAACCCGAGGAACAAACTTGGCAGCAACCCTTTTCATTCCCAAATCTTCCGTTAAAATTCGCTGAACCGAGCTCCAAGATAACCCACTAATCTCTGACAGTTGATCAATTGTCTGTCGATGGTCTGTGAGCACAAGCTCTCTAATTTTTTCAATATTTTCATCGATTCGGGCAGTTGGACGCCCAGAACGAGGTTTGTCATCAATCGACATGTCACCATTTTTAAACTGAGCAAACCACTGGTACACTTGACTTTTTCCCATAGCGTCATCTTGATAAGCTGTTTTCAACATTAAAACAGTTTCAGCAGCATTTTTACCGAGTAGAAAACAAAATTTCACAGCTGCACGTTGTTCACTTAAACTTGTCATCATAAAAAAAGAAACAAGAACAAAACAGCGCTAGCAAAAACAATCACTGCAGATGAACAGAGCAAGCCAGGTCGACAACACAGGCAGCACTGAACTGACAATGAGTTGCACTATACACGCCTAGCGGCAGAAGTGCATACTACACAAGCTCCGCCCACGGCAATGTTATTCCTGGTTTTTTTGGGTACCCCCTCGTATGTTTTGACATTGGAGCCACTACTTGAACGTATACGGACACACCCCAGGTTGGTGGGAGAGAGGATAGGAAGATCGGAGTTCCGAGTGTTGGCTTTTGCTGATGATGTGTTGGTATATGTGGGTAGGCCACAAGAACTTTAGCAATTCTGTTGGATACATTTGCCGAATTTGGAAAGTTCTCTGGCTTGAAGCTGAATTTAGAGAAGTCGGAGGCAATGCCATTGGACAAGGGACTCCGGGCAAGATGGGAAGGAAAGTTTCCACTGAAATTTTATTTATTTAGACAGTTTTGTATACCGCCTTATCCTTCAATCAAAGCGGTCACAACACAATTGGGGGATACATTTAACACATAGGGATATGAGACACATACACTAATACTTACAGGGAACATGGGCAATGGAGGGTTAAGTGGCTTGCCCAAGACC
Organism: Ichthyophis bannanicus; assembly: GCA_033557465.1. Taxonomy (NCBI): domain Eukaryota; kingdom Metazoa; phylum Chordata; class Amphibia; order Gymnophiona; family Ichthyophiidae; genus Ichthyophis; species Ichthyophis bannanicus. The sequence continues at coordinate 647,127,379 of CM066032.1, forward strand.
ACAAGAAGCAACTGTGGGACTAGAAACCCCAGTCCTTCCGGCCCAAGGTTGCTGTCCTCTAGTGGGATTTGAAGCCCCGACCTTCCGGCCTGAAGTACCTTGCCCCAACCACTAGGCTACTCCTCCACTCCTTGGAGTATGAATTTGATAAAATACTTAGGGGTAGTGTTAATGGCAGAAATGGGGAAGATTCATAATCTGAATATACAGAGACTGTTAGAGGAGACCCGAAATAGATTGGAAAGGTGGGGAGATCTTCCGCTGTCACTGGGAGCACGGATAGCGGTATATAAGATGGTAATCTTCCCAAAGTGGTTGTATGTGCTACAGGTCCTTCCCATTTGATGTTGCGTAAAGAAGCAAGGCAATTGGAGAGGATACTTAATAGATTTTAATGGAGAGGCAAGAAGCCCAGAATAAAGATAAGGCTACTGCAGCAGACATGGGGGGGGGGGGGGAATGGGACTGCCAGATATTTATAGATATAATATAGCTAGTCAATTACATAATCTGAGAGATTGGCTAAGTGAGACGGAGGACTATACGCCATTGTTAGTCGAGGAAGAGATGGCACACCCTCTAGCGTTGCGGTATGTGCTACATGCGGGGAAAAAGATGATACCCCAGATTGTTGGACAGTACGTGGGATTTCAGACCTTGCGCCGAGTGTGGGGGATAGTGTGTAGGAGATGCGGTGGGAATCCATATGCCATGCCCATGCTCCCATTATATGGGAATGGCGAGTTTCGGCCGGGGTTGGAGGGGGTGGCGTTTAATAAATGGGAAGCGAAAGGAATAATGGCATTGGATCAGATGGTGCATGGAGAAGGTAAGATGCTTTCATTTGGAGAGCTAAAAGTGCGGTATGGACTGCAGGAAGTGGACCAGTTCCGATATATGCAGGCTCAAAGTTATGTGGGTAACATACGGACTGAAGATTTAAAGGGAGAGGTGTGCTCGAAATTAGAAGAGTTAATGTACATGGGAATGACACAACAGGCATGTATATCGTTGTTACAGAAGGAATATGTGGCATTTGAGGTTCACCCGGGAGAGACAACGCTGGCAGAGCAGTGGACGAGAGATCTGCGGATACAAATTACGGGAGAGCATTCAGAAGAAGCGCTGGCGCATATACCACAAGTGAGTGGCTAAACCAAGTGGAGAGATATGCAGTAACAAATTATAAGGAGGAATTACTTTGCCCCCAACAGAGCCTATAGAGCAGGGGTGGCCACATCGGCGGATTGTCCTAGATGCAAAGAGGGGGAGGCCATTCTGGGACATATGTGGTGGAGTTGTTTTCGGATATCTCAATTTTGGGAGGAAGTATATAGGTATTTAGGGGGGTTGTTTGAGGTAGATATAAGAGTAGAACCTAAGACAGGGGTGCTGGGGCTGAAGGATACAGAAGGGATGATACCGGGGAAACATCATCGATGGGTGCAATGGGTTTTATTGGTAACGTGTCACCTTATTCTTAGGGGATGGCTATCAAGGCGAGGACCCTGGACAGCAAAGTGGAGAAAGGAACTATATGATTTAATGTTGTTAGAGAGGGTTGGAACACGGGGGAATGATAAATTGCGGAATAAATTCTTGATGGAATGGGGGCCCTTTGTTCAGAGCTTATCCACAAGAGAGAGAGAAGTTGGATCATAAATGCTTTGGAGTAGAGATGTAAGGCATGAGTAGAATTGGAGTGGCAGGGAACACTGGCAAGGGGGTGGGGAAGGGGGGAAAGGGTAGCGGGAATGGGGAAGAAGTATGGAAGGGTGGAAGGGGATGGGGGGAGGGAGGGAGGACAAGAAGGTAAGGGATGGATGTGGGGTGGTAAATGGAGAGTAGATGGATAGAGAAATTTGATATTGTTAACCCCTGTGTGGAGTGTAAGCGCCAGCACTCACCGGGGGAGCATGCACTGGGGAAGGAGGAAGGGAGGAGAGAGTTTCAGTAGGGAATGGGGAGGGAAAGGGGGGGTTGGGTAAATAAGGGGGAGGGGGCATTAAGAAGAGGGAGGGGGGATAAAACGAAAATGGAAGGGCAAGAAGGAATGGATATGTGTTTGTTGATGCATACCAGTTTACAATGCATATCTCGACATGTTACAGTGATTATGGTGTCTGTATAAGTTGTATGCCTAATAAAAGAAAATTGAACAAAAAAGAGGTCTGAACAAGTTCCTGGAGGAAAGGTCCATAAACCATTAATAAAAGAACCAGGGAAATCCACCGTTTACCCCTGGGACAAGCAGCATGGAATCTGTATATCTTCTGGGAAAGCATAGCTACTCACCTGTAACAGGTAATCTCCGGGAACAGCAGGAATTTAGTCCTCACATATGGGAAACATCGGTACCAACGGAGCCTGGACGGAAACGCTCCCCAGCGTCCAATTAGAACGCTTTTGGGAGCATCCCACAGCACCTGCGTGCTGCTTTCCTGCCTTTCCCAAATGCCTCTATCCAGTTGAGTTTTAGAGCTGAGACAGAGAGAGAGCGAGGGAAAGGAAAAGAGAGAGATGGAGAGATACAACTCCTAGGGGAGGTGGGTGGGTTGTGAGGACTAAATTCCTGCTGTTCCCGGAGATCACCTGTTACAGGTGAGTAACTATGCTATCTCCAGGAACAAGCAGGAATGTAGTCAGCACATATGGGGACTCCCTAGCTTTAGGTGGCAGGGAGAGACCCCAGAAGTTGTGTGTCCCTGAGAAGGGCTCCACTTCCCCCCATGGATCTCTGGCATCCTACCAGGGATGGTGGGTAGGAGTTGATTAGGTATGGAACAGGTGTTTGAGAACAGCCTGACCAAACAAGGCATCCCGGCGGGAGTCCTTGTCCAAGCAGTAATGGGCTGTGAAGGTATGAACCGAGGCCCAAGTGGCTGCTCGACAGATGTCGTCAATAGACACAGAGTTCAGATGAGTCATTGAGGCTGCCATGGCTCTCACATTGTGAGCTGTGACATGGCCCTCCAGAGAAAGGTTCTTACTCTGATAGGCGAAAGAAATACACTGAGCAATCCAGTTAGATAGTGTTCTCTTGGAGACTGGAAGTCCCAAATGAGAAGGATCAAAAGCAACAAAGAGTTGAGAGGACTTTCTATGTTGCTGTGTTCTTTGTAAGTAAAAAGCTAAAGCTCTTTTACAGTCCAAGGTATGAAGATCCCTCTCTGAATTTGATGCATGAGGTCCTGGAAAAAAGACAGGTAGGTAGATCTCTTGGTTAAGATGAAAAGGCGAGACCACCTTAGGCATAAAGTGTGGATGAGTCCTAAGGACTACCTTGTCATGATGGAACCTTGTATAAGGTGGATTAGCTACTAGTGCTTGCAATTCACTAATGCGGCGTGCTGATGTGATTGCAATGAGAAAGATAACCTTCCAAGAAAGAAATTTCAATCAGGTGGTAGGTAACGGTTCGAAAGGTGGCTTCATGAGCTGCCCAAGAAACAGGTTCAAGTCCCATGCCACTGGAGGTGGTCTAATGGGAGGCTTAGTTAGAAGGAGGCCTCTCATAAATCTTGCTATAAGAGGATGTCCATTTAGAGGTTTAAGAGAAGCTGCAATAGCACTCAAATGGACTCTTACTGAATTTGTCTTAAGGCCTGAATTAGACAAATGGAGGAGATACTCCAGCAAAGATTCCAGAGGTATCGCAAGGGGGTTAAGACCCTTTTCCGAACACCAAATAGTAAACCTTTTCCACTTGAAAGCATAAGAACGTCTAGTGGAAGGTTTTCTGGAAGCATAAAGAACATCTTTAACTTGCTGAGAAAGATGAAGATCTTGGAGATCTAGGCCTTCAGCAACCAAGCCCTGAGATGCAGAGACTGGGGATTGAGATGCCATAACATTCCGTTCTCCTGAGATAGGAGATCTGGAGCAGACCCGAACTCCAGGGAGGGAGCTTGAGGGAGATGTAGAAGCAGAGGGTACCACACTTGCCGTGGCCAATGTGATGCTATGAGAATCATGTGGCCTCTGTCTCTCTGAAGCTTGAAGAGGGTTTTGGGAATTAGGGGAATGGGTGGAAAGGCATACAGGAAGGCTTGACTCCAGTAAAGGAGGAAGGCATCCCTGGCCTGAGCCCCCTGAGTCGGAATTCTGGAACAGAACCAGGGAAGTTTGGCATTCCACGGACTTGCAAAGAGGTCTATGTCCGGGGTTCCCCAAAGTTGAAATATCCTGGTCACCTGGTCTGCATGCAGAGACCACTCGTGTGGAAGGAGAACTCGACTGAGTCTGTCCACCCAAGAGTTTTGAATGCCTGGAAGAGAGCCTGTTCCCCCCTGCTCGTTCACATAAAACATGGCTACCTGATTGTCCGTATGAATGAGGACTGTCTTGTAGCTGAGCAGCGAGTGGAACATTCGCAGAGCCAGGAAAATTGCTCTGAGTTCCAAGAGATTGATATTCAGACAACTCTCTTGCGGAGACCAGGTGCCCTGGGTGGAGAAGTCTTGGAGATGAGCTCCCCAACCCTTTGGAGAAGCATCTGTTGTGAGAGTTGCTTGGGGTAAGGGTTAAGAAACATAGAAACATGATGACAGAAAAAGACCGCATGTCCTTTCATATCAACAACTACAACAGTCCACTTTTTACCTTTAGAGATCCTGACGAAGACAAACCACCCATCTGGGCAGCAGAAGAATGGGATAGTGTTGACGGCGGAGGATCACATTTCTGTGACAACGGCAACACCACCAAACTTAAACTGCGCGGAAGAAATACCCGGCAATCTACTTCTGTATCTTGCCATGAAAACCCAATGGATAGTTACAACAAAACAAACTGTGCTGTAGTGCTGGAAGATGAGACCCCCAGGTTGGAAGGCACTCAACTAGCTACTAGGGAAGAGCTGAAGACTTTTCAGAGTAAAGCCAGCATTTATGATGTGGTTGGATCAAAGCCCTCGGGATGTCTGACTGCTGATGTATCTGCGCATGTAAAGATGTCTTACACATTGGAACATGGAACGTACGAAGCATGAACCAAGGGAAGTTGGAGGTGGTCAAGAATGAAATGGAACGTGTACAGCTTGATCTGTTGGGTGTCAGTGAACTGAAATGGACTGGCATTGGGCACTTTGCATCAGATGATCACATGGTCTACTCTGCTGGAAATGAAAGACAAAGAAGAAATGGTGTTGCATTTATAATAAAGAAGAAACTTGCAAGAACTGTAATGAAATACAATGCAGTCAGCGAACGCTTAATCTCTATTCGTCTACAAGGAATGCCTATCAACACAACTATAATTCAAGTATATGCCCCAACAACAGCTGCAGAAGAGAATGAAATTGAAGAGTTCTATGAACAAGTACAAGCTGAAATTGACAGAACATGCAAACAGGATATCCTGATAGTCATGGGTGATTGGAACGCAAAGGTTGGCAACAAAGAAGAAGACAAAGTAGTTGGAAAATATGGACTTGGCAACAGAAATGAAGCTGGAGAAAGACTGATAGAATTCTGCAAGACCAACGATCTATTCATCTCGAACACCTTCTTCCAGCAACACAAGCGGCGACTGTACACATGGACTTCACCCAATGGATTGTATAAAAATCAAATTGACTATATCTATGGAAGTCAACGATGGAAAAGCTCTATAACATCAACAAAGACAAAACCTGGAGCTGTCTGTGGTACGGATCATCAACTACTAGTATGCAAACTCAAGCTAAAGCTGAAAAAGAGCAAACCACTCATGAATGCAGCAAAATATGACCTTGAGAATATACCACTGGAATTTAAAGACTGCCTGCAAAATCGATTTGCTGCTTTAGATACAAATGATAGAGTTCCAGAAGAGTTATGGAATGACATCAAGAAGGTTGTGTTGGAAGAAAGCGAGAAGTCTCTACAAAAGGTAAAAAAGAAAAAACAGCCAAAATGGATGACGAAAGAAACTCTGAAAATTGCCCAGAAACGCAGAGAAGCTAAAGCCAGAGGAGAAAGAAAGACAATCACAGAACTCAACAGAGATTTCCAACGTGCAGCAAGACAGGACAAGGAAAAGTACTACAATGACGCATGCAAGGAAATAGAAGCAGAAACTATTAGAGGAAGAACAAGATCAGCTTTCCTAAAGCTATGAGAGTTATAGAAAAAGTTCCAGCCTCGAATTGGAATGTTACAAGATGCTCAATGTTCTATGTTGAATGATGCTGAGAAGATCAATAAAAGATGGAAGGAATATACAGAGTTTTTATATGATAAAGATCAAGTGGACCAACAGCCGTTTCAACCTGTACCTTATGATCTGGAACCTTTGGTGATGAAAGAAGAAGTTGAAGCAGCATTGAAAGCCTTATCAAAGAACAAAGCATCAGGCATTGATTTCATTCCCATAGAAGTATTACAGCAATCTGATGCAGCTGTTACCGTACTTACAAGGCTCTGCCAAGAAATATGGAAGACAGCATCATGGCCAACTGACTGGAAAAGATCTGTGTTTATACCAATACTAAAGAAAGGTGATCCAACTGACTGTGGAAATTATCGCACAATCGCTCTGATCCCACATGCCAGCAAGATTCTACTGAAGATTATTCAAAAGAGACTACAATCATACCTGGAACAAGAACTACCTGAAGTGCAAGCAGGGTTCAGAAAAGGGTGAGGAACGAGAGACATCATTGCGGATGTGAGATGGATCCTTGAAAAGACTAAAGAATACCAAAAGGATATTTATTTATTTATTTATACATCTTTTCTATACCGCCACTTCCAGAGATCAGTGGCGGTTTACAGGTAACATAAACTTTAATAGTAGAATACTATTATTTTACATAGAACAGATTTAGAACAAAGAACATTCAACTATTAAATGTAACTCTAGTATAAAAGATAACAGAAGAAGTAGGAACGTTTGAAACTGGGTATGCATTAGTTAATGTTTCAAAACATAAAATGCCAACATTAAAGGGATTATTTAAATTAGTTACAATTATTTACATTAGCGATAAGCAAATTGCATACAAGAGTAAGATTAATCTAGGTGAGCAATGTGGATGTGAGGGAAAGATTTTATGCCTTGTCTAGGTAGGGTCAGTGAGTGACTGATGTTCGGTGTTTTTCTCTGAGTTTGGATTATCTTCAATTTGGAGGTTATTGTAGTACAGAGTAAATAGATGGGTTTTTAGATTTTTTCTAAATAATTGAAGGTCCTTGATTTCTCTTATTTCAATTGGGAGGTTGTTCCATAATGTAGGGGCGAAGAATGAGAAAGCTGTATTACTTGTCTTCTGACTTGTCTTTCTAATAGAATCAGGGACTTGTATCGTGTGAAGGTTTATTCTTCTTCTTGATCTATTTTCATGGGGGATGTTGATGAGCGTAGATAAGAAAGATGGTGCTATATTATTAAAGATCTTAAACGTAGTAACTAAGGACTTGTAGATGATTCTGCATGAGACAGGTAGCCAATGGAGAGCGTAGAGAATCGGAGATATATGATCTGATAGTTTTGCTTTATAGATGATCCTTGCAGCGACATTTTGGGCTAATTGAAGTGTGTGTATATTTTTCTTAGAGGTCCCTTGAAAAATACCATTACAGTAGTCTAAATGTGGTGTTATAAGTGTTTGAGCCACGGATCTGAAGTCAGTGTTATCTATCAATGGTCTAAGTTGTTGGATTGTCCTTAATTTGAAATATATTGATTTTACAGTTTGTTTTATATGTTTGGTGAGGCTGAGGGTCTTATCTAGTGTGACTCCCAAGTATTTGATCTCATCTCTAACTGGGAGAGTAGTTTTTCCAATGTTGATTTCAGGTGGTGGAGTGAATCGGCAGCAGATGTGCCCTTCAACGGCATTAAACCGCCGATGCGGGAGCGCGCCCGCGCCTTGCGGGCCCGCGCCTGAGGGCCTCGCCAGAGGGCCCTTTGGCGTGGCCCTTAGGCGTTGGACCGTACGGGACCGAGGAAATGGCTGTGCTAAATTGGTTCTGTCTGCTGGTATATATGTTTTAGTTAATGTATTGTAATGTATGTGTTGTGCTTCCCTGTGATATGTACCCCTTATTCCTTCACTTTGATTAATTACAAAGTGACTTGTGTTTCCCTTACCTTTGTATGACCCTGTATTGTATTTACCGCTTTGATTGAAGGAAAAGGCGGGATACAAAACTGTTTAAATAAATAAATAAATAATCCGGGTTGGACACATCAAATGGCGAGTATAACATGATGTCGTCCGCGTAGAGGTGGTAGTTGATTTTGAAGCGTTTAAATATGGAACAGATGGGTTGAAGATAGAGATTAAACAATAGTGCCGATAGGGCAGAGCCTTGAGGGATGCCCTGCTCTTGTGGAAATGGGGATGAGGCATTTTGATCTATTTGCACATATTGGGTCCGGTTAGTAAAATAGGATATGAACCATTCAAGGGTTTTATCCTTGATGCCTTTTTGAGAGAGTCTAGAGATGAGCGTGGTATGGTTTACAGTGTCAAAGGCCGAGGAAATATCAAGGAATATGAGAATGAAGGCTCGCTTGGAATTATTGATACCTCTGATGATTGTGTCAAATAGTGCTGTTAGGAGCGTTTCTACACCATGATATGGGCGAAATCCATATTGATGTTCATCTAATGGAGCTGATGAGTCTATATAATCTTGCAGTTGGATTTGCACAATCTTTTCAATAATCTTGGCAAGGAATGGAATACTTGCAATGGGGCGATATGAAGTTGGGTCATTGCCGTCTAGGGTTTTGTTTTTTTAGCAGCGGTCGAATTGCTGACCTTTTGAGGACATCTGCTATACGTTCTTGTTGAAGAGATTGGTTTACTATGTTCAGCAAGTCTGAGGCAAGTTCTGTTTTAGTTGATTTTATCCAAGTCACTGGGCAAGGATCGAGTAAAGAGGTTGTTGTATTTAGGTTGGAGATTGTCTGGAGTAGGAGTTTGTTAGTAATAGGGTGGAAGGCTTTCCATTCAAGGTGGTTGTTAACTGGAAGAGATAGGCTAGGTGGGGTGAATTGGCTGTTAAGTTTGAGTTTATTTGCAAAGTGATCAGCAATCGTTTGAGGGCTAATCAACATTTTGTTGGAGTTGTTGGATGGGGATTTGGTTAATGATTTGACAATCTCAAATAGTTCTCTAGGACGATTAATGGCTTTTGATAAAGTATTAGAGTGATATTGTTTTTTAGCGTTATTAATCGCATCCTTGTAACCTTTGAGTAGTGAGAAGTATTGTATTCTGAGTTCATGAGTTTTATTCCTTCTCCAAGTAGATTCCATTTTTCTAAGACCTTTCTTCAGAATTGCAAGTTCCGTAGAGTACCATTTTTCATTTTTTCTTATTTTATGGCGTATCTTTGTTGAATATGGCTCTGCTGTGGATCCAATAATGGAATTCCAGCTGGATATTGCATCGTCAAGGTTAGAGATATAAGGATCCAATCTAGGGAGTACAGATTCGAGAAACTCTTCCTTGTTGAATGGACGAAATCTCTGACCATGTTGTAGATTGACAAGGGGTTTTTTGGTGCATTGTGGGAGGTGGAAAGAGAACCTGATCATAAAGTGGTCAGACCATGGGACTTGAGCTGTGGAAGGAGAGACATAATGAGATGTGGTTGTGTAATGAGTTGGAATGAAAATTAAGTCGAGAGTGTTTCCTTTGGTGTGCGTTGGTTGATTAACTGTTTGCTTGAAGCCCATTTCTTCCATCGCATCTAAGAAAGATGTTTCTTGATTATTAGAGAGAGAGGGAAGGTTGAAATCACCTAGCATGATGAGGGGTTTCCTTATTGTTGAGTTGCATGCAGATTCAAGAATGGTGTCAACATTTTGATTACTTGCAGTCGGAGGTCTGTATATCAAGCAGATTGCTATGTCCTTATTTTCAATCTTGAGTATATTTGTGTCGTCATGACTTTCGCATAAAGTAGAGGATAATCCGAGATTAGATTTAGCTAATATAAGAACACCCCCTCCTCTTATATGGTTCCTATTGCAGGTGAAGATGGAGTAACCTTGCACTTTTAATTGATTTAACAGTACTGAATCAGATTCTGTTAGCCATGTCTCAGTAATGCTTTATCGACTATAGCAAAGCTTTTGACTGTGTAAACCATGAGAAACTCTGGGCCACATTAAGAAGCATGGGTATACCAGAACACCTGATCGTTCTCTTGCACAATCTGTACATTGATCAAGAAGCAACAGTTCGAATGGAACAAGGAGAAACAGAATGGTTTAAAATAAGCAAAGGTGTAAGACAAGGCTGCATACTTTCCCCCTACCTGTTTAATTTATATGCAGAACAAATCATCAGAGAAGCAGGATTGTATGAAGAGAACAGAGGTGTGAAGATTGGTGGAAGACTCATCAACAACCTTCGCTATGCTGATGATACCACATTACTGGCGGAAAGTGAAGATGATCTGAAACATTTGCTTCTCACAATCAAAGAACATAGTCTCAAAATGGGCTTGCACCTTAATGTAAAGAAGACAAAGATCATGACAACTGGCATAATCAACAGGTTCATCGTCGAAGGAGAAGAAATTGAAATCGTGAATAACTTTAACCTACTTGGATCAACTATCAATAAAGAAGCAACAAGCAGTCAGGAAATCAGACGACGCATTGCTCTTGGCAGAATGGCTATGAAAGACCTAGATAAGCTTTTGAAGAGCAGAGATGTCTCTCTCCATACAAAGATTTGACTTGTTCAAGCCATGGTATTTTCAATAACATCATATGGATGTGAAAGCTGGACAGTGAAAAAGATAGACAGGAAGAAAATTGATGCCTTTGAATTATGGTGCTGGCGGCGAATACTGTGTATACCATGGACTGCCCGAAGAACAAACCAGTCTGTACTAGTGGAGATCAAACCTAAGCTTTCTTTAGAAGCTCAGATGACAAGACTTCGACTTTCATACTTTGCACACATCATGCGGAGAGAGAGATCATTAGAGAAAGACATCATGCTTGGCAAGATAGAAGGTCAACGCAAAAGAGGAAGGCCAGCAATGAGATGGATCAATACAATAACAGCAGCTACGGGTACCAGTCTGTCAACAATGAGCCGCCTGACTGAAGACCGAACACAATTTAGGATAGCTATCCAGAGGGTCGCCATGAGTCGACTCCGACTCGACAGCACTTTACAACAACAACATCCTCTGTGTTGGTCCCATGCTTTTTTGAATTCAGTTACTGTCTTCATCTCTACTACCTCCACTGGGAGACTATTCCATGGATCCACTACTCTTTCCGTAAAGAAATATTTCCGCATATCACTCCTGAATCTATCTCTCTTCACCCTCATCCCATGTCCCCTCGTAGCAGAACTTGCTTTCAATTGAAAGAGGCTCTCTCCCTGAACATTTATGCCACGGAGGTATTTAAACATCTCAATCATATCACCTCTATCCCACCTTTCTTCTAAGGTGTACATATTAAGATCCTTAAGTCTGTCCTCATATGCTTTATAATGAAGCCCACTAACCATTTTAGTAGCCACCTCTACACCGACTCCATCCTGTTCACATCCTTTTGAAGGTGCGGTCTCCAGAATTGCACACTATACTCCAAATGAGGTCGCACCAAAGACTTATACAGAGGCATTATCACCTCCTTTTTTCTGCTAGCCATTCCTCTCCGTATGCACCCAAGCATCCTTCTAGCTTTTGCTGTCGCCTTTTCTACCTGTTTAGCTACTTTAAGATCATCAGACACAACCACGCCTAGGTCCCGCTCTTCTTTAGTGGACAAAAGTACTTCACCTCCTATACTGTATTGCTCCCTTGGATTGCTGCAGCCCAAATGCATGACCTTACATTTTTTAACATTAAATCCCAGCTGCCAAATTCTAGACCATTCTTCAAGCTTAGCTAGATCCCTCCACATGTTATCTACACCTTCCTGGGTGTCTACTCTATTGCAGATTTTGGTATCATCCGCAAAGAGGCAAACCTTACCCGACAGCCCTTCCGCTATGTCACTAACAAAGATGTTAAAAAGAATCGGACCAAGGACAGATCCCTGCGGCACACCACTGGTAACATCCTTCTCCTCAGAGTGAGCTCCAGTTACTTGTACTCTTTGTCGCCTCCCACCCAACCAATTTCTAACCCAAGCAGTAACTTTAGGGTCCATCCCTAGGGTGCTCAGTTTGTTTATAAGTCGCCTGTGAGGAACAGTGTCAAAGGCTTTACTGAAATCTAAATACACCACATCTAGAGCTCTCCCTCGGTCCAACTCCCTGGTCACCCAGTCAAAGAAATCAATCAGATTTGTCTGACAAGACCTGCCTCTGGTGAATCCATGCTGCCTCGGATCCTGTAATCCACTGGACTCCAGAGACCTCACTATTTTCTCTTTCAGCAGCGTTTCCAATAATTTACTCACCACCGAAGTTAAACTAACCGGCCTGTAGTTTTCAACCACATCCTTACTTCCGCTTTTATGTAAAGGCACCACATGCGCCTCTCTGCAGTCCTTTGGCACCACTCCAGACTCCAACGAGGCATTGAAAAGGTCAGTCAGTGGAGTTGCTAGAACGTCCCCAAGTTCCCTCAGTATTCTAGGGTGTATCCCATCCGGTCCCATCGCTTTGTCTACTTTAAGTTGAGCTAGTTTCTCACGAACACAGTCTTCTGAAAATTGTTCAATATGTCCCTCGCTTCTGTTCCTATTTGTGGGTGTTTTCTGAGGTCCTGCTCCTGGTTCTTCATCTGTGAACACAAAACAAAAATGTGTGTTAAGCAATTCTGCTTTATCCTTATCAGCTTCTACATATTCCCCCCCTGCACCCTTGAGTCTGACAATACCACTTTTGCCCTTCCTCTTCTCACTAATATATCTGAAAAATGTCTTATCCCCCCATTTTATTGCATTGGCTATTTCCTCCTCCTTTTGAAACTTTGCCTTCTTGACTACTTTGCTAGCTTCTCTAAGTTTTTCCAAATACAGATGCCTGTCTTCCTCTCTCTGTGATCTCTTGTAGTTCATGAAAGCCTCCCTCTTTTTCTTCACTTTTTCAGCTACTTCCTTAGAAAACCATAGCGGTCTCCTTTTCCTTTTGCCTTTATTTACCATTTTAACAAAAAGGTTTGTTGCCCTTAAAATATCCCCTTTCAGTTTTGCCCACTGTTTTTCTACATCACCCAGCTGTTCCCATCCCACTAACGACTCCCTGAAGTATAGGCCCATCTTCGCAAAGTTAGTCTTCCTAAAGTCTAAGATCCTCACCTTGGAATGGATTCTAACAGCCCTAGTCCTAATACTGAACCACACCATTTGGTGATCACTGGATGCAAAATGATCTCCCACTACAACATCAGAAACACTTTCACCATTGGTAAGCACCAAGTCCAGTATGGCCCCTTCACGTGTGAGGTCTGTTACCAATTGCCTGAATAGTTCTCCCTGTAGAGAATCCAGAATCTCCTTACTTCTAGATGATACTGCAGCAGGAATGTGCCAATCAACATCTGGCATATTGAAATCTCCTATGAGTAGCACTTCCCCTTTCCTAGCAATGCTGCGTATATCTTCAATTAACTCTCTGTCCACCTCTTCCTCTTGTGAGGGAGGTCTGTATATCACACCAATGCAAATAGATTTCTCTTTCCCTCTTTCTAGTTTAACCCACAATGCCGCCTCTCTCCCTTTTAAGCTCTGTAATTCCAAAGCTTTAATAGTAGTTTTTACATATAGTGCCATTCCTCATCCCCTTCTTCCTACCCTGTCCTTTCTGAATAAAGTATAGCCAGGTACAGTTACATCCCAATCATGGTTTTCTGTGAACCATGTTTCTGTAACTGCCACTAAATCCAAGTCAGCCACTTCCACCAAAGCTTCAACATCAGGGATCTTATTTCCCATGCTACAGGCATTTATACACACTGCTTTCCATATGTTACCCCTGTTACATTAAATACCTTTATGGAAATGGGTATCACCTACCTGGGGGCTTTCACTTACCTGGTGGCTTTCTTCACCCATCCCCAACGAATCTAGTTTAAAGCCCTCTTCAGTAGATTAGCCAGTCTACTACCGAAGATGTGTTGGCCTTTCTTGGACAGATGGATGCCATCTCTGCTCTGCAACCCTTGGAACAGCATCCCATGGTCTAGGAAACCAAAACACTCTCGATGACACCATCCACGCAGCCATGCATTCATGTCCAGGATGCGAGCCTCCCTTGGAGGGGTAGCCGAACATTGAAACCCACTGCTGCTCCTTGTGATCTTAGGAACATCTCTTAACCCTCCATTGCCTTGGATACACATTCAGATTGTAAGGTAGAGGAAAATACCTACTGTACCTGAATGTAACTCACCTTGAGCTACCACTAAAAAAAAGGTGTTGAGCTAAATCCAAAAACCCTTCCCCTTATGTCCAATCCCACTTGAGGGCCTTTCATCTTCTAGTCTTTACTCAATTCTGTTTTAATCACATGCATGCAGCACCAATGCCTTTTTTGTTTTATACAGCATTGGTTATTTCCTTTTGTTTGCCTTTCTTAACTCAAAGAGCTCTTCCTCCTTCATGCTTTTGCTCCTTTTCCTTTGGTGTGTCTGGTTCACCTTTAGAGTAATTTTTTTGGTTCAGTGCATTGACCAACTACTTTGACCATGCATCTACGACCTCAAAATACATCCTATATTTTTGTATAATCCTTACTTTCATACAATTTATTAAAAAGTGCAGTACAAATTCCAGATAAATACAATTACACCCACCATAATTTGTTCTCTCCTCAAAAAAAATATAACTGGTTTGATTCCCACGTCCCAAGTTGAAAGGGAGTATTCCTGTTCCTAGAGATAAAACTACAACGGACAGGATAAACAGGCCTTGGGATCATGTGGTAAAGAGGATAGGGGTTAGAGAGGTTTGAACAGGAACTGAACCTTGAACTTAATTTACCCTTTGAACTCATTTACCCTTAAGAAAATTCCACAGCTTTCCCCTTCAGACGACTTTCATCACAATTACAGTCTTTTCTACATCAGTTAAAGATATAATCATTGATGTGTCCTAATTACCTGCTGCTTTTCTTTCACTGCGAAGTGAAACCCGCATGTGTGAACACAAACTGAACCTTGAACTCTTCATACCCCCCATTTTTATTCTATTAGAAAACATTTTTCTGATTTCCTCTGCTGTTCTTTTCCCACTGACAGAGGTTGCCTGTTGGTTTCCAGCATGCTGGTCTTGTGATGGATTTCTAACTGCATTGTGTATCATGATTCATAGGCCTTGTTTTCAGCTATATTAGTTCAAGGTTGGATTGTTCTGCTTTAACTCTGCATGGGTTTTTGTAATTTAATTTGTTAATATATCTTAAATATTGTTAAGCTATGAAGATAGTTACAAACCAATCCTTATAAAATAGTCTCTAGAGAAATAAACTCTTATTCTCTTTCATATTTCTAAGCATTTATGAAAAAAAATCAAGAAAAATATCAAACTGTACAAAATAAAAAACAAACAAGAAATTGTACTTCTTAATGTCTTTCTTTGAAAACTAATAGTAACTGCAGAGACAAAGTCAACAATGTAGGAGACATGAAGCGCCTCCTCCTCTTGTCATTTCAGAAGGTTCACAAGTGAAAATGACAAAAACATCTAAATATCTATATTAGAAATCTACTATTTGCATGTATAGATCTTCAGCATGAAGAGTTAAGGAGGTATTTTTTAGGGAGGCCAAAAAATACATGATTTTGCTACAGCAAAGCGTTGTTACTCAACTGTAACAGATGATCTCCAGGAACAGCAGGAATTAGTCTTCACTTATGGGTATGTCGGTACAGATGGAGCCCGCGTGGGAACGCTCCCAGCATCTAAATGAAAAGTTTTGGGAGCAATCTACTGCACCTGCGCACCTGCACATCTGCCTTCCCACCTTCCCAAGTTCTCTCCTCAGCTGAGTTTGTAGTTGAGAGATAGAGGAAAAAAAAGAATACCCTACAATTCCTAGGAGTGGAGGAGTAGCCTAGTGGTTAGAACACTGGCTTGGTAACCAAGCAACCAAGGTTCAATTCCCACTAGCACGCCTTGTGGCCTTGGGCAGTCACTTAACCCTCCATTGCCTCGGAAGAAAGGCCTGGCAATCTACTTCCGGTGACACTGCTAAGAAAACCCAGGAGCTTCTGGCTCGCCAGGAGTCAGGACTGACTCGAAGGCACACATTGCATTTTTACAATTCCTAAGGGAGGAGGGCGGGTTGTGAAGACTGATTCCTGCTGTTCCCGGATATCATCTGTTACAGGTGAGTAACAATGCTATCTCCAAGAACAAGCAGGAATGCAGTCTTCATTAGCTCCCAGGTACCAGACTGGAGTTGGTCACAGTGGTATCTCTGAAGCTAAAGGATAGAGCCAAGAAGGTGTGGATACAAAGTAGCCCCAATGGACTCGACTGCAGTTGGCAGACCAACGCGAGGGGAATCTGGTACCAGAAAAAATCTGGGACGGAGGAGAGGAGTTGCAGTTAAGTCCAAAAAAGGTGCTGTAGGACAGCCTGGCCAAAGACAGCATCCTGACAGGAGTCCCTGTCTAAGCAGTAGTGCGCAGCAAAGATATGAATGGAGGACCAGGTAGTTGATCGACAGATTTTGTCAATGGAGATAGAACAAAGGTTGGCAACTGAAGTTGCCATGGCTCTCAATTGTGAGCAGTGACACTCTCTAGGGATAGTCCCGCTTGAGCATAGGCAAAAAGAAATGCAACCCTCAATCCAGTTGGAGAGAGTTTGCTTCGATTCTGGAAGTCCAAGGTGACTTGGATCAAAGGAAATGAATAATTGAGAGGATTTCCTGTGATTCTTGGTTCTATCCAAGTAGAAAGCCAGGGCGCACTTGCAATCCAGTGTGGAGTGCTGCTTCAGCCCTAGAGGCATGAGTTCTGGGGAAGACCACTGGTTGAGATGAAAGGCTGAGATCTTTTTTCCTTTAGAGATCCTCTGGGATAAACACAGAGGATCTCTAAAGGAAAAAAGGGGACTGTTGTAGTGGTTGATATGGAAGGACAGACTAGATAGGCCATGTAGTCTTTTTCTTTCATCATGTTTTTATGTTTCAGTAGAAAGTATGGATGTATAAGGAGAACCACCTTATCATGGTGGAACCAAATGTATGGAGGATCCGACACCAAAGC
Source organism: Ichthyophis bannanicus (assembly GCA_033557465.1). NCBI lineage: Eukaryota > Metazoa > Chordata > Amphibia > Gymnophiona > Ichthyophiidae > Ichthyophis > Ichthyophis bannanicus. The sequence continues at coordinate 647,144,511 of CM066032.1, forward strand.
CTGGAGTTCACTGATGCGATGAGCTAAGGTGAGGGCGATGAGGAAGATTACTTTCTAAGAGAGGAATTTTAAAGAAGCAGTTGCTAAAGTCTTGAAAGGCAGTTTTAGAAGTTGCACTAGGACTATGTGGAGATCCCAGGCCACTGGTGGAGGTCTGATCAGTGGCTTAGATAAAAGAAGACCCCGCATGAATTGTTGCACCAAGGGGTGTGAAGAAATAGGATGCCTGTCCACTGGCCTGTGATAGGTTGAGATGGCACTAAGATGAACTCTGAGTTAGTCTTGAGGCCTGCTGAGGACAAGTGGAGGAGATATTGTAAAAAATTCCAGTGGACAGGCAGAGGGGTCAATATGTTTTGGGGTACACAGAGAGTGAACCTTCGCCATTTAAAGGCATAGGAACATCTAGTAGATGGCTTGCATGATGCAAGTAGGATGTCCTTGACCTATTGAGAAGGTCGAGGTCAGCAAAGATTATGCTTTCAGCAGCCATGCTGCAAGATGGAGGGCTTGTGGATTGGGAAGGAGAAGCGTCTCATGATCCTGTGAGAGGAGGTCTGTCATGTCCCAGACAGAGGTGGAATCTGTGCTAGGTGAAGCAGCAGAGGAAACCATGGCTGACAGGGCCAGTAAGGGGATATTAGAATCAAGGAGCCATGATCGGCCTGCAGCTTGAACAAGGTCTTGTGTATTAAGGGGGAGGGGGGAAGGAATGCATAAAGTAGTCCCTTTTCCCAATGGAGAAGGAAAGCATCTGCTGCCTGGCTGTGCCAGGAGGGAAGTCGAGCAAAAATGCAGAAGTTGTGCATTCTCTTGGGTGGCAAACAAATCTATCCTGGGGGTCTCCCACATATGGAAGATCCAAGATGCCATTTCCCAATTCAAAGTCCACTCTTGTGGATGCAGAACACAGCTTGAGTCTGTTCACAAGGAGATTGACTTTTTGCCTGGGCGATACACCGCCCTGAGATGGATGCGGTGTACAATGGAGAAGAACTAGAGACAAAGGACTTCTTGGCAGAGGGGATCAGATCCCATTCCCCCTGCTTGTTCACACAGAATATGGCCATCTGGTTGTCCGTTCAGACTAAGATGTGTTTGTCCAAAAGTTGGGGCTGAAAAACCCGAAGGGCATTCGTGAGAGCATGAAGCCCCAAGAAGTTGATCTGCAACAGAGATTCCTGTTGTGTCCACTGCCCCTGTATAGTGAGATTGTTGAGATGTGCTTCCCACCCTAGTTTGGAAGCATCCGTTGTAAGGAAGCATCCGTTGTCAGTGTGCATTGAGTGGAGGCATCTGAAAAGGTGACCCTCCGAGTAGCTTTTGAGAGGAGCACCATCACAGAAGGGAGTTGGCAAGAGGAGACATGATGCAAATCTTGTCCGAGAGATGTCCAGTCACTTGGGTCCACTGAGAAGAAAGTGTCCATTGGGCTTGCTGCATGTGTGGGTGAGCATAGAGGATGGCATGAAGGCCATGTGTCCAGGAAGGCATAGCATCTCTCGAGCTGTTACAGCACTGTGACTCAGTGTGGGTCAGCTTGATAAGGCAGGCAGAGCAATCCTGTGGAAGGAAAGCTCAGGCCTGACAAGTGTCCAGAGGTGCCCCAATGAATTCAAGCCTCTGGGATGGCACCAGGCGCGATTTGGGAAAGTTTAAGATGAATCCCAGATTTTGGAGCACAGTGATGGTGCAATGAAGAGATAGACGATTGGCTAATCAGAGGTAAATCTAAGTAGGGGAAGACAAAGATCCCTAAAGTACACAGGTAGGCAGCAACCACTGCCATGCATTTTCTGCTTGGGGTGCTGAGGCTAACCCGAAGGGGAGCACCTGATATTGGTAGTGGGTTGCTGGAACTAAAAATGCAGATACTGTCTGTGTTGAGGATGGATCAGCAAGTGTGTGCATGCCTCCTTGAGATATAGAGAACATAGCCAATCATTTCTCTGAAAGTACGGCAGAAGTGTACCCAAGGATATCTTTTTTAATTTTTCTCCAATGAGGAATTTATTGAGATCCCTTAGATCTAGAATGGGCTGAACCCTCCTGTCTTCTTTGGGATAAGGAAGTAAGGAGAGTAGAAGCCCTTGTCCTCTTGGGTGGGAGGAACTCTTTCTACAGCCCCCTGAGCTAACAGGGTGGCCACCTCTACTGATAGGAGATTGGCCTGCAAGTGGCTTGCAGGATAATCCCTTGTGGAGGTGGAGGGGGGGAAGCTTTCGAAGTAAAGCAGATAGCCTCTTTAGAAAATGTTGAGAGTCCACTGCTCTGATCTGATGAGGTGCGATCTGTGGGCATAGGAACAGAGTCTTCCTGCTATGTGAAGGGGTTGGGGACCCTGCAGAAGCAGAGAAGCTATGCTCTCTAGGATAGAGTCAAAAACAGGTGCTGGCTGTGGCTGTGCAGTTGGTTGTGGTTTAGGTGTCAAAAATTTTGGGCTGGCGAAGGCCCTGCTGTCTCTGCTGAGGTTGGTAAGCAGCTGCAGGTGAATAATATGGATATCATCTCTTTTTTTTGGGATAGAAAGACTAATCCAAAGAAGTCTCTCTCCTAGAAAGGTCTGGAGAGTCATTTGAGGGTAAGATCATCTGTCTCAATCTCTCCAGCCTTCTCTCTCCAAAGAGATTCTCCCCAGAGCAGGGGATATTGGCTAATTTATCTTGAACCCACTGTTCAAGGTCAGATGCCTGGAGCCAGGCCATTTTGCAAGCACTGAAGCACTGATGCAGCCTGCTGAAGCTCTGCTGGATGACTCAAAAGCATCAAAAAATGCTCTGGTAAGAAACTTGGATGTATTCTGATTTTGCATGATTAAAGCCTGGAATGCATCACATTTGTCATCAGGAAGGATAGCAGCAAGGTTCTCTAGATCCCTGGACATATCCTTGAGATACATACCCATATAGAGCATGTAAGAAGTAATCCTAAAAGTGAGCATGAATGCCCGAAAGCAACAACGTCCAAAGGCATTGAGAATTTTGTAGTCGTTGCCGGGAGGCATGGAAGAATGATTCTTAGACCTCTTGATGTGATGCATCGCTGATTCCAGAACTATGGAATGGTGTGGTAGTTGAGGTTTTTGAAAGCCAGGGCATGGTGGAACTTGGTACATGGTATCAAGTCGCTTGCTAATAGGCAGAACTATTAGCGGCCTCCCACATATGTAGCATGAGATCCTGGAGGATCCGATGCACCAGTAGCATGGCAGCCTCTTTGGATGCTGAAGGGTATTGGAGGATTTCTAATTCCTCTGATCTCAGTTCCATTTTGGAAGTTACAGTAATCTGCAGGCCTGCTCTCATGTCTCGGATGAAGTCTTGAAAAGTCATGTCCTCTGGCAAGAGACTAGCGCTACTCATGAGGAGGGAAGTGATTGGAAGGGAGATCCTGCATTCCTCTGGAGTCCTTCGATTCCAACAAAGTAAAGTATTGATGGCCCCTCAACGATGTCAAGGCCCGATGCCGATATTGATGTTTAGTCAGTGCAGCACCGGTGCCTATTGGGTACCACCGATGTCGGTCGATTCAAAAAGGAGGCATTGGAGGAAGAAAAACCCATGATACCAGTTTGAGGGCTGGCACTGGCTCCAGAGATATGGGCCTTAAGCCGGATGATGACATCTGTGCCACTGGAACTGTTGATAGAGGCTGCCAGGCATGCTAACAAGCTCCTCTCAATAGCCAGGATGGGTTGGTCGAGGGAGATGATCGATGCCTGGGTGGATATATCTATGGGGCTTTGCGCCACTGTCCCATAGCAAGCAACCAGTAGCTCTCTGGAGGTCAAGGCCTTGTGAGCATCCTGGTGCCCCTGTGGTACTTTGGAAGGCTGGATCTCCCACCGAGGCTGTTTGGCAAGCTGGTCTGCATCAGATGCACTTTTCGGTGAATCTCGCTGATGATGAAGGGACTTATCTCCAGGATCGGTATCTGTTTTCGATGCTGACGACAGACTTAGTCTTATGTTTGAACTTTAAGGAGACCTGAGAACCAAGAGAGGCAGCCTACGTCCTCGATGATTCAGAAGCAACTGAAATAGAGTCCAGGGAAAAACAGAGAGCCATACTGTCTGACCCTGTTCTTTAGGCTTCGTTTTGTCATTTGTTGGCATAATGGACGATCAGTCGGTTAATGGTCTGGGCTCAAATATTTTAAACAGCAATCATGTTTATTGGTGACTGATATTGTACCGGAACACTTGGTACATTTTTTGAAACCACTGATGTGTTTTTCCATTGTGGCCGAAGAGAGTAGGCCAAGGCCTAATTTGGCAGCAGAATCACCAAAAATTGGAAAAAATGAAAAAGAAAAAGAAAAATATTTTGAGATGAAAAGAAATGAAATCTCGGAGCAGATATCAGAGAAGGTACCGGCGTCGACGGAAAGGCAGAGCACAGATTTAAACCAAAAAAATGATATTATTCAGTGGTGACTGGAAGAAACCTTCCTACTGGTTCTGCGGAAAACAAAGAACTGAGGAGAAGATTTGGGAAGGCAGATGGCGCAGGCATTCTGGATTGCTCCCAAAAGCTTTCCAATTGGGTGCTGGGGAATGTTCCCACGTGGGCTCTGTTGGTACAGATGATACCCATATGTGAAAATTGCATTCCTGCTTGTTCCCGGAGATTACACTTATACTTACAAGATACTAAAACTGCATTTACACTTGCCCTGAGACAGGTGTATCAACCACCTGCTTGTTGAACTTGGACTGTGTGATTGAGGGGGCAACTGTACTTACCTCTAATGTTCAAAACCACTAAAAAAGATTAAAAAGATTCTTGACTTAAGTCCTCTCTGTGCTCTTCCTGGATGTCCAGTTTTGTAAAATCAGCATTGACACCTTCAAAAGATGCTGCTACTTTCTGAATATGTTCCTTACTAAAGTGGCCATTACTACTATTACTTATTTCTATAGCGCTACAAGGCATACACAGCGCTATAGAGAGGACATGTAAGAGACAGTCCCTGCTCTGTTCATAAGAGCTTACAGTCTAGTCAAGACAGATGACACAACAAGTGGGGATTAGGATATATCTAGGGCACTGTTCCCTCTAAGCTGTGCGCGCGCACACACCTTGCCGAGCGAGCGCACACAACTTACAAAGGAGCGCACAAAAATTTCGGAGTTCCTGGGTTTTCAAATTAAACCTTGAGTTTTTTAAGGCCGCGGTTGCGCCGCCGATCTACTGGCATTCTGTAATTTCCGGGTAATTCCAAGACTCGTGACATCACTTCCGAATCTCTCCTCTCTGCTCTGAGTCCTCACTCCTCTCACATGTGACCGACGATTGACGAATCATGACACAGGCTAAAGAGGGAAATAAAAGGGAGGGGCAGCCAGCTAGCCAGCCTCTCTCTGCTCTTGTGCCTGCCTGCCAGTGCCAGCCACGCACCTCCTTTGATCCCTCCCTCAGCCAGCCTCCAGTGCCACGTGTGGAGAAGGGAGAGCAACACACCGTACCGGCGAAGAGGAGGAGACCGGTGCTCCGGGACTGCTGCCTGAAGATTGTGTGGGGTTACGCCGGGGATGGGCTATCGGCAGCGGAGCAGGTGAGTGAAACGGGGATGGTGGCAGTGCCGCGTGCTGTCTCAGCCCCCGTCTGGAGAGTCGGGAAGGCAGACGCCGGAGGAGGAGAAAGGAGGGGGGGATAGAAACCCCGTGAAAGAGGTGCAGAGACAAAGGGCGGCCTCTCTCTCGACCCTCCCATGAGACCAAGGCTCTGAATCATACAACAGACCAGTTGAGAATGGTCAGCTGAGAGGACGTAATAGCTCAAGTAACTGCTAAAAAGATATGCCAAGGTTGTACCACCAGAGTTGCAGGCAGGGTACCCAATTCTAAGAGGGAGAACAATTTGCCCAGTCCTGGTTTTGAAGCACTTTAGTTATTGTAATCAGTCCTGCAGATGCCAGACTGCATCAGGATAGGATTTGCAGACACAGGGCTGGCCTATAATCTCTCTGTTGGAACTATGACCCACTGATGTACTATGTAGAGTTCATTTTTTTTTTTGCTTGTTGAATCCCATCTAAGGTATCAGTTGAAATAACATTTTATTGTGAATTTGAACATGGCAAGAAAGGGTCTGGATACAAGGAAGGTTTGTCAGTCCGTTTCCCTACTACTGAGCATCAAACACATTAGAGACAAGCCCCAACATGAGAACACATCTTGGGGAAGCAGCCATACATCCTGAAAGAGATGATATTGATGAAAACTCACTAGGTACTTTATTTTACAATTCTATGAGCAATGGTTTGGCAGTTAGTGCAGTTGGATAGTAAATTAGTTTTAGAAATTATATTACTTTCATATTGTAACCAGTAATTTTGCTCTAGTTCCATCCCTCTCGATTTCAATGCATAAACATAACTAGATACAATGCATAGATAAAATACATTAGGTATATGAAACAGATAAACTGGGGGCTTTCTCTGTGCTCCTATGACCAGTGGAGTAAAAGCCATGGTTTCATGCTTCCACAGTCTAGCTGGCTGGGTTTAGAGAGTAGAAGATCTCTTAACACAGGTTCACACTGAGCTCCTGGATCCAAGTAAAGAGAGTCCACAACCTTATGCCTACTGCTTCTCTTCTCCTGGAGCCTAGTCAAGGGGTCTCTGGCCACTCACTTCTCTTGGGTTGAGGAACCCCATCCTTGCACTCTCCTACTCTGAATTCACCCTAAGGAATTTTGCTCATGTGCAAAATTTATAGCCCATATGCAGAAATTTTCACTGACCAAATTCATGAGCTGCTGTGTACAGCAGAAGCTATTGCTTAAAAATAATAATCCTAACATGACTAAATTAAGGAAATTATTACATTTGCAAATACGAACACAACACTGAACAGCTTTCATTTAAAAAAATTATCAATCATATTTATAAAAGTGGGTTGTAAATATGTAAACATTAAAGGAAAAGCATCTTTCCTCCTAGGAATGTGCCCTTCAGTGCCTGGACTAGATTTAGAGGGGCTGGCTCCCACATGTGCTCTCTGGAAGCTGCCCCGAGTGCAATAACCATGTGTGAACTGCAGTGAGTGGGTGCTTGAAATTTCTTCGATAGTGGAGTGAGGACCAATTCTTTTTTTTTGTCACTGATTTGCCTTCACGTGAATCTGGAGGTAAAAGAGAGAGCACAGTGTAACTCCAAGAATCCATGTGGTGTGAACCAAGATAATTCTGTGTATATGTGATTATCAATGAAAAAGCTGGCATCTACATTTATTGTTAACCCATTCCCCAACAGAGGACTTTGTAAGCATAACTATTTGAACTACTAATTTATCATGCATGGTGTCTTCCATCTTGATTTTATCACTCTAGCCCTTATGATACTTTGGTCATGCCTATTTTTGAACTTTGTAGTTCAAATAGTTATGCTTACAAAGCCCTCTGTTAGGGAATGGGTTAACAATAAATGTAGATGCCGGCTTTTTCTTCCTTTGAAGTTGCCAGAGGCAAAGTAAGTTCTTCTGTTGAAACCATGGGGGAGCTCTTCTGTACACAGTTCTGTACGGTGAAGTAACAGTTCCTGCCACAACAGGAGTTGTTCCATTTGTTTAGGGTGGAATGATAACTGTTGTGGGTGCCTTGGAGGAGGAGGGGGGGGTGGGTGGATAGAAGTGAAGCAGGCTCGATGGGACTGATGGAGATGGAAATCCATAGTTTTAAAATTAAGTCACTTTTCTGGATTTGTGTTAAACTGCTAATCCATGTAAGTAATACTGTGCCTTCTTTTTTTACTATGTATACTTATGGTTCTTTTTCTCTTTGTTACCACTATAACAATATTGTTATATTGCTTGCAGTTCCAACTTCCAAGCCCTCTGATGAAGGCTTTGGATGAAATGCGTTGGGGCATTTCTTTTGAATAACAAAGCACCTGCTGTGTCTGTGACCACCACACCACTTTTAAAATGTTGAAACCAATAGCAATGAGAGGTGCAAAACGTAAGAGAACAGCCAGAGCTTTTAAGCCTGAATGGCTTGAAGAAATTGTTGAAACGGAAACACCGAAATCTCGGGATAAAAAATGCGTTCAACTGCGTGAAATATTCACTTACGAAGAGGATGACGGAGTAGTCTGTTTATACTGCCGAGATGCAAAAACCATCGGAGAGTTTTCGAATGGCAAATTTTGGGATGATGTGTGGAAACTGGACTTTTTGAAACGACATCTGTCTAGTAAGACTCATACTGAAAGTATTAAGAAACTTAGAGCTAAAAATCCAAATTTAAGGAGGATTATTTAACTTGTTGCTTGAGAGCACTGCTGAAAAAGCGAAAAGGCAAATTAATAATGAACGGAAGCGTTCTACACCAGAAGAAATTAAAATTCTAATTGACAGTGTTTTGCTGGCTGTTCGGATGAATATTTCCATGCTCTCTGTTCAAGATATTAATGAACACATGTCCAAGTACATAACCATACCTGAAAGCTGGAGAAGCAAAAACTATTCATTTGAATTTCTTGAAATTATAAACATGAATGTCCAAGATAAGCTCACGGCAGATGTTGCATCAGCAGCGTATCATACATTAACTATTGATGAAAGCACAGACATTTCTGTCAACAAATACTTAATACTGTACTTCAAATATCGTCCAGTCAATTCATGCCTGTATAAAACTTCATTTGGTGGGATGCTACAGTTGGAAGCATGCGATGCTGCATCAATAGTCAGTGCACTCCGGGAATTCTATGGGAAATACAAGCTTGACCTTAACAAAATGGTCATGTTTACTTCGGATAGTGCCTCTGTCATGTCAGGCAGAGTAAATGGTGTTGCTGCGCAGCTAAAACAAAACGTTTCGCATTTAGTGCAGCAGCATTGTGTTGCCCATCATGAAGATTTGGGGATCTCTGAATCATGGAAGGAAGTAAAGTTGATGAAAGAAGTTGAAACTTTCATGAGAACTGTTTACACAACCTTTTGTCGATCTTCTACTAAAAGGTCACAATTTAAAGAATTAGCAGATGCTTCTGAATGCGAGTCAATTGCTTTTAGACCTCTGAACGAAGTGCGGTGGTTAGCTAGACATTTTGCTCTTCAAGCAATTATTCAAAATTATGATCCATTATTAAAATACTTTGAAGAAGAGAAGGATAATGATCCCATTGCAAAGTACTGTTATAAAAAGCTAAACAGCCATCAATTCCATATAATACTGCAAATTTTGAATGATGCTTTATCTGAACTAGCTTCATTAACAATGGCATTTCAAAAACGTGGGCTACCGCCACTGTTCCCTCTAAGCTGTGCGCGTGTGCGCGCGCAGACACCTCGCCGAGCGAGCACACATACAACAGAGCGCACAAAAATTACGGTTCTGATTCTGATAGAAAACAACACAGACGTCTTAAAATTTAAAAGTTGTTGTGTATTTACGGTTTTCACAAGTTCTACAATATTTTCTAGTGCAATCAATGTGGTGTACATACTGTATTCTGACATGTAGTCAAATTTTAAAGTATATAACTCCGAGTGTCGTTATGTGGCGCACAAAAATATAACCTTCCTTCAAAAGCTGCACAGCTGATATTTTATGCGCACACAGCCTACAGAAAATTAGAGGGAACATCGGCTACCACCACTGGAAGCATATCATCTTGCACAGGGTAAGCTGAACAAAATACGAATGCAATACTTGGGTGACACAGTAAAATGGAGTGATAATGTTAAAAATCTTCGACAAGATACCTGGAGACGTTTCAGTGGATACTGGTTCCACACTTATTTTCATTAATATGCTGTGTCTGCATTTAGGGGAAAGATTTCCTGAAAATGAAATTGAGGAATGGTCTGCTTTTGACTTGACAGCAATAGCACAGTGTGATTATGAATTTGGAATTGAAAACGTACGATCACTCTGCTTAAAGTACAAACAATTTCTTATGGAGGAACATATTGTTGTTCAGCAGTACAATGACTTCAAGTTTTTAGTCGCAGAAAAAATCAAAAGCAAACTGATAAACAATTTTCCGGATATGGTGACTTCGGCGTTTCAGAATGCTCACTTTGCAGATTTAGTGAAATTGATGGATATTGGTGGAACATTTTTGGCTTCTAGTGCAGATTGTGAGCATGGTTTCAGCTTGATGAACAGTTTAAAAAACAAAATAAGGACTCGCTTACATTTAGAGCATTTGGAAATGCTGATGCGTGTTAAGAGTCATCTTCAAGATGGCGGATCAGTAGACCTTGATAAAATTTATTCAGACTGGGTACATATGAAAGATCGAAGAGAAAAATTTTGAGAATGAACTCTTCTTCCATACATAAATTATTTACATGGAATAACAATGGCTTTCAATAAAAATTAACTGAAATAATACCACATTTGTGATTGTAATTGCTAGAAATTTTCCGCTTCATTTAGTAATAATCTATTTTCATTTAATTTGATTAAAATCAATGTGGTGTACATACTGTATTCTAATGTGTAGTCAAATTTTAAAGTATATAACTCCAAGTGTCGTTATGTGGCGCACAAAAACTTTAACCTTCCTTCAAAAGCTGCACAGCTGATATTTTATGCGCACACAGCCTACAGAAAATTAGAGGGAACATTGATCTAGGGGAATGAAAAGGAAACACATAAGAGGTGAACAGGAAACTATGGGAATCAGGATCCAAAAGCAGTCTCAAAGACATGAGTTTTTAGTCTTTCATCTTTTCTCTCTCCCTACTCCTTGTGAACTCCGCTCTTCTGGCTTGCTTCTCTCTTTGCTCTTTTCTTCCACTGCCAGCTCCAGACTTTGGTCCTGTCACCTTGCTCCTCCTTATTTATTTTATTTATTTATTTTATTTAACAATTTCTTCTATACCGCCCCTTCCAGAGATCAAGAGCGGTTTACATGGAACAAACAAAATTTTGTATACATCAGTATACTTTACATGGAACAGAGTTTTTAACTATATACAGGTAATATTACAAGGAACATAACATAACAGAACTAATTACAAGTAACTATTTACAGGAAAAGTAATACAACAGTTTAGGCATGACTTTCCACGAAGGATAAGTACTGTAGGTAATGTAAGGTTTTTCTTGTGTTAGTCGTTTGTCCTGTCTTGAGTGCTGTGGATGTGTTTCTGTGATTGTTGGGGGGAGGTACTCTGTTGGTGGGGGATTTCAAAGTGGTTAATGAAGAGGAAGATTTTGAGTTCTTTTTTGAATTGGTGAAGGTCTTTTATCAAGCGAAGAGTTAGTGGGAGTTCATTCCAGAGAGTGGGGGCAGAGAAGGAGAAGGCCCTATTGCTTGTGGTTGCTTTTGCTTTTCTGAAGGTTGTTTTTATGTTGAGAGAATGTGTTGCGTTTTGTCTGCGCGTTCTAGTTTCTGATGGGGGGTGTATTAGGGTGGACAGGTGTGAAGGGGAGATGTTGTTAAGGAGTTTGAAGGTGGTTAGTATGATTTTATATTTTATTCGGTTACCTATAGGGAGCCAATGCAAGTCTAACAGTATTGGGGTCACATGGTTAGTTAGTTTAGCTTTTGTGAACATCTTGGCGCATATGTTTTGGGCTCTTTGAAGTAGGTAGATGCTCTTCAGCGGGAGACCATTTAGGAAACTATTACAATAGTCGAAGTGGGGGGTGATGAGGGTATTGACTACTGATCTGAAATCATGTGTGTCGAGTAGAGGTCTTAGGTGTTGTATTGTCTTGAGTTTGTAGAATATCGTTTTTACTGTCTGTTTTATGTGGGGAAGCATGGTGAGTGAGTGGTCCAATATTATTCCTAGGTACTTTACCTCCTTTTTAACAGGTATAGTTGTTTGTTTATTATGATTGTTGTTGGGTAGTTGTGTTCAGCGTCTGGCTTTCTCGTTATGAACATTGCTTCTGTCTTTTTAAAGTTGATGCTGAGATGATTATCTTCAAGCCATGTGGTTGTCTCAGTCATGCATTCAAGTAGGTTGTCATATTTAGGGCTGTTAGAACTTATGGGGATGGCGAGCATAATGTCATCAGCGAATATAAAATGGTTGATTTTATGTTTTTTAAATATGTTTGTAATGGGTTGTAGGTATAGGTTGAAGAGGAGGGCGGAGAGGGCTGAGCCTTGGGGGATACCCTGACCTTGAGGGAAGGTTTCCGATATTTCTTGACCCATTTGCACCCGTATTAATCTATGTGAGATGTATGATTTGAACCATTCGCGGACTGTCCCTCCTATTCCTAAGCTTTCTAGTCTGTTGATGAGTGTGTTGTGGTTGATGCTGTCAAATGCGGCAGATAGATCTATAAAGATGAGTAGGAAGCCTTGGTTGTGGTCATTTGTCCCTCGGATGAGGAGATCCATCAGTACAATTAGGAGTGTTTCAACTCCATGGAAGGGGCGGAATCTGAACTGGTGTGAGTAAAGGAGTTTGTATTCATCAATGTGTTCCTGTAGTTGGAGTTGTATGGTTTTTTTCTATTATTTTGGCGATGAGTGGAATGCTGGCTATGGGCCTGTATGAGCTTGGGTCCTTTGGGTCTAGTTTATTGTTTTTTTATGATGGGGCGTATTGATGAGAGCTTTAAGGCATTGGGCATAATGCCTTGTGATAGTGATTGGTTTACTATGTACTGAATGTTTTCAGCAAGAAAGTCCTTAGTGGTTTTGATCCATGACACTGGGCATGGGTCGAGTGGGGAGGTTGTGGTGTTGATCATTGTTATAATTTTAAGGAGGTGTTTTCGTTCAACCTTGTGGAAGGTTGTCCATTCATAGTTATTGTCATTATTTGAATTAGGTATTATGGTTGGAGTATGGGGTTTTTTCTTTAGTTTTTCAGCGAAATGTGATGCTAGGATTTGTACATTTATCATGTCTTGATTAGGTTCAAGGTTTTGTGTTTTTGTTAATGTTTTCACGATTGTGAAGAGTTCTCTTGGACGATTGAGGGCAAGATTTATTACTTTGGAATAATAGTCCCTTTTTGATTTGTTAATTGCATTCTTATATTTGTTAAGTATATTTATGTATTTGGTTTTGTTATCATTTGATTTTGCTTTTCTCCAGCTTTTTTCTTGTTTTCTTAGTTGCTTTTTTAGCAGGACAAGGTCTTTTGTAAACCATTTTTCAGTTTGTTTCATTCGCTTCTGTGTGTTTCCTGTAGGGGTGGCTGCTTCATGGATTGTTTGGTTCCAATTCTCTATAGCTGAATGGATGTCTGGTAAGTTTGTAGTGAGTTTGGGCAGTACCTTGTCAAGGAATGTATTGTTGTCAAAGCGGGTAAAACGTGAGTAGTGTGATGTTATGTTTGCAGATTTTGAGGGTGTTTTTGTTAGGAGATGGAAGGTTATAAGGTGATGGTCAGACCATGGCACTTCTGTTATTATTGGGGGAGTGTGTAGCTGATGGTGATTAAAAGGGGTAGGGAGGAAGATGAGATCTAGTGAGTTTCCTTTGGTGTGGGTGGGGGTATGGATTATCTGATTAAATCCCATTTGTGACATAGTCTATGAAGTTGTCTGTTTGGAATTGGTTTAGGGATGGAAGGTTAAGGTCACCTAGGATTATGAGGGGTTTACTCCGAGATGCTGCACATGCGAGTTCAAGGATGGATGAAAGTTTTTTCTGATCCGCTGATGGTGGTCTGTAGATTAGGGTGAATGCTAGGGTTCTATTTTCAATGCTGATAATGTTCATGCCTTCAACATTGTTTGAATTTGTTAGAGTGTATTGCAAGTCTTTTTTAGTGAGTATGAGTGTGCCACCTCCTCTTTTTAAATCTCTGTGGCAGTTGAATACATCATATTGTGATGTTGAGAGTTGGTTTAATAATATTGTATCTGTGGGTGTTAGCCAAGTCTCAGTAATGAAAAAAATGTCGGATTTTTTATCTCTTATTATGTCATTAACAATTGGTATCTTGTTTCGTATGGAACGAATGTTTATTAAGATGAGTTTTAATTTGGTGACTCCGTTGGGGGGGTTGATTTTGTTGCTGTGCTGTTTATGGTTTATCTGGATTAATCTGGGATAGTGTCTATGGTTATTGTTGTGTGAGTGCTGGTTAAATGGGTTACTGTGTAATGGGAGGCGTGTTAGGTTTCGGTTGGGGTTGTGGATGACGTGGATGCTATTACAAAGGAAGTGGATGGATTTATATGTGAAGATTTGTTGTAGTAAGAGAGCTATTAGTAGGAGAATGAAGGGCAGAGTTTTAATTTTTATGGGGGCCATTAAGCACAGTTACTTACCTGTAACAGGTGATCTCTGGGAACAGCAGGAATTAGTCCTCACATATGGGTACGTCGGAACCGACGGAGCCTGCGCGGGAAAGCTCCCCAGCTTCCCAGAAAGGAAGCTTTTGGGGCCTCCCACAGCGCATGCGCGCTGCCTTCCCGCCTTCCTGACCAACTCTCTTCAGTTCTAGTTTAAAGCTGAGACAATAGAGAGAGGAAAGGAAAGAGAGAGAGAGAGAGATACAACTCCTAGGGGAGGTGGGAGGGTTGTGAGGACTAATTCCTGCTGTTCCCAGAGATCACCTGTTACAGGTAAGTAACTGTGCTATCTCCAGGAACAAGCAGGAATGAGTCCTCACATATGGGGACTCCCTAGCTAAGATGCCGGGGAGATCCCCCTGCAAGAACTCCTCATCTTCCCATGGATCTCAGGCATCCACTCAGGGAAGGTGGGCAGGAGTTGTTTAAGAATGGAACAGGTGTCTGAGGACAGCCTGACCAAACAAGGCATCCCGGCGGGAGTCCTTGTCCAAGCAGTAATGGGCTGTGAAGGTATGAATCGAGGCCCAAGTGGCTGCTCGACAGATCTGATCGATGGATACAGAATGAAGATGAGCCATAGACGGGGCCATGGCTCTCACATTGTGAGCTGTGACATGGCCTTCCAGAGAAAGGTTCTTACTCTGGTAAGCAAACGAAATACACTGAGCAATCCAATTGGACAGTGTTCTTTTTGAGACTGGAAGTCCCAAATGAGAAGGATCAAAAGCAACAAAAAGTTGAGAAGACTTTCTATGTTGCTGTGTCCTGTGGATGTAAAAGGCAAGAGCTCTTTTACAATCTAACGTATGTAGGTTCCTCTCTGCACTAGATGCATGAGGAGCTGGAAAAAAAGACAGGTAGATATACCTCTTGATTAAGAT
The DNA here is from genome assembly GCA_033557465.1 of Ichthyophis bannanicus. Classification (NCBI taxonomy): domain Eukaryota; kingdom Metazoa; phylum Chordata; class Amphibia; order Gymnophiona; family Ichthyophiidae; genus Ichthyophis; species Ichthyophis bannanicus. Next base: position 647,159,626 of record CM066032.1, read on the forward strand.
GAAAAGGTGAGACCACTTTAGGCATAAAGTGGGGATTTGTCCTAAGGACTACCTTATCATGATGGAACCTTGTATAAGGTGGATTAGCCACTAAAGCCTGTAGTTCACTGATGCGGCGAGCAGAAGTGATTGCAATAAGGAAAATGACTTTCCAGAAAGGAATTTTAAGGAGGTAGTGGCTAAGGGTTCAAAGGGCGGCTTCATAAGCTGACCAAGAACTACGTTTAAGTCCCATGCCACTGGAGGAGGCCGACGAATGGGAGGTTTAGTTAAAGTTAGACCTCTCATGAATCTTGCAATAAGAGGATGAGAGGAAACAGATTGTCCATTGATAGGCTGAAGAGATGCTGCAATAGCACTCAAATGGACTCTTACAGAATTGGTTTTAAGTCCTGCATTGGAAAGATGCAGGAGATATTCAAGTAAAGAAGTTAAAGGTAGTGCTAGAGGGTTAAGACCTTGGTTAGCACACCAAATTGAAAATCTTTTCCATTTAAAAGCATAAGAACACCTGGTGGAAGGTTTCCTTGATGCATGGAGGATATCCTTCACCTGTTGAGAAAGATTCAAGTCTTGAAGGTTTAGGCCTTCAGTAACCAAGCTCTGAGGTGAAGGGACTTAGGGTTTGGGTGCCACAAAGTCCCCTCCTCTTGAGACAGAAGGTCTGGAGCAGCTCCCAGATCCAGGGAGGGTGTCTGGGAGAGATGCAGAAGTAGAGGGTACCACACTTGGCGTGGCCAGCGTGGAGCTATAAGGATCATGGATCCTTGATCCCTCTGAAGTTTGAATAGAGTCTTGGGAATCAAGGGAATGGGTGGAAAGGCATATAGGAAGGACTGACCCCAATGAAGGAGGAAGGCATCCTTGGCCTGAGCTCCCTGACACGGAATCCTGGAACAGAACCGGGGAAGTTTGGCATTGTACGGACTTGCAAAGAGGTCTATGTCCGGGGTCACCCATTCTTGAAAGATTCTGAGTACCTGATCCATGTGCAGGGATCATTCGTGTGGCAGCAGGACTCGACTGAGTCTGTCTGCCCAAGAGTTTTGGATTCCTGGGAGGTACACTGCCAGGAGATGGATCCCATGCTCTCTGGCGAAGGCCCAGAGTTTTAGAGCTTCGTTGCAAAGCGACAGAGAGCCAGTCCCTCCTTGTTTGTTTACGTAGAACATGGCTACTTGATTGTCGGTATGAACAAGGACTGTCATGTTGATGAGGAGGGTATGAAAGACCTTGAGAGCAAGGAGAATTGCTCGCAGCTCCAAAAGGTTGATATGAAGGGTGGTTTCCTGTGGAGACCAAAGGCCCTGAGTGGAGAGGTCTTGGAGATGAGCTCCCCAGCCTGTTTGGGAGGCATCTGTAGTGAGAGTTGCTTGGGGTAACACAGGTTGGAAGGGGGCCCCCAACAACAGATTTTGAGGGGATACCCACCATTGGAGAGACCAAAAAAGACGTTTTGAGATTGCTATTTGGTCTGAGAGAGCTCCTGATGCTTGGGTCCACTGTGTGGACAAGGTCCATTGAGCTGCTCTCATATGTAGGCAAGCATAAGGCACTACATGAACTGTGGATGCCATGTGACCTAGCAGTTGGAGCATCTCTCTGGCAGTCAAGTGGCTTCTGGACTGAATTTGAGAGGCCAAGTGCACTAGACGGTTGCAACGGGCCTGACGAAGATAGGCCCTTGCAGTGGTAGTATCTAGCCAAGCCCCGATGAACTCTAGGGATTGAGTAGGGGTGAGTTGAGACTTTGGCAGATTGATGACAAGTCCCAGATACTGCAGTATGCGTCTGGTGTGGTCCAGGGAAGTCTGAGTCTCGGACTGAGATGGAGCTCGGATGAGCCAGTCGTCCAGGTACGGGAAGACGAAGATCCCCAGAGTGCGTAGAAATGCAGCTACTATTGCCATGCATTTGGTAAATACCCTTGGAGCAGAGGCTAGACCGAAGGGGAGTACTCTGTATTGGAAATGTTTTCCCTGGAACATGAACCGTAGGAATTTTCTGTGGGATGGATGGATGAGTATATGTGTGTACGCATCCTTGAGATCTAGAGAACAAAGCCAGTCCTGACTCTGTAGGTATGGAAGGAGAGTACCTAGAGAAAGCATTTTGAATTTCTCTTTGTAGAGGAATTTGTTCAATTCTCTGAGATCCAGAATGGGTCTGTATCCCCCTGTTTTCTTGGGAATCAGAAAATAGGGGGAGTAGAAACCTGACCCTTGTTGAGGAAGAGGAACCTCTTCTATTGCCCTTTGGGTGAGAAGAGTGGTCACCTCTTGTCCCAACAGGTACAGGAGAGATGGGGGAGAATTGAATTGTCTCACCATGGTATGGGGAGGAAGGCTGGAGAAATGTAGTTTGTAGCCCTCTCTGATGATAGAGAGGGTCCACGGTTCTGATGTGATTTGTTCCCATTTGGGAGCAAAATGAGCCAACCTTCCTGGAATGGTGAGAGGTTCTGGCTGTTGCAGAGCCAGAAAGGGTAAGTTCTCTAGAACCAAGTCAAAAACCCTGAGGAGGTTGGGACTGCTGGATTGTAGCAGCCCCTGTGGCCTTTGTTCTGGCCTGCTTAGTTTGCTGACGCTTAGGAGCAAAGCGAACTTGGGAAGATAGCTGGCCACTATTTGTGGAAAATCTGGTCTTTTTATAGAAAGTTTTCTTAAAAGGTTTTTTCTTGGCAGGGGTAGAGGTAGACTTAGAAAGTCTATCTAAAGCAGCATTCTCTGCATCCATTTGAGTGGCTTTGATTTGCCACTCTTTGCCAAAGAGATTTTCACCTGTACAGGGCAGATTGCCCAAGCCTTCTTGTACCCAGGGTTCCAAATCAGAGGCCTGGAGCCAAGCCAGTCTGCGAGCAGCTATGGCTATGCCAGAGGCTCTGCTTGCCCCCTCAAAAGAGTCAAAGGCTGCTCTGTTGGAGAACTTGGAAACATCTTGAGTGTGCTTTAGCAAAAGAAGGAATTCCTCCTGTTTATCCTCTGGGATAAAGGGGAGAAATTGACGTATCTTTAATGCAATCTCTTTCAAAAACATGCCCATATAAAGGCTGTATGAATTGATTCTGGCAATAAGCATGCTAGCTTGGAAGATTTTTCTCCCAAAAGCATCCAGAGTCCTACATTCTCTTCCTGGAGGGGTAGAAGAGTGTCTTTTGGTACTCTTTATCTTTTTCATAGCGGACGTCACCACAATAGAGTGGTGAGGAAGCTGAGTTTTTTGAAAACCAGGAGAAGGAGGAACCCGATACATGGTGTCCAAACGTCGAGAATGTGGAGATAGGGTAAGAGGAGCCTCCCACAAATCCATCATGTGTTCTTGAAGAATTTCATGTATGGGTAAGGTGGCTGCCTCTTTAGGAACCTTAGAGTATCCTAAAATATCTAATTTCTTTGCTCTAGGTTTCTTTTCTGAGGATACAGATATGGAGAGTCCTTTAGCTACTTCAATAATGAAGTCTTGAAAGGACAAATCCTCTGGAGGAGACATTCTCCTTTTTGGAGAAGAGGGCTCCTCAGGAAGAGTGAAAGAGACGTCAGCAGAATCATCTGAGGTATCAGACTCTTCAGAGGATTCAAAGTATCGTCCATTTGCTTCCAGAGATCAATACGTGTACCGATCGGTACCGACATCGGGCGTACCGGGTATCGGAGCGGTATCGAAGAAAGCTCCGGAACCGGAGACCGGAACCGGCATGCTACTGGAAGTAGATTCTCTGGGTACCGGTATCGGTTGCGGTACCGGAATCGGACGGAACCGATTGTCGCGGTACCGATGGCGGTGCAGCATTAATGAAAGTCAGTAAGGCCTGCTGCATGGATTGTACCGTAGTACCCATAGCCGCCACAACTGCCTGGAAGTCGGTACCGGTGTTAGCCGGTACCCCAGAGCAGTCTAACAGGAGATCGGTCGAGGCCGTGCCATCGATGTCTACCTGTAATCCCATAGGAGGAGCTTTGGAAGCCGGAGCTTCCCGCCGGGGTTTTTTGGCTGGGGCATGGTCCTCAGAGTCAATTGCAAGGGCCTCTCGCTGCTTAGAGGGAGATTTGCCTTTTGAGGACTTGCCCGAAGAATGTTTGGTTACCTGAGATCCATCAGGAGAAGAAGACCTGGAGGATGTTGATGCTGGAGTATCGGTAGAAAACAGTATATGAAATGTATTTGCTCTGTTCTGTAAGCCCCTTTTGGACATCAGAGAGCAGAATGGACAATCCGGAATGGAATGGTCAAGCCCCAAACATTTAAGACACCACTCATGGGTGTCTGTAATTGAAATAGTACCGGTACATTTAGTGCATTTTTTAAAACCAGAAGCTGGTTTTTCCATGAGGGAGACCTGAGAAAGCCTAGAGGCCTCACAGAAAAAATACACCAAGTGTAGGAAAAAGTAATATATTATTATTATTATTTTTTTTTTTAAATAAACGAAAAAAGGACCGGCGGTACCGGTCCGGAATCAGGGAAGGCAGACACGCGGTCAAAGAAACAAATTAAAATAACAATTTCTTCAGCGGTGACAGGAACACGACCTGCTGGCTCCGCGGAAAAAGAAGAACTGAAGAGAGTTGGTCAGGAAGGCGGGAAGGCAGCGCGCATGTGCTGTGGGAGGCCCCAAAAGCTTCCTTTCTGGGAAGCTGGGGAGCTTTCCCGCGCAGGCTCCGTCGGTTCCGACGTACCCATATGTGAGGACTCATTCCTGCTTGTTCCTGGAGATTGTCTCTTCTGTGTGAGGGTTGGTTGTATGGAGGGTCTGTGTGGGAGTGAGCTGGTGGGTGGTGGTATTAGGTACAGTTTTAGCACACTTCTAGCAATATAGATGGTCTGTGCAGTTTTCAGTATACTCCTGGTCAAATCAATTTCAGGTAGAGTTCTAGTCGGGTTTAGACAGTACAAGTCTTTATGTGATTTGTAGTGATTCTAGTTCTAGGTAAGCAGGTAATGGTAATAAAGTATTGGAGTGTGAGATTGAAACAGTATGGACAGCATTGTCTTGTAATACTAAAGCAGTTCGGTTCTTTAGGCAGTTTCAGGCTATTCTATGCAGATAGTTACAATGTAACAAGTTACAATGTAGAAATGCAAGGCAGACAGTTTCAGTGTAGTAAAGTACAATGTAGCAATTCTTAGGCAGGTATTTACAAGGTAAGAAGCCTTATATTGGCCTGTCTATGATAGGAACAGTGTTTTCTCTTTAACGTTAATAGAGGGTTCGTAGTGATAGTCCTTTGATCGAATCTGATAGCTGTTCAAGTTCAAGAGTCTAATGACCACTTCAGAGTCGGGCTTCTGAGCGGGGATTGCTAATGCTATATAGTCGTACCTGACCTTCCGTGTTTGTGAGATGATCGCTGGCGATCGGTTGGTGTCCTGTGTCATCGGAGCTGAGGCTGCAGCTTCTCTGGCTGTTCTTATGGTCCACGCCTAAGGGCCATGCCAAAGGGCCCTCTGGCAAGGCCCTCAGGCGTGGGCCCACCGGCGCGGGTGCGCCAGATGGCGCCCTCTTTAAATGAGTGTCTGGCTGCCCTGATTGGGCAGCAGCCGCTTCTGGGCTGTCCCGGTGCTTGGATTGCTCGATCCCTCCTGGGAGAGCACGCGGAGGATGAAAGGGCTGCTTGTCGAGATGGCGCCCTCTTTAAATGAGTGTCGGGCTGCCCTGATTGGGCAGCAGCTGCTTCTGGGCCGTCCCGGTGCTTGGCGGTGCTTGGATTGCTCGATCCCTCCTGGGAGAGCACGCAGAGGACGAAAGGGCTGCTTGTCGAGATGGTGCCCTCTTTAAATGAGTGTCGAGCTGCCCCGATTGGGCAGCAGCCGCTTCTGGGCCGTCCCGGTGCTTGGCTGTGCTTGGATTGCTCGATCCCTCCTGGGAGAGCACGCGGAGGACGAAAGGGCTGCTTGTCGAGATGGCGCCCTCTTTAAATGAGTGTCGGGCTGCCCTGATTGGGCAGCAGCCGCTTCTGGGCCGTCCCGGTGCTTGGCGGTGCTTGGATTGCTCGATCCCTCCTGGGAGAGCATGCGGAGGACGAAATGCCTGTAACAAACTCCCTGAGTCTGTATGTCAGGCTTCATTCTCTGTCCCTTTTCAAGTCCATGTTAAAAGCTTTTTTTTTTTTTTTCTTTTTGAACTTGAACTTTATTGCAAATTTTCTATTGCATACATAACGGTATTTCTCCAATTAACAAAGTAACATAGTATATGACGGCAGATAAAGACCAGTATGGTCCATCTAGTCTGCCCAGCAAGATGGCAAGAGTAGGTGCACCCGCCACTCCATGCAGGACACCCCTTCCCCTGCCTTTGTTTAGGGGTGTACCCACCACTCCATGTAGGTCACCCCTCCCTATGCCTCCCACAGCTCCATGTACGTCACCCCTATTTGTTGAGATATAAGAGACAGTTATGTTTGTTTTGATTTTATCCTGTTGCTATAAAGGGATCCACTGTGTCTGTCCCATGCCATTTTGAATTCTGTCACAAAAACCTATGGCCCAACTCTGGGTATCACAATTCTGCAGAGCCGTTGCGCTCATTATCCTTTGATCTTAGTCATTTCGGAGTTCAGAGTTCTTTCAGAGTCCAAAAGCTCCCCAAAGTCTATTTGCCCTTCCACTCTGGAAATCAATCTCTATGCCTCCCCCTTTCCTGTCAATTGAAAACAAAGCACCCCATCAGTGTCCCCAAAGCTGTTCCCTCCTGGAACATACTATCGCAACACATTGTAATACACTAGAACAGGTTCTACCTTTTAAAACAGTGGCAGCCTTTACAATTTTTCAAGGGATAAAGTAGAGAGTATATTTTTCCCCTCATAGTTCCTCTGAAAGGTCTAGGTTCAGAATTCACTCCACTGGATGCCTTAAGATCCCCCTTCCTTACCTGGGGCCAGGATCATCATCTCTCTTAAACTGGCTCTTCCTTCAACCACCCTTGCTTTTTCTTTTGGTAAGGTATGCACCTTAAGGCCATGGAAGAGGACCCATCCATGCCTTTCCTTTACAACCCTACTAGGCCCTGCCCTTGTTTCCAAGCTGCCACCCCCCCTCCCCCCGCTCCTCTCCCCCATCTTCTGGTTTGACTTCTCCCTCTCCTTCACTTTTCCCTTGGGGCTATTTCCACCATTCCTCATACGGGATCCATACCTGGTGGATCTTGTCTCACCTGTGTTGTGCTACAGCCATTAGACACATAATGCACCCATAGTGAAGTTGTTGAATGACCTCTCATTTCATGGGAAGTAGTGCCCTCCGCAATACCCCTGCAAGAGCCACCCTTGCTACCACCACTATCTGAATTGTTAATGTTCTGGTAGCCTCCTCCCCACCCCCCGGAAGAGAAGCATGAATTCTGAGGTGGTCTCCAAGTTCCTCACTGTCACTTCCTTATGAAGACTGCCCTCCATAGCCCAAAACTCCTGTATAATCCCCAATGGCCCCACATCCCTTCCAACAGACTACTGTACCCTCACCTGCCCATCTGCTTATTTTCTGGAGAGTAAGGTATGTCCAGTATAATACCTTCCAACAATGCTCCTATATCGCCGCGGAACCCCACACTGTCACCACTCCTTGAAAAACAAACACTCTCCCATGTAATCTGATCCCACTCCCTCCCCAAATCCCTTTTCCAGGCTATCATAAAGGCACCCATTTCTCTGGGCCTGAGCAGTTGCTGATATATTTGGGCCATCTGACCCTTAGGGGTTCACCCCTTTCTACCATTTGCTCAAACTTAGTTATCCCTTGCGGCCCTCCACTGGCTCGAATCTTTACTTTTAAAAAGTTTACCACTTACAAATAGCAAGTAAAAGCTACCACTGCCCACTCCCCATGCTGGCCCTTGAGGGTATCAAAATCCTTAATCCCACTGCTCACTGTCACTAGCTGCCCCCATTTCGTCAACCCTTTCACTTCCCATTCTTTAAGCCCCTTGGCTTCCCTTCCCAGTGCAAATCCCTGCGTGTGCCTTATCTGCTGCATGTACAGTCCACTTTCTCTAACCAGTCTGTTTCCAACTGACCGCCATATTCCTCGGATCAGTTGTACAAAGGGATACTCTACTCCTCCCCCCCCCCCAGCTCAGCCCCCTCTCCTTCCACCCATATGTTTCACCTTGGGCCCCACTGCAATAGCTCCCATTCAATTTTGACCCACTGTTTTTCCTCTGTCCTATCTTTCCATTCCACAGTAGCCTGCAGTTGAGCAGCCCGATATCCCCACAGATTGGGCATCCCCATCCCCCCTCTTCTCCACCACATTAACTGTCTATTCACCCATGGGGGGCTTCCTTTTCCATATGTACCCAAAGAGTCTCCATTAACAGCATCTAAGAAATAGATCTGGCACTGCTATTGGCAGCATTTGGAATAAGAACAGGAGGCGCAGCAGCATATTCATCTTCGTAACTGCAATCCACCCTTCCCAGGAAAGATAGGGATTTAGTTATTTGGAATAAACCCTATCTGTCTCCATAAGGGAGCACAGTTCAGCTTGAATAACTCATCTCGTTCCCCAGCTATATCCCCAAGTATCCCCCATTTAGCTTTTTTCAACCTGTCCTCCATTTGGTGATCAAAAAGAAGAGGAAATAGCCAATGCAATTAAATGGGGGGATAAGACATTTTTCAGATATGTTAGTGAGAAGAGGAAGAGCAAAAGTGGTATTGTCAGACTCAAGGGTGAAGGGGAGGAATATGTAGAAGCTGATGAGGATAAAGCGGAATTGCTTAACAAATATTTCTGTTCTGTGGTCACAGATGAAGAACCAGGAGCAGGACCTCAGAAAACACCCATAAACAGGAACAGAAGCGAGGGACATCTTGAACAATTTTCAGAAGACTGTTAGTGAGAAACTAGCTCAACCTAAAGTAGACAAAGCGATGGGACCGGATGGGATACACCCTAGAATACTGAGGGAACTTGGGGACGTTCTAGCAGCTCCACTGAATGACCTTTTCAATGCCTCGTTGGAGTCGGGAGTGGTGCCAAAGGACTGGAAAGAGGCTCATGTGGTGCCTTTAAACAAAAGCAGAAGGATGTGGTTAAAAACTACAGGCCGGTTAGTTTAACTTAGGTGGTGAGTAAATTATTGGAAATGCAGTTGAAAGAGAAAACAGTGAGGTTTCTGGAGTCCAGCGGATTACAGGATCCGAGGCAGCATGGATTCACCAGAGGCAGATTTTGTCAGACAAATCTGATTGATTTATTTGACTGGGTGACCAGGGAGTTGGACCGAGGGAGAGCCCTAGAAGTGGTGTATTTAGATTTCAGTAAAGCCTTTGACACTGTTCCTCACAGGCGACTTATAAACAAACTGAGCACCCTAGGGATGGACCCTAAAGTTACTGCTTGGGTTAGAAATTGGTTGGATGGGAGGCAACAGGGTATAGGTAAACGGAGCTCACTCTGAGGAAAAAAATGTTACCAGTGGTGTGCCCCAGGGATCTGTCCTTGGTCCGATTCTTTTTAACATCATCAAAGAAGTGCACAGTCATGCACTTGGGTAGCAGAAACCCAAGAGAAATGTACACGATAGGGGGCGGGAGGTTGCTGTGCATGGATCAGGAGAAAGACCTTGGTGTGATTATTTCTGTAGATCTCAAGGTGGCAAAACAGTGCAACAAGGCAGTGGCAAAAGCCAGGAGGATGTTGGGCTGCATACGAAGAGGAATTACCAGCAGAAAGAAAGAGGTTCTAATACCACTGTATAAGTCACTGGGGAGGCCTCACTTGGAATACTGTGTTCAGTTTTGGAGACCGTATCTTGCAAAGGATGTAAAAAGAATGGAAACTGTTCAGAGGAAGGCGACCAAAATGATTTGGAGCCTGTGTCAGAAGCCTTATGAGAAGAGACTTGAAGACCTGAATATGTACACTTTGGAGGAGAGGAGGGTTAGGGGAGATATGATTCAGACCTTTAAATACCTAAGGAGAAATAATGAACAAACAAACCTCTTCCAAAGACGGGGAAGCTGTAAAACGAGAGGGCATAACATGAAGCTGCAAGGTGGAAAATTGAAAGGCAATATCAGGAAAACCTTTTTCACTGAGAGGGTGGTGGATGCTTGGAATGCCCTCCCGATGGAGGTGGTGGGGGAAAATATGGTGACAGAATTCAAAATGGCATGTGATAGATACAATGGATCCATTTATAGCAACAGAATAAAATCAAAATAAACTGAACCATCTAACTTCTCAACAAATAGGGGTGTCCTGCATGGAGCGGTGGGTTCACCCCTAAACAAAGACATGGGGAGGAGTGGCCTGCACAGAGTGGCACCTACTCCTGCCATCTTACTCTGGCCATCTTACTGGGCAGACTAGATGGACCATACTGGTCTTTATCTGCCGTCATTTACTATGTTACTTTTCATGAGGGAAGAGTTTATTAGACTGGGTGCATGGAGAGAAAAAAAAGAAAGAGGCAATGCTGAAGACCGATTGAGGTGGAGCTGGTCCCATAGACATAAGGGAGGAAGGGGAAAGAAACCTTTACAGGAAATGGAGAGGATAAGGGTGGCCCTGGGGGAATTGTATGTAGAGGAGTGGGCCTACTGGCAGGAAAAACTGGAGTAGTATAACTATGAGCATAAGAACAAAATCAGGAAGTGGCTGGCATGCAAACAGTTAGGAGGGTGCAATTGAGTATTTTTTAAGATCAGAAATAGGCAAGGGGATATTTTTTATTAATTTTAACATTTCTTATATACTGCCTTTCATGATATCAAGGTGGTTTACATTGAACAAACTGAAATTACATTGAACAGGGCATTATAACTTGGAGATAACTATTTTACAGGGAACATGGGCAATGGAGGGTTAAGTGGTTTGCCCAAGACCACAAGGAGCACCTGTGGGACTAGAAACCCCAGTCCTTCTGGCCCAAGGTTGCTGTCCTCTAGTGGGATTTGAACCCCTGACCTTCCGGCCTGAGGCAACTTGCCCCAACCACTAGGCCACTCCTCCCTCGATATGGCGTTCACTACTGCCAATATATAACAGGCCTTTGTAGATTTCTATCAGAAACTGTACACCTTGGAGGTACAGGGTGGGGAAGAGGTAGGGAGGGAGTTCCTGCAAGATCTCCCTTTGGAAGAGTTGAAGGACAAAAACAAGAGGCTCTTGGGAGAGAAATTACAGTGGAGGAAGTACAACTTGCAATTCAGGGATTGATGGAAGGGAAAGCCCCTGGTTTAAATGGCTTAATGGCATGGTTCTACAAGGTATTTGGGAGGGGGGGGGGTGAAGATTAGCATGCTAACAGAGGTGTTCAACACCGTGGTTCATGGGAGGTGTATGTAAGTTGCTTAACATCATTTGGCAAGTTAGGAAACGAAAGGAACCAACTGTGTTTATGGCCGTTGATGCAGAAAAGGCATTTGACAGCATGGAATCGGGATTTATGTTTTCAGTCATTATACCACCAACCACAAACTAGGATAATGGTAAATGGCAAATACTCAGAATGGGAACACATCAGGGGTGCTCATTATCCGCTCTACTGTTCACTATGGTAATAGAGCCCCTGGCAGTGGAGGTATGGATTTGAAGGGATATTTGGGGGGTGGACGAATATAAAATGACCCTTTATGCCGACAATATAATCTATACCGTCAATCAGCCCTTAACCACCCTACCTAACCTATTAAAGGTGATAGAGGATTACTGTAGGGTATCAGGCTACAAGATCAATTTAACAAAAATTGAAATGTTGAAGATTGAGCTAGATCATACAAACATAGAAATATAATGACAGAAAAAGACCACATGGCCTATCTAGTTTGTCCTTCCATATCAACTACAACAGCCTCTTTTTTCCCTTTAGAGATCCTCTGTGTTTCTCCCATGCTTATTTGAATTCAGATACTACCCTCATCTCTACCACCTCCACTGGGAGACTATTCCACGGATCCACCAATCTTTCCGTAAAGAAATATTTCCACATATCACTCCTGAATCTATCCCCCTTCACCCTCATCCCATGTCCCCTCGTAGCAGAACTTGCTTTCAAATGAAAGAGGCTCTCCCCCTGTACATTTATGCCACGGAGATATTTAAACATCTCAATCATATCACCTCTATCCCGCCTTTCCTCTAAGGTGTACATATTAAGATCCTTAAGTCTGTCCTCATATGCTTTATAATGAAGACCACTAACCATTTTAGTAGCCACCCTCTGTGCTGACGCCATCCTGTTTATATCCTTTTGAAGGTGCGGACTCCAGAATTGCACACTATACTCCAAATGAGGTCGCACCAAAAACTTATACAGAGGCACTATGGCCTCCTTTTTTATACTTTAGCTACTTTAAGATCATCAGACACAACCAAGCCTAGGTCCCACTCTTCTTTAGTGGACAAAAGTACTTCGCCCCCTATACTATATTGCTCCCTTGGATTGCTGCAGCCCAAATGCATGACCTTACATTTTTTAACATTAAATCCCAGCTGCCAAATTCTAGACCATTCTTCAAGCTTAGCTAGATCCCTCCTCATGTTATCTACACCTTCCTGGGTGTCTACTCTATTGCAGATTTTGGTATCATCCGCAAAGAGGCAAACCTTACCTGACAGCCCTTCCGCTATATCACTAACAAAGATATAGTAACATAGTAAATGACGGCAGATAAAGACCAGTATGGTCCATCTAGTCTGCCCAGTAAGAAGGCTGGAGTAAGATGGCAGGAGTAGGTGCCACTCTGTGCAGGCCGCCCCTCAGGCCACCTTCACCCCGTCCCTCCGTATATTGAAGTCCTTTATGTCCCTCCCATAAAATGTTCACAAATTCTTATGGGTAGTCTTCTAAAATGTTCAGAGAGATCCCGGTCCCATTCAAGAGCCATCGGGTCCTCAAGGGTCACCTCCTTTTGCTATCTGCTGTTTGCCATGCCACTTCTGTTGCAGATCTCTCCAACTTCTAGCTGGGCCTGGGCTGCTGATGTGTCCTGGCAGATCCTTAAATCCCAATTCCAACATGGCCGCTCTCAACTCTGACGATGCTCTCTTGATAATCCTATTTTTTGTGAAAGCAAGTCCTTGCGGAAAGAGCCATCGATATCTCACGTTCTCCTGCCTCAAGATATTTGTATATCCAGTCATTGCCCGTCTTCTTGCCAGCATAGCTGAGGCAAGATCTACAAACATTGCAATTTTATATCCCTTCCAGATAAATCTGCCTGCTTTTCTCATTTGCGCTGCAATGCATTCTTTAATTCCACAGTCATATAGGCAGACTACTATGTCTTGAGGCTGTTGGTTCCTGGATGAGCCTAGTGTCCCGTGAGCCCTGCCAATTTTTATATTCGCCGGCTCTTGTTCCTCTGAAGAAATGCCCAGCCCAACAATTGTCCAAAAATCTCTTTCGCCATTGTGACAGTCAGTAAATTCTGCACCCTCTGGAATGCCTTTAAAGAGAAGGTTTTGCTGACAGGCCCTATTTTCTGAGCCCTCCAACTTTAGGGCAAGATTGCTATTTGCAGATATCAATGCTGTTACTTCAGTTCTCAACTCCTCCATGGCAGATCTTGTTACTTCCACCCGGTCTTCTAATGCTTCCACGTGATGCTCCATATCTGCCATCTCCATCCAGAGGCCTGCAACTATTTCCGTCATCTCCTCCTTAATGCCAGTAATATCCCTTCTCACCTCCGTGAACCACCGCTGCATATCCACTCTTGTTATTGACCCTGTATTGTCGGTTGTGATCCCCACTTCCCCTTCAGAGTCGCATTGATCACTCTACTCTTCTTTTGGGGACACCATTTTTTTGCTGTCTTGTTCCTGCCCTCTGGCTTTGCGGTAAGCATACTTTAAGATCTGCCATTTTTTGGCACGTTGCAGCCATTGCTGTTACCCTGCTGTAGTCTGCCGCTAATTGGTGCCACAGGAGAAGTGTAGCATTGGGGTTATACACCCTTTTCCATCTTTTTACAGGTCGGGTCTCAGGAGCTCCATTCTTATCCGAACATGCGGCCTGGTGACGTCACTTCCTCCTAAAGGCTTATCTCTTTAAAGTTGCTTTTCGATCCTAACCCCCTTTTTTTCCTTGTCTCTCTTTTTCCACTTATTCTTATCCATTGTCTTTGTCTGTCTTAATTAGATTGCAAGCTCTCACGAGCAGGGACCAACTCTATCTATATTTGTACAGCACTGTGTACACCTTGTAGCGCTTTATAAATGATTAGTAGTAGTAATAGCAGTAGATTTGAACAGGGCCACAGATGGAGCCTGACATACCTACTCAGATAGTTTGTTCCAGGCATAAAGAGCAGCAAGAAAGACTGAAGTCTTGAGCTGGCAGTGGAAGAGAAGGGCACAGATAGAAGCGATTTGCCAGAAGAAAAGAGTTCCCGAGGAGTGTAGGGCGTGATAAGAGAGGAAAGACAGTGAGGAGCCACAGAATGAATGACCTTGTAGGTAAGTAGGAGAAGTTTGAACTGGTTGAGGAAATGGATAGGGACCCAATGAAGTGACTTGAGAAGAGGGGCGGCATGAGCATAGCATCACTTGCGGAAGATTAGCCATTCAGCTGAGTTTTGAACAGATTGAAATGGAGAGAGATGATTCAGAGGAAGACCAGCGAAGAGGAGGTTGCAATAGTCTAGAAAAGAGATGACAAGTCAATGCATGAGGGTCTTAGTAATGTGTTCAGAGGAACAGCCTAGTGGTTAGAGCAACACTATAGTACCCAGGAGATCAGGGTTCAATTCCCATTGGCACTCCTTGTGACCCTGGGCAAAAGTCACTTTCCCTTCACTGCCCCAGAAAAAGGCCTGGCAATCTACTTCCATCATACCTTGCCAAGAAAACTCAGGGGCTGCTGGGTCGCCAGGAGTCAACATGGACTTGACAGCACAAAGTGCGTTCAGAAAGGAAGTGACAAATTTTGCCAGTGTTATAGAGCTGAAGATGTGACACGTGCACATCTTTACACATTTTAGAGTAGGCGCCATATTCATCAAGCACTTTGTAAAATGCTGAGAATTGTGCATGTGTCCACCTGGACACCCCAGTTCCTACCTTGATGCTCTATGCAAAATTGGGCTTTATGGAAATCATGTTCGACCAATCACATAGTGAAAGTCTGTTCATGGAGATTAAGCAGCCATCATTGTGAATGCAAACTAAAGACTTATAATAAAAAGCAGCAATATGAACAGGAAACATGTTCGTTAGATTTTCACCTTTCTGATGTTGCCAAACTCCTATGCTATGAAAGCATATAGTCACATATGTTAAGTTGCCTCACCAAAAGCCTTGAGGCAGGAGTAACTTTCTGCATGTATGTGCCAGTTCAAGAATAGGTGCTCATGCATGTATATTATAAGATATGCCCAAAGCATCGATTCTACCCCTACTCTGTCTATTCTTCATCACCAGAACACCTAGGTATATACTGCATAGAAGTAGGGATTTACGTTTTCCTAGAGCCCATTTTCTGCACATCCATGCTTGGATAAGCTTATAAGCGTCTACTTAAGCATATAAAATGCTATTGTATACACTGAAATTGCTCATAACATTACCCACTTTGGGAGGTCATTTCATAACTGAGTGCCTTTAAGTGTTTTCTAAAATGTGTACCTCTACAAGTACATTACAACTCTGTTCCTGCTCTGCCCAAACTAAGTACCCGGGAACATCTATGCATAGATCATGTAACGAGGAAGCACTTTCTCAATGTACTTATGCATGTTGTGGTGGCGAAGCAGGGTTAAACCCTGGAGAAAGTAGGAGAAACCAGTCTTTTTCCCCTGAAGCAAAGAGCAGTTCAGGAAGGGAAAGGGTTAAACCTCCAACAAATGAAAAAAACTCTATGCACCGAAAGCTAGAGAGGGAGCCACACCTCAGCTCCATGGTGACCAAGGGAGCTGACGTGGGAAGCAGGGGGGCGGAGTCAAAGCCCATAGGACAGCCCCAAACACTTAAGCAGGAAGAAACAGTTAGTGGGAGAGACGTGGAGAGAGACAGAAAAAACCACGGGAGGAGCAGCAAAGAGAAGTGGGAGAGAAGAAGAAATAATCCTCGGGAGGAAAGTCTGGAAAGCTTGTCCAGAAGTCAGAGGAGTTCTTCTCATGAGTCTTCTGTAGAAGCTGTCCTGGAAGGTGGGAGAATAGGCAGAAGCAAAGGCCCTATTGGAAAGCTGCATAAGGATTCTTATTGCAGGCAGCGTGTCTGTAGCTCCAGTTCAGAGAGAAACCCAGCTGATAGAAAACAATTAGCTGACCAGAAGCTTGGGAGACAGGAGTCCGAGCCAGACCCTGCTGGGAAGCATGGTACAAGAGTCCAGGTGAAGCAGTCTGGGGACAAGTGGTTGCCTTTAGCACTACCAGAGAAGTCAAGGAGTGCTAGGAAAAAGGTGAGCCCTTTTGAAACCTTTAAATCTGTGTAAAAGGAGAGTGGTCTCCTGGGTTCGCGACTGAGTCTGTCTGCCCAAGAGTTTTGTATGCCTGGAAGGTACACTGCCAGGAGATGAATCTGATGCTCTCTGGCAAGGGCCCACAGTCGCAAAGCTTCGTTGCAAAGTGACAGAGAGCCTGCTCCCCCCTGCTTGTTCACGTAGAACATGGCTACTTGATTGTCCGTATGAATGAGGACTGTCTTGTAGCTGAGCAGGGTGTGGAACACTTGAAGAGCAAGGAAGATTGCTCTGAGCGCCAAGAGACTGATATGCAGATGAGTCTCCTGTGGAGTCCAAGTGCCTTGGGTGGAGAGGTCTTGCAGATGAGCTCCCCAACCCACTGGTGAAGCATCTGTTGTGAGAGTTGCCTGGGGTAAGAGTTGTTGAAAAGGGGACCCCAGCAACAGGTTCTGAGTGGACTGCCACCATTGGAGGGACAAAATAAGGCGATTTGTGTTTGCTATTTTGTCTGACAGGCACCCTGATGCCTGGGTCCACTGATTGGATAAAGTCCACTGGGCTGCTCTCATATGGAGGCGAGCATAAGGGACCACATGCACGTTAGATGCCATGTGACGTAGTAGCTGTAGCATTTCTCGGGCAGTGAGATGAGGTTTTAGCACTGCCTGAGAAGCTAACTGCACCATGCGAAGGCAACGGGCCTGGGGAAGATAGGCCCTTGCCCTTTTGGTATCCAGCAAGGCTCCTATGAATTCTAGAGACCGAGTGGGAGTTAGACTGGATTTTGGAACGTTTATGACAAGACCCAAATACTGGAGGACACACATTGTGCAAGATAGGGAGGTCCTGGCCTCTGCTTCTGATGGGGCTCGAATGAGCCAGTCGTCTAAGTAGGGGAAGATGAATATCCCTCGAGTGCGGAGAAATGCTGCTACCACAGCCATGCATTTCGTGAACACCCTTGGTGCTGAGGCCAGGCCAAAAGGAAGCACCTTGTATTGGTAGTGCTTTCCTTGAAAAAGGAACCGAAGGAACTTCCTGTGAGTCGGGTGGATGAGAACATGAGTGTACGCATCCTTGAGATCTAGAGAACAAAGCCAATCCTGACTCTGAAGGTATGGCAGCAGAGTTCCTAAAGAAATAGTCTTGAATTTCTCTTTGAACGGGAACTTATTCAATTCTCTGAAGTCCAAAATAGGTCTGTATCCCCCTGTTTTCTTTGGAATAAGGAAATAGGGGGAGTAAAACCCTGTACCCTGTTGATGAATAGGTACTTCTTCTATTGCCCCTTGGGCAAGAAGCATAGTGACCTCCTGACCTAACAAGTTGATGAGAGAGGTCTGAGAATTGAACTGTCTTACCATGGTGGAAGGGGGCATGCACAGGAAGTGCAGCTTGTACCCCTCTCTTATAATGGAGAGTGTCCACTGCTCTGCTGTTATCTGCTCCCACTTGGGGACAAAGTGACATAAGCTTCCTGGAATGGTGGAAGACTCTGGTCCATTCAGGGCCAGGAAGGCTAAGTTCTCTAGATGAAAGTCAAAGACCTTGTGGAGGTTGAGACGGTTGAGGCTTAGCAGTCTTTGCTTTCCTTTGTTTAGGTGGTTGCTGACCCTTCCGGGTAGGCTGACCCGTAGAACATCCCTGCTGGGAATAAGAGGGATAAAACCTCTTTTTTTTTTTTTTTTTTTTTTAAAGAAAGGCTTCTTGAAAGACTGCTTTCTCGCAGGATCAGCTGTGGCTTTGGATAGCCTATCCAAAGTGGAGTTGTCAGCATCCAACTCATTGGCCTTTTCTTGCCAATCTTTACCAAACAGGTTCTCACCAGTACAAGGAATATTTCCCAGTTTGTCTTGTACCCAGAGCTCCAAATCAGATGCCTGGAGCCAGGCAATTCTACGTGCACCTATGGCAATGGCAGAGGTTCTGCTTATGCACTCAAAACAGTCAAAAGCTGAGGAAGTGACGTCACCCGGGAGATGGCAGCTTAAATTTTGAGCTCCCATTGAGACGCTGCAAATTAGGTGGAAAAAGCGCAAATTCTACCCCATCTCGGGAATCCAGGAGGTGTCAGAAGAGAGAGGACATAGTAAGGATGTCCATACGGAAAAAGCTAGCGAAATTCAGGTCCCCATATGTCGAAAGCGCCGGGTTGAGAAAGGGGGAGCAGTCGGAGCACATGGCGTCGGGCGACGAGTCCGAGGAAGAGATAGAGCGAGCAGACGAGGGCTGCACCAGAGGTGACATCTGGGGCTGGAGGCGCTCTTTAAGGAAAGAGATTGTGGCCATGAGGGGTGATATGAAAGAAGCCATGGTGGTCCTACGGGAAGAAGTTCGAGACCTCGGCCATAGAGTGGAATCGCTGGAGGAGCGTGTTGATCAACAGGCCGAGAAAGACTCGGAATCCAAGGCCCGGATGAGGTGCCTACAGGAGGACCAATTGCTCCTGAAAGATAAAGTGGAGGACCTGGAGAACAGGTCCCGGCGCAATAATCTACGCCTGAGGGGGCTCCCGGAGACAGCAGAGTTTGCGGACGCTGTAGCTGTGGTCCGTAAGATATGTGCTGCCCTGCTCCAGAGTGGAGAAACGGGAGAGGAGCCTGTGGAGGTCATAGTCGAGAGGGCACATCGAGCGCTGGGCCCGGTGAGAGGGGGACAGCCGCGTGACATTGTGGCTTGTTTGGCTTCTTTTGCGGTGAAAGAAAAAAAGTGTTGAGAGCTGCCATGGCCCGGAAGGGCTACGCATGGGCAGGGCACAGAGTGGAACTTTACCAGGACCTGTCAGCTGGAACGCTACAAAGGAGACGAGAGATGCGGAAGGTCACTCAGTACCTGCGCTCTGAGAATTCCAAGTATCGTTGGCTGTTCCCCTTCGCACTTCTGTTGGATATAAATGGCCGCGGGTTCCGGGTCCGCACGGAGGCGGAGGCCTGGAAGATTTTGAGACAGGAGGGCGTCCCGCGGTTGCCGGCTGAGGCGAGGGAGACGGAGCCGTCGAGCAGCAGAAGCGGGAACTCCAGCTGGGAGCGAGTCCCGGTGAAGGGGCAAAGACTGCAATGGAAAAACAACGAGAAGAGCCGGAGGGAAGTAGTGGCAGTGGCCTCCGGGACAGGGTGAAGCTCCTAACAGGCCCAGGATGCAGAGGTCTTGAGTGGATGGACCGTAATTGAGGAGGACGGACCTGAGGACTAGAGTGCACTTGGGGAAGCGCTGTTAGTAATGGAGGGAGGGGGGATACCTACCACAAAGTATTGTTGGGGTAACTTGTGAAATGGAGCCCGGTATGGGTTACCTTTATAAAAGTGTTTTCATGTGGCCCTATAGATTTGAGGGGCATGTAATATAATTATAGGGTGTGTGTGTGTGGGGGGGGGGGGTTGGGGTTAAGGGGCTGTTAAAATAGGGCAATATTGTGGTCATCTATCCACTATAATGTGAAGATATGGGACATCCCTCCCAAGGGTGGGGGGAATGTCTTATGGTCCCCTTCCCCACTGCTACACCGAATTTGTATATGTTATTTTTTTTTTCACTTGAAGGGTCAGGCCAGCCCCTTATCCATGTGGCTGTATAAGCTCTGATGGCCATTATTTGCTTTTTTGGTTTGTTGTTTAACAGATACGAACCATTTAATAGATATGAACCTTTTGGGTATGTTGTTTAATGGATATGTTTGGTATGTTGTTTAATAGATACGAACCATATGAATATATGACCTGGGGTTTAGTCACCAGGATAAGTAGGTCACGGGTTGGCAAGGGGGGGAAAAGGGAGGGGAGAGTGGGTGGCTGGGGGAGGGGAGGTAGGGGGGGATATAGGGTTCGGGGGGGATATAGGGTTCGGAGGGGAGGACCGGGAGAGGGGGGATAGAGCGTCCAAGGTGGGGTCACATCCTCAGTGGCTTGCGGAGTGGAGCTCCATATGGAGGGGAAGGGAGGGGGAAGGAGGGGGGTGGGGGGATGGGGTAGAGGCTTTGAAGAAGAGCGATGGGGGTGGGAGGGGCCACTTGGATAAGTATGACTTCGGGCTTGCGCGTCGGTAGCCTCAATGTGCGGGGTCTGAATTCGCCCCAGAAGCGGAAATTATTATGGGCGGAGCTGAGGAGCCAGAAATGGCAGGTAGCTTTTATTCAGGAGACACACCTGCGCACGGGAGATGAGAGGCTGATGGGTTCGGGGCAGTATCGGGGGTTCTATGCGGCAGAGGAAGGGGGTAAGAGGAAGGCTGGGGTGGCAGTTCTCATTCGGAATGATATTCCCTTTGTATCTAGCAAGGTGGTTAGGAAGCCTGATGGCCGAGCAGTGGCGGTAGTGGGGGAGTTAGGAGGGGAGCAGGTAACCTTGGTGTCCATATATGGGCCGAACTTACTGCAAAGGGGGTTTTGGGAGGGGATGAGTAGCTGGTTAGAGGGGGAGGCTTCGGGAAGGCTTTTGGTGGGGGGGATTGCAATATAGCCTTGGACGGGAGGGCAGGGAAGAGACAGGGGCAGGAGGGGGAACGGAAACCCTTGCAGATGTGGATGAAGAAATGGGGGTTGGAGGATCTATGGAGATTGGCTCACCCGCGGGATAAGGACTTCACCTTTTATTCCCCGGTTCATGACTCATATAGTCGCATTGATTATCTGTTGGGAGATGATTATTGGAGGGAGGCTTTGGATCGGGTGGATATAGGGGTGGCCACCTGGTCTGACCATGCCCCGGTTGGAGCGGGGTTTGGACCACCTGGGGAAAAGGAGAAACGAACCTTCTGGAGGTTGAATGATTATCTGTTGCAGGGACCGGGGGTGGAACAGCGGCTCAAGGTTGTGGTACAGGAATATATGGAGATGAATGACAATGGGGCAGTTGCCACTGGGGGGCTTTGGGATGGATTGAAGGCGGTGGTCAGGGGCCACCTGGTTCAGCTGGGGGCGCAAAGGAAGCGGAGCAGGGAAGTGGAGACGGAGAGATTGCAGGGGATCCTGGAGGGTTTGGAGAGGGCTCATAAACAGAAAGGGGGTATGAAGCTGAGGGGACAGTTGGAGGAGACCCGACGGCAATTAAACGCCCTTCAGTTGGAAAGGATCTCCTACCAATTGGATAGGGTGGGGCAGCGCTACTATGAGTTTGATAATAAGGCGGGCAAGCTCCTGTGCCATAAGTTAAAGGCCCGGAGACATCGGCAGGCCATAGTCAAGATTAAGGGAGCGCGGGACACGATGTTGTTTAAAAGTGAGGATATAAGGGAGAGGTTTCGGGAGTATTATAAGGAATTGTATGCTGCGGACCCATCTCGTGAGGGGGGGGTCATTAGGCAGTATCTCGAGAATGGTGGCGAGGGAAGCCATAAGGTGGGGGAGCTGGAGGGAGAAGGATTGGAGGCGGAGATAGGGTTGGACGAGGTGAGAGAGGCCATTCGGCAACTAGTCCCCGGGAAGGCCCCGGGACTCGACGGGTTCACGGGCATCTTCTATAAGAAGCTGGTGAAGGTGGGGGGCCCTATCTTGACTAGAGTGTTTAATGCAGTTTTGCAGGGGGAGGTGTTGCCAGCGACCATGACCCAGGCGGCCTTGGTAGTGCTCCCTAAACCGGGGAGGGACCCGGCGGCGTGCAGTTCCTATCGGCCTATTTCGTTGCTGAACATAGATGTTAAAATTCTGGCGAAGGTTCTAGCCCTGAGACTGGGGCCGCTCATGCCGGGTCTGATACATCCGGACCAATCAGGGTTCATTATGGGGAGGCAGGCGGCAGATGGGATAAGGCGGGTGCTCCAGCTGGGGTGGTTGGCAAGGAAAGAGGCGCAACAGGCTATGTTTCTTTCGATTGACGCGGAGAAAGCGTTTGATAGAGTGAATTTTGATTTTCTTCAAGCGGTATTGGAGCATGTAGGGCTGGGCCCGAGGTTTAGGGCGTGGATACAGGCCTTGTATACCTCGCCGGTAGCCACGGTGCGGGTGAATGGAGGGTATTCAGCATTTTTCCCCCTGGGGAGGGGAACCCGTCAGGGGTGCCCCCTGTCCCCGCTTCTGTTCGCCCTAGTTATGGAGCCGCTGGCCGCTAGGATCCGATCGGTACCGGACATTAGGGGAATCGGGGTGGGGAGAGCTCAGCATAAGATGGTGTTATTTGCGGACGATGTCCTGTTCACCTTGACGCAGCCGGTGGTCTCCCTACCGGTGTTAATGAAGGAGCTTAGGGAATATGGGGCCCTATCGGGATTTAAAGTAAATTGGGATAAAACAGAAGCAATGTCCATATCACTGCAGAATCCGGTGATTGAGAGTTTGAAGGGCTCCTTTCCTTTTCGCTGGGCAAGTCGGTCTCTTAAATATTTGGGGGTGCAAGTCACTGCGGACCCTATGGGGATGTATGGGGCTAACTATCCTCCGCTATTTGATCAGGTGAGGAAGGATATGCAGGGCTGGAAGGGGGGGGGGGAGATGTCCTGGTTGGGTAGGGTTGCAGCTATAAAGATGAATGTAGTGCCGCGGTTATTGTATTTGTTTCAATCTTTGCCGATACGCATACCACGGCGGGAGTTGCACCTAGTCCAGAACCAGATTTTTGCTTTTGTATGGGGTTCTAGTCGACCGCGGATGAGCAGAAGGGTTTTGCATCGAGCTAGGGAGGGTGGGGGATTAGGGGTACCGGATGTAGCGAGGTATTATATGGCGGCCCAGTTGCGCCAGGTATTTGAGTGGCGGCACATGGCCGAGAACACGAAACGCTTCCGAGACATTGAGCAATATTGGGCGGGGGAGACTGATCTCAAGTCCTTGCCCTGGGTCTTTGGCAAGCTCCCAGAGGGCAGATGGAGGGAGAATCCATATATATGGCATTTGGTCACGCAGTGGCGCAAGGCTAATAACCATTTTGCCCCGGGGGCGGGGTTCTCGCCATTGGCGCCGGTGAGGGGGACCCTCGAATTCAGTCCCGGAAGAGAGGGGGTGTTTCGGAGGTGGGAAAGGGCGGGAATTGATACCTTTGATCGGTTTATAGAGAACAGCGGATTGATTCCCTTTCCTGACCTTCGGGTGAGGTTCCACTTGTGGGGGGGGGGGGATTTCTTTCCATATTTGCAGATTAAACATTTTCTGACTCAGCAGAAAATACGGGATGGGTGGGAGGGGAACAGGGATGATAGAGTGGCAAGGGTGGGGGTCCTCGCGGGGGCTAATTACTCAGCTGTATAGGGGGTTGGAAGGGGGGATGGGGAGAAGTTTCCACACCAGTTAGAGTGGGAAAGGGACTTGGGCTCGTACTGGGGGCTCAAGAATGGAGGAGGATTTATGTGAATATTAGTCGCCAAGTCCTATCGGTGGCAATCCGGGAGACCTCTTACAAGTTACTATTCCAGTGGTATTATACGCCGGTGAGGTTGCATAGGATGTTCCCGGGGGTATCCGATTTGTGCTGGCGTGGGTGTGGGAGCCTGGGGTCCTTTATTCATATTTGGTGGGGGTGCCCACAGGTGCAATTGTATTGGAAAATGGTGGGGGAGCGTTTACAGGAGATATTTGGGGAGCAGTTGGAGGTAGATATGGGGGTGGGGCTGCTCGGGATCTGGCCAGCGCTGTGGAGCCAGAGGAGGGCCCGGCCTATAAGGGCGTGTATTCAGGCTGCTCAGAGCGAAATAGCGCGAGCTTGGAAACAGGCTCAGCTTCCGGGTCTAGTGCAATGGAAAAGCAGGTTGCGTCGGATTGCTCTGATGGAGCAGTTGACGGCAGTGAGGCGCCGTAAGCGAGAACAATTTGATGAGCAGTGGCTCCCAATCCTGGACTATCTAAAATCTGCATAGGCCTCGGGGGTGGGGGGGGAGGTTTTGGGGAGGGGTTGGGGGGTTGTAGGGGGGGATGGGGGGTTGAAGGGGGGAAGGGGGGCTAAAGGTTGCTTGATGGTGGGTATGGGTGGGGGGAAGGGGGTTACTTCCAAGCAAACTGATAGGTGTACTCGTTGGGGGGGGGGGATAAAATAGAGTGCGACATCATCGCGGCACTTGAGTGTGGCGATGCTCTACTAATGTTGCGATATGGGCCTGGTGGCTTTATTGGAGCAAGGGGGATCCAAGGGGTGGTGGGTGGGTTGTGGGAGACCGTTGGTGTGTATTAATATTCTATTTTTGTTGTGGTTGTGGGTGGGAATGTTGGCGGAGGGTGGATGTTGCCACCAGTATGTTGAGCCTTGTTTGTTTGGTATGTTAATAATAAAAATTTAAATTTAAAAAAACAAAAACAAAAAAAAAAAGTCAAAAGCTGCACGGTTGACAAATTTAGAAACATCCTGGGCATGTTTGACCAATGTGAGAAAATCCTGTCTTCTATCCTCAGGAAGAAGAGGGCTCAAAACCTCTAAATCCCCTGTAATTTCCTTCAGGAATATTCCCATATATAAAATATAGGAACCGATCCTGGCAGAAAGCATGGAAGCTTGGAGAGTACGACGTCCAAAAGCATCCAAAGTTCTGCACTCGCATCCTGGAGGATTAGAGGCATGTCTCTTTGCAATCCTGATCCTTCTCATAGCTGATTCCACTACAATAGAGTGGTGAGGAAGCTGAGTCTTCTGGAAACCAGGACAAGGAGGGACTCAGTACAGAGTATCCAGTCTATGAGAGTGAGGAGAGGTGGTAAGAGGCGTCTCCCACATCCTTAGCATGAGATCATGCAAGATCTCATGGATGGGTAGAGTAGCTGCCTCTTTAGGAGCTTTGGGATATTGTAAAATTTCCAACTCCTTTGCTCTGGGCTCTGATTCAGGAGCCACAGTAATGGACAGAACTCGAGCCACCTCTCTAATGAAGTCCTGAAAGGAAATATCCTCTGCAGGAGACATCCTGCGCTTAGGTGAGGAAGGCTCCTCTGGGAGAAGTATTCCTGCATCGACAGAACTGTCAGAATCCTGTCAGAACCCAATACCCGTACCGACAATGATGTTGATGGCGATGTTGTCGGTACCGGTGCCGGGGTCGGTGCCGGTACGGGCTGAACTGTCTGACGCGGTTCCGAGGGTGTCGTTGCCGCTAGGAGAGCCGCCAGACTGCGTTCAATAGCCAGGAATCTCTGATCTATCGACGCTGCCGATGCCTGGATGTCTTTACTGGAGAAAACAGCCTGTACCCCAGAGCATGGCACCAGTAGTTCTGCCGAGGTTGAGGCCTCGAGAACATCCTGGATCCCCGATAATGCTTTGGAAGCCGAAGCCTCCCACCGGGGCAATTTTGCCGGTGCAGAATCCTCAAGGGCAACGCCAGGAGCATCTCAATGCTTAGAAGGAGATCTACCCTTTGAGGACCGGCTGGGCTTGTGTTTAGTTACCTGAGATCCACGGGAAGAAGAGGAAGCCCTGGAAGACGGTGATGCCACCGAGGCTGCAACAGAGGGAAACAAGGTACTGAGCTTAGCAGCTCGGTTCTGCCGACCTCTTTTCGACATCATGGTACAGGCCATACATTCGGTGATGGAGTGGTCAGGACCTAAACATTTTAGACACCACTCATGGGTGTCAGTGACGGAGATGGAACCGCCACACTTGGTGTACATTTTGAAACCCGAAGAGGGTTTTTCCATTGTGGAGGAACTTTTGGGCCTAAGGCCCAAAAAGGCGCGTGCACGTGGGAAAAAAAAAAAACAAAGTACTAAATATATATTTTTTTTTTAAGAAAAGAAAGAAAGAAAGAAAAAAGGGCGGTACCGGTAGAGCGTCAAAGAAGGCAGACGCGACCACAAAAAAGAAGGGCAATAAGGACAATTTTCTGCGGTGACAGGAACGACGACCTGCTGGCTCCGCGGAAAACAAAGAACTGGAGAGAGGCAGTTGGGAAAGGCGGGAAGGCAGCACGCAGGCGCTGTGGGATGCTCCCAAAAGCTTTCTAATTGGACGCTGGGGAGCGTTCCCACGCAGGCTCCGTCGGTACCAACGATACCCATATGTGAAGACTACATTCCTGCTTGTTCCTGGAGATCACCTGTTACAAGTTCAGGCACACTGTTTCTGAGTTTAGGATATCCTGCAGTAAAATAGTGTGAGAATTGTCTGAACGGATAGACAGACTGGCCAGCACAGCGTGACTGAAGGTAGTATCCTTTCCTGAGACCTGGTCGAAACAGTAATACACAGTAAAAGTATGAAGAGAGGACCATGTAGCTGCTTTGCAGACTGTATCTACATAGTAAGACAAACTTTAAGAGCACCACTTTACTTTGAAACTGAAAGAATCTGTTTATTCCTAACAGAATTGGATACAGGATGCCAGCCAATTTGCTAAAGTTCTTTTTGTGACTGGCATGTCAGGTCTGTTAGAATCAAAGGACACAAAAAGGGTCACTTCTTTAAGGGGTAGGTGAAAGCCTACTTATAGTATGTAAGGCTCTCTCGGGTAGATTTGAATGAGGTTTTGGGAAAAATGTAGATGGTTGTATTTCTTTGATTATGTGAAAAGGTCTCACCACCTTAGGTCATAATTTAGGGTGCATTTGCAGAACAATATTGTGATGGTGAAACTGAGCATGTGGTTCATAGGTTACCAATGCCTGAAGTTACTGACTCCCCTAGCCAAAGTAAGTGCCACTAGGAAGAGTGCTTTCCAGGAGAGGAACTTAAAAACAGTAGAGTTCAATGGCTCAAAGGATGGTTTCATAAGTAAAGTAAGCACCAGATTAAGGGCACAAGGCACAGGGGGCTTCTGCAGTGGAGGTTTTACATGAAGATGACCCTTCATGAAGCAGGCAATAATATAACAGGAAGGTTATATCTACAAGATAAGCAGCCTGAGCACAGAGTTGTACTCTAATGGAGGATGTCTAAAGATTTGAGAAACAGGCTGGGGAATTGGGGGTGGAATTGTGATTGATCTACACAATCCACAAGTTTACAAACAACTATTGTACAGTGTATGTTGCATACAGCAGATTCCGAAAAATGCAGCTTATGCATTTAATGAAATAAGTAAAAATAAATAAATTCTCCTCCAAAGACTCTTAGTCTAGGTGATAAGAATCCTTTTTCAACAGGTCAGAAAGTGCGTTATTTTGGAGTCAATTGTAGACACTCGCTTTTCTTTTAACACTCAGATTAATGTGTTTTGCTTTGGTTTTTTAAAATTACAATTAGTGAAATGTTTAAAACCATTTCTAAATTATGATTGTTTTAGGTGGGTTGTACAGTCTTTGGTAACTCCCCATATTGATACTTCAATGTGGTATACATAGATCTGCCTGAAATGTCTTTTTATTTGCTACAGTTGCCATAGAACGCTGTAGTGCAGATTGGAGGTCTGGGTTACATAGAAACATAGAAAAATGACTACAGAAAAAGACCACATGGCCTATCTAGTCTGTCCTTCCATATCAACAGTCCCCTTTTTTCCTTTAGAGATCCTCTGTGTTTGTCGCATGCTTTTTTGAATTCAGATACTGTCTTCATCTCTACCACCTCCACTGGGAGACTATTCCACGGATCCACCATTCTTTCCGTAAAGAAATATTTCCACATATCACTCCTGAATCTATCTCCTTTCACCCTCATCCCATGTCCCCTTGTAGAAGAACTTGCTTTCAATCGAAAGAGGTTCTCCCCCTGCACATTTACGCAACAGAGGTACTTAAACATCTCAGTCATATCACCTCTATCCCGCTTTTCCTCTAAGGTGTACATATTAAGATCCTTACGTCTGTCCTCACATGCTTTATAATGAAGACCACTAACCATTTTAGTAGCCACCCTCTGTACTGACTCCATCCTGTTTATATCCTTTTGAAAGTGCAGCTCTCCAGAATTGCACACAATACTCCAAATGAGGTTGCACCAATGGCTTATACAGAGGCACTATCGCCTCCTTTCTTCTGCTAGCCATTCCTCTCCGTATGCACCCAAGCATCCTTCTAGCCTTTGCTATCACCTTTTCTACCTGTTTAGCTACTTTAAGATCATCAGACAAAATCATGCCTAGGTCCCGCTCTTCTTTAGTGGACAAAAGTACTTCACCCCCTATACTATATTGCTCCATTGGATTGCTGCAGCCCAAATGCATGACCTTACATTTTTTTAACATTAAATCCCAGCTGCCAAATTCTAGACCATTCTTCAAGCTTAGCTAGATCCTTCCTCATGTTATCTACACCTTCCTGGGTGTCTACTCTATTGCAGATTTTGGTATCACTAACAAAGATGTTAAAAAGAATCGGACCAAGGACAGATCCCTGGGGCACACCACTGGTAACTTCCTTCTCCTCAGAGTGAGCTCCATTTACCTGCACTCTTTGTCGCCTCCCACTCAACCAATTTGAAACCAACCTCTGACAAAAAAAAAAAAACTAAATAAAGACAGTTGGGGCAAGCTATCAGTGCTCAACAGGTTGCTTGGCCAGTAGCACAAGTGAGTCTTTGGGATGACCCTCCAATTCCCTGGGTGGGACCTTAGGACTTTGACTGGTTAGGTTCCAGCACCTGTCGCATGAACAGCTGGGGGGTGCTTATTTAGAAACATAGAAATATGACGACAGAAAAAGACCACATGGTCTATCTAGTCCGTCCTTCCATATCCTTATTTGTTCAGGGACTCTTGCTGCATTCTAGCCAGAGTCCTGTGAAAACATAATTTCGGAAAGGCTTGGGATGCCTGGACTGCCATGCAGAGTTATAAGTGCAGGTCCCGGTATTTGGGCTTATAAAGCATAGGTCTGTGGATTGAATTCTGGTACAGTCATTAGGCTGGTTGTCGTTCCAAAGATCTAACAAACTCCGGCTTGTTTGCTATTGCAGATATAAGCATACGACCACGGTATTACTCCAGCGCTTGCAAAAGGGTATGACAAAATCATCTTGCCCTTTGGCTTTTGCAGGCACCCCAGAAGTGGCTATTCTGTAAGCCTGGAAACCTCAAGGGGTACCCACTCGAATTTTAACAATATCTGGCAGCTTCCCTGGGTGGCTGGACTCAAAGTCACTCTGCCTGGAGGTTAAAGGCCACTTGCATTTTTCTGGAGGTTGCAGAATTGGCATTTGTTTTGTGGAGAAGAGCTTTACCTTTGACTTTTTTTAAGCAGCAGCAACTTTTTCTCAGCCTTGATGTTCATGGAGGTGATTCAGAAAATCATTTGCTATCAAAAGACATTCAAGAACAATTCATATAGTCCTAATTGTAGTTTGGACCCAAACATAGAAGACATTTGCAATGCATATCAAAAGCTCTGGATTTCATACTTATTCCAAATAGCTAAAACCTGTCATTTCTTTCTCTATAACTTCAGCAAAATTCATCCCTTCTTTTCTGAACACACTAAGATCCTTATTCATTCTCTCTAGTCACCTCCCGTCTAAACTATTGCAACCTC
Source organism: Ichthyophis bannanicus (assembly GCA_033557465.1). Lineage (NCBI taxonomy): Eukaryota > Metazoa > Chordata > Amphibia > Gymnophiona > Ichthyophiidae > Ichthyophis > Ichthyophis bannanicus. The sequence continues at coordinate 647,189,292 of CM066032.1, forward strand.
CTCTTTGCTGGTCTTCCTCTGAATCATCGCTCCCCATTTCAAATTGTTCAAACTCGGCTACATGGCTAATCTTCCGCCATTGTCATTATGCTCATGTCACCCCTCTTCTCGCATCACTTCACTGGCTCCCTATACGTTTCCACATCCCATTCAAACATGTAGGTCCCTTCATTTGGTTGCTCCTCACTACCTGTCCTCTTATCTTTTTCCTACTCCCCCTCCCCGAGAACTCCACTCTTCTGGGAGACCCCTTCTATCTGTGTTCTTCTTTTCCACTGCCAATTCCAGACTTCAGTCTTGCCACCTTGCTGCTCCTTATGCCTAGAACTACCCAACCAAGTAGGTTTGGCTCCATCTCCCTATTGGCTCCCTATTCAAATTCAGGCTATAAACTCACTTCGAGATTGCTTTTGGATCCTGCACCAGTCTCCTGTTCACCATCCTTACCATTCCTCAAGATATAACCTATTCCCTAGTTGTATTGTCTGTGTTGACTAGACTCTAAGCTCTGATGAGAAGGGACTCTCATGCTGTCAGCACTGCGGACACCGTGTAGCTCTAAGCAGATGATGAGTAGTAGCAGTACTAGTAATTTTAATGTTGCACTTTGGGCAGGATCAAAATCCAGTAACAGATGGGATACCACAAGGATCAGTATTTTTACAACTGTTTAACATTTATATAGCCTTGTTGGGCCAGCTTCTTGCCAGTCCATACTGGAGTTTTGGGGCATCTTTATGCTGATGACATAAAACTTTGGTGGTGCCAGTGGATTTCAATATAGATCTGTCAAGGGATATGTTAGCCCTAAATGCCTGGTTGGAGCTATCATGCTGGTGTGGAATCATAATTTGAAGTTAAATTTGAAAACATGAATTGTTTTGGCATAGTAGGAGACAGCTTGTGTACCCTGAGGTTGCGGAGGTGTGATTAGAACCCAAGAATGTTTTGTATTCTGAGTGTTAAGTTTGATGGTCAGTTTCAGTTGGACACATATATGGTGGGGTTAGTGCAAGGGGTGTTTTGTACAGAAGCCCATGGAGATCCTACTGTATCTAAGCCCAGACTTGTTCTCCAAGGAGATTCTCTCTATGGCACAGCATGTCAGCAAGTTTGTCCTGCATGGATTATTCCAGATTTGAGGACTGGAGCTAGGTGAGTCTCTGGGCATTGATACCTATAGCAGAAGCTCTCGATGCTCTCTCAAAAATATCATAGTTCACCTGGACCATGAATTTCAAGCAGCCCTTGCTGTCAGCCACTGGGAACAATATTTCTCCAGTTTCTCTGAAGGGAGATACTGGGACAGATCAGTAAGGTCACAAATGTTGTTCTTCAGAAACATGCCCATGTAAAGCTGGTAAGAGGCCTTTTATTTTATTTTATTTTATTTATTTATTTAACTACATTTATATCACGCTTTTCACCGGGTCAAAGCGGTTTTACAAAAAAAGGGGGGGATGTAATCAAGTCGAGAGGAAAAAGGGGGGGGGGGCATCACCAAGAGGGCCAACATTGATGATTCAAACAGAAAGTAACACATTAGACAGAGGACGTTAGTCTCTTAGCTGGTGGTGGAGAGGGTAGGTCAGGGGCTGGAAGTGTAGTCAGTGGGAAAAGTCTTTCTGGTTCAAGGTATTCTTGAAATAGGATGTTTTTAATTGTTTCCGGAATGTGGTGATGTCTCTGTTGTTTCGGATCGGGTTCGGGAGGGAGTTCCAGAGGGAGGGCGCATACAGTTTGAATGCTCTGTTGCAGATCTGTTGGTTGAACTTAGTTCATTCATGGGGGATAGTGAGCGTGTTGCTGACGGGTTGGTCTGTTGGGGATAGACTGGGGTAGTAGAGTCCAGAGTTGGGAAGTCTGCGTTTGATGGAGGGCTTTGTGGATGAGTAGGATAGATTTGTATTTAATCCTTGCTTCGAGAGGAAGGATGTGAAGTTCTCTTAGGATTGGAGTGCTGTGGTCATCTTTTTTCGCTTTCTGGATGATTCTTGCTGTGGTGTTTAAGGCTGTTCGTAGGGGGTTGATGTGGGTGGTGGGTAGTCCATGATAAATCGTATTACAGTAGTTCAGGTGGGGGAGCGTCATGGCCTGCATGACTGTTCTGAAGTCCTTTGAGTCAATGAGTGGTCTGAGCCGTTGTACCATCTTTGTTTTGTGGAATACTGTTCTGATAGTCTTTTTTATCAGTTGGTTAAATGTAAGCGCTTGATAGATGATGACTCACAGATATTTTGTGTGTGGTTGAATTTGTATTTGGGTGGTTCCTAATATGAGATGTGTTGGTGGGGTAAAGTTAGGGTCCTTGGTCACTATGAGAGCTTCTGTTTTTTTGATGTTGATGGATAGGTTGTTCTCTTGTAGCCAGCTGGAGACTTCAATGAAGCAGTCTGACAGGTGATTATTTGTTGGGTTAGTAGTTGTGATGGGAGCATACAGCATTATGTCGTCTGCGTAGATGTGGTAGTTGATGTTATGAGTGCGTATTATCGCACAGAGTGGCTGCAGGTAGATATTGAAGAGCATGGCGGATAGTGTGGAGCCTTGAGGTACTCCTTGGTGCTGACAAAAGGGGGGGGGGGAGGTTGTCATATTTGTGCGGATCTGCTGTTCTCTATTGGTCAGGTAGGAGCGGAACCATTGAAATACAATGTCTTTGATGCCAATTTCCTGGAGTCTGTGTAGGAGGGTGTTGTGTGAGATGGTGTCGAAGGCTGCGGATATGTCTAGGAAGAGCATGGCATATCCAGAGTGTTTGGTCTGCGTACCTTTGATGAGGGTGTTCAGTAGTGATGTCATGAGGGTCTCGACTCCATGTAGTGGGCAGAATCCATGTTGTTGTGGGTCCAGTATGTTGTTGGTGTCCAGGTGGTCTTGGAGTTGTTGTTGGATTATCTTCTCGATGACTTTGGTGGTGAAAGGGAGGCTTGCTATAGGCCTGAAGGAGACGGGGTCGAGGGGGTTCAGGTTGGGTTTTTTTTAGGATTGGGCGAATCATGGAGGTTTTGAGGATGTCTGGCATGTGTCCTTGCTTGAGTGATTCGTTGACAATGTGGGTTAGTGCTGCGCTTATGTCCTCTTTAGATTTTTTTATCCACTCTACAGGGCAGGGAACTAATGGAGAGGTAGTGGTGTTTGGGCAGGAGATAGTGGATTCTATCATTCCTTTGGTGACTGTATCGAATGTATTCCAGTCTGTGTCTTTTGTAGCAGGGTAGGTTGTTGTTGTTGATGTATTCAATTGTTGGTTGGGTGGTTGTTGGAGCTGTTTGTATTGGCGTGCTAGTAGTTCTGGTGGGATGTTTGGGAGCTGGTTGGAGTGGTTTGGTGTCTTATCTTTTTGACGATCTCAAAGAGCTCACGTGGTTTGTTTATTGAATTATTTATGATTTTAGAGTGGTAGGTCCTTTTTGCTTTGTCTGTTTCTGTGTGGTAAGTGTCTAGTTCATTCGTGTATTTTGCTTTGTCAGTTTCTTTTTTGGTCTTTCTCCATTTTCATTCGGTTCTCCTGAGTTGAGTTTTTAGTCTCCATAGATTGGGGGTGTACTATTGGGCTCTTGCTGTGGTAGTTTTGGTTGTGGTGCCGTTTGTCGTTGTGTATGATGTGGAAGAGAATGTAGTACTGTATTCCAGTTGTTGATCTGGTCTTCGATTTTGGAGGAGTTTGTGTGGAGTTTAGGTAGTATTTGTGCTAGAAAGTCCTCTTTCTCTTGCTCATGGCCTTGAGGGTCAGGAGCAATTATTGTCTTCCAAAAGAGTCCAATGTCAAAGTCACTCTCCCAGGGAGCACAGAGGAGTGATTCTTGAAACTTTTGGGTCTTTTAAGAGTGGATTCGATCATCAAGAAATAGGAGGGAAGAGTGGCCTAGTGGTTGGGGCAAGTTACCTCGGGCTGGTTCAAATCCCGCTAGAGGACAGCAACCTTGGGCCGGAAGGACTGGGGTTTCTAGTCCCACAGGTGCTCCTTGTGGCCTTGGGCAAGCCACTTAACTCTCCGTTGCCTCAGGTACAAAAAGCAAGGATTGTGAGCCCTTCGGGGACAAGGGAAATATATATACAGTTCCTAAATGTACACCGTTTTGATTGGTAGAGAAGCGGTATATAAGCCTAGTTAAATAAAACAAAACGAATGATACTAACTGACAAAAAGAAGAAAAGCCACAAAGGGCAGGTAGGAAAGAAAAAACTGAAGTACTGTGAAAATGGCAGGATCCCCGATGAGGGAAAGCACAGTTACTTACCTGTAACAGGTGATCTCTGGGAACAGCAGGAATAGTCCTCACATATGGGTACGTCGGTACCGACGGAGCCTGCGCGGGAAAGCTCCCCAGCTTCCCAAAAGGAAAGCTTTTGGGGCTTCCCACAGCGCATGCGCGCTGCCTTCCCGCCTTCCTGACCAACTCTCCTCAGTTCGAGTTTAAAGCTGAGACAATAGAGAGAGGAAAGGAAGAGAAAGAGATACAACTCCTAGGGGAGGTGGGTGGGTTGTGAGGACTATTCCTGCTGTTCCCAGAGATCACCTGTTACAGGTAAGTAACTGTGCTATCTCCAGGAACAAGCAGGAATGAGTCCTCACATATGGGGACTCCCTAGCTGAGATGCCTGGGAGATCCCCTCCGTAGGTATTTCATCTTCCGATGGATATCAGGCATCCATTAAGGGAAGGTGGGCAGGAGTTGTTTAAGAATGGAACAGGTGTTTGAGGACAGCCTGACCAAATAAGGCATCCCGGCGGGAGTCCTTATCCAAGCAGTAATGGGCTGTGAAGGTATGAACCGAGGCCCAGGTGGCTGCTCGACAGATCTGATCTATGGATACAGAGTGAAGATGAGCCATAGAGGTGGCCATGGCTCTCACATTGTGAGCTGTGACATGGCCCTCCAGAGAAATGTTTTTACTCTGGTAAGCAAACGAAATACACTGAGCAATCCAATTGGAAAGTGTTCGTTTTGAGACTGGAAGTCCCAAATGAGAAGGATCGAAAGCAACAAAAAGTTGGGAAGACTTTCGATGTGGCTGAGTCCTATGGAGGTAAAAGGCAAGAGCTCTTTTACAATCTAGAGTATGAAGGTTCCGCTCTGCACTGGATGCATGAGGAGCTGGAAAGAAGACAGGTAGGTATACTTCTTGATTAAGATGAAAAGGTGAAACCACTTTAGGCATAAAGTGTGGATTTGTCCTAAGGACTACCTTATCATGATGGAACCTTGTATAGGGTGGATTCGCCACTAAGGCTTGCAGCTCACTGATGCGACGAGCTGAAGTGACTGCAATGAGGAAAATAACCTTCCAGGAAAGAAATTTCAAGGAGGTAGTGGCTAAGGGTTCAAAAGGTGGCTTCATAAGCTGACCAAGAACCAAGTTTAAGTCCCATGCCACCGGAGGAGGCCTAATGGGAGGTTTAGTTCAAGTTAGGCCTCTCATGAATCTTGCAATAAGAGGATGAGAGGAAATAGATTGTCCATTGAGAGGCTTGAGGGATGCTGCAATAGCATTCAAATGGATCCTTACTGAATTCGTTTTAAGGCCTGCATTGGAGAGATGCAGGAGATATTCCAATAGAGAATTGATAGGAAGAGCAAAAGGATCAAGATCCTTTTGAGCACACCAAATGGAAAATCTCTTCCATTTAAAAGCATAAGAACGCCTTGTGGAAGGTTTTCTGGAAGCATGGAGGATATCTTTCACTGGTTGAGAGACATTTAAGTCTTGAAGGTCTAGGCCTTCAGTAACCATGCTCTGAGGTGGAGGGACTTGGGGTTTGGGTGCCACAAAGTCCCCTCCTCCTGAGACAGAAGGTCTGGAGCAGCTCCCAGGTCTAGGGAGGGACCCTGGGAGAGATGCAGAAGTAGAGGGAACCACACGGCGTGGCCAGCGTGGAGCTATGAGGATCATAGATCCGTGATCCCTCTGAAGTTTGAACAGAGTCTTGGGAATCAAAGGAATGGGTGGAAAGGCATATAGGAGGCCCTGACCCCAATGAAGGAGGAAGGCATCCCTGGCCTGAACCCCCTGACACGGAGTTCTGGAACAGAACCGGGGAAGTTTGGCATTCCACGGACTTGCAAAGAGGTCTATGTCCGGGGTTCCCCATTTCTGAAAGATTCTGAGTACCTGATCCATGTGCAGGGACCACTCGTGTGGAAGCAGAACTCGGCTGAGTCTGTCTGCCCAAGAGTTTTGAATTCCTGGGAGATATACTGCCAGGAGATGGATTTGATGCTCTCTGGCGAAGGCCCACAGTCTGAGAGCTTCGTTGCAAAGCGACAGAGAGCCAGTCCCTCCTTGTTTGTTTATATAGAACATGGCTACTTGATTGTCGGTATGAACAAGCACTGTCATGTTGTAGAGGAGGGTATGAAAGACCTTGAGAGCAAGAAAATTGCTCGAAGCTCCAGAAGGTTGATATGAAGGGCAGTCTCCTGGGGAGACCAAAGGCCTTGAGTGGAGAGGTCTTGAAGATGAGCTCCCCAGCCTGTTTGGGAGGCATCTGTAGTGAGGGTTGCCTGGGGTGGTAGCGGTTGGAAGGGGGACCCCAGCAACAGGTTTTGAATGGACATCCACCACTGGAGAGACCCAAAGAGACGTTTGGAGGTTTCTATTTGGTTGGAGAGAGCTCCTGATGCTTGGGTCCACTGAGTGGACAGAGTCCATTGAGCTGCTCTCATATGCAGGCGAGCATAAGGCACCACATGAATTGTGGAGGCCATGTGGCCTAGCAATTGTAACATCTCTCGGGCAGTCAAGTGAGTTCTGGACTGAATCTGAGAGGCCAGGTGCACTAGCCGGTGGCAACGTGCCTGGGGAAGATAGGCCCTTGCTGTGGTGGTATCTAACCAGGCCCCTATGAATTCTAGGGATTGAGTAGGGGTGAGTTGAGACTTTGGCAGATTGATGACAAGTCCCAGATACTGCAGAATGCAGATGGTGTGGTCCAGGGAAGTCTGAGCTGGAGCTCGGATGAGCCAGTCGTCTAGGTATGGGAAGACAAAGATTCCCTGAGTGCGTAGAAATGCAGCCACTACTGACATGCATTTTGTGAACACTCTTGGAGCAGAGGCTAGACCAAAGGGGAGTACTCTGTACTGGAAATGTTTTCCCTGGAACAGAAATCGAAGGAATTTTCTGTGGGATGGGTGGATGAGTATATGTGTGTACGCATCCTTTAGGTCTAGAGAACAAAGCCAGTCCTGACTCTGAAGGTAAGGAAGGAGAATACCTAGAGAGAGCATTTTGAATTTTTCCTTGTACAGGAATTTGTTTAATTCTCTCAGATCTAGGATGGGTCTGTGTCCTCCTGTTTTCTTTGGTATCAGAAAATAGGGGGAGTAGAACCCTGAGCCCTGTTGGAGGAGGGGAACCTGTTCTATTGCCCCTTGGGCAAGCAGGGTATTCACCTCCTGATCCAACAGGTGTAGGAGAGATGGGGGGGAGATGAAATGTCTCACCCTGGGATAGATAGGAAGGCTGGAAAAATGCAGTTTGTATCCCTCTCTGATGATAGAGAGGGTCCACTGCTCTGATGTAATCTGTTCCCATCTGGGAGCAAAATGAGTCAGCCTTCCTGGAATGGTGAGAGGCTCTGGTTGCTGCAGAGCCAGAAAGGGTATGTTCTCTAGAAGTAAGTCAAAAACCCTGAGGGGGTTGGGACTGTTGAAGCGTAGCAGCTCCTGCAGGCTTTGTTCTGGCCTGTTTAGTCTGCTGTCGCTTAGGAACAAAGCGAACTTGAGCGGATGACTGGCCAGCATTGGAACCAAATCTAGGCTTTTTGTAGAAAGATTTCTTAAAAGACTTCTTTTTGGCAGGGAGTGAAGTAGACTTAGAGAGTCTATCCAAAGCAGCATTCTCTGCATCCATTTGAATGGCTTTGACTTGCCACTCTTTGCCAAAGAGATTTTCACCTGTACAAGGTAAATTGCCTAGTCCATCTTGCACCCAGGATTCCAGGTCAGAGGCCTGGAGCCAAGCAATTCGACGGGCAGCTATGGCTATGCCAGATGCTCTACTAGCACCCTCAAAGGAGTCAAAGGCAGCCCTATTGGAGAACTTTGACACATCTTGGATATGCTTTAACAGAAGCAGGAACTCCTCTTTTCTATCCTCTGGAATAAAGGGGAGAAAATCTTGTACTTTAAGAGCAAGCTCCTTTAGAAACATGCCCATATAGAGGCTGTAGGAGTTGATCCTGGCAATAAGCATACTAGCCTGAAAGATTTTCCTGCCAAAAGCATGCAAAGTTCTACATTCTCTTCCTGGAGGGGTAGAAGAGTGCCTTTTGGTACTCTTAATCTTTTTCATAGCAGACTTCACCACAATAGAATGGTGAGGAAGCTGGGTTTTTTGAAAACCAGGAGAAGGAGGGACCCGATACATGGTATCCAACCGACGAGAATGTGGAGATAGTGTAAGAGGAGCCTCCCATAAATCCATCATATGTTCTTGGAGAATATTATGAATGGGTAAGGTGACTGCCTCTTTGGGAACCTTAGAGTATCCTAAAATGTCTAATTTTTGAGCTCTAGGTTCCTTTTCAGAGGATACTGTAATGGAAAGTCCCTTGGCAACTTCCAAGATGAAGTCCTGAAAGGACAAGTCCTCTGGAGGAGACATTCTTCTCTTTGGGGAAGAAGGCTCCTCAGGAAGAATAAGGGATGCTTCATCAGAATCATCTGAGGTATCGGCATCCTCAGAAGACTCGAAGTATCGCCTACTTGCTTCCAGAGATTGATACGGGTACCGACCGGTATCGACCTCGGGCGTACCGGGAGCCGGGTTGGTACCAAAAATATTGCGGGAAGCAAAAACCGGTACCGGCCTTCTACTGGAAGTAGATGCTCTGGGTACCGGTATCGGTTGTGGTACCGGAACCGGGGTCGGAACCGACGGTTGCGGTACCGAGGGCGTCGCAGCATTAATAAAAGCCATTATGGCCTGCTGCATGGATTGTACCGTAGTACCCATTGACGCCACAACTGCCTGGATGTCGGTACCGGTTTGAGCCGGTACCCCAGAGCAGTCTAACAGGTGATCGGTCGAGGCCGTGCCATCGATGTCAACCTGTAACCCCATAGGAAGAGCTTTGGAAGCCGGAGCTTCCCGCCGGGGTTGTTTGGCTGGGGCAGGGTCTTCAGGGTCGAACCCAAGGGCCTCTCTCTGCTTTGAGGGAGATTTGCCCCTTGAAGACTTGCCCGAGGAATGTTTGGTTACCTGAGATCCATCTGGAGATGAAGACCTGGATGATGCTGATGCTGGATTATCTGCAGAAAACAGCACATGAAATTTAGCTGCTCGGTTCTGTAAGCCCCGTTTGGACATCAGAGAGCAGGATGGACAATCCAAAACCGAATGGTCAGGGCCCAAACATTTAAGACACCACTCATGGGTGTCTGTGACTGAAATAGTACCAGAGCACTTGGTGCATTTTTTAAAACCAGAAGATGGTTTCTCCATGAGGGAGAATTTGTAAAGGCCGGTAGGCCTTACAAAAAGAAATACACCAAGTGTGGAAAAAGAAAAATATATATATATTTTTTTTTTTAAAGAAACAAAGAAGTAAAGACCGGCGGTACCGGTTCGGAATCGGGGAAGGCAGATACACGGTCAGAACAACTTTTAAAAACAAGAAATTCTTCAGCGGTGACAGGAACACGACCTGCTGGCTCCGCGGAAAAAGAAGAACTGAGGAGAGTTGGTCAGGAAGGCGGGAAGGCAGCGTGCATGCGCTGTGGGAAGCCCCAAAAACTTTCCTTTTGGGAAGCTGGGGAGCTTTCCCGCGCAGGCTCCGTCGGTACCGACGTACCCATATGTGAGGACTCATTCCTGCTTGTTCCTGGAGATAAAATTTACCAAAGATTAGAGATGTCGGTAAACATGTCCATCGGGCTACACAGAAAAATGACTGGAGATAAAATGCCGCTGCAGCAGCAGGCGGGAAGATGGCGTGCATGTGCAGTAAAACCTCCCAATAGTTTCCATTAGTAGCTTTTGAGCATTCCTGCATGGGCTGCATCAGATGTCACCCATACATGAGGACTTCATTCCTGCTTGTCCACAGAGAAAAGCTGTTAGTGTAGCTGTGTTTTAAAAAGGTTTTGACAAGTTCCTGGAGGAAAGTAGACATGGGGAAATCTATTGCTTACTACTGGAATTAGCAGCATGGAATCTGTCTACCTTTTGTGATCCTGACAGATACTTGTGACCTGGACTGGTCGCTGTTGGAAACAGGATACTAGGGCTTGATGGACCTTTAGTCTGACCCAGTATGGCATATCTTATGTTCTTAGCTTATAAGAATATCCTAGATCCCTTTCCTGTTTGATAGTTGCTAGCTGTTGCCTTCTTAATTAATAAATGGTTAATAGATTTCTTAGTCCTAAGTACATTTTACATTCAATCACAGCAGAGCATAGCTTGACCATCCTTTCAGAGTTTTCAAGTCTTCTGCCATATTTCCCATGCCTTCCAGCCTCTCTATAGCAGATTTTGTATCCTCTACAACATCATAATTCTCTTTCAAGTTCTTCCACAACATCACCAATAAAGATACTAGCTTCATGCGTGATGAAAGCAAATACACTAAAAACACCAAATGTACTTAATAGTTTCATTAGGGTTCTGCTTAAATTACACTTGCACTTTTCGATTACACACTCCTTTGCCATCCTCTTACTAAATAGGCAACATGGATCCTATGTCAAATACAGGATTCTATGACAACATCCTGGAGATTTTATCATGTTGTGAATAAATCTGCTACCTTTGGTGTAACTGCCAGCCTGGAAAAAACTCTTCTTTATTCAGTGCCAGGAGCACCCTGATATCCTGGGTGCATATATCATCAGTCTGAGTAATTGCAAAGCAGGAATCGGTAACTCTTCATGAATCTCAGCCACTTACCTGTCTGAGTATTTGTTTACCTTATTAACATGCCTTAGGGTAAGGCTACAATGCATGATTTACCTTAACATCATCATGCTGTCCAGAAAATAGAGTGGTGACTTGAGTAACCAAATAATGAAAAGCTGCTAGTGCAACCATCCCACAGCAAAGAGTGCTCTTTTTAAGCACTGATGCCTTTATCTTTGAGAAAATCAACCTTCAGCTAGAAGAGTCAAATTCATAATTCAGTTGAAGGAAGTAAAGTTTAGAAGGTGAGAGGGGAGGGGGAAATAAGCGATTGCTAGACCACTCAGCCCAATCAACAAAGAGCAAGGGGGTAAAGTGCATATCAACTTTGAAACTGCCTCCTTGATGAAGGAAGAGTGATTAGCTGCAGCAAAAACATTATCTGGTTGAAGAATGATGCCCACAATCGTAACTGCTTTACCTGCACTTGAAAATGGAAGAAAGATTCAGTAATTCCTCTTTTTGTTGCAAATGCTACACTTCGGCAGGAACTTGACATCAATTTTATCAGCATCATAAATTCAAATTAAGGACCACAGGCAACATTTTCAGAAAGGGCTTCCAGAGCAGGGAATGAGGTGGGAGGGAGGCCTCCTCTAAAAATTTATGAGAGACTGTAAGTGGGCCCTCCTCCACTGCGGGGGCTGTTTGGGCAAAATCATAGCCACTAGATTTTAAGCATATTTACTGCAGATTTAAAAAAAAAAAAAAAAAAAACCCACAAAAACAACAATGCAAAGTCCAAACTAGTTTAGCAGTTAAAATAGTCTACACAAACCAACAGTCCTTTCAAAAGTCACTTGTGGTAATGAAAGCTGAAAATAAATAAAAGAGTCAAGTTTGATATGCTGCTGCCCAGTCTCGTGCTGGAATGTGACATGTTAACACTAGAATGCTTTACTGATAAGAACATAAAAAGAATTAAATCGGTTGCCTTTATATAAGAAAGGACAATGGATGTTATATTGCAGTATTTGTAAGGCACAACACTGAGCTACCAGCTCCATTCTTTATCTCACATGTAGACAGGTCCTATATAAACTGTGACCAGAATGTATATTTGTCTGCAAATCCCATAAAATAAATTAATTTAAAGAAATTAAAATTGGTACTATGGTCACTTCTGACAGATGCAGTTAAGGTGGTTTAAATTAGATGGGAAGCAGGAGACCCATGCACTCAATGCCCAATGAAGAACTGAAGTGACAGTACTGTTGTGTAGGTCATACACAATGCCACTCAGTTTACAAGTTTTTTCTCAGACTTAATTCAAAAACAGCAACATATGCATTGCAAATATTTCTGAATGTCTATGAGACCTAAGCAACTTTTTCCATTTCCGTTTCCCTACTTCTTGGAGGATATCAATACAGGTTTTTTTAAATTTGCATTTAAAAAGTCTTACAAAAGAAACAATACATAAAAAATATTTAACCAAAATAAAGTGGACACAGCAGACAAGGCTCACTGCATAGCATTACTAAACACTATTAACTACATCAAATAGGAGACTATATAAAACAGAAATCTTATATGCTTTTCCATTGTAAAAATGCCTCCAACTGTTTAACCTCAACAAATACATATCTATTACCCTGATAGGAAACAAGACATTTACATAGAAAATGGAGTGTGAAGGAAGCAACCAGGGACAAGACCTTAGATTGTAGCTCCAAGAATGCTTTCCTTCATTTCTGCGTATTCCTAGTAACATCTGGAAAAACCTGGATCACTTGCCCATAAAGCATAGTTACTCACCTGTAACAGGTGATCTCCGGGAACAGCAGGAATTTGGTCTTCACATATGGGTAACGTCGGTACCTACAGAGCCTGCATGGGAACGCTCCCCAGCATCCAATAGGAAAGCTTTTGGGAGTATCCCACAGTGCCTGCGTGCTGCCTTCCCGCCTTTCCCAACTGCCCCTCTCCAGTTGAGTTTAAAGCTGAGACAAAAGAGAGAGGGAAAGAGAGAGATAGAGAGATACAACTCCTAGGGGAGGTGGGTGGATTGTGAAGACTAAATTCCTGCTGTTCCTGGAGATCATCTGTTACAGGTGAGCAACTATGCTATCTCCAGGAACAAGAAGGAATGTAGCCTTCACATATGGGGACTCCCTAGTTACAGATGCCAGGGAGAAGACCCCAGACGTTGTGTGCCCTTGTGAAAGGGCTCCACTTCCCCCCATGGATCTCTGGCATCCTACCAGGGATGGTGGGTAGGAGTTGATTAAGTATGGAACAGGTGTTGAAGAACAGCCTGACCAAACAAGGCATCCCGGCGGGAGTCCTTGTCTAAGCAGTAATGGGCTATGAAGGTATGAACCGAAGTCCAAGTAGCTGCTCGGCAGATGTCGTCAATAGACACAGAGTGAAGATGAGCCATAGAGGCTGCCATGGCTCTCACATTGTGAGTTGTGACATGGCCTTCCAAAGGAAGGTTTTTACTCTCATAGGCAAAGGTTATACACTGTGCAATCCAGTTGGACAGTGTTCTTTTGGAGACTGGAAGTCCCAAATGACTAGGATGAAAAGCATCAAAAAGTTGAGAGGACTTCCTATGTTGCTGTGTTCTTTGTAAGTAAAAGGCCAGAGCCCTTTTACAATCCAAAGTATCAAGATTCCTTTCTGCATTTGAGGCATGAGGCCTTGGGAAGAATACAGGAAGGTAAACTGCTTGGTTTAAATGAAAAGGTGACACCACCTTTGGCATAAAATGTGGATGAGTCCTAAGGACTACCTTATCATGATGGAACCTTGTATAAGGAGGATCAGCCACCAATGCTTGCAGTTCACTGATGCGACGTGCTGATGTGATTGCAATAAGAAAGATGACCTTCCAGGAAAGGAATTTCAAAGAGGTAGTGGCTAAAGGTTCAAAAGGTGGCTTCATAAGCTGACCAACAACCAAATTTAAATCCCATGCCACCGGAGGCGGTCTAATGGGAGGCTCTGTTAAAAGGAGGCCTCTCATGAACTTTGCTACAAGGGGATGAGAGGAGACAGGTTGTCCATTTAGAGGCCTGAGGGAAGCTGCAATAGCACTCAGATGGACTCTTACTGAATTTGTCTTAAGGCCTGCATTAGAGAGATGCAGGAGATACTCCAGCAACGATTCCAGAGCTATTGACCGAGGGTTAAGACCCCTTCCAGAACACCAGATGGTAAACATTTTCCACTTGAAGGCGTAAGAACGTCTAGTGGAAGGTTTTCTGGAAGCATGAAGAACATCTTTCACTTGTTGAGAAAGAGGAAGATCCTGGAGATCTAGGCCTTCAGCAACCAAACCCTGAGATGCAGAGACTGGGGATTGGGATGCCACAATTTTCCGTCCTCCTGAGAGAGGAGGTCTGGAGCAGACCCTAACTCTAGGGAGGGAGCTTGAGAGAGATGTAGAAGCAGAGGGTACCATACTTGCCGTGGCCAATGTGGAGCTATGAGAATCATGTGGCCTCTGTCTCTCTGAAGCTTGAATAGGGTTTTGGGAATTAGGGGAATGGGTGGAAAGGCATACAGGAAGTCTTGATCCCAGTGAAGGAGGAAAGCATCCCTTGCCTGAGCCCTCTGAGCCGGAGTTCTGGAACAGAACCGGGGAAGTTTGGCATTCCACGGACTTGCAAAGAGGTCTATGTCCGGGGTTCCCCAAATTTGAAAAATCTTGGATACCTGGTCCATATGTAGGGACCACTCGTATGGAAGCAGAACTCGACTGAGTCTGTCTGCCCAAGAGTTTTGAACACCTGGGAGATAGACTGCCAGAAGATGAATGTGATGCTCTCTGGCGAGGGCCCACAGTCGTAGAGATTCGTTGCAAAGTGAGAGAGAGCCAGTTCCTCCCTGCTTGTTTATATAGAACATGGCTACCTGATTGTCCGTGTGGACAAGGACTGTCTTGTGGCTGAGCAGGGTGTGGAAAACTCGCAGTGCAAGGAAGATTGCTCTGAATTCCAAGAGATTGATATGTAGACCTGTCTCCTGTGGGGACCAGATGCCTTGGGTGGAGAGGTCCTGAAGATGAGCTCCCCAGCCCATTGGAGAAGCATCTGTTGTAAGAGTTGCCTGGGGTAGAGGCTGTTGAAAGGGAGACCCCAGCAACAGGTTTTGAGGGGACTTCCACCACTGGAGGGACAAAATGAGGTGACTTGTGTTTGCTATTTTGTCTGACAGGCAGCCTAATGCCTGGGTCCATTGGGTGGATAAAGTCCACTGAGCTGCTCTCATGTGAAGGCGAGCATATGGTACCAAATGAACGGTGTATGCCATGTGGCCTAGCAACTAACATTTCTCGAGCAGTTAGTAGGGGTTTTGACTGTGCTTGAGAAGCTAACTGCATCAAGCGAAGGCAACGGGCCTGAGGAAGATAGGCCCTTGCCCTTGTGGTATCCAGCAACGCCCCTATAAACTCCAGGGACTGAGTAGGGATCAAATTGGATTTTGGGATGTTTATTACCAGCCCTAAATATTGAAGGATACGCATTGTGCAGGTTACAGCAGTCTTGGCCTCTGATTGAGTGGGAGCTCGAATGAGCCAGTCGTCCAGATAAGGGAAGACAAATATTCCCAGGGTGCGCAGAAAAGCAGCAACTACTGCCATGCATTTCGTGAACACCCTTGGTGCAGAGGCCAGGCCAAAGGGGAGCACTCTGTATTGATAGTGCTTCTCCTGGAAAAGGAACCGAAGGAACCTTCTGTGAGTTGGATGGATGAGAACATGAGTGTACGCATCCTTGAGATCTAGAGAACAAAGCCAATCCTGACTTTGAAGGTATGGCAGCAGAGTTCCTAGAGAAACCATCTTGAATTTTTCCTTGACTAGGAATCTGTTCAACTCTCTGAGATCTAAAATGGGTCTGAAGCCCCCTGTTTTCTTTGGGATAAGAAAATAGGGGGAGTAGAACCCTGTGCCTTGTTGTTGAGAAGGCACTTCCTCTATTGCCCCTTGGGCTAGAAGAGTGGCAACCTCCTGCTCTAACAGACTGAGGAGGGAGGTTGGAGAATTGAACTGGTGCACTCTTGTGAGAGGGGGCAAGCTGGAAAAATGAAGTTTGTACCCCTCTCTTATGATGGAGTGTGTCCAATGCTCTGCTGTGATTTGCCCCCATCTGGGAGCAAAGTGACATAACCTTCCCGGAATGGTGGAGGGCTCTGGTTGTTCTAGAGCCAGGAAGGCTAAGTTCTCTAGCAGAAAGTCAAAGGCCCTGAGGGGACTGAGACTGCTGGGCTGGAGCAGGCCTCGCAGCCTTTGCCTTAGTCTGTTTGGAGGATTGCTGACGTTTGGAAGGGAAGTGAGCTGCAGAAGATGCTCTCTGACTATGAGCAGGATAGGATCTTCCCTTTTTAGAAAAAGGTGTTTTCTTGAACAACCTTTTCTTAGCAGGAGCAGCTGTAGATTTGGATAGTCTATCCAAAGCAGAATTTTCAGCATCCATCTGATTGGGTTTTGCTTGCCAATCCTTACCAAACAGATTTTCACCTGTACAAGGGATATTTCCCAATTCATCTTGGACCCAGGTCTCCAAATCAGATGCTTGAAGCCAAGCAATCCTACGTGCACCTATAGCTATAGCTGAGGCTCTGCTTACGCATTCAAAGGAGTCGAAAGCTGCACGGTTGGAGAATTTGGAGATTTCCTGGGCATGTTTGAGCCCAGAGAGAAATTCTTGCCTTTTATTGTCAGACATAAAAGGACTTAAAGTTTGCAAATGGTCAGTGACTTCTTTTAAGAACATTCCCATGTAGAGACTAGAATTAATTCTCGCAGCAAGCATGGAAGCTTGGAAGATTTCTACCAAAGGCATCTACATTCACGTCCTGGAGGATTAGAGGCATGTCTCTTGGCACTTCTAATCTTTCTCATTGCAGACTCACCCACAATAGAGTGGTGAGGAAGCTGAGTTTTATGGAAACCAGGACAAGGAGGGACACGATACATGGTGTCCAACCTGCGAGAATGAGGAGAGGTGGTTAGAGGTGCTTCCCACATCCTTAACATGAGATCATACAGAATTTCATGAATAGGCAAGGTAGCTGCCTCTTTAGGAGTTTTAGGATATTGTAGAATACCTAACTCCTTAGCTCTAGGCTCTGACTCTGTGGCTACTGTAATAGAGAGACCCCGAGCCACCTCTCTGATAAAGTCTTGAAAAGACAAGTTCTGTGGAGGAGACATCCTTTGTTTAGGAGAGGACTCCTGTGGAAGAAGCATCGCTGCATCGACAGACTCTTCAGAATCCTCAGAGTCATCAGAGGAATCGAAGTATCGTCTGTCGGGATGCTCTTGCAAAGCCCGATACCCGTACCGACCGGGGTCGGTATCGGGAATCATCGGTACCCGGGTATCGGTACCGGAGGGCTGCAGAGGGCAGGGTACTGGCATGGCAGACACCGATGCCGATGCCACCGGTACCGGAATCGGTACCGATGGCGATAACGGAGCCGGTACCTGAAGAGTAGTCTGTTGCGGTACCATGGGCGTCGATGCCACAAGGAAAGCCGCCAGACTGCGTTCGATGGACAGAATCCTCTGATACATCGATGCTGCCAATGCCTGGAAGTCGGTACCGGTGGAGTCCACCGGTACCCCAGAGCATGGCACCAGGAGATCTGTTGAGGCCACGCCATCTAGATCATCCTGGAACCCCGATGATGATGCTTTAGAAGCCGAAGCCTCCCGCCGGGGTAATTTTGCCGGTGCAGAATCCTCGAGGGCAAGGCCAGGGGCATCTCGATGCTTAGAAGGAGATTTGCCCTTCGAGGACCGGCTGAATTTATGTTTAGTTACCTGAGATCCATGTGAGGAAGAAGAAGCCCTGGAAGACGTCGATGCCACTGAAGCCGCATCAGAGGGAAACAGGGTACTGAGCTTGGCAGCTCGGTTCTGTCGACTTCTCTTAGACATCATGGAACAGGACACACAATCTTTAATGGAATGGTCAGGGCCTAAACATTTGAGACACCAGTCATGGGTGTCGGTGACGGATATAGTACCACTAATTTTGTGCACTTCTTAAATCCTGAGGCAGGTTTTTCCATATTTAAGGAAAAAGGTTTTGGGCCTAAGGCCCAAAACTGAAGTACACCTGAAGAAAAAATAGAAGGTCTTTTTTTTTTTAAGAAAAGAATAAGAACCGGCGGTACCGGTATAGCGTCAAGGAAGGCAGATGCGTACAGAAAAGAAATAAAGAAAAAATAAAGAAATTCTTCTGCGGTGACAGGAACATGACCTGCTGGCTCCGCGGAAAAAGAACAACTGAGGAGAGACAGTTGGAAAGGCGGGAAGGCAGCACGCAGGCGCTGTGGGATGCTCCCAAAAGCTTTCTGATTGGACGCTGGGGAGCGTTCCCGTGCAGGCTCCGTCGGTACCGACGTACCCATATGTGAAGACTCATTCCTGCTTGTTCCTGGAGATAGACAATTCCAGAGGTGTGTTTTGGGAATAGGTCGTAAAACATGCATAGACTGCATTTTCATTTCTAAGTGCATTACTGTTCATGAAAAAAGCCCTACCCCATAAAAGCAGGTGCAACATCCATATCCACAGCACGTTTCAAAATGAAAGTGTACACATGCCTTCTCTTTGAAAACAGGTGCAAGACAAAAGGTAGAAGTACTTGCAAATTTTGTCCCAATATAGACAGTTTCAAAATTGTCCCTTTAAAGCCAAAGTTTAAGAATCTATTAAGGTGCTATACTCAAAACATCCATACCGTTTTATAGCAAATTCACTGTTTACGTATTCACATCAATTTGGTAAATCACCTTTATCATATAGATTTGAGGCACTCTACAACAAATAAAAAGTCTACAGTAATACGATCAAACTTTAAAATACCTTGCTCATCAATATTATATCCCCACTCTTCAGCACTCCATCATAAGATACAGCCATTTACAGTAATTTTACTATTAAAGATCATCGGCCCCCCATCATATCAAACTCCTATCATTTCTCATCCTTGGCCCCGTTATCTTAAAATTCAGACTAATTTTCCAGCTATCAATTTGAGCAGACAACTAAACATTAAGGTAGTTTCCCCAGCCTTAAATGCATTATTTTGCCCTTCTTTGCCCATATAAAACTTTCTAGGGTGCTAGTAGTGTTGCTATTCCTAATTATACAGGAATCAGACTCCTCTCATTCATTCATCAGATTTTTTCCTGAATTGCAAATAGTAGATGCAACTGTGTATTTTCTTAGGCAATTTTTCTAAGAGCAGATACTGTTATAAAAAAATCATCACAGGTTTAACTTTTATGAGCAGATCCATCTTGTCCCATGGATAAACAGCGTTTTTTTTTCCTAACAACTGAACAGATGTCTCTGAAGGTGTTTTGGAACTATCCTATTTACCAACTTGAAAGCAATGGTCAGCATCAGTTGTTACAAAAATTCAGCAGTGAGACTGATCACAGGTTTGTAAAGATATAACCACGTCATTCCAGCTTTAAAGATCTTCCATTTGCTGCCAGTTGCTTCAAGAATTTGTTACAAATCTCTTTTGATCACTTACAAAGTACTGCGAACCAGCCAGCCATCACAACTCTCAGAGCATCTTGTTCCACACTGTTCTTATGATCTGCCAGGTCACAATACCTTAAACCAGCTTCGCCTTCCTCCTCTGGCACAAATAATCAGAGAAATAACTAGGCAGAAAACTTTTTCCTACTTGGGTCCTGTACAGTGGAACATGCTACTTCTAGATCTTAGAACAGAAGCAAATATAACTGCCTTCAAAACCAAACTAAGGGCTTACATTTTTGCAGAACCTTTGGAAAGCAAATGGCCTGTCTGACTTGGCAACCTTCTAAGTTTCCTCTATATCAATGCTTCTCAACATTTTTATTTTCTGGCACACTTTTGAGTTTGTTCAGTCTCTTCTCTGCCCCCTCCCCTCCTCTATTTCCTTATCCTATCTCTCTATCTGCTATCCTGTCTAAACTATGGTGTTCCTTTCATTTTTCTACACAGCCAAATTTTGTTTGTAAACCACTCTAATGCCCTTCTGCCTGGGCAGTATATCAAGAATTTCAATAAAGATAAAGATACATGAGTGTACTCTTCTTTTTAATTTTTTTCAATTTCTCTGTTTTCCTCATAAAGAGTTTTGTAAACTGTTTTGTTAGGTTGTAAGGCTGATCTTCCTGTTCTTTTGACTGTGCTCTTTGCTTTATAAAATGTTGAATTTCTTTCTCTCTTATGTAAACCGCTTTGTTGGGCTGTAAGGCTTTAGAGGCGGTACAGCAAAATCGTCAATGAATTAAACTAAACTAAGATTGGATCAACAGAGGGAGGGTGATGAGAAAGCCGTTGAACAAAGTGGAGGCAGGAAGGAACATTGGGGTGTGCTAGATTCCAAGGGGAAAGAGACAGATGGATGACCATCAGAGGCAACCAGAAAGGAGCGATTGAGTGAATCTTAGCACTCTTTGCCCGCTTCAAGGCAGATTTGACCACAATGGAATTGTGGGGTAAAGCATAGTTACTTACCTGTAACAGGTGATCTTTGGGAACAGCAGGAATAAGTCTTCACATATGGGTACGTCGGTACCGACGGAGCCTGCGCGGGAACGCTCCCCAGCGTCCAATCAGAAAGCTTTTGGGAGCATCCCACAGCGCCTGCGTGCTGCCTTCCCACATTTCCAACTGTCTCTCCTCAGTTGAGTTTTATAGCTGAGACAAAGAGGGAGAGAGAGGGAAAGGAAAGAGAGATAGAGAGAGAGACAACTCCTAGGGGAGGTGGGTGGGTTGTGAAGACTTATTCCTGCTGTTCCCAGAGATCCCCTGTTACAGGTAAGTAACTGTGCTATCTCCAGGAACAAGCAGGAATGAGTCTTCACATATGGGGACTCCCTAGCTTTAGATGCCAGGGAGAGAGCCCATAAGTTGTGTGTCCCTGGGACACGGCTGCACTTCCCCACCTGGATCTCTGGCATCCCATGAGGGATGGTGGGTAGGAGTTGATTAAGTATGGAACAGGTGTTTGAGAACAGCCTGACCAAACAAAGCATCCCGGCGGGAGTCCTTGTCCAAGCAGTAATGGGCTGTGAAGGTATGAACCGAGGCCCAAGTGGCTGCTCGACAGATGTGGTCGATAGACACAGAGTTCAGATGAGCCATTGAGGCTGCCATGGCTCTCACATTGTGAGCTGTGACATGGCCCTCCAGAGAAAGATTCTTGCTTTGATAGGCGAAAGAAATACATTGGGCAATCCAGTTAGAAAGTGTTCTCTTGGAGACTGGTTGTCCCAAATGAGAAGGATCAAAGGCAACAAAGAGTTGGGAAGACTTTCTATGTTGCTGTGTCCTTTGTAAGTAAAAAGCCAGAGCTCTTTTACAGTCCAGGGTATGAAGATTCCTCTCTGCACTTGATGCATGAGGTCCTGGAAAAAAAAGACAGGTAGGTAGACCTCTTGGTCGAGGTGAAAAGGCGAGACCACCTTAGGCATAAAGTGTGGATTAGTCTTAGGGACCACCTTGTCATGATGGAACCTTGTATAAGGTGGATTAGCTACTAGTGCTTGCAATTCACTGATGCGGCATGCTGATGTGATTGCAATGAGAAAGATAACCTTCCAAGAAAGGTATTTCAAGGAGGTGGTAGCTAAAGGTTTGAAAGGCGGCTTCATAAGCTGACCAAGAACCAAATTTAAGTCCCATGCCACCGGGGGGTGGTCTAATGGGAGGCTTTGTTAAAAGGAGGCCTCTCATGAACCTCGCTACAAGAGGATGAGAGGAAACAGGTTGTCCATTTAGAGGCTTGAGGGAAGCTGCAATAGCACTCAAATGGACTCTTACTGAATTTGTCTTAAGGCCTGCATTAGACAGATGGAGATACTCCAGCAACGATTCCAGAGGTATGGCACTGGGGTTAAGACGCTTCTCAGAACACCAGATGGTAAACCTTTTCCACTTGAAAGCGTAAGAACGTCTAGTGGAAGGTTTTCTGGAGGCATAAAGAACATCTTTCACTTGTTGAGAAAGATGAAGATCCTGGAGATCTAGGCCTTCAGCAACCAAGCGCTGAGATGCAGAGACTGGGGATTGGGATGCCACAACTTTCCGTTCTCCTGAGAGAGGAGGTCTGGAGCAGACCCTAACTCTAGGGAGGGAGCTTGAGAGAGATGTAGAAGCAGAGGGTACCACACTTGCCGTGGCCAGTGTGGAGCTATGAGAATCATGTGGCCTCTGTCTCTCTGAAGCTTGAACAGGGTTTTGGGAATTAGGGGAATGGGTGGAAAAGCATACAGGAAGTCTTGACCCCAATGAAGGAGGAAAGCATCCCTTGCCTGAGCCCTCTGAGCCGGAGTTCTGGAACAGAACCAGGGAAGTTTGGCATTCCATGGACTTGCAAAGAGGTCTATGTCCGGGGTTCCCCAAATTTGAAAAATCTTGGATACCTGGTCCATATGTAGGGACCACTCGTGTGGAAGCAGAACTTGACTGAATCTGTCTGCCCAACAGTTTTGAACACCTGGAAGATAGACTGCCAGAAGATAAATGTGATGCTCTCTGGCAAGAGCCCACAGTCGCAGAGCTTCGTTGCAAAGCGACAGAGAGCCAGTTTCTCCCTGCTTGTTTATATAGAACATGGCTACCTGATTGGAAGGAAGATTGCTCTGAGTTCCAAGAGACTGATATGTAGACAAGTCTCCTGTGGGGACCAGATGCCCTGGGTGGAGAGGTCCTGAAGATGAGCTCCCCAGCCCATTGGAGAAGCATCTGTTGTAAGAGTTGCCTGGGGTAGAGGCTGTTGAAAGGGGGACCCCAGCAACAAGTTTTGAAGGGACTTCCACCACTGGAGGGACAAAATGAGGCAACTTGTGTTTGCTATTTTGTCTGACAGGCAGCCTAATGCCTGGGTCCATTGGGTGGATAAAGTCCACTGAGGTGCTCTCTTGTGAAGGCGAGCATATGGTACCACATGAACGGTGGATGCCACGTGGCCTAGCAACTGTAACATCTCTCGAGCAGTTAGTAGGGGTTTCAACTCTGCTTGAGAAGCTAACTGCATCAAGCGAAGGCAACGGGCCTGGGGAAGATAGGCCCTTGCCCTTGTGGTATCCAGCAACGCCCCTATAAACTCCAGGGACTGAGTAGGGATCAAATTGGATTTTGGGATGTTTATTACCAACCCTAAATACTGAAGGATACGCATTGTGCAGGTTAGAGAAGTCTTGGCCTCTGATTGAGTGGGAGCTCGAATGAGCCAGTCGTCCAGGTAAGGGAAGACAAATATTCCCAGGGTGCGCAGAAAAGCAGCAACCACTGCCATGCATTTCGTGAACACCCTTGGTGCAGAGGCCAGACCAAAGGGGAGCACTCTGAATTGATAGTGCTTGCCCTGAAAAAGGAACCGAAGGAACCTTCTGTGAGTTGGATGGATGAGAACATGAGTGTACGCATCCTTGAGATCTACAGAACAAAGCCAATCCTGACGCTGAAGGTATGGCAGCAGAGTTCCTAGAGAAACCATCTTGAATTTTTCTTTGACTAGGAATCTGTTTACCTCTCTGAGATCTAAGATGGGTCTGAAGCCCCCAGTTTTCTTTGGAATAAGAAAATAGGGGGAGTAGAACCCCCGTGCCCTGTTGTTGAAAAGGCACTTCTTCTATTGCCCCCTGGGCTGGAAGAGTGGCAACCTCCTGCTCCAACAGGCTGAGGAGGGAGGTTGGAGAATTGAACTGGTGCACTCTTGTGAGAGGGGGCAAGCTGGAAAAATGAAGTTTGTACCCCTCTCTTATGATGGAGAGTGCCCAATGCTCTGGTGTAATTTGCCCCCACCTGGGAGCAAAGTGACATAACCTTCCTGGAATGGTGGAGGGCTCTGGTCGTTCTAGAGCCAGGAAGGCTAAGTTCTCTAGCAGAAAGTCAAAGGCCCTGAGGGGGCTGAGATTGCTGGGCTGGAGCAGGCCTCGCCGCCTTTGCTTTGCTCTGTTTGGAGGATTGCTGACGTTTGGAAGGGAAATGAGCTGCAGATGCCCGCTGACTATAAGCAGGATAGAATCTTCCCTTTTTAGAAAAAGGTGTTTTCTTGAACAACCTTTTCTTAGCAGGAGCAGCTGTGGATTTGGATAGTCTATCCAAAGCAGAATTTTCAGCATCCATCTGATTGGCTTTTGCTTGCCAATCCTTACCAAACAGGTTCTCACCTGTACAAGGGATATTTCCCAATTCATCTTGAACCCAGATCTCCAAATCAGATGCTTGAAGCCAAGCAATCCTACGTGCACCTATGGCAATAGCTGAGGCTCTGCTTACACATTCAAAGGAGTCGAAAGCTGCACGGTTGGAGAATTTGGAGATATCCTGGGCATGCTTGAGCCCAGTGAGAAATTCTTGCCTTTTATCTTCGACATAAAAGGACTTAAAGTCTGCAAATGGTCAGTGACTTCTTTTAAGAACAGTCCCATGTAGAGACTATAAAAATTAATTCTCGCAGCAAGCATGGAAGCCTGGAAGACTCTTCTACCAAAAGCATCCAGGGTTCTACATTCACGTCCTGGAGGATTAGAGGCATGTCTCTTGGCACTTCTAATCTTTCTCATTGCAGACTCAACCACAATAGAGTGGTGAGGAAGCTGAGTTTTATGGAAACCAGGACAAGGAGGGACACGATACATGGTGTCCAACCTGCGAGAATGAGGAGAGGTGGTTAGAGGTGCTTCCCACATCCTTAACAGGAGATCATACAGAATCTCATGAATAGGCAAGGTAGCTGCCTCTTTAGGAGTTTTAGGATATTGTAGAATATCTAACTCCTTAGCTCTAGGCTCTGACTCTGTGGCTACTGTAATAGAGAGACCCCGAGCCACCTCTCTGATAAAGTCTTGAAAAGACAAGTCCTCTGGAGGAGACATCCTTCGTTTAGGAGAGGACTCCTGTGGAAGAAGCATCGCTGCATCGACAGACTCTTCAGAATCCTCAGAGTCATCAGAGGAATCAAAGTATCGTCTGTCGGGATGCTCTTGCAAAGCCCGATACCCGTACCGACCGGGGTCGGTATCGGGAATCATCGGTACAGGGGTATCGGTACCGGAGGGCTGCAGAGGGCAGGGTACCGGCATGGCAGACACCGATGCCGATGCCACCGGTACCGGAATCGGTACCGATGGCGATAACGGAGCCGGTACCTGCGGAGTAGTCTGTTGCGGTACCATGGGCGTTGATGCCACAAGGAAAGCCGCCAGGCTGCGTTCGATGGACAGAATCCTCTGATCCATCGACGCCGCCAATGCCTGGAAGTCAGTACCGGTGGAAGCCACCAGTACCCCAGAGCATGGCACCAGGAGATCTGTCGAGGCCACGCCATCGAGATCATCCTGGAACCCCGATGATGATGCTTTAGGGGCCGAAGCCGCCCGCCGGGGTAACTTTGCCGGTGCAGAATCCTCGAGGGCAAGGCCAGAGGCATCTCGATGCTTAGAAGGAGCTCTACCCTTCGAAGACCGGCTGGATTTATGTTTAGTTACCTGAGATCCATGTGAAGAAGAAGCAGCCCTGGAAGACGTCGATGCCACCGAAGCCGCATCAGAGGGAAACAGGGTACTGAGCTTGGCAGCTCGGTTCTGCCGACCTCTCAGACATCATGGAACAGGACCCACAATCTGTAATGGAATGGTCAGGACCTAAACATTTTAGACACCAGTCATGGGTGTCGGTGACGGAGATAGTACCGCCACATTTTGTGCACTTCTTAAATCCTGAGGCAGGCTTTTCCATATTTGAGGAAAAATGTTTTGGGCCTAAGGCCCAAAACTGAAGTGCAACTGAAGAAAAAGAATGGCAAAAACGTTTTGTTTTGTTTTTTTTACAAGAAGAAAAGAAGAAAGACCGGCGGTACCGGTACAGCGTCGAAGAAGGCAGACGCGACACAGAAGAAATAAAGAAAAAATAAGAAAATTCTTCTGCGGTGACAGGAACACGACCTGCTGGCTCCGCGGAAAAAGAACAACTGAGGAGAGACAGTTGGAAAGGCGGGAAGGCAGCACGCAGACGCTGTGGGATGCTCCCAAAAGCTTTCTGATTGGGCGCTGGGGAGCGTTCCCGCGCAGGCTCCGTCGGTACCGACGTAACCATATGTGAAGACTCATTCCTGCTTGTTCCTGGAGTTTGAGACTTCTCGAACCCCAGAGCCTTTTGGACCCAGTATAGGGAATCGTGTCAGCGACCGATGGCCAGAAGCATGAGCGGTGCCTCCCACAGCCACAGCAACAGCCTCTGCAGAACATGGTGTACAGGAAAAGTCACTGCCTCACAAGGGGCCGAGGGGTATTGGAGGAGTTCTATATCCTTCACCCTTGGTTCCTCTTTTGATTCCAGAGAAAAGGAGATGGGCCTTGGCAAGGTCCCGAACAAAATCCTGGAAGGACAGGTCTTTCAGGGGTGACTGCATGGCTCAGAAGAGGGTGGACATCGATGGTCGCCCTTGCAGTCAGCATGCCGATAGCCCAGGGGCCTTGGACTCTGATAGCGCTGGCCACTGGTATCGATACCTGTCTCCCACCCGATGGACCCAACTGCAGTGGGCAGGGCAAGGTTTCCAGGATCAGCTGGAAGGAGTGCGGTTATGATGCATTCCATGCCATGAAGCCTGCGTTCTGCACTACCTGGTGGCGGTGGATTCCAGAAAAAGAAATTATCAATAAGTAAAACTTCACCTTTCAGATCATCCTGCTAGACCAGTCCAGACAAGTGGGAAGTACCAAAGCTGTTACTTCACTGGGCAGGATGAAACTGCTGCAGCAAGCACCTCAGAGCCCAAACATGCAGCCACCCGAGCTTGAAGATCCAAGCGATAGTGCCTCACAAAAGGTGGACAAAGACGACCACATCACCACTCTACAAATGTCCAAAGCAGAAACAAAATGATGACTCAGCTCAGGACACCACTTGAGCCTGGATAGAGTGCACCTTCAACCCAGCTGGAACAGACATTCCTGCCAGCAGATAGCCCAAACTAATAGCTTTCTTAATCTACCGGCCAAGTGTGGCTTTAGAAGCTGCATGACCCTTACAAGGCCCCACAAAGAGGACAGGTGGTCAGAAAGCCAAAGAGGACTGGCAACCGTGAGGTAGCAGAGAAGCACCCAGCGGACATTCACCAGCCAAAGTCTCTTATCTTTGCCTGAACACTGTTCAGGAGAAAAGGAAAGTAAAGTAAAGAAATGACCTAACAAACGTGGAAGGAGGAAAGCACTTTAGACAAGGAAGGAAGGCACCATATGCAAGGTAATCCCACTAGCTGAGAAGGACAAAAAAAAAAGAGAGAGAGTCCTGACAGGAAAGTGCTTGCAATTTGGAGACACACCACGCCAAAGTGACAGCCACCAAAAACACTGTTTTCAGAGAGAGATCTTTCAATGTAGCCCTTCTCAAGGGTTCAAAGGGAGGACGCTGAAGCAATCAAACAACCAGCGTCAAATCCCATGGGGAACTACCGGACAAACCGGCAGCCGTAACAACCTAACCTCCCCAAGAAAATGGGCCACATTGCGATGGGATCCAAGGGAAAGATCCACTAACAGACCTCGAAAGAAAGAGCAGCCATCTGCATTTTCAAAGAACTCAATGACAGATTCTTATCTAAACCACAACAACAAACAAAAAGCGAGTATCTAAGAACAAGCTTTATTAAAACATATAGTAACTTATGTAGTATATGAGAGCAAATAAAGACCAGTGTGATCCATCTAGTCTGCCCAGCATGGCAGCAAGAGTAGGTGCACCTGCTGCTCCGTGCAGGTCACCCCTCCACATGCCTTTGTTTAGGGGTGTACCAACCACTCCATGTTGGCCATTCCTTATTTGTTGAAATAGTTATGTTTATTTTGATTTTATCCTGTTGCTATAAAGGGATCCACAGTGCCTGTCCCATGCCAGTTTGAATTCAGTCACTGTCTTTGCCCCCACCACTTCCATCGGGAGGGCATTCCAAGCATCCACCACCCTTCTGGTGAAAAACTATTTCCTGCCATTACCACTCAGTTTACCCCCTTGCAGCTTCATGTTATGCCCTCTAGTTTTACAGCTTTCCCATCTTTGGAAGAGGTTTGTTTGTTCATCTGAATCATATCTCCCCTATCCCTCCTCTCCTCCAGAGTGTACACATTTAGGTCTTTAAGTTTCTTCTCATATGTCTCCTGATGCAGGCTCCAAATAATTTTGGTTGCCTTCCTCTGAACCCTTTCCAGTCTTTTTATCTCCTTTGCGAGATACGGTCTCCAAAACCGAACACAATATTCCAAGTGATGCTTTACCAGCGACTTGTACAATGACATTAGTACCTCTTCCTTTCTGCTGGTAATTCCCCCCTGTATGCAACCCAGCATCCTTCTGGCTTTTGCCACCGCCTTGTCACACTGTTTCGCCACCTTGAGATCCTCAGGAAAGAGTAGTTATTCACTTGTAACAGGTGTTCTCCAGGAGCAGCAGGAATCAGTCCTCACATATGGGTGTCATCGGCGCCGATGAAGCCCCAGTAGAGCATTTCCCCAGCTTTCTATGAAAGCCTTTGGGAATGCAGGCACACATACACGGTTCCCTTCCCGTCTAAAGGTGCCATCTTACCTCAGTCAAATGACATAGCTAAGAACAGCACACAAAAATGAAAAAATAAACTATGTACAACTGCAACTCCAAGGGGAGGAGGGAGGGTTGTGAGGACTGATTCCTGCTGCTCCTGGAGAACACCTGTTACAGGTGTGTAACTACTCTTTCTCCAGGACCAAGCAGGAAGTCAGTCCTCACATATGGGTGACTCCCTAGCTCTGGGCTACCGAGGAACCCAGGCTGAACAAGAGTACTCCCTCTAGTCCCAGCAGTAAAGAAAGGCTTTTCAAGGACACAACCTCCACCGGTAGCCCAACAGAGGGCAGGAGGGCAGGAGTTGCCTAAACCTCAAAGAGATTCCGGAGAACTGCTTGGCCAAAAGCACTGTCCCTACGGGACTCCCTCTCCAGGCAGTAATGGGCCGCAAACGTCTGGCTTGAAGACCAAGTTGCAGCCCTGCAGATGTCTACCAAGGGCACAGAGCGGAGATGAGCCACTGAGGAAGCCATTGCCCTGACACGATGGGCCGTGACCCTACCCTGCAAAGGAAGGTCAGCCGCCTTGTAAGCCCAGGTGATACAGTCAGCCACCCAGATGGACAAGGTACGCTTGGACACAGCCAACCCCAACCTATTGGGGTCAAAGGATACGAAGAGCTGAGTAGCCCTTCTATGTCCTTGCGTACGGTCAAGGTAGAAAGATAAGGCCCTCCTACAGTCCAGGGTATGCAGGACTGCTTCAGCCTGGCTAGCATGAGGCCTAGGGAAGAATGTTGGAAGAACCACCTCCTGATTGAGGTGGAAAGAGGAGACAACCTTAGGGAGGAACTTTGGATGAGTCCTGAGGACTACCCTGTTCCTGTAAATCCTGGTGTAAGGCCTGTCACAGACCAGAGCTTGAAGCTCACTTACTCGCCTAGCCGAGGTAAGGGCTATTAGGAAGAGTGCCTTCCAGGAGAGGAAGCGAAGTGGACAAGTAGCCATTGGCTCAAAAGGTGGGCGAGTCAGCTGCTGCAAGACCACATTCAGCTCCCACTCAGGGGCAGGAGGACAGATGGGAGGCTTGAGCAAAAGCAAGCCCCTGAGAAAGCGGGACACCAAGGGGTGACCAGATAGAGACTGCCCCTCTACCAATGAGTGGTGAGCTGCTAGAGCTGAGAGGTGGACCCGAACAGAATTGGACTTAAGTCCCTGATTGGATAAGTGCAGTAAATACTGAAGCACCACTGGCACAGTACAGGAGAAAGGATCCTCTGTATGTAGGTGACACCACACAGAAAACCTCTTCCACTTGAGAGCATAGGTTTTCCTCGTGGACTGTTTCCTAGATGCTAGGACAACCTCCTCAACTTCCTGAAGTAGGCCCCAGGGAGCCAAAACTACCCTTGCAGCCTCTAAGCCATCAAATTGAGAGACTTTAGATTGGGGTGCAGAAGGGAACCCTGGTCTTGTGTGAGAAGGTCGGGTTGCAACCCCAGAGGTAGTGGAGGATCCACCGCCAGTTGAAGCAGAAGAAGAAACCAAGGCTGTCTCGGCCATCTGGGAGCTAACAGCAGGACCGAGGCTTTGTCCTGAAGAATCTTGAAGAGGGTTCGGGCCACCAAGGGCGTGAGAGGAAACGCATAGAGGAGGCCCTGAGACCAAGATATCAGAAAAGCATCCGCTGCTATCCGCAGAGGATGTGGTTGCCTGGAGAAGAACTTTGGCAGTTGCTTGTTCATTGGGCTGGCAAAAAGATCCATTAAAGGAAGACCCCATTTGAAAAAGATCTTCTGAACTACCAAAGGATGCAGCTGCCACTTGTGGGGCTGCAGAATCCTGCTTAACCTGTCTGCCAGGTAGTTGTCCTGGCCTGGAAGATACACAGCCTTGAGGAGCATGTTGTGCTTGAGGGCAAAAGAACACAGGTCCTGAGCCTCCCGACAAAGGATCCTGGACCCAGTTCCGCCCTGTTGGTTCACATAAAACATGGCAACTTGGTTGTCTGTCTGGATCAGGACAGACTGGTGAGTCAGGGTAGGAGTGAAAGCTTTGAGTGCTAAGCGAATAGCCCTGAGTTCGAGGAGATTGATCAGCTGTGCAGCTTCCCAGGGAGACCAGAGTCCCTGGGTGCACTTGCCCAGACAATGCGCTCCCCAGCCTTGCAGGGAGGCATCTGTGGTTAGCATCACCGTGTAACCTGGAATCTGAAAGGGCACCCCTTTCAGCAGATTGGGTGGGTGTAGCCACCAGTTGAGGGAGTGCAGAAATGGTCTGGACACCCTTATCCTGTCTCTGAGGCTGCCTGTGGCCTGGGACCATTGAGTTCGAAGACACCATTGTGCAGGCCTCATATGGAGCCTGGCATTGGGGGTCACATACACTGTCGAAGCCATGTGGCCTAGAAGTCTCAGGCAGAGTCTGGCGGAGACCAGGGACTTGCTGAGAAACTGACTTGCCAAGGCCATCAACCTTTGGGCTCTGTTTTCTGGCAAGAATGCCTTTGCCAGGAGAGAGTCCAGCCTTGCCCCTATGAACTCCAAGTTCTGGGAAGGGAGCAAAGTGGACTTTGCGAAGTTTATGACAAACCCCAGGCGTTGTAGAAGATCAATGGTCCTGAGGGTGGCTCGATTGGCCTCCTGACCCGTCTGACCCCTGATGAGCCAGTCGTCCAGATAGGGGAAGACAAAGATGCCCTGATTTCTCAGGTAGGCTGCCACCACTGCTAAGCACTTTGTAAAGACTCTGGGGGCAGAGGTGAGGCCGAAAGGCAGCACTCTGTACTGATAATGGTTTCCTCCCACGATAAACCTGAGGTACTTTCTGTGGTCTGGATGAATGAGGATGTGAGTGTACACATCCTTTAGATCTAAGGAGCATAGCCAATCTCCCTGCTGGAGGTAGGGCAGAAAGGTTCCAAGAGTAAGCATCTTGAACTTTTCTTTCACTAGGAACTGGTTGAGGTTCCTGAGGTCCAGAATGGGACGAACGCCACCGGTCCTTTTGGGCACCAGGAAATACCTGGAGTAGAATCCGTGACCTTGCAAGTGGGGAGGTACAGGCTCCACCGCCCTGTCCACCAATAGACCCTGAAGCTCCTGACGGAGAAGGTCTGTGTGCAGAGGAGGCCTTGGAGGCTCCCCTGGAAAGTATGGGGGTGGCAGTTGGTGAAAATGGAGGGCATAGCTCTTGTGGACTATCTCCAGCACCCAATTGTCCCCGGTGATAAGGGCAAAGAGGGCGAGACGACCTCCTGTGCAGGTTTGGGAGAGTCAAAAAACCCCACCCTGCTGAGTGGTAGCAGGGGCCTGAGGCTTGGGGGTCCTCTGCCTACGGGGCCCATTACCCTGGCCCTTGGCTTGCTGACCCTGGGGGGCAGCTTGGGCAGCCTGATATTGTGGGTACTGTTTGTAGGCAGTGCCCTTCCTCGAGTAAAAGGGCTTTTTACCCGAGCCCTTCTTTTTATGAGAAGGGGCAGAGGTCTTCCTCGACAGCCTTGTCCGAGTGAGGTGCTCGGTCTCGAGCTGAGCGGCCTTCTCGGTCATGGGCTTGCCAAAAAGGTTTTCACCTCGGCAAGGGACATCGACCAACATGTCCTGAACCCATGGCTTGAGGTCCGATGACTGCAGCCATGCCTGGCGTCGAGCCGCGATGCCGGCTGCCGCAACTCGGGCCGAAGCCTCGAAGCCATCGTAGGCGGCGTGGGACATGAACTTCGAGCAGTCCCGAATCCACGAGGACAAGGACTTAAATCTCTGCAAGGGTTCCCCGGAGAGACCAGCAGAGAACCCGTCCAACTCCTTGGCCAGATCCTGCAAGTACATGCCCATGTACAGCTGGTAAGACTGGACACGGCAAGCAAGCATCGAGCCCTGAAAGCACTTTCTACTGACGCCATCGAGGTTTCGGGCCTCCCTGCCACGAGGCACCGCGGAGTGCATCTTCTGACTCTTCAGACGATGCATGGACGATTCCACAACCATGGAATGGTGTGGTAGCTGTGCCTTCTGAAAGCCAGGGCTCTTCCGGAGTCGATAGATCAAATCGACTCGCTTGCTAAGAACCGGCACCGAGGCTGGTGCCTCCCACATACGGAAGAGGAGCCGTTCCAGCATTGGAGGAACCGGGACAGTAAAGGCCTCCTTCGGAGGAGAGTCATACTGCAGGGCCTCGAGCTCTTCAGCTCGAGGCTCTTCCTCGGGATCTGCCGGAATAGCCAAGGCAGTGGCCATATCCCGGACGAACTCCGAGAACCGGGTGTCCTCCGGGGGGGACCTACTCTGAGGCTCAGACTGCGGTGCGTCTGAAGGGACGCACCGAGTCTTAAAGGTATAAGGAGACTCCTCGTCCTCTGAATCCCAAGCCGACTCGTCCGAGGAAGAGTCGGGGTCCGACCCCGCGGGGCCCTGGAGCACCCGCCCCGACGCCGGAAGCACCAATGTCGACGCCCTCGGTCCCGAACGGGAGGTCGAGGGAGACCGTGACCGAGGTCGACTCCGAGCCACGATGGACTCGAGTATCGGCTCGGTCTCCGGGGTCGACTTCAACGTTGATGTCCCGGTGGTCGGGACAGATGCGCCAGACAGGCTGGCCATCAGTGCCCGCTGCTGCTCCATGAAGGCAGACATTCTGCTCTCCAAGGCTGTCATCCTGAGACTCAGCTCGGGAGACGCATCAGCCACCGACAAGGGCCCCGGCGGCGCCGGGCCCAACGTCGGCTCCCTGGGAGGAGAGTCCATGAGGACTACGGGGCTTACGTGTCCAGCAGACTCCGGCTCCACACGAGGAACTTTGGCAGGTTTCTCCGGTTCCACAGGCCCGGGGTGACGGTCGGGGGTCAGACCTGGCCCTCGAGGAGCCAGGGACCTCCTCCTCCGACACCCTCGCGAGTCGTTTCTTCCTCTTGCGTTCCCGGTCGGGGGACCCCCTGTCCGAGGAGCTTCGACGGTGCTTGAGATCGGAATCCCGAGATGTCGAGGCCTCAGATGAGGTCCGGGCCCGGCCAGAGGCTGAGTCCGAGAAAAGCCTTTGCTTTTGCTGCTGGCGACTTCGTAGTGCCTTGGAAGACATTTTTCCACAGGCCCCGCACGACTTAGAATCGTGGTCGGGACCGAGGCACCGAAGGCAGCAGTAGTGTGTGTCGGTGAGAGACATTAGTTTCTTACACCGATCACACTTCTTAAAACCACTGGAAGCCATCGGGGAAAAAAGAATCCCCGCGAGGTCAAAGGACCGGCCTTCCAGGGAAAAAGAGAAAAAAGGGCGCGAACGCCAGCCACGAAGGGCAAAAACCGAAAAAGAAGAATCGGGCTCGATACCGGTGTACCGAACCCAGCGGGAGGGGAACCGGCGTCGAACCGGTAGAAAAATAGCAAAAATTCGCTGAAAAATCTAATTTTAACCAGGAAAACTGGACACACGTCCGGTGGGCTTTACGGAAAAAAAGAGACTGAGGTAAGATGGCACCTTTAGGCGGGAAGGGAACAGCGCATGCGTGCCTGCATTCCCAAAGGCTTTCATAGAAAGCTGGGGAAATGCTCCGCTGGGGCTTCATCGACGCCGATGACACCCATATGTGAGGACTGACTTCGTGCTTGGTCCTGGAGAACTATCACTCCAAGGTCCTTTTCCTAGTCCTTGCACACCAACCTTTCTGCCCCCTATTGCATACAATTCCCTTGGAGTTTTGCTTCCCAAGTGCATGACACTGCACCTCTTCACATTAAACCTTAACTGCCAAGCATTAGACTATTCTTCCAGCTTTTGTAGATATTTCCTCATGTTCTCCACTCCCTCAGGGGATTCCACTCTGTTGCAAAGTTTCATGTCATCTGCAAAAAGACAGACTTTTCCATTCAGTCCTTCCGCAATATCGCTCACAAATACATTGAACAGTATGGGCCCCAGGACCAAACCCTGGGGCACACCGCTAATCACCTTTCTTTCATCCAAGTGAGTTCCGTTACCATCACCTTCTGTCGTCTGTCATTCAACAAATTTCTGATCCAGTTCACCACCTTGGGACCGATCCTCAAGCTATTGAGTTTATTGATAAGCCTCCTATGAGGAACAGTATCAAAGGCTTTGCTGAAATCTAGGTGGATCACATCCATTGCATGTCCTTGATCTAGTTCCCTGATCACCCAGTCAAAGAACTCAGATTTGTTGGGCAAGATCGTCCTTTGGTAGAACCATGTTGTCTTGCTATCCTTATTTACATAGTAACATAGTAAATGACAGCAGATAAAGACCAGCATGGTCCATCTAGTCTGCCCAGCACGATGGCAAGAGTAGGTGCACCTGCCGCTCCGCACCCCTCCCCACGTCCCTGTTTACGGGTGAACCCACCACTCCATGTAGGACACCCCTACTTGTTGAGAAATTAGATGGTTCAGTTTATTTTGATTTTATCCTGTTGCTGTAAAGGGATCCACTGTGTCTGTCCCATGCCATTTTGAATTCCATCACCGTGTTTGCCCCCCACCATTTCCATCGGGAGCGCATTCCAAGCATCCACCACCCTTTCTGTGAAAAAGTATTTCCTGACATTGCCTTTCAATTTACCACCTCACAGCTTCATGTTGTGCCCTCTAGTTGTACAACTTCCCCGTCTTTGGAAGAGGTTTGTTTGTTCATTATTTCCCTTTAAGTATTTAAAGGTCTGAATCATATCTCCCTGTCCCTCCTCTCCTCCAAAGTGTACATGTTTAGGTCTTCAAGTCTCTTCTCATAAGGCTTCTGACGCAGGCTCCAAATCATTTTGGTCGCCTTCCTCTGAACAGTTTCCAGTCTTTTTACATCCTTTGCAAGATACGGTCTCCAAAACTGAACACAGTATTCCAAGTGAGGTCTCACCAGTGACTTGTAGAGCGGCATAAGTACCTCTTCCTTTCTGCTGGTGATTCCTCTTTGTATGCAGCCCAACATCCTCCTGGCTTTTGCCACCGCCTTGTTGCACTGTTTTGCCACCTTGAGATCTTCAGAAATAATCACACCAAGGTCTTTCTCCTGATCCGTGCATACTAAACTCTCGGCCCTATCACGTACATTTCCCTTGGATTTCTGCTACCCAAGTGCTTGACTCTGCACTTCTTTGCATTAAATCTTAATTGCCAAGCATTAGACCATTCTTCCAGCTTTTGTAGATCTTTCCTCATGTTATAACCACTCCCTCGGGGGAGTCAACTCTGTTGCAAATTTTCGTGTCATCTGCAAAAAGACATATTTTTCTATTCAGTCCTTCAGCAATATCACTCACAAATACATTGAACAGTGCTGGGCCCAGGACCGACCCCTGGGGCACCCCGCTAATCACCTTCCCTTCATCCGAGTGAGCTCCGTTTACCATCACACTCTGTCGTCTGTCACTCAACCAATTTCTGATCCAATTTACCATCTTAGGATCCATCACCAAGCTACTGAGTTTATTGATAAGCCTCCTATGAGGAACAGTATCAAATGCTTTGCTGAAATCCAGGTAGATGACATCCATCGCATGTCCCTGATCTAGTTCCCTGGTCACCCGGTCAAAGAACTCAATCAGATTTGTTTGGCAAGATCGTCCTTCGGTAAAGCACAGTTACTTACCTGTAACAGGTGATCTCTGGGAACAGCAGGAATAAGTCTTCACATATGGGTATCATCCGTACCGACTGAGCCTGCGCAGGAACGCTCCCCAGCATCCAATAAGAAAGCTTTTGGGAGCATCCCACAGCGCCTGCGTGCTGCCTTCCCGCCTTTCCCAACCGCCTCTCTCCAGTTCGAGTTTTAAAGCTGAGACAAAGAGAGAGAGAGAGGGAAAGAAAGATAGAGAGATACAACTCCTAGGGGAGGTAGGTGGGTTGTGAAGACTTATTCCTGCTGTTCCCAGAGATCACCTGTTACAGGTAAGTAACTGTGCTATCTCCAGGAACAAGCAGGAATGAGTCTTCACATATGGGGACTCCCTAGCTGCAGATGCCAGGGAGAGACCCCAGAGTTGTGTGTCCTTGAAAAGGGCTCTACCTCCCCCCATGGATCTCTGGCATCCAACCAGGGTAGGTGGGTAGGAGTTGATTAGGAATGGAACAGGTGTTTGAGAACAGCCTGACCAAACGAGGCATCCCGGCGGGAGTCCTTGTCCAAACAGTAATGGGCTGTGACGGTATGAACCGAGACCCAGGTGGCCGCTCAACAGATTTGGTCGATGGACCGAGAGTTTAGATGAGCCATTGAGGCTGCCATGGCCCTCACATTGTGAGCTGTGACATGGCCCTTCAGAGAAAGGTTCCTACTCTGGTAGGCGAAAGAAATACACTGAGCAATCCAGTTGGACAGTGTTCTCTTAGAAACTGGAAGTCCTAAATGGGAAGGATCAAAAGCAACAAAGAGTTGAGAAGACTTTCTATGTTGCTGTGTTCTTTGTAAGTAAAAGGCGAGAGCTCTTTTACAATCCAAAGTATGAAGATTCCTCTCTTCACTTGATGCATGAGGTCCTGGAAAAAAGACAGGTAAGTATACCTCTTGGTTCAGATGAAAAGGCGAGACCACTTTGGGCATAAAGTGTGGAATGGTCCTGAGGACTACCTTATCATGATGGAACCTTGTATAAGGAGGATTAGCCACCAAGGCTTGCAATTCACTGATGCGGCGTGCTGAGGTGACTGCAATGAGAAAGATAACCTTCCAAGAAAGAAATTTCAAGGAGGTGGTGGCTAAAGGTTCAAAGGGTGGCTTCATAAGCTGGCCAAGAACCAGATTTAAGTCCCATGCCACTGGAGGTGGTCTAATGGGAGGTTTAATTAAAAGAAGGCCTCTCATGAATATTGCTATAAGAGGATGAGAGGAAATAGGCTGTCCATTCAGAGGCTTGAGGGACGCTGCAATAGCACTCAAATGGACTCTTACTGAATTTGTTTTAAGGCCTGCATGGGATAGATGCAGAAGATACTCTAGTAAAGAATTCAAAGGTATTGCAAGAGGGTTAAGACCCTTCTCTGAACACCAAATGGTAAATCTTTTCCATTTGAAAGCATAAGAACGTCTAGTGGAAGGCTTTCTAGAAGCATGAAGAATATCTCTGACTTGCTGAGAGAGATGAAAAACTTGAAGGTCTAGGCCTTCAGCAACCAGGCCCTGAGATGGAGAAACTGGGGGTTTGGGTGCCACAACATTCCGTCTTCCTGGGATAGAAGATCTGGTGCAGAGCCCAACTCCAGGGAGGGAGCTTGAGAGAGATGCAGAAGTAGAGGGTACCACACTTGGCATGGCCCATGTTGTGCTATGAGGATCATGGAACCTCGGTTTCTCTGAAGCTTGAAAAGTGTTTTGGGAATTAGGGGAATGGGTGGAAAGGCATAAAGGAAGTCTTGACCCCAGTGAAGAAGGAAGGCATCCTTGGCCTGAACTCCCTGACATGGAATTCTGGAACAGAACCGGGGAAGTTTGGCATTCCACGGACTTGCAAAGAGGTCTATGTCCGGGGTTCCCCAAATTCAAAAAATCCTGGCTACCTGGTCCATAAGATGAATCTGATGCTCTCTGGCGAAGGCCCACAGTCGCAAAACTTCGTTGCAAAGCGAAAGAGAGCCAGTCCCTCCCTGCTTGTTCACATAGAACATGGCTACTTGGTTGTCCGTGTGGATGAGGACTGTCCTGTAGCTGAGCAGGGAGTGGAACACTCTGAGAGCTAAGAATATTGCTCTGAGTTCCAAGAGATTGATGTGTAGAGAAGTCTCCTGTGGAGACCAGATGCCCTGGATGGAGAGATCTTGCAGATGAGCTCCCCAACCCATTGGAGAGGCATCTGTTGTAAGGGTTGCTTGGGGTAGTGACTGCTGAAAAGGGGACCCCAGCAAAAGGTTTTGAGAGGACTTCCACCACTGGAGAGACCAAAAAAGGCGACTGGAGTTTGCTATTTTGTCTGACAGGCAACCTGATGCCTGAGTCCATTGGGTGGACAAAGTTCATTGAGCTGCCCTCATGTGAAGGCGATCATATGGAACCACATGCACGGTGGATGCCATGTGGCCTAAGAGTTGTAACATTTCCCG
Source organism: Ichthyophis bannanicus (assembly GCA_033557465.1). Classification (NCBI taxonomy): domain Eukaryota; kingdom Metazoa; phylum Chordata; class Amphibia; order Gymnophiona; family Ichthyophiidae; genus Ichthyophis; species Ichthyophis bannanicus. Next base: position 647,227,754 of record CM066032.1, read on the forward strand.
AGCAGTTAAATGGGACTTTTAACTGTATTTGGGATGCTAACTGCACCAAGCGTAGGCAGCGAGCCTGAGGAAGATAGGCCCTTGCAGTTGTATCCAGCAAAGCCCCTATAAACTCCAGAGATTGAGTAGGGGTGAGATTGGATTTTGGGATGTTTATTACCAGTCCCAAATACTGAAGGACACACATTGGCCTCTGACTGAGAGGGAGCTCGAATGAGCAAGTCGTCCAGATATGGGAAAACGAATATTCCTAGAGTGCGTAGAAATACAGCTACTACTGCCATGCATTTCGTGAACACCCATGGTGCGGAGGCCAGACCGAAAGGAAGCACCCTGTATTGGTAGTGCTTTTCTTCAAAAAGGAACCGAAGGAACCTTCTGTGTGTTGGATGGATGAGAACATGGGTGTATGCATCCTTGAGATCTAGAGAACAAAGCCAGTCCTGACTCTGAAGGTATGGAAGCAGAGCACCAAGAGAAATCATCTTGAATTTCTCCTTGAATAGAAATTTGTTCAATTCTCTGAGATCTAAGATGGGTCTGTAGCCCCCTGTTTTCTTTGGAATAAGAAAATAAGGGGAGTAGAACCCTGTGCCTTGTTGAAGAAGAAGTACTTCTTCTATTGCCCCTTGGGCAAGAAGGGTGGCAATCTCCTGACCCAGAAGGTTGAGGAGAGATGTTGGAGAATTGAACTGTTTCACTATGGTGTGAGGGGGAAGGCTTAAGAAATGAAGCTTGTACCCTTCCTTTATGATAGAGAGTGTCCATTGCTCTGCTGTAATTTGTTCCTATCTGGGAGCAAAGTAAGTCAACCTTCCTGGAATGGTAATGGGCTCTGGTTCCTACAGAGCCAGAAAGGCTAAGTTCTCTAGCTGCAAGTCAAAGGCCCTGAGGAGGCTGAGGCTGCTGTGTCATGGAAGGCCTAGCAGCCTTTGATTTGGCCTGTTTAGGTGGTTGCTGACGCTTTGCAGCAAAACGACCTGCAGAAGATGCCTGCTGACCATAAGCAGGATAGTATCTTCCCTTTTTGGAAAAAGATGTCTTTTTGAACAATCTTTTCTTAACAGGAGCAGAGGTAGACTTTGAAAGTCGATCCAAAGCAGAGTTTTCAGCATCCATCTGATTGGCCTTTGCTTGCCAATCCTTACCAAAAAGGTTTTCACCTGTACAAGGGATATTCCCTAATTCATCTTGGACCCAGAGCTCCAAATCAGAAGCTTGTAGCCAAGCAATTCTGTGTGCCCCTATGGCAATAGCCGAGGCTCTGCTTACACACTCAAAAGAGTCAAAGGCTGCACGGTTGGAAAATTTGGAGGCATCTTGGGCATGTTTGAGCCAAGTGAGAAACTCCTGCCTTTTATCCTCCGAAATGAAAGGGGTTAAAGTCTGCAGATGATCTGTGACTTCTTTTAGAAACATTCCTATATAGAGGCTATAGGAGTTGATCCTGGCAGCTAGCATAGAAGCTTGAAAAACCCTTCGGCCTAAAGCATCTAGGGTCCTGCATTCACGTCCTGGAGGATTAGATGAGTGTCTCTTTGCACTCTTTATCTTTCTCATGGCAGACTCTACCACAATAGAGTGGTGAGGAAGCTGAGTCTTGTGGAAGCCAGGACAAGGAGGGACATGATACATGGTGTCTAGCCTGCGAGAATGAGGAGAGGTGGTAAGAGGTGTCTCCCACATCCTCAACATGAGATCATACAGAATCTCATGGATAGGTAAAGTAGCTGCCTCTTTAGGAGTTTTAGGATACTGTAAAATATCTAACTCCTTGGCTCTGGGTTCTGACTCAGGGGCCACTGTGATGGAGAGGCCCCTAGCCACTTCCCTAATGAAGTCTTGAAAAGACAAGTCTTCTGGAGGAGACATTCTTCGTTTAGGAGAAGACGACTCCTGAGGAAGAAGTATCGATGCCTCGACAGAACCCTCAGACTCAGAGTCTTCAGAGGATTCGAAGTATCACCTGTCTGGATGCTCCTGTAAAGCCCGATAACCGTACTGAGTAGGATCGGAATTGGGAGTAACCGGTACCGGTTCGGTACCGATGGGCATCATAGGACAGGGTACCGTTGCAGTCGACACCGAAGCCGATGCAATCGGTACCGGCACCGGGAGTGATGCCGGTGCCGGAGCCGGTACCGACAATGGGGATTGTTGCGGTACCGGAGGCGTCGCAGCCTGTATGAATGCCGTTAGGGTGCTCTGCATGGTCAGAATCTTCTGATCCATCGACGCCACCAATGTCTGGATGTCGGTACCAGTGGGAACCACCGGTACCCCAGAACACGGCAACAGGTGATCTGTCGAGGCCGAGCCATCGATGTCAACCTGTGACCCCACAGACAATGCTTTGGAAGCCGGAGCTTCCCGCCGGGGTAATTTTGCCGGTGCGGAATCCTCGAGGGCAAGCCCGGAGGCATCTCAATGCTTGGAGGGAGATCTACCCTTCGAGGACCGGCTAGATTTATGCTTGGTTACCTGAGATCCATGGGAGGAAGAAGCCGCCCTGGAAGACGTCGATGCCACTGAAGCTGCATCAGAGGGAAACAGGGTACTGAGCTTGGCTGCTCGGTTCTGCCGACCTCTTTTAGACATCATGGTACAGGACATACAATCCGTAATGGAATGGTCAGGCCCCAAACATTTTAGACACCAGTCATGGGTGTCTGTGACAGAAATAGTACCGCCACATTTTGTGCACTTTTTAAACCCGGAGGCCGGCTTCTCCATGAGGAAAATATTTTTAGGCCTAAGGCCCAAAAACTGAAAATGCACAGTGAAGAAAAGATAAATTGTTGTTTGTTTGTTTTTTTTGAAAGAAAGAAAAGAAAAGAAAAGAAAAGACCGGCGGTACCGGTCCGACGTCGAAGAAGGCAGACGCGACACAAAAGAATTAAGAAAAAATAAAGAACTTCTTCTGCGGTGACAGGAACACGACCTGCTGGCTCCGCGGAAAAGAAGAACTGGAGAGAGGCGGTTGGGAAGGCGGGAAGGCAGCACGCAGGCACTGTGGGATGCTCCCAAAAGCTTTCTTATTGGATGCTGGGGAGCGTTCCCGCGCAGGCTCCGTCGGTACCAACGATACCCATATGTGAAGACTCATTCCTGCTTGTTCCTGGAGATAACCATGCTGCCTCGGGTCTTGCAACCTGTTGGTTTTGAGAAAGTTCACTATTCGCTCTTTCAGGAGCGCCATTACTTTTCCCACCACTGAGGTAAGGATCACGGGCCTGTAGTTTGACACTTCTTCCCTGTCACCACTTTTGTGTAGAGGTATGACATCAGCTGTTCTCCAGTCCTGAGGAACCTCTCCTATTTCCAAGGATCTGTTGAAAACATCCTTTAATGGCCCTGAAAGAACCTCTCTGAGCTCTTTCTGAATCCTGGGAGGTATCCTATCTGGTCCCATGGCCTTGTCCACTTTCAGTTTTGCAAGTTGTTCTAACACATCTTCTGTGAATGGTGTGGTATTTACTTCATTCCCATTTTTATAATATTTGGGAGTCACAGGCGGTCCTTCTCCAGGACTTTCTTTAGTAAAAACAGAGCAGAGGTATTCGTTGAGCAATTTCGCTTTTTCAATGTCACTTTCCACCAGCCCGTTCGCAGCACTTCTGAGTCCTGCAATTCTACCTCTGATCTTCTTCCTTTCCCGAATATACCTGAAGAAGGTTTTGTCGCCACACTTAACATCATCAGCCATCTTTTCCTCTGCCTTTGATTTTGCTATCCTTATTTCTCTCTTTGTCTCTTTGAGTTTGATCCTGTATTCATTTCTGTGTTCCTCTGTTTGCAAGCTTTTGAATCTTGCGAAAGCTGTGTTTTTTGTCTTTATTTGAGCAGCCACTTCTTTGGAATACCAAATGGGTTTTCTTCTCCTTTTGTTTTTGTTTACTTTTGTTACATATTTATTTGTTGCCCCTTTTATTGCCACTTTTAGTTTAGCTCATAGCAATTCCACTTCCCTTATCTCCTTCCACCCTGTCAGCTCCTCCTTTAGGTACTTGGCCATTTTATTGAAGTCGGTGTTTTTGAAGTTTAGGACTTTGAGCTTGCTATGATTGGCTTGTATCATGGCTTTTATCTCAAACCACACCGTGTGATGATAGCTGCTGCTCACAGGGGCACTCACGCAGACATTTGACACGCTATCACCGTTGGTGAGCACTAAATCCAGCGTTGAGCTTTCCCTGGTTGGTTCCATCACCGTTTGTCTAAGTAACGCATCTTGGAGAGCATCCACGATTTTTTTTGCTTCTTTCCAGATTTTCAGAAGGAGTAACCCAATCCACATCAGGTAGATTAAAGTCTCCCAATATGATTGCTTCCCCTTTTGTGGCTATCTTGGCAATATCTATAATCAATTCATTATCTATCTCTTCAATTTGTGTTGGAGGTCTGTAGACTACAGCAGTATGAATGACAGTGCCATCTCCTCTTTCCAACACAATCCAGAGTGCTTCTTCTTTTCCCCATGCCTCCTGCATTTCAGTAGCTTTAATATTGCTTTTGACATACAAGGCTACTCCTCCTCTTCCATTTTCTCTGTCTCTTCTGAATAGATTATAGCCAGGTATGACTATATCCCAATCATGCGATTCGTTTAGCCATGTTTCTGTAATGGCCACAATGTCCAAATCCATTTCCACCATTAGGCCTTCCAGGTCCGGAACTTTGTTGGCTAAGCTTCGAGCATTTGTGCTCATTGCTTTCCAGCATTTACCTGGCTTGTGTGTATTTAGCATTGATTTTGTTCTGCCTACATCTTCCCACTTGTGTTTGATGTGTGGTTTAAAAGTGTGGCTGTTTCTGATTTTAATCTGCTTTTTCAGGGGGTGATGTCCAGAGCTTGACCTTCTACATCCGTCACACCCTTTTTCTAGTTTAAATGCCTGTCCACATATTGCTTGAATTTTTCACTTAGGATTCTTTTCCCTGCGACAGAGAGATGTAGGCCATCAGCACAGTATAGTCTCTTGTTGTTCCATCTGTTACCCCAGTCGCCAATAAATCTGAATCCTTGTTTGCACCAGGTCTGGAGCCATGTATTAAAGCTGTTAATGCGATGCAGCCTTTTTGCCCCCTTACCAAGCACAGGTAGAACCTCTGAGAATGCGACAGTGTTAACAATGGGCTCGAGTTTCTCTCCCAGAGATTGGAAGTCCTTTTGGACTATAGAGGCACTGTTTCTAGCCATGTCATTTGTGCCCAAGTGGATAACATCAAGTTTGGAGTGTTCACGTTCTGTGCTAAGTACTTCAACAATGTGGTTTGTGTTCTTGCTGGCTGAAGAGCCTGGGAGGCACCTGACTGACTATCTTCTCTCCTTTGAACTGTGTTCCCAAGTTGATGCCACTGATGATGGAATCTCCAAGTAGTAGTAGTTTGCTGTTTGGTGAGGTTATCTTCATATTTGGTCCTTTAGCAGGAGATTGGGCATTGTCTGTCTCATTTAAGGGCCCTTCAGTTTCTTTGGATTGGGCATCTTCATTCTCCAAGGCAGAGAAGGCATTATGCAGGGATCTCTCAAGATGCATAGGATGCCTCTGTGTCACAGGTTGCAATCTACCAGAACCCACTGTGATCCATTTGTTCCTGGGGTGTTTGATGCTTTGTGGGAGCGGTGGTGGACTTTGTTTAGTTTGTATCTTAGAAGATGTGCGCTTCATTGCAGCCAGTTCCTCCCTCAGTTCCTCATCCTCATTAGCCAAGGAAGAGAAGGCATTATGCAGGGATATCTTTTGATGCATAGGATGTCTGTGTGTTACAGGTCTCAATCTACCAGAACCCACTGTGATCCACTTGTTCCTGGGGTGTTTGATGCTTTGTGGGAGCGGTGGTGGATATTGTTCAGTTTGTATCCTAGAAGAGGTGTGCTTCATTGCAGCCAGTTCCTCCCTCAGTAGGGTCACCTCCTTATGCATGGCAGCTAGGTCTTCCCTTAGTAGAGTCAGTTCTTTATGCATGGCAGCTGACCTGAGGTACATAGGACAAGCTCTGAGGTTCCAAATGATTCGTCTTGGAATGAAAGTACTGCAGTTATTGCACTGAATAGATGACATGCTGAATAAGCAGTCCTAGAAGGAGAAGGGGAAGAAGAAAAAAGGAGGAAGAAGATGTGGGCTCTAACCCAAGTTAAAGGGATAGATGGCAACGTATGCGAGTACTATATAGGCAATGCAGCCCATGGGGTGGGTGGGAACCTAAGTGTCTCTGGCCAGTAGGCTGTTCCTGAACTGGGGGCACCCACAGATATCTGCTCCAAGGCTACCCAGAAAAGCAGTAAGTCAGATTATCCCCAAGCTTAATTTATAAGCACGGTTAATCTTAATATCAGCAATTCCCACAAAACAGACAGTTAAACTCTGAAACCAGCAGAGATGAGAAAGAAAATTGGAGTCAGCTTTGGGAAAGATCCACAACTCATGCAGCTCCTGCAGCCAGTCTCAGACCTGTAGGTGTGGTCTTTTTGTCTCTTTTAGTTTTGTCCTGTATTCTTTTCTGTATTCCTCTGTTTGCGAACTTCTGAATTTTGTGAAAGCTGTGTTTTTCGCCTTTATTTGTGCAGACACTTCTTTGCAGAACCAGATGTGTTTCCTTTTTTTATTTACTTTCCTTACATATGTATCTGTTGCCCCTTTTATTACCTCCTTTAGTTTAGCACATTGCAATTCCATTTCCCTTATCATCTCCCACCCTGCCAACTCCTCCTTCAAGTACTTAACCATTTTACTGAAGCCAGTGTTTCTGAAGTCTAGGTCTTTGAGCTTGCTGTGATTGGAATCCGCCTTGGCTTTAATCTCAAACCGCACTGTGTGATGGTCGCTGCTGCTCATATGGGTACCCAACCAGATATTTGACACGCTATCTCCCTTGGTGAGTACTAAATCCAACATCGAGTCTTCCCTGGTCAGTTTCATCACCATTTGTCTAAGTAATGCATCTTGGAAGGCATTCACAATTTGTTTTACTTCTTTCCAGATTTGCAGAAGGAATCCTCCAGTCCACATCAGATAAATTAAAGTCGCCCAATATGATCACTTCCCCCTTCATGGCTATCTTTGCAATATCAATAATCAATTCTCTATTTCTTCGGATTGAGTTGGAGGCCTGTAGACCACACCAATATGGATGATGGTGTCATCTCCGCTTTAAAACACCATCCACATTGCTTCTTCTTTTCCCCACGTCCCCTGCATTTCAGCAGCTTTAATATTGCTTTTGACATATAGGGCTACTCCTCCTCCTTTTCTACTCTCTCTCTCTCTCTTCTAAATAGATTGTGGCCATTACAGAAACATGGTTTAATGAGTCACATGGATGGGATATAGCCATAGCTGGCTACAATGTCCAAGTCCATTGCCACTATTAGGGCCTACATGTCAGGAACTTTGTTGGCTAGGCTTCTAGCATTTGTGCTCATTGCTTATCAGCATTTGTTGACTGGCTTGCCTGTATTTTGCATGGATTTTGTTCTACATGCCTCTTCCCACTGATGTGTGGTTTAAAAGTTTGGTTGTTTCCAATGTTATTATGTTTTAGCTGGAAGTGACATCCTGAACTACTTATTCTTCATCAGTCACCCACTTTCCCTAATTAAAATGCCTATCCACATAATGACTGAATTTTTTAGTTAGGAAACTTTTCCCTGCGACAGAGAGAGATGTAATCCATCAGCACAGTATAGTCCCTTGTTGGTCCATCTGTTTCCCCAGTTGCCTATATATCCAAATCCTTCTTGTTTGCACCAGGTTTGTAGCCATGTATTAAAGTTGTTTATGCAATGCAGCCTTTCTGCCCCCTTACCAAGAACAGGTAGAACTTCTGAGAATGCTATAGTGTTAACAATGGGCTTGAGTTTCTCTCCCAGAGTTTAGTAGTCCCTTTGAACTGCCGAGGCACTGTTTCTAGCCAGGTCATTTGTACCCAAGTGGATAACTGTCAGTTTTGGAATGTTCACTTTCTGCACTAACTATACCAACAATTTGGTTCGTATTCTTGCTGGCTGAAGAGCCTGGGAGGCATTTGACCATCTTCTCTCCTTTGAGCTGTGTTCTCAAGTTGATGCCTCTGATGATGGAATCTCCAAGTAGTAGTAGTAGTTTCCTGTTTTGTGATTTTTTCATTGAAACTTGATCAATGCAAAGCAAACAACCACCAGAGGAAAACAGTTCGACACTGTCATGTTTCAGCGTGGCCTTCTTCAGGGGCTATGATATAAAACTGATGTATAATCCTGAGATCTTGCTTTTCAGCATAGAATGTAACCAATCACTGGTCTGTAGCGCCTGCACCAATGGCTTTTCCCGTGTCAATGAAGACAGAGACAATACCAGCTCTCAAAGAGACACCAAGCACAGAGATAGGCCAAAGAAGTTGAATTGTACCTGGCCTTTAACAGTATGTCAATAACTGCCACCAAATACCCTTTACGCATTAGGCAATGCCTCTCAAGGGCCATGCCATAAGCAAGAAGGGAGCAGTCTTCCAGAAGAATGGGCTCTTGCTGAAGCAAACCCCTCCGAGATCCCAGGCATAGAGATGGATCAGATCTGCATACTATGGCTGATGAGGACAATCCAGAGCCACCAAGATCGCCAACTAAGAGTGGGCCTCCATTCTCCGAAGAATCCATGCAATCATTGCCCATGGAGGGAAGACATATAGGAGAGGAGATAGCGGCCATGGCTGAACCGAACATAGACTTTTGGATCTGCTCTACTTCCATCCACTGAAAAAGTATGGAACTTTGGCATTCAACCCCTTGGCCATAGGGTCCACCTCTGGATGCCCCCACCGGGCCATTATGCAGGCAAAGGCCCATGGGGCCAGCTCCCATTCACTGTGATTGAGCACATGACAGCTGAGGTAATCAGCCTGTACATTCTCCTGTCCTGCAATTTGCTGGGCCAATAGGACCTGCAGAAAATGCTCAGCCCACAGGAACAAGAGCACCATTTCCTGTTGCACTCTCAGGCATTTGGTGCCCTCCTGATAATTGACATATGTCACTGCTGTGGTATTGTCTGAACACCTTCAATGCTAACTGAATGGCCCTTGCCTTGAACCAACTGATGGCCCACTTGGTCTCCCCAAGGAGACCACTGCCCTTGAGCTGTCCTTTCCAGGTAGCAAGCACTCTAGCCCCTCAGACTAGCATCTGTCAGTTACCAATATCCAAGCCAGGGTCTCGAGCAGCATCCTCCAAGGCATCTTGTCAGGGCAATCCCACCAACGGAGAATGAGCAGCACACCTCAAGGATGCAGAATGCAAACACTGTACTCCTGTAGTGCTGGAGACCACTGTGTCAACAAGGTCCACTGCAGCGGCCAAATGTGCGCCCGTGCCCAAGGAACCAATTTCAGCATAGTCGCCATTGCCCTCAGCAACTGTAGATAATCCCAGGCAGTGGGAGTCATGTTTTGCTGAAATGCCCAGAGCGGAGAACGAAATTTTTCCCAGCGCTCTGCTGTCAGAAATACTCCCTATATGAGTGTCGAATCAAGTTTCAAGAACTTTCAACGAGTGGGAAGGAACCAAGCAGTTCTTGCTATAATTGAGCACTCAGCCAAGCCCCTCAAGCAAGTGCAATACCCGATCCATGGTCTGGAGGGCACTGCTGCTGCCACCACCATGATCTTGGAAAATGTCCTGGGCGCAGTTGCCAAACTGAAGGGCATCATGAACTGGACGTGCTCTCCCAAGCCTAAGAAATGCAAGAAGCATTGCTGATCCACTCTGATGGGAATGTGGAAGTATGCCTCCGCCAATTACAATGAGGCAAAGAACTCTCCTTTGCTCCCTGACTGAATAACGAACTGTAATGTCTCCATCTAGAAATGGACCACTCTCAAACAGCAGTTCACTCTCTTGAGATAGAGGATGGGATGAAAGGAATAGTCCTTTGGGACAGCAAAGTAGATGGAGTGCCTTCCTCAGTCTCGTTCTGAAGGTAGCACAGGAAGTATTGAGTGAAGATCGAGAAGATGTTGCAGGGTAAAACTAACAGCCTCTCTCTTAGTAGCGGCACCGCAAGGGGAGATCACAAGAGAGTCCTGAATGAGTTTTGAAAACTCTAGTACATATCCTTGCCAAATGATGTTGAGAACCCAATGGTCCTCTGCTATGTGGGCCCATTCACGGGAATAAAGGCTAAGATGGCTACCCACCTGCGGCATCCTGGAATGGATCCCCTACCCATCAATGAGAGGGTGAGAAGAAGAAGACTGCTTGCCGGTAGAGGAGGTGGAGGCACACCAAGAACTCCAGGCGCCCCCCCCCCCCCGAAAGGGCTGGAGAAGGTAGCAGGCTGTGTTCCAGAGTGATAGTGTTTGCTATCCTGAAAAAGTGAACAAGATGACTGGCCTCAGTGGAAAAAGTACATGGAGGGGACTTTGGGCCTATCCTCAAGCAATCATCATGGAATGACCTCTCCCAAATCTTAACTAACTTCTCCAGGTCTTCTCCAAAGAGAAGTCCCCCTTTGAATAGCAAACTGGCCAACCTTGACTTAGAGGCCACGTCAGCTGACCAATTCTGGTGCCAGAGTCAGCAATGCGCCACAGTTGCCCCTGCCACTCTCCTAGCAGCCAGATGGAGAAGATCATAAAAAGCATCCACCAAGAAGGCCGCCACCAATGCCAAGTGAGTAGAGATCTCATCCTCTGGCAAAAGTTGTACCCAGCACAGTAAGGCAGCGCTAAGCCTTCACAGGCCAAAATAGAGTGAGGGGAAGGAAGAAGAGAAGGCCGCCTTCAGCAGCCCCTCCACTGTGAGGTCCTGCTGATCCCAGACAGCCACACTGTCCTCTACTGTAATCGAGATATGCTTAGTCACTGCTGAGGCATCCATCTTAGGAAAACAAAGCCACTTATCCCAAATCTTCCTGCTCTAAGTGTACATCTTGCCCAGACATCTAGCACTCTGAAGTGCTGCCTCTAGCCAGACCCGCTCTTCAGATACCATCTGCTTCAGCTCAGATGGAAAGAGAAAGGCTTTAGATGGCTTCCTGATACCAGCCAAAATAGGGTCAGACTGCAACTGCGTCAGCTCCCCCACAGAAGCATCAGGAATATGCAGAGCAGCCACAATCTGAGCAAAGCATGAAACTCCTCCCGGCGAAAAGGTCTGATAGCTTGGAGTCTCCCTCATCCTCCAGAGGGGACTTTCCCCTTCTTCCTGGCTAGTGCCACTGAAGACCGATCTATCATCCAGATCATGATTCGTGTTTTCTATATCCAAGAAGTAATCTTCCCAAAAACTCCCAGTTAATCCCTTTGGCACCCTGCCTCCAAGAAGCGCACTATCCACAGGATGGGAGGGTTTCTTATCCATGGACTTCTGCTCAGATATGGCCCCAGAGCAAAGGACCAAATAAGGCCCAGACCCTGGGAAGGAGAAACCCTCTGCTTTCCACAACGCCCAAGCAGATTGGAAAAGGGCGATAAATTCAGCCACAGCAGTGTCCACCATGGCTGAGGCAGGAGGGAGGGGCTGAGGAAGGAGTAAAGGAGGACCTGATTCCCCAAAGGAGACACAGAGGCTGCTGAACTGGGTTTACCCCTACCGAAGGAACAACAGACCCAGGGGGGAAGATCCGTTCCCAACCTGAAATCCAGGGGAATTTGGGGAGACAACATGGGAAGGCCCCCCAGGATCAGCTGTGCAATCTTATTAGCTAAGAAACGGCACTGCTTGCTGCAGCTGAGACAGCAGGGCATCCTCTTTTTTTTTTTTTTTTGTAAAAGTCTGAGCAGTCCTGCAGTGGGAAGAAAAGGAAGCCCCATTCGTGCGGCAAACAGACAGCAGGAAGAAAACCGTGGTGCAACGTCCTCTAACCTCACCACAAACAGCCAGTGCCATACAGGAACAGCGTGCCACTATGGGAAAACAAACAGGCTGCAGTGCTGAGGAGAATAAAAACAATGTTGGCCCTGCGGCAAGAATCTGGTCTCCACAGCAAAAGAGTTAGGCAGTTAAACTCTCATTGACGGACCCCTCCCCCGCAAACCCCCAGGGTACGTACGGATACCAGCTACGGCAGCCTCACTCTGGGGGAAGGGGGAGGAGTAACTCTCAGCAAAGGATTTCCCTCAAATAACTACTTTTTTTAAAATGAAAACAAGAAAATTAAATTATAGTAGGTCTGAAAGTCCACCTTCGAGGACCCACTGACCCAGTCCAGACTCCCAGAACCAAAAGGGCATCCCAGAGGGTTATCTATAATATGGCCTGAGGTCCCGAGATAGCTAGGCTCTATTGGAAGGTGCCCTTAAGGCGGCTGACAGGAACCTCTAGACCAGACCAAAAGGCAACCACCATCTTCTGGAGATAGAGAAAACACTGGAGGGTAACCCTTGCTGCACCAGTATTTATGCCTATGAGGATGCCACAGCAGTTCTAGAGTTTTCTCTGTCTCCATCGTCTGCTGGTAGGGGGAGATAACCCCACCATTGTTGTAAACCACTTTGGTGCGTGTAGCTAAAAGTGGTCAATCAAGTCTGGAACAATAAACCTCGCTAAAAGGCAGAAAAGAGAGAGAGAGAGTAGGGCTAAATGGCCAATTTTCTCAGTGGAGAAAGGTGAACAGTGGAGTACTCCCAGGGATCTGTGCTAGGTCCACTGCTTTTGAGCATATTTATAAATGACCTGGAAATGGGAATAACGAATGAGGTGTTCAAATTTGCAGATGACACAAAATTATTCAAAGTTGTTAAAACACAAGAAGATTATGAAAAGTTGCAAGAGGACCTTGAGAATTTGGGAGATTGGGCACCCAAATGGCAGATGAAATCTAATGTGGACAAGTGCAAAGTTATGCACATAGGGAAGAACAATCCAAACTACAGTCACATGATGCGAGGTTCCACATTAGGAATCACCACCCAGGAAAAGGATCTAGGCATTATCATGAATAATACATTAAAATCTTCTACCTAGTGTGTAGCAGTGGTCCAGAAAACAAATAGAATGCTAGGAATCATAAGGAAAGGAAAGGAAAGGAATGGAGACTAAAACCAAGGATAGATTAATGTCTCTGTATTGCTCCATGATACGAATGCACCTTGAATATTGTGTGCAATTCTGGACACCATATCTTAAAAAGGATATAGTAGAATTAGAAAAAGTACAAAGAGTGACCAAAATGATAAAGGGGATGGAAAGATATCCCTAAAACAGTGGTTCTCAAACTTTTTCTTTTGTGACATACCTAGCAGACGGTATTCATGTGCATGAAACACTGAACACTACAATCCACAGCTGAACAAAAAAAAAAAAAAAGAGCCCACTTATTTTATTGTAGTTGAAAATAATGCTTGGGCTGGTGGCAACAGTGATCACTGGAGGGGAGGGAAAGCATAGTTGCACACCTTTAACAGGTGATCTCTGGGAACGGCAGGAATTTAGTCTTCACATATGGGTGACATCGGTTCCGATTGAGCCCGCGCGGGAACGCTCCCCAGCATCCAATAGGAAAGCTTTCGGGAGCATCCCACTGCACCTGTGTAGCTGCTTTCCTGCCTGTCCAGCTCTCCCTCCTCAGTTGAGTTTGTAGCTGAGATAAAAGGAGAGAAAGAAAAGACCTACAACTCCTAGGGGAGGAGGGTGGGTTGTGAAGACTAAATTCCTGCTGTTCCCAGAGATCACCTGTAACAGGTAACTATGCTATCTCCAGGAACAAGCAGGAATGTAGTCTTCACATATGATACTCCCTAGCTAAAAAATGCCAGAGAGATGACCTCAGAACTGGCTGTAGATTTTCACAGGTATGCCTAAAGAGGTCATGTATCCTGCATTGATGTCTAGTATCGAAACCCAGGGCGGAGGGTAGAAGTTGCTGTAAGTCGAAAGAGATGTTGGAGAACAGCCTGGCCAAACATGGCATCCCGGCAAGAGCCCTTGTCTAGGCAGTAGTGAGCATCAAAAGTATGAACAGAAGACCAAGTAGCTACTTTGCAGATCTCATCAATAGCTACACAACGTAGATTTGCTATCGAGGTAGACATGGCTTGAACATTATGGGCAATGACATGACTCTTGAGGGAGAGTTCTGCCTATTCATAAGCAAAGGTGATGCAGTCAGCTATACACTTTGAGAGTGTATACTTGGATTCTGGCAACCTGAGGTGATTACAGTCAAAGGAAATGAACAGCTGAGAAGCTTTCTGGTGCTCTCGAGTCCTCAGAAGATAAAAAGCTAAGGCACGTTTACAGTCGTATGGAGGGTTGCTTCTGCCTTAGATGAGTGCAGTCTAGGGAAAAACACAGGAAGGAAGAGCGAGACCACCTTCGGCATGAAGTGAGGGTGAGTCCTTAGGACTACCTTATCATGGTGGAACAGTGTTTAAGGTGGGTCAGCCACCAAGGCCTGGAGCTCACTAATGCGGCCTTGCAGAAGCGAGGGCAATGAGGAAGATGACCTTCCATGTGAGATATTTAAGTGAGGTAGTGGCTAGAAGTTCAAAGGGCAGCTTGTGAAGCTGCCCTAGAACAACACTGAGGTCCCATGCCACTGGAGGTGGCTTAATGGGAGGCTTGGTTAATAGAAGACCCCTCATGAAGCATGCTATGAGCAGCTGAGAAGAGATGGGTTGACCATCTAAAGGCATGTGAGAGGCTGCAATTGCACTTAGATGTACTCTTACCGAATTGGTTTTGAGACCAGAAGAAGAGAGGTGGAGGAGATACTAAAGCAGTGCCTCCCACAGGAGCTGAGAAGGGATTCAGATTCTTCTGAGAACACCAGAAAGAAAACCTACGCCACTTGAAAGTGTAGGACCGCCTGGTGGATGGCTTCCTAGAAGCTAAGATGTCCTTAACCTCCTGGGGAAGGTAAATGCCTTGTGTCGCACCGCCGCCCTAGTGGTCAAAGGTGGTTAAGGCAGGTCGGGTGGACATGAGTTATTTTTCTAGTTTGAGTTTGGTTCTTGTATGCGGGGTCTGGGTATCTGTTCCCAGTGGCCTTCCGTGTACCAAAGCCTCAAGTAAACACAAAGTCCGAGAGTAGGGAAAGAAAGGCTTTTTATTTCCCTTAATGCACAATGATTCAGGTAGTGGAATCTACGTCAACATAAAGAAACCTTACTTCAGGTAGAAAAGAAACATAACCAGTCATTGCTTTATCCACTGTTATCTTCACAGGAATTTATACAATAAAACACACAGTCTTTGCTTGCTGAGCCCTGCTTTATACACTAGGCAGGGATTCTAGGCTTCCTGCCTGACAGAAGCTACAATCCATGGGCACTTCGGAAGGGTCCTCAATAAATTCCACCTGCATGGGCTGTGGGTCTGAGAGCTGAGACTCTGTATCAGTGTAGTCTGGTGGAATACGCTGAGGCTTTTTATATACAGCTTGTATCAGCCTCCAATGTTCTGGGCCTAGGTTTAGGCCTTGGTCATGTGAATGCTTGCTATGAGAATACCTTCCCTTGTCTTGGTGCCTTGTATTAAACAGTCTTTCATCTGGTAAAAGCTTGTGTCTTGTCTTACAAACAGCTTGATAAGGCGAGCACACCCTTGCTCCTTGTGCTCCCTGTGTCATCAGGTTATAACAGTTAGAAGTATAAAAATGTGGATTACCTTGTTCTCCAGGCTTATCCCAGTGAGTTGAGGTTTGAGGCCTAGTCCTGCTGCAATTCAGCCTTACTCGAGTAGCAGGCCTCCCACTGTCCAGCTGGCCTTCGGGTGGAGTTATCTCTCTTTCACACCCATACCTCTTTCTCCTTGAATAAGGAGTGTTAGCTCCTATGGCAATGACTTCACCAACCTTCTGGTAACCTCCACAGGGTCCTGAAACTGCTGGTACTGGTTCATCAGATAAACCTCTGACCTCTGCTTCTCTCCTGGTACCTTTCCTCCCAGTGTCTCTTTGCCAAGAACTCCTGGTATCTTGCTGCACCGGACTCTCTGTGTCTCCTTGCCAGGAACTCCTTCCTCTCGGGTCTCTTTGCCAAGACTCCTTCTCCTCCTTCTTCTCTTCTCCTTCTCCATTTCCAACTTCCCAGCCTTTCTTAAAAGGAACTCCCCCTTTCCTGGATTGTCTGTTGGCCGGCATCACATCACAAGCTCTGGGGTGCGGTTCTCTAGGCCCTGGAAGGTCTCTCTTGCTCCCCCTATCTGGCTCCTCGTAATGTCGCATCTGGTGTTGGAATCTTTTTTCTGAATTTAAAACCTTTTTTTCTGTTTGCATAGGCTCTGCAGTACCACACTTGGAAGGCTATGCCTTCTGCAGCCATGTATGGCTGTCCCCCCTCCAGGGCAATGCCCAAGATCTCTCTATGCTTAGAAGGAGATCTACCCTTGCGGAGTCAGGCAGCCAGCTTTTGACGAAGACTTAGGTTTCGATACCTGAGATCCTTGCGAGGAAAATGAAGCTCTCAATGATGTCGATGCTAAAGAGATGGCATCGGAGGCAAAGAGGGTGCCCAGCTTTGCAGCTCAATTCTTTAGGCCTATCTTCATCACCTTTCTACAGAGAGGACATTCTGATGGCTGAAAATCAAGCCCTAAGCATTTTAGACACCAGTCATAGGTTCTGTGGCCGAGATGGTACCACCACACTTAGAACACATCTTAAAACCACTAGACGATTTTTCCATTGTGTCTGTGACAAAATGGAAGGCGTAGGCCTAAGATGGCATCGATGTGCCTGAAGAAAAGAAGAAATTCTTTTCTTTGCAGATTTTTTTTTTTTACTAAGAGAAAGAAGATAGAACCGACGGAGGTTGGTACCAGTGTCGACGGGAAGGTAGACGCGAACCACAAAAATAAGAACAGGAATTTTCTGCGGTGACAGGAATTGTTCCCTGTTGGCTCTGCAGAAAACGAAGAACTGAGAAGGGAGTGCTGTAAAGGCAGGAAGACAGCTACGCAGGTGCAGTGTGATGCGTCCAAAGGCTTTCCTATTGGACGTTGGGGACCGTTCCCGCACGGGTTCCGTTGGTGCCTACGTCACCCATATGTGAAGACTATATTCCTGCGTGTTCCTGGAGATCAGAATTAAGGAGTGATGGGAACAAAATTGAGTAGTAGTTATAGGGATTTCAAGTACCCCCTTGCTTTGCCCCTTCCTCGTGCAGTTTAAGTACATATGGTTGCTAGGGAAAGTATGGGCTTGCTGTTTGTCAAATTTTGGTGACACACCTCCCAGCTCTTGGTGACATACTGCCCTAGGAGGAAAGGCTTAAAAGGTTAGGGCTCTTCAGCTTGGAAAAGTGACAGCTAAAGGGAGATATGATCGATGTCTATAAAACAAATGAGTGGAGTGGAAAGGTAAATGTACATTGGTTGTTTACTCCAAGAAGTAGAAAGACTAGGGGACACACAATGAAGCTACAATGTAGCACATTTAAGACTAATCTGAGAAAGCATAGTTACTCACCTGTAACAGGTGCTCTCCGGGAACAGCAGGAATTTAGTCTTCACATATGGGTATCGTCAGTACCGACGGAGCCTGCTCGGAAATACTCCCCAGCGTCCAATTAGAAAGCTTTTGGGAGCATCCCACAGCGCCTGCGTGCTGCCTTCCCACCTTTCCCAACTGCCTCTCTCCAGCTGAGTTTTAAAGCTGAGACAAAGAGAGAGAGAGGGAAAGAAAAGAAAAGAGAGATACAGCTCCTAGGGGAGGTGGGTGGGTTGTGAAGACTAAATTCCTACTGTTCCCGGAGGTCACCTGTTATAGGTGAGTAACTATGCTATCTCCAGGAACAAGCAGGAATGTATTCTTCACATATGGGGACTCCCTAGCTACAGATGCCAGGGAGAGACCCCAGAAGTTGTATGCCCCTGTGAAAGGGCTCCACTTCCCCCCATGGATCTCTGGCATCCTACCAGGAATGGGGGTAGGAGTTAAGTATGGAACAGGTGTTGTAGAACAGCCTGACCAAACAAGGCATCCCGGCGGAAATCCTTGTCTAAGCAGTAATGGGCTGTGAAGGTATGAACCGAGGCCCAAATAGCTACTCGACAGATGTCGTCGACAGACACAGAGTGAAGATGAGCCATAGAGGCTACCATGGCTCTCACATTGTGAGCTCTGACATGGCCTTCCAGAGAAAGATTCTTATTCTGATAGGTAAAAGAAATACACTGTGCAATCCAATTGGACAAAGTTCTCTTGAAGACTGTAAGTCCCAAATGAGAAAGATCAAAAGCAACAAAGAGTTGAGAGGACTTTCTATGTTGCTGTGTCCTTTGTAAGTAAAAAGCAAGTGCTCTTTTACAGTCCAAAGTATAAAGATTCCTTTCTGCATTTGAAGCATGAGGCCTTGGAAAAAATAGAGGCAGGTAAACTGCTTGGTTTAAATGAAAAGGTGAGACCACCTTTGGCATAAAGTGTGGATGAGTCCTAAGGACTATCTTATCATGATGGAACCTCATATAAGCAGGATCAGCCACTAATGCTTGCAACTCACTAATGCGACGTGCTGATGTGATTGCAATGAGAAAGACAACCTTCCAAGAAAGGAATTTCAAGGAGGTAGTAGCTAGAGGTTCAAAAGGCAGCTTCATGAGCTGTCCAAGAACCAGATTTAGGTCCCATGCCACCGATGGTGGCCTAATGGGAGGCTTAGTTAGAAGGCGGCCCCTCATAAATCTCACTATGAGGATGAGAGGAAATAGGTTGTCCATTTAAAGGCTTGAAAAAAGCTGAAATAGCACTTAAATGGACCCTTACTGAGTTAGTCTTAAGCCCTGCATTAGATAAATGAAGGAGATACTTAATGATTCCAGAGGTATCGCCAGGGGGTCAAGACCCTTCTGCGAATACCATACGGAAAACCTTTTCCACTTAAAAGCATAAGAGCGTCTTGTGGAAGGCTTCCTAGAAGCATAAAGGATATCCTTTACTTGTTGAGACAGGTTAAGACCATGAAGGTCTAGGCTCTCAGCAACCAGGCCCTGAGATGCAGGGAGTGGGGATCAGGATGCCACAACATCCCGTCCTCCTGAGACAGGATATCTGGAGCAGATCATAACTCCAGAGATGGAGCTTGAGAGAGATGTAGGAGCAGAGGGTACCACACCTGCCGTGGCCAATGTGGAGCTATGAGAATCATATGGCCTTTGTCTCTCTGAAGCTTGAATAAGGTTTTGGGAATTAGGGGAATGGGTGGAAAGGCATATAGGAAGTCCTGACCCCAATGGAGGAGGAAAGCATCCCCGGCCTGAGAACCCTGAGCCAGAATTCTAGAACAGAACCGGAGAAGTTTGGCATTCAGCGGACTTGCAAAAAAGGTCTATGTCCGGAGTTCCCCAAATTTGAAAAATTTTTGCTACCTGGTCTGCACGAAGAGACCACTCGTGTGGAAGCAGAACTCGACTGAGTCTGTCTGCCCAGGAGTTTTGAATGCCTGGCAGATACACCGTAAGGAGATGAATCTGGTGCTCTCTGGCGAGGGCCCATAGTCGCAAAGCTTTGCTGCAAAGCGACAGAGAGCCTGTTCCTCCCTGCTTGTTCAGATAGAACATAGCTACTTGATTGTCCGTCTGAATTAGGACTGTCTTGTAGCTCAGCTGGGTGTGGAACACTCGAAGAGCAAGGAAGATTGCTCTGAGTTCCAAGAGATTGATGTGTAGATGGGTCTCCTGTGGAGTCCAGGTGCCTTGGGTAGAGAGATCTTGCAGGTGAGCTCCCCAACCCACCTGTGAGGCGTCTGTTGTTAGAGTGACCTGGGGTGGGGGCTGTTGGAAAGGGGACCCCACCAACAGGTTTTGGGTTGATTGCCACCACTGTAGGGACAAAATAAGGCGACTTGAGTTTGTTATTTTGTCTGATAGGCAGCCTGATGTCTGAGTCCATTGAGTGGATAGAGTCTATTGGGCTGCTCTCATATGGAGGCGAGCATAGGGAACCACATACACGGTAGATGCCATGTGGCCTAGCAATTGTAACATTTCCCGAGCAGTGAGATGAGTTTTTAACACTGCTTGGGAAGCTAAGTACACAATGCGAAGGCAGCGGGGCTGTGGAAGATAGGCCCTTGCTTTCCTGGTATCCAGCATAGCTCCTATAAACTCTAGAGATTGAGTGGGAGTTAGGTTGGATTTTGGGATGTTTATGACCAGGCCCAAATACTGAAGGATACGCATCGTGCAAGATAGGGAAATTCTGGCCTCTGACTCTGAAGGGGCTCGAATGAGCCAGTCGTCTAAGTAGGGGAAGACGAATATCCCTAGAGTGCGAAGAAACGCTGCCACTACAGCCATGCATTTTGTAAACACCCTTGGTGCTGAGGCCAGGCCAAAAGGAAGAACCCTGTACTGGTAGTGCTTCCCCTGAAATAGAAACTGAAGGAATCTTCGGTGAGTTGGATGGATGAGAACATGGGTGTACGCATCCTTGAGATCTAGACAACAAAGTCAATCCTGACTCTGAAGGTATGGCAGAAGAGTTCCTAGAGAAATCATTTTGAACATCTCTTTGAACAGGAATTTGTTCAATTCTCTGAGGTCTAAAATGGGTCTGTGTTCCCCTGTTTTCTTTGGAATAAGGTAATAGGGGGAGTAAAACCCTATACCCTGTTGTGGGTACGTCTTCTATTGCCCTGTGGGCAAGAAGTAAACTGACCTCTTGACTCAACTGATTTTCGAGTGAAGTCTGAGAATTGAACAGTCTTACAACTGTAGGAGGGGCATGTTGAGGAAATGAAGCTTATACCCCTCTTTTACAATGGAGAGAATCCATTCTTCTGCTGTTATCTGCTCCCATCTGGGGGCAAAATGACACAACCTTCCTGGAATGGTGGAGGGCTCCGGCCCGTTGAGGGCCAGGAAGGCCAAGTTCTCTAGATGGGCGTCAAAGCCCCTGTGGAGGCTGAGTCTGCTGGGCCGGCTGAGGCTTAGCAGGCTTTGTTTTCCTTTGTTTTGGTGGCTGCTGTCCCTTTCAGACAGACTGATCTGCAGAATGCCCCTGCTGGGTATAGGAGGGGTAAAACCTCTTCTTTTTAGAGAAGAATGGTTTCTTGTAGGATTTTCTCCTTGCAGGATCAGCTGTAGCCTTGGATAGTCTATCCAAAGTGGTGTTATCAGCATCCAGCTCATTAGCTTTCTCTTGCCAATTTTTGCCAAAGAGATTTTCGCCTGTGCAAGGGATATTCCCCAGTTTGTCCTATACCCAGAGTTCTAAGTCAGATGCCTGGAGCCAGGCAATCCTACCAACACCTACGGCAATGGCAGAGGTTCTGCTTATGCACTCAAAATAGCAAAAAGCTGCACGATTAACAAACTTGGAAACATCTTGGGCATGTTGTTTGACAAGTGTAAGATAATCTTGCCTCTTATCATCAGGAAGGAGAGGGCTCATAAGCTCTAGATCTCCTGTATCCTCCTTAAGGAACATTCCCATGTATAAAATGTAGGAACTAATCCTGGCAGAAAGCATAGAGGCCTGGAAGGTTCGATGCCCAAAGGCATCAAGAGTCCTACATTCACGTCCTGGGGGATTAGATGCATGTCTTTTTGCACTCTTGATCCTTCTCATTCCACTACCATGGAGTGGTGTGGTAACTGAGTTTTTTGAAATCCAGGACAAGGAGGTACTCGATACATGGTATCACGCCTACGAGAATGAGGAGAGGTGGTAAGAGGAGTTTCCCACATTCTTAGCATGAGATCA
Source organism: Ichthyophis bannanicus (assembly GCA_033557465.1). Lineage (NCBI taxonomy): Eukaryota > Metazoa > Chordata > Amphibia > Gymnophiona > Ichthyophiidae > Ichthyophis > Ichthyophis bannanicus. Next base: position 647,249,377 of record CM066032.1, read on the forward strand.
TGCAAGAGCTCATGAATAGGCAAAGTAGCTGTCTCCTTGGGAGCATTAGGATATTGTAAAATCTCCAATTCCTCTGCTCTGGGCTCTGTTTCAGAAGCCACTGTGATGGGAAGACCTCTAGCCACCTCCCGGATGAAATCCTGAAAGGATATATCCTCTGGAGGAGACATCCTATGTTTAGGAGAGGAAGGCTCCTCAGAGAGAAGTACTCCGGTACCGACAGAGCTGTCAGAATCCTCAGACTCATCGGAGGATTCAAAATATCTCCTGTCCGGGTACCGATCGAAGTCGGTACCGGAGGGGTCCGGTACCGGTCTGTCAATACCGGAGGAAATAGCCTGACTCGGTGTCGGTAACACCGATGCTGTTGGTACCGGCACCGATATCGGTGCCGGAACCGGTGTCGATACCGGTTGAATTTTCTGAAGCTGTTACAAAGGCACCGAAGCCGCAAGGAGAGCCGCCAGACTGCGTTCAATAGCCAAGAATCTCTGGTCTATTGATGCTGCCGATGCCTGGGTATTGGTACCAGACGAAGCAGCCGGTACCCCAGAGCATAGCACCAGTAGTTCTGCCGAGGTTGAGGCCTCAAGAAAATCCTGGAGCCCCGATAGTGCTTTAGAAGCCGAAGCCTCTCGCCGGGCAATTTGCCGGTACAAGTCCCTCAAGGGAAACACCAGAGGCATCTCAATGCTTGGAAGGAGATCTACCCTTTGAGGACCGGCCAGAGTTATGTTTAGTTACCTGAGATCCATGGGAGGAAGACAAAGCCCTTGAAGACATTGATGCCATGGATGCTGCATCGGAGGGAAAAAGGGTGCTAAGCTTAGCAGCTCAGTTTTGCCGACACCTCTTCAACATCATCCCACAGGCAACACACTCCGAGATGGCGTGGTCAGGACCTAAACATTTGAGGCACCACTCGTGAGTGTCGGAGACGGAGATGGTACCGCCACACTTGGAACACTTTTTAAAACCCGAAGTGGGTTTTTCCATTCTGAAGGAACAGTTGGGCCTAGTGCCCAAAATGGCGTGTGGCACCCGAAAGAAAAAAGGCTGGAAAGTCCAGAAAAAAAGATTACAATTTTTTATTTTTTTTGAAGAAAGAAAGAACCGGCGGTACCGGTATAGCGTCGAGGAAGGCAGACGCTACCACAAAAAAGAATGAAAAAGATGGGATAATTTCTGCAGTGACAGGAAAATGACCTGCTGGCTCCGCGGAAAATGAAGAACTGGAGGGAGGCAGTTGGGAAAGGCGGGAAGGCAGCACGCAGGCGCTGTGGGATGCTCCCAAAAGCTTTCTAATTGGACGCTGGGGAGCGTTCCCGCACAGGCTCCGTCAGTACCGACGATACTCATATGTGAAGACTACATTCCTGCTTGTTCCTGGAGATAATACTTTTTCATTCAACGTGTAATCAAACTCTGGAATTAGTTGCCAGAGGATAGAGTAAAAGCTGTTAGTGTAGCTGGGTTTAAAAGAGGTTTGGACAAGTTCCTGAAGAAAAAGTCCACAAACCATTATTAAAGTAGACTGGTGAAATCCACTGCTTACCCCTGGGATAAGCAGCATGGAATCTGGCTAGTTTTTGGGAACCTGACAGGTACTTGAACCTTGATTGGTCACTGCTGGAAATAGGATTCTGGGTTTGATGGACCTTTGGTCTGATCCACTATGTATGCCTGCGGGAATTCTGTGCAATTGCAAAATGTAGAATTTAGGCAGAATTCCCCACAAGTGCAGAATTCTGCACAGGCACCAGCCAGTGAGGCGAGACCGGGTGCATAATGAGAGCACGTGACCCTACCTCACTGTCAGCAGCAACACAACCACAGGAGCACCTCTATTTGCTCCTGTGGCTGTGTTGCTGCAATCAGGCTGCTGGTGAGTCGGGGAGAGGGGGAGCTGGCTGTGGACAGAAAATGGCTGCTGGTGTGTCGGGGGGGGGGAGGTCTGGCTGAGGGCAGGAAAGTGCTACTAGTGAACAGGGGGAAGTTTCTGTTGCTGGTGGCAGAAAAGGGCTGCTGGTGAGTGGGGAGGGTGGCTGGAGGCAGGAGAAGAGCTGCTGGTGAGTTGGGGTGGGGTTGCTAGAGACAGAAGAAGGGCTGCTGGTGAGCGGGGAGGGTGGCTGGAGGCAGGAGAAGGGCTGCTGGTGAGCGGGGAGGGTGGCTGGAGGCAGGAGAAGGGCTGCTGGTGAGTTGGGGTGGGGTTGCTAGAGACAGAAGAAGGGCTGCTGGTGAGCGGGGAGGGTGGCTAGAGGCAGGAGAAGGGCTGCTGGTGAGCGGGGAGGGTGGCTGGAGGCAGGAGAAGGGCTGCTGGTGAGTTGGGGTGGGGTTGCTAGAGACAGAAGAAGGGCTGCTGTGAGCGGGGAGGGTGGCTGGAGGCAGGAGAAGGGCTGCTGGTGAGCGGGGAGGGTGGCTGGAGACAGGAGACGGGCTGCTGGTGAGTTGGGGTGGGGTTGCTAGAGACAGAAGAAGGGCTGCTGGTGAGCAGGGAGGGTGGCTGGAGACAGGAGAAGGGCTGCTGGTGAGCGGAGAGGGTGGCTGGAGGCAGGAGAAGGGCTGCTGGTGAGTTGGGGTGGGGTCGCTAGAGACAGAAGAAGGGCTGCTGGTGAGCAGGGAGGGTGACTGGAGGCAGGAGAAGGGCTGCTGGTGAATGGGGAGGGTGGCTGGGGTCAGGTGAAGGGCTGCTGGTGAATCGGGGGGAGGGGTGGCTGGGTGCTGCAGCTGGGTTGCTGGTGAGTCAGAGGGTTGTGGGGGCTGGAGATGGTTTGCTGGTGAGTTGGGGGCTGCTGGAGGCTGGAGATGGGTTGCTGGTGAGTTGGGGGGCTGCTGGAGGCTGGAGATGGGCTGCTTGTTAATTAGGGGGTTACTGCAGGCTGGAGATGGGCTGCTGGTGAGTCAGGGGGTTGTTGGGGCTAGACATTAGAGGGATAGAAAGGGGAGAAAAGGATGGGTTGGGGACTGGTGATTAGAGCAAGAGAGCTAAGGAGGGAAAAGACGACATACATGTCTAGAGAAGGCGTTAAGCTTTATGCTGGGCAAAAATTTACTAAATGAAGCATGCAAAATTTTAGAATACTGCACACAGAATTTAATATTTTTGTGCAGAATGTTACATTTTTTTGCACAAAATTCTCCTAGGTTTAATTATGGCATATCTTATGTTCTTATGCTATCCATAATGTTTTGCTTATGGTGGCACTTGAAAATAAATCGTAAAACTGCTAGAAATGTAGATGCTTTACAATAGGTATTTGCTGCTAGCATGCTCTGTCACTATGTAAGAAGGTCTATACATGTAAATAAAGTACCACCATTCTGGGCTTTGCACATATAAGTTGCACTACTTAGATGTATAAGCAGCAATTTGGCTAATTATATGTGTAAATCATGTATTCTGCAAAGCTGCATATCCAAGACTAGCCAATCAAGGAATTCCCTCCAAAACTCTAATTTTTGGCAAATTCAAAGCACGATTTCCTCTCAAGCCTTCCTCCCAGGCCTAGGTCCAAAGAAATTAGCCCACAATTACATATGGACTTGAAGCAGCCAACAGAGACATTTTCCAGAGAATACATGTATTGCCATTGTAAAATTCGGCACGTACATGTACCTTGAAGGTCTGTCCGGAGCATTCCCAGAACATACCTCCTTCAAAACTGTGTGTGCCACCATCATATTCTAAAAAGCAGCAGCTTTTCAAACAAACTACACATAGATAGGTTTTGATTTGGATGTATAAATCTGCTTTTTAAACTCATAAATGGCTTCCAACTCCAACTCACTTCCACAATTTTGTGGGAGTAATTTTATTAGAATATGTGGAACAGTGTTTTCCATGTTCAAGAAGGCACTTGTAAAACTGTGTATGACTATACACACATACAATAACATAACACATCCATGTGTAAGCATTCCCAGGGCATACAATAGCCACTCAGGTATGTATTTTATCAAATATGCACATAAGTGCCAGTTCCTACTGGTACATACATGCACTAAGTTACTCCTGCCTCACAGCAGGGGTAAACTTTGTGTGGGAAATTTTAGGAGACAATTTTCTGAAGGTAAACAGGTAAATATATGGCCTTTATCAAATAGCTGCAACGTATGTGGTCCTCTTGGGCGATTTCAATGTCCACCTTGACCCTCCCTCCCGCCCTCGTGACAAGGTCCTTCTTTCCCTGTTCTCAGACCTGTCCTTTCTTCAGCACGTTTCTTGTCCAACCCATGCCTCCGGTCGATCATTGGATCTCATCCTTACTCTCGACCCCTCCCCCTTCACCCCCTCTAATATTCACTCTACTCCCGTCCCTTGGTCTGATCATTTCTGTCTCCTCTTCTCTTTCCCTCTTCCTTCCCCTGGACCGATCGGTCCGCCTCCTTCCGCTCCCTCTGCCCCGTCCCTCAGACGGCGCCTCACTCCACATACTCTGCGCTCTTTCCCTCCGGCTAGCTCTCTTTTTCCCCCGAAATTTTCATCCTTCTCTTTCGACCAACAGGTCGACATCTGGTCCTCTACCCTTTCCGTTACTCTTGACTCTATAGCACCCCTTCGCCCGATGGTGCCCCGCCCTCCCTCTCACCACCCCTGGTACCAATCCGGTCTCCTCCTCCACCGCGCTCAACTTCGCCGTGTGGAGCGTCTCTGGAGGAAACTCCGTACCCCTGCCTCCCACTCAGACTTCCAGCAAGCTCACCTCTCCTATCGTGCTGCAATTATCTCAGCCAAGCACTCGTATTATTCTCGTCTTATTACTTCCTCCTCAAACTCTGCTAGGCGCCTCTTCCTTGTTCTCAAATCTCTCTCCTCTACCTCCGCTCTTCCTTCCGCCCCCTCTGACCCCCCTTCCAGCCCTTCCACTGTTGCCTCCTTTTTTTCCAACAAAATTCTCTCTCTTCGTTCCTCCTTTTCCGCCTGCCCTCCTCCCCTCTCTCCCCCCCCCCCCCCCGGATCCCCCCCTTCCCCCCCGGATGTCCTTTCCCCATCTCCCTCCCACACGTTTCCCCACATCTGGTCCTCCTTCTCTTCTATCTCTTCTCCCGAACTCATTAAGGCCATCTCATCTGCTCATCAAACTACCTGCCCCCTCGATCCTATCCCCTCTTCTTGGCTGCTCAACCCCGACATTTCTCTTGTGCCTCTTATCCTCTCTATTTTCAATTCTAGCCTCTCCTCCGGTCTCTTCCCCTCCAGCTGGAAGCACGCTATCATCCGCCCCCCTCTTGAAAAAACCCACTCTTGATCCCTCCTCCCCCGCGAACTGGCGGCCTGTCTCTAACCTCCCCTTCCTGTCTAAAGTCCTGGAGAAACTCGTTTTTTCCCAACTAACCTCACACCTCGACTCCAACTGTGCCCTCCACCCCCGCCAATCCGGTTTCCGCAGCGGCCACAGCACCGAAACTGTTCTTACTGCACTACTCTCGGAACTCCATCGCTCTCACGACCATGGTGACATCTCTCTAGTGGTTTCTTTGGATCTGTCCTCTGCGTTTGATGTGGTTGACCACCGCACTCTCCTATCCCGACTGTCTGACTTTGGTGTTCATGGCACCGTTCTTCAGTGGTTTCGCTCTTTCCTGTCTTGTTGCACTTCTTCGGTACACTCTGGCACCTCGGTCTCTCCCCCATTCCCCTCCATCTGTGGCGTCCCTCAGGGCTCTATTCTTGCTCCTTTGCTTTTCAATGTTTTTCTTGCTCCCTTAGCCCTCCTTATTCAGCAGTCCGCTGTCTCATTCTACATTTATGCCGACGACATCCTTCTTGTTCATCACACCTCCTCTTCCTCCCCAGATCTTGGCCCACTCAGCCACTGTCTTTCCTCCATTGCCTCCTGGTTTGAGTCCAACTTTTTACACGCCAATCCTGCCAAGTCCTCAGCAATCTGGATTTCACTCGGGCTTCCCCAACCTAGGTTATCACCCACCATGGGCTCTCATTCTATCCCTCTTGTACCAACCCTTCGCTACCTGGGAATTACCCTAGACCCTTCTCTTTCTTTCCACGAGCATATCTCCTCTGTTATTCGTACTTCCTTTTTCCATCTTCGTCATATTAAAGCCATTCGTTCAATTCTTCCCCCCCCCCCCCTTCTGTTGCTACTCTTGTTTTGTCTTTAGTAACCTCTCGTTTGGACTACTGTAATGTTGTCTATGCAGGTCTCCCGTCCTCCCAGCTCCGCCGTCTTCAACTTGTTCAGAACGCCGCCGCTCGTCTTGTCACCTCATCCCCTGCTTGCTCTCATGTGTCCCCCATGTCTCTTCACTCTGCATTGGCTCCCGATCAAGTTCAGGTTTGTCTACAAATTGCTCATCACCGCCCACCGGGTTCTTTACACCGATACCCCCAGTACTTGGCTAACATTATTCACCTCCAGCCCTCCCCCCGCCTTCTTCGCTCCTCTCACGGTAATCGTCTCTTCCTCCCTTCTCCTAATCAGGCCCGTCTGGAATCTACCGCCGTTCTGCTTTTTTCTTCCTAGGACCTGCCCTCTGGAACTCCCTTCCCCTTCTCCTCCGTACTGAGCTGTCCTACCCCCGCTTCAAAGCCCTCCTCAAAACTCATCTGTTCTGTCAGGCCTTTGACCTCCCTCCCCCTGCCGATGGCGCCCCATCCCCCAGTCGCGTCCTCCAGTCCCCGTGATTCTTTCCTCTTCCCTTCTCCTCCCCTCTCCTCTCTCTCCCTTCCCCTCCTACTACCCCTCTTTGGAGCTTTCCTGTCCTCTACCTTTGTTACTGTCTCTCGCTGTCCTATCATTTATTGGCGTTCCTTTCTATCTTTCGTTTCCAGCAGCTGACATTTTACCTGTTATTGTACACCGCCCTGATGCTCCGGCCTGGGCGGTCTATCAAGTGCTCGAATAAAGATAAAGATAAAGATATGTGACTACAGGCCTTGCCAGCATATATACTCTATTATAAAATTACTTTTCAAATAAGAGTGTGGCTAAATTTCTTCACTTGTCGTATATCCTTTTACACGGCTCCTAGAACGCTCCTGACCTCTCCTCTTCAGATATGCTTAAATTTTGGCTGTACAATCTAGTGGAATTTTTTTTTAATCGAATGCAGTCAATACCCTCTGCCAATCACATAAGTGCTTATAAAAATATAGGGCAGGTTGAGCTTTTTCAACTATTTTTTTCTGAGCAGAGATCAACAGATACTTCACTAAACCTCGTATTTCTTCACAGTTCAAAAAAATCCCACATTTTATTGAGTCTATCTGTAATAGCACTACTAAAGAAAAAAAACTCAACAAATCCTTCACACTTCATATTTAATAAACCACTTCCATCCTGAACCTTGATGGTCTAAATTCACAGTTTGGTGCCTTCCCTTTTGTTTTATTCAACATTTGATCAAGGACATTCAGTAGGGATCTGAAAGCTTGGTGCAAGATAAGACAAGAAATATTACATGCAGAAAGCCTACAGTTCTTCTTATGTTTCTCCACAAGAGGGGGCTGCAGAATTCCTCTCTCTAGTCTTGGTTCATATGAACAGAGGCTTATTAGACTGTGCTAAACGTGTAGGTGTGATGCAGTTTGTGTGTTTATGGGTTGCAGATTATAACTTGGAAATGACTATATGCAGGTTTACCAAACTTTTTATGATAGCCAGTCCTTAGGCAGACATCAGACCCTGGCTATTTCAGACTTAAGAACATAAGATATGTCATAATGGGTCCATTAAACCCAGTATCCTGTTTCTAACAGTTGATTTTCCCCTTCTAATTTTATATTGGTTTATGGACTTTCCTTCAGGAACTTGTCCAAACCTCTTTTAAACCCAACTACACTAACAGCTTTTAGTACATCCTCCAGCAATAAATTCCAGAATTTGATTATGCTTTGAGTGAAAAAAATATTTTCTCAGATTAGTCTTAAAGGTACATTGTAGCTTCATTGCATATACTCTAGTCTTTCTACTTTTTGGAGTAACTGCCAAGGGTTAGAGCAACAGCCTAGCACCCAGAAGATCTGGGTTTGATTACCATTGGCACTCCTTGTGATCTTGGGCAAGTCACTTTACCCTCCATTGCCTTGGAAGAAAAGGCCTGGCAATCTGCTTCGGTCATACCTTGCCAAGAAAACCCAGGGGCTGCTGGGTAGTCATGACTCAGCACAGACTTGATGGCACGTTAAAAATAAATAAAATAAAAATACAGATCTAGGTTTACTAGTTCCACTCCATTTTTACAGAACTATCATATTCCTTCAGCTGTCTCTTTTCCATGTTGAATAGTAATCTTTTAAACCTTTCCTCTTAAGGGTATCCTTTCATCCTCTATCATTTTGATGGCTCTTCTCTGTACCTTTTCTAATTTTGCTATATACTTTTTTTTAAAGACATGGCAACCAGAACTACACACAATATTTAAGGTGCGGTCATACTATGGAGCGATATAGAGGCATTATAATATCCTTGGTTTTATTCTCCATTCCTTTCCTTATGATTCGTAGCATTCTATTTGCTTTCTTGGCAACCACTGCACACCGGGCAGAGAGTTTCAACTTATTATCCACATTAATGCCTAGATCCTTTTCCTGGGTGGTGATTCCTACAGTGGAATCTTGCATCATGTATCTATAGTTTGGGTTGTTCTTCCCTAAGTACATAACCTTGCATTTGTCCTCATTAAATTTCATCTGCCATTTGGATGCAAGTCTCTCAATTTCTCAAGTTCCTCTTGCAATTTTTCAGAATCCTCTTGTGATTTAACAACTTTGAATAATTTTGTGTCATCTGAAAATCTCATCATCTCACTCACTGTTCCCAAAAAGCAGTGGTCCAGCACAGATCTGAGGTACTCCATGATTCACCTTTCTCCATTGAGAAAGTTGGCCATTTAGCCCCACTATCTATCTTTTAACCAGTTCCCAATCCACAATATTATTCTGCCTCCTATCCCATGACTTTTTAATTTCCTCTAGAGTCTCTCATGTGGAACCTTGTCAAAGGCTTTCTGGAAAGCATAGTTACTCACCTGTAACAGGTGACCTCCGGGAACAGCAGGAATTTAGTCCTCACATATGGGGTATCGTTGGTACCGACGGAGCCTGCGCGGGAACGCTCCCCAGCATCCAATGAGAATGCTTTTGGGAGCATCCCACAGCGCCTGCATGCTGCTTTCCCGCCTTTCCCAAACTGCCTCTCTCCAGTTGAGTTTTAGAGCTGAGACAAAGAGAGAGAGCGAGGGAAAGGAAAAGAGAGATAGAGAGATACAACTCCTAGGGGAGGTGGGTGGGTTGTGAGGACTAAATTCCTGCTGTTCCCGGAGATCACCTGTTACAGGTGAGTAACTATGCTATCTCCAGGAACAAGCAGGAATGTAGTCAGCACATATGGGGACTCCCTAGCTTTAGGTGCCAGGGAGAGACCCTAGAAGTTGTGTGTCCCTGAAAAGGGCTCCACTTCCCCCCATGGATCTCTGGCATCCTACCAGGGATGGTGGGTAGGAGTTGATTAGGTATGGAACAGGTGTTTGAGAACAGCCTGACCAAACAAGGCATCCCGGTGGGAGTCCTTGTCCAAGCAGTAATGGGCTGTGAAGGTATGAACCGAGGCCCAAGTGACTGCTCAACAGATGTCGTCAATAGACACAGAGTTCAGATGAGCCATTGAGGCTGCCATGGCTCTCACATTGTGAGCTGTGACATGGCCCTCCAGAGAAAGGTTCTTACTCTGATAGGCGAAAGAAATACACTGAGCAATCTAGTTAGATAGTGTTCTCTTGGAGACTGGAAGTCCCAAATGAGAAGGATCAAAAGCAACAAAGAGTTGAGAGGACTTTCTATGTTGCTGTGTTCTTTGTAAGTAAAAAGCTAGAGCTCTTTTACAGTCCAAGGTATGAAGATTCCTCTCTGCATTTGATGCATGAGGTCCTGGAAAAAAGACAGGTAGGTAGACCTCTTGGTTGAGATGAAAAGGCGAGACCACCTTAGGCATAAAGTGTGGATGAGTTCTAAGGACTACCTTGTCATGATGGAACCTTGCATAAGGTGGATTAGCTACTAGTGCTTGCAATTCACTAATGCAGCGTGCTGATGTGATTGCAATGAGAAAGATAACCTTCCAAGAAAGGAATTTCAAGAAGGTGGTAGCTAAGGGTTCGAAAGGTGGCTTCATGAGCTGCCCAAGAACCAGGTTCAAGTCCCATGCCACCGGAGGTGGTCTAATGGGAGGCTTAGTTAGAAGGAGGCCTCTCATGAATCTTGCTATAAGAGGATGAGAGGAAATAGGTTGTCCATTTAGAGGTTTAAGAGAAGCTGCAATAGCACTCAAATGGACTCTTACTGAATTTGTCTTAAGGCCTGAATTAGACAAATGTAGGAGATACTCCAGTAAAGATTCCAGAGGTATAGCAAGGGGGTTAAGACCCTTTTCTGAACACCAAATAGTAAACCTTTTCCACTTGAAAGCATAAGAACGTCTAGTGGAAGGTTTTCTGGAAGCATAAAGAACATCTTTCACTTGCTGAGAAAGATGAAGATCTTGGCGATCTAGGCCCTCAGCAACCAAGCCCTGAGATGCAGGGACTGGGGATTGGGATGCCATAACATTCCGTTCTCCTGAGATAGGAGATCTGGAGCAGACCCTAACTCCAGGGAGGGAGCTTGAGAGAGATGTAGAAGCAGAGGGTACCACACTTGCCGTGGCCAATGTGGTGCTATGAGGATCATGTGGCCTCTGTCTCTCTGAAGCTTGAAGAGGGTTTTGGGAATTAGGGGAATGGGTGGAAAGGCATACAGGAAGTCTTGATCCCAGTAAAGGAGGAAAGCATCCCTGGCCTGAGCTCACTGAGCCGGAATTCTGGAACAGAACCGGGGAAGTCTGGCATTCCACGGACTTGCAAAGAGGTCTATGTCCGGGGTTCCCCAAAGTTGAAATATCTTGGTCACCTGGTATGCATGCAGAGACCACTCGTGTGGAAGGAGAACTCGACTGAGTCTGTCCGCCCAAGGGTTTTGAATGCCTGGAAGATATACTGCCAGCAGATGAATCTGATGCTCTCTGGCGAGGGCCCAAAGTCGCAAAGCTTCGTTGCACAGCGACAGAGAGCCCGTTCCCCCCTGCTTGTTCACATAGAACATGGCTACCTGATTGTCCATGTGAATGAGGACTGTCTTGTAGCTGAGCAGGGAGTGGAACACTTGCAGAGCCAGGAAAATTGCTCTGAGTTCCAAGAGATTGATATGTAGACAACTCTCTTGAGGAGACCAGGTGCCCTGGGTGGAGAAGTCTTGCAGATGAGTTCCCCAACCCTTTGGAGAAGCATCTTTTGTGAGAGTTGCTTGGGGTAAGGGTTCTTGGAAGGGGCACCCCAGCAACAGATTTTGAGTGGACCTCCACCACTGGAGGGACAAAATGAGGCGACTTGTGTTTGCTATTTTGTCTGACAGGCACCCTGATGCCTGGGTCCATTGGGTGGATAAAGTCCACTGAGCTGCCCTCATGTGGAGGCGAGCATATGGAACCACATGCACGGTGGATGCCATGTGGCCCAGCAATTGCAACATTTCTCGAGCAGTTAGATGAGGCTTTAGCACTGCTTGTGAAGCTAACTGCACTAAGCAAAGGCAGCGGGCCTGGGGGAGATAGGCCCTTGCTCTTGTGGCATCCAGAAGAGCTCCTATGAACTCTAAAGATTGAGTGGGAGTCAGACTGGATTTTGGGATGTTTATTACCAGCCCTAAATACTGGAGGATACGCATTGTGCAGGATAGAAAAGTCTTGGCCTCTGAAAGTGTTGGAGCTCGAATGAGCCAGTCGTCCAAGTAAGGGAAAACGAATATTCCCAGAGTATGGAGAAATGCTGCTACCACAGCCATGCATTTCGTGAACACCCTTGGAGCAGAGGCCAGACCAAAAGGAAGCACCCTGTATTGGTAGTGCTTTCTTGAAAAAGGAACCGAAGGAACTTTCTGTGGGTTGGATGGATGAGTACATGGGTGTACGCATCCTTGAGATCTAGACAACAAAGTCAATCCCGACTCTGAAGGTATGGAAGCAGAGCACCGAGAAAAATCATCTTGAATTTCTCCTTGACAAGGAATTTGTTCAATTCTCTGAGATCTAATATAGGTCTGTATCTCCCTGTTTTCTTTGGGATAAGAAAATAAGGGGAATAGAGCCCTGTGCCCTGTTGATGAAGAGGCACTTCTTCTATCGCCCCTTGGGCAAGAAGAATGGCAACCTCCTGACCTAAGAGGTTGATGAGAGGTGTCGGAGAATTGAACTGCTTCACTATTGTGTGAGGGGGCATGCTTGAAAAATGAAGTTTGTACCCCTCCCTTATGATGGAGAGTGTCCAATGCTCTGCTGTTATTTGCCCCCATCTGGGGGAAAAATGACATAACCTTCCTGGAATGGTGGACGGTTCTGGTCCTTCCAGAACCAGAAAGGCTACGTTCTCTAGCTGAAAGTCAAAGGCCCTGAGGAGGCTGAGGCTGCTGGGCCGGTGGAGGCCTAGCAGCCTTTGCTTTCTTCTGTTTGGGCGATTGCTGACGTTTGGTTGAAAACTGACCTGCAGAAGATGCCTGCTGAGTATAAGTAGGATAAAATCTTTTCTTTTTAGAAAAAGGTGTTTTCTTGAACAACTTCTTTCCCAATTTATCTTGTACCCAGAGCTCTAAATCAGATGCCTGGAGCCAAGCAATTCTACGTGCACCTATGGCAATAGCCGAGGTTCTGCTTATACCCTCAAATCAGTCAAAGGCTGCACGGTTGGAGAATTTAGAGACATCTTGGGTATGTTTGACCCAAGTGAGAAAGTCCTGTCTTTTATCTTCAGAAATGAAAGGACTTAAAGTCTGTAAATTATCTGTGACCTCCTTTAGGAACATTCCCATGTAGAGACTATAGGAACTGATTCTTGCAGCAAGCATAGAAGCTTGAAAGACTCTACGTCCAAAAGCATCCAGGGTTCTGCATTCACATCCTGGAGGATTAGAGGCATGTCTTTTTGCACTTCTAATCCTTCTCATAGCTGACTCCACCACAATAGAGTGGTGTGGAAGCTGAGTCTTATGGAACCCAGGACAAGGAGGGACACGATACATAGTATCTAACCTACGAGAATGAGGAGAAGTGGTAAGAGGTATTTCCCACATCCTCAACATGAGATCATATAGAATCTCATGAATGGGTAAGGTAGCTGCCTCCTTAGGAGTTTTGGGATATTGTAAAATTTCTAACTCCTTGGCCCTTGGCTCTGTTTCAGGGGCCACAGTGATGGACAGGCCCCGAGCCACCTCTCTGATAAAGTCTTGGAAAGACATGTCCTCTGGAGGAGATATCCTGCGTTTAGGGGAGGAGGACTCCTCTGGAAGAAGTACTGCTGCATCGACAGAACTTTCAGAATCCTCAGATTCTTCTGAGGACTTGAAGTATCATCTGTCCGGATGCTCCTGCAGAGCCCGATACCCGTACCGACCAAGGTTGGTACCGGGAATAACCGGTACCGGAGAATCGGTACCGGAGGGCATCGTAGGACAGAGTACCGGCATAGCAGACACCGATGTCGATGCTATCAGTACCAGTGCCGATACCGATGCCGGTGCTAGTGCCGGTACCGGTGGAGTTGTCTGTTGCGGTACCAAGGGCGTCGATGCCGCAAGGAAATCCACCAGACTGCGTTCCATGGTCAGAATTCTCTGGTCCATGGACGCTGCCAATGCCTGGAGGTCGGTACCAGTGGAAGCCACCGGTACCTCAGAGCATGGCACCAGGAGATCTGTCGAGGCCGAGTCATCTAGAACATCCTGGAACCCCGATAATGCTTTGGAAGCCGAAGCCTCCCGCCGGGGTAATTTTGCCAGTGCAGAATCCTCGAGGGCAACGCCAGAGGCATCTCGATGCTTAGAAAGAGATTTACCCTTCGAGGACCGGCTGGATTTATGTTTAGTTACCTGAGATCCACGGGAGGAAGCAGCAGCCCTGGAAGACGTCGATGCCACCGAAGCTGCATCAGAGGGAAACAGGGTACTGAGCTTGGCAGCTAGGTTCTGCCGACCTCTTTTAGACATCATGGTACAGGACACACAATCCGTGATGGAGTGGTCAGGACCTAAACATTTTAAACACCATTCATGGGTGTCGGTGACAGAAATGGTACCGCCACACTTGGTGCACTTTTTAAAACCTGAGGCAGGTTTTTCCATGTTAAGGAAGTTTTTGGGCCTAAGGCCCAAAAAGGCAGGTGCACCTGAAGAAAATAGAAAAGAAATATATATATTTTTTGGAAATAGGGAAAGAAAGACCGGCGGTACCGGTAGAGCGTCGAAGAAGGCAGACGCGACCACAAAAAGAAATAAAGAAATTCTTCTGTGGTGACAGGAACATGACCTGCTGGCTCCACGGAAAAAGAAGAACTGGAGAGAGGCAGTTGGGAAAGGCGGGAAGGCAGCACGCAGGCGCTGTGGGATGCTCCCAAAAGCGTTCTAATTGGACGCTAGGGAGCGTTCCCGCACAGGCTCCGTCGGTACCGACGATACCCCATATGTGATGACTACATTCCTGCTTGTTCCTGGAGATATACAGATGCACTATATCAACTGGCTCACCTTTATCTACCTGTTTATTCATACCTTCAAAAAATATATAGCAGATTAGTGAGACAAGACTTTCCTTTTAAATCCATATTGGCTTTTTCCCATTAAACCATGACTATCTATATGTTAGCAATTTTTTTTCTTTATAATGGGTTCCGGGGTAACAACGTCTTTTTCTTTGGGGGAGCCCAAGCACCACCCTAAGATCTGCCCCACAGGCAGAGACCCTTCCTGTTCTGCATGAGGGCATCCGATCTCCTGCAGGCAGACAAGAAGGGGTCTTTGCAGTGAATGTGGCTTTTCTTCTTCTGCCTGTGGGCAGCCTGCTCACACCATGATCATGGCCAGCAGGTAGCAGGCTTCCCGTGGGGATCTCATCCCCCTCAGGCAAAAGAAGAAGAAAAGCCGCAATCTTCGATATGCATATCACATTTTAATCTGAGGTCGCTGCCACAGTTCATTCATCCTTTTATGCCCTTTGTCAGATTTATTCCGTCAAGCCATATCTTTCTAGTTCTGCCCTCCACTTTCTATTATATGCATTAGTAACATCGTGGCTTGATTACTTAATACCATCTATTGTGGACTTCAGCCATCCCCATTAAAAAAAAATTACAATTGGTGCAAAATACTGCCATTCATCTTCTATCAAATGCTGACAAATTTGATTATATCACCCCACTATTTCATCAAAATCGCTGGTTACCTCTTATCCAAAATTTTCACTTTAAGATTCTTATTCTGGTGCACAGAGTTTATTATACGGGTCTTCCATTGTACTTATATGTTTTTCTCACTCCCCACTGTCCAACTTGGGTCTTTCGTTCAAACATCTAATCTTTTGGTGCTTCCATTGGTTACTCGCGTACATTTGGAATCCACACACAAAGCACAGTTACTTACCTGTAACAGGTGATCTCTGGGAACAGCAGGAATTAGTCCTCACATATGGGTACGTCGGTACCGACGGAGCCTGCGCGGGAAAGCTCCCCAGCTTCCTAGAATGGAAGCTTTTGGGACCTCCCACTGCACATGCGCACTGCCTTCCCGCCTTCCTGAACAGCTCTCCTCAGTTTCGAGTTTATAGCTGAGTCAATAGAGAGAGGACAGGAAGATAGATAGATAAAAGATACAACTCCTAGGGGAGGTGGGTGGGTTGTGAGGACTAATTCCTGCTGTTCCCAGAGATCACCTGTTACAGGTAAGTAACTGTGCTATCTCCAGGAACAAGCAGGAATAAGTCCTCACATATGGGGACTCCCTAGCTTAGATGCGTGGGATCCCCTGTCAAGGTTCGCCATCTTCGTATGGATCTCAGGCATCCATCCTGGGAAGGTGGGCAGGAGTTGTCTAAGAATGGAACAGGTGTTTGAGGACAGCCTGGCCAAACAAGGCATCCCGGCGGGAGTCTTTGTCCAAACAGTAATGGGCTGTGAAGGTATGAACCGAGGCCCAGGTAGCGGCTCGACAGATCTGATCAATGGAAACAGAGTGCAGATGAGCCATAGAAGTTGCCATGGCTCTCACATTGTGAGCTGTGACATGGCCTTCCAGAGAAATGTTTTTACTCTGGTAAGCAAAGGAAATACACTGAGCAATCCAATTGGAAAGTGTACGCTTGGAGACTGGAAGTCCCAAATGTGAAGGATCAAAAGCCACGAAAAGTTGAGAAGACTTTCGATGTGGCTGAGTCCTATTAAGGTAAAAGGCTAGAGCTCTTTTACAATCCAGAGTATGAAGGTTCCTCTCTGCACAGGAGGCATGAGGAGCCGGATAAAATACAGGTAGATATACCTCTTGATTAAGATGAAAAGGCGAGACCACTTTAGGCATAAAGTGGGGATTCGTCCTAAGGACCACCTTGTCATGATGAAATCTTGTATAAGGTGGATTAGCCACTAGAGCCTGCAGTTCGCTGATGCGACGAGCGGAAGTGACTGCAATTAGGAATAATACCTTCCAGGAAAGAAATTTCAAGGAGGTAGAAAATAACGGCTCAAAAGGTGGCTTCATAAGCTGACCAAGCACTAGATTCAAATCCCATGCGACCGGGGGGGTCTGATGGGAGGTTTAGTGAGGGTCAGGCCTCTCATGAATCTTGCAACAAGAGGATGAGAGGAGATAGGTTGTCCATTTACAGGTTTCAGGGATGCTGAAATAGCACTTAAATGGACTCTTACAGAATTCGTCTTAAGGCCTGCATTGGAAAGATGCAGGAGATAGTCTAAGAGGGAATTCAAAGGAAGTGCCAGAGGGTCAAGGCCCTGCTGAGCACACCAAATGGAAAAACGTTTCCATTTGAAAGCATAAGACCGCCTCGTGGAAGGTTTCCTAGAGGCATGAAGGATATCTTTCACAGGTTGAGAAAGATTAAAGTCTTGAAGACTTAAGCCTTCAGTAACCAAGCTCGGAGATGTAGGGATTTGGGGTTTGGGTGCCACAAAGTCCCGTCCTCCTGAGACAGAAGGTCTGGTGCAGCTCCTAAGTCCAGGGAGGATCCCTGGGAGAGCTGTAGAAGCAGAGGGAACCACACTTGGCGTGGCCAGCGTGGAGCTATGAGGATCATAGAGCCGTGATCTCTCTGGAGTTTGAACAGAGTCTTGGGAATCAGTGGAATGGGTGGAAAGGCATATAGGAACGCCTGACCCCAATGGAGGAGAAAGGCGTCCGTGGCCTGAGCTTCCTGACATGGAGTCCTGGAACAGAACCGGGGAAGTTTGGCATTCCACGGACTTGCAAAGAGGTCTATGTCCGGGGTCCCCCATTCCTGAAAGATTCTGGTTATCTGGTCCACGTGTAGGGACCACTCGTGTGGCAGCAGAACTCGACTGAGCCTGTCTGCTCGAGAGTTTTGAACTCCTGGAAGGTACACTGCTAGCAGATGAATTTGGTGCTCTCTGGCGAAGGCCCATAATCTGAGAGCTTCGTTGCAAAGCGACAGAGAGCCCGTTCCTCCTTGTTTGTTTATGTAAAACATGGCCACCTGATTGTCTGTCTGAACCAGGACAGTCAGGTTGGCAAGGAGGGTATGGAAGACCTTGAGGGCAAGGTAAATTGCTCGCAGTTCCAGGAGGTTGATATGAAGGGTGGCCTCCTGTGGAGACCAAGTGCCCTGAGTGGAGAGAGTTAGCAGATGGGCTCCCCACCCCAATTGGGAGGCATCTGTTGTGAGGGTTGCTTGGGGTAGCAAGGGCTGAAAGGGAGCCCCCAACAACAGATTCTTGGTGGATATCCACCAATGGAGGGACCAAGACAGACGGTTTGAGGTTTGTATTTGGTCTGAGAGTGCTCCCGACGCCTGAGTCCACTGGGTGGCCAGGGTCCATTGAGCTGCTCTCATATGAAGACGAGCATAGGGCACCACATGTACTGTGGAGGCCATATGGCCCAGGAGGCGTAGCATTTCCCTGGCTGTCAAGTGAGTACTGGACTGGGCTTGGGAGGCCAAGCTCAGCAGACGCTGACCCCGAACCAGTGGAAGGTAGGCTCTTGCAGTGGTGGTGTCCAACCGGGCCCCTATGAATTCTAGAGACTGAGTAGGGCTGAGTTGAGACTTGGGAAGGTTTACCACCAGTCCCAGATACTGCAGAAGGTTCCTTGTGCGGTCTAGGGAAATCTGGGCCTGCGACTGAGTTGGAGCTCGAATGAGCCAGTCGTCCAGATATGGGAATACGAAAATCCCCATGCTTCTGAGAAATGCGGCTACGACTGCCATGCATTTGGTAAAGACTCTTGGGGCAGAGGCGAGACCGAAGGGAAGTACTCTGTATTGGTAATGACTTCCCCTGAACAGAAAGCGAAGATATTTTCTGTGGGAGGGATGGATGAGTAGATGTGTATACGCATCCTGCAGGTCTAGAGAACAAAGCCAGTCCTGACTCTGAAGGTATGGAAGGAGAATGCCCAAAGAGAGCATTTTGAATTTCTCCTTGTACAGAAATTTGTTCAATTCTCTCAGATCTAGGATTGGTCTGAATCCCCCTGTCTTCTTTGGAATGAGAAAATAGGGGGAGTAGAAACCTGACCCTTGTTGATGAAGAGGAACCTCTTCTATGGCCCCTTGGGCAAGCAGAGAAGAGATCTCCCGATCCAACAGGGATAGGAGAGGAGATGGAGAATTGACGGGTCTCACCATGTGATGAGGAGGAAGGTTGGAGAAATGAAGTTTGTAACCCTCTCGGATGATAGAGAGGGTCCATTGCTCTGTTGTGATTTGTTCCCATCTGGGAGCAAAGTGAGCTAACCTTCCAGGTATGGTGAGGGGTTCTGGTTGGTCCAGAACCAGGAATGGCAAGTTCTCTAGGGGCAAGTCAAAACCCCTGAGGGGGTGGAGCCTGTTGAGCTGCAGTAGCTGCTGCAGGCTTTGCTCTTGCTTGTTTCGTTTGCTGACGTTTAGCCGCAAAACGAGGTTGAGAAGATTGCTGGCCAGTATTGGAAGCATATCTGGCCTTCTTATAATAAGGCCTCTTGAAAGACTTCTTCTTAGTGGGAGTAGAAGTGGACTTAGAAAGTCTCTCTAAGGTGGCATTTTCAGCGTCCATTTGAGTGGCCTTAACCTGCCACTCTGCACCGAATAAGTTCTCACCTGTACAGGGCAGATTCCGTAAGCCATCTAGAACCCAGGGTTCCAGATCAGAAGCCTGGAGCCAGGCCAGACGTCTGGCTGCGATAGCAATGCCAGAAGCTCTGCTGGCTCCTTCGAAGGAATCAAAGGCAGCTCTGTTGGAGAACTTAGAAACATCTAAAAGTTGTTTCACAACAGAAAGGAAGTCCTCCTGTTTATCCTCAGGGATAAGGGAGGCAAAATGCCGTACTTTCTTGGCAAGTTCCCCTAGGAACATGCCCATATAGAGGCTGTAGGAATTAATCCTGGCTATAAGCATACTAGCCTGGAAGATTTTCCTACCAAAAGAGTCTAGTGTCTTACATTCCCTTCCTGGAGGTGTAGAAGAGTGCCTTTTAGTACTCTTGATCTTTTTCATTGCAGACTTTACCACAATGGAGTGGTGAGGCAATTGAGTTTTCTGAAAACCAGGAGAAGGAGGGACCCGATACATGGTGTCCAACCTACGGGAATAAGGAGACAGAGTTAAAGGGTTCTCCCAGAAATCCATCAAGTGTTCCTGAAGGATTTCATGGATAGGCAGAGTAACTGCTTCTTTAGGAGACTTAGAGTATCCTAAAATATCCAATCTTTTTGACCTTGGTTCCCTTTCAGAGGAGGTAGTGATAGAAAGGCCTTTAGCCATTTCTAAAATAAAGTCCTGAAAGGACAAATCCTCTGGAGGAGACATTCTCCTTTTTGGAGAAGAAGGTTCCTCAGGAAGGTCAAGGGAGAGCTCTGCAGACTCATCAGAGGAGACAAAATCCTCAGAGGAATCGGTGTATTCTCTAGTTTCCTCCAACGCACGATACGCATACCGATCGGTATCGACATCGGGCGTACCGGGTATGGAAGCGGTATGGAGCGAAAGCCCATACGGTACCGATTTGCGTTTAGAAGAGGAAGGCCTGGGTTCCGGCATGGCGGACGATACCGGAACCGGGCCCGGAACCGCTGGAAGCGGTACCGATGGCGTTGCAGCTTTAATGAAAGCCATGACGGCCTGCTGCATGGATTGGACAGTATTGCCCATAGACGCCACGGCTGCCTGGATGTCGGTACCGGTATGGGCCGGTACCCCAGAGCAGTCCAACAGGTGATCTGTCGAGGCCGTGCCATCGATGTCAACCTGTAGCCCCTGTATTGGCGTTTTGGAAGGTAGGGCTTCCCGCCGGGGCTGTTTGGCTGGGGCAGGGTCCTCAAAACTAAGAGCCTCTCGATGCTTTGAAGGAGATTTGCTCTTTGAGGACTTGCCCACAGAAGGTTTGGTTACCTGAGATCCATCCGGGGATGATGACCTGGATGACTGTGATGTTGGATTCTCTGAAGCAAACAGCACATGGAATTTGTTGGCCCGGTTCTGCAGCCCACGCTTAGACATTTGGGAGCAGGAAGGGCAGTCCGGAATGGAGTGGTCAGGCCCCAAACATTTAAGACACCATTCATGGGTGTCTGTGACTGATATTACAGCAGTACACTTGGTACACTTCTTAAATCCAGGGGCTGGCTTCTCCATGTGGAGAATTAAAGTAGGCCTGAAGGCCTAACTGAAGTGACCAAGTGCTGAAAAAATAATAAAAGAAAATAATTTTTTTAAGAAAGAAAAAGGAAGACCGGCGATACCGGTATCGGTATGGGAAGGCAGGTACGCGGTCTAAAGAAACAAAACAAAAAACTACAATTTCTTCAGCGGTGACAGGATACACGACCTGCTGGCTCCGCGGAAAAAGAGAAACTGAGGAGAGCTGTTCAGGAAGGCGGGAAGGCAGTGCGCATGTGCAGTGGGAGGTCCCAAAAGCTTCCATTCTAGGAAGCTGGGGAGCTTTCCCGCGCAGGCTCCGTCGGTACCGACGTACCCATATGTGAGGACTTATTCCTGCTTGTTCCTGGAGATTGCAGCCTTTTATTTCTTAGTGCCCTATCTCTGAAACACTCTACCAGACTATCTCAGACTTGAGTCCAATGCCCGATACTCATAACTGCTCTTCTGACTTAGCTCATGTCTTTTCTCTGTCTCCTCTTACCTGTCCTACTGATAGCTATGGACTTCCTTTGTGCTCTTACTTAAATTGAAATTTTAAAATGTAAACCGCTTTTGCTGCTAGCCATGCAAAAGGTGGTATATCAAGATTTTAACAAACATAAACAAACGTAAAAAGGATGTGAGCTAATCCACTTCTCCTTAGTTATTAGGCTCTCACCCCAATGCCAGGCTCCACTGCTCTCCCCTTCTGTACCCCTCCTCCTGTAGCGGCTTAGCCCTTACCACTGCCTTCCACCATCAGAGACCCCTCAGGTCTGCTGCTGCACATTCTGTGTCTACATCAACTCCAGCTACTGGAATAATCTCTAGACCCGGCCCCCTAGCAGCTTCTTGTGAAAGGAGTGGCAGCAGCAGCGCACAACTGCTATCGTTAGCAGAGAGGCAGATAGGCATAAATAGGTGTGTTCACTAGGCACAAGTTTATAAAATTACCCTTAAAGTGTATAATTGATCATTTACACCAGCTCACTCAAGACCATTTATGCAATTAACCTACTAAAATTTAAATGGTTCTCTTTTTAAACAATATTTGCATTCTTTAAAACTATATATAAATACAGTAAATACAGATTTATAGGGTGCACTCTTAAAAAAAAAGAAGCGCATATATATAACAAGATAAAGAAAATGAACGCATATAAGGACCATAGAGCCTGATATTCAAATGATTTATGCTCCTAACTCTGACAGCTATGCTCCTAAATTAGCCTCTTTGAAAATTTACTAGGGTTGAGTGCATAACATTTTCTGACAATGTCACTAAACTCCTAAATTTAGGAGCATAAAATGTGGGTGGCAAGAGGGGTGGATTTAGGGAGGGGAAAAAGCAGTTTAGCACTGATTTTCAGCACTAGGCACCTAAATTAGGCTCATAAATTTAGGAAAATGAATGGGAGGCCTAAATTTAAGAGCGTACATTTTAAGCTCCTACTGTATATTAAGATGAATTTTCATCTGAAAACTTGATCTATGTGGGGCTGAAAAAAGTGTACAAATTTAGGAGCTCAGCTTTTTTTTTTTTTAATATCATGCCCATAAAAGCCTATCCAGTCTGCCCACCCATACCAACTATATAATCGCTTCCTTTCCATGCCCATCCATACCAACCATGCTCTATAATCCCTTCTTTTCCATTAGAGATCCTCTGTGCTTGTCCAATATTTTCTTGAATTCAGATATAGCCCTCGTCTCTGCCACCTCCGCAGACAGGCCATTCATGCATCCACCACCCTTTCTGTAAAGAAATATTTCCTTAGATTATCCCTGATTCTATCCCCTTTATCCTATGCCATCTTGTTCCAGAGCTTCCTTTCAACTGGAAGAGGGCCACCTCCTGGGCATTTATATCACTGAGATATTCAAATGTCCTATCTCCTCTCTCCCACCATTCTTCCAAATATACATATTGACATCTTGGTCTGTCCCCATATGCCTTATGATAAAGATCAGTGACCATTTTAGTAACTACAGGCACGATATTCGGCGGCAGCAGCTAGCTGTTGCTACTGAACCCTGGACCTGGATATTCAATGATAGGGCCCTATTTGGCCACTGGCATTGAATATCCGGGTCAGCCAAATACCAGGAGTTAATCAGGCAGTGGTAATGTCCAGCTGCTGCCCGGTTAGCACCAGTGACGAACATTAGGCCAGTCTTTACTGCATCTGACTTTTGCTGCCAAGGGATAACCAGGCAGCTGCTGAATATCTCTGCTGCCTAGTTTCCCTGGTTGCCACCCTCGCTCTGCCCCCATGCTAACCGGTAAGCATCAGGGTATGAGACAGCAGCACCCATGGATATTTATCCCAGCTAAGGGGATTAACACGGTTAGCAAGTCTAACCACATTAATCCCTTTCAATATCAGGCTCCACCTGATCTTTTCCTATCCTTAAAGCCAGCCAAATCCGTGCAGATTCACTAGCACCCCATCATATGCTGCTGAGAGCGCTCACAGAGGTTATGGCAGATCCCATTACGGATGTGTTAAATAGATCCTTTAAGATGGGAGAGGTATTATGGGATTCGAGAAGGGATGATGTGGTCCTTCCTCACAAAAGAAGCAACAAAGAAGAGGGGGGAAATTACAAGTCGGTAAGTCTTAATTTGGTGGTTGGAAAAGTAATGGAGATGCAATTTAAGGAAAGGATAGTGAACTTTTTACAATCGCCTGAGGCAACATTTACCAAAGGCAGATCATGCCAAACAAATCCGAATTCTTTGACTGGATGCCCAGAGAACTAGATTGAGAGCAAAAACTGGATATGCTCTACTTAGATTTAAGCAAAGCTAATTGATTCTGCTACACAGAAACATAGAAAAAAGGCTAGCAGATAAAGATCATATGGCCTATCCAGTCTACCATTCTGAACTATTTTTCTATAATTCCTTCTTCTCCCTCAGAGATCCTCTGTTCTTGTCTTATACTTTCTTGAATTCAGATCCAGTTCTGGTCTCCACTGGGAGGCTGTTCCACGCATCCACCATCCATTCCATGAAGAAATATTTCCTCAACTTACTCCCAAGTCTATCCCTTTTCACCTTCATCCTATGCCCCCGCGTTCCAGAGTTCCTTTCAACCCCTAAACAAAAGCACGGGGAGGGGCGACCTGCATGGAGCGGCAAGTGTGCCTACTTTTGCCGCCTTGCTGGTCAGACTAGATGGACCATACTGGTTTTTATCTGCCATTCTATTACTATGTACTATATAACTACCTCCTGTGCACGTATACCATAGCAGTACTTAAATGTCTCATTACTCAGCATGTAGATAGTCATGGCTTAATGGGAGACAGCCAACATGGCTTTAGACAAGAAAGATCTTGTCTTACTAATCCGTTATGTGTTTTTGAAGGTGTGAATAAACAGGTAGGCAAAGGTGAGTCGGCTGATATAGTGTATCTGAACTTTCAGAAAGCTTTTGGCTAGGTCCCTCAAAGACTTTTGGCAAAACTAAAAAGTCATGGAATAGAAGGCACTGTACTATTATGGATCAGGAACTGGTTAAAAGATAGAAAGCAGAGGGCAGAGCTAAATGGCCAATTTTCCCAATGGAAAAAGGTGAATAGTGGAGTACCCCAGGGATCTGTGCTGGAACCGCTGCTTTTTAACATTCATAAATGACCTGGAAAAGGGAATAACAAGTGAGGTTATCAAATTTGCAGATGACACAAAACTATTTAATGTTGTTAAAACCCAAGAGGATTGTGGAAAATTGCAAAAGGATCTTGATAAATTGGAAGACTGGGTATCCAAATGGCAGATGAAATTTAATGTGGACAAGTGCAAAGTTATGCACCTAGGAAAGAACCACCCAAACTATGGTTACACGATGCAAGGTTCCACATTGGGAACCATCACCCAAGATTTAGGGGTCATCATGGATAACATGTTAAAACCCTCTGCCCAATGTGCAGTGGCGGTGGCCAAGAGAGCAAATAGAATGCTAGGTATCATAAGGAAAGGAATGGAAAATAAAACAAAGGATATTATAATGCCTCTGTATCGTTCCATAGTGCAACCGCACCTTGAATATTGTGTGCAATTCTGGTCGCCGTATCTTAAAAAGGATATAGCGTTATTAGAAAAGGTACAGAGAAGAGCCACCAAAATGGTAAAGGGGATGGAAGGATACTCCTATGAAGAGAGGCTAAAAAGGTTAGGGCTCTTCAACCTGGAAAAGAGACGGCTGAGGGGAGATATGATAGAGGTCTATAAATTAATAAATGGAGTGGAACGGGTAAACATAGATTGATTGTTTACATCATCAGAATATAAAAAGACTAGGGGACAGGCAATGAAGTTATAGGGTAACCTATTTAAGATTAATAAGAGAAAGCACAGTTACTTACCTGTAACAGGTGATCTCTGGGAACAACAGGAATAAGTCTTCACATATGGGTACGTCGGTACCGACGGAGCCTGCGTGGGAACGCTCCCCAGCGTCCAATCAGAAAGCTTTTGGGAGCATCCCTCAGCGCCTGCTTGCTGCCTTCCCGCCTTTCCAAATGTCTCTCCTCAGTTGAGTTTCATAGCTGAGACAAAGGGAAAGAAAGAGGAAAGGAAGTTAAATAGAGAGATACAACTCCTAGGGGAGGTGGGTGGGTTGTGAAGACTTATTCCTGCTGTTCCCAGAGATCACCTGTTACAGGTAAGTAACTGTGCTATCTCCAGGAACAAGCAGGAATGAGTCTTCACATATGGGGACTCCCTAGCTGTAGATGCCAGGGGGAGATCCCATAAAATGCGTGTCCATGGAACAGGACTGCACTTTCCACACATGGATCTCTGGCATCCCATGAGGGATGGTGGGTAGGAGTTGAAAAGAGAGGAGCTGTAGGAAAACAGCTAACCTAAGGACTACAGGGGAGGAGTCCTTGGTATGTATGATAATTACTATTAAAAATATTGAATGAGTAATCACAATATGGACCTTACCTACTGGAATGCAGGAAGTAGAGAGGCTGATGGAGTCTACTGGAGATTCAGTAGAGGAATCCTCAAGGTGACCTCACGGCAGTGAAGGTGAAGGTCCAAATCTGGAATTGGCAGGTGACCCAGGTGGGGTAGTATAAAAACGGCAGGTCTGCAGTGGAAAGCTTTATGGGAAAAAGCTGAAAACTCTTTTAGCTACAGAGTCATTAACATATAGGAGTAAAAGAGGAAGACTGACCGATTTGGACAACTAGCCCAGTCCTGGAGGGAAGAAGGGGTATGGGAAAAAACCCGTATTCCCAAGGAGGACAGATGTGTGAAGGGCTGAAACCTAGAGCTACTGAAGATCTACCCTGTCTTTCCTAACTGGTGAGAGATAGGAAAGATATTGAAGCATGGTACTTCAGGGATAGCGAGATCTAGAGGTAAAGTGGGAGCTGTGAGTACCACAGTAGTGGTTGTGTGCATAATACCCCCGACATACTGAGGGAGAGTATGAACATATGCAAGCCCACTGTCTGGAACCTCTAGGAAGGTAAAAACCTTTATAGCATAGACGGTTAGGGAGATAAGTATATAAATACATATCTACTTATAGGGAAGCATCTCGACAGAGACACACATATATATATATATATATATAGATGTGTGTGTGTATATATATATATATATATATATATATATATATATGTATATATATATATGTATATATATAGGGGCATAACATATGCACACACAGCTTACAGACATATGTATCTGTAGAAGTATATAGAGATATATACATACATGAATATGTATGTCGGAAGATACATTTCTGCAAGTAAGCAGATAGAGATATGTCCATAAGAACATTCACATGAGAGATGTGAAGGAGAAAGATTCATCTAATAACAAGAAGGTGGAATCTACTTGAGAAGATATATAGAGGATCTATTCCTCCTGGCTAAGAAGGTGCAGGAATGCTATCCAGTGAAATAACCAGGATGGTTGCGTGAAAAAACAGAGGATAATATCAGTCTGTAAACAGCAAGTCCTGAGTCTTGTAGAACTCTGACATGGAAAATGGACAGAAAACGCATAGGATGAGATACCAGGCTGACCCACTGGAGGGACACAAGGGGTATCATGCGTTACTAGTAGAATATGTGCTGTCCATAAAGGAGTAGGATACCATGAGGACAAGCTGCAAGGAAAAAAGAGCATATTCCTGCAGGATTGGAAAACTCTTTGGACATTCACGGAGAAAAAGCTTATATCCTGTATTATAACAGGAGATAACAGGGTGTGGAGAACCCTCACAGTCATGGAAAATGACTGAGGAGCCTTTCCCAACCATATAGAATAGTCATCAGAGACAAAACCCCATGCTCTCTAGCAAGGGCCCACAGTAGAAAGCTTCTCTGAAGATTGCAGAGAGCATTATGCAGGAGAATTAGGAAATAAAACTGGCTGTAGGTTAACTCTGCTGCCAAATCCAAGAAAGTGGAGATGGCAAGAAAAGAAGATAGTGTGATAAGCCTGAAGTGATTAGGATTATCCAAGATAGATGAAGCACTATCTTGGAATCACAACTAAGGCCAGACAGAAAGTAGTGGAAGACAGACTGAAAACTTGTGGAAAAGTACCAGTAGTCCAATCACTGGAACTCCTGCATGGGCAGCTGCTGAAAGAGACAGCAGAGAAAATCTTCCTGTGTAAAACAGAGAGAACAGACAAAAGGAGAGGAGAAATTCCTGTCCCTGTCTGATGAGCTGCCCAGAGAAAAGAAGGGAATTTATTCAAGGGAAAAAAACTCTACACTGGAATGAAAGGCTAGAGAAGCCCTGCAGTGACATAGTACCACTCATTCAGGGGGAACCTTGGATGAAAGGGTAGAGAAACAGGAGCTGAGGGGTGACTTACCATATGGTATGTCTGCGGAAGGAAAAAATTCATGTTGGAACAGAAAAAACTATCATGGGATAGTTGTTAACTTCTCTTCTTGGTAGGAAGAAGAGGAGAAACCTGTGACCCATAGACATGAATATCCTGACAGCTCAGCATATCTAGGAGGAAAAGGATGTCCTGAAGAAAGGAATCCATGTGTAGAGTTTTGAAGGAAAAAACAGTGAAAAAACTTCTGCTAAGAAGAAGTTAACTGTAGGTTGTAACCTTCAGGAACCTATGGTTGCTGGGTTTGTTCAGCCTGGCTAGAGTTTGGATTCTTCAGACCATGGCGAGGTTTCCCCTGCTTGGGAACATCTGTATAATGGGCAGGAGAAGAGTGAAACCTTCTTTTCCTAGGGAAAGAAGGTTTGGTAGGGCATTTCCTACCTACTGGGGAAGGAGAAGGCTTAGGATAGCCCCCAGAAACAGGGAAGTCAGTGGAGCAATGAGCAACCTGACGTAAAGACTCCCTATTGAAGAGATTTTCTCCAGTACAAGGAGTATTACCCAGTCGTTGTTGTGCCCATCTGTTCAAGTCTGAAGCCTGGAGCCAGGCTCTACGTCGTGCTCCTATGGCTATAGCAGAAGTTCTGCTAACAGACTCAAAAGAGTCTAGAGAAGCACGAGAGAGAAACCAAGAGATATTTTGGCTATGACTAAGAAGTAAGGAATAGTCTGCAGCCTTGGGCTCTGATAGAAAAGGAGTCAAAAGAGATAATTTCCTTGTGACCTCCTGGAGAGATAGACTCATATAAAAAATATAAGAGATAATCCTTGTTGCCAACATAGATGTTTGGAAGGTTTGACGTCCAAAGGCATCAAGTGTTCTAGATTCACGACCTGGCGGATAAGAAGAATGCTTCTTCTTGCTTTTTACCTTCCTCATTGCTGATTCCACTACAATGAATGATGGGGAAGTTGAGTCTTTTGAAACCCTGGAGAGGGGGGCACCTGATACAGATCATCAGTTGCTGCCAAAGGTGAGGAAACCCTTAAAGGTGTTTCCCATATTCTCAGAAGAAGATCCTGCAAAGAATGATGTAAAGGAAGCATTATATTTTCCTTTTCCGCAGGAGAGCCTTGAGTAGGATCACAGCCGGGGATAGGAATAGCAAGGAATGTTGCCATGTCAAGGAGAAATTTCTGAAAAGAAGGATCTCCAATGGGAACCATCCCTGGATAGGCTAAAGTTGAAGAAGTAGCCTGGGCACCGGAGGATGTAGTGGTCCGGTGCAGAAAAAGAGCTCCACTAGATGGATACTGGTACTGGCAGTTACGACTTGAGACAATCAGTACTGCATCGTCCATGCCAGGTATCGACTCCAAACTAGGTATAGAAAAGAGCGATCCTAGTGAAAAAGGCATGGAAGTGGCTGGTCCCGATGTTACTGCAGGAACCGGAATTGATACCGATACCGGTAGCTGTGCCGGAATCGGAGGCGATACCGCCATCGAAGCAGTCATCGGAGGCTGCTCAAGCGGTACCGAGGCAACCAAAAAGCCTTGGTGAGTATCCTCGGTACCGCGCATCCGGAATCGATAAGCATCGGTTCCGAGACGCGTCGGTACCCAGTCTTCCAGACTAGAGATCGATTCCAGACTCGGCATCGAAGGAAGCGAGTCTATCGATGCATGTCTAGAGGGTACCGACGTCGGTGGTCGTATCGGCGATGCTGCCGATACTGGAAAGTCAATCTGGGACGTATCGATCGGTCCCGAAGGCACCGAGAACGCCAGATGACGATCCCTGGCGAAGAGTGGATCACTCAACACCAGTGCCGATGCCGGGGTATTGGTACCGCTCAAAGCGGATGCCACCACCGAGCATGGCTCAGGTATGTTCTGTGAGGGGTGAGCCCCAGGAACAACCTGAAACCCCTGAAAGGCTTTGGAGACCGAAGACTCCCGCCGGGATTTTGAAGCCAATAGGGTCTTGGGGGCAAGGCCGGAGCCGTCATCATGCTTGGCATGAGACCTACCACTCAAGTATTGGCTAGTCTTAACAGACTGTTTTTGGGTTACCTGATCCTGTAGAGAAGAAATGGTCGGTGCCCTGACACTTGAAGGGAACGCGGTATCGAGGGAAACACGAAATGGAAAATCTCTTCTCATAAAATTGTAGCCTAATGGCTCCGGAGGAAAAGGGTCAGGACCCAAACAGGTTAGACACTAGTTGTTGGAGTCTAAAAAGAAAACTGTATTTCCACAGTTAAGGCACTTCTTAGGAGAAGAAGGCTCCATAATGGAGAGGCCTTACAGGCCCAAAAGTTTAAAACAGAAACTGAGGGAAAACTCTCCCCGAGTTTGAGAAAAAGAAAAGAAAAAACCCACCGGCGGTACCGGTGGAGGCGGGAAAAACAGCCGCGACCACAAGAAAAAAAGAATTAAAGAAAAAATTTTCTGCGGTGACAGGAGGACGTCCTGCCGGCTCCGCGGAAAAACGAAAACTGAGGAGAGACAGTTGGAAAGGCGGGAAGGCAGCACGCAGGCGCTGAGGGATGCTCCCAAAAGCTTTCTGATTGGATGCTGGGGAGCGTTCCCGCGCAGGCTCCGTCGGTACCGACGTACCCATATGTGAAGACTCATTCCTGCTTGTTCCTGGAGATAAAAGTTTTTCACTCAACGTGCAATCAAACTCTGGAATTTGTTACCGGAGGATGTAGTAAGAGCTGTTAGTGTAGCTGGGTTTAAAAAAGGTTTGGACAAGTTCCTGGAGGAAAGGTCCATAAACCATTATTAAAAGGGACCCGGGATATCACTGCTTGACCCAATACAAGCATTGAAGAACCTGTGTCTTTTGGGGACACTGCTAGGTACTTATGACCTAGATTGGCCACTGTTGGAAACAGGATACTGGGCTTGATGGACCTTGGTCTGACCCAGTATGGCATTTCTTATGTTCTTATATCTTCCCTCTCCCTTTGAAGTAAACATATTGAGGTCTTTAAATCTATCCCAAAATGCCTTATGACAAAGGCCACTATCCATTTTAGTAGATGCTCTCTGGACAGATCCCATCCTGTTTATATCCTTCTGAAGGTATGATCTCCAGAACTGTACACAGAACCCCAAATGAGGTCTCACTAGATCCTTCTACAACAGGACTATCACCTCCTTTCTCCTGCTGGCCATTCCTCTTCCTATGCACCCAATCATCCTTCTAGCTTTTGCTGTCACCTTTTCTATCTATCTGGCCCCTTTAAGATCATGTGATATGATCACCCCTAAATCCCACTCTTTTCTGCACTGTATACTATACCGTTGCCATGGATTTTTGCAGCATAAATGCATGCTCTTGCCTTTTTTTTTTTTTTTTGCATTAAGCCTTGGCTGCCAAATTTGTGACCATTGCTCAAGCTTCGCTAGACTCCCCTCATGTTATCTGCTCCTTCCAGCGTGTCTACCCCCATTGCAGATTTTGGTATCATTTGCAGACCTTTCCCAACAGACCTTCCACAATATGGCTTACAAAAATATTAAAAAACAGAAGCAGAGGACATGAAATGAAGCTTAAAGAAAGTACATTTAAAAGCATTATCAAGAAATATTAAATAAAACCCAAAAAACACAAAAGTGGATGCTTGGAATGCTCTCCCAGTGGAGATGATGAAAACAAAAGCATAGGAATAGCCTAGTGCAGAAGTGGGCAATTCCGGTCCTGGAGGGCCGCAGACCAGTCAGGTTTTCATGATGTCCCTAATGAATATTCATGGACCTATTTCCATACAATGGAAAGCAGTGGATGCAAATAGATCTCATGAATATTCATTAGGAACATCATGAAAACCTGACTGGTCTGCGGCCCTCCAGGACCGGAATTGCCCATCCCTGGCCTAGTGGGTTAGGGCAGCAGCCTAGAACTGGAAAGACCAAGGTTCAAATCCCACCGACACTCCTTGTGGCCTTGGGCCCTTAGGAAAGCCACTTAACCCTCCATTGCCTTGTGTACAAAAATTGTGAGCCCCTTGGAGACATGGGAATACATTCAGGCACAGTATGTAACTCGCTTTTATCTTTTCCTGGAAAGATGTGAGCTAAATGCTACTAATAAAACTGACCCACTTGGTCCATTGTTACTGCAGGAAGACACAAATTTTTAAAAAACTGCTGAAAGTTGTCCTCATTTAAAATCCTTCACCCATAAAGTTGCCAATAATTGCCCTCAAATGTTTGAACAATGTCCTGTGCCCCCTTCTTCAAGTGCCCTGCTCATCCTGGACAGCAGCTAGCAGGTTCCCTGTCTTATTACCCCCATTTATGCAAGCCATACTGGTATACAGCAATATTTATTTATTTATTTAGCTGCATTTATATCCCGCTTTTCACCGGGTCAAAGCGGTTGAGGGATACATTTAACACGAGGGGATATGAGACACATACACTAATACTTACAGGGAACATGGGCAATGGAGGGTTAAGTGGCTTGCCCAAGACCACAAGGAGCACCTGCGGGACTAGAAACCCCAGTCCTTCCGGCCCAAGGTTGCTGTCCTCTAGTGGGATTTGAACCACCGACCTTCCGGCCTGTAGTACCTTGCCCCAACCACTAGGCCACTCCTCCCTCTCAATATCATATTCTGTCTTCTGAAGAATATCATTCACTTGGCGCTTTGCCTCCAGAAATCTCCATCGTTGGTCTCAAGTAGGCCTTAGTATGAATTGCTTGTAACAGTTCTGGAACTCGTTTGCCTAACTAAGCAACTCTGCAGCTAACTGTTGATGCTTCCGCGCTGTGTATGCAATAATGCTCCCTCTCATAAACACCTTGGCTGCTACCCAGTAAACTCCATCCCCACTGCCTCGTTGTCATGAGCAGCCTCATACTCCAGGTCAGACTGGTCTTGGGTAAGCATGAAACTGCTTATCTAAGTACAGCGTGGGGGTCACTTGCCAGATCCTGTCTGCATTCCCTTCATCCGCTCCAAGACTCATGCTCACACATGTATGATCTGAGATCCCCAGCTTTATCTTCTCATCGCTTCTCCATAACCAAGAGTGTCTCTGAAGTCACAATGTAATTAAGCCGGGCAGGGCCGGCCTCAGAGTTGGTTCAAAATGTTGGCGCCCTAGGCAAATCTTATGCATGCCCCCGCTTTCCCCCCAGCTATCAGAATCTATTCTTTAGCTTTGAATGCCTTGCTGTTTGCCGTTCCCAGAAGCTGTCACCCTAGGCAACTGTCTAGTTTGCCTAGTAGTTGGCGCGGGCATGAACCCCATGGAGCACTGAGAAATGTGCACGATCTGCCTCGTCAGGGTGCACCCATTCACCAAATTTCAATAGGTTCCATCCTCTCCATCAAAAACGTTATCCCTTTCTGGTCATAACCCTTAAATGAGGGCTGTGCTGAGTGGCAGTCTAGAACACCGTCCCACACTACGTTGAAATCGCCCCTCGATATCAGCTGGTAGCCAGCAATGCTCCATATCTCGCTTGCCAGTGCGGCAAAAATGTTTTAGCTATAAATATTGGGCCCATATATACTTCCCAGAGCATAGTTCTTCGCATTCAGTTCACACAGCACCAGCACATAGCGCCCCTCTTTATCTACTACAGTCTTGTGCAACACCAAGGAAACATGTTTTCCTATGAGCACAGCCACCCCACCTCTACCCCCAGCAGAACAAAGCTTCTCAAACTCCCATCTCCCATGGTCCTTGTGGCAGCAACCCCTGCTCCCCAATGCAGCACAAATTCACTCAGCACACAATCCTCAGCTCATATACATCCCTTTTTACTCTCCACATATTGCTTTCTCCAACCCCTCCACTCCCCCATCATCTTCTTTCCCCATTCCCCAATCCAACCCAACCCACTCTTTTCCACACTACTTTCCAACTGGTAGCTCCTACCACCTCCCCCCTCCAACCGAGATCCATTCCCCAACCCCCCAGACATCCAAAATGAATAGAACACACACCCACAACTCCCATGGTACCTCCCAGGATAACCTCTTTCCTGCAGAACCTTAACAACCTCTTCATCATCACTGTAAGCCATGCCCTAGAGCATAACCCATCTCAAGAATACTTGACAGCAATCAAAATAGACAATTTTAGCCAAAACAATATTGAGTCCTGCTTCCGGTATAACCACTTCTTCAATGCTCTCTTATTAAAATGTCCCAGTCACACGATTTGAAACTCCTTTTTTATGGGCGAAACACCCTTCCACCAGGCACTCCCTTGATCCAGCAACACACTATGCCGATCTCTCCTGAGACTGCCGTTTTCACTGTAGCCTTAGCTTCTCTCCTATAGGCCCCACATGGCAAGGGTGACAACCATGAGCAGGCTGGGTGTTGCAAGACAAATACAGTGGAGGTTTAAGTCTACTCAACAGACTCTTAACCCCAGTCCCTCCTCTCCAGTGCCAGTTGTAAATTACATAACTCCCACCTACCACATTTAGTGCCCTTCCCCAACAATCAAAAAGTCAGTAAATTTGTGCCTTAAGAGTCCAGTCTTAATTTAACTGTGCCATGCAGCTCCCCCTCCATGGAGCTGCTGTTACTTATGCAGCTCTCAGACCTTCAGGCCCTGCGCTGCCATTAGGTCCGGCTACTGGTGCCATGCCTCTCACTTCTCCTAGGCAAGGTGTTCAGAAAGGGCTTCAGAGCCTGCGGGAATCATATTGGAAGGATTGGGTTTTTTATATGTTAGCCACACCCATTCCGGGAACTGCAGTGCAAAATGAAGTCCTCTCCAGTACAATGCAGAACCGTGGGGCACCATCGCACATCGTCTTGAAAGACTGGTAAGGGGGACTGTTGCTTCTGGAGGGAGATCTGCAACTGTGAGTATTTACTTCTGGTAATTTTCTAAAAGGAATTATTTGTATTAAAGCTAATTAATCTGTGATCCACTATTTTTGTTAAATCAGTCAGGGCCTAGTAGCAGCAGTTTAAGTTTACATTTAAAACACAGAGGAGAACTCTCTGGTTACATTTCATACCCAGCAGAGAGCTTGTACTTTAAATTTAATAGTCACTCAGGGCCTAGTAACAGCAAAGTACTTTTAGTTTAAATTTAAAACGCAGAAGAGAGCTTACTGGTTACATTTGGAACCCAGCAGAGAGCTTGTAGTTTACATTTAATAGTCACTCAAGGCCTAGCATCAGCAAAGTTCTTTTAGCTTAAATTTACAACACAGAAAAGAGCTTTCTGGTTAAATTTAGAACCCAGCAGAGAGCTTGTACTTTAAATTTCATAAGAAGTTAGAGCCTAGCAGCAGCTAAGAGCTATAATTTAAATCAAATCAGAATATAGCTTACCTCAGCAGCACAAGACAGGGTACTGTGTAGCAGCCCTCTTTTAATCCCTCCCACCCTCCCCACACCCACCCACCCCTGGGATAATCGTAGCTTTATAGGTACTTACACATCTTAAAAGACAGGAGGTGCTCTCAGGTGAAGCTCATTACCCAAATCAGTCATACACTAAGGACCTGAGATTAGTTAAGCTTCAGGTGAACAAGGTATATTACACGTATTAGGTTCAGTTTTATTAGTATAAATATCCATAGCAACCCCTAGGAAGTAAAGAACTTAGATCTAAACACAAACTTAAAACTAAGATGCAGACAGCAGTCCAGCAGCGGGATGGGGGCTTTCCAGTCTTTTGCATTGAGTGTCACATGTATGATTTTCTCCCAGTTGGTTTGAGGTCTTACGTGTGCACTAGGTGCAAGGAGCTCTTTGCTCTCAGGGAACGAGTCCGTTCTCTAGAGGCTAAAGTAGCAGACTTGGAAAGCATAAGACAGACAGAGAGGTACATAGATGAGACCTACAGGGATATAGTCCTGAAGTCCCACCTCCAGTCTGGCAGCATCCCTGTTGCCATGGAGGAGAGAGGTCACGTGACAGGAGAGCATCACCCTGGTGTGGCAGGAAGTGATCCTGTAACTAGGACCTGTCCTCCAGGTGATGTAAAACCCTCTCGCACTGAGGAAGTTTCTCCAGGGCCATGTGCCCATGAGGGAAGGGTTAGGACAGCCATTATAGTTGGTGATTCAATCATTAGGCATGTAGATAGCTGGGTGGCTGGTGGACGTGAGGATCGCCTGGTAACATGCCTGCCTGGTGCGAAGGTAGCGGACCTCACGCGCCACCTAGATAAGGTCTTAGATAGTGCTGGGGAGGAGTCTGCTGTCTTGGTACATGTTGGTACCAATGACATAGGAAAATGTGGTAGGGAGGTTCTGGAGGCTAAATTTAGGCTTTTAGGTAGGAAGTTGAAATCCAGAACTTCCAGGGTATTATTCTCCGAAATGCTTCCTGTTCCACGCGCAGGACCCAAAAGGCAGACAGAGCTCTGGAGTCTCAATGCGTGGATGAGACAATGGTGCAGAGATGAGGGGTTTTGGATTTGTTAGGAACTGGGGAACATTCTGGGGAAAGGAGGGGCTCTTCCGAAGGGAGGGGCTTCACCTTAACCGGGATGGAACCAGGCTGCTGGCATTAACCTTTAAAAAGGAGATAGAGCAGCTTTTAAACTAGATATTAGGGGAAAGCCGACAGTCGCCCAAGAGCAGATGGTTCGGAAGAATGTATCTTTGAAGGATACTACCAAAAGCAGAGAGGTTCCACAAAAGAGTAAAGTAGCCCAAATGCCCTCAAGTATGGAGCAGACAGAGCTTAAAGATCCCAAATTACTCATGTCTAACAGACAAATTAATATGGATAAAATACATTCTCTAAAATGCTTGTATGCAAATGCTAGAAGTATAAAAAATAAGATGGGAGAGTTAGAATATATAGCACTAAATGAAAGGTTAGATATGATTGGAATATCAGAGACATGGTGGAAGGAGGACAACCAGTGGGACACTGTGATACCTGGGTACAAACTATATCGTAATGATAGAGCTGATCAAATTGGTGGAGGGGTTGCTCTCTATGTTAGAGAGGGCATTGAGTCAGAAAGGATTAAAGTTTTGCAGAAAACAAAATCTGCTGTAGAATCTATATGGATTGAAATTCCATGTAAAAGGGGGAAGGCAATGGCAGTGGGGGTGTACTATCGAGCACCTCGCCAGAATGACCAAATGGATGATGAAATGCTCAAAGAAATCAAGGAAGCTAACAAAAGTTACAGCACAGTAATAATAATGGGTGATTTCAACTACCCCGGTATCGACTGGGTCAGTGTCACGTCAGGACATGCTAGGGAGATAAAGTTCCTAGATGAAATAAATGACTGCTTCTTGGAGCAGCTGCTTCATGAACCGACCAGAGGGGAAGCCATATTAGACCTAATCCTTAGTGGAACACCAGATCTAGTGCAAGAGATAAGGTTGTTGGGGCCACTTGGCAATAGTGATCATAGCATGATCGCCTTTGATTTAATTAGTGGAGGAGGGATAGTAAGGAAATCCACAGTACTACCTTTTAACTTTCGAAAGGGAGACTATGATTAAATGAGGAAAACAGTCAAGAAAAAACTAAAAGGAGCAGTTGCAAAGGTGAAAGACGTACATCAGGCTTGGCTGTTGTTGAAAAATACTATCTTGGAAGCCCAGACCAGCTGTATTCCACGCTTTAAGAAAAGTGGAAAGAAGTCCAAAAAACTGCCAGCATGGTTTAAAGTTGAGGTCAGAGAGGCTGTTGTTGCCAAAAAAGCATCTTTCAGGAAATGGAAAAAAGAGCCAAACGACGAAACCTGGAAACAGCACAAGCACTGGCAAGTCAAATGCAAGGCATTGATAAGGCAGGCAAAGGGAGAATTTGAGAAGAAGCTTGCTGCAGAAGCAAAAACGCGAAGTAAAGACCTTTTCAAGTACATTCGTAGCAAAAAACCTGTGAGAGAGTCAGTTGGTCCATTAGATGATAAAGGGGTTAAAGGAGCACTAAGAGGCGACAAGGCGATAGCGGAGAGACTGAACAAATTCTTTGCTTCAGTCTTTACTGAGGAAGATGTAGGGATGTTACCCATGACTGAAGTGGTATTTAAAGGTGCAGAAGAAATGAAGGAAATATCGATACATCGAGAAGATGTATTACAACTATTAGATAAGCTGAAGAGTAGCAAATCACCTGGGCCGGATGGTATACATCCAAGGGTATTGAAAGAACTGAAATATGAGATTGCAGACCTGCTATTAGTAATCTGTGAACTATCATTAAAATCATCTCTAATACCTGAAGATTGGAGGATCGCCAATGTAACACCAATTTTTAAAAAGGGTTCCAGGGGTGATCCGGGAAACTACAGACCGGTGAGCCTGACGTCAATACCGGGAAAAATGATAGAAACCATCATAAAGAATAAAATTACTCAGCATGTAGATAGTCATGAACTAATGAGAGACAGCCAACATGGCTTTAGACAAGGAAGATCTTGTCTTACTAATCTG
Source organism: Ichthyophis bannanicus (assembly GCA_033557465.1). Classification (NCBI taxonomy): domain Eukaryota; kingdom Metazoa; phylum Chordata; class Amphibia; order Gymnophiona; family Ichthyophiidae; genus Ichthyophis; species Ichthyophis bannanicus. Next base: position 647,287,290 of record CM066032.1, read on the forward strand.
TTATGTTTTTTGAAGGAGTGAATAATCAGGTGGACAAAGGTGAGTCGGTTGATATTGTGTATCTGGACTTTCAGAAAGCCTTTGACAAGGTCCCTCATGAGAGACTTTTGGCAAAAATAAAGAGTCATGGGATAGGAGGCAGTGTACTATTGTGGATCAGGAACTGGTTAAAAGATAGAAAGCAGAGGGTAGGGCTAAATGGCCAATTTTCCCAATGGAGAAAGGTGAATAGTGGTGTACCCCAGGGATCTGTGCTGGGTCCGCTGCTTTTTGACATATTCATAAATGACCTGGAAAGTGGAATAACGAGTGAGGTTATCAAATTTGCAGATGACACAAAACTATTTAAAGTTGTTAAAACCCAAGAGGACTGTGGAAAATTGCAAGAGGATCTTGATAAATTGGAAGACTGGGCATCAAAATGGCAGATGAAATTTAATGTGGACAAGTGCAAGGTTATGCACCTAGGGAAGAACAACCCAAACTATGGTTACACAATGCAAGGTTCCACATTAGGAACCACCACCCAGGAAAAAGATTTAGGCGTCATTGTGGATACCATGTTAAAACCCTCGGCCCAGTGTGCAGCGGCAGCCAAGAGAGCAAATAGAATGCTAGGTATGATAAGGAAAGGAATGGAAAATAAAACAAAGGATATTATAATGCCTCTATATCGTTCCATGGTGAGACCCCACCTTGAATATTGTGTGCAATTCTGGTCGCCGTATCTTAAAAAGGATATAGAGTTATTAGAAAAGGTTCAGAGAAGAGCCACCAAAATGGTAAAGGGGATGGAAGGATACTCCTATGAAGAAAGGCTAAAAAGGTTAGGGCTCTTTAACCTGGAAAAGAGACGGCTGAGGGGAGATATGATAGAAGTCTATAAATTAATGAGCGGAGTGGAACGGGTAAACGTAGATCGATTGTTTACGTTATCAGAATATAGAAAGACTAGGGGACATGCAATGAAGCTACAGGATAAACTATTTAAGACTAATAAAAGAAAATATTTTTTCACTCAACGTGTAATCAAACTCTGGAATTTGTTACCGGAGGATGTAGTAAAGGCTGTTAGTGTAGCTGGGTTTAAAAAAGGTTTGGACAAGTTCCTGGAGGAAAGGTCCATAAGCCATTATTAAGAAGGGACCCAGGATATCAATGCTTGAACCATTACAAGCATTGTGGAACCTGTGTCCCTTGGGGAAACTGCTAGGTACGTATGACCTAGATTGGCCACTGTTGGAAACAGAATACTGGGCTTGTTGGACCTTGGTCTGACCCAGTATGGCATATCTTATGTTCTTATGTTCTTATGTCTCTCCACCATGAGTCGAGTAGTCTTAGAAAAGCAGGAGTCTGCTATCCTCATACTACAGTTCTTGCTGGGATTGAAAGAGAACCATTAACTGTCTCTTATTTGCAAAGTTTAGGATCTATGCAATCACCATCTGAGGTTACTGGTCACCATCCTTCCACAGGTCCAGCCTATGGGCCCTCTATACAGTGGTCGGTAACCTTGAGGTCTCCATTCCCAGGCACTCAGGGATCCAGCAACTTGCCAACTCCAGAGGTTTCCCATCCTTCACCAACTCGGGGAATACCTATGATGCAAATGTTACAATGCCCATGATTTTCCTGATATTCCTTCTGATCAAATAGGGCTTTACTCTGCTCCTCTAATCTCTGGAGATGCTCCTCTGCTGCTATCATAGAGTCCTCCTGGCTAAATCTCTCTGCTCAGTCTGCTGCATTCAGGCATTTTGACTCTCCAGTCCCTCCTTAATTTCATCAATCGACAACTGCAGCTTCAACAACTTATCTTCCAGGACCATAGTAATACTCTCTGTAATCTCACGCACCATGCCCTCCTGCAGTGCCAATGCATCATCATGTGCTGTTTTGGCCGCCATCTTGAGATCCAGAGCCCTACCCTGATCTCTGCGGACTTTTGGGGTGTTTTCAGCTATGGAGATCCTGAAGCACATCCCAGTCCACCCAGAGTCTTTTGGGCTACAACTCTTGTGGCAGGCACTTTAATGTTAGACTTCCAGCTACCTGGGGTAAAGTAAAAAAAAATGCCAATTTTTAAAGGGGTTTGTAGGAGCTAGCTGCCTGGGCATCCATCCAAGCCACCATCATCATGTTACCCCCCCCCCCCCTTTGTTTTATATGGTACTCAATCCACAGAGTACTCTAATTCTTTGGGATATGGATTTGTCTAAAGATGGTAAGAACCCAGACGTAATATCACATTTTTGTAGATGACCTGAAGTTCTACAGTTCCAGTGACCAATGATTACTGGGAACAACTTTGTGTAGTGACAAATGTGCTAAGGCAACCTCTTAGAAGAAAACTGAGCAAAACTGAAAATATCACCCTTAGAACTGTGACATTAAGGAACTTGACCAGGAAGGGGTATATAAATACTTAGGAAAAGAGGAAGGAATGACAATCAAGAAGAAACACCTGAGGGAAAAGATCAGTAAACCTTTATTCTCCCTCCCTAAGAGATATACAGCAAATAGTTTCATCACCTCTTGACTACTGTAATTCTTTGTTGTTCGTGAATCTATACTCCTTGTCCTACAGTCACTTCACTGGCTGCCTACAGAGTCTCACACTCACTTTAAAATTGTTCTGCTGCTATTTAAAAAGCTGAGATTGGAATAGTTGTAGGAAGAAACATATCTAATCAGCTGACATAATGCATTGCAAACCCTAAAGGTCCCAATATCAGAAGCAACTATAGGTCCGAGGAGCACCTAAAGGAATACGGAGTGTGCAAATCTGTAGGCAAATTCACTAGCTAGCCCTGTGGTAAGGAATCAGTTACCATTTAAAACTAGGCTTCTGATGGACATCTTAGATTTTCAGAAAAACACCCATTTCCTCTCTTATGCTTTTATAGGAAGCACCTGATGCTAACACATTAAACAGACTTGATAGCTTTATATATGTATCTACTTTATTAATAGTGATAAACTGATTTGAGATGCCTTGGTACATGGAATCATGGGTTTTAAAGCTTACTGGTGGTGGTTTTGAAGCCTTATTAAACCAATCAGGCACATTTTTTGAGACTTGTCCAGTCAAATGAAATGGAAGAGCCTCCTTTTTTTTGTTTTGAAGAATGTTGTGTTTTTGTGCTGTTTAGTGTAATTGGTATGAAACTGGGTTGCTGGGTCCAAAATGCTACTATGTTTGCACTGACATCAGGTTACTCATGGCAATTGTCAGTCACTTTAGCACAGGAAGAGTCCATTTAAAATGGACACAATAAGACATTTCAGTTTCTTTTGTTGATGAAGAATTTCTCCAGTGAGATTAAGAGCTGGTTTTTTTAAGTGTTTTTTTTTGATGAACAATTGAGGGTTGATGTGCTGCTGACGCTGTTATTCATATGAGAAAACACATGTTTTCGGAAAATGCTTAAGTAGTAAGAGGGCACAAATGTGTATATAAGTCTGAAACATATCCACTGTTTTAATAAGTATTTTGAACATGGCATTTGGTTGATAAATTAAAAAAGAGATTAACTGGAGACATTTCTCTCTTAGCAAAAAGGAATTATTTATAAATATTACATGCAGCTCAAAATCCATTTGTAGACTGTTACATATGTCTTTTCTCACTTTTCTTAAAGTGGATCAAAGTACTATCCTTTTTGGAAAGTGAATAGGTTCTCACTTTTTTAAAAGGTACTGCCTTTTAAGAAATATATTGGCTTAGAATTGTTGGATGATAGTGATGTAATACGTTTCAGATGACATTTAATATTGACAAGTGCAAAGTTTTGCCCTTAGGAAAGAACAACTCAAACCATGGTCACACAATGAAAGGTTCCACATTAGGAACCACCACCCAGAAAAAGCATTTAGGTGTCATTGTGGACAATATGTTGAAACTCTCTGCCCAGTGTGCAGCAGCAGCCAAGAAAGCAAATAAAATGCTAGGAATCATAAGGAAAGGAATGGAGAATAAAACAAATGATATTATGATGCCTTTGCATCGTTCCATGGTGAGACCACACCTTGAATATTGTGTGCAATTCTGGTCGCCATATCTTAATAAGGATATTGCAGAATTAGAAAAGGTACAGAGAAGAGCCACCAAAATGGTAAAGGGGATGGAAGGATACCCTTATGGAGGAAAGGCTTAAAAGGCGAGGGGAGATATAGCACAGTTACTTACCTGTAACAGGTGATCTCTGGGAACAGCAGGAATTAGTCCTCACATATGGGTACGTCGGAACCGACGGAGCCTGAGCGGGAAAGCTCCCCAGCTTCCCAGAAAGGAAGCTTTTGGGGCCTCCCACTGCACATGCGCGCTGCCTTCCCGCCTTCCTGACCAGCTCTCCTCAGTTCGAGTTTATAGCTGAGACAATAGAGAGAGGAAAGGAAGATAGATAGAAGATACAACTCCTAGGGGAGGTGGGTGGGTGGGTTGTGAGGACTAATTCCTGCTGTTCCCAGAGATCACCTGTTACAGATAAGTAACTGTGCTATCTCCAGGAACAAGCAGGAATAAGTCCTCACATATGGGGACTCCCTAGCTAAGATGCCTGGGAGATCCCCTTCCAAGGGTTCGCCATCTTCGTATGGATCTCAGGCATCCATCCTGGGAAGGTGGGCAGGAGTTGTTCAAGTATGGAACAGGTGTTTGAGGACAGCCTGACCAAACAAGGCATCCCGGCGGGAGTCCTTGTCCAAACAGTAATGGGCTGTGAAGGTACGAACCGAGGCCCAGGTGGCGGCTCGACAGATCTGATCTATGGATACAGAGTGAAGATGAGCCATAGAAGTGGCCATGGCTCTCACATTGTGAGCTGTGACATGGCCTTCCAGAGAAATGTATTTACTCTGGTAAGCAAAGGAAATACACTGAGCAATCCAATTGGAAAGTGTACGTTTGGAGACTGGAAGTCCCAAATGAGAAGGATCAAAAGCCACAAAAAGTTGGGAAGACTTTCGATGTGGCTGAGTCCTGTTGAGGTAAAAGGCAAGAGCTCTTTTACAATCTAAAGTATGAAGGTTCCTCTCTGCACTGGATGCATGAGGAGCCGGAAAAAAGACAGGTAGATATACCTCTTGATTAAGATGAAAAGGCGAGACCACTTTGGGCATAAAGTGGGGATTCGTCCTGAGGACCACCTTATCATGATGAAACCTAGTATAAGGTGGATGAGCCACTAAGGCCTGTAGTTCACTGATGCAGCGAGCCAAAGTGACTGCAATAAGGAAAAGGACCTTCCAGGAAAGAAATTTTAAGGAGGTAGAAACCAACAGTTCAAAAGGTGGCTTCATAAGCTGACCTAGAACTAGGTTCAAATCCCATGCTACCGGAGGAGGTCGGATGGGAGGCTTAGTTAGAGTCAGGCCTCTCATGAACCTTGCAATAAGAGGATGAGAGGAGACAGGTTGTCCATTTATAGGTTTTAAAGATGCTGCAATAGCACTCAAATGGACTCGTACTGAATTCGTCTTAAGGCTTGCATTAGAAAGATGCAGGAGATAGTCTAATAGAGAATTCAAAGGAAGTGCTAGAGGGTCAAGACCCTGTTGAGCACACCAAATGGAAAAGCGTTTCCATTTGAAAGCATAGGAACGCCTCGTGGAGGGTTTCCTAGAGGCATGAAGGATATCTTTCACTGGTTGAGAAAGATTGAAGTCATGAAGGCTTAGGCCTTCAGTAACCAAGCTCTGAGGTGTAGGGACTTGGGGTTTGGGTGCCACAAAGTCCCCTCCTCCTGAGACAGAAGGTCTGGTGCCGCTCCCAGGTCCAGGGAGGGTCTCTGGGAGAGATGCAGAAGTAGAGGGAACCACACTTGGCGTGGCCAGCGTGGAGCTATGAGGATCATCGTTCCGTGATCCCTCTGGAGTTTGAACAGAGTCTTGGGAATCAAAGGAATGGGTGGAAAGGCATATAGGAATTCCTGACCCCAATGCAGGAGAAAGGCGTCGTTGGCCTGAGCTCCTGACACGGAGTCCTGGAACAGAACCGGGGAAGTTTGGCATTCCACGGACTTGCAAAGAGGTCTATGTCCGGGGTTCCCCATTCCTGAAAGATTCTGCCTATCTGGTCCATATGTAGGGACTATTCGTGTGGAAGCAGAACTCGACTGAGTCTGTCTGCCCGAGAGTTTTGAACCCCTGGAAGATATACTGCCAGAAGATGAATTTGATGCTCTCTGGCGAAGGCCCATAATCTGAGAGCTTCGTTGCAAAGCGACAGAGAGCCTGTCCCTCCTTGTTTGTTTACGTAGAACATGGCCACCTGATTGTCTGTCTGAACTAGGACGGTCAGGTTGACAAGGAGGGTATGGAAGACTTTGAGGGCAAAGAAGATTGCTCGCAGTTCCAGGAGGTTGATGTGAAGGGTGGTCTCCTGCGGAGACCAAGTACCCTGAGTGGGGAGGGATTGTAGATGGGCTCCCCACCCTGTTTGGGAGGCATCTGTTGTGAGGGTTGCTTGGGGCAACAAAGGTTGGAAGGGGGCCCCCAACAACAGATTCTTGGTGGACATCCACCATTGGAGGGACCAAAACAGACGCTTTGAGGTGAGGATTTGGTCGGAGAGCGCTCCTGATGCTTGAGTCCACTGGGTGGCCAAGGTCCATTGAGCTGCTCTCATATGAAGACGAGCGTAGGGCACCACGTGAACCGTGGAGGCCATGTGGCCCAGAAGTCGCAGCATTTCTCTGGCTGTCAAGTGACTGCTGGACTGAGCTTGGGAGGCCAAGCACACCAGACGTTGGCCCCAGACTTGAGGTAGGTAGGCCCTTGCAGTGGTGGTGTCCAACTGGGCCCCTATGAATTCCAGAGACTGAGTAGGGATAAGTTGAGACTTGGGAAGGTTTACCACCAGTCCCAGATACTGCAGAATGTGCCTTGTGCGGTCCAGGGAAATCTGGGCCTCTGACTGAGATGGAGCTCGGATGAGCCAGTCGTCCAGATATGGGAATACAAAAATTCCCAGACCTCTTAGAAATGCGGCAACAACTGCCATGCATTTGGTGAACACTCTTGGAGCAGAGGCTAGACCGAAGGGAAGTACTCTGTACTGGAAATGTTTTCCCTGAAACAGAAATCTTAGATATTTTCTGTGGGATGGGTGGATGAGTATATGTGTGTACGCATCCTTGAGATCTAGAGAACAAAGCCAATCCTGACTCTGAAGGTATGGAAGGAGAATGCCTAGAGAAAGCATTTTGAATTTCTCCTTGTACAGAAATTTGTTCAATTCTCTCAGATCTAGGATAGGTCTGAATCCCCCTGTCTTCTTTGGTATGAGAAAATAAGGGGAGTAGAATCCTGTCCCTTGTTGAAGAAGAGGAACCTCTTCTATTGCCCCTTGGGCAAGGAGAGAAGAGATTTCCTGACCCAACAGGTCCAGGAGAGATGGGGGAGAATTGAAGTGCCTCACCATGGTATGTGGAGGAAGGTTGGAAAAATGAAGTTTGTAGCCCTCTCTGATGATAGAGAGGGTCCAGTGCTCTGATGTAATTTGCCCCCATCTGGGAGCAAAGTGAGCTAACCTTCCGGGAATGGTGAGGGGCTCTGGTTGTTCTAGAGCCAGAAATGTTAAGTTCTCTAGGGGCAAGTCAAAACCCCTGAGGGGGTTGAGCCTGCTGAGGAGTGGCAGACGCTGCAGGCTTTGACCTTGCCTGTTTAGGTTGCTGACGTTTAGCAGCAAAGCGAGGCTGAGAAGATTGTTGGCCAGTATTTGTGGAAAATCTGGCCTTCTTGTAGTAAGGCCTCTTGAAAGACTTTTTCTTGGCAGGAGTAGAGGTAGACTTAGAAAGTCTATCTAATGTAGCATTTTCTGCGTCCATTTGAGTGGCTTTAATTTGCCAGTCTTTACCAAATAAGTTCTCACCTGTACAGGGCAGATTCCGTAAGCCATCCAGGACCCAGGGTTCTAGGTCAGAGGCCTGGAGCCAAGCAAGTCGTCGGGCTGCAATGGCAATGCCCGAAGCTCTACCGGCACCTTCAAAGGAATCAAAGGCTGCTCTGTTGGAGAACTTAGAAACATCTAGAACCTGTTTCACCAGAGAAATGAACTCCTCCTTTCTATCCTCAGGGATAAAGGAGGCAAAATGCCGTACCTTTAGGGCAAGTTCCCTTAGAAACATGCCCATATACAGACTGTATGAATTAATCCTGGCTATAAGCATACTAGCCTGGAAGATTTTCCTACCAAAAGAGTCTAGGGTCTTACATTCCCGCCCTGGAGGGGTAGAAGAGTGCCTTTTGGTACTCTTAATCTTTTTCAGTGCAGACTTCACCACAATGGAATGGTGAGGCAGCTGAGTTTTTTGAAAACCAGGAGAAGGAGGGACCCGGTACATGGTGTCCAACCTACGGGAATGAGGAGACAACGTTAGAGGAGCCTCCCATAAGTCCATCAAGTGTTCTTGAAGGATTTCATGGATAGGCAGGGTGACTGCCTCTTTAGGAACCTTAGGGTATCCTAAAATATCCAATTTCTTTGATCTAGGTTCTTTTTCAGAGGATGTGGTAATAGAAAGTCCTTTAGCTACTTCTATAATGAAGTCTTGAAAGGACAAATCCTCTGGTGGAGACATTCTCCTCTTTGGGGAAGAAGGCTCTTCAGGAAGAACTAGAGACAGCTCATCAGAGTCATCAGAGGAGTCAAAATCCTCAGAAGAATCAGAGTATCCTCTATTTGCTTCCAACGCACGATACGCATACCGATCGGTATCGACATCGGGCGTACCGGGTATGGGATCGGTATCGGGTGAAAACCCGGATCCGGCATGCGGAACCGATCTGCGTTTGGAAGACGATGGTCTCGGTTCCGGTATGGAAGACAGTACCGGAACCGGACCCGGAACCGCTAGATGCGGTACCGAGGGCGTCGCAGCGTTAATGAAAGCCAGAACGGCCTGCTGCATGGTCTGGATAGTATTGCCCATAGACGCCACTGCTGCCTGGATGTCGGTACCGGCATGGGCCGGTACCCCAGAGCAGTCTAACAGGTGATCGGTCGAGGCCGTGCCATCGATGTCAACCTGTAACCCCATAGATGGTGCTTTGGAAGCCAGAGCTTCCCGCCGGGGTTGTTTGGCTGGGGCATGGTCCTCAGATTCAAAATTGAGAGCCTCTCGATGCTTTGAAGGAGATTTGCTCTTTGAGGACCTGCCCGAAGAAGGTTTGGTTACCTGAGATCCATCCGGAGAGGAAGACCTAGATGACTGTGATGCTGGATTATCTGAAGCAAACAGCACATGGAATTTGTTGGCCCGGTTCTGCAAACCACGTTTAGACATCTGGGAGCAGGATGGGCAGTCCGGAATGGAGTGGTCAGGCCCCAAACATTTAAGACACCAGTCATGGGTGTCTGTAACAGAAATAACAGCACTACACTTGGTACACTTCTTGAAACCAGGTAGCTGGTTTCTCCATGAGGAGATTTTGTGTAGGCCTGAGGCCTAACAGAAGTCACCAAGTTGTGCTAAAAAATAAAAGCTTTTTTTTTTTTAAGAAAGAAAAGAAAAGAGAGACCGGCGGTACTGGTTTCGGTATGGGGAAGGCAGGTACGCGGTCTAAAGAAAGAAACTAAAATAACAATTTCTTCAGCGGTGACAGGAACACGACCTGCTGGCTCCGCGGAAAAAGAGAAACTGAGGAGAGCTGGTCAGGAAGGCGGGAAGGCAGCGCGCATGTGCAGTGGGAGGCCCCAAAAGCTTCCTTTCTGGGAAGCTGGGGAGCTTTCCCGCGCAGGCTCCGTCGGTTCCGACGTACCCATATGTGAGGACTTATTCCTGCTTGTTCCTGGAGATGATAGAGGTCTATAAACTAATGAATGGAGTGGAACAGGTAAATGTAGATTGGTTGTTTACTCCATCAAAGAGTAGGAAGACTAGGGGACATACAATGAAGCTACAATGTAACTTAATGCATAATCAAACTCTGGAATTCCCAAAGGATGTGGTAAAAGCTGTTAGTGTAGCTGGGTTTAAAAAAAGGCTTAGACAAGTTCCTGGAAAAAAAATGCATAAACCATTATTAGCAGGACAAGGGAAATCCACTGCTTATCTCAGGATAAGCACTGTGGAATGTGTGTACCTTTTTTGGGAACCCGACAGGTACTTGTGACCTGATTGGCCAATATTGGAAACAGAATACTGGGTTTGATGGACCATGGTCTGACCCAGTATAGCATTTTCTTATGTTCTTACTTTCACATTGTGTTATTTATTCTTCTTTTAATTCTTATATATAGTTTTCTATTCTATGTTTCTCCATTTTATTGATTCATTTTACCCCGATGCAGTTATATGTCAAAACAAGTCCATGATGAGTTTTAGCCAATTGTATTTATTATAAGTCTTTCATCTTAAACAATATGTTAAAAAATTTCTTATCTATTTTTTACTGTTTCTTTTCAATACATTTATACTCTTAGTCTCACATCCAAAAACATTTTGGACTTCTCTTCTTTAAGGTGACAGATCATTGATTTTTGAAGGTATGAACATTGAAGATCCCTGTTTTTAAATGTCAGAAGGACTCTTCGTTGCAAAATCACTGATACCAAGGAACTTCTAATACGGATTCCACCAATTCCTTAACAGAAGACAGAGTTAACATGTCACAGAAAAAAACATTTTCACAAAATGCCATTCTAACTCTCCCAATGGAATAGGCCTTTGGATAACTGAGGAGGAAGGACCAGGCAAGGTGTCATCAGCCTCAGGAAATGAGAGGCATTAGTTGCTCCTAGAGCTCTAGAATTGACAGCTCTGGCACCAAGAGCATCAACCTTTTCACTGCAGGATATTTCAATATCTAAGAAACTGATGGTATATAGAAGTTGCATTTTGTGTTATTTACACCTTTAGAGTCATGTTTTACACAAAGAATCTCTGTGCAGAGGTTTGTGGCATGGTAGGATCCAATATTCCTTTTTTTTAAATGACTCCTCCTTAGGGTGCTATTTCCTGCAGCAAATCTCCCTTTCAGTATCCCTCAAAGAGGATTCCCTTCTGGAGGTAATGGTTTTACAGGTCCCTAATGGCTTGGGTATGGGATTTCAGCCTACTGCAGACTTCATTTCCTCTTTTTGATGCTCTTGGTCTTACAGAGTCTCTGATGGGGGGAAGGCCACCAAGTCTTTATCTTGATTCTATCTGAAGTACTGCGTCCTTAGTGACATCCATGCACAATGAGAGTGATTCAACACACTGTGGTCTGGGCACCTATAATACACTATGACAATAATTTTATAAATAATAGCCTCTATTTACCCATATTTTCATGTGCATATTTTGTACCTATGCTTTAAAGTAAGGAAAAGCATACTTTACTTTACAAAACAGAGGTGGAAATGGTAGAACCCATACATAAATTTCAGGTGTGAGCACTCATAGCTGCCCTATGGCTGGTATACATGCCTGCACCTACATTTTCCCAGAATACATGTAAATTCTAGTAATGCATAATTTATGCATATAAATTTGTACTCTGCCCCTGTACACACCCAATAATCAGCCCAATGTGCATACTAACAAAATAGCAACCACATAAAGTACGCATACAATTGCCATTCACATATAGGTAAACCAATAAAATACCTAGATTTAAATATGTACATGGCGCTCACTCTTATGTAGCACTTTATAAAATTACCCCCTATGTAGGTATCTGAGAAGGGATGTTTTCTATCCACATCTGCACTTTTTGAATCAACTCACTGGATCCACTATGGCAAAACTTGTCTGCTAAAAGGAAGGATAATGGAGGAACTTGGAAGAAAAAAAAAAGATATGAAAATAAGAAGCTTCTAAAGCACTACAGGAAAGTAGGACCCTATCTGTTCCATAGCTCAGAGAAAGAAAGACTAAAGGGAATTACAAGGTATGGCCAAGAGAACAAGCCATGTCAGTACCATAGGATGATGTCACAGATCTGTGTGGCCAATTCATCCTGCTTGTTGACAGAATCAAAGAAAAATGGAAAATAAGGCCAGACAATATCTAGTTGACACTCAGATACATCACCAGGTTTCACAGCTGTACTCACCATCATCTTGGAAATCAGATGTAAAGGAAGCATCATCAGAAGCCAGGGAAGGACCATAATTCATACTCTGGTTATCATCAGAGCTGTCATGTGTTTGGTAAGTGTCAGCTGAATCGGCACCTGAATCCAATGGGAAAAACACAAAATTAAAACAAACAGATAACTAAATGTACAATAATTTAAACAGCCTCTTGCTTATGGATACCTCAAATAAGAATGTATTGCATCACGGCTTGCACAGAAAAAGCACAGTTACTTACCTGTAACAGGTGATCTCTGGGAACAAGTCTTCACATATGGGTACGTCGGTACCGACGGAGCCCGCGCGGGAATGTTCCCCAACGTCCAATCAGAAAGCTTTTGGGAGCATCCCTCAGCGCCTGTGTGCTGCCTTCCCGCCTTTCCAACTGTCTCTCCTCAGTTGAGTTTTATAGCTGAGACAAAGAGAGAGAAAGAGGAAAGGAAGATAGAGAGATACAACTCCTAGGGGAGGTGGGTGGGTTGTGAAGACTTATTCCTGCTGTTCCCAGAGATCACCTGTTACAGGTAAGTAACTGTGCTATCTCCAGGAACAAGCAGGAATGAGTCTTCACATATGGGGACTCCCAAGCTAAGATGCCTGGAGCCCTAGCATGGTGGGGATTGGAACATGCTACACCTCATATGGCCAGGCATCCTGAGGATGGAGGGTAGGAGTTGAAAAGAGAGGAGCTGTAGAAAAACAGCTAACCTAAAATAGGACTACAGGTAAGGAGTCCTTGTACGTATGATAATTTATCATGAAAAATATTGAAATGAACAATCACAATATGGACCTCACCTACTGGATTGCAGGAAGTAGAGAGGCTAATGGAGTCTACTGGGGATCCAGTAGAGGAATCTTCAAGGTGACCTCACTGAAGTGAAGGTGAAGGTCCAAATCTGGAAGTGACAGGTGACCCAGGTGTCAACTGGGGTAGTACAAAAACAGTAGGTCTTTAGTGGAAAGCTTTATGGAAAAAGCTGGGAACTCTTTTGGCTACAGAGTTACTCACAGTTAGGAGCAAAAGAGGAAGACTGACCGATTTGGACAAACTAGCCCAGTCCTGGAGGGAAGAAGGGGTATGGAAAAAAGCCCGTATTCCCAAGAAGGCCAGATGTCTGAAGGGTAAGTCTGTGGAAGGAAAAAATTCATGTTGGAACAGAAAACTATCATGGGATAGTTGTTAAACCTCTCTTCTTGGTAGGAAGAAGAGGAGAAACCTGTGACCCATAGACATGAATACCCTGACAGCTCAGCATACCTAGGAGCAAATGGATGTCCTGAGAAAAGGAATCCATGTGTAGAGTTTTGAATGAAAAAACAGTGAAAAAACTTCTACTGAGAAGAAGTCAACTGTAGGTTGTAAACTTCAGGACCCTATGGTTGCTGGGTTTGTTCAGCCTGGCTAGAGTTTGGATTCTTCAGACCAGGGCGAGGTTTCCCCTGCTTGGGAACATCTGTATGATGGGCAGGAGAAGAGTGAAACCTTCTTCTCCTAGGGAAAGAAGGTTTGGTAGGGCATTTCCTACCTACTGGGGAAGGAGAAGGCTTAGAATAGCCTCCAGAAACAGGGAAGTCAGTGGACCACTGAGCAACCTGTTGTAAAGACTCTTTATTGAAGAGATTTTCCCCAGTGCAAGGAGTATTACCCAGTCTTTGTTGTGCCCATCTGATTAAGTCTGAAGCTTGGAGCCAGGCTCTACGTCGTGCCCCTATGGCTATAGCAGAAGTTCTGCTAACAGACTCAAAGGAGTCTAGGGAAGCACGAGTAAGAAACCAAGAGATACTTTGAATATGACTAAGTAGTAAGGAATAGTCTGTAGTCCTGGGCTCTGAAAGAAAAGGAGTCAAAAGATATAATTTCTTTGTGACCTCCTAAAGGGATGGACTCATATAAAAAAATATATGAGAGAATCCTTGTTGACAGCATGGATGTCTGGAAGGTTTGACGTCCAAAGGCATCTAGTGTCCTAGACTCACGACCTGGTGGGTAAGAAGAGTGCTTCTTCTTACTTTTCACCTTCCTCATTGCTGATTCCACCACAATGGAATGATGGGGAAGTTGAGTCTTTTGAAACCCTGGAGAGGGGGGCACCTGATACAGAAGATCAGTTGCTCTAGAAGGTGAGGGAACCCTTAAAGGTGCTTCCCACATTCTTAGAAGAAGATCCTGCAAGGAATGATGTAAAGGAAGCATTATATTTTCCTTTTCTCCAGTAGAAAGAGAGCCTTGTGTAGGATCATAGCCAGGGATAGGAATAGCAAGAGATGTTGCCATATTCAGGAGAAAATTCTGAAAAGAATGATCTCCAAAGGGAACCGTCCCTGGGCAGGCTAGACCTGAAGAACTAGCCTGGGCACCGGAGGATCTACTTGACAATATAGGAATATAAGATCCTGCACGGTGCAAGAAAGGATCCTTAAGGGATGGATGCTGGTACTGGAGGTCAGGACCTGACACAGTCAGTACTGCATCGTCCATGCCAGGTATCGACTCCAAACTTGGTATAGAAAGGAGCAATCCTGGTGAAAGGGAGCTGGCCCCGACATTACTGCGGGTACCGGCATCGATACCGGTAGCTGTGTCGGAATCGAAGGCGACACCGACATCGAAGCATTCATCGGTGGCTGCTCAATCGGTACCGAGGTAACCGAAAGCCTTTGGTAATCACCCTCGGTACCGAGCATCCGGAACCGGTAAGCATCGGTACCGAGACGTGTCGGTACCCAGTCTTCCAGACTAGAGATCGATTCCAGACTCGGCATCGAAGGAAGCAAGTCTATAGATGCATGTCTAGAGGGTACCGACGTCGGTGGTAGTATCGGCGTTGATGCCGATACTGGAAAGTCAATCTGGGGCGTATCGACCGGTCCCAAAGGTACCGAGAAAGCCAGATGACGATCCCTGGTGAGGAGTGAATCGCTCAACACCAGTGCCGATGCCGGGGTATCGGTACCGCTCAAAGCGGATGCCACCACCGAACATGGCTCAGGTATGTTCTGTGAGGGGTGAGCCCCAGGAACAACCTGAAACCCCTAATAGGCTTTGGAGGCCGAAGACTCCCGCCGGGGTTTTGAAGCCAATGGACCCTTGAGGGCAAGGCCAGAGCCGTCATCATGCTGTGCATGAGACCTACCACTCAAGGGTTGGCTAGTCTTAACAGACTGTTTGTGGGTTACCTGATCTTGTGGAGAAGAAGAAATAGTCGGTGCCCTGACACTGGAAGGGAACTCGGTATCGAGGGAAACTCGAAATGGAAAATCTCTTCTCACAATATTGTAGCCTAATGGCTCCGGAGGAAAATGGTCAGGACCCAAACAGGTTAGACATCAGTTCTTGGAGTCTAAAAACAAAACTGTACCACCACAGCTTAGACACTTCTTAGGAAAAGAAGGCGGCAGCTCCATGATGGAGAGACCTATATGGCCCAAAAAGTTTAAGACAGAAACTGAGGGAAAATAAAAAAAATTCCCTGAATTTAAGAAAAAGAAAAAGAAAAAACACCGGCAGTACCGGTGGAGTCGGGGAGACAGCCGCGACCACAAGAAAACAAAGAATTAAAGAAAAAATTTTCTGCGGTGACAGGACGACATCCTGCCGGCTCCGCGGAAAAACGAAAACTGAGGAGAGACAGTTGGAAAGGCGGGAAGGCAGCACGCAGGCGCTGAGGGATGCTCCCAAAAGCTTTCTGATTGGACGGTGGGGAGCGTTCCCGCGCGGGCTCTGTCGGTACCGACGTACCCATATGTGAAGACTCATTCCTGCTTGTTCCTGGAGATAGACAGGTTTCTGTTGGGACGTGAAAAGATAGCAACATCTAAGTACAAAGAACGAGGAAGCAAATGGCGAATAGATGAGAACACGCCACACAAAAAAGAAGGTTTGATGATGGAAAGGGAGTAGCATGCGCTAGAGGTGCAGAAGTAGCGAGAGGAACTGCAGGGAACAGAAGACTTTCACTGTGTAGTTTAGGGGCTAAAGTATAGGTCCGTGAAACTCTGGGATCATGTTTGAATTCCATTTCAATGACAACTGCCGTCTTGCTTGACAGAGTTGCTTAAGGCACCATACCCAAATTTAACTGGTAATCTTTTTTGCAGCTAAAATCATGCAACCATCTGATTTATCTGTGTTATTGTGCTGTACTAATAGCAAAAGACTATTGCAAAAACACAAACAAATAGTCTTAGAAGGACGGTATATCACATTTTAATAAACCATAAGCCATTATAAAATATGTCGTTTTAGGTCTCTTCTCTGTGTTCCTATGTAATATCAGCAGCTCATGTAAAGCATATTTCTTTAAAGAGTATCACAGCCTACGAAGATTCTAGATTTACCTAAGACAAGTTTATTCTTGTATAGTGACAACATTAAATAAACAGTATTCAACATAGCAAAGTTGCTTACCCGTAAGATTCACACAAGCGGGTGACATCACCAATGGCTACTGGGTCAAAGCAGCTTCTTGAAAGCTAAGGAAAAGCTTGGAATGATTTCTCTTAGCTTCAAGGACACTGAGATAAAGCTTAGAATGTTTTTTCTGGTGTGCACAGACCCTCTTCAGTCTTCTGAAATAACTTTGGCAAAACAATGCTCTGGGAGGAAGGGTAGATAGTGTATATCATTATCCTGCTGTCCTCAGAAAACTCTTATTACAGGTAAGGAACTTTGCTTTCTATAAAGAAAAGCAGGACAGGCGAGTTTTAAAAAGATGGAATACAAATTGGCAAGTAAGGTAACACAATTAATAAGTCTTTTGTAAGGCAACACAAAATACAAATGGGCCCTGGGAGTGGTTTGGGGTTCTATACCACAAAGACTGTTGGACAGACTGAATGTGTGAACTGAACTCCTCAGCACAGCTTTGAAAATATCTTCAGTGAAAGCTAATCTGAAATTGGCCACCAAAACTGTTATAGTTCTCACATTATGAGCTTTAACATGCCCTTCCAGATTTATGTTTGCCAGGGCATAATGCAATCAGCTATCCAATTAGACGGAGTTTGTTTGGTTATAGCACAGTCAGGTCTATTTGAGTCAAAACAAACAGAAGATTGAAACCCATAGAAAATTCATCCAATCTGTTCCAGGCACAAAGCAATAGCTCTTCTGCAACCTAAACTGTCTAGATCTTGTTCACCTTTATGAGCATGAGGTGTGGAAAAGAATGCCAGATGGACAACAGATTGGTTAAAGGTGGAAGTCCACTCCCAACATAGGACGAAGCGAATGTGTCACTACAGCCTGAGACTTATCAATTCTAATTGTTTTAATCTTTATTTTCCTCAACAACAAAAACAAAAGTATATCATCACTACTATTCTGTACTTTCCATAGGCAAAGGACAACAAATCATAACTTTCCTCAGTACATAAGGTTCAATTCAGAACTAATTCCCTTCATATTGAGATTATATGTCCCACTGCTCCTTTTCAGCCATTTCCTCTGCTGATTTTTTTTTCACCTCCAAAAGTCTCACCATCCACACACATTCATATATTTCCTCTATTATTATTTACAATTGAATGTTCTTTGTAAAAGTTGAAGTTAATGTAAACCGCCTTGATTAAATTGAAAGGCGGTATAGAAAAACTGTTAAATAAATAAATACATACTTTCTCTGTCTTGTGGTTATAGCAGCTGTATGAGTGCCAGCAAGATTATGGTTCGAATACTACCAACAGTTCTTGTGGCTTTAGGAAAGTCATTTAACCCTCCACTGTCAACTACAAAATTAGATTGCAAGACCTCCACAGACAGGAAATACCTACTGTACCTGAATTTAACTTGCTTTGAACTACTACTGGAAAGGCATAGCACAGTTACTTACCTGTAACAGGTGATTTCTGGGAACAGCAGGAATAAGTCTTCACATATGGGTACGTCGGTACCGACGGAGCCTGCATGGGAACGCTCCCCAGCGTCCAATCAGAAAGCTTTTGGGAGCATCCCTCAGCGCCTGCGTGCTGCCTTCCCGCCTTTCCAACTGTCTCTCCTCAGTTGAGTTTTATAGCTGAGACAAAGAGAGAGAAAGAGGAAAGGAAAGATAGAGAGAGAGATACAACTCCTAGGGGAGGTGGGTGGGTTGTGAAGACTTATTCCTGCTGTTCCCAGAGATCACCTGTTACAGGTAAGTAACTGTGCTATCTCCAGGAACAAGCAGGAATGAGTCTTCACATATGGGGACTCCCAAGCTAAGATGCCTGGAGCCCTAGCATGTTGGGGATTGAAACATGCTACACCTCATATGGCCAGGCATCCTGAGGATGGAGGGTAGGAGTTGAAAAGAGAGAGGAGCTGTAGAAAAAAACAGCTAACCTAAAATAGGACTACAGGTAAGGAGTCCTTGTATATATGACAATTATCATGAAATAGATTGAAATGAACAATCACAATATGGACCTCACCTACTGGATTGCAGGAAGTAGAGAGGCAGATGGAGTCTACTGGGGATCCAGTAGAGGAATCTTCAAGGTGACCTCACTGAAGTGAAGGTGAAGGTCAAAATCTGGAAGTGACAGGTGACCCAGGTGTCAACTGGGGTAGTACAAAAAACGGTAGGTCTTTAGTGGGAGCTTTATGGAAAAAGCTGGGAACTCTTTTGGCTACAGAGTTACTCACAGTTAGGAACAAAAGAGGAAGACTGACTGATTTGGACAAACTAGCCCAGTCCTGGAGGGAAGAAGGGGTATGGAAAAAAGCCCGTATTACCAAGAAGGACAGATGTCTGAAGGGTTGAAACCTCAGATCTACTGAAGATCCACCATGTCCTTCCTAACTGGTGAGAGGTAGGAAGATATTGGGGCATGGAGCTTCAGGGATACCTAAACCTAGGGTTAAGGTAGGAGCTGTCAGTACCACAGCAGTGGTTGAGTGCATAATGCCACACACATACTGTGGAACAGTATGAACATGTGCAAACCCACTGTCTGGAAACTATAGGAAGGTAAAACCTCTATGGGCATAGACAGTTAGAGAGATAAGTATGTAAATACATATCTACCTATAAGGAAGCATCTCGACAGATACACATATATATATATATATAGATATAGATATATATATATGTGTGTATATATATATTTATTTATTTATTTATTTATTTATTTAAAGTCTCTTCTATACCGCGCTATTCAGCATCAGCGCAGTTTACAATAAACAGTGAACATACACATTTCCAATAGTACTTTGTGTTTACATATGAACAGGATAATCAACTTGGCTAACAGGGTAACTATGTACAACCACAAAATATACAATATATACAATTTGTAGGCTGATCATGTGTTTGTATGGTTTATATATATGGGTATATATATATGTCCATAGTGAGATCTAGAGGGGCATAACATATGCACACGCAGCTGACAGACATATGTATCTATAGAGATGTATATAGATATATATACATATATGAATATATAGGTCTAAAGATAAATGTCTGCAATTAAGCAGATAGATATATGCCCATAAGAACATTCACATGGGAGATGTGAAGAGGAAAGATTCATCTAATGACAAGAAGGTGGAACCTACTTGAGAAGATATATAGAGAATCTATTCCCCCCGGTTAAGATGGTGCAGGAATGCTATCCAGTGAAATAACCAGGATGGTTGCGTGAAAAAACAGAGGATAATATCAGTCTGTAAACAGCAAGTCCTGAGTTCTGTAGAACTCTCGTATGTTAAATGGACAGAAAACGCATAGGATGAGATACCAGGTTGACCCACTGGAGGGACAAAAGGGGTATCATGCGTTTTTAGTTAAATATGTGCTGTCCATGAAGGAGAAGGATACCATGAGGACAAGCTGCAAGAAAAAAGAGAATATTCCATGTAGGAATTGGAGAACTCTTTAGACTTTCACATAGAGAAGGCTTATGTCCTTTATTATAAAAGGAGATAGTAGGGTGCGAAGAACCCTCACAGTCATGGGAAATGACTGAGGAAGCCTTTTCCAACCATATAGGATAGTCATTAGAGACAAAACCCTATGCTCTTTAGCAAGGGCCCATAGTAGAAAGCTTCTCTGTAAGACTGCAGAGAACATTATGCAGGAGAATTGGGAAAATAAACTGGCTGTTGGAAAAAACCAGTCGGCTCGTTAACTATGCTGCCAAATCCAAAGGAAATGGAGATGGCAAGAATAGAAGATAGTGTGATAAGCCTGAAGCGATAAGGATTATCCAAGAAAGATGTATGCACTATCTTGGAATCACTACTTAGGCCAGACAGAAAATAGTGTAAGACAAGACTGGGAACTTGTGGAAAAGTACCAGTAGTCTAATCACTGGAACTCCTGCATGGGCAGTTGCTGAATAAGACAGCAGAGAAAATCTTTCTGTGTAAAAACAGAGAGAACAGACAGAACAAGAGGAGAAATTCCTGTCCCTGTCTGATGAGCTGCCCAGACAAAAGAAGGGAGTTTATTCAAGAGAAAAAACTCCACACTGGAATGAAAGAAATGACTAGAAAGGGTCAAGAAGCCCTCCAGAGGTATGGTACCGCTCTTACAGGGGAAACCTGTATGGTAAGTCTGTGGAAGGAAAATATTCATGTTGGTACAGAAAACTATCATGGGATAGTTGTTAAACCTCTCTTCTTGGTAGGAAGAAGAGGAGAAACCTGTGACCCATAGACATGAATATCCTGACAGCTCAGCATACCTAGGAGCAACTGGATGTCCTGAGAAAAGGAATCCATGTGTAGAGTTTTGAATGAAAAAACAGTGAAAAAACTTCTACTGAGAAGAAGTCAACTATAGGTTGTAAACTCCAGGAGGCAAAAAACAGATTAATCAGAACCCTATGGTTGCTGGGTTTGTTCAGCCTGGCTAGAGATTGGATTCTTCAGACCAGGGCGAGGTTTCCCCTGCTTGGGAACATCTGTATGATGGGCAGGAGAAGAGTAAAACCTTTTTCTTCTAGGGAAAGAAGGTTTGGTAGGGCATTTCCTACCTACTGGGGAAGGAGAAGGCTTAGGATAGCCTTCAGAAACAGGGAAGTCAGTGGAACACTGAGCAACCTGATGTAAAGACTCCTTATTGAAGAGATTTTCCCCAGTGCAAGGAGTATTACCCAGTCTTTGTTGTGCCCATCTGTTTAAGTCTGAAGCTTGGAGCCAGGCTCTACGTCGTGCCCCTATGTCTATAGCAGAAGTTCTGCTAACAGACTCAAAGGAGTCTAGGGAAGCACGAGTAAGAAACCAAGAGATACTTTGAATATGACTAAGTAGTAAGGAATAGTCTGTAGTCCTGGGCTCTGAAAGAAAAGGAGTCAAAAGATATAATTTCTTTGTGACCTCCTGAAGGGAAAGACTCATATAAAAAATATATGAGAGAATCCTTGTTGACAGCATGGATGTTTGGAAGGTT
Organism: Ichthyophis bannanicus; assembly: GCA_033557465.1. Lineage (NCBI taxonomy): Eukaryota > Metazoa > Chordata > Amphibia > Gymnophiona > Ichthyophiidae > Ichthyophis > Ichthyophis bannanicus. The sequence goes on from CM066032.1 coordinate 647,308,734, forward strand.
TGACGTCCAAAGGCATCTAGTGTCCTAGACTCACGACCTGGTGGGTTAGAAGAGTGCTTTTTCTTACTTTTCACCTTCCTCATTGCTGATTCCACCACAATGGAATGATGGGGAAGTTGAGTCTTTTGAAACCCTGGAGAGGGGGGCACCTGATACAGAAGATCAGTTGCTCTAGAAGGTGAGGGTACCTTTAAAGGTGCTTCCCACTTCTTAGAAGAAGATCCTGCAAGGAATGATGTAAAGGAAGCATTATATTTTCCTTATCTCTAGTAGAAAGAGAGCCCTGTGTAGGATCATAGCCAGGGATAGGAATAGCAAGAGATGTTGCCATATTCAGGAGAAAATTCTGAAAAGAATGAACTCCAAAGGGAACCGTCCCTGGACAGGCTAGACCTGAAGAACTAGCCTGGGCACCGGAGGATCTACTTGAGAATATAGGAATAGAAGATCCTGCACGGTGCAAGAAAGGATCCTTAAGGGATGGATGCTGGTACTGGAGGTCAGGACCTGAGACAGTCAGTACTGCATCGTCCATGCCAGGTATCGACTCCAAACTTGGTATAGAAAGGAGCGATCCTGGTGAAAGAAGCATGGAAGGAGCTGGCCCCGATGTTACTGCGGGTACCGGCCCCGATACCGATACCGATAGCTGTGTCGGAATCGAAGGCGATACCGACATCGAAGCAGTCATCGGTGGCTGCTCAATCGGTACCGAGGTAACCGAAGGCCTTTGGTAATCGCCCTCGGTACCGAGCATCCGGAACCGGTAAGCGTCGGTTCCGAGACATGTCGGTACCCAGTCTTCCAGACTAGAGATCGATTCCAGACTCGGCATCGAAGGAAGCGAGTCTATCGATGCATGTCTAGAGGGTACCGACGTCGGTGGTAGTATCGGCGGTGATGCCAATACTGGAAAGTCAATCTGGGACGTATCGACCGGTCCCGAAGGTACCGAGAAAGCCAGATGACGATCCCTGGTGAGGAGTGAATCGCTCAACACCAGTGCCGATGCCGGGGTATCGGTACCGCTCAAAGCGGATGCCACCACCGAGCATGGCTCAGGTATGTTCTGTGAGGGGTGAGCCCCAGGAACAACCTGAAACCCCTGATAGGCTTTGGAGGCCGAAGACTCCCGCCAGAGTTTTGAAGCCAATGGACCCTTGAGGGCAAGGCCGGAGCCGTCATCATGCTGTGCATGAGACCTACCACTCAAGGGTTGGCTAGTCTTAACAGACTGTTTGTGGGTTACCTGATCCTGTGGAGAAGAAGAAATGGTCGGTGCCCTGACACTGGAAGGGAACTCGGTATCGAGGGGAACTCGAAATGGAAAATCTCTTCTCACAACATTGTAGCCTAATGGCTTCGGAGGAAAATGGTCAGGACCCAAACAGGTTAGACACCAGTTCTTGGAGTCTAAAAACAAAACTGTACCGCCACAGCTTAGACACTTCTTAGGAAAAGAAGGTGGCGGCTCCATGATGGAGAGGCCTAGAAGGCCCAAAAAGTTTAAGACAGAAACTGAGGGAAAAAAATCTCCCTGAATTTAAGAAAAAGAAAAAGAAAAAACACCGGCGGTACCGGTGGAGTCAGGGAGACAGCCGCGACCACAAGAAAACAAAGAATTAAAGAAAAAATTTTCTGCGGTGACAGGAGGACATCCTGCCGGCTCCGCGGAAAAACGATAACTGAGGAGAGACAGTTGGAAAGGCGGAAAGGCGGGAAGGCAGCACGCAGGCGCTGAGGGATGCTCCCAAAAGCTTTCTGATTGGACGCTGGGGAGCGTTCCCGCGCAGGCTCCGTCGGTACCGACGTACCCATATGTGAAGACTCATTCCTGCTTGTTCCTGGAGATCTGTGCTATCTCCAGGAACAAGCAGGAATGAGTCTTCACATATGGGGACTCCCAAGCTAGAGATGCCTAGAGGAGGTCCCAGCATGTTGCAAATCTAATGGATGGGCCATGCTATTTCCCAGAACCTCAGGCATCCAAGGGATGGAGGGTAGGAGTTGAATAAAAAAGGGTGTGCTGTGGAACAGCTTGACTAAACAAGGCGTCTACAGGGGAGTCCTTGTGTAGACCATAATTGTTAGCAAATATTGAATTCCAATTTTTTAATGTGGACCTTACTCAAAAGTATTGCGAAAGTGTTTATTGAGGCTAATATGGGTCTGCTGCTAAGAGCCAGTAGATTATCCTCAAAGAAATTACCTCACTGTGAAGTAGAGGAAAATAAATTTTGCAATACAGGCAGAGGTCAGAAGCCTTAATGGCTGGAACTAACCCAGAAGAAAAAACTGGGGGAGTTTAATGAGGTTGGACTTTGGAGGAAAACTGAAGCTTTTGTAGGCCAAAGTTTAAAGCTTTGTCCTTGGAGCAGATTAAGGCTCTAGGAAAGAGAGGAGATAAATCTGACTGGTTTGGACAAAAAGGTAGAAATACATCTTGCAGAAAAAGGATGGGTCTTTAAGACCCCTTTATCCAAACGAAAGAAAAAACATCTGTAGTAGGCGGTGTAGCCTCCAATTTCTTGAAGATCAGTAATGTCTTCCCTAAGTGATGTCACTTAGGATAATGACTTTACATGGAGAGCTTCAGATGTAACGTAACCAGAAAGGTTACGGTAAAAGAAGGTATTTTCTAATTACCATATAAATTAGTTGTCCATTTAAACTCATATGGTATGCTGGAACAGCATCAATATGGACAGTCACAAATCTTTCAGATCAATCAATAAGAACTCATTCAACAATTAACCTATGTATCACAAATGAACATCTGTTTGAGTGTCTTTCCACAAGCCTCAGAAAACAACCCACAAAACACCACAATATCAAAGAATATTGAATCTTGAGTGTGTGCAGGGGTGTATCACATCAACGGCTTAGGAGTTGTGAAGACCTGATGAAACCATTTATAATTCACCAAATATAATAAAATATTATCGTAAACCCACTGCAAGGAACACTTTTCTCCATCATGACAGTGCTCACCCTCCGCATCTCAAGGATAGCCTGCCTTTATCTCAATTTTTGAGATACCGTAGAAACTGCTCCGACATTCATAAATATAAACATTCGCAACAATTAAAACTGAATTTTTTAAGTAGGGGTTATCCCAGCAGCATTGTAAAAAAAGCATATCGACGAGCTTTATACAACAACCGAGATTTACTATTACTTCCTAAACCACCGATGGAGCACGTTGAGAAAGAGGGTCCCATTAATTTTGTTACACACTACTCTCCGGTTAGTTTCCAAATACAGAAAATCTTAAAGAAATATAGCCCGATACTACATACTGTTCCAGGTCTTCAAGAAAAAACAATTCGCTGTGTGTGGAGACGTAGTCGGAATTTACAGGAATATGTGAGCCCTACAAAACTTCGTTCGACAGAATTCACAGTCATTAACACAGTTTCTACGGGCCACAGTAAATGTGGCCATTGTAGTATTTGTGCTATTACTTTGGAATGTACTGAATTTTATTATCATGATATTACTTACACACTTAAGCAAGCGACCACTTGTGATTCTACATATGTAATCTATGCTGTGGAATGTCCTTGTGGTTTATTATACACAGGCAAGACAATCCGTTCCTTTAAAATCAGGATGAAAGAACATGAAAGCCGTTTGCGCTGTGTTCGGAGAGAAGCCCCATTGGTTGAACACTGCTCGACAGAGCGCCATACATTTTCCCAGCTTCGTTGTTGGGTTATCGAGCAGGTATTGCAGGAAGGAATGGGGAGATCACGTGATCAGTTACTATTGTATCGTGAACAAAGATGGATTCACCGGCTGGACACGGTTCAACCACGGGGCCTGAATTTTAATATTGAGTGGTCTGCCTGTCTTTAATGCCCAATTATTCAACACCTGTTTTTAGGTCTTTAAAAATGGAGATGTTTCTGCTGTTAAGCGCATGCGCGGCGTTCTTTGCCTTCCCGAAGAAGACACGGGTGATTGTTGGTTTGGACTTGCGCTGCCATCAGGTTTCTTTATACTGTTTCTCTGTTTTATGGTTTTTTTCAAAATAAGGTTTTGCCAAATTAACAACGCTATTTATATTCTTTTTTTGAAGATATTACTATGAAAGGTATTACTTTGTCATTGATGATGTCATTTTTCTCTTCAGATTTTGTTGCTGATCCGGTCCCTTGATAAACCCCTAGTGGAGAAACGCAAGGGCGCCTTCAAATTTGGCGTTGGGACATTGCCTTCCTCCTAACAATGGAGGTTCAGGCAAGCTGAAACATGATATGTTTTATATATAAAAAAGAAATGACAAAAAAAGGAATAACAGTATAAAAACAACAACAACAAAAAATTTATGAAGACTGAGACTATTCAATATTGCTCAAGAGCTCAAGAGCTAAGTACCTTTTTATTATATTTGGTGAATTATAAATGGTTTCATCAGGTCTTCACAACTCCTAAGCCGTTGATGTGATACACCCCTGCACACACTCAAGAGATTATTCAATATTCTTTGATATTGTGGTGTTTTGTGGGTTGTTTTCTGAGGCTTGTGGAAAGACACTCAAACAGATGTTCATTTGTGATACATAGGTTAATTGTTGAATGAGTTCTTATTGATTGAGCTGTATTTATCATTCACAAACTTTGGCCGTTTAGGTATTTAGTACACAAATCTTTCAGAGTCAGATATATATATATATGAGAGAGAGAGAGAGAGAGACTTAATAACAAGAAGGGGTAAGACCTGCTTGAGAATACGGATAGAGAATCTCTTTGTGGTTATAAGTGGAAGAGTCATGGAGAAGGTTTCATGGAAACAAGTGGAATGCTCTTACTTATAAGGAGAGGTCTCGATTTTTTTTTTTTTTTTTTTTTTTTTTTAATTCTAGCCTTTGAATAACCAGGAATGGAGACGTACGTGAAGGGGTGCAGAGGAGAGTCTTAAGACAGCAAATCTGGATCCTTCTAAAACTTCAGTGTAGTAGCTGGAGAAGACGACGCAATATAAGGGGATACCATGTTTGCCCCTCTATGAGAGCAATATGAGTATCATGCGTTCTTTGCTCAGCATAAGCTTCAATGAAGTTTTGGGAATTAGAAGGAAAGCAGTAGACAAGGACCGACTGCAGTGAAAAAGAATGCATCCCTGTTGTAAGAGTTCCACTGGAGATGTGAAACAACCCAGGGAATTGAGCAATTCTTTATGTTTTCACGTGGTCTAAGCCCTGGTTCCTTTTCCTTAAAAGGAAATTTTAAGGAAGATGGTAAGAGTAGGAAAAAACCAGTCATGTAGGAGCATGACTGGGCAAAGTCTTTTTAACTATCTAGAAGCTACCTACTAGGAATGGCTCTGGCGCTCTCTAGCAAAGGCCCATAGTTGCAGAGCTTTTTTGAATAATTGCAGAGAGCATGTTGTAGGTTGCTTAGGTGAGATCTGGATGTTTAATTGCCAGTGTGCAACCTAATCTATTCTGTTGGAGCCAAAAAGAATTGAAGATGGCTAAGAATAGTAGACAGGCCGGTTGCCTGCAATGATAAATTGTCCAAGTGGGTTGTGGAACCTCTCTTGGAATTATCTGTTATTAAGGCAGCAGGAAAAGTTAGGTCCTATAGATTGGAAAAGGACCGACAGACATAATTAGGAGTGGTAAAAACTGAATTACTGTCTGATAAGCTGTCTTAAAATAAATATTTGAGAAGATTGTAAAGGGGAAGAAAACTCTGTATGGAAACCAGTTACTGGAGTAGGTATTGAAGAAAACCTATGGGCTCAAAAGGTAAGCCCTCCAGTTGAATAGTATCGCTCTTAGAGACAAAATGTGTCGACTAAGAGGGATAGAAGTAATACAGAGTTGAGAAGACTTACAATTTGGTAAGTCCCTGAAAAAGGTGAAGCCCCCTTGTAGTCAAAAACTAAGAGATATCCTCGTACAGGAAAACTGTCAAGGTGAAGGACATAGCCTACCTTGTTGTCAGTTGTTACTCCTCTTTTTTCTTCAAATAGGAGAGGAGAACCCTGCTACCTGTAGGGCATGATTGTCCTCAATAGCTCTTGGAGCTAAAAGAATGGATTTCTCTTGTGGCAAGATTCATGCCCAGAGTCGAGGATTGAGTCAGTGTATCACTGATATCTCAGTAAGGATGAGATGAACTGTAGATGCTTCTTTTGATAAGAAGTAGGTTACTGGTTCTAAACCTCAAACAGGAAAAAGAGATTTAATGAATAAAATATCAGAAACCCTGCGACTGCTGGGTTTGTTGAGCCTGTTGAGGTTTTAATTTTCTTAGCCTGGTTTGATGTTGCCCTTCTTTGGAAACATCTGCATGATGGGTAGAAGATGGATAAAACTTTTTCCCCCTAGGGGGATAAAGTTTGTTAATGTTTAACTGATTAGCTTGGAATAAAGCATCCTTGTTAAAGAGATTTTCACCAGTACAAGGAGTATTTGCCAGCCTTTCTTGTACCCATTTGTCCAAGTCTGAAGCTTGGAGCCAGGCCATGCGTCGTGCCCCTATGGCTATAGCAGAGGTTTTGCTAATAGACTCAAAAACAGTCCAGGGAAGCATGATTAAGGAACTTAGAGACATTTTGAGCATGACTGACTAATAAGAAATAGTCTGCTCTTTTATGTTCTTGAAGAAAAGGGTTCAAAAGCTTTAAGTTCTTTGTGACCTCTTCAAGAGATAATCCCATATAGAAAATATATGAGATAATTCTTGCTGAAAGCATGGATGCCTGGAAGCATCGACGTCCATAGGCATCTAAAGTCTTAGACTCACGACCTGGTGGATAAGAGGAGTGTTTCTTTGCACTCTTAATACGCCTCATTGCTGATTCTACAACAATAGAACGATGAGGAAGTTGAGTCTTTTGAAAACCTGGAGAAGGTGGCACCTTGTACATAGTGTCAAGTGTCTTAGAATGTGGGGATACCGTTAAAGGAGTTTCCCACATTCTTAATAGTAGATCCTGTAAGATCTGATGCAAAGGAAGCATGATTCCCTCCTTTGGAATCCAGGGGGATTGCAGTCTCTGAATCTCCTGGTATGGATTCTTCACCAGGTATAGAAATGGCAAGTAACTTTGCCATATCAAGCAGAAAAGCTTGAAAAGAAATCTCCCCTGAGGAGGACCCCCTAAAATGAGGGGTAAAGGCTAGAATTGTTGAGAATTCAGCCTTGATACCGATGGATTCATCCCAGTCTTCGAGATCAGAAGACTTGAAAGGATGAAGCATTGGATTTTCTTTAAAGCGATGTCTTCGGTACCGGCCGAAGTCGGTACCGAATCCTCCATGCTAGAGAGCGATTCCAGGCTCGGCATCGAAGGAAGCGAGTCTGTCGAAGCAAGCATGGACAGTACCAACACCGGTGCCGATGTCGATACCGGTACCGAAGCCAATACCGATACTCGAGAAACGGTCTGCAGCAACTCTAGCGGTACCGAAGTAGCTGAGAGCGCTAGACTACGTTCATCGGTGAGGAGTGTTTCATCCATCACCATAGCCGATGCCAGGGTGTCGGTACCGCTCGAAGCGGCCACAACCACCGAGCATGGCCCAGGTATGTTCATCGAGGTAAGAACCCCGGGAACAACCTGAAGCCCCGTTAATGCTTTGGAGCCCGAAGACTCCCGCCGGGGCTTTATTGCCAAAATGTCCTCGAGGGCAACGCCAGAGGCATCTCGATGCTTAGAAGGAGATCTACCACTCGAGGACTGGTTAGTTTTTACAGACTTTTGTTTGGTTACCTGATCCTGTGAAAAAGAAGATATTCTGGCTGGTGACAGAGTCCGATGTGAACTGGGTATCGAGTAGTGCTCAATCCTGAAGACTTCTTCTGTTTGAGTTCCAGCAGGAGAGACACTCCAGTGGGCAATGGTCAGGACCTAAACATTTTAGACACCAAGTATGAGTGTCTAAAAATATATCTGTACCGCCACACTTTGAGCATTTCTTAAGGATAGTGGCTGGCTTTTCCATAATGGAAGGATAGAGGCCTAGTGGCCTAGAAACCGTCAGGCACTAAACAGGAAAAAATTTTGTAGAGAAAAGAAGAAATGTTTTTAGTAAAAGAAAGAAAAGCACCGGCGGTACCGGTGGCGTCGAGGGAAGGCAGACGCGACCACAAAAAAGTAAGAATAAAAAGAAGAATTTTCTGCGGTGACAGGAATACGTCCTGCCGGCTCCGCGGAAAACGGAAAACTGATGAGAGGGAAGTGAATGGGCGGGAAGGCAGCACGCATGCGGGTGGGATGCTCCCAAAAGCTTTCTTTTTGGACGCTGGGGAGCGTTCCCACACAGGCTCCGTCTGTACCAACGTACCCGATATGTGAAGACTCATTCCTGCTTGTTCCTGGAGATGAGCTAAAACACCAATAAATATATCAAATCATGCAGCCAAAGTTGTTTGCACTCAGAATCTTCCTCCTCAACATGTGGGCGGCAATACTTCAGAGAAAACCTAAGCCACAACTGTGTAAAGCAAAATCAGTTCACTTTATTTTTTGTTTTATAGGTCTAAACCTCAAATATCGCCATATCCACTATTAGATATAACCAATATAGATAGGTCAGGGCCTCCTCCACCATCCAATGTTTCAATGTTGTTTTAATAACTAGTGCAACTGCCGTTAACACAATTTTGTGCCCTAGACCATGACCCATCCCTGGCACCAAAAAGCAGCAGAGTATATATCCATTCCATTACCTCTCCCATTACCGCCTAATGTTTAGAGCACTGGCTTGGGAACTAAGAGAACAGAGTTTGATTCCCACTAGCATTCCTTGTGGCCTTGGGCAAGTCACTTAACCCTCCATTGCCTCAGAAAAATCCAAGTTATTAGCGTCCCTGTTTAATGTACAATGTAAACCGCTTTGACTGAAATGATAAAGCGGTATTAAAAAAACTTGTTAAATAAATAAATAATCCATGATTATGCCTAGATCCTTTTCCTGGGTGGCGATTCCTAATGTGGAACCTTGCATCGTGTAACTATAATTTGGTTTGTTCTTCCTTAAGTGGATAGCTTTGCACTTGTCCACGTTAACTTCATTTGCCATTTGGATGCCCAGAGCCCCAATTTCTCAAGGTCTCCTTGCAATTTTTCGCAATTCTCTTGTGTTTTAAGAACTTTAAATTTTGTCTCATTTGCAAATTTGATCATCTTGCTGTTTCCATTTTGAGGCCATTTATGAATATGCTAAAAAGCAGCAGGCCCAGCACAGATCCCTGGGTTACTCCAAAGTTCACCTGTCTCCATTGAAAAAAATTAGCCATTTAGCCCTATTATTTGTTTTCTATCTTTTAACCAGTTCCCAGTCCACAATAGTACACTGCCTCCTATCCCATGATATTTCAATTTTCTTATGTGGGATCTTGTCAAAGGCTTTCTGAAAATCCAGATACACTATCAACTGGCTCATCTTTATCTACCTGTTTATTCACACCTTCAAAAAGGCAAATTCTAGTAACTCCACCAAACAGATTGTTGTGCACTACATTCATTTGCTCTTGCCTGAAACATGCCCTTGACTGGCCAAATCAACCAAAAGGGAATTATGCACACATTCTGCCTACACAGCAACATGGCCACCACCATGGATAGGCATTTCAGAAAATCTTGTGATGCTGACCCTTGGCAGAATAGGATATTGGAGGTGACATTCCCCTGTGACAAACCTGAAATACTTCCTGTGACTGAGATGTACCCTTATATAGCTATAAGTGCCCAAGAAAATAATTTTTTTGAGTGTGGATTCGACTACTACAAATTGGCATGGAAGCTGGACTTTTTAAAATCCAGGAGCCTTCTAGACAATACTTCATGCTCACCTCTTTACCGACACAAACAGTAGGGTCCCCCACGTTCTCATCTGTACTTCATGAAGGAGCTGGTAGAAGGGCATTGCTATCAGCTCCTTCAGCATACCAAACTATAATGCGCCCTCTCTCTGGAACTCAATCCCACAAAGGACCTATCATTATTCAGAAAGACCCTAAAGACTCATCTATTTACAGCATGCTTCTCTGAAGATACAACTTTATTTAAACTTGCTTTTATACCGCCTTTCTACAATTCAAAGCGGTTTACAATTAAACAATAAACAGGGCTGTTAGACACTCTGTTGTACATTGAAATTAAACAGTAGAAACAATATAACAGTAATGTTCATAACTATTTACACTCAAGTAATTTGGGTATGACATGGTGTGATGTGAGGTCTAGTATCAAAGTGTATGGGGGTTAGTCTGACAGTATATGGCTAGGATGGTTGGTTATCTTGAGTTACAGTGATGTGGTATTCTCCTTGGAAGAGATGTGTTTTTAAGTTCTTCCGGAATTCAGTTAAGTCCGGGCATCCTCTTAAAAGGGGAGGAAGGAAGTTATATAAGGTGGGGGCAAATAGAGTTGCATGTTATTTGCTTACTTTTAGTCTTCTTTGGCAGAATCATTAGGAGGTTGATGGTGCTATATCTTCTTAGTCTGTCAGTTTAATGGCTGGAGATCAGAGTACGAAGACAGGTGGCAGGTTCATTGTGCAGTATTTTGAATATCATCATGAGGGCTTTGTATCTGATTCTCGCAGTGATGGGGAGCCAATGTAAATGCTTTAGTATGGGGGTGATGTGGACCAGACGTGGGGTTCCGAAGATTATTTGTGCTGCAGTGTTCTGGGCTAACTGTAGTGGGTGGAGGCTATTTTTAGGAAGGCCTTGGTAAATAATGTTGCAGTTGTCAAAGGAGGGTGTGATTATGGTTTGGCAGACAGTTCTGAATAAATCTTGGGTAAGTAGTGGACGAAGGTTTCTCAGTGTCCTTAATTTGCTGTAGACTGTGGAAGTAGTCTGCTTTATGTGTGATTGGAAGATAAGTTGTTGATCTATTATTATACCTAGATATTTTATTGCTGTTTTAACTTTGATGGTGAGATCGTCTAACTGCAGTGTCAGTGGTGGAGAGAAGGTTGGATTGGTGATAATGTATAGTGCAGCGATGGCGAACCTATGGCACGCGTGCCAGCTGTGGCACGCGAAGGCCTTGCAGCTGGCACGCGGGCAATAGGTCCGCAAAAAAAAGAAAAAAGCTGTCTCTGACTGCTGCCGCGGACGCGGCAAGGGCAGAATGCAGCGTCCCGCGGGGCCCCCTCCGCCCGCTAAGCCCCTCTGCAAGAGCTTTCAGATTCGCGAGGGAGAGAGTCTCCCTCGCGTCTCTGTTAAGCCCGCAGGGGCTAATGGGAAATTTCCCATCAGCCCCTTTAGACGCGAGGGACTGATGGGAAATTTCCCATTAGCCCCTGCGGGCTTAACAGAGACGCGAGGGAGACGCTCTCCCTCGCGAATCTGAAAGCCCTTGCAGAGGGGCTTAGCGGGCGGAGGGGGCCCCGCGGGACATTGTAATCTGCCGCGGCAGCAGCCAGAGCCTGCTTTTTTTTTAAAAAAATTTGCCGGGGGGGGGGGGGGGGGGGGGTTAGGACTGCTAATGGGCAGGAGGAGGGGGGGTTAGGACTGCTAATGGGCAGGAGGGGGGGTGTTAGGACTGCTAATGGGCAAGGGGGGGTTAGGACTGCTAATGGGAAGGAGGGGGGGGGTTAGGACTGCTAATGGGCAGGAGGGGGGGTAAGGACTGCTAATGGGCAGGGGGGGGAGGGTGAGGAGTGCTAATGGGCAGGAGGGGGGGTTAGGACTGCTAATGGACAGGAGGGGGGGTGTTAGGACTGCTAATGGGCAGGAGGAGGGGGGGTGTTAGGACTGCTAATGGGCAGGAGGGGGGGGTGTTAGGACTGCTAATGGGGGGGGCGGGGCAGGGGGGGGGGGTTTAGGACTGCTAATGGGCTGGGGGGGTTAGGACTGCTAATGGGCGGGCGGGCGGGCGGGGGGTTAGGACTGCTAATGGGCAGGAGGGGGGGTGTTAGGACTGCTAATGGGCAGGAGGGGGGGGTGTTAGGACTGCTAATGGGCTGGGGGGGTTAGGACTGCTAATGGGCGGGCAGGCGGGGGGGGTAGGACTGCTAATGGGCTGGGGGGGTAGGACTGCTAATGGGCTGTGGGCTGATGGGGGCTGTCTGGAAATGGGGTGATGGGGGTTTAGGGCTGGAAGTGAGTTGATGGGGGGGGGGGCTAGGACTGGTATTGGGTTGGGGGGTTGCTAGGACTGGAAATGGGCTGATGCAGGGACTAGAAGGGAATGGATGCTGGGTGAGGCTGGAACTAGAAGGGAGCTGATGTTGGGGGAGGATTAGAATGGGATGGGGCTGGGAGAGTAAAATGGAGAGGGGAAAAATATTTTGTGTGGGAGGGATAAAAAATCTACAATTGGCCGGGTATTGGGAGAGTAAGTGGGGATTGAGGATGGAGGGGTAAAATTTGAGTGGATGAAATAGGAATGAGGAAAGAGCAAAAGGAGAAAGATTAGTATGTTAAAGCGGATGTAGAGAGAGAGAATGGAAAAAAAAACTAGAAGAGAGAAGAAAGGACAAATGGACAGCAGATGATAGAGAGTTAGCAGAAAACATGAAGAAACCAGAAGAAAGTGGCTGGAGCAATTGCAACTGAGCTGAGGTATTCTGTTTATGTAATTCCTTTTTGACATTGCCACTTGTTCTCTTTCCCCAGTAGGTCATGTATTGTTATTGTCTGAAATGTATTGGTTTAATATTTGCAGTGTTGCCTTTTGATAGGTATGGTGTGGTGCTTTGTGAGTCCTGGTAGTGCTGTTAGGATACGGCGGGTTTGCTATTGGTTCTAAATGGGCAGTGTTTGTAGTAGTTCCTAATGTGCCTGGCGGTTGGCACTGGATTATAGTAATGTAGAAATCTTTTAGTCTGTCTTTATCCATACACTCATTAAGAGACATGTTTACTAAAAGTTAGTGTATGTTAGCATTATGCAAATATTTATGCAAATTGACGTGCTGGCACTTTGAGGAAATTCTTTGGTTTTGTGCGGCAGTTTGGGCACTCGGGCTCAAAAAGGTTAGCCATCACTGGTATAGTGCTTCTGTTTTCTCATGGTTGATGTTCAGGTTGTGTAGGCTGAGTTATTTTCTTACTTCAGTGAAGCATCTCTGGAGGCTGGTGGTGTCTGGCACTAGAGGATTGATGGAGGTGAACAACATTATGTCATTGGCATATACTTGATATTGGATCTTGTGCGACTTGAATATCTGGCATAGAGGCTGAATGAAGATACAACGTAATTGTGATGATGAGAGCTGCAGATGGAAATAGAAGAAAACAATGCTGGTGCCTTTAAAATGAGTGACAGACCAGCTTTGCACAGAGTTTGCAAGGCAAGCTTGAGAAAAAATCCTGTCTCTGCTGAGGCTAAGCCACTCCCAAGCTCTGACGTGGGGGCAGGCTTGGGCAGTGATTGTAAACACCTGTGCAGAAGCAAGGGCGTGGCAAGCAAGAAACGTTTTTTAAAACCTGAGTCAGACCAGAGAAGGGAGATCCAGGAGGGGTTGGAGATCCAGGGAGAGATCCAGATCCAGGAGGAGTCTCAGGAGGAAGGATCCCAGGAGAGATTCCAGGAGGGAGTCCAGGGAAGAAGGAGTGGAGAAAGGCATAGGAGCTCTGACTTCCAGCTGCTGGATGAAGCCAGTAAGGGAAGCAGTTTGTGCCTGAGAAGTGCTCCTAAGCTTGAAGCTAGCAGACATATAGCTGGAAAGCTTACAGACAAGGTGGAACAGGTTGCAGAGTCTAGTGTGCAAGAGCCACTGCTGAGAACTTCAACTGCTAGAAGGTGGGTGGATACGTTTGGCTGTGGAAAGAGCAGGAGCCCAGCTGGGAGCAGAGAAGCTGAAGCAAGCACACTAAAAACGTTAAGGCAAGTGTTCCCAGGGAGAAAAGCTTACTCTCCCAACATAATTAATCCTTACCAGAAAGAACTGCTGTGGAGTGAGTTTCAGAAGTTTTTACAAGATGGGAAGTCTGGAGAAGCTTTTGAAACAGCAGAAAGGGATAAGCATTCTGTAACACCAGAGGATATGCAGATTGATTCCTTTGAGCCAGAGTATGACCAGGAGGAATCCCCGATGGATTGCTCTTTTTGTCTGAAGGAAGTCTAGAAGCTGATAAGCAGTGTTAAGAAAGAAAAGTAAAACTTGGTGAGGAGCATTGTGTGCATAACTCTGTAACTGATAAAAGATTCTTCTGAAGCAAAGACGGTTTTGTTGCTTAATCCAGAGTTTTGAAAAGTGAAGCATTTGTTAGAAGAAGAAGTTTACCTTTTTGTTGAATGAATACCAGAGACTACGGTGTGCATGCTAATTTGTTTGTTGAGAACAGCTGCCAGTGTTAGGACTTTTGTTCAGCATTCTTTTCCAGTTATCCATGTTTTCATCTTATGTTTGGAGAAGTATCCTAATGCCTAAAGGAGCAGTTGCAAAGGTTAAAGACGTACATCAGGCTTGGCTGTTGTTGAAAAATACTATCTTGGAAGCCCAGACCAGCTGTATTCCACGCTTTAAGAAAAGTGGAAAGAAGTCCAAAAAACTGCCAGCATGGTTTAAAGTTGAGGTCAGAGAGGCTGTTGTTGCCAAAAAAGCATCTTTCAGGAAATGGAAAAAAGAGCCAAACGACGAAACCTGGAAACAGCACAAGCACTGGCAAGTCAAATGCAAGGCATTGATAAGGCAGGCAAAGGGAGAATTTGAGAAGAAGCTTGCTGAAGAAGCAAAAACGCGAAGTAAAGACCTTTTCAAGTACATTCGTAGCAAAAAACCTGTGAGAGAGTCAGTTGGTCCATTAGATGATAAAGGGGTTAAAGGAGCACTAAGAGGAGACAAGGCGATAGCGGAGAGACTGAACGAATTCTTTGCTTCAGTCTTTACTGAGGAAGATATAGGGATGTTACCCATGACTAAAGTGGTATTTAAAGGTGCAGAAGAATTGAAGGAAATATCGATACATCGAGAAGATGTATTACAACTATTAGATAAGCTGAAGAGTAGCAAATCACCTGGGCCGGATGGTATACATCCAAGGGTATTGAAAGAACTGAAATATGAGATTGCAGACCTGCTATTAGTAATCTGTGAACTATCATTAAAATCATCTCTAATACCTGAAGATTGGAGGATCGCCAATGTAACAACAATTTTTAAAAAGGGTTCCAGGGGTGATCCGGGAAACTACAGACCGGTGAGCCTGACGTCAATACCGGGAAAAATGATAGAAATCATCATAAAGAATAAAATTACTCAGCATGTAGATAGTCATGAACTAATGAGAGACAGCCAACATGGCTTTAGACAAGGAAGATCTTGTCTTACTAATCTGTTATGAATAATCAGGTGGACAAAGGTGAGTCGGTTGATATTGTGTATCTGGACTTTCAGAAAGCCTTTGACAAGGTCCCTCATGAGAGACTTTTGGCAAAACTAAAGAGTCATGGGATAGGAGGCAGTGTACTATTGTGGATCAGGAACTGGTTAAAAGATAGAAAGCAGAGGGTAGGGCTAAATGGCCAATTTTCACAATGGAGAAAGGTGAATAGTGGTGTACCCCAGGGATCTGTGCTGGGTCCGCTGCTTTTTGACATATTCATAAATGACCTGGAAAGTGGAATAACGAGTGAGGTTATCAAATTTGCAGATGACACAAAACTATTTAAAGTTGTTAAAACCCAAGAGGATTGTGGAAAATTGCAAGAGGATCTTGATAAATTGAAAGACTGGGCATCAAAATGGCAGATGAAATTTAATGTGGACAAGTGCAAGGTTATGCACCTAGGGAAGAACAACCCAAACTATGGTTACACGATGCAAGGTTCCACATTAGGAACCACCACCCAGGAAAAAGATTTAGGCGTCATTGTGGATACCATGTTAAAACCCTCGGCCCAGTGTGCAGCCGCGGCCAAGAGAGCAAATAGAATGCTAGGTATGATAAGGAAAGGAATGGAAAATAAAACAAAGGATATTATAATGCCTCTATCTCGTTCCATGGTGAGACCGCACCTTGAATATTGTGTGCAATTCTGGTCGCCGTATCTTAAAAAGGATATAGAGTTATTAGAAAAGGTTCAGAGAAGAGCCACCAAAATGGTAAAGGGGATGGAAGGATACTCCTATGAAGAAAGGCTAAAAAGGTTAGGGCTCTTTAACCTGGAAAAGAGACGGCTGAGGGGAGATATGATAGAAGTCTATAAATTAATGAGCGGAGTGGAACGGGTAAACGTAGATCGATTGTTTACCTTATCAGAATATAGAAAGACTAGGGGACATGCAATGAAGCTACAGGGTAAACTATTTAAGACTAATAAAATAAAATATTTTTTCACTCAACGTGTAATCAAACTCTGGAATTTGTTACCGGAGGATGTAGTAAAGGCTGTTAGTGTAGCTGGGTTTAAAAAAGGTTTGGACAAGTTCCTGGAGGAAAGGTCCATAAGCCATTATTAAGAAGGGACCCAGGATATCAATGCTTGAACCAATACAAGCATTGTGGAACCTGTGTCCCTTGGGGAAACTGCTAGGTACATATGACATAGATTGGCCACTGTTGGAAACAGAATACTGGGCTTGATGGACCTTGGTCTGACCCAGTATGGCATATCTTATGTTCTTATGTTCTTATGTTATGCCTGTGTTCTGAATTTAATGCTTATGGAAATCCCACAAAAATAAATATTCTTGTGCCTTAAACCCATGGTTTCACACTACAATTTGTCCTTGGATAAAACAAGCCAAACTACCAGTCCCAGAATTCTTCACTGGAGACAAACACAGTAAAGCTGTATTTAAGGACATAACAAGGCAGCCCTATGCCTGTAAGCCCCAGGGCAAAGGCTAGGGTATCACAGTAATATCATTGCACACCTACTTCTGCCCTGTTTCCCTTGTTCTCCCCCAACACTTAACTCCTTTCTCCTCCTACACTTCAACTCCTGCTCCCCCTTACACTACGTTTTCTCCAAGTTTTTAATTCGCTGTTAAATGTATAACATTCTGTTTGATGTAAACTGCTTTGGCATAGGATAAAGCGGTATAGAAAAATATAAATAATGCCCTGGGTTCATCTGCCATCTCTACATTAAAGAAAACAGTGTGAGCCATTATTTGAACAAAATCTAAAAAGGTCAGTTCCTGTTGAAGAGACTTACTGCTGGCCTCTAAACAGGAGGGATCTGAAGAAAGACTTGTAGAAAAATCTTCATCAGAAAACTCTATGACTCTTCCAACTACTTTATCGTCCAACTCCTGCTCCAGAATGACAATCTGAATAGAAGACTGAGAAAAGATCAATACCTTCTAAGGACCTCTCTGACTGCTGTTGGGTGCTAAGGCAGAGATACTTCAAGGAATTGGAAAGACTTCCTTTTCAAATGTCTCTTGGTGCGATCCTAACATAGCTTACATAGATGTGGATGTGTCTTGAACCACTGTTACCAATTCCATACTTCTTGATATCCTTATTTGCAACCTGACCCCTAGCAGCATCACTGTGAGATTACTGTTAGGGATCACGGACACCATGATGTACTTCACAAAAGCAAGAGTGACTGGGGATTGTTCCTGGTCCCACTAGACCACCAAGGACCTTTGTAAGAGTCAAAGGAGAAAGATCAGAGGTTGGGGGTGTCTGGATATCAAAGAGTGTTTCCGGTGGATTAACTGATGTTGGGGGGGGGGGGGGGAGGTGTCAGGTGGGAGTCTAGATGTCAATGGAGGGGGTGATCGGTGGAGTGATGGTAGACTTGTGCTGCTGGCCGGAGGGGATTGAGAGGTATGTGACTGAACCCTGGCAGTTTGCATTTTCTCTTTACTCACCATCTAAATTGGACAAATCTTTACCTCTGTAACTGAAGTGGCACTGGGGAGGGCTTTTTCAAGGCACAGTTAAATCTTTTCTGGTCATTGCTCAATATTACCCGAATAACTCTGGTCAGATAAATATTTGTCATGAAGTTACTTTATCTACATAATCAATGGTATACTATCAGAGTGCATTCAACTGAAAACAAATCATTTAGCTGTACCTCTCTTCCACTGCCAACTCCAGACTCCGTTCATTCCAACTATGCCTGGAACAGACTACCTGAGCCAGTACGTCAGGCTCCATGTCTCTGGTCTTAAGTCCAAGCTAAACACTCATTTCTTTGAGGCTGCTTTTTGAACCGACCTCCTTATTCTCCTGTTGACACCCATGTGTGTTTTAATCATTTTCTTTAAAGAATCTCCTAGTCTCCTGTTTGTTCTGTTTTAGCAGCTTGGAAGCATGTGTACACAGCACTGTGTATACCTAGCAGTAAAACCAATATAGTTATCTGAATAACGTTCCTGTTCAGTAGCTTTTTGAATATGAACCAGTAAACGTGCAGTGTGAAAACAAAGAAAAAGCGTTTCATCAAGTGATTAATAAGGAAACAAAATATGCCTTGTGAACCAAAGCACAACATATTTAATAATAATGGGGCCCTTTGGAACGAACACAGTGATGACCTATTTACAGTGTAATAAGGGAACACCTCAGATATTCTAAAGAACAAAAATACCATTTTACATGAAATTACATAGAACCAGGACATGTGTCCTACAAACATGCGTCTTACAAACATGCTGTTATCTATTAAGTGGTACATACTCTGCACTCTGAGTAGGCTGTAGACAGCATCTATGAGGATTGCTGCTAGACTTCCAGCATTACCACTGACCAACCTATACAAAAACTCAAGAATGCAATACAGTACCATTTATTCAAAGATTTATTAAGTGGAAACTCTGATCTGAAAAACCTTGATTATCTGGGATTTGTACACCAAATAGCCATCACGTCAGCACCTCATTCTCCTTCTCTGACATCTGCAGCCAACACAACACAACACAACACAACACAACACAGCATAGCAGATCAACAGAATTTCCCTCCTCTTGCAGTAACGAGTCAAACAGAAAAGGAGGCCAAACAATCCTTAAATTCCAGCTCAGATATCAGAGATCAGCCCAAAAAGATAGAAGTGGTATGTACCATCTATTCAAAACGAAGTGAAGCCTCTTAAAACAACTTAATCATGGGGAAAGTGCTCCTAAACGCCAGCAAGAATATGGTGTTGAGCAAATGACAATCCATGATTTATGTGCACACTACTACTACTGAACATTTGTATAGCACGACAAGGCGTACGCAGTGCTGCATAGACACATGTAAGAGATGGTCCCCGCTCATCAGAGCTTACAATCTAGTCGAGACAGACAACACAGTAGCTGTAGACATGGGATACAACTAGGAGGAATGGTAAGGAAACACAAAGGAGACCAGGTGAATCAAGATATGAAAGCAGCAGCGAAGAGGTGAGTTTTCAGCTTGGATTTGAAAAGGGTCAGAGAAGGCGCCTGGCATACAGGCTCAGGTAGTTTCTTCCAGGCATAAGGAACAGGAAGGTGAAAGGAGCGAAGTCTGGAGTTAGCAATAGAAGAGAAGGGCACAGATAGACGTGATTTACCAGAAGAGTGGAGCTCCCGAGGAGGGGATCAAGACAGCACAGGGCTCAATTTCTAGAAGCACTTAGATCGATAGCAGCACCTGCTATCCAGATAAGAGCTGCTGGCCAGAGCTATCCAACCATTTTATTTACTTAACAAATTTCTCTCTCCCTATTCTAGGAAGGGTACAATTCTACATTTATAGTTTACATGATTAAGACAAAATATGAAACAAAAACTACAACATAAAAATAAGTCAATAGAAAAAAACAAGATTAACAAAAAGCCTGCTGTAAATAGAATTTTTCAAGTGCTTTCAAAAAGGCATTCATGCAAACCATCAATAGAAGTGACATGGAGGGCTTATTCCACTCCATTGGATCAGCTATTGAGAACATCTTGTTCTTGTACTCACTCAGATGCATATGGCAGAAAGAAGGAACATCGAGTTGTTGAGTACCCAATCAATTTTAGGGCACACGTGGGCTTATAAATCCGCAACACAATATTAAAGTATATAGGAGCTGAATCCCACAAGGCTTTAGGTATCAAAGTTAAAACTTTAATTTTGATTCCCCAGGCCACAGGAAACCAATGCAGTCACACACAATTGGAGAAATATGTTCAAAACGAGAAGTACCAGATGGGATCAAGATGGCGTTCTGAAGGGTGTGCTGAGCGTCACGGCGTTTTTATATGGGGAGAAAGCGGAAGACTAAAGGGGCTAAACAGCATGTAGCCCCTCAAGTTTTGATGCCTTTACCTGAAGCGGTGGTTGGTCCACTGGATTCCTTTTTTTCGCCGCTGCCGCAACAGAGACCATCAGGAGAAGATTGCCTGGCTGGGCAGCGTTTGGAGGACACCTCATCCTCTGCCTCGGGTATCGAACTTCTGTCTGCCGGCTCAGTTCGAACCTCGAAAGTGCCCCGACAGAGCAGTGGAGCTCTGGGAAGCTTGGGGACCGGCGTCAAGTTGTTGGACTCCGTTCGAAAGGAGAGTTCTAGCACGAGAAGTGCTTTAAGCTCTGCTCTCCCCCACGGGAAACATCACGAAATCGAGGCTGTGTTGGAAATGGCAGAGAGTGGAAAAGGCTTGGTTCCTGATCCATCGACTCCCTCCTATCTGAAGACTGGGACTACGGTGAGCGGTCCCATTGAGGAATTTGGTTCTTCTGGGCCTCTGGCTCCTCTGGAGGTTATTACATTGGAGGTGATCTGGGCTGCTATAATGCAGCTCCGAGAGGAACTATCTCCCCGTTTGGCATCATTGGCTTTACAAGTTTCTACCAATACCGAAGATCTTAAAGGAGCTATGACAAATATAAACGCTTTGCAGTCTCAGGTTGCTATCAGGTTAAAATTGGGACTGTGGAAAATGATGTGGTGACTCTTAAAAAAGTGCATTTACCTATATTATCTAAGTTGGAAATGCTAGAAAATGCAGTTTGTTTGGCAAATCTTTGTTTGGTTAATTTTCCTAAAGTTGCTTTAACATCTGCAAGGGATATGTTTAAGAAATATATGATTGAGATTTTGGATATTCCCCCTGAATCCCACCCTCCGGTGGTTAAAAGGTATTATTTGCCTACTGGGAAGAAAGAGGTTGGGCAGGGTGAAATTGAAGGTCTGTCTAAAGTTGATGTGTTAAATGTTACTGAGGTTTTAGAGTCCTCACAGGAAGAACAGGTTATATCTTCAACTTTGTTGGCTACTTTAGCGCTTTGTCTGATAAAGAATGACTTATGAAAATATTTTTCAAGAAACGTAAAATGACGTTTAAGGGATTGAAAATATGTACGTTTCCGGACTTGTCCAGGGAGACCCAGAAGAGGCGACATGATTTTCTTCTGTTGCGGTCAGGGATACAGCAATTGGGAGGGGGGGGGGTTAAATTTCCTTGCAAGTGTTTGATTAGATATCAATCAAATTCCTATATATTTTACAAACCCTCCCAATTGCTGTGTTTTATTAATGCTCGGCTTTCGGAAAGGGGGGTGAATCTCTACCTGTTCCACTGTGAGCATTTGTAAGTGTCTCTGCGTGCACACCTGTATTTTCCTGCAATATTGGGGTTTGATTTATCTTCCCATTATAGGATCCCTTTTTTGAGGGCTGGTGTGGATTGGATATATTTGTTGTATAATTGCCTGTAATGAAACTTGGGGTTGTGATCTTTTGTTTTTCTCTGTTTATCCTTTCCTTTTTCTGTACAAGTTATTTCTTTTGATAACTTGTTGTAATTCTATAAACTTTAAATTAAAAAAACAACAACAACAAGAGGTACCGACAAAGCAAACGAGCCGCAGAATTCTGAAGTTTTTGTAAAGCTCTAATAGCACGATCAGGAAATCTCAAATGCAATAAATTACAAAAGTCTGTTTTAGATAGTACTAATCCTTATACAATCATTCTAAAATCATCAACAGATGATAATTTTTGTAAATTATTCAACATCTGTAGTTTAAAATAAGAAGACCTTATTACTTCATTAACCTGTGGAATCATAGACATAAAAGAATATAATGTAACATCTAAGCAAGTCACTCTAGAAATTGTAAATATAACAGAAGAACTAGTCTTCAAGGAGAACACTCGATCACCCACTCCACCCATCTTAATCATAACTTAAATTTTATTCATATTCATTGTCAATCTAATTCATCATCTATCCTTCAATAATCTGTAAATACTTGGTATCCAAGTCAAGAAAATCCTCTAACGTTCCAATAGTAGGCCAACAGTTACTTACCTGTAACAGGTGATCTCTGGGAACAGCAGAAATAAGTCTTCACATTTGGGTATCGTCGGTACCGACGGAGCCTGCGCGGGAACGCTCCCCAGCGTCCAAAAGGAAAGCTTTTGGGAGCATCCCACAGCGCCTGCGCGCTGCCTTCCCGCCTATCCCAACTGCCTCTCTCCAGTTCGAGTTTTAAAGCTGAGACAAAGAGAGAGAGAGAGAGGAAAGGAAAGATAGATAGAGAGATACAACTCCTAGGGGAGGTGGGTGCGTTGTGAAGACTTATTCCTGCTGTTCCCAGAGATCACCTGTTACAGGTAAGTAACTGTGCTATCTCCAGGAACAAGCAGGAATGAGTCTTCACATATGGGGACTCCCCAGCTAGAGATGCCTGGGAGATCACCCAGACTGTGAGTCCCTGGGAAGGGCTCCACCTCCACCCATGAATCTCAGGCATCCAGTCAGGGATGGAGGGTAGGAGTTGATTAGGTATGGAACAGGTGTTTGAGAACAGCCTGACCAAACAAGGCATCCCGGCGAGAGTCCTTGTCCAAGCAGTAATGGGCTGTGAAGGTATGAACCGATGCCCAGGTGGCCGCTCGACAGATTTGGTCGATGGACACAGAGTTTAGATGAGCCATAGAGGTTGCCATGGCCCTCACATTGTGAGCTGTGACATGGCCCTACAGAGAAAGGTTCTTACTCTGGTAGGCGAAGGAAATACACTGAGCAATCCACTTGGACAGAGTTCTCTTAGAGACTGGAAGTCCTAAATGAGAAGGATCAAAAGCAACAAAAAGTTGAGAGGACTTTCTATGTTGCTGTGTCCTTTGTAAGTAGAAAGCAAGTGCTCTTTTACAATCCAGGGTATGAAGATTCCTCTCTGCACTTGATGCACGAGGTCCTGGAAAAAAAGACAGGTAAATACACCTCCTGGTTCAGATGAAAAGGTGAGACCACTTTAGGCATAAAGTGTGGATTAGTTCTGAGGACTACCTTGTCATGATGGAACCTTGTATAAGGAGGATTAGCCACTAAAGCTTGCAACTCACGAATACGGCGAGCTGAGGTGACTGCAATGAGAAAAATAACCTTCCAGGAAAGGAATTTCAAGGAGGTAGTGGCTAAGGGTTCAAAGGGTGGCTTCATAAGCTGGCCCAGAACCAGATTCAAGTCCCATGCCACTGGAGGTGGTCTAATGGGAGGTTTAGTCAAAAGAAGGCCTCTCATGAATCTTGCTATAAGAGGATGAGAGGAAATAGGTTGTCCATTGAGAGGCTTAAGGGATGCTGCAATAGCACTCAAATGGACTCTGATTGAATTTGTTTTAAGGCCTGCATGGGATAAATGCAGCAAATAGTCTAGTAAAGAATTCAAAGGTATTGCAAGAGGGTTGAGACCCTTCTCTGCACACCAAATGGAAAACCTTTTCCATTTAAAAGCATATGAACGTCTGGTGGAAAGCTTTCTGGAAGCATGAAGGATATCCTTCACTTGCTGAGAAAGGTGTAAATCTTGAAGGTCTAGGCCTTCAGCAACCAGGCCCTGAGATGAAGAGACTGAGGATTTGGGTGCCACAAGGTTCCCTCCTCCTGGGAGAGGAGATCTGGAGCAGACCCCAGGTCTAGGGAGGGAGCTTGAGAGAGATGCAGAGGTAGAGGGTACCACACTTGGCATGGCCAAAGTGGTGCTATGAGGATCATAGACCCCTTGTCTCTCTGAAGCTTGAACAGAGTCTTGGGGATGAGGGGAATAGGTGGAAAGGCATAGAGGAAGTCTTGCCCCCAATGAAGGAGGAAGGCATCCCTGGCCTGAACTCCCTGACATGGAATCCTGGAACAGAACCGGGGAAGTTTGGCATTCCACGGACTTGCAAACAGGTCTATGTCTGGGGTACCCCAAATCCGAAAAATCCTGGCTATATGGTCCCCATGGAGGGACCATTCGTGAGGAAGCAGAACTCGACTGAGTCTGTCTGCCCAAGAGTTTTGAACCCCTGGAAGATACACTGCCATGAGATGGATTTGATGCTCTCTGGCGAAGGCCCACAATCTCAGAGCTTCGTTGCAAAGCGACAGAGAGCCAGTCCCTCCCTGCTTGTTCACGTAGAACATGGCTACCTGGTTGTCCGTGTGGATGAGGACTGTCTTTTAGCTGAGCAGGGTGTGGAAGACTCAGAGACAGAAAGATTGCTCTGAGCTCTAAGAGGTTGATATGAAGAGATGTCCATTTATGTACATAGTTTCCCCCGTTATCCAAGTTGATTGCTCCTGTTCATTGTAATGACCTGACTCTTGTTCATTGTCGGATTCTGTTTCGTTTTATGTAAACCGCGCTGATCGTAAATAGTGCGGTATATAAGAAATGTAAAATAAATAAATAAATAAAAATGTCTCTTGTGGAGACCAGATGCCCTGGGTCGAGAGATCTTGTAGATGAGCCCCCCAACCCTTTGGAGAGGCATCTGTTGTAAGGGTTGCTTAGGGTAACACCTGTTGAAAGGGGGACCCCAGTAACAGATTCTGAGTGGACTTCCACCAGTGGAGGGAGCAAAATAGGCGACTGGAGGTTGCTATTTTGTCTGACAGGCAACCTGATGCCTGGGTCCATTGGGTGGATAGGGTCCACTGAGCCGCTCTCATGTGAAGGCGAGCATAGGGAACCACATGCACCGTGGATGCCATGTGGCCTAAGAGTTGCAACATCTCTCGAGCAATTAAATGGGATTTTAACTGAATCTGGCAGGCTAACTGCACCAAACGTAGGCAACGGGCCTGGGGAAGATAGGCCCTTGCAGTTTTGGTATCCAGTAAGGCCCCTATGAACTCTAGAGACTGAGTAGGGGTGAGATGGGATTTTGGAATGTTGATTACCAGTCCCAGATACTGAAGAACACGCCTTGTGCAGGCCAGGGAAGTCTGGGCCTCTGACTGGGATGGAGCTCGGATGAGCCAGTCATCCAGATATGGGAATACGAATATTCCTAGAGTGCGCAGGAATGCAGCTACTACTGCCATGCATATTGTGAACACTCTTGGAGCAGAGGCCAGACCGAAAGGAAGCACTTTGTATTGGTAGTGCTTTCCTTGGTAAAGGAAGCGAAGGAATCTTCTGTGTGTTGGATGGATGAGAACATGGGTGTACGCATCCTTGAGATCTAGAGAACAAAGCCAGTCCTGACTCTGGAGGTATGGAAGGAGAGTTCCGAAAGAAGTCAGCTTGAATTTCTCCTTGCATAGAAACTTGTTCAATTCTCTGAGATCTAATATGGGTCTGTAGCCCCCCGTTTTCTTTGGAATGAGAAAATAGGGGGAGTAGAACCCTGAGCCCTGTTGAAGAAGGGGTACTTCTTCTATTGCCCCTTGGGCAAGAAGGGTAGCAATCTTTTGACCTAGAAGGTTGAGGAGAGATGTTGGAGAATTGAACTGTTTCACCATGGTGTGAGGAGGAAGGTTTAAGAAATTAAGTTTCTACCCTTCCCTTATGATGGAGAGGGTCCACTGCTCTGCTGTGATTTGTTCCCATCTGGGAGCAAAGTGAGCTAACCTTCCTGGGATGGTGAGAGGCTCTGGATGTTCTAGAGCCAGAAAGGCTAAGTTCTCTAGTGGAAAGTCAAAGGCCCTGAGGAGGCTGAGGCTGTTGGGCCGTAGCAGTCCTCGCAGCCTGGGTTTTGGCCTGTTTTGGTTGTTGCTGTCTCTTTGTAGCAAAACGACCTTGAGAAGAGGCCTGACCATAAGAAGAAAATTTCCCTTTCTTTGGGAAAGATCCTTTTTTGAACAACCTCTTTTTAAAAGGAGCAGTAGTAGACTTTGAAAGTCTATCTAAAGCAGAATTTTCAGCATCCATCTGGTTGGCCTTTGCTTGCCAATCTTTGCCAAACAGGTTTTCGCCTGTACAGGGAAGGTTACCTAGACCATCCTGTACCCAGGATTCCAAATCAGAGGCTTGCAACCAAGCAACTTTGCGTTCACCTATGGCAATAGCCGAGGCTCTACTGGCCACCTCAAAAGAGTCAAAGGCTGCACAGTTGGAAAACTTGGATACATCCTGTGCATGTTTAAGCCAGGTGATATATTCTTCTCTCTTATCTTCTGACATAAAAGGAGATAAGGTTTGCAGATGATCTGTAACTTCTTTGAGAAACATCCGCACGATAAAGGACCTTCACCAATTCAAAAAAGAACTAAAAACATACCTTTTTACAAAACACTTTGAGATCCCCTACCAACAAAAAACTTCTCCAATACAATCACAGAAACACATCCACAGTTCTCAAGACAGAACAAATGATTAAACAGAAGAAAAACACTTACTCTACTTTACTATACCCAACAGGCAAAGACTTACACAAACAAACGGTTATATCACTATTGTAAATAACTACCGGTAACTCAATTATGTTATGCTCCATGCATTATGACCTGTACATAGTTTGAAAAATGTTATTCTAGTTAAAGTTCAAAACATGTTCAATGTAACAAAACGTGTATATAGTGAACACATGTTCCATGTAAAATATACGGAAGTATATTTATTTTTGTTCAATGTGAACCGCCCCTGATCTCTGGAAGGGGCGGTATAGAAAAAACTGTTAAATAAATAAATAAATATAGAGACTATAGGAGTTGATTCTGGCTACAAGCATACTGGCCTGGAAGATTTTCCTGCCAAAGGCATCTAGAGTTCTGCATTCTCTTCCTGGAGGAGCAGAGGAGTGCTTTTTTGTACTCTTGATCTTTTTCATAGCAGACTCTACCACAATGGAGTGGTGAGGAAGCTGAGTCTTATGAAACCCAGGACAAGGAGGAACACGATACATGGTGTGCAACCTTCTGGAATGAGGGGAGGTGGAAAGAGGAGTCTCCCATATGCCCAACATGTGATCATAAAGAATCTCATGTATTGGTAAGGTGGCTGCCTCTTTAGGAGCCTTAGGATATTGTAGGATATCTAATTTTTTGGCTCTAGGTTCACTTTCAGAGGTCACCGAGATGGACAGGCCTTTGGCCACCTCCCTAATGAAGTCCTGAAAAGACAAGTCTTCAGGAGGAGACATTCTCCTTTTTGGAGAAGAGAGTTCCTGAGGAAGGATCCCCGATGCTTCAATTGAGGCCTCTGAAGAATTAGAGTCTTCAGAGGAATCGAAGTATCGACTGTCTGGATGCTCCAGTAGAGCCCGATACACGTACCGGGAGGTATCGACATCGGGAGTAATCGGTACCGGGTCGGTACTGATGGGCATCACTGGATAGCGTACCGCTGCCGTCGATGCTGATGTCGATGCAAGCGGTACTGGTATCAGGACCGATATCGGGTCTGGTACCGGAATCGGTACAGGTACCGACAACGAAGTTTGTTGCGGTACCGTAGGCGTCGCAGCTTGTATGAATGCCGTGATGGCACGCTGCATGGTCAGCATATTCTGATCCATTGACGCCACCAATGTCTGGATGTCGGTACCGGTGGAGACCGCCGGTACCCCAGAACATTGTAACAGGTGATCGGTCGAGGCCGAGCCATCGATGTCAACCTGTGACCCCATAGGTAGTGCTTTGGAAGCCGGAGCCTCCCGCCGGGGTAATTTTGCCGGTGTGGATTCCTCAAGAGTAAGCCCGGGGGCATCTCGATACTTAGAGGGAGATGAACTCTTTGAGGATCGGCCAGATTTAAGTTTGGTTACCTGAGATCCATGGGATGAAGAAGAAACCCTGGAAGACGCCGATGCCACAGAAGCTGCATCGGAGGAAAACAGGGTACTGAGCTTGGCTGCCCAATTCTGTAACCCTCTCTTAGACATCATGGAACAGGACTCACAATCCGCAATGGAGTGGTCAGGACCTAAACATTTTAGACACCAGTCATGGGTGTCAGTGACAGAAATAGTGCTACTGCACTTCGTGCACTTTTTAAACCCGGAGGCGGGTTTTTCCATGAGGAAAATTATATCTGTAGGCCTAAGGCCCCAGAAGAAAAAATGCACTGAAGAGAGTAGAAGTTTTTTTTTGTTTTTTTTTTTTAAAGAAAGAAAAAAGACCGGTGGTACCGGTCCGGAATCGAGAAGGCAGACACGCGACTAAAGAAAAATAAAAGAAAAATAAGAAATTCTTCAGCAGTGACAGGAAACACGACCTGCTGGCTCCGCGGAAAAGAAGAACTGGAGAGAGGCAGTTGGGAAAGGCGGGAAGGCAGCGCACAGGCGCTGTGGGATGCTCCCAAAAGCTTTCCTTTTGGACGCTGGGGAGCGTTCTCGCGCAGGCTCCGTCGGTACCGACGATACCCATATGTGAAGACTCATTCCTGCTTGTTCCTGGAGATATTATATGATGAACATCTACCTACCTAACAATCTCACATATTCTGGATGGTGCTACTGAATATCCTACTGACTGCCTTGGCACCATCCAGGTAGTGCTGGAGTGGACTATGGGCAGAGTGATGAATTACCCAAATAGTGGAGATATTCAGTCCGCTATCCTGATAACTATCCGCATAAAGTTAAGATAGCAAAAAGGTTTTCCTATCTGGACAGCAGACTGAATATTGCCACTATCTGGATAAGACAGATGGTCACCGCATTATCCAGATACCAATGCCGATTGAATTTATTTATTTGTTTTTAACTACCATGACTATGGTTAAAACAAGAAAATAAAATGCCAACCACAGCAGCTAAATATTGGCTTGATAATTCAGAAGATCTATGCTGAAAGTGACTCTATAGTGGACCTCAAAATGATGACATGAGCAGTAGTTTTGTCAGAATTGCAGGAAAGGTATGCCTGCATCAGGCCCTATGTTACTATAGAAGATCAAGTTTTCCACAAAAAATGCATTAAAACATTGCCTTCTACCTGCTTTCTTCAGCCAATAGATCAAAAAATAGAGAAGCAAACACTGCCTTCTATAATGCAAGCTCAAACTGTCTGGTTTGAAATGCTGTAAGACAGCTGCATTGGTCTGAAGACAGAGAATTGGCAGCTTCTCTAGAAAGAACATTGTTCTTTTTAATCTGAGGCATCATTGTACCTGAAAGCAACTTACTATTTTTGCAGTCACAACATCCACCTGCTCTAACCAAACATCAGGTGACATGAAGTTCCCATAAATGCAGTAGTCCTTGCTTTCAAATAAAAATGGACTGGATGCTGTTCTACATTATTTCAGCACAGGCAGTGATAATTCAAAGCAAGGGGTTTTTCGATTCAGGAGAAATCTCTATGTCAAAAACAGAGATATCTCAAGGATTCATCACCTGGTTGGAACATGTAAGGGAAGTAAAAATGCAGTGTACAAAACTAAAACATAGATATTTTAAGAGCAATAAACCTTTGTTCAGAAAAGTAAATGAAAGAAAGAAAGAGGCTGCTATGGTTTTTTAAACAAGCAGCTGAAAAGACAAAACAGGTGGTTAGGGTTCATAAACCACAGAAAGATCACAGAAAAAGAAAGACAGGCAACAATATCTGGAAAACGTTATGAGAAGCTGGGCAACTAGTCAGGAAAACGAAGATGCCAATGGAAGAAAAAATAACCAATACAGTACAATGGGTGGACAAAACTGTTTCAAGACATGTTAGACAGAAAGAAACGCAAAAGTGGCATTGAAAGGCTCAAAAGGTGAAGGAAAAAAATATGTAGAGGGTTATGAGGAAAAAGCAGAAGCGCTTAAATAGTTCTATAGTGTAGTCACAGAGGAAAGGCCATGAGTAGAACTACTTGTTGCTCGCTAATTCCAAGGGCCTTTACTCGATCCTCATCTTTCTTGACCTTTCTGCTGCCTTTGACACTGTTGATCACCTGTTCTGTCCTGGTTTTCTTCTCTCTCCCATCGCCAGGGCTGGTGTCCTCCTGCAACCTACAGATCGGCGCCCCCTCCATCATTATTATTATTAATGGTAGGCTGATCCCTCTCCCCTTTCCCGAAAATCCTTTGCGACCTCTTTTCACAAAATGCTAGTATTTCTCTTTCAAAACAAATATTTTAACAAGAAAATTGCAGTGAAGGGGAAAATGCCTAGTTGGAATAAAGCAGAGTTACTTACCTGTAACAGGTGATCTCTGGGAACAGCAGGAATAAGTCTTCACATGGGTACGTCGGTACCGACGGAGCCTGCGCGGGAACACTCCCCAGCATCCAATCAGAAAGCTTTTGGGAGCATCCCTCGGCGCCTGCGTGCTGCCTTCCCGCCTTTCCAACTGTCTCTCCTCAGTTGAGTTTTATAGCTGAGACAAAGAGAGAGAGAAAGGAAAGGAAAGATAGATAGAGAGATACAACTCCTAGGGGAGGTGGGTGGGTTGTGAAGACTTATTCCTGCGGTTCCCAGAGATCACCTGTTACAGGTAAGTAACTGTGCTATCTCCAGGAAGAAGCAGGAATGAGTCTTCACATATGGGGACTCCCAAGCTAAGATGCCTGGAGCCCTAGCATGTTGGAGATTGAAACATGCTACACCTCATATGGCCAGGCATCCTGAGGATGGAGGGTAGGAGTTGAAAAAGAGAGGAGCTGTAGAAAACAGCTAACCTAAGATAGGACTACAGGCAAGGAGTCCTTGTATGTATGATAAATATCATGAAATATATTGAAATGAACAATTGCAATATGGACCTCACCTACTGGTTTGCAGGAAGTAGAGAGGCTGATGGAGTCTACTGGGGATCCAGTAGAGGAATCTTCAAGGTGACCTCACTGGAGTGAAGGTGAAGGTCAAAATCTGGAAGTGACAGGTGACCCCAGGATTCAACTGGGGCAGTACAAAAAACGGTAGGTCTTTAGTGGGAAGCTTTATGGAAAAAGCTGAAAACTCTTTTGGCTACAGAGTTACTCACGGTTAGGAGCAAAAGAGGAAGACCGACCGATTTGGACAAACTGGCCTAGTCCTTGAGGGAAGAAGGGGTATGGGAAAAACCCTGGATTCCCAAAGAAAGGACAGATGTCTGAGGAGTTGAAACCTCAGATCTACTGAAGATCCACCATGTCTTTCCTAACTGGTGAGAGGTAGGAAGATATTGGAGCATGGAGCTTCAGGGATACCTAAACCTAGGGTTATGGTAGGAGCTATCAGTACCACAGCAGGGGTTGCGTGCATAAAACCCCAAACATACTGTGGAACAGTATGAAGATGTGCAAAGCCCACTGTCTGGAACATATATTTGCTGTGCTCCAGGAGGAGCTGAACCAACGAGCCGGACTGAAGCCTGCATCGGAGAAGGGGTCTACAGCCTGCCTGCCTATTTCGGAAAAGGAGCCTACAGCCTGCCTGCCTGCTTCGGAGAAGGAGCCCACAGCCTGCCTATAAGAGCAAGCAGAGCTGATTCACAAAAGAGCCATTGGAGAGAGATCTGAACGCTGCTTGCTGGCTCCACCTCTCTACACGGCGTCACACAGCTGCACCGTCCAATCGGGGCTGCAATCCCAGCTTTAAATAGAGAGCGCGACAAGCGGGCCCGCGCCTGAGGGCCGCGCAAGAGGGCCCTTTGGCACGGCCCTTAGGCAAAGGCTCTTCAAGGATCGTCAAATCATCACGAAAACCAATAGGAACTTCTTCGCAGAGACCAACAACCCCCTCAACGCACCGCTGAGCTCCCTCAGGGTTTGAGCTAGCGTGGATCCACAGATCTGTCACGTCAAAAAATCGCAGAAAAGGCCCGTAAGGAGCACGAAACGGACACAGAAACCAAACTGGAAAAAAAAACACACCGAAACCAGCAACAGCAACAAGGCACAGCAGAGCTCCCTCAAGGTTGAGCCTGCGTACATCGCCTATACAGCAGACCTTCAAATCGCAGCAAGTATAAACCAATACAAACAAAAACTTTTACTTTTCTGGTTTAAAATTGCAAATAACTCTGAGGTATCATAACAAAATCTCCTATTACTGTGTTCATTATCTCATCTGTACCTGCATTGAAATTGAAAACTTAACCTATAATGTTAATTTTAAAACTGTACCTGCATATAGCATTGCTAGTAATATAGTACTGTTGTCAGTATCTCAAACTATATCTGCATATAACATTGCTAGTAATATAGTACTGTTGTCAGTATTCCAAAACTGCACATACACTCACATTAAGCTGAGCCAAATACAGAAAATGCTTCACCCTAACAACATGCTCATACGAATATCATACACCTGTATATTATTAGCAATAATAATAATTGACCTATCCCTATGTTTAAACTACAAAAATCACATGACTATACCTATAATACACGCACATACTCGAAATGACTGCCACATGGGACACACTCATCAAAACTACCCAAAAATTAATTATCACAGACTAATACACATACAACAAACAAATACACAACAAACAGAAAAGAAAATCTGTTCTAACTACTCATCCTCCCTATCATGTATCCTCATTAATGCACGATCAATGAAAAATAAATTACCCATATTTAATGACCTGATAACTGACTTAAAACCCGACATTTTATGTGTCACAGAGACATGGCTCTCTGAAACAGATACAGTCTATCTAAATCAACTTGATAAAGAGAACTATGACACATTCTACAAACATAGACCCAATAAAAAAGGTGGTGGAGTTCTAATGATGACAAAAAAAACATTAAACGCCAAGCCAATCCAATCAAATATCAATAATAACATGGACACATTATTAATAAAAATCGGCCTCATAAAAATTTGCTTAATTTATAGACCCCCAGACAATAAAACAGATGGCCTGGATTCTCTTATTGAACTCCTCAGTTCATCTACTGACCAAAATCCTGTAATCATGCTAGGCGATTTTAACCTTCCATCACTACCAACACTAGACTCTAAACTATTCCTAGACACCATAGCAGACATAGAGTACCATCAAATAATTAAAACTGCAACACATATCAAAGGAGGAACACTAGATTTGGTTCTTCTCCCCGAGATACTCTTCAAGCTAGTTAACTCAAATTCCATTGAATGCACAGAGACACCTTGGTCTGATCATTCTATCATCAAAATAAATCTCACATATCCCATCCCCAGCGTCAATAATTACATAAGAAGTACCCCCACTTCAAAATTCAAAAAATTTAATGAAACAGACTTCCTTGACTCAACAATCCCCTACTTCTTATCAACAACTAATTTGGATGATGCTGTTAACAACTGGAATGATACTATCAATAATGCAGCTAAAAATAATCAACCAAATAAAAAGACCATATACACCAAAACAAATAGTTCACCATGGTTTAATAGCACTCTAAGACAAATGAAAAAAGAACTAAGAAAACTTGAAACGAAATGGAGGAAATCCAAGTTGTCTGTACACAAGGAAATATACAATAACTATCTAACAAAATATAAGGAAACAATAGACAGCACAAAGAAAAATTATTACGCAGCAACCTTAGCAAAATCATACAATAGACCTAGAGAGCTATTTTCCATAGTCAGAAAATTAACTAATAACGAGCAAACTTCTAGCAACGAAATCACAGACATCTCAGTTCAAACCCTAGCTAATCATTATCAAAACAAATCTAAGAAACCTGCCATGCCCTCAGAAAATATCAACATCACTTATCAACCAGTAGATGAATGGTCAGAATTTTACCCCATTTCAAAAGCGTCATTAAAAACAATCATCTCCAGCCTAAATACCACAACTTCGTATTTAAATCCATGCCCAGTATCATGGATAAAAAACACACTACCAACTCTACTATCATATATTCTCCCAATAGTAAACCTCTCACTCACCCAAAGATACCTTCCATCCCCGCTCAAACATGCACAAATACGCCCAATTTTAAAGAACTGCAAACTAGATAAAACATCGCCAACATCATATAGGCCCATCTCTAGCATACCATTCTTGGCCAAAGTAATTGAAAAGGTAGTGCAACTACAGACACAGGAATTTATAGGCTTATCTTACCCACTCGATGAACAACAATATGGTTTCCGGCCCCGCCATGGAGTAGAAACACTTCTAACAGTATTAATAGATACACGCCTAAAAGGAATTGACAATCACAAACAGGCGTTCATTCTCCTTTTCATTGACATATCAGCAGCTTTTGATAGCGTGCACCACTCAATTTTGCTCAACAACCTAAGACAGTTAGGCATAAGCTCCACCGTACATAAATGGTTCACTTCATATTTAAATAACAGAACACAAAATGTAAGAACAGGTAATCAAACATCCAACACATACAAACAAGAAATAGGTTTACCACAAGGTTCAGCGCTTTCAGCCCTACTTTTCAATATCTATATAAAACCGGTCTGCAATATCTTTAAAAAATTTGGAGTACAATATCACCTTTATGCGGATGATATCATGATGTACATACCTTTTTCGATTCCTAACCTACCGATCCAACTTCTATCAGACTGCTACAATGAAATCACACACTGGCTAAAAACCCAAAACCTCCATATAAACCATGCTAAAACTGAAGTCTTAATTGTAACAAAAAAACATTCATTCACTCCTCCAACCCACATAACACTACAAAACCAAGAAATTAAAATAAAAAACGAAATAAGACATCTAGGTGTCATTTTAGATACACACCTTACTATGGAAACGCACATTAGAAATACCTTAAAGAAAATCTACTTCAAACTTAAAATCCTCAAACAATTACGCCCCCTTGTATTTATACAAGATTTTATCAATATAACACAGGCTACCATAACTCCCCACTTCGATTTCGCCAACTTAATACTTATAGGCATTTCAAAACAAAACATCAAAAGGATCCAACTTGCGCAAAATGCAACAGCTAGAATTATATTAAAGATAAATTCACTCCGGGGGGCGGAGCCTGATGTCCAGCGGGATAGACGCTTTGCGTTGAAGCTCCCGAGAGGCCTACTCAGAATCCTGAATTAATACCTGCATAAATTTCATTTTTTGCTCTGAACTTACCGGGGTGCCTCGGGGGGAACGGCGGGCCACAAACCAGTGCGACTGGACCTCGGGTCTCCCTCTTCTTCACACGGAAAACGCTCCAAAACAGAGTTCTTCCCCACAAAAGATGGCCCCACTTTGGGAAAACCCCGCAACGCCACTGGGGATCTTGGAGGAGATACGCGGTGTGAAGGAGCTGGTACAATCCAACGGAGCGGCGCTCCGAACCATGCGTGAAGACTTTGGCACACTTCAGAACCGGCTCGAAAGTCTCCCACTACGACAGGACAACATGGCGGAGGTCCTTGACTCGCACGCGGTGCGCTTGGTGAAATTGGGCAAGGCTGAGCGTATGATACAGAATTTTCAAAAAGAGCTGGAGGATAGCAATGATCGAGCTGGTTGCAACCATATGGGGCTCATTGGAGTACCGGAGGATGTGAGAGCAGGAGACATGCGAGAATTCTTGGTCAAAACTCTCCCCCCCTTGCTAAAGATTATTATTTACAGAGATCTGGAGACTGACCGAGCGCATCGTGTTCCTGCTAATATGGCGCTCAATCGGACGACCCCTCGGGCTCTCAATTTTCGATTATTGCGATACCAGTAAGTAGAGCAAATTCGCACTGCTGCCCGGGCGAACTATCATCTTGAATTTGAAAGTCATAAAGTTTCTTTTCCCCTGACGTGGCAAAGTCCACAGTTGACCGACGGAGGAGACTCCTTGCTTCTCGCCCTGGACTTCAATAACTACAGGCTCACTTTGGCCTAATATATCCAGTGAAGCTCAGAGTGACTCTCCATAATCCAGCCATAACATTCGAAGATCCCGATCTACTAGCAATGTTTTTGGACTCCAAATAACGCAGATCAGATGCGCTAATCCAACCACTATGATTCAACAATTTTGATCTGTAATTCGCCGGATTTGCCCGCCATCTTGAACGGCCCGACGCGGTGATCCCAGCCTGGAATAGAGACTGCCTGGACTTTTCTTTCTATCTATAATTTACTTGGCCTTCTATCCCTCCATGATGTGCACCTCGGTGGGATTCGAAACGTGCATAGTTTTACAGGTTATATGTTTTAGCTTGGGCCCTCTCTGGAGTTTCTCCCCGCAGACATTAGGTCGCCAGTAATTTCTGGGGTTTTGCTTCTTCTCTAGTGCACCTCGGTGCTTATTTTTTTATATGGGGCGTTTCCCTGATTTTCATTAACTCATTGATTATTATGTTATGTGCACAGTCATACATAGTTAAGATGAGGGACATTGGGAAACTGTGTGCATTATTGTGTTCTTTCTCAGAATTTATAATCTTTCTTGATGGCCTTGTGTCAGATCTTCTCATAAAACGTAAACGGCATTAATAGTCCAATCAAAAGAAAGAAAATCCTTAGCTATTTTAATCATGAGCATGTTAATTTAATGTTTCTTCAGGAAATGCATTTAAATTCCGCTGCGGCATTGAAACTTAATACCACGCCTAATATGGCGACTGCCTTCTCTTCCGCTGTTTCCAAGCGGTGTGGGGTAGCCATTTTGGTTAAGAAGTCTCTGCAAGCTATTGTAATGGATGTTAGCTTTGATAAGGAGGGTAGATGGGCCCGTGCACACCTTCAGGTTGAGACTGTAATTTACGTGTATTGGTATTTATGCTCCGAATGTGGATAATCCTGTTTATTATGCAAGTATTATGCAGTTAGCATAGGCATTTGCCAGCCCTCCATTAATGCTCGGCGGCGATTCAACCAAGTACTTGAGCCCTTGACAGCTTGGCTGCCGCCCAGAACGAGTGGTCCACCCAAGAGTCTTGATTCTTTTACTGCTTTGATAACAGATTTTGCGCTAGAAGATATATGGAGGCTGCTTCTCCCCTCACTCCCATTATCCACCAATGCGCTCAGACAGCACCGAAATTCTGGGAGCGGGAGTTGCATGTAGCTTTGACCCCGGAGCATGGGAGCCCAGCCTGGAGCAGGTTGACATGGATCTCTCGATCTCCCTCACTTACTCAGACACTTTTTTCTTTTAATCCACCGAAGTTTCTATACTCCTGATAGGTTAGTCAAATGACCGCTACCCAGAGCAACAGATTTTGGATATGCCACACGGCCATTCACATACTAACTTATATTATGTTTGAATGCCCGGTACTACAATATTACTGGAAAATACTGGGGGAAAAATAGGTCCCCTCTTAATTTCAATGAATGGTGGCATCCTGTCAGTCTATACAGTAAATATGAACAAATACCTCATCTGTTGGTTTCTCCGTTCAGACCCTCTATCATTTGTCTGAATGGAGGATACTCCACGATTATGTTTAAAATGCTAAAATGCTAAATGCTCCCATCTGACTGTTTCAATCTATTTCACCTGATCAGTCTATATTGCTGATACTCTTTTGTTTGTTTGGATGTACAATCACTGCTATATGCATACGCCTCTTTGATGATACTCCTCAGTTCCAGAGAAGAAGCTTAGGGGTGGGGGGTAATTGGGGTTGCTTTCCTTATGTGTATATTTGTATTTGTCTCCTTTGGTTTGTTGTTTCGTTTGCTTGTTGTAAAATGAAAATAAAAGTTTCAAAAAAAAAAAGATAAATTCACTCCAACACATTACACCGATACTTGCATCCCTCCACTGGCTACCAATACAAAGCAGGATAACATACAAAACAATAATAACTACATTCAAAGCCCTAAATGACATGGCCCCGAAGACACTCTGTAATCTAATAAGCAAAGAACCACCTAAGCCTACTCATAGAAAAGGACAATCAAATTAACTTAAGATGCCAAAAGAATATATAAGAACTCACAAATTAACAAATAATAGAGCCTTTTCCCACATAGCCCCAACAGTCTGGAACTCGTTACCAGAGGACTTACGATCACTAACAGAGATAATGGAATTCAGAAAAAAATTGAAAACGTATCTATTCACTAAACACTATAATACCATGGAAAACCTTCCACTCAACTTAGATAAAGGCTAAACACGAACCTGCCAAAATCAAGCTTATACTCCCTACTACAAGGAATACATACAAAACTTAAATGAATAATCACTCCATTCCTATGCATTGATACCCTACTTGTATATAGTTACAACTGTTATAATCTGCCTATGCGGTAGGGACAGTACTTTTGTTTAAATTGTTACACAATCTGTGTTAGTTGAATTATTGAATTATTCCGCTTAGTTTTTTAAACCCTATGTTGTGCAAGTTAAGATGTTCTATGTAAAAAGTTATAATTGTTCTATGTAAAACAAGCTCTGCATTGTTAACTGTTGTTAATTGTACACCGCAACTGATCGCTGGAAGATGCGGTATATAAATAAGTGTTAAATAATAAAATAAATAAATAAATAGGAAGGTAAAACCTTTATGAGCATAGACAGTTAGAGAGATAAGTATGTAAATACACATCTATCTATAACGAAGCATCTCGACAGATACACATATGTATATATAAATGGGTATATATATATATATATATATATATATATATATATATATATATATATATATATATATATATATATTTATATATATATATATATATATATATATATGTCTATAGTGAGATTTAGAGGGGCATAACATATGCACACGCAGCTGACAGACATATGTATCTATAGAGATGTATATAGATATATATACATATATGAATATATAGGTCTAAAGATAAATGTCTGCAATTAAACAGACAGAGATATGCCTATAGAACATTCACATGGGAGATGTGAAGAGGAAAGATTCATCCAATAACAAGAAGGTGTAACCTACTTGAAAAGATATATAGAGAATCTATTCCCCCTGGTTATGATGGTGCAGGAATGCTATCCAGTGAAATAACCAGGATGGTTGCGTGAAAAAACAGAGGATAATATCAGTCTGTAAACAGCAAGTCCCGAGTTCTGCAGAACCCTAGCATAGTAAATGGACAGAAAACGCATAGAATGAGATACCAGGTTGACCCACCACTTGAGGGACAAAAAGGGGTATCATGTGTTTTTTAGTTAAATATGTGCTGTCCATGAAGGATTAGGATACCATGAGGACAAGCTGCAAGGAAAAAAGAGCATATTCCCTGTAGGAATTGGACAACTCTTTAGACTTTCACGTAGAGAAGGCTTATGTCCTTTGTTTGAAAAGGAGATAGTAGGGTGTGAAGAACCCCCACAGTCATGGGACATGACTGAGGAAGCCTTTTTCAACCATGTAGGATAGTTATTAGAGAAAAAACCCATGCTCTCTAGCAAGGGCCCATAGTGGAAAGCTTCTCTGTAGGATTGCAGAGAGCATTATGCAGGAGAATTGAGAGATAGAACTGGCTGTTGGAAGAAACCAGCAGCCAGGTCAACTATGCTGCCAAACCCAAGGGATTGGAGGTGACAAGAATAGAAGATAGTGTGATAAGCCTGTAGTGATAAGGATTATCCAAGAAGATGTAACACTGTCTTGGAATCACTACTAAGGCGAGACAGAAGTAGTGGAGGACAAGACTGGAAACTTGTGGAAAGGTACCAGTAGTCCAATCACTAGAACTCCTGCATGGGTAGCTGCTGAATAAGACAGCAGAGAGAATCTTTCTGTGTAAAACAGAAAGAACAGACAGAACAAGAAAATCCGTGTCCCTGTCTGATGAGCTGCCCAGGCAAAAAGGAGGGAGTTTACTCAAGAGAAAAAACTCCACACTGGAAAGGAAAGAAAGACGAGAAAGGCTGAAGAAGTCCTCCAGTGGTATGGTACCACTCTTACAGGGGAGAAACCTGGATAAGAGGGTAGAGAAATAAGAGCTGAAGGGTGACTTACTATATGGTAAGTCTGTGGGAGGAAAAAATTCATGTTGGTACAGAAAACTATCATGTGACAGTTGTAAAACCTCTCTTCTTGGCAGGAAGAAGAGGAGAATTCTGTAACCCATAGACATGAATATCCTGACAGCTCAGCATATCTAGGAGTAACTGGATCCATGTGTAGAGTTTTTAATAAAAAAACAGTGAAAAACGTCTGTTGAGAAGAAGTCAACTGTAGGTTGTAAACCCCAAGAGGCAGAAAAAGGATTAATCAGAAACCCTATGGTTGCTGGGTTTGTTTAGCCTGGTGAGAGTTTGGATTTTTCAGACCAGGACGATGCCTCCCCTGCTTGGGAACATCTGTATGGTGGGCAGGAGAAGAAGAAAACCTTCTCCTCCTAGGGAAAGAAGGTTTGGTAGGGCATTTCCTACCTACTGGGGAAGGAGAAGGCTTAGGATAGCCTTCAGAAACAGGGAAGTCAGTGAACCACTGAGCAACCTGATGTAAAGACTCCTTATTGAAGAGATTTTCTCCAGTGCAAGGAGTATTACCCAGTCTTTGTAGTGCCCATTTGTCTAAGTCTGAAGCTTGGAGCCAGGCTCTACGTCGTGCCCCTATAGCTATAGCAGAAGTTCTGCTAACGAGTAGTTACTCACCTGTAACAGGTGTTCTCCAGGAGCAGCAGGAATCAGTCCTCACATATGGGTGACGTCGGCGCCGACGGAGCCCTCGTGCGGAGCATTTCCCAAGCTTTCCCAGAAAGCCTTTGGGAATTGCAGCGCGCATGCGCGGTCCCCTTCCCACCCAAGGGTGCCATCTTGCTCAGTCTGATGACATAGCTAAGAGACAGCAAAAAATTAGCAAAAAACAAATGATATGACTGCAACTCCAAGGGGAGGAGGGAGGGTTGTGAGGACTGATTCCTGCTGCTCCTGGAGAACACCTGTTACAGGTGAGTAACTATTCTTTCTCCAGGACCAAGCAGGAAGTCAGTCCTCACATATGGGACTCCCCAGCTTAAGGCTACCGGAGACCCCAAGCGGAAAAATGAGCTCCCTCTAGCTCGTCAGCACAGAAGGAAGGAATCTTCTCTGAGAACGCTCCTGACCGGTAGCCCAACACCAGGGTCGGAGGGTAGGAGTTGCCTAAACCCCAAAGAGATTATGGAGTACTGCCTGTCCGAAAGCACTGTCCCTGCGGGACTCCCTCTCAAGGCAGTAATGGGCCGCAAAAGTCTGGCTTGAAGACCAAGTAGCAGCCCGGCAGATGTCTGCCAACGGAACAGAGCGGAGATGAGCCACTGACGCAGCCTTCGCCCTGACACGGTGAGCCGTGACTCGACCCTCCAACGAGAGTCCGGCAGCCCCATAAGCCCAGGCGATACAGTCAGCGACCCATATGGACAACGTACGCTTGGAGACAGGGAGCCCCAACTTATTGGGGTCAAAAGAAACGAAAAGCTGAACAGCCTTCCGATGCTCCCGCGTACGGTCAAGGTAGAAGGATAACGCCCTCCTACAGTCCAGGGTATGCAAGACCATCTCAGCCAGGCATGCGGCCTGGGAAAGAAGGTCGGAAGAACCACCTCCTGACTGAGGTGAAAAGGTGAGACAACTTTAGGAAGAAACTTAGGGTGAGTCCGTAAGGACTACCCTATTCCGGTAGAACCTAGTGTAAGGAGGATCAGACACTAGAGCCTGCAGTTCACTCACTCGCCTAGCAGAGGTGAGAGCTACCAGAAATAAAGTTTTCCAGGAGAGAAAACGGAGAGGGCAAGTAGCCATAGGTTCAAAAGGCGGACAAGTAAGCCGCTGTAAGACCACATTCAGATCCCACTCAGGGGCCGGTGGACGTAAAGGAGGCTTAAGCAGGAGAAGGCCTCTGAGGAAACGAGCCACCAAAGGGTGGTTGGAAAGAGGCCTGCCGTCCACCGGTGAGTGGTGTGCGGAGAGAGCACTAAGGTGAACTCGGACAGAGTTAGACTTAAGGCCCAGATTGGAGAGGTAGAGCAAATATTGTAACACTACCGCTACCAAGCACGAGAAGGGATTCTCACTGTGCTGAGCACACCATGTGGAGAATCTACGCCACTTAAAAGCGTAGGACTTCCTGGTGGATGGACGCTGAGAGGCCAAGACTACATTTTCCACCTCTCGAGGTAGTAGTAGGGGAGCTAGGACTACCCTTTCAGCAGCCAGGCCATCAGATGAAGGGACTGGAGGTTGGGGTGCAAGAGAGTCCCCTGATCCTGAGACAGGAGATCGTGTTGAAACCCTAGAGGTAGAGGAGTGTCCACCGCTAGCTGTAGCAAAAGCGGGAACCACGGTTGCCTCGACCACCGGGGGGCTATGAGAATCAATAAAGCCCCGTCCCGGAGGACTTTGAACAGCGTTCTGGACACAAGTGGTGTGGGAGGAAACGCATACAGTAGGCCTGTGGACCACGAGATCAGAAACGCATCCGCAGCTACTCTGAGGATGCGGTTGTCTGGAGCAAAATCTCGGTAGTTGCCGGTTCAGAGGACTGGCGAAAAGATCTATGGTGGGGAGTCCCCACTTGAGAAAGACCTGCTGAACCACCAACGGGTTCAATCTCCATTCGTGTGGTTGCAGGATCCTGCTCAATTTGTCTGCCAGGTAATTTTCCTGACCTGGGAGGTAGACAGCTTTGAGAAGGATTCCGTGATTGACAGCCCAAGAGCACAGCCGTTGTGCCTCCTGACAGAGAAGGAAGGAGCCTGTGCCTCCTTGTTTGTTCACATAGAACAGGGGTCACCAACCTGCGGCCCGCGAGGTCCCTTCGTGCGGCCCGCGAGGCTCTACCCCGGTGCGGCCCGCCAAGGAATTTACACGATGGGGAGCGAGGAGGAGCTTACCTTCCTGTTCCCTGCAGGTCTCGTCATCAGTCCAGTGGAGAACGCCGTTTCCCTCGCCGTCCCCTGCTGGGATATTGGGTTTCAGCTGCATTCCTACCCAGATGGCTGCTGGGGGGCGGGGCCACCAGGCCGTCCCGTCCAATCAGCATGGACCCCCAGGGAGATTGACAGCCTTACCCAGTGTCTTGGTTTCAGGGCAACATGGCGTGGAGCGACAGGCAGGAGCTGTTTTGTAAGCAGCTGCATAGGTTGGCTTTGGAAACTCCCATTTTGACTCCCTAAACGGCCTTCGGGGCAGCAGCTGTGAGTAACCTGGTCAGTGCATCGCAAGACTTGCAGCAGGGAGCCGGGGCTACGGCTCTGTCCCGGTCAGAGCTCTGGGGAGAAGGAGTTCACTAGCAATGTCTCTTTGTGCGGCCCTGCTTCAGTTAACGTGTGCTAACAAGCAGCCCGGCGGGTGCCAGACGCTTGTGCTGGTTAACAAGGGGGGTGCGGCCCGCGAGGCTCCCGGAAGTCGGCTGTGCGGCCCGCGGCCCTCTGGAGGTTGGTGACCACTGACATAGAACATGGCAACTTGATTGTCCGTCTGGACCAGTACAGACTGGTGAGAGGCGAGGTGGGAGAAGGCTCTCAGAGCTAGGCGTATCGCCCGTAGCTCCAGGAAGTTTATCTGTTGAGCAGCCTCCCAAGGGGTCCAGAGACCCTGAGTACATGTCCCTTGCAAATGTGCTCCCCAACTTAGAAGAGAGGCATCGGTTGTCAGCAACTGAGTATGCAGAGGGGATTGGAAAACCACTCCGAGTACCAGATTTGGAAGATGAAGACACCATTTCAGAGAGGAGACCAGGAGGTCGGAGATCCGCACTGAGTCCGCTAGGCCCCCTGAGGCTTGAGGCCACTGAGTGCGAAGGCTCCATTGAGCAGGTCGCATGTGCAGGCGGGCATTGGGGGTGACATGAACTGTGGAAGCCATATGGCCGAGGAGTCTCAGGAATTGCCTGGCAGAGACCAGGGAATTGCTGCGAAACTGGCTGGCCAGATCCATTAGCCTGTGGGCCCTGTCCAGAGGCAGAAAAGCTTTTGCTTGAAGAGTGTCTAGTCTGGCCCCTATGAACTCTAAGTTCTGGGACGGGAGCAAAGTGGACTTTGCGAAGTTTATGACAAACCCCAAGTGCTGAAGCAGAGCCACAGTGCGAAGGGTGGCCTGATTGGCCTCCAGGGAAGATTGGCCCCTTATGAGCCAGTCGTCCAGGTACGGGAACACAAAGAGACCCTGAAGCCTCAGGTAGGCCGCCACCACTGCCAGGCACTTGGTGAACACCCTGGGAGCGGATGAGAGGCCAAAGAGAAGCACTCTGTACTGATAGTGGTTTCCTCCCACAACAAATCTGAGATATTGTCTGTGGTCTGGATGGATAAGGATGTGAGTATACGCATCCTTTAGATCCAAGGAGCATAGCCAGTCTCCCTGCTGGAGGTAGGGCAGCAGGATTCCAAGGGTAAGCATCTTGAACTTTTCCCTCTGCAGGAACTTGTTGAGGTTTCGCAAGTCTAGGATGGGTCTGAGGCCTCCTGTTCTTTTTGGTACCAGAAAGTACCTGGAATAAAAGCCTTGACCTCTCAGGTGGTGGGGCACCGATTCCACAGCCTGATCTTTAATAGACCTGTCAACTCCTGAAGGAGTAGGTCCCTGTGCAGAGGGAGTCTTGGAGGCTCCCCTTGAAAATAGGAGGGAGGTACCTGGTGAAAATGGAGAAGATAGCCCCTTTGGACTATATGAAGGACCCAGGTATCTGATGTGACGGCTGACCACCTGTGGGCAAAGTGGGCCAGCCGGCCTCCTGTGCTGAGAGAAGCCGGCTGAGGAGAAGAGGCTATGCTGTTTGAGTCAAAAACCCCCACCCTGCTGAGCAGGGGCCTGTGTTGGTGGCTTGGGGGTCTTCGGCCTACGGGGCCCTTGACCCTGCCCCTTGGCCTGCTGACCCTGTTGGGGAGTTGCAGAGGCCTGATAATGAGGGTACTGTTTGTAGGCCGATGACTTCCTCTGGTAAAAGGT
Source organism: Ichthyophis bannanicus (assembly GCA_033557465.1). Lineage (NCBI taxonomy): Eukaryota > Metazoa > Chordata > Amphibia > Gymnophiona > Ichthyophiidae > Ichthyophis > Ichthyophis bannanicus. Next base: position 647,353,496 of record CM066032.1, read on the forward strand.
CTTTTTTCCCCGAGCCCTTCTTTTTCTGAGAAGGGGCAGAGGTTTTCCTGGAAAGCCTAGTCCGGGTCAGAGTCTCGGTCTTGAGTTCTGCAGCCTTTTCAGCCATGGGCTTGCCAAAGAGGTTTTCACCCCGGCAGGGGACATCGACCAACTTGTCCTGGACCCATGGCTCAAGGTCGGATGACTGTAGCCAAGCCTGTCGGCGGGCATCGATGCCGGCCCCAGCTACCCGGGCCGAAGCCTTGAAGCCATCGTAGGCTGCTCGAGAGATAAACTTCAAGCACTCTCGAATACCGGTGGACAAGGCCTGGAACCTCTGCAAAGGTTCCTCGGAGAGACCAGCAGAGAACCCGGCAATCTCCTTTGCCAGGTCTCGGAGGTACATGCCAATGTAGAGCTGGTAGGTCTGGACACGGCAAGCAAGCATAGAGCCCTGGAAGCACTTCCTACCGAGGGCATCCAGGTTCCGGGCCTCCCGGCCGGGAGGCACCAAGGAGTGCATCTTCTGACTTTTCAGTCGATGCATGGCCGATTCCACAACCATGGAGTGGTGCGGTAATTGTGCCTTTTGGAACCCGGGGCTCTTGCGGACTCGATAAATAGAATCGACACGCTTGCTTAACACCGGCATCGAAGCCGGGGTCTCCCACAAGTGGAAGAGTAGCCGCACCAGCATCGGAGGAACCGGAACAGTAAAGGCCTCCTTCTGGGGAGAGTCATACTGGAGGGCCTTGAGCTCCTCGGCTCGAGGCTCCTCCTCGGGATCCGTGGGGAAGGCCAAGGCCTTGGCCATATCCCGCATGAAGTCCGAGAACTGGGTATCCTCCGGTGGGGACCGTCTCCGAGGTTCGGACTCGGGTGAGTCCGAGGGGACACACCGAGTCCGATGGGTGCCGGGTGACTCTTCGTCCTCCGTCTCCCAGCCCGACTCCTCGGAGGAGGAATCGAGCGGCTCCGGTCGGGTGGGCACCGATGCCCTCCGCCCCGACGCCGAGGGTGTCAGCGTCGACGACCTCGGCCCCGAACGGGAGGTCGAGGGAGACCGTGGCCGAGGATCGACTCGAGCCCGCATGGACTCGAGGATCGGCTCGGCCTCCGGGGTCGACTTGGACGTCGAGGTCCCGGTGGTCGGGGCAGATGCACCAGTGAGACCGGCGATCAATGCCCGCTGCTGTTCCATGAAGGCAGCGAAGCTGCTCTCCAAGGCCGTCAACCTGAGTCCGAGCTCAGGAGACCCAGCAGCCCCCGACTCGGGCCCCGACGGCGTCGAGCCCGACGTCGGCTCCCTTGGAGGAGAGTCAACAAGGACAACAGCACTTACGTGTCCAGGAGACTCCATCTCGATATGAAGATGCTTGGCAGGCCTCTCCGACTCCGAAGACCCGGGACGGCTATCGGGGCTATGCGACCTGGCCCTCGAGGAACCAGGAGCGTCCACCGATGCCGCCCTCGTGGGTTTCTTCTTCCTGCGATGTTCCCGCGAAGGAGACCCCCGCTCAGAGGAACCCCAATGTTGCTCGGGGCCGGAGTCCTGAGAGGTCGAGGCCTCTGACGTCCGGGCCCGACCGGACACGGAGTCAGAAAAAATTCTATCCCTCTGGTGCTGCCGACTCCTCAAGGCCTTTGAGGACATTTTGCCACACGGACCGCAGATCATCGGGTCATGATCGGGTCCGAGGCAACGGAGGCAGCAGTCATGTGTGTCGGTAAGAGACATAAGTTTCTTACACCGATCACATTTTTTAAACCCGCTGGCAGCCATCGGGGGAAAAAGGGCCCCTGCTAGGTCAAAAGACCGGTCTGCCAGGGAAAAAGAAAAAAGGCGCGAACGCCAGTCACAAAGGACAAAAACCGAAAAAAGAGAGAAAGAACTCGATACCGGCGTATCGGTCCGAGCGGGAAAAGGATCCAGCGTCAAACCGGAGGAAAAATAGAAAAATAGAGAAAAATCAACTTTTCCCTCGGGGAAAAACGAACTACGTCCGTCGGACTCCGCGGAAAAAAGAAGACTGAGCAAGATGGCAGCCTTGGGCAGGAAGGGGACCGCGCATGCGTGCTGCAATTCCCAAAGGCTTTCTGTGAAAGCTGGGTAAATGCTCCGCACGAGGGCTCCGTCGGCGCCGACGTCACCCATATGTGAGGACTGACTTCCTGCTTGGTCCTGGAGAATAGACTCAAATGAGTCTAGGGAAGCACGAGTAAGAAACCAAGAGATACATTTTGAAGATGACTAAGTAGTAAGGAATAGTCTGCAGTCTTGGGCTCTGAAAGAAAAGGAGCCAAAAGATATAATTTCTTTGTGAGCTCCTGAAGAGATAGACTCATATAAAAAAATATATGAGAGAATTCTTGCTGACAGCATGGATGTCTGGAAGGTTTGACGTCCAACGGCATCTAGTGTCCTAGACTCACGACCTGGTGGGTAAGAAGAGTGCTTTTTCTTACTTTTTACCTTCCTCATTGCTGATTTCACTACAATGGAATGATGAGGAAGTTGAGTCTTTTGAAACCCTGGAGAGGGGGGCACTTGATACAGAAGATCAGTTGCTCTAGAAGGTGGGGGTACCCTTAAAGGTGCTTCCCACATTCTTAGAAGAAGATCCCGCAAGGAATGATGCAAAGGAAGCATTATGTTCTCCTTTGTTGCAGTAGAAACAGAGCCTTGTGTGGGATCATGGCCAGGGATAGGAATGGAAAGGGATCTTGCCATATCCAAGAGGAAATCCTGAAAAGAAGGACCTCCAAAGAGAACCTTCCCAGGACAGGCTAGATCTGAAGAACTAGCCTGGGCACCGGAGGATCTACCTGAGTATATAGGAAGATAAGATCCTGCACGGTGCAAAAAAGGATCTTTAAGGGATGGATGCTGGTACTGGAGGTCAGGACCTGTGACAGTCAGTACTGCATCGTCCATGCCAGGTATCGACTCCAGACTTGGTATAGAAAGGAGCGACCCTGGTGAAAGAAGCATGGAAGGAGCTGGCCCCGATGCTACTGCGGATACCGGTACCGATACCGATAGCGCTGTCGGAATCGAAGGCGACACCGACACCGGAGCAGTCATCGGTGTCAGCTCAATTGGTACCGAGGTAACCTAACGCCTTCGGTAATCATCCTCAGTACCTAGCGTCCAGTACCGATAGGTATCGGTGCCGAGATGTGTTGGTACCCAGTCTTCCAGACTAGAGATCGATTCCAGACGGCATCGAGGGGAGCGAGTCTATCGATGCGTGTCTAGAGGGTACCGACTTCGGTGGTAGTATCGGCGTCGATGCCGATACTGGAAAGTCAATCTGGAGCGTATCCACCGGTCCCGAAGGTACCGAGGAAGCCAGATGACGATCCCTGGTGAGGAGTGTTATGTCCAACACCAGTGCCGATGCTGGGGTATCGGCACCGCTTGAAGCGGATGCCACCACCGAGCATACAAAAACACGGTCTTCTTAGGAACGATTTTATGCACACTATAGAAAAAGTCGTTCACTATCAATTCCAAAAATATGTAGAGGAATAGTGCTCTTAAACTTTCACTGCAATCAAATCACTCAATTGTGAAACAAGGTCTCAGATTTAACAAGTGCTGCTTCCTGACATTCGTCTTGGAAGAAAAAGCACGTCAACACATCAACGACCTTGTATAGATTTACTTAAAGTGAGCCAGTCCTATATTTTAACATTTACTTCAACTCTTCACGCTAGAGAACTGGGCTGAACTTTATCATTGCGCTGTGACTGTTTTACTAGTCTCATTTTCATCGGGTAAGCCAGTCCTGCTTCTCAATAAGCACAAAAAGCGTAGTTACTCACCTGTAACAGGTGTTCTCCAGGAGCAGCAGGAATCAGTCCTCACTTATGGGTGACGTCGGCGCCGACGGAGCCCTCGCGGAGCAATTTTCCCCAGCTTTCAAAGAAAGCCTTTGGGAATTGCAGCGCGCATGCGCGGTCGTCTTCCCGCCCGAAGGTGCCATCTTAGCCAGTCAGATGACATAGCTAAAAAGACAGCATAAAAATTTGCAAAAAGAACATAAGCAGACGATTGCAACTCCAAGGGGAGGAGGGAGGGTAGTGAGGACTGATTCCTGCTGCTCCTGGAGAACACCTGTTACAGGTGAGTAACTACGCTTTCTCCAGGACCAAGCAGGAAGTCAGTCCTCACTTATGGGACTCCCAAGCTCAAGGCTACCGGAGACCCCAAGCACAAAAATGAGCTCCCTCTAGCTCAGCAGCACAGAAGGATAGAATCTTCGCTGAATTATCACCCACCGGTAGCCCACATCCGGGATGGAGGGTAGGAGTTGCTCAGACCTCAAAGAGATTACGGAGGACTGCCTGTCCGAAAGCACTGTCCCTGCGGGACTCCCTCTCGAGACAGTAATGGACCGCAAAAGTCTGGCTCGAAGACCAAGTAGCGGCCCGGCAGATGTCTGCCAGCGGAACAGAGCGGAGGTAAGCCACTGACGTAGCCTTTGCCCGAACGCAATGAGCCGTGACTCGACTTTCTAAGGAGAGTCCGGCTGCCCCATAAGCCCAAGAGATACAGTCCGCAACCCAGATGGACAGAGTACGCTTGGAGACCGGGAGCCCCAATTTATTGGGGTCAAAAGACACAAAAAGCTGAGCAGCTTTACGGTGCTCCCGCGTACGGTCAAGGTAGAAGTTCAGAGCCCTTCTACAGTCCAGGGTATGGAGGACCGTTTCAGCTCGGCTGGAGTGTGGTCTGGGAAAGAAGGTTGGAAGTACCACCTCCTGATTGATGTGAAAAGGGGAGACCACTTTTGGAAGAAATTTAGGGTGAGTCCGTAGGACTACCCTATTTTTGTAGAACCGAGTGTAAGGGGGATCAGACACGAGGGCCTGCAATTCACTTACGCGCCTAGCGGAAGTGAGGGCTATCAAGAACAGCATTTTCCAAGACAGAAAACGGAGAGAACAGGTAGCCATAGGTTCAAAAGGCGGACAGGTGATCCGCTGCAACACCACATTCAGGTCCCAGTCAGGCGCTGGCGGGCGCAGAGGTGGTTTAAGTAGAAGGAGACCTCGGAGAAACCTCGCTACGAGAGGGTCATTGGAGAGAGGTCTGCCGTCCACCGGCACATGATGTGCTGAAAGAGCACTGAGGTGAACTTTGACGGAGTTGGACTTAAGTCCCAGATTAGAGAGGTGCAGCAAGTACTGCAAGATCACCGACACCGGGCAGGAGAAGGGATCCTGAGACTGTTGGGTACACCAGACTGCAAAGCGACGCCATTTAAGGGCGTAGCATTTGCGGGTAGAAGGCCGTCGCGAAGCCAAGACGACCTCCTCCACCTCCGCCGGCAGGAGAAGGGGAGCAAGGACTACCCTCTCAGCAGCCAGGCCATGAGGTTGAGAGACCTGAGGTTGGGGTGCAGGAGGGACCCCTGATCCTGAGTGAGGAGATCCGGTTGTACCCCCAGAGGGATTGGATCCTCCACCGCCAGTTGCAGCAGGAGCGGAAACCACGGCTGCCTGGGCCAGCGAGGGGCCACCAGGATCATGAAGGCTTTGTCTCGGAGAACCTTGAAAAGAGTCCGAGAGACTAGCGGGATGGGAGGGAACGCATACAGAAGGCTCCCCGACCATGAGATCAGAAAGGCGTCCGCCGCAACCCGAAGGGGGTGTGGCAGATGAGAGCAGAAGCGAGGAAGCTGCCGGTTGCGAGGACTGGCAAAGAGATCCATCGTGGGGAGGCCCCACTTGAGGAAGAGCTTCTGAACTACCAAGGGATCCAGACGCCACTCGTGCGGCTGGAGGACCCTGCTGAGTTTGTCCGCAAGGCAATTGTCTTGGCCCGGGAGGTAAACTGCCTTGAGGAGAATGCCGTGACTGACGGCCCAAGAGCAGAGCTTCTGAGCCTCCCGGCAGAGGAGAAAGGAGCCCGTGCCCCCCTGTTTGTTCACGTAGAACATGGCAACTTGGTTGTCCGTCTGGACAAGGACGGACTGTTGGGAAGTCAGGTGGGAGAAGGCCTTGAGAGCTAGGCGGATCGCCCGGAGCTCCAGGAAGTTGATCTGCTGAGCAGACTCCCACGTGGTCCATAGGCCCTGAGTACGCGCCTCTTGGCAATGCGCTCCCCAGCCCAGGAGGGATGCATCGGTGGTCAGCACCCGGGTCGGCTGAGGTGACTGGAAGGGCATACCGAATGTCAGGTTCGGCAGCCGGAGCCACCACCGGAGAGACGAGATCAGCGGCTCGGAAACGCGCACTAGGTCTGCGAGGCCGCCCGTGGCCTGTCGCCACTGCCGGCGGAGACACCATTGAGCAGACTGCATATTCAGGCGGGCATTGGGGGTCACATGGACAGTGGAAGCCATATGGCCGAGCAGTCTCAGGAAGCGCCTGGCGGAGACCAGGGGCTGGCTGCGAAAGCGGTCGGCTAGGTCCATGAGCCGCTGAGCCCTGTCGAGCGGTAGATACGCTCGCGCCTGAGGAGTGTGCAGCCTTGCGCCGATGAACTCGAGATCCTGTGAGGGGAGCAAAGTGGACTTTGCGAAGTTTATAACAAAGCCCAAGTGCTGCAGCAGAGCCACCGTGCGGCACGTGGCGTTGGTGACCTCCTGAGCGGACGCTGCTCTGATGAGCCAGTCGTCGAGGTACGGAAAGACATAGAGGCCGTGAAGCCGGAGATGGGCCGCCACGACCGCGAGACATTTTGTGAAGACTCGCGGTGCGGAGGACAGGCCAAAGGGCAGTACTCTGTACTGGTAATGATTTCCCGCCACCACAAACCTTAGGTATTGGCGGTGGCTTGGGTGGATGAGGATGTGCGTGTAGGCATCCTTTAGATCCAAGGAGCATAGCCAATCTCCCTGCTGGAGGTAGGGCAGAAGGATTCCAAGGGTAAGCATTTTGAACTTCTCCCGCACAAGGAACTTGTTGAGGTTGCGCAAGTCCAGGATGGGTCTGAGGCCCCTGTACTCTTTGGTATCAGAAAATACCTTGAATAGAAGCCTTGACCTCTCAGGCGGTGTGGCACCGGTTCCACCGCCTGATCCTGCAGAAGACCTGCCAACTCCTGAAGGAGCAACTCCCTGTGCAGAGGGGGGCGCGGAGGCTCTCCCGGAAAATAGGAGGGAGGGACCTGATGGAAGTGGAGAAGGTAGCCTTCTCGCACGACCTGAAGCACCCAGGCATCTGCGGTGATGCTGGACCACCTGTGGGCGAAGTGAACCAGCCGGCCTCCGGTGCTGGGGGTGACCAGCGGGGGGGGAGAGGCTATGCTGAGCGAGTCAAAAACCCCCACCCTGCTGAGCAGGGGCTGGTGGTGCAGGCTTGGGGGCTTGCTGCCTACGGGACCCGTTACCCCGTCCCTTGGCCTGCTGGCCCTGTTGGGGAGCTGCAGGGGCCTGATAATGGGGGTATTGTTTGTAGGCAGCCGCCTTCCTCGGGTAAAAGGACTTTTTCCCCGAGCCCTTCTTTTTCTGGGAAGGGGCGGAGGTCTTCCTAGAAAGCCTGGTCCTGGTGAGAGTCTCAGTCTCAATTTGTGCAGCCTTTTCCGCCATGGGCTTGCCAAAGAGGTTTTCGCCTCGGCAGGGGACATCGACCAACTTGTCCTGTACCCAGGGCTCAAGGTCTGACGACTGAAGCCAAGCCTGTCGGCGGGCACCGATGCCGGCTGCGGCCACTCGAGCCGAGGCTTCAAAGCCATCATAGGCTGCTCGGGACATGAACTTTGAGCATTCCCGAATGCCCGTGTACAAGGCTAGGAACCTCCGCAAGGGCTCCTCGGAGAGAGACCAGCGGAGAATCCGGCTAGCTCTTTAGCCAGATCCCGGAGATACATGCCCATGTATAGCTGGTAAGTCTGGACACGACATGCGAGCATAGAGCCCTGGAAGCACTTCTTGCCAAGGCCATCCAGGTTACGGGCCTCCCTTCCAGGAGGCACCGAGGAGTGCATCTTCTGGCTCTTAAGACGATGCATGGCCGATTCCACTACCATGGAATGGTGTGGCAGCTGCGCCTTTTGAAAGCCAGGGCTCTTGCGGACCCGATAGATAGAATCGACCCGCTTGCTCAGGACCGGCGAGGAGGCCGGACTCTCCCACATGCGGAAGAGTAGTCGTTCCAGCATAGGAGGAACCGGCACAGTAAAGTGTTCCCTCGCGGGAGAGTCATACTGGAGGGCGTCGAGCTCTTCGGCTCGAGGCTCCTCCTCGGGATCCGCAGGGAAGGCCAAAGCCTTGGCCATATCCCTAACGAAGTCCGAGAACCGGGCATCCTCCGGGGGGGACTGCTTCCGAGGCTCGGACTCCGGTGAGTCCGAGGGGACACACCGAGTCCGGAAAGAATCAGGTGACTCTTCCTCCTCAGACTCCCAGACCGACTCCGACGAGGACTCGGTGGGGTCGGCCCGGGCAGGGTGCGGCGCCAGCCGCCCCGACGCCGAGGGAGTCGGCGTCGGCGACCTCGGTCCCGAACGGGAGGCCGAGGGCGACCTCGACCGAGGATCGACTCGAGTTCTCATCGACTCGAGGATCGGCTCGGTCTCCGGGGTCGACTTGGACGTCGACGTCCCGGCGGTCGGGGCAGCGACGCCAGCGAAGCCAGCGAGCAGTGCCCTCTGCTGGTCCATGAAGGCAGACAGTCTGCTCTCCAAGGCCGTCAACCTGAGTCCGAGCTCAGGTGACCCAGCAGCCCCCGACTCGGGCCCCGACGGCGTCGGGCCCGACGTCGGCTGTCGCGGAGGCGAGTCCAGAAGGACCACAGGACTTACCCGGGCAGGCATCTCCGACTCCAGGCGAGGTCGCTTCGGGAGGTGTTCCTTCTCCAAGGACCCGGGGCGGCTGTCGGGGCTATGCGACCTGGCCCTCGCGGAGCCAGGAGCGTCCACCGACGCCGCCCTCGCGGGTTTTTCCTTCCGACGATGGTCCCCGGAGGGAGAACCCCGGTCGGAGGAGCTCCGGCGACGGTCCGAGCTGGAGCCTTTCGACACGGAAGCCTCCGACGAGGTCCGGGTACGGCTGGGGTCAGCGAAGATTCTCTCACGCTGATGCCGCCGACTTCTCAACGCCTTTGAGGACAGTTTGCTGCAGGGCCCACAGATCAGTTCCTCATGATCCGGGCCCAGGCAGCGGAGGCAAAAGTCGTGTGTGTCGGTTAGTGACATATTTCGGTCACACCGACCACACCGCTTAAACCCACTGGCAGCCATCGGGGGGAAAAGGGCCCCTGCGAGGTCAAAGGACCGGGCTGCCAGGGAAAACGAAAACGAAAGCTGACTAAGTCAGAAAAACCGAAAAAACGTAAGAGGACTCGAGACCGGCGTCGCGAGTCCGGGCGGGAAAACGATCGGCGTCGAACCGAAAGAAAAAGGATAAAATAAAGAAGAAAATCAACTGTTTCGCGGGGACAAGACGGGGACGTCTGTAGGGCTCCGCGGAAAAAAAAGAAGACTGGCTAAGATGGCACCTTCGGGCGGGAAGACGACCGCGCATGCGCGCTGCAATTCCCAAAGGCTTTCTTTGAAAGCTGGGGAAAATTGCTCCGCGAGGGCTCCGTCGGCGCCGACGTCACCCATAAGTGAGGACTGACTTCCTGCTTGGTCCTGGAGAATAAATCATTCACATGAACTTTTCACTTGAAAAAGCTGGGCTGAACTTATCATTGCTCGGTAGTTGTTTTCCTGATCCCTCCTGATCCCGACGCTCGCCTCAGGTACCAATCTCGCGTTTCACTGCTAGGGTTCCTCAGGGGATCGTTATTGATTTCTTAACGAGGTTCAATGATGCTGCCGACGTTACATTTTTAATCAACGACCCTCTTACTCAAACTCCATTCTTTCTCTCGGGTCGGCATGCGCGGCGTTTTTTCGACCCGAGAGAAAGAATGGAGTTTGAGTAAGAGGGTCATTGATTAAAAATGTAACGTCGGCAGCATCATTGAACCTCGTTAAGAAATCAATAACATGATCCCCTGAGGAACCCTAGCAGTGAAACGCGAGATTGGCACCTGAGGCGAGCGTCGGGATCAGGAAAACAACTACCGAGCAATGATAAGTTCAGCCCAGCTTTTTCAAGTGAAAAGTTCATGTGAATGATTTATTTTGTGCTTATTGAGAAGCAGGACTGGCTTACCCGATGAAAATGAGACTAGTAAAACAGTCACAGCGCAATGATAAAGTTCAGCCCAGTTCTCTAGCGTGAAGAGTTGAAGTAAATGTTAAAATATAGGACTGGCTCACTCTAAGTAAATTTATACAAGGTCGTTGATGTGTTGACGTGCTTTTTCTTCCAAGACGAATGTCAGGAAGCAGCACTTGTTAAATCTGAGACCTTGTTTCACAATTGAGTGATTTGATTGCAGTGAAAGTTTAAGAGCACCACCGAGCATGGCTCAGGTATGTTCTGTGAGGGGTGAGCCCCAGGAACAACCTGAAACCCCTCATAGGCTTTGGAGACCGAAGACTCCCGCCGGGGTTTTGAAGCCAATGGACCCTCGAGGGCAAGGCCGGAGCCGTCTTCATGCCGTGCATGAGACCTACCACTCGAGGGTTGGCTAGTCTTAACAGACTGTTTGTGGGTTACCTGATCCCGTGCAGAAGAAGAAATGTTCGGTGCCCTGACACTGGACGGGAACCTGGTATCGAGAGAAACTCGATGTTGAAGATCTCTTCTCACAAAACTGTAGCCGGAGGGCTGCGGAGGAAAATGGTCAGGACCCAAACAGGTTAAACACCAGCTTTTGGAGTCTAAGAATAAAGCTGTACCGCCACAGCTTAAACATTTCTTAGAGAAAGAGGTTGGCGGTTCCATGAGGAACATGGACAGGCCTAAAAGGCCTCAAATTTAAGACAGAAGAAAAAATATACCCTGAAGGGAAAAATTTTCAGTAAAAAGAAAAAAGAAACACCGGCGGTACCGGTGGAGTCGGGGAGACAGCCGCGACCACAAGAAATAAAAGAATTAAAAGAAGAATTTTCTGCGGTGACAGGAGGACGTCCTGCCGGCTCCGCGGAAAAACAAAAACTGAGGAGAGACAGTTGGAAAGGCGGGAAGGCAGCACGCAGGCGCTGAGGGATGCTCCCAAAAGCTTTCTGATTGGACGCTGGGGAGCGTTCCTGCGCAGGCTCCATCGGTACCGACGTACCCATATGTGAAGACTCATTCCTGCTTGTTCCTGGAGATAAACCAAATACTGTCTCTTTGATCCTTGCAGCACTTGCTGTGAGTCTCTCTCCTCATTGGCCTATGGAAGCAGCCTGTCCTGTGGGAATAGAGACAGGCTGCTCCCACTGGCACATGTACTCCTCCTGGCCACAATCTTCGGCCCGTGGGAACACTCTCTCCTGCAGGAATACAGCAGACCTGCAGGGAATAGTGGCTCACTTTTGTTCTTTGACTATGGGACAGGCTGCTCCTGTGGACACATACTACTGCAGAGATGCCAAGGGTGACCCATCGCAAAGAGGGCATAGTTACTCACCTGTAACAGGTGATTTCCAGGAACAGCAGGAATTTAGTCTTCACATATGGGTATCAACGGTACCGACGGAGCCTGCGCGGGAACGCTCCCCAGCATCCAATAGGAAAGCTTTTGGGAGTATTCCACAGCACCTGCGTACTGCCTTCCCGCCTTTCCCAACTGTCCCTCTCCAGTTGAGTTTAAAGCTGAGACAAAAGAGAGAGGGAACGAGAAAAAGAGAGAGAGATATAAAGATACAACTCCTAGGGGAGGTGGGTGGGTTGTGAAGACTAAATTCCTGCTGTTCCCGGAGTTCACCTGTTACAGGTGAGTAACTATGCTATCTCCAGGAACAAGCAGGAATATAGTCTTCACATATGGGGACTCCCTAGCTGCAGATGCCAGGGAGATGGCCCCAGAAAGTTGTGTGCCCTTGTGAAAGGGCTCCTCTTCCCCCCATGGATCTCTGGCATCCTACCAGAGATGGTGGGTAGGAGTTGATTAAGTCTGGAATAGGTGTTGAAGAACAGCCTGACCAAACAAGGCATCCTGGCAGAAGTCCTTGTCTAAGCAGTAATGGTCTGTGAAGGTATGTACTGAAGCCCAAGTAGCTCCTCGACAGATATCGTCGATAGACACAGAGTGAAGATGAGCCATTGAGGCTGCCATGGCTCTCACATTGTGAGCTGTGACATGGCCTTCAAGAGGAAGGTTATTACTCTCATAGGCAAAAGATATACACTGTGCAATCCAGCTAGACAGTATCCTTTTGGAGACTGGAAGTCCCAAATGACTAGGATCAAAAGCAACAAAGAGTTGAGAAGATTTTCTATGTTGCTGTGTCCTTTGCAAGTAAAAGACCAAAGCTCTTTTACAGTCCAAGGTATGAAGGTTCCTGTCTGCATTTGAAGTGCGAGGCCTTGGAAAGAATACAGGAAGGTAAACCGCTTGGTTTAAATGAAAGGGCGAAACCACCTTTGGCATAAAGTGTGGATGAGTCCTAATGACTACCTTATCATGATGGAACCTTGTATAAGGAGGATCAGCCACCAAGGCTTGCAATTCACTGATGCGACGTGCTGATGTGATTGCAATGAGAAAGATAACCTTCCAGGAAAGGAATTTCAAAGAGGTAGTGGCTAATGGTTCAAAGGGCGGTTTCATGAGCTGCCCAAGAACCAGAATGAAGTCCCATGTCACCGGTGGTGGCTTAATGAGAGGCTTCGTTAAAAGAAGGCCTCTCATAAATCTCGGTATGAGAAGAGGAGAGGAAATAGGTTGTCCATTTAGAGGCTTGAAGGAAGCTGCAATAGCACTCAAATAGACCCTCACTGAATTGGTCTTAAGCCCTGCATTTGATAAATGAAGGAGGTACTCCAGTAATTATTCCAGAGGTATCGCAAGAGGGTTAAGACCCTTCTGCGAGCACCTTATGGTAAACCTTTTCAACTTGAATGCATAAGAGCATCTTGTGGAAGGTTTCCTGGAAGCATGAAGGATATCCTTTACCTGTTGGGAAAGGTTAAGACTGTGAAGTTCTAGGCTTTCAGCAACCAGGCCCTGAGATGCAGAGACTGGGGATTGGGATGCCACAGCATCCCATCCTCTTGAGAAAGAAGATATGGAGCAGATCCTAACTCCAGAGGCGGAGCTTGAGAGAGATGTAGGAGCAGAGGGTACCACGGTTGCAATGGCCAACGTGGAGCTATGAGGATCATATGACCTTTGTCTCTCTGAAGCTTGAACAGGGTTTTGGGAATTAGGGGAATGGGTGGAAAGGCATACAGGAAGTCCTGACCCCAATGAAGGAGGAAAGCATCACTGGCCTGACAACCTCGAGCCAGAATTCTGGAACAGAGCCGGGGAAGTTTGGCATTCAGCGGACTTGCAAAGAGGTCTATGTCCGGGGTTCCCCAAATTTGAAAATTTTGGCAACCTGGTCTGCATGGAGAGACCATTCGTGTGGAAGCAGAACTCGACTGAGTCTGTCTGCCCAAGAGTTTTGAATGCCTGGAAGATACACCGCAAGGAGATGAATCTGATGCTCTCTGGCGAGGGCCCATAGTCACAAAGCTTCTTTGCACAGCGGCAAAGAGCCTGTTCCGCCCTTCATGTTCACATAGAACATGGCTACCTGATTGTCTGTTTGAATTAGAACTGTCTTGTAGCTGGAGCTGGGTGTGAAATACTCGAAGAGCAAGGAAGATTGCTCTGAGCTCCAGGAGGTTGATATGGAGATAGGCCTCATGTGGAGTCCAGGTAGAGAGGCCTTGCAGGTGGGCTCCCCAACCCACCTGTGAAGCAGCTGTTGTTAGAGTGGCTTGGGGTGGGGGTTACTGAAAAGGAGACCCCACCAAAAGGTTTTTGGGTGACTGCCACCATTGGAGAGACAAAATAAAGCGATCTGAGTTTGCTATTTTGTCTGACAGGCAACCTGACGCATGAGCCCACTGAGTGGATAAGGTCTACTGGGCTACCCTCATATGGAGGCAAGCATAAGAAACCACATGCATGGTGTATGCCATGTGGCCTAGCAACTGTAACATTTCCCGAGCAGTGAGGTGAGGTTTTAGCACTGCTTGGGAAGCTAAGTGCACAATGCGAAGGCAGCGGGGCTGTGGAAGGAAGGCCCTAGTCTGTCTGGTATCCAGAAGAGCTCCTATAAACTCTAGGGATTGAGTGCGAGCAAGGTTGGACTTTGTAAAGTTTATGACAAGTCCCAAATACTGAAGGATGCGCATTGTGCGAGAGAGAGCAACCCTGGCCTCTGGCTCTGAAGGGGCTCGAATGAGCCAGTCGTCTAAATAAGGGAAGACGAATATTCCTAGGGTGCGGAGAAATGCTGCCACCACAGCCATGCATTTTGTGAACACCCTTGGTGCAGAAGCCAGGCCAAAAGGAAGAACCCTGTATTGGTAGTGCTTCCCTTGAAACAGGAATTGAAGGAACATTCGGTGAGTTGGATGGATGAGAACATGAGTATATGCATCCTTGAGATCTAGAGAACAAAACCAATCCTGACTCTGAAGGTATGGCAGCAGAGTTCCTAGGGAAATCATTTTGAACTTCTCTCTGAACAGGAATCTGTTCAATTCTCTGAGGTCTAGAATGGGTCTGTGTCCTCCTGTTTTCTTTGGAATAAGGAAATAGGGGGAGTAAATCCCTGTACCCCGTTGGGGAATGGGTACCTCTTCTATTGCCCCTTGGGCAAGGAGCATAGTGACTTCTTGACCTAACCGGTCGTTGGGAGAGGTCTGAGAATTGAACTGTCTTACTATTGTAGGAGGGGGCATGCTGAGGAAATGAAGCTTGTACCCCTCTCGTACAATAGACAGAGTCAAATTTTCTGCTGTTATCTGACCCCATCTAGGGGCAAAATGACATAACCTTCCTGGGATGGTGGAGGGTTCTGGGCCATTCAGGACCAGGAAGGCAAAGTTCTCTAGATAGGAGTCAAAGCCCCTGTGGCAGCTGAGTCTGCTGAGCCGGTTGAGGCTTAGCTGCTTTTGGTTTCCTTTGTTGCCTAGATTGTTGATGCTGTCCCTTTTGGGCAGACTGACCTAAACGATGTCCCTGCTGGGTATAGGAGGGATAAATGTTTTTCTTCTTGCTGAAGAATGGTTTCTTAGAGGATCTTTTCCCTCGCAGGATCAGCTGTAGATTTAGACAATCTATTCAAAGTAATATTGTCAGCATCTATCTCATTAGCTTTTTCCTGCCAATTCTTGCCAAAGAGATTCTCTCCTGTGCAAGGTATATTCCCCAGTTTGTCCTGTACCCAGATTTCCAAGTCAGATGCCTGGAGCCAGGCAATTCTACATGCACCTATGGCAATAGCAGAGGTTCTGCTTATGCATTCAAAGCAGTCAAAGGCTGCACGATTCACAAACTTGGAAACATCCTGAGAATGTTCAACAAGAACAAGATAATCTTGCCTTTTATCATCAGGAAGGAGAAGGCTCATATGCTCTAAGTCACCTGTGACCTCCTTAAGGAACATTCCCATATACAAGATATAGGAACTGATGCTAGCAGAAAGCATGGAAGCCTGGAAGGATCGACGTCCAAAGGCATAAAGAGTCCTACACTCACATCCTGGAGGAATAGATGCATGCCTTTTTGCACTCTTTATCCGTCTCATGGCTGATTCCACCACCATGGAATGGTGTGGTAATTGAGTCTTCTGAAACCCAGGACAAGGAGGAACTCGATACATGGTGTCGAGTCTTCGAGAGTGAGGAGATGTGGTCAGAGGTGTTTCCCACCTCCTTAACATAAAATCATGCAAGATCTAATGAATAGGTAGGGTAGCTGCCTCCTTGGGAGCTTTAGGGTATTGTAGGATTTTTAATTCCTTTCCCCTAGGCTCTTTTTCAGGAGCCACTGTGATGGAAAGACCTCGGACCACATCTCGGATAAAATCCTGAAAGGACATATCCTCTGGTAGAGACATCCTACGCTGAGGAGAAGAGGAATCCTCAGGAAGAAGTACTCTGGTATCGGCAGAGCTTTCAGAGTCTTCAGACTCAACCGAGGACTTGCAGTATCTCCGATCCGGGTGATCGTGCAAGGTACGGTACCGGTACCGATCGAAGTCGGCATCTGAGTGGTCCGGTATTGACTTGTCGATGCCGGATAGAGACGCATGACTCGGCCCCGGTAGAATACCTGCCGATGTCGATGTAGTCGGCGCTGGTACCAGAATCGGTGCTGGTACCGATTGAATTGTCTGAAGCGGTTTCAGGGGCATCGAGGCCGTGAGAAGAGCCGCCACACTGCGCTCAATAGCCAAGAATCTATGGTCTAACGACGCTGCCGATGCTTGGGTATCGGTGCCAGTTAAAGCAGCCGGAACCCCAGAGCATGGCACCAGTAGTTCTGCCGAGGTTGAAGCCTCGAGAACATCCTGGAGCCCCATTAGTGCTTTGGAAGCCGAAGCCTCCCACCGGGGCAATTTTGACAGTGAAAGTCCCTCAAGGGCAATGCCAGAGGCATCTCGATGTTTAGAAGGAGATCTACCCTTTGAGGACCGGCTAGATTTATGTTTAGTTACCTGAGATCCATGGGAGGAGGATGAAGCCCTGGAGGACATCAATGCCACGGAGGCTGCATCGGAGGGAAAAAGGGTGCTGAGCTTAGCAGCTCGGTTTTGCCGGCCCCTTTTTGACATCATTCCACAGGCAACACACTGAAATAGAGTGGTCAGGACCTAAACATTTGAGGTACCACTCATGGGCATTGGTGATGGAGATGGTACCGCCACACTTAGAACACTTTTTAAACCCGAAGCGGGTTTTTCCATTTTGAGGGAAAAAGTTGGGCCTAGTGCCCAAAATGGCACGTGGCACCCGAGAAGAAAATCACTGGAGAAAGACTCCAGAAACAAAGGTTTTGGGAGGGGGGAGGGTTTAGAAAAAAAAAAGAACAACCGGCGGTACCGGTATAGCGTCAAGGGAAGGCAGACGCGACCACAAAAAAGAAGTATAAGAAGGGAATTTTCTGTGGTGATAGGATGTGCGACGTGTCGGCTCCACGGAAAATGAAGAACTGGAGAGGGACAGTTGGGAAAGGCGGGAAGGCAGCACCCAGGTGCTGTAGGATGCTCCCAAAAGCTTTCCTATAGGAAGCTGGGGAGCATTCCCGCATAGGCTCTGTCGGTACCGACGATACCCATATGTGAAGACTACATTTCCTGCTTGTTCCTGGAGATATACTTGGAGAGGAGACTTGAAGACCTAAATATGTACACTCTGGAGGAGAGGAGGGATAGGGGAGATATGATTCAGACCTTTAAATACTTAAAGAGAAATAATGAACAAACAAACCTCTTCCAAAGACGGCGGAAGCTGTAAAATTAGAGGGTATAACATGAAGCTGCAAAGGGGTAAATTGAAAGGCAATGTCAGGATACTTGGAATACCCTCCTGATGGTAGTAGTGGGGGCAAACACAGTGACGAAATTCAAAATGGCATGGGACAGACACAGTGGATCCCTTTACAGCAACAGGATAAAATCAAATTAAACTGAATTATCTAATTTCTCAACAAATAGGGGTGTCCTAGATGGAGCGGTGGGTTCACCCCTAAACAAAGCCATGGGGAGGGGTGGCCTGCACAGAGCGGCAGGTGCACCTATTCTTGCCATCTTACTAGGCAGACTAGAAGGACCATACTGGCCTTTATTTGCCATCATTTACTATGCTACTATGTGTAGCTGAACCTGAGGAACGCCGGCAAGAGCAGAGTTGCATAAATCAAGAAGAGACATGACAAGAGACAACAAGAGAGTAGTGATAGTCTGTGGAGAGAGGAAAGGACAAACAGCTCGGACCTGGGGGAGAAAGAGGACAGTTTCTAGTGACATGGGAGATATGATCATAAAATGAAAGATCAGTATCAAGGAAAACCCCGAGATAACGAAAACATGACACCAAGTGGATGAGGGAGCCTGCAAGGGATGGAGCTATCTGGGGGCATGGACTGCTGAGTAAACCAAATTGGTCAGGTTGAGGTGTAAACAATCGGTGGTCAACCAGATAGCAACAGAGATGAGGCAAGAATTGAGGAGGGAGAGATCTGGCTGAAGGGGACAGGTGTGATGGAGGATAAAGCACAGTTACTTACCTGTAACAGGTGATCTCTGGGAACAGCAGGAATTAGTCTTCACATATGGGTACGTCGGTACCGACGGAGCCTGCACGGGAATGCTCCCCAGCATCCAATCAGAAAGCTTTTGGGAGCATCCCTCACGCCTGCGCGCTGACTTCCCGCCTTTTCCACTGCCTCTCCTCAGTTGAGTTTCATAGCTGAGACAGAAGGAGAGAAAGAGGAAAGGAGATAGATAGATACAACTCCTAGGGGAGGTGGGTGGGTTGTGAAGACTAATTCCTGCTGTTCCCAGAGATCACCTGTTACAGGTAAGTAACTGTGCTATCTCCAGGAACAAGCAGGAATGAGTCTTCACATATGGGGACTCCCTAGCTGTGGGTGCCAGGGGAGATCCCATAAAATGTGTATCCCTGGAACAGGACGGCATTTCCCAAACCTGGATCCCCGGCATCCCCTGAGGGATGGGGGGTAGGAGTTGAATAGAGAAGAGCTGTAGAGGAACAGCGAATCTAAAGACTACAGAGAAAAAGAGTCTTTAGAATGTATGTCAAGTATCATTAAAATATTTAATGAACTAGTACAATATAGAGCTTACCTACTGGATTGTAGGAAGTAGAACTGTGATGGAGTGTACTGTAGATGCAGTAGCGGAATCCTCAAGGTAACTTCACAGCAGTGAGGATGAAGTTCCAAACCTGGAATGGGCAGGTGACCCAGGTGTCAACTGGGGTAGGAGAAGAACGGCAGGTCTTCAATGGAAAGCTTTATGGGAAAAAGCTGAAAACTCTTTTAGGTACAGAGTTATTAACATAGAGGACTAAAAGAAGAAGACTGACAGATCTGGAGAATTAGCCCAGTCCTGAAGGGAAGAGGGGGTATGGGAAAAAAAACCCCTATTCCCAAGGAGAACAGAAATGTACTCAGAAATACTGAAGATGTACACTGTCTTTCCTAGCTGGTAAAAGATAGGAAGACATTGAAGTTTGATACTTCATAGACAGGGAGATCTATAACAAAAATAGAAGCTGTTGACATCACAGCAATAATTGTGTGTATAACCGCTCCCACTTACTGAGCCGTATGAGAATAGGCGAGTGGACTGTCTGGACCCCTTAAGAAGGGAAAAGCTTTATATCACAGACAGTTAGGGAGATAGCAGGTAATACTTAGCGTCCTATGGACATCTCCCAATGGGCACATATATATATGGAGAGACATACATATCTATATATATATGTGCATATATGTCTAGATATGTGTGATATATATATATATATATAGAGAGAGAGAGATATAGATATAGATGGGCATGACTTATGCCCACACAGACTACAGAAATATGTATGTATAGGACATATACATACATGAATATAAGTCTGAGGATACATGCCTGCAACTGAGCCCCACAAAAACATTCACATGGGGAATGTGATGGGAAAAGATTCATCTAATAATGAGGGGGTAAAAAAACACCTGAAGATATATAAAGAATCTATTTCTGCGGTGCAGGAATGTAGTTCAGTGGAATAACCAGCATGGTTGCGTGAAAAAACAGAGGATAATAGCAGTCTGGCAAGAGCACATCAGGAGTACTTTAGGACTCTGACATGTCCAAAGGACAAAAAAACGCATAGACTAAGACACCAGGATGACCCAGCCAAGGGACACAGGGGTATCATGTACACTAAAAGAGTATGCGTTGTCCAAGTGGAGCAAAAAAGCATAATGCCAAGCTGTAAGGAAAAAAGGGGTAGATTCCTGCAAGATTGGGAACTCCTTGGACATTCACGCCATGGAATGATTATATAAGCTTTTTCTACTATATGGGAAAAACCTTCAGAGACAGTTCAATGCTCTGTGCAAGGGCCCATAGTAGAAAGCTTCTCTGAAGATTGCAGAGAGCATAGTGCAGGAGGATTATAAGATAAAACTGACAGAAGTCAGGTGTGTTGCCACATCCCAGGGAAGGATATGGCTAGAAGAAGAGAACCTGCAGTGAATAGAATTATGCAAGATAGTTGAAAGTAGCTTGCAATGAGCATTAAAGTAATCACTGGAACTCCTGCATATACAGCAACTGAACAAAACAGCAGAGGGGATTCTCCTGTATGAAAACAGAGAGAAAACAGACAAAAGGAGCGAAGAGATTCCCGTCCCTGTCCGATGAGTTGTTCAGAGCAGCGTTTTTCAACCACTGTGCCGCGGCACACTAGTGTGCCGTGAGATATTGTCTGGTGTGCCGTGGGAAAAATTCCAATTTCATCCGTAACATGTGGCCTCGGCTCACAAATTAGGGTTGCCAACCGGCCGGTTTTCAGCCGGCCTGGCCGGTTTTTCCATGGCCAGGCCGGCTGCCAGCACAGTTGTAAAACCGGCCATTGAAAAGCTGGTTTTTTGCTCTGGCCGCAAGATCGGGAGTGGCCAGAGCAAAAAACCGGCTTTTGTGCCGAAGTCCGCGGCGCGAACGCGATCGCGATTCCCTATAGCAGTGCAGCCGCTGGTTCTGCTTTGTACAGAGCAGCGGCTGCACTACACTTACATTGAAAAGTAAAGAGAAACTGTGTCAGGAGCCCTCCGATCATGCAGAGCCCGAGGAAGTGATGTCATGGGGGCGGGCTCCTCACAGGCTGTCTTTCCTTTTCAAATTAACTTTAGCTGCAATAAAGTTCATTTGAAAAGGAAAGACAGCCTGTGAGGAGCCCGCCCCCATGACATCACTTCCTCGGGCTCTGCGATGACCGGAGGGCTCCTGACACAGTTTCTCTTTACTTTTCAATGTAAGTGTAGTGCAGCCGCTGCTCTGTACAAAGCAGAAGCAGCGGCTTGGGCAGAGGGGGGGGGTGTGTGTGTGTGTGAGTGAACCAGCAAGGGGGGGGAGTGTGAGTGAACCAGCAAGGGGGGGGAGTGTGAGTGAATCAGCAAGGGGGGGGGGAGTGTGAGTGAAACAGAAGTGGAGGGGGGGGGGGTGGTGTGAGTGAACCAGCAAGGGGGGGGGCGCGATGGTGTGAGTGAACCAGCAGGGGAGGGGGGGTAAGTGAGTGAGTGACCCAGCAGGAGGGGTGAGTAAGTTGACAGGGGGGTGGGTGAGTGAACCAGCAGTGGAGAGGGGGGGGTGGTGTGAGTGAACCAGCAGGGGAGGGGGGTTGGTGTGAACCAGCAGGGGAGGGGGGTTGGTGTGAGTGTTTGATTCCTATTCAAGAGAATTACTTTATATATAGTCAATATAGGCACAGAGGTAAATTTTTTTAACATTTTCTAACGGTGGTGTGCCTCGTGATTTTTTTCATGAAAAAAGTGTGCCTTTGCACAAAAAAGGTTGAAAAACACTGGTTCAGAGCATGCATTGAAGGATAACAAAAAGTCTACACTGGAAGAAAAAGAAGTGTTTCAGTATGGTACCAACTCAAGCAGGGGAACCCTGGAAGAGAGGGGGTTGGAAAGTGACTTACCATATGGTAAGTCAGCTGAAGGAAAAGATGTCCATATGGGGACAGAAACTATCATGGGATAGTTGTAACTTCCCTTCGTGGTAGTAAGAAGGGGAGAATTCTGTAACCCATGGACAAAAGTATCCTAACAGCTTAGCATACTGAAAAAGATAGAACCAGTGTAGAGTTTGAATAATAAACTTCTGCTAACAAGAAGTTAACTGTAGATTGCAATACACAGGAACCTATGGTTGCTGGTTATGATTAGACTGGCTAGAGTCTGGAGACTTCAGACTAGGATGAGATGTCCCTTGCTTGGGTACATCTGGAGGATGGGCAGGAGAAGGGTGAAACCTTCTTTTCTTAGAGAAAGAAGGTTTGGTAGGACATTTCCTACGTCCTGGGGAAAAAGAAGGCTTAGGATGGTTTCCAGAACCAGGGAAGTCAGCGGAGCAATGAGCAACCTGACGTAAAGCCTCTTTATTGAAGAGATTTTCTCCAGTACAAGGAGAGTTACCCAGTGTATGTTGTGCCCATCTGCTCAAGTCTGAAGCTTGCAGCCAGGCTGTACGACGTGCTCCATTGGCAATAGCAGAGGCTCTGCTAACAGACTCAAAAGAGTCTAGAGAAGCACGAGAAAGAAACCAAGAGATATTCCTGCTATGATTAAGAAGCAAGGAATAGTCAGTGGCCTTAGGCTCTGACAAAAAAGGGGACAAAAGAGATAATTTCTCTGTGACTTCCTGAAGTGTCAGGCTCATATAAAAAATATATGAGATAATCCTTGAAGCCAGCATAGAAGTTTGGAAGGTTTGACGTCCAAAGGCATCAAGTGCTTTAGATGCACGACCAAGCGGATAAGAAGAGTGCTTCTTCTTGCTTCTTACCTTCCTCATTGCTGATTCCACTACAAGGGAATGATGTGGAAGTTGGTTTTTCTGAAAGCCCGGAGAGGGAGGTACCTGATACAGAACATGCATGGCTGTAGAAGGCGAAGGAACCCTTAAAGGTGATTCCCAAATCCTCAGAAGAAGGTCCTGCAAAGAATGATGTAAAGGAAGCATTATATTTTCCTTTTCTGCAGGATCTTGGTTAAGAGTAGAGCCAGGAATAGGAATGGCAAGAAAGGTTGCCATGTCAAGGAGAAATTTCTGAAAAGAAGGATCTCCAACAGGAACTATTCCTGGGTAGGCTGAGGTTGAAGAAGCAGCTTGAGCACCAGAAGACATATTGGACTGGTGCAGAAAAAGAATCCTGCTAGATGGAGAACGATACTGACAGTTCTGACTCGAGGTAGTTAGTACTGCATCATCGGTTCCCGGTATCGATTCCAAGCTAGCCATAGAAAGGATCGATGGCACTGATGGAACTGCAGGAATCGACATCGATACTGATAGCGGTATCAGACACGGTAATACCATCGAAGCAGGTATCGGAGGCTGCTGAAGCGGTACCGAGGTAACCCGAGAGGCTTGGTAAATATCCTCGGTACTGCATAATCGGGAACGATATGGGTCGGTTCCCAAACGCGTCGGTACCAAGTCATCTAGACTGGATAGCGATTCCAGACTGGGCATCGAGGGGAGCAGGTCTAGCGATGCATGCCTAGAAGGTACCGACATCGGTGGTGGTATCGGCGATGCCGATACAGGAAAGTCAATCAGAGTGTTATCGATCGGTACCGAAGGTACCGAGGATGTCTGATGACAATTCCTGGTGAAGAGAGGAATACTCGACACCGATGCCGATGCCGGGGTATCGGTACCGCTCGAAGCCGATACCAACCCCGAACATGGCGAAGATAGAGGAAAGTCAATCTGGGTGGTATCGATCGGTCCCGAAGGTACCGAGGATAGCAGATGACGATCCGTGGTGAAGAGTGGAACACTCGACACCGATGCCAATGCCGGGGTATCGGTACCGCTCGAAGCCGGTACCAACCCCGAGCATGGCGGAGATACAGGAAAGCCAATCTGGGTCGCATCGATCAGCCCCGAAGGTACCGAGGACACCAGATGACGATCCCTGGTGAAGAGTGCAGCACTCGACACCGGTGCCGGTGCCAGGTTATCGGTACCGCTCGAAGCGGATACCACCCCCTGGCACGGCTCAGGTATGTTCTGTGAGGGGTGAGCCCCAGGAACAACCTGAAACCCCATGAATGCTTTGGAGCCCAAAGACTCCCGCCGGGGTTTTATTGCCAATGGGATCTTGAGGGCAAGGCCGGAGCCGTCATCATGCTGTGCATGAGACTTACCCTTCAAGAATTGGCTAGTCTTAACAGACTGTTTGTGGGTTACCTGATCCTGGAGAGAAGAAAAAACCGGTGTCCTCACTTCAGGAGGAAAAACGGCATCGAGGGAAACTCGAAAAAGGGAAGGTCTTCTCCCAACAGTACAGCCTGATGGTTCAGGGGAAAAAGGGTCAGGACCCAAACAGGTTAGACACCAAGCCTTGGAGTCTAAAAAGAAAACTATGTTTCCACAATGAAGGCACTTCTTAAGAGAAGAAGGCTCCATGTTGGAGAGGCCTGGTAGGCCCAAAAAGTTAAGACAAAAAACTGAGGAGAAAAAATGTTTCTAATTTTAGAAAAGAAAAGAATAAAGCACCGGCAGTACCGGTATCGGCGGGAAGAACAGCCACGACCACAAGAACACAAGAAATAAGAATTTTAAAGAGAAACGTTTCTGCGGTGACAGGAGGACGTCCTGTCGGCTCCGCGGAAAAACGAAAACTGAGGAGAGGCAGTGGGAAAGGCGGGAAGTCAGCGCGCAGGCGCAAGGGATGCTCCCAAAAGCTTTCTGATTGGATGCTGGGGAGCATTCCCGTGCAGGCTCCGTCGGTACCGATGTACCCATATGTGAAGACTCATTCCTGCTTGTTCCTGGAGATCAAGGTCGTCAGCATAATAGTAGGCAGATATTCCAAACTATTGCACCAAGAGGGCAAGTGGTGCCAGAAAAACATTGAACAAGAGAGGTGCCAAGACTAAGTCCTGGGGAACACCACAGTGAAGGGGGATAGGTTCAGAAGAGACAGTTGAGGTAGTGCAAGAGAGGACTGCATAAGCCTGAGAGAAGAGAGAAGAGTGAAACCAGTGGTAAACTGTGCCTCGAAGACCGGCTTCACGCAAGCGAGAGAGGAGGAGAAGAGAGTGGTCAACCGGATCGAAAGCTGCTGAGAGATCCAGAGATACCGCCACTGAGATATCACCACGATCGTGAGCAATGTGCATCTCACTGAGAAAAGCAAGAGCAACCGTTTCTACACTATGACCAGGACGAAAACCGGATTGGTGGGGGTAAAGAAAGTTTGTGGAGTCAAGGTGATGGGACTGTTGAGCAAAGACTGCTTTTTCGAGTATTTTTGAAAGAAAAGGAAGATTAGAAACGGGAGGGTAGTGGGCAGGAATGAGAGGGTCAAGTGAGGGCTTTTGGAGGAGGGGACGAATTAAGGCATGCTTCCAGAGATGCGGGAAGGTTCCAGTGGAAAGACTGGCATTAATCATAGTGAGGATGGAGAGAAGGAGGGCAAGAAAGGGTGCAAGAAGCCATGATGAGGGTACAGGGTCAAGGGAGCAAGTGGTCTTGTGAGAGGAGGTGATGGTTTTAATTTCAGAAATGGTGAGTGGATAGAAGGAGACCCAGACATGTGAGAGCGAAGAGACAGGGGGAGGAGAGGGCGGAAGAGGAGAGGATATTGGTGGGAGGGGGGGGGGGAACAGCATGGCAATGATGTCCTAAGGTTGAGGATCTTTGAGGTGAAGGAGGAGGCCAGTTGCAAAGGGTTAGGGGCTGACGGAGGATATGCTGGAAGAGAGCTGGACTGGAGTGCAGTGAGAGACCTGAGAACTGAATAGAGGTGACGAGTGGGGTTTGGGACAGAGGAAATTGTAGCAGAGAAATATGTTTGTTTGGCTAGGTGGACCTGGGCCCAGTAATGCGAATGATGTTCTTTAAAAGTTTGCAGTGTGGAAGGAGAACAGGTTTTCCTCCACAATCACTCTGTGCGACGAAGCTGGGAGCGGAGAAGACGAAGGCCAGAGTGATATCAGGGCTGCGAAGGACGGTGACGTGGAGGGCAGGGCCGTAATAGTGCTAACTGGTCTAGGGAAGCTGAGAGACTAGAAGTCCAGTGGGAGACCTGTGAGTCAGGGAAAAGGGAGGGAAAATCTGCAGAGAAGAGTTCCACAGCAGCTGGGAAGCACTGAAGTGTGAGAGGGGTAATCCAACGGGAGTACCGCGCAGGGACTAATGGTGGATCAATGGATGGATGAGGGGGGAAGGTAGGGCAGGGCAGCTGAAGGAGATATCGGAAGGTCAAACAATAATGATCAGTCCAGGGTAATGGTGTAGAGTGTAGATGACTAAGCAGAAGAATAGAATCAGTTGGAGTAATGACTAAGTCAAGGGTATGACCAGCTGTATGGGTCGGTATGTTCACATGCTGGGTGAGAGACAAATCCCGAAGGAGAGAGATAAAGGAATGATCTCTGGAGGAGGAAGGTGCTGTCTCTTCGGAAGAGCATGATGCTGACATTGAGAAGCAGGGGTATAAGAAGAAGAAGAATACTTTTTTGTAAAGGCAGTTTTCTTTGCTGCCTTCTTTTTAGCTGGGTTGGCAGTTGATCTAGAAAGCCTATTCAGGGTAATGTTCTCAGATGCTAACAGATGCTTTGTCTTGCCAATCCTTGCCAAAAATGTTTTCACCGGTGCAAGGAATATTACCCAACTTATCTTGAACCCATTCCTCAAGATCCGATGCTTGTAGCCATGAATTCTGTGTGCACCGATGCAGATCAATGTAGCTCTACTGGTGCACTCAAAAGTTGCTCTATTGAAAAATTGAGACATTCTAAGCATGCTTGACTAGAATGAGGTAGTCTGCTCTCTTGTCATCAGGAAGAAGAGACATTGATTCTAAATCCCTAGTTACTTCCTTGAGGAACATACCCATGTAGAGTATGTAGGAACTGATTCTGACTGATAGCATGGAGGCCTGAAAGCAACGTTGACCAAAAGCACTGCAGGTTCTCGATTCCCTACTCGGAGGGTTGGAGGAATTTGTCTTCGCGCTTTTGATTCTACGCTTTGCCAATTTCACTACCATTGAATGGTGCGGCAATTGTGTCTTTTGGAAACTGAGACATTCCGGTACCCGGTAAATGGTATCGTGCTGTTGAGTATGTGGAGAAATGGTAAGCAGCGTCTCCCACATATGCAGCATGAGGTCGTGGAGAATGCGGTGAATGGGAAGTGTGGCCGCTTCCTTAGGAGCTGTTGGGTATTGTAGAATTTCCGATTATTCAGCTCTAGGCTTTTTCTCTGATGTCACTATTACGGAAAGGCCCCTGGCAGCATCGCGTATAATTTCTTGAAAAGACATGTCCTCTGGCAAGGACATGCAACGTTGCAGAGACGGAGACGGGTACTCCGGTAGGCTCTGTAGGCCTCATGTACCAGCCGATTCGTCATCCGATGAATCAGATTCTGAAGACTCCAAGTATCGACGGGTGGGGTGTTCGCACTCCGTCAGAACTCTGTACCGAACAAAATAGTTACTTGGAACCTGCTTAGCCAGAACCTCAGTACCAGAAATGGATTAGAGGACAGGCATGGGTGGTAGTGTATCGGGTGGCATGTAACCTTGCACGGTTTGTACCGATACCGAAGACTGTGCCGATGTTTGCGGAACAGACTGTAAAGGTTTTACTGGCACTGAGGCTGCCAGTAAGGCCGCAAGGTTCCACTCGATAGACAGGATGTGCTGATCCATGGAGCTTGCCAATGCTTGGGTATCGGTACTGGAACTGAAGGCCACGATCCCTGACCATGGCATCAGCAGCTCTCCAGAGGTGGAGGCCTTGAGAGCATTCTGGGACCCTACGATGGCTTTGGAGGAGGGGTCCTCCAGCCAGGGCTGTTTGGCCGTTGTATCCCCCTCCAGGGCAACGCCCAAGGCATCTCGATGCTTAGGAGGAGATCTACCTTGGGGTTGTTGCCAGTATGAAAACTTATGTTTTGATACCTGATATCTATGGGAGTAAGACGATACCCTCGATGATGCCGATGCTAGAGAGAAGGCATCTGAGACAAAGAGGGTACCTAACTTTGCAGCCTAATTCTGTAGGCCTCTCTTCATCATCTTCCTGCAAAGGGGACATTCTGAAGGCTGGTGGTCAAGACCTAGGCATTTTAAACATCAGTAATGGGTGTCTGTGGCCGAGATGGTACTGCCACACTTAGCACATTTTTTAAAACCACTAGTTGATTTTTCCATTGTGTCAATGACACAGTGGAAGGCCTGGGTCTAAAATGGTGTTGAAAAGAAAGAAAGAACAGACAGACAGGGAGTCGGCACCAGCGTCAACAGGAAGGCAGATGCAAGCCACAAAAATATGAACAACAGGAATTTTCTGCAGTGACAGGATTTGCTTCCTGCCGGCTCCGTGGAAAACGAAGAACTGAGGAGGGAGAGTGGCAAAAGTGGGAAGACAGCTACGCAGGTACAGTGGGATGCTCCCAAAAGCTTTCCTACTGGATGCTGGGGACTGTTCCCATGCAGGCTCCGTCGAACCGACGTCACCCATATATGAAGACTACATTCCTGCTTGTTCCTGGAGATTGAGATTTACCATCCGAATAACTGAAGGTTAATAAGTGAGGGTTTTCTCACGGTGCATTCGTGATATAAATTTGGAAAGATACGCTTGTTTGCTTTGAAAATGAAAGGTCAATTACCAATATTGCCCCATGCATTCACTATCTCAAAAATGCTATTTCATACAAGGAACAGGTCTCAGACTGGAACGGGGAAATCACCAATGAGGTAAAACCTCTGAACAGCGATCCCCTTCTTTGCATCAAGGACCCTAAGTTCCCTTTTTTTTATTTTTTTTATTTTATTCATATTTTATATTAATATTTGTAAAAATCAATGTCTTGCAATGAGTTAAGAACTCTTGCCACTACATTCCAAACTTTTGTTCTGTTAACGCCGCGTTTCTTGAGATGAGATGAACACGACGAAAAGAGATGGCAGAATAGAGAAGAAGCTGCATGTCTTCAATAAACTGGTATCCCCCGAGGAAAGCGCTTGGTCGGTGAAACGCACAAGCGCTGATGACTTGCGTTGGGACTTGTGATAAGGAAGCTTATCATAGCTCAGGAAGGGGCTATAGAAAAGGTGAAGTGTCTCTGAACAAGCAACCTGTCAGTGCTGGTAGAAATGAGAAAACAGAATTTTGCCATAAAAGACTACCAGTCCCAGAATGCACCAAGTTTCCAACAGCCATGAGAGGAGCTGAAGTGAGAAAACGTGTGTTCAATCAAAAGGGCTATGAGGTAATCCCCAAGCACTCATTGCAAAGGGCAGGGCTTGATTCATCACAGCTGCGCTGTGCTAGGATGGAACACTCATCTCAAAGGGCAAGGCCTGATTCAGCACAGCTGCGCTGTGCTAAGGGGGAGCACTCATCAAGGCAGAATAAGAGTAGAGTTTATTCTACAGATGACCATCTTCATGATCACCTTGGATATCCAGAGAAGGATCATCAGTTTCATCTGAAGGATCATCAGAAGCAGAAGCCAAACCGGACGGACAGAGAGAAAAAGAAACCCTCTGGAAGAAAGAGGAGAAAAGCCTTTGAGAGGTCTAGAAGAGTCCAAAGCAGTACATATACTGGGAGGTATTCCAAGGGCCAGCATACACCATTGGACTGGGGAAAGCCAGAGGAATGGTGCTGCAGAGCTAGGAATCACCAGAGGATACCTGTGAGGGAGACGGCTGCACGTGGAAGGGACCCTAAGACCTGTGCCAGAAGGTATGTGAAGAGAGATCCAGTGTCCAGGGATCTGGATTGGAAGGCTGGACATAAGAACTGGACTACATACTGGCCAGGCTATATAGAGAGGAACTCTAACAGCAATGGAAGCTCAGGTATGAACACTGATCTATGCCTTAGCTATAACCTTGAAAGACAGCAGGGAAACAAGTATTCTCCTGAAAGTGCTCCATTGAGAGATTCATCTGTGCCAATCCATGATATTGAACCCATGCTTGTTGAACAAGGGGGAATAATAGCAGATGAAGATCCTGTTTATATGGACTGCTCTCTATCTAAACTCCGTTGGTAACTTTCTGTTATAAAGTACAGCAACCATCACAAAGAAATATAAACTTGTTCTTTAATCTACTCAGATAAGCTCCTGAAGCAGGATTTGACCCACACAGTAGAAAGCAAGCCAGCTAAGGGGTTTCAGCTGGATAACTGCTAGCAATTAAGCCTTACCTAATTGCTTGTGAGCTAGGAGAGAATCACTTCTGAATCTGTGTGGGAAGTAATCAGAAGTTAACCTGAAAAGAACAGTTTTTTTTCTTTCTTTGTGGCTTTTCCTTTGTTAGATATATGCTAAGAAAACATTAGCTAATTGCCTGACAAGTTTAAAGGTTGTTTTCCTGATTTTGATTTTGTTTTTCCAAGTTAACACTGAAAGCAAGTAACCTGATTTATGTGCTACCAAGCATATCTGTGTTGGGAGAAATAACCCCATAAATAAATATCTTATTGGCTTTACCCAAGAGCACAACTAAATTATTGTCAGCAGCTGTGTCTGGTGTGAATGAACTACATTGCCCACAATACCTTGCAAATCATATAGATATATGCACTTGCCAAGACTGTGAAGATTCTCACCCAGGTAGCCGTCTGACAGACTACAGTTTAAAATTTTCAGATAAGAAAATAAGCATTTCTCACTACTTTGTATGACTGTGACATTAGCTACATATGCTTTGAACATCTTAGTCATTATTGACGTTATGAACTTTTCAAGCCTGAGCAAGCAAGTAGCAGCAGAAAAGTTTCGGAGTCATTAACAGAACAAAAGTTTGGAATGTAGTGGCAAGAGTGCTTAACTCATTGCAAGACAATGATTTTTACAAATATTAATATAAAATATGAATAAAATTAAAAAATAAGAAAATGGGAACTTAGGGTCCTTGATGCAAAGAAGGGGATCGCTGTTCAGAGGTTTTACCTCACTGGTGATTTCCCCGTTCCAGTCTGAGACCTGTTCCTTGTATGAAATAGCATTTTTGAAATAGTGAATGCATGGGGCAATATTGGTAATTGACAGGTA
This sequence comes from Ichthyophis bannanicus, assembly GCA_033557465.1. Taxonomy (NCBI): domain Eukaryota; kingdom Metazoa; phylum Chordata; class Amphibia; order Gymnophiona; family Ichthyophiidae; genus Ichthyophis; species Ichthyophis bannanicus. The sequence goes on from CM066032.1 coordinate 647,384,094, forward strand.
TATTGATTGTTCCCATAAAAACCCGACAGGAGAGAGTTTGTTTGAAAATGAAAGGAGCACCAGAAAATATTTATCTTTCTTTGGTTTGATGTACAAAGTTCCAGCAAAACTAGGACATTTCCCTGTAGAATTCACCATACAAAAAAAAAAAAAACGATTCTGGTTTCATCTCAGTAACATAAATCCTCTCCAGTACCAGGCATATTGTGACATAATACAAAACTCTACAAAAGTCCTTCAGAACAAAACAATCCTACCATTCCACAACAGCACGAGTGAGGACCTACCTACAAAAAGGCAGCACTCTAAATATTACAGTGAGCCTGATAAAAATCAATACAATCTATTGGGAAAATTGAACAAGCCAGATAACAGATCCCTACAAAAACATTCAAAGCCAATCAGACTGTACAAGCGGTGCAACATCAGAGAAATAGAAACGATGCATTTCCACCCATGCTGTGCCAAATATTAAGATAGCAAATATAAATTCCAAAAACTAACATATTCCAACCACTAAAATTCATTTTTCTACTTTTGTTGTCTGAATATGTTGGTCCCAGCCTCTGGTTTCTGCTTTCCTTAACTCTCTCTCCAGGACCTTCAGATCATTTGCACACTTCTTTTCTCTTGTATTCTTCCCTTCCTCCCCTACATCTATCACTGACAGTGATCTTTTCCTTTGAAATTTTTGTTTCTCTATCCACTTATATTTCAGTCCATTTTACAATCCAGTCTTCAGTCTCCCTCTTTTTACCATTTTCCATCTCTTTCCCTCACTCTGGCCCTCTCATTCCATATCCCCTTATTCTCCAGTCTCACCCCACCATCTCCTCTCTCTACCCTCTTTGTTCAGCATCTTCTCTCTTTTTCTTAATCCAGCTTCTCTCTATTCCTCCCTCCATCTAGCTTCTCCTATCTGTCTTCCTACTTCCCCCAATGTCCAGCATTACTCTTATCTTCCTACTCACCTTCCCATGTTCAGCATCTCCCCTCTATGTCCCTATCTTCCCATTATGCCCAGCATATCCACTCTATCTTTGTACTCCTCCTTGTGTCCTGCATCTCCCTTGTCACCCTATCCCCCACTCTATCTCCAGCAGCACCCTTCTGTGTCCCTACTCCGTCACTCCTCCCATATTCCGCAGCATCTCCCTTTCACCCTGTTTCTCCATGCCCAACATCTCCCCTGCCATCAAGTTTACCCTCTGTCCAACACGCCTCCCCTTCATGTCCAGCATCAACTGCTTTGTGTCTTTATTCTTCCTTTGTCCCCCTATGTCAAGCCAGAATATCCCTAATTCATTTTATCATTATCTTCTCCTGTGTTCATAATCCCCTCCCTCCAATCCTTTTCCCCATGTCCCTATTAGTACCTCCACCACTGATGTCCGAGCCTGCGGTAGCAGCAATAGAAAAGAAAAAAGAGCAGAGCCTTTCAGTCAATGTGTGACAATGACTGCTCTGCCGATCAGGCCCCGCTCCTACGAAATAGGAAGCTTGCGTCGAGGGGGAGGCCAGGACCAGGCTGCAAAATGGTGCGCACCGATGACTCTACTGGTCCCTCCCCTGCCCCTGCTGCAAACCTAAGAGGAAAAGGGTATCATCAATGGTGTGCCACAAGGACCGGTTCTTGGTTTAATTCTTTTCAATATTTTTATAAGCAATGTTGCAGAAGGGCTATTAGGAAAGGCTTGCTTCTTTGTGGATGATACCAAAATCTGCAATAGGGTGAACACTCTGGAAGGAGTGGTTAACATGAGGAAGAATCTAGCAAAGCTTGAGGAATGATCTAGGGTTTGGCAGCTAAGATTTATTGATTAAAAATAAAGGATCACGCATACTGGCTGTAAAAACTCAAAATAGCAGTAAAGGGGTGATATTCTTTTGTGCACAAAAGACAAAGAGGAGCTGGGGATAGCCAAACAGAAAAAGCAACAGCAGAAGCCAGAAGGATACTTGGTTGCATATGGAGAGGAAAAAGATCACAGTACTTCTGTATAAGTCTTTGGTGAGATTTCTTTTGGAGTATTGTATGAAATTCTGGAGTCCGTACCTTCAAAAAGATACAAACCAAATGGAGTTAGTCTAGAAGGTGGCTACTAAAATGGTCAATGGACTTCATAGAAAAGCATTTGAGGACAGACTTAAAAATCAAAATATGCATACTTTGGATGAAAGGTAGAATGAAGGAGGCATGACAGACTCATTCAAATAGTTCCATGGTTTCTCCTAGGACAAGCAGGATGAGTCAGCCACACTTGGTGACGTCATCCGACGGCGCCGAGACGGAAGTACTCTCCATAGCTCAGAAGGGCTTTTGCCCTTCTGAGCATGGGCCAACTGGCCCCACCCCCCTGCCCGCCCCTAGCTAGCCAGTTTTCACTTCTTCCGCCTTGCCAGCAAGACGGACCTCTCTACTCTCCACAAAGATTACCATCTAAAGAAAAGAGGAAAATCCCCCCTATTTCACTTCAATTTAATACTAACGCTTTCTTTCTACATTTCTACAGAAAGATGATTTATATATCATCAGAAGCAGAATTCAAGAAGAACTACTCATGCTCCAGGAAGAAGCAGGAAGCTCCCAGACGGGAGTAGTCCACGGCAGCCCAGGACGTGCCAAATTGGCCTCCGTTCCCGGCTAGCCTCCTACCTCTCTCTCCCTTTTCCAAGGGCAGAAGAATCCCAGACTAAGGACTTGGTGGGAAGATAGCCCTCGCGGCAGCCCGGGACGTGCCTGAAAAGGCCTCCGTCCCCGGCCAGCCTCCTCTGCTCTGCTATCGCACCGGAGAAGGAAACTTGCAGCCTGCCTCGGCGCCTAGATACTTCCCGGAGTGCACAGGGGCGTCAGAGGCAGGCCGCCACTAGCAGGAAGTTAACCTGCACCTCCAACCCCACTGATGATCAAAACCCGGCACTCAGACGCATCGTCTTCAGCTCGGCACGCACAGATTCCGAGCCGTACCTCCGGTTCGCGCACCGGTCCCCAAAACAGAAGCATGGGGCATCCTGACATATCCTGCCTATGCTGATTCTCCCATATGGTGCCCTCCCTGGATGGGAGGCCGACAGGATCACACTCCGAGGCCAACCATGCTACCTGCCTCCCCTGCTTCCCAGTATCGCTGGTTCAAGGACGGGTCTCTTATATGAAACAAACTCGTCCGGGAGTCAGCTGAGTGAGTCAGACGCCGTTCTGCCGCCGATCCTATCCATGGTTGTGGCCTCCAGCCAGGGGTGGTACTAGGCCCAGGACTACAGCCACCTCTTGTTCCACCTTAAGGAACTGGAGCCCTCTGCATCTAAGACTGGGAACGCCATTGGTTCAGGTACCAACAACACTGTGGTGCAGGACACCCAGCATGCCCTGGGGAATCATATTGGACCTTCCAAAGCACGCTGGTCCCTCGGCCAGCTTGATCCCCAGCCGTGAGCACCATTGCCAGTAAACCACCAGCAGGCCGTGAACAGGTCAGGGTCCCTTCCAGTGACTGGCCGAAACATCCTATACCTATCACGGCTCATCAAGCAGTAGGTTTTTCCGGGACCCTGCGCCAAAACCAGTAGCCAATAGGATACAGGCCAAACCCACGCCGGTGTAAGCCAGCAAAGCACAGGAGCATTACCCCGATACATCCACCGGGGTCTCTCTTCATCCTGCATAGCAGCCCAGCTGCATACCCGGCCTCTATATGACATATCTCCACTACCAGTGGAGGAATGGCCTAGTGATTGGCACATCTTTTCAGCTCCGACAGGTAGACCTCGGGTACATCACCTAATTTTCCGGGAAGTTGCAGCACAATGCTACACCCTGGTCACTTACTGTCAGGTGTCTTACCGTGGCCCTGTGTTGCAGGGTAGGCCACAGAGCATATTCGCCAACCCGAAATATTAGAAGCTCTGAACTCCCCTAAGCAACCTATGCTGGCCCGACTTCCTTCGCACTCTCCAAAAAAAAAAAAAAATTTATTTATATAATTATTCATATATATATATATGGGGAGTGTAAGACAACTACCAGACTGATCAAGCCACATTCCATCAGGTCCACATTACCAGCATGATTGCTTCACGAGGGGTATGAAGCTACTTAGGACGCCCGTCTGTGAACTATGTCACGACTCCCGGGTCCAAGCGTGGGCTCAGCACCTCGCTGGCCCGCGTCTGCGGCACCTTCCTTATTACGCGACAAGCTACCACTTAACAAAGAGGGAGGTGATAGGGCACAAACAGTGCCATCAGCTGGCCGGGCCCCACAGAGCTAGCCACGATGGATCTCTTCCTTGGAGACCCGATTGACCGAGGGCCACCTCTAGAGTGGTGACAGCGCGGTACAATCCATACAGGCCAGGGTGGTTCAGGCAAGTCTCAGCTGTGGCTCCCAACCCCCCCCCTTTCATCAAAGGCTCTCACAAAGGCTCTCATCAATAGGCTCTCACCACTGTCGACTGAACAACAGCCTCCCTCAGACAAAGGCGGCCGCTCGAGGACTTGGGAATGGCACATGCCCTCTCCCACTTGCCTACCAGCAGGTCACCAATTAGTCACAATGTCCTACCCTGACCTAGCGAAACCTGTCCCATAACGAGAAACCCTTCTGACGGTCATGCCAACTATGGTAAGCAGCGCCCCCCCCCCTTGGGGATCCCACTTTACCATTAATTTCTGCCACCCAAGGCATCGAGGAGCCAACATGGCTACGGTATGGCGCCGCGCACACGGCTAGTGCCCGGGACCAAAAGGTCACATACTCAGGTCCCAGATGAAGGTCTCCTTCCAGCTCCTGCCACCCCTGTCACCCACCCTGTCTCTCTGGTGGTGCCGGCTATGGCCGCAGGTGGGAATACAATGCATCCCTGTTTTCCCGGCATTGCCTATAGACAAAGCTTGGACCACCCTTAATAACGCTCTGGACAACGCTTGGGACATCCCAATGGGGGCACGAGCCTAGTGGTTAGGACCATGAGGCACGTACCAAGTGGTTAAGATCACTACTTTGGGCCTGTAAGTGGGTAAGTCTCTTGCTACATGCATCTGCGAGTTCATGCACCAGCAATTGCACTCCAAAGCCATCCTGCCTCCTATCTTCCCTCCAACAGACGATCTTTGTACTGACAGCCAAGCGCCTACCGACAGGAGGCCCGGCACTTGACATAGTGACGCTTCGGCTCCCAAAGCACATGGCAGCAATTGGATGTCTTCTCCTTCCCAGGTTGCACCAACTAGAACCCTCCACGAGCCCTCACTGCTACTGTAGATTGCAGTAAACACCGCCCACTGCACCGTTCCACCACCAGACCGTCAGGGAGAGCTACACGTCTCAGGAGGGACCTACAAGAGCTAACCAGCCTCAGCTTCAGGTGGCTTAGCATCATCCTCAACTAGCCAATGCCTGAGCTATGCCTGCTCATGTTACTGCTGAAATGAAGTTGCGTGGTTAAGCGCCGTCGAGTCGCAGTCACCTCTTGACAACCCTCGGGATAGTTGTCCAAATTCATTTTCTGTCTCCTGTAGGGCTGCTCATTGTGGCATACAGGCAACCCCAGCTGCTGTGATTATCTGGACCCACTTTTACGTTGACCGATCTTGCGGGACGCTCACCCACCAGGAGGCCTGGCACGCATCCAACGCGCAGTCCTCCAGAAATGAGCCACTCCCCGGATCAGCTACACACCACGCTTCCTGGGAGGAACGGAGCCCCACGGAAACAGGATGACACACGGTCGCGTGATCACACACCAGCGTCAAGGGACCCAACCCTGTTTCCTTCTACACAGGACTTTTTTCCAACCCTGTTTCCTTCTACACAGGACTTCCATTCTCCAAGGAGGCCCTGTCAATAACTAACTATAGCACCTCCTGCCTAGACCGGACAGGAGCCTCAGCCAGGCAGGAAAATCACTGGCTCCAGACTCAACACCTTCCCCCCATGCATACTGTGCCGGGGTCCAGCGTGAGAGAAACCAACACCCGGTCTTCTGACAACACCGTTACCTTAGATGCCCCATCAGCAGAGCAGTTCTGGCTATGGCACAGATGCCAGCAGCAATGCGCAAGCATGCAGGGAGTGTGATATGCACCCTGAATGCAGGGTACGATTGGCTTCAACCCTGCAGTGCAGCTGTGCACAGTATTCTGTTCCCAACAGTGGCCAATCTAGGTCATGATATCCTGCCATTCTATCGGTTCTCATTAAAAAAAAAAAAAAAAAAAAAAAAGAAGAGGGAGAAGCCTCTCTTATTAGTGATGTGTTAAGTGATGTGTTAATACTCCCTTTTTGCACGCGTGGCCAGCTTAGTTATCTGCTGCCCAGTGTTACCGATGCCTCTGCTTCTCATTATGGTAACTGCTACTGCGACGTACCTACATATCTTACGGCGCAGGCGTGCCTTATCACACCCTATGCACATGCGTGCATCTCGACAGCGGTGACCCCACACTACTACTGCTACTCGATGACATGCACAACGGCAACGTGAACCCCGCTGCACATGCGTGCCTCGTTTCGCACCCTCTGCACATGCATGCATCGCGACAGCGGTGACCCCGCACTACTACTACGTCTAGATGGCATGCATCACGACAGCGGTGAATCCCGCACTACTACTACTGCTAGATGGCATGCATCACGACAGCGGTGAATCCCGCACTACTACTACTGCTAGATGGCATGCATCACGACAGCGGTGATTCCCGCATTACGCATGATGCTCGATGGTGAATCACGCTTTACTAGTGCTCTAGGTGCCTGCACATCTGTTACCGCACAGGCGTGCCCTGCAACTGCACCTTATTGCTTCGCGACTGCGGTGAATCCCACACTACTATTGCTCGATGGCGAATCCCGCACTACTATTGATCGATGGCTGAATATCGCACTACTACTGCTCGATGTGACTACATCTCCAGGTGTACCCTTAACTTCACCCTCTGCACATGTGTGCATAGCATCTGCAAGCCAGCATACGGGTAGTTTCACTCTCTGCACATGTGTGCATCGCATCTGCATGCCAACATACGGGTAACTCACCCTCTGCACATGTTTGCATCGCAATTACAAGCTCATACGGAAGGGACCTTCCTACTGTGCCCTCTCACAACACTGCTACTGCACATGTGTGTATCGCCACTGCAGTCTGACAGGTTTCCGTTGCAACATTCTGCTCCACAAGGCTCTTACTAGCCCTGAAGTTGTGTCTCGGCCTTCCCCCATCCACCACAGTGTGTGGCAGCTTGGGAGGCACCAAGTGTGGCTGACTCATCCTGCTTGTCCTAGAAGAAAATGGAGTTACTTACCTGTAACTGGAGTTCTCCGGGGACAGCAGGATAAGTCAGCCACACATACCCGCCCACCTCCCCTGGGATGGGGTCTGCCTCTGTCCTAGTGCCCGCCTCCTAGCGGAAAAAGGCTCAGCTAGTGACGAACTGGCTAGCTAGGGGCGGGCAGGGGGGTGGGGCCAGTTGGCCCATGCTCAGAAGGGCAAAAGCCTTCTGAGCTATGGAGAGTACTTCCGTCTCGGCGCCGTCGGATGATGTCACCAAGTGTGGCTGACTTATCCTGCTGTCCCCGGAGAACTCCAGTTACAGGTAAGTAACTCCGTTATATATATGCACAGGAGGCAGGCCTCTTTCAATGGAAAGGGAAGCACTGGAGTGAGGCATCATAAAATGGGTATGAAAGGGGAAAGACTCAGGAATAATCTAAGAAAATACTTCTTTATAAAAAGCATAATGAATGCATAGAACCTCCTCACTGTGGAGGTGGGAGAGATAAGGACAATATTTGAATTTCAGAAAGCATGGGACAAGCACAGAGGATCTCTAAGGAAAAGGAAGGCACTGGAGAGATGAGCTGTTGGTGTATATAGGCTTATTGGATAGGCAACATGGTCTTTATCTGATGTTATTTTCTCAATTTCTTTGTTCCTGTTTTGGATTCCCACTGTCATTTTTGTTAACTGCTGTTAAGCAAAAGTCAACCCATGGCAACCCTCTGGATAGTTTGTCCTCAACTGCAAAGATTCAAAAAGGCATTAAAGACACACCTATATTTGTTAGCCTTTGGAACTACTGTATCCCCTGAGTAGGTGGTGCCATCAGTCTGAGATGTGGTAGTCCTTGCCTGTTGAGTGTCTGGGTTCCCACCCTTATCCTACCTGTTACCTCCCTCCTCCCCGTTCTATGATTTTTTTTTAAACATCTTTATTATCCTTTTCAACATACATCACAACACAACTGAATCATGCCCGATGTGCTACACATGCTTCAGGGCTGTAACAATCCTCATCAATTCCAACAACAGTTCAAAACATGGCACCCTGTTGCCCTTGCTCCAGACATTGAGGCATTTATACTTTTTCTCTACCTCCTCCCGTTACTATTGCCCAGTGCCATTCCCCTCCTCCCCCCTCCCCTCAGAAACTGCATTTGAAATCTATTCCAGAGCCATTTGTATCGCAGCTACTTTGGGGTTTTATGGTTCCTATATTGGTATAGCTCAGCTTGTGCCAGGTTGTGTAGAGCATTGACCCATTGTTTGAATGCCGGCAGCCAGTCCCCCACCCATTGTTGCATGATAACCTTTTTGGCTCCCCAGATGCCCAATAAAATGAATTTACACTCCACTTTGCGCATTTTAAGCACCTGCAGTGGCACGAGGTCCCTGAGCATTAATAATCCATATGACCATTCTATATGCTTTTGGACTATATATTCTATCCCTCTTAGAGACTTCCGCCAGGGTGCCACTAGCCCTGGGCATTCCAAAAATGCATGGCGGAAGGTATCTGGCCAGGATCAACATTTCTGACAAGTTGCTGATTTCCCTATGCCTAACTCTGCTCCCCGGGCTCTCGTAAGGTAACTACGATGCAAGATTTGATATTTCATTCCTTACTAACGACTATTGCTTGTGACCTCCTTTGTTGTCTGGAATGCTCATTCTAACTGCTTTACGTGGACTTTGTCCTCCACGTCTTCTGACCACTGGGTGGCCAATGGCTCCAAATACTGGGAATCCAGCTTCTCCTGTAACATCCTTATCCAGTTTTAGAGAGTGCTCAATTTGGGTCCTAGCTGACGCAAGTCATCATCTGCTTCCATGCTCTCTACGTTGGCCGGGTGGTCTCCTCGCAGCCCATGACAATAATGGCGGTTCTGCAAATATTGATAGCAATGGGAGGTCTGTAGTCCAAGCTTGTCCTGGACACATTCAAAGTTTGGGAATGTCGTCCCCCCCTCCCCCCCGACTGCAAGAGTCGCCCAATATCCAGGCAGCCTGCTGTTTCCCACCATCGGAACTGATCTGCCTCCACCCCCAGAGGGAACCCTGGGTTCCCTATAGTTTGCATAAATGGAGTAACCTGCCAATCTGGCTGGCCCGTCACTGTCCACCACCGCCAAGCTATCCTCAGCATGCTTATCAAGGTACTAAATTCCTTTGCTGCCAGGCCCACCCTTGTGTGGTGAAGCATGTTCAGCAAGTGATAGGGCCGACTCCAGTGGTCTAGGAGACCTCTTGGTGCATTGTGATGCACCTCATGTCCAGTTTCACATATCCAACACATTAGTGCTGCTACATTATGCACCCATAGATCTGGGAGGGTCATGCCACCTTTGTGCCGTGGGAGAATCAGCTTATTTTAACCTATGTGAGTTCACTTTCCATATCACAGGAAACTTCAAAATATGCCTTTTAGTTGGTCTATTTCCGCTCGGCGCACCCATATAGGGAGCATCTGGAGTTGGTAAACAACCTTTGGGAATATGACCATTCAGATTAATGCGACCCGCCCGCTCAAAGACAGGGGCAGGTCCCGCCATTTTTCAGAGGCATTTGATTTGTTGGATTTTATCTTGTATATTCAAGCGATAAACCACACAATGGTCCACCTGCAGGTAGATAACCAAATATTTTAGAGGTTCATTAGACCAGTGGAAAGGTACCTCCCAGGTTGGCAACTGCTGGCTTTTTACGCTCCCCACTACCCAAAGCTTCTGACTTATCTGCATTAATGTGAAGTCCTGAAAAACCTCTGAATGCTCTCAGAAGACCCATCAACCCCTCCAGGTTCTGCCTACTGTGTAGCATACTGATCAGCATATTGTCAGCAAATATGCTGACTTTACATTCCTGCTTTCCAATGCTAGCTCCCTGGACTTCCAATGTTTCTTTGAGTTTAATTACGAAGGGTTCTAATGACAGGATAAAAAGCAGGGGCAAGATGGGACAACCCTGCCGGGTACCACGTTGTAACTCGACGCTATCGGATAACTGGCCATTAACTAGTATCTGTGCCCTCGGTCACGAGTATAGCGCTGGCACCCATCTGATAAGCCGCTCCCCCAGCACAAAGCGTGGGAGTACCCAAAACAAATAGTCCCAATCTAATCTGTCAAACACCTTTTCGGCATCCAACCCGATTAAGGCTACTTCTTGTCCCCTCATTCGGCATTGTCGGAAAAGAGTGAGCACTTTCACCAGGTGTGCTGTTGTGCACCTCCTCTGAATGAAGCCCACCTGGTCAGGGTGTATCAGCTTAGTTATAACCCTAGCCAAGCGGCGTGCCAAGATGCCCGCTACCAGTTTCAAGTCCTGATTTAGCAGGGATATCGGGTGATATGCATTCAGAGTGTCACCCTCTTTACCTGTTTTTTGTAATAGTACTACAAGAGTCTGGTTGGCATTTTGATCAAAGGCCCCCCATGCTCGGGCCACTTCTCCCATCACTACCAGCGCTGATGCAGCTGCCATTCCTAAAATTTTATAGAACTCTGGCCCGCGGCACCTTAGCCGGTTATAGCAGACTAACCCCCTCCAGTATCTCTCCTGTCGAGAGTGGCCTATCTAACAGCATCTGTTCCTCCTCAGTGATCTGTGGCAGATTTATATCACATAAGTCATCTTCCCTCGCTTGTATGTCAGCGGGCTCCACGCTGTAAAGTTTTTGGAAGAATTTGGTGAATTCACGCAGTGTCATATCAAGGGTGCCATCTGCCTTCCGCAGTCTCGTCACTGTGTGGCACATCTTAGTGGATTTAACAAGATAGGCCAATAGTCTACCAGCTTTATCCCCCCCACTGATATAGTTTATATTTGCACAAACATATGCTATATAATGCTTTTTGTTGCAGCAGGGAATTAATTTTATTACATCAAGCTCTGTTGCTTAGCTTGATCCCTATGCACCATATACTGGACCCGACATTGTCGCAACTCTCGCAATTCCTGCAAGAGGCGCTGGTTGTATTGGCGGTACTTAGCATTCACAAATCCTATGATCCTTCCTCTAAGCACTGCCTTGGCAGCTTCCCAATACGTAACTGGTCCTACGTCCTCCATGCGGATCTCCGCTTCATACTCCTGCCAACATTTATGCACAAACTGGCAGAATTGGGGGTCTCGACTCCAGGCCAGATTAAGATGCCAGATCTATCCCCTCCCTCTGATTGGCCCTTCAATACCACTTGTACGACAATGTGGTCAAAGATCACCACGGGTGGATCTCACTATTCTGGAGCTGACAATTCACTCCATCAGGAAGAGATAGTCCAGGCAGGCCTGCGTTTTATGGGAGCTAGAGTGATTGGTACATTCCACCCCCTTTGGGTAAAGGGTGTGCCACTCATCTATGAGTTCTAATTCGTAGCACAAGAAAATTTATTCCTCTATTCTCATGACCCCTGGGCACCATGCAGTGCAGTTCACAATCTATGATAGGGCCCGCCACTACATTGAAGTCATCCCCCAAGACCACAGAGTATTCAGATTGATCTGCTAATTTGTCTACAATCTCCCTGAAGACGCTATGCCTGTATGAATTGGGCCCGAAAAAACTTCCCAAAATCACCTTCCTGCCTTGGAGCACTCCCCAAACCAGAACGTTTCAGCCCTCTAGGTCTGGAATCACCTGGTGAACCTTGAAGTTGACTTTTTTCCAAAGAGAATCACCACTCCCTGTTGCCTGGTCAAATAAGCCGCCCAGTGGACTTCTCGCACTCAGTCTCTCCTCAACTTCCTGTGCTCTCTCTCCGACAAATGGGTTTCCTGTAAAAGGGCCATGTCTGCTCCCAGTTTCCGTACGTAAGTTAATATTTTTTTCCCTTTTTAAGGGTGAGTTCAGGCCGTCCATATTCAAGTCAACACCTTTAGTTCAACCAGTGTCCCACAACTCCTGTATGTAATGCCAACTATATAGCATTTTCCCATTTCTGTTCTATGATTTTGTGTATCCTGATATTGGCTTTTCTTTCTTTACTTTCCTGTCAAAAATAATGGCGCTCTCTCTTTTATATATGTTTTTTCTTTGTATATTTTTTATTTCTTACATTTTTTAGTTTGAATTTATTGTAAACCACATAGTTTGAATACAGATCTGTGGTATATCAAATAAATAATAACTAACCATAAATTGTGTTTGGTCTTCAATCAGGCAGCTAATTGTTGATAGAGTGGCATCCATAGCTGCTACTATTGCATTGATTCATTGCATTGACCTTCAACCTTGCCAAGCATGTCTTTCTCTAATGATCTCTCTTCGTCCAAAGTATGAAAGTTAAAGCCTTGTAATTTGAGTTTCTAAAGAAAGCTTAGGTTTGATATCTTGTTCTTTGAGCAATCCATGGTATACATAATATTCTTTGTCAGCACCCTAATTTGAAGGCATTAATTTTCGTCCCGTCTTTCTTTTTCACTGACCAACTTTTGCATACATGACATTATTGAAAATATCATGGCTTGGACAAGTTGAATCTTTGTATGCAGAGAAGTTTCTGTAATTGAGGTTCTTGTCTAGGTCCTTCATAGCCATTCAGCCATGAGCAATGCAGTCAGATTTCTTGACTACTTGCCGTTTCTTGATTGATTACACAGGTACACTAAAAAATTTTTTTTTAAACTGCCTCTAATGTTTCGATTGATTTTTACGTTTTTTGGTGCGCTGAATCCAAATCTGGTAACCAATTTGCTCCATCACGTACAGATGTTTTGCTACATTGGGTTAGCAGTTTGAGGTGAACGTTTCAGATTGAGTGCGATCGAGATAAAAGTTTCTTGGATGAATTTTTTATACTAATTGTTTAGTAGTTATTCAAATAAGAATAAAGAAAATTGTAACAAGGCTGCACATAAGAATAGAGTAATGTCAACAAAACACACTGTGATGGTAGCAAAATTGTCTGCACTTAAAACAGCCACATACATGTGCACAAGCATTGAGCATATAAGAGCGAGGTTAGACACAAAACAAAGCAAAGAAATGTGCAAAAAATGTTGTACAGGTATGTATGTAAGAATAGAAAACGCAAACCACACCATTGCAATACATGAAGACAAACACCCGATGGTGTGAAAATAAAATTCTAATAAATGAGATCCAACACTGTGGTAATAACTAGCAAATTTTTATTTCAAAGTTTAGTAAAAACACGATATTTGTCAACACAGTTTAGATTTTAAAGTCATTCTTAGGTCAATCAATCTCCTGGTGGGCCCGTTTCTTCTTCCCCCGAATGCTTCTCTTGGTGCGCTGCTTGGCGTATTTTTCATCTGGGGTTTCCCGCAGCAGCAACCAGCAGAAATCAGCCATCATAGTGGTGTTCCATCTTCCTTGGTACCTTCTCTCTGCGTTCTTGATGTCCTGGTGAAACCTTTCACCTTGTTCTTCACTGTACGCCCCCAAGTTTTCGGGAAAGTAGTTCACATGGGAGTGCAAGAAATGGACTTTCAGGCTCATGTTACAGTCTTGTTCTTTGAAGGCATTGAGCATCCTGGCAACAATATCCTTATAGTTCTCATCCCGCCTGTTCCCCAAGAATTTGAGAACAACATCCTTGAAGGAATCCCAGGCTTCTTTTTCCTTCTCAGACATCGTTTCAGCGAATGCTCCATCTGAAATGAGTTTCCTTATATCAGGGCCAACAAACACTCCTTCCTTTAGCTTTGCTTCAGAAAGTCGGGGGAACTTTGAGCAAAGGTACCGAAAGCACTCACCATCTTTTGGAAGGGACTTGATGAATTGCTTAATGAGACCCAACTTAATGTGGAGAGGTGGTAATAGAATTTTATCACGAGGTACCAAGCTCTCATGAAGAACATTTATCTCACCGGGTCTCAAATACTCCCGAATTGGCCAGTCTTTTTTCCCCCAGTGTAGGTCGCGGGCCCGGCTATCCCACAAGCAAAGGAAGCAGGGATATTTGGTGAAACCGGATTGCTGCCCTAATAGCATGGATAGAATTTTAAAGTCTCCACAAATCATCCACTTATGCTCATCATAACGAATCTTCTGAGGAATCAGGGCCAAATTCTCGTATTTTTCTTGGAGAATAACAGAGTGAGCAATAGGAACTGAAGCGAATGTGTTGCCATTATGAAGAACACCTTTTATGCTGTCTTTTGACGAATCAATGAACAGCCGCCATTCAGCAGGATCATACTTGAGTTTAAACTTTTCCATCACTCCGTATATATCGTTGCAAAATACCAAATCTTCCTCTTTGCTGAAATACTTCAAAAATTGTGTCTCGCGGTTGCGGTACCAATAAAAAGTTGTTCCTGGTGACAATAGATTTTTCTGTTTAAGCCGAGAACCTAGCAGTTGGGCAGCATCTTTTAGGAGTCCTAAATCCCGGACTAAATCATTCAATTCAGCTTGAGAGAAAAGTTCAGGTTTCGGATCTGGTTCAGTTTCAAACTTGGAAGTACTGGACTCATCGGGAAAAGCCATCTGATGAGTCTCATCATGATCAGAACCGTCCACACAAATATGATCCAAAGATTTTGGTGGTTCAGGCACAGGTACTTCGTTGCTATGAGGCATAGGCCTAATTGCTGAGGGAAGGTTGGGGTAACTTATTACGTTCTTATTTTTTAAGTTGTATCCCTTCACAATGAAAGAGCAAAAATAGCAGTCACTGCTGTGGTCTCTTTGTTCACGCCACATCATAGGTATTCCGAAACGAAATGCTTGTTTTTTACCTTTCATCCATAAGCGTAGATCTTCCTCACATGTCTTGCACACTTTGTGAGGAGCCCACGGTTTGTCTTGATCGCCTAACTTCAAACCGAAATAGGCGAAATATACTTTTTTAATAAAAGCAGAAATGTTCCTCTGCCGCTTTTTCACGGTATATTCCCCACAAATAAAACAAAAACTGTCCGGAAAGTTGACGCAACCTCTGGCTCAGTGAGCCATCACAAATACACAGCACTGCAAACTACAACTGTAGTGAACCACTTCGGAATAAAGCTGGATTACGACTGAGCAAACAAAAGATAATAATGAACTTGCAAGAAACTGAAATTTGACAGGAACGTTCATGTCGCAACCACCGTGTCTGAGCGAGCGAACGAGGCGAGGCGAACAGGAAAGAACATGCGCCAGCGCGAGTACTGGATTTAGCCCCCCGCCTCCCAATTGTCCTGTTAATGTATAAAATGAATACAAAACACTCTAAAATATCATGAGGGAGTGTTTCTAGTTAGTTAACCATTACAACCTCTATTTTGGGCCAAGAAAATAAACTGCAGTCGGCTAAAAAGAAATTATGTGAACATTCCTTATATGGGTAAGAAATCTAATTTTGCAAGAAAACATGATGTGATGGAACATTTTGGCTATTTTTCCTGGATTCAGCACCCCAAAATCTATAGGAATCAGTTGCAAAACTGGAGGCAGTTTTTTGGTAGTGTACCTGTGTTATTGATCCAAGCAAGTTAAAGTTGTCCACTATTTCTGTTTCTTCTCCATCAAGGATGAAATGATTTAGTTTGTCTATTGCCAGAATCTCTGTCTTCTTCATGTTAAGCTGCAGAACACCTTTGATAAGCAGATGTTTCAGATCACCTTCTCTTTGAGCCAGTAAGGTGGCATCATCAGCATAGCGAAGGTTGTTGAAACATCCAATCTTCACACTTCTACTGGATTCATGCAGTCCTGCTTCTCTGATGATTTGTTCTGCATATAAATTAAACAGGTAGGAGGAAAGTATGCACCTTTACTGATTTTAAACCATTCTGTTTCTCCTTGTACTGTTCGAACTGTTGCTTCTTGATCAATGTAAAGGTTATGCATGAGAACTATCAAGTGCTATGTTATATACATGTGGCCCAGAGTTTTTCAATTTTTACACAACCAAAGACCTCATTGAAGTCAATAAAATCCATGGAGATACCCTTTTGGCATTCTCCATCTCACATACGTGATGTCTCTTGTACCTTGCCCTTTCCTGAACCCTGCTTGTAGTTCAGACAGTTCTCATTCCAGGTATGGCTGTACTCTCCACTGAATGATCTTGAGTAGAATCTTGCTGGTATGTGAGATCAGAACCACTGTGCAATAAATTTCCACAGTCAGTCGGATCACCTTCCATCAGTATTGGTATGAACACAGATCTTTTCCAATAAATTGGCACGATGTTATCTGCCAAATTTCTTGGCAGAGCCTTCTAAGTATTTTAACAGCTGCATCTAATTGCTCTAATACATCAGTGGAAATTCATTTATTTATTTTCTTTATTTAACATTTCCTATATACCACCTTTCATGATATCAAGGCGGTTTACATTGAACAAAATGAAATTACATTGAACAGGGCATTATAACTTGGAGATAACTATTTTACAGGGAACATTGGCAATGGAGGGTTAAGTGGCTTGCCCAAGACCACAAGGAGTACCTGTGGGACTAGAAACCCCAGTCCTTCCGGCCCAAGGTTGCTGTCCTCTAGTGGGATTGTGTCATTAATGCTTGGTGCTTTGTTCTTTGATAATGCCTTCATTGCTGCTTAGACTTCTTTCATCACCAATGGCTCCCGATTGTAAGGTACAGGTTGAAAAGGCTGTTGATCCATTTGATCTTTATTTAATGATTCTGTATTCTTTCCACCTATCTTGATCTTTAATGTTTTCTGTTCAGAACTCAAGCATTAAGAATGGGAAGAGAAAACGTTTTCACAAACGAGCTATTATGTTACTGGAACATGCTTATGTAGATTCAATGTTTTATGAGTTGTAATTGAAAATATGCTGTACAAATCTACAGTATGTGAAAGACTGAATTATTATCCTTTGTTTAATGACATGTTCAACAAAAATACTAAAATAAAACCCCAATTCAGTTTTGTCCTCTCTGATCATACAACAGACTTTTTTTTATAGTAGGGAAGGTAATTTTCAAAAGCAATTACAGAGGTAAAAGGCCATGTTATCTGCGGAAATGGGTTTTGTAGAACTGCCCACCCAATAGACAGGTAATCTTACAGGCATACAGCCTGTACTTCCATAAGTTTATCTGGACTAAATGAAGATGTTCCTGGGGGCAGGTTAGAGCAGAGTTCACAGTTATGCATTTCCTTTTGAAAAAAAACTTTTTTTTAAATTTTATTTTTACCATTTCACATTACATAGAAGAAACAAAATAGAACATGACAATATCGAAGAAACTAACCTAAAAGAAATCAAATATACAAAACACCACATTCAACAATTTACCAAGACCACTTCCAGGAGGTGCTATTTAAGAAAAAATCAAACATAAACCTAATAACAGCCTGATAGGTCCACAGAAACAACCTAAGAAGAAAAATTTAAAAAGCCCCAAAAATAAACTAACCCTTCCCCTTCAAAAAATCTAACAAATGATCAACTTCCCCAAAGACATAGCGCTTTCCTTGAAAGAATACATGACAGTTGCACGGAAAGTTTAAGAAAAATTTAGCCCCAAGAGCCAAAACACGTGGACGAACCTCCAAAAAGGCTCTCCGACATCTTTGCGTGGCCCTTGAGACATCAGGAAAAATTTGAATAGATTGACCGCAGAATTTTTCGAACTTCTTCTTAAAATAAGCCCGAAAAATTTTCTGCCTATCCAAATCAGAGACCAACGAGACCAATAAAGTAGCTGGCGTAGGTATCTCATCCTGAGATGATTCCAAAAACTCAGAAATATTTAACGAAGACGAGGGTCTCAAATCCTCCTGTACACCTTCTACACTAACCTTATCTCCAACTAAACCCCCCAAAGGAAGGTAATATATTTTCGATATAGCAATCGCCCCAAAGGAAGGTAAAGCACAGTTACTTACCTGTAACAGGTGATCTCTGGGAACAGCAGGAATTAGTCCTCACATATGGGTACGTCGGTACCGACGGAGCCCGTGCGGGAAAGCTCCCCAGCTTCTTAGAATAGAAGCTTTTGGGACCTCCCACTGCACATGCGCACTGCCTTCCCGCCTTCCTGAACAGCTCTCCTCAGTTTCGAGTTTATAGCTGAGTCAACAGAGAGAGGACAGGAAGATAGATAGATAAAAGATACAACTCCTAGGGGAGGTGGGTGGGTTGTGAGGACTAATTCCTGCTGTTCCCAGAGATCACCTGTTACAGGTAAGTAACTGTGCTATCTCCAGGAACAAGCAGGAATAAGTCCTCACATATGGGGACTCCCTAGCTTAGATGCATGGGATCCCCTGTAAAGGTTCGCCATCTTCGTATGGATCTCAGGCATCCATTCTGGGAAGGTGGGCAGGAGTTGTTTAGGAATGGAACAGGTGCTTGAGGACAGCCTGGCCAAACAAGGCATCCCGGCGGGAGTCCTTGTCCAAACAGTAATGGGCTGTGAAGGTATGAACCGAGGCCCAGGTAGCGGCTCGACAGATCTGATCTATGGAAACAGAGTGCAGATGAGCCATAGAAGTTGCCATGGCCCTCACATTGTGAGCAGTGACATGGCCTTCCAGAGAAATGTTTTTGCTCTGGTAAGCAAAAGAAATACACTGAGCAATCCAATTGGAAAGTGTACGCTTGGAGACTGGAAGTCCCAAATGGGAAGGATCAAAGGCCACAAAAAGTTGAGAAGACTTTCGATGTGGCTGAGTCCTATTAAGGTAAAAAGCGAGAGCTCTTTTACAATCCAGAGTATGAAGGTTCCTCTCTGCATTGGATGCATGAGGAGCTGGAAAAAAGACAGGTAGATATACCTCTTGATTAAGATGAAAAGGCGAGACCACTTTAGGCATAAAGTGGGGATTCGTCCTAAGGACCACCTTATCATGATGAAATCTTGTGTAAGGTGGATTAGCCACTAAAGCCTGCAGCTCACTGATGCGGCGAGCCGAAGTGACTGCAATGAGGAAGATGACCTTCCAGGAAAGAAATTTCAAGGAGGTGGAAAACATTGGCTCAAAAGGTGGCTTCATAAGTTGACCGAGCACTAGATTCAAATCCCATGCGACCGGGGGTGGTCTGATGGGAGGTTTAGTGAGAGTCAGGCCTCTCATGAATCTTGCAACAAGAGGATGAGAGGAGATAGGTTGTCCATTTATATGTTTCAAGGATGCTGCAATAGCACTTAAATGGACTCTTACCGAATTCGTCTTGAGGCCTGCATTGGATAGATGCAGGAGATAATCAAGAAGAGAATTCAAAGGAAGTGCCAGAGGGTCAAGACCCTGCTGAGCACACCAAATGGAAAAACGTTTCCATTTGAAAGCATAGGAACGCCTGGTAGAGGGTTTCCTAGAGGCAGAAAGGATATCTTTCACTGGTTGGGAAAGATGAAAGTCTTGAAGGCTTAAGCCTTCAGTAACCAAGCACTGAGGTGAAGGGATTTGGGGTTTGGGTGCCACAAAGTCCCCTCCTCCTGAGACAGGAGGTCTGGCGCAGCTCCCAGATCCAAGTAGGATCCCTGGGAGAGCTGTAGAAGTAGAGGGAACCACACTTGGCGTGGCCAGCGTGGAGCTATGAGGATCATAGTTCCATGATCCCTCTGGAGTTTGAACAGAGTCTTGGGAATCAAAGGAATGGGTGGAAAGGCATATAGGAATGCCTGATTCCAATTCAGGAGAAAGGCGTCCGTAGCCTGAGCTCCCTGACACGGAGTTCTGGAACAGAACCGGGGAAGTTTGGCATTCCACGGACTTGCAAAGAGGTCTATGTCCGGGGTCCCCCATTCCTGAAAGATTCGGTTTATTTGGTCCAAATGTAGGGACCATTCGTGTGGCAGCAGAACTCGACTGAGCCTGTCTGCCCGAGAGTTTTGAACTCCTGGGAGATACACTGCTAGCAGGTGAATCTGATGCTCTCTGGCGAAGGCCCATAGTCTTAGAGCTTCGTTGCAAAGCGACAGAGAGCCCGTCCCTCCTTGTTTGTTTATGTAAAACATGGCCACCTGATTGTCCGTCTGAACTAGGACAGTGAGGTTGGCTAGGAGGGAGTGGAAGACCTTGAGGGCAAGGTAAATTGCTCGCAGTTCCAGAAGATTGATATGAAGGGTGGTCTCCTGTAGAGACCAAGTGCCCTGAGTGGAGAGAGTTTGCAGATGGGCTCCCCACCCTGTTTGGGAGGCATCTGTTGTGAGGGTTGCTTGGGGTAGCAATGGTTGAAATGGAGCCCCCAACAACAGATTCTTGGTGGAAGTCCACCAGTGGAGGGACCAAAACAGACGATCGGAGGTTTGTATTTGGTCTGAGAGCGCTCCTGACGCCTGAGTCCACTGAGTGGCCAGGGTCCATTGAGCTGCTCTCATATGAAGACGAGCATAGGGCACCACATGCACTGTGGAGGCCATATGACCCAGTAGGCGTAGCATTTCCCTGGCTGTCAAGTGAGTGCTGGACTGAGCTTGGGAGGCCAAACTCAGGAGGCGCTGGCCTCGAACATGTGGAAGGTAGGCCCTTGCAGTGATGGTGTCCAACTGGGCCCCTATGAATTCTAGAGATTGAGTAGGGATGAGTTGGGACTTGGGAAGGTTTACTACCAGTCCCAGATACTGCAAAAGGCTCCTTGTGTGGTCCAGGGAAATCTGGGCCTGTGACTGAGTTGGAGCTCGGATGAGCCAGTCGTCCAGATATGGGAAGACAAAGATTCCCATGCCTCTTAGAAATGCGGCTACGACTGCCATGCATTTTGTGAATACTCTTGGAGCAGAGGCTAGACCGAAGGGGAGTACTCTGTATTGGAAATGTTTTCCCTGAAACAGAAAGCGAAGATACTTTCTGTGGGATGGATGGATGAGTATATGTGTATACGCATCCTGTAGGTCTAGAGAACAAAGCCAGTCCTGACCCTGGAGGTAAGGAAGGAGAATGCCGAGAGACAGCATTTTGAATTTCTCCTTGAAGAGAAATTTGTTCAATTCTCTCAGATCTAGGATTGGTCTGAATCCCCCTGTCTTCTTTGGAATGAGAAAATAAGGGGAGTAGAAACCGGACCCTTGTTGAGGAAGAGGAACCTCTTCTATGGCCCCTTGGGCAAGAAGAGAGGAAACCTCTTGACCCAACAGGGTTAGGAGAGATGGGGGAGAATTGAATGGTCTCACCATATGATGGGGAGGAAGGCTGGAGAAATGAAGTTTGTAACCCTCTCGAATGATAGAGAGGGTCCATTGTTCTGTTGTGATTTGTTCCCATCTGGGAGCAAAGTGAACCAACCTTCCGGGTATGGTGAGAGGTTCTGGTTGTGTTAGAACCAGAAGTGGCAAGTTCCCTAGGAGCAAGTCAAAACCCCTGAGGGGTTGGAGCCTGCTGAGCTACAGTAGCTGCTGCAGGCTTAGCTCGTGCTTGTTTGGATTGCTGACGCTTAGCAGTATAGCGAGGTTGAGAAGACTGCTGGCCAGTATTTGAAGCAACTCTGGCCTTCTTATAGTAAGGCCTTTTAAAAGACTTTTTCTTAGTAGGAATTGAAGTGGACTTTGAAAGTCTTTCCAAGGTGGCATTTTCAGCATCCATCTGGGTGGCTTTGATTTGCCACTCTTCCCCAAATAAGTTCTCACCTGTACAGGGCAGATTCCGTAAGCCATCTAGAACCCAAGGTTCCAGATCAGAGGCCTGGAGCCAAGCAAGACGTCGGGCTGCAATAGCAATGCCCGAAGCCCTACTGGCTCCCTCAAAGGAATCATATGCTGCCCTATTAGAGAACTTAGAAACCTCTAAGAGTTGTTTCACTAGGGAAAGGAATCCCTGCTTTTTATCCTCAGGGATAAAGGGGGCAAAATGCCGCACCTTTTTGGCAAGTTCCTCCAGGAACATGCCCATATAGAGACTGTAGGAATTAATCCTGGCTATAAGCATACTAGCCTGGAAAATTTTCCTACCAAAAGAGTCCAAAGTCTTACATTCCCGTCCTGGAGGGGTGGAAGAGTGCCTTTTGGTACTCCTAATCTTCTTCATTGCAGACTTCACCACAATAGAGTGGTGGGGCAATTGAGTCTTTTGGAAACCAGGAGAAGGAGGGACCCTATACATGGTGTCCAACCTACGGGAATAAGGAGACAAAGTCAAAGGATTTTCCCAGAAATCCATCAGTTGTTCTTGAAGGATTTCATGGATAGGCAGGGTAACTGCCTCCTTAGGGGCCTTTGAGTATCCCAAAATATCCAGTTTTTGGATCTGGGTTCCTTTTCAGAGGATGTGGTAATAGAAAGGGCTGTAGCCATATCTAAAACAAAGTCCTGGAAGGACAAATCCTCTGGAGGGGACATTCTCCTTTTAGGAGAAGAGGGCTCCTCAGGTAAGTTGAGTGAAAACTCAGCAGAATCATCAGAGGAGTGAAAATCCTCAGAGGAATCGGTGCTTTCCTCTAACGCACGATACGCGTACCGATCGGTATCGATATCGGGCGTATCGGGTATGGAACCGGTATGGAGCGAAAGCCCATACGGTACCGACTTGCGTTTAGAGGTGGACGGCCTCGATACCGGCATGGCGGACGATACCGGTATCGGGCCCGGAACCGCTGAAAGCGGAACCGATGGCGTTGCAGCTTTAATGAAAGCCATGACGGCCTGCTGCATGGACTGTACAGTATCGCCCATGGACGCCATAGCTGCCTGGATGTCGGTACCGGAGTGACCCGGTACCCCAGAGCAGGCTAACAGGTGATCTGTCGAGGCCGTAGCATCGATATCAACCTGAGACCCCTGAATTGGCGTTTTTGGAAGTTGGACTTCCCGCCGGGGTTGTTTGGCTGGGGTAGGGTCCTCAAGTTCTAAGCTAAGAGCCTCTCGATGCTTTGAAGGAGATTTGCTCTTTGAGGACTTGCCCACAGAAGGTTTGGTTACCTGAGATCCATCCGGAGAAGAAGAAGACCTGGATGACTGTGATGCTGTATTCTCTGAAGCAAACAGCACATGGAATTTGTTGGCCCGGTTCTGCAGCCCACGTTTAGACATGTGGGAGCAAGATGGGCAGTCCGGTATGGAATGGTCAGGCCCCAAACATTTCAGACACCAGTCATGGGTGTCTGTGACTGAAATAACAGCATTACATTTGGTACACTTCTTAAATCCAGGGGCTGGCTTCTCCATGAGGAGAAATTGAGTAGGCCGAGAGGCCTCTCTGAAGTGACCAAAAAGCTAAAAAATAAGAAAAAAGAATTATAATTTTTTAAAGAAAGAAAGAAAAGACCGGCGATACCGGTATCGGTATGGGGAAGGCAGGTACGCGGTCTAAAGAAACAAATAAAATAACAATTTCTTCAGCGGTGACAGGAACACGACCTGCTGGCTCCGCGGAAAAAGAGAAACTGAGGAGAGCTGTTCAGGAAGGCGGGAAGGCAGTGCGCATGTGCAGTGGGAGGTCCCAAAAGCTTCTATTCTAAGAAGCTGGGGAGCTTTCCCGCACGGGCTCCGTCGGTACCGACGTACCCATATGTGAGGACTTATTCCTGCTTGTTCCTGGAGATTATATTTTTGATATAGCAATCGTCCTTTTGAAAATTTTAAACATTACACATGTAAAACAGTTCTGAAAATTTGTGGGCACCAAAAGAGCAGGTGTAACAGTAAGTACATGGTTTCCCTGAAAATCCATTCAGATCCACACAGAGAGAACTATATCATCACTGTTCCTGAAAAGCACTGGGATCATGACCCTAAGAGAATTACAGAGAATGAAGAGATTATGATCACCAGGGATACCCCCATTTCAACCAATAAAAAGTTGGATGCAAGGAAGTCAGACATAATGGTAAAGGAGAACACAACCAGAACAGCATTGATTATAAGAGGCGTCAGTCCCAAGTAACAATTCTGTGAATTGCGTTGAGATCTTCAAGTACCAAGAAATGCAGTCAGAGACCAAGAAAATGTAGCAGAAAGATATCAAGTTATTTCCCATGGTGTTGGGTATCACAGGCTTGATTAAGAAAAATTTCCAAGCACATCTTGATAAAATACTCATACATTTAACAATTTTTCTATACCGTCTTATCTTTTAATCAAGGTGGTTTACATTATAACTTCAATTATTACAGAGAACTTGCATGAGAAACAATAAAACTCGTAATATACATATTACAAACTAGAGAAGGCGGCTCTCTTTGGCATGAAGCAAGTACTACACTCAGCATTAGCATTAAATTTGAGAGAATGGGATCAGACTCCACATACCCTGGGCTTAGAAGTGAGGTTCAGGACTGTCATGGTATGCACAAAACTAACCAATTTGGAGAAACTGCCCTGAAAGAACTATGCACATACTACAAATATGGGAAATATAGGGAAGGTAATGTTATAACAAGCCACCTGTTGTGCAACAACTATGCGCATAGGTTGCACTAATTTTTAAAAGGCAGGTACATGCATTTTTTTTTTAGAAAAAAGTACTCCACAGAACATACTTGCACACTTTTACATTTAGTACACACAAATTTCCTGCCTTATTTTATGTGCATATTGTGTAAAATATACACATATTCACTAACTCTTCCTTCAACCCCAGCTTCCCTCACTTTGGGTAAACTTATGCACTTGCAGGCTGTACACACAGGGCCCAATATTCACAGGGTTTAACATGGTGAGTAAGTAAATGTATTGTTACTTTCCAGGGGAACACATTTGTATTCCAGGATGTTTCCCATCATGAGAAATTTCTTCTAGATAAGCAGAGCTCTTAGTGGTGAGTATGGTCCATGAATATGATTTGCCTCTCAATAAGATCTACCATAAAGCACAGTTACTTACCTGTAACAGGTGATCTCTGGGAACAGCAGGAATAAGTCTTCACATATGGGTACGTCGGTACCGACGGAGTCTGCGCGGGAACGCTTTCCAGCGTCCAATCAAAGAGCTTTTGGAAGCATCCCACCACGCCTGCGTGCTGCCTTCCCGCCTTTCCCAACTGCCTCTCCTCAGTTAAGTTTTAAAGCTGAGACAAAGAGAGAGAGAGAGAGAGAGGAAAGGAAAGATAGATAGAGATACAACTCCTAGGGGAGGTGGGTGGGTTGTGAAGACTTATTTCTGCTGTTCCCAGAGATCACCTGTTACAGGTAAGTAACTGTGCTATCTCCAGGAACAAGCAGGAATGAGTCTTCACATATGGGGACTCCCAAGCTAAGATGCCTGGAGTTCCAGCATGTTATAGAATGGAACATGCTATACCTAATAACACCAAGCATCCTGAGGATGGAGGGTAGGAGTTGAAAAGAGAAAGGTGCTGTGGGAAACAGCTTAACTTAGCATAGGACTGCAGACAAGAAGTCCATGTGGGGATGATAATGGTCATCAATGATATTGAAATGAAATATTGCAATATGGACCTCCCCTAATAGGATTTGACAAAAGTATGGAGGTCCATGGGATCTACTGGGGAACCCAGTAGAGGAATCTCGAAGAGGACCTCACTGTAGGAAAAAACAGTAGAGGTCAGAATCCTGAAAGGTAACCCCAGTAAGAAAAACTGGGGTAGTACAAAAACGGTGGGCCTTCAGCGGAAGGATTTAAGACAAAAACCGAGCTCTTTTAGCGGCAGAGTGGCTCACTCTTAGGAGCAAAAAGAGAAAGGCTAACCGATTTGGACAAACAGGTACAGTCCTTATGGGGAGAAAGGGTATGGGAACCCCTTGTATCCCAAAAAGAGAGGACAAATGCCTGAGGCGTTAAGCCTGTGAGTAAAGGAAGATCCGCAATATCTCTCCGAACTGAGGTAAGCTTGGAGAGATATTGGAGCATGGAGAGCTTCAGAGGTACCCTAAACCCTAAGGTTATGGTATAAAAGTTGTTCACTACCACAGGAGTGGTTGTGTGTGTAGAACCCCAAACCTGCTGGATAGCATAGGAATGGGTAAGCCCATCTGTCGGAATCATATAGCTATATGAGCATAGACAGTCAGATAGATAGGTATGTGGATACATATCTATCTGTAATAAAATATCTCGACAGATACATATATACATATATATACACATATATACACACACACACATATATATATATATATATGTATACGTATAGATATATAGACAGACATATAAGAATATATCTATAGTGAGATATGGAAGGGCATAAAATACACACAAAAAATAGATATGAATATGTGGAGAGGAAAGATTCATCTAATAACAAGGAGGTGGAACCTACTTGAGAAGATATATAGAGAATCTATTCCTCCTGGTTATGACCTGCAAGGATGTTAGCTAGTGAAATAACCAGGACAGGTACGTGAAAAACAGAGGATAATCCGAGTCTGCAGCCAGCAAGTCCAGAGTCTTCCAGAACTCTAGCATGGTAAGAGGACAGAAGACGCATAGAGATGAGATACCATGTTGACCTGCTTAAGGGCAAAAGTATCATGCGTTCTTACCATGAGGACGAGCTGCAAGGAGAAAGCACAGTTACTTACCTGTAACAGGTGATCTCTGGGAACAGCAGGAATTAGTCATCACATATGGGTACGTCGGTACCGACGGAGCCTGCGCGGGAAAGCTCCCCAGCTTTTCAAATGAAAAGCTTTTGGGGCCTCCCACTGCACATGCGCGCTGCCTTCCCGCCTTCCTGACCAGCTCTCCTCAGTTCGAGTTTAAAGCTGAGACAATAGAGAGAGAGAGGACAGGAAGATAGAGGAATAGAGAGACAACTCCTAGGGGAGGTGGGTGGGTTGTGATGACTAATTCCTGCTGTTCCCAGAGATCACCTGTTACAGGTAAGTAACTGTGCTATCTCTAGGAACAAGCAGGAATAAGTCATCACATATGGGGACTCCCTAGCTGAGATGCCTGGGAGATCCCCCTCCAAGGGTAACCATCTTCGGATGGATCTCAGGCATCCATTCTGGGAAGGTGGGCAGGAGTTGTTTAAGTATGGAACAGGTGTTTGAGGACAGCCTGACCAAACAAGGCATCCCGGCGGGAGTCCTTGTCCAAACAGTAATGGGCTGTGAAGGTATGCACCGAGGCCCAAGTGGCTGCTCGACAGATCTGATCTATGGATACAGAGTGAAGATGAGCCATAGAAGTGGCCATGGCTCTCACATTGTGAGCTGTGACATGGCCTTCCAGAGAAATGTTCTTACTCTGGTAAGCAAAGGAAATACACTGAGCAATCCAGTTGGAAAGTGTGCGTTTGGCGACTGGAAGTCCCAAATGAGAAGGATCAAAAGCCACGAAAAGCTGAGAAGACTTTCGATGTGGCTGAGTTCTATTGAGGTAAAAGGCGAGAGCTCTTTTACAGTCAAGAGTATGAAGGTTCCTCTCTGCACAGGATGCATGAGGAGCCGGAAAAAAGACAGGTAGATATACCTCTTGATTAAGATGAAAAGGCGAGACCACTTTAGGCATAAAGTGGGGATTCGTCCTAAGGACCACCTTATCATGATGAAATCTGGTATAAGGTGGATTTGCCACCAAAGCCTGCAGTTCACTGATGCGGCGAGCCGAAGTGACTGCAATAAGGAAAAGGACTTTCCAAGAAAGAAATTTCAGGGAGGTAGATACCAATGGTTCAAAGGGTGGCTTCATAAGTTGACCCAGAACTAAATTCAAGTCCCATGCTACCGGAGGAGGCCGGATGGGAGGCTTAGTGAGGGTTAGGCCTCTCATGAATCTTGCAATAAGAGGATGAGAGGAAACAGATTGTCCATTTATAGGTTTTAAGGATGCTGTAATAGCACTTAAATGGACTCGTACTGAATTCGTCTTGAGGCCTGCATTGGAAAGATGCAGGAGATAGTCTAGTAGAGAATTCAAAGGAAGTGCCAGAGGGTCAAGACCCTGTTGAGCACACCAAATGGAAAAACGTTTCCATTTGAAAGCATAGGAACGCCTGGTAGAGGGTTTCCTAGAGGCATAAAGGATATCTTTCACTGGTTGAGAAAGATTAAACTCTTGAAGGCTTAAGCCTTCAGTAACCAAGCTCGGAGATGTAGGGACTTGGGGTTTGGATGCCACAAAGTCCCCTGCTCCTGAGACAGAAGGTCTGGTGCAGCTCCCAGGTCCAGGGAGGAGCCCTGGGAGAGCTGTAGAAGGAGAGGGAACCACACTTGGCGTGGCCAGCGTGGAGCAATGAGGATCATGGATCCGTGATCCCTCTGAAGTTTGAACAGAGTCTTGGAAATCAAAGGAATGGGTGGAAAAGCGTACAGGAATTCCTGACCCCAATGCAGAAGAAAGGCATCGTTGGCCTGAGCTCCCTGACACGGAGTCCTGGAACAGAACCGGGGAAGTTTGGCATTCCACGGACTTGCAAAGAGGTCTATGTCCGGGGTCCCCCATTCCTGAAAGATTCTGCGTATCTGGTCCATATGTAGGGACCATTCGTGTGGGAGCAGAACTCGACTGAGTCTGTCTGCCCGAGAGTTTTGAACTCCTGGCAGATATACTGCCAGAAGATGAATTTGGTGCTCTCTGGCGAAGGCCCATAATCTGAGAGCTTCGTTGCAAAGCGACAGAGAGCCCGTCCCTCCTTGTTTGTTGATATAAAACATGGCCACCTGATTGTCTGTCTGAACTAGGACAGTCAGGTTGGCAAGGAGGGTATGGAAGACTGTGAGGGCAAGGAAGATTGCTCGCAGTTCCAGAAGATTGATATGAAGGGTGGTCTCTTGGGGAGACCAGATTCCCTGAGTGGAGAGATGTTGAAGATGAGCTCCCCACCCTGTTTGGGAGGCATCTGTTGTGAGGGTTGCTTGGGGCAACGAAGGTTGGAAGGGGGTCCCCAACAACAGATTTTTGGAGGATGTCCACCACTGGAGAGACCAAAACAGACGTTTTGAGGTGAGTACCTGGTCTGACAGCAGTCCCGATGCTTGAGACCACTGGGTGGCCAATGTCCATTGAGCTGCTCTCATATGGAGACGAGCATAGGGTACCACATGAACCGTGGAGGCCATGTGGCCGAGAAGTTGCAGCATTTCTTTGGCTAACAAGTGACTTCTGGACTGAGCCTGGGAGGCCAAGCTTATTAGCCTTTGGCCTCGGACCAGAGGGAGGTAGGCCCTTGCAGTGGTGGAGTCCAATTGGGCCCCTATGAATTCCAGGGACTGAGTAGGGATGAGTTGGGACTTGGGAATGTTTACCACAAGTCCCAGATATTGAAGAATACGCCTTGTGCGGTCCAGAGAAATCTGGGCTTCTGATTGAGATGGAGCTCGGATGAGCCAGTCGTCCAGATATGGGAAGACAAAGATTCCCATGCCTCTGAGAAATGCGGCAACGACTGCCATGCATTTTGTGAATACTCTTGGAGCAGAGGCCAGACCGAAGGGTAGTACTCTGTACTGGAAATGTTTTCCCTGGAACAGAAATCTTAGATACTTTCTGTGGGATGGATGGATGAGTATATGAGTGTACGCATCCTTGAGATCTAGAGAACAAAGCCAATCTTGACTCTGAAGGTATGGAAGGAGAAGGCCCAGAGAGAGCATTTTGAATTTCTCCTTGAATAGAAACCTGTTCAATTCTCTCAGATCTAGGATAGGTCTGAAGCCCCCTGTCTTCTTTGTTATGAGAAAGTAAGGGGAGTAGAAACCTAACCCCTGTTGTGGAGGAGGTACCTCCTCTATTGCCCCTTGGGCAAGAAGAGAAGAGACTTCCTGACCCAACAGGGTCAGAAGAGATGGGGGAGAACTGAATTGCCTCACCATGGTATGGGGAGGAAGGCTGGAGAAATGAAGTTTGTAGCCTTCTCGGATAATAGAGAGGGTCCATTGCTCTGATGTTATTTGCTCCCATCTGGGAGCAAAGTGAGCTAGCCTTCCAGGAATGGTGAGGGGCTCTGGCTGTGCTAGAGCCAGAAACGGCAAGTTCTCTAGAGGGAAGTCAAAACCCCTGAGGGGGTTGAGCCTGCTGGGATGTAGCAGACACTGCAGGCTTTGACTTTACCTGCTTAGATTGTTGACGCTTAGCCGCAAGGCGAGGCTGAGCAGATTGCTGGCCAGTATTTGTGGGAAATCTGGTCTTGTTATAGTAAGGCCTTTTAAAAGGCTTCTTTTTGGTAGGGGTAGAAGTAGACTTGGAAAGTCTATCTAGAGTGGCATTTTCTGCATCCATTTGAGCAGCTTTAATCTGCCAGTCTTCCCCAAATAAGTTCTCACCGGTACAGGGCAGATTCCTGAGGCCTTCTACAACCCAGGGTTCTAGGTTAGAAGCCTGGAGCCAAGCGAGACGTCGGGCTGCAATAGCAATTCCCGAAGCTCTGCCTGCAACTTCAAAGGAATCAAAGGCTGCCCTGTTGGAGAACTTGGAGACCTCGGAAAGTTGTGTCACCATAGAAAAGAAGTCCGCCCTTTGATCATCAGGGATAAAGGGGGCAAAATTCTGTATTTTTAGGGCAAGTTGCCCAAGATACATGCCCATATAAAGGCTATAAGAGTTGATCCTGGCTATAAGCATACTAGCCTGGAACATCTTTCTTCCAAAAGAGTCTAGGTTCTTACATTCTCGCCCTGGAGGGGTAGAAGAATGCCTCTTAGGACTCTTTATTTTCTTCATGGCAGACTTCACCACAATGGAGTGGTGAGGCAGCTGAGTTTTCTGGAACCCAGGCGAAGGAGGGACCCGATACATGGTGTCCAACCTGCGGGAATGGGGAGACAGTGTTAAAGGAGTCTCCCACAAATCCATCAAGTGTTCTTGAAGGATTTCATGGACAGGCAGAGTGACTGCCTCTTTAGGAGCTTTTGAGTATCCTAAAATGTCCAATTTTTTTGATCTGGGTTCTCTTTCAGAAGATGTAGTAATAGAAAGTGCTTTAGCTACATCAACAATGAAATCCTGAAAGGATAAATCCTCTGGAGGAGACATCCTCCTCTTGGGAGAAGAGGGGCTCCTCAGGAAGAGTAAGCTCAGCAGAGTCATCAGAGGAATTGAATTCATCAGAAGAATCTGAGTACTCTTTCTGTGCTTCCAATGTACGATACGCATACCGATCGGTATCGACATCGGGCGTATCGGGCATGGGATCGGTACCGGGCGAAAGCCGGAATCCGGCATGCGAAACCAATCGACGTTTAGAAGTCGATGGTCTCGGTTCCGGTGTAGATACCGGAACCGGGGTCGGTACCGATGAAATCGGTACCGAGGGCGTCGCAGCCTTAATGAAGGCCAGTACGGCCTGCTGCATGGTCTGGACAGTACTGCCCATAGACGCCACTACTGCCTGGATGTCGGTACCGGTATGGGCCGGTACCCCAGAGCAGTCCAACAGGTGATCTGTCGAGGCCGTGCCATCGATGTCAACCTGTGACCCCATGATTGCTTTGGAGGCCGGAACCTCCCGCCGGGGTTTTTTGGCCTGGGCAGAATCCTCGAACTCAGAACTGAGAGCCTCTCGATCTTTAGAAAGAGATTTGCTTTTAGAGGATTTGCCCACAGAAGTTTTGGTTACCTGAGATCCATCCGGAGAGGAAGACCTGGATGACTGTGATGCTTCTGAAGGAAACAGCACATGGAGCTTGTTAGCCCGGTTCTGCAAACCGCGTTTAGACATCTGGGTGCAGGATGGGCAGTCCGGTATGGAGTGCTCAGGTCCCAAACGTTTGAGACACCATTCATGGGTGTCTGTGACAGAAATGACAGCACTGCATTTGGTACATTTTTTGAAACCAGGGACTGGCTTCTCCATGAGGAGAAATTGTGTAGGCCTTAAGGCCTAACACCGGGTACCAAGCTGTGCTGAAGAAAAATAAAAAAGTCTTTTTTTTTTTTTTTTTGATATAGAAAGAAAGAAAGACCGGCGATACCGGTTTCGGTATGGGGAAGGCAGGTACGCAGTCTAAAGAAACAAACAAAAGTAACAAATTCTTCAGCGGTGACAGGAACACGACCTGCTGGCTCCGCGGAAAAAGAAGAACTGAGGAGAGCTGGTCAGGAAGGCGGGAAGGCAGCGCGCATGTGCAGTGGGAGGCCCCAAAAGCTTTTCATTTGAAAAGCTGGGGAGCTTTCCCGCGCAGGCTCCGTCGGTACCGACGTACCCATATGTGATGACTTATTCCTGCTTGTTCCTAGAGATAGAGCATATCCCCGATTGGGAATACTATGGACCAAAGCAGAGAATTGGCAACTCCTTAAGTTTTCACGTAAGAGAAGGCCTATGTCCCTTATATCAAAAAGGAGATAGGAAGAGAAGGGAGAACCCTTCTAGTCATGGGAGACATGACTGAAAAGCCTTTTCCAACCATTTAGGATAGCTGTTGGAGGAAAAAACCCCATGCTCTCTAGCAAGGGCCCATAGTGGAAAGCTTCTTTGTAGAATTGCAGAGAGCATGATGCAGGAGAATGAGGAGATAGGACTAGCTGCTGGAAAGCCAGTATCTCTGCCAACTATGCTGCCAAACCCAGGAGAAAGGAAATGGCAGAAATGGCAGAAATAGAAGACAAGGGGTCCAACAAAGGGCACAACACCACGTGCAAAAGCAGTCCAACAAAGAAACGTGGATAGCAAAGAAGGACGTGTGAAAATCTTTATTGGTCAAATCAGCCAAAGGCCCGACACAGGCCGTGTTTCGGAATTCCCTTCTTCAGGGGCTAAATGGCTAAAGACAAATACACAAATTAAAATAAACAACAAAAATAGTTATTTAAAAACAATAAAATAAAACTGGCTAAAACCACGGACATCAATGAATGCATACTAAAACAGTTTTAAATGTAAAAATAATAACAAATTAAAACCATTTTTCTAATAAACGGTTGTATCAATATAAATATATAAATATAAATATAAATGGTGGAACAAATAAGTACGGCTAACAGCAGAACGACACAAAAAAAGACACCTAAACAGTACAAGTATATAAATATATATAAGAAAATATAAATATGTAAATATAAATTTGTAAATAAATAATAAATGTTTCAACGGACGATAAACATTTCATAATATAATCAAAAAATTAATGTTGTATCTAAAAAACATATAAATTACACATACCTGAATCAACAGACTGTATAAATTAACCAAAAAGGACTAAAACAGTGTGTCTTCAAAATTGTGCTATAACAAAAAACAAGCATTTAAATTGAAAACTTATAAATAAATTACTCTTAAATAGAAAAAATAAACATCATGAAATCCATACATATATATAAAAAATATTAAAAATTAATTATAAAAACATTATAAAAAATAATAATAAATTATTAATTTCGAAAAATATAAATAGAAATCGGCCTGATTTAAAGAGAGATGAAGACAACCCATGTAAATTGATATTTAAAAAGAGTAATAAAATGAGAGAATGAAAATAAAAATGATACCTGACCAAGAAACTCTTCCTACGACCATAAATGTGCAATCTGTGAAACGTGAAAAATGTATAAATAATTAAATTGTTTTTAAAAGATAATAATTTGCCAAGATAATGATGTAAAAACAAAAGATAAAAACTGACCAAAATTAACAAAATGTGATTTTAAAACCAACGGCCATTTGGAATCTCAAAACGGTATGAGTGGCGTCTGTGAAAACAATCAAATAAATTTGTGAGAAATACAAAAAAAACAATTAAAAATTGGGGGACACAACGGAACATGAATGCTTCCAAAAGCTCTTTGATTGGACGCTGGGAAGCGTTCCCGCGCAGACTCCGTCGGTACCGACGTACCCATATGTGAAGACTCATTCCTGCTTGTTCCTGGAGATAGGTTTATTATGATTTCTTTGTTTACTGTATAATACTGGATGGTTCTAAGTTCCCTTGATGTGGGCTAATCGTAGTGGTTGTCCTTTTTTCTGTTTATTTTGTGAAATGATTATGGTTTAACTTTTTGTAATGCAACACTTGTTGCTTTGTATATTTGATTTATTAACCTAAAACTCTTATAAATAAATAATTCATACCACCCCTTCTCAAAATACTAAACCCATTACTTTCCCAAGGAACCCTGCCAACATGCCTAAAGACAGCATCCATAAGACCTATCCTAAAAAGCTCCGCTGCAAACATTAACCTACCCACCTCATACAGACACATATCAAGCATCCCCTTCCTTGCAAAGATGGTCGAAAAAGCAGTTAATTTACAGTTACAGGACTTCATACACTTCTCTGCCCCTCTGGACTTACAACAGCATGATTTTAAAACCAACCATTGTGCAGAAACATTACTCACATCACTCAACACTCTGCTCCATGGGCTCGAACAGATCAAACGAGGATTCATTCTAATATTTTTTAGACATAGCTTCAGCCTTTGATTCAATAAGTCATGACAAATTACTACTCAGGCTGGAATCAATAGGAGTAATCTAGCATGGTTCCAGTCCTACCTAACTGACCGCTACCAACAAGTGAAAGTAGGAAACAAGGCCTCCAACCCATTGAAGCAGCTCCAAGGCATCCCTCGGGGATCAGCCCTCTCAGCCTTACTCTTCCGTCTTTACATTCAACCAATATAACAAATCATACAAACACATAAAATACCCTACCATATGAAGGAGTACACTTTAACCAAGACCAACTCACCCTCCGCCCACCACCTCCCCCTTCCAGACAGCCCTACCATCGCTACACCCCAACATTTAATACTTCACTCCTACAAGAAGGTCCTAAGCTTTGAATATAGGGTTCCCAAACTAACATAAAAATGGACCACCACTTAACATTTATTTTTTACGGAGTTGTAGTATTGTGCTGACTTCGTGTTTTGTATTGCTGGTTATTAAATAAAGTCTTGAAAAAAAAAATACCCTACCACATTTATGCTGATGATTTAAGGATATACGCTCCTTTCAAAACCACCCACCCAGAGTATACTGTTGTACAATCGTGCTTCAGTGAAGTTGCCAAATGGCTGGAAGACCAAAAACATGATATCAACTACAAGTCAGAAGTACTCATCATATCCAGGAACCCAACCTACAACTCACCAGAACAATTAAAACACAATGACGTCCTACTACCTGTAAGATCCGAGGTTAAATATCTAGGAATCACGCTAGATCACAAACACATTCTAGACTCATAAAAAGAACAACAAATTCTATTTACCATAAGATCAGCATCCTGCACAACCTTCAACCACTACTAGATCATCAGCATTACCGGACAGTACGCCAGGCCCTAATCACCCCACACATGGGCTCTCCAAATAGCATGGAATACAGCAGCCCGTCTCATCAGCAGAACTCAAACATGACATCTCGCTAGTATTAAAAAGCCTACACTGGCTTCCAGTAGGAACCAGAATAAAGTATAAGACCATAATGACCACATTCAAAACAATGCACAACCTCTCAGCAGCCTGCTTGGTACCAACTCATCCAAAGGAACATGGACACAAGATTACGATGACGACAGCACCAAAACCTGCTTTCAATCACATACCCATCCACAGAAACCTGCAACCTATGTCAAATACCCATGCAAGGTAGACTCAAAAAGATACCTCCCAACCTGTAATTGCATATCTTTATGTCTTATTTCATTTGCCTATCTTTTCTATGCTGTTCCTAGCTCTCCTATACTATCCTGTCTACACATTTACTTTTCTTTTTTTAATTATTGTACACCACATAGACTACCATGCCATGTTGCGATATATCAAATAAAATATAACCATACTCAACCTTCCCTTGATCTACTGTATGTCTCATTCACATGCCACATAAACATACACGATGCAAGGTTCCACATTAGGAACCACCACCCAGGAAAAAGATTTAGGCATCATCGTGGATAACATGCTGAAACCCTCTGCCCAGTGTGCAGTGGCAACCAAGAAGGCAAATAAAATGCTAGGAATCATAAAGGAAAGGAATGGAGAATAAGAAGAGATATTATAATGCCTCTGTATCATTCTATAGTGTGACCGCACCTTGAATATTGTGTGCAATTCTGGTCGCCGTATCTTAAGGATATACCGGAATTAGAAAACCAATTTGGAGAAGAGCCACCAAAATGGTAAAGGGGATGGAAGGATACCCTTATGAGGAGAGGCTTAAAAGGTTAAGGTTTTTCAAACTGGAAGAGAGACTGCAGAGGGGAGATCTGATAGAGGTCTATAAATTAATGACTGGAATGGAACGGGTAAACGTTGATCGATTGTTTATGCTATCAAAAAGTAGAAAGACTAGGGGCCATGTAATGAAGCTACAGTATAGAGAAAGGAAACTGTGTGTCTTTTTGGGAAACTGTTAGATATTTGTGACCTGGATTGGCCACTGTTGGAAACAGATATTGGGCTTGATGGACCTTGATCTGACCCAGTATGGCATTTCTTATGTTCTTAAGCCAATCCTATGTATATAGTTCTCTATAAATGCTGTACAAATTAATAGTTAAATCCTGTTAATTATAATGTATATAGTTACTTGTTACTGATACAGTTATTCTATGTAAACTGCTATGTTACTATGAATAGCGGTATAAAAGAAACGTTAAATAAATAAATGAGTAAATAATTTTAAAAAAAACCATGGTGAGCAAACCTGCTAACTGTGTTAATCCCCTTGTTCATGCTATTCAGCGGCATTAACACAGTTAGTACCATTGAATATCGCCGGGTGCCACCACTGCACACCCCGCTACTAACCGCTTAGCATCAGGGCACTCCACGGGCAGCAGTGGCGATATTGAGCCACTGCTTGGATATTGCAAAGCAGCGAAAGTCAGGCACAGCAAAGGTTTGCCTAACTTTCGCCACAGAAGCTAACCAGGCAGCTGTTGAATATCGCTGCTGCCCAGTTAGCTTCTTTACTATATAGCTGACCCGGATATTCAATGCCGGTAGCCGGCATTGAATATCCAGGTTTAAATTTCAATGGCGACAGCTAGCTGCTGAAACCATGTTAGCCACCACTGCTAAATATCCCCCACACACTTTTTATATATAGCCTTGATACTTGGAAAAAAAAACATTTCTGTGCATAAACCTTTGTTTTATGTGCATGCATGACTTAAAATTATCTCTATCATACACAATCTGTCATGTCAGTGACCCTGCTTCCTCGCACCACTTCCTGTCTTTCCAGCTCCCGGAAATAGCTGGAGGAGTAAGAATTTAAACACATGGTGCTATCAAGAATAATCTTATAAAGCATTTCCCACATATAAAGTGGATAAATGCCTTTCAATATTGAGTCTTGAGAAACCTAAGGCAGATAAACACTGCTGGGCCTACCTGCTCACTCTTCCAACCTACTGCAATGCAACATCCCCTACTTGATATCTCTAATTTTCCCATGGTTCCAAAAAAAATAAAAAATAAAAAAAACCACACCAAAAGATGAAAGAAGCAGGTAGCAATTTATTACTTCTTGCATGCTGAACTAGCACTATATAGTGTTTGAGCTAACATACCATCCTTAGGAGAGTTTAAATCACCAACCTATCTGCTATCAGCTGTATATACTAACTGACTATTGCAAAGGCCTATTTAATACTTCCAGTTAAAAACTTATCAAGCTTCATTAAAATTACACCACAGAGGCTTTTCTGGACCTGTCTGCCACTATGCATTGAAGGCAGGCAAAGCAGATGATCACTGCGGTGCAGTACCATACAACAAACATTAGCAACCTAAAGTGACAAACTGCGTCTCTATACAGTTAGAATTTAGAGCCCCTTTCTTCCAACATACAAGCTTCCATCCACAAGAGATAAGGTTGTTCCCATCAGAAATCACTCTGGATCAATATGAATAAAATGCAATCACTCCATTAATTAGCAGCAGTCCCCTTGCACCTTTACTGTGGCCTGCTCTTCGCAATGTTGTAAGAAACATTTTAAGGCTAAAGTGTACAGTGGGTATTGCTCAATAATATGCTCTTTTCTCTTCCTCTTTCTTGCATGTGCATTAAACTCTAGATACAGTACATAATATGTCTGTTGGTAGTACTTTATACCGAATCCACTGATTTAGGAGGAGAAAGAAGAACAGCCATTCTCGTTTTCTTTCACACTCTGTAGGCAGATACTCTAGTAGCTCTACAGGCGATCGGACAAAAGATCCAGCAGCTTTATGGCAGATGTAGGGTAATTTCTTGTCATGGGGTTTCAAGGACTATTTGGTTTTATTCCCAGTATTTCCATTATAGTCTAATGAAACAATAGCTAGTTTCCTGAAAGCTCTGCCTGTTCTCTACAGACCCAGCCAGCTGTTACTGTCTCATAAATGCAGTACAGACGTGAATTATGCTACAACTTCCATTTCTCAACAAAAATCTATAGAAAGGAGGAGGAAATGGCAAATCTGTAGTGACAATTTCCCTTCGCAGCTATCCAGTATCTCTACAGAATCTTTACCGGAAAGTAAGAAAAACAGGGACATCTGGTCTAAGAGAGAAAGAGAGAATCCCCATATGATAGCTAAGAGACTACAGCATCTTAAAGCAGCAAAACCTTTGGCTTAAAGGCTACAGATTTCAGCTTTCACTTACAATATGACATTAAAATAGGATAATGGCCTGGTGCAGGCCTCTGCTCCTCCACTTCCTGTCACTTGGGATTACCGCAAAAGCAGTCTTCACAGACCCTGCGGAGAGGAACGTGGTCAATGATTAAAGGTGTTGCCCATTACCTTTATTATTATAGTACAATTTGCAAGGCCGCCTTTTGATATGGGCAGCAAAACAGTTTACAGGCACACTTTTCTTGAAGACTAGAAAAGGGCAAAAGTGATGGGACAGAGGAAGGAGAGAACAGAAGAGCAGTACCCCCACTGCTCCACTACTGAAAGCTTTCCCCAAAAAAGGATATTCAAAAAAAGCTGAGCTCCTAAATTTAGGTCCCTGAGGTATGATTCCTTAATCTGTGCCTCATTTTCAGCTAAACTTAGAAGCTTAAGTTTTCAGAGGAAAAGTTATTTTAATTTAGGAGCTTAAAGATATAATTACAAACTGCAAGTCATTCATTCGTCTAAATGCATGAGCCTACTGCTGAAAATCAGTACCAAGCTCCTTTTTTTCCCTGCCCTAAATCCACCCTGTTGCCACCCACTTTTCATGCTCTGAAATTTGAAGGAGTTTCATGAAATTTTGAGTCTGCCAAGCCTCCATCACGCCTCTCATCGATTACTGTAACTCCATCCTCCATGTGCTACCCAAGACCACCATTGCCCCCTGCAGCTCACTCAAAACACAACTGCACGACTTATCGCAGGAGTGCTCATATACTCACACATCACTCCCATATTAAAATCCCTTCACTGGCTCCCAGTTGCATCACGTATCAGATTCAAGACTCTCATCATCACCCACCGAGCCCTCCTCAACACCACTGCAGAACAACTACAGTTTCTTGTTAAACATAATGACAACAGCAGACTCCAGCATCAAAATGCAACAAATATTCTCCTCCTACCAGCACAGAGTACCAAGAGGACTCAGCGCACCTGCACAAAAGCTTTCCAATTCTACACTCCCACCAACTGGAACAAGTTACTCCCCACAATATGCTGCCTTCAATCCCACACCCTCTTCAAGAAACATCTCAAGACCTTTCTCTTTGATGAACACTTCAACACACCCTCTGATACAAGCCCCTCACAAGCTCCTCCTCACCACTCCCACTCCCGCAACCCACTCCACTTAACCCAACACCTCACCCCAACCCCACTGACAGAAGTTGTACACAACGCCTAACCACACAGTACCTAAGCTGCATGTAAATAGTTTTCTGTTTCTATGGAAACATCCTCATGTTGAATTGTTTAATTATATTGTACCAAAGTTTACTTGTACATAGTTTCAAATGTTCCATGTAAACGTCCATTTCCTGTTATATTTAAACCGTTTTGTCTTGTAGAAAAATGGTATATAAAACCAGTTAAATAAATAAATAAACAAATAAATCACTCAATCCTTAGACACTTTGACAAGTATGTTGAAGCAGAAGCTACAGATCTTGACTTTAATATGCTCTGTATCCAACTGCCTATATAATCTTTTATTGTTATATAAAACAAATTTTATCATCTATCAAAGTTGCAAATGTCACTCTATAATATGCCGAGGATTTCTGACCTAAGCACAAAATGTGAGAAAAAAATGTATGGGATAGCATCCTCTGAATCAAAGACATCAAGAGTTGCAATTATATTTATTAAGCTTTCTCTCTAACCTCCTGTTCAGAAGTAACACTCTAGCCTTCAATTCATTTTCAGGAATATTTAGGGGACTATTTACTAAGCTGCAATAAGTGTTAACACTGCTTTTAATCACACCACAGCTTGGTAAATGAGCCTCTGGATGTGCCTGAAAACAGTATATTAGAGAGAATATAACAAGCACCTAATGTAGAAAAACTTTCATTCAGGGGCAGATCTGCACCTTGGCAGTTAACATGGTGGTCATTACTATGTTAACTGCTAGCACGTCAGATAGCACAAGACAGTTAACGCCACCTCAGGTGTAGATAACTGCATTTGATGTTACCTGTTGTGCCATTAATGCATGGTAGCAAATTTTTCCCTGCATTTGCAGCACAACTGACCTCCAAAAAAGTCCAGGAAATGTCCCTAACAGTAACCACCGATGGCAGAAAATTTCTACAAAGAAAGACACAACAAAGTGGAACATCTCACTCATTCGAAACTTGTACTAGAAAAGCACTGGGACCACATACCCTGTCTTAAGAATGAGAAAAAAACGTGAGAGCAGAAAAAGAACATATGGCCTATCTAGTCTGCCCTTCCATATCAACTACTATAGTCCCTTTTTTCCCTTTAGAGATCTTCCGTGTTTGTCCCATGCTTTCTTGAACTCAGATACTGTCCTCGTCTCTACCACCTCCACTAGGAGACTATTCCACACATCTACCATGACGGTCATGATATGCACAAAACTAGAAAGATACTGAGATATTTATTTCTCATCGTGTTGGGTGCCACAGACTTGATTAAGAGGAATTTCGAAGTGCACCTTGATAAATTGTCCATACGTGTTACATCTTATGAACTCCAGAAGGAAGCTCTCTTTGGCACGATGCAAATCCTATGCCAAGTGTTAGCTGTAAATTAGAGAGACTGGGATCATATTCTACAAACCCTGGCTTAATTGAGGTTCATTACTATCATAGTATGTGCAAAACACACACATTTGCAGAAACTGCCCCCCCCCCCCCCCGAGAGTAACCACTTGGTTTTTCAGCTAATGCACCTTATCATTTACAGTTAACGCACACAGAGTCATTTCATAATTGACCATATAGTTTAAGGCAACCAAAATGCAACTTTTATTTTAAAAAAGTAGGCACCCACTTTTCTTTATAAAATACTAGCATAAGCGGCTAAAAACAAGCATTAAGGCATGATCATTTACACCAGCCCCAGAACACCTACATTTTCTAAATGTAAATTATAATATTTTATAATCTATGAGTTTACTTGCACACACTACCTACGCTCTACCCAAACTCTGCCTACAGTGAAAGTACAGGTGTGATTTTATAAAAGGCAAGTTACGTATATAGGGCCTGATAATCAGCAGCAGTGGCTGAACCTCAGACCCAGATATTCAGTGCAGGGGCCAATATCTGTCCACCAGCACTGAATATCTGGATCAGCCGCATAGTGCAGAAGCTAACCAAGCAGCAGCAATATTTAGCCGCTGCCTGGATAGCTTTCGGCAGCAAACGTTAGAACACCCTTTACTGTGCCTAACCTTCACCCCTTAGGGATAACTGGGCAGTGGCTGAATATCACTGTCCATGGAATGCTCCAATGCTAGCCAATTAGCATTGGGGCATGCAGCGGCAGCACCTGTGACTATTCACCAGCACAACCGTTTTAGTGCTGTTAAATATCCCAGTCTGCTAACCACATTAATAGTTTAAACGATCAAGCCCATAATTAGTAATACTCCCCTTTTAGGCATTTATTTTCATGTGTAAAAGTAGGTGTCCTGTTATAAAATTATCCCTATTAAGCCGTGACGCGGCCTTTCAGTGGAAGCCTCACCTGCCCATAAACAGAGATAAAGTCCGCCACCCGTGGACAGCGTAAGCTTGGTCACTGCCTCCCCCAGCCTACTGGGGTCATAGGAGATGAAAAGCTGAGAAGCTTTGTGGTGGCCTTGGGTGCGTTGGATGTAGAAGGATAAGGCCCTCCTACAGTCCAATGAGTAAAGGACCG
Source organism: Ichthyophis bannanicus (assembly GCA_033557465.1). Lineage (NCBI taxonomy): Eukaryota > Metazoa > Chordata > Amphibia > Gymnophiona > Ichthyophiidae > Ichthyophis > Ichthyophis bannanicus. The sequence goes on from CM066032.1 coordinate 647,426,376, forward strand.
TCTCCGCCCGGCTGGAGTGAAGTCTTGGGAAGAAGATAGGAAGCGCCACTTCCTGATTAAGGTGGAAGGGCAACACTAACTTCGGCAGGAACTTGGGGTGCGTGCAAAGCACCACCCTTTCCTTGTAGAACCTGGTGTAGGGCGTCTCTACCATGAGGGCCTGGAGCTCGCTAACTCTGCGAGTGGAGGTGAGCACAACCAGGAAAACTACCTTCCATGAGAGGTAGCGAAGGTGGCAAGTCGCCAGAGGCTCGAAGGGCAGGCGAATGAGCTGCCCCAACACCACATTGAGGTCCCATTCAGTTGCCGGAGGGCAAACCAGGGGTTTTGACAGGAGCAAACCCCGAAGGAAGTGGGTCTCCAAAGGCTGGACCAAGAGGGTGGTGTTATGCCACTAGGGCACAAAGATGCACTCGGATGGAGTTAGATTTGAGCCCGGATTGGGAGAGGTGGAGAAGGTACTGCAATACCAAAGCCACCCGGCAGGAGAAGGGATCAGCCCCATGACTGGTGCACCAGAGAACCTGTGCCATTTGAGGGCGTACACCTTTCTAGTAGAGGCTTTGCAGTAGGCCAGCAGAATGTCTTCAACCTCAACCGGAAGGTTGAGGGGTGCGAGAATCACCCTCTCAGCAGCCACGCTGTCAACGAGAGGAAGCCCAGGTTGGGGTGCAGAAGAGAGCCCCCCCTCTTGAGATAGAGGTCCGGGGGCAGTGCCCAAGGGGATGGGAGGAGGGGTTCCACTGCCGACTGCAGAAGCAGCGGGAACCATGGCTGCCTGGGTCACCTGGGAGCTATCAGAATAAGCGAGGTCCTGTCGCGGAGGGTCCTGAACAAGGTCTTGGCGATCAGTGGCGTCAGAGGGAAGGCGTAGATGAGGCCTTCCGACCACAAGACTAGAAACACATCCGCCGTCACTCTGTAGGGATGGGCCTGCTGGGAGCAGAAGCGGAGCAACTGAAAGTTGTCCGGACTGACAAACAAGTCCATCACGGGTTCCCCCCAGAGCCAGAAAAGCCAACTGGCTATCCTGGGGTCCAGCTGCCACTCATGTGGCTATAGGACCCTGCTGAGTCTGTCGGCTAGGAGGATGTCCTGGCCTGGCAGGTACACTGCCCTCAGGAGGATACCCTGCTGAGTCTGTCGGCCAGGAGGATGTCCTGGCCTGGCAGGTACACTGCCCTCAGGAGGATACCCTGTTGGATTTGGTACGAACAGAGACCCAATGCCTCCTGGCAAAGGACACGGGACCCTGTGCCCCCTTGTTTGTTCATGCAGAACATCGCCACCTGGTTATCCGTCTGGTGGCACAGGTGGTGACAGAAAACTCTCAGAGCAAGGTGTGTCGCTCAGAGCTCCAGGAGGTTGAACTGTTAGGCACTCTCGTCTGGCGACCAGGTGCCCTGAGTGCGGAGGACTCCGCAGTGGGCTCCCCAGCCGAACAGGGAGGCGTCCATGGTGAGGACCCACGAGTGGCTGGGAGTCTGGAAGGGCATGCCCGCTTCTAGGTGTTGGGGCAACTGCCACCAGACCAGGGAATCCGCCAACTGGTGGGTTGCCGCTACCCTGTCCAGAGGCAGCCTGTGGCCTGAGACCACTGGTCCCGGAGAGAACACGGCGCTACCTTCACATGGAGACGAGCGGCTGGGGTGACGTGGACTGGGGGCCATGTGCCCAAGGAGACACAAAAGGTGCCGTGCAGGCACCGAGGGACGGTGTTGTACATCTCGAGCCAGAGATCTGAGACTATCAGCTCGGTCCTTTGGCAGGAAGGCCTTGGTCTGGAGAGTATCGAGCTTTGCCCTAATGAACTCCAGGAATTGTGCCAGGAGGAGGTGAGACTTGGGGTAATTTATGACAAAGCCCAAGTGTTGCAGAACCTGAATGGTGCGTGCAGTGGCCGGCTGTGCCTCCCCTTATGAGCCAGTCATCCAGGTAGGAAAACACAAAGACACCTTGGAGCCTGAGGAAGGTGGCCATGATCGCATTTCGTGAAGACCCTCGGGGCAGAGGCTAGGCCAAAGGGAAGCACCTGGTATTGAAAGTGTTGGCTCCCTACCACAAACCACAGGAATTGCCTGTGGTTGGGGTGGATAAGGATGTGGGTATAAGCATCCTTGAGGTCTAAGGAGCATAGCCAATCTCCCTGCTGGAGGTATGGCAGCAATGTTCCAAGGGAGAGCATCTTGAGCTTCTCCCTCACCAGGAATTTGTTGAGGTTGCGCAGGTCGAGGATGGGCCTTAGGCCCCCTGTCCTCTTTGGGACGAGGAGGTATCTGGAGTAGAACCCTCTGCCCTTGAGGTGGTCGGGCACCGGTTCCACCGCTTTGTCCTCAAGAAGACCTGCTAACTCCTTCAAGAGAAGGTCCGGGTGGAGGGAAGACCTGAGAGGCTCTCCCGGGAAATAAGGAGGAGGTGTCTGAGTCAGGTGGAGGAGGTAACCCTCCTCAACTACCCTCAGAGCCCAGGAATCGGTGGTGATGGACACCCACCTCTGGGCATAGAGGGCCAGACGTCCCCCTGTGGGCTTCTGATCTCCTTGGGGTAGAAAGGCTATGCTCAAGGAGTCAAACACTCCCCCCTGGCCGGGCCGGAACCGGTGCCTGGGGTTTTGGAGCCTTCTGCTTACGCGGGCCATGCCCATGTCCCTTGGCCTGCTGACCCTGTTGGGGAGCCGGGGAGGCCTGGTAAGGCGGGTAGTTTTGGTAAGCAGCTCCTTTCCTCAGGTAAAAGGGTTTCCATCGGGGAGGGGCAGTGGTCTTCTTGGAGAGCCTGGTCCTCATCATGAACTCTGTTCTCCAGCTCGGTAGCCTAGTCGGTCATGGGTTTGCCGAAGAAGTTCTCCCCTTGGCATGGGACGTCGACCAATTTGTCCTGAACCCACTGCTCAAGGTCGGACAACTGAAGCCAAGCCTGGCATCATGCACCGATGCCCTCCACGGCTACCTGGGCCACTGACTCAAACCTGTCATAGGCTGCTCGAGACATAAATTTGGAGCACTCAGACGGCCTTGGACAGGCTCTTGAACTGCTGCAAAGGCTCCTCGGAGAGACCAGCCAATAACCCAGGGAGTTCCTTCAAGTCTCTCAAGTACATGCCCATGTACAGCTGGTAGGCCTGGACTCAGCAGATCAGCATCAAGCCCTGTAGCACTTCCTGCCAAGGGCATCCAAGGTGCGAGCCTCTCTTCCAAAGGGCACCGAGAAGTGCATCTTCTGGCTTTTCAGCCGATGCATGGCAGATTCCACCACCATGGAGTTGTGCGGCAGTTGTGAATTCTGCAAGCATGGGCTCCAGCAGACCAGATACAGAGTGCCAAGCCGTTTGCTCACCACTGGCACCGATGCCGGTGTTTCCCACATGTGGAACATGAACCGTTCCATGGTGGGAAAAATGGGCACCGTGAGCGATTCCCGAGGAGGGGCCTCGTACTGGAGGCTCTCCAGCTCGTCCACCTGAGGGTCCTCCTCTGACTCGGTCAGAAACGCTAGGGCCTTTGACCAAGTCCAAGAAGCCCATGTCCTCCGGGGGGAACGCCTCCAAGGTTCTGAGACTGGGGAATCGGAAGGGACGTCACGGTGGCAACAAGTATCAGGAGACTCCTCATCCTCCATCTCCCATTCAGAGTACTCCAAGGATGACTCGTAGGCGGGCTGCTCTGTCGGCTTGGAGGCCCCCGAAGCCCTGTGATAGACACCCAGTAGACTGGCTGGGGATGACCGAGCTCCCATCGAGCGGGACCGCCGAGCGTGACCTCGGCTGAGGATTGACTCGAGGTCGCAAGACCTCAAGGATCGGCTCGGCCTCCAGGGACATCTTGGACATCAAATGTCCAGTGGTCGGTGCAGATGAACCAGACGTGCCGGACAACAGCGCCCGCTGCTGGTCAATGAAGGCAGACAAACTGCGCTCCAGGGCCACCATTCTAGACTCCAGGCCAGAAGGTTCCGCAGTCTTCAGCATGGGCCCCCAGGAACTCGGGCCTGACACCGGATCCCCCGAAGGGGAATCCTCGACTAAGGTAGTGTGTGGAGACCCAGGTCGGTCCGCGACCAGGTCCTTCCGGGGGACCTTGGCAGGTCTCTCCTTTTCTGACACCTCGGTCTGCGGGACCAGACCCACGAGGTTCCCAGCCAGTCGGAACCATCCAAGGACGCTGCCTTCGAGGGTTTATTCTTCTTCCTGTGTTTCCTCGAGGGGAACCCCCTCTCTGAGGACCCACAACGATGCTCTGGTTCGGAAAGCTCCTCCCGAGATGTTGGGGCCTGAGGCGAGACCCTGGCCTTCGGAGGCATCGGGGATTTAGGGAAGAACTTATCGTGCTGCTGCTGGTGGCTCTTCAGGGTCTTGCTGGACATCTGTTTGCAGAGACCGCAGGCCGCCGGGTGGTGGTCCGGCCCCAGACAACAGAGGCAGCAGTCATGTGTGTCAGTTAAAGACATTATTTTAGAGCACCGATCACATTTTTTAAAGCCACTGGTAGCCATGGGGGGGAAAAGTACCCCTGCAAAGTCGAAGACTTTCTGTGCTGCCAGTGGGGAAAGAAGGCATGAAGGCGCCAGAAAATAAAAGGAACGAAGACTGTAAAAACTAACCGAACTCGACACCAAGGCACCGAGGACAGTAGGCAGGAAGAGCACCAGTGGAAGACCGGAGTCGAGTTGAAAACTCGGGCACAAAAAAAAAAAATCTACTTTTTCCGGGGGAAAGTCAGACCGCGTCTGAAGGGCTCCGCGGAAAAAAGGAGACTGAGCAAGACGGCACCCTTGGGCGGGAAGGGGACCGTGCATGCATGGTGGCATCTCCCAAAGGCTTTCTTTGAAAGCTGGGGGGATGCTTCAGCAAGAGCTCCGTTGGTGCTGACGTCACGCATATGTGAGGACTGACTTCCTGCTTGTTCCCGAAGAAAAATATTTAAAAATAAATGGAAGTCCCTGGACTAAATCTTGACAGCACTATTATCTCAATATTTACTTGGACGAACACAACAGCAATGTACCTGCCAGAGTTACACAAACTTCACAAAAAAGGGGAGTGATCATTCTATAATAAGTTCTCAGTCTGCCCAAGAAACGATATACACAAAAAAAACTGTCATTGAGAAACACAGAAGCAATCTAGTCTCCTTGCTTAGGCCCTATTTTCCCAAACCTTTGGATGCTATAAGTACAAATGCTTGGCTGATATGTTTACCCAAGATTCGGACTATAGTCTCTGTAATATTGGTTGTTTTTTGTCCACCTTTTCAATTTGTGTGCAGCAGATATACTGCACTTTTCTAACACCTGCCACAAATCCCTTTTAAGTCTTGAAAAAGGCAGAAACGCTACAAGGTTTTATTCAATCCTATGGCGCTGCCAAAGACTAATGAATTACTTGACAGCGATGCTATTTATGCTTAGTCTGATTTGGGCTAATCCATTAAATCAGACCTGCAAAAATTTCAGTTTCCAAAAATTAACTTCAACCAAACACAATCAACTAATCACTAAACTGAAATCTAGACAGATGAATATTTCAAACAAACTATTCTAAGCCATATTCCAGAATAGTCATAGCCCTGTTGGATATTCAGGCTGGAAAAAGCACATTTGTGGACCGCTTAGTAGTAGATTATCAGCTTTCAGTCATGTAGATAATTTTCTGTCTCACAACAGGATCTCTATGTATGCTATTACTAGGCTTCACCAGTAGGGTGAGCTACAGTGTATAGCATCTTTGAAGTTCTAGAAATGAGCATGAAAAATTAACTCTTTCATGCACTTAGATGAAAAATAAAAAAGAAAAAGAATCCCAAGACTGAACCTAACTTCCTGAACACGAGAAATAAAACCTGAAAAATGCAACAGAGATAATCAGAAGTGCAAATATCCCACACTGCAAACTATGTCAGCAAAAGATCCAGGAAAATCCTCCTTACAGCTGAAACACTAAGGAACCTTTTTACTAAAGAACACTGTGCTGTTGCACCTAATACACTGATAATGTGCAAATCGACAGCACCACAGCATTAACTGCTGGGAGTATGACAAGCATGTTCGTGGCAATTACTGCAGTGCACGTGGCCTCACAATAGCACAAGTGCACTCAATCCCACCTATGGCGACAGTGAGTGCACCCATGCTACTGGGCTGCCAAGCAGATTGTGGAGGTGGGCTGCCAAGCAGATTGTGGAGGTGGGCTGCCTGCACGGTGCTCTCCTTGCCCATTCTTGGTCCCCAACCCCCCCTCTTGAAACCCTAAAATGCCACTGACAATTAGTGCCGAAATCCAGCAGTGCAGTCAAGGCCCTGTGCCAGCAGTCAATGCATGTCCAACACATGCCTTTATTGCACACCAGACCCATGCTAGCACCCCTTAGCAAAACGGTCCCTAAACCTTTTGAACAGTTCATTAAAGGAAGTGATGGTGAGTGATTCTATGCCACGCCATACTATATTTCAAGAAACATTCCTTTTAATAATCTGCAAAAACTAATTATAATTCCATTAAATTACACACATTGGCACAGTGCTAAAGAATACGCAAACATACTGCAGAAAGTGGTGTCACCAAATATGTGTACAGAGTGGCAACCGCAGCCGCTATCCATATAAGCCTAGCGGTTTAATTTAGAACAGTCTTTCTGCTCAGCTTATACAGATGCAGCTAAATATCACCAGCTATGCATACAGTTAACAAAACATTCATGCTCTGCCTTCACTTCACCCCAGTGCTATCCAGCAAGCACCTAGACAGTCTGTAAGAAGCTTCAGCAGCAATACTGTATAGATAGTGTGCCACTGAAAATTTATCGCTAAGGGACCTATCCATTTAGCAGCCACTGCTACACAGATAAGCTATTTTGAATATCTGGCCCTTAAAAAAATATCTTAAATGGATTAAAATTGTTAATATCCAAATACACTGCAACAGTAAACACTGGCACAAATGTGCACACTCGTAAGTGCTGAAAGAAGGAAAGTGTGCGTCCTCCTAACTCCTTATAAGCCATTAGCAGCTTGCCCCAGATATTTGTGAAAGAATGTCAAGCTACCGTTCATCTGGTTTTTTAGTTCTCTTAAGACTATGCATTCAACTGTCAGGTAACTAAAAAGGATTTGCATAAAGTATCCAAAAAAGCTGCTAAAAGTTGAAGTCTATTTTCCATATGCAAAAAACGAAAACTATGTAAAGATGAAATTAAAAAAGCATTGGGAGTTAAATATGAAGCCTCATTCTTGCCAAGGATGTTGACTGCCATGAGACAGCAGAGTCCATTCACCATATGGCACAGTGGCCGAGATGGCTGCGCCCATTTACCAGACCATGCAAGAATTGCCATGAGACAGCAGAGTTCACTCAGCACACCGATTATCCCTAAAGGAATTCCGCACAAAATTTTAAAATTCTGAAAATGTTTGTAATCTTTTTTGTATAGAATTCCCCAACATATGATCGATTCCTCCCCAACCTAGATGGGACATTCCCCCAGCTTTGTCATCACACTCCCCACCAAATTTACTTTGAACTCCCATTCACCTTAATATGCCTCCCCCTGCAGTTTCAACCTCCAGCTTTCTATGCCCCTGTGGTTTTTTTCCCTGTCTCTGTTTTACAGCTCTCTCCCTGTAAGCCACCAAAGCAAGTCCCTTAGCTCTTTCTTCCCATCCCCCCCAGCTTTCTTTTCCCCCTCCCCATTCTCTCTCCAATCTCCCAAGCAAGACCCCCAAGCTCTGTCTGCACCTCAAGAAAAACTCCAGACTCTCTCGCCTCATCCACCAAGACCTCCATCTCTCACTGCTCCCCCATCCCCACTTCTCCCCATCTCTCACATCTCTCACTCAATTCCCCCATATTCTCTCCCACCCCCAATAAGACCATTGCTTCTTCATCACATCCCCATTCTCTCCCCACTTTGCAGCAAGACCATTATCTGCCAACCAAGACCTAAGTTGTCTACTTCTCAGATCTCTCTCCTCCCCCAGCTAGACCCCAGCTCTCTCTCAGTCCCTTTCTCCCCCTACAAACAACCAAGCTATGCTCTTGCCCTCTAGCTCTTTCAGTCTTCCTCCCAGAAGGGATCAATGACAAGGAGATGTGGCTGCACCATCAGCTCATCATCCTCCTCTGCCACCTGGGGCTAAAATGCTAATTTGAACTATGTGCCTATATGGGGTCCTGCACCATTCAAAATCAGCAGTTGGGCCAAGCAGCAGAGGAGGATGGAGTCCAACATGTTTCCACTTCTTGCCCCAGATCAGCCCAGGAATGAGGAGGGGGGGGGGGTCCAGAAATGTCTTCTAGCCACACTGTAGTTTCATGTTCTAGCCCCCTCTGCAGAATTCTGCATTTCTCATACAAGGGAAATTAGTAGTAGTATTAGTAATTCTGCACTGCATGGATTTTCCCCAAGGGTAAAGGATTGCTATGGGTCAATAGAATTCATTCACCACACAGTACAAGAAAGTGATGTGCCCGAAGTGAAAGGAGTGCCAGTGGGAATCTAACCACAAGCTTCTGGACATCAGGCTGTTGCTCTAAACACTAGGCTACTCCTCCACTCCAATGACCTGTTAACCTTAGTATATTTTATCCAAAATTTTTGAATCACTTCATATTAATACCAGCAAAACATTTCTTTGCCTTCACATAGTTTAGGGCAGTGATGGCTAACCTTTTTGAGCCCGAGTGCCCAAACTGCCGCACAAAACCAAAGAATTTCCTCAAAGTGCCAGCACGTCAATTAAAGCCCCATTTGCATAAGGTGCTTCATTTGCATAAATATTTGCATAATGTTACCATACACTAACTTTTAGTAAACATGCCTCTTAATGAGTATATGGATAAAGAAAGACTAAAAGGTTTCTACATTACTATAATCCAGTACCAACCGCCAGGCACATTAGGAACTACTACAAACGCTGCCCATTTAGAACCCATAGCAAACCCGCCGTATCCTAACAGCACTACCAGGACTCACAAAGCACCATACTCTACCTATCAAAAGGCAACACTGCAAATATTAAACCAATACATCTCAGAGAACAACAATACATGACCTACTGGGGAAAGAACAAGTGGCAATGTCAAATAGGAATTATATAAACAGAATACCTCAGCTCAGTTACACATGCAGAACAGACCATCACCAAACAAGGAATCACAATTTAGAAACAGGAAGACAATAATTAAACTGGGAACCCCAAAAGCCAAACTTGGAATATACAACAACACTGTAGAAATAAAACTATATATTAATTTCCTCTTGTACTAAACAAAGCGCAAAAATTAATGATGCACATTTCCCAGAGCTGACATATTCCAGTTAATAAATTCAAAATAAAGAGATATTTTTCTACCTTTTGTGCATTTTTTTTCAGTTGCAATTGTTCCAGCCACTTTCTTCTGGTTTCTTCGTGTCTTCTGCTAACTCTCCATCTGCTGTCCATTTGTCCTGTCTTCTGTCTTCTTGTGTTTTTTTTTCCATTCTCTCTCTACATCTGCTTTAACATACTAATCTTTCTCCTTTGGCTCTTTCCTCATTCCTATTTCATCTACTCAAAATTTACCCCTCCATCCTCAATCCCCACTTACTCTCCCAATACCCGGCCAATTGTAGATTTTTTATCCCTCCCACACAAATATTTTTCCCCTCTCCATTTTACTCTCCCAGCCCCATCCCATTCTAATCCTCCCCCAACACCAGCTCCCTTCTAGTTCCAGCCTCACCCAGCATCCATTCCCTTCTAGTCCCTGCATCAGCCCATTTCCAGTCCTAGCAGCCCCCCAACCCAATACCAGTCCTATCCCCCCCTCATCAACCCACTTCCAGTCCTAACCCCCCATCACCCCATTTTCAGTTTAAGCCCCCCCCTATAACCCATTACCAGTCCTAACCCCCCACTTCCAGTCAGCCCCCCATAGCCCATTGCCAGTCCTAACCCCCCCATCAGCCCACAGTCCATTACCAGTCCTAACCCCATCAGCCCACCTCAAGTCCTAACCCCTCCCCATCAGCCCATTTCTTGTCCCAGCCCCCCCATAGCCCATTATCAGTCCTAAACCCCCCCCATAGCCCATTACCAGTCCTAACCCCATCAGACCACCTCCAGTGTTAACCCCCCCATCAGCCCATTTCCAGTCCTAACCCCACCCAACAGCCCACCTCAAGTCCTAACCCCTCCCCATCAGCCCATTAGCAGTCCTAACCCCCCCCCTAGCCCATTAGCAGTCCTAACCCCCCCTCTCTAGCCCATTAGCAGTCCTAACCCCCCCATAGCCCATTACCAGTCCTAACCCCCATCACCCCATTTCCAGACAGCCCCCATCAGCCCACAGCCCATTAGCTGTCCTAACCCCCCCTTGCCCATTTGATGTCCTAACCCCCCCTACTAGCCCATTAGCAGTCCTAACCCCCCCCTAGCCCATTAGCAGTCCTAACCCCCCCCCCCTCCTAACCCATTAGCAGTCCTAACCCCCCCCTAGCCATTAGCAGTCCTAACCCCCCTCCTAGCCCATTAGCAGTCCTAACCCCCCCCCAGCCCATTAGCAGTCCTAACCCCCCCCTAGCCCATTAGCAGTCCTAACCCCCCCAGCCCATTAGCAGTCCTAACCCCCCCCTAGCCCATTAGCAGTCCTAACCCCCCCCTAGCCCATTAGCAGTCCTAACCCCCCTCTCTAGCCCATTAGCAGTCCTAACCCCCCATCACCCCATTTCCAGACAGCCCCCATCAGCCCACAGCCCATTAGCAGTCCTAACCCCCCCTAGCCCATTAGCCGTCCTAACCCCCCCAGCCCCTTAGCAGTCCTAACCCCCCCCTAGCCCATTAGCATTTCTAACCCCCCCTCTCTAGCCCATTAGCAGTCCTAACCCCCCATCACCCCATTTCCAGACAGCCCCCATCAGCCCACAGCCCATTAGCAGTCCTAACCCCCCCTAGCCCATTAGCAGTCCTAACCCCCCCCCTAGCCCATTAGCAGTCCTAACCCCCCCAGCCCATTAGCAGTCCTAACCCCCCCTAGCCCAATAGCTGTCCTAACCCCCCCTCACTAGCCCATTAGCAGTCCTAACCCCCCATCACCCCATTTCCAGACAGCCCCCATCAGCCCACAGCCCATTAGCAGTCCTAACCCCCCCTAGCCCATTAGCAGTCCTAACCCCCCCTCCTAGCCCATTAGCAGTCCTAACCCCCCCAGCCCATTAGCAGTCCTAACCCCCCCCTTGCCCATTAGCAGTCCTAACCCCCCATCACCCCATTTCCAGACAGCCCCCCTCAGCCCACAGCCCATTAGCAGTCCTTACCCCCCCTAGCCCATTAGCAGTCCTATCCCCCCCCTCCTAGCCCATTAGAAGTCCTAACCCCCCCTCCTAGCCCATTAGCAGTCCTAACCCCCCTCCTAGCCCACTAGCAGTCCAAACCCCCCCCCCTCCTAGCCCACTAGCAGTCCAAACCCCCCCCCCCTCCTAGCCCATTAGCAGTCCTAACCCCCCCCCCCCCTCCTCCTAGCCCATTAGCATTCCTAACCCCCCCCCCCCCCACCCCATTAGCAGTCCTAACACCCCCCCCCCCCGGCAAATTTAAAAAAAGAAAAAGAGGGCTCTGGCTGCTGCCGCGGACGCGGCAGCATGCAGTGTCCCGCGGGGCCCCCTCCGCCCGCTAAGCCCCTCTGCAAGGGCTTTCAGATTCGCGAGGGAGACAGCGTCTCCCTCGCGTCTCTTGTTAAGCCCGCAGGGGCTAATGGGAAATTTCCCATCAGTCCCTCGCGTCTAAAGGGGCTGATGGGAAATTTCCCATTAACCCCTACGGGCTTAACAGAGACGCGAGGGAGACGCTGTCTCCCTCGCGAATCTGAAAGCCCTTGCAGAGGGGCTTAGCGGGCGGAGGGGGCCCCGCGGGACACTGCATGCTGCCGCGTCCGCGGCAGCAGCCAGAGCCCGCTTTTTCTTTTTTTGCGGACCTTCACGCGTGCCAGCTGCAAGGCCTTCGCGTGCCACAGCTGGCACGCGTGCCATAGGTTCGCCATCGCTGGTTTAGGGCTTTAGATGCAGATTTCATAAAGGAAAAAAAAATTCACATGCATTAGCTTATAAACTTCAGTAAATCCTTATATAACCTCACAAAGCAAGAGAGACTGACAGATAAAATGTTTGTCTATGAAAGGCACTTGAGTGTCTATATTATGAATTGATCTCCTTTGCACAGATCTTTTTCAGATGGCCTTTAGAAAGGCCACAGTATGGAGACTATTTTGTTTCCCTGTTGAATACTCTAAGAATTGGGGCCAATGAGGGGAAGGATTTAGTATTGATTATGAGATTTAGCCACTGCTTTCATAACAGCATGAGATATGCCATACTGGGGCAGACCAAAGGTCCATCAAATCCAGCATTCTGTTTCTAACAGTGGCAAACCCAGGTCACAAGTACCTGCCAAGTTTCCAAAAGGTATACAGATTCCATGCTGCTCATCCCAGGAGTAAGCAGTGGATTTCCCCCGTTCTCTTTCATAATGGACTATGGACCTTTCCTCCAGGAACTCATCCAAACCTTTTTTAAACCCAGTTACACTAACAGCTTTTAGTACATCTTCTAGTAACTAATCCCAGAATCTTCTAATAATGAATTTCAGAGTTTGATTACGCATGGAGTGAAAAAATATTGTCTCCTATTAGTCTTAAATGGGCTACACTGTAGCTTAATTGCATGTCCCCTATTCCTGTTCCACTCATTATTCTATAGACCTATCATATCACCCCCTCAAGCTGTCTGTTTTCCAAGTTGAAGAGCTCTAATCTTTTAAGTCTTTCATCACAAGAATATCCTTCCATCCCCTTTACCATTCTGGTCACTCTTCTCTGTATGTTTTCTAATTCTGCTATATCTTTTTTAAGATATGGAAACCAGAACTGCATACACTCTTCAAGATGAAGTCACACCATGGAGCAATAAAGAGGCATTATATACCCCAAAGATCTGTTCTAGGCCCTCTCCTTTTCTCTCTTGATACCCAGTCCCTTGGTGCTCTCATCTTCTCCAATGGTTTTCAAAATCATTTTTATGCTGATGGCTCTCAAATTTATCTACACCTGATATTTCTCCTACACTCCAAGCCCAGATATCTGCCTGCCTATCTGACATCACCACCTGGATGTTTCACCACCATTTGAAATTAAACATGGCCAAAACTGAACTTTTGATTCTCCCCTCCCCCCCCCCCTTCCTCTATCTCTGTTGATAACACTCTTCTGCTTCCTGTTTTCTTAGCCCATAACTTTGGGGTCAGCTTTGACGCCTCCCTCTCCTTCTCCACACATATCCAACAGATAGAGAAAGAAACAACAAGTTTTTGCTAACATTAACAAATTTTGCCCCTTCCTTTCTGAACACACTACTAAAACAAGCACTTATTCACTCTTTAATTACCTCTCGCTTAGATTATTGCAACCTCTTCCTTGCTGGTCTCCCTCAGAGTCATCTTTCTCCCCTTCAGTTTGTTCAAAACTTTGCTGTGCAGCTAATCTTCTGCCAGTCCCATTATACTCATATAACCCCTCTTCTTAAATCACTTCATTGGCTTCCCTTCCGTTTCCGTATCCAATACAAATTTCGCCTTATGACCTATAAATGCATTCATGCTGCTACTCCTCACTACCTTTCCTCTCTCCCTACATCCCTCCTCGTGAACTCCGCTCTTTCTCTAGCTTTCTTCTCTCTATGCCCTTTTCTTCCACTGCCAACTCCAGACTTCAATCCTTTCAGCCTGCTGCTCCTTATGCCTGGAACAAACTACCTGTATCTTTACATCAGGTTTCATCTCTCCACATTTTCAAATCCATACTAAATGCTCACCTCTTTCAGGCCGCTTTTGGATCTTAATCCTTTGTTCTCCTTCCTTGTTCTTATCTATTATACTGCCTGTCTTGATTAGAGTATAAGCTCTGATGAGCGGCGACCATCTTTATGTGTGTCTATAAAGCACCGTGTATGCCTTGTAGTGCTATATACGTAAATGATTAGTAGCTCCACTCTCCCACCTTTCTTCCAAAGCATGCATATTGAGATCTTTAAGTCTGTCCCCCATATGCCTTATGATGAAGCCCACTGACCATTTTGGTAACCACCTTCTGCACTGGCTCCATCCTGTTTATATCCTTTTGAAGGTGCGGACTCCAGCATTACACACAGTACTCCAAATGAGATCTTACCGAAGACTTATACAGAGGCACTAGTGCCTCCTTCTTCCTATGCACTCAAGCATCCTTCCAGCTTTTACCATTGCTTTTTCTACCTGTTTAGCCACCTTAAGATAGCAGAGCCAATCACCCCAAGATCTTGCCTCTTTTCATGGTCATTCATTGGTATTCAGAGGCATGCCTTACAGTGGATGGGTTCTTACTTAGATCAAAAAACAGAGGGTAATTTGGAAAGGAGACTGACTTGTTCCTTCCATTCTGGAACGCAGTCTGCCCCAGGGGTCGATCTTATCTCCTTTGCTCTTTAATGTTGGAATTCCTTTATCCCAATTATTCTGGGTATGGGATATAATGTTATCTGTATGCTGATGATATACATCTCTTTGCTAAAGTAGGTCAGGATCAGCAGGTCATTGTACGATGTAGAGATGACTGTTTAACAGCTATCGCAGATTAGTTGGAATGCCACCATTTGATACTTAACCATTCTAAAACCAAAGTATTCCAATACAGTTGTAGGAGGAATATGTTGAGTTTTCTCCCCATCTGTAGAGGGATGCCAATTAGTTTGTAGTCCCACTGTGAGAAATTTAACACATGATGGAACAAAGATCTGGCTTTTGCTTCACACATCAAAAATAGTTTGTTCCTCTTTTCTGGCACTGCACGTGATTAAGAGGGTGCAATATTTTTTGAAGTATGAGGACTTAGTGAATACTAAGATTGATTACTATAACAGTCAGTATTGTGGTCTTATTCAACAACAGTTGCAAAGACTACCACTGATACGAAATACTACTGCCAGGCTTGTTTAAAATAAAAAGAGGTCCAATCAGGGCTGGTCTCAGAGTTGGTTCAAGATGTTGGTGTCCTAGGCAGACCTTAAGCTTAGCTTCCCCCCCCCCCCCCCCGGCTGTCAAAATCTATTGTTTAGCTTTGAATGTGCTACAATTTGCCACCTCTCAGATGTTGCCACCTTAGGCAGCCATCTGGTTTTCCTAATAGTTGGGTGGCCCTGGGTCCAATCATGTGACTTCCCCTCTTTCGAGATCTATGCATTGGTTACCTGTGGCTTTCTAGGTAAGATTTAAAATATTGTACTTGGTTTTTAAGGAGTTGACCATGGATGGACCAGCTTATCTTAAGGAAACTTTGATCCCTTATTTCCAATCTAAGGTTCTCCGGTCCTCTCAGCAGGTTCTTTTGTAAGTGCCTCGTACCTTTGGGTTGCCATTTTATTTATTTATTTAGCATGCTTTTATATACCACCCCTTCCAGAGATCAGGGGCAGCTTATATAGAACAAAGAAAACTTTATATTGAACTTAATAACTTATCTTAAAATCAACTATATACAAAGTTGCAGTAACTATATACATAAATACTGTGGAAGAGAGAAACTCAGATGCTTCAGAATTTATGTATTCACATTCTCAAAGCCAGATAATGTTGAGTGTCTCTAATTAGCTTGGGCTTGGGATTGGGATGTATCATAGGAGTTACCATAATACTCGAACAAATGTCTCTTTAGGTCTTTTCAGAACTGTAGAAGATCTTTTACTGCTCTTAAGTTGTCAGGAAGAGAGTTCCATAATACTGGGGCAATGTATAAGAAAGCTCTGGAGCTGGTAGATTGGTTAGTATTGCAGATGTGATCGGGTATGGCATAGATGTTTTGGGAGCAGTGCCTTTGTATTCTAGATTTAATAGAATACAAGAGGAGCAAGAACAGCATACTTTTGGCTATTTTGTTGTGGTGCTTGAATATAATCAAGTATTTGTATTTTATTCTTGTAGCGACTGGTAACCAGTGAAGGTGATAGAGAATTGGGGCAATATGATCGGCGCATTGTGCCCGATATAGGATGCGTGCTGCCAAATTGTGGGCTAGTTGGAGTTGGTGGATGGTTTTCTGTAGAATGAGGTTGCAGTAATCAAAGTGCTGGGTTATGAGTGCTTGAAGGACTGTTTTGAAATCGTGGTCTTCTAGCAAGGGTCTAAGATGTTAGATCATGCATAATTTGAAGTATATGGCTTTAGGAACTGATTTTATATGGGAGGCCATATTTAGTGATTGGTCCAGGATTACGCCAAGGTATTTCACCTCCTCCTCAATTTCAAGTTCTGTTTCTTATAAATGGATTTTGTTGGGAGGGGGTGAAGCTCGGATTTCTGGAAACAGAGCACTTCTGGGTTTTTTTTAAGTTGATTCTTAGGTTATGTGCATTGAGCCATTCTGTTATAGAGCCTAGGCATGTGATTATCTGTGAATAGCCAGGGTCAAAAGTATCTATGGGATGATACATTATTATATCATAGGCATAGAGATGATAATTTACATTGGGCTTTTTAAAGATATTACATATTGGCTGTAGATAAAGCACAGTTACTTACCTGTAACAGGTGATCTCTGGGAACAGCTGGAATAAGTCTTCACATATGGGTACGTCGGTACCGACGGAGCCTGCGCGGGAACGCTCCCCAGCGTCCAATCAGAAAGCTTTTGGGAGCATCCCTCAGCGCCTGCGTGCTGCCTTCCCGCCTTTCCAACTGTCTCTCCTCAGTTGAGTTTTATAGCTGAGACAAAAAGAGAGAAAGAGGAAAGGAAGAGAGATAGAGAGATACAACTCCTAGGGGAGGTGGGTGGATTGTGAAGACTTATTCCTGCTGTTCCCAGAGATCACCTGTTACAGGTAAGTAACTGTGCTATCTCCAGGAACAAGCAGGAATGAGTCTTCACATATGGGGACTCCCAAGCTAAGATGCCTGGAGCCCTAGCATGTTGGTGACTGAAACATGCTCCACCTCATATGCCCAGGCATCCCGAGGATGGAGGGTAGGAGTTGAAGAAGAGAGGAGCTGTAGGAGACAGCTGACCTAAAATAGGACTACAGACAAGGAGTCCCTGTATATATGATAAGCATCATGAAATATATAGAAATGAACAATCACCATATGGACCTCACCTACTGGATTGCAGGAAGTAGAGAGGCTGATGGAATCTACTGGGGATCCAGTAGAGGAATCTTCAAGATGACCTCACTGAAGTGAGTTGAAGGTCAAAATCTGGAACTGACAGGTGACCCCAGGATTCAACTGGGGAAGAAGCAAAATGGTAGGTCTTTAGTAGAAAGCTTTATGGAAAAAGCTGAAAACTCTTTTGGCTACAGAGTTAATTATAGTTAGGAGCAAAAGAGGAAGACTGACCGAGTTGGACAAAACTGGCTTAGTCCTAGAGGGAAGAAGGGGTATGGAAAAAACCCCGTAATCCCAAGAAGGACAGATGTCTGAGGAGTTGGAAAGCTCAGACCTACTGAAGATCCCCCATGTCTGTCCTAACTGACGAGAGGTAGATAGATAAAGGAATAGGGAGCTTCAGGGATACCTGAACTTAAGGTTATGGAAAAAGCTGTCAGTACCACAGGAGTGGTTGTTTGCATAAAACCAAAACATACTGAGAAATAGTATGAACATGTGAAACCCCACTGTCTGGAACAGATAGAAAGGAAAAAAAACACCTTTATGAGCACAGACAGTTAGAGAGATAAGTATGTGAATACATATCTACCTAAAAGAAGTATCTCGACAGATATATTTATATATATATATATATACATATATATATGTGTGTATGTGTAGATATATATAGATATATATATAGGGGCATATATATATAGATAGATAGATAGATAGATATAGATATAGATATGTTTATGGCGAGATCCAGGGGGTATAGCCTATGCACACATGGCTGACAGACATATGCATCTAAAGAAGCATATAGACATATGTACATATATGAATATATATATAGGTCTAAAGAGAAATGTCTGCAATTAAGCAGAAAGAGATAGGTCTACAGGAATCTTCACATGGAAGATGTGAAGAGGAATGATTCATCTCATAACAAGAAGGTGGAACCTACTTGAGAAGATATAGAGAATCTATTCCCTCTGGTTAAGATGGAGTAGAATGCTATCCAGTAAAATAACCAGGCTGGTTGCGAGAAAACAGAGGATAATATTAGTCTGTAAACAGCAAGTCCTGAGTCCAGTAGAACTCTAACATGGTGAAGGGACAGAATACGCATAGGAAGAGACACCAGGTAGACCCACTTGAGGGACAAGGGGTGGGGTATCATGCGCTATTTAGTTAAATATGTGCTGTCCATGAAGGATTAGGATACCATGAGGACAAGCTGCAAGGAAAAAGAGCATATTTCCTGTAGGAATTTGGTAACTCTTTAGACTGTCACGTAGGAAAGGCTGATGTCCTTTATTAAAAGGAAATAGAAGGGTGTAAAGAACCCTCACAGTCATGGGAGGTGACTGAGGAAGCCTTTTTCAACCATATAGGATAGTCATTAGAGAAAAAACCCTCATCCTCTCTAGCAAGGGCCCATAGTGGAAAGCTTCTCTGTAGGAGTGCAGAGAGCATTATGCAGGAGAGTTGTGAAAGAAAACTGGCTGTTGGAGACAACCAGCTGCCAGCTCAACTATGCTGCCAACTCCAAGGATTTGGAGATGGCAGAAGAGAAGTTATAAGGATTATCCAAGATAGATGAGCACTATCTTGGAAGCACTACTAAGGTTAGACAAAAAGTAGTGGAAGACAATACTGGAACTTATAGAAAAGTACCAGTAGAGCAATCACTGAAGCTCCTGCATGGGCAGCTGCTGAATGGCACAGCAGAGAGATCTTTCTGTTTTTAACAGAGAGAACAGATAGAACAAGAGGAGAATATCCTATCCCTGTCTGAGGGCTGCCCAGATGAGGAAAAAGGGAGTTTACTCAAGAGAAAGAACTCTACACTGGAATGGAAAGGAAGACTGGAAAGGCTAAGAAAGCCTTCCATTGGTATGGTACCAATCTTACAGGGGAACCCTGGAAAGAAGGTAAAGAAAAAAGAGGAGCTGAGGGGAGACTTGCCATATGGTAAGTCTGTAGAAGGAAAAATTCATGGTGGTCCAGAAAAACTATCATGAGATAGTTGGCAAACCTCTTTTCATTGTAGGAAGAGGAGGAAAACCCTGTGACCATAGACATGAATATCCTGACAGCTCAGCATACCTAAAGGCAAGTGGATGTCCTGGAAACAGGAATCCAAGTGTAGAGGTTTAAATGAAAAAAACTTCTAAGGAGAAGAAGTGAACTGTATATTATAACAGATTAATTGGAACCCTATTAAGGGTTAAATTTTCCTGGCTTGAGTTTGGATTCTTCAGACCAGGGCGAGGTTTCCCTTGTTTGGGAACATCGGCATGATGGGCAGGAGAAGAATAAAACCTTCTTCTTTTAGGAAAAGGAGGTTTGGTAGGGTATTTCTTACCTGCTGGGGAAGGAGAAGGTTTAGGATGGCTCTCAGAAGCAGGGAAGTCAGTGGAGCAATGAGCAACCTGACGCAAAGACTCCTTGTTGAAGAGATTTTCTCCAGTACAAGGAGTGTTAACCTAGTCTTTGTTGTGCCCATCTGCTCAAGTCTGAAGCTTGGAGCCAGGCTCTATGTCGTGCTCCTATGGCTATAGCAGAGGTTCTGCTAACAGACTCAAAGGAGTCTAGGGAAGCACGAGAAAGAAATCTAGAGATATTTTGGCTATGACTAAGAAGCAAGGAATAGTCTGCAGCCTTGGGCTCTGAAAGAAAAGGAGGCAAAAGAGATAATTTCTCTGTGACCTCCTGAAGGGATAGACTCATATAAAAAATATATGAGAGAATCCTTGTTGCCAGCATAGATGTTTGGACGGTTTGACGTCCAAAGGCATCCAGTGTTCTAGATGCACGACCTGGCGGGAAAGAAGAATGCTTCTTCTTGCTTTTTACCTTCCTCATTGCTGATTCCACTACAATGGAATGATGGGGAAGTTGAGTCTTTTGAAACCCTGGAGAGGGGGGCACCTGATACAGAAGAGCAGTTGCTGTAGAAGGTGAGGAAGCCCTTAAAGGTGTTTCCCATATTTTTAGAAGAAGATCCTGTAAAGAATGATGTAAAGGAAGCATTATATTTTCCTTTTCCCCAGAAAAGCCTTGTGTAGGATCATAGCCAGGGATAGGAATAGCCAGGAATGTTGCCATGTCAAGGAGAAATTTCTGAAAAGAAGGATCTTCAATGGGAACAATCCCTGGATAGGCTAAACTCGAAGAACTAGCCTGGGCACCGGAGGATGTACTTGTCCGGTGCAAAACAGGATCTCTAATGGATGGATACTGGGACTGTCGGATATGACCTGAGACAGTCAGTACTGTATCGTCCATGCTAGGTATCAACTCCAAACTAGGTATAGAAAGGAGCGATCCTGGTGAAAAAAGCATGGATGAAGCTGGTCCCGATGTTACTGCAGGTACCAGCATCGACACCGATACCGGTAGCTGAGCTGGAATCGAAGGCGATACCGACATCGAAACAGTCATCGGAGGCTGCTCAAATGGTACCGAGGTGACTTGAAAGTCTCGGTGAATATCCTCGGTACCGCGCATCTGGAATCGGTGCGTGTCGGTTCCGAGACGCGTCGGTACCAAGTCTTCCAGACTAGATATCGATTCTAGACTCGGCATCGAAGGAAGCAAATCTATCGATGCATGTCTAGATGGTACCGACATCAGGGGTCGTATCGACGGAGCTGCCGATACTGGAAAGTCAATCTGGGTATCGATCGGTCCCGAAGGTACCGAGTACAGCAGATGACGATCCCTGGTGAGGAGTGGATCGCTCAACACCAGTGCCGATGCCGGGTTATCGGTACCGCTCGAAGCGGATGCCACCCCCGAGCATGGCTCAGGTATGTTCTGTGAGGGGTGAGCCCCAGGAACAACCTGAAACCCCTGAAAGGCTTTGGAGACCGAAGACTCCCGCCGGGGTTTTAAAGCCAATGAGGTCTTGAGGGCAAGGCCGGAGCCGTCATCATGCTTGGCATGAGACCTACCACCCAAGGATTAGCTAGTCTTAACAGACTGTTTGTGGGTTACCTGATCCTGTAGAGAAGAAATGGTCGGTGCCCTTACACTGGAAGGGAAAACTGCATCGAGGGAAACTCGAAACGGAGAATTTCTTCTCATAAAATTGTAGCCTGCTGGCTCTGGAGGAAAGGGGTCAGGACCCAAACAGGTTAGACACCAGCTATTGGAGTCTAAAAAGAAAACTGTATTTCCACAGTTAAGGCACTTCTTAGGAGAAGGCGGCTCCATAATGGAGAGGCCTTACAGGCCCAAAAATTCAAGACAGAAACAGAGGGAAAAAAACTCCCTGAGTTTCAGGAAAAAGAAAAGAAAAAAACCCACTGGCGGTACCGGTGGAGTCGGGGAAACAGCCACGACCACAAGAAAACAAAAAGTAAAAGATTTAGGAAAAACTTTTCTGCAGTGACAGGAAGACGTCCTGCCGGCTCCGCGGAAAAACGAAAACTGAGGAGAGACAGTTGGAAAGGCGGGAAGGCAGCACACAGGCGCTGAGGGATGCTCCCAAAAGCTTTCTGATTGGACGCTGGGGAGCGTTCCCGCGCAGGCTCCGTCGGTACCGACGTACCCATATGTGAAGACTCATTCTTGCTTGTTCCTGGAGATAGATTAAATAATAGGGCGGACAAGGAGGAACCTTGAGGGATACCTTGTTTTTGTTTGAAGGTCGATGATGATGCCTGTCCAACCTGAACCTGTTGTGTGTCGTTGGAAAGGAAGGACCCAAAAACCTGAATGACTGTTCCCTGCAAGCAGATTTGTTTTAGTCTTCTTATAAGTATTTTGTGATCTATGCTATCGAATGCTGAGGCGATGTCTATAAAGATTAAGATAAATGCTTTTTTGCTGGAGTTCAAACCACATACCAGTTTGTCTAGAAATAACAACATCAGGGTCTTGATGCTATGATGGGGTCTAAAGCCGTGTTGTTGTTCATCCAGAGGTGCATTTAGTTCAATGAAATCCTGTAGTTGTAGCTGAACAACTTTTTCTATGACCTTCACTAGAAATGGCATGCTTGAGATAGGTCTATATAAATTAGGGTGGCTTTTGTCAACAGTTGCTGATTTTAATATTGGTTGGCTTATTGCCTGTTTTAAGGCAGATGGCATGTATCCTTGTTGCAATGAGTGGTTCATCATCTCCAGGATGATTGGGGAGAACTCATTTTTAGTTGCTTTCAGCCAGCTGACTGGGCAGGGGTAACTAGGTGAAGTGGTTGCGTTGATAGCAGTTATATTCTTTAGATGCTTTTTGTCAATAAGGTAAAACGTTGACCATCCAACATAATCGTGCGGGAGGGGGGGAGGTTGGAGTTGTCAGGTTGTAGACTAGGGGGGGGGGGGTTAAGTGAGATGTCATCATGAGTTGGAGGGGCTATGTTTCTCCATATAGAAATTTGCTAGTAATTGGGGGTGTATAGTTACTTTATTTATTTATCGCTTTTATATATCGCGCTTTTTAAAATCAGTGCGGTTTACAAGTAACACTTTTGTACAGAACAGGAAGCCTGTCAAGCACCAACATTGAACAGGTGGAATAAACTTGGGTCTCCAGCTGGGGAAAGCATAGTTACTCACCTGTAACAGGTGATCTCTGGGAACAGCAGGAATTTAGTCCTCACATATGGGTATCGTCGGTACCGACGGAGCCTGCGCGGGAACGCTCCCCACTGTCCAATTAGAAAACTTTTGGGAGCATCCCACAGTGCCTGCGTGCTGCCTTCCCACCTTTCCCAATTGCCTCTCTCCAGTTGAGTTTTAAAGCCGAGACAAAGAGAGAGAGGGGGAAAGGGAAAGAGATAGATAGAGAGATACAACTCCTAGGGGAGGTGGGTGGGTTGTGAAGACTAAATTCCTGCTGTTCCCGGAGATCACCTGTTACAGGTGAGTAACTATGCTATTTCCAGGAACAAGCAGGAATGTAGTCTTCACATATGGGGACTCCCTTGCTTTAGATGCCAGGGAGAGACCCCAGAAGTTGTGTGTTCCTGAGAAAGGGCTCCACTTCCCCCCATGGATCTCTGGCATCCTACCAGAGATGGTGGGTAGGAGTTGATTAAGTCTGGAACAGGTGTTGAAGAACAGCCTGACCAAACAAGGCATCCCGGCGGAAGTCCTTGTCTAAGCAGTAATGGGCTGTGAAGGTATGAACCGAGGGCCAGGTGGTTGCTCGACAGATGTCGTCGATAGACACAGAGTGCAGATGAGCCATTGAAGCTGCCATGGCTCTCACATTGTGAGCTGTGACATGGCCCTCCAGAGGAAGATTCTTACTCTGATAGGCAAAGGAAATACACTGAGCAATCCAGTTAGATAGTGTTCTCTTGGAGACTGGAAGTCCCAAATGAGAAGGATCAAAAGCAACAGAGTTGAGAGGACTTTCTATGTTGCTGTGTTCTTTGTAAGTAAAAGGCTAAAGCTCTTTTACAGTCCAAAGTATGAAGGTTCTTTTCTGCATTTGATGCATGAGGCCTTGGAAAGAACACAGGTAGGTAGACCGCTTGGTTTAAATGCTTTAATCTATGACCTTATCGATCGAGAGCATATCGATGTTCTCTTCTTGGTCGAGACCTGGCTCAAGGAGGGAGAGGAGTCTCTCCTTCAGCGTTGCCTTCCCCCCGGCTATGATGCCATATCTGTCCCACGTCTTTCTCGGGCGGGTGGCGGAGTCGCGGTAATTTACCGTTCCTCGCTACCCATCTCCAAAATTTCTTCTGCCTCATTAACTTATTCTGAGTCTCTTCTACTTCAGCTGAATAGTTTGCCTGCTCTCCAATTTCTCCTTATTTACCTTCCTCCATCCTCATCTCCCCTAATCTGGGACTCTTTTCTGGCTTCTGTCTCTGATTTGGTCCTTCAATTTCCTCTACTCCATTTACTGGGGGATTTTAACGTTCATTTTGATGCCCCTACCTCAGCCAGGGATATCGCCTTCTCCTCCCTACTTCGTGATCTCTCCCTACATCAGCATGTTTCTTCACCCACTCATGTTGCAGGACACATCCTTGATTTAATTATTTCCCCACGATCTTCTTCATATATCATTTCTGCCCCTTCTGTAGTTTCCATACCCTGGTCAGATCATCTTTACCTCTTGTTCACTTTTCAGGCCCCTTCCTTGATTCCCCCTCCGCTTTCTCCACCCGTTCGTCCCTCCTGGCTCTTTAATTCGTCCACTATGCAGGCTTTTTCTACTGCTCTTCCTCCTCTCCCGTCTGATTTCCCTTCCCGTTCACCCTCCTCCCAGGTCACAATGTGGAATTTCGAGTTATCACGCACCCTCGACCAAGTTGCCCCTATTAAACTTGTCAAACCACGGCGCCATCCTCACCAGTCCTGGTACCATGCCGGGCTCTCTCTACTTCGATCTCATCTACGAAGAGCTGAGCGTCTTTGGCGCAAGGCCCCTTCTGCCTCCTCTTATCACAAATTTAAATCTTGTCATGCCCATTACCGCTCCGCTATTCACCAGGCAAAATGCTCTTTTTATACCTCAACAATCATAGCTGCCCCCAATAGATCCCGTCAGCTTTTTGCTACACTGAACACTCTTTCTCATTCACAGTCTTCCTCGGTTCACGGTTCCTCTCATCCCAACACAGCTCCTAGCCCTACTACCCTGGCGTCTTTTTTCTCTGCCAAAATCCAAAACCTCCGTTCCTCTCTCCCTCATTGTCCACAAGCCCTGCCATCACCTCCTCCTATCTCTCCCCCACTTTCTTCATGTCTCTCCCACACCTGGTCCTCCTTCTCTTCTGTCTCCTCTTCAGAAATACTTCATCTTCTGTCCACTACTCGGAAAACTACCTGTGATTTGGATCCTATTCCTTCTTCGTGGTTCTCTGAACCTCCTCCCTCATTACTGCAACCTCTGCTGACCATCATTAACTCTAGTTTATCCTCTGGTTTCTTCCCTACCCCCTGGAAACACGCCACAGTTCGCCCTCTCCTAAAACAACCTACCCTTGATCCCTCCAACCCTGCTCACTACCATCCCGTTTCCAATCTCCCTTTCGCCTCTAAGCTACTGGAAAAGGTGGTTTTCTCACAACTTTCTCACTACCTTGCTGTTACACTATTTCTTCATCCCAGGCAATCCGGTTTCAGACCTGGTTTTGGTGTCGAATCCACAATCACTGCTGTATTAAATGAAATTCGCACTTCTCACGACCAGGGCAACATCACTTTAGCGGTATCACTCGATCTCTCGGCAGCATTCGACCTGGTTGACCACGCCCTTCTTCTTTCTCGTCTTCGGGATGCGGGTATTCGTGGTTCGGTATATCATTGGTTTCATTCATTTCTCTGCCATCGGTCCTTTGCTATTTCCTCTTCTCATTCACGCTCCGACCATTTTCCACTCCCTTGTGGTGTCCCTCAGGGTTCTATCTTGGCTCCTTTACTGTTTAATGTTTTTCTTGCCCCTTTGGCACTGATTATCCAACAATCTGGGATTTCATGTTACTTCTATGCTGACGATATCTTTTTGTTGCATCACACTTCCTCATTCTGTCCTGATCTCACCTTTAGAAGATTGTTTGTCCTCTATTTCTTCTTGGCTTTCCTCTAACTGCTTGGTGCTTAATATTAATAAGACTGCTGCAATTTGGTTTCCCCACACCTCTCCTACTCCCTCACTTGCTCCATCCCTTGCAGGCTCCACCATCACTGTAGTTCCGAAGCTTCGTTACCTTGGGGTGTTTCTTGATAGTGCCCTTAGTTTCCATGACCATATCTCGCATATTTCTCGGTGTTCTTTTCTATGTCTCTGGAAAATTCGTGCTGTTCGTCCCTTTCTGTCCACTCAGGCTCTCACTACTCTCCTTCTTTCTTTGGTTATCACTAGATTAGACTTTTGTAACACTATTTTCGCCAGTCTCCCCCAAAATCAAAAACACCGTCTTCAATTAATCCAAAACACCGCTGCTCGCATGATTCTCCACGCTTCCCCTCGTGACCATGTCACCCCTCTGCTACATCACCTCCACTGGCTGCCAATTGACTACCGGATATCTTTCAAAGTTCTCACCTTAACTCATAAAGCCATCTATCAATCAACACCTGCTTACCTTTCGGATTTACTGACTTATCATACCCCCTCACGCAGTCTTCGGTCCATACACATTAACCGTCTTCATCTCCCAGCACCCTCCAAAGCTCATCTGCAATCTACCAGGAAATCAGCATTCTACTATTTAGCACCCTCTCTCTGGAACTCCCTCCCCACCAACCTCCGTACAGAAGAATCCTATCCTAAATTCCGCTCTCTTCTAAAAACTCATCTTTTCTCTTTAGCCTTTCCTCCCTAAATTTCTCTTTCTCTGTATCTCTGTCTGGAATCTGGATACCTATTCTGTCTCTACTTTCCTCTCTTTATTATGTATTGTAATTTCTTCTTTTCTGTTTTAATTATTGATTTTACATTGTAAACCGCCTCGATGTTATGGGAGGCGGTATATTAAATATGAAATAAACAACAAACAATAAAAGGCGAGACCACCTTTGGCATAAAGCGTGGATGAGTCCTAAGGACTACCTTGTCATGATGGAACCTTGTATAAGGTGGATCAACTACTAGTGCTTGCAACTCACTGATGCGACGTGCTGATGTGATTGCAATGAGAAAGATAACCTTCCAAGAAAGGAATTTCAAGGAGGTAGTCGCTAAGGGTTCAAAAGGTGGCTTCATGAGCTGACCAAGAACCAAATTTAAGTCCCATGCCACAGATGGTGGCTTAATGGGAGGCTTAGTTAGCAGAAGGCCTCTCATAAATCTTGCTATAAGAGGATGGGAGGAAATAGGTTGTCCATTTAGGGGCTTGAAGGAAGCTGCAATAGCACTCAAATGGACCCTCACTGAGTTAGTCTTAAGTCTTATCACCCACGTGCTCTCCCAGGAGGGATCGAGCTTCTCCTGCACTGCCAACTGACTTGGCTGCCCAATCGGGGCACTTCGGCACGATTTAAAAGAAGGCGCTAGCCTCCAGCAGCCCTCTTATCACCCGCGTGCTCTCCCAGGAGGGATCGAGCTTCTCCTGCACTCCTGCACCGCCAGCTGACTTGGCTGCCCAATCGGGGCACTTCGGCATGATTTAAAAGAAGGCGCTAGCCTCCAGCAGCCCTCTTATCACCCGCGTGCTCTCCCAGGAGGGATCGAGCTTCTCCTGTACTCCTGCACCGCCAGCTGACTTGGCTGCCCAATCGGGGCACTTCCGCACGATTTAAAAGAAGGCGCCAATCAGGCGCACTCGCGCCTGAGGGCCCGCGCCTGAGGGCCGCGCAAGAGGGTCCTTTGGCACGGTCCTTAGGCTAAGGCGCTTAAAGACCCTACAGTTTGCCACAGAAATAAGAAGGAACATATCCAACACCTACTCCAGCAGCGACATCTAAGTACAGCTGAGCTCCCCCAGGGTTGAGCTCGCTTACCTCTTCCACTCTACATAGCCGTTACCGCAGCAAGTATACTCTCCACAAACTCTATTTAAAATGACATTTCTTTTGCAGTCTATTACCTGAATTTCATCAAAACCCACTTTATTACTCTACTCAACTTTGTCTAGTTAATTATGTCTTCATTGCTAACTGTTATATGCTGTGTAAGGATATACTAGTTACTACTGTTAGTAGCTTTTCCACATTTTGACGGAGTTATCAACATGCTTTTCAATTTATTACTGTTGTCAGTAGCTTACACACTATCCATTATTGTCATCACTGTTGTGTAAGGATATACTAGTTACTATTGTTAGCTTTGTCAATAGCTTACACATTACTCATTAGTGTCATTTTTGCTGTCATTAGCACTCCCACACTTTACTACTGTTGTCAGTAGCTTTAATACTGGTGTAACCACTTCAAATTTTCTCTGCCTAAGTTAAACTGCTGCCAGTGATCACCGTACATTTTACTCTGCCTATTCTTTTCACCCAGCCAATAGCACTGATTTACAACAATCAGCCTAATTCTGCTACTGTTGCCAGTAGCATATCTAATTACTGTTGTCAGTACCATTCTCCTACAATACCCCTTACTGTTGTCAGTAGCCCTCTCCTATATTACCCCTTTCTCTGTCACCGCTATCCGTCTCTCACACAAAACATAATGGCCGATCTAAAAACAAAAACATTGCCAACCATTTTCCTACTAATAGTCCTCCTACTGCAACAAATCTACACATACAAATTCAACAATCCCCCTTGCAATAGCATCCCCATCATTCATAACCCCAACCGCAATCTAACACGCCCCCCACTACACAATCACCCATTCAACCTGCCACCACACAACAATACCCACAGACATCCCCCTAGAGTAATTCAGATAAACTGCAAAAAACACAACGACAAAAAAACCTCCCCCAACGAAGACACTAAATTAAAGCTGATCCTAATAAACATTCGCTCAATACGGAACAAAATACCAATTGTAAATGACATAATAAAAGACAAACAACCTGACATCTTTTTCATTACTGAAATATGGCTAACACCTACAGACACAATATTCTTAAACCAACTCCAAATATCACAATATGATATTTTCAACTGCCACCGTGACATAAAAAGAGGAGGTGGCACACTTATACTCACTAAAAAAGACTTACAATACACCCTAACAAACTCAAACAATGTTGAAAGCATGGACATAATAAACATTGAAAACAGAACACTAGCATTCTCTCTAATCTATAGACCCCCATCAGCGGATCACAAAAATCTTTCCCCTATCCTTGAACTCGCATGCACAGCATCCCAGAGAAAACCCCTCATAATCCTAGGTGACCTTAACCTCCCATCCCTAAACCAATACCAAAAAGACAACTTCATAGACTCAATGACCCACATGGGATATAACCAGATAGTCTTTACCCCCACACATAATAAAGGAAACTCAGTAGACCTAATTTTCCTCCCTACCCCCTTCAACCTACATCAACTATACTCTCCACCAATAACTACAGAGGTACCATGGTCTGACCATCACCTGATAACCTTTCACCTACTAGCACAAACTACATGACAGTCCCCAAACACAACATCTCACCACTCACATTTTACCCGCTTCGACAATGATACATTCCTTGATAAGGTACTACCTAAGCTCACCACAAACCTATCTGATATCGACCTAACTATAGAGAATTGGAACCAAACAATCCAAGAAGCAGCTACACCTACTCAAACAATCCAGAAGAAAAAGAAAGAATCACAAAAATGGTTCACTAAAGACATCGCCCTGCTAAAAAAGCAATTACGCAAACAAGAAAAAACCTGGAGAAAAACAAAATCACGAGATAACAAAACCAAATATATAACCTTACTTAATAAATATAAGGATGCAATCAACAACTCAAAAAGAGAATACTACTCCAAACTAATAAATCTTGCTCTCAACCGACCAAGAGAACTCTTCTCAATCGTAAAAACACTAACAAAACCACTTAACCCAGAACCGAACCAAGACATTATAAGCGTACAAACCTTAGCATCTCATTTTTCTGAAAAACTAAAGGTAAAACCTTACTCTCCAACCACCACGATAGAATATATACAGGACAGTAACTATGAATGGACAACCTTTCACAAGGTTGAACGAAAACACATCCTTAATATTATAACAATGATCAACACCACAACCTCCCCGCTTGACCCATGCCCGGTGTCATGGATCAAGTATACTAAGAACTTCCTTGCAGAAAACATCCAACACATAGTAAACCAATCACTCTCACAAGGAACTATGCCCAACGCCCTAAAGCTCTCCTCGATCCGTCCCGTAATAAAAAACAATAAACTTGACCCAAAGGACCCCAACTCTTACAGGCCAATAGCTAGCATACCTCTAATCGCCAAAATAATAGAAAAAAACCATACAACTCCAACTACAGGACTACATAGATGAGCACAAACTCCTTGATGCGCATCAATTTGGATTCCGCCCCTCCCATGGAGTTGAAACCCTCCTAATCGCTCTGACAGACCTCCTCATCAGAGGCACTAATGAAAATAGCAAAGGTTTCCTTCTCCTCTTCATAGACCTATCCACTGCATTTGACAGCATCAATCACAAAACACTCATCAACAGACTAGAAAACTTAAAAATAGGAGGGACAGTCCTTGAATGGTTCAAATCATACATTTCACACAGATTAATACGGATACAATTAGGTAAAGAAACATCAGAAACTTTCCCTCAAGGTCAAGGTATCCCTCAAGGATCAGCCCTCTCCGCCCTCCTCTTCAATTTATACCTCCAGCCAATTACAAACATATTCAAGAAGTATAAAATCAACCATTTCATATACGCGGATGATATCATGCTTGCCATCCCCATAAACCCCAACAACCCCAAATATGATGGCTTACTCCAGTGCATGAGTGAGACTACCACATGGCTTGAAGACAATCACCTAAGCATCAATCTCAAAAAAACAGAAGCAATGTTCATAACGAGAAAACCTGACACTGACTATAACTACCCTACTACAATCACAATAAGTAACACACCAATACCTGTTAAAAAGGAGGTAAAGTACCTTGGAATAATTCTGGACCACTCACTCACCATGCTCCCACACATAAAACATACAGTAAAAACCATATTCTATAAACTCAAGACAATACAACATCTGAGACCCCTACTCAACACACATGATTTTAGATCAGTAGTCAACTCCCTCATCACCCCCCACTTCGACTACTGTAATAGTCTCCTAAACGGCTTACCACTAAAAAGCATATACCTCCTCCAAAGGGCCCAAAACATATGCGCCAAGATGGTTACAAAAGCTAAACTAACAGACCATGTGACCCCAATACTTTTAGACCTACATTGGCTCCCCATATGCAGCCAAATAAAATATAAAATTCTCCTAACTACTTTTAAACTCATTAATAACATCTCTCCCTCACAATTATCTACACTAATACAACTCCCATCAGAAACTAGAACGCGCAGACAGAACGCAACCCACTCCCTCAACATAAAGACAAATTTCAGAAAAACCAAAGCAACAACAAGCGATAGAGCCTTCTCCTTTGCTGCCCCTACCCTCTGGAATGAAATTCCATTAACCCTCCACATGATAAAGGACCTCCACCAATTCAAAAAGGAATTTAAAACATACCTTTTTACAAAACACTTTGAGATCCCCTACCAACAAAAAACCTCTCCAAGACAATCACAAAAAAATATCCACAGTCCTCAAGACAGAACAAATGACTAACAAAGAAAGATACTTACCTTACTATACACAACATCCAAAAGATTTACCCAAACTGACGGCTATATCACTAATGTAAATAACTTCCGTTAATTAACTATGTTATGCTCCATGTTTCATAACCTGTACATAGGTTTTAAAAAAGTGTTATTGTTTACGTAAAAAATATGTTCCATGTAACAAAACGTGTATATAGTTAAAACATGTTCCATGTAAAATATACGGAAGTATGTTAATTTTTGTTCAATGTAAACCGCCCCTGATCTTTGGAAGGGGCGGTATAGAAGAAACCGTTAAATAAATAAATAAAAATAAATAAGTCCTGCATTGGATAAATGAAGGAGATATTCCAGTAATGATTCCAGAGGTATAGCAATGGGGATAAGACCCTTCTGCGAAAACCATATGGTAAACCTTTTCCACTTGAAAGCATAAGAGCGTCTTGTGGAAGGCTTCTTGGAAGCATAAAGGATATCCTTTATTTGCTGAGGGAGGTTAAGATCAGGGAGATCTAGGCCTTCAGCAACCAAGCCCTGAGATGCAGAGACTGGGGTTTGGGATGCCATAACATTCCGTCCTCCTGAGATAGGAGATCTAGAGCAGACCCTAACTCCAGGGAGGGAGCTTGAGAGAGATGTAGAAACAGAGGGTACCACACTTGCCGTGGCCAATGTGGAGCTATGAGAATCATACGGCCTCTGTCTCTCTGAAGCTTGAAGAGGGTTTTGGGAATTAGGGGAATGGGTGGAAAGGCATACAGAAAGTCTTGACCCCAGTAAAGGAGGAAAGCATCCCTGGCCTGAGCCCCTTGAGCCAGGGTTCTGGAACAGAACCGGGGAAGTTTGGCATTCCACAGACTTGCAAAGAGGTCTATGTCCGGGGTTCCCCAAATTTGAAAAATCTTGGCTACCTGGTCTGCATGCAGAGACCACTCGTGTGGAAGCAGAACTCGACTGAGTCTGTCTGCCCAAGAGTTTTGTATACCTGGAAGATGCACTGCCAGGAGATGAATCTGATGCTCTCTGGTGAGGGCCCATAGTCGCAAAGCTTCGTTGCAAAGTGACAGAGCCTGTTCCCCCCTGCTTGTTCACGTAGAGCATGGCTACTTGATTGTCCGTATGAATGAGGACTGTCTTGTAGCTGAGCAGGGTGTGGAACACTCAAAGAGCAAGGAAGATTGCTCTGAGCTCCAAGAGATTGATATGTAGATGAGTCTCCTGTGGAGACCAGGTGCCTTGGGTGGAGAGGTCTTGCAGATGAGCTCCCCAACCCATCGGAGAAGCATCTGTTGTGAGAGTTGCCTAGGGTAAGGGTTGTTGAAAAGGGGACCCCAGCAACAGGTTTTGAGTAGACCTCCACCACTGGAGGGACAAAATAAGGTGACTTCTGTTTGCTATTTTGTCTGACAGGCATCCTGATGCCTGGGTCCACTGAGTGGATAAAGTCCACTGGGCTGCCCTCATATGGAGGCGAATATAGGGAACCACATGCACAGTAGATGCCATGTGGCCTATTGTTGTAGCATTTCTCGGGCAGTGAGATGAGGCTTTAGCACTGCTTGAGAAGCTAACTGCACCATGCGAAGGCAACGGGCCTGGGGGATATAGGCCCTTGCCTTTCTGGTATCCAGCAAAGCTCCTATGAACTCTAAAGACTGAGTGGGAGTTAGACTGGATTTTGGGATGTTTATTACCAGACCCAAATACTGAAGGATACGCATTGTGCAGGATAGAGAAGTCCTGGCCTCTGACTCTGTTGGGGCTTGAATGAGCCAGTCGTCTAAGTAGGGGAAGACGAGTATCCCTAGAGTGCGGAGAAATGCTGCTACCACAGCCATGCATTTCATGAACACCCTTGGTGCTGAGGCCAGGTCAAAAGGAAGCACCCTGTATTGGTAATGCTTTCCTTGGAAAAGGAACCGAAGGAACCTTCTGTGAGTTGGATGGATGAGAACATGGGTGTATGCATCCTTGAGATCTAGAGAACAAAGCCAATCCTGACTCTGAAGGTATGGCAGCAAAGTTCCGAGAGAAATCATCTTGAATTTCTCTTTGACAAGGAATTTGTTCAATTCTCTGAGGTCCAAGATAGGTCTGTATCCCCCTGTTTTCTTTGGGATAAGGAAATAGTGGGCGTAAAACCCTGTACCCTGCTGATGAACGGGTACTTCTTCTATTGCCCCTTGGGCAAGAAGCATAGTGACCTCCTGATCCAACAGGTTGATGAGAGAGGTTGGAGAATTGAACTGCATTATCATTGTGGGAGGGGGCATGCTGGAAAAATGAAGCTTGCACCCCTCTTATGATGGAAAGTGTCCAATGCTCTGCTGTTATCTGCCCCCATCTGGGGGCAAAGTGACACAACCTTCCTGGAATGGTGGAAGGCTCTCGTCCAATGAGAGCCAGGAAGGCTAAGTTCTCTAGCTGAAAGTCAAAGGCCTTGTGGAGGCTGAGACTGCTGGGACGGCTGAGGCTTAGCAGTCTTTGCTTTTCTTTGTTTGGGTGGTTGCTGACCTTTCCTGACAAGCTGACCTTCAGAACGTCCCTGCTGAGAATAAGCAGGATAATATCTTTTCTTTTTAGAAAAGAATGGTATATTGAAAGATTTCTTTCTTGCAGGATCAGTTGTGGACTTGGATAATCTATCCAAGGTGGAGTTGTCAGCATCCAACTCATTGGACCTTTCCTGCCCATCTTTACCAAACAGGTTCTCACCAGTACAAGGAATATTTCCCAGTTTGTCTTGTACTCAGAGCTCCAGATCAGATTCCTGGAGCCAAGCAATTCTACGTGCACCTATGGCAATGGCAGAGGTTCTGCTTATGCACTCAAAACAGTCAAAAGCTGCACGGTTGACAAATTTAGAAACATCTTGGGCATGTTTGACCAATGTGAGAAAATCCTGCCTTCTATCCTCAGGAAGAAGAGGACTCAAAGCCTCTAAATCACCTGCGACTTCCTTCAGGAACATTCCCATATATAGACTATAAGAACTGATCCTGGCAGAAAGCATGGAAGCTTGGAAGACACAACGTCCAAAAGCATCCAAAGTTCTGCACTCACGCCCTGGAGGATTAGAGGTATGCCTCTTTGCATTCTTGATCCTTCTCATAGCTGATTCCACTACAATAGAGTGGTGAGGAAGCTGAGTTTTCTGGAAACCAGGACAAGGAGGGACTCGATACAGAGTATCCATTCTACGAGAATGAGGAGAGGTGTCTCCCACATTCTTAACATGAGATCATGCAAGATCTCATGGATGGGCAAAGTAGCTGCCTCCTTAGGAGTTTTAGGATATTGTAAAATTTCCAACTCCTTTGCTCTGGGCTCTGTTTCAGGGGCCACAGTAATGGACAGACCCCGAGCCACCTCCCTGATGAAATCCTGAAAGGAAATGTCCTCTGGAGGAAACATCCTGCGTTTAGGGGAGATAGGCTCCTCCAGGAGAAGTATTCCCGCATCGACAGAACTGTCAGAATCCTCAGATTCCTCTGAGGACTCGAAATACCTTCTGTTGGGATGCTCTTGAAGAGCCTGATACCTGAGGGGAATCGGTACCGGTGTAACGGTACCGGAAGGCATCGCATGACTGGGTGCCGGCAATGCGGACGCTGATGTCGATGCTGTCGGTACCGGTACCGATACCGGTACCAGTTGAATTGTCCGACGCGGTTCCGAGGGTGTCGATGCCGCAAGGAGAGCCACCAGACTGCATTCAATAGCCAGGACCCTCTGATCTATCGACGCTGCCGATGCCTGGATGTTGGTACCGGACAAGACCGTCGGTACCCCAGAGCATGGCACCAGTAGTTCTGCCGAGGTTGAGGCCTCGAGAACATCCTGGAGCCCTGGATAATGCTTTGGAAGCTGAAGCCTCCTGCCGGGGCAATTTTGCTGGTGCAGAATCCTCAAGAGCAACGCCAGAGGCATCTCGATGCTTAGAAGGAGATCTACCCTTTGAGGACCGGCTAGACTTATGTTTAGTTACCTGAAATCCACGGGAGGAAGACGAAGCCCTAGAAGACGTCGATGCCACCGAAGCTGTATCAGAGGGAAACAGGGTACTGAGCTTGGCAGCTTGGTTCTGTCGACCTCTTTTGGACATCATGGCACAGGCCATACATTCCGAGATGGAATGGTCAGGACCTAAACATTTCAGACACCACTCATGGGTGTCGGTGACGGAGATGGTACCACCACAGTTGGTGCACTTTTTAAAACCCGAAGAGGGTTTTTCCATTGTGGAAAAATCTTGGGCCTAAGGCCTAAAATGGCGCGTGCACCTGGAAAAAAAATGGGAAAAAAGTACTAAGAATTTTTTTTTTTTTTTTTTTAAAGAAAAGAAAGAAAAAACGGCGGTACCGGTAAAGCGTCGAGGAAGGCAGACGCGACCACAAAAAAGAAGGAAAATTTTCTGCGGTGACAGGAACACGACCTGCTGGCTCCGCGGAAAACGAAGAACTGGAGAGAGGCAGTTAGGAAAGGCGGGAAGGCAGCATGCAGGCGCTGTGGGATGCTCCCAAAAGCTTTCTAATTGGACGCTGGGGACCGTTCCCACGCAGGCTCCGTTGGTACCAACGATACCCATATGTGATGACTACATTCCTGCTTGTTCCTGGAGATACTATCTACAACTAACTACTGCTATTTACATCTAACTACCACTATCTACAGTATATACATGGGTTGCTTTTTCTTCACAGTATACACGAGTTGTTTGTTATTTACAGATGGCCGGTTGATTATAACTATCTACTCTTATCTATAGTAAGGCATGAGTTTTTTGTCAATTATAGATGGCTATCTAGGTGAGTGGTGGAGAGGTTGGAATCCTAGGCTGTGAATAGTGCAGGAGGAAGAGGTGGTGTTTTAATGCTTTTCTGAATTGCGAAAGGTCTGTGATAGCACGGATATCGGGTGGGAGCGCATTCCAGCAACTGGGAGCATAGAACTTAAAGGCTTGGTTCCTTGTTGCCTGGGTGCATTTTGTTATTTCCTTAGGGGTCTGTAGCATGTTGGTGGCAAATGTCCTCCTTGCTCTATTTGCTGGAGTGAGGTAGAGAAGGTCTGTCAGGGAGGTGGGTGATATTTTGTTGATGACCTTGAAGGTCATCAGCACTACTTTATACGTGAGCCGGCAGGAGATTGGTAGCCAGTGCAAGTCCTTTAGGATTGGGGTAATGTGGTCTCTTCTAGAGGCCCCGTATAGAAAGCGTGCAGAAGTTTATCTTGAGGCTCTGTGAGAGCAGCCAGTCAGTGACGGTATCAAAGCATTTTACTAGTGGGGAGAAATCAGGATGTTCAGTCGTGAATGGGGTGCAGAGTAGTACAACGTCCGCGTAGATCAAGCATGAGATGTTATGGGAGCGGATTATTTCACATATGGGTTGCATGTAGATATTGAAGAGAAGTGCAGAGAGTGAAGAGCCCTGAGGCATGCCGTGTTTTTGCTGGAATGGCTTGGATGTTGTGGAGCCTGTATGTACCTGCTGCCATCTGTCAGCTAGATAGGATTTGCACCATCTCCATGCGAGTCGTTAATTCCCTTTTCCTGAAGCCATATCAGGAGTTGCTCATGGTTCACAGAGTCAAACGCAGCGGCGATGTCCAGGAAAATTAGAGCATATCCTTGTTTGTTGTTGTCAATTCCTGTGATCAGCGTGTTCATGAGTGTGGCAAGGAGAGTTGACGCCATGTGACTCCCTAAAGCCGTGTTGGCATGGGTCAAGGGGCGCTGTCGAGTCAATGTGGTCCTGTATTTGACGTTGGATGACCTTCTCAATTATCTTTGCTAGTAGCGGATGCTTGATATTGGTCTGAAGTCTGTTTGAGGCATGATGGGAAGAGTCCTGTGGAGGAGGACAGATTTATGATTTTGGCTAGTATAGGGCTAAGCTCCTTACGTAACGATCTTATCCAGAATGCTGGACAAGGGTCGTTTGGGGCAGTGGTGGCATTGATGACAGCAATGATGTCCTCAATACATGCATCCATTGGTGTTGTGAAGGAGGCAAGCGGCTTAATTTGGGCTGGGTTGCTGTTAGGGCTGGACAATGTGGCTTCTCTGACGTTCTTAGTTTTGGCCAGCAGGTAGTCCGCGTAGTCCTGAGGATGTATGGTGGCTGTTTGGGGGGGCGGGGGTTCCTTCGCTAGTGTCTTCACTATGTTGAAGAGCTCGTGGGGTTTGTTCAAGGAGCGGCTCAGGAGTTCGGAGTGGCCTAGTGGTTGGGGCAAGGTACTTCAGGCCGGAAGGTCGGGGGTTCAAATCCCACTAGAGGACAGCAACCTTAGGCCGGAAGGACTGGGGTTTCTAGTCCCACAGGTGCTCCTTGTGGTCTTAGGCAAGCCACTTAACCCTCCATAGCCCATGTTCCCTGTAAAATAGTGATCTCCAAGTTCAATGCCCTGTTCAATGTAATTTCAGTTTGCTCAATGTAAACCACCTTGATATCATGAAAGGCGGTAAATAAGAGAATGTAAATAAATAAAATAAAATAAATAAATAAATGGTCTTTCATTTTTGCTGATATTAAGTTCCGGTGTGTCTTCAGGTGGGAGGCATAGGCTGTCAGGTCTGCTGGGGACCGTGTACGTCGCCATTCTCTTTCCAGTTTCCTCAGGTGATGTACTGAGGTTCGTAACTCAGCTGTGTACCAGCGTGCAGTTTTTTTTAGGTCTTGGTCGCTTATCTGAGGCCTTTGACTTAATTGGGGCAGGTATGTATGCAAAGGAGCTCAGGCTGCTGTTCCATGAGGTCATCAGTTCCTCGAGGATCGGTGATGCAGTCTTGATCTTAGGAAGGACCTCTTTGATGATCATCTCTTTGTCAAGGGTCTGAAACGTCCTGTGGATGCTGTTGGGTTTTCGGTTGCTCTCTTTGTCCGGTCACCATCTTGCTGCATCGGTATGCAGAATCTGATTAGGTTGTGGAGTGGAGGAGTGGCCTAGTGGTTGGGGCAAGGTACTTCAGGCCAGAATGTCAGTGGTTCAAATCCCACTAGAGGACAGCAACCTTGGACTGGAAGGACTGGGGTTTCTAAGTCCCACAGGTGCTCCTTGTGGTCTTGGGCAAGCCACGTAACCTTCCATAGCCCATGTTCCCTGTAAAATAGTTATCTCCGAGTTATAATGCCCTGTTCAATGTAATTTCAGTTTGTTCAATGTAAACCGCACTGATGCAGAATAGCGCGGTATATAAGAGAATGTAAATAAATAAATAGTGGTCTGACCATGGTACTGGGGAGATAAGTATGTCCACACTGTAAATCGCACTCAACTCCAGTCGAGGGACAAAATTGAGGTCTAGTATATTTCCTTTCTGATGGGGTGGGGGTGTCAAGTATTTGTTCGTAGCCTAGATTGTTAAGTGCTTCGAGGAAGGCATTAAAGTGAGTACACTGCAGAACTGGTAGGTTAAAGTCTCCCAGTACCCAGTTTGGCCCGTGTATGTTCTTGGGGTTGGAAGCTAGGTCAATTATAGTTGCAAGGTCTTCATGGGATGACGCTGGAGCTCTTTAAATGAGGTTGATGGTGTTATAGTTATTGGATATGGTGATCATATCAAGGTGTGATGAACTGGTGGAACTGATCATCTGATATTGAAGATCCGTCTTTGCTAGGATGAATGCACCACCTCCTCTGCAATCTGTCCTGTGGCAAGTGTAGATTGAGAAGTCGGGGGGGGGGGATAAATTGGTTGTTGAGGACTATGTCTGAGTCAGTGAGCCACGATTCTGTCACTAGCAGGATGTCTAGCTCAAGGTGTGCTATTAGGCTTTCTTAACCAGGGCTCCACACATCAAACAGTAAGTAAGGATTTGAGGGTTTCTTTGTTTGGTTTTTCTTTTGTTACATTGCTAGCTCTCTGACTGGGAGCTCTTAAAAGGGTTTTGTGTATATTTTTTTTAAGCAAGGTTAATTTCATTTTTGCTGTTTTAGGGGAACATTACTTGAGCACAGTAGGTGCTGAACTCTGTAACCTCCTCAGGTTCAAGAACTGCTAACACCTAATCAGGGGTTAGTGGGCCTGTTTCCTGAGTGCAGTTGAAGCCTGCATAAAAAGGCTCCTTTGCCCAGCCCTTTTTGAGGCTTTCTTAACCAGGGCTCCACACATCAAACAGTAAGTAAGGATTTGAGGGTTTATTTGTTGTTGGTTTTTCTTTTGTTACATTGCTAGCTCTCTGACTGGGAG
The DNA here is from genome assembly GCA_033557465.1 of Ichthyophis bannanicus. Taxonomy (NCBI): domain Eukaryota; kingdom Metazoa; phylum Chordata; class Amphibia; order Gymnophiona; family Ichthyophiidae; genus Ichthyophis; species Ichthyophis bannanicus. The sequence continues at coordinate 647,465,916 of CM066032.1, forward strand.
CTCTTAAAAGGGTTTTGTGTATATTTTTTAAAGCAAGGTTAATTTCATTTTTGCTGTTTTAGGGGAACATTACTTGAGCACAGTAGGTGCTGAACTCTGTAACCTCCTCAGGTTCAGGAACTGCTAACACCTAATCAGGGGTTAGTGGGCCTGTTTCCTGAGTGCAGTTGAAGCCTGCATAAAAAGGCTCCTTTGCCCAGCCCTTTTTGAGGCTTTCTTAACCAGGGCTCCACACATCAAACAGTAAGTAAGGATTTGAGGGTTTCTTTGTTTGGTTTTTCTTTTGTTACATTGCTAGCTCTCTGACTGGGAGCTCTTAAAAGGGTTTTGTGTATATTTTTTAAAGCAAGGTTAATTTCATTTTTGCTGTTTTAGGGGAACATTACTTGAGCACAATAGGTGCTGAACTCTGTAACCTCCTCAGGCTCAGGAACTGCTAACACCTAATCAGGTGTTAGTTCCCTCCCTACCCACCCCAACTCCCACCCACCCCTAGTGAGCAGTCTTGCTTTATAGGGCACCTCCCCCTTTAACAAATCACAGTGAATTGGACCAGCACATTTTGAATATAATTAAAGAGATTTAACTGCTTTGTCTCTGAAAGGACAGCTGCGAAACCAGCTGGTACTTGTTAGATCTCTCTCTTTTGCTTTAACAGATACCTAAGCTCCACAAACAGAACAATGGCTGGGAAAAATCGTATTGCTAAAGCTGTTGCCCCCGTTACAGCTTCTGCCTCGGTCCAGACAGAGGTCCTATTGCCAGTTGAAGAACCGGTTCCATGTGCAGGGTGCCTGCATGCTGAAGCTCTGAGGAAACAAGTGGAGGAACTCAGAGAGGAGGTGGCGAGGCTGAGGAGCATTCAAGACAGTGAGAAGTACATTGATGAGATGCTTCTTGCAGCAACCAGGCTCTCCAGCACAGGAGAAGATGGGTGCCAACAGAATGTCGATGGTTGGTCAAAAGTCACCAGAGCCTGCAAAATCACCAATCCAACTTCTCCAGCCCTTGAATTGAAGAACCATTATGCAGCCCTGGAAGTGGAAGAGGTGAAAGCATCCCTGGAAAGGGAAGAACCAGAGTTCAAGTACCCCATAGTTGCGGAATCAGTGACCAGAAGGAAACGAAGGGTAGTGGTGGTTGGAGACTCTCTTCTGAGGGGTACTGAGGCGTCCATCTGCCGACCAGACTTGATGTCCAGAGAGGTATGCTGTCTGCCTGGTGCCAAGATCCAAAATGTTACGGAGAGTTTGCCGAGGCTCATCAAGCCCACTGACTATTACCCAATGTTGCTAATCCATGTTGGAACAAATGATACTGCCAGGTATACCTCGGAACGTATCAAAAGTGACTTCATGGCTCTGTGACAGAGGGTGAAGCAGGTAGGTGCACAGGTGGTGTTCTCTTCAATCCTCCCTGTTGAGGGTGAAGGCCAAGGCAGAGAGGCTCGCATCCTGGAGATTAATGCATGGCTGCGTGGATGGTGTCTTTGAGAGAGTTTTGGTTTCCTAGACCATGGGATGCTGTTCCAAGGGTTGCAGAGCAGAGATGGCATCCATCTGTCCAAAAAAGGTCAACGCATCTTTGGTAGTAGACTGGCTAATCTACTGAAGAGGGCTTTAAACTAGATTCGTTGGGGATGGGTGAAGAAAGCCCCCCGGTAAGTGGAAGCCCCCAGGTAAGTGATACATTAAATACCTTTATGGAAATAGGTAACAGGGGTAACATATGGAAAGCAGTGTGTATTAATGCCCGTAGCATGGGAAATAAGATCTCTGAAGTTGAAGCTTTGGTGGGAGTGGCTGACTTGGATTTAGTGGCAGTTACAGAAACATGGTTCACAGAAAACCATGACTGGGATGTAACTATACCTGGCTATACTTTATTCAGAAAGGACAGGGTAGGAAGAAGGGGAGGAGGAGTGGCACTATATGTAAAAACTACTATTAAAGCTTTGGAATTACAGAGCTTAAAAGGGAGAGAGGAGGCATTGTGGGTTAAACTAGAGAGAGGGAAAGAGAAATCTATTTGCATTGGTGTGCTATACAGACCTCCCTCACAAGAGGAAGAGGTGGACAGAGAGTTAATTGAAGACATACGCAGCATTGCTAGGAAAGGGGAAGTGCTACTGATAGGAGATTTCAATATGCCAGATGTTGATTGGCACATTCCTGCTGCAGTATCATCTAGGAGTAAGGAGATCCTGGATTCTCTACAGGGAGAACTATTCAGGCAATTGGTAACAGACCCCACACGTGAAGGGGCCATACTGGACTTGGTGCTTACCAATGGAGAAAGTGTTTTTGATGTTGTAGTGGGAGATCATTTTGCATCCAGTGATCACCAGATGGTGTGGTTCAGTATTAGGACTAGGGCTGTTAGAATCCATTCCAAGGTGAAGATCTTAGACTTTAGGAAGACTAACTTTGCAAAGATGGGCCAATACCTCAGGACGTCGTTAGTGGGATGGGAACAGCTGGGGGATGTAGAAAAACAGTGGGCAAAACTGAAAGGGGGTATTTTAAAGGCAACCAACCTTTTTGTTAAAAAGGTAAGTAAAGGCAAAAGGAACAGGAGACCGCTATGGTTTTCGAAGGAAGTAGCTGAAAAAGTGAAGAAAAAGAGGGAGGCCTTCATGAAATACAAGAGATCACAGAGAGAGGAAGACAGGCATCTGTATTTGGAAAAACTTAGAGAAGCTAGCAAAGTAGTCAAGAAGGCAAAGATTCAAAAGGAGGAGGAAATAGCCAATGCAATAAAATGGGGGGATAAGACATTTTTCAGATATATTAGTGAGAAGAGGAAGGGCAAAAGTGGTATTGTCAGACTCAAGGGTGCAGGGGGGGAATATGTAGAAGCTGATAAGGATAAAGCGGAATTGCTTAACAAATATTTTTGTTCTGTGTTCACAGATGAAGAACCAGGAGCAGGACCTCAGAAAACACCCACAAATAAGAACAGAAGCGAGGGACATCTTGAACAATTTTCAGAAGACTGTGTTCGTGAGAAACTAGCTCAACTTAAAATAGACAAAGCGATGGGACCGGATGGGATACACCCTAGAATACTGAGGGAACTTGGGGACGTTCTAGCAACTCCACTGACTGACCTTTTCAATGCCTCGTTGGAGTCGGGAGTGGTGCCAAAGGACTGGAGAGAGGCTCATGTGGTGCCTTTACACAAAAGCGGTAGTAAGGATGTGGTTGAAAACTACAGGCCGGTTAGTTTAACTTCAGTGGTGAGTAAATTAATGGAAACACTGTTGAAAGAGAAAATAGTGATGTTTCTGGAGTCCAGCGGATTACAGGATCCGAGGCAGCATGGATTCACCAGAGGCAGGTCTTGTCAGACAAATCTGATTGATTTCTTTGACTGGGTGACCAGGGAGTTGGACCGCGGGAGAGCTCTAGATGTGGTGTATTTAGATTTCAGTAAAGCCTTTGACACTGTTCCTCACAGGCGACTTATAAACAAACTGAGCACCCTAGGGATGGACCCTAAAGTTACTGCTTGGGTTAGAAATTGGTTGGGTGGGAGGCGACAAAGAGTACAAGTAAATGGAGCTCACTCTGAGAAGAAGGATGTTACCAGTGGTGTGCCCCAGGGATCTGTCCTTGGTCCGATTCTTTTTAACATCTTTGTTAGTGATATAGCGGAAGGGCTGTCGGGTAAGGTTTGCCTCTTTGCGGATGATACCAAAATCTGCAATAGAGTAGACACCCAGGAAGGTGTAGATAACATGAGGAGGGATCTAGCTAAGCTTGAAGAATGGTCTAGAATTTGGCAACTGGGATTTAATGTTAAAAAATGTAAGGTCATGCATTTGGGCTGCAGCAATCCAAGGGAGCAATACAGTATAGGAGGTGAAGTACTTTTGTCCACTAAAGAAGAGCGGGACCTAGGCATAGTTGTGTCCGATGATCTTAAAGTAGCTAAACAGGTAGAAAAGGCGACGGCAAAAGCTAGAAGGATGCTTGGGTGCATACGGAGAGGAATGGCTAGCAGAAAAAAGGAGGTGATAATGCCTCTGTATAAGTCTTTGGTGCGACCTCATTTGGAGTATGGTGTGCAATTCTGGAGACCGCACCTTCAAAAGGATGTGAATAGGATGGAGTCGGTGCAGAGGGTTGCTACTAAGATGATTAGTGGTCTTCATTATAAAGCATATGAGGACAGACTTAAGGATCTTAATATGTACACCTTAGAGGAAAGGCGGGATAGAGGTGATATGATTGAGATGTTTAAATACCTCCGTGGCATAAATTTTCAGGGAGAGAGCCTCTTTCAATTGAAAGCAAGTTCTGCGACGAGGGGACATGGGATGAGGGTGAAGGGAGATAGATTCAGGAGTGATATGCGGAAATATTTCTTTACGGAAAGAGTAGTGGATCCGTGGAATAGTCTCCCAGTGGAGGTGATAGAGATGAGGACAGTAACTGAATTCAAAAAAGCATGGGACCAACACAGAGGATCTCTAAAGGTAACAAGTGGACTGTTGTAGTTGTTGTTATGGAAGGACAGACTAGATGGGCCTTGTGGTCTTTTTCTGTCATCATGTTTCTATGTTTCTATGAGGTCATTGATGACCGGCCACTTTTTTCAGACAGACTTTGCATTTATGAGGGCACACTTCAGGCTGTGTGCTTTTTGAGGTTGCACCTCTTTGGGTTTCGTGGTGTATTGCAGCGGTATGTGGATTAGGTGTGGGTGATGGTTCTGGTGGGATTCTGTTGGTGTGTGGTGTGTGTCACTGTAGTATTTCCTCCCCTGGCCTCACACGATCAGGATCGAGTTGTGATTGGTGGCAGAAGCGAGGGAGCCGTTGAGAGCGTTGCTGAGAAGGTATAGGCTGGTTAGGGTTAGAATGGAGATGGCCATATTGAGCTGGGGTTCAGTATGACCTGCGTTATGTGAGACTTCCTTTGATGAGGAAGTATGTACTAGCAGGGCTTGTGTGCTTTCTGCACAGTGTATGTATATACCGCGTAGCCTAGCAGTGTCTGGGTTGTTCAATAGTAGTTAACTGGTACAGGAAACTTTATCTTCATCAGGCATGGGTATCTTTGTTAAAGATTTAACAATGGAGCACAGTTCCCTAGGCCTATTGATGGATTTTGTGAGTAGGGTAGCGTGGTACTCTTTTCTCCTATTATTTATGGCCTCTTTGTAATTTTTTTTAGTGTAAGCATGTATTGTGTGTCATCATTTTCTGATCTTGTGCGTCTACAATCATGTTCTATTAAACACAGTTTTTGTTTTAGTTTCCTTAATTCGATTGCGTACCAAATTTTAGTGGTGTTCTGTTTTGTTTTTTTGAGTATGAGAGGAGCTAGGGCAGCATTAGCTATGGTCGAGATCCAATTCTGTATGATGTGATCCAGGTCAGCGAGGGAACGGTCTATATGTGGGAAAGAATTATTTAAGGATTGGGTTTCATTATGTGTATGTAGTGAGGGTGATGTAGGTAATATGCCTTCTAACAGGAAATGGTCTGTCTATGGTAAGGGGATAGATATTGGGCCGGAGTAGTGCATGTCTTAAATGATATTGTTTTGAAGGAAAATGAGGTCTAAAATATTGCCTTTTCTGTATGTTGGGGTCTGGACCACTTGTTGGAAGCCAATGTCAAACATAGCATTTATAAAAGTGGGAAGAGTGTGTGCTATGGATAGTTGGAAGATTAAAGTCTCTGAGGATGATATGGGATTTATTTAGTGTTGTGGTACATGCTGTTTCTAGTATGGATGCAAGGTTATCTGAGGAGGTAGAAGGGGGCCTGTATATTAGACTAATTAATCTATGTTTATTTTGAATGGTTAATATATCCATATCTTCGATGTTTTTGCTTAAATGCAATGTTGTGTTTAGTTCCTTTTTAGCTAATATTAAAGACACCTCCTCCACGTTTCGTTGATCTTGGGCAGTGATATAATTTATAATCAGGGAGTGCTAGCTGGTTAATCAATACTGAATCTGCTTCAGTTAACCAGGTTTCTATTAAGCAAAGTATGTCAGGAATTTTATCTTTAATAAGATCCAAGATAATTGGAATTTTGTTTCTAGTTGATCTTGTATTCAGGAGGAGGCATTTTAAAGGACATGATGTAAATGATGGCAGTTTAGGATGACATGAGGTTAGTGGTTTTATGCATATAAGCCTGTTACTTTGCTGTTTATGGTAGTGGTGGATAGAGGGATAATTCCTGTTATGATGGTGGATAAAGCGTAGTTACTCACCTGTAACAGGTGTTCTCCAGGGACAGCAGGAATCGGTCCTCACATATGGGTGACGTCAGCGCCGGAGGAGCCCTCGTGCGGAGCAAATCCCCAGCTTTCAAAGAAAGCCTTTGGGATTGCATCGCGCATGCGCGGTCCCCTTCCTGCCCAAGGGTGCCATCTTGCTCAGATGACATAGCTAAAAAGACAGCAAAAATGAGAAAAAATTAATCAAAGGACTGCAACTCCAGGGGAGGAGGGAGGGTCGTGAGGACTGATTCCTGCTGTCCCTGGAGAATACCTGTTACAGGTGAGTAACTACGCTTTCTCCAGGAACAAGCAGGAAGTCAGTCCTCACATATGGGACTCCCTAGCTATACGCTACCGAGAACCCAGAGCTGAAAATGGCTCCCTCTAGAAGAGCCGCAGCAGCAGTGATAGGATTTTTCTCCGAGAACGCACCCCCCACGGTAGCCTGACACTAAAGGGTCGGAGGGTAGGAGTTGCCTAAACCTCGAATAGGTTACGGAGTACCGCCTGACCGAAAACACTGTCCCACCCGGACTCTCTCTCCAGGCAGTAGTGGGCTGAAAAAGTCTGGCTTGAAGACCAAGTTGCGGCCCGGCAGATGTCTGCCAACAGAACAGAGCGGTGGTTAGCCACTGATGCGGCCTTAGCCCTGACAGAGTGGGCCATGATTCGGCCCTGCAGCTGGAGGTCTGTTGCCTTGTACGCCCAGGCGATGCAGTCTGCCACCCAGGTGGATAACGTGCTCTTGGAGACAGACAGACCCAGTTTACTAGGGTCATAAGAAACTAAGAGCTGGGAAGCCCTCCGATGTCCCCGCATACGCTCCAGGTAAAAGGCAAGCGCCCTCTTACAGTCTAGGGTATGCAGAACCGCTTCTGCCCTGCTGGAGTGCGGCCTGGGGAAGAAGGTTGGAAGAACCACCTCTTGGTTAAGATGAAACGAGGAAACCACTTTTGGGAAGAACTTGGGGTGAGTTCGTAGGACCACTCTGTTTTTATAAAATCGAGTATACGGCCTATCCGATACTAAAGCTTGCAGCTCGCTCACACGTCGTGTGTGCCACCAGAAAGAGTGCTTTCCAGGAAAGGAAGCAGAGATGACAGGTGGCCATTGGTTCAAAAGGTGGGCAAGTAAGCCGATGAAAGACCACATTTAAGTCCCACTCTGTAGCCGGTAGGCGAATTGGAGGTTTCAAGAGTAGAAGGCCTCTGAGGAATCGGGATACCAAAGGGGGAGCTGAAAGAGGTTGCCCGTCCACTGGAGAGTGGTGAGCTGATAGCGCACGCAGGTGGACCCTGACAGAGTTAGACTTGAGGCCTAACTCTGAGAGGCGGAGCAAGTACTGCAATAGCTGAGGTACTTGACAAGTGAACAGGTCCTCCTTATTCTGGGCACACCACCCTTCAAACCTATGCCACTTGAACGCGTAGGATTTTCTAGTGGATTGCCTCCTAGAGGCCAGCAACACCTCCTCAACCTCTTTGGAAAGGAGTAGAGGAGCACGTACTACCCTCTCAGCAGCCAGGCCATTAAGTTGAGGGATCTGAGATTGGGGTGTAGCAAGGAACCCTGTTTGTGGGTCAAGAGGTCGGGCTGCACCCCCAGTGGGAGTGGAGTTTTGACCGCCAGTTGAAGGAGAAGAGGGAACCAAGGTTGTCTGGGCCACCTGGGTGCTACCAGGATGACTGAGGCCTTGTCCCAAAGAATCTTGAACAGAGTACGTGCCACCAGGGGCATGGATGTGAACGCATAAAGGCCCTGTGCCCACGAGATCAGGAAAGCATCCGCCACAATGCTCAGCGGATGCGGCTGCCTCGAGCAGAACCGGGGCAACTGATGGTTTTGCGGGCTGATAAAGAGATCCATAGATGGGAGACCCCAACGGCTGAAAATCCACTGGGCTACATCCCGGCTCAGTTGCCATTCGTGAGGCTGAAACATCCTGCTCAACTTGTCAGCCAGGAGGTTCTCCTGACCTGGCAGATAAACTGCCTTTAGGGAGATGTGATGTGCCACTGCAAAAGAGCAGAGGTCCAGAGTGTCCTGGCATAAGATGCGAGATCCTGTGCCCCCATGTTTGATGTAGAACATCGCCACCTGATTCACAGGTCTGCGACTAAAAAGCTGTTTGATTATTTTCATCTAATTTCTATGTATTTTGGTGTGCTGAAAACAAATAAAATATTGAAAAAACTCCTAGACGTCATGATTTGCCACAACATGCAAAATTGTCTTCAAATTTATCAAATTTTCTCAAATTACTATTAATTAATTCAAATTACTATTAATTAATTCACATAAGTGCATTTAAGATATAAAATGCCCAAAAAACCTTAAAGGGATTGTCAGAGTTATGTAAAAAAATATATAGCACTGTAAATCTGATGGTCAGCAATATATACATAAGCTAAGCAAGTTTTAAGTCCGTGCTTCTAATGGTAGAAGGGGTTAATCTTTCCTGAAGAATCCAGTGGGAGGGAGACACAGGGCAGATAGCAGCAGCTCTGGTCAGTGCAGGGGGGCGTGGCCAGCACTGTGACGTCTCGTGTACAGACACAGAGCTGCTCTCTCCTACATGCCGCACTTGTGCATGAATCATCATCAGGTTCTTGGTTCTAGGCTGTTCACACTTTTTCATCGCAATTCGTGTTAGCTCGTCATTCTTCAGCAGTTATGTTATGGCTCCGCGAAAGTGTATTAATTCGCCAGACAGTTTCTGTTTCATCTGTGGTGAATATACAGTGTTGAAGCAACAGCAGAATATTACAAACTTGGTAAAAAAAGTATACTTTGCATAATTTGGACTAAAAATTGGAGATCAAGATAAAGTCTGGGTGCCTCATAAAGTGTGCAAACGGTTTGTTGAGGACTTCCGAAACTGGTTCAAGGGTAAGAAAAAATCTTTCCATTATGGGATTCCTATGGTATGGCGAGAGCAAAAGAACCATGGTGACGACTGTTACTTTTGTTTATGCGATGTGAAAGGGTTTAATTCCAAATGGAAGCATTCCATTTCATACCCCAATCTTCACTCGGCTATTCGTCCCATCCCCCATGGCACAGATATACCAGTACCCAAGCCCCCTGCTACCTTGGGAGAGATACCTAGCTCTGATGAAGGTGAAGTCATACCTGAACCAGATGACGAATCAAGTTCTGACTTTGAAGATGATACAAGACCAAAATTGTTTTCTCAGGAGGAGATGAATGATTTGGTAAGAGACTTGAATCTTCCCATAGATGCCGCTGAGTTACTCGGATCAAGGCTGAAAAGCAGGAATTTATTGTTGCCAGGAGTGTCATCTTCATGGTTCAGACATCGTGAAAAGGAGTTCGTTCCTTACTTCGCCCAGGAAGACAAGTTGATTTATTGCATCGATGTCGAAGGTCTGATGGGTCAATTTAAAATCCAATATGATTCAGAGCAATGGCGTCTTTTTATAGATTCTTCAAAAAGAAGTTTCAAAGCAGTTTTACTCCACAACGGTTTTTACGCTTCCATACCTGTAGGTCATTCCGTACACTTGAAGGAAACCTACGAGAACTTGGAATTGGTTCTTCGTAAACTTAATTATGAAGACCATGGTTGGCAAGTGTGTGGGGACTTGAAGGTCTTGTGCATGCTGCTCGGGCAACAAGCTGGGTATACCAAATATCCTTGTTTTCTGTGTCTATGGGACAGTCGAGACCGACAAAATCACTGGACCAAGAAGAGTTGGCAGCCGAGGGTGCTAACAGTCGGTGAAAAAAATTGTCCTCCGAGAAACTTTGGTACCTTCCCATAAAGTTCTTCTACCACCTCTCCACATAAAATTGGGATTGATGAAGCAATTCGTAAAATCACTTCCAAGAGATGGAGAATGCTTCAAATACTTGGTCACCAAGTTTCCAGGCCTGTCGGAGGCAAAATTGAAGGAAGGTGTGTTCGTCGGACCAGACATTAGAAGGCTTATAGTTGATCAAGAGTTTGTCAGTACCATGACGGATCCTCAAAAAGAAGGGTGGATTGCATTTAAAGAAGTCGTACAGAAATCTTTAGGCAATAACAAAGATCCTCACTACAAAAAGATCTTCGGACGAATGCTGAAAGCATTTCAAGCTTTAGGTTGCCTGATGAGTTTGAAAGTGCATTTCCTCCAGTCCCACCTTGACTACTTTCCTGAAAATTTGGGAGCTGTGAGTGAGGAACAAGGTCGAACGATTCCACCAAGACATTAAAGAGATGAAAAGGAGATACCAGGGAAAATGGAGCATTACAATGATGGCAGACTACTGTTGGATGCTTCAGAGAGACATTCCAGATGCTACTCACAAACGTAAATGCACCAAGAGGAGCCTCACAAGGAAGAAGAATCGAGTTTAGTGTGTGTAGGTGAGCTCATTTCAGTTCAAAAAAGGATTTTCATGAAAATATATTAATAAAACTTTAATTTTATAAGTCTATTTCCATTTATTTTGAGGTATTGCCTTATTTAACATAGTTACCTAAATTGTCAGGAAACGTGATGTCCTATGACAAAATGGAGGTCATTTTCAGATTCAGCTCACCAAAAAACATAAAGATTACATGGAATAACCAAAACAGCTCTCGAAAAAAAAATTTTTGCAGACCTGTGTTGTCTGTCTGTATCAGCACCGACTGATGTGCCAGAAAATGACAGAAGGCTTGAAGAGCTAGGCGGATGGCTCAAAGCTCTAGAAGATTGATCTGAAGCGCGACCTCTTGCAAGGACCACAGATCCTGAGTGCATGAACCCTGGCAATGGGCTCCGCAGCCCAGCAAGGAGGCATCTGTCTTCAGCACTCTGGTGTGAGAGGGAGGTTGGAATGGTACTCCCTGAAGCAAGATGGTGGGGGGGGGGGAGGGGGTGAAGCCACCATTGCAAGGCTGTCACCAGTAGCTTGGAAATTGCTACTCTGTCTCTGAGGCGGCCAGTGACTTGCGTCCACTGGTCTCTGAGGCTCCACTGAGCTGTGCGCATATGGAATCAGGCATATGGAGTCACATGTACCGTGGAGGCATGTGGCCCAGGAGGCATAGGAAGACCCTTGCGGAGACTTGAGGCCTGTGCTGGATCTGCTGTACCAAGTCCAGCAACTGCCCTGCCCTACCCAGAGGTAGGTAAGCCCTTGCCTGAAGTGGGTCCAGTCTTGCACCTATGAACTCCAAGTTCTGAGTGGGGAGTAAAGCAGACGTTTCGTGATTTATAACAAACCCTAGGTGCTGGAGCAGGGTGACTGTGCGAGCAGTGGCCTGCTGTGCCAATTGTCCCCTGATGAGCCAGTCATACAGGTATGGAAAGACGAAGACACCCTGGCTTCTGAGGAAGGCCACCACCACTGCTAGGCATTTGGTGAATACTCTGGGAGCGGTAGCTAGGCCAAAGGGAAGCACCTTGTACTGGAAGTGGTTTCCTCCGACCACAAACCTGAGGTATGGTCTGTGGTCTGGGTGTATGAGGATGTGAGTATAAGCATCCTTTAAATCTAAGGAGCATAGCCAGTCTCCCTGGTGGAGGTAAGGCAGTAGGATCCCAAGGGAAAGCATCCTGATCTTTACCCTCACCAGGAACTTGTTTAGATTTCGCAAGTCCAGGATGGGGCGTAGGCCTCCTTTTCTTTTTGGTATGAGGAAATACCTGGAGTAGAAGCCTTGCCCCTGCAGGTGGTGGGGCACTGGTTCCATCGCCTGATCCTTCAGCAGACCTGTCAACTCCTGCAGGAGGAGGTTCCTGTGAAGAGGGGGCCTGAGAGGCTCTCCTGGGAAAAAGGAGGAGGGCACCTGGTTGAAATGAAGGAGATAGCCCTGCTGGACTACTTGCAAAACCCAGGCATTGGTAGTAATGGCTGGCCACCTGTGACTGTACAGGGCCAAACCACTGGTGGGAGAGGTGCTATGCACTGGGAGTAAAAAAACTCCTCCCGGCTGGGTAGGAGCCGGAGCTGGAGGATTGGGGATCTTTGGCTTACGTGGGCCATGCCCCTGTCCCCTGGTCTGCTGCCCCTGATGGGGAGCTGTGGTGGCCTGGTAAGTGGGGTAGTTTCTGTAAGCAGTACCCTTCCTCGAGAAAAAGGGCTTTTTCCCCCCAAGGCCTTCTTCTTGTGAGAAGGTGCAGATGTCTTCTTCGACAACCTTGTCTGGGTCAAGTACTCAGACTTGATTTCTGCAGCTTTCTCAGTCATGGGTTTGCCGAAGAGGTTGTCTCCTCGGCATGGGACATCGACCAACTTGTCCTGAACCCATGGCTCTAGGTCCGACGACATGAGCCAGGCCTGACGACGTGCCTCGAAGCTGTCGTAAGCTGCTCGAGACATGAACTTCGAGCACTCTCTGATCCCCATGGACAAGGCTTTGAAGCGCTGCAAGGGTTCCTCAGATAGGCCAGCCGGCTCCGAACCCGGAGAGTCCGATGGGATACACCGGGTCCAGAAGGTGTCTGGGGAGTCTTCCTCCTCCGTCTCCCATGTCGAGTCCTCCGAGGAGGAATCGATGGTCTCCAGCCTTGAGGGCTTTGAGCCCAACTGCCCTGACACCGAGGGCACCGGCATTGATGACCTCGGTCCCAAACGGGAGGTCGAGGGGGACCTTGGCCGAGGATCAACTCGGACTTCGACATCCCGGTGGTTGGGGCGGATGGACCGGCGGGACCGGCCATCAGTGCTGCTGCTGCTGCTCCATGAAGGCAGCCATGCTGCTCTCCAGGGCCGCCAACCTGAGACCGAGCTTGGAAGGCTCCATAGCTCCCGGCTCGGGTCCCGACATTGTCGGGCCTGACGCCGGCTCTCCCGGAGAGTCCACGAGGACAACAGAAGTTATCTTGTCTGACGCCTCCAGCTCCCTGTGAGGTTGTTTAGCCGGCCGCTCAGACTCCGAGGACCCGGGGCGGCGGTCCAGGCTCCGCGGCCTGGAACCCAAGGGCCCAAGCCGATCAGAGGCGTCCAGCAATGCCGCCCTCATGAGTTTCTTCTTCCTCCAGTGTTCCCTGGAGGGAGACCCCCACTCAGAAGACCCACGACGGTGCTCGGGCTCTGATTCCTGAGATGTCGAGGCTTCTGACGAGGTCCGGGCCCGGCCAGATGCGGACTCAGAAAAAATCCTGTCACACTGCTGCTGCCTGCTCTTCAAAAGACTTCGAAGACATCTTACCGCACGGCCCACAGACCACCGGGTCATGGTCGAGGCCGAGGCAACGGAGGCAGCAGTCGTGTGTTTCAGTGAGAGACATCAACTTCTTACACCGATCACATTTTTTAAACCCGCTGGCAGCCATCGGGGGAAAAAGGGTCCCTGCGAGGTCAAACAACCGGGCTGCCAGTTAAAACTAAAAAGAGCGCAAATGCTAGTCACGAAGGACAAAAACGAAAAATATGACCGGACTCGATACCGGTGTACCGAGCCGAGGGCGGAAAGGGGAACCGCTGTCAAACCATGAAGTTGAAAAAATAAATCTACTTTTCTACTTTTTCCACGGTGAAAACAGGACCACGTCCGTTGGGCTCTGAGGAAAAAAGACGACTGAGCAAGATGGCACCCTTGGGTGGGAAGGGGACCACACATGCGCGATGCAATCCCAAAGGCTTTCTTTGAAAGCTGGGGATTTGCTCTGCACAAGGGCTCCGTCAGCGCCGATGTCACCCATATGTGAGGACTGACTTCCTGCTTGTTCCTGGAGAATAGGTTTATAAAATTATTGCAATAAAGTTGAGTGGAGCAATTGGGTACAAGGTATCATTAAAAGTAGGAGGCACAGATAGTAAAGCAGGTTGTGCTTCTTCATTGTGTATAGAAGGAGCTCTATGTACACCTAAGGAGGAAATTGTCATTAAGGTAGAATTGTGTAACCAATTTAAATTTTCTAAAGGCAATAGGAATATGGAGCCAAAATTTTTCTTGATGTTCTCAGATAAAGATATTAGTTATACAACCAGAATATTAATTAATCAAACATTCACGATGAAACTGAATAAAGGCTGAGTAACTATGATAATGGATGAAGTTATGAAATTATCATCACAATGTATAGCATCAGTAAGTAAACTATTAACAAGAGTGGGCTTGTTATATAGCTCAGAGTCAAGCAATATAGAGATTATTGCAAGGCGAGGACTTAAAGCAGATGCTAAAACCTAGGCACGATAGTGTTTATGGCCAGAGATAGTAGACTTACAGCTCAGGGCCAGTTCTTCAGTGGTATTTGCCAGTGTTGAATTGTTTCAGTAGGAAGAGATCAATGAGTAGTTGGGAAGAGAGGACCGACTTAAAGAAATATAATCTGGATCACTTTAAGTCGCAGATGTGGCCGCCTCAGGTTCCCGCCAAAGGGCCCTCTGGAAAGACCCTCAGGCACGGGCACATCTGAAGCACACTGGCATTTCAAGCAGATTTGTGCCAGCCGGTGATGATGCACAGTAGGCAGAGGTGGTCAGCCGCGTGCTGCTTAGAGGTTACAGAAGGTGCAGTTTGGAGCCGGTGTGCCACAATCAAACAGTATCGCCTGGCTTCTGGCTCTTTATCTGTTGCTAGATGGTGTCTCTCAGGCTAGGGAGCCGGCAGCTGGATGGAGAAAATGTGCAAGTTCCCTCGTGGGGGGGGGGGGGGGGAGCTCGGTTCGCAATCATAGCCCCTGCGGTGTTCAAAGAGGGAGTCCTACGTAACTTGGAGTAATGTATTTGCACATTTTGGGTTGAGTTTGTAGAATGCTAATCCTTCTCCCCCCCCCCCCCCCCCAACTTCACTTTGAGAAGAATTCTCTCGCTTTTCAGAAGAAGATTAAAGCCTGGGTATTTATTCAAAGTTTTTTGTCTCAATTTATAGCCTGGTGTAGATTTATTTAAGAGGTTTTTTTATACCGCTTTATCAGGCAATCAAAATGGTTTACAAACAACATAACATTTACATCAAAATGTTAATCAACATAAGCAACATACATTCAGTGTAACCAACTGCAACTTGATAACATTCGTTGAACTATTTACATATGGGATAGGAGTGTTATACATTTAGGAGTGAAGGCATCAATATTGTGGATAGGAGTTCAGAATGTGGCCCAGAGTTTCTCATGGTTTACACAGTCAAAAGCTTTGCTATAGTCGATAAAGCACAAATAGATATCCTTTTGGTATTCTTTAGTCTTTTCAAGGATCCATCTCACATCCGTAATGTCGTCTCTCGTTCCTCGCCCTTTCCTGAACCCTGCTTGCACTTCAGGTAGTTCTTGTTCCAGGTATGGTTGTAGTCTCTTTTGAATAATCTTCAGTAGAATCTTGCTGGCATGTGGGATTAGTGATTGTGCGATAATTTCCACAGTAAGTTGGATCACCTTTCTTTATTATTGGTATAAACACAGATCTTTTCCAGTCAGTTGGCCATGATGTTGTCATCCATATTTCTTGGTAGAGCCTTGTAAGTACAGTAACAGCTGCATCAGATTGCTGTAATACTTCTATGGGAATGCTATCAATGCCTGGTGCTTTGTTCTTTGATAAGGCTTTCAATGCTGCTTCAACTTCTTCTTCCATCACCAATGGTTCCCGATCATAAGGTACAGGTTGAAACGGCTGTTGGTCCACTTGATCTTTATCATATAAAAAGTTTGTATATTCCTTCCATCTTTTCTTGATCTTCTCAGCATCATTCAACATAGAACCTTGAGCATCTTGTAACATTCCAATTCGAGGCTGGAACTTTTTCTTTAACTCTTTAGGAAATCCGATCTTGTTCTTCCTCTAATAGTTTCTGCTTCTATTTCCTTGCATGCGTCATTGTAGCACTTTTCCTTGTCCGTCTTGCTGCACGTTGGAAATCTCTGTTGAGTTCTGTGATTGTCTTTTTTTCTCCTCTGGCTTTAGCTTCTCTGCGTTTCTGGGCAATTTTCAGAGTTTCTTCCGTCATCCATTTTGGCTGTTTTTTTCTTTTTCACCTTTTGTAGAGACTTCTCGCTTTCTTCCAACACAACCTTCTTGATGTCATTCCATAACTCTTCTGGAGCTCTGTCATTTGTATCTAAAAGCAGCAAATCGATTTTGCAGGCAGTCTTTAAATTCCAGTGGTATATTCACAAGGTCATATTTTGCTGCATTCATGGTGGTTTGCTCTTTTTCAACTTTAGCTTGAGTTTGCATACTAGTAGTTGATGATCTGTACCACAGTCAGCTCCAAGTTTTGTCTTTGTTGATGTTATAGAGCTTTTCCATCGTTGACTTCCACAGATGTAGTCAATTTGATTTTTATACAATCCATTGGGTGAAGTCCATGTGTACAGATGCCGCCTTGTGTTGATGGAAGAAGGTGTTTGAGATGAATAGATTGTTGGTCTTGTAGAATTCTATCAGTCTTTCTCCAGGTTCATTTCTGTTGCCAAGTCCATATTTTCCCAACTACTCTGTCTTCTTCTTTGTTGCCAACTTTTGCGTTCCAGTCAACCATGACTATCAGGATATCCTGTTTGCGTGTTCTGTCAATTTCAGCTTGTACTTGTTCATAGAACTCTTCAATTTCATTCTCTTCTGCAGCTGTTGTTGGGGCATATACTTGAATTATAGTTGTGTTGATAGCATTCCTCGTAGACGAATAGAGATTAAGCATTCGCTGACTGCATTGTATTTCATTACAGTTCTTGCAAGTTTCTTCTTTATTATAAATGCAACACCATTTCTTCTTTGTCTTTCATTTCCAGCATAGTAGACCATGTGATCATCTGATGCAAAGTGCCCAATGCCAGTCCATTTCAGTTCGCTAACATACACAAATCTTGAACAGTGGTACAGCTTTGTCATTTCTCTGTTCCTCCCTCCCCCCGCCCCCCCCCCCACACATTCATACCCTGCATGCCCCTCTTCCAATGAGACCTTTCCCTTCTTCAATGAAGCTTGCCTTCCCCTCTGTGCCCATGACCAATACCAAGCCCAGAGTTCCTCCATCTTCCACACCTTCCCTTTATAGAAAAGGACTTTCTACAAAGGAATTCGAAGTTGGGTACCAGGGCCCTCTGAAAGCATTAATAGCCTGAAGCCCAGCAGTATGTGTTAGAGAAGCCAAGGTAATATCTTTACAGAAACAGCTAGACAGACACAGTTCTTATAAAAAGGCAGAATGTTTTTGCTTGCAGCATGCTTATCCCGATTAAGCATGAGCAATATGTTTGAGCTTGGCATGACCTGTAACATATAGTGTTCAGCTTGACTTGTAACACAAACAAAAAATAGTGCAGAAGCATGACAGTGTGCGCTAAATTGTACAATGTGGCGTATTTTCATAATAAAAGAAAGTGCTGCGGCCTAGCTGAGGGAAGAATTATGGGAGACTGCTCAGGTTTGCAGGCCTGAATTCCTCTGCTGAAGCTTCAGTAGTATTGTGTTAGATATAAGTGTGTGTGTTTTTCCTTATTTGCACTGAATTCAGGGAATCAGAGCCACAAACAGAGGAAGGATTTTACTTGGTGCCCGGTGAGAATTAGAGCATACAAACAGAAAGCAGTTAACCTTGCCATTATATAAAGACAGCTCATGCATCTACAACAGCCTGTCATTCCCAAATCACTCAGTTTCCAGTGGCTAGCAATTTTACATGTGGCAAGAGGAAAACTTCAGGACAGTGGTGTAATGACTGCCCAAACAGCCCCTACAATGCAGGGGGGGGGGGGGCGACAGCCAGGCTAGAAGAGGCCCAGCCCACTGGGTCCAGCAATCCCCAAGCTGTAGTAGCAGAGGCAGAGCATGACCAATATCAAACTTATTTTAAAGCACTGGTCCTCAACACAACCTGACTGCCTGGGTGTGTCCAAAGGACTTTCAGGCTTAACCACAATGAAAATGCATGATATAGATTTGCCTGCCCTGCCTTCATTGTATGGAAATCTAGATCATGCTTATTCATTGGTTAGCCTGAAAACCTAACTAGCTAGGCATGTCCTGAAGAAAGAGCTGAGAACCCCTGCCTTAAAATAAACTTGTCCCACTACCCCCCTCTGTCTCTCTCCCTGTAAAGCACCGTTTCCCAGCAACTGGAGGCCTGGGAAAGTATTTTTCACTGTGGGGCTGAAGTCTTGCAATACTATTGATTTAGGCCTGAAAATGGGATCTACTTCTCTGGCCCTCTGCTCCACTGCTAATTCCTTTTCTATAACCACCAATGTCTTCTCTGGAACTCTATGCATATCATAGATGGCCCTCAATTGTGCCACCCTATAATAATGCTTGAAATTGGGCACCACCATACCTCTCCCTCTTGTATGGAATGGTTCAAAATACTCAGAGCTTTTCTAGGGGGCCTACATTGCCATATGAACAAAGATCTTTCTCTTGCTTTGGAAAGTAGTCTCTGATATTTCAATGGATGAGATTTGGAAAGAGACTTAAGATGATAGCTCTTCCCAGATTTTTAATACTTGCTAGTCTTCCTAACCAAGATAAATTTATTAGAGCCCGGTTCCAAATCTGTAACCAATCATGCCACTAATTTCCTAACATTTTCTTTATATAATTAAGAGATATCAGCTATCATTTGGATCCCTAGATATTTAATGTTAGTACTAGACCATTTGGATGGGAAGCTGCTCCTTATGAATATTTGATAAGGGCATGGAAATGAGTTTAACATCTCAGATTTTCATATATTAATCAAAAAGCCAGATTTCCTACTATATTCCTTCATTCCCCACACCAACATCAGTAAGGTAATAAGTAGATGTCTTATCAAACAAAATATTGTCTGCAAATAATAAAGTAACCCACTCCACGCCCCTCACATCTGTGCTCACTCTCACAGTTAATGATTCTATAGTGCGAGCAAACAGTAGCAGGTATAGGGGACATCTTTGTTCTGTGCCCCTGCCCAGTGGAAAGAACTCAGCATATCCCCTGTGTGTGCGCTTCCTATAAAATGCTTTTACCCAAGCAATAAAGTGAGCCCCCATCCCCCCCTCTCCAATATCCTGAATATAAAAGTCCAATCCACTTGATCAATGGTCTTCTCTGATGCACAGACAGAAGCAAAGAAGGCCCCCCCACTTTCTTTAAGTAGCCCAAATCAGATTCAAGTTTTCCGATCATCATCCCCCACCTGCCTGCCCAGCATAAACCCTGCCTTATCTTCATGGAACAGGTTAAGAATGACTATTAATCCTATCTGCAAGAATCTTGGCCAGAATTTTAATATCCATATTTTAATAGCCAAATAGGTCTATAGGACCACACAGCACTGGACCTTTATTTATTTATTTATTTATCTATTTCTTCTATACCGCCCCTTCCAGAGATCAGGGGCGGTTTACATGGAACAATTGCATACATTTGCATAACATTACATAGAACAAGAACTTCTTAACTTTTTACATATAACAGAACAGTAAATTGTCAGAACTATTTACAGGGTGTATACTTTTGTATACTGCTGAATTTACAGGGGAATGTCAGCGAGCTGACATTGCTATTTATAGAAATTATTTACAAGAATACATGATTCGCTATTCAGGTGTGTGTGTATGTATGTGTGAGTGTGTGTGTGTATAAGTGTGCGTGTGTTTGTGTGTGTATGTGAGTGGGTTTGTGTGTGATGGAATTTATTTCCATTTTTTCGTGGGTTGTTTGGGGTGTCTTTGGGGGCTGTTAGAAGAGGAGTTGTGTGTTCAGTTAATTGTGTTTCTGCGGGTTTTTTTGTTTGTGTGTCTGTGGACGCTGTGTGTCTGGACTTGGAGGGTAGGGGATTCCGAAGTGCTCAGAGAAAGCACAGTTACTTACCTGTAACAGGTGATCTCTGGGAACAGCAGGAATTAGTCCTCACATATGGGTATCGTCGGTACCGACGGAGCCCGTGCGGGAAAGCTCCCCAGCTTCTTAGAATAGAAGCTTTTGGGACCTCCCACTGCACATGCGCACTGCCTTCCCGCCTTCCTGAACAGCTCTCCTCAGTTTCGAGTTTATAGCTGAGTCAACAGAGAGAGGACAGGAAGATAGATAGATAAAAGATACAACTCCTAGGGGAGGTGGGTGGGTTGTGAGGACTAATTCCTGCTGTTCCCAGAGATCACCTGTTACAGGTAAGTAACTGTGCTATCTCCAGGAACAAGCAGGAATAAGTCCTCACATATGGGGACTCCCTAGCTTAGATGCATGGGATCCCCTGTAAAGGTTCGCCATCTTCGTATGGATCTCAGGCATCCATTCTGGGAAGGTGGGCAGGAGTTGTTTAGGAATGGAACAGGTGCTTGAGGACAGCCTGGCCAAACAAGGCATCCCGGCGGGAGTCCTTGTCCAAACAGTAATGGGCTGTGAAGGTATGAACCGAGGCCCAGGTAGCGGCTCGACAGATCTGATCTATGGAAACAGAGTGCAGATGAGCCATAGAAGTTGCCATGGCCCTCACATTGTGAGCAGTGACATGGCCTTCCAGAGAAATGTTTTTGCTCTGGTAAGCAAAAGAAATACACTGAGCAATCCAATTGGAAAGTGTACGCTTGGAGACTGGAAGTCCCAAATGGGAAGGATCAAAGGCCACAAAAAGTTGAGAAGACTTTCGATGTGGCTGAGTCCTATTAAGGTAAAAAGCGAGAGCTCTTTTACAATCCAGAGTATGAAGGTTCCTCTCTGCATTGGATGCATGAGGAGCTGGAAAAAAGACAGGTAGATATACCTCTTGATTAAGATGAAAAGGCGAGACCACTTTAGGCATAAAGTGGGGATTCGTCCTAAGGACCACCTTATCATGATGAAATCTTGTGTAAGGTGGATTAGCCACTAAAGCCTGCAGCTCACTGATGCGGCGAGCCGAAGTGACTGCAATGAGGAAGATGACCTTCCAGGAAAGAAATTTCAAGGAGGTGGAAAACATTGGCTCAAAAGGTGGCTTCATAAGTTGACCGAGCACTAGATTCAAATCCCATGCGACCGGGGGTGGTCTGATGGGAGGTTTAGTGAGAGTCAGGCCTCTCATGAATCTTGCAACAAGAGGATGAGAGGAGATAGGTTGTCCATGTATATGTTTCAAGGATGCTGCAATAGCACTTAAATGGACTCTTACCGAATTCGTCTTGAGGCCTGCATTGGATAGATGCAGGAGATAATCAAGAAGAGAATTCAAAGGAAGTGCCAGAGGGTCAAGACCCTGCTGAGCACACCAAATGGAAAAACGTTTCCATTTGAAAGCATAGGAACGCCTGGTAGAGGGTTTCCTAGAGGCAGAAAGGATATCTTTCACTGGTTGGGAAAGATGAAAGTCTTGAAGGCTTAAGCCTTCAGTAACCAAGCACTGAGGTGAAGGGATTTGGGGTTTGGGTGCCACAAAGTCCCCTCCTCCTGAGACAGGAGGTCTGGCGCAGCTCCCAGATCCAAGTAGGATCCCTGGGAGAGCTGTAGAAGCAGAGGGAACCACACTTGGCGTGGCCAGCGTGGAGCTATGAGGATCATAGTTCCATGATCCCTCTGGAGTTTGAACAGAGTCTTGGGAATCAAAGGAATGGGTGGAAAGGCATATAGGAATGCCTGATTCCAATTCAGGAGAAAGGCGTCCGTAGCCTGAGCTCCCTGACACGGAGTTCTGGAACAGAACCGGGGAAGTTTGGCATTCCACGGACTTGCAAAGAGGTCTATGTCCGGGGTCCCCCATTCCTGAAAGATTCGGTTTATTTGGTCCAAATGTAGGGACCATTCGTGTGGCAGCAGAACTCGACTGAGCCTGTCTGCCCGAGAGTTTTGAACTCCTGGGAGATACACTGCTAGCAGGTGAATCTGATGCTCTCTGGCGAAGGCCCATAGTCTTAGAGCTTCGTTGCAAAGCGACAGAGAGCCCGTCCCTCCTTGTTTGTTTATGTAAAACATGGCCACCTGATTGTCCGTCTGAACTAGGACAGTGAGGTTGGCTAGGAGGGAGTGGAAGACCTTGAGGGCAAGGTAAATTGCTCGCAGTTCCAGAAGATTGATATGAAGGGTGGTCTCCTGTAGAGACCAAGTGCCCTGAGTGGAGAGAGTTTGCAGATGGGCTCCCCACCCTGTTTGGGAGGCATCTGTTGTGAGGGTTGCTTGGGGTAGCAATGGTTGAAATGGAGCCCCCAACAACAGATTCTTGGTGGAAGTCCACCAGTGGAGGGACCAAAACAGACGATCGGAGGTTTGTATTTGGTCTGAGAGCGCTCCTGACGCCTGAGTCCACTGAGTGGCCAGGGTCCATTGAGCTGCTCTCATATGAAGACGAGCATAGGGCACCACATGCACTGTGGAGGCCATATGACCCAGTAGGCGTAGCATTTCCCTGGCTGTCAAGTGAGTGCTGGACTGAGCTTGGGAGGCCAAACTCAGGAGGCGCTGGCCTCGAACATGTGGAAGGTAGGCCCTTGCAGTGATGGTGTCCAACTGGGCCCCTATGAATTCTAGAGATTGAGTAGGGATGAGTTGGGACTTGGGAAGGTTTACTACCAGTCCCAGATACTGCAAAAGGCTCCTTGTGTGGTCCAGGGAAATCTGGGCCTGTGACTGAGTTGGAGCTCGGATGAGCCAGTCGTCCAGATATGGGAAGACAAAGATTCCCATGCCTCTTAGAAATGCGGCTACGACTGCCATGCATTTTGTAAATACTCTTGGAGCAGAGGCTAGACCGAAGGGGAGTACTCTGTATTGGAAATGTTTTCCCTGAAACAGAAAGCGAAGATACTTTCTGTGGGATGGATGGATGAGTATATGTGTATACGCATCCTGTAGGTCTAGAGAACAAAGCCAGTCCTGACCCTGGAGGTAAGGAAGGAGAATGCCGAGAGACAGCATTTTGAATTTCTCCTTGAAGAGAAATTTGTTCAATTCTCTCAGATCTAGGATTGGTCTGAATCCCCCTGTCTTCTTTGGAATGAGAAAATAAGGGGAGTAGAAACCGGACCCTTGTTGAGGAAGAGGAACCTCTTCTATGGCCCCTTGGGCAAGAAGAGAGGAAACCTCTTGACCCAACAGGGTTAGGAGAGATGGGGGAGAATTGAATGGTCTCACCATATGATGGGGAGGAAGGCTGGAGAAATGAAGTTTGTAACCCTCTCGAATGATAGAGAGGGTCCATTGTTCTGTTGTGATTTGTTCCCATCTGGGAGCAAAGTGAACCAACCTTCCGGGTATGGTGAGAGGTTCTGGTTGTGTTAGAACCAGAAGTGGCAAGTTCCCTAGGAGCAAGTCAAAACCCCTGAGGGGTTGGAGCCTGCTGAGCTACAGTAGCTGCTGCAGGCTTAGCTCGTGCTTGTTTGGATTGCTGACGCTTAGCAGTATAGCGAGGTTGAGAAGACTGCTGGCCAGTATTTGAAGCAACTCTGGCCTTCTTATAGTAAGGCCTTTTAAAAGACTTTTTCTTAGTAGGAATTGAAGTGGACTTTGAAAGTCTTTCCAAGGTGGCATTTTCAGCATCCATCTGGGTGGCTTTGATTTGCCACTCTTCCCCAAATAAGTTCTCACCTGTACAGGGCAGATTCCGTAAGCCATCTAGAACCCAAGGTTCCAGATCAGAGGCCTGGAGCCAAGCAAGACGTCGGGCTGCAATAGCAATGCCCGAAGCCCTACTGGCTCCCTCAAAGGAATCATATGCTGCCCTATTAGAGAACTTAGAAACCTCTAAGAGTTGTTTCACTAGGGAAAGGAATCCCTGCTTTTTATCCTCAGGGATAAAGGGGGCAAAATGCCGCACCTTTTTGGCAAGTTCCTCCAGGAACATGCCCATATAGAGACTGTAGGAATTAATCCTGGCTATAAGCATACTAGCCTGGAAAATTTTCCTACCAAAAGAGTCCAAAGTCTTACATTCCCGTCCTGGAGGGGTGGAAGAGTGCCTTTTGGTACTCCTAATCTTCTTCATTGCAGACTTCACCACAATAGAGTGGTGGGGCAATTGAGTCTTTTGGAAACCAGGAGAAGGAGGGACCCTATACATGGTGTCCAACCTACGGGAATAAGGAGACAAAGTCAAAGGATTTTCCCAGAAATCCATCAGTTGTTCTTGAAGGATTTCATGGATAGGCAGGGTAACTGCCTCCTTAGGGGCCTTTGAGTATCCCAAAATATCCAGTTTTTTGGATCTGGGTTCCTTTTCAGAGGATGTGGTAATAGAAAGGGCTGTAGCCATATCTAAAACAAAGTCCTGGAAGGACAAATCCTCTGGAGGGGACATTCTCCTTTTAGGAGAAGAGGGCTCCTCAGGTAAATTGAGTGAAAACTCAGCAGAATCATCAGAGGAGTGAAAATCCTCAGAGGAATCGGTGCTTTCCTCTAACGCACGATACGCGTACCGATCGGTATCGATATCGGGCGTATCGGGTATGGAACCGGTATGGAGCGAAAGCCCATACGGTACCGACTTGCGTTTAGAGGTGGACGGCCTCGATACCGGCATGGCGGACGATACCGGTATCGTGCCCGGAACCGCTGAAAGCGGAACCGATGGCGTTGCAGCTTTAATGAAAGCCATGACGGCCTGCTGCATGGACTGTACAGTATCGCCCATGGACGCCATAGCTGCCTGGATGTCGGTACCGGAGTGACCCGGTACCCCAGAGCAGGCTAACAGGTGATCTGTCGAGGCCGTAGCATCGATATCAACCTGAGACCCCTGAATTGGCGTTTTTGGAAGTTGGACTTCCCGCCGGGGTTGTTTGGCTGGGGCAGGGTCCTCAAGTTCTAAGCTAAGAGCCTCTCCATGCTTTGAAGGAGATTTGCTCTTTGAGGACTTGCCCACAGAAGGTTTGGTTACCTGAGATCCATCCGGAGAAGAAGACCTGGATGACTGTGATGCTGTATTCTCTGAAGCAAACAGCACATGGAATTTGTTGGCCCGGTTCTGCAGCCCACGTTTAGACATGTGGGAGCAAGATGGGCAGTCCGGTATGGAATGGTCAGGCCCCAAACATTTCAGACACCATTCATGGGTGTCTGTGACTGAAATAACAGCATTACATTTGGTACACTTCTTAAATCCAGGGGCTGGCTTCTCCATGAGGAGAAATTGAGTAGGCCGAGAGGCCTCTCTGAAGTGACCAAAAAGCTAAAAAATAAGAAAAAAGAATTATAATTTTTTAAAGAAAGAAAGAAAAGACCGGCGATACCGGTATCGGTATGGGGAAGGCAGGTACGCGGTCTAAAGAAACAAATAAAATAACAATTTCTTCAGCGGTGACAGGAACACGACCTGCTGGCTCCGCGGAAAAAGAGAAACTGAGGAGAGCTGTTCAGGAAGGCGGGAAGGCAGTGCGCATGTGCAGTGGGAGGTCCCAAAAGCTTCTATTCTAAGAAGCTGGGGAGCTTTCCCGCACGGGCTCCGTCGGTACCGACGATACCCATATGTGAGGACTTATTCCTGCTTGTTCCTGGAGATTAGGTATGTCTTGAGTTCTTTACCTTCCTTATGTAGTACCATGTTCTCCATCCAGCTTATTATGCCTGCTAGCTCCTCCAAAACTGACAAAAACTGTCAGATGTTTGTGCTCAGACCCTGTTTTCTCACTCTGCTAATACATGAGCATCTTCATATTTTAATTATTTTATTAACTTGGCTTCAAGAATAAAGGGCAATTTTTCTAAGCGGAATGTAAAGAAGGTTATGTTATGACATTTCAGGTCTGTAGCTAATGTGTTTATAAAATATTGACATTCCAAAGATAGAGAGAGGGCATATTTAGAAATAAATCACAAATATTGTAAATTCTGACTTTTTCTTACATTTGTTAACACATAATAAATCTAGCCTGGACTTTCATATTTTAATCTTCCATACAACTATAATAAAGCTTTGGGCATGAAAGAGAGGTGAAGGATTTCATAAATAAACCTTAATCCAATCACTTTGCACTCCATTAATTTAAAAACACTCTTCATTGGCTTCAAAGGCAATCTTTATTTCACTTTACAAATTCCGTCTTTGCTGCCTTAATGATTTGCTACTTGTACATGTCATAACTACATGGATTAAGAATGTGAGTGTGAGATCTGCACCAGCAGATTGGTGACATCACACTTCCACCACCTGTTCACCTTTCATCTTTGTAAATGAGCAATGTGAACAGTCCATTCTGTGGCCAGTCAGCAATGATTCCTAGGTTCAGGACTCAAAGTCAGCCATGGCAGTGAGATGCTTTGGGCAGGTCATAGGGCATAGACAGTGGAATAGCGTATGCCACAGCACAACCAACCTTTTGTCCCGACTCAGCATCTTGCGAGTTTGGGGATCACAGAAGGAAAAGTGCTGCTGGCTAGGTCTATCTGTTGATTTTTAGCATTATTCAGATAATGCCCAAGTGGCCAGTAATGATTTTTGGTAGCACCAAGGTCTTTGGGTAGCCCAGGAATTATCTGGACAGCAAAAAGGCTGTCCTAAGTATCAAGATAGCAGACTGAACATTGTCACTAACTATGTAATCTGGCACAGACCTCAGTATACATTTATTTATTTATTTATTTATTACAAGCTCTTATATACCGCACTATTTGGGATCAGCGCGGTTTACAGTACAACAAAAGACTAGAACAACAAGCTGTTTGGTTTTACATTGAACAGGAAAACTAACTTGGATAATACATGGGGAAAATTTAACTGAAACAATTTACAAAGTATTTACATGTACATATAACAGTATTATTCTTAGATAAGGTTGGGTGTTCAACGGAGGTTGGAGGTCAGGAAGGTGACGGGGTGTTCTGGTAGTAGTGGGGGAATAAATGGGATTTGATTGCCTTTCTGAATGAGGTTAGATCAGGGATAGCCTGAATTTCAGGTGGTAAAGTGTTCCAGCACTTAGGGGCATAGAAACTGAACGCCCTGTTAGATGTCGCTCGTGAGCATTTAGTTGCTGCCTTAGGGATTATTAGCGAGTTTGTAGATATAGTTCTCCTGGATCTGTTAAGTGGAACGGTCTGAATGAGGTTCATTAGAGAGGAGGAGGTGATGCCTTTGATAGCCTTGAAAGCGAGTAATAATGTTTTGAACCACAGTCTCCCGTGTATGGGGAGCCAGTGGAGCTGCTTTAGAATAGGTGTTACATGGTCTCTTCTTGATGCTCCGTAGAGGACCCTGGCCGCAATGTTCATGGCAAGTTGCAAGGGGTTTAAGGTGGAGTGTGGGAGGCCTTGAAAAACGGAATTAGCGTAGTCGAGGTGCGGTAGGGTTAACGCTTGGAATATGGTTCGGAAGTCTTCAGGATCAAGCAAGGAGCGAAGGTGGTGGAGTGTCTGGATTTTTAGATAAATCGCTCTGACTACGTTGGATATATGTAATTTCATATCCAGATGCTGGTCCAATGTGACCCCCAGGTATCGGATTGAAGGCTTAGTTTGGAGCTCGGCTTCTTTCACTTTTAACTGGGAAGGGGGGGGTGAACAATGGGTCTCTAGTGATGAAGAGAACCTCCGTTTTCCTGTGCTGAATGCGGAGGTTTTGGGATTGAAGCCATTCAGACACTGCATCAAAGCATTTGGTTATCGGTGAAAGATCCATGTTGAGTGTGGAAAAAGGCATGTAGAGGAGAATGTCGTCTGCGTATATTAGACAGTCGACCTTGAAGGATTTGATGATGTTGCAGACTGGCTGTATGTATATGTTAAATAAGAGTGATGATAGGGATGACCCTTGTGGCACACCCTGTTTTTGATGGAAAGGTGTGGAGGTTGCTGTTCCTGAAGTTACATACTGCCATCTCTGATCCAGGTATGATCTGCACCATGCCAGGGCAGTGTCGTTGATGCCCTTTTCTTTTAGCCGCCCTAGTAACAGATCGTGATGTACAGAGTCAAAAGCAGCGGCAATGTCCAGGAAAATAAGCACAAAGCCTTGATGGATGTTGTCAATGCCTGTGATGATGTTGTTGAAGAGGGTAGTGAGGAGGGTTTCCACACCGTGGAACTCTCTGAAGCCATGCTGGCATTGGTCTAGAGGGGATGCAGTGTCGATGTGATCCTGTATTTGACTTTGAGCTACCTTTTCAATTACTTTTGCTAAAAAGGGAATACTAGCTATGGGTCTATAAGATTCGACTTTCTGGGCGTCGAGTTTGGGATTCTTCAAGAGGGGTCTAATGGATGTTCTCTTGAGGGCTGATGGGAAAGACCCAGATGTAAAGGATAAATTCATCATTCTAGTGATGAGAGGGCTAAGATCACTTCGTAGCTCCCTTATCCAAAAGGCTGGGCAAGGGTCAGTTTGTGCCGTGGACGTGTTAAGGGCAGCAATAATGTTCTCGACATGTTTATTTGATGGTGTGGAGAACATAGATAGGTTAGATAGGCAGATGGAGTCTTGAGCGGGGATTGTTGCAATGGTGTCAGTTGTTAGCATACTTTATACATACTTTATATTCAGCGCCAGCCACTAACTATCCTGATAGTGGTGCAAAATATACCCACTTTCTTTGACCGCTATGGCTGATGTTTATTATAAAACAGACTCTGGTGGCTGAATAATTGATCAGTGAATTTTGACTTGTTTACAGATTGGTTTATAATAGATTAAAAGTACAATCTGGCAATCCTTCAGGTATAAATATAATAGAATATAGCTATGGCCTAATGAGGTAATTTTACCTTGAAAGAAAGTACATTAGAGAAGAGCCCACTCTTCCATTTCCCATCCAGAAAGGGATCTATAATTATAATATTTCCCAGTGCAATAGTCCAAGGATAGATCGAGGAGGATACTGAGCACAGACTGAAAATTGGGGATAAATGTTAATACACCAGTGACTAAGCCCACATATGCTTGGAGAGCACAATATCAGCCCCAGATTTACTTATATTCACAAAAGATTTTAAGTAGAAGTTTTTAAAAAACTTCTCCTCAAAAATGAAATGCAAACATAATGAAAAAATTGGAATCTGATTTTAACTGACAGCTAAATTATGAAGAAAAAATGATCTATCAAGGCTTTTATATAGCACCCTAAACCAGGAAGCTATCCATAAATTATAAATGGTATAAAGATAATGGGAAATGAATTAAGATAAGTATGATGAACAGACAAGGGTGCCTAATAAATGATGCGTTCTTTGTAGTGATGTGAAACCTGTCCACTGGGAGAATGAGTAAAACCACCAACTCATTTTCTAAAGAGAGGCCAATGACCAGCTTTGAAGATGATGAATTTTGCCACATCCAACCGGATCCAAATTTGAACTGGTAAGCTACAGGAAAGATTCAGCAATACTGTGCCAATTCAGTCATGCAGGGTTGCTCCACAAACAGCAGCTTATTTTCCCTATCAATACATAAAAGGATAATGCTGAATGCTGGAAACAAACATACAGTACATATTTACTTGTACTGAAACAAAAAAAGCTAGATAAGAATTGGCATACTGGGTGAGACCAAAGGTCTATCAAGCCCAGTATCCTATTTCCAATAGTGGCCAGTCCAGGTCATAAGTACCAGTCAAGTTCCCAAAAAGTAGACAGATTCCATGATGCTTATCCGCAGGGATAAAAAGGTGGCTTTTCCCCAGTCTACCTTAACAGTTTATGGACCTTTCCTCTCCAGGAAATCTGTCCAAACTTTAACTCAGCTACTCAAATTGCTTTTACCACATATCCTGGCATGGAGTTCCAGTCTAGCTATGTGTTGAGAAAAAATATTTTCTCTTATTTGTTTTAAATGTTCTACATATAACTTCATGGCATGTCCCTATTCTTTGTACTTCTTGAAAGAGTAAACTATTTGAGTTTACCCATTCCTCTCTACTCGGGATTTTACAGATCTAAGAACATAAGCCATACTGGGCAAAAGCATAGGACCAATCAAGCCCAGTATCCAGTTTCCAACAGTGGCCAATCCAGGTCACAAGTATCTGTCAGGTTCCCAAAAGATAGACCAATTCAATGCTGCTTATCCTAGTGACAAGCGGTGGAATGCCCCAGTCCTCTTTAAAAATGGTTTATGGACTTTTCTACCAAGAACTTGTCCAAATCTCTTTAAAATCCAGTTACACTAACAGCTTTTACTACACCCTCCAGCAACAAATTACAGAATTTTGATTACATGTGGAGTGAAAAAATAATTTTCTTTGATTCATTTTTAATGTGCTATATTGTAGCTTCATTGCATGTCTTCTATTTTTTGAAGGAGTAAACCACTGATTTACACATTCTCGTTCCACTCCCCTCATTTTACTGATCTCTATCATCTCTCCTCAGTTGACTTTTCCAGGCTGAAGAGCCCTAAACTTTTAAGCATTTCCTCATAGGGGTAAATCCTTCCATCCCCTTTATCATTTTGGTCACTCTTCTCTGTACCGTTTCTAATTCTGCTATATCCTGTCTTAGATATGGCAACCAGAATTGTACATAATATTCAATATAGAGGCATTATAATATCCTTTGTCTTTTCTCCATTCCTTTCCTTATGATTGCTAACATTCTATTTGCTTTCTTAGCATGGCTCCACAGTGGGTAGAGGGTTTCAATATAGAATCCATGACTACGCCCAGATTGTTCCCGAGTGGCAATTACTAATGTGGAACCTTGTATTGTGTAACTAATTTGGGCTGTTCTGCACTAAATGTATATCTTTGCACTTACCCATATTAAATTTAATCTGTCATTTGGATGCTAAATTCCCAATTTATCAAGATCCTCTTGCAATTTTTCACAATCCTCTTCTGATTCAAACTGAATAATTTTGAGTAATCTGCAAATTTGATCACCTCACTCATTCCCATTTCCAGGTCATTTATGACTATGTAAAAAAGCAGTGGACACAGCAGATTGAGAAAATAGAAAAGAGAGTAGGGCTAAACAGCCTATCTTTTAGCCCGTTCCTCCACAATATTACACTGCCTCTTATCCCATAACTTTTTAATTTCCTTAAGAGTCTCTCATGAAGGATCTTGTCAAACGCCTTTTGAAAATCCAGACACACTATAGCAACTGGCTCACCTTTATCTACTTGTTTATTCACACCTTCAAAAAATATAGCAGAGTAGTGAGATAAGAGACTTTTCTTGGCTAAATCCATGACTGACTATTTATATGTTCTTTATAAGAGTTTCTACCATTTTGCGCAGCACTAATGTCACACTCACCAGGCTGTAATTTCCTAGATCACTCCTGGAGCCCTTTTTAAAAACTGTCATTACATTGGTAGAAAACTCTACAACCTTCACTATGCTAACAATAGCACATTACTAGCCAAAAGTGAAGACGTATCTGAAACATTTGCTTCTCAAGAACAGTCTTAAAATGGGCCTGCACATTAATGTTAAGACAAAGAGCCTGACAACTGGCAAAAAAATCAATAAGTTCATCATTGATGAAGAATATATTGAAATAATTGAAAACTTTAACCTACTTTGGATCAATAATCAAAGGAAAAGGACAAGCAGTCAAGAAATAAGACACTGCATTGCTCTTGGCAGAATGGCTATGAAGGACCTAGACAAGATTCTCAAGAGCAGAGATGTCTCTCGCCATACAAAGATTTGACTTGTTCAAGCCATGGTATTTTCAATAACAAATGGATGCGAATGTTGGACAGTGAAAAAGACAGGAAGAAAACTGATGCCTTTCAATTATGGTGCTGGTGACAAATACTGTGTATATCATGAACTGCCCAAAAAACAAACCAATCAGTACTAGAGGAGATCAAACCTAAGCTTTTCTTAGAAGCTCAGATGACAAGACAGACTTTCATACTTTGGACACATCATGCGAAGAGAGATAGTTAGAGAAAGACATAATGCTGGCAAGGTAGAAGGTCAACGCAAAAGAGGAAGATGTAGGGATGTTACCCATGACTGAAGTGGTATTTAAAGGTGCGGAAGAATTGAAGGAAATATCGATACATCGGGAAGATGTATTACAACTATTAGATAAACTGAAGAGTAGCAAATCACCTGGGCCGGATGGTATACATCCAAGGGTGTTGAAAGAACTGAAATATGAGATTGCCGACCTGCTATTAGTAATCTGTGAATTTTCATTAAAATCATCTGTAATACCTGAAGATTGGAGAATCGCCAATGTAACGCCAATTTTTAAAAAGGGTTCCAGGGGTGATCCGGGAAACTACAGACCGGTGAGCCTGTCGTCAGTACCGGGAAAAATGGTAGAAACCATCATAAAGAACAAAATTACTCAGCATGTAGATAGTCAAGGCCTAATGGGAGACAGCCAACAGGGCTTTAGACAAGGAAGATCTTGTCTTACTAATCTGTTATGTTTTTTTGAAGGTGTGAATAAACAGGTGGACAAAGGTGAGTCGGTTGATATAGCGTATCTGGACTTTCAGAAAGCCTTTGACAAGGTCCCTCATCAGAGACTTTTGGCAAAACTAAAGAGTCATGGGATAGGAGGCAGCGTACTATTGTGGATCAGGAACTGGTTAAAAGATAGAAAGCAGAGGGTAGGGCTAAATGGCCAATTTTCCCAGTGGAGAAAGGTGAAAAGTGGTGTACCCCAGGGATCTGTGCTGGGTCCGCTGCTTTTTGACATATTCATAAATGACCTGGAAAAGGGAACAATGAGCGAAGTTATCAAATTTGCAGATGACACAAAACTATTTAAAGTTGTTAAAACCCAAGAGGATTGTGGAAAATTGCAAGAGGATCTTGATAAATTGGAAGACTGGGCATCAAAATGGCAGATGAAATTTAATGTGGACAAGTGCAAAGTTATGCACCTAGGGAAGAACAACCCAAACTATGGTTACACGATGCAAAGTTCCACATTAGGAGCCACCAACCAGGAAAAAGATTTAGGCGTCATTGTGGATAACATGTTAAAACCATCGACCCAGTGTGTAGCGGCGGCCAAGAGAGCAAATAGAATGCTAGGTATCATAAGGAAAGGAATGGAAAATAAAACAAGAGATATTATAATGCCTTTATATCATTCCATGGTGAGACCGCACCTTGATTATTGTGTGCAATTCTGATCGCCGTATCTTAAAAAGGATATAGCGTTATTAGAAAAGGTTCAGAGAACAGCCACCAAAATGGTAAAGGGGATGGAAGGATACTCCTATGAAGAAAGGCTAAAAAGGTTAGGGCTCTTTAACCTGGAAAAGAGACGGCTGAGGGGAGATATGATAGAATTCTATAAATTAATGAACAGAGTGGAAAGGGTAAATGTAGATCGATTGTTTACGTTATCAGAATATAGAAAGACTAGGGGACATGCAATGAAGCTACAGGGTAAACTATTTAAGACTAATAAAAGAAAATATGTTTTCACTCAACGTGTAATCAAACTCTGGAATTTGTTTCCAGAGGATGTAGTAAATGCTGTTAGTGTAGCTTGGTTTAAAAAAGGTTTGGACAAGTTCCTGGAGGAAAGGTCCATAAACCATTAAGAAGGGACCCAGGATATCAATGCTTGACCCAGTACAAACATTGTGGAACCTGTGTCTTTTGGGGAAACTGCTAGATACGTATGACCTAGATTGGCCACTGTTGGAAACAGGATACTGGGCTTGATGGACCTTGGTCTGACCCAGTATGGCATATCTTATGTTCTTATGAAGGCTGGCAACGAGATGCATTGATACAATAACAGCAGCTATGGGTGCCACTCTATCAATAATAAGCCGCCCGACTGAAGACCAAACATTTTAGATCAACTATCCAGAGGGTCAACATGAGTCGATAGACTCGACGGCACTTAACAGAATTTTAATGATAGTTCACAGATTACTAAATAATAGGTCTGCTGTCTCATTTTTTTAGTTCTTTCACCACCCTCTGATGTATACCATCTGGTCCAGGTTATCTGCTGTATTACATCTTCCTCTGTCATCTCTCTCCCTCAGCCATCTCTTTTCTAAGTAGGAGTGTTGCTCTAGCCCCTCTATCATTTTTGGACACCCTTCTCTGTACTTTTCCCAACCCCATTAGGCAGTTTGTGAGATGCAGCAATCAGAATTGCACGCAATACTTAAAGGGGCATGTTTACTAAGAGGCCTTATAACTGGATAAACCTTTTGAGTATCAGGCCCTTTGTTATTTATAATAGTGCCAGCCAAAATGATAGAAATATCCCACTCTTTACCCCAATATTTCGGCTTGCTAGAGAATATTTTTTTTTAACTGTACACGAATTTTCAAAAGAGAAATTAAGCACCTGTAAGGTGCCATACATAAAATACCCACAGACCTTTGCACCTACTTTTTGTACAAACAAAATTTCAAAAAGAAATAATACACATTTAAGTTAAAAAATTACATAGGTCTGCGATTAAAAAGCTGTTTGATTATTTTCATCTAATTTCCATGTATTTTGGTGTGCTGAAAACAAATAAAATATTGAAAAAACTCCTAGATGTCATGATTTGCCACAACATGCAAAATTGTCTTCAAATGTATCAAATTTTTTCAAATTACTATTAATTAATTCAAATTACTATTAATTAATTCACATAAGTGCATTTAAGATATAAAATGCCAAAAAAACTTAAAGGGGTTGTCCAAGTTATGTAAAAAAAATATAGCACTGTAAATCTGATGGTCAGCAATATATACATAAGCTAAGCAAGTTTTAAGTCCGTGCTTCTAATGGTAGAAGGGGTTAATCTTTCCTGAAGAATCCAGTGGGAGGGAGACACAGGGCAGATAGCAGCAGCTCCGGTCAGTGCAGGGGGGCGTGGCCAGCACTGTGACGTCTCGTGTACAGACACAGAGCTGCTCTCTCCTGCATGCCACACTTGTGCACGAATCATCATCAGGTTCTTGGTTCTAGGCTGTTCACACTTTTTCATCACAATTCGTGTAAGCTCGTCATTCTTCAACCATTATATTATGGCTCCGCAAAAGTATATTAATTTGCCAGACAGTTTCTGTTTCATCTGTGGTGAATATACAGTGTTGAAGCAGAATATTACAGACTTTGTGAAAAAAGTATACTTTGCATACTTTGGACTAAAAATTGGAGATCAAGATAAAGTCTGGGCACCTCATAAAGTATGCAAATGGTGTGTTGAGGACCTCTGAAACTGGTTCAAGGGTAATAAAAAATCTTTCCGTTATGGGATTCCTATGGTATGGCGAGAGCAAAAGAACCATAGTGACGACTGTTACGTTTGTTCATGCGATGTGAAAGGGTTTAATTCCAAATGGAAGCATTCCATTTCATACCCCAATCTTCACTCGGCAATTCATCCCATCCCCCATGGCACAGATATACCAGTACCCAAGCCCCCTGCTACCTTGGAAGAGATACCTAGCTCCAATGAAGGTGAAGTCATACCTGAACCAGATGATGAATCAAGTTCTGACTTTGAAGATGATACAAGACCAAAATTGTTTTCTTAGGAGGAGATGAATGATTTGGTAAGAGACTTGAATCTTCCCAAAGATGCCGCTGAGTTACTCGGATCTAGGCTGAAAAGCAGGAATTTATTGTTGCCAGGAGTGTCATCTTCATGGTTCAGACATCGTGAAAAGGAGTTCATTCCTTACTTCGCCCAGGAAGACAAGTTGGTTTATTGCATCGATGTCGAAGGTCTGATGGGTCAATTTAAAATCCAATATGATTCAGAGCAATGGCATCTTTTTATAGATTCTTCAAAAAGAAGTCTCAAAGCAGTTTTACTCCACAACGGTTTTTACGCTTCCATACCTGTAGGTTATTCTGTTCACTTGAAGGAAACCTACGAGAATTTGGAATTGGTTCTTCGTAAACTTAAATATGAAGACCATGGTTGGAAAGTGTGTGGGGACTTGAAGGTCTTGTGCATGCTGCTCGGGCAACAAGCTGGGTATACCAAATATCCTTGTTTTCTGTGTCTATGGGACAGTCGAGACCGACAAAATCACTGGACCAAGAAGAGTTGGCAGCCGAGGGTGCTAACAGTCTGTGAAAAGAATGTCCTCCGAGAAACTTTGGTACCTTCCCATAAAGTTCTTCTACCACCTCTCCACATAAAATTGGGATTGATGAAGCAATTCGTAAAATCACTTCCAAGAGATGGAGAATGCTTCAAATACTTGGTCACCAAGTTTCCAGGCCTGTCGGAGGCAAAATTGAAGGAAGGTGTGTTCGTCAGGCCAGAGATTAGAAGGCTTATAGTTGATCAAGAGTTTGTCAATACAATGACGGATCCTCAAAAATAAGGGTGGATTGCATTTAAAGAAGTCGTACAGAAATCTTTAGGCAATAACAAAGATCCTCACTACAAAAAGATCTTCGGACGAATGCTGAAAGCATTTCAAGCTTTAGGTTGCCTGATGGGTTTGAAAGTGCATTTCCTCCAGTCCCACCTTGACTACTTTCCTGAAAATTGTGGAGCTGTGAGTGAGGAACAAGGTGAACGATTCCACCAAGACATTAAAGAGATGGAAAGGAGATGCCATGGAAAATGGAGCATTACAATGATGGCAGACTACTGTTGGATGCTTCAGAGAGACATTCCAGATGCTACTCACAAGCGTAAATGCACCAAGAGGAGCCTCACAAGGAAGAAGAATCGAGTTTAGTGTGTGTAGGTGAGCTCATTTCAGTTCAAAAAGGGATTTTCATGAAAATATTGTAATAAAACTTTAATTGTATAAGTCTATTTCCATTTAGTTTGAGGTATTGCCTTATTTAACATAGTTACCTAAATTGTCAGGAAACGTGATGTCCTATGACAAAATGGAGGTCATTTTCAGATTCAGTGCACCAAAAGACAAAGATTACGTGGAATAACCAAAACAGCTCAAAAAAAATTTTTTTGCAGACCTGTGTTACTTTTAACAGGTGCTTCCTAAAGACAGAAATTCCATGAGATGAAGCTATACATCATGGAGCGATAGAGAGGTATTATAATATCCTTTGTTTTACTCTCTATTCCTACTGCAAAATTATTTGAGACTATAATACTCTACTACCCTATCTCTTGTGAAATGGTCTTACCTTGTTTGTTTGTTTGATTGTTATGTACTTTAGCACCGGCTTTCTCTTTATTGTAAATCACCATGTTGTATAATTCAAATGGTGGTATATCAATTTTTTTAAAGTATAAATGGTTATTTTATTTAACACATTACTAGGCATGCATAGCCCTGTACAAGTACACAAAAAAAGGGAGTGTCCCTCCTCCACAGAGCTTACAGTCTGCTAAGATAAACAAGGAGAACAGCCAGAGACAAGGGAATTCTTGGGGGAAATGATTAAAAACAAATGGA
This sequence comes from Ichthyophis bannanicus, assembly GCA_033557465.1. Lineage (NCBI taxonomy): Eukaryota > Metazoa > Chordata > Amphibia > Gymnophiona > Ichthyophiidae > Ichthyophis > Ichthyophis bannanicus. The sequence continues at coordinate 647,503,253 of CM066032.1, forward strand.
TGAAAATAGGAGAAGGGGTCAGGAACCAAATGGCAGCCTTGGAGAGATGAGCTTTTAGCCTGGATTTGAATAGGACCACAGATAGATCCTGACGTACTGACTCAGATAGTCTATTGCAGGCATACAGTTGCAGCAAGGTGGAAGGAATGGAGTCTTTAACCACATCATAAATAATTCCATCAACTCAATGTATTTCTATGACAATTATTGTTATATGTACATAATTATTGAAGTTTCAATGTAAACCGCTCCTGATCCTGGAAAGCAGCAGTATTTAAATTCATGTTAAATAAATAAATAAAAATAATAAAACTACACCTAATACTTTAATGAACTTTTTTCACCTCAAGCTTAACTAATCTCAGGTCTTTAATGTATGCCTGAGGAGGATAAACAGCTGCACCTGAGTGTGAATATGGCACCTCCTCCTTTCCTTTAAGAGGTTTAAGCACCTATAAAGCTATGATTATCACAGGGGTGGGTGGGAGTTGAGGAGGGAGGGAGGGAAAGAAGATTTATTAAAAGATGGCTGCTACACAGTACCCTGTTTTGTGCTTCTGAAGTAATCTGTGACCAATTTCCTGGGTGATTCACACAGCCCTTGTTTGGATAGAGGGAGTCTTTCAAAATGCCCCTTTGATCTGTCCCTTGGCTTTAACACCTATTTAAAACAATTTCACAGGTCTCTTGCCCCCTATCTAGAAGGCCTCTTTGTAAAGGTCTCTAGATAAACCAGCTGACCTGGTTTATTTATGTTTATCTATGTCCTGTCTTTCTCCTGCCTTACGTCTTGTTTTATGTCCTGCTACTTCTTTACTTTCCTGTCCCAATTTTTGTAATTCTTTTCTTGCTACGGGGCCTTGTGTCCGCTCCAATTTGACTTTGTATATGTGAACCGCCCTGATGTAATAAAGGGCGGTATATCAAATTTAAATAAACATAGAGACAATTTATTGCTCAAAGAATACTGACCCCGTTTTTCCTTTTATGCTACGTTATACTCTGATTTGATTTAAATTAAAGCTCTTTGCCGATACTAGGCCCTGACTGAGTATTAAACTAGAAACCCTCTGCTGGGTTTTAAATTTAAATTGAAAACTCAACAGGTAGCTTTCAGTTTAACTAAAAGCTCTTTGTTGATATTAGGCCCCGACTGATTTATCAAAAACACTGGATTCTAATTTACACGGATTAATCAGCTTTAATCTAAATTATTCCCTTTTCTCCAATATTTAGAAAAAATTTGTAGAAGTAAATACTTACAATTGCAGATCTTTCTCCAGAAGTAGCAGTCTCTTTTTGAAGTGTGAATTTGCACCCGTTTGTGGGGTATTGCACCAGTGAGGTGTCTTGTTCGTTCTCTTGTTTCCTCACAGACTGAAGGTACAGTACGGAGGAGCTACCCTATACCTGAACAGTGTGGAGGAAGGGCAGTGATTCCTTGAAGGCCAGTCTGCTGCAGCTTGAAGTGAGGAGACTAATCTTTTGTATGTGAGCCTTCTGGGAGTTTGGGAGTGACACTTTCAGCCTAACTGCTGAGGGCCCAATCGTGGGTTAACTGATTAATCACCCTATCCTTTGTTACGACTGGGAGAGTATGGAACAGGCCGGATTGGAAGTGTGGCAGCCAGGGGACTGCTGCTAGCATGGCTAACAACTGTTTGAAAGATGGTCACCCCAAGTGACAGCAGGGCAGCCAAGATGGATGGCAGCTCGATCTCGGTTAGCAATGACCAGGGACTCTGGAATAGGGGCCAAGACTTGTTTCACACCTGTTGGATTGTTTGATTGCTGTGAGTTGTTGTGGAGAGTGGGGGAGTGCAGGGGGGTGGGGGTGGGGGTGGGTTGGATTACTGGGACAACAGGAATGGTACGTGCAGAAGCCCTTGGGAAGGTGACTGGAGAGTGGGAGCAGGGATGATTTGGGGGCAAGAGAGTAGTGTGCCTAGAGAGTGGGTGATGCAGAGCTGGGAGGTATGGCAGTGCGAGTGTGGAGGGGTTGGAATGTGGAGGGCAAATAGTCGGAGTGCAGGGCAGGCAGAGATTTATGGGGGTGGAGGAGAAGCAACATTCATCAGGGAAGGGAATTGTGTATGTTTAATATGACCATTGTTTTGGGTTACTCTCATGGAGTCCGGCTGGGAGGTTTGGGGGGGGGGAGGGGTTTAAACAGAGTGATTTGATGGACGACACCAACTGTCAATGGAAGCAGTGTATGCAGATCTCTCATTCATATTCATTGTGGATATGCTGAAATTCTGACTGGCCTGGGGGGTCCCAGAGAACTGGGTTGAAACCACTGTCCTAGACTCTGGCTGAAGTCCGTTTTATCACCTTGAATGTCAGCGGCTTTAATTCCCTGGTCGAGAGGGAGACTGTCCTTACATATTTATGAAAACTGAGAGCTGATGTTGCCCTTTTACAGGAAACACCTCACAGAGGGAGGACACACAAAGATAAAAAGGGGATGGGTATGTGAGGTCCATTGGGTGGCCTACTCGATGAGGCAGTGTGGGGTGGCAATTTTAATCGGCAAGCAGGTTGCAGAAGTTGACATACAAGAAGATCAGAGTCCAGAAGCCAGAAACAAGACACCTCGCTTATTACAGGACAAATGCCGCTTCCTGGAAGACGACACAGAAATTAAGGCACGTTCAACAATAGCGCACGCTAAGGCTGTGGTGGCCCAGAGAATGCACGTTAACAGCACTTGTACAGCAACATGGGTAAGGGGTAATTGGGCAGGAATGTACATTGGAGCCATGAGTGGAATGCACCACTAGAACCACACAACCGCCAGGTACACAAGACTAAAAAGACACTAGTAACACGTAGAAAAGGACATGAAACCCCCACACCATGCCAACAGTCCATGGCAATCCATCCCAAATTGCACCCCAGACGGGTGGAATTGGAATCCAACAAGGACAATAATGAGGTCAAGCCTTTGTACTCACCCCTTGAGAGCACAAGTGGAAAACTCAAGCCAGACTCAGCTCTCCTCCCTTGAAACTGCTTTTCTGACTTTGCAGACACTGTGTTAAGGTGGTTCCCTCTGAGAGCCTTCTGTGATCTCTGGGGGAGAGCAGGGGGGGGGCCCAGAGAAGGAGGGAGGGGGTATTGAAATTGTACGAAGCTGATGAAGTCTTCCATATCCTTCCAATTTTTTCCTGGTTGCTCAACAGGCTCTTTTCATAAGAGCATGGAGCAGAACCAAATTTTCTCTCTTCCTATGGCTACTGAAAAGACCACAGTCTAGTGGAGTCACTGTCAAGGTGGTCGTTCACAGGTCAATTTAATCTTTTCCTTTCAATTCTCAGATTTTCTTCAGAGTGGAGAAAATCCATCCACCATCTTCTGGCCCTCTGGTGGCTGAGGCACAGAGGCATGGGTGTCATGTCATTGAAACCTGGGCATTTCATTAGTTTTCTGTCTCCACCAATCTGCTCATAGAGCAACAAGCCATTTGTCTGGACTGCTCTAGCAGGACAATATGGAATTTAATTTTAAAATACTTCTGAACACTGTTCCCTCTAAGCTGTGCGTGTGTGCGCGCGCGCACACCTCGCCGAGTGAGCGCACATACTTTACAACAGAGCGCACAAAAATTATGGTTCTGATTCGGATAGAAAACAACACAGATGTCTTAAAATTTAAAAGTTGTTGTGTATTTACGGTTTTCACAAGTTCTACAATATTTTCTAGTGCAATCAATGTGGTGTACATACTATATTCTGACAGGTAGTCAAATTTTAAAGTATATAACTCCGAGTGTCGTTATGTGGCACACAAAAATGTAACCTTCCTTCAAAAGCTGCACAGCTGATATTTTATGCGCACACAGCCTACAGAAAATTAGAGGGAACATTGCTTCTGAACCACCAAATCAAGTCAGAGGCATATCTAAGTGATATACAAAAATACAGATAAAACAACTGATGCAGCATTGTCCAAGTACCTGCAACACAACATATATCATTAAACAGGTACCTGCAAAAAGTAAACAGAACACACATACATCAAATAACCATATGAAACTCAATAGCTTGAAAAATATGTAAAAAAATAAAAATCAGCCTGCTGTCAACAAGACCATCCAGCAATTAATCTAGAAAAACTCTCTTTATGATAACACCCTGCCCTCAAAAATAGCAATGTATGCCATCAACTAATTGGGGACTGTCTAAACTATTAAGAAACAGAAACATGACAGCAGATAAGCTAAGCCTACACACAGAAAAGGACAACTATGCAGATTAAAAATCCCGAAAGATTTCACAAAAGCCCACAAATCAACAAACAATAGAGCATTTTCGCACATAGCCCCTACTATCTGGAATTCCCTTCCAGAGGAGCTACGAAAGCTAACAGAGATCACAGAACTACGCAAGAAACTGAAAACCTATCTGTTCACCAAACATTATAACATAAATAACTCAATATCTACAATAGACAAAGGTTAAATAGACAATTCGGTTGCTCTATGCAATAAACCTTTAACCTATACAGATAGCACTCTCCAATGATGATCTTCTGACCTCCCCCATGTAATCCATGTATATATATTCATATATAACTTGTATATAGTTTCCACACTGTTCGGTATTATACCACATTGTTTGTTCTATACTTTATATGATGTTCCTTGTAAATAAGTTCTGTATTATTGCAATGTTCCATGTAAAACAAACTTGATTTGTTAATTATTGTTAACTGTAAACCGCAACTGAACTCTTGGAAGATGCGGTATATAAATGTGAATAAATAATAATAATAATAATAAAGATAAAGACCATACGGCCTATCCAGTGTATCCTTCCATACCAACTACTACAGTCTTTTAAAAAAAGAGAACAAAAAAACCCACACACCTTTAGAGAAATTCTGTTTGTCCCATGCTTTCTTGAAGTCAGATACTGTCCACATCTCTACTACCTCCACTGGGAGGCTATTCCACACATCTACCATGCTTTTGTAAAAAAATATTTCAGTTTATTACTCCCGAGTCTCTCTCCTCTCACTTTTATCCTATGCCCCCTTCGTTGCAGAGCTCTCTTTCAATTGAAAGATGCTCTCCCCCTGTGCATTTATGCCATAGAGGTATTTAAATGTCTATTATACCACCCCTCTCCCACCTTTCCTTTGTCTTTCCCCATATGCCTTACGATGGAGCCCACTGACCATTTTGGTAGCCACCCTCTGCACCAACTCAATCCTGTTTATATCCTTTTGAAGGTGTGGCCTCCAGAATTGCACAGAATACTTACTCCAAATGAGGTCTCAAAGATTTATATAGAGACCCTATCACCTCCTCCTTCCTGCTGGCCATTCCTCTCCTTATGCACCCAAGCATCCTTCTGGCTTTCGCCTTCACCTTTTCTACCTATTTAGCCATCTTAAGATCATCAGAAACAAAATCGTGCGTAGATCCCTCTCTTCTTTCATGGGTAGGTGTACTTTACCTCCCCCCCCCCCCCCAATACTGTACCGCTCCCTTGGATTTTTTTTTTTTTTAAACACAGCCCAGATGCATGACCCTGCATTTTTTAGTGTTAAATCTCAGCTGCCAAATTCTTGGCCATTCTTAGAGCTTCACTAGATTCCTCTTCAGGTTATCTACTCCTTCCTGTGTATCTATTCTATTGCAGATTTTTGCATCATCCGCAAAGAGGCAAACCTTACCCAACAGCCTGTCCACAATATCACTAACAAGAATGTTAAAAAGAATCAGACCAAGGACAGATCCCCACGAAACACCATTTGTAACCTCCAATAAACTCAAAACTCAGACATGACCTGGATAACAATCTTATTCCTATTATTCCTTTTTTTAATGTTATATTGCTGAATTATACATGCTTTGCTTATTGTAAACCAATTAAGGGCCTTGGGCAAGAGCAGTATGTCAGGTTGAGCAAATACATTTAAATAAACCACACACAACCCACACAATTTACTACTACTAATCATCATTTATATAGTGCTACAAAGCGTTCACAGTGCTGTACATGTACAGGTAAGCAACAGTCCCTACTCGGAGATTACAATCTAATCAAGACAGACCACACAACAACTGGGGACTGCAGTAATTCAAGGGGACTGGCTAGATACAGATAAGTGATAAGCAGCAGAATAATGGGATCAGGATCCAAACATAGCCTTGAAGAAGTAGGTTTTTTAGCCTGGATTCAAAGAGGGCTAGAGAAGGAGCCTGGCATACCACCTTGGGTAATTTGCTCCAAGCATGTGGCGCAATCAGATGGAATGAGTGAAATCTTGAGCTGGCAATAGCAGAAGAGGACAAGGATAAAAAGGATCTTCCAGAGGAGTGGAGTTCCCAAGGAGCAGTGTAAAGAGTGATAAGAGAAAAAGGTAGTGAGATGTTGCAGAAAGCGTAGATATTCACCTGTAACAGGTGTTCTCCGGGGACAGTAGGAATTGATCCTCGCATATTTATTTTTTATTTTATTACACTTTTCTATAATTGCCCTTACCAGAGATAAGGGGCAGTTTACAGATAAACAACTTGTTACAGATAACAGGTTATGTGAACTTTTTACATGGTGGTTTTACAGTAGAACAAGTTAACAATAACTATATACATATCAACTATGGACAAGAAACTATATGGGCTTGTATGTGTACGATATGGAGCTGAATGGGGTTAATGTGACTGAGTATGGGCTGACGTCTGTGCCGATGGAGCCCCCATGGAAGCATCCCCCAGCTTTCAAAGAAAGCCTTTAGGAGATGCAACCACACATGCGTGGTCCCCTTCCCGCCCAAGGGTGCCATCTTGCTCAGTCAGATGGCATAGCTATAAGATGGCAAAAAATAGACCGACTCTGGAAAGCAAGATGGCTGACACGTGTTAGTCGTTGATCAGCAGAAGCAGGAGGTGGCCGGTATATCTTCTAAGGTTGCCCAGTTGGAAGTTAAAGTGGAGGGCGCAGCAACCTTGTCAGGTACTGTTTCTAAAGATTTACTGCTATTTACTGCTTATGGGAAGATTGAGATGTTAGAGAACTCTGTTCAGAAGTGGAATCTGCGCTTGCCGAATTTTCCCTGGGTTCCTGCTATGTCGCCAAAGGATTTATTTAATGCATTTAATACATCTGTATTGAAACTCCCCTTGGAGTCTGTTCCTCCTTTGGCTAGGATTTTTTTTTATCTGCCAACTGCCAAGCGCAAGGTCTATGGAGCTTCTTCACCAGCACATTCTCCGCCATTGGATTCTTTGGATTTAACTGGGTTTTTTGAAACAGATCTGGGTTTTATCCTGAGGGCTACCTTGCTTCTCACTGTGGCATTGGAACCAGATTGTGATCTACTTTTGAGACTTTACTTTAAGGCTAGAAATGAGCCCTTTATGGGGGGAGGGGGGGGGGACAATAAGGATGTTTCCTGATGTCTCTAAAGCTACTCAGAAGCGCCGGCAGCAGTTTCTTCTGCTGAGGCCTCGGGTTTTGCAGCTGGGTGAACTGTTTTTACGCTATCCATGTAGATGTTTAATTAAGTTTCGTGGTGTTAGTTATACCTTTTTTGAGCAGACACATTTAACTCAATTTGTTGCTAGTAGGGATGTATCTTCATCCTAGCTGTTGGGCTTTTCACTGTTCCTCCCCTTGGGTTTGGGGGGGGGGGATTTGGGTCTGTGAGTAGTTAATTCTGCACCAGGTTTTGTGCCTATTTCTTGCCACTTTTACTTGTGAATTGTGTCCTGCTTTCCACTCTATTTATGGGCTAGTGAATCTTTATATTGCTTAAATCTAATGTTAAGATGGGGGAGTTTCTTTTCCCTATTTTTCTGTATTTTTTTTCCTGGATTGTATTCTTTTCTGTAACAAGTAATTTTTCTTGTGTAAAATGTAAAACTGCATAAATAAATAATATAAAAAAAAAGATGGCAAAAAGTAAAAGATGGTAAAGAAGCAACTCCAAGGGGATGAGGGAGGGGTGTGAGGACTGATTCCTGCTGTCCCCGGAGAACACCTATTACAGGTGAGTAACTACGCTTTCTCCAGGAACAAGCAAGAAGTCAGTCCTCTCACATATGGGACTCCCTAGCTACAGCCTACCAAAAGCCCAAGAGAAAAATCATGGTCACCCTCAGGGGAAGCCGTGAGCAGCAGCAATTAAGTCCACAGGTGCAGACTGCAGTAAGACCTGTCCCCCCAGTGGGAACCAGCAGTAGCCTTAACACAGAAGGGTCGGAGGGTCGGAGTTGCCTAGACCCCGAAAAGATTTTAGAGCATGGCTGGCCGAAGGCACTGCCCCATTGGGACCCCCTCTCCAAGCAGTAATGAGCTGCGAAGGTATGGACGAAAGACCAGGTAGGGGCCTAGCAGATGTCCACCATCAGGATAGAGCGCAGGTTTACCACAGTGGCCGCCATGGCCCTGACACAGTTTGCCATGACCTGGCCATCCAGCAAAAGCTCCACCTGCTCATAGGCGAGGGTGATAGAGTATGCTTGGTCACCGCTTCCCCCAATCTACTAAGGTCATATGAGAAAAAAAGCAGGGCAGCTTTACAGTGGCCCTGGGTACGTTGAATGTAAAAGACAGGGCCCTCTTACAGTCCAAGATGTGGAGACAATCTCTGGCCTGCTGGCGCAAGGCCTCAGGAAGAAGGTGGGGAGCACCACCTCCTGGTTGAGGTGAAATGTTGATACCACCTTCGGAAGGAATTTGGGGTGTGCGCACGGAGCACAACCCTGTTCTTGCAGAACCTGGTGTAAGGCACCTTTGCCACCAAGGTTTGGAGCTCGCTGTAGCTGCGTGCGGAGGTTAGTGCAACCAGGAACACCACCTTCCATGAAAGGTATCGCAGGTGGCAGGTAGCCAGAGGCTCAAAAGGCAGGCGAGTAAGTTGCTCCAGTACAATATTGAGGTCCCACTCGGTTGCCGGAGGGCATACTGGGGGATTCGATAAAAGGTGTCCCCTCATGAAAGAGATCACTAAAATCTGGGCTGAGGGGTTTACCATCCACCGGGTGGTGATCTGCTGCCAGGGCACTGAGGTGCACTCTGACGGAGTTTGATCTGAGTCTGGAGTAAGAGAGCTAGAGAAGGTACCTCAGTACTAGCTGCACCGGACAGGAGAACGGGCTAATCCTATGCTCTGCGCACAGACTGAAAGCACAGTTACTTACCTGTAACAGGTGAGCTCTGGGAACAGCAGGAATTAGTCCTCACATATGGGTACGTCGGAACCGACGGAGCCCGCGCGGGAAAGCTCCCCAGCTTCCCAGGAAGGAAGCTTTTGGGGCCTCCCACTGCACATGCGCGCTGCCTTCCCGCCTTCCTGACCAGCTCTCCTCAGTTCGAGTTTATAGCTGAGACAATAGAGAGAGGAAAGGAAGATAGATAGAAGATACAACTCCTAGGGGAGGTGGGTGGGTTGTGAGGACTAATTCCTGCTGTTCCCAGAGATCACCTGTTACAGGTAAGTAACTGTGCTATCTCCAGGAACAAGCAGGAATAAGTCCTCACATATGGGGACTCCCTAGCTAAGATGCCTGGGAGATCCCCTTCCAAGGGTTCGCCATCTTCGTATGGATCTCAGGCATCCATCCTGGGAAGGTGGGCAGGAGTTGTTCAAGTATGGAACAAGTGTTTGAGGACAGCCTGACCAAACAAGGCATCCCGGCGGGAAGAGTCCTTGTCCAAACAGTAATGGGCTGTGAAGGTATGAACCGAGGCCCAGGTGGCGGCTCGACAGATCTGATCTATGGATACAGAGTGAAGATGAGCCATAGAAGTGGTCATGGCTCTCACATTGTGAGCTGTGACATGGCCTTCCAGAGAAATGTTTTTACTCTGGTAAGCAAAGGAAATACACTGAGCAATCCAATTGGAAAGTGTACGTTTGGAGACTGGAAGTCCCAAATGAGAAGGATCAAAAGCCACAAAAAGTTGGGAAGACTTTCGATGTGGCTGAGTCCTGTTGAGGTAAAAGGCAAGAACTCTTTTACAATCTAGAGTATGAAGGTTCCTCTCTGCACTGGATGCATGAGGAGCCGGAAAAAAGACAGGTAGATATACCTCTTGATTAAGATGAAAAGGCGAGACCACTTTGGGCATAAAGTGGGGATTCGTCCTGAGGACCACCTTATCATGATGAAACCTAGTATAAGGTGGATGAGCCACTAAGGCCTGTAGTTCACTGATGCGGCGTGCCGAAGTGACTGCAATAAGGAAAAGGAACTTCCAGGAAAGAAATTTCAAGGAGGTAGAAACCAACGGTTCAAAAGGTGGCTTCATAAGCTGACCTAGAACTAGGTTCAAATCCCATGCTACCGGAGGAGGTCGGATGGGAGGCTTAGTTAGAGTCAGGCCTCTCATGAACCTTGCAATAAGAGGATGAGAGGAGACAGGTTGTCCATTTATAGGTTTTAAGGATGCTGCAATAGCACTTAAATGGACTCTGACTGAATTCGTCTTAAGGCCTGCATTAGAAAGATGCAGGAGATAGTCTAGTAGAGAATTCAAGGGAAGTGCTAGAGGGTCAAGACCCTGTTGAGCACACCAAATGGAAAAGCGTTTCCATTTGAAAGCATAGGAATGCCTCGTGAAGAGTTTCCTAGAGGCATGAAGGATATCTTGCACTGGTTGAGAAAGATTGAAGTCATGAAGGCTTAGGCCTTCAGTAACCAAGCTCTGAGGTGTAGGGACTTGGGGTTTGGGTGCCACAAAGTCCCCTCCTCCTGAGACAGAAGGTCTGGCGCAGCTCCCAGGTCCAGGGAGGGTCCCTGGGAAAGATGCAGAAGTAGAGGGAACCACACTTGGCGTGGCCAGCGTGGAGCTATGAGGATCATCGATCCGTGATCCCTCTGGAGTTTGAACAGAGTCTTGGGAATCAAAGGAATGGGTGGAAAGGCATATAGGAAGTCCTGACCCCAATGCAGGAGAAAGGCGTCGTAGGCCTGAGCTCCCTGACACGGAGTCCTGGAACGGAACCGGGGAAGTTTGGCATTGCACGGACTTGCAAAGAGGTCTATGTCCGGGGTTCCCCATTCCTGAAAGATTCTGCGTATCTGGTCCATATGTAGGGACCATTCGTGTGGAAGCAGAACTCGACTGAGTCTGTCTGCCCGAGAGTTTTGAACCCCTGGAAGATACACTGCCAGAAGATGAATTTGATGCTCTCTGACGAAGGCCCATAATCTGAGAGCTTCGTTGCAAAGTGACAGAGACCTGTCCCTCCTTATTTGTTTACGTAGAACATGGCCACCTGATTGTCTGTTTGAACTAGGACGGTCAGGTTGACAAGGAGGGTATGGAAGACTTTGAGGGCAAAGAAGATTGCTCGCAGTTCCAGGAGGTTGATGTGAAGGGTGGTCTCCTGTGGAGACCAAGTACCCTGAGTGGAGAGGTGTTGTAGATGGGCTCCCCACCCTGTTTGGGAGGCATCTGTTGTGAGGGTTGCTTGGGGCAACAAAGGTTGGAAGGGGGCCCCCAACAACAGATTCTTGGTGGATATCCACCATTGGAGGGACCAAAACAGACGCTTTGAGTTGAGTATTTGGTCGGAGAGCGCTCCTGATGCTTGAGTCCACTGGGTGGCCAAGGTCCATTGAGCTGCTCTCATATGAAGACGAGCATAGAGCACCACGTGTACCGTGGAGGCCATGTGGCCCAGAAGTCGCAGCATTTCTCTGGCTGTCAAGTGACTGCTGGACTGAGCTTGGGAGGCCAAGCACACCAGACGTTGGCCCCGGACTTGAGGTAGGTAGGCCCTTGCAGTGGTGGTGTCCAACTGAGCCCCTATGAATTCCAGAGACTGAGTAGGGATGAGTTGAGACTTGGGAAGGTTTACCACCAGTCCCAGATACTGCAGAATGTGCTTTGTGCGGTCCAGGGAAATCTGGGCCTCTGACTGAGATGGAGCTCGGATGAGCCAGTCGTCCAGATATGGGAATACAAAAATTCCCAGACCTCTTAGAAATGCAGCTACAACTGCCATGCATTTGGTGAATACTCTTGGAGCAGAGGCTAGACCAAAGGGAAGTACTCTGTACTGGAAATGTTTTCCCTGGAACAGAAATCGTAGATATTTTCTGTGGGATGGGTGGATGAGTATATGTGTGTACGCATCCTTGAGATCTAGAGAACAAAGCCAATCCTGACTGAAGGTATGGAAGGAGAATGCCCAGAGAAAGCATTTTGAATTTCTCCTTGTATAGAAATTTGTTCAATTCTCTCAGATCTAGGATAGGTCTGAATCCCCCTGTCTTCTTTGGTATGCGAAAATAAGGGGAGTAGAAACCTGTCCCTTGTTGGAGAAGAGGAACCTCTTCTATTGCCCCTTGGGCAAGGAGGGAAGATACCTCCTGACCCAACAGGGCCAGGAGAGATGGGGGAGAATTGAAGTGCCTCACCATGGTATGTGGAGGAAGGTTGGAAAAATGAAGCTTGTAGCCCTCTCTGATGATAGAGAGGGTCCAGTGCTCTGATGTAATTTGCCCCCATCTGGGAGCAAAGTGAGCTAACCTTCCGGGAATGGTGAGGGGCTCTGGTTGTTCTAGAGCCAGAAATGTTAAGTTCTCTAGGGGCAAGTCAAAACCCCTGAGGGGGTTGAGCCTGCTGAGGAGTGGCAGACGTTGCAGGCTTTGACCTTGCCTGTTTAGGTTGCTGACGTTTAGCAGCAAAGCGAGGCTGAGAAGATTGTTGGCCAGTATTTGTGGAAAATCTGGCCTTCTTGTAGTAAGGCCTCTTGAAAGACTTTTTCTTGGCAGGAGTAGAGGTAGACTTAGAAATCTATCTAATGTAGCATTTTCTGCGTCCATTTGAGTGGCTTTAATTTGCCAGTCTTTACCAAATAAGTTCTCACCTGTACAGGGCAGATTCCTTAAGCCATCCAGGACCCAGGGGTCTAGGTCAGAGGCCTGGAGCCAAGCAAGTCGTCGGGCTGCAATGGCAATGCCCGAAGCTCTACCGGCACCTTCAAAGGAATCAAAGGCTGCTCTGTTGGAGAACTTAGAAACATCTAGAAGCTGTTTCACCAGAGAAATGAACTCCTCCTTTCTATCCTCGGGGATAAAGGGGGCAAAATGCCGTACCTTTAGGGCAAGTTCCCTTAGAAACATGCCCATATACAGACTATATGAATTAATCCTGGCTATAAGCATACTAGCCTGGAAGATTTTCCTACCAAAAGAGTCTAGGGTCTTACATTCCCGCCCTGGAGGGGTAGAAGAGTGCCTTTTGGTACTCTTAATCTTTTTCAGCGCAGACTTCACCACAATGGAATGGTGAGGCAGCTGAGTTTTTTTGAAAACCAGGAGGAGGGGGGACCCGGTACATGGTGTCCAACCTACGGGAATGAGGAGACAACGTTAGAGGAGCCTCCCATAAGTCCATCAAGTGTTCTTGAAGGATTTCATGGATAGGCAGGGTGACTGCCTCTTTAGGAACCTTAGGGTATCCTAAAATATCCAATTTCTTTGATCTAGGTTCTTTTTCAGAGGATGTGGTAATAGAAAGTCCTTTAGCTACTTCTATAATGAAGTCTTGAGAGGACAAATCCTCTGGTGGAGACATTCTCCTCTTTGGGGAAGAAGGCTCTTCAGGAAGAACTAGAGACAGCTCATCAGAGTCATCAGAGGAGTCAAAATCCTCAGAAGAATCAGAGTATCCTCTATTTGCTTCCAACGCACGATACGCATACCGATCGGTATCAACATCGGGCGTACCGGGTATGGGATCGGTATCGGGTGAAAACCCGGATCCGGCATGCGGAACCGATCTGCGTTTGGAAGACGATGGTCTCGGTTCCGGTATGGAAGACAGTACCGGAACCGGAACCGGACCCGGAACCGCTAGATGCGGTACCGAGGGCGTCGCAGCTTTTTTTTTTTTTAAAGTCTGTTTATTGAAAGAACAGAAAAAGACAACCAATAACAACCACGTCACAGAAATTTCCTAGATACAACATAACTTCCTCCCGGTGGGGCTATCTCTTGTCCACCACTACGGGAGCAAACAACAGTTCAAAGGAAAAAACAAATATACAATATCAGAATTAATTCCCCCTCCCCCTCCACCCGACCCCCTCCCCCTCCCCCCCACCCCCAACCCCCAAGCAGGAAGCACACATATCAAGAAAGTCATTGGAGCAGCACAACCGAAGCATGAGCAACCACTATCCGACCTTCAAAACCTCACTGCGGGCTTTAGGTCCCAAACTCTGAATGTAGGGCATCCAGATCAGCAAAAATATAGCCCATCGCCGAGGGTGTCCCAGCGCACTCCTCCGCTCCATAAGCAACAGCTGATGAAAGCTATTGCGCCACTCAGTAAAGGTAGGGACCTCTGGCTCCCTCCACCGGCGAAGAATAGGTCCCTTCCCCACCAGACAGGCCTTCCGCACCAGCAATTTCTCCCACCTCCCCTTAGGGCGGAGTGGTCCCAACTGATCAAACACCACTAATAGCCCCGTCCAACAAAGTCACTGCCCCAGCAACCCACCTAAGTACGCCTCAATGCGCAGCCAGTATCGGCAAATAGATGGGCAGCACCACCACATGTGGCCTAGATCCGCTAGGGGGGAGGAGCACTTGGGGCAGCTACCATCTGAAGTGAGGCGGCTACGAAACGCCCGCCTCGGCGAAAAGTAGGCTCGGTGAATACACTTAAATTGTATCTCGCGCCACCTGGTGCCCTCCACCAACTGCGCAATCCGACCCAGTGCCTCCCTGGCAGTGCCCGGGGCGATCTCACGGCCCAGTTCTCGAGCCCATCGGCTTTCCAACAGAGCATAGTCCGGGGGTGCCTCCAACCGATCCACCCTCTTCTTTAAATCCGCTATAGTCGGCGGAGCTTCTGCTCCCAGTGCCAAAAAATCAAGAATCCGCGCAGAATGCTCCGCGGTGAGCTCCCGCCGAGGCAGGGAACGAACATAGTGAACAACCTGCGCATATGCAAAGGCATAGCCCCCCGGGGATAACCCATACTCCGCACAAAGCGTCTCCAAGGTCTTACAACTCCCCTCGGGATTAAGGACATGCCCCAAATACCGTATACCCAACCGCTCCCACTTCCGAAACGGGACCGAGTCGGAACCGGGCAGGAAATGAATGTTGCCCCGTAAGGGCAGCCAACTTGAAACCGTAGAGTCACTACCCCAATATTTATTGAGCTGTTGCCAGGCGCGTCGCGTCGCCTGTATTAGCACATTCCGCGTCAGACGGGTCGGCAGGTCCACCTGCCGCACCTGCAGAACCGCCTCCAGAGAGTGCGGGGCCACCACAGCCGCCTCCAACCCCCGAGGTGTGTAGACCTCTGTCCCCCCCAACCAGTCGCCAACATGCCGCGCCTGGCAGGCCAGCGCATACTTCCAAAGGTCCGGGACTCCAATCCCCCCTGACCGCCAACCCCCTTGCATTCTAACCAACGGTATACGGGCTCTGGTCCCCCTCCAAAGAAACCCGCGAAAGGCCCGTTCCATACGGAGTATGTCCCGGCGCAATAACCATACAGGGAGAGTCTGCATCCAATACAGTACTCTGGGCAGAATCACCATCCCCAATGCGGCCACTCTGCCCAACAGGGATAGTGGAAGTGGTGCCCACGCCCGCAACTGGGCCTGGACTTTAGAGAAAATCCGCTCAAAGTTCACACGGTATAACGATGCCGGTTGCTTGGTCAATAGGATGCCCAAATAGACAAAGGACTCATCGGCCCAACGGAGCGGAAATTCCCCAGGCCAACTCGCATGCAGGGTCCCCCCCACGTCTAGGGCCTCTGACTTATCCATGTTAATGCGCAAACCCCGAGAACTTACCATAGAGAGAGAACTCCTCAAGTAAGCAAGCCAGAGACTGCGGGGGACACGTAAGATGGACAAGCAGGTCATCTGCAAAGGCCGCCACCTTGAACCCATAGGACCCCATCCGGACCCCGCAAATATCCACGGACGCCTCTATCCTCCGTATCAGCGGATCCAGGGTCAATACAAATAATAGAGGGGACAGCGGGCAACCCTGTCGGGTACCCCGTTCCAAGTTGAATTTATCGGAAAGCACACCATTACAGAGTATTCCAGCGGTGGGGTCCGAATAGAGTAGCTCCACCATCCGGCAGAATGAGTCCCCAGTCCATAGTGAGGTAAAAGACACTTCAAATAATCCCATTGAACCTGATCAAATGCCTTTTCAGCATCGAAACTGATCAACAGTGACTGGAGGTCTCGCTCCCGGACCCACTCCAGGGACGCCAAAATCCTCCGCAAGTTCCGCACCGCATAACGCCCCTTAACGAACCCGACTTGCGATTCGTGCACCAACTCCCCCAAGACTGGTGCCAGGCGGTCGGCCAAGACTTTGGCCAGAATCTTCAAATCGAAATTCAATAGGGAAATAGGCCTGTAAGAGGCCGCCTTGGTAGGATCCTTTCCCGGTTTAGGTCTGAGGGTTATATGCGTGATTAGTGCCCCAGCCAAACGTCCCCCGAGCCACGCGCCACTGATAGACCTCCGTTAAGGTCGAAGGCACCACGTCCCCCAAAAAGCTTATAAAATTCAGCCCCAAACCCATCAGGGCCAGGTGCTTTACCGCAGCTAGCCTTCTGAATGACTCGGTGAATTTCCTCCACCGTCACCGGGGCATCCAAGCCCGCCTGTTGGTCTACCGTTACCTTGGGCAACTGCACCGCCCCCAAGTAATCCAGCGCCTCGGAGGGAGCCCCGTCCCTCCTCGCGTAAAGTTGCTGAAAAAAGGAGCTAAGAAGCCGAGCTATGGCATCGCTTTCTTTATGTAAGTGACCCTGCTCGTCACGCAATGCCGCAATCAACCGAGAACCCCCACAGCCCCGCAGGCAACGCGCCAGAAGCCGCCCCGACTTGTCCCCGTATCGATACAGTTGGTACCGGTAGTACATGTGGGATTTCTTCGCCCGCTGGTGAAGCAGTTCGTTAAGAGAGGTTTGTAACTCCCAGAGTCTGCGTTTATTAGCAGCACTCGGGTCCCCGGCACACCTACGTCGGGTTCGCAACACCTGCTTCTCCAGTTGAACAATCTGCATCGCTATAAGTTTCCGCTTCCGCGCCACATAGGCAATGGTGTCCCCGCGCAGTACCACCTTAGCCGTTTCCCAGAGCAACGCCGGCTCCTCTCGGTGCCGTTCATGATGAGCCATAAAGTCTTGCCAACACTGCCTAAGGTGGCTACGGAAGCCTGCGTCGTAATAGAGCCCCGCGGGAAACCGCCAAATACGTGTTGGTAGCGCCGCCCTCCCCCATCCGAGCTCCACCCAGACTGGGGCATGATCTGACACCATGTTAGGGCCTATTTGTGCATCTCCCACCTGTGCAAAAAGCCTCTCCGTGAGCAATACATAGTCAATTCGGGCACTAGACCCGTGAGCTCGCGACTGGTGGGTGAAATCCCTCTCAAAGGGATGCAGCAATCGCCAAGGATCAACGAGATGCAGTCGGGCGCACAATCCTCGCAACACTTTGGTGGTGGGAACTCGCCCACTCTCCACCCCACTACCAGATGTATCCATCTCTGCATCGAACACTCCGTTCAGGTCCCCAGCCAAGAGCAGCGGGACCTCAGGCAGTTGTTCCACTCTGGATGCCAAGCGAGCATAAAATGCCCTATCTAAAACATTAGGACTATACAGGTTACCTAGTATAACAGGTCTGCCCTCAAGGTTACCATACAGCAAGATATATCTACCTTCCGGATCTGAGTACTCCTTTTCTAGCTCGAATCGGAGCCGTTTGCTAATCAGTATGACCACTCCGCCCTTTTTCCCCATAGCCGGGGCCCCCCAGCTCTGCCCCACCCAATCTCTTCGCAGTTTCGCATGTTCTGGAGCCGTCTGGTGAGTTTCTTGTAGCATGGCGATATCGCAATGCAACCTGGCCAAAGCCCTCAGCACTTTGTAGCGTTTGATCGGGTTACCCACCCCGCACACATTCCAAGAAACAATCTTCAGGTCGGATAGTGGTTAAACAAGTCCAGTTCAACAGTTCTGCACCTAGTAACGGGGGGGACCCTCCCAGCCTGGAGTCCCACCCCACTCCTTAGAACGCTCCAACCATCCAAGCATAGCTTGAGCCGATAGGGCCAGTGCGCTTCCTGCCAACCCCCCCTTTTCCCCCCCTCAGCTACCCCTCCTCTATAACCCAGATACCCAGAGCCCCACCCCCTACCTTCTACCCCCCCTACCTCAAACATCCCCCATAACCGCCACCCCACTCCCATCAGGAGCCACTTGGGATGTGAGTAGGACCCCACCCCTTCCCTAAGGCTTCCTGTTCATGGTGTGTGGACCTAAAATAGCCACGCCCGGCAAGAAGGCCTAGCTACCGGGGGGTTACCAACCAACGCTACCTAGTGGGCAGCCTCCCAGGGGTTCCAACAGTCCCCCTTTCATATCTGCAGGTCCCACCACACTCTTTAAGAAACCCCTCCCAGCCCATAGACCCGGTACACCCCCCACGCCAACTCTTACCTCCAATTAGGATACCAGCGTAAGGCGCTTATTAAAGCTGCATATAAAGGGGGCAGGAGAGAGAAAGAAAACAGGCTCATCCAACCCTAACGGAGTATCCCCCACTCCACCCTGCCCCCACCCAACAGTGCACATTGCTAAAAGAGCTAAAGGCAACATAGTGTATACAAATAGCAACCAGGTATATACCTAACAGAAACAGTATACAGTATCCTACAAAGGCTTAACAATGTATCAAGTCCGCTCTCCAGGTTACCTCTTGGCAGCCTAAGTATATCCAAGGCAAAGGCTGCAATCCCTGAATGCTCCCCAGTGCAAGCAGGCAGGCAAGGACAGAGTCCTGGCACCCAGCCCCATAAGTCAGGCCGGTGCAGGCCGCCTCCCGCACCAGATAGACTATCCTCTCCGGTCCGGTTGCAGCTGCCCAACGGCAGTGGAAGCACCCACCATCTTAAAGCCGTTAGGCGGGCCCCCTTCGAAGGACTAACCTGCGCAGCGGGGCCTAAGTAGGATATCAAAGCAGCTCAAAGTCCAGCTCAGCTGAAGGTATCCTGGGTGTAACAGCTCGGGCTCAACGATAGTCCCCCAGGAGCCAGACAGTACTCGGCTGAAGCCAATCTCGAAGGTTGGGAATTAAAGCACCCACCCGCTCTGCTGCCGGAGGCCAACCAGCACACCGCATGGAATCTGCGCCGAGTCCTCATTTCCCGGCGGGGCTCACCGCTGTCTGCACCAGCAACTGCTCCACATAGGTACCTGCCTCCGCCGCCGATTCAAACACTCGGTGGGTGTTCTGGTGTGAGATGTGGAGCCGGGCCGGATACTGCACACTGAAACGGATCTGGGCTGCAATTAAACGCTGACAAATCGGGGCATAGGCTTTGCGGCGAGCACTTAATGCCGCCGAGTAGTCTTGGGTAATGCGAATCTTCGCCGTTTCCCACTCCACGATCCCTCTCTTCTTGGCCGCCCGCAACACCGCATCTTTCTGCACGTGGCAAAGGAATCTGGCCAGAACCACTCTAGGTCTGCGATCTCCCGATTGCTGCTTCGGCCCCAATCTGTGGGCCCTTTCCACTATAATGGGCCCGGTTGATTCAGCCTCCTCAAGCAGGTAAGCAGCCAAGTTTTCCACATGCTGCCGCAGCTCTTTATCCGGGATAGTTTCAGTAATTCCCAAGAAGTGCAGATTGTTGCGGCGCGATCTATTTTCAAGATCGTCGAGTTTTGTGGTATGCTCCTTGGACTCCCTTTGCAGCGCGGCTAGCTCCCGCCGCAGTCCCTCCACTTCCTCTTCAGTGTGGGAGAGACGCGTTTCAGCCTCCTGCACCCGGGTACCTAAGAGCCCCAGAGAGCTCTGAAGGGTGTCCATCTTCGCATGCAGCGCTTCAAACTGCAGGGACATTGCATTGGTGACAGCGGCTGTGATTTCTTCCGCCATAGTGGAGGTAGCCGCGACCCCAGGCTTCGGGGGTGAGTCCACCATCTTGGAAGGGCCTGCCACCCGTTCCTTTTCTCTTCTCCCTGCCTTTGCCGCCATCGCCATCCCACTGTGTAAGCAACGCCGGGCAGTTCTCGATCCCCAGAAAGGCACTAGGTCCACAGCAACCCAGGATTCGTTTAGATCACGGCACTATAACCACTTTTATGGGAGAGGGGTCCGGAGCTCAAGTAACTCACGTCCTCCCAAGCTCACCACATCACGTGACTCCTCTCGTCGCAGCTTTAATGAAAGCCAGAACGGCCTGCTGCATGGTCTGGACAGTATTGCCCATAGATGCCACTGCTGCCTGGATGTCGGTACCGGCATGGGACGGTACCCCAGAGCAGTCTAACAGGTGATCAGTTGAGGCCGTGCCATCGATGTCAACCTGTAACCCCATAGATGGTGCTTTGGAAGCCAGAGCATCCCGCCGGGGTTGTTTGGCTGGGGCAGGGTCCTCTGACTCAAGATTGAGGGCCTCTCGATACTTTGAAGGAGATTTGCCTTTTGAGGACCTGCCCGAAGAAGGTTTGGTTACCTGAGATCCATCCGGAGAGGAAGACCTGGATGACTGTGATGCTGGATTATCTGAAGCAAACAGCACATGGAATTTGTTGGCCCGGTTCTGCAACCCACGTTTAAACATCTGGGAGCAGGATGGGCAGTCCGGAATGGAGTGGTCAGGCCCCAAACATTTAAGATACCAGTCATAGGTGTCTGTAACAGAAATAACAGCACTACACTTGGTACACTTTTTGAAACCAGGGGCTGGTTTCTCCATGAGTAGAATTTGTGTAGGCCTGAGGCCTAACCGAAGTCACCAAGTTGTGCTAAATAAAAGTTTTTTGGGTTTTTTTTTTAAAGAAAAAAAAAAGAGAGACCGGCGGTACCGGTTTCGGTATGGGGAAGGCAGGTACGCGGTCTAAAGAAACAAACTAAAATAAGAATTTCTTCAGTGGTGACAGGAACACGACCTGCTGGCTCCGCGGAAAAAGAGAAACTGAGGAGAGCTGGTCAGGAAGGCGGGAAGGCAGCGCGCATGTGCAGTGGGAGGCCCCAAAAGCTTCCTTCCTGGGAAGCTGGGGAGCTTTCCCGCGCGGGCTCCGTCGGTTCCGACGTACCCATATGTGAGGACTTATTCCTGCTTGTTCCTGGAGATAATCTGCACCACTTAAAGGCGTATGCTTTCCTGGTGGAAGACTTACGGGATGCCAGCAGGATCTCCTCCACTTCTTCAGGTTGAAAGGGGCTAGGGTTGCCCTTTCAGCAGCCATGCTGTCAGTGACAGGGACCCCAGATTGGAGTGCGAGAGCCCCCCTCCTGCGACACGAGCCCTAAGGAGCTCACCAATGGCATGGTAGTCTCCATCGACAGCCAGAGGAATAGTGAGAATCATGGCTGCCTGGGCCGAGGGGCTATCAGGATCAGCGAGGTCTTGTTGAGGAGGGTCCTGAATAACATTTTGGCAATTAACGGTGTGGGTGGGAAAGCGTACAAGAGACCTTCCAACCATGAGATGAGAAATGCATCTGCTGCCACGCAGGAAGGGTGGGCTTGCCGAGAACAGAAGGGGTGTAACTGGTAGCTGTCCAGCCTGGCAAAACAGGTCTATCCATGGTCCCCCCTCCCCCCAAAGGTGCAAAAGCCAGCTGGCCACTCTGGAGTCCAGTTGCCACGTGCGACTGGAGGACCCTGCTTAATCTATCAGCCAGTGTGTTGTCCTGGCCAGGCAGGTATACTGCCCATAAGAGTATGCCCTGCTGGACTGCTTAGGAGCAAAGGGCCATCACTTTGCGGCAGAAGGGACGGGACCCCATGACCCCTGCTTGCTCACATAGAACATAGCCACCTGGTTGTCTGTTTGGACCAACATTGATTGATACTGTAGGCGGAGGCAAAAGGCTCGGAGGGCTAGGTGTATCGCCTGTAATTCCAGGAGGATGATCTGCTGGTTGCTCTCGCCCTGCAACCAACTGCCCTGGATGCAGAGGTCCTCGTAGTGGACTCCCCATCCCAGCAGGGAGGCGTCTGTCATGAGAACCTTTAAGGGGAGTCTGGAAGAGCATCCCTGCCTCAAGGTATGGGGGATTTTGCCACCAAGTCAGGGATTCCACCAACTGGCGGGTCACTACAACTCTGTTGCGGAGATGGCCTGTAGCCTGTGTCCACTGGTCCCAAAGGCACCACTGTGTGGCCCTCATGTAGAGGTGGGCATCTGGGGTGACATGGACCGTGGAGGCCATGTGTCTGAGTAGGCGCAGCAGGAGCCAAGTGGACACTGAGGGACGGTGTTGTATTTCCAGGGCCAGAGCCCTGAGCTGGGTGGATCAGTCCCCTGGAAGGAAGGCCCTTGCCCGAAGGGAGTCTAGTCTTGCCCCTATAAACTCCAGACACTGTCAGGAGGAGGTGGGACTTGGGGTAGTTTATTACAAACCCCAGATTTTGCAGGACATGGATGGTAAGTGTAGTTGCCTGCTATACTTCTGAGGCTGTGCCTCCCTTTATGAGCCAATCGTCCAGGTAGGGGAAGACAAGAACCCCCTGGAAGCGGAGGAACGCAGCCATGACTGCCA
Source organism: Ichthyophis bannanicus (assembly GCA_033557465.1). Classification (NCBI taxonomy): domain Eukaryota; kingdom Metazoa; phylum Chordata; class Amphibia; order Gymnophiona; family Ichthyophiidae; genus Ichthyophis; species Ichthyophis bannanicus. Next base: position 647,525,773 of record CM066032.1, read on the forward strand.
GGCACTTGGGGTGGAACCAAGCCGAAAAGCAGCACCCTGCACTGGTAATGGCTGCCCCCCAACCACAGGTACTGCCTATGGTTGGGGTGAATAAGGATGTGTGTGTAGGCATCCTTCAGATCCAAGGAGCATAGCCAATCTCCCTGATGGAAGTAAGGCAGCAATATCCCAAGGGAGAGCATCTTGAACTGCTCCCTCGCCAGGAATCTGTTCAGATTGTGCAGGTCGAGGATGGGCTTTGGAATAGAACCCTTGCCTCTGATTTGGTGGGGGACTGATTCTATTGCTCTGTCCTCGAGAAGACCTGCCAGTTCCTTCAGTAGAAGGTCCCGGTGAAGGGGAGACCTGGGAGGACTCTCCCAGAAAGGGGAAGGTGTCTGGGCCAGGTGGAGGAGGTAGCCCTCCTTGACCACTTGGAATGCCCAAGAATCTGTGGTGATGGCTGGCCACCTTTGGGCATAGCGAATGAGATGTCCCCCTGTGGGCTGCTGACCTCCTTGGGGTATAGAGGCTATGCCCAAGGAGTCAAAAGCTCCCCCCTAGTTGGGCCAGGGCAGACGCCTGGGGCTTGGGAGCCTTCTGCTTAAGAGGTCCATGCCTATGTCCCTTGGCCTGCTGACCCTGCTGGGGAGCTAGGGAGGGCTGAAAAGGTGGGTAGTTTCTGAAAGCAGCCCCTTTTCTTGGGTAGAAGGGCTTTTTACCAGAGTCCTTCCTTCGGGGAGGGGCAGCGGTCTTTTTAGAGAGCATGGTCCTTGTCATGTACTCTGTCTCCAGCTCAGCAGCTTTGCCAGTTATGGGTTTGCCAAAGAGGTTCTCTCCTTGGTATGGGAAATTGACCAATTTGTCCTGAACCCATTGCTCGAGGTCAGACGACTGTAGTGAAGCCTGGCTTCGGCCACCGATGCCCACCACCGCTACTCGAGCTGCGATAAAGCAGTCATAGGCTGCCCAAGACAAACTTTGAGCACTCATGGATGGCTTTGGCCACGTTCTTGAACCGTTGTCCAGGGTGCGTACCTCCCTGCCAGGGGGCACCGAGGAGCAAGTCTTCTGACTCTTTAGACAATGCATGGTCGACTCCACCACCATGGAACTGTGCGGCAGCTGTGACTTCTGGAAGCCCGGGCTCTGGAAGGACCCGATACATCAAGATGAGCCGCTTGCTCACCACTGGCACTGATGCCAGGGTCTCCCCCACATATGGAACATTAGCCGTTCCAGGATAGGAGGGATGGGCACCATAAGCGATTCCCTCAGAGGGGCCTCGTATTGGTGGATTTCTAGCTCATCCATCCAAGGGTCCTCCTCTGATTCCGTCGGGAACCCTAGGGCCTTGGACATGTCCCTGACGAAGTCGAGGCATGCATGTCCTCAGGTGGGGACAGATGCCGGGGCTCCAAGGAAGGGGAGTCTGAGACGACGCTGCAGTGTCTACGGGTGTCCGGCGACTCCTCGTCCTCCGTTTCCCACTCAGAATAGTCCATCGAGGACTCCAGGAAAGGATGGCTCACGGGCTCCAGGGCTGATCCCCACCTGTGGCCCTCAGAGGCCCTATGGCCAGCGCAGAGCATACTGGTTAGAGAAGATTGCAAACCTGTAGAATGGGAACCAGATCAAGACATCGACCTAGGATCGGCTCGACCTCTGGAGACATCCTTGACATTGAGGGCCTGGTGGTCTAGGCAGAAGAACCAGTGGTACCAGACAACAGCACTCGCTGCTGGTCTATGAAGGTAGACAAACTGCACTCCAGGGCCACCATTCTGGACTCCAGGCCAGAAGGTTACGCAGTCATCGGCGCAGGCACTGAGGGAATCGGGCAAGACGCCGGTTCTCCCAAGTGGGAGTCCTCAATGAGGATGGTGTCAGGCAACTGAGGCCAGCCCGATATAGAGTCCTTTCGGGGACCTTCGCAGGTCGCTCCTTCTCTGATCCCTCGGACAAGTGTCTAGGACTGCAGGACCTGGCTTAAGACTTACCCAGCCATCTGAGCCATCCAGAGAAGCTGCCTTCAAGGCCTTCTTCTTGAGTTCCCTCAAGGGATACCCCCCCTTTCCGAGGAGCCACAGTGTCGTTCAGGGTCTGTAAGACTACCCCGGGATTCTGCAGTTTTGGAGGAGGCCTTGGCCTTCGGAGGTACTGGGGACTCCAGGAAAAACTTATGCTGCTGCTGTCGGTTCTTGAGGGCTTTGATGGACATCTTCTTACAGAGGCCGCATGCATGGGGGTCGTGGTCTGTTACTGTCCCAGGCAACGAAAGCAGCAGTCGTGTGTGTCGGTCAGGGACATTTTGGCACACCGATCACACACTTTTTAAAAACACTGGTAGCCATGGGAGAAAAAAAAAAGTATCCCAGTGAGGTCGAAGACCCACGGTAGCGCCAGTTGAAAAAGAAAAGGCACAAAGGCGCCAAGAAAGGAAAAAAAAAAAAAAAAAAAAAAAGACTACAACAAACCTGTGACTGTCAGGGCAGCAGGCTTGGATGGTGGGAACAGAACTGGTGCACTACCGGAGGAGAGTATGAAACTCAGGTCGAGAAAATCAACTTTTTCCGGGGGAAGAGCAGACAACATCTGAAGGGCTCCGTGAAAAAAAAAAGGAGATTGAGCAAGATGGCACCCTTGCGTGGTGGCATCTCCCAAAGGCTTTCTTTGAAATCTGGGGGATGCTTCCGCGGAGGCTCCATTGGCACAGTCACCCATATATGAGGACTCACTTCCTGCTTGTCCCAAGGGAATAAATACACTTATAAGTCAGTAGGAGACAGGGGCTGTAGAATGCCTCTGGTGGCATAAAGGCAGAGCTTGACAACCCCCCCTCCCTGCCAAAAAAACAGCCTTCTCCTCCTTTTCTGCCTGTGGGGATCCTATCTCCCATTGGCAGACAGTCTGCTGTGATCTCTCTCTGCTGGTAGGCAAAGGTTTGGTGGAGCCAGGGTCCATGTGGCCCACCCTGTTCCAATGCCTTTGGTAGAAGTTTGAATAGAATGCGGAAACTGATAGGGAGCCAGCGAAGTGACTTGAGAAGAGGCAAATTCTGCCTTAGTTAGGGAGAATTGTTGTGTTTGTGTAAGGGATTCGATGGCTTCTTTGCGATTTTCAAATACTATAAGTTAGGTGGAATCACTAAAGTCTCTAAGGTGTTTTCCTAGCTGTTTCTGTGGTTGACTGTGCTGCTGTCCCATGACATGAATCATTAGTCTGCACTAGATGAAATTTTTATAAACATGTATGGTGATATTTAAATGTTGTCATCTATTCTTGAATCTGTTATAGATAGAAGTAGGCTATAAATGTCACACTACTGTAATTTTAAAGTTGCCAAGGAAGTAGGGAGACAAATATCAAGTCCTTTATGACTTTTTTCAGGGTGGGGGGGGGGGAATCTTAGAAGCCCTGTTTGTGAATTGGATATCTGACAACAGGCACTTAAATGTGCCATGTCTGGAAACATTGTAAGGGTAATTTTAGAAGCCGGGTAGATAGAAGCCTCTAGCATGAGAATGTCCATGTAACATGGGGGGAAGTCAGAATTTTACTTGTTTATATAAACTAAAATAGTCAGCTTGAGATCTGATAGCACTAGGAAAGCTATTCTAAAGTTATGGAACCATTACAGCAAAAAGCCTTTCATCCACTTCAGATGTGCTGATTTAACAGTAGGATATATCAAAAAACATATCTTCCCAAGCAGAATGCAGACAAAAAAGAATAAAGTCTCCATCTCAAGAAATGTTGGTCCATCCTATTTCAAAACTTTAAATGACAGAGTCAGTGTCTTAACTAGCAGGGCTTAACCACTGCAACTAGTGAAGCTTGTTTAACGCAGGAGAAGCTGGATCTTGTTAGTTCAAGCCTTCCCAGATCCTAGCTGCCAGATTCTGTATTAGCTTAAGTCTTTGAAGAACTGCCTTCTGTAATCTTCGGTAACCTGAATTCCCATAACCCAGCTGAGATCAACTCCAGCCTCAGCATCACCAAATACTTGACACAGCTGACATAACATTTGCAAATAGCCAAAGCTGGTATTGACAACTGCTACTAAAACACATACTGGATCTTGAAGCTGTACTACATAAAGGTAACAACTGCTGTAGGCATGAAACTATAACTAGGTAATGATCAATCTCATTTCCAAGAGTTCAGAATGATGTTAGGAGTTCGGAGGCTTATTAATGCAGTCTAGGTTTTCAGAAGATTTACTGCACTCAACCATAGTGTTATTAGTTTGTTCTCCATCATTTCGAGAATCACACTGGAAACATCTTAAACTAGTGCAAATATGAGTACTAAGGGTTACACTAACATTTTTAAATGAGACACAAACATGAAATTAATCTTATTTTATCAGTTATTGAAATACTTTCTGAATTTCACTGACAGTTGAAAGGAGGGAGTATTTGCATTCCATTTCCTAATGTAAACAACAAAAGTATAAATTAAGTTTCTTATGACAGCTGAGACTAGTACTACTAAAAAGCACAAGTATCTCATAGGGAAAAAACTGAATCTCATTTTAGCCATGTAAATTAAAACCCACCAATCTGAATCCTTCTATGGGTGCTGTTGCTTTGATTTTTTTCCTTTTAATTTTGAGCACAGCTGTCCGTTGTATTTACTTGAATGATGCCAGATGCTGAGTTCATCAAGCAAAATCATGAAAACAAAGGTTTGAAAGCAATTAGAAGAAGGCAGGCTGCAGTGGAACTCATATTAAAACGTGATAACACTGTCCTAGTGGGAATTTCAACACTTGCATTTTTGACACTTCTATGCTGCCAGATAGACAGGATGTGTATAAGCGTATGTGAACAAGAAGAGAACAGAGTGCGGTACATTACTGCTTGGAACACTCAAAAGGTTTTTGTTATATATTCCATCTTGTGTTTTCTTTGTTTATGAATTGCTCTAATTTGAGGAAAAATCACCAATCACCTCTTGCTGTAAAAGGGCAGTTCTCAGTTTCAGAACATCCTGTTCACTGTAGATGCACCATCTGCATAGTTCATTATCAAAGAGTCGATGCTGTAAGGCAGGGGGTCCCCAAACTTTCTGGACTGAAGGACACAGTGGACCTTTCAGATCACAGAAAGAGCCAAGGATTTTGCTAAGCACAGGGGGAGGGGGATTTTGCTAAGCACTACCCAAAAAAATTAACCATGTAGAATTTGCTGAAGATTTGGAGCAATAGTTTGGAGACAGACATATAGGGTAACAGTCCTACATCACCTCTCCCCCTTCCCTACCCCCTCATCCTCATGGGTCCAGCATCTCTCACTTTCTACCCCCTCATTCCTCCATGGTCTTGTGTCCCTCTCTCCCCAGCCCCCACAACACCCATGGGTTCAGCATCTCTCTTTCCTCCCTCCCCCCTCTCTCCCTGACCCCCCACTACCCTTCCTGTGATGCAGCATCTCTTCCTTCCCCTATCCTAACCCTAGCCATCATGGCTGCAAGATCCTGCTCCATTGTGCTTACTGCTTTGAGTCCCCTCATCTTGCCACTCTTCTTTCCCCCTATAATCCCCTCTTGCACCCTTCATTCATCCCAAGCTCTGTCTCAACTTCCTGTTTCCAACAAGGGGGGGGGGGGCGTGTTGGTACATGACAAAGGGACGGCTCCAGCGTCAGCAGTGTTTGTAAATTGCTACCACAGGGGTTGAAGCTAAAGAGGAAGAAAGTAGAGGGGATATAGGAAGCTGGGAAGAGAGAAACCAGTATTGGCAAGGGCCAGAAATAATCCAGCTTAAAGATCACCTAGTGTTATAAAATACTGGGCAAGGACACGGTGCTACCATTTCTGGCCCAATGTAAGGAAACATTAGATCAGGGGGACTTCGGGCAGCGAAAAAAAAAATCTGGCTACAGTGGTAGTACTGCCTAAACTGGGAAGGGATCCTACCACCCCATATCGCTGTTAAACCAGGATGTGAAGCTAATAGCGACTATGATGGCCCACCATTTAGGAAGCTATCTGCCTCGACTGGTACACCCTGACCAGGTGGGATTCATCCCAGGATGACATTCCTCCACCAACATATTAAGAGTCCTAATGGTCCTATACACAGTGGAGAAAAGATCAGAGGATGCAGCTATTAAAAGCCTAGATGCTGACAAAGCATTTGACAGCGTATCATGGGACTATATGTTCTGGGTGATAAACACATTTGGGATACAGGGGATCTTCCTAGAATGGGTATGTATTCTATACAATGGCCCACAAGCACTAAGGCGGGGCACGCACTAGGGATGCCCATTAATTATCTCCCCTAATACTGATCCTAGATCCACTGGCATAATGGATAGGGCAGACGGTGGACTAGGAGAGGATGCAAATAGGACAAGAACGGGCCAATATAAACCTGTACGTGGATGATATAGCATAGTTACTCACCTGTAACAGGTGATCTCCGGGAACAGCAGGAATATAGTCCTCACATATGGGTATCGTCGGTACCGACGGAGCCTGCGCGGGAACGCTCCCAGCGTCCAATTAGAAAGCTTTTGGGAGCATCCCACAGCGCCTGCGTGCTGCCTTCCCGCCTTTCCCAACTGCCTCTCTCCAGTTGAGTTTTAAAGCTGAGACAAAGAGAGAGAGAGGTAAAGGGAAAGAGATAGATAGAGAGATACAACTCCAAGGGGAGGTGGGTGGGTTGTGAGGACTAAATTCCTGCTGTTCCCGGAGATCACCTGCTACAGGTGAGTAACTATGCTATCTCCAGGAACAAGCAGGAATGTAGTCATCACAGATGGGGACTCCCTAGCTTTAGATGCCAGGGAGAGACCCCAGAAGTTGTGTGTCCCTGAGAAGGGTTCCACTTCCCCCCATGGATCTCTGGCATCCTACCAGGGATGGTGGGTAGGAGTTGATTAGATATGGAACAGGTGTTGGAGAACAGTCTGACCAAACAAGGCATCCCGGCGGGAGTCCTTGTCCAAGCAGTAATGGGCTGTGAAGGTATGAACCGAGGCCCAAGTGGCTGCTCGACAGATGTCGTCGATAGACACAAAGTGCAGATGAGCCATTGAGGCTGCCATGGCTCTCACATTGTGAGCTGTGACATGGCCCTCCAGAGAAAGGTTCTTACTCTGATAGGCGAAGGAAATACACTGAGAAATCCAGTTAGATAGTGTTCTCTTGGAGACTGGAAGTCCCAAATGAGAAGGATCAACAGCAACAAAGAGTTGAGAGGACTTTCTATATTGCTGTGTTCTTTGTAAGTAAAAGGCTAAAGCTCTTTTACAGTCCAAGGTATGAAGATTCCTCTCTGCATTTGATATATGAGGCCTTGGAAAAAACACAGGTAGGTAGACCGCTTGGTTCAGATGAAAAGGCGAGACCACCTTTGGCATAAAGTGTGGATGAGTCCTAAGGACTACCTTGTCATGATGGAACCTTGTATAAGGTGGATCAGCTACTAGCGCTTGCAACTCACTAATGCGACGTGCTGATGTGATTGCAATAAGAAAGATAACCTTCCAAGAAAGGAATTTTAAGGAAGTAGTAGCTAAAGTTTCGAAGGGTGGCTTCATGAGCTGCCCAAGAACCAGGCTTAAGTCCCATGCCACCGGTGGTGGCCTAATGGGAGGCTTAGTTAGAAGAAGGCCTCTCATAAATCTTGCTATAAGAGGATGAGAGGAAATAGGCTGTCCATTTAGAGGCTTAAAGGAAGCTGTAATAGCACTCAAATGGACCCTTACTGAGTTAGTCTTAAGTCCTGCATTGGATAAATGAAGGAGATATTCCAGCAATGATTCCAGAGGTATCGCAAGGGGGTTAAGACCCTTTTGCGAACACCATATGGTAAACCTTTTACACTTGAAAGCATGAGAGCATCTTGTGGAAGGTTTCCTGGAAGTAAAAAAGATATCTTTTACTTGCTGAGGGAGATTAAGATCATGGAGATCTAGGCCTTCAGCAACCAAGCCCTGAGATGCAGAGACTGGGGATTGGGATGCCATAACATTCTGTCCTCCTGAGATAGGAGATCTGGAGCAGACCCTAACTCCAGGGAGGGAGCTTGAGAGATGTAGAAGCAGAGGGTACCACACTTGCCGTGGCCAATGTGGAGCTATGAGAATCATATGGCCTCTGTCTCTCTGAAGCTTGAACAGGTTTTTGGGAATTAGGGGAATGGGTGGAAAGGCATACAGGAAGTCCTGACCCCAATGAAGGAGGAAAGCATCCCTGGCCTGAGCCGGAATTCTGGAACAGAACCGGGGAAGTTTGGCATTCCACGGACTTGCAAAGAGGTCTATGTCCGGGGTTCCCCAAATTTGAAAAATCTTGGTCACCTGGTCTGCATGCAGAGACCACTCGTATGGAAGCAGAACTCGACTGAGTCTGTCTGCCCAAGAGTTTTGTATGCCTGGAAGATACACTGCCAGGAGATGAATCTGATGCTCTCTGGTGAGGGCCCATAGTCGCAAAGCTTCATTGCAAAGCAACAGAGAGCCTGTTCCCCCCTGCTTGCTCACATAGAACATGGCTACTTGATTGTCCATATGAATGAGGACTGTCTTGTAGCTGAGCAGGGTATGGAACACTCGAAGAGCAAGGAAGATTGCTCCAAGTACCAAGAGATTGATATGTAGATGAGTCTCCTGTGGAGACCAGGTGCCTTGGGTGGAGAGGTCTTGCAGATGAGCTCCCCAACCCATCGGAGAAGCATCTGTTGTAAGAGTTGCTTGGGGTAAAGGTTGCTGAAAAGGGGACCCCAGCAACAGGTTTTGAGTGGACTTCCACCACTGGAGGGACAAAATAAGGCGACTTGCGTTTGCTATTTTGTCTGACAGGCATCTTTATGCCTGGGTCCACTGAGTGGATAAAGTCCACTGGGCTGCCCTCATATGGAGGCGAGCATAGGGCACCACATGCACGGTGGATGCCATGTGGCCTAGTAGTTGTAACATTTCTCGAGCAGTGAGATGAGACTTTAGCACTGCTTGAGAAGCTAACTGCACCATGCGAAGACAACGGGCCTCGGGGAGGTAGGCCCTTGCCTTTCTGGTATCCAGCAAAGCTCCTATGAACTCCAAAGACTGAGTGGGAGTTAGACTGGATTTTGGGATGTTTATTACCAGACCCAAATACTGAAGGATACGCATTGTGCAGGATAGAGAAGTCCTGGCCTCTGACTCTGTAGGGGCTCGAATGAGCCAGTCGTCTAAGTAGGGGAAGACGAATATCCCTAGAGTGCAGAGAAATGCTGCTACAACAGCCATGCATTTCGTGAACACCCTTGGTGCTGAGGCCAGGCCAAAAGGAAGCACCCTGTATTGGTAGTGCTTTCCCTGAAAAAGGAACCGAAGGAACTTTCTGTGAGTTGGATGGATGAGAACATGGGTGTATGCATCCTTGATATCTAGAGAACAAAGCCAATCCTGACTTTGAAGGTATGGCAGCAGAGTTCCGAGATAAATCATCTTGAATTTCTCTTTGACAAGGAATTTGTTCAATTCTCTGAGCTCCAAGATAGGTCTGTATCCCCCTGTTTTCTTTGGGATAAGGAAATAGGGGGAGTAAAACCCCGTACCCTGATGAGGAATGGGTACTTCTTCTATTGCCCCTTGGGCAAGAAGGATAGTGACCTCCTGACCTAACAGGTTGATGAGAGGTGTCGGAGAATTGAACTGCCTTATTACTGTGGGAGGGGGCATGCTTGAAAAATGAAGCCTGTACCCCTCCTTTATGATGGAAAGTGTCCAGTGCTCTGCTGTTATCTGCCCCCATCTGGGGGCAAAGTGACATAACCTTCCTAGAATGGTGGAAGGCTCTGGTCCCCCGAGAGCCAGGAAGGCTAAGTTCTCTAGCTGAAAGTCTAAGGCCTTGTGAAGGCTGAGACTGCTGAGACGGTTGAGGCTTAGCAGTCTTTGCTTTCTTCTGCTTGGGTGGTTGCTGACCTTTCCTGACAAGCTGACCTGCAGAACATCCCTGCTGAGCAAGAGTAGTTACTCACCTGTAAAAGGTGTTCTCCAGGAGCAGCAGGAATCAGTCCTCACATATGGGTGACATCGACGCCGATGGAGCCCTTGCGGAGCATTTCCCCAGCTTTCCATGAAAGCTTTTGTGAATTCAGGCACGCATGCGCGATTCCCTTCCCACCTAAAGGTGCCCTCTTACCTCAGTTAAATGACATAGCTAAGAACAGCACACAAAAAAGTAAAATAAACTATGTAGAACTGCAACTCCCAGGGGAGGAGGGAGGGTTGTGAGGACTGATTCCTGCTGCTCCTGGAGAACACCTGTTACAGGTGAGTAACTACTCTTTCTCCAGGACCAAGCAGGAAGTCAGTTCTCACATATGGGCGACTCCCTAGCTCTGGGCTACTAGGAACCCAGGATGAACAAGAGAACTCCCTCTAGTCCCAGCAGCAAAGAAAGGCTTTTCACTGACAGAACCTCCACCGGTAGCCCAACAGAGGGCAGAAGGGCAGGAGTTGCCTAAACCTCAAAGAGATTCCTGAGTACTGCCTGGCCAAAAGCACTGTCCCTAAATGACTCCCTTTCCAGACAGTAATGGGCCGCAAAAGTCTGGCTTGAAGACCAAATAGCAGCCCTGCAGATGTCTACCAACAGTACAGAGCGGTGATGAGCCACTGAGGCAGCCATTGCCCTGACACGATGGGCCGCGACCCGACCTTGCAAAGGAAGGTCAGCCGCCCTGTAAGCCCAGGTGATACAGTCAGCCACCCAGATGGACAAGGTACGCTTGGACACAGCCAACCCCAAATTATTAGGGTCAAAAGATATGAAGAGCTGAGTAGCCCTTCTATGTCCCTGCGTACGGTCAAGGTAGAAGGATAAGGCCCTCCTACAGTCCAGGGTATGCAGAACTGCTTCAGCCTGGCTTGCATGGGGCCTAGGGAAGAATGTTGGAAGGACCACCTCTTGGTTAAGGTAGAAGGAGGAGACAACCTTTGGGAGGAACTTAGGATGAGTCCTGAGGACTACTCTGTTCCTGTAGAATCTGGTGTAGGGCCTGTCACAGACCAGGGCCTGAAGCTCACTCACTCGCCTAGCCAAAGTTAGGGCTACCAAGAAGAGTGTCTTCCAGGACAGGAAGCGTAGAGGACATGTAGCCATCGGCTCAAAAGGTGGGCGAGTCAGTCGCTGCAAGACCACATTCAACTCCCACTCAGGAGCAGGACGACGGATTGGAGGCTTGAGCAAGAGCAAGCCTCTGAGGAACCGGGACACCAAGGGGTGAACCGAAAGAGAGTGTCCTTCCACCAGTGAGTGGTGAGCTGCTAGAGCAGAGAGGTGGACCCAAACAGAATTGGACTTAAGTCCCTGATTTGATAAGTGCAGTAGGTACTGAAGCACTACTGGTACAGCACAGGAGAAGGGATCTTCTGTACGTAGCTGACACCACACAGAAAACCTTTTCTATTTCAGGGCATAGGTTTTCCTAGTGGACTGTTTCCTAGAGGCTAGGACAACCTCCTCAACCTCCTGAGGTAGGCCCCAGGGAGCCAAAACTACCCTTGCAGCCTCCATGCCATCAAATTGAGAGCTTTGAGATTGGGGTGCAGAAGGGAACCCTGATCCTGAGAGAGAAGGTCGGGTTGCGACCCCAGAGGCAGTGGGGGATCCACTGACAGCTGAAGCAGAAGTGGAAACCAACGCTGTCACGGCCACCTGGGAGCCACCAGCAGGACCGAGGCCTTGTCCTGAAGAATCTTGAAAAGAGTTCGGGCCACCAAGGGCGTGGGAGGAAACGCATACAGGAGGCCCTGAGACCAGGGAATCAGAAAAGCATCTGCTGCTATCCGCAGAGGATGCGGTTGCCTGGAGCAGAACTTTCACAAGCAGCTTGGGTCATGTTTTAGAGTAATAAATTACTAAGAGAATTAAGAAAATTACTCCAATCAAACTGACTTTAACAGAAATCTTCAGAGGGTAATATATTTTTTATATAGTTAACGTTGTTGCACGGATGTTGTCTCAGACTATTCGGCTGTGAGTTACTGGATTAGAAGAACTCGTCATTAACACCAGCTCAGCCTTAGTACATCAATGACCACTTCCGGCAATTGTGAAAACTTTCCTTTCACCCTCTCCTTTCCTTGTGTCAAATTTCTAATTTCAACAATTGTTTGTACTTGCACTTAACTTTATATTTCTTCTAAATATTCCAATATGCATTATAACTTGTGACTAGCACTTAGCTTCATAAGTCTTCAAACGAATCTGGTACAGATGAATCTTCCTTGCCCGACGCCTCACATACAACGTTGTGAACAGCGTTTCACTCAATGAATGAGGTTCTTCAGGGAATTTTTAGTGGTGCATATAGTCCAAACATTAACTGAAGATAGAAAATCACATTTAAAAACTTATTAGCTGTCTTAAGTCTAATACAAATTCATATTAAAAACGTTTGTGAGCTACCACATACCCAGTAGGGACTGTGATTCCACTCAACTTTCTCTAGCAGACTTTTTTATAGTATTTATCGGCAGCCATCAGCTGTTATCTGCTCTTTTCAGCCTAGAGAAACATTGCGCATGTGCTCTCTCTCTCTCTCTCTCGATACCGTATTTTATAGTCTCCACCCCCCATTAGCTAATAGGCTGACTTGATTCACACACTCCTTCCTCTATTGAATCAGTGGATCGATGATCAGTTGTTTAGCTGCAGTTTCCCCATTCTATCTCTAAATTTAACCCATTAGGAATTAATGTCTGTAGTTGGAAAATCCAGCGTTGTTCATGGATAAGTAGAGTTTTTGCTAATGACTTTCCATATTTGGGAACTGAGACTTGTTCTATGCAAAAACATCGTGACTGCTCGAAACTATGTTTCAGTGCTTGGCAGTGAGAAACCATCGGAGCTTGTTGTATATCATGTTTTAATCGGCTCTTGTGTTCTGCCATGCGAATCTTAAAAATCCTACTGGTTTGACCTATATATATATATATATATATATATATATATATATATATATATATATATATATATATATATATATAGGTCACACGGGCATACTATGGCATAAACTACATTCTGTGAATTGCAATTGGTATGCTGCCGTAAAGCATATTTTTTATGATGATAAGTAAAATGCTGTAGTTCTATTGTTATACTGCAAATAGAACAGTTTCCACATCTATAATGTCCCAAAATTGTCTCTGCTAGAGAAAGTTGAGTGGAATCACAGTCCCTACTGGGTATGTAGTAGCTCACAAACGTTTTTAATATGAATTTGTATTAGACTTAAGACAGCTAATAAGTTTTTAAATGTGATTTTCTATCTTCAGTTAATGTTTGGACTATATGCACCACTAAAAATTCCCTGAAGAACCTCATTCATTGAGTGAAACGCTGTTCACAACGTTGTATGTGAGGCGTCGGGCAAGGAAGATTCATCTGTACCAGATTCGTTTGAAGACTTATGAAGCTAAGTGCTAGTCACAAGTTATAATGCATATTGGAATATTTAGAAGAAATATAAAGTTAAGTGCAAGTACAAACAATTGTTGAAATTAGAAATTTGACACAAGGAAAGGAGAGGGTGAAAGGAAAGTTTTCACAATTGCCGGAAGTGGTCATTGATGTACTAAGGCTGAGCTGGTGTTAATGACGAGTTCTTCTAATCCAGTAACTCACAGCCGAATAGTCTGAGACAACATCCGTGCAACAACGTTAATTATATAAAAAATATATTACCCTCTGAAGATTTCTGTTTAAGTCAGTTTGATTGGAGTAATTTTCTTAATTCTCTTGGAGCAGAACTTTGGCAGCTGATTGTTCAGAGGACTGGCAAACAGATCTATGGATGGAAGTCCCCATTTCAGGAACATCCTCTGAACCACCAAAGGATGGAGCTGCCACTCGTGGGGCTGCAGAATCCTGCTCAATCTGTCTGCCAGGTAGTTGTCCTGACCAGGTAGATACACTGCCTTGAGGAGCATGTTGTGTCTGAGAGCAAACAAGCAAAGGTCCTGTGCCTCCTGACAAAGGAGCCTGGACCCAGTTCCACCCTGCTTGTTCACATAAAACATGGCTACCTGGTTGTCTGTTTGAACTAGGACAGACTGATGAGCCAGGGTTTGAGAAAATGTCTTGAGGGCTAACCGAATAGCCCTGAGCTCCAGGAGATTGATTTGCTGTGCGGCTTCCCAGGGAGACCACAGGCCCTGGGTGCACTTGCCTAGACAATGAGCTCCCCAGCCTTGCAGGGGAGGCATCCGTGGTCAGCACCACTGTGAACCCAGGAATCTGAAAAGGCAGATTGGGTGGGTGCCACCACCAGTTGAGGGAGGTCAGGAACTGTCTGGACACTCTTATCCTGTCTCGGAGGTTGCCTGTGGCCTGTGACCACTGAGTCCGAAGGCACCACTGTGCAGGCCTCATATGGAGCCTGGTATTGGGGGTCACATGTACTGTCGAAGGCATGTGGCCTAGCAGCCTTAGACAGAGTCTGACGGAGACCAGTGACCTGCTGAGAAACTGACTTGCCAAGTTTATCAGTCTTTGGGCTCTGTCCTCTGGCAAGAAAGCCTTTGCCAGCTGAGAGTCCAACCTTGCCCCTATGAACTCCAAGTTCTGGGATGGAAGCAAAGACGACTTTGCAAAGTTGATGACAAACCCCAGGCTTTGAAGAAGAGTAATAGTTCTGAGGGTGGCTTGTCTGGCCTCCTGGCACGTCTGACCCCTGATGAGCCAGTCGTCCAGATAGGGGAAGACAAAGATACCCTGATTTCGCAGGTAGGCCGCCACCACTGCCAGGCATTTGGTAAAGACCCTGGGAGCAGAGGTGAGGCCAAAAGGTAGTACTCTGTACTGATAATGGTTTCCTCCCACAATGAACCTGAGGTACTATCTGTGGTCTGGATGAATGAGGATGTGAGTATACACATGCTTTAGATCCAAGGAGCATAGCCAATCTCCCTGCTGAAGGTAGGGCAGAAGGGTTCCAAGAGTAAGCATCTTGAACTTTTCCTTCACCAGGAACTTGAGGTTTCGGAGATCTAGAATAGGTCGAAGGCCACCGGTTCTTTTGGGTACCAGGAAATACCTGGAGTAGAACCCGAGGCCTTGTAAGTGGGGAAGCACAGGCTCCACTGCTCTGTCCACCAACAGACCTTGTAGCTCCTGAAGGAGAAGATCTGTGTGCAGGGGAGGCCTTGGAGGCTCCCCTGGAAAGTATGGAGGAGGCAGTTGCTGGAAGTGTAGTGCATAGCCCTTGTGGACTATTCTTAACACCCAACTGTCTCCAGTGATGAGTGGCCACTGGTGGGCAAACAGAGCGAGGCGACCTCCTGTGCATGGTTGGGAGAGCAGGGACGGAGAGGCTATGCCTAAGGAGTCAAAAAACCCCACCCTGCTGAGTGGGAGCAGGGGCCAGAGGCTTAGGGGTCCTCTGCCTATGGGGCCCATTGCCCTGCCCCTTGGCTTGCTGACCCTGAGGGGCAGCTTGGGAAGCCTGATATTGTGGGTACTGTTTGTAGGCAGTGCCCTTCCTCGGGTAAAAGGGCTTTTTACCCGAGCCCTTCTTCTTGTGAGAAGGGGCAGAAGTCTTTCTAGACAGCCTTGTCCTTGTGAGGTGCTCGGTCTCGAGCTGAGCGGCCTTCTCGGTCATGGGCTTGCCAAAAAGGTTCTCACCTCGGCAACGGACATCGACCAACTTGTCCTGAACCCATGGCTTGAGGTCCGATGACTGCAGCCATGCCTGGCGTCGAGCCGCGATGCCGGCTGCCGCAACATGGGCCGAAGCCTCAAAGCCATCGTAGGCAGCGCGGGACATAAACTTGGAGCATTCCCGGATCCCCGAGGACAAGGACTTGAACCTCTGCAAGGGTTCCCCAGAGAGACCAGCAGAGAACCCGGCCAGCTCCTTGGTCAGGTCTCACAAGTACATGCCCATGTACAGCTGGTAAGACTGGACACTGCAAGCAAGCATCGAGCCCTGGAAGCACTTTCTACCAAAACCATCGAGGTAAAGGCCTCCTTCAGAGGAGAGTCATACTGCAGGGCCTCGAGCTCCTCGGCTCGAGGCTCCTCCTCAGGGTCCGCAGGGATAGCCAATGCAATGGCCATAATCCGGATGAACTCCGAGAACCGGGTATCCTCCGGAGGGGATCTACTCCGGGGTTCAGACTGCGGTGAGTCCGATGGGACGCACCGAGTCTTGAAGGTGTCAGGAGACTCCTCGTCCTCCGTCTCCCATGCGGACTCGTCCGATAAGAAATTGGGGTCCGACCTCGCAGGGCCTGCGAGCACCTGCCCCGATGCCGAAGGCACCGGCAGACGCCCTCGGTCCCGAACAGGAGGTCGAGGGAGACCACGACCGAGGTCGACCTCGAGCCTTCATGGTCTCGAGTATCGGCTCGGTCTCCGGGGTCGACTTCGATGTCCCGGTGGTCGGGGCAGATGCGCCAGACAGGCTGGCCATCAGTGCCCGCTGCTGTTCCATGAAGGCAGACAGTCTGCTCTCCTAGGCTGTCAACCTGAGACCCAGCTCAGCAGACTCAGCAGCTCCCGACTCGGGCCCTGGCGGCGCCGGGCCCGACGTCGGCTCACTGGGAGGAGAGTCCACGAGGACTACAGGGCTTACGTGTCCAGCAGACTCCGGCTCCAGTCGAGGGACTTTGGAAGGCTGCTCCTGTTCCACGGGCCCGGGGCGACAGTCAGGGGTCGGAGACCTAGCTCTCGAGGAGCCACGGATCTCTTCCGACGACGCCCTCGCGAGCCGCTTCTTCCTCTTGCGTTCCCGGTCGGGGGACCCCCTTTCCGAGGAGCCTCAACGGTGCTCAGGATCCGATTCCCGAGATGTCGAGGCCTCAGACGAGGTCCGGGCCCGGCCGGAGGCAGAGTCAGAAAAAAGCCTTTCCTTCTGGTGCTGACGACTTCACAGTGCCTTGGGAAGACATTTTCCCACATGGTCCACACGTCTTAGGGTCGTGATCAGGACCGAGGCACCAAAGGCAGCAGTCGTGTGTGTCGGTGAGAGACATCAGCTTCTTGCACCAATCACACTTCTTAAAACAGCTGGAAGCCATCGGGGAAAAAAAAAAAAAAAAAAAGAGTCCCCGCAAGGTGAAAGGACCGGCCTTCCAGGGAAAAAGAAAAAAGGGCGCGAACACCAACCACGAAGGGCAAAAACCGAAAAAAGATCGGGCTCGATACCGGTGTACCGATCCCGGCGGGAGGGAAACAGGCGTCGAACCGGAGAAGAAAAATAGCGAAGAATAGCAAAAAAATCAAACAATTTTCCGGGATGACTAGGACTCATGTCCGGTGGGCTTCACGGAAAATGAGAGACTGAGGTAAGATGGCACCTTTAGGCGGGAAGGGAACCGCGCATGCATGCTTGCATTCCCAAAAGCTTTCATGGAAAGCTGGGGAAATGCTCCGCAAGGGCTCCATCAGCGTCGATGTCACCCATATGTGAGGACTGACTTCCTGCTTGGTCCTGGAGAATGAGCAGGATAATATCTTTTCTTCTTAGAAAAGAATGGTTTCTTGAACGGATTTCTTTCTAGCAGGATCAGCTGTGGACTTGGATAATCTATCCAAGGTAGAGTTGTCAGCATCCAACTCATTAGCCTTTTCCTGCCAATCTCTACCAAACAGGTTCTCACCAGTACAAGGGATATTTCCCAATTTATTTATTTAACAGTATTTCTATGCCGCCTTATCCTTCAATCAAGGCGGTATCACATCAAAACAATCAAAAGTAGTGAACATGTTTTCATGCAGTGAAAGATATATCATGCTTTGTGTGTAAGATGTTATAGTGTGTTTGATTAGGTTGAGCTATGTACATTGTGCGCTATGATACAGCATGTGCTATAATATAATGTTCTATACATTGAGTGCTAAGATACATCGCGTGCCATTATACACTTTTTTTCTTATCAGGGGGTCGTAGGGGGGTAGACTGGTAGTTCCTGGTAGTTAGGTCAGGTGACGTGTCCATTTGTCTTGTACCCAAAGCTCCAGATCAGATGCCTGGAGCCAAGCAATTCTATGTGCGCCTATGGCAATGGTAGAAGTTTTGCTTATGCACTCAAAGCAGTCAAAGGCTGCACGGTTGACAAATTTAGAAACATCTTGGGCATGTTTGACCAATGTGAGAAAATCCTGTCTTCTATCCTCAGGAAGAATAGGACTCAAGGCCTCTAAATCATCTGTGACCTCCTTCAGGAACATTCCCATGTAAAGACTATAGGAACTGATCCTGGCAGAAAGCATGGAAGCTTGGAAGACACGACGTCCAAAAGCATCCAGGGTTCTGCACTCATGTCCTGGAGGATTAGAGGCATGCCTCTTTGCACTCTTAATCCTTCTCATAGCTGATTCCACTACAATAGAGTGGTGAGGAAGCTGAGTTTTCTGGAAACCAGGACAAGGAGGGACTCGATACAGAGTATCCAGTCTACGAGAATGAAGAGAGGTGGTAAGAGGTGTCTCCCACATCCTTAACATGAGATCATGCAAAATCTCATGAATGGGCAAGGTAGCTGCCTCCTTAGGAGTTTTGGGATATTGTAAAATTTCCAACTCCTTAGCTCTTGGCTCTGTTTCAGGGGCCACAGTAATGGACAGACCCCGAGCCACCTCCCTGATAAAATCCTGGAAGGAAATATCCTCTGGAGGAGACATCATGCGCTTAGGGGAGGAGGGCTCCTCTGGGAGAAGCATTCCTGCATCGACAGAACTGTCAGAATCCTCAGATTCTTCTGAGGACTCGAAGTACCGTCTGTCCGGATGCTCTTGAAGAGCCCGATACCCGTACCGACTAAAGTCGGTACCGGGAGTAATCGTACCAGGGTATCGGTATCCGAGGGCATCGGATGACTGGTTACCGGCAAAGCAGACACCGATGTCGATGCTATCGGTACTGGTACCGATACCGATGCCGGATTGTCTGTCGCGGTTCCGAGGGCGTCGATGCCGCAAGGAGAGCCGCCAGACTGCGCTCAATAGCCAGGACTCTCTGGTCTATCAATGCTGCCGATGCCTGGATGTCGGTACCGGAAAAGACCGCCGATACCCCAGAGCATGGCACCATTAGGTCTGCCGAGGTTGAGGCCTTGAGAACATCCTGGAGCCCCGATAATGCTTTGGAAGCCGAAGCCTCCCGCCGGGGCAATTTTGCCGGTGCAGAATCCTCAAGGGCAACGCCAGAGGCATCTCGATGCTTAGAAGGAGATCTAACCTTTGAGGACCGGCTGGACTTATGTTTAGTTACCTGAGATCCACGGGAGGAAGAGGCAGCCCTGGAAGACGTCGATGCCACCGAAGCTGCATCAGAGGGAAACAGGGTACTGAGCTTAGCAACTCGGTTCTGCCGACCTCTTTTAGATATCATGGCGCAGGACATACAATCCGTGATGGAGTTGTCAGGACCTAAACATTTTAGACACCATTCATGGGTGTAAGTGACAGAAATGGTACCGCCACACTTGGTGCACTTTTTGAAACCTGTAGCAGATTTCTCCATTGTAGGAAAGATTTTTGGGCCTAAGGCCCAAAAAGGCGCGTGCACCTGGGAAAAAATAGGAAAAAGTCCTAGTATTTTTTATTTATTTATTTTTTAAAAGACAGAAAATAAGAAGAAAAAAACGGTGGTACCGGTAAAGCGTCGAGGAAAGCAGACGCGACAACAAAAAAGAAAGAAATAAAGAAGAATTCTTCTGCGGTGACAGGAACGACGACTTGCTGGCTCCGCAGAAAAAGAAGAACTGGAGAGAGGCAGTTGGGAAAGGCAGGAAGGCTGCATGCAGGCGCTGTGGGATGCTCCCAAAAGCTTTCTAATTGGACGCTGGGGAGCATTCCCGCACAGGCTACGTCGGTACTGACGATACCCATATGTGATGACTACATTCCTGCTTGTTCCTGGAGATGCTCCTTTTCCTTAAAAAACACGAGCAGGGACATAGGTAAACCTATGGCTACAATAAACCGGTTTGGTGCACTCTCAGGACTATGCATTAACTGGAGAAGTCAGAGGACATGCTAGCAGCAAAGCATAGTGTGTGCAGGGGCCAAGTGGATTTCCCCTTCATGTGGGCGGGTGAATATATGAAATACCTAGGCATTTACCTGCACACAGACCCTAGAAGGGTGTATTTGAGCGCTGGCGAGAGCTAACGTTATCCCTCCTGGGAAGGGTGGTCTTGGTACAGATTGTGATGCTCCCATGACTTCTTTATCCCTTACAGATGATACCTATGTGGGTGCAGGACAAAGAAGAGCGATTCTACTGGAACATACTCACTACATTTCTGTGGAGAGGGAAAAGGGCGAGGATTAGCTATCAAACACTGACGAGGAATAGAGAAGGGGGAGGAGTGAGTCTTCCTAGCTTGCGACTCTACAGTGTGGCTTCTTTATTGTGGTGGATATATGAACTGCAGATGCGAGATGGAAGGTATGCACCCCCAGACCTTTTTGATGGGGAATGCGCCCCTTGCAGCTGCATGAGCCTGATGCAGTGCTCCAAAGTGGGAAGCCATAAAGCCATGGGCAGGAACAAATTTCTAGAAGCTTTGCAAAAGGCGTGGGAGTGGTGGCGGCGTAAAATAGGAGAAGCCGTGGGTAAATCCCCCTTCTGCTGTATGGTTGGAAGCCCGGAGTTCTCCCCCAGGTATTGAGTATGGCGTGTTTCAGAACTGGGAAAAAAGGAGATGAAAGTTTGTGGGACACCTGGGAGAGTTGAGGAAGGGCATATTCCCTTCATTTGGGCATATGCAGGAGAAATGGTAGATACTGCAAACACATTTTTTTGCCCATTTGCAATGTCGTCATTATGTCACAGGAGAAGGAGAGGATGGGCAGAGTAAGTACATTCACAGATTTAGCACAGTTACTTACCTGTAACAGGTGATCTCTGGGAACAGCAGGAATAAGTCTTCACATATGGGTACGTCGGTACCGACGGAGCCTGCGCGGGAACGCTCCCCAGCTTCCCAAAAAGGAAAGCTTTTGGAAGCATCCCACAGCGCCTGCGCACTGCCTTCCCGCCTTTCCTAACCAGCTCTCCTCAGTTCAAGTTTAAAGCTGAGACAATAGAGAGAGAGAGGAAAGGAAAGATAGAAAAAGAGATACAACTCCTAGGGGAGGTGGGTGGGTTGTGAAGACTTATTCCTGCTGTTCCCAGAGATCACCTGTTACAGGTAAGTAACTGTGCTATCTCCAGGAACAAGCAGGAATGAGTCTTCACATATGGGGACTCCCTAGCTAAGATGCCTGGGAGATCCCCAAGGATATGAGACCCTGGAGAGGGGTCTACTTCCTCCTATGGATCTCAGGCATCCATCCAGGGAAGGAGGGTAGGAGTTGTTTAAGAATGGAACAGGTGTTTGAGGACAGCCTGACCAAACAAGGCATCCCGGCGGGAGTCCTTGTCCAAGCAGTAATGGGCTGTGAATGTATGAACCGCGGCCCAGGTGGCTGCTCGACAGATCTGGTCGATGGACACAGAATTTAGATGAGCCATAGAGGTGGCCATGGCCCTCACATTATGAGCTGTGACATGGCTCTCCAGAGAAAGGTTCTTACTCTGATAGGCGAAAGAAATACACTGAGCAATCCAATTGGACAGTGTTCTCTTGGAGACTGGAAGTCCCAAATGAGAAGGATCAAAAGCAACAAAAAGCTGGGAAGACTTTCTATGTTGCTGTGTCCTGTATAAGTAAAAAGCAAGAGCTCTTTTACAATCCAGAGTATGAAGATTCCTCTCTGCATTGGATGCATGAGGAGCTGGAAAAAAGACAGGTAAATATACCTCTTGATTAAGATGAAAAGGTGAGACCACTTTAGGCATAAAGTGTGGATTTGTCCTAAGGACTACCTTATCATGATGGAACCTTGTATAAGGTGAATTAGCCACTAATGCCTGCAGTTCACTGATGCGGCGAGCTAAAGTGACTGCAATGAGGAAAATAACCTTCCAGGAAAGAAACTTCAAGGAGGTAGTGGCTAAGAGTTCAAAAGGTGGCTTCATAAGCTGACCAAGAACCAAATTTAAGTCCCATGCCACCGGAGGAGGCCTAATGGGAGGTTTAGTTAAAGTTAGGCCTCTCATGAATCTTGCAATGAGAGGATGAGAGGAAATAAGTTGTCCATTGATGGGCTTAAGGGATGCTGCAATAGCACTCAAATGGACTCTTACTGAATTTGTTTTAAGGCTTGCATTGGAAAGATGCAGGATATAGTCTAATAGAGAATTCAAAAGGTAGTGCTAGAGGGTTAAGACCCTTCTCAGCACACCAAATGGAAAACCTCTTCCATTTAAAAGCATAAGAACGCCTGGTGGAAAGTTTTCTGGAAGCATGGAGGATATCCTTCACTTGTTGAGAAAGATTCCAGTCTTGAAGGTCTAGGCCTTCAGTAACCAAGCTCTGAGGTGTAGGGGTTTGGGTGCCATAAAGTCCCTTCCTCCTGGGACAGAAAGTCTGGAGCAGCTCCCAAGTCCAGAGAGGGGGCTTGGGAGAGATGTAGAAGTAGAGGGTACCACACTTGGCGTGGACAGCGTGGAGCTATGAGGATCATAGATCCTTGATCCCTCTGGAGTTTGAACAGAGTCTTGGGAATCAAGGGAATGGGTGGAAATGCATACAGGAAGCCCTGACCCCAATGGAGGAGGAAGGCATCCTTGGCCTGAACTCCCTGACACGGAATTCTGGAACAGAACTGGGGAAGTTTGGCATTCCACGGACTTGCAAAGAGGTCTATGTCCGGGGTTCCCAATTCTTGGAAGATTCTGAGTACCTGATCCATGTGCAGGGACCATTCGTGTGGAAGCAGAACTCGACTGAGTCTGTCTGCCCAAGAGTTTTGGACTCCTGGGAGGTATACTGCCAGGAGATGGATTTGATGCTCTCTGGCAAAGGCCCACAATCTTAAAGCTTTGTTGCAAAGCGACAGAGAGCCAGTTCCTCCTTGCTTGTTTATGTAAAACATGGCTACTTGATTGTCCGTATGAATGAGGACTATCTTGTAGCTGAAGACCTTGAGAGCTAGAAAAACTGCTCGAAGCTCCAAGTGGTTGATATGAAGGGAGGTCTCCTGTGGGGACCAAGTACCTTGAGTGGAGAGGTCCTGTAGATGGGCTCCCCAACCTGTTTGGGAGGCATCTGTTATGAGGATCGCTTGGGGCAACAACTGTTGGAAGGGGGACCCCAGCAACAAATTTTGAGTGGACATCCACCATTGGAGAGACCAAAAGAGACGTTTGGTGGTTGCTATTTGGTCTGAGAGAGCTCCTGAAGCTTGAGTCCACTGGGTGGACAAAGTCCATTGAGCTGCTCTCATGTGTAGGCGAGCATAGGGAACCACATGCACTGTGGAAGCCATGTGGCCTAGCAGTTGTAGCATCACCCGAGCAGTTAAGTGGCTTTTTGACAATCTGGGAGGCTAACTGCACTAGACGATGGCAAAGGGCCTGAGGAAGGTAAGCCCTTGCAGTAGTGGTATCCAACCAGGCCCCTATGAATTCTAGGGACTGAGTAGGGGTGAGCTGAGACTTTGGGAGGTTTATCACAAGTCCCAGATACTGCAGAATGCGCCTTGTGCGGTCCAAGTAATTCTGGGCCTCTGACTGAGATGGAGCTCGAATGAGCCAGTCGTCCAGGTATGGGAAGACAAATATTCCCAGAGTTCGTAGAAATGCATCAACTATTGCCATGCATTTGGTGAACACTCTTGGGGCAGAGGCCAGACCGAAAGGAAGAACTCTGTATTGGTAATGTTTTCCTTGGAAAAGAAACCGTAGGAATCTTCTGTGAGAGGGATGGATGAGGACATGGGTGTACGCATCCTTGAGATCTAGAGAACAAAGCCAATCCTGACTTTGAAGGTATGGAAGGAGAGTGCCCAGAGAAAGCATCTTGAACTTCTCCTTCCATAGAAATTTGTTCAATTCTCTGAGATCTAAGATGGGTCTGAATCCCCCTGTCTTCTTTGGAATGAGAAAATAAGGGGAGTAGAACCCTGACCCTTGATGAAGAAGAGGAACTTCTTCTATTGCCCCTTGGGCAAGAAGGGTAGTTACCCCTTGACCTAGAAGGTCGAGAAGAGATGTGGGAGAATTGAAGTGTCTCACCATGGTGTGGGGAGGAAGGTCTGAGAAATGAAGCTTGTAGCCCTCTCTTATGATGGAGAGGGTCCATTGCTCTGATGTTATTTGCTCCCATCTGGGAGCAAAATGAGCTAACCTTCCTGGAATGGTGAGAGGCTCTGGCTGCTTTAGAGCCAGAAAGGCTATGTTCTCTAGCATCAAGTCAAAATCCCTGAAGAGGGTTGGTTCTGCTGAGTTGCAGCAGCCCCTGTAGGCTTAGGCCTGGCCTGTTTAGGTTGCTGACGCTTAGTGGCAAAGCGACCTGTAGAAGATTGTTGGCCAGAAGTAGAAGGAAATCTGCCCTTTTTAAAGAAATACTTTTTAAAAGGCTTTTTCTTGGCAGGAATGGAGGTTGACTTTGAAAGTCTATCCAGAGCAGAGTTTTCTGCATCCATTTGAGTGGCTTTTATTTGCCATTCTTTGCCAAATAGGTTTTCACCTGTACAGGGAAGATTTCCTAAGCCATCTTGAACCCAGGGCTCTAAATCAGAAGCCTGGAGCCAAGCAATTCTGCAAGCAGCTATGGCAATGCCTGAGGCTCTGCTGGCACCTTCAAAGGAGTCAAAGGCTGCCCTGTTGGAAAACTTTGAAATGTCTTGGGTATGCTTAAGCCAAATGAGGAATTCCTCCCTTTTATCCTCTGGAAGAAAAGGGAGGAAAGTGTGCAGTTTTTGTGCAACTTCCTTTAGAAACATACCCATGTAAAGGCCATATGAGTTGATTCTGGCAATAAGCATACTGGCTTGGAAGATTTTCCTACCAAAGGCATCCAAGGTCCTGCATTCTCTTCCTGGAGGAGCAGAAGAGTGTCTCTTTGTACTCTTTATCCTCTTCATAGCTGACTGCACCACAATGGAATGGTGAGGAAGCTGAGTTTTCTGAAATCCAGGACAAGGAGGGACACGATACATAGTGTCCAATCTACGAGAATGAGGAGAGAGAGTGAGAGGAGTCTCCCATAGATCAATCATGTGTTCATAAAGAATCTCATGAATTGTTAAGGTGACTGCCTCTTTAGGAGCTCTAGAGTAGCCTAAAATATCCAATTTTTTAGCTCTAGGCTCTGATTCAGAAGTTACTGAAATAGAAAGTCCTTTAGCTACTTCTCTAATGAAGTCTTGAAAAGGACAAATCCTCTGGAGGAGACATTCTTCTTTTTGGAGAAGGCGGCTCTTCAGGAAGGGCGATGGATACTTCAGGAGACTCATCTGATGTATCAGAATCATCAGAGGAATCGAAGTATTGCCTGTCAGGGTGCTCTTCCAACGCTCGATACGTGTATCGAGCAGTATCGACATCGGGCGTCCCCGGTACCGGATCGGTACCGGAAGCAGCCCTGGACAAGGAACCGCTGCAGCCGGTATCCTGGTCGATGTCGATGCTGGTGCCGGTATCGATGCTGGTGCCGGTACCGGAGCCGATACCGAGAACGGAGTTTGTTTCGGTACCAGCGGCGTCACAGCTTGAATGAAGGCCGTAATAGCCTGCTGCATGGACAGAACATTGTGATCCATCGACGCCATGAATGCCTGGAAGTCGGTACCGGGAGATTGTGCCGGTACCCCAGAGCAATCTAACAGGTGATCGGTCGAGGCCGTGCCATCGATGTCAACCTGTAACCCGATAGGAGGAGCTTTGGAAGCCGGAGCTTCCCGCTGGGGTTGTTTTGCTGGTGCAGGATCCTCGAGGGCAAGCCCGGAGGCATCTCAATGCTTAGAGGGAGATCTACCCTTCGAGGACCTGCTAGGTTTATGTTTGGTTACCTGAGATCCATCAGGAGAAGAAGACCTGGAAGATGTCGATGCTACCAACGGTGCATCAGCGGGAAACAGCACATGGAGCTTGGCTGCTCGGTTCTGTAACCCCCGTTTAGACATTAGAGAGCAGGACGGACAATCCGGAATGGAGTGTTCAGGACCCAAACATTTAAGACACCATTCATGGGTATCTGAACAGAAATAGTACCGCTACACTTAGTACATTTTTTAAACCCGGAGGCTGGTTTTTCCATGAGGGAAATTTTCTTGTAGGCCCTGAGGCCTAAGAAGAGAATATACTAAGTGAAGAGAAAAAATATTTTTTTTTTTTTTAAAAAGAAAGAGAAAAAGACCGGCGGTACCGGTCCGGGGTCGGGGAAGGCAGACACGCGACCAAAGAAATAAAATAAAATAAAGAACTTCTTCAGCGGTGACAGGGCTCGACCTGCTGGCTCCGCGGCAAAGAAGAACTGAGGAGAGCTGGTTAGGAAAGGCGGGAAGGCAGCGCGCAGGCGCTGTGGGATGCTTCCAAAAGCTTTCCTTTTTGGGAAGCTGGGGAGCGTTCCCGCACAGGCTCCGTCGGTACCGACGTACCCATATGTGAAGACTCATTCCTGCTTGTTCCTGGAGATAGACAGTTTCTCTTACCACTGCTGCGAAACAGAATAGGATGTCACACTGGTATCGAGTAGCAAGCTCATGGAGGGAAGCCAAGCCGCTAAGGAAGCTGGCGACTACCTGGACCACTGATCTGGAAGATCTGATGGAAGACACGGACATGCGAGGGCTCTTCAAGAAATTACCAAAAATCACAGGAGAGACAGGGCTACAGGAAACCCAGATGTATACACTTTATGTAGCAGTTTTAACTAGAGCAAGTGAGGCACAAATGAAATTAAGGGGAAATCCTGAATGTTTGCTCTGTCAGAACGAACAGGGTTCATGGAGACACATTTTTGGAATGCCGCAGGCTAACAGCATACTGGAGGGATATTCTAGGACATATTCAGAGAGTCCTGGGATGCACGGTACAGTGGACACGCAGCACACTATTATTAGTATGGAAAGAACCACTGTGGGGAACAAAGGGTGGGACTCATGGGAAGGAAATTTGCGCAGGTGGCCCTCCTGCTGGCCCGAAAGGTCATCCTAGCACATTGGATTGAACCTGATGCGCTGAAGGTCGGGCAATGGAGAAGAAAAATGTAAGAAATGGCAGAATGGGTGTCACGAGACTTGCAAGGGAAATATTTATTTATTTATTTAGAAGGATTTAGTATACCGCCTTATCGTTAAATCAAGGCGCTGTGGCACAGCAATCAAAATCAATAATAAAGTGTGGTTTGTAGCATGCAGTGTGAGAAATGAGAAGTGTAGTGTGTGGGGCAGTGCATTAGATTATATCGGTGAACTATTTACATAATGAGCTATATACATATATACAAAATGGGGCTGTTTGAGAGGCGTGCTAGGATTGAGATTCTGTAATGTCTTGGGGGTAGGATCGTGATCCTGAAATGTCTTGAGGTAGAAAATGTATGTGAGGTCCTTGAAATGTACTGTAAATAGATCAGTCTTAAGAAGTTTTCTAAAGTCCTTCAGGTTCTTGGTTGATCTTATGTGGTCTGGGAGAGAGTTCCATATAGCGGGTGCTGCCAGGGAGAGTGCCCTCCTTGAATATTCTATGGCAAGACAAAACTATGTCCAGCTATAGACTATTTTTAGGGAGGGACTGGACAATGTGAGAGGAGAGGATGCAGAACGAGGGGGAGAGGTAGGATGGGATGGGGGGAGGGGAGGGCAAAAGGGCTATAGAGCATTGGGATGAGGAGGGCAACTGTTCCTTGCAAGCTGGGCTAATAGTCGAATGGCAGTATAACAGGTGGCACAGAATTATATAAAAAGGGGAACCACCAGAAAAGCTTTACTAAAAAGCTGCCAGGTTTGAATTGGCACATGGGTGGCTGGTTTGAACCTATTTTATGATTTATGCTTTTTGCTATCTTTTTCTGTATGAGGCTTATATGACCTGCCATAGCCCAAATAAAGTATTTACAAGAAATAAACAAGGTCAGGCAGAGCTGCTAGAAGTTCCCTATGTTCCTTCAATACTCTTGGATATATCCCATCTGGTCCCATTACTTTGTCTATTTTTAGTTTAGCTAGCTCTTTATGAGCACAATCTTCTGAAAATCATTCATCTGCCTCACTTCTATTCCTTTTTGTGGGTGTGAGAGGTCCTGCTCCTGACCCTTCATCTGTGAATACAGGAAAGAAATATTTGTTGAACAATGACACTTTATCTTCGTCTGCTTCTACATATTCCTCCCCTTCACCTTTTGGTCTGACAATACCACTTTAGCACTTCCTCCTCATTAAAATATCTGAAAAATGTTTTGTCCCCCCATTTTATTGTATTGTCTATATTTTTCCCCCATTTGTATCTTTGTTTTCCCGACTACTTTCCTAGCTTCTCTTAGCTTTTCCAAATATTGATGCTTGTCTTCCTCTTTCTGTGATCTCTTGTATTTTATTAAGGCCACTTTCTTATTTCTCCTTTTCAGCTACTTCTTTCGCTAACCATAGGGGCCTCCTCTTCCTTTTGCATTTATTCACTTTTCTCTAAAATATCCCATTTCTGTTTGGTCCACTGCTTTTCTACATCCCCCAGCTGTTAATGACTTCTTGAGGTGTTGTCCCATCTTGACAAAATTAGTTTTCCTAAAGTCTAGGACCCTCACTTCTGAATGGACTATATCAGACCTTGTCCTAATACTGAACCACACCCTCCGGTGATCACTGGATGTGAGATGATCATCCCTTATATCAGAAATACTCTCCCGATTCATAAGCATCAGGTCCAGTATGGCTGCCTCATGTGTGGCTGTTTCCAGTAGTTCTCCCTGTAGAGAATCCAGGATCTCCTTACTTCTAGATAACATAGGGACGAGGGACATCCCTGCTGCTTTCTTCTTACTCTGGTCTTCCTGAATAAATTATAGCCCAATATAATTACATCCCAGTCATGGTTCTCTGTGAACCATGTCTCCATAACCACCACTAAATCCAAATCAGCCTCTTCCATTAAAAACTTCAACATCCAGCATCTTATTTCCCATACTAAGAGCATTAATACATTCCACTTTCCAGATATTGCTCCTTTTACCTATTGCTACAGACGTATTTAATGTTTGACTTGCCCGAGGGCTTTTCCTTACCTGGGAGCTTTCTGCACCCATCCAACGAATCTAGTTTAAAGCCCTCCTCAGTAGGTTAGTCAGTCTGCTAAAGACAAAAGGATGCAATGTGTGCCACAGAGTCAATGCTGACTTCTGGCGACCCAGCAGCTCCTGGGTTTTCTTGGCAAGGTATGATTGGAAATAGATTACCCTCCACTGCCTCAGAAGAAAGGTCTGGCAAAGTGACTTTCCCAAGGCCACAAGGAGTGCCAGAGTAATGATCCCTGGTCGCTTGGTCACCAGATCACTGCTCTAACCACTAGGCCACTACTCCAAAGACACTTTGACCCTTTTTAGTTAGGTTGACATCATTTCTGCTCAGCAGCCCTTGGAAAAGCATCCCATGATCCAAGAAAACTAAATGCTTTTGATTACACCATCCACACAGCCATGCATTCTTCTCTAGGATGCAAACTTCTCTGCCTCGACCTTTACCCTCAACAGGAAGGATTGAGAATACCACTGTGCAACTATCTGCCTCATCCTCTCTCTCACAGCCATGAAGTCACTCAATGCACTCAGAGGGATACCTAGCAGTATCATTTGTTCCAACATGGATGAGCATCGTTTATTGCAGTATAAACAATTTTAAATAAACAAAAAACAAAAATGAACTGCACTTACCTCTTTGCTGAAATTCTGAATGATACCTGAAAGTTAATTATATACAAGAATTAATACAGAGGAAATCATTTCTCTTCAATACCAAACCCACTCATCTAAACTACTAGAGTCGAGTGAATGAGCTACAAACCTACCAAAGTGATTCCTTATGGAACCAGGCCCATGATTATTACCCAATACTGACAAGTGGGAGATCTACTTAAAATTTCCAGAATAAGTTTTTTGACTCCTCAAGCTGGATGAGATTTGAACTTCTGTAAAATTAATGACTACAGCTTTGAAAGGAGGTTGGAGAAGTAAACAAAGTAGCCATTGTTATAGCAACACACCTTCTGATCTACTAGAGAGCATGACTAACAGACAAAAAAATATTCAGAAAAGATACATCTACTACTATTAAACATTTCTATAGTGCTACAAGAATTATACAGCACTGTACATATGCATATAAGAGTCGTCTCCATGCAGCTTATAATCTGGTCAAATCAGAATAGAGGGGTTCTAGGAGCTTTATTCAGAAAAAGGTTAAAATACCAACTAGTGAAAGCCTGTGAAGCATGCTTCATGGAATTCTTTCCATGTGTGTTTATCTGTGTTTTTGTTTGCATGCCTGTTTGTATCTGTGTACGCTTGTGAGGGGCACTTTGACATATAGCGGAAATTTACTACTACTACTACTACTACTACTCATCATTTATAAAGCGCTACAGGGCATATGCAACGCTGTACAAACACATAGACAGTCCCTGCTTGCAGAGCTTACAATCTAATAAAGACAGACAGTACAGAACAAGAGAAACAAGGGGTTCAATAGGGAAAGGAGACCTAAGGGGAATAAGGGATTAGGATCCAAAAGTGGCTACAAAGAGAAGCTTTTAGCATGGACTTAAAGTGGGGAAGGGAAGAGATTTTTGACGTAGAGATACTGGGAGTTTGTTCCAGCCATAAGGGATAGACGTTTGGAGATAGCAGTGGAAGAAAAGGGCATAGAGAAAATAAAACCAAAGGAGGAACGGAGTTCATGAGAAGGGGGTTGTAGGGAAAGAAGAAAGAGGAAAGATAATCAGGGGCAGTAGAATAAATGCATTTATATGTCAGAAGGAGAAGTTTGACTTGGATACAGAAAGGGAAGAGGAGCCAGTGAAGTGACTTTATAAGAGGGGTAATATGAATATGATGGGATTACCATAGAGAGATGCATCTCAACATGCTAAATGGCAAGTGCACTTAACACAGGTCACTTATCATCACCCACTGAGGCTGCAGAAAATGCAACTTCACTAATGGCAACCTTTGCTGTTAATGCTCACCAACGACATCCATGCTAACCACAATGTGCCAATGATGCCCACACTCCACCCGTATCCCACCCTGTCACAAGCCCATCATGCACCAAGCAGTCAGCATGGTGTTTGTAGTGTGCTACCATGTGGTAACACCGCAGTGTGTTTTAACACGCAGGAAACACCACGCTATCCTTTAGCGCACTTTAGTAAACATGCCACTTTGCTACTTATCTGCTTTGCTCCCCAGAAGTATTGATTCTTTTTTTGTTGATTTGGGTTTTTTTTCCTTCTCTTTACAAGAGCTTAAGACTTTTTACCTCTCCAGGATCAGGTAAAGCATAGTTACTCACCTGTAACAGGTGATCTCCGGGAACAGCAGGAATTTAGTCTTCACATATGGGTATCGTCGGTACCGATGGAGCCTGCTCCCCAGTGTCCAATAGGAACGCTTTTGGGAGCATCCCTCAGCACATGCGCGCTGCCTTCCCGCCTTTCCAACTATCCCGCTTCAGTTAAATTTGTAGCTGAGTGAAAGGATAGAGGGAGAGAGGAAAGAGACAGAGAGATAGAGAGACAACTCCTAGGGGAGGTGGGTGGGTTGTGAAGACTAAATTCTGCTGTTCCCGGAGATCACCTGTTACAGGTGAGTAACTACGCTATCTCCAGGAACAAGCAGGAATGTAGTCTTCACATATGGGGACTCCCTAGCTGAAGATGCTAGGGAGATGACCCCAGGAAGCTGCCACCTATAGTGAGGTGGGCCATTTATTAATTTTATTTATTTACATTCTCTTATATACCGCGCTATTCTGAAACAGTGCGGTTTACATTGAACAAACAAATTACATTGAACAGGGCATTATAACTTGGAGATAACTATTTTACAGGGAACATGGGCTATGGAGGGTTAAGGGGCTTGCCCAAGACCACAAGGAGCACCTGTGGGACTAGAAACCCCAGTCCTTCCGGCCCAAGGTTGCTGTCCTCTAGTGGGATTTGAACCCCCGACCTTCCGGCCTGAAGTACCTTGCCCCAACCACTAGGCCACTCCTCCACTCCGTTTCCTCCCATGGATCTCTGGCATCCTATCAGGGTTGGTGGGTAGCAGTTGTATTAAGTTTGAAAGAGATTTTGAAGAACAGCCTGGCCAAAGAAGGCATCCTGACGGGAGGCTTTATCTAGGCAGTAGTGGGCTGTAAAGGTATGTACCGAAGCCCGGGTGGCTGCTCGACAAATGTCATCAACAGACACAGAGTGAAGGTTAGCCATAGAGGCTGACATAGCTTTCACATTATGAGCTGTGACATGGCCTTGAAGAGGAAGACTCTTACTCTCATAAGCAAAGGATATGCATTGTGCAGTCCATTTGGATAAAGTCCTCTGGGAGACTGGAAGTCCCAAATGACTAGCATCAAAAGCAATAAAAAGTTGAAAAGACTTTCTATGTTGCTGTGTTCTTTGTAAATAAAAAGCTAAGGCTCTTTTACAGTCCAAAGTGTGAAGGTTCTTCTCTGCATTAGAGGCATGATGCCTCGGAAAGAATACAGGAAGATAAATCGATTGATTTAAATGAAAAGGCGAAATCACCTTTGGCATAAAGTGTGGATGAGTTCTGAGAACAACCTTATCATGGTGAAACCTAGTGTAAGGAGGATCAGCCACTAACGCTTGCAATTCACTAATGCGACGTGCAGAGGTGATTGCAATTAGGAAGATGACCTTCCAGGACAAAAGCATCATGGTAGTAGTGGCTAAAGGTTCAAAGGGCGGTTTCATGAGCTGCCCGAGAACTATATTTAAATCCCATGCCACCAGTGGTGGTTTGATGGGAGGTTTTGTTAAC
Source organism: Ichthyophis bannanicus (assembly GCA_033557465.1). NCBI lineage: Eukaryota > Metazoa > Chordata > Amphibia > Gymnophiona > Ichthyophiidae > Ichthyophis > Ichthyophis bannanicus. The sequence continues at coordinate 647,558,595 of CM066032.1, forward strand.
AGAAGACCTCTCATAAGTCTGGCTATAAGAGGATGAGAGGAAATTGGTTGTCCATTTAGAGGCTTATAGGAAACTGTAATTGCGCTAAGATGGACTCTTACTGACTTAGTCTTTAGACCAGAATTTGATAAATGAAGTAGATACTCTAGTATCGCTTCCAAAGGTATCACCAGGGGGTTTAACCCCTTCTGGGAACACCATATAGTGAAACGTTTCCACTTGAAGGCGTAAGATCATCTTGTGGAAGGTTTTCTAGAAGCCTGAAGGATATCCTTTACCTATTGGGAAAGGATGAGATCCTGAAGATTTAAGCTTTCAGCAACCAGGCCGTGAGATGAAGGGACTGGGGATTCAGGTGCCATAGGGTCCCACTCTCTTGGGAAAGGAGATCTGGAGCACACCCTAACTCCAGAGACGCAGCTTGAGAGAGATGTAGAAGCAGGGATACCACGTTTGGCGTGGCCAACGTGGGTCTATCAGGATCATACGACCTCTGCCTCTCTGAAGCTTGAAGAGTGTTTTGGGGATGAGGGGAATAGGTGGGAAGGCATAGAGGAAGTCCTGACCCTAATGAAGGAGGAAGGCATCCCTTGCCTGGCAATTGTGAGCCGGAATCCTGGAACAGAACCAGGAAAATCTGGCATTCAGTGGACTTGCAAAGAGGTCTATGTCTGGAGTCCCCCAGATGTGAAATATCTTTGTCACCTGGTCTAGCTGGAGAGACCATTCGTGAGGCAGCAGTACTCGGCTGAGTTTCTCTGCCCAAAGGTTTTGAATGCCTGGAAGATAAACCACAAGAAGGTGGATTTGATGCTCTCAGGCAAGGGCCTAAAGTTGGAAAGCTTCGTTGCATAACGACAGAGAGCCTGTTACACCTTGCTTGTTCACATAGAACATGGCTACTTGATTGTCCGTTTGGACTAGGACTGTCTTGTAGCTGAGCTGGGCATGGAATACTCGAAGAGCTAAATAGATTGCTCTGCTCTTAATTCTAGGAGGTTTATGTGAAGACAAGCCTCCTGTGGAGTCCAGGTGCCCTGGGTAGAGAGATGATGCAGGTGCACTCCCCAACCCACCTGTGATGCATCTGTTGTTAGGATGGCCTGGAATAGGGGTTGTTGGAAAGGAGACCCCACTAAAAGATTCTCCAGTGATTGCCACCATTGAAGGGACAAGATCAGTCAATGAGAGTTAGATATCTTGTCTGACAGACGTCTGTAGCCTGTGTCCACTGTGTGGATAGGGTCCACTGGGCTGCTCGCATGTGGAGGCGAGCATAGGGAACTACATGAACTGTGGATGCCATGTGTTCCAGTAACTGTGGCAGTTCTCGAGCAGTTAGGGAGGATTTTCCCACTGCTTGAGAAGCTAGTTGCACTATGCAAAGACACCGGGCCTGTGGAAGGAAAGCCTTTGACTGTCTGGTATCTAAACAGGCTCCTATGAACTCCAGAGACTGGGAAGGAACAAGTTGGGATTTTGGGAAGTTTATTACCAATCCCAAGTATTGGAGGATTCGCATTGTGCGAGACAGTGCAGAGCTGGCTTCTGCACTCATGGAGGCTTGAATGAGCCAGTCGTCCAAGTAAGGGAAGACGAATATCCCTAGGGTTCGCAGGAATGCAGCTACTACGGCCATGCATTTCGTGAAAACTCTTGCTGCGGAAGCCAGACCAAAGGAAAGAATCCTGTACTGGAAGTGTTTTCCTTTGAAAAGGAATCAAAAGAATTTCCTGTGATCTGGATGGATCAGAATGTGAGTATATGTATCCTTTAAGTCTAGCGAGCAAAGCCAATCCTGACTTTGAAGGTATGGCAGAAGAGTTCCTAGAGAAATCATTTTGAACTTCTCTCGGAACAGGTATTTGTTCAATTCTCTGAGGTCTAGAATGGGTCTGTGTCCCCCTGTTTTCTTTGGAATAAGAAAATAGGGGGAGAACAACCCTGTACCCTGCTGGAGAATGGGTACTTCCTCTACTGCCCATTGGGCAAGAGGTGTTGAGACCTCGTGATTCAGAAGATTGTCTGCAGAGGTCTGGGAATGGAACTGCCTTAGGATTGTAGGAGAGAGCATGCTGTGAAAATGAAGCTTGTACCCCTCTCCTACAATGGACAGAGTCCAATTTTCTGCTGTTATTTGGTGCCATCTGTTGGCAAAATGACACAGCCTGACTGGAATATTTAGGGGATCTGGACCCCTCAGAAGCAAGAAGGCTAAGCTCTCTAGGAAGGAGTCAAAGCCCTTGAGGGGGCTGAACCTGCGGAGCTGGTTGAGCTCCCGGGCCTTTTGGCTTCTTCTGCTGTTTAAATTGCTGTTGTTGTCCCCTTTGGGCAACTTGACCGTGAGCTTGGCTTTGCTGGGTATAGGATGGATAAAACTTCCTCTTTTTGCTGAAAGAGGGTTTTTTATAAGGTTTATTTTTGGCTGGAGTGGCTGTAGATTTTGACAATCTAAAGTGATATTGTCAGCATCTATCTCATTAGCCTTTTCCTGCCAATTCTTGCCAAAGAGGTTTTCTCCTGTGCAAGGGATGTTGCCTAATTTATCTCGTACCCAAATCTCCAAGTCTGATGCCTGAAGCCAGGCAATCCGTCGTGCACCAATGGCAATAGCAGAGGTTCTGCTGATGCATTCAAAGTAGTCAAAGGCTGCACGATTCACAAACTTGGAAACATATTGAGCATGCCTGACAAGCGTAAGGAAGTCTTGTCGTCTGTCATCTGGGAGAAGTGGGCTCATAAGCTCCAAATCTCCTGTGACCTCTTTGAGGAACATTCCCAAATATAAAATATATGAGCTGATCCTAGCTGAAAGCATGGAAGCCTGAAAAGTTTGATGTCCAAAAGCATCAAGAGTCCTGCATTCACGACCTGGAGGATTGGATGCATGTCTCTTTGCACTTTTCATCCTACGTATGGCTGACTCCACTACCATTGAATGGTGTGGCAGCTGAGTCTTTTGAAATCCAGGACATGGTGGAACTCGATACATGGTATCAAGCCTCCTAGAATGAGGAGATGTGGTCAAAGGTGTCTCCCACATTCTGAGCATCAGATCATGAAGAATTTCATGAATGGGCAGAGTGGCTGCCTCCTTTGGAGCCTTAGGATATTGGAGAATTTCCAATTCCTTTGCTCTAGGTTCCTTTTCAGGAGCTACCGTAATTGAAAGGCCTTTGGCAAGCACAAATAAAATCCTGAAAAGACATGTCCTCCAGAGGCGACATTCTGCGTTAGGGAGAAGAAGAGTCTTCCGGGAGAAAAACTCTGGTACCGGCAGAATTATCAGAGTCATCGGAATTGGAGGATTCGAAGTATCTCTGATCACGATGTTCATGTAAGACACGGTCTCGGTATCGATCGAAGTCGGTACCAAGTTGATCCGGTACCGATCTTTTGATGCCCGGCAGAGGCGGCATGGGAAGAATTCCCACCGGGGCCGGTACCGTCGGTGCTGGTACTGGTATCTGTGCCAGTGCCCGTTGAACCATCAGTGTCAACGGTACCGCAGCTGTGAGGAGAGCTGCAATACTGTGCTCGATAGCGAGGAAGCTCTGGTCTATCGACGCTGCCGATGCCTGGGTGTTGGTACCAGTGAAGGCGGCCGGGACCCCTGAGCATGGCACCAGTAGTTCTGTCGAGGCCAAGGCCTCGAGAACATCCTGGAACCCCGTTGATGATTTGGAGGCCAAAGCCTCCCGCCGGGGCTGTTTTGCCAGTGTGGTTCCCGCAAGGGCAATGCCAATGGCCTCTCGATGCTTAGCAGGAGAGCTACTCTTTGAGGACCGGCTTTTATGTTTAGTTACCTGAGATCCATGGGAGGAAGAAGAGGCTCTTGAAGACGTCGATGCAATGGACCTGGCACCCGAAGAAAAGAGGGTACCGAGCTTTGCAGCCCGTTTGTCTTCCTCTTTTAGTCATTCCCATACAAGAGAGGCACTCAGATGGAGAATGGTCAGGGCTTAAACATTTAAGACACCAGTCATGGGTGTCGGTCACGGAAATGGTACCGCCACACTTAGTGCATTTTTTAAAACCACTAGCTGGTTTTTCCATCTTTAAGGAAAAATGCAGCCGACGATACCCATATGTGAAGACTACATTCCTGTTTGTTCCTGGAGATGTATGTATATGTGGTATCTACGTGTGTGTCTGTTTGCATCTCACTCTTCCCAAACCAGGCAAGTTTTAAATCTCTACACTGTCCCTAATCTATTCAAAATAAAATACTTATTCTCCTAACTAAAGGAAATGTATTTAACCGTTTTTTCTATACCGCTTTATCCTTCAATCAAAGCAGTTTACATTGTAACAAACTGCTTACATTATAACAACATTGGGGAGGAGAGATTTGGCATGAAGGGCATTTTAACAGGTCATAACATATACAGACAATAATATTAGACATCAGGTTGTCTCTTATGATAGTTGTCCTGAGGTGATCAATTACAGTTCCTTTAACCAAGGGCTAAGTGACTTTCCCCGAAGTGTTCTGTGTACAGGAATGTTTTCAGCTTTCTTCTGAGGTCTTTGCTGTCTACTGTGGTTCTTATGCTCTGTTAAGTGTATCAACATTTTGATGGTGCAACTATTTGAATTGCCCCTCCCTTACAAATGCATTGAGCCTTTTTGGAGGGGTGGGGGGGATTTTATTTCTCTGGAACCCTTGGATCAATCTAGCCCATTTTCAAACTTGATGTATCTTTTTCGTGGATTTTCCATTTCAAATCTGGTCCCATTCCATTAATTTTTTGAGAGTTATTTTGCTCCCATATAGATGGCCAGGGGTTTTTAAACCTTTAAATAGATATAAATGTCTGTCCAATATTCCACTGGCTTGCACATAATAAAAAGGTTTGGACAAGTATACGAAGACGGGTCTATTTTCGATTAGCAGCCAGAGAGACGTGTAAATTACCACCCCTTACTCAGAATGCACAACTGGTAAAAGACAGATCAGCTGTTGCCTCCCTTCCATTCTACTGACTGGGTCCCACTTCAAAAGATACAACACATCTAACACACACACATGTATGTTTATGATATATGCTAAGTGTGTTCCACCTTGTAGAAGGGTCCAACCAATTAAAAAGATGGAAGGGAGACAACTGCTTCAATCATTTGCTTCTACTTGGCTTAAATGTTGCTCTAAAGTGAAAAAGCTGCAAGAGAGAAAAGCTGTTCCTGAAATCACATCCCGATTGAAAGCAGTGGGCCAGAAAGCACAGTTACTTACCTGTAACAGGTGATCTCTGGAAGCAGGAATAAGTCTTCACATATGGGTACGTCGGTACCGACGGAGTCTGTGCGGGAACGCTTCCCAGCGTCCAATCAAGAGCTTTTGGAAGCATCCCAGCACGCCTGCGTGCTGCCTTCCCGCCTTTCCCAACTGCCTCTCTTCAGTTAAGTTTTAAAGCTGAGACAAAGATAGATAGAGATACAACTCCTGGGGAGGTGGGAGGGTTGTGAAGACTTATTCCTGCTGTTCCCAGAGATCACCTGTTACAGGTAAGTAACTGTGCTATCTCCAGGAACAAGCAGGAATGAGTCTTCACATATGGGGACTCCCAAGCTGAGATGCCTGGAGTCCCAGCATGTCATAGGCTGGAACATGCTATCTCCCAGAACACCAGGCATCCTGAGGATGGAGGGTAGGAGTTGAAGAAAGAAGGATGCTGTGGAACAGCTAACCTAGCATAGGACTGCAGAGATGGAGTCCATGTGTGGATGATGATGGTCATCAATAATATTGCAAAGGATATTGCAATATGGACCTCCCCTGACAGGATTTCAGAGAAGTATGGAGGTTCATGGATCTACTGGGAAACCTAGTAGAGGAACCTTGAAGAGGACCTCACTGTAAGTGGAGGTAATAATCCTGTAGGAAAACCAGTGGAGGTCAGAATCTTGAAAGGTAACAGGTAACCCCAGTAGGGAAACTGGGGTAGTCCAAAAACGGTGGGCCTTCAGCGGAAGGGTTTATGAGAAAAACCCTAGCTCTTTTGGAGGCAGAGTGAGTCACTCTTAGGAGCAAAAAGAGAAGGCTAACCGATTTGGACAAACAGGCACAGTCCTTGTGGGGAGAAAGGGTGTGGGAACTCCTTGTATCCCAAAAAGAGGACAAATGCCTGAGGCGTTAAAGCCTGTGATTAACTGAAGATCCACAATGTCTCTCCTAACTGGGGTAAGCTAGGAGAGATATTGGGCACGGAGAGCTTCAGAGGTACCTAAACCGTTAGGTTATGGTATAAAAATTGTTGACTACCACAGGAGTGATTGTGTGTGTAGAACCCCAAACCTGCTAGATAGCATAGGTATGGGTAAAGCCCCTCTGTCAGAATCATATAGCTATATGAGGATAGACAGTGAGATAGATAAGTATGTGGATACATATCTATCTATAATAAAATATCTCAGATACATATATATATATAGATAGAGAGACAGACAGACATATAAGAATATATCTATAGTGAGATATGGAAGGGCATAAAATACACACAAAAAATAAATATGGATATGTAGGCCTACATATGGGTGTCTGCAATTAAACAGACAGAGATGTGCCTAAAGCACAGTGATCACATAGGATATGTGGAAAGGAAAGATTCATTTAACAACAAGGAGGTGGAACCTACTTGAGAAGACATATAGAGAATCTATTCCTCCTGGTCATGATCTGCAAGAATGCTAGTTAGTGAAAAATAACCAGGACTGTTACGTGAAAAACAAAGGACAATGTCAATGTGCAGCCAGCAAGTCCCGAGTCTTCCAGGACTCTAGCATGGTAAGTAGACAGAAGACGCCTAGAGATGAGATACCATATTGACCTGCTTAAGGGCAAAGGTATCATGCGTTCTTACCATTAGGACGAGGATATCCCCGATTGGGAATACTATGGACCAAAGCAGGGAACTGGCAACTCCTTGAGCTTTCACGTAAGAGAAGGCCTATGTCCTTTATATCAAAAAAGGAGATAGTAAAAGAAGGGAGAACCTTCTATTCATGGGAGACATGACTGAAAAGCCTTTTCTAACCAGCTAGGATAGCTGTTGGAGAAAAAAAAACCCCATGCTCTCTAGCAAGGGCCCATAGTGGAAAGCTTCTCTGTAGATTGCAGAGAGCATGATGCAGGAGAATGAGGAGATAGAACTGGCTGTTAGAGAGCCAGTATCTCTGCCAACTATGCTGCCAAACTCAGGAAAATGAAGATGGCAGAATAGAAGACAATCTAGAAAGCTTGTAGTGAGATGATCTCCAAGAGAGATGAAGCACTGACTTGGAGCCACTACTAAGACTAGACAGAATGTTAGTGGAGGACAATCTGGTTGTTTGTGGACAAGAACCAGTGGTCCAAACATTAAAGCTCCTGCATAGGCAGCTGTTAGTAAGACAGCAGAAAGAATCTTACTGTTCAAAAACAGAAAGGACAGAACAGGAGTAGGAAACTCTGGACATGTCTGATAAGCTGCCCCAAAGCCAGATTGAGAAGAGGAGGTAAACTCCGCACTGGAAAGTGTGAAAAGCAGAGAGGCTGAAGAAAAAGCCTCCAAATAAGTAATTCCCTCTTACAGGGGAAAAACTTGGTAAGAGGGTGAAGAGAATGGAGCTGAAGAAGACTTACGAAGTAGGAAGTCTATAGAAAGGAAAGATACATGCTGGCACAGGAACTATCATTTGATAGTGGTTAGACCTCTTTCCCTAGCAGGAAAAAGAGGAGAAACCTGTGACCTATAGGCATGAATATCCTGACAGCTCATAGAAATATAGAAAAAATGGATATCTTTTGGAAAGGGATCCATGTGTAGGGGTTAGAATGATGCGGTGGATTGCCTCCATTGAGAAGGAGCAACTGTAGATGCTAACCCCAAGAGTCACAAGCATCTGATGATGATTGATCAGAAACCCTGCAGATGCTGGGTTTGCTGAGCCTGGTGAGAGGTTGGATTCTTCAGACCAGGACGATGCTTCCCCTGTTGGGGAACATTTGTATGATGGGCAAGTGATGAATAAAACCTTCTTCTCCTGTGGGAAGAAAGTTTGGTAGGAGATTTCCTACCTAGTGGGACAGAAGAAGGTGTAGAAGAAACCTTAGGAACAGGAAAATCAGTGGATAACTGAGTAACCTGATGTAAAGACTCCTTGTTGAAAAGATTTTCTCCAGTGCAAGGAGTATGTCCCAGACGTTGTTGTGCCCATTTGTCCAAGTCTGAAGATTGGAGCCAGGCTCTACGTCGTGCCCCTATAGCAGTGATGGCTAACCTTTTTGAGCCCGAGTGCCCAAACTGCCGCACAAAACCAAAGAATTTCCTCAAAGTGCCAGCACGTCATTTGCATAAGTGGTCTTATTTGCATAAATATTTGCATAATGTTACCATACACTAACTTTTAGTAAACATGTCTCTTAATGAGTGTATGGATAAAGAAAGACTAAAAGATTTCTACATTACTATAATCCAGTGCCAACCGCCAGGCACATTAGGAACTACTACAAACGCTGCCCATTTAGAACCCATAGCAAACCCGCCGTATCCTGACAGCATTACCAGGACTCACAAAGCACCATACCCTACCTATCAAAAGGCAACACTGCAAATATTAAACCAATACATTTCAGTGAATACTGGGGAAAGAGAACAAGTGGCAACGTCAAATAGGAATTTCCTCTTGTACCAAACAAAGCGCAGATGTTAATGATGCACATTTCCCAGAGCTGACATATTCCAGTTAATAAATTCAAAATAAAGAGATATCTTTCTACCTTTTGTGCATTTTTTTTCAGTTGCAATTGGTCCAGCCATTTTCTTCTGGTTTCTTCATGTTTTCTGCTAACTCTCCATCGTCTGCTGTCCATTTGTCCTTTCTTCTCTCTTCTAGTTTTTTTTCCATTCTCTCTCTCTCTACATCTGCTTTAACATACTAATCTTTCTCCTTTTGCTCTTTCCTCATTCCTATTTCATCCACACAAATTTTACCCCTCCATCCTCAATCCCCAATTACTCTCCCAATACCTGGCCAATTGTAGATTTTTCATCCCTCCTACACAAAATATTTTTCCCCTCTCCATTTTACTCTCCCAGCCCCATCCCATTCTAATCCTCCCCCAACATCAGCTCCCTTCTAGTTCCAGTCTCACCCAGCATCCATTCCCTTCTTCAAGCCCCCCACTTCCCCTCAGCCCATTTCCATTCCAAGCCCCGTCCCCTTCAGCTATTTGCAGTTCAAGCCCCCCACTTCCCCTCAGCCCATTTCCATTCCAAGCCCCATCCCCAACAGCTATTTGCAGTTCAAGCCCCCTTCCACTCAGCCCATTTCCAGTCCTAGCAAACCCCCCAACCCATTACCAGTCCTAGCCCCCCATAGCCCACTCCCAGTCCTAATCCCACCAGCCCATTTCCAGTCCTAACCTCCCCATCAGCCCACTCCTAGTCACTCAATTTTTAGTTTAAGCCCCCCCAGCGCCTATCACCACTCCTAACCCCCCCAGCGCCCATCACCACTCCTACCCCCCCCAGCCCAGCGCCCATCACCACTCCTAACCCCCCCAGCCAGCCCAGTGCCCATCACCACTCCTAACCCCCCCCCAGCCAGCCCAGTGTCCATCACCACTCCTAACCCCCCCCAGCCCAGTGCCCATCACAACCCCTAACCCCCCCCCCACCCCCGCCCATCACTACTCCTAACACCCCCCAGCCCAGCACAGCCCAGCCCAGCACCACTCCTAACCCCCCCAGCCCAGCCCAGCCCATCACCACTCCTAACCCCCCCAGCCCAGCCCAGCCCAGCCCAGCCATCACCACTCCTAACCCCCCCACAGCCCAGCCCATCCCATCCCATGGAAAATTAAAAAAAAAAAAGAAAACCTGTCTGCTGCCGCTGTCGGGGCCGCCGCGGCAGAATCGAGCGTGCCGCGGGGCCCCCCTGTACCCACCCGGCAGAGCCTGCCCTCCCCGTAGCAGCTCTCTCTTTGGAGCTGCAGTCAGACGCGCCGGCTTGCAGAGCGCGAGGGAAGAGTTCCCTCGCTGCTCTGTTAAGCCCGCGGGGGCTTAACAGAGTCGCGAAAGGGAAACTCTTCCCTTCGCGCTCTGCAAGCCGGCGCGTCTGACTGTAGCTCCAAAGAGAGAGCTGCTACGGGGAGGGCAGACTCTGCCGGGTGGGTACAGGGGGGCCCCGCGGCACGCTCGATTCTGCCGCGGCGGCCCCGACAGCGGCAACAGACAGGGTTGTTGTTTTTTTTTCGATTGCGGACCTTCCCGCGTGCCAGCTGCAAGGCCTTCGCGTGCCACAGGTTCGCCATCGCTGCCCTATAGCAATAGCAGAAGTTCTGCTAACAGAATCAAAAGAGTCTAGGGAAGCACGAGAAAGAAACCAAGAAATATTCTGGATATGCTTAAGCAGTGAAGAATAGTCTTTACTCCTAGAATCTGGAAGGAAAGGAGTCAAAAGATGTAACTACTTTGTGACCTCCTCAAGAGAAAGGCTCATATAAAAAATATATGAGAGAATTCTTGCAGAAAGCATAGATGTCTGGAAGGTTTGACGTCCAAAGGCATCTAGTGTCTTAGACTCACGACCTGGCGGATAAGAGTGCTTTTTCTTACTCTTTACCCGCCTCATTGCTGATTCCACTACTATGGAATGATGAGGAAGTTGAGTCCTTTGAAACCCCGGAGAGGGGGGCACCCGATATAAGAGATCAGTTGCCCTGGGAGGTGGGGGTATCCTTAAAGGTGTTTCCCACATTCCTAGAAGGAGATCCTGCAAGAAATGATGCAAAGGAAGCATTATGTTGTCCTTTGCTTTGGCAGAAACAGAGCCTTGTGCAGGATCATGTCCTGGAATAGGAATGGCAAGAGATCTTGCTATATCCAGGAGGAAACTCTGAAAAGAGGGATCCCAAACAGGAATCTCCCCTGGACAGGGTAGATCTAAAGAACTAGCCTGAGCATCCACAGAGTTATCCAAATATATAGGAATAGAAGATCCTGCAGAGTGCAGTGTGGAATGCTTAAAAGATGGTTGCTGGTACTGGCCGTCAGGAGCAGCCCCCATCCTTACCACATCGTCCATGCCAGGTATCGACTCCAAGCTTGGTATAGAATGGAGTGATCCTGTTGAAAAAAAGCATGGCAGGAATTGGCGACGATGCTACTGTGGGTACCGGTACCGATGCTGATACCGGTACCAATGTCGGAGTCGAACCCGACAAAGACATCGGAGCAGTCAGTCATCGGTGACAGTTCAATCGGTACCGAGGTAACCGAAAACCTCCGGCCGCTATCCTCGGTACCGAAGCACCGGTATCGATCGGTGTCGGTACCAAAATCTATTGGTACCCAGTCTTCTAGACTAGAGATCGATTCCAAACTCGGCATCGAGGGCAAAGAGCCTGATAAGCGAAGCATGGAAGGCACCCACCGTGAAGGTAATGAGGACATCGGTACCAACTTCGGTACCGTGTCTGATACCAGTGAAGGAAGGGCAACCAGTGGCAACTCAATCGGCATCGGGGGAACCGAGAGTTGCGGATCTGAATCATCGGAACCGAGCCTTCGGTACCGTTGAGAGCCGGTACCCAGTCCTCCAGACTGGAGATCGATTCCAGACTCGGCATCGAAGGAAGCAAGGCTATCAATGCACATCTGGAGGGTACCGACGTCGGTTGGAGTATCGGTGTTGGTACCGATAATGGAAAGTCAATCTGGAGGGTATCCACCGGTCCCGAAGGTACCGAGGACGCCAGATGACGATCCCTGGTGAGGAGTGTTTCATCCAACACCAGTGCCGATGCCGGGGTATCGGTACCGCTCGAAGCGGATGCCACCACCATACACGGCTTAGGTATGTTCTGTGGGGGGTGAACCCCAGGAACAACCTGAAACCCCTTATAGGCTTTGGAGACCGAAGACTCCCGCCGGGGTTTTGAAGCCAGTGGGCCCTCGAGGGCAAGGCCGGAGCCGTCTACATGCTGCGCATGAGACCTACCACTCGAGGACTGGCTAGTCTTAACAGACTGTTTGTGGGTTACCTGATCCTGTGTGGACGAAGAAGGGGACGGTGCCCTGAAGTTGGAGGGCAACCGTGTATCGAGGGAGCCTCGATGTTGAAAACCTCTTCTTACCAAACTGTTGTCAGGACCCAAGCAGGTTAGACACCGACTTCGAGGGTCTAAAAATAAAGTTGTACCGCCACAGTCTGAACATTTCTTGGAGAAAGTGTCTGGCGGTTCCATGAAGGAAAAAGAAGAGGCCTAAAGGCCTAAGAGACCGTGGGACACTATGAAGAAAAAATATCCCGTGGAAAAGGAAAATTTTTCAAGAAAAGAAAAGAAAAGAAAACACCGGCGGTACCGATGGCGTCGGGAAGACAGCCGTGACCACAAGAAAAATAAAAACAAGAATTTTCTGCGGTGACAGGAGGACGTCCTGCCGGCTCCGCGGAAAAACGAAAACTGAGGAGAGGCAGTTGGGAAAGGCAGGAAGGCAGCACGCAGGCGTGCTGGGATGCTTCCAAAAGCTCTTGATTGGACGCTGGGAAGCGTTCCCGTGCAGACTCCGTCGGTACCGACGTACCCATATGTGAAGACTCATTCCTGCTTGTTCCTGGAGATAAATAATTTTCGTTATGTGATTTACAAACCTAAGACTACAAAATGAAAACTGGTAAATAGGTAACTGAAGTTTAAAACAGATTTACAACAGGATGTTAATCCTTGTAAACCGATTCCCTCTAAGCTAGAGGCATGATGCCAAACCACATAAACACTTAATTTTCAATTTCCGCCCCTCTATATACTGTAGAGAAATTTTAGTAAAGTAAGTTACTATATGACCAAAATATCTCCATTTGATTGGAGGAGGGGCCAGCAAAGCTCCAGGAGCCAGGCCACTTTTATTTATTTAAACAGGTTTATCATCTGCCAATCCACTCACTCATTCTAAGTGGCATACAAACATAAATCAGAAACATTACAACACAATTACAGGCATACAAAACAATAAAGATGGACCAGCTATTAAAAAATGCTCTAGAGCAACCTTCTGACCATCAAAACGTCAAAGCCTGAACTGATGAACAATCTGTGAGCTGGTTCATAATTAGTAAAAGCAGAATAGAAATAATTTGAGACAGCTCTCCTCAAAGTCTTCAATTTAAGGACTCTTAAATATCATTAACTAGACAATGAGAAGTGTAAGCTGAGTGAAATGTGCTTAAATTGATGGCAGCCAGGAAGAAGCAAAGCTGCAATATTTTGCTCAAATTCCAGAACTTTGAAATAAATCAACGGGAGGCTTCAAAAATGTAACAACAATTTAAAAAGTTGACAAAATCAAGTTCTAGACCAGGCTTTGACAAATTTTCTTGGAACCTACTAGCCAGCCTAAAAATCTAGGAGCCAGCCACCAAAACCTAGATCACAGTGCATGTCCTCCCTCCGCCCCCCAAAAAGGTGCATCGGAGTTGCCTTTTTAGGTTTTAGGGCCCGATAAATTAAGCTTTTTCTCATGGAAAATGGGAAAAGTCTTAGTAAATCAGGCTGTTAATGAGCCACTGCACAGTGCCAACAAAAGGCAGTAAGCCCCACTCCTCTTCCCACCCTGTATGCTCAAAAGATATACAAAAAAAGTCTGCAACATAGTAATTTCTGAGAAAAAAATAAAATATGACCTGGACAGGATTAGCGGCACCCTTTATTAATATTTGGTTGCACAACCCTTGGCAGTGATGACAGCCTCCAAACGTTTCTATAAGTTCTGTACATCTGACTGATGGTAGTTTCTCCCACTCTTCGATTGCGATTTGTTCAGGCTCATGAATGCTTCCATTATTCTTTTTCCAATGGCAGATTTCAGCTCTTTCCAAAGGTTCTCGATTGGATTGAGATCAGGACATTGCTGGTCAGTAAAAGCAGTCCATTTTTTTTCCTTTTTAACCAGTTTGTACTTTTGGATGTACATTTTGGGTCATTGTCCTGCTGGGAGGACCCATGACCTTCAACCCAGACCTAGCTTTCTGACACTAGGTAGCATGTTTCACAACAAAATACCTTGGTAGTCCTCGGACTTCATGATTTCTTTAATACATCCCAGACCTCCAGTTCCTGAGGAAGCAAAACAGCCCCACAACATTATGAAACCTCCACCATATTTAACTGTAGGAAGGATGGGGGTTCCCCCCCCCCCTTATAAGTTTCATTTTTTTTGCCTCTAAATGTATCACTGGTCTGCATTGCCAAAGAGCTCAAGGTTGGTTTCATCTGTCCAGAGAACATTTTCCCAGAATGATTGTGGTTTTCAAGGTGGGTTTGGGCAAAGATCAGGCGTGCCTTTTTATGTCTGTCTTTGAGCAGTGGAGTCCTACTATGAAGTCCTTCTTTGTTTAGTGTGCAGGGTATGGTGCGGGTTGAAATCACCATTCCAGATTGCTCCAAGTCAGCTTTAAGCTCTTTGGATGTTGTACGTGGTGTTTTTCCAACAGTTCACACTAACCTTCAAAGACTTCTTGGATTACATTTTCTTCCTGGGAGGATCTTGACAGTTCCATGAGCAGAAAACTTAACATTGCGATTTGTGGGCATAGGAATCCCAAGGTCTTTGGAGATGGCCTTGTAGCCCTTTGAAGTTTGATGTTTGGCGATAATGGCTTTTTTGATGGTCTTGTGCAGCTCGTCTTCACCATTATGAAACTGGAACAGGGAGTGAATGTGGCCATTTTAAACATTAGAGCCATCATTCATTGGTTGATTTAAGTCATAGGAATACTGACAATTGATCATAGTTGCATCTAATTTTTTTGCAGTGATAATATGGTGGTTCTGTTCAAACTGACTTGAATTGCTTAAGTATAGGGTGCCAATAATCATGTCCCAGCAATGTCCCAGTTTTTATACTATTTCCTTTGTTATTTGGTCTTGTTTTAATTGATTCTCCTCTGTGTCAAATATTTGTACATATATAGTCCAAAGCCATTTCACTGGCCATTTTTTTAAAGAGATATTAAATATTAAGGGGCTGAACTGCAAGGGTGCCAATGTCGACCATAAAATGTATATGTACAAATTATATGTACAGGTGCCAATTTTCAGCCGCTATATCTGTGAAGGGGCATTTTATTTATTTTATTTTATTTATTTAACAGTATTTCTAAACCGCCTTATCTTAATAATCAAGGTGGTATCACAGCAAGCAATCAGGTAAAGTGTGTGTGTTGTACATGCAGTGAGGATAAAACTTAGTTGTGTGAGGGATGTGTTGGGTGCTTGATTTGTTTGAGCTATATACAGGGTGGGCTATTTACAGTGGTGCTAGAATGATATTTTATATATATTCAGTTGTTTGGGAGGATTGGAGTGCTGTTATCCATTCTCTTAGGTTATGTGATGTGACCATAGTGCTCTATGAACAGCATGGTTTTCAGTTGTTTTCTGAAGTCTTTGAGGTCTGGAGTTGCCCTTAGATCGTCCGGTAGATTGTTCCATATTGTTGGAGCAGCCATGGAGAGAGCTCTGTCTGTTGTGTCCTTGCGTGTGTGCTTGTACTCATTTGGGGTGCTGACTCGGTTGCGTGTTTGACTTCTTCTGGGACGTGCGCTGGTTTCCGGTTGTATGAGCAGGTGGAGGCTGTTGGCTGATGTGTGTTCTTTTATCTTAAATAGGTTTATGATAGTCTTGTATCTGATGCGAGCAATGATGCGGCTCCGGATATGATTCGAGCTGCAGTGTTTTGTGCCAGCTGTAGTGGTTTGAGAGCTTGTTTTGGTAGTCCGAGGTATATCGGATTGCAGAAGTCCAGTATTGGGGTTATCAGTGCT
This sequence comes from Ichthyophis bannanicus, assembly GCA_033557465.1. Classification (NCBI taxonomy): domain Eukaryota; kingdom Metazoa; phylum Chordata; class Amphibia; order Gymnophiona; family Ichthyophiidae; genus Ichthyophis; species Ichthyophis bannanicus. The sequence continues at coordinate 647,574,405 of CM066032.1, forward strand.
TGACAGACTGTACGGAAGTGTTCTGGAGCGAGGAGTGGTTTCAGTCTCCTGATGATTCGCATCCTGTAATATGCTTTTTGGATTGTTTTGTCTATGTGTGGTTTGAGGTTGAGTTTACTGTCCAGAGTAACCCCAAGGTATCTCACCTCCGATCTTATCGGTATCGTGGTGCTTTGTATCTTTATGTTTGGTGGGTGTGTGAAGCTTTGGTTTCGAGTGATGATTAAAGCTTCAGTCTTGTTGTAGTTTATAGCTAGATTGTTGTTTTGGCACCACTTCGCCATTTGGGTAAGGCAGTCTGCTATCTTAGAGAAGTCCGGGTTTTCGATTGATATCGGGGAGTATACCATTATATCGTCTGCGTATATTGTGTATTGGATGTTGTTCTCTTTCATAATGTTGCATATTGGTTGGATGTAGATGTTAAAAAGGAGTGCTGAGAGTGCGGATCCTTGTGGTACTCCTTGTTGGACGTTTATGGGCCGGGAGGTGTCCTGTCCCACCTTGACCTGTAGCTGTCTTTCTGTTAGGTACGAGTGGAACCATTTTAGAGTGGTACCGTGTATACCAGTGTTCTTCAGTCTCTCCAGGAGTATATTGTGATCAACTGTGTCGAACGCTGAGGAGATGTCGATGAAGATCATTATAATTCCATTCCTGATGTCGTCAATTATTCTTATGATGCTGTCGAAGAGGTAGATCAGGAGAGTTTCGACTCCATGGTTGGGACGAAATCCGTGTTGGTTGTCGTCGAGAGTTCCGTGTTCGTCAATGTGTTCCTGAAGTTGTAGTTGAACCGTCTTTTCGATTATTTTTGCGAGGAAGGGTATGCTGGAGATTGGTCGGTATGCTGCTGGGTCCTTTTTGTCGAGAGAAGTTTTCTTTGTGATTGGTCTTACTGAGGCAAGCTTTAATTGCTGTGGCATGAGTCCTTGAGTGAGTGAGTTGTGTACCATTTTATGAATGTTTGGTATGAGGCTTGCTTTGGTGGCTTTGACCCATGACACTGGGCAAGGGTCTGTAGGAGCAGTGCTTGTGTTGATTGTGGAGATGATGTCTGATATCTGCTCTTTTGAGGGTGAGTGGAATGTGCCCCAGGTTTTGGGGTGGACGTTCGTTCTGTTGGTTCTACTGGGTGTTGAGCGCTCTGTGGAGTGAAATTTGTCTTTGATGTGGTCGGCGAATATCTGTGGATCCACTTGTATTTCTCTTTCTGCTGCTTGCTCTTTTGTCAGGGTTTTTACTATTTCGAAAAGTTCTCTGGGTTTGTTGATGGAAGAATTTATCAGGTTTGTGTGGAATTCTCTCTTTGATTGGTTGATGTGTTCATTGTATTGTTTTTGCTTTGTTAGGTAAAGATGTTGGTCGGAAGTAGTTTTGTTTTTTCTCCATCTCCGTTCAATTTTCCTGAGCTCCCTCTTTTCCTGTCGTATTTTTGCTGAGTACCATGGTTTGTTTTGTCTCTTGTTGTGGTGTTGTTTCTTGGTCCTGTCAACGGATGGTTTGGCGGCGTTAGCTAGGACATTGTTCCAGTTGGAAACTTGTTCCTCCAGGTCCTCTGAGTCAATGTTCAAGTGTTGTATTGTGTCCTGGATGAATTCGTCCTTGTCAAAGGACTTGAATCGTCTTTGTGTGGGGGGGAAGTTCGCTCTTTCGCTTGTCCAGTCTTCTTGTGATTGCAGATTTGTCTCGATTAAGTAATGGTCAGACCATGGTACTGGGGTGATGGTGGGTGTAGAGATTAGGTCTCTTGAAGTTAGGTAGTTTGATGCGAAGATGAGGTCTGGGGATGATCCTAGTCTGTGTGTTGGTGCATTGACTATCTGTGTGAATTGAAGTGATGACATTGCCTGAAGGAAGGCCTCTGCATCTTTTGTATTGGCGGACTTGAGGTTGAAGTCTCCGATTAGTAGTGCTGGTTTGTTGTTTGACGTTATGGCACAGGCTTCTTCGAGTATGAAGGCTAGTTCGTCGGGTGGAGCACGGGGTGCTCTGTAGGTTAGGCAGATTGCAATATTCTTGTTCTTGATGCTAATTGTGTTACACTGCTTTGTATCTGTGAGATTCAGTGTCTTGAACTTGAGTTCTGTTTTTGCTATTATTAGGACTCCTCCTCCACGCTTGTGGATGCGTGGGCAGTTGTATGCTGAGTAGTTGTTCGGTACTAGTTGGTTGAGTAGTACACTGTCGGTAGGGTTGAGCCATGTCTCTGTGATGCATATTATGTCTGGCTGTCGCTCTTCAATGTGGTCTACCAGAGTGTGTATCTTGTTGCAGATGGATCTGGCGTTTATGAGCTCAATTGATGTTTTCTTTATGGAAGAGGTTGTTGCGACGTGTGCTTCCTTAGGGCCGGTGTTGGGGTTTGATTTGTGTCTGTTTTGTCTCTTTGTTTGGGGGGTTGCGAGTGTCTCTTTGTGTGTGTGTTGTGGACCGAGATATGGCAGTGCAGTTGGTGGGTACCATGGTGTGTTTGTTTGGGTGTAGTGGGGGGGTGTAGTTGGTGGGAGGAGTTGTGTGACTAGTAGGTATAGTGGGAGGAAGTATGTGGTGTGCATGTTGATAGCTTGTGATGTTCTGATAGGGCGACGCCTGTGTCCTTAGGTTTTCGTCTGTTGTTTGCTTTTTTGAGGAGAGCTGTACTTGTTGCAGGGGCTTGTCCTGGGGATGTGAAGTTGTATCTGTTGCGGTGCGGGAGCCTGTCCCGTGGAGGGAGCCTGTCCCTTGGATGTGAAGCTGTATCTGTTGCGGTGCGGGAGCCTGTCCCGTGGAGGGAGCCTGTCCCTTGGATGTGGAGCTGGATCTGTTGCGGTGCGGGAGCCTGTCCCGTGGAGGGAGCCTGTCCCGTGGATGTGGAGCTGGATCTGTGGCGGACGCCTTGGTGCGGGAGCCTGTCCCGTGGAGGGAGCCTGTCCCTTGGATGTGGAGCTGGATCTGATGCGGTGTGGGAGCCTGTCCCGTGGAGGGAGCCTGTCCCGTGGATGTGGAGCTGGATCTGTGGCGGACGCCTTGGTGCGGGAGCCTGTCCCGTGGAGGGAGCCTGTCCCGTGTGTGTGGAGCTGGATCTGTGTTGGTCGCCTTGGTGCGGGGGCCTGTCCCGTGGATGTGGAGCTGGGTCTGTCGCGGTGCGGGAGCCTGTCCCGTGGAGGGAGCCTGTCCCGTGGATGTGGAGCTGGATCTGTGGCGGTCGTCGTGGTGCGGGGGCCTGTCCCGTGGATGTGACGCTGGATCTGTCGCGGTGCGGGAGCCTGTCCCGTGGAGGGAGCCTGTCCCGTGGAGGTGGAGCCGGATCTGTGGTGGTCGCCCTGTTGCGGGGGTCTGTCCCGTGGATGTGGAACTGGGTTTGTGTTCAAATTTTATGTTCAAATCTTTTTTATTATTATCAACAAGCGCAATACAAAGATCAAAACAATGGCCATCCAATGAAACAATGGAACAATCAGCACCAACAATTCGTCATACAGAAACATTGAAACGGTAAACATTTGCATCTCTTCGCATCTCAAGTCGACACGAAAGGTGCAAAGAATGATGCGTAGTAAGGTACCATAGGGGTGCCATGATTACAAGAAGTACAGGAAAAAGATATGCTACTACTATTGCTAAATCATACTGGTCTCCACCTTCCCCCCCCCCCCCCCCCCCGCCCTCATCCCTATAACTATCGCAGAAGACAGTGGACAGACCCAGGGTGTACTCTTCTCCCAGATCTGTCTCCTTTCATAGTAAGGTAGCAATGACCCCCACCCTTATTTCCCTACCACCCCCCTCCCCCCATCCCAACATGGACACTATCTAGTGTGCAAGAGAAAATAAAAACAAAGAAAAAAGGGGGAAAGTAAGGTAGGCAAAAGAGAAGGGGAAGGAAATCACAAGTAGAGAGCTCCTCGATTTCAAGACCTCCAGCCGTCAGGCTGTCTGGCTGGGCCCAAGTGGAGAAAAAAGGGGGAAAAAGGAAAAAAGTCTGGAGCAAACCCCCCCCCCGATTAAAGCGCATCAGGACCCAGACCCCTCCCCCCCTCTCCCTCCCAGCTGTACGGTGAGAGATTGGAAGGGATGGTTATTAATTAGGGTAGCCGCCTGTAAGAACTGTTGACTCAGGAACCCCCCAAAACTCGGCGCCGGGTACCAGCTGGTAATAGCTGTAGGTGGGGCCCCCAACCCCGGAGGAAACGGGCCCAATGACGCTCGTTGCCAGCCGCCGCTAATAATTCCATAAGAAGGATCTTATGAAGTCGGACCCGCCACATCCCATATAGTGGACCCCTGACATCTAACCATTGCTGCAGGATAGTCATTCGTGCAGCCATCAACACCAAACATAGCCAACGCATTACCCAGCCCCCTATAGAAGCCCCCCAGGTATCTTCCCATAGATCTAACACCAAGTGGCGTGCAGTAAGAGGGTCCATATGCGGCACGCAACGACCGAGATGCGATACCACCTTCCCCCAAAAAGCCTGGACCTTGGGGCAATGCCAAAACATGAAGGGGCATTTTAAAAAGAAAATCTAGTGGCTATCTGGGACATCCAGGCCAAAATGTCCACAAAAATGGCTCGCACATTTAAATGTGAAGACTATTTCAGAAACAGACATCCTCGGAGATGTGTTCTAGCCTGCCAGTCTATTAATGGAGAGGTTTTGCAGCTTGACAACCAAACAAGCATCCCCAGTTCTTTTAATTTCTTTTTACTCTTGTGGTCTGTACTCTTCTACACCCTTCAAATACTTTTCAGATGCCTATTCATGTCCTGAATCAGAAAAACAAATCCCACTGTCAGAATAAAATGATCAACCAATAAAAAAAAAAAGATTCTGACCTATTAAAGAAAATTTTTCTCTTCTGCTACAATATATTTTTTATCGGAGCTGCCTTAAAGTGGGCAGAATAAAATCTGTCCAACCACTGTGGCTCCTCCATTTTAATTAATTATTTTTGAAACAAGCAAAAAGTTTAAAAGCTTGTACTTAGCTTTTGTCGAGTTTATAAGAACTGCCAAATAAGTCCAGAAATGACGACATGTCACGTTTTGGGTCTGTATTTGTCAACCCTGCCTCAGGTCGATATAGTACGATAGCTGCAAAGCTTCGATGAATCCATTGAGAGAAAAACGCCTTAAATATTATGGAACAGCGTCTGACGTCACTTGTGACGAAAACAGCAAACCAGGAGCCAATCACAATGGTTCTCCGTGAAAAGGCCAATCAGAAGGAGGAAACCCTATTGTCAAGGGAACCTCCTAAACAGAGGCCAGCCAAATGCATTTTGAATGAATGACAAATCAAAACCAGACAGAGGATTTTTTTTTATGAAAACCTACTTAAAGTGTAACTAAATATTCTTGAACCAAAAGATACTGAGAGCTAGTAGTCATATGATCGTATGCCAATCAATTTGAGCATTTAAACCCGCTGGATAAACAGTGTCCAGGGAAAAAATCCACTTTTGTTCCAGTTTTCGTAGTTTTTAACCCAATCCCCTCCTCTTGGATCGATCGGTACATGATCCAATATGCGCCAACCAAAGCATGACCATTCTGAATACAGTGTTCAACCATAGGTGCTGTAAACTTTTTGTACAGGCGAAACGCATGTTCACTTAAACGTACTTTTATGGATCTTGTGGTGCGACCAATATAATAAAGTGAACAAGGGCATATTATCAAATAAACCACGTAAGTGGATGAACATGTTGTGTGCCAACTAGAACAATAGGTATGTGAAGTATGTTATAATACCCTGTTATAATACCCTGTTCAATGTAATTTCAGTTTGTTCAATGTAAACCGCACTGATGCAGAATAGCGCGGTATATAAGAGAATGTAAATAAATAAATAAATAAATAATAAATAATAATAATATCAACCCATTCAATGCCCGTTATTGATGCTTCACAAAAACGGCAAGCACCACACTGATAATAGCCTCCATTGTTCTGTGCCAAACCGGATGATCCAATGCGGAAGTAGTTTTAACTACATAATCCCAAAGATTAGCTCTACGTGAATAGGTTATTTGTAAATGTTTACCATGAAAACAAATGTGCAATCCCAAAATAGGCCAAAAACGATGTAAAATTTTTACTATTTTTGAAATGTTATTAGTATAGGGAAAAACACCCATAATGTTATCATCCTGTAATGAAGGTGCCTGCGATGAAAACAGCCATTCACGATATGCAAACTGAGCACGTTTATAAGCTGTCTTAATTAGTCCATATGGATATCCCCTATTAAGCAAACGTTGTTTCAAATCAGCAGCATGTGAATGAAACTAATGTATTGTGGAACAATTACATCGTAGTCGTACAAACTGTCCATAAGGTAGCCCCCGTTTTAATGATGCTGGGTGATAACTGTCATATCTCAAAAGGGTATTGCGCTGCACCGGTTTTCTGTACAACCAAGTAATAAATCCTTGAGGAGTTTATGTAATGGTGATATCCAAAAACTGGATTTGAACAGCTTCTACTTGGGCTGTGAATTGAATATTAGACTTACGAGTATTAAGTGATGATAAAAATAAATCCAACTCCAACTTTGTTCCAGTCCAGAGAAAAAAAGACATTGTCTAAAAATCTCCACCAAAAGGGGATATGGTTAAACATAGGGCCAGAATAAATATAAAGCTCCTCAAATTGAGCCATATAAATAGTTGCAATTGAAGGGGCAACTGTGGCACCCATGTCTATACCAAAGACTTGTAAATAATATTGTTGTTAATAAAGAAAGCACAGTTACTTACCTGTAACAGGTGATCTCTGGGAACAGCAGGAATAAGTCTTCACATATGGGTATCATCGGTACCGACGGAGCCTGCGTGGGAACGCTCCCCAGCGTCCAGTAAGAAAGCTTTTGGGAGCATCCCACAGCGCCTGCGCGCTGCCTTCCCGCCTTTCCTAACCACCTCTCTCCAGTTCGAGTTTTAAAGCTGAGACAAAGAGAGAGAGAGAGAGGAAAGGAAAGATAGAGAGATACAACTCCTAGGGGAGGTGGGTGGGTTGTGAAGACTTATTCCTGCTGTTCCCAGAGATCACCTGTTACAGGTAAGTAACTGTGCTATCTCCAGGAACAAGCAGGAATGAGTCTTCACATATGGGGACTCCCCAGCTAGAGATGCCAGGGAGATCTCCAAGTTGTGAGTCCCTGAGAAGGGCTCTACCTCACCCCATGGATCTCGGGCATCCAACCAGGGATGGGGGGTAGGAGTTGATTAGGTATGGAACAGGTGTTTGAGAACAGCCTGACCAAACAAGGCATCCCGGCGGGAGTCCTTGTCCAAGCAGTAATGGGCTGTAAAGGTATGAACCGAGGCCCAGGTGGCCGCTCGACTGATTTGGTCGATGGACACAGAGTTTAGATGAGCCATAGAGGCTGCCATGGCCCTCACATTGTGAGCTATGACATGGCCCTCCAGAGAAAGGTTCTTACTCTGGTAGGCGAAGGAAATACACTGAGCAATCCAATTGGACAGAGTTATCTTAGAGACTGGAAGTCCTAAATGAGAGGGATCAAAAGCAACAAAGAGTTGAGAAGACTTTCTATGTTGCTGTGTTCCTTGTAAGTAGAAAGCAAGTGCTCTTTTACAATCCAGGGTATGAAGATTCCTCTCTGCACTTGATGCATGAGGTCCTGGAAAAAAGACAGGTAAATACACCTCCTGGTTCAGATGAAAAGGTGAGACCACTTTAGGCATAAAGTGTGGATTAGTTCTGAGGACTACCTTGTCATGATGGAACCTTGTATAAGGAGGATTAGCCACCAAGGCCTGCAGCTCACTGATACGGCGAGCTGAGGTGACTGCATTGAGAAAAATAACCTTCCAGGAAAGGAATTTCAAGGAAGTAGTGGCTTAGGGTTCAAAGGGTGGCTTCATAAGCTGGCCAAGAACAAAATTCAAATCCCATGCCACTGGAGGTGATCTAATGGGAGGTTTAGTTAAAAGAAGGCCTCTCATGAATCTTGCAATAAGAGGATGAGAGGAAATAGGATGTCCATTGAGAGGCTTAAGGTTTGCTGCAATAGCACTCAAATGGACTCTTACTGAATTCGTTTTGAGGCCTGCATGGGATAAATGCAGCAAATACTCTAGTAAAGAATTCAGAGGTATTGCAAGAGGGTTATGACCCTTCTCTGCACACCAAATGGTAAACCTTTTCCATTTAAAAACATAGGAATGTCTAGTGGAAGGCTTTCTGAAAGCATGAAGGATATCCTTCACTTGCTGAGACAGATGCCAATCTTGAAGGTCTAGGCCTTCAGCAACCAGGCTCTGAGATGAAAAGACTGGGGATTTGGGTGCCATAACGTTCCCTCCTCCTGGGACAGGAGGTCTGGAGCAGATCCCAAGTCCAGGGAGGGAGCTTGAGAGAGATGAAGAAGTAGAGGGTACCACACTTGGCGTGGCCAACGTGGAGCTATGAGGATCATAGACCCCTTGTCTCTCTGAAGCTTCAACAGTGTCTTGGAAATTAGGGGAATGGGTGGAAAGGCATAGAGGAAATCTTGCCCCCAGTGGAGGAGGAAGGCATCCCTGGCCTGAACTCCCTGACACGGAATCCTGGAACAGAACCGGGGAAGTTTGGCATTCCACGGACTTGCAAACAGGTCTATGTCTGGGGTTCCCCAAATTCAAAAGATCCTGGCTATCTGGTCCCCATGGAGGGACCATTCGTGTGGAAGCAGAACTCGACTGAGTCTGTCTGCCCAAGAGTTTTGAACCCCTGGAAGATACACTGCCATGAGATGAATCTGATGCTCTCTGGCGAAGGCCCACAATCTCAAAGCTTCGTTGCAAAGCGACAGAGAGCCAGTCCCGCCCTGCTTGTTCACGTAGAACATGGCTACTTGGTTGTCCGTATGGATGAGGACTGTCTTGTAGCTGAGCAGGGTGTGGAAGACGCTGAGAGCTAGAAAAATTGCTCTGAGCTCTAAGAGGTTGATATGTAGAGATGTCTCCTGTGGAGACCAGATGCCCTGGGTGGAGAGATCTTGTAGATGAGCTCCCCAACCCTTTGGGGAGGCATCTGTTGTGAGGGTTGCTTGGGGTAGCAACTGTTGAAAGGGGGACCCCAGCAACAGATTTTGAGTGGACCTCACCACTGGAGGGACCAAAAGAGGCGACTGGAGGTTGCTATTTTGTCTGACAGGCAACCTGATGCCTGGGTCCATTGGGTGGACAGAGTCCACTGAGCTGCCCTCATGTGAAGGCGAGCGTAAGGAACCACATGCACGGTGGATGCCATGTGGCCTAACAGTTGTAACATCTCTCGAGCAGTTTAATGGGATTTTAACTGAATTTGAGAGGCTAACTGCACCAAGCGTAGGCAACGGGCCTGGGGAAGATAGGCCCTTGCAGTTGTGGTATCTAGCAAGGCCCCTATGAACGCCAATGACTGAGTAGGGGTGAGTTGTGATTTTGGGATGTTTATCACAAGTCCCAGATACTGAAGAACACGCCTTGTGAAGGCTAGGGAAGTCTGGGCCTCTGACTGGGATGGTGCTCGGATGAGCCAGTCGTCCAGATATGGGAATACAAATATTCCTAGAGTGCATAGAAATGCAGCTACTACTGCCATGCATTTTGTGAACACTCTTGGAGCAGAGGCCAGACCGAAAGGAAGCACTCTGTATTGGTAGTGCTTTCCCTGATAAAGGAACCGAAGGAACCTTCTGTGTGTTGGATGGATGAGGACATGGGTGTTCGCATCCTTGAGATCTAGAGAACAAAGCCAATCCTGACTGTGAAGGTATGGAAGGAGAGTACCGAGAGAAATCATCTTGAATTTCTCCTTGCATAGAAACTTGTTCAATTCCCTGAGATCTAAAATGGGTCTGTAGCCCCCCGTTTTCTTTGAGATAAGAAAATAGGGGGAGTAGAACCCTGAACCCTGTTGAAGAAGGGGTACTTCTTCTATTGCCCTTTGGGCAAGAAGGGTAGCAATCTCCTGACCCAGAAGGTCGAGGAGAGATGTTGGAGAATTGAACTGTCTCACCATAGTGTGAGGAGGAAGGTTTAAGAAATGAAGCTTGTACTCCTCCCTTATGATGGAGAGGGTCCATTGCTCTGCTGTGATTTGTTCCCATCTGGGAGCAAAATGAGCTAACCTTCCTGGAATGGTGAGAGGCTCTGGCTCTTCTAGAGCCAGAAAGGCTAAGTTCTCTAGATGTAAGTCAAAGGCCCTGAGGAGGCTGAGGCTGTTGGGCCGTAGTAGTCCTCGTAGCCTTAGGCTTGGCTTGTTTAGGTTGTTGCTGACGCTTTGCAGCAAAACGACCTGTAGAAGATGCCTGGATACCATAACCAGGATAATATTTCCCTTTTTTGGGAAAGTCTTTTTGAATAACCTTTTTCTAGCAGGAGCAGAAGTAGACTTTGAAAGTCTATCTAAGGCAGAATTTTCAGCATCCATCTGAATGGCCTTTGCTTGCCAATCCTTACCAAAAAGGTTTTCACCTGTACAAGGAAGATTTCCTAATCCATCCTGGACCCAGGGTTCCAAATCAGAAGCTTGCAACCAAGCAAGTCTGCGTGCCCCTATGGCAATAGCCGAGGCTCTGCTGGCACACTCAAAAGAGTCAAAGGCTGCACGGTTGGAGAATTTGGACACATCCTGGGCATGTTTAAGGCAGGTGAGAAACTCTTCCCTTTTATCTTCTGAAATAAAAGGAGATAAAGTTAGCAGATGATCTGTAACTTCTTTTAGAAACATCCCCATATAGAGACTATAGGAGTTGATTCTGGCAGTAAGCATATTGGCCTGGAAAATTCTCCTGCCAAAAGCATCTAAGGTTCTGCATTCTCTTCCTGGAGGATTAGATGAGTGTCTTTTAGCACTCTTTATCTTTTTCATAGCCAACTCCACCACAATAGAGTGGTGAGGAAGCTGAGTTTTATGAAAGCCAGGACAAGGAGGAACACGGTACATGGTGTCCAACCTGCGAGAATGAGGGGAAGTAGTAAGAGGTGTCTGCCATATGCCCAACATGTGATCATAAAGGATCTCATGAATTGGTAAAGTAGCTGCCTCTTTAGGAGCCTTAGGATATTGTAAAATATCTAATTTCTTGGCTCTAGGCTCTGGTTCAGGGGCCATTGAAATAGAGAGGCCCCTGGCCACTTCCCTAATGAAGTCTTGAAAAGACAAGTCTTCTGGAGGAGACCTTCTTTTTGGAGAAGAGGGCTCTTGAGGAAGGAGTACCGATGCTTCGACAGAAGCCTCTGATTCATCAGAGTCCTCAGAAGAATCGAAGTATCGCCTGTCTGGATGCTCTTGCAGGGCCCGATACGCATACCGAGTGGTATCGACATCGGGAGTGATCGGTACCGATTCGGTACCAATGGGCATCACAGGACAGGGTACCGCTGCAGTCGACAGCGATGCCGATGTCGATGCAATCGGTACCGGCACCGGAACCGATATCAGTGCCGGTGCCGGAACCAGTACCGCCAGAGGAGTTTGTTGCAGTACCGGAGGCGTCGCAGCTTGTATGAATGCCGTGATGGCACGCTGCATGGTCAGAATATTCTGATCCATCGACGCAACCAATGTCTGGATGTCGGTACCAGTGGAGACCACCGGTACCCCAGAACATGGCAACAGGTGATCGGTCGAGGCCACGCCATCGATGTCAACCTGTGACCCCATAGATGAAGCTTTGGAAGCCGGAGCCTCCCGCCGGGGTAATTTTGCCGGTGCAGGATCCTCGAGGGCAAGCCCGGAGGCATCTCGATACTTAGAGGGAGATCTACCCTTCGAGGACCGGCTGGACTTATGTTTGGTTACCTGAGATCCATGGGAAGAAGACGAAGCCCTGGAAGATGTCGATGCCACCGAAGCTGCATCAGAGGGAAACAGGATACTGAGCTTTGCCGCTCGATTCTGTCGACCTCTTTTAGACATCATGGAACAGGACTCACAATCGGTGATGGAATGGTCAGGACCCAAACATTTTATACACCAGTCATGGGTGTCGGTGATAGAAAGAGTACCACTGCACTTCGTGCACTTTTTAAAACCGGAAGCGGGCTTTTCCATGAGGAAAAATCTTGTAGGCCCAAGGCCCAAAAGACAAAAAATGCACAGAAGTGGAAAAACGGTAGATTTTTTTTTTTTAAGAAAGAAAGACAGACCGGCGGTACCGGTCGACGTCGAAGAAGGCAGACGCGCGACCAAAGAAATAAAGAAAAATAAAGAACTTCTTCAGCGGTGACAGGAACACGACCTGCTGGCTCCGCGGAAAAGAAGAACTGGAGAGAGGTGGTTAGGAAAGGCGGGAAGGCAGCGCGCAGGCGCTGTGGGATGCTCCCAAAAGCTTTCTTACTGGACGCTGGGGAGCGTTCCCGCGCAGGCTCCGTCGGTACCGACGATACCCATATGTGAAGACTCATTCCTGCTTGTTCCTGGAGATAAAAAATATTCTTCAAGACTAGGTCAAGCAAATCCAACAAAAAGCCCTAGGGATGCGCGAGGGGAGATCCAATGGAAATTCTGTAAGTCAGGAAAGCACTTACGCCTGATCAATATTTGTGTAAAGAGACTGCACGTCCAAAGTAACCAAATATTTATATGAACTGTAATCCGTACATTGACAAATGTATTAGAAAATCCCCAGTATCTTTTATATAAGAGGATACTCGAGCCGCAGCAGGCTGTAAAAAAATATCACAATACTTGGAGAGTGGTTCCAATAGGGAATCCCGACAAGAAACAATGGGATGCTCTGGCAGATTTTGCAGTGATTATGAATGTTAGGCACTAGATAAAAAATTGGAGTCTTTGGATGTTTATTTACCAAAAAGTCAAATTCAATTTTGGTTATCCAATTATTTTGAAGTGCATGGGACATCAAAGACTGAAAACGTTCAAAAAGATGTGGTATAGGATCCATGGCCAAAAGAATATAATTAGTACGATTATTTAAATGGATATTTACTTACCGTTGATATTGATCATCAAATAGAACAACTGCTCCACCCTTATCCGTTCGCCTAATGACTAAATTAGCTGTAGATGGTTGATTAAGGGCTTCATACTGTTCTTGAGATAGATTAGAGTAAGGGCGTAAAGATGCCCTTTCCATATTTGTTACTTCTTGTAATACAAGATCTTGAAAAGTAGATAATGTGGCATCAATCTCTCCCGGAGGTATCCATCTGGAGGGATTCCTGACCAAAGATCCATCAGAAATACTATTTAGATTGTGAAAAATAATGAATAACTCGTAGTTTTCTAAAAAAAACTGTAAAGTGCCACCCGAGATTCAAACCGATCATATTTAGGGACAGGCACAAATGAAAGCCCTAGTTCCAAAACTTGTAGTTGAAGTGGAGTTAATAATTGTCCCGATAAGTTGATAACTGTTGACTCTTTGTCCTGGATTTGGTATCTGGCCCCTCCCAAAAATCCTGCTGGTAATTTCTGCGAGATCTACGCCCGCGATAGGAATTGCCCCGATGTCCTTCAGAAGAACTATACCGAGAATGGGTAGAACCTTGCTGACCCATTTCTACAGAACCCGTAGATATGCAGGATTCCATCACGCAGCTACAGAAGCAAAAGAACCAAACTGATTAGCAGTGTCCTTTAAAGTGCTCAATCTGATGCAGGGTCGTAGTGCAAAGACTCGAAACGTGACACGTCGTTGACAGCGCTATTCTGGGAGTGGCAGTGAAGTAACCATTTAATTCAGATAAGTGCTGATAGTCCAGCTTTTTTGTAAAATTTGATTAAAAGGCGTGGCTGTTTTTGAGAGGGGGTGGATGTCCTGCCCCCTCCTATTTAGCACTCCGACAGAAAAAGATGTATAAATTGAAAGTTTTTTTGACACTTGTTGGAGAAATTTAATACCATATTTTTTTATATAGCAGTCTTCTGGTACAGGATCTTACTATATTGCTTTATCCACTGGTCCTGATTTTGGTTTTTTTTGGGGGATTTGGCACTCTTTGAATATGGCACACCCCACTATGCCTGAAGAATTTCAACACACAGCAAAATAAAAGGAGTTGTTTCAAGCTAAGAAAAGGATGCACAGAACACTTAACTAATGCAGAGGCTTCCTGAAACTGTAGGTTATTATTTCCTGAATGTCCACCACAAAAACCACAGCATAGGGAGAGAAACATGTTTTGTACTTTAATTCAAAAGCACAATGCACTCAGACACTGTTCCTCTGGCAGAGAGCTGCCATGTTCCACTTCCTTGTACGTAAGGTGTTTATTCAGAAATCAATCTTATCCTCAGTTCTTCTGAAACCTTCAAGAACACCCTAAAACACTCATACCTCTTTGAAAAAAGCAAGTAGTTCTTTTAAATTCTCAAAAGCACGCGCGCACACAAGCAGTTCCCTAGGTTCTGCTAATATATACAAGCTTGTTTTTGATAGTTTATACAAACCTGAAGTTAGTAAGGAACTCAATGAGGCAGATTCTATAAAATGCATGCAAAGACTTATGTGCTAGAAGCACGCACAAGTCCCTATTCTGAAGAACTTACATATGTGAATGGGTTCTTACATGCACACTTTGGACGGTCAATGTTCTGTAAGCACTAAGTCCCATTGTATGTATTTTTGTTTGGGTGTACATGGGGAAGAAGCTTGGGTAACACGTAGGTGGCGTTTATATTTACATGCATAAGTTATAAAATACCATAACTTGCACACCCAATCTAGGCCAAGTGTAACTGCCGCAACTAAGTTAGGCGTGTCGTTACACCGCTATTTTATAAACTAAGGTGACAGTTTACTTACCAGATAATGTCTTTTCTTGAAGTCCTGCTAGACCAGTCCAGACAAGAAGTAGGTTATGTTCCCCTGCCTGCAGGGGTAGAGACAGAAAAAAATCCAGAAGCTCATGACATCATTTCTCATATTATAGCTGCTACAGCTAGGAGCATATTTCAGTATTCGTAGCCAAGCACATCATAGAGGTCTATAAAATAATGAGTGGAGTAGACAGGGTAAACATAGATCGGTTCTTTACTCCTTTAAAAAATAGAAAGGCTAGACGGCATGCAATGAAGCTACAATGCAGCATATTTAAGACTATTTGGAGAAAATATATTTTTTCACAATGCATAATCAAAATTTTGGAATTCATTGCCAGAGGATATAGTAAAAGCTGTTAGTCTAGCGGGTTTAAGAGAGATTTGGACAAGTTCCTGGAGAAAGTCCATAAATCATTATTAAAATGGACAGGAAATCCACAGCTTACCCCACGATAAGTATCAGAATCGGGTCATGCATCGGCAGAGCATGAGAACAGGTCCTGGACTGGTCTAGCAGGACATTATCTGGTAAGTAAAATGTAAATTCGGACAAGCTTGATATATCAAAGCCACAACTCCACTGGGCAGGAAGACACTCATGCCTTCATATCTCTTCAAAGACCATGTCCTCCCAAGCAAGGACATCCATATGGTAACACTTGGCAAAGTGGTAAGTGGTGATCTTGTTTGTGCCTAACAAATGCCAACGTGAGTGACAGGAGGAAGGATGCGTCTGAGGGGAATGCACAGGCAAGCTCAACAGAACCAGATAGTTCCACAACAGAAACAGAGGCTATCATTTCCTTTAACCAGCAGCCCAGGATAGCTGTAGTGGTCATGTCACTGTTACATGGACTTGCAAACAGGACACAAATAGTCGGTCCAATTTCCAGAAGGAATCACCACACCTTGATGTTCAGACTAAGGTTCTCACCTTCCCCTGGCATGGTTCCTTAGGAAAGGAAGGTAGATAGACCACTTTGCGCAAGAAGGAAGAGGGAATGATCAATATGTATTTCTGAACAAGGCCTCGATTCTGAGATTCTCCATGCCAAGCAAACCACAACCAAGGCTTGAGGGAAAATCCTTTAGCGTAGCCTGCCTCAAGGGCTCTGACATCAAAGTCTCAAAGGACTAGGCCTAGATCCCATGATGGAACAATTGACCACAGGGGAGGACACAAATGCTTTACTCCCCAAAGAAAAAAGGGCCACATCTGGGCATGATCCCATGGAGCACCCCACCATCAACCCCCCCCCCCCCCCCAAATGCATGACAAGGCCTCAAGGAACTAGAGAGGCCATTGTCAAAGCTGCCCTGAAGGCAGGCAAGCAAGAAGGGTAAGTCCTCTGCACTAGGGCTGACACGACACCAGTGCTCAAACAAGTACAAGACATACATGTAAGCAAGGCAGGTAGAGCCTCTTTGCTTTCAGAAACATAGTAACTACAGCAGAAGAAAAGCCCTTCAAGAGCCAGGCCATAAGAATGAAAGCACAGGCTGGTTCCAGCTCCATTCTGACATCCCCCATCCCCCCTCCCCCCCCTAGGGCTGGTAGAGGCACCAGAGTGGTATTGAAGGAGCCATATCAAATCCACAAATCAAGGTCTCCATGGCCAGTGCAGTGCCACCAAAACCAAGCCCGGATGGCACTCTATATGGCAAAACACATGCCCTATGAGAGGCCATAGAGGAAACATACAGCAGCCACTTCCTCGGCCAATGATGGACCAGGGAAATCATACCCTTAGAGCTGCACCTTGGCATTGGCCTCGGTCACCATTAAATCCATCAGGAATGACCTAATTGGTCCGGAATCTTTGGAACACCATCTGGTTCAATTCCCGCTCCCTGGGATTGCAGAGTGGTGACCGAGATAGACCATTTCCACATTGTCTACCTGGCAAAGTGTTGTGCCATGAGAGCTAGGAGAATCCTCTCTGCCCAAGGAAACAAAAGGAGCAATTCAGGCCCCACCCTGGCACTCTTCATACCTCTCTGCTTGTTGATATATGCCCCAGACGTAGCATTGTCTGAGAATATCTGGACTGCTCTGTCCCAGACAAGTCTCAAAGGTGCAAGAGCCAAGCAAATGGTCCTCGCCTTGAATTAGTTGATGGGCCATGCCGCTTCCCAACTTTCAATGGCCCTGAACCAATTGCCCCTCACAATGTGACTCCCTGAGCCAAACAGGCTGGAGCCTGTTGATAGAAGTCATGAAGAATCGTCCAGAAGCATGCCCTTCAGATGGTTGGGCTGTTCCCACCAGCACAGGCTGGCCAACACAGATAGAGGGAGGAGAAGCCTTATCCCGAATTCCTGTGAGTGGAGTGACCAGTGAGACAGTAAGGACCTTTGCAGTTGCCTCATATAAGCCTGCATCCAAGGGACCTGCTCGATTGTTGCCACCATTAAGCTGAAGAACTGAAGGCAATTCTAAAACTTGAGAACCCACTGTTGCTAGAAGGGTGCCAGCTGAGACAATAACTTTCCCACTCTCTCCCCTCAGGTAGGAAAACCCTGCCTGCAGTGTGTCGAACCATGTCCCATGGTACTCCAGTAATTGAGGGGGCTCCAAATGGCTTATGCTGTTGATCACCCAGCTCACACTCTCCAGAATCATACCTCAGGCAGATATCCAAGATACTTCCAACTGCGACCGGATCAGATAAGTCAGTCATCCAGGTATGGATGAACAAAGGTCCCTTCACACTGCAAAGCAACAGCTGCCGCCATCACCATGGATAACGTCATCAGAGCAATGGAGAGACAGAGGGGAGCAGAGAACAGTGAAGCACAGAAGTACTGCTGATCCTCATGAATGGGAATATGGAAATAGACTTTGGGCAGAATTAGGGAAGAAACTCCCTGTGCCAAACAGCCTTTATGCTACTACTAATTTTTTTTTTTTAAATAGCGCTACAAGGCATATGCAGAGCTGTACCGAGACATGTAAGATTGTAAGCTCTTATGAGCAGGGACTATTCAAGACAGACAAAACAACATGTGGGGATTATGACATATCACTAGGGGAATAGTAAGGAAATTAAAAGGAAACTAGGGGGATCAGGATCCAAAAGCACTCTCAAAGTAGTGAGTTTTTAGCCTGGATTTGAACAGGGTCACAGATGGAGCCTGGTGTACTAACTCAGGTAATTTATTCCAGGCATGAAGAGCAGCAAGGTAGAAAGATCAAAGGCTAATGTTGGCACTCGAAATGAAGAGCACAGATAAAAGGGATCTGCCAGAAAAGCGGAGATCCCAAGAAGTGCAGGGAAAGATAAGAGAAGAAAGGTAGTGAGGAGCAGTTGCATGAAGGCACTTTCGGATCAGTAGTAGAAGTCTGAACTGGATGCGGAAATGGATAGGGAGCCAAAGAAGAGACTTGAGCATAGCGACCAGACTTCAGCATCTCCATGCGGACGTGAAAGGCTTTCAGGTGAGCATTGATGTTCTTGAGATTGAGGACAAGCCAGGAAGGACAAGCCTTTCCTCAGTACCATAAAGTTGATGCCCTTTTCGGCAGTAGGCACAGAAAATGATGGCCTAGAATCTGGACAATCTTCCCAGGATAGCCTAGACAGTGCTTTCCTGGCTTCGGAACCACCTGCGAAACCATGAACGTGTCCAGGATAGGCTCTCTGCATTCTGAGATTAAACAGAAACATGACGGCAGAAAAAGAAGTCTGCCCTTTCATATCAACTATAATAGTCACCCTTTTCACCTTTAGAGATCCCTCTGCTTGTCCCATGCTTTTTTTTTTTTTTTTTTTTTTTTTTAATTCAGATAGTGTCCTCGTGTCCACCACATCCACTGGGAGACTATTCTATGCATCTACTACTCTTTCCGTAAAGAAATATTTCCGCATATTACTCCTGGGTCTATCCCCTTTCACTTTCATCTTATGTCCTCTCGTATCAGAGCTTGCTTTCAATTGAAAGAGACCCTCCTGTGCATTTATGCCATGGAGGTATTTAAATGTCTAATACTGCCCCATCCAATCTTTTTTCTAAAGTATACAGATTGAGATATTTAAGTCTGTCCTCATATGCTTCATAACAAAGACCACTAACCAACCTATCTATATCCTTCTGAAGGTGTGGTCTCCAGAACTACACAATAATCCAAATGAGGTCACATCAGATACTTATACAGAGGCATCATCACAGCAGCCCACTAAAACCCAACAGAACACTCAGGCAGGCAAAACCGCTTCACTCCTGCTGAAGTAAGCCTCATCGAGATAACACCTAAATCCAATAACAGAACAGGGCCACCACTTGAACCTGAAGGTTTCTGGGCCAAGTCACAGTCCAGGTCGAACTGCTAAAAAGCTCTAATCTCTGCTAAAGACAGAGTTTACCAGGTCCCAAGCAGGAAGGTACCAAGTAGTTTAAAATGATCAGCATGTACCCACCAGGGCCAGGTCCTAATAAAGGCAGCACCAGAAAATTACTTTACCAGGAGCCCTTGCCATGTATCTCCTATAGGCCTGTAACTTGGCAGGGAAAAGAAAAGCCACACTGCTTGTCCCACAAGTCCATCTAACATGGTGTGTGAGCTCAATCCAGAGACCTAGATAACCTGTGCAGAAGATGGCTCACCCAGGGTCAAAGAGAAAGCCACACATCATCCCTCCTCTAAGCCATCCCAAAAGAAGGGCCTCCCAGTCTGCCATCAATGGAATCCCCCTGCACCTGCCAACAAGAGGCGGGTTCACAACCAACAGCTCCCCTCTGAGGAGCACAAAGAAGTGGATGGAATTGACCAGCAGAGCAAGAAGAGAAATCTGACACCAGGGTGCTGTACATTTCCACAACCACCCCTGCTGCCAGGGTGACAAAGGAAGGGTGTCCCTGCTGCAGCTCTGAAGGGTAATCCCCAAGGGGGTACCCCCAGGGGATTACCAGGAACTTCCATGCATAGACCACAGAGGAGTCCAATGAAGTAACTCTGTTTGCCATAGAACAGGCAGAGTGTCTTTGGAGCATGGCCAACACATTGGTACTGGAAGGCCACATCTTCACACTAAAAGACTACCTTGTGGAAGGGCCAAATTCTCACTTCTCCCAGACTCATGGACTTCTGACAAAGTCAGACCGCATGCTAAACAAGGCTTGTGATATGCACTACAGCTAGACCATCAGATGCTCCTCTGCCCAACAGGCCAGCTGTACAGCCATGAGAACCACTCCACACCTGCGAGTTCTGTTGCAGTAGAAGACATGTGTGACTTCCAGGGCCATGATAGAAAATACATAGCCAACTACTTGACTTAAAGGAAGTGCAAGCCACCCCATGGTCAATATAACTGCTCAGAACTCCAGGCAGAAGATCCCCCAGGGGCCCCATAAGGGGACAGTCCCTGTGTCAACTGGACCAAGACTCACACCTCCAGCCCTTCCAGCTGAAAGTCAGACTGCCAAGCCTCTCCTCAGGTGCTTCTCACAGTTTCCCAGTCAGGAGGTGAAGCCGCATCTGCTACTTCACCTGCTCCCTGATCTTCCAGAGGGGAGGAACAGCCTGGATGCATGTCAGGGAACATTGGAGACCAGCCTAAGCAATGCATCTGAATCAAGTGTCTATGCAGACTTGAGCAAAAATCCAGCCATAAAAATCGATGCCAAGGGCTGGAGGGAAATAAGGCCCATTGAGCTGACCGAGGATCAGACGCTCTGAGTTGACTGCAGCTTGAATGAACCCTCTATCAAGAGAAAACAACTCAGGAGAGTAGGAAAAGGCCCCCAGAAACTCAGCCTCCTGGGAGATGAATCAGGTTGTTCTTAGGACAGCCGTTTCTAGACTTCAGACCTTCCAGCTCAAACTCTGCAGGCCTTGTCATCTGTGACCTTTGCCAAGGACACTAAACCAGGCCAATTCGACATCCATGAGAAAGATACGGGGAGTCACAAGGTGACAAATGCCTTGGCGAGATCAAGGAGGTGTAACACCCCCTATTGTATCAATGCAATGACAGACCCATATAGTCCTATATGAAAATTAGAGACTCTGAGTCAAAAGACAACCAGCTCTAGGACCAAAACATACTAGAAGGAACCTCTCTACCAGAATATGCATATCAAGGATAACATATTTCACCCTGCCATCAAATGGACGGGACAAACAACCTGTCACTAACAAGAGGTGCTAAACAGCATCCACAAAAGTCCCCCTCCCAAGCAGAGTGCCTCAGGAACACTCTCCTGGGGAGATCTTGCAATCATTATTGCAATTCAAATAGTGCACCCCAGAAGTCCCAGGATGGTCTGGACCAGCAGCTTGAGGGAATGAAGACAAGTGACTTGTCAAACCTCACAAACTCTGATCTTGCTTCAAAATTCCCTAGCTTAAGATGATACAGGTGCACTCAGAAGAAATAGACTAAACACCCCAAACTGTTGCAACTTGGAAGGGACTACCGGCACCAAGCAAGTGAGATTACAGGCTTCCAAGAGACCCTGGAGTGATCCAGACCCACCAGAAACTCAACCACGATTGCACCTAGTGCAACAGAAGCCACTAGGGGCTCCCCTTCATCGGAAGGCAACTCCAAGCTGTACAGAGCCAGAGAAGGTCTTCTGACCCTTTTATGTCTGTCCTCCCATAATATCTATGGTTAAACTTCTTTTCCCAGAGAGAAAGCGACCTAGAAGGGGGAAGTGTTCTGTCATAGACCAGAGACAGCCTTGAAAGAACACCAGACCAACACGAAACTGGCCAGTATCGCCACCATGGACATGGGAGAAACTGGTCCAGCCTAAAGCCACAGCCACTACCTCCTCAGTGGGCAGCTGACAGCCTGCTAGTCTTCAGGAGACTGTCCCAACTTAAGCCAAATGTTCCCAGAATCTGCAACCCTGGAAGCAAGGTCCATAGCCTATATGGCCGGAGCCACCAAGAGAGGGTGGAACACGCACTCGAGGGCTAGTTTTCAGGTGTGCCCACAGCATTGCCCAAAAGTCGAAGACAGTCATGTGTTTTGTCATGGCCGAGATCTGGACTACGACCCCAGGGGCCCAAAGAGTTGGTCCAGCTTGCCATGGGCTAATGAACAGCTGAGAAAGGACCTTAAGTGCCCAGTTTCTTGTTATGTTAAGGAACAAACATATAAGGGAAAGACAACAAATGTGTCAAAGAGAATGTATAAATTAGTGCTTTGAAGAATGTAACTTGGGCAGATAGTGTGTGAAGCTCTGGATTGAGTGATATCACTCTCTGCCTCACAGGATAACTTGTGTATTTGAGTTCAATAAATTAGATTGGTTTTCACTCATTTGTCCTGTCCTACAAATTTATGCACAAATTGTAAGGAGTGAGGTCTGATATTGGGGGTGACGCACAGCACTAAGGTATAAATAAAAACCACAATATTGTGATTTTTCCCCCCTAAAAGCCCAAACTCTATCACTAGGAAGCTGGAGAAAAATGGAACACTGCAAATCAAAGGGTCCTCCAGAGATAAAAGGGGACCAGTCTGCTACCCTCACCCAGAAGTCAGCTCTGAAACTTACAGAAGTACAATAATGTCCTCAAAGGTCTAAATTGGGCACAGCTGAGAAAAGATGGATCTTGCAGGGATCCCAGCTGGTCCATGTGGAACCACCACCTAAGACATCCTCCTAAGACTTGCTTTATGGTGGCCAGAATGTCGCTCGAGTCCTTCAAACAACTCCCTTGGCAAGCCCAGCCTTCTGCTATGGAACAGAAAAGTGAAATGGTGAAGCAGGGGCCAAGACCTTTGTAAATGCCAATAGGCTGAGAGTCCCTGGGTCTCCAGAGGATACATTAAGGACCCAAATCCCCCTACAGGGATCTGAAAAATAGCTAGTTAGCTAAATACAACACAAAGATTGTTTCAGGAGCTGCAGCACCAGCTGGCCCACATGCTCTGCTCTTCCCAGGCCCATGTAGCCCAAAGTAGCTGCAGAGTTCACCAGCAGCAAAGAAAAAATGGAAAGGAGAAGTAGAGGCCACAAGCATGGCATCAGGCCCTAGATGCCAACCAACAGGTGCCATGAGCATCACAACCCAAAGGAGGCCAAAAATAAATGTAGCTATATGCGAGTGATGGGGATAGGGGGCTGTTGTTGTTAAGTGCCGTCGAGTCGGAGTCGACTCATGGCGACCCTCTGGATAGCTATCCTAAATTGTGTTCGGTCTTCAGTCAGGCGGCTCATTGTTGACAGACTGGTACCCGTAGCTGCTGTTATTGTAGCGATCCATCTCATTGCTGGCCTTCCTCTTTTGCGTTGACCTTCTATCTTTCCAAGCATGATGTCTTTCTCTAATGATCTCTCTCTTCGCATGATGTGTCCGAAGTATGAAAGTCGAAGTCTTGTCATCTGAGCTTCTAAAGAAAGCTTAGGTTTGATCGCCTCTAGTACCGACTGGTTTGTTCTTCGGGCAGTCCATGGTATACAGAGTATTCGCCGCCAGCACCATAATTCAAAGGCATCAATTTTCTTCCTGTCTGTCTTTTTCACTGTCCAGCTTTCACATCCATATTATGTTATGGAAAATACCATGGCTTGAACAAGTCGAATCTTTGTATGGAGAGAGACATCTCTGCTCTTGAGAATCTTATCTAGGTCTTTCATAGCCATTCTGCCAAGAGCAATGCGTCGTCTGATTTCTTGACTGCTTGTTGCTTCTTTATTGATAGTTGATCCAAGTAGGTTAAAGTTGTTCACGATTTCAATTTCTTCTCCTTCAACGATGAACCTGTTGATTATGCCAGTTGTCATGATCTTTGTCTTCTTTACATTAAGGTGCAGGCCCATTTTGAGACTATGTTCTTTGATTGTGAGAAGCAAATGTTTCAGATCATCTTCACTTTCTGCCAGTAATGTGGTATCATCAGCATAGCGAAGGTTGTTGATGAGTCTTCCACCAATCTTCACACCTCTGTTGTCTTCATACAATCCTGCTTCTCTGATGATTTGTTCTGCATATAAATTAAACAGGTAGGGGGAAAGTATGCAGCCTTGTCTTACCCCTTTGCTTATTTTAAACCATTCTGTTTCTCCTTGTTCCGTTCGAACTATTGCTTCTTGATCAATGTACAGATTGCGCAAGAGAACGATTAGGTGTTCTGGTATACCCATGCTTCTTAATGTGGCCCAGAGTTTCTCATGGTTTACACAGTCAAAAGCCTTGCTATAGTCGATAAAGCACAAATAGATATCCTTTTGGTATTCTTTAGTCTTTTCAAGGATCCATCTCACATCCGCAATGATGTCTCTCGTTCCTCGCCCTTTCCTGAACCCTGCTTGCACTTCAGGTAGTTCTTGTTCTAGGTATGGCTGTAGTCTCTTTTGAATAATCTTCAGTAGAATCTTGCTGGCATGTGGGATCAGAGCGATTGTGCGATAATTTCCACAGTCAGTTGGATCACCTTTCTTTAGTATTGGTATAAACACAGATCTTTTCCAGTCAGTTGGCCATGATGTTGTCGTCCATATTTCTTGGCAGAGCCTTGTAAGTACAGTAACAGCTGCATCAGATTGCTGCAATACTTCTATGGGAATGCTATCAATGCCTGGTGCTTTGTTCTTTGATAAGGCTTTCAATGCTGCTTCAACTTCTTCTTTCATCACCAATGGTTCCTGATCATAAGGTATAGGTTGAAACGGCTGTTGGTCCACTTGATCTTTATCATATAAAAACTCTGTATATTCCTTCCACCTTTTCTTGATCTTCTCAGCATCATTCAACATAGAACCTTGAGCATCTTGTAACATTCCAATTCGAGGCTGGAACTTTTTCTTTAACTCTCGCAGCTTTAGTAAAGCCGATCTTGTTCTTCCTCTAATAGTTTCTGCTTCTATTTCCTTACAAGTGTCATTGTAGTACTTTTCCTTGTCCTGTCTTGCTGCACGTTGGAAATCTCTGTTGAGTTCTGCGATTGTCTTTCTTTCTCCTTTGGCTTTAGCTTCTCTGCGTTTCTGGGCAATTTTCAGAGTTTCTTCCGTCATCCATTTTGGCCGTTTTTGCTTTTTCACCTTTTGTAGAGACTTCTCGCTTTCTTCCAGCACAACCTTCTTGATGTCATTCCATAACTCTTCCGGAGTTCTGTCATTTGTATCTAAAGCAGCAAATCGATTTTGCAGGCAGTCTTTAAATTCCAGTGGTATATTCTCAAGGTCATATTTTGCTGCATTCATGAGTGGTTTGCTCTTTTTCAACTTTAGCTTGAGTTTGCATATTAGTAGTTGATGATCTGTACCACAGTCAGCTCCAGGTTTTGTCTTTGTTGATGTTACAGAGCTTTTCCATCGTTGACTTCCACAGATGTAGTCAATTTGATTTTTATACAATCCATTGGGTGAAGTCCATGTGTACAGTCGCCGCTTGTGTTGCTGGAAGAAGGTGTTTGAGATGAATAGATCATTGGTCTTGCAGAATTCTATCAATCTTTCTCCAGCTTCATTTCTGTTGCCAAGTCCATATTTTCCAACTACTTTGCCTTCTTCTTTGTTGCCAACCTTTGCGTTCCAGTCACCCATGACTATCAGGATATCCTGTTTGCATGTTCTGTCAATTTCAGCTTGTACTTGTTCATAGAACTCTTCAATTTCATTCTCTTCTGCAGCTGTTGTTGGGGCATATACTTGAATTATAGTTGTGTTGATAGGCAATCCTCGTAGACGAATAGAGATTAAGCGTTCGCTGACTGCATTGTATTTCATTACAGTTCTTGCAAGTTTCTTCTTTATTATAAATGCAACACCATTTCTTCTTTGTCTTTCATTTCCAGCATAGTAGACCATGTGATCATCTGATGCAAAGTGCCCGATGCCAGTCCATTTCAGTTCGCTGACACCCAACAGATCAAGTTGTACACGTTCCATTTCATTCTTGACCACCTCCAACTTCCCTTGGTTCATGCTTCGTACGTTCCATGTCCCAATGTGTAAGACATCTTTACAGCTTCTGACTCTCATTTCATGCGCAGCTACATCAGCAGTCAGACTTCCCGAGGGCTTTGATCCAACCACATCATAAATGCTGGCTTTACTCTGAAAAGTCTTCAGCTCTTCCCCAGTAGCTAGTTGAGTGCCTTCCGACCTGGGAGTCTCATCTTCCAGCACCATAGCACAATTTGTTTTGTTGTAACTATCCATTGGGTTTTCATGGCAAGATACAGAAGTAGATTGCCGGGCCTTCCTTCTGCGCAGTTTGAGTTTGGTGTTGTTGCCGTTGTCACAGAAATGTGATCCTCCGCCGTCAACACTATTCCATTCTGCTGCTGCCCAGATGGGTGGTTTGTCTTCGTCTGGCACCTCAGCTGAGACCTGTCCATCTTGGGAGACCCTGCCAGTAGTTAAACTACCGATAGTTTAGCTCTCAGCATCACTGATGCACGCAAGCCCTCACAGCACGACAAGCTGCAAACCAAGTGAGGGGGCTAGAGGGCTGTAATTTCCTTGACGGCTGTACCCTGCCGAGGCTTCGTGCGGAGTATTTGGAGGCTCTTAATCAACCAATTACGGGGCGGGAGGTCCAGGTGGGGATCAAGAACTTGAAAAATGGGCGGGCGCCTGGGGTTGATGGATATCGTAGCAAATTTTTTAAGGCTCTGGGAGATACTATTGTGGCTCCACTGGTGCATTTTGAGGAGTTGGTGCGGAGGGGGCGGTTCCCATTTGAGGCCAACAAGGCCCTGGTTACTATTTTGCCTAAACCAGGGAGGGACCCACTTTTGCCGGGCTCGTATCATCCTATTTCGCTCCTTAATGTCGATATTAAGCTCTTAGCTAAAATTATGGCTGATCGGTTAGCATTATACTTGCCGACTCTGGTTCATCGCGATCAAGTGGGTTTTGTGAGGGGGCGTCATGCGGCAAATAGTTTACAACGTATTTTACTCTCTATTAGTGCGGGACGGTTGGCGGCGGACCAATCTTTACTTATTAGCTTTGACGCTGAAAAAGCATTTGATCGGGTCAACTGGGGCTTCATGTATCAAGTACTAGCGGCCATGGGGTTCACAGGTTTCTTTGTGGACGTGGTCTGACTACTATATGCAGACCCCATCGGGGCCGTTATGGTCAATGGGGTCATGTCCGCTGAATTTAGTATCCAGAAAGGTACTCGTCAGGGTTGCCCGCTGTCCCCACTTTTATTTGTTCTGATGCTGGAATCCCTTCTGATTCAGATTCGGACTACCTCGCAATTCTGCGGCATTCGGATGGGGCGGGAGGAGTTTCGAGTGGCAGCTTTCGCTGACGATTTGCTGGTGCACTTAGGGGACCCTTATATTGGGTTGCCTAGATTGTTGCAGCTTATTCGGGAATATGGGACGCCTTCCGGATTTCGACTTAATCTGGATAAGTCGGAAGCACTGCTCATAGGGCCTGAGGGGCAGCCGAGTTGGCAGGGAGAATTCCCTCTGAAGTGGGCAGTGGGTTATTTTAAGTATCTGGGCATCTATCTGCCGGCGAACTTAGGGGATCTATATCATCTTAATGTTTCTAAAATACTTAGTGCGGTGGCGGTTAGTGTTGATAAATGGCGTGACCTGCCGTTATCTTTAGGGGGTCGGGTGGCGCTCTGCAAGATGGCAATCTTCCCTAAGATACTATATCCGCTCCAAATCCTCCCGCTGTTTTTAAAGCGTTCGGATCTCCGTCAGCTGACGCGCCTCTTCAACCGGTTTCTCTGGATTGGACGCAGGCCAAGGGCGCGCCTGGAGATACTCCGGCAACCTTGGGCGTTGGGCGGAATAGGCTTTCCTGATATCAAGAAATATAATATTGCTTGCTTATTGCAGTGGACTCGGGACTGGATATGGGATTTGAAGGGCTGTTCCCCATTAGGGATGCTAAGGGATGCGGTGTACCCTTTACACTTGCGATACCTCTTACACGCCACAACTGTTAAGGGACTGCCTGGTGATTTTCGGAGGGTCATATTGGATCCTATGCGGAAAGCGTGGAGATACTTTTGCTCAGGACATCGGATTTCGGCGAAGTACACACCTTATCTTCCCATTAGGGGTAATGCCGAGTTTGCGCCGGGCATGGGAGGGTCTTACTTTGCGACGTGGGAGGAGTTGGGAATGGTAAATTTGGAGCATGTGTTGACTCCAGATGGTGGGATGATCGCCTTTTCTGTGTTATGTCAACAATACCCCTTAGGGGACAAGGATATTTTTCAATATGCGCAGCTCCGGAGTTACATCCGTGGGGTCCCTGTGGAGGTGTTACGGGGGGAGGTATGTTCGGCAATTGAGTTGTCACTTCTGGGGGGAGAGTCTGGGGTGCGTGTGTCTGGGTTACATAAAATGCTATGGGACGGAGTTTCGCCCATTGCTGTGGATGCGCTCACGGAGGCTTGGACTATGGACCTCGGAGAAGGGTTCAGTGGAGAGGAGCTGGCGGGTGGTTTGGCTGCTATCCCGTCCTTAAGTGTGATGGTGCTCCACAGGGATACCCAGTTTAAGATAATGCGTCGCCTCTATTATGCCCCTCTTCGGGCGTGGCGTGCGGGGGTGGGGGATAGTCATGGTTGTCCTCGCTGTGGCGGGCCCAGAGCCACCTTGGGCCACATGTTTTGGCATTGCCCACGGGCTCAGGTCTTCTGGAGGCAGGTATTGTTGTATTTGACCACCTGTTTGCAGCAGCCTCTCCATTTGAATGCTAAGAATCTTGTGTTAGACCTTTGGGAGGAAACGTGGGAGGGCGACTTGGGGCGAGGTAGCCTGCGCTGGGTATGGATAGTGTTGATGACTGCTCGTATGACTGTGCTACAACAATGGTTGGATGCGCGAGGTCCTACTTATGGTCTTTGGAGGTTACAGCTACATCAGATTTTGCTCATGGAAAAGATGCATGCCTGTGGGAAGGTGCGGAGATGGAAGTGTTTCCTGGAAGCCTGAGGCCCCCATTTAAATATGCTACCTTGGAGGGCTCGTAGTCGAATTTTGAGTGGGCTCTGAAGGCTCAGGTCTGGGTTTAGTGTTCTTCCTTCTTAGGAGATGGCCTGCCGGTCCTGGGATGGATGCAAACCCTGTTATGTGGGAAGGTGGGAGGTAGGGAGGGAGGTGGGGGGGGGAGGGGAGATATAGTGGGCATTGTTCTGTAGAGCGGCCGTCTAACTGATGGAGTTGGGCTCAGGCGAAGAGTTCACCCTGGGCCTGCTCATGTTCCCATCTATCTCTTACTATTCTGTTGGGCTTGCTGGGACATGTGTGCTGGTATGTTTGGGTTTGGAGGGACGGAAGGGGAGGATTGGGAGGGGGGCTTTCTACAGTTGTACCATGGTTGTACCCTTTTTTTCTGTATCATTTGCATTTTGTAACATACATTTGGGAGTCACTGTTTCATTGGTTTTTTTGTACTTTGCCTTGTTGTATTATGACTCCTATTGTGGCGTTGTGTCTGTTGCTTTTTGGTTGGTTGAATAAAAGATTTCAACATAAAAATGTAGCTATAGCAAAAAAACGCTAGAGGACACACATGCATGAGGTCACTGAAAATTGTGCTGACAAAAGAAGACAACGCCAAAAAAGAGTAAACAGAGCCGCAGAAAACAGAAGCCCCAAAAACAGAATCCCAAGGCCAATCAGGCAGATAGGGTTTCCCTATTAGGGAATCCCCAGATGTCCACACTAGCCTGGAGAGGCCCGACTTATGAAGGTCTTCAATTGAAGCTGCTTTATTCAAAGCAGCAGAAAGCCAATTGAATTCCCATTTAAATCAATAGGGAAAGGTGACATTTTACTTATCAGTTAATGCCTTTCCTTGAGTCCTGCTAGACCAGTCTAGACAAGTGGATTGTGTTCCCCTGCCAGATTATTGGTGGAGACAAAGAACCAACGAAAAGCCCAGATTTCAATGACATCACTCCCACGCCTCTATTTGCCTCAGCCACTAGAGGTGTCTTCAGTATTTGTCGCAAAGCATATGACAGAAACATTAGAAAGTATTCGGTCTGCTTTCAGAGGGTAGTTACTAAACAACTGTATTATAAAAGGTATCCCTCTAGTAAAATTAATCAAAGCTGACGTATCATAATCCACTAGATACAATCAAAAACTTCTTATTCTTATGCCAATTCGTTTGTCTTATTATAAACCACTGGTCTCAGACTATAGCGTGTACTGCTCAGGAACATGTCTCAAGAGCTACGTGCTACAGTGACATCAATGACCAGGTTATCATGTTTTAAAGTATGGCTTGAAAAGATGTCATGTACCAAATTTTGGGATTCTTAAAAAAATCAGACTTATCTTAAATATTGATCCAGTTTCAGTATTTGCCACTATTGCAATTACCCCAACGCCACCTCTTCGGTATCCGATGTACGTTTCGTTGCTTCTTCAGGGGGCTTGCAAAAAATTGGCTCTACATACAAAAGAAAATGCAGCAATTACTATGTTAGACATATTGTTTCATGAAAGTAGAGGCAGAAGATAACTACTTTCATGAAACAATATGTCTAACATAGTAATTGCTGCATTTTCTTTTGTATGTAGAGCCAATTTTTTGCAAGCCCCCTGAAGAAGCAACGAAACGTACATCGGATACCGAAGAGGTGGCGTTGGGGTAATTGCAATAGTGGCAAATACTGAAACTGGATCAATATTTAAGATAAGTCTGATTTTTTAAGAATCCCAAAATTTGGTACATGACATCTTTTCAAGCCATACTTTAAAACATGATAACCTGGTCATTGATGTCACTGTAGCACGTAGCTCTTGAGACATGTTCCTGAGCAGTACACGCTATAGTCTGAGACCAGTGGTTTATAATAAGACAAACGAATTGGCATAAGAATAAGAAGTTTTTGATTGTATCTAGTGGATTATGATACGTCAGCTTTGATTAATTTTACTAGAGGGATACCTTTTATATGACAGAAACATGGCAAGCCTCACACAACCTCAATCGTGGGCAACAATGAGTGATCAACAGTAGAGAACTATGTACAGGAAATCATAAACCTAAGGCTGTAGTCCAGACAAGTGGAATGTACGAGAAAGAAGACACAACAGCTCACAAAACTCAGAGTCAAAGGCCTAGTCTGCTCTCGTTTCAACATCCAAGCAGAAATGTTTGACAAAAAGCGGAACGTGATGCCCATGTTGCTGCCCAACAAATGTTTGCAGGAGCTACCAAACACTGCTCTACCCTGTCCATGAGGATCCCTGTGCTCAGGTTGAATGGGCACGCAAACCCTCTATAACCAGCCGGTTCTGTAACAGATATGCAGAGGCAAAGGCCTCCTTAATCCAGCGCCCCAAAGTTGACCGAGCCACTGCGTCACCCCTTGCGTGGGTCAGCAAACAGCACAAAAAGATGGTTGAACTTACGAAAGGAATTTGTACCCTCCAAGTACCAGAGAAGCACCCTCCAGACAACTACAAGGCAAATATCCTTCTCCTGACACTACTCCTTGAAGGAAGAGGGCACGCATACCACCTGGTTCACATGAAGGGGAGAAAGCACCTTAGGCAAAGAAGGCAGGCACAGCCCAAATGGAAGTAGCCTCTTCTGAAAATGACAGATAAGGACCTTGGCAAGAGAGTCTGCAGCTCAGAAATACACCTTGTGGCATAAATCACAAGATGACTACACTGCCTTGAGCATCAAATCCTTCAAAGTAGCACACTTCAAGGGCTCAAAGTATGCCACCATCAGGGCTTTGCCGGGCCCTGCCCACCAGATACAGATCCCAGAAAGGGATCACAGACTGGAGAGGACAACGCAGATACCAAACCCTCTGGAAAAAGCACTAGACATCTAGGTGCAAGGGTAGAGACATCCCAGCCACTGGGCCTTGAACAGGCCAAAAGCTGCTACATGAACTTTCAAAGAGAAAGGCCCTTCTTCAGGCCATCCTGTAGAAGGCCAACAGAGATAGCAGCTTGGCTGCCTCAGGAGCCAACTGCCGAGTGCCACGCCATTGCGCAAAGAGGCACCAGATCCGCACATATGCTAACTTGGTAGACCTCCATCGGCTCAGATGGTCCTGGAGGACCCGGTTTCCTTCTTGCTTATGTCTTGGCTCCTGAAAGGAGATGGCTATCATGTAAGGGTCACTATTCCCTTACATGCTAGCTGTCTCCTTCCAAGAGCCAAGCTGTAAGCAAGAGAACCAGTTCCTCCAGGACCATTGGTCCCTGCGCAATAGGCCCCGAGATGGAGGCAACCAAAGAGGAGGTGCCTGCAGGAGTCACATCAGGTCTCCAAACCATGCTCTTCTCAGCCAATCTGGCGCCACCAGTACAATCCTGCCAGATGGTATTCTACATGCCAAATCTCACACCCCCAACCAGTGGCCACAGAGGAAACTTGTACAGCTGGTGCCCTCTGACCCTGTCTCCGTGTGGCAGCTGAAGAAGCAGCCGACTTTGGCACTGGAGCGGGTCACCATCAGATCTATTTCAGGGCAACCCCAGCAGCAAAGAATCAACATAAACTGAAATGCTTCCTGACTCAACTTCCATTCTCCAGGAACCAGAAAATGCTGGCTGAGGAAGTCTGCTTCCACATTGTCCACCCCGGCAATATGCTGAGCCGACAAGGCTAGGAGGTTCTTCTGTGCCCAAACAGGAGAACCATCTCCAGAGCCACCACTGCACTCTTCATGCTGCCTTGCCTATTGACATAAGTTACCATTGTGGCATGGTCTGAAAACAATCAAACTGCCCAGCCCTTGATTAGAGGCCAGAAACACAGAAGAGTCAACCTGATGGCCCTTACCTCGAGATGGTTGATAGACCATACTGCTTCCCTGCAGTTCCAATGGCCCTAGGCAGTATGGTCTTGGCAACGGGCATCCTGGCCCAAGAAACTGGCATCCGTTGTCAGGAGGATCCAGGAGAAATCGTACAGTAGCACACCCTTCCTCAGATGACAGGGCTGCTGCCACCATTGCAGGCTAGAGCCTGCGCTCAAACTCCTGAGGACTCAGGGACCACAGAGTCCACAAGGACCATTGGAGCGGTTCCATGTGAGCATGCGCCCACAGCACCATCTATATGGTTGTTGCCATTAATCCGAGGAGCTGAAGAGAATCCCAGACTCTGGGATCCTGCTGCACACAGAACTGCACCAGGAAATCCAAGAGACTTTGACGTTCTCCTCTGGCAGGAAAACTCTGCCCACTTGAGAGTCAAAACGTGTTCCGAGAAAAACTCCTTGGCATTACAGCCACCACCACCATGACCTGGGAGAATATTCTCAGGGTGGTGGAAAGCCCAAAAAGGAGGGCAGCAAACTGATAGTGAGAGCAAAGCATGGCAACATGCAGATACTTTTGCAGATTGCCTGGATCGGGGATATGAAAATATACCTAACCAGATCCAGAGAAGCCAAGAACTCCCCTAGTGCACTGCCCGAATCATGGAGCGCAAGGTTTCCACCCGAAAGCACAGGATGTGCAAGCGTTAGTCAACCTGCTTGAGGTTCAGAATGGGCCAGAAGGACCATCCTTTTAGGCAACATGAAATAGATGCAGTATCTGTCCTAGCCCCACTCATCTTGCAGGAAGAGCATCATAGACTTTAGGTACAGCAACGTTTCCAAAGTGATCCACACAATGGCACTTTTGATCGCAGACACACAAGGGTAGATGACTAAGGCATCCAGAATCGTCTCTTTGCATTCCAGGACATAGCCTATTCTGACCTGTCAGCTTTCCATAAGGCAATTAAGACATCTATTCCAGCTTTCATTTGACCATGTAACATAACCCATTATGGTCTTCCATCCAATGCCCAGCTCCCTTCAGCTTGTAAATCAGTTCACTTGTACTAAAAACATCTGTTATTGATCACTGTGTTAAGTTCTTGCTTCCATAATGTAAGTTAATATTGCGTTAACTTATGTTCACTTGTTCATTGTAATCTGTTCCATGTAATGTAATCTGTTCTATGTAATGAAGAGTTCTTCTGTAAAATTGCGCTAATTATAAATAGTGTGGTATATAAAACTAAATAAATAGCCAAACTGAATGGTGTCTAGCACCCAGAGATCCTTGGTAATCCGGAATGATCCAGGCTCATTCCTGGGAAAAAAAAAAACGGCAAAGCCTACCCACACAACTGAGGAACAAGGGAATGGGCCCCAAAACTTTCATTACACAGCTCAGGAGGGTTCTCCTCTAGAAGGGGCAGAGTCCCTGGGCCCACACTCCACGAAAGGACAGAAAACAAGCCCGAAGCCCAGAAGCAGAGGAGAAGAAGGGTTTTCCACGTCAGTAACAAGAGATCCCCGGAAATCTAGAGACAGTTCACCCTCAGTAGATGGGCAGAGGCTAATGAGAAGGGGGCACCAGCCTGCTTCACGGGCCCCCTTGGACCTGTCTTCCAGAAGGTGGTAGATTTTGTCTCACCCAAGTCTTTCACCAGCTTCTCCAAATCAGCTCCAAGCAGAAGCTTCTCCTTAAAAATGAGATGGGCCAACAGGGCTTTAGAAGATTTGGCTCCAGTACTGGAAAGCAGACACATTTGCCATGACATTGTCATCAGGGCAACATCCATGGCCATCAAACATACCAGGTCATACATGGCATCAGAAAGGAAGACCGTAGCAAACTCCAAAAGCGGGATAGTATCATCCAGCAGAAGAGACCGAATCCACTGGAGCAAGGCTCAAGATGTCAGGCTGGTGCATATTGCCAGCTGCAGAATAGCCATCACCATAGCAAAACTGTGCCCTCAAACACAAAACCACATTACGGTCCAGAAAATCCTTTAAGACCAATCCGCCTTCCACAAGGATGGTGGTCAGTCTGGTAACCACCGTGACCTGCGCATTCACTTGGGAATGCCAAACCACTCAATGCACTCCTCCAGGAGAGAGTGGAGTTCTTACACACCCTTAAACCTTTAGGCAGGAAGTCAGGAGAGTCCCACTTCAACCGGATCATATCCTTGATCACATCCAGAAATGGGAAGATAGTAGTGGATTTTCAAACCCCTTGAAGGAACGGGTGTACCTTCAGCTCCTGCTCCATGCCATAAACATCTCTTAAGTTCAAGGTAGATGAGACCCTGGCAATCAACACCACCAGCTACTCCTTCCAGAATAGGCAGATCACACCAACCTCCTCACAAAATTCTGAATGCGAGAGTACTTCTATATCCACATCAGAGCCCAGTACCGAGCCATCTGAATCAAAATCATAGTCAAAATTCTGGATAGCTCCCAGCTGTTCCATCTCCAGGGGGCACCCCATATCGGAAACACTTAAAGGCAACCTACAGGGCTTCTACTCTCTGCCTGCCCCACACGAGACTGCACCTGGGGGGCACCACCCAGAGGCCCAGGATCTGAATTTCCATGGCAGAAGGACCAGGCCTGCTGCAAAAAAGAAAGAATTCCATGGAGAACAATCTGGAGTCTGGAAGCTCTCCTCTTGGAAATAAGCCCCCAACACCAGGGGGTAAAGCCACCACAGACCCTCTAGAGGACTGGCTCACAGCACGATCACTAATCCTCCAGCCAGCTGGATATCCTTACCCATAGCACCATCTGTCACCTCCTGCCCTGAGGCAGGTACGGACTAATCGCATCCCCCAGATGAAAGAGGTGGAGCAGGCCCTACAGGGACGGCTTGAACTGCCATGCAAGAAAAGCAGAATCCAGAATCTAGAGATGAGACACCTTGCTTGCCACAGGTCAAACAACTTATCCTCAATAAGGTCCCAACTAGATAGATTGTATGATTTGGTTACCAATTGGTTTGGGATATTGCCAGGTCAAACATTTCCTAGAAGACAGACAGAGTTAAGGCAAATATCACAACAGCATGCGCTAAGTCTGTGGCAGCTGAAAGGTGCACGTGAAGTGCACTTTTAGTGCAATGCTTGTTACAGGCACTAAAGTAGAAACCTGCTTTGGAGTCCCTTGAGCAGAACATGCATATAGACCATGCGACCGCCAGGCACACAAGAAGAAAAAGCTATTAATGCATGCAGAAAACAGTGGGAAACTTAACACTGCACCAACGGTCGTCAGCAGTCTACCCCAAATTGCATCCCACCCAGAAAGAACGGGA
Source organism: Ichthyophis bannanicus (assembly GCA_033557465.1). NCBI lineage: Eukaryota > Metazoa > Chordata > Amphibia > Gymnophiona > Ichthyophiidae > Ichthyophis > Ichthyophis bannanicus. The sequence goes on from CM066032.1 coordinate 647,610,185, forward strand.
GCCCCCAAGAAGGACAATGACAAGGTCAAGCCTTGGTACTTACCCCCTGAGAGCCCCACTCAAAGGATTCATGCTGGACTCAGCTCTTCTCCCATGATACTGTTTCAATAGCTTTTGCAGCACTGCATTTAAGGTGGCTGGCAGGCAGAGCCCTCCAAGAGTCTTCTACAATCTTCAGGAGAGAGTAGGGAGGAACAGAGGGAGGGGACACAGATTGTGCAAGACTGCTACACTCTTCCAGATCTTTCCAGTTTTGTGGCTGCTCAACAAGCTCTTATCATAAGACTGTGGAGATGAACTACCGTATTTTTCGCACCATAAGACGCACCCGACCATAAGACGCACCTGGTTTTTAGAGGAGAAAAATAGGAAAAAAAATATTCTGAACCAAATAGTGTAATAAAATATTTAATAAAGTATAACAGAATAATATTTGAACCATATAAACTGAACAGCAGTCAACAGTGGCATTAAGAACCATTATCACTGTCATTAACACATAAAGACAAAGGTTTGAGTACTCTAGTCTTCGGAAAACCCCAAGAACTCTTCTTCGCTAGAGTCAGAATTCATGAAGCTCATTTGGTCACAATCACGGACATCACTTTCTTCGCTGTCTTCGTATAAAATACAGTCTTCACTTCCATCTAAGGCAATTAAACTGGGAACCTCAAAAGCCAAACTTAGAATATACAACACTGTAGAAATAAAACTATAAATTGATTTCCTCTTGTATTAAATAAAGTGCAGACGTTAAAGATGCACATTTCCAAGAGCTGACATATTTCAGTTAATAAATTCAAAATAAAGAGATATTTTTCTACCTTTTGTGCATTTTTTTTTCAGTTGCAATTGTTCCAGCCACTTTCTCTTCTGGTTTTCTTCGTGTCTTCTGCTAACGCTCCATTGTCTGCTGTCCATTTGTCCTTTCTTCTTTCCTAGTTTTTTTCCATTCTCTCTACATCTGCTTTAACATACTAATCATTCTCCTTTTGCTCTTTCCTCATTCCTATTTCATCCACTCAAATTTTACCCCTCCATCCTCAATCCCCACTTACTCTCCCAATACCCGGCCAATTGTAGATTTTTCTTCCCTCCCACACAAAATATATTTCCCCTCTCCATTTCACTCTCCCAGCCCCATCCCATTCTAATCGTCCCCCAACATCAACTCCCTTCTAGCTCCTGCCCCACCCAGCATGCGCTCCCTTCTAGTCCCCGCATCATCAGCCCATTTCCAGTCCTAGCTCCCTCCCCTCACAGCCCATTTCCTTTCCAAGCCCCCTCCCCATCAGCCCATTTCCATTCCAAGCCCCCTTCCACTCAGCCCATTTCCATTCCAAGACCCTGTCCCCATCAGCTATTTGCAGTTCAAGCTCCCCCTTCTACTCGGCCCCTTTCCAGTCGTAGCCCCCCCCCCCCATCAGCCCATTTCCTTTACAATCCCCCCTCCCCATCAGCCCATTTCCATTCCAAGCCCCCTTCCACTCAGCCCATTTCCATTCCAAAACCCTGTCCCCATCAGCTATTTGCAGTTCAAGCTCCCCCTTCTACTTGGCCCATTTCCAGTCCTAGCACCCCCCCCCAGTCCATTACCAGTTCTAGCCCCCCCCCATAGCCCATTATCAGTCCTAAGCCCCCCAACAGCCCACTTCCAGTCCTAACCCTTCCATCGCCCCATCTTCATTCTTAGCCCCCCCATAACCCCATTTTCAGTCTTAGCCCCCCAATCAGACCACCTGCAGTCCTAACCCCCCATCACCCCATTTTCAGTACTATCCCCCCATCACCCCATTTTCAGTCCTAACCCCCCCCCCCATTACTAGTCCTAACCCCCTCCCCCCCATCAGCCCAAGTAAATTTAAAAATGAAAAACAAACCCTGGGCTTCTGCTGCTGCCGTGGCAGCAGCAGAATCAACTGTCCCGCGGCCCCTTCCCTTCTGCCCGGCAAGGCATCTTCTGAGCTCCATCAGCGGCAGCTTTCAGGGCCGCGAAGAGAAGAGTGATTTCCCTCTCGCGGCTCTGTTAGCCTGCCGGGGCTGATGGGAATTCCCATCAGCCCCGGCAGGCTTAACAGAGCCGCGAGAGGGAAATACTACTCTCTTCGCGGCCCTGAAAGCTGCCGCTGATGGAGCTCAGAAGATGCTTTGCCGGGCAGATGGGAAGGGGCCACGGGACAGTTGATTCTGCCGCTGCCATGCAGCGGCAGCAGCAGCAGAAGCCGGGGGGGGGGGAGGGATGATGCAGTCCCCAGGGACATGGAAGGTCCCAGGGGACCCGCTGCCGCTCTGCAATTTCTTCTATTCGCACCATAAGACGCAGGCACTTTTCCTCCCACTTTTTGGTGAAGAAAAAGTGCGTCTTATGGTCCGTAAAATACGGTAATTTTCCTTCCTCCTATGGTTACCGAAAAGATTGCAGTCTAGTGGAGCCTCCCACATCGCACTCAAGTGTATCGTCCTTAACCCTTTCCAGGCCGAGCCCATAACTCTCGGGATCCAAAATTCTGACTAAATATTTCTATCAAATGGTATATAATACATGACCATAGCAGAAGGAAAATCACTATTAGAACATATTGAATAAGATGGATACAATTTTCCTGAAATATGCAAAAATTAACCCGGCTGCAGAATGTGGATTAAAAATTTAAAGTAGGCCTGGTTCACAAACATTTAATCAATCTTTTCCTCTCCATCTTCAGATTTTCTTCAGAGAGAGGAGAAAATCCATCCACTATCTGCTGGAGAGAAAGAAATACTGAAGGGACCTCTGGTGGCTGAGGCAAATAGAGGCATAGGGGTGATGTCATTGAAACCTGGACTTTTCAGTAGTTTTGTCTCCACCAATCTGCTGGTGGGGGAACACAACCCACTTGTCTGGATTGGTCTAGCATAACGATATGGAAAAGGGACTTAGAAAAAATAGGCATAAAAATATCAAATATCAGATTAGGACAGCAAGAAGAGGGTGTCTCGCCTGATTTACCAACCCCCTTCAGGGTCCCCGTGGGGCTCTCCTGCTCCTCTTCTGGCCCACCAGCACGCAAATCTTGCAGAAAACAGCGTGAACATAGGGTGGCTGTATGCCCCAGGAGACATGGGCATACACCACTCCAAGCCATTGGGCCTTTCAAGATTCATTCCAAGGCCTCAGCAAGGAGAATCAGGCCTATCTTCACTGTTGAACCAGTCCGCACATTTTTCCACCTGCTGGAAGCAGACAATACTGGCTTCTCTCAGTGCTATACTAGAGGATATCCCAAGTTATGACATCCTGTTGTGGGTTGCTGTATGCTGGGAATATGCAAATTCTATGCTGTGAATTTTGCTATTTTTGATAAATTGATTGCCTTTTGCATGAAGAGTTTGCAAGTGAATCCCGTATGATAATTTTATATGTATACATTACTCCTGATGCAGGCAATAAGCCAAAATACAGTTGTTGGGTCACTAATAGTCTATGGAACTACATCTTGGACGTTTTAGTCTGATTTGCCTCTACCTCTGTTTTTCTTAATGCACAGTAGCCATTACCATGGGCCCATGCTAATGGTTAGTGTATACTAAATTCCATGTTAACTGCTTTGCGCACTTCTGCAAATATATCCCATAATTAGGATAATTTATATAAAACGAGTGATAAATTCCAGGTTCAAGTTTAGACCAACATCAAGGCATATGACAGTTTCCATCTTTGAAAGATTATTTCACACATATAAGAGGTATCTTATGCTGGATAAGAGAAGTATAAGAACATAAGAAAAGCCATGCTATATCAGTCCAAGGTCCATTGAGCCCAGCATCCTGTCCAAGTCACAAATACAGGAGATTCCAACAAGCATTCTCATAGGTCATTTTCAAAGATGAACAATGGCTCTCCCACGTCTACATGGCTAATAAGTTTTATGGATTTTTCCTTCAAGAACTTCTCCAAACTTCTTTTGAACCCTGTTATGTTAGTTGAACCGCACTATGCATTCATTTTAACAGGATCCTAACTTAATACATTTCAGAAATCATGTTAGAAAGGCTTTTCTTATGTACTCGTTTCTAAAAGAATGTGCTGAATACTGTGGCGGGCGTGCATCCACCAGGTGGTCGCCTAGTGAAGACAGGCTCCCATCTTGTATCTTTTAGCTTTAAACGTGTAGTTGTGTATAAAAGCAGTCCAAGTGGTTTTAAAGCAACACAGGAATTTTTATTGATTTTTAACTTGGTGCAGTTTAGTAACAGTCCTTTGTAGAAGATTCCAAACTCAGCAACAGAAAACAAGGATATTTTCTCCCAAATAAAGTTCTTTACAAACAGTGTGTTTCAGTGGCATTATTTACAAGGAAATGTCTATCTCCAGGAACAAGCAGGAATGAGTCTTCACATATGGGTACGTTGGTACCGATGGAGCCTGCGCGGGAACGCAACCCCAGCTTCCCAAAAAGGAAAGCTTTTGGGAGCATCCCACAGCGCCTGCGTGCTGCCTTCCCGCCTTTCCTAACCATCTCTCCTCAGTTCTTCTTTGCCGCGGAGCCAGCAGGTCGAGCCCTGTCACTGCTGAAGAAGTTCTTTATTTTATTTTATTTCTTTGGTCGCGTGTCTGCCTTCCCCGACTCCGGACCGGTACCGCCGGTCTTTTTCTCTTTCTTTCTTTAAAAAAATAAAAATAAAAAAATATCTATTTTTTCTTCACTTAGTGTATTCTCTTCTTGGGCCTCAGGGCCTACAAGAAAATTTCCCTCATGGAAAAACCAGCCTCCGGGTTTAAAAAATGTACTAAGTGTAGCGGTACTATTTCTGTTACAGATACCCATGAATGGTGTCTTAAATGTTTGGGTCCTGAACACTCCATTCCGGATTGTCCGTCCTGCTCTCTAATGTCTAAACGGGGGTTACAGAACCGAGCAGCCAAGCTCCATGTGCTGTTTCCTGCTGATGCACCGTCGGTAGCATCGACATCTTCCAGGTCTTCTTCTCCTGATGGATCTCAGGTAACCAAACATAAACCTAGCAGGTCCTCGATGGGTAGATCTCCCTCTAAGCATCGAGATGCCTCCGGGCTTGCCCTTGAGGATCCTGCGCCAGCAAAACAACCCCGGCGGGAAGCTCCGGCTTCCAAAGCTCCTCCTATGGGGTTACAGGTTGACATCGATGGCACGGCCTCGACCGATCACCTGTTAGATTGCTCTGGGGTACCGGCACAATCTCCCGGTACCGACTTCCAGGCATTCATGGCGTCGATGGATCACAATGTTCTGTCCATGCAGCAGGCTATTACGGCCTTCATTCAAGCTGCGACGCCGCTGGTACCGAAACAAACTCCATTCTCGGTATCGGCTCCGGTACCGGCCCCAGCACCGATACCGGTACCGACTGCATCGAAATCGACCAGGATACCGGCTGCAGCGATTCCTTGTCCAGGGCTGCTTACCAGTACCGGGGACGCCCGATGTCGATACTGCTCGATACGCGTATCGAGCGTTGGAAGAGCACCCTGACAGGCGATACTTCGATTCCTCTGATGATTCTGATACATCAGACGAGTCTCCTGAAGTATCCATAGCCCTTCCTGAAGACCTTCTTCTCCAAAAAGAAGAATGTCTCCTCCAGAGGATTTGTCCTTTCAAGACTTCATAAGAGAAGTAGCTAAAGGACTTTCTATTTCAGTAACTTCTGAATCAGAGCCTAGAGCTAAAAAATTGGATATTTTAGGCTATTCTAGAGCTCCTAAAGAGGCAGTCACCTTACCAATTCATGAGATTCTTTATGAACACATGATTGATCTATGGGAGACTCCTCTCACTCTCTCTCCTCATTCTCGTAGATTGGACACTATGTATCGTGTCCCTCCTTGTCCTGGATTTCAAAAAACTCAGCTTCCTCACCATTCCATTGTGGTGCAGTCAGCTATGAAGAGGATAAAGAGTACAAAGAGACACTCTTCTGCTCCTCCAGGAAGAGAATGCAGGACCTTGGATGCCTTTGGTAGGAAAATCTTCCAAGCCAGTATGCTTATTGCCAGAATCAACTCATATGGCCTTTACATGGGTATGTTTCTAAAGGAAGTTGCACAAAAACTGCACACTTTCCTCCCTTTTCTTCCAGAGGATAAAAGGGAGGAATTCCTCATTTGGCTTAAGCATACCCAAGACATTTCAAAGTTTTCCAACAGGGCAGCCTTTGACTCCTTTGAAGGTGCCAGCAGAGCCTCAGGCATTGCCATAGCTGCTCGCAGAATTGCTTGGCTCCAGGCTTCTGATTTAGAGCCCTGGGTTCAAGATGGCTTAGGAAATCTTCCCTGTACAGGTGAAAACCTATTTGGCAAAGAATGGCAAATAAAAGCCACTCAAATGGATGCAGAAAAAACTCTGCTCTGGATAGACTTTCAAAGTCAACCTCCATTCCTGCCAAGAAAAAGCCTTTTAAAAAGTCTCTCTTTAAAAAGGGCAGATTTCCTTCTACTTCTGGCCAACAATCTTCTACAGGTCGCTTTGCCACTAAGCGTCAGCAACCTAAACAGGCCAGGCCTAAGCCTACAGGGGCTGCTGCAACTCAGCAGGCCCAACCTCTTCAGGGTTTTTGACTTGATGCTAGAGAACTTAGCCTTTCTGGCTCTAAAGCAGCCAGAGCCTCTCACCATTCCAGGAAGGTTGGCTCATTTTGCTCCCAGATGGGAGCAAATAACATCAGAGCAATGGACCCTCTCCATCATAAGAGAGGGCTACAAGCTTCATTTCTCAGACCTTCCTCCCCACACCATGGTGAGACACTTCAATTATCCCACATCTCTTCTCGACCTTCTAGGTCAAGAGGTAACTACCCTTCTTGCCCAAGGGGCAATAGAAGAAGTTCCTCTTCTTCATCAAGGGTCAGGATTCTACTCCCCCTATTTTCTCATTCCAAAGAAGACAGGGGGATACAGACCCATCTTAGATATCAGAGAATTGAACAAATTTCTATGCAAGGAGAAGTTCAAGATGCTTTCTCTGGGCACTCTCCTTCCATACCTTCAAAGTCAGGATTGGCTTTGTTCTCTAGATCTCAAGGATGCGTACACCCATGTCCTCATCCATCCCTCTCACAGAAGATTCCTACGGTTTCTTTTCCAAGGAAAACATTACCAATACAGAGTTCTTCCTTTCGGTCTGGCCTCTGCCCCAAGAGTGTTCACCAAATGCATGGCAATAGTTGATGCATTTCTACGAACTCTGGGAATATTTGTCTTCCCATACCTGGACGACTGGCTCATTCGAGCTCCATCTCAGTCAGAGGCCCAGAATTCCTTGGAATGCACAATGCGCATTCTGCAGTATCTGGGACTTGTGGTAAACCTCCCAAAGTCTCAGCTCACCCCTACTCAGTCCCTAGAATTCATAGGGGCCTGGTTGGATATCACTACTGCAAGGGCTTACCTTCCTCAGGCCCGTTGCCATCGTCTAGTGCAGTTAGACTCCCAGATTCAGTCAAAAAGCCACTTAACTGCCCGGGAGATGCTACAACTGCTAGGCCACATGGCTTCCACAGTGCATGTGGTTCCCTATGCTCGCCTACACATGAGAGCAACTCAATAGACTTTGTCCACCCAGTGGACTCAAGCTTCAGGAGCTCTCTCAGACCAAATAGCAACCACCAAACGTCTCTTTTGGTCTCTCCAATGGTGGATGTCCACTCAAAATTTGTTGCTGGGGTCCCCCTTCCAACAGTTGTTGCCCCAAGCAACCCTCACAACAGATTCCTCCCAAACAGGTTGGAGAGCCCATCTACAGGACCTCTCCACTCAAGGCACTTGGTCCCCACAGGAGACCTCCCTTCATATCAATCACTTGGAGCTTCGAGCAGGTTTTCTAGCTCTCAAGGTCTTTCATACCCTCCTCAGCTACAAGACAGTCCTCATTCATACGGACAATCAAGTAGCCATGTTTTACATAAACAAGCAAGGAGGAACTGGCTCTCTGTCGCTTTGCAACGAAGTTTTAAGATTGTGGGCCTTCGCCAGAGAGTATCAAATCCATCTCCTGGCAGTATACCTCCCAGGAGTCCAAATCTCTTGGGCAGACAGACTCAGTCGAGTTCTGCTTCCACACGAATGGTCCCTGCACATGGATCAGGTACTCAGAATCTTCCAAGAATGGGGAACCCCGGACATAGACCTCTTTGCAAGTCCGTGGAATGCCAAACTTCCCCGGTTCTGTTCCAGAATTCCGTGTCAGGGAGTTCAGGCCAAGGATGCCTTCCTCCTCCATTGGGGTCAGGGCTTCCTGTATGCATTTCCACCCATTCCCTTGATTCCCAAGACTCTGTTCAAACTCCAGAGGGATCAAGGATCTATGATCCTCATAGCTCCACGCTGGCCACGCCAAGTGTGGTACCCTCTACTTCTACATCTCTCCCAAGCCCCCTCTCTGGACTTGGGAGCTGCTCCAGACCTTCTGTCCCAGGAGGAAGGGACTTTGTGGCACCCAAACCCCAAGTCCCTACACCTCAGAGCTTGGTTACTGAAGGCCTAGACCTTCAAGACTGGAATCTTTCTCAACAAGTGAAGGATATCCTCCATGCTTCCAGAAAACCTTCCACCAGGCGTTCTTATGCTTTTAAATGGAAAAAGGTTTTCCAGTTGGTGTGCTGAAAAGTGTCTTGACCCTCTAGCACTACCTTTAAATTCTCTGTTAGACTATCTCCTGCATCTTTCCAATGCAGGCCTTAAAACAAATTCAGTAAGAGTCCATTTGAGTGCTATTGCAGCATCCCTTAAGCCCATCAATGGACAACCTATTTCCTCTCATCCTCTCATTGCAAGATTCATGAGAGGCCTAACTTTAACTAAACCTCCCATTAGGCCTCCTCCGGTGGCATGGGACTTAAATTTGGTTCTTGGTCAGCTCATGAAGCCACCTTTTGAACCCTTAGCCACTACCTCCTTGAAGTTCCTTTCATGGAAGGTTATTTTCCTCATTGCAGTTACTTCAGCTCGCCGCATCAGTGAACTGCAGGCATTAGTGGCTAATCCACCTTATACAAGGTTCCATCATGATAAGGTAGTCCTTAGGACAAATCCACACTTTATGCCTTAAGTGGTCTCACCTTTTCATCTTAATCAAGAAGTATATTTACCTGTCTTTTTTCCAGCTCCTCATGCATCCAGTGCAGAGAGGAATCTTCATACTCTGGATTGTAAAAGAGCTCTTGCTTTTTACTTACATAGGACACAGCAACATAGAAAGTCTTCCCAACTTTTTGTTGCTTTTGATCCTTCTCATTTGGGACTCCCAGTCTCTAAGAGAACACTGTCCAATTGGATTGCTCAGTGTATTTCTTTCGCCTACTAGAGTAAGAACCTTTCTCTGGAGAGCCATGTCACAGCTCATAATGTGAGGGCCATGGCCACCTCTATGGTTCATCTAAATTCTGTGTCCATCGACCAGATCTGTCGAGCAGCCACCTGGGCCTCGGTTCATACCTTCACAGCCCATTACTGCTTGGACAAGGACTCCCGCCGGGATGCCTTGTTTGGTCAGGCTGTCCTCAAACACCCGTTCCATTCTTAAACAACTCCTACCCTCCTTCCCTGGATGGATGCCTGAGATCCATAGGAGGAAGTAGACCCCTCTCCAGGGTCTCATATCCTTGGGGATCTCCCAGGCATCTTAGCTAGGGAGTCCCCATATGTGAAGACTCATTCCTGCTTGTTCCTGGAGATAGCACAGTTACTTACCTGTAACAGGTGATCTCTGGGAACAGCAGGAATAAGTCTTCACAACCCTCCCACCTCCCCTAGGAGTTGTATCTCTTTTTCTATCTTTCCTTTCCTCTCTCTCTCTATTGTCTCAGCTTTAAACTCGAACTGAGGAGAGATGATTAGGAAAGGCAGGAAGGCAGCGCGCAGGCGCTGTGGGATGCTCCCAAAAGCTTTCCTTTTTGGGAAGCTGGGGAGCGTTCCCACGCAGGCTCCGTCGGTACCAACGTACCCATATGTGAAGACTTATTCCTGCTGTTCCCAGAGATCACCTGTTACAGGTAAGTAACTGTGCTTTACTTCTTTCATTAGGAAATTTCTCATCTCAGAAACAACAGCTTTATTTGCAGTTAAAGCACACAACGGAACTCAGTAATTCTGTCGGCTCGCTTTAACTGCTTCAGTTTAAAACACTTCTCAGCTGGTCAACACAGAACTCAATTGCATCATCTACTTCTCTTCAACAGACAGAGCTTTGCAAGTTTTAAACTAAGAGATTTCCTTTCTCTCTTTTCAAAGCTTTCAGCTATCATGAACCTGAGAACTGCTTCCTGAGATTCTTCCTAGTATTTTACTTCTTTCAATCAGCAGTAACACACAGAGCACATTCCATTTCAGAGCAAGTGGAATCAGGGTCATCTTCCTTATAATCGACCTCCATTTCTTCCTCTGCACTGCCTGATTGTGGAACTTGAATACGTTCAGGTACTTTAAGGTTTATATGCTTTAACAGCTTAAACAGTTTCTCCCATTGAACTGCCTTTCTTTCTCTTGGTAAAACATCAACAGGCTTTGTTTGCTTGGCTTTATCTACCAAACCCTTCTTCCTGTTCTGCGTGCTAGCAGGTATAACTATCTCCTCAGTATCTGAGTCAGAGTTATAAGCATTAACTCTTTCCAACTTTCCTCTCCTACCTTGGAGCTTAACTGTGGGAGTTTCACAGCTGTGACATCTGTTGGAGGTTGCGTCCTCTGAGTCAGAGCTGCTCAGGGAATCACTGCAGGATTTTCTTCCAGCTTTCCTGGGCTTTCTCAGCCTGAAGATTTGTCTTTCTTCAGAAGAAGCTGAGCCTTCCTGTTCTAGCTTTCTTACAGCCAGCCTTTTGCCCTTCTCTCTCCTAGAAGGAAAGTACTCGGCCTGTCCTCTGGCCTTTCCCCAGCTGCTGCTTCTCAAGCTGTTCCCGTGGCTTCCAACACCTCCAAGGCTTCTAACAGTTCTACCGAGTCTATCACTTTCTGTTTGCTTAACCTTAAATGCTGGGCAGTGTGCCTCCCCTTCTGGCTCCACCCACAGGTGTCCCTTATCCTTACTTAGGGTTGCCATGGAGTCTGGGTGTGGCTTCAGCCTACCTCTGCAAGTGTGGTTTCTTTCACTGCTTTTACTTTTGCACATGTGTTTAGGTGAGCCCATCCCCTTAAAGAAGCAAAAGTTCCTTTTTCCTCTATTTCCCAGGGCTGTGCTACACTCTCCTTACCACAATACCTTTATAGAAGTCTGCATAGGCAGTGATCCTACACACATGTTCCTAGGGACAGAGATGACCCGTGTTTAGGGTATGCAAGTATATTTTGCACAATTTTGAGCAGATACATGTGTATATTTACGTCTGCTCCAGGGTAAGTACTATTGTGGATTGGGAACTGGTTAAAAGGATAGAAAGCAGAGAGTAGAAATGAGACCAATGACATCACCGCATAAGATAGTCACTTGAGATTTTGCTCTCGCCAGCCTGCTATGGAAAAAAAGCTTTAACTGTTTCCTACCTCTGTATTCTGGTGGAAGACTGGTGCCGCTACATCGCCGACCCCCTGGAGATGGCAGGGAAGGCAAAAAGAATAGACTTAAAGGACTTTCTATATGTGGGGGTGCAGATGCCAAAAAAGCTGTACGAGAATGGCAGCCCCAGGAGGGCACACGGCAGAAAATGCTGGCCCGCAGACTTTGGATACAAGAAGCGAATGGAGCCAAGAAGAGGCCACATTAGTGTCTGCAGACCAAGAGTAAGCCTTCCAAGATAGATCTTTAAGCCAGGCTCTGAAACTTGACCTCTCTCAGGTATATGCAGAGGTGATGGCAGGAATCGAGGGCCTGCGCACTGAGCTGGGGGACATGGGCCGGAGGGTATAAGAGGTTCAGGAACGCATACAGCAGCAAACAGAATCAGTGGGGGCCCTGGATAACAAGATAAAGTCCCTGGAAAAGCTTCAAGAAGAGCTGGAGGACAAGGTTGAAGATCTAGAAAACCGGTCCCGGCAAAATAATTTGCACTTCCGTGGCATTGCAGAGGAGCCAACTTATGACGGCTGTGACACAAGCATTATTGCAGCAAAATGGAGTGAACACCGAGCAAATGGATCTCTGGATTGCTCGGGGACACAGGGTAATGGAATGACTGAGGGAGGGGAGATGGGGAGGAGGGGCCTCCCCCCCCCCCCAACAACAATATCAAGACGTTATTGCATGTTTCTATGACTTTGGGGTAAAAAAAAGAGTGGGTTGTTAGTGCCTGCGCCCAGGGACCTTTTCAGTGAGAAACCAATAAAGTGGAAGTTTGTGGATCTCGCACAAGGGACATTGCAAAAACGCCAAAACATGCGTGATGTTTTGCTGAAACTGCATGAAGAGGGCATTAGCTACAGCTGGACTTTTCCTTCTGGGTGTGCATTCACACTTTGTGGGAAACGGCTGCACATGCGGACCTGTGATAAGGCTGTGCATGCCTGTTGGTAGTTGAAATATCAGAACTGGAGCTGGAGCCACAAACAGCAACACAGAAGGCACCTCCAAAGTGGCCAAAGGTATTGCATGAGCGGCAGAGAATCTGGAGGCAAGGCTCCTGCTGTGGCTATGGAGGAACAGACTTGACCAACTGGCCACTGGTAAATGCAGACCTTGATGAGGGGGTTTGGAGAGAAGGCAGTTGGCTACTCTTGAGTTATCAGAAGCCACAGCATTTGGATTATGCCAAACAGGCAATTCATTGTGCAAGTTCTGCATGTGGTGATTTTGTATGCCTGTTTGCTACTGTGGTGGGGGGAGGCGGTGCAGGGTGGGTGAAGGAGAGATACCAATGGAGCTTTATGGATGGAGAGGTGGGAGGGTGGAAGATGGGGAAAGTTTGGGTGGGTCAGGAGGAGTGAGTAGGCCGTTTGAGAGAGTGGCACAGGTCAGGGCTATCCTGTTAGATAGAGAAGAGGGAAGGGATAGCAAAGGGGGGCAGAGGAGATCGAGAGATATAGCGAGTGAGCTAATTGATCTCCCTTAATGTTAAAGGGGCTTAATTCTCCCTTCCAGAGGCAGAAGCTGTATAAAGAAAAGGCACAGCAGAAAGCTTCCATATATCTCCTGTAGGAGACAGCTCTGGAGGAGACATGAGCATCTAGGGGTATGCACAGATCTCTGTGTGTCCAACCTGGTGGAGCAGAGAAAGGCTGGGGTAGCAATTTTTGTGACAGCACAGGAAGTGGCACAGGACAGAGCAGGACAATACTTGATGGCCCATCAGAAGATAGAGAAAAAGTGGTTCTTGGTAGCCAATGTGTATGCCTCCACTGGGACTCGGGGGGGGGGGCGTATTTCTTGCTGAGGGGGAGGTGCAATTGGGGGCCTTGGGAGATGGCTTAGTAATCTATGGGGAGGGGGATTTCAACTTAACCTGAGATCCAAGCAAGGATGCCACAAGTAGGGGAGAGGGAAGGTGAGCGGATAGAATTCCCCTTCAGAAGTTTGTGAGAGCACTAGACTTCATGGATGCATGGTGCTTTTGCAACCTGGGGAGATGCCTGTTTACATTTTCCTCCCCAGTACACGGCTCATACTCAAGAATAGACATGTTGTGGGTGGGGAAAGAGGAGGCTGCAAGAATCCAGGAGGCTAATATTGATGCCAAATGTGGTCAGGTCACGCCCCGGTGATGGCACACTTAAGAATGCTGGGAGAGGAAGAGGGGACTTTATGGATGCTTAAAGATTCCCTGCTGGAAGATCCTAGGGTTCTGTGGGATGTCGAACGGTTATTTCGGAGTATTTCTCAACAAATGACAATGGGGAAGTAGGCTGGGGTACAGTCTGGGATGGCTAAGACTGTACTAAGGAGGGGGGGTCTTCATAAAATGGGGGTCACTGATTAAGCGGGAAAGAACAGAGTGCATACTGTTGCGCTACACTCTCAGTTAGTTTGGTTGGAGGAGGCAGATGCATGGACACCGGGGGATCGACTCCAGGGGCACGTTCTATCTGTGCATGCTCAACTGAATGCCCTCGAAGCAATGGCAATCTGATACAGGATGCAGTTGCTGCGACAGGAATACTTCCAAAGGGATAATAAAGCTGGTAAATATCTTACACGGCAGCTGCGATACCAGAAGTTGTGGCCTCACATTTTGGCAGTTAAAGAGGAAAGGAGAAACTTGGTATACACACAGGTGAAGAGATAAGGGAAGAGTTTTGGAAATTTTTCCAGCATCTCTATGGAGGCGCCGGAACCACCTCCGCGTGAGCAGGTGGAAAACTATCTGGGCTCGGCCCAACTTCAAGTTGAAGTGTGCAGTATGAGAGGCACTGGACAGGGAGGTTGAGGCTAGTGAGGTTCTCCAAGCTATAAAGGTGTTAAAGAATGATAAGGCCCCTGGTCTGGATGGCCTCACAGCGTGATTCTAAAAGAATATAGGGGGTCTGATGCTTTAACACCTTGTGAGGCTCTTTAACCTGCCCAGAGAGGGAAGGGCCTTGGTGGTGACAATGGGTTGGGCTGGCATCTCTCTTATCCCAAAGGAGGGGAAATACCCACAATCCTGCACATTGTGCTGACTTCTTTCTGCTGAACCTAGACATGAAATTATTAGCTACGATTATGGCCACCCGATTGAATCGAGTGGTCCTCAACCTTGTGCACAGGAATCAGGCCGGCTTTATGCCCAGCAGGCAGGTGGTAGATCACATGCACAAGATTCTTAACCTCACCTGGGCGGCACAGCAAGTGAAAGCACCCGCACTGCTCTTAGCCCTAGATACTGAAAAAGCATTCGAACACAGCTCATGGGACTTTGTTTGCCGTTTTAGAAAAAAAAACTGGGCTTTGGGGAGGGTTTTATGGGGTGGGTGCAGGCCCTACACTGGCAACTGCGTGCATGTGAAAAGGTCTATTCCTCCTTCTTTCCCCTAAGCCAAGGCATCGTCAGGGATACCCCTTATCGCCCTGTTTGCACTCACGATGGAGTCACTAACGGCATGAATCAGACTGAGTCAAGATATCCAAGAAGCATCGGGTGTGGGGGGGGCGGGGTAGGATTACCGAATCTGCTTGCTGATGTCATCTTAGCAATCACTCGCCCCAGAATTTCTCTCCTACTTTTAAATGTGGAAATTACAGGAATATGGACACTTCTCAGGGTTTAGCTTAAACTAGGGCAAGTCTGAAATTCTGAAACTCACTGTCCCAGAAGAAATGCGCCGACAGCTGCAGCTTTCCAGGCCATTTCAGTGGGTAAAAGAGTCTATTCATTACTTGGATGTTCGAAGTGGGCATGATTACAGAGATCTTTAGGACCTGAACTATAAGAAGCTAGTGCATGAGGTTGAAATCCAATTATCCAGTTGGGAAAGGAGATTACTACCTAGCCAGGAAAGCTTTGTGGCAGTGACGATTATGCTCCTCCCACATTTTCTGCATCTTTTCCAGGTTCTGCCGGTCGAAGTTCCAGCTAAGATTTTGCAGAAGGTGCAAAAACAGGTTATTTGCTTTATCTGAAACGGGCGACCACCCAGAATAGCCCTGTTGACCCTGCAGAGGGCCACCTTTTTAAATATTATCTTTATCTTTATTCACATTTGATATACCACCCACGCCAAGGCATCGGGGCGGTTTACAATAAGATATCCAAACATTGCTGCAGAAAGAGAAAAGAACGCCATATTGAGACAGGACAGAAGAACAGATAACAGCAGAACATAGACAAACTAAGGGGTCATTCTTTGATGTCAAAAGCTTGTTGAAATAAGTGAGTTTTTAAGAGTTTCTTAAAAGTTTCATAAACAGATTCTAAAACAGAGGGAAGGGGGAAGGGCATTCCAGAGTGCTGGGCCGAGAAAAAAAGAATGCAGCGTGTTGAGTCTGTTCCAGATGTGCTTGAGAGGGGGATGGAAGAGTGAGGCGGTTTGCATGAAGGGAGCGTAACTGGCAGTTGATGAATAGAGTGCCTGATGGGTTAGAATTAATATTTTGTATTTGACCCGAAAACGGAGTGGCAGCCAGTGAAGTTTAAACAGAAGAGGAGTAACATGATCTGAATGACGAGCATTCAGAGCAAGTCGCACAGCTGTATTTTGGAGTAATTGAAGACGTTGAAGTTGATAGATGGGTAAATTAGCCAGTGCTCCATTACAATAATCTAGTCTACTAATGACTAGAGCCAACAGTAGAGTGACGAGGGATGTTGAAGGCAGAAAGGAATGGACTGCCCTGATCTGTCTAAGGGCTGAAAATGAACGGCGTATAAGAATGGATATGTGTTCATGGAAACAAAGAAGAATCTAAGATGACGCCCAAATACCGAAAAGAAGATACTAAAGAGATGGGAGTGAATACGAGTTGTGGAGTAATAGAAGGACATGGGGTACTCAGGGATACCTACATTGCAGTTGATTTTGAAGGATTCACATGGAGAAAAGTGGAAGTAAGCCAAGCCATAATATGGGATAGGCAGTCATTGAGAGGAGAGACATCTATGTTAACTGGGGAGGAGTGAAAGAGAAGAACAATATCATCTGCATACAGATATGTAGAAACTGGGAACTGCTGAATCAAAAAGGGGCAAAGGAGCCAGGAAAATATTGAACAAAGAGGAGAGAACAGAGCCTTGTGGTACCCCACAGGTTAGAGGGACAGGGGAGGATGACTGGTTTCCGGAATGAACAGAGAAAGTACGTGAGCTTAGAAAAGAACGAAACCATTGTAACACCGAGCCATGTAAACCAGCATCATAGAGGTGGGAGAGGAGAGTTCTGTGATCTACAAGATCAAATGCTGAAGATAAGTCCAAAGATACAATTAGGGTGATATCGCCCCGATCATGAACAGAATGAATTTCGTTTAGGAGGGCGAGAAGGACTGTCTCTGTACTGTGTCCAGTATGGAAACCGGACTGGCGAGGGTGCAAGATGTTTGTGGCTTCCACATGAGCAGCTAATTGTTGGAAAACAAATCGTTCCAGGAGTTTAGATAGAAATGGAAGGTTTGATACTGGCGCCAATGCGATTGGACAGAGGGATCCAGTGAGGGTTTTTTAAGAAGAGGACGGACGGACAATTGCAGACTTCCATGGGGCGGGAAAAATGCCCGTAGAAAGGCTACAGTTTATCATAGTCAGGATAATTGGTAGTAATTGTAAGCTAGGCTCCATTAGCCAGCCAGAGGGAATGGGGTCCAGCACACAGGTGGTCTTTCTGGCCTTTGATAGGGACGTGTGTAGCTCGGCAGATGTAATAGGGTGAAACAGCGACCAGGTATGAGCCAGTGCCCTATTCGAAGAGGGAGGGGATGTAGTAGTCAAGTCAGGAAGAGGGACCACGGGCAATAGAGTTGGTGATGGAGAATCAGTAAAAGAGGAACGCAGCTTCTCAATTTTATCACAGAAACATGTGGCCAAAGAAGTCGGGGCCGGTGTCAGAGATACTGTAGACGAAGGAGATGAGATAGTAGAGAGCTTACGAAGGATAGCATATAATTGTTTTGTAGAGTTAGCAGCTTCGGAAATTTCAGCGGTGTAATATGTTTGTTTAGCAGCGGAGACTGCGGACTTGTAACTGGAATAGATCTCTTTGAACCTGATAAAAGTATCTGAGGAAGGGTGTCTAAGCCAAGAGTGCTCTGCGCTCCGAAGTTGGGATTTATGTAAACGAAGACCAGGACTATACCGGGGGGAGTGGGCATGCTTAGATGAAGCGGAAGGGGAATAGGAGCGGAGAGGAGCCACAGAATCTAAACCAGAATTCCATGTGCTGACTTGTGTGTCAGGTGGAAGAAGAGCAAAATCTGCAGGGAAAAGCGCTTGAGCGGCAGGAAAAGACTGAATAGTTGATGGCGTAAGGTTCCAGCGGTAACATACAGAAGAAGTGGTAGCGGTAGAGTCCATTTTGGTAATGTGAGGTGGTAGTGAAGCAGTTAGCTGAACACAATAGTGATCTGACCAGGGGACCTCCAGCGTGGAGACTTTTATAGAAGAGAGTGTGGAATCTGAAGCAGTGAGAACTAGGTCAAGGGTATGACCTGCACTATGTGTAGGAAGCATAACATGTTGGGTCAAGGTAAGGTGATTTACCAGGTTTATTTATTTATTTATTTATTTAACATCTTTTATATACCACACTATTCATAATCAGCGCGGTTTACATAGAACAAGAAAACATCAGACAGAATACAATTATCTGAGTATTTTACATATAACAGGAACAATAACTTGGGTAACCGGGGTAATTATTTACAACAAATAGTAGTCAGTGTAACTATTTACATTTGAAAGATATATTGTATACAAAAGAACCTTGTTAATGTGAGAGAGAGGTGTGAAGTATTGTTGGGATAGCAGAGGTTACGTGGAAAGAACGTGATTGTTGCTATTTGAGTGTGCCAGTGTTACTATGTTCTCTGGGAAATATTTGATGAAAAGGTGATGTTTCAAGGCCTTTTTGAACTGGAAGAGATCAGCGATGGACCTAATGTGTGGTGGGAGGGTGTTCCAAAGTTTTGGAGCGCATAAACTGAAGGCTCGGTTTACTGTTGTAGAGTTGTATCTTAAGGACTCTTTTGGTACCATTAGCATGTTTAATTCCGTGGTTCTTCTTAGCCTGTTGGTAGGGATTGGTTGGATCATCTCTGATAATGATGAGGAAGCGAGTCCTTTTTGAGCTTTGAAGGCCAGGAGTAGAGTCTTGAAGGTGATTCTCGCTTGGATAGGGAGCCAATGTAGTTGTTTCAGGAGAGGTGTTACATGTTCTGTTTTAGGTACCCCGAAAAGCACTCTTGCTGCACTGTTTAAGGCTAGTTGAAGCGGGTTTAGGGTAGATTGAGGGAGCCCTTGTAATATAGAGTTTGCGAAGTCAAAATGGGGAATAATTAGAGCCTGGTAGACCGTACGGAAATCATCTGGATCAATCAGTTGGCGGAGGTGTCTGAGGGAGCGAATCTTGAAATACACTGCCCTTACTGTGTTGGCTATGTGGGACTTCATATCCAGATTCTGATCCAAAGTCACTCCAAGATATCGGATGTGGGATTTTACTTGCAACTTGGCATCTTGAACCTCAAGGAATGTAGGTGGTGTGAACTTAGAGTTCCTTGAGATAAAGAGAACTTCCGTTTTTTTGTGCTGAATTCTAAGATTTTGAGTCAGTAGCCAATTTGAGATGGCGTTAAAACAGTTGGTTAAAACAGTTGGTTTAGAAAGACACGATCTTTAAGTCGAGAAGGAGAATCTATATAAATGTTAAAGTCACCAAGAATAATTACACTAGGATACAGAAGTACTGTCTCAGAGATAGTCTGAATGACTGCCTCCCAAAGCATAGGTGAGAGAGACGGGGGAAGATAGAGTAAAAGAAAAAACAGTGAAGGGAAGGCTTGACAGCGGAGAAAGAGGGACTCCGAGTAATTTACAGATGCTGCGGTAATCTCCGAGACATTAAGCTCTGAACGGAAAATAGCCGCTACCCCCCCCCTCCCCCTCTTCCCACTCTAGGGGTTGAATAGGCCACAAACCCAGAGGGCAGGCAAGCGTTCAAGATCGGATCGTCACCTTCCTTAAGCCAAGTCTCAGTAAGGAAACAAAAGTCCAAGGAATGATGTTGCATAAGATCTTGGACCAGCAGAGACTTGGATCAAAGAGAGCGACAATTCAGTAGAGCTAGACTTAAAGACATAAGGGGAGCTATTGACGAGGAAGGAGTAGAGCCAGGAGATTGTTGTAATCTAGATCCTTGGCGATTACACGGCACTAAATTGACCAATGAACGAGTGGGTAGATTTGTAGTGAGAAGGACAGGTACACTGGGACGCCATCCCCAATGCACTGGGATGGCTGACATACTCACAAGACCAAGGAGGAACCAGTAAACAAACAGAAGTCTGAGGTGACGGGTCCACGGATCTACAGACGCCCCGATCCCACCCCAAGGAGCTCGACCAAGGAGCAGGACCTGCTCCTTCGGCTCGCGCCACCGCAGACGTCACTTTTATGGAGGGCAGGAGTACCTGGAAAGGTCGCGACCGCATTCACGCGGTCGCGTCACTTCCAGGAGGCAGGAACAGCAATGGTTCACTATGCAGGCTTGGAAACAGCAGGTACAGGGTCCTGTCGCTGGGATTCCACAAAGGATTTTTCACAATGAACCCACCACGACCCAACTAAAGGCTTTGTGTTTTTGGCTGGAGGACAAGCAACACCAATGGGTAGCTATTGTGGGCCAGTTGCATCTGGATACCCTGGTGTAGAGGAAAGGGGGCAGGAGGGTTCCTAATCCTATAGTACACTTCACCTTGGAGTTGTGGGGGAGGTATCGACAGGCCTTCCTGGGGGAGGAGGGGGGAAGACCATCTCTACTACTATGCCCTTAGAGGCTTGTTTTAGACCAGGGGAGGGCCAGGAAAGCAGATTCTAGATCGCTGGGCATTCAGAGGTCTGGAATGGGTCTCACAGCTGCTCCATTGTGGGGCAGTCTGACCCTTTGAGAGCATGCAGGATTTATATCAGCTGGAGGAGAGAGACTACTATAGCTATCTACAAGTGTGGAGTTTTCTGCAGCAGGAGGACATTTGAGCAGAGCTAATAAAAGAGGAGTAGTTTGAAATGGTGTATATGGGAGTGCTGGGGAGGAAAGGGGTGCTATCCCAAATATACAGGGGTCTGAATTTGGGTGGTCCGGATAAGACAGGCTATATGACTTAATGGGAGCATGATCAGGGTGTGGTGTGGGATTTGGATACTTGGGATGTGATAGTGGAGGAAGTAGCCAAATTCTGTTGCCGCAAACCTGGTGGAAAATGGAAATAAAGTGCTTTTCTGGTGGTACTTGACCCCGGCGAGGCTTTTTTGAGCAGGAGAGTTGAGGTCAAGTAGCTGTTGAAGACAAATGAGGAGAGAGTGGTACTTTTATCCCCCCCCCCCCACATATAATGGGAGTGCCGAGCAGTTTGCAATTTCACACTGAGCCCTAACCTTTTTAGCTTCTCTTCATAGGGATATCTTTCCATCCCCTTTACCATTTTGATAGTTTTTCTCTAAACCTTTTCTAATAACACTATATCCTTTTTAAGACATGGTGACCAAAATTGCACACAATATTCAAAGTGTGGTCGCACCATGGAACGATAAATATCCTTTCTTTTATTCTCCATTCATTTCCTTATGATACCTAGCATTCTATTTGCTCTCTTGGCCGCCGCTGCACACTGGGTGGAGGGTTTCAACATGTTATCCACGATGACGCCTAAATCTTTTTCATGGGTGATGGTTCCTAACGTGGAACCTTGCATCGTGTAACCATAATTTGGATTTTTCTTTCCTAGGGGCATAACTTTGCACTTGCCAACATGAAACTTCATCTGCCATTTGGATGCCCAGTCTTCCAATTTATCAAGGTCCTTTTGCAGTTTTTCACAATTCTCACGGGTTTTAACACCTTTAAATAATTTTGTGTCATCTGCAAATATGATTACCTCGCTTGCTATTTCCATTTCCAGGTCATTTATGAATATGTTAAAAAGTAGCGGACCCAGCACAGATCCCTGGTATACTCCATTATTCACCTTTCTCCATTAGGAAAATTGGCCCTTTAGCCCTACCCTCTGCTTTCTATCTTTTAAAGAGTTCCTGATCCAGAATAGTACACTGCCTCCTATCCCATGACTTCTGAATTTCATCAAAAGTCTCATGAGAGACCTTGTCAAAGGCTTCTGAAAATCCAGATACACTATATCAACCGACTCATCTTTGTCTACCTGTTGATTCACCTCTTCAAAAAAACATAACAGATTAGTAAGACAAGACCTTCCTTGGCTGAAGCCATGTTGGCTGTCTCCCATTAAGCCATGACTACCTACATGTTCAGTAATTTTATTCTTTATAATGGTTTCTACCTTTTTTCCCAGTACTGATGTCAGGCTCACCAATCTGAAGTTTCCCAGATCACCCTTGGAACCCTTTTTAAAAATTGGCGTTAGTGGCCATCCTCCAATCTTCAGGTATTACAGATGATTTTAATGATAGTTCACAGATTACTAATAGTAGGTCTGCAATCTCATATTTCAGTTCTTTCAACACCCTGGATGTATACCTTCGGGTCCAGGTGATTTGCTACTCTTCTGTTTATCAAATAGTTGTAATACATCTTCCCGGTGTACCGATATTTCTTTCAATACTTCTGTGGCATCACCTTTAAATACCATTTCAGTCATGGGTAATGCCCCTACATCTTCCTCAGTAAAGACTGAAGCAAAAAATTCATTCAGTCTCTCCGCTATGGTCTTGTGCTCTTAGTGCCCCTTTTAACCCCTCTAACATCTCATAGTCCAACTGACTCTCACAGGTTTTTTGCTACGAACGTACTTGAAAAAGTCTTTAAGCGTTTTTGCTTCCACAGCAAGCTTCTTCTCAAATTCTCTCTTTGCCTGTCATATCAATGCCTTGCATCTAACTTGCCAGTGCTTATGTTGTTTCCAGTTTGTCATTTGGCTCCTTTTTCCATTTCCTGAAAGATGCTTTCTTGGCAACAGCCTCTCTGACCTCACCTTTAAACCATGCCGGCAGTTTTATGGACTTCCTTCTACTTTTCTTAAAGCATGGAATAAAGCTGGTCTGGGCTTCCAAGACAGTATTTTTAAACACTCATGCTTGATGTAAATCTTTAACCTTTGCAACTGCTCCTTTTAGTTTTTTCTTAACTATTTTCCTCATTTTATCATAGCTTCCCTTTTGAAAGTTAAAAGGTAGTACTGTGGATTTTCTTACTATCCTTTTTCCATTTATTAAATCAAACGCGATCATGCTATGATCAATATTGCCAAGCGGCCCCAACACCTTTATCTCTTGCACCAGATCTTGTTTTCCACCAAGGACTAGGTCCAAGATGATGTCCGCTCTTGTTGGTTCATGAACCAGCTGCTCCAAGAAGCAGTCATTTATTTCATCTAGAAACTTTATCTCCCTAGCATGTCCTGCCGTGACACTGACCCAGTTGATACCGAGGTAATTGAAATCACCATTATTATTGTACTATAACTTTTGTTAGCTTCCCTGATTTCTTTGAGCATTTCATCAACCATTTGTTCACTCTGGCCGGGCGATCGATAGTGCATCCCCAAACTGCCATCATCTTCCCCTTTTTTACATGGGATTTCAGTCCATAGAGATTCTACAGGGAATTTTGTTTCCTGAAAAAAAAGCTTTAATCCTTTGTGACTCAATGCTCTAACAGAGTGCAACCCCACCACCAATTTGATCTACTCTATCATTATGATATAGTTTGTGCCCAGGTATCACAGTATCCCACTGGTTGTCCTCCTTCCATCATGTCTGTGAGATACCAATCATATATAACCTCTCATTTAGTGCTATATATTCTAACTTTCCCATCTTATTTTTTAGACTTCTTGCATTTGCATACTACTTACCATGGGACAAGCATTGTGGAACTTGTCAGGTACTTGTCACCTGGATTGGGCACTGTTGGAAACAGGATACTGGGCTTGATGGACCTTGGTCTGACGCAGTATGGCATTTCTTATGTTCAAATACACACATGCCTCTTGTCAGTATATAGATTTTGCAAACTCCACATTTCCTTTTGAAAACTGCCAATATTTGTTTCCAGTCGCATCTACCTAAGTCTGATTCTCAAATTACCCTCTTTATGGCTATATCCCTTCCTGGGATCCAAATTTCCCTGAAATACAGCTTGTTGAAAGCCAGAGTCAGACCCAATGCCCTTCAATGAATACACACTAATACTAAGACTGCAAGTGCTCCTTTAACAACATTGCTAGGACAATATTTAGTGGCATTTACCCAGTTATGAGCACCTGCTAATCAGTTAATTGCTGCTGAAGATAATATTCAGCCACACTATACAGATATACACTATAGACAGTGCTGCTGAAAATCCTGGACAGTCGGCCTTGGCACTATCCAGAACGTGCCAGAGCAGAGCGGGCAAATTATATGTATAACACAGACCAAATATCACCACAGAATATATGGAACAATTTTAACCACAGCTGACCGCTTTGGATCAAAATTGATCCTTCTACCTTTTTTTCTTCTCTTGTTATGTTAGTTAAGCAGGCTTCTCAAAGCAGAATCTCAGAACTCGGTGCCCATTATACACACCTGGCTTTGATATTCCAAAAGCTGAGCAGAATTTCATCTCTCTGCTCTTTTGCTCTGTTACTCAGGTTTTCATTCTGTAAACCCTCAACCAAGTAGCTCTCAACATCTGTTACAAAAACAAAAACACAAAAACAAAAACGTGAGCATGACCTGGAAACCACAGATTAAAAATAAGTATATCTTGAAAGGACATGAATTAAAATTTCCATATCAGGAATGTTCACCAAAACCAGCAGGTACATTTTCAATTCTTTGTTTAATTAGGTCTTTTGGGGAACTGCTAGATACATATGACCTAGATTGGCCACTGTTGGAAACAGGCTACTTGGCTTGATGGACCTTGGTCTGACTCAGTATGGCATATCTTATGTTCTTATCTATATAATACCGCCTTTTGGGTTAGCAGCAAAGCCATTTACAATGACTAAAAGTCAGAAGTGGTATCAAATAGTTAAAGAAGGCAAAATAAAAATTCAAAAGTAAAAAAAGCCAGACTTGAGAGGGCAGAGATTAGAGGTTATAGTCCTGCACATTTCCATCCTGGCTGTAATCTTTCAGCACCTGACATGGTTTAGCTAACCGTAATCTAGAATGTGTGAAAAACTCATGTAAAGATAATATGCAGGCCGATGCAGAAAGCCAGCGCTGAAGTTACACTCTTGTCAACTTTTACGCCTATTTGCAACACAAAGATAGCCCATGACTTTGGCACGGGCATGCAGAAAAAGGCTCATATGCTAATGAGCCATGATTTAAATGAGAGAGGAAGCCAAACACATGTGCACAAGTTGGTGCAAGTTTGGCATGCTCTCCCAGAGAAATGGGCACCGAGTGGCTAATTTGCATAGACAACCCCGAAATAATTTTGATGGCATTGGGGTTTTCTCAGATGCCTAGATCATCTGAAGGGAAAAGTCAAACTCCCCTCAGATGATCCAGGCATCAGGGAAAGCCCCTGATACCATCAAAATACTGTTAGGGGCCAGTGCCCACGACGGAAAGTAAACACCTGGTGGCCTAGCGGCCCCGAACCCCCACCCAGTACCTTCAGAAAACTTGAAGGAACACTGCTCAAGTTCTCCAGATCTTGCTGCCCATCTTGAAAAATGGCAGCACCTGGCCCCATGCACGGTGCATCCTGGGGTGCACTGGGCAGGGTCACATTTATGGCAGACAAGTGGGTTAGGCTCTCAGCCAGCAGGTGGAGGTAGACAAATAACGTTCAGTGATGTCAACACCTGCTATATCATCTGGTACAGCACAGAGCGAAACCTGTATGACACTTCCCAAGAACAAGCAAGACTGAAAATTAGAAAAGTATTAAATCAACAATAACTTTGTACAAAGACTTTTTGGCTCTCTTACCATACTCTACACTGCATCAGGTGCCAATATTAATAATGCAGTCAAAAAGCAAAAGGGTTCTCAAACCGGTAAGATTAGTCTTCTAGAGCAGTTCTTGGACTGGTCTATCAGGATGAAAGGAAAGGAAATTATGAGGTTAAGTAAAGTTTTTCCTTCCTTATCATCCTACTAGACCAGTCTAGATGAGTGCAGCACTCCTAGTCAGGACCCAGGATGGGAAGATGACAACATTCAGGACAGAATGTAGCAGGCACCATCCACTTCAGCTCCCATATACAACCTATAGTGCTTTACAGAGGTGATCAGGATGAAGGCAGACAGGCAGACTCAGTTTATGAGGAGGAGCAAGTTCTGACTTCCTCCAGCATATGTTTTCCACACAAGAGGTAGGCTGCACTTATAGCCTCTTTAAGCCAATGGGCAATCAAGGGTTTGGCCATTATCTGTCCTTTCCTTAGGCTGCTGAAGAGGGTAAAGATGGTCCAACCACCAGAAGGAATTAGTAGTCTCCAGATATTTCTCCAACAGCCACGTCACATCCAACAAAAGCAGCGAGGAGTCTGACCAGTCAGAATGAGAAAAGGAGGGGGAAGACTCCTTGAAGAAAAGAATATATACTTGAAGCCAAGGACTGCAGCACAGACACTCTTTGATGGATGCCAGAAATGGATCATAAAGAATCAACCCCCCATGAAGGACTTACACATGGACCCTCAGAAGGGTTCTTCAAGGGCCCCCTACCACAGGAGCCTACCGAGACCCAACAGAACACAGGACACTCGGGCAGGCAGAACTGCTTTACTTTTGCTGAAAGAAGTCTCATCGAGAAACCATCTCAACCCTCCCTCCCTTCCCAGTCTCCCTTGGAGACCAGGCCTGGAGCTGAAACAAGGCTGCCACTCTAACCCCAAAGGTTATGGGTCAAACTGCTAAAAGACTAACAATCCACTATGGGCACAGAGATTCACCATATCCCAAGAAGGGAGGTACCAAGTGATTTAAACATACCAGCATGCGCCCACCAAAGCAAATTCCTAATCAAGGAGGCACCAGGAATTTGCTTTACCAGGAGCCCTTGCCATGTTTCTTTTGTAGGTCCATATCTGGACAAGAGAAAACCACATTGCTTGACTCAAGAGTCTGCAAAACACAGTACGCATACTCAATCTGGGGACCCTAGGAACATAGGATCAAAGAAGCTGCTGTGTTGAAGATGGCTCACCCAGGGTCAGAGAGGTGGTCATATAGCAACCCTCCCTAGGCCGCTCCAGAGGAAGGGCCTTCCAGCCTGCCATCCACAGAATCCTCCTGTGCCCAAAACCAGTCAGCAACCACTGGAGAGGCAGACACATGGGATGCTGAAAAGCCAAATCTTTGTGCTAAGATATCCCATGAAAGAGGCTGAACTCTCATTTTGCCCGGACTCATGGATTTCTCACACAGACAGACTATCGGACTGCATGTTAATGAAGCTTGTGATATGCACTGCAGCAAGGGCAATAAGATGCTCCTATGCCAAACAGAATAGCTGTACAGCTGCAAGAACTGCTCCAGACCCGTGAGCTCTGCTGCAGTACAAGGCATAAATGACCATCAGGGCCATGCTGGAGAACACTCAGCCCACTGCTTCCCTTAAAAGATGTGCGAGATGCCCCAGGGTCAATGTGACCACTGCAGTCTCTACACAGAAGATCCTCCTTAGGGGCCTGTCAGGGGACAATCCCTGGGCCAACTAGACAGGGTCGCACACCTTCAGCCCTTACGGCTGGAAGTCAGACTAACAAGCCTCTCCTCGGGTGTTTCCCACAGTCAGGAGATGGAGCTATATCTGCTACTTCACCTGTTCCTCAATTTCCCAGGGAAGAGAAAGAGCCTAGTCAAATGATATCAAACACTTGAGACCAGACTAGGTGGCACACATCAATCAAGTGCCTGTGCATCCTAATACAAGAATCTGGCTGTAAATTCATGCTACATGTCTGAGGGTTAGAGAAAAATCAGACCCAATGAGCTAACTAAGGACCAGACACTCTGAGTCAGCAGTATCTTGTATGAACCCTCCGTTGACAGTAAACTTCAAACAGGAGAGTACTAACAAACCTCCAGGACCTCACCTCCTTGGAGCTAATCAGACTGCTCTTAGGTCAGCTCCAAACTTTCCAGCCTGAACTCTGCAGGCTTGTGCTGTTTGCACCCCTCACCAAGAACATTAAACCAGGCCAACGCAACAAACATCCAGGCATGAGCAACTAGGCACTCTACCTGCAGAAAAGTACTCCTCTCACCATTTTTACCTTACAAAAAGGTACAGGGAGTTATAACGCGAGAAATGCCCTGGCAAGGTCCAGGAGGTGGGCGCAGCCCCCCCCCCCCCCCAGGACCAATGCAGCAGAACCATAGGGCCCCATATGAAAATGAGAGATTTGGAGGCCAAAGACAACCAGTCCCCCAGTATTTCTCCCATCCCCTCTGTAGCAGAGCCAGTATAATATCCCTGGCCTTGCTATGGAGGGGATGGGAAAAACACTGTCACTGCTAGAGGCAGTACAAAACATCTATAACAGCCCACCACTCAAGCAGAGAGCCTCATGGAGGCTACTGGGAAGATTTTTCCACCACTATTGCCACTCAAATAGTGTACTTCAGAAATCCCAGGTTGGGCTGGGCTGGGCCAGCAACTTCCTGGACCATAGACAAGTTGCTTGTCGACAGCACTGACAAAATCCAATCTTGCCTAAGGATCCCAAAATGCACTAGCTTAACGTGGTATGGGTATGCTCAGAAGAAACAGACTGAGCCCCAAGCAGCTATATCTCAGGTGAGCCCATCGGCATCCAGTGAGTGGAATTATAAGCTCCTGGAGGTGACCAGAGGCTATGAAAAACTCCACCAGGATAGTCATACTGCAATGCAGGCCACTATTGGCTCCCCTTCATTGGAGGGCAACGCCAGACTGTATATACAGCCCTAGAATGTCCCCTAACGCTTCTAAGTCTCTCCTATCTGAGTGACTATGGTAGAGAGTTTCTTTTCCCAAAGAGGAAGCAGCCTGAGAAGGGTAGTGCTCTGCCACAGACTGGAGCCATCCACGGACGAACAGGACTACTAAATGACCACTACTATCACCATGAAGCTGGGAGAAGCTGCGAACCAGTGACAACCAGCAGCCCGCAGTGAGCCTGCTAGTCTCCAGGAGACTGGGCTCACTGACAATTTGCCCCTGGGAGCAAAGGGCCACAGCCCTTATGGCTGGAGACATCTGGTTACCAGCAGAGGGTGGAGCACTCATCTGAGGACTATGCTCCAGGTGTGACCACAGCACCACCCGAAAGTCAAAAGGTGACTACAGTTAAGGCCTCCTGAATGACCCCAAGTCTTCCAAAGCGAGATTCATACTTGCAGTAACCCCTGCTTATGGGATGGTCATGTGCCTCATCACAGCTGAGAAATGTTATTGCCACCCCAGGATCCCAACTAGCTTGTCCAGCTCACCATTGGCTGAGGGAGCTACCAAGAAAAGAAATTTTAAGGCAAGCCTTGACAAAGTTTGTGCCGATTTAGAAGCCAGGTTGAAATCTTAGGAGCCAGCACTCGTGACCAGTTCTCTCGCCAGACCAGTGCCAGAGTTCCTACCCTGTGCATCATCTTTAGATAACAGCTATAGCTTCAGATAGCAAGTGTCTGTGTGGTGCAATAGAGGTGTGACAGTCTGTGCGTGGGATATGGTTGTGGGTGCCTTTGTGTGGGTGGTGCGCAGGGCTACGGTGTGTGTGTGTTGCATGTGTAGTGTGGAGCTGGGGTTCATGCCTCTCCTACAAAGGTGGGGTGCCTATGTGCTCTCAGGGGAGGGGGAGGGGAATGCACCTTTAAATAAATAGGCATTGTGCCCTTTTTATCTCCATGCATTCATCCCTTTAACCTCTCCCCCCCCCCCCCACTTCACCCACCCCCACACTCTGGGATCTCCCCCACCTTTTTTTTTTTTTTTTAAATAGCCCTTTAAGATTTATACTCACTCTCCCCCTCCCAATCTTTTTTCCCCCTCTTATTGCAGGCTCAACCAGCTCAGATCCCCGCAAGCAGCCTGCTTCCCCCTCCTGTTTTGCCCATGGGGGATCTGATCTCCCATGGGCAGAAGAGAAGGGGGGAGGGCTGCCATCACAGCCCAGGGGCAAGCTGGCTGCCTATGGGGATCAAATCTCCTGTGGACAGACAGCTTTCATCTGTGCTGCAATTGCAGTTATCCCCTTCTCTTCTGCCTGCAGGAGATGGGATCCCTGTGGGTAGGAAGAGCCAGTACTACCACCTTAGGCAGCACTTCTGCCCTCAGGGGATGGGATCCCTGCATGCAGCCAGGGCTGATCATGCTGCAGGTGTTCCAAGCCCTAGACCTAATTTTTTTAGTCGCCATGACACCCTAGTATCTGGAGGTTGTTGTTGAGCCCTGCCTTAAAGGATCCCAGGGACTAGCTCTAGGGCCCCCCACCAAAAGCCCATATTCTATCACTAGAGACCTGAAGGCAGCTACAGGTCCACTAGGGACAAAAGGGACCACAGTCTGCAACCCTCACCTGAAAGCCAGATCCATTTCCTTTATTCCCATCTCGATTTCTTTCCTGACAACTGTGGTATGGTTAGTGATGAACAGGACAAATGTTTTCACCAGGATATCGCAATAATGGAGCAAACATACCAGGGAAAATGGTCCACTACAATGCTGGCTAACTACTGCTGGACACTTCCCAGAGAAGCTCCCGAACAGCTGTACAAGAGACAGGCGAAAAAATCTAAGAAGTCGTCTATGACTTGGTTTTTTACAGGTATTAACCGAAGGCCTATTATATTTATTATTGACATGCATTTCATGATGTAAACATTAATTCTTGTAGATTACAAAAAACTAGAGCCAACTTTGCAATTTCACTGTCATATTCATGTTCAGCATATAAAAATTGATAAGAAATTACTATTTTTATTTCAGTAAAATGACTTTTGTAAACATTTGTTGACCAGTGTATCCGGCTTCATTGCTGGCCAGTTTAAAACAGTCCATTTGTTCCTTTTTTAACCATTCCTTTGTATTTTTTGGATGTATGTTTTGCATCATTGTCCTGCTGGAGGACCCATAACCTTCGACCCAGACCTAGCTTTCTGACACTAGGTAACACATTTCGCTCCAAAATACCTTGGTATTCCTCTAACACGTTCCACGCACCCAGTTCCTGAGGCAGCAGAACCACCCCACAACATTATGGAATCTCCACCATATTTAACTGTAGGAAGGGCATTTTTCCCTTATTAGCTTAATTTCTTTGCCTATAAATGTATTGCTGGTCTGCATTGCCAAGAGCTTAAGTTTGTTTTTTTCTTTCCACAGAACGTTTTCCAAGAAGGATTGTGGTTTCTCAAGGTGGGTTTGGGCAAAGATCAGGCATGCCTTTTTATGTCTGTTTTTGAGCAGTGGGAATCCTCCTTGGCCTTCTCTTTAGTGCAAAGTGTACGGTGCAAGTTGAAACCACCACACCAGATTGCTCCAGGTCAGCCTTAAGCTCTTTGAATGTTGTGCAATGCAATATGTTCCCTTGAGTCAATTCTGATTCCTGGCAACCCAGCAGCTCCTGGGTTTTCTTGGCAGTGTGACTGGAAGTAGATTGCCTAGGTCTTTCTTCTGAGGCAATGGAGGGTTAAGTCACTTGCCCGAGGTCACAAGGAGCGCCAGTGGGAATCAAACCCTGATCTCTTGGTTACCAAGCCAGTGCTCTAACCACTAGGCTACTCCTCCACTCCTTGGATTTTGTATATGGTGTTTTTCCAACACGTTGCACTAATGTTTTGAAGATTTCTTGGATTAATTTTGCTCCTCTCACCATGTTCTTGGAGGTTCTTGACAGTTCCGTGAGCAGAAAACTTAACATTGCAAACTATAGGCACAGGTATCCCAGGGTGTTTGGAGATGGCCTTGTACCCCTTTGAAGTTTGATGTTTGGTGATAATGGCTTTTCTGACAGTTTCAGTCAGCTCTTATTTTCACCATTGTGCACATGGAACAGGAGTGAATGTGGCCATTTTAAACATTAGAGCCATCATTCACTGGTTGATTCATGTGAGTACTAACAGTTGATCACAGGTGCGTAATTATACTGCAATAGGAATGTGCTTCTTTCATTCAAACTAATTTGAATTGTTTAAAAGGGACCAGTCATGTCCTGGCAATTTCTTTTTTAAATTGGTCTTGTTTTATTTGATTCTTTTATGTGTCAAATATGTGTGCATATATAGTCCAGTCATTTCACTAGCCACTCTTTTCTAGGAGATATTGAACATTAAGGGGTTGAACTGCAAAGGTGCCAATAATAGTACTCCTAGTGGCCTTAAAGGGGGCAAGTAACTTAACCCTCCATTGCCTCAGAGGGTTCCAAGTTATCAATGTCCCTGTTTAATGTATATTACCAAGTTTAAGTTACAATGTAAACCACTTTGACTAAAATGATAAAGCTGTATAAAAGACCTGTTAAATAAATGTTGACCATAATTGTACATGGAAAGCAGGAAATTGCAAGATATTGGCTCTTCCAAACAATACCCATCAATATCTATGAAACAGAGGTTGTCCTGAGAACAAATTTATAAATATATTACTTTGGCCCAGAGCTATGAAACCTGGTTTGGCACCAGGACCCGCAGCACCATAGTCAACTTTTGCTTTTTTTCCCCCCTTCCCTTCGGGACTGATCTTGCAGTACAAGTTGCACAAACTGGAGTAGATTTTCAGCCCACTGCCTTGTTAAATGCCGAAACTGCCATTTAATTTAATATGTATATTCAATGCCACGGTGCACACAGCAGAGAATGCTGGCAGGGTCACTGTATTCATTTTAGACCAGGCCTGCTATTCTGCAAGACCAGACCCTTGTTCAATGTAAACTTCTTATCGGTTCATATTATATGTAAACCGCTCTGAATCATACGATAGGGCGGTATAAAAATCCTGATAGATAGGTAGATGTATAGCTTATCTGAATAGTAGTTAAATAGCACAGATATCTGGATAACTTTCTGGCCTTCCTTCGTTCCCCAGCTCCAACACTTTCTTATGTCTTACGCCCTATGCAGGCTTCTATTTCCCCTTTCACGTCCTTGCTTCTACCCTCTCTTGCCTCCTTCAAGGAAGGCCTGTCCCTTCCTGTGACTCTCATCCACTCATAGCAATCTGTCCTCTTTCAATTGTCTCCCCTCCCCATGTTTCTGTATTGTATCACAGCCCTACTCATACCCTTCACCCAATCACCTTGTCCTCACTATCCTCCTAATCTGTCAATTTTTTTAGTCCCCATTATCTCCCCAGGCAACCCCAATCCCTGAATCCCCACTTATGCCCAAAATTCCCAGCCTATCTTAGGGTCTCCCATCTCCATGTCTCCAGTACCTGCCTTCCTGCTTCCTATTCCCTACTCCCCTTACCCAGCACCCACCCATTTACTTCCTTTTGCTCCTCCTAATACCAGGATGGGTTCCTATACCTCTCTCTTTTTCAACCTTCCCCTGGTTGACTTTGCCTCTTCCCCACAATATCTGTCCTCCTCTCCTTTCTCACTCCCCCAGCATCTCCCTCTTTTTCGTGCCCTGACCCCAGCATCAGCCCTTTTCCAGTCCCAGGTTCCCCAGCACTAAATGTAGCCTCCTTCCAGCGCCACCTCCTCCCCCCAGCCAGGACCAGTCCCTTTCCAGACTCAGCATATTTTCAGTTCCACCCCCAGTATCAGCCTATTTCCAGTCCCCCCCACCAGCATTAACTAATTTCCAATCTCAGCCCCCCCCCCCATTCAGCCCCCCCCCCTCGGCCCCCCCTCGGCCCATTCAGCCCATTTTCAGTCCCAGCCTCTCCCCTCCCTCATCTGCCCCCTTCCAATCAGCATCAGTCCCAGCCAGTCATCTCGTCTCTTCTACTCGTTGCCCCAGTGGCTACAGTTGTATGTAATGTGTACCACAGCGACAGAGCATTTGATTTTGTTCCCATGGTTGTGCTATACTTAAGCCACAGCACTACAACATTTTTGTCATACATAAAATGTTTTTGCATGATAGAAAGTCTGCAGTGCCAGCGGCTTCACCGCTCAACCATGGGACTAAAAGCAAATGCTACACAGATGTGCAAAACATGAATACAGCCGCGATGGCAGGCTGGGGTGAGCTTTGGTGCACCCTGAGCGGGTGCCTCTCTGGCTCTCCACTTAAGCAGGCCCCGTTTGGCACAATCTATGCTTGTCCTGAGTTGAGAGGACACATGGCTTAGGGACATGTTTATTAAAGGTTAACGGATTGTTAAGTGCCACTGTACCCCTAGAAATAAAAAGGCTTTAGTAAATACGCCCCTTAAAATTTGCCTAAGGCGCCTAATCCCTTTCCTCCAGCTCAGAGTACTCCTTACCTCCGGGGCACTATTGAAAACTGAATCCTTTTGGTGATGCCATTATGTAGACAACATCACAGTCATTCTTGTAAGTCATACAACATAACATCCTTACCTGAAAGTTTTAACCTTCAAAAGCTAGCCCAAAAACGAATGTTAGTTCAATATAAAGGTATCACCTTATTTTATTTCGTTTTAACTATCATTAAAGTGGATTATCACCGCAACCACGCTGCTTTATGATAGAACAAGGACGTCTCACTACAGGTTAACTTTTTACATTCAGTTTTTCAAGTGACCGGCGTTTCAGAGCGTGAACCCCGCGTAGGGCGTTAGCGATTCAAAGCTCAGTATCGCATGCCCGTTTCCTAAGGGCGAGCAGAGATGCAGCGCGCGCGCTACCTAAGGCAACGGCCAAGTTAACAGGTGCATCCACTGAGACACGCCCGAGGACCGGGCTGCCGCTGCTGCCGTTGCTGCCGTAGGAGGCTCCCGGGGCTCCTTGCCACGTTCCTGTGAAAAAGCCAGCCGTTTACCTCGGAGAAGCCGGCGGACGTCCTCGGGCAGCGCCGGAGCCTGCATGGCGCGAGACAGGGAACGAGAAGGTGGGAGGTGCGCGCGCGCTAACCGCAGCTTCCTGCAGAGAGCGCGCGCAGAATTAGGCAGATGGGGACCGGATGTACTAAGCCACTTTTTCCTCCTCTATGAGAGAAAAGATTAATTCGTTAATTGCGGTTCCTGGCTAGACAGCAGAGCGCACCCGCGGCTATAAACTTTCAACTTGTTAGAATTACCGGCGCGTTAACACCTCTGCAGCCGTTAAGTAATCCCATTCCCCACGTATAGCCCAACAGCCTCCTCAATCGAACCTCTGTGTACACAGCTGAAATAAATGACGTTAGTCCCTCAGCCCGAGCCCGCGCAGTCTCACTTTAGAGTGGAAGAAGCCATAGGTGCTGAATAGAGTTGCCAACTGGCTTCAGATGCACCTGACAAGCTTGATCCAGTCCTGGCTTTACCCGTTGCATACAGGGATATGTAGTTCTGATTTCTCTATTGCATTCCATAAGAAAAGCAAGCCCCAGAGGCACATTTTCTATGGGGGGGGGGCGCTAATCTCCGCCCCTGGGCCAGTTGCACCTTCCCCTCCTGTCTAACCACAAAGATCCGATTTCCGTGGGCAGATAGGAGGGATCTGTGCCACCATTGCAGCACTCCCATGGGCAGCCTGCTGCTTGCCGGATCGTGATCGCGATCGCCAGTCTTCCCCTACTTCTGCCTGGGGGAGATCAGATCCTTGCGGCCAAAGTAGGGGAAGCCCCAGTTGCAGCATCAACGTTTTCTGATGCCTATGGCAATGGACCACAAGTGCCAGCATGCAATGGGGTAAATCCAGGACTGTATCAGACCTGTCTGGTGCATCTGCAGCCAGTTGGCACCATAGTGCTGATGTGGGCTAAAATGGAAGGTGGTCCATTTCTTGCCTCTGAGTCACACTGCAGTCAGCAGCCAATCAACACTGGGCAAAGAGGGGCACATCCTAAGGGTTGGGTGGGCTTTCTACCAAATATTAAGGGATTTTCCCCAGTCCTCTCTGCTCTCTGGCTGTGTAAAGTACCTGCCCCTGACATGGTAATAAATATTTGCAAAAGGAAGCAGGAATGACTAATCACAGAAAGGTGTGAGTTGGCTCCCACGTGATGCTGACACCATGCAGTCTATAGCCAAGGGAAGTACAGATCCTAAAAGAGGAGAAGGGGGGATGTTGCTGGTAAGTACCCTCAAGTTGATGTCAACTCATGGCAACTCTGGGGATTTGTGTCTTAAACTTTGTTCAGTGTTCAGTCAGGCAGCTAATTGTTGATAGAGTGGCATCCATAGGTGTAGTTATTCTATGGGTCCATCGCTTTGCTAGCCTTCCTCTTTATGCATTGACCTTTAACCTCTAATGATCAAAGTATGAAAATGGAAGCCTTGTCATTTGACCTTTTAAGGAAAACTTGGGTTTGATCTTCTCTAGTACAGACCAATTTGTTCTTCTTGCAATCCATGGATACAGGGCTGGCATGACTGTTAGGCAGCAAGGGTCAGAGGGCGCCCATTGAAACTGCTGCAACCCCTTTCCGGAACATGCAGTGGTGGCAATGCGTTTAAAACAGTACTACAGCACTGGCGTTAACTTCTCCTGTGGCTCTGCAATGCCATTCGTGCTTTTGCCCCCTAACAGGAGGGGGGCAGAAGCACCAGTGGCACCACAGCACAGGAGGAGAAGATAACTGGTGCCACAGTGCCATTTGAAAAGTATTTCTGCCACTGCACGTCCCGGAAACAGGTGGCGCTGTGAATAAAGTTCACCTAGGCCAGGCATCTCATATCCTTGCACCAACCCTGGGGATACACAGTATTCTTTGCACCAACCCTGGGGATACACAGTATTCTTTGCCAACACCATCATTTGAAGTCATCAGGTTTTTTTCCTCTCTTTTTCACTGTCCAGCTTTTACATCCATATGACATCATTGAAAACATCATGGTGTGGACAAGTCGAGTCTTTGTATGCAGAGATACGTCTCTGCACTTGTAAGTCTTGTCTAGGTCCTTCATAGCCATTCTGCCAAGAGCAACGTGTCATCACATTTCTTGACTGTCATTTCATTATAACCATTACATTGTTCTGTTACGTATTTAACTATTACATTGTTTACTGTCAAAAAAAAAAAAATAAAAATTGTTCCATGTAAAACAAGCCCTTGCTTTGTTGACTGTTGTTCAATTGTAAGCCGCATCTGAACTCTGGAAGATGCGGGATATAAATGATTGTTAAATAAAATAAAAAATTATTGATCCAAGCAGGTTACAGTTCTCTACTATTTCTATTTCTTTTCCATAAAGAATGAAATTAATGATCTTGACATTTGTAAGGATCTTTGTCTTCTTCATGTTAAGGTGCAGGCCCATTTTAAGACAATGTTGCTTGATCTTGATAAGATGTTTCAGATCATCTTCATTGTCAGCCATTAAGGGAAATGAGGACCTTAGTATGCTCCAGTTTTATACTGATATAGGCAGGAAAGCCAGACTACAATGACCCCCACTGCCACCTTTTACATGCAAGAATGCATATTTAACCCAAGTTTTAATAGGCGCTAACATGTGCTATGTTAATACATTTTAAATTACCATGATGACGACCTAATGGAGAAATTTCTGTTATGGTCATGGACCTCATCTTTTAACTAACATGCAGATCATTATCATGCTTAAACCGCTAACACAGCTCCATTAACTGCATGACTGCCTTTCTCAGAGTGCTGGGAGCACACCCTACAGATAATGCAGAGGTTTTGTCATGTCTTAACTTTGGCTGTTAATGCATATAAGGTACAAAAGCCTTAGCCACACCTTAGTGAGCAGCAGGCCCCAAGATGTTTCGTATTCCAGAGCTTTCTCTCTGTGGGAAGCTTATTTCTACAGTCAAAGATCATTTCTTTGGGTTTGATATATTTAATAATTTAACTAGCAGCCATATCCAAGTGATTATGTTTGCTGTTTATGCAAGAACAGCCCTAAAACAAAATAGGTATTAGCTTGTTTAAAGTATCTGAAAGCAATTTGTTTTTGTTTTGTGTTTGAGAGATCTAGACCAAAACAGTTAGGAATTAGCTCATGTAAGGTATCAAAAAGGAATTTGTCCTATATTTTTTTTAGTTCTTAACTGCCTTAAAGGGAAAGGGCACATTGCTTTGCCAAAGGTTGAGGAAAGTGTGATACTGAGCTGAAGAAGTGTTAACCAGGGTATTGTTAGGGAGAATAGCTGTAAAGATCACTCTAGCAAATTAGTTAGTGTTAACTATCAAAGGAACTTGTTCAAAGCATTTTCCCTAGAAACAAACAAGACTGATGATCTGGATATTCACGTCCATGGTCATATCCCGCCACCTGGCATTGAATATCCTTCTTCCCCAGTTAGTGTTTTAGCTAACTAGTCAAAAGTGATATTTAGCTACTGGCCTAATAGCCAAACCAGCTAAAGTTAGGCCAGCCTTTTTTTTTGGCCTAACTTTAGACAAGTTAAATTAATCAGCCAGCAGCCAAATATTGCCACTGACCAGTAAATTCAAGCGCTGCCTCGATCCTATGTGGTTAGCATTGAGGTGTGCAGCGCAGTTCGGACAAAATGGCTGTATGCCATTCAACAGCACAAAATGGCTGTATGCCACTAAATATCCTGCTCACAGGGATTAATGTGGTTATCAGGTCTGCTAACCATGTTAATGCTTTTGAATATGCCCCCCCCCCCCCCCCCCCCCCCCCCCCCCGGAAAGAATCTCAAGTACTTTCTTCCAGAGGGCATAATGAGAGTGGACAAAGTCTCCGCGGTCAAGTCAACATTGCCTTGCTGAAAATTTGGTGACTTAAAGCTTGCTATAGAAGAAAAATTATGGGTCAAGTTGATAAATTATGCATGTTTATTTCATTAAAAAAATAGGTTGAACGTATCTGAAATCAATTTGTCCTAGGTTTTAGTCTTTTACAGCCTCAGAACAAAACCATTAGATATTAGTTTATTTAAAGTATCTGATACCCTAATGTTTATTTAAAGTATCTGATCATCCTAATGTTTTTAGTCTTTTTTTTCTCTGTCTCCCATCCCAGGCACATCCCTTAATTTATAGTCAGTTATCCCAATTAAGAGGACAACAGGGAAATTATTCATTACATGTTATTTTCATCAGCAAGTGATAACCCTTAACAACAGATTGCAGTATTGAAAAGCCAACATAAAATGTCATAAAATATACTAAATAATCTTGAGGGCCTTTATATTATATTCCTGCTGGAATTCTCCACACAGTAAGTCAAAATGTTGCACTTTTTTGTGATATTTTATTTCTGTATTGTATTTTAAAATAAAGATTACTCAAAAACAATATGCTTTGTTATTTTGACAAACAAATCATGCAGAATTTTGCATAATTCAGTCCTTTGGACACATAATTTTGAATTGTGTGTGCAGAATTCCAGCAGGAGTAAATTAGTTGAGGCATCCTTACTCTCATAGCAACTTTAAATAAATAAACAAGTCATCATTACTAAGATGCAGACAGCAGTCCAGCAGCAAGATGAGGGCTATTCACTCTTTTGCACTGAGTGCCACTTATATGATAAGAACATAAGATATGTCATAATGAGTCAGACTAAAGATCCATCAAGCCCAGTGTCTTGTTTCCAGCAGTAGCCAATCCAGGCCACAATTATCTGTCAACTTATCAAAAAGTAAATAAATTCCATGCTGCTTATCCTGAGGGTAAGCACTAGATTTCCCCAATCCACTTTAAAAATGGTTTATGGACTTTTCCTCCAGGAACAGGTCTAACCCTCTTTTAAACCCAGCTATACTTACAGCTTTTACTACATCTTCCAGCAGCAAATTCCAGAGTTTGATTACACATTGAGTGAAAAAATATTTTCTCCAGTTTGTCTTAAGTGTGCTACATTGTAGCATCATTAGGTATTCCCTAGTCATTCTACTTTTTGAGAGAGTAAACAATCTAACTATGTTTACCTGTTCCACTCCACTCAATATTTTATGCACCCTTAGGAACCTGTAATCCCACTCACTGGAAACAGGCAGCCCTTCCTGAGGTACAGCCAGTTGGAGCTCAGTCTATTTCTTCTGAGCGCACCTGTACCAAGTTAAGCTTGTGAGTTTTGGGGTCTTTCAACATGATTGGGGTTTGTCAGCACCATCAGCAAGCCACCTATCTTCAGTCCTTCAATGTGTTGGTGCAAACCAACTCGAGACGTCTGAAGGGCACTCTGATCGGGTGGAGAACTCTTGTCAATGTTCTTTACCAACTCTGGCAGTGACACGTTCTTTCTCCCATCTCCTCCACACAGGATCAGGGATATTATCTTGGATACATGCAGATTCTGGTAAGAAAGTTTCTTATAGCATGTTCTGGTCCTAGAGCTGGTTCTTGTTGGACTTCAAGTTTCTCATTTTCATATGGGACCCTATGGGTCTGTCGTTGCATTAGTCCAATGGAGGGTGCTCCCACATCCTGGATCTCACCAGGGCATTTCTCACTTTATGGCTCCCTGTACCTTTCTCAAGGTAAAAATGGTGATGGCAGTCCCTTTCTGAAAGCAGAGGGCCCGGTTACTCATGCCTGGACATCAAGCTGACCTGGTTTAGTGTCCTTAATGAAAAGCACAAAGAGTACAAACCTGCAGAGCTCGGGCTGGAAAGTCTAGAATTGAGAGAAATCTGTCCTAAGCGCAGCCTGATTATCTCCCAGGAGGTGAGGTCCTGGGATTTGGTTACTACTCTCCTTGGTGGAGTTAACTGTCAAGATGATACAGCTCAGAGTATCTGGTCCTCAGTCATCTCAGTGGGCCTGATTTCCCTTGGACCTTGAGCATGCAGCCTCGATTTTACAGGCATATCCTTGCATTAGGGTGCACAAACACTGGGGTGAGATGCAAAAGTTAGTCTGGTCTCCAGTGTTCCCTGTCATTTGACCAGGCTCTCCCTCTTCCCCGAGAGATCAAGGTGAAGTAGCAGATGCACATCCACATACTGACTAGTAGGCTGGGGGAACCACCTGAGGAGAGTCTTGCCAGCCTGGCTTTTAGCATATTGCAAGCTACGTTAGCATGCAGTCTGGTAACATGCAGTCTATCTGTGTCAGAACTCCGTGCGTCCAGGAGAAGTGAGAATTCAGCTCTCACAGAATTTCATAGCCTTCCAATAATCTATCTGTTGGCTTTGTCAGCGGATGCTGGTTGAGAAGCAGCTTAGGCACAGGGGTATTCCATGGATGACAGGCTGGGAAGCCCTTCCTTTGGAACACCCTAGGGGTAGGATGCTTTGTGACCTCCTCTCGGACCCTGGGTAAGGCTTCTTCTGCACAGGTTAGTGGCCATTTTGATTCTGGTGGTCCTAGGGGCTCCAAAATGAACTCTTGCACTGTGTTTTGAAGACTCATGGGTCAAACAGTTTAGTTTTCTCTTCCTTGTTAGGTATGGACCCACAGAAAAAGCATGGTGGAGGCTCCTGGTAAGGCTGTTTCCCAGTGCCTTTTCGCTTAGAACCTGGCCCAGGTAGGTGCATTCTGGTCTGGGTAAGCTGTTTGTTACCTCCCTGCTTGGGACCTGGTGAGTCTTAGTACCCTTAGCAGATGTTAGAGCCTTTTAGCAGTTCAACCCGGAATCTTTA
The DNA here is from genome assembly GCA_033557465.1 of Ichthyophis bannanicus. NCBI lineage: Eukaryota > Metazoa > Chordata > Amphibia > Gymnophiona > Ichthyophiidae > Ichthyophis > Ichthyophis bannanicus. The sequence goes on from CM066032.1 coordinate 647,651,287, forward strand.
GAGGTCAAGTGCCGGCCCTGTTCTACTATGAGCCTTGCCTTCAAGGACTTCCTGGGGATATGTTGGTGAGACTTCCTTCAGCAGGAATATAGCAATTAGGCTCACTTGAGTGTCTTGTTGGGCCTTTGTGAGCTCCTGTGGTAGAGGGCCCTGGAAGGGCCATTCTTGAGATCCATGTGTAAGGACTCCCATGAAGGATGGTCCTTTCAATTCATTCCCATTGCAGTGCCTCTGGCATCCAGCAAAAGATGTCTGTACTGCAACCCTTGGCCACAAGTACGCCTTTCTGCTTTCTTGGATGGCTCATTTTTTGCAGCGAAGCTGCCGCCCTCCTTTTCTCATTCTGACTGGATTGTGGTCCTGTCTACTTTCATAAAGGTCCTTCAAATAGGCTCCTTGCTGTATCTGGTGGACAGGTGGAGAATGCTGCTAGAGTTTATTGCAGTTTATCATGCTTCTCATCAATCTGACTTTTCCATCCTTGGTAGTTTAAGAAAAGTGCTGACAGGGGTCATCCTCTATGGCCCATTCACCTCTGGAGACCTTTGGGGGCAGTGTGTTCAGGGGGAGTCATAGCTCCCTTCATGAAGTGCAACCCTCTTGTGTGGAGTCTGCATGAGTGTCCCGAGAGGACAGTTATCATCCTCCTGGCCTTAGTTGAGCACCTTTTGTGAGGTTCCCAGGGTGCTTGTGGAGGTCATTCAGATGACTCCTCTGACAGGGTAGTCTGTCCTGTTTGTGGTCTTCCTCCCACTCTGAGTCCTGACTACTTGGGTACATCCCACTCATCTAGACTGGTCTAGCAGGATGATAAGGAAGGAGAGATTTTAATTCATGCTTGGAAGAGGTGGCGATCTGGTTGAGGGCCAATCAGTTGGTCTTAAACATAGGGAAGTCTGAAGTACTGATATGTGGAATGCTGTTGGAGGATACAGTGTGGAGCGGGCTTTCAATTGCGGGGACACGTTTGGGTTTGAAGTCATAAATGCAGGACCTGGGATCATGCTTGATGCTGACTTGTCCCTGCAAGTACAGGTGTCTCAAATAGTGTGTATCTCTTATGGTAAGTTACCATTGGTGCGTTAGCTCTGTCCGTTCTTGGACAGGGAGGCTTTGTGCCTTTTGGTTCAGGCACTTGTGCTCTCAACCTTGAACTGTTGTAATGCCCTTTATGTAGGTCTACCAGCTTACTTGATGTGGAAGCTGCAAGTAAGCTGGTAAGCTGCAAGTAAACTTGATATGGAAGCTGCAAGGTAGCCGCATGAGTGGTTTGGGAATTAGGTAGGAGGGATTCGGTGTCTGGTGTGCTTTGGCAGTTGCACTGGCTGCCTATTCGACAGCAGTGTGTCTTCAAATTGTTAATTTTGGCTTTTAAGGTGCTTTAGGGTTTGGGGCCCAGTTATTTGCAGGGCTCTGTGATGTGGTACCAGCCCGACAGGTCCCTGCAGACATCGGAGCCACAACTGCTGACCGTGCCAGGGCTTTCCCGGGTACGTTGTTTGTGGTGGCGGGTGCAGGTGTTCTCAGTTGCAGCCCCAGTTTGGTGGAACACTATGCCAGAGGCTCTGTGGAAGGAGATGAACCTGCTTACTTTTTTGGAAGGCTTTAAAAAAATTTTGTTCCTGACTTAGTGCAGCTGCTGATAGAGGCCAACAGTGTGTTTGCAGTTGGTGCAGTAGCAATGTGTACTCAGCAGTGGTTTGTTATTGTTTTTATGTGTATGGGTGTTGGGGAAGGGGGGATATTTGCTTTGTAACTTCTCTATATTTTTAAATTGTTGTAAACTGCCTTGAATGCCTGCACATATGGCGGTCTAAAAATGTTTTTAAATAATTAAATATGCCTGATAATCTCCTTTCCAGTTAGACTAGTCCACGACTTGCTCAGGAAGACTCCTTTCGCAGGAAGCCTGCTGCCTTTTGGTCACATTAGCAATGTTACTGCCTGGGAGATGCTTTCTCTGGCTTCTCTCTGTGCTGTATCAGATGATATACCAGGTGATGATATCACTGAAAGTTGCTTATGTCTGTCGTCACCTGCTGGCAGAGAGACATAACCCACTCATCTGGACTGGTCTAGCAGGATTCAAGGAAAGGAGATTATTAGGTATGTTAAAATCTCTCCTTGTAGTCACACTTCATTCTTGTTTCCCTGACCAAAAATCTAGGATCACCTATATTATTTCTCTGTTGACTGGGAAGCCATTAGCCTGGGCCTCTTCACTCTGGGAGAGACAGGACCCAATTGTCATGAATAATGGTACCCTTATTCATGTCTTTCTTCTCACTCTTCTGGATGAAATAGGGCCCGTACAGTTGGCCAAAACACAGTGGAGTGTTATGTTGGATATTTATTATTTTTATATACTATCTCTTTAGAGCTGCAAAATGCTTTACAATGAAAACAAAGCTAAAATGCAATTTATTTTTATTTAAAGGAATTTATATTCCACACTATATCACTAGGCGGATTACAATAAAAACATGCATAAAATCAAATCAAATGGAACAAATGATTCTAGGGACATAAATAAAATAGAATAACAAGACATTCATAAACATATTAATATACATCATAAACTGCTATCTTCATTTGTTGTCAGCCTAAAATACTTTATAGTATCTAATATGATTGAGAACATCTTAAATGACCAAAGAGATCTCAGCTGCCTTTATTTGGTAAAAAAAGATAGAGTAAGCCTGCCAAAACAAGTGTGCTTTCAGCTGTTTATGAAATAAAAGTGTATCAGAAACAGTTGGTAATTCTCCTGATAAGGCGTTCCATAATCTAGGAGCCTGTAAAGAGAATATATCTTCACGGAACTCATGAAAGTGTACTTGGAATGAGGGGACATCCAATAGCAGTGTAGTTTTCATCACAAAGTACGAGGTAGACAATAAACCCTCAAAGTTGAAGATACGCTGAGTGGGACTTCCTGATTAAGGGATTTGAGCACCAGCATGGACACTTTACAAATAATGTGCCACTTAATTGACAACCAGTGTAATCCATATAAAATTGGTGTAATTTGTTCAAATCGTCCAGTATTTATAATCAACCTTACAGTAGAGTTTGAATATAGCTGAAAGGTTTGAATAATATAGGCTGGAAGCTCAAAATATAAGCTTTTACAATGGCCTAGAGGTGTAAGAACCAAAGCCTGAACCACTGTGAAAGATTTTTCTTCAGATAGAAAAGGTTTCAATTTGCGTTTGATGCTTAATTTGTAAAGTGCAGCTTTAGAGCTTTTTGAACTTGCTGTTGCATAGAGAGCTGATAGTCCAAAATGACACCCCAAGTTGCAATTTTGATTTACAATGAGAAGAGCCCATCCGTCAGTTCTCAGACAAGTGGAAACGGGCTTAGGTAATGCCCAAGTTAAATAAATAACTTCTGTCTCATATCAACATTCAGTGCTAGTCTGTTGTGCGACATCCAGTTCTTCAGTGTTCTGATACGTAAAGCGGTATGAGCCAGCATTGCTTCTAGTGTAGAAATAATGAGAACAACAAACTGAAGGTCATCAGCATAAATCCGATATGTAAGATCTAACCCAGAAATTAATTTGCAAAAAGATGCAATGTAAATGTTAAAGAGCATAGAGGAAAGTGCAGATCCCTGAGGAACCCCAGAAGTGATGTGACACCAAGAAGAGTACTTAGCAGCCAACCTAACTTGGGCCCTCTGATTTGACAAAAAGAACAAAACCAGGCATATACTGTTTGAGATATGCTAATCTCACAAAGAATGATCCACGGTATTAGCAAGAGGCTATACTGTGTTGATGGACTGCATCTCTCTGTGGCAAGAAAAAGGATCCTAAGTGAAAAATTCAGGCAACATGTAGGCAGGCATTTAAACTTGGGAAAGGGAGTGACAGATGGAAAACAACAAGTTCAGGACATCACTCCCAGCAAAAACATAATAACATTGGTAATAGTCATCATATTAATCCACACATGAACGATAAGAGGGGAGAGGAGTCTGGAATAAAATCCATCCAAAATACAAGCAAGCCAACCAACAATTGCTGGAAGGCAGTGAGCACAAATGCTCAAAGTCTAGCCAACAAAGTTCCTGACCTGGAAGCCCTGATGGTGGAAATGGACTTGGACACTGTGGCCATTAGAGAAACATGGTTTAACGTGTCACATGAATGGGATATAGTCATAGCTGATGGAACATAGGTACCCTGCAACAACCATATAACCCAACTTACTCCTCCCAAGCTCCTTTCCAACTTCCACCCCAGACACTATCTTACTAGAGGGAGGAGTAGCCTAGTGGTTGGGGCAAGGTATTTCAGGCCGGAAGGTCAGGGGTTCAAATCCCACTAGAAGGACAGCAACCTTGGGCCGGAAGGACTGGGGTTTCTAGTCCCACAGATGCTCCTTGTGGTCTTGGGCAAGCCACTTAACCCTCCATAGCCAATGTTCCCTGTAAGTATTAGTGTATGTGTCTCATATCCCCACGTGTTAAATGTATCCCCCAATTGTGTTGTGACCGCTTTGATTGAAGGATAAGACGGTATACAAAACTGTCTAAATAAAATAAATAAATAAATACTATACCCCCTCTCCTGGTCTTACCACTGATCCACTCTCCCCAAGGTTAACCCATTCAAATTCTGTGCAATGTTACCAGTTACAATGCTCTATGTTCCATGTAAAGTCCTATTGAGCGATGCTGTTTTATGTAAACTGTTTTGACTTGTAGAAACAGCAGTATAAAAAAAATTAGCTAAATAAATAGCTGGCTATAATTTATTTAGAAGAGATAGGGAAGACAGAAAAGGAGGAGGAGTAGCCCGATATGTCAAAAGCAATATTAAAGCTGCTGAAATGCAGGGGACGTGGGGAAAAGAAGAAGCACTGTGGATTGTGCTAGAAAGAAGAAATGGCACTATCATCCACACTGGTATAGTCTACAGGCCTCCAACTCAAATTGAAGAAATGGATAGAAACTTGATCATTGATGTTGCAAAGGTAGCTTTGAAGGGAGAAGTGATCATATTGGGTGTGAATTTAATCTAGCAGATGTGGATCGAAGTATTCATTCTGCAAATCTGGGAAGAAGTAAAAAGATTGTGGATGCCTTCCAAGCAGCATTGCTGAGACAACTAGTGATGGAAGCAACTAGGGAAAGTTTGATGCTGGATTTTGTACTCACCAAAGGAGACAGCATGTCGAATGTCCAGGACAGTGCTCATTTGAGCAGCAGTGATCATCAGACAATGTGGTTTGAGGTAAAAGCCAAGGCAGAGTCTAATCACATCAAACTAAAAGTCTCACATTATTTTTGTTATAACTTTATCTCTATTGTCAGTCAACATACAAATTTTCTGTATGACATCCATATACATGTGGTATAACAGACCCTAGGCTCTTACTATTTTAGCCAAAGGTTGTAAGTACACATTGAATGATATAGGTGATAGATTGGACCCCTGTGGAACTCATCTTAACTTACCTAATGAGTAAATATGCTGGTTCCTATCATTCAGAAAGGACCAAAATTAATCTAATGGGGTTTGCACTACCCCTAACTCCTCCAGCTTTCTTAACAAAATATTGTAATCTACTGGATCAAAAGATGCTTATAGGTTCATTACAACAATCAGCCTTCACATCTCCAGTTCAATCTTCAATGCATCTTATCTACCAAACCTACTAAAGTGGTCTCTGTGCTGTGTCCAGCATGAAGACCCACCTGCCTTGCTGCCAGACCTTCAGTCAATTCTAAATAATCTTTAAAATGTTGAGTTACCACCTGTTCAATTATCTGCTCTACAAAAGGAAGCCGACTAATTGGTCTATAATTTGTTACAACAAAATGATCAATAATCCTGTTCTTAGATATCAGACATACCACAGCATTTTTTTACAAACATGAGGCAACTCCTTCCTGTCAAGTGGAGTTATTTGTTAGGAAAGATGCCGCCAATTCTCTTTCATTTCTTTAATCCAGCTAGTAACACATCCGAGGAAGAACTATGGGGCTTCATTTTTGCCAAAGGTTAGAACTACCATCTGAAGACAAAACAGCTTCATTTGTGACTCCTTAGTAGTGTTATTGTCCCTCAGTTCCTCCTTCAAAACTCCACTCATTTCTGCTGTGATCAATTCTTTCCTTACCTCTATTTTTGCCTGATGGTCTTTTAAAGATGCGTAAATTTCCCTAATCTTAGCGGCATGTCTACTAAAGGGATTTAATGCAATTTCTATGGATGCAGTGGCAAGTAGCGCGCATTAACCTTTAATAGACATGCCCTTTGGTTGCAAAATATAATGATTAATCCATAGCTCTTGCCCTATCATCTTCCAGCCTCTCTCATAGACCTTGCTTTCACTCATAAACCATTCACTAAATTAAAAAATTATTGAGTTTTATTCTAAGTTGTTTTTAAATTATACCCACCCCTCCAAATTTCTGCTTCTGTTCTCTTACCTGTTATTTGTTATATTCCCTTAGTTGTTTATTTGAATACTCTTCTCTCAAATCCAACCAGTACATATGTCTCCATTTCCTTTATAACCACCTATATGCTCTCCTTAATACCCTAAGTTCCTGTCTATATCATGGTGCTGTCTTGGACTAGAATAATGTGTCGGTGGCAGCCTTTTGGAATGAATTTTCTGACCAGATCAAAGATGAGTTAACTTGTTATAACTTACCACTGGAATGGACACAGTCATACATTGAACGTTAAACAAAATTAACTTTACATAGAACAAGGAATTAAAACTTGGATATAACAGGAATATTAACAATATTGGATACATGGTTTCTTGATTTTGGTTATGATGGTTGCTGCTGTTGTATGGAAGGTAGAATGATTGGATGTGTTCATATTTCATTAAAGTGGGTGGGTTTCGCATAGTGTTTTAAGTTCTGGTCCATAGTATTCCAAAAAAAGGTGTGTTTTTAAGGCTTTCCGAAAGTTCCACAGGTCATTGGTGGTTCTTATGTTTTCTGGGAGGGCGTTCCAGAGTGATGGAGCATATATTGAAAAAGCTCTATGACAGGTTGTTTGTTTAGCTTTGGTTTTGGTCTTTGGTATTATTAGTAGGTTTTTATTGAGTTTCCTTTTTGTTCTGTTATCAGGGTCCTTGCTGATGAGGGTTTCTAGTGCTGGTGGTGATAGTTGGTGTAGGATTTTGAAAATGATGAGTATTATTTTGTATTTGGTCCTGGTAATTATGGGGAGCCAATGTAGTTGTCTCAATGTTGGTTATGTGGCTGGTTCTTGGTGTGCCAGTTATGATACGGGCCATCGTGTTTTGTGGTAATTGCAAAGGGTAGATGGACTGGGTAGGTAGCCCCTGGTAGATGTTGCAATAGTACTGTTCTGGCATATATCAAGATATAGGTTTGGTTCCTAATAATTATTAAGACTGGGTTTTTTGTAATTGTTATTTAGGCTTATGTTTTTGAGCCATATTGCGATTTTCTTGAAGCAAGATGTTATAGGGTCAAAGTTGGGTGAATTTATGTTAAAGGACATGAACAACATTATGTCATCTGCATAGATGGCATAATCAGTCTTGAATTGTTTAATTATTTGAGAGACTGGTTGAATATAAATATTAAATAGGAGTGCTGATAGTGCAGATCCTTGAAGAAGGCCAGTAGTTTGAGGGTAGGAGGTAGAGGATGTGTGTCCAATGGTTACTTGTTGAAATCTTTCAGAGAGATAGGATGTAAACCTTTTAAGCGTGGTATCACATATACCTATTTACATTAGCCATTGAATTAGAAGAGAGTGGATGACAGTCGAATGAGGCAGCTATATCAAGAAAGATCAGCATATAGGCTTGGTTATTGTTATCTATCTAATTTTGTTGTATATGGTTAGGATCAAAGTCTCCACACTGTGGTATGGTCTAAACTGTCTAGGGGTGAATAGAGATCAATATGGTCTTGTAATTGAATGTAAACATATTTTTCTATTATTTTAATGAGGAAAGGCAAACCTGAGATAGATCGGTAGGAAGAGGGCATGATTTGTCCAGTGCTTTGTTTTTTTAAGATTGGCCGAATGTTAGCTTTTTAAGCTCTAGAGGCATGTAGCCTTGGGATAGTGATTTATTTACAATTGCTTGTATAATAGGGGCAATTTCTGCAATAGAATCCTTGATCCATTTAACTGGGCATGGATCTGCTTTAGATGTTGTGGTGTTCATAGATGCAATTATCCTTGTAAGGGATTCAGGGTAAATTGAATGGACCTTTTTCCATAGTTCTGTAGGCTGTGATGAGTTGTGGACAGTTGTACTAGTAGTGTATGTTTGGGAATTTAATTTAGACATATAAAAATCAGCAAGTGTTTGAGGTGCTATGTCTGTAGAAAGAAACATAGAAATGTGATGACAGAAAAAGACCACATGGCCTATTTAGTCTGTCCTTCCATAACAACTACAACAGTCCCCTTTTTACCTTTAGAGATTCTCTGTGTTTGTCCCATGCTTTTTTGAATTCAGTTACTGTCCTCACCTCTACCACCTCCACTGGGAGACTATTCCACGGATCCACTACTCTTTCTGTAAAGAAATATTTCCGCATATCACTCCTGAATCTATCTCCCTTCACCCTCATCCCATGTCCCCTCGTAGCAGAACTTGCTTTCAATTGAAAGAGGCTCTCTCCCTGAACATTTATGCCACAGAGGTATTTAAACATCTCAATCATATCACCTCTATCCCGCCTTTCCTCTAAGGTGTACATATTAAGATCCTTCAGTCTGTCCTCATATGCTTTATAATGAAGCCCACTAATCATTTTAGTAGCCACCCTCTGCACCGACTCCATCCTGTTCACATCCTTTTGAAGGTGCGGTCTCCAGAATTCCACACTATACTCCAAATGAGGTCGCACCAAAGACTTATACAGAGGCATTATCACCTCCTTTTTTCTGCTAGCCATTCCTCTCCGTATGCACCCAAGCATCCTTCTAGCTTTTGCCGTCGCCTTTTCTACCTGTTTAGCTACTTTAAGATCATCAGACACAACCACGCCTAGGTCCTGCTCTTCTTTAGTGGACAAAAGTACTTCACCCCCTATACTATATTGCTCCCTTGGATTGCTGCAGCCCAAATGCATGACCTTACTTTTTTTAACATTGAATCCCAGCTGCCAAATTCTAGACCATTCTTCAAGCTTAGCTAGATCCCTCCTCATGTTATCTACACCTTCCTGGGTGTCTACTCTATTGCAGATTTTGGTATCATCCGCAAAGAGGCAAACCTTACCTGAAAGCCCTTCCGCTATATCACTAACAAAGATGTTAAAAAGAATCGGACCAAGGACAGATCCCTGGGGCACACCACTGATAACATCCTTCTCCTCAGAGTGAGCTCCATTTACTTGTACTCTTTGTCGCCTCCCACCCAACCAATTTCTAACCCAAGCAGTAACTTTAGGGTCCATCCCTAGGGTGCTCAGTTTGTTTATAAGTCGCCTGTGAGGAACAGTGTCAAAGGCTTTACTGAAATCTAAATACACCACATCTAGGGCTCTCCCTCGGTCCAATTCCCTGGTCACCCAGTCAAAGAAATCAATCAGATTTGTCTGACAAGACCTGCCTCTGGTGAATCCATGCTGCCTCGGTCCTGTAAACTGCTGGACTCCAGAAACCTCACTATTTTCTCTTTCAGCAGCGTTTCCAATAATTTACTCACCACCGAAGTTAAACTAACCGGCCTGTAGTTTTCAACCACATCCTTACTTCCACTTTTGTGTAAAGGCACCACATGAGCCTCTCTCCAGTCCTTTGGCACCACTCCCGACTCCAACGAAGCATTGAAAAGGTCAGTCAGTGGAGCTGCTAGAACGTCCCCAAGTTCCCTCAATATTCTCGGGTGAATCCCATCCGGTCCCATCGCTTTGTCTACTTTAAGTTGAGATAGTTTCTCACGAACACAGTCTTTTGAAAATTGTTCATGATGTCCTTTGCTTCTGTTCGTATTTGTGGGTGTTTTCTGAGGTCCTGCTCCTGGTTCTTCATCTGTGAACACAGAACAAAAATATTTGTTAAGCAATTCCGCTTTATCCTTATCAGCTTCTACATATTCCTCCCCTGCACCCTTGAGTCTGACAATACCACTCTTGCCCTTCCTCTTCTCACTAATATATCTGAAAAATGTCTTATCTCCCCATTTTATTGCATTGGCTATTTCCTCCTCCTTTTGAATCTTTGCCTTCTTGACTACTTTGCTAGCTTCTCTAAGTTTTCCAAATACAGATGCCTGTCTTCTTCTCTCTGTGATCTCTTGTATTTCATGAAGGCCTCCCTCTTTTTCTTCACTTTTTCAGCTACTTCTTTCGAAAACCATAGCGGTCTCCTTTTCCTTTTACCTTTATTTACCATTTTAACAAAAAGGTTGGTTGCCCTTAAAATATCCCCTTTCAGTTTTTCCCACTGTTTTTCTACATCCCTCAGCTGTTCCCATCCAACTAACGACTCCCTGAGGTATTGGCCCATCTTCGCAAAGTTAGTCTTCCTAAAGTCTAAGATCCTCGTCTTTGAATGGATTCTAACAGCCCTAGTCCTAATACTGAGCCACACCATCTGGTGATCACTGGATGCAAAATGATCTCCCACTACAACATCAGAAGCACGTTCACCATTGGTAAGCACCAAGTCCAGTATGGCCGCTTCACGTGTGGGTTCTGTTACCAATTGCCTGAATAGTTCTCCCTGTAGAGAATCCAGGATCTCCTTACTTCTAGATGATACTGCATCTAGATGTAGATGAATAGTTAGGATGAGCTGTAAGGGATTTAACTATAGCAAATAGGTCTTTTGGTTTATTAAATGATCTCATGAGGCGTTTTGTATGAAAGTCCTTTTTAGTTGAATTAATATAGTGCCGATATTTGGTGAGCGTGATCATGTATTTGTTCCTGTTTACAGTTGTTTTATTGACATGCCAGGAACGTTCTAGCTTTCTAAGCTCTCTTTTCATAATTCTAAGCTCACGGGTGTACCTTTGTTTAGAAGGGGTTTTTTTTACATGTTTTTAGAATTAAGTAGTTTGGTAGCTATGTCAGTAATTGAGGTGTTCCAATTGTTTATAATTACGTCAAGATAATTTGAATTGAGGTTAACGGATTTTTGAAGCACTTCAGTGAAGATGTCTTTATCAAATTGTTTGTATTTAGAAAAGGATTTAGGGTGATTTCTTTCAGTATGGGTTTGTAGTTGTTTAATCTCAAGGGTGAATTCAATGAGGTGGTGAGGATTGAGATGTTTGATGTGGATGAAGAAGTACTCTCACCTTCAGAGGATTGTGAGAATGCCAATATTGTCCACCTGTTCCAGGAGATAGGAACTGGAGGCATTGATCCCAGGGTCTTATCTACCTTGAGCTTGGCGGATGCTCCGAGCATGGAGCAGGAACTGGAGAGGCATCCACTCCTTTAAGGGGTGCAAAAATCCACTACTGTCTTCCCATTCCCGGAGGTGCCCAAGGGCCTGTTCCGGTCACAGTGGGAATCCCCCAACTCCTCACCTAAGAGACTAGGGTGTATAAGAAGGAGTGCATTGTGTGTTTTGATATTTCCAAGGTGGATACGCAGGTCACAGTGGTTCCCAATTGGACCATCATTCCTGTGGAAGTTGGATTGGCCTTAAGAGATACTCTGGACAAAAAGATGGATTTGTGTTGAAGAACCATTTCACTGTGGCGGTTGCTATTCTTCAGTTGGCGGTACTGTATGTACAGCCCTGACATTTTGAGCCCTGCTTCATTGACCAGTCTCCGGATGACTCTATCTCTTTTGGAGTCTGCTATGGCCTTCCTTTCTGATGCCATGTACAACCTGGAACGTCTGGCACCAGGGATTGTGCCCTGTCAGTGGTGACATGGCGTTGGCTTGGCCCTGTTGCCCAGCTGGCCTTAGAAGGACGCTTCTGTCAGATCCAATTTGCAGAAGCAGATAAAGGACCTGAGTGAGACAACATCTTTTCACCTTCTGGAGGACAAGTTCCAGGGGCCCGTGTAGCGAATAGGGGCTCATTTTCTGTCAGCCTCTGCCTGTTCCTTGTGGGACCACTGATCAGGCTCCCAGGAGTCTTAGGTCTTCATAAATGACATGGAAATGAGAATAATGAGTGAAGTGATCAAATTTGCAGATTACATAAAATTATTCAAAGTTATTAAAACACAAGAGGAGTGTGAAAAATTGCAAGAGGATCTTTATAAATTGGAAGACTGGACATCCAAATGGCAGATGAAATTTAATGCGGACAACTTCAAGGTTGTAGACCTAGGAAAGAACAACCCAAACTACTATTACACGATGCAAGGTTCCATATTATGAACTACCATCTAGGAAAAGAATTTAGGCATCATTGTGGATAATACATTGAAACCCTCTGTCCAGTGTGCAGTCACAGCAAAGAAAGCAAATAGAATGCTAGGAATCATAAGGAAAGGAATGGAAAATAAAACCAAGGATATTATAATGCCTCTGAATCATTCCATGGTGCGACCGCATCTAAATATTGTATGCAATTCTGGTCTTCATATCTTTAAAAGGATATAGTAGAATTAGAAAAGGTACCGAGAAGAGCCACCAAAATGGTAAAGGGGATGGAAGGATAACCCTATGAGGAAAGGCTTAAAAGGTTAGGGCTCTTCAACTTGGAAAAGACAGCTGAGGGGAGAGTAATAAGAGAAAATATTTTTTCACTCAATGCGTAATAAATAATCAAACTCTGGAATTCGTTACTAGAGGATGTAGTAAAAGCTGTTAGTGTAGCTGGGTTTAAAAAATGTTTGGACAAGTTCATAGAGGAAAGGTCCATAAACCATTATTAAAGAGGACTCGGGAAATTCACTGCTTACCCCAGGACAAACATTGTGAAACCTGTGTACCTTTTTGGGAACCTGCCAGGTACTTGTGACCTAGACTGGCCGCTGTTGGAAACAGGATACTGGGCTTGATGGATCTCGGTCTGACCCAGTATGGCATTTCTTTTGTTCTTATGAATCCCATCGCAACCAGCCTGGAGAGCCTTTCTTCCCCTTATGGACTTCAGGCTTCTTCTCAGTCCCTTCATGGAGCACTTGGGCCCAGGGACCTGGTGCCATCCAAAGGAGGACCCTGCTGGGCTGCACAATGAAGGTTTTGGGGGCACATCCTCTGGTTCCTCTGGTTGGGGGCAGGTTTTGCCTCATCTTTCAAGAAGCGGCCCAGGTCACCAAGGATCATTGGATCCTAGTCCATGTTCAGTATGGCTACAAGTCCGATTCTGAAAGGGGCATGTCTGAGCAGTCCGGACGTCCCTGAGCAGGATGGGCCCGTTAGGACCCAATTCTGTACCATGGGAGCAAAACGTTCCCATGGCATACAGAATCAGGCCAGAGGATGGCCCGGTATGCCCCTGCATGCCTACAGGAACATTCTCCCTGCAGACTCCACTGGCTTCCATGGTGCCAACCCTCCTCTTCCCCGCCACCTGAAACACGACTGGCCAGATTGGGGGTGGGGGGGGGGGGAGTTTCCAACCCCGATTGCATAGTTTGTGCTGCTTATTCCACCTTCGAGGTGGAATAAGCAGTATGTCCCCATGACCCCACAGTACATAAAGGACCGTGACTGGAATCGTCCCTGTACATCCTGCCTCCTTGACCCACCCCCACTCCGCCCAGACACTGCCGTCTTCTGCCCCCCTCCGGCTCTCCCCTTCCTGCTGCTCTAGCCATGTGAGGAGAGCTGGAGGGGGAATAAGGGCAGAACGGCCTGTGGGGCTGCACGTCTCAGAATTGGGCCTTATGTCCTGTAATGCAAAGAGCCAATCCCAGGCACCTTTGTCTTCTCCCCCTTGTGGGTCTACGAACAGCAGGGCCACTGATCATCTTAGACAAGGGACATGCCAAGGAAGTAAAGTGTCTAGTTGCCATAAATGACTGCTTCATAGAGCAGTTGGTCTAAGAAGCAATCAGAGGGAGAAGTACTTTAGATCTAGTCCTTACAGTACACAGGTCCTGGTGCAAGGAGTAATGGTTGTGGGGCCACTAGGTAATGGTTACAATGTGATCAAATTTGTCATCACTGGAAGGAAAACACCAAAAGAGCAATTGCTGTAGCACTTAATTTTAAAAAGGGAAACTATTATAAAATTAGGAATTTAGTTAGAAAAAAACTAAAAAGTGATTGGCAGTGTCAAAAGCTTATATGAATCATGGACAATATTAAAAAAAAAAACCATTTTGGAGCCTAGATAAATTATAAATTATATTCCATGAATTAAAAAATATTTAAAAGGCCTAATGATGGCCAGCATGGCTTAATGGCAAGGCGGAAGAAACAATGAAATCCAAAAGGGCATTTTCAGAAGATGGAAAGCAGACCCTAATGAAGAAAATATGGATGTTCACAAGCACTGGCAAATTAGGTGTAGAAAAGTAGTAAGGCAGGCCAGGAGAGACTTTGAAAAGAAGCTTGCTTTAGAAGGAAGGTTTTTAATATTTATTTATTTATTTTTATTTAGCTGTATTTATATCCCGCTTTTCACCAGGTCAAAGCGGTCAATTGGGGGATACATTTAACACGAGGGGATATGAGACACATACGCTAATACTTACAGGGAACATGGGCAATGGAGGGTTAAGTGGCTTGCCCAAGACCACAAGGAGTGCCTATAGGACTAGAATTTCTTTTTTCAAGTACATCTATAGCAAAGAGCCCATGAGAGATTTAGTTGGACCACTGGATGACCAAGGCATAAAATGAATGCTTGGAAAGGATAAAGTAATAGAGGAAATCTAAACAATGTCTTTGCCTCTGTCATACCCACACTGGAAATCTTCTTTACTGATGATAATTCAGAGCAACTAAAGCACATCACTGTAAGTCTAGAAGATGCAATACATCAAACTGACATACTCAAGAGCAATAAATCACCAGGACCCGATGACACTTATTCTAGTCCTGAAAGAGCTCAAACATGATATTGCTAACGTGTTATTAGTTATGTAACGTGGAGCACGATTCCATAACATGCAAAACTGGCCCATGGACACGTTTTGGATCCTGCCTGTCCCTGCGATGTATCCACAGATGCCATGCTCCTCAGGAAAAACGTGCATCTCTTAAGCTGCTTATCACAGACACTAATTTGCTGATGAACACTAGATATAAATACAATGAGAAATGACAGCTGCTGCAACCTAGACCATATACTTGTCCCCCTCATACCCTCAAAGGTGCTAGGTAAGCCCAATGCACCCCAATATGGTATACAAGAATGTAAATTTGAACATATATGTCAGGATGTACCTTGCATCAAATGGTACTATTATGCAGCCCTGGAAGTGGAGGAGGTGAAAGCATCACTGGAAAGGGAAGAGCCAGAGCTCAAGCACCCAAAAGTTGCAGAATCAGTGACCACAAGGAAGCGAAGGGTAGTGGTGGTTGGCAACTCTTTTCTGAGGGGTACTGAGGCACCCATCTGCCGACCAGACTTGATGACCAGAGAGGTATGCTGTCTGCCAGGTGCCAAAATCCGAGATGTTATGGAGAGTTTGCTGAGACTCATGAAACCCACTGACTATTACCCAATGTTACTAATCCATGTCGGCATAAATGATACTGCCAGGTATCCCTCTGAGCATATCAAAGATGACTTCATGGCTCTGGGACAGAGGGTGAAGCAGATAGGGGCATGGGTGGTGTTCTCTTCAATCATTCTGTTGAAAAGGCCAAGGCAGAGAAGCTTGCATCCTGGAGATGAATGCATGGCAGTGTTGATTTTATTTAACAGTTTTTTTTATACCACTTTATTATTTCAATCAAAGAAATTTACATTGTAACTTAAACTTGGCAATGTACATTAAACAGCCACATTGATAACTTGGATTTCTCTGAGGCAATGGAGGATTAAATGACTCGCCCAGGGCCACAAGGAGTACTAGTGGTCACTTGGTTTCTATGTCACTTGGATTCTAGGTTTCTAGGTCACTTGGTTTCTAGGTCACTACCTGGTCACTTGGTTTCTAGGTCAGTGCTCTAACCATTAGGCTACAACTCCATTACAAGTGTTTTGGTTTCCTGGACCATGGGATGCTGTTCCAAGGGTTGCAGAGCAGAGATGGTGTTCATCTGTCCAAGAAAGGTTGACATGTCTTCAGTAGCAGACTGGCTAATCTACTGAAGAGGGCTTTAAACTAGATTCATTGGGGATGAGTGAAGAAAGCCCACAGGTAAGTGAAACATTAAATACCTTTATGGGAATGTGTAAAAGGGGCAACATATGGAAAGCGGTGTGTATAAATGCCCATAGCATGGGAAATAAGATTCCCAGATGTTAAAGCTTTAATGGGAAAGGCTGACTTGGATTTAGTGACAGTTACAGAAATATGGTTCACAGAAAACCATGACTGGGATGTAACTACCAGGCTATATTTTATTCAGAAAGGACAGGATAGGAAGAAAGGGAGGAGTGGCACTATATGTAAAAAAATTATATCAAAGCTTTGAAACTATAGAGCTCAAAAGGGAGAGAGGAGGCACTGTGGGTTAAACTAGAAAGAGGGAAAGAGAAATCTATTTGCATTGCCAGGAAAGGGGAAGTGCTACTGATAGGGGATTTCAATATGCCAGATGTTCATTGGCACATTCCTGCTACAGTATCACCTAGAAGTAAGGAGATCCTGGATTCTCTAGAGGGAGAACTATTCAGGCAACTGGTAACAGAACCCACAAGTGAAGGGGCCATACTGGACTTGGTGCTTACCAATGGTCAAAGTATTTCTGATGTTATAATGGGAGATCATTTTGCATCCAGTAATCACCAAATGGTGTGGTTCAGTATTAGGACTAGGGCTGTTAAAATCCATTCAAAAGCGAGGGTCTTAGACTTTAGGAAAATTAATTTTGCCAAGATGGGCCAATACCTCACGGAATCATTAGCAAGATGGGAACAGCTGGGCGATGTAGAAAAACAGTGGGAAAAACTGAAAGGGGGATATTTTAAGGGCAACCAACATTTTTGTTAAAATGGTAAATAAAGGTAAAAGGAAAAGGAGACCGCTATGGTTTTCAAAAGAAGTAGCTGAAAAGGTGAAGAAAAAGAGGGAGGCCTTCATGAAATACAAGAGATCACAGAGAGAGGAAGATAGGCATCTTTATTTGGAAAAACTTAGAAAAACAAGCAAAGTAGTCAGGAAAGCAAAGATTCAAAAAGAGGAGGAAATAGCCAATGCAATAAAAGGGGGGATAAGACATTTTTCAAATATGTTAGTGAGAAGAGGAAGGGCATAAATGGTATTGTCAGACTCAAGGGTGAAGGGGAGGAATATGTAGAAGCTGATGAGGATAAAGCATAATTGCTTAACAAATACTTCTGTTCTGTGTTCAGATGAAGAACCAGGAGCAGGACCTCAGAAAACACTCACAAACAGGAATAGAAGCAAGGGGCATCTTGAATAATTTTCAGAAAACTGTGTTCGTGAGAAACTAGCTAAACTTAAAGTAGACAAAGCAGTGGGACCGGATGGGATACACCCTAGAATACTGAGGGAACTTGGGGATGTTCTAGCAGCTCCAATGACTGACCTTTTCAATGCTTCGTTGGAGTTGGGAGTGGTGCCAAAGGACTGGAGAAAGGCTCATGTGGTGCCTTTACACAAAAGCGGAAGTAAGGATGTGGTTGAAAATTACAGGCCGGTTAGTTTAACTTTGGTGGTGAGTAAATTATTGGAAGCGTTGCTGAAAAAGAAAATAGTGAGGTTTCTCTAGTCCAGCGGATTACAGGATCCGAGGCAGCATGGATTCACCAGAGGCAGGTCTTGTCAGACAAATCTGATTGATTTCTTTGACTGGGTGACCAGGGATTTGGACCGAGGGAGAACCCTAGATGCGATGTATTTAGATTTCAGTAAAGCCTTTGACACCGTTCCTCACAGGCAACTTGTAAACAAACTGAGCACCCTAGGGATGGACCCTAAAGTTACTGCTTGGGTTAGAAATTGGTTGAGTGGGAGGCAACAAAGAGTACAGGTAAATGGAGCTCACACTGAGGAGAAGGAGGTTACCAGTGGTGTGCCCCAGGGATCTGTCCTTGGTCCAATTCTTTTTAACATCTTTGTTAGTGATATAGCAGAAGGGCTGTCTGATAAGGTTTGCCTCTGTGCGGATGATACCAAAATCTGCAATAGAGTAGACACTCAGGAAGGTGTAAATAACATGAGGAGGGATCTAGCTAAACTTGAAGAATGGTCTAGAATTTGGAGCTGAGATTTAGTGTTAAAAAATGCAAGGTCATGCATTTGGTCTGCAGCAATCCAAGGGAGCAATATAGTATAGGGGGTGAGGTACTGTTGTCCACTAAAGAGCAGGACCTAGGCGTGATTGTGTCTATTGATCTTAAAGTAGCTAAACAGGTAGAAAAGGTGACGGCAAAAGCTAGAAAGATGCTTGGGTGCATAGGGAGAGGAATGGCCAGTAGAAGAAAGGAGGTGATAGTGTCTCTGTATAAGTCTTTGGTGCAACCTCATTTGGAGTATTGTGTGCAATTCTGGAGACCGCACCTTCAAAAGGATATAAACAGGCTGGAGTCAGTACAGAGGGTGGCTACTAAAATGGTTAGTGATCTTCATTATAAGCATATGAGGACAGACTTAAGGAACTTAATATGTACACCTTAGAGGAAAGGCGGGATAGAGGTGATATGATTGAGATGTTTAAATACCTCCGTGGCATAATCCATAGGAGGAGAGCGTCTTTTGATTGAAAGCAAGCTCTACTACGAGGGGACATGGGATGAGGGTGAAAGGGGATAGATTCAGGAGTGGTATGCGGAAATAATTCTTTACAAAAAGAGTGATGGATCCGTGGAATAATCTCCCAGTGGAGGTGGTAGAGATGAGGACAGTATCTAAATTCAAAGAAGCATGGGACAAACACAGAGGATCTTTAAAGGAAGAAAGAGGACTGTTGTAGTGGTTGATATGGAAGGACAGTCTCGATAGGCCATGTGGTCTTTTTCTGTTATCATGTTTCTTTGTTTCTATTAGGAACTGTCCCCATAATATAAGACATGCCATACTGGGTCAGATCAAGGTCCATCAAGCCCAGTATCCCGTTTCCAGCAGTGGCCAATCTAGGTCACAAGTACCTAGAAGTTTCCCTAAAAGACACAGGTACTACAGTGCTTGTATTGGTGCAAGCAGTGGATTTTCTGGTTTCTCTTTAATAATGGTTTATGGACCTTTTCTCCAGGAACTTGTCCAAACCTTTTTTAAACTCGGCTACACTAATAGCTTTTGCTACATCCTCCGGTAACGAATTCCAGAGTTTGATTACACAGTGAGTGAAAAAATACTTTCTCTTATTAGTCTTAAATAGGTTACACTGTAGCTTCATTACATGTCCCCTAGGTTTTTTTATAGTTTGATGGCGTAAACAATCGATCTATGTTTACCAGTTCCACTCCATTCATTAATTTATAGACCTCTATCATATCTCTCCTCATCCATCTCTTTTCCAGGTTGAAGAGCCCTAACCTTTTTAGCCTCTCTTCATAGGGGTATCCTTCCATCCCCTTTACCATTTTGGTGGCTCTTCTCTGTACTTTTTTATAACACTGTATCCTTTTTAAGATACACCGACCAGAATTGCACAGAATATTCAAGGTGCAGTTGCACCATGGAACGATACAGAGGCATTATAATATCTCTACAAATACACCTTAAACTGCTGGGGATGGACCCTCACCAAGTGCACAAAACCCCAAACTTATCTTGCAGTTCCCCAAAGGATGCATAATATTGCTGAGTAACGAATGTATGCACTTTTCGTGCCTATGGCCTATAGGTGCACTCATTCTGCTTCTCTGCACTCATTCCCCTCTTATCTCTCCCCGGGAACTCCGCTCTTCTGTCAGATTGCTTCTATCTGTGCCCCTCTCTTCCATTGCCAAATCCAGACATCACTCCTTTCACCTTGCTGCTCCTTATGCCTGGAACAAACTACCTGAGACTGTACATCATGCTTCTTCTCTGGCCCCTCTCAAATCTAGGCTGAGCACTCACTTCATCGTTGCCGCTGTTGGATCTGATCTGCCTAAGCTCCCTTGTGTTTCCTGACCATTCACCTTGGATGTATCATGTCCACAGCTGCTGTGTTGTCTGTCTAGACTAGATTGTAAGTTCCACTGAGCAGGGACCATCTTTTATGTGTCTGTGCAGCATTGCATATGCCTTGTGGTGCTATACAAATGATCAGTAGTAGTAGTTGGGCCTTCTGGCTCTGGCATCTGAGGCCCACCTATCTGGGTACTGGCATTTCTCACAGCAGCTACACCTGTCCCATCATGGCATATGTCAGTCTGTTTACATCCACTATCTGTGGGGCAACCCTGTCTGTCTTCCTACAGTCAGCTATGTGGCACTGCTCCCCTGGCCAGGGCTGTGTGGTGCGACGCTCCTGCCCCCGCCCTAGGGCTAAAGGACAGGAGTGGCCTATTGTCCCGTGAGGAATGGATTAAAACTATTCCCTTGGAATGATGGGAGATGTAGTTTTGTTCTCCTTTCTCTCACTGATAAATGTAGTTGCGCCAGAGACGGTAAGGCTTTGCAAGAATATTTTATTCGTGTTGGGGAGATTCCTCCAGCGCATCAAAATTCAGATACATGAACATAAATGGTGCTTTAAATGGTAACAGAAGAAACTCAGGAACATAAGACAACGTAAAGTGAGATCAGCTTTTCTTCTATGGTGCTTAACTCAGCTCTGCCTCAAGAGGTGACTTACATATATTGCAGCCTCATGCAATCACTGTTCCCTTCACAGTGTGAACTCAAACTCAGGTGCAAACAATTAGGTTTTCAGAGCACGGCAGCAGAAACTGCCACGTTGTATTCTTTTCACACAAGATAAGGCAAGCTTTGTTATACTGCTATTTCCTTACAGCATATTGAACAGTCCATGCTATTATCGTCAGAGTTTATCAAAGGTAAGGCATTTTCCACTTGCATAAAATCTTCTGACTGCACAGAACTATTGTCCTCATTCAGCTTTGACTGTCTGCCTGCTTGCTTTCAATTCTAAGGACTCTTTAAAGTCCTGAAGGAGCAATTCAGCCTGTTCAGTTCCTGACAAACAGTTGTCAGCCAACACTGAGTTTTTCTCCCAGTCAATAATGTTTCCCCCTTCAGCTCTTGGCTTGAATGACTCAGGGTAACAATTGGGATCTCTTAAAACAGCCTTAAATATAGGAGATGGGACTTTACCTTCTCTATCTAGGTTCCTATAGAAACTGCTGTCTTTCTGCCAGGCTCCTCTCCTTTTAGGTAGCTCAAAAGCTTTGCAGCTGTGAGTGCTTCTGGGCCTCTCCGGTCCAAACTGTATCCATGAGGGCTCTGCCTTTTCCCAAGACTCTAAACCAGGGCTTCGTCCACTTCTCGTAGGACTTCCTTTCCAAGCACCTGTTAAGATCCTTGCAGGTCCTCTGCTGCTACCAGGCTCAGACGTGCAGCCAAACTGCCTCCTGGTCAACTGCTCATGGCTTTCCTGTTTCTCACAGCTATTCTGCTTCTGCTTCCCCTTGGTCTGCTTGGTCATCTGCTTGATCTTAATCCGGGTCTTTCCCCTCCAGTTCTGTTTAGCAGCATCATTCATCACTTCATAAAGGGATTCTTTTTCAGACACACCCCGTCCAACCCCTGGGTGTGCCCAATCAGCACTGCTCAACTCCTCCCCTGGGCTGGTCTTCATTCTCAGCTCACCAGAAGAGGGCTTTTTTTTCCTTTTAGGATTGTAAATCCTGTGTAAATCCTGCTGCATTTCAGGATTTCCTTCAGTCTCCATTTCCTCAGGAGGGCGCTCTTCACCACAGTGAGCATGGGAGGGGAGATCCCTGTGCCATCACACCAAATAGCCAGACCCCAGATATATCACCACTCTCGCAGCTCTCGTTGATCCTGGTCTGGATAGGGATGTGGATCGCCTGTGATAATCCAGGGATTGTTGGCACAACATCAGTCATGTCTCCTAGTGCCTGGCACAGTGGATGTATGGATGCCCTATCACATTGTCAACAATATCTGATCTTATTAGAGTACCCTATCTAAAATAATCCAGAAGGAATCAACATAGGTTCCTTATGGCTAAATGTCAAAATATATCCCTGTCAATAATAAGGGACCCTCAGAATAAGGACATTCAGCAGTGCAAACAGCACTAATACATGCTCAACAGCAACACCATTGGTCCCACAAAATGTGCATTATGGGCATGTATTAGTACTGTTTTCACTGTTGAGTTCCCTTATTCTGAGGGCCCCTTATTATTGACAAGTATATGTTTTGACATTTAGCTATAGTGTACCCTCTCTGAGTTTGTCTGTCCAATCACACTGGCACCCGGTGATGCTGCGGTCATCCATACGGTCCAGGTACTGGCTGGACTTTCATGTCCCCCCTGAATTTCAGATGAAAATATCAGATCTCCCATGCACCCCTCAAACCACACACACATACATACTCTCACTTTCTGTCACAAAAATATGATTCTGCCAAAAAGATGCCCTGAACCTATACATAACAGCTGTGACATAACATAATAGCATGGGGTACCTAAACTACAAATATGATATCCATTTCTCACCCATAAAAGAATTCTTTCCTTGCTCACGCCCAGGGCCGGCCCGTCCATTGAGCAAGAATGTTTTTTGCACAGGGCCCCGCGCTTCGGGGGGCCCCGCGCAAAGAACATTCTGCTTTTTCTTAATTGAATTTAAAAAAAAAAAAAAAAAAGCTGGCCGCTGCGGCATGGAGTGTCCCGCGGGGCTCCTTCTGCCCGGCGGAACTCTCCCTGCACGGCTGAGCCCCTCTCTGCCGGCTTGCAGATACGCGAAGGGAGAGAGTCTCCCTCGCGTCTTTGTTAAGCCCGCAGGGGCAGATGGGAAATTTCCCATCAGCCCCTGCTTCCCACCAGCCCCTGCGGGCTTAACAGAGATGCGAGGGAGACTCTCTCCCTTCGCGTATCTGCAAGCCGGCAGAGAGGGGCTCAGCCGCACCGGGAGAGTTCCGCCGGGCAGAGGGAGCCCCGCAGGACACTCCATGCTGCAGCGGCCAGCTTTTTTTTTTTTTTAAATTGCCATGAGCCGAGGGGGGGCGGGTAGGACTGTCAATGGGCTAGGGAGGGAGGGGGTTAAGACTGGCAATGGGCGAGGGAGGGAGGGGGGTTGAGACTGGCAATGGGCTGGGGAGGGGGGTTAAGACTGGCAATGGGCTGGGGAGGGGGGTTAAGACTGGCAGTGGGCTATGGGGGGGGTTAACACTGGCAATGGGCTAGGGAGGGGGGGTAAGACTGGCAGTGGGCTGGGGAGGGGGGTTAAGACTGGCAATGGGGGTTAAGACTGGCAGTGGGCTGGGGAGGGGGGTTAAGACTGGCAGTGGGCTATGGGGGGTTAAGACAGGCAATGGGCTATGGGGGCGTTAAAACTGGCAGTGGGCTAGGGAGGGAGGGAGGGAGGGGGGTTAAGACTGGCAATAGGCTAGGGAGGGAGGGAGGGGGTTGAGACTGGCAATGGGCTAGGGAGGGAGGGGGGTTGAGACTGGCAATGGGCTAGGGAGGGAGGGAGGGGGTTGAGACTGGCAATGGGCTAGGGAGGGAGGGGGGTTGAGACTGGCAATGGGCTAGGGAGGGGGGGTTGAGACTGGCAATGGGTTAGGGAGGGGGGGTTAAGACTGGCAATGGGCTGGGGAGGGAGGGGGGTTGAGACTGGCAATGGGCTAGGGAGGGGGGGTTAAGACTGGCAATGGGCTGGGGAGGGGGGTTAAGACTGGCAGTGGGCTATGGGGGGGGTTAAGATGGCAGTGGGCTAGGGAGGGGGGTTAAGACTGGCAATGGGCTGGGGAGGGGGGTTAAGACTGGCAGAGGACTATGGGGGGTTAAGACTGGCAATGGGCTATGGGGGGTTAAGACTGGCAGTGGGCTAGGGAGGGAGGGAGGGAGGGGGGTTAAAACTGGCAATGGGCTAGGGAGGGAGGGAGGGGTTAAGACTGGCAATGGGCTGGGGCGGGAGGGGGGTTAAGACTGGCAGTGGGCTATGGGGGGATTAAGACTGGCAGTGGGCTAGGGAGGGGGGGTTAAGATTGGCAATGGGCTGGGGAGGGGGGTTAGGACTGGCTGTGGGCGAGGGGGGGGGTTAAGACTGGCACTGGGCTAGGGAGGGGGGGTTAAGACTGGCAATGGGCTGGGGGGTTAAGACTGGCAATGGGCTGGGGAGGGGGGTTAAGACTGGCAGTGGGCTATGGGGGGGTTAAGACTGGCAGTGGGCTATGGGGGGGTTAAGACTAGCAATGGGCTGTGGGCTGATGAGGGCTGGCAATGGGCTATGGGGGGGTTAAGACTGGTAATGGGCTATGGGGGGGTTAAGACTGGTAGTGGGCTGATGGGGGGGTTAGGACTGGTAATGGGCGATGGGGGGGGGTTAGGACTGGTAATGGGCTATGGGGGGGTTAAGACTGGTAGTGGGCTGATGGGGGGTAGGACTGATGGGTTATGGGGGGGCTAGTACAGGAAATGGGCTGATGAGGAGTGGTTAGGACTTGAGTTGGGCTGATGTGGTTAGGACATGTAATGGGCTGTGGGCTGATGGGGGGGTTAGGACTGGCAATGGGCTATGGGGGGCTGACTGGAAATGGGCTGATGGGGGGTTAGGACTGGTAATGGGTTATAGGGGGGGCTTAAACTGAAAATGGGGTGATGGGGGTTAGGACTGGAAGTTGATTGACGGGGGGCTAGGACTGGTAATGGGTTGGGGGGTTGCTAGGACTGGAAATGGGCTGAGTGGAAGGGGAGACTTGAACTGCAAATAGCTGATGGGGAGGGGGCTTGGAATGGAAATGGGCTGTGAGGGAAGGGAGCTAGGACTGAAAATGGGCTGATGGAACAGCTAGGATAGGACTGGAAATGGGCTGTTGGGGGGAGCTAAGATTGGAAATGGGCTGTGGTGGGGGCTTGAATAGAAATGGACTCGTGGAGGGGCTAGAACTGGAAGTAGGCTCATGGGGGGGCTTGGACTGGAATTGGGCTGAGTGGAGGGGAGCTATGATTTGACATGGGCTGATGGTGGGGCTAGGAAATGACTAGAAATGGGCTGATGGGGGGGCTAGGATTGGAAATGAGCTGATGAAGGGACTTGGACTGGAAATGGATGGGGAGCTAGGACTGGAAATGGGCTGATGGGGGGCTAGGACTGGAAATGGGCTGATGCAGGGACTAGAAGGGAATGGATGCTGGGTGAGACTGGAACTAGAAGGGAGCTTATGTTGGGGGAGGATTAGAATGGGATGGGGCTGGGAGATTAAAATGGAGAGGGGAAAAATATTTTGTGTAGGAGGGATGAAAAATCTACAATTGGCCAGGTATTGGGAGAGTAATTGGGGATTGAGGATGGAGGGGTAAAATTTGTGTGGATGAAATAGGAATGAGGAAAGAGCAAAAGGAGAAAGATTAGTATGTTAAAGCAGATGTAGAGAGAGAGAGAATGGAAAAAAAAAACTAGAAGAGAGAAGAAAGGACAAATGGACAGCAGACAATGGAGAGTTAGCAGAAAACATGAAGAAACCAGAAGAAAGTGGCTGGACCAATTGCAGCTGAAAAAAAAATGCACAAAAGGTAGAAAGATATCTCTTTATTTTGAATTTATTAACTGGAATATGTCAGCTCTGGGAAATGTGCATCATTAACATCTGCTCTTTGTTTGGTACAAGAGGAAATTAATTTATAGTTTTATTTCTACAGTGTTGTTGTACATTCCAAGTTTGGCTTTTGGGGTTCCCAGTTTAATTATTGCCTTCCTGTTTCTAAATTGTGATTCCTTGTTTGGTGATGGTCTATGTTCTGCATGTGTAACTGAGCTGAGGTATTCTGTTTATGTAATTCCTATTTGACGTTGCCACTTGTTCTCTTTCCCCAGTATTCTCTGAAATGTATTGGTTTAATATTTGCAGTGTTGCCTTTTGATAGGTAGGGTATGGTGCTTTGTGAGTCCTGGTAATGCTGTCAGGATACGGCGGGTTTGCTATGGGTTCTAAATGGGCAGCGTTTGTAGTAGTTCCTAATGTGCCTGGCGGTTGGCACTGGATTATAGTAATGTAGAAATCTTTTAGTCTTTCTTTATCCATACACTCATTAAGAGACATGTTTACTAAAAGTTAGTGAATGGTAACATTATGCAAATATTTATGCAAATAAGACCACTTATGCAAATAAAGCCCCGCACCGAGTCTCCGCACATGGCCTCGCACCCCCCTTGGGCCGCCCCTGCTCACGCCCATACTATCCCTGCACCAGCAGTCCCATTTTTCAGAATGTGGGAATCGTTAGGGTTCCGTAGACTGGCTCCTTTAGCACAAACAGCACATTAGTGCATAGCCTGAATAAACACTATTGCTCTTTTTAATATTTCTGTAAGGGTGTTTATTAATGAGTCTAGACCTTACAATATTCCCTCACCTCTGCTCTCTGTACCTTAAAACTGCATCTTGTGTACTTCCAAACTGCAGTCACACCAGTTCAAAACATACTTGTCACAACCATTCTTCAATAGGAGATGAATTGCAGAGAAGAGCAGAATTTTTTTTAAGTGCTGGCCTTATTCCACGTTTCAGCAGGAATGATGTGGATGTTTCCAGGAAACAGTTAATACATACAAGGGCCTTTCCTGAATATGCTTTCTACGTCTCTGTGGCGGACCGCTTCTCCATTCCACCCCTTTTACACTTATTCTGAGATACCCGTGCTAGCGCCGTGGATGTGCATGTCATCAGTGTTTCAGAATACGATCTGGGATGTTTTTGGAACATAAATGTCCCCACTGCATGTACAAACCTCCTACTTGTGTTCTGGAATGACCCCCTCCCCCCCAATAGTAACATAATAAATGACAGCAAATAAAGACCTGCATGGTCCATCTAGTCTGCCCAGTGGCATGGAAGAAGGCTATACCTACTGCTCCGTGCATGTTACCCCTCTCTCTTTTTAAAATTAAAAATTGTTTGCTTCAATTCCCTCTGTCTGTCCCATGCATTTTTGAATTTAGTCAATGTTTTTGTCCCACCACCTCCACTGCGAGGGCATTCTAGGCATCCAGCACCCTTCCCAAGAAAAAGGATTTCCTTATGTTGCTTTTCAGTTTACCTCCTTGCAGCTGCCCTGTCTTTGAAAAAAAATTGTTCATTAATATCTTTTTAAGAAGTTAAACGTCTGTGTCTTATCTCCCTGTCCCAACTCTCCTCCAGAGTATACATATTTAAGTCCTCTCCTCATACATCTTCTGGCGCAGGCCCCATATCATTTTGGTCACCATCCTCCGAACCATTTCAAGTCTGTTTATATCCTTTGTAAGGTGTGGTCTTCAGAATCAACACATTACGCAAAGTGAGGCCTCATCAATTCAAGATGGCTGCGATACCAGAAGATTGGAGAGTGACCATTATAATGCCAATTTATTAAAAAGGTTCCAGAGGTGATCCGGAAAAGTGTAGACCAGTGAGCCTGACATCAGTGCTGGGCAAAATGGTTGAAGCTAAATAAAACTATGGACCATACAGATAGGCACAGCTTAAAGGACATGAGTCACCACGGCTTCAACAAAGGCAAGCCTTGCTTGGCCACTTTATTAAATTTTTGGGAATATGTAAACAAATAAGTAGATAATAGTGAACTGCTTAATGCAGCATATTTGGATTTTAGAAGGCATTTGACAAAGTCCCTCATGAAAGTCCCTTAGGAAATGAGAGTCATTGAATAGGAGGCCATGTCTTTTAGGCACATTTTGCCTAAGCAATAGTGCCTATTGCCGAGGGTTCAGTCTATTTCTGAAGTTGTCTGTCCATACGCAAGCACAAACAAACCTATGTGTACCAATGAAGTACCTTCTGCTGGTAGCCGTGGACAAGACCTGCCCACAGGGACTCCATCTCCTGCTGGTGGCAAGGACCTGAGGCTGCCGCTGTTGCTAAAAAGTGCCGTGTCTGCCAACAGGGACCCTGTCCCCCACCAGCAGCAGGAAGGATATAAAGCCACTGCTGTGGTAAAAAAATGGAGTTCTCAGCCGATGGAAAACGCGGCCTTAAAATGTTAGCAGGAGTACCAGAGTCCTGCCGGCATTTTAAGACCACAAAAAGAGAAGAGGCAGCTGGAAAGAAGAGAAGGGGGCAGAGCATCAAGGGTAAGGGATGGGGTTAAAGAGGAGGGCACGTGGGCAGAACTTGATTTAAGGGGTAGGGCTGGAGGCAAGGAGGGTCAGAGCATGAAGGAAAGAGCAGAGGTGGATGAGGACAGCAGGGGCGGGTTTGGAGGAGAAACCAAAGAGAGGGAGGAAGGGAAGGCATGACAGGCAGAGAATGGAGAGAGGTAGTAAGGGGGAAGAGAGAGAGTACATGGCTGGATGGAAGGGAAGGAAGGAGAATGCAGGAGAGAGGGTTTTGAAGGGCAGGGAGAGGTATTAATGCAAAACAGAGAGAGGAATCTACATGCCACAGCCACGCTCGGTGCAAAAACATACAGTTTCCCAACTCGTGCAGATTCCCGACACCCACACCCACACAGCTTCCAGCACACACACATACATGCACATGCATGCTGTGTGACACACACGGGCACAGGCCCCAACACACACACAGCCCCACCACATACACACACACCTACATCCCCCTCATGCTCTAACATCCCAACTTCACATCTTCATAGATAAACAGCTAAACTCTCCCCATGGAAATAGATATGCACATCATACCACTGATTCACACACACACGTATACACCTCATGTACACCTTCAGGCCATATGCCCAAGGAGCTGCACATGCCCTGCTGCCCTACTAAGTATATTTTACCATGACTCTTTCAATCAAATCTCCCACACAGACATGGCTGAGCCTGCAAATGGAAGAAATGGGGAAACATGCCATTTTGTCACACTACACGTTTGCACTATTCAATTTGTGTATTACAAAACTGGCTAGAAGAGAAAAGGAACAGTAGAGAAGCGCCCAAGGGTCTCTGCTGGGATCTAAATGATCTGCAAATAGGAATGTCAAGTGAAGTGAACAAATTTTCAAATTACACAAAGCTATTCAAAATCATTAAAACAGCAAAAGACTGTGAGGATTTCCAGAAGGATCTTCTGAACAGTGCTGGCCCATTAGTGCTGCTGAATATCCGCAGGGTCGGCCGCTACACACTCCAACGCTAATTGTGTAGTATCAAGGTGCTTTGTGGGCGTTCCAGGTTGGAGCGGAGGTAGCGCTTGTTGCTAATTGGACAGCGGCAATATCCTTACCCATGGGAGCTAAGCGAACAGTGGCTCAATATCACCGCTGCCCGGTTCGTTTCTGCACCATGCGGTGCTGTGCAGTAGACGTCATTGAATATCTGGGGTTAAGCTTCAGCGACAATGGCTATGCACTTTAGAAGCTTTAGCCACTGCCGTTGAATATTGGGCTCTTTGTTTTTAAATGCTGTTGAAAAACACTCAAATACTATTCCAAATGCAATCCATCTGGGAGAGTATTCCACAAGGTAGGAGCCTAAACAGAAAAAGTGAAAGACCAGTGACAGATTTTATATATATCCTTAACACTTAGAACCACCAATAATTCTGCCCCTATGCAAACAGGAAATCAGCATCAGGCATCGGAGAAGGCAGAAGCCAAATAACCCTATGGCGCCAAAGTTTTAAGTTAAGTGCTGCAGGGCTGTTTGAGACCATTGCTGCCACTGCAGGTACTGGAGAGGGGTGGCAGTGGACCGGTCCTGGACCATTGGCACTCTAGGTGGTCGCCTAGTTCACTTAACGGTCACACTGGCACTGTAACGAGGAAAGGTTCAGAGAAGGGCAACAAAATGATAAAGGGAATAAAATACCTTTATACCACGCTTGGCGGTTTTCAATTGTGTGGTGTAAAAGTGTAAATAAATAAAATAAATAATACCTTCTTTATGAAGAGAAGCTAAATAGATTAGGGCGCTTTGGCCAAGAGAAAAGACAATTGAAAGAGGATATGATTGAAGTTTATAAAATCATGAGTGGGATGGAACAAGTAAATAGGGAATGTTTTCTTAACCTGTCAAACAAAACAAAAATAAGAGGAGACTCCATGAAAACAAATCATAGAATTTTTTTTCATACAGGGCATAATTAGGCTATGGAATCTGTTGCAGGAAAATTTGGTCAAGGCGATCAACACAGTGGGATTTAAAACAGGTTTTCTCATCCCTGGAAATGAACATTCAGAATCTGATCTACCTTTTGGGATCTGCCAGGTATTTGTGACCCGAATTGGCCACTATCAGAGACAAGATGCTGAGCACAGTGGATCCAGTCTGACCCAGCATGGCCTTTCTTATGTTCTTACAGTATATTCTTATTAAGGCATGCTGTTTCATGAAATATGTCTAACCTGTATCTGAATAACAACCCCCCCCCCCCCAGATATATAACTTAATATAAGATAATATAGGACCTCAATCAAACAAAGAGTTTATACAGGCCAGAGGGCCCTCTAGTATAACAGCCCTTCAAGGCCACTACTAGTTATACTCAAAGATCATCATAGGTCCATTTATATCTCATTATGTTACACCACAATTATCGTGTAAAAATACTTCAAAATCCAAAACTTAACACTGTGATGAAAAACCTTCTCATTCACATCATACTATGTTACCAATCACCTGACACAATATTGTGTTTTGATAAGAAAAATAGAACTTATCTGCATCGGGGAAAAAGAGCTCTTAAACGATAAGTCCCGAAAGTGCTACTCTAGCTGGCTGTGCACCCACTGCGAGCTAAAAAGCTTATTCTGCTATTTTTCCCCAGATTTTTTGAAAGGTTTTTCTTATATAGTTTAATGCGTATCTGAGACATTATTGGGTTAATATTTAGCCATGGAAGTCAGCATTCCATATCGTCCTGCTAGACCAGTCCAGACAAATGGGTTGTGTTCCCCTACTAGCAGATGAGTGGAGACAAAGCCAATGAAATGTTCAGGTTCAATGACATCCCTCCCATGCCTCTATCAGCCTGAGCCATTAGGGGCAAATCAGCATTTTTCTGGATCTGATTGAGAGGAAAGAGATTGATTTCACTTATGAACGACCACCAGCAGGTGACTCGCTCACTTGAGTGTGACATGGGAGGCTCTACTAGACTGCGGTCTTTTTGGTAGCCATAGGAGGGAAAATTAATTCAGTTTCACACTCTTATTAAGGGTCTGTTGAGCAGCCGGAAAATTGAAAGGATTGGATTTAAGCTACCTCAAGCAACTCAATGCCCCTCCCTCATCCTCTGTCCCCCCTGCTCTTTCCCAAATATTGAAGAAGGCTTTCAGAGGTGTGTGACTGCAAGCCAGTGTAAAAAAAAAAAAATTCAAAGATTTGGTATCAGGGAAGTAGCGCTGAGCCCAACTGGATTTCCTGCCTGAGACTCCCAGGTGGGGAGGCTCCAAGGCTTGACCTCATCATTGCCCTTGTTGGGGGCTCCCATTCTCGTTTGTTTTGGGGCACAAATCGGGTAGACCATGGGTGACCGTTAGCGCAAAGTCAGGGATTCCTGCTGTTTTCCAGCTCGCACTTAGTGCTTTCTATCTTGTGTGCCTTGCGATCGAGCGGTCCTAGAGCGCATTCTCTCTGAGCATCTCCAATGCACATTCCTGCCCAAGCACCCATTGCGCATGCTACTGATGCATGTCATTTAGAAAAATAAAAAACATAGAAATATGATGACGGAAAAAGACCACATGGCCTATCTAATCTGTCCTTCCATATCAATAACTACAACAGTCCCCTTTTTTCCTTTAGAGATCCTCTGTGTTTGTCCAATGCTTTTTTGAATTCAGATACTGTCTTCATCTCTAACACCTCCACTGGGAGACTATTCCACGGATCCACCAGTCTTTCCGTAAAGAAATATTTCTGCAAATCACTCCTGAATCTATCCTCTTTCACCCTCATCCCATGTCCCCTCATAGCAGAACTTGCTTTCAATTGAAAGAGGCTCTCCCCCTGAACATTTATGCCATAGAGTTATTTAAACATCTCAATCATATCACCTCTATCCCACCTTTCCTCTAAGGTGTACATATTAAGATCCTTAAGTCTGTCCTCATATGCTTTACAATGAAGACCACTAACCATTTTAGTAGCCATCCTCTGCACCGACTCCATCCTGTTCACATCCTTTTGAAGGTGCGGTCTCCAGAATTGCATACTATACTCCAAATGAGGTCGCACCAAAGACTTATACAGAGGCACTATCACCTCCTTTTTTCTGCTAGCCTTTCCTCTCCGTATGCACCCAAGCGTCCTTCTAGCTTTTGCCGTCACCTTTTCTACCTGATTAGCTACTTTAAGATCATCAGACACAACCACGCCCAGGTCCCGCTCTTCTTTAGTGGACAAAAGTACTTCCCCCCCTATACTATATTGCTCCCTTGGATTGCTGCAGCCCAAATGCATGAACTTGCATTTTTTAACATTAAATGCCAGCTGCCAGATTCTAGACCATTCTTCAAGCTTAGCTAGATCCCTCCTCATGTTATCTACACCTTCCTGGGTGTCTACTCTATTGCAGATTTTGGTATCATCCGCAAAAAGGCAAACCTTACCCAACAGTCCTTCCGCTATATCACTAGCAAAGATGTTAAAAAGAATCGGACTAAGTACAGATACCTGGGGCACACCACTGGTAACATCCTTCTCCTCAGAGTGAGCCCCATTTACCTGTACTCTTTGTTGCCTCCCACCCAACCAATTTCTAACCCAAGCAGTAACTTTAGGGTCCATCCCTAGGGTGCTTAGTTTGTTTATAAGTCGCCTGTGAGGAACAGTGTCAAAGGCTTTACTGAAATCTAAATACACTACATCTAGAGCTCTCCCTCGGTCCAACTCCCTGGTCACCCAGTCAAAGAAATCAATCAGATTTGTCTGACAAGACCTGCCTCTGGTGAATCTATGCTGCCTCAGATCATGTAATCCACTGGACTCCAGAAACCTCACTGTTTTCTCTTTCAGCGGTGTTTCTAATAATTTACTCACCACCAAAGTTAAACTAACTGGCCTGTAGATTTCAACAACATCCTTACCTCCGTTTTTGTGTAAAGGCACCACATGAGTCTCTCTCCAGTCCTTTGGCACCACTTCCGACTCCAACGAGGCATTGAAAAGGTCAGTCAGTGGAGATGCTAGAACGTCCCCAAGTTCGCTCAGTATTCTAGGGTGTATCCCATCCGGTCCCATCGCTTTGTCTACTTTAAGTTGAGCTAGTTTCTCACGAACACAGTCTTCTGAAAATTGTTCAAGATGTCCCTTGCTTCTGTTCCTGTTTGTGGGTGTTTTTTGAGGTCCTGCTCCTGGTTCTTCATCTGTGAACACAGAACAGAAATATTTGTTAAGCAATTCCGCTTTATCCTCATCAGCTTCTACATATTCCTCCCCTTCACCCTTGAGTCTGACAATACCACTTTTGCCCTTCCTCTTCTCACTAACATATCTGAAAAATGTCTTATCCCCCCATTTTATTGCATTGGCTATTTCGTCCTCTTTTTGAATCTTTGCTTTCCTGCCTACTTTGCTAGCTCCTCTAAGTTTTTCCAAATATAGATGACTGTCTTCCTCTCTCTGTGATCTCTTGTATTTCATGAAGGCCTCCCTCTTTTTCTTCACTTTTTCTGCTACCTCTTTCAAAAGCCATAGTGGTCTCCTTTTCATTTTACCTTTATTTACCATTTTAACAAAAAGGTTGGTTGCCCTTAAAATATCTCCTTTCAGTTTTGCCCACTGTTTTTCTACATCCCCTAGCTGTTCCCATCCCGCTAACGACTCCCTGAGGTATTGGTCCATCTTGGCAAAGTTAGTCTTCCTAAAGTCTAAGACCCTCACCTTTGAATGGATTCTAACAGCCCTAGTCCTAATACTGAACCACACCATCTGGTGATCACTGGATGCAAAATGATCTCCTACTATAACATCAGAAACACTTTCACCATTGGTAAGCACCAAGTCCAGTATGGCCCCTTCACGTGTGGGGTCTGTTACCAATTGCTTGAATAGTTCTCCCTGTAGAGAATCCAGGATCTCTTTACTTCTAGATGATACTGCAGCAGGAATGTGCCAATCAACATCTGGCATATTGAAATCCCCTATCAGTAGCACTTCCCCTTTCCTAGCAATGCTGCGTATGTCTTCAATTAACTCTCTGTCCACCTCTTCCTCTTGTGAGGGAGGTCTGTATATTAAGCCAATGCAAATAGATTTCTCTTTCCCTCTTTCTAGTTTAACCCACAATGCCTCCTCTCTCCCATTTAAGCTCTGTAATTCCAAAGCTTTAATAGTATTTTTTACATATAGTGCCACTCCTCCTCCCCTTCTTCCTCCCCTGTCCTTTCTGAATAAAGCATAGCCAGGTATAGTTACATCCCAGTCATGGTTTTCTGTGAACCATGTTTCTGTAACTGCCACTAAATCCAAGTCAGCCACTCCCACCAAAGCTTCAACATCAGGGATCTTATTCCCCATGCTACGGGCATTTATACACACTGCTTTCCATATGTTACCCCTGTTACCCATGTCCATAAAGGTATTTAATGCATCACTTACCTGGGGGCTTTCACTTTCCTGGGGCTTTTTTCACCCATCCCCAACAAATCTAGTTTAAAGCCCTCTTCAGTAGATTAGCCAGTCTACTACTGAAGACGTGTTGACCTTTCTTGGACAGATGGATGCAATCTCTGCTTTGCAACCCTTGGAACAGCATCCCATAGTCTAGGAAACCAAAACGCTCTCGATGACACCATCCACGCAGCCATGCATTCATCTCCATGATGCGAGCCTCTCTGCCTTGGCCTTTACCCTCAACAGGGAGGATTGAAGAGAACACCACCTGTGCACCTAACTGTTTCACCCTCTGTCCCAGAGCCATGAAGTCACTTTTGATACGTTCAGAGGGATACCTGGCAGTATCATTTGTTCCGACATGGATTAGCAACATTGGGTAATAGTCAGTGGGCTTGATGAGTCTCTGCAAACTCTCTGTAACATCCTGGATTTTGGCACCAGGCAGACAGCATACCTCTCTGGACATGAAGTCTGGTCGGCAGATGGACGTCTCAGTACCCCTCAGAAGAGAGTCACCAACCACCACTACCCTTTGCTTCCTTGTGGTCACTGATTCTGCAACTTTGGGGTACTTGAGCTCTGGTTCTTCCCTTTCCAGGGATGCTTTCACCTCGTCCACTTCCAGGGCTGCATAATGGTTCTCCAATGCACGCTTTTGTGCCTAAGCAGCCTTCGCGCGTGTAAGTGTTTGCCTTGTATCTCTTTATGTTCTCCAGGAAGCGTTGTTTGACCTGTAACAAGCAAAGAGCCTCATTATTGAATTCTGGATCCTCCTCTTCTGGTTTGGCAGCTCTGACTCACCATTGAAGGACCCATCTCCCTTCTCCCACTGAGGGAATATGGTTGGCCTGGCATCTTCCACCTCAATGCAGGAGGCAACAGATGGCACTGTGGGTAAGGATGTTAGCCTGGCCTTGAGTTCTGGCCACTCCCTTCCTGAAGGGTTTGGCCACAGCTGTGTCCCCTGTGACTGGGCATCATTCTCAGGAATGGGAGCTCCCAGATTCTGGGTTTTCCTCTCCAGAATTCTTTTCCTTTCTACAGCAAGCCTGATCTTCATTGGCATGGAAACTCAGTCCCTGCAGCCTCTGGATTCCCTTGATCTCCATCAGAAGAGGGTCAAGCAGAGTTTAGAAGCCCAGCTTCGATGCCTCCTTCTAAGCAACCTAGGTGAAGGTTGCATTCTGGAGATGTGGAACAGCTGGGATCTATCCAAAACTTGGATGGACTTTGTTTTTGATGTCTCAGCCGAGGGATCTGATGCAGAAGAAGTGGTGCTTTCACCTTCAGAGGATTATGAAGAGGCTTGCATTATCTGCCTGTTCCATAAGGAAGAGCTGGTGACATTGATTGATCAAGTTTCATCCACTTTGAATCTGGCTGACACTCCAGCAGAGGAGCAAAGGCCACAGGTCCATCCTCTCTTACAGGGAGTTTAGAAATCTACAACAGTATTCCTGTTTCCGGAGCTTATCGAAAGCATGATGAGGTTGGAATGGGACTTCCTTATTCCCCGCCTAAAGGTGAGAAAGAGGATGTATGCTCTCCTGTAGAAGGCATGCATCGCGTGGTTCCGCGCGCCTATGGTGGATGCGGAAGTCATTTTGGTCACAAAGCGGACCACCATTCCCGTGGAAAGCAGATTGGCCTTAAAGGATTCTATGGATCATAAAGTGGATTCTCTTCTGAGGAATCAGTTTGCAGCGACTGCTGCTATTCTTCAGTTGATGGTGTGTGCAGGTCTGATGTCTCAAGACCTTCTCCAGTGGATTCGATCTCTTCCACCAGAGGATACTACTCCCTATTTGGAGTCGGCCACTGCCTTACTGTTGGATGCTATGTATGATCCAGTCCACTTGGCAGCTAGAGATATTGCCCTATCGACAGTGACATGGCGTTGGATTTGGCTCTGCCACTAGGCAACAGACACATCCTCCAGGCCCAGTTAACTCAACTGGCCTTTATGAAGTTTCTTTTTGGAGCCAGTTTGAAAAGGTTGGGGCCCGATATTCAACTGGGACGGCTTTGTGTCGCTATGGCGCATAGCCTTCACCGTCAACCTCTAATCCCGGATATTCAATGCCTCCGATGCTGCAGAAGCTAACTGGGTAGCAGCGATGTTGCACCGCTACCTGGCTAGCACCCGTGGGTAAAACTAGGCCAGCTTTTGCTTCTCCTAGTCGCTAACTGGGTAGCTGTGCAATATTGCTGCTACCTGGTTAGCGACAGATGCCACCTATGACAGGCCCCAGAATGCCTACAACATGCACGATGCTAAGAAGTTAGCATTGAGGCATATAGCGGCATTAGTTGGGGATATTCAGTGGCACTAACATAGTGTCATTGAATATCCCGTTCAGCGGCATTTACATTTACTGTGTAAATGCCTTTAGAATATCGGGCCCGTGGTGAAGGGAGAGTCCAAGTCTCATCATCTCCTTAAGGATAGGCCAAAAGGGCCTGGAAAGTGTACAGGGCCATTCTCCTTCTCAGCCTCCCCCCCCCCCCCCGACCATCACAGGCATGGTGGACTGACTTCCAGGGGTCTCGGGACTCCCATTATTATCGTCTCCCCTTCAGAAGGGGTCCAGTGGGGTGGCCCATTCTCAGATGCCTCCAGTTGACAGCAGACTTTACCTTTTCTTCAGAAATGTGCCCAAGCAACTGAGGATCGCTATGTTCCAGCCACTGTTCAAAACAGCTATGTCTTGGAATGCGAAAAGCCAACCCCAGAGGGCTTGGTCGTCTCTCCATGTGGTTCAGTGTACAA
This sequence comes from Ichthyophis bannanicus, assembly GCA_033557465.1. NCBI lineage: Eukaryota > Metazoa > Chordata > Amphibia > Gymnophiona > Ichthyophiidae > Ichthyophis > Ichthyophis bannanicus. The sequence continues at coordinate 647,688,696 of CM066032.1, forward strand.
AGAGATGCCATTCAGGTCACATTGGACAAGTTGCTGCATCTGAATGCGGTGGTGCCTGCTTCCCTGGCTGAATGGGATAAGGGCAGATATCTAGTTTGTGATGCCAAAGAAGGAGGGTCCTTCTAGCCAATTCTTGACCTCGAGGGGTCAATGGTCATTTACATGTGCTACACTTCCAAATGTAAATTCTGAGATCCATAATTCAGGCAATGCACCAAGGGATCTGTCATGCTTGGCTCACATTTTCAATTTGCCATCCTTCCCTTTGACTTTTCCACTGCCCCGAGGACATTCTCCAAGGTTGTGGTGGTGGTGGTGTCTGCTGCACTACATTGCCAAGGGATATGTGTGCACCTATTTCTCTGTGGACAAGCAGAAAATAAGTCCTCACATATGGGTGATGTCATCTGACAGAGACTGTGGGAATACTCCCCAGTGACTAATCAAAGCTTTTGGGAGTTTCTACTATGCATGCATTCCTGCCTGCATTTGCGGTGCCATTTTAGATCAGCCTTCATCTTTCTGTGGAGCCCAATGGATGTGTTTTTTTTGGCTCTCACTTGTTGGTCATTTTCTGCCCCTTCAAAGGGACTTTGCTGCCTCCAGCAGTATCCAGGACTTACTTTAGAGAGAAATCACCACCCTCTTGGCAGATCCCGTGATCGAGCTCATGCCACCAGAGCAAAGAGCGCGAGGGTTTTATTCCAGGCATTTCCTGATCCCAACAAAAACGTCCCATCCTAGACCTCAGAGATCTAAACAGGTACATAGTCAAAGAAAAGTTCAGAATGATTTCTCTGGGTACCCTATTCCCTTATCTTCAAAAAAGGGGGTTAGCTATGCTCCCTGGATCTGAAGGATGCTTATACCCACATACAGATACATCCCACTCACATGAAGTATCTCAGATTTGTCCTGGAGGGACAGCACTTCCAGCACTTCCAGTACTTCCAGTATCTCAGATTTGTCCTGGAGGGACAGTACATCCAGTATTTCCCTTTGGCCTAGCCTCAGCATCTCACATCTTCACAAAATACCTTGTGTTAGTAGCAGCTTACCTTCAGATGCTGGGAGTGTTTGTCTAATCCTGTTTGGATAATTGGCTGATCAAGAGTAACATCCAGAAAGAGTTTGAGAATCAGCACAGTTGAACATTTGGGTGCTGGAAATACTAGAGTTCATCATAAATTACCCAAAATCCCACCTCAGCCCTCCCAAGAATTGGACTTCATAGGAGCCCTGCTGGATACGACTCAGGTGAGAGCTTTTCTCCCACATAACAGTCTTCATAGCTTGACAGCACTAGTGTGGGAGACTCAATTGAACCAGTAGGTAACAGCTCACAGAATATTAACTGTACTAGGTCACATGGCCTCTACAGTGCATATAACAATGGTGGACAATACATTACAATTTGCTCAAAGATCTACCCTTCCAAACTGCTCCACCACAGAAATGTTTGACAACAGATGCATCCAAACTGAGTTGGGAAGCTCACCTCGATGGGTTTCACACCCAGGGCGATTGATCCTTCCAATAAAGTATCCACTAGATCAATTTCTTGGAACTATGAGCCATGGCAAATGCTCTAAAGGCTTTCAGAGATCAGTTAGCTAACCAAATTGTCCTGATTCAAACCGGCAATCAAGTAGCAATGTTCTACATTAACAAGCAGGGAGGAATGGGCTCATACCTCCTGTGTTGGGAAACAGTCAGGTTGTGGAAATTTGCCATTGCTCACAGGATGGACTAGAGAGCCACATACCTACCAGGCAAACAAAACCTCTGGCAGACAGACTGAGTTGATCCTCCAACCACACAAATGGACACTAGACAGGGAGAACTCGCATCTTTCGAGAGTGGGGCACCCCCTCAATAAAGCTGTTTGCTACTCCTCAAAATGCCCAAGCAGATCAGTTCTGCTCCAAAGTAAGATCGCACAGCAGACTAGCCTCAAAGGTTTTCCTCCTAAATTGGGGGGAGGGTCTTCTGTATGTGTATCCTCCAATTCCTCTCATTGCAAAGACCCTCCTGAAGTTCAGAATAGACAGAGGCATGATGATTCTCTCTGCTCCCTACTGTCCCAGGCAACCTTGGTTTCCTCTCCTGCTACAACTGTCCAGTCAGGAACCACCCCAGACTTGGTATCGCAGGAGAACGGAATGATGTTGCATGCCAATATCAAGTCCTTGGCCTTCACAGCGTGGATGTTGAGAGGTTAACATTATCCAAGCTCAATTGGCAGCCTGTGTGACTGATGTCCTTTTGGCTTCCTATAGGGCCTCAACAAGAAAATCCTATTCATGCAAGTGAAAGAGGTTTGCTGTCTGGTGTGAGGATCATTCCCTAGATCCCTTTGCCTGCCCCACAGAAAAAGTGCTTGAAGATCTTCTACACCTCTCTGAGTCTGGACTTAAGTCCAACTCTATTAGCGTTTACGTCAGTGCAAATGGAGCTTACCATAGAAGTGTAGAGGGAAAGCCCATCTCTGTACAGCCTTTAGTTGTTTGATTTTTGCAGGGACTGCTTCTCTTGAAGCTCTCTAGAAACCCCCTGTGGTGCCTTGGGACCTCAACATGGTTCTTGCGCAGCTGATGAAGGCTCCTTTTGAGCCACTCAATTTCTGCACTCTGAAGTTTTTGACCTGGAAGGTTTTGTTGTTGGTGGCAGTCACTTCAGCACGCAGTCACTTCAGCACTTCAGGCTCTTGTAGTTCATCCACCTTATATTAAATTCCATCAAAATAGGGTGGTCCTCTGTACTAAGGGCCTGAATTTCAGTTTGGCGGGGCTATTTATTTATTTGGACACTTTTCTATACCGCCCCTTCCAGAGATCAGGGGCGGTTTACAATGTAACAAAACATAATACATTGAACATCATGTAACTGGTGAACTATTTACATTAAACAGTTAAACATAAGAACTATTTACAATCATATATCTATTATATCTAGAACATTAAGGTATTATTGTAAGCGTGGAGGTTTCAGCATAGCCTGCCCACCTTCCACTTAACCTGTATTTTCAATGCCGAGGTCTTGAAAATCCGGGTCATGCCACACAGCCAGGAAGCCACAGGGGCTGCCCATGTAGCACCGATTTTTGATGCTACACGTTTAGCCCCTGCACCTTAAAGATAGGCAAGGTTTTCACATGCCTATCTTTAAGGTGCAAAGAGCTAACCGTGTAGCATCGAAAATTGGTGCTGCATGGGTAGCTCCGCCCTGGAACGCCCCTAACATTCCCCGATGCTATGTGGATAGCATTGGGGCGCGTTATGGACATATCTGGGATTTTCGAAGATAGGTGCCCTTCGAAAATCCCGGATACGGCCTTTACATGGGTATCTAGGGCAGTTACCCATGTAAAGGCCTTCAAAAACTGGGCCCTTAATTCCTTCTGAAAGTCATATCTGATTTCCATCTTATTCAGTCAATTGTCCTACCAACATTTTTCCCAAAACCACATGCTCACAAAGGGAAACTGCACTGCAAAAGTTGAACTGCAAGCGAGTCTTAGCCTTCTACTTGGAGCTGACAAAAGCCCATAGAAAGTTCATCCAGCTTTTCGTTTCTTTTGACCCCAGCAAGCTAGGGGTTGCCATCTCCAAATGTTTTCTTTCAATTTGGCCAGCAGACTGTATCTCTTTTGCTTACGCCCAGGCAAGCCTGAGCCTCGATCGTCATGTCATGGTTCACAATGTCAGAATCATGGCAGTGCTGGCGGCTAACTTGTGCTTGGTCTCCATGGAAGAGATTTGCAAAGCTGCAACGTGGATATCAGTCCACACATTCACATCTCACTACTTTCTGGAGGGCGATTCCTGGCACAACAGCAACAGCAATTAGAATCCCACTGGAGGACAGCAACCTTGGGCCGGAAGGACTGGGGTTTCTAGTCCCACAGGTGCTCCTTGTGGTCTTGGGCAAACCACTTAACCCTCCATAGCCCATGTTCCCTGTAAAATAGTTCTCTGTGTGCTGTGCTTTCCTGTCTAATCAATGTGTTTATACCTCAAAAATTTCCTGTCATGATTTGACAATTTCCAATCTGTAATCAAACCGCTGCTGATCGCTGGAAGTAGCGGTATACAAATGTATACTAAATAAATAAAATAAATAAATAAATCTCCATCCCCCCAGGCCAATTATTTTCTGTTCAGGCTAACAATTTATAAAATACAAAAGGCTTGTTGCCAACAAAAAGACAGATTTGCTTGCCCCTGTTGGGAGAAACTTGCATTCTCCTTTTTTCTTTAAGGTAGCCGGTGGTTAGGGAGTCCCATACATGATGACTTATTTCCTGCTTGTCCATGGAGAAAAGGTAGTTACTCACCTGTAGCAGGTGTTCTCTGTGGACAGCAGGAAAAAGTCCTCACAACCCGCCTGGGAATTGTATTCTACTATAACTGTAGTACAAGACTGGAGTGGTAGAGTGGCCTAGTGGTTGGGGCAAGGTACTTCAGGCCAGAAGGTCAGAGGTTCAAATCCCACTAGAGGACAGCAACCTTGGGCCAGAAGGACTGGGGTTTCTAGTCCCACAGGTGCTCCTGGTGGTCTTGGGCAAGCCACTTAACCCTCCATAGCCCATGTTCCCTGTAAAATAGTTATCTCCAAGTTATTTTTATAATGCCCTGTTCAATGTAATTTCAGTTTGTTCAATGTAAACCACACTGATGCAGAATAGTGCAGTATATAAGAGAATGTAAATAAAATAAATAAGACTGATCTAAAATGGCATGCAGCAGCAGGCAGGAATATGGCGCACATGTGCAGAGGAAGCTTCTAAAAATTTAAATTAGTAGCTGAAGAGTGTTCCTTCGTAGTCTCCGTTGGATGATGTCACCCATACATGAGGACTTTTTCCTGCTGTCCATGGTGTGACCAGCAGGGGCTGGACTGTGGCAAAGCTAACAGCCAGACTGCTGGGCCTGACCTTTCTTATAGAAAGTTGTAGTTGTGAGTCAAAGTGGTCAGGTTTTCAAGAAGGATTTATTCCCCTCCCGGGGTTGGATTTTCAAAAGATTATAATACAAAAACTTAGGATACAACCATACTTCTGGTAAGTAACTGAAGAAAACATAAATCTAGCATTCTGCTTCTCAAAGAACTTATAATTCACAGCATACAGTTCATCTGCTATTCTAGCAGTCTCTTCTATGCTTTTCTCAGCACTCTCAAGACACACTCTTATCTTGGCTTCAGCATAAAGAAGAAATCTTATCGGATAACAGCAGCGTACAATCCATGGCTTCCTCAAATGGAGTTTCAATGCTAGACTCTGTTACCATAGGCTCAAGCTGTGTTTTCTCATTACAAACATCTTCATTACAATAGAAAGTTTGTACCTGTCTCAGTCCTGTTTCTTCATCAGGTTTCTCTAGACAGCCTTCTCCATAGCAGGGCAAATAGCTATCGTAAAACTTGTAATAGCAGGAAGGAGAGAGACACTTCTCTTGATAAGTTTTACCCTTAAAACTTCTGTGCTTCCTGCCTTTCAAGTTTGGCTGAAAATCATAGAACTGCTCTTTTCTATTATGTGATGATTTCTCTCTAAGAAATCTTCTGCGGGATTTAACTGGCACAAGCTCTTCAGGTTCAGACATACAAATATCTTCTACTGCGTTTCTTTCCCTCTCTAGGGCTTGTAATTGCTTTAGGCTGCCACACTTCTCAGATACATACGGTTTTCCTTTCACTGCTTTCCATTCACTCTGCACGGCTCGGTGCCTTGGAGAATCAAGCTGCGTCACAGGTAACAAATCCTTACAGCTGACCTCTCTGTGTGAATTCCTCCATGATTTTCTGTGTGAACTCCTTTTCAGCTTCCTGCCTGAAGTTTCATGCAGTTCTGACTCTGTGTCTGTGTCCTCTGAATCTTGTGAGCTTTCTCCTGAGTCTCCTGACTCTGGCCAGTTCCTCTCTGACTCCCCTCCGCCCTTCTCTGTGTGCTCTAAGCATTTCTTATACTGCTTCCTGGGCGTTCCCTTACACAGGTGAAAGCCGTTTGAATCAAAAGCTGGTGAGTGCTTTCTAGCTGGGCGGGGCTGCAGACCTCGTGTCTGAGTCTGTTTACGTTGCCTATGGTAACTGGGGATCCTGTGGCTTGTCTGCCTGTCAGAATCTAAGCTGCAGCTAGCAGACTTTTGTGCTTCTGAAGCAAGGGACAGATCTTCCTTGTTACAATGGAGAACACCTGCTACAAGTGAATAACTACCTTTTCTGGACCATTGGCTCTTCCAAGCCAGGTCTTTGTCAAGGGTGTCTCAGGTTTTGGCCTGCATGGTGCTCTTTTTTGGAATCCTCAGCTATGTCATCATTCTGGGGAAGAATCAGTTGGAGCCTTCCCAATCCCTGGAATTCCTGGGAGCACAGTTTGATGCTTGAGTGGGCAGAATATTCCAGAGTTGTTGAACCAACTGGCGATGTTCTGTTCTGAACAGGCTCCCAGGGTTGGGATTTTATGCAGCTTTTTGGCTTGATAATAGCGGCGATTGAGATGATGCCATGGGCATGTGCTCATAGGAGGCCACTCCAGTGGTCTTTGCTGACTCAGTGGTCCCCAAGCTCTCAGAATTTCAAGCTTGGACTACTGCTTCAGCTGGAGATGTGGGAAAAAACTTGCAGTGTTGGCAATAGCTGTGTCATTCAAAAAGAAAAAAAAAGATTATGCCGCTAGACAATTACTTGTGGATTCTTCTGTCTGGATGCCAGTCTTACTGGGAACCCATTGTCAAACCAGATGACTCAGGACTGTTGGAGCCACAGGGAGATGGTGTGGCCCATCAATTGTTTAGAAGCAAGGGTCATCCAGATGGCCTTGTTGCATTTCCAGCTCTTGGTCAAGAGCAGGCAGTGTGACTGTTCTCGGGCAATGCCATGGCAGTAGCATATGTCATTGGGCAAGGCAGCATGTGAAGTGATGGAATGGCCCTCGAGATGACTTGCTTGTTCACCTGGGCGGAAAAGAACCTCTTAGCCTTGTCAGCTCAGGACATTGTCAGGGTGGGCAATGTGAAGGTGGTCTTCCTTAGTTGTCGCTCTCTTATTCTCAGAGAATGGGAGTTCAGTCAGGAGATGTTTAAGAAGATTCTCCACCATTAGGGGTCACCCCGAGATGGATTTGATGGTGACCAGATCCATTGACAAAGTGCACTGTTTGTTCTGTCAGCAAATGGGGCAGGGTTCAAGTGTGATGTTGCCCTCATTCAGTCCTTGCCAAAAAGATGCCTGCTGTAGGTGTTATCTCCATGGCTGCTTATGAGATGTGTACGTCAGCACAGAGTGTCATCTGGGCTAGACTGGTCTGGTGGTGCTGGATTGGCTGTGGAGACTGTGGTTCAGGGTCCTGATGTGGCTCCTGCAGGAACCTCCTCTTCATCTACCCCCATTTTGGGTCCTGTTGTGCCAAGGGTCAATTGTCCTGAATGACATGGCTCCCTTCTCTCTTACAGCTTGGCTCTTGAAAGGAGTCAGCTGATGCGTAAGGGCTCTTCTCCTGCTGTAGTTTCCACTCTGCTCAAAGCCCATAGGGGTTCTGCCAGCCAGGTATATGTGCAGGTCTGATGCCTCTTTGGGCATAGGTGCGGCACATGACAGCTTGTTCCTGAGGCAGCAAATGTGCCGGCTCTTTTGCTTTTCTGCAGGATGGTTTGAAAAGGGCCTTCCCTTAGATCCCTGAAAGTCCAGATGGCAGCCTTTGTCCTATTTCAGAGGTCCTGTGGCTGGCAAGTCTCTAGCCTCGCACCTGGATGTTTCATGTTTTCTTTAGGGGGTTTGGCATCTGTGTCCTCCCCATCCCCCCTGGGTCAATTATCCCTTCTTGAGATCTCTATCTAATGCCCAGGGCCCTGATGTCAGAGCCCTTTGAGCCTTTGAAGCATGCTAATCTTAAGGTTTGAACTCTCAAGATTTATTTTCTTGGTTGCGATTAGTTCGTCAAGACGGATTACCAAGCTTCAGGCTCTTTCTTGCTGGCATCCATATCTGTCCTTTTCGAAGGAGGTCATCTTCATTTGGCCTGTGCCTTCCTTTTTGCCCAGGGTGATATCTCTCTTCCATGTGAACCAAGTAGTTTGTCTGCCTTCTTCTATAAGGGGCAGTGTTGAGGGAAAGATAAGAATCTTCGCCTTGTGGATGTCTGGAGGGTGCTTCTCTGGTACTTGAAGGTTACAAATTCCTTTTGTAAGTTGGATCATCTTTTGCCCTGCTTGTTGGATTGCGTAAGGTTGGCATGGCTGCCAAGTCTGCCATGGAGCTCTGACTCAAGGGGGCCATTACCTCTGCATATCTGTTAAGGAACCAGCGGGTTTCAGAAAGGTTGCGCACACATTCTGCTTGAGCACAAGCATCCTGTGGGTGGAACGTAGCTCATTAGCCCCCTCAGACCATCACTTTCTACTTTTGTCAAGCATTACCATTTGGATGTCCACACTCAAGTGGGCACGACCTTGACTCTGAAGTTTTACGAGCTGCTATGGTTTTTTCTTCCCAACCACTGGAGGCGTTACTTTGGTACATCCCACTTGTCTGGGCTGGTCTAGCAGGACGATATGGAAGGTGATATTTTACTTACCAGATAATGTCCTGTCCTTGAGTCCTAATAGACCAGCCCAGGACCCGCCCTTGGAACTGTGTTGGTCTGCGATAATACGGTGGTACCTTTTGGTCCACTATAATCTGAGTCGTTGGCCCTGTGGGCTCATAACCTACTGACAAGCCTTTGGTTCAAACTAATCCTGTACATAGTTTCTTTGCTGGTTGGTTGAACATTGTTACCCTTGTTGAGAATGTGTGAGGATTGCTGTTCTTTAACATATGCTGGGGTACAAATACTGATTTGTCCCTAGTGACTCAGGCTGATAGAAACACGGGAGTGATGTCATTGAAACCTGAACATTTCATTGTCTCTGTCTCCACTCATCTGCTGATAGGGGAACACAACTCACTTGTCAGGACTCAAGCAAAGAACATTATTCGATAAGTAAAATGTCACCATCTTTTTTTTTTCATTTAAGAATTTTATTAAGTTTTATAACATAAACTTATTAACCTAACCATAAACCTCTTTGACAATCTCCTAAGAGGCATGGACAACATAAAAAACGGCTTCTTGCTAGTGTTCATGGACATCTCGGCGGCCTTCAACACTGTGTCTAATGCTAAGTTATTGCAACGCTTACAACAGATAGGACTATGCAAAAATACCCTGAAATGGTTTACATCATACCTGGAAGGGAGAACGCAACAAGTCAAATGTGATCAAAAGAAATCACTACAATTCTCCGTCACCCAGGGAATACCTCAAGGCTCAGCCCTATCATCAATGCTCTTCAACATCTACATACAGCCCATATGCAACATCATCAAGCACCACAAACTACACTACCACATCTATGCCGACGACATCATGGTGTACGCTCCAATCAACTTACTAGCACTAAACACTACAATAATAACAAGATGCCTTGAAGACATGAATGACTGGCTCATAGCCAACAACTTAACAGTCAACTACGACAAAACTGAGGCAATGTTCGTCACTAGGAACCCCACCTTCATTCCGCCACAAACTATCAGCATCCTAGACAAACACATAGTAGTCAAAGAAGAAGTTAAGTATCTAGGCATCACACTAGACAGAGCCCTGAACCTAAAATCCCACATCACCAAAACTGCAAACAAGGCATACCATTGATTGAAAACAATCAATCAGACAAATCAAATCAATGCTCCGTCAAGACCACTTCCGCACAGTGTGCCAAGCACTCATTACACCACTGCTTGATTATGGAAACTCACTATATCAAGGCCTTCCTCAACAGACACTCCACCCACTACAGATGGTACAAAACACTACAGCACGCATCATTACAGACACTCCAAGGACTGAGCACATCACCGCCGTCCTACAACAACTACACTGGCTCCCAATGGTGGCAAGAGCTAAATACAAAACAATCATGATCATCTTCAAAATCATTCACCATCTCTCAGCAGACGCACTCCAAAACGTTATAACAAGGGACATTAACAACAGACCAAGAAGATCCAATAATGACAACATGATCGGCACGCCCGCAGGCTATCAGAAAAACCAAACAAACAACTTCAAAAAGAGCACCATCACTACTGTCATCCACATTATGGAACTCCCTCCCAACGAGCCTGAGGGCATTAGATGACCTCACAGACTTCCGCAAAGACCTCAAAACATTCCTATTTATAGAAACATATGAGTATTCAGGCAACATCCCCTACCCAAACAATAACACTACTACCTCCACCAACTAAACACACATCCATACTACCCACACACACAAATCTTTCATACCACGTTTTAAATACCTTCATGTTAAATGTTACCTCAATTGTACTGTCTAATTACTGTCAAGTAACTGTACTGTCTAAATGTTTACATGTACCCTAATGTTAAATGTAACCCTCCAATTATCATGTGACGTGACCACCTTGATTGAAGGAAAAGGTGGCATACAAATCTGTCTAAATAAATAAATAAACAAAGCAATGCACAAGGTCAACCTTGACCGATAAACCAAGCACTGGCCGCCAGAGCTAAATAAAACTGGATATTCAGCACTGGTGTACAGATAGTGACTGACGCTGAACATCTGGTCACTTCAGTCGCCACAGCACCATCTGTACAGTGACTGTTTTCAGGCATTTGCTGTCCTAAACTATCTGGCTAGCTCTCTGTATAGCATCATTGAAAATTGCCACTACTGTATATGGATAAATTGCAGCCCTGCACTCAGACTGCCCTGGAACTGTGCGGGTAGTGCTGAGGCAGACAGAATATTCGGTGGCACTATGCGTATAGTGCTGCTGAATATCACCCTGAGCGGCACTTATCTGATTTGCAGGTGCTGTTAACCTGATAAGAGCTTTTGAATATTGAACTATATATATATATTTATATATTTTTTACACACAAATAATTGCATTTTCTATAGTATTTCAGATCTTAGTGTATTGGGTACTGGAATGGTTTTTTCCCCCCATAAAATTACAGGGTTTTATTAAAGTTGTGTATTAATTAAACTTGCCTGCATGGAACTACTTACTGTATGTGTTTTCATTCACTGCACAGAAAATGTATTATTGTTGATTTCTTGTGCAGCTAGTCAAATAGTCTCCTTGGTACAGTGCTTTTGCACATACCATGATAAGAAGGAACCTCTCTTGTAAACCAATGTATATTTGCATATGATCTCAGTTTCTCATAATTACTTTTAATGCTTTCTTAATAGTTGTATTGTATTATGTTATTTTGTATTTATAGACTGCCTTTCTTAGGCTGCAGGACAATATAAATAAACTTACAGTAATTAATACAATAAATAACAAATACATCAAATAAATACTTGAGATTACTTTGGAAGCCTAACTTACAGTAGCTGTATTCCACTTTCAGTAAGGATGGATAAAGCCACAAATGCAGCAATTCAAGTCTAACATCTCATATACAATTAAAATAAAACCCAACCAGTTTCCCACTTTTTTTTATCTCCATTCAAACTATAATTTAACTTCCCCAAAGTTCCAGTCCCCTTTAAGTTCACCCCTTCGAGAGTGACCTGCCCTGCAGCTGGTCTTGGCTAAATGATGATTCATTCATGCTAATGGAGATGGGGCTCCAAAAGTGTAACTTAGGCAATGTATCAAAGTGCATGCGTAAGTTTTTATAATAAGGCAGAGGGCACCTAAATCAACTGGGACCATTTCTGAATCTTTCTGTCAGTTCACTGATCTCCCTGTCTATATGTAGTATGACACGGAAGTGAAGCAGGAGAAATGCAGGGACATTGAACTGCCGGCACAAGCGCTCCCCACATGCCAAATCCTCCTCCTTCTCTAGCTAGGGAAATTTTGTGCAATGCTTTAAGCTGGACTTCTGCAAGGCATATAAGGGTATGTTTACTAATCGGTGGTAGCGGCTTCCGTGCGATATCAGAGCTGCTGCCCCATTGACTTCAATGATATCACATGGAAGCTGCTACCGCCAAATAGTAAGCATACCCCATAGTTTTCGAACCAGGCGTTTTTCTAAGAAACTCCATTCAAGCCAGCATAGTGATAGTCAGGACTGAAAGAAAACCAGACTGTGCAACTCAGTTGGGTTCTTACTTATTTCTTTTCTCTTTGTTTTGTGGTTTTTACTACCCAGTAAAACAATTCCCTTTCACTAACCTTACCCGAGTCTGCACATGATCTCTTTGGTGTGCTGTGGACCAGTGGGTCATCCAGTCATTGGCATTTTGAGATCATCCACTTACCTGGAGATCCTGACACACAGCACCCCTGGAGGTGACAGAATAGGTAGTTGGTGCCTCTGATAGCAATCTGGATTTTGTTTTTCATTTTTCTTTACCAAGGAAAGAAAATTAGCAGGTATGTGAAATGTTTCCATCCCTTCCAATGGTCAGTTCATCCTTTCGTCGTCTTTGGCGGTCCAAGGAAAGGACAGGCAGCAGCCATGGAATTCCATTGCCTGCTGGATTAAGGAGGCCATTGGTTCAGCATACCTTCTGACCAGGAAGCATGTGCTAGAGGGGGTCAGAGCTAACTCCTCTAGGGCACAGGCCTCCTCCTGGATGAATATGTCTTAGTGCCTCCAGAGGACATCTGTAAGGCATCTACTGGTCTTCTCTGAACTCTTTTGTGACAGGCTGCATGTGGGAACTGGAACATATGGAACCTTTGTCAGGGCAGTTCTGTCCAGAGCATCATTTTCGTCCCACCCTGGACCTGACTGCTTGGTCACATCCCATATCTGGACGGTCTAGCAAGATAATAAGGAAGGAGAAATTTTACATACTTGATCATTTTCTTTCCTTGAATCCTATTAGCAAGCCAGGACCTGCCCTGAAAGAAGATACTTTCTTGGAAGACACTTTCAGGTTTGGGAGTCTGATTGTCATTATATGCATTGTCAGTATTGTGTTCTGATATAGAATTCATTGTGCTAAGACAGCCAAATATTTGTTCAAGATAACTGTTCCAACGTTGAATTGTTGGTTAATTATGCTATTTGTTTCTGAGGAGTTTTTTTTTAGTTTTGCTTACTGCTTGGGAGGTGTTATACTGGCTTCTCTCAGTGCTGCACCTGCAGATATACCTTGTGATGACATCAATGAAAGTTGCTCAATTCTACTTCCACCTGCTGGCAAGAGAACATAACTCATACATCTGGACTGGTCTAGCAGGATTCAAGGAAAGAAAATGATCAGGTATGTTAAATTTCTCCTTTAGAATCCTTTGATTTCACCCAGTATTTGGTTTGTATTCCTGCTAGCTGATGATCCTGGAAAGCATTTCACCTTGTTGGGACCCTTGGATTGTGTTCCAAAGTTAATACCTCAGATAACAGAGTCTCCTAGCAGTATGCATTTTCTCTTTTGAAATTTATCAGTGTTTTGGAATGTGTTTTGCAGCAAGTGAATCGCTTCATCTCTGGCTCTACCTCTGATTTCATGTCATCAGCATCATACTGTTCCAGTGGAGCAAAGGAATTTCGTAAGGGCAACAATTGGGATGGAGGATGCCTCTGTATCACAGATTGCAATCTGCCTAACCCCACTGTAACTCACCTATTCATAGGTTGTTTTATTCTCTGTGGCGGTAGGGTAAAATATCTGGATGTTTAATAGTTTTGGAAGCACCTTTAATGGCAGCCAATTTCTATATGAGTTGAGTGAGTTCCATTTTTATAACAGGGAGTTGTAGACATATGGGGAAGGCTCAGAGCCTCCAGATTGTTTGCCTTAGGACTAAGAGACAACAGTTATTGCATTGAATGAAAGTCATGATGAATTAGTTGGAAAGAGTTAGACCAGCTGTACTAAGATAATGAATCTTAAAAGCAAGTTTTCTTGATTGTCCCTTAATTGAAGACCATTGATTATGTATAGTGGAAAGACTATGTAGAAAAGCAAGTTGTGGGGTGGATGGGTGAGAGGTCAGTGGGAGGACTTATAAGAAGCAAAATCTATTTGGACCTTCAAATTATTGAAACAAAATGATAATAAGCTACATGTTTGAATTTCTCAACCAGAAGCTCCTGCTGGGCAACTGTTACTACTGGAGCCCAACCCTTTCTCAGGTACAAGCCAAGATTGCTTTGCTAAAACTGCTATGTAATAAAAGCTGAAATTTGGGCAGTTTTATTTATAACAACAGATTAAATTGCAGACAGAAAAGCTAGCTATAATTTATAAAGCACCAAAAATTTCTACATAGAATGTTTAGCCATTTTAAAAGAGCAAAGTCGACACAGGACAACTTTCAAAAAAAGAGTACAGTTAATCAAGGGGAAAAAAGGCAATTTTTGAGCAATTAATGTTACATGCAGAATAGATAATTTCACCTGTATTTTTTTATTTATTTAAAAGAAATTCTATTCCGCAATATGTACTAGGCAGATTGCAATAAAAACATACACAGAATAAGTACATGACAATCAAATCAATCAACAGAACATTAACATAAAAACAAAATTCATATCAAACTGCTCCTGCTACCCTAAACAAAGTGCACATTCAAAAATCCTAACCTGTAAGGAAAGCTGAGAAAACCTGCTGAAACATATATGCTTTCAATTTTTTTCAGAACACGATGTCAAAAATGTTCTGTGGGTCTGCTGGTAACGTATTCCATAATTTAGGAGCTGGATTTAGAAAAAGATGCACACCTAGGGTGCCAAATTCTGAAGTGTCCCAAAAACTGGGGCTTATAACCCGCAATTCTCCAATCTCTGGGAGGCTCTGGCCACCATACTCTTAAAATCCAGTCATGTGTATAGCTGGGGTATCTTGCTGCATGAATTGCATCCTGATTTGTCCTCTCTTGCCAGTTCCCTGTATGAACCCTGATTATATAGTGCATGTGTGTGATGGAAAATTGCTGGTGATAGGTAAATGCCATTGCATCACTCACTGAATCAGGATTGCTTTGGTATGGTTGAGAGCTTGTCTTACTCCATGTATAATAACAGCACCACCTTAATCAGCTTATGTCCCAGAGTGCACAGCAGCAAACCTTAGCCCTAATGACATTCTGTTAAATGGACAAATTCCTTTGAAAGCTTGTCCTGCTCTGAAATCCAATTTAACATGAGGTAATCTAATTGGAGTAACCATGGAAACCAAATGGGGCAGTCTTTGAGGAGATGAGAGATGCGTGGTAAAATGTGCTAGATCCTGTTACTGCTTCTGGCTGTCAGTAATATCAGAGGATATGCAGTGCCTGATAGGTGATGAGCCCCTGTTCTTTGTGTGTAGCTGTCATGTTCCTGAGCCACCAACCATGCCTTCCTCTGTGCAACCTTAATGCAGAGCTCAGTAGCTAACTGTTGTGGATTTGGGAGTACCTATACAAAACTGCACTTTGAAACTGTAGCACCTTGAAATGGAGAAGCTATGTTACTTTGTATGTTAATTTTGGGCTAGAATTTTGTAAATCATTCTGAAAAGAAATGCTGAGGACTTTAGTAAAACACAGGATGAAGAGTATTTTAATTTTACTTCTCTTTCTATAAATGGCTTCTAGTATGTACTCATCTCATGTTTCCTTCTCCAATACATTCCTTATCTAAATAACAAACAATATAGATATGCAGATCTTTTAAGGTATGCTAGCAGTAAAGTTTATTTCTTATTAAATTAAGGGTGGCTGCTAGGTGACACAAACATACATATCCTTATCTTCCTGCTAAACCAGTCCAGATGAATGGTTGCGTCACCCATCCAGCAGATGGAGGTAAAGAACCACAAGCTTCAGTGATGTCATCGTTGATATAAGGAGTGGTGCAGCACTGGAACTTGCCAATATTCTCTCTACCTCCAGCAGATGGTTGCATGTTGGACTGATGCAACAGGAGTTGTGGCCTACCTCCCTGGAGCGCAGGTTGTGACCCCTTAGGTTGAGACCTCAAGCCCAACTCAAGCTCTAGGGATTTGTCCTCCTACTTACTAACCCTCGAGAGAGACCCCATGGGTTCTGCCTGACTGCAGCCTTCTGAACCCACCAGAGCTGAGGCCTACAGACTGGGGATCTCAGTTCTGGAGGCCTCAGAAGGTTAAAGTCAGGGAGAGCCCACAAGCCTCTGTTGGGGGTCTTTTGCTTCTCCTCCAACTCCCCTGCGAAGTAAGCACCTTTTGGTTGGGAATCACAGCTCTTCTATTTAAACATTTTTTTTTTAAGAGAGGTTCTGCAGCAGCTGCTCATCAACATCACAGAAGAGGCATTGGGGCAGCTGCTGAGGGGGAGCCTTAGTCAGCATCAAGATGGAATCTCCTTTTCATGACTCGGTTTTCTTTTTCATGGTGGCATTTTTAATTTTATGGCATTTGCTCTGAAGGGATGCTGGTGGTTGGCGGTGCTCAGCATTGCGGGAGCCGCCACATTAATAGCACAGTGGGCTCCTTTTGTTCATGTTGTGATGGAGAATGCTCGGGCCTCATCCCTGATGCAGATCAGGGGAATCCAGGTTCTGGATCAGTCCTGGAACTCTCTGCTCCAATGGATCCCTCTTCTCTTTCAGAATTCCTGCTGGCTTGAATGGAAGCCATCTAGCTGATTGTGGACTACTGGTGGGGGGAGGCCCAGGCTGTCAGCCATGTAGTAGTGTATGAGGGGTCTGCTGATCTCAACTATTTTGGGGCAGCATTTGGTGAAAGAAATCACCAGTTGGTTGCAGACTGCTTTGAGAGCTTGCCAGGTCCTCTGGCATTCTTCAGCAGTGAAATCCACTAAGGGACTCCCTGGAAAGTTGTCTGTCCTGTGAAGCATCTCCCATCTCTCATCTCCAACAGGAAGGGAGTTTATAGAATCAGTCCCATCCTCCTTTAGGAGGATAAGAGAGGATGCTCCCTCTCTTCTAGGAAGCTTGTCCCTGGAGAAGGAGGCCCTCTCCCCTTCAGAAGGAGAGGGCCCTGCACTGATTTGTCTGTTCCCTTGAGAGGAGCTTCCTTCCCTTATTATGGATTTGATGTCAGCACTTCAGATTTCAGAGCCCTCAGCTGAAGAGACCTCAGATGGGGCCTCATCCTGGAAGGGCTTTGTCAGCCTTCCAAGTCCTTCCCACTTCCAAAGCTCTGCAAAAGCTAATATTCTCAGAATAGGAAGCCCCTGACTTGGTGCTGATGGGCACCAGAATTATGACTAAGCTTTATCCACTGCCCCAGAGAAATATGGATCATTTTTTTCCATCTGCCCAAAGTGGTTACCCTGGTCATGTTGGTGACAAATAAGATCACCATCCTCGTGGAAGGGGGATCAACCATGAAGGATGTGCATGGCAGCAAAGTGGAGGCCTTCCTTAAGCAAGCTTTTGTTTTGTCAACTTTGGCTGTCCAGGCAGAGGTCTGTGGAGATTTTGTGGCAAGAGCACCTCTGGTGGATTCAGCATCTCTCAGAGGGTTCTGAGATCTCTTGCATGGAATCTGTGGCTTCCTTTCTGGTCAATACTCTGTATGACCCCATATGAATCGCATGCAAATCTGTGGCAGCAGTGGTTGTTTTATGGTGGTGGCTGTTGCTGTGCAACTGGGTAGCAGATTAGGCATCAAAATCTCTTCACAGTAAACAGTGCTATAAAGGCTGTCTTCTCTTTCCGGAGAAGCTCAAGATGTTAATGAAGTATCTGGATGAAATATAGTCTCAGATTCCCAGAAGTCAGGTCTGAATGTCATCTAAGCCTCCCATATGTAAAGTATGTCAGAAGAAGTATGGATAATACAGGTCAAGCAGGAAGTCTTCTTCCTCCTCTTATTTCTCCCACAAATTCAAGAAGTGTCAGTTCTTTTGTGGGCACATAGACCCGAGATTCCGGTGGGTCTTCAGGTCCTGAGACTCTAGTGGACCCTCCTCTAGGAGTCCAGAAGACCCACAATGAGCTGTGGTAAGCCCACACCAAGATTCTTCTGAGGGGAGGGGTGGGGGGAGCCTTCGCCTGTTTTTCTTGGAGTGTTCCTGAATCACCTTGGACCAGTAAATCCTGGAGATCATACAATAGGGTTATGCCCTGAAGTTTGCAAAGCCTTTCCATGACACATTCATGGTCTCCTCTTGTGTTTCAGATGCCAGGGGAGCAGCAGTCAAGGAAGCTCATCAGCACCTCGTTTAGCTAGAAGCTATCATCTTAGTACTTCTAGAGGATTAAGGGCAAGGTTGATACTCATCTATTTTGTGGTTCCCAAGAAGGGAAGATCCTTTTGTTCCATCCTGAACCTCAAAGGGGCCAACACAGTGCTATGGTTGCCATGTTTCTGCATGAAAACTTTAAGGTCAGTCATAGCAGCTGTAAGAAATGGAAAATTCTTATCTCCTTGGACCTTGTTGAAGTGTACTTCATATACCCTTTTGGGAGCAGCACCAAAACATATCTTCACTTCAGCCTTCTTGGCCAGTGTTATCAGTTTAGGGCTCTGCCTTTTGGGTTTGCTACTGTTCCAAGAGCTTTTTCCAAGGTCATGGTGGTGGTGGCGGCAACCTTTCTTCTCAGGGAGGGAATCAGAATCCATCCTTACCTAAATAATTAGGTGGTCCAAATAGACTTGGAAGAAAGTGCCCAATTAGCTACCTGAATAGTTCTCCAATGCCTATAAAGTCTAAGCTGGGTAGTAAATTACCCAGGAGCATCTTACAGCCAGCCCAGGTGCTGAAGTATTTGGATGCCAATTCAACACAAAGGTCAGCAGTTTTTCTGACACAGGATAGGATGGACAAACTTCTTTTGCAGCTTCAGACTTTTGTGCCCCAACAATGCCAAGGGTATAGGATTACCTAAAGATTCTAGGCTCAATGATGGTGACCCTGGAGTTGGTTCCCTGGGGGAGGGCTCACATATGCCCATTACAGCAGGCCTTCTGTCTCTGTGGTCTCCTTGCACCTAGCTGTACAGCTCTAGTTCTTCAGCAGGGTGTCAAGAAGAAACTGTTCATCATCGGCAGAGGATGAGTCTAGAACCTCCCAACTGGGTAGTTGTGACCACAGATGGGGAGCTGACTGTCAGGGTTAGTTAGCACAGGATTGTTAGTCAAAGACAGAGACAACTTGGTCCATCAACAGGTTGGAGACCAAGGTGATTCACCTATCACTGCTACAGATCTGGCTCCTCCTAGAGGGAAAAGCAGTCTGAGTGTTTTCCAACACTGTCACAGCAGTGACTTCTGTGAACAAACAAGAGGGTACTTGGAGTCAGGTAGTAGCAGTGAATATTGCAGCGTTTTGTGAGTGGACAGAACTTCATCTGTCATCCCTCTTGGTGGCTTACATAACCAGCATGTCATCCATAGTCACCTGGCTCTTCTTCTTTTTTTTTTTTACCCAGTTCATTCCAGATGGAGGTAGTGTTTGTGAAAATGGAAATAAAGAATTTTATGTTTGTTGACTGTCTTAACAAGATTGACCAAAAGGCCCCAACTTGATTGCTTAGCAGTAGGGCAGCCTGCTGGTTTTTCTCTGCCATGAGCTGAATCGAATCAACTTATCTTGACAAGACTGTATTCCTTTGTAGAAAAGTAGTCAGAGAGCACCAGCAATGGAGTATTTGTGGAGCACTGGGAGATTTCAGTACCGCAGGGACTGGGTCTTGCCGGCCGAAGTTCTGAGATGCAGAGGCTGCCTTTATTGGATGACAGTCTGTACCCTCATAAAGAATCGTGGAGGCAGCATAGAGCAAAGCTAGTCTATTGCGAGACGGCCATATTTGAAAAGTGATCCCATAAAGCATAAATTGGAAGGTCGAGGGTTCAAATCCCACTAGAGGACAGCAACCTTGGGCCAGAAGGACAGGGGTTTCTAGTCCCACAGGTGCTCCTTGTGGTCTTGGGCAAGCCACTTAACCCTCCATAGCCCATGTTCCCTGTAAAATAGTTATCTCCAAGTTATAATGCCCTGTTCAATGTAATTTCAGTTTGTTCAATGTAAACCACCTTGATATCATGAAAGGCGGTATATAAGAAATGTTAAATAAATAAAATAAATCAATCAATCTACTTCAAGCAACCTTGTGTTGCTGTTACAGGGAAGTGGGAACTCACTGGCTGGCATCGAGTAGGCGCAGGGAACAAACAGAGCAGATCGGATTCCAGTGGGAGAGGGGATGCTTTTTGCATCCCTCCCAAGATTCTTGCACTAGGGAAAAAATGCCTTTGAAGGACTGTGCCACCCATTAGGGCTCAGGAACTAGAATGGAGAATCCTCACCCTTTCATTGGGCAGGGCTTCAGTGTCATCCAGGGGCAAGCCCCTCTGCAGCAATGGTGCAGGGGGGGGGCAGGGGGGAACCCATCCATGGCACAGAATAAAAAAGCTAGTGCTCTACATGTGGTAACGCTGAGCAAGATACCCAATGCATTGCTGCCGTCACCTGATGGGGAAGAGCCCCACGTTCAGGAGCATCAGGTCACAGATGCACTTCCACCTTCGCCTGAGGGGAAGCACTTGGTCCATGTGGCTGATATACCATAGGGTCTTAGTTTGGTTTTTTTAAATGCAAAATTATAAACTCCAGAACTACTGCTGGGATTTCTAGCTGCCGAGGTCATGTTATGAGAGGATTCAGATCGCTGATTATGGAATATTCTGTCACCAGAGTCACTGCTGGAGGATACTGCTGTGGACTGAGCTAGGTGTGAATTCGTTTCTCTGAGAAAATGGTGCTGCCACAGCCACTGCTCCAGTCAGGGCTTAGAGGAGGTCGAAATCAGAAAGTCTGAGGGATCAATAATATTTGCGAGTTAAGGCCTTTAAAAAAGGAACATAATAACTGAAAAAAACAAGAAAATAAAAGCACAGGATAGAATGGGGAGAACTACGTCTGCCTCTGGATAAAGTTAGGACAGCAATTGACCGGCTCTAACTTTATGTGGTTTTACTATCCATCCCCAGCTTCACCCACAAACCACCCCAAAAATGACCAGACATTTTTGAGGCGGTCTGAAAATATTCAGAGGCACTAACTGGTTAGTGTTGCTGAATATCAAGATCACCAGGGTTTATGCAGTTTGCAGGCCTGGCGATCTCTTTCTGCTGATACATTGCCAAGAAAGCCCAGAGGCAGCTGGGTCGCCAGGAGTCAGCACTGACTTGATGGCACTAAAAAAATGTTCTGAAAACCACATAAACCCTTTTAAATATCAGGCCCAACATTTCTCTGTAACTGGGAAGTAAAGCTGGAGAAAACTGGTAATAACAGATAAAAATTTTCAACCTGTGCACCTAGTCTCCTACAGGTGGTGCACTCGAGATATTTATTCAGCCATATAACGCCAGGGTAGCGTGGCATCGCCAGTGGAACACTTGCTTTACAATTTGTTCCCTAAGGAAAGGCACTCAGCAATAGTACCTGTGGCGTAAAATGCCAATAAATGCCAGTATCTTCTACTTTCAAAGAGCCCATAATTAGCTACAAAATATGGGCCTGATATTCAAAAGGCATTTACACGGTTTACAGTCCAGTAAACTGTGTAAATACCTTAAATTGGGATATTCAACGGCACTTACATGGTCAATGCCATCGAATATCACCTTCTAACCCTGTTATGTGCCCCGATGCTATGCGGTTAGCATGAGGGCATGTTGGGGGCATTGTGCGGCGGAGCGGACGCGGAGACTGTTGCTAGCCAGGTAGCAGCAATATTGCACTGCTACCCAGTTATGTGCCCCGATGCTATGCGGTTAGCATCAGGGCATGTTGGGGGCATGTGCAGCGGAGCGGACGCGGAGACTGTTGCTAACCAGGTAGCAGCAATATTGCACTGCTACCCAGTTATGTGCCCCGATGCTATGCGGTTAGCATCAGGGCATGTTGGGGGCATTCTGCTGCGGAGCGGACGTGGAGACTGTTGCTAGCCAGGTAGCAGCAATATTGCACTGCTACCCAGTTATGTGCCCCGATGCTATGCGGTTAGCATCAGGGCATGTGGGGGGCATTGTGCGGCGGAGCGGATGCGGAGACTGTTGCTAGCCAGGTAGCAGCAATATTGCACTGCTACCCAGTTATGTGCCCCGATGCTATACGGTTAGCATCAGGGCATGTTGGGGGCATTGTGCGGCGGAGCGGACGCGGAGACTGTTGCTAGCCAGGTAGCAGCAATATTGCACTGCTACTCAGTTATGTGCCCCGATGCTATGCGGTTAGCATCAGGGCATGTTGGGGGCATTGTGCGGTGGAGCGGACGCGGAGACTGTTGCTAGCCAGGTAGCAGCAATATTGCACTGCTACCCAGTTATGTGCCCCGATGCTATGCGGTTAGCATCAGGGCATGTTGGGGGCATTGTGCGGTGGAGCGGACATGGAGACTGTTGCTAGCCAGGTAGCAGCAATATTGCACTGCTACTCAGTTATGTGCCCCGATGCTATGCGGTTAGCATCAGGGCATGTTGGGGGCATTGTGCAGCGGAGCGGACGCGGAGACTGTTGCTAACCAGGTAGCAGCAATATTGCACTGCTACCCAGTTAGTGATCGGCAGGTAAAACTAGGCACAGCTATTGGCTGCTCAGTTAGCTTTGGCAACACCGGAGCATGTGTAACGACCCTGGATATTCAATGCTGTTGTTGCGGCATTGAATATCTGGGATTAAGGGTCGGCAGGCAGGGCTATGCGCTGTAGTGTCACATAGCCTGCCCAATTCAATATCGGGCCCTATACACCTAAACTGACAATTTTTAAGCACTTATGAATAGACACCCTAGTTATATAATTGAATTTTTAGTACATCCTTTGCATAAACAATATTTTTCTAATTTTAAATACTATGGTATTCTACAGTAAAACTTGGGTCAATATTTAAACCCTACAGACAGCATTGTTGTTTTTTTTAAACACTAGCTGCAGTGTTTGGATACATAACATACATTAAGCACCGCTATCCATAGACATGGTGACACTGGATATGCATGTAGAAAGGCGACCACCGCCACTATGTGAAGGGCGGTGATATTCAGTGAACAGTTTAAATTCAGACAGCTTTTTGGCTGTCCTAACTTAAACCGCTTAATATTACCGCTATCCATAAGGTATTAAGGATAGTGCTGGGACAATAAACTTCCTAGAAGAGTACAAGTGGTTGATGAATTTAGTGGTGCCCCTAAATAGAGAAACCCCTTTGACTATCTGGCTTGATATTTCTAATTCATGTGTTGGCTTCTTTAGAGGTGGTAATTCTGTGAGTAAGTTCATCCTGCTGAAGTCTGTGGTGAGGCTGTTCAGGGCAGACGACTGGGTGTTTAGCTTCCCTATTCACTGGTGGATGAATGAAGAAGTAGAAACTGGGAAGGCAAAGGTTAGCATTGAGATGTTCCACTGGACTACTTTGCTTTTCCATCTGATTGATGGGCTTGATCTAATAAACGTGCTTATTGATCGGTGACTGTCAATGTTTCGGCACAGTGCATGACAGGGGTGGCCTCTATCCTGTGGATGTGCTATAATAGCAGCTTCTTTCTCTCTTCTAGTTCCATCAAGTGGCATTATTGACTCTTTTATTGACAGCACAAATACCTAATGAGGAGAAGCACATACTTCATTAAAGCTGTTACAGTGATGCTTTTTAAAAATCCGTACAACTAGAGACTATCGAAGTGTTCTAAATATGTTAGATTGCCATAATCATCATTGTTTACTTATCCCAGGCTTTTCTACTTAAAAAACTCAAAGCATTGGTTCAAGATCCCTATTCTCTGAGCAACTTTAAATAAGTAAACAACAAATGGCTAAACCAATTTTTAATACTAAGATGTAGACTGCAGTCCAGCAGCAAGATAAGGGCTATGCACTGAGTGTTGTATGTATAATTTTCTCCCAGTCGGAGAGAGGTCTTATGTGTGTACTAGTTGCAAAAAGCTCTTTGCTCTCAGGGAATGAGTCCAATCTTTGGAGACTAGAGTAGCAGACTTGGAGGAACTGAGGCAGACAGAGAGGTAGAGAGACAAGACCTGCAGGAACATAGTAGAGAAGTCCCATCTCCAGTCTCACAGCCTCTCTGTTGCCATGGAGAAGAGAGGTCATGTAAAAGGAGAGCATCACCTTGGTGTGGCAGAAAGTGATCCTGTAGCTGGGACCTGTCCTCCAGGTGATGTAATACCCTCATTGAGAAAGTATCTCCAGGGCCATGTGCCCATGAGGGAAGGGTTAAAACGGCCATTATAGTTGATAATTCAGTCATTAGGCTTGTAGATAGCTGTGTGGCTGGTAGACATGAGAATTGCCTTGTATCTTGCTTGCCTGGTGTGAAGGTGGCGGACCTCACACACCACCTAGATAAGGATTTACATAGTGCTGAGGAGGAGCCTGCTGTCGTGGTACATGTTGGTACCAATGATATAGGAAAATGTGGGAGGCAGATTCTGGAAACCAAATTTAGGTTTTTAGATAGAGAGTTGAAATTCAGAACTTCCAGGGTAGCCTTCTCAGAAATGCTTCCCATTCCACATGCAAGACGCAAGAGGCAGGCAGTGCTCTGGAGTCTCAATGTGTGGATGAGACGATGGTGCAGGGAAGGGGTTTTAGATTTCTTAGGAACTGGGAAACATTCTGGGGAAAGGGGGCTTTTTCAAAAGGAGCACCAGGCTACTGACATTAACCTTTAAAAAGGAGATAGAATTGCTTTTAATTGGGGAAAGCTGACAGTCACCCAAGAAGTCATAGTTCGGAATGATGTATCCTTGAAGGATACTGAAAAACAGAGAAATCAGAGCATCCTGATAGAGAGGTTCCAATAAAGGTAAAAGTAACCCAGATGCCTTTAAGTAAAGAGCAGGCAGAACTGAAAGACTCCAAATTACCCTGTCGACTGCTAACCATATTGTTAATATGAAGAAAATACAACCCCTGAAATACCTGTAAGCAAATACTAGAAGTCTAAAAAATAAGATGGGAGAGTTAGAATATATAGCACTAAATGAAAGGTTAGATGTAATTGGCATCTCAGAGACATAGTGGAAGGAAGACAACTAATGGGATACTGTGATTCCTGGATACAAACTAGATCGCAATGATAGGATAGATCAAATTGGTGGAGGGTTGCGTTATATGTTAAAGAGAAGTCAAACAGGATAAAGGTTTTGCAAGAAACAAAATACATGAATAGAAATTCCATGTTAAAAGCCAAAGGGACGACAGCGGGAGCGCGCTACTGTCCACCTGGCTAGAATGAACGGATGGATGATGAAATACTGAAAGAAATTAGGGAAGCTAACAAACGTTACAACATTGTTATAATGGGTGATTTCAATGACCCTGATATCGACTGGGTCAATGTCACATCAGGACATGCTAGGGAGATAGTTTCTAGAGGACATAAATGACTGCTTCATGGTGCAGCTGGTTCATGAACCAACACGAGGGGAACTATTTTGGACCTAGTCCTCAGTGGAATGCAGGATCTTGTGTGAGAGATAATGTTGTGGTCACTTGGCACTAGTGATCATAACACGATCACATTTGATTTAAGAAATGGAGGGAGGACAGCAAGGAAACCCATGCACTAACATTTAACATTTCAAATGGTGAGATTGTGAGAAAATGAGGAAAATGGTTAAGAAAAAGCTAAAAGTAGCACCTGCAAAGGTTCAAGGTTTACATCAAGCACCAGCATTGTTTAAAAATATTATTGTGGAAGACCAGATGTATTCCATGCTTTAAGAAATGTTGAAAGAAGGCCAAACAATTGCTGGCATGTTTTAAAGGTGAGGTCAAAAAGGCTGTGTAGCCAAAAAAGCATTTTTCAGGAAATTCGAAAAGGAGCCAAATGATGAAAACAGGATATGACACTGGGAAGTTAGATGCAAGGCACTGATAAGCACAAAGAATTTGAAAAGAAGCTTGGTATGGAAGCAAAAACATATAATAAAAACTTTTTCATGTTCATTTGTAGCAAAAAAGCTGAGAGGGTCAGTTGGACCTTTAGATGATAGAGGGGTAAAAGGGGTGCTAAGGGAGGACAAGGACATGGCGGAGAGACTGAATGAATTCTTTGCTTCAGTCGCTACTGAAGAAGATGTACGGAAGTTCCCCATGCCTGAAATGGTATCTAAAGGTGATGAACTGGAGGAAATGAAACAAGTCTCAAAAAACTGGGAAGATGTATTACAGCTATTTGATGATCTGAACAAATCACCTGGACTGGATAGTAACGTCCCAGGGTGCTAAAAGAAATGAAATATGAGATTGCAGACCTACTGGGCCCAAATCTAGGATTCGGGTACGGGGCTGCTGTCTGGGCCTGATTCCCCCTCTGGCTCTCTCTGTACATCCTGAGCATCAGGACGGGGAGAGCCAGCTGGGGGCGGGAAGGAGCAGGATCAGAACGGGGGGCATGCCAGTCCGGCAGGACATACAGGGCTGATTCAGGTCAAGGCCCTATACGTCCTGCTGGGCCCATGGGTTGGCAATCGGGTGTGGGGATCCCTCCCTGGGCTGGGTGCAGGGGTGTCCCCGCCACCCGATCCAGTCCATGACAGGCCAGCCATGGGTTGGGGGTTGGGAAAAAAGGGGCCGAGGCCGTGGGAGTTTTGCATACCTGTGGGGAGGATATCCCCACAGGCAGCAGGTGCACGCTGGGCTGTCCTTGGGCCCAATTCTGGATATCGCAGGAACGTTTTGTTCCCGTGGTCCAGAATTGGGTCCAAATGGGCCCATCTTGCTTGGGACCATCTGGACTGCCCTGACGTGCCCCTACCTGAATCGGGCTCACTATTAGTAATCTGTGAACTATCATTAAAATCATCTGTAGTACCTGAAGATTAAAGAATGGTCAGTGTTATGGTAATTTTTTAAAAGGATTTCAGGGGTGATCAAGGAAGCCACAGACCTGTGAGCCTGACATCAGTACTGGACAAAATGGTAGAAACCATTATAAAGAATAAAATTACTGAACATGTAGATATTCATGGTTTTATGGCAGAAAGCCAACATGGATTTAGCCAAGGAAAATCTTGTCTTATTAATCTGTAAATATTTTTTTAAGATGTGAATAAACAGTTATAGGTGAGCTAGTTGATATAATGTATCTGGATTTTCAGAAAGTCTTTGACAAAGTCTCTCATGAGAATCTTTTGGGGAAATTAAAAGTCATGGGATAGGAGGCAGTGTACTATTGTGGACTAGGAACTGTTTAAAAGATAGAAAGCAGAGAGAAGGTCTAAATGGCCCATTTTCTCAATGGAGAATGGTGAATAGTGGAGTACCCAGGGATATGTGCTGGGCACATTGCTTTTTAACATATTCATAAATGACCTGGAAATGGGAATAATGACTGAGGTGATCAAATTTACAGTCGTCACAAAATTATTCAAAGTTGTTAAAACACAAGAGGATGTGAAAAATTGCAAGAGGACCTTGATAAATTGGAAGACTGGGCATCCAAATGGTAGATGAAATTTAATGTGGACAATTGCAAAATTATGCACTTCAGGAAGAACAATGCAAACTACAGTTACATGATGCAAGATTCCACATTAGGAACCAACTCCCAGGAAAAAGATCTGGGCGTCATCATGGATAAGCCAAGAAAGCAAGTAGAATGCTAGGAATCATAAGGAATGGAATGGAAAATAAAACAAAGAATATTGTAATGCCTCTGTATCATTCCATGGTGCAACTGCACCTTGAACATTGTGTGCAATTCTGGTCCCCATATTTTAAAAAGAATATAGCAGAATTAGGAAATGTACAGAGAAGAGCCACCAAAATGATGAAGTGTATGGAAGGATACCCCTATGAGGAAAGGCTTAAAAGGTTAGGGTTCTTCATCTTGGAAAAGAGACGGCTGAGGGGAGATATGGTAGAAGTCTATACAATGCAGTGGAATGGGTAAACATAGATCAGTTGTTTACTCCTTCATAAAGAAGAAAGACTAGTGGAAATGCAATGAAGCTACAATGTAGCACATTTAAGACTAATCAGAGAAAATATTTTTGCTTTTTTTTTTTTATGTAGTTTTTAGTAATTTTTACAATGCAACTTTCAATAGTCATAAAATACACTTTCATTGATCATAGAAAGTTCCCCCCCCCCCCATTAAATTAGCCCCTCCTTCCACCCAGGTCTCTTATTAATAAAGAGTACTAGTCTTATTAAAATTGTATTTAACAGAAAACCCTTCCCAAATTCGCTCAAACTTTGGAAGTCTCTCCAGTTTAATCGCAGTCAACACTTCCATTAAATAAACTTTATGCATTCATGCATGCGAAGTCTACAGTGTCTGAGTCTGAGAGGATTTCCAAAACAAGATCACTTCACAGCGCGCACCCATAACACACAAACGTACCTTTAGACCCACTTCATCCTACCCTACCCAAAAAAACAGCATCACCCCTTCGAATTGCCAATCCATCCCCTGCCCCACCAGTTCTTTAACTATCCCTCCTACCATATTCCAGAAATCCCACAATTTCAGGTATTTCCACTACATATGCAAATATTTGCCCTCCATTGTACACCCCCTCCAACACCCAGTGGAAATCCCGGAACCATCTTATGTAACCTCTTTGGGATCAGATACCATCTATATAGGACCTTATACCCAATTTCTACTATACAACTAGAAACTGAGAGTTTACCCACAACCTTAAATATTCCTCCCTATGTTCTGGTCCTATTGCTTTTGAAAAGTCACCTTGAGAAAATATTTTTTCACTCAACATGTAATCAAACTCTGGAATTTGTTACTGGAGGATACAGTAAAAACAGTAAGGGCCCGATTCTGACCCGCACGTATATCTCCTTTGTATGTCTGGTCTGAGCCCTTTGTATGTCTAGTCCATTTAAAAGCCATGATGCCAGCCACCAGAATCTACAAGCAGAGAGCTTGTAGTTTAAATTTAATAGTCACTCAGGGCCTAGTAACAGCAAAGTACTTTTAGTTTAAATTTAAAACACAGAAGAGAGCTTTCTGGTTACATTTGGAACCCAGCAGAGAGCTTGTAGTTTACATTTAATTGTCACTCAGGGCCAAGCATCAGCAAAGTACTTTTAGTTTTAAAACACAGAGGAGAACTTTCTGGTTACATTTCATACCCAGCAGAGAGCTTGTAGTTTAAATTTCATAAGAAGTTAGAGCCTAGCAGCAGCTAAGAGATATAATTTAAATCAAATCAGAATATAGCTTACCTCAGCAGCACAAGACAGGGTAGTGTATAGCAGCCCTCTTTTAATAAGTGTTATTTCCCTCCCTCCATCCCCACACCCACCCACCCACCCCTGGGATAATCGTAGCTTTATAGGTACTTACACACCTTAAAAGACAGGAGGTGCTCTCAGGTGAAGCTCATTACCCAAATCAGTCCTACACTAAGGACCTGAGATTAGTTAAGCTTCAGGTGAACAAGGTATATTACACGTATTAGGTACAGTTTTATAAGTATAAATATCCATAGCAACCCTTAGTAAGTAAAGAACTTAGATCTAAACACAAACTTAAAACTAAGATGCAGACAGCAGTCCAGCAGCGGTATGGGGGCTTTCCAGTCTTTTGCATTGAGTGTCACATGTATGATTTTCTCCCAGTTGGTGAGAGGTCTTACGTGTGCACTAGGTGCAAGGAGCTCTTTGCTCTCAGGGAACGAGTCCGTTCTCTAGAGGCTAAAGTAGCAGACTTGGAAAGCATAAGACAGACAGAGAGGTACATAGACGAGACCTACAGGGATATAGTCCTGAAGTCCCACCTCCAGTCTGGCAGCATCCCTGTTGCCATGGAGGAGAGAGGTCACGTGACAGGAGAGCATCACCCTGGTGTGGCAGGAAGTGATCCTGTAACTAGGACCTGTCCTCCAGGTGATGTAAAACCCTCTCGCACCGAGGATGTTTCTCCAGGGCCATGTGCCCATGAGGGAAGGGTTAGGACAGCCGTTATAGTTGGTGATTCGATCATTAGGCATGTAGATAGTTGGGTGGCTGGTGGACGTGAGGATCGCCTGGTAAGATGCCTGCCTGGTGCGAAGGTAGCGGACCTCACGCGCCACCTAGATAAGGTCTTAGATAGTGCTGGGGAGGAGTCTGCTGTCTTGGTACATGTCGGTACCAATGACATAGGAAAATGTGGTAGGGAGGTTCTGGAGGTTAAATTTAGGCTTTTAGGTAGGAAGTTGAAATCCAGAACTTCCAGGGTAGCATTCTCCGAAATGCTTCCTGTTCCACGCGCAGGACCCAAAAGGCAGGCAGAGCTCCGGAGTCTCAATGCGTGGATGAGGGTTTTGGATTTGTTAGGAACTGGGGAACATTCTGGGGAAAGGAGGGGCTCTTCCGAAGGGATGGGCTTCACCTTAACCGGGATGGAACCAGGCTGCTGGCATTAACCTTTAAAAAGGAGATAGAGCAGCTTTTAAACTAGATATTAGGGGAAAGCCAACAGTCACCCAAGAGCGGATGGTTCGGAAGAATGTATCTTTGAAGGATACTACCAAAAGCAGAGAGGTTCCACAAAAGAGTAAAGTAGCCCAAATGCCCTCAAATATGGAGCAGACAGAGCTTAAAGATCCCAAATTACCCATGTCTAACAATAGCCAAATTAATATGAATAAAATACATTCTCTAAAATGCTTGTATGCAAATGCTAGAAGTCTAAAAAAATAAGATGGGAGAGTTAGAATATATAGCACTAAATGAAAGGTTAGATATGATTGGAATATCAGAGACATGGTGCAAGGAGGACAATCAGTGGGACACTGTGATATCTGGGTACAAACTATATCGAAATGATAGAGCTGATCAAATTAGTGCAGGGGTTGCTCTCTTTGTTAGAGAGGGCATTGAATCAGAAAGGACTAAAGTTTTGCAGGAAGCAAAATCTGCTGTAGAATCTATATGGATTGAAATTCCATGTAAAAGGGGGAAGGCAATGGCAGTGGGGGTGTACTATCGAGCGCCTGGCCAGAATGACCAAATGGATGATGAAATGCTCAAAGAAATCAAGGAAGCTAATAAAAGTCACAGCACAGTAATAATAATGGGTGATTTCAACTACCCCGGTATCGACTGGGTCAGTGTCATGTCAGGACATGCTAGGGAGATAAAGTTCCTAGATGAAATAAATGACTGCTTCTTGGAGCAGCTGGTTCATGAACCAACCAGAGGGGAAGCCATATTAGACCTAGTCCTTACTGGAACACCAGATCTAGTGCAAGAGATAAGGTTGTTGGGGCCACTTGGCAATAGTGATCATAGCATGATCGCCTTTGATTTAATTAGTGGAGGAGGGATAGTAAGGAAATCCACAGTACTACCTTTTAACCTTCGAAAGGGAGACTATGATAAAATGAGGAAAACAGTTAAGAAAAAACTAAAAGGAGCAGTTGCAAAGGTTAAAGACGTACATCAGGCTTGGCTGTTGTTGAAAAATACTATCTTGGAAGCCCAGACCAGCTGTATTCCACGCTTTAAGAAAAGTGGAAGGAAGTCCAAAAAACTGCCAGCATGGTTTAAAAGTGAGGTCAGAGAGGCTGTTGTTGCCAAAAAAGCATCTTTCAGGAAATGGAAAAAAGAGCCAAATGACGAAACCTGGAAACAACACAAGCACTGGCAAGTCAAATGCAAGGCATTGATAAGGCAGGCAAAGGGAGAATTTGAGAAGAAGCTTGCTGCGGAAGCAAAAACGCGAAGTAAAGACCTTTTCAAGTACATTCGTAGCAAAAAACCTGTGAGAGAGTCAGTTGGTCCATTAGATGATAAAGGGGTTAAAGGAGCACTAAGAGGCGACAAGGCGATAGCGGAGAGACTGAATGAATTCTTTGCTTCAGTCTTTACTGAGGAAGATGTAGGGATGTTACCCATGACTGAAGTGGTATTTAAAGGTGCGGACAAATTGAAGGAAATATCGATACATCGGGAAGATGTATTACAACTATTAGAGAAACTGAAGAGTAGCAAATCACCTGGGCCGGATGGTATACATCCAAGGGTGTTGAAAGAACTGAAATATGAGATTGCAGACCTGCTATTAGTAATCTGTGAACTATCATTAAAATCATCTCTAATACCTGAAGATTGGAGGATCGCCAATGTAACACCAATTTTTAAAAAGGGTTCCAGGGGTGATCCGGGAAACTACAGACCGGTGAGCCTGACATCAGTACCGGGAAAAATGGTAGAAACCATCATAAAGAATAAAATTACTCAGCATGTAGATAGTCATGACCTAAAGGGAGACAGCCAACATGGCTTTAGACAAGGAAGATCTTGTCTTACTACTCTGTTATGTTTTTTTGAAGGAGTGAATAATCAGGTGGACAAAGGAGAGTCGGTTGATATTGTGTATCTGGACTTTCAGAAAGCCTTTGACAAGGTCCCTCATCAGAGACTTTTGGCAAAACTAAAGAGTCATGGGATAGGAGGCAGTGTACTATTGTGGATCAGGAACTGGTTAAAAGATAGAAAGCAGAGGGTAGGGCTAAATGGCCAATTTTCCCAATGGAGAAAGGTGAATAGTAGTGTACCCCAGGGATCTGTGCTGGGTCCACTGCTTTTTGACATATTCATAAATGACCTGGAAAGTGGAATAACGAGTGAGGTTATCAAATTTGCAGATGACACAAAACTATTTAAAGTTGTTAAAACCCAAGAGGATTGTGGAAAACTGCAAGAGGATCTTGATAAATCGGAAGACTGGGCATCAAAATGGCAGATGAAATTTAATGTGGACAAGTGCAAGGTTATGCACCTAGGGAAGAACAACCCAAACTATGGTTACACGATGCAAGGTTCCACATTAGGAACCACCACCCAGGAAAAAGATTTAGGCGTCATTGTGGATACCATGTTAAAACCCTCGGCCCAATGTGCAGCGGCGGCCAAGAGAGCAAATAGAATGCTAGGTATGATAAGGAAAGGAATGGAAAATAAAACAAAAGATATTATAATGCCTCTGTATCGTTCCATGGTGAGACCGCACCTTGAATATTGTGTGCAATTCTGGTCGCCGTATCTTAAAAAGGATATAGCGATTTTAGAAAAGGTTCAGAGAAGAGCCACCAAAATGGTAAAGGGGATGGAAGGATACTCCTATGAAGAAAGGCTAAAAAGGTTAGGGCTCTTTAACCAGGAAAAGAGACGGCTGAGGGGAGATATGATAGAAGTCTATAAATTAATGAACGGAATGGAACGGGTAAACGTAGATCGATTGTTTACCTTATCAGAATATAGAAAGACTAGGGGACATGCAATGAAGCTACAGGGTAAACTATTTAAGACTAATAAAAGAAAATATTTTTTCACTCAACATGTAATCAAACTCTGGAATTTGTTACCGGAGGATGTAGTAAAGGCTGTTAGTGTAGCTGGGTTTTAAAAAAGGTTTGGACAAGTTCCTGGAGGAAAGGTCCATAAACCATTATTAAGAAGGGACCCAGGATATCAATGCTTGAACCAATACAAGCATTGTGGAACCTGTGTCCCTTGGGGAAACTGCTAGGTACATATGACCTAGATTGGCCACTGTTGGAAACAGAATACTGGGCTTGATGGACCTTGGTCTGACCCAGTATGGCATATCTTATGTTCTTATGTTCTTATCCCCACTGCCCGACCTCCGATCTGGCCTCCTAAGGCCAGGGTCGGGCTGCGGGGAATAAACCCTGCCCCCCCCCAGCCCCTTTGGTGCCCCGGGCCGCGAAGAATACCACGTCCAGGGAAGTTAGGTTCAAATACAAGCTCCTCATCCTAACTCATAGGGTCATTCATACATCAAATCCTTTGTATTTAGCGAACCTCGTTTCCCTCCATACTCCCTAACGTCAACTCCGTTCATTGCATGCCAATCGTCTGCACCTCCCTTCCCCCTCACAGGCCCATCTAGAGCAGACACGTCACGCTGCATTCTTTTTTCTGACCTTCACTCTGGAACACCTTGCCATCTTCCCTCCAGATGGAATCCTCATACCATAATTTCAAAAACTTATTGGAAACATACCTGTTCCAACAGGCTTATGACCTCCCTCCCAGTAGTTCTATTTAGTTATTGCTCCTCTGTCTGCCTCTAAGTGACCCCTTTGGTCAAGCTTTCCTCTTACTTTATAATGGAGTTCCTTTCTTCCTTTGGCGCTAGCATATATTTTTATTGTAAACCGCTCTCACGTTCCAACAAGGGCGGTATATAAAGTGTTAAATAAAGATAAAGATAAAGATAAAGTTATTCCACCTTGGAGGTGGAATACCTTCCCTGGCCATATTGCCGGCCCTGGTTGTACAGGGCCGACATTAGAATCGGCCCTGTACGTCCAGGGCTTGTGACCGCCCACTCTCTGCCCCCAGGCCGCCCATTCCCCGGCCTGACTAACTTCCCCACTATTCATGTCTCAGAATAACCCCCTTAGTGTAACTGGGTTTAAAAGAAGGTTGAATACGTTCCTGGAGGAAAAGTCCATAAACCTGTCCATCTTGGGAGACCCTGCCAGTAGTTAAACTACCGATAGCTTACAAGCTGCATTATTAAAGAGGAGCAGGGAAATCCACTGCTCACCCTGAGCTAAGCATCATGTAATCTGCGTACCTTTTTGGGAACCTGACAGGTACTTGTGACCTGGATTGGCCGCTGTTCGAAATAGGATACTGGACTTGATGGACCCTTGGTCTGACCCAATATGGCATATTTATGTTCTTAAGAACAGGTTACAAAACTCAAGTCAAGAATACATACATTTAGATACTTTGTAGCGCAGCCAAAAATGTGCGCTACCCCCGTGCTGCCTGCGCTTTAGTAAACATGCCCCAGTGAGGGTAACTTTTATAAAGCATTTTCACATAAATGGGCTCTTATAAAAATAGGTTGGGGAGAAAAGAATGTGCAGTGCAAGCCAGCACATGGACAGAGTTTGGAGAGTCACAAAGTATGTACGTATTTATAAATGCATGAGCAAAATATGTACTGAGCACACCTGCTGTCGAGCAGGTGCAGTGTCTGTGCCTCCAATCTAGGCCCAATTTGTGCAGGGATTTGCACTAATATTTTATAAAGACAGGTAGGCAACTACTTGACTTTATAAAATAGGCGCTTTCAGAGATGCCAAGTTACCCAGTTCCAAGAGTAAGGTTTTAAGCCAGTCCTGGATTTCTGACAATCTCATCATGATACATTATGGGACCTGCAGCATTGACTCCAGTGCGTAAAATCAGGGACTGCTATACTGCACTGCAAGGCAAATTTAAAACCAGAAGTGGCAAAAAATCTCACTCCTGGAACTGGGTAACTTGGCAACTCTGTGCTTTTTTACCTAGACACCCTGTTAAAAATTACCCTCAATAAAGTAAAAAGCATAAAAACAGAAAGATACAATATTAAAGTGACCGAGAACTGTTCTGCTACATA
Source organism: Ichthyophis bannanicus (assembly GCA_033557465.1). NCBI lineage: Eukaryota > Metazoa > Chordata > Amphibia > Gymnophiona > Ichthyophiidae > Ichthyophis > Ichthyophis bannanicus. The sequence continues at coordinate 647,724,021 of CM066032.1, forward strand.
TTAAGCTGTTTTTCCTTTTCATCTTGCTAAACCAGTCCAGACAAGTAGGTTTTGCAACCCATCCAACAGATGGAGGTACAGGAAGACAACTTTTAATGTCATTATCACCTGTACATAGTAGTGGTGTAACACTGAGACCTGCTAGTATTCTCTGCCTCTAGCAGATGGCTGACATGTCATCTAGTGCAGCCGATCTAGATTCTCTGATTAAGCCTTGGCCATTGTACATCTTTCCCCCTGAGCACTGATGAATCATATCTTGACAAGATCATTCCCACCCAGGCCTAGTCATTCTGGTGGCTCCAGATTAGCCACTCAAGCTGTGATACACAGACCTGCACAGGCTTCTGACGGGATCACTGCTTCAGCTTTTGCAGACTCCACAGTCTTCTGTACCAGGTTCCTCTTTTCATGGATGATCACTTCTTGCTTATGGTTTGACCATTCAGAAGGAAAAGCTAACGTGCAAGGGTTATTCTAAGACCATGGTGGATACCTTTCTTAAGACCTGAAGATGCGTACAGCCTGATTCCGAGAGGGGTACATCTAGGCCGTCCAGACATTCCTGAGGAAGACGGGCCTGTTAGGACCTGATTCTGGAATGCAGGAACAGACATTCCTGCGATACACAGAATCAGGCCCGTGGACAGCCGGGCATGCTCCAGCCACCTAAGGGCTGACCCGTCTTTATGGGTTGGCACTATGGCACTGTGCCAGGGGCCCCGCACATCTAAGGGGCCCCGCGCACTCCAGCAGCTGCTTGTTGTAATGTTTTAGTTTTAGTGGCGGAAGAGTTAGTATAATTTAAGGCAGCTCGGCAAACAAAGTTGGGCAAGGAAGCATTGCAGGCGTCGGAGTCGAACGACCTGGAGAAAAATGAGAATGACGATCCAGATAATGCTACAATCTGCAGCAAGATCAAAATTCAGTTGCATCGCTTACTCATTGATAATGGCCTCCATAGCATGTTTGTGAACACAGAGATCACACTGCGCATTTTGCTCTGCCTCATGGTGATGAATCATCTCAGATCAACGATGTCGCACGAGCATCTGAACAAGCTTAGCTTGTTGAGTATCAAGCAGGACTTTCTGAGAGAAGTTGACTCTGAGTGCATTATCCGTGAATTTGCATTAACACATGTTCGAACTTCGACATGTTAATACTTAGCTAACTGTCAGCAGTCTGCACGTGGAATGTGCATTAATGCATTGCAAAGTTAAAATGCTTGAAACTGTAAATTTCCAATTCGATTGTTAAGTGTTTGACAGGCTGACAGCTGTTTGTGAATTGTGATGTGGACAGATGATTGTTGGCTTTGTCGGTCAGTTTGTCAGTAATTGATTAAAGTTGATTTCAATGATTTGTAACGAAATGATGTCACGAGTGACTTTAGTGAGGAGTCCATGACATAGGCAGCTGGGCTCATCATGTGGGATCCGGCCCATCCGGGGCCCCTGCAGGCCGCCAGATGCCAGGGGCCTCACACTGGCAAAAGACAGGCAAGCCTAAGGGGTTGCCCTTCCCGCAGGCGCCCCTGACTCCCGCAGCTTAGGCCCCCCTCTTCTCCACCGCCTGACCCCCTTGCACCCGGCCCTGGCACCAGAGAGGGATCCCCAGCTGCGATCGCAGCGGGGACCCCCTTGCACCCAACCCTGTACGTTCTGCGGGGCTGGCCCACCCCTGCTCCTCCCCCGCCCAGGCCCAGCCCCATCCCTTGCCCAGCCTCATCCCACCCCACCACCCCCCACCACCGGCTCTCCCCATCCTACTGTTCAGGAGAGCAGGAGGGGTAATAGGGTCTGGACAGCTTGCGGGGCTGCACATCTCGGAATCGGGCCCTTAATGTTCATTCTAAGAGATCTCAGGCTTCTTCTTGGGTGGAGGCTAGTCTTTTGACTCTGGAAAATATCTGCAAGGTGCTGACTTTACTGAATACCTTTGTGAAACACTATACGCTGGAAGTGGGAACAAGAAGAGATTGTACTTTTAGGAAGGCGGTCCTTAAGGGGGCATTGTCTTACTCCTACCCTGTATCTTAACTACCTGGGTGTGTTCCACTTATCTGGTCTGGTCTAGCAGGTTGAGAAGGAAGGTGAAATTTTCCCTACTTATGAATTTCCTTTACTTGATTTCTGCTGGATCAGTCCAGGACCTGCCATGGAAGACCATTCTTGCAATCCCAGGAGATCTTCCTCCCTGTTTTGCTGCTTGATGTCATTTTCAGTGTTTGTATTCTATGGGTCACTGGAGTTATTTCTCACAAAGAATATATTTTTCTTAAGTTATTCACTTGTTCATGTTCTGACCTGAGTTTTTTAAGCACTCTTTTATTTTCTTGGGATGTATCATACTGTCAAGTCCTAACATTGCACCACCACTTAAACAGGTGATGATGTCACTGAAAGCTATCTTGCTCTACTGCCATCTACTGGACTCATCTGGACTAGTCTAGCAAGAATCAAGGAAAGTAAATTAACAGGTACAGAAAATTTCAACTTTAAAGACCAGTGAGTGCAGGTTAGGAAGTGGACTCTAATTTGGATTGTAGTCTGAACACTGTTTCAAAGATTCATGGGCCTGATATTCAAAGGAGTCTGCTAACCGTGTTACTCTCTTTATCTGGGATATTCAGCGGCACTAACATCGTTAGCATTAGGGTGTTCCAGGAGAGGCATCCGACCATAACTGGGCAACTGTGATACTGAGCCACTACCCAGTATAGCTAGGCGGCAAAAGGAAGACACAGCAACCCTGCTCTCACAACCCACTGCTGCCATCAACCATAATGCACTCTACAAATGTGCTGCTAATGCAATACCTTCACAAACCACATCCTCCATCCATTATGAACATAATACACACACATTCCAATATCGCAACCATCCTTACTGGCATGAACCCTCACTCCACTCACCACAATAAAAAACAATGTCAAACAATGTCAGAACTGGCCTCACTTTATACAAGCTCTGCTCTGCTCACCATGGTACAACTCTTACCTGCAAAACCGCAGCCATAGTGTGCATATGCCTTATAAAAGGAGCAGGTCACACACAAAGAACCAATCAACCACACAGCAGTCTCAGCCTATCATACTTGGACCTGTGCGGATTCACAGATGTAGACTCTTTCATACAAGTGTGTCAACCATACACAAACCCATCGAAATACAACCAATGCAAATTAGCAAAGATTGACAAAGCAACTTTTTTCCTTTTGCACAAAGCAAAATCCCAATATGTCTCATTCACACACCAACAATTTAAAACACACTTGCATGAAAGGGGGAGCTGGGGGGGGATACAATGTTTCCTGTTTCTGTACCAAAAAATGGTGCCTATCTTTATGCAATTTGTGCAAAGGCATTCATAGGGTTCTAGGTTTGGCATTACTAGGACAGAATTGAAATGTATGTTGCTGATTTATAACATATACGTGTATACACACAGAGAGGGTAGTTTTATGAGGAGAATGTTGTCTGTATAAATGTAGGGGGGATATTAAGCGGCGGCAGCAAGCATTTGTAAAGCGGCTAGCTCTTGCCACGGAATTCTAACCCTGAATATTAAATGCTGGGGCCATGCCCGGCCATGGCATTGAATAGCCGGGTTACCACAGACCCCTGAAGCTAACCGGGCAGTGGCTCAATATCACAAGCCAGGTTAGCTTCCAAGGTAAAGTTAGGCCAGCCTTTGCTGCGCCTTACTTTACCTGTATGTCACTAACCGGTCAGTGGCTGAGTATCACCCTGCCTGGCTAGCATGGTCGCCATCTCTGGGGCACCCTGATGCTAACCTCTTAGCATCAGGGCATGTAGCAGCGGCACCTGCAGTATCCAGCAGCAGTAACCATCTTAGTGCCACTGAATATCCGGCTCAGCGGCATTTATATGGTTTGCAGATCTGGAAACCATATAAATGCCTGATCATGTCTTAAAATTGCAAGAGGGCTCAGAAAGATATTAAAGAGACAGGGGCCAGGACTGACCCCTGGGGAACTCCACATGGCAAAGTCAAATTGGCTGAAGAAGTGGGACACAGTAAAGGTCCTGGCAGAGAGAAATGAAGTAAACCAGGAGAGAACTAGGTCACGGATTGTGATATCATAAGGATGGTTGAATAAAACTTTGTGATTAACTACATCAAATGCTGCAGTTAGATTAAGAGAGTATGGCGAGACTACCACTAGGGTTCAAAGTCACCATTTTGGAACCCAGCAGCTTTGGAACAGGAGCTTAGGTGAACCTAGGGTTGCCAACTGGCTCCAGATGTGCCCGACACACTTGATCCTAGGTTTACCCCACTGCATGCAGGGACATGTAGTTCTGATTTTTTCCATTGCACTCCATAAGAAAAGCAAGACTACATGTCCCTGCATGCAATGGGGTAAACGACTGGATCAAGCCTGTCGGGCGCATCTGGAGCCAGTTGGCAACCCTAGGTGGACCGCTCCTGTCCCATCTATTATACACCAGGAAATCCTCCTGGTGAGTGAGTTGGGATGAAGGGGGAGCACTGAGGATTGGACAGTGGGGGCTCTTCTTTTGAGGAGGTCTCCTTTTAGGGGGAGTCTTGAGCCTCTATGGCAGAGGTACTCAAATCTAGTCCTGGAGGGCCGCAAACCAGTCAGGTTTTCGGGATATCCTTAATGAATATGCATGAGATAGATTCAAATACAACGGAGGCAGTGCATGCAAATATATCTCATGCATATTCATTAGGGATAGCCCGAAAACCTGACTGGTTTGCGGCCCTCCAGGACTGGATTTGAGTACCTCTGCTCTATGGAGTGCTTTTAGGGGGAAGGGTCTGATTTGGGGAAGAGGGGTTTGTATTTATCACAAGTACTGCTGATCCAGGGGAGGGGGTGCTGACCTGCAAGGGAGAGCAGTCGTGGCAGAAAGGGTCTGTAATTGGGTCAGGGGGTTCCTGATCTGGTTGGAGGAATCTGTCATGTGGCAGAGATAAGGGGGTGCTGCTATGGTGACATACTTTGCTTTTTTAAGGGCGTAGCAGCCACTGTGCTATTAGCCTGCAGGTAGCATAGCTGCACTTAACACCACCTCTTGAAGCCCTTAACACCACCTCTTGAAGTGGCATTAAGTGCAGCCATGCTATCAGCCATCATGATAGCTACAGGGTGTTACTGTCCTGCCATGCCTGCTCTGCTTCCCGAATTCAGCCTGATCCTGCCCAGATCTCCTAGGTTTGTTGCCCACAAGTGTGTCTAAGTAGGAGCATGACCATGATGATATCCATCAATATAAATTCATATTTATTTATTTATTTAACAGATGGGTTTTTTTTACCACTTTATCATTTCAGTCAAAATGATTTACATTGTAACTTAAACTTGGTAATGTACATTAAACAGGGACATTGATAACTTGGATTTTTCTGAGGCAATGGAAGGTTAAGTGACAACCCAAGGCCACAAGGAGTGCTAGCAGAAATCAAACCCTGGTCCCTGGGTTCCCAAGCTGGTGCTCTAACCATTAGGTTACTCCTCCGCTCCAAATATTAAAATACTGTATATGGATCTATATTTATCAGTCTATATAGTTTAATATTTAAAAGTATGATGTTCAACTATCAGTCTGATATTCAGAACCCTTAGTTGGGTGGCCAACGCTGGCTGGCTAAGGGTGCAGCTCACAATATTCAGTGGTGCTAGATGATAGTGCCGAAGAATATCTCCACAGACTGCCCCAGTATTATCTGGTTACAGGCTGGCCGAACTATTAGGCAAACTAGGCAGTTGCCTAGGGTGGTGACTTTTTGGGGGGTGTGGGGGAAGAGCAGGGCATAAGAACATAAGATATGCCATACTGGGTCAGACCAAGGTCCATCAAGCCCAGTATCCTGTTTCCAACAGTGGCCAATCTAGGTCATACGTACCTAGCAGTTTCCCCAAAAGACACAGTTTCCACAATGCTTGTACTGGGTCAAGCAGTGATATCCTGGGTCCCTTTTTAATAATGGTTTACAATTAATTACAATACATTCAAAGCTAAACAATTTATTTGTTTATTAGTAGTACTATTTAGCTCATGCCTTTCCAGTAGTAGTTCAAGGCAAGTTTACATTCAGGTACAGTGGGCATTTCCCAAAGATTTTGACTGCCAGGGGAGGTGTAAAAGTTAAGGTTTGCCTAGGCCACCAGCCCCTTGAACCAACTCTGGAACCAGCCCTGTCCGGTTAGTGCTGGGGCAGTTCATGGGTGCAGCAGGAGAAATACTAGTGCTAACTGGGTAAATGACAGCACTTACCCAGTTACTGCAAATTTTAGCGGCCTTTAGACAATTTAAGCTGCATGAAAAGCAGGCCTAAATTGCAATCCAGCACTTACCTGCTTAGTTTCAGTGCTTCCCGCACTTCAGCCACAGACTAGCCAGGGCAGTCTGTCCCTTTAGCCGGCCTGCCTCTCATTGGACGGTTGGCTAAGAGCTTTAAATATTGGCCCCTTTGTGTTTTCACAGGATTGTTCTGGGAAGGGGGATTATCATGATTGTTAAATGTAATTATCAGAATCTCATAAGAACTTAAGATTTGCTATATTGGGTCAAATCAAAGGTCAATCAAGTGCAGTAACTTGTTTCCAACAGTGGCCAATCCAGGTCCCAAGTACCTGTCGACGGAATCCCAAAAAGTAGACATTCTATGCCGTTTATCTCAGAGATAAGCAGTAGATTTCTCCCACTCCACTTTCATAATGATTAATGGATCTTTCCTCCAGGAATTTGTCCAAACTTTTTAAAACCCTGATTCACTAACAGCATTTACTACATCCTCTGGCAAGTATTTCCAGAGCTTAATTACATGTTTAGTGAAAAATATATTCTCCGATTAGTCTTAAATGTACTACTTAGTAGTTTCATTGTATATCCCCTAGTCTTTGTATTTTTTGAAGGAGTAAACAACTGATTCACGTTTCTGTTCTATCTCCCCTAAGCTGTCTCTTCTCCAAGCTGAAGTGCTAGGGGCCTGAGAATTAATTGAAGGGGTTACAAAGACAGAGCCATCTAGGGAACCTAAGGCTGTTGTTACTGTACATATGTGCATTGGTCAGTTTGTTTGTCACACTCCAAAAAAAATATTTGTGCCATGTTTTGGAGCGATTTAGGCCCTCATTTTAAAAACGGCTAGGTGTGTAATGGTATTATTTATTTATTTAGCTGTATTTATATACTGCCTTTCACTGGGTCAAGACGGTTTACATAAAACATGATAAACAGCAAATACGGAGAACATTGTGGGAGAAACGGTAAACATTTTAACAATGTAACTTTTAAAATTTTGACATCATTTGCATGTCTAGATCACATGCACGTACAAATAATGATTTTAGAAATTCGACTATACTTGTATACTGTATGTATACCCCTGGGATGTATAGATTTGAAAGGGGCATAGTAGTGGTATGGCTGGGTGTGCTTTCAAAATAGACATGTACTTTTCATTTTACAGAGGGAAGCCATGTTTCTATTTAAAAATTTGCATATTGGCATTTGCACCTGCCCCGAGGCAAGGACAATTTGCAGTTCCCAGGTTAGACTTCGGATCTCAAGCAAGCCAATGGAACTACCTGACTCCCTCAACACAAACCAAAATCCTCCCCAATTCCCCAACACCCACTGACAGAAGCCAAACCCTCCCCAATATCCTTACAACTAGCTCCCTGATACCCTCTCCAGGCTCTTTCCCGATGGTTTAGCACAGCAGGAGCAATCTGCAGTCAGTCCTGCTCCGTTGAGTGCCCAGATTCAAATGGCCCCGCTGACCCCTAGTAGTAGTCTTGCAGCTCTGTCACTAGGGGTCAGAAACGCCATTTTGAACCCAGAGGCTCAATGGAGCAGGAGCAACTGGGGATCACTCCTGCTCCCCTCTACACCACCAGGGAAGCCCTCAGTAAGAATAGGGGAGGATGTCAGGAATGGGGGGGGGGGGGGTGTGTGTGTGCTCATAGGGATGTTGGAAGAGGTTTTGGTTTATCAGGGAGGACCAGGGGATTTTGATTTGTGTTGGGGGATTGCAGGACTGGGGAGGATTTTGATTTCTGTTAGAGGAGATCAGGGGGATTTTGTTTTGTGGTAGGGTGGGTTGCTGTTAGAGATGGCAGGTCTGTCTTGGGGCCTGCTATCTGCGTTCCTGCAGCCAGCAATGCAAAATAAGATGTCCTTTTTTTTGCAACTTCCTTTTTTGCGAGATTGCTGCTCTCTGTGGACATACCAGCACTCTTGCGTGCCCTTATGGGTATTTTACATTCTGCATTGCCTTTTCTAAAATACACATCCTCACCTGGACACATAGGTGTCGGAATGGAGTAGACCACACGGGCCCTGGCCCCACCAAAACTTTGCAGCTGTGATCATTGCCTTCCTCTGCTTTGTCCCGTGGGCTGAACAGAAGGAGGGGAAGGCTGGCGATCGCGACCCAGCAGGTAGAAGAGCTCCGCGATCGCAGCAAAGATCTCTCCTCTCTGCCTGCGGGAGATCAGATCCCCACAAGCAGACAGGAAGGGAAGGCTGGTGATTGCAGCATCATGGAGCTTGGCTGGCCTGGGGGTGGAGCTTGGTCCCCTTAAGGAAAACGGTATTCTGCCACCCCTGCCTGGACATCTCAATTCCCACTCCATGTCCTATCTACAGTGGAGCCCTTCATGATTTATTTTAGTTTCTGTGCACTAGTTCTATGTCCTACCCAAAATTGTCCCTTAAGAACCTTAATTGAATGCAAAATAGAATTATAACATGTTTCTCATGAAGCACATACAGACAGCAATTTTTAATGCAGTTCTAAACATCTCCTGCCTCTCTCCTGGCCAAAGTATGCACAAAATATACAGTAGGAGTGCATGTGCTTTTCCCTGTTTTGAAAATTACATGTGCTTTCTATCTGCAGCAGAGAAAAGATATTTTCCCAGTGGCAGGTGGAGGTCAGAAGAGTCACGGTGTGCATGTAAATGCCTTTCCCCCCTGTTATTCTTGTTGGGCTCTTATTTTAGCAATGTGGTAGGTATCATCTCATATCCAGACATCGCAGACATTTTCTCCACAGGTCTCTGCATACGTTTGTGCTGGATAGTGTTTCCGTGCTAAGTGGAGTGAGTGTGGTAGAGGATCCTAAATTTATTTTCTTGCAGATTAAAGCAAGAGAACCACCCTTAATATTTGAGAGTGAGGGGGGAGTTTGAAGATTTTGCCACATCGATATTCAGCCTTTGCGGTCAGTATTTTATTTAGACACTAGCTGCAGTGGTTAAATAAAATATGTATATTTGGCACCACTCTCTGGAGGGCATGCAGTGCTGAATACTACAGTCAGCACTGGAATTATGCAGACAGTGATGATAGTCCACTATCCATATAGACCAGGGGGCTCTCAACCCAGTCCTCATGACACACCTACAGTTGTGGTGAACACTATTGGCACTCTTGCAGTTCAACTCCTTAATGTCCAATATCTCCTAAACAAAAAGTGGCCAGTGAAATGGCTTTGGACTATATATGCACACACATTTGACACATGAAAGACTCAAATAAAACAAGACCAATTAAAAGAGGAAATAGTATAAAAACTGGGACATTGCCAGGACATGATTATTGGCACCCTTACAAACAATTCAAATCAGTTTGAACAGAAAAACCACATTCCCATTGCAGTAAAATTAGACGTACCTGTGATCAATTGTCAGTACTCACATGACTTGAATCAATCAATGAATGATGGCTCTAATGTTTAAAATGGTCACATTCACTCCCTGTTCCATTTTCACAATGGTGAAGACAAGAGAGCTGCCTGAGACCATCAGAAAAGCCATTATCACCAAACATCAAACTTCAAAGGGGTACAAGGCCATCTTCAAAGACCTTGGGATTCTTGTGTTTATAGTACACAATGTTATTAAGAGGTTTTCTGCTCATGGAACAGTCAAGAATCTTCCAGGACATAGTGGGAAGATGAAAATTAATCCAAGAAGTCTTTGAAGATTAGTGTGAACTGTTGGAAAAACACCACGTATAACATCCAAAAAGCTTAAGGCTGACCTGGAGCAATCTGGAGTGGTGGTTTCAACCCGCACCATGCACCACACACTAAACAAGGAAGGACTTCATAGGTGAAAGCCAAGGAGTACCCCACTGCTCAAAGACAGACATGAAAAGGCATGCCTGATCTTTGCCCAAACCCATGTTGAGAAGCCACAATCCTTCTGGTAAAATGTTCTGTGGACAGATGAAACCAAACGAGTTCTTTGGCAATGCAGACCAGCGATACAGTTACAGGTGAAGAAATGAAGCTTATAAGGAAAAAAATTCACCCTTCCTACAGTTAAATATGGTTGTTGTTGTTAAGTGCCGTTGAGTCGGTGTCGACTCATAGTAATCCTCTGGATAGCTGTCCTAAACTGTATTCGGTCTTTAGTCATTGTTGATAGAGTGGCATCTCATTGCTGGCCTTCCTCGTTAGCATTGACCTTCAACCTTGTCAAGCATGATGTCTTGTCATCTGAGCTTCTAAAGAAAGCTTTGGTTTGTTCTCTTGTACTGACTAGTTTGTTCTTTGGAAAGTCCATGGTATACACAGTATCCTTTGCCTGCATCATAATTCAAAGACATCGATTTTCTTCCTATCTATCTTTCTCACTATCCAACTTTCACATCCATAAGATGCTATTGAAAATACCATGACTTGGACAAGTCACATCTTTGTATGGAGAGAGACATCTCTGCTCTGGAATATCCTGTCTAGGTCTTTCATAGCCATTCTGCCTATAGCAATCCGTCGTCGTTTTTCTTGGCTGCTTGTCATTTCTTTATTGATTATTGATCCAAGCAGATTGTTCAGTATTTCAATTTCTTCTCTATCAGCAATGAACTTTTTGATTTTGCCTGTTGTCAGGATCTTTGTCTTCTTTACGGTAAGGTGCAGGCCCATTTTAAGACTATGTTCCTTGATCTTGAAAAGCAACTGTTTCAGATTTCTTAATTTTCAACCAGTATTGTGGTATCATCAGCATAGTGAAGGTTATTGATGAGTCTTCCACCAATCTTCACACCACGGTTGTCTTCATTCAGTCCTGCTTCTCTGATGATTTGTTCTGCATATAAATTAAACAGGTATGCAGTATGCAGTCTTGTACTCCTTTGCTGATTTAAACCATTCTGTTTCTCCTTGTTCCATTCAAACTGTTGCTTCTTGATCAATGTAAATGTTGTGCAATAGAACTTTTAAGTGTACTGGTATACCCATGCTTCTTAATGTGGACCAGAGTTTCTAAATATGGTGGAGGTTCCATAATGTTGTGGGGCTGTTTTGCTGCCTCAAGAACTAGAGGTCTGGAATGTATTAAAGGAATTATGAAGTCAGAGGACTACTGAGGTATTTTAGAGTGAAATGTGCTACCTAGTATCAGAAAGCTAGGTCTGGGTCAAAGGTCATGGGTCCTACAGCAAGACAATGATACAAAATATGCATCGAAAAGTACAAAAGAATGGTTAAAAAAGGAAAAAATGGACTGCTTTAAACTGGCCAGCAATGAGTCCTGATTTCAGTCTAATCCAGAGCCTTTGGAAAGTGCTGAAATCTGCCATTGGTAAAAGGAATCCTGGAAACATTCATAAGCTGGAACAAATCACAGTTGAAGATTGGGAGAAATTACCAGCAGGCATATGTGTGAAGCTTATAGATGGCTACGAGAAACATTTGGAAGCTGTCATCACTGCCAAGGGTGTACAACCAAATACTAGTGAAGGGTGCCATTAATCCTGTTCAGGTCATATTTTGTTTTTTCTCAGAAATTACTATGTTTAGGTTGCACAGACATCTTTTTTTTGTTGTATACCTTTGAACATACTATTAAAGTATTATGCCATACAGTTGGAATATTTTCAATTATTTCTCAAGATATTGTACACAACATACCTAAAATGCAAGGGTGCCAATAATGTTGACCACAAGTTGTAGCTAGTCAGGTTTTCTGGATAACCACAATGAATATGCATGAAAGAAATTTGCATGCACTGCCTCCATTGTATGCAAATCTCTCATGCATATTCATTGTGATTATCCTGAAAACCTGACTGGCTAGGTATATCTTGAGGATTGGGTTGAGAACCCCTGATATAGACTGTCTGGAGAGCAGTATAGGCGACTGCATATCATTGCTGTCTGGTTAATTCCAGAGACTGCCCAAGAGCTTCTTCCTAGCACTATACGGATAGTGCCAGGATGGTGAGTATTTTCCTTTGTATTTAGCTCACATGTCATTATCAGCAGCACTTATCGGGACAGCAGGTGCTTTTATCCGGATAAGTGCTCTTAAATATTGGGCCCTCATTGGGTGCGATCCCATTTTCAGCACAGATCTGGGAGTGTGATGGCCTGTGAGCTTCGTTTTGCCACTTCACTGCATTTTAAATTGGTGTTATTTCACCACTGCTTCTGTGCCAGCAAATATAAGTACCAACTGTGCAGCTGTAGCTGCCTGACTGTACGCTGGCAGCAGCGCTAGAGGTTTCCATGGTGACAGATAATACAGGTTGCGACCTCTGTAAATGTAATCAGAGCGCTGGGATTGCTGTGTGGAGACAGCTCTAATTTCTGTATTAGTTGGAGCTCTGTGGTCCAACCTGTCCATGCACTTCTCTTACTGACAGACGAGCAGTTATCTCTGACAGCTTCACATGCCCTGTTCCCTCTCCAGCCTGCTGACTCCTCTCTGATCACAATCATGACTGCAGAAGGGCTACAGAGGAAGAACTCATTACACATCCTGTTTCTAATCACTAGAGGTAAAGGGCTCAAAGTAACCCTCTCATACACCTGGTGGAACTGTAGTATTCTTCTGGCACTAGTTGCCAACGTCTGCCATTGGTATGCATGTCCTGCTCTAGATATGTTTGCACTTACATGTCCACTCTTTTTGATCCTTACTTATGATCTCAACTCTATCTTATGTCAATGAAGCTGTTGATGACAATATGTAAGTGTTTTCTCCTCTGCAGAGTAGTCCAGTTTCTAATCTACCCATATCTGCTCCAAGGAGTAAGAGGGACACCAAATCCTTACCTGTACATATGTTCCGGCATGGAAACTGGCCTGATTTGCAATGACCAGTGGAATATCAGCAAGTGTTATCTCCTCTGAAGTGGGTTAATGTTGTACAGTAAGGTATAGAAAATATATGCAAAGAAATATGTAACCACTTGTCAAACGGCATCTTTGACACTGCTGCAGGATTTTTACAAGTCTCTGAGCGCTGCTGAATTCAGAATAAGGCTCTAATGCTGGGACTCATCCTTTCAGCTTTTGAGCACTACTGGATCCACACACCAACACGCTAATGCTAGGATTCACATTTCCTGTGGGGATATACATTTGGATGATAGCTGTTTTCCAGACGTGAAGACCAAACAATGTATGTTTCTGTAATTCCTTTTGTGCTGTGATCTTATTGCATCCTGAAATGCAAGGGTATCACAGAATCCATGCCATGCAAAATGAATGCATTCTGTATTGCAATTTTGCCGTATGGCAGTATAACTCTTTACAGCAGAATCTGTTTTATCCCCCACATTATTCTAGCAGTATCTTGATAATGACATGCTGGAAATCAAAGCTGTCTTTGGAAACCGGACCTGTGGAAAGAACAGAAATGTTATGCTTCAAGCTGTTTTCATCAGCACAAAAAACTGAAGATCTCGATATAGAATATCATGGGGTGAATGGCAAAGCAAGAGAAAGATATGCAGGAAGGATTTACTATGAAAGAGGGTTTTGAGAGGTGTAGGAGAAGGTGGGAAAGGTAGAAGGAAAATCCACAAAAGGGCAGAGGATGGAAGAGCCGTTGGGAAAGACAGATCAAAAGAGAGAAGTGGAAGTGTGGGGAAAGAGAAAATGAAAGGGTAGGCTGGAAAGTGGCATGAGCGATGGGAAGAGAAGAGCAGGGGAGAAGTATGGTGGCAGGAACCAGGGAGAGTATAGATATATCTATAGGGAAGGTGAAGATGGAGAGTCACAGGGGAATGAGGACGGTGGGAATTTATCCATATTTTTGTTCTTTGGACCTGTTCATCTGAGTGGAATACACAATAAGTATCTGAGAGCTCAAACTTTACCTCAGCAGTACAATCGACAGGAGAAGCAGTGAGCGAGACCAACAGACTGTCACTGGCGAAATGAACTGTCACCTCCCATTTTTCAGAGTCACACTGGGATGAATTGCAGCTCTGAACTGTATGGCCTATTGCTGATTGAGTTCTGCTGTCTCAGAACCCCAGTGAACAAGGCAAGTTCATTTCAGACTGATGTACCGCTTTTTAGCCATTTCATGGCTGATACAATTAACTCATTCAGAGCTGGTTTTCATTCTGCATCAGATCACAGAGACCAGACCAGACTTTTTCCTAAACACGGGAAGGGTAATTTGATAGCAGGTCGCCTATGTGGGAAGGCCATGTAGACATCTATTTTTAGCCTATTTTATAAAGACACCTACGTGTCTATGTATCCTTATAAAATGCTAGGGGTCAACCTTCAGAAATCATGGCTATACTGAAACTGTGGACTTTTACGTTTCCTCAGGAGCAGGTGTAAATGCTAGCACATAAAGTCTGTGAGTATTTTATAAATGGATGATGCTGTCTGTGCTCTACCTAGGACATGCCTCCATGTGGGTCGCATAAAGGTATGCACTTCTTGCCACCACTCGTACTTCTATGTGCATAGCCCCTGGGATAGTTTTATAAAAGCACTTCTGCATGCATAAATAGATCTTTGCATGTGAAAAATCCTTTATAAAATTACTTCCATAGGGGCTGCAAATGTCAGAAGGAAGAGGAAGGGGCACTGTGGGAACATCTGGAGAAATTATTTTTCTCATGAAATAAGACATTCAAATTTCTTGCATGGACTTGGGTTACAGACACACCACACCTGCTGAAATTGCTGGCCTTGGTCAGGACTGAGGATAGGAGCTACAGGCTGAGAGTTATGGGATTTCATCATTAGGGTTCCAGTAGGATGAGAAGTATTAGTATTGAGCTCACCCTTTCCAGTAGTAGTTCAAGGTTAGCAACAATCAGGAACGTGAGGTTACTTACCATAACGGGGGTTCTCTGTGGACAGCAGTATGAGTCAGCCAGCCACGCGTAGATGTGTCACCCTCTGGGACCGGAGTAGCTCTCCCAATAGCTCAGAGGAATTCAAATTCTTTATTTGTTTTTTTAAATTCCTCTGAGCTTCCTGTCCTTCCCCTTCCCCTTCCTGTGCCTGGTCCCAGTCTTTCCTGCCTCAGTGGTTTCCCAGCCAAGAGGGCTCAACCCAGGGGAGAAGGGTGGGAAGGCGTGGCTGACTCATACTGCTGTCCACGGAGAACCCCCATTACCATAAGTGACCTTACTTCTCCATGGACAAGCAGTCTGAGTCAGCCACGTGTAGGTGACTCCCGAGCAGGGGTGAGGTGGGGAGCAGTATATGTGCTGCTATGAGTAGAGGTTCCCCACTGCATCCTAAGGAGCTGTGGTAGCGAAGAGTCTGTGAGAGGAGAGGATTCAAGGCGGAGAGCCCTGAAAAGTCCAGGCATAGAGTCATGGAGGCTGTAAAAATGCAACTAGAACCAGAGAAATTTATTCAGGAAAGTAACTGTGCAACACAAACAGTATAGCGAAAACAACTTGACCAACCCCGAGGGGGCAGCCTTCAAGTGGGAAGGCAGCCTTCAGAGAGGGCTACCAGCAACAAGACAACAGTGCAAGTCAACAATAGTGCAAGCCAACAATAGTGCAAGTCAAGTCAACAATAGTGCAAGTCAATAGTGCAAGTCACGACAGTAGCGTGTATAGTCCATGACAGTGATGGAGTGTCAAGGGTCGAGTTCTGAAGTAGCGATGGCCCTGGGGAGGGATAGCAGTTGGTGCGTGTGCACCTTGTCCCCCGGGTGGGCGTCCACACGAATGTGGCAGTATGCGATGCAGTCAGAAAGCCAGCTGGATAGGGTCTGTTTCGCCACTGGCATTCCCGGTCTGTTTGGGTTGTAGGCAATGAATAGTTGCGATGCCTTGCGGATGACCTGTGTTCTGTCGAGGTAGATCCGGAGGGCGCGGGTGCAGTCCAGCGTGTGGAGGCGGTGTTCCTCCTGAGTGTCATGTGGTTCTGGGTGGAAGCTGGTAGAACAATCGCCTGGTTAAGTTGGAAGGCCAAGGCCACCTTGGGGAAGAACTTGGGATGAGTCCGGAGAATGGCCCGGTCATGGTGGATCTGCGTATAGGGAAAGCAGCTCACTGATGTGTCATGCCGAGGTGATGGCCACCAGGAAGAGGGTCTTCCATGTGAGATACTGCGGGGTCGCCCGCTCAAGGGGTTCGAACAGGTGACCTGTAAGTTGTTGTAGGATGATGCTGAGATCCCACCCCGGTGTTGGAGGCTTCATGGGGGGGCTATAGGTGGTTGAGGCCACGCATAAAGCGGGTCACCAGCAGGTAACCCGAGACTAGCTTGTTGTCAACTTTGTTGTGGTATGCTGCCATGGCCCTCAGGTGAGTCCTGATGGAGGAAAGCTTCAACTCTCCTTGGGAGAGGGAAAGGAGCTATTGCAGGAGAGCCGGGATGGGACAGTTGAATGGTTTTGCTGTTCAGTTTCACACCTTGCACTGAATCAGTCCCATTTAGTGGCCTAGGATCTGTCTGGGCATCTGGCTGCCAGGAGGACCTCCATGACATCTTGCGATAGCTGGTGAGGTCTTAGGGTTGCCCATTCAATATCCACATGGTGAGCGCCAGTGATTTCAAGTTGGGGTGGAGTGTCCATCCCCCATCCTGGGTGATTAGGTCTGGGTGAATTGGTAGTTGAAGGTGTCCGCTGGTTAGTTGCAGAAGCAGCAGGAACCATGGCTACCAGGGCCAGAAGGGGACCATGAAAATGGCTTTCACCTTGTCTTGTGTGATCTTCTGGAGTGCTCTGGTGATGAGTGGAGTCGGCAGGTAGGCGTAGCAGGTTTGCAATCCCTAGTTGACTGAGAAGGCATCCACCACTGTTCTGCATTTGGGCGGCCAACTGGAGCAGAAGGCATGACACTTGGAATTGTCCTTGCTGGTGAAAAGGTCCATTGCTGGGTGCCCCCAGCGGCAGAAGAGGTGCCATGTGATGGAGGGTTTCAGAGACCACTCATAGGGTGCAAGCTATTGACTGAGGTTGTCCGCCAGTATGTTGTCATCTCCGGGTAGGTAGGAGGCCTGGAGGTGTGCCCCTATGGAGATGGCAAAGGTAGGTCTTGTAGGCCTCCCTGCACAGGGGGCTTGAGCCCATGCCCCCTTGCTTGTTGATTTAGAACATGGCCACCTGGTTGTCTATTTGTACCAGGATGACTTTGCCCCGTATCCAATCTTGGAAGGTTCAGAGGGTGTTCCCGATGGCTCTGAGTTCCAGCAGGTCGATGTGAAGCCACAACTTGGCCGGGGACCAAGTCCCCTTGATGCAAAAGTCAAGGAGGTGTGCTCCCCATCCCCTCTTCGATGCATTGGTGGTGAGAGTGATGTGCGTTTGCAGAGGTCGCAGTGGCCGCCCCTTGGTTAGGTTTTGCCTCATCCGCAACCAAAGGAGGGTTCTCTTGGTGTGGATGTCCATGGGGATCCTGTGTCGCAGGGGTTGCCTGTGCTGGTCCCAGTGGCGGCGGAGGAGCCACTGTAGTTGGTGCATGTGAAACTTGGTGTGCATGATGATGTGGACCACTGTTGCATATGTCCGAGTAGGCGTAGGAGGGCATGTGCCGAGGTTTTGCTTGCTCCTGCCATGAGGGCTGCCAGAGTAATTATCTTGTCTGCCCTCTGGGGTGGTAGAAAGGCTTTGGACTGTGTGGTATGGATCTGTGTGCCTATGAATTCCAGCATTTGCGTGGGTTCTAACTGTGACTTCTTGTGCTTGATGAGAAAACCCAAGGACTGGAGAAGGTCCGCCGTGGTCTGGAGGTCTTCCTGTGCTTCCCTTTGAGAACATGCCACAATCAGCCAGTCATCTAGGTATGGGAAGACGCAGATGCCGGTCTTGTATAGGTGTGCAGTGGCCACCACAACACACTTTGTGAAGACTCTGGGCACGGAGAAGAGACCAAAGGGGAGTGCCTTGTGTTGGTAATGCCGGTCTCCCACCATGGAGTGTAGAAACTGCTTCTGGGAGGGATGTAGAGGGATGTGGCTGTAGGCATCCTGGAGATCCAGGGATGCGAGCCAGTCATTGTCCTGGATGAGAGGGAGGATAGTTCCGAGGGAGTGCATTAGGAACTTCTCCTTTTATGACCTGTTTGTTGAGAAGTCTGAGGTCGAGGATGGGGTACCAGCCCCCTGACTTTTTTGGCGCAAGGAAATAGCACGAGTAGAAAACTTGGTTGCACTATGGCTTTTAGCAGGAGGAGGCACTGAGTCTCCCTAAGAAGGTGAGGAAGGTGCTATCCTGGTACCATCCTCCTGGGTGGTGCTAAGGCTGGGTGCTTTTGGAAGCAGATGCGAAGTCCCTTGTGGATGATCTCGAGCACCCAGTAGTCGGTAGAGCTGTCCGGCCAGGTCTTCGCAAAGTGGGTCAGCCTGCCCCCCACTGCGATGGCCTCTTTGCTCGAATGGTCAAAACCCTGGGGTAGCTTTAGAAGCAGAGGAGGATTGAGGCTTCTGCTGCTTTCTCTCCCTTTGCATGATTTGTTCGTGAAGGAGGTTTGGTAATGCTGTTTTTTTTGGAAGCCGTTGTTGTGGTTGCGATAGGAATTGTACTTCCATGCTGGGTAGTACTGTTTTTGCGAGTTGTGCCACTTTGGAGGGTGCTGGCGGGTGAGTCCCTCATTGTATAGGGTCTGTAGGGTTGTATAATCTTCTTTTAGACCGTCCACTGTCTCCTTGATCATGCTGCCAAAGATGCTGTCCCCTGTGCAGAGGGTGTTCACTATGCATTCATGTGTGTCCTCATGGAGTCAGACGCTTTTAACCACGCCACCCACCTAGCAGAGATTGCTGTTTCTGCAGTCCTGGAGGCAGTTTCAAAAGCATCAAAGGACGATCTGATAAGGTGCTTCCCACAGTCCCTAAGGTCTTGTAGAATGGGGCCAATGGTGTTGCGAGCATCTGGGGTCAGGGAGGCAACGGCATCCCTGGCTTTGGTGAGGAGGGTATCATGGTACATCACTATCTGGAATTGATGGATGATGATTCTTGTGTTGAGCATGGCACCCAGGTAGACTCTTTTCCCC
Source organism: Ichthyophis bannanicus (assembly GCA_033557465.1). Classification (NCBI taxonomy): domain Eukaryota; kingdom Metazoa; phylum Chordata; class Amphibia; order Gymnophiona; family Ichthyophiidae; genus Ichthyophis; species Ichthyophis bannanicus. The sequence goes on from CM066032.1 coordinate 647,743,252, forward strand.
ACCCTGTCGAGGGTGCGGGGGTCTTTCCTCAGTGGTGCATTGGCTTGAGAGCGTGAATCCTTGTTGTGCTTCAGGGTGGATTCCACCACAATGGACTGATGGGGTAGCTGTGGTTTGTCAAAGCCAGGTACGGATCAGACCTGGTACTTCAAGTTGAGTCACTTGGTTGTGGCTGGAGTTGCCACTGGTGCCTGCCAGAGACGTTCCCTGTAGTCCAGGAGTACCTGATGAATGGGGACTGCCACCATGGACTTGGGAGCCTCCAGAAATTTGAGGATCCCCAGAAACTTGTTCCTTGGGTCGGGATGTTTTCCGGTGACAGCCCCAGGTGCGCTGTGATCTTTTGGAGAAATTTCAGGTATGTCAAGTCCTCTGGGGGAGAGGCCGGCATGGTGGGAGGTATGGGTGCATCCAGAAGTGGTCTAGGAGAGGGTGGAGAGGCGGGTGGATCCTTGCCCTCGGATTCCCAGGCGGTGTCCAGGATCTTGCCCTCCTTCCCCGACTTAGGCTCCTCCAGGGGTGAGCGGAGAGGTGAGGGGGACCGGGAATCTGTCAGGCTGTTGAGGTTGGGATCTGGTGGGCTGGAGTGAAGAGGGGGTAGAACTCGAGAGGCCCTGTGTTCCGAAGAGTTGCTGAGCCATGAATCTGCCCTACAACTCCATCAACTCTGAGTGTTGTATGGTGGCTCTGGGCTCACAGTTGCTGCCGGTCAGTTCTTGGGCTGAAAGTGGATAAATCCTGGCAGAGGCCTATAGATGGTGTGAGGGAGCAGAGCTCTTGAGATCAGGGCTGAAGAGCTGTGGAGGTGCCTCCTGACCAGAGGGGGCAGCAGAGGAACTGCTGAGCCTGTGATGCCAGCGATGCTGTGTACTCTGGGAGCGATGGCGCGAAGAAGAGGAGTGCCGATGGCGGGAAGACCTGCTTTCTTGATGGTGCCTGCTCCTGTGGTGGCAGTGCGAGTCTGAAGAGCTGTGCCTGCTGCTGCGGGAGTGACTTGAGCTGCGGCAGTGTCTGTGAGCATGAGGAGGACTCCTGCTGCTGCGGTGGTGCTGGTCACGGCTGGAGGCCTGCGGAAGAGTTATAGGCATGTGGGCAGAAGCCTGCTGGAGGAAGTGGGGCTCCGAAGCTTCCTGGATTGTTATGGCAGTGCCGGAAACATTGGCGGAGGCTCTGAGGCTGGAGGAGGGATTGGAAGCATGCAAGTTAGGCGATAAGGAGAGGTGCCAGTCAGGCTTACCTCAGGGGCCACGGGGCATGCAGGAGAGATCACGGGGGGCTCTGACTGTTCCCCGACTATGCGATTAGCCTGCTTGCTCCTCTGGGTGTCTGTGGGAGCAGCTGTGGCCCGGTTCTCCTTACTTTTCCCATCTTGCCGCCTGAGCACATGTGATTTCAGGCCAGGGGCGGCCCAAGGGGGGTGCGGGGCCATGTGCGGAGACTCGGTGTGGGGCCTCATTTGCATAAGGTGCCTCATTTGCATAAATATTTGCATAATGTTACCATACACTAACTTTTAGTAAACATGCCTCTTAATGGGTATATGGATAAAGAAAGACTAAAAGATTTCTACATTAATATATACCAGTACCAACCGCCAGGCACATTAGGAACTACTACAAACACTGCCCATTTAGAACCCTATCAAAAGGCAACACTGCAAATATTAAACCAATACATTTCAGAGAATAACAATACATGACCTACTGGGGAATGAGAACAAGTGGCAATGTCAAATAGGAATTATATAAACAGAATACCTCAGCTCAGTTACACATGACCATCAAACAAGGAATCACAATTTAGAAACAGGAAGACAATAATTAAACTGAGAACTCCAAAAGCCCAACTTGGAATGTACAACACTGTAGAAATAAAACCAGAAATTAATTTCCTCTTGTACTAAACAAAGCACAGACGTTAATGATGCACATTTCCAAGAGCTGACATATTCCAGTTAAAAAATTCAAAATAAAGAGATATTTTTCTACCTTTTGTGCATTTTTTTTCTGTTGCAATTGCTCCAGCCACTTTCTTCTGGTTTCTTTGTGTCTTCTGCTAACTCTCCATCGTCTGCTGTCCGTTTGTCCTTTCTTCTCTCTTCTAGTTTTTTTCCATTCTCTCTCTACATCTGCTTTAACATACTAATCTTTCTCCTTTTGCTCTTTCCTCATTCCTATTTCATCCACTCACATTTTACCCCTCCATCCTCAATCCCCACTTACTCTCTCAATATCCAGCCAATTGTAGATTTGTCTTCCCTCCCACACAAAATATTTTTCCCTCTCCATTTCACTATCCCAGCTCCATCCCATTCTAATCCTCCCCCAACATCAGCTTCCTTCTAGTTCCAGCCCCACCCAGCATCCGCTCCCTTCTAGTCCCTGCATCAGCCCTCCAGTCTTAGCCCCCCATCAGCCCATTTCCAATCCTATCCTAGCCCCACCATCAGCCCTCCAGTCCTAGCTCCCCCATCCATTTCCAGTCCTATCCGAGTCCCTCCATCAGCTCATTTCCAATCCCAGCCCCCCCCTTCAGCTTATTTCTAGTCCTTTCCTAGCCGCACCATCAGCCCTTGTCAAATCCTAGCTCCCCTCCACTCAGCCCATTTCCAATCCAAGCCCCCCATGAGCCTACTTCCAGTTCTAGCCCCTCCAAGAGTCCATTTCAATTCAAGCCCCCACCACAGCCCATTTCCAATCTTAGCACCCCCAACAGCCCATTTCCTGTCCTATCCTAGCCCCTCCATCAGCCCATTTCCTGTCCTAGCCCCCCCTCAGCCCATTTCCAGTCCTAACTCCCTCCCCTCACAGCCCATTTCCATTCCAAGCCCCCCTCCCCATCAGCTATTTTCAGTTCAAGCCCCCTTCCACTCAGCCCATTTTGATTCCAAGCCCCTGTCCCCATCAGCTATTTATTTAATAGTATTTAATAGTATTTTATTTTAATAGTATTTCTATGCCGCAGTTCAAGCCCCCCTTCCACTCAGCCCATTTCCAGTCCTAGCAACCCCCCAGCCCATTACCAGTCCTAGCCCCCCATAGCCCATTACCAGTCCTAAGCCCCCCATCAGCCCACTTCCAGTCCTAACCCCCCCATCACCCCATTTTCAATCTTAGCCCCCCATTGCCCCATTACCAGTCCTAACCCCCCCATAGCCCATTACTAGTCCTAACCCCCTCATCAGCCCATTTCCAGTCCTAGCCCCCCCCCATAACCCATTATAAGTCCTAAGCCCCCCATCAGCCCACTACCAGTCCTAATCCCCCATCACCCCATTTTCAGTCTTAGGCCCTCCCATAGCCCATTACCTGTCCTAACTACCCCATCTGCCCCCTTGTAGTCTTTTCCCCCCCCCAATAGCCCATTACCAGTCCTAACGCCCCCATCAGCCCACTTGTAGTCTTAGCCCCCCCATAGGCCTCCCATAGCCCATTACCTGTCCTAACCCCCCCATCAGCCCACTTCCAGTCTTAGCCCCCCCATAGCCCATTACCTGTCCTAACCCCCCATCAGCCCACTTCCAGTCTTAGCCCCCCCATAGCCCATTGCCTGTCCTAACCCCCCATCAGCCCACTTCCAGTCTTAGCCCCCCATAGCCCATTACCTGTCCTAACCCCCCATCAGCCCACTTCCAGTCTTAGCCCCCCCATAGACCATTACCAGTCCTAACCCCACATCAGCCCACTTGCAGTCTTAGCCCCCCCCATTGCCCATTACCTATCCTAACCCCCTCCCCCCATCAGCCCACTTCCAGTCTTAGCCCCCCCATAGCCCATTACCAGTCCTAACCCCCTCCCCCTCATCAGCCCACTTCCAGTCTTAGCCCCCCCTCCATAGCCCATTCCCAGTCCTAACCCCCGCCCCCCCCATCAGCCCAGCTAGGTTAAAAAAAAACAAAAAACGGCTGCTGCTGCCGCTGCTGCTGCCGCCGTGGCAGCAGCAGAATCGAGCATCCCACAGGGCCCCCCCTGCTCTGCAGAGTCCTCCATGCGGCCTCAGCGCGGGCTTTTCAGAGCTGCGCGAAGGGAGAGTTTCCCTTTCTCGCGGCTCTGTTAATCCCGCCGCGGGGCTGATTGGAAATTCCATCAGCCCCGCAGCGGGATTAACAGAACCACGAGAGAAGAAGCTCTCTCTCTTCGCGCAGCTCTGACAGCCAACACAGAGGCTGCATGGAGGACTCTGCAGGGCAGGGGGGCCCCGCGGGATGCTCGATTCTGCCGCTGCCACGACGGCAGCGGCAGCAGCAGCCAGTTTGTATTTTTTTAACCTAGCTGGGCTGATGCAAGATGTTTTTTGCGCGGGGTCCCCTGAAACGCGGGGCCCTGTGCAAAAAACATTCTTGCTCAATGGACGGGCTGGCCCTGTTTCAGGCACTTGGGACAGCAATCCTGGGCAGCGCTCATCTATCCTGGCCCGTCTATCCCTGGGCAGCTCTGGAGCTGATTTTGCCTTTGCAGTTGCTGCACTTTCTTGTCTGGCCCATCTTGGACCATCTTGCTTCCCCAACTTGCATGTAGAGATTCTTTTTATTATTTATTTATCTTTGAAGGAGCTCGTTGGTATCCGTCTGTCCAGAATGGCGGATTAAAAAAACTGAGGCAAGAAGGGCTGGGATCAGGCACAGGAAGAGGAAGGACAGGAAGGTCAGAGGAATTAAAAACAAATAAAGAATTTGAATTCCTCTGAGCTATTGGGAGAGCTACACCGGTCCCAGAGGGTGACACACACACCTACGCGTGGCTGACTCATACTGCTTGTCCGTGGAGAACAATAGGTATTTCCATGTTCCCAGAGGGCTTACAATCTAAGGAGCATGTTCACTAATGCACTTTACTTAGGTAGTGCACGTTTTTGGTACTGCGCTAAAAAGCCCATGCTACCTGAGCAGCACATGTCTGGGTGGGAGCTGAGCATTCCCACCACAACACTGATAGCACAGACCTTGAAAAGCAGCACTTGGTAGGGAGCAAATACCACCAGCACAATGAGTAGTGGTAGTTGCTCCCCATGGCGGTATTAACATGGCAAGCTGTGCTAAATTCAGGGGATGGCTGATTTCAACCCCCTGCATCTACCACTGTGCCCATGCTAGTAATGAAGCCCAAACCCATATTGCTCGCATGGGGTTTAGTAAACAAGTTTGTACCTAGGGTAATGGAGGTTAAGTAACTTGCCCAAGGCTACAAGAAGTGTCACTGGGAATTGGACCCTGGTCTTCCTAACTCCTAAGCTGCTGCCCCAACCACGAGGCCACTCTTCCACTAGTGTAGCGGTTTAAGATCATCCTCTTGTGGAACCAGAAAGGACGTGAGACTAAAAGATTTCTGTCTACTGAACATTCAGTACTGCTGTAATCTTCAAACTATCTTGCAAAGGATTATTTCTCCAGTAGAATCTGAGCTCCATATTTCAATCTGTGTCTGCCTTTAAACTAAATATTTGAAGAGATGAAGGCCGTGTAGGTACAAGTGGAAGGGGTAGTGATAAAAATGTTTTAAAAGAACACCCGTGAAACAGGATTACTTGCATGCAGTCTGCCCATAATGGCAGGAGTGATATCATTAGTCCCTGTCAACATATTGATAACATCACCAGAGCCATTTGGAAGGTGTGTGACAAAATCAGAGATTTAATTTTGATATTGTGGTTGTAGTAAGAGATTATGATAGTACGACTGTGATATTTTGTCATGAAAGTTTGACCACAGTTATTGATCAGGATGCAGCTGCTTGTTAGTGATATATTATGAGATAATAGATAAGGAAATAGCATTACATTCAAGGAAATTTTCTTTATTTTAAGAATTTTATACAAAAACAAGTATACACATGCTAAGAAATTTAAAGGAAGAACATTGCAAGAAAAAATAATAATTAAAAAGGAAAATATATAAAAAATACTAAAAATCACAGTCTTTATTAAATTAGAGCCCAAGAGATAAAACAGAAGGAAGGAGAAAAAAAGGTGGCACAAATAAAGGAAACCGTCCAAAGGAAAATTATGCCATAAGGGGGTTATTCTGTCCCCTGAATAGTGGGGACAGAATAACCTCCCCACCGGTGTCTAACTTCCCTGATTGTATGGGGAAATTAGACGGGGTGGGGAGGGAGCAGATCAGGGGCGGAGTTAGGGCAGGCGGTGGATGGTCGCTGGTCCTTGACATACAGGGCCGATTCTAATATCGGCCCTGTACATCCAGGGCCGGCAACTTGTACGGAGAAGTTATTCCACCTCCGAGGTGGAATAACTTCCCTGGATATAGTGGATCGGCGAGCCTGGGGAGCGGATGGGGCCGAGGACATTCCCCTCAGCTTGACCCTGGCTGTAGGTGGCTGGATCGGGGTCAGGCTGCGGGGAATTAAATACAGGAGCTGGCGGCTGGGATCACAGCTTTTAAATGGAGCCATGGTGCTATGGCAACCAGTCACCATGGCACCGCAGCTCCATTTAAAAGCCCTGACTGAGTTAGTCGGGCATGTCCTGTACGTGCAGGCTGGGCTGAATTGCAGTCCCAGATGCACGTACAAGACTGTTCGTGATTCTGATCTCATGGGGCTAGACGTGCCCCGCGGGATCAGAATTGAGACGCCCTCTGTACATCCAGTTTAGACCGGACATACAGAGGGCTTCGACGTCCGGGACAGAATCGGGCTATAAGCGCAAAATTTCCCATTACAACTTTAACCACCTACTTTCAATAAAGGCTGGGGAGTATATATCATACTTAAAAGTTTCTTTAAATCCAAAAGAGCCCTTAGCTGCTCAGGAGAAAAGAAAATATAACTAGTATCTATATATTAAATAACACATTTACAAAGATACCACAAATGAAAAATATCACATTATTAGAAATAACTTTCTCCTTTTTTGTATGAACCATGCTGCATCTAGGTACATCCTTACAGACTATCCAAAAAAGGTTCCTGTATCTCCTTAAAATATAGATACATAATCCTAGTCATATCTTGCTCAAAGACAAAATTTACCAGGAGAGTACCTCTCTCCTGGACTTCCAATATGGACGATTCCAATAAAGCTGAAACATTCAAAGTCACCTCTTTACCAGGCCCCCATGGTCTTCCCAACGAAAGAAAATCTTATTTATTTATTTATTTAATTAATTAACTGGTTTTATATATTGCCTTATCAAATTGTCAAGGCGGTTTATAGATAACAATTACCTTAAGGTGCATAGAACAGAGTAGATAAACTTAACTGGATTTAACTTAACATGGGCAAACTATAATTTGCAGTTAACAGTTTAACTTGAGGTAAATAATGCAGCACAGCGGAGACATTGGGGGTGGGGGGAAGAGTACTTAATTGGAGACATATTTGGTGGCTTAGGGAAGTTCAGTAAATGAATATTTAAGTGTCAGAAATGATTTTCAAACTGTTCTAGTTTATGATGCTTCAACATTTGACTTTCAGTTAACGCATCCAACACAGCTCTTGACTCTTGAGTGTTAGATTCTATTACTGAAATCTTCTCTTGAGTTTCTTTAACAAAAGAATCCTGCTTCTGTGCAATAAACTTTACTTTTTGCAGAAAGGCATTTATATCTTTAAACACTGAGATATAGTTGTGGTCAACATGATTGCCACCTTTGCATTTTAGGAATGTTATGTACAATATATTGAGAAATAATTGGAAATATTCCAACTTTATGTCATCAGAATATTTTAATAGTATGTTCAAAGGTATACAACAAAAAAAATGTCTGTGCAACTTAGACATAGTAATTTCTGAGAAAAAAAAAACAAAATATGACCTTGGCACGATTAATGGCACCCTTCACTAATATTTCATTGCACAACCCTTGTTAGTGATGACAGCCTCCAAACCTTTTTGTAGCCATCTATAGGTTTCGTACATATGTCTGCTTGCAGTTTCTCCTACTCTTCAACTGCAATTTGTTCCATCTCATGAATGTTTTCAGCATTCCTTTTACCAATGGCAAATTTCAGCTTTCTAAAGGGTCTCAATTGGATTGAGATTAGGACTCTTTGTTGGCCAGTTTAAAACAGCCAATTTGTTCCTTTTTAACCGTTCTTTTGTACTTTTGGATATATGTTTTGGGTCATTGTCCTGTTGGAGGACCCATGACCTTTGATCCAGACCTAGCTATCTAATACTAGGCAGCACATTTTGCTCCAAAATACCTTGGTAGTCCTCTGATTTCATGATTCCTTTAATACGTTTCAGGCCTCCAGTTTCTGAAGCAGTAAAACAGCCCCACAACATTATGGAACTTCCACCATAAGCTTCATTTCTTCACCTGTAAGCTTCATTTGCTGGTCTGCATTGCCAAAGAGCTCAAGTTTGGTTTCATCTGTCCATAGAACATTTTTCCAAAAGAATTGTGGTTTCTCAAGGTGGGTTTGGGAAAAGATCAGATGTGCCATTTGATGTCTGTCTTTGAGTAGTGGGGTTCTTCTTGGCCTTCACCCATGAAGTCCTTCTTTATTTAGAGCATGGCACATGATGTGGGTTGAAACCACCACTCCAGATTACTGCAGATCATCCTTAAGCTCTTTGGATGTTGTACGTGGTGTTTTTCCAACAGTTCACATTAACCTTGGATTAATTTTCCTCTTCCCACCATGTCCTGGAAGATTCTTGACAGTTCCATGTGCAGAAAAATTCTTAATAACAATGCAAACTATAGACACAGGTATCCCAAGGTCTTTGGAGATGGCCTTGTACCCCTTTGAATTTGATGTTTGGTGATAACCTCCAAATACACAACGAATTAAATTGTAAATCTTCTTGCATGTACTTTATTACAAACACTGTATATAGTTAAATTTATAACATGTATTTCAAAATGTTCTCTTCTATTTATGTAAATAGTTGTGAGATACTGGAGTTATCTGAAATTTAATGTTACCCTCCAATGTTCAAAGTTCCAATGTTCAAAGTTATCCTCTTACTGTTATATGTAACTGCTAACTGCGCAGAATATAATTGTTAAATGTAAACTGCTGCTGATCACTGGAAGGAGCAGTATAGAAATGTACTCAAATAAATAAAATAAATAAATAATGGCTTTTCTGATAGTCTCATGCAGCTCTTTTTTCATCACCATTGTAAAAATGGAACAGGGAGTGAATGTGGCCATTTTAAACATTAGAGCCATTATTCATTGGTTGATTCAAGTCATGTGAGTACTGACAATTGATCACAGGTGAATCTAATTTTACTGCAATGGAAATGTCGTTCTTCTATTCAAACTGATTTGAATTGTTTATAAGGGTGACAGTAATCATGTCCTGGCAATGTCCCCGTTTTTATACTATTTCCTCTTTTAATTGGTCTTGTTTTATTTGATTCTTTTATGTGTCAAGTATGTGTGCATATATAGTCCAAAGCCATTTCACTGGCCACTTTTTTTAGGAGATAATGAACATTAAGGGGTTGAACTGCAAGGGTGCCAATAATGTTGACCACAATGTACTAATAGGTCTAATTTAAATAGTAATGCCCATATCGACTGTAAGGATACTCCTGAATTGAAGCTGACAATGAAGACACAGATGTTGACATACCAGGAGTCCTATCAATAGGATGATTCATAGTTACTAGCAGTGCATTTTTCCCAGCAAAAAAGATGCCAGTATTCATATGTAGGGCTCTTTCATTAGGACTAGGGGTCAGTTTAGCAAGCAATGAAAAAGGTGTCGGTACCACTGAGTACCCCTTAAAAAAAGCCCCGGTCATTACTAAAGTTGTTTGCAATGGCACAGTCGCTCTGCTTTCTCCAGCCATCACCACAGTGGTCTCCTTAGAAGTTCCAGGCAGATGATCAATGGACTGCAATGACAGAGAATCCTAGATTTCCCAACCAGCAGGCCAGAACAACTCCCATCTTGCCCCTGCTCCATCAATTCTGGGTCCATATAGGAATGGAATTTGACTATGAGTGTTCAGCTGACATGCTTCCAAGCAACGCTGAATCTCCACCAAAAGAGCTTGGAAGCAGAGGCTCCTACCCAGGTCCGGCCCGTCCATTGAGCGAGAATGTTGTTCACACAGGGCCCCGCGCTTCAGGGGGCCCCACACGAACCACATTCTCGCTCAATGGATGGCTGCAGAGGGAGCTGGGGAAGCCCGCACGAGGCCCCGGCTCCCTATGCACAGCCCGCCAGCGTGAAGAGCCTTTTCCTTCACGCTGGTGGCTGTTTCAATGAAGCTAGGAATGCTGGGAGAGGTTAAAGGGCATTGCCTTTAACCTTTCCCGGCATTCGCGGCTTCATTGAAACAGCCGCCAGCGTAAAGGTAAAGGCTCCACGCTGGCGGGCTGTGCAGAGGGAGCCGGGGCCTCGTGCAGGCTTTCCCGGCTCCCTCTGCAGCTCCTTAGACAGCGCGGGGCTCTTCGGAGGGGGGGGGGAGTGGCTAGGACTCGATGGGCTGTGATGGGAGGGGAAACAGACTGAAAATGGGCTGTGATGGGGGGGGAATGGACTTCAATTGGGCTGTGATGGGGGAGGACTGCAAGTGGGCTGTGATGGGGGGGGGGGAATGGACTGGAAATGGGCTGTGATGGGGGAAACAGACTGGAAATGGGCTGTGATGGGGGAAATGGACTGGATATGGGCTGTGATGGGGGTGGGGGGAACGGACTGGAAATGGGCTGTGATGGTGTGGGGGGGAAATGGACTGCAATAGGGCTGTGATGGGGGGGACAGACAGCAATTGGGCTGTGATGGGGAGGGGAACGGACTGCAAATGGGCTGTGATGTTGGAGGGTGGAATAGGAATGCAATTGGGCTGTGATGGTTGGGGGAAAAGGACAAAATGGGCTGTGATGGTGGGGGGGGGGGACCTTGGACTGGAAATGGGCTGATGAAGAGCTGGATTAGGACTGGAAATGGGCTGATGGGGGCTGGAATAGGACAAACTGGGCTGACGAGGGGGCTAGGATTGGAAATTGGCTGATGGGGGAGCTTGGAGTGGAAATGGGCTGATGGGGGACTGGAATGGAACTGGAAAAGAGCATATGGGGGGCTAGGACTGGAAATGGGTTGTTGAGGAGCTGGAATAGGGCTAGAAATGGGCTGATGGGGGAACGTGGACTGCAAATGGGTGATGGGCTGGAATAGGACGAAATGGGCTGATGGGGGCTGGAATAGGACTGGAAGTGGGCTGATGGCTGGAATAGGACTGGAAGTGGGCTGATGGGGGCTGGAATAGGGCTGGAAATGGGCTGATGGGGGAGCTTGGAGTGGAAATAGGCTGATGGAGGGCTGGAATGAAACTGGAAAACAGCATATGGGGGGCTAGGACTGGAAATGGGCTGATGTGGAAGCTTGGGAGACTGGGACTAGAAGGGGGCAGATGCTGGGTGGGTCTAGAACTATAAGGGAGCTGATTTTGGGGGAGGACTAGAAAGGGATGGGGAATGAGAATGGAGAGGGGAAAAGATATTTTGTGTGGGAGGGAAGAAAAGTCTACGATGGGCCGGGTATTGGAAGAGTAAGTGGAGATTGACAATAGAAGGGTGAAATTTGAGTGGATGATAAATGAATAAGGAAAGAAATGTAGGAAAGAGCAAAAGGAGAAAGATCAGTATGTTAAAGTAGATATAGAGAAAAAATGTGGAAAAAAATCTGAAAGAGAAGAAAGGACAAAGGGATAGCTCGCAGAAGACACAAAGAAACCAGAAGAAAGTGACTGGAGCAATTGCAACTGAAAAAGAAAACGCACAAGCAACAAAGGATAGAAAAATACTTTTTTATTTTGAATTTATTAACTGGAATATATCAGCTCTGGGAAATGTGCATCGTTAACGTCTTTTGTGTTTTGTTTAGTACAAGAGGAAATTAATTTATAGTTTTATTTCTCCAGTGTTGTTGTACATCCCAAGTTTGGTTTTTGGGGCTCCCAGTTTAATTATTGTCTTCCTATTTCTAAATTGTGATCCCTTGTTCTTTGGTGACGGTCTATGTTCTGCATTTTAACCAAGCTGAGGTATTCTGTTCATGTAGTTTCTATTTGACCGTGTCACTTGTTCTCTTTCCCCAGTAGGAGATGCATTGGTATTCTCTGAGATGTATTGGTTTAATATTTGCAGTGTTGCCTTTTGATAGGTAGGGTTTGGTGCTTTGTGAGTCTTGGCAGAGCTGTTATGATATGGTGGATTTGCTATGAGATCTAAATGGTCAGTGTTTATAGTACTTCCTAATGGGCTTGGCGTTTGGCACTGGAATATAACAATGTAGAAATCTGTTAGTCTTTCTTTATTCAGACACTCATTAAGAAGCATGTTTACTAAAAATGCATGTTAACATTATGCAAATGTTTATGCAAATAAGGTTCACTATGCAAATGAGGCCCTGCAATTAATCTCCGCACATGGCCCCGCATCCCCCTTGGGCTGCCCCTGCTCCCACCATGGCTTCTTTATTACTCGGGAATACTTAAAAGTGCCTTGAGACACTGTTGTTGTTGTAGGGGAACCGATTTGAGGTCTGACGGACTTAACTACTTCCTTCCCCTTCCATTTAGGAGCCATAAAGGTTAAAATATTCTATAAAGTAAACAGAAAAATGAAAGTGTTACCACAGGCAACTAGCAGGGTGCTGCCACCTTGAACTCTCCCTCGTGCTGATGGAAAATTTTGATGTTATCACAACTGTGATAGATGTGACTGTGATGATGAGTTTTGATTGCACCTGTAATGATGTATTGTGATTTCATGATTGTGCTGACATATCAGGATATTGAAGGTTTTGATAAGGAACTCAGACATTGGCTTTGAGGATGAACCAGCAAATTGTGATTACATAGATCATACAACATGGTCATTGCAATGCTGCTGTGTCATGCATCATATTAGTGCTGTGATATGCCTGGGATAATTGATTAGAGTATCACGTTTGCTAGGCACCAGCTATAGTATGTTATTGATAAACATGCATAACAAAGAAAATGGAAAGTGAAAATAACATTTTATAAATGTCCTTCTAATTCTGTATGCAAACAGTCCCTGGAAGAAATCTAGGAGATTGAATTAAGCTGTTAACCCTCTAGGCTCTCCTGTCGTTTGCTGTTAGGAAATTAATAGGTGTGTATGAATGCAGATGGTCCACCTGTCAGCTCAGGGAGCTGATTTTTCTGATCCTCATGGACGTTTTCAGCATCTTTCATTAAGCTTTCATGTACCAATTTGTCATTTTAACTGTGCAGGAAAAAAAACCTCACATTGAACTCCATACCATAGGTGCTACATGTTGAAGTCTGAAGAACAGGAAGTCTTTCTTGCTTATATCTGCCACATGGGCCTGGAGCTGATGATGAGGTTCTCTTAAATTACTGCAAGAAGGATGAGCAGCTATAGTGGGGAGGTTCAACTTCAGGAGTTTCCCATACCAATAAAAAGATGATTTATCAGAGAGATCCTCACAGATCAACCATACTCAACCCAGATCTGTGATTAAAGCATTTCCAGAGAGGGACACGGTGGCAGAGAAACTAAAAACACAAAGGATGAGAGAGAAATAGAGGGGAAATGAAAGAGGCAAGAGAGTCACCAGGGAAGCAATAAAGATTAAAACTGTAGGTCATACTTTTTTATTTACTAACGTAATGTATTTGTGACTAGATTTTGAGAATTATCCTCCCTTCATCGGGCGAGAGTAGAATGAACTAAGACCCCTGATCTCCACCACTATTGCCAGTACTATGGCCTGGCTTCCTTTATTTGTGCTATTTTGTATTTCAGGAAGGGTGTCCTTTCTCTGTGGGCCAATTAATTCTCTTGAATTAGTCCTACTTGAACTTAAAGCTTGTACTCATCTGTTCTCTTTGAGAAGAGAAGAGCCCAAACGATTTTCCTCTTGGTTTTGCCAGTTTTAAATAGGCAGAATGAGCTAAGGATGTTGATTTCTGAATATACATTGTAAGCTGGATTTTAACACTGGTATTTACCGCAATAGTAATTGTTTATGCCATATATTAGGTTAGCAATCATGATCTTTTTTGCTTTATTCCTGAAGTATTTGTTACATTGCTGATCTAGCCCGAGTTAATATACTGCATTAGGAATTATAACCAATTCATATGATCCTTCGTTGAATTAAATAAAATGATGTTCATACTTTAAATCCATAGCTACTGCCTTTATTTGGAAGGGTAAATTGATAAGAATTAATTATTCTAAACTAACTTTTGGTTAAAAAAAAAGCGGATGATCCTGTGGAGAGTACATTTATAAAGTTGTGCCTAAAAAAAGTGTGCTCTTAAATGCCTATTTTAAGCCTGCTTTATAAAGTCAAATATGCACGTTTTTAACTTTATAAAATACTAGCATAAGTGGCAGAGAATGCACCTTAAATTAAGATAATATCACTTACTCCAGCAGTAGAATTGTTAACCCTCTTCCCCACGTGTGCTCAGCTATTTGTCTTCTTGCTATGGAACGTGCAAGTCTATTACAGACTGTGCTCCTTGCTTCTGGCTAGAGTCTGACTGTTTACCGCTTGCTTGTAAGGTCTGTCTGCCTGTATATATTATTTATTTATTTTTCTTATCATTGTTTGTTAGAGTGCATTACTTTTCAGTATTTTTGTTTGTGATCTTCAGCTCTCTCTCTCTGTTTTCAGCTGTCTCTCTCTCTGTCTCCTCATAATCATAGTAACATAGTAAATGACGCAGATAAAGACCAGTATGGTCCATCTAGTCTGCCCAGCAATATGGCAGGAGTAGGTGCACCCCTATCCATGTCTTTTAGGGTGTAGGTGCACCCCTCCCCATGTCTTTGCTTAGTGGTGCACCCACCAGGAGCAGGTGCACCCCTCCCCATGTCTTCACCCCTACCCTTATCTTTGTTTCTTTGTTTAGGGGTGAACCCACCGCTCCTCCCCCCATCGCTTCATGTAGGACACCCCTATTTGTTGAGAAATTAGATGGTTCAGTTTATTTTGATTTAATCTTGTTGAGGAAAAGTGATCCACTGTGTCTGTCCCAGGCCACTTTGAATTCCATCACTGTGTTTGTCCCCACCACCTCCATCGGGAGGGCATTCCAAGCATCCACCACCCTTTTAGTAAAAAAGTATTTCCTGACATTGCCTTTCAATTTACCATCTTGCAGCTTCATGTCATGCCCTCTAGTTTTACAGCTTCCCCGTCTCGAAGAGGTTTGTTTGTTCGTTCATTATTTCTTTTTAAGTATTTAAAGGTCTGAATCATATCTCCCCTATCCCTCCTCTCCTCTTCTCCAAAGTGTACATATTTAGGTCTTCAAGTCTCTCCTCATAAGGCTTCTGACGCAGGCTCCAAATCATTTTGGTCGCTTTCCTCTGAACAGCTTCCATTCTTTTTACATCCTTTGCAAGATACGGTCTCCAAAACTGAACACAGTATTCCAAGTGAGGCCTCACCAGAGACTTATACAGTGGCACTAGTACCTCTTCCTTTCTGCTGGTAATTCCTCTTTGAATGCAGCCCAACATCCTCCTGGCTTTTGCCACCGCCTTGTCGTACTGTTTTGCCACCTTGAGATCTACAGGAATAATCATACCGAGATCTTTCTCCTGTTCCATGCGCACCAACCTCTCGTCCCCTATCGCGTACATTTCCCTTGGATTTCTGCTACCCAAGTGCATTACACTCCACTTCTTCGCATTAAATCTTAATTGCCACGCATCAGACCATTCCTCCAGCTTTTGCAGATCCCTCCTCATATTAAGCATTCCCTTGGGGGAGTCCACTCTGTTGCAAATTTTTGTGTCATCTGCAAAAAGACAGACTTTTCCATTCAGTCCTTTGGCAATATCACTCACAAATACATTGAACAGTGCCGGGCCTAGGACCAAACCCTGAGGCACCCCGCTAATCACCTTCCTTTCATCCGAGTGAGCTCCATTTACCATCACCATCTGTTGTCTGTCAGTCAACCAATTTCTGATCCAGTTTACCACCTTGGGACCCATCCCTAAACTACTGAGTTTATTGATAAGCCTCCTATGAGGGACAGTATTAAAGGCTTTGCTGAAATCCAGGTAGATGACATCCATTGCGTGTCCTTAGTCCATTTCTCCGGTCACCCAGTCAAAGAACTCAATCAGATTTGTCTGGCAAGATCATCCCTTGGTAAAACCATGTTGCCTCGGATCCTGTAACCCACTGGTTTTGAGAAAGTTCACTATTCGCTCTTTCAGGAGCAACTCCATTACTTTTCCCGCCACCAAGGTAAGGCTCACGGGCCTGTAGTTTGACATTTCTTCCCTGTCACCACTTTTGTGTAGAGGTACGACGTCAGCCATTCTCCAGTCCTGAAGAACCTTTCCTGTTTCCAAGGATCTGTTGAAAACATCCTTTAACGGCCCTGCAAGAACCTCTCTGAGCTCTTTCAGTATCCTAGGATGTATCCCATCTGGTCCCATGGCCTTGTCCACTTTCAGTTTTGCAAGTTGTTCTAACACCTCATCCTCTCTGAATGGTGTGGTATCTACCTCATTCCCATTTATATATTTGGGAGGCCCAGGTGGTCCTTCTCCAGGGTTTTCTTTAGTAAAAACAGAGCAGAAGTATTTGTTTAATAATTTCACTTTATCAATGTCATTTTCCACGAGCCCATTCCCAGCACTTCTGAGTCCTGCAATTACACCTCTGATCTTCTTCCTTTCCCTAATATACCTGAAGAAAGTTTTGTCGCCGCACTTAACATCTTGAGCCAACTTTTCCTCTGCCTTTGATTTTGCTATCCTTATTTCTCTTTTTGTCTCTTTGAGTTTGATCCTGTATTCATTTCTGTGTTCTTCTGTTTGCAAGCTTTTGAATTTTGCGAAAGCTGTGTGTTTTGCCCTTATTTGAGCAGCCACTTCTTTGGAAAACCAAATAGGTTTCTTTCTCCTCTTATTTTTATTTACTTTTCTTACATATTTAACTGTTGCCCCTTTTATTGCCCCTTTTAGTTTAGCCCATTGCAATTCCACTTCCCTTATCCCTTTCCACCCTGTCAGCTCCTCCTTTAGGTACTTGGCCATTTTGTTGAAGTCAGTGTTTTTGAAGTTTAGGACTTTGAGCTTGCTATGATTGGACTGCACCTTGGCTTTTATCTCAAACCACAACGTGTGATGATCACTGTTGCTCACAGGGGCACTCACCCAGACATTTGACACGCTATCACTGTTGGTGAGCACCAAATCCAGCGTTGAGCTTTCCCTGGTTGGTTCCATCACCATTTGTCTAAGTAACACATCTTGGATAGCGTCCACAATTTTTTTGCTTCTTTCCAGATTTGCAGAAGGAGTAATCCATTCCACATCGGGTATATTAAAGTCACCCAATATGATCGCTTCCCCCTTTGTTGCTATCTTGGCAATATCTATAATCAATTCGTTATCTATCTCTTCAATTTGAGTCGGAGGTCTGTAGATTACAGCAGTATGGATGACAGTGCCATCTCCTCTTTCCAACATGATCCAGAGCGCTTCTTTTTTCCCCCATGCACCCTGCATTTCAGTAGCTTTAATATTGCTTTTCAAAAATCAAAAACCCACGAAAATGTGATGACACAAGCAAATATCAATATGAAAAGTCAAAACATTATAAGGCCCAGATCAAACTAAAAAAATTTTTCAACGTAAACATCTATTTATTTTATATTATTTTATTGTCGGATTCCACCGGCAAGAGATGGGGAGGGGAAAAACTCCCCACTCAGTGACGGTAGAGACCTTTTTTATTATTAAATCACAACCTCTAAAAATAAACTAGAACTAAATCACTTATCTGACTTTGGCGAAAGGGCCACAACAACTTCCAGCAGCACATGCATGTTTCGAGCCCAACTGGCTCTGTATCAAGCTGTTTTAGAAAAATATGTGTGTGTGCGCGCCCCTCCCCATCTCTTGCCGGTGGAATCCGACAATAAAATAATATAAAATAAATAGATGTTTACGTTGAAAAAATTTTTTAGTTTGATCTGGGCCTTATAATGTTTTGACTTTTCATATTGATATTAATATTGCTTTTGACATACAAGGCTACTCCTCCCCCTTTTCCATTTTCTCTGTCTCTTCTGAATAGACTATATCCCAATCATGCGATTCATTAAGCCATGTTTCTGTAATGGCCACAATGTCCAAGTTCTTTTCCACCATTAGGGCTCCCAGGTCCGGAAGTTTGTTGGCTAAGCTTCGAGCATTTGTGCTCATTGCTTTCCAGCCTTTAACTGGCTTGTGTGTATTTTGCATTGATTTTATTCTACCCACTTCTTCCCAGTTGCTTTTGATGTGTTGTTTAAATGTGTGGTTGTTTCTGTTATTCTGCTTTTGCAGGGGGTGACGTCCAGAACTTGACCTTCCCCGTCCGTCACCCCCTTCTTCTAGTTTAAATGCAAATTGACGTACTGCCTGAATTTTTCATGTAGGATTCTTTTCCCTGCGACAGAGAGGTGTAGTCCATCAGCACAGTATAGTTTCTTGTTGGTCCATGTGTTTTCCCAGTTGCCAATAAATCTGAATCCTTCTCATTTGCACCAGGTCTGGAGCCATGTATTAAAGCTGCTAATGCGATTTAGCCTTTTTGCCCCTTTACCTAGAACAGGTAAAACTTCTGAGAATGCTACAGTGTTAACAATGGGCTTGAGTTTTTCTCCCAGAGATTGGAAGTCCTTTTGGACTGTAGAGGCACTATTTCTAGCCAGGTCATTTGTACCCAAGTGGATGACAACATCAAGTTTGGAATGTTTGCTTTCTGTGCTAAGTGCATCAATAATTTGGCTTGTAATCCTGCCGGCTGAGGAGCCTGGGAGGCATTTGACTATCTTCTCTCCTTTGAACTGTGTTCCCAAGTTGGTGTCTCTGATGATGGAATTTCCAAGTAGTAGTAGTTTTCTATTTGGTGAGTTTTTCTTCATATTTGCTGCTTTTGCAGGAGATTGGGCATTGACTGACTCCTCTAAGGGCCCTTCAGTTTCTTTGGATTGGGCATCCTCATTAACCAAGGCAGTGAAGGCATTATGCAGGGATATCTCTTGGTGTATAGGATGTCTCTGTGTCACAGATCGCAATCTACCCGAACCCACTGTGATCCATTTGTTCCTGGTGTGTTTGACTCTTTGTGGGAGCAGTGGTGGACTTTGTTCAGTCTGTATCCTAGAAGAGGTGCGCTTCATTGCAGCTAGTTCTTTCCTCAGTAGAGACAATTCTTTATGCATGGCAGCTAGGTCTTCTCTTAGTAGAGTCAATTTGTTATGCATGGCAGATGACCTTCGGCACATAGGACATGCTGTTAGGCTCCAAATGATTCGTCTTGGAATGAAAGTACCGCAGGTATTGCACTGAATACAAGACATGCTGGTTAAGAGAATGTGGGTGTATCCCAAGCTATTGGCCACTATATAGGCAATGCAGCCTCAGGGGTGGGTGGGGTGAGGGGTAGGGTGGGTGGGATCCCAAGTGTCCCTGCCCCAGTAGGCTTATACCTGAACTGTGGGCACACTCAGAAAACAGTTATGGCTACACAAGGAAATCAAGCAGTTTGACTATCCCCAAACGTAATGTAGGACCAGCAATTAGCAATTTTCCCAATACCTACAGTTTAACCAACAGTTAATATTCTATATTTGCAATAAAAAACCCAGCAGAGATAGAAAGGAGAAAGCTTAGTGTTATCTGTCAGCTCCAGCCTTTCAGAATCAATTGTAACTTTCCTGCTCCCCCCCCTCTCTCTCTCTCTCTCTATGGTCTCTGCTTTTGGAGATCAAGTATTAATTTCAATTGCCTTATCCACTCTACCTCTGCTCTCTGCAGCCTTCTCTGAATTTAAAATCTGCCCCTCCCTGCCTGCCTCCTATTACGTGTGCTGAAAGTATAACCCCTCCCTCCCTCCCCTGCCCCCACTGAAGCACTATTAACCCTCTTCCCCACGTGTGCTCAGCTATTTGCCTTCTTGCTGTGGAACGTGCAAGTCTATTACAGACTGTGCTCCTTGCTTCTGGCTAGAGTCTGACTGTTTACCTCTGCTTGTAAGGTCTGTCTGCCTGTATATATTATTTATTATATTTTTCTTATCATTGTTTGTTAGAGTGCCTTACTTTTCAGTATTTTTGTTTGTGATTTTCTTCAGCTCTCTCTCTCTGTTTTCAGCTGTGTCTCTGTCTGCCTCCTCTTCCTCATTATCCCACCCACCCCCTGGCTTATAGCCGCCCTGTGCTCATTACCCTGATCACTCACAGGTGCACCTTAACCCCTGCAATCTCTACCACCTTTCCTTTTACTTCTTCTGACTTCTGTGCTCCTCTCCATCTCACTCTTTATGGTTCCTCAACACTTTCTCTTCCTATTGCTCATACTCATTAATTGTCTCCCCTCCTACCTACACCTTCAAGCCCCTCCCCCTTATCGCCCCTTTACCATCCTCACTTCCCCACCATCCTGTCATCTACCCTATCATCAGCTCTTGAGCTTCACCACTGGCTCCCTCTCATTCAGCCATCTCCTCTCTCTCTGAAACAACTTCACCCTCATTACCATTGTGCTGTCTCCTCTCTACCTTGCACTCTTCTACTCCTTCTCTTCTCTCTTACAGAGATATCAACCCCAACCCTGGCCCCCCTAGACGTTTGTCACACTCCCAGAACAGATCTTCACGCAACAGCTCAAATCTTATTCATATGGTTTATGGTTTATGGTTATGGTTTAGGCATTTGATATACCGCCCTTTACTTATGCATCAGAGAGGTTTACAGGTATATACTAACAGGTACTTTTTATTCCCTTGTCCCTGAAGGGCTCACAATCTAAGTGTACCTGAGGCAATGGAGGGTTAAGTGGCTTGCCCAAGGCCACAAGGAGCAGCCATGGGACTAGAGACCTCAGTCCCTCCGGCCTGAGGTTACTTGTCCCCATGCGGGAACTGAACCCCCGACCCTCCGGCCTGAGGTAACCTGTCCCAACCACTGAGCCATCCCTCCCCTTTTCCCCTCCTCTCTCCCTTTTTCATGTGCCCTGTGGAACACACCGTCCATCTCAAATAAACTTGCCTTTACTCATGATCTCTTTATCTCTAATGCTCTCCATCTACTTGCTCCAAATGAGACCTGAATCCTCCCAGAGGACTCAGCTTCAGTTGCTGCTCTCTGTCATGGTGGCTATCAATTCTCCCACATGTCTTGTCTTACTGGCTGTGGTGATGGTGTGGGGCTTCTACTCTCTCCTTTCTGTCAATTTCAACCCCCCCCCCCCTTTCTGCTTCATTCTCACTACATCCTCTCCTTTGAAGTCCACTCCCACTGGCTTTTTACTCCACTAACTCTCTGATTAGCTGTTATTTGTCAACCCCCAGACAAATCCACCTCTATATTTCTCTCTGACTTTCACTCATGGCTTTCCTTCTTTTTGGATTCATCTTCCCCCTACCTTATCCTCGGGAATTTTAACATTCATGTTGATAACCCCTCTGCCCCTTAAATTTTAAAGCTCCTCTCCCTTACCTCATCAACCTCCAGCTTTGTTCTACTGCCCCTACTCAGCAGCAAGGCCACTGCCTTGACCTTGTATTCTTCTCTAATTACTTACTCTCAAACTTCTGTATCTCACTTCTTCCCTTATTGGATCATCACCTGTAAGCTTCACTCTTCATCACTCAACCTCACCCTGTCCCTTCCAACCTCTTTAGAAATCTTCATGCTACTGTCCTATTGGCTCTCTCCTCCACTGTCTCATCACCACTTTCCTCCACTATGTCATCTGAGTCTGTTGATGAGGCAGTAGCTTCTTATAACACTGCACTCTCCTCTGCTCTGGATGCTCTTGCTCTGCCCATGCCCTGCCCTGTGAGGCATATTGTACCTCAACCCTCGCTGTTTTCCACTACCCGCTATCTTCATTCCTGTGTGTGCTCAGCTGAGCATGCTTGCCTTAAATCCTTCACCCTTGAGGACTTTCTACACTTCAAATTCATGCTTGTCTCTTTCCAGTCAGCCATAGCACTTGCCAAACAAAACTATCTAACTCTCTTGCCTCCGATCCTTGCCTTCTCTTTACAACTCTAAACTCTCTCCTCAAGATGCCTCCACCTCCGACCCCTCCATCCCTTTCTGCCCAAACTCTGACTCACTACTTCCATGACAAAATCCACAAGATCACACTCCAATTCCCCATGAAGTCAGCTACTTCCCCTCCTCCCCCTCTTCACTCCCAACTTTCCCCCCTCCCCTACCTCTGCTACCCTTTCTTCCTTTTCTATGATCTCTGAAGAGGAAACCACTTACCTTCTTTCCTCATCCAACTCACTACCTGCTCATCTGATCCTATTCCCACCCATCTCCTTAGCTCCATCTCCTCCACTGTAGTCTCTTCCTCTCTCATATTCTCAACCTATTGCTCTCCACTGTAACTTTCCTTTCAGCCTTCAAGCATGCTGTGGTGACTGTTCTCCTCAAGAAACCCTCACTAGACCCTACCCGTCCTTCTCACTATCGACCCATCTCCTCCTCCCCTTCATTTCTAAACTACTTAAATGTGAGGCCCACCACTGTTGCCTCAACTTTCTCTCCTCTCAAACCCTTCTGGATCCTCTACAATTTGGCTTTTGTCCTTTACATTCTACCAAAATGGCTCTTGCCAAAGTCTCCAGTGACCTCTTCCTGGCAAAATCCAAGGGCCTTTACTCAATTCTCATCCTTCTTGACCTTTTTTCTGCTTTTGACACTGTTGACCACAACCTTCTCCTTGATATGTTGTCCTCGCTTGGTTTTAAGGGCTCTGTGCTATTCTGGTTTTCTTCTTATCTTTCCCATCATTCTTTCAGTGTTTGTTCTGGTGGATCCTCCTCTATTGTTATTCTGCTCTCAGTTGGTATACCTGAAGGATCTGCCTTGGATCCACTCCTTTTCTCTAGTCCCTTGGTGCACTCATCTCTTCCCATAGCTTTTGGTACCATCTTTAAACTGATGACTCCCAGATCTGCCTTTCTACATTTGAAATTGTTCCAGCAATCTAGGCCAGGATCTCTGTCTGCCTTTCTGACATTGCTGCTTGGATGTCTCACCGCCACTTGAAATTGAACCTGGCCAAAATTGAGCTTCTTATTTTTCCCCCTAAACCCTCCTCTTCTCTTCCTCCTTTCTCAATCTCTGTAGATAACTCTCTACTTCTCCCTATATCCTCAGCTCGCAACCTTGGGGTCTTCTTTGACTCCTCTCTCTCCTTCGCCACACAAATCCAACTGATCGCTAAAGCCTGCCGTTTCTTTCTCTACAACATCAACAAAATTCGCCCATTTGCCCATTGCTTTCTGAACACACTACTAAGACACTTATGCACTGCTTAGTCACCTCCTGTCTAGACTATTGTAACCCACTCCTTGCTGGTGTCCTTCTAAATCATCTCTCTCCCTTTCAATCTGTTCACTATGCTGCATGACTAATCTTCCGCCAGCCTCGTCATGCTCACATTACCCCTCTTCTCAAGTCACTTCATTGGCTCCCTATCCATTTCCGCATCCATTTCAAACTTCTCCTGCTGATCTATAAATCTATTCGCTCTGCAGCTCCTCTCTACCTTTTCTCTCTTATCTCTCCCTACACCCCTCCTCGGGAACTCCACTCTTCTGGCAGATCGCTTCTATCTGTGCCCCATTACCAGTCCTAACCCCCCATCAGCCCATTTCCAGTCAGCCCCCCATAGCCCATTGCCAGTCCTAAACCCCCCCCCCATCAGCCCACAGCCCATTACCAGTCCTAACCACATCAGCCCACCTCAAGTCCTAACCCCTCCCCATCAGCCCATTTCCTGTCCTAGCCCCCCCCATAACCCATTATCAGTCCTACACCCCCATCAGCCCACTACCAGTCTTAACCCCCCCAAAGCCCATTACCAGTCCTAACCCCCCCCCATCAGCCCACTACCAGTCTTAACCCCCCCCCATAGCCCATTACCAGTCCTAACCCCCCCATCACCCCATTTCCAGACAGCCCTCATCAGCTCATAGCCCATTGCCAGCCCTCATCAGCCCACAGCCCATTGCTAGTCTTAACTCCCCCCCATAGCCCACTGCGTCTTAACCCCCCTCCCCAGCACACTGCCAGTCTTATCACCCCCTCCCTAGCCCATTGCCAGTCTCAAACCCCCTCCCTCCCTCCCTAGCCCATTGCCAGTCTCAACCCCCCTCCCTCCCTAGCCCATTGCCAGTCTCAACCCCCTCCCCCCCTCCCTAGCCCATTGCCAGTCTTAACCTCCCTCCCTCCCTAGCCCATTGCCAGTCTTAACCTCCCTCCCTCCCTCCATAGCCCATGGCCAGTCTCAACCCCCTCCCTCCCTCCCTCCCTAGCCCATTGCCAGTCTCAACCCCCCTCCCTCCCTAGCCCATTGCCAGTCTTAACCTCCCTCCCTCCCTAGCCCAATGCCAGTCTTAAACCCCCTCCCTCCCTCCCTAGCCCATTGCCAGTCTTAACCTCCCTCCCTCCCTCCCTAGCCCATTGCCAGTCTCAACCCCCTCCCTCCCTCCCTCCCTAGCTCATTGCCAGTCTCAACCCCCCTCCCTCCCTAGCCCATTGCCAGTCTTAACCTCCCTCCCTCCCTAGCCCATTGCCAGTCTTAACCCCCCTCCCTCTCTCCCTAGCCCATTGCCAGTCTTAACCCCCCTCCCTCGGCTCATGGCAATTAAAATAAAAAAAAGGCTGCCCGCTGCCGCCGCCGCGGCATGGAGGGTCCCGCGGGGCTCCCTCTGCCCGGCGGGACTCTCCTGGCGCTGCTCAGCCACTCTCTGCTGGCTTGCAGAGACGCGAAGGGAGAGAGAGTCTCCCTCGCGTCTCTCTTAAGCCCGCAGGGGCAGCTGGGAAATTTCCCATCAGCCCCTGCGGGCTTAACAGAGACTCGAGGGAGACTCTCCCTTCGCGTCTCTGCAAGCCGGCAGAGAGGGGCTGAGCAGCGCCGGGAGAGTCCCGCCGGGCAGAGGGAGCCCCGCGGGACACTCCATGCCGCCGCGGCGGCAGCGGGCAGCTTTTTTTTTTTTTTTTAATGTGCGACCTTCCCGCGTGCCAGCTGCAAGGCCTTCGCGTGCCACAGCTGGCACGCGTGCCATAGGTTCGCCATCGCTGCACTAGGGCTTATTTTCAGGGGATGCCTTATTTTTTTTTTTCATATACAGCGTGACAGCACAGAATGAGTGGCGCTGCAGCTCCCGCCCGCACAGATGATGGAAGTGGCCCGCAGCACAGCACCAGCACCTCCAAGGTCCACCTGCCGAAGCCAATCAGGCCACAACAGCACCAACTGTACTTTAAAAGAGAGCGCCCTTGGCGCGAAGGACGTGGCCCGCAGCACAGCACCGGCACACGATCAGCGTCGGGGAGTGGAGCAGGAGGAAAGCTCCTCCCCGGTGACCACGCCCCCCCCCCCCCCCCCAGTACTGAATCTGCACTAGATCTTATTTTCAGGGTAGGGCTTATATTATGGGAATCTCAGAAAAACGTGCTAGGTCTTATTTTTAGGATAGGTCTTATTTTTGGGGAAACACGGTAAATATGTTTCACCTTAGAGCACTGGTTCTCAACCCAGTCCTCGAGACATACCTAGCCAGTCAGGTTTTCAGGATAACCACAGAAAATATGCACAAGAGAGATTTGCATACACTGCCTCCATTATATGCAAATCTCTCTCATGCATATTCATTATGGCTATCCTGCAAACCTGACTGGCTAGATGTGTCCTGAAGATCAGGTTGAGAATTCCTGCTTTAGAGAGATATCCTTGTCGACTCTTTTAGTATACTCTAAAACCACTCAATTTGATCAGAAAAATCAGCTCTCTGAGCCGACAGATGGACTTCTGAATTTACGTCCTCAAATTTCCCCTATTATTAAGCTACAAATAATACTCTATTTTCCCCAGGTTTAAGCCATTCTCTTTTCTGAATCCGAAAATAGAAGAGTCTTAATCATATTCAGCAATTTTTATTCTCTGATCTTTTCAATATTTATTTATTTAACAGGGTTTTTTATATCATTTTATCATTTTAGCCCAAGCAGTTGACAATGTAGCTTAAACTTGGTAATGTAAATAAAACAGGGACATTGATAACTTGGATTTTTCTGAGACTTGCCCAAGGCCACAAGGAGTGCTAGTGGGAATCGAATCAATATAATTTCTTTTCAAAAACTGAAAACTAAATGTGACTTCCTAACATCCATTTATTTGGTTACTTGCAAACCTGTCACTACATTGCATTGCTTAATAATAATAAAGTTACGCACTGGAGGGGGAATATGCAATAAATGTAAAAATATCCTTTGCTTTTTCCACAACCTTTCATAGATTGCCACTGCAGAGAAAGTCCTTGAAGCATTTGCTTGCAACGAAACATGGTGTATCAAACCAAGAATGTCTACAATTTGGACCACAAGCATCTACAACTTGATGAATGCGTTGTGGACTTTGCAGTTAAGCTTTGCAAGATAAATATTATTTCAATAATGGGAGATTTTTTGAGTAAAGGATCTGCAAAAAACTTTTTTTCGAGAGCTGTTTTGGTTATTCCACGTAATCTTTATGTGTTTTGGTGCGCTGAATCCGAAAATGGCCTCCATTTTGTCATAGGACATCACGTTTCCTGACAATTTAGGTAACTATGTTAAATAAGGCAATACCGCAAAATAAATGGAAATAGACTTATAAAATTAAAGTTTTATTACAATATTTTCATTAAAATCCTTTTTTGAACTGAAATGAGCTCACCTACACACACTAAACTCGATTCTTCTTCCTTGTGAGGCTCCTCTTGGTGCATTTACGTTTGTGAGTAGCATCTGGAATGTCTCTCTGAAGCATCCAACAGTAGTCTGCCATCATTGTAATGCTCCATTTTCCCTGGTATCTCCTTTCCATCTCTTTAATGTCTTGGTGGAATCGTTCACCTTGTTCCTCACTCACAGCTCCCAAATTTTCAGGAATGTAGTCAAGGTGGGACTGGAGGAAATGCACTTTCAAACTTATCAGGCAACCTAAAGCTTGAAATGCTTTCAGCATTTGTCCGACGATCTTTTTGTAGTGAGGATCTTTGCTATTGCCTAAAACTTTCTGTACGACTTCTTTAAATGCAATCCACCCTTCTTTTTGAGGATCTGTCATGGTATTGACAAACTCTTTATCAACTTTAAACCTTCTAATGTCTGGTCCGATGAACACATCTTCCTTAAATTTTGCCTCCTACAGGCCTGGAAACTTGGTGACAAAGTATTTGAAGCATTCTCCATCTCTTGGAAGTGATTTTATGAATTGCTTCATCAATCCCAATTTTATGTGGAGAGGTGGTAGAAGAACTTTATGGGAAGGTACCAAAGTTTCTTGGAGGACATTTTTTTCACCGACTGTTAGCACCCTCGGCTGCCAACTCTTCTTGGTCCAGTGATTTTGTCGGTCTCGACTGTCCCATAGACACAGAAAACAAGGATATTTGGTATACCCAGCTTGCTGCCCGAGCAGCATGCACAAGAGCTTCAAGTCCCCACACACTTGCCAACCATGGTCTTCATATTTAAGTTTACAAAGAACCAATTCCAAGTTCTCGTAGGTTTCCTTCAAGTGTACGGAATGACCTACAGGTATGGAAGCGTAAAAACCGTTGTGGAGTAAAACTGCTTTGAGACTTCTTTTTGAAGAATCTATAAAAAGACGCCATTGCTCTGAATCATATTGGATTTTAAATTGACCCATCAGACCTTCGACATTGATGCAATAAACCAACTTGTCTTTCTGGGCGAAGTAAGGAACGAACTCCTTTTCACGATGTCTGAACCATGAAGATGACACTCCTGGCAACAATAAATTCCTGCTTTTCAGCCTTGATCCGAGTAACTCAACGGCATCTTTGGGAAGATTCAAGTCTCTTACCAAATCATTCATCTCCTCCTGAGAAAACAATTTTGGTCTTGTATCATCTTCAAAGTCAGAACTTGATTTGTCATCTGGTTCAGGTATGACTTCACCTTCATCGCCGCTAGGTATCTCTTCCAAGGTAGCAGGGGGCTTGGGTACTGGTATATCTGTGCCATGGGGGATGGGACGAATTGCCGAGTGAAGATTTGGGTATGAAATGGAATGCTTCCATTTGGAATTAAACCCTTTCACATCGCATGAACAAAAGTAACAGTCGTCACTATGGTTCTTTTGCTCTCGCCATACCATAGGAATCCCATAACGGAAAGATTTTTTCTTACCCTTGAACCAGTTTCGGAGGTCCTCAACACACCGTTTGTACACTTTATAAGGCGCCCAGACTTTATCTTGCTCTCCAATTTTTAGTCCAAAGTATGCAAAGTATACTTTTTTCACAAAGTCTGTAATATTCTGCTGTTGCTTCAACACTGTATATTCACCACAGATGAAACAGAAACTGTCTGGCGAATTAATACACTTTCGCGGAGCCATAACATAACGGTTGAAGAATGAAGAGCTAACATGAATTGCGATGAAAAAGTGTGAACAGCCTAGAACCAAGAACCTGATGATGATTTGTGCACAAGTGTGGCATGCAGGAGAGAGCAGCTCTGTGTCTGTGCACGAGACGTCACAGTGCTGGCCACGCCCCCCTGCACTGACCGGAGCTGCTGCTATCTACCCTGTGTCTCCCTCCCACTGGATTCTTCAGGAAAGATTAACCCCTTCTACCATTAGAAGCACGGACTTAAAACTTGCTTAGCTTATGTATATATTGCTGACCATCAGATTTACAGTGCTATATTTTTTTACATAACTCGGACAACCCCTTTAAGGTTTTTTTGGCATTTTATATCTTAAATGCACTTATGTGAATTAATAGTAATTTGAATGAATTAATAGTAATTTGAAAAAATTTGATAAATTTGAAGACAATTTTGCATGTTGTGGCAAATCATGACGTCTAGGAGTTTTTTCAATATTTTATTTGTTTTCAGCACACCAAAATACATGGAAATTAGATGAAAATAATCAAACAGCTTTTTAGTTGCAGACCTGGGATTGATTTACTGCATAATATGTAAAATGGACTGTTTAATGGTTCTAATATATTAAGTCATAGGCATCGGAACAGGGTGGGCCACACGGGCCCTGGCCCCACCAAAATTTTGCCTACCATCCACAATCACGGGAGATTGGATCTCTACAGGCAGGGTGGAAGGCAGCCATAATTGCAGCAAAGACTCCTGTTTGCATGTGGGAGATCCCCACGGTTAGATAGAAGGAGTCCGCCATGATCACAGACATTTTCTTCTCTTCTACCCATGGGAGATGGGATCTCCTCAGGCAGAACAGGAGGGGAAGCTGTGGCGGTCTAGGGACGGAGCTTGGGGCAGAGTCAAAGTGAAGCTAGGCCCTCCCAATCAAAGTGGCGTTCCTCGTTCCCTGTATTGAGTTAATAGAAGGTTGAAAAAGTACTCCAACAGAATTTCATGGCTGTCCTTCCAAACTTATTTCTTTTTAAAATAATTCTCAAAAATGTATTCTTTTGAAAGCAGTTGGTAGAATTATTTGGGAGTGTATTAAAACTAGAGGACATGAAATGAAGCTGAAAGGAGGAAAATATAAAAACAATATCAGAAAATACTTTTTCACAAAAAGGATGACGGATAACTGGAATGCCCTGCTACTGGAAGCGGTGGGAACAGAAATGGTGATGGAATTCAAAAACTCATGGGATAAGCACAGAGGATCATTGTATAGGAAGAGGAGCAGTCATGCTCAAGGCCAAACGTAGAAGGTTTTCAAAGTTTATAAAAGCATAGCAAGAGTAGCTGCCACAGAGCAGCAGTTACAACCTAAAATAAAAAATACAGGATAGGGGTGAGCTGCACAGAGAGGTAGTTACAATCCTAAACACCTTGCTGGGCAGACTACGTAGATGGGCTATGCTGGACTCTATTTGCTAAAGTGAACTCCAAATGCTTCGAAGCTAGGTCTAATAAATACAAAAGTCCATGAAGAACCCAGCACACATTGAACCACAGATAAACCTTTTTTGTTGGAATGGCCAGCACAGTACACAGGACTTTACCTGCTAACACAGTGGCCCGTCCTTTTTAATCAAATTTGTAAATCAAATTTAAAACAGCTCTTATTCAAGAAATGGCTGTACTTAGCTTTGTAGAAAAAAGGCAGGCTGTGAAAAACGCTGTTTACAACGATGAATCGATGTCACTTCAGTAGGTCAATATTGTTATGACGTGCCACGTTTCGGGGGTACACACATCAACCCCCTGCTTCAGGTCAGACCTCTGAGTTGAGTAAAGAACGTCAGCCCTCATTTCTTGAATAAGAGCTGTTTTAAATTTGATTTACAAATTTGATTAAAAAGGACGGGCCACTGTGGTAGCAGGTAAAGTCCTGTGTACTGTGCTGGCCATTCCAACAAAAAAAGTTTATCTGTGGTTCAATGTGTGCTGGGTTCTTCATGGACTTTTGGACTCTATTTGCTGTCATTTACTATGTTACTATGGAGAAATTTTAACATATCTGATAATCTCCTTTCCTTGAATCCTGCTAGACCAGTCCAGACAAGTGGGTTATGTCCCCCTGCCAGTAAAGGAAGACAGACTTGAGCAGCTTTCAGTGATGTCATTGCCTATTATATCCTCTGGTATAGCATTGAGAGAAGCCAGTATGACACCTCTGAAGCAGTACACAAACTGAAAAACTCAGATAACATTACTAAACACACACATCCTTATCATTGTTGTCAAGTACTTGGCTCTCTTACTATGAAAAACTGGAGCCAGCCCACAAAGTTGACTAGACCTTCTATGGCAGCCAGAACCCTCCAATCCTGCTGAAAGAATCTCCTAGGCAGTAACATCGCTAACGTGACCAAAAGACAGCAAGCTTTCCAACCTGCAAAAGGAGTCTTCCAGAGTAGGTCCTGGGCTGGTCTAGCACAATTCTATAGAAGAAGATTATCAGGTATGTTAAAATCTCTCTAGATCAGTCCAGACAACTGGAATGTACCCAAAGAGTCAGGACTCAGAGTGGGAGGAAGATGTCCAACAGGACAGATGACCCTACCAGAGGAATCATCTAAATAATCTCCTCAATCACCCTGAGGGCCTCACAAATGTGAAAAACTAAAGCCAGGAGGCTTATAACTGTTCCCTGGGGACACCCATATGGACTCCATAAGAACATAATATATGCCATACTGGGTCAGACCAAGGTCCATCAAACCCAGTATTCTATTTCCAACAGTGGCCAATGTAGGTCATAAGTACTTGTCAGGTTGTGTGGTGATTGTTAATGTGAAACCTTGCATTATGTAACCATAGTTTGAGTTCTTCCCTAAGTGCATAAAGTTGCACTTGCCCACATTAACTATCATCTGCCATTTGGATGCCCAGTCTCCTAATTTATTAAGGTCCTCTTGCAATTTTTCACAATCCTGTAATGTTTTAACAACTTTGAATAATTTTATGTCATCTGCAAATTTGATCACCTCACTCGTTATTTCCATTTCCAGGTTATTTATAAATATATTAAAAAGCAGTGGGCCCAGCAAGAGGGTCGTATGAGCTGTGACTCACTCCTGAGCGTGCTTACCAGGCAGAATGCACACTACACCCAAACGTCTCCAGGTGTGACCAGGCAATAGAGGACTTGACCTCTGCCAGCACTTCTCTCAAACTGCTAAGGATGGAGATAGTCTGACTGATGGGAGGCATAAGAAACTGCGATGAACTCTAGCAACACCACCTGTCCATCCACCAGATGCAGCCAGGAGTCTATTTGAAGACCCTTCTCTACAAAGGAAGGCAGACCCACAATCCAGTCAGAATGAAAAAAGGAGGAGGAAGCCTCCTTGAAAAAAGGACAGCAAAGGCTTCACCACCATCCTGCAGTGGTGAAGTCGACGAAAGTGGCTGCAGAGCTCACCAACAGCAAAAAAAAGGAAGGAGAAGCAGGGGTCGCAGGCATGGCATTGAGCCCTGGGTGTCAGGATTGCAGCCAAAAGGTGCCCTAGGCATCGGAATGCAGCCGGGGCAAAAAAATGCAACTGCAATAAAAAACACCAGGGGTCACAGCTGCACTGGCAGAAGAAAAAAAACGGTATGACAAAAGAAAAAAAGCAAAAAAAATCATGCCGAAAAAAAGTTTAGTAGAGCTAATTTAGTATGGTTAATTTAAAAATAATGACATTGAACATAGCCAGTATACAGCGTCATACCTAGCCCTGTGCGAGTGGTGCGGCCGCACAGGACGCAGAGAAATAGGAATGCATTTGGGGCTGCCGGCCTCAGCTCCCCCCACACTGCCTGCCCTTGCCCTGCCGCCGACGCTTTTCATGTTTCCTTGGTGGCGGCAGTGGCAGTGGCAGGAGTGGAGTGGACATCCAATTCTAAAAAAGACAACACGCGGGTCTTTCCGATTTCACGCTTGCATGTTGGCCTGATCCCTCCCTCCTCTGATGGATGCTCCAGCCATTCAGCGTGGAGTTGCAAGGACCTGCATTTGAATGGCTGGTCTGGTCCCTCCCTCCTCTGACAGAGGAGGGAGGGAGGGATCGGACCTGTGTGCAGAAAGACCCACATGTTTTCTTTTTTAGAATCGGATGTCCGTTCCAGTACTGCTACCAAGACACCACGGACAACAGGGCAAGGGCTGGTCGTGCAGGGAGCCTGCTGGACATAGAAGTGTGGGGTAAGGCAAGATGCTGGGCATGGCGCAAATGGCAAATCTGTGATGGAGGGGGAGCTCCAGATGTGCGAGTTGCGCAGGGTGCATTTGTCGCTTGCTACGGCCCTGCCAGTACACATTTCCCACTGAAACCTTTAGCATATTTGAAAAGGGAGAAAGTTGCTATTGTATTTTTGCAGGGCATATGAAACTCTGTAGAGACTGGGTTGGGGATTTGGGCTTCTCATCCTTCAACAATAGACAAACGGGGTGGCTATGTTGATACATAAGAGAAATATCTTTGAGTTGCATAAAGTGATACATACTGATGATGGGGATATTGCAAGGGTGAAGCACATGGCCTGCCGTCGGCAGCAATCACTGCATCAAGCCAAGCCTTCCCCTCTCCAGTGAGCCCACTGATGGAATCAGTAGCAGCAGAGGGAGAGTTGCAGTGCGGCTCGGCTCAGAGTGGGGTGGGGGGGGGGGCGACATGACCAGGGCTTCTGTCTGGGGTGGCAGAAACCCTTGGGCTAGCCCTGTGCCCCAAATATTTACAGTCATGTTTTTTTCTCAAATAGTGGCACTAATAGTGGAATTTGTAAATTTCAATATACTTTGTGACCCAAAGCTAGATAGTAAGCCACCAAGGACCCCAACTAAAATATGAGAAGAAAGGGGTGAACTTTCTTCTAGAAGAGTTAACACATTGGTGGATACATGGTGAGTACTACATTCTGGAGAAAGTGACAACACTTTTTCTTCCAGTTTCCATGGATGCTAAGCAAGACTGGACCATATATTGGTTTCTGACACTCTGGTTCAGTGCAAGTGGTGGATATAGGGGCTGCTATGCAGTCTGATCATTCCCTGATGGTAGCAGAGCTGCAGGGTGTTTCACAAGAAGAGGATTTTGTGTGGAGGATGAATCCTTCTCTCTGTAGGGATAATAAAGTTCATAGGTATCTGAAGAGAGCATGACAAGAGTACATGACGATAATGTGACTGGGGACGTTACTCACAGAATTCTGTGGGATGCAGCCAAAGCACTTTTACAGAGAAAGAGTATGGCATATGTAGTTGGGGCGCAATGGAGGAGAGACAAAGAAATACTGCTGGGAGGCTATGCGCCTGTAGCTCTCTGCTGAGGCCATAGGCACCACACTCAGGACTGACTATCTGTCAGGATCACAAAATCAGTTGGCAGACACCCTCAGCCAATGCTTAGATCTGCATGAGTGGTCCATGGACAATACAGTTCTGCAGTGGATTTTCTAATCATGAGGCACCCCAGAAATAGATTTCTTTGCTTCTGTCAAAAACGCCAAATGCCCTCTCTTCTGCTCTATCCGGCCAAGCAACCACCGGTTGGCACACAATATCTTTGCAATCTCCTGGAGCCACCATCTGCTCGATGCCTTTCCTCCCTTACTGCTAATCACTTGAGTCTTTCTCAAGATATGAGAGGACCAGGTCACAATGGCCCTGGCAAACCTGATTCCCACGTCTCCTTGCCTTGGAGGAGCAACCGTCCCTATCACTAGA
Source organism: Ichthyophis bannanicus (assembly GCA_033557465.1). NCBI lineage: Eukaryota > Metazoa > Chordata > Amphibia > Gymnophiona > Ichthyophiidae > Ichthyophis > Ichthyophis bannanicus. The sequence goes on from CM066032.1 coordinate 647,777,388, forward strand.
GATTTGTCCATTTCTCCTCACACAGACCTCAGCAATCTCTCCCTCACTGCCTGGAAGTTGAGCAGTGTCCAGCAGGAGACATCTCCATTTCTGATGAAATCTGTGCAGTCATCTTGGCTGCCAGGAAACCCTCAACCCTGCGCTGCTACCAATGGAAATGGTCTCGCTTCACACAATGGGCTGTGTCCCAGAATCAAGATCTAATCTCTTGCCCCCTCAAGCTAGTACTCTCTTACCTTCTGCGTCTATCCAACTCCATTCTCCAGACCATCTCCGTTCATTACCTCTTGGCAATAGCAGTTTGCCACAACCTTATGGAAGGTAAGTCAATCTCTATGCACCCTATGGTGTTAAGATTCATGAATGGGCTCATGAACATGGAGCCTCTGATCAAACCACTTACATCAGCATGGGACCTCAATGTTGTTCTCATGGAACTTATGAGACTACCCTTCGAACCTCTGGGGTCGGCCCCACTTAAATTCCTTACATAGAAGTTGATATTCCTGGTGGCCATCACCTCTGTGTGAAGGATCAGGGAGTTACAGACATTGGTCCGCTACCCTCCCTACATTTAGGGCCTAATATTCAAAGGGCATTTACAGGGTTTACGGCCCACTAAACCATGTAAATGCCTTAAATGGGGATATTTAATGGCACTTACCGGTTAGTGCCATTGAATATCCCCTTTTAAGTCCCCTACGTGCTCCGATGCTATCCGGTTAGCATCGAGACGTGTTGGGGACATTCCGGGGCGGAACAGAGACTGTCGCTAACTGGGCAGCAGAGATATTGCATGCTGCCCGGTTAGCAATCTGCACTTTAAAGATAGGCGAGGAAAACTCTTGCCTATCTTTAAGGCACAGGAGCAAACCGGGCAGCATGCAATATCGCTGCTGCCTGATTTGCTACTGTGGCTTCTGGTCTTTGAAGCGATCCCCAGATATTCAATGCCGGGGGATCACATATTTATTTTATTTATTTATTTAACAGGATTTATAGACTACTTCATCCTTGAATCAAGGCGGTTTACATTACAACTCAGTTTTTACAGAGAACTGTATGACATTACAATTCAGTTAATATAGAGAACATTATAACTCTTGGGGGTTTTAACAATCTAGCAAAACAAACTATCATTAATTCAAGAAGATTACATTACATGTGGGTACTCTTAACCTGTACCATAAACTGAATATCTGGAGTTAAGGGTCGGCGGGAAGGGCTATGTGCGATAGGGGCCCATAGCCTGCCCAACTCAATATCGGGCCCTTGGTTTTTACATAATAAAGTCATTCTCAGGACTCATCTCAAGTTCCTTCCAAAAGTTGCTTCTGAATTTCATTACAGTCAGTCAATCATCTTGCTGGCCTTTTTTCTGATGCCTCAGGAAGCATCTCAGAAGAAATCCTCAATTCTTTGGACTGCTGGAGAGACCTCTTGTATTACCTGCATACAACAAAGGATATGTGGTCATCCTCACAGCTCTTTGTCATGTATGATCTCAACAATACAGAGCAACCAGCTTTCAAGCTCACCAAGTTTTCCTGATTAGCCGACTGCGTCACCTTCTGCTATGCCCAGGACAAATTTCAGTGCCCGGGACACATTAGGCCCCATTGGCTTCAAGCTAAAGCAACGTCTGTAGCCAGCCTTGTTTTGGTTTCTGCCATGGATATCTGCAAGGCAGTGACATGGACCTCTATCCATACATTTACTAAGCATTACAGCATGGATGCTTCCTCAGCGCAGGACCTTGGCCTGTGGACAAGCAGTCCTCCACAACCTCTTCACGGCATGGCCTACCTCATGCTACCTCCTGGAAAGGATAAGACCGCAAACACAGGCTTTTCAAAAGGCAGCCGTCAGCTCTGGATTCACCAATGGTGTGTGTTTGCATCACCCTGCTTGTCTTCAGAGAAAGCGTAGTTGCTTGCCTGTAACGAGGGTTCTCCATAGACTCATCTTCCCTCTTTCCCTGCAACTAGTGACAACAGCAAAACAAAACACAAACATGAAGGAAAATGGGGAAAAGCAAAACAAAAACACAAAAAACGAGAGAAATATCATAAGAAACAGAAACAAAACGGATCAAGAGAAGTTTTCAGTAACTACAATACACCGTCCAGCCGGATGTACACAGCAAGTCTTCATGAAGCACACTGCCTGCCTAACTCAGATATGTTATGGACTGAAGGAGCTCGAGCATGAGCCAGAAAGGCTAGAGTGTGTGCACATGCTCAGAGAGGTACAAAAGACTTCTCTGAGCTAGAGGAGAGCTAGTCACCTTGGCTCTATCGGGCACATCACCAACAGAGTATGGCTGCATACTCCTGCTGTCTTTGGCGAATCCCTCTCAGAGGTAAATAACTACACTTTCGTGTGATCTATGCCAGACTCCTCATTACCGTCAGTCTCCATGGACTCTGCTAAGTCTTGAGGTAGAGAGGACTAGGAGAAGGGCAAACTCTCAGGGAGACACCTTTACTTCTCTGAGCTCCAGAAGGCATGGTTGCTAACTGACTCCAGATGCACCCGACAGGCATGATCCAGTCCTGGGTTTACCTCACTGTATGCAGAGACATGTAGTTCTGATTTTTCTATTGCATGCCATAAGAAAAGCAAGACCACAAGTCCCTGCCTGCAACAGGGTAAACCCAGGACTAGATCAAACCTGTCAAGTGCAACTGGAGCCAGTTCCAGGGAGGAACCTCACTATCTCTTTTCTGGGTGCCCAGAAAACAGCCAAAGCACCTGTCTCTCTCCAACAGTCTGCAAGTTGCTCTGGCCTTAGGGACTCTATCCCAACTCCCCATAGGGATCCCGCTGTATTTTCCTTTTTGCAGTGTTAGGGAAATGTACCTCTGTAGTGAAGGGAACTCAGAGATTCTAAGACCTAGTCTCCCCTCCCCATCTCTAGGGACTGGGGGGTGGGTTAGATACAGCCTATACTCAGGGTCTCTCTCAGGGTTGGAGTGGAAATGTAGCCTCGGCTCACAATTTTGGGGTCATCTTTGACTCCTCCCTCTCCTTCTCCACACATATTCAACAGATAGCTAATACCTGTCACTACTTTCTCTTTAACATCAGCAAAATTCGCCCCTTCCTTTCTGAACACACTACGAAGACACTTATCCACTCTTTAGCCACCTCCTGTCTTGACTATTGCATTCTCCTCCTTGCTGGCCTCCCTTGAATCATCTCTCTTCCCATCAATCTGTTTAAAACTCAGCTGCGCAGCTAATCTTCCGCCAGCCTCGATATGCTCATATAACCCTTCTCAAGTCCCTGGTTCCCTATCCATTTTTATATGTATCTATTCAGTTTGATTACACCTGTAAATAGATTGTAGATAGTTTCCCTTGTTATCCAAGTTCCTTCCCTTGTTATCTGTAAACTCATGCAAGTTGACTGTACTGAGATTTTTGTTCTATGTGAACCGCGCTGATGCTGAATAGTGCGGTATATAAGAGAATATAAATAAATAAATAAATAAAAATATCCAGTTCAAACTTCTCCTCCTGACCTATAAATGTATTTATTCTGCTGCTCCTCGCTACCTTTCCTTTCTTATCTCTCTTATACCCCTTCCCGGGAACTGCACTCTTCTGGCAGATTCCTTCTACCTGTGCCCTTCTCTTCCACTGCCAACTTCAACTTTCATCTTTCCACCTTGCTGCTCCTTATGCCTGGAACAAACTACCTGGGGCAGTATGTCAAGCTTCATCTTTGGCCCTTTTCAAATCCAGGCTAAAAACTCACCTTTTCAAGGCTGCTTTTGAATCCTGATCCGTGTAGTCGCCTGCTCTCCAGCTATGTGTTTTCTGACCATTCCCCTTGACATATCCTGGTCCCCAACTGTTGTACTGTCTGTCTTGACTAGATTGTAAGCTCTGATGAGCAGGGACCGTCTTTTATATTCTCTGCGAACATCTTCTATACAAATGATCAGTAGTAATAAAGCAGCAGGCTAGAACCGTGAAAGTCAGGGTTTGAATCCCACTGCGGCTCTTTGTGATCAGGCAAGTCACGTAACCCTCCATTTTCTCTGGAATAATCATAGATTGCAAGCCCTCTGTGGATAGGAAAATACCTTCTGTATTTGAATGTAACTCACTTTGAACTCTTGAGAAAAGATGTGAGCAAAATCCAATTCCCACTCTCCCTCTCCCAGTGCTCAGGAGGGCTGTGCTTGTCACTTTACAAATTGCCCTAGAGAGGATCGCCCTCTCTTCTCTTTAGACGTGGGCCACTCTGCTGCATCTACAGTCCGCTCCTGCTCCTTGGCCTAGGCAGCTGGCTCATTGCCTCCTCGTCTTCTGGCTGCATTGCCTGCTCTCTTGTGAAACACTCTCTTCTGACCGCCTTTTTTGTAGACACTGTTTGCAAAAGGTCCGGGTGAAGAGGGATTCCCTCATATCCATCACAAACCTTGTAACCTCCTTTCTCTCTGTGTGACATGGCACTAGCTACGGCTGTTATTCATAAACACCAACTACATCTGTCCTGAGCCTAGAGATGTATTAATCAATTTGATGAGGATGTTAAAACTTCTGTCTGTACCTAATTATCTCCTGATTTATAGAACTGGCCTTGTATTTGATGGCACTTACTCCATGGCAGTGATTTACACTGGCATTGGCACCAGCAACTCCATCTTTCCAACACTCTGACATTTTTTACTCGTCTTTTTTTTTTTGCACTATATATTTTCTCCTGAGAGTCCTAATGACATGTTGACAGAGTGATGAAACATTGCCCCCTCCCCACATTGCATCTGCCTCTGATGCTGCAGCTCTGAGCAGGCGTTGACATATCCAGATGGACAGCTTGGCATGCAAGAAATACTGCATTTCAGACACCAGCTCCAGTGCAGGCACTGGACATAGAGATATGAGCAATGGAAAGGGAATGGCTATAGAGACAACAGGCAATTCCACGCAGAAAAGAAATGACATAAGAGGGAAAGACCATAATACATAAAACAGACCTTTTCTGTATATAGATTACAGTGTACTGTCATATACACAGAGAGGAAACTTTTCTATGCATTGCTGTGGATCTATGAATGATAGATACATTTTTAAAAGAACATTTATAACCCAGATTTTGAAGTTCTTTGTTCAAAACGGGATAGGATAAAATCAGCTACATTCGTGTATGACGTCATTCAGTGGTGCCAACCAGAACCTCCTTGTCGTCCCCTCAAAATCTACTTTACACCTTGAGTCCAATAGATCATTGCATTTTGCTTTCTGCCCCTCGTCGTTGCAATGCTCTTCCAGCAAATCTCCTCCTTGAATCTTCATATAAGAAATTAAAAAACTGGGCCCTGAAATTCAGCAGCAGTGGCTGGTGCTGCTAAAGCTGTTAGCCGTAGCCGCTGAACTTTAGACCTAGATACTCAGTGCCAGAGCCATATGCGAGCCCTGGCACTGAATTAGCTTCAGTGGCAAATGTTAGGCCAGCCTTTACTGCGCCTGACTTTCGCCGTGTTAGGATAATCAGCGTGCGCACTACTGGTGACCTCAGATATTCAACAGCACTGTGGTAGTGCCCCTGAATATCCTGGCCAAGGGGACTAATGTGCTTAGCAGGTTTGCCGACTGCACTAATTCCTTTCAATATCGGGCCCCTGGTTCTTTGGGCATGTCTTTTAGTGGACCAAAGTCCTCGGCCAACCCTTTTCTTTTCCTGCAAGTTTATCTATGCCTCAGCTATGTTTTAGCTGTCTCTGGTTGATATTGTTGACCAACAATCACCTCGTCCCATACGTTTCTTTGTCTTGTCCTGTCTCCTGTTAGACTCCGTGGGCCTGATATTCAAAGGGATTAACATGATTAGTGCTGCTGGATATCCCCAGGTGCCACTACTGCATGCCTCAATGCTAACCGATTAGCATTGGGGGGTTTCTGGGGGTGGCACCCAGCCATAACTGGGCAGCGGCGATACTGAGCAGCTGCCCGGTTATGGCAATGCAGCGAAAGTCAGGCGCAGCAAAGGTCGGCCTAACTTTCACCGCGGAAGCTAATCGAGCAGAGGCTGAATTTCGCGGCTGCCTGGTTAGCTTACTGGACATCTGGGTAACCTGGATATTCAATGATGGGGCTTGGCTATGACCCCAGCATTGAATGTTCAGCTTTAAATTTCAGCGTTGACAGCCAGCCGCTGAAACTGCATTAGCTGCCACCGCTGAATACCCTTCCTGTGTTTTTAACCTGCTTCCCTAATTGGATTGTAAACCACTAAGATGCTGTTTACCATTAGCGCTCTAAAGATGCTGCAAATAACTAAATAAATAAAACCATTGTCAGCTCTTAGGCTCTCTTTGGCTGGATGCAAGCACTACGCCGAGCATTAGCAGTAAATGTGAGAGTCTGAGATCAGACTCCATGTACCCTGGCTTAGAAATGAGGTTTGTGACTGTCACAGTATGCGCAAAACTCACCCATTAGACAAACTGCCTCAAAAAACACTGAGGGCCCGATATTCAGACCTGCTAACCGTGTTAATCCCCTTATCCAGGATATTCAGTGACACAGACACAGTTAGTGCCGCTCAATATCCCCAGGTGCCCCTGCTAGGGGTGGCACCTGTCCATAACTGGACAGTGGTGATATTAAGCCACTGCCAGGTTCTGGCAAAGTGATAAATATAAGGCACAAGAAAGCTGGCCTAACTTTCACCACAGAAGCTAACCAGGCAGCAGCTGAATATCGCTGCTGCCCGATGAGCTTCCTGGCAATCCAGGCAACTCAGATATTCAATGCCAGGGCCCAGATATGACCTCAGCATTGAATATCTAAGTCTAAAGTTCAGCGGCGATGGCTAGCCACTGCTGCTGAATATCAGGCCCCAGGTTAGCTGTCGTTCCCGAATATCCCCCCCCCCCTGAATTTTTTGTGAGCATGTGCAGGGATTCCTGTGCTGTCTCTCCCTCATGACCCTAATTTATCTTTTTCTGTCTGGGCTTGTGTAGGAAAACAAATTAGGCTTGCACTCCTCTCTTTCTCTCCCCCTTTTCCCTATTTAGAGTGGAGGTTTTTTTTACATTGGAGCTTGTTACTTTTGATTTTTTTCCTCCTGTTCCCCCCCCCCCCCCACTTTAAAAAAGAAACACATTTCAAAAAATGGAATTTGTTTTAGGTAGCAGACTTTTCACAGTGGTTGACGTTCAAGGCAATTGCAGTAGAATGGCCATCATGGATGGCTATGAGGTTTGATACAAATGCCTTCATCTGAACCAGCAGGTGAAGAGCTTCAGCAATGTGCCAGGTTGCCCCTAGGTCTCAATGCTTCAGAGAATACAAAGTGGAAGAATTACTGCCTTCTGCATGCTTGGCAACACATCAAGGTGAGACGAGGACCTCCAGGGGGTCCCACTCCCACCCACTGGCAAAGGAGACCAAAGCAGGTTAGGATCCAGAAGCACACCCTCCACAGGAGATGCTGAGTGGGAATGCAAAATGGTGCTCCACAGACGAAAGTACTCCAAAAAGAGGAAGCATTCCCCTTCTTCCCCAAGAAAACAGAGACTTTAAGAGCTGGAGGTTGCAGACACGGGAGCCAGAACAATCACTATTAAAGAAAAAATTCCACCTGCATTCAGACCCGACGATATTGAGTATCAAAGTGTAGTTGTCCCTCATCACTTTGATACTATCGAGGGCATCATGCAAATGATGAAAATGAAGCATTTCTCCTGATTCTAGAGACAGACAACTTATCCTGGAACTTTCTTCAGTCAGTAGGTGTTAGTCACCTATAAGGCAAGAGAAGTTCTTATAATTTGTCATAAATTTCTTTAAGGACCTCCATCCATACTCCCTTTCAACAGTGATTGCCCCAATACTAGAAAGATTTCAGGGGCATGCCCATGGCCTGAGAGTGTCCTCAGGCGCATGTGGAGTGAGGAAAGGAGCCCAGCAATAGTCAGAGTATCTCCCTCGAGAAATGGGTCTTCAAGACTCCTGATAAAGACTCCAGGGCAATAGCTTCTCCAGAGGGATCATTGATCTCCAGATCCCCATACTTTGAGGGCCAAGGCTATTGTTAGACATGTTGGTGCCTAGGGCAGAAATTTGGGAGGGTTCCCAAAATCTGCTGACATACTTTGCTTTGTTCAGCTTTGCATAACTTGGACTGTCAATTGCATGAGGGCACAAGCATTTGCTCTGATAACACACCCCTAATGCTAGCCATGCTGAAGACTCTTGGATATAGTCCCCTGTGTGGTTAGATAGAGAGGACTATATAGGTCTTCCCTCTGACCCATTACCAACTTTACCCAGAAGCACTTCCCCACCAGAAGCCCTATCTTGTCCCAAGTTCATAGAAAGCATGATAGTGTTAGTCCGTTTTGCATTGCAGAGACAAGAGCAATCCAGACTACGAATATCTTCAGTATCCTACACTATATAGATGCTCCAAAAGAGACCATATCAGTGTCTGTACATAGAATACTGAAAGACTTACAACTCAATGTGGCAAAGGCCGGTCTCCTGTGCCCCAGCACCAGGGTTTGATGTGATCCAGTTGCCTTGAAGTGGTTGTAGAATCTGTCCTAAAAGAGGGTAAAACACACCAAAGAACATTTTCACTTACCACTGGGGAAGGGCCAGGAAGTGCTGTATCAGTTAGTCAAAAATATCTTTCAAAATGCCATGTTGGGCTCACATGCAGTATCACAGCCCAACAGTTTTATATAATCTAATGCATCCACCACTGCCTGCAGAACATGAAAGAGCTCCTGAATTCCACTCCACCAGCAGAGAGGAACAGGTTCATGGCCCAGCTGGTGAAGGCAAAGGTGTGTGGAAAAGATCTTCTTTTCTCCATATACAAAAGCTGAACACCTTAGCCAGATAGTTCTTGCTGAATATTCACTGAAGGCAGGAATAAAATTAGAGGGTATGATAAAGGGAGCTTTTGCAGTCTAGGATCCACTTTGTGGAATTTAATGCAATTGGGATTACACCAAGAAAGACCTCACTTTCTGGAAAAAAGTAAAAACTTGGCTCTTTGGAAAGAGAGAATGAGGGAGAATGTAATGTTAGGTGGAGTTGGTGGAAATATTTTTGCTGGAGTGTCAGGTTTGGTAAATCCCAGAAAGAATACAGTTGCTGCTGTTAGGTAGGGAATGAAGAGGAGGAATGAGAATGGGGGTGGAGTAGTTTGGAGGCAATTTTTAATGTATTCTAAAAGTTTTATTTAGAATTGTAATATGCCTCATTTTTTTTGATGAGGCATGAAAATTTAGTATTGGAAAATAAATAAATGTTTCTGTATTTATTATTTTGATTTTTTTACTGTTCTTATGTGGGATAGCAAGTCCTAATGTATAGGTGATGTCACATTTCAAAGTTGTCAGGCATCCAAGATCTTTCTACAGTGGTGTATTATGCATGTGCTTGAGTTCCTGTACTGGTGCCATCTCTGTTTTATTGTTGCTGCAGAACCCTCAAGATGCGTTTCCTTATCCTGCGAGACTAGGATGCCTGATGTGTGGCCTAGCTTCCCAGGACATAGACTGAGTTTGAGCTCCAGTGCCTTGGTATTGGCTCTTAGGGATCAGTCTGTAGACCATTCCCCTAATTAGTTGCAGGTTCAAGTCCTGGTGGGCCAGGGGTTGCAAGTAAGGGCTCTTAGGAGTCCATTGGTATTTCCCCCATTTTTCTCCCCTCTCTCTCTATTACCCCCCTGGACTTTTGAAGATTTGCCATCTATGGTCAGAGCCAGCCCAAGGCTATCCACACCCTAGGCAAATCTTCAGTCATGTGCCACCCCACTCCTGCAGCACCTCCCCTTATCTGGATTCCCCTCCAGCATCGCCCCTTAACTAGGTTACCTCCTGTCATGCTCCCAGCCTCTCCTCTTTCTTTCCTCAAGTGTCCAACATCTTCCCTTCCCTTCTCTGACCTTCCCAGTCATTCAGCATCCCCCCTTGTTTTCCATACTACTACTACCTATCATTTGTATAAGACATCATTTGTATCATTTGTACAAGACATACGCAGCACTGTGCATATAGATGTACGACACAGTCCCTGCTCATCAGAGCTTGCAATCTAATCAAGACAAAGAACATTACAAAACTGGAGATTAGAGTATGGTAAGATACACATAAGTGGTGAACAAGAGTGAGGGGCATAATGATCCAAAAGCAGTCTCGAAGAGGTGAGTTTTTAGCCTGGATTTCAATAGGGCTAGAGAAGGAGCCCGACATACTGCCTCAGGTAGTTTATTCCAGGCATATGGAGCAGCAATGTGGAATGAATGAAGTCTAGAGTTTGTAGTGGAAGAGAAGGGCACAGATTAACGGGATATGCCAGAGGAACACAGTTCCCGAGGAGAGGTGTAGGGTGAGATAAGAGGAAAGGTAATGAAGAGCTACAGAATAAATGTAGTTATGTCAGTAGGAGAAGTCTGAACTGGATGCAGAAATGGATAGGGAGCCAGTGAAGTGACTAGAAAAGAGGAGTTACATGAGCATAACAACACTGGCGGAAGATAGGCTGTGCAGCTGAGTCTTGAATAGATCGAAGGGGAAAGAAATGATTCAGAGAGAGATTAGAGAAGAGCAAGTTACAATAGTCAAGACGGGAAGTGGCTAGAGAGTGGATTAGAGTCTTAGTAGAGTGTTCAGAAACAGAAAGTAGAGTCAAAGATGACCCCAGGGTTGCAAGCTGAGTAAACAGGGAGGGCTATAGTGTTATCCACAGAAACAGAGAAGGGAGGAAGGGGGAAGGTGGGTTTAGGGGGAAAGATAAGGAGCTCAGTTTTGACCATATTCAATTTCAGATGGTGGTAAGACATCCAAGCAGTAATGACGGATAAGCAGGCAGAGATCCGGGCCTTGATTCTTGGAGAGATGTCAGCTGCACAAAGGTAGATCTGAGAGTCATAGGTATAAAGGTGGTACTGAAAACCATGGGAGGAAATAAGTGCACCAAGGAACTGAGTGTAGAGAGAGAAAAGGAGAGACTGAGTGTGGAGAGAGAAAAGGAGATGTCCCAAGACAGAGCCCTGAGGTACACCAACTAAAAGTGGATTGGGAGTAGAAGAGGATCCACCAGAACATACACTAAAAGTACGATGAAAGAGATAAGAAGACAACCAGGACAGAACAGAGCCCTTAACTCCAAATGAGGAGAGGTTATAGAGGAGAAGGTGGTGTCAAAAGCAGCAGAAACAGAGAAAAATGATGGCAGAAAAAGACTATTTGGCCTATCCAGTCTACCTTTCCATACCAACTACTAAGCTCTACAGTCCCCTTTTTTCCTTTAGAGATCAGAAACAGGAAACTACTACTACTTGGAGATTCCATCATCAGAGGCACCAACTTGGAAACACAGTTCAAAGGAAAAAGATGGTCAAATGCCTCCCAGACTCTTCAGCCAGCAGGAATACCAACCAAATTGTTGACATAGTTAATGCAGAAAGTGAGTACATCAAAACTGATGTTATTATCCATTTGGGTACAAATGACCTGACTAGAAACAGTGCCTCTGCAGTTCAAAGGGACTTCCAGATTCTGGGAGAGAAACTCAAACCCATTGGTAACACTACAGCATTCTCAGAACTTCTGCCTGTTCCTGGTAAAGGGGCAGAAAGGCTGCATCTCATAATCAGCTTCAATACATGGCGCCAAACCTGGTGCAAACAAGAAGGATTTAGATATATAGGCAACTGGGTAAATGGAACAACAAGAGACTATACTGTGTTGATGGTCTATGTCTCTCTGTCACAGGGAAAAGGATCCTAAGCAAAAAATTCAGGCATTATGTGGACAGGCATTTTAATTAGGGAAAGTGGGTGACAGATGGAGAAGAACAAGTCCAGGACGTCACTCCCAGCAAAAACATAATAACATTGGGAACAACCACACTATCACCCCACACATAAATGGCAAGTGGGAAGAGGCGTGTAGAACAAAATCCATGCAAAATAGAAGCAAGCAGGTCAACAAATGCTGGAAAGCAATAAGCACAAATGCTTGAAGCCTAGCCAACAAAGTTCCTGACCTGGAAGCCCTAATTGTGGAAATGGATTTGGACATTGTGGCCATTACAGAAACATGGTTTAATGAGTCACATGAATAGGATATAGCCATAGCTGGCTATAATTTATTTAGGAGAGACAGAGAAGGCAGAAAAGGAGGAGGAGTAGCCCTATATGTCAAAAGCAATATTAAAGTTGCTGAAATGCAGGGAATGTGAGAAAAAGAAGTGCTGTGGATTCTGTTGGAAAGAGGAGTTGGCACTGTCATCCATACTGGTGAAGTCTACAGGCCTCCAACTCAAACTGAAGAAATTGAAAGAGACTTGCTTATTGATATTACAAAGGTAGCCACGAAGGGGGAAGTGGTCATATTGGACCAAGGACAGATCGCTGCGGCACACCACTGGTAACATCCTTCTCTCAGAGTGAGCACCATTTATCTGTACACTTTGTCACTTTAGGGTCCATCCCTAGGGCATTCAATTTATTTATAAGTCGCCTGTGTGAAACAGTGTCAAAAGCTTTACTGAAATCTAAGTATACCACATTTAGAGTTCTCCCTCGGTCCAACTCTCTCATCACCCAGTCAAAGAAATGAATGAGATTTGTTTGACAAGACCTGCTTCTCGCAAAACCATGCTTCCTTGAATCTTGCAATCAATTTGATTCCAGAAACCTCACTATCCTCTGTTTTAGAAGTCTTTCCATTAGTTTACTTACCACAGAGGTCAGACTACCCGGCCTGTAGTTCCCAACCTAATCCTTAGTTCTGGTTTTGTGTAAAGGGACCACATACGCCTTTCTCCAGCCTTCTGGGACCACTCCAGACTCTAAAGAAGCATTGAAAAGTTAGACAGTGGAGCCGCTAGAACTTCCCTACATTCCTTCAGCACTCTTGGATGTATCCTATCCGGCCCCATTGCTTTGTCTACTTATAGTTTAGGTAGCTCCTCGTGAACACAGTCTTCTGAAAATTGTTCAAGATCCAGTTCACTTTTGTTTCTATTTGTAAGTGTTTTCTGAAGTCCTGCTCCTGGCCTTTCATCTGTGAACACAGAACAGAAATATTAAGCAATTCTGCTTTATCCTCATAAGCTACTATATATTCCTCCCCTTCATCCTTCAGTTTGATACCACTTTTGCATTTCCTCCTTTCATTAAAATATCTGAAAAATGTTTTGGCTCCCCATTTTACTGTGTTGGCTATTTTTTCTTCCATTTGTATCTTTACTTTTCTAACTACTTTCCTAGCTTCTCTAAGCTTTTCTGAATACTGATGCTTATTTTCCTCTTTCTGTGATCTCTTATATTTTATGAAGGCCATCCTCTTTTTCTTCACCTTTTCAGCTACTTCTTTCAAAAACCATAGTGACCTTCTTTATCTTTTACATTTACTTACTTTCCTAATAACAAGTTGTGTTGCCCTTAAAATATCCCTTTTCAGCTTTGTCCACTGCTTTTCTCTATCTTCCAGCTGTTCCCATCCCGCTGACAACTGCTTGAAGTATTGTCCCATCTTGGCAAAGTTAGTTTTCCTAACATCTAGGACCCTCACTTTTGAATGGACTTTATCAGCCCAAGTCCTAATACTGATCCACACCATCCAAAGTTCACTGGATGCGAAATGATCACCCACTATAACATCAGAAACACTCTCCACATTCATTAGCACCAGGTCCAATATGGCCCCTTCATGTGTGGGTTCTGTTACCAGTTGCCAGAATAGTTCTCCTGTAAAGAATCCAGGATCTCTCTTCTTCTAGATGACACTGCAGTAGGGATGTGTCAATCAGAATCTGGCATATTGAAATCACCTATCAGCAGTACCTCATCTTACATAGTGATACTGCAAATGTCTTCAATTAAATCTACGCCCACTTCTTCTGCTCAATTCCATCTTTCCAGTTTAACCCACAGTGCCTCCTCCTTCCCTCATAAGCCCTGCAATTCTGTAGCTTTAATATTATCTTTTACATATAGTGCTACTCCTCCTCCCTTTCTTCTTAGCCTGTCCTTCCTAAATAATTTATAACCTGGTACAGGGGCCCCGGAATGCCTGCTTGATTGGGGAGCCAAACTCTGCCTTGACTTTGTCCCTAACTCTGCCCCAAGCTCCACCTTAATTCCACCTCTAGCCTCCCATGGTCTTCCCCTCCTATTATGCCCACAGGGCTCCGATTTCCCGCAGGCAGAAGAGAAGGAAATGGCTGCAATCACAGCAGACTCCTATCTGCTCGCGGGAGATTGGGTCCCCCCGGGCAGGAGGAGAAGGCCTTCATGATTACGGCAAAGACTCCTGTCTGTTCACGGGGATTAGATCTCTCACAAGCAGACAGAAGAAGTCTGCCATGATCATGGCTGCTCTCTGCTCTCTGAATTTTGGTGGGACCAGGGCCCATGTGGCCCACCCCATTCTGACACCTATGGCCTGGTATAATTACATCCCAGTCATGGTTTTCCGTGAACCCTGTCTCCATAACTGCCACTAAATGCAAGTCAGCCTCTTCCATTAAAGCTTCAACATCCGGAATCTTATTTCCAATACTACGGCATTAATACACACCACTTTCCAGATGTTTCCCTTTTTACTTACTCATATCTACAGAGGTATTTAATGTTTTACTTATCTGAGGGCTTTCACTTACTTGAGGGTTTCTTCATCCATCTCCAACAAATCTAGTTTAAAGCTCTCTTTAGTAGGTTAGCCAGTTTGCTGTGGAAGACACTTCAGCCCTTCTTGGATAGGTGGACACCATCTCTGCTCAGCAACCCTTGGAAGATTATCACATGGTCCAGGAAACCAAAATGCTCTTGATAACACCATCCACGCAGCCAGACCAATAAGAATGCGGATCCCTGACCCCTCCACAGTAGTACAACATCCCCCTTTGCCTTCTCTGATCCTTTTGTAGTCTTCTTTTCCCCTTGCCACTGCTGCTGCCCTATGTCAGTTATCATTCAGAGCCATGGCTGCAAGTACATTGAGCATGGCGGTGGACCCTCTTTCACTCATGCATGTGCTCTAGGCCAGCCTTGTCCCAACCCCTCTGGCACAAACTTCCTTTTGGAATGAGTGGAATGGGACCAGCCTAGAGTGCACACACAGGAGTGGAAGAAAGCCCACCACTGCATGAATGTACTTGCAGTCGTGGCTTGGGAGGACAACCAGGTTAGGGCAGCAGTGGCGGCAGAGGAAAGACAAGAAGGGGTGTGATCCTGGAAGATGGCAGCAGCAGATGGTGAGTAGGCAGGAAGAGGGCACAGGGAAGAAAGAGGTTAGATTACTAGGGAAGGGAGTCTGGGAGATTTCCCCAATGCCACCCTCTGACCTTTGCTACCCTAGGTGGACACCCAGTCTGCCAAGTGGAAGGGTCAGTCTTGTCTGTGGCATTTCACTGTTGAAGTCTGCTTAAGTCTACTTTTATAAAGTTTATTTTAAAAAAGAGAGAGAAAGGAAGGTGAAGCATAGACAAATTAGCAGTGACCCAAACTGAGGTGGGGTGTAAGGCAGGGCTCAACAAACCCTAGGTGCCAGGTTTCCATGGTGGCTAAAAAATTGGACGGTACCTGGGACTCAGAGCACAAGGGCAGAAGAAGTGTCCGTGTCTGCCCAGAGGGATCCCATCCCCTGTTGGCAAAAGTGGTGAAGAGGCTGCAATCAGCTGGGAGCTTCCATGTCTATCTGCGAAGGTTCGGATCTCTGCGGGCAGAAGGGATGAAGAGGCTATGACCAGCTGGGAGATTCCATGTCTGCCCATGAGGGTTGGGATCTCTGTGAGGAGAAGTGATGGGAAGGGCCACTATTGCTGTATTTGTGAACCTGTGGGAAAAAAAGGTTAGAGATGAAGTTTTCTGTACAGACAACAGAACAGATTTAAAGGGACAGTAAGTTTTAATCAATAATGAAAAGTGGGTGAGGATGGGGGTGGGGAATGGAGGATAAGGAGGGAGGTTGAAGAGGAGAAAGTCTTGGAAGGGAAACAGAGTTGAGTGGTGGAGGAACATCAGGAGAGGGGTTGGAGTGGGGAGAAGGTGGAGGGTGAAGAGAAGAATGCATGGGAAGTAAAGGGCACAATGTGTGCAAAAGGTGCACCCCTCTTTCTCCACACACATGCACACAGTAATCCCGCCTCCATACTACACATAGGCACCTTACCTCTGCACCACACACAGGCACTCCACTCCATACCACACACACATACAGTACACCCTATCTTCGCATAACACACATAGATATAGTTTAAAGGATCAGTGAGGGTGGTGAGAGAGGGAGGAACAGGAGGAGTTGAGCCACTGCCTTCTGTTGGCACTCTGTAGTGGCCTATTAAGAGCCTGATGTATTAAGCTTTTTCCCATAGAAAATGGGAAGACAGTCTTAGTAAATCAGGCCTTAAAACCTAAAAAAGTAACTGTGATACACCTTTTTGGAGGGTGGAGGCGGAGGTGTGCACTGTGATCTAGGTTTCGGTGGCCAGCTCCTAGATTTTTAGGCTGGCTCCTAGATTCCAAGAAAATGTGTCAAGGCCTGGTCTAAGGAATCTTCAGAAGCATTCTCAGGGGTGTGTGAGGTTTCCTGGTGGCATCTTTGCAGTGCACACCAGGGCAGCGGAAAGAGAAGAGGCATGTTCTGAGACTGACCATAGTGAGTAGTCTGGAGCCTAGTGAAATAATGTGGGAGTAGCACAGCTGCTTCTTTTGCTCCGCCTGCATCAGGAGTGCATTGCAGCCGCACAGGCAGGACAGTAAAGGCATTTTCAGGCCATAGTGCTGGTTGGGCCTTGATGCCTGCAGATTCTCTGGAACCCCCTCTGACGGGAAAAGCAGCCTGAACTGTTTCAGTTACACCTCTTTCAGGTGAGTATGGTTGGCAAGATCCAGAGTACCTATCATGGTGGCCCCTTGAAAGAGGTGCCTGGGGTCCAGTGCAAGTTTTTTCACTCAAAGGGGGCAGATGTTTTGGGGAGATTGAAGATAATCTCTGCTGGGGAATTTCCAAATCTGAGGAAAATAGTTCCTCCATTTTCTGGCCTTCTTCGCTAGACAGCTGGTAGTATAATCCTTTTCACTATTTTATTCTCCTTCATTCATGGAATTTCTATTCATAAAGATTACATGGTATATTTTGTTTTCTGCAAAACTTTTATTTCGTTTGACTCAATGCCTTCTTTAACATATAGTGCTAGCTATCTACCGATTTGATCTATCCTGTCATTGCTTCCATTGGTTCTCCTTCTTCCACCAGGTCTCTGAGATGCCTATATCTCTCTCTCTTCATTTTTTGCTATATATTCTCTTATTTTTAGGCTTCTAGCATTTGCATACAGACATGTCAGAAAGTGTTTTTGTTTGTATTTAGAACCTGCTGAGCTTTTGGCAGGGATAATTTTGAATCTTTCAATTCTGTCTGCTGTTTACTTAAAGGTACCTAGGCTATTTTCTATCTATTTTAACTTCTCTGAATGTCCCTGTTTTGACAGTATCCTTCAAAAATAAATTATTCCAAACTGTTTCCATCTCTTTGTCCATATCTCTATAATTACTTTTAGTAATCATGAGGATTTCCTGAGTGACTGTTGGTTTTCCCCCAGGTTCTAGTCTAAAAGCTGCTCTATCTCCTTTTTAAACATTAATGTCAGCGGCCAGGTTCCACCCCGGTTAAGGTGACGCCCATTTTTTCAGAATAAGCTCCACCTTCCTCAGAATATTGCCCAATTTCTAACAAATCTAAATACCTCCTCCCTACACCATCATCTCATCCACGCATAGAGACTCAGGAGCTCGGTCCTTCAATTCAATGGTGAGCATTTCTGAGAATGTTATACTGGAGACTCTGGATTTCAATGTTCTATATATAAGATTAAATTTGGCTTCCAGAACCTCCTTCCCACACTTTTTTGTGTCATTAATACCCACATATGCCAAGACAGCCAGTTTCTCCTCATCACTATCTAAAATCTTATCTAGGTGATGCATGAGGTCTGCCATCTTTGCATTAAGTAAGCAAGTTGCCAGGCACTCCTCATGTCTACCAGCCATCTGGATATCTACATTCCTATTGACCGAATCACCAACTACAACAACCATCCTATCTTTTTCCCTCCCAGGTCCATGCCCTTGGAGATACTTATTTGGTGTGAGAGGATATTGCATCACCAGGAATGTAGGCCCTGGCTTTAAGAGAAAATGAAGTTGCTTGTAGCAGATGTTCATTGAGGACGGCAGGATAGAGGTTCCATGACATACACTCACCAATCTCTGATTAGTTGGCTACTGCCATATAATTAGCTAAAATTGAGGTGATCCCACATGATGTTGCCAGTGTGGGATCCCATGAACGTGTGTGGTTGTGTGGTACACTGCTCTGGAAAGTTAGATATATAAGATATGCCATACTGGGTCAGACCAAAGGTCCATCAAGCCCAGTATCTTGTTTCCAATAGAGGCCAATCCAGTTTTTAAATGTCTGAGAGCTTTGCAATGTCCCTCATTGGTCCAAATTTTATCAGATGACATAACTCATATGTGAAGACTTCTATCCTGTTTTCCTTGGAGAACTTGTGCTATAGATAAGCAACTTTGCTTTATTTTGCTATGCTTTGCAAACTACCTTGAGTTATCTTAGACAGGCGGTAAATAAATACAAAATAACATGACTTCAGAAGACTCCCTCCCCTCCAGAGGCTGTGACCACTGTCTCTGCAGCATCTCTAGCTTCAGCTGATGCAGGGAGCAGAAGACCTAATTCGGGGATCTGCAAGCTAGTACACAAAACTGCAAGTGAGCAACCAGGCTGGCAATAGAGGTCAATTCTAAGTGAGCAGGAAACTCAAAAAGAGCAGGAATAAACCATTAGGCCAAAAATAAAGTTAATTTAACATCTTTGAAAAAGAAAATGTCATTGATATAGAACATACACAAAATACAGATGTGTTCAATAGATATCAAGTTTATTGACAATGTACACTTTTGCATTGCATTAATATTGGTGTTTCTGAGGGCACTGATATTTGTGCCAATGTTCTTGTGTACATTAAGCTGACCCTCATCATTAATATTTTGTATCTATATAGTTACCTGTCTCTTGTCTCCATCATTGATTGCACTGATATTTATTCCTGCTTCTGTCTCTTTGCCCATGTCTCTGTAATTGCTTTTGGTGAATGAGCAGAGATGTGGCTGGAATTGGATTGCTTTCTATATAGACAGATGTTTGCAGATGGTGAAGCTGTTCTTGCTGAGAACATGAAAAGAGGCCTCAGATGCTGACTAAATCTCATCAGATCAGGAACAGCTGCTCAAAATTTCACAGAAAGCAGAAAGCTTCAGAAATAAGCATTATAAAAAGAGTTTTAGGAAGAAAGGGGAAGTTGAAAAATGCCATTTATACAACTCTGGAAATTTTTCAAGGAGCCAGATAGCTCAAGACAACAGCTGGGAACAGACAAAGCTGAATGTGAGACACAGGTCTGATTAAATCATCTGCTAATTCAATATACTCTAAATATTTTCAATTTCAGATTATACATGTTTTGTGAAGTGATGGTGTGTGCATATAAGAACAGGGCCCTTTCATTACTACATGAGAACCATGGGTCAATTTTAGCATGCAATGAAAATGATGCTGGTACTCAGTACCACCAAGTACTCCCTCCAAAAAGCTCCTGTATAAGAGGAATTCTTCGAATTAACTGATTCCATTATAAGCTGATTGAGAGAAAAAACTGGTGACCTGAAGCTTGCATGTTCCTAATAGGGAGTTATCTTTCTTTTAGTAATATCAGGGGGCTATTCAAAGCAATTAATGGGCTTAGCAGACCTATTTAAGCAGGTTGGATGCCCTGCTTCGAGTGTGATCTCGGGAGGGCTCCTGTATGTATTCCTCCTGTGGCCCTTGGTGAATCACTTTCTGCACAGGATTCAGTCTAAACTGGGTTTGGTGATCCTGGTGGCCCCAGATTGGCCATGCAGCCCATGGTATGCAGATCTCCTAGGTATGTTGGCAGGACCCCCAATTCCGTTGCCTCAAGAGAGGAGCCTTTTTCGGCAAGGCCCCCTGATGATGGAAGACGCCCATTCTCTTCTTGAAGGACTGTTGAGAGTGTAACTGCTACAACTGCTGGGAAGGAATCTGCACTTGAAAGTATTTACCTGCTGGGAATTTTTGAAAATCTTGAGAAAAAGGGAATTCTTTGGGTATAAGCTGATAAAATCTGTATCTATGTTAAAATTCTGTGTTTTATTAAGTCAGTTAGGGTATAGCATTGAAATTAATAATTTTTCAGCACCACAGCCAACTCTAAAACCTTGCTGCTCATGATCCAGAGAGGGAAACAGATGTAAGGGGTTGCAATATGGTGAGAGCAACATGGACATATTTCCCCTCTTACTTTGGGCACATGGAAATAGGTGAAGGGTGGAGGGAGGGGGTTAGGCACTGGGGGGAATGGATAAGTGGAATGAGTAGTAACAAGGGCATGGATTTAAATGGTGTGAGACTTGCCTTACAGACAGTGTGTGCTCTCAGGTTGGGCGGCATGGATAAGCTTACTGAAAGGTATGTGCAGTAAAGGAGAAACAAGGGAGATAACTTGTGTTGTGACAAAGGTGCCAGGTGTGAGCGTTCTTCTATGAAGGAAATGTGCTAGACTGGTGTAGCTTCAGAAGCAAGGCCAGGGACTGCTGTGGTTATATGCATACATGTGCCTATGAAGGAATCAGGAAGGCTTTTTTGAAGGCTTGCTACAGATCTGCTTCCTGCTGGATGTCCTCCAGCCAATTTGCACAGTGCAGTCACTGTCCCACTTCTTCAGATCCTTGACCTGCACAGAGAGAGAAAGAGATGGGGTGAGTTAAAAAGGTCCCTTAGGCCATCTTGCAGGGACCACCACTGACTCATGTGAATGAATGGCAAAATTTCTCTTAGGACCATATGTGGCTCCTGGATATCATTGTGATACATTTTGGAAGTGCAATGGACATACCTGGTGGTTGGATGACTCAGGTACGCTGAGCTTGTTCTTCAGATCCTTTGCCTGTGTAGTAGCAACATGTTCTGCTACATGTCAACAACTAGCATGTCCTCAGGGTTAGCGTTAGGGGGTGGCAAACAGGGCAATTGTCCTGGGCCTAAATGCCAAAGGGGGCCTCAAGTCTGCCTCAGGCCGAAGGAGGCATAGCCTGCGGGTGGGCTTTGGGGCCCCCTAATCAGTTTCTGCCTGGGGCCCTGGCGTGTCTAACACTAGCCCAGCACATCCTTGTCTGTCTCCTTCTGTGTGATATAATCTCATGTAGGCCCTGACTAAGGCTCCAACAGTGGCAAGAACAAAGTGTGGTCATCCAGAAAAATGTGTTTCCAAAGACAGAGTGTGTGCCAATGCGGGAAATAGATTTGCAACTGGAACTGCTGCTTTGTCCTTTTCATATGTAGCCTTCCATGCAACCTATGTGCTCCCTCCTTCACATATCTTCCCCTGGAGCTCCAAAGATGCCTACTGTCACTCATTAGAAGAGTGTCATACAGATTAGAGGCCTGTCTCACATTCCCAATGTTTTAGCTCTTTCTCTCACTCATTGCAGCCTCTAGACCAGTGCCCTGATCCAGACCACTGTTTTTATGAGAGGAAAGTCTAAGAGAAGAAAAGTCAAGTGGCCCTAATAGTTAAATGACATGAGAGTACACCTTCCTGGGTACAGGGTGGAGGAGTCGCCTAATGGTTAGAGCAACAGTCTAGTACCCAAGAGATCTGGGCTTGTTTTTCACTGGTGCTCCCTGTGATCATGAGCAAGTCACTTAACCCTCCATTGCCTCAGGTACAAACTTAGATTGTAAGCCCTCTGGGGACAAGGAAATACCTACGTACCTGAATGTAACTCATCTTGAACTACCATTGGAAATGTGTGAGCTAAATAAATACTTTGAGGTCAATTCAGTCCTGTACATCCTGCCCCTGTACGGCCGGGCAGAATCGGGGCGTGCAGCTGTAGCATCCAATTCTGATCCTGCAGGGGCTAGACGTGCCCATGGGATCAGAATCGGGTCTACCAGCCTGGACATGCAGGCCAGGTCCTGATTCTGATCGACTGCATGCCCAGCCACATACCCGGCTATCTTAGCCAGGCTCCTGAATGGAGCCACAGTGCCGTGGTGTCCTGTCACCATGGCACCGCGGCTCCATTCAGGAGCCACGATCACTGGCCAACACACAGAGCTGTGTTTCCCTGCAGCCTGACCCCTGATCGGGCCTTCCAAGGCCAGGGCCAGGCTGTGGGGAACCCCCTGTGCCCCCTCACCTGCTCCTCCAGTCCCATGCTATGGTCCCCCACCGTCCAGGGGGACTTATTGCACCTTTGAGGTGGAATAAGTCCCCCATCTACATTGAAGGCCTCGGACATACAAGGCTGACCTTAGAATTGGTCCTGTATGTCCAGGATCACTGCCCACCCATGCCACGCCTTGACTCCACTTCCAGACTGCTTCCCCCACCCCATCTAAGGCTTCCCGTACAACAGTGCTGTAAGGAACGGGGAGCCTTTGCTCTGAGAGCAGCAGGGGGACGAACAGCAGGGATGTACATCCAGGCAGGACATACATCCTCGCTGTTCATGGCACAGAATGACCCCCTTTGCCTCCCCCTTCACTAACAGGTATATGTGCTGTAAGGCCTATGCACATATTAGTTGCCATTCCTTGGAAGACAGTTTTCAGGTTTGGGACTGAAGGTGGATAACTCCTTAGTTTGTGGGGCAACATCCTTTGAAAGCTGCCCTCATATTGTCTGTCTATTTCCTTTAACTGGACCTCAAGAGAACCTATTATCATTTAATGCAGGTTTTTTCCAGGAGCAATACTAAAGAACACTTACATGTTTTACAGTGACTGCAATTTTTTGGTGCATTCAATATAAGATTTTGACCGTTGTCCATCAGACATGAAGTGCCACAATGTATCACTATTGCTTTAAAGATCTTTCAGCTCTATCAAGGTTTGTGATCTCAGGATTCTCCATAGACAAGCAGGATAAGTGCTCACATCTGGGTGATGCCACCAACTGAGCCTACTTGTTTCGCTGCCTGTTAGATGTTCCATTGTTTCTTAAAGTTAAATTGGCTGAGAAGTGTTCATAGTTTTTCTCTGTTCTTGGACCATCTCTTCGGGATTTTCTTCCCTAGGAACTCAGGTTGTTTGATTTGACAGATAAGTTTTGGAAAAAGCTATTTTGTTTAAGCAGGTGTTTTCCTTATCTTAGTAATGGGACAAGCATTGTGGAACCCATGTACCTTTTTGGGAACCTTGAGGATACTTGTGACCTGGATTGGCCACTGTTGGAAACAGGATACCGGGCTTGATGGACCTTGGTCTTGGTTTAGCCTTGGCGGTTCTCATGTAATAGAAATGAATGCCTACAGTATGGTCTGAAAGCATTTTTAGCATTCACCCGGGATTTGAAGCAATCGGTGTTTTGAAGGGGTCACATAAGTATATAGCAAATCAGTTCGATCTTTTTCAGGTTCATTTATTTTTTATCTATTCATTTTTATCTCTGTTTACAATATATTTTTTATCCCACAATAGGAGAACTATAGTTCTTCTTTTTCCTGCTGTCAGGGGGTTTTATCTACACAGTGCATGTGTGGGCGGCTGTACAACTGAATAATATGTTTTAGCCGGACGGTGGTGGATGAATTTCCTTTAGGATCTTTTCTATTAACGTTTCTTCACAATTTCGCTCAAAGTAATTTGATTGGGACATGCAAGATATCATACATTGAATAGACGCTTTTGTTAATTCGCGTCTTTGTGAGAAATCAAATAGCTTTCTCTATACGTCTTTCGTTTTGAGATGCCTAATGGACGATTAATATAAACCTTTCTATGTTACGTCCTTTTGACACATGTTTTTAAGTAGTTACTAAAAATATTTTTTCTGGCTTGTTTTGGATTTTTTAGTGAAGCCTGAAGGTGATTTTAAAGACATTATTGTGGCTTCATAATACTGTGGCGGTATCGAATGGTTACACATACAATTGCAAGGTATTTCACTTTATATATTCTAGCCAATTAAGTGGCATGCTTTGTCTATTTTATTTGTGGAGATCCTTCTTTGGTGTATCCAAAATATACAATTTTGATAAGATCTTTTTACAGGATGTTTTTCAAGCACACATATGTAATCCCCTTAGTTTAGAAATATTTATTTATTTAAAAAAATTTAATTATTAATTTTTAATTTTTAGTGTTTGATAGTTGATCCAAGTGTATTAATTTTACAATTAATTGGTCTTTATCCTTATGTAATCAATTTATGTTTCCGGTTTTCTCCTGCTTCGTTCTTCTCCTTTTGGTTCTTCATTCCTCTTCCTTTTCTTTCAGAAATAGTTCATAGACATATAATAGTTTATTGTCCATTACTGTATTCTTTTGATGTAGTTTTTAATTATTATGTTTTTCCTTTGTCAAATTGTTTTTATATTTTTATCTTACATTTGATATACATGTTTTAGACTCGCATGTACTTTTTAATGTACTTTTTTATTGTCTTTTTTTTGATAACATAACCATTTACGCATGTTTCAACACTTATTTATTGTTGGCTGGTTCATATTTATTGGTATGCTTTTTAATTTAATTCTTATTCATTTATGATTATGTTTGTTTTTTGATATTGTATTTATCATTTTAAATGTTTTTATGGTATTTTTATATATATTAATGTATTTATTTATGATTGTATTGAGCCATAATACCCCTGAAGAGGTCATACACGAAACACGGCCTGTGTCGGGTTATTTGGCTATTTCTCCTTTAATAAGGATTAATAAAGCTTTCCTTGCCCCTTCATTGCCACGGTTCTGGACTGGTTTATTCAATGCTTGGGTCATATGTGGCCCTGGCATTGAGTATCTAGGGATCGCCACACACACTGGAAGCTGCATTAGGTAACCAGGCAGCAGTGATATTACATGCTGCCCGGTTAGCTCCTGCGCTGAAAGATAGGCAAGGGTTTTGCTCACCTATCTTTTTGGCACAGATTGCTGCTGCTCAGTTATTGCTTGTCACTGCCTCCACTTTGCCCTGGAACAGCCCTGACACACCCCAATGTTCACCAGATAGCATCTTGGTGCATAGGAGAGTTAGAAGGGGATTTAAGGCATTTACACGGTTTACTGGACTATAAACCGTGTAAATGCCTTTCAAATATTGGGCCCATACTCTTTATATGCCCAGAGAGGTTGACGCTGCACGAGGTGGTTGTTTCTGCTGATAATGTTTGTTTTTATTGTAGATTATGTCATGATTTCAGCTTAATTCTGTCTTGTGTCCAAGTGCAGCTGCAATCTAGGATGTCTAAGCCAGAATGACTGAAAATAAAGCAGGCACATCCAGGTGCTGACACGATTTCACAGTTTTTTTTCATTTTTATTTATGTGGACATGCTCAATATGGACATCTGAGGGGGTGTCTATATAGACATCCTCAGAAAAGTATTCTACAACCCGGACATATAGGAATAGCCTCATGGTTAGAATAGTGGGCTAGGACCAGGAAAGTCAGGATTCAAATCCCACTGCCGCTATCACTGTGATTGTTCAGAGTACAGGGGATGATAGAATGCTATCTTCTCGCACCTTTTGAATGTTTTTCAGCCAAAATAAGCCTTTCCCAATGCTTATCCATGCCTGGAGCAGGTCTAAGGCTTCATTCTGGATGTCCAGGACGTTTCTGAGATCAGGCAGTGATGTCCAGATTCCTGGGAACACCTCTACCACACACCCCATTCAGACTTGGGTGCCCTCATGCTGGGGACATCCATAGTCTCGGCTTTTAAAATGGCGCTGGAGATGTTTCTGTGCTGTGGACATCTCCTTGCCCATTTTCAGACGTCCAAAGCACAAATAGGGCTTCCAAAATAACTCTGATAATGTTAGTGATAATGTTTAGTTGTGATCCGCTTTGATTAACAGATATAAATCCTTTAAATGTTGTTTTTGTTAAGTGCCTTTGAGTTGGTGTCGACTCATAGTGACCCTCTAGATAGCTGTCCTAAACTGTGTTTGGTCAGTCAGGTGGCTCATTGTTGATAGAGTGGCATCCATAGCTGCTGTTATTGTATTGATCCATCTTATTGCTGGCCTTCCTCTTCTGCGTTGACCTTCAGCCTTGCCAAGCATGATGTCTTTCTCTAATGATCTCTCACTTCGCATGATATGTCCAAAGTATGAAAGTCAAAGTCTTGTCATCTGAGCTTCTAAAGAAAGCTTTTGCTTGATCTCCTCAAGTACCAACTGGTTTGTTCTTCTGGCAATCAGCACCATAATTCAAAGGCATCAATTTTCTTCCTGTCTATCTTTTTCACTGTCCAATTTTCACATCCATAAGCTGTTATTGAAAATACTATGGCTTGGACAAGTCAAATTTTTGTATGGAGAGAGACATCTCTGTTCTTGGGAATCTTGGCTATGTCCTTCATAGACATTCTGCCAAGAGCAATGCATCATTGGATTTCTTGACTGCTCATAATTTCTTTATTGATTATTGATCCAAGCAGGTTAAAGTTGGCCACTATTTCAGTTTTTTCTCCATCAACAATGAACTTATTGATTTTGCCAGTTGTCAGGTTCTTTGTCTTCTTTATGTTAAGGTGCAGCTCCATTTTAATACTGTATTCCTTGATCTTGAGAAGCAAATATTTCAGATAGTCTTCACTTTCAGCCAGTATTGTGGTGTCATCAGCATAGCGAAGGTTGTTGATGAGCCTTCCACCAATCTTCACACCTCGGTTGTCTTCATACATTGCTGCTTCTCTGATAACTTGTTCTGTATATAAATTAAACAGGTAGGGGGAAAGTATGCAGCCTTGCTGTACACCTTTGCTGGTTTGAAACCATTCTGTCTCTCCTTGTTCCATTCGAACTGTTGCTTCTTGATCAATGTACAGATTGTGCAAGAGAGCGATCAGGTGTTCTGGTATACCCATGCTTCTTAATGTGGTCCAGAGTTTTTCATGGTTTACACAATCAAAAGCCTTGCTGTAGTTGATATAACACATATAGATATCCTTTTGGTATTCTTTTGTCTTTTCAAGGATCCATCTCACATCTGTGATGATGTCTCTCATTCCTTGCCTTTTCCTGAACCCTGCTTGCACTTCAGGTAGTTCTCGTTCTAGGCATGGTTGTAGTCTTTGCTAGATGATTTTGAGTAGAATCTTGCTGGTATGTGGGATCAGAGCAATTGTGCGATAATTTCCACAGTCAGTTGGATCACCTTTCTTCAGTATTGGTATAAACATTGTTACAAGCACAACGCCATAACCACTAGTCTTCTAGTTGTTGAGGCCGTGGTGGTTGAGAACCTTCTTCTATCAGCTGTTATATTTATGCTTTAAGTAGGATTGTAGTCGTGTTAAACCAAGGGTAAGGCTTATGACAAAAAAAGAATTTATTTTGAACACAATAGAATAGATCAGGTTCCTGGTACCATTTACAGAATTTTAAATTATAGGATTTTTGCTTAAGGTTCAGCAGGTTGGTGGCAAAACAAACAGAACTCAATATTGGCTTTTAAAGACCTCTTCACTGCAGAAGCTAGCCTTTTCACATATAACCAGATGACATTTTTCTTATTGTCCTTTGTCAATCAGAGCAATAGAAAAACAAACTTTACTTCTTCTATGGCAAAATTATCTTCACTCAGCCATAATTCTCTCTAGGCTGCACTTCCAGGTGAAGAACCAAACTTAGGTTATGAAATAAGCATTCACAGTGTCCTCAAGACTCTTATAGCAGGCTTCTCTTATAAACAGACAGGAGCAAAGCACAAACTCTTCTAGCAGCTAATTAACTCTTTCTCCGTTGTAGAGTTTTAACACAGCTGACACAAAAGCATGAATCACAGCCTTACTTCATTAGCTTATGCTGCAGTAAATTCCTCCTTTCAAAACACACAGGAATTTACTTTCTCACTGCTTAGCTCTGAGGTTATTTCAGCAAGAGGAACAGTTCTTTCCAGGCTGGCCTTTCTTCAGACACTTTAAGTCTAGAGCTTGGCATAAAGAACAATCCATCAACATATCTTCTCCCACCTCTGGCTCTTTCACTGGTTCTCCCAATTCCATAGGTTCTGACTCACCCACTGGATGAGAGTGCCCTGCTGAAAATCTCGCTGGTGGCCTGAAGGCTTCTCTCCTTCCTGGCTCCCACCTTTGTTGCAAACGTGATTCAGGGAAATCACCTCTCTCAGCAATGGGTAGCTCAGCCTGTCTCCAGAAGTTAGCACCTGCTCTGGCTTCTCCAGCATTCCATTGTCCTTGCTGCTCTGAAGTCTGTCCTCTGCAATCACTCCTCTTCCAGCTCCTACTCCTACTGCTACTGCTCCTCTCTCCATAATTTAACCAAGGTTTATACTCACTGGGATCCAACCCCACCTCTTTCTCTCCCAGGTGTTTGTAATCCCCCTGCCTTCTGACATCAGGATAATCAGTGCAATTATTAGAGTGAGGGTTTTTGTTCTCGTGCTTGCAATCTATCCTTCTTACACTGTCAAGCATTTCCTGGAACTTGTTCCAACTGGGTTTTTTCTGCCTTTGAACTGTGGCTCTGGCCTTTTGACCCTGCACACTGTGATAATGACAGCAATGCTGAGCAGATGGATTGGGAAGATAATGAGCATTGTACCTTTAAGAGTAAGGACAAGTCAGGTTCCCATAGAAACCGAAAGCTTCTAACTAGAACTGAACCCAGCCATAGCAGTGACGTAGGAGCTGAGTGGAGCTCTAATGAGTTGCACATGAGTAGCCAGAGGGGTGTGGCTGCTGAATGAAGCCGTTTTAAACCTGCTTCAGAGCTAGAGTTCAGGAAGAGAGGTGGAGAGAGAGAGAGCACACAGAAGCCACGAGGCAAGCAACGACAGCAGACAGAGCAACGCAGGCAAGGAAGGCAAAGAGGAGAGCAGCAAAGAGGGAAACTTTGGAACCCAGAACCAGCAAAGGAAGATTCTGTAAGGTCCATTTCCTTTACCTCAGGAGCACTAGAAGCAAAGCCAAAACCTCTGTGGAAACTACCCGAAGAAAAGGTAGAAGAGTTTACCTATACGAGGGAGGAAAGCTCTGATTGCAGAAAAGGCATTGCGAGTGAGAAAGGTACGTCTGCCCTAATTCCTAGCCAGAGACTTGCTGAGGAGATTGTACAGCAGTTAAAGAATAGTGCTAATAAGAGCAGAGATAGCACTGCTGCGAAAACAGCTCCAGTCAGAAACATTCTTAGTAAGTGTTTTGAAACAGATGTAAAGGCTGTTGCTAAGAGCTTACGTAAGAATCAGTTTCCTGCACTAGAGAAAGTTACTGCCAATCAGAGGGACAACTTTATTGAACAGCTGCAAGAAGTTCTCAGTGACCTGCAGGCTAGAAGTTACCCTAAGCAGAATTATAATGATTGCAGCGAGGAGATGATTGTTGACGTAGAAAGCACTCCTGATACAACTGATATCTGTGAGATGGATTGTTCTTTATGTGAGATTGATCACTTGGACCTACGTTAGACAACCTTTGCATGAAGGTAATGCAAAGTTGTTTTCTCCTGAATGTTTGCTGGGAAGAAACAGTTTGCCATATGCTTTATTTTCTAACTTTGAATTGCTCCTGTTTCCTATTGTTTTGGAAAGTAATCCGTGTCATGTTTTGAGCCAAGCATCTATGTGTGAAAGGGAAAACCCCAAATAAAAATGTATCTGTTCAAATGACCCTCGTGCCACAACACCTTTGTTTGATAGTAAACCTAGACTACAACTCCCAGCGTCCCCTGCTGCTACCTTAGTCAAAAAGGACACTTGAAGACAAAGTAGAGGTCACCCTTGCTCTAGAGTCACCGGCCCTAGGCGGGGGCAGGACAACACCTAACAGAGGCCCCTTGATTAAGGTAAATTCCTTATGCTGTTCACCTCCCCCATGCTCAAAATGGTTGACTTTGCCACAACATATATCTTTTCCAGTCAGTTGGCCATGATGTTGTCTTTGAAATTTCCTGGCAGTGCCTTGTAACTATGGCAACAACCACATCCAATTGCTGTAATACTTCAATGGGAATGCCATCAATACCCGGTGCTTTGTTCTTTGATTATGCTTTCAATGCTGCTTCGACTTTTTCTTTCATCACCAATGGTTTCTGTTGGTCCACTTGACTTTTATGGTATAGTGTACTCTGTATATCCTTTCCACCTTTTCTGGATCTTCTCAGCATCATTCAACATGGACGCTTGAGCATCTTGTAGCATTCCAATTCGAGGCAGGAATTTTTTCTTTAATTCTTGTAACTTTAAGAAAGCTGATCTTGTTCTTCCTCTAATAGTTTCTGATTATATTTCCTTGCATGCATCATTGTAGTATTTCTCCTTGTCTTGTCTTGCTGCATGTTGGAAATCTCTGAGTTCTCTGATTGCCTCCCTTTCTCTTCTTGCTTTAAATAAGTAAGTAAAAATAAATTTTATAGCATGGATACGCTGTTTGAAACATGTCTCTGTTTGCTGTGGAAAATCTCACTCTTAGGAATTGTTCACTTATTTTTCTAGGGTAGGATGCCTGGCAATCAAAGTGCCTGGTGAAACATTCCGAAGCTCAGCACATTCTAGCCATGTTTTTTTTTTCTAGCCATGCACTTGGAAGAAGTAATTCTCCCTTCCCAACATCAGTCTGAGAAGGAGAAGGGTGTCCTACTGCCTGAAATTTGTTTCCTTGCTCTGGGAGCCATTTTGTCAATGTCCTCCTGCCTGCCACATTAATGCACATGCTGTGCAAATATAGCCGCATACATGGAAGTAAGCATG
The DNA here is from genome assembly GCA_033557465.1 of Ichthyophis bannanicus. Lineage (NCBI taxonomy): Eukaryota > Metazoa > Chordata > Amphibia > Gymnophiona > Ichthyophiidae > Ichthyophis > Ichthyophis bannanicus. The sequence goes on from CM066032.1 coordinate 647,808,205, forward strand.
AAAGTTTGCTTTTTCTTGACATAAGATGGCGCATACTTACAGATGCGTGTACATGCCTATTATATAATGTGCATGCCCAACTATGTGCCCTTTATAAAAAAAAAATTTCACATCTACATGTCCTGATTTCTGGTGCACATGTACACTTTAGCAACCTATATAAAATAACCTTGTACAAAATAAAGATTGAAAAACTGGTACTGTGCCGCACCCTCCCTTCCAATCAAACGCCTGCCTAAAAAACAAGCCTTAAATTGATCTGTGGTCTCTGTGCTTTTCAAAGCTTTATTTATTTATTCATTCAATTTGTATTCTGCCTTTCTAATAGCTCAATGTGGGTTACAACATCAGCCAAATCATTACAAGATATTAGAAGCTGAATGGCAAAGCATATCTTAATAAAACATCTAAAATATACTTCACTGCGTTCTTTCTGCTGGCCCTTTAAAAGGTGTCACGATGTGCAAAGACTCTAGTTTCCACCAAGATTAAAACAGCTATTAGAACTGTACCCCAAATGCGGGATAGATGAGAGCTGCTTGCCAAGACTCTCCTTAAGTGGGTGAAGGGAAACACAATAAAGGAGACCATGTGGCCAACTGCGCTGACAAACAATAGAGTTGCAGTAAGGCAGAGCAGTGAGTAAGTTGAAAAGATGTAATTCCAGGAGAAACCTTAGGTGGCTCTCGCTTGCTTTTTCATTTCTTGCTATTTTTATATATTTATTTTTGTGAGAAGCAGAATAAGAACTGATTCTGCTCTAATGCAGTTGGTGGTGTGGGAGTGTTTCTGGGTATCCGCTTTTGAGATCATGTTTCTGCTATAACTATAATAACTTGGATTCTTTTTTCACTTAAACTGAAAGTAGGGAAATAAATGACAGCTTTGAAGATGCATTTCAGCAGTTAATAAATCATTAGCCAGCTGGTCAGTTTTGCCTCAGAAGTCTCTCATACACTTGAGAAAAGAAAAATGCCACAAAATTTCTCCCCCATTCTCTTAACCACTTCTTCATAAAACTATGAGAAAAAGAACAGCTCTAAATATAGCATATATTTACGGCTTCTGGTTTTAGGTGTTTTTCATTTGCGATTTTAGGGATTTATTTTTGAAGGAATTTAGGTGCTTTCCTAGGATTGAAAAAATTAGGGGTTTATTGGTATATTTGTGGCATGAAAACATCTTTTTAGCATCTTTTCAGGTGGATTCTATGTAATGATATAAAACACAATTGTTCAATGTCAGCCCTTTCTCTCAGCCCCAGCACTCTACCCCCTCCAAGCTCCAGCCACAGCATCAGCACCCCCTAGTCACAAAACGGAACAAACTGGATTAGTACAACTCCCTACTTAGAAACCCCAAGCTAATAGAACACGAGGCCTCGCTAACATACCCATAACCTAGATAGACCCTCACCAAGTACTGAATAAGTGATCACAAACTGAAAATAAAAATAGGTAGCCAAATTACTACTACTACTACTATCTATATAGCGCTACAAGGCGTATACAATGCTGTACAAACATGTATAGTCTAAACATTTATTTATCAAATATCAAGAACGTGGATATCCATATTCCATGATAAGAAGTGCTTTTTTGCATGGGTTGTATACTCAACGTGAATTATTGCTGATGGAAAAGTCATCTGGTTCTGGGTTATTAGCTTAACATTGGATCTGCTCTCTACCTTTTTCAGTCAGTGCTCCTTGGATAGCCTCTATTGTATATCAACATTGGGCTATCCTGCAACTACAAGATTGTTTTAAAGAACTACCTATCCTGGTCTTTAAAAGGGGGAGAATATAGCCAATTTGGTTAGCCCATCTGTGACTTGATCACTACCGAGGCATATGGATGATCTGGTTGGTCATTTTGCCTGTGGGGAATGCTCTTTTTGTATTTCCACTATTGAAAGTGCTGTATAGCAAGATCCGGGATCTCACAAAATGTGTTGATCCAATGGTTATACAACTTGTGACACCAAGTATGTAGTGTGCAGCATTTTGTGTCCTTGTTTGAAGTTCTTTGTTGGCCGTACACACCGTTCTCTAAAAGCATGGCTATATGAACATAAATCACGATTGAATACCTGAACCATGACTGCACCCATAGTGGAACACTATATACGCTATGAGCATTCCTTCACAGATCTACGTTGGTGGGTCTTGCAACACATCCCCGAGAATTGGCAAGGTGATGATAGGGATGCACTACTTAATAAAAAGGAGCAAGTTTGGATTTTTTTATTACAAATTGGTTTACTCTTGGTTGAAGGACCTCCCCCCTTGCGTCATTGAGTGGGTGGAGTAGTACTGGGTTTTAAAAAAACACCATGGCCATTTTTTCATTCAAAGCCTACAGAGCTCCAGAATGGATTGTTAATTCCGTCAAATGTCTAAGGAAAAGAGAAGATATGGAACCCATTTCTGAATGAGAATACCCTGAAGCAGAACTTTATCCAGATAAGTTCAAAACGCGTTGGTATCTTTGGGTTAATTTTTGTACTGTAAGATCACATTTTAAAGAGAAAAATGGACTTTCAGGGGGAAGCTGTTCAATAGCAACCTCAATTAAATGTCAGACAAAAATTGTTTTTGTAACTTGGATAATGTGCTGGAGTGATTATTATTATAGGATTTAGGATTACACAGAGTGGAAGTTGCTATCCTATACTGTGGTCCCTAAGGGTTTTTTTGTACAAAATATAAAGCTAGCAGATTTAAATCCTAAAAACTGACATATTGCAGTCAATAAATGAAAATAAAATTCTCTCTTCTACCTTTGTTGTCTGGCCATTTTCATTTTCTTAATTTGTACTCGTATGTTCCAGTCTCTGTTTTTTGCTTACCTCCATCTTCTCTTAATTCTTTTTTTTAATTGCATCTGTCTCCCTATGCCCTCCCCCCCTCAAGTCTGGCATCTCCCTTTCATCCTTATACTCCCCATATCTAATATCTCCCCTCTTTCTAAACCCCCCTCAGTGTCTCCTTTCTGAATCCCCCCCAAATCCAGCATATCTCTCCTGTCTCCTTGCTCTCCAATATCTCTTCCATCTCCTTATGCCCTACTATCAACCATCTTCCTGCTATCTCCCAAATTCCCCCATCCCCTTAGCCATCCCTGCATTCAACATTTCTCCTCTGTCTCACCATTTCACCCCCCCCCCCCCATCCAGAATTTTCTGTCTGCTTCCTGGCCCAGGATTTTCTCTCCAACCCTAACCTTTCCCCACACTGGCTCTTTCCCCCACTACTGCATCTCCCTACATTCGCAGCTCCAATGACAATAAATAAAACCGTTTTAAGTGAAGCCTTGGAGTCTCAGCACACTTCCCTCTGATGTAATACTCTACACATCAGAGGAGGCAGGGCCGGCAGAGTTGTGAAGTATACAGAATCTCTAAGACCTCACATTTCAAATGGGGTTTTATCGGTTATAACCAATAACCACGATTAGAGCATTGGGGGTGTTCTATCAGTGGATATCAGTTATAACTGAAAACCAGAAACCCTACATATATTATAATAAAATGACAGACCTTGGTGGCACCTTATAGACTGATTTATTGAGGAATGAGCTTTGGTGGACAAGAGTTCACAGTGTCAGCTAAACAATGACCTCTTATTTTTCTCAATTAAAATCTGTTAGAAAACATTTGTGTGAATATTCAGTAGGTTATTGGTTCACTGGCAAGCTGGTGAGCATTTACCTTGCTTATTCCTAGACTTTCAGCTGCTGAACAAATCCATCTAAATGGGCTAATGGTATCGGTATATAAAGGGGAAGATGGAGGGTGGAGCAAGGGCGGAACAAAAAATTACCTGGATCATAATGATTTTCAGCAGCTATCTGAATATATTGTATATTTAATTTAGGCCTAAACAAAATGTATAGTGGCAACAGCAGTAGCTGCACTACTGCTGACCATACATAGAGCAGTGCAAAATGTATGGAATAAGTTAAATGTGATTGACCCCATTTTATTAAAAGAAAAATTGGCATAAATGAATACAGGAGCAGCAGAACATCTTTTTGGTTGGAGGGGCCAAATGAAGAAATCTCCAGCCTTGCCCCTGAACTCTCTAATTGCTGATGCTGTTCTGGGCAAAATATTGGTAAGCCTATGGTCCCTCACTTGGTTTGCAGCTTGCCGTGCTGTGAGGGCTTGTGTGCATCAGTGATGCTGAGGGCTAAGCTATCAGTAGTTTAACTACTGGCAGGGTCTCCCAAGATGGACAGGTCTCAGCTGAGGTGCCAGACCAAGACAAACCACCCATCTGGGCAGCAGCAGAATGGGACAGTGTTCATGGTGGAGGATCACATTTCTGTGACGGCAACAACACTAAACTTAAACTGCATGGAAGAAAGGCCTGGCAATCAACTTCCATATCTTGCCATGAAAACGCAATGGATAGTCACAACAAAACAAACTGCACTATAGTGCTGGAAGATGAGACCCCCAGGTCAGAAGGCACTCAACTGGCTACTGGGGAGGAGCTGAAGACCTTTCAGAGTAAAGCCAGCATTTATGATGTAGTTGGATCAAAGCCCTTGGGATGTCTGACTGCTGATGTAGCTCTGCATGAAATGAGAGTCAGAAGCTGCAAAGATGCCTTACATATTGGGACATGGAACGTACGAGGCATGAACCAAGGGACGTTGGAGGTGGTCAAGAATGAAATGGAACGTGTACAGCTCGATCTGTTGGGTGTCAGCGAACTGAAATGGACTGGCATCGGGCACTTTGCATCAGATGATCACATGGTCTGCTATGCTGGAAATGAAAGGCGAAGAAATGATGTTGCATTTATAATAAAGAAGAAACTTGCAAGAACTGTAATGAAATACAATGCAATCAATGAATGCTTAATCTCTATTCGTCTACGAGGATTGCCTATCAACACAACTATAATTCAAGTATATGCCCCATCAACAGCTGCAGAAGAGGATGAAATTGATGAGTTCAATGACCAAATACAACTTGAAATTGACAGAACATGCAAACAGGATATCCTGATAGTCATGGGTGACTGGAACGCAAAAGTTGGCAACAAAGAAGAAGGCAAAATGGTTGGAAAATATGGACTTGACAACAGAAATGAAGCTAGAGAAAGACTGATAGAATTCTGCAAGACCAACAATCTATTCATCTCAAACACTTTCTTCCTGCAACACAAGCGGTGACTGTACACTTGGACTTTTTTTTTTTTATATTATATCTATACTGTGCTCTTTAAAATCAGCACGGTTTACATGTAACAACAAATTGTACAAAGCAGTGGAACATGCGGTGTACATTACAGAGAACAGGTTTATATAACTTGGGTTTAACAGGGGTAACTATATACAGCTATGTACAACTGAGCTGTTCGTCAACAGGTATGTCACAGGTACTGCTATGGAATACACGACACTCTCTGAACTACTTACATATTAGATTATATACAAGTTTGGGCAGTCATATTCAGACTGTGGGTATGTTATCATGCCCTGGGTATATCGGTGGTGTCATTGTGGTGGGTGGGGGGTAAGCTTGACTTCACCCAATGGATTGTACAAAAATCAAATTGACTACATCTGTGGTAGTCAATGATGGAAAAGCTCTATAACATCGACAAAGACAAAACGTGGAGCTGACTGTGGTACAGATCATCAACTACCAGTATGCAAACTCAAGCTAAGTTGAAAAAGAGCAAGCCACTCATGAATGTAGCAAAATATGACCTTGAGAATATACAACTGGAATTTAAAGACTGCCTGCAAAATCGATTTGCTGTTTTTGATACAAATGTCAGAGCTCCAGAAGAGTGATGGAATGAAAAAAGAGCCAAACGACAAAAACTGGAAACAGCACAAGCACTGGCAAGTTAAATGCAAAGCATTGATAAGGCAGGCAAAGCGAGAATTTGAGAAGAAACTTGCTATGGAAGCAAAAACGCGAAATAAAGACTTTTTCAAGTACATTCATAGCAAAAAGCCTGTGAGAGAGTCAATTGCACTGTTAGATGATAGAGGGGTAAAAGGGGCAGTAAGAGGAGACAAGGCTATAGTGGAGAGACTGAATGAATTCTTTGCTTCGGTCTTTACAGAGGAAGATGTAGGGATGTTACCCAAGACTGAAGTGGTATTTAAAGGTGTCACTGCAGAGGAATTGAGAGAAATATCGCTACACCGGGAAGATGTATTACAACTATTTGATAATCTGAATAGTAGCAAATCACCTGGACCAGATGGTATACATCCAAGGGTGTTGAAAGAACTGAAATATGAGATTGCAGACCTGCTATTAGTAATCTGTGAACTTTCATTAAAATCATCTGTAATACCTGAAGATTGGAGGATCGCCAATGTAATGCCAATTTTTAAAAAGGGTTCCAGGGGTGATCCGGGAAACTACAGTCTGGTGAGCCTGACGTCAGTACTGGAAAAATGGTAGAAACCATCATAAAGAACAAAATTACTGAACATGTAGATAGTCATGGCCTAATGGGAGACAGCCAACATGGCTTTAGACAAGGAAGATCTTGTCTTACTAATCTGTTATGTTTTTTTGAAGTTGTGAATAAACAGGTAGACAAAGGTGAGTCGGTTGATATAGTGTATCTGGACTTTCAGAAAGCCTTTGACAAGGTCCCTCATCAGAGACTTTTGGCAAAACTAAAAAGTCATGGGATAAGAGGCAGTGTACTATTGTGGATCGGGAACTGTTTAAAAGATAGAAAGCAGAGGGTAGGGCTAAATGGCCAATTTTCCCAATGGAGAAAGGTGAATAGTGGAGTAACTCAGGGATCTGTACTGGGTCCGTTGCTTTTTGACATATTCATAAATGACCTGGAAAAGGGAATAACTAGTGAGGTTATCAAATTTGCAGATGACACAAAACTGTTTAAAGTTGTTAAAACCCAAGGGGATTGCGGAGAACTGCAGGAGGATCTGGATAAATTGGAAGACTGGGCATCCAAATGGCAGATGAAATTTAATGTGGACAAGTGCAAAGTTATGCACCTAGGAAAGAACAACCCACACTATGGTTACACGATGCAAGGTTCCACATTGGGAACCATCACCCAGGAAAAAGATTTAGGCGTCATCGTGGATAAGATGCTAAAACCCTCCGCCCAGTGTGCAGCGGCGGCCAAGAAAGCAAATAGAATGCTAGGTATCATAAGGAAAGGAATGGAAAATAAAACAAAGGATATTATAATGCCTCTGTATCGTTCCATGGTACGACCGCACCTTGAATATTGTGTGCAATTCTGGTCGGCGTATCTTAAAAAGGATATAGCGTTATTAGAAAAGGTACAGAGAAGAGCCACCAAAATGGTAAAGGGGATGGAAGGCTACTCCTATGAAGAGAGGCTACAAAGGCAAGGGCTCTTCAACCTGGAAAAGAGACAGCTGAGGGGAGGTATGATAGAGGTCTATAAATTAATGAATGGAGTGGAACAGGTAAACATAGATCCATTGTTTACGCTATCAGAATATAGAAAGACTAGGCGACATGTAATGAAGCTACAGGGTAAACTATTTAAGACAAATAAGAGAAAATATTTTTTTCACTCAACATGTAATCAAACTCTGGAATTTGTTATCGGAGGATGTAGTAAAGGCTCTTAGTGTAGCTGGGTTTAAAAAAGGTTTGGACAAGTTCCTGGAGGAACGGTCCATAAACCATTATTAAAAAGGGACCCAGGATATCAATGCTTGACCCAATACAAGCATTGTGGAACCTGTGTCTCTTGGGAATAGTGCTAGGTACTGTGGCGCTGCACCCTGGCTAGGCGGTCACCTAGTGGAGACAGCGTGCCATCTAATGTCTTGTATTTTGCAGAGATTCCAGGGCCAAGGCCTCTGGAGTTGTAGTTGTGTGCAAAAATGCCAACCAAGTGGTTTTAGAGGCAACACAGGAAAAATTTATTAATTTTTTTCTTTTGTAGTCAACACTTTACAAACAAAACTGTTATGGAAGTTCCTGAACAGAATAGAGGATAATTTCTCCAACAAAAACTGTCACATAAACCGTGCTCCAACAATGCTATAAATGAGGTTGCTTCCTTCAGCTCTTTAACAGAAGATAACTTCTTTTCCCCAACAAGCCCCATTTGTAACTTATTGCTATTATCAAAGTCCAGCAAAGCCCTCAGCTTCTTTCAACTGCGTCGGGTTTTAAAAGTAAGGCTTCTTCTGCTTATCAGCATTGCTAACAGAAAACTGCTACTTTAAAACACTTTACTCCAGCATAAACATTTGTGGTAACTTTCAACCTTGAATAATTCTTTCTCTATCTCAGGCTCCCAGCACTCAGCGTATCAGGTTAACTGGCTTCTGGTTTCTCTTTAGCTTAAACTGTTGGCCTCCCCTCAGTCTGAAGCTATGCACAAGGAGCATTCCATTAAGGAATCAATGGAGTCCTGTTCCACGTCACAGGATTCTGTCTCCATATCTTTGCACTCAGAATCACATATCTTTGGGCTTGAGACTGGCTCAGAGTATTCAGGCCTAATTTCTTTTAAAAGCTTGAACACCTTTTCCCAATGAGCTTTTCGTCTCCCCTCTGGGTTTTCAGTATGGCTACCAGACTTTTTACCCTTTAATAAAACACTTAAAGGTTCCATCTGTTTCCCTTTACTTCTGGGAACATTCTTCCTGACAGGCTTCTTAAAAGATAAAACTTCTGCCTCAGAATCCTGTAGGGCTATTTCTGTATCTTGGCTGTATTCTTCAGCTCCCCCAGGTCTTTCCCTCCTACCTCCAAGCCTGGCTGCAAATCTCTCACAGCAGGGGCTCTTCTTTGAAGTACGGTCCTCAGAATCAGAACTGCTCTGGGAATCACTCCGGTGTCTGTTCCTAGACTCTCTCTACTCTCCACCACTGAAGCTTTGGTCCTCTTCAGTTTGGCTTAAGGATTCTCTTTCCAGCTTGCTTACAGCTAGCTTACTCAGTTCCTCTCTCTTGGAAGGAGTGAGATTAGCCCTGCTCCTGGCTCTGTCCCAGCTGCTGCTGCTGAACCTGCTCCCATGTCCCAACTTGGACTTGTTCTCCAACCTGTTCCCGAGCCTGTTCCTGTGTGTTTCTGTGAGCTTAAATGTATGCAAGCATCCTCCCTCTCCTGGCTCCTCCCACAGGTGTCTCCTATCCCTCCTCTGGGTTGCCATGGAGTCTGGGTGTGGTCTGAGCCTAGTAGCTCTGGAAGTGTGGGGTTTTTCCACTACCTGCATTTTGAAACGTGTGTCTAGCTGAGCCCTTCCCCCACACAGAAGAAAAAGTTTCTTTTTTTTCTGTTTTCCAGGGCTGAGCTGCAGCCTCATCACCACAGTACGTATGACCTAGATTGGCCACTGTTGGAAACAGGATACTGGACTTGATGGACCTTGGTCTGACCCAGTATGGCATATATTATGTTCTTATGTTCTTATGACATCAAGAAGGTTGTGTTGGAAGAAAGCAAGAAGACTCTACAGAAGGTGAAAAAGCAAAAGCAGCCAAAATGGATGACGGAAGAAACACTGAAAATTGCCCAGAAACACAGAGAAGCTAAAGCCAGATGAGAAAGAGAAGCAATCACAGAACATAACAGATATTTCCAATGTGCATCAAGACAGGACAAAGTACTACAATGACACATGCAAGGAAATATAAGCAGAAACTATTAGAGGAAGAACAAGATTGGCTCTTCTAAAGCTACGAGAGTTAAAGAAAAAATTCCAGTCTTGAATTGGAATGTTACAAGATGCTCAAGGATCTATTTTGAATGATGCTGAGAAGATCAAGAAAATGTGTAAAGAATATACAGAGTTTTTATATGATAAAGATCAAGTTGATCAACAGCCATTGCAACCTGTACCTCATGATCCGGAAACATTGGTGATGAAAGAAGAAGTCGAAGCAACATTGAAAGCCTTATCAAACAACAAAGCACCAGGCATTGATGGCTTTCCCACAGAAATATTACAGCAATCTGATGCAGCTGTACCATACTTACAAGGCTCTGCCAGGAAATTTGGATGACAACATCATGGCCAACTGACTGGAAAAGATCTGTGTTTATACCAATACTAAAGAAAGCTGATCCAACTGACTGGAAATTATCACACAATTGCTCTGATCCCACATGTTAGCAAGATTCTACTGAAGATTATTCAACAGAGACTACAGCCATACCTGGAACAAGAACTGCCTGAAGTGCAAAAAGGGTTCACGAAAGGGCGAGGAACGAAAAACATCATCGCAGATGTGAGATGGATCCTTGAAAAGACTAAAGAATACCAAAAGGATATCTATTTGTGCTTTATTGACTACAGCAAGGCTTTTGACTGTATAAACCATGAGAAACTCTGGGTCACATTAAGAAGCATGGATATACCAGAACACCTGATTGTTCTCTTGCACAATCTATACATTAATCAAGAAGCAACAGTTTGAACGGAACAAGTAGAAACAGAATGGTTTAAAATCAGCAAAGGTGTACAGCAAGGCTGCATACTTTTCCCCTATCTGTTTAATTTATATGCAGAACAAATCATCAGAGAAACAGGATTGTATGAAGACAACAGAGGTGTGAAGATTGGTGGAAAACTATGCTGATGATACCACATTACTGGCTGAACGTGAAGATGATCTGAAACATTTGCTTCTCAAGATTAAGGAACATAGTCTTAAAATGGGCCTGCACTTTAATGTAAAGAAGACAAAGATCATGGCAACTGGCAAAATCAATAAGTTCATCGTTGATGGAGAAGAAATTGAAATTGTGGACAACTTTAACCTACTTGGATCAACTATCAATAAAGACACAATAAGCAGTCAAGAAATCTGACGACGCATTGCTCTTGGCAGAAGGGCTATGAAGGACCTAGACAACATTCTCAAGAACAAAGATGTCTCTCTCCATACAAAGATTCAACTCATTCAATAGCATCATATGGATGCGAAAGTTGGACAGTGAAAAAGATAGACAGGAAGAAAATTGATGCCTTTGAATTATGGTGCTGGTGGCGAATACTGCGTATACCATGGACTGCCCAAAGAGCAATCCAGTTAGTATTAGAGGAGATCAAACCTAAGCTTTCTTTAGAAGCTCAGATGACTGGACTTTGACTTTCATGCTTTGGACACATCATGTAAAGAGAGAGATCATTAGAGAAAGAAATCATGCTTGGCAAGGTAGAAGGTCAATGCAAAAGAAGAAGGCCAGCAATGAGATGGATCGATACAAAAACAGCAGATATGGGTGCCAGTCTGTCAACAATGAGCTGTCTGACTGAAGACCAAACACAATTTAGGACAACTATCCAGAGGGTCGCCATGAGTCGACACTGACTCGACGGCACTTAACAACAACATGGTCCCTGTGGCCTACCCCATTCTGTTACCTATGCACTTGGTTAATGCCTTTGGTAACTTTGTATATTGAGCAGAGTTCCCACAATTGGGTAATGTATAATGTACCTTCCCAATTGGAAAGACACGTGGAAGAGATTATTATCTTAGTTGATGCTGACCCCTGATGCAGGCTTCAGAGCCGAAACCTGGCCAAGTCGAGTCTTTTGAACTTAAGGGTCTTTGAATAAAATTGTGTTTTTGTAATTACTGCTGGTGTGGCCGTGCTTCTCTCTGCTTTTTGTGGACTCTATTGGATAGCTGCAGAAGTTCTCCTCCTCTCCAGATTTCCTGTGGCCCTATCTCTCACCTGGCATTATCCATGGAACTGCACTTTAGATTATCTAAATCAAGCAGTCTATCTTTTTTTAATCCATTCCATTACCTAGGATATCTCAGAAATGTGGTGATAGATGTGGGACACGTGAAGGGGGATTTTAGATAGGATGTGCTGAGGGAAATTCACATGTCTGGGTCAGATTCTTGAGAATTCCTATAGTATTTTACAAGAAGCTCTGCCAAATATAGACCCTCTTGTAAAATAGGTACAGAACTGCATGGGTATGTCTTTCCATGAATAAGGTAATCGAATTTAAGAAGCTGTACATATAGAAAAAAACATATGCTGCTCCAGCTGTGCATGTACACCCATTGGAGCATCACCAGTTCCTCTCCACCAAACACTTTCCCTAACCTCAAAAACAAAAACAAGGAATCATATACCTCTCAGTATGCATTCATATACAAAAGAATTACAGTCAAGCAAATAGCATCATGCAGGGGGGAGAAAAAGGGGGAAGGAAAAGAGGGCATCCCATCACACCAGGGCCCAACTTCACATTGCATGCCCAGACACCCCTCCAGCTGAGGAACCCAACGCCTCCAGGGAAAACAAATCAACAGGATCAAAATGACCTACGCAATGCCTGCCTGATCCTGGCCAGAGTCAAAAAACTGCTTTACTGGAGTCCAGATCCTTTCAAACTTATCAAGTGTCCTGTTCATATGTGCTGCTCCTTGTTCCATTTCCATAATTTGCACCAACTTCTTAGACCACTCCAGCAACATTGGGACCATCAGATTCTTCCACTTTGCAACAATATCTTTATCTTTATCTTTATTTCAACATTTGATAAACCGCTTTGGCCGAAGCATTAAAGCGGTGTACAATAAAAAGGTCAGCACAGCAAATCATAGAAAAGAGAAAAGAACGCCATAAAAATAACAGGAAAGCAAAAGAAAGGATAGAACATAAAAGTCATGATCACAAGACTAGACCAAAGGCACCAAAAGACCGGAGAGCAAAGGGAGGGGACCAGACGCACATAAGAGCATTGAACACCACAATCAACAACTAACTTCAGGGAGGAGCACCAGGAGGGAGATCAAAAGCTTGTTGTAACAGATGAGTTTTGAGTAGTGATTTGAACTGGGAGTAAGAGGGTTCCAGCCGGAGGGAAGGTGGCAATGCATTCCAAAGAAAGGGACTGAGGAAAAAGAAAGCCGAATGTTGAGTTTGTTCTAGGCGTGCTTGTGATGGGGAGGGAAGGGACAAATGGTTTTCATTAAGGGACCGTAATTGCTGATAGGGAGTGTGAAGGGAAATAAGGTCAGCAAGATACCGGGGATTGTCAGTATGAATGGTGCGATGTGTTAGGATAAGGAACTTATAGCGAAAACGGAACCGGAGAGGCAACCAGTGCAATTTAAGAAGAATGGGAGTAACATGGTCAAAACGATGAGCAAAAGTAATAAGACGGGCTGCAGTGTTTTGGATAGATTGTAAACGCTGAAGTTGATAACTCGGAAGGTTAGCCAAAAAAACGTTGCAATAATCCAGTCGACTGATAACTAGTGCTAGAACGAGGGTAACCAAAGAACCAAAAGGAAGGAGGGAACGAACAGCCCGAATCTGACGGAGAACTGCAAGTGAACGGCGGGTGAGGGCAGAGATATGAGTGTGAAAAGAAAGTGAGGAATCCAGAGTAACTCCCAAGTAACGAAAAGAAGAGACAAGTGGAATGGGGACTGAGTCAATCAGAGGGGCAACAGTAGGACAGGAACCACTCAAGGATACCCACATAGCCAAAGACTTAGTAGGATTTAAGTGAAGGAAGTTCTGAGAAAGCCAAGAGACAACATGGGAGAGGCAGTTATTGAATTGGGTAATATCCAGGATGAGCGGAGAGACATGACAAAGGAGGATGATGTCGTCCGCATAAATATACGAGGAGACAGGGTATTGTTGAATCAAAAGCGGCAAGGGAGCAAGAAAAATATTAAATAGCAGGGGAGAGAGGACAGAACTCTGAGGGACACCACAAGTGAGCGGAAGAGAGGGAGAGGACAAACCACCAGAGTGGACACTGAAAGAGCGAGCTGTAAGAAAAGAACGAAACCATTGTAAGACCGTGCCCCGCAACCCTATATCAGATAGACGAGAGAGGAGAGTCCGGTGATCAATTAAGTCAAAAGCTGCGGAAAGGTCACGGGAAACAATGAGAGTAACTTCACCATGGTCATGGGCAACATGAAGTTCATTTAAGAGTGCTAACAAAACAGTTTCCGTACTATGTCCTGGCTGGAAGCCTGCTTGACGGGGGTGGAGAGTATTGGTGGCCTCGACATGAGAATTCAACTGTTCAAAGGCAAACCGTTCCAGAAGTTTAGCTAAGAAAGGGAGGTTTGAGACTGGGTGCCAATGTGACAAGACAGAGGGATCAAGGGAAGGTTGCTTCAAAAGGGGGCGGACAATTGCAGATTTCCAAACAGATGGAAAGAGACCGGATGACAGGCTAGAGTTAATAATGGTAGTGATAAATGGCACGAGTTGCAAGGATGGCTCAGATAACCATCTGGACGGGATTGGGTCCAGCGAGCATGTGGTCCTTCTTGATTTGGACAAAACCTGCAAGACCTCAGCAGAAAGAACTGGCTGGAAGGAAGACCAAGTATGGGCAAGAGCTTGATTAGGCGGCGAGGTAGGGGGAGTCGACAACGAATCGGAGGAACGGCTGGGCATCTCACAGAGGGAGGCAGGAGAAACAGGGGATAGTGGAGGGGGTGGGGAAGGGTTTGAAAAGGATGAACGCAGGTTCAATACTTTATCAGAAAAGAAAGTGGCCAATAGATGGGGATCTGTGATTTTGGCTGCAGAAACGCAAGTTGGACCCGTAGAGGAAAGTTTCCGGAGGATTGCAAAGAGTTGCCTAGAAGAGTGCACGGCCTCAGAAATTTCAGCAGTGTAAAAGGAACGTTTGGCATCCCAGACAGCCACACGATATGCAAGAGATAATTGCTTAAAACGAAGAAGTAAATCTGGAGAAGAGTGACGGGACCACTGGCACTGCACTTGGCGTAGCTGGCTCCGCTGAAGACGTAAGGAAGGATGAAACCAGGGGGAACGCCCTGAGTGGCTGGGCCTAGGAAAGGGACGGAGTGGTGCTAAATCATCTAAGGCACTGGAAAGGACAGAATTCCAGAGCGAGGCCTGACAATCAGGTGAACGCACAGAAAAATCCAGGGGAAAAAGCGAAGTGGCAGGAGGGAAGTTCCTAAAAGTGTCAGAGGTAAGACGACGACGCAAAGAAGGAGGGGAGGAAGGAGCTAGTGGGCGGGGAGTCACCATAGAAGAAGAAGAGACTGTAAAGAAAACGCAGTGATGATCTGACCAGGGAATGCTCAGCGTAGTAGGAGAGGAAATCACCGGCAATAACGAGGAGGGTGAAAGAACCAAATCCAAAGTGTGGCCTGCCACATGTGTAGGGCCAGTAACGTATATAACAAAAACGATAGAAAAAAGAAATTAGCAACCACAGACCAATTCAAACATGTAACAGGCGAAGTGTCAGAGTAACTCAGCAACATTAAGACATATCAGACGTATCACTCCCAGTAACCTTACAGCAAATCTTAAATATCTGCTCCTATAGGGGCTTAACCTTCTCACAGTCCCATTGTATATGCTTCAAGGTGCTTCTTTCACCACAGCCCCTACAGTAATCTGCAGGGTAACCCTTGTTCATTGCATGCAACTTAGTAGCAGTAAGATACATCCTGAACAGTATTTTGTACTGAGATTCAAGATGAGATTGGCAAATCAACATCTTTGGAGTATTCTCCCAAAAGGTTTCCCATTGCTCCATAGATCAATCTCTTCCCAAGTCCCTTAGTCAATTAATCTGAACCTATGTTGCACCTTGTGGTATTTCATTATGATCCTATATAGCTGGGTGAGGTGACCACTCACCTTAGTACAAAAAACATCTCAATTGGGTGCGCTGCCTTCAGATACACTGTCCGGTTGGTTTGCAAAGAATGTTCCAACTGGAAAAGGGATAAATGCGGAGGGTGGGCAGTACACCCTCCAAACTTTCCCCCTTTACAGGAAGCAATCATGTTAAATAAAATCCATCACTCTACTCATATTATTAGCCAACATCCAGGAGAAGTGGCCAGGATCCACCACTCTGGGAGGGAAGAGCTGACCCTGTGTCAAGAATGCCAAGCGACACCAAGTGGGTGAGAAAACCAACCTTCTAGTCACCTTCTCTCAGACCTTTAAAGTAGTGCCCACCAACAGATGGCCTGGCTCGATGACCTGACCCTCCTGGGGAACCAAAAATGGGACTGCCTCTATGACTGCCCACCCAGCTGTGCTGCCTCCATTTGAATCCAGTGCTGATCTAGATTCCCCATCCATCAATAATACACAGCCCGAAGCTGAGCCGCCCAAAAATAGATCTTTAAATCTGGGAGGGAGAGGCCACCCTGATCGTTTCGGTACATTAACATACTCTGTTTAACACAAGCTGTTTTTCCATTCCAGATAAAATGAGTTATTGCCTTGTGTAGGTCACAGAAGAAAGCATGTGGAATCTGACAAGGTAGCATCAAAAACAGATATACAAAACTGGGTAGTACATTTATTATAATCACATTAATTCTAGTCAAAAGTGAAGGAGACAGAAAAGCCCAGCCACGCACATCCTCCCTTATCCTCCTTAGCAGTGGTGGGCAATACAATTGAAAAGGTCTGTCCAGAATGGTGGATACCTTTACTCCTTGGATTCGTTTTCCCATTGATATAGGTACTTTGCACTTATAGACGCCTCTAACCTCCTAGAAAAATTAAAGGGCGGGTTCTTGTAAATATTGGTGTAGTTAACAGGGATTCCATGAGCAGGTCAGTGAAACGAAAACCTTAACTAGGCAAGTTTGGCAAGAGTTGCCTTTATGACTCATAGTTCCACTGGCTTTTTTTTAGAAAAAAATGTCATCATCATCTGTATCTTGTTTCAGGAAAAACTAAAGAGAATGGTGACATTTCCCTAGCAAGGCCTTAAGCTGATATATGCTACATCTGATGTGATGACAGCTTGTAAAATGGACATGCTGTATATCTGCTTCTTGTCCACAGGACCTGTTGTCCAGAAAGCAAACTCTTTCCTTTTTCAGGTGGTATGTTTTAGTGTTAGAGGGATCGTTTACTGAACATATGGAAATAGCATTCGCGTGTGTAGACGGCATACACGTGTGAACGATGATTTCAGAAATCCATTCTTTATACATGTAGATTCCCAGGATGCAGAGATTTTAAGAGGGCATAGCATGAGTGTGTTTGGGGATGTCTGTGGGGAATATACTAATATTTTTTAAAAACTTACCTGTTAGTTTTTGCACCAGCTTCAAGTCAAGCATAGATTTTGTCAAAGTGCTGGTTTTAGCCAGGATTTGAAACAAATAATAAAGGAGGTAATTGTGTGTAACATCATGGGAGATTTATTGGCCTGGAAAATGTTATGTTCAACTGATAAGTATTAAGGTAATAAATATGCCACCGTACAAAACACAAAACCAACATCCTTACGCAAACGAAAGCACATAAAACAGCAATTATAGCACATCAGCAATTTTACATTTTTATAGATATCCCCTACCCCTCCAATCCACCCCCTAGCCCTCCCAGAACAGTGCCCCCAGTGGTGCGGGTTCCTAATGCCACCACTGGGGAGATGACAATGGGCCCAGATCTAAAAGAAGACAGAGAAGAGGGAAACAGCATCACCCCCCCCCCCTACACACACACTTTCACACCACAAACACTTCTAATACCTCTGCCATACAAACTCCCTCAACCCCACATACTCCACCTCCCCCCTACTCTACCATGGCCATGCAAACCCTCCCCCCCCCCACCCCAGCCATCAGGCCCTACCAGCAACTCTATAAGTTATTCAGTACCAGATCGCGCACCCTAGGTGACAACATGTCCAAAAACGCAAGGACCCGAGCCTTCTTCCTCAACACCCAAAAACAGTCATACTGTATGATTTGATGAAGAGCATTCTGTCCAGCCCGCACACAGCTTCGTATTCAGCTGAGCCTTTTGTAGTATACGGGAGGAACTGGGAATGTCCCAGTCTGGAAGTTTCAATTCCTTCCTTTATGATCCTTGCAGAATGGGGCTTCAAATCTCCCAATATTTGGGTTTATTTTAGTACATCAACAAAATTTAGAAAATATTGAGACTGCCTCAGTTATCTATGCTTAATAAGTGATAAGGTTTCTGAAAATTGTGAGAAGCAGTTAGAATACCGCAGAAAAATGGAACAAAATGCATCTGTGATCCCTCTGACTCCTTCTTATTCTTCTCATTTTTGGCTTATCAGTCCCAAGATGGAAGAAAGCAAGCATGCCTCAATTCATTAGAGAGGGAAGAGGACCTCCTGAATATTGTGTCTTTGCCTTACCCAAGTAAGTTCAGTAAACGGTTACAGGAGGTGAAATGCTATTGTGTGGCTAGTTGGCATTGCTAGATCTATTTCCAGATGAATAAATGCACGGTCTCTAAATATGCACTCATATCAGATCTATAGTTTGCCAGTATATATTTAACAAATTAGCATAAGGGATATACTGAGCTTTTCAGCCTTGTAATTAACTTTTTAAGGGCAAGTACTTTTACAAAAATCTACTGAATCGGCTCAAACACCAGGGAATGTATTTGTGATGTACAGATTCTAACTTATCTGCTGTAGATACTTTTGGTCCTTGGAATGCAAGAGACACTTGACCCTGCTGATGAAACACTTGTCACTTGTTAATCTTTGTTGGCTATTGCTATAATCGGGGGTTCTTAAACAGCATCTATCATTAGCTGACTAGCTGTAGTGTATCCCCAAGTACTAAGCTGCCAACATGTAGTTGTCAGGTAAGTCCAGGGCCTGCCTGTGATGTATAAGCCAGAGATAACTGAGGTGTTGCTCACCACCATTAGTTGCTGCAGACGGAAAGCAGGAAAGTGTCTCTGTTATGCATCTTCTGAACAAACTGGAGGATTGCGTCATGCAGACAGGATTTTCAGTTGCACAGTGTGCTAGACAGATAATTCCAAGTGATTGCAAATATACTGTTCATTTTACATAGTCTGACAGAAGAGGCATTTGACATCCAAACACTTCTTTCTCAGTATAAGATATTATAGCTAAATGATTGTTGAATAATATTTTCTTGTCTATTCCATCCTCATTTGAGTCTCCTATTAGAAAATTTGGCATAAAGTCAGGGAAGGGGGCATGGATATTGGGTTTAATGTTGGTCGTGTAAGAATCATAGAGGAAGATGATGAGACTTGAAGTGGATATGAGCAGATTCTGGGATATGGAGGGTGGTGGTAGGAAAAGAGTTGAGCAGTCAGTAAAAATCAAGAAAAGGAGGATGGGAGTTAGTGTTGGGTAGCATTTGGAAATCTGTATGTTCATCTACCACAAGTGGAAAAACTAAACAAGAGGCGTCGGAACGCCATGTTCTGGGGGGGGGGGGGGGCAAAGCTCCTTGCCTGCGCCAGCCAAAGTCCATGCGGCTCCGATCGCTGGTCTTCCCCTACTTCTGCCCGCAGGTGTTCAAATGTGACTTATATTCCAGTTTCATTTATAATCCTTCTCTTTAAAGTCCATACAAAATTGGATAAGACAGATGGTATCCAATTTGGTATTTGTGTCTGTCATCTCACTGAATCACTAGTCAATCCTGAAATGGGTTGGGGTTCCCGGTGTAGGGGCATCTATTCCCTCTCTTGGCAAGGTATGGCAGTCTCTCTCCTCCTCTATGGGATCCTTCATTCACAGGCACACCTCTTGCCATAGGCAGCAGAATGGGATGGGCCACTGGAGCCATGGCCCCACCAATATTTTATTTACAGTAATACAGTATTGGCAATTAGAAAGCTTTGGACGAGGTCAAAGATTGGCTTGTTTGGCCCCTCCAACTGAAAAATTGTTCTGCTGCCCCTGTCTCTTGCAGACAGGAGGTCTCACCAAATACCTTCTCTAATTAAACTCCAAGCCAGGGCTTCTCCTTCTACTCCAATCCATTGCCTGGTTTGATACTCTTAATAAGGCCCTCGAAAAAGTGGCTCCCACTACAACTCAATCTTGCTCTTTATATAGAACTCAAAAATGGTTTCATGAAGGTTTGCAGCTCACTAAATGACATTTGCATTCCGTGGAAAGATGGTGGTGAAAAAGTAGGTCTGATTCTGACCTTTTAAATTTTAAAAGCTGTCACTCATATTACCAGGCACAAATTCTTATGGCGAAGAAAGACTACTTCTCGTTCATAATCAACTCATCTCCTAACTCTACTTGAGCAATCTTTTCAGTTTTTAACAAGCTTTAATCTTTTAAGTTGATAGATTGTGGGATCAAGGTAGAGGGGTTATTGCAATTTCACTGGACCTTTCCACGGCATTTGACCTAGTAGATCACAATCTGTTGCTGAATTGATTGTATGATTCTGGACTTCGAGGTGCAGTCCTCTCATGGTTCCATTCTTTCCTTTTGGCTTGCTCCTTTAAATAACATATCCAAGATTCATTGTCCTCCTCAGACACTTTTCATTGTGGAGTTCCTCAGGGCTCGACTTTATCACCCTCTCTTTTCAATGTTTTCTTGAGCCCTCTTACCGCACTTATTCAGAGCATGGGTGTTTCAAATTACATTTACATGGATGATATTTTCCTAGTGTTCCCTACCGATGAACTCTCACCAGATATTTCGCAGATCAATGTGTGTCTAGACCAGGTTGCTTCTTGGCTGGACTGCAATTCACTAAAATTAAATCCATCTAAAACTACAGCAATATAGTTTACAAATTCATTACAGATCCCTGTCATAAACCCCAATATTAGAGGGGTACCTATAATGCTACAACCAGCATTAAAAAAACTTGGGGTCATCCTAGGCTCCCAGCTTTCATTATCTCATCATCTGGCCCAGGCTATCCGATCTTCATTTTCTGCACTATGACTTTTCGAGGGGTTCGACCATTTCTGGATCCGGCAGCCCAAATATCCATTCTACTACAGTTATGGCTAAGGTGGATTGCTGTAATGTAATCTATCTAGGAATTCCACAATATCAAATAAATTGCCTTCAGACAGTGCAAAATTCATTTATGTGTACATTGGTCCGAGCAAAGTAATTTGACCATGTAACACCACTTCTTATGCAGCACCACTGGCTTCCTATAGTGTCCCGAGTGTTATTCAAGCTAGTAATCTTTACATTTAAAGCTATTCATGACTTGGCACTGCAATACTTGGCATCATTGGTTACTCTTTATGCCCCTGCCAGAGTACTACAATCGCTCCACAGTTTTCATCTTCACATACCATCACTGTCATTAATTAAGTACGAGACAACCAGAAAATCAGCTTTCTTTACCACGGCTCCAGACCTATGGAACTCACTTCCAGCCAATCTATATACAGAACTGAACTTTCGACAGTTTAAAAAGACATTAAAAATTTACCTTTATGAGATAGCATTTGGAATTACTACATCTCTTGGGTAGACAGTGCTGTCGGTTATAAAGAGTTGGTAGTCCTCGACCTGCAGTCCCTCCCTATGTTTGGTCCTAACCCTACCCTGTTTTCTTTCCCTTTATGTGTATCTGGAGTTTCGTTTGGGTGTTTTGTTTTTTTTATTATCCCTTTCCTGTCAATATAATGGCATTCCTCCCTTTGCTTTTATTTTGTGTTATGCTTTTATGTTTTAATTTATTTTGATGTTCTTTTACTTTATCGTGAACCACATAGTTTGTTTACAGATCTGCGGTATATCAAATAAAATATAAACATATCCATAACCATAGCCATAACCATAACCTGAATCTCTTCCTTGCTCCCTATCAAACATCAAGGTAAAGGAGTGTCAGAAACCTCTGATTTGCACATGCATTTCATAGGCAGACAAATAAGCATCAAGGGATTCTTCACAATGGACACGCCGAGTCTTAGCAGTAAATCTGAGAGACTGAGATCAGACTCCCCATGCCCTGGCTTAGAAGTGAGATTCACGACTGTCGTGGTATGCGCAAAACTAATCCATTTGGAGAAACTGCCCCAACACAAAATAAACCTAGAACCCAGAGCTGGGCTCTAGAAAAATCAAACAACACTCTCTGAATGTAATGTCACTACCAACACCACTATGCACTCTAGGATCCCTGAGGCTGTATATGAATGGACAGGACTAATGCAGCCATCCCGCAGAGGGATAGTTTATAGTTATAGTTTAGTAAGACTTGATTTACCGCCCTAGATAGCATACATGTGGAGCCCAATTCCATAACATGCACATCCAGCCCACAGGCACGTCCAAATTGAAGATGGGCCTGATTTATACCCGATTCCGCAACCACGGGTATAGACGTGCACATGATTCCAGAAATGGGGACATAGATATTTCCGGCACGGCACGCACAAACCACTATGGAGAAACACGGGCTCTCGCTGTCATAACAGGACATGGGTAGATGCAGAAAAAGGCTTGGATGTCCCCACGCTCACTGTATTCTGAAAAGATGAACGTTTCTGATCCAACTCGTCTCCGTGTGGCCACACCTCTGCTGTTAAATCGTGCATCTCCTCAGCTGCTCCTCTCATTGACAGTGTTGTGCTCATGCAACCTACACATGACTACTGATGATACATAAATGACGATGCTAACCAGACAATGTATACTAGTCTTCTGCATGCCCAAATACTGCAAAGTAATCTCAGTGTACTCAAAGATATTATAAAAGCAAGTAGAGTGGAGGAGTAGCCTAGTGGTTGGGTCAAGGTACTTCAGGCCAGAAGGTCGGGGGTTCAAATCCCACTAGAGGACAGCAACCTTGGGCCGGAAGGACTGGGGTTTCTAGTCCCACAGGTGCTCCTTGTGGTCTTGGGCAAGTCACTTAACCCTCCATAGCCCATGTTCCCTGTAAAATAGTTCTCTGTGTGCTGTGCTTTCCTGTCTAATCAATGTGTTTATACCTCAAAAATTTCCTGTCATGATTTGACAATTTCCAATCTGTAATCAAAAACCGCTGCTGATCGCTGGAAGTAGCGGTATACAAAATGTATACTAAATAAATAAATAAATAAGTCAGTCCTGAAATAGCTTGCATCAAAGCCTACATGGTAGTAGAAGAACTCCTTAGTTATGCTTGCATTGGGCATCTGATAACAGTCTTCACAATGCTAAGTATGGACCAGTAGAACTCAGCAAAGGTTCACTATGGTGCAATGCAAAACATATCCCTGTCAATAAAAAGGGATCATCAGAATGAGAGCATGCAACAGTGCAAACAGCACTAATACATGCCCAAAAGCACCATTATCGGTCTCTACAAATCTGCACATTTTAGGAGACAAATGATGGTGCTTGTATTAGTGCTGTTTGCACTGTTGTATGCTCTTATTCTGAGGGTCCCTTATTCTTGTCAGGGATATGTTTTGCACTTCGCTATAGAGAACCTTTGCTGATATGTTTTGCCCCATCACACTGACACCTGGTGACGCTGCAGTCATCCCTACGTTCCAGGTACTGGCCAGGCATTCATGTCTCCCCAGAATTGCAGATAAGCACACCAGATCTTCCTGTGCAACATTCAAAGCACACACACATACACTCACACACCCAAACACACACACACACACTCACTTGCAGTCACAAAAAACGTACTTCAGCCATACAAACGTACTTCACCTATCAAGAACTGCTGATCTGCGTTTCTCGTCCAAACAAGAATCTTTTCCATACTCACTAACATACTATTCCTACATCAACCGTCTTATTTTTCAGAACATAGGAATTGTTAGGAACTTAGATTAGCTCCTTTAGCATAAATAGCAAATGTGAACATAGCCAGAATAAACTCTATTGCTCTTATTAATATTTCTGCAGAGGTATTTAATGTTTCATTGCCTTACAACCTTCCCTCACCTCTGCACTCTGTTCTTTAAAACTGCACCTTGTGGTTTTTCAGGCTGCAGACACACCAGTTCAAAACATTCTTGTCACAACCATTCTTCAATATGGAATGCATTGAAGAGCAGAACAGAATTGTTTCTAAGTCCTGGCCTTATTCCACGTTTCCGTAGGAATAATGGGGACATCTGTGGGAAACACTGAAAACACACATGGGCCTTTCCTGAATATGCTTTATACATCTCCGTGGCTGACCATACCCCGTTCCACCACTTCTGGGCATGTTCTGAGATCCCCATGCAAGCACCATGGACGTGCACAGCAGCAATGTTTCAGAATACAGTCGGGATGTTTTTGGCAGATAAACATCCCTGCCACACGTACAAAACCCTTATTTGTGTTCTGGAATGACCTCCTTAGTGAATAAGCTTAAGATGATATGGTCCCAACACAAAGGATTGCTGGACTGGTGAGGATCCTGAAAGGATCTTTACATGTTCATACCATAGAAAAACAAGGCATCAAATAAATATTCATTATTCTTTCTACAGCAGTCGATTGTGGTTCACTTTCTCTTTACTATTCTCTATAGCATTCTTTTTCAATGACTTTCTTTTTCATTCTCATTTTCTTTTTATATTTTCTTCCTATCAGTTTTTCTTTTCTTTAAAAAGGGTGTCTTTTGTAGTTTTCTCTAATTCTCGGTATTTTGCTTAACTTTCATATCCGAAGATGAAAGATATTTGCAAACTGCACAAGAAAATACTTTTATCAAAAGATAAATACATTAACTGTGACTGAGGTGTTCGTTCTTTGACTCTAAATTTGAGAGAGATTGCTTTTATCTGTTTGGTTTTCTAATTACATCTTTACCTGTTAAAGGGCAGGTGGAAGGTGTGTGTAGGTTGCCAGAGAAAGAGGTATGGAAGAAGCTATAAATATGCTGAAAATGTTATCTGTTCTTTTTCAAACATGAATCTACCCTTCAGGTATTTGCACACTGATAACCTTTGGGTCCCAATGACTGAGGCTTAATGCCAGGTATTGCAAAGCTGATAAGATAGGAAAAGATTGGGATGCTCTTGAAAGTATCAGATACCTCAAGGATTTCTAAATATTCCATGTTTTACCTGTTACTGGTGTTTTCTCAGTAAAATCATGTTTTAGCTAAATATTCCCAATACGTTTAAAAAGAGATTGTGCCTGCTCCCAGAACTTGGTAGGAGACCTTTGACTTTTACAATGTTAAAGAGAGAATAAAGGGGGTGGGGAGGAAGATAACCTTAATAACCTTATGAAACATCATGCGAATGAGTGTTTCAGAGTCAAAAGCCTGCAGCATTTCTCCTTATCCATCGAACATTCAAGCACACAGTAGCAGTTTGTTAAACAAAGGATGAATAGGTTATCAAGAGAAATTTTTAACTATTTCTTTGACATTCACCGTATTCTCACTTTCACTGGTGGTAATACTTAAGACACATTTCACTCTAACAGTAGTCCATGTACCATACTAAAAAATAATTTTTCCCCATTCTATGCATTTGAAAAAATGTTTCTTGAATAAATCCCATTTCCACAATAATACACTGCCTCCTATCCCGTGACTGTTTAATTTTGCGAAGAGTCTCTCATGACAGACCGTGTCAAAGATTTTCTGAAAATGTAAATACCCTATCTCGACTGGCTCAGCTTTGTCTACCTGTTTATTTACACCTTCAAAAAATATAACAGATTAGTAAGACAAGACTTTCCCTGGCTAAATCCATGTTGGCTTTCTACCATTAAACCATGACTACCTACATGTTCAGTAATTTTATTCTTTATAATGGTTTGTACCATTTTGCCTGGTCAGGCTCACCAGTTGTAGTTTCCCGGTTCACCCCCGGAACCCTCTTTAAAAATTGGCGTTTACAGTGGCCGTCCTCCAGTCTTCAGGTACCACAGATGATTTTAATGATAGTTTACAGATGACTAAAATCTTTCTTATTCACTGAAGTCCTTCTCACTCATTCCTCCTTTCATTCAAAACATTCACTTCTCTCACCAAAGTATCCAAAAACATTCAGAATCAGGGCCCTGATACCACACACACTCAGGGCCATACCAAGCTATAATTGTGCCCTGTGCAATTTGCCCATTTGGCGCACCCCTCCCCCATCTCACCCATACCTCCATATCCAGACGGCTTCCTACCCTTGCCCTGCTACTTCAAATTTAAAAAAACAAACACGCAGGTCTTTTGACTTCATGCTTATACACAAATCTGATCCCTCACATCAGAGGAGGGAAGGACTAGACCAGCCATTCAAAGGCAGGTCTTTGCAACTCCTCTGATGTGACCTACATCCGAGAAGGGAGGGAGGGACCGGACCTGCATACAAATGCCGAGTTGGAAAGACCCAGGTGGTATTTTCTTTTTTAAATTTGAAGTCAGGTCTGCTCCGCTGCTGCCGGTGCCGCCACCGCTGAGAAAACAAAAATTGGCAACGGCAAGGCAACAGCAGGCAATGTGGGGGGGGGGGGAGCCGAGGCAGGCAACCCGAAATGCACCCCTAATACTTTGGGTCCTGCGCAGCTGTACCACTTGCACAGGGCTAGGTATGGCGCTGCACATACTAACATGTATCTACCTTCATCTACATCCAAGCTCAAACTGCCAACTCAAAAACCTCATCACACACATTCTAAACAGCATTCCATTCATGTCCCTACCACTGCTGATGTCATTAAATAAATCCTACCACCACCTACTAACTTACCTAATCTTCTTTATTTCTTCAGTATTTATAGATATTTCTTCTGTCTGGCACTTTTGAGGATTTTACATGCAGGTTTCCTTTTCTGTCTGACAGCAGTCATGTTTTTTCCTAATCTGCCTCATGTAACGGTCTTCTCAGCTGTGCCTCTTCGCTAATTTGTTGCCCAGAGATATCCCTGCTCCCCCCCCCCCACCCCATCATCCTGGTACTTTGATAAGTTTAAAGTTTATTTTTACATTCAGTAAAACATTTTTCCACACATCTCAACAAAATTTCACAAGATTACAAGGGCACAACTTCTAAACCATTTTTTACATTTTTAGACCATGTTTACAGCACCTTTGCAAATGGATCAAAACATTGCTTTTAATAAGCATTAACATAGTTACATAGTATATAACGGCAGATAAAGACCAGTATGATCCATCTAGTCTGCACAGCAAGGCGGCAAGAGCAAGTGCACCTGGCGCTCCGTGCAGGTCACCCCTCCCCATGCCTTTGTTTAGGGGTGTATCCACAGCTCCATGTAGGTCACCCCTATTTGCTGAAATATAAGAGAGAGTTATGTTTATTTTGATTTTTTCCTGTTGCTATAAAGGGATCCACTGTGTCTGTCCCATGCCATTTTGAATTCTGTCACTGTATTTGCCCCACCACCTCCATCGGGAGGACATTCCAAGCATCCACCACCCTTTCAGTGAAAAAGTATTTCCTGACATTGCCTTTTAGTTTACCCCCTTGCAGCTTCATGTTATGCCCTCTAATTTTACAGCTTCCCCGTCTTTGGAAGAGGTTTGTTTCTTCATTAATATCATTAAGTATTTAAAGGTCATATCTCACCTGTCCCTCCTCTCCTCTAGAGTGTACATATTTTGGTTTTCAAGTCTCTTCTCATATGTCTTCTGATGCAGGCTCCAAATCATTTTGGTTGCCTTCCTCTGAACTGTTTCCTGTGCGAGATATGGTCACCAAAACTGAACACAATATTCTAAGTGAGACCTCACCAGTGACTTGTACAGTGACATTAGTACCTCTTCCTTTTGCTGGTAATTCCTCTCGGTATGCAACCCAGCATCTTTTTGGTTTTGGCCACTGCCTTACCACACTGTTTTGCCACCTCGAGATTCTCAGAAACAATCACTCCGAGGTCCTTCTCCTGGTCCGTGCACACCAACCTCTCGCCCCCTATTGAGTACAATTCCCTTGAACTCTGCTTCCCAAGTGCATGACACTGCACATCTTCACATTAAATCTTAACTCTCAAGCATTAGACCATTCTTCCAGCTTTTGTAGATCTTTCCTCATGTTCTCCACTCCCTCAGGGGAGTTGACTCTGTTGCAAATTTTTGTATCATCTGCAAAAAGACAGACTTTTCCATTCAGTCCTTCAGCAATATCACTCACAAATACATTGAACAGTAACGGTCCCAGAACCGAATCCTGGGACATATCGCTAATCACCTTTCTTTCATCCGAGTGAGATCCGTTTACCATCACCTTCTGTCGTCTGTCAAGTCAACCAATTTCTAATCCAGTTCACCACCTTGGGACCCATCCCTAAGCTGCTGAGTCAGTGTTTTTGAAGTCTAGGACTTTGAGCTTGCAGTGATTGGATTCCGCCTTGGCTTTTATCTCAAACCACACTGTGCTGCTCACATGGGCACCCACCGGGATATTTGACATGCTATCTCCGTTGGTGAGCACTAAATCCAGCAGCAAGCTTTCCCTGGATGATTCCATCACCATTTGTCTAAGTAATGCATCTTGGAAGGCATTCACAATTGTTTTACTTCTTTTCAGATTTGCAGAAGGAACACTCCAATCCACATCGGGTAGATTAAAGTCACCCAATATGATCACTTCCCCCTTCATGGCTATCTTTGCAATATCAATAATCAATTCACCATCCATTTATTTGGTTTGAGTTGGAGACCTGTATTAAACCCTATAAAAAACATTTTACTATTGTCACTGACCTCTCCACACTGCCCAATGGCCATCTTTATACTTGAAACTTTTAATTTGAGGTTTTTAATATCGTGCTAGGCCACACCTCCCAGGCTCTCCTCCACCAAAACACAGCTAATAGCAGCTTCAATATTCACTTAAAAATAATAAAAAAATTGCTTTTATGGGCTCTTTAACACTTGCTTAACATTTCCATGTATTTTAAAACTTAAAATTTGCACTTTTAATTTTTGGCTGTTTTTAAACTGAAGCCGTGCCCCCTTTACTTAAAATGTGATGATTTGCAACTATTTAACCATTTAAAAATGTCAAAGCACTTTTTGGGGCTCTTCAGCCCTTCTCCTTCACTTTTATAACTTGGAATCTTTGAAAACTGGACTTTAATTTTGGACATTTTTGGACTTTGGCCATGCCCCCTTTACCCTACCACAGAAAACTTGGTCAAAACATACATTTAAAAATTTTCAAAACACTGTTTTAGGGCTCCCCAGCCCTTATCAAATTCATTTATATACTTTAAATCTTTCATTTATTAATTTAAATTTCGGGCTGTTTTTGGCCGGTTTTAAAAGCAAACGTTTTTAAGGCCGGTTCTGCCCCTTGGCGGCCATTTTGAAATTCTCTGACTGGCCAGAGACATGCTGACTGCTTCCTTCCCACTTTTTTTTTTTAAAATCACTTACTGCCATTGGCCACAGGTAGTGCCTGAGCTCTGATGCTTTTGTTTCCTTCACAAAAACTGTACCATTACTTCATATCTTCCCCGCCACCACAGGGAAGGTAACAAACCTCCTAGCAGCCATACAATTTTCCCAAAGGGAAAAAGAAACATTCCAGCTGCCATAGGCAGCCTGGGTAGAAACCCCAACACTCAGCCATATAATTTAAAAAATTTTTTATTTCTTTACTAAATCGGGTTTCAATACATTTAAGATCCTATAAATTTAAGATTATGCTTGGGTGGGAGGGAGTCAGGGTGGATGGATGGGAAAGAAACACTAATTGAAAGCTGGCTTGCTAGACAGTGCCCTAACTGACTTTATAAAACACAGAACTTTAAAAATAGACACAGATTTTTTCAGCTTAAACCCAAAGAAGTTCTTAGCAGGTGAAGATTTCTTCCCGTCAAGAGCAGTTTCTCTCAATAGTCCTTCAGACTTAAAATCACCAAGCTCTGGTTGATCTATTTATATCTGTGCTTCTAAGGCTTCTTTTCAATTTCCTTGGTGATTCACACTGCCTTTGGTTTGATAGAGAGAGCCTGTTTGTGGGGTAGAAGCCAACTCCATCCCCACTAGGCTCATTTCTTTCAGTTCAGGCTATCTTTAAAAAAAAGTATAAAATGCAAAAGGCCTATTGCCACCAAAAGCAGTTTTGCTGTTGGCCCTGTTGGGCTATTTATTATTCTCCTTTTTGTTCAAGAAAGCCTGAAGCTAGGGCGTCCCATACATGAGGACATTTTTCCCGTTGTCCATGGAAAAAATGTAGTTGCTCATCTGTAGCAGGTGTTCTCTATGAACAGCAGGAAAAGTCTTCACAGCCCGCCTACCTCCCATAGGATTTGTATTCTCCTCAGCTCTAGTATCAGTTGAGGTAAAATACTGCTGCCACAACAGGTGGGAAGATGTGCACATGCACGGAGAAGGTTCCAAAAGCTTCCAGAAGGAGCTGGGAATACTCTCATATGGGGCTCCATTGGATGATGTCACCCATACGTGAGAATGTTTCCTGCTTTCCGTGGAGAACACCTGCTACAGGTGAATAACTACATTTTCTATGCCAATGACTAGTTTTGTGAGGTGACAGCTTGGAAGGTAAGGGAAGCTAAAGGAAGCCAGATGTAGGGGCTGAAAAGGAGACATTTTCAGAAGTAAAACACAAGTCTAAGAAAGATTGTAGTAAATAGCCCAGCTCAGTATGATTCTTAAGGCTGTGATCTCTGGTAAAATCATCTGATTCCCTCCAGCCTGCTGAAAGGAAATGCCTTAAAGGCTGAAATGAAATATTTGACTTCTGTTCTGCCCCATAAAATATCTCTATTATTATGAGACCTCTTTATCTTTTAAACAACCAAATTGTAATAAAGATTTACAGTAGCTTGTGACTTCATAAAATCAAGATAAATCATACAAGGACATATTAAAATAATTTGTATCATTGAAGAGGGATCTCAGGGTGAGTTTCTCATCCATCATTTCTATGTTTTGAGTAGTGAAGTGCTCTAAGAAACGTGGAGACTGTGCCAAATACTTTTATACAGTGATTTTAACAATGTAATTGCTTTGATAGGCCATAAAAAGTCTGAGAAGGCGGTACATCAAGTAATAAACTAAACTAAACTAAATCCATTCACTCTCAGGAAAAGGACCAGCAGAAGCCTTAATGGGGAAGCAGTTTATCCGTTCCACTCTACTCCGAATTTTACAGACCTCTATCATATCTCCCCTCGCCCGTCTCTTCTCCAGACTGAAGAAACATAACCTCTTCAGCTTTTCCTCATAGCAGAGTAGTTCCATCCCCTTAATCAGTTTGGTTGCCTTTCTCTGTACCTTTTCTAATACCACTTTATATTTTTTGAGATTCAGAGACCAGAGTTCCACACAATACTCAATATGTGGTTGCACCATGGAATGATACAGAGGTATTTTGATGATCTTTGTTTTATTTTCTATTCCTTTCCTAATAATTCCTAACATTCTGCATGCTTTTTGACCGCTGCTGCAAACTGATGAGATTTCAATGTATTGTCTACAATCACACCTACATCCTTTTCTTGGGTGGTGACTCCTATACATAGCATCGTTTATCTATAGTTTGGGTTATTCTTCAATATGTGCATACTTTGTACTCGTATTAAGGTTCATTTGCTGTTTGGATGCCCACTCTCCTAGGGACCTCCTGGAATTTCTCACAGTCAGCATGTAATTTAACAACTTTGCATAATTTGGCATCATCTGCAAATTTAATGACCACCCAGAGGCTTCAGGGGAGCATGGCTTGGCCAAAAAAACTATACACGCATTTCCCATATATGGGAAAACATTTCCCCATCACATTTTACAACAGCTTGGAGGCATTCATGGATTTTGCAAATGTTCTTGTATTGGCCAGGGTTTAACACAAGGGGTTAAGGGAGAAATTTATCTTAATTTTATCCTGTTGTTTTGTCTTTCCTCAAAAAAATCAAAGTTGTTTCCTCAATGCTTAATCGAAGGCACTTATACATTTAAGGGTATGTTTAGTAAACAGTGGTAGCGGCTTCTGTGCAATATCGGAGCCAATATCACACGGTAGCCGCTACTGCTGTTTATTAAACATACCCATAGATATGAAAATGTCCTAAATAAATGGGTAAATGCCGGCCCTTCCACGTGGAAGCTGCCAAGCTGGTGGTGCTCATTTTTCCCACATGTAGATTTTTAAAACGGCTCCTTCCATTGTGCGTGCCGCAAATCCACGTGCATTCCTGCAACCCTTATAAGTATTTTACAGAATGCTCTATATACTTCAGATGCTTTTGTAAAATAGTGTTAGAATTGTACACATCCCGACTGGACGTCTCCTCTTCTCCAGAATATGTACAACTGGCCATATAGCATCTGTATAATAATGTGAGTTTGCTTTTGCGGCATCATTGCTGTTTGATATTATAAATTTTAACCTACTTAACTTTTATATGTTCACTGAGTCCTTTTGGCCACAGAAGCAGGCAGCTGTGTTGAAACAGCAGCACAATTGGGTTGGGAGGCATCATTTTTTGGAACCTTCCTTTGGCTTACCAGAGTCCATTCAAAATATTTATGTTAGATAACATTATATATGAGAGCGATTGTTTGACTGTTGCTGATATTTTAATGAAGGAGTCATTTTGATCACACTTCAAAAAAACATAGCAATGATAGCTGTCGCAGAACAGCTGGAGTAGGAGTAGCCTACTGGTTAGAGCAGTCACCTGGTAACCAAAAGATCAGGGTTCAAATCTCACTGGCACTCCTTGTGGCCTTGGGAAAGTCACTTAACCTTCTACTTCCTCAGTGGCAAGCTTAAGTTGTAGATCCTCTGGGGATATTAAAATACGTACTGTACTTGATTACAACTCACTTTGAAGTGCTACCAGAAAGGTGTTAGCTAAATAGTAAAATATAGTTGCAGCCTTAAATACAAAGCATGGAGAGGCAGTTATAACCTAAGACATGTTGCTGGGCAGCCTAGATAGGCCATGTTGGTCTTCATCTCTCATCATTACAATGTACACGTAGGTAGTGGCATTTATATATGTAGATGCCAGATTTTGCTATATATATATGTGCAATCACCAGCAACTCCATGTGTAAGTGCTGGAATTTCTAAAATTGAACATACTAAGTGAGCCAATTAAGGAGAAGGATTCTGAAATTCAATTTTTTTGACAATTTTGAGGTGGTTTTGAATACCTGAGCGGTAAAATACAAAACCTCACTCCAGCTTTCCTCCCACAACCAGACCCAAAGGAGAAGTTAGCCCACAGTTACATATGACTCAAAACAGCTGTAAATGGGTATCACCGCTTTAATTTATAAGTGAATATTCGGTGCCAGGCCATATCCGGCGATCGACATCGAACATCCAGTTTGCCCGGATGGCATTTTAGATAGCTGCTAGCTGGTTAGCTAAAATGCCTAAAATTAGGGCAGCCTGTCAACTGTCCCAACTTCTGGTGTTTAGTTAGCCAGTTGGTGGCTCTATATCGCCACTGACCGGCTAACCAAAGGTGGCAATCCCGCTCTGCCCTCAGAATGCCCTGATACTAACCAGTTAACCGCAGTTAGGAGGGAATGTTCTGCTGATCATGTTCTAGCCATTTAGAAGATCAGCTAGCCAGCAAAAGGTTTGGAGTATGCCCCCTAGGTATATTACCTTTGCAAAATATGGATGACACATGTACTTCAAAGATATGGCCAAACTGGACCCAGAATATGCCCTCTTTAAATCTGTTCATAAATGTGTAAGTAGCACCCGTTCTAAAATCATTTGAGTCAATATTCAAA
The DNA here is from genome assembly GCA_033557465.1 of Ichthyophis bannanicus. NCBI lineage: Eukaryota > Metazoa > Chordata > Amphibia > Gymnophiona > Ichthyophiidae > Ichthyophis > Ichthyophis bannanicus. The sequence goes on from CM066032.1 coordinate 647,841,600, forward strand.
AATATATATCCAAAAGCAGCACTTGCTGTCCAAATAAATGCTGCTGACTGGGCCTATGCACTAATTTGCAGTGCACTATCCAGATCTGCATAGAACAGGGGTGGAGCAAAGGTATAGTATGGACGTTCCCAAAGTTATTTGGATAGCAACAATATTCAGTCCGGATAGTGAATTGAAAATCACCATTATCTGAATAGTGGTAAATCACCATTATGTAGCTTCAGTGCCAGCCATTATCTGAATAATGACACTAAATATACAGTCGTAATGAGGGCTCCATTTCCAGTTGTTTATCATTTGAAGCAATTAGGTGCTTTCTTGGGGTCAGAAAAATAGAGGTCTATCACTGTATTAGCAGTGCGAAAAAGATTTTTAGTGGCTTTTTAGGTAGATTCCATTTAATGGCACAAAATACAGTTTTCCAATATGTACCCTTTCTCCAAGCCCCAGCAGCAGCATCACTGCCTCCTACTTCTCCAAGCTCCCTCATTTGTATGTTATTGCCCAGCCCAGCCAAGCATCTGCCACCTTTCTGCAGGGCTGCAAGGAGTTAGAGCCATTGAAGGCCAACCAGGAGGAGCAGACCAAGCTGACCATGCTATGTATCAACAAAAGGTTTCAGCACATATGCATGCTGAAGCTGCTGGCAGACCAAGCTCTGCGGCATGACAGGCGTTGGAAGCCCTGAGCAAGGAACGCAAGATGCTGCAAGAAACGGCCAAGGCAGTGCAGGAGGCCAAGCTGGAGGAGCACTTCAAGGACCTGACCATCAACTACCAGCAGATGATCTGCTTCGAAGATGAATACGAGTGAACTGGCACAGTGCTGATCTATGGCAAGAGTACGGCCAGTTGAGGAGGGAGCTGGAGGGTGAGGCCTGGTGCGAGCAGGAAGAGTTCTTCGAATGGCTGCAGGTGGAGAGTGAGGAACAAGCCCAAGTCCTGTGGGAACACAACAAGCTCCTTTGGAAAGCGAGGCTCAGGTGCTGGCACTAAGAGAGCAGGAAGAATGCACCATGTGGCTGGAGGAGGAACTCTGCTAGCTCTCGATGGAAGCTGAGGAGCAGGGGGCCCAGGTCAGGGAGCATGAGAACCAGCAGTGGCGGGCTGAGGACAGCAGCAAGGGGAGACTGAGGAGCTGCACAGCTAGCTGGAGTGGCTGAGCCGGGAGAAGGTGGCTCTCCATGGAGTGGAGCTGGTTCATCCAGGACAGGCAGCAGCAGGTGGTGAAGCTGGACGATGAGCTGCGGGCGGTCACCGAGGAACAACATTGTGTAGAAATCCAGGCCGGGGCTACAGCAGCGCTTACGGGAGGGCCAGCAGGCCCAGGCTCACCTGCCATGTGAGTTCAGAGCCCACTGTAAGCTTATTCATCAACAGGCTATTTTAAGGGTGCTTTATCTGAGTTTTTCAGTTATAACTGAAAAGCAGAAGTTGTAATGATAAGGACCGTTGCTATATTTTAAAAACAATGCCATCCGCAGTGTTTAACTATCAGCTCAGTTATTTATACATTTATGGCAATTTGCACATGTAAATCAGCTTTTCTATGTGTAGATGGCACCATCCTCTTCCAAAATCACCTCCAAAAATATCTCAGTGCTGACACCCATGCTAAAGCCTAATTATGCCACATGCAGTTTCTGAGAAGGTTGCAAAAATCTCACCTTTGATGTCAAGAGTCAGGACAGGATTCCTTTTTGTGAAGGTGTCAGTTCTGAGAAGGTATTTATGACACTGAGAAATAATATCCGCAATGCATCCATGTAAGAAGTCCAAAAGGCGCCTATTTTACTGTTCAGTTCTATACACAAACGATAAAACATATATGGCGTGTATGAATAACAGTATCCTAAAACCCTTAGGAATTTGCTTATAGTTTCATGTTGTGACGAGAACCTGTATTTGTCTCCAAACATATGAACATCCTGTTAAAATGTTTTCATTACATCTTGGAGTATTTAAACCCTTCATAGGCATAGTTAATGTTCTTTAACTCATCTTTCATTTCTAAAGGCCTGACCTTCTGCCCTTTGCATTCAATGAAACCTTTAAATATGGCTTAAAGTATTGAGCACTGCTCTTTTTTTTGGAACCAAAATAATTTTAACAGCCCCCTCCTGACTGGAGTGTCGAGTGGTGGGCCTTAGAGAGCATAGACCTATGTGTGACCCTGACATGCAGCCCAGCTTGGCCCTGCCTCAGGACAGCTTGGCACAGCCTTTGTTGCATTCATTTTCTGGCTGAACTTTCTATGAACCTGAGCCTAAGGGAAGAGAGCTGGCAAGACAAGGCTGTTGAAGGCAGGCTCTAGGCAAACCTATCAGTCTGAGTAAATATTGAACCAGTCCATCAGATAGTTGGGGTTGAAATGAAGCTATCCGGCCAGTGTAAACTGAAAGGATAGGTGAGGCCTCAAAGGAGCAGCAAAACAGTGTTTGTGCTCCCTTCCTTGTTTGTGAACTGACCGCTTGGCTCACCTACCTTGGATGGTGAAGCAGCTAGTCAAGGTGGGTGGGTAGAAATCTAGTTACCTTTCCGAGGAAATGGAGGTATTAGATGGAACTCCATTTTTACTTCTTCAGCATCACAAATATCTCTTTGGAGAAAATCAGTAAGTATAGGGGGTCAGATATTAAGTGGCGGCACTTAACTTTATTTGTAAGCTCAGCAGTGCTATCCCTCTAATTAGTGATGGCTGACTGCGCCAACACTTATGGGCCAGAAATTTTAAGGGAAATATCCAGATAGCTGTGTCAGTTATCTGTATAATTCCCTTAGCTGTGGCTATGTGTGGATATTCAGTAGCATTCACAGTTATCCAATTAGTGGCGATAACAAGCCCAGTAACCTGACAAATGGTTGCACTAACTTTATCCAGTTAGTTATCCAGAGAGCAGGCTGGATTCGTAGATTCAGCGCCGGCGGCTATCTGGAGACCGGTGCTGAATATTTGGATTTATTATAGCTGCAGCGGCCCACTGCCACGTCTGATTATCAGCCCCTATCCATTAAAAGCTTGCCAAAAAATGTATTAGGTTTGACAAAAATATATCATGTTATTTTCTTTTTTTGTCTTATTTTTATTTGTCAACCATTAAAGTGCACTAACGTAGCAACTATACTGCTTTATCCAAAGAATATTTTGCAATTTCAGACTCAGGAAACTCTTAAGTAGTTAAATTACAGTCATAGGTGTAAAAAAGCCTAACATCTCCAGCTACAGTCTGATCAAGAAAAGTGAGAAAACAAAAACAAATGAATTAAAAATAAGAAAGTTCTCAGCTAAATAAAAAAGAGAAAGAAAACAGTAAGGGCCTTTCGGAGATCAAAAGCTCTCACGATGTGAGAACAAATGCTGTAAGGAAAGGGATAAATTCACACCAACTGCTAAGGAACAGATGGTCTTGAAATTTCTTGGCTCTCATTGCGTTTCTCTTAACAGGGAGAGAGGACAGTAGATATTCTTCTTTCCCCTTGACCCCCTCCGTCTTCTTCTGTCTCTGCTTTAACTGTCTTATTCAGTAATTTCTTTCTTTTTTAATCTCTTGTCCTTTCACATCACTTATCATGGTCTCTCATTCATGTTTCCTACATCTCTTCTTCAATAGCTGTTCATTTCTCCTAACGATCTCTTTATCTATTCTTTCGTTTAACTTGCAATTTCATCTGCATTATAGCCATGAGAAATAGCAAATATTCTTAAAGCAATTCCAAAAATAATAGGGAAATAAAATATCATTATTATCACAAAAGTTCATTGTCTTCTTCCATTTCTCTCTGGTAGCTAAACTTCTCTGTCACTTTGATTAGTAAACTTTGTATTCTCTAGGGGTCATTTTATAACCAATCTGAGTGTGTAAAACAGAGTTTCATGCTCTTAAAAAGACAGTTATAACATTGTTCCAGTGATCGGAAAACAAAGCGCCTACTTTTATGAAATATGCATGTAGATGTTTCTGAGGATGCAGAGTGAATGGAGCAGGGGCAAAGCTGACACTTATGGCCATTGGGAGTAATTTTATAAAGGATGTGTCAATTTTGTCAAAGCTTTTTTATGCGTATAACAGGAATTTTATCAAATGAACCCAGGAGTTACGCAAGTAAAAGTACGTGTGGTGACAAGGCGTGTACTTTTACGTGACCCACATGTAGGCGTGTTCAGGAGCACAGTGCAGGCAGAATTGCAATTTATACATGTTGTTTACAGTTCCCAAGCAGGCCTAAATGTTTGTGGCTTCAACCTAGGTGTGGTTCCTGCCACTATGCCCTAGTGTTTTTTAAAGACACATAGACGCTTGTTTACTAAAGCGCATTTGCCAGGAGGACAGGGTTTAGCACACAAATAGCACATTTCCTGATCCCGCAGTAAAAATCCCATGCTCCCCGAGTACCACGCAAAAAGGCAGGATTAGAGCATCAACGAGAAGTCTGCTTCAGAGGGGGAAGGAAGCGGTAGATACTAAGAGAAAGAAACCTAGATGCAGCACTGGAGTGTCTTAGGGGCTGGGGAGCCATTGCTGCTACTGGAGCCCTCGGAGAAGGATGGCAGCAAAGGGCGCCCCTGGAGGGTTGCTGCTCTAAGCGATCGCCTAGTTTGCCTAATGGTAGCTCCGGTCCTGGCGATGTCTCCAAGGCTCGGAATCTCCACCTCACGAAAATTCTTTACTAGATGTATGGAAAGTGGTGCTAGGCTAGGATAGAAGGCAAGCTGAAAGGGGCTGTGACGCAGTTATGTGAATTTACTAAACAAATGGTGGAAAAGGTTCAGAAGTTAGATCCCCAAGTGTCCGCACTTGAGCAGCAGGTGGTCAAAATGGGACAGCAGTTGTTGACGTTGCAGGCCATCAGATCATCTACACTGAAAGATAGCTGGATTTTAAACAATCAGTTAAAAATGTTAGAAAATGTGTCTAAGGCAAAAAAATCGTATGTTTTTCAATTTTCCTGTCACACACCTTTTATCGCTGGAGATCCTATTAAAGAAATATCTGAAGGAAGTCCTCAAGATCCCTAACTATGAAGAATTGTTTTTTCCTAGTATACATTATTTGCCTCAGAAATCTCGCCAGGTGAATAACTAAGAGGCTGGCCTGGATACCGTGGTTTCTTGCTCAGCTCCCTAAGATTGTGGCGGTTGGAGTTCTTTTTTTTCTGGTTCCCGTTTGATTACATTTCAGGGGAGCAATTATATTTTTTTGGACTCTACAATCTGGCAAAATACTACTACTAGTGATCCTTTGTATAGCACTACAAGGCATATGTAGCGTTCTACAGAGACATGTATGAGAAGGTCCCGGCTCGTCAGAGCTTACAGTCTAGTCAAGACAGACAACACATCAGCTGAGGACTAGGATATGTCTAGGGGAATGGTAAGGGAACACATAGTTGGAGAACAGGAGACTACGCGGATCAGGATCCAAATGCAACCTAGTGACCATGGCCTCAACGTATGACAAAATAGCACTCCGCTTATTTCAACTATACTTTATAGCACAAATAGTATGTGAGGTATGGTTGAGGAGGGGTTTTTTTATCTTCATTTTTATCCTGACCTTCAGCTAAGGTTTGTAATAGTGGTTTATTGGGTTGGGGTCCCTTTAAGTAGCTCAGGAAGGACTCATATAAAGTTGCACGTGTGGCGTTTTTTGAATTGGTTTGGTGAAAATCTATGATGAAGCTGTGGGCAGTGTGAAGTAAGGATATGGTAGGTTGTTGTGGGTTTGTGTTTGGTTGTTAGAGCTCTATAGTATGCTTGCCTTGATACTTTTATAGCTGAGGGTGATGTATTAATTTATTTTTGTTTTGTTCATGGTATAGTATTTAAATCTCCTGACGAAGCCGCTGGCGAAATGCTATCTGGGGGCATTGGGAAGTGGAAGTATAATGCTACTGATGACATTTTGAAGACTGCTGGAGTGTAGCAGGACACATACTTGAAGTTTGAGGAAAGATTGGAATCGCTGCTAAGCAGATGGATTGAGATAAGTCAAGCATTGTGTTGCTGTTCCTTCCTATATAAGAACGGCTATGCTGTGATAAAGAGTGATGTAAAAGGAGGAATTGGCATTGGGTCGTTGATGTTCTGGGGATGTAGAATAGCAGAAATATTTCCAAGCTATCCACATAGAAGCCCTGCTGGTTCTGAAACCATTTCCTCCTTTTATGTGTATTTTTTATGATTTTTTTGTGCTATAAGGTGTGATTGAAATAAGTGGAGTGCTATTTTGTCATAAGTTGAGCAATCAATTGACACTCCGAACGTGACCATAATTATTGCTGTAGTGATCATGGCCTGGCATAATTTATTTTGGGGTTTTCATTTGAATAGGAGCTGATCTGAATTTGTATAAAGAGATCAATTAATTGTATGATTGTATAATCATTTCCTGTCTACTGTTAAATCGCCCTCACTCGGATTACATAAGATTAAGAACATAAGAAATTCCATACTGGTTTAGACCAACGTCCATCAAGCCCAGTATCCTGTTTCCAACAGTGGTCAATCCAGGTCACAAGTACCTAGCAGGTTCCCAAAAAGGTACACAGGTTCCACAATGCTTTTCTTGGGATGAGCAGTGGATTCTCGGGTCCTCTTTAATAGTGGTTTATGGACATTTCCTCCGGGAACTTGTCCAAACCTGTTTTAAACCCAGCTGCACTAACAGCTTTTACTACATTCTCTGGTAACGAATTCCAGAGTTTGATTAGGCATTGAGTAAAAAAAACATTTTCTCTTATTGGTCTTCAATGGGGTTACATTGTAGCTTCATTGTGTGTCCCTTAGTCTTTCTACTTTTTGATGGAGTAAACAACCGATCTACGTTTACCCGTTCCACTTTATTCATTAATGAATAGACTTCTATCATATCTCCCCCCACCCATCTCTTTTCCAAGTTGAAGTGCCCTAATCTTTTAAGCCTTTCCTCATAGGGGTATCCTTCCATTCCTGAACTGTGTAAAACAGTTTCACAGGCTTATTTAAAGCTCTATTAATCTTTCACTGAACATACTGTCTTCATGCTTTCTAAAGGCTCCTTTATAGATTGCTAAGTTCCTCTCATATTATTCGCTTTATTCACTATTTTGATTCTTTCTCCAAGCTCTATCATGTCTATGAGAGACTTCTCTTTAGCAATCGTAGGATCTTTATCATACCAGGGAGCTGATTTCACTCACACTGCCTCCCCAGATTTAAATGTTTGGCTGAATTTCTGTCCTGGGTCTTCCAATTCCTATTCACGATATACTGAATAAGGACGCCTTCCACCAGACATGCCTATGCATTTAAAAATAGTATAGGGGGTGAAGTACTTTTGTCCACTAAAGAAGAGCGGGACCTAGGCGTGGTTGTGTCTGATGATCTTAAAGTAGCTAAACAGGTAGAAAAGGCGATAGCAAAAGCTAGAAGGATGCTTGGTGCATACGGAGAGGAATGGCTAGCAGAAAAAGGGAGGTGATAATGCCTCTGTATAAGTCTTTGGTGCGACCTCATTTGGAGTATAGTGTGCAATTCTGGAGACCGCACCTTCAAAAGGATGTGAACAGGATGGAGTCGGTGCAGAGGGTGGCAACTAAAATAATTAGTGGTCTTCATTATAAAGCATATGAAGACAGACTGAAGGATCTTAATATGTACACCTTAGAGGAAAGGCGGGATAGAGGTGATATGATTGAGATGTTTAAATACTTCCGTGGCATAAATGTTCAGGGAGAGAGCCTCTTTCAATTGAAAGCAAGTTCTGCTACGAGGGGACATGGGATGAGGGTGAAGGGAGATAGATTCAGGAGTGATATGCGGAAATATTTCTTTACGGAAAGAGTAGTGGATCCGTGGAATAGTCTCCCAGTGGAGGTGGTAGAGATGAGGACAGTAACTGAATTCAAAAAAGCATGGGACAAACACAGAGGATCTCTAAAGGTAAAAAGGGGACTGTTGTAGTTGTAACCGGGTAGCCGGACCCCCCGCTCACCTTTACCCAATCCTTATCCCCCTCAAACCCACCCCCCCCTTTCCATTCCTTCCCAGCTCGTAGGAGTCCCCCACCGATTCTCCTAGCCCCCTTTTACCCCAAATCAAGCACAGAGACAGTAGTTGGGCATAAACTGGTCGCAGTTTTATTGAACATAACCTCAATAACAGTTATAACAATAATAACACAAACCCTGTGCCCCGCGGCAAGATCGGCCACCCGCCGTGTGATTAGCAAGGTGACTTCTCCGCCGCCCCCCGCACAGTAAAAGCATCGGCCAATTGGCAATAACCCTTCCCCGACTTGGCCGTCTCAGTAGCACAAGCCGGCCGGGTTTAACCATGCCGAAGGCCCCCCGCCCTCATGGCCTGCCACTCCGGACCCCGGGAACCCCCGGGACCCCGCCACCGGCACAGACACTTTAGCCGTCTGTGCCGCCCCCCCAAAAAGAGAAGACTAGGAGGAATAACTGCATCAGCGACCAGTTCCTTTGTCCCGAACTACTGTCTCCAGCACCTCCTGCCAGTCGTTGAGCAGGAGGTCTAACCCAACCGGGGATAGGTGTATCCCATCACCTCGATATAAGCCCGCACAAGCCACTTCCACCCAGGAATGCTGAACCTGGTAACCCCCCTGTGCACACACCCATTTCCCCACCTGTCTATTAATCTTACTCAAACCCCTGGACCACCGCTTCTGACCCAAGCAAGCGTGTCTAGGGATGATGTCCGACCAGACCACCACCAACTCCGGACACCAATGCAGCACCACTGCCAAATCTCTCTTCGCCGCGTTAATCAGCTGCCTGGTAGTCCATGATGACACTTCGTTGCCTCCCAGGTGCACGAGCAGAATCGCTGGCTGCCTTCCGAGCTGCAGCTGCTGTCGAAGCATGGGCAGCAGCTGGAACCAGCGCATCCCCCACAGACCCAGCCATGAGACTGACAACACTGCCGTATCGAAGCCCAGGTTGCGCCCGACCGGCCGCACAGCTGCACGATTCTCCGCCCAGCAGACAAAGGAGTGCCCCATCAACCAACACGCCCGTCCAGCGTGTCCGACATCTGGAAAAGAAAAATAACAGTTAATAACACACCCCCCCCCCCACAATCTCCCCCCACCGGGAGCATGTATCGCCGTAATCATATATATAGTTATCCTTATATATATAGACATGCGCGTTATCCATGATTAGACGTCATAAACGTACATAACTCTGGAATGCCCGAGACTGCCACCGGCCTATCCGTTGGATATGCGTGTCCCCACAGCCGAGCTGCGCTGCACTGGTCGCCGCGCCAATGCGAAAAGAATGAGCCGCAAAAAGCGAGGCGTCCTCGCCCAGATGGGTCAATGCCTTCCGGAAAACCGCTGAAAATTGGAAACGCGTTAGCGCTTGGGAATGCTCATGCAGAAATAAGCTACCCGCTACCCTCGGCCGGACCCGCAAATAATCCCGCATGGCCGACACCGGGCACGTGACACCGCCTATAGCGTTTAGGATTAACCAAGCCCCTTTTCCCATCTGATCGGTCTTTGATCTCGGAATCAGGACCTTAAGCTGCCCCCCGTCTATCCGAACATGCTGGATGCGCAAACCCGATCCCGACCCATCTTTCCTGGAAGCGGCCGCCAGCTCACCGACTCGCAGAGCCCCAAAAAAGGCCAACGTAAACGCGGCCCGAAACAGCACCGCCTCGAATTGAGACTCCACAACCCTCGGCAATGCAATGCAAAGCTTCCTCAACAGTCTATACGAGACGGGACGCCGACGGTCGGGAGGAGACGGATGGGAGCGCTCCCACCCGCGTAAGAGCCGGCGTACCAGAAAGCCTCCCCCGCCCGACCCCCAACCCACCGCCCTTGCAAAGAAATCAAAACCCGCCAGATGCCCCCGGACCGCCGCTCTGGATAACCCAGAGCTCTGTGCCCAAGCAATATACAGCCCGAACAGGTGGTCCGTCACCGCGCCCCACCACCAGCCACACCCCCGCAGGAACTCTACCACCGTATTGCAGCCCCGTCGGTACGCAGCCCAGGTACTCTCAGCCACCGAACTCCGCAACAGCTCTCTCATCACAGCCGGCCACAGCTCCACAATCTCGACGGGACCCGTCTCCCTTCGGTATCCGCTTCCGGTGCAAGCTGCCGAAACCTCTCCATCTGCAAACGAGAAAGAGCATCGGCAATGGAATTAGAATGCCCCGGAACATGGCGCGCCGTCAACAAGAGATTTAAGCGCATACAGCCAAGCACGAGGAATCTCATCAACGCCGCCACCTGCAAACACCGTGGAGTGCAACGATTGACTATACACACCACAGCAGCAGTGTCACACCACCAGACCACCCTGCGATTACGCAATCTGTCAGGCCACAACTCGATCGCAACCAGCATCGGGAACAACTCCACAAAAGTTATATTCTTCAAAAGACCCGACGCCCGCCAAGCCTCCGGCCATCTCTCCGCGCACCATGCCCCCCCAAAATAGATACCGAGACCCACTCCCCCTGCCGCATCTGTATAGAGCTGCAGCTCAGGGCTCGAAAACTCCAACTCCTTTATCACGGAGGTCCCGTTGAATTCTTGCAAAAATACGTCCCCGACTCTGAGATCCTCCTTGATCCCCTTCGTCACTCTAATACGATGATGCGCCTTTGTCGCCCCTACCGTCGCAGCCGACAAACGCCGTAAAAAGACTCGGCCCATCGGAATCACTTTACAGGCAAAATTCAAGGAACCTATCAGGGCCTGCATCTCGCGCAGCATTAGCTTGGCAGAGGCCAGAGTGTTCGCTACCAGTACGCGCAACCGAACTACCTTATCCCAGGGCAAGCGCGCTACCATCAGATCGGAATCTAGCTCCACGCCCAAGAACGTGAGCCGGGAACACGGCCCCACGGTCTTCCCCTCCGCTAGCGGAACCCCCAACTGCCCTGCTAAGTCCACGAACCCATCCAAGAGCTCCTGACACGCCTGGGTACCACTGTCACCCACAAACAGGAAGTCATCCAAATAGTGTACCACCTCACTGCGTCCCACTAGTCGGCTCACAGCCCAGTGCAAAAGGTGCTGAATCTCTCAAAATACGCACATGACACTGCGCAACCCATCGGCATGCACTTATCAAAATAGAAGCCCTCCAAGAATTGAAAACCCAATAGTCGAAAGGACGCAGGGTGGACGGGCAACAAGCGAAAGGCCGACTCAATGTCAACCTTTGCCAGCAAAGCTCCCCGCCCAACTCTCCGGACCAGCTCCTCCTCCTTTTCAAATGACGCATAACGGACCGTGCAATAATGACGGGGTATGTGATCATTAACGGAGTCGCCTATCGGGAAGGACAGATTATGTATCAACCAAAATTTTCCGGGTTCTTTCTTTGGTATAATCCCGATCGGGGACAGGACAAAATCCTGCAACGGCGGCCGGGAAAAAGGCCCCGCCACTCTGCCCCACCGCACCTCCGTATTCACCTTCTCCGCGGCTACGGCCGCAAACCTCCTAACCGACGGGGAATTCCGTGCAACTGAGGACGTCACCGTCCCCGCAATCGGTATAACAAACCCAAACTGGAAACCTGACAACAACAATCTTTTAATGCGCGAGCTCGGGTATCCCCGCAACCACCTTCGCAGCGCTTCCACCCGTATCGGCGTGGGGGCGACGTCAAACACCCCCAGCTGACTTGCCGGCAGCACCGGTTGGCACTGCGGGGCCTTTGTTAAGGCATTTTGCTGCCGGGTGTCCTCCTCCACAGGCGGAACAAGCGTGACGAAACTTGCAATCTGGAAAGGGGCAAGCTGCCCGGTTGAAACGCCAACACACGTCCCCTGTCGCCCCAGCCGCCCCTTTAAGGGGCGTTTGCACCGCCCCGCCCCGAAAGGAACGACTCGTCCCGGCCGGGGATGACCAGCCACCCCTCCCTGACCCTACTCCCGCTGGCGCCCTCGCAGACATCTGGGTAAGCCACAAGTTAATGTCCTGCGTCGCCCAGGTCAGTGACCTGTTCTCCTCCATCTTATCCCGAAACTTCTCATCATAATTCAACCAGGCCCACCCTTCATGGGTCTGGGAAGCTTCTAGGATCATATCAGCATAAGCGAGCATCATGCCATACTGGCCAGGACAATGCTGACCCCACACGCTGGCCAGCCTCAAAAAGGCCCTAACCCAGTTGATGACCGTTTTAGACACCTTCCTAACCCTACCTGCCTTCTCGTCTTCCTTCCGCTTCTTTTTGCTCTCCCCTGAACGCTTCCGGCCATCAAGGAGGCGAAAAATATCGATATATTTCCGCTTCCGAATTTTGCGCCGCAACTTCCTCGGAACCCCCTCCCACAGCTCGGATAAGGTGGCCACATGTTGAACAGAGCTGCGTGCGGCCGCTCCCCCTGCCGGCCCATCCGAAGACGACCCCGAGGACTCTGACGAGGAGGAAGACGATGAATCCGTGTCTCTTCCGCGCCTGCACGAGTGCTTCCGCTTTCTGGTGGCCTTGCCCCTTTTTTCCCACCCTTTCCCCGCACTCCTCACCCGCACGCCCTTTGACAACAGGCAACTCACCCACTGGCGTAGCCGCGGAAGCCTCCATCTGCTCCGTCGTCTGCATACCATGGTCCGTGGCCCCGCTCCGCTGGTGCTCGTTAACCGAAGATGTCGTCGCCACCTCGTGGAGGCTGGAGTTCTCGTTGCGCGGCCATGCTCCGCTGACAACCAATGGTACCCAGCACCGGCCCAGGCGAGCCAGGGAATGTAGCCTGCGGAGACATAAAAGGAACACCCTGGGGAGCAAAACCCATAGACCAGGCAGGATGCCACACCCCCGCCCAATCGGAGGAGGACATGCCCTGACCCCCCCTCCTCCACCCATCCCCATCCCCATCCGTAAACCGACCGTCTGTAGCTAAGCCCGACAGGGCCCCCGTCCCCCACCCCCCACTGGGACCTACAGCAAGCCCCCCCCCATCAACACCGCGGGAGCTACTGGCAGCATGAGCCAGATACCCAGCCGCCCCAGGGGAACCACGCATTCCGCCACCTAGGTGCTCTGAAGCACCCCTCCTCATACCAGTGGTCATGCCCCCACCTTCAGTATCCACTCCCCCTACCCCCTGCTCCCTTTCAAGCCCTCCTGCCGTGCCTATGCCTCTCCCCCCCCCCCCCGTGAGGCCCCCCTGCCCGTTCTCCCGGCTCTCCCCCGAGCACCAACCCCTCGGGCCCGTGCGCGGGGGCCTCCTGCTGGCCTTGCCGGCCCTTGCCCCCTCTCCGACGCTGCAGGAATCCCCGGGCTCCCTGCCAGCCCTGCCCGCCTGTTGCTCTGGGTCCCCGCTCTTCCCCGCCCCGGCTGAACCCTCAGTTCCCTCCCAACTACCGCTCCTTTTCCAGGCTTACGCGAGCCTGGCCAGCGGGGGGACATGGCCCAGGCAATCAATCACTTTAAACAGGCACGCCGCTGACACCTCCCCACAGTCGGACCCACCCTGCTTGGGACCTACACACCCTCACAACTAGGCCCCCGACTTGCCTGGCGTGCCGCCGCAGCACTACACCCGGTGCACTGCTCCGCAGCCGGACTCCGGACCGAACACCCCTCTCGTGCAGGGAGACCCGTTCCGCTCCTCTCTCCTCCGTCGACAGCCTAGAGGGACCTTCGCCGTGCTCCCGTCCAGCGTCAGGCAAGCAAACCAACCGCAACAAGCAACCAGCGAAGCAACCAGCGTGCACCTCTCGCCACGCCACGATGCCGACAGGCTCGGGCGCGCAGAAGTGCAGGCTGGTGGATCCCCCGCACGCGCTCCCGCGGTGGGGGATCCAATCAGTTCAAATAACCCCCTTTTTGTCGGCCAATCCCGTTCGGCCTTGCAACCCGCTCCTGCCGACCCCCCCCCCCCCCCCACCCTTCTTGCTCGCGCCCGAGCAGCACGCGCCGGCTCGCCTCGGGCCGGGCACCCGGTTACTAGCCGGGCGCTCGGAACTTGGCCCGCGCCCTCGTTTTTATGGAAGGACTAGATAGGCCATGTGGTCTTTTTCTGTCGTCATAGTTCTATGTTTCTATGTTTCTATTTGAATACTGCTCAGAAGGTGGCCTTCTCCAGTTGAAAGGAATGAAAGGTCATCAGATGAAGATGAAAGAGAATAGACTCGGAACTAATCTGAGGAATTATTTATTTACGGAAAGAGTTGTGGATGCGTAGAACAGCCTCCCGGTGGAGGTGGTGAAAACAAGAACTACATCTAAGTTCAAGAAAGCATGGGGCTCTCTGAGGGAGAGAAAGGTGTTGTAGAACGTAATTCTTCTTATGGATGGGCAAACTGGATAGGCTGTACGTTTTTTATCTGTTGTCATTTTGTATGTTTCAGGGTCAGTTTTAATACAGGTCAATGATCAAAATGACATGTTATTTATTTATTTTATTTAACAGGTTTTTTATACCGCTTTATCATTTCAGTCAAAGCAGTTTACATTGTAACTTAAACTTGGTAATGTACATTAAACAGGGACATTTATAACTTGGATTTTTCTGAGACAATGACAAGTTGAATGTCAAACAGGAGGTGCAGGTTCCCTTTGCCTATGTGGGGAAACAGCACAAATTTGGGAATTTGTGATTTCTTATCACATAAAAATTCAGACCACATACATACTGAGCAATCAGAACCACATAGCAGACAAAACTCAGCAGGGGTCTTCAGCCCCACAAGTGGTTTGTGGACCATCAGACCTTGCAAGACCTTTTTTGGGCTTTGGGTACTCCTCATATAGATCCGTTTGCCAGAACCAAAAGTGCAAAGCTGCTCCTTTATTGTTTAGTACACCTATTCCTGCTTTGGCTAGGCCATAAACTGGATTTGGACTCTCTACAATTATTCATCCATTTTTCTAATAGCAAAAACCATGCACAGATTTCAAAAAAGGTCCAGCACAATGATCCTCATAGTGTCATAGTGACATCATCAGAACTAGTTCAGTTCTTCCATCATGCAGTCTTCAAATCTGTCCAACTTTAATAATGCAGAATGCATTCAAAGCTTAAGTCACTTAACCCTGAGAGCTTAGAATTTGAACAATATTGAATTTCTGTCCTGGGTCTTCCAATTCCTATTCACGATATACTGAATAAGGACGCCTTCCACCAGACATGCCTATGCATTTAAATGGAGAGATTTTCCATCTGGTGCTCCATTAATGGTCCCAACCTCATTCAGTGTTCTCCAAATACAATACTAAAGTACCTTTATCATTTCTATGTCTTATTCTGCAAATATCCTCTATCAGAGTACATTTCAGTGCTTTCACAACCTCCCACGTCTTCATAGACAGACTTCTGACTTCATTGTTTCTAGTCTATTCCAGATTTATGAAGGGGCTCCTTCATGTCAAACCACCAATAAAAAACTTCCTGTGCAATAGGACCTCAATGTCATTCTTACATCTTCTACGAAACTGATGGAATCCACATCTCTTAAGCATTTTACTGGGAATATGCTCTTTCTAGGCAAAAGTACTTCATCTAGAAGAATTGGTGAACTTCAAATGTTGATCACCTAGAAACTATGCACTCGGTTTCATTATAACGAAATATTTCTATGTGCTCATCCTAGTTTCCTACCTCGCCATTTATCTGGCTACTGCCGCTCAGCCCAGATATTCAGCAGCAGCTCCTATATGGATACCGCTATTGAATATCCCGCTGATATTTAAATGCCACAGCTAACTGCGTGTCTGAATATTGGCCATTTTGAAAATCAGCCCCAATGTCAGTAGAATACACTTTAATATCTCCTTCACCTCAACAGACTTGTCATTCTAGTGGCAAAATGGATCCTTAACCAACTGGCAAGCATCCTCTATTCAATTCTATTATAGAGTAGGATACTAGCTAGTAAAATTAAATCTCATCAAATCAGAGCTGCTGAAGTTCTCTTGAAGACTGCTTTACTGGACAATATATGCACTTCTCAATGCGCTTAGATGAATCTTCAGTCAGCAACAGTGCTTCTGGTCAAGCTGTACTGTCCAACCTGTCTATGTTACTGCAGCAACTCTTGTATCATTGAGCAAGTCATTCCTTACCAATGGCCAAAATACTTATAACATTGAGCTGCCCTGAGCTTGGAAGTCACCCACTTGTGTGCCTGATTCAATCCTGCTCGATGACAGAAAAAGCAAAGTTGCTTTCCTGTAGCAGGTGTTTTCCTGGACAGCAGAATTGATCAGGCACATAGTCCTTCTCATCTCTACAATGCAAATGCTATGATGAGTATTAGTAGTAATTTTAAGAGAGAGAGAGACTGAGATCGTATTCCACATATCTTGGCTTAGTAGTGAAGTTTATTACTATCATAGCATGCACATTTTCAGACTGGTAGCCATGTTAGCCCGAGTAGCAAACATTAAAGAGGCAGGCACCGTATGTTGTAAATGTTCATGTATTACTTCCATCGGTTCCTTGTATTCAGTTCCATGTATAACAGTAGTACTTCTGCGCTGTTAAACATTGTTATATGTAAACTGCTTTGAATTTCAGAAAGAAGGTATAGAAATGTATACAAATAAATAAATAGACCACCCAATTTACTGAGGCATGAGCTTTCAAGGACAAGACTCCACTTAATCAGATACATGGTGGTTGATGGATTTCCACATCATACAACTGAGGCCAATGCCTCCTATAATGAGGAACATTTTCATTGAGGTAGCTGTATTAGTCCAGAGTAGCAAAGATTACAGAAGCAGATGACACCTTATAGTACTAACCAACTTATTGAGGCATGAGCTTTTAAGAACAAGAGTCCACTTTTTCAGATGCATCTGATGACGTGGACTCTATTTTATTTATTTTATTTATTTAACAAGCACTTATATACCGCGGCTTCCGGGGATCAGCTGCGGTTCACAAATAACAACAGTCAACAAAGCATGGTTTGTTTTACATATAACATATAACTATAAACAATGTAAAGTTAACAGAAAATGTTAAACAGATTAGCACGGAACAGTGCAACACTATATACATTATATACATGTACATTTTATGTAGGGTATTATCGTAATGAGCAGTTCAGGTTTTGATGGGGAAGGTTTTCTTTTTCAGTTATAGTAAGATGTTAACCAGAAACTGATTAGCCTTTATCTAATTCTTTTGAGGGCTGGTCTATGTTATTGTAGTGTATTGTAAAAAGGTGGGTTTTCAATTTTTTGCGGAATTCATTAATCTCTGTTAGCATTCTTAGTTCAACTGGGAGGGAATTCCAGGCTATTGGAGCTGCATGTGAGAATGCTCTGTTGTTTGTTGATTTATTTGTTTTTATGAAGTCTTTGGGGGTTTTGAGTTTATTTAATTGACCTTTTCTTTGAGTAGGTTTTGAATGTTCTTTAGTAATTAAGTTACTTAATGTGCATGGTGCCATATCAAATAGTGTTTTAAAAGCAGTTATTAGTGTTTTTATGTTATCCGGCTTTGAATTGGCAACCAGTGAAGGGATGCTAGTATTGGTGTTATATGCTGATGTGAGTGTGTTTTCGTTATGATCCTAGCTGCTGAATTTTGTGCAAGTTGAAGTCTTTTAATGTTTTGTTTTGAAGTACCTACTAGTATAAGATTAGCAAAATCAAAGTGGGGGGTTATGGTAGCTTGAATTATACTGATGAAATCATGTATGTATACAAGAGGTCTAAGTTGTTTAAGTATTTTGAGTTTGAAATAAATTTTCTTTGTGGTGTTTCTGATATGGGTATCTAGTGTGAGATGTTTATCTATGATAACTCCTAAGTATCTCACTTCATTTTTTATTTTAATTTCCTGGTTTTGAAGTGTTATATATGTTGGAGGGGTATAATCATGATTTTTAGTGACAATTAGTACTTCGGTTTTTGAATGGTTTATTTGGAGATTGTGGGCATTTAGCCATAAAGTTATATCATTAAAACAATCTGATAGGAGTTGCAATGGTATGTTAGGGATTGTGAATGGGATGTACATCATAATATCATCTGCATATAGATGATAGAGTACGCCATATTTTTTAAAGATATTGCAAACTGGTTTTATGTATATATTAAATAGCAGAGCTGAAAGCGCTGAGCCCTGTGGTAAACCTGTTTCAAATTTATATGATTCAGATGTTTGATTGCCTATTCTGACATTTTGGGTTCTATTGTTCAGATAAGAAGTGAACCATTTATGAACTGTAGAATATATTCCTATGTATCTTAAGTTGTTAAGCATTATTGAATGGTGAACACTATCAAAAGCGGCTGATATGTCGATAAATAAGAGGATGAAGGCTTTTTTGTGGTTGTCTATTCCTCTTAGTAGTGTATCAGTTAGAACAGTCAGAAGTGTTTCCACTCCATGCTTGGGACGAAATCCATATTGTTGGTCGTCAAGAGGGTAGGATGAATCAAGGAATTCTTGTGTTTGTATTTGTACAGTTTTTTCGATGACTTTTGCTATGACTTTTTCTACTCTTGTCCTCAAATGCTCATGCCTCAATAAATAGGTTATACAAACATAAGATATGCCAGATTGGGTCAGACCAAAGGTCCATCAAGACTAGTATCATGTTTCCAAAAGTGGCCAATTCAGGTCACAAATACCTGTCAGTTTCCCAAAATGTAGCCAGATTCCATGCTGCTTATCCCAGGGGTAGTCAGGGGAGTTACCAGTCCACTTTAATAATGGTTTATTTATTTAACATTTTTTTATATACCGCATTTCCGAAGGTCAATGCAGTTTACATGGAACAATTAATTTAGTTAGAGTTGCATTGAACAGAGGGCATTAACTTGGAAAGGTACATGGACATTTCCTCCAGGTACTTGTCCAAACTTCTATTAAACCCAGCTACAATAACAACTTTTACTACATCCTCTGACAACAAATTCCACGAGTTTTATTAAGCGTTGAGTGAAAAAATATTTTCTCCAATTAGTCTTAAATGTGCTTCATTGTAGCTTCATTGAATGTCATCTAGTCTTTCTACTTTTTTGAAGGAGTAAACAACCAATCTACATTTACCCATTCCATTCCACTTATTATTTTATAGACCTCTATCATATATCCCTTTTCTAAGCTGAAGAGGCCTAACCTTTTAAGCCTTTCCTCATAGGGGTATCCTTCCATCCCCTTTATCATTTTGGTCTATTTCTAATTCCGCTATATACTCTGTAAGATATGGCGACCAGAATTGCGCATAATATTTGAGATGGAGTTGCACCATGGAGCAATACAGAAGCATTATAGTTGTGTTTTTTTTCTGAATTTCTTTCTTTATGATTCCTATCATTCTATTTACTTTCTTGGCCACAGCTGCACATTGGGCAAAAAAATGCAATGTGTGCCGTAGAGTTAATGCTGCCTCCTGGTGAACCAGTATCCCCTGGGTTTTCTTGGCAAGGTTTAAATGGAAGTAGATTGCTAGGCCTTTCTGCTAAGACAATGAAAGGTAAAGTGACTCGCCCAAGGCATGCCAGTGGAAATCAAACCCTGGTTTCTTGGTCACCAGCCCACTGCTCGAACCACTAGGCTGTTCCTCCAGGATTTCAATACATTATCCACAAAGATGCCCAGATCCTTTTTCTGGGAGGTGATTCCTAATGTGGAACCTTGTATCGTGTAACTGTAGTTCTTCCTTAAGTGCATAACTTTGCACTTGTCCACATTAAATTTCATCTGCCATTTAGATGCCCAGTCTTCCAATTTCTCAAGGTCCTCTTCCATTTTTTCACAATTCTCTAGTTTTTTAACAAATTTGAATAATTTTGTGTCATCTGCAGATTTGATCATCTCACTTGTTTCCTTTTCCAGGTCATTTATGAATATGCTAAAGAAAACAATGGGTCAAATAGAGATCCCAGGGGGTACTCCACTATTCACCTTTCTCTGTTGAGAAAATTGACCATATAGCCCTACTCTCTATTTTCTTTTAACCATTTCCCAGTCCACAATTGTACACTGCTTCCTATCTCATGACTTTTTAATTTACTCAAGAGGCTCTCATAAAGGACCTTGTCAAAGGCTTTTTGAAACTCCAGATGCACTATATCAACCAGCTCACTTTGATCTACTTACTTATTAACACCTTCAAAAAATAAAGCAGATTAATGAGACAAGACTTTCCTTGGCTAAATCCATGTTGTCTTTGTCCCATTAAACCATGATTATCTATATGTTCAGTAATTTTGTTCTTTATAATGGTTTCTACATTTTGCCCACTACTGATTTGAGGCTCACCAGCCTATAGTTTCCTGGGTCATCCCTGGAACCTTTTAAAAAATTGGTCTTATATTGGCCACTCTCTAGTGTTCAGGTGCTATAGATGATTCTAATGATTGTTCACAGATTGCTAATAGTAGATCTGCAATCTCATTCTTGGGATGTATGCCATCTGGTCCAGGTGATTTAGTACTCTTTAGTTTAGCAAATTGCTGTATTACATCTTTGCAGTTTATTAACATTTGTTATAATTCCTCTGATACATCATCTTTAAATATCATTTCTATCATGGATAAATTCCCTATATCTTCTTCAGTAAAGACCGAAGCAAAAAATTTATTCAGTCTTTCCATTATGGCCTTGTCCTCCCTTACTGCCCCTTTTACCCCTCTATCATCTAATTGTCTAAATAGCTCTCTCACAAGTTTTTTTGCTATGAATGTATTTGAAAAGGTTCTTATTGTGCATTTTGCCTTCCACGGCAAGATTATTTTCAAATTCTCTCTTTGCCTGCCTTATCAATGCCCTGCATTTAACTTGCCAGAGCTTATGTTGTTTCCGTTTCCGTCATTTGGCTCCTTTTTCCATTTTCTGAAAGATGCTGTTTTAGCTAAAACAGCCTCTCTGTCCTTAAACCATGCTGGCAGCCATTTGATCTTCCTTCCATCTTTCTTAAAGCATGGAATACATCTGGTCTGGTCTTCCAAGATAATATTTTAAACAACGCCCATGCTTGATGTATACCTTTAACCTTTGCAGCTGCTTCTTTTAGTTTTACTTATCTATTTTCCTCATTTTATCATAATCTCCCTTTTGAAAGTTAAATGCTAGTGCATTTAGTCTATAAGGCGCCACCTTTTGCTGCCATTTTTGTCATGGTATGTGCAAAACTAATATAACTAAACAAGTCACCGGAGAAAAAATATTTGATCTCTCTCTCAATCCTTTTTCTTTTTTCACATTTTTACTTTTTTTTTTTTTTTGTAAATATGATGATGACAATGATGTATAATATATTTAAACAAAGGGGAAAAGACCTCAGTGCAGTCCCATTATTTATACTTAGGCCATTTATTAGGCCTTGGGCACTCATCTTCATTGATCATAAATACCCCTTTAAACCTCTAAGTTTTATTTATTAAAGTTCTTCATAACAAAATGTAATAGCTCTAGCTTATCTGAATGCATCTTCCAGCCAATATTGAGGTGGCTGCGTTTCGCAAGCAAGCTGCTTCAGGAGTGTATCCAACTAGCTTAGATTACAATCTCCATTATTCTTGCTTCTCTCCACACAGCTAAATAGGCTGAGCTGGATCCAAGAATTAAATTTATTTATTTACATTCTCTTATATACTGTGCTATTCTGCATCAGTGTGGTTTACATTGAACAAACTGAAATTACATTGAACAGGGCATTATAATTTGGAGATAACTATTTTACAGGGAACATGGGCTATGGAGAGTTAAGTGGCTTGCCCAAGACCACAAGGAGCACCTGTGGGACTAGAAACCCCAGTCCTTCTGGCCCAAGGTTGCTGTCTAGTGGGATTTGAACCCCTGACCTTCTGGCCTCAAGTACCTTGCCCCAACCACTAGGCCATTCCTCCACTCCATAAATAAATTCTTTGTTATCAGGTAGTACAAAGCTAGCACTGAATTAATCTTTGCTGGCGGTGTTGAATTGTCACTTGGCACAACCCTTGTAGTGGTGGATGTGCAAAATGAACCCATTTGAAGAAATTGCCCCCAAGAATTGAATTCCTTCTTGAGCTATGGAAGTAACAGAGACTTAGAAGAGCGCTGCATGTGGGAAGGGCTTTATACTTAGTTCTGAGCTCCAGGAGAGCTGGCCTTGTGCCATGTGATAATATCACCCACTTGTGTGCCTGATCAGTCCTGCTGCCTATGGAAAACATCTGTTACAGATACGCAGCATTGCTTTCTTGCCAACACATACTTGCACACAGAACATATGTAAATGTGTGTGTCTACTTTTCTTGGAGTAATTCGGTAAAGGCACATAGGTGCATATGTTGCCTTTTATAAAACAGATACAACATAAGGATCAGATTAACAGTTAAATAGACTAGGTGGTCACCTAGAGCAGCAGCTTGTGAAGCGTGGCAAAGAGCAAATGCAATCAAAACTAAACAATCAGACAGCCTCATACTCTTAAAGATCCATCAGCATGTATTTCTTACTTACAAGGGAGGCAGCTCTGATGGTTCTGAAGCAGCAGCAGCATCACAGCATCAATCTGATTCTCAAAACTGTATCTGCCTATGGGAGATGGGTCGATACTGGGACCCCGAAGGGCCTCGACACTGACTGGTACTCAAACAATATCGGTACCAAATGCATCAGGGGCAGAACGTCTCTGAAGCATCGCATCCCATCGGTGCACTGTCACTCCTGGAAGAGATCTGACACTTGTAAGATATGGAAGTCAGCCCACACAGAGACTGAGACATCCATGGACTATTTCTCTGAATCCGAGCGTTCTTGAGTAATCTGCTACTATTCTGAATACTTCTCAGGGAAGAAGTCTCCTGAACTCTCGTCAACCCCTCTCCACCTCCTGAGCAACACAAGTCTCCTTCTGAAGATGTCCTTCCAAGAGTTTGTCGGGGAAATGGCTTACACATCCCAGTGCTGAAGAGTTGGAAATCCTCCAGTATCCAGATCCCCCAAAGAAAGTGGTGACACTGCCCTTATATCACATCCTTCAGAGGCTGCAGATGAAAATGTGGGAGACCTCCCTTTCTGTGCCTCCTGTCAGTGGGAAGGTTGACTCTATTTATAGAGTTAAAAAGGCTCCTAGATTCGAGAAGCTCCAGATTCCGCACTTCTCTATGGTCATCCAATCCACTCTAAAAAGAGCCAGAAGTTCCATATCACACTCTTCGGTGTTGCATTGACTATCTTTCAAGAGTGAGGCACCGCTTCGATAGTTTTTTTGCCACGTCCCAAAACAAGCAAGTCCCTAAGTGTTGCTCCAGAGTAGAGTTGTATATCAAACTTACCTTGGATGTTTTCTTCCTCTTTTGTGGGGAGGGCCTTATATACATATAACCACCTATGCCTCTGATAGCGACAACTTTCCTGAAACTCCATCATGACAGAGGCACCATGATTCTCAATGCACCTTCTTGACCCAGGTAACATTAGTTTCCTCTTCTCCAAGACTCGTTTATCTGGAGACCCATTTATCTGCGTAACTCTCCAACCTTGATTTTGCAGGATCAGGGGGAGACATCTGCAACCCAAGGTCAAGTCCCTAGCTTAGAAGTTGAGAAGCTAGAATTCTTCTCTTTGAATCTGCCAGTTGGAGTGGCAGATGTCCTCTTGACTTTCAGGAGAAACTCCACCAGGAGATCTTATGGCTTCAATGACAGAGGCTTGGTCCTAGATTCTTTATCTTTCTTTCTTTATTTGATGGATCACCTTTCATATTAAGGCAGCAAGATGATTTACAATAGCAAATTATGAAGCAAAATTAAAAGTAAAAAGATAAAATAAGAATTAAAACCAATCCAAAGAGAAAAAACTAATTAAACATTAAAGGGAAGCACAACAACCATACAAACTGAAAAACTTACAAACACATAAGGAAAATGAACTAATACAGCAAAGAAACTAACCTACACATCAAACAAGGACAGAAAAGGAAATCAGAGAGGACAGTTGGGCTTTCCAACTAGTGGACAAGAAGTCAATTAGAAGCCAACAGGCAATAATTCCATGTCAGGTCAAATATAATTAAATCTTGAACAATTCCAATTGCCTGAAGATACTGCACTGAAAAATATTTATTTTGTCAGACCTTTAATACCAAATCAGCTCAGATACAGCTAGTCCCAACAGGTCTGACAAAAAAATTGTTTTCAGTGAAGTATCTTCGGGCAATTGGAATTATTCAAGATTTAATTATATTTGGTCTGTTAGAAAATTTGAAAATCTTGATCTGGATCTTGTTGTGGAATAAGTCTACATCAACAAAAATCTGGAAAGACATGTACAAACAAATGTGTCTTTAGTGCTTTTTTAAATTATAGGTGATTAGCTTCAGTTGTAATCCCTAGAGGGAGCTCATTCCATAATAAAGGAGCCAAGAATTTAAATGAAGCGCTATGAGTTATCTTGTAGCTTCTTTGGTGATGTCACCCATTCGTGAGAACTTATCCTACTGTCCACAGAGAATGCCTGCTAGAGGTGAGTAACTTCACTTTCCAAATAGTGGGCCCCATCTTCTTTGCGCTACTAAAATGTGGATGTACTAACTTATTAATAGTTTGTTACATTTTGGTTCCAGTGCAAACTTGAACAGATTTAGCAATTGAACAATCCCATTGTTTTCAGTAGAGATATCACTGGAGCAAATCAATTCACAATGTCTAGATCAGAAATAACGAGAGGGATATTCAAAGACATTTACATGATTTGCAGACCACTCAGTTGAATATTCAGCGGCATTAACATGGTTAGTGCCGCTGAATAACTGTAGGTGCCGCTGCTATACACTCCGATGCTAACCAGTTAGCATGGGGCGTGCTGAGGGTGTTCCGGGGCAGTACCCATCGTTAACTGGGTAGCAGCGATATTGAACCACGGCCCAGTTAGTGACATGCGGCAAAAGTCAGGCACAGGAAACACTGGGCTAACGTTTGCTGCAGAAGCCAACCCGGCGGCAGCTGAATATCACCGCTGCCCGGTTAGCTTGGTGGCAATCCAGGCAACCCAGATATTTAATGCTGGAGCCCAGCTATAGCCCCCGGCATTGAATAAGCAGGTTTAAAGAGCAGTGCTGGTGGCTAGCCACTGTAAGGGCATTAGTTGCCGGCGCTGAATGTTGGGACCAATATATTTGGGCTTTAGATTGAATATCTTCCCTTTCCAAATCCAAGCAAATTATAATTAGATACAATAGATAGGTCTCAAGAGAGCTTAAAATCAAATTTTGTAACTGTTTCTGGGGATAACACAGTCACCCTCTCTGTTTCCTTGGCTTGCAACCTTGGAGTCATCTTTGGTGTCTTTCATTTTCTCTACACATATCCAACAAATAGCTAAAACCTGTTGTTTCTTTCTCTAGAACATCAGTAAAATTCATCTCTTCCTTTCTGAACACATTACCATGACCCTTATCCATTCTCTAATCACCTCTTGTTTAGACTTATTGCAATCTACTTCTTGCTGGTCTCCCCTGGAATCATCTCTCTCCCTTTCAATCTATTCGAAACTCAGTTGCTCACCTAATCTTCCATCAGTGCCCCTATGCTCTTCTCTAGTTACTTCATTGGCTCCCTATCCATTTCGGCAGCCAGTTCAAACTTTTCCTACTGGCCTACAAGTGCATTCACGCATTCTCTTCCTGTACCCTTCCTTGGGAACACCACTCATCAGGCAAATCCCTTTTATTTTTGCCCTTTTCTTCCGCTGCCAACTCCAGATTCCTTTCATTCCACCTTGCTGTGCTATATGCCTGGAACAGACCGTTTGAATCGGTGCATCAGGCTCCACCTCTAGTCTTTTCAAATACAGGCTAAAACCCACCTCTTCAAGGCTGCTTTTGGTTCCTGACCCCCATATTCTCTTGTTAACACCCATATGTTGTTTTCTCTTCCAATTTAAATTGTTTATTATCACAAAAATTTTGCAACCGCAGCTCTACACCAAATATTGACTTCATAAGGAAAACATTATACATATCTCCAAAAAGAACAAGCAGAAAACAAAATCCCTTCCCCTCCTAGACTTCTCCACTCCTCCCACCCACCCACTTATTGCCAACACCCATGTGCTTTAACCATTTTCCTTAAAGATTGAACCTAAGCCCGTGTTTTTCCTGCTTGTGTGTCTTGCATAGACTGTAAGCTCTGTGGAGCAGGAACTGTCTCTTATGTATACGTGTGCCTAGTAGTAAGTAGTAGTAATAGGCAATGGAGATTTAGGTGACTTGCTCAAGGTAACAAGGAGAATTAGTGGAAGAAACAGAATTTAAAATCAACTTCTCTGAGTTCTCAGTCATTTAGTGTAACTAGCAGGCTATTGCTCCAGGACAGAGGAGGTGCAAGGACTGGAGGTGCCCCAGGCAGGCCTTCCATCCCGCCCCCCTTGCTCCCATTGTTGCCACTGCAAACCAGAAAGCCGCTTCGAAGGGCAGCAGGAACGGCACAAAGCAAGAGACAGGAGCCACAATGCAGCGCTGGAATGTTCTAGTAAACACTGCATTGCAATCCAAGAGCCACTGGCACCACTGCAGGCCTCGAGGAGGGGTGGCGCAGCGGCAATGGGGGCCCCTGGAGGGTCAGTCCTGCTGCAGGCCATGACGGCTCTTTTAAAAGTATGATAATATTGACTCTTATTAACAGAAAACGTTTAAAAAAAACATAAAAACTAAAGCTAAAGTAAATTGCAAAACCAAACCAATGGAATGATGATGCTCATGGTGCAAGCCCGCTCTCCTTCAGACATTTTACAAGCTTAAAGCCCTTTAAAGAAATTTTATATTCTTAGAAAATCTTAAGCAACTTATCATGCAAGCTTTATTCAAATAGGTCCTTTTGTAGCTCTGATAACTTAAGAGGATAATTTCAGAAAGCATTTTTCACATGTTTTGCATGTGAATGCATGTGTAAGAGGTGGGCCTGCGTTTTATGTGCTCGATGCAAAGCTAGCATTGCTGGGGGCCGCACCACCTTGCGAGGTACACCTGCTCTTTATGACATTTATGCACATGTACAGATTACCCTCACATACTTGCAGCTGTGTAATGAACCATAGTTGTATTTATTATAACTAGATTGTTCTAGTTATAATGAACTATTCAATTCTACAATCTCTGAAGGAGGGTCAGGGACTGTAGAACATAATAGTTCTTCTGGTTGGGCAGACTGGATAGTTATCTGCCATCATTTTCTCTGTTTCTGCGTCTTTCTTCTACTGAAGGTCTGACCGGCTTGCCCTTCTTTAGTTAATGAAAGAACACCTCTGCAGGCTACTTTACTGATAAGGATCTGGCTATATGGCCACAATAGATAGAAGTAAATCCATTTTGCATCAGGATTTGATTTACAGCTATTTGTTCCTATGAAGACTGTACGGCATCTTGATGTGAGACTGTTGAAACTTTTTTTAAAATCTTGATTGACAGCAGTGGTATTATTATTACTTTGGTATAATGATATTTGTGCTGAGGACACCAGTAAATTCGATTTTGTGTATAAAACGTCGATATTAATGACTGAGATTTCTATTTGTCTCATTCTCGGTCTGAGCTTTGTGTTCAGTGGGACTGCACTGCGCCTTGTAATTTCAGGCACCTAGATGAACTGTTCAAAGGGAAGATGTCTGCTCTAGATCCAGCTCCTGCCTTAGACCTCTAGAAGTGAGTGCTTCTTGGAAATTTGCTTTTATTGTTCAACGGATTTTCTCCTTGTGCCACCAAAAGAGTTTGTTCTGCAAATAAATAAAGGAACCTTACTGGGAAGGGAGGGTATATCGGGACGAGATCTCCCGCTCTCAAATTTGCTGCTGGTCAAGTTTGGCGCAATCAGTAGGCAAGCCTAGGTGGTTGTCTAGGGCAGCAGGTTCCAAGGAGCAGCAAAGACCAGCAGTAGCCGCCAAAATAAAACACTAGATTCTGATGGCCAGACAAACCCAAAGAGTCTTCAATTCTTTTACCTGCGGGGAGAGCGAGAAACACATACGCAGACAAAGCAACTCTTTGGACAATTAAAAGTATGGATGGCATATTCAGCAGCTGTGGCTAGTGCTTGTACAGCAGGTGGCCATCACCGCTGAACTCTGCACCTAGGTATTCAACGCCAGGGCTATATCCGGCCACTGGCAATGAATATCGGAGCTGGCCAGATAGTGCCAAAGCTAACTGGGCGGTGGCTGTATATTCAGCAGCTGCAGGGATGGTTCAGCAGTGAAGGGTAGCTGAGCCTTTCAGGTGCTTAACTGTTGCCACTTCAGGATAACCAGCTAGCAGCTTAATATTGCCGCTGGCCAGTTACCCCGCGTGCCACCCTTCATGCCCTTTAGGGGTAGCGCCCGGGAATATTCAGTGACCCTAACCACGATACTGCCACTGAATAAGCCGCAGAGCACCCCACCTAATGTCCAAGTGTGCATCTGCACAGGATTGTTGTGGGACGGTGGTGTTTAGATGATCGTGATCAGGACTATTGAATTTAATTATCAAAATCTCAGGAGGGAGGGAAGGGGCAAGGCTGAAGGCTCACATAATACCTTTGCACCAGGCCTGCTCTGGTGCTTGCCTTAAAGCTCTCCGTAAGAACTGTGATTGCTCTTGTTCTCTGTTTTTAAACTCAAACTTTAGTGTATGCAAGATCAAAAGATTTCCCTTGTAGAAATCATTAGAAGTTTAGATATTAGAAAGACAGGATTGAATAATAAATTGTCTGATAAAGCTTCTCTTTCAATGTATTTATAGGATTATTGCAAGCCTCTTGTTCTTCTTTTAACTGGTAACAATTTGTAATTCATTGTCTTTCTCTAGTTTGAAATTCCACCACTTTAATAAGTTAATTTCTTTAAATCTGTTTTGGATCCTGGCAATCCTGTTTTATTAATTCCAGAACCTTCAGCAAGAAGAATAAATGTAGCTAATGTTATGTTTCTTAGAAAACTTTAATTTGCTTATTTTATGTTATATTAAATTAGGTTATTTTATAGCTAAGAGGACAAGTAAGACTGAAGAAGAGCAAACTCACTGCTTTTCAGTGTTATATGAGTTCCAGGTTACTTGTCTGTGATCAGGGCCGTCCCAAGGGCTGTGCGAGGTGTGCGGCCGCAGAGAATGTAAGTACAGAAGGGCTACCAATGTCATCACTGGGCTTCCAGAGAGCCCAGCAAGAGCGAGCTGCTGCGCATGGCTGGGAGGGGAAGATGTACCAGCAGTGCCAGTGCAAGCAGATAAGGTGCCCTAGGCAAGCCTAATCCTTCCCTCTCCGGCACCCATTGCCACTCCTGTCCGGGCCTGCACCTGCAGCAATGGCCGCAAACAGCTCTGCGGCACTTACCTTACAACTTCGGCGCCACAGGACTGTTTGCTTCTACCCCTTCCGACCTCTGATGCAAACAGGAAGTCGGCAATGGGCATCGGGGGGGGGGGGCGGAAGTAGATAGCACTGCAGTGCCAGAGTTGTAAGGTAAACACCATAGGGCTGTTTGCAGCCATTGCTGATGCTGCAAGTCCTGAAGAGGAGCCGAGGTGGTGGCAATGATCCGCCCCTGGACCAATGGTGCTCTAGGCAGCCGCCTAGTTTGCCTAATGGTCACACAGGCCCTAAGTTCCAGGTTCGCGAGTCACACATGGTGCATTACTGGCTTGGAACAGCCCTGCCTATGATATATTAGTGGAAGTTCCCAAAACAGTAAATAGAGTAATTAAACAATTTACAGTTGGATCTAAAGTCAAGTTATTTAACATTATCCTTCAGATGCATTTTGTGTCAGGACAAGTACTTCACAGAAGTTCTCCCCTCCGACATATGCCACTAAAAAAAATAAAAAGATTGGAACTTTGACTCAGACGGGATAATCGTTTCATCTGTCTACCTGGTTGCTTGTTTGGAAATTCCAGAGGCGTTCTGAGATAAAAAAAAAAAAAGGTCAGGACTATTCCTGCAGTTTGCTGGTTCTCTGTTTACCCTCTTTTGCTCATTCCCCACATTGTTCCTGTCAGCTACATAAAAGGGGATAAATTTACTTTATATTAACTCTCTACAAAGTACAATGATTTCTTTCCACCTTACTGTCTATGTATCTGGATTTACTTGTGTTTATACTATGCATTTCAGATACAAACATAAGTACTGACTCCGTAGGATTTCTCACTTTTTGCAATTCATAAAATGGATCAAATGTATTTAAAGAACTCAGCCCTAGTTTTTCTGCATGTATCTCTTGGATTGTTTGCAAAATCAAAACAACCACCAAAAATCTGGCATAAAAGATGCAAAATGAAGTGTCCTACCTCATCTCTCATGCTCATCAGACATGGCAAGCTACTTTCGCAAGGTATGAAAGATAATTTTTATTATAACAAGATAGTATAATTTCAAAAATTCAGAAAGGAAAAATAATATATTTAAAAAAATAAAAATAACTCATTTTCTTACAGTCGACCTTTGCAAAAAATACAGAGGTTTCGTACAAATGCAAGTCTGCTAAATAATTGTTTTAAAACCCCTAATTTGGTTGTAGTTTGGTTTTATGAGCGAAGGATTATATCTACAGAATCTGAAGGAAAAAAGTAGTAACTTATTGGAAACATGTTGATGCTAAAAAGCATGATAAATATTATTTAAATGAAGCCCTGCATTTTCACCAATCTGTACTGCCATTTTCCCCACTTGTTAAAGGCCCTTTCCATTTCTATACAATCCCCTAAGCACAGAATTCATTAGGTCATCATAAGCACATCTTCAAAATCTCTGTTATTTGAGGTAGCAAGTAGAAATAGTGTATTCTGCTAAACTACTGTAAAGCAGCAATAGTGCAAAAAGGAAATGTTAGTTTCTATAAAATGTAACAAATGCTGAAAATCCCGGTAAACAAGAGTAGAGGTAATCTAATCAAATGCACGAGGGAATTGTGTAATACAATGATATTTACAAACACATTGAAACTATTTTATTATTAAACAGACCAACTTTGCAATATTGCCCATCTAGGGTTGTGGTTAAAAGTGCAGCGCCCTGCTATGGTGAAGCTCCCTGAGACGAATGCTTACTGGTAGGAATTTGTGTGGACGAGATAACCAGTCCTCTGAAGTCTTCCATCAAAATGTAAAACCTAAGGGCTTCTAAATGTAATCTTCATAAATTAATAAAGAGAATAAAAAGATTCATGTCAACAAAAATATTGAAACCAATCTTACAGAAGAAAAATAGTAGATAAAAAGAACTTGAATCTCTTGAACTGAATTTTAATCTATTTTAAATGCACTTCAGTTGATGCTTCTTCTAGGAAAAGGAACAGCCCTGGCTTTAAAGAATGCAAAGTATTATTTTAGCCCCTGTGTGTGTTTTCAGGAGATGGAGTTTGGAGAGGCCTCAGGTGAAGTGGAGCTGGACTGATCCGACGCTTCACTTGCTTCTTTTCCACAACCCGGGCCTGCAGTCAGCGCAAGTCCTTCTTTCTCTCTCTTTTTCTGTTTCATTCGTCTGTTCTGGAACCAGATTTTGACCTGAGTTTCATTCAGTTCCAGAGTGGCTGCTATTTCCACTCTCCTGGCCCGTGTCAGGTACTTATTAAAATGAAATTCTTTTTCCAGTTCTGTCAGCTGCTTGGTACTGAAATTGGTTCTGATGGTATTCTGCTGGCCTCCCAATCCGTACTCGGATATTTTCACTGCTGAAACAGACAGACAATGAATGAGAGGTCAGAAAGAGTGGCTCAATACTTATTAATGTATTAAGTGATAAAATGTTGCAAAAGATCTATTCCTGCTATCTGCCTTTCCACCCATCCATCTTTTCCTTTATACATATTGCTGCAGATCCATTCATCGGGTCTCTCCCCATGCTTTCCCACAGAGCCAAACAATCTCAATGCTTCACACCCTGCCATCTCCAGAGAAAACACATTGCTCAGATCCATTGCAAAAGGTTACATTTTCCTCTGAAAATAATCACTAAAGGATCCCCAGATTGCCACGCTGTATTTTATTATAAAATCAGAAATGAGAGATTAAAGAAAATTATTTGAAATTCAGCATAAAGATAGTCACTAGGACCACAAAGAGATAATGTGAGAATGATAGAATCACAGCTGGATCTGGACTTTGCAGGAAATTATGAGTTTCTGCGTCCTTCCTGTGCCCACTGCTGCTAATAAATAGCATGTGTTTCTTTTTATTAAGATAACTTCCCTAAGAAAAAGAATAGCCATGCTTTAATTCTAATGCTCTTTGCAATTACTTCTGTGTTATCATCTGGAAAAGAAAGTCCACAGATCTCTAGTACAATTTAGGTTATTCCCCCACTCCCTACAGCTGCAGTCTCATCATAGAAAGTATTAAGGGACAAATCCAACCACGTACTCACCTGATTTTGGAGGATTTCTTTTCACCTTCATCCAGTCAAAAGTGTGGGTGGTGGGAGATGGTTCAAGATGGCAATCAGATTCTTTGTCTTCCTGTAATGAGGGTGAGAGACTGTTGTATGTGCTCTGTAGAAAGCTCTGCTGCTCTTGCTCATAAGGATGCTGGTGGTAGTGTCCAGGGCCTGACATCCCTGCACAGTAGCCCTCTGATAAGGAGCTGAGGTTGGATCCTGCATTGGCAGAGTAAGTGGATGCTTGGAAATAGAATCCATCTGCTTCCGGGCTGACATAGAACTGGTGCCCATAGCCTGGGGTACAGGCCTGGGCAGTATATCCCACAGAGCTTGAGTAAGGCAGGCCGCTGCTGGAAGCCTGGGTTGCAGGAAGAGTATAGCTGGGGTTCAGCTGCTGAAGGTGGTTTGGGACAGTAGTGTTGCCTCCTAGCAGAAAGTGTCCATCTTCACTGTAAGAATCTCCAGGAGTACCTGAGCAGGCAGGAAAGTGCGCCGGTCCCTGATCTAAGGCAGGGAAGCCCTTGGGGGAGTAGGCGCTCATCCCACGGTTACAAATTGCATACTCTAAGAAGGAGTTCATCCTGGTATTGTCCATCTGCCACTGATGGAGGAGGGTCAACCTGTTTCGGGGATTCCTCCTGCCCTACAACCTTTAGATAGTATGTCAAAGCTGTAAAACTTCCAGCCATAGATTGCCAGGCTTCAACTCAGGATCCCTCAGAAAGAAGGCCACGTGAACTCTGGGGCCAATGACCGAAGACCTCCTGAAGTTTGGCAGATATCTGCACTCATCCATCAAACGCTCTGACATTTGCATGACAAAGCTACTTCAATCAAACCCTGGCCATCAATCTGATAGCAACACATATACGTCAAAATCTTTCTTCAAAGCCTTTTAGAGAATAAAAAGTTAGAATTATTTAAGACTTTTTTCAAAGTGTTAAAAAGGCCACAAGTTAGATGTTACCAGTCCAACTGGATCTTTCTTTAATGTTAAAAAAAAGTGGTTTCCTACAAATCGATTTGGCAGAGGGAGTTTGTACAACCTGATGCTCTTTTTCATTATAAAAGTTTCTGTGCAGAACAAAATTGAAAAATAGGCTTTAGCCCATTTTCCTATTCAGAGGCTGAAACTAGCTAATTCAAATGCTTTGTGCCTGGGACCAGAGTCTGAATAAGAGCTATTTAATTTAATCAATATTCTGATGAGCTGAAGAAACAAGGTTAAAAAAAACAATGCCATTTGTTTAAGAAACAGAGCAAAACAATTTGGTAAAATGAAAGCCTGCAAGATAACCTTTAAGAGAGGATCTATGGTTATATTCTGAATAGTTTTGGTTTGTGCTACATTTTCCCTCATATTAGGTTTGTGATTTGGTGCTTAAGGTGTCTTTAAGAAAAAGAACATAACCGGTAATATCTGAAAGAGGGTGAATTCATGGTGATATCTTTCTGATTCAATGAAACTAAAGTGAAGCATTTTCTGTATCAACAAATAAAGAGAGACGTGAACCCAGCACTAGAATGGAGACATAGGTAGAGAACATTTATTTACTTGTTAGTACACGGCAGACGTGAGCAGGAACAAGATGACGCCCACAGTCATTAGTTACTTGTCAGGATATTTACTAGTACCTTAGCCCTGCAAAGAGTCAGCACTTTTTAGGACAAAAGTTGAGTTTATGGCACTGAGCAAGTGTTTTAGTTAAGAGTCTGGCTAGTCTATCTAAAGCTGTTTGTTCAGGAGAATTGTGTGAGCTATTGGTTTTAGGTAGAGCCTCTTAATCGTTTGATAACAACTTTAACCCTGATGAAAAAAATCATAAAACCTAAATAGATTTTGGATTCTATTAATTTTAAAGTTTATGGTTGAAACGTATGAGTTCCATATTATGCATTTAGCCAGTCTTTTTATGTTTTTTTAATTAATTAGTTACCTAGCTGAATTAAAATAGAAGACCCCTTTTCCGAAAATGTATCTTCATATATCTATAGTTAAGAAAGCAAAGAGTTTCTGAAAATAAATATTCTAATGATCAGATAGCTTTAGGAATGAAATGTTTTCCGGTGTTCAGAGTCGGGGAGGGGAGTTAGGTGTTTATTTTATTTGAGATGAAGCAACAACACTTTTTTCACCATAAATGCTCTTTGAAGATTTGTTTTTTTCTATAAATTAAAACTATAAGCTTACTTCAATAAAAGCAATCTACAAAGGTCAATATAGAGCGTTAACCACGGTACACTTGATCAAAGAAAAAACATCAGTGGTATATGTTTTTTAAAATATTAACAAGAACAGGGCTATCAATAAATAGTTCTTTTGGAGTTTACAGCTTGATTTGCTTACGCTTTATGCAGACATCTTTGGGATGTGACTCACCACTGCTAGGAGATGCACAAACTTGAATCGCCATGCGCTGTGGCTGAAAAGAAACCTGACGCTATAGATCGCAAACGAGATATCAGTTATTTCCATCTTGCACTTCAGACGCTTGTAGAATCAGATGCACTTCTGTACTCTTTACTGAACCAGTGAAATCAAGCGTGAAATCAATATATATATACTGGGTAATAGCAACATTAGAGCCAGCGTTTATTGATACCAAATTGCTTATTGCATATTAAGGTCCTCGCTCTTGACCAAGGAGCTTCCTTGTATCATCGGGCTGGGAGACTGGGTACTAGTTTTGACACTAAGCGAACCTTTGTTCTTTTATCTAATGGACTATTTACACTGGAGACTTTCTAACAATTCTTGTATATTTCAAGACAAATGGCTTATTCACTTGTAGATGTCTGTGGGGGAAGGGAGGCGATGGGAAAGTTGTACCCATCGCCATCCTCCTCCACCAAACTTACACTGTAGTAAGCGGAAGTCACTCCACCCTACAAAAAGGGCCTATAATTTGCACTCTACTCCTTTTGCCTTAGTATTTTCAAGGGCAAGCATCCGTGTTGCGTTTTGGATATTGCTGACACCTTTGCAGTGGTAGCTCAAGGCCAGTTGCATTGAGGTGCGGGAGGTATCTCGCTCTCCCCAGAGGGCACTTGTAATCTAAATCTGTACCTGAAGCAACGGCGGGTTAAGTGACTTGCCAGAGTTTACAAGAGTCAGCAGTGGGATTCGACCCCGGCTTCGCTGGTTCCAACCATTAGTCTATTCCTCCACAGGATACGATGGTTCTTTAGATTTCCTCGCTAGACTAAAATGGCAGGCGAAAGCAATTTCCAGGTGCCCATAAATGCATTTGAATGTTTTATAAAATTGGCAGGCATCAACCTCAACTCTTTTCCTCACTGAATCTGTAGTCTCCTCTTCCCTTCCATCTCTTCTACCACCACATCCTCTTCGCTCGTTTCTTGTTTTCTCTTAGCCTTGCAGAGTGAGTTCTTGTCTGTTCTCTGTTTCCTTTTGGTTCTCCTCCGCCACTTTAGTAACCGTTTTTAACAAACCGCGAATGCCTTTATGTAACGAAGTATATACGGTATATAACGAAGTGCGCCATCGATTTCATGAATAATAGGGCTGAAAGTTGTCCACAACAAAAGTACCTTCAGTCCTATTTGTACGCGTTGACAGACAAGAAGAAAATAGTTTTAATTTTATTTCTAGTTTAATTAAGCTTTTAAGGGGCTCTCTTTGGACAGAAATCGAAAGTAGATCATAGGAAATTGCAGCCAGTCAGCGAATGTCGTGGAATGTCGGTGCAAAGAGGTGACGGACCTCCAGACCGGTTTTTTATAGGGCATCCAAACGAAAAATGAGACATACAAGTCGGGATTTTCATACTTTTCCATGTATTTTACAGTAGACTCAGTTAAACCTAGAGGTTTTTGCAAAACACACATAAGGATGTGAAGAATTGCACCTGTAAATGAGGGCACGTTTGAGGGAAAAGCCATTTTAGTAAGAAAGAGTGACATCATTTGGGTATTTTCCTGTGTATGTGCTGATTTTGCAACCTACATCCCTAAGATCAATACTCGCACTCGTAACTAACAGGTTTTAGAAAACTGGCTGTCCAGGATCAGCCAGTTAAGGAGCTGAGTGAAAAAAAACTCATTTTTAAAGGGGTTTAAACACCAGAGAGGTAAACCCAATTGCCCCCTGGTGAAAACCCCAGATCCATAGACCTGTCTCAGAGTAGGTGAAATGATGAACTCCGTAGATTTTTAAGTATTTGTGTATTGCTGCTGGAAAATAGGAAATACAGTCTACTTTTCTGGCCCACCCAAAACATGCCTACAATATGCCCCCTTCCAAAAAGTACCTACTGTAACTTTCACATGTGTAAACAGCAGTTTTCTGAGATCACTGCTTACATGTATAGGGTTTTTAAAGATCTAAATGCCTCTAAATCTTTCTAAAATTCTAAGGAACAAACTAACCTTTTTCAAAGACAGGGAAGTTATAGAACTAAAACACATGAATTCAGCTGCACAAAGGTAAACAACAGCATGTCAGGAAATACTTTTTCATGGAAAGAGCGCTGGATGCCTTCCTGGTGGAGGTGGTGGGGGCAAAAACAGCAATGGAAGTCAAAAAGACATGGGACAGACACAGAAGACCCCTTTTTATAGTAAGAGTATGGCATCAAAGCAAACTTAATTAACTTTCACACTTCAACAAATAAAGGGGGTGGGAGGAGGGGGAGGGTAACCTACATGGAGCGGAGGGTACAACTCAAGCCACCTTACTGGGTAGACTAGATGGACCATGTTGGTCTTTATCTGTCATCATTTACTGTCACTATGTTATTCTCTGTGGATAAACAGCATAACTGCTCACATATGGCTGATGCTACTGATGGACCATTTCCCAACTCCTTCTAGTAGCTTTTAGAAGGGTTCAACCACGCATTTGTGTGTCTTCCTACCTGCTGCCGCCACACCATAGTCTTCTCTTGCCATGGAACCCTATGGACAAGCTTCATTCACTGTATGAGTCCGTTTTTACTTGTCACTCATTTGTAAGCTCTTCTCTTTTTTTTTTTTACTTCCTTGCCATTGCATGCCACCATTACTCTTTGCCTCTTAATTAAGTTTTTCAAATGTTTTCAAGTTTCCTTTATTTCTGCTGTGGCACCACTATATGCCGTATCTAGTCACGTGGTGCAAACTGTTTCTTTTATTTTTTCAACAATGAGTCTTCTGACTTCGCAACAGCTATTTTTCTGGCCAATATGTCCCAGAAACGCACCAGCAGATTCAAAAAGTGTACCCAGCGTGGCAGGAATATGTCCATCATTAACAGCCACAAGTGGTGTCTGCGGTCCAACCATAA
Source organism: Ichthyophis bannanicus (assembly GCA_033557465.1). NCBI lineage: Eukaryota > Metazoa > Chordata > Amphibia > Gymnophiona > Ichthyophiidae > Ichthyophis > Ichthyophis bannanicus. Next base: position 647,879,169 of record CM066032.1, read on the forward strand.
TTCTTCTTCTTGCATTTTGTGTTCACAGATGACAAAAAGAAGGCTTCAAGGTCAATAAATGTAGTGTGAACATATTTTTGGCACTTAGAAGTCCGGTCCATCGACTTCGGCTAAGGCCTTAGGAGCTGCATTAGATGCTGATGGAGCATCGTCATTGAGGAGCTCTCAAACTCAATTAGAGCTGGACTCCTTTAGGTCACCCAGGAATCAGTCTTCCATCAATACCACCCTGAAGAAGAGGAAGGATTTGTTCTTGTCTTCGTTGGCATCAAGAAATAAGACATAGAGTGTTGGGTGGAGATTATGCTGCACAGATACCGAAGTTCATCAGATTGCAATGCTGAGAGCAACGAGGGTGTGCAGTTTCTACCCTTGAAACAACCCTGATACAGTATGAGTACTGCTCACCCGCCTTAAAGACAAATGGGCCATGCCAGACTCCATGAGACTCCATATGACTGTGCCAGTCTGCCAATGCATCCCCTCAGATTCTACTGTACTGTGGAGATGGCAGCCCTTGAGAAGCAACTGATGAAGGGTCTCAAGAACAGAATATTGATGCTCTTCACCATGCATGAGCTTAAAGGCTCTGGCATTGACCATGGTACATTCAAAACATTGATCTTGTTCTGAAGACTCACTGCCCGCATGTCATATTGTTATCATCATCATTACAGCATTGAATATTTGGGTTAGGGGTGAGCGGGCAGGGCTATATGCCATAGTGGCGCATAGCCTACCTAGCTGAATATCGGGCCCGCAGTGTTTACAACAGAGGACTATAGGAATATTATACAACTAAGAACCATGAAAACTAAAAGCAACGTAGAACAAATGGGGAGAAAAAGTAAATACAACTCATTATGTGGTCCAAGGGAGCATTATGGAATCATCAATATTTAAATGGCATAAAAACAGAGAACTCGAACATACCTAATTACATATTGATACTTACAGACCTCTTTCGGGTATGGTAATGGAAAGGCAAAACTTGAGAGACTAATGGACAGGGATGTGTTACAATGCCCCAAACCGACCAGAGCTCTATTGCATAATACGACATAAAGACAGAGGATTGGGGGAAGGAGAGAGGGGGATAGAATCAAATAAACATTATAAATGAAGACTTACTGTGCTGTAACCAAAAACTGTAGATAGATAGTATACAATATGCACTGTCAATCGAACCTGAGAAAAGCCGGAACGATGCTTCGTCAAAGAAAAAGTGTGACTTGAAAAATGATCAAAAATGGGGTATAGCACATTATTGGAACTATTGACTTAATGCAAGATTTGAAAAGCTAAGTAACTGGGCAAATCAGTACAATTATAGGTTGAACAATGTGTATATAAATGTTATATGTGGTGCTATTTATCCAAAACGGCACTGCCAGTCACATAAAGAAGTTGGCAAAGTGCAATATCTCAAAATTAAACCGCAAAGAGATCTATAGCCAATGTGCCTGGGAGATTGAAAAGAAAAAAATAGATGAAAAAGAATGAAAAAGAAACTTATCCAGTCCGCTAACATTCAGTACCTAATAAGAGCATCTAAAGTTGAGCGCCCGCTCAGTTGAGCCGCCATTTAAAAGAAAAATTGGCGCCAACACCTAGATTGGTGTTGTCATAACAACATGATGCTAGCACTATCATCCACTTTGGGGACATTAAGAAACCAACAATAATTTAAAATTATAAGAAGAAATAAATAGCAAAGACTACTAATTTAGAAATCTAACAAAAGCTCTTAATTAAAAAAACAAAAGCATACCATAGGAACCTAATGATCCAGGCTTAGTAGAAGCCAGAAAGAGGAGCCATGCTGTGGAGACAACCTTTTCGGAGATAAGGTGCAAGAATCTGCACTCTGACATGCTTAAAACTATCTCCTACCGACTCACCCTCCACTTCATCTCAGAGGCTTCACAGCAGGGGGCAGTGAAGACCCCATTATTCTGATAAGTGTGTTATCCCACCTCCTGCTACAGTACATCCAGTCCAAGCAACCTGCTTGTACCTGACCTCAGTGGGAGAAGATCCAGCAGTCCCGGCCTGCATCTCAGACAGAGCCAGGGCCAGGTTTTGACTGCCTCCTAGAGAACCAGCTGTGAGGCTACCATGGAGGAAGGAAATTTGGAATTTGGGAGTGAAGATGGATATTGGTTTGGATTTTTTTTCCTAGGTATCGAATGTGGTGAAAGTGGCATATGGAAAGTTGCATTTGATACGACAACTACGTCCCTTCCTGGACATGGGGGCATTGCGCCTTTGATCCAGGCTTTGGTATTGTCCGTGTTGGATTATTGCAATCTCCTGTTTGTTGGGCTGCCACAATACCTCCTGCAGAAGTTGCAGATAGTACAAAATGTGGCTACATGTGTGATTTTGGGGCGCAGTCATAAGCAACCCATAGCAGATGTATTGCATCAACTTCACTGGCTCCCAATGGAGCAGCAATGTGTGTTTAAACTTCTTATGGTGACCTTTAAGGTTCTTAGAGGTCAGAGACAGGGCTATTTGGCAGAGGTGTTGAAATGGTACCAAATGGCTCGGATGCTATGTTCGAGTAAAGGCCATTGCTTAGTGGTTCCCAGTCCACAGTGTACACGATTGAAAAACTAGCGAGAAAGGTGCTTTGCAGTGGCTGCCATGTTCTGGTGGAACAGGTTAACGGTGTCTTTGCAGCAGGAGGAAGATTTGTTGGCTTTTAGGAAGGCCTTGAAAACCTGTTTCCTCAGTTTGGGTAAAGCAAGCGGCAGGGCTGATTCATGGCGGGCAGGTAGTCAGGTAGCATGATGGGGGGAGGTTAGGGATTTTTAGTGTTGTTATGTTAGATCTGCTCTGCTCTAGGGTATTTAACTCTATGCTGCTTTGAATGCCTTAGGGCAATGGTTCTCAATCAAGTCCACTAGGACCCCCCAGGCCAGTCAATGAATATGCATGAGATAGATCTGCATACAATGGAAGCAGTGCATGCAGATCTATCTCATGCATATTCATTATGGATATCCTGAAAACCTGGCTGGCTTGGGGGTCCCAGAGGACTGGGTTGAGAACCACTGCCTTCGAGCAATTGGGATACAAATATTTTAAAATAAATAAATAACATGGCCAATATCCAAGTATCTTACTCGGACAACCTTCTATCAATGGGAGGTACACTGTCTTTGCTCAGAGATGCCCTTTTCTAACCTCTGATTCGTGAGTTCTAAAAATAGTCTGGGAAGGTTACAGATTTCAATTATTCAAACGCCTTCAAATTGCTCACTGGGAAAGAGTCAGAAATCCATTTCACCTCAGCATCAGGAGATTTTCTTCAGAAAATCGCCACCCTATTCACACATGCGATCAAGTCCATCCCACCAGGGCAGGAAGAGTAGACATTTTATTCGAGGTATTTCCTGGTGCCCAAGAAACTGGGAGCATTCCATCCAATCCTAGACCTCAGAGACCTGAACAAATTTCTAGTCAAAGAGAACTTCAGAATGGTTTCTCTGGGCACCCTTTTCCATTTTCTCCAGAAAGGGGATTGGCTGTGTTCTCTAAAGGATACTGACACCCGAGGTTCCCACTAAGCTGTGCTGCCAAAATCAATCACACTTAGGATCGTGAGGCATAGGCACGATCTGACAATGTTGTGTGATCCTAAGCGCAATCCTAAGAGTGATCACTTTGCACTTCCCCCCACCAGCAGGAATGCCGGCAGAAGACTCAGCGCAGCTTAGCAAAAACATTGCTTATATCCACATACAAAAACATCCTAGTCATTCATTGTGCGGATATATCATTTCCAGTATTGCGCACTATCTTTTGACTTCATATCTACTCCTTCCATCTTCACAAAATGTGTCATCGTTGAGCAGCATGTCTACGTAAACTAGGAATGCACGTAATTTCCTACTTGGACAATTGGTTGCTCAAGAGTATCTCCCAGGAAGGAGTTCAGGAAACTGTTCGTATGACCATCCAAGTACTGTTGCTGCCAGGATTCATCACCAATTACCCCAATTTGAGAGAGTGAGATCATACTCCACATATGTTAGCTTAGAAATGAAATTCATGATTGCCATGGTCAGGGCTGGCTCAAGGGTTTCTGCCTCGCATGCCCCCTCCATATACCGCCGCCCCCCCTTCCCTGTGCTGAGCCACATTGCCACTGATTCTGGCAGCAGGGTCAGGGGGCGGCTCAGTGGCAGTGGCAGGCCATGTGCTTCAGTACACATGGACTGCCACTTCTGACCCCTCTGACACAACTTCAGGGGGGGGGGGAGGTCAGAATCATCAGGCCATGTGTGCCGAAGCACAATGAGCCGACCTTGCCTCCAGAATCAGCAATAGCAGGGGCGGTGGTGTGGCATGGCTCTGCTCAGCATGAGGGGACAGCAGGCCATGTATGTCGTGCCGCCCATGGAGGTCTGCCACTCTAAGTGACCATCTAGGTTCACTTAGTGGACGGGCCAGCCCTAACCATGGTATATGCCAAACTAACAGAAAAACAGAGAGGTATAAAACACAGTATAACTACAGAAAGCTAAAGAAGTGGTGAAAGACCAGCAAAAACAAGGGTACTAAAAACTTTAAAAAAGTTAGTGTCATTCACGCATTAAAATCATAAAAACAATATTACATGCATATTAAAAAACATAAAAGCACAACATGTTTCGGCATTCAGCCTGCATCAGGGGCATATTTTCAAAACAAGGTAGAGGTTCAAGCTGCAATCTGCAACATGAATAAACATAAATAACTAAAATTACATTTAGGAAAACATAGCAGGGAAAAAAGAAAAAGGGGGGACCCACCTCCTGGAGAGGACCCAACACACTCCTGGGGAGGAGAACAAGACTTGCAACACCCTCCTAAGAAAAGACCCCATAAGAAAAACATATTAAAAAAACAAAGTGAAAAGGGGGAGAAACAATAAACCCCAAATCACCATTAAAAAGACCCTTTCTGAAGAAACTTACCCAAAAACACATCCGATGTAAAGGACGAAAATAGAGGATGAAGGGTTGTCAAAGCTCACACCTCGGTTCCTAAAAAACTATAAAAACAAAGGCATGGCCAAAAACATAAAAACTCGGCAGGGAAATAAACAAAACAGGCTATCAAAAAACTTTTAAAACTCATTTATTTTTTTTTAATGGTTTTTAAAAGTTATTTGATGTTTTTGAATTTTGATTGGTCATTTTGAATTGGGTCATCCTCAATCTCGGTGCACTGTCAGTCAGACTGTGTTTAGTGAGAAAGCTCTTTAAAAAGCAGCCCGCTGCTCAGTTGCAGCTCTTGCCAGGCTTCCTGCTGGTTTGAATACAATTGGGTACGTTTTCTGGTTATTCTTTGGGCAGTTTTTGCTGACATTGTTTTTAGAAGCTTTGTCTTGCTTTTTATGTATAGTTTAGCAGTTTGTTACTGTGTGCTTCAGGGTTATCTAGCCATTGCACTTTGTGCTGGCACGACTCCTCTGGGGGTCTTTTAAGTTTTTTATTCTGCTTCCCGGTTCCTGCTCACACATCTGCAACTGAGTTTTTTTTTTTTGTTGGCTCACATTTGTGGGGTTTGTGGACAGAAAGGGCTGGTAAGGGTTGATGGCCTGTTTTGTTTATTTCCCTGCAGAGTTTTTATGTTTTTGGCTGTGCCTTTGTTTTTATAGTTTTTTAGGAACTGAGATGTGAGCTTTGGCAACCCTTCATCTTCTATTTTTGTCCTTTACATCGGATGTGTTTTTGGGTACGTTTCTTCGGAAAAGGTCCTTTTAAAGGTAATTTGGGGTTTGTTGTTTTCCCCCCTTTTCACTGTTTTTTATGTGTTTTTCTTATGGGGTCTTTTCTTAGGAGGGTGTTTAAGTCTTGTTCTCCTCCCCAGGAGTGTGTTGGGTCCTCTCCAGGAGTTGGGTTCCCCCTTTTTTCCTTTTTTTCCTGCTTTGTTTTCCTAACTGTAATTTTGGTTATTTATTTAGGGCTCGATTCTGTCCCAGACGTAGATTGCCTCTGTGAGTCCGGTCTGAACCAGTCGCACAGAGGGGTTCGCAATTCTGATCCTGCAGGGCACGTCTAGCCTCGTGGGATCAGAATTGCAAACAAGCATGTATGTGCAGGCCGGGGCTGCGATTCAGTCCCAACCTGCACGTACGTTAGTAGCCCGACTAACTCGGTTAGGGCTTTTAAATGGAGCCGTGGCGCCATGGCATCATGTTGCCATGGCACCACAGCTCTATTTAAAAGCCGCCATGCTGACTGCCCAGTTAAAGTGTTTATTCCCTGCAGCCCAATCCCCGATCCAGCCTCCTAAGGCCAGAGTCGGGCCACAGGGAATAAACCCTTGCCCCCCCCCCCCCCGCCCCATCTACACCCCAGCAGCTTAAAAAAAATGTCCAGGGGAATTATTCCACTTCGGAAGTGGAAAAACATCTCCGGACATTTCGCCAGCCCCAGACATACAGGGCCGACATTAGAATTGGCCCTTTACGTCCAGGGCTGGCGACCGCCCACTTTCCACCCACTCTCCGTCTCCAGGTTGCCCATTCCCCACCCCATCTAACTTCCCCGCACAACTGACAGGGAAGTTTTTGGGGGCAGGAGAAGCCACATCCCTTCGGGCCATCCATCCCCACTATTTGTGGCTCAGAATAACCCCCTTATTGTGTTTATTCATGTTGCAGGTTGCAACTTGTACCTCTACCTTGTTTTGAAAATATGCCCCTGATGCAGGCTGAATGCCGAAACATGTTGGGCTTTTATGTTTTTAATATGTATGTGATATTGCTTTTATGATTTAATGCGTGGGTGATACCAACTTTTTGAAAGTTTTTAGTACCCTTGTTTTTGCTGGTCTTTCACCACTTCTTTAGCTTTCTATGTGCAAAACTGACCCATCTGGAGAAATTGCCACAAGGGAATCTCTAAAAGGCACTTAAGACTGAAAGTGAGATGATTATAAAAATAAAATAGTCTGACGACAAAGGTAGAAAAACGTTTTGGGGGGGATATTCAAAGGCATTTATATGGTTTGCAGAGCTGCAAACTATGTAAATGCTGCTCTCCAGGATATTCGGAGGCAGTAACCCGGTTAGTGTCACAGAATATTCTTGGTTTTTGACCACTGAATGCTCTGACGCTAAGCACCTAGCATCGGGATTCTGGGGGTGGAGCAGAGGCAGCATTGTGGGTTAGCTGGGTAGCAGCGATATTCAGCCACCGCCCGGTTAGCTTCGATGGCGAGTCAGGCTGCCCTTTCAAGTGCCTAAGTTTCGTTGCTTTGCAATAACTGGGCAGCGGCTCAATATTTCCACTGCCCGGTTATCACTTAGTGCTGCCCCCGAAACACCCTGATGCTAGTTGGCTAGCATCAGAGCACACAGCGGCACCCGCTGAATATCCCGGTCAACAAGATGAATGCGGTTAGCAAGTCCGCGAACCACATTAATCGCTTTGAATGACCTCCCTCATCAGTTTTTGGAATTTACATCAGCTGTCTTTATACTGTACACAATACAGCGGAAAACGCACTGCCGTTTCTATTTATCACTGCAAGTCGCAGAATACTCAGAAGTGTTTGATAAGGAAAACAGTCTGCCTTAGAAAAGGTGTTTTTCTTTAACAACGGACGAACTAGTGATTTGCTTTAATAAATCAGGTATATACCGGGGCTCAAAGAGCCTTTGATCACATCTCTTAAAAATGCTGAGATTGTCTCCCTTACTAATTTCACCTAGGGTGTAGAACCAAATCAAAAGCACAGGTTGAAGAATTCATTCATGAAAGAATTTCAGTTGTTGTTTTTTTTTTGGGGGGGGGTTGTTTTTTTTCTTTTTAATGCCTAGGATCCCAACATATCACAGATCTGTAAAACAAGCATGTTACAAGAAGCTTTTGATTTAAAGTAATTTGCAAACTCCTGCACAGTTAGTGGTGTGTCAATCACACCTTTTGGTTCTTCTGAAAACTTGTTCACTATTCAGCTGGCTTAACAATAGCAGCTTGATTTTTTTCTATAAACTTAAAAGCAATATCAGAAAATACGTCTTCATGAAAGGATGGTGGATGCCTGGGATGCCCTCTCAGTGGAAATGGTGGACACAAGAACAATGATGGATTCAAAAATTCATGGGATAAACACAGAGGATCCATAAATAGTAAAAAGTGCTGAAATACAAAAGTAAATGTCCACGATCTGTCTCCATCATCAAACTTGGACATGCTTTTTGACAACTGGAAGGAACGAGTGAGACTCTGCGAGTGTACAGGGAAAGAAACAAAAGAATTTGCAAAAGAAGAGAAAAAAAAGGTTTTTTTATATCAGCAAACAAGAAAAAGCAAGTTGCAAATACACAAATACAGTAGGAAATAATCAGTGTTACTCCAGGAACCCTTGTCGATCAAGAATGGACACATGAAAGGTTAAGGAGGGATGAGCTGAAACCAAAGGATGAAAGGCTGATAGTTGCAGCCCAGGACAGCGGATTACAGACAAGATGGTTCACAGAACGCATAGAAAAAACTAGCAAAACAGACATATATAAACTCTGTAAGAAAGAGCTGAAGACAGTGACTCACCTTATAGCTGGCTGTGAAGTTCTGATGGCAGAAAGTTTCTATAGAGAAAGGCACAATAAAGTAGCAGGCCACGTACACTGCAAATGCTATGGGCCTGATATTCAGAAGTGCAGCCAGCGCCAAACCTTAGACCAGGAATATTCAACGCTGGGACCATATCCGGCTGCGAATCCCGAAAGCTAACCGGGTGGTGGCATTATTTAACCACTGCCCAGTTAGCTTTGGTGGCAAATTTTAGGACAGCCTTTTTTGTGCCTACGTTTCACCGCTAAGGAATAACCAGGCAGCAGCTGCATATCGCTGCTGCATGGTTATCTCTAGGTGCCACCCCCAGATTGTCTCTGTAATTCCCCATTGGGGATTTACAGTGATGGGAGCCACAGATATTCAGTGACACTAGGCATGTTAGTGCCGCCAAATAGCCCGTTCACTCCGATTAACACAATTATCAGCTCTGCTAACCGCGTTAATCGCTTTGAATATTGAGCCCTACATCATTGTGCCTGAAAAGCACTGGGATCATGACCTTAAGAGAATTATGAAGAATGAAGAGGTTATGATCACCTGAGATACTCCCATTCCGACTGATAAAAAGCTGAATGCAAGGAAGCCGCACATAGAGGTAAAGGAGAAAACTCCAGAACGGCATCGATTATAGAGGCGTCAATCCCAAATGACCATCCCATGAATTGTGTTGAGAAAGAGAAGATCTTCGTGTACCAAGAAAGCAACTTATTTCCTAACGTGTTGGGTGCCACAGGCTTGATTTAAGACGAATTTCCAAGCATCCCTTGATAAATCACCCATCTATGCGACGTCTTGCAGACTCCAGAAGGAGGCTCTCTTTGGCATGATGCAAGTATTACATTGAGCATTAGCTGTAAATTAGAGAGGCTAAGGTCGTACGCCACACATACCCTGGCTTAGGAGTGAGGTTCAGGACTGCCGTGATATGCGCAAAGCTAACCCACTTGGAGAAATTGCCGCAAGAGAATCCCTAAATGGCACTTACATCAAAACAAAAGTTAAAAAGCTTTTTGCACTGCATAAAAGGCATGGGCTGGGGTAACCTGCATAGAGGGGCACAGGGGCTAACCTGCACAGAACTGTAATTCCAGCCCTGAAATGCTAAGATACTTTCAGCCTGACCTTAAAGATCTGGTTTACTTTCACATGATAACCCAGAAACGTTTACTACTTTATCATCTTCTGTTCACCCCTCCATCTCTTCCATCGCCTCCACCACCTCACCCCTTCTCCCTGTGACTATCCCGGGATGCTTTTGTGACTCAAATATATAATCTTGCATTATCATCTTTTGTTCATACTGTCCTGTCCTGAGGAAGAAGGTTTTAACCTTTGAAAACATGTCAAAAAATGTATCGAGTTAATCCAATAAAAAGGTATCATCTTTATTAATTTTTTGTTTTTATTTTTATTTTCAGCTCTTAAACAAATGCATGGGGAGAGGATAGGGGAGTGGAGGAGTAGCCTAATGGTTCAAGCACTGGTTAGGAACCAACAGATTAGGGTTAAGTTCCCACTAGCACTCCTTGTGGCCTTGGGCAAGTCACTTAACCTTCCATTTTCTCAGTAGAGTCCAAGTTATCAATGTCCCTGTTTAATGTACATTACCAAGTTTAAGTTACAATGTAAACCGCTTTAACTAAATGATAAAGCAGTATAAATAAACCTGCACAGAGTGGCATTTATAACCTTAATTATTTTATTGAGCAGACTGGATGACTTTCATCTGCTGTCATTTAAGAAGTAATTTTATAATTACCTCCTAAGTTACAAGCCATCAATATGCATAAGTCATGTCTTTTCAATATCTTGCATGCATATTTGGGCTTTTATGCATGCAGTCTCTACTATGTAAGTAAATTCATCAGTCCCGTGCATGTAAAGTTTCAGTGTGGGTATGCATAGGGGCAAAACTTGGGCAGGGTGCAAATCTATGCATGTAGGCCCTGATATTCAAAAAAGGCTGAGCTCCTAAATTTAGGCTGCTAAGCTAGGAACATCAGAAATGCCATACACGGTCAGATCAAAGGCCCATCAAGCCCACTGTCCTGTTTCCAGCAGTGGCCAATCCAGGTCACAAGTACCTGTCAGGTTCCCATAAGGTAGACAGATTCCATGCTGCTTATCCCAGGAATAAACAGTGGATTTCCCAGTTTACTTTATTAATGCTTTATGAAATTTTCCTCAAAGAACTTGCCCAAACCTGTTTTAAAATCAGCTTCATGTTTCTTGATGCTTGCTTATTGTGTTTGCAAAAACTCTAATAAAAAATAAACCCAGTTACACCAACAGCTCTTACTACATCCTCCATCAAGGAATTCCAGAGTTTGATTAAACAATGAGTGAAGAAATATATTCTCTGATTTGTCTTAAAAGAGCTACATTGTAGCTTCATTTTGTGCCCTCTAGTTTTTCTACTTTTTGAAGGTGTAAACCAATGGATCTACGTTTATCCATTCCACTCATTATTTTGTAGAGCTCTATCATATCTCCCCTCAGTCGTCTCTTTTCCAAGCTGAAGAATACTAACCTTTTAAGCCTCTCTTCGTAGAGGTATCCTTCCATCCTCTTTATCATTTTGGTGGCTCTTCTCTGTACCTTTTCTAATTCTGCTATATCCTTTTTAATATATGGCAACGAGAACGGCACATAATATTCAAGGTGTGGTCCCACCATAGAGCAATACGAAGGCTTATAATATCCTTGGTTTTGTTCTCCATTCCTTTCCTTGTGATTCCTAGCATTCTATTTGCTTTCTTGGCTGCCACAGCACACTGGGCAGATGGTTTCAACGTATTATCCACGATGATACCTAGCTCCTTTTCTTGGGTAGTGATTCTTAATGTGGAACCTTTCATCTTGTAACCGTAGTCTGGGTTGTTCTTCCCTAAGTGCATAAGTTTGCATTTTTTACTTGAGTAATCAAACTCTGGAATTTGTCACTGGAGGATGTAATAAAAGCTGTTCATATAGCTGTTTAAAAAAAAAGGTTTGGACTAGTTCCTGGAGGAAAAGTGCACTACCCATTTTTAAGGAGAGCCGTGGAAATCCACTGCTTACCCTAGGACAGGCATTATAGAACCTGTGTACCTTTTTGGGAGCCTTGTGACTTGGATTGGCCGCTGTTGGAAACAGGATATTGGGCTTGATGGACCTCGGTCAGACCCAGTATGGTATTTCTTATGTAGGCATGGGCATTTACACCAGCCCTTACACTTTATAAAGAACAGCAGGCTTGTTCTGGGTGCCTAAAACTAGGTGCCTGGTTATGAAATTATCCTTTTACTGCACTGTTTGAAAATTTCTTATGAAAGTGATGCAGCGTCCTGCAGCAGTCTCTTTCTATTGTTTTCTGTTTCATAGGTAATGTCCTTTACGTTTTTCTTTTACTTTACATAGAATATAAGTTTAGGAATACTCTGTTTTCTCTACAGTGAGTAGCTTTGGAGACCTTTAACATTTCATACTGTTCACTATTATCTGTTGTTACTCTATCGCTTAATAAGAACTAGGCCAGTGCACTGATATTTTTCTGAAGCATTCTTACTAGGAAAGCATTGTTACATTAGGATAACATGGTTTAGCAACATACTGTCACTTTCCCATCTCTAGGATGATGAGTTTCAGAATTAGATGCAATTTTAGGTTCAAGTTGTCAGCCAAACAGACACCATCTGTATCAAATGATCAATTTGAAATACAAGCTGGAGATATCAACCAAAGATGAGTTATGTAGAACTACAATTGTAACCAGTTCCCAGAATACTAGTCATAATTTACTCCCCGATCATCTCAGAGCCATCACCGATGCTAAGGATTTTAAGAAAAATCTGAAAACACTCTACTCTGAACACTTTGGTGACATCACATGATCATTTATTTTTATTTCTACTTTTTTGTTATTTTCCCTTTTTATTTTCTTTTTTATATTCTTATATTTAGGCTTTGTAAATAAGTTAATTTAATATAATCCCTGTTTGTTCCTTCCCTTGTTTTTTGTAAGTTTTGAACTTCATTGTAAAATTGTAACTTCATTGTAAAATTGCCCCACTTAGGAAATAACCCTTACTCCTATTATGATATCGTTACTTATTGCCATATAATTATTTCATGTATGTATATAGTTGACCCCTGTTATCCATGTTTGTACCCCTGTTCGATGTAAAACCTAACAGCTTGTTGTTATGGTCGTTGTGTTATAATGTAAACCGCGCTGATGCCGAATAGTGCGGTATATTAAAAATTGTAATAAATAAATAATAAAATAAATAAATAAACCGCTTTGATTTTAGGATAAAGCGGTATATAAATCCTGTTAATTAATTAATTAACTAAATAAATAAATAAATAATAATGTATGTTTCTGAAACTTTAAAGGAATTAACAATATAGCATAGAAAAGTCGAAAATATGATCACACAAAGCCCTACTGTGGCATTTTGGGCTTGATTATATAACAGAGCAGCTATGTGGCTTTATAAAATACGTCCTCCAATGAGCCCGAATAGCAGTGTAAATGTGTGCACGTAGTCTATATGTGTTCTTGTGTATTTCACAAAATACGTGTCTTAGCTACTACCCCAGGAATGCTTACACCCAGTCCATGTAAATGTAAGTGCACTTTTTACAAACATATATCCACAGACAATTTTATAAAAGCCCTTCTGACATAGAAAGAAGCTTCCTAAAATTATTCTCCATGGGTGTAATAGCCTAAGACGGTGCTCTGCTGTGTTCAGCCGTCTTCCAGGGCTCTAGAATGCTGGAAATTCACAGCTCGGTAAACTTAGCTGGTTACGAGTACTTGCTAACTGGTTGAGTCCCACTGAGAGTGGCATTGAGCAGCACTATCTGGATAGTGCAATTGAACAGATAGAGCCAGGGCAGCTGGTGGTGAAGCTGGGGTGGAGACAGCGATTTTCAGCACTGCTATCCAGATCCAGACAGCAATCACATAACACTGGACAGCAAGAAAGCTGTCAGAAGCCCTGCAGATTGCCTATCTGGACAGTGGCTGAATATCACTGCTATCTGCATAGTGCCAGCTCCGACTGCTAAATCCGGATATTCAGCACCAGCCAGTATCCTGTTACCACTGTTCCCTCTAAGCTGTGCGCACACACACCTCGCCGAGCGAGCGCACACAACTTTTAAAGGAGCGCACAAAAATTACTGAGTTCATGGGTTTTCAAACCTTGGGTTTTTTAAGGCCGCGACTGCACCACCGATCTACTGCCATTCTGTAATTTCCGTCACTTCCGAATCTCTCCTCTGTCTGCAGTGAGTCCCCTGCCCTCACTCCTCTCACATGTGACCGACGATTGACGAATCATGACAGGCTAAAGAGGGAAATAAAAGGGAGGGGCAGCCAGCAAGCCAGCCTCTTTCTGCTCTTGTGCCTGCCTGCCAGCCACGCACCTCCTTGGATCCTCCCTCGGCCAGCCTTCAGTGCCACGTGCTGCCTTGGATGCGAGAGCAACACACCGCACCAGCGAAGAAGAGGAGACCGGTGCTCCGGGACTGCTGCCTGGGGATGGGCTATCGGCAGCGGAGCAGGTGAGTGCTGAGGACATTTCCTGGGAAACGTTATTTCAGCTTCTAAAGAAGGCTGAGGTTTGATCTCCTCTAGTACTGGCTGATTTGTTCTTCGGGCAGTCCATGGTATAAACAGCTTCTGTCATTTTATGTGCAACTGCTTTCTTATGCCCCGGCATGGCGGTTTCCCGCCCTTTATAGTGTGTGTAAGGATAGTCTTGGTGTTAGTTGCTCTTTGCATATCTATGCTTTTTGCATATCTGTAGTAATCTGACTGTGAGTCCCCATGAGGCATCGCGAGAGCCTACACAACTAGTGTACAGGAGGAAGAGGAGGCGGCGGGCCTGGGCAAGGAAGAGCAAGCAGCAGCAGCTCCTCGATTTGGGGTCCTTCATCGTCCTTCTCTATCTCTCCCGCTCGCGGGCTGCCTGCATGTCTGTACTGCGCCCAGCCCCGCCGCAGCCGCCTCCGCCTCCCACACCGTCACCCCGTCACCAGCAGCAATAACCCATCGCCACTACGCTGGATGCAGGTGGTTTTCCCATAGGGCTGGCGAGTACAGGCATAGGAACCCTGTGAAAGAGGGAAAATGTCCTTGACTTGCCCCCACTTTTCTCTCTTCTTTCAACCAGAGATGAGGTGCGTCAAATGACAGAATACATAATTTCTCAATATGCATTCTTTATGTACAAATTAAGCAGTCAGAGGACAATTGGCGGGCTGGGGAGGGGGGAGAGTTGTCATCTTGGAAGACCAGCATAGAAAGTATAGATGTGGGGTGCTGGAAACTAACAGGAAAAAAAAGCAAACTTTGGTTCTTGGGAGACTGTCTGCCTTCATGATTTTGAGTTATGCATAAAGGATTTTAATTGCTTATAGATCAGTGATCGAGGGCCTTAGAAAAAAGGGTTGTGCTGCTGTTTAGGTATAGCCTTTAAAAATTAGATGTTTATGAAAAGCAGTTAGTTAAAAGGTATGCAGAAATGGATTTACCTATTCACAATTCATTGGAGGTTTTATTTTAGTTTTTTACAATCTCCAGGAACAAGCAGGAATGAGTCTTTATTTATTTATTTATTTATTTAACATCTCTTATATACCGCGCTATTAAAATCAGCGCGGTGTACATCGAACAAAATATACTGCAATGTGTACAGGTAACATCGAGTTTACAGAGAACAAGGGAATATAAAACATGGAATAACAGGGAGAACTATGTACAATAAACATTATACTATTTATATGCTTCACATATGGGTACGTCGGTACCGACGGAGCCTGCACGGGAATGCTCCCCAGCATCCAATCAGAAAGCTTTTGGGAGCATCCCTCGCGCCTGCGCGGTGACTTCCCGCCTTTCCCACTGCCTCTCCTCAGTTTTCGTTTTTCCGCGGAGCCAACAGGACGTCCTCCTGTCACCGCAGAAACTTTTTTCTTTAAAATCCTTATTTTCTTGTTTTCTTGTGGTCGCGGCTGTCTTTCCCGCCGATACCGGTACCGCCAGTGCTTTATTCTTTCTTTTTCAAACTTAGAGAAATATTTTCTCCTCAGTTTTTGTTTTAACTTTTTGGGGCCTACCAGGCCTTTTCCAACATGGAGCCTTCTTCCCCTAAGAAGTGCCTTCACTGTGGAAACTTAGTTTTCTTTTTAGACTCCAATGCTTGGTGTCTAACCTGTTTGGGTCCTGACCCTTTTTCCCCTGATACCTCAGGCTATATTATTGGGAGAAGACCTTCCCTTTTTCGAGTTTCCCTCGATGCCGTTTTTCCTCCTGAGCTGAGGACACCGGTTTATTCTTCTCTCCAGGATCAGGTAACCCACAAACAGTCTGTTAAGACTAGCCAATTCTTGAAGGGTAAGTCTCATGCACAGCATGATGACGGCTCCGGCCTTGCCCTCAAGATCCCATTGGCAATAAAACCCCGGCGGGAGTCTTCAGGCTCCAAAGCATTCACAGGGTTTCAGGTTGTTCCTGGGGCTCACCCCTCACAGAACATACCTGAGCCGTGCCAGGGGGTGGTATCCGCTTAGAGCGGTACCGATAACCCCGCACCGGCATCGGTGTCGAGTGCTGCACTCTTCACCAGGGATCGTCATCTGGTGTCCTCGGTACCTTCGGGGCCGATCGATACAACCCAGATTGGCTTTCCTGTATCCCAGCCATGCTCGGGGTTGGTACCAGCTTTGAGCGGTACCGATACCCCGGTATTGGTATCGGTATCGAGTGTTCCACTCTTTACCTGGGATTGTCATCTGGAATCCTCGGTACCTTCGGGACCGATCGATACGACCCAGATTGACTTTCCTATACCTTAACCATGCTCAGGGTTGGTACCAGCTTCCAGCGGTACCGACACCCCGACATTGGTGCCGGTGTCGAGTGGTCCTCTCTTCACCGGACATCGTCTTCAACTGTCCTCGGTACCTTCGGTGCCGTTCGATGAGGTTCCAATTGACTTTCATGTATCGGCATCGCTGATACCACCTCCAACGTCGGTACCTTCTCGACATGCATCGATAGACTCGCTCGCTTCGATGCCGAGTCTAGAATCGATATCCAGTCTGGATGACTTGGTACCGACGCGTTTTGGAACCGATCCATATCGTTTCCGGCTACGCAGTACCGAGGATATTCGCCAAGGCTCTCTGGTTACCTCGGTACCGCTTCAGCAGCCCCCGATTGCTGCTTCGATGACATTATCGTCTCCGATACCGGTACCGGTGTCGGGGTCGATTCCTGCAGTTCCATCGGTGCCATCGATCCTTTCTATGCCTAGTTTGGAATCAATACCAGGCACTGACGATGCAGTACTAACTGCCTCAAATCAGAACTGTCAGTATCACTGTCCATCGAGCAGGATTCTTTTTCTGCACCAGTCCAGTATATCTTCTGATGCTCAAGCTGCTCCTTCAACCTCAGCTTGCCCAGGATTAGTTCCTATTGGAAATCCTTCTTTTCAGAAGTTTCTCCTTGACATGGCAACCTTTCTTGCCATTCCTATTCTTGGGTTTTCTTTTGACCAAGATCCTGCAGAAAAGGAAAATATAATGCTTCCTTTACATCATTCTTTACAGGATCTTCTTCTGAGGATATGGGAATCACCCTTAAAGGTTCCTTTGCCTTCTACAGCCATTAATGTTCTGTATCAGGTACCTCCTTCTCCAGGGTTTCAGAAAAACCAACTTCCACATCATTCCATTGTAGTGCAATCAGCATTGAGGAAGGTAAGAAGCAAGAAGAAGCATTCTTCTTATCCGCCAGGTCGTGCATCTAAAGCACTTGATGCCTTTGGACGTCAAACCTTCCAAACTTCTATGCTGGCTTCAAGAATTATTTCATATATTTTTTATATGAGTCTGACACTTCAGGAGGTCACAGAGAAATTATCTCTTTTGTCTCCTTTTTTGTCAGAACCTAAGGCCTCTGACTATTCCTTGCTTCTTAATCATAGCAGGAATATCTCTTGGTTCCTTTCTTGTGCTTCTCTAGACTCTTTTGAGTCTGTTAGCAGATCCTCTGCTATTGCCATTGGAGCACGTCGTTCAGCCTGGCTGTAGGCTTCAGACTTGAACAGATGGGCACAACATACACTGGGTAATTCTCCTTGTACTGGAGAAAATCTCTTCAATAGAGAGGCTTTACGTCAGGTTGCTCATTGCTCCACTGACTTTCCTAGTTCTGGAAACCGTCCTAAGCCTTCTTTTTCCCCAGGACGTAGGAAATGTCCTACCAAACCTTCTTTCCCTAAGAAAAGAAAGTTTCACCCTTCTTCTGCCCATCCTCCAGATGTACCCAAGCAAGGGACATCTCATCCTCGTCTGAAGTCTCCAGACTCTAACCAGGCTAATCATAGCCAGCAGTCATAGGTTCCTGTATGTTACAATCTACAGTTAACTTCTTCTTACCAGAAGTTATTCTTCAAACTCTACACTGGGTTTTCTTTTCAGTATGCTAAGCTGTTAGAATATTTTTGTCCATGGGTTACAGAATTCTCCCTTTCTTTTTATCATAAAGGGAGATTATAATTATCCCATGATACTTTCTGTCCCCACATGGACATTTTTTCCTTCAACTGACTTACCATATGGTACGTCACCTTCCAACTCTCTCTCTTCCAGGGGTTCCCCTGCTTGAGTTGGTACCATACTGAAACACTTCTCTTTCTTTCCAGTGTAGATTTTTTGTTAACCTTCAATGCATGCTCTGAACAACTCATCAGACAGGGACGGGAATATCTCCGCTCCCTTTATCTGTTTTCTCTCTGTTTTCATACAGGAGAATCCCCTCTGTTCTTTTGTTCAGTTGCTGTGCATGCAGAAGTTCCAGTGCTTACTTTAATGCTTCTTGCAAGCTACTTTCAACTATCTTGCATGATACTATTCACTACACGTTATCTTCTTCTAGCCATATCTTTACCTAGGATGTGGCAACACATCTGACTACTGTCAGTTTTATCTCATGATTCTCCTGCACAATGCTCTCTGCAATCTTCAGAGAAGCTTTCTACTATGGGCCCTTGCTATAGAGCATTGAACTTTGTCTCTGAGGGTTTTCCATATAATAGAAAAAGCTTATATAGTCATTCCATGGCTATATAGGTTCTTTATACCCTCTTGTCTCCTATTGTGATGCAGAAGACAAGCTTTTTCTGCGTGAATGTCCAAGGAGTTCCCAATCTGGCAGGAATCTACCCCTTTTTTTCCTTACAGCTTGGCATTACTTTTTCTACTCCACTTGGACAATGCATACTCTTTTACTGTACATGATACCCCTGAGTCCCTTGACTGGGTCATCCAGGAGTCTTAGTCTATGCGTTTTCTTGTCCTTTGGACATGTCAGAGTCCTCCAGTGCTCCTGACGTGCTCTTACCAGACTGCTATTATCCTCTGTTTTTCACGCAACCATACTGGTTATCCACTGAAATACATTCCTGCACCACGGAAATAGATTCTCTATAGATCTTCAGGTGGTTTTCACCCCCTTATTATTAGATGAATCTTTTCCCATTGCATTCCCCATGTGAATGTTTTTGTGGGGCTCTGTTGCAGGCATGTATCCTCAGACTTCTAGTCATGTCTGTATATGTCCTATACATGCATATTTTTGTAATCTGTATGGGCATAAGCCATGCCCATCTATATCTATATATCTCCATATATACATATATATATATGTGTGCCCATTGGGAGATGTCCTTAGGACACTAGGTATTACCTACTATCTCCCTAACTGTCTGTGCTATAAAGCTTTTACCTCCTTAAGGGGTCCAGACAGTCAACTTGCCTATTCTCATACGGCTTAGTAAGTGGGAGCGGTTATACACACAATTACTGCTGTGACGTCAACAGCTTCTATTTTTGTTAGAGACCTCCCTATCCATGAAGTATCAAACTTCAATGTCTTCCTATCTCTTACCAGCTAGGAATGACAGTGTACATCTTCACTATTTCTGAGTACACTTCTGTTCTCCTTGGGAATAGGGGCTTTTTTCCATACCCCCTCTTCCCTTCCGGACTGGGCTAATCCTCCAGATCGGTCAGTCTTCTCCTTTTAGTCCTTAATGTTAATAACTCTGTACCTAAAAGAGTTTTCAGCTTTTTCCTATAAAGCTTTCCATTGAAGACCTGCCGTTCTTCTCCTGCCCCAGTTGACACCTGGGTCACCTGCCCATTCCAGATTTGGAACTTCATCCTCATTGCTGTGAAGTTACCTTGAAGATTCCGCTACTGCATCTACAGTACACTCCATCACAGTTCTACTTCCTACAATCCAGTAGGTAAGCTCTATATTGTACTAGTTCATTAAATATTTTAATGATACTTGACATACATTCTAAAGACTCCTCTCTCCTGTAGTCTTTAGATTTGCTGTTCCTTGCAGCTCTTCTCTATTCAACTCCTACCCCCCATCCCTCAGGGGATGCCGGGGATCCAGGTTTGGAACATGCCATCCTGTCCAGGAATGCGCATTTTATGGGATCTCCCCTGGCACCCACAGCTAGGGAGTCCCCATATGTGAAGACTCATTCCTGCTTGTTCCTGGAGATAGCACAGTTACTTACCTGTAACAGGTGATCTCTGGGAACAGCAGGAATTAGTCTTCACAACCCACCCACCTCCCCTAGGAGTTGTATCTATCTATCTCCTTTCCTCTTTCTCTCCTTCTGTCTCAGCTAGGAAACTCAACTGAGGAGAGGCAGTGGGAAAGGCGGGAAGTCACCGCACAGGCGCGAGGGATGCTCCCAAAAGCTTTCTGATTGGATGCTGGGGAGCATTCCCGTGCAGGCTCCGTCGGTACCGACATACCCATATGTGAAGACTAATTCCTGCTGTTCCCAGAGATCACCTGTTACAGGTAAGTAACTGTGCTTTATCTCTTTTTGGTGACTCCTGTGAAAATATTTACTAGGGTTTGTCAGGGTGTACATAACTTTCTGGGGTGGTGATTTTCTCTTATTTTGTTTATATTTATGCAATTTAAAAAAATACAAGCAATAACATACCTTTTCTAAGAAATAGGGATTGCCTAAAATAACAGAACACATCCTGTAAAGAAGGAAATACATCCATAAAGAAAATGTCTAGCAACCCCAGCTCTAGCCGACAATATAGGGATCCATGATGAAAAGAAAATAATAAAACATAATGCTCTTATAGGAAAGCTGAAACTAAACACAACTGGTTCTCCACTATCGCAGGACAGAACTGTCTTTCTCTGATCCCAGTGACTTACGAACATGTTAAAAGGAAATAAATTGCAAAGGATATTAAAAAATTCTCCCTGGTGTTTCGCAAGGCCTTTGCCAAGGGTACTCCATGTAGGACACCGAACTCTTCTTCCATACATAAATTATTTACATGGAATAACAATGGCTTTCAATAAAAATTAACTGAAATAATACCACATTTGTGATTGTAATTACTAGAAATATTCTGCTTCATTTAGTAATCGTCTATTTTCATTTAATTTGATTAACATCAATGTGGTGTACATACTGTATTCTAATGTGTAGTCAAATTTTAAAGTATATAACTCCAAGTGTCATTATGTAGCGCACAAAATATTTAACTTTCCTGCAAAAACCGCACAGCTGATATTTTATGCGCACACAGCCTACAGAAAATTAGAGGGAACATTGCCTGTTACTGGTGCTGAATATCCAGATTTCTTAATCCATGGCAACGGGCCTTTAAAAGAAAGGCTGCCCACCGTGGACTAAATATAGGCCCCTTATTTGTTAATGCATTCAAAGTTCTTGACTTACTTTTAACAGACAAGAAAAGCGCCAATTGCTTTTAGGGATCATTTTATAAGGTACGTGTTATTTCCCATGTGTAAAGCAAGCTTTGGAGTAGAGGAGTAGCCTAGTGGTTAGAGTATTAGCCTAGTACCCGAGGGCCCAATATTCAGAGCCGGTGGCTAGCCATCGGAGCTGAACACTAAACCTGGATATTCAACGCTGGGGTCATATGAAGCCCTGGAATTGAATATCCGGGGCCACCATGCAGCCACAGAAGCTAACCAAGTAGCGGCAATATCGAGCTGCTGCCCAGTTGGTGCCTACAGGTAAAGCTCAGCTAACTTTTGCTGTGCCTAGCTTTACCCATGTGTCGCCAACTGGATAGCGGTGCAATATCGCTGCTACCTAATTAGTGACGATTCCCGCCCATGATACATCCTGGAATACCCACTACACGCCTCGATGCTAAGCGGTTAGTATCAGGGCACGTAGTGACATTAGTAAGGGATATTCACCAACACTAACCATGTTAGTGTCATTGAGTATCCCGTTCAGCAACATTTACATGGTTAACAGGTCTATAAACCATGTAAATGCCTTTGAATATCGGACCCTGAGAGATTAGGGTACTTGTGACCGGGATTGGCCACTGTTGGAAACAGGATACTGGGCTTGATGGACCTTGGTCTGACCCAATATGGCATTTATGTTCTTATGTTCCCTCTGGCACGCCTTGTGACATTGGGCAAGTCATTTTACCCTCCGTTGCCTTGGAAGAAAAGGCCTGGCAGTCTATTTCCGGTCAAATCTTGCCAAGAAAACTCAGGGACTGCTGGGTCACCAGGAGTCAGCATTGGCTTGCAATGTAATGTGCCTTTAAGTCAATGCTGACTCCTAGTGACCCAGCAGTTCCTGGGTTTTCTTGGCAGCGTGACCAGAAATAGATTGCCAGGCCTTTCTTCAGAGGCAATGGAGGGTAAGTGACTTGACAGCATTTAACAAAAAAAAAAAAGCATGTATTACATACAGAAAAAGGCTATTAGAAAATGTTGTGCATGTTTACACATACGGAAGTGCATGTGTCAACAAGAGAATGTATACTTTTACGTGTTTACTGCCTAGGAATTCCTGGGGTGCTTTTTGGGTGGAGCTGAAGCAGAATTGTAGGGGGAATATTCGACAATTACCATGGCTAACTGTATTAATCGCCTTGGCTGGAATATTCAGCGGCACTAACATGCTTAATGCCGCTGCTTGCCCCGATGCTAGCCAGTAACATTGGGGTGTTCCGGGGTTGATGGCAGTGATGATCTGAGCTGCTGCTCGGTTCTTGCTAGGCTGCTAAAGTCAGACGCAGTAAAGGCCAGCCTAATTTTCACCACTGAATATTGCCACTGCCCGGTTAGCTTTGCCACTCTCTGACTGACTGGGATGTTCAATGCTGATGACCGGATATTGCTCTGGAATTGAATATCCGGGTCTTAGTTTCAGCCGCTGCCGCTGAATATTGGGCCTCTAAGGTAACGTGTCTATGTTATTAAACATGGTATAGAGTACAAACCAGAGCTCTCCTGCCTGAGAGCAAGTTTAACCTTTGCGATCTTCTTTTGTAAAGGCACATGCATGCTTATAAAATAAGTAGGCTCACTGAAAGGTTTATAGGCCCCATAAATAAGAACATTAACAGCCTTCTTAGTGATATTGGGAATTTCCCCTCACTTTAAAGTAAATATATCTGCAGCCATTTTCAACTTATTATCGGTTTCTATCCATTCTATGCATCTTGAACAATCCTTTCTTAACTATCTGTGAAGCCCTTGAACACCAATTTTTCTATAATTTAAGAGCCCTAGTTAGTCTTACAGTATCTTCTTAAATAAGATATATACTCCATTCTGTTTATGTAGGTTCTTCGCCTTTTGTGATTTTCCTTAATCTCATCAAGATTTTTCTGTGGTAATATTGAAAACTGCATTGCATATTCCAAATTTGGCCTTGCCAAGGCTTTGTGCAGCAGTAAAGCAAGATCTTTTTCTCTAATGATACATGCCTTTCTTATGCACAAATGGTCCCTCTGCCTTGCCAACCATCACGACTATGTAATGACAGAGGCAAGTGGCACATTAAAAACGAACCAGTTTATCGAGGTATGAACTTTTGAGGACAAGAGTCCACTTTGTCAAACACCATGCATCTGAGGAAGTTGGTTATCTATAAGAGGCCACCTTGTCTCTGTCATTTTCGCTACTCCAAGCTAACATGGCCACTCCTCTGAAAACGGACTATGCAATGTCCTTTAAAGTCCAGTTTTGTGTAGGCCCACTGGGTTGGCAAAGGGATGTCCAAGTCGGTTGTTCAACATTGGCAGCTCATTTTAAAAAAAGATTCACTGGTTTCCGCGCTTTTTCTGCAGTACTTCTATGGCTATGGTAAAATCTGTGTTATGACGGCACATGCAGCAGAAAACAACCATTTCATGAAAAAACACTGTTAAACCAGGAGCACTTGGAAATGCTGGATTGTTCATAAGGAGAGTGAATTTAGAAGCTAATCCCCAAAACTTATTTTTAAGATGGTTTCAAACATTAGAGATAAGCATAACTCACTCGTATCCTCCATAGTTTCATTCTAAGTGAACATTTACCTGATATTTATGCATGACTCTGAGGAATAGTAAATGCCAACGGAAAAGGTTTTTCCAAAGCATATGTGTACTGTCACTGCCAATAGGAAGCACAAGTATACTTTTAAAACCCTCCCAAGCTATGCTCAGAACATGCCCTTAAAACCACGCATGCCAGGGATATTCACTTGTAAGTAGGGGCTTTCCTAAAATTTCCACTTATCTGTGCATGCCCATTTACATTACACCTTAAATGGCGCATAATCTTCTAAAATGACCTCAGTTAGGTATATTGACCAATAAATATAGCTGTTGCATTCTTTATTATCAAACAGAAAAATCTACAGGGAATGGAGGGCTTATTTTTCTGTGTCCTTGGAGTCAAAGAATATCTTCCCTTATCTCCTTCAATTAATGTCAGATCAAACCTCCTAAGATTAGCCTTATTATGTTTTGCCTTTGTCACCTTCAGCTCTTCGGTTCATGGAAGAAAGTTTCCACATTTCTAGGTGAAAATAAAGCCCCTCGGAATAATTTGTGCCAGCTCTTAGCAAACTAGAATCAAGGCAAGGAAGTCTGATGCTATAAATCAGGCAGAACAGGCAAATATTTCTTAGGGAAAGCAAAGGTCTAGACCAAGGGAGCACCAAGGGTAAAGAAAAGGACTTAGCCAGGGTAAATCTACTGCTTACCTCTGCGATAACATAATTTGTCTGCCATTAGTGAACCTGACAGGTACTTGTGACCTGAACTGGCCACTGTTGGAAACTGGATACTGGGCTTGAGGTCTGACCCAGTGTGGCATATCTTAGGTTCTTATGTAGACTTAAGAAGGAGGGGAATATATTGAAAATGATTGCATGGTTAGCAGATCTGCTAAGTGCATTAATTGCCGTGAGTGGGACACGTAGCGGGACGCAGCCATTTTGTACTATTGAATATCCTCTCCTGAGACCACTAAATGCCCTGCTGCTAACCGTGTAGCGCTGAGTGTTCCTGGAGTGACACTGCAATTAACTAGCCAGCGGTGATATTCAGCTGCTGACCAGTTAACAAACAGGCTGAGCTTAGGCACTTAAATACAGTAGCTGCCCTAACTGGTTTAGCCAACCGGGCAGCGGCTGAATATCACCGTTACCCGGTTAGCTAAAATGCTAACAGGGTGCATCGGATAGTCAACGCTGCTGGCCGCTTTAAGTGTGCTGGCAGGCGCAGCTGAATATTGGCCCAAGGTTAGAATTTATCGTTTATTAAACTTTTTGAAATACTGCCTTTTCTTACTGGATCAAAATGGTTGACATTAAAATTTGGAACAGAAATCAAAAATCAGCAATAACAATGAATAAGAGAAACCCAAATAAGGCAAAGCCATAGAGGTGATGCCAAGCTCTTCTTGGCGCTAATGACAATGCGTGCCTGTGGCGCTGGAAGCGGCAACAGTGGGACTCGGAATCCAGAAAGCATGGCACAAAGCACGCAGGATGCCAGGCTGCAGCAAAGTAAATCTAGAGATCAACAGAGTCTGCACTGCTGCAGTTCTGCACGTTTCACCAAATGAATTACAATTTCTGAACATCTGTAGTTTCGTCTTTTTCTAATGGGAAACTTATGATGAATAAAGGAAAAGCATTTAGGTAGGTACTTAGCAGCATTTGTGAGTCCCTTATCCATCCTTACAGAGCTTCTGCTTCTTGGGGGGTGGGGGGGGGGGAGACAGGCTTATAACCAAAAGCTGAGGGTAGGACATTTATCCGAAAAGACATTTACGACAAATTATTTTCTTCAAAAGAAGAGCAGAGCACCTCATCCTCATCATGGACACTTAATCCATAATTATTAATTTAATTTATCTGAGAACATCAGATACTGCTTACAAGCTCCTGGTAAAGAGGTGGAAATCCTGTAGCAGTCCTCAATGAGGTGGAACTGTTACACTCCCAAGGCTTCAGCTTGTAGGAAAATTCAAAAGAAAAATCTAGAAAGCTCACCTGCTGCAGGTCTAATTGATTTGAAAGACTAGTTCTAGTATCTGCTTCCTTGGTTCTTTTTTTATGGGGGTTTGTCCTTGGTACAGCATCTGGAAATTTCAGGCTATGAACCTTTGACCATCTGTCTTCACACCAGGTTCTCCAATACTGAACTAAGGAAGAAATTCCCCAGCTGAGAGACCACATCTTCCTCTTATCACTCTGCTCTTTTAAAATTGTGGTAAAACTAAGTCAAATTATTTGATAAAGTAAAGCAAGTTTAGGGGGTTAGTTTAGAAGCCTTATTTCAGGCATCTACCCCTGTAAATCACATACACATGTAAATGCTCAGTTTAGAAATGATTCAGTTTACACATGGGTCCATGGAAGTTTCAAGGGGGCATTTCAGGGTGTAGTTTGGGAGTGACCGAGTCAGGTCAAAAAATCTATGGAAGGCAAATTCAGCAGTGACGGCTAGGCAAAGTAAAATGCCTAGCTGCCACCACTGTAATTTGAACTGGATATTCAGCAGTGGAACATATCCAGTTTCCACCATTGAAATCCAGGTTGGCCGGCCACCAGACATGCTCTTCAGGTAGTGGCAATATGCAGCTATTCACCTATCTTCACTTAAATTGCTTAAACTATTCAGATAGCAGCTGAATTTCACTACTGTCCAGATAGCGGCGACCACCGCCCCCCTCTGTCCCGGTTTGAACCAGGATATAAAAAGACTGGAAACGGTTCAGAGGACGGCGACCAAAATGATTTGAAGCCTGTGCCAGAAGACATATGAGAAGAGACTTGAAGACCTACATATGTATACCCTAGAGAAGAGGAGAGACAGGGGAGATATGATTCAGATCTTTAAATACTTAAAGGGTATTAATGAACAAACATTCCTCTTCCAAAGACGGGGAAGCTGTAATACTAGAGGTAATAACATGAAGCTGTAAGCGGGTAAACTGAAAGTCAATGTCAGGAAATACTTTTTCACTGAAAGGGTGGTGGATGCTTGGAATGCCCTCCCGATGGAAGTGGTGGGGGCAAATACAGTAATGGAATTCAAAATGGCATGGGACAGACACAGTGGATCCCTTTATAGCAAGAGGATGAAATCAAAGTAAACTTAAATATCTTTTAATAGAGAGGGGTGACCTGCATGGCACTGCAGTTACAACCACTCTAGCCACCTTACTGGGCAGACTAGATGGACTATACTGGTCTTTATCTGCTGTCATATACTATGTTACTATTTTGGCAGTCTGTGGCTATGTTCAGTGGCAGTAACTAATCAATGATGCTGAATATCACAATGACCATGTTTAGTGGTTAGCAGGTCTGTTAAGATCACTCGGTGGAGACTACAACTATAACTGGAACAAGAACTGCCTGAAGGGCAAGTGGGGTTCAGGAAAGGGTGAGGATCAAGAGACATCATCCAGAGGGTCACCATGAGTCAACACAACTCAATGATACTTAACAACAAAGTATTGTGGTCCCTTTATTGATTTATGCATTCCCAGACCAACCAGTGAAACTCGCCCAACAACAGGTGTAGAGCAGAAGTAGGGATGTTTCACTTTACAATTCAGCATTCATAAAGGTGCTATTCAAATTCTGGTGTCACATCAGTAACAGCAATGCATATGGCCTCCACTGAAGACACTATGGGGGTCATTTTGGAAGCCCTAAGGCACATTTTACAATGGGACGTCCAAGTGCAATCTGGGATGTCAAAACCAGAATGTCTGAAAAAAAAAGCAGGCACAATTTCAGAAAAACATGAGACGGACGTCTATAGAGATGTGTACATGGACATCCCCAGAATAGTGTTTCCAAGCATGGATGTCTAATGGCATGATGGTTAAAGTAGTGGGTTAGGAAAAGGATTACCAGGGTTCAAATCCCAGTGTGGGTCTTTGTGATCTTAGGCTAGTCACTTAATTCTCCATCTTCTCTACACCTGTTGGATGTTTTAATACCACAACAAGCACTTTCCTGATGCCTGTTCATGCCTGGAGCAGGTCTGAACATGGACGTGCCTGCAGATGACATTTCTGAAACTGAATGAGGATGGGGACGTCTCAGTTCATTGCACCTCCACCAAGCCCCTTGCCTACTTGGATGTCCCTCCACTGGAGACGTCTCTAAATGTCATTTATAAAATGGCTCTGGAGGGGTCTCTGAGATTTCAAAATCCACGTGCAAGTCACTGGACATCCAAAATTATGACTAAAACTTTCAAAGTGACCACCCCACCCCACCCCACTATTTGTGCTTTGGATATCTGAAAACAGGCATAGAGACCTCTCCAGAGCTATTTTAGAAGTCAGCTCTGAGAATGTCCAAAGCTGAATGAGAGCACAGCCAGGAACCTGGATACCCCCACCTGATCTCAGAAACATCATGGACCTCCGGCTTCACATCTAAGTTTTAGACCTGCTCCAGGCAGCTGAAAAGTGCTTGTTTTGGCTGAAAAACATCCAGAGGTTGTAGAGAAGGTAACAGTCCAATATCCACAATACTCAGCACAATGTTAACAATGGGATTATGAACACTGGCTGCCCTGTTTCTAGCCCACTGTTCTAACCATTAGGCTATCCTAGACACCCAGGCTCTGGAATATGGTACTGGGGAAGTCTATGTAGATGCTCCCACAGACGTCCATATCAGGCATGTCCATGTTTGTGAAATCATGTCTGCACTTGGATGTGCCTGCTTTTTTTCATTCTGGATTAGACGTCCCAGATTGCGCTTGGAAATCTCTCTTAAGATTCCCCTCCACGGGTATTATTTTAGAAGATGTATTCACCATTTCCTTGCGGAAAATCCATCATTTATATATGAAAATGGCATCCATGTGTAAAAGGCATTTTTATAAAGAGCTCTATTTACACATGAATGTCCATAATACGCAGAAATTTCAAGGAGAGATGTCGGGGTGTGGTTAGGGCATAGCCAGGGTAGGTCAAAAATCTACATGTGCATTCTCCATTTCATATAGTGCCACTCACCCGCTCCTTGGACCTTGAAGGTTTCAGGAGGGGGTGGCCTTTTATGCCCTTCAGGGTTGAGAATTGTAGTTGTATGTGCTCAAGTAGTAAGGCAGGCAAAGAAAATTTATTTGATGAGGTTTATTTCCGCATTGCAGTTCAAGTGCAAACAGACGCAAATAAAGTATAATAGCACAAAACAAGAGTGAGAAACCAAAACAAGGTATTGCACTGCTAGGCTAAATGTCCATTATCTTCTGTGATCACATTCAGTTGTCATGTGACCCTCTTCACTAACGGAAGAAACAAACTTTGGCAAACAGCAATGCACCTGGTATGCAGACAATTATGCTTTGACTTATTCCCTTCTGATAAGCTCTCCAGCATAGGAGTCAATACAGCAACTTCTGTTACATTGCTTCATATAACTTTGTACAGCATTTCAATTAAATGTCCTTCTCAATGACACAAGCTGAACAGTCCATTGGCATGTCTGGCTCTGTAAATGGTAGAGAAGAAACTAAAGGCATTTCCTCTTCACAGCTATTTGTGGGCTGTGCTACATTAGAGGAAGAAACTTCCCTGCTTTCAAGGAACTCTCTGAAATCTTTAAGAAGCAATTCAGCCTGCATTCTTCCTGGGCTAAGCTGATAATGTCTTTCTCCTTCAGGTAACTGTTTGTTTAAACTGCTTATCTCTTGATAATTAGCAATGCTGCTTTTACTAGGACAACAGTTCTGCGTGTTTGAATTATCCTTCCCCCACTTATCACTAAACGTAAGTGCTGGGTTTAAAACTTTAGCTGTGAGTGGAGAGTTTCTCAACAGTGTGTTAAAAGTAGAACCGTCAGGCTTCTCTTGGCTCACGTCTCTATAATAAGAGTCAGTTGTTCTCTTACTATAAGTTTCTGCTGGCTTATGAGAATAGCCTAGGCTGCTTACATGCTTTTCAGACTGCAACCAATTGCTACCATGTTGTCTGACCTTGTCCTGGCTTTTAACGTTAGCCTTTACTCTTCCTGGCTTCCCAATGTTAAACTTGCTAGCTGCTTCAAACTCACTGTGTACCTTGTGCTGTGGCTTTCTCCAGGGTATTTCACTGTCCCTCTGCCTTCGGTTCCAAGGTTCTGCTTGGTCCTCTAGAAGCATGTGCTGTAGCCTTGGGTCTCTCAGTGCTCCTGAATCCTTCTGGTCACAGAAGATTCTCCCTGCCCCCGAGTCTCCCAGGTACTTGCTTCCTGAGTCCAGTCTTCTCCTTAGTGGATCACAGCTGCCTAACTGCTCTCTCTCCAACTCTTCCTCCTCGTCGTCTTCTTTCAAATCCGAATCAAAATCTGACTCTTTCTGTTTCTGAGTGCTTAACAAGCTGCCTGTGTACTGCACTGCCCGCCTCCTGCTTGGGCGTGCCCAATCAGGGACTTGGCTTCTCTCCTTCCTTGAGGTGAGGTGTGGTTCCTGATTAGCTCTGTGTTTTTTTCTCTCTGAAGAGAAAATCCTGCATTCTCTTGCAGTACCGATTCTCTCCACCGGATCACTATCTGTTTCCATAGCTTCTTGAGAGGCTTCTACGTCACAATAGGGAAAGCATATGTATGTCCAGAATTGTCCACATGAGGACTTATAGCGGCTCCCCGGTACATACAGATATGCTCATTTGGGCCAGCTTTTACAGGAGGCATCAAGGGACTTATCCTCCTTAATCCCCCATTGTTTATTCCCCCACCAAACTAAAATGAGTTACAGATAGTAGCCAAATAGCCACCATTAATTATTCCCACATGCAGATTTGTAAAATGGTTTCTATGCCAGAATTGTGTAAGATTACTACTACCACTTATCATTTATATAGCGCTACAGAGTGTATGCAGCGCTATACAGAGACATGTAAGAGACAGTCCCTACTCATAAGAGCTTACAGTTTAGCCAAGACAGACAACACAACTGGGGATTGGGATATCTCTAAAGGAATGGTAAGAAAAGATGTAGGAGGTGAACAGGAGACTAAGGGGATCAGAATCGAAAAGCAGTTCTCAAAAAAGTGAGTTTTTAGCCTGGATTTGAACAGGGCCAGAGATGGAGCCTGACGCACTGACTTAGGTAATTTGTTCCAGGCATAAGGAGTAGCAAGGTAGAAACATCAAATTCTGGAAGAGAAGAGCACAGATAGAAGGGATCTGCCAGAAATGCGGAGTTCCCGAGGAAGGGTGTCTCTTGGGGAAACTGCTAGGTACATATGACCTAGATTGGCCACTGTTGGAAACAGGATACTGGGCTTGATGGACCTTGGTCTGACCCAGTATGGCGTATCTTATGTTCTTATGTTCTTATGAGATAAGGGAGGAAAGATAATGAGAAGCAGCCGAATGAGGGCACTTATAGGCCAGTAGTGGAAGTTTGAACTGGATGCGGAAATGGATAGGAAGCCAATGAAGTGTCTTCAGAAGAGGGGTAATATGACATAGTGACACTGGTGGAAGTTTAGCTGTGCAGCTGAGCTTTG
This sequence comes from Ichthyophis bannanicus, assembly GCA_033557465.1. Lineage (NCBI taxonomy): Eukaryota > Metazoa > Chordata > Amphibia > Gymnophiona > Ichthyophiidae > Ichthyophis > Ichthyophis bannanicus. The sequence continues at coordinate 647,910,612 of CM066032.1, forward strand.
AACAGATTGAAGTGAGGAGAAATGATTCAGAGGAAAATCAGTTAAGAGGAGGTTGCAATAGTCTAGATGGGAGGGGTCTAGAGAATGGATCAAGGGTCTTAGCAGTGTATTCAGAAAGGAAGGGACAAATTTTGCCAATATTATAGAGAAAGAAATGGCAGGTTTTAGCTATTTATTTATTTTTATATACTGCGCTATTACAGATCAGTATGTGTGTGGAGAAAAAGGAGGAGTCAAAGATGACCCCAAGGTTGCGAGCCAAGGAAACCATGTTCTCCACATTAACAGGGAAAGGAGAAAGGGGGGAGGTGGGCTTAAGGGGAAAGATAAGGAGCACAGTATTGGCCATGTTCAATTTCAGATGGCGGTGAGACATCCAAGCACTAATGTCAGATAAGCAGGCAAAGATCCAAGCCTGGATTTCCGGAGAGATTTCAGGTGCAGAGAAGTAGATCTGAGAGTCATTAGTGTAGACATGGTACTGAAAATCTCATGGGAATAGATGAGCGCATCAAGGGACTGTGTAGAGCGAGAGAAGGAGAGGTCCCAAGACAGAGCTCTGGGGTACGTTGACTGAAAATGGGACAGCAGCAGAAGAGGAGCCACCAGATTGTACACTAAAAGTACAGTGAGAGATATAGGAAGAAAACCAGGATAGGACAGAACCCCTTAAATGTAAGCGAGGACAGCTTATCAAGGAGAAGGTGGTGATTGACAGCGTCAAAAGCAGCAGTGCTGAAGTTATCTGGACAGTGGCAACATCAGTGTTCCATCTGAATAAGTAGCCAGATAACTTTAGAACAGCATTTTTGCTGTCCTAAAGTTGTTCAGATAGTGGACTGAATATCGCTGCTATCCAGATAATTTCCAGGACTGCCCACACACTGCCCTGGCACAACACGGATAATGCCTGGGCAAACAGTAAAGATTTTCAGGTGGCACTATTGAGATAGCAGTTCTGCTTTCCAAATATGTTCTTCTGAATATCAGGGCTGGAGCTTCTAGTGTGATCCTTTGATTGACTTCCCCTGGACATCCAGTTTCGTAAAATCTGGCATTCACTCTTGTAAGTGCTAACACTTATGCATTCAAAATCCCAAGTGACGCTGCCCTTTCTTTGAATGTGTTTCTTTGTAAAATGACTTTTCCTGACATATGTGCTGCAGACTATATGTGGATTTCTTGTGACTTACAAGTATTTTACAAGAGGCTCCATGTTCATAATGACGCTTGTAAAATATTAGCAAAATTGTACATATCCAAACATCTCTTTTTCTACCCAACAACATGTGCAAAATTGGGCTTCACAAGTATTGAGTTTATATTAATTATTTTGCAATACCTACCTGGACCAGCATAGCAACCATACCAGTTTATTCGTGAAACCTGAGGGAAAATACTGGCTTTTCCAAAAAGAAGTGTTTGGGAATTAAAATCGAGATATATTATATTGTATGCTATTTATACTCCTTAAATGAGTTTAATCCAAAATCATTTACAATACACAGAAATAATAGCATATACATCAATAAAGTACAGTGCATTAAAGACCATCCACCTGAGCTGTATGTTGTTATTCCTGCTGTCTAAGCCTGACTTAGAAAACTTTCACAATTGCTGATATCACAAAATTAATGAGAAAGGTAATTATGCTCAAACAGCCTGAAGTAGCTTATCTGACAAACTTATGATGGGTTAAGAAGGGCTGTCTTGTGATCTTTTTTAATCTCCATCATAAATATATCTATATTTTCTATCTTATTACATTTTAAAATTGAAGAAAACAACTCAGCCCAGAAGTATATGATTGTTATTGGAGCTTACTATATGATATATAATCATTATGTATTATTTAATTATTTTTGCATTCATAGTTTGGAATTTACCACATGATTTGTACAATCATTTATTCCACATATAAAATGTTCCATCTTACTATATATTTTATATAATCAATTATGTTGTATTACTAGTTTGAATTTTACTATAGTAATTTGATGTTTTTGGCTATATCTTCACCCTTCATACTTTGAACATCTTGCTCCATCATCTACAGCAGTGGTTCTCAACCAGTCCTCTGGGACCCTCAGGCCAGTCAGGTTTTCAGGATATCCATAATAAATATGCATGAGATAAATCTGCATACAATGGAAGCAGTGCATGCAGATCTATCTCATGCATATTCCTTGTGGATATCTTGAAAACCTGACTGGCCTGATGATCCTCGAGGACTGGGTTGAGAATCACCAGTTTACAGGGAATGCTGCTGGCATGGTTCTCTTCTTTCCTGACAGACCAATTATTTGATAAGTTGGGTCAACGGGTATCGGAGTGGTCAAGGGTTACCTCCGGAGTTCCGCGGGGGTCATCCCTTTCACTGGCTTTAATATTTACATGCTGACTCTGCATAAGATGCTAACACAGAAGAATATAGGCAGATAATATTTAATTTGTTTTGCTGGAGGGGGAGTACTTGTGACTCAGTTGTGGAGCATAAAAATATCTGCTGATGGTAAGAGCTTGGTTGAAGCAGAATATGAAGAAAAGTGAGGTATTGGGTATTTGCTGAAAAAACATACCCATAATAACGGATTATCTTAAAGCAATGGTGCCCCTGCTCCTTTGTTGTATTTTAAACTAAGACTGGTCCACAGATTACATTATTATCTGTCACAGGGCGACTTCTGAGTTATGGTGCACGTTATAATACTATCTGGACTGGATTATTGCAATAGGCTGTATCTAGGACTGATGCAAGTTACTTTCCATGTCCTACAGCTGATCTAAAACAAGGCAGTGCAGTTGATCACAGAGTGCTCATTACTTTGATCATATTACCCCTTCACAATGCATTTTGCCTAGGAAACAAAGGTGTCAGTATTCATAAGCAGGGATCTTTCATTAATACATGAAGATGATGAAGATAGCAGGCAATGAAAAAGATGCTGGTACTCCGTAGCCCCTCCAAAAAAGCCATGCCCTTCACTGAAAAGCTGCATTGACTACTGGTAAAGAATTGGGTTAAATTCCAATGTCTTCTTTTGATGTCTTGGATAGTGCATGGCAATGCTCCTTTGTATTTGAAGGAATAAAGTAAGGACCCGATATTCAATGGTGGTGGCTAGCTGTTCTAAAGCACCTAGTTTCCGCTGCTGAACCCTAGACCTGGATATTCAATGCCTGGGCCATATCTGACCATTGGCCCGGTGTCTGCTGTCTAGCACAGAAGCTAATCAGACAGCAGCAACATTAGTATTAACCTCACACCTTTCCAATAGATGTTCAAAGCAAGTTGCATTTAGGTACAATAGTTAGTTCCCTATCCCTAGAGAGTTTACAGTCTAAGTTCATACCTCAGGCAATGGAGGCCCAGGGCCACAAGAAGCACCAGGGGGATTGGAACCCTGATCTTGCTGCTGCTACTAACCACTAGGCTACTCCTCCACTAGGCTGCTGCCTACTTGGTTTCAGCAGTGAAGGTTAAGACAGCCTTTACTGTGCCAGGTTTTTGCCTCCAAGGAATTACTGCGTAGCAGCCAAATATTGCCATGGCGCCACAGCTCCATTTAAAAGCTGTGACTGAGTTAGTCGGGCAGATGATGTACGTGCAGGACGGACTGAATCACAGTCCTGGCCTGCCCATATAAGACTGATCTAAGACTGGTATCAGTCTCAGACCAATTCTGATACCGTGGGGCACATCTAGCCCCGCGGGATAAGAATCGCGATCCCCTCTGTACGTCTGGTTCAGACCAGACATACAGAGGGGATCTACACCTGAAACATAATGACCCCTTAAATATTCATAAAATAAATAAAAGAAAATGTAGACTTCTTGAGGATAATTTTATAGCAGGGTACCTAGGTTAAAGCAGCCAAAACACACTTATTTTAAGTCTATTTTATCAAACATTTTGTAAAGTAGTCTTTATAAAACACTGCAATGATGTATAAGCATTTACTTTTAGTTTTAGCTTAGTCTTCTGTCTGTTGTATTTGACTCTCTTGCATAGATTGTGAGCAGGGACTGTCTCTCATGTGGATTTGTATTATGCTGTGTATGCATTGTAATGCTATACAAATGATGAGTAGTACTAGCAGTAATAGAAGTAGCAAAGATCATGCCTTAAATTCAGATGTGGGTATTTACACCTGCTCTACAGCAGATGTAAATGAATACACATTAAATACATGCAAATAAATTAAGGTATGTTATAATCAATGTGTGTACTTGTGAATTCCAGCTGTGCTCTGCCCAGACCACACCCTTGGCTATGCCTACCAGCGAAGTACATGTATTCTGTGGTAGTGTGGCATGCGGTGGAAGGGGTTTTCTTTAAAACATAGACCAGACATCAGTTCAGGGAAAACAAAAGCCAGTTTTTTATTCTGTCCCAACTTGTTAAACCTCCACGAAGCGAAACCCAGAACAGACAGCAGTTCAGGAAAAACAAAATCAGCTGTATTTCTCTCCCAGCTTGTTAAACCTCCACAAGCTGGTTCTCCCAGCCCTTCCTCCAGCTCCAGTTAAAGTTTCTACCTCAGAATTCCTTTGCACGGCTTGCCTTGGAAGGACTCCTGGCTCCATGGGTCTCTCTCACTCCTGCAGTCTGCTGGGTTCTTAACCTCTCCCTATGAGCCATGCCCTCCCAGCCCTGAACTCTGGGCTGCAGACTCTCTTAAAGGGGACTCTTGATACTCCCTTTGGAGAAGAGTTGGGTGGCGTTCTATACACCCCATCACATATTCACACTTTCATGCTGGTAGGTATATTTTCATGTATTTATTGCATGTCATTTCTTATATCATTGAAAACATTTGATGTGAGGTACGATACAATAATAAGTTTTCAAATAGTTCATTTACCAGAAAAAAAAACGTTCTACCCTCCCCAGAGAATATTTAAAATTGAATCCTTTCATTTAGTCCAATCCAACCTCCACTCTAATATTCCTTTACCCAAATGCTTTTACAAAATATCAGTCTATTAGGTTTTTTGCAAAATTGCAAACTATTCCTCTCTCCTCAAATTTCTAAAGGCACCTGTTTCCACAGATAAGGGCCAGCATATACAAATGCTCTCATTAGTTTATATGGAAGGGCTAATAAATCCTACTCCTACTTCTACTTATCATTTGAATAGCACTACAAGGCATATACAGGGCTATACAGGTACATGTAAGAGCCAGTCCCTGTCCAATAAAGCTCACAATCTAAGCAAGACAAATACAACAAACTGGGGATTAGGATAAAAATTAGGGGAAACACGTGTGGTGAATAGGAGAATGAGGGATTTGAATGGGAAATGGAGCCTGATGTAATCAGTTCCAAACATACGATGCAGCAAGTCTGGAATTGGCAGTAGGCGAGAAGAGTATGGATAAGAGGGATTTGCTTGATGAGTGGAGTTTCCAAGGACGTTTGTAGGGAGAGAGAAGAGGGAAGAGGTAGTGAGGAACTGCAGAATGAATGCACTTATAGGTTAGTGGGAGAAGTTTGAACTGGATGTGGAAACAGATAGTGAGCCAGTGAAGTGATTTGAGATGAAACGTTATGTGAGCGCAGCAATACTGGCAGAAGATTAGCCAAGTGGATGAATTTTGAATTAGAAATAAAAAAACATGATGGCATCTAAAGACCATATGACCTACTGTATCCAGTCTGCCCTTCCATACCAACTACTAAGCTCTATAGGCCCTTTTTTATCTTTAGAGATCTTCTGTATTTGTCTCATGTTTTCTTGAATTCAAATAAAGTCATTGTCTCTACTACCTCCACTGGGAAGTCAACTATTCCATGCATCTATCACTCTTTCCATGAAAAAATATTTTTGCAAATTACTCCTGAGTCTATTTCCTTTCGCCTTCATCTTATGCCTCCTCATTGCAGAGCTTTCATTTAATTGAAAGAGGATCTCCTCCTGTACATTTAAGCTATGGAGGTATTTAAACATTTCTATCATATCTCCCCTCCCCTGTCTTTCTTCCAAAGTAAACATATTGAGATCTTTAAGTCTGTCCCCATATGCCTTATGACGAAGCCCACTGACCATTTTGGTAGCCACCCTCTGCACTGACTCCATCCTGTTTATATCATTTTGAAGGTGAGGTCTCCAGAACTGCATACAATACTCTAAATTAGGTCTCACCAAATACAGAGGCACTATCACCTTGTCCTTTCTCCTGCTGGCCATTCCTCTCCTATGCACCCAAGCATCCTTCTGGCTCTTGCTGTTGCCTTTTCTACCTGTTTAGCCACCTTAGGATCATCAGAAACAATCACCCCTAGGTCTTGCTCTTCTTTCTTGAACAGAAATACTTCACCCCTTATACTGTACTGCTGCGGGGATTTTAAGGTCCAAATGGGTCAGAAGCGGCAGGCCATGTGTGCCGAAGCACATGACTTGCCACGGATGCTGCCACCCGGATCTGCCATCTGAGTTGGCCATCTAGTCTGCCTAGTGGATGGGTCAGACCTGCATAAATGCCCTTAGATGTGGCCATTAGCAGGTCACCGGAGACTTTCTTTGGCAAGGGCTATTTCTGTAGAATGTAGAGGACAAAAGCCAGATTGCAATGGATCAAGGATTGCTTGAGAGGAAAGAAAGTCCAGACAGCAGTGGTGAACCGTATATTCAAGTAATTTGGATGCAAAAGGAAGGAGGGAGATGGGCCAATAATTGGAAGGACAGGTAGGATCTAGTGAAGGTTTTTTAAGGAGAGGTGTAACCATAGTATGTTTGAAGGCAGCAGGAACAGTGGATGGAAAATGATAACTTGAGTATATGACAGAGGCAGAGGGAAGGGGCAATGGCAGGAGTGATAGAGCTTACTAGATGGGCGGATCAGAGGAGCAGGTAAGAAAATGTGCAGTTTTCTACTTAGTAATATTAGAAAAGAAAGTTAGGATGAAAGAAGTTGAAGGAAAGTTTGAGGGGGAGGAGGGGAAGGGGAGGGGGAGATGGAAATGACAAATAATAAATGCTCATAAAATAAATAAAGTAAAATATAGACTTTTTGAGAGTAATTTTATAGCAGGTTGCCTAGGTTAAAGCAGCCAAAAATTACCTACTGTATTTTATGTCTATTTTATAGACAAAAAGACAATAATGCTAGCATAATTATTAAATCCTGCTGTAAATATCTCAAATACTAGGAAAGAATATAACATACCAACCTTGGTGTAATGCTTTATAAATTAATTCAAGATTCAAGTTACTAAATATTATCTGTATAAAGTTAAAAAACTATGTTCCATGTAATGTATACATTAGTGTACAAATTTGTTTACTTTGTTCCATGTAAACCGCCCCTGATCTCTGGAAGGGGCGGTATAGAAGAATTAGATAAATAAAATAAATAAATAAATAAATAAAATAAAATAAATTTTAAATGCAACTTGAAACGTAACAGGAAGCCAGTGAAGCTCTTTTAGGGGTATATTTACTAAACCTTGGGCAAGTCACTTAACCCTCCATTGCCTCGGAAGAAAGGCCTGGCAATCTACTTCCGGTGACACTGCCAAGAAAACCCAGGAGCTTCTGGGTCGCCAGGAGTCAGGACTGACTCGAAGGCACACATTGCATTTTTTACTAAAATGTGCTTCCCAGATAGCAAAGGATTAGCGGGTGCTATCAGCACCATTCTAAAAATCAGCAGGAGGCCCCCTGCTACCCAGGAAGCACAGTTCTGGATGGTACTACTTCAATGGTAGGCGTTAGTTGCTCCCATGAAGGGTCTACTGCAGCAACCCACGGTAAATGCAGGGGGATGGCAGTAAGCACAAAGCCACACACTAGTAATGCAGCCCAAGCCTGCGTTACCAGCCTGGGGCTTAGTAAACATGCCCCTTACATGATTATGGCTTTTTCTATGAAAAAATGAAATGAGTTGCCATATTTTGTACTATCTACAATTGATTGAGACATTCTTTGGGAACCCCTCATAAAGACTATTACAAAATCATCTTGGTCATAGATGCATGAACTAATGAGACTAAATCATCTTCAGATGTACCAAAATGCGGCCGCAAAACTCAAAATGAATACTGCTACAAATGATAGAGTGTCTCCACTCCTGAAATCATAACACTGACTTCCCATTCAAGCCAGAGTAGATTTTCTACTATTTGCCCAGCTTTTCAATGCATTCATGATGGCGCACCATACTATTCATCCTCTCAGATAGCTGTGGCAAGCTCTAGTCACTTAAGCAGATGAATTCCCATAAAGAAACTGACCATCCCTTCTGTTTCTGAAGTCAGGAAGATTTCTGCCCAGACTACAGTGTTCCATGTTTAGATTCCTGGTAAATGGGCTAAGTTACCTCAAGCTTTGAATAGAATGTGATTATATGAAGTTCCAAAAAATGTCTAGAAGCATGATTATTTACTGAGGGAGTCTGTTTAGAAGCTCTATTTGTGATTTGCATGTCTGAAAATGCCCATTCGGAGGTGCCAATCACATCTACGCCCCAAGAGCCATTTTAAAAATGCACAAATGAACACGTCCGGCGCAATCACTTCTATGCTGCGCAGGGGCACCTGTGTGTCCAGTTTTATAACGGTGCTGCACATTCATGACACTGCCAGACATGTCTGTGTCCATACCTGCTCCCTGGAACAAATAAGCTTTAGAAAAGTGCTTGCTGCGGCCAGCAAACAAAAGTAGGGAGAAGAGGGGAATACCTTCGGGCTCCCCCATTAATTTTCACTACCTCAAAAGAGCATACAAGTAAATACAGAGGCCTTTTGGTGAGCTGCTGTACCACTGCATGTCCCACCCGCAATATGGCCGGTCAGGACATGTGTGTGGCAATGGATACATGTGTGCATTCTGAAATACCATTCTGGGCATATCTATCTCGTCAGTCTTGCAGACTTGTATATTTCACACATACACATTTCTAAAAGCGCCCCTTTCCCTGCGCATGTCTGAGAGTTCTTGCTACACATCCCCTTGTATCACAGACATCTATCTTTTGAGGCGGAGATGGGTTGACTTTAGAACACATGTACCCATTCCCACCTTCTCTGCTGCCCCTCCCATAGAATTTCAGACGTTTTGACTTGGACATCCCAGATGGCACCTAAACGGTCCTTCTAAAATGCCACTCTACATTTCTGGTATATAATGTATGCATTGTAATTCTAAAAAGATTTTATAGATGGTATAATTTGGTTTATTGGTTTTAATGATTGCATGATTTTGTTTATTTTACATTTGCTTTAAATTTTGATATGACTTTGTAATTTAGAATTATTTTGGCGAAATTAAACATTATGGGATAGGAGGCAGTGTACTATTGTGGAGCAGGAACTGGTTAAAAGATAGAAAGCACAGGGTAGCACTAAATGGCCAATTTTCCTAGTGGTGTACCCCAAGGATCTGTGCTGGGTCCGCTGCTTTTTGACATATTCATAAATGACCTGGAAAAGGGAATAACGAGCGAGGTTATCAAATTTGCAGGTGACCCAAAACTATTTAAAGTTGTTAAAACCCAAGAGGATTGTGGAAAATTGCAAGAGGATCTTGATAAATTGGAAGACTGGGCATCAAAATGGCAGATGAAATTTAATGTGGACAAGTGCAAAGTTATGCACCTAGGGAAGAACAACGCAAACTATGGTTACACGATGCAAGGTTCCACATTAGGAACCACCACCCAGGAAAAAGATTTAGGCATCATCATGGATAACATGTTAAAACCCTCCGCCCAGTGTGCAGTGGCGGCCAAGAAAGCAAATAGAATGCTAGGAATCATAAGAAAAGGAATGCCGAATAAAACAAAGGATATTATAATGCCTCTATATCGTTTCATGGTGCGACTGCACCTTGAATATTGTGTGAAATTTTGGTCGCTTGATGGACCTTGGTCTGACCCAGAATGTCATATCTTATGTTCTTATGTTCTTGTAATCTGCTTTGAGCTTCTGGTTAAGTGGAACAGAAATGCTTGATTAAACTAAACTAAATTTTAAAAATCTGGGTCTGTAATAAGCATTCACAAATGCCTTAGCAACCTTAATAATACAAATCAAGTTCTAACCACTCCTGAAATCAGGGCTTCAAATCTTAAATTTTTATCTAGCAAAATTCCCAAACTGTGAATTTGCTGTTGACATTTTAAATTATGACCTGCTATTGAGGTAATCAACAATTCCTCCTTTGGTCCTTATAGAGTATACCTATTTTATAAAAGGCCCTTAATGCACGGCAATGGCCACATACATGTGAAAATATTGTCTTGCTGAATTAGTACTTTTGATACTGTTTCCCTTATGTAGTTATGAAACATTAGACATGGATGGGCACAGCTTTGGCAGGATCCTGAAGTTTTAGGACAAGGTTAGTAGGTGCAAAGCAACATTGTCCACCATCGTAATCCTAACACAGCAGATATTAGGCCTTTGGAGGAAGATCATTCTGTAAAAGATAGACTTGTGAAAGCTGCTTGTGAAAGAGACCTAATTTTGAATGAAGGCACTTCTCTTCAGTCATTAAAAAAGCATTGTGCACCAGCTTCATTAATGTTTTGTAAACATAAAAGAAGAATCCTATTTTTACTTCATTGCAAAGTGAGAGAGATCTTTGGAACATTATGCTGCTGAATGCTTTTGATTAGAACAAGCTGAGAAATAGCTGTACCAAATTGCAACAAATCTTCAGCCATGCAATAATTCAAAATGCATTAAACATTTTTCTTTTAATCTAACATTTTAGTCTTACTAGTTAAGACATCTAGGAAGATGGCTGTCAGTAGGAACAAAAACTATAGAGCTCTATTAAGTTTGTTCCTGAGTATTTAACTGATTTGTGACTATCCTTAGCTGTTCTCTAGACCTACATCAACTTTTGGAAGTCATTATGGTGTGTATTGAAGATCTTTGTTAGAGTTTTGTATTGATATGGTGTCAATGTTTACATTGGGAAACTTGGAGAATTTTTCTGTTCTTCAAACAAGCAGGCCTATTTATGCTCTTTAGCTTATTAGAGTCAACAAGCAGGTGGGTTCCTGGCAAGAATAAAGTATTTTCCTGATATTCCTACTGAAAGGTTTAAAGGCCCTAATAGTTCAGGGGAAGCCTAAAATACCTTGTCCTGATCTTCCCCAGGAGAATGTTACCAGAAAATCTATAATTCAACATTCATAGCTATATATTTTATTTTATTTTTATTTATTAGTATTTTGCACACACCTTTCCAATAGTAGTTCAAGGTGAGTTACATTCAGGTATTGTAGGCATTTCCCTGTCCCTGGAGGACTTCAATCTAACGAGACGATGCAGAAAAACGAATGCGCCCTTTGCTCAGAGATAACACAACTTATATGCACAAGTTCGGCCATGCTAAATGCAGTAAAGAGATCAAGACGCACGGAAATAGTAAAGGAAAAGTATGCGCACAGAGCAATGCCAAGCGTATTTAAATACAGGTATGCGTCGCTTAATGTCCCCAATACGTTCTGTGAAATAGGACGTCATGTGATTTGGACATTGTGCGGACACCACACTATATATTGTACTTAGCAAAGTTATATGGGATACTGTAGTGTACCCGTATTGACTAAATAGCGATACTGTACACATACAATACTATATTTCAGCTAAAGTAATGTGTTGCGTGCGGGAAGCTGTTGCTTTCACTACATCTGGTTACGTCTGCTACATCCCGTTCTCCGATCAGAATTTCTGAACTCTATTATAACCTTATGGGACAACGGACGTATATGCGGTCAGATGTTACCTGAATGGATGTTATGCGGTTAATATGCAATGAACTGAGCATATTAAAATGACATGCTAATAATGTCTGCACCTGATGCAGAGGATTATATAGCCAGCAGGACTGCCAATATCTCTACGCCTGGTCTGAGGCGGCTTAAGCGTCTTGCACGTGTAGGGAAAGACTGTTTCAGGGTATGTACCGAAGAACAGTTTCCTTCGACGTGGCAATTTTCTGTGTGTATCTTTTCAGCATATAAGCAGAAGTTCGTCATTCAAGAAGAAATGTTCTTTGCTTCTTATCCTTGTGCGATTTTTGCACTCATGTATATTATTTTTATTTTATTTTAGGTCTCTGTTGTGATTTCATAAAAAAATGTTTTTGAAAGAAATAGTATTGATTATTATGGGCAGAGCACCAAAAGAACCTAAATGTCCTGTGGGTATAACGTGAGCGTTTGACATCTATGCGGCTGTGTATACGGCCACTTGTAGCGCGTCTGTTGCTTGCGCGTGCGTTGCCTCCCCTCCTCTCATCTTTATGCCGAAGTTTTGCACACAGCTAATTTGCATACATGCCCTTTGCTGCATATCGGTGCTGAAGTCTCGCGCTATCGGCGCACTATGAAAATGCATCCACAGCAAATAGCACGCATCTTCAGTGCTGGTTTTCTGCATCGGCCTGTGAGTTTATACCCAAGGCAATGGAGGACTAGGTGACCTGCCCAAGGCCACGAGGCGTGCCAGTGGGATAGCTCTGGGAAGACATAAATTTGCACGTCACTCTTCTCTCAATGACCTTTTATTTTTCAGGAAATGCATTTGATTTCAGAAGGCTGGTGTTATGCCAACTTTTGGAAATAGTATAAGAACAATCGCCACTGTTCAGAAATGTGACTATGTAGGGTGCAGCCTTCCTTTAACTTTCATTTAAGCTCATTTTCAGCTACAAAACCATAAAAGTTATGAGTTTTAGACGCAAATGAAATGCATTTCAAACTAATTTCAGAGAATATTAAATAGGATGAGCTGTACTTTCAGAGGCCACTACAGCAAGATGAATTGCTAATGTGAAATGGTATCCTGCCATTAGTCAGTGCTCACAGATTCTAGGCATGCTTCTAAAAATACACAAAAAAACCCTCTTGATTCCATAAGTCAATTTGATAATTGAAAGACAACCAGTAGTAGCCCCAGGACTGAATGTGAATCCTGTCCCGGAGCTAAAGACATCAAATACATGTGAAGGCACTAAACGGCTTTCTGTGGTACAAATTCTGTTTTATATGATAGCACTGCCAGAATCACATTTCTAGAGAAAGAACAGCGTTATATAGAAAAATGAAAAAAATGGGAACGAGAATGAGTTAGAGCTGTTCAAGCCAACTATTAAACCGCCAGTTGCATGCGCGGATTTCATTTTGCGGTATTTTAAGAGATGGATCACTTTGTCCACAGAGTGTATTTAATAGGAACATAGATATTTTGTTAAATTGCCTTCTCCACACCAAATAAGGATTTCGAAATAAACCACTTGAACACACGTTTATAGTTTTACGTTTGTTAATTGCACCTAGTCGTTCATATGGAGATGTGTAATGAATAATAATAATAGCAATATTTGCACCTGTAAAATACTAACATGTAGAGAAAGTAAAGCAAAATCTTTAGGAATTGAAGTCCCCTTTTTGGTATCTTTATTAAAATTACCTTATAAAGTCTATTTTTTCTCAAAACAGTTGGAACGAAAGCTAGAATCTGAGTTATCGTTTCATAAATAAAGAGCTGACCTGGTACATTCATCATGGCTGCCTACTCTACAACTGCGGGTACCGCTTCCATCGCCATTTTGAGCTTCCTTAGACGCCTCGACCCTTCGCGCCCCTCCCCCACCTCCCGCGTCTTCTAGTGACCAAGAAAAGATATGACTTATTTTTGGGACACAGCGACGGACACCTCCTTTGGCCCCTTTTCACGCATTACTCTGTCTATACCGTTTTGTGTTTACAATTAGCTATTATCAGAAAGCTGCCCTAAAATAACGCGCTATGGAGAGCCGAGGCACAAATTGTCTCCCAAAAGCTGAAGAACGTATTGAGTCTCATTTGATCTCCCGCTCTGGACTAAACTGATCTGGTTGCAAGTTGTCTGTGCGGACATTTGATATTTGTGTTTTGTATCCTGGGGGTTCTTGCACCCATTCTATAAACTATGTTTATGTTTTTATGTTGCTGCTTTTTCCGTTCTGGGAATGAAGAAGTGTGGAGAATGAAGATATAAAAAATGTTTAAAAAATAATTATCTTCCAAAATTTAGAATTATAACTTTGCTTTCCTGGGATAAGAAAAGGATGAGGGATTTGCAACAGTTAATTTGTTACAAGAAGATTAAACGTATTTTCATTTTTAACACATTTAATTTTACTGAATCGTTATATATAACTGGATAGAAAATAAAGTAGCAAAATCAACAAACTGAAGCAGTGCAACTAGAAAATGATGCAGGAATAAAGCTTACTATTTGTAGAAAAAAATAAGTATTCAATTTGAAGAATTGTTTTCATATAGAAATAATTTAAAAGTCAAATGAATTCAGTTTATTTTATCTAAAGTGGAGAAACTAATATTATATTTGAAATAAAATTTCATACATTGCTAAACTGCACACGGGTTTCTATTGTGTGGGCTGTTGTGTATAGAAAATTAAATAAGCCAAAAGGCAGAATTTGGACAATTGTAATAATCTAAGAAAATATTGAGTATATGTTCTTATGAAAACTGAAGCACACATCTTTCAATATTTATAAAGACATTTATTTAATCTATGAAAATAATGTACAATAAATAATTTTCCATTTACTATTAAAGAATTTGAATAAATAAACTACTTCTAAACGAGGAACAAACTCCTCTGCTTTAAGAAACCTAAAATTACAGTCTGATTCCTGAGAATTCACTTGAAGAAATGTACAAATGTTTTCTCTCGTAATTAAATGATATGGAACGTCTGTTAATAAATACAAAAGAAGAATGGAACTAGAATTAAATACCTGAATTTAATAAACACTGAAATCCAAAAAGATCTATTCTCGAGTCTATTGGAATAAGCATTGAAAGTCTGAGCAAACTGTATGAGCTACGGTGTTTTTAAGTCCAGTTTATAGCGAATTTAGATGTGAGAAATTGTATGATTTACATAACCGAACAATTTCTGTATTAAAAAGAAAAGGAAGGGGAGGGGGATAGGATGGCAAAGGCAGACATATGGTTGATTAATGGAAATTCAAATTTTGTAGATCTATAGTACAAAGTGTGCTTGTAAAAAAGTCAAAATCTTCTTCAGAAAAATGAACAGGACTGCCGGGACTAGGAGACAATCCTTCAGAAATCTGTAGGCAGGAATCGGCCGAAAAGAAGTTTAGATCTGGCAACAAAGAGGAGTCCTGGGTCTGTGGGAAAGCATTGTCCTGGGCAGCTGCACTGTCTCCTATTGTCGAAGGGGTTTCTGCAGTGGGCGTTTGGTACAGAGGGCTCTCTGGGTTTGTCTCTGGGAAAGAAGAGGGCAGTTCGTCCGATCTCCGAGACTCACTGCTAGGCTCTTTTTTGGAGTGGTAGGGAAATGTTTCTTCCTCTAAAATGGAGCCTGTGCTGTCCAGGGTTTGACTATACGGGGAATTTTCTTCCCTCTCCTCCCCCACATCGCAGTCCTCTAGGCTGGAGAAGTTCAGCTCCCCATCATGGAAATCTTTGTGCTGGGTTTGCCTCTTGTGTTTCATCCTTCTGTTCTGGAACCAGACCTTGACCTGTCTCTCTGTCAGGTCCAGTAAAGCTGCGATCTCCACCCGCCGTGGTCTGCAGAGGTATTTATTAAAGTGAAATTCCTTTTCCAGCTCCAAGAGTTGAGTATTGGTGTAGGCTGTCCTCAGCCTCCTGGAGCCGCTGTTACTATCCTGGAGTCCCTGGGTGTCTGCAAAACACAACCAGATCATTCACAGTATGAACAAATACAGTGCAGATGAAGAACTGGTGTCTAGAAGCTTTCATCATTTAGGGGGCACTTAGCATTTGTCCAAAACAAAAGAGGTGCTAACAGACCTCTTCCTTTCAGAACAGGAAAAGGAATTCGGATGGAAATTTGTCTTCTGCAGGAAGAATACTAGAATAGCTCTCCAGGTTTGGGGTATACATAGTTTTACACATGAAATAAAACACCACACTTTATAAGCAAAGAGAAACTGTCCTGTCAGCACACAATATTCCGTTTCTTCCCAATGGCATATTGTTTTTATTACTATTTCGGAGGAGTTACGTATTTTTATTAGTATCGAAAATAGAGCCCGGAAACAAGAGCAATTCCCTTGGAATTGGAAATACAGCTCTTTCTGTCTCATGCCATTATCTACATTCCCCCAATGTACAGCGCTCGGCTGAGAGTCACCCAGTGGCTCCTGAGAGCCCAGAAATGTCACTTGAAGCTGAGCCCAAACCTTCCTCGGTCTGCTGCTGTCCAGCTTCCCCCATCCGTTTCGACAGAGACATCTTAAGGGTGGGAAAGGAGTAATCCAGGCAAGGAGGAATAATACATGGAATAAATACACCATTCTCGTGTTTATAAGCCTTCTAGCTCAAAGAAGCCCCCGTTTTACAGACCTGCTGGAGAGTCAGCCGCAGAGCCTGGCACCGAGGAAGATGGGGGCGATGGGGAGGAAGAGGAAGATGCAGCCTGGTTGCTTTTCTTGGTTGATTTCTTCTCTTTCATCCAGGGGAACTCTGCGACCAAAGAGCCCGACTGGACCAGGGATTGCTGGAGAAGGCCATTCGATGCTCTTTTGTGGCTTCTTGGTCTCGGCTGGCTGCTGGAGCATGGATTCAGGCTGGGGATGGTTTGTTCAAAAGGAGGAGGAATTAATGTCGACTCCTTGATTGATGAAGTTTGAAATGTCTCCAGGACAGCGGGAAAGGACGTCAGGCACTCTGCAAGCGAAGGCTGACTATTTATAAACCCGATCTCCCTCTCAAATTCAAAATTCATGGCTTTGTAGGCCAAATGTGAGAGAGAAAATCGAAGAAATATTAAGGTCACAGTTTTATTCGTGGGCTTTATAATTGTATATTGCTGATAATACTGGCGTATGGGGACCTTGCTCTATTAAACTGGAGACTAGGGCGAAATTGCGTCCAATTCCTGGTCACGTGACCAACCCTGGCCAATCCTCAACGAGGCCTGGTTGAAAACATAAAGCATTATTATTTTTAATTGATTCAAAAACTCCAGAGAAAACATCATTTTCCATTTGGAATGTATTAGATTGACTCTGAAATGTAGATAAGTCTGGTGAGAGTAAGAAGAGGGGATCAAGCATTTCCTTTTTAACTGTTTCCCTACCTGTTCAGGGAAAAAAAAGCCAGGCTATGATTAGCACAGTCTGGCAGGCAGAGCAATTAAGAAGCGAACCCATTAATCTCTAAAGTTTTGACACGAGTGAGTGAAACGAGGAATAGAAAAGAACTTTCACAAGTTAGATCAGAAGCACTCCCCACAACGCAGAAGGAAAGTTAAGTCAAACAATTAGAGCAAATTGGACCTCAGGCAAACAAAGCCTCCGGGGTATGAAGCGTTCAGGTCAGTATAAAAGTTTCATTAAGGGTGGGGTTTTTTCACCATACAAGGAAGAAGAAAATTAACAGTAGGTTAGCAATAAGATTAGTCTCTTTGTAATTAGTGTCAACATAAATTGTTGGGGGGGGGGTCTTAGATTTTAGATAGCAACATTAAGTTCCTTCCAAAAGATTAGTATATAGCCCTATTTTATTTTTAAAGCAGCGAGTTTAGTTACAGATATTCAAATCTGAATTTCTAAAGTAATAAATTGAGCTTTTTTTTGTAAGCTAATCAAAATAAATAAAAAAATGCTCCTGAGCAAGTCCATTTTAAGGCACCCGAAGGAAGCCAAAGGGAGGGGAACGATCAATCTCCCCGCAGCGAAGCTGTGTGACAGCCCACTCTCACTAGGCACCGAAGAATGTAAGCTTTTATTAGAACTGCCAAGGAAAGCCGGAGACTGAAACTTTAATTTCAAAGCAAAACACTCAAGTTGCTTCTTGCTATCAGATTAGAAAAGCGAGAATATAGAAGGAATGCTTAGAGCGACTTATCACTGTCCTCGGGCTCCTGCCTTTTCTTTACTGAAACTCTTCTTTAAGCTCGGAGTCCATACGAAATCCAAGCAGGCACCAAAACTACAAAGCTTTTGTCTATAAGACATCTGTGTAGGTGCTAAATATTTAACGAAGAACCCCCCTTCCCCCCGTAAATCTGAAACCTACTAGGTTGCTGCTTAAGAAAGAGGAATAGGACCTCTACACTCCATTTGAAAGAAATCTGAATGGAAATTATGTCAAAGAACTCGGTAGCTGTATTTTGTTATTTCTGAAAAGTAATTTGTTGTCGTTTTCTCGTCTTCTTCCTTCCAAACAAAAGCATGCAAAATTCCGAAAGCAAAAGAAAGTATTTTGAGCAAATAGTTCTTAAAGGATGCATTTAACCGGACTTTACAGAAAACCCTGAAGTTACATTGCTGGCATGAAATAAAACATTTTTCCTTCATTTCATTTTACTATTTTGTTTTCCCTTTTTGTGCAATCCATTTACAATAGAAAACGGAAAGGTAAAGTTTAAAATCCTAACGATTACCAAGAGAATGTACCGACAGATTATGAATAAGTGCAAACTTTATGATCAAGGCGAAGACAGACGGTTTCTGTGCAATAATGTGCAAAGACAACAGAGACCGCAGAAGCTGCAAAGGGAAAGTTATCCTATGTCACGCAGGAGCGCATGGGGACACATTTTAATTTGGTCATGGATGTTGTCGCTTTTCGCTCTCACTTGTTTTAATGTAGTTCAGAGAACTCCCTATCGAAGAGGGATACAAATGGAACAAGATGGCGCCTAGTATTTTAACTCAGTTACATCATCCAGAAAATTATATTCCAGTCCTCCCTCCCCCCTTGAGTATTATTTCATCCCAATCAAAGTTTCCACGCTTTCCTGCTTTTAAATTATATAGTATCACCGAATGTTAAATTACTTACTGCCTGGGTGAGCTGAGCTCGGTTAAAATCCAGGGCACAGAAAGCAGGTTGTGTTTGCTATTGTTATCTGCCGTTACACAAAGGACTTCATTAATACCTTGCATTTTGCTTGTAAATAATGTCGACTGTACATTTTCCTAAAACAAAATACCTCGATGTATATTAAGACATTTAAGGACCTGGATTGTAATCATTAATATACACAGATTTTAAGAGCATTAATATCGTCCTGATGAGTGAATAAATATTTCAGCTTTGATCACTTCGTCTCTCCTATTTATCTTCACACTGGCCCTCAGATTCTGCAATAGAAACGCTGAATTTCATCGCAGTCAGTTCAAAGACTTGCATGTACATTTCAGAGTCAGCCTATGAATAACTGTCCTATAATTTAAGTTTTCTTAACGCTTTGGGGCATAACCGGGAAATGATAACCTGTTTTATGTTCTTCACTCATAACATTTTTATCCCTTACCTTTAACTTTTAATCTAACCAATAATCGCATCTCCAGTTTTATTTAGTGTAAAATTTCTGCAGGAGAACTCTGTGCCTGTTGTGATTAATGATTTTCCTTTGTTTTCATTTTAGGCCCAATGGTTACGTAGCTCGAATACCACGTGATCGCTCTTTGTATCTCCAGAAAAGAACTGCGAACTTTAGTCTCCGTGAGCTCACAGAATTGCTCTAGCTTTGTGCGTTTTTAGGAAAAGTGCGTTATACAATGCAATAAATAAAATACATAAGCAAATGAAACCAAGAGGAAGAATGTAAACTAATAGCAATCTTTTTTAACAAATTAAATACCACATTCTATTGCCAAAACAACGAATTTTGAGATAAAACGAGTCGTATTATGCTCTCAGAGAAAGATCTCGAGCCTTTTCAAAATCCAAAATTAGAAAATGAACTTAGGTATTATTTTACTTTCATGCCCACCCAACAAGACAAGATAAAATGTAAAACAGAAAGTTTATTTAAGAATTGTTGAACAGACAACCCTTTAGCAAGAAAAATAACTAGCAAGAACAAAGAAGCTCTCCGAAGGGGGAGGGGAGTAGCTATACTTCATCTAATTCAGGACTATACAATTACAGGCTGGACCTCTCCTCTCATGCCTCCAGTAGAACTAATCACATCATTCATAAGTACTAGGATAACAGAAAGCTACTGGCTTCTCTAGATTACAAGAACTAAAAAAAAACTGTTCATACAATACCAGGAAACACAACGTTCTTTACAACAAGTAAAGACTAAAAAAGTACAATCTCTTTCTTTTTCATATAAATACATAATGTTGGGGATAAATAATACAAAAGAAAAGGAAATATCTTAACTATAACAAACAATAAATAGATATGAATGATCACCAGAATGCACACTGGAAAGACTTTACGATCGAGTTGACTGAACGTCTTTCACAGTTATTTCACCCATTAAATGTAAACTCTAAGTGCATTAAAGATGTCCTTCTAAAAAGCATTGGCCAGTACCAAAGGCGAAGTGCCCTTCTGCTTTATTTAGAGGACAGTTTGTTAAAATATACCCTGTTTCCACGTTGAATGAGCAAAGATGTAAAAGATTGTTTTCAAGGATTTCTAAAGATTGTATTGAATTGAAGACATCAGAATACAAAGAACAAGGGGGCGACCTAATAAATATCCAAACCTGATAACTTTCCCTTTCTGAACTTAAAACTTCCGTCTCTTTGGACTTTCAAAACAAAGCTCAGCTTTGTTGCAGATATTTCTTCTGGATCTTTTAAAACTCCCAAGCCTTTGGAAGACTATTGAACTCAGCGCATGAAAAAAATAGTTAACAAGCGGTAGACAGTTTCACGTGAATACTCAAGAAAATGAAAACGAAGAACTCTAGGTGGTGACTTATCGAAGATATGGGCAGTTTTAGATAAATCGGTGTGCATAGAGAGCTATTTGCAAATATTCGCTTCTGTAGATGAACCATTTATATGTGAAGATCCGCAGATGTTTAAATTGAATTCGTCTTTGTTAAATACCAATCATTCATATATATGACAGGACTATATTGTAATGTTTAATTTATCTATTTTGGATTTCTGTAAAACTGCCCATACACATTCATAAACATGTGTGCCGATGCAGTAATCTACATTCAAGACTTACATGTGACAACTCCGCATTTCTTTAGACATGAGTACTACTACTTATGAAACTTGTGAAACTGAAAGAACCAGTCTTACTCGTTGACTATTCTCAATTCAACACTAACGTTTCCGAATGAAAATCCCAAAGGGGGTTTTCACGCCCCTGCTAAAGCGCCCCCTGTCTTCGCAGTCATTAAGCCAACCAATCACAGATGGGTCAGTTTGGGCGCTTCTTGGATTCTGCCCTGAGAAGGATGGTGTGTGGAAAGGTCTGTGTAGGTTGGATGTGTATCGCAAGGTCCATGATGCTGGTTGGATGACATTGGAGGGGCCCCATTGTAGTCCATGTTGGTTGATTGGTGATGTGGAAGATGATTGAGGCCATAAAGAGAAGGGCCAGAAGCAGGCATACAATCCACATAGTTACCTCCGACATACACCGGACTGTTTTGCATATTGGGAGTTCCATAGTTCCCCCCATTACCCTGTAAACCATGGGGATCATATTCAGGTGCAGGCGCAGTGTTGGAATATTTCTGTTGTGAGGGGCAACCTTTAATAGGATTTTGATAGTTGGTTGCCATGGTATAGGCATTCTGGTGGGATTTATTGAAGGTTGGAGGAGAAGGAGCATCATAATTATTTGTCATTGAATGCATGGAGCTCAGGAATCCTGCAGTTGATTGCATAGGCAATGGTGGGCTGCCTGTAGGTGAGGGTCCTCCAGAAGAAGACCCCATTCCCTTCAATTTCTGATCCTTTTTGTATTTCATCCTACGGTTTTGGAACCAGATCTTTATCTGCCTTTCGCTGAGATTCAGCAGATTCGCCATCTCTACCCTTCTAGGCCTGCAAAGGTAGCGATTGAAGTGGAATTCCTTCTCCAGCTCCACCAGCTGCGCGCTCGTGTAAGCTGTGCGCGCTCTCTTGGAGGCGGAGGAACCCGGGGGGCTTTTGTCACCGCTGCAGCTATCTGGCGGTTGAAATGAAATAAAAGATAATTACTACATGCAGAAATTGAATGCATTATTTCTTAATAAATCCTGTAACAGGCTGAAGTCTTAACCCCCTTTACATTGGCCTGCACTTTATAATCGTGGCGTTTATTAAGAGTTCTGATCCTCAATGCTGCCCTTCTTTAAACAAATTTGATCATGTCATACCGGCAAGGATTTTTATGGGCATTTATTTATTTATTATTATATTTTTTAAACATAATTTTAGAATAAATCATTTTTTTCTGGTACTATTTAAAAGCAAAATCATAATTGCTAAGAATGTGTCACTGTTTATTCTGCTTGCATACATAGCCCATATTTTAATTTTACTTTTTGCATACAATGAAGACGTGTACATCTGCATTTACTTACAAGAATGACAGTATTGCAATAAAAGTGATATTTAAATATTCAAACCCTTTAAGCAGATCAATAAATGTAGCGAAATTGAAATTCCACATTTTGGTAATATATTTCAAACCTTCAAGAAATGATTGTTGTCTTCGTTCATTTTAGATCACAACATTGTGACTAATGGCCTCATCTCCCTCCCCCGTTATGAAAGGAACAGTTGAAAGCAGCTTGGTACCTGTGCTAGGGGAGCTGGTTTTCTGTTTCGAATTTTGTCTCGATTCTTTCATCCAGGGGAAAATTTGTTTAGTGAGAGCGGCGTTTGAGCCGAGATTCGCCTTGGTGGGGGTAGCTTTCCTGCTGCCGGGTTGGGTATTGCTGTTGGTACTGTTGCTGTTAGGGGCAGAGTTTTGGGGTGGAGAGATGGGTGGGGGTTGATGATGTTCAGGGGGCAGGCTTGGGCGCATGCAGCTTCCATTCAGGTCTTTACTTTTTGGGTGTGGCGCTGTATTGCCCAGTGGCTGAAGGGAGCAGGCAGACCTCTGATAGTCATTCTCGACCTGAGAAGTTTGGAAAGCTTGTTGAGGACCGTCATACCCAAAACCATTGGCACCCTGGTAGGAATAGCCTCCAAAGAGAGTTGAGTTGTCGTAGTAAGTGGTTTTCTGCATCTCTTGGATTCCCAAACTTTATTTTCAGCGACTACCAGGGTCCTGACACCCTTACGGAAGAACATTGGCACCTCAAAGTCACGTGACAGTCCGTTTCCAGTTATCTATTAGAAGCTGACCTAAAAGGTTAGAAGAAACACATAATAACACTGCGCTGGCTATGAATCCATCTTAGGTAGTGAAAAGCACATGACATGAATAGATTTCTACAAAAAAAGAACTAGCAGATGTTCTAACTAGATTGTTCCGACTTCTCATTTAGATGTGCTTATCTAATTAATTATTTCAATTTTAAAGTAAAACATTTCTGGAAAAGATGACTGTCTTAACATTTTTTTCTTGAGTTGATAAATAGATAGAAACATAATTAATGTTCATATCTTTATAAACAATGCTGGATAATGCATTCAAGAAACAGAATATGACATAACCAGATTCCTACTTCATTAAATAAAACTTCACTTTAATGGTGAGTAAAATAATAAAATCTGAATATTGTACATGCATAAGGAGTCGTCTTATTTAGGAATCCTGGTTTGTGCATATTTTCCCGAGTAAAATAAGCTAAACATAGCTTTTCATTAATTCTGGCTGTTAGCAAAAATATTATTTACAAAATAGATCGCTATTTTGTATTTCGATATAGTTTCTAACAACGTTGATTTCTACTTTCCCCTATTTAAGATATATGTTATTTGATATTAACTAGTTACTATTTTAAAGAATTTACACATTAATATCAAATTAGGATTCTATACGTTTAAATCTGTTGCAGATCGATTTTGTTTCAAAATAAATTTGTTTTCAGATCTTGAACTAAAATCTAGGATTGTACCCCCCCCCCCCACACACACACACACACACACGCACTTCAGCCTCCAAGATTGAAAAAAATAAAAACCGGAAAAACCGGTGTTGGTTTTCTGTTGCTGAAAGCTTGAACTCTTGTACACAAGAAGGAATAATGGCCACAGCATCGGCAAGAAAATAATTTGATGTATGAGGATCACTGAAGCAGCAAACAGATCTTAAAAGGCTGGGAGTTTTTCAGAACCTTGAAAGAAGAAGAGGATTAGCTCCCAGCTTTAACGTGATTTTTGCCTTTTATTTTGATGTCCTTTGTCATTATTTTTGTGCGTATGCCTCTACTTTTCAGTATACATTTCATGTTCCTATCAATGTCTTTAGAATTTGGCCTCCCCGTTGGTTTTACACCTCCCTCCAAGACAAATTATTAATAACTAAGAAATGTCTACTCTCCAAATAAACATTCGATGTTTTATTTCCTTATTATTTGTTTTAAAATATGAAGATCGGTATTATCTATTTGCAACTCTTAAGTGTAAATTGTCCGTAATCTAAGAGGAAGCCTTTTTCACCTCGTGTGACCAAACTGAAATTGCCAGAGGATTTTTTTTAAAACGATCTTTTTATTTTCTCTATTATTGAAAATGCGATGTCTAAATCTGAGGACTGGAAATCATGGAGAAATCAATGATTGCATAATCAACCGAATATTTTCCCACTACAATGGTTAAATTCCAGTACTGCTGAAGGACTAGAAGATTTTAGGTCTGTCTGATTTTTTCGTGTGCAATTTTTGGACAGGGAGCTAATCAGAAAGAGCCTAAAACAATAGTAATTATAAAAGGTTTTGGAACATAAAATAAGTTAAAAGCCAAACCCGTTGTGCTTCGTTGGTTTTTTTCTATCTCATCTCTCAACACGTCACAAATGTCGCTCATTTATCTTCGTTGCGGACGGCCGGAATCCTAATTATTTACTCCAAGGAATTGTTTACAGTCTCAAGCAGAATAATAAATATTAAATTATATCATGTTCCAATTAACTTCAGTAGGGTTTATGCTAGTTTGTTTTCCAGTGTTAACAATGCTTTCAAGTTTCTTTGCAAATTATAATAGAATTAAAGAAGTAAGACTCTCTCCCATATGGGGAACTGCTCCGGTAAGAAACCCGAGGCCAGAAAAAGCAGTGGATGTTCAGACTGGAAACAATGAACTAGAAACTGGAAGGAGACTTCGGAGGCTCCGCATGTCTGTGCAAAGGGCAAAAGGAAAAACAACCCGTTTTCCTCCCAAATACCTCAATGTTGCAAAACATACATTGAAAAATTCTATCTTTATACGTTCTATATTCTAATATTATTCTGGAATCGGTTTTAGGCCGTCATTGTTAATCACAAATAAAACAAAATCGAATCGTAAATAGACCTTTTTTTATTAGGAAAAAAAGCAGAAATAAAATGAAACACTCAAGATGGACTAGCAACAATAGGGACGTGCTCTAAGGCACCTGAAATTCTGGAGCTTGTGTGCATAAATCTGCCTGGAAAATAAGGACATTCTTTAGATTTTCCGATCCTCAGAATAACTAGATCAGAGTAAAAGCAAAGGCTTCTGATGAGGGCAGCAAAGAAAGGGGAAAAAAACCCGCCTGGCTGCGTGGAAGGAAGCTTAAAGCTTGTGAACTCTTCTTGAACCGAGATTGAAGTCATATGGTCATAAATCACTGGGACATATACTCCGCCATTCACAAAGCGATACCCTATTCGAGTCCAGCTTACCTTAGCCTCTGACGAGGAAAGCACGGGCAGACATAATATATTTTCACATCCAGCAGCAACGCAGTGAATAAGCGAGAAATCTCCCCTCCTCTAAAAATGTTAAAGGATCTAAACATCCGATAGGAAAGCCAAGGGTTTGCCAGTGCAGCCTGGGTACAGCTGCCCAAATTCACTTCCTTTGGAAAGGCAAAGATGGTACAGCTTCCAAGATCCGTAGAAAGCTCATGGCTTTGAATGGACAAGTCTGTGCTTCTGGTTGCCCTGTGTACTGGTACGCCCTGCTCGCTGATAACAAAGGCCTCTTCTTTCCCACAACCAAATGCTGACAGAAAAAGCCCAAGTAGACATGCCTTGCTTGGAAAATTTTCAACGAAAAGCTAGGAGATATTTTAGAATAAAGCTAAGATTTGCTTTGGAGTGCTGGGCAAGCCAAGGAGCGTTAATCCATGCTAAACACAGCGTCACTAGTGAAACATTATGCTAATTGCAGACGTGGTGGACAGAGAGGCCTAGACTGAAGGTAGCAAAGCTTTCCTGTACATTCACGTGTTTAACAATTTGGTGTCAATCTATGCTAATATAGCATTTGGATCATCTCATATATATATATTTAAACAATTTCATGTAACTACCATTTCATAAGCTTTATTTCAATAATCGATACCACATCCTTTCTCAACACCTAGCTGTAAAACGTTTTCTCTTTTTGAGAGAAATCTCAACAAATATAAAATAATTGTTTTAAAAAAAAGTTTCGGGACAGACTAGAGGCGAGGGAGTGAGGCTCTCGAGAGAGGGGAGGGGAGCTCGCAGACGAGCAGATCGTCAGTGTGAGTAGCTCAAGGGATCGCTAGCTGCAGCAGTGGCTCCTGCGAACTTTAAGGGCAACTTTCTTTTGTGTTAGTCTTCCAGCATGAGGGATCACCTCGTCGCCTATGTTCCGAAGAAGAAAATTTGCACTTCTAAAGAGGAGGCAAAGGAAAAATTAAAGCCCCATAAGGAAAATAAGCAAGGGAGAGTTTAGGTTTTAAAATTTTGTTTTTATTATGCAAGACACCACTGCAGTCGTTAATGGCTGGGTATACGAGCCTGCTCTCTGTCTGTCTGTCTGTCTGTCTCTCTCTCTCTCTCTCTAGTTGATGTAAACAGGAATTTTAAAAGATGCATTTCATGTGGGTACATGAAAAGAAGTGACTAAAAACGGCGTGGGAAGAAGAAGAAGAAGAAGAATTTAAGTGTCTGCACATTTTTCTGTTGCACCATTGTTGCAAGCTGCAACTATTTGGACTTTCTAAAAACATTTTTTGCTTTCACTGTCTTCGGTTAAGTGCTGACTACTGGCTTAATTTAGAAAATGAAGTAAAGAAAAGTATGTCTAAAGGAATTAACAAGATGTTTTTATAGTTTTGGAATATAAGATGTGTTTTGTCTCCAGGTATTTCTTTTTGGTGCCCACTAAACCGCTTTTAAAGAAAATAATTGCGTAGTTTTGCTGTAAAATGCTTTGAAATGCTTCGATAGAAAAAATGAGGCGTTAATTTTACCATTTTCACCTATTCTTCTGCCCACAAGATTCACATGTTAAGAAGAGTTACAACCCTGAAAAGTAAACAAGGCACTCGTACCCGTCTTATTTATACTCATTGGCATTCACTTTTATGGACTATAATCCAAGTCGGTTAGGAGTTCTCTCTCTTGGCCGCCTTCCTATGGCTCATAAAAGAGAAGCCGCGCGGAATTGCAAGCCCAAAGAAACACAGGCGGTAGCAAGATTGCCAGAACTATCACTTAGAATCGTTAGAGTTCAAGATCCTTCAGTGGCCAGCACTGGGCAAACGTAAAAGCCACAAATACTTTCCAAACACGTTTTTTGAAGTGGAGGGAAACTCCGAGATTCTAGGATGATAGAAAATGTCTGAAATTCATAATAGGTTGAACATGATCAAATTGCTTCTTACTTGATTTTTCTTTTAAATTATTGAAATAAATTATTATTATATAATTTAATTAAATAAAGCTAAAACCTTGTCTTCAATTAATTCAAGACTTGTTTTGTTATAAGTAAAAATATATATATAAATTAAAAAAGTATCCAAAGATGGACTCAGCAATCACAGGGCCGTCTTACTTCTAGAAATAAACGATTTTACTGTTCAATAACTTGTTTGGAGAGGTTTTGTAACAGCTAAAATGCAAATATTCCAATAGAAATCTTGTTTTTCTTTTAACCACAATTACAATAATAATGTCAATCAGATGTTCACTATAAAATGGAATTCACATTTTAAAACTGGAAAAAGTCACCAGAAAAATGTGTATATAGTCTATGCATAACTTAAAAGCTACATGTGTTTTTTTTCTTATTACTTTTGTTGAGTATGATATGTTCATGCTTGCTATGTAGCTTTCTAAGCGTTTAGTGTATCTTGTCATGGATTGGAACCTAATTTGTTATCCACTGATCACTGATATATACTATCAAACTCACCGACTTTCAGTTGTCTTGTCCAGTATATATGAAACAGCAGAGGAAGTGAAATGGGAAAAATAACTGTAACAGAAAAAAATGGCACACGTTGGATCACAGAATTCCTAAAAATGATGAATTTTGCTCGTCTAGACTAAACCTTAACAGCTGCTATCAATCCTAATCTTATGGTTTATAAAAGTTAGGGAAAGTAGTCCATTATCTATTTAAAGGGGTACAGCTTTTTGAGTTCTAAAATAGTAGTGTCATTACGTTATTCGCAGTTAGATAGAAGAAATAAGAGATCAATAATTATATATCGATAATATATATACACACGTTTATATAGCACTATATAGCATATATAATATACATGTTTATATAGCATTTGTATCATAGGGAAGTTTTATTTTAAATTAGTTCACTAAAAATTAAGGTAAGCATGAAAATGGTCGAAATCCACACATTCGAATCCTAATGTTTTATTGACCTCAGTTTCATTATTATTTTCTTGAATTACAATGGCATTAAGTTCACGTTTTTAATTTTGTTATTTTGAAAGTCAGTTATTTGTTGATTTCATTAACCTCGTAAAATTGTTTTCCTCTGAAGCACCTTTAAGCAATTCTATAGATTATAGAATTAGTAAAACTCAAACATGAATTTAAGAAATTAGGGCCCATGTTATGCAAAGGTTTCTCCATAAATAAAGAATGCGAAAAAGCCTCTCCAAAGCCAAAATATGAGCGAAATAGTGCAGGGCGAAAGCAGTACAGGACACTTTCTGATTGCCTCGAATTAGCGATCGTTCTGACATGAAATGTACACAGACGGCATTCATAAAAGCTATCAATGTTGCAATGGTCCTGATACAACTAACAGAAGCCCGTTTTACAAGATAACAGCAGCAACACCTCAAATATTTTCGCTCTGAAAAGCGTTTGGGCGCTTTAATAATTCTGTTTCCGGTTTGAAAGTTGATTGATGTTATTAATCTTTGCGCAGCCCTGTCCTGCTTCTGAGAACATCCCAAACACCTTGTCTTCTCCAAGACTTTGGCAATATTCCACTTGCATCACATATTCCGATGGCCAACTTTCGTTTTAATTCTCTTCATAGATTACAGAAACGGATATAAGGTTTACATAGCATAAATCAGGTTGAATCTAAAGCTTCCACAGTTGGACCAAAAGAACAAAAGAAAATTACATCTTCCCAGGTTACATCTTCCTAAATCGGAACGGGGGATTTTCTTCTTTCATCTCAATGCATAAAACTTTAACGATAAAAAGTAGGGGCGAATAAAACCCATGCAAGAGGGACAGTCTGCTATCTAACAATACACCCTACATTATTTATATAATCTTTAAGACAATAAGTCGTGGCTGTTTGTAAATTATTCACCATACTTTTCTTTGGCCATGTTAAAGTTGAAAGAAGGGAACAAATAATTGTCGTCTTACTTTGCTATATTGACAGTAGTTTTGTTTACTTCCATATGTAAAGAATAGGGAAGGGGTTTCTGATGGGAGAGAATTTATTTCTCTCACTTGTCTTGCATTAAAAAAAGTCTAAAAAAAAAAAGTACGACCCAGATAAAAAAAATCAAACTAGGCCCAATAGTGTTTGGGGTCTTCCTGTGAGAGATTAGGATTCTTTCAATGACCTTTGTTTAGAAGCGCAATAACTCACCAGATTAATGATCAGTCAGAGGAAGTACTTTTGAATTGCCTCCAAATGTAAAGCAAACTCAGGCCCCCATTATTTCAGATTTACTAAGTCTCCTCTGAAATGTTCTCCGTAAGTGACTGGTCGCCGAAAGTCCGCCTTCGAAGCATTCGTGACTTTTTGCTATCAGGATGTTGCAAACAGTTATTTAGAAGGGGCTGATCATTGCCCGGGAGCACACAGGGCCCTTCTCTTCCAAGTGCCACAATGCTGCCTTGACTGATGCGCTCACGTGACCCGTCGACGTCAACCTTTTCCAATTTTATAGAGAATTTGCTCAACGAACTACTTTTTACCCTCAGCAAATATTCTAAAATTCGCAAGCTGGCGTCTCGTATGTGTTCCTTAGCATGACTTTCTCAAAACTTGCTAGCGTTTTCTCTTCCTGGAGTCAGCAAAGAAGCAGACCAAAAGTTTCAGCTTGAGCTCAAGGAAAAAGAAGGAGTTTGACTTCTGGCATGTGAAGAGAGTTGTTGCGCTAAAAGTAGCGGAGGCGGGAGGACGGAGCTGCGAGTCCTTTTTCTTCCTTCTGAAAGTGAGAATCTACTTTGCTAGGGAGGGAGCCGGGGTACGGGGCTACTTTCCACCCACGCTCTCTCCTAATCTTGCGGATTTACAATTAAAAGATTTCAACTGCCTCATCGCAAGTAATTGTAAAGTTTCGGTATTCATTCTGGCGCAGTCCAGAATTCATTGTTGATTGTTTCACATATTTTCAGAATACACTTTCATTTCTTATTGAACATGGTCTTCGGTTCTGAAAATAAATATTGGTTATTTTGCAAAAGTGTGTGATATAAGTTCCATAAAAGGAGATGGAAATGGGTCCAAGCTATAAAGTACCGAATAAAAATATTGACAAGAGGGCGCGAAGCATCAAACTTCTATAGCAGGCACTTTTTTGCACGTGTTTTCTAAAAATATGGATGCATTTATTCCTAAACATCTGTCAGTACTTGTGCCACAAATGAGAAGGTGGAGCGCTCTTCTGCTGGACGTTGGAAGTTATGGATCACTGACTCTGCTGGGTACAGTACAGGACTTTGATCCATCAAGCTCGTCGCTTTAATCAAAGGCTTGGGCAGCAAAACCTTTCCCGCACTATGTAGTTAATTTTTAATTAGAAGGCAATAAATGCGAACTGGTAATCGTTAACAGGGTGTCAATGCCCTCATTCTGAAAAACATTTTAACTGGACCTTAGGGTTTCTAAGGTCAAAGACCTTTTCTAAATCAGTTAAGAGTTTAGTATTATCTGCAAAGTGGAATATTTCATTTTTCTGGTGCGAGTATATAATCTAAATCTAAAACATCTCTTATCTAAGCGCTCTCTGAACATACCTATACATCCTAAACTAAGAGATAGCTTAAATGTGTCTATGTCTATAGAGAGGTATAGCTGGGGTTTTTTGTATTTGATATACCGAAGTAACTATTGCAATAGAAACCCTAATCACTTGATTATTTCCTAAAATAATCTCATGCTCCTTTTCTACCTCCCCTTCAAAAACATCAGCCAAAGTCAGCAATATGAAACTCATTTAACCTATTATAATTTTCTAATTAAGGCTAAAAGGAATATAGAGTTTCAGAATCAGTCTATTTCCCAGTATTGTGAAAAGGTATAAAACATAAACAAATAGAAAGTAGCAACAATAGACGAAGTTTGAATTTCAAAAAAGTCCATTAATATCAATTTACTTCAATGGAAACTTTCGTTCTTCATCATATTGATGATTTATGATAAAATCAATTAAATTATGGTCACTTAGAGCCTTGTGGTTTCCTCTCAGATTTCATTCCAGAACAGATGAAGCGCTTGGTAAAAAATTCAAGTTTAGCTGGAGGCGAACAAAAATAATTCTGAAGCTGAGGAAATTTAATGCAAAGCAATTTTCTGCAAAAAAAAAAAAAATCAGACGCCTGGGCACCAGGGTCCTACTATCTGCAAATATATACTAGTTTGCCTCAGGAAATGCTAAGCGATTGATATAAAGCACACGTTCCGTCCTCCCACTTCTCTTAAAAATCTATAAATTATTTTAGGAATGCGTTGGTCAACCAGTTCTTCATATAATACAAGAAGGCAGACAGAAATTCCTCAAAGTTAATTTTTAGTATACTTCTTTTAGAAATGAGGTGGTGTGAGGATGTTGTAGTAGTATTGTTGTTTGTACCCACTTGAACCTCCAAACTTAACGTTGTAAATACATCATTCAAGAGAAAAAGAGGATAATTCTTTCCCATGCAAGGGTTAGATCATTCTTCACTGACAAATATTGAAACCTGTCATACCTTATTAAAGTTTTGCTTTTGTAGCTTTAATTGTGTACATAACGATAATATATATGTAGAGAGAAAGAGAGAGAGAGGCACACACTTATTACAACAACTACATCTAACAAAAATAGATACAAAAGGAGCGCGAAAAAACTACATATGCCTTTTTTGTGGCAGTTCTGGTTTACATAGTTAAAGGATCTCTTGTAATCAGAAGTTACTTCGTGTAAACAAAACTTTTCTAGGTCATAAATCATGTTCACCTTCATCCGCGGTTTAACACCTTACTCTTGGAAGCTGCACTTGTAGGGGGTTTTCCCCAATAAAATGGAGGTGATAAAGACCTAACAGGCATGATACAGGCTATTAGAAGCAAACTTATTACAGACGCTCAAACTTAAAATGAGTATGTATTTCTTTTGTACTATATATGCATACCCAAACAGCGAGACAGATCAGAATGGACATCTATTTAATTTCTACTGTGAAATTAAAAGTAAGGAAAATAAATATGCATTTATATTTTTAAAGCAGTTGTCTATTCAAGAGTATCAGGCTTACTCATTAATACTTTATGGTGACCAGTGAAAATATTACTGTGCTATCAGGCTCTTATTTTCTTGTAAACTTCTTACCTTTTCTTTAGGTTTTCACGACCTTGGCAGAAGGAAAGATCGAACATTAGTTGCTGAAAGCACCTGAACTGAAGCAGTGAAATAATAAAATGTTAAATTATATTTTATTGCACCCCAGTGGATCCTGTTGACAGGTTTTCTGGCGGATTTTCCAAAGATGGCTTGACTTTACCTCATGTTAGAAACAAGCAGCCAAAGCACACAAAGATATTTCTCATTTTGCAAAACTGCACTTCTAACCTGCATAAGAGAATTAATGTATTTTATCCTTTCTCTGAAAAGTGAGAAACGATCTGGAAGCTGTTTCTTTTTACAGATTCTTAAATGTTGCCAGAGGGGGAATATTACTGACTGACAAGAAGTGTTGGAAAGAAGAGAACCAAACGGATTTTGGTTTTCAAGACCAACAGGAACTGGGCTCTCTTCAATGTCAGTATTCGAAATTGATACCATATGTCTGTTTCAGAAAAAAAAATCTTTAAACATTAACGAAACTAAGGGATTCATGCTGATGATCTTCTTTGTAGACCTTACTTTTGCTCATTTGAATATGTCTTTCTCATATACAAGAAGGTAAGACCAAATCTTTTGGAATATACTTAGAATATAGAAATATACTTATCATACCCTAAACATGCCTTAAGGTCTCCAATTTTATTGTGGCTTTACACTTCATTATATTATTTTAATTTAGTCACTGCTTAAATATTTACTTAAACAAAAAGTGGAGTGCCGATAGGAATATTAGACTGGTCCTTGACCATGCATTAACTGTGGCGACTGCTCTGCATTGTATATTTGTTTTCTATAACGTTGTAGGTATATAACTTCAATTCCATTTTATGTTGAAAATCACGAAATAAGAGAGGATTTTGTTTTCATCAATTTGAATGTTGGTCCCTCCAAATGACTATGGAAAACCCATTTGAAATATAAAACTAGATTTCAGTTTAAAAGCTCATTTACTTACTAACTAAAGTGTCTTTGTTTCTTGCCTTTCCTTTAGACGGGTACCTTGGAGTTCAGAAAATGTAAGATAATACTTGTACATTTAAAATAATGAAATTTTTAGAATGTATTTTCACTTAAAATACCCTTAAAATATTAGGCTTGACTTTTATTCTTCCCTATTTTTCCTTAAGTGGAAACGAATTAGTTTAGTTTCTCTGCACTGATGAAGTATGGTCATAGATGAGGAAATATTGTGCTGGAAAAGCTAAAGCTAATTCCAGATCTTGCCCTTTCCGATACAGTAAGAGGGCAAAATCCTTCAGAAAAGTCTCATTTTTAACCATGATTTCAACTAACAGAAAGATTGCTGTTTATCTCATTCAGTAGCTAGTTTTAAGTCTAACACGCTGGTAATTTAGTAGATCTTGTTTTTATTGTGATTTGGTTTTTGGAAGAGACAACTATTTTACTGTAAATCTAATAATGGTAACTGTATGTTTCACTGATCAAGTAAGAAACATTCTAATTCTTTTCTACTTACTATAAGCTAATTTGTTCTGCTGAAAACTCTGAACACTATAATAATATCATCGATTGGTCACTTTGAGGTTCAGCACTGGAATAAAGCACTAAATAGGATTTCAAGATTTCTATTTGGTAAGCTGTAAATGATATTTCTTTGTCTCTGGAAATGCAGTTGGGTATTTTTGCTTTTGTTATCATTTTCTGCCTTTTTCTCTACTTCTTCTCATTTTGCTGTTTAGTAAGTGTTCTCTTCACATTTTTTTTGTAATCTAAGTATTGTCTTGGTTTTAAACTGATGTATTTTGGAAAAGATTGTCTTTTTATGTTCAAAGGATCCAAAAATGTATATGGAGGACTAGGGACTAGCTTAGCTTATTTGGACTCCCTTGAACACATACTGTAAGTACTGATAGCATTAGACCTAACCTAATGGTTAGAACAATGGCTAGAACTAGCAAAACCAGGGTTTGAATCTCATTGCTGTTCCTTGTGATCTTGGGCAAATCAGTTAACCCTTCACTATAAACTTAAGGGCATCTTTACTAAAGAGCACTAACTGGGGCTATGGGCCATGCTAACAGGCAGGGCCTGCTCTAACTGGATAGCGCACTATTGGGCAAGAACCTGACAGGTTAGCAGGCCAATGCAGAAAGCTAGCACAGCCTTTAAGAACCGATAATGCCACGTTTAAGCACACTTTACGTACTTTTTAAATGCAAAAAACACAGACGGAAAAACTAGCGCAGGAGTGCAACAGGCTGTTGGTGGAGCATCACAGTTAGCGCAGGGTTTTGGGCTTGTGCTAACTGCAAGTTGCAGTTAGCATAGGTAGCCTTTAAACCACCTCAATGGATGGTGTTATGTGCACCAACATGCTGGTTTTCATGGTGCCACAGGTAAGCAATTGGCCAACAGCAGGGGAACAGACACACATGTCCTTAAAATTGGTGCAGGCCTCCATGATAGTTTCAGGGCCCAATTGCACTTTTTAGTAAACATAACAGGCCGATGCAGAAAGCTGGCATGGCCTTCAGATTATAAGCCCTCCTTGAACATTTGAGAAAAGGCCTGAACTAAATTCAATATATTTTATTTTTTATTAGAGTGAGGTGAGCTGCAATTATCCAATCATGCTTGCAATCAATATTCTAATTTTGAACACTATAAGGTACGTAGCACTGTGTAGAGACACATAAGGAACAGTCCCTACTCCTTGGAGCTTACAATCTATCCGAGACAGACACACAGACAAGACACACTATCAAAACCAAATAGGAGGTTTTGAGTTAAGGCATCAAGTCCATAACTGAGAAGATTTAATGAAGATGGGAATTATTTGAGGAAGAGGCTAGGACCTTAGTAAAACATAACAAATAGTTATACTGCAGACATGTTTTAAGCTTGTGGGACCATGATCTAGAATGTATTACTGGATCAACAAATAAATCAGAATGAACACAAATGAGAAGATAAATATGATTTAATGAGGTAGAAATGACTCACTCAATGCTACTGTTCCTGTCACAATGTATCTAGGGCTAAAGCGGAGACATAAGGAATATTCCCTCTACTGAACAAAAGAGGGTGCATTTGGAGTACTATTGTCTGGTCAGATCTGAATAACCTTCTAGAAGTGAGCTAAAAATAAATGGCAAGAGAGAATACATCAGTTATACAGCAGGGCTTCTTGCCCTACTTGGATTAGTTTGCTACATTAACACTTATGTAGATGCTTGAAATTTGAAACAATTGTACAATTTCAGTATTGTAAAGTAAACCCCATTTTCTAATGGAAATTACCATGCGGGTTTTGAAGAAACAACGCTTCTTTGTTTTGTGGTGAATCATAGACAGAAGTAGAAGTGGACATAGCAGCAGAGGAACTATTTTAATCACTCCGCCTTTTTGAGGGATGTAACCAGCAAAACAGATGTACAGTTTCTAATAAATCAGAAACTAGCTCTTAGCTGTATATAAACCTGAACTGAAATTAACAATTTGGTGACAATGGATTAGGCCACAGTCCCTCCAAAAGGCAAAGATGGAACCTGTAAGCTGTTTCCAACTGGGGTTTCTTTCCTGGAAATGGAAAACTCTTACTACATCATCATACAGTTTGGAGGAGAAACTATACTGACCAAGGCACACCTAATCTTTTCTTATTTCACGGTGTTCACATTATCCAGTTACTGAATCCCTGTAATCTGAGTTCTTTGACTGAAAGATTTTCACAAAGGAGATTAGAACGAAATCCTAATACTGGGACACGTTTTAAGGCTACCAATTCATTGGGAAACCGTTTGTCTTTATTGAAGTAGGGCATCACTGTTAATTATGGCAATTCAAGAAAAAGGGAGTGATTTCAACATTCCCCAAATTCAGTTAAATACTCCAGGCTGACTAATTTTTAATTTACAGTATATAAATTTAATAATAAATGACTCACACTTTCAAAGAAATCTCGTTTGACAGAGAATGAGGGATGTGGGCTGCCTCTTCGGACCAGTCCCAATCCCCCTCGCTCTTGCGGCCTTTAATATTTAATAAAAGGTACCAAGTCGCGGTAACTGGAGCACATAAGGATTTATACTAGCCAACTATTGCCATTAATAGTGAGGTTAAACTCGGCTGGCGATAGCCCACGGGAGATGAGAGAGAGAGAGAGAAGAAAATGGAAGGTGCAGAAATAGAAACTTTATATTTCAGAATTGCTGTGAAACTATTGTTGTGTCATATATTTATGGACGAACGGTTCCAAACATATGTTCTGAGGGAAGATATGCCGAGGGAAGGGGGAGGGAGGGTGTTAAAATATTTTAAGTTTGTTACTTGGAAAATTCTAATAAAAATTAAATTTTAAAAAATATTGTGTCTGGACACCTGCTGCTTCCAAATAAAGCTTCTAACTGTGGTTTCCCTTTTCCTTCCCTTTTGCTTTTAAATATGCTGGAAATCTTTCTCTTTCTATTTAACCGCTGAACTCTTAACGTCCAGCCCTTTGACCTGTTCCAGTGCTTGAAGGAAATTTGCCAGGTAAATGTTTAATGCTATGGAGTTGCTTCGGTTGCTCCATTTAAGTTCAGTGTTAACCTGTAACATTGCTGAAGGTTCCCTAACGATGTACTATCAAGTATTTAAGATTTGATTCTAATATTCCCACCGAAGTGATTATTCTCGTTTAAGTTCGTCCTTGTCATCTCGGTCTATGCATTATCAATCCATCTATGTATACATGCGTATATCATCAAGTCGCCTGGCGATGTTGTGTAACTAAGCAGGTGAATCGTTCTTTGTCTGTACCCTATATCCTGCATCTTATGATATTATATTCAATAAATATTATTTAATTGCTTACCAATGCGTTTCCTTTCAGCAAGTCTGCTCTTTTACTACTTCTGAATGCTGTAATGAAATTAGTCGCTTGAATCTACTTATTGTCGTTTCCGTGAAAAGTGTTATTTATTGTGCTGAAATCCATCATACTAGAAGCTTCACTGTTACTTTTCTGTAACCTCTCTAATAAAATGTTCACAATTTTTTGAAACTTGCTTTCTTTTACAATTCACTTTTGTTTACGGTTCAGATCTGAGCATATCCAAATTTCTATTCCAATGAGCTGGAAAACTACCAGGAAAAACAAGCTGGCCCGGGTAAGGAATGTTGTAATGTAAGATTAGTAACTGCATTTTTTCTATGAAGGTTCTGGTTTTTTATTAGGTGTATACACCAATGAGTTGCTCCCATTTTACCAAATTTATACAAATGTTACCTTAATTGGTAATCACAGATGTTGTAATTCAAGACCCCCAGCTATAGAGCTTTCATATTAGCCGCTGATCTATTACTGTAAATCGTCTGAAATACTCAACTCCAGGGAGAGCGGAACAGAGAAGATCAGACGCAGCTCCTCATACCAGAATATCATCGCTTGCACATCATTTTCAGTCTGATATGATTTATCGCAGACACTACCATAAACAACACAACTCTCTCACAAACATACACAATGGCAGCACCACTGCTGCTGACACACTCCTTGTAATAAATCAGGAAAAGGTTGTTGGGAGAGTGAGAAAGAATATTCCTAAAATTATCAATGAAATGGCTCGATGGGTACAAACACACATACCACCATGTGAAGAGAAATGGGAGGAAATGAAGATAGCTATTTGTCACATTTTAGGACAATAACATTAATAACACACAATAAATTTACATGGACATATAGACACGCTAGGCATTGGGAAGCGCGTTACTTACAATAATCCAACCTACGGTGCGCCTCTGCTCCCAGAACTGTTTTATTGCAGACTCTCTCTCTTTCTCTCTCTCGACTTTTTCTCTGCTATAGCCTTGTTTTTTAAAGGACAGTTGAATTTCACGTCAGACACAAGGAGACCATGTCTGCGATTTTCCTGACGAATACATATCTATTCTGCAACCTCTGCATTAATTATTTAATGAATCACGTGACCAGGAGGGGGAAGGGGGTCTTTCGGTTTCATACTCAGAGGACCACTATGACCTTCCACTGGAACAGCAACATTTTCTGCAAAATAATCTAGAATAAAGTTTTAAGTTGAATTTGCCGTGAGAGAGTGTGCTTTCTGTATATAATTTAGGGGTGTGTGAGTGAGTGCGCCGTGTGTGTGTGTATGTGTGTGTGTGTGTAGATACACACACACACACAGAGTAAATTAAATTTAAAATGTTATTTCAAACTTTTTTGCAGAAAACGTTGCTGTGTGAATGTGAATGTTTACATATGAGTATGTGTTTGTTTGTGTGTGTATATATATATATATATATATATGCATATATGTAATGCTCCTAAATGTAAACACACGGATGCACACATTTTAGATCAGCCCTAAAACAGCAGAATAATATGTGTGGGTGTGTATGTGGGTGTGTATGTGCATGCTTACATTTAGGAGATGAATGTATATGTTCTCTAAAATATGAGTTTTGGACTTCTTCCAGATGAAGAACAAACACTATACACCTTTCACATTCACTGTTGATTGTATTTCTATGTTAGCATTTTTTAATCCTTTAGCATATTTTAACGGTGAATCTGGATTTCTTTATCATTTAAATCATATATTATTCTGGTTGTTTTAGGGCTGATCTAACTAAGATTATTTCTATTTGTTGAAAAAAAATGTAATTATAATTTTGCAATGGGATAATTTCCTTTATATCAAATTTTAGGTCCTTGGACATCCATTTAGAAAATATATGAGTATGTTAGACATAAAATCTAGGCTTATCTCCTAAATTAAACATTAATGTTCCATTTTGGAAATAGACAAGACACAAGGAACAGCAAAACATTTATATAAAGCAACATATAATCAACCGAATATTCTCAGACATGATTTTTTATGAAATTTGTTGTTTGAGTTTTCTTCCACTGTGATATAGAAGATATGCCTATTCCAACTAGAAGGCAGGACGGTGTGCAGTTTTTAACTTCGTGCCCGCAAATGGTAGAAAGGATCTGACTCTAATAATTATGCAACTCTCATTTCTTTAAGGATATTTAATATTTTCAAAATCAGGAAAAATGCTAGTGAAATATATGCACGTTACAAATCTATTTGGGAAAATCTAAGTGCACTTTATCCGCATTAAAAGGTTTGGTTGATTTATATGATCAAAATGTGGAGAAGAAAGGTAGAAACTTTCTTTCACAGATGAAACTGAAGATTTTTAATGCAGAATTTACTTTCAGGATGAAACTCTATCCACAAAATTAACCCTAAAATAGACGATAGCTAGCGAGCGGGAGCAGAAAGTAAAAATGTCTTCAGAAGTGTAAAACACCATTTGCCCCAAAGAA
Organism: Ichthyophis bannanicus; assembly: GCA_033557465.1. NCBI lineage: Eukaryota > Metazoa > Chordata > Amphibia > Gymnophiona > Ichthyophiidae > Ichthyophis > Ichthyophis bannanicus. The sequence continues at coordinate 647,950,584 of CM066032.1, forward strand.
ATCTGGAGATTTGTCTGAACCCCCCCCCCCCCACACACACACACACACACACACTACTTATTAAACATAAAGATTAATTAAAATTAACAAACTGATAATTTAAAGGGTAGGAAGTGCAGCAATGAACAAACACGTTTGTAACCTTCGAGGTACAAGCATCAAAGCAGTTGGCTTTTTTTTTTTAAGATAAAACGTAGGCTTATACAGTGAGAAGGGAGATTGATTTACGAATTTAACCACGCCGTTTTTATTGAGGACCATAAATCTGTCATTGGGAAGCTGCCTGCTGAGAAATCTCCAGACCGCCAACTCCCTCTGCCAGATCCCGCCTAGAAAAACAGTTTCAGAGCAACCCAAATCCGCAGCTGCTGAATCATTTCTTTAAAACAAATCCGAACATATAAGCAACAAGCAATACGGTTTCCTTTAATTTTTGTCTGCACCATTACTGATTATATTTTGATGTTTTCACAAAGAAATTATAAATAATCGTTTAAAAGAAAATGAAAACCAATCCAACTTTATAGAACAGTTTGTTTATATAGTATTTTAAATCCCGATGAAGCTGGAGCAAACCATGGAATGCAAAAAGCACCCCCCCCCCCCTTCCATGAAGGAGAAAGTAGCTCTAACTTGTTATCTTTAAGTTTCATTGATAAAACCCTAAAGCCTTAGGATATCGCAACGGTATTGCTAATATAAATCTAAATTATAAATTATGGAAATAATCCTGCTTAAAGTTCCAGTGAAGTCACTAAGGGAAAAAAATCCATCTATGCCAAAATACATCACTTGCAGGTTTCAACTGTAGAAAGATGCGATAAGATAACATAATGATTAAAAAATAGAACAGTTGCATGTTCTTTCTCGGAAATGCCTTCTAGACTGCAGTTGTCCATTAATCGGGGACTTTATCTAGTTGTGACACCTTTCATTATACTAAAACAAGAATAACCCAAGGATGTTAATGCATGCGTTGTGGAGATCACATGCCTCCGCTCTGTGTGCAAAGCTTTTGGTTTCTTCGTTGATTAGCCCGGTAAAAGGGATCACAGCTCGCAAAGAATCCAGTTCTCTCTAGGATCAATCTGATTATTATAGTTCAGTTACTTTCCAAGTTCTTCTCGGGATACTAGATAGAGGTAATATGCCTAATTTAACTGCTGTTGTTCTGGGGAATCATTCAACTAAAGCCTCTGGCAAGTCGTTCGTGACAATAGGAACTATAATTTACAAGTATTGTGCCTATAGTTTTACAGAATGAGGATATAGGATAGAAGTTTAGAATTAGAAAGGCTTTGTCTCTGTCTCTGGAATTTGCTCTCTCTCTCTCTCTCTCTCTCTCTCGCTCTCTCTCTCTCTCTCTCTCTCTCTCTCTCTCTCTCTCTCTCTTTGTCCCTTCTACATGCTTTCACGGAGCCTACAAGCTCTAAACAAATGTTGAGCAGTAGCAGCCCTGGATGCAGGCATAGGTAACATAGGCAACTGCCTAGCCTAGAGCACCACATTTGGGCGCTACCGAATACCCAGGCCAAGGAGGAGCCCGCTCCCTTTTTCTTGAAGGGCATGTAAATGTGCTGCTTCGAAGAGACGCACCGTGGTCTTTCTCTGGCTCCCCAATCTTTGGGATCTATCCTCGCTCTCCCCCAGGAATCTGTTGTCTGATTTTGTCTATGGGTGCCACATTCTTGGCCTTTAGTAGTCGTAGTTGCAATGCTCAGTTCTCCTTGCTTTCAGTGTTCGGTTTTCCGAAACGTATTATTTAAATGATGAAGGTGCTCTATAAGATCTGAAAGTGTTTCTCAGCACTGTAGTTAAAATGATCTTCAGCAAAACAGACATTGTAGTCTTTTCAAGCCTATGGACCAGGATGGGTCCAGAAGTGTGAGAGAGTGTGTGCCGGGGTGGGGTTTCATTGTATTCAAAGACAAAGGACTATCTACCGAGAAGACCGAGGCGAGGGTGAAAGAACGAAACATTTTATACATAAAACATATGTGAAGTGTAGGCGTTTATATAGCCAAGCTCCAATCATCCACCAGTACAAACACCCCTTCCTCGGTTTTCCATGGTTTCGGTTAATGCATATATTTTTTCCTTGTTTATTTCGTTTTAGAGAATCGATGCTCTAATAGAAATAATATAATCCTAGACTTACGGTAGCAGAAAAGCATGCAAGTCTAAGAAAGCGCACACAAATTTCACGGGTGTATTTCCAGAATTATAAGTATCTTTTCTCTCTTGGCATTGTAGGGGGCGGGGGGGGGCTTTTCTCTGACCTGGGAATAAGAACGAAAGAGAGGAGTTTGGACTACCACGCAGACCGCAACGTCTGTCCGCATTGTTTACCTACGTACAATCTTTCTTTCTAGACTTAAGTTTGGGTAATTCTGTCCCGTTCTATGCTGGAAATGTAACACAGAACTATGTCCAGTCTTGAAAAGGTCAAGGGGTTTCCAGGTCACTCTCTGGCTATTATACACAGTTAATCGCTTAGAAAACGTGTCCTCTGGGTGAACTCTCTGTCTATTCCTTGCAGCGTTCACGGATTATCTTTTTCTTTACTTCATTTTAGCTTTTATTTCATTTTAGACAATTCAAATATCTAAACATAAATCTTGAAACTAAAGGCATTAACTGCCTTAAGGTCGAATTTTTTAGACATTTTTCCTAACAAAGAATAAACTAGGGGCCATGCACTTGTTTCTTTACAAAAAAATAAATCTTTGTTTTCATATAAATTACTGTAGAAGTTCCTTATTAGCACGCTTAAATCATCCTTCCGCATTTACTGTCAGTGCAAAACATAAAAGATGTAACTATACCATTAGAAAAAGCTAAATATGTCTACATTTCTGCTAATGCTTTCTCATTTTTTATTCCAGAGCATCCGAAATTCTTCCTAGCAAAAGATTGTAAAGTGGTATTTCATGTTTCTCTGCATTAATCTTAATGTTTAGCGTGGTTTGCTTAACCTAGTCATAAGGTAAACATTTTCACTTATAAAAACAGACGCAAATACAAAGTACTTTCAGCCGTACAGAGACGCTCATGCATCGTCCCCTCCCAACATACACTTTTGTTTCCCCTTTTCCTTTCCCATATCAGACCAAATACAATTATCAAAGCTGTAAAAGATCAGGGAAAGACTACAATTACAATGAGCGTTTCCTATAATGGAGTGATTTGAAGCCTACTTGCCAGCGGAAGCAATAAAGCAGTAAAAATTCCTAAAGCAAAGACTGGCGTTACCTTCGCCGCTCTCAGCTTTCTCATCTGGAACCCCCGAGACTCGATTCATGTTTGTAGAATTCATCCAAAGTGAGGGAAATAAAGTTTTCAACTTTTACGATCTAAGCATTTCCCGTGTAGAATCTTGACGAGTTCCTTCTACTTTTTCCCAACAGAGGGTCTTCCCAGATTTGCTGCTGAATAACAAAAGGAAAGAGAATAAGTATTTAAAGAAAAGACGTGATTAATGATTTTCTGTATAATTCTCACATTTTTCTTGGCTCTGTCTACAAATAATGGCTGTGAACTTTAGATTCTATAGAAATCTTTTCCTCAATTCTATTCATACATCTTAAGATTCTTGCAGCTTTTATTTACTCCAATAGAATCACATTCCCGAGAGCATATACTATTTAAAATATATTATTTGCCTTTATTACAATTAACCTTTAAAAAGTCAATCTGAAAATTAACATTTCTCCCACATTCTTTCAAAAGTGTTTATAAAACCGTTTGTCAAGCAGGAAAACTGAACATTTTCAAATTTACTACAAGTGATGGTAGAAAATACAAAATATATGAAAACTATTGTGGGTATTAACAGTACTTAGGGCTTGCAAAAGATTTTTTTTCTTTTAAGAAAGCTCCTGGGGGCCCGTTTAAGGTTTTCTCCCCTTTTGTGTCTATGTAAAAAATACTTCGTAAATATTTAATTATATTGCTGAAGACATTTGTTGTAAAAAAAAACCCCCTCTTAATTAGTTAAACAGACTAAATTTAGGAAGGTACCAACATTTTCACAGAGTTTATAATGATAAATGTTCTATCCTGCAGCGTTCTCAATGTGGCTGAGAAAATATTTTAACTTCTTGCATAGAATGTGTAGTTTAAGAGATAACAACAATTATATATATTTCAGCTATTGTAAATAAGTCGGTAAGGAATTTGATAGAAAAGGTACCAGAGAGTATTGAATTTATATTACGGAGACGTTCGTTTCATCTTATTTTTTTAAACTTATCTCTTATACCTAAAATGCTATTTCGACCTAAGTAGTATTTTCAATACTGGCTATGAGAAAGAAAATGAAAATGAATACAAGAGCTGCGCCTCAGAAAAGAAGCCATTTGTCTTCCTGATTATCTATTTGCTTGTCAGAGTTTGAGATATTGCGGCAGCTAAGCTCCTTTGTAATATAAAAATACACAGAAACCTACAAACGCCGAGAAACATGTGTGCAGAAATTATACGCTTTACTGCATTAAACACCTCATAGGAGAAACCTTTCAAACTACTCTTCTGACTTCTCAACAGATTCAAAACTACAATAAGCACATAATGTAAAGTTTGAAAGGGAGGTGGAAAGCATTATATCTGATTAGGACAAATTCTTCATGATATGGAAGGCTAACAGTACTGAGCGACGGTACATACTATAGGCAAAAACATATTGGGCATTAGCGTCCCGGATTAAAAAAAGATCCATGAATCACTGAAGGTTCCAGAAAAAATAGAAGCATTTTAAAACACAAAAGTCTAATCTGCAGCAAAGACACGATTAAATTCACAATGAAAAATTTATTTCTATTGTCACTATGTACAGTTATTGATGGTCTCATCACACAGAGAACAATAAGACCCAATTAAAAGAACTGCTGAACTGGAGTAAATCCAAAAGTTCTTATGAAATAATTTGGAATGTCAAACAGAATCTCAACAAAAAAAGGATAGAAAGTTCAAAGTCTTTATCCCATAGGAACAAGCTTTCTTATCCACGTTATCAGTACAGAAAGCACTAGACTGTCTTTATGCACGACAATTATCCGGGATTAAGCACTACAGCTGATGCCATTAAAAGTCAGCCGGCATGAATTTAGCAGTCACTTTACTAAATAAACTAAACAACACTTTCCAGAAATACAGGCGAGATAATTAACCCAGTGGACACAAAAAAATGGCAGGGGTCCTTTAAAAGTCTACATTTTGTTGGTCTCCCTTTTTGCTAACGTAATTTCATAGCAGATTTCAGTGGTGTCAAAGCCTCTCTCCAGCTCGGTAAGACCCTGACCATTACAATAATCAGCATCTACTCAATCAACAGACTAATAATACTGAACACATTTGCAACTGCAGTGGTCTTGCTTTTAAAAAAATATGTGTGTATATATATATATATATTACTGCCAAAAGCGACTACATTTCGGATGTCTCAGAAAATGTTTCAGTTTCCTGGGTGGAAGTAACAACAAAAAACAACAAAAAAATCCAGTTCTTCTACCAGAAACGGGCCTCATTTATTAAAGTGAATGTTGGTTGTGGAGGTAACGGCAGGCATACGGTTCATCCTTTGTACCGCAGAGTAAACATGACAAATGGGGCAGAGTTTGGCATGATTAAAGATGAAACAAGGATCCATCTTCGCCAAATCTGAAAACTACTAGCTACAGCGTTCTTAATGGAAGCCAAGAACAAAAACAAATCTGCGCTTTTCGCAGTCTTCTTATAAATAAAGCAGCCCCTTTTCGTATTAGAGAGCATTTCCTAGCAACTCCAGAAACGTGCTGTTTCCTCTTCCCAGGGGCAGTTAGAGGCTGTTGGTGCGGCCTTGGGATCCTCCATGTACTTGGAGACTTCCAGAGGAGCTGGAGGAATTAGACCTGACTTTGGTATTGGGAAGCTTGTTATCTTTCTTCCATTTCATTCTCCTGTTCTGGAACCAGATTTTGATCTGCCTCTCGGACAGGCAGAGAGAGTGGGCTATTTCCACTCTGCGCCTCCGGGTCAGGTATCGGTTATAATGAAACTCTTTCTCTAGTTCCAAAACTTGTTGTCTGGTGTATGCGGTACGGGAGCGCTTTGGTTCGCCTCCTGTGTAATTGGGGTTTACTAGAAAAAAAAACACACACACACACAACCATTTGTTATTGGACAACAACTATGTAAATAATATTTCTGCTTATCTTAAGTGTTTTGTGAAAAGGAACCAAAACTAAACCACAATATAATATTCAACACCAGACTACCAGAAGAAGGATCTAGACCTATTTCTTCTTAATTCACATATTTTTCCAACTTGTCTAAACTCTACTTCTCACTTTAATACACTTAGCAGATAACCACTTTCTAAAGCTATGCTACAGCCTTCCTAAACATTGCATAACATTGGTGACTCCTTAATAACTAATCTCTAAACTTTTTGAAACATAACACTGAACTGCCTTGAAAATGCAAAACTTTACTGAATCTGCCAGGTACCCACAAAATAGAAAAACAAACCCCTCCCTTCCCAATTTAGGAAAATCCCCAGCAGTAAAAGTAGCTTGCAAGAAATTCGAGGAGGATGCTAAAGCAGACTTCAAAGGCACTTGGCCAAGTAGTGCAATAAAAATTTATGGAGGATGTAATTATACTACCCCGCAAAGAGGCGATCGTAAATCTCCAACAATGGCCATTTTACAACGGGTGCAATAGCTTTCTGCAATGCTATCAGGTGCTGGGAAGTATAAAGGAAAACACTTTTAGTTCACTTACCCGCGTTTACATGGACTTTTTTCATCCAGGGATAAACCACTGGTTCTCTGCAAGAACTGGAAGGACTTTGGTTCAGAGAGTTTTGGTTACAGGAGGGCGGTGGACTGGGGGTGACCGATTCACAGTGGGGAGTTTGCTCTGAGAAGTGGCTCTGAAGTCCGCTGGGAGGATGACCAGGATTGCGAGGGGAGAGCACCGCTGCCTGTTGTCCGGAGCTCGGCCAGGAAGAGTAGGGTTGCTCCGTACAGGCTGCCCGCGGGTACATCGCTGCACGCTGTGAGCGGCTTTCTCGCCTCGGGCCGCTGTAATACTCCGGAGAGGGATTAAGAGGCAGGTAATCATTCTGAAAATATTCTTCGCACGGTGGAAACTTTGGGTCCACATAGTTGGAGTTCAGCAAAAACGAACTCATGGCCATTAATTTCCTTGAATTGCACACAAAATATACTAAAATTTATTCCTATCCCTTACTCCCTTACTCGTTTTCCTGTTTCGTAAAACCCTCCTACTTACTGTCAAATGAACAAAGTTAGGCGTCCATGTGACCCACGGAGCCAATGACAAGATGCCCCCGACTCCCGGATAAGGAAATCTGCGCACAACGCCCAGAGTCCGGCAAGATTTGCGGATCCGGCTTTTAGCACAATATTTACATGTTTCAGTCTACTGGGGATCATTTTTTCTTTCTTTATAGCATTATCTTCCTCTGTAAGGTCAGCGGCTTCGTTTTAAGGGCAAATACTTAACCTCTCCTTTAACAACAGTCTTGTAGGTGTGCCTCGCTGATTAATTATAAGGGAAAATGATTTCTCCCTAATCTCGCTGCTGTCTTATAAGAAGAAGTGCAACATCAGATGATACGTGTAGCTAGAGTTTAAATTTCCTTCCTATTGCTGGTGCTGATCGTTAGAGAAGGGACTGGTCACTGAATACACGGCAGAGACAAATAGAACTCGCTTTGGATCGATAAAAAATTCATCAGCTAATTCGGGGTACATAGCTGAGTAAATCACATTTAGCTCCCGTATCAGATAATCTATTATAAAACAGAAGGTGGGATAGGATCCCCCGTGTAAGAACATGCTTCCCTCTCACTCTGAAACGGGAATTTTTATCATTAAAAACCAAAATGTAGCATTAACCAACCCGGAGGTAGCTCTCCCACAGCAAAAGCTAATTCTAAAGCCAAATTAATAAAAAGCAGATGAGGTAAGTATAAACATTTTTTAAACAAAGAATACTCGTTCAGGCTTATGATTTGTATAATAACTTTTGTTTCCCTATGTGGAAATACATCTTCCCCTTTATGAAAAGCAAACGTACTTTCCCCAAACATATGTTTGACGAGGAATTCTGACACCATTTCTGTTCAATTCTGTGATTTTAAACTTAAACAAGGACGGGGGAAGTTAGTTATTTGGCCAGATGTGTAGTTAGGGTTTCAGGTATATAGAAAATGTTTTGCAACTTGAAACTTTTGACAAACATCTTGTAAGCCTTTGTGTGAATCTTTTCCTCTTCTGGTGAGTCACTGTAGTGTTTGTGTCAACTACATATTCCCCTAGAGACGAATTTGTGACATCAGCCTTCTTCACACAAATTCGGATCTACAGGGTACATATAGAAGACAGATTTTTCTCCTTTCCATAGACATCTTTGATTTCCGACAGATATTTAGTTTTTCTTTGTATCTTGAAAAAGAGTTTTAAAATAATACTAAATGACTTTTTATGACTGACAAGATAAAAATAAAATATAAAAAGCTACCCTGCTATTTTAGCATGAGACACAAGGCAGTACATATCCTTACTGAAAGGAAAAAAATAACCACTATATGCAATAATACATGCTTGTACAAACTTTTGAGAATTAAAAATAGGTTGATATTTCCATAAAAGAATATTCCCTTGACTACATTTAATGGAGCCGTTTTAAAGTACATCTACACATTTCTTGCACCACTATTTCTGTTGACAACAGTTTCTATATGGGTATTTCGATAATTAAATTTGAAACCACTTGTTCAAGAAGATAAGAATTATAAAACATACATAAAGATATAAAAAGGAACAGCTTTAAAGAAATGCAAGAAGGGAGATCGAAGGATAGATTATTGTTAATGGCAAAGAAGTTTTTTGGGGGTTTTTTTGAGGGGGGGGGGTTACAACCTGAAAAAAAATCAATAGAGCTCCATTTCCAAAAAAAAAAAGGAAAATGTATTTTCAAATGTAAAATTATGAACTTTTAAATTCAGAACACATGGATATGGAAAAACAACTCTTTGAGAATCAGTTTTAAATTTGGGCTGCTGTTATTTCAAGCACACCAACATTCAGATGATTAAACAGATCACTAAAATAATCTTTAAAGATAAGATGTAGCTTCTCTGGAAGAAGGACTATTAAACAAGAGCCAGTGGGAATTCATATTCAAAGGGAATCTACCCAGCTGAGTATAATTTTTACAACACTTTTAATCACTATTATTTTCAGCTGCTTACAGGAATGATTGCAAAAGTGATTTTAGCTTAACAACAAATTTGATATCACGTTCTTCGCTTCAAATAGCCTTTGGAGATGTAGTGACGTTTATCTTCCTAATAGTCTTCATATATGAAACGTGCATATTTCAATGAGTAATTTCTAAAACTCGACTGACAGAAATAAAACAGGTATAAATTCTAATCTATTAAACGAATCAACATTCTCTGTTTTAATTTTTAAAAAAAACTGTGCCACACAATCCAAGATTCCCCTCTCCTTCCAGCTCTCTCTTCATCGCACCATAAAACAGAAGTCAAGAAAATGGAGACTGACCCCTCCTTCCGAATTGGGAACCTTTTCACTCGCTTTTGAACCATATTATTGCCTTATGAGCATTAGGTTTTTATCCAAGTTAAAGGGTGCACCCTGTCTTGAGCTCTTTGCTAACTGAAAAGGAAATATGGCCTCGTTGCTTTTAGAGGTGAATGCGATGAAACAATCTGAAACTTCATGGAAGGCTCTTTTGCTGAATTTAGTAATTTTATTTGTCTAATCATTTTTTCCGATGAAATAGTTTCGTCTAAAATACTATTAAACAGGGATTATGGATCACAGCTGTACATAAATATTATTTAATATAATTCTCGTGTCTAAAGATAAAGCGGGATGAAAAGACAGGCGCGCCAGCAGCACCCCTAGCGTTTAGCCCAAACTGAAGCCCTGTAGTTTGCACTAAGAGCTCTGAGACATTCATTTTACAATTTTTATTTCTGTAATAAATATGTCGCGATTTCGGAAGTTTAAAAAATACATCTATGCAGTGCACTTATGCCTTTTCCATTTCAAAAGGTGGGACGACTAGAGGAAATGACTCTTCTAACCCAAAACTGTCCCCCCTCCCCCGGGTGTTAGGTGAGGGGAAGGGGGCGGGACTCCCTTTCTCACTATCTAGTGCCAGAAAAACAGACAGAATCTCTATCTTCTACAATGAAAACGTTAAAATCCAGGGGTAGAAAAAGAATGTTAAAAAAAGAACAAAGACAACCACGAGATATACGGGTGAAATCAAGCAGTAAGCGAGGACCTGTCAGATCAAATTCACAAACTGAAAAGAAAGAAAGGAAATACCTTATAGACTTTCCTCAATGCGCAAACAGCTTTATAGCCTGGTCCCTGAGAACCTTTTTTCATGAAGCTCCCCCGTCCCTTTCTCCATATCCGGTTAAGTCGAATTCTACAGGTTAGTCGTGTAACCCCACAGTACACCAGCATGTTTCTAACACTTCTGGTTACAATATCATAACTTCACCTACCTTTTCCAGCAAAAGTGTTTCTCCCAGAACTGCAAGTGCACATACAGAAAGTCTGTGACTATCCGGACAGCAAATTAATAAAACAAAAACAAACCGCGAGAGGAGAAAAGAAGGATGGGAAAGGCACGCCCTCACTAGATATGTGCTCGTTATCCGTCCTCTTCTGCCAGGTTTAAGAGCAGGTCTTTGTCTCGTGCAGCTAAATGTCTTAAAGGAAACCGGCTGTTCCTGCTCCCTGTAGCCAGCATAGGCCCTTATGAGCATTTTTGTAGCGGAACCTCTAAGTTTTCGTATTAATCTCATAGTTTGGCAGTCTTTGTTAAACAGCTAGGCGTGTCACGCGTCCCTTCAACATTTTAATATTTCTTAGACGCGCTGACCTGCGTTTCACCCCTCTCGGGGCTCTCCCACTCTCAGCTTCCAGAATACGCTTACATAGCTCACTCAGTCATATTGAATTTTGCCCAGGTCATTACTTTGGAGAAAAATGGGACGACTGGAATATTATTCAGGCCATCCCTACTGGCTGAAGTTTGTTTCCCAACGACTTACAACTTTTCCATTCCATTTACAACACAAATATTTATCTGTTTAGCTTGAAAATCCCCACCGGTATGTTCATTACCAAAGTTTCATAATGATTTAAGAATTTGCATTTTAGTTCTTTTGGCCATAAAGCTCTGGTAACTCACGAAGAAATCTCATTTTATCCCCATTGGTCTGTCCTTTCTGCGAAAATGGTCCGTTTTATAAGTAATTTAGAAGAAACTAAACCATAAAATAAAATAGATCACATTCGAATATCTTACAAAAAATATTTAAATCTTATGTGAGAACAGTAATCTGAAAAGTATCAAAAATGTTTGCTAAATATGTATACCAAATTTACATTTAAAGTATCAAAATATTTTATTTCTCTCTTGTGTTTCAACGAAATAGCTTCCCCCATTATTCTTGGTATTTTGTAAACATATCTAAGGATTTAAAGATGAAATACAAGACGGCTTTCTGAAGAAGGATGTCAGAACACATTTTGAGCACAGATTACTTTTAAGACAGACAGATTTTTAAGATTGCTAAATTATGATATGAAAAACATAATGAAACTAACATTTATACACTGAAACTGGAATGCAAATAAGAACAGAAGAGTGTCCAATAAACACTAAAACAAATAATTTTTAAACAAATTATTTTCTACAGCACCTTTATTTTTAACAATAGTTATATTGAATAAGGTCATGCAGTGAGAATTTTTAAATCTGGATTCCAAATTCATACTGTTATACTACAAGTGAGTATGCAGAGTCAGTGTAAGAAGGAAGATTTTAATGCTCTGGAAATCTGCCAATTCCAATCCAAGAAAACAATAAATAGATTTTTAGGCTTTCCGCAGTTACTAGTTTAGAAATGTTCACGAAAAACGCCTTTTTTAAAATAGGCATTCGTTGATAGGTCGAAAGGAATAATCCCAGAATGTCAAAAAGCCCAAATACACAGAAATAAAGGTTAACAAATAAAAACAACAAAAATATAAGGCATCTTTAGGAAACTAAGTTAATTCATGTTTTGACTAGCTTTCCAAAGCAATCACTGCCTTCCTTAGGCCACAAAAGAATGGCACATAAAGTGATTTTTTTACAAAAATAAAATTTGCTTTACTTCATTAAAAACTAATAATCTATAAGCTGAATCAAAACTTTTTGCATTTCATTACTTGAATTATTTATGAGAAAGACTAAAGAAAGCATGTGTATTTTAGTAGCACAGATTTTAGCGCAAGGTGTGTGTGTGTGTGTGTTTCTAGAATGCATATCCATATCATTGCTCTAATACTATAGAAAATTTCAACAGGATACTTAGAGGCACAACCCAGCCTTTTGGTTCAGATCAAAGCTGAGGACTGAAATCTGACCAGTGAGCTGAAAAGGGTCCTTTCTTGGCCTTTTGGCTGAGACTCTGTACAATATGGGGGGCAGTACCCTGCCACCCAAGCTCATTGAGCACACCAAACCATTTGGGCACTGGCCAAACCACCTTGTTAAAATAAACAACAGCATTTTATCCAAAAATTTTAAAAATGGTTCATAAATATATTCTTTGAAACCTGAGAGTTGTAAGTTAGTAACATTATCGTTTGGATTCAGTGATCAGTAATGGAAGTGTTCCTGTTGTTAAATGTCCTTACAAACAAGGGAACGAGAATTCTCCGTTTTATGAAAACCTATAAAGGGAATGGGAGGACGCAAACGCAATTGCTGAACATAAAAGAGGAAGGGTGAAGCTGTTAAACAGAGTAAATTCGAATCAAAGCTCTACTTGGGCTGGTACTCTATCATTTTTTTCCAACCATAGTACTGAATGGACTCCTAAGTAAGATAAGGCAACTCCTAATTAGGATAAGCATCTATCGGAATACATGGGCATCTTTTAATTTTTCCAGAAAACGAGTATCAGCGAATATCTTAGCACACCGGTTAGTTAAAAACTGGAATTTTAACGTGATGGGAAAGTCTTCTTATAAAAAGAAGAGTCGAACCCTGCTAGCTATGGTGGTCAAAAGAGTTGGACCACTATGCAAAAGGAAATCCAGCTTCTGCTTGCTCTGTAGGAGTTAATAAATGCAGATTTGCCGGCATTCTTTCAATTCGATTCTGTTCGGTATTTTCAAGGTTATCTTTTTAAAAACTAGTTAGAAATCATTCTGCTCTTTCTCTGCTCAGACCTTGCTTCATTAGTACGCCTTATTTTCTACCCAGATCACATCTAAGGCCGTCATATTCTCTCTGTCTCTGAACGTCTCTGTCGCTCCTCCCTCCCTCCTTTTCAGCGGCTTGCTTTGCAGGAAGTCCATCATATACTTCTGTCTCTTGCCTCCTATCATTTTCTCTCATCTGTGCCCATAAGCGATGAGGCACTTTTTTCTTTTAACACTGACATCCAGCTATAGGTCTGTGAGACACACAGCACTGAGTCACGCACAGCGTAAACTTTTGACCCTCAACTTTTTGACCCCTTGAGCTATAATGCTGTACTAACAAGACCCCTAAAGACCATATTCAGCCTCACCGACTTCAGAAAGTAAAGCTGTACAGATTCACCTTTTTTGCAACCACTTCAGCATTGTTTTCTTTGCAAGTGAAGATTTAACATAAAAAAATAGATTTATATTTAATGCTATCAGTTCCGTAACTTGTGGAGTTCTCCTTACAGTTTTAGAAGAACAGGAAATTCATTTAAACCACAGCCGGAATCATCTAATTTTGAATTATTTCTGTTTTATTTGCCTAATGGGATGTCAACTAGGTGAGTTGTTGTCGCAGTAATTAGCTACCGGTAATTTTGCGCTGGAGGGTTGGGTGAGGCGTTTGATTTTGATTATCTGTGGGGAGCTGTGGTCTTGCTAGAGAGAAAAGCCTGAAACAGAAGGAACGAGGGGAAAGCTCCTAGCAGCTGATGACTGTGAACTTGGTCTAAAGCGAGCTCTGCTGGCGGTTTGGAGAACTTACAAGCTACAAGGACGTCAGTGAAAATTTCATTCTGAGTTTAGAGTACATTTCTTTGGAAATTTGGGCCCAATGTATTAGCACCAATAATAAAGGCTCTAGGCTGGCAGTATTAGCGGATTAGCGTCTTCATTCTACCAAGCATAAAGGCAAACCTTAGTAGAGTGAAATTGCCTTCTGCTTTAATTATAATATGTAAAGAAGGGCAGGACAAGATAGACTTCAGTGTTAAATAACTAGCTGAAAATAGCCGGAGTATTTTTATTTTGTTTTGCTATTATAGTTCAGATAAACTAAAACCCCATCGGTATCTGACATGTTTTTAAAATTCACTGTTGTTTTTTTTTTTTTTCGTTTTTTTAAATACATAAAAAGCATTCAATATACGCATAGAATAAATATAAAATGACATATTTAAGTGATGTTGATTTATTTTAATTTTCCAACTACTTGCTAAATTGGTACTGGTAAGTTTGGGAAAGTCCAGGTATTCTATTTTCAAACTATAATCTTGCCAAATGTTTCCATTGGTTGGAAAGGGCTCGAACAATACGATTTCTGAAACGGAAGAAGTATGTTCAGATTTGCAGTGCTTGGTCAAGTGCTTGGATCTTATGCGTCCTTAGGCATAGTTTCTAAGGATACATTAGAGAAAATTATATATTTGGCTCAACAGAGGAACTTGTGACCTAACTTTTCTGAGAGAATTTTAAGCCTGTACTTTAGTAAAGAATTTATGAAATCTTTCCAAATTTGGGGGGTGGGGTAAGTAATTAAAAACAAAATATGATTTAGTACAATACACTGAAATAAAGAAAAAACGAGTCCGTAACCCCCAGTTGTATCGATGCTAACACAATGGTATATTCTCAAACCTATGTAGAAAAGAGAGAGGATTCGATAGGATGCAGTTTGGCATCTTTATCTTGACGAAATATATTTTCTAAGATGGCTAGAGAAGAAATAATGATGAGTTATCCGGAGTTTGGCTTTTTCAAACCTCCGTGTTAACAATCAATAAACATGATTAGTTAGTTCTCCAAAAGCCGTTGATGCTGTTCGTGAAATGTGACCTGTAGCCCACGGTGCAGTGTGAGCTATGACTATTGTCGTTTGCTCTGAGCTTTCAGCCGGCTGCATACAGGCTCCTCCGGACGAGTCTGCTGACCTCCCGGTGATCCCACTCCCGCATGAATTATTGATGAGATATGAGCACTGATTTCCCAAACCCCATTATACTGTTAAAATGGCGATTTAATCGTTTAGAATAGCACTGCCTTTTTTCCAAGTCATTTGTGCTCCTTCCTTTTCATTTGATTCTCTTAATTAAATCCTTTAACAGATTTTAATCACCTTTTTGTAGAAAAAAACCCAAGCACATCTATATCCGCATGAAAGCTGCATCAAGTTTAAGATGATCTAAATGGAATTTAATTGTTCTAACTTTATTATTTTAGCCTTTTTATGCCTAAGGAAATAAGCAAATTAGACTTAAGGAAAGAAAGCATATAAAATCTGCATATGGATTGCAAAATGAAGGCTTTCAATAAGGGAAATGTTTAGATCAGCTTATACATACACAATGAGGAACCCATACTACTGTGTTTAACAGCTACTATTGAGAGAGTGTGGAGCTGGGCCTCTAAAATAATGCGTCCAGTCCAATTAATCTAATCATAAATGTATCTGTTAGAAAAGGGTTCCTGCATGATGCAGATGTGCTAAAATCAGTTTAAAACAACTATACTGGTGTGTCTGTGTTTATTAATATAGATGTTGAATATAGTTTTTACAATCGATATCCACCCACTAGATTTCTCAGACCTGGAAACTTGATGAATAGAGGGAAGTTCTGTGAGAATAACTTTTCAGTCAGCAGAAAAATAACAATTCGAGTTTTTTTTACCGGTGTATATACAAAAAAATGAATCTAAAATTGTCAATACAAAGAATATATTGAGAATTTTCTAATCTCCCCTGTTCTCAAAGTAAACTGAATTGAGAGCGTTAATAAACTCTATTCCATGGATAAAGAGATACTCTCTAATCAATGTAAAGCTATTTATCTTGTCCAAAGGAGAAACAGAACTGCTTTTATATCTACTTGAAATTATTTTACTAAATGGTAATGGAGGCACAGCAAGCCTTAAAAATAATCAACTAATGCATTTAGAAATAAACACATCCATAAAATCTATGTTTATAATTTCTGTCCTCCACAGCTGCTGGACAACTAATTGTTCCACTGTCTGATCTGCAATATCAAAGAGAGGAAACCGATGAAAAATGAAATGAAAGTCTTCGCCTTTCTCCACGGTCAGATCCTTGTTTTCCTGTTTACTGTCGTTTGCTTCCTCAGCCCATCAGCAAGGAGAAAAATAGTAATAAAAAAATTAGATGACAGGAAGATTTTAAAGCCCTGAAGTCTTTCTTCCTTAAGTGGCAGCCAACAATGCAAACCTCACAGGAAAGGGAGAGAATCCGTCCCTCCAATTCGGAGCTAAGGGCAGGTTGGAAAAAGACCATATTTGCACTTAAGCAGGACTATTAAGATATAACTTTATTTAATCTATTGACCACGGTAGCAGTAATGACAGTAGAAACGTTGTTCTTTGTCTAGATATAAAGCGTTTATATGAAAAGAAGGCCCGTGCTTGCAGGGTGCATGTGGGAAAGGGGATAAGAGGTACCTGTGAATTTTGCAAAGGAAGTAACAGCAATTCTTAGGGAAGGACAATAAAAAAAAACCTGGTAAGAAGCACGTCTTGTTCCTGTTTTGACTACGGCTCTACTCATAAGCCTAGATCTCCAAGCTTCTCCTTGATTTAAAAGCTTATACATAATTAAAGAACTTTCTAGTAACTTTAGAAACTGGAACGTCGAATAGTGTGTATGTAAAGGCTGTGGAACGTATTAGTAAAAGTGTGTGTGTGTTGGGGGGGGGGGGGGATCGGGCAAGAGTTACTCTACAACTTTAAGATGCGCTCCTGACACTATAAAAAAGAAGATTGCTAGATAGAAAAAAAGCTTTCTGAAAAGACAACTTCCGAAGATTTCCCCAAAACTCACTTGTGTTCTTTACTTTCTTCTTGGAATTCAGACAAAACTAAGTTTGAAATATAGTAACCCTGACCAAAGGGTAAATAATATGCTCATCCAGATAATGATGAAACTATTTCTTCAGTCTTTAAGGTGACCATTTATTAACGACCTGTGCCCCTTTTACTGCTGTGCAAAACTTGCATCAGTTTTATTAGTGAGGAAAGTTCTGGAGCACCCAAGCAAAACTGGTCCTATACTTATAAATCCATCATTAAATTCCCTTAACTTTGATACGTTTATTGTGATTCCTTAAGACCTAACATGCTCACTGTTGCAAAAGAGCAAAATGAGGCAGGTGCTAATGCAAGTAAGTTCTCATTTTAAACATTTTCAACAAGTGACGTTGACAGCAGCACATTAATACTACAGAACAGGTAAATAGATTAGCATAAAAGGAGGAGACAAATAACCGCCACTGATAATATACGCTTATATTTCCTAAAAGAGTACTGCAAATAGTTCATTGACCCAAAGTGTATATTCTATTTTTGCGAAAAGTTAGAAAAACAATTGGTGACATGAAATAAAAAATGGGCCAACGTGTCTCATTACCGGGACTTTAAGCAAAACCATTAGGATATGTAAAAGGAATCCCCCTCAAGTATGAATAAATAATACATTTTTTATATTATAAAGTTATATTTAAAGAGTCTCATTCTATCTAAGAGACATAAGATGCATTTTAAGAGTTAGAAAATGAGATGGTCATGTGTCCTTCATGCGCCTGACTTACTAAGCTGTTTTCCCATGCACACAAAATGGGAACAAGTCTTGGTAAATCAGGCCTGAAATACTGTTGCCATAGCAAATCTGGACGAGTAAAATGTTTCGAAGCCACTAACAGAAATAACTTTACTGTTGGAAGTCATTGAAACGTTTTTTGTTATGTGTACCGATGTATAAGCTTAATAAACCAGAGTAAACGTGTTATTAAGCTTCAGTGATAGTAAAGCTGTCCCCATCAGCAAAAGGTAAACCATCAATTCCAACTTATCTGTCATAGATAACATGCGAACTGATCCAAAGGTTACTTTCCTGTAATATTAATCTAATGCAAATATAATACAAAGGTGTGCAGTCCTTAATGTAAAGAGTTACCGGTCTTTGCTAAAGAAACATTCACAGCAATTTCATCTTAACTTTTCTAAATAAATAGGTTTGACATACGTTAAATTAAATATTACAAATGTAGAAGAACTGAATACTATTCATCTAAAGTTCTTGTACGAATTCTATAGTAAGAGCTTCTTAAACATGCCCATTTGGGAAGAGAGTGTTTCTGCACATAGTTTAGATCCAGATTGTTAGATCAGAAAACACAAAAGTTCAAAAATAGACTGGATATTGTAATTGGACAGATAAAAGATTGGTACAAATTGAGAGATAGATATCAGATAAATGATTAGCTACCTGTAATAAGATAAGAACATTTTATACCGCCTAATGTTTCTAAATATGTTTATTGCATACTGGAGTTTAGGCACTATAAACTTTACTAGCTTTCAAGCTTCTTAATAATGTAAAACTGGATAGTGAATACTAATTATCTACCAAGTATCCAACCAAAAATATTTAAGGTCAAATTTCCGCATAATACATTTCAAGACATAGGGTTCACGGGAACAAGGGTTTGCAGGTTAGTTTTCAACAGTAGACAATATTAAATCCAAATGCCAATCAAATTAATCATTTTATGAAAAAAAATGGTTATTTGGGGGCAGTGGAAAGGGGGAATTAGGCCAATCAGCTTATAGCATATAGTACCGTAAGAAAAATATGACAGGCACAAGATAAGATTCATTAAAAAAGAAGGTCACTACTTTACTAAGAAGTTGCTTAAGCTCTATTGCTTAAGCGCGCATCTTCAGGCAAGCTTTTAAGCATAGATTGAAGCCTGCAATGAAATCTCTAGTCATCTCTACTTTCAGAAACAGGAGGAATTTTATGAAATGTGCGTGTTTTTACTTCTGGGCCACAAAACATTGATTAAATCAAACAAAATACTAAATACAGAGGACACAAGAATATAAAACCTTACAAGTGTCGAGATATTAAGAGATCCGCTCTCTACCCAATGCCAGGTTCTCGTCATTAACCTTAAAAGTAATTTAAGCAGACGCTGGACTTACTTTCAGGAGCATAGGCTACTGTTCCACTGAACACTGGACCAATAAAGCAGGAATACCAGCAATCGCTAGAGTTGATCTCATCTGGAAAAGTGCTAGCCCATTTCTATCCCTTTCAAGCCAACCCAAGCAGTTAAAGTGTCACTTAACATACTAGAGTATGTGAAATATATTGTACATTGTCAACTCCCCAAAACCATAAAACTAACTTTATAGACCTCACGTGACTTTTGAGAGCCAGTGAGGGGTATCTGTCTGAGGTCTGGGCGATTTTTACGATCTAACTTCTAGATAAAACCCTATTCATTTGACATCTAAATGTCATACCCACTTTTGGTATAGTTTACCACTGGTAAAAAACACAAGGCGAAGCGAAGTGTTGAGCTTGGATCTGGCCAGTCAGCTCACATTCTTCTTCTTCTTCTTCTTTTTTTTTTTTAAGAAGTTCCTAAACAGTGGGGGAATAAGTTGGTAAGTTTGTAAGATCCAGCTTTACTTCATAAGATCGTAGCCTAGGCTATAGTGTCAGATGTTTGTGTGTCAGTCATTTTGCCATCGAGGTGACAGCAGAATAAGACTCTTTGCACTTTGACGCTGTTTAAAATATTTGGCACGAACATTATGCACCGCGTTCAGTACCAGTATTACAGGAACTGTAATTAGTTATTTTAAATCCGGACATAGAATAATTCAAGGGGGGGGGGAAGGGTTTTAAAGACATAAACCAGATGGAAAAACTGTAGTTGACAGTTTTTATGTGTTGATACAAAGCAATCCATGAACCTCCCTGCTTTGCAGAAATATTCGAAAGTTCCCGGGAGATTTTGAGTGGCTTCACTAGTTCCCCTTTCTTTACGTTTTTTACTTTCTAGCTATTTTGTGCACAATAGTAAGAAAGTGTTTTATGTGGGAATTCTGGTGATTGTAGCTAAGCGTTTGCCTACTTGTTCTGCATCGTGTACTGTTTGTGTTTCTGCTAATTGATAAAAGTTTGCAAGCGTTAAACAAGAGGGACAACGCTATAGCACCAGGCTTCATGGACCGGATTATATCTCTGTCCAATGACTGCTCATAACACACAGTAAAACTCTTTCCATGTGCATGCGGCGCATCAGAGTAATAGTAACATACAGACAGCATATATAATGCACAATCATCAGCCATGTTGAATACGCCAAACGTTTATTTTTACTTTAAGTAAAGCTACAAACAAATACAAAAAGCGTATTGGCAAAATACTAGCAGGCAGCCAGACTTGACAGATGCCACTGTACACATAACATGTCATTCACTCTGCCAACTACAACCGTCTGTTGCTTACATTAGACTTATTTTAAAAATATTTACAGACATTGGAACACGCTAACGATGATTCCAATTTTATACAACTTTATTGAAAGGTATGCACATTCACGAGCAGGCTCAAAATCAGTTTAGGCTAGAGAGCCCGGCCTGGCTTTTGAGGTAAAATCACAGACTTGACATTTGAAAGACAAAAGACACTAGTCTTGTGGGGTTTTTTTTTCTTGCTTTCAGCATTTCAGGAATTCCCCGTTTTGTTTAGGCAGGAAAGTTCAAAGCTGTAAACCCAAGAAAACGTTATTTGTCACCAATTATAAATAAGTTATTACATTTAAGAGCTCAGATAAACATGCTCACACATAAACATTTAGAACATCCACTGGCAATGAAGAGAGCATTGGTTAAAAAAAAAAAAAAAGAGTCGGGAAACAAACCGCAACATGAAGAATGCTGGGTTAGTAGTACCACAGTAGTTCTTTCGGATTTCAACAACATGCCTGGAAGGTGCCTGTCTGCAGAGTGCCCCGGAAACTGTGCAAATGCTCCCCTAGTTCAGACCCTTCTTGAATTTATGGCTGGAAGGCGCTGCCCGCCGTGGCTAAACTCATGCTCTTCAGTTTGTTATCTTTCTTCCATTTCATTCTCCTGTTCTGGAACCAGATTTTGATCTGCCTCTCGGACAGGCAGAGGGCATGAGCGATCTCTATCCTCCTCCTGCGGGTCAGATACCTATTGAAGTGGAATTCCTTTTCCAGCTCCAGGGTCTGATAGCGGGTGTAAGCTGTCCTCGCCCTCTTGCCGTCTGGTCCTGTCATATCTAAAGAACACCAGCAACATTTTAGGAAAGCGGCATTTTAGGGACCATTGCAATTAGGGACACTTCTTATATTTCGACCTTGAACGGGTGTGTGCAAGTCAGTTAGAATGGGACCGGCTCAATATATTCAGAACTTCAGGGGGGAAACCCCCACCTTGAGACCCATGCTTTCCCCCCCCCCCCCTGCATTTAAATCTCCCACGTTTGCGTTTTAAATTGTTAATCTCACGCATTTTATCTTATTTGATAAAGAACACAGCATAACAATTTAATAGAAAATTCAAGAAAATATCGACGTTTGTAATATTTCTTTTTCTCTCACTTTCTAATATTTCCACCTTCCTATTTTGCACATTTATCCCTGTGCTCCATTTAAACGATTATTGTAATATGCCAATTGGAGAAGAAAAACAAACCCACTTATGAAGGCCGATTTATGCTTAAAGCCGTACCCTTGTGTGTAATATCTATCTATATCTCTGTCTGTCTCTATAAAACACATTCACATAAACATGCACAACGCAGGCTGCATCTGAGGCGTGCAGTCGGGATTTCTTGCCCTCTCGGACTATTCAGTCAAAAGAGAATGAAAATAAAAGTAGATGTACCATGGCTAATATGAAGCTTCCTCATCCAGGGGAATATTTGTGGTGACTGCCCGTCTGTGGCTGCTGTGGACGGAGCACTCGCTTCGGCGGGAGCCCTGACAATGCTGTTAGTTCTCTGAGTGCTCTCTTCGGTTTCCGAGGACGCGCTGGTTTCGTCTATTTCTGTGAAATTTGTGTTGGAGCTGCCAGAAGTAGCTTGGTCAGACGGGGAGGAGACGGGTTTGCCTCCATGGCTTTCGCTGTTGGAGCAGGGTAAGGATTCGGGAGATGATAAGGAGCAGCTAGAAGCTTGTCTAAACCTGTTCTCCTGAGTCGATGACGGGAAGCCGCCGGAGTTTTCCGCAACTGCTCCAAAGTGGCTAGTAGAGGCTGAGCGGTTGATGCTAAGGTCCATCCCATTGTAGTTGTAGCCGTAAGAGCTGGAATGCATGGTGCTTGAATCCCTGAAAGACCCGTTCATAGAGCTGCTAGTCCCATAATTTAGCAACTGATAGTCGGGGCCATTTGGATAGCGCCCTGAGAACGAGTTTACAAAGTAAGAGCTCATTTGGGTTATTTTGGAGGGCTTGATTTGTGGATCGTGGTCGTTATAACCCTGTGCTTCACGATTTATGATGTATTAATGAATTATAGCAATCCACTGTACTTCGTTTTGCTATGTATGCGGCCAAATATGGGGGGTGGGGGTGCGTTTAGGAATCACGTGCTTTTGTTGACCAGTCGTAAATTCTCACTGATGACCTCAAGAGGTAATTCATGCTCTATGGTTACAAATAATGACGATCTGAGAATCGTTAGGCCTAAGTCAAAGCAAGGCTTCCGAAAAAAAAGAGAAAAAGAACAAGCTCCTTGTTAGCGGACCGCGCCACCTACTGGAAGTAGAATTTGTAGCAGCTGAAAAAATGGAACGCACCCATCCTTAAAAAAAATGTGTCAAGATTAGAGCACTTTTAATTTCAAGGGGATTTAAAGGAATTTTGAGATCTGTATGTACATTCTTATTTTACTTTTTGAAAGGAACTCGTTATGCGCATCTAACGATACCATTTTTGATATATGACGAAACAGTTCAGATTCACTAAATTCATCCTAGTTCTTTACGAATAACTGTTTTCTAGAATAAAACGATGTAGAAAGAATGAATCCTGGAAGGCAAGACCTGTTCTTATTACGTTACAAATCATAAAGGAGAAGTTTGGATTAAACATGTCTTTGGTTATAAATGGCTGCTTTGAAAGTTTGGATTTGCAAATATTCCGCACACATTGTTAAATGTATAGTATTTTCGAATTCTGAAAACGACAGTGCACATTGCGGTCTGGGAAATAAAACCATACATCGTTGTAATATTCTGGTATGTTGATGCTTCAGATATATTCGTGACAAAGATACATCTCTTTCACATGGAATAGCACCCTTCCTTCTAATTCCAGAGAAAGCTGTTTAGCAGAGGACCTCTAGTCTAGCCTGCAGTTCTAGTGAGCTGTGCCTGCTTCAGCTCTGCTGTTTTCTGGACACTTCAGGAATTTGAAAGACTTGTCTGCAAGTCATTGGAAATTCTGTGCCATATCGAAAGTGACATATAATTACAGCAATGAAAAGAATGATTGGGATCGCCCGCAGCTGTGCAGTTTTAGCATGAATTCCTTTAAAAGTGGTTTTACATTGAAGCAGCTTCTGGCATAAGGGGGTGAACAAAGAACATAATTATTTTAGCGGCTAGGGTGTGGGGGGAATGGTTAAAACAAGAGAGAGCAGGTGCAAGGGGAGTCATTTCACTCCAAATATCTTATTAAGAAAAAGTTCATAAAAATTTACTGAAGAACGTTTTTTCTCTCAGAATCTACTCAGCAAAGATGATGAACACAGTTGTAGTTAAACAGCTAAACCTACAGAAATAAAATTGGAAGTTAAAAATGAAATACATTGCGGCCAAAGTGTTTCTACACTCCCTAAATCCCCCTTTCTAAGTAAAAGGATTGTTGTCAAGAAATGTATCAATGAACCGTTTACTTATTTTTGCAAAGGACAAAGAATTCACATTATTGGTAATATTGTCTTACTTTACCAGCTTGATTTAAAACGTAATTTGCACATTTGTTTAAAACAAAGCACACATTTTGATCCCTGCCCTAGAAACTGAAAACGTGAAATAAGTTTTAATACTTAATATTAACCAAACGTTGCATGTCTTTGACTGAATGTCAGCATATATTTTCTGTCTGTGTCTATTTATGTACAGAAATAAGCAAAAATGATGCTTACATTCCATCAGACATCCTATCAGTCGTTTGTTCTGCAAATAATACAGGTGATAAATTCAATGTATTACAGAAACATGTTAAGACAAAGAAATTCTTGATGAAAAGCCATCTATTCAAATTAAGTTCTAAGTAAAAGGGAAAGTTACATATTTCTTCTAATTGTAACTTTGCAACTTATCTTTTCTAATACTTTTTCACTTCTGGTCCAACCATGAGCTTTCCCAACACGTGTGAAAGAAGTACAAACATACATAGACATAAACTAGCAGATGAAGGTAGAATGCATTTATTTGAATACTTCATTGTTCATACGTATACAAATTACAAATACAACAAACAGAAAATTAATCAAATAGTACTTTTAGCATCCATCCTTCTATTAGGTAGTGCTAGTCCCTTTAATATATTTAAAAGTGTAAATCAAATTTACAAGATCCACGGTTAATTTATTAACAAAAAATCTATAAGTCAGTCGTGCATAAAACACTTTACAAAATGAAGACAGGAACGTCAAAATGGCACAAGGACTGCAGCACTTCTATGTAACACGGAGATAACCAAGTACAATTGTAGCCAGTGACACAAAAGGTGTAAACAGAAGTAGGTGCACTTGCAGGAATGAGGAGGGAAGTCAGTAGATGCAGGGGATACGCCTGGCAAATACTGTAACATAACTGGAGTCTCTGGCTGCAAGAGTCTCATTTAATTTCTAGAAAGCAGCCCCTATTTGCGCACTTTACACCTCTTCCTATGCTATTTCTTTCAAGGTGCAATTAACTCTGCTGTCTTTTCTTCTTCCTCTGCGCTCAGATGTGAGGAACTGAGTACTTTATTCTCCTTTTTCCATTTCATCCTCCGGTTTTGAAACCATATTTTAATTTGTCGTTCTGTTAGACACAGTGCATGTGCTATTTCGATCCGGCGCCTCCTGGTCAAGTAGCGGTTAAAATGAAACTCCTTCTCCAGCTCCAGGGTCTGATAGCGAGTGTAGGTCTGTCGGCCTCTCCTGCCACTGGGCCCAAAGGCTGAACCTGTTACACAAATCATGAATTGGACTAGTCAGATAGATATAAATGCATGACAATGGCACCAAAAGGTTCTGCTTTGCTTTTTTCTCTGTAATATCCTCCATGGACAGCATATCCTAGTTCTGAACTTTTTTAGTGCCTCCTCAGTTTGATTTCTACCTGGTAACGAGAAAGAGCAAGAGACTGATTGATTGACAAGCAATTTGGCCAGTCTGTGTGTCTGGATCTAACTTACTACTATCTGTAAAATTCAAAGTTGTTTTTCATTTCTTTGCTACCCTTAACAATAATGGATTTGAGCGTTTAAGTGTATCGATCTGCAAAACTCTGTACATTAACGGGCTCGACACTTTACGCCCTGGATTAATGGACATCAATTTGGACCGTAAGAGGCAGCAAATAAACGTCTAAACATGGCGGCTGCTACCTTTGTGATGGACGAGACAGCACTTAGACTAGTGTATCACCAGAAAAGTCTCTTCAGGGAGGTTTTCATTACTTGACAATTTCATTATAATACGTATCCCATTTCAAATGGTTAGTATGCTGAACTCAAGTACTTTTAAATCGGATAACTTATTACACGTCTCCCCTCTCCCCGCTTGAGTCGTGCGTGCCTGTACGTACCTATTTCTGAATAAATAGATCCAGTTATCGACATGCAAGCTAATCAGTATATGCAGAACAGGAAGGTACAATATTAATGCACACTATGAATATTAACTCCTTAAAGGGATAGAAAGTTAAAAATCGTAATAAAGTTATGGAAGTGGGAGACGCATTATTTCAAATAAAACTTTTCTAGGTTCTCCTATGAATGGTCATTACTTGTTTTGTTTTGTTTTGTTTTTGTTGTTTATTTACATGGCTTTCTGTTTGTTGGATAAACACCCAGGAGAAGGGAAAGGAACTTACCATTACAGGAGTTCATTCTTTGCATCCAGGGGTAGACGGGTGTGGAGCACTTCTGTTCCTCACTTTCTCTAAAAACTGTTTTATTTTGTTCGCAATCCGACTTCCGTTGATCCTGGTTAAAGGGAACCTGATCATCCAGTGCTGAGATGGCGCAAGAAGGCTCCTTTTCTCTGAAATAACCAGCTGGTCCATAGTCACAAGCTGCTGTCCGACTGTAGGCAGCGCTGGTTTGCTGGTAATAGGAGGAGGCTGGGTAACCTTTTTCTTGGACTCCAGTAGCCGCATAGGTAGTGGGGTAGTGTCTTAAAGGATCCGCATATCCTGAGGAATATAACGGGATCTGCCCCAGGAACGTTTCCTGCCCACCGGGCAGGGTCACCGGGAAAGTGGAGTTGACAAAATAGGAACTCATTGGGAGGGAGGCAGCGTCCTTCCCTGGCTTTATGATTTGTTGTGTTTTATAGTCCAAGTGGTTTAGCTATTAGTAGTTTATCGGAGAGTGGATTTTAGCTGAAGGGGGATGGCCTGGTGCCAGCGAGGGACAGAAGGAAATAGAACCATCTGATCATGGACTGACCAATAGCAAGAGTCTTAGACTGCAAAATAGCACCCATGAGGGGCTTCCATTACATTAGGGATCCCCATAACAAAACCATCTACCTTTTTGAAAAAAAAAAAAGAAGAAGAAATGCGCTTAAACAGATAGCATTTTGTGAGAAACATAAATCCAAATCGTTTGACGCTTTTAAATACTGTAAAATTCTCCACAGCAAAAACGTAATTCGCCTTTGGAATAGTTACCCCCTAGTTCCGCTTTATAACAAAATTAGAATTGTGGACTATCTGGTGATAGCATTTCCATTTATAAAACATATGTCTTATAAATATTATGATATTTGGGTGAAAACAATTTTCATCTTTTTAATTAGTCTAGTCATTAGAAAAAGTCATTTTCTAAATTAGCTTTCATATTTCTCCAGTTACACTAGACGGCAAGTTGTGAATTGTTCCTCTTGAAATCTTTTAGAATTAAATTACATTGTTTACTTTTCCGTTTGATTTGCTGAAGTATTTTTGTACAAATTGAAATGAAACAATTTCTTTCATTCTTTAACTAATATTCTCTGTGTGCACAGAATTGTGCCCTCTTGCGTTTTAATTTTACTATCAGGATCTGCCTGGGACACATGAGGGTTAAAGGCTGCATTCATTCTGTTATGGTCAAGAGCTAAAGAATGCGACTATTGATTGGCGCAGGGAGCTACGTTTAAAACAGGAAGAGAGTTTTTTGTTGGTGTTTCTGGTGCTTTATGTACATGTAAGAGCTAAAGGATTTTCCTTTTATAACAGTTTCCTTTCATTTCTGCTCGAGTTTTAATTAAGCGAGTGACAAAAAATGAACATTTTTGTATCAGTGTGTTTATAGGTTGTTATTTTAACTTTGAAATATTGGCGTATCTTGATTGAGCAGTCTGATTTGTGAGGGGTTTTGTTTCTCATTCAAGATTTTTCTCTAACAATGATTTAAAAATATAAACATGTTTCAAGTTATGCCTGGATCTTTCCATTTTTTAAGACTGGAAAGACTCCCATGATAACTGAATTTGGAAATGTCCAGTTTGTCGGTTTTTTTCCTATCGGAATTCAATGAACTTATCAACATAGGAAACAAGTAAACAATTCATAATATATTTTATGATATATGAGAAGGGGTCAGATTGTTGTTGGTTTTTTTTTTAGTTCACATACTTTATTACTTTTTCGATTGTTTTTTTTTTTATTTTTTATTTTAGTGGTCAAAAAAAAATATCCCATAGCCCACTGATACCAGCTTAATATTTAATTGACTAAAACTTCTAGAGTTAAATTATTTAGAAAATTATCTGGCCCAGAAGAAGCCAAGATTATGTCACATATTCCTTGAATTAGACATTGAAATCAACCTAACGCTTATAATTCAAGGGCATAACACTAGAAGGAAGGGGGTTTTTCCAACTCACAGGTTTTTATTAAATTTATTCTTACAGAATTTTCCTTTGTGTATGGATTGGACCCAAACCTACATACATCTTCTTCAGTGCCATAGCACAGAAAGGAGAAAATTGAACTGTGCAATAGGAAACGGATTTTAGAGCTTGAATATACTAGTTTGAAAAGAGGCCAAATACAATTTTGTATAAAGTTGTTTTATAACGTCCCATTATGGTTTAAATGGAAAATAACACCGATCTGAGATAAAATGCTCCCTAACCGAATGTGTTCTCGGAAGTATGAAGTTCTGAAAATTATTAAAATAGTTAGTAAAATGCAAAACTATTTTAATTCACTATTTTATTTTCCTATGCTTTTAAAGAATAGTAACTGATTTGAAAATGCTGCATTTAACATTAGCCAGCTTTTAAGTGACTGTGCAGCAGCTCCTAAAGATGTGATCTTTCTTCATTGTTCTTTGCATTACTGAGTACATTCACCGCCCTTGGACCTCTGTGTACATAATAAAAATACTATGCTATTACCGAACCCCCTGTCTGACAATTTCTTGTTGTTATACTTTCCTCCTACAAGTTTCTACTATACTCTTAACAATAAATTATCTGATTTTTACTGTGATTGCTTTTCATATGCAAAATAGGGCTTTCCCACATTTACCAATATAAATACTAATAAGATCAGAAGTTACTAAACTTTATACTTAGCTATCGATTTCGGACAGCATATCTGGAATTTTATTTTTTACAGATGTCTAAATAAAGAAGAATGGTGTCTGGGATTTCTTATGAACTTTAGATATGCTCAAAAAAGGTGCATTTAGTGATATAGAGAGGTTTACAGCTATAAATTCGGCGATTGTTTTCGCGACAGTCATTAGAAGCGGCTTTGCGCTCAAATCTCTGCGGACAGCCCGTTAACTGTTTGAACTACCAAACAGGCTTCGGCACCCCCTCTGCTGCATATTTTCATGCAGAAATGCAGACTCTGGGACCTCTCCCTTACATTTGTTGTTTCAAAATGAAAGTAAAATCAAATCAAAGAAAAAGGAAATAAAATATCCCTGGATCTCAATAATTTCTTTACGCAAATTATATCAAGACATTTAAAACACATCGTGTTACAATCATCTTTCCTAAAGCTGTTTTGTATCTCTGTGCTTGTATGTATAGAATGTGGGTGCATACTTGGCTATTTTCAAGCTTGCTTTTTTTAAATCTTGTAACATGAAAAGGAAAAATAGCCGAGCAGTTCAAATATGAGGTTTTCAGTAACCAGTTCATATATATAAGTCGTAACAGTGTTAAAAAATGTAGCTTTAAAATGATTAACACGAGCATTTTCGAGAGTTAGTGTAGAATCTAGTCAAAATTGGGACCCTTTACATGTTCATTTCGAGCTCTTAGTAGTCAAGTGAAGTGACAACACAGCAGGCATCCTGAGTCAGAGAGCTTATTACAGCAATAAAACCAGCTAACATTAACATCCTGGAGAAAAGCTCTTCCACTCTGAATTAGGAAAAAACCCAAAGAAAGAGAAAGTATTGAAAGAAAATACAATGCAAACTTAAAATCCCGCTTTCTTGAAACTATCATATGTGACAAATTAGAATATTATTACCACATTTGGAAAATATAGTTTCCCTCTGACGTGAAATAGCTCCTGTATCCCCTATCTAAAATTTAATTTCCAGCCATTTAAGTTTAATTTACCTGACTTCCCGTGGACTGCATAATAACCTTGTTAATGGCTATCTGAAAAGTTACCACATTAATTTACCATTGTTTCCATTAAATGGTTTAGCTAATAATTAACAAAAAGACATCGCGAAAGTAAAAATATATACAAATTACCTTATTTCCGCAGCCGAGGTGATTAACGCAGAAAAAAAGTAGAGAATGATAACTGCAGGGAGTCAAAACAAGGCCAAGCCGATACAACGAACGGCATAGACTTCAGAGCAAACTTTTACTTGAGCCATATTGAAAGTTGGATTGAGCAGAATTATGAAATGTAGCAAATTAATTTTGTTCCAAACCGAAAGATTAAATAAATACGTCTGACCAGAATCCTCATGCAATGCCGCTGCCCTACGTAGTAGATCAAATCGTTCCAGAAAATTCAGAGTTAATTTTCATAAAACTTTTGCCAACAGACATGCGTTGTCCTTATAAGACAACTAAGTGTATCAAAATAGATTTACGGTTCTACCTGGTGGGCAAGATACGCTACTGTACTTTTCCAGACCTATGGCTCAAACGAAGCAGGGACCGGCCCTGGGAGCTGTACAAAATCTCACCTTTCTGTCTTTGTTCTCTAACCTTTCACGACCTTTATATTACGGTTTTGTTCCTCGGTTCAGAACATATTTGTGTCTAACACATTCTGCCGCTTACAGGCGAGAGCTTAAGCGGCGAAATCCAGGCACAGACAATTTCTGCATTTCAAGTTGAGGCTTTTATATTTGAGGCTTTTTTTTTTTTTTTTACATTTTAACAAGTGGCAAGATTCATAGTAAAACCATAAAAGTGGATAGGACAAGCAAACAGTTTCGAGAGGACGAAACCCTGGACTGCAAACCTCAAGGCTTCATGTTTCGGACGGTAGATGGCAGCAGACAGCACAAATCTCACATGAATCTGCAGTAAAGTCACTCATACACATGTATGGTATAAAGAGAAACTGAATTTCCGTTTTGAAAAATAAACACTAACGCGACGCATATATAGTAGGACTTCTTCAGCTTATCTACACTTATAGCATTAAGTTTTCTTAGTCTAAGAGACACCATACTCAGATTGAAGAAGTCAAAGCAAACATAAAGAAGACTTATTTAAACAGACATCTATCCCCGTTATTCTACAAGTGGTTACAATAAATGCTGTTTAAGGTGAACATAAATTAATTTAATTTAAAAGTCTAACAAATGAATATCATTATTTCTGCAGCACAGTGGGATTGTTGAATGTAGTGATATTAGCTTTGCAAATAAAGATATATGTGTATATTATTGCGGCTTGATGCATATATTTACTGAATACTCTTATTTCATATCATGCAACTTCCCTGCCACTGAATCATTTAGTTTGTAAAGAATGTATTTTTGAAAACGGAAATATAATTTCTTTTGTAAATCTAAAAAGAGGCATTTAATAATGCTAGGACATGTGACTGTTTTCAAATTATAAGTTACCCGTAAATTTGGCAAATATGATCCTTCTAAGAAATGCATTGGATATTCCTGTTTCTGTTTTTCATACTGATTCGATAAGTAATATACCTAAACTGGATAAATACATATGACGTTTTAAAATTCCTAGCCACACCTAGGAAAGGTGCAACAATACTTTAATCTAAGCAAACTAGAATGATCTCAGACTAAAATATGTAAATTCTGTTTATTATTAGCCTGTTATGGTATATGAAACCGCTCTTTCTGGTATCAGAATTGTGCAATCACTCAATATGCATAATATTTATAAGATTGATTCATGTTTGAACTGAGATTTTTTTATTCATTATCTGTTTAATTTTTCCATTAATTCTGAGATGTTTTTCTTTTCTTATAGTGAACAAGCCATCTCCTTAACAGGAATGCTATGGAATGCTATTCCCTTGCTGAAACTACGCATGTAGTTATGACCCTAGAGAACAACACAAAATTCAACTGACCGCAGCACAAACCTCACCAAATTATAAGGAATCTTTCAAAACATCATCATTCTGCTGGGGAAAAAAAATAAAACGTATACAATTTTTAACACAGCCTCTAGTCTAAAGCCATCGTCATAGGGGTGTTGCTGTTAAGTACCAAAACAGGCAAATATTTCCTTATCTTAAGTAACAAAATTGGTGCGATCATCGCAAAACCCTGACTTGCATTCGCAGTTCCTATGATAACTCTGCAGAATCTCTCATTTGAATATAAGCTTATCTTCCTTAGATAGCCTGGAGAAATGGGCAGATTGTTGCGACTTATTTTGACATTATAAATGCTACAAACATTTAATGAAGAAACATGTGTTTCCTTACCTTTAAAGTCCATTTCATAGGGTATGAGAAGAAAAAAAAGGAAAGGGGAGTTTGTTTATATTTAGCTGACAAATATTGTCCCAACCTGATAGCCGTCGCTTCCCTCTCTGACTTGTGATAGCGTCTTCATTTCTGTCATTTGCATAGAAAATGGAGTAACTTCCCTCTTTGAAAAATGATATCAGCCTCCGAAACGAGCAGATTCTCCATTTCCCCTCCATTACTACTGAAATCCCAAATCAGCAGGCAAATTAACACAGGTATAAAATAATTTCACTTAACTCGGTTTGTTGTTTTCCCCCCTTTTAGCCCATTGAGCTATACCCGAAGTTAAAAAAAATATATAAAGAGAAGAGAGCCCTAAAGGAGGACACTGATCCGACCCAAGGTGCGGCGGCCAAAAGAATGCTGCAATATAACCACATGGGAAATCATAAAAAGTTCATGTTCACGGTTACCCGTCCACATGACCGGTCCTGGCCAATCCCAGTACCCAGCCACTCATAAAGTTCTATCACAAAGTTGTAAATTTTCATAAAACAACAAGGAATTTATTGCATTTCTTCACGACTGCTTTAACAGCAGTCTTTTCTCGGCCGCCATCTTTTTTTTTAACAAATATAAGAATATGTAAAAATTCTAGGGTTGGATTTCTATTACACATTCAGTCACTAAACCTATAAAGATAGTTTCTGAAATATATAGATTGTGAAAAATTAGCAGCTCTATGAAGACAAAATAAAGCAAATGTTCAAAAAATGTATTTGAGACACCGCAAGAGCACAAAAAAAGAGAGATGTGATTAGTGGAGTGCTAGAGCTTCCAACTCAAATCAAAATGGTGTATATATGTTTTCTTTCTTAACATTTATGTTTTCGAGATGCAGCTTCTCTAATCTATAGTTATTGTCTTACCTTAGAAAGCAAAACATTTTAATCGATCCTTGCCCCTGTAATTTCCAGAAAAGTAGAATTTTGAGGTTCCACTCTATGCTAGCCAGAAGAGGACGTAAGGTAGCAAAACGGGGTTCCGGGACCTGGAACTTTCTCGAACTCAATATGCGGCATTAAATTTATCTCTATAAAGCACCATCAGATTAATTTTATAGCTAATCCCTAACAATTTAATATCGTTAAAATCGTAACAATGTATTAGAGAAATGAAAAGATAAATACCGCGATACTTGTGAATGCTTCTCGCCAAAGATTAGAATAATCATCTTAGCAGTCAGATCAAACAAACTTTTTAAAACTCTTTGAAGTAAAATAATATAACTGAGACGTTCTTATGTATCAATGGCATGCTGAAATAAAGAAACTGGGGAAAACCCCCACAATAGAATATTCTAGAATAAATATATAATTTTGCGTCAGGGGCGTCACGCTGCTCTCGCTGTCCAATTCTATGATCAAATATACTAATCACTCAGTTCTTCTTAAGAAATTTTTTTCCGCAGCGCTGTAGTTTTATGTACGCATCTGTAGAGTAAGGAATTGAAAAAGACGCTGACGAAGATTTTAATTTATAGTGTTGCGGGCGCTATATCAAATCTACAAAAAATATATAGGGTGGCGTGCTCCTTGTATCATTTCTTGCTTTTCATTTTTATAACTCTGTATTGTCTAAAAGTTCCAATCCGTAAGAGAGCATTGGAAAATATCCTTTTTAATGATATTACCTGAAAAACATTTTGATTCAATTGTAATATAGTCTTTTGTCTATTTGCTTTCTCTCCAAACTGCTGTATTGTCAAATGTGTAAATAATATATTTAAAAATGAAATATAGGCAAATGCTAGGGGAAATTAAATGTCCTAAATAATGTTCTACTCAACTGAGATGTTTTTTTTAACTATTCGTTTTTGCTATAGTTTTGAAAATCGTTTACACAGATAAGGTTAAAGATTTATACCATAAAAGAGCTAAACTTTCGAACCTAGAAGAACAGAAAAAGAACTTAAGTGGAAGAAAATAATAATGTCATGAATGCAGACTTGTTCGACTACTGAGGTTTCTTTTATTTAGAAGGAATTATTACATAACACATCAAAATTTACTGTTTAAGTAATTCAATTTTAACCAACAAAAAGAAAAAAAGCTACTCTTAAATAAGTCGTTGACTTGAAATACACCAAATAGTTGTCTTGTCACAGTAACAATTTTATAGTGACTTCAAAGAAGTGGTCCAAAGTGAAACATGTAAAATTTACACAGATCACAGCACCGGAACAGGGAAAAGAGCTGCACAGGATAATAATTACATGAAACAAGTACAGGAAACCATAGTATGTACATAGTAATATATACGCCAAGTATATTTCCCTTCATACTTTACATCATCACATTGTCTAATCAAAGGTGCTACACAACGCATTACTTCATACTAAATTACACAAGACTTTTTTTTAAAGAATACAAACAGGAAGATTTACAAAGAGCGTTACTATATGAAGACCCACATAAAAAAATGTATTCATTTCTGAATGTAACCACATGTAGTAGGTAGATATTATCTTCCATTCTATTGTACAAAAGACTTTACGTATAGGTAGTATATTTTCAGTGACAGGAATCATGAGTGTTTCATTAATATATTTTAATAGTCTTTTTGTTTAGGGCTTTTCATGTTTCCTGGTTTTACTTGTGAAAAGTTAAGACAGTTTTATTCTTCTTCGTCTTCTTCGGCCTCGGCTTTTTCCTGGTTGTTTAAGGGCTGACAGGTAGTTTTGTTTTCTTTTTTCCACTTCATGCGCCTATTCTGGAACCAGATTTTAATCTGTCTCTCTGTAAGGCACAAGGCATGAGCGATTTCAATACGCCTTCTCCTGGTCAGGTACCGATTGTAGTGAAATTCTTTCTCTAGTTCAAGGGTCTGATACCTGGTGTAAGTCTGACGTCCTCTTTTTCTATCTGTTCCTGGAAAAGGAGAGGTAAACATCATGAACACACTATATAAAAAGTCACTTGATTGACTTCAAAGAGTTACACGACCACTCACCGACCTGCATTCCATTTTTCTTCAATACCCCTAAAATCGCTATTTAGTAAAGTATTTTTTAAGTCAACAACTAAAGTTAAACTCCAGATATGGAAACAATTCCCTCAAAACCCTCCAATTCTTTGAATTTTATGAAACGTTCCACTAGTTTTCTTTGGTTTTGATATTGATGTGTGTGTTATGAACTAGATACAGCAAGTCCTAAATATTCTTCCTCTGTATACAGAAGACGACAAAGGTTTTAGAGAACAGAAATATAATTTCATTAGGTGATGCTAAGATGTATGTTATATCTAAGATGTACCTAAAGGCGCTTCTGCTAAGTGACAATTAATTAAATTGCAATTGTTTCAACCGAATGAAAATATTTGCTTGTGTATTAAATAAATGAGACTAAAAGTGAAGAGATAATACCTTAATTTTAGAGGAGGAGATTGTCCTATGTGTTATTACTTAATACTTTGTACCTGTCTGCTTATACGATTTGTACTTTAATAAAAAGTTAAAGAAAATTTAAAAGAGGATGCAGGTCTGGACAGACTTAGATTCCTTCTTACAGCATCAATAGATTACCATCCGCCATCTAAGGGTTTATTAAAGTGACATACATTCTGGGTTTGATTGGAAATATGTTTTCTAGACCATGAAGTATAGATTTAATATGTCAGTGCCCAAGTGAGATCAAATCAAACTACGCTCATCGTCCTTTCCTAAAGGTTTCTTGAAGATCCTAAGGGGGCAGATATACTAGCCGTACATGGGCAAATCCTTACTAAATCAGACTTTTCCCGATTTTATTCTGAATATGATAGACAGATGCAAAAAAAAAAAAAAAAAAAAAAAAAAGGTTCTCCTTCCAAAACAAAAACTACAATCTGACCAGCGCAGAACACAGAAACAGTGAAACAGTAGCAGGGTCTGTGGAATGTGGGTTATAAAATCCATTGAGGGAACTACCATAAAACGCTATTGAGTAAGAAGTGCCTAGTTTTCCTGACGGAGCTATAACATCTCAGCTAAGCACTAAGGTGACAACATATTAGCAGCATGTAGAGTTTCGACTCCACAAAGAACACAGCCTGGTCATCTTCTCTTCACTGAATTCCAATGTGTTCACTGGGCTCCTTTTTATCTTTTTGCAAAGTAACGCAAAACAAGCAGAACTAGAGCAAAAAAAAATGAAGAACGACAGAGATGAAAAGCTTCTTGCCATAGTGATTTGATCTTTAATACATTAGTTGTGTAAGTCAATGAATGATATAGCAGTTAATGGAACAACTTTAATCATCACTCTGAATATTACGTTGTACTGTTACAAAGGGTGTGGGGGTTGTTTGGGGTGATCTCTAGCTGATCGGGTTACTCTCTTTTTCTGCTGTTTTCTCTATTTTCAAAAACTTGCATGCACAAATCTAATTTTACCCATATTAACTTTCCATAGGCAATAAAATTACACATGCAAGTTTTTGCACATGCATAAATGAAAAATTAAATAGACGACTGAGATCATAGGGCAAACTGCAAGAAGGGACAGTTACCACAGGGCCTTGCTGGATTTCTCAGAAGGTCAGGGCGAGTTGCGTTCAGGTACTGATAGGTATTTTTCTGTCCCCAGAGGGCTCACAATTTAAGTCTGGACCTGAGGCAAAGGAGGGTTAAGTGATTTGCCCAAGGTCACAAGAACGGGTGCGATTGGACCCGGGCTGCTCTATTCCTCCAGCCCTTGGGCATCTTAGTCCGTTATGTTACAAACGTGCATAGAAACGAGCTTCCTTCAAGGTGCATAAAGTAGAAATGTTGCTAGAACCTTTAGTCACCCAAAAACTGTGATGTGTGGCAAATTATAATTTTGAAGGTAAAAAAAGGGTGAAACACCAATAGTGACTCAGACATATATTGAGTGTTTTGTTTTGCTTTCAGATAAATACTTTACATAAGTGAGTTTAGTGAAACACTAGGTTTTTGTCATCGGAAAAATCTCATGAATTTGCAAAAGAACACTAAATAGAAAGATTAGAAACATTTCAAAGAAAGCGTTTTTCTAATTCACCTCAAAGAAAGTTTAAGTGAATGAATACATAACGCACTCGTATATTCTGTTTCCCGAAGTCTAGATATTTATGACAGTCAGGACTGCCCCCTTCTTTAATTCATTTGGGTAATTTGTTGTCAGTTTATGAAAAGATGACTAACAGCAGCACACTGCAATCCAGCACACTTTTAGAAATTAAAACGCCCACATCAGTAGAATGGAGGATTAGACAGATTTGGATTTAAAATATATTGGGCAAGAGACACTTTAATCTAATGAAGTATTCTCTTTTACTTTCCGTCCTGGGCGAATACATCCTAATACATATACGGAGTGGGCTTAGCTCCGAAACTAACGGCATCTACTGGATTCTGAGAATCGTGTGGAGGTCCGGTAGACAAATGGTGTTTTCATCATTTCGGCGTTTGAATGTGGATAGAGATAAAACCTCGGAAACCAGATGCACCTTTCCAAATATCCCCTTCACAGACATGTCTGTATTGGCAAGGACATCTTTAATTACACATGGATCTACAGGGCATTTCTCATCAAACAGTAACTGCACATTACTTTCATCATTATTGCTTTTACCTCGTCTGAAACCAGATCCAGGGCTAACAGACCCAGCTATGAATAACCCCACGCCCAACCACGCATAAACACTTTACAAAAGAGAAGCTTGTTAAATAAAAGCAGCAATCCTAATAAACGTATAAATAAATACAAACAATGGCTTTATTGAGTGTTTTTGCAGTAAGAGAAATCAGTTTGGCAAAACGTTGTAAAGGAACGGGGACAAGCCCGACAAGCCGTCGAATAATTGCTCATTTCCCTAAGGTGCCCTTCTTTCTTGCAGTAACGGCTCTGACTTACCTGTACTCCTCATCCACGGATAGATGCGGAAGTTGCTCTCGTTTTGCAAGTCCGAATCTCTCTGGTCCGTTTTGGTGCAGTTTTGCTTGGAGCCATCCCCCGCACACATCATTGAGAGGTTTTGCTCGAAGGGCGAGCAGTGCATGTTGAAGGAGGTGGCTTCCAGGCCGTAGCTAGCTGAGTACATGCTGGGGGCTTGGGGGTGCATGCTACTTCCATTGCTGTATAAGCCAGGCATGGAGGCAGCGAAAGAGGCTCCAGAGCCCGAGCCGTAGCCCGAGCGCTGGGCATTGGACGCAAAAGCGCAAGAAGTTTGCTCAGGGAAGACTCCGGACGGGAAAACCGAACTTGCGGCTTGATATTTAGAAAATAAAGCATTCGCATAATACAATGAACTCATAATTTGGCCGGATGATTTGTAGGCCGGGACGTTTTAGTGTCGGTTTTACGAGGTACCGTGATATATTACGGAATTAGAGTCCAGATTTACACCAAAAAGGACCCCCTTTTTCCTCCCAGACCATGTGACTTTCGGGCACGTGATTTGATCTCTACCAATGAAAGCCGAGCTTCCCACTGCTCTTGTAATGTGGAAAAAATTGTAGTACTGTTGGATTTATAAAATATGATAAATAATTGATGTGACATAACCCTCAAAGATCTATGCTAGAAGGTGAAATTGTACTGGAGTCGATAAGCAACCTGTAATCAGTTTTCAACTGAGAGGAAAAGCTTGGTGATAAAGCAGCTTTCAGCTCTGGCTTTTGCTGCAAGAAATAAATGAACTCAACCCATTGATTTAGTCTAAAAATTTTCCCTGCCGACCTCAGATTTCACCGTGTTTCTCATACTTTCTGAAAGGCAGCATATCATTTTTCTGTTATCTATTGGAGTTGCAAACCCCCTAAAGACAAACGATCCCTCGATGCCTTATGGTTTCACTGTACCAATCAAATCCTTATTCGGTGTCTTCCGTGCCACAAGCGGGGGAACTTCGCTGGCATTTGGTTTTCTAGTTTAAAAGGCTTGTTAAATCGCGCGAACGATTCTAGGAATGGCCAGTCAGTGCTATGTGGAGCCCTGCTCATCTCCAAAGGCTACCTGTCTCGCTTAAGAAACCTTCCTAACCGAGCAAAAACCTTCTGATGCTCTGGCAAGAAACCGTTTCTGGTCGGCCTCCCAGGATCTGCGCTGCTCTGCACTGGAGCGATAAACACACATTTCAGCCTTGTCATTATGGGAGCTGTAAGACAAGGAGAAACAGCAACCCACAGCTGCAAATTCGCACAGTTACCAATGTACCGAAACGTGAAGGGTTTGCTGATATCTGAACGACTGAAATCAGCCATTAAAAAGTTACCTGGAAATTACTTTGTTCATGGCATCCTAAACGGGAATGACTTGGCTTGGAAAACGTGATTTGTTTCCCCACTGGATGGGATTCCAAAGTGCCCTCCTGCATGTTTTGGTCAGTGCTGGGTCAATCAGCTTGCAAGCTAAACAGAACTCCTCTCTCGTCGGTTTCCCTACGAGGCAGCGGCTCTCTGAGAGCAAGGTCTGCACACTGACACAATTGACTTTTATTTCCCTTCTCTCAAAGTAGGGTCTTGGAGCAAATGAAGCAGAGCGAACGCGTGATGTCACGGATTCCCGCTTGTAAACTTTATTGTAACCTCTTTCTTCCGCCGCTTCCAGGTTTAGACAATAGAACAAAGTGACGAAGAACAAGAAAATATCTCATTAGTCCCCCATAAAGTAATTCACAGATACATTATACATTCCTTTCACAGTAAACCTAGCATCACTTTACAACTTGGGTTTTTTTGTCCCCCCACTGTGCGCATGCTAACTAAAGCGAAAATCTGAGCCACACTGAAGACAAAATCTCAAAAAGAAAGGCAAGACAGCAGGGAAAGGGGAAAACGAGAGAGCAATCAAAAGAACTACAGCATAAATAGGCAGTTTCATGTTGTTGGGGTGTGTTTTCTCAGAGATACCTACCCCAGTACGTACATTAAGCACAGAAAGGAAAAAGTGCACGCGGTCATTTCACAAAAACTTCGCTAGCATTGAAAGCAGTGTCAATAAACATTTCCCCCGAAACCAAAATTCACAGTCATGTTTTACATTAGCTATTGCGTGACACACGAACACTAGGAAACAACTGGCAAAGGATAGAAAGCCCTCAGGTTTCTTTTGCATATCCTGAGAGGAAAATCAAAGAACCGGTAAAAGTGAGGCTTACAGCTATATTGTTTTCAAGGAAAATGTGGAGTGGTTGAGGGGTTTTTCCCACTTACATTAAGAGTTCTTAATCTAAGAGTAGGAATTAATAAACATCTCTGTTCCTTGGCAGTTCACATTAATTTATTTTATTTTTATTTTTTTTTTTATTTCTTGTCACCCTTTTGTCCATCGCCTTCTTCTTCCACCTCCTGCGCTCTTTCCATTTTCTGTTTCTCTAATTCTTCTTGCTCACATTTACTGCTTGGGAACTTGTCCTTGTTATTCTCTTTTTTCCATTTCATTCTTCTGTTTTGGAACCAGATTTTGACCTGTCTTTCTGTTAGTCCCAGGGCGTGCGACACCTCGATCCGCCGCTTGCGGGTCAGGTAGGGATTGAAGAGAAATTCCTTCTCCAGTTCCAGGGTCTGGTAGCGGCTGTAGGTCTGTCTGCCTCTCCTGCGTCCGGCGGCTGCTGAGAGAGGGCAAGGAGACAAGACGGAGGATGAAAGGTGGGCAAGAGCATGGCACACACATGCAGACATACAGAGCTATCAGAATCGATTGCTTTCTCTTCCTTCGAGGCGAGCGATATGACAAAAAGGACGAGCGAAAGAAAAGAGAAGGCAACTGGAGACCGCTAGCACAATCTAACAACAAAGCCCTTCATCTTAAAAATAGCTCCTTTTAGCACACTAGCATTCCAAGGCTAAGTTATATCTGCAGCAGAGACGAAATTAATCTATACAAAGTGCAATAAACTCTGGGGGAAGCTGTACACATCGTAAGCCAAAGACCATCACCAAGAAGAAAAGACCCTTCAGGGTAATTAAACTATAAAGCAATTTACAAGTGCAGAAGTTTAGCTCCATAAAACAGTAAAAGCACTAGGCAAGGGTTGCTTTATGGGTTCAGGAAATGCCCAGTCGCTGCCCTTTCTAATTGGTAGCGCATCCCATTTTGCCTCACCTTGCGGTCTCATCCAGGGAAAGAGCTGCGTAGGAGAGGGGCTTTGCTCTGAGTTTTCCGCCTCATCCCCCAGGCCACCGGAAGCCAGCTTGCAGTCGGTGTATTGTACCAGGTCTGAGTCCTGACCACCGAAGAGAGTCTGCCTCTGCAAAGGATCGTAGCCATAGAAGTTGCTCGGGTCCCCATGACACGTTACGGCGCATGGATTTTGCTGGTAAGGGGAGGTGGAGAGAGAAGATGTTCCATGGTAAAACTCCTGAATTTGTGTCGGATGTTGAAAGGTTCCAGCGGTACTGGGTCCATACACCACTGTGGGTCTACCACCCAGCTCCTGTGCGAAGCCGCAGTCATAGTAATTGGGGCGCAAAGAGTCTCCAGTTTTGTATTTAGAGAACAGTGAATTGACAAAATAAGAACTCATTGTATATTTGAAAACAGCACGATCTATTAAGCCAAGAAACAACTAAGATGCTAGCAGAAGAGTTTGTGATTTCCAAGAAGGAGATATAATCAAAAGTCTAAGCCTGCATGATATTGAATTTCTAAAACAAAAAAAAAAAAATACCACTTAAAGAGTTCTCGCTTTACATTTCCAAGAAGAGATGCCAGTTCATAAACAGTTTTCTGTGATTTACTTCGCCGCAAATGAGTTGTTTCATATTTTGCAGACTCTTTTCATGATCATTTGCATCTATTACCAAAACCTCCTCCTATTGGCTTTCTTTACTCCACACGGACTCCGCATTGCATGATTGTGAAAGGGAGAGTGTGAGAGAATAAAAAAGAAAAAGGGAGAGAGGGGGAGAGGTGGGGAGAATATACGGATTAAATATGTTTAACTACCTACATTAATGAGATATCGCTCGCCTCACAACAAATCAAAT
Source organism: Ichthyophis bannanicus (assembly GCA_033557465.1). Classification (NCBI taxonomy): domain Eukaryota; kingdom Metazoa; phylum Chordata; class Amphibia; order Gymnophiona; family Ichthyophiidae; genus Ichthyophis; species Ichthyophis bannanicus. Next base: position 647,992,809 of record CM066032.1, read on the forward strand.
ACCTAGACCACCCTAAAGATTGATTTTGAGGAGCACTGGAAATTAAGGAGAGGCGCACTTAGTCGTTAATTTCAAAATTTTAACGAGGCAGTTTTAGCCTTTTTAAATGTCAGGGTCGCTTTGGAAAACTGTAAAAGTACACGATTTAATTGCTACTCGTTTTAAAAGGTTCTATAAATGTAATTGGTATTTTTATACAAGTTATCAAATCATACAGCTTCTTATCCTAAACATATTTTAAAACAAACGAGATAGTCATATTTAACATTTTAATGATCAATTTTCTTATTATTGATAAAGGTTTAACTATCATATGAAGTGAATTGCATTGGCAATAACCAAAAAAGCTGTAAACTGTTTAACAAACTATAAAACGCAATAAAGCTGGGATGTTGTTGTTGTTTATATCGCATCACATAAAAGCTGTTAGGATTTTATGAGTTTCTTCCTCCACTGCTATAAAACAGAGGCTTCGATTGCAGCCTCCGCATCATTGCGAGATGTTTTCTGCTGTCAATAGTGAATGAAAATGATTATAGTTTTTCATATCATGTATTATTAGACTATTTTGGGGCTTTATTTCCGGAAGGAAGAGACCTGCAAGGTATGATTACAAACTAGGCAGCCGCCTTCTTCTTGTCCAAAGTTTCTATTTTTTATGCTGGGTATTAAATGATGCCGTTGTTCTTCTAAAAGCCATAATTTGTAATCTTCTTCTTTATTGGTCTTTGCCAAATGTGATGTGGAAACAGAGGATGGAAGGAGGATTAAAAGCACAGCGAAAGAAAGGGAAAGTTTATTTCACTCACATTCAGAGCTAGCTGAATAAAGTTGCTCCAACATGCAAACTCTGCAGTTTTATATAATCTCAGAGGGGCCAGATTCGATTTTTAGCTTATCACACTCAGCGGTTTCGGTAATTTTTTTTTAACTAACCTTTCAGAAATGTATACCATATATTCTCTCTATCTCTCTCTCTCTAAGTATATATATTGGATACTTTAACCTCTTTTCAAATTGAAAAAGCCTTGGAGCTCCTCTCAGCAGAAAAAGCCAAGTGGGAGAATATAATTTCAGGTTTGCAATATTTTCATATTTGAAAGTGAGTTTTCTTGTGAAGTCATATGTAGGTTTAGATTGTTTCCTGACTTTGCCTATTATACATTAGATAACAAATACTAATTCCTCCTTACTTCACGTGTACAGCCAAAACGTGTTCATTTCAAAAAGGAAAAGGAATGTCCCCATATCCACAGAAAACTACATATCATTTGGGTATAACACTGGCAATTACAGCACCCTGTTATCAATTGTCGAATATTGGCTACCCTTTTATCTGGTTTATGATCTAAGGGCTTCTGTGTCCTGGACACATACAATCGTCAATTAGCATTATTAAATCTATTTTATTTTTTGATAATCTACAGATCACTTTAGCAAATTAAGCAACACATAACAGGTTTGAATAATAATAAAAAAAAAAATGGTAAACCCCAAAAGATGAAAAGAAGCAATCGCAAAAGTTCGATGGTACTGAAAGAGCTCTTAGTGTATCTAGAGAGTTCTGTTGTGCTCAAAGACCCGAAACGGAACTTTTGAGAGACATTCTGCCAGGGCTCTCTCTAACTGCTCCACTTGGCGAGATTCTCTTTGTTTTCATAATATAAACAAGAGGTTCCGGGAAGCCCCGGGAGTCCTCTATAGCACTCTGCTATATGTTAGAGGCTTATCCAGTAATTTGCATTTGGATACAATTAATACAGTTAGAATCGGAGTAAAGTTATTTTGATGTAGTTGATGCAGCCCCACTAAATTAGTTGGCTGTACGTAGTGAGCTTTACCTGTCCATTGTTGTGAATTAATTGTAACAGGATCACATTGTGGGTGTTAACTCACCTTAAATCGTTCAGATAGGGTATTGCAGTTTCACAAGGAATTGAAAGTATTTCAGGAGAGAGAGAGAGAGAGAGAGATTTGTAATACCAATGGGGGGAAAAATAGCGAGTACAAAAAAAGCTCTCCTTTTTAATATTTATTCTCAGAACGTGGTAGAACGCTAGGGGGAAGGAAATATTTTAAAATATATATACTATTATTTCCGTCCCCTTCATACACGTCATAATCAGGTGTAAATTGTTCATGTCTCTTATTCAGAACAGTACATTAAGCTCTGCATTAAAATTAAGTCTAAAGGTGGATTCGACTAAAGTTCTTAAATATAAATCCAGATGTGCTTCTAGATGAGGTGGGTTCTTGAAAGAGAAGAGTAAAGACTGCAAATAACTAACATTTTAAAATAATATAAGTGTAAACTGAAAACAAAGACCAATTCGCAGTTAACCTACTGAAATTTGCTACGAACCTTCGTACAGGAAAGAGGAAAAATTCTTCACTTTTTCTTTCCTAACCACTTTACTGGACAGAGGGACGGACCACGGACAGAAGGGTGGACCACGCTGGTCATCTGCCGACATTTTCTATGTCTCTATGTTTTTCATTTTCCTAAATTATGCGCTCTAGCTGTAAAAATGTTACGTCGAGAACATAAGTGTTTCAAAATTAAAACCAATAAAAAATCTATACACTGTAAAAAGCTTAGATATGAAAATTCAGGATTTTCTTGTTTTTATTTTTTGATGAAACAGTAATTCTGAGCACTTGATTAAAAAGTTGATTACTCTTTTCTAAATAATTTGCCCTCCTTTTTCTAAATAAGTCCTTGAACACGATAACCCTATTATATAACATTTTGAAAAAAGTGAATTCACACTTTTCAAACTTTTATTCATTCTTGATGCTACCTGAAGTTCAGTTTTATGACTCGGCACTAGATATTGGAAACCGCAACCACGTTTATTTTTTTTTATTAGAAAACATATTACGCACGGAGTTTTTGAGTGAAATCCGATAAACAAAATATGTTGAAAATGAAATAGAAGAGAGTGAAATAGATAACACATTTGTTTTCCATATTTATGCAGGAACAAGAACAAACAGAAAAATTCTGCATAATTACATTTATAAAAGACATAAAATCTAAAAAAAGAATATTTTTAAAACATATATATTTGACTCTTTCCGAAAATAAGCTTGTGTTTAATGAACCGGATATTTTGAAATGAGTGTAGTCGCATTTCCAAATGCATTGTTTCCTTATTTATTTTTATAAAAACATTTTTTCCAACTCAAGAGCCTTATATAATTCACTTCGACTGACATAGACCGCTTTGTCTGAGAAACAAGACAAAAGCCATGCGCATATATTTGTATTGTATGCACAGGTATACAGCATATATGATCGATACAACATTTACAATTAACTGTAGATTATATTTATCAGGAGTTTCTACTTCAAAAGGAAGTTTTTATTATTTCTTAACCAAACCAGTGTTATGAGAAGCAGATATTCGGAAACTGGGGGGAGGGGGAACATAAAAAGCAGTTTGGAGTTCTAACATGGAGCGGCAGCGCCATCTACTGATTCCTCAAGCATACCTCATACTCACAAAAGAATAAAAGCCCACAAGAAGAAAATAAAAGCTGCATTATTTGAAACTGAAAGAGCCTTAAATTCAAGAAACGGTTCATGAAATTTTGTTAATTAGGCAAAAGAACGTGATAATAACGCCGGGTTTCCTTGCAGAACGCACCTACCATCCAGTCATTTAGAGGCAACAAAAAAGGAAAATGAGAATCGTTGGGGGGAAACATTGTTGCAAATTGAGACTAAACAATTGGGCATTCTGCTGTAGCGGGGAGGCCAGTGTACAGCAGATAAAGGGCCTCAATTCCAGACGTCTCGCCAGAACTTTTGGTGGTTGTTTTGAGTTTATGGCTTGGATTCCGGCCGCCTGGAATTGCTAAGTAAAAAAAGAACAAAGAGTAGATTCTCCAGAGCTGAATTTTTACGGCATCTGCAAAAGAAGAATAGATTAAGCTCGTCGCTTCTTTTTATGTTTTTCCTTCTTTGTCAGCACCATAATTATTTTTGTTTAGGTAAAGAGTAGTATTTACACATTTAGTTCCCATTCTCTAGTCATTGTAGTAATTTAGGAGGTTCTGAAATTTTTCTTGCTCTGTTTGCTTTACAGCCGTTTAGTTCCTTAACCTTCAAAAATTTATACCCTATAAAGTTTTATAGCGGTCATATTATTTTATTGCAGCACACTGCACTGAATTTTCTTCCTTTATGATAAGTTACTTCCCATCTCCTCCTTTCCATCCAAGCTCCGGTATCTCCCCTTTGTTTTCCATTCAGGGCATCACATGGAAAGAGGACAAAAAAAGGAAAACTGTGGCCTTTGGGGGAGGGGAGGGGGCATCTATGTTACATTGTAAAACGAATCTTGCATAGTTTCCGTTTCTGGCTAATACAGATGTCGATTCCCATTTATCCTATGATAGAACTATGAATAGAGAATCACATCGCCTGCTCACTTGATGTTTGAAAAAGTAAGGTGGATTGAGTTTTAATGTTTTCTCTTTGCTTCTCTCTCCGCCTTTCTTCTTTTTGAAACCAGCTATCTTTAGGGGTTTTTTTTAGCTTTACCTAAAAATATTTCCTTCAAAGTCGCCTCCATCTCCTATGTAATGGTGTAGCTGCAAAGAAAGGAATTGGAAAGCCTTAGATATGTAATAGACACAAAGATTCTCAGCGAAACAAAGGAAGAATATCAATAGAGAAAATGGATTCAGCTAAGTGCGTTACTAATAAAATTCTAAAATGTAAACGAATTCATGTTAAACCTCCACAAAAAAGTTTTGCAATACAAATGAAAGCATCTATAGATACTATGTAGAAACCGTCAATAATTTACATTAGATGTAGCTGATAAAAATGGCATCTCTTTACTTTTCTAAATTTGATTTTTATTTGTCTCATCAAATGTTAAGTAGAAAAGCTGCACTCAGATGTCTACACACCTAAAGAACGTACAGCAACTATGGCAACAGAGACAATGCTCTGAACATCTCTTATCATTTCCCAATATTTACTAAGAAAAACATTTGCTATTTTCTTACAAATGTACTATAATTTATCTCTACCTAGCAGAAGAAAATACTTTTAGAATAGGAATCCCTCTGTAAGGAAAAGAAAACTTGATGTATGAGACTTACATGTGGTGTGATAAAACCTATCGCATGACTGGCATTTTTACACCACAGGAATACAAGGGTGTAATATAGATTCAAATCGTTGTAGCTGTAACTGTCTATTTACATATTCTTCTATTTGTCTACATTATTTCTATCTATGTATGGTTAAATATGTATCTACGGATCAGGGCTTAATGCTATAACTCCTCTCCAGTGTCTGCTGTATAGTCTAGCGGTGCAGTGCAATCATGAATGCAAATAAAATTGCAATACAGATTACATATTATAACGACTAAATATGTCTGGACTCATGTTAAATCAGAATTGAATTTGTAACTTTTGATCCAGTTAAGAAACACCGGCAGGATGGTAGGGAAAGCTCTAATTCCCCCATTTAATTATTTAATGACATATCATTAATTCTGTAAACAGGAATAGTATTACACACACAATTTAATCTAAGTTGCAAAGTGTTTGGCTTGTTATTTTAAATGCAATATTCTGTAGCTTCTCAAGGAGTATCTGATCTTCTACACTTTCCTAGGCTGTATAAATATACATATATTAAGAAGTGTATAGAAATGGATATTGAGGCACAACAACAAACTATGGCAAGATCAGAAATTATAGTACCTTTGAAAATAAATAATGTACTTATTACCACCTGCTATGAATAGCATATACAGGTCAATCCTTTTTGCAATGGATTCTGTGCTCATTCAGAATACTTCAGAAAATAGGCTATCTAGTCCATTATGAACGTCCTTCCTAAATATATTCTGTTAAAGTTCAGTTTTTCATAGCTGTTATTTATTTCCATTAGTGAAATGTTGGATTTCATCTTAAATCATCTAATATGGCAAATATATTGATTTATGTATTTTACAATACAGCAGGTATATATATTCATGGAAGGGGTAAATGTAGTTTGAGTGACTGGTGTGTGTTCCCACAATGGAAATCATTTTTTTTCAAAAACAAAATCTAAGAGGGCCACCGCCATGTTAAGAAAAGCAAATCCTCCATTAGGGCCATTCTACCATCTATAAAACATTGTATATATGTGTATCCTCACTTTGATAAATTATTCTGAATAACCCTCTGGACATAGAAGATTTTAGGGATAATAAGGAAGACCAATAGGTAAAGGTAACTGGGATCCGAGGGCAAAAGAATACAGTTATCGGGAAGCAGTTTTCATCCCACTGACAAAGCGGAATAATCACAACCAGAAGAATAACATTATTTATGTCACTCAACCAATAACAATAGCCATTTTAATGTGAAAATAAACATAACATTGTATAATGTTATCTTCTTCAAATGTAAACAAAGTTTAAAATGTAAAACATGTGAATAAATCTAACAGATTATACCAAACATTCAAGTATAAAGTTCTCAGCAGAAACAATAGAAAAATGTACAAACACCTTACATGGCACTTTCATCTCTGGAAGTAACAATCTAAAATTCATGAAAACAATCGTTTCACAATAAATTATAAATAGATTAGTACTATCAAGACAGTCTTACCTCATTCTTCCGTCACTAGTATTTTTTTTAACTAGAAAATGGATTTTGATAACCTTTCTCTAAAATCTAAGTTAACAAAGTGAGGAATAGTTGATTTTTTGCTAAGAATTAGGACTCTGATGAAAGGGTCCAGTATAAAACTATCAATATCAGGTTTCTTTTGGACTATATTTGGGTAAACAGTTTCTTTCAAAAAGTAACTTTAAAAAGGTGGAGTGTGGTATAATATCTTCAGTCCCACTGCACCCACAAAGATGTTCACCTTGAAATGATTTAATTATACAATGTAACCTCTATTACAAAATGTTACCAATAGTGAAATCAAGTTGCTTAGAGCCTATCTCCACTTACAAGTGCCGAGAGCGGCTGTTCCTGTTTTAAACGAGCGCAAAACGATGCGCGTCAGGGATGGCGTTTACTATCTTACCCAAAAGGTTTTCCCCGTTCCGTATCTATCGTAAATCTCCTTTGAAGACTGGGTCCCTACTATGTGGTAATTTTTCTTCAGGAGCAAGTAACCTCCTAGTGAAAATCAAGCGACAGGACAACAAATCTATACATTCCCGGAAAACTAAGTAGCTAAAACCGTGCTCCAAAGCAGAGAGGGCAGCTTCAGCCTAGGAGCATTCTAATATATTAGGGCATCAAGGAAACACATCTTTCCGAAGTCTGGCATGCAAAATATGGAAACTCATATTTATTGATAATCAATATTTGTTTTCTGGAGCTACCACACATAAATACAGTGAGATGTAAGAGAGCAAAAGTGTATAAAGGGTGGGTAGGTTCACGTTTCCTATTCTTTCCCTTGTTCCTTGTTCATTTTCTTCATCTTCATCCTTCGATTCTGAAACCAGATTTTGACCTGTCTTTCACTCAGGTTGAGAAGTCTGGCCACCTCGTGCCTCCGGTCCCTGGTCAGGTACATATTGAATAAGAACTCCTTCTCCAGTTCCAAGGTCTGGTATTTGCTGTAAGGGCATCGTTTCTTCCTGGAGGAACGGGCATGTAACCAATTGGCAGCAGGGTTGGCTGAAAAAAAGGAGAGAAATCAATACCGTGAATCCTGACGAGTTTCAAAATCCTCTCAGTCAATACTTTAATAATGTATTAAGAAGTTAAAATAATTACACATGTATAAATGGTCTGAGATAATAGACAGGTCATCTATGTTTATGCAGTTCTGCTTGACCTGACTCGTGTAGGGGTGTGTATAATGCGAATTCTATTCACATATATTTAGTATAAATCCTACAGCAACTTACATGAGTAGGGGGCATGCAAAACTGCAAAGAAACAGCACCCTCCTTTCTGCTAGCTCGTCAGTCCGATGCAGCTCACGGTATTTTCAACTACAGTTTTTACCTAATGAAATAACTTTTCAAATCTGCCTGAAAAGGACTAGAAAGAATAATGCACCCCAGTACTCTGGGTAGTCAGAGCAGTGACCTGAATGGTCTCCTCTGTTTCATTTCCTGAATTTTGCAAAATATTTGCTTACAAATGAATGCATTATGTAGTAGTGGCCTGAACCCCCCGCACCCCCTCCCCCCCCCCCCGAGATAACCCAATGGTTACTAAAAACCAAAGAATGAATAAAACGAAAAAAAAAAAGATCTAACACTGCATTAGGTGCAGTTCATGAAAGGAAAGAGATCAGATAATATGTCATTTGACAAACATTATAAAATACGTGAACTAAGTGACTATTTAAAACTGCTTCTGTTAATCTTCGGCGAACACTGAATCTTACGGGTTTGCACGACTACTTCCTTAATCTAATTGACTTGATGCAATATGCAGTATAATTAAATATTAAAGAGGAAGAAAGCTGTTAATAATTGATATCGTTAATACTGCTACCTATCATTAATGGCAGAGGAATTCTTCTTCCTGAAATATCTGTTTGGTGAGTTCTTTGTGTCTTCCATAAACAGTGGCATTTTACGCAAGAAATCACGTCCATTTCGTTTGTTTTGCTGAACCGTTACTCCTGGTATTATTTATCTTTCTTTTAATTAAAACTAGAATCTATGTCTTGAAAAACAGGTTTGCTACAACCTTAAAGCAGACATTAAGAAATCTACCTGAAGCTGGAAATATCTTATAATCGTTTCATTGCAGATAATTGCAGTATATGTAATAACCCTTCTGGACTTTGTCAATTTAACAACATTCACTGCAAAGAAAAACTATTAGAAAAAAACAAACAAACTATGCCCCAACCACAATGCACTCGAGCTCAGTAAATGATGGACATTCCTGCTAAGGATTTTCAGTTTCAGGACAAGATTCTCTTAGTTCGCTTTAGACACAGACCATACAACTGACATATTTAATTTCCCAGATCCCTCGCTTCCTGTACTCTGCTTTGGATTTCTGACCAGCACAACTGAATATGGCATCTTATAATTTCTCAAGTGAAAGCAAATTATTACTAATAACGCTCAAATTGTGAGCTATAAAAAGTAATGTAAGAAAAAGGACCAGTCTGGACGAATAATGCACTTAATATTCTGAACATTATTAGGATATTCTTCTGAAAATATTTATTGCTTATACGGAAGGGAATACTTTGACCTGCCAAATATGTGAAAACACTAGGAAGTGCACGCTATTCATTAGTGAGCGTTTTATTTCATTCCTTATCGCACTTGTCTACTACCTTTTTCCTGAGATGTAATTACAGCAGCTCAGACTTGTCCTGCAGCCTTGTCTCAGGTAAACGTAGACGGAAAAGCCGGATAAGGAGACAGGTCTCAACAAACACTGAATGCACTTGGTACAACTGATTTTGACTTGCAGCAAAAGTGGCATATGATTACTTTCAGCATCATGCAAGAGCCTTCTTACAAAGAGCAACAGACAAAAGGTTGCACTGTTAATGACTGGAATAATTCTATTGCTTCATATGTGTAGCTTATCTGACACGTTGACTAAATCGATAGAAGAGATCGAGACGAAGTCAACATTATAATCATAGAGAGCGATTGAACAGCGGTGAAATAATACCTCGTAGCACAGCTTCCTGGAGCTCACCATGTGAAAATTCCTCTTTCTAAATTAAACCCAGACCTCTAGTGCCTGCGGGTTTCTTTCAAGCTAAATTTCTTGCACAGACCTATAATCTATAATCACGTAAGGAAAATATTGAACTGGAGGATAACAACCTAATCTATTCCGCATATTGATATTACTTTTTTTCTCCGAAACTATCAATTTTCCCAGAAGGGTTTTAGCAAACAATAGACACTGCCATTGTCTTCGTCTTCCGGCTGCGGTCGGTTCTGAAGTTGCATTAAAGAAGGATTTTAACCTTCCATTATATTGTTCTGGCTTTATTGCACTGTTTACTTCCTCACTTTATAACTTACTTTGATCTGGCCTGTCTTTGTCCTCGCTTCCTTCACAAACTTTATTGTCCTCGTAGCTGGGCCTTTGATTAGAGAGGATTGCTGCCCTCTCAGGAGAAGTTTCTAAATTGTACTCCTGGGTTCCCTGTTTCTGGACCTCCCCAGCCTGACTCAGCAGCGGCTCTGCTTTCACTGAGCCTTGCCCGGCTAAGGGCTCTGTCCTGGGCACCGGCTCCAGCCAGCTCCGAAGGTACCTGCTCTCGGAGGAAGGGACGCTCTGGTGTTGGAGGTAAGGATGGTAAACCGCAGGCAGGGCACCCGGAGGATGTGCGTTCAAAGGAGTCCAGGAAGCGCTGAAAACTGGCGATTTGGGCTGGAAACTACAAGACGGGAACTCTAGATGCTCAGTGTGCCCGGGTTGCCGAGAATTTGTATATTGCCCAGATGAAAACTTGACTGAAGGCGATTCTTCGCTCTCATGACTTATAATGGAGTCGACATAGTAATTGCTAAGAGTTCCAGAAATGGACATTCTCAGACATCATACAACGCACGCTTCATTGAAGGGAAAAATATATAGGACAGATGTAGATTTGTACTCTAGTCCCTCTCAACTTCCTAGCCAACAAAGTACAGTTGGGCTGCTGTGTTGTGAGCTCCTTGCAAAATGATTGGTCAAACTTTTTTCGTGTGCCTGATAAAGCGTCAGTAAGGCGTAAATCAATCGGGCGAAGGGGCTGCGCAGTGCCTGTCATCCCACCGCAGCCGAAGCGAGCAGGACTTGCTTTCTGTTTGCAAAACGTCAGAGCTGCAGCAGGAGGCCTTTCCCCCGAAGAGAGCAAACTTACCCTCTCTCCCAAAGTTGCAGGCAAGCCACTCATTCTCGGGCAGGGATAGTGTTAATCCCTCAAGTTCAGATCTCCGCCTAGAAGAAAACGTGTAAGTGCTGTAAAGGAATGGGGAATCCCCCCACCCACCCCCTTCGGTTTACAAGCCGGTAAAATATTCACTGGAACTCATCCTACACTATTTGCAAATGGACTGAACGCGAGACAGTTAAATAGTTTAATAAACCTCACACTGGCCCTTCCTTGATTTTATGGACCTGAATTTACTGCCTTTGGAAAGGAAACATAAGAGCTGTGTTGTCACACTTAGACACACACTTCTCTCCAGCAATTCACACCACTATTATCAAAAACCATAAACTTTTCCAACCGAAATACTTCTATTTTGTAAGGAAGCCGGGCGGGGAAAATATGAATCAAAAGAGACAAATACTAGCCTGGTGTCTGTACCCTGAATAATAGCAAGTACCATCTATCTACTTATCTAGCAAACAAATATATTCAGGGCCGTTTGACTCAAATGTACTGATTTCTTCTTAAGTCAGATGTCATTTAAAACCTCCTGGAAACAATCTGGTTGACATTTGACTTTAAAGTTGGCCGCCCTTAAGATGTAGGTCTATTTTGATAAACAGAAAACAAAATAACCTTTCAAACATTATTTTACCTGTAATTAAGCTTTGCATTAATAAGCGGGCCGTGACGGAGGAAGCAGAGAAGCGGCGTTTAAGTAACCCACTTTTCTAACGGTTTCCTTCACCGCTGACCTTTTTAATCTTTCCGAAACAGTTCCTCATTTAAGATAACTTGAACAAAAAAAAAATTAATTCGTATAAGTAATTCTTTGCGTGTGGAACAAGTGAAGATAATTCTGCCCCATTCACCAGGCCTCCTGTAAGGTGAGCACAGTTTGCTTCTAGGCCGATGACAAAATGAATTTGCGAGCTATAGGTTAGGCACATTTCCATTCCCAAACCTTTACTCCCCTTACTAAGACCTAGGCACGTTTTCACAAGAAAAGTTCGTTTTCGTAGCTTTATGGACTGGCACATTTACTGAAATATCCAGGTTTTTAGTTGGGGAATCTAGATGGGAGTTTATCGCTTCTCTATGTCTTTCTTTACCAAAATTTATCTATTGCCTTTATAAAGAGAGTCACCAAATGCATTTTTCGGATCTGTAACAGTCTAATTAAAATCTGAAACAACATTTTGTGCATTATTTTAAATGTAAATAATAATTCACTGTGTTGGTATTAGATAGGGATTTCAAGCTAATAATACTACTTTATTAGGTTGAATACTACTACTATATTAGGTTATTCTAAAACGAATCTTGAATATTACAAACGTGCAGAATATATATTTTTGTTGATCTGTTTCTTTGGAAACAAAAGAAACAAAAGAAAGGGGAGCAGGCGTTTACAAAAGCAGCTTACATTTGCAGACTAATATGATACTAAGAACGAACTGCAACGCGTTTCTAAGGTTTCATTTTCGTGAGGCCCACAAACTGCTCCATGCAAAGTTTAGCTAAAATTCTAAAATGGCGACTTCTGTTTTCAGCCTGTAAGCCAAAGTGTTCACAGAAAACCAGGGATGTTTTCTATTTGGATCTGACCTCTTAGCTTGAGTCAGAATTAATTGGGCCGTTATTTCTTATTTATCAGTGTATTGATATAAGTTTGCCCTTAAATTTATTTTCGAACAATATTTCTCATTGAGCATTAATCGTTTTTACCCAGCTTTATTCATTCAATCATAGATTTTAAAAAAACCTGTTTTACATATTCAAATTATTAGACACATATTTTTATAAAGTAATATTTGTAAGTGTATTCTTTCAATTACTTATCTATGGGCATGTGTGTATCCATAGATAAGTAATTGAAAGAATACACTTACAAATGACTTTCATGCTGACGCCTTGCATGGAAAGTTCATCTAGCGATTTATTCCATTACAAAGACCTTCTCTCTAGTGCTCCTCGCCAAACACTGTGGTCCAGCCTCTGCAGAATACTAGAGATGTTTAATTCTCAAACTCAAAATAAGATGAAAGAAGAAATGGGGAATAAGGTTGGCAGCGTCCCTTTTCCCAAGCCGGAAGAACCATTCCAGGTTTTAGATGCAGCCCGGAGCTCAAATCCTAAATCTCGTGACTGGTTTCCATCTGTGATGGGTGTCCCTAAGATTATATTTTGCATAGATGAAAATCGAAATCAAACTTTAAAAAGTTCAAAAGAAAAGCCCTGCATCAGATAAGGGAGAGTTTGGCACCAGCAAACATTTGCTTCAGTGACTCTTTATAAAATAAATACAATTGAACGATCTAAAATTTAAATTAATATCCCCGGATACCGAATGCAGGGTTAAGCATATTTTAATTACTTCTTATGCCAATTTGAACATTACAGTCTTGCAAAAATCACATGAAATAAAAGTGGACTGTAAAAATAAGTGAAGCCGTTATTCGCGGAGAAATTTGCTTAACAGCAAAGGAAAATTAACTTGCGTGGTAAACAGGAAAAAGAAGTTTGGAGAGCTTTCAAAAATGCAGTCACAATCATTTCTGCTACAATCCGAAAACCAGGTACCCGCGCTTCATTTCTATATCTTCTGGTTAATAACATGTTTAGTCCTCGAAAGTATTGACAAATGTTTTACGTCTTTTAATATAGTGTGGAACAAAAGTTTCGCTCAAATGTAAAAAGTCCACATGTGGCCACGAGGTTGAGGAGGGAAGCCACTAGACCTTGAGGGGTGAAAACTCGCCTCTCGGACCCCAGCACTTGTATCTGGAGAGTTAGGGGGGCATGACTTTGGTTATTTGGCAAAGTTTGTTGTTAATAACCTCCTAAATACAGGAACAGGGAACATCAATGAAATAAATACTATGGTCTTTCCCATGGGCTTATGGGCTTAAGTGGGAAAAGATGTAAAAATGTTACAGCTTCAACGTCCTGCGTTTTAAATTCGATGCCAGCTTTTGAGTTTTATTACCTTCCCATTTTTGTCAAAATATGAGCCACCGAAGGGTCCTTTTTGAGGAAGAAGAATTAAAATACGGCAGAGCCGAATAGTTAATTGAACTATGTCTCCGTACCGAGCCGAAAACCTCTATATGGAAATAAGTCCCGGTAATAGCAGGCGTGAGGGGTGCGTCCTGGTAACCTATAGGAAGGTCAAGTATTTTCATCTGTAATATTCTATAATTGCTTCTATAGGCGATTCATATTTAGACGTTAAGGTACAAAATCGTTTTGAAAGGCAAATATCTCAAAACAAATAAAAATCCAATAGATGTCACCTAGAATCAAATAGTTGTAGATATACTTAAGTAGCAGCAACATTTCCATAAGAGAAAATTAACGTCTAAAAAACGATTCTAGAAAACCCACCTAATAAGCTTCCAACATCTAGTCAGATTCCAGTGCAGGGTCGCATGGGGGAAAGAGCTTTTTAAAACTTTTCCTAATGTTATTTCATATCAATAGATATATATGTGCTCTTCAAAAACAAATGGACATTCTTAGTATCAGTCAGTATATAATCCATTAAGCAGTTAAGAACATTATTACTGTACAAACTCAACGTAGTAAATAGAAAAAGTTTCCAGTAAGATACGCTATATGCATCCAAGATGGAATATTTCTGTAGAAATGCAAAAGTATACAAAATCACTGTAGTAATTATTCCTATGTAGTTCATCATAATTAGATTAAAAAAAAAAGAAAAGAAACCAAATACATGCTTTAAAAAGCCTCCATTACCATTTTAAAGCACAATTTCTTGGACAAGTATTTTTGAATGAAAAATACAACTAGTTATTATTTTTAGTGACTTGAAACGGAAAATAGTACCCAGAATGAAATCTCAATCATTTTAGTTAGGAAAGTGAATAACACTTGCAATAGGAACGGTAAAATGGCTTTATACTTAAATAATCGAACGAATAGTTTCGATAGGTATAAGAAATCATTTAATGTTTTCAGAAATTTAAAGTTAAAGTTATAAGATATGCTTGGAAAGTCTACTCCCAAGTATAGGCTAAATGTCGCCTGAAATGATATCAAACAATTATCGAAATAGTTTCTAGGTAATGTCACTCTGTGCAAATGTAAAGCATCCTATCTTTCAGTCTCCTGTAAAAACCAAAGTATCAAATATTTCCCCTCGTCACATATAATTTAGGATGGGAAGTGGATTCAATTGAATAGTTTTATGTTCGTGTGTTTAAAAATAAAGCCCACAAAATGCAGTTATCTACTGTCGGCAGTTTTAATTTAAATATGGGCCAAAGGCTAAAATGACCAAGAAAGACGCCTCGCCGCCATTTTGCTTGGCCTCATCCACAATCTGAACTTAAAAAAAAAAAAAAAAAGAAAGAAAGAAAGAAAAAACGAGTCGCTAGGAAAAGAAAAAAACAAAAAATAAGCATTAGTATGGTAAGAATGAACTGTTTCAAATTTTCAAATTGACGCTTGAGATTTGAGATATTAGTAAAAGGCTAAATTGCAGGCACACACGAAAACTGTTATAGACCAGTAGAGTGTGCGGACAGTTCTGGTACAGAGAGCAATAAAAGATTAATCTATGAGCGGAAACCTAAAACGAAAAGCAGGGTCATCACGTTTGGTGCTGCCTGAAGGTTTAACTTTGTTTTCTGGGGAAAAATGGTCTTATTAGGGATAAAACCATATACTGAATCACCTTCCCCTCTCCCCCCCCCCCCTCATTTTCAAAGCATGTTACAATATGCAAATATGAAATAAAATGCTCCAATGTGAAATATCCTCACACTTTCCACCAGTGACTGCGACCTCATTCGGATTGCTTTTTGCATCCATTTTCTATTTCTTTGTTCCAAGCTGGAAGATACGTTTTACTCGTAACTGTGTCCCAGAAGGAGTAAATTCAAAGCAAAGCCAGAGACGATGAAACTAGTCAAAGCTCGGATACGAGTTGCTCGCGGATAATACGCTCAGCTGGGTCTAGGTGTGCGTCTTCATGCATTCTTTGCCTGTTGTAACCGACAGGCGGGAGAGAAATGGTAAAAATTAAATCCTCAAGTGAAATTTACAGAAAACATCGGGGATCCCAGCGCCAAGTCTGTGGGTGAGATGGGGGCTTGAGCTCTGGCCGGTGGGGGGGGGGGGGGGGCGAATGGTGTTCAGTTTCGCAACCCCGGTCATTTTCGTTCGCAGGAAATGGACTCAATAGAAACATGAAAAGCAAGTCTGTCTGGGCCCCTCTCACTGATCGGGGGGCACTTAGGATCTCTCTCATTTTCTGTGGGTTTCCTCAATGTAACCAATGTTCAGTTAGGCTCTTTTCTTTATTGCCAGCTGATACAACTTCCACAGAGTGGTTAAGTGATTTTTAAACCGATGTGGTGCATCCTAGAAGAGAAAATTGTGAGTTTGGAATCCACACTTCAACATGAGCCAGAAAGGGGAAAGCATCAAGATGAGTGTCTGGGGCCCCTGAGCCTCTAAGACGGGGAATGTGGGGCTGCTGCAGGCAACCCTCGGACTTAACCTTGCTCATGAATTTCACACACGCACACTCCTCGCACTGATTTTCAAATATGATGTGTGCGCGCCTATCACAAGTTCAAAGAAAGACGAGGTAGATCTGAAAATAAGACAAACTGAAAGAACAAGTCTAACATCTGCTTAAATCCCGAAATTACATGAAATCCTGTCACCAGACGGTCAAATATGTTAATGGTTATTTTATTGTTTCTTTTTTTTTTTTAATCGCAGACGGGACTTGCAACTGATAAATATGTTTAGTATTCAAAAGTAGAAGAAATTAATCTTGAAAAGGCCATTCGAAGATCACCATAAAACGTTATTGCACGTAACATGTAATTGAAAAAGTATCAATTTGAGAAAGAGATAGCTTCCCCGAGCTTGGTCTCACTTCGTGAAAAGGACACCCCCCCCCCCCATGAAAATAGTGCTATTAACGTGCCATTGTTTAAAAAACCCAACTGTCCAAGGCAGGCAATATAATTTGTGCACCATAATTTGCCATATATAAACTATTTGGGAGTGAAAACGGGCGACATGATTTTATCACTGTAACGAAGACAGCAACAGCCGAGATTACAGAAACATGTAGAAAGTACATGTAAGACTAATGCCCACTAACGAGTAAATTGTGTCTGACAAATCACAGTTTTCCCAGGAATTTTCAGTTTCAGTGTCACCTAGTAAAGCAGCCTATCGAGTTTTCCCAGCACACAAGGCAAAAATAAAAGCGACTTTACGAACTGAAGTCTTTTTTGCATTTTCGTTTTGGCCTGTCTCCTCTTCCACCTGCCCAGTCCCAGTCTCCTCGCCATGGGTGTACACAGCCGAGGTTTGGCCTTTTTTCCGCGTTATTTTTTGTTCGATAGATGTCAAAATAGGTTTCATCACATCTGATGCGCTAAAAATTTCCTTTTAGAAAAAGATCTTATGAAGGATCTAGAACATATTTTTGTAATGTTCAGAAAAGAAAAAGAAAAGAAAAGAAACAGGGACTAGGACGTATACTGTGGAAATCCTAAAGAAGAGAATTTCCTGTTTTATACGGTCTCCCGTTCAAAGTCCTACTAATCTGACGACTAAATGTCGTCTAAGTTCTTGAATCGCTCTTTTTGCTCAAAGTATCATTATCTGAAAATCGCTTGCTACTGTTACCAGGACTATTCGATATTTGTTCCAGTCTTATTGAAGCATCGAGATGAAAGCGGAATAGACTAGGAAACATACTTTCTGGTTACTATTTCAGCGCAAGTGTATATCGCTTCAAAGGCTATTACAGTAATTTCTGCTGCTGTACCTCGGCCTCTAGAATTACCGTAATAAAGACGATATTACTTATAATTTTTCATACTTAATGAACTATATCAATACATTTTAGGGGATACAATTGTTGATTAGATGGTAATTCTTAGAAACGGAAGTTCTTTGTACTGTTTTGTAATATTTGAACATAATAACAACGAAGTTTGAAAAACTGAAGGCCAACAAAGAAGTTCTAGGTGATGCGTTTTTCTCTCTTTTATCTTGAACTTAATGCATCCATGAATCTCACTGTTAAATTGTTAGGGCCTTACCCCATCCTGTCCAAAGACATTAGCAAGCCTGTGTGTTGCTTAGATTATTTCAGATACGATTACGCTGGAGAAGATGCTGTCATTTTATGTTCTTTGGTCATTTTTCAGCATCCTTTAGGAAGGTGGATTTTCCTCCTTCCCTGCAAGAATGACCAGCAGGCGGCACTTTCTGGACTAACACAGACTTGTCCAGTTTCAGCAGCTCTTTACACTTAGTAGGCTTCCAGCTGCATTTGCAGTTTTTGTGTTCTCTGCCAAATAAGAGGAATAATTTTAGCTCAAGTGAAAGAGGAATGAAGAGGAACCAGAGAACTTTTCAAGCAACACAGATGAATAAACAGTCTACAGTTAAGACGGAATTCTTCTGGGAATCTCTTTTAAGGACAAATTATCATGCCTTAAACCCAACTATTGCTTCTTTAGAAAATACTGCAAAAAGAGATCAAATATAAGTTAATTTCTGCTTCCAAAAGAGAGATTTTAGGGCCTGGTATTCAAAGAAAGCTGAGCTCCTAAATTTAATTTCTGAAGTTAGGCTCCTAAATTTGTGTCCTATTTTCAGCCACACTTAAGAGACTACGTTTCCAGCTGAAAATTTGTCCTAATTTAGAAGTTTAAAGTTTATGCTCCTAAGTTAAAGCCTGCCATTCATTTGCTTAGATTTGTGAGTCTATTTTAGGAGCCTAGTACTGAAAATCAGTGCTAAGCTCTTAACTTCTTTTCCACGTCCTAAATTTGACCCCATTGCCACCCACTTTTTATGCTCCTAAATTTAGGAGGTTAGTGAAATTTTAACAAACAATTCAGGTACTCAACTCTAGTAAATTTTCAGAGGCCAATTTAGGAGCATAGCTCTCAAATATAGGAACATAAATCCTTTGAATATCAGGCCCTTAAGAAACAGAATAGTTAAGAAATGCTCATTGCAAACTGGTCCAAAAATTAAATAGTTGAACCGCATTAAGGAGCATGTTTACTAAACCAAGCTAACCGTTACCGTGGGCTTTAGTTAGCACGGGGCCCCATGTTAAAAATCCTGTGCTAACTGGGGAGTGCGTGATTGGGTGGAGACTGGGCAGATTGGGCATCGCAGGAAGTGCAGACATTATGGGCATGAATGTTACCGTTAGCCAGGGCCAGATATAAGATATTGGCACCCATAGGTAGTACAACAGGCATCACAGAGTACAGTCTTAGAGCAATCAGAACAAGGCTCATCTTTAGCCCAGGTATTTGGTACCCTCAAAATATGGCAACCTAGGCAACTGCTCAAATCGAGACCTACCGTTAGAGCAGGTTCACTTAGCGCCACCTCAGTGACTGGCATTACGTGCACTACGTGCCAGATTGCTTTAGGAATGCGCTGGCAGCAGAGGGATAGACGCACATGCATTCTGAAGTTGGTGCGGGCCTTTGCGTTAGATTTATGGTCCAAACGTATGCCAAATTAAATTTAGCCATAAACCACCTTAAAATTCAGGACTACATTACACATTCTTCAGTTTTCAATACGCCATTATTTGATGGCTTGTAAGATGTTTGAGGAAATAAACATATTGAAAGAAAAGCAACAAAATAGATGAATTATGAAACAAAAAAACCAATGTAGACTAAAATAAGAGAATGCGCAGAGTGATTGAACCTACCCAAGAATTTGCAGAGTGGTTGGCAAAGGTGCTAAAGTTAATGGCGTGACAAATAAATTATATGCAGCAAGGAGTTGGGCTGGATGCTGACCCTGCAAATAGTGCTTGGACCAGTCTCAGCCCTGTGAACAGAAGACCATAGGGAAAACAGGATTTTCCCAGCAATGGCCAAAATAATAGGAAACCTACCCAACATATGCCTAGTTTGCCTACTTTGTTTGGTGGGGGGAGGGGGAGTTGGGGGGAACAAGGGTAAGGAAACTCAGATTAGAGGCAAGAGGTAACTTCCCCTCCTCCCAGGGCCGGACCAACCACTAGGCAAACTAGGCAGTTGCCTAAGACAGCATCTTCTGGAGAGCAGCAAAAACAAAGCAATGAGTCCTAAGAGTTAAAACAAGTTAAAACAAAGCAATGAGTCCTAAGAGCCACACAAACCCAAAGCCTTATACTGCTCACTTTTACCTGCTGGAAGAATGGAAAATTTGCAAATAGTCCATTTACCCTTGCCAGTAGTTTTTGGAATTAACCACGGTCCAAATGGACTATTCCTTAGAGTGTAGTGTACTGTCTCAATTAATACTCAGTTCACTCCATAAATATCAAACCCCTACCGGTAATACCAAACAACTATAATTGAAACTCAACTTCACTTTGTGAGGATTTTGGAAATGGTCTCAGACTTCAAGGCACTAATTCTACTGACATCTGAGCAAGTCAGGACTAGCAGTGCCTATTAGCATCAATGACCAATCCCCTCATACATAATCAGTCCTCACTTCACAATGCAATATAGTCCCTTGTAAGACAGTGATTATCTCTTTGTATGCTGTATCCTCTTCCTGTAAGAAAAATGCTTATCTCTTTATATGTTGTGTCCTCTTCCCAACGCTGGCAAATGGTGCCTCGTCACGTTTCACTTGCTTAAGTTTCATCAGGGGATAATTTTTCTAAGACATTTATTTTAATATCTTCCAGGATTCATTCCGTAATGCTGCCCACGTCGAGCTCACTAACTACTAACAATCAACCAAGTTAGAACAACGCCGTGCATACAGTAGTTAGTAGTTAGAACAACACCACACATGCAGTAGTTAGTAGTTAGAACAACGCCGCGCATGCAGTAGTTAGTAGTTAGAACAACACTGCACATGCAGTAGTTAGTAGTTAGAACAACGCCGCGCATGCAGTAGTTAGTAGTTAGAACAACACCGCGCATGCAGTAGTTAGTAGTTAGAACAACGCCGTGCATGCAGTAGTTAGTAGTTAGAACAACGCCGCGCATGCAGTTGTTAGTAGTTAGTGAGCTCGACGTGGGCAGCATTACGGAATGAATCCTGGAAGATATTTAAATAAATCTGCCTCGGAGAAAGATCAGTCAAGGGAGTCCGTGAGTACTGTGTCTGATTCTTCCTCTATTACACTGGGGGTTGCTCAACCCGAGGAGAAAGAGGTTTTGGAAGTGTTTTCTGTCCGGGAGGGTATACCCGGTGAAAACCCTCCGTGTGATCAGGAATTCTCATCCTTGACCACATTGGGAGAACAGAAAGTTAAGTTGCCTTCCACTGTGATATTTTCTTCTGGGTCTCTGGAAGTGACTGTACCTGCTGAGGTTTCTTTGAAAGATATTTGGGAATTGTTAGCACGTATGGAAGGTTCCTTTCGCGCTTCCTTTTCCCAAGTAGAACGGTTTTCTGGGGAAGTGGTACAGAAGCTCTCAGAACATGATGATTTGTTGTCTAAAAATAAGACGTTATTGTCTAAATTGGAGGGTCGCTTTACTGTATTAGAGGCTGCTGCTTCTTCTTCTATTAAAGATAGTGCTATAATCCACCATCAGTTAGAAGCCCTTGAGAATACTAATCGTTCAAAAAATTTGCGTTTACTTAATTTTCCTCGTACCCATTATCTTTCCCCATTGATTTTATTACAAAAATATTTTAAGGAGGTCTTGCTAATTGAAGATGTGGATTCTATTAAGTTTTCCTCCATTTATTATAGTCCTATGATTCCACCGGTTAAGGCTTCCTCTCCAGTTATAGAACAGGAAGGGCATCCCAATGGCACAGAGTCCTTAGATGTCTCTCAGTTTTTGGAATCTTCTATAGATTTAATTTCTCAATGTGCTACTTTGATTGTTTCTTTTTTTTCTTTACAGGATAAAAATTTGATTTTGAGTTTATATTTTAAAAAGAAAAATCAGTTTTTTTGTGGGGACTCTATACAAATATTCCCGGACGTGAGTAGGGCTACTCAGGTCCGGAGGAAAGCGTTTTTGGCTTTAAAAGATCGGACCCTTGCCATTGGGGCTTCCTTCTTTCTGAAATATCCTTGCAAATGTATTTTGGTGTTGGAAGGCATTAAATATGTGTTTCTCGATGTTGGACAGTTTGAGGCATTTTTGATCAGTAAGGAATTATCGTGAGTTGTTAGTTTACTTTCTTTGTCCCCTCATGTAAAATTGGGCTTAATTATTTTGGATCTTGTTGCCTTGATTTTGCTTGTTTTTGGTGACTGTCTCCTTGATGTGGACTTGATTGTATGCTTCCTTTACTTTCAATAAAGATTGTTTAAAACTGAAAACCCCCGAAAAAAACCCCACAAGAGGATTGTGAAAAATTGCAGGACCTTGATAAATTGGAAGACTGGGCATCCAAATCGCAGATGAAATTTAATGTGGACAAGTGCAAAGTTATGTACTTAGGAAAGAACAACCCACACTATGGTTACACGATGCAAGGTTCCACATTAGGAACCACTATCCAGGAAAAAAATGTAGGTGTCATCACATTGAAATCCTTTGCCCAGTGTGCAGCGGCTGCCAAGAGAGCAAATAGAATGCTAGGAATCATATGGAAAGGAATGGAAAATAAAACCAAGGATATTATAATGCCTCTGCTTTGTTCCATGGTGCAACTGCACCTTGAATATTGTGTGCAAATCTGGTCACCATATCTTTAAAAGGATATAGCGGAATTAGAAATGTTATAGAGAAGATCCACCAAATTGGTAAAGGGATGGAAGGATACCACTATGAGGAAATGCTTAAGATGTTAGGGCTTTTGAACTTGGAAAAGAGATGGCTGAGGGGAGATATGATAGAGGTCTATAAATTAATGGAGTAGAACAGGTAGATCGGTTGTTTACACCATAAAAAAGTACAAAGACTAGGGGACATGCAATGAAGCTACAGTGTAACTCATTTAAGGGTAATAGAAAATATTTTTTCACTCAACACGTAATCAAACTCTGGAATTTGTTACCGGAGGATGTAGTAAAAGCTGTTAGTGTAACTGGGTTTAAAAAAAGGTTTGGACAAGTTCCTGGAGGAAAAGTCCATAAACCATTATTAAAGAGGACCCAGGAAATCTACTGCTTACCCCTTTGGGAGCCTGCCAGGTACCTGTGACCTGGATTGGGCACTGTTGGAAACAGGATCATGGGCTTGATGGAATTTGGTCTGACCCAGTATAGCATTTCTTATGTTCTGTTCTCTCATTATCTACTGTACGTATTTACAAAACAAAATTTAATATTTAAAAGTTTGATGTCCAAATATGTGCTTTTATAGGATTTTCTGGGGAAGGGTGGTGTTGCAACGATTATGATTAAGTTTAATTATCAAAATTTTAGGGTGGGGGTGCTTAGGGTCTAAAAGCTAATGGAGGCATTTTCAAAACATTTTAGCTGGTTAGCAGACCCGCTAGCAGCTTAAGCGCAGTCACTGCAATATTCAGTGGTACTAACGATGTGGCCGGCTGACTGGGTGTGTTATCTACTCATACAGTGAGAACTGGATATTGCTTATAGGGGCTATACTGGCAGACACAGGACTATAGAGTGAAGAAACACTGATAACCCACCCGCCAGGCAGAACAGACCCTTAGCTTTCTCTGCAGTCATCTCTTCTCTGAGACATCGCACCAGCTCTAGCCTGAAGCTGTCAGCAAACTCCAAACTCCCTTCCAGACATGGAGCACAGCATGTGACGCCTGCACCCCTGCGCTGGGCTTGGCAGTTCACAGTCCCCTGCAACTTCCCCTACATGGAGGCCCAGCAAGTCCTCTTTCTGCTGTCTTTCTTTAACAACTATGCTTTCCTTTCTCTTTCCTGTTATTTTATGGCGTACTTACCCCTTTTGGATTTTAGCATGTAAACTGCCTTGCCTTTATATAGAAAGACGGTATATAAGGTCTGTAATAAACATCAACACTCAGATATCATTCTCCTGGCTTTGGTGTCTTGTCATTTATGGGCAGCGCAGCATGGTGTCTATTAAGAGGCCCTCCAGCTACATACTCCTGCAACACGTGGACGTTCTCCACCATTATTTGATCCCCAGGGCTTGCATGCAAGTGCATGTAGTTGTCAGGTGAAGTGGGTCCCATTAACATGGGGGTCAAAAGGTCTGGGCCACACATTTGTCCTGCTTGAAGCCTGCCACTTTATAGCCCCTTCCTATAGTCATTCAACATGTCCTCAGAGTAGGGACTTGCCAGCTGACCTAGACACATTGGATGCAACCAGTTCCTGCCACGGGCCGCATTCACCAAACTGGGCTGAAAACGGCATCCCGATGCCAGCGCTGCACTGGTGGGAATCTCTCCCACCAGCCAGTGGTTTAACGGCATCAGGGAACTGCGGCATCGGGGAAAGCCCCTAATGCCGTCAAACCACTGATGGGTGAGGGGGGATCAGGGAGTTGCTGCCCTGCAGTGGCCACCAGTAGCCTGAGCGTGTGGCGCCAGCAACGTAAACATGTGCCGTGCTGCCACCCGCTCAACTCCTTCAGTGGCGGGATTGATCCAAATCGGTTCTGGTCGAATTGAATCCCGCCACTGGATGTAACCCACCTTGTACTAGAATAGGGCCGTATCAGTACTATTTCTCTCACATGAGTCAAGGATGTCCTCTA
Organism: Ichthyophis bannanicus; assembly: GCA_033557465.1. Lineage (NCBI taxonomy): Eukaryota > Metazoa > Chordata > Amphibia > Gymnophiona > Ichthyophiidae > Ichthyophis > Ichthyophis bannanicus. Next base: position 648,017,307 of record CM066032.1, read on the forward strand.
ATGCCACTGCTAGGCATACCAGCCATTCCATGCCCTCACAAGCACTGTTCTCTCTAAGCTGTGCGCGTGTGCACATGCACACACCTCACCGAGCAAGCGCACATACTTTACAACAGAGCGCACAAAAATTACGGTTCTGATTCTGATAGAAAACAACACAGACGTCTTAAAATTTAAAAGTTGTGATTGTAATTACTAGAAATTTCCCGCTTCATTTAGTAATCGTCTATTTTCATTTAATTTGTATTCTGACGTGTAGTCAAATTTTAAAGTATATAACTCCGAGTGTCGTCATGTGGCGCACAAAAATTTAACCTTCCTTCAAAAACTGCACAGCTGATATTTTATGCGCACACAACCTACAGAAAATTAGAGGGAACATTGCTCACAAGATAAATTCACCTGGCAACCAGAAGGTGCCACCTTAGCCGTATAATGTCTACAGCCAAAGAGGGCACTTGTCTGCAGAAGAAACCAATCTAGTGCAACCTGACATATCCAGGCATATCCGCCATTGTCCCGACAAGGGCTAGCATGGATCATTTTTGACTCCTCCCTCTCTTTCTCCACCACACATCCAAATGATAGCTAAAACCTATTGTTTCTTTCTTTGTAACATAAGCAAAATTTGCCCCTTCCTTTCTGAACATACGGCTAAGATCCTTATCCACTTTTTAGTTGCCTCCCGTCTAGACTATTGCAATCTCCTCTTTACTGGTCTCCCTCTGAATCATCTCTTTCCCTTTCAATCTGTTCAAAATTCTGCTGCACGGCTAATCTTGCACCAGTCTTGCTATGCTCATGCAACCCCTCGTCTCAAGTCACTTCATTGGCTCCCTATCCATTTCTGTATGTAGTTCAAACTTCTCCTACTGAATTATAAGTACATTAATTTTGCTGCTCCTCACTAATTTTCCTCCCTTATCTCACCCTACACCCCATATCAGGAGCTCCACTCTTCCAGCAAATTGCTTCTCTTCCACTGCCAACTCCAGACTTCAGTCTTTACACCTTGCTACTCCTTATGCCTGGAACAAACTACCTGAGACAGTACATCAGGCTTCATCTCTGGCCCTTTTCAAATCCAGGCAAAAAACTCGTCTCTTTGAGGCTGCTTGTGGATCCAACTATATTTCCTTACCATTCCCCTAGACTTATCTTAGTCCCCAGCTGTTGTGTTGTCTGTCTTGAGTAGATTGTAAGCTCTTATGAGCAGGGACCATCTCTTACATGTCTCTGTAAAGTGCTGCATATTCCTTGTAGTGCTATACAAATGATCAGTGGTAGCAGAAGTAGTAGCAGAAATTCCTACCACCCTGAGATAATGTGATTATATGACGACATGGTCATGATGCCAGACTCCAGATGTATGCCAATGTCTGTGCCCATTTAACCGCACATTTCCCATGTCTCTCTGGGAATATTCAATGAAAAGCGGGTTATTTCTATGGAAGAATATCCTGTGCTGGTCTGTTTGCCACGATATCCAGATAGTTTGAAAATCTCCACTTACTCAGTTATGGCATCAGCCAGCGTGAATTTTCAGTGAGCCTTCTATGGGCATTTATGTGTCTATATTACTTGACGACTATCCAGTTATATTCAACCACAGTCTACATATTTGCCTCCTCTTTGGAAATTCCAGCTCTCTTTGGGCAGATATTGTGCCACTGAGCGGCTTGCTGAATATTGGGCCCAAAATATTTAAATGCTGTGGCTGGCGTTTAAAAAATGCTTAAATATTAAGCTGAGAATGTCTGTATAAAGGCAAAGAAAGGAACCCACAGTCAGTGAGGTGGACAGATATTTATGCATATAAGTGATTTATATATGCACCGCAGAAGTCTGAAACTTCCACACTTTTGATGTCACTAAAGAAGATCTGCTGTCCCACATCACACATTTTTAGTGGTATTGAGAGGGGTCATTCCTGAGGGACATGTTTCGGTCAGGAGAAGAAAGTACCATAAGTAGACTGCATTTCAACCAGTGAGAAAGCAGGTGAAAATGACTGCAGACACCTAGAGGTAATTTGGAAAGTCGTGCCTAGCTAATGTCTATTTTACACCTGTTTTATAAAGTCAAGTATGTGTGTACTGTTGCAACTGACAGAGAACATGCCTTAAGTTAAGGTGCAATGACTTGTACCAGCCCCCGATCTGATGTAAATTACTGCACTAATGTTTTGCAAGAATGCCCGAAAATGACAGCATTTTATATTCAACACAAATGCTTGCTTTACCCATGTGAACGTCCATAATAAAAGTACATGTGATGCAAATGACGCGCATACTTTCTCGCTAGGTGGTACTTTATAAGAGCTCATTAATGTGCGTAATGCAAATGACTAAAATACCAACATTTATGTGAAGTTTTGGCACCTCCTTATAAAATGACCCCCTAGTGCCCACAGGTAAAGTATCTGCTCTTAACATTGGGAGCCAGTGCACAGGTAGAAAATGCCCATGGACTTCATATGAAAAGGCAGAGGGAGCTAGTTACTAAAGTGATATTACATCTTGCGCATGGCTTTTCATGCATGCTGATGGCGTGATGGTCCATTAAGTGTTAACACACATTAATTGCTGTATTAAACACTTAGGGCTTGGTTTTATAAGAGGATGTCTATGGGAGAAGTTGCAAAAGGTCCCTACTTAAAGTCTGTTTTATAAAGGCACAGAGGCACCCATGTGCTTTGTAAAATAGGCAGCCAGAAGCAGCCCCAGAAGCACGCAAATGATGCCCATATCTACCCCTGCTTCAAAGCTGTGCATATGTACAAAACTACATCCCTGGGAATACTTACATGTGGGGCATACATTTATAGATTAGAATTTATTTGCTGCCTTTAGAAGAAATTCACCTAAGGTAGTGTACAGCAAGTATAACATGGATATAGGCAATGTAGGGGTATGTTTACGAAGCAGCAGTAACAGCTACCATGCAGAATGTGTGCCATGGCTCTGTTTTATTCAGTGGGGCCGCGGCACACATTCCGCATGGTAGCCACTATTGCCACTTCGTAAACATACCAATATACTATTCCTGTAACAGTGCAAATTAACAACATAATTAAACATTGACATATAATTAGAAGCATGTTGCTCACAATGTCGGCACAATACCCATTAAAACATCTTAACATACAGCAAAGGGGACAAGTGGGGTGGAACATATGGACTGAGAAGATAGGATAAGAGGAGCTGAGAGAGATGGAAAGGGGACTAGCTATAAATATACAGCTTAAAAACACGCACAGCACTCCACAATTTCATAAAAGGCCTGCTCTAAGTGTAAAATGGGCTCTACACCTGGAAATTCCTTTATAAAATTACCCCATGTATGTGAGAATTCCTACTGGGGGCAGGGAAGGGCAGGGACTGGGCTTCACAGTTAGCACACGGTAACTGCTAAAGTGGCGCATTAGCTATACCTGCAAGGGTGGAGATAGCTACATTCTGCACTTTCGGTCATGCTTTTAACATGTAGTAAGAATCACTGGCTTGCCTGATCTGCCTTCCTCAAAATGCTGGGAACCCCCGCAACAATTAACACAGAGATTGTATATGTAATTCATCCTAAGTTGTTCATTTTCATTAGGTGCGTGATCATAGCACAGATCAGCAAATAGGCCCCGTCATCTGCAAGTGGCTGTATGGTAAGCAAGAGTAGAGAACAGTGGTAAATGGAATTTTCTCTGATAAAGGAAAGGACTGCCTCAAGGCTCTCTCCAGCCCCTCCTGCGATTAGTTTTCTTCAGTGCACTAAACTGAGAAAAGTCTGCAAAGTCTGTTTTGTGGGCTGAAGCAGCAAAAATATGTTTCTGCATGTAAAGCAGAAAACTGCTCTTATAAAATCGTGCATAGGGGCTGAAAGATAGCACATACCTCTATGCGAACCATGCATAGGTATTCTCAGGGACATAGCTTGGGCAGAACTGGGGCAAAGCTGAAATATGTCTATATTTTATAAAATCTGTGAATATACACAGAACTATGGAGTAGAGGAGTAGCCTAGTGAATAGAGCAAGTGCCTAGTACCCAAGAGATCAGGGTTTGATTCCCACTGGCACTCCTTGTGACCTTGGGCAAGTCACTTTACCCTCCATTGCCTCGGAAGAAAAGGCCTGGCAATCTACTTCCGGTCATATCTTGCCAAGGAAAACCCAGGGGCTGCTGGGTTGCCAGGAATCAGCATTGACTTGACAGCACTTAAAAAACAAAACACCAAAAGAATAATTTTAAAACAGGGAATCTATGTAAGCAGGCCAAACAAGCACCTACTCCAAGTCTATTTTATAAAGACATGTAGGCGTCTATAAAGCACCAGCACCAACCCTGCACCTAGAATTAAGTGCTCCTGGGGAGCAGACATAAATGTTTGCACTCAGCTGCTGCTAGGCCTAGCCCCCTTCCCCTCAATATGCCTACACCTGGGTCGCAAAGTTATCGAATGCTCTTTTATGTGAGTATACTGGCATACATGCACAAGAAGGGCTTATTCCTTCCTCATGTGTCCTAGATGAACCTTTTTTAGTCCTATCCTTGCATAGTCTCTGTGTTACCGATGCCAAACCTCTGGGCTTTGTAAACCACTATAATGTATTTATTTATTTTATTTATTTATTTGTGCACTTTTTTATACCGCCCCTTCCAGAGCGGTTTACAGAGAACGTGGTAAACATTAAATTACATAGAACATTTTGAGCACATAATAACTATATTTCAAAGAACATATTAAACTATTTTACATAGATTGAGAAAATATTCATTATTTACAGAGAATAGGACAAGTATGCAACTCTATAATAAACAGAATAACTATTTACAACAGCCAGTACAGATCTGACTATGTATGTACCACTGACTGTATATAAATTTGGCAAATAAATAAAACACACCTTCAGAGCAGAATTAATGTGCTACTGGAGCTAGTTCCAGTGGCTTACAATAGACACCCTTTTCCAACATTGACCTAGGTATCCTGTTGAATGTCTCTGATGCAAAATTATGCAAAGCAGCTCATTAGTTTGGAATGCAATGTTAAATAAAGCTTTAAAAAATCACAAATGTGTTTTTTGCATAAAATCGGCTTTCTGCTTTTCTGAAAGTTGTTGGTTTGGTAAAGTACTACTCAAAGACCAGAGAATCCCTTTTTTGCTCATTGGCACGTTCTGTCCACGGCTCTTTGATTTTTTACTCTCAATATATTTATATGACATTCTTTAGGAAGGGTTATCCTATGATGTTGCCCATTTAAGTGCATTGTAAGTCTGGAGACTGAAGATTAACCACCACATCAGCTAAGTCTGCACAGTAGCTTTGGGGTTGCATCTTAATCACCAGGTGCCATCGATTCAAGGAATCCTGGAATTCTGCAGCAGGGATATTCACGGTTCTTTGAACTGCATGGGAAAGGGGGCTCTGCAAAAGCTCACATTGCTCCTTGTCTGGCATTGCCCTGCCCTTGTATCATTTGTATAGTGATGCCTGTCAAAGTACAGCTCTGCCTTGACCGTTCTGGGATACAGGATCTATAGCCCTCACTATGTTCATTGTATCCCAGCTGAATGGCTTTTGTGGCTCCACCCGTTTGGGGTGCTTTTCACTCAAGCGAGATTTCCTGCCATCCCACATGTTGTGTGGTGTTTTCTCATTCATTTTTTGTTCACAGCAGACTCTATAGACAGTTTAGAGTCGCATCTCAGGAAGGTTGGCATCTATCAGCAGTATACAATTCTTCCTTTCTACTATACTATTTTGGGAGTGAGGGTACCATGGTCCGCTCCTCAATCGCTTGTTTGTTGAGATATACCTGTGTTGCTTTGTTTGTATTCTATTTCCCACTGTCGGTGCCAATGACTCCGAGTATTTGTCGGAAACTGTTCTTTGCCGCACTCCTTACGTTTCTCAAGTGTTTGATTTTTGTATTTCATGAAGTAAATTGTTAATAGTTATAAAGTATCTTCACCTTGTAGGAGTCGCTTGGATCACTGTGATTTAGTGCCAGTGGTTGACTTGTTGTATTATGACTCACATTTGGCAGAAATACAGGCACCACCTGTAGATCCAATGTTCAAACAGACTTGTACAGGGATTTGCAGGGCACTATCCATATTGTGGCAGCAAAACTTCTTCTAACTGCTGTCTGTATAGTTCTGGGGCAGAGTTAGGGTGAAATCAAGGCATAAACACTATCTATAGAGATGGCAGCAATATTCAGCGATTATCCATAAGAACATAAGATATACCATACTGGGTCAGACCAAAGATTCATCAAACCCAAATCCTCTTTCCAACTGCAGCCAGTCAAGGTCACAGATACATGTCAGATTCCAAAAAGGTAGACAGAGTCCAGTATAAGCAGGACATTTCCCAGTCCACTTTAATAATGCTTTATGGACCTTTCCTACAGGAAATTGTCCAAACCTCTTTTAAACTCAGATATTCTAACAGTTTTTACTACATCCTTTGGCAACGAATTACAGAATCTGATTATGCATTGAGTGAAAAAATATTTTCTATGGTCTTAAATGTGCTGCATTTTAGCTTCATTGGGCCCGATATTCACAGGCATTTGCACAGTTTACAGACCTCTAAATTGTGTAAATGCCTCTTAGAGGGATATTCAGCGGTGCTAACACGGTTAGTGCCGCTGAATATTTCTTTATTTAGACCGATTTGAATATCCCCGAGCAATGCCGCTACATCCCCTTGCGAACCGTGCAGCATCAGAGTGTGTCATGCGCATTCCGGGGCGGAGCATAGGCGGCACGCATCACTAACAGGCAGCGCCGATATTGAACTGCTGCCCGGTTAGCGACCTGTGGGTTAAGATAGGTGTGGGAAAAGCTGACCTAGCTTTACCCGTGGGAGCTAACCAGGCAGCAGCTTAATATCAGTGCTGCCCGGTTAGCTCCCATACCGTGCAGCGCCATGCAGCAGACCCACATATTTAATGCCAGTGCTCAGATATGGCCCCATCATTGAATGTCCATGGTTAAGGCTCAATGGCGATGACTATGCACTTTGGAAGCACACAACCATTGGAGATGGGTATCGGGCCCATTGTGTCCCCTAGTCCTTCAAAAAGGAGTAAACAATTGATTTGCATTTACCTGTTGCACTCCACTCATTATAGACCTCTGTCATATCTTCCGTCAGCCATCTCTTTTCCAACCTCAAGAATCCTAATATTTTAAGTCTTTCCTCGTTGGAGTTTTCTTCCATCCCCTTTATCATTTTGGTTGCTCTTCTCTGTACCTTTTCTAAATCCACGATATCCTTTTGAAAGCATGGCAACCAGAATTGACACAATATTTAAGGTGCAGTTGTGCCATGGATTGATACAAATGCATTACAATAGCCCTGGTTTTATTCTCCATTTCTTTCCTTATGATTCCTACCATTCCATTTGCCTTTTTGGCTGCCGCTGCTCGCTGGGCAGAGGGTTTCAACATGTTATCCATGATGATGCCTTCTTCCTTTTCCTGGGTAGTGATTCCTAATATGAAACCTTGCATTGTGTAATCATAGTTTGGGTTGTTCTTTTCATATTTTTATTTTATTTGTTTACGCAGTATAATGTACATGCAATACACTTGCAATAAAGAAAGCACAAAAAGGCAATACAATATCAAAGAAAACAAGACAATCAGGTAAATACAAATAGCAAAAATTAGACCAACGTATAAGGGGGGGGGGGGGGTGAACCAAAAATCAAGAGAAATATATATCAGGTAAATGACTCAGGAAAAGAGATATTCAGGCAGATTCAAAACTGAAGACCTCATCCTACTGGAGAACAAGTCTGAGCAAGCAGGCACCTAGAATCAAAGAAAAATCTAAGCTGAGAGAGCTCAAAAGACAAATATCTAACATTACCCAAATGAAGCACACATTTACAAGGAAAATGGAGATTAAAGGAGGCTCCTCACTAACTCCAACACTGCTTGAACCATATCTAGAAACTTCCTCCTTCGTTTCTGGGTAAACCTAGCTAGGTTAGGAAAAACCTTAATTTTTGCCCCCATAAACAGTTCAGATCTATGACTAAAAAATAAACAAAGAACATGATCCCTATCTTGAGGAAACTCTAAAATAGTCAACAAACTTCCACGCTGCACAGCTTCAGATTGAGAATTCTCCAACAAGCTGGTTAAGTCCAATGATTTGGATGCCTAAGGTGCTCCTGAGCCCAAGGGCTATATTCTGGGGCCAGATGACTCAGCCCTAGTTGGAAGGTAAAATATTTTAGCCATTGGAGGGAGAGCATTCTCAGACATTTTTAAGACCTCCTGAAAATATTTATGCAAAATAGTTTGAGAGGACAACAGGGTATTTTTGGAAAGTTAACAATTCTCAAATTAAAAACCTGGACAGCATTGTTCAAGCTTTCCAATTTCCTTGCAGTGAGTAACTTATCTTGAATTAAAGTAGATTGGGTCTCACCAAACTGAGCCACCAAGTCCTCTACCTTCTTGACACATGAATCTAAAGGGGAGAGAGTTCTGTATCCTTAATCTGTAACCATGTGTGCATGTCCAAAGTTAAAGTAGCCATCACAGAAACCAAATGATCAATAGATGCTACTGCCTGTCAACCACTCTCAAAGGACACCTTAGGAGGCTTCATGAGTGGTGATTTCCTCTGAATGTTACCAACGGTGGTCTGCAGCTAAGCAACTCTCACCAACATCTCAGCTAATGCTAGGGGGGCTCGAGGACATAGCCGCACCAGCCATGCGTGCAACTACCGCCAAGCTAACTTCCAGAGTACACAGCTATGTATTTCCGTATATTCCTCTTTCTATCTTAGATACCTCTCCACCATTCGGGCAGGGCTCCACACAACTTCGGTCAGACACCCAGCTGAGCCTATCCGAGACCTTGGACACCTGCTGCAAAGATGCAAAGGGCCTTCCACTGGGGCTGAGATGTCAAGGCCAAGGAGGGCATCCTATCCTGCTTGCTCCACCTCAGCGGCCATTTCACCTGGCATTCGCAACACCTGAGATATGAACAGTTCCATAATTGTAGTTTGGCAAGAAGTGGATTTAAGGGGCAAAGGTGGAGACCTCACCATAATTTTTCCCTTCTACTTACCCATAGGGAGCTCTCTTTTACCTTCTCTATGGTGCATTTTTAAAACAATATTAAATTCTTTTTGGTGCTTTATTTCAAAAGGGGAATATTTCCTTTAGTGGGGTAGGTTTAAAACTCTGCTTTAGTATCTTTCTCAGCTCCTTGAAGCCACTGACATCTCATCAGGAGTTAGTGGCCTGATTAGCATGTGAAAGAACTGAAGACAGCTGAGGTTAAAGGCGTACATCAGGCTTGGCTGTTGTTGAAAAATACTATCTTGGAAGCCCAGACCAGCTGTATTCCACGCTTTAAGAAAAGTGGAAGGAAGTCCAAAAAACTGCCAGCATGGTTTAAAGGTGAGGTCAGAGAGGCTGTTGTTGCCAAAAAAGCATCTTTCAGGAAATGGAAAAAAGAGCCAAACGACGAAACCTGGAAACAGCACAAGCACTGGCAAGTCAAATGCAAGGCATTGATAAGGCAGGCAAAGGGAGAATTTGAGAAGAGGCTTGCTGCGGAAGCAAAAACGCAAAGTAAAGACCTTTTCAAGTACATTCATAGCAAAAAACCAGTGAGAGAGTCAGTTGGTCCATTAGATGATAAAGGAGTTAAAGGAGCACTAAGAGGCGACAAGGCGATAGCGGAGAGATTGAATGAATTCTTTGCTTCAGTCTTTACTGAGGAAGATGTAGGGATGTTACCCATGACTGAAGTGGTATTTAAAGGTGCGGAAGAATTGAAGGAAATATCGATACATCGGGAAGATGTATTACAACTATTAGATAAACTGAAGAGTAGCAAATCACCTGGGCCGGATGGTATACATCCAAGGGTGTTGAAAGAACTGAAATACGAGATTGCAGACCTGCTATTAGTAATCTGTGAACTATCATTAAAATCATCTCTAATACCTGAAGATTGGAGGATCGCCAATGTAACACCAATTTTTAAAAAGGGTTCCAGGGGTGATCCGGGAAACTACAGACCGGTGAGCCTGACATCAGTACCGGGAAAAATGGTAGAAACCATCATAAAGAATAAAATTACTCAGCATGTAGATAGTCATGACCTAATGGGAGACAGCCAACATGGCTTTAGACAAGGAAGATCTTGTCTTATTAATCTGTTATGTTTCTTTGAAGGAGTGAATAATCAGGTGGACAAAGGTGAGTCGGTTGATATTGTATATCTGGACTTTCAGAAAGCCTTTGACAAGGTCCCTCATCAGAGACTTTTGGCAAAACTAAAGAGCCATGGGATAGGAGGCAGTGTACTATTGTGGATCAGGAACTGGTTAAAAGATAGAAAGCAGAGGGTAGGGCTAAAAGGCCAATTTTCCCAATGGAGAAAGGTGAATAGTGGTGTACCCCAGGGATCTGTGCTGGGTCTGCTGCTTTTTGACATATTCATAAATGACCTGGAAAGTGGAATAACGAGTGAGGTTATCAAATTTGCAGATGACACAAAACTATTTAAAGTTGTTAAAACCCAAGAGGATTGTGGAAAATTGCAGGAGGATCTTGATAAATTGGAAGACTGGGCATCAAAATGGCAGATGAAATTTAATGTGGACAAGTGCAAGGTTATGCACCTAGGGAAGAACAACCCAAACTATGGTTACACCATGCAAGGTTCCACATTAGGAACCACCACCCAGGAAAAAGATTTAGGCGTCATTGTGGATACCATGTTAAAACCCTTGGCCCAGTGTGCAGCGGCGGCCAAGAGAGCAAATAGAATGCTAGGTATGATAAGGAAAGGAATGGAAAATAAAACAAGAGATATTATGATGCCTCTATATCGTTCCATGGTGAGACCGCACCTTGAATATTGTGTGCAATTCTGGTCGCTGTATCTTAAAAAGGATATAGCGATTTTAGAAAAGGTTCAGAGAAGAGCCACCAAAATGGTTAAGGGGATGGAAGGATACTCCTATGAAGAAAGGCTAAAAAGGTTGGGGCTCTTTAACCTGGAAAAGAGACGGCTGAGGGGAGATATGATAGAAGTCTATAAATTAATGAACAGAGTGGAACGGGTAAACTTAGATCGATTGTTTACCTTATCAGAATATAGGAAGACTAGGGGACATGCAATGAAGCTACAGGGTAAACTATTTAAGACTAATAAAAGAAAATATTTTTTCACTCAACATGTAATCAAACTCTGGAATTTGTTACCGGAGGATGTAGTAAAGGCTGTTAGTGTAGCTGGGTTTAAAAAAGGTTTGGACAAGTTCCTGGAGGAAAGATCCATAAACCATTATTAAGAAGGGACCCAGGATATCAATGCTTGAACCAATACAAGCATTGTGGAACCTGTGTCCCTTGGGGAAACTGCTAGGTACATATGACCTAGATTGGCCACTGTTGGAAACAGAATACTGGGCTTGATGGACCTTGGTCTGACCCATTATGGCATATCTTATGTTCTTATGTTCTTATGTAAAAGTCTGCCTGAGATCTCTTAAAAGAGTTTTGGTACATTGATGCTTTATTTCAAAAGGGGAAATATTTTTTTTTAGTGTTGTAGGTTTAAAAATATGCTTTTAGTCTCTCTTTTCCAGCTCTTTGCAGCCACTGACAACTCATCGGTGTTAGCTCCCTACTTACCCACCCCAGCTCCCACCCACCCCATGTGAACTGTCTTACTTTATAGGGCAACTCACCAATTAGCTACACACAGGGATTTAGAACACACTTAAAAGAAGTTAACTGCTTTTTCTCTGAAAGAACAGTTGAGAAACAGGCTGGTACTGTGGCAGGTCTCTCTCTTTTTTGCTTCAACAGTTACCAAAGCTCCACCAACTGAACAATGGCTGGGAAAAATTGTATTGCCAAAGTTGTTGCCCCCATTACAGTTTCTGCCTCAGAGATCCCAATATCAGTTGAAGGACCAGTTCCATCTGCAGGATACCTGCATGCTGAAGCTCTCAGGAAACAAGTAGAGGAGCTCAGAGAAGAGGTGGTGAGGCTGAGGAGCATTCAAGACAATGAGAAGTACATTGATGAAATGTTTCTTGAAACATCCAAGCTCTCCAGTAGAGGTGAAGATGGGAGCCTACAGAATGACAAAGGTTGGACACAAGTCACCAGAGCCTGCAGAATCACCAATCAAACTCCTCCAGTCCTTGAACTGAAGAACCATTATGCAGCCCTAGAAGTGGAGGAGGTGAAAGAATCCCAGGAAAGAACCAGAGCTCAAGCACCCCAAAGTTGCAGAATCAGTGACCACAAGGAAAAAAAGAGTAGTGGTGTTTGGCGACTCTCTTCTAAGGGGTACTGAGGCATCCGTCTGCTGAAAAGACTTGATGTCCAGAGAGTTATGCTGTCTGCCAGGTGCCAAAATCCGAGATGCTACAGAGAGTTTACCGAGACTCATCAAGCCTACTGACTATTACCCGATGTTGCTCATCCATGTCGGCACAAATGATACTGCCAGGTATCCCTCTGAGTGTATCAAAAGTGACTTCATGGCTCTGGGACAGAGGGTGAAGCAGATAGGGGTGCAGGTGGTGTTCTCTTCAATCCTCCCTGTTAAGAGTAAAGACTGAGGCAGAGAAGTTTTGCATCCTGGAAATAAATGCATGGCTGCGTGGATGGTGTCATTGAGAGCATTTTGATTTCCTAGACCATGGGATGCTGTTCCAAGGGTTGCAGAGCAGAGATGGAATCCATCTCTCCAAGAAGAGTTAACGTGTCTTCAGTAACAGACTGGGTAACCTGCTGAGGAGGGCTTTAAACTAGATTCATTGGGGAGGGGTGAAGAAAGCCCCCAGGAAGTGACAGCCCCCAGGTAAGTGAAACATTAAATAGTTTTATGAAAATGGATAAAAGAGACAACATATAGAAAGCAGTGTGTATAAATGCCTGCATGGGAAATAAGATTCCAGATGTTGAGGCTTTAATGGAAGAGGCTGACTTGGATTTAGTGGTGGTAATAGAGACATGGTTCATGGACAACCATGACTGGGATGTAACTACAAGGTATTTATTTATTTGAATTCATTTTTATACCACTCCTTCCAGTGATCAGCAGCGGTTTACATTTTAACATTTAATTCTGTTATGACAGCAGTTACATATAACAATATAGAAACTATGTACATAGTAAAGGAAGCGTAGGAATTCAAAACTCAAAACTATTTACATAGAGAACCGTGTATGTTCAGTTAACTATTTATTTATTTTTATTTATTTATTCTCTTATATACCGCGCTATTCTGCATCAGTGCGGTTTACATTGAACAAACTATATACATAATATTTACATTATGGGAATGGGAATGTCACATGGCTAATGGTTTACATTTTAATATACTCTGTTGGGTTTGGTGTGGCATATGACGATGGAGTTGTTGGAATCCATCATGATATGATTATACTTGAATACAATTTGATTTATGTTATTTCTGACAGTTTATAATATTCTTGGAATAGGTGAGTTTTGAGGTTTTTTCGGAATGATTGGAGGTCCTTGTTGGCTCTTAGTGTGTCAGGGAGTTTGTTCCATTGTGTGGGGGCTAGGTAAGTGAATGTTCTATTGCTGGTATTCATTTTCACCTTGCATATAGAGAGTGGAATTTGTAGAGTGTTTAGATTGTGTGTACGTCTTTTTCTGTTAGGGGGTTGTATTTTAATGAGTGTGGCGAGGAAAGATGGGGTGATATTGTGTATTAACTTGAATGTTGTAATTATTATTTTGTATCTTATGCGTGCTTGGATAGGTAGCCAGTGAAGTTCCATTAGAATGGGTGTGATGTGATCTGAAAACCATACGTTCATTAATATTCGAGCTGTGACGTTTTGGGCCATTTGGAGCATGTTGATTGTTTTTTCAGGTAGTCCATGTAGGATGCCATTACATTAGTCCAGATGTGGGGTTATGAGTGTTTGTACTATTGTTGTAAAATCTGATTGTTCGATGATATTGCATAGGGGTTGTAAGATTCTTAGCTTGTGAAAAATAGTTCTGTTTAATAGTCTTAGGTGAGTTTCCATGCTAAGAGCCTTATCAAGGGTCACACCTAGGTACTTTAATTCTTGTTTGATGTTGTAAGAAATATTGTTTAGTAGGATTGTGGGAGGATGTTTAAATTCTGGGTTTTTAGAGATAAATATTACTTCCGTTTTTTTATGATTGATGTTCATATTGTTTTGTTGAAGCCATAACTGGGTTTCTTTAAGGCAGGCTTCTATGTGGCTATAATCTGGGTTACATATATCCAGTTGTGTATAAAGCATTATATCGTCCACATATAGATGATAATTAATTTTGTGCTTTTGAAATATTTTGCAAATGGGCCTTAGGTATAAGTTGAATAGTATGGCAGATATTGCAGAACCCTGTGGAATACCATGTGTTTGTGGGAAGGCATTGGATAAGTTTTGGTAAAAGTATACTTGTTGTACTCTATTGGATATATAGGAAGTGAACCAATTTAAGGGAGTTCCCTTTATTCCTATTGATTCCAGTCTTGATATGAGGGTCTTATGATTCACAGAGTCAAAGGCCGCTGTTATGTCTATGAATATTATGATGAACATTTTCTTGCAATTTTCAATGCCTTTATATAGCTTATCAAATAACACAAGTAGATTATTTGATAAGCTATATAAGAGGTATGATAAAAAAGAAACAAGACTGTCCCAGAAATGTTTTATTACAAAATCTACAGAGAAATTACGCATTGTCCCCTTCAAAGTAATCCCCCCCAGAGTTAATGCACTTCTGCATTCGCTTTGGCCACGTACGGAAGCACGCGGTAAAGTCCTCCTCCTTGAGGTCCCTCAGCTCCCTCGTCACAGTGGCCTTGATCTCTTCTACAGAAGTGAAATGGGTTCCTTTGAGCACAGTCTTCAGCCTGGGGAAGAGCCAGAAGTCTCACGGTGCGAAATCTGGGGAATAAGGAGGATGGTCGATAGCTGTGATCCCTTTGTTGGCCAAGAACTGCATCACACTGAGCATGGTGTATGCAGGCGCGTTGTCGTGGTGGAGCAGCCACGACTTGTCTCTCCACAGAGCCTGTCTGCTGCACTCAACCCAGTCATGGAGGCGATTGAGGACCTGCTGGTAGAAGTGCTGGTTGATTGTCTGACCCTCAGGCACAAACTCATGATGGACCACTCCCTTCTGGTTGAAGAATGCGATCAGCAGGACCTTGACCCTTGATTTGGACATGCACACCTTCTTGGGTCTTGGTGACAGTCAAGTCTTTCACTGCAGGCTCTCTCTTTTGCTTTCAGGGTCGTACTGGAAGACGCAAGTCTTGTCTCCTGTGATGACTCGGCCAATGAACTCTGGATCTTCTCCGATCTTCTCTAGCAAGTCTCGACAAACATTGACACGGTGCTCCTTCTGGTCGTCCGATAAAAGCTTGGGCACCATCTTGGCGCACACCTTCCGCATACCCAGCTCCTGCACCAAGATGGTCCGCACTGACTTCCTGTTCAGGCTGAGCTCCTCAGCTATCATCCGCACCGTCAATCTGTGATCACTCCGCATCAGCAGGTTCACTCTATCAATGTTCTCAGCCATCTTTGTCGTGGAAGGCTATCCTGACTTGGGGTCATCGTCCACCTACTCGCAGCCAGTCTTGAAGTGTTTGTGTCACTCGAAGACTCGCGGCCTTGACATTGCATCTTCTCCATAAGCCTTTTGGAGAAGTTGGAGACACTCAGTTGGGCCCTTCTCCAACTTAACAAAAAATTTCAAGTTGATTCTTTGCTCCATATTTCTGCCACCTCCAGTTGTGTGACCAAGCGATGGAGCAGTGTGCTACAAAAAAACCTGAAAAAGAAAAACAGAGTGAGAGAGATGAAAAATATTACAGCAGAATAGTGGCGAGATGTTGCACAACACAGTGACATAAGCGGTTAGCCAACTGGCATTGAGTCCTGGGCATGGCTGCCACAGTCTCGTTTCTTTTTTTGTCACACCTCGTATATCAGGCTATACTTTATTCAGAAAGGACAGGGTAGGAAGAAGGGGAGGAGGAGTGGCACTTATTGCAAAAAATCATATTAAAACAATGGAAATACAGGGCTTAAAAGGGAGAGAGGAGACAATGTGGATTAAACTAGAAAGAGGGAAAGAAATCCATTTGCATTGGTGTAATATACAGACCTCCTCACAGGGAGAAGTGGACGGAGATTTAATAGAAGACATACACAGCATTGCCAGGAAAGGGGAAGTGTTACTGATAGGGGATTTCAATATGCCAGATGTTGATTGGCATATCCATGCTGTAGTATCATCTGTAAGCAGATCCTAGATTCTTTACAGGAAGAACTATTCAGGCAACTGGTAACAGAACCCACACGTGAAGGGGCCATACTGGATTTGGTGCTTACCAATGGTGAAAGTGTTTCTGATGTTATAGTGGGAGATCATCTCGCATCCAGGGATCACCAGATGGTGTGGTTCAGTATCAGGACTAGGTCTTACAAAATCCATTCAAAAGCAAGGGTCTTAGACTTTTGGAAAAATAACTTTGCCAAGGTGGGCCAATACTTCAAGGAGTCGTTATCGGGATGGGAACAGGTGGGGGATGTAGAAAAACAGTGGGCAAAACTGAAAGGAGTTATTTTAAGGGCAACCACCCTTTTTGTTAGAATGGTAAATGCACATTCAATTTCTAATAAGCTTCCCTTCTTGCATGATCTTTTCCTTTTCCATCCTTTTCAGCTTTTGGCCCTAACAGAAACCTGGCTCCACTCTGATGATACCGCATCTACCATGGCGCTCATTCATGGGGGCTTTCATTTCTCCCACTCTCCTCGTGCCATCGGTCGTGGGAGAGGGTTAGGTTTCATACCTCCCCATCTTGCCAGTTCCAATCCTTCACACCATCTCAAATTCCTACATTCCCCTCCTTTGAATCTCATGCCATTCAGTTATTCTATCCCTTCCCCCTTCACATTGCTGTTCTTTACCGACCCCCCAATCAGCCCTTCTCCTCCTTCCTCAATGACCTTGATTCATGGCTCCCCTTGTTTCTAGATTCAACATCCCATTCTATTATCCTTGGTGATTTAAAATTCCATGTTGATTGCCCCTTGGATTCTTATGCATCAAAACATCTTTCCCTTACTTCTTCTTATATCCTTCACCTTTGCTCCACTGCCCCCACACATCGGCTCGGCCAACTGCCTGGATCTTGTTTTCTATTCTAATTGCTCGCCTTCTAATTTCCTCAATTCTAATCTGCCTCTATCTGACCATCAGCTTCTTAGTTTCTCTCTTCAGCTCTCTCCCCCTCCTTCCCGTCCTGTCACCTCATATTCATTCAGGAATCTGCTTGCTATTAATCCTCTTTCCCTATTCTTTTCTGTTTCTCCTATTCTCTCCACCAACTCTGTCAATGATGCTGTGAATGGCTATAACTCCGCTCTCTCCTTTGCTCTCAATGCTCTCGCTCCCCTCACTTCACGCCCTGTAAGGTTTTCTTCACCTCGTCCTTGGCTCAACTCTACTATCCACTACTTATGATCCTTCGCTCATTCTGCTGAATGCGCCTGGCTCAAATCCCATTCCCACTCTGATTTTCTTCACTTCAAGTTCATGCACGTTTCCCTCAAATCTACTATTTCCCTTGCTAAGCAAGACTATTTCATTCACCTTACTATCTCTCTAGCTTCCAACCCCCGCTGTCTTTTCTCTACTCTTAACTCTCTACTTCTGACTCCTTCCCTCCACCCAGTTCCCACTTCCCTTTCTGTCCATTCCCTCACAGCTTTCTTCCATGATAAAAGCAATAATATTACCATTCAATTCCCTTATATTTCTATAACACCTCCCCCACCTGTTTTACAGCCATCCTCCTCAAACATTCCTCATTCTCTATCATCTGTGATGATGAGATCTCCTCCCTCATCTCTGCTGCTAATCCTACCACCTGTCCCTCTGACTCCATTCCCACTTATCTTAACTCCATTGCTTCTTCTATTGTCCTGGCCATTTCCCATATCATTAACCTGCCTCTTTCTTCTACCACCTTCCCTTCTGCATACGAACATGCTCTGATTACTCCTCCTCTCAAGAAACCATCTCTTGACCCTTCCGCTCCCTCTAGCCATCTCCTGTCTTCCTTGTATCTCTGAACTTATTGAGCGTGCCATTCTTTCACATTGCAATTTTTTTTCAACTCACTCCCTCTTGGATCCCTTTCAATCTGGCTTCTGTCCTCTCCATTCTACTGAGAAGGCCCTTGCTAAGGTGATTTATTCTCAGCTAAGTCAAAGGGCCTTTATCCTTATTCTCCTTGACCTCTGTGCTGCCTTCAATACTGTTTATAATTCCCTTCTCCTCTCCACTTTATCATCCCTTGGCTTTAAGGATTCTGTCCTCTCCTGGTTCTCCTCTTATCCCTCTAATCATTCCTTTACCGTCTGCTCTCAAGGTTCATCCTCTTCTGCTATCCCTTTCTCAGTTTGCATTCCCCAAGGGTCAGTCCTCAGCCCTCTCCTTTTCTCTCTTTATACTCAATCCCTTGGTTCCTTTATCTTTTTTCTTGGCTTCCAATATCACTTCTATGCAGACAATTCACAAATTTATATCTCTTCACCTGACCTTTCTCCTTTTCTTCAGGCCTTATCTCCTCTTCTTCAGGCCTGTATCTCCTCCTGCTTATCTGATATTGCTGTCTGGATGTCTCAGCACCGTCTGAAATTGAACATGGCCAAAACTGAGCTTCTAATTTTTTCCCCTAACCCATCCTCCTTCCTCCCACCTTTCTTCATCACAGTTGATAACACACTTGTTTGTCCTGTTTCCTCAGCTCTCAATCTTGGGGCTGTTTTTGACTCCACCTTATTGTTCTCTTCCCATATCTAATAAATTGCTAAATCCTGTTGTTTTTCTCTCTATAATATTAACAAGATTCGTCCATTCATCTCTCCATGTACCACTAAGATTCTGGTACATTCCCTTATTATCTCCCGTCTTGATTATTGCAACCTCCTCCTCGCTGGTCTCCCACAATTTCATCTTTTCCACCTTCAATCTATTCAAAACTCAGCTGTGCATCTAATCTTCCGCCAAGCTCATTACCATCATATTACTCCTCTTTTAAAGTCCCTTCACTGGCTCCATTTCCGTTGCCGTATTAAGTTCAAATTACTTATTCTCACACATAACATCATTCACTCTTCTGCTCCTCTTTATTTCTCATCTCTCCCTACACCCCCTCCCGTAATCTTCATTCATCTTCTGCTTTTCTTCTCTCCATGCTGCACTCTACTTCTGCTATCTCTCGGCTTCGCTCCTTTGACCTTGCTGCCCCTTTTGCTTGGAATAACCTACCCCTTTCCCTATGTCAAATCCCTTCCCTCACACTTTTCAGGTCTAGGCTCAAGATGCACCTCTTTGAGACTGCCTTTGGCTCATAATCTCCATCCTTATGTTTCAGGTCCTTATTGCCCCTTGTGTCCCTCTCCTTTCGTACTACTGTATATCCGTCCTTTTAGATTGTAAGCTCGATGAGCAGAAACTGTCTTTTCTGTGTCTGTACTGCACTCTGTATGCCTGGTAATGCTTTATAAATGCTCATTATTAATAATAATAATAATAATAATAATAATAATAAAGGTAAAAGGAAAAAAAGGGCCGCTATGGTTCTCAAAAGAAGTAGCTGAAAAGATGAAGAAAAAGAGGGAGGCCTTCATGAGATACAAGAGATCACAGAGAGAGGAAGACAGGCATCTATATTTGGAAAAACATAGAGAGGCTGGCAAAGTAGTCAAGAAAGCAAAGATTTAAAAAGAGGAGAAAACAGCCAATGCAATAAAATGGGGGGATAAGACATTTTTCAGATATGTTAGTGAGAAGAGGAAGGGCAAAAGTGGTATTGTCAGACTCAAGGGTGAAGGGGAGGAATATGTAGAAGCTGATGAGGATAAAGCGGAATTGCTTAACAAATATTTCTGTTCTGTGCTCACAGATGAAGAACCAGGAGCAGGACCTCAGGAAAACACCCAAAAACAGGAACAGAAGTGAGGGGCATCTAGAACAATTTTCAGAAGACTGTGTTTGTGAGAAACTAGCTAAACTTAGACAAAGCGATGGGACTGGATGGGATACACCCTAGAATAGTGAGGGAACTTGGGGACGTTCTAGCAGCTGACCTTTTCAATGCCTCGTTGGAGTCGGGAGTGGTGTCAAAGGACTGGAGCGAGGCACATGTGGTCCCTTTACACAAAAGCGTAAGTAAGGATGTGGTTGAAAACTACAGGCTGGTTAGTTTAACCTCAGTGTTGAATAAATTATTCAAAACGCTGCTGAAAGAGAAAATAGTGAGGTTTCTGGAGTCCAATGGATTACAGGATCCGAGGCAGCATGGATTCACCAGAGGCAGGTCTTGTCAGACAAATCTGATTGATTTCTTTGACTGGGTGACCATGGAAGTGGACTAAGGGAGAGATCTAGATATGATGTATTTAGATTTTAGTGAAGCTTTTGACACCATTCCACATAGCCAACTTATAAACAAACCTTGCATCCTAGAGATGGACCCTAAAGTTACTGTTTGGGTTAGAAATTGGTTGAGTGGGAGGCGGCAAAGGACAGGTAAATGGAGCTCACTCTGAGGAGAAAGAGGTTACCAGTGGTGTGCTGCAGGGATCTGTCCTTGGTCCGATTCTTTTTAACATCTTTGTTAGTGATATTGCAGAAGGGCTATCAGGTAAGGTTTGCCTCTTAGCGGATGATACCAAAAATCTGCAATAGAGAAGACACCCAGGAAGGTGTAGATAACATGAGGAGGGATCTAACTAAACTTGAAGAATGGTCTAGGATTTGGCAGCTGAGATTTAATGTTAAAAAATGCAAGGTCATGCATCTGGGCTGCAGCAATCCAGGGGAGCGATACAGTATAGGGTCCACAAAAGAAAAGCGGGACCTGGGCGTGACTGTTTCTGATGATCTTAAAGTAGCTTCTTTTTTTTTTTTAGTGCCATCAAGGCAGTGTTGACTCATAGCAATGCAGCTACCTCTGGGTTTTCTTGGCAATGTATCACTGGAAGTAGATTGCCAGCCTTTTCTTCCGAGGCAATGGAGGGTAAAGTGACTTGCCCAAAGTCACAAAGAGTGCCAGTGGGAATTGAACCCTTGATCTTCTGGGTACTAGGCAGTTGCTCTAACCACTAGGCTACTCCTACACTACTAAAGTAGCTAAACCGGTACAAAAGGTGATGGCGAAAGCTAGAAGGATGCTTCGGTGCATAGGGAGAGGAATGGCCAGCAGAAGAAAGGAGGTGACAGTGCCTCTGTACAATTCTTTGGTGCTACCTCATTTGGAGTATTGTGTGCAATTTTGGAGATCGCACCTTCAAAAGGATATAAACAGGTTGGAGTTGGTGCATAGGGTGGCTTCTAAAATGGTTAGTGGTCTTCGTTATAAAGCATATGAGGACAAATTTAAGGATCTTAATATGTATACTTTAGAGGAAAAGTGGGATGGAGGTGATATGATTGAGACGTTTAAATAGCTCCGTGGCATAAATGCACAGGAGCAGAGTCTCTTTCGATTTAAAGCAAGCTCTGCTATGAGGGGACATAGTTTGAAGGTGAAAGGGGATAGATTCAGGAGTGATATGCGGAAATATTTCTTTACAGAAAGGGTTGTAGATGCGTGGAATAGTCTCCCAGTGAAGGTGGTAGAGATGAGGACAGTATCTGAATTCAAAAAAGCATGGGACAAATACAGAGGATCTCTAATGGAAAAATGGGACTGTTGTAGTGGTTGATATGGAAGGGTAGACTAGATAGGCCATGTGGTCTTTTTCTGCCGTCATGTTTCTATGTTTCTTAGAGCAGCTCACCCATCATCCCTCTAAAGCGCCATCTTCGGGTTGCTCTTTCCTAAGTGCATAACTTTGCTGTTGTCCACATTAAATTTCATCTGCCATTTGGACATCCAGTAAGATCCTCTTGCAATTTTTCACAATCCTCTTGTGTTTTAACAGCTTTGAATAATTTTGTGTCACCTGCAAATCTGATCACCTCACTCATTATCCTCATTTCCAGGTCATTTATGAATAGGAGGTGCGATCAAAAAGTATTGAGACTTGTACAATCACACAAGAAGTATAACACTGACAGTTATTGAACTCAGTCTCAAAGTAGTTCCGATAAAGCACACTTCCTCCAGCATTCCTGGCACTGCTGGAAACAATTTTAAAATGCCTCTTTCGATATACTGTGAAACTGCTGTGTCGAATATTGCTTAATGGTCTCCAAGTTGTTGAAACTCCTTCCTTTCAGTGATAATTTCAGTTTTGGAAACAAGAAAAAGTCACAGGGTGAGAGGTCAGGTGAGTACGGAGGCTGACGGACTTGCTCGATTTGGTGTTTGGCTAAGAACTGCTGGACAAGATGTGATGTGTAAGCTGGGGTGTTATCATGATGAAGCAACCATTCACCATTCCTGTGAAACTCTGGCCTCTTAGGACGAACTGCATCTCTCAAACGAGTCAGAATTTGGACGTAATACTCTTTATTGATAGTTTGGCCTTTTGGAGCATACTCATGATGAACAATTCCCTGGTAATCAAAGAAAACTGTGAGCATGACCTTGACATTGCTCCTCACCTGACAGGCTCTCTTGTGTCTGGGAGAGATTGGAGTCTTCCATTGTGAGGACTGAGCCTTAGTTTCCGGGTCATAACCATAAACCCATGATTCATCACCAGTAATAATCTTTTTGATGAAATCTAACGCATTCCAACAAGTCTCTGGCTGCAGACAGTCGATCTTCTTTTTGGTCAGGGGACAAGAGTTTTGGCACAAATTTTTCAAACACACATTTCATCCCCAAATTGATAATAAGAATGAACTGCACCAACCCAAAACTGATGCCCATGTTCTCAGCAAGGTCTCTGATAGTCAGTTGATGATTTGAGCATATTGCGGCATGCACTGCTTCAATTTTGTCTTCATTCCAGCTCATGGATGGCCTTCCAGAATCTTCGTCACTGTCAGCACTTTGGCAGCCCTCTTGGAAACATTTGTACCAGTCAAACTTGAGCATGACGCATGCATTCATCGCCATACACTTGCTGTAGCTTATCATAAGTCTCTGTGCACGAATCTCCAAGTTTCTGGCAGAGTTTAATGCAAATTCACTGTTCAATTTTTTCACTAATCGTAAATCTGATGAACTGCTTTTACACGATATCAAACATTACGTGATTTAAAAAAGTACAGGGGTGCTACAGTCACGCTACACTCTGCACATGCAGAGCACATAATTAGGTCACTGTATGCTTAATAGCATCATGGTGTGACATATTGTTATATAGCTACCCACAAGAACATAAGAAACAGATACATAATGGCAGAAAAAGACCACATGGTCTGTCTTCCATATTAACCACTACAACAGTCCCATTTTTCCCTTTAGAGATCCTCTGTGTTTGCCCCATGCTTTTTTGAATTCAGATACTGTCCTCACCTCTACTACCTGCATTGGGAGACTATTCCACGTTCCTACCACTCTTTACGTGAAGAAATATTTCTGCATATTACTCCTGAGTTTATCCCCTTTCACCCTCATTCTATGTCCCCTCGTAGCAGAGCTTACTTTCAATCGAAAGAGGCTCTGCTCCTGCACATTTATGCCGCGGAGCTATCTAAACATCTCAATCATATCACCTCTATCCCACCTTTCCTCTAAAGTACACAGATTAAGCTACTTAAGTCTGTCATCATATCCTTTATAATGAAGACGACTAACCATTTTAGTAGCAACCCTCTGCACCGACTCCAACCTGTTTATATCCTTTTGAAGGTGTAGTCTCCAGAATTTATTTATTTATTTAACAGTTTTTATATACCGTCTTTCTACAAGTCAAGACGGTTCACATGAAACATTATAATACAGTATATTAGAACTGTTTACAAGGAACAAGGAAAACAATATAAGTAATATAACTAGGTAATAAGTAACAATTAACAATGTAACAGATAATAGGTACGACTGTGGCAGTAGAACTGACTACCATGATCGGAGATCGAGATCAAAGGTTAACTTTTTACATTAGATAAATATGCCTACAGTTAATTTTGTAAAGATTTGGGGGCAACTTGGGTAGAGAGGTAGATCATGAAGGTTAGGAGCTAGGGTGGGAGGGAAAAATACTCTAGGAAGAGGTGTATTTTTAGTTTCCTGCGGAATTCAAGGTGGCTCTCACAGTTGCGCAGTTCGGGAGGGAGGGTGTTCCATAAGGATGGGGCATAGAGGGAGGCCCTATTGCTAGTAAATTGTTTACAGTACCTTTTGGCTGTTGGTATGGATAGCAGGTTTTTGGTAGAGGTATGATGTGTTCTTGTGTTACTAGGAAAGGTAAGGAGTGAAGTGAGGCAGGGTGCTGATTCATTTACAATTATTTTATGAATAAGAGTAAGGACCTTAAATTTAGCTCTGTGTTGTATGGGGAGCCAGTGAAGGTCGTGGAGGACAGGTGTGATATGAGCACGTCTGGGCTTGTTGGTTATGAGTCTAGCTACCGTATTCTGGGCTATTTGGAGTGGTTGGATTGTATTTTTGGGGAGACCATGGTAGATTAGGTTGCAATAGTCGAGTGAAGGGGTTGTAAGGGACTGACAGTGCGAAAGGAGTTAGGGTTTAAGAGGGGTTTAAGATTCCAGAGGGTGCGTAATTTTGCATAGATTGTATTGGTGGATCTTTTTATATGTTCACTGAAGGAGAGGTTCTGGTCAATGATAATTCCAAGATATTTTACTTGTTTTTTTATAATAAGTGGGAGATCAGCAATGGTGAGAGTTGGAGGAGGGGAGTATGTAAGGTTAGAAAATACTTGAAGTACCTCCGTTTTGGATTGGTTGATTAGTAGATTGTGTTGGGAAAGCCAGGATTTGAGGCAAGTTAGACATTCATTGATTTTGGAGAAGTTGGGATTGGAGAGGTTAAAAGGGGTGAAACACATCATGTCATCAGCATATATTTGGTACTGTATGCTATGTTCTTGAAATATTTTTCCTTGAGGTACTCCTTGTTTTAGTATAAATGGGAGGGAGGTGTCATTTCCAAGACGGATCTGTTGAGTTCTGGAGTTCAGATAGGATTGGAACTATTTGAGTGTAGTGCCTCTAAGACCTATTTCGTGGAGTCTGGTTAGGAGTTGATTATGAGGAAGAGAGTCAAATGCGGCAGATAGGTCAAGGAAAATGAGTAAACATCCTTGAGTAGGGTTTTGGGTATGTAAGTATAAGGAGTCTAGTAGGGAAGTAAGTAGTGTTTCAACTCCATGATTTCTTTTAAAGCCATGTTGGTATAAGTCGAGGGGGGAGTGATCATCAATGTGGCACTGAAGTTGGGTTTGGACTATTTTTTCAGTAATCTTTGCCAGGAAAGGGATACTGGAGATGGGTCTGAATTGCACACAATACTGCAAATGAGGTCACACCAAAGAATTATACAGAGGCACTATCATCTCCTTTCTTCTGCTGGCCATTCCTCTCCCTATGCACCCAAGCATCCTTCTAGCTTTCACTGTCACCTTTTCTACCTGTTTAGCTACTTTAAGATCATCAGACACAATCATAACTAGGTCCCGCTCTTCTTTTGTGGACAGCAGTACTTCACCCTTTATACCATATCTCTCCCTTGGATTGCTGCAGCTCAAATCATGACCTTGCATTTTTTAAACATTAAATCTCAGCTACCAAATTCTAGACCATTCTTCAAGCTTAGCTAGATCCCTCCTCATGTTATGTACACCTTCCTAGATGTCTACTTTATTGCACATTTTGGTATCATCCGCAAAGAGGCAAACCTTACTAAACAGCCCTTCTGCAATATCACTAACAAAGATGTTATGTTTAAATCTCTTTTATTCAATCAACCAGTAACAACAGACACAACTCCATAGTAGGAGTCACAGTACAATAAAGCAGAATACAGAGGACATAGAAACAGACTCCCACATGGAAACTTATGGAGTACAAAAAATACAAAGGTACAACTGTAACAGGCCTCTCCCATCCCTCCCTTCCCATCCCCCCAATCCCAAACCTACCAGCGCACATGTCCCAGCGGGCCCAACAGAGTAGTAAGATATAGATTGGGAACATGAGCAGGCCCAGGGTGAACTCTTCTCCCGAGCCCAACACCATCAGTCGATCAGGTGAACGTCCGCTCTGCTGGTTAATTCCCACTGTAACCCCCCCCCACTCCCCCCCCCCTGCCTCTCCACTCAACAGGGTTTGCATCTGTCCCAGAACCGGCAGGCTATCCCCAAAGTGAGAGAAGAAAAGGAAAGAAAAAAAAAAGGAAAACTAAGCCTAATCCTTCAGTGCCCACTCAAGATTCGACTACGAGCCCTCCACGGTAGCAAATTTAGATGAGGTCCCCAGGCCTCCAGAAAACGCTTCCAGCCCCGCACCTTCCCACAAGCATGCATCTTTTCCATAAGCAAAATCCTATGCAGCTGTACCCGCCAGGCACCATAAGTGGGGCCCCCGAACATCCAACCATTGTTGTAACACAGTCATACGAGCAGTCACCAACACGAGCCATAACCAGCGCAAGCCAACTTGCCCCAAATCGCCCCCCCACACATCCTCCCAGAGATCTAACACAATATTCTTAGCATTCAAAAGTATAGGCTGCTGCAGACAGTTGGTCAAATACGTCAATACCTGCCCCCAAAAAATCTGAGCTCACGAGCAACGCCAAAACATATGTCCCAATGTGGCCCTGGGTTCGCCACACCGCGGACAGCAATGATTGTCACCCACCCCCGCACACCACACCCGAAGAGGGGCAAAGTATAGTCGACGCAGTAGCTTATACTGGGTATCCTTATGGAGCACCATCACGCTTAAGGACGGGATAGCAGTCAAACCACCTACCAACTCCTCACCACTGATCTCTTCGCCAAGATCCATAGCCCAAGCCGCCGCCAACTCATCCACCGCGATGGGCGAAGCCCTATCCCAGAGCATCTTGTATAACCCAGACACGCACGCCCCAGGCTCTCCCCCCAAAAGCGCCAACTCGATTGTCGAACATACCTCCCCCCGCAAAGCCTCCACAGGAACCCCACAGATATAACTCCGGAGCTGCGCGTACTGAAAAATATCCTTGCCCCCTAGGGGGTATTGTTGACATAGCACAGAAAATTCAATCATCCCCCCCATCTAAGGTCAACACATGCTCTAAATTTACCATTCCCAACTCCTCCCACAAAGCAAAATAAGATCCTCCCACGCCCGGTGCAAACTCTGCATTCCCCCTAATGGGAAGGTAGGATGTATAATTCGCCGAGAGCCGGTGCCCTGAGCAAAAATATCTCCACGCTTTCCGCACAGGATCCAATATGGTCCCCCGAAAATCACCAGGCAGCCCCTTTCCGTTTTTAGCATGTAAAAGGTATCGCAAATGGAAAGGATTCACCGCAGCCCTGAGCAACCCTAATGGGGAACAATCCTCCAAGTCCCATATCCAGTCCCGAGCCCACCGCAATAAGCAAGCGATATTTATATTTCTGTATATCAGGGAATCCTATCCCGCCCAATGCCCAGGGTTGCCGGAGTATCTCCAGGCGCGCCCTTGGCCTTCGGCCGAGCCAGAGGAACCGGTTGAATAGGCGCGTCAACTGGCGAAGATCTGAGCGCTTTAAAAACAATGGGAGGATCTGAAGAGGATATAGTATCTTAGGGAAGATGGCCATCTTGCATAAAGCTACCCGACCCCCTAACGATAACGGCAGGTCACGCCATTTATCAACACTAACCGCCACTGCGCTAAGTATCTTGGAGACATTGAGATGATAAAGATCCCCTAAGTTCGCCGGCAGATAGATACCCAAATATTTGAAGTACCCCACTGCCCACTTCAAAGGGAATTCTCCCCGCCAGCTCGGCTGTCCTTCTGGCCCTATTAACAGAGCCTCCGACTTATCGAGATTGAGTCGAAATCCGGAGGGCATCCCGTAATCCCGAATTAGCTGTAACAGTCTAGGCAACCCAATATAAGGGTCCCCCAAATGCACCAACAAATCATCAGCGAAAGCTGCCACGCGTAACTCATCCCGCCCCATCCGAATACCGCATAATTGCGATGTGGTCCGAATCTGAATCAAAAGGGGTTCCAGCTTCAGAACAAATAAAAGTGGGGACAACGGGCAACCCTGACGAGTACCTTTCTGAATACTAAAGTCAGCGGACATGACCCCATTAACCATAACGGCCCCGATGGGATCTGCATATAATAGTCGGACCACGTCTACAAAGAAACCCGTGAACCCCATCGCCGCTAGTACTTGATACATGAAGCCCCAATTGACCCGATCGAACGCTTTTTCGGCGTCAAAGCTGATAAGTAAAGATGGGTCCCTCGCTAACCGTCCCACACTGATAGAGAGTAAGATATGTTGTAGACTATACGCTGCATGGCGCCCCCGCACAAAGCCCACCTGATTCCGATGAATCAGAGTCGGCAAGTATAATGCTAGCCGATCAGCCATGATTTTAGCTAGGAGCTTGATATCAACATTAAGAAGCGAAATAGGACAATACGAGCCCGGCAAAAGTGGGTCCCTCCCCGGTTTAGGCAAAATAGTGACCAGAGCCTTATTGGCCTCAAATGGGAACCTTCCCCTCTGCACCAATTCCTCAAAATACCCCACCAGTGGAGCCACGATGGCATCACCCAGAACCTTGTAAAATTCACTACGATAGCCATCAACCCCAGGCGCCCGCCCATTCTTCATGTTCTTGATCCCCACCTGAACCTCCCGCCCCGTAATGGGCTGATTGAGGACCTCCAAATGCTCCGCACAAAGCCGCGGCAGGGTACAGCCGTCAAGAAAATTACGGCCTTCTAGCTCCTTATCCCCTTCGCTCGCATAGAGCTGCCTGAAAAATTCAGTAAAAACATTCTCAATATCCACCGCTTCCCGTCGAATTGTCCCATCAGCGTGCCGGATGGCCCCAATTTGCCGAGAACCCCCTGCGGGCCTCATCAAGGAAGACATCAGCTTCCCCGCCTTATTCCCATGTTGGTACAACTTATATCGATAATACAACATGGAATGTTGGGCCCTCCGATGGAGGAGTATCTCCAGTTCAGTCTGAAGCTCCCGCAGCTTACGTTGATTGGATGCCGTTCTACACCCAGCCACCACCCTCCTCGCTTTGCCCAAATCCCTTTCTAACAAAAGAATTCGCTGGTTCAGCCGCTTCCGGCGGAGACTATGATAACTAATAATTTCCCCGCGCATGACGGCCTTACCCGCTTCCCAGAGGAGGGCTGGAGATATCTCCGGTTGAGCATTAAAGGCCAAGTATTCTCTCCAGCGGTCCCGCAAATGCGCTTCAAAGTGCACATCCCCACAAAGATCCCGTGGATATCTCCAAAGCCGACTCCGAGATGGACTACTACCACGCAATTCCAAGGTAACCATCGCGTGATCCGAGAGGATGGAAGACCCAATCTCTGCCTTCGAGGCACAGCTGAATAGCGAGTCCGAAATAAGAAAATAATCAATACGGGACCATGTTCCGTGGGCTCTAGACATATGGGTATAGTCCCGGTCCCCAGGGTGCAAAAGTCTCCAGATATCCAAGAGTTTATGCGCTTCACAGATCCCCCAAAGGCGCCGACGGGCCCGCTTGCTCCCACTCGCAGCCAAGCCCGAATGATCCATACTGACATCCAATACTTCATTGAGATCTCCTCCCAGTATAACCTGATACCCACTTGTGTCCGCCAAGACTCGTGTAATGGCCTGATAGAAGCGGGCCTCATACACATTGGGTCCGTATACCGAGCACAGTGCAACTTTCCTGCCATCTAACAGCCCCCATACACAAACATATCTACCTTCCACATCAGAGACCACTCGCTCCTCCGTCCAAGTGACCGAGTTGGCAATTAGTATAACCACACCCCGCTTCTTTCCAACAGCTGGAGCCCCATACACATGAGCTATGTGACCCTTGCCCAACTTTGCATGCTCCGCTGCCGTCTGGTGGGTTTCCTGCAACATTATAACACCAAGCCGCTGACGTTTCAGATGCTGAAGCACTTTATAATGCTTCACTGGAGACCCCAAACCGCAAACATTCCAAGATGCTAACCGAATACCACTACTCAGGACTCATGAGATAACGAAAATTCTGTAAATCAGAAATCCACAACTCCGCTAGACGGAGACCCCCCCAGCCAAGGGCCCCCCTCCACACCAGCAACATCCAAGCACCCCAAAGCAGCCAAGCCAACACACATGAACACTGACCTCCATCCATCTTCTCAAGCAACATTCCAGCAACATTCATTCCTAACCCCCCTGCCCCCCGCCCCTCCCCACTACCAGCCTAAAACCCCTGCTACCCCATCCCCCCAACTGCCTTCTCCTTCCCTCCCCCACCCGAGCATACCAACAGCCCTACCAACCACCCTCCACCAGTCTACCACCTCTGGCCCCACCGTGACTCCCTGGACATGCAGAGCCCCCCCCTCCCACCCCCCAGCCACACTACCGCTCCCTGCCAGCTATCCTTAGTCAACCAAACTAGTGAATTCTTGGATCAACCCCAGCCCTACACCAAACCTCAAACTAACCCGCTCCCCTGAATTGAACAACAGGTATCTGACCCCCCCCCCCCCCCCCGAACAACATAACCGCGAAACCTCCACCCTGGGCCCCTCCAAGGAATTATCCTCACAGGAAGAATACTAGCAGTAAGAAGAGGGGCAGCCCCAGCAATCAGGGGCGTACATAGCAGTAGTTCATGTTCCCCGGAGGCGTTACCCAGACTACCGTTCATCTCTCCTACTTCCATAACTGAGCGAGATGGCGAGTGCCAGAAGGCCACTCCCAATTTATTAACCCCAGCGTTATGGAGGAGAGAAGAGCTAAACCCATCGAGATGGCAGAAAATCCAAGGCCCGGACTTAAAGAGGGGCCCCGGAGCCATGTCGCCGCACCACACACTGGACCGATGGGACCTGTAGTAGGCCTCCCCCCCCCAGTTCTCCAAAGCAGGGTCCACCACATCCAATAATCTCAAACAAAAGATTATCTGGCACTATATTGTAAACACATGTTTAACCAAACTCCAAAGTGAAACAGATCAGTTGCAATTGAATGTGATGGAGTGGAAAAAGGAAATTAAGAAGTGCATAAGGGGAGGAGAACAATTAAAGGCAGAAAAAAAAGGAAAGAAAAGAAAAAGCAGGGTACAAAGGAAACAGCAGCAACAGATTAGAATAACATAAAAGTGAGTATAAACGAATAAGAGCAAATATAATAAGATCAAATAAAGAAAAAAGAAAAGAAAGAAAAGAAAAGAAATTAAAGTAAAATAAAAATAAAATTAAATAAAATAAATTAAAATTAAAATTAAAATCACCCCCCCACCGACAAAACGAAACCCCATGCCCACCACCGACCAAACCACCGCATGTACTGCAGCACATTTGTAGAAAGAACAACCAAACGCCCCAGAGTATAAAGTTAAATCAAATTATAATGTACTTATATAGTGTTATTATTATAGAGCATAACACTGAGTCCAACAATGCAGGATCCTCCGGAAGCCCCCTACCAGAATGAGGGCGGGTGGTACACCAACTCCCCGCAAGAGAGAAGTAGTCTTCGCTGGCTGAATGTCCCAAAGTAGAATCTTGCAAACACCAAAGGACAATATCCACCGGCCTGTGAGCAGGGGAGCCATAACCTGAGAAGGAACGCAGCTTTGACCACCCTCGTGTTCCAGCACTCAACCCAGGCTATTGCAATAGTCCATCGCCTCCGCTGGGGAAGAGAATACACGGTTGCCACCGTCACAGTTCATTCGCAGGATCGCGGGGTATGCCAAGGTGAATCGGAGGCCGTGCTCAATCAGCCGGCTACAAGCCTCCTTGAAAGCCTTGCGCCGCAGTGAAACACCCGCCGAGTAATCCTGAAAAATCAGCACCTTGCAGGCGTTGGCTCCGGTACGGCGCGACTGCCGCGATGCGCGCAAGACACTGTCTTTCTGCGCCACATTGAGAAAACGGGCAATCACCGCCCTTGGCCAGCGATCTCCAGCCCGGTAAGGCCCAAATCGGTGCGCTCGCTCCAAAATAATCTCCCCCATATCAGCAGCCAGGGGCAGATTAGCAGGCAACCACTTCTCCAGGTGTTGTCGCAAATCCTTCTCAGGCACAGACTCCTCTATGCCAATGAACCTTAAATTATTGCGTCTGCTCCGATTCTCCAAATCTTCCAACTTGTCCTGCTGTTTCACTAAGGCCTCCTCCAGCTGCTTAAGCCGAGCCTCGTCTTGCACCCGCGTGTCCTCGAGGGCTCCTATGCGGCTCTCCGCATGCTCCACTCGACGGGTAAAATCCAAGACCGCCTGGGCTACCGCAGTGATCTGTGTAGCCAGGCCCCCCAGGCGATCTTCTAATGCCTCCACCACCGCCTTAGAGATCTCGGACACCATCGCCGCCGCGGCAACGGGCATCGGGTCATCTTGAGCACCTTCCGCCATCTTGGTCTCCCCACCTCGTGGGCGCTCTCTGCGCGGAATTTTAGTCGCCATATGGTGCTCTCCCGGTATAGGTGGTCGATTCAAAGGAACCCCCCGTACCCTGCAAAGTTGTTCCCCCACTCTGGAGCAGTAAACTATTGGCCAAAACCATGAAAATCAATGGGGGGAAGGAGCGGGCTCCGGAGCTAAGAAGGAAGCGTCCTACTCAGCTCACCATGCCACCGGAAGTCCTCCAAACAAAGATGTTAAAAAGAATCGGACCAAGGACAGATCCCTGGGGCACACCATTAGTAACCTCCTTCTTCTCAGAGTGAGCTCCACTTACCTGTACCCTTTCGTCACCTCCCACTCAACCAATTTCTAACCCAAGTAGTAACTTTAGGGTCCATCTCTAGGGTGCTCAGTTTGTTTATAAGTCACCTGTGTGGAATGATGTCAAAAGCTTTACTGAAATCTAAATATACCACATCTAAGGCTCTGCCTTGGTCCAACTCCCTGGTCAATCAGATTTGTCTGACAAGATATGCCATACTGGGTCAGGCCAAAGTCCATCAAGCCCAGTATCGTGTTTCCAAAAGTGGCCAATCTGGGTCACAAGTACCTAGCAGTTTCCCCAGAAGACACAGGTTCCACAATGCTTCTATTGGGACAAGCAGTGGATATCCAAGGTTCCCTTTATGGTTTATGGACCTTTCCTCCAGGATCTTGTCCAAACCTTTTTTAAACCCATCTACACTAACAGCTTTTACTACATCCTCCGGTAATGAATTCAAGAGTTTGATTCTGCGCGAGTGAAAAAATATTTTCTCTTAATAGTCCTATATGGGTTACACTGTAGCTTCATTGCATGTCCCATAGTCTTTTTTCATTTTTATGGCATAAACAATTGTTCTATGTTTACCCGTTCCACTGCATTCATGAATTTATAGACCTCTATTATACTTCCTCTCAGCCGTCTCTTTCCCAGGTTGAAGAGCCCTAATCTTTTTAGCCTCTCCTCATAGGGGTATCCTTCCATCCCCTTTAACATTTTGGTGGCTCTTCTCTGTACCTTTTCTGCTATATCCTTTTTAAGATTCAATGACCAGAATCGCACAAAATATTCAAGGTGTGGTTGCACCATGGAATGATACAGAGGCCTTATAATATCCTTGGTTTTATTCTCCCTTTCTTTATGATTCTTAGCCTTCTATTTGCTTTCTTGGCGCCGCTGCACACTGAGCAAAGGGTTTCAATGTATTATCCATGATGACACCTAAATCCTTTTCCTGGATGGTGGTTCCTAATGTGGAACCTTGCATCTTGTAATCATGGTTTGGGTTGTTCTTTCCTAGATTCAAAACTTTGTACTTGTCCACATTAAATTTCATCTGCCATTTGAACATCCAGTCTTCCAATTTATCAAGGTCCTCTTGCAATTTTTCACAATCCTTATGGGTTTTAACAATTTTGAATAATTTTATGTCATCTGCAAATTTGATTACCTCACTTGTTATTCCTATTTCCAGGTCATTTACGAATATGTTAAAAAGCAGTGGACCTAGCAGAGATCCCTGGGGTACTCCACTATTCACTTTTCTCCATTGGGAAAATTGGCCATTTATCTCTACCCTATGCTTTCTATCTTTTAACCAGTTCCTGATCCACAATAGTACACTGCCTCCTATCCCATAACTTTTTAATTTCACCAAGAATCTCTAATGAGGGACCTTGTCAAAGGCTTTCTGAAAATCCAGATACACTACATAGACCAACTCACCTTTCTCTACCTGTTTATTTATATCTTCAAAAAATATAACAGATTAGTAAGACAAGACCTTGCCTAGCTAAAGCCATATAGGCTGTCTCCCATTAAGCCATGACTATACATGTTCAGAAATTTTTTTCTTAATAATGGTTTCTGCCATTTTCCTGGTACTAATGTCAGGCTCACCGGTCTGTAGTTTCCCGGATCACCCCTGGAAACCTTTTTAAAAATTGGCATTACATTGGCGATCCTCCAATCTTCAAAATCTGATGATTTTTTTTACCTTTATCTTTATGCATTTTCACATGATAACAAGCCAGTAACATACATTTGTCAAGAAAAGTGGGTTGTCCCAGAAAAGGTTAAATAACAATCAACAGAGGAAATATACAAAGAACTCCCCATCCACTAGCCCACATGCGGAGAACCAAAATGGATCTAAAGGATACAAACTCTACTAAAAACATGGAATCCAAAAAAAGGGAAATACACTGAGTCAAACAGCCAATCTAATTCATGGTGCAGGAAGAGCTCCATCATTCCCAGCTCCAGGGCTCTCCACGTGCATTGATAAAGGAAATAAGTTGCGAGGGAAAAGAAAAAACATATGCTTGCCCCTGGAGCTTAACGTGGCACTTACAAGAGTATTTCGGAAAAATTAACTCCCCAGCTGGAGAACCTTAGGTCGCATAACTAGAAACTCCTATTTAAGATGTTGGGTTTCCCTTGCTAGGTTGGGAAACATTCTGACCAAGCACCCCTTAAACAGAACATTACATTTCTGAAACAAAATTCGCAACAACCAATCCTTATCAGATAACAAAGCTAAAGTTAATAAACAAGTTGTAGGTACCATAACTCCAACATCAGATATTTCTGGCATTTGAGAAACATTCAGTATATCTGCCATCTGAGGACCCGGGATCTCTGCACATTCCTTACGCCCCTGAGGCAAATAACAATCTCTAACTAAAGGAGGACATGATTCAGCAGGTTCACCCAATACTTCTAAAAAAATTTGTTTAACCATATGAGGAAGGAGTAGCCTAGTGGTTGGGGCAAGGTACTTCAGGCCGGAAGGTCGGGGGTTCAAATCCCACTAGAGGACAGCAACCTTGGGCCAGAAGGACTGGGGTTTCTAGTCCCACAGATGCTCCTTGTGGTCTTGGGCAAGCCACTTAACCCTCCATTGCCCATGTTCCCTGTAAGTATTAGTGTATGTGTCTCATATCCCTGTGTGTTAAATGTATCCCCCAATTGTGTTGTGACCGCTTTGATTGAAGGAAAAGGCAGTATACAAAAACTGTCTAAATAAAAAAATAAATATCTCTAGCAGTAGTCATCATAGTTCAAGGAATATTAACCAGACCAAGACTGGCCATTCGAGAACAATTATCCAAATGTTCTAATTTAAATCTCATAGTATTGGAGTCTTTAATAAAAGCATCTGCTTGTTGGTCCAGTCTATCCACCCTAGTAGAAAGAATTTCCACAGTTGCCTGTAAATTTTCCAGACACTGGCCATTCCCGGAACAACTCAGTGACAGTTCCTGTGTTTTAGATTGCAAAACTTGTATTTGAGGAACCAAGGCTTCCCCCTGAACTTAATTGTGTCCCATATTGATTCCAAAGTAAAGAAAGCTGGCATTTTCAATGTAAAAGAAAAAGAAGAAGAAGCACCCATCTCACCAACCACCATCTCCAAGGTCTCCATGGGTCCCAAAGAGCTGGGAGCTGGAATGGCCAGAATACCAACAGCCTCTCCTGCCTGATGGAATCTGCTGAGCTTCAGATGCTGCAATAATGCCTCCATCAGGCAGCCCCATGTGAAGGTCAGAAGTCGCTTCGATCTCAAAAGCTCCCACGCCTTCCAAACCAGCAGAGTACTTAGCAGGAAATGCCTGCTTCTGGGGTCTCTGCATCAGCGAGGGTGAGTTCACTGCCCAAAGGAGCTGCGAGGTAGAGCTCTCAAACAGTCTCACAGTCGGGCTTTCCACCTCGCTACTCTCCACTGGCTGCAGACCCCGGCTCACGAAGGAATCAAGAGGACCAAAGGAAACTGCCACGGAGGCAGGCAGGTTATTCTGAGGAAACTTAGCCTGCCGAGCCTTCTGCTTTCTGCCCATAATGAAAGTGAGTTGGGAGCGTAGACTCAGTGTGACGCCATCTTGGTCCATTACTGATAATTTTAATGATAGTTCACAGATTAATAATAGTAGGTCTGCAATCTCATATTTCAGTTCTTTCAGCACCCTTGGACGTATACCATCCGGTTCAGGTGATTTGCTACTCTTCAGTTTATAGTTGCAATACATCTTCCCGGTTTATCAATATTTCTTTCAATTCTTCTGCTGCATCAGCTTTAAAATACCATTTCAGGCATGGGTAACTTCCTTGCATCTTCTTCAGTATAGACTGAAGCAAAGAATTCCCTTCTTAGTGCCCTTTTTGTCCCTCTATCATCCATTGGTCCAACTGACTCACAGTTTTTTTGCTACGAATGTTCTTGAAAAAGTTGTATTATGCGTTTGGTTTCCACAGCAAGCCTCTTTTTAAATTCTGTCTTTGCCTGACTTATCAATGCCTTGCATTTAACTTGCCAGTGCTTATGTTATTTCCAGTTTTTGTCATTTGGCTCCTTTTTCCATTTTCTGAAAGATGCCTTTTGGCTAAATAAGTCTCTCTGAGCTCACCTTTAAGCCATACTGACAGTTGTTTGGCCTTCCTTCCATCTTTCTTAAAGCATGGAATATATCTGATCTGGCTTTTCAAGCTAGTATTTTTAAATAATCCCCAGGCTTGATGTAAACCTTTAGCCTTTACAGCTTCTCCTTTTGTTTTTTACTTAACCATTTTCCTCATTTTATTATATTCTCTCTTTTGAAAGTTAAAAGTTAGCACTGCTGTCCTCTCTCCATTTATTAAATCAAATGTGATCATGTTATGATCGCTATTGCCAAGGAGCCCCAACACTATTACCTCTCGCACCAGATCCTGCATTCCACTAAGGACTAGCTTCAAAATAGTTCTCCCTCTTGTCAATTCATGAACCAGCTGCTTCATGAAGCAGTCATTTATTTCATCTAGAAACTATCTCTCTAGATGTCCTGCTGTGACATTGACCCAGTCGATA
This sequence comes from Ichthyophis bannanicus, assembly GCA_033557465.1. Taxonomy (NCBI): domain Eukaryota; kingdom Metazoa; phylum Chordata; class Amphibia; order Gymnophiona; family Ichthyophiidae; genus Ichthyophis; species Ichthyophis bannanicus. The sequence continues at coordinate 648,054,765 of CM066032.1, forward strand.
ATGGAGTCATTGACATCACCTATTATTATTGTGTTGTGATTTTTGTTAGCTTCCCAAATTTCTTTTACCATTTTATTATCTATATGTTCATTCTGGCAAGGTGGATGGTAGCACACCCCCACTGCCATTCCCTTTCCCTTTTTACATAGAATTTCTATCAATAGAGATTCTACAGTGTGTTTTCTTTCCTACATAATTTATCCTGCTTAATTCAATGCTCTTTTTAACATATACCGCAACCCCTCCACCAATTTGATCTACCCTATCATTGCAATATAATTTATACCCAGGTATCACAGTGTCCCATTGGCTGTCCTCCAAGTCTCTGAGATGTCAGTTATATCTAACTTGTTATTCAGTGCTCTATATTCTAGTTCTTCCATCTTATTTTTCAGATTTTTAGCATTTGCATACAGGTATTTCAAAGTTTGTTGTTTGTTACATTAACGATCTGGTTATCAGTTGACGGGATTATTTGGACTCTTTCAACTTTGCTCTTTACTTAAAGGCATCTGGGTTACTTTTATCTTTATTGCAACTTCTCTATCGATTTGACCTAACTTCCCCGTTTGGCTAGTATCCCCTAACTCTTTGGTGACTGTTGGCTTTCCCCCCTTATCTAGTTTATAGCTAAGTTGCTAAATTAGGTCTGACAAAAAGTTGGCCCTAAACCTCTTAGCTATAGAGACAGTGACTGAATATCTGTGCAGTAGTGGTGAAACTGGGCACCTAGTTTTACGAGGTGTGATAAAAAAGAAACGAGACTGTGGCAGCCACACCCATGACTCAATGCCAGTTGGCTAACCACTTATGTCACTGTGTTGTGCAACATCTCACCACTATTCTGCTATAATATTTCTCATCTCTCTCACTCTGTTTTTCTTTTTCAGGTCTTTTTGTAGCACACTGCTCCATCGCTTTGTCATGCAACTGGAGGTGGCAGAAATATGAAGCAAAGAATCAACTTCATATTTCTGGTTAAGTTGGAGAAAAGCCAAACTGAATATCTCCAACTTCTCCAAAAGGCTTATGGAGAAGATGCAATGTCAAGGCCACGAGTCTTCGAGTGGCACAAATGCTTCAAGACTGGTCGCGAGGAGGTGGCAGATGACCCCAAGTCAGGACGGCCTTCCACGACAAAGACGGCTGATAACATTGACAGAGTGAACCAGCTGGTGCAGAGTGATCGCAGATTGACGGTGTGGATGATAGCTGAGGAACTCAGCCTGAACAGGGAGTCAGTGCAGACCATCTTGGTGCAGGAGCTGGGGATGCGGAAGGTGTGCGCCAAGATGGTGCCCATGCTTTTATTGGAGGACCAGAAGGAGCACTGGGTCAATGTTTGTCGAGACTTGCTAGAGAAGATCCAGAGTTCGTTGGCCTAGTCATCACAGGAGACGAGACTTTGGTCTTCCAGTATGACCCTGAAAGCAAGAGACAGAGCCTGCAGTGGAAGACTCGACTGTCACCCAGACCCAAGAAGGCACGCATGTCCAAATCAAGGATCAAGGTCATGCTGATCGCATTCTTCAACCAGAAGGGAGTGGTCCATCATGAGTTTGTGCCTGAGGGTCAGACAGTCAACCATCACTTCTACCAGCAGGTCCTCAATCACCTCCATGACTGGGTTAGGCACAGCAGGTGGGCTCTGTGGAGAGACAAGTCGTGGCTGCTCCACCACGACAACGCGCCTGCACACACTGCGCTCAGTGTGAGGCAGTTCTTGGCCAACAAACAGATCACAGCTCTCGACCACCCTCCTTATTCCCCAGATCACGCACCATGCGACCTCTGGCTCTTCCCCAGGCTGAAGACTGTGCTCAAAGGAACTCATTTCACCTCTGTGGAAGAGATCAAGGCCACTGTGACGAGGGAGCTGAGGGACCTCAAGGAGGAAGACTTTACCAAGTGCTTCCTTACGTGGCAGAAGCGAATGCAGAAGTGCATTAACTCTGGGGGGAATTACTTTGAAGGGGACAATGTGTAATTTCTCTGTAGATTTTCTAATAAAACATTTATGGGACAGTCTCGTTTCTTTTTTGTCACACCTCGTAGGCACCCAGAACATGTCTATTTATAGCATATACAGCTTATAAAGAAAGGCAGGTTTGTGTCCAAACCATACCTACAGTTGACGTAAATGCCCCTGCCCTGAGTTCTAAAGAACGTGTGGAAGTCAGAATATTTAACCTATGTGGATGAATGTGCACTCTGCCTCTGTGCATGCCCACGTGGCATCGGCCTGGTGCACGTGCTCACAAAATAGCGACTGACTAAAGTATGCACGTAAAGACCCATGCAGAGGTGTAGATCATTGGAAATTCAGGACTTTGTTCATGTTGATGGCATGTAATTTTACATGACTCCTTATAAACCTATCTCCTAATTCTATAAGGAGCATGTGCACAGTTATGCACTATTTCTGCATGTAAGTCCCTATTCTAAAGGACATGCATGCATGAACGGACACTTATGCACATGCTTTAGGTGGTTGCTATTCTGTAAACATGCTTGTAAGTCTCATTGCGTGTACTCTTGCTTAGGGCGTGCACAGGAGTGCAGCTTGAATGGAGTATAGGCGGGGTCTAAATTTACATGCGTAAGTTATAGACTATTACAACTTATGCATGTTTTCTCCCAATCCAGACACGGGCATTTTGGCCTGCTCTAGAGCAGGCGTAACTGTGCTGCTCAGGTTAAGGCATGATGCTACACCATTGTTTTCTAAAGTAAAGTAGACACGTATTTCTGTTTATAAAATAAGCCTCACATACATGTGTGGCAACACGTTAACTGCGCAGGACCTTCCATATGTATTTTCAGAGTAGTTGCCTATCTGTATAGTGACAGTGAATATATGTTGTTGTTTTTAAATACCCCAGTCAGCATTTTTAAAAATAATGGGGAATATTCCAAGGCATTTACACGGTCTGCAGACCTGCAAACCGTGCAGCCACCGATCTGGATATTTAAAAGCACTAACAATGACCCCAGCATTGAATATTCGGGTTTAGATGTCAATGCTGGTGGCTAGCTGAGTTAGTAGTGCTAGCCACCGGCGCTGACTGTCCCCTCCAGTATGATTACTGCTGCCACTGAAAAAATGGTCCATTGAGCTTTTAAGTAGCACATGCACTGCAGTGCTTCCCTCTCCTGCGATACTACTATATCCATTGTCATTGCTTTGTTCAGCATGGGGCTCATTCCAATGTGTGACTAGCAGGGATGTACATCCTGTTTGGACGTACAATCTCCGCTATTCGCTGGGGGACTATTCCAAAGACAGAGCTCCCTGCACATACAGTGGCTTTGTGTGGGGAGCTCTGGACAGGGGTGGGAGGGGGAGGGCTGGAGAAGGAGTCTGGGCAGAGCGGGGCTGGGCCGCACAACTCGGACATACAGGGCTGATACAGGTCACGACCCTGTACGTCCAGCAAGGGCAGGATGGATGGGGAACCTATTCCACCTTGGAGGTGGAATAAGTCCCTCTGTCAATGGTGGGCAGCGATGGAGGACCCCCTGAAGAGGTGAGCCACAGCAGGATGTACCCACCACCTGATCCCAGCCCTGGCAGAAGGTGGTGGGGAAAAGTAATTTTATGATTTGTGGGGAATCAGGGTTCCTGCATGGCATCCCAGTGCCAAGGTGATGGGACACCATGGTACCGGGGCTCCAGCAGGAGCATGGGGAGGGTTAGCCAGGGAGAACACTGCACGTCTCGCCTGCTGAATTGGGGTCCATCCACGTGCCTTGATTCTGCTCCTGTGGGGACGTCTAGCTCCCATGGGTGCAGAATCGGGGCCAAATCCAGATTTTGGATGTCTGGACAGGCCAGACATGCCCCAATCAGAATGGACATCCACATCTTTTATTCTTCTGCATACTTGTGTGCCAGGCACCTGTGCCAGGTGTGCCCACTGCTGTGCCATGAAGGTTCAGCAGCTGTGCTGATGGTCCTGTACAGGCTATCACCTACAGTCCCTTCTGCACAATATACACTGCCCTCATAACTCTGCAAACGTGCCCCTGAGTCTCCCAACAACAGATGCAGAGCAGACGTATATATTTCACTATACAACTCAACATAACAAAAAAATTATATTCAAATTCTAGTTTCACATCAGTGACAACACCACTAACTGCCTCCACTGTAATACACTGTGCGTCATAACACAAAACCCTGCAAATGGGTACTCAACACCAGCATCAAGAACTCACATTGCACCAACCCTACTTATGGAAAATCAGCACTGCAAATATTCTAGAACCCCAGTAACCTCCAGTTGGTAAAAAAGGAACAAGCTGAACTGCTACAGATTCCTAGAGAGAACCTGCATGTTAACAGAATGCCTTATTCTCAGCTGCTGATGGAAAACACAGATCATCGCCAATGAAAGAATAAGAAACTACAAATATATAGACAAAAATTGAAATGGAAAACCCCAAAAGCAGACACCAAGATGTGAAACATGGAAGAAAGAGAAACTGAAATGTATTTTCTCCTATAATGAACTATAAGAAATGCACATTTTCAAAGTTGACATACTTCATTCTCTAAAAACTGAGATTCTTTTGTACCTTTCTTGTCTGAACTTTTTATTTTTCCAGTTGGGTTGGTCCCAGCCAATGTTCCCTCTAATTTTCTGTAGGCTGTGTGCGCATAAAATATCAGCTGTGCAGCTTTTGAAGGAAGGTTACATTTTTGTGCGCCACATAACGACACTCGGAGTTATATACTTTAAAATTTGACTACACGTCAGAATACAGTATGTACACCACATTGATTTTAATCAAATTAAATGAAAATAGACGATTACTAAATGAAGCAGAAAATTTCTAGTAATTACAATCACAACTTTTAAATTTTAAGACGTCTGTGTTGTTTTCTATCAGAATCAGAACCGTAATTTTTGTGCGCTCTGTTGTAAAGTATGTGCGCTCCCTCGGCGAGATGTGTGCGCGCGCACACGCGCACAGCTTAGAGGGAACAGTGGTCCCAGCCTCTCCTTTCCATTTCCTCTTGTTGGTTTTCTTCTAAGTCCTTTTTCAGGATCCCATTTCCATTTTCTCTTTCTTCACACTCCCTGTCTTCATCCTTTCTTTCTCTACATCTCTTTCTGACATTGATCATTCTATTTCTCTCATTTGCCTTTTACCTAACTATAGTTTCATTCCATTCTTCTTTCTCCTTCCTTCAGTCTTCAGTCTCCCTATTTTCACGGTTCATCTACTTATCAGCTTTCCATTTCCTAACTTTACTTTCCTAGTCCTTCCATTCCACATTTGTCTCATTCCTTTGCCATCTCCTTCCCTGTCTTTCACCCACTTTCTAGCCTCCATTTCCTCCCTCTGTACTCATCTCCTCCTCTGCCTCATTTACTACTACCACTACCACTGAGAATTTGTATAGCGCTACAAGTCGTACGTAGCACTGCACAGACAGGTAAGAGACAGTCCCTGCTCATCAGAGCTTACAATCTAGTCAAGACAAACACAGAAGGTGTAGGCAGGGATAAAGCAAGGGGAAAGAAAAAGGAGGTCAGGTGAGTCAAGATCCAAAAGCAGCAGCGAAGAGGTGAGTTTTCAGCCTGGATTTGAAGATGGTTGGAGAAGGTGCCTGGCATACAGACACAGGTAGTTTGTTCCAGGCGTAAGGTACAGCAAGGTGAAAGCAGCGAAGTCTGGAGCTAGCAATAGAAGAGAAGGGCACAGACAGAAGCAGTTTGCTAGAAGAGCGGAGTTCCCGAGGGGGGTTGTAAGGAGAGATAAGAGAGGAAAGGTAGTGAGGAGCTGCAGAGTGAACGCACTTATAGGTCAGCAGGAGAAGTTTGAACTGGATGCGGAAATGGATAGGGAGCCAATGAAGTGACTTGAGAAGAGGAGTAATATGGGCATGACGAGGATGGCGGAAGATTAGCCGCGCAGCAGAGTGTTGAACAGATTGAAGGGGAGAGAGATGATTCAAAGGGAGACCAGCAAGTAGTAGGTTACAGTAGTAAAGACGGGAGGTGTTTAAGGAGTGGATAAGTGTTTTAGTAGTGTGTTCAGAAAGGAAAGGGCGGATTTTGCTGATGTTATAGAGAAAGAAATCCCATAAATACCAAATCACAGGCCATTCCCGGAACAACTCAGTGACAGTTCCTGTGTTTTAGATTGCAAAACTTGTATTTGAGGAACCAAGGCTTCCCCCTGAAACTTAATTGTGTCCCATATTGATTCCAAAGTAAAGAGCGCTGGCGTTTTCAATGTAAAAGAAAAAGAAGAAGCACCCATCTCACCAACCACCATCTCCAAGGTCTTCATGGGTCCCAAAGAGCTGGGAGCTGGAATGGCCAGAATACCAACAGCCTCTCCTGCCTGATGGAATCTGCTGAGCTTCAGACGCTGCAATAATGCCTCCTTCAGGCAGCCCCATGTGAAGGTCAGAAGTCGCTTTGATCTCCAAAGCTCCCACGCCTTCCAAACCAGCAGACAATTGATGATCACCACATCGATTTTTTGAATGTTACAGTTATCAAAGAATCGGATCACTTCCGCACGTTTTTGTATCGGAAAACCGTTCAACGGAATAGTTTGCTTACTTTTCAGAGTTTTCATCCTATTTCATTGAAAAAAGGTCTTCCTTATGGACAATTTTTGCAGATACGAAGGATTTGCTCTTCTGTGGCTGACTTTAAGGTTCATTCGGCGGAGCTTATTAAGAGACTCCGTGTTAGGGGTTATCCGGAGAGGATAATACAGCATGCTTACCGTCGGGCTTTATACACGCATCGAGACTGGCTAATGCTTGATCGGCAATCTAATAATGAAGCGGGATCTTCATCGGCTATTGTGGGTATTTTACCGTACATGACGTCAAGTACTGTTGTTATCAATATCCTTAAAAAACATTGGCCAGTGTTAGAATTGCACCCTTGTTTCCATAGACCTTTTATGGCAGCATTTTCCCGGGAAGCAAACTTGGGCGATTTTGTGGCTCAGTCAACGGTGCCACTGGATAGACCTTCTACACCATCTAGGCAAACTACTGGTCATAGAACCTGTGGCAACTGCATTTACTGTGCTTCCTTCTTTAACCGGGATTGAATGGACTCATCCTCTGACAGGGCGAACTATTTCACGGCGATGGGAAACGGATTGTAATACCTCTTATGTGGTCTATATTATTCAATGTTCTTGTCCTATGGTATATGTGGGCAGAACAATTCGTATGATTAAAATCCGAATTAGAGAACATGCTTCACGTCTTCGACAAAAATCTGAAACAGCCCCAATTGTGGAACATTGTCTTGCATTTAACCATGAATTTTCGGATCTGCATTGGTCGGTCATCGACCATGTCCCGTTAGATCCTCGAGGAGGGGACAGGACTCAGAAACGTCAGAGATGTGAACAACATTGGATATTCCATTTACAAACGGTACACCCAGTTGGTCTCAACAGAGAAATTGATTGGTCTAGTATTATCTGATATCTCCCTATAGGATACGGAGTTTTCCTGATTTAGTGGGTATACTCCGTTATCTCTATTGGTGGATTTTTTTGAGTGACGGCAATGTCTGGCCATTCTATGACGTCTAGACCCTTTGAATGAATCAGCTGTTCTTCAGCGTTGTGTTCGGTTGAAAAATGTTACATGATGATAGCACTTGAAACAGGGTGGTAACCCGAAACGTGCACGACTGCACATCGTGCCTTGTTCTTCAGGATTTGACATCTTGGATGCAGCTAAGTAACTGGGCTATATTTTATATTTTGGTTTTGAGCAAACGATTTACACACTTTAATTAAAAGGATGAAACCGAGTGGAGGACATGGATTATAATGCTTGTCCCTTTCCGGCAACATCCGACAAATATTAGTTGAGTTTCACAAAGGGGATATAGTGATTTGGTATTTATGGGCTTTATTTGGTGATCGCTATTTATGGGGCTTTTTTGAGTAATAGAGAAAGAAATGGCAGGTCTTAGCTATCAGATGGATATGTGTGGAGAAAGAGAGAGAAGAGTCAAAGACAACCCCCAGATTGCGGGCTGAGGAAACAGGAAGGAGTATAGAGTTATCCACAGAGATTGAGAAAGGGGGAAGTGGAGGGGAGGTTTTAGGGGGAAAGATAAGAAGTTCAGTCTTGGCCATGTTCAGTTTCAAGTGGTGGTGAGACATCCAGGCAGCAATGTCAGAAAGGCAGGCAGAGATACGGGTCTGGATTGCCGGAGAGATTTCAGGCGTAGAGAGGTAGATCTGGGAGTCATCAGCATACAGATGGTACTGAAAGCCATGGGAAGAGATAAGCGCACCAAGGGACTGGGTGTAGAGAGAGAAAAGGAGCGGACCCAAGACAGATCCTTGGGGTACACCAAATGGGAGCGGGGTAGCGGAGGAGGAGGAGCCACCAGAACACACACTGAAAGAGCGATGGGAGAGATAGGAGGAGAACCAGGATAGTACAGAGCCCCTAAAACCAAGCAAGGACAGGGTATCAAGGAGAAGGTTGTGGTCAACAGTGTCCACATTCTGCCTTTTATCCCTTAATCAGTCCCAACTCATTCCCTAGCATTCATCCTCACTCCACCTCCAGGCCCTTTCTTATATCTTACCCCCATACAGGCTTTCAGTTCCCCTTTCACTTTCCCCATTTCTACCCTCTTTCACCTCCTTAAAGGAAGACCTTTCCCTTCCTGTAGCTCTCATCCACTCCATAGAACTCTGTTCTTTTCAACTTCCCCCCCCCCAACCCCACCAGGTCCTTCAAACTTTCTCCCCTCCCCATATTTCTGCACTTGGTCTCACAGCCTTACTCATACCCCACACCCAAGCACCTTGTCTCCTTTGTCCTCCTAATCTCTAGTCAATTTCTTGCTCCCCTCTATTCCCCCAAGCAACTCCAAGTTCCCCACTCACAATTCCATCCAAGCCCTAAGTCCCTACTTAAACTCCCAATACGTAGCTTATTTTAGAGTCTTTCTTTTGTTTTCTTACCCAATTTTAGATTCTCCACCTGTCAGAATCCCTGCTTTCCCACATCCCATGTCCCTAGTACCTGCCTTCCTGCCTCCTACTCCTCTTCCCTAGCACCCACCCATTTACTTCCTTCTCCAATATTCGTTAACCTTGTCTTTCCTCCTTCTTACCCCAGCATGTGTCCTTATACCCTACCCTCTCAACCTTCCCCACTCCCCACAATATCTGTCCTCTTCTCCCTTCTGACTCCCCAGTATCTCTCTTTTTCCCACCCCAACCATAGCATTTGCCAGCATCAGCCATTTTTCAATCCCAGAACCCCAGCCCTAGAATTAGCTCCCTTCCAGTCCCAGATCCCCTATCAGTCCTCTTCCAATCCCAATCCTTTCCCAGTCCCATCCCCCAGCTCCAGTATCAGTCCATTTCCATTCCCATCCCCCAGCCCTGGTATCAGCCCATTTCCAGACCCCACAGCTCCCTCCCCCATATCACCCATTTCCAATTCCAGACCCCCTCCAGAACTAGTATCATCCGATTTCCAATCCCATACCCCATTTCCAATATCAGCCCTTTACCAGTTCCCCCAGCCCCAGTTTCAGTCCATTTCCAGTCCCAGTCCCTTCCCCCAGGACCATTATCAGCCCATTCCCAGTCCCAGCCCCTTTAGTCCCAGTATCAGCCCTTTTCCAGCCTAAGCCCACCCAGTTCCAGTATCAGCTCATTTCCAGCCCCCCTCCCCACCCAGTCCCAGCTACTTCTCTCTTCCCTCCCTGTCTTTCCTCCCACAGATGTATAACAATACATTCACAGGAACAAAAGCAAATGCTGCAGCTTGGGAGGCAGATGGCAGGCTGCAAGTGAGCCAGGCTTCCTGTGTCGATACTGTGGTGTGCCCTAAGCCAGTGCCTCACTGACCCACATCTTTATTTTATTTATTTATTTTATTTAACAGGTTTTATATACTGCTTTATCATTTTAAAGTGGTTTACATTGTAACTTAAACTTAGTAATGTACATTAAACAGGGATATTGATAACTTAGATTTTTCTGAGGCAATGGAGGGTTAAGTGACTTGCCCAAGGCCAGAAGGAGTGCTAGTGGGAATCAAACCCTAGTCTCTGGGTTCTCAAGCCAGTGCTTGTTGTAACCATTAGGCTACTCCTCCACTCCAGCCCTGCCTAAGTCTACAGCCAGGCCTGCTCCAGACTCTAAAGAAGCACTGAAAAGATTAGATAGCAGAGCTGCCAGTACCTCCCTAAGCTCCTCCAATTCCCTCAGAAGAATCCTATCCAGCTTCATCGCTTTGCCCACTTTTAGTTTTGCTAGCTCCTGACAAACACAGTCTTCCACTCCTATTTGTGTTTGTTTTCTGAGGTCCCATTCTCAGCCCTTCATCTGCAAATACAAAACATTAATATTTGTTATGCAATTCCAATGTATCTTCATCAGCCTCTACATATTCCTTCACTAAAAGGTCTCACAATGCCACCTTTGCACTTTCTCCTATCGCTAACATACCTAAAAAAAAGTCTTGATCCCCATGTTTTATTGGGCTATTTTTTTCTTTCATTAGCATTTTTGCTTTCCTGGCTAGTTTACCAGCTTCCCTAGTCTCTACAGATATTGCTGTTTGTCTTCCTCTTTCTGTGATCTCTTATAGTTTACGAAGAATAACCTCTTGTACCTCACCTTTTCAGCTACTTTTTTTTAAAATCATAGTGGCCTCCTTTTCCTCTTACTTTTATTTACTGTTCTAACAAAGAGGTTTGTTGCCCTTAAAATATCTCCTTTCCCTTTTGTCCACTATTCTACTTCCTCCAGATTTTCCCATCTAACTAGGGACTCCTTGAGATATTCTTTATCTTGACAAAGTTAGTTTTTCGGAAGTCTAGAATCCTCACTTTTGAATGACCATCTCCATCTGCATCCTAAAACTGATAATTAGCTCATAATTGAACAAAACAATCATGATCACCCGACCACCACCCTTCCCACAACAATCCTGTAAACATGCAGAATCGAAGAACATATTTTTAAATATGAAACTTTGCTTTGTATGTGTGTCCGGTCTCTCTGCAGGTAAAAGAATGTGCTGATGCTGATGCCTCTTGGAGTTTGTGTCACTGTCGGGATCTCTTGTTTTGCTTTGTCTGCTACTGCTCTTTGCCCCCTCAGAAGTTGCCGCCCTAGGTGACTGCCTTGTCTTGCTTAATGGTTGGCCTCGCTCTGCACACTGGGGAGTTTCTTTTCAAATGTTCTGCTTTCTTGAGGTGATACCAGACCCTGGGTTGGAAACATTCACCATCTCCACCTCCTTCTATGAAAGTAGTTTCAGTTAGTCTGTGCTGCATCCACCCACAAGTTCTATGCCTGGCTGTGAAGGCAATTTCAGCTACGCTGGGCTGTGTCCATCCACTGACTCTGCCGTATTATGAAACCCATTTTAAAGCTTTTTCTCTGCTTTCTGAGGCTGACTTGCCTCATGTGTTCAGTTTCTAATCTCCAAAAGTACTGATCAGTGAGCTTCCACGTTGATACTTCAATATCAGTTCACACTCTGGTTTTGCTCCAATTGCATCTATTAAGAAATCATATGACTTAGGCAGATTGCAGATGTCACATGATTGTCTTTCCATTTTTTTCCTCCACATATCTTAATCTCTCTGCCATCGCTAACATAGCATTAAAGTACTGCAAAATTTCTTGGATCCCCTGGGGCAGACAGGAAGGGTCTTTGCTGCTACTGTGGCTTGTCTTCTTCTTCTGCCTGCGGGGGATGGGATCCCTGCGGGCAGCTGTGAAGACAGACTGCTGCATGCCGGCCGTGATCATTGCAAAGATCGCAGGCAGACAGAAAGGGTCTTTGCAAAGATCACGGCCGGCAGACAGCAGTCTGCACGCAGGAATCCCATCCTCTGCGGGCAGAAAAGCTACAATCGCAGCAAAGAGCCTTCCTGTCTGCAAACAGGAGATCAAATCCCCGCAGGCAGAACATGAAGGGTCCCTGCCCATGGAGGGGGGGGGGGGGGGGGAGTTAGGGTGGAGCTTGGGGCGGTCCTTGGGCCCCCCAAAGAAAAAGGCCTTCCCATCAGCCCTGAAATGGCTATGCCTATAATTCCGATGTATATAAATTATAGATTTTATAACACACATATACTTTTACCAAAGGACGATAGCGACAAAGAAACCTGATTGAGTTCTTTGATTGGGTGACCAGAGAACAAGATCAAGGGCATTCGATGGATGTGATCTACCTAGATTTCAGCAAAGCCTTTGATACTGTTCCTCATAGGAAGCTTATCAATAAACTGAACAGGCTGGGGATGGGTCCCAAGTTGGTGAACTGGATCAGAAATTGGTTGACTGACAGACGACAGAAGGTGATGATAAATGGAACTCACTCGGATGAAAGGAAGGTGAATAGCAGCGTGCCCCAGGGATCGGTCCTGGGACCAGTGCTTTTCAATGTATTTGTGAGTGATATTGCTGAAAGACTGATGGAAAAGTCTGTCTTTTTGCAGATGAAGCAAAAATGTGCAAAAGGGGACTCCCCTGTGGGAGTGGATATCATAAGGAAAGATCTACAAAAGCTGGAAGAATAAATCTTAACTGTCAAGCATTAGACCAATGTGAAGTAGTGCAGTGTCATGCATTTGGGATGCAGAAATCCAAAGAAACTGTATGCAATAAGGGGCAAGAGGTTGGTGTGCATGGACCAGGAGAAGGACCATGGAGTGATTGTTTTTGAGGATCTCAAGGTGGCGAAACAGTGTGACAAGGCAGTGGCAAAAGCCAGAGGGATGCTGGGTTGCATACAGAGAGAAGTTACCAACAGAAAGGAAGAGGTACTAATGCCACTGTACAAGTCGCTGGGGAGGCTTTACTTAGAATATTGTGTTCAGTTTTGGAGACCATATCTCGCAAAGGATATAAAAAGACTGGAAACGGTTCAGAGGAAGGCGACCAAAATGATTTGGAGCCACGCCAGAAGACATATGAGAAGAGACTTGAAGACCTAAATATGTATACTCTAGAGGAGAGGAGGGACAGGGGAGATATGATACAGACTTTTAAATACTTAAAGGGTATTAATGAACACACAAACCTCTTCCAAAGATGGGGAAGCTGTAAAACTAGAGGGCATAACATGAAGCTGCAAAGTAAACTGAAAGGCAGCGTCAGGAAATACTTTTTCACTGAAAGGGTGGTGGATGCTTGGAATGCCCTCCCGATGGAAGTGGTGGGAGCAAATACAGCGACAGAATTCAAAATGGCATGGGACAGACACAGTGGATGCCTTGATTGCAGTAGGATAAAATCAGAATAACCTTAACTGTCTCTGCTATCTCAACAAATAGGGGTGACCTGCATGGAGTGACAGGTGCAACTATTCTTGCCACCCTGCTGGGCAGACTAGATGGACCATGCTGGTCTTTATCTGCCATCATATATACGAGTTATGTTACTATGTTACTTGTGTGCACTACCCATGTGCACGACTTCATGCCAAAGCGAGGTTGGTATTTTGCACATATGTGATCATATATGCACTGGGATGACTTTATAAAAGTGACTTTCAACACAGGACTATTTAATTGTTTTTATTTCATCTTTTCTGCACTTTCTTCAGTGATTCCTACATACCCTTTGTAGTATTCTGCCTTTGAATGCTTGTTTTCTTTCTTTGAATGCCTTCAAATAATGCTGACTCCTGGTGACCCAGCAGCCCCTGTTTGTTTTAGGCAAGGTATGACTGGAAGTAGATTGCCAGGCCTTTTTCTTCTAAGGCAATGGAGGGTAAAGTGACTTGCCCAAGGTCACAAGGGGTGCCAGTGGGAATTCAACCCTGATCTCTTGGGTACTAAGCTGTTGCTCTAACCACTAGGTTACTCCTCCACTCCAATGCTTGTTTTACTTGCTGAAAAAAGTCATAAGAACATAAGATATGCCATACTGGGTCAGACCAAGGTCCATCAAGCCCAGTATTCTGTTTCCAACAGTGGCCAATCTAGGTCATACGTACCTAGCAGTATCCCCAAGAGACACAGGTTCCACAATGCTTGTATTGGATCAAGCAGTGATATCCTGGGTCCCTTTTTAATAATGGCTTATGGACCTTTCCTCCAGGAACTTGTCCAAACCTTTTTTAAACCCAGCTACACTAACAGCTCTTACTACATCCTCTGGTAACAAATTCCAGAGTTTGATTACACGTTGAGTGAAAAAATATTTTCTCTTATTTGTCTTAAATAGTTTACCCTGTAGCTTCATTGCATGTCCCCTAGTCTTTCTATATTCTGATAGCGTAAACAATCGATCTACATTTACCCGTTCCACTCCATTCATTAATTTATAGACCTCTATCATATCTCCCCTCAGCCGTCTCTTTTCCAGGTTAAAGAGCCCTAACCTTTGTAGCCTCTCTTCATAGGAGTATCCTTCCATCCCTTTTATCATTTTTGTGGCTCTTCTCTGTACCTTTTCTAATAACGCTATATCCTTTTAAAGATATGGCGACCAGAATTGCCCACGATATTCAAGGTGCGGTCGTACCATGGAATGATACAGAGGCATTATAATATCCTTTGTTTTATTTTCCATTCCTTTCCTTATGATACCTAGCATTCTATTTGCTTCCTTGGCCACTGCTGCATGCTGGGCGGAGGGTTTTAACATGTTATCCACGATGACTCCAAAATCTTTTTCCTGGGTGGTGGTTCCCAATGTGGAACCTTGCATTGTGTAACCATAGTGTGGGTTGTTCTTTCCTAGGTGCATAACTTTGCACTTGTCCACATTAAAATTCATCTGCCATTTGGATGCCCAGTCTTCAAATTTATCAAGATCCTCCTGCAGTTTTCCACAGTCCTCTTGGGTTTTAACAACTTTAAACAGTTTTGTGTCGTCTGCAAATTTGATAACCTCACTAGTTATTCCCTTTTCCAGGTCATTTATGAATATGTCAAAAAGTAGCGGACCCAGTACAGATCCCTGGGGTACTCCACTATTCACCTTTTTCCATTGGGAAAATTGGCCATTTAGCCCTACCCTCTGCTTTCTATCTTTTAACCAGTTCCCGATCCACAATAGTACACTGCCTCCTATCCCATGACTTTTTAGTTTTGCCAAAAGTCTCTGATGAGGGACCTTGTCAAAGGCTTTCTGAAAGTCCAGATACACTATATCAACCGACTCACCTTTGTCTACCTGTTTATTCACACCTTCAAAAAAACATATCAGATTAGTAAGACAAGATCTTCCTTGTCTAAAGCCATGTTGGCTGTCTCCCATTAGGCCATGACTATCTACATGCTGTGTAATTTTGTTCCTTATAATGGTTTCTACCATTTTCCCTGGTACTGACGTCAGGCTCACCGGTCTGTAATTTCCTGGATCACCCCTGGAACCCTTTTTAAAAATTGGCGTTACATTGGCAATCCTCCAATCTTCAGGTATTACAGATGATTTTAATGAAAGTTCATAGATTACTAATAGCAGGTCTGAAATCTCATATTTCAGTTCTTTCAACACTCTTGGATGTATACCATCCGGTCCAGGTGATTTGCTACTATTCACTTTATCAAATAGTTGTAATACATCTTCCCGGTGTAGCGATATTTCTCTCAATTCCTCTGCAGTATCACCTTTAAATACCACTTCAGTCTTGGGTAACATCCCTACATCTTCCTCAGTAAAGACCGAAGCAAAGAATTCATTCAGTCTCTCCGCTATAGCCTTGTCTCCTCTTACTGCCCTTTTTACCCCTCTATCATCTAATGGTCCAATTGACTCTCTCACAGGCCTTTTGCTATGAATGTACTTGAAAAAGTCTTTATTTCGTGTTTTTGCTTCCGTAGCAAGTTCCTTCTCAAATTCTCGCTTTGCCTGCCTTTTCAATGCTTTGCATTTAACTTGCCAGTGCTTGTGCTGTTTCCAGTTTTCGTCGTTTGGCTCTTTTTTCCATTTCCTGAAAAATGCTTTTTTTGGCAGCAACAGTCTCTCTGACCTCACCTTTAAACCATGCTGGCAGTTTTTTGGACTTGCTTCCACTTTTCTTAAAGCGTGGAATACAGCTGGTCTGGGCTTCCAGGATAGTATTTTTAAACAACACCCAAGCTTGATGTAAGTCTTTAACCTTTGCAACTGCTCCTTTTAGTTTTTTCTTAACTATATTCCTCATTTTATCAGTCTCCCTTTCGAAAGTTAAAAGGTAGTACTGTGGATTTCTTTACTATCCCTCCTCCACTAATTAAATCAAACATGATCATACTATGATCACTATTGCCAAGTGGTCCCAACACCCTTATTTCTTGCACCAGATCTGGCGTTCCACTAAGGACTAGGTCCAGTATGGCTTCCCCTCTGGTCAGTTTACAATCATAGCTTTTGTTGGTAAATCATGTTTCTTTTCAGCTTTTTGCATTTACACTAGAATAGCCCATCCAATCTGTATTCAGCAGCATTTTCCATCCTGAATGTCTACAATTGGCAGCTTTCTATGCTCAGTTTAGTTATAGTTCCTTTAAGTTAGTAGCTGACATTCTCTCCGAGTTTCCCTTTTACTCAATGTATCTGATATTCAAGGACATCTGATATTTAAATGCTGCAGGGGTCATCCGGATATTCAGTGATGGTATCCAGATAGTGACTGGTGGTGAATATCTGGAAACTGCGGTCAGTGCTGACAACTATGCTGATAGCAGTGATATTCAGGGTCTCTCTGTATAGTCCATCTGGATAGCCCTTAGGACAGTTATACAGGTAAACTATCCACATGGGGTGGAAGTTATCTAGATAGAGACTGAATATCACCGCTATGTGGATTGTTGCCAGCACCGCCCTCACTTTGACCATGGAGTGCCGTGGTACTATTCGGATAGTACTGAGGTGGTCTTTGGAGATCTTTAGTGGCACTATCTGGATAGTACCACTGAATATCTCTCTCAGCACCCTTATCATGCTAACTTCTGTGACCAAAAAGACCAGGGTTTGAATTCCATTGGCACCCCTTGTGGCCTTGAGAAAGTTACTTAACCCTCCATTGCTTCTGGTACAAACTTACAGGATGGTGCAGAAAGCCAGCCATGAAGTCATGTGCTTTTAGCTGTGCATGTGTTTTCGTAGCATGCCGATAGTGCAAGACTTCAGTACCAGTATGCAGCAAAGGGCATGTGTGCAAATGAGCGTAAAACCTTAGCACAAAGTTGAAATGAGGGGAGTCAATGTATGTGCAAACAACAGACATGCTACAAGTGGCCATGTACACAAGCGCATAAATGTCAAGCGCACACGGTGTGCAGGTTCTTTTGGCACTCAGCCCATAATAATCAACACTATTCTGCCCAAAAACATTTTTATGAAATCACAAAAGAGACCTAACAATAGACGGAGAATGATATACGTGAGTCCAAAAAACACACAAGGATAAGAAGCAAAAGACATTTGTTTTTGAGCGCTGAACTTTTGCTTATACGCTGCAAGATACACATCGAAGGTAACTGTTCACCGGTACATACCCTGAAACAGTCTTTCCCTACATGCACAAGATGTTTAAGTCACCTCAGACCAGGCATAGAGATATTGGCGCTCTTGTTGATTATGTAAACCTCTACGTGTTTCTCTGCATCGGGCGCAGATCTTATTACCATCTCATTTTAATACACGCAACTCATTTGTGTATAATTTAAATATGCTTGGCGTTGCTGTGTGTGCATACTTTTACTCCCTCTATACACATGTGTCAAGCTCTTTTCTGCATTTGGTGTGACGGAACTTGTGCATAGAAGTTGTGTTATCTATGCGCAAAGGGCACACTAGTCTTTCTGCATCAGCCCGATAGATTATTATAAGCCATCTCCAGGAACAAGCAGGAATGTAGTCTTCACATATGGGTATCGTCAGTACCAATGCAGCCTGCACGGGAACGCTCCCCAGCAGCCAATAGGAAAGCTTTTGGGAGCATCCCACAGCGCCTGCGTGCTGCCTTACTGCCTTTCCCAACTGTTCCTCTCCAGTTCTTCGTTTTCCGCGGAGCCGAAAGGATGCACATCCTGTCACCGCAGAAAATTTCCCTTCTTATTCTTCTTTTTTGTGGTTGCGTCTGCCTTCCCTCGACGCTATACCGGTACCACCGGTTCTTTTCTTTTCTTTTCTCTTAAAAAAAACAAAACACTTTGTTTCTGAAGTCTTTCTCCAGTAATTCTCTTCTTGGGTGCCACGCGCCATTTTGGGCACTAGGTCCAATTTTTTCCCTCAAAATGGAAAAACCCACTTTAGGTTTTAAAAAGTGTTCTAAGTGTGGCGGTACCATCTCCGTCACCGACACCCATGAGTGGTGCCTCAAATGTTTAGGTCCTGACCACTCTATTTCAGAGTGTGTTGCCTGTGGGATGATGTCGAAAAGGGGCCGGCAAAACCGAGCTGCTAAACTTAGCACCCTTTTTCCCTCCAATGCAGCCTCCGTGGCATCAACGTTTTCCAGGGCTTCATCTTCTTCCCATGGATCTCAGGTAACTAAACATAAATCTAGCTGGTCCTCAAAGGGTTGCTCTCCTTCTAAACATCGAGATGCCTCTGGCGTTGCCCTTGAGGGACTTTCACTGGCAAAATTGCCCCGGCGGGAGGCTTTGGCTTCCAAAGCATTAACGGGGCTCCAGGATGTTCTCGAGGCTTCAACCTCGGCAGAACTACTGTTGCCATGCTCTGGGGTTCCGGCCGCTTCATCCGGCACCGATACCCAAGCATCGGCAGTGTCGATAGACCAGAGATTCTTGGCTATTGAACACAGTCTGGCGGCTCTTCTCATGGCCTCGATGCCCCTGAAACCACTTTAGACAATTCAACCGGTACTGGCACCGACTCCGGTACCGGCACCGACTGCATCAACATCGGCAGGTATTCTACCGGGACCGAGTCATGCGTCTCTATCTGGCATCGACAAGTTGGTACCGGACCACTCCGATGCCAACTTTGATCGGTACTGGTACCGTGCCTTGCACGATCACCCGGATCGGAGATATTTCGAACCCTCGGATGAGTCTGAAGACTCTGAAAGCTCTGCCGATACCAGAATACTTCTTCCTGAGGATTCTTCTTCTCCTCAGCATAGGATGTCTCCACCAGAGGATATGTCCTTTCAGGATTTTATACGAGATGTGGCCCGAGGTCTTTCCATCACAGTGGCTCCTGAAAAAGAGCCTAGGGCAAAGGAATTAGAAATCCTACAATACCCTAAAGCTCCCAAGGAGGCAGCTACCTTACCTATTCATGAGATCTTGCATGATCTTATGTTAAGGATGTGGGAAACACCTCTGACCACATCTCCTCACTCTCAAAGACTCGACACCATGTATCGAGTTCCTCCTTGTCCTGGGTTTCAGAAGACTCAATTACCACACCATTCCATTGTGGTGGAATCAGCCATGAGACAGATAAAGAGTGCAAAAAGACATGCATCTAATCCTCCATGATGTGAGTGTAGGACTCTTGACGCCTTTGGATGTCGATCCTTCCAGGCTTCCATGCTTTCTGCTAGGTTCAGTTCCTATATCTTGTATATGGGAATGTTCCTTAAGGAGGCCACAGGAGACTTAGAGCTTATGAGCCCTCTCCTTCCTGATGATAAAAGGCAGGATTATCTTGCTCTTGTTAAACATGCTCAGGATGTTTCCAAGTTTGTGAATCATGCAGCCTTTGACGGCTTTGAATGCATAAGCAGAAAATCTGCTATTGCCATAGGTGCACGTAGAATTGCCTGTCTCCAGGCATCTGACTTGGAAATCTGGGTACAGGACAAACTGGGTAATATACCTTGCACAGGAGAATATCTCTTTGGCAAGAATTGGCAGGAAAAAGCTAATGAGATAGATGCTGACAATATCACTTTGGATAGATTGTCTAAAACTACAGCTGATCCTGCGAGGAAAAGATCCTCTAAGAAACCATTCTTCAGCAAGAAGAAAAAGTTTTATCCCTCCTATACCCAGCAGGGACATCGTTTAGGTCAGCCTGCCCAAAAGGGACAGCAGCAACAACCTAGGCAACAAAGGAAGCCAAAAGCAGCTAAGCCTCAACCGGCTCAGCAGATTCAGCCTCCACAGGGGCTTTGACTCCTGTCTAGAGAACTTTGCCTTCCTGGCCCTGAACTGCCCAGAACCCTCCACCATCCCAGGAAGGTTATGTCATTTTGCCCCCAGATGGGGTCAGATAACAGCAGAAAATTGGACTCTGTCTATTGTAAGAGAGGGGTACAAGCTTCATTTCCTCAGCATGCCCCCTCCTACAATAGTAAGACAGTTCAATTCTCAGACCTCTCTCAATGACCGGTTAGGTCAAGAAGTCACTATGCTCCTTGCTCAAGGGGCAATAGACGAGGTACCCAATCCCTAACGGGGTACAGGGTTTTACTCCCCCTATTTCCTTATTCCAAAGAAAACAGGAGGACACAGACCCATTCTAGACCTCAGAGAATTGAACAAATTCCTGTTCAGAGAGAAGTTCAAAATGATTTCTCTAGGAACTCTGCTGCCATACCTTCAGAGTCAGGATTGGCTTTGTTCTCTAGATCTCAAGGATGCGTACACTCATGTTCTCATCCATCCAACTCACCGAACGTTCCTTCGATTCCTGTTTTAAGGGAAGCACTACCAATACAGGGTACTTCCTTTTGGCCTGGCTTCTGCACCAAGGGTGTTCACAAAATGCATGGCTGTGGTAGCAGCATTTCTCCGCACCCTAGGAATATTTGTCTTCCCTTACTTAGACGACTGGCTCATTCGAGCCCCTTCAGAGCCAGAGGCCAGGGTTGCTCTGTCTCGCACAATGTGCATCCTTCAGTATTTGGGACTTGTCATAAACTTTCCAAAGCCCAACCTTGCTCCCACTCAATCCCTAGAGTTTATAGGAGCTCTTCTGGATACCAGACAGACAAGAGCCTACCTTCCACAGCCCTGCTGCCTTTGCATTGTGCAGTTAGCTTCCCAAGCAGTGCTAAAACCTCACCTCACTGCTCGGAAAATGTTACAGTTGTTAGGCCACATGGCATCCACCATGCATGTGCTTCCTTATGCTTGCCTCCATTTGAGGGCAGCCCAGTGGACCTTATCCACTCAGTGGACTCAGGCGTCAGGTTGCCTGTCAGAAAAATAGCAAACTAAGATCGCCTTATTTTGTCCCTCCAATGATGGCAGTCACCCAAAAATCTTTTGGTGGGGTCTCCTTTTCAGCAACCCCCACCCAAGCCACTCTAACAACAGATGCTTCACAGGTGGGTTATCTCTCTTTTGTCTCAGCTATAAACTCAACTGGAGAGGGACAGTTGGGAAAGGCGGGAAGGCAGCACGCAGGCACTGTGGGATGTTCCCAAAAACTTTCCTATTGGACGCTGGGGAGCGTTCCTGCGCAGGCTCCGTCGGTACCAACGATACCCATATGTGAAGACTAAATTCCTGCTGTTCCCAGAGATCACCTGTTACAGGTGAGTAACTGTGCTTTCCAGGGACAAGGAAATGCCTACAGTATCTGATTGTAACTCACCTTGAACTTCTACTGGAAAGGCATGAGCTAAATACTAAGGGGGACATATTCAAAGTGATTTAACTGGTCAGCAGACTTGCTAACCAGTTAAGCTGCGGTCAGCAAGATATTCAGCAGCATTTATTGCTTTATTTATATTTAGTTCACATCTTTCTGGTAGTAGATCAAGACAAGTTACATTCAGGCACAGTAGTTATTTCCCTGTCCCTGGAGGGCTTACAATCTAACGGGCCGATGCAGTAAGACTAGCACGCCCTTTGTGTGCAGATAACGCAACTTATATGCACAAGTTCCACCACACGAAATGCAGAAAAGAGCTTGACACGTGCATATAGAGGGAGTAAAAGCATGCGCATACAGCAATACCAAGCGTATTTAAATCATATGCAAATGCGCTGCACATTTTAAAATGAGATGGTAATAAGATCTGCACCCGATGCAGAGAAATGTGTAGAGGATTAAATAACCAGCAAGAGTGCCAATATCTCTACTCCTGGTCTGAGGTGTCTTAAACATCTTGCGCGTGAAGGGAAAGACTGTTTCAGGGTATGTACTAGTGAACAGTTACCTTCGATGTGAAAACTTTTGGCGTGTATCTTTCAGCGTATAAGCTAAAATTCAGCATTCAAGAACAAATGTCTTATGCTTCTTATCCTTGTGTGTTTTTTGGACTCACTTATATCATTCTCCATTTACTGTTAGGTCTCTTTTGTGATTTCATAAAAATATGTTTTTGGGTGAAATAGTATTAGTTATTATGTGGTGAGCGCCAAAAGAACCTGCACGTCCTGTACGCATAACGTGAGCATTTGACATTTATGAGATGCGTACATGGCCACTTGTAGTGCATCTCTTGTTTGCAAATGCATTGGCTCCCCTCCTTTCAACTTTATGCCAATGTTTTGTCCACAGCTCATTTGCATACATGCCCTGTGCTGCATAACGGCGCTGAAGTCTTGCGCTATGAAAACGCACACGCAGCATGACTTCAGCGCCGGTTTTCTGCATCATCTTGTAAGTTTGTAGCTGAGGCAGTGGAGAGTTAAGTAACTTGCTCAAGGCCACAAGGAGTACCAATAGGTTTCAAACCCTGGTCTTTCTGGTCCCAGACTGCTGCCCTGAGCTCTAGGCTACTCCTCCATCCCATTAAACCATTTTGTGCTGCTGAATATCCCCTGTTAACTGTTTTGTATCAGGACATTTCTAGAATTAACCGATCAGCAGCGATATTCATCCACTGGCTAGTTAACTTAAACCAGCAAAAGTTAGGAAGAAAAACGGCTGGCTTAACCTTACCCAGTTTAGCTATCTGGCCAGTGGCTGAATATCGCCACTGACCGATTAGCTAAAATGCTAACCCGGAAATTTAATGCCAGTGGCCCCATTTTAAATATTCGGGCATAATTTAAAGTGGGGATGGCCAACTGCTTTAACAGTGCTGGCCACCTCTGCTGAATTTACCCTTCTAGATAAATATGAAAAACTAGCTACATCATACTGCACAGAGTATGTTCTGATGTTACCAGGGATCCTGCTTATTATAAAGGAAGTGCTGAGAGAGTAGGTAACATAGGTCATAAGCTACCTGGATACACATCCTACCTCCCCTGAAAAGGACTGGATAATAGAGGAGCAAGGAGTAAGTTAATCCTTGCTATGTTAGAAACATAGAAACATGACGACAGAAAAAGACCACATGGCCTATCGAGTCTGTCCTTCCATATCAACCACAACAACAGTCCCCTTTTTTCTTTTAGAGATCCTCTGTGTTTGTCCCATGCTTCTTTGAATTCAGATACTGTCCTCATCTCTACCACCTCCACTGGGAGACTATGCCAAGCATCTACCACTCTTTCTGTAAAGAAATATTAACGCATATTACTCCTGAGTCTATCCCCTTTCACCCTCATCCTATGTCCTCTCATAGCAGAGCTTGCTTTCCATTAAAAGAGGCTCTCCTCCTGTGCATTTATGCCACAGAGGTATTTAAACGTCTCAGTCATACCACCTCTATCCCGCCTTTCCTCTAAAATATACATATTAAGATCCTTAAGAATATCCTCATATGCTTTATAATGAAGACCACTAATTATTTTAGTAGCCACCCTATGTACCGACTCCAGCCTATTTATATCCTTTTGAAGGTGTGGCCTCCAGAATTGCACACTATACTCCAAATGAGGTCGCACCAAAGACTTATACAGAGGCACTATCACCTCCTTTCTTCTGCTGGCCATTCCTCTCCCTATGCACCCAAGCATCCTTCTAGCTTTCACCATTGCCTTTTCTACCTGTTTAGCTACTTTAAGATCATCAAACACAATCATGCTTAGATCCCACTCTTCTTTTGTGGACAAAAGTACTTCACCCCTTTATTATATCTCTCCTTTGTATTGCTGCAGCCCAAATGTATGACTTTGAATTTTTTAACATTAAATCTCAGCTGCCAAATTCTAGATCATTCTTCAAGCTTAGCGAGATCCCTCCTCATATCTACATCTTCCTGGGTGTCTACTCTATTGCAGATTTTGGTATCATCCACAAAGAGGCAAACCTTAGCCGACAGCCCTTCCGCAATATCACTAACAAAGATGTTAAAAAGAATCGGACCAAGGACAGATCCCTGAGGCACACCACTGGTAACCTCCTTCTCCTCATAGTAAGTTCATAACATAAGATATGCCATACTGGGTCAGACCAAGGTCCATCAAGCCCAGTATCCTGTTTCCAACAGTGGCCAATCTAGGTCATATGTACCTAGCAGTTTCCCCAAAAGACACAGGTTCCACAATGCTTGTACTGGGTCAAGCATTGATATCCTGTGTCCCTTCTTAATAATGGTTTATGGACCTTTCCTCCAGGAAATTGTCCAAACCTTTTTTAAACCCAGCTATATTAACAGCCTTTACTACATTCTCCGGTAACAAATTCCAGAGTTTGATTACACGTTGAGTGAAAAAATATTTTCTTTTATTAGTCTTAAATAGTTTACCCTGTAACGTCATTGCATGTCCCCTAGTCTTTCTATATTCTGATAATGTAAACAATCGATCTACGTTTACCCGTTCCACTCTGTTCATTAATTTATAGACTTCTATCATATCTCCCCTCAGCCATCTCTTTTCCAGGTTAAAGAGCCATAAGAACATAAGAACATAAGATATGCCATACTGGGTCAGACCAAGGTCCATCAAGCCCAGTATTCTGTTTCCAACAGTGGCCAATCTAGGTCATATGTACCTAGCAGTTTCCCCAAGAGACACAAGTTCCACAATGCTTGTACTGGGTCAAGCATTGATATCTTCGGTCACTTCTTAATAATGGTTTATGGACCTTTCCTCCAGGAACTTGTCCAAACCTTTTTTAAACCCAGCTACACTAACAGCCTTTACTACATCCTCCGGTAAGAAATTCCAGAGTTTGATTACACGTTGAGTGAAAAAATATTTTCTTTTATTAGTCTTAAATAGTTTACCCTGTAGCTTCATTGCATGTCCCCTAGTCTTTCTATATTCTGATAACGTAAACAATCGATCTACGTTTACCCGTTCCACTCCGTTCATTAATTTATAGACTTCTATCATATCTCCCCTTAGCCGTCTCTTTTCCAGGTTAAAGAGCCCTAACCTTTTTAGCCTTTCTTCATAGGAGTATTCTTCCATCCCCTTTACCATTTTGGTGGCTCTTCTCTGTACCTTTTCTAAAATCGCTATATCCTTTTTAAGATACGGTGACCAGAATTGCGCACAATATTCAAGGTGCGGTCTCACCATGGAACGATATAGAGGCATTATAATATCCTTTGTTTTATTTTCCATTCCTTTCCTTATGATACCTAGCATTCTATTTGCTCTCTTGGCCGCCGCTGCACACTGGGCCGAGGGTTTAAACATGTTATCCACAATGACGCCTAAATCTTTTTCTTGGGTGGTGGTTCCTAATGTGGAACCTTGCATCGTGTAACCATAGTTTGGGTTGTTCTTCCCTAGGTGCATAACTTTGCACTTGTCCACATTAAATTTCATCTGCCATTTTGATGCCCAGTCTTCCAATTTATCAAGATCCTCTTGCAATTTTCCACAATCCTCTTGGGTTTTAACAACTTTAAATAGTTTGGTGTCATCTGCAAATTTGATAACCTCACTCGTTATTCCACTTTCCAGGTCATTTATGAATATGTCAAAAAGCAGTGGACCCAGCACAGATCCCTGGGGTACACCACTATTCACCTTTCTCCATTGGGAAAATTGGCCATTTAGCCCTACCCTCTGCGTTCTATCTTTTAACCAGTTCCTGATCCACAATAGTACACTGCCTCCTATCCCATGACTCTTTAGTTTTGCCAAAAGTCTCTGATGAGGGACCTTGTCAAAGGCTTTCTGAAAGTCCAGATACACTATATCAACTGACTCACCTTTGTCCACCTATTTATTCACACCTTCAAAAAAACATAACAGATTAGTAAGACAAGATCTTCCTTGTCTAAAGCCATGTTGGCCGTCTCCCATTAGGCCATGACTATCTACATGCTGAGTAATTTTATTCTTTATGATGGTTTCTACTATTTTTCCCGGTACTGACGTCAGGCTCACCGCTCTGTACTTTCCCGGATCACCCCTGGAACCCTTTTTAAAAATTGGCGTTACATTGGCGATCCTCCAATCTTCAGGTATTACAGATGATTTTAATGTACATTCACAGATTACTAATAGCAGGTCTGCAATCATATTTCAGTTCTTTCAACACCCTTGGATGTATACCATCCGGCCCAAGTGATTTGCTACTCTTTAGTTTATCTAATAGTTGTAATACATCTTCCTGATGTATCAATATTTCCTTCAATTCTTCCGCACCTTTAAATACCACTTCAGTCATGGGTAACATCCCAACATCTTCCTCAGTAAAGACCGAAGCAAAGAATTTGTTTACCTGTATCCTTTGTCACCTCCCACTCATCCAATTTCTAACACAAGTAGTAACTTTAGGATCCATCCCTAGGGTGCTTCGTTTGTTTATAAGTCGGGAATGGCTATGAATCATATTTATTTATTTTATTTATTTATTTAACATCTTTTTTTTATACTGTCTTTCTACTAGTCAAGACATTTTCCAGATAACTCAGTGCAGTAACGTTAACATTTGAGCAGTAAGGTGCACATTACAGATAAACAATCATCAAACCTTTGAGGTATAACTACTTACAATGTGTTGATAGGGTGTGGTTATCACTTAGCTGGGTGTTCCTTGTTCGGTATTTGATCCATAATACTCTAAGAACAGAGTTTTTAGGTTTTTGCAGAATTGGTTGGTTAACTGGATGGATCTTAATTGTGGTGACAGTGAGTTCCAAAGGTTGGGAGCATATAGTGAAAATGCCCTGCTGTTAGTTCTTTGGCTGCATGAGGGTTTGTTTGTGGGTATTTTCAGCCAGTTGATTGTAGCTCTTTTCCTGGGTCTTTCAGAGTTGTTGTTCATTACTAGGGGAGCGAGGCTGTCTGCTGATTGTTTATTCAAAATTTTGTGGGTGTGTAGAATGATTTTATATTTGATTCTGCTTGTAATGGGAAGCCAGTGAAGCTGTATGAGAGGCGGGGTAATGTGAACCTGTTGAGATTTCGCCAATATGGTTCTAGCTTCTGTATTTTGAGCTAGTTGTAGGGGATATAGCATGCTCTTGGGAAGGCCCTGGTAGATGGAATTGCAATAATCATATACTGGGGTGATTACTGCTTGACAAACAGCTCAGAAATCCATTGGGGAGAGGAGTTTGTGTAGGTTCCTTAAGGTGCGAAACTTGAAGTGGACAGATTTGGACATTCAGCTTATTCGTGGCTGAAAGTTCTTTGTCGAGTGTGATGCCCAGATAATTAATTTGGGTTTTGACTGAGAGTGGGGTATTGTTTATTATGATTGAGGTTGGAGGATTAAAATGCTTGATTTCTGCGATTTTTCTGACTTGTTGTGATTAATTTTGAGATTGTGTTCTTTAAGCCAGAGGTTGATTGCCGAAAAACTGTTGGAGATTTTGGTATAGTCTGGTGAATTTGTGGAGAAGGGGGTGAAGATCATTATGTCATCTGCATATATTAAGTAGTTGACATCAGGGTGTTTGATGATTTCACAGAGGGGTTGTAAGTTAATATTAAACAGGAGTGAGGAGAGTGCACTCCTTGGTTGAGGGGGAATGGTGCAGATGTGAGGGTGCCAATTTTGATATGATGTACACGGTCTGATAAGTAGGAGTGGAACCATTTCAGGGGATTTCCTTGAATTCCTATATTGCAGAGTCAATTTAGTAGGAGTTGATGTGAGACAGAGTCAAACACAGCTGCTATGTCCAGGAAGATGAGTATAAAGCCTTGTGTTATGATTTCAGTGCCTTTAATCAGTGTGTTGAGCAGGGAAATCATGAGGGTTTCCACAATGTGTTAGGGGTGGAATCCATGCTGGTGAATGTCTAGAGCAGGAGTGGGCAAACGTTTTGACTCGAGGGCCGCAATGGGTTCATATATTGGACCCGGGGGCCGGACCAAGAGTAGATGGACGGTGTGTATGTGTGAATTAATATAAATTAAATTTAAATTTGTAACATTAAATGTTTAGATTAATTTAAGGTAGAAAAGCATAAAAAGAGTTATTTTACAAAACTTTTATGCAATGTATTTCTTTCATAAAATAGTACCTTCAATTTTAGTGGGAACAGTGTTGTTGGTCTCCCTTTTTTGTTAAGGCATCAAAGTCAGGAGATAGCTTTGTTGTTGCAATTCGCAGAATAGATCTGAGGTGTTGGTCAGTTAACTGGGATCTGTGACGGGATTTATTGATGTTCATGACGCTGAACGTCTGCTCACACATGTAGGTCGAGCCAAACAAGGCCAGAATCTTCTGTGCCATCCCCCGGAGGTTTGGAAAACAGTCATCTTTAAGTGAGGCATAGAACTCTTTTAGTGGAAGAGAGTGGAAGTTCTCCTTTAAGATTGCATCAGATTGAAGATCGATTAGTTCCAATTGCACTTCTTGTGGTGCTGTTTCTGGGTCTTGTGACAAGGGACAGGCCACCAGCTGAAGTGACTTTTCAATTTTTTCCAAATCTGAAAACCGACGGCAGAATTCTTCATGCAGGTTATTCAGTGATTTGCTATATTTATTCACATTTTGGATGGCCTTTTCCTGTGTGGCTAGTGTGGGAAAATGAGAGAAGTTTTTCTTTGAAATTTGCCTAGAAAAAAAAGTCAACTTGGCTTTGAAGGCATTTACATTACTATACATGTCATGAATATACAGGTTTTTTCCCTGTAGCTTGACGTTAAGCTCATTCATGTGAGAAAAAATGTCAACAGCAAACGCAAAGTCACACAGCCAATTCTTGTCGCTCAGCTCTGAAAAATCATCAGACTTCCCCTTTAACTCCAAAAATGTATCAATCGCTTCTTTAAGATCCCACACTCGTTTAAACATTTTGCCCAAACTCAATCAGCGGACACGAGAGTGGTAAAGCAAGTCTTGGTGGTCTGCGTCGGTTTCCTCCAGAAATGCAATGAACTGACGGTGCTGAAGTCCCTTTGCTCGTATGCAGTTAACAAGCTTTATAACTGGATTCACAACATGACTAAGCTGTAATACAGATTTACACAAAGATTCTTGGTGTATGATGCAGTGGAAAAAAATAACTTCTTGCTCAGGGTTTTCCTCTTTCACTTTATCCTGAATTCTTTTCAGCAATCCCACATTTTTTCCAGTTAAATTTGGAGATCCATCCGTAGTGACATTAGCAAGTTTACTCCAAGGTAGCTTCATACTCTCGATGACAGCAGACACCCGGTCATACAAATCTTCTCCCCGTGTTTTTCCTTTAAGTGGCTCCATGGCCCAAAACTCCTCTGTTATTTCAAAACTGTCGCTAATCCCTCGGATAAAAATTAAGAGCTGAGCTGTGTCTTTTATGTCTGTACTTTCGTCCAGTGCTAGCGAATATAATTTAAAGGACTCTACAATATTATTTAACCTGTTTGTTATGTCTTCATCAATCAGTTCCACACGACGAGTCACTGTCCTACGTGATAAACTGAGTTTTTCAAATTTGTCTTTGCTCTCTGGACACAAAAGACCTGCGGTCTCTATCATGCATTCTTTCAAAAACTCTCCTTCAGAGAGGGGTTTACTAGCTTTTGCTAATTTGAATGAGAGCATAAAACTTGCTTTGGTACTTGACTCTTGAATCGCAGTTTGTCTGTGAAATAAATTTTGCTGAGCCTGTAATTTAGCCATCAACCTCCGAGCTGTAGACCCCCGTTCCTGGGGCAACTGCTTGCTAGCATAGTTAGCATGCTTCGTGGCAAAATGATGGCTGATATTATATTCTTTGAAAACCGCAACAGTTTCCTGGCATATGAGACATACAGCCATTGATCGGACTTCCGTAAAAAAATATTTTGCTATCCATTCCTTATTAAACACTCTGCATTCACTGTCCACTTTTCTTTTCTTTGCCCCACTCATTTTGGGATTCTGCACTACACTAGCCGGCCATCGCGAGATTATGCTGCGTCCTCTAGAAAGTGAAGTGAATAAATGAATAAATTAGCTAGCGCTCCGCGGGCCGGATTAAAAGGTCCGCCGGGCCATATACGGCCCGCGGGCCGTAGTTTTCCCATTCCTGGTCTAGAGGATGATGTTCATCCAAGTGATCTTGTAGCTGCTCTTGAACAGCTTTTTCAATAATTTTAGCCATGAATAGGATACTAGAGATTGGCCTGTATGATGCTGGGCAAGCAGGGTCCAGGATTGGTTTCTTTAGGATGGGACGGATGGAGGATTGCTTGAGTGGGAGGGGAAGAGATCCTTGTGTTAATGAGTCATTTATCATGTTGCATATGTAGGGTATGAGTTGCATCTTCTCCAACTTAATCCAGGACACAGGGCAGGGGTCAAAGTGGGAAGGTGGTAGTGTTGATTTCTTAAAGTATACTGCCAGTGTACTTGAGGTTGAACTTGTTCCATATGTGCTCCTGGTTTGAGTCAGCAGCTGAGGAGGGGAGCTCGAGCAGAGGGTGTGTCTGGCGCCTGTGGTTAGCTTGAAGATGTTGAGCCATCTGCTGTGGGTTTATTGGAGGCTTCATGTTTGTTATTGTGGAGTTCTTTATGAGCGAATTAGCTATATCAAATAATTCCCTTGGCTTGTTGATAGAAGTCTTAATGAGGTTTGTATAGTATTCTTGCTTTGTTTTGTAGGTGATGTCACAGTATTTATTTAGCTCCTGTATGTACAATGTTTGCGTGTTGGTGTTATTGGAGGCTTTCCATTTGTACTCTGTTCAACATAGTTTAGATTTCTGGTCTTTTAGGTCCTTGGAGTACCAGGGGGATGTATTTGGGCATTTACATTTATGGACCATAAGTGGTGCTTTAGCAGTGGCTGAGATGGTGGTGCTCCACTTGGATATTAGAGAGTCTATGTGGGCATCTGGGGAGTGAGAATCAAGCATCAGAGTAATTTTGCTGATAAAGTCCTGGCTGTTAAATGGAAGGAACTTGCGAGAAGTGTAAGTGGTTTCTGTTTGTTGTTTTTGCATTTTTTGTTGGGCGAGTTCAAAGGTGATTTGATGATGGTCAGACCAAGGGATTGGTAATATATAGATGGAGGTTGCCGTGAGGTTGGTGCTGTGTGCTGGGAAGATAGGGGCAAATATGAGGTCCAGTGTTCCACCTTTAATGTGAGTGGAGGCAATTTGTGCAATTGGAGGTCCTTCATGGCATCTATGAATCCTGTTGCTTGTTGTTTAGTTAGTGAGGCTAGGTTGAAATATCCTAGCAGGATGTGCATGTTCTGGTTACTGGTATAAGTTCATATTGCATCAAGGATAGCAGAGAGATTATTTGGGCTGGAGGAGGGTGATCTGTAGATCAGATTGAGTGTGTGTTGTTTGTTTAAGATGGTGATCATTTCCAGGATGTGTGTGGAGGTAAGCTCTACATTGTTGAATTGAAGTAGCTTATTTGTAAGGATGCAGACCCCTTCCACCTCTTCCTGAAGTTCGTGGGCAGTTGTGGATGTTGTGGGTAGATGTATTTAGCTGATTTAGGAGCACTTTATCTGTTTCAAGGAACCAAGTTTCAGTAAGACACCGGATGTCAATGTTGTTGTCTTCGATGAGCTCTTTTATTATGTGGACTTTGTTTCTGCTTGATCTGGTGTTGATTAGGGTACGTTTAATGGTGCTGAGGTTTGCTCTGTGCTTGGGTTGGTTGGAGTCCGTTGTTGAAGTGCCGTGGAAAGATTTTGATGAGGTTGGAGTAATTAACTTGTCTTGGTGGGTGCCAGGAAGACCAAAGCTTGGGCTGTTTGATGTGTCCAGGGAAATAGAGGATTGGGATGGAGGCATAGTAGAGGGATGAGGTGCTGCCTGTCAGGATCGTGATGATTAGCCCGATTAGAGCTAGATATAAGCCTTGAAACTGCAAGTTGGTTGTGTGGCGGAAATGCTTCTAGCCCTTACTAGATTGTAGTAGTGCACTGGAAGTTGGTTAACTGGTCATTTGTCTGCTTCTGGATATGGGAACTTAATTATTGCGGGCTCAGTGTTAAAGCTCAGGTGCAGTGTGAAGCGGATAATAGAGATCCTGGTGTGTATAAGTGTTTTAGTAGAGCAGTACTGTATTTACATTTGTACATGTTACAGGTGTCATGCAGTTAAGTAGGTGGCTGAAATGCTGCCTAGAACTACATAAGAACATAAGATATGCCATACTGGGTCAGACCAAGGTCCATCAAGCCCAGTATCCTGTTTCCAACAGTGGCCAATCTAGGTCATACGTACCTAGCAGTTTCCCCAAAAGACACAGGTTCCACAATGCTTGTACTGGGTCAAGCATTGATATCTTGGGTCCCTTCGTAATAATGGTTTATGGACCTTTCCTCCAGGAACTTGTCCAAACCTTTTTTAAAACCAGTTACACTAACAGCCTCCGGTAACAAATTCCAGAGTTTGATTACACATTGAGTGAAAAAATATTTTCTTTAATTAGTCTTAAATAGTTTACCCTGTAGCTTCATTGCATGTCCCCTAGTCTTTCTGTATTATGATAACGTAAACAATCGATCTACGTTTACCTGTTCCACTCCGATCATTAGTTTATAGACTTCTATCATATCCCCCCTCAGCCGTCTCTTTTCCAGGTTAAAGAGCCCTAACCTTTTTAGCCTTTCTTCATAGGAGTATCCTTCCATCCCCTTTACCATTTTGGTGGCTCTTCTCTGAACCTTTTCTAATAACGCTATATCCTTTTTAAGATACGACGACCAGAATTGCACACAATATTCAAGATGCGGTCTCACCATGGAACGACATAGAGGCATTATAATATCTTTTGTTTTATTTTCCATTCCTTTCCTTATGATACCTAGCATTCTATTTGCTCTCTTGGCCGCCGCTGCACACTGGGCCGAGGGTTTTATTTATTTATTTATTTATTTACATTTCTTATATACCGCGCTATTGTAATCAGTGCGGTGTACAGTTGAACAAAATATACTACAGAGTGACAAGCCACAATGAGTTTACATTGAACAGGGGTAGCAAAACAGGGACGCAACCGGGGGAACTATTTACATATTATAATAATATAATAATAATAACTATTTACATATTATAAAACTTTCTGTGAGAGACATATATGGTTCGTTTGCCAGGGTGTGTAAGTGGGACATGGAGGGAGGGGAGGAGGGGCTGGTTAACCATTCTCTATGGGGGGCGGGGCTTTGGGGCAGTCAGGGTAGGAGGGCGGGGCTATGGGGCGGTCGGGGTAGGAGGGTTTAACATGTTATCCACAATGACACCTAAATCTTTTTAGTGGGTGGTGGTTCCTAATGTGGAACCTTGCATCGTGTAACCATAGTTTGGGTTGTTCTTCCCTAGGTGCATAACTTTGCATTTGTCCACATTAAATTTCATCTGCCATTTTGATGCCCAGTCCTTCAATTTATTAAGATCCTCTTGCAATTTTCCACAATCCTCTTGGGTTTTAACAACTTTAAATAGATTTGTGTCTTCTGCAAATTTGATAACCTCACTCGTTATTCCACTTTCCAGGTCATTTATGAATATGTCAAAAAGCAGCGGACCCAGCACAGATCCCTGGGGTACACCACTTTTCACCTTTCTCCATTGGGAAAATTGGCCATTTAGACCTACCCTCTGCGTTCTATCTTTTAACCAGTTCCTGATCCACAATAGTACACTGCCTCCTATCCCATAACTCTTTAGTTTTGCCAAAAGTCTCTGATGAGGGACCTTGTCAATGGCTTTCTGAAAGTCCAGATACACTATATCAACTGACTCACCTTTGTCCACCTGTTCATTCACACCTTCAAAAAAACATAACAGATTAGTAAGACAAGATCTTACTTGTCTAAAGCCATGTTGGCTGTCTCCCATTAGGCCATGACTATTGTCACCAGCAGGGGCTGGACTGTGGCCTAAGCTAGTAGCCAGACTGCTGGGCCTGACCTTTCTTATAGAAAGTTGTAGTTGTGAGTCAAGTGGTCAGGTTTTTCAAAAGGATTTTTATTCCCCTCCCGGGGTTGGATTTTCAAAAAGGTTATAATACAAAAACTGAGGATACAACCATACTTCTGGTAAACTGAAGAAAACTTAAACATAGCATCTTGCTTCAACAGAACTCATAAATCTCAGTATAAAGCTCATCCGATATGCTAGCTGTCTCTTCTTAGCTTTCTCAGCACTCACAAGGCATTCTTATCCTGGCTTCAGCACAAAGAGGAAATCATATCGGATAACAACAGCGTACAATCCATGGCTTCATCATATGGACTTTCAAAACCAGCCTCAGTAATCATAGGCTCACACTTTGCTTTATCATTTACACTATTTTCATTAGAACAGAAAGTTTGCACCGCTCTTAGTCCCGTATTTCTATCAGTGCTCTCTGAACAGCCTTCTTCACAGCAGGGCAAATAGCTGTCATAAAGCTGGTAATAGCAGGAAGGAGAAATACCTTTCTCTGAGTAAGCTTTATCCTTAAAACTCTTAAACTTCCTGCCTTTTACATTTGGCTGTAAACCATAACACTGTTCTCTTCTATTATGTGAGAATTTCTCTCTTGGAAATCTTTTGCAGGGTTTCACTGGCACACACTCTTCAGGGTCAGACATACACACATCTTCAATAGCATTTCTTTCCCTCTCTAGGGTTTGTAACTGTTTTAAGCTGCCATGCTTTTCAGATACATACGGTTTGCCTTCCACTGCCTCCCATTCATTCAGCACAGCCCGGTGCTTAGGAAATTCAAACTGCGTCACAGGTAAGTGCTTCTTACAGCTAACCTCTCTGTGGGAAACTCTCCATGTTTCTTTCTGGGAATTTCACTGTGGCTTCCTGCTAGACGTTCCAGGCAATTCTGACTCTGTGTCTGTATTTCCTGAATATTCTGAGCTTTCTTCTGAGTTCCTTGACTCTAGCCAGTTCCTTGTGCTTCTGCAATCCTGCAAGTCTCTCGTGTCTTGCCAGTCCCGCTCTGACTGCACTGAACATTTTTTATACAGCTTCTTGGGCGTTCCCTTGCACAGGTGAAAGCCGTTTTCATCAGCAGCTGGGGAATGCTTACTATCTAGGCGTGACTGCAGACCTCATGTCTGAGTTTGTTTACGTTGCCTATGGTAACTGGGAACCTTGTGACTTGCCTGCCTGTCAGAATCTAAACTGCAAACAGCAGATTTCTGTGCTTCTGAGGCAGAGGGCAGATCTTCCGTGTTACACTATCTACATGCTGAGTAATTTTGTTCTTTATGATGGCTTCTACCATTTTTCCCGGTACTGATATCAGGCTCACCGGTCTGTACTTTCCCGGATCATCCCTGGAACCCTTTTTAAAAATTGGCGTTACATTGGCGATCCTCCAATCTTCAGGTATTACAGATGATTTTAATGTACGTTCACAGATTACTAATAGCAGGTCTGCAATCTCATATTTCAGTTCTTTCTACACCCTTGGATGTATACCATCCGGCCCAGGTGATTTGCTACTCTTCAGTTTATCTAATAGTTGTAAGACATCTTCCAGATGTATCGATATTTCCTTCAATTCTTCCGCACCTTAAATACCACTTCAGTCATGGGTAACATCCCTACATCTTCCTCAGTAAAGACCGAAGCAGTGTGTAGAAGATTTTCTTGCTTGTAGTA
The DNA here is from genome assembly GCA_033557465.1 of Ichthyophis bannanicus. Classification (NCBI taxonomy): domain Eukaryota; kingdom Metazoa; phylum Chordata; class Amphibia; order Gymnophiona; family Ichthyophiidae; genus Ichthyophis; species Ichthyophis bannanicus. The sequence continues at coordinate 648,090,461 of CM066032.1, forward strand.
GCCACAGCGTGCTGGGACTCTTTGGGTGTGGGTGATCTGGGTCCCTGCATGTTGGTGACGTACTTGCTCTGCTGGGCTGTTTGTGGTCCTTTCCTAGGCGCCCATGCCTAAGGGCCCTCTGGTGAGGCTCTCAGGCGCGGGCACACCTGAGTGCGCTGAAGATTTAAACTGTGTCCTTTCGGCCCTGATTGGTCTCTGCTTCAGGGGCGGGGGATTCCCTCTTCCTGCTCCCCTGTGGCTGCCCACCGATTGGCGCTGCTGCCGATGATGGTGCATGAGCACGCTGAAGGTCATAAGGTCTTTGATGCAATGGTCGAGCCTCATAAAATCATGCAAGATACTATGCAGGTTTTTCTAGCACAATTCACAGGGCTCTGTAATCGCTCACATGGGAAAGGCAAGGAATAAAAGGGTGATTTTATTCATCCTCTTCTAATGGAATAAATATTATTCAATACAGAAAAGTGAAGAAGGAATTCTATACTGGGAAAATAGGTCAAAAATAAAACCTACATAGATGCACAATGATACGAGGAGGATGAGGCAATGCCTTTGGGATGGAACATTTACTTTTGATCTAATGGAGGTAGCATAACTCCCGAAAAATAGTCAAGAAGGGACTTCTGGGTATAAGTGTGGTTATCTGTGGGGAAAAGCCCCTTTGAAAATGACCCTCTTGCCCCTGCATGTGGGCAAAGCACAGCACTGCTTTTAAACTTGCATACATTTGCCAGCAGTGGAAAGCAATGGTGTCAGGGGTAGGGTGAGGTGAAGACATTTCATTTTGAAATGTCCATGTGCACATTACCCCATGTACACTGAGGAGACAATTTTCAAAAGCCCCTTTCTAGATAATTGCTAAGTTTATTCACATAAAGGCACTGAGAGTCTGGATAGTACCACTGAATATCTCCGCAAACTACTCTGGCACTATCTAGTTACTGCAGGGTGGTCTGTAGGCAGAGTGAGGGCAGTCAGCCCCTATCCAGATAAGCTAGATTGTTTAAACTTCTTTATGCTGATTTTTTTATTGAATTATTAGATTTAATAAAACAATATGATTATGAGAATTCTTCGATCCAGTCAACAGAATGTATTATTAATTTCATTTGGGTCGCTGGCTCATAAGGCAACTACCAGAGCCTAGAGAATAAATGGCTGAGGGGAAATATGATAGATGTCTATAAAATCCTGAGTGGAGTGGAATGGGTAGACGTGAATCCATTGTTTACTCTGTCAAAAAATACAAGGACTAAGGGACATAGTATGAAGTTTCAAAGTAGCATGGCAGTTCTTATGTTCTAGGATAAGGGCATTTTCTATTACTGGTGCAAGTAACTGGAAAAGGCTGCCTTCACGTATAAGTTTGCAAACTGATTATTTGACATTTCGGTAATTAGTAAGTTTATTTATTTTCTCAATAGGTTAAGGGATGTGTCCATATCTGATGGGGATATGAGATTGGGGTGATTTTATATGAAATACACTTTTATTGCTGCTTCTATTGTAATCTTTTTTGTCACCAATTTAGGTCTGCTTTTATTATGCAACTCCCTTACAAGTTATATGATAGATGGGAACTAAATGAAATGAATGTGATGAAATGGTGATAATCAGCCACTATCTGGATAAGTTATGTTGGTAGCTTGAGCTGCCGAAAAAGCTGATCTTTTATGGAAATCGACACATTCCGGATAAGTGTCACAATTATCCTGATAGTGGATGCACAGTCGGGATACTCAGTGGCAGCCATCATCTGGATACTGCCACTGAATATCCAGAGGATATTTAAATGCTACAGAAGACCACCATGGCATTTAAATGCCTGTATATTGGCTCCTATGTCTGCAACGTATGCGGGAGAAAGTATCCCAGCAACCGGGGCCTGTGCAAGGAATGGAGGTGCCCTAGGCAGGTTCTCCACCCTGCCACCCCCTCCATTGCCCCACCCCCCTTGCCGTCACTTCCACCTCTCTCCAGGATCAGCAATGGCAGCAATGGTTCAAACATCATGATGCAGCGCTTACTTAAAGGCTTCAGTGCTGCATCACGGTTTCCATGTGCCGCTTTTGCCTCCCTCCAATGCAGACTTCCTATTCAGAAATGGCAGGTAGGAGCACATGGAAATCATGATGCAGGGCCAAAGCCTTTAAGTAAGTGTTGCACTGTGGTTTTTGAGCATCCCCGGAGGGCCTAGTTTGCCTGATGGTAGCACTGGCTCTGTCACCAACACTGACCCCTGATAGGCACTATGGGGAGTTTCCTTTTGAAAATCAGCTTGCAGTCCTGTGGTACAAAGTAAGCAAGCAGCCCGTGGCCTTTCCAAACTTCCCCTCCTATGTATTACGTCCAATAGGGAGCATGACCTTTATTTACGCAGATTGTAATTACATTTTGAAATTGCTGGAGCCTGATGCAAGAAGAAACCTTCAATGTTATACTGAATATTATTCTGATTATATAATAAATTAATGAACTAAAGGGCAAATTAATCATATGCAATATCTTGATTTCAATCTTGTTTCTCTTTTCCCTATCCCTCTGTGAGACTTAATTTCTTGCTCCAAAGCACTCTGCTTACCAATTTGAAAGGTCTATCGATAATCACTCTGGTTGTACAAATCTTGGGGCCAGTGGAAAACAGCTAGAAGCAAATAGCTGTTTGGGCAGGCTAAGAAATTAAAATGTTTGCCATTCATCGATAAAGCAGAACCTGTGTGGAAAAGCAATGAATACAGCAAAAAGAGGCATTTCAGCACCACCTCGCTCTAAGTCATGGGATGCGTTTGTTACCTCATTTCCCAAAGCAAAAAGTTTCATTATCCCTTCATTGACACACAAAGTTAATCTGGTGACTACAGTCCCCTAAACCACACAGAGCATGCTCAGGTCATGATGTTAGCGTGAAGGATTTAGTGAAGTTTGAAGAATAGTCATGAATTTAGCAGCTGAGATTTAATTCTAAAAATGCAAGGTCATGCATTTGGGCTGCAAAAACCCAAGAGATCAGTAAAGTATAGGGAGTGAAGTACTTTGATGAATAAAAGGCGGGACCTGGAGCGATTGTATTGGATGAGCTTAAAGTGGCTAAACAGGTAGAAAAGATGATGGTAAAAGCCAGAATGATGCTTGGGTGAAGAGGAAGAGGTATGACTAGCAAGTGATAGCGTCTTGGTATAACTCTCTAGTGAGTACCAGGGCCGGCCCATCCATTGTGCGGGAATGTTGCCTGCACATGGTCCTGCGCCTTGGGGTTAAAGAGGGCATTTCCTGTCTCGGGCAAGAAAGGAAATGCTCCCGATACTCAGTGTGCTGGTAGACTCAACTTTAACAGAACTACGGGAAAGAAGGAAAATGCTGTTCTTTCTTGCGACTCTGCAGATCCGGAGCACTGGTCTTTGGGCCTCGGACCTCCCCAGCTCCCTCTGAAGCCAGTAAGTCAGGCATGGCACTCTTTGGGGGGGAGGAGGTTAGGACTGGTAATGGGCTGATAGGGGGGGGGGGCTAGGACCGGAAATGGGCTGATGGGGGGGCTAGGACTGGAATAGGCTGATGGGGGGTTAAGACTTGAATGGGCTGATGGGGGGGGCTAGGACTGGAAATGGGTTGATGGGGGGGGGGGAGGAGAGAGCTGCTGGCCCCGGAAGAAGACTGGGGGCTAGAACTAGAAATGGGCTGATGCAGGGGGATGAGAGAATGAGATTGGAGGGGCTGGAACTAGAAGGGAGCTGGTGTTGGAGGAGGACTAGCAGTGGGAGGGAATGGGGCTAGTGAGAGAAAAAAAGAAGATGGAGGAGTGATATGGAGAGAGGAAAATATATTTTGCGTGGGAGAGAAGAAAAATCTACGATTGGCTGGGTATTGGGAGAGTAAGTGGGGATTGAGGACAGAGTGGTGAAATTTGAGAGGATGAAAAAAGGAATAAAGAAAGAAATGGAGGAAAGACCAAAAGAAGAAAGATCAGTATGTTAAAGCAGATGTAGAGAGAGAATGGAAAAAAATAGAAGAGAGAAGAAAGGACAAATGGACAGCAGACAATGGAGAGTTAGCAGAAGCCATGAAGAAACCAGAAGAAAGTGACTGGAGCAATTGTGACTGAAAAATAAAATGCCCAAACAACAAAAGGTAGAATAATACTTTTTTATTTTGAATTTATTAATTGGAATATGTCAGCTCTGGGAAATGTGCATCACTAGCATTTTTGCATTTTGTTTAGTTACAAGAGGAACTTAATGTATAGTTTTATTTCTCCAGTGTTGTTGTACATTCCAAGTTTGCCTTTGAGGTTTCCAGTTTAATTATTGTCTTCATATTTCTAAATTGTGATCCCTTGTTCTATGTTTGGTGATGGTCTGTGTTTTGCATGTATAACCGAGCTGAAGTATTCTCTTCATGTAGTTTCTATGTAAATGTCCCACTTGTTCTCTTTCCCCAGTAGGAGATGTACTGGTATACTCTGAGATGTATTGGTTTAATTTTTGCAGTGTTGCCTTTTGATAGATAGGTTTTGGTGCTTTTGATTTGCAGTGTTGCCTTTTTATAGGTAGGGTTTGGTAGTGCTGTTATGATATGGCGGGTTTGTTATGGGTTCTAAATGGGCAAGATGTATAGTACTTCCTAATGTGCCTGGCAGTTGGCACTGGAATATAGTAATGTAGAAATCTGGTAGTATTTCTTTATCCTCACTGCCCATGCAAATGGTATTCAGACACTCATTAAGAGACATGCTTACTAAAAATTAATGTGCATTCACAAATGTTAATGTGCGCTAAGTGCAGGAACACCCATTTATTTCTACTGTCACAATGGCACACAACGCACATTAATATTTAGTAAACATACCCCTAAGTCATTGCCAGGAGAAAAAAAGAGGCTTGTGAAGGGTTCCTTTGAAAGCCACCTAAAAATTTAGATGGGCAACATATACATTTTAAAGTAAAATAAATTAAATGTATGCAAATGAGATCCAGTGGATATGCATATAAGGCCCCACAATGAGTCTCCGCACATTGGCCTCACATCACCCTTGGGCCACTCCAGGTGAGTACTGTGTATAGTTTTGGAGACTATACCTTCAAAAGGATATAAACAGGATGGAGTCGGTCCAGAGGGCAACTATTAAAACGGTCAGTGGTCTTCATCATAAGTCATATGAAGATAGACTTAAAGATCTCAGTATGTATATTTTGAAGGAAAAGCAGAAGAGAGAAGATGTATTAGAGACATTTAAAAACCGCCATGGTATAAATGCACAGGAAGTGGCCCTCTTCCATTTGAAAGGAAGCTCCAGAATGAGTGGTCTTAGGATGAAGAGGAAAGGGGACAGACTCGGGAGTGATCTAAGGAAACATTTCTTTATGCAAAGTGTGCTGGATGTGTGGAACCGCCTCCCAGTGGAGATGTTGGAGATAAGAACTGTATGTGAATTCAAGAAAGCATGGGACAAATACAGAGGATCTCATGCGGAGTAGAAAAGATTGTAGAGCTTAACAGTTCTTATGGCTGGGGAGACTGGATAGGCCACATGGTCTTTAGCTGCCGTTGTTTTCTATGGTTCTTTGAGGCCAATATTCAAAACATTTAGCCAGTAGGAACTATACGGATAGTGCAGGGGTGGAGCCAGGGTATTGTCAGTGGATTTTTACTTGCTACCTATCCGGCCAACCTAGGCCAAATGAAAAGCTGGTCTAAGCTGCAAACCAAGTAGTGCCGATTGAAAATCCATTGACCGGATCCTGTATGTGCTGGCATTTATCTGGATAGTGCCACTCAGACCTACTGAGGTGTTTGAATATTAGCTTTCTCGAATATCGGCCCCCATATTTCTAACTGGATAATTTTTTTCAGTTAAAATTAGCAACCTGAATAACAAAGAGGGGCCTTAGCCTCAGAGTTTTATATGGGGTAATATTCATCCCCCCAGTGATAAGCATCTTTTTAAAATGCGAACTGCTATAGGTAAAAGAAATCTGGGGGAGAGGGGGAATTTTCAAAGGCATTTAGGCAGTTTGCAGGCAAAATAGAGCCAAGAAAAGATAGATACATACACACACACGAATACATTCAAATATACACACAGATACTCGCAAAGACCTATATGCACACACACACAAACAAAATACTGATACAGACATGTGCACAAGCACACACACCCCCATGTCCACCCATACAAAGCAGAGATACACATGCATGGAGACACACACACAAATATACGCACCAGTGTCCACCTATACAAAAGACAGATACAGCCATGCATACACAGAAACACAGATACACACGCACACCTTCACACACATACGCAAACACATAGAGGGGTAGGAAAGAATTCCATAAGGCATATTCCACACCCTTTTTCCACCACCCACATTCCCCCCTCCTGCTGCCCTCAATCCCTACTAGGCTAGCTCTTAGAGGTTTAGATGTATATTTAATTTTCTTTGTTGTAGACTCTACTGTGAAACCTAGTGACTGAACTTATAGTATGCTAGTGTTTGTTATGTCTACAGCAATACCTGTTGCACCTTATGGTTCAACTCTAAAATCCATTCTTTGAAATCTGTTGACAGTGACCTCTAATGGTTAGATATATTATCACACATGGTTTAATTTTGCTACTCCTTTCGAGTCAACAGAATGTTTGTGAACCATCCCATCTAATTTCCTTCCTGGTCAGAGACACACAGGGAGGTACACAGACACAGATGCAACATAGATACAGACATGCATAAGCACATGCCCCATCCTCCCCACAGCACGTGCATGCCCACACACACACATACACAGATACAAACAGAAATGCAGACACACATGCTCTCCTTCATTCCCTCCACACACATTAGGATTGCCAACTTTTTGAATGAGAAAAACAAGCTCCTGCAGCTACCCATGTTTCACCTCTAATCTGACTATTGCTTCACCACTTCCCTGCCCCCTACAAATAACTGCAAAGGGCAGCAGTGCAGGCTTTAGTGTCTGCAGGCCATATCAGGGGCGGAGGGGAGTGCAGGAGGTTACACTCTTCGGCCCCCATTGAGTCATAATTCCCTCCTCAAGCCCCCAACATACATGTGCTCTTCCATACAGTCTTAAATCCAAACATATATTCTGCTTCCACAGAACTCCCCCAGTTCCTTCCCCAACAATCTGTGCAGAGCAGAACTAGGACATTTCCCCATAAAATTTACCATACAAAAAGATTTCTCAATAACAGCAACACAAACCCTCTCTGTATCAGGCATATTGTGAATTAATACAAAAACATAATTCAAGACCAAGAGACAATGTACTGTACCTGCTCTAACTTCCAAAACGCACATAAGGACCCTACCTAGGAAAAGGCAGCAATGTAAATATTGCAGTGGGCTTTAGAGCATAACTAAACTTTTTAGGAAAACTGAAACTGTAGGCAGGGTCAGACCTACAAAAGGATCCCTAAATTTTCACCAAGATTGCCTGAGTACATGGGAGCCGTACACCAGGATTTAAAAGCACAGTCACTTGTCAACAATCATTTATTTAGTACAAGCAAAAACTGCAAGCACAGATACACAAGTGTCTGTCTGAGGGACCCAGGTGCGGACAGCGTTCTTAACCTCCAATACAGTGGTGGGGGCAAGAAGGCTGCCCGCTGAAGCTCTATAGGCACTCTCTTATATACATTCTCTGTCCCAGTGAATTCTGCTTGAATTACTGACGTCATTGGCCAAACTTGCAAAAAACCAGCAAAACCTGCTAAGTCAGAGAACTTCGGCCAGTGAGACCCCACCTATGTTTATCACCAAGCAACAGATAAACAACCGTTGGTATTTCAAGGTTTGCCTAAGGCCAGCTTATCAGAATCCCCCCTGTACATGCCTTTCCCTTTCTTGGAATTTCATCTTCTGGCACTTGTCTGTTATCTTCAGGGCCCAGAGATTGTATGTTAAAGGTCTTTGCTTCCAGCATGGCCTGTATTTGGTTAGCCTGTATTTCTTTGGGCCTATACACTCTGCACGCTCCCGTCCAAAGTGTCTAGTTCCCCGGGTTTTCTCATACAAGGCCACAAAATACTTTGATTCACTAGCCCACATGCATGTCTTCTTATGTCTTCCTGTGCCAATCATATGTTACTGTGTATATTTTCAGGCAGGTAAGGGTGCAATCATACAAAGCAAACCCATAGAGCAGGCTTGAAATCCAGACTTGGACTGATTATCCCTTCAAAACATAGAAACATGATGACAGAAAAAGACCACATAGCCTATCTTGTCTGTCCTTCCATATCAACAACTACAACATTCTCCTTTTTACCTTTAGAGAACCTCTGTTTGTCCCATGCTTCTTTGAAATCAGATACTGTCCTCATCTCTACCACCTCCACTGGGAGACCATTCCATGGATCCACTACTCTTTCTGTAAAGAGATATTTCCGCATATCACTCCTGAATCTATCCCCTTTCACCCTCATCCCATATCCCCTCCTAGCAGAGCTTGCTTTCAATCAAAAGAGGCTCTCCTCCTGTGCATTTATGCCATGGAGGTATTTAAATGTCTCAATCATATCACCTCTATCCCGCCTTTCCTCTAAGGTGTACATATTAAGATCCTTAAGTCTGTCCTCATATGCTTTATAATGAAGACCACTAACCATTTTAGTAGGTTTATGTTTATACCATTTCTTGATATACCGCCCAGGCTGAAGGGCATCAGAGTGGTTTACAATCACTATAAACAGGTACTGGATACATTCCCTCGTCCCCAAAGGGCTCATAATCTATGTGTACCTGAGACAATGGAGGGTTAAGTGGCCACCCTCTGTACGGACTCCAGCCTGTTTATATCCTTTTGAAGGTGCAGTCTCCAGCATTGCACACAATACTCCAAATGAGGTCGCACCAAATACAGAGGCACTATCACCTCCTTTCTTCTGCTAGCCATTCCTCTCTCTGTGCACCCAAGCATCCTTCTAGCTTTTGCAGTCGCCTTTTCTACCTGTTTAGCTACTTTAAGATCATCAGACACAATCACGTCTAGGTCCTGCTCTTCTTTAGTGGACAAAAGTACTTCACCCCCCTATACTATACTGTTCCCTTGGATTGCTGCAGCCCAAATGCATGACCTTGCATTTTTTAACATTAAATCTCAGCTTCAAAATTCTAGTCCATTCTTCAAGCTTAGCTAGATCCCTCCTCATGTTATCTACACCTTCCTGGGTGTCTACTCTATTGCAGACTTTGGTATCATCCGCAAAGAGGCAAACCTTACCCGACAGCCCTTCCGTTATATCACTAACAAAGATGTTAAAAAGAATCGGACCAAGGACAGATCCCTGGGCACACCACTGGTAACATCCTTCTTCTCAGAGTGAGCTCCATTTACCTGTACCCTTTGTTGCCTCCCACTCAACCAATTTCTAACCCAAGCAGTAACTTTAGGGTCCATCCCTAGAGTGCTCAGTTTGTTTATAAGTCGCCTCTGAGGAACGGTGTCAAAGGCTTTACTGAAATCTAAACGTACCACATCTAGGGCTCTCCCTCTGTCTAACTCCCTAGTCACCCAGTCAAAGAAATCAATCAGATTTGTCTGACAAGACCTGCCTCTGGTGAATCCATGCTGCCTCTGATCCTGTAATCCACTGGACTCCAGAAACCTCACTATTTTCTCTTTCAGCAGCGCTTCCAATAATTTACTCACCACCGAAGTTAAACTAACGGGCCTGTAGTTCTCAACCACATCCTTACTTCTGCTTTTGTGTAAAGGGATCACATGTGCCTCTCTCCAGACTTTTGGCACCACTCTGAACTCCAACAAGGCATTGAAAAGGTCAGTCAGTGGAGCTGCTAGAACATCCTCAAGTTCCCTCAGTATTCAAGGGTGCATCCCATCCGGTCCCATCACTTTGTCTACTTTAAGTTTAGCTAGTTTCTCACGAATACAGTCTTCTGAAAATTGTTCAAGATGCCCCTCACTTCTGTTCCTGTTTGTGTGTGTTTTCTGAGGTCCTGCTCCTGGTTCTTCTGTCAACACAGAACAGAAATATTTGTTAAGCAATTCCGCTTTATCCTCATCAGCTTCTACATATTACTCCCCTTCACCCTTGAGTCTGACAATACCACTTTTGCCCTTCCTTGTCTAACATATCTGAAAAATGTCTTATCCCCCATTTAACTGCACTGGCTATTTCCTTCTCTTTTTGAATCTTTGCTTTCCTGACTACTTTGCTAGCTTCTCTAAATTTTTCCAAATATAGATGCCTGTCTTCCTCTCTCCGTGATCTCTTGTATTTTATGAACAAGCCAGATTAGCACACATTCCTAAATAAAAATTCCATGCTAACAGAATGCCCAACCTTGGTCGCATATACAGAACACAGATAGACCTTCACCAAATAAAAAAAACATATAGAAAAGTGATATCAGAAATATGTAGACGCAGATTAACCTGAAACTTCAAAAAGCCAGAGGAAGTGAAAGAGATGCATTTCTCTCTGCACTGTGCAAAAGAAAAGACATCAGATGTCAAAAATGGTGTTAGGAGGGATGCAACCAACATAACTGCCCTCAGGCACCACACAAGAAAGGGCACTCAACCTATATAAAGCTGCAGAAGGCACAGTTTGCTGGTGGGCTTTATAGTCCCCTCCCAAATTTTTGCCCTGCACTAGGCCTCAGCCATTCTAACAGTGGTCCTGGCAGATGTAAATTTGAAAAACTGACATATTCCTCTCACTAAATTGAAACTAAAATTCAGTTTCTATCTTTGTTGTCTGGTAATTTTATTTTTGAATCATATCATCATGGGATAAGAGGCAGTGTACTATTGTGGATCAGGAACTGGTTAAAAAATAGAAAGCAGAGGGTAGAGCTAAATGGCCAATTTTCCCAATGGAGAAAGGTGAATAGTGGTGTACCCCAGGGATCTGTGCTGGGTCCGCTGCTTTTTGACATATTCATAAATGACCTGGAAAAGGGAATAACGAGTGAGGTTATCAAATTTGCAGATGACACAAAACTATTTAAAGTTGTTAAAACCCATGAGGATTGAGGAAACGTCCAAGAGGATCTTAATAAATTGGAAGACTGGGCATCAAAATGACAGATGAAATTTAATGTGGACAAGTGCAAAGTTATGCACCTAGGGAAGAACAACCCAAACTATGGTTACACGATGCAAGATTGCACATTGGGAACCAATACCCAGGAAAAAGATTTAGGCATCATTGTGGACAACATGTTAAAACCCTCCGCCCAGTGTGCAGCGGCGGCCAAGAGAGCAAATAGAATGCTAGGTATCATAAGGAAAGGAATGTAAAATAAAACAAAGGATCTTATAATGCTTCTGTATCGTTCCATGGTGCGACTGCACCTTGAATATTGTGTGCAATTCTGGTCACCGTATCTTAAAAAGAATATAGCGTTATTAGAAAGAGCCACCAAAATGGTAAAGGGGATGGAAGGATACTCCTATGAAGATAGGCTAAAAAGGTTAGGGCTCTTTAACCTGGAAAAGAGATGGCTGAGGGGAAATATGATAGAAGTCTATAAATTAATGAACGGAATGGAATGGGTAAACATAGATTGATTTTTTACGCTATCAGAACATAGAAAGACTAGGGGGACATGCAATGAAGCTACAGGGTAAACTATTTAAGACAAATAAAAGAAAATATTTTTTCACTCAACATGTAATCAAACTCTGGAATTTGTTACTGGAGGATGTAGTAAAGGCTGTTAGTGTAGCTGGGTTTAAAAAAGGTTTGGACAAGTTCCTGGAGGAAAGGTCCATAAACCATTATTAAAAAGGGACCCAGGATATCAATGCTTGACCCAATACAAGCACTGTGGAACCTGTGTCTTTTGGGGAAACTGCTAGGTACGTATGACCTAGATTGGCCACGGCTGGAAACAGGATACTAGGCTTGATGGACCTTGGTCTGACCCAGTATGGCATATCTTATGTTCTTATGCAGTAGCAGTCATAGTTGCAGAACAAACGTGTGGGACCTAGAGCCCACACCTGTGCAAAAAGCTCAGCCATGTCTCACTCGCACTGAAACAGGAAGACTGCATGGACAGGACATGGCTGAGCCTTCTGAGCAGGTGCAGGCGGCCCTGCTGTTGTAGGTCTGGGCCTGCGCCAGCCCAACCATTAGGCAAGCTAGGCAGTTGTATAGGGTGGCAGTCTGAGTGAGGGGGCATCAGAGAGCAAGGCATTTAAAACTAAACAATAGATTCTGACAGTGAGGGAGGGGCATAAGGCTTAAGGTTTGCCTAGGGTGTCAACACGTTGAACCATCTTTGGGGCCGTCCCTGTCGGGAAGAGAAAGGTTAATGCATTGTGGAATGCAGTTGGCTGGGGCTGGTGGCTTGTGATCTTGAAAGGGAAAATAATGATGTACGAGTAGGACTGGGGGCAAGTTGAAGGCAGCAGCAAGGCAAAAGTAGAAAACCGGCCTTGACACTGGCTGGTTTTCTCTCCTATCCTGTTTCGCCAGTCGCTGGTCTCCTATGAAAAAACCCAGCCAAGCTAAAAACCCATCCATCCTAGCTAAAACACACCTATCAAGGCTAAAAACCCACCTCTTTGAGGCTGTGTTTGGATCCTGATCTCCTTATTCTTTTGCTTATCCCTATCTGTATCTTGCCATCCCCTTTGATTTACCCCGGTCCCCAGTTGTTCTGTGGTCTGTCTTGATTAGATTATAAGTTCTGATGAGCAGGGACTGTCTCTTACTTGTATGTGAACAGTGCTGCATACGCCTTGTAGCGCTATACAGGGCCGGCCCGTACATTGAGCAAGAATGTTTTTTGCACAGGGCCCCGCGCAAAGAACATTCTGCTTTTTTTAAAATTACATAAAAAAAAAAGCTGGCTCTGGCTGCTGCCGCTGCCACCGCAGCAGCGGCAGAATGAAGTATCCCGCGGGGCCTCCTCTGCACGCTGAGCCCCTCTGCAAGGGCTTTCAGATTCGCGAAGGGAGAGTGTCTCCCTCGCGTCTAAAGGGGCAGATGGGAAATTTCCCATTAGCCCCTGCGGGCTTAACAGAGACGCGAGGGAGACACTCTCCCTTCGCGAATCTGAAAGCCCTTGCAGAGGGGCTCAGCATGCAGAGGAGGCCCCGTGGGACACTTCATTCTGCCGTTGCCGCGGTGGCAGCGGCAGCAGCCAGAGCCAGCTTTTTTTTTTTTTAATTTTGCCATAAGCCGATGGGGGGGGGAGGGTTTAGGACTGGTAATGGGCGGGGGGGAGGGGTTAAGACTGGCAATGGGCTGGGGGCTGCTGGGGGCTGGCCGGAAATGGGGCGATGGGGGGTTAGGACTGGTAATGGGCTATGGGGGGGTTAGGACTGATAATGGGCGATGGGGGGGGCTAGGACAGGAACTGGGCTGATGGGGAGGGGTTAGGACTGGAAATGGGCTGTGGCTGTTGGGGGGGGTTAGGACTGGTAATGGGCTATAGGGGGGGGGTGTTAACACTGGTAATGGGCTGTGGGCTGATGGGGGCTGTCTGGAAATGGGCTGAGAGGGGGTTAGGACTTATAATGGGCTATGGGAGGGTTAGAACTGAAAATGGGATATGGGGGGGCTAGGACAGGAAATGGGCTGATGGGGAGGGGTTAGGACTGGTAAGGGGCTGTGGGCTGTTGGGGGGGGTTAGGACTGGTAATGGGCTATGGGGGTTAAGACTGGTAATGGGCTGTGGGCTGATGGAGGCTGTCTGCAAATGAGGTGATGGGGGATTAGGACTGCTAATGGGCTATGGGGGGGTTAGGACTGATAATGGGCTATGGGGGCTAGGACAGGAAATGGGCTGATGGGGAGGGGTTAGGACTTGAGGAGGGCTGATGTGGTTAGGACTGGTAATGGGCTGTGGGCTGATGGGGGGGGGGAGGGGGTTAGGACTAGCAATGAGCTATGGGGGGCTGACTGGAAATGGGCTGATGGGGTTAAGACTGGAAGTGGGCTGATGGGGGGTTAGGACTGGTAATGGGTTATAGGGGGGGCTTAAACTGAAAATGGGGTGATGGGGGGTTAGGACTGGAAGTGGGTTGATGGGGGGCTAGGACTGGTAATGGTTTGGGGGGTTGCTATGACTGGAAATGGGCTGAGTGGAAGGGGAGGCTTGAACTGCAAATAGCTGATGGGGAGGGAGCTTGGAATGGAAATGGGCTGTGAGGGAAGGGAGCTAGGACTGAAAATGGGCTGATGGAGCAGCTAGGATAGGACTGGAAATGGGCTGTTGGGGGGAGCTAAGATTGGAAATGGGCTGTGGTGGGGGCTTGAATTGAAATTGACTCATGGAGGGGCTAGAACTGGAAGTAGGCTCATGGGTGGCTTGGACTGGAATTGGGCTGAGTGGAGGGGAGCTAGGATTTGACATGGGCTGGTGGTGGGGCTAGGAAATGACTAGAAATGGGCTGATGGGGGCTAGGATTGGAAATGAGCTGATGAAGGGACTCAGACTGAAAATGGATGGGGGAGCTAGGACTGGAAATGGGTTGATGGGGGGCTAGGACTGGAAATGGGCTGATGCAGGGACTAGAAGGGAATGGATGCTGGGTGAGACTGGAACTAGAAGGGAGCTGATGTTGGGGGAGGATTAGAATGGGATGGGGCTGGGAGAGTAAAATGGAGAGGGGAAAAATATTTGTGTGGGAGGGATGAAAAATCTACAATTGGCCTGGTATTGGGAGAGTAAGTGGGGATTGAGGATGGAGGGGTAAAATTTGTGTGGATGAAATAGGAATGAGGAAAGAGCAAATGGAGAAAGATTAGTATGTCAAAGCAGATGTAGAGAGAGAGAATGGAAAAAAAAAACTAGAAGAGAGAAGAAAGAACAAATGGACAGCAGACGATGGACAGTTAGCAGAAAACATGAAGAAACCAGAAGAAAGTGGCTGGAGCAATTGCAACTGAAAAAAATGCACAAAAGGTAGAAAGATATCTCTTTATTTTGAATTTATTAGCTGGAATATGAAAGCTCTGGGAAATGTTTATCATTAACGTCTGCGCTTTGTTTTGGAAATTAATTTATAGTTTTATTTCTACAGTGTTGTTGTACATTCCAAGTTTGGCTTTTGGGGTTCCCAGTTTAATTATTGCCTTCCTGTTTCTAAATTGTGATTCCTTGTTTGGTGATGGTCTATGTTCTGCATGTGTAACTGAGCTGAGGTATTCTGTTTATGTAATTCCTATTTGACATTGCCACTTGTTCTCTTTCCCCAGTATTCCCTGAAATGTATTGGTTTAATATTTGCAGTGTTGCCTTTTGATAGGTAGGGTATGGTGCTTTGTGAGTCCTGGTAATGCTGTCAGGATACGGCGGGTTTGCTATGGGTTCTAAATGGGCAGCGTTTGTAGTAGTTCCTAATGTGCCTGGCGGTTGGCACTGGATTATAGTAATGTAGAAATCTTTTAGTCTTTCTTTATCCATACACTCATTAAGAGACATGTTTACTAAAAGTTAGTGTATGGTAACATTATGCAAATATTTATGCAAATAAGGCCACTTATGCAAATGAGGCCCCGCACCGAGTCTCCGCACATGGCCCCGCACCCCCCTTGGGCCGTCCCTGGCGCTATACACATGATAAATAGTATTTATTTATTTTATTTATTTATTTACATTCTCTTATATACCGCACTATTCGGCATCAGCGCGGTTCACATAGAACAAAAAGTCTCAGTACAATAACATGCATGAGTTTACAGATAACAAGGGAAGGAACTTGGATAACAGGGGAAACTATTTACAGTCTATTTACAGATATAATACTACAGCATGGCTACAAGTTATTAGGAACAGGTGCTAATAATATGTTCAATAAACAAAGCGATTCGTCCTATTTCTGTTATTGAGATACCATGGAACTGACTAGCTGGGAGGAATCACTGAAGTCGATGGGTGTAAATGGCTCAATAAGATGTTTGTTAAAGAGGTGGAATTTGAGGGCTTTCCTGAATTGTGTTAAGCAGCAGTAATAGCAAATACTGGCTGGTTGGCAACCCTAACACTCTGCTCTGCATGCTTTCCCCACTTGTCTTTTGCTGATCTTTCCTCCTTCCATGCCTTTCTCTACTTCTTCCTTGTTGTCTACAGTTAGCACAATATCGTGGCCAAAGAGCAAACACCATGTACTAATTAATAAACAATAATAGAAATAGAGGATCTCTCTTTGGAATGAGTGCTATAGCATTATTGTAAGTAATTTCTACCCACAACAAAACAATTAAATCACTGTTCAGTAAACTAGATTCTATCAGCTCTTTATAAAAAAGACTGGCGTTGTGAAAGCACAGCGCCACCTAGTGCGAAGGCCTGGGCGCACCCTGACTTCAGCTTCCAGCAATCCGAGTGGTGTGACTGATGCATGATGCTACTTAGCGGTAGCAGCCTTTTACTTCTTGGAGCTGTGGTTTTTCGGCTTTGCTTCCCGCTTGCCTGGCAATAAATTTTAGTTGAATGTTTCTGTGCAAAGAGCAGCCAAGTTTCGCTTTCTCTTTTGCTTTCACTTTCGAGCAGTCTATACTTGCAAAACAAAGACTGGTAAGACTCTCTGTCGCTCGTAATTGGCAATATCGCAGAACGAATAAGAAGTTACATTTCATTCTATGGACACTCGTGTTTAAAACTCATTGAAGTTTCTCCTTGATTTGTTAGGTACAAAACACTTCAAATGGCTGCAGAGTCCGCCCTTGGCGGAATCTGGTGGTACCACATTTACGTATCATCTTCATTACTATTTATTCTACACTTTTCCGTCAAAAATATCTGAGAGCATTAACAACGGCTCCGAAATGCAGGTCGAGTAGGGTGTGGAAAGGAGCAGCACAGAGAGAGGGAATTAAGAGGCGTAGGGTCAGATGCAGCAGTACATATGCAAAGACACTTACACAAACACGCACACAGCTCTGCTTCTGTGTGCTCATCATGTATGCCTATTTTCTTTGTAAACCACCTTGATCCAACGTTTGGATGGTTAAGGGCTGTATATAAGAATTTGTAATAAAGATAAAGATGCAATCTCTAGCAAGGAATATCATAAGAACATTGGTCTTGCAAAAATGAGAAGGGCTGCAAATCCTTTTGCCCTAAAATGCATGAAAATTAAGAAGTATTGGGCTGAGTTTCTGGAAGGGGCAGGGAAGGTGGGCAACTGCTCAGAATGCCAGTCCCAAAGGTGCCAACGTGCTTTGTTTTGTGTGTGCGCCGGGGAGGGGGGTGTTGCTAATGTCTTGTGTCCGAGACATAGCCATATAAGCTCTCCAGCACTGTTACACACAGCTTTTGGAGGGTGACCACCATATCCGAAGGGCCCTGCTCTATGGCTTTCCTCTCCCTGAGGTAAAAAGGAAAATAATATTCAAAGTGCGTACAAATTAGATGTCAAAAATTACTCACCCTCTTTTTGGATCAATGCACAAACTTTAGCAGCATTGGGGGGAGGGGGAGAGAGTTGTTCTTGGCATGTGTTTAGGTCAGGGAGAAAATATACATATATAAATGACAATTTCAAATCTCTTCATGCGAAGCGATATCTCATTGTTTTTGATTTGTAGCAACATAATCCCATTCGAAGCTGTATCACGACTGGGCACCAATGCAGAGAGATTCAAAATTACCCCTAAAAATGAGGGCAGTATGGTCCATCTAGTCTACCCAGTCATGTACGTAGGAGTTGAACCCGCCTCTCTGTGCAGGTTACCCCCTCTGCCTTTGTTTAGGATTGTACCTACCACTCGACAGGTTACCCACTCTATGCCTTTGTTTAGGGTTGTACCCAGTGCTGGGATCCAGCCGGTTTACATACACCAGTTCCTAGTGTTTCCCTAGTCAGCACCCCAAATGAGTACAAGCACACACGCAAGGACACAACAGACAGAGCTCTCTCCATGGCTGCTCCAACAATATGGAACAATCTACCGGACGATCTAAGGGCAACTCCAGACCTCAAAGACTTCAGAAAACAACTGAAAACCATGCTGTTCATAGAGCACTATGGTCACATCACATAACCTAAGAGAATGGATAACAGCACTCCAATCCTCCCAAACAACTGAATATATATAAAATATGATTCTAGCACCACTGTAAATAGCCCACCCTGTATATAGCTCAAACAAATCAAGCACCCAACACATCCCTCACACAACTAAGTTTTATCCTCACTGCATGTACAACACACACACTTTACCTGATTGCTTGCTGTGATACCACCTTGATTATTAAGATAAGGCGGTTTAGAAATACTGTTAAATAAATAAATAAATAAATGTTTTCTAAACCGGTGCTTACAGGCTGTGTCACTGCTGCAGTGGCAGGAATCAGAGCACCCAAAGATATGTTTTTGGCATCATGAGAAGCCCCCAATGCCATCAACATACCCTCTCAGCTCTCTGCAGGGCTTGTTCTGAGTGGGTACAGGGTGGTACAGAGTACTAGCACCTTTTTGACTGCCTGCTAAAATTGACTCATGGTCCTCATGTATTAACGAAACAGCCTTGCATATGAATACTGGCACCTTTTTTCTGTAACAAATGCATTGCCCCCCTCAATGGCTAGGGTGTGATACCCACTGCTTTATGCAGTCTAACCCCCTATATTTTTAAAAGTATAAAAGTTATTCCAGCTTGCTTTGATTCCAGCCCCTTGTATGTTTCATGCCTTTTTGAATTCCATCACGATTTTTGGTCCTACCACCTCCATCAGGAGCACAAAGTGGAAATTCACTGTTCTAGTCATCAGCAGTGCATCAAACACCCTGTTAAAGTAATTTTAAACATTACTGCTGTTCTTAAAAAGGCAGTGAAAGTGAATGTGATGATGGATGAAGCTCCAACTTCTGCTGAAATCCTGGAGCATGAAAATTATTGTCATGTCATTTTCAGCACGATGGAGAAGTTCTATAGCTCAGAGGAAGACATAATATGTTTTTACAAACTGACCCCAGATATGTTCCTAGAAAAAAAGACTGGCTAGGTGTATTCAGAATAAGTCCCTGTATATTGGAAACTGCAGCCATTCTCACTTTTTCATCAGCAGAGAGAACTGAAAAGAGTAACATGTTGAAGTGGGTAACTGGATAGTTCCAATCAGGGATAAAGCATAGTTCTCCTAGGACAAGCAGGATGAAGTCAGCCACACCTGGTGACGTCATCCGACGGCGCCGTGGACGGAGTACTCTCTCTAGCCCAGAAGGAATTTGCCTTCTGGGCTGAGCCCCCTCCCCTCCCCTCCACCTGGCCCGGCCCCCAGACCGCCCCTAGCCAGCCACTTTCACTTCTTCCGCCTTGCCAACAAGACGGACCTCCACTCTCTCCTTTTTGTTTTACTTTCTTTGATTTTTATTTTTATCCAACATGCCCAAGCCGGGCTTCAAGAAGTGCCCGGTGTGCTTCCGCAAGATGAATGCGTCGGATTCGCACCCCTGCTGCATCCGTTGCCTGGGCATCTCGCACAGAGTAGAAGACTGCTCCCACTGTGCTAGGATGTCCCCCAGGGCACGGAAAACAAGAGAAAACCTGCTCAAGGAGTTATTTCCTGCACAAGGCACCTCACCTCGTCAAGGCTCCTCTGCCTCTGCCTCCGGCATCCAGATAAGTGGTGCCCCGGCCTCGGGCGTGCCCCTGTTGGCCTCCGCTCCCTGCCGCGACTTCCTGACTCTCCTGGGTCAGGCTGAGGCACTTTTCGCTGCGGCCCCGAGCGTGCCCCTGCCGGCCTCCGCTCCATGCCGCGATGCTGCGGGTCCAGCTTCTCTTCACCCGGGCTCTGTCTGCAGGCCTCCCCTTGCTCAGGACATCCCGGGAGCCCCCGAACATGTGGAGGCTATGGGGGCGGCCATTTTGGATTCTGCCGCTTCCGCCCCTGGCTCCGCCCATCATGACGCGGATGATGACGCCGACGATCGGCACGGGCACCAGCGCAGACACAGGAGCAAGAGGAAAAGGAGCCACTCTTCGCGCTGACAGAGCAGGCGCCGACGGTGATCCACATCCGGGCAGAGCCGGAGCCGGCACAGACGTCAGTCCTTCTCCGCGCCGAGGCACCGACGGTCTCCCGCGCGGAGGCACCGGGCATGCCCGCATCATCATCGCAGGCACAGTGAGAGGGATTGCAGGAGCAGCTCTTCCGGACGCGATCCTAACCACCGCTCCAGGGCCAGGCGGCATCACAGTTTCAGTGAGTCCAGCTCTTCCTCCTCTAGTATATCCTATGAGGGGCATGCTGCCCTATCTCCACAGCACCAGCTTGACTTCGGGACCCCTCCCCCGAGGCTGCATCGGAGAAGCATGATCAACCGGAGCCCCCAAGACCTGAACCCTTCCCAACTCCGGTAGAGGGATGTGCCGAGAACCCTAAATTCTTCTCATTCCTATCCTCCCTTTTCCAGCAATGGGCGCAGACACAACCAGCGAATGCCCCGGCACCGCTTATCCCAATGCCCACCATCCTGCCCTCCACGGCCACCTCCGGTGACATCGTAGCCAATCCGGCTGCGACCCCTGAGACTGCCGCAGTAGCAGGAACATCTCCACCTGAGGATTCCTCTCCAGGGGCTTCTGAAACAGTCTCCAGACCGTCGGCTGAGCCATTCCCCTCCAGCCCAGAGGACCTATCATATCACAAGTTCCTGCAGAAGCTGGCTTATACACTGAGCCTTCCTAACACCTCTGAAGCCTCCGACCAACGCCCGGAGATGCAGGCGGCACGCAAGTTCCTTGAAACACCAAAAGCCCTGGCAACCGTCCCGGTTTACCCTTTGCTGCTCGAGAATCTCATCACCCTTTGGAGGAACCCCTCCTCGGGGCCAGCAGTGTCCCGGAAGCTAGACAACAAGTACCAAGTCCAAGCCGCATCCGGATTCGACAAGACTCAGCTTCCGCACCAATCCATCGTGGTGGAATCAGCTCTGAAAAGGACCAAGTCCACGCGTTCTAACGCTAACAGTCCCCCTGGAAAGGACCTGAAGTCGCTCGACGACACCGGAAAAAGGGTCTTTCAAGGAGCCATGCTCAGCGCCAGGATTTCGGCCCACCAGCTGCAACAGGCCCTTTACCTGAATTCCCTCCTAGAGAAACTTAAAGCTACCATCCCTGTCCCAACTCAGGGAGCACAGCCTGATTGTGTCGACGTCATCCTTGACCTTCAAGAATGCACCAAGCACCAGGTACGGGCGGCTTTTGATGCTTTTGACACAGCAGCTCGCACGGCCGCTTCTTCCATTGCCGCCCGCCGCCTGGCATGGCTCAGGGCTTCCGGCCTACGAGAGGACACCCATGATCGCATTGCGGATGCTCCCTGCACTGGAGAGTCCCTCTTTGGAGACACTGTTACTGACACCGTTAACGCCTTAAAGGATCGCTGTACCACATTGAAAACATTGTCGGACGAGGGCTTTGACTGCACAGGCCGCAAGAACTCTTACCACCAGAAACATCACTACTTCAATTCCTCTAAGCGTCAATACGGCTCTTACCAAAAATGGCAACCCCGATACAAGCAACAGCCATCACAGCAATCTTACCGGCAAAAACCTTGGCAGAGGGATAGAAAGCCTCAAAAGAGCCAGCTACCCAGGACGGGGAAAAGTAATCAAGCCTTTTGACAATCAGCCTTTGGACAAAACCCCCACGGGAGGACGCCTCACCCTATTTTTCTCGGCATGGCAGTCCATCACCTCGGACAAATGGGTGCTGGCTATCATCAAGGATGGGTATCGCTTGAAGTTCCTATCACCCCCAGTGCAACACGGAGTTCCACCCTGCAAGACACCGGGTCCTTCCTTCATTGCCCTAGAGAAGGAGATTCTCTCCCTTCTCTCCTCCAAGGCCATCGAACCAGTACCAATCTCGGAGCATTTTTCTGGTTTCTACTCAAGGTACTTTCTAGTCCCAAAGAAATCAGGAGGCATGCGCCCCATTCTCGACCTCCGAGCACTCAACCTCTTCATCACCAAAGAAAAATTCAGAATGCACTCCCTCGGATCCATTCTACCACTCATTCAGCCCGGGGAGTGGCTGACATCATTGGATCTGCTGGATGCATACACACACATCCCGATCCATCCAGAACACCGCCAATACCTGCGGTTCAGAGTGATGGGAAGGCACTTCCAGTACAAAGTCCTTCCGTTCGGGTTGTCCCCAGCTCCGAGAGTATTCACAAAGTGCGTAGCCGCTGTAGCAGCGCATCTCCGCAAGCAAGGAATCTGCCTGTTCCCCTACCTGGACGATTGGCTGATCTCAGCACCCTCCCCCGAGGAGACAGTGAGGGCGACTCGCTCCACCATTGCCCTACTATCCGAGATGGGCTTCTTAGTGAACTACCCGAAGTCCCACCTGCGCCCCTCGCAGCAACTGGAGTTCATCGGGGCGCTGATAGATACCAACGAAGCAAAAGCCTTCCTCCCGCCACTGCGAATGAGATCCATACGGGAGTTGGCACTGCATATCAATTCCAACGAAAATCCTACTGCCCGGAAGCTACTCCAGCTCCTTGGCCACATGGCAGCGGCCACGCAAACGGTCCCTCTAACGAGACTCCACATGCGCCATCTGCAGTGGCATCTGCGAGCACACTGGTCGCAACACTCCCAGCCTCTGAACACGCACATACCAATGAACCAAGCTGTCCACAACTCCATTCTGTGGTGGGCTCGGGGAAAGAATCTCTCACATGGGAGACCCCTCACGCAGCCACCTCACCAACTAACCATCACCACCGACGCCTCTTCGGTGGGCTGGGGGGCGCACTGCCTACAGCTCCGGACTCAGGGTGCGTGGACAGAGCGGGAGATGCAGTATCACATCAACCTTCTGGAGCTCAGAGCCATTCGTTACGCCTTGAGCGCTTTTCAGAACCTAATCAGCGGCAAAGTCATCCTCATCCAGACAGACAACCAAGTGGCAATGTTCTACGTGAACAAACAGGGTGGAACGGGCTCCCGGGCCCTGTGCCGGGAAGCCCTCAAGATCTGGACCTTCGCATTCTCCAAAAGCTGCCTACTCCGAGCCTCATACCTGCCTGGAACGGAGAACGAGCTGGCGGACAAGCTCAGCCGACAGCTAAATCCCCACGAATGGTCCCTCAAGACGGAAATCGCCTTATCCCTCTTCAGGGCATGGGGCCACCCAGAGATAGACCTCTTCGCCACCGAGCAGAACGCGAAGTGCAAACACTTCTGCTTCAAGCGGCCATCCCTGCACAGCCACTCAGTGGATGCATTCGTCGAGTCATGGGGGGAATGGTCACTAGTGTATGCCTTTCCCCCCATCCCCCTGATCTCCATGACCATACAACGCATCATCTCTGACAGAGCCCAAGCCATTCTGGTGGCCCCCCACTGGCCCCGCCAGGCATGGTTCCCACTCTTGAGGCGCCTGTCGCTCCAACCGCCTCAGCGGCTGCCGCTCATCCCGGACCTCCTCACCCAGGAAGATGGACTCACTCTCCACCCCAATCTTCGGACCCTGGCCTTGACAGCATGGCGGCTGAGCGGGTAATCCTGTTCCCCCTGGGCCTCTCACAGGAGGTGGAGGAGGTAATCCTCGCGGCCCGCCGTCCCGCCACCAGGAAGTCATACGGCCTCAAATGGCGCCGTTTTTCTATATGGTGCTCCAATCAAGGCCTAGACCCCTTCTCGGCCCCTGTGCCCGAGATTCTACGATACATGACCTCCCTGTCTCAGCTGGGGTTGCAACCCCAGTCCATCCGGGTGCACCTAGCGGCGATTTCTGCACTCCACCACCGCTCAGGGAACACCCCCATCACACAGCTACCCATTGTAGCCCGCTTCATGAAAGGCCTAGTCAATCTACATCCTCCAGTCAGGAAGCCTGTTCCACACTGGGACCTCAACGCGGTTCTCAACCAGCTCACACTGCCCCCCTTCGAACCCCTGCTGTCAGCAGAACTGAAGTTCGCCTCCTGGAAGACCTTGTTCCTCATAGCCATCACCTCCGCCAGGCGCATCAGTGAGCTCCAGGCCCTCGTGGCGCATCCACCCTACACACAGCTTTCCAGCGACAGAGCCTCCCTCCGGACACACCTGAGGTTCATTCCGAAGGTTTCCTCTGCCTTCCACATTAACCAGACCATCGAGCTTCCCTCCTTCTTCCCGGAGCCACATTCCTCTCCGGAGGAGAAGAGACTCCACACACTGGATTGTGTCAGAGCGCTACGTCTGTACCTCCTAAGAACGAGCAATCAGCGCCGTACCACCCAGCTTTTTGTCTCCTATGACCCGAACAAACCGGGGCGCCCTGTCTCCAAGCGCACCCTATCCCTTTGGATCTCTGCCTGCATCACTTTCTGCCTCGACAAGGCTGGTACTGATCACGCTCCGTCAGTCCACGCCCATCAATTGAGGGCGCTTGCTGCCACCATGGTGAATCTCCGCTCAGTTCCGGCAATGGACATCTGTAGGGCGGCCACCTGGTCATCCCTCCAGACTTTCCAGAAACACTACTGCCTCGACCTACATCGTAACCAGGCCTTCGGCCAAGCGGTCTTAACGATGGTCCATGCACCGCCGACGGATCCTTAAGGCCTAGCAGCCATGAAAATGTTACCAGATCTGTCGCATGTTGATGCACATGCCCTGCCAGTGATGTTGATGCTTGTTTTATGCCTCTACTGTTTGCACATACTGTTTGCGCATACTGTTTGCACATGCTGTTTACACAGACTATTTGCACACATTGATGTTGATACTTGATGTATGCTTTTACTGTTTGCACATACTATTGCACTGACTGTTTGCACATGCTGTTTGCACATTCTGTTATGCATGCTGTTCACTCATGCTGTTGCACGTGATGTTTACTAAGGTTTGCATGTGGTTATGTTCAAGTTGTTTTGCACTCACTTGCATGCTGTTCATATAACTTGATAAAATTTCTTGCCTATACATCTCGTGTCCTCCTTATTTTTGGGCCCCTGCTACCTCAGCCCTTCCTAGCTAGGGAGGCACCAGGTGTGGCTGACTTCATCCTGCTTGTCCTAGGAGAAATCAAGGTTACTTACCTGTAACGAGAGTTCTCCGTGGACAGCAGGATAAGTCAGCCACACTCTCCCACCCATCCTCCCCTTCAAGGGCCCTTTGCATGCCCTCGCCCCTAGCACATGCTGGACCGGCTTGGAAAGTAATGGCTGGCTAGGGGCGGTCTGGGGGCTGGGCCAGGTGGAGGGGAGGGGGCTCAGCCCAGAAGGTAAATTCCTTCTGGGCTAGAGAGAGTACTCCGTCCACAGCACCGTCGGATGACGTCACCAGGTGTGGCTGACTTATCCTGCTGTCCACGGAGAACTCCCGTTACAGGTAAGTAACCTTGATTTACTCACCTGTAACAGGTGTTCACCGGGGACAGCAGGAATCAGTCCTCACATATGGGTGACATTGGCACCGATGGAGCCCTTGTGCAGAGCAAATGCCCAGCTTTCAGAAAAAACCTTTGAGAATTGCATCACGCATGCACAGTCCCCTTCCCACCCAAGGGTACCATCTTGCTCAGTCAAATGACATAGTTAAAAAGAACAAAATATAATACTAGGACTGAAACTCTAGGAGAGAGGGTCGTGAGGACTGATTCATGCTGTCCCCAGAGAACACCTGTTACAGGTGAGTAACTACGCTTTCTCCAGGAACAAGCAGGAAGTCAGTCCTCACATATGGGACTCCCCAGCTATAGGCTACCAAGAACCCACAACTGAAAAATAGGCTCCCTCTACAAGAGCCACAAGCAGCCACAATAGGAATCAGAGAGTAGCACTTCAGTAGCCTGACACAGAAGGGTCGGAGGGCAGGAGTTGCCTAGACCTCGAAAAGGTTACGGAAAACAGCCTGGCCGAAAGCACTGTCCCATCGGGACTCCATATCCAGGCAGTAATGGGTAGCGAAAATCTGACCCGAAGACAAGGTGGCAGCCCGGCAGATGTCTGCCAGCGGAACGGAGCGGAAATGAGCCACTGCCGCCGTGGCCCTGACCTGGTGGGCCATAACACAACCCTCCAATGGAAGCTCAGCTGCCCTGTATGCCCAGGTGGACAGTGTATGCTTGGAAACGGCCATCCCCAGCTTACTGGGGTCATAGGATACGAAGAGCTGAGAAGCCCTTCAATGCTGAATATAGAAGGCCAACACCCTCTTACAGTCCAGGGTGTACAGAACTGTCTCTGCCCGACTGGCATGCGGCCTGGGAAAGAAGGTAGGCAGCACCACCTCCTGGTTGAGGTGGAACGAAGAGACCACTTTCGGAAGGAACTTGGGGTGTGTGCGGAGCACCACCCGGTTCCTATAGAACCTTGTATAAGGCCTGTTGGACATAACGGCCTGAAGCTCACTCACTCACCAAGCTGACGTGAGTGCCACCAAGAAAATTATCTTCCAAGAAAGGTAGTGTAGATGGCAGGTTGCCATCGGCTCAAATGGAGGCCAAGTAAGCTGCCCTAAAACCACATTCAAATCCCATTCGGTCGCCGGAGGCTTCTGCAGAAGTAGGCCTCTCGGGAATCTAGTAACTAGGGGATATGCAGAGAGAGGCTCTCTCTCCACTGGGAAGTGGTTTGCTGCAAGGGCACTGAGGTGAACTCTGACGGAGTTGGACTTAAGGCCCAAATACGAAAGGTGAAGAAGGTACTGTAAGACCACTGCAACCTGACAGGAGAAGGGGTTTACAGTCTGCTCCTCGCACCAAGCCACAAATAGGTTTATCTAGTTGACAGCCTCCTTGAGGCCAGCAAGACCTCTTCCACATTCTTTGGAAGGATGAGTGGTGAGAGCACTACCCTTGCAGCAGCCATTGCATTAGGTTGAGGGAGCTGAGATTGGGGTGCAGGAGAGTGCCCTCCTCCTGGGACAGGAAGTTTGGAGAGGACCCCAAGGGAATGGGGGCCTCCACTGCTAGCTGAAGTAGAAGCGGAAACCAGGGTTGTCTCAGCCACCTGGGGGCTACCAGGATGACTGAGGACTTGTCCTGGAGGATCTTGAATAGAGTCTTGGCCACCAGAGGCGTCGGGAGAAACGCATACAGGAGGCCCACAGATCATGATATGAGAAATGCGTCGGCAGGCACCCTGTGCACGTGTGGCTGCCTGGAGCAGAACCGGGGCAACTGATGATTGACCGGACTCGCAAACAAGTCCATTATTGAAAAAGCCAATGGACTACTCCCTTGTCCAGCTGCCACTCGTGGAGCTGGAGAATCATGCTTAACCTGTCAGCTAAGTAGTTGTCCTGGCCCGGCAGGTAAACTGTCCGCAGATGAATGCCATGCCGGACTGCAAAGGAGCACAGATCCAGGGTTTCCTGACACAGTAGGCGGGACCCCCTGCCGCCCTGCTTGTTCACATAGAACATGTCTACTTGGTTATCTGTCTGTACCAAGACAGGCTCATGAGCCAATGTTTGCCAGAACCCTCCCAGAGCTAGGCGGATGGCACAGAGCTACAGGAAATTGATTTGTTGTGTTCTCTCGTTTGGAGACCACACACCCTGAGTACAAAGCCCCTGGCAATGGGCTCCCCAGCCCAGCAGAGATGCATCCGTGGTCAGGATTCTCATGTACCAAGGAGCCTGGAAAGGCATCCCCGCTTCCAAGTGGAATGGATGAAGCCACCAGTCCAGGGACTGTACTAGTCACCTGGATACGGTGACTCTGTCTCGGAGGCAATCTGTGGCCTGTGTCTACTGGTCTCTGAGGCACCACTGAGCAGTTCAAAGGTGGAGGCGGGCATCTGGTATCACATGGACCGTGGAGACCATATGCCCGAGCAGGTGCAGAAAGTGCCTTGCTGACACTCGGAATCTGCGACTCATCTGGCATGCCAGGGCAAGAAGCCTCTTTGCCCTGTCTGATGGCAGGTAGGCCCTTGCCTGAAGGGTATCGAGTCTTACCCCAATGAACTCTAGCTGTTGAGTGGGAACAAGGCTGGACTTGGAGTAATTGATTACAAACCCCAGATGCTGGAGCACCTGGATGGTGCGGGATGTGGCCTGATGGACCTCTCTGGCTGAAGTGGCTCTGATGAGCCAGTCGTCTAGGTAGAGGAAGACAAAGACCCCTTGAAGTTTGAGATAGGCGGCCACAACCACCAGGCATTTTGTGAATACCCTGGGGACGGAGGCCAGGCCAAAGGGAAGTACCTTGTACTGGTAGTGATTGCCTCCCACCACAAAGCGCAGATATTGTCTGTGGTCTGGGTGTATTAGGATGTGTGTGTACGCATCCTTTAGATCTAAGGAGCATAGCCAGTCTCCCTGGTGGAGGTAAGGCAGCAATATTCCAAGTGAGAGCATCTTGAACTTCTCCCTCACCAGGAATTTGTTTAGGTTGCACAGGTCGAGGATGGGTCTGAGGCCTCCTGTCCTTTTTGGTACCAGAAAGTACCTGGAATAGAAGCCCTTGCCCTGCAGGTGCTGGGGCACCGGTTCTACCACCTGATCCTCTAGACCTGCTAACTCCTTCAGAAGGTGGTCCCGGTGAAGGGGAGACCTGAGGGGCTCTCCTGGAAAATAAGGAGGAGCTACCTGGGTCAAATGAAGGAGGTAGCCCTGATGGACTATCTGCAGGACTCCAGGCATCGGTGGTAATGGCTGTCCATCTGTGGGCATACAGGGCAAGCCTTCCTCCTGTGCATTGCCTGTCCCCTGTGGAGAGAGGGGCCATGCTGTGAGAGTCAAAAGCCGCTACCAGGCAAGGCTGGAGCCGGTGCCCGGGGTTTGGGGGCTCTCTGCTTACGCGGGCCATGCTCCTGTCCCTTGGCCTGCTGCCCCTGTTGGAGAGCCAGGGAGGCCTGCAATGGGGGGTAGCTTTGGTAAGCAGTACCCTTCCTCGGGTAAAAGGGCTTCTTACCCGAGCCCTTCTTTCGAGAAGGGGCAGAGGTCTTCTTTGAGAGCCGTCCCCTGGTCATGTACTCGGACTCTATTTCCGCAGCCTTGTCAGTCATGGGTTTGCCAAAGAGGTTCACAACTGAAACTAATAATTAAAGTGAGCACAAAATGCTGACTGCATCAGAGTCAGAAGCCAGAGTAGAAAGAACACATTCTTTAAGATAAGATTATACTTTTTCATATGGTTTTATGAAATTTGTATTAATACCATATGTTGCAAACATTTTTAAAAGGAAGGCAGCCAATATTCAATAGTGGCAGCCAGTACTTGTAAAATGACTTGCAGTCACCATTATTTTAACTTAGACATGGATATTCAATGCCGCAGGGTCTGCGGAGCGCCTTTCCAAATGGAGGGGGCCAAACTCTGCCTTGACTCCACCCAAGTTCTGCCCTAACTCCACCCCTAGTCTTCCCCTCTGTTCTGCCACGGGGATCCAATCTTCCGCTGGCAGAATAGAAAGGAACGGCTGTGATCGTGGTGGACTCCTATCTACCCACGGGGGATTGGATTCCTGTGGGCAGGACGGCAAAGACGTCTGTCTTCCCGCAGACAGGTTTTAAAGACCAGTGATGTCAGTACAGCACACCGGATGGCGCCACAGGCCAGGTCAACACCACTACAGGTAAGATCTCTCCGGATCTCTAGGCAACCACAGTAAAGACTAGTTTTAAAGGCCCCATTGACATCAGTACAGCAAGCTGGATGGCACCCGCAGGCTGGGTCCATGTCACTGCCAGCAAGATCTCTCCGGGTCTCCAGGCACCCCCACAGTAGAGCCATGGTTTTAAAGGCCCCAATAACTCAGTACAGAGCACCAGATAGCGCCCATAGGCCAGGTCCATGCTGCTGCCAGCAAGATCTCTCCGGGTCTCCTGGAGGTAAATTTATATAAATTTTTTCTTACACACATGCCAGGATATTAGCATGACAAGCATATGTCTGCCTTTATGCAACTCAGTTGTAGGTGCGTTTAGAGTGGATTTTGGATGAAGTGCAGGCAGAGTTGTGACTTATATGTGTTCTTTATAAAATGCATTCTTACCCATATATTATATGTGGTATAATATAATCCAAACAGTCTTAAGTAGAAACTCCTGAACACAGACTCAGTTCAATAATAAATATTAGTATGAAGGACCTCAAAACAGTTGAGCAGAAGTTATTTCTAGCAAGAGAGCCAAAAGCTAGTTGAGGCTACAAAGCCAGAATTACTCTAAAATCATCATCGGTCCTCATTGGATTAACTACAAGCCTTTACCAGGCCACTCCATTAATAAATGTCCAATTGCACTTCTGATCTATTTTCTCAATTGATTTTTCTTTAATAAATAGTATACTCAATTATTGCTCAACTTAACACTGCCAATAGTTCTTAATGTCCAAAGTAAGGATCGGGAAACAAAGCATATATTTAACATATCCATCTGACACAATATTGTTTTGATGTTATCTGCATCAGGGATGAAGTGTCTCCAAAATGTTTTAGCCATGACTCTTCAGTAGGTCCATATCCACTCCTATTCCAGCTGGCTGTAAGCAGACAATCCAGCAGAATACTCAACATTAATCCTCTCAGGAATATCAAGAATGGTGTCAGAATGTCACATGATATATTCAGCCAGTCGTAATGGCTTACAACATAATAGGCAGAAAATCAATAATATAATCTAAGCATATATGGGCATTTCTGCAGGATTTGTGCTAGTATTTTTTTTAAAGATAAGATGCCTACATGGCATTATAAAAATGGACCAAAATAGGTGCCCACATAGCCTCCCCACCACAGTGACCTGTTAGAAAATTACCCGTTATGGTTATGACTGTTATGGTTTATTAAAATTTGCTGTACTGCCCTTAACAATTTGCATTAAGGCAGTTTACAATGTAGCAGCAAAGCGCAGACAAACCAATGATACCAGGAGTCTGTTCAGAAGGTCCAAATCATTTATTTGTGCACAAGTCTCAAGCAAGGCAATTCAAAATGGCTGAGCAAAGTTTTCAAGCATTACAACAACTTTTATAGACTTCTGTTCCATTCTAGGTATAGAAAAACATTTCATTGGTCCCGGTACTCTCCCGTACCTCCCGTAGCCCTTCTATTGGTCCCGGTACTGATAAGTTTCTCCAATTATATTCCTTCTGTGGGCATGACACCTGCCTGCCCCCCTTCTAGTCCCAATTACAATGGTCAGTTCATCAACTTGTTACTTTCACACTTTCAAGGTTATGGGACCAATTTGTGCGTGCAGAAGAGCAAGGTTCTGTAACTCATCTGTCAGCACTCCTCATTATTTCTCTGCAAATGTACTTTTTCTTATCAGTAACTTTTAAACATGTCTTTTCTGTATTTTTCCATTTCTTAATTCTGCAGTTCTGCTTACCTAAGCTAATTCAATATTTCTACTGAGTTCTTTCTTACAATAGCAGCATATTGGGGGATGTGCAATCCTATATGCCTCTCCACAGGCCTCATTTACAGGTCAAGCTAGCCATGCTGGCCTGCCTATGTCAGACACCGTGGGTCACAGGCCTGCACCTGCCACAACAAAGCTTGATAAAATAAAATAAATAAAAATATGAAAGAAGAGGACAGAACATAATCTTAAAGAACTGTATCAGAGGAGATGAAATTAGTTTTCTGTTCTCTAAAGGTGACCTCCCAGTTCCCAGGAGCGAGGAGAATTTAAGGTCTGAAAGCATGAGAAAAGTAATAATCTTTAAACTGTTTTTAACACTGTGTGAGATTTATGTCTTGATGCCCAATGGAAGGCTATTCCACAAGGAAGGAGCCAAAAATTAAGAAGTGTACTGTCGTGACATTTGGAGACGGAATGACAAATTTGTTATGTTCTGGGGAACGGAGTGCTCTAGCAGGAACAGAGGAGATGAGCAGATCGGAAAGATAGTGGAGAAACCTGTATAAAAAACTTTATGGGCTAATATTTTAAATTTAATGCAATAGGCAACAGAGAGCTAGCGGTGTTCCTTGAGGAGTGGAGTGACATTGATCATATTTCCTGGAGTGGGTAACTTCATAGCCATCTTTTAAACTGTTTGCAGGCATTTAAGTGCATATGAGATCTGGATGTCAAAAAACAATCACTATGACAGGTTTAGGATTTTTCAAGATGGTACTAATGGGAATACATGACGTGGAAGCAAGGGAGCCACTTGGAGACTGGTGGAGTGTTCCCATAATGCAGATGGCCTTGAATTTATCTGGATTAAATCTATGGCCATTACAGTCTATTCAAGTTGACACAGCAGTTCTTCTCTGGATCACATCTCAACCTTTTATTATTTATTTATTTATTTATTAGTAGTATTTAGCTCACTCCTTTCCAGTATCAGTTCAAGACAAGTTACATAGAGGTACACTAGTTATGTCCCTGTCCCCAGAGACTTACAGTCTATGTTTGTAACTGACACAGTGGAGGGTTAAGTGGCTTGCCTAAGGCCACAAGAGCATCAGTGGGATTTGAACCCTGGTCTTTCCAGTTCCAGGTTGCTGCCCTAATCACTAGGCTACTCCACTCCTTTTGGCTAAGGGGTAAGTAGGTTCTGAGCTGTGAGCTGAGGACAAGCCATTTTGCCTCACAATGAGAAGGTCAGGGCCGGCTGTCCATTGTGCGATAATGTTGTTCGCACAGGACCCTGCGCGAACACCATTAATGCACAATGTGGATGGCTGCAGAGGGAGCCGGGGAAGCCCGCGTGAGGGCTCGGCTCCCTCTGCACAGCCGCTAGCGTGAGGAGTCTTTTCCCTCACGCTAGCGGCTGTATGTATCTGTGAAGCCGCAAATGCCGATAAAGAGGTTAAAGGCAATGCCCTTTAACCTTTTCCAGCATTTGCGGCTTTACAGATTGTGATAAGGAAGCTTATCATAGCTCAGGAAGGAGCTATAGGAAAGGTGAAGTGACTCTGAACAAGCAACCTGTCAGTTCTGGTAGAAATAAGAAAACAGAATTTTCCCATAAAAGACTACCAGTCCCAGAATGCACCAGGTTTCCAACAGCCATTAGAGGAGCTGAAGTGGGGAAACGTGTGTTCAATCAGGAGGGCTATGAGGTAATCCCTAAGCACTCATCTCAAAGGGCAGGGCCTGATTCAGCACAGCTGCGCTGTGTTAGGGAGGAGCACTCATCTAGGCAGAATAAAGGTAGAGTTTATTCTACAGAGAATCAGCTTGAGCTTGATCATCTTCATCATCAGGAGGATCATCAGAAGCAGAAGCCAAACCGGACGGACAGAGAGGGAAAGAAACCCTTTGGAAGAAAGAGGAGAAAAGCCTTTGAGAGGTCTAGAAGAGTCCAGAGCAGTACGTATACTGGGAGGCATTCCAAGGGCCAGCATACACCATTGGACTGGGGAAAGCCAGAGGAATGGTGCTGCAGAGCTAGGAATCTCCAGACGGTACCTGTGAGGGAGACGGCTGCACGTGGAAGGGACCCTAAGACCCGTGCCAGAAGGTATGTGAAGAGAGATCCAGTGTCCAGGGATCTGGATTGGAAGGCTGGACATAAGAACTGGACTACATACTGGCCAGGCTATATAGAGAGGAACTCTAACAGCAATGGAAGCTCAGGTATGAACACTGATCTATGCCCTAGCTATAACCTTGAAAGACAGCAGGGAAACAAGTATTCTCCTGAAAGTGCTCCATTGGGAGATTCATCTGTG
The DNA here is from genome assembly GCA_033557465.1 of Ichthyophis bannanicus. Lineage (NCBI taxonomy): Eukaryota > Metazoa > Chordata > Amphibia > Gymnophiona > Ichthyophiidae > Ichthyophis > Ichthyophis bannanicus. Next base: position 648,124,009 of record CM066032.1, read on the forward strand.
CCAATCCATGATATTGAACCCATGCTTGTTGAGGAAGAGGGGGTGATAGCAGATGAAGAATCTGTTTACATGGACTGCTCTCTGTCTAAACTCCTTTGGTGATTTTCTGTTATAAAGTACAGCAACCATCACAAAGAAATACAAACTTGTTCTTTAATCTACTCAGAAAAGCTCCTGAGTAGGATTTTTTGCCACGCAGTAGAAAGCAAGCCAGCTAAGGGGTTTCAGCTGGATAACTGCTAGCAATTGAGCCTTACCTAATTGCTTCTGAGCACTGAGAGAATCACTTCTGAATCTATGTGGGAAGATATAAGAAGTTAACCTGAAAAGAACAGTTTTTCTCTTCTTTGTGGCTTTTGGTTTGTTGTTTGATACATGCTAAGAAAATATTAGCTAAGCCTACAGAAAAGACCAGTTTGTTATCAACCAGGTCTTATTTCTTTTGCTTTGATTGCCTGACAAGTTCAAATGTAGTTTTCCTCATTTTGTTTTTCCAAGTTTAACACTGAAAGCAAGTAACCTGATTTATGTGCTACCAAGCATATCTGTGTTGGGAGAAATAACCCCATAAATAAATATCTTATTGGCTTTACCCAAAAGCACAACTAATTATTGTGAGCAGCTGTGTCTGGTGTGAATGAACTGCATTGCCCACAATCCCTTGCAAATCATATAGATATATGCACTTGCCAAGACTGTGAAGATTCCCACCCAGGCAGCCGTCTGACAGTACCTCTTCCTTTCTACTGGTAATTCCTCTTTGTATGCAGCCCAACATCCTCCTGGCTTTTGCCACCACCTTGTCGCACTGTTTTGCGTTAATGTCTCCCCATGTCCTGGTTAAATTTTATTTTATTTACATTCTCTTACATACCGTGCTATTCTGCATCAGTGCGGTTTACATTGAACAAACTGAAATTACATTGAACAGGGCATTATAACTTGGAGATAACTATTTTACAGGAAACATGTAAATGTCAATGCAAAAGAGGAAGACCAGCAAATTTGATGGATCGATACAATAGTAGATATAGATGCCATACTATCAAAAATTAGCTGCCTGACTGAAGATTGAACACAGTTTAGGAAATTATCCACAGGGTCACCAAGAGTCAACATTGACTAAAAGGCATTTAACAAAACATTTCTACTCCACTTCTCTTTCCAATCTTAGGTGGATTACAGGTTTAACATTCATAATTTAATAACACACAGTATATTAACATATACCGAAATACTTTTCACCATTGCACTATCTGAACAAAAACATTTTCAGTTTCTTACAAACTTTAAATATCAATTTATTTTTGCTTCCTTTATACTGACTGTCTTTTTAGCCTGTGTGCCTATGGGTTATTGTAAGGCACATAGGACGTTTTATTTCTTTTTATTTATTTATTTATACATCTTTTCTATACCGCCACTTCCAGAGATCAGTGGCGGTTTACAGGTAACATAAACTTTAATAATAGAGTACTATTATTTTACATAGAACAGATTTAGAACAAAGAACATTCAACTATTAAATGTAACTCAAAATACAACTACAAAATACATGAACGTTTGAACTGGGTATGAATTAGTTAATGTTTCAATACATAATATGTCAATAGTAAAGGGATATATTTACATTAAATTACAGTTATTCACATTAGCGACAAGCAATTGCGTTCAAAGAGTAAGCTTCATCTAGGTGAGAAATGTGAATGTGTGGGAAAGATTTTATGCCTTGTCTAGGTAGGGTCAGTGAGTGACTGATGATCGGTGTTTTTCTCTGAGTTAGGATTATCTTCAATTTGGAGGTTATTGTAGTACAGAGTAAATAGATGGGTTTTTAGATTTTTTCTAAATAATTGAAGGTCCTTAATTTCTCTGATTTCAATTGGGAGGTTGTTCCATAACGTAGGGGCGAAGAATGAGAAAGCTGTGTTACTTGTCTTCTGACTTGTCTTTCGAATAGAATCAGGGACTTGTATCGTGTGAAGGGTTTTTTTTCTTCTTGATCTATTTTCATGTGGGATGTTGATGAGCGTAGATAAGAAAGATGGTGCTATATTATTAAAGATCTTAAACGTATTGACTAAGGACTTGTAGATGATTCTGCATGAGACGGGTAACCAATGGAGAGCGTAGAGAATCGGAGATATATGATCTGATAGTTTCGCTTTATAGATAATCCTTGTGGTGACATTTTGGGCTAATTGAAGTGTGTGAATATTTTTCTTAGAGGTCCCTTGAAGAATACCATTACAGTAGTCTAAATGTGGTGTTATAAGTGTTTGTGCTACGGTTCTGAAATCAGAGTTATCTATCATTGGTCTAAGTTGTTGGATTGTCCTTAATTTGAAATATATAGTTTTTACAGATTGTTTTATATGTTTGGTGAGGCTGAGGGTCTTATCTAGAGTGACTCCCAAGTATTTGATCTCATCTTTGACTGGGAGAGAGCTTTTTCCAATGTTGATTTCAAGTGGGGGAGTGAAGCTTGTGTTTCTTGCTATAAATAGAACTTCTGTTTTTTTTAAATTAATATTCATATTCATTGATTTCAGCCACAGCTCATCTTCAGTGAGGCAACGACATATGTTGCTATAATCCGGGTTGGACATATCAAATGGCGAGTATAACATGATGTCGTCCGCGTAGATGTGGACATGGAGAGGGGAATTAAGATGTCCAGGTTGGCTGTGGAGAATTCAAACTGCATTTTACAAAATGCTCTGGCAAACACAAAGCCTCTTATAAAATACGTATAAATGCATGCAGGAGTTTGCGTTAATGTCTCCCCATGTCCTGCAAGAGCAACAAGTTTATAAAGCTGCATGAGGGGAAAAGCATGTAGAACTACACTACATATGCATAGAAACAACTTTTTAAAATTGCTTCCTATCTCTACACTCAGCTCATCATCTCCAGTCAGCAGCACAAGCCCCTCAATCACCCCCCAATATTGTACCCCCCTTTCCTGGCATCCAATGCCTCTCCTCAACATTGAGCCCCTTCCCTGATCTCCTTGCATCAAAATCCTTCACCTGGCCCCCTGGCATAAAGAAACCCTCCTTGAAGGCCCCCAGCAGATTCCCCACCATCTGATCTCCCTCTCCTAGGCCTTATTGGGGTTCTGGGTCTCTGGTGTCTAGTCGGAGCAGCAGCGATTCCCAGTTACTTCTACTCTTCCGTATCTTGGGTTCCACAGTGATGCCTGTGACCTCTAATGGAAGCTTGATCACTAGCAGATTACAGCTAGGGGTGATGGACATAATTTTGGAATGCAGAGCTACCATAGCAGGAATGACTGGGGTTCTCTCCTCCTCCCACTAGACACCTGGGACCCAGGAACCCTTGTAAAAGCCAGGGAGAGGGATCTGGGATAGAGGATATCAGCCAGGAGCCATTTTTTTCCCACTGAAAATTTGTATTAAACTTTTGCAACACAAATTACAGCTGTCCCATAAGCTTAGCTATTTATTCTTATACATCTCAAATCATAGCATATTATGACTAATCCAAATGAAATTTCCAACTTTCCCCTATAACCTCCCCCTACCCCCTTCTCTCACTCCAACTCTTCTCCCCACCCTGAACTAAGATTCATTCACAAATCATACTAGTTTATCCTTCTCCTCATCTGGATTAACCTTCTATTCCAAATACCTACCCCTTATGTGCATAAATGCCCCTAGACAATAGTACTTTAGGGCTGTTAATCTATTCATCAGGTATACATGATCCAACTTTAGTTTTACCAAGCGGATCCCAGGCACCTGTACTTGTTTCCAAGCACCTGTTAGTACCAATCTTGCCGCTGTATACCCTGCCGTCCACACTCCAGCCACCTCCTGATTTAAGTTCACTAGGACCACATTTAACAAGGCCAAAACAGGCATAATAGTGTATTTCACCCCCATTATATCCCCTAATAAAGAGGCAACAGTTCCCCAGAAAGTCCAGAACGTAGCACATTCCCACTATATATGGAAGCTGCTGCTCCTGAGGCAACACTTTTGCCAGCATTGACCAGAGCCTTTCCCATATATGTGCTGTAGCTTAGTGGGGATAAGATATCATTGATACAGCATCTTATAGTTCTGTTCCTTAAGATGACTGGTGACAACTCTCCTACAAAGAACCATAAATGCTCGGGACCATTGTTGATCATCCCATTTTACTTTCAAGTCCCGTGTCCATCCCCTACGGTAAGCATCTCCTCCTTCATCTGCCGCTTCCATTAGCCCATAAAAGTTTGTGGTGGCCCTCTTAAGCTATCATGCAAAAAAAGAGTTCTTTTACAGGTCTCTTTAATGGTCCTCAATCCCCCAGCACTTTTTTCTGCATATATAATGCCTTGTAAAAGTATTAATCCCCTCGGGTTTTGTCCTGTTTTGTCGCATTACAACCTGGAATGAAAATGGAGGTTCATTTGGATGTTAGGTAATGGACCTAACAATATAGTCCAAATTGGTGAAGTGGAATGACAATAAAATACATTGTATATATTTAAAAAAACAAGTAAAAACTGAAAAGTTGTGAGTGCATATGTATCCATCCCTTTTGCTATGAACCTGTAAATAAGATCTGGTCCAACCACTTAACCTCAAAAGTCATATAATTAGTTGATTAGGGTCCACCTGTGTGCAATCAGTGTCACATGACCTGTTACATGATGCCTGTATAAATATACCTGTTCTGAAAGGCCCCTGACTCTGCAACACCACTAAACAAGCATCATGAAGACCAAGGAGCACTCCAAACAGGTCAGAGACAAAGTTGTGGAGAAGTATAGTTCAGGGTTGGGTTATAAAAAAAATTTATCCCAAATTCCAAATATCCCACGGAGCACAATTAAATCCATTATAACAAAATAGAAAGAACATGGCACCACTACAAACCTGACAAGAGAAGGCTACCCACCAAAACTCACAGACTGGGCAAGGAGGGCATTAATCAGAGATGCCACAAAAACACCAAGGATAACACTGAAGGAGCTGCAAAGATCCACAGCAGAGATGGGAGTATCTGTCCATAAGACCACTTTAAGCTGTACACGCCACAGAACAGGGCTTTATGGAAGATTGTCCAGAAAAAAAGTCATTGCTTAAAGAATGAAATAAAAAAACAAGTTTGGAGTTTGCACAACAGCATGTGGCAGACTCCCCAAACACATGGAAAGTTTTCTGGTCAGATGAGACGAAAATTGAACTTTTTGGTCATCATGCGAAAAGCCATGCGTAACACAAACCCAACATTTCCCATCACACCGAGAACATCATTCCCACAGTGAAACATGGTGGTGGCAGCATCATACTGTGGGGATGTGTTTCATTGGCGGGGACAGGAAAACTGGTCAGGATTGAAGGAACAATGGATGGCACTAAATACAGGGCAATTCTTGAGGAAAACCTGTTGTAGTCTGCCAGACATTTGAGACTGGAACGAAGGTTCACCTTCCAGCAGGACAATGACCCTAAACATACTGCTAAAGCTACACTGGAATGGTTTAAAGGGAAACATTTAAATGTCTTAGAATGGCCTAGTCAAAGCCCAAACCTCAATCCAATTGAGATCTGTGGTATTACTTGAAGATTGCTGTACACCAACTCAACCCATCTAATTTGAAGGAGTTGGAGCAGTTTTGCCTTGAGGAATGGGTGAAAGTCCCAGTGGCTAGATGTGCTAAGCTAATAGAGACATACCCCAAGAGACTTGCAGCTATAATTGCAGCAAAAGGTGGCTCTACAAAGTATTGACTTGGGAGGGGGGATACCCATGCATACTCCTGATTTGTTTTTTCTCTTAATTATTGTTTGTGTCACAATAAAGGATATTTTGCACCTTCAAAGAGGTAGGTATGTTATGTAAATCACATAGTGCTAACCCCAAAATCTCCATTTTAATTTCAGGTTGTAATGGGACAAAACAAGACAAACACTGAGGGGATGAATACTTTCACAAGGCACTGTAATCCTTTAACTGGAGATACGAGTAGAATTCCCTTGATTCCAACCCATAGTCTTGCCTATAATTTTCTAAACTTTAAAATATTGCCATTCCCTATTAACTGTCCTATCTTTTTCAGATCCTTAGCCTCCCATCTCTTAAAGGCTCCCCCTTGTTCTTTCGGACACACCTGTAACAGGTGTTCTCCGGGGACAGCAGGAATCAGTCCTCACATATGGGTGACGGCACCAATGGAGCCTGTGCGGATCCACTCTCAAGCTTTCAAAGAAAGCCTTTGGGAGTTACACCGCGCATGGGTGGTCACCTTCCCATCCAAAGGTGCCATCTTGCCTCAGTATGATATAGCACATGACGGCAAAAAAGAAAAAAAACAATGGGGAGGAGGGAGGGTTGTGAGGACTGATTCCTGCTGTCCCCGAAAACACCCGTTACAGGTGAATAACTAGGCTTTCTCTGGGAACAAGCAGGAAGTCAGTCCTCACATATGGGACTTCCAAGCTACAGGCTACCAAGAAAACATATAAAAGCACAGGCGACCCAAAAAGCGGACCATAAAGAGCAGGAGGCACTGGTTGGCTGGAAGTCTGAGACTGCAGCAGCATCGAAGATGCAATCCCCACTCTGGTAGCCTGGAAACGCGGGCAGGAGTTGCACTATTCCCTGAAGAGGTGACAGAGTATGGCCTTGCTGAAGGCACTATCCCCTCTGGGAGGTCTCTTCCAAACAGTAGTGCGCAGCAAAGGTGTGCACAGAGGACCAGGTGGTGCCCGGCAGGCTGGCCACTGAAGCCACCATGGCATGCACATTGTGAGTCATCACATGATGCTCCAGAGAGAGCCCCGCCTGCTGGTAGGCAAAGGAAATGCAGTCAGCCACCCATCAAGAGAGGGTGCACTTGACTGCGACCCCAAGATGACTGGGATCGAATGAGACAAAGAGCTGCACTGAGTGGTGATGGGGTTGCGTCCTCTGGATATAGAAGGACAGGGCACGATTAACGTATGCAGAGAGGCTTCTGCCCTGGAGGAGTGAGGCCTAGGGAAAAAAGAGGGTAACACCACCACCTGATTCAAATGGAATGCAGAGACAACCTTTGGCAGGAATTTAGGATGCGTTCGAAGGATTACTCTGTTCCTGTGGAACCTGATGTAAGGCGCATGCGCCAGTAGCACCTGCAATTCGCTCATGCACCTGGTTGAGGTGAGCGCCACCAGGAATACGACCTTCCAAGAGAGATACTTGAGATGGCAGGTAGCCTGGGGCTCACAAGGTGGGGCCATGTGCTTCCCCAGCACCACATTGAGGTCCCACGCCACTGGCAGTGGGCGGATCAGGGGGGGGGGGGAGAGGAGGCAGCCCTACATGTACTGGCCCACCAGAGGGTATACAGACACGGCGTGGCCATCCACCTTGTGGTGGTGGGCCAAAATGGCACAGTAATGTACTCGGACCGTTATGGACTTCAGGCCAGCCCCTGAGATGCAATAGGTATCGTAGTATCTCTGCACTGTGCACGAGAAAGGGTTAAGGGCCTTCCCCTGCACACCTGTGGGGAAATCCTGCGCCACTTAAAGGCATAAGCCCGTCGCATAGAGTCCTTATGCGAGGCCAGCAGGATGTCCTCCACCGACCTAGCGAGGCGGTGATGCGCACTGGTTAGCCTTTCAGCATCCAGGCCATCAGTGCCAGGGACCAGAGGTTGGGATGTCGCGTCACAACATCCCGTCCTCCTGGGACAGCAGGTCCGGGGCACTCCCCAAAGGCAAAGGGTCCCGCTGGGACAGCTGCAGGAGCAAGGGGAACCAGGGCTGCCTGGGCCGCCTCCGCTTCGATCTTGAGGGGGCCTGAGGCACCAGGGGTGTTGGTGGAAACGCATATAGAAAACCCTGAGACCAAGGGAAGAGGAAAGCATCTGCTGCCTCCTGCCTCCGTGCTGGTCTCCAAGAGCAAAAGCGTGGCAGCTGTGAATTCTATGGACTGGCAAAGAGGTCGATTTCTGGGGTACCTCAATGCTGGAAGACCTCCCCTAGAACGGTCGAGTTCAGTCTCCACTCGTGGGGTTGGAGAACGTGGCTCAGGCTGTCAGCCAGTACACTGTCCTGGCCCGGCAAGTACACCACCTTAGGGAGGTGTTCCTCTCTGCCGCGAAGTTTGAGCCCGTGCCCCTGTTTGTTGATGTAATACATCACTACCTGGTTGTCCATCTGGATTTGAACCACCTGTTCTTCCAGATGGTCCTGAAAGACTCGCAGGGTATGACAGACTGCTCGGAGCTCCAGTAGGTTAATCTGAGAGGCACTCTCCTCCGGTGACCATGGGCCCTGCAACTGCAGGTGATTGCAGTGGGTTGCTCCAGCCCAGCTCCGACACGTCTGTGGTGAGGATTCGCTGCAAAGGCAGAGCCTGGAATGGCAGGCCAGCTCTGAGGTTGAGATGGTCCTGCCGCCAGGTTAGAGAGATTGCTAAGGCTAGCATGACTCGGATGCGGTCCTCTAGGTGGCCTGAAGCCTGCGTCCACTGAGCGCTGAGTGTCCATTGAGCCTGCCGCATGCGCAGGCGGGAAAAAGGGTCACATGGACACCATGTATCCCAAGAGGTGGAGCATCATCCAGGCTGTCACTTGTGCACCACTCTATACCTCTTGCGCCAGGGCAGTGATGCGTTGCACACGATCCAGTGGCAGGAAGGCTCTTGCACAGGTGCAGTCTAGCCGGGCCTTGATGAACTCCATGCACTGTGTGGGCAATAGGTGAGACTTTGGGAAGTTCACCACAAAGCCCAGGTGCTGTAGTAGCCCTAAAGTGCGCTGCATCGCCTCACGTGCTTCCTCTGGTGAGCCGGCCTGCACGAGCGAGTCATCCAGATATGGGAACATGAAAACCCTGAGGAGCCAGAGGTGAGCGGTCATGACCACCAGGCATTTCATGAACACCCAAGAGGCTGCAGCAAGGCTAAAGGGGAGCACCTTGTACTGATAATGGCGGCCCCTGACAACGAAATGGAGGTACTGATGGTGCCTTGGATGGATCAGGATGTGGGTAAAGGCATCTTTGAGATCCACAGAGCATAGCCAATCTCCCCACAGGAGGTAAGGCAGCAAGGTTCCAAGGGATACCATCTTGAACTTTTCCTTGACCAGGAAGCAGTAGAGTTCCTGAAAATCCAGGATGGGCCTGAAGCCCCCCATCTTTTTGGAGACCAGGAAGTAGCGGAGTAGAAACCCCCGCCCTGAAGGTGTTGGGGGACGGGCTCCAACGCTTGATCCTCGAGTAAAGACTTGAGCTCCTTCTGCAGAAGCTCCCTGTGCAAGGGGTCCATGGGTAATTCCCTTGGGAAAAAGGGAGGAGGCAGCTGAACAAAGTGGAGGAGATATCCCTCCTTGACCACCTGCAACACCCAGGCGTCCATGGTGGTACTGGGCCACCGGTGTGCAAAGTGGTCCAGCCACCCTCCTGTGAACCTTGGGCCTGTGACCTCCTGGATGAGACTACGCCCCCAGGAGTCAAAAACTCCCCCAGGCTGCGGCTGGGATGCTGTTTGGGGTTTGTGAGCCTTCGGCTTATGGGGGCCATGCCCCTGGCCTGCTGCCTCTGAGGAGGAGTGGGATAGGCCTGAAACGTGGAGTAGTTTCCGTAAGCCTTCTTGGTCTTTGGGTGGAAGGGCTTTTTCCTCAAAGTTTTCCTATAAGAAGGTTCAGACGCTTTTTTGGACAGCCTGGTTCTGGATCATGAATTCTTTCTCCAACTCATCGGCCTGCTCCGTCATGGGTTTGCCGAGGAGGTTATCTCCTCGGCATGGGACGTTGGCAAACTTGTCCTGAACCCACTGCTCCAAGTCAGAGGACTGTAACCAGGCAAGGCAGCAGGCACTAATGCCTACCGCTGCTACACAGGCTACCGACTTGAAGCCGTCAAAGGCTGCCTGAGTCTGAAACTTGGAACATTCCCTGACTGATGATATCAGGGTCCTGAAGTGCTCAAGGGGTTCACCTGATAACCCAGCCGAGAACCCGGCAAATTCCTTCGCCAGGTCCCTCAGGTACATGCCCATATACAACTCGTAGGCCTGGATCCGGGCTGTGAGCATAGAGCCCTGGAAACACTCCTTGCTAAAGGCATTCATGGTACAGGCCCTCCCTGCCCGGGAGCACCGAGGAGTGTATCTTCTGGCTCTTAATATGACGCATGGCTGACTCCACTATCATGGAATTGTGTGGCAATTGTGTCTTCTGGAACCTGGGGCTCCTGCCGACTCAATATTGTGAATTGAGTCGATGGTTCACAATCTGCACCGTCACCAGGGTTTCCCACATCCTGAACAGTAGCTGCTCCAGGATTGGGGGCACAGGCACAGTCAGCACCTCCCGAGGAGGAGCTTTGTACTGGAGGATCTTGAGATCCTCAGCCTGTGGCTCGCCTACAGGCACCGCCACAAAGGTGAGTGCTTGGGACATCTCCCTCACAAACTCCAAGGCAGCGAGATTCTCTGGAGGGGACTTTCACTGGTGATGTGTCGGAGAGAGGTCGGAGGGGATGTGCCGGTGCAGTACGGTGTCGGGGGGACTCCTCGTCCGTCTCCCATGCTGACCTTTGAGCCGGAGGAATCATTAAGCACCCTGTGGTCGTCAGACCAACCTGGTGTTGATGACTCCCGGCATTGTGTCAGTCACCAAATGCTTTGACACCAACCGAGCCAACCTCTCGAGGATTGGAGGAGCATCCTCAGGGGAAGTCCTTATTGAGGAAGTCCCCGTGAGGGGTGCTGACAAACCAAAGTGATCGGGAGTCAGGCCTTGCTATGTCTTTAGAAACAGAGAAACTGCGCTCCAGGGCCGCCATCCTGGCCTCTATGCCAGTTGGCTCTGCAGTCTGCACCGGCTCAGAGGACGTCGAGGCGGTTGTTGGGTCCCCGACAGGGGAATCCCGAATGGTGATGGAGTCAGTGGAACTGCGTCGATTCCTTGATGCCACATGAGATGCCTCTCTCCAGGGCTGCTTCGATGGGCACTCCTATCCATCGTCCCCCTGCATTGAATAGAGGACTCCGCGGCCAGGTCATAGCAGACTTACTCCCTAGGCCCAAGTCGGCCCTCAACGTCGACTTCGATGCACGGGGGCGATCCTCCAAGGACAACTCAGACGCTTGGGCACGTGACGCTGAGTTGCCCGATGATGGCATCGAAGGCAGGAATTCCGCACCCGATGCCGAACCTGAGCCACAATCCAAGACAGCTCCCCACTGCCGCCTTTCGCATTCCTTCCGGGTCTTAGCTGACATCAGGAGGCAAAGCGGGCAGGAAGACACATCATGGTCTGCCCTGAAGCATTTGATGTAGGTACTGTGGCGGTCCATACGGGACATAGTACAGTTGCACTTGCCACATTGCTTGAAATAGCTGGTTGAAGACATAGCAGGAAAAACGAGACCTGTGAGATCAAACTCAGCTGTCTCGACCAGCTAAGCCGCAAGTAGAAAAACCCAAGGGCCAAAAAAAGAAAAGATGAAAATAAAGAAAAATTACCCAAGCAAAAACCATGACGCAGAGGCGAAGGACTCGGGCGGCAGAAGGTGATTGAACCGATGTAATCAAGAGAAGAAAAACACCGAAGAATGGTCTGAAAAAATTAACTTTGTCTGGGCTGCACAGACAGCAAGTCTGCAGGGCTCAGCAAAAAAATGAAGACTGAGGCAAGATGGCACCTTTGGGTGAGAAGGTGATCGCACATGCATGGTGTAACTCCCAAAGGCTTTCTTTGAAAGATGGGGAGTGGATCCGCATGGGCTCATCAGCGCCGTCACCCATATGTGAGGACTGACTTCCTGCTTGTTCCAAGAGAATCCTCATTTACCATTATCTGAGACAAATGGGAGTATCCATCTTTCCCCAACCAATTGCTCTTCCATTTCTGCAAATGTACTAGGTAAGCCTTACAAAGAGGTTTTCACTGTGTCTTACCCTGGATTCTCCCACCTTCCAAAGGGTATCTCCTAGACTACCCCGCTTTTCTCTTGCTTCTTCCAGAACTACCTACTACCTATCCCCAGGTAGCTACCATTCCAATATGAACATCTAGCTGCTTCAAAGTACCATTCCATATGCGGGATCCCCATCCTTTTTTAAATTTTGAAGCAAAATGTGTTGTGCTGTTCTAGGTTTTTTATTGGCTCATATAAACCTCACAATGCTACATTGAATATTCTGGAGAAAATCCTGTGGGATCCCTATTGGCATTGTTATAAATAAATATAAAAAACTGGGCAGAGCTACCATTTTTATTGTATGAAAATTATGTGGACAATCCCTCAAATCCAAAAAACTCCGGCTATGATCTTTTCTATATAAGTAACTTATGATGTTTTATGAAAGAAGAACACCAGGTCTCAGACTTTGTATAGGCATTTCATCACTAAGTTTTCTCCTTATAGTACACATATTAAACGTGCCCTTAAGAAACATATGAATGTGATCAGTACCCTTCCAGGTCTAACGCAAAAACAAATTAGATGCGTTTGGACGCATCATAAAAATCTAAAGGAGAGACTTAGTCCAACAGTATTAAGACCGACAGTGGACTCTACACAAATGGAATCACGGGGACATAGAACATGTAAGGGATGTAACATCTGTGTAATTTCTGAAATGCTAAAGGAATTTCAACATAAGGGCATAAGTTACACATTAAAACAGTCAACCACATGTAGTTCCCGATACGTTGTATATTGCATCAGATGCCCATGCGACTTACTTTATATAGGTAAGACAGAAAGACCGTTCCGGATCCGTATCAATGAACATCGCAGTAGACTTAAGTGTAAGGTGCTAGAAGCGCCTATGGTAGCACATTGTTTCTCTAAACAACATGTTTTTGAACAACTTAAATGCTTCTGTATTGACATGGTGAAAGTCGGACAAAATGGCAGAACCAGGGAACAAACACTAATCATCCATGAACAACACTGGATCTATAGACTACAGACAGTTCATCCACAAGTTATGAATAACACCATTGACTGGGCCGCATGCCTATGATTTACCGATACAATCAAGTTTCAAGATTATAGACAAACAAATATTCTTCCCTATAGCATAACGCTATTCTGGACATTGCATTGGCTAAATCATCATTACATCATTTGACGCTTCAAAATCATTCGCTAGATAAAAGCCTTCCCCTCAACAGGTCCGCATGCGCGGCGTTTTTTGTGGAAGCCAACAGGCTCAGAGCTAACACGCCAAACATATGGACCAACAACACCAACAGTGAGGTAAAGACGAGGTTCTTTCTTAATTTTGAGATGGCTATATTGTAATATTTCTCCTAGAATATTTCTTCTTTTTTACGGCATGAAAATCCGATTTAAAGTAACTGCTTGTTTTGACAGTGCCAGTTTTGAGACATACACGACAATTTTAAGGCGAAACCGCTGAGATTCAGCAGACATTTCAAATCCATCCCCCTGATGAAACCAGTCAGTTCGTGAAATGCAACACGGCAGCCGAAAGAAGGCGTCGGGGAGTCATAAGATAAGAACACTTATTTTCATATCTTTCAATATGGAATGTCAACTTGCCTGTCAAGTATTATATTTCAAAATAATTCAAGAGAGAACGCAGGTCGTTGATGCAAAAACGGCACATATCCATTGACATAGTCTGCAGGAGAGTGCCTATACAAAGTCTGAGACCTGGTGTTCTTCTTTCATAAAACATCATAAGTTACTTATATAGAAAAGATCATAGCCGGAGTTTTTTGGATTTGAGGGATTGTCCACATAATTTTCATACATTAGTCTACCCTCTACAAAATGACCTAATAATATGAGTGACCATTTTTATTGTGGCTATATGGCCTAACCACGAAAGCGTTAAGCCCTTCCATCTGTCTAGGTCCCCCCTAATTTTGGTCCACATTGGTGGGTAGTTAGTCTCAAATAATGATTTCCATTGGTCCATGAGATGCACACTTAAGTATTTAATGTTGCTTTTGGCTTTGTGGAAGGGGAATCTAGCCTTTACCTGAGCCCACTGTTCCCCTCCAATAGTAACATTAAGTAGCTCTGACTTGGTCACATTCATCTTAAATCCAGCAACTTGACCATAGGCATCTAAGACCTTCATCAATTCCATTAGGGAGTTAGCAGGCCCCACCACTGTAAAGAGGAGGTCATCTGCAAACAGGAATACCTTGCATTCCCATGAAACTACCTGTATCCCTTTGATTGCCTCACAAGCCCATACTGCCTGTGCCAAGTGTTCCATTACTAACACAAAAAGTAAAGGAGATAATGGGCATCCTTGCCTCGTCTCCCAATAAAGTATAAATTGTTCAGAATACTGACCATTTACCCTGACCCTTTCATTAGGTACAATGCTTTGATCCATTTCAAAAAAGCTCCTCCAATACCCACTTTTTCTAATGTACCAAACACCAGATAAAATGCCTTTTCAGCATCAACCACTAACACACCAAATCCTCTTGCCTCTGCTGTCTGGCCCTCATCAGGTTTAGCACTTTCCTAATATTATCCGACGCCTGTCTACCTTTCACAAATCCCGATTGATCTGGATTTATAAGTTTTGGTAGGTAGGTTGCCAGTCTGTTTGCCAGTATATGGGTAAAGATCTTAAGATTTGTGCCTAGTAATGCTATGGGTCGATACGACCCGAAGTGGGTCAGGTCTTTCCCCTCCTTGCCTAAGATGGCAATTCCCACCATATTCATAGACTCAGCTAGCCTCCCCTCTTCTGCCACAGAGTTATATAGATGGGTCAGGATCTCAACCACTGCTGTAACACAATTTTTAAAAAACTGGTTAGAGAAACCATCCTACCCTGGTGCTTTATGTGAGGGTAGGGATTTGATCACCGCCCAAACTTCTTGTGTTGTAATGGAGTTGGACAAAATAGCCCCTTCTTGCTCATTGAGAGATGGCAGCTGTACTCCCCTTAAAAATGCGACCACATCCGTCTTAGGGGCCTCCCTCTCCGGGGTATAAAGTACTTGGAAGAATTCTCTGAATCTTTCCTTTATTTGCGTCTCCCCTCAAAGTTCTAAGCCATGGGCATCCCTTATTTTTGTAATATAATTCCTAGCTTGTTGCCTTCGCAAGCAGTATGCCAATAGGTGGCTCGCTTTATTACCATATTCAAAGTGATTTTGTTGCAGTCTTTCTAAATTAAGCTGAACTTTGCCAAACTGTATCTTTGATAGACTCCTCTGGGTCTCCTGTATGTAATTTCCCTATTTCTTGATTGGTGAGATTCCCATGTTTATGGCATGCTTCTAATTCTACCAGCTGAGCTCTTAATTCCTAAGACTTTTCTGAATTTTCAGCTTCTTCTGATAGGTCACTATAGCAGTAAGTCTCCCTTGGTAATGGTCTTTAAGCAATCCCATACCACTCTTAAGGGACACTGGTCATCATTCTGATCTAAATAAACCTCCAGTAGTTTTAACCACACTCATCACTGTTTGTGGGTCTTCTAATAGGGCCTCATTAAGTGCCCACCAATTTCCTTTCTGATTCTCCCCTTCCCCTTGAATTTCCCCCCAGACTGGCACATGGTCTGACCATATCCTATCTCCTATATGACATTGAGCCATTTTCCCAGCTAGGCTTTTGCTCACCCAGATTATGTCAACGCGTGAATAGGAGTCATGGACAAAGGAATAGTTAGTATAATTTTTATGCTGTCCATGTAGTTCACTGTAGGCATCTACCAAGTCAAGTGCTCTCATCAGGGCTTTTATCAGATTCCGATGGCATCCAGTACCCAATTCTTCCCCTCTAGATCTATCTAATCTGGGATTCACTACAAGATTAAAATTCCCACTCATTATTAGAAACATAGAAATATGATGACAGAAAAAGACCACATGGCCTATCTAGTCTGTCCTTCCATATCAACAACTACAACAGTCCCCTTTTTACCTTTAGAAATCCTCTGTGTTTGTCCCATGCTTTTTGAATTCAGTTACTGTCCTCATCTCTACCACCTCCACTGGGAGACTATTCCACGGATCCACTACTCTTTCTGTAAAGAAATATTTCCGCATATCACTCCTGAATCTATCTCCCTTCACCCTCATCCCATGTCCCCTCGTAGCAGAACTTGCTTTCAATTGAAAGAGGCTCTCTCCCTGAACATTTATGCCACGGAGGTATTTAAACATCTCAATCATATCACCTCTATCCCGCCTTTCCTCTAAGGTGTACATATTAAGATCCTTCAGTCTGTCCTCATATGCTTTATAATGAAGACCACTAATCATTTTAGTAGTCACCCTCTGCACCGACTCCATCCTGTTCACATCCTTTTGAAGGTGCAGTCTCCAGAATTGCACACTATACTCCAAATGAGGTCGCACCAAAGACTTATACAGAGGCATTATCACCTCCTTTTTTCTGCTAGCCATTCCTCTCCGTATGCACCCAAGCATCCTTTTAGCTTTTGCCATCGCCTTTTCTACTTGTTTAGCTACTTTAAGATCATCAGATATAAATCAGGATATAAATCATCATAAATCAGGATGTTACGTCACATGAAGCAACTGCTTGAACCGAAAGACTTCCGAACAGTGTTCCAAACCCTTGTGATGCCCCACTTCGACTATGCCAACTCCATCCTACATGGTCTACCAAAGAGTACACTTCACCCCCTGCAGATTGCTATGAATACTGCAGCGAGAACTCTCTATGGAGCAGCTAGAAGAGATCATATTACACCCATCCTAAAAGCACTACACTGGCTTCCGGTTCACTGTAGGATTACTTTCAAAATTTTAACAATAATCTTTAAAGCCATCAACAAAAGCACTTCTAGCTCCCTCTCTGATCTTATTCAGACTGCCCCCTCCAACAGAATGAGAAGATCCACCACCATCAATACCTTGCGACTCCCAGAGTCATTCACTAGATGTTTGAAAGCCACAGGAAATCGTGCATTTGCATTTTATGCCCCTCACTGCTGGAACACTCTACCAGCAAACATTCGTGCAATAAACAATCTCTCCCAGTTCAGGAAAGCGTTGAAACACTATCTTTTCCTTCAGTTCTTCCCCAACTCAGATAACATCACATAAACTGCCCACGTTGCTCTTCCCCCTTCTCCTACTATTCCCACTTCGTTCTCTCAGGTTTCCCAGCCTGCAACAAGCAAATAGTTGTCCTGCTACTGACACTGTATTCCTTATGGTTAATGCCTAGCCAGGTGACCCACCTATTATCATCACCCTGTATTATAGTTCTCCCTCTGTATATAACTTATGTTGTACTCCTTATACTTAACGCCCAGTCAGGCGACCCACCGACTGTTATCATCCTGTATTATAGTTTGCAATCTGTATATAGTTTTCCCGTTCTCCATGTTAACCTACCTGTTTAATATAAGTGCAATGTGGTCCTTCCTCATTGCACAATCTTTGTTACCTGTAAACCGCGCTGATGGCAAATAGTGCGGTATAGAAAAAACTATAAATGAATAAATAAAATAAATAAATCAGACACAACCACGCCTAGGTCCCGCTCTTCTTTAGTGGACAAAAATACTTCACCCCCTATACTATATTGCTCCCTTGGATTGCTGCAGCGCAAATGCATGACCTTACATTTTTTAACATTAAATCCCAGCTGCCAAATTCTAGACCATTCTTCAAGCTTAGCTAGATCCCTCCTCATGTTATCTACACCTTCCTGGGTGTCTACTCTATTGCTGATTTTGGTATCATCCGCAAAGAGGCAAACCTTACCCGACAGCCCTTCTGCTATATCACTAACAAAGATGTTAAAAATAATCGGACCAAGGACAGATCCCTGGGGCACACCACTGGTAACATCCTTCTCCTCAGAGTGAGTTCCATTTACTTGTACTCTTTGTCGCCTCCCACCCAACCAATTTCTAACCCAAGCAGTAACTTTAGGGTCCATCCCTAGGGTGCTCAGTTTGTTTATAAGTGGCCTGTGAGGAACAGTGTCAAAGGCTTTACTGAAATCTAAATACACCACATCTAGGGCTTTCCCTCGGTCCAATTCCCTGGTCACCCAGTCAAAAAAATCAATCAGATTTGTCTGACAAGACATGCCTCTGATGAATTATTATATTCCCTGTGTCTCTGGAGGTATTAGAGAAGAGTTTCTAGGGAAATCATTTTAAATTTTTCTCAGACCATGAACTTGTTTAGGTCTCTAAGATCCAAAATGGGCCTGAATCCTATTTTCTTAGGAATGAGAAAATATAGAGAGTAGAAGCCCATCCTTTCTTGAGGAGGAGGAACTCTTTCTATGGCATCCTGGTACAACAGGGTGGTCACCTCTTCTTTTAAGAGAGTGCTTTGAAGGGGTTGTGTGGGATAATCCCCTCTGAAGTCGGTGGGGGTAAGATTTTGAAGTGAAGCTGATAACCCCTTAGGACAATCTGGAGTGTCCACTGCTCCGATGTTATGAAGTGCCACCTGTAGGCATAGTGACAAAGTCTGCCTGCTGTGTGGAAGGGCTGGGGACCCTTCAGAGGCAGATTGGCAATGCTCTCTAGGAAGGAGTCAAAAGCAGGTGCAGGTTATGCCTGTGCAGCTGGTTGGGGCTTAGGAGCCTTGGGCTTCTTGGATTAGCAAGGACCCTGCTGTCTCTGTTGAGGCTGCTGAGGTTGATAGGCAGCAGAAGGTGGGTAAGGAGGATAGTATATTTTCTTAGAATAGAAAGATTTCTTGGGAAGGACCTTTCTTTTGGATGGGTCAGCTGTTTTCCTGGAAAGACATTTTAGGGTGAGATCATCTGTTTTAATCTCACCTGCTTTTTCTCTCCAGTCTTTGCCAAAAATATTTTCTCCAGTACATTTGACCAGTTTATCCTGGACCCATTGCTTAAGGTCTGAATTCCTGCAACCAGGCTATCCTGAAAGCCCCAATGCAGACTGCTGAAGCTCTGCTGGTGGATTCAAAGGCATCGAAAGAGGCCCTGGTAAGAAACTTAGAAGTGTTTTGGCCCTGCTTGATGAGTGTCTGGAAGACGCTCCTTTTATCCTCAGGAAGCATGGGGGCAAAAATTCTCCAGATCCCTGGCAACATCCTTCAGAAACAATGCCATGTACAACATGTAAGAGTTAATTCTGGAGGCCAACATGCATGCTTGGAAGCATCGACGCCCAAAGGCATCGAGTATCTTCCAGTCTCTGCCAGGTGGTGTGGAGAAATGGTTCTTTGAGCACTTTATTCAGTGCATCGCCGATTCCACCACCATTGAGTGGTGGGGCAGCTGAGGTTTTGGAAGCCTGGACATTCTGGCACTCAGTACACAGTATCAAGTCTCTTGCTGATAGGGGGAACCGTGAGCGGAGCCTCCTACATGTGGAGCATAAGATCCTGTAGGATACGATGCACCAGTAGGGTAGCCGCTTCTTTGGGCATGGGAGGGTATTGGAATATCTCCAGTTCCTCTGACCTTGATTCCTTCTCTGAGGCTATTGTGATGGAGAGTCCTGCTGTCATGTCACAGATGAAAGGACATATTCTCTGGTGGGGACCGATACTGCTCCTGAGGCGGTAAAGGGTCTAAAGGGATGTCTGGAAGTTCTTGGGAATTGAGTGATCCTCTGTCAGAATCTGAAGTAGTTGAGTCAGAGTCTGGTAAGAAATCAAAGTATCGGTGCTCCTGGGTTCGACCTCGATGCTTCATGGATGTCAAAGGTTGATAATGATACTCTGAGGTATCAGAACCGAGAGCCATGGCGGTCTGAGTCTAGGTAGTGTGTCAAACAAACCAGTATAGGACTTCTTCCGAGTGAATTACCTCATAACCAACTATAATAAACTTCACCCATATGTAAATAAAACGTTAAATTTTTTTTCTTTTTTTTTGTTAATTCGTGGCTTTAATGTGGTCTCAGATAAACGGCAAGTTTGTAGCTCTTTTACAAGCAACTCGCTGTAACACTTCTTATTGGGTCAATAACTTACACCCAAACCAGTGCACGTTTAACATCAATGACCATAGCCAACTTTTTTTATCTTATCAGTTAGTATTGCTTAATTATCTTATTTTGTTTGTTTTTCAATATCGGGTTGATTAACATCATACCCTTTAATTTATATAAAAATAGCGTTTGCCATTCTACTTAGCTTATGTAGAATCGCATCGGCCACTGTCCCATGTTTTTCTTTATGCAACCACAAATGTTATTATATCCCCGACGCCTCAATCTCATCAGCGCTTCGGCGTTTCTCCACTTGGGTTTATCAAGGGGGATGGTGTCGTTTCTTCTACGGGACTTATATCGTCAAACAGTGTATCCGTTTAGCATTCTATAAAGATACAAAGCAATGTCATCTAATTAAAATTATCAAACTAGATATCAAATATCTCACAGTCTCCTACTGTTTCTATATCATGATTCAACTGACCAGTTTGCATCTTCGGTCAGCTCGTTCTTTCATCAAAATGATCTCAACTTTTTCTTCCTGAAGACGCTTACGCATGTCTATCCTTGGCAGAATACTCAAAGAAAGTCACAGAGGAAATTAGTGGAGAAAAAACGAGTCATGTTCAGTGACACTACAGAAGATGACACCAGTTCTGATTCTAGCCGAGGATCCAAAAATGTTTTTTTAGAGGAAACAGAGGGTCGGCTAACACGAAAGAAAAAAACGGACGAGTTGAACAACAAACGACAGGATCGTGGAAAAAAGAAATGACAGAGACTTTGGTAATAAATATTTCCCAGAAATCTCTTTCTGAAGGAGAATACGAAGTATTGAATAAAGGACTCTCTTTTGTCCCAAGGATCACGTTTGATTTTTTTCAATTTCAAATAGATTTTATGGAACTTATCAGAAAGCTACACCTTAAGACCTATTTTTCTTTGTCTAACCCTTTTGCCATACAAGAGTCAGACCAACTACAAATAGAAGCTCAGGCCACCGAACCGTCTCTAAACCGAGTGCAGTTGCCTTTAAAATCGAGATGGACACCCCCGACCCCTTTGCCCGCAGAAATCCAAGTATTTAAAGAGTTAGTATTGGAAGAGGTTGAGAATGCTATTAAAGGTAGTCCCAAAAGTAAAAGCAGCTTTTCAAAAAATGAGATGCATATCTTACATCAATTACAATCAAGAACCGATTTAGTGATTAAGCGGGCAGACAAGGGAGGAGCCCTGGTAATATTGGATCGGGAATACTATGTGCAAGAAGCTTTAACTCAATTACAAAATCGAATTACTTATGAACCGCTGCAAGTTGATCCTACACCCCGGCTACAACGGCGAATTAATGATTTAATAAAAGAAGCTCTAAAAAAGAGAATTCTCTCTACAAAGGAATCAAAGTTTCTGCAGACAGTTTCACCCCAGATAGCCAAATTTTACACAGTACCAAAGGTACATAAAGATTTACAACGGCCCCCGGGCAGACCAATAGTGTCAACAAGGGGTTCCTTGTTAGAGCCACTGTCGATTTATCTAGACTCTTTCCTTAGACCAATGTTGAAAACCATCCCGTCTTTTTTGAGAGATACGACTCAATTTTTGAATGTATTACAACAACTGACACCTTGGGCGACACAGCCAAATATTCTTTTAGTAACATTAGATATTCAATCACTTTATACAAATATACCTCAGGAAGCTGCTTATAAAATAATTCAACAAGTACTTGAAGATAGAGGAGATCTTTCCATGGAGCAGATTCAGTTTTTACATCAAATAGCGGAGGTGACTCTCTTTGAGAACTTTTTTATTTTTGAACAACAAATATACCTTCAGAAAACAGGGGTGGCTATGGGGGCCACATGTGCCCCCTCGATTGCTAATTTCTATGTAGGCAGCTTTGAGCAGCAGTTCCTGCCACAATCTTCTTTTGTAATTAACATAAAAGCTTGGCATCGATATATTGATGATATTTTTATGTTATGGCAGGGGTCGAGAACGGAATTGACGGATTTTGTATGCTGGTTAAACGCTTGTGACAATAACCTGAAGTTTACTTTTGAAAGTCATGAGCAACAGATCACCTATCTTGATGTCAAAATTATTCGTGATACAGCGGGATGGAACACCACAGTTTTTAGAAAATCTACACATAAAAACTCACTCCTGCATTACAGTAGTGCTCATCCTATAGGTTTAAAGAATAGCTTACCAGTTTCACAGTTTCTCCGGTATCGGAGAAACTGTTCTACAACAGCAGAGTTTAAATCTTCATCTAAATATCTTAAACAAAGTTTTCGAAGCAGAGGATACCCACAGAAATTAGTACAAAGAGCCTACAGCAGGGCTCTATATAATAACAGAGAGCTGCTGCTCAAAAGTAAAGAAAAAGAAAAAAATTCTATACAAGTGGATGCTCAGAATATTAATTTAGTCACAACATTTTCACCTGTCAGCACAAAAATTCAAAAAATAATAAAAAAGCATATACGAGTGTTAGAAACTATACCGGCATTAAAAGAATCATCAATAAGATGTGTATGGAAACGGAATCGGAGTCTCAAAGAATATTTATCACCAGCAGTACCTAGACCATTGAACTGGAATTCCAATATTAATACTACAGGGATGCATACAAAATGTGGGCACTGTACCATCTGTAGTGTAACTTTGGAGATTTCTCAATTTACCCATAAGAATAAAGTATATTATCTGCGGCACGAAACTAATTGTGAATCAGAATGTTTGGTGTATGCCATTCGCTGTCCTTGTCTACTATTATATGTTGGGAAAACGACTCGAACACTGAAGATACGCATGCAGGAACATCAGAGTAGATTACGCTGTAAACGGCTTGAAGCCCCGATTGTTCAACATTGTCTGGTTATGGGCCACAAGTTTGAAACATTAAGATGCTGGAGTATTGAATTAGTATCGTGTGGGTCCCAAGGGAAATCACGTGAACAAAGATTATCATACCATGAACAATGGTGGATTCATCATCTCCACACGGTACAACCTGATGGCTTAAATGTCAGTATTGATTGGTTAGCTTGTGTGTGAGATTGCTCCAATCAGATAATAGCACAATAGGGATTTAAACAGTGTTTAACACGCATGCGTAAGCGTCTTCAGGAAGAAAAAGTTGAGATCATTTTGATGAAAGAACGAGCTGACCGAAGATGCAAACTGGTCAGTTGAATCATATAGAAACAGTAGGAGACTGTGAGATATTTGATATCTAGTTTGATAATTTTAATTAGATGACATTGCTTTGTATCTTTATAGAATGCTAAACGGATACACTGTTTGACGATATAAGTCCCGTAGAAGAAACGACACCATCCCCCTTGATAAACCCAAGTGGAGAAACGCCGAAGCGCTGATGAGATTGAGGCGTCGGGGATATAATAACATTTGTGGTTGCATAAAGAAAAACATGGGACAGTGGCCGATGCGATTCTACATAAGCTAAGTAGAATGGCAAACGCTATTTTTATATAAATTAAAGGGTATGATGTTAATCAACCCGATATTGAAAAACAAACAAAATAAGATAATTAAGCAATACTAACTGATAAGATAAAAAAGTTGGCTATGGTCATTGATGTTAAACGTGCACTGGTTTGGGTGTAAGTTATTGACCCAATAAGAAGTGTTACAGCGAGTTGCTTGTAAAAGAGCTACAAACTTGCCGTTTATCTGAGACCACATTAAAGCCACGAATTAACAAAAAAAAGAAAAAAAATTAATTTAACGTTTTATTTACATATGGGTGAAGTTTATTATAGTTGGTTATGAGTCTAGGTAGTGACATCGGGGGTTCAGACGATGCTGGTTCGAGGGCCGACATCGGGCCCGATACGCATAGCTGTAGGCTTGGTGCCGAAGCCTGCACTCCTGAAACGCTCTATGTTATCAGTACCGAGGCTGCCAGGTGTGCTACCAAACTCCTCTCAAGAGCCAGCATGCGCAGGTCTAGGGAGATGGCGATATCTGGGTGGAATCACCTACGGGGCTTGGAGCCACCATTCCAGAACATGGAACCAGTAAGTCTAGAGGTTGATGCCTTGGGAGCATCCCGGAGCCCCACCTGTGCTTTGGAAGACAAATCCTCCCGCTAGGGTTGTTTATCTGGCCAATCTGCATCAGAAACACCTCTGCGGCGTTGCAGTGCTTGTGCTGGGACTTTTCTCTGGCCCGGTATCTGTTTTTGATGCCGAAGGTTTGGAAATGGCCAGAGACCTTGACTTACTCTTATGTTTGGAATTTAAAAAAGTCTGAGAGCCATGAGAAGAAGTCAATGCCCTCAATGAGGTGGAAGCCACTGAGACAGAGTCCGAGGCGAACAATGACCCATACTGTCTGGCTCAGTTCTTGAGGCCTCTTTTTGTCATTTGTTGGCACAAAGGACAAGAATTGGGCTATGATCAGGACCCAAACATTTTAGACACTGGTCATGTTTATCAATGACCAAGATGGTACTGGCACACATGGTACACTTTTTAAAACCATTGACTTTAAATGCCTTTCCATGCCTTTAAAAATGTACTCAGCTCTCAATGAACAGAACACGCTCATGGAATACGAGGATGAGCTGCCTAGACCATGTGTGTTATGTAGGCATGTGGGGAGCACGGACTGCCTGCGCGCACATAAAGGCACATTCTCTCCACATCGCTAAGTCTGCGCGGTATTGAGGCTTGGTGTGAGGCTCTGATGTACAGGCCAAGGCAGTGAAAGGAAAGGTATGCAGGACACACCCTTCTTGGCTTGGTGTTTTCCACATGTCACTAAACTATAGTAAGCAGTGAAAGCAATAAAGAGCACACTCTTGGAACCTCCATTCTTCGTTCCCCTCTCGCTTCACCATCAATCTCTTCCTCCTCTTTCTCGTTAGCATCTCAGCAAGACCTCCAACCAGCAGAAGGAAAGAAAGTAGCCTAAACACTGTCCCCAGGCGCCCCTACTGGCGTAGGAAATAAGGGCGTCCGGTGACATTTAATTTATTTTAAGGAGTGGTTGAGCTGAAGGACCAGGAGGATTCTGGTCCTTGTAGTGCAGAACTCCTTATAAAGAACAATCTACGCCAAAGTGTAGGGTAATAAGGCTTTATTTCCCCGGTCAACGCTTAGGTTCAATAAGACACAAAAGAAAATGAAGGTAATTCTTTCCTCTAACAAAAAGGTTCCACCGTGATATAAACAGTTAAGGGTTGTAGGCTTCACGATTAACTGTTTATCTGGGTTAAGGCTTCTTTCAAAACAATAGAAATTAACATCAGGAAACAAATGGTTATCAACTTCACCATATGCAGAGTTCTCTTTTCTCTATACATTTAGCAAGGCAATCAAGCTAGTTCTTGAACAAAAGTTACATTCCATTGGTTCACTCTGAGGAATGGGAACACTGGTTTCACAATCAAAGTCCATTGATTCTGGGTCACTACCTTCTTCAATGCTATGACTGTCTTCAGTATCTGTTAACTCCTCACAAGAGTTCTTCGGTTTCTTATACAACTTCCTTAGCACACTGTTGGGAAGTGCTTTTAAAAGGTTAGCTTTACTTCTAACTTTCTGAGGCTTATCTATTTGCATAAGGTTTTCATCACTTAAACTTTCCCTTATAATGAAAGGCTTTTCATACCTTGGCTTCTGTAGGCTGCCACACCCAGGACTCAGCTTGCGACGTAGCTTCTCAGGCTGACAAGCTGTTCTGTGCACTGCTCTACAATCAGAGTTACCAGGAAAACCTGACGTGGATTTCCACTCTCTGTGTTTCTTGGCATAAGTATCACTGTAGAAGGAACCTCCTTTCCTTGTGCCTTTCTGGTTTAGCATAGGAGACTTACTTGGGCTAGGAGAGTTGCTTTCATCAGGCAAGCTGCTTCTTTGGTTTGCTTGGCTTTGGACTCCGTTCCAATACCTTTGGCCTCTCTGGACTTTATCCCTTTGAGTATACCTCTTTTGGATTCTGTCTCCTTGAGTTGGCTGCACACGGAAGCCTTCCTGTTCCAGGCTTCTCTCACTGCTCCTGCTGCCGGTCCTTCTGACCTCGCTCTTGCCTCTCTGGATCTTGCTCCTGCCTCTGCCTCTGCTGGTTCCTGTTCCTCCCTCACTGATCATCTGGTTTCCTTTATAAAGGGATTTCTGGTTTGCACGTTCTGAGTTTGAGGACAGGTGAAACTGCTTGTTATTAATGTGATCAGTGCTAGAGCACGTTGCTTCAGGTACTGTGTAATTGTTCATGCGCCCTCTGGCTGAGCTGCGCTGGAACTGCGCTCTCTGCCTTTTCTGAGTTCCATGAAAGTCAGGAGTTTTTTTCAACCCTGTTTCCTCTCTAGCTCCAGCCTCATGACAACACGTCATTGGCTTCTCTTGTCTTTTGTATATTTATTTACCGTTTCACTTTTAATTTCTGAAGAAGGCAATGTGAGCCTTTTGTGTGCATGTGTATTTATTTCTAATGAAATAAGAGACTTGAGGTTGCATTTCACACCAAAATATAAATTCTGAATTACATAATTTGGAACCAGTCCAAATTATCAGCTTAGTAGGATTGCTTTATAAGATACAACAGTGTCTCTTTTATAACTGATCTGTAAACTGTCTCGAGCTTTATTTGTAGCTTGGGCCTTAGTAAGAGACCTATTGTATCTCTCTCCAAATCTTCACTGGGCAGGATTCATTGACAAACAATAATGTACATGGCGATTTACTTAGTGTTTATTTAAAGTGGGTAAAGTTAATAGGTCGGAAAGACTGATTGCTTAATCATGATTCTCCCACCACCAAAATACATACATACACAATTATTCGGGAATATCATATAAACTTAACTGTCTCTTGAACCATAAACTTTGCAGACTCATGACTGGCAGACAAGCTGCTCATGTTTTAAAGGCAGGTACTGAAAGACATTGTTGAGAGAAACAGAGAAACCCAGAAATATGACAGCAGAAAAAAAGAGTAGTTACTCACCTGTAACAGGTGTTCTCCAGGAGCAGCAGGAATCAGTCCTCACATATGGGGTGTCATCGGCGCCGATGAAGCCCCAGCGGAGCATTTCCCCAGCTTTCCATGAAAGCCTTTGGGAATGCTGGCACGCATGCGCGGTTCCCTTCCCGCCTAAAGGTACCATCTTACCTCAGTCAAATGACATAGCTAAAAAACAGCACACAAAAATATAAAAATAAACTATGTACAACTGCAACTCCCAGGGAAGGAGGGAGGGTTGTGAGGACTGATTCCTGCTGCTCCTGGAGAACACAGGTTACAGGTGAGTAACTACTCTTTCTCCAGGACCAAGCAGGAAGTCAGTCCTCACATATGGGTGACTCCCCAGCTCTGGGCTACCGAGGAACCCAGGCTGAACAAGAGAACTCCCTCTAGTCCCAGCAGCAAAGAAAGGCTTTTCACTGACACAACCTCCACCGGTAGCCCAACAGAGGGCAGGAGGGCAGGAGTTGCCTAAACCTCAAAGAGATTCCGGAGTACTGCTTGGCCAAAAGCACTGTCCCTACGAGACTCCCTCTCCAGACAGTAATGGGCCGCAAAAGTCTGGCTTGAAGACCAAGTTGCAGCCCTTCAGATGTCTACCAAGGGCACAGAGCGGAGATGAGCCACTGAGGCAGCCATTGCCCTGACACGATGTGCCGTGACCCTACCCGGCAAAGGAAGGTCAGCCGCCTTGTAAGCCCAGGTGATACAATCAGCTACCCAGATGGACAAGGTACGCTTGGACACAGCCAACCCCAACTTATTGGGGTCAAAGGATACGAAGAGCTGAGTAGCCCTTCTATGCCCCTGCGTACGGTCAAGGTAGAAGGATAAGGCCCTCCTACAGTCCAGGGTATGCAGGACTGCTTCAGCCTGGCTTTCATGAGGCCTAGGGAAGAATGTTGGAAGAACCACCTCTTGATTGAGGTGGAAAGAGGAGACAACCTTTGGGAGGAACTTGGGATGAGTCCGGAGGACTACCCTGTTCCTATAAATCCTGGTGTAAGGCCTATCAAAGACCAGGGCCTGAAGCTCACTCACTCGCCTAGCCGAGGTAAGGGCTATCAGGAAGAGTGTCTTCCAGGAGAGGAAGCGTAGTGGACAAGTAGCCATCGGCTCAAAAGGTGGGTGAGTCAGTTGCTGGAAGACCACATTCAACTCCCACTTAGGGGCAGGAGGACGGATTGGAGGCTTGAGTAAAAGCAAGCCCCTGAGAAAGCGGGACACCAAGGGGTGACCTGACAGAGAATGTCCCTCCACCAGTGAGTGGTGAGCTGCTAGAGCTGAGAGGTGGAACTGAACAGAATTGAACCTAAGTCCCTGATTTGATAAGTGCAGTAAGTACTGAAACACTACTGGCACAGTACAGGAGAAAGGATCCTCTGCACGTAGCTTACACCACACAGAAAACCTTTTCCATTTGAGAGCATAGGTTTTCCTAGTGGACTGTTTCCTAGAGGCTAGGAGAACCTCCTCAACTTCCTGAGGCAGGCCCCAGGGAGCCAAGACTACCCTTGCAGCCTCCAGGCCATCAAATTGAGAGCTTTGAGATTGGGGTGCAGAAGGGAACCCTGCTCCTGAGAGAGAAGGTTGGGTTGCAACCCTAGAGGCAGTGGGGGATCCACCGCCAGTTGAAGCAGAAGAGGAAACCAAGGCTGTCTCGGCCATCTGGGAGCCACCAGCAGGACCGAGGCCTTGTCCTGAAGAATTTTGAAAAGAGTTCGGGCCACCAAGGGCATGGGAGGAAACGCATACCGGAGGCCCTGAGACCAGGACATCAGAAAATCACCTGGTGCTATCCTCAAAGGATGCGGTTGCCTGGAGCAGAACTTGGGCAGTTGCTTGTTCAGTGGACTGGCAAAGAGATCTATCCAAGGGAGACCCCACTTCAGGAAGATCTTTTGAACGACCAAGGGATGCAGCTGCCACTCGTGGGGCTGTAGAATTCTGCTAAACCGGTCGGCCAGGCAGTTCTCCTGGCCTGGGAGGTACACCGCCTTGAGAAGCATGTTGTGCTTTAGGGAAAAGGAACAAAGGTCCTGAGTCTCCCGACAAAGGATCTGGGACCCAGTCCCACCCTGTTTGTTCACATAAAACATGGCTACCTGGTTGTCTGTTTGAATCAAGACTGAGCGGTGAGCCAGGGCTGGAGAAAAAGCTCGGAGAGCCAAGCGGATAGCCCGAAGTTCCAGCAGATTGATCTGTTGGGCCGCCTCCCAGGGAGACCAGAGGCCTTGGGTGCACTTGTCCAGACAATGAGCACCCCAGCCCTTTAGAGAGGCGTTGGTGGTAAGGACCACCGAGGATTCTGGCATTTGGAAGGGCATCCCCTTGAGTAGATTGGGTGGATGTAGGGAGGCTAAGAGGGGTTTGTACACCTTTATCCTGTCTCGTAAGTTGCCTGTGGCTTGAGACCACTGAGTCCGAAGGCACCACTGTGCAGACCTCATATGGAGCCTGGCATTGGGAGTCACATGTACTGTCGAAGCCATTGTCCCAGAAGCCTGAGGCAGAGTCTGGCGGAGACCAGGGACTTGTTCAGAAACGGTTTTACCACATCCATCAGTCTTTGGGCTCTGTCTGCTGGCAAGAATGCCTTTGCCAGTTGAGAATCCAACCTTGCCCCTATGAACTCCAAGTTCTGGGAGGGGAGCAAAGTGGACTTTGCGAAGTTTATGACAAACCCCACGTTTTGAAGCAGAGCAATGGTTCTGAGGGTGGCTTGTCTGGCCTCCAGGGACGTTTGACCCCTGATGAGCCAGTCGTCCAGATAGGGAAAGACAAAGATGCCTTGATTTCTTTTTTTCTTTTTTTTTAATTAATTTCCAAAATGCATTTGAACAATACAAATAAAGACAATCCGAGACAAGTTACACATTGGATATGCGTTACAATAAAGGAAAAAGAAACAAAAACATCACTCAGATATAGCCCACATCAAGAAACTTAGCCGAGCACTACCTAAGAACCGAGAATAAATGTTAAAGAAAACAAGACACAAAGTCCATGAAAGGAGGCGGAATTATTCCTGGACACCCGAAGCTTCCACTAATGCTTTCCGCTTCTCTGACAGAAAAGTTTCCAAGTGATTAACATCAGTAAATACATAAGAGACACCCTTTAGAGTTATAATGCATTTACACGGGAAACGAAGAAAAAAAGAAGCATCTCCTAGTGATAATACCTGAGGCTTTAAGGCTAAAAACAGCCTTCGCCCAAGCTTGGTATTACGTGATACATCAGGAAAAACATTAACAAGATGGCCACAAAACTTAATAGTCTTATGCTTGAAGAACGCACGAAGTACTCGCTGTTTAATATCCCTAGACAGAAAAGTAACCAACAAAGTAGAGTGGGTATCAATTATGTCCAGGGAGTCCTCTAGAAAGGCAGTAAGGTTGGAGATAGTAGGCTCGATTGCATCAAACTCCCCCTCAACAGGATTAACCCTCTTAGAACTAGGGGAAATATAATAAATCTAAGATACTTCTATCGGATCAGTAAGTAAAAGCACTTCCTTAAGGTATTTGTCTAATAAAATCTTTGGAGCAAGGAGCTTAGAATTAGGGAAATTCAAGAAACGAAGATTACAGGAACGAGCTGAATTCTCCATCGCTTCAATTTTATTATGGAGAACCAGTGAGTCCTTAATACTCGCAGCCTGAGCAGCGTGTATGGAGACAATCTGGCTCTCCAATTTAGAAACAGCTGAATCAAGCAAAACATTTTTACCATCTAATTGTTGCAAAGAAACTACAGTCTCCTGAGAAAATTTAGACAAAGCACCTAAGGTACCCGAAATCTTTTCATCAATAGACTTCAAAACTCCCCATACATCCTTTAGGGTAATCTCAGCGTCAGGGGATAAAGTCGAGAGCGCAGCAACACTACTCGACAATGAAGCAACCGGCTGAGGTAAAGAAAAAGAAACATCACCCCTTACCTTACCAGAGGACGCCCCAGTAGGAGCGGGAAGCAACGACGGAAGAGGACATGGTGGAGGAGATCTTCCCCCTGAACTTAAGGAGGCACCCTCAGGAGATGACTGAGCAATTGGCAAAGGAGAAAAGTGCCTATCAAGGGGGCCCGTCGGCTTCACATCGCCGGCAAGAGCCCCCCCCAGAGGCAGCCCCGCCCTTAGCTTTCCGCTTCCCCATACATACTAAACAGGCTGCAGAGAAAACAAACAAACTTCACAGCAAATAGAACCTTCCCACTTTCCCCGCCGACACAAGTGCTGTAGCCACTAGAATGGTCCCTGTGACGTCGCAGTGGCGTCAAAGGGGCATCAAAGGGGCAGAACCTGCCCCTTTGAACACGCCCCTTTGAAACACGCTCCACGAAACACGCTCCGCGGCAAGGAAGACAGAATAAATGCAATGCCCCTCAGGGGGGTCCTCTCACAGCTGCGGGCTCTCTCCCCGATGCCTGTTCGGTGTTCCGGGGAAGCCACAAGCGTCCGAGTTGAGCGCTGCACAAGGCAGCAGTCCCAGGGGCCAAACAAGACCCTGAATGCCTCTGACGTCGTCCCAGCCAAGTTCAGTTGGAATAAGGGAACTGGCAGCTTTTATCCTCTCAGGGGGGTCCTCTCACAGCTGCGGGCTCTCTCCCCGATGCCTGTTCAGTGTTCCGGGGAAGCCACAAGCGTCCGAGTTGAGCGCTGCACAAGGCAGCAGTCCCAGGGGCCAAACAAGACCCCGAATGCCTCCGACGTCGTCCCAGCCAAGTTCAGTTGGAATAAGGGAACTGGCAGCTTTTATCCTCTCAGGGGGGTCCTCTCACAGCTGCGGGCTCTCTCCCCGATGCCTGTTCAGTGTTCAAGGGAAGCCACAAGCGTCCGAGTTGAGCGCTGCACAAGGCAGCAGTCCCAGGGGCCAAAGAAGACCCCGAATGCCTCCGACGTTGTCCCAGCCAAGTTCAGTTGGAATAAGGGAACTGGCAGCTTTTATCCTCTCAGGGGGGTCCTCTCACAGCTGCGGGCTCTCTCCCTGATGCCTGTTCGGTGTTCCAGGGAAGCCACAAGCGTCCGAGTTGAGCGCTGCACAAGGCAGCAGTCCCAGGGGCCAAACAAGACCCCGAATGCCTCCGACGTTGTCCCAGCCAAGTTCAGTTGGAATAAGGGAACTGGCAGCTTTTATCCTCTCAGGGGGGTCCTCTCACAGCTGCGGGCTCTCTCCCCGATGCCTGTTCGGTGTTCCGGGGAAGCCACAAGCGTCCGAGTTGAGCGCTGCACAAGGCAGCAGTCCCAGGGGCCAAACAAGACCCCGAATGCCTCCGACATCGTCCCAGCCAAGTTCAGTTGGAATAAGGGAACTGGCAGCTTTTATCCTCTCAGGAGGGTCTTCTCACAGCTTCGGGCTCTCTCCCCAATGCCTGTTCGGTGTTCTGGGGAAGCCACTAGCGTCCGAGTTGAGCGCTGCACAAGGCAGCAGTCCCAGGGGCCAAACAAGACCCCGAATGCCTCCGACGTCGTCCCAGCCAAGTTCAGTTGGAATAAGGGAACTGGCAGCTTTTATCCTCTCAGGAGGGTCCTCTCACAGCTGCGGGCTCTCTCCCCGATGCCTGTTCGGTGTTCCGGGGAAGCCACAAGCGTCCGAGTTGAGCGCTGCACAAGGCAGCAGTCCCAGGGGCCAAACAAGACCCCGAATGCCTCCGACGTCGTCCCAGCCAAGTTCAGTTGGAATAAGGGAACTGGCAGCTTTTATCCTCTCAGGGGGGTCCTCTCACAGCTGCGGGCTCTCTCCCCGATGCCTGTTCGGTGTTCCGGGGAAGCCACAAGCGTCCGAGTTGAGCGCTGCACAAGGCAGCAGTCCCAGGGGCCAAACAAGACCCCGAATGCCTCCGACGTCGTCCCTGCCAAGTTCAGTTGGAATAAGGGAACTGGCAGCTTTTATCCTCTCAGGGGGGTCCTCTCACAGCTGCGAGCTCTCTCCCCGATGCCTGTTCGGTGTTCCGGGGAAGACACAAGCGTCCGAGTTGAGCGCTGCACAAGGCAGCAGTCCCAGGGGCCAAACAAGACCCCGAATGCCTCCGACGTCGTCCCAGCCAAGTTCCAAAGATGCCTTGATTTCTCAGGTAGGCCGCCACAACTGCCAGGCACTTGGTAAAGACCCTGGGAGCGGAGGTCAGGCCAAAAGGTAGTACTCTCTACTGATAATGGTTTCCTCCCACAATGAACCTGAGGTACTTTCTGTGGTCTGGATGAATGAGGATGTGTGTGTACTGTCACGGGCCTCGTAGTAGGAGACTCCGCGTGTCCACTAGTCGACTGCCTAGGGTGTTGTGAACACCTTGATCTGCTTTCTCTTTTTGTATACAGAGTCAGTCAGTCAGAGTGGTAAATTAAAGTAGGGTTTATTCCCGTTCCCTGGCGGATATTATTTCTTTGCAAACAAATACAGAACGATGAAACAAACTAAACAAAAACAGCTGGAATACTTTTTCCTTCTCTCTCTTGTTCCTTTTACAAGACAGTTCAGCATAAAGATGTTATCTCATCAGACAAGCATATCGTACAGTCCATCGGTTCAGGATCAGGATAAATATTATTGCTTTCTCCCTGTATTACATCTGGATGGTGACTGTTATAGCCCGGCTCACATTCATAGCATGTGCTGGGTTCACTTGCTGGGGGAAGGTAGACTCTCTCTTCTCCCAGATACTTGTCTAGCTCAGGGTTGTAAAAACCTCTTGTATAATAAGTCTCTTTATGGCCAGCCTCCCCTGGCTCTCTTACAGGGAAGTCTGTACACTTTCCTATGTTAAAACTTTGCTCAAAACATGGATTATAAAAACTCCCAGCTTCTCTTCTCTCCCCAGCATAAGGCTTTAACCCTGTTACCTTCTGTGTGCTTCTGGAGTCAGCTGTGGGGTTTCTTTCTCTCAGCAAAGCTTTACCGGCATGTAGAAAGTTTCCCCGTGGTTTGGGAAAACCCTGGGAGTTAGTGTCCCACTTCCTGCTTGAAGGGAAATCCTCTCGGGGACTATCTCTCCAGAGATTCGTTTCTCTACTGCTCCACTGCTCTTGCCTGGAGCTTCCCTTAAGAGCTTTTGGTCCTCCCAGACCTCCAAAGCTTCCCCTGGAGTTGTAACGTCTCCTGGGATTTTGGAACTCTTTCTGCCTCGGAGACTTGCCTGCCTGATGCTGGAACTCCACCTGCATCTGACTGCCACTCTCCTCCTCAGAGTCCTGCTTGCTTTCTTTCAGGTAACTGCTTGGACTTCTTCTCGTGCTTTCTTTCCTGCTCTTTGCATGAGTCTCACTCCTTGTCTGAGACTGGAACCGAATCTTAATCTCACTTCCTGGTTCTAAACAGGGCCCTTTGTACCTCCCCTCTCTGCATGTTACGTCAGCTTCTGGGGACAGGTGTTTGTAATGAGGTTCCTGAATTCTATCTGCGTCACTGCTCAGAAAAGGAAACCTCATTTTAAACCCTTTCTGTTCTATCTGTGCTGATGGCACCGGCTACTCAGCCCTTCCTAGCCATGCTGAATCCTTCTGCCTAGCCAAGTTTGAGGTGAGTTCTTCACTCTTACTAAGCTCACTTGGCTCCACTGTATCACAGTACGCATCCTTTAGATCTAAGGAGCATAGCCAATCTCCCTGCAGAAGGGTTCCAAGAGTAAGCATCTTGAACCTTTCTTTCTCTAGGAACTTGTTGAGGTTTCTGAGGTCCAGAATGGGTCGAAGACCACCGGTTCTTTTGGGTACCAGGAAATACCTGGAGTAGAATCCGTGACCTTGCAAGTGGGGAGGCACAGGCTCCACCGCCCTGTCCACCAACAGACCATGAAGCTCCTGTAGAAGAAGGTCTGTGTGCAAGGGAGGCCTTGGAGGCTCCCCTGGAAAATAGGGCGGAGGCAGTTGGTGGAAATGAAGGGCATAGCCATTGTGGACTATGTCCAGCACCCAACTGTCCCCGGTGATAAGGGGCCACTGGTGGGCAAAGAGGGCGAGGCGACCTCCTGTGCAGGGCGGGGAGAGCAGTGGAGGAGAGGCTATGCTCAAAGAGTCAAAATCCCCCACCCTGCTGAGTGGTAGCAGGGGCCTGAGGCTTGGGGGACTTCTGCCTACGGGGCCCATTACCCTGGCCCTTGGCTTGCTGACCCTGGGGGGCAGCTTGGGCAGCCTGATATTGAGGGTACTGTTTGTAGGCAGTGCCCTTCCTCGGGTAAAAGGACTTTTTACCTGAGCCCTTCTTCTTATGTGAAGGGGCAGAGGTCTTCCTCGACAGCCTTGTCCAGGTAAGGTGCTCCGTCTCGAGCTGAGCGGCCTTCTCGGCCACGGGTTTGCCAAAAAGGTTCTCACCTCGGCAGGGGACATCGACCAACTTGTCCTGAACCCATGGCTCGAGGTCCGATGACTGCAGCCATGCCTGGCGTCGAGCCGCGATGCCGGCAGCCGCTACTCGGGCCGAAGCCTCGAAGCCATCGTAGGCGGCGCGGGAAATGAACTTTGAGCATTCCCGAATCCCCGAGGACAAGGTCTGAAATCTCTTCAAGGGTTCCCCGGAGAGACCAGCAGAGAATCCGGCCAATTCTTTGGCCAGGTCCCGTAAGTACATGCCCATGTACAGCTGGTAAGACTGGACACGGCAAGCAAGCATCGACCCCTGGAAGCACTTCCTACCGATACCATTGAGGTTGCGGGCCTCTCTGCCGGGGGGGCACCGCGGAGTGCATCTTCTGGCTCTTCAGACGATGCATGGCCGATTCCACAACCATGGAATGGTGTGGTAGCTGTGCTTTCTGGAAACCAGGGCTTTTGCGGAGTTGATAAATGGAATCGACTCGCTTACTTAGAACCGGCGCCGAGGCCGGGGCCTCCCACATTCGGAAGAGGAGTCGTTCCAGCATCGGAGGAACCGGGACAGTAAAGGCCTCCTTCGGAGGAGAGTCATACTGTAGAGCATCGAGCTCCTCGGCTCGAGGCTCTTCCTCGGGATCGTCAGGGATAGCCAAGGCAACGGCCATATCCCGGACGAACTCCGAGAACCTAGTGTCCTCTGGAGGGGATCTACTCCGGGGATCAGACTGCGGTGAGTCCGACGGGACACACCGAGTCTTAAAAGTATCGGGAGACTCCTCGTCCTCCGTCTCCCAGGCGGACTCGTCCGAGGAGGAGTCAGGGTCCGACCCTGCGGGGCCCCGAGGTACCCGCCCCGACGCCGGGGGCACCGGCGTCGACACCCTCGGTCCCAAACGGGAGGTCGAGGGAGACGAGCTCGGTCTCCGAGGGTTGACTTCAAAGTCGACGTCCTGGTGGTCGGGGCAGATGCACCAGACAGGCTGGCCATCAGTGCCCGCTGCTGCTCCATGAAGGCAGACAGTCTGCACTCCAAGGCTGTCATCCTGAGACTCAGCTCGGGCGATGCAGCAGCCACTGACTCGGGCCCCGGTGGCGCCGGGCCCGACGTCGGCTCTCTGGGAGGAGAGTCCACGAGGACTACGGGGCTTACTTGTCCAGCAGACTCCGGTTCCACGCGAGGAACCTTTGCAGGCTTCTCTTGGTCCACGGGTCCAGGACGGCGGTCGGGGGTCTTAGACCTGGCCCTCGAGGGACCAGGGACCTCCTCCGACACCGCTCTCGCAAGACGCTTCTTCCTCTTACGTTCCCGGTCGGGGGACCCCCTGTCCGAGGAGCTTCGACAGCGCTCAGGATCGGAATCCCAAGATGTCGAGGCCTCAGACGAGGTCTGGGCCCGGCTGGAGGCAGAGTCCGAGAAAAACCTTTCCTTCTGATGCTGTCGACTCTTTAGTGCCTTGGAAGACATCTTCCCACATGGCCCACACGACTTGGGGTCGTGGTCAGGGCCGAGGCACCGAAGGCAGCAGTTGTGTGTGTCGGTGAGAGACATAATTTTCTTACACCGATCACACTTTTTGAAACCACTGGAAGCCATCGGGGAAAAAATAGCCCCAGCGAGGTCAAAAGACCGGCCTTCCAGTGAAAAAATGAAAAAAGGGCGCGAACGCCAGCCACGAAGGGCAAAAACCGAAAAATGAAGAAAACGGGCTCGATACCGGTGTACCAAACCTGGCGGGAGGGGAACTGGCGTCGAACCGGAGAAAAATAGCGAAAATCGCCGAAGAAAAAAATCACTTTTATCCGGGAGAACAGGACACATGTCCGATGGGCTTCTCGGAAAAAAAAGAGACTGAGGTAAGATGGCACCTTTAGGCGGGAAGGGAACCGCGCATGCGTGCCAGCATTCCCAAAGGCTTTCATGGAAAGCTGGGGAAATGCTCCGCTGGGGCTTCATCGGTGCCGATGACACCCCATATGTGAGGACTGACTTCCTGCTTGGTCCTGGAGAAACCATATGTCCTATCCAGTCTGCCCTTCTGTACCAACTACTACAGTCCCCTATTTTCCTTTAGAGATCTTCTGTATTTGTCCCATGCTTTCTTGAATTCAAATACTGTCCTGGTCTCTACTACCTCCACTGGGAGACTATGCCATGCATCTACCATTCTTTTCGTAAAGAAATATTTCCGCATATTACTCCTGGGTCT
Organism: Ichthyophis bannanicus; assembly: GCA_033557465.1. NCBI lineage: Eukaryota > Metazoa > Chordata > Amphibia > Gymnophiona > Ichthyophiidae > Ichthyophis > Ichthyophis bannanicus. The sequence continues at coordinate 648,161,395 of CM066032.1, forward strand.
ATCCCCTTTCACCTTCATCCTATCCCGCCTCGTTGCTTTCTTTCAATTGAGATTCTCCTCCTGTGCATTTATGCCACAGAGGTATTTAAATGTCTTTATCATATCTCCTTCCTCTCTCTCGTCTTTCCTCCAAAGTATACATATTGAGATCTTTAAGTCTTATGTTCTTATAGCACCGTCACCTTTTTTTTTTCCCCCTGTTGGCCATTACTTTCCCAATATTTACAAACATTCTTCTGGCTTTTGCTTTTCTACCTGTTTAGCCACAATAAGATCATTAGAAACAGTCACACCCAAGGTCAGGTTCTTTTTTCATGGATAGCGTAGTTACTCACCTGTAACAGGTGTTCTCCAGGAACAGCAGGAATCAGTCTTCACTTATGGATGACGTCAGCACCGACAGAGCCCACGCGGAGCAATTCCCCAGCTTTCAAAGAAAGCCTTTGGGATTGCTTCCACACATGCGTGGTCCTCTTCTCACTCAAAGATGCCATCTTGCTCATTCAGATCCCTTAGCTCGAGCCCTACCAAGCAGATGGCAAGGGAAGGATAAAAATCCAGCAACTCATCAGGATAGATGAGAGGGTAGTGAGGACTGATTCCTGCTGTCCCTGGAGAACACCTTTTACAGGGGAGTAACTACGCTTTCTCCAGCATCAAGCAGGAAGTCAGTCCTCACTTATGAGACTCCCCAGCTACAGGCTACCGAACCTGTAACCAAAAACGCCTCTGCGAGGTCGTAAGCAGAAGCCGATGCCCGAAGGAGTCCGAGTCCTCGGATCCCCAGGGTGAAACCCTCTGTAGCCGTCAAGAAGGGTCAGAGGGCAGGAGTTGCTTATACCCCAAACAGATTATGGAGTGTAGCCTGGCCAAAGGCGCTGTCCCGGCAGGACTTCCTCTCCAGGCAGTAGTGGATGGCGAAGGTTTTCGCTGAAGACCAGGTTGCAGCCCGGCAGATGTCCATCAGAGGCACTGAACACAATGAAGCTACCGAAGTCGCCTTGGCTCGGATGCCATGGGCGGTGACCCAGCGATCCAATGGGGTGCTCGCCTTTGCATGAGTGAAGGCGATGCAGTCTGCCACCCAGATGGAGAGGATGCATTTTCTGACTGCCTGCCCCAGGTGATTGGGATCGTAGGTCATGAAGACTCAGCCAGACTTGCGATGAGGCTGGGTGCGCTGCAGATAGAAGGCAAGAGCCCTCTTGCAGTTGAGTGTATGGAAAACTGCCGATGCCTGGTCAGCATGGGGTGTAGGGAAGAAGGTCGGCAAGACTATCTCCTGATTGAGATGAAAATCAGAGACAACCTTCGGCAGGAACTTGGGGTGGGTATGGAGGACCACCCTGTTCCTATAGAACCTGGTGTAAGGGGCTTCAGCCATGAGAGCCTGGAGCTCGCTGACTCGGCGGACCAAGGTCAAAGCCACCAGGAAGACCACCTTTCAGGATAGGTGCCGAAGCGAGCACATCGCCATTGGCTTGAAGGGTGAATGGGTAAGCTGCATGAGCACTATGTTCAGGTCCCACTCCGCCGGGGGAGGCAAGATAGGAGGTTTGGACAACAAGAGACCCTGCATAAAGCGGGAGACCAAGGGCTGCTTCAAGAGGGGTTTGTCCACTACGGGGAGGTGAGTTGCCGAGATGGCGCTCAGTTGTACCCTGACAGAGTCTGACTTCAAACCCTCCTTCGAGAGATGAGAAGGTACTGGAGGACCCACCGAGTGGGACAAGAGTAAGGGTCGATCTGGAGCTCTGAGCACCAGACTGAGAAGCATCGCCACTTGAAGGCATAAGCTCGTCTTGTCGAGTACTTCCTCAACACGAGGAGGACCTCCTCAACTTCCTCCGGGAGGTCTAGCGCGGCTAGGGAGACCCGCTCAGCTGCCAGGTTGCAAGGGGCAACACGGCCAGGTTCGGGTGTAGCACCTGCCCCTCCTCCTGCGTTAGCAGGCCTGGGGCACAGCCCAGGGGAACCGGCAGCTCAGATGCGAGCCGGAGCAGGAGTGGGAACCACGATTGTCAAGGCCACGAGGGAGCGACGAATATCAACGACACTTGGTCCCGCTGAGCTTTGTGGAGGGTCCTCGCAATGAGAGGAGTGGGAGGGAACGCTTAGAGAAGCCCAGAGGTCCAACTCAAGAGGAACGCATCTGGAGCCTCCCTGCTCGGGTGCGGGACCGGGCTGCAGAAGCAGGGGAGCTGTGTGTGGTGTTGGGCTGGCGAAACAGTCCACGGTCGGGGTCCCCCACCAATGGAACAGCAAGCCGGTCACCTCCGGGTCCAGCCGCCATTCGTGAGGGCGGAGGATCCTGCTGAGTTTGTCCGCAAGGACTTTCTCGTGGCCCGGGAGGTAGACTGCTGATAGGGTCATCCCCCAATGGAAGGCGAAGGAGCAGAGGAGGACCCCTTCCCGGCAGAGGAGGTGTGATCCTGTGCCCCCCTCCTTGTTGATGTAGAACATTGCCGCTTGGTTGTCAGTCTGCATGAGCACCAACTTTCCCTTGAGATGGTCCTCACAGGCCCACCGGACTGCCCGAAGCTCAAGTAAGTTTATTTGCTGTTGAGATTCTTCGGGTGACCATAGCCCCTGCATGCACAGTACACTGCAGTGGGCTCCCCACCCTAGCAGGGAGGCATCCATTGTCAGCACTAGTTCGTGCTTTGGGTTCTGGAAGGGCAGCCCCTGGAGAAGGTTACGGGGGTCCTGCCAACAGTCTAAGGACCTGCGAAGGTTGTGGGAGACTCGAATGGGGTGTCTGAGGTGACCGGAAGCCGGGTTCCAGAGTGTTGAGGCACCACTGGGCCGTCCGCATGTGCATGCGAACATGTGGAACCACAAGGACGGTGGAGGCCTTGTGCCCCAGGAGGCGCGGTATTGTCCGCACTGTGACCCAAATGTTGCTCTGGACCTGGGCCGCCTGGGCTTGGAGGCGAGCCACGTGGTCTGCTGGCAGAAAGGCGATCACCCGCTGAGTGTCGAGGCTTGTGCCGAAAAACTTCAAGGCTTGTACCGGTTCGAGGTGGGACTTGGGGGTAGTTGACCAAGAACCCCAGACACTCGAGGAGGATTGTGCGTGATGCTGCCATGTGGGCTTCCCTGGCCGAGGGCCCCATGATGAGCCAGTCATCGAGGTAAGGGAAGACCGGTACACCCTGCCTTTTGAGGGCAGCGGCGACCATGGAGAGGCACTTTGTGAAGACCGAAGGAGAGCACCCTGTGTATTGCTAATGCTCTCCTTGCACCCCTGAAGCGTAGGAACTGCCTGTGCTGGGGGTGAATCAAAATATGGGTGTAAGCATCCCTGAGATCCAAGGAGCATAGCCAGTTGCCCTGCTGGAGAAAGGGCAGCAGGATGCCAAGTGATAGCATTTTGAACTTCTCCCGCACCAGAAACTTGTTTAGTTTTCGGAGGTCGAGGATGGGCCGTAGGCCTCCTGTCTTCTTTGGGACGAGGAAGTACCAGGAATGGAAGCCCCGAACTTGGAGGTGCGTCGGTACACTCTCAACCGCTCGCTGGGTGAGGAGGTTGTCTAACTCCTGCTGCAGGAAGGTCTGGTGCGCAGGGAGTCTAGAAGGATCCGCTGGGGAGAAGGGAGGGGGAAGCCTATCTAGACTGAGGCGGTAGCCGTCCTGGACTACTCAGAGGACCCATTTTTCCGACGTGATGGATGCCCACTGTGGAGCGGAGGACAGGCATCCCCCTACCGGCTGCGGTGCTGCCGGGGGGGGCAAAAGGCTACGCTGCTGGCGTCAAAATCCCTGGGTGGGCTGAGGTGGCACCAGGGTTTGGGCCTTGGGCCCTTTCGGCTTGCAGTTACTGTGGGGCTCAGATTTTCCCTGCGTCGCGGTGGTCAGCGCAGGGGAATGGGTGGGTTCGGCTGGTAGCCTCGGTAGGGTAGACCTTTCCACGGGAAGAATGGCTTCTTAGTTTGCTGTTTCTTCCGAGGGAGGGGGGAGGTCTTGCGCGAGAGGTGGGTTTGGGTGATGAACGCTGTCTCTTTCGGCGGTCTTATCCTCCATCGGTTTACCGAAGAGCTGCTCACCCAGGCAGGGTACGTCTAGGAGCTTTTCCTGGACCCACTGCTCCAAGTCCGAGGACTGGAGCCATGCCTGGCATTGGCCCCGATGCCAGCAGCCGCCACACGAGTCAAGGACTCGAATCTATCATAGGTGGCGCAGGAGATGTATTTCGAGCACTCTGCGATGGACTTCAGAAGGGTCCAGAACCTATTGAGGGGTTCGCCCGCAAGGCCCGTGGAGAAACCCCCGAGTTCCTTGGCTAGGTCACGCAAAAACATGCTCATGTATAATTGGTATGCCTGAATACGGCATGAGAGCATGGAGCCTTGATAGGCCTTGGAGCCTTGATAGGCCTTGCAGCCTAGGGCGTCGAGGGCTCTCGACTCCCTGCTCGGTGGAACTGAAGAGTGGGACTTCGGGCTCTTTTCTCATAGTCGATTCCACCACCATGGAGGTATGGGGAAGTTGGATATTCCTGAACCTGGGGCAGCGCTGGACCTTGTACATCGCGTCGAGGCACATGCTCACGATGGGAACCGAAGTAGAAGTTTCCCACATGCGGAGCAGCAGCCTGGACAGAATTGGAGGAACTGGGAGAGTAAGAGATTCCTGAGGCGGAGACTCGTACTGCAAGATATTGAGCTCTTCAGCTCGAGGCTCCTCCTCAGCCTGGGTAGCCAGGTTAAGAGCCCGTGCCATATCCCGCACAAACACCAAGAAGGAGGTGTGTTCCAGGTGGTGAACGCCTCTGAAAGGTGGGCGGGGACAGGTCAGACGGGAGGTCCCAATGGAGACAGGGGTCTCCGGGGAGGTATCCCCGTCTGACTCCCAGCCCGAAAAATCGGAGGAGGAATCCGATTCGGGTTGGTCGCCTCATCCAGAAACCAAGGCCCCCTTGGAACTGGAGGTGCTGGAGGATCTCGCCTCCAAGGAACGGGAAGGCAAGTGAGACCGACACCAAGGACCCTCATGAGGCCCATAGTTCTCAGGGGTTTCCAGGGCAGATTTTGGTGTCCCTCTCAGGGAACCTCAGTCTCTAGGCGAGGGCCAGCGAAGCTGGATACAAGCGCCTGCTGGGAAGCTATGAACGCAGAAACGCTGCGTTCTAGTGCCAATATATGGGACTCCCACGCGGACGTGGGGCCCTGTGACGCCGACACCGGGGTCACTGGGTCGGCGTCAAGGAGGAGAAGGGGTCCTTGCCAGGACGGCCCTCAGGAGACCTGGCGCCATCGCCGGGGGCCTCCGAGTCTGTATGGGGTACCTTACAAGGCTGCTCCTTGTCCAACTCTCGGGAACGCTGAGGGGGGCTAAGCGACCAAGCACTGGAGTGCTCGCACTTGTCGGGAACCCCCAACAGCGACTTCGAGGCCTTCTTCCTTACATGCCGCTCCACTTCAGTGGACCCCTGGTCGGAGTGCCGTCTTGAGCGCGGAGCCGAGATAGGGGATCCCACCGGTAGAGAGATGACCAAGGGCACCACCGGGGATTCCGAGGCAGCCTTACAGAAAAAGTCCTCTGAATTCTGCTTATGACTGAGCAAGGCTTTGGAGGACATTTTCTTAGAAAGCGAACAGAGCTCTGGATCATGGTTGGCCCCAAGACACTGCAGACAGCAGTCATAGGTGTGCGTAAGGAACATGTTCTTGGAGCATCTATCACATTTTTTGAAACCGGTGGCCATTGGGGCAAAAAGAGCCCCCGCAAGGTCAAAGACCCACGCCGCCAGTGGTTGGGAGAAAAAAAGGAGTGAAGCCTGCTAACAGCAAAAATGTAGGAAAAAAATGTCCCCTTCTGCTCAAAAGGGATGGGAGCAGGGGGAGGACGGGTAGAAGACCAGTGCAACCAGAAAATAGTAGGCCAGAGGCTGGGAAACGAAACACTTTTTCCAAGGGACGAGGACGTGTGTCCGAAGGACTCCATGGAAAAAGGGAGACTGAGCAAGATGGTACCTTTGGGCGGGAAGAGGACCACGCATGTGTGGCAGCAATCCCAAAGGCTTTCTTTGAAAGCTGGGGAATTGCTCCGTGCGGGCTCCATCGGTGTCAATGTTTCCCATAAGTGAGGACTGACTTCCTGCTTGTTCTTGGAGAAAGAAGTACTTCACCCCTTATACTGTACTGCTCCCTTGGATTTCTGCAGCCCAAATGCATGGCCCTGCATTTTTTAGCATTAAATCTCAGCTGCCAAATTCTTGACCATTCTTCAGGCTTAGCTAGATTCTTTCTCATGTTATCTACTCCTTCCTGGGTGTTTTACTCTATTGAAGATTTTGGTATCATCTGCAAAGAGGCAAGCCTTACCTGACAGCCCTTCTGCAGTATTACTAACAGAAATGTTAACAAGAATTGGACCAAGGTAGATCCCTGAGGCACAGCACTGGTTACAAATTAAGAAATTATATGTTGGTAAGACCATCCGTAATATTAGAACGAGAATTATAGAGCACAAGAGTTGTATTAGAAGGGGTTTAGTTGATAAGCCCCTTGTTGTTCACTGGCAAGAGAATCAACATAAGATTATGGATTTGAAATTTTTATCATTAAAAAAGTGAAAACTAATTGGAGGGGTGGTGATATTAATAAAACTGTTATGAGACTTGAGCAAAGGTATATATTTTTGTTGGATTCCCTTACTCCTAATGGTCTCAATTTAGATAAGGATTTTTCCGTTTTCCTTTAAGGTATATTAGTTGTAGGATTAGGTATGACCCTTAATGTATTGCTTTGGTGTGTTTTATGTGTTATTTATTCATTTTTCTTAGCTATTTAGCTTATCTGTTATATTAACGATATATGATAGGTATATGATAGTTCATAGACTTCAGTGGCTTTTATGGGACCAGATTACACAGGTACACTACCAAAAAACTGCCTCCAGTTTTGCAACTGATTCCTATAGATTTTGGGGTGCTGAATCCAGGAAAAATAGCCAAAATGTTCTATCACGTCACGTTTTCTTGCAAAATTAGATTTCTTACCCATATAAGGAATGTTCACATAATTTCTTTTTAGCCGACTGCAGTTTATTTTCTTGGCCCAAAATAGAGGTTGTAATGGTTAACTAACTAGAAACACTCCCTCATGATATTTTAGAGTGTTTTGTATTCATTTTATACATTAACAGGACAATTGGGAGGCGGGGGGCTAAATCCAGTACTCGCGCTGGCGCATGTTCTTTCCTGTTCGCCTCGCCTCGTTCGCTCGCTCAAACACGGTGGTTGCGACATGAACGTTCCTGTCAAATTTCAGTTTCTTGCAAGTTCATTATTACCTTTTGTTTGCTCAGTCGTAATCCAGCTTTATTCCGAAGTGGTTCACTACAGTTGTAGTTTGCAGTGCTGTGTATTTGTGATGGCTCACAGAGCCAGAGGTTGCGTCAACTCTCCGGACAGTTTTTGTTTTATTTGTGGGGAATATACCGTGAAAAAGCGGCAGAGGAACATTTCTGCATTTATTAAAAAAGTATATTTCGCCTATTTCGGTTTGAAGTTAGGCGATCAAGACAAACCGTGGGCTCCTCACAAAGTGTGCAAGACATGTGAGGAAGATCTATGCTTATGGATGAAAGGTAAAAAACAAGCATTTCGTTTCGGAATACCTATGATGTGGCGTAAACAAAGAGACCACAGCAATGACTGCTATTTTTGCTCTTGCATTGTGAAGGGATACAACTTAAAAAATAAGAACGTAATAAGTTACCCCAACCTTCCCTCAGCAATTAGGCCTATGCCTCATAGCAACGAAGTACCTGTGCCTGAACCACCAAAATCTTTGGATCATATTTGTGTGGACGGTTCTGATCATGATGAGACTCATCAGATGGCTTTTCCCGATGAGTCCAGTACTTCCGAGTTTGAAACTGAACCAGATCCGAAACCTGAACTTTTCTCTCAAGCTGAATTGAATGATTTAGTCCGGGATTTAGGACTCCCAAAAGATGCTGCCCAACTGCTAGGTTCTCGGCTTAAACAGAAAAATCTATTGTCACCAGGAACAACTTTTTATTGGTACCGCAAACCGCGAGACACAATTTTTGAAGTATTTCAGCAAAGAGGAAGATTTGGTATTTTGCAACGATATATACGGAGTGATGGAAAAGTTTAAACTCAAGTATGATCCTGCTGAATGGCGGCTGTTCATTGATTCGTCAAAAGACAGCATAAAAGCTGTTCTTCTTCATAATGGCAACACATTCGCTTCAGTTCCTATTGCTCACTCTGTTATTCTCCAAGAAAAATACGAGAATTTGGCCCTGATTCTTCAGAAGATTCGTTATGATGAGCATAAGTGGATGATTTGTGGAGACTTTAAAATTCTATCCATGCTATTAGGGCAGCAATCCGGTTTCACCAAATATCCCTGCTTCCTTTGCTTGTGGGATAGCCGGGCCCGCGACCTACACTGGGGGAAAAAAGACTGGCCAATTCGGGAGTATTTGAGACCCCGTGAGAAAAATGTTCTTCATGAAAGCTTGGTACCTCGTGATAAAATTCTATTACCACCTCTCCACATTAAGTTGGGTCTCATTAAGCAATTCATCAAGTCCCTTCCAAAAGATGGTGAGTGCTTTCAGTACCTTTGCTCAAAGTTCCCCCGACTTTCTGAAACAAAGCTAAAGGAAGGAGTGTTTGTTGGCCCTGATATAAGGAAACTAATTTCAGATGGAGCATTCGCTGAAACGATGTCTGAGAAGGAAAAAGAAGCCTGGGATTCCTTCAAGGATGTTGTTCTCAAATTCTTGGGGAACAGGCGGATGAGAACTATAAGGATATTGTTGCCAGGATGCTCAATGCCTTCAAAGAACAAGGCTGTAACATGAGCCTGAAAGTCCATTTCTTGCACTCCCATGTGAACTACTTTCCCGAAAACTTGGGGGCGTACAGTGAAGAACAAGGTGAAAGGTTTCACCAGGACATCAAGGACGCAGAGAGAAGGTACCAAGGAAGATGGAACACCACTATGATGGCTGATTTCTGCTGGTTGCTGCTGCGGGAAACCCCAGATGAAAAATACGCCAAGCAGCGCACCAAGAGAAGCATTCGGGGGAAGAAGAAACGGGCCCACCAGGAGATTGATTGACCCAAGAATGACTTTAAAATCTAAACTGTGTTGACAAATATCGTGTTTTTACTAAACTTTGAAATAAAAATTTGCTAGTTATTACCACAGTGTCGGATCTCATTTATTAGAATTTTATTTTCACACCATTGGGTGTTTGTCTTCATGTGTTACAATGGTGCGGTTTGCGTTTTCTATTCTTACATACATACCTGTACAACATTTTTTGCACATTTCTTTGCTTTGCTTTGTGTCTAACCTCGCTCTTATATGCTCAATGTTTGTGCACATGTATGTGGCTGTTTTAAGTGCAGACAATTTTGCTACCATCACAGTGTGTTTTGTTGACATTACTCTATTCTTATGTGCTGCCTTGTTACAATTTTCTTTATTCTTATTTGAATAACTACTAAACAATTAGTATAAAGAATTCATCCAAGAAACTTTTATCTCGATCGCACTCAATCTGAAACGTTCACCTCAAACTGCTAACCCAATGTAGCAAAAAATCTGTACGTGATGGAGCAAATTGGTTACCAGATTTGGATTCAGCGCACCAAAAAACGTAAAAATCAATCGAAACATTAGAGGCAGTTTAAAAAAAAATTTTTTTAGTGTACCTGTGTTATGGTTTTTATATGTGGGGTTTTTTTGTTTTAACACACTATTTATACATATTTGTATCTATTTATACTGTATTTATTGATTTTACAGTATATATATTTTTGTTGGGTGTTACCATGATTTTATAGTATATGTCTCAGGACTTATTAAGGATCCCACGCTGTGATTGGAGATTCTATGTTCATATAAGGTTTCAGAGGTGTTTTCATTTTGACTCGGGGATCCCTCCTGTCATTTGGTCAAATTGTTTTTAGATATTTTATTGTTCATTTGAGATTTACTGGTCCTTAATTTGCTTATTTATTTATTTATTTTTTATTTCATTGATGGGCCGTGATCTTCTATGCAGTAATGTCTTTTCTCTTTTATAGGGTTTGACCCTGCCTCTAGTCCGCTCTTCCCCTTCCCGCTTATTTTTCCTCTCCTTTTAATTGCGCATGAGCCAGCGTTTTTTCACAATGTTTCAGATGCTATGCCTGCTGTATGGAGGGTTCGTTTCACTGTGGAGTTTTAATATGTCACTTTTTTTGGTTTGATATCTTGATTCTCAGTATCCGCTTATTCTGGTTTTTGGTATGAGTTGGCACCATTACAAGGCATAGAAGCTTGCATGCAGTGGCAGTATACTTTCTTTATCTCCTTTACCGTGCATGATCTGGTATTTTTTACAAGGGTTCAGATGTTAAGTATGCTGGATGAAGGTTGATTTCTGCTCAATTCCTTGATTTCTGATATTTATTAGTTTTAGCAACTGGTATGAGCAGACACAATTACAAGATTTAGTAGGTATACAGTCAAACCTCGGTTTTCATGATTAATCCGTTCAAAAAAGTCTGACTAAAACCGAAACGTATGAAAACCGAAGCAAGATTTCCCATAAGAAATAATGTAAATTCAATTAATCCGTTCCAGACACCCAAAAATATGTGGCAATGGCTGCAGCAGCACGAGCTCCCGAAGTCTCAGCCAGCAGTAGAACAGCTCCTGTCACTTCTCTCAGCTGCCCGATCGTCCACAGCACAGCAAACACACAGATACTGTAGGACACTAATCTGATCGCTGACTCCGTCTCAACAGCGTACCTCGCAAGAGAAAGAACTGCCTCCCACATTCATTCAACATCTCCTGCTTACCCATTCAACATCTCCTGCTACCCTGCTACCTCCGAGCCTGAGGGGGCGCTCCAGAGAACAGGCAGGCGGTGGAGAGATCGGGGCCTTCCTCTCTGTGCAATCCTTGCATCTCTGGCTCGAGGATGTTGCTCACCTGACTTTCGCATCTCAACACGCGATCGGTGAGTCCGGGGGGGTAGTGCTGCCGGGACTGGGCAGGCAGTGTATGCAGACCAGCGCGAAGGTGTATGTATTGCAGTACTGTACAGTATTTTGGTTTTCAGATCTGGCACACGCGATCGGTGAGTCCGGGGGGGGGGGGGGTAGTGCTGCCGGGACTGGGCAGGCAGTGTATGCAGACCAGCGCGAGGGTGTATGTATTGCAGTACGAAAACCGAGGCGATAGACGATAACCGAGACAAGATCTCAGTCAGAAAAGACGTCGAAAACCGAAACGGACGAAAACCGGGGCAAACGAAAACCGAGGTTTGACTGTATTATATGTAGTACGCAGCACTGTTACATTTCCTCTCTTTCCCTTCACGCAGGAGCCGGCGTTCTTTTACAATGGTTCAGACGCTATGCTTGCAGTATGAAGGTGTCATTCTATCTTGTGATTGAATTTGTTTATGTTATTTTTCTGCTCGGTTCCTTGATTTCTAATATCTATCAGTTTTAGCAACTGGTATGAGCAGACATCACTATAAGATATAAAGGTTACATTGCACGACGCATGCAGTAGTGGGGTCCATCTTGCCGATCATGCCATTTTCCTTTCGGTATATTTTGTGAAGTTGGGTTGTCAATATAATTTATTAGTTTTAAAATAATTTATTGTTGATTTTTGGATAGATTGCTTTTTAAAGTTTTGTAATGAATTTCTGGGTTGTAATTTTACAATAGTAGCATATATATATATATGTATATTATTTATTAGGAACATTTTTTCCTTTTTTAAAATGCTAGTTTTTAGTGTAATTATTTTTTGCAGTTAGTATATTATGTTAATTGGTCTTCCTTTACATTTGTTCCTTTAGGGTAATATATACCCTAGATGAGAAGGACCCTCGTCCTTTGTAATAGAGTACATAATGTGTAGTTTCTCCTTATTCGCTCCTGCTACGTTTTTATTCTTCCTGTGATTACACATGTTTTTATATGTATATAGATTTATATATGTTTTTGCATATTATGTATTCATGATACTTATTTCTTTATTGTTTGTATCTTTAGTTTTACAAGTGATTTGTATCATATTGGTCACATATTGAAGTGTCCTCAATATACAACACAGAGGTATTTACTGTTGATAATATATATGTTTGTCACAATCCTTTATAATTGTTATAAGGTTATATATGTATATTTTAATATGGTTTTACTATTTATCTTCTTAATTATATTTATGTATACGTAATCATTTATAATTATTGGCCTTAAATTATATATTTATTGTGTTTTATCTCATAATTTTGGCATCTGTTCTAATCATGGTTTCATTTTATTATGTTTTTTAACATATGTATGTTTTAATGTTATAGTTTTTAACCAGTTCCACCCCTGATGAAGGATAACGAAACACGGCCTGTGTCGGGTGGTAACAGGCCATAAATGAAAATAAAATCTGTCTTTCTACAATAATCACGCATTGGACTGGGTTTGGGCAAGTCGTAAGAACAGTCTTTGCTCATAAGAGAGCAGAAATGGATATATACTTTGAATTCCGTTACGCCGGGGGGCCTCAATGTTAATATAGATTGGGCAGCCTGTATATAGTATTGCCATTTAGGAAAGGATAGCATTGATTTTTGAAGTCAACTATCAGCTAGTGAAGACTTTTAAAGTGTGAAAAGTTAGCTTAAGGCTAGTGAGACACGGGTAGTGGAAATGAGAGAATGACACAGGATGTGTATAAAATTTGTAAAAGTCTAAGGCGGTTGAGATATGGATAGGAAATTATACGTTTAAAGAAATCTTTGAGGTAATAGAACTAAATAATGAGTATTAGGTTTTAATGACAACTATATGAGGAGTGCTATGCATGATGTCATTATAAAGGAGGGATTTGGAGGCCGCCAATGATAGAATAGAAGGGATGGGTTAAATAGGTATGAGGGTTTCCATTCCGCATGCGCGGCGTTCCTCTGAAGCGGTCATTTTGAAATTTTTCTCTAGATAGAATCGCTGAAAACAGAGTTGGCATGAGACATCTGCAGCAGTAAAGCACAGTTACTTACCTGTAACAGGTGATCTCTGGGAACAGCAGAAATTAGTCTTCACATATGGGTACGTCGGTACCGACGGAGCCTGCACGGGAATGCTGCCCAGCTTCCAATCAGAAAGCTTTTGGCAGCATCCCTCGCGCCTGCGCAGTGACTTCCCACCTTCTCCACAGCCTCTCTTCAGTTGAGTTTCAGAGCTGAGACAAAGGCGAGGAGAGAAAAGGAAGAAGATAAAAAAGATGCAACTCCTAGGGGAGGTGGGAGGGTTGTGAAGACTAATTCCTGCTGTTCCCAGAGATCACCTGTTACAGGTAAGTAACTGTGCTATCTCTAGGAACAAGCAAGAATGAGTCTTCACATATGGGGACTCCCTAGCTGGAGATGCCAGGGGGAGATCCCATAAAAATGCAAGTGCCCGGATCAGGGGTGCATTTTGTCTCCAGGAATCCCCGGCATCCAATGTGGGATGGAGGGTAGGAGTTGACAATAAAGGAGCTGTGAGGAAAGAAACAGCATAGCCAAGGACTAGGTGTTCTACAGACTACAGGAGTCCTTGGTAGATATGATGAGTAGCATTAAAACACATTTAATGTACACTTAAAATATGCAGCTTACCTACTGTATTGTAGGAAGTAGAAAGCATGATGGAGTCTACTGGATAAGCAGTGGTGGAATCTTCAAGGTGACCTCTCAGTAGTGAGGATGAAGGTCCAGACCTGGAGGTAGTAGATGATCCAGGTGTCAACTGGGTAGGATTAGACGTCAGGTCTTCAATGGAAAGCTTTATGGGAAAAGCTGAAAAGTCCTTTAGGCATAAGGTCATTAACATTGAGGACTAAAGGAAGAAGACTGACGGAGTTGGAGAACTAGCCCAGTCCTGGCGGGAAGAGGGGGACTGGAAAAACCCCTATTCCCACGGAAAAACAGTTGTGTACTCAAAGAGAAAGATGTACACTGTTTTTCCCAGCTGGCGAGAGATAGGAAAAAATATTGAAGCTTGATGCTTCAAGGGCTTAAAGAAAAAATGGAAAATGTTAGCACCAAAGTGGTTATTGGTGCCTAACAGTTTCTGCATCGTAATATGGTATGGGCCGTAGGGCGACAGACTGTCTAAAACCTCTAGGAGGTAAAACATGTGTATAGACAGTAAGGGTGATAGTGTGTAAGACAGACCAACCCTTAAGAAGCCCCCCATCAAACACATATATAGAGAGGAATATATATATATGTGGCTGGAATATATATGTATATATATGTATATATATATACACACACATACATATGTCCAGATGTGTATATTAGGATATGGGTGGTGAAAAATAGCAAATATATATATATATATAGATATAGATATGATATACCTAAATATATATACATTTGTGGGGCATGGTTTTGCACCACCAGAGTAAGATAGGTATGTAGACATATATGGAGATGCTACATACCAAAGAACAGGTTGAAGATACCTGTCTACCACCCAGCCCCATAATTGTACATGGGGAATATAAAAGAAAAAGATTCTGCGTTCTACAAGAGGGTGAACCCACTTGGGATATGTATAGAGAATCTATTTTCGTGGATTGAGGGATGCAGGAAGGCAATCCAACAAGATAACCGTGATGTTCGCGTGAAAACAGATGATCATATGAATCTGTAAGGAACAAGGCGGGAGTTCCACAGAACACTGACATGGCAGATGTGCAGAAACGCAGAAGATGATACCAGAGGGACATACTGGAGGGACCCAGAGGTAGCATGCGTAAACATCAGCCTTGGATTTTCACGCAGAAGAACTGATATCTCGTGTTAACACCCCAGGCTAGAGGGTGTGGAGAACCCTCACAGGCATGGGAAGGGTTTATAAGCTTTTCCCTACTAATAGAGAAGCTTCAGAGACAAGGTCAATGCTCTATAGCAAGGCCCTCATAGTAGAAAGCTTCTCTGAAGAGTGCAGAGAGCATTGTGCAGGAGAGATATGAGACAAACTGACTGAAGTCAGGTGTGTTGCCATATCCTAGGAGAGGAGATGGTTAGAATAATGCGAGAAAGCCTAAACGAGTAGGAGGATCCAAGATAGATGACGAATAGCTTGGAATCACTACTGAGGCTAGACAAAATTTTGAACAAGGGACTGGAACTTGGAAAAAGTACCAGTAATACAATTACTGTAACTCCTGCAGGCACGGCTGCTGTCAGAAACAGCAGAGAGATTGTCTTGTGCCCAATAAAGAAAAACAGACAAGAAAAGAGAGGAGATATTCCTTCTCCTTGTCCGAGGAACGAGCTTGCTAGAGAAGCTTTTCAGTATGGTACCCCTCAGTCAGGGAAAAAACCCGGTTGAGAGGGTAGAGTAAGTAATTGGAGGGTAAGTCAACTGAAGGAAAAAAGGTTCAGTTGGGACAGAACTATCAGGGGATAGTTGCAACTGCTCTTCTAGATAGTAAGAAGAGGAGAAGTCGGTAGTCCCTGAACAAAAATTTTCCGACAGGTTAGTATACTGAAAAAGAAGAGTACAGTGAATAAACTTCTAATGGGTAGAAGTGAACTGTAGATTACAATTCCCGGCCCCTATGGTTGCTGGGAATGCTGAGACTGGCCAGAGCTGGAGGACTTTAGGCTAGGCTGAGGCGTCCCTTGTTTAGGTACAGCCCAATGATGGGCAGGAGATGAATGAAACTTTCTTTTCTTAGGGAAAGAAGGTTTGGTAGGACATTTCCTACCCCTTGAAGAAGGAGGTGGCTTAGAATGGTCTTTAGTGGAAGGAGAGTCAGTGGAGCATTGAGCAACCTGACGTAAAGCCTCCTTATTGAAGAGACCTTCTCCTGTACAAGGAGAATGAGCCAGTATAGTTTGTGCCCATCTGCTCAAGTCTGAAGCTTCAAGCCAGGCTCTGCGACATGCTGCAATGGCAATAGCAGAGGATCTGCTAACGGACTCAAAAGAGTCTATAGAAGCACGAGAAAGGAACCAGGATATATTCCGGCTGTGATTGATGAGCAAGGAATAATCAGTAGCCTTGGGCTCTGGTAAAAAAGGGGTCAAAAGAGATAATTTCTCTGTGACTTCCTGGAGTGTTAGACTCATGTGAAAAATATATGAAAGAATTCTGGAGGCCAGCATAGAGTTTTGGAAGGCTTGACGACCAAAAGCATCGAGTGTCCTTGAAGAACGACCCGGCGGATAAGAAGAATGCTTCTTCTTGCTCTTAACTTTCTTCAGTGCCGATTCCACTACAAGGGAACGATGAGAAAGTTGAGGCTTTTGAAACCCTGGAGAGGGTGGCACCCGGTACCGAACCTCAATGTCTGTAGAAAGTAGAGGAAGTCGTAAGGGCGATTTCCAGACCCTTAGAAGGAGATCCTGCAGAGCAGGATGTAAAGGAAGCTTGATATTTTCCATTTGTGCCGCTGAGCCATGAGTAGGATCACAACCAGGAATAGAGATATTGAGAAAGGTTGCCATATCCAGGAGAAAAGCCTGAAAAGACTGATCTCCTATGGGAACCATTCCTGGTAAGGCTAAAGAAAGAGCTTGAGCACCAGAGGACGTAGAGGGTACTGCATTAATGCCAGGTATCGGGTCCAAACTAGACATCGGTGCAAGAACAGGCATTGACATCGATACTGATACAGGATCAGTAGGTGAAGTTGCCATCGGGGACTGCTGCAGTGGTACCGAGATCATGAGGGAGTTATGGCTAGGATCTTCGGAACTGCCCATCTGGAAACGACAGGAGTCGGTTCCGGGACGCGTCGGTACCCAGTCCTTGAGACTAGATATCGATTCAAGACTCGTCATCGAAGAAAGCGAGACTATCGATGTATGTCGCGAGGGTTCCGACGCCGGTGGCGGTATCGGCGATACCGATACCACTAAGGCAGCCTGGGTTACATCGATCGGTACCGACGGTACCGAGGATACCCGATAACCCCCCCTTGCCAAGGGTAAGGCGGTCCACCTCGATGCCGATGCCAGGGTATCGGAACCGATCGATGCCGGTACCGTCCCGGAGCATGGCTGAGATTGAGAGACGTCAATGCGGTGCGTATCGATCGGTCCCGAAGGTACCGAGGATGCCTGATGACGATCCCTGGTGAAGAGTGGAACACTCGACACCGGTGCCGATACCGGAGGCTCGGTACCGCTCGAAGCGGATACCACCCCCGCGCATGGCTCAGGTATGTTCTGTGAGGGGTGAGCCCCAGGAACAATCTGAAACCCCTTTGGAGCCCGAAGACTCCCGCAGGGGTAATGCCAATGGATTCTTGAGGGTAAGACCGGAGCCGTCACCATGCTGGGCATGGGACATACCACTCAAGCATTGACTAGTCTTAACAGACTGTTTGTGGGTTACCTGATCCTGTGAAGTAGAGAAACCGGGTACCCTCACTGCCGAGGAAAAAAAGGTATCGAGGGAAACTCTAAAAACTGAAGGTTTCCTCACAAAATTATCCCCTGACAAGTCAGGGGAAAAAGGGTCAGGACCCACACAGTTGAGACACCAACTATTGGTGTCTAAAAAGAAACAGGTGTTTCTACATTGAATGCACTTCTTAGGAAAAGAAGGCTCCATAATGAAAAGGCCTAGTAGGCCCAAAAGGTTAAGGCAAAAAACTGAAGAAAACGTTTCTCAGAATTTAGTCAAAAATCCACCGGCGGTACCGGTGGGAGCGGGAAATACAGTCGCGACCACAAGAAAACAAAAAACTAAAGTAATTGAAGTAATTAAAAAGAAAGGTTTCTGCGGTGACAGGAGGACGTCCTGCCGGCTCCGCGGAAAAACGAAAACTGAAGAGAGGCTGTGGAGAAGGCAGGAAGTCACTGCGCAGGCGTGAGGGATGCTGCCAAAAGCTTTCTGATTGGAAGCTGGGCAGCATTCCCGTGCAGGCTCCGTCGGTACCGACGTACCCATATGTGAAGACTCATTCCTGCTTGTTCCTAGAGATAGTAGGTACACCATACTGCTAGGGATCACTGAAAGAGAGCTTTAAAGATTGTTTATATTGGATAAAAAGGGTGATGGGTTGCTTATTATTATTTTTGTTTTTATAGTGATAATAGTCGAGAAATTGAGAAGGTTGATGATCCCCTGAAGAAACGGTCATTGTGAAACGCGATGTTGGCGCCAGGGGGAGGCATTGGGATCAATGTGAGCGATAAGAACAAGAAGCTTAAAGTACAAGTAAAACGTTTGATATCCGATTCAAAGGCAAAATTAACCACAAGAGTAGCCCGGCTTGTCACCACCTCCAGCGAGCTTTCAAGAAATTCAGTCAAGTTCGATGTAGGAGACGCTGGTCCTGCAGCATTGCCCTGCTGACCAAGCGGGTCCACCAAGGAAATTAAGACATATTGGGCCCTTGTCAGGGGGGGTAGCGAAGCCTCGGGCATCTGTAATACTTCCAAAAAAGACCTTGGACAGCTCTTGGTAGCATATTAGCCCTATCTGGGGCAGGCCCCATTGAACTGGCTAATCAAAAAAGTTGGATAAAGCTACCTGTGCTAAACGCCTGAAGGAATGTGAATAGTTTGCTTAGGAAAGAGAACAAAATGGCACACTAGGCAAAGATGGGTTTCTGCTCCCCTCCCCTTTAGGGCTTGCATGCTCACTCACTGAAGCAGAGCGATGGTGCAAAGGGTGGCTTGATTGGTCTCCTGTGGGGATTGACCCCTGATAAGCCAGTCGTCCAGGTATGGAAAGACAAAGAGGCCTTGAACCCTGAGGTAGGCGGCTACCACCGCCAGGCACTTGGTGAATACCCTGGGGGCGGAGGTTAGGCCAAAAGGCAGTACTCTGTACTGATAGTGGTTTCCTCCCACTACAAATCTGAGATATTGTCTGTGGTCTGGATGAATGAGGATGTGAGTATAAGCATCCTTTAAATCTAAGGAGCATAGCCAGTCTCCCTGCTGGAGGTAGGGCAGCAGGATTCCATGGGTAAGCATCTTGAACTTTTCCCTCTCCAGGAACTTGTTCAGATTCCGCAAGTCTAGGATGGGCCTGAGGCCTCCTGTTCTTTTTGGTACCAGAAAGTACCTGGAGTAGAAGCCTTGGCCTCTCAGGTGGTGGGGCACCGGTTCCACTGCCTGTTCCTGTACAAGACTTGCTAACTCCTGCAGGAGTAAGTCCCTGTGCAGAGGAAATCTTGGAGGCTCCCCTGGAAAATAGGAGGGGGGTACCTGGTGGAAGTGAAGGAGATAGCTCTTCTGGACTGTACTTAGCACCCAGGTATCCCTTGTTATGGCTGGCCACCTGTGGGCGTACAGGGCCAGCCGGCCTCCTGTGCTGATAGGGCCCAGCTGAGGAGGAAAGGCTAGTCTTGAAAGACTAGGGGACATGCAATGAAGCTACAGGGTAAACTATTTAAGACTAATAAAAGAAAATATTTTTTCACTCAACGTGTAATCAAACTCTGGAATTTGTTACCGGAGGATGTAGTAAAGGCTGTTAGTGTAGTTGGGTTTAAAAAAGGTTTGGACAAGTTCCTGGAGGAAAGGTCCATAAACCATTATTAAAAGGGACCCGGGATATCACTGCTTGACCCAATACAAGCATTGTGGAGCTTGTGTCTTTTGGGGAAACTGCTAGGTACTGTGACGTAGAAGCCTCTCAAGAAGCAATGGAGATAGAGGGAGATCCGGTGGAGAAAAGTGGTAATGCACTGAAAAGCAGGATTTTCACTTCAGAAGGAAAAAAACATGCAGCTGATCAGGAACCACACCTCACCTTAGGGGAGGAGACAGGTCAGGTCACTGATTGGGCACGCCCAAGCAGGAGGCGGGCAGTGCAACACAGTAGGAGCTTGTTAAATACGCAGGCAGTTAGAACACAGAAGGATCGGGAACAGGAGATGGAACAGAATCTGGAACAGAAACAGGAAAGGAGACGAGAAGGGAAACAGAAACAGTTGGAGAAGCATGTGACAAGGAACAGCTGGGATCCACAGAGAAGCAGTTTGGAGTCACGAAGGGAGTTACTAGGAGACTCAGAGGCACTGAGAGACCTCTATGGAAGGAAGGACTCAGAAGCACTGAGAGACCTAGAACTACAGCCTGAGCTACCTGAGAACCAAGCAGGACCTTGGAGCAGTAACCAGTGGGGTAAAGATTTATCCTGGAGATGCTCTCAACACAAGGTACGAAGTGGGGTTGAAGAAGCTAGCAACTGTGATACTAGGAAGCAAGAAAGCTGGAAGAATAGCTTTAAAAGCCAGAACAACGACAGACAGAACTATGGCAGATTTGTTCAGCCTGTTATACACTTTAGCAGCATAAGAGACACTAATAAGCCAGCTGGAGCTTACAGCCTGAAAGCCAATAGAAGGAAAAGTGCTGAGCCTTATTTGGAAGACATGAGCCAAGGTAAAGCTGACATTTCTAGTTTTAATTGTCTGTTCAGAAACTCTCCAGAGCGAGTTGAACTGTTAAAGGAAAACCCAACACTTACTTTTAAGGATAAGTGGGGGAGGGGTTTTACTCACACGGAGAACTGTTGTGCTGACAAAAACAGCATAGCCAATTACCACGAGCTAGATATCTTAAATAAACGTTTACCGGAAGCAGAAGAAAGACATCAGCTTAGCAAAGGACAGAAGCAGGCTGAATTACTTCTGGCAGAGTTTAGGGAATTCTTAGAGAAAAAGGCAGTCTCTCCTTTTAATCAAACACAGCATGCCAATAGCTGTGAAGAAGAGATGCCGTTAGATATTTACTGCCTTCAACAGAACAAGATCTAGCCATGGATTGCTCTACTTGTACTATTGAAAAGAATCTTGATTGAATGCTTTAAAATTATATGAAAAGAATATAATAGAAGATTAACTTACCTGTTACCAGGGTGAAAAAGCTTATGAAAGTTTAATAAGTGGAATCATTTCCTGGAGCTGAGAAGCTTTGCTGTTGTAAGAAGAATTTAGTTTCAGTTCATGGAAGAGTCACATGATTACCTGAATGTGAGTCTAAGAAGGAACCCTGAATAAGCTAATTGAAACCTAGCCCAGCATTGCAAACCCTGTATATTTTGGTTTTCCCATCTTTTGTTGAATGTGCCATAATCTTATTTTGCGTCTGATTGCACTGAACTGCAAAGCGTTGGAAATAAACCTCTTAAAAATAAATTTTCTTTGCCTGCCTTTGTCTGCTCGAGCTACAACTACAACCCCCATCCTTCAGGAGGCTCAGGACTATATTACCCAGAATCCCTAGGGTCAAATAGTAGTACTTCACCCCTGAAGGGCACCAAAGGCCACTCCAACCTGGAAACCCTCGAGGCCCAGGTAGTGGGTTGGTGGCAGTACTTATGACCTAGATTGGCCACAGTTGGAAACAGGATACTGGGCTTGATGGACCTTGGTTGACCCAATATGCCATATCTTATGTTCTTATATGGGTGATGTCGGCACTAATGGATCCTGCACGGTAGTTTCTGCACCATGCATGTGTGGTCCCCTTCCTGCCCAAGGGTGCCATCTTGCCTCAGTAGGATGACATAGCTCAAAGGCAAAAAATGACACAAAAAGCAACTCAGTGGGGAGGAGGGAGGGTTGTGAGGACTGATTCCTGCTGTCCCCGGAGAACACCTGTTACAGGTCAGTAGCTACACTCTCTCCTGGAAAAAGCAGGAAGTCAGTCCTCACATATGGAACTCCCTAGCTACACGCTACTGAAAACCTGTAAAAAGACACGGGTGACCAGAAAGAGGTGAGCTGTGAAGAGCAGCAAGAGTCCTTGGTAACAGACCTATGAGCGGCTCAGATGTCCAGCAAGGAACCAGCACTCCAGTAGCCTGAACACACCAAGGGCTGGAGGACAGGAGTTGCCTACAGCCTGTACAAATGACTGAGTACTGCCTGGCCAAAGGTACTGTCCCTATGGGACTCTCTCTCCACGCAGTAGTGAGCTGCAAAGGTATGGACTGAGGATCAGGTGGTAGCAGGGCAGATTTCTGACAAAGGAACTGAACGCAGGTTTGCTATGGATGCCGCCATGGCCCTGATGCTGTGTGCTGTGACCCAGTGCTCCAGCAAGAGCCAAGCCTGCTCATAGGTGAAGATAATGCAGTCCGCCACCCAAGTGGACAGAGTATGCTTGTTCACCGCTGCCCCCAGCTGACTGGGGTTATAGGAGACGAAAAGCTGTGAGGTTTTGCGGTGGCTCTCGGTAAGTTGGAGATAGAAGGACAGGGCCCTCTTATAGTCCAGGGTATTAAGGACTGTCTCCGCCCTGCTGACATGAGGCCACGGAAAGAAGGTGTGGTACACCACCCCCTGATTGAGATGGAAAGGGGAAACCACCTTGTGAAGAATCTTGGGGTGTGCGTGGAGCATGACCCTGTTCTTATAGAACCTTGTGTAGGGTGGATCCACCACCAATGCCTAGAGCTCGAAAACCCTGCAAGTAGACGTGAGTGCCATCAAGAATACGACCTTCCAGGAAAAGTAACGTAGGTGGCAGGTAGCCAGTGGCTCAAACGGTTGGCCAGTGAGCTGCAATAGCACCACGTTGAGGTCCCACACTGCCACTAGCAGGCAGACGGGAGGCTTGGACAATAAGAGACCCCCGCAGGAAGCGGGTCACGAGAGGTTGGACGGAGAGGAACTTACCCTCGAGGTGGTGGTGGTGCGCCACGAGTGTACTCAGATGGACCCTGACAGAGTTGGACTACAATCTTGCCCGAGACAGGTGTAGCAAATAGAGCACCATGCACCACACTAAGAAACTGCAGCATTTGAAGGCGTAAGCCAGTCTTGTTGAGGTTCTACGGGAGGCCAGGGGGACCTCCTCCACTTCCCCATAAAGGTTGAAAGAGGCCAAGGTTACCTTGTCAGCAGCTAGGCCTTTAGTATCAGAGACCACAAGTTGTGGTGTAGAATGGAGCCCTCCTCCTGCAACAGCAACCCCAGGGCACTCCCCAGGGAGACCAGGGGTGCCATGGATAAGCGAAGGAGTAGTGGGAACCACAGTTGCCTGGGCCACCGAGGGGCTACTAGTATCAGCAATGAAGTCGTGTTTAACCTTGAACAAAGTCTTAATCAGCGGCATGGGCGGGAAGGCTCTCTGTCCACGGGATGAGGAATGCATCCGCTGCTACCTGGAATGGGTGTGGCTGCCTAGAGAAGAAGCGGGGCAACTGGGTGTTGGCCGGACTGGCAAAAAGGCCCATCTGAGGAGTCCCCTAGAGCTGGAAGAGATGATAGGCCATTCTGGAATCTAGCTGCCACTCATGCGGCTGGAGGTCCCTGCTCAGCTTGTCTGCCAGAGCGTTGTCCTAGCTCAGCAGAAACAACGCCCGAATGAGCATCCTGTGGTGTTTCGTATATCAGCAGAGAGCTACTCTCTCTTAGCAGAGGGTGTACAACCCTGTGCCCCCCTGCTTATTGACGTAGAACATTGCCACTTCATTGTCTGTCTGGACCAGCACTGAATGGTGTTGGCAGGTGGTGATGGAAGGCTCGGAGCACCAGGGATATGGTCCGAAGCTCCAAGAGGTTGATCTGCTGCAGACTGTCTGCAACCAATTGTCCCGAGTGCAGAGGCTGTCGCAGTGGGCTCCCCAGCCTTAGAGGGAGGCATCCATGGTTAGGACCCTCTGAGGGGGGCGGAGGCCTGGAAGGGCATCCTGGCCTGAAGGTGCTGGAAGGCTTGCCACCAGGTGAGGGAGTCTGTCAGTTGGTGGGTCACCACCACCCTGTCCTGCAGTCGGCCTGTGGCCTGGGTCCACTGGGAGTGGAGGCCCCATTGAGCCATCCTCATGTGAAGGTGGGCATCCGGGGTAATGAACTGTGGACGCCATGTGACCCAACAGGCAGAATAGGAGGTGGGCGGATACAGAGTGTCAGCGCTGCATGGCAGTGGCTAGTGCTCTGAGGTGAACAGCTCTGTCCCGAGGGAGAAAGGCTCTGGCCTGAACGGTGTTCAGCCTTGCTCCTATAAACTCCAAATACTGTCTCGGGAGGAGATGGGACTTTGGGTGTTTTATCACAAACCCAAAGTGCTGCAGAATGAGGATGGTGCGTGCTGTTGCGTGTTGCATCTCTGCGGCTGTGTGGCCTAAGCCAGTCATCCAGGTAGGGGAAAACATAGGGCCCTTGGAGGCGACGGTAGGCCGTGACTACTGTCAGGCACTTGGTGAATACCCTCGGTGCGGAGGCCAGTCCCAAGGGTAGCACTTTGTACTGGTAGTGGCTGCCTCCCACTACAAACCTGAGGTATTTCCTGTGGTTGGGATGGATGAGGATGTGTGTGTACGTATCCTTTAGGTCTAAGGAGCATAGCCAGTCTCCTGGCTGGAGGTATGGCAGCAGAGTTCCAAGGGAAAGCATTTTGAACTCCTCCTTCACCAGGAACCTGTTGAAATCCTGCAGGTTCTAGAATTGACCAGAAGCCTCTGGTCCTCTTGGATTCGAGGAAGTACCGGAAATGGAACCCTTTGCCCCTGAGTTGTGCGGGCACCAGTCCTCAAGAAAGCCTGTGAGCTCCTGCAGTAGTAAGGTCTGGTGGAGGGGAGTCCTGAAGGGCTCTTCCAGAAAGAACGGAGGGGGTACCTGTGCCAGGTGGAGGTAACCCTCCCTCACCACCTACAGTGTCCAGGAGTCAGTGGTGATGGATGGCATAGAGAACCAGATGTCCCCCTGTGGGCTGCTGTGCTGGGTCTCCTGGGAGAAGAGAGGCTATGCCCAAGGAGTCAATAACCCCTGCCAGGTCGGGTCGGAGCTAAAGCCTAGGGTTTGGGAGCCTTAGGCTTACGAGGGCTATGCTCTTGTCTCTTGGCCTGCTGCCCCTGTTGGGGATCTCGGAAGGCCTAGTACTGAGGGTAGTTTTCATAAGCCTTCCTCTTCTTCGGGTAGACAGACTTTTTACCTGAAGGCTTCTGTCAGGAAGGGTCAGCAGTCTTCTTGGAGAGCCTGGTCCTCGTCAGGAACTCGGACTCCAACTCTGCAGCCTTATCAGTCATGGGTTTGCCAAAGAGATTTTCTCCCCAGCAAGGGACATCGACCAGCTTGTGCTGAACCCATTGCTCCAAGTCAGAGGACTGTAGCCAAGCCTGGCAACAGGCACCAATGCCTGCTGCAGCTAAACTAGCCGCTGACTCAAAGCTGTCATAGGCTACCCAAGTCATAAACTAGGAGCACTCTGACACCCGAGGCCAGGGTCCAGAACCGCTGGAGAGGTACCTCTGAGAGACCAGCTGAGAATCCGGTGAGTTCCTTTGCCAGGTCCCTCAAGAACATGCCCATGTACAACTGGTATGCCTGGATTTGGCTAATGAGCATTGAGCCCTGGTAGCACTTCCTGCCAGGGCATCCAAGGCACGGGCCTCCCTACCCGGAGGCACTGGGAAGTGTATCTTTTGGCTCTTGAAACAACGCATGGCCAGCCTCCACCATGGAGTTGTATGGCAGCTGTGCTTTTTGGAAGCCAGGGTTCTGGCAGACCCGGTACATTGAGTCCAGCCATCTGTTCACTATGGGAACAGACATGAGGGTCTCCCACATTCGGAGGAGCAGCCGTTCCAGAATCGTGGGAATAGGCATGGAGTGCCTCCTTTGGAGGGGCCTTGTATTGGAGGATCTTGAGTTTCTCAGTCCGAGGATCCTTCTCTGACTCTGTCTCAGAGGCTAGTGCCTTGGCCATGTCCCGTATGAAGTCGAGGAAAGCTGTATCTTTGGGCAGGGACCGACGCCGGGTCTCGAGGGGAGACTGGTTAGAAGGCACATCCCAGTGACTACAAGTATCCAGGGATTCCTTGTCCTCTGTCTCCCAGTCTTTCTCTTAGTCGGTGGAGGTTTCGAGAGCGGGCCGGGCTCCAGGGTCATGCCCTGAGCCCAATGGTGCCTGTTCCCTGGAGGCCCTGCAGTCGGAGCCATGAGCACTCAACAGGGATGACCTCGGTGTCAAGGAACATCTCGAGGATCAGCTCGATGTCTGGGGAATTCCTCGAGATCGAGGGTCTGGTAGTTGGGAGTGATGACCTGGTAAAGCTGGGCATCAGAGCCCGCTGCTGGGCGTGAAGGCAGACAAACTGCGTTCCAAAACAGCCATCCTGGTCTCGAGGCCAGATGGCTCCGCAGCCTTCGGTGTGGGCACCAAGAGACTCTGGCTCGACACCAGCTTCATCGAGGGGAGTCCTCAACCAGGATGGCCTCGGGACTCCGAGGCTGCACGGCCTCCCCAGGGTTCCAGAGGGGGTCCTGGAGTGCGGTGTTGCCGGAGACTCCAGGGGAGAGTCAATCCTGTGAAAGGAAGACTCCCACTGTTGCAGAGACCACAGTCCAAGGGGTCATGGTCTGGCCCAAAGCAGCGAAGGCAGCAGTCGTGTGGATTGGTGTGCGACATGGTATGGGCGCATCGGTCACAATGCTTAAAACCACTGGCAGAAGCCATGGTGGGGAAGACAACTCCCACAAGGTCAAAAGCCTCAAGCCCAGCCACGGAAAAAGGGCATGTAGCTGGTTGAGAAAAACTAAAAAAAAAGAACAAAAACGGACCACTGAATGTGATGCCGAGGCAAGTGAGTTTGTGAATGGGAAAGGGAACCAGTACACGACTGGAGACAAGAAAAATTCAAGAAAAAATACTAACACTTTTTCCGGGGAAAACAGACACACGTCTGGTGGGCCTGCGGAAAAAATGAGACAGACAAGATGGCACCCTTGGGCGGGAAGGGGACCATACATACATGGCGCATCTCCCAAAGGCTTTCTTTGAATGCTGGGGAGAAGCTACTGCCCAAGCTCCGTCGGCGCAGACATCACCCATATGTGAGGGCTGACTTCCTCCTGGAGAAAAAAATCTCACATCTACTGCTTATTATAAGATGAAGACCCTACACAACCTTCGCCTACTCCTGTACCCCAGCCACTTCCAGACAATATGCCAAGCTACAATCACCCCACAACTGGACTACTGCAGTTCCATCCTTCAAGCCTCCATCCTCTTGAGCTGGCTCAGAACACCGCAGTAAAACTTATAACAGGAACACCAAGACACAAACACATCACCCCAGTGCTCAACACTTGTTCTCTATACAACTACAAATCAAATTCAAAGCTATTATGCTCACCTACAAATCCACCCACAGCCAAGCTCCAGGCTGCCTTTGTGACCTCACTCAAAAAACAACTAGTACAAGATCAAGAAGACAGCACAGCCAGAATCTGCTCAACATTCCAACACTCAAGACAACAAGTACCCAAGCAACCTGCCCGAGATCCTTCTCTATATATGGTCCCACACTCTGGAACTCACTCCCAGCCACACTAAGAGACATCTTAGTTAATTAACAAATTGTCTTGTCTTTTCTTCCTGTTGAAGGGTACAGGGATTAGATAAGAATCCAGGTGTTTTGTGTGTGTGGATTCCAGGCCCCTAGTGGGTGAGAGTCAACAACATCAATGACTGCACCGATTTTCATAAAAAACTAAAGACCTTCCTATTCCAAGAATACTTTGGCCCTGACATTTAATGTAAAATGCTCTCTCCCTCCTGCTACCAATATGCTTTCAGGCCTCCGGATAACGCCTGTATTTAGCCCTATGTAAATATCATCCCGCTGTACATAGTTCTATCATATCAGCCTTCTAATATATTCACTCCCTATCCCCTAGTTCTTGTACTACGTTCTATATGCACTGTTCCATGTATAACAAGTTTACTGTTCTATGTAAACCACCTTGATAATCTGAAAGGCGGTATAAAAGAAATGTTAAATAAATATAGATGCATTTTCCTGGACATTGTAGATGTCATATTTTTGTTAATGAACTTTCTTTTTGTACAGTCAGATTTTGCTGTGTGTCATCTTTCTGGCACTTGCTTTTTCTATTATGGCTGTGCTGATGAAGATGTTTGGGTTTTTCTAATTTGTCTTGACATTGAGTGCCCAGATTGTTCTCTGCTGGATAGGTTAATTCTTGCTCTGTAGGGTTGGGAAGCAGCCTTAGGCAGGCAGCTTGTAACACCTTCAGTTTGCAGAACAAATTTGTTACAGACTTCAAAATCACTTTTGTGAAATCAGAGGCCTATACAAACGGTAAGAAATGGAAAAAAGGTCGTTCACTTTCTTCTCAACAGAAGTTACCCGTGGTACTAAAGCCACACCTAAAGAGAAGATTGCCTGCCAGATTGACTCTAAAGTAAAGGTCTCTGGACGTTGCAGGGTAAATGTTTGTCCCAGAACAGAATCCAAATGTCCTACATCCACTCTTGCCTCTTGCGTTGGAACACCACCCACAGTCGTAGACTCCAGATCAACTGGTCCTTCCATAATCGGCACCTCTTTTACTGCAGCTGTTGACTTATGCTGCCCAAGAATCACAGCCTCACACTCTCGCCAACCCTCAATTCCCGGTCCACCCGAGCCGCTGACTTCCTTCACCTTTGGTGGGTAGCCGAGCTCCAGGAACCCTTCCGGTAAGGGATGGCCGCAGGATGCCTTCGGTGCCGGTCTCTGAGGGGAGAGAGAAATACCCGAAGCAGACGCCGAGCCACCCGACTCCGGCGTTATTGCAGTATGGAGGGTTTGGAACAAAAAGTTGAGGCCCTACAACCAGAGGTGGTTGATTTACGTCGGAAGGTGGAAACCTTGGAAGAACAAGCGGATGCTTTTCGAAAGAACTTTTTGTCTACACAAGTGAGGTTGGAGCAATTGGACAATTTTTCCAGGATAAATAATCTTCGGATAATTAATTTTCCAAGAGTGATTTCTATATCTCCTAGAGAAATGTTTCGGTTATATTTAGTTGAGGTTCTGGATGTATCCCATGAGTTGATCCCCCCTTTGGTTAGAGTGTATTATCTGCCTAAGGCTAAATTAACCTCGGGAGAGGCTATGGTGGGGGGTGGCCTAGAACAAGAAAATGTTCTTAATTTAACTGAGTTTCTTGAGAACTCTGTGCAAGAGAATCCAATTCCCTCTACATTGTTAGTTACTTTTGCTCTGTTATCTGATAGAGAATGGCTCTTGAAGCTTTTTTTTAAGAAAAGAAATCTTTTATTTAAAGGGTTACTGGTGAGAGTGTATCCTGATTTATCTAGGGATACGCAGAAACGTCGTAAGGAGTTTCTATTGTTGCGTCCTGGTATTCTTCAGTTGGGGGGTCTGTTTTTTCTAAAGCATCCATGTAAATGTTTGGTGAAATATAAATCGTTTTCTTATATTTTTTACGAACCTTCCCAACTTACTGCCTTCATTAGTGCCAGGCATATGGAGTTCCCACAGAAGCCTTCATTAGATCTCTCATAGATTTATTGCCATAGCTAGACAGTTGCTTCCAGTTTCTTTACACTTTTGGGTATTATTATATGGATGTGGATTTTTCCCCCTCTGTATAGTGGGCTAGTGTGGAGGATATCTCTTAATTCATTAGGATTTGCTTTGTTAGTTTTTGGTGTATGGTTGTTTCTTTGAGATATCTACCTGTTTTCTTCAAGAATGTTTTTGTAACTTTCTTGTTTATTTTGTAAAATTTCATAAATATAAAATAAAAAAAAAAAAAAGAAATGGAAAAAAGAGCCAAATGACGAAAACGGGAAACAGCACAAGCACTGGCAAGTTAAATGCAAGGCATTGATAAAGGCAGGCAAAGAGAGAATTTGAGAAGGAACTTGCTGTGGAAGCAAAAACACGTAATAAAGACTTTTTCAAGTACATTCATAGCAAAAAACTTGTGAGAAAGTCAGTTGGACCATTACATGATAGAGGAGTAAAAGGGGCAGTAAGAGGGGACACGGCTATAGCGGAGAGACTGAATGAATTCTTTGCTTTGGTCTTTACTGAGGAAGATGTAGGGATGTTACCCATGACTGAAGTGGTATTTAAAGGTGATACTGCGAAAGAACTGAAAGAAATAATGATACACCGGGAAGATGTATTACAACTATTTGATAAACTGAAGAGTAGCAAATCACCTCGACCAGATAGTATATATCCAAGGGTGTTGAAAGAACTGAAATATGAGATTGCAGACCTGCTATTAGTAATCTGTGAACTATCATTAAAATCATCTGTAATACCTGAAGACTGGAGGATCACCAATGTAATGCCAATTTTTAAATAGGGTTCCAGAGGTGATCCGGGAAACTATAGACCGGTGAGCCTGATGTCAATACTGGGAAAAATGGTACAAACCATCATAAAGAACAAAATTAGTGAACATGTAGATAGTAATGGCTTAATGGGAGACAGCCAACATGGCTTTAGACAATGAAGATCTTGTCTTACTAATCTGTTATGTTTTTTTGAAGGTGTGAATAAACAGGTAGACAAAGGTGAGTCAGTAGATATAGTGTATCTGGACTTTCAGAAAGCCTTTGACAAGGTCCCTCACCAGAGACGTCTGGCAAAACTAAAGAGACAAGGCATGGGATAGAGCCACCAAAGTCCAGACCCTCTGCTCACTCTTTCCCTCCTGCCCTCCCCCCCTCTCTCCATCTTCCCCCCCTCCCCCTCTACACATCGTCCCCCTCTTTCCCACAGATGGTCCTCTTTCCAACCGTGACCATCAAAAATTCTTGAAAAATTGGTCTACGCTCATCTCTCCTCCCACCTTGAAGCCTCTCTGATTCTTCACCCCCGTCAATCCGGCTTCCGTCCCAATCACAGTACCGAATCCATTTTGCTCTCACTCCTTAACAACCTGCGTATTGCCCACGATCACGGTCTTATCTCCATTGCCGTCTCCCTAGACTTATCCGCTGCTTTCGACCTTGTGGATCACCACACCCTCCTAGCTCATTTACACGATATTGGGCTCTCTTATAAGACACTCATAAGTCTAGCTTGTACATCTTGTAATCTGATGTAAATAGTTACCCCAAGTTATCCAAGTTATATTTCCTGTTACCTGTAAACACTGTTTCATTATATGCAACGTGTATGTTTGATGTTCTATGTAAACCGCACTGATGTTGAATAGCGCGGTATAAAAGAAATGTAAAATAAATAAATAAATAAATAAATAAAATCTCTGGTTCTATTCTCTCCTGATTTCGCTCTTTTCTTTCCCACAGGTCCTTCTCCGTTTCTACGGGTTTCTCTTCCTCTCCCCCAACCCCCCTCCCATGTGGCATTCCCCAGGTTTCTGTCCTTGCCCCCCTCCTATTTAATGTCTTCATGGCCCCCCTTGCTCTTCTGGTCCAGCAGCGCGGCATTACAGCTCATTACTATGCAGACGATATTATTCTTCTTCACCACACTGACCCCACCACCCCAGACCTTGCTCCCCTCAATTCCTGCCTGGCCTCGGTGGCCACCTGGTTCTCCTCTAACTTTCTGCATGTGAACCCCTCTAAAACATTTGCCATCTGGTTTACCTTCGGTGCTCCAGCCCCCTCTTTTGCTCCTCTTTTGTCCTCCACCCCACTTCCTCTTGTTCCCTCCCTGCGTTACCTGGGGGTTATCCTGGACTCTGCCTTATCATTCAAAGAACACATTTCCTCTGTGGTGCAACGGTCCTTCCACACCCTGAGACCACTTCGTGCAGTTTGCCCTTTTATATCAGTCCCTTCTATGACCACACTACTCTTATCCCTAGTGGTATCTCGTCTAGACTATTGTAATGTCATTCTAGCCGGCCTTCCCCAATCATAATTGCAGAGACTACAACTGGTTCATCACACAGCGGCACATATCCCTGATGCATGCTTCATGTTTCGATCATATCACCCCTCTCCTGATTCACCTGCATTGGCTTCCACTTGTCTATCGCATACAATTCAAGGTGCTCATCCATGTGCATAAAACCATTCATACCGGTGTTCCCCTTTACCTCGCAGATCAAATTCATTTTCACTCGTCTCACCGTTCCCTCAGGTCAGTCCATCTGAACCACATGTCCCTTCCCTCTCCATCACAGTCTCATCTTGAATCCACCCATTCGTCTGCTTTCTTCTTCTTAGGCCCCCGACTCTGGAACTCGCTTCCCCTTGCCCTCCGCCTAGAACCCTCCTACAAAACCTTTAAGACTATGCTGAAGACCCATTTATTTTGCTCTGCTTTTAACCTCCCTCCTCCCCCTGCCCCATCATCTCCCCCACCCCGCTGAATTCAGATATTCCCCAACCCTCCACTACTATGCAATGTTTCCGCTTTTGCCTTGTTGCTCTATCCTCCTTTCTTATTCTATCCTATCTCATTTATTTATTTACATTCTCTTATATACAGCGCTATTCTGCATCAGTGCGGTTTACATTGAACAAACTGAAATTGCATTGAACAGGGCATTATAACTATTTTACAGGGAACATGGACTATGGAGGGTTAAGTGGCTTGCCCAAGACCACAAGGAGCACATCTAGGACTAGAAACCCCAGTCCTTCCGGCCCAAGGCTGCTGTCCTCTAGTGGGATTTGAACCCCCGACCTTAAGTACCTTGCCCCAACCACTAGGCCACTCCTCCACTCCATACTTACATACATACTCTCATACTTTCCTTTCCTTTTGTTTTGGCGTTCTTTTCCTTTTCAGCAGCCTTATTATTTCTGTTATTGTAAACCGCTCTGGTGCCTTGAGCGTGAGCGGTATATAAAATGTGTTAATAAAGATAAAAGATAAAGATGGGATAGGAGGCAGTGTACTACTGTGGATCAGAAACTGGTTAAAAGATAGAAAGCAGGGGGTAGGGCTAAATGGCCAGTTTTCTCAATTGAAAAAGGTTAATAGTGGGGTCCGCTGCTTTTTGACATATTAATAAATGACCTGGAAAAGGGAATAACGAGTGAGGTTATCAAATTTGCAGATGACACAAAACTATTTAAAGTTGTTAAAACCCATGAGGATTGTGGAAACTTGCAAGAGGATCTTGATAAATTAGAAGACTGGACATCCAAATGGCAGATGAAGTTTAATGTGGATAAGTGCAAAGTTATGCACCTAGGAAAGAAAAACCCAAAGTATGGTCACACGATGCAAGGTTCCACATTAGGAACCACCACCCAGGAAAAAGATTTAGGTGTCATTGTGGATAACATGTTAAAACCCTCTGCCCAGTGTGCTGCGGTGGCCAAAAGAGCAAATAGAATAGTAGGTATCATAAGGAAAGGAATGGAAAATAAAACAAGAGATATTATAATGCCTCTGTATCGTTCCATGGTGTGACCGCACTTGGAGTATTGTGTGCAATTCTGGTCGCCTTATCTTAAAAAGGATATAGCGTTATTAGAAAAGGTACAGAGAAGAGCCACCAAAATGGTAAAGGGGATGGAAGGATACCCCTATGAAGAGAGGCTAAAAAGGTTAGGGCTCCTCAACCTGGAAAAGAGATGGCTGAGGAGAGATACGATAGAGGTCTATAAATTAATGAATGGCGTGGAACGGGTAAACTTAGATCGATTGTTTACGTCATCAGAATATAGAAAGACTAGGGGACATGCAATGAAGCTACAGGGTAACCTATTTAAGACTAATAAGAGAAAATATTTTTTCACTCAATGTGTAATCAAACTCTGGAATTTGTTACCGGAGGATATAGTAAAAGCTGTTAATGTAGCTGGGTTTAAAAAAGGTTTGGACAAGTTCCTGGAGGAAAGGTCCATAAACCATTATTAAAAGGGACCCGGGATATCACTGCTTGACCCAATACAAGCATTGTGGAACCTGTGTCTTTTGAGGAAACTGCTAGGTACTTATGACCTAGATTGGCCACAGTTGGAAACAGGATACTGGGCTTGATGGACCTTGGTTGATCCAGTATGCCATATCTTATGTTCTTAAGACAATATTATCTTTGCTCTGCCTTGTGGGAGTTATCAGCCAAATCTAACTTCATATATTTCAGTGTCTGTCCCTCCCTATTTCAGTGCTGTTCACCAGTGGGAGAAGAACTGGTCATATTTAATCTTTACAATTTTGCAGTCTGTAAGTATAAAAATGTGCTTGCTTTTGTTGATAAGTTATTTATGAATGTTTTCTTTTAATTGTCCAACTAAGTAGTTTAATAAAATTAGAAGTACATGCGAAGAGCTCAAACTATGAAATATAATTTGATCGAGCTTGTGGGATTTAGATGTAACAATTTTTACTAGAATAAAATGATAACCTATCAAGGTTCTGAATATAAAATTATTCTGCACTCAAAAAGGCAAACTATTGGATAGATTTATTTATTTATTTACTTAACAGGTTTTTTATATCGCTTTATCATTTCAGTCAGAGCGGTTTATATTGTAACTTAAACTTTGTAATGTACATTAAACAGGGACAATGATAACTGGTTTTATTGTCTCAGAAAAATCTAAGGCATTGTTGCAGGAGAAAGCATAGTTACTCACCTGTAACAGGTGTTCTCTGGGGACAGCAGGAATCAGTCCTCACATATGGATGACGTCAGCGCCAACGGAGCCCTTGTGCGGAGCAAATCCCCAGCTTTCTAAGAAAGCCTTTGGGAATTGCATCACGCATGCACGGTCCCTTTCCCGCCCAAGGGTGCCATCTTGCTCAGTCAAATGACATAGCTAAAAAGATGCCAAAAAGAACAAAATATAATAATGGACTGCAACTCCAAGGGGAGTAGGGAGGGTTGTGAGGACTGATTTCTGTTATCTCCGGAGAACACCTGTTACAGGTGAGTAACTACGCTTTCTCCAGGAATAAGCAGGAAGTCATTCCTCACATATGGGACTCCCCAGCTATAGGCTACCGAGAACCCATAGCAAAAAAAGGCTCCCTATACGAGAGCCGCAAGCAGCCACAATAGGAATCTGAGAGAGTAGCACTCCGGTAGCCTGACACAGAATGGTCGGAGGGCAGGAGTTGCCTAGATCTCGAAACGGTTACAGAGTACAGCCTGGCCGAAAGCACTGTCCCGTTGGGACTCCCTATCCAGGCAGTAATGGGTTGGGAAAGTGTGACTCGAAGACCAGGTGGCGGCTCGGCAGATGTCTGCTAGCGGAACACAGCGGAATTGAGCCACTGATGCTGCCATAGCCCTGACCCAGGGGGCCGTAACACGACCCTGCAACGGAAGCTCGGCTGCCCTGTATGCACAGGCAATACAGTCCACTACCCAGGTGGACAGCATACACTTGGAGACGGCCATCCCCAGCTTACTGGGGTCATAGGATACGAAGAGCTGAGAAGCCCTTCTATGGCCTTGCGCACGCTGAATGTAGAAGGCCAACGCCCTCCTACAGTCGAGGGTATGCAGAACTGTCTCTGCCCGACTGGCATGCGACCTGGGAAAGAAGGTAGGTAGTACTACCTCCTGGTTGAGGTGGAACGAAGAGACCACTTTCAGAAGGAACTTGGGGTGTGTGCGGAGCACCACTCGGTTCCTACAGAACCTTACATAAGGCCTGTCGGACACCAGGACCTGAAGCTCACTCACTCGACGAGCCGATGTGAGCGCCACCAAGAAAATTACCTTCCAACAAAGGTAGCGGAGATGGCAAATTGCCATCGGCTCAAATGGTGGACAAGTAAGCTGTCCTATGTGCAGAAAGAGGCTTTCCTTCTACTGGAAAGTGGTGTGCAGCCAAAGCACTGAGGTGAACTCTGACGGAGTTGGACTTAAGGCCCAAATCCGAAAAGTGGAGAAGATACTGTAGTACCACTGCAACCTGGCAGGATAGTGTGACTTTGGGCCTAGCTCTACTTAATTGTAGGTCTCTTCGCTCCAAGTCCTTGCTGGTTCAGGATCTTGTCCAACAGCACTCATTCGACCTGTGCTTTCTCACCGAGACCTGTCTCAAAGAAGGAGATACTCCTCTCCTCTCTAGCGCCCTTCCCCCCGGTTATTCGGCCTTCTCGACACCTAGATTGGGTAGGGGAGGGGGTGGTGTAGCCCTCTTGTATCGTTCTACGCTCCCTATCACTGAGGTCACAACTACCACGGTTCATTTCTCGGAGTCTTTGCTTTTGCGTTTCCATTCTTCTCCCTCATTTTATTTCTTTCTACTTTATCTTCCCCCTTCAGTTTCCACTGACCGTTGGGAGGCATTTCTGCTAACCCTCTCCGAAACTGTTTTGCAGTATCCAAATATTATGATTCTGGGTGATTTTAACATCCACGCGGACGCCCCTTCTAGGCCTAAGGACCGGGTTTTCATGAATCTTCTCCATGACTTATCGCTTCACCAGCATGTGTCTGGTCCTACTCATTACCTGGGCCATACCCTAGACCTGGTCCTTACCTCCTCTCCTAACATCTGTTCTGTGTTATCAGTGCCTGTGTCTCTTAGTGTACCATGGTCCGATCACTATTGCATCTCTCTCTCTGTTTCCCTTCCAGTGTCCGATTTCAGTGACTCCTCTGTTTCCCAGTCCCCTGTACGTCTCCGGCGTCATTTTACTTCCTCTACTCTTGCTGCTTTTCCTCCAGCCCACTCACTATTTCCAGCTGATTTTTCGATGCTAGATCCTGATGCCCAGGCCGCTCTTTGGAATTCGGTTCTCTCACACGCTTTGGATAAAGTGGCCCCCCTTCGTCCCTCCAGTGCCCCATCCCAGACTCACTCACCCTGGTTTCACCAGGGCTTACGATTACAACGTACTCAATTACGCCAAGCTCAACGACATTGGCGCTCTCACCCATCTCCATCTACCATGGCACGCTTTAAGCTGTTATTTTTGGAATACCGCTCCGCAGTTCAATCTGCTAAACCTGCCTTCTACACCTTAGGGATTTCACAAGCTGCCAATTCTTCTAGACAACTGCATACGATTTTGCGGCAACTTTCTTCTATTGTTTCCCCCTCTGCTTCTCGAGTTGCCGTACCAGCCCCTGCATCCTTAGCATCTTTTTTTCTCCGACAAAGTCCAGAACTTACGTTCTTCCTTCCATGTTGCTCCTCCTCCTCCTCTGTCACCGTCCGATATCGCTTCGGCATCTCTCTTGTCCCTCACTGCTGATGAGCCAACCATTACTGAATCCTCTGGCGTTGACATCCCCTGTGCGGCTAGCTCTTCTAACAGGACTCTATCTCACACATGGTCCTCTTTCCATCCCCTTACTTCAGCGGAGGTATTACTCACTTTATCCCGGTCGAGAAAGACCACCTGCCCTCTGGATCCAGTCCCTTCCACTTGGCTGGTGGAACCTTCTCTCCAGCTTATACCTTTCATCACTACTTTATTTAACTCCAGTTTATCATCAGGTCATTTTCCTTTGGCGTGGAGATCCGCCGTAGTCCATCCCTTGTTGAAGCAGCCCTCCCTTGACCCCTCTGTATTATCCCATTGGCGCCCGGTATCTAACCTCCCCTTCCTTGCTAAAATGTTGGAGCGTCTAGTCTTTCTGCAACTCTCCTCTCATGTTGAGGCTACCAACGTTCTTCATCCCCGTCAGGCTGGTTTTAGACCAGGACATAGCACCGAAACTATCCTTCTCGCTCTGGTAAATGAAATTCACGTAGCACATGAACGGGGTGACATTACTCTTTTGGTTTCACTAGATTTATCTGCTGCATTTGATTTAATTGATCATCAGACTCTCCTGTCACGTCTCTCTGATATTGGTTTACGGGGTGTGGTGTTACGCTGGTTCCGTTCCTTTCTTACTACTCATTCCTATGTTGTCCATGCCGCTCACCAAACCTCACCGTCTATTCCATTGGTCTGTGGAGTCCCCCAAGGATCAGTTCTATCCCCTCTGCTCTTTAATATCTTCCTTGCTCCACTTCCCCTTCTGGCCCAACAATTTCCAGTTTCCACCTACATTTACGCCGATGATATTGTCTTTCTCTTTCACACTTCTCCAGTCGCCATTGATATCACTCCCCTCAATGACTGCCTCTCTCACATTGCCACCTGGCTCTCGTCTAATTTTCTACACCTAAATCCCTCTAAATCTTCAGCCATGTGGGTGTCTTTGAGCTCTTCTTGCCCAGTCATTGCACCCCAAATAAATTCTACTCCTATTCCTCTCACCTCCTCCCTCCGGTATCTAGGCGTGATCTTAGATTCATCACTGTCTTTTCACGAACACATATCTACTTTATCTCGTCGTTCCTTCTTTACTTTACGCCAAATACGCTCAGTCCGTTCAATTCTGTCCCCGGATTCCCTTACCACTCTGATACTAGCTTTAGTTATGTCCAGGTTGGACTATTGTAATGTAATTTATGCCAATCTCCCCGCCTACCAACTCAAACGCCTTCAACTCCTACAGAACACAGCCGCCCGTCTTGTCACTTTTGCCCGGAAATCAGACCATGTCACTCCTCTTTTGTTTCGCCTCCACTGGCTTCCGCTACACTTCCGATTCAAATACAAGGTTCTTATAATATTACATAGAGTCATCCACACTTCTAATCCCCAGTACTTAGCAAATTTGGTCTCTCTTCACACTCCCTATCGTCAGCTCCGGTCATTGCATGCTAACCATCTGTTTCTTCCCCCTCCTTCTCGGGCTCACCTTGAACAGACACGTCATGCTGCTTTCTTCTTCTTGGGACCCTCACTCTGGAATTCTCTACCTTCCTCTCTTCGTTTAGAATCTTCTTATCAACATTTCAAAAGTCTACTCAAAACTCATTTGTTTCAACAGGCGTATGATCTCCCCTCCCAGTAGCTCTGTCCAATTGTTTTTGTCTGCTTTTGTTTACGTATGGTTTGTCTGGTCTGTTTATTGTTTGTCTTGTTTTGTGGCCTCTTTGGTCCTCTTTCTTTATTTTAATGGATTTCCTTTCTTTTTTAATGCTTTTATTTATATTATTTTATTGTAAACCGCCCTCACGTTCCGACAAGGGCGGTATATTAAATGTAAAGAAAGATAAAGAAAGATAAAGATAAAGGATTCACTTTCTGCTTTTCACACCACACCCCAAACCTACACCACTTAAAGGCATAGGTCCGTCTAGTTGACTGCCTCCTTGAGGCCAGCAAAACATCTTCCACATTTTTCGGAAGGAAGAGTGGTGCGAGAACTACCCTTTCAGCATCCATGCCATTAGGTTGAGGGAGCTGAGGTTGGGGTGCAGGAGCGTGCCCCCCTCTTGAGACAGGAGGTTCAGTGAGGACCCAAGGGGAATTGGGACCTCCACCACTAGTTGAAGTAGAAGCAGAAACCAGAAAACAGGGTTGCCTTGGCCATCTTGGGGCTACCAGGATGACCGAGGCTTTGTCTTGGAGAATCTTGAACAGAATTTTGGCCACCAGAGGTGTCGGAGGAAATGTATACAGGAGGCCCACAGACCATGAGATGAGAAAGGAGTCGGCAGCCACCCTGTTTGGATGTGGCTGCCTGGAGCAAAACTAGGACAATCGGTGATTGTGTGGGCTCGCAAACAAATCCAGTGTCGGCTGACTCCAGGTCTGAAAAAGCCATTGGGCCATACTCGTGTCCAGCTGCCATTCGTGGGGCTGCAGAATCCTGCTTAGCCTGTCGGCTAAGTAATTTTCCTGGCCTGGCAGGTAAACTGCTCTGAGATGCATGCCATGCCAGACTGCAAAGGAGCACAGGTCCAGGGTTTCCTGACATAGCAGGTGGGACCCTGTGCCTCCCTGCTTGTTCACATAGAACATCACTACTTGGTTGTCTGTTTGTACCAAGACAGGATGATGAGCCAAAGTTTGACAGGCAGCTTGTAGAGCCAGGCGAATGGCACAAAGTTCCAAGAAATTGATCTGTTGTGTGCTCTCGTTCGGAGACCACACACCCTGAGTGCAAAGTCCCTGGCAATGAGCTTCCCAGCCCAGCAAGGATGCATCCATAGTCAGGATCTTCTTCTGTTGAGGAGCCTGGAAGGTCACCCCCCGCCTCCAAGTGTTTTGGTTGAAGCCACCATTCCAAGGACTGTACCAGTCTTCTGGACACTTTGACTCTGTCTTGGAGTCCACCTGTGGCTTTTGTCCACTGGTCCCTGAGGCACCACTGAGGTGTTCGCATGTAGAGGTGGGCATCCGGTGTCACATGGACTGTGGAGGCCATGTGGCCGAGGAGGCGCAGGAAGTGTCTTGCTGATATTTGGGACCTGCGACTCACTTGACATGCCAGGGCCAGGAGTCTCTGTGCCCTGTCTACTGGCAGGTAAGCCCTTGCCTGAAGGGTATCTAGTCTGGCCCCAATGAACTCTAGTTGTTGAGTGAGCACTAGGGTAGACTTGGGGTAATTGATTACAAACCTTAGATGCTGAAGCACCTGAATGGTGTGAGATGTGGCCTGTTGGATCTCCATGGCTGACATGGCTCTGATGAGCCATTCGTCTAGATAGGGGAAGACAAAACTCCTTGGATTCTGAGGATGGCAGCCACCACCGCCAGGCACTTTGTGAATACCCTGGGGGCGGAGGCCAGGCCAAAGGGAAGTACTCTGTACTGATAGTGGTTTCCCCTACCATGAAGCGTAGATATTGTCTCTGATCTGGATGAATTAGGATGTGTGTATACGCATCCTTTAGGTCTAAGGAGCATAGCCAGTCTCCCTGGCGGAGGTAAGGCAGCAATATTCCAAGGGGAAGCATCTTGAACTTCTCCCTCACCAGGAATTTGTTTAAGTTGCGCAGGTCGAGGATGGATCTGAGGCCTCCTGTCCTTTTTGGTACCAGAAAGTACCTGGAATAGAAGCCTTTGCCTTGTAGATGGTGGGGCATCTATTCTACCGCCTTATCCTCGAGAAGACCTGCTAACTCCTTCAGAAGGTGGTCCCGGTGAAGAGGAGACCTGAGAGGTTCTCCTGGAAAGTAAGGAGGCGGCACCTGGGTCAAATGGAGTAAATAACCTTGATGGACTATCTGTAGGACCCAGATGTCTGTGGTGATGGCTGGCCACCTGTGGGCATATAGGGCAAGCCTTCCTTCTGTGCATTGCCTGTCTCCTGTGGTGAGAGGGGCTGTGCCTTGAGAGTCAAAAGCCACTCCCAGGCTGAGCCGGAGCCGGTGACTGGGGTTTGGGGTCTTTCTGCTTATGTGGGCCATGCCCTTGTCCCTTGGCCTGCTGCCCCTGTTGCGGAGCCGGGGAGGCCTGAAATGGGGGGCTGCGAGGAGCCAGGCAACGTCTGGGCGCTGTACGCTCCTTGGCTTCAGATCTTCGGGGTTTGTTGTTTTGAGGCATCAAGACGATACCTCAGTAGATCTGCTAAAGAAAATAAATTGTGTGTTTACGGGGGAGGGGCTCGTCCCCCTTCATATAAGGCATTTAATAGAGCTCGTTCCATAGCTGCTATTGCGAGGGGCTTTAGCGTCGCTGCAGATGCTGCGCTTTGAAGCATTTCTTCGTTTCAATAACAGGTGCCTGCTGTTTTCTGCGGGTGGGGGGTTCGAGGCCCGGGGCCGCCCTGGCTCACATTTGTCTCGGGCTCGGGTAAGCAGTACCCTTCCTCAGAAAAGGGGCTTCTTACCCGAGCCCTTCTTCTTAAAAGGGGCAGAGATCTTCTTTGAGAGCCGTGTCCTGGTCATGTACTCGGTCTCAAGCTCAGCAGCCTTTTCGGTCATAGGTTTGCCGAAGAGGTTCTCTCCCTGGCATGGGACATCGACCAACGTGTCCTGAACCCATTGCTCGAGGTCTGATGACTGGCGGCAGCTACCCGGGCCACCGACTCGAACCCGTCATAGGCTGCTCGAGTCATGAACGTCGAGCACTCATGGACTCCAGTGGACAGGCTCTTGAAGCACTGCAAAGGTCTCTCGGAGAGACCAGCCGAGAACCCGGCAATTTCCTTTGCTAGATCTCGCAGATACATGCCCATGTTCAGCTGGTATGCCTGGATCCGACATGTCAGCATAGAGCCCTGGTAGCTCTTCCTGCCGAGGGCGTCCAAGTTGCAGGCCTCCCTGCCATGAGGCACCTAGGAGTGCGTCTTCTGGCTCTTGAGCTGGCACATGGCCGATTCCACAACCAAGGAGTTGTGCGTCAGTTGTGCTTTTTGGAACCCAGGACTCTTGCGGACCTGATAAATCGAGTCAATCTGCCTGCTGATCACTGGCACCAACGTCTCCCACATACAGAGCATGAGTCGTTCCAGGATCAGAGGCACTGGTACAGTAAGGGCCTCCCATGGGGGAGAGTCATACTGGAGGATCTTGAGCTCTTCGGCTTGAGGATCCTCCTCAGACTCCACAGGGAACGCTAAAGCCTTTGACATGTCCCTTACGAAGTCCAAGAACCTAGTGTCCTCCAGGGGGGGGGGAGGACCTTCTTCGAGGCTCAGACACCAGGGAATCGAACGGGACGTCCCTATGACAGCAGGTGTCCAGGGACGTCCCTGTGACAGCAGGTGTCCAGGGACTCTTCTTCCTCAGTCTCCCAGCCCGATGCCTCCGAAGAGGAATCGAGTGGCTCCGGCCTCGAGGGCTTCGACTGCCCTGATGCCGGTGGAACCGGTGGCGATGACCTCTGTCCCGAATGCGAGGTTGAGGGAGACCTCAGCCGAGGATCGACTCGAGTACGCATGGTCTCGAGGATCGGCTCGGTCTCCGGGGTCGACTTGGACATCGGTGGCCTGGTGTTCAGGGCAGAAGGACCGGTGAGACCAGCTATCAGTGCCCGCTGCTGCTCCATGAAGGCAGACATGCTGCGCTCCAGGGCCACCATTCTGAGACCAAGCTCAGAAGGCTCTGCAGCCACCGGGTCGGGTCCCAAGGCACCGGAGACAGCTGTCATGTGTATTGGTGAGGGACATTCATTTTGTACACCGATCACATTTCTCAAACCCGCTGGCAGCCATCGGAGGAAAAAGGGCCCCTGTGAGGTTGAAGATCCGGGCTGCCAGTGAAAAAGAAAAAGAGTGCGAACGCTAGTCACGAAGTACAAAAAAACGAAAAATCAAACCGGACTCGATACCGGTGTACCGAGCCGAAGGCGGAAAGGGGAACTGGTATCAAACTGGAGGAAAAGAAGAAACCTTTAAGTATTTTAATCACTTTTTTCATGGCGACTATTGTACTACATCCGAAGGGCTCCATGGAAAAAAGGAGACCGAGCAAGATGGCAACCTTGGGCGGGAAGGGGACCACGCATGCGTGATGCAATTCCCAAAGGCTTTCTTAGAAAGCTGGGGATTTGCTCTGCACGAGGGCTCTGTCGGCGCCGACATCACCCATATGTGAGGACTGACTTCCTACTTGTTCCCGGAGAAATTATTTTAAATCAGACCTCGATTTGTAAACTAAATTTAGAACATTTAAGTTAGTAAGACATTTCCGTAGTGCAAATGCCAAAGCTCTTCTTTATGCTTTTCTTCCATTGCATAATGTCAGCTTTATGGATTGCTATATTAGAGAAAATAATGAAAACCTCTCTTTGCTGAGTTTAACATTTTTCTTCAAATTTTCTGTCACAGATTGATATCTCATTTCATTTCAAAATATACAACTTCTCTTTTAAGGAGGCAGTTGACAGAAAATGGAGCCTATGGGAAAGGTGAAGAATAAGATTAAATTAGACTTACCTGCTAATTGTAGTTCCTGAAGGAACTCCAGTCTAGTCCCGGAAACTCTAGGGTTGTGCTCCTCTTCCAGCAGCTTGGAGACTGAGAAACGTCATTCTTTGATGACACTGGTATAAGGACATAGGCACCGCCTCCTCACTCCAGTAACCTAGTGACAAAGTAGACTCACCGGAGCAACAATTAAGTAGCAAAACAGTAATTATTCCAACAGTAAAATATAATAAACTTTAAAAACTTTCCTCTTAGGGCTTGGAAAAACTGCAGAGACCCTCGCTCCCCCCTCGGGAAGAGACCCGACCTTCGTATCATCCCCTTCCCCAAAATTCCCCGTCTGGACCCGAAGCCCCACAGCTTACTTTTCTCTTACCTGTGAGATTCACTGCTTCAGGCTCCCATCCTAACCAAAAACTGGGACGGGCTCTGGGACTAGACTGGAGTTCCTTCAGGAACTACAATTAGCAGGTAAGTCTAATTTAATCTTCCTTATCGACCCTCCAGTCTAGTCCCGGAAACTGTAGGGATGTAACAGAGCAGTAGAAGAATTCAATGGGCGGGACCTGCTAGACCAGCCTGAAGCACTGTTGCCCCAAAACAGGTATCCCTACTCGCCTGTACATCCAGACGGTAATGCTTGACAAACAAATTTAAAGAAGACCACGTCGCTGCCTTACAAATTTCCATGGTTGGAACAAATTTGTACTCAGCCCACGAAGCCGCTTGCGCTCTTGTCGAATGGGCTCGCAACCCTTCTGGCGCCAGCCTACCCTTTAACAGGTATGCCAATGCTATCGCCCCTTTAATCCATCTGGCAATAGTCGCCTTTGATGCTGCGTCACCTTTCCGAGGACCTCCAAACAAAACAAAAAGCCTATCCGATTTCCGGAACTCTGCCATCCGTCGGATATACTTCAAGGCTCTACAAACATCCAACTGATGCAACTGATCCGTGGAAGAGTTGTCTGCAACCCTACGGAACACCGGCAACGATACTTCCTGATTCACATGGAAAGGAGACAGTACCTTCAGCAAAAAGGACGGAATCGGCCGCAATACTACCTTCGAATCATAAAAGGCTAGGAACGGCTCCTTACACGATAAGGCCTGCTACTCCGAAATTCTCCTTGCCGACGCAATTGCCACTAGAAAAAACACTTTCAGGGTAAGGTCTTTCAACGATGCCTTATCCGAAGGCTCAAACGGCCAACTTCCTAACGCTCCCAAAACTAACTGTAGATCCCATTGAGGAACGTGGGGATGTAGACTGTCCAAGTTAAAAATGAAACGTTGCTCTAATCGTAAAATTGTACGGTCAACATCACCCCCCCGCCAGTTTAACTTAACTTTCTTAATAATGAAAAACCGGAGGTCCAAAATCTTATGTTTAGCTTCCTGCCAATGGAGTACTAGGGGCTTATCTGCAGCTCCTCTCTTAATACAGCTCCGATGTTCTGTTATTCTATTGCGAACCGGCCGTATAGTTTTTCCCACATACAGCTTTTTACAGGGACAAATTATGACATAAACCACATGACTTGTGGCACAATTTGTGAAATCATCCAAGTAGAATTTAAAATTGGTTACAGGATGGACGAAATAATCTTTAACTG
This sequence comes from Ichthyophis bannanicus, assembly GCA_033557465.1. Classification (NCBI taxonomy): domain Eukaryota; kingdom Metazoa; phylum Chordata; class Amphibia; order Gymnophiona; family Ichthyophiidae; genus Ichthyophis; species Ichthyophis bannanicus. The sequence continues at coordinate 648,206,363 of CM066032.1, forward strand.
TTAACACTAAGCTGCATACTGAACATTGTCCGCACGGATAATGACCCTTGTATTTTGAGAGAAAACGTCTTTCTGTAAAGGCAGAGGGAACAAGAAGATTGCGAAGATTTACATTTCTTCTATGTGCTGTAATCACAGGAATGTCTTGAGAAACCTGCTAGAGACTGTATCAAATACCAATGTTTTTTCAATAATTTACTTATTTTATGAGAATGAAATGAATAAAGAAGGGAACACACTATTCCTCTCTGGGGTTGCCGTACTCTCAGTAATAACAAATCATCGCGAGAGGATTCACGGGCTCTATGATAAGCTTTGTCTATCTGAGACTGAGGATAACCTCGTTCACTAAATCTGTGTTTCATCAGGCCAGCATGATGTTCAAAATCTTGATCAGACGTACAAAGACGCTTGGTCCTTAGGAATTGGCCTACAGGAAGATTGTTTCTAAGAGACAAATTGTGAAAACTAGTATAGTGCAGGAGGTGGTTTCTGTCAGTAGGCTTCTTATAGAGAGAAGTATGTAACTTATTATCCACTTTTTTAATAAGAAGGTCAAGAAATGAAATCTGAACAGGGTCAAAGGTGACCTGAAAGCGTAAATTATCATCACACTGGTTAATCCATGTATTAAATTCTGACAAAAGGTCCATGGATCCATCCCAAAGCATTAAGATGTCGTCTATATACCTCACCCAAAGTTTGATGTAGGTGTTAAACGGATTGTTTTTGATAAATTTATCTTCAAAATGTGATACATACAGATTGGCTATGTCCGGAGCCATGGAGGACCCCATTGCAACACCCTTAATCTGTTTAAAAAATAATTCGCGGAAACAAAAATAATTCTCGCATAAAGCATAGCGCGCTAGTTCCAATAGAAATGTTGTTGGTAGTTTTTTATATGTCTCCCTATTGTATAAATAGAACTCAATAATCTGAAGGGCTTCTGCCTGGGGGATATTGGTATATAAGGACTCTATGTCTAGGGTGACTAGAATCATTCCATGGTTAATATCATTTATAGCCGTCAGTATGTTTATAACGTGGGATGAATCTCTGACATAGGACCACATTCGGGCGATAAATGGTCGCAATATGTTATCTATTAGTTGTGAAATAGGCTCTAAAATAGACCCTATTGCAGAAACAATGGGTCTACCAGGAGGATTTTCAAGTGATTTATGAATCTTTGGAATTACATATATAGTTGGGATTATAGGAAACTCAACTATTAGGAAATCCCTCTCCTTAGCTGTAAGATACCCAATGTCATACGCGCTCAACACCAAACTGTCTATAGACTTTTTCAATGATGAGGTAGGATCCTGATCTAACTGCAAATAAAAGGAGGAATCATTGAGTTGTCTGTTAATCTCTGCAATGTAATATGATTTATCCAAAACCACTACGGCTCCACCCTTATCCACAGGTTTTATAATAATGTCATTATTACGTTGCAGCGATTTGATAGCAGATATTTCACCTTTGGAAAGGTTTTGGTAAGGGGTCTTAACCTTCTCTTAAGAATGATCTTTTCGAATGCTTCTATTAAAGGATCAGTACTGGGAGGTGGATTCCACCTAGACTTTTTTCTAAGTGTTGAAAAATCAGAACTTGGAGTCTGGTGTTGATTGAAAAAAATGCCTGATCCGAATTCTGCGAAAGAATTTAAACAAATCAACTTGGACCTCAAAGGGGTTAAAATTTCTAGCAGGCACGAAGGACAGCCCTTTACTTAGTACCGATTCTTCATCCGTAGTGAGTGTATACTTAGAAATATTGATTACATTATTAATATCCTGTGGGGAGATCATCTCCTTTCCATAGACATCTCTGAGTCCCAATCGCCACCCTAATTTATCCATCGATAGAAACCTGCGCCGCCGCTTTCCCTTATAGCAACCCTCCAAACAATCGGAAGAAAGGCGATCCAATGTGCTAAGAAATTATTATTATTATTTTTTAAAATCTATGACCTCTGCCGCAGTGCTCTCTCGACGTCCAAACAGCATAATCGATGGGCTGATAAGCTGTGCTCCCCCGAACCTAGCGCTGGAAGAGAGACCGTGTGATTCAGGTGAAATGGAGCAAAACCACCTTTGACAAAAACAACGGAACTGGCCGCAAGGCCATCTTCTCTCTGGAGGAAAACAAAAAAAACGGCTCCTGACAGGGCAACGCCTGTAGCTCCGAAATTTTCCTCAGTGGCGAGCTGGCCATCAAACCTATTGCCTTCAAGATTAAATTCGTAACCGCCGTCTGTTGCAAGGGTACATATGATGCATTAGCTAACGCGCCTAAAAACACACTGCGCTCCCCCAGAGAAATGAAGATTCTACGAGAGGACTGTGCTCTGGTAACCGCTAGAAATAGCGCACCACATTGACTTGAGTATGAGAACCACTCCCTGTACGTTGCCCCTAAAGCAAACCCGACTGCTAACTGAACTCTCCAGGAACTGGCTGCTAACCCCTTATCCAACCCGTCCTGTATAGAACCTGCTATCAAGGCAACTGACACCGTGGTCGCGCAAACATGTCTCCGCGGACACCAATTTCCAAAGAAACGCCAGCGACGCACCTATGCAAAGGACATAGCCTTTTTTTTTTTTGCCTTTTTTTTTGTGTGGCTAGGTGACGAAGACTGCTGTCTAGTGACTCTCTTTCCTTAACCTTGCCCGTTCAGTGGCACCCTGTAAGCAAGAACTGATCCACTTGAGGCATCGAAGGAGACCCTGTAGCCACCAATTCTCTAACTATGGTAACCTCCATGGACCCTCAACAATCCACCGTATGAGGCTAGCGTCTCTCGAGCGACTCGGTCAGCCCGAGGCCTCCAACAACAGCTGTCCCTGCTATGCTTAGAAACGCTGAATCACTCGCCTTTGAGTGCCCCCAGAGAAAAGACATAGAGAAGACCGGACGACGACCACCGAAGTATCCATGTGGCGATGCCTTCCGACATCCCATAGCGTCGTCTGTCGAAGAAGCACCCAGTTTTCGCAACCTGAAACGTCGCCACAAGGTCTACTGGCTGTTCTCCTTTGCGACTGATCTATGCGAACACCGCCGGATGGAACGCACATTCTTTGGCATCTACTCAAACTCTGCTGAGAAATTCCACCGCCACATTGTCCTTTCCTGCAATATGCGAAAAGATCCCCGCAATGTAGCAGTGCTTAAAAGTTTTGGCCAAGCACCTGAAGAAAGGTCCGCCACCTTTAATTAAATGAGAACCTGAGGAAATTATTATTAATGCATCTAATTGTTGTATCCACCATCTTTCTACAATTCAAGATGGCCTACAAAACGCACTACCACCCAGAGTGTTGCATTTGTATCGCCTGAAACAGAACCCTTCTAACATGAACCTACATGAATTTGCTGCCTGCTCCGTACCAGCCCTGTGTAACCCATTCGTCTTTCTGGGAGACTACCAGGCACCCCTGAGCTGGACCGGCCCCCTACAGGAATCAGGACACTGGCCCGAAGGACCCTGGCCTGACACAGTACGGCACCTCCTGTCTCCTTATGAACAGGACCTGCCCAAGAGCTCTCCCTTGGATGTAGGAGGCCGAGCCTAGCCCCATGCTCCTGTAACTAGCTCACACGGCACAGTGAGGCTCAGCGATGTCTTGAAAGGAGTGGATATCTAGCAGTTGGGGCAAGTTGCCAGAGAACCAAGGGTTCGAATCCCACTCACGAACCGCAACCCTGGGCCACAAGAACTGGGGTCTCCGGTCCCCTAGGTGGTCCCTCTTTTTTTTTTTTCCGCCTTGGCCAAACCACTTTATTCTCCATTTGCTCAGGCACAAACACTGAAAGAGGGAGCCCTTCCGGGTCAAGGAAAACCCAAATACAGTATACGAATGTATGCCACCTAGACCTTTAGAAAAAAAAAACCCAGCATCCTAAATAAAGAAATAAATGACTGGGAATACGTGACCTTTAGAAAACCCTGGCAGTGAAGATAAATTAGGGCTGTTGCAGACTGGTGGCCGCCTCTTCCTGCTGCCCGTTTTTAGTTCCTCTGTCAGCATTGAGAAGAGGTCGAGAATAGCTTGTCCAGTGGGCCTGAGAACTTGCCCCCTGGACCGCCGAGACGTAGAAGGGCTAGGATTCGGTGACAAGCTAAAGAGAGAGAGAAGCTGGTACCTGCAACCCTATATGTGACCAGAACGGCGCAAGCTCCTCATATAATACAATAAGAACCTCTCTCACTATATCAAAATGGATATCCCCCATTGCGGGCAAAGTATATTGGCCTGCGAGGACAGCCTGAGCATAGACATGCAGTCTCACTCCACAGTGCGTGCACCGAAAAATCGTGCTTAAGCAAAGGTGAGAACATCACACCTGCTCTTCTACGTACACTGGTGACTCAGTACCTGTCCCCCCAAACATTGGGCAGGGCGTACACGTGAACATCAGATGAGGACATAGAACAGCCATAGAGTATTGACTTCAGCTATGAAATCTTCTAGTGCCCTGGAACTCTAATCCCCAGCTTGTGCAACCCAGAAGAACTTTTCTTCATCCTCCGCACGGGCCATTTAACAAGATGGCCCAGTGGCCCTGCTAAGTGCTTAGAACTCTGCACTGATGATACAGGCTCCAACATAGATGAGACTCTCCAGCTCCTGCTACCATCCCATGCCGAAAATCTGAAAGGCAGTCTCTGTTCCTGGGATGGGCATGCAAAGGGGAACTATGAGGCCCACAGCCACCCCCTCGACCTTCCTGTAAGCAGAGAGATAGCTGTGGGGAATACAGGAAATCTTGCAACTGGACGACTTAGAAGCTGCTGCCTGTTTGACCGTAAAGAAGAATGCGAATTCGCATTTTACCAACTCTCACAGGGACCTCTGCTGGTCTCAGTATACGATTTTATTTGCTGCCCGATTGGCTTTGGCCCAGTGCTGGATAAGGGTGGGATCTCCTTTGATAGGGCTGGTTGTGGAGAAAGTAGAATATATTCATGGTATTGCCAAAGATCCAGCTTTGAGACAAACGTGAATGCAGAAGCTTTAGGAAGTGTGGGGCCCCTTTGAGAGGTGGTGGGGGCATCCGTCCAGGGAGAATGCACGTTGATGGCCACAAGCGTTAGTTCCGGGTTTTTTTTTTTTGATAATGGTTTGATCTCCTTAGCTTTGCTATTGGGGGGGGGGGGGGGGTGGCTCTGCAAATCTACAATGTGCCTGTATGCTTATGTGGGGGTTATGCAGGGCCCACTCAATTTGCATGCCACTGTTTGATTAATCTGTAAAGCACCAGGGCCATACCAAGGCCCGTGCGAGTGGTGCAGCTGCACAAGATGCAAGTACAGAAAAGGCACTGATGTCATCGCTGGGCTTCCAGCAAGCTCACAAAAAATGAGTTGCCACATGTGGCTGGGGCAGAGGGGGGCACCAAAATCATTGACTGCATAGGACACAAGTCTACCTTAGTGCAGTCCTGCTCGGCACGTCCCCATCCTGCACCTACTTATAAATCATGACGATTATTATACAGCTTTTTCCACAGAATGATGGCAACAGTTTTAACTGGACCAGTCAGAAACCGTGGATAGCAAGGAAGGAATTCTTTATTAGGACACTCTCACTCTTAAAGCCAGGCCCGACACAGGCCGTGTTTCGCTTATGCCTTCATCAGGGGCTTATTTATTATTTTATTTATTTATTACAAGTTCTTATATACCGCACTATTCGGCATCAGCGCGGTTTACATTATAACATAAAGACCATAACAACAAGCTGTTTGGTTTACACCTTATGCCTACAAAACACATAAAAACATATTAAAACATCCATAAATAATTAAAAACTATTACAGTTAAAAACAAGTATAAAAACAAATCATAAGGCACTATTAAAGTACTGCAAAAAACCTCACATTGAATAAATGAATGATCAAATAAATAGATATGCATATAAAAATACAGCAAAAGAACTCACTTAAATAAATAAGTAAATAAATAAATATGCATATACAATACATTTAAATGAAGCATAATTATAAATAAATAGCAACATTTTAAAACAATAAAACCTCTCAAAAGGTGACAAACCAGCCAAAAAATATAAAAAACAATATAACCTGTGATCATTTAAAATTATATACATATTGAAACCATACCTCTGTATTCCATAATCTGTACCTTGCCACACTTGTTGCTAAAATGAGAGAATGGAGGACTATTATAAATGGGCGAATCTAATACTTTGATATCCACCATTAAATGAAAACCCGACCAAGGAAAAGTGCAACAGGAACGTCGTGGATATACTCTAATAAAGAGTGGTTACTCACCTGTAACAGGTGTTCTCCAGGAGCAGCAGGAATCAGTCCTCACATATGGGTGACGGCGCAGACGGAGCCCTCGCGGAGCAATTTCCCCAGCTTTCAAAGAAAGCCTTTGGGAATTGCAGCGCGCATGCGCGGTCCCCTTCCCGCCCAAGGGTGCCATCTTGCTCAGTCAGATGACATAGCTAAAAGACAGCAAAAGAATTAGCAAAAACGAAATGATAGGACTGCAACTCCAAGGGGAGGAGGGAGGGTTGTGAGGACTGATTCCTGCTGCTCCTGGAGAACACCTGTTACAGGTGAGTAACCACTCTTTCTCCAGGACCAAGCAGGAAGTCAGTCCTCACATATGGGACTCCCAAGCTTTAGGCTACCGGAGGCCCCAAGCGGAAAAATGAGCTCCCTCTAGCTCAGAAGCACAGAAGGAAGGAATCTGCTCTGAAAACGCCCCCGACCGGTAGCCCAACACCAGGGTCGGAGGGTAGGAGTTGCCTAAACCTCAAAGAGATTATGGAGGACTGCCTGTCCGAAAGCACTGTCCCTGCGGGACTCCCTCTCCAGGCAGTAATGGGCCGCAAAAGTCTGGCATGAAGACCAAGTAGCGGCCCGGCAGATGTCTGCCAACGGAACAGAGCGGAGATGAGCCACTGACGCAGCCTTCGCCCGAACACGATGAGCCGTGACTCGAACCTCCAACGAGAGGCCGGCTGCCCCATAAGCCCAGGCGATACAGTCAGCTACCCAAATGGACAAAATACGCTTGGAGACAGGTAGCCCCAATTTATTGGGGTCAAAAGAAACGAAGAGCTGAACATCCCTCCGATGCTCTCGCGTACGGTCAAGGTAGAAGGACAAGGCCCTCCTACAGTCCAGGGTATGCAGGACCATCTCAGCCCGGCTAGCGTGCGGCCTGGGAAAAAAGGTCGGAAGAACCACCTCCTGGTTGAGATGAAAAGGAGAAACCACCTTTGGAAGAAACTTAGGGTGAGTTCGTAAGACTACCCTATTCCTGTAGAACCTAGTGTAAGGAGGATCAGACACTAGGGCCTGCAGTTCACTAACGCGCCTAGCAGAGGTAAGGGCTACCAAGAACAAGGTTTTCCAAGAAAGAAAACAAAGAGGGCAGGTAGCCATAGGTTCAAAGGGCGGACAGGTAATCCGCTGCAAGACCACATTCAGATCCCATTCAGGGGCTGGTGGGCGCGAAGGAGGCTTAAGGAGAAGAAGGACTCGGAGAAAACGAGCCACCAAAGGGTGGTGGGAAAGAGGCCTGCCATCCACCGGTGCGTGATGTGCAGAGAGAGCACTGAGGTGGACTCTGACAGAGTTGGACTTAAGGCCCAGATTGGAGAGGTAAAGCAAGTATTGCAAGACCACTGCTACCAAGCAGGAGAAGGGATTCGCAGACTGCTGAGCACACCAAATGGAGAACCGACGCCACTTAAGAGCGTAGGACTTCCGGGTGAAAGGCCTCCTCGAAGCCAAGACAACCTCTTCCATCTCCCGAGGCAGCTGGAGGGGAGCAAGGACTACCCTTTCAGCAGCCAGGCCATCAGATGAAGGGACCGGAGGTTGGGGTGCAGGAGAGACCCTTGATCCTGTGTCAGGAGATCGGGCTGAAACCCCAGAGGAAGAGGAGTGTCCACCGCCAGCTGCATTAGAAGCGGGAACCAAGGTTGTCTCGGCCACCGGGGAGCCACTAGGATCAGCGAGGCCTTGTCTCTGAGAACTTTGAAGAGTGTTCGAGACACCAGCGGCATGGGAGGAGAGGCATACAAGAGGCCTGTGGACCATGGAATCAGAAAATCATCTGCCGCTACTCTGAGAGGATGCGGTTGTCGAGAGCAGAATCTGGGAAGTTGACGGTTCAGAGGACTGGCAAACAGAGCCATGGTGGGGAGTCCCCACTTGAGAAAGATCCGCTGAACCACTAATGGATCCATTCTCCACTCGTGTGGTTGGAGGATCCTGCTTAGCTTGTCTGCCAGGTAATTTTCCTGACCTGGGAGATAGACCGCTTTGAGAGTATGCCGTAGTGGACGGCCCAAGAGCACAGTCTTCGTGCCTCCTGACAGAGAAGGAAGGAGCCTGTGCCTCCTTGTTTGTTCACGTAGAAAATTGCAACTTGATTGTCCGTCTGGACCAGTACAGACTGGTGAGGTGGGAGAAGGCTCTCAGAGCTAGGCGGATGGCTCTGAGCTCCAGGAAGTTTATCTGCTGCGCAGACTCCCAAGGAGTCTAGAGGCCTTGAGTACATGTCCCTTGGCAATGTGCTCCCCAACCCAGAAGAGAAGCATCGGTTGTTAGTACCTGAGAAGGCGGAGGAGATTGAAAATCCACTCCTAGTAGCAGGTTTGGCAGATGAAGCCACCACCGCAGAGAAGAGACCAGCAGGTCGGAGACCTGTACTGAGTCCGTTAGGCTCCCAGTGGCCTGATGCCATTGAGTGCGAAGGCACCACTGAGCAGGTCGCCTGTTCAGGCGGGCATTGGGGGTCACATGGACCGTGGAAGCCATATGGCCGAGCAGTCTCAGAAATTGCCTGTCAGAGACCAGGGAATTGCTGTGAAAGTAGCTGGCGAGATCCATGAGCCTGTGTGCTCTGTCTAGAGGCAGGAAGGCCCGCGCCTGAAGTGTGCTTAACCTTGCGCCGATGAATTCGAGATCTTGAGAGGGGAGCAAAGTGGACTTTGCGAAGTTTATGACAAAGCCCAAGTGCTGGAGCAGAGACACAGTGCGATGAGTGGCCTCTTGGGAAGACTGGGCCCTGATGAGCCAGTCGTCCAGGTATGGAAACAAAAAAAGGCCTTGAAGTCTTAGATAGGCCGCCACCACTGCTAGGCATTTGGTGAACACACTGGGGGCGGAGGATAGGCCAAAGGGTAGTACTCTGTACTGGTAATGATTTCCTCCCACAACAAACCTGAGATATTGTCTGTGGTCTGGATGAATAAGGATGTGAGTATAGGCATCCTTGAGATCTAAGGAGCATAGCCAGTCTCCCTGCTGGAGGTAGGGCAGCAGGATTCCAAGGGCAAGCATCTTGAACTTTTCCCTTGCCAGGAACTTGTTGAGGTTTCGCAAGTCCAGGATGGGTCTGAGGCCTCCTGTTCTTTGGTATCAGAAAGTACCTGGAATAAAAGCCGTGACCTCTCAGGTGGTGGGGCACCGGTTCCACAGCCTGTTCCTGAAAAAGACTTGCTAACTCCTGAAGGAGTAAGTCCCTGTGCAGAGGGAGTCTTGGAGGCTCCCCTGGAAAGTAGGAGGGAGGTACCTGGTGAAAGTGTAGAAGATAGCCTTTCTGAACTATATGAAGCACCCAGGTATCTGAGGTGATGGCTGACCACCTGTGGGCAAAGTGGACCAGCCGGCCTCCTGTGCTGAGAGAAACCAGCTGAGGGGAAGAGGCTATGCTGACGGAGTCAAAAAACCCCACCCTGCTGAGCAGGGGCCGGTGTTGTGGGCTTGGGGGCCTGCTGTCTACGGGACCCATTACCCCGTCCCTTGGCCTGCTGACCCTTTTGGGGAGCTGCTGAGGCCTGATAATGAGGGTAGTGTTTATAGGCAGCCGCCTTCCTCGGGTAAAAGGGCTTTTTCCCCGAGCCCTTCTTCTTCTGAGAAGGGGCAGAGGTTTTTCTGGACAGCCTAGTTCTGGTCAGAGTCTCGGTCTCGAACTGTGCAGCCTTTTCAGCCATGGGTTTGCCAAAGAGGTTTTCACCTCTGCAGGGGACATCGACCAACTTGTCCTGTACCCATGGCTCGAGGTCGGATGACTAAAGCCAAGCCTGTCGGCGGGCACCGATGCCGGCCCCGGCTACTCGAGCCGATGCTTCGAAGCCATCGTAGGCTGCTCGAGAGATAAACTTCGAGCACTCTCGAATACCAGTGGACAAGGCTTGGAACCTCTGCAAAGGTTCCTCGGAGAGACCAGAAGAGAACCCGGCAATTTCTTTTGCCAGATCTTGGAGATACATGCCGATATAGAGCTGGTAGGTCTGGACCCGACAAGCAAGCATAGAGCCCTGGTAGCACTTCCTACTGAGGGCATCCAGGTTCCGGGCCTCCCGGCCGGGAGGCACCAAGGAGTGCATCTTCTGACTCTTGAGTCGATGCATGGCCGATTCCACCACCATGGAATGGTGCGGTAGTTGTGCCTTTTGGAACCCGAGGCTCTTGCGGACTCGATAAATGGAATCGACCCGCTTGCTTAACACTGGCGCCGACGCCGGGCTCTCCCACATGCGGAAGAGAAGTCGTTCCAGCATCGGAGGAACTGGGACAGTAAAGGCCTCCTTCGGGGGAGAGTCATACTGGAGGGCATCTAGCTCTTCGGCTCGAGGCTCCTCCTCGGGATCCGCGGGGAATGCCAAGGCCTTGGCCATATCCCGCACGAAGTCCGAGAACCGGTTGTCCTCCGGGGGGGGACCGTTTCCGAGGTTCAGACTCGGGTGAGTCCGATGGGTCACACCGAGTCCGAAAAGTACCAGGTGACTCTTCGTCCTCCGTTTCCCAGTCTGACTCCTCGGAGGAGGAATCAAGCGGCTCCGGTCGGGTGGGCACCGATGCCCTCCGCCCCGACGCCGAGGGTGTCGGCGTCGACGACCTCAGTCCCGAACGGGAGGCCGAGGGAGACCATGACTGAGGATCGACTCGAGCTCGCATGGACTCGAGGATCGGCTCGGTCTCCGGGGTCGACTTGGACGTCGACGTCCCGGTGGCCGGGGCAGATGCATTGGCGAGGCCAGCGATCAATGCCCGCTGCTGGTCCATGAAGGCAGCCAAACTGCTCTCCAAGGCCGTCAACCTGAGTCCAAGCTCAGGAGACCCAGCAGCCCCCGACTCGGGCCCCGATGGCGTCGGGCCCGATGTCGGCTCCTTCGGAGGCGAGTCCACGAGGACTACAGTACTCACGTGTCCAGGCGACTCCATTTCGAGACGAGGATGTTTCGAAGGCCTCTCCGACTCCGAGGACCCGGACGGCTATCGGGGCTGTGGGACCTGGCCCTCGAGGAACCAGGAGCGTCCACCGACGCCGCCCTCGCGGGTTTTTTCTTCCTATGATGTTCCCGGGCAGGAGACCCCCGCTCAGAGGAACTCCGACGATGCTCAGGACCGGAGTCCCGGGACGTCGAAGCCTCTGACGAGGACCGGGCCCGGCCGGACGCGGAGTTAGAGAAGATTCGTTCCCTTTGATGCTGCCAACTCCTCAACGCTTTTGAAGACATCTTGCTACACGGACCACAGATCATCGGGTCATGATCGGGTCCAAGGCAGCGGAGGCAGCAGTCGTGTGTGTCGGTAAGAGACATAAGTTTCTTACACCGATCACACTTTTTAAAGCTGCTGGCAGCCATCGAGGGAAAAGGGGCCCCTGCGAGGTCAAAAGACAGGGCTGCCAGTGAAAAATAAAAAAATGGTGCGAACGCTTGTCACGAAGGACAAAAATCGAAAAATAAAGAACGGACCCGATACCGGCGTAGCGGGTCCGGGCGGGAAAAGGATCCGGCGTTGAACTCGAGAAAGAATAAGAAATACGAAATAAAATCAACTTTTTCTGCGGCGATCACAAACAGCGTCTGTAGGGCTCCGCGGAAAAAAGAAGACTGAGCAAGATGGCACCCTTGGGCAGGAAGGGGACCGCGCATGCGCGCTGCAATTCCCAAAGGCTTTCTTTGAAAGCTGGGGAAATTGCTCCGCGAGGGCTCCGTCGGCGCCGACGTCACCCATATGTGAGGACTGACTTCCTGCTTGGTCCTGGAGAATGTAAATATACATGACCCTACAGCAGTCTTACACACGCATAGGCTCCTTTTATAATTATAATGCCAACAATGCATCGTGTCTTACCTCTATTGAACAAGTTGAGCCGCAACTGATTCACAAAATTACTAGTGTTGGTGCCGACAGTCACCTATTGTCAAAATGTACTGGCGGCTACACTCTAATTTAAAAAAGGAACCCATTATATCAGCAAAAATAATAATCCGCATCTTTCAAACATTTACCGAAAACTATATACATAAAGAGCTACACCAGGGAGATCACGTGATGCGGTGAGAGCAGCAGGTAGTGTCTGCTGGCGCTCCGGTCTTCCCCGGCCCAAACCGTGCACTTACTGCCTTATTAAATACAGCGGCCGTGCCGAGACTGTAGCAGCTTGGGCAAGGAGGTGTACTTAGCTCGGAGCGGCGGTCAGGATGGCATCCGTGGTAAAAACTACGCGGCGGGAGAGAGAGAAGGAGCGGGCCACTCCGGCGCCTAAAATGGCCGACAACCCAGCCATGCCGAAATCGCCCACAACACCGGGTTTTGTCGAGGAGGTCTCCGCACCGGTAGCGGAAGCATTGTCGGCACAATTCACGGCACTACATGAGAAAATGGATAGCATACAGACCTCAGTTGGGGCTCTGGGCAGTAGACTCCAGGAGGCGGAGGACCATCTTGGCAAGGCAGAGGATAGCCTGGAGACCCTAACTAATGACCTCACACAACTGAAGTCCCAGCTGCAAGCCCACGAATTAAAAATGGACGATTTAGAAAATCGCTCCCGAAGAAACAACCTGAGGGTGCTGGGTCTTGACAACTCTATTGCGGACAAAGAACTAGTGCACTATCTGGAGACATTACTTCCGCAGCTTTTTGAAGGTATTGCAGAGGGTGGTAAAGTACAAATAGAGCGTGCTCATCGAGTAGGAGCTAAGCAGCACCGGGATCAGCGCCCGAGAGTGGTACTGGCGAAATTTCTTCATTTTCCCCAAAAGGAAGCCATACTCCGAGCCGCACGGCAGAAGGGGGAGCTCAAGCATGGCAACATGACACTTCGTTTTGCCCAGGACTATTCCGTGGCACTCAGCCAAAAACGCCGTGCATATGCCCCCCTCTGCCAAAAATTGATAGCATTAAATATCAAGTTCTCTGTGCAGTATCCCACTCGGCTGCATGTGTATCATGCCGGCGGCCACCGCTCCTTCGAGTCAGCTGCAGAGGCTGGGCCGTATATTACTTCGTTGGAGAGCGGACAGTAACAGTTATCGCACCAATCCATCCTTGGGCAGGCTCGACTGGCTCGTGCAGCGTATTCTTGCCCTTCGGGGGCACAGCTGGACTTTCCCAGGCCCACCCTCGACAACAGCTCTTTGTGGAGCCTGGAGCCCCACCACGAGAGGGATTGCGGCAGGGACCCGTCTACCAGGCGATGGGGACGAAAGAGCCAGTGGGGAGTATTTTATCCTTACGACTCCGGACATTACCCCTATCGGAGATACCGGTGGCGGCGGCCCCTAAACCCTGCCTGCAGCATTTCGGAGACAGTTTAGCTGATTGCCGGGGCCTGCCGGCTCATGTTATAATGTTATAATTGTATATGCATGTTTTTCCTTTATTGGGGGTTTCTACTAGAGCATAGCTGGGACGTATGTCTGTGGGTGTCACTATGAGGGAGGGATGGGACAACCCTGTGGGCCTACTGGCAATGCAGGGGTGGATAGGGAACTATCGGAGGCCCTCCAATCTCGGGGGGAGGGCCTAGATATCACTTGGTCACCCACCTTGTTCGTCCCCTAGACTACTCCTGGAATTGTCAGCTGGGACCGGGTAGACTAAGCGGAGGGTATGGCCTCCGCGATGACGGGAGACCCCGGCACTTCGGGAATGCGAGCCGCGGCCCGGAGGCCTTCGAACCGAGCGGAAACAAGGCCCACAGTATAAAGTGCTGAGTGCTTAGAACCGAGACAAGTGGCCGGGGCAGACCACACGCCTCTCACGGATCCAGAGGGGAGGATCTCCGAGACCCAGCTGGGTCGATGGAAGATTGGGAGAATGAGAGAGTGGGGTGGGAGGGTGGCAGGGGGGAAGGGGGGTGGGTGGGGGGGAAGAGGGGTGGGTGGGGGGGTGGGGGGGAAGAGGGGTGGGTGGGGGGGTGGGGGGGAGTGGGGGGGGTATCACAGTCACATCCGAGCACGAAAGCCCTTATCTCGGGGGGGAACACAGTGTAGGTGTGGGGCGAGTCCCAGGCTGGGGGGGCCCTCTCCAAGACATTGGTACCTGTATTGTTACAAAAGCTATTTAATATTCTGTTAGCCTGAAAATCATTTCCTGGAATGTATGCGGATTGGGGAGCCACATTAAGAGATCAAAAATCTTGCAAGCTTTAGCTCGGCAGCACGCCGATATTGCCTTGCTCCAAGAAACCCACCAGACAGAAGAAGAGCATCGCAAACTTCAACGAGGCTGGATGGGGCAGGTCTGGGGAGCCCCTGCCACGGGCAAGAAGGGGGTTGTGGTAGTGCTGATACATAAAAATACCCGATTTGAGGTTCACAAGCATATTATTGATCCCACGGGGCGATTTATTTTGCTACATGGCCTATTGGGGGGGCAACCTGTCCTTCTCGGTAACCTTTACTGCCCTAATGTGCTGGACACTGCCTTGTATTCTCGCCTGGCCTCCCAAATTGAGCAGTTGCCGGAGCTGCCTCTGATTGTGGGCGGTGATTTTAATGGCGTAATGGACGTTGCATTAGACACATCGAGGGGAGGGGGGCCAAGGGAACGATATCAGTCGGCCCGTGAGCTCTTGCGGTTGTGTGCCCGCTTGGGGTTGGTAGATCCTTGGCGGCTTTTGCACCCGGATGAAAGGGATTACACTCACCAGTCCCGCGCACACGGGACAAGTGCGCGAATTGATTACGTGTTGATCACTAAAAGTCTGTTTGCTAAGGTGACAGAGGCGCGGATTGGCCCTATGGAGATTTCTGACCACGCCCCGATCTGGCTCACGTTGTGGGGGGTGGGTGAGAGTCAGGGGGTGCACATCTGGCGCTTCCCTTTGGAGCTTTACAAAGATACCCAGTTCCGTCAGTTTCTGGCCCGTCGATGGCAGGAGTTCGAGTCGGACCATGCCGGACATCAGGACGACCCCGAGCTAGTGTGGGAGACCGCCAAGGTGGTTTTAAGGGGAGATATCATAGGATACATGGCTCGGAAGCGGAGGCTCCGGGCGGAAAAAATTATCCGCCTTGAGAAAACTGTCACGAAGCTTCGCCGAAGGCATGCCTGCTTTCCCAGTCCGGCTCTCAAAAAACAGCTGTGGGAAGCGCAAACGGCCCTGAACGAGCTCCTGCATCAGCGGGCAAAGAAATCGGCTATGTATTACCGATACCAATTGTATTGCCATGGGGACAAACCGGGCAAGCTGTTGGCGCGTTGCCTGCGGGGCCCCCGTGGGTCACGCATGATAGCGGCAGTTAGGGACGATCAGGGGACCCTTCATAGGGATAACCTGCAGATTGCCCGGGTCTTTCGTTCATTTTTTCAGACACTCTATACGGCGGAAGCGGGCTCCCCAGAATGGATGGTGTCCTATATCCAGGGGCTGGATTTGCCGCGGTTGAGTGGGACGGAGAGGGCGCTCCTTGACCAGCCACTGACAATTCAAGAGGTACAAAAGGCTATTGCCAAGGCGAGTTGCTATAAGTCCCCGGGACCTGATGGGCTGGGGGCGGAGATGTATAAGATTCTCAATGACTATATTTCCCCAGTGCTGGTGGCCCTGCACACTAAAAGGGCGGAGCAGGGCGGTTTCCGATGGGGGGGGAACCAGGCCCATATTACTCTTTTCCCTAAGCCTGGGAAAGACCCCTTACAGGCCGCGTCTTATCGTCCCATCTCACTGCTCAATTTCGATGTTAAGCTTTTGGCCAAGATTCTAGCGGACCGCCTGGCGGGGGTGCTAGGTCAGCTGGTTCATGAATCGCAGGTCGGCTTTGTCAAGCAGCGACACGCAGTACGTAACCTCCGTAAAATCCTATCCTCGCTGGAATGGGTGAGCCGACGACGGATCCCCTCGTTATTAGTGAGCTTTGATGCGGAGAAAGCCTTTGACAGAGTAGATTGGCAATACCTCAATTACTTGCTCCCGTGTTATGGCTTGGGGCCTGCCTTTTGCAAGATGGTTTACAGTTTGTATGCGGATCCGACTGCTGCCATTTACTGTAATGGGGTATTATCTGATCCCTTTCCCTTGTTCCGAGGTACCCGACAGGGCTGCCCCCTGTCTCCATTACTCTTTGTGCTTTCCCTGGATCCCCTTATACGGAGTGTGGAACAATCCCCGGAGATCAAGGGCATCCGCATAGGCTCACATGAGTTCAAAATGTCGGCCTTTGCAGACGATTTACTGGTACATTTGTCTTCCCCCCGGGCCTCTTTATCCTCTTTGCTGCAGGACTTTCACCTTTTCGGTCGCTTTGCGGGTTTAGCTATCAACATGGAGAAATCCGAGGCTTTAGATGTGTTGGGCCTTTTAAGGGCCGGCTGGCAGGGGGTGTTCCCTCTTAGATGGGCCGAGGAGTATTTTACGTACTTAGGCATTCGGCTAACGTGTCAGCTGGCTCGGTTATATCGCTGTAATCTCGAATGGACCTTGGGTAGGCTGCGGGAGCAATTGCTGACATGGAGATCTCTCCCCTTATCACTGTCGGGGAAGATAGCGGTGATTAAGATGGTTATCTTGCCGAGGATACTTTACTGGCTGCAAACTCTTCCGGTCTGGCTGAAGCGGTGCGACCTCCGGAGGTTAGAGGGGGTGATCCGGGGGTTCTTGTGGAATGGTAAGAAGGCGCGGATTCCCTATGGTCGGTTGGTGGGGAAATGGGAGCAGGGAGGGCTGGGGCTCCCGGACATAGAAGCTTATGCCCTGGCTTGTCAGTCGCGCCATTTGGGCGACTGGTTGGGGGGCACGGAAGTTTATACCCCGAGGGCCTTAGAGGAGGCGCTTGCGGCTCCAAATTCTTTGCTAGCCTTGCTGCATCTTGAAAACCGGGTGTGTTGGGGCAGAGTAGGGGACAGTGTGATACTGGGGTCGGTTCGGCGGACCTGGCGGCGGTTAAATGGGTACTGGGGGGGGAATTGGAGAGTCTCAAGTTGGTTACCGCTGCAGGGCAATGCGCAGTTTACCCCGGGGACTGACACGGGAGCGTTCTCTGAATGGGCTCGGCAGGGCATCTGTAATGTAGGCCATGTGGTTGACCCCTCGGGGAAATGCAAACAATTTCAGTTCCTGTGTGAGGAATATGAGTTGAGGTCCGGACATTATTTCGCCTACCTGCAACTTTCTCACTACGTACATTCATTGCCGGTTATGGAACTTTGGGCGGAGCGTTCCGCACAAATTATCGAGTTCTTTGGGCTGGGGGGTGTGGAATCGCCATCCATTCGTGGGCTGCGGAATAGGGTGGCCCCCTTCAGGCCGGTAACTGACTACCGTCCGGTGGAACTTGCATGGGAGGCGGAAATGAGTTGCGCGGTCACTCCTGGTACAGTGATGGAGGCCCTACAGCATATTGCAGAACTGGCGGTGGGGGTCCGCTGGAGAGAAGTACAATTTAAATGCATAACTCGGGTGCATTTTTCTCCTCGGCGGGCCTTCCGTAGCCATCTTGCCTCTGACGGGAACTGCCCGCGCTGCTCCGAGCCCCTTGCTACACTGTTCCATATGTGGTGGGGGTGCCGCCACATACGGCCTTATTGGGCTAAAATCTGTTCCTTTCTGGTAAAACTGCTGGGGCAGCGGGTGTGCTGGGATGGGTCCCTAGTGGTACTGGATCGACTGCGCCCCACCCAGCCCAAAGGGAAATGGGAGCGATTGCTGGTGCGCAAAGCCTGTCTGGTGGGTAAGGGTCCTCTTCTGCGTGGGTGGCGGGAACCGCATCCGCCCTCCTATTGGGAATGGCGGAATGCCTTTCATCAATTGATGCTCTGGGACTGTCGCCGCGCTCGGGGAAGTGCGCAACGGTGCCCGGCCTTTCAGAGGCTCTGGGACCCCTACATTCAAGGGCTGAGCCCTGGTGTTTGTAATGATGTATTGCAAATGGGAGGTTAGATCCCCCGACACCGGTTAGTCTACGGGACTGGATGGTGACTGAGTGGGGGGGTGGGGAGGGGAGGGGGGGGAGGGGGGTATATGTAAATAACACCTGACTGTCAATTATGCTCTGAGGTGGGGATCAGAGTCCACCCCGATCGGAGCTTGTTGTTGTTGTTACTTGTTTGTTTACTGGTGTTTATAAATAAAGTATATAAAAAAAAAAAAGAGCTACACCAGATGTTAGCGCTACTACTGCTAACCAACTAGTGATCACTTAAAACCCATACCTGGGAGAACTCCGCTGCCACAACACCAATCCCAGTTAAAATAGATCAATTTTTTACCTATTCTTGGCTTATTTCAAATGCCAGCTTGTTCAATTGAACGATACCAGCCAGTCGATCCTCAGATGGATTCCTTAAACAGAGACGCTGGCGGCTGCGCGGTGGAGAAAAAAAGGCTCAAAAACGCGGGAAGAAAGAGTGTGTTGGAGATTGACAGCTAGCCACTCCCCCTATTACATAAATGTCCACAAAATCTTCTCCTTTGAATAAACAAGCATACTACAAATCATTATACATAGCCTTTCACAAAGGAAGGGAATAGAACAAAAAATGAAAATAAAGAATCAACTCTTTATGCCTATTATTAACGACCACTTTCAAACGCCATAGTGAACACTTAAAAATACACTGCCGACCGAAGTAAACTACACTTAATGATACTATCACTATGACCACAAAAATTAAAAATTACTGAAAAATACCTACATCTTCTCTAAACTACTATTTCCATACTATACTTGCTATCCACGGTTTCTGACTGGTCTGTTACTTAGCACGTGGATTTGTGCTTTTTGGTTGGACAGAGTCTGTCTAGCATGTTTTCCCCCTGGAAGGATGTGCTCAGTTTCGGGGAGGATGCACTGGATAAGTTTCAGTCTCAAGAAGCTTTGATAACATGTAAAGAAGATGCTGATGATAGTTTAGTTCAACAATTGGTTCAACAATGGGAAGAAGTTGTGCAACTCACACAAAAACAAGTAAAAGAAGAACTCCATGCTGCATACCTACTTGAATTCCTTCCTTGCTATCCACGGTTTCTGACTGGTCTGTTACTTAGCACGTGGATTTGTGCTTTTTGGTTGAACAGTTTTAACTGGACCAGACAAGCTCCTCTCACTTCTCTGTCCAGAGAAACAGCTTTCTTTCTCTTCTCCAAAGAGTTCTCTCTTACCCAGGCAGACCGCTGCAGCTCCCGCCATCCGGTCCAAAAAGAAAAACATAGCGAGAAAATGGCTGCCCCTTCGCCAAGGAGTTTTGGCACCAAAACTATGGCTGTTGTAAAATGGAGGTCCCCGAAGCCCCACAGAGCCCGAAGGCCTTAACTGAAGGGCCAAAAGCCCTGCAGCTTGCTCTTGCCGCCGCGACTACAACCGACCCTCAAGCCACGCTGCCGCAACCGACAGCCGCGGCGAGGGCCTCTCAGCCGGTTCCCCCTAGTAATTGAAGATCCCGCAGCAACGAAGAAGCTCCATCTCACACCTTTTTCAGTGTGGCTGTACGGGTTCCGGAGCTCTCTCCCGTGCCGTCCCGTCCTGCATTAAGTACAGCTGACTGCCCAAGAGGGAAGGCGGAAGCTGATACCAATTTAAAGAAACAGGTTCAAATTTTAACCCTACTTTAAATATAAGGAGAATTGATCCTAAAAATAAAGGACACTAACCTCTGTTTGTCAAAGAAACAAAATGTAAATGAAATAAAAGTAAAATGAACACTACTTTAAATATAAGGAGATTTGATCCTAAAAACTAAAGGGAACTAATCCCTCTTTGCCAATCAAACAAAATGTTAATGAAGTAAAGTAAAAATTAACCAAGACTAGAATTTTTCACCCTAAATGCTCCCTATCTGTACCCTAAGTGAGCCCAGAAGCTAGGCTTACTATATCCTCCTGCTGCATGGAGACTGGATACACTGGGGGCTGATGGGAGAGACCAGCAGGTTATATCCAGTGATGTCATGACTTTGACATGCCCTGTCTCCAAGCTGCAGGAGGAGGTTCACAACCCAGAGGTAGAGGACTAAACTGGAGGAACGATAAGGAACATGCCGTAAGCGAAAATCGATCCACCTGAGGCATAAACAGCGGACCTTGCAACAACAGAAACTTCCTGACTGGTAGCCGCCAAGGCTTCCCCACTAACAGTCTCCTGAGGTCCGCATACCAAGGCCTCCTTGGCCAATCCGGCGCGATCAAAATCACTAATCCTCTGTGAAGCTCTATCCGTCCACCACGCGACCTATTAACACCCACTGAGGGAACACATACAAAAGTTGCTCTACTGGCCAGTCCTGTATGAGAGCATCTAGACCCTCCAACATTCTCTCCTTTCTTCTGCT
The DNA here is from genome assembly GCA_033557465.1 of Ichthyophis bannanicus. Taxonomy (NCBI): domain Eukaryota; kingdom Metazoa; phylum Chordata; class Amphibia; order Gymnophiona; family Ichthyophiidae; genus Ichthyophis; species Ichthyophis bannanicus. The sequence goes on from CM066032.1 coordinate 648,226,936, forward strand.
GAAGAACCGACCGACCTTTGCCGACTTGAACGTCGCCATGAGATCCATTATCGGCTCTCCCCAGCGCCTCACCACCATCTCGTAAACCTCTGGATGAAGCTTCCACTCTCCTGGGTCCACCCTTAGGTCCCACTCAAATAATTGGCCATCACACTGTCCACTTCTGCCACATGCGCTGCTGACAGTGCCTGCAGGTTTTGCTCGACCCATACAAACAGCTGATCTGCCTCGGCCTCCAAGGGCGCACTGCTGGTGCCCCCTTGTCTGTTGATGTAGGCCACTGCCGTGGCATTGTCAGAAAACACTCTGACCGCTTTCCCCTGCAGATACGGCTGAAACTTCAGTAAAGCCCTCGCTACAGCTCGCAGTTCCAACCTGTTGATTGACCACGCTTTCTCCTGTTCTGTCCACTGTCCTTGGGCGAACCTTCCTTGAAAGTGCACCCCCAACCTAGCAGGCTTGCATCTGTAGTCAGCGGTAGCCAGCCTGGTGTCTCTAAGTGCATGCCCTGTTCCAGAGCCTCCGGAAGCAACCACCACTGCAAAACTCTCCGCGCTACTCCGGGCAGAGAAGCCTCCGAGACAATGGGTCATTCTGGTGAGACCACCTTCTGAGTAATACTCTCTGCAACGGCCTCATATGGGCCCTTGCCCAGGGCACCAATTCGAGCATCGACGCCATCGTACCCAGGAGCTGAAGATAATGCCACGCCGTCAGACATGGCCTGCTGATAAATCGGCGGACCAACTTTTTCAACCCGCAAGCTCGATGTGGAGGCTGCCCGCTGCCGTATCGAAATGCGCCCCTAGGTACTCCAGACTCTGAGATGGCACTAAACTGCTTTTGGCCATATTGACCACCCAGCCTAAACTCTGCAGACAGTTGACTACCCTGGATGTAGCCTCCTTCTTTCTCTTCTCGACTTTGCTCAAATTAACCAGTCGTCCAAATAGGGATGGACCAGAACACCTTCCTTCCAAGCGCCACTGCTACTACTACCATGACCTTGGTAAACATCCGCGGGGCAGTCGCCAGCCCGAACGGTAAGGCTCGAAACTGAAAATGTCCCATTGGCACCGCAAACCTGAGAAACATTTGATGCTCCTGACGAATCGGAATGTGTAAGTACGCTTCTAACAAGTCGAGGGATGTAAGAAACTCCCCTTTTCTGACTGCTACGATGACCGACCTTAGCGTCTCCATATAAAAATGAGACACCCGGAGACACCGGTTCACTTTCTTTAGATCTAGAATCGGCCGATAAGTCCCTTTTTTTTTTCAGAACCACAAAATAGATGGAGTATCGACCGAAACCGCATTGGTCTCGAGGAACCGGTGCTACTGCCCTGAGAGCCAGCAATCTTTTCAAAGTCTGTTTGACCACCTCGAACTTGTGATGCGCCGTGCAAGGGGACTGAATGAACGAGTCGGTCACCCGTCGTTGAAATTCCAAAGCATTTCCTTCTTGAATCACCTCTAACACCCACTGGTCTGATGTAATCTGGACTCAGGCAGCGTAAAACTCCTGTAAACGACCTCCCACCGGTAGCTCCACCTAGGTCCCCCTGACTTCACTGCGGCTTTCTGAGGCCCGATGAGGCGGCCGCAAAACCTCTGCTCGCTCCTCGAAACCCCCGAAAACCTTGGTTTCTATAGGGAAAACGTCCCCTCTGACTCTGAGTGAACCGTAGAGAACGAAAACGACGAAAATCCTTCTGAGGCATTCTCGCCATCGGCGGAAACTTACTCTGCTTCTGCTTATCTTCCGGAAGCCTTCCACCCTTAGAGTCGCCTAGATCCTTAACAATTTTGTCCAAATCCTCTCCGAAAAGCAGCTTCCCTTTAAAGGGATGCTTACTCAACCTGGCCTTAGAAGATGCATCAGCTGCCCAATTGCGCAGCCAAAGGTACCTTCGCGCTGCCACCACTGAAGCCATACTGTTAGATAGTCCCCTAATAAGTTCATAATGAATATCAGCGAGATACGCCGCTCCTGATTCCAGTCTAACTGCCTCACCTATCGAATCCTCGATCCGCTCTCCCTGGACTCGCTGAGACCAGCGCAGACAGGCCCTTGCTACCCACGCCCCACAAATGGACGCTTGAATAGAAAGAGCATTCACCTCAAACACCTGCTTTAATAAAGCATCTAGCTTCCTGTCCTGCGTATCTTTGAGAGCCGCACTCCCTTCTACCGGAATGGTCATCTTCTTGGTCACAGCCAACATCGCTGCATCTATTCTCGGTGACCTAAAGAGCTCCTTATTTTGGTCCATCAGGGGATAAAGACGCGACATGACTCTAGACCCCTTGAGGGATGCCTCGGGCATTTCCCACTCACCTTGAATCATTTCTTTTATCACTCGGTGCATGGGAAAAGCTCTCTGAGTCTTCCGAAATGCCTGTAACAATGGATCTTCCAATGTAGCTTCCTCCGACGGCCCTGCCACCGGCACATTCAGCACTTTAAGTATCTCAGAAATCAGTGCGGGCAACTCCTCTCTCTGAAAAATGTGCACTACTCTGGCCTGATCTTCCTGTTCCATGATCTCTCCTTCTTCCAACTCCTTGTCCATCTCGAGATTCTGCTCCCCATCTTCCGTGCGCAGATCTTCCGAAATCACTGATTGCTCCTGCTTCTCTTTCTCTATTCTGGCTTTCTTCGGCAAAACCCCCGAAGTACCCACTGACAGAGGAGTCCCTGGTCTCTTCTGACCTAGATCCCCTCCGCCAGAGGTCGAAGGTGGGGACATGCCAGGGGAAGTGCCTAACGCCCTTTGAATCAGCGCTACAAAGTCCAGGGAAAAAATGGAAGACAAGGATGCTTGCGCAAGTGGTACATCCGGAGCTGTTGAAGGCCCCGGCACTGGCTCCACCGGATCTATCACGGAGGGTAGGGACCCCCTGCAAGCCCTCCCCGTGATCCTCCTTCTCCGCATCCAAGTGTTGCTGTTCTGTGGCAGAAGCTTGGCTACAGTTTTTACAGACCCCTGTGTCTGCGACCATAGACCTCTTCACTCCACACAATAAACACAATGTTTTAGAAGGCATGGTGACCCCTTACTCAACGGCCCCAGCCTTAATCACCTCCCTGACGCCCCCGGTTCGAGGGCCCTGAGAAGGTGTTTTTCTTTTTTTTTTCCAAAAAACTATCCTCTATAAGAGCAGGAGATCTCTGGAGCTAAATACTGAAGAAATAAAACTAAAATGAAGCTCTGCTGCTCCAGGCCGTGCGATTGAATCCCCGCAACAGCCCTTGCCCCTTCCCGTGCAAAACGCACGCGGCGTGGGCCTGCTGCCGGTTCTGGCAGTAGAAACAGCAATCCCCTTTGAAAAAAGTGCCGGCGCCTTACCTTACCCACCGGAGCCGCGTTACCAGCGCCACGCCGTTGCTCCAGTAGAAAAGAAATTACCGGCTGCTTTCCAAGAGCCTGCTGCCCCCCGGGCCGATGCTGAGGCCTCTGAATCGCCACACTGCGATGCAGCCACGTCTCCTCTCTGCCCCCCGCACCCGAGCGCTAACAGGCAAACCCTCTGATGCGCTCAGGGTGCCTGCACTTCTGGCTGCCTGCCCCACTAGCAGACCGGGCTGCAATCAGAGCCTTTCTACTCTCGTTTCCCCCAAAGCTATGGAGGATTGGGAGGGGTAAGGGGAGAGAGGTCTCTATGAGTCTTAAAATTTAAAGGCACAGTAACCCTGCCTTCTCAAAAAAAAATCAAAACTAGTAGAAATTAAAGTAAACTACCCTCAATTAAATTCAATTAAATTAAAAACAAGCTAAACTCTAACTAAATGTCCTTAATTGTTCCTCTAGTGAGCCAGACCTCCAAGCTCACATCCTCCAGCTGCTTGGAGACTGAGATAACTGGAGTAAGGAGGCGGTGCCTATGTCCTTATACCAGTGTCATCAAAGAATGACGTTTCTCAGTCTCCAAGCTGCTGGAAGAGGAGCACAACCCTAGAGTTTCTGGGACTAGACTGGAGGGATGATAAGGAAACTTTGATTCCGGATGCCACTGGATAAAACACAATTTTGGTTACTGGCTATGGGAATTTATTTTCTTTAAGGATCCATTTTGAAGGCTTTGTTTTGCCACTGTGTTTTCAGGCATTTTGCATCAGATTTCTATTCTCTCCATTTGTTTTTTTCAAAGACAACGCACATTCTCCTTCCCTCTTCACGATTGTCCAGTTTTTATAATAAATATCAGGGCTCAATACTTCCAGTATAAATAAACGATGTGACTTGGAACTGTGTAATTATTTGACAAAGCAAACTCCGCTCTTCGTGTTCATTATTTATCTATGTATTGGGGAATATTCACTAGTTTTCATTTAGAGCTTGCATTGCAACATAATATTGAACAAATACAATTAAAGTCTAACCTCTCTTTCTTAAGTTGCAGAGCAGTTTTATTGAGATATTACACAATTATTTAATAATTGGAGCACTCAATGTTATACATATATATTTTCTTCTGGGACCTTATGCAAGGGAAATATGCAACAAGAGAAATTGTGAAATCCTAAATTATTAATTGTACTGAATCAGGGTTATCTCACTGTGAATAATGCTGGTCAGGGTACTGTATTCCTTCCTCTGGAGATTCTAGAGTGCTCTGTTTGCTTGAGGAGATCCTTGTCTACAGAAAGGGTGGGGAGCAGGATTTGAAGATGACCAGCATCAGCTCTCCCCTGCCTTCTTGTTTTTTTTTCTTCTTTCTTCCAGCTCTCCTTGTCCTATTTTATATCTTTTAAAGAATACAGGGATACCATATGATAACCTCATCCCTCGGTAGGCCCTTGATTGTGATAAGTCTGTAGGATAGGATTAAGATGGTTAACAGTACCAGGGTGGTGGAGGATATGAAACTGGTCTTTGATTAGCTTTCAGACTTTGTAGTCTGGTGAATCCGTCAGTCAGAAGTTGTGTATTCCCTTTAATCATCTGAGAGGTGACGTTTTAGCTGTGTATTACACTCAATCAATCTATAGTGTAGTTAAATCAGAAGTAAGAAGTTTATGGTTTATTAAAATTTGCTATACCAGCCCATCCTTCAGACCAGCAGAACAGTGTATATTCCTAGACAGTCTGCATTGAAGCAAGGTAATACTGTGGGCTCCTGACTACAAACTCGCTGCCTGAGAACTCTTAAAAGGGGGCTTTTTGTCATCTTTAATAGCTAAATTGTGTTGTTTTTCTGCTGTACTGTAAAAGGGGAATTTTTCTTTGTTCTGAGAAAAAGCTTTTTTTTTTTTCCCTGCAGAACGGCCTGGCCGAAGGCACTGTCATGCGTGAAGGCATCCTTGAGGCAGTAGTGAGCTGCGAAGGTATGGACAGAGGTCCAGGTGGCCACTCGACAAATCTCTGGCAGGGAGATGGAACGTAGGTTAGCCATGGAGGCTACCATAGCCCAAACGTTATGGGCAGTCATATTATGCTCCAGAGAAAGGCCAGCCTAACCACAGGCGAAGGACATGCAGTCAGCTACCCAGGTGGAAAGGGTGCACTTAGAAACTGCCATGTCAAGTCTGCTGGGGTCATAAGAAACAAACAGTTGAGAGGAGCGGTGATGAGCCTTCATCCAATCTAGCTAGAAAGCCAAAGCCAGTTTACAATCCAAGGTATGAAGAGAGGTTTCCACCCTGTTTGAGTGCGGCCTTGGAAAGAAGGTGGGAATACCACCTCCTCGTAGACGTGGGAGGGAGAGGCCACTTTAGGAAGAAACTTGGGGAGCGTGCAAAGAACCAGCCTGTTTCTATGAAACCTGGTGTAAGGGGCGTGAGCCACCAGCGCTTGCAGTTCGCTAACCCTACGTGCTGAAGTGAGCGCAAACAGGAAGACAACCTTACATGAAAGATAGCTGAGATGGCAGGAAGTCAGTGGTTCAAAAGGAGGATCAATGAGCTGAGAACCATGTTAAGGTCCGAGATTGCCACTAACGGGTGAATGGGAGGCTGTGAGAGCAAGAGGCCTCACATGAAGCAGCCAATGAGAAGATGAACTGATAGGATATGCCCGTCCACCATATGATGGGTAGGCCACCAGGGCACTCAGGTGCACCCTGATGGAATTAGACTTTAATCCAGCCTTGGAGAGGTGCAGAAGGTACTTCAGGATCACCTGAACAGGATAGGAGAATGGATTGAAACCTCTATCCACACACCAGACCAAGAACCTGTGCCATTTGAAGGTGCATGATTGCCTGGTAGAATCCTTATGGGACGCGAGGATGACATCCTCAATGTCCTTAGGCAAGTGGTGTTGGGCGAAGGTATCCTTTCAGCATCCATGCTGTCAGAGTCAACAACCTGAGATTGGGTTGCAGGAGGGTCCCGTCATTCTGAGATATCAGATCCAGGGCGAAACCCAGAAGAATGGGAGGCATCTGAGAAAGGCGGGGCAGCAGCGGATACTACAGCTTCTGGAGTCAGAATGGTATAAGGATCATTGCGGTCCTGTCCATCTGGACCTTGAAGAGGGTCTTGTCAGGGGCATGGACAGGTAAGCATACAGCAGGCCCTTGCCCCAATGGAAGAGAAACGCATCGGCCATGAGGCGGTTCCAGCAAGGAAACCTGGAGCAGAACCTCAGCAGCTGAACATTGTGCGGGCTGGCGAAGAGGTCCATTGCTGACGTGCCCCACCTCCAGAAGATATCCCGTGACACTGGAGGGTTGAGGATCCACTTATGAGGCTGCAGCACCCTGCCTAGCTGGTCTACCAGGATATTTTCCTGTCCTGGGAGGTAGATTAGCTGGAGGAGCATACCCCACCGGTTTGTTAAATTCCAGAGTCTGATCGTTTTCCAGCAGATGAGGTAGGACCCCATGCTGCCCTGTTTGTTGATGTAGATCACCACCACCTGATTGTCCATTCGAGCCAAGACAACCCAGGTAGTGCTGGAAGACTTGCAGGACATTCGTAACCACTCGGAGCTCGAGGAAGTTGATTTGGAGCTGGCTCTCCTCCTGCAACCAGAGACCTTGGGACTGAAAACTGTTCCAATGGGCTCCCCAGCTGAATTTGGAGGCACCCATGGTGAGGGCCTCCTGTTGTGGGGAATCCTGAAAGGGGAGCCCTGCCAGAACATTGTGTGACTGTTGCCACCAGGCGAGGAAGAGGGAGAGCAGCAGGGTGGCCCGTAACCTGTCCAACAGGCGCCTCATTTCCTGCTTCCACTGGGCCCGACGCATGTGGACACAGGCTGAGGGTGTAACATGGACCATCAATGCCATGTGCTCCAGGAGGCGAAGCATCTGCCAAGCCTAGACAGTCAGAGATTATTGGACCTCCTCCACCAAGACGGAGAGTCTCTGAGCCTTGTTTGGCAGAAGAAAGGCCTGAGCGGTAATGAGGAGAGCCCCAATAAACTCCAGGCACTGGGCAGGCTGTAGGTGGGATTTGGGATAGTTTACCACAAAACCCAAGGTCTCCAGGAGCTGGATGGTGCAACTTAGGGCCTGACAGACCCCATCTGGGAACACTTCCCTTATCAGCCAGTTGTCTAGGTAAGGGAAGACGAACATGCCCTGCAGCCGTAAAGCGGCAGTGATCACCACCAGGTACTTTTGTGAATACCCTGGGAGCAGATGCCAGACCGAACAGGACCACCTGGTACTGGTAGTGACACCCCTGATTACAAAGCGGAGATACTGCCAGTGCAAGGGGTGAATCAGGATGTGGTTACAGGCATAAGAACATAACATAAGATATGCCATACTGGGTCAGACCAAGGTCCATCAAGCCCAGTATTCTGTTTCCAACAGTGGACAATCTAGGTCATAGGTACCTAGCAGTTTCCCCAAGGGACACAGGTTCCACAATGCTTGTATTGGTTCAAGCATTAATATCCTGGGTCCCTTCTTAATAATGGTTTATGGACCTTTCCTCCAGGAACTTGTCCAAACCTTTTTTAAACCCAGCTACACTAACAGCCTTTACTACATCCTCTGGTAACAAATTCCAGAGTTTGATTACACGTTGAGTGAAAAAATATTTTATTTTATTAGTCTTAAATAGTTTACCCTGTAGCTTCATTGCATGTCCCCTAGTCTTTCTATATTCTGATAAGGTAAACAATCAATCTACGTTTACCCGTTCCACTCCGTTCATTAATTTATAGACTTCTATCATATCTCCCCTCAGCCGTCTCTTTTCCAGGTTAAAGAGCCCTAACCTTTTTAGCCTTTCTTCATAGGAGTATCCTTCCATCCCCTTTACCATTTTGGTGGCTCTTCTCTGAACCTTTTCTAAAATCGCTATATCCTTTTAAGATACGGCGACCAGAATTGCATACAATATTCAAGGTGCGGTCTCACCATGGAACGATATAGAAGCATTATAATATCTTTTGTTTTATTTTCCATTCCTTTCCTTATCATACCTAGCATTCTATTTGCTCTCTTGGCCGCCGCTGCACACTGGGCTGAGGGTTTTAACATGGTATCCACAATGACGCCTAAATCTTTTTCCTGGGTGGTGGTTCCTAATGTGGAACCTTGCATCGTGTAACCATAGTTTGGGTTGTTCTTCCCTAGGTGCATAACCTTGCACTTGTCCACATTAAATTTCATCTGCCATTTTGATGCCCAGTCTTCCAATTTATCAAGATCCTCTTGCAATTTTCCACAATCCTCTTGGGTTTTAACAACTTTAAATAGTTTTGTGTCATCTGCAAATTTGATAACCTCACTCGTTATTCCACTTTCCAGGTCATTTATGAATATGTCAAAAAGCAGCGGTCCCTGCACAGATCCCTGGGGTACACCACTATTCACCTTTCTCAATTGGGAAAATTGGCCATTTAGCCCTACCCTCTGCTTTCCATCTTTTAACCAGTTCCTGATCCACAATAGTATACTGCCTCCTATCCCATGACTCTTTAGTTTTGCCAAAAGTCTCTGATGAGGGACCTTGTCAAAGGCTTTCTGAAAGTCCAGATACACAATATCAACCGACTCACCTTTGTCCACCTGATTATTCACTCCTTCAAAAAAACATAACAGATTAGTAAGACAAGATCTTCCTTGTCTAAAGCCATGTTGGCTGTCTCCCATTAGGTCATGACTATCTACATGCTGAGTAATTTTATTCTTTATGATGGTTTCTACCATTTTTTCCCGGTACTGATGTCAGGCTCACCGGTCTGTAGTTTCCTGGATCACCCCTGGAACCCTTTTTAAAAATTGGTGTTACATTGGCGATCTTCCAATCTTCAGGTATTAGAGATTATTTTAATGATAGTTCACAGATTACTAATAGCAGGTCTGCAATCTCATATTTCAGTTCTTTCAACACCCTTGGATGTATACCATCCGGCCCAGGTGATTTGCTACTCTTCAGTTTATCTAATAGTTGTAATACATCTTCACGATGTATCGATATTTCCTTCAATTCTTCCGCACCTTTAAATACCACTTCAGTCATGGGTAACATCACTACATCTTCCTCAGTAAAGACTGAAGCAAAGAATTCATTCAGTCTCTCCGCTATCGCCTTGTCGCCTCTTAGTGCTCCTTTAAACCCTTTATCATCTAATGGACCAACTGACTCTCTCACAGGTTTTTTGCTACGAATGTACTTGAAAAGGTCTTTACTTCGCGTTTTTGCTTCCGCAGCAAGCTTCTTCTCAAATTCTCCCTTTGCCTGCCTTATCAATGCCTTGCATTTGACTTGCCATTGCTTGTGCTGTTTCCAGGTTTCGTCGTTTGGCTCTTTTTTCCATTTCCTGAAAGATGCTTTTTTGGCAACAACAGCCTCTCTGACCTCACCTTTAAACCATGCTGGCAGTTTTTTGGACTTCCTTCCACTTTTCTTAAAGCATGGAATACAGCTGGTCTGGGCTTCCAAGATAGTATTTTTCAACAACAGCTAAGCCTGATGTATGTCTTTAACCTTTGCAACTGCTCCTTTTAGTTTTTTCTTAACTGTTTTCCTCATTTTATCATAGTCTCCCTTTCGAAAGTTAAAAGGTAGTACTGTGGATTTCCTTACTATCCCTCCTCCACTAATTAAATCAAAGGCGATCATGCTATGATCACTATTGCCAAGTGGCCCCAACAACCTTATCTCTTGCACTAGATCTGGTGTTCCACTAAGGACTAGGTCTAATATGGCTTCCCCTCTGGTCGGTTCATGAACCAGCTGCTCCAAGAAGCAGTCATTTATTTCATCTAGGAACTTTATCTCCCTAGCATGTCCTGACGTGACACTGACCCAGTCGATACCGGGGTAGTTGAAATCACCCATTATTATTACTGCACTGTAACTTTTGTTAGCTTCCTTGATTTCTTTGAGCATTTCATCATCCATTTGGTCATTCTGGCCAGGCGCTCGATAGTACACCCCCACAGACATTGCCTTCCCCCTTTTACATGGAATTTCAATCCATATAGATTCTACAGCAGATTTTGCTTCCTGCAAAACTTTAATCCTTTCTGACTCAATGCCCTCTCTAACATAAGAACATAAGAACATAAGATATGCCATACTGGGTCAGACCGAGGTCCATCAAGCCCAGTATCCTGTTTCCAACAGTGGCCAATCTAGGTCATACGTACCTAGCAGTATCCCCAAAAGACACAGGTTCCGCAATGCTTGTACTGGGTCAAGCACTGATTATCCTGGGTCCCTTTTTAATAGTGGTTTACGGACCTTTCCTCCAGGAACTTGTCCAAACCTTTTTTAAACCCAGCTACACTAACAGCCCTTACCACATCCTCCGGTAACAAATTCCAGAGTTTGATTACACGTTGAGTGAAAAAATATTTTCTCTTATTTGTCTTAAATAGTTTACCCTGTAGCTTCATCGCATGTCCCCTAGTCTTTCTATATTCTGATAGCGTAAACAATTGATCCACGTTGACATGCTCCACTCCATTCATTAATTTATAGACTTCTATCATATCTCCCCCTCAGCCGTCTCTTTTCCAGGTTGAAGAGCCCCAACCTTTGTAGCCTCTCTTCATAGGAGTAGCCTTCCATCCCCTTCACCATTTTGGTGGCTCTTCTCTGTACTTTTTCTAATAATGCTATGTCCTTTTTAAGATACGGTGACCAGAACTGCACACAATATTCAAGGTGCGGTCGTACCATGGAACGATACAGAGGCATTATAATATCCTTTGTTTTATTTTCCATCCCTTTCTTTATGATACCTAGCATTCTATTTGCTTTCTTGGCTGCCGCTGCACACTGGGCAGAGGGTTTTAACATGTTATCCACGATGACTCCTAAATCTTTTTCCTGGGTGGTGGTTCCCAATGTGGAACCTTGCATTGTGTAACTATAGTGTGGGTTGTTCTTTCCTAGGTGCATAACTTTGCACTTGTCCACATTAAATTTCATCTGCCATTTGGATGCCCAGTCTTCCAATTTATCCAGATCCTCCTGCAGTTTTCCACAATCCTCTTGGGTATTAACAACTTTAAACAGTTTTGTATCATCTGAAAATTTGATAACCTCACTCGTTATTCCCTTTTCCAGGTCATTTATGAATATGTCAAAAAGTAGCGGACCCAGTACAGATCCCTGGGGTACTCCACTATTCACCTTTTTCCATTGGGAATATTGGCCATTTAGCCCTACCCTCTGCTTTCTATCTTTTAACCAGTTCCCGATCCACAATAGTACACTGCCTCCTATCCCATGACTTTTTAATTTTGCCAAAAGTCTCTGATGAGGGACCTTATCAAAAGCTTTCTGAAAGTCCAGATACACTATATCAACCGACTCACCTTTGTCTACCTGTTTATGCACACCTTCAAAAAAACATATCAGATTAGTAAGACAAGATCTTCCTTGTCTAAAGCCATGTTGGCTGTCTCCCATTAGGCCATGACTATCTACATGCTGTGTAATTTTGTTCTTTACGATGGTTTCTACCATTTTCCCCGGTACTGACGTTAGACTCACCGGTCTGTAATTTCCCGGGTCACCCCTGGAACCCTTTTTAAAGATTGGTGTTACGTTGGCGACCCTCCAATCTTCAGGTATTACAGATGATTTTAATGAAAGTTCACAGATTACCAATAGCAGGTCCGCAATCTCATATTTCAGTTCTTTCAACACTCTTGGATGTATACCATCCGGTCCAGGTGATTTGCTACTATTCAGTTTATCAAATAGTTGTAATATATCTTCCCGGTGTAGCGATATTTCTCTCAATTCCTCTGCAGTATCACCTTTAAATACTACTTCAGTCTTGGGTAACATCCCTACATCTTCCTCAGTAAAGACCGAAGCAAAGAATTCATTCAGTCTCTCCGCTATCGCCTTGTCTCCTCTTACTGCCCATTTTACCCCTCTATCATCTAATGGCCCAACGGACTCTCTCACAGGCCTTTTGCTATGAATGTACTTGAAAAAGTCTTTATTTCGTGTTTTTGCTTCCGTAGCAAGTTCCTTCTCAAATTCTCGCTTTGCGTGCCTTATCAATGCTTTGCATTTAACTTGCCAGTGCTTGTGCTGTTTCCAGTTTTCTTCATTTGACTCTTTTTTTCCATTTCCTAAAGGATGCTTTTTTGGCAGCAACAGCCTCTCTGATCTCACCTTTAAACCATGCTGGCAGTTTTTTGGACTTTCTTCCACTTTTCTTAATCCGTGGAATACAGCTGGTCTGGGCTTCGAGGATAGTATTTTTAAACAACACCCAAGCTTGCTGTAAGTCTTTAACCTTTAACCTTCACTTCCCCCGGACCTCCGTCTGGAACCCTCCCTACAAACCTTTAAAACCCACTTAAAGACCTACCTCTTTTGTCTTGCTTTTGATCTTTCCCCACCTGCTTCCCCTCCCCCCCCCCCCCCCCCCCGCCACTGACTTTTCTGTAGTTATTCTTCCTGTTACCTTTCCTCTCCCTTTTGTTTTCTCCTTTTCTCCTGATCTTTCCTGTCATATATTTGGCGTTCTTTTCTTTCTTCCCTGCAGCTGTTTTGCATATTGTACACCGCTCTGACGCAATTTGCCTGAGCGGTATATTAAGTCACCAATAAAGATAAAGATAAAGAACCGCTCCTTTTAGTTTTTTCTTAACTATATTCCTCATTTCTTAACTATATTCCTCATTTTATCATAGTCTCCCTTTTGAAAGTTAAAAGGTAGTACTGTGGATTTCTTTTCTATCCCTCCTCCACTAATTATATCAAACATGATCATGCTATGATCACTATTGCCAAGTGGTCCCAACACCCTTATTGCTTGCACCAGATCTGGCGTTCCACTAAGGACTAGGTCCAGTATGGCTTCCCCTCGATACCAGGGTAATTGAAATCACCCATTATTACTACTCTGCTGTGACTTTCGTTAGCTTCCTTGATTTCTCTGAGCATTTCATCATCCATTTGTTCATTCTGGCCAGGCGGTCGATAGTACACCCCCACTGCCATCGCCTTCCTCTTTTTACATGGAATTTCAATCCATAGAGATTCTACAGCAAATTTTGTTTCCTGCAAAACTTTAATCCTTTCTGACTCAATGCCCTCTCTAACATAGAGTGCAACCCCTCCACCAATTTGATCAGCTCTATCATTTCGATATAGTTTGTACCCAGGTATCACAGTGTCCCACTGGTTGTCCTCCTTCTACCATGTCTCTGATATTCCAATCATATCTAACCTTTCATTTAGTGCTATATATTCTAACTCTCCCATCTTATTTTTTAGACTTCAAGCATTTGCATACAAGCATTTTAGAGAATGTATTTTATTCATATTAATTTGGCTATTGTTAGACATGGGTAATTTGGGATCTTTAAGCTCTGTCTGCTCCATACTTGAGGGCATTTGGGCTACTTTACTCTTTTGTGGAACCTCTCTGCTTTTGGTAGTATCCTTCAAAGATACATTCTTCCGAACCATCCGCTCTTGGGCGACTGTCGGCTTTCCCCTAATATCTAGTTTAAAAGCTGCTCTATCTCCTTTTTAAAGGTTAATGCCAGCAGCCTGGTTCCATCCCGGTTAAGGTGAAGCCCATCCCTTCGGAAGAGCCCCTCCTTTCCCCAGAATGTTCCCCAGTTCCTAACAAATCCAAAACCCTCATCTCTGCACCATTGAGATTCATCCATTGAGATCATCTCTGCATCTTTGAGATCCAAGGAGCATAGCCAGTCTCCCCGGTGGAGGTAAGCCAGAACATTACAAGGGATACCCATCTTGAACTTTTCCTTCACTAAAAAGCAGTTGAGATCCTGTAGGTCCAGAATGGTTCACAGCCCACCCGTCTCCTTGGGAACCAGGAAATAGCAGGAGTAGAGACTTTTGCTCCTTTGAGGCAATGAGACGTGTTCCATCACCCTGTTGGTGGGAACAGCTGTGAGCTCCCTTTGAAGGAGGTCCTGATGGGTGGGATCCAGAGGAAGTTCCTCTGGGAAGAACGAGGTTGGCATTTGATGGAAATGAAGGAGATAGCTCCTCCTTTACCACCTGAAGTGCCCAGGTGTTTGTGGTAATGCTGGGCCACCGGTGGGCAAAGAATGTGAGATGTTCCCCTATGTGCTGCGGTTCCTGATCTCCCATGGGAAGAGAGGCTATGCCTCAAGAGTCAACCCCCCCCCCCCCCCCCCAAGGCTGCAGCACAGGTGCTGTTTGGGGTTTGAGGGCTATAGGCCTACAGGGCCCTACCCCTAGCTCTTGGCTAGCTGCCCCTGCAGGGGAGCTTGATAGGACAGATAGGCTGCCTTCTTTTTTGGATAGGACTTTTTCCCTGAAGACTTCCATCAGGAGGGGTCAGCAGTCTTCTGAGACAGCATGGTTCTGGTCATCAGCTCAGTCTCCAACTTGGCGGCCTTTGTCCATCATGGGCTTGCTGAAGACATTCTCCCTCCAGCTGGGGACATCAACCAACTTGTCCTGAACTCATTGCTCCAGATTTGAGGACTGTAGCCAGGCAGCGGGCATTAATGCTCACCGCAGCCACAAACTCGAATCTGCATAGGCTGCTTGAGTCACATACTTGGAAAACTCTTTGACCTTGCTCACCAGGCCCCGGAAGCACTGGAGGTGGTTATCGCACAGCCTTGCTGAAAATCTGGCAAGCTCCTTTGCCAGGCCTCTCAGGTACATGCCCATGTACAGCTGGTAAGCCTGGATATGGGCCATGAGCATTGAGGTCTGGAAACACTTCTTGCCAAACCCATCCATGGTGCGGACCTTCCAACCTGGGGGCAACGAGGAGTGCGTCTCTGGTTTTGATCCGGCACATGGCCAACTCCACCACTATGGAGTTGTGTGGTAGTTAGGTTTTTTCAAAGTCAGGGCTCTTGCAGACCAGATGCATGGAATCGAGCCACTTGCTCACAATGGAGACCATAACTTTGGGACTTCCCACATTCTGAAAAGGAGGCGCTCCAAGATGGGAGGTACCAGCACTGTTATGGCCTCCTTAGGAGGACAGTCATACTGAAGTATGTCCAGGTCCTCTGCCCAAGGCTCCTTTTATGCCTATATGGTGAAGGCGAGGGTCTTGCCCATGTCCTGGACAAAGTCCAGAAAAGGTCCTCTGGCGGGGACCTCCGACGCTCCTGAGGAGGAGAGGGGTCTGATGGAACATCCTGATGCTGTGTGGTATCAGGGGACTCATCATCTGTCTCCCATTCCAAATTGGAATGGAGCTTGAAGCGCAGGCAAGAATCATGCTGGTGTGCAGTTGGGAGGCCAGGAAGACAGCCAGGGTTCCAAGCGGTCCAACCCTGACGCACTGGGTGGAGAAACCCTAGGCTCGGATCAAGACCGGGATGGATCATTGGAATCGGCCCATAGGGCATGCCATTCCAGGACAGGCTGGATCTCCTCCAGTTAGGAACTCACAGTGGAGGGGCCCGTCGCTGGCCCCAAGGAACCAGAGGCAACAGGGACTGGGGTCTTCTGGCTCACCAGGAAGGCGGCTACGTTCCAGGGATGCCATTCTGACCTTGAGGCCTGAAGGCTCCATAGTTGGGGTAAGAGTCCTCTACGGCTGCCCCCAAGGGTGCTGAGACCGAAGCTGATGATGGGGCCGAGGCCGAGGACTTGGGGCCAAACAGCGTCTCCTGCCTTTCATGATTCTTATGCCCCTCAAGACAGAGCAGGCAAGAGGAGGCATCATGATCGGACCTGAGGCACTGAAGGCAGCAACTATGGCAGTTCGTGATGCACATTGGTCCTGCCACAATCGCACTTCTTAAAACAACTAATCGAGGACATAGCTGGAAAGATGGCCCTTGAGAGGTCAAACGCCAATGTTCTGATTAGTAGGGCACGAGAGAAAAAACCCGTGCACTGAAAGAGAAAAAGAAAAGAAGCACCCGAGAAAAAAACACGATGCCGAGGAAGCGATAGATCCGGGACCGCGAGAAGGTGACGGTATGCGACTGAGAAAAAGAGTGAGAAAAACCAAGACGACTTTAGCGCAAAACAAGAAGACAACTTTTCTGAACCAAACAGTTTGGAAAATGGAACGAGACCTGCAATAAAGTTCACGGTAAAACTCTTCTGGTTATATTGTTGCATAACAGATATATGAATATAAGCTTCACTGAGACAACAGAGAACTAATGTGTGATTCCCTTTTTATAGCGTAAAGAATTTAAGAACATTTGGAGAAGAATTCGATATTTGGAATAAGTAAAATGAGGATGAGTTCAGGAACCTTAGCCCCTGACGAAACAGCTTGGCAGTGAAACGTAGCAGCGCTGAGACTGGCGTTGGGCAGATTTAAGATAAGCACATATCCTTCTCTTTTTGAAGTTATAAGTTCCTTTTTTGAAGTTATAAGCTGACTAACGAGCAACAGTAGGGGTCATTGATGCAAAATAGAGCATTTGGTCGATGCCATATGAAGACCGTAGCTCTTAGAAGTCTGAGACCCGTTGCTTTCAACAACACTGTTTAAATTACCTATTTAATGACTGGGAACGTGTTATGGATTAGAGTTCTGGAGATTTTATTGGAGCAATAGTTTTCATTTACAGCTCAACAGATAATTTGCTCTATTGAATTGACCATAAAATTGTGTAATAGAAAGAGCATGCCTGGAAGTAGCAAGAGCATGCCTGGAAACGGCAGCTCCCAGCTTGCTGGAGTCTAAAGAAACAAAAGCTGATTGGCTTTTGTTCATTCCAAGTAGTTAGAGGGTTGCCCGCAGCCGCACCTTGCAATGCAGCTTCCCCCTTCTGGGCATGAGACCTCTGAAAATATATTGGTAGAACAGCTGACTGATTAAAATATAAACCCAACATCACCCCTGGAAGGAATTCAGGATGAGTATGGAAGGGGAGACTAGTATTATGGAATTTGGTGAATAAATTGTTTGAGCGTGAAGCTCGCTCACTTTGTGTGGTGAACTAACTGCAACCAAATAATACCTCCAGGACCAAACTTCAAAGGATAGGAAGAATGCAAGGGAACTTCCAGGAGCTGCCTAGGAAACACACTGAGGTCTAAAGACACTGTGGGAGGCCTGCAAGGAGGCTTCCAGAGAATCAACTTCCACATGAAGCGGAACCCTAAAGGCTGTACTGAGATGGATATCTATTCCACACCCTAATTGTAAGCTCCACTTGCAGTGAAGTGAACCCTGCCAAAGTAGGACTGAAGCCCTGACACAGTGAGGTGCAGAAGATATTCCAGCAGTTGTTGCGTGGAACAGACAAAATGATCTAGGGCCTAGCCTCCCACCAGACAGCAAGACTCTTCCATTTGCAGGAAGAAACCTTTTTCGTTTAAATCGTCCTGGAGGCCAAAGGGCACTGGTCACACTAGCCGGCAGGTGGCACTCAGACAGACAGCCTCTCATCATTCATGCTGTGCAGGCCAAGGACTGGATGTTGGGGTGGAATATCATCCTAACTTCCTGCGAATTCAAATTGGCGCATGGCCCAGCTGGAGTAATCCTTGACTGGAGAAGGAAACCAAGGCTGTCCAGGTACTTGAGAGTGACGAGAACCATCATGCTTCCATCTGTTTTGAGCTTCAGGAAGGTCTTTGCAATGGCAGGGATTGGACGATAAGCATAAAGATGATCCTCCCACCATAGTGGGAGGAAAGCATCCAAGGCCAGTTTGCTATACAATCCTACCCTGGAACAGAACTGATCTGCCTTGGCATTCTGTGCAGTAGCAAACAGAACTATAGAGGGAGTGCTCCACTCCTTGAAAATGCGAAGTATAAGCTCTCCATCCTTTGTCCACATGAGTGGATGGAGGACTCAACTCATTCTGTCTGCCAGAATGTCCTGTTCGCCTCGCAAGAACCTGGCACTCAAGATCATCCCATGTGCGATGGCCAATCTCCAAAACCCGAATGCCCAACACAGGAAGTTCAAGCCTGTTGGACCCGACCTGTTGAGATAGAACATTGTGACTTGATAGATGGTCTGAATCAGGACAATTTAGTAGGCAGCCAGTCTGGGAAAACCTTCAGAGCATACACCACAGATTGTAACTTCAAGAAGTTGACCTGGAGACTTTCTTGGGTGGAGCAAGCGCCCTGGGTGAGAAAGATATTGAGATGAGCTCCCCCCTCCAGTTTAGAGGTGTCTGTTATCAAACGTTTTGAAGAGGAACAGTGTGGAAGGGGGGGCCTCTGAGCACATTGTGGTGGATTTTCCACTATTGCCGTGACTGGACGAGAGCACTGAAAAGAGCAAATACAAAGCAATATGTGCTTTCAAGTTAGTGCAGACTCCTGGTGATCCAGCAGCTTCTGGGTTTTCTTGACAGTATGACCGCGGCAGTGGAGGGTTAAATGACTTGCCCAAAAGCCACAAGGCATGCTAGTGGGAATCGAATCCTGGTCTCTTGGTTAGTAAGCCAGTATAATAACCACTAGACTACTCTTCCACCAACATACAGACACTCCCCTGAGTTGGCTGACCCCATTGAGCCCTTGGAGTCTGCTGAGCCAGTAAAGGCCATATGGTCTAATACAGTTAACATCTGGCTAGCTGTCACTTGTTGATTCAAATGGAATCCTCCACACTGTTGCTGCCAGTCTGTGAAGTCGGTCGTGCGGGAGGAAGGCTCTCGCCTGAATCATGTTAAATAGGGCTCTTCTGAATACCTAGTGCCGGGTGGGTTGAAGGTACAACATGGGGTAAGTTATAATGGACCCTAGTAGTTCCAACACTCAAATCTGTCAGTTGATTTTTGAGTCCCTTCAGGAGTGGTATTCTCAATTAGGTAATCATTCAGACAGGGGAAGACAAACACTCCCAGCATCCGGAGCCACGCTGCTACAATGGAGAGGCAATTAGTGCATACTCGTCTAGGTCGAGAGGCAGCATTTGATGCTGGAAGTGTTGCCCCCAAGACGAATCTGAGATAGCTCCTGTAAGCGGACTGTATCTGTATGTGGGTAAATGCATCCTCCAGATCCAGGAAACACAGCCAGTCTCTCCCTTTTGAAAGGGAGGAGGATGTCCCCTCAGGGCAATTTGTCTGCAGATCCAAAAGTGCAGTTTGTAACCTCTTTAGTCTATCCGTAGAGCCCATAAGTCGGAGATTGAGAGGGGCCACCCTTAGGTCAAAAGAGTGAGCCCCTCTATCAACCAGAGGGTTTTTGCTAGCACAGCTATAGTCCGAAGGAACCAGTCCAAATCTCCACCACTGGCCATATCAGAGGAGCCGGTTGAGGCTTCTCTCAATGCTGATGTGCCAGTTTGGGGGTGCAAGGTTTGGGTCTGGAAAGTACCCAGGCCCTGTCCTCCTTTGTACTTTATGTGATAGGAGACCGGCTTGGCTGAGTGCCTTGGAGAGTATGAAGTGCGGCCTTCTGCTTTCCAATGAAAACAGCCTTGTGTCTGGCCTGATCACCAAAGATATCTTCTCTACAGTACGGCAAGCCATCAGCTTGTTCTGCACCAATTGTGCCAGGTCTGAGGACTGAATCCAGGCAATTGTCCGGGTGGCAATACCCCAGGAAGACAGTCTCGATGTTGTCACGAAGAGGTCCTGGGTCACCTGGGCCATGAAGTTCAAGCAGTTCTTGCCATGGACCACTGGTGGACGATACAGTTTCAATTTTTTCTGGAGGGAGGAACTGAGGTCGCTCAGCGAAGTCGCATCTGATATTCTGCAAAAATATGTCCCTGCCAATACAGCAAGTGACCATGCAGCTATGAGTATGGAATCCCAAGGAATGAGACTTGGTACTCTTGGACCTCTAAAGGGTGGATTTGACCACCAGGGAATGGTGAGGAAGCTGAGCTTCTGGAATTCTTGAGTCTTCTGAACTCTGCACATGAAGTCACCCTGGTCACTGACTGGAGGCTTCGGGAGTGGGTTTTTGCACATATTCATTTTCCTCTGTGCAGGAGTGATGCATGGGCAGAGTAACTTGAGAGTCGAGGAGTACTGCAGGATCGGCAACTCTTCTGCTCCAGATTCCTCCTCAGCCGCACAATAAAATGGTATGGCTTTGACCTTCCCTGCAACATTCTGGAAGGTCTTGTACTCGGGAAGGGACTTAAGCCATTCATGTGGTGGAGAAGGGTCAAATGAAGGTCCAGGAGACTTATTCTCCAGCAAGACCCCCCATTGACTACCCAGCACTTGGAATCCATCTCCGAGACAAAGTGGAAGTCTCTGAATCTCCTTCTGGAACTCTGAGTCAATAATGAAGGAATCGAGAGCTCCATCGGGAGCGATGATACACAGATACTCTGCTCATTTACGAGGGTGCATTGGGTACAGGCTCAGAGAGGGATATCGGCTGGACCGGCACCAGTGTTGAGCCCGTCAATGCATCTCTCACAGGCAAAGCGTGTGTCTCAGTGATAGACCAGTCAATATTGATGCAGCTGACATCAAGGCCTTGGCATGCTGCACTGCCATGAACCCTGCAGGGTGCTCCTCAAGAGCCTGCCGAAGGTGTCCCTCCCTGGCCGTCGAGTCCAAAGGCAGTAGGGATCAATCTCAAAGATTGACTGGTTTAGGCTGATGATGCCAACATCGAGGCCCTCATGAACTAATCGAATCTAATGCTTGAACTTTCACCAAAAGGAACTAGTGAAATTACTATGTTTAGGCACTTGGGTCTCAGTATAAAGCTTCGCAGTTAAATGTAAGGTCTAAATATAAACACCTTTACTAAACTGCTGTTCACATCAACTGCTGTTCACATCAACATCGAGGCCCTGGCATACTGTGATGCCAAGAGCACCGTGATGCATTTGAGAGCTTTCTGAAGGTGCCTTTCCATGTCTGCTGCTTCCGAAGGCACTGGTGCCTCGGCCACTTCGACCAATGTACCCGGTATCTGTACAGGGATATCAGCGGTTCAGTCATGTCTATCGACCAGCTTTCGGTACCCTCTTCGGGAGGATGAGCCTCCCATCGGGCCTATGTCAAAGGGCAGTCCGTTGGACCCTCAGTACCCTCAATGCTACGCCTTGATGGGTTCCAATGCTGACGCACCAGAATCGATGCTCGATTCGATGACTCTATGATGTCAATGCCTACAAAGCCAAATCTGTCCTTGTCTCCAGATAGAGAATGATCGATGTCCAAAGCTCCAGGGTACTACGAGTGTTCAGTTCTGAGCAGGCTTGAGACGCTTCCGTCAATGTTCTGCCCATGTACTAAGCAGCCTTGGAAGCCCTAATGACCAGTGTCATCAATGCCGAAGACAATGGATTGGACCTTCTGCAATTTGTGCTGCTTTTCATGACCTCTGCCAATGATCAGGTCCCAGACACCGGAAGTGCCATATCCGGCGGATACAGTCCTAGCATACAGGAAACACCTTTTAACCTGCTGACTGGTCGTTCGCAGTGAAATCAAGCGACTGAAAAAGTAAGCTGGGGCACCGGCACCCAAGAGCCGTGAAGAAAGAAAGAAAAATAAGCAAACAAAAATAAAAGGAAGAAAACATGATGGCAAGCGATATGAAGAAAACTCAGAAGCGCAGTACCTCCGCAGGGAAGAAAAATCAGTTTTGAAGCAGAGGATGACCAAACACGTCCGTTGGACTCCGCAGAAAAACAAAGACTGAGGCATCATGACACCGCGGCAGCAGCAGGCAAGAAGGAGGCACACAGGCACAGTACAGCCTCCCAAAAGCTTCCAAGAGGAACTAGGGAATGTTCCTGCACGGGCTTTGTTGGAAGACGTCACCCTATATGTGAGGGCTCAGTCCTGCTTGTTCATGGAGAAGAGTGAGGATTTGACCAATACCACCTCAATGGGATGGAATAATCTAGTATACTATTCCTAATACGTGACTTTCCAAAGAAAATATCCCATCAAGTGATTTACAAGAGGAGGAAATTAGGTCCTACCTGCTAATTGATGTTCCTTGAGGAACTCCAGTCCAGTCCCGGTATCTGTGGGTTGTCTCACCCCTCCAGCAGCTTGGGGACGGAGCATGTCACATTTTGATGACATCACCCTGGATAAGCAGTTGGCACCTCCTTCCAGCCTCCAGTATTCTATTGACAAAGCAGACTCACAGGAGCAACCAGTAAGAATCATTACAGCATGAGTAAACTCCTCTAATCAAGCTAATCTATCAAACCAATCCCCGCGAACACCAGGGAGCACCTCCCAAACACAGAAGCGCTCACCTGTCAAAAAGGGGAATGCAACTTGCCACTCTGGCCACTTGGCTAGGCTGTCGAGCCCGCCAATTAAATTTTCTTTGTTTTTTGTTTTTTTAATCTGAAGGAGACTTCATTCTCCATCCACCGCTATTCCGTGATCCTGAGCCATGCAATTACAAAGAATTTCTTCAGGCCTGGGAACACCAACACATGACACCACGCTACCCCATGGGAGGGTTTCCGGGACTGGACTAGAGGTTCCTCAAGGAACATCAATCAGCAGGTAGGACTGAATTTCCTCTTCCTTATCGTCCCCTCCAATCCAGTCCCGGTACTTGTGGGATGTACCATAGCAATTCTAATTTTGGGAGGGACCCGTGAGCCCGGTCTGAAGCACTGCCAAACCTAAACATGTGTCCCCTGCCGCCTGCACATCCAGACAGTAATGTTTCACAGAAGAATGGAAGGACGACCATGTTGCCACCTTACCGATGACCCCGATGGCACTAAACTGACCTTGGCCCAGGACAAAATCTGAGCTCTGGTCAAAAGAGCTCTCATACTCTGAGGAAGGAATAGATGGCATAGCCAGTAGGCCAAAGTTATGGTGTCCCTTATCCATCTAGAAATGGAAGCCTTAGATGGCGCCTCTCCCTGTTGCAAACCCCCCAAATAAAACAAACTGTCTGACCTTCAGAAGGCCATCGTCCTTTTGAGATAGTGCCGTAGCACACAGCGAACATCCAGCCGCCTCAGGAGTGGATCCTTTAATGCACCTTCTGCTCTTGAATATACGGGCAGTGACCCCGACTGATTTACATAAAATGCCAACACCACCTTGGGCAGAAAGGAGGGTACTGGGCCTCACAATCACCTTCTCCTTGGACATAAGAAAAGGAGCCCGCCCTGATAGTGCCTGAAGCTCCGAGATCCTCCTTGTCGAGCATATAGCCACTAGAAATATGGCCTTTAATGTGAGGTCTTCCAAGAACAAGCAGACAGCGGCTCAAAGGAGACTCCGTTAATACTGACAGCACAAGGTTCAGATACCAGGGTGGGATGACCGAGTGCACCAGAGGTAAAACCTGTTCTACTGTCCGCAGAAAATGCTGAAAATCTGGGTGGTATCCCCAGGAGACCCCCCCCCCCACAGCCTCCTGCATTAAAATGAGCTGGTTGCCACCTGAACCCGCAGCGAACCACAAGCTAAGCCTTTGTTCAGACCCTCTTGGAGAAAGGCGAGCATGTTAGAAATTGTTTTCTGCAGCGGGCAACAGTTGCTCCTTTGCACCTGTTTACGAAAATTCTCCATATGTGAACAACTGCCTATGAGATAGACCATCTATGCCTTCAACAATGTTGCAATCACTGGGGCAGAGTACCCTCCCTGCTTTAACCAAACCCACTCAAAAGCCATGCTGTAAGCGAGAATCACTCCAGCTGTGGCATCCTTATCGGCCCTTGTAACAGCAGGTCTTCCCTCGCTGGTAAACATAGAAACATAGAAATATGATGACAGAAAAAGACCACATGGCCTATCTAGTCTGTCCTTCCATATCAACAACTACAACAGTCCCCTTTTTACCTTTAGAGATCCTCTGTGTTTGTCCCATACTTTTTTGAATTCAGTTACTGTCCTCATCTCTACCACCAGGTAGCCGCCATAAAGGAGCTACCGCCAACCGCACCAGGTCGGCATACCATCTTCTTAGCTAATCTGGGGCAGTCAGTAACATGAGACCCTGATGTGCCTTGATCTGTGCCACGCGGACTATGAGTGCCCAGGGTGGAAACAGAGCAGGCCCCGCGTGGGCCACTACTGCAACAGCACATCGAGTCCTGCCGACATGCGCTCCCGTCTTCTGCTGTAAAACCAAAATGATTTCACTGATTCCAAAACTGCCATGAAAGCCATGATCGGTGACCCCCAAAGCCGGAACATTTGGGCCATCCTCACTCCATTGAGCAGGATCAATCTGCACTCTGCTGAGATAGTCGGCCACCACATTCTCCATGCCTGTCACATGCGCCAAAACTCCTGCAATGCACAGAACACCACTCATAAATCAAAGTGGTTGCTGAGCCACAATTTCTCTTCCATGGACCATAGCCCTTGCACTAAGTTGGATGAGCAGTGCGCCGCCCCCCCACCCCCCATCCGGAGAGACTGGCATCCATTGTGAGTGGATCCACTGCGGCATTTCCAATGGCATTCCCCAGAGAACCTGCTGGACCTTTGCCAGACCACCAGAGGGCGCGAGAGCGGATGGGTCTGTGCCGACTCCTCCTTAACAATGCTTTTTGCCATGGCCGCATATGTGCTCGAGCCCAAAGCACCATCCCTATCGAGGCTGCCCTGGAGCCCAACAGCTGCAGATAATGCCATGCCGTAGAAGCCTGCATGTGGTGTAACAGCCTGACCTGCTGCGTAACTTGTGAACTTTGTCTATCGGTAACGATACTCGACCGAGCATGGTCTGGAAACATGCTCCCAAAAAGCTCTAAGCCTTGTGCCAGCTGAAGGTTTTGTAAACAGGCGATGACTCTCTCCATGGCATGCACGCTTTCCTCTCTAACCTTTGCTTGAATGAGCCCATCATCTAAATACAGGTGCACCAAATGTATTCTTGGCGGAGTGTGGTTTGAATTGGAATATGCAAGTAAGCCTTTTTTGAGATCGAGCAAGGTTAAGAACTCCCCCGCCCGAACTGCTACGATGACAGAGCGGAGAGTCTCCATGTGGAAACACGGTACTCTGAGGCACCAATTTACGCGCTTGAAGTTTAAAATCAGGTGGAAAGAACCCTCTTTTCTTGGGACCATGAAGTAAAAGGAGTATCGACCCCATCCATACTGGTCCTGTGGGACCCTCCACCACCTCACACAGGGCTAATAGCCACAGCAACATCTGTCGCATTGCCTGGCATTTCTCTGGCACCCTACATGGGGAGATGACAAAAACTTCCCAGAGAGGCCGTGCAAACTCCAGAAAGTAACCTTACTATGTTTATGTTTATTGAATTTGATAAAACCGCCTTTCTGCAGGAATCAAGGCGGTGTACAATTTTCCAAAAAACAAAAGAAAAGTCAAGGCCGGGGGCCAATGAAAATAAGAAAGGAAGTTACAATTCTTTGACAGGAAAGAAGAAGAGGGAGGAGAGATAAGACGAGACAGGAGAGAATACATATTCCAAGATAGAAACAAAAGGGTAGGGAAAGCAAGAAGATCACACGAAAGGGGAGGGAAGGTCAAAGGCCAGGGAGAAAAGATGGGTCTTCAGATTTTGTTTGAAAGTGGTATGATGGGTCTCTAAACCCACTGATCGGAAGTGAGCCTGGTCTAGGCGTCATCCAAATCCGATAGCCGACTCTGCCTGGACCTGCCTCGTATCATTGGGGCTTCTTAGGACCTGAGGAGGTTGAGGGGGGAAGGCACCCCTACCTGTTCCCCTGAAGTCTCAAAAGACTTGACCTCTAGGCAGAAAGCACCCTCTCTAATAAGGGACAAAGCGAACACTGCGAAAATGCCTGAATCCCTAGGCTGTCCTTGGCCTGGAGGCGAGGAGCGAACCACCTTCTGTTTATCCACAGGCAGCCTGCCACCTTTTGCCTCCTTCACCAACTTTTCCAGCTCCTCCCCAAATAGAAGCTTACCACTAAAGGGGAGCTTACTAAGCTGTGACTTGGAGGAAACATCCGCCGACCAATTACGCAGTCACAAGTAGCGCCAAGCAGTGACCACCAAGGCCATACCCTTTGACAAACAGCAAATAAGGTCATAGATGGCATCTGCCAGGTATGCTGCTTCCGACTCCAGCTTGGTGGCCTCCAGCGGTTGGGGCAAAGTGTCCCCAGAGTTCGCCAAGATTCCCTGTGCCCCTCGCAGGCACGCCTGCACCACAAATTGATACCTGCAAGGAGAGGACATTCATATCGAACGCCTGCTTGAGGAGCGTCCCTAACTTACGATCCTGTATATCCCAGAAGTCGAACTGCCTTCTACTGGAACTGTAGTCTTTTTTGTGACCACAGAGACCACAGTGTCCACTTTAGGTGCACAAAATCTCCCTATCCTTTTCTAGCACTGGGTAAAGGCGGAAATAGTCCTTGTGCCCCTCAGGGCGGCCTCTGGCACATCCCATTCATCTTACATCCTCTGCCAGATCACTTTGTGCAGGGGAAACACTTTTTGCGTTGGACTAACTGCCTGAAAGAGTGGATCCTCCAAAGGCTCCTCCTTCCCAGGAATCTCTGCCCTCACCTTAAGGGCTTTGACAGAATGTGCTATCAATACAGCCAATTCCTCCCTCCAGAAAACCCTGACAAGCCGAGCATCCTCCCCCTGAGGGATTTCACCTTTCTCCAGATCTGACCCTGGCTTCAGGATCCTCAAAATGTTTCTCTGAGGGTAAAGACCCAGAGGTCCTCCTTTAATCTCTGCTTAATTGGTCCCGGTTCCTTCCTGCGGAACCTGTGGAGAAGGCTTCAGCAAGGGTCCACCAAAGGAAGCACTATGCCATGTTGCTAGAAGACACCCAGTCCAAAATATGTGGTTTGAAGGAAGGAGTACTTTATTTAATATTAATTGATTCCTTGTGCCAAAAAGCCTTTTTTGCCTTGCCTTTTCTAGACTAAGCAACAGGTAGTGCTCTGTCATCAGCCCCCTCTGTCACCGGAGGAGCCTGCAGCCCTGAGGAACCACCAATTCCCATGGGTTGAGCGGAGAACTCCTCAGCCTGTACCGCCTCTGGTGCAGTATCTGTTCTCTGTTCCAGCAACGCTGTCTCCAGAAATCTGGATTTGGCAACATACGGCAGCAGCCTGCAGTCAAGACCGGTCCTTTTCGTGGCCCAAATGCCACACATGTGGCTTGGATGGCATGCTGAATCCCCTAGCTGGCAGCCAATGCCCCAAGCACTTACTGGCAGTCCTGCACTGCTTCCTAGCATTGAATCTCTTTATTTTGTTCCTTTTGCTCTTCTGTTTATCTTTCTCTTTATTTATTTATTTACATTCTCTTATATACCGCGCTATTCTGCATCAGTGCGGTTTACATTGAACAAACTGAAATTACATTGAACAGGGCATTATAACTTGGAGATAACTATTTTTACAGGGAACATGGGCTATGGAGGGTTAAGTGGCTTGCCCAAGACCACAAGGAGCACCCTGTGGGACTAGAAACCCCAGTCCTTCCGGCCCAAGGTTGCTGTCCTCTAGTGGGATTTGAACCCCCGACCTTCCGGCCTGAAGTACCTTGCCCCAACCCCCCACAACAAAATAAAATGCAAAATTATAGTCCCCAGCGCCCATGCACCCAAAACAGCTGGTCAGCCCCAAAAACAAAAAATCGCGCCTGTGCTAAGATGGCTGCGGTTCCCATGTTTAGCGGGAAAATGACCTCTGATACCATGAGGGTCAGGCAAAGCCTCCTCTCACAGCCTGCCTGAACCCAACATTGTGCAGGGCTCCTCCAGCTCAGAAGTACAATTGCACATTATCTTGTGGATTTGTGCTGTTCTGACGCTCAGCCTGACCTCTGCGGCTTCAGTGTCTATCGACCCCAATGACAGGCTGCCTTCCCGCTGACGGCTCCTCAACAGCTGTGAGCTCTGGAGCCGCTGCCTGAAGTAAGAACTCGAGGGAAGTCCTCTTTCTCACTGGCAAGGCCTTTTCCGACACTGCCTGTCTTAGCACAGCTTGGGTCCCGGTGTACACTTTTTTGTTTAAATCAACTTTAAGAAAGTAAGCTCATTCTATCACTATCTGTACAATGTCAAAATTCCAAATTAAAGCACTACCTAGCATCTAACAACTTCCTAATTGTCCCTTCAGTGTGTCCAATTGAATCACACCCTCCAGCTGCTTGGAGACTGAGATTTTATTTATTTATTTATTTAACATTTTTTATATACTGCCTTTCAGATTCTCAAGTCGGTTTACAGGTCGGGGCTTCAAATCCCACTAGAGGACAGCAACCTTGGGCCGGAAGGACTGGGGTTTCTAGTCCCACAGGTGCTCCTTGTGGTCTTGGGCAAGCCACTTAACCCTCCATAGCCCATGTTCCCTGTAAAATAGTTATCTCCAAGTTGTAATGCCCTGTTCAATGTAATTTCAGTTTGTTCAATGTAAACCGCGCTGATGCAGAATAGTGCGGTATATAAGAGAATGCAAATAAATAAATAACATAACTTTGCTTACATGGAGGAGGCAGGTGCCAGCTGCTTATCCAGGGTGATGTCATCAAAATGCAACATGCTCAGTCTCCAAGCTGCTGAAGGGTGAGACAACCCACAGGTACCAGGACTGGACCAGAGGGACGATAAGGAATCAGTGTAAAGGGATTTACAAGAATCAGTGTATGCCAAGACTGTTCATCCCTAGAGCTGAAGGAGGACTAGGACTCAGAGATTGATTACACATACAGAGCTACTATCATAGATCTCCAGGCCTATTTAACTGCATCCTCTGATCCAAATACGTAAAAAGTGCTGAAATATGAGAGTAAATGTCCAGAATCTGTCTCCATCATCAAACTTGAAGGAATGAGTGAAAATCCACAAGCATGCACAGGGAAGGAAAAGAATTTGCAAATATCTCACCCTGAGTGTTTCCCTATATGTCCTATTTCAAAAGCTAGCTGATGTAGGGCCGATTTTCAAAGCCCTGGGCACATGCTACACGTGTGGAGTGGAGGAATAGCTTAATTGTTAGAGCACTGGCTTGGGAACCAAGAGACCAGGGTTCAATTTGCACTAGCACACCTCGTGGCCTTGGGCAAGTCACTTAACCCTCCATTGCCTCAGAAAAATCCAAGTTATCAATATCCCTGTTTAATGTACATTACCAAGTTTAAGTTGCAATGTAAACCGCTTTGAATGAAAAGATAAAGCGGTATTAAAAAAACTGTTTGTTAAATAAACAAATGCCAGTTTTATCTGTGTAAAACCACCATAACCGTGTAAACCAGATATTCAACAAGGCAGTTGAATCATTGAGGCCTAGCTACCCGCACAGTGCCAGGCGCTGAGGCAGAACAGGGGCAAGCCGCCATGAAATTGTGTAAAGTAGATTTCTAAAACCCGTATGTGCCGACATTGGACATCACAAACCACGTAAGCCTAAGCAACGTTTCCCGGCGCATACAACCACTGATGGTGATCGGCGAACCCATGCAGTGGCAGAACAGTGCATAGAAGAGCGAGAGGAGCATGTACAGGCCTGTACCCAAACCGTGCAGATGTAAAGCGACGCTGGACTGGCAGAGAAGCTATGTGGGCCATGCGCATGGTGTTCCAGAGGTGGAGACATACCCGCTGTGCCCGGACACAGCAGAGGATGCGGCAGGCAGTGCGTACCCATCAGCAGGCTGTAGCCCAGCACCCGAGATGCAGATACCGTGCCCCACGTGCCCCCAGGGTGAGCTACCTGCAATTGACAGAGGAGGAGATCTACCAGAGATACAGATTGGATGGGGTAATGATAACAGAGTAGTGCAGCGTACTTATAGTATGGACCTGGAGCCCTCCACTTTCAGAAGCCAGGTCCTGCCAGTGGCCATGACGGTGACCACTGCCCTGGGATATCTTGCAACCAGCAGTTTCCAGCATGTGATAGGGGCGACTGTCTGAATCACGCAGTCCACAGCCAGCCACTTCATAAGTACCTTCACTAGGGCCCTGTTGTGGAGGATGCACCACCTCATAGCCTTCCCCCGAACACAGCAGATGTGGCAGAAGACCATGCAGGCGTTCTACAATTTTGGTGCTTGGAAGTATAGACTGCACCCACATTGCACTGCGGGCATCACGGCTGGAGCAGAGGGCATACCGGAACAGGCATGGGTACACATCGATGAACATGTAGGTCATTGTGGAAGCCAACATGACCTTCACTGATGTGTGTGCCAAATACCCAGGGTCCTGCCACGATGCATTTGTCCTCACCCAGTCCAGGCTGGACAGGCAGCAGCCGAGGGTCAGCTCAGAGATGTGTGGCTGCTAGGTGAGTGTGCACATGTGTGAGCCCCAGGACAGTCCCAGAACATATGCTTGCTGTAGTATGATGCTATGTGTAATGTAAACAGGTGGTGATATATGTGTTACATATGTATCACAACACGAGGACCACTGTGTGCAATGCTCTGCTGTTCTTCAGAGCCAAGTGCACTGCGGGCCAGAATGCACATCGCAGTGACAACCAGGGGACGTCCCATGGCCAAAAGTAGGCAGCATGCACCAGCATGTGGAATGCAGAAGAGCATGGGCTGGTGCCATGTAGCACAGCCATGGCAGCAGTCTGTGTAGGGCACATGCATGTCTGCCCCATCCCAGCCCACATCCCAGTGCCATGCCCCTGCCCACCCCCAATAGGCCAGCCCATGTCACCATCCCCCATTGACCCACTCCAAATGCCTGACTGCCACACAAGCTATATTTTGGTGTCTGCTCACTGCTACAGTGTCGCTGACTGTTAGATATTGCACCCTGCCCTGCTAGTAGATGGTGTGTTGTAAGCTGTCTGTAGCAGCCCATAGACGGCAACCAACGCTTGTCCCATGCTCATATTCACATCTCACATTGCCCCCACAGGTGACCGTGGATATCCTGAGGACCTGGCTGCTAACCCCAGTACGCCACCCCATGCACGGGCAGGAGGAGCAGTACAATGGTGCCCATCAGCAGACCCGGGCAATTGTGGA
The DNA here is from genome assembly GCA_033557465.1 of Ichthyophis bannanicus. Classification (NCBI taxonomy): domain Eukaryota; kingdom Metazoa; phylum Chordata; class Amphibia; order Gymnophiona; family Ichthyophiidae; genus Ichthyophis; species Ichthyophis bannanicus. The sequence goes on from CM066032.1 coordinate 648,258,151, forward strand.
GCACGCAATAGGGATGCTGAAGAGCTGCTTCCAATGCCTCGACAGGAGCGGTACGGAACTCCTTTACAGCCTGGAGCAGGTATGCAAGATATTTGCATCATGCTGCAGACTTCACAACCTGGCACAGATGCGTGGAGTGCCAGACCCAGAGCCAGCGGTTGTGGAGGAGTGGGAGACTGTAGAGGCAGCAGATGGTGATGGTGTAGAGTCCAGGAGCCAACAACAGGCCAGGGCACTGGCCCACTGTGCGCGGATGATACGTGAGTTTCTGAGGTGACTGCCCTGCACTAGCACCAGGATAGGATACACAGAATCACCAATAAAGTGCCACTACGCTATATGTGCAGAGTGATACTATATTCCCCTCCTCCATGTGTGTCCCCTGCCCCTGAGCTCCCTGCAGGCCATGGGCGCTTGCTGACACATGCACTGCGATGCAATAGGCAATGTCTGATGATGTGCTGGCAGTGTCATCACCCTCCCCAGCAGGGCAGGCTGATTGGCATGGATCAGGGCTACCAGGTGATTTTGCTGGTGCGCTGGTAGCCCCAGCACCCACCCCGTGTCCACATGAAGCCCACCAAACTGTGCAGGGAACCAGCGATTGATGCCTGGTATGCTGCCATCTCCCTCATCATTCGCAGGTGCCTCTCTGTGTGGCGCTCCACATGCAATCTGTGGTCCCACCACTCCTCACACTCCGCCTCCCTTGCCTGTTCTGCAGCTTGTAGGTCCTGCAGGATATGGTGCAGCTTGGACAGTATGCCCTCTGCGCAGGCCACCAGGTGCACACCCTCCTGCAGTAGCTCCTGGTCCAGATCTGTGCCCTCTGCATCCATAGGGTCATCCAAGATGGCTAATTGTAGCTCAGCGAGTGGGGGCACCATCCGTCTTCAGCTCCCCAGCACTGGCAGACACAGTGGCCTGCTCGACTGCCCTAGGTGGCGAACCCGACCACTCTTCTGCCCTGGCCAGTACACTGGACTGCTCCTCTGCCCTGGCGGATGCACCAGCTCCTAGGGCTGTGCTGCATCCCGGCTGCACACTGGCATCAGACATCGCCTATTGCATTGCAGTGTTGGTGAGGCTCCCCCTGATGCATCTGTCCCAGGCTGGGAGGATAGAGTCCCTGGCAGGTCTGTGGGAGATCAAAGATGGCAGAGGTTAATGATATGGGGTGCCAGGTTCACTATGGAACCGGCAGGAGGTGTACGGTCAGCCCCATCCCTAACCCACACAGTACCCAGGCCCTGGGTGGACGGAACCATGGTGGGGACAAATACATGGCCATCACGATGCCACCCTACTCACACCCTGTGTGCCTGTGGTGGAGCTGTCAAAGCCTGCAACCTCTGAGATGGCAACCTCCTCCATCAGCTGCAGCAACTGTTCCTCCAGAGGGGAGAGGCTGCGTTGCTGCGCAGGCAGCAGCCTGCTGTTGCTGGCCCTTTTCTACTTTGCTGCCTGCCGTACCATCCGCCACTTCTTTATATTCTCCACGTCCCTGTTGTGGTGGTGGACCCTGGACTGGTCTAGCAGGACTCAAGAAAAGGACATTAACTGGTAAGTAAAATGTCACCTTCCATATCGGTCTACTAGACCAGTCCAGACAAGTGGGATGCACCAAAGCTATGACTCCACTGGGCAGGAAGACGACACAGCAGCTCGCAAAACCATTGAGCCAAAGGCTGTGTTCACCCATGCACAGATATCCAAGCAGTAATGCTTGACAAAAATGGAAAGTGATGCCTACATTGCCGCCTGACAGATTTCTGCAGTGGCTACCAAGCTCCGCTCCACCCACAAGGATACTTGTGCTCAAAGAGAATGGGCACTCAAACCCTCCAGAACTGGCTGGTTCTGCAACAGATACACCAAATCAATGGCATCCTTAATCCAGCCTTCCCAAAGTTGACTTAGCTGCTGCGTCACCCTTGCGCGGGCCAGAAAACACAAAAAGATGGTTGGACTTACAAAAAAAATTCATAACCTTCAAGTACTGGAGAAGCACTGTTTGGACATTCGCAAGGTGAAGACAGTTATCCTTCCCCTGACACTGCTCCTTAGGGGGGGAGGGGGGCAAGCAGACCACCTGGTTCACATGAAAGGGAAAATTCACCTTAGGCTAGAAGGCAGGCATAGGCCAAATGAAAACAAACAGCCTTCTTTGAAAGAGAGATAAGGATCTTGGCAAGACAGAGTTTGCAGCTTGGAAATCAGTCTTGTGGAACAAATCGTGACCAAGACGACCATCTTAAGCATCAAATCCTTTAGAATAGCGCTCTTCAACAACTCAAAGGGCTCTGAGATCAGGTCCCCGAGCACAGACACAAATCCCAGGAAGGGATCACTAACCAAAGGGAAGGACACAGATGCCAAACCCCCTGTCGAAGGCGCAAAACATCTGGGTGTAAGGCTAGAGACTTACCAGCCAATGGAACTCTGAAACAGGCCAAAGCTGCAACCTGAACCTTCAGAGAGGTAAGAGAAAGAGTAGTTACTCACCTGTAACAGGTGTTCTCCAGGAGCAGCAGGAATCAGTCCTCACATATGGGTGACGTCGGTGCCGACGGAGCCCCCGTGCGAGCATTTCCCCAGCTTTCATAGAAGGCCTTTGGGAATGCAGCGCGCATGCACGGTCCCCTTCCCGCCCAAGGGTGCCATCTTGCTCAGTCTGATGACATAGCTAAAAGACAGCAAAAAAGAAAATAAATCATATGACTGCAACTCCAAGGGGAGGAGGGAGGGTTGTGAGGACTGATTCCTGCTGCTCCTGGAGAACACCTGTTACAGGTGAGTAACTACTCTTTCTCCAGGACCAAGCAGGAAGTCAGTCCTCACATATGGGACTCCCCAGCTTAAGGCTACCGGAGACCCAAAGCTGAAAAAATGAGCTCCCTCTACAGCCTCAGCACGTGAGAAAGGAATCTTCTCTGAGAACGCCCCCGAACAGTAGCCCAACATCAGGGCCGGAGGGTAAGAGTTGCCTAAACCCCAAAGAGATTATGGAGTACCGCCTGTCCGAAAGCACTGTCCCTGCGGGACTCCCTCTCAAGGCAGTAATGGGCCGCAAAAGTCTGGCTTGAAGACCAAGTAGCGGCCTGGCAGATATCTGCCAATGGAACAGAGCGGAGATGAGCCACTGACGCAGCCTTCGCCCTGATATGGTGGGCCATAACTCGACCCTGCAAGGAGAGGCCACCTGCCCTGTAGGTCCAGGCGATACAGTCTGCTACCTAGATGGACATAGTTCGCTTGGAGACAGGTAACCCTAACTTATTAGGGTCAAAAGAGACGAAGAGCTGAACAGCCCTTCGATGCTCCCGCGTACGGTCAAGGTAGAAGGACAATGCCCTCCTACAGTCCAGGGTATGCAAGACCATCTCAGCCCGGTTGGCATGCGGCCTGGGAAAGAAAGTTGGAAGAACCACCTCCTGATTGAGGTGGAAGGAGGAGACAACCTTGGGAAGGAACTTAGGGTCAGTCCGTAAGACTACTCTTTTCCTGTAGAACCTAGTATAAGGAGCATCTGATACTAAGGCTTGAAGCTCACTTTCTCGCCGTGCCGAGGTAAGAGCTACCAAAAACAACGCTTTCCAGGAGAGAAAGCGCAAAGGACAAGTAGCCATAAGTTCAAAAGGTGGGCAAGTAAGCTGTTGCAAGACCACATTTAAATCCCACTCAGGGGCAGGCGGACGAACTGGAGGCTTAAGCAAAAGCAGGCCTCTGAGGAAGCGAGCCACCAAAGAGTGGCTTGAGAGAGACTGACCCTCTACCGGGGAGTGGTGCGCTGAAAGAGCACTAAGAGGAACTCTTACAGAATTGGATTTAAGGCCTAGGTTGGATAGGTGAAGCAGATATTGCAGTACCACTGGTACTAGGCATGAGAAAGGATCCTCGCTGTGTTGAGCACACCAGGTGGAGAATCTGCGCCACTTAAGGGCATAAGAATTTCGGGTGGACTGCCTCCTAGAGGCCAAGACCACGTCTTCCACTTCTTTAGGCAGTAGTAAAGGTGCTAGAACTACCCTCTCAGCAGCCAGGCCATCAGACTGAGGGACTGGAGGTTGGGGTGTAAGAGAGACCTCTGCTCCTGAGACAGGAGATCTGGTTGCATCCCCAGAGGAAGAGGAGTGTCCATCGCTAGTTGTAAAAGAAGTGGAAACCACGGTTGCCTTGGCCATCTGGGGGCCACCAGGATAACCAAGGCCTTGTCCCGGATCACTTTGAACAGTGTCTTGGGCACCAGAGGCGTGGGAGGAAACGCATATAGGAGGCCTGTAGACCATGGAATGAGAAACGCATCCGCTGCCAATCTGAGAGGATGCGGTTGTCTGGAGCAGAACCTGGGCAGTTGACGGTTCAGAGGACTGGCAAAGAGGTCTATGGTTGGAAGACCCCATCTGAGGAAGATCTTTTGAACCACCAGAGGATTCAATTGCCACTCGTGTGGCTGTAGGATTCTGCTCAACCTGTCTGCCAGGTAATTGTCCTGGCCAGGGAGATAGACCGCTTTGAGAAGCATGCCATGATTGACTGCCGAGGAGCACAGGTTCTGCGCTTCCTGACAGAGAAGTTGGGACCCCATGCCCCCTGTTTGTTCACATAGAACATAGCAACTTGATTGTCCGTCTGAACTAAGACGGACTGGTGAGAGAGGATGTGAGAGAAAGCCCGCAGGGCTAAGCGGATAGCTCTCAGTTCTAAGAGATTGATCTGTTGTGCGGCCTCCCAAGGAGACCACAGGCCTGGAGTGCATGCTCCCTGGCAATGCGCTCCCCAACCATCGGTTGTCATCACTTGAGAGTGGGGAGGTGCTTGAAACGGCACCCCCTGCACTAGATTCGGGAGGTGAAGCCACCACTGTAGAGAAGACGCTAGTAGCGAAGACACCCTCACCTTGTCCTTTAGGTTTCCTGTGGCTTGATGCCACTGAGTTCTGAGGGCCCACTGAGCAGGCCTCATGTGTAGACGGGCATTTGGAGTTACATGGACCGTGGAAGCCATGTGGCCTAAGAGTCTCAGGAACTGTCTGGTGGAAACCAGAGAATTGCTGTGAAATTGCCTGGCCAGATCCATCAACCTGTGGGCCCTGTCCACGGGTAAAAAGGCCTTTGCCTGAAGGGTGTCTAGTCTCGCTCCTATGAACTCCATGTTCTGCGAGGGGCGCAAAGTGGACTTTGCGAAGTTTATTACAAACCCCAGATGCTGGAGCAGAGCGACAGTGCGAAGGGTGGCTTGATTGGTCTCTTGTGGGGACTGGCCTCTGATGAGCCAGTCGTCCAGGTATGGAAAGACAAACAGTCCTTGCACCCTGAGGTAGGCCGCCACTACCGCCAGGCACTTGGTAAAGACTCTGGGGGCGGAGGTTAGGCCAAAAGGCAGTACCTTGTATTGATAATGGTTTCCTCCCACTACAAATCGAAGATATTGTCTGTGGTCTGGATGAATAAGGATGTGAGTATAAGCATCCTTTAGGTCTAAGGAGCATAGCCAATCTCCCTGCTGGAGGTAGGGCAGCAGGATTCCAAGTGTAAGCATCTTGAACTTTTCCCTCTCCAGGAACTTGTTGAGATTCCGCAAGTCTAGGATGGGCCGGAGGCCTCCAGTCCTTTTTGGTACTAGAAAATACCTGGAATAGAAGCCTTTACCTCTCAGGTGGTGGGGCACCGGTTCCACCGCCCGTTCCTTTACAAGACCTTCTATCTCCTGTAGGAGTAGGTCCCTGTGAAGAGGAAGTCTTGGAGGCTCCCCTGGAAAGTAGGAGGGGAGTACCTGGTGGAAGTGGAGGAGATAGCCCTTCTGGACTATGCTTAGCACCCAGGTCTCCCTTGTTACGGCTGGCTACCTGTGGGCATACAGGACCAGCCGGCCTCCTGTGCTGAGATGGGTCAGCTGAGGAGGAGAGGCTATGCCACTGGAGTCAAAACCCTGCTCCCTGCTGTGCAGGAGCCGGCGCTGGTGGCTTGGGGTCTTCTGCCTACAGGGCCCATGACCCTGCCCGTTGGCCTGCTGACCCTGTTGGGGAGCTACAGAGGCCTGAAAATGAGGGTATGATTTATAGGCAGATGACTTCCTCGGGTAAAAGGTTTTTTTTTCCCGAGCTCTTCTTCTTCTGAGAAGGGGCAGAGGTTTTCCTGGACAGCCTAGTCCGGGTAAGAGTCTCGGACTCGAGTTCTGCAGCCTTTTCAGCCATGGGCTTGCCAAAGAGATTTTCACCTCGGCAGGGGACATTGACCAACTTGTCCTGTAACCATGGCTCGAGGTCCGATGACTGTAGCCAGGCCTGAAGGCGTGCACCGATGCAGACCGCGGCTACTTGGGCCGAAGCCTCGAAGCCATCATAGGCTGCTCGAGAAATAAACTTCGAGCACTCTTGGATACCCGATGACAGGGCCTTGAACCTCTGCAAAGGTTCCTCGGAGAGACCAGCAGAGAACCCGGCAATCTCCTTTGCCAGGTCTCGAAGGTACATGCCCATGTACAGCTGGTAGGTCTGGACACGGCAAGCAAGCATAGAGCCCTAGAAGCACTTCTTACCGAGGGCATCCAGGTTCTGGGCCTCCCGGCCGGGAGGCACCGAGGAGTGCATCTTCTGACTCTTCAGACGATGCATGGCCGATTCCACAACCATGGAGTGGTGCGGTAATTGTGCCTTCTGGAACCAGGGGCTCTTGCGGACTCGATAGATAGAATCGACCTGCTTGCTTAAAACCGGCGTCGAGGCCGGCGCCTCCCACATGCAGAAGAGCAGCCGCTCCAGCATCGGAGGAACCGGTACAGTAAAGGCCTCCTTGGGGGGGAGAGTCATATTTCAGGGCCTCGAGCTCCTCAGCTCGAGGCTATTCATCGGGATCCATGGGGAATGCCAAGGCCTTGGCCATATCCCGCACGAAGTCCGAGAACCGGGTATCCTCCGGGGGGGACCTTCTCCGAGGTTCGTACTCCGGCGAGTCCGATGGGACACACTGGGTCCGAAAAGTGTCTGGAGACTCCTCGTCCTCTGTTTCCCAGCCAGATCCCTCGGAGGAGGAATCGAGCGGCTCCGGTTGGGCAGGCACCGATGCCATCCACCCCGACGCCGAGGGTACCGGTGTCGATGACCTCGGTCCCGAATGGGAGGCTGAGGGAGACCTTGGCCGAGGATCGACTCGAGAGTATGGACTCGAGGATCGGCTCGCCCTCCGGGGTCGACTTGGATGTTGATGTCCCAGTGGTCGGGGCAGATGCACCGGTGAGACCGGCGATCAGTGCCCGTTGCTGTTCCATGAAGGCAGCCAAGCTGCACTCCAAGGCCATCAACCTGAGTCCGAGCTCAGGAGACTCAGCAGCCCCTGACTCGGGCCCCGAAGGCATCAGGCCTGACTTCGGCTCCCCCGGAGGAGAGCCCACGAGGACTACAGTACTCACATGACCCAGGGACTCCATTTCCACACGAGGTTGTTTGGCGGGCCTCTCTGACTTCGAAGACCCGGGACGGTGCTCGGGGCTATGTGATCTGGCCCTCGAGGAGCCAGGTGCGTCCACCGACGCTGCCCTCGCGGGTTTCTTCTTCCTTCGATGTTCCCGCGAGGGAGACCCCCTCTTAGAGGAGCCTCGGCGGTGCTCGGGACCGGAGTCCTGGGACGTCGAGGCCTCTGACGAAGTCCGGGCCCGTCCAGACGCGGAGTCAGAGAAGATTCTTTCCTTCTGATGCTGCCGGCTCCTCAACACCTTCGAGGACATCTTCCCACACGGGGCACAGATCATCGGGTCATGATCGGGCCCGAGGCAGCGGAGGCAGCAGTCATGTGTGTCGGTTAGAGACATAAGTTTCTTACACCGATCACACTTTTTAAACCCGCTGGCAGCCATCGGAGGAAAAAGGGCCTCTGCAAGGTCAAGACTGGGCTGCCAGTGAAAATAGAAAAAATGGCGCGTACGCTAGTCATTAAGGACAAAAAACGAAAAATAAGATCCGGGCTCGATACCGACGTATCAGGCCCAGGCGGGAAAGGGAAACCGGCGTCGAACCAAAGAAAAAAACGGGTCCACGCAGAAAAATCAACTTTTTCCCCGGGTGAAAACGAAACATGTCCATCGGGCTCTGCGGAAAAAAGAAGACTGAGCAAGATGGTACCCTTGGGCGGGAAGGGGACTGCGCATGCGCGCTGCATTCCGAAAGGCTTTCTATGAAAGCTGGGGAAATGCTCCGCACGGGGGCTCCGTTGGCGCCGACGTCACCCATATGTGAGGACTGACTTCCTGCTTGGTCCTGGAGAAAAGGTCCTTCTCCAAAACATCCTGCAGAAAAGGCCAACAGAGATGGCACCTTGGCCGCCCCAGGAGTTAGCTGACGTACACACCAGCACTCAAGGCACCAGTACTGCAATTATGCCAGGTTGGTAGAACACCTCCGGATTCTGAGCAGAGTGGAAAACCACTGCCAGAAAGTAGCCCATACGTGCTCCTTACAGGAGCCAAGCTGTAAGCGAGAAGGGAGCCGGTTCCTCCAGGACAAGTGGTCCCTGACACAACAGGCCCGGAGACGGAGACAAATGAAGAGGTGGTGCTTGCAAGAGCCACATCAGATCTCCGAATCATGCTCTCATCTGTCAGTCTGGCACTGCCAGAATAATATTTCGCAGGTGGTGCACCATACACCAAATCATATCTCCCACTAGGAGCCATGGAGGAAATACATACAGCAGGTGATGGGCTTGGTCAGAGGTTGAGCCAGGGCATTGATGCCCTTAGACTCAGTCTCTGTGAGGCAACTGAAGAAGCAGCACACTTTGGCACTGGAGCGGGTTGCCATCAGATCTCTCTCAGTGAGACCCCAGCTGCGCATGAACAATGGAAACATCTCTTGACTCAATTCCCACTCTCTTGAAACCAGAGAGTGCCAGCTGAGAAAATCCATTTCCACAGTGGCCACCCTGGCAATGTGCAGACCCGACAAACTAGAAGGTTCTTTGCTGCCCAAGCAAACAAGACAGTCATCTCCAGGACTACCTATGGCGTTGTCCAAGCTGAGGGCCGGTAACTCAGAAGAGCCAACCTAATGGCCCTCACCTCAAAGCAGTTGATGGAACTGGAAGGAAGTGGTGTAGTCCAACAGCACTGGGCCGTTCAGCCTTGGCAGTATGCTCCCCAGCCCGACAGACTAACATCCATTGACAGAAGGGTCCATGAGCAATCATCCAGTGGTACGCCCTTCCTCAAAAGATTGAGCTGCTGCCACCACTGCAGGTTGGCCATCACCATCATTAGGAGCGGGAGCCAGAGCTCTAAACACCAAGAACTCTGGCACCATCAAGTCAGCAAGGACCGTTGGAGAGGCTGCAAAAGATCATGCACCCATGGCACCATCTTGATCATCACTGCCATTAATCTGAAGAGTGGAAGATAATCCTGGACTCTGGCAGCCTGCTGTGAACATAACTGCACTAGGCAATCCAACAGCCTTTGACTGTTTTTTTGGCAGGAATTCACTGCACACTCAAGCATCGAAATGTGCTTCCAGGAACTCTAGGGACTGGGAATGCCACAACGTCTTCTTTCCCAAAGTGATCACCCAGCAGAGACGTATCAGAAGGACACCACTTGGGGAGCTATCTGAGATGCCTCTGAAAGAGAATGGTCTCGGATGAGCCAAAAACCCAGATATAGGTGCTCAATTCCTTGGTGCCATAGCGCCACAGCCATCACCACCATGACCTTGGAGAAAGTCCTAGGGGCAGTGGAGAATCCGAATGGGAGGGTGGCAAACTGAAGGCGAGAGTCAAGCATGGCAAAACACAGATACTTTGTTGATCCCCCAGAATGGGATAAAAAATATGCTTCGGCCAAATCCAGAGATCCTAAGAACTCCCCTTGGCACACCATGTGAATCATGGATTGCAAAATTTCCATCGAGAAGCGAGATGTGCAAGCACTCGTTGATACACTTGAGGTCCAGAATAGGCCAGAATGTTCCTTCCATGTCGACACCACGAAACAGATGGAATACCTGCCCTTGCCCTAATCTTCCAGGGGAACTGGCACCACTGCCTTCAAGAGAGGCAACTTGTCAAAAGGGATCCGCCCAGCAGCCATGCAAGGGGAGAAGATGAAAGCCACCAGGATTGGCTCTTGCATTCCAGAACATAGCTGTACTGAATGGGGACTAGCACCCAGCGATCCTTGGTGACCCGGACCCATTCCTGAAGGTAGAGGCAAAAACTGCTCCCAACCGGAGAAACCAGGGAATTGGCCCCCAAACTGTCACTGTGCAGCCTGGGAGTGTCCCTCCTCTGGATGGGACTGGGTCCCTAGGCCTAAGCACTCTACGAAAGTACTGAGAACGAGCCCAAAATTCATAAACAGAGGGGAAGAACAGCTTTCCAAGCTGGCAGCGACGGGAGTCCTGAGGCCCCTGGGAGTCCAACAAGCACACCCACAAGAGGCGGTAAAAGGCTGGCTGAAAAGGAGCTCCTGCCCACTTCACAGGCCCCTTGGATCTGTCCTCCAGAAAGCAATAAGATGTTGTCTCATTCAAGTTCTTAACCAGCTTCTCCAAATCAGATCCAAGAGAAGCGTTCTTATAAGGCCAGATGGGCAACAGGGCTTTGGAAGATGAGACCGCTATCCCGTGTAAGAGCCAAGCCAATGCTGTCAACAGGGCACAATCCCTGGCCGCTAGACATACCAGACCGTACATTGCATCAGAAAGGAAGGCTAAAGCAGACTCCAAAAGAGGCGCAGAATCATCTGGTGAAACAGACTGAATCCACTGAAGCAGGGCTTGAGATGACATGCCTGCACATGCTGCCAACTGAAGAATAGCAGACGCCACAGCAAACTGGTTCTTCAACATGAATCTACCTTTCAGTCCAGAGTATCCTTTAAGGCCAATCCGCCTTCCACAGGAATAGTGGTCCGACTGGTAACTGCCATGACCTGCGCATCCACCTTGGAAATATCAAACCACACAATGCACTCCCTTCTCTGGAGAGTGTGCAACTTCTTATACACTCTTAGCCCCTTAGGCAGGGAGTTGGGGGAATCCCACTCTGACTAGAACAGGCCGTTGAGCACCTCCAGGAATAGGAAGACAGTAGTGTTTTCCACACCCCTTACAGGAGGGGATGCATCTTTGGTCCCTGCTCCATGCCTGGAGCATCCTCAAAGTTCAAGTTGGATAAGACCCTAGGAATCAATGCCTTCAGTTCCTCCTTCCAGAATAGGTGGATAACATTGCCTCCTCACAGTCCTCTGAAGGCAAGAATACTTCTTCATCCACATCAGAAATCTGAATCCAAACCACAGTCACAATCTCGGACAGATCCCAGCTATTCCCCATCTTCAGGGGTACCCTTTGCCAGGGATTCTTAGCCAAAGGCAATTGAACAGGGCTTCCACTCTCAACCTACCTTTCATGAGACTGTGCTCAGGGGGACCCAGAGGCCGCAGGGTCTGAATTTCCACACCAGAATGACCAAGCCTGTTGTAAAAAGGAAAAAAATTCTGGGAAGGACAATCTGTACTCCGGAAGATCTCTCATGAAAATGAACCCCCCCTACATCAGGGGACCCAGTCGCCATCAATACCCTAAAGGAAAGGGAGCAGTGCACAGGCCAATGGGTCCTGGAACCTCTGGCCAACTGGTTATCTTTACCCACAGTGTCAACCGCCACCACCTGTCCTTAGGCAGGCAAGGCCAGACTAAGGGCATACCCCGGCGCAGAGGGAGGGGGCAATCCCTCCAGGGACAACTCAGGAGCTGCCATGCTAGAAGAACAGAGTCTAGAAGCCGGAGATGAGGCACCACACTTGCCACAAGCCAACCAATGATTCCTAGAAGACGACATAAGAGTTAATGGAAGTATCACAACAGCGCATGCTAAGACTCAGCATCTTAAAGGCACATGTTAACTGTGCTTTTACTACAATGAGTGTTACAGGCCCTAGGGTAGGAACACATATTGGAGCCACTTACAGATCACACAATGTTTAGGCGCACAATAGAAGAAAACACTAGTAGTGGGTGCAGAAAACGACGGGAAACTCCCACACCGTGCCAGCAGTCACCAGTGGTCTACCCCGAATTGCATTCCACACATATGGAATTGGGAGCCCCAACAAGGACAGTGATGAGGTCAAGCCTTGGTACTCGCCCCGTGACAGCCTCAGGCAGTGGATCCATGCCAGCTCAGCTCTACTCCCCTGATACTGTTACACTGCATTTAAGGTGGCTGGCAGGCAGATCCCTCTGAAAGCCTTCTGCAATCTTCGGGAGAAAGCAGGAGGGAACAGAAGAGGAGGGAGGAAGAGTTGAGGTTGTGTGAGGCTGCTGCACTCTTCCAGATCCTTCCAATTTCTGACTGCTCAACAGGCTCTTATCATGATAAGCACATGGAGCTGAACCAATTTTCCCCCCTATGGCTACCGAAAAAACCGCAGTCTAGTGGAGCTTCCCACGTCACGCTCAAGTGAATCACCCACAAGGTGGTCATTCATGAGCATTTAATCAATCTTTTCTTCTCAATCTTCAGAATTTTCTTCAGAAAGGAGAAAGCATAATTACTCACCTGTAACAGGTGATCTCCGGGAACAGCAGGAATTTAGTCTTCACATATGTGTGACGTCAATATCAATGGAGCCCGCACAGGAATGCTCCCCAGCGTCCAATTGAAAAGCTTTTGGGAGCACTCCATTGCACCTGCACGAATGCCTTCCTGCCTTCTCAACTCCTCAGTTGAGTTTGTAGCTGAGAGAGAAAGAGAACCCTACAACTCCTAGAGGGTCGTGAAGACTAAACTTTATCTCCAGGAACAAGTAGGAATGTAGTCTTCACATATGGGACTACCTAGCTCCCAGATGTCAGATGAAGTGACTTCAGAACTGGTGGAAGTTTGCATCGGAGTAGGCCTGATGAGGTCATGGATCCCACATGGATTTCTGGTATCACCAAAGTCTGGGACGGAGGGTAGGAGTTGCCTCTAAGTCTGAAAGAGGTGCTGGAACACAGCCTGCCCAAACATGGCATCCCGACGGGAGTCCTTGTCCAGACAATAATATGCAACAAAGATATGGACGGAAGACTAAGTTGCTACATTGCATATCTCATCAATGGCAATAGTGCTTAGGTTTGCCATTGAGGTTGCCATGGCACAAACGTTGTCAGCTGTGACATGCCCTTCCAGGGAGAGTCCTGGTTTGTCATAGGCGAATGAGATGTAGTCCACTATCCATCTGGAGAGCATGCATTTAGATACAGGGAGACCCAGGTAACTAGGGTCAAAGGAGATGAACAGTTGGGAGGTCTTGCGGTGCTCTCAAGTTCTTTGGAGATAGAAAGCCAACACAGGCTTGCAATCAAGAGTGTGCAGATTTGCTTCTGCTCGAGACACATGCAGTTTGGGAAAGAAGACTGGAAGGAAAATTGACTGGCTTAAATGAAAAGGAGACACCACCTTTGGCATAAAGTGGGGTGAGTCCCAAGAATGACTGTCGTGGTGGAACCGGGTATAGCGTAGTTACTCACCTGTAATAGGTGTTCTCCAGGGACAGCATGAATCAGTCCTTACATATGAGTGACGTCGGTACCGACGGAGCCCGTGCGAAGCATTTCCCCAGCTTTCAAAGAAAGCCTTTGGGAATGCCACTATGCATGTGTGGTCCCCTTCCCGCCCAAGGGTGCCATCTTGATCAGTCAGATGACACAGCTCAGGCAAAAGACAAAAAAATACCAAGGACAATGGGCAACTCCAAGGGGAAGTGGGTGAGTTGTGAGGACTGATTCCTGCTGTCCCTGGAGAACACCTGTTACAGGTGAGTAACTACGCTTTCTCCAGGAACAAGCAGGAAGTCAGTCCTCACATATGGAAATCCCCAGCTACAGGCTACCGAGGACCTGTAGAAAAGCACCACGGTGAGCTGTGAGCAGTCACTGGTAACCGAAGACAGCCCAAGGACCCCGGGAGACCACGCTCCCAGTAGCTGTAGAAGGGTCAGAAGGCAGAAGTTGCTTAAACCCCAAACAAATTACAGAGTATGGCCTGGCCGAAGGGGCTTTCCCGATGGGACTCCCTCTCCAAGTAATGTGTCGCAAAGGTGTTAGCCAAAGACCAGGTTGTGGCTCGCCAGATGTCCACCATCGGCATGGAGCGCAGGTGGGCCACTGCCCTTGCACGAACACCATGCGACGTGACTCGGCAGTCCAGGGGCAGCCCGGCCTGAGCCTGGGCAAAGGCGATGCAATCCGCCACCCAGATGGAAAGGGTCTGCTTAGTGACTGCGAGCCCCATGTGGACAGGGTCATAGGAGACGAAAAGCTGCTCAGACCTGTGGTGAACCTGCGTACGCTGCAGATAGAAGGAGAGAGCCCTCCTGCAGTCAAGGGTATGGAGGACTGCTGACGCCCGGTCGGTGTGAAGCTTCAGGAAGAAGATCGGCAGTACTATCTGCTGGCTGAGGTGGAAATCCGAGACAACTTTTGGGAGAAACTTGGGGTGCGTTCGAAGAACCACCCGGTCCCTTAGAATCTCATGTAGGGCAGCAGCCATCAGAGCCTGAAGCTCACTGACCCTCCGGGCCAAGGTGAGGGCCACCAGAAAATCCACCTTCCAGGAAAGGTGACAAAGCGAGCAGGATGCCATCGGCTCGAAGGGCGGCTGAGTTAGCTGCGTGAGGACGATGTTGAGGTCCCACTCCACCGGAGATGGCCGAATGGGGGGCTTGGAAAGAAGCAGCCCGCGCATGAAGTGGGAAACCAGTGGTTGACCCGAGAGAGGTCCACCCCCAACAGGGTGGTGGTTTGCCTAGATAGCGCTCAGGTGGACCCAGACTGAGTTGGACTTCAAACCCGCCTGCGAGAGATTGAGCAGGTACTGCAGGACCAAGTGGATGGGGCAAGAGAACGGGTCGGCCCGTATCTTAGAGTACCACACCGAGGACAACGCCATTTAAAAGCGTAAACCCTCCTAATCGAGTCTTTGCACGAGGCCAGCAGTATGTCTTCAACTTCTACCGAGAGATGAAGGACTACAGCGACCCGCTCAGCCTCCAGGCCGTGAGAGATAAGGACCTCAAGTTCGGGTGAAGACCCTCCTCCTGCGTCAACAAGCCTGGCGCGTTGCCCAGGGGAACCGGAGACTCCGATGAGAGATGATGTAGCAGCGCGAACCAGAGCTGTTGAGGCCCCATCCCGCTGTATTTTGAGAAGAGTTTGTGCTATGAGCCGAGTGGGGGGAAATGCATACAGAAGGCCGTGCATCCACGACAGGAGGAAGGCATCGGGGGCTTTCCTGTTCGGGTGGGGAACTGGGCCGCAGAACTGTGGGAGCTGTGAGTTCGTCAGGCTGGCGAAGAGATCTAGGACTGGAGTCCCCCAATGTCTGAACAGCCGCTGCGCTGTCTGCGGGCAGAGGCGCCACTCGTGCGGCTGGAGGAGCCGGCTTAACCTGTCTGCCAGGATGTTGTCCTGGCCTGGGAGACAGGTGGCCCGTAGGGCTATGCCCTGGTGAACCGTGAAGGACCACAGGGATACCGCCTCCAGGTAGAGGCTGTAAGAGCCGGTGCCCCCTTGCTAGTTCATATAGAATATTGCTACTCTGTTGTCCGTCTGGACGAGCACCACCTGGTGGGGGAGACCCTTCCTCTGGAAGAAAAGCTTTTTGCCATGTTGCTTCTTCCGTGGGAGGAAGTCCTTCAGGAGAGATGGGTACGAGTGACGTACTCCGTCTCAATCTCTGCTGCTTTGTCCTCCATTGGTTTGCTAAACAACTGCTCGCCCAGGCACAGGACATTGAGCAGTTTCTCCTGGACCCATTGTTCGAGATCCAAGGATTAGAGCCAAGCCTGTCACCTGGCCCTGATACCAGCAGCCACTACCTGAGCGGAGGACTCGAAGCTGTCATATGCAGCGCAAAAAAGGTACTTTGAACAGTCCCCCACTGACTTTAGGAGGGACTGGAAATGGTGGAGGTAATAACCGTCGAGGTCCACCTGAAAACTTCCAAGCTCCTTCATGAGGTCGCAAAGGAACATATCTATGAATAGCTGGTAAGCCTGGATGTGGCACGCCAGCATGGAGCCTTGGTAGGCCTTACGCCCGAGGCATTGAGGGCACGAGATTCTCTACCCAGCAGGACCGAAGAGTGGGTTTTTGGGCTCTTTTGCTTCTGCAAGGCAGATTCCACTACCACCGAGGTACGAGGAAGCTGGGCCTTCTGGAAGCCGGAACCTTACTGGACCCTGTACATGGTGTCCAGCGCTTGCTGACAATGGGAATGAACGCAGGCGTCTCCCATATATGGAGGAGCAGCCGGGCTAGAATAGGCGGAACCGGGAGGGATTCCCTCAGCAGGACCTCGTACTGTAAAGTATCGAGTTCCTCTTAATGGGGCTCCTCCTCGGACTGCGTGGAGAGTGCTAGGGCTTGAGCCACGTCCTGCACAAACTCCAGAAAGGTGTCGTCTTCGGGGGGAGACCGCCGTTTCTGAACTGGCAGGGAAGGGTCCGAGGGGAGGTCCCCATTCAGGGGAAGTGTCCCCTTCAGACTCCCAGCTCGAGAATTCTGAGGAAGACTCAGAGCTAGGATGCCTAGTAGAGCCTGTGCCTTGCGTTCGGCTCCCAAGGCCGAAGCCTGCCTGGAGCCGGAGGCACTAACTCGAGAAGATCTCGCACCTGAAGACCAGGATGGAGATCGAGACCTCTGCTGGGATCCCTCACAAGGCCCTGGCTCTCGGGGGTTGTCATGGCAGTCTGGGGAACCATCACAGGCGTCACCCTCGAGGTCTCAGGGTGCGTGCCAGCTGGGCAGAAAGGAAGGCAGAAACGCTGCACTCCAGTGGCAGCATTCGGGCCTCTCACTTGGGAGTGGGGCCCTGCGATGCAGACGTGACCGGGTCGGGAGGAGAGGGGGTCATCGACGGGACGACCCTCGAGAGACCGAGTGCCATCGCCAGAGGCCTCCATATTGGCTCCTTCTCTGACTCTTAGGACTGCCGAGGGGGGCTAAGGGACCGAGCGCGAGAATGCTCATGCTTGTCCGGAGTCCCCAACAGGGTCCTCGAGGCCTTCTTCTTCTTCCACTCCCTTTCGGGAGACCCTTGCTCAGAGTGATGCCGGGACCATGGAGCGGCCGCGGGGTGACCCCAAAGGCTGAAGGTCGGTGGAGCAGGAAGCTACCGGGGACACCGTGGCTGTCTTGCGAAAAATATTGTCCAGCTTCTGCCTTCAGCTCTGGGTGGCCTTGGAGGACATCTTTTTAAAAAGGGAGCAGAGCCACAGGTTGTGATCAGCTCCTAGGCCCCTAAGACAACAGTCGTGGATGTCCATGAGCAACATATTCTTAGAGCAACTGTCCACTTTTTGAAACCAGACGCCATGGGGGCAAAAAGAATTCCTGCAAGGTCGAAGACCTTTGGCTCGGCCAGCGGTTGAAAAGGGACCGAAAACGTGCTGGAGAAAAAAAATGAAAAAACAACAAAATCCCGGGGCCCACTGCCGAAACAAGGGCACTGGGGATGGTGGGAAGAGGACCAGAAACCCGGAATTAGAAAAAAGTTTGAAACTTTTTCTCGAGGTATAGGATGTGCGTCCGAAGGGCTCCATGGAAAAAGGGAGACTGATCAAGATGGCACCCTTGGGCGGGAAGGGGACCACTCATGCATGGTGGCATTCCCAAGGCTTTCTTTGAAAGCTTGGGAAATGCTCTGCTCAGGCTCCGTCGGTGCCGATGTCACCCATATGTGAGGACTGACTTCCTGCTTGTTCCTGGAGAAAGGGTATGTCCGCCACTAAAGCCTGAAGCTCACTAATGCATGTAGCTGAAGTGAGAACAATTAGGAAAATAACCTTCAAAGACAGGAACTTTAGTGAGGTCATGGCCAGTGGTTCAAAGGGCGGCTTGAGAAGCTGCACTAGAACGACGTTAAGGTCCTAAGCTACCGGAGGTGGCTTAATGGGCGGTTTGGATAGGAGAAGACCTCTCATGAAACAGGTCACTAGCGGTTGAGAAGAGATTGGCTATCCATCCAGTAGGTGGTGAGAGGCTGCAATTGCATCGAGGTGGACTCTCACAGAGTTGGTCTTCAGATCTGTCAATGACAAATGGAGGAGATACTGGAGGAGTGAATCCACTGGAGCCGAAAAGGGATCGAGATCCTTCTGAGAGCACCAGACAGAAAATCTTCACCACTTGAAAACATATGAACGTCTGGTGGAGGGCTTCCTAGAAGCCAATGTAATCTTCTTAACCTTTTGGCTAAGGTCAAGATCCTGGAAAGCTATGCTCTTAGCAGCCAAGCTGTGAGATGGAGAGACTGTGGATTGGGATGGAGTAGTGAGCCGTCGTCTTGGGAGAGGAGATCAGGGGCAGATCCCAATCACAAAGGTTGAGTCTGAGTCAAACGTAGTAGCAGAGGAAACCACAGTTGCCTCGGCCAGTAGGGGGCTATGAGTATCATGGAGGCCCTGTCTGACTGAAGCTTGGGAATGAGGGGTATAGGAGGGAAAGCGTAAAGCAGACCCCAACCCCAGTGAAGGTGGACGGCATCCACTGATTGACTGGTGGATGTTGGAGTTCTCATGCAGAAGAGAGGAAGCTTGGCATTTTGGAGAGTCGTTAACAGATCTATATCTGGGGTTCTCCAAGTCTGGATGATGTAGGACGTTGTATCCGGATGCAGAGACCATTCGTGGGGAAGATGTGACTCACTCTGTCTGCCAAAACATTGGTCTCCCTGGCAGGTACACCGCTTGGAGGTGTTTTTGATGAGCAATGGCAGTAGCTATAGCGCCTCCACACAGAAGGCCCAGGAGCCTGTTCCTCCCTGCTTGTTCACATAGAACAGGCATGTCCAACTTCGAACAGGTCGTGATCTACTTTTTCCGGCCAAAAGTGCCGGTGATCTACCACCATGAAAATTAAGTTCAAATTAGTTTAAAATTAAATTTTAACCCAATAAGGTTGGAGGATGCCCCCCCCCCCATTTTTAATGAACCTTCTGTCATTTACTTGGATGTGATCAGCTGTTAAGCAAATTAAGCAAAAACAAAAGAGAGAGACGAAGATCCAGTAAGAACTGTGAGGGGAAATGGAAAGTACATTTTTTCTTAAAGTTTTATTGAGTAATAACTTTCTTTAACTTTTATTGAGTAATTTGTATTAAATTTAGGTCGAGTATTGATCCAGGCTGATCTTGCACAATCTTTAATATTTCGCTCTTGCTCATTAGTGAGACGTCTGAGCCTGCATTTCATCCACCAGCTTTTTGAAGTTGGGTGAATATTGCGTGAGGGCCATTCTCAGGGAATCCTGGAGATGTTCATCTGTCATGTTGGAACATTGTGTACTCTGTCATTTTCAGATGGGAAAATGCAGATTCACACAAATAAGTTGAACCGAAACAGGAGTGTACAGCTTCACTGCATCTTCTCAAGTTGGGAAATTTGTCTCTAGGCACTAGCTTCCAAAACAATTCTTGCTCAGCACGGGTCTTGAGAAAAATGTCATTTTTAAGGGTTAATATTTTGTTTTCAAGAGATTGCTTGTTCAATGAGTAATTTTTACTGATAGCAGCTGCAGTTTCTTTAATGTCCACATCTACTTTGAATGGGTATGACAAGTACTTCCAAAAAATTGGAACAGTTGTGAAGTGACAGAATCTATTTTCGAATTCCTGGATAACAGAACAGATTTGTGTCACATACAGTACTTCTTGTTCTGAAAAACAAAATGTGGATATTGTCCCAGATGGTCCTGTGTATTAGGAAAATGATCAAAAGTTGTTTGCAAGGTCAGTCATCATTAGCTTAAATTTGCTCTTGTAGGATGAAACTGTACTCATCATCTCGCCAATGCATTTGTTTTTACCTTGTTCAAGGTTCATATCACTTAGTTCGCCTGTAAAGTCAGCGAGAAATGCCAGCTCACATAACCACTCCTCATCTTCCAACTCTGCTTGGTCATCTCCCCTCTCCTTCAAAAAACTTCTTATTTTATTCAGCATATCACAAAATCTTTGCAGAAATTTGTGCCTACTTAGCCACCTTACATCTGTGTGCAAAATGATTTCCGCTGCTCCTTCATCAAGAGTAAGATTGAAAAGCCGTCTTTGAAGTGATCTTCCACGAACTGAATTTACAATTTTGAAAGTGATGTCCATGACAGTTTTTGTATTGAGTCTCTTGCTTGCCAAAACTTGCTGGTGAATGATGCAGTGGTAAGAAAGGACATCTGGGAAGTCGTCATGCTGTCTACAGGGGCTATGAAACTGTTAACCTCACCTGTCATTGCTCTTGCTCCATCAGTAGTGATGGAAACAAGTCTATGCAATGGAAGATTACACTTTGTCACAAAAGAATGGAAAGAACTGAATATTTCCTGACCGGTAGTTTTCCCTTTTAAAGAAATCATTCCAAGTAGTTCTTCTTTAACAAAGTCTTCAAAACCCATCCGGATAAAGACTAGTAACTGGGCTATGTCTCTTATGTCTGTAGTGTGGTGATGAAAGCCCTTTGGAAAGCATGGAACTGGATGAAAATCCTGAATTCCCCATAGAAGTGAATGGCAGTGCACATGTGAAGGGGAATTACAGCCCAGGTCATAAGCAAAGTCAGCTCCCTGCAAGAGTCAGACCACGCCCTAGCTCAGGGGTGGAGACAGGATTCCCTGCTGATTGGTCACATGGGGGCAGAGAGCAGGGAAGGCCCAGCAGGCAGCAGTGGTTAAAAACACGTGTAAAGCAAAGGAAGACAGAAGCACCCAGGGAAGCGTGGAGAGAACCACCCAGGGAAGCACGCAGAGCAGCCCAAGCTAGCTGCAGAGAAGCACTTGGAGAGGCAGAGGCAGTGGCATTCTCAGGCTGGAGCCCGGACACAGATACAGACCGGGAGGAGGAAGAGACAGAGCCAGCAACTGAAGGCAGAGGCACGAGTGAATGGAGGAGAGCTGGACGTCAGGCAAGGAACAGGAACAGCTGTGAGAG
Organism: Ichthyophis bannanicus; assembly: GCA_033557465.1. Lineage (NCBI taxonomy): Eukaryota > Metazoa > Chordata > Amphibia > Gymnophiona > Ichthyophiidae > Ichthyophis > Ichthyophis bannanicus. Next base: position 648,279,108 of record CM066032.1, read on the forward strand.
ATGGAAAGGTGGGAGAGAAAGGAAAGAAGCTGAAGCAGTGCTAGGCTGGAAGAGAAGGCCAGAGAAAATCTCTCCAGAAAGCAGCTACTTCAGAGGGACTGGAGTAGGACAGAAGGAGCCTGCATTTCAAAGCCTGGAGAGACCCAGGAGGAAAGAAAGCAGTGCTTATGTAAAGAAACAGCCTCAAGGTAAAGCCAACACTTTCATTTCTGATAATATAGCAGAAAGACAATGTGCTAGTTTTAAAGGGCAGGAAGTTGAGCCCTCACCTCCCACGATTAAGAAGTGGATAGAAAGCTTATCAGATGTTAAAGGCCGTAGCTCTGATAACAGTGAAGCCTGTGAGACCTCTAAGCTAGAGGCATTAAGGAAGCTATTCTCTGAAGAGAAGTTTTACTCCCCTAAGTTAAAAGTGCCAACAAGGGCTGAGTTGCTGTGGAGCCAATTTCTGGAGTTCCTAAAAGAAAGGAAGTTTGAGGAAGCTCCTAATTGTGAGAGAGACTCTGTTTACCCTAATGATAGTGAGGGAATGCAAATAGATACATGTGTGCCTAACTTTGAATATTTGCCTATGCCCATGGATTGTTCTTTGGCACAAAGAAAGAGTTCTACAGTTGTGAACAAGAACAGAGAGTCTGAAAACCCTATAGGAAAATAGGAGCAGTTCTTACCTTTATTGAAGGAAGCTAATTCTGTGTTTAGTGTATCACTGGCTGAAGTAAAGAAGCAGTGAGGAACTGTGTGCTTGTAAAGGAAACCCAGCTGTGACAAAGTTTGTTGGAATTCTGCTAATTGACCACACGGGGCAGTCCCCGGTGTGAATGTGTAAGAAAGCAGAACAGCTGAAGTGAAAAGGTTTTTGTTTGTTATTCTCCCTCTGGTTTAAATCCTGATTTCATCTTTTTCATTGGAGATGTATCCTACTGCCTTAGTTGTGTATGAGCCCTAGCATATTTTGGAAATCCCCACAAATAAATTTTCTTGCATGCCTTACCACCGACTCAAATGCATTATTTCCCTCGAGGAGTAAAGAGTACTACAAGGCCCAGAATCCTCTGGTGTCTTTAAAGAACTTTATTCCAAAAGGACATACAAGGCTGTCCTCCAGGCTGTAAGCCCCTGGGCCCAGCTGGAGGCGTCACAGTAGATTCATCCAGTTGGAGTGAGAAAGCAACACAATTTGAAACATCCTCCAACAATTGTTCAGTTGTGTCTACACACATCTTTTCTATTCGCCGCACGATGGTGTTTCTTGACAATTGTATCTTTATCTTTATCTTTATCTTTATTAAAATTTGATATACCGCTTGGGCAATAGCATTAAGCGGTGTACAATTAAAAATAATTTGCACCTCAAACCAGGAAAAGAACGCCAAAGGTAGACAGGAAAGCCAGTAGGGGAAAGAAATAGATAGCACACAAGAGATTGTTCAACAAGAAATCATAAAAATTTACAAGTAATTTTACGTAGACAGAGTAGTATCAAATCATACCAACAATCATAAGAAATAAGGTAACTAACCAGTAGACAACATATGGGTTGGGACATACATACATACAAACAGGCCAGTTAGGGGGGAATGTCAGTGGGCAAATCAAAGGCTTTCTGAAAGAGGTAGGTTTTAAGGGACGACTTAAACTGGTGGTAGGAGGGTTCTAAGCGCAGTGAGGTAGGTAACATGTTCCATAGTGAATAGCACATCTTGAATAGCAGCTATGATCTCTTTCTTATTTTTAAATCCTTCAAAAAGATTGTCAGCTGCTTCAAGAAAACAATCTTTTACAAATTCCCCTTCAGTGAAAGGTTTGCATTTCTTTGCGATCAGGTTGCTGACCTTGAAGAATGCTATGGTTGCATTGACCGAATGTGACCTTGGCTTCGCCATCAACTGTTGCTGAGTAGCCAATTTCGATTTAAGTTCTTTGAGCTTCAGTTTACGAATTTCACTTTTGGGTGGAAAATCAGCATCAAACTTATTGCTATGCAGAGCCTTATAATGACGTTCCAGATTACCCTTTTTGGGCAAGGATACTGGGGCATTACAAATTAGACAACACCACTTTTCTTTCACCATGATGAAGAAGTAGTCCATTTCCCATTCATCATGAAAGTGGTGGGTTTTGCTCTTCTTTGGAACACTCATCTTCGCTATACTAGGGTGGCTGGATGTAAGAAGGCCAAGTCTGCTAAGTTAGTATAAACACTGGCTGAATCTGGTCCAAAACTGTCACTGTCCCAAAGTATTAAAGATCAACAGGAATTGAAGACCTCTGGATGATGTGCAATACAAGGACTGGAGATGCCAAAACCACACATGCAGTTCTAAAAGTAAAAATAAGAATTCATTATACTGGCACCAATAATCAAATACCACCAAACAATCATCAAAAAAACTCAAACACCTGTCCAGCAAACCAGATAAAATCAAATACCACCAAACAAGTTCAAATACCACCACACTCGATTTAATAAATTCTGCACACAATGTAGAATCAACGCAAAGGCTAGGCAAAATAAAATTGCAGTGTAGAATCAACACAAAGGCTAGGCAAAATAAAATTGCAGAGGCAAGCAAAAGTCACAGTGGTTTGAACCAATTCGAAGGCAAGGCATAGGCAAGTTAGAACAAAATTGGAAAAGCCCGCCAAAATCACCAAATTCTTGACACTTTGTTGTGTCTGCCCGAAAACGTTTAATGAAAGCGAACTATAAAGCGACCAACGACCAGCACACAACACAACTAATATGGCAAGCGTATTCAGGTAAAGCCCGGGCAAATGGATATCGCCCGGTATATAACACACATCTAAGGGGTATTGGGGTGGGGGCAGGAATGGGTGATTCTGAGAGGCAGGAGACCAGGTATGATGCCGGGCCTGTGGCGTCTCATTAAGGGGCGCAGGCGGCAACCCCCTGGGGTACCCACAAACTATTGGCACGAAAACAACAAGCACCCCCAATACACCCACAGGCAAGATTCCCGCAGGCAGGGAAAAAAGACAGGCAAAGGATCAGCAGCAGCGGCAAGCCCTCGGCAGATGATCTGCCGGCATGAGCTCTCTCCTAGCGACGGGGCAAGCTGCTGGAGAGATGGAGCCAAGTGGAGCTGGTGATCTACAGGTAGATCGCGATCTACCTGTTGGAGATGCCTGACATAGAACATGGCAACCTGAATGTCTGTCCTGCTTGGACCTGTTGTGCCCTGAGGTGGTATTGAAACACCCTGAGGACATTCCAGATAGCTCAGAGTTCCAGGAGATTGATCTGGAGTTGCGACTCTTGCGTTGTCCAGAGCCCCTATATAATCAGGTTGACCAGGTGAACTCCCCAACCCAATTTGGAGGCATCTGTCGTTAGGATGCATTGAAGTGGAGTCATCTGAAAAGGTGACCCTACGAGCAGGTTTTCAGTGGTTAGATGGGCAGTGACTTGGATCCTGTCATGGAGACCACCCGAGGCCTTCTTCCACTGGGAGGCCAGAGTCCATTGGGCTATCCGCATATATAGTTGGCCATATGGAATGACATGTACTGTAGAGGCCATGTGCCCTAGCAGTTGCAGCATATCTCGGCCTGTCAGATAGTCTCATAGGAGCGTCAGGGACGCTAGTTCGACTAGACAGACACAGCGGAGCTGGGGCAGGAATGCCCTGGGCTGTTGGGTGTCTAGTAGGGCTCTGATGAACTCTAGTTTTTGAGTTGGAGCGAGGTGGGACTTTGGGAAGTTTGTCACAAAGCCCAAGTGTTGTAGCACTGTGATAATACAATGCAAGGAGAGCAGTACCTCTTTGGAGATGTCTGCTTTTATTAGCCAGTCATCTAAGTAAGGGAAGACTAATATCCCCAGAGTTCTTAGGTATGTGGCTACGACCTCCATGCACTTTGTGAAGACTCTTGGGACAGAGGCGAGTCCGAAGGCGAGGACTCTGTATTGGTATTGTTTTCCTTGAAAAGTAAAACAAAGAATCTTCCTGTGTCCCGGGTGGATGAGGATATGTGTGTATGCTTCTTTTAGAACTAGAGAATAGACCCTGTCCTGACTATGGAGGTAGGGAAGAATTGTCCTGAGGGAGATCATCTTGAACTTTTCGTGGACTAGAAACTTGTTGAGATTTCTGAGGTCCAGAATGGGCCTGTACCCTCCTGTTTTCTTTGGGATGAGAAAGTAGGGAGAGTAGAAGCCCATTCCCTGTTGGTATGTGGGGACTTCTTCTATGGCACCCTTAGACATAAGAGACGACACCTTGTCCTGTAGGAGAGCAGCGAGTAGGGGTTGTGTTTGATATTCCCCCTTGAAAGTGGAGGGGGGCAGAGACTGTACCCTTCCTGGACTATGGTTAGTGTCCACTGCTCTGAGGTTATGAGGTGCCATCTGTGGGCGTAGTGACACAATCTGCCAGCTATGTGGAGGGGGTGGGATTCCTCCAAAGGCAGGGTGGCAATGCTCTCTAGGAAAGAGTCAAAAAACAGGCGCAGACTGTGGCTGCGGAGCTGAATGAGATTTAGCAACTTGTGGCTTCTTCTGTTGCTTAGGAGGCTGCTGCCTCTTTTGTGGGGCCTGACCCTGGTACTGAGAAGTAGGTGGATAAGAAGAGAAGAACTTTTTATTGTAGGAAAGGCTTCTTTGCAGATGTCTTTTTCCTAGCAGGGTCAGCTGTGACTCTGGACAGTCTCTTTAGAGTAGTGTTCTCTGACTAATTGAGATGCCTCATCTTGCCAGTCTTTGCCAAAGAGGATCTCCCCTGTGCAGGGTATGTTGCCCAGCTTATCTTGAACTCACTGTTCAAGATCAGAGGCCTGAAGCCATGTAATTCTACAGGCCCCAATGCATAAGGCTGTGACCCTGCTTGTACATTCAAAGGCATTGAAGGTGGCCCTATTGACAAATTTGGGCACATTTAGGCTATGCTTGACTAGGGCAAGATAGTCTGCCCTCTTGTTATCTGAGAGGACAGGAGCAAAGGCCTTGAGATCCCTGGATACCTCCTTGAGGACCATTCCCATGTAGAGAATATAGGAGTTAATCCTGGCTGAAAGTATGGATGCCTGGAAGCATCAGCGCCCAAAGGCATTGAGAGTCCTCGATTCCCTCCCTGGAGGATTTGAGGAGTGAGTCTTCAAACTTCTGATACAGCGCATCACTGATTCAACCACCATGGAGTGGTGTGGAAGCTGTAGCTTTTGGAAGCTCGGACAATCCAGTACCCGGTCCATGGTATTGAGTCAATGACTTCTGATCAACTTTGTGTTTCCTTACCATTCCCCCTAGATATATCCCTATTTACACCTACTGTGTTGTCTGTCTTGACTAGACTGTAAGCTCTGATGAGCAGAGACTGTCTCTTACATGCCTGTGCAGTGCTGCGTACGTCTTGCAGAGCTATACAAATGCTCAGTAGTAGTAGTAGACTGTAAGGTGAAACTGTAAGAGGAGTCTCCCACATACGGAGCATAAGATCATGCAGGATGCGGTGCACCGGCAGAGTGGCTGTCTCCTTTGGTGTTGTTGGGTATTGGAGGATCTCCAATTCCTCTGCTCTTGGCTCCTTTTCTGATGTTATGGTGATGGAGAGACCCTTAGCTAGGTCTGGAATGAATTCCTGGAAGGACATGTTTTCTGGAGGCAACATGCATCGCATCTTGCAGCAGGAAAGGCTCCAGGGCCGCCAGGAATCGAGTGATTCTGCATCTGAAACATTGGAATTGGAGGAATCGAAGTATTGACGGGCACGGTGCTTGGCCGAAGCTCAATGCTGGCACTAATGCTCCAAGGTATTGTCCTCTGTAAGCTACCTGGGCTGGGTACCGGTATCAGCAATAGTCTCAAGAGAGGGCATGGGTGGTAGCTAAGTCGATACCATCTGCATGGGCGTAGCTGCCACCGGTGTCTATGTTTGTACCGGTACCAATGGGGCAGTGCCTGGCGCAAACTGTTTTATAGGTACCGAGGCTGCCAAGAGAGCTGCCAAGCTCCATTCGATGGCCAGTATGCGCTGGTCCATCGATGTTGCCGATGCTTAGGTATCAGTGGTGGGTACTTGTGCCACCGTCCCGGAGCATGGCACCAGTAACTCTCTGGAGGTCAAAGCCTCGGGAGCATCCTGGGACCCTTTGATGGTTTTGGAGGACAGAGCCTCCCACCGGGGCTGTTTGGCAGGCTGATCCTCCTCCAGGGTAACGCCCGAGGGATTTTGATGCTTGGAAAGAGATCTACCTCTAGAAGTTTTCTCCTTCGATGAAGACTTGGGTGTGGACTTTGCCAATACCTGATGACCCATGGGAGAAGGATGAGGCCCTCGATGTGGAAGCCAAGGACAGTGCGTCCGAGAGAAAAACTGTCCCAAGATTAGAGGCCTGGTTCTGTAGGCCTCTCCGTGTCATCTTTTGACAAAGGGGACAATCTTTTTGGATGGTGGTCTGGGCTGAGACATTTTAAGCACCAGTCATGGGTGTCAGTCACTGAAATGTGCTGGCATATTTAGGACATTTTTGGAAACCACTAGTTGGTTTCTCAATACCGTTGTATTGGAGGCTTAAGGCCTAAGATATTGTCGAGGCACCTGAAAGAGCAGCTACTCACCTGTAAAAGGTGATCTCTGGGAACAGCAGGAATTTATTCTTCACATATGGGTGGCATCGGTACAGACGGAACCCACACGGGTATGCTCCCCAGCGTCCAATAGGAAAGCTTTTGGGAGCATCCTACTGTGCCTGCATTGCTGCCTTCCCAACTCTTCCTCCTCAGTTGAGTTTGTAGCTGAGAGAAAAGGAGAGAAAAATAAAACCTAGGGGAGGAAGTTGGGTTGAGAAGACTAAATTTCTGCTATTCCCGGAGATCACCTGTTACAGGTTGAGTAAAGCTTAGTTACTCACCTGTAACAGGTGTTCTCCGGGGACAGCAGGAAGTCAGTCCTCACATATGGGATTCCCCAGCTACAGACTACCGAAAGCCCACAGAGAAAAATCACAGTTACCCTCAAAGGGAGTCGTGAGCAGCAGCAATTGAGTCAGCGGATATGGACTACAGTATACAGCGTCTAAGGGAAACCAGCACTCAGTAACCTGAACACAGAAGGGTCGGACGGTAGGAGTGGCCTAGACCCCAAAAAGATTATGGAGCACAGCCTGGCCAAAGGTGCTGCCCCATCAGGACTCCTTCTCCAAGCAGTAATGGACTGCGAAGGTGTGAACTGAAGACCAGATTGCGACCCAGCAAATGTCCAGCATCGGGACGGAGTGCAGGTTTGCCACAGAGGCCGCCATGGCCCTAACACAGTGCACCGTGACCCAGACTTCCAGGGGAAGCCCCACCTGCTCGTAGGTGAGGGCGATACAGTCCGCCACCCAAGTAGACAAAGTACGTTTGGGTCACCGCCTCCCCCAGCCTACTGGGGTCATACGAGACAAAAAGCTGAGAAGCGTTACAGTGGCCCTGGGTATGTTGAATGTAGAAGAACAGGGCCCTCTTACAGTCCAGGGTATGGAGGACAGTCTCCGCCCTACAGGCATGAGGTCTTGGGAAGAAGGTGGGTAGCACTATCTCCTGACTGATGTAGAATTGTGACCTCTCCTTCGGAAGGAATTTAGGGTGTGTGCGGAGCACCACCCTGTTCTTGTAGAACATGGTATACGGCGCCTCGGCCACCAGTGCTTGGAGCTTGATAACCCTGCGAGCAGAAGTGAGCACGACCAGTGACATCACCTTTCACGAGAGGTATCGCAGGTGGCGGTAGCCAAGGGCTCATAAGGCGGGCGAGTGAGCAGCGCCCATATGACATTAAGGTCCCACTTTGTTGCCGGAAGGCAAACCAGGGGGGGGGGGGGTGTTTCGATAAGAGAAGTCCCCTCAGGAAACGGGTTACCAGTGGCTGGACCGAAAGGGGTTTACCATCCACCGAGTGGTGGTGCACCGCAAGGGCACCAAGGTCACCCTAATGGAGTTTGATTTAAGCCCAGAATGCAAGAGATGGAGAAGGTACTGCAGTACCAGCTGCACTAGGCAGGAAAACCAAATTGGTGCTCTGTGAACCAAATTGAGAATCTGCGCCATTTGAAGGCATACTTTCCTAGTGGAAGCCTTCCGAGGGATCAGCAGGATCTCCTCCACTTTACCAGAGAGGTTGAAAAGGACCAGGGTCACTCTTTCAGTTGCCACGCTGTCAGTGACAGGGACCCCAGATTGGGGTGCAAGAGAGAGCCCCCCTCCTGGGACAGGAGCCCTGGAGAGCTCCCCAATTGGATGGGGGTCTCCACTGATAGCCAGAGTAGCAAAAACCATGGCTGCCTGGGCCATCGGGGGGCTATCAGGATGAGGGAGGCCTGGTCGCGGAGGGTCCTGAATAATGTTTTGGCAATTAGCGGTGTGGAAGGGAAGGCATACATGAGACTGTCCAACCACGAGATGAGAAATGCATCTGCCGCCACCCTGAAGGGGTGGACTTGCCTGGAGCAGAAGCGGGGCAACTGGTAGTTATCCGGGCTGGTGAACAGATCTATCCAGGGTTCTCCCCCAGAGCTGAAAGAGCCGGTTGACCACTCTGGGATCCAGCTGCCACTCGTGCGGCTGGAGGACCCTGCTCAATCTGTCAGCCAGAGAGTTGTCCTGGCCTGGCAGATATACTGCACGCAGGAGCATGCCCTGCTGGACTGCATAGGAGCAGAGGGCATGAGACCCCGTGCTCCCCCTGCTTGTTCACATAGAATATCGCTACCTAGTTGTCCGTTTGGATCAACACAGGTTTGCGCCATAGGCGGTGGCAAAAGGCTTGGAGGGCTAAGAATATTGCTCACAACTCTAGGAGGATGATCTGCTGGTTGCTCTTGTCCTGCGGAGTGTTCCTCACAGTGGGCTCCCCGGCCTAGCAGGGAGGTATCCATAGCGAGAACCCTTAATGGGCTCGGGGTTTGGAAGGGCATCCCTGCCTTGAGGTATTGGGGAGTTTGCCACCTGGTCAGGGAGTCCGCCAACTGGTGGGTCACAGACTGTCCCGGAGATGGCCTGTGGCCTGTCTCCACTGGCCCTGAAGACACCACTGTGCGGCCCTCATGTGGGTGGGCATCTGGGGTGACATGGACCGTGGAGGCCATGTGCCCGAGCAGCCGCAGCAGGAGCCAAGCGGACACCGAAAGACGGGCCAGTGCCCTGAGATGGTCGGCTCGGCCCTGGGAAGGAAGGCCTTTGCCTGGAGGGTGTCCAGTCTTGTACCTATGAACTCCAGATACTGTGTCAGGAGGAGGTGAGACTTGGGGTAGTTTATTACAAACCCCAAGTGCTGCAGGACCTGGATGGTACGTATGGTTGTCTGCTGCACTTCTGAGGCCGTGCCTCCTGTTATGAGCCAGTCGTCCAGGTAAGGCGGCCACGACTGCCAAGCACTTTGTGAAGACCCTTGAGGCGGAGGCCAAGCCGAAAGGCAGCGCCCCTGTACTGGTAGTGACCACCCCCCCATCATGAACCGCAGGTACTGCCTGTGGTTGGGGTGGATGAGGATGTGGGTATAAGCATCCTTCAGATCAAAGGAGCCTAGCCAATCTCTTTGTTTGAAAGCTGGGGGGATGCTTCCACGAGGGCTCTGTTGGTGCCCATATGCGAGGACTGATTTCCTGCTTGTTCCCAGAGAACTAAGCTAGCTCCAGGAACAAGCAGGAATATAGTCTTCACATATAGGACTCCCTAGCTCCCAGATGCCACAGAAAAATGACCTCAGAAATGGTAGGTTTGCCTCAGAGTAGCCTTCAAGAGGTCATGAATCCTCCATGGATGTCTGGTATTGTTAAATTCCGGGACAGAGGGTAGGATTTGCCCTTAAGTCTGAAAGAGGTGCTGGAGAACAGCTTGACCAAACATGGCATCCCGGCGGGAGTCCTTGCCCAGACAGTAATGAGCAGCAAAGATATGGACCAAAGACCAAGTTGCTGCTTTGCAGATTTCATCAATGGCTACAGAGCATTGATTTGCCATCGAGGTGGCCATGGCATGAATATTATGGGCAGTGACATGATCCTCAAGTGAAAGTCAGGCTTTATCATAAGCAAAGCAGGTACAGTCTGCTATCCATTTAGAGAGTGTGTGTTTGGATACTGGCAACCCCAGATGACTAGGGTCAAAGGAGATGAACAACTGAAAAGCCTTACGGTGTTCGAGTCCTTTGAAGATAAAATTCTAAGGCACATTTGCAGTCAAGAATATGGAGGGTTGCCTCTGCCCTAGACGGATGTGGTCTAGGAAAAAAGACGTAAGTTAAACTGATTCAAATAAAAAGGAGACACCACCTTCGGCATGAAATGGGGGTGAGTTCCAAGGATGACCTTGTCATGGTGGAACCATGTGTAAGGTGGGTCTGCCACCAAAGCTTGAAGCTCACTAATGTGTCTCGCTGAAGTGATGGCAATGAGGAAGATGACCTTCCAAGTTAGAAACTTTAGCGAGATTGTGGACAAAGGTTCAAAAGATGGCTTGAGAAGTTGCCCCAGAACGACACTGAGATCCCACGCCACCAGTGGTGTCTGATGGGAGGCTTGGTCAGATAAAGGCCTCTCATGAAGCACGCTACGAGCAGCTGTGAGGAAATGGGCTGTCCATCCAAGGGATGATGAGAGGCTGCAATTGCACTTAGGTACACTCTTACCGAGTTGGTCTTGAGACTGGATGAGAACAGGTGGAGGAGATACTGGAGGAGCACCTCAACTGGAGCCGAGAAGAGATTGAGATCCTTCTGGGAACACCAGTGAGAAAATCGATGCCACTTGAAAGCATACTCTGGTTACAGCATCTACTGGCTGTAACCAGAGCAAATATAGGAGCAACCAGAGACGTAAACTTCAAGCTAACGAGACCAAACACAAGTATAATCGCATACACTACCAGGCCATAAAGCGTGGTCCACCAAGACAGCACCACAATCTAGACTCTAGAGAGAACAGATAATACTCACATTCTGTCCAAAACGCCTATAACGATGTCAGATAGCTAGCCTGCTTATGGCAGTCAATTAGTCTAGCTGCCTATACTGTTTACTAGATAGCGTGCCTGTTTAATTGCTGTTAGTCTAGCTGCCTAAACTATTTACTAGATAGCATGCCTGTTTAATTGCTGACTATAACCATCGCTAGATACAGAACCTGAATTGCTTATTGGTGTAGGACCTGCTGCGATAGACCCAGTAGGCCACCCGCACACTCACTAGCAGATATCATTCCTATCTCAACCAAGATACCACAGGAGCAACCAAGGAGATGCACCCAATTATAGCCTTAACCAGCATCTACATCATTACTGGATTTCCCAGTGGTCTACATGCCTTTAACCCAGTCCTCAACTTTATCCCAATACTCCGGAGCGATGGAAAAAGATGGACAGAAAACCTTCACCACTTCTCAACAGAAACTAACCGCACACTTCACCCCCACCTACTACACATCCCATTACAACACATCAAAAAAACCCAACCAGAGAAACACCAGTATCAACACCCACTGAAGTGCGCTCTCATCAATGCCAGATCCATACGCTCAAAATGGCCGGTGGTCACCGACTTGATAACCCTCTACGACCTGGACATCCCGATGATCACTGAGACATGGCTATCCGACTGCGACAACGTACTGCTCAACCAAATGCTACCTCCCAAGTTCTCACTCTACACCTGCCACAGATCCAACCAGAGAGGGGGTGGAGCACTCATCCTCGCAAAAGCTGAACTGCAATTCCAACTGAATAAAGCCACTAGCTCAACTCACCTAGACATAATCACCATAGAAAGCAACTACTGCGCAATCAATCTAATATACAGAGCACCAACATCATCACCAGATGACCTCTCCACAATAATCAACCTACAAGCCACGATCCCCAAACTGGCTACTAGGTGACTTCAACCTACCTACCCTTCAGGAAACTCAATCTACCGCCTTCCTCGAAGCACTTGATGAGTTGGGATATAAACAACTAGTAAACGCATCTACACACCTGAAAGGGAACAAACTGAATCTGATTTTCGCCCCACGAACGGCATTAGAAGCAACCCATGACCCTGCATTAACCAGAACACCAGTACCTTGGTCCAATCACAGCCTACTCAGATTCCAAATGCCCACCCAACAGCACATCCAGAAGTCCAACAATACTACTGCCTTCCTAAAAATGCCAGCGAGAAGATTCAGACCCTTTATCAAAGAAGAAATACTTGAGAAAGTCCTTCCACTCCTTGATAACTCTTCGGCTCAAAACGTGGACGAAATGATTGATAACTGGGACAACAGCTTCAACTCCATCTCTCACCACACAGCTACAAACAAAAAGCCAAGGAAACAAGAGCATGCAGCCTGGTACTCTAAAGAGCTCCGTTCATCGCTCCTTCATCTGCACAAGCTTGAGAGACGATGGCACCAATCACGCTCCTCTGAAGCACACAGTGAATATAGTCTATACCTGAAAAAAAACATGAAGGAATAGCTGAGAGAAGGAGGCAGTTCCATACAGACCTCCTAAAGCGCTCAATAAACAAGCCACACGACCTATTCAACATTGTAAGGACATTAGCAAAAGAACCAACACCAGACCAACCATACATGCCTCACCCGCAGGCATACTCTGACTACCTACAATCAAAGTTGATCCTGACTGACAAGAGCACAAACCTCCCAAGTTGCACCCCTATGCACAAGCCACCACCACCATCTCTACTAGCCAATTTCAGCACCATATCAAACAAAGACGGAAGACGCCATTGCCTCCATCAACACCACCACTGCACCTAATGACCCATGTCCAGCACCCTGGATAAGAGAAATGCGTTGTGAACTAAGCCAGTTCATGAGTAAAATCCTGAATCAATCACTCTCAACGGGATCCTTTCCACAAAAATTAAAAAACACATCCATCAGACCGTTACTGAAAAACAACAAGATGGACCCATCAAAAGTCGAATCTTACAGGCCGATATCAAGCATACCACTGCTTGCCAAAATAATCAAAAAAGTTGTACTACACCAAATTCAACACCACATTGATACTGAAGCACCACTGGACCCAGCCCAACATGGATTCAGGGAAGCACACAATGCTGAAACCCTCCTCGTCACCCTCTTCAATACCTTAATCTCAGGAATCAACAATGTTCGGCAGGGCTTTGCCCTCATTTTTATGGATATCGCAGCAGCCTTAGACTCTGTGAGCCATGAGATACTCATAGAACGTCTTAAGGAAAAGGGACTACGAGGCACTGCCTTAAATTGGTGCAAATCCTACCTGTCCAACAGATGGCAACACGTGAGGACTGATACCACAACCTCAGAACCATTCCTACAAAAACAAGGTGTGCCCCAGGGATCATCACTATCGGCATTAATGTTTAACATCTACATGCAGCCTATCTGTGATCTGATCCGATCGTTCAATGTCCACTGTCTAGCATACGCAGATGATATCCTTCTATACATGCCATTTTCAACTGACCATCCAGACTTCTTCCTGCTAACAAGATGTTTCAATGCAGTTGCGGACTGGCTGCACACACAAAACCTTAGGATCAACCACAACAAGACAGGTGCCCTCTTCATCACGAGGAACCAAGAATTCAGCCCCCCATCCTCACTAAAAGTCAAGAACGCAGAACTGATAACCAAATCCACAATTCGATACCTTGGTATCACACTGGACCAAAGGCTGGACATGAAAACGCACATATAAAACACTGTAAAAACAATATATTACAAAATACGGACACTCCGACAACTACGAGCTCTACTGGACCCCAGTGACTTCAGAACAATATATCAAGCCCTGGTACTCCCACACGTTGATTACGCTAATATTATACTATATGGGCTCCCACAGGCAATGCTACACCCGCTCCAACTTGCAATGAACACAGCTGCAAGAGTTTTAGTTGGTGTATCAAGGACAGACCACATCACACCAATTCTGAAGAATCTTCACTGGCTACCCATTCAGGCCAGACTAATCTACAAGATCGTAGTCTTGACCTTCAAAGCCCTAAACAACCATCCTCCCACATCTATTAATGAGATGATCCACATTACACCCCCAAACAGGACCAGAAGATCCACGACAGTGAACACCTTGACGATCCCAAAAGAAATGACAACGTGCACAAAAACAACATCCAACAGGGCCTTCGCGATCTACGAACCTAGAGCATAGAATGCCCTCCCCACAGACATGAGAGTCATCAACAGCCTGACCCAATTCAGGAAGACACTGAAGCATCATCTTTTTATAAGACACTACCCAGAAACTAGCTATAGTAACCAACCAAAGAGCACTCACATTAAACACCATACAACCGCTCCAACTAGCCCAGAACACGATAGCGAGGCTCATAACCAACAACCCCAGACGATCACACATCACACCAGTTCTATATGATCTCCACTGGCTCCCCATTCAATTCAGAGTTAAATTCAAAGTGCTTACCCTTACACATAAAGCACAGTTACTTACCTGTAACAGGTGATCTCTGGGAACAGCAGGAATTAGTCTTCACATATGGGTACGTCGGTACCGACGGAGCCTGCACGGGAATGCTGCCCAGCTTTCAATCAGAAAGCTTTTGGCAGCATCCCTCGCGCCTGCGCAGTGACTTCCCGCCTTCTCCACAGCCTCTCTTCAGTTGAGTTTCAGAGCTGAGACAAAGGCGAGGAGAGAAAAGGAAAAAAATAAAAAAGATGCAACTCCTAGGGGAGGTGGGAGGGTTGTGAAGACTAATTCCTGCTGTTCCCAGAGATCACCTGTTACAGGTAAGTAACTGTGCTATCTCCAGGAACAAGCAGGAATGAGTCTTCACATATGGGGACTCCCTAGCTGGAGATGCCAGAGGGAGATCCCATAAAAATGCAAGTGCCTGGATCAGGGGTGCATTTTGTCTCGAGGAATCCCCGGCATCCAATGTGGGATGGAGGGTAGGAGTTGATAATAAAGGAGCTGCAAGGAAAGAAACAGCATAGCCAAGGACTAGAAGGTTCTACAGAGTACAGGAGTCCTTGGTAGATATGATAAGTAGCATTAAACAAATTTAATGTACACTTAAAATATGCAGCTTACCTACAGTATTGTAGGAAGTAGAAAGCATGATGGAGTCTACTGGATAAGCAATGGCGGAATCTTCAAGGTGACCTCTCAGAGTGAGGATGAAGGTTCAGACCTGGAGGTAGTAGATGATCCAGGTGTTAACTGGGTAGGAGTAGACGTCTGGTCTTCAATGGAAAGCTTTATGGGAAAAGCTGAATAGTCCTTTAGGCATCATGAACATTGAGGACTAAAGGAAGAAGACTGACGGAGTTGAAGAACTAGCCCAGTCCTGGCAGGAGAGGGGGAATGGAAAACCCCTATTCCTATGGAAAATAGTTGTGTACTTGAAGATAAAGATGTACACCGTTTTTCCTAGCTGGCGAGAGATAGGAAAAAATATTGAAGCTGGATGCTTCAAGGACATAAAGGAAAAATGGAAGATGTTAGCACCAAAGTGGTTGTTGGTGCTTAACATGTCCTGTATCATAATTTGGTATGGGACGTAGGGCAACAGACTGTCTAAAACCTCTAAGAGGTAAATCATGTAGTATAGACAGTAAGGGTGATAGTGAATACGATTGACCAACCCTTAAGAAGCCCCCCATCAAACATATATATGGGGAGATATATATATGTGGCTGGAATAGATATGTATATATTCATATATATATATATATATAAATATACATATGTCCAGATTTGTATATTAGGATATGGATGGTGAAATATATCAAATATATATATATATATATATATATATATAGGTGATATACCTAGATATATGTAAATTTAGCACCACCAGAGAAATGATATAAGTATGTAGACATATATGGAGATGCTACATACCAGACAACAGATTGAGATACATTTCTACCACCCAGCCCCATAATTGTACATGGGGAATAGAAAAGAAAAAGATTCTGCGTTCTACAAGAGGGTGAGCCCACTTGGGATATGTATAGAGAATCTATTTTCGTGGATTGAGGGATGCAGGAAGGCAATCCAACCAGTTATCCGTGATGTTCGCGTGAGAACAGATGAAGATAGGAATCTGTAAGGAACAAGGCGGGAGTTCCACAGAACACTGACATGGTGGATGCCTTGGATCTTCACGCAGAAGAACTGATAGCTCGTGTTAACACCCCAATCTAGAGGGGGTGCGGAGAACCCTCTCAGGTATAGGAAGGGTTCATAAGTTTTTCTCTAATAATAGAGGAACTTCAGAGACAAGGTCAATGCTCTATAGCAAGGCCCCCATAATAGAAAGCTTCTCTGAAGACTGCAAAGAGCATTGTGCAGGAGAGGTATGAGATAAACTGACTGAAAGTCAGATATGTTGCCATATCCTAGGAAAGGAGATGGTTAGAATAATGTGAGAAAGCCTAAACGAGTAGGAGGATCCAAGATAGATGACGAATAGCTTGAAATCACTACTGAGGCTAGACAAAATTTTGAACAAGGGACTGGAACTTGGAAAAAGTCCCAGTAATACAATTACTGTAACTCCTGCAGGCAGAGCTGCTGACGGAAACAGCAAAGAGACTGTCCTGTGCTGAATAAGAAAAACAGACAAGAAAAGAGAGGGGATATCTTTTATTCTTGTCTGGGGAACGAGCTTGCCAGAGAAGTAGTTGCGTATGGTAGTTCCCAGTAGTTGGAGGGTGACGTACCCATGGGGTAAGTCAACTGAAGGAAAAAATGTTCAGTTGGGATAGGAACTATCAGATGATAGTTGCAACTGCTCCTCTAGAGAGTAAGAAGAGGAGAAGTGTGTAGTACCTGAACAAAATAATTTTTTTTTTTTAACAGGGTAGTACACTGAAAAAACTTCTAAGATGTAGAAGGAAAGTGTAAGTTACAATTCCCGGTCCCTATGGTTGCTGGGAATGCGGAGACTGGCCAGAACTGGAGGACTGCAGACTAGGTTGAGGCGTCCCTTGTTTAGGTACAGCCGAATGATGGGCAGGAGATGAATGAAACTTTCTTTTCTTAGGGAAAGAAGGTTTGGTAGGACATTTCCTACTCTTTGAAGAAGGAGGTGGCTTAGAATGGTTTCTAGTGGAAGAAGAGTCAGTGGAGCATTGAGCAACCTGACGTAAAGCCTCCTTATTGAAAAGACTTTCCCCTGTACAAAGAGAATGAGCTAGTATAGTTTGTGCCCGTTTGTTCAAGTCTGAAGCCTCAAGCCAGGCTCTGCGACGTGCTGCAATGGCAATAGCAGAGGATCTGCTAACGGATGCAAAAGAGTCTATAGAAGCACGAGACAGGAACCAGGATATATTCCGACTGTGATTAATGAGCAAGGAATAATCAGTAGTCTTGGGCTCTGGTAAAAAAGGGGTCAAAAGAGACAATTTCTCTGTGACTTCCTGGAGTGTTAGACTCATGTGAAAAATATATGAGAGAACTCTGGAAGCCAGCATAGAGTTTTGGAAGGCCTGACGGCCAAAAGCATCGAGTGTTCTTGAAGAACGACCTGGCGGAAAAGAAGAATGCTTCTTCTTGCTCTTAACTTTCCTCAGTGCTGATTCCACTACAAGGGAACGATGAGAAAGTTGAGGTTTTTGGAACCCTGGAGAGGGTGGCACTCGGTACCTATCCTCAATGTCTGTAGAAACTTGAGGAAGTCGTAAGGGTGATTTCCATACCTTGAGAAGGAGATCCTGCAGAGCAGGATGTAAAGGAAAACTGTATATTTTGCATTTGTGCCGGTGAGCCATGGGTTGGATCACAACCAGGGATAGAGATATTAAGAAAGGTTGCCATATCCAGGAGAAAAGCTTGAAAAGACTGATCTCCTATGGGAACTATTCCTGGTGAGGCTAAAGAAAGAGTCTGAGTATCAGAGGACGTACAAGGTACTGTACCAATGCCAGGTATGGGTTCCAAACTAGGCATCGGTGCAAGAACAGGCATCAACATTGCTACTGATAAAGGACTATCATCAAAAGTAGAATACTGATAAAGGACTAGCAAGTGAAGTAGTCATTGGGAACTGCTGTAGTGGTACCGAGATCATGAGGGAGTTATGGCTAGGATCTGCGGAACTACCTATTTGGAAACGACAGGAGTCGGTTCCGGGATGCGTCGGTACGCAGTCCTCGAGACTCGATATCGACTCAAGACTTGGCATCGATAGCGATGCATATCTCGACAGTTCCGACGCCGGTGGTAGTATCGGTGATGCCGATACCACTAAGGCAGCCTGGGTGACATCGATCGATACCGACAGTACCGAGGATACGCGATGAGCACCCATCCATGCCGATGCTAGGGTATCGGAACCGATCGACGCCGGTACCATCAAGGAGCATGGCTGAGATTGAGGGAAGTCAATGCGGTGCGTATCGATCGATCCCGAAGGTACCGAGGATGCCCGATGACGATCCCTGGTGAAGAGTGGAGTACTCGACACCGGTGCCGATGCCGGAGGCTCGGTACCGCTCGAAGCGGATACCACCCCCGCACATGGTTCAGGCATGTTCTGTGAGGGGTGAGCCCCAGGAACATCCTGAAACCCCTTTAACGCTTTGGAGCCCGAAGACTCCCGCAGGGGTAATGTCAATGGATTCTTGAGGGTAAGGCCGGAGCCGTCACCATGCTGGGCATGGGACATACCACTCAAGCATTGACTAGTCTTAACAGACTGTTTTTGGGTTACCTGATCCTGTGAAGTAGAGAAACCGGGTACCCTCACTGCCGAAGAAAAAACGGTATCGAGGGAAACTCTAAATACTGAAGGTTTTCTCACCAAATTATCTCCTGACAAGTCAGGGGAAAAAGGGTCAGGACCCACACAGTTGAGACACCAACTATTGGTGTCTAAAAAGAAACAGGTGTTTCCACATCGGATGCACTTCTTAGGAAAAGAAGGCTCCATAATGAAAAAAAGGCCTAGTAGGCCTAAGAAGTTAAGGCAAAAAAAACTGAAGAAAAGTTTTACAGACTTTAGCCTAAAAACCACCGGCGGTACCGGTGGTAGCGGGAGAAACAGCCGCGACCACAAGAAAACAAAAAAATTAAAATAATTAAAGCAATTAAGAAGAAAAGTTTCTGCGGTGACAGGAGGACGTCCTGCCGGCTCCGCGGAAAAACGAAAACTGAAGAGAGGCTGTGGAGAAGGCGGGAAGTCACTGCGCAGGCGCGAGGGATGCTGCCAAAAGCTTTCTGATTGAAAGCTGGGCAGCATTCCCGTGCAGGCTCCGTCGGTACCGACGTACCCATATGTGAAGACTCATTCCTGCTTGTTCCTGGAGATAATCATTTCCACTTCCGGTGGCATGGTGGGCTAGGCAGGACGTTTCCTCCTTAGCTCTGGAGCCTGCTCCTTCCCCCCCTGCCGTTAACTAACTTTTTCGCCTTGGATTTATCACCAGAGTGGGGGAGAGCAGTGGTGAATTTGCCGGAGCCCCTCATTCTGCAATTTGTGGGAAAGGAGTACCTTCATGGCCACAAAGACTCCGAGGCGGGAGAAGCCCCGTGGCGGTGAAGCTACAATGGCGGACGGGGCTCCTGAATTGCCAGCACCGACGACCGCGCCGACAATAGTGGCTGAGGTCTCCAAGGCTGTGGTGGAGGCTTTGGAGGGTCGCCTTGGCGGGCTGGCATCGCAAATCTCAGCGGTAGCAGCAGCGGTGTCCGAGTTTACCAGACGGGTTGAACAAGCGGAACAACGCATCGGATCTTTGGAAGATGCACGTGTACAGGATGAGGCCCGGATCGGTAAGCTCAAGGAGGCCTTAAGAAAGCACGAGGAGAAGCTTGAAGATCTTGAAAATCGCAGCCGGAGGAACAATTTGCGCTTCATCGGAATAGAAGAATCAGTGAAAGATAAAGATCTGATGCAATATTTGGAGCGCTGGCTGCCGGCTAACTTACCTTTAGCGGCGGAGATGGGTGCCATAGTATTGGAGAGAGTGCACCGATTGGGGCCGTATCGTTCTGGGGACAGCAGGCCCAGGGCGGTGATCGCACGTTTTCTTAACGCTGCCCAAAAGGAAGGTGTGCTGCGTGCGTCGCGGCAACAGCGGCGCTTGGAGAATGCGGCTTGCAAGATCCTGATTTTTCAGGATTATTCAGCTGGGGTCTCGCTGCGTCGTCGAGCCTTTAAGGAAGCCTGCAGTCGACTGGTTGAGCGGGGCCTGCGCTTCACGATGGCGTACCCTGCGACCTTGCGGGTGGAGTGTGCTGAAGGCCGCCGGACGTTTTTGACGCCCGAGGCCACGATGGATTTCTGCAATCGTCTCGGCTGAATGTGGTGCCTTCACTGAGCTGCATAGCTTCAGACTCGGACCCTGTGAGCTGCTGTGTTTGCCTTGATTTTATGGGGCATTGAGTACAGCCCTGTTTATCTATATTGGTGGTGACTGTGCCACTTATGGAGGCTGGACTTTGAGCGAAGTTGTTCTTTATTCATTTCTTTTTCTTTATTTTATTTAATTTTATTTATCTTATTATCCCTTTTTTCCCTCCCTTCTTCTTCTTATTTCGGGGCCGATCCTATGATGTAATACCTCCCCTTGTATAATTTTCCTTGCCAGTATTACCTTGTATTGCCTATATTGGACAGGGTATTTGATGCTTATTTTTTTCCCTTCTGTTGGCTCTGTTTGTCTCCAATTATCGTGTACAATGGGTTCTTGGGTGCCTTTGGGAACCCCATTGGTTGTCCTTAGGGCTGCCTGGTTGGGTTGTCTTGTACAGTAGGAAGGGCTTACCTGACTGTAAGGGGCTGTTGCTCTGTGTGGTGGGGAGGGGGGATAGGCAAGTGACGGACCCCCCGGTTGGGTTCTGGGGCTTTAGCTGTGTTCTTACAGTTTGGGGGGGGGGAGGTTCTGCATGCTACGGGGTCATGGAAGGGCCAGCGTAAGAGGCGGGCTGGTTTTGGGAGTAGGATTGGGTATTGGGGAGGTGTGATGGTTCGGGTTCTGTTGGTAACGGGGGGGCTATGGTTAATGGTAGTTGGGGGGGGGAGGGGGGGTTGGGGCAGGCCTAGGGTGGGGAAGTAAGGTGGAGTGTGTGTCTGGTCTATTGGGTGTGCTAGAGACTATGGATGGATGCCTGATCATGTGTGCGTGGATGTAGTGGTCCTTGGCTATCTTGCTGGAGTGGCTGGGTGGGGGCCCTAAGCTGGGGGGGTCTCCGCCAGAGGTAGTGTTGTTGTTGTCTCAGTTAGTGGTCTTTCCTTGGCCTGAGTGATGAGTGTAGGCGTTAAGATCGCATCGTGGAACGTATGTGGACTGGGATCCCCAATTAAGCATTATAAAGTGCTTCAGCAATTGAGACGGAAGCAAATTGGGGTTATTATGTTGCAGGAGACTCACCAGTCCGTTGCAGAACATGACAAGTTATGTACAGGCCCTGTAGCTAAAGTTTATGGGTCCCCGGCGATAGGGAGGAAGCGGGGCATGGCCATCTTAATCACTAGGTCGGTGAACTGGGTTGAAGAAAAAGTGGACATTGACTTGGAAGGTCGGTATGTTTGTGTACGGGGATTGCTGGCGGGTGTGAAGGTGGCTCTCTGCTCGATTTATGCGCCAAATGTGTATGAGGCCCGATTTTTCCAGGCCCTTACCCGGCTTTTAGATGATATGACTGGATATCAGGTGATTCTAGGGGGTGACTTTAATGAAGTGTTGGATGTGAGCATGGACAGGTCTGGACCAGCTGGAGGTCGGGGTCAGCGGACTAGACGGCGTTTGTGGGGCCTGTGTGAGGGACATAAGCTTTTGGATATTTGGCGGGTCTTACACCCCGGAGACCGGAAATATACGCATTTGTCTAGAGCGCATGGCTCTTGGTCCCGACTAGATTATTTTTTGATCTCGGACTCTTTATTTAGTTGGGTCCGGCACGTGGAGGTGGGTCCCTCTGTTCTCTCGGATCACGCGATGGTCATCTTGGAGATGCGCGACTGCAATCCTGGCCGGGCTCGGCTCTGGCGATACCCGTTGGAATTTAGTGGAGATGTGCAGTTTGAACGGCACCTCCGGGATCGCTGGGCAGACTACATGGCCTTTAATGATCGGCCGGGGATATCTCCTGCCCTTCTATGGGAAGCCGGGAAGGCTGTCTTGAGAGGAGACATTATCAGTTATACTAGCATGCGGCGCAAGCAGCTGAACCGGCGGATTCTGCATTTAGAAAAAGAATTGGGGAAGGCGCGGAGGAAGGTGGCTGGCTGCCGGACGGCAGCACATCAACGTGCACTGCGGGACCTCCAGACGGAATTGGAGATGCTCCTACATCGGAGAGCGCAGAAATCAATGTTGTACTATCGTTATAAGCTATATGCATGGAAACAAGGCGGGTCGACTGATGTCCTCGCTGGTGCGGCCCGCAGGGGGGCCTCGTACAATCGGGGCTATTCGGCACCCGAATGGGACCCTTAGGCGGGGAGCGGAGGATATTGAAGCGGTATTTCTGGACTTTTTTCGACAGCTGTATGTGGGAGAGGGGGCACCGGAGGTTGAGGGTCGGGTTTTTCTCCAGAATTGTCTTTTGACGCAGCTTAGTAGTGAGGGCCTACAGGCTCTTAACCAACCCCTGTCGGGGCGCGAGGTACAAGATGCGATTAAGACATTAAAGACTGGGAAGGCCCCGGGGGTGGATGGGTACCGGGGCGAATTCTTTAAAGCCATGGGCGATGTCATTGTGGGGCCCTTGGTGGGCTATTATGAGGACCTGGTTAAGGGAGGGAGGTTCCCCTTTGAGGCCCGCTTTTGCCCGGCTCGTATCGCCCTATCTCACTCCTTAACATGGACATTAAGATTCTGGCCAAAATCATGGCTGATCGTTTGGCGCGGTTTTTATTTATTTATTTAATATTTTTTATATACCGCACTATTCATCATCAGTGCGGTTTACAATGAACAACAATATACCTGTCAATACATGACTGATCTAGGTTTACAGATAACAGGGAAGATAAACTGGATGTGAACTGGGGGTAACTATCTATTTTTACCGGAATTAATACATCGGGACCAAGTGGGGTTTGTGCGGGGTCGGTATGCCACTTCAAATGTGCAACGGATTTTACTGTCTATGTGCTCCCCGGAGTCGGCGGACCTTGGCTCTCTCCTTATTAGCTTTGACGCTGAAAAAGCGTTTGACCGAGTCAATTGGGGATTCATGTATCAGGTCCTTGAGGCGATGGGATTCTCTGGCTTCTTTGTTGACGTGGTTCGCGTACTGTATGCAGACCCGAAGGGCGCTTTAATGGTGAATGGACATATGTCCGCTGATTTTTGCATCCAGAAGGGGACTCGTCAGGGGTGTCCATTGTCCCCGCTCTTATTCGTCTTGACGTTGGAACCCTTACTGATCCGGATCCGACAGGCCACGGAGTTTCGGGGTGTTTCTGTAGGTGGGGAGGAGGTTCGAGTCGCGGCTTATGCCGATGATCTGCTTGTTCACTTAGCTGATCCGATTGAAGGGTTGCCCCACTTGTTACAACTTATTAGAGAATATGGTGTACCCTCGGGACTACGACTTAACTTAGACAAATCTGAGGCAATGTGGTTGGGTCAGGTGGCAATGCCAGATTGGCCAGGGGAATTTCCTTTGAAATGGGCGGTGGGGCATTTCAAATATTTGGGCATTTATTTACCGGCACGTCTGCGTGATCTCTACTACCTCAATGTTTCTAAACTGGTGGCAAATGTGTCGCTTACCGTAGAGAAATGGCGCGACTTGCCGCTCTCCCTGGGGGGTCGTGTAGCCTTATATAAGATGGCCATTTTTCCCAAGATCCTCTACATGCTTCAGCTTCTTCCGCTGTTCCTCAAGAGTTCTGATCTTCGGAAGCTGAACGTACTCCTTAATCGATTTCTCTGGAGGGGGCGGAGGCCTCGGGTGCGCCTGGCGGTCTTGCAGCAACCTAGAGCGCTGGGAGGTCTAGGGCTTCCGGACTTGCGGAAATACAATGTAGCTTGCCTCCTGCGATTTGCGCAAGATTGGCTCTGGGATCTAGATGACTATTCGCCTCTGAGACTCCTTCGGGAGGCGGTACGTCCCTTCCATCTGCGGTATATTTTACATGCTCCGGGAGTTCGAGGGTTATCTCAGGACCTCCGGGGGTCTGTTTTGGCGCCGGTGGGGCAAGCCTGGCGGTCTTTTTGTGCTGGGCGTCGGTTGACAGCAACTAAACCAGATATCCCCTCCAAGAAATAACCCAATCTAGAAATGCCCGCACACTGCAGTGTAAATAGATTATGTATATAGTTAACCCAGTTATCCAAGTTTGTACTCCTGTTCAATGTAAAACCTGACAGTTTGTCGTAATGGTCGTTTTGTTATGATGTAAACCGCGCTGATTCTAAATAGCGCGGTATATAAGAAACTGTAATAAATAAATAAATAAATAAAATACTCTTCATATCTTCCGATTAGAGGAAATGCAGATTTCCTACCAGGTCTGGAAGGGCCCACGTTTGCCCGCTGGGCGAGACTGGGCCTGGAGAATTTGGAGCAGGCAGTGACGGTGGATGGAGGGGCGGAATGTTTCTCCTTGTTATCTCGGCAGTATCCCCTAGTGTCGTGGGATGTCTTCCCGTATATGCAGCTTTGTAGTTACATTCGGGGTATTCCCAGTGAGGCTCTGAGAGGGGGGGTCAGCTCTGATTTGGAACTGGCACTCAGGGGGGGGAGACCAGAGGGTGCGGGTTTCAGACCTGCATAAAATGCTTTGGGAGTCTGTACGGCTGGTTCCATTGGAGGACTTAGCGAGCGCATGGACTTTAGACTTAGGCCAGGAGGTAACCGCAGATGAGATTTTACGTGCGTTGGCGGGACTTCCCGAATTGAGTGTAATGGTGCTCCACCGAGATGCTCAGTTTAAAATATTGCGCCGTCTGCATTACGCGCCTCATCGGGCGTGGAGAGCGGGCATTGCGGCGTCTCCTGGATGTCCTCGATGAGGGGAACCCCGGGCGATGCTGGGACATATGTTTTGGACCTGCTTGAAGGCCCGGGACTTTTGGGGGAAAGTAATGGCTTACGTGGTTGATTGTGTACAACAACCCCTCTCCCTGCATGCTGGTAATGTGGTGCTGGATGTCTGGGACGATGTGTGGAAGGAAGAGTTAGGACCCGCTGTGCTGAGATGGCTGCGATTGGTGTTGCTGATTGGCCGTTTGACTGTCCTCCAGCAGTGGCTGGCTGCGACAGGGCCTACGTGTGGTCTGTGGAGAATCAAGCTGCATGGCTTGCTGCTACTGGATGGGGTACATGCTAGGGGCCACCCGCGGCGCTGGCAGCGGTTTTTGGAGAGCTGGGGTCCACATTTCTCTTCTGCCCCTTAGGGTGCGTAGTAGGGTCCTGGGTGGGCCCTGAAGGTCCCCAGTAGATAGTTTGGCCATTCTTCTCTCTCTTAAGTGCACACTTGGTTGGGTGGTTGGAGAATGACTGGATCTCAGGACGGGGGGTGGGGGGGAGGGGTGGGTAGGTTGGGGTAGGGCAACATTAAAGGGGTTTGGTGGGGGGGGCGTCATCTGGCTTTAGCTTGGTGGCAGATGGACCTGGGAGAAGAACTCACCCCGGGTCTGTCCTTGACATGGGTGTTTCTTGTTCTGTGCTGGAGATGACGGGATGTAAGGTGTCTGCTTGGGTGTTAATGCTCTCGATGGTAACTGGCTGGGGCTGTTGTCTGTGGGGCAGGTGGTGGCTTGGAGTGTGGGGAAGGGTGGGTAGGTGGGGCTAGGCCTGATTTCCCTGGGTGTGCCACTTGCCGGGTGAATAAGTGATGTGTGGTCCCCAAGGCACTCAGGTATTGTTACTGCGCAATGCTATCTGTTTTTGATGTCTGTGGATGCGCTGGGGTTCTGGGGAGCATATATTTCCCACCCTGCTCTGCTAGGTTGGTGTTTTGCTAATACCTTTACTATGTTGTTGTCCTTTCAATATTGTATCTCATTTCTTGCTTATACTAAGATGTGTGTATTGACGTTTTCTGTTTGAGCTGCCTGTATTGTTATTTCTTGTTTGGAGTTGCCTAAGAGAATTTGAATAAAAAAGATTGAACATAAAATCATTTCCAGCGAGTCAGCTCCATGCCTCTCCCCACTCCTTTCCTTCCTCAATAACACGCCGCTCCAATACCAAAAACCAACTGACCATCCCTTCAACTAAAAGACATTCCAAACAATCTACCTGTAACAGGGCTTTCTCCCTCTATGCTCCGTCTTTATGGAATACCCTTCCTCTCGAGCTGCGAAACTGTCAAAACCATTCTGAGTTCTGGAAGCAGTTAAAAACTCATCTTTTCCTCGAACATTTCTCCCTACCACCTTAGTACTTACCTTTTTTACATCCACGAGCCACCCCTATCCTCTTAATTAACTATTATGCAGCCATGTGATATCTCTGTATATACCTTTGTAAATAGTTGTTCATTGTTCATTTAATTAGATTATATTGTTTACCTATTTATCCCTGTTAACTTGTTCTATGTAAACAGTTGAAACATACTGCCATGAAATGTTTTATGTAAACCGTCTTGATTTGTAGAAAGACGGTATATAAAAATGGTTAAATAAATAAATAATAAAGCCCCCCAATAGCATATCCTACAAGATAGGAGACAGCCAGCACAATCAGATCAGTCCTGAATAGACTTTAGCCTGAAACATAGACATCATTGTAAATAAAATGTAGAAAAGTTCCCCTAGTTAAATCCAAGTTTTAATTCCGGTTCACTGTAAATACCATGTGGCCCTGCTGCACGGTATATCGTTTGTTTAATGTACACCGCACTGATATGAATAGCGCGGTATATAAGAGAAGTTAAATAAATAAATAAATAAAATAAATATGAACATCTGGTGGATGGTTTTCTAGAGGCTAATATTATCTCTTTTTTATTTATTTATTTATTTATTTATTTATTTAACAATTGCTTATATACCGCAACCTTCCAAAAGATCAGGTGCGGTTTACAAATAAGTTAAGAAACAGTGTAACAGATCTGTTTTTTACATAAAACATCAGTGAACTTTGTACAATAGTCTGTTTTATACATAAAAACATTAATAACGTTATTTAACTATTTACAATGCATCAGTGAACTATGTGCAATGGTTTGTATTTTACATGCAAACATTAGAGTACTATATACAAGGTATGACCCATTAATAAACATAGATACTTAATCTAAATTGGGTCAGAAACTAAATACTAGGGAGTTAGGGGTATGTAAAATAAGAAATATTTGTGACTGTTGTCACCCGTGAAGGTCCCCAGAGGCTAAAAGTGTGGGTATTTCATCGGGGCGTTCTCTTAAGTAGCAAGGGAAGTGGTACAAAAGGCGTTGCAATGCCCTCTGGGAGTTGTAGTCCCACAAGCTAACGAAAGAAACCTCTTCAGCATAAAGAAGTGATTTCATCAGACAAAGTAAATGTACAATCCATACAATTCTCAGAAGCAGGCTCCTCCTATAAATCACCTTGCATTTCTTCACACTCCTCTTCTGAATAAAGTCCTTTTGGATTGCAACTCACGTTATTCTTAAATAGTCTCTCTGTACGGCCAAGAGTGTTCCCCTCCTCCTCACAGCTAGAGTAGAATGGGAAATTACCGCATTCTCTGGAGTTTCTATTTTGAGAGCCACATAACTCTTGGTAAGTGCAGGGAAATTCTTCACTTTCTATATCTCTTCTATTAGAAGCAATAAGCCTACCTTTACACACACTCTGCTCGGAGTTTCTCGGTACAGCAGAGCCTTGCCAAGATGAAAGCGTTTTACTGCTTTTCTCTCTCTGTTTTCCCTTGGGCCTGAAACTCCCTTCAGGGTAGAAGCTCTCTCCCTCTTCATACCTGTTACTTGGTAGGTTGGCTTTCCTAAGCGTGGGTCCAGGAATATCTCCTCTGCCCTCTTCCTGGCAAAGTTCACTGGGCTTTTGCTTAGCTGTGCCCTGCTCTCTGAAGCAGTTCCTCGGGGCTTCTTCAGCTGCTCTGGTTCTACCGGGTTTCCAAGTTCCTCCCGTCCTCCAGTTACCAGCTGTTCTCTCCCAGCTACCAACGGTGCTGTATTTCCCTCGTGGTCTCTCTTGTGGTCTCTCCCGTGGTCTCTCCTCACTAACCTCCGGTAAGTGAATTTTATCTGCGTGTGACTTGGTGTTTGCTTGGGCTCCGCCCCCTCCCAGCTGCCCCTCATTATCTAATGAGCTGTGAGCCAGCTTGCTATTTGGGCGTGCTCTCACACCTTGTGATGCCGTTTGTGTATGTTGCCTATAGCAACTCTGGGCCATGTGCTGCACTGAGCTGTCAGTGTCAGATCTGTTTTGCTTAACTTTACCTATCTCCATAGGCTCTGACTGATCTACCCCATGACAGATCCCCCCCCCCTTAAAATCTTACGGGCTGCCGAACATTCAACCGGACAGCTCGTAATCCGAGAGCGCGCATCTGCGTTTCCATGCAGTTTCCCAGCCCTGTGCTGTATTATAAAATTAAATGACTGCAGCGCCAGATGCCATCTAGTTAGACGTGCGTTACTATTCCTCATCTGGTTAAGCCACTTTAGAGGGGCGTGGTCCGTAACCAAAAGGAATTTTCTACCCGTAAGGTAAAATCGCAATGCCTCTACGGCCCACTTTATCGCGAGGCACTCTTTTTCTACCGTGGAATAGTTCTTCTCTGCTTTCGAGAGCTTTCGGCTGAGATATGTAACCGGGTGTTCCACCCCCTCAAACTCTTGAGACATCACTG
This sequence comes from Ichthyophis bannanicus, assembly GCA_033557465.1. Classification (NCBI taxonomy): domain Eukaryota; kingdom Metazoa; phylum Chordata; class Amphibia; order Gymnophiona; family Ichthyophiidae; genus Ichthyophis; species Ichthyophis bannanicus. The sequence continues at coordinate 648,307,846 of CM066032.1, forward strand.
CCCCCAACCTAGTCTCCGAAGCATCGGTTTGTACTACGAAGGATAAACTAAAATCTATCCCTCGCAGCACCGGGGCTTTACATAGTTTCTCCTTAAGGGAGGTGAACGCCTCCTCAGCTTCTGGGGTCCATCTCACGTTATTAGGTGCATTTTTCTTAAGCATCTCCGTGAATAAGACACTTTCCTCAGCGAATCGAGGGATGACTCTACGGTAGTAACCTATTAATCCCAAGAAGCTACGTATCTGTTTTTTTGTAACTGGTCAGGGAAAATCCCTGACGCTCTCGATTTTACTTGCTAGGGGTTTTACCATTCCTCCCCCGACCATGTGGCCTAAATACTTAGCTTCTTCACTAGCGAACACACATTTTGCTGGGTTGAGTGTCAAACCCGCTCTGCGTAGTGCTCTAAGTACTGCCTCTACCCTAGAGAGGTGCTGTGTCCATGTTGTACTATAAATGACGACATCATCCATGTATGCCAACGCATACTCATGATGAGGCCTCAACACCTGATCTACCAGGCGTTGGCATGTGGCTGCTGCCCCGTGCAGCCCAAACAGCATTCGCCGAAATTGGAACAATCCTATTGGCGTGCTAAATGCCGTTTTTGGTTTTGAATCTCGCGTAAGAGGTATTTGCCAATATCCTTTAGTAAGGTCCAAAGTAGTCAAGTACCTTGCTTGACCCAGGCGATCCAAAAGATCGTCGATGCGGGGCATCGGGTAGGCGTCAAATTGTGATATGTCATTTACTTGACGGAAATCTATACAAAACCTAAGAGTCCCGTCCGGCTTTGGTACTAGAACTATTGGGCTCGACTAGGGGCTTCGTGACTCCTCAACTATGCCCATAGCAACCATTTCTTTCACTTGTTCGATTACTTCTTTCTTTTTGGCCTCAGGCATACGATAGGGGCGCTGCCTAATTATCTGCCCTGGTGTCGTAATTATTTCATGGGCGACCATATGGGTTTCGCCGGGTTTTGTTGTTAAGACATCAGAAAATCTCTCTAATACCTGGGTCAACTCTTGTTGCTGTTGTGGGGATAGCCCGTCACCTAGCCTGGGTTTTGGCTTCTCTTTCCAATCAGCGGTCTGAGGACCGAGATCTTCCTCCCTCCTCTCCTCCGCTAGGGCTGTCATGCCCTTAATTTCTCTCTGGCCGGTGGACCCAAACCCACCTGTTCCCCTAGTAGTGGGTGCCAATGATGGAACCTCCTCTACCGTGGGGAATCCCGCGCGTTCACACACTAACTGAGCGATGCGATCGCCTACCTGTATTTTAAAATCTTTCTCCCCGAAATTAAAAATTAAGACCTTTACAAGGCCGCGATAATCGGGGTCTATCACCCCTGCCCCAACGTCTAAAAAGTATTTGACGGCTAGGCCCGATCTTGGGGCTATACGCCCGTAACACCCCTCTGGTATTTTTACCTGGATACCGGTGTTAATTAATGCTTTCCCCCCCTTTAAAACTATTGCCTCCTCGGCACTAAAAAGGTTGTATCCCGCTGCACCAGCGGAAGCTCGCTGTGGACTTTTAGCTTGCGGAGTGGCCTTGCAAAACTGGAGCACAAACTTTTGCTTCCCTGGGGGTACTTCAACCACACGGGCCTGGGATTGAGTGCTAGTCTTCTTTATTTTCTCGAACAAGGGACTAGGGACTCTGGCTGCTAAGGCTTCTAACCCTGGTCCTATTATCCCTGTCGGGGGTTGGGTGGACTCATGGCCAGGTTGGTTAAGACCCTTTTCCATCTCCTGGTAAAAGGGGGGCCAGTCTCGCCCTAAGACGATCTCATGTGGCTGCTTCGGAACGATGGCTACTAGCATCTGTTGTTTCGTTCCCAACCCTCTCAGAGTTAGCCTATGCAGGGGATAGTGTGACAATGCGCCGTGTACGCACCTTATCCGCACCTGGCCCTCTGCTTGACTCGGGGCTGACTGACGGCGCTCCTCAATGGCTTCCCAGAGCTTGCGTGAAATCATGCTCTGGTCAGCCCCCGAGTCAAGTAGTGCCAGTGCTTCTACACCCTCTACCTGAACTTGTAGAAGGAATCCTTCTTGGACGGGCTTCTCAGCTCCAGACACGAGGACTGTCCGTTCTGTGCAGTTCCTCCGGAAATGTCCAGCTTTTCCACATGCATAACATTTCCCTTTACATGCAAACAAAACATTGTCATTAACACTCTTATCAACAGTATTATACATTTTACTCTTGGGATACTTTCCCCTTTTACTAAACTCAGACATACCAACTGCCTTTAACACACCAACCCCTGAGGTGTCAGTCATTTCTGCCTCAAAATATCTTTCCGCCAGATTGGCTGCCTCGTCAGTGGTTTGGCAGTTTTGCAGGGTAAGGAAAGTTTTTACCTCTGTAGGCACAGCCTGCATAAACTGCTCCAATACGACAGTGTCTACTACTGACTCTAGGGTTCTCCTTTCGGGAGTCAGCCATTTCCAGGCTAGACTTTTTAGCCTTTGCGACAAAGCTTTGGGAGTCTCCCGAGGCTTTATTTTGGCTTCCCTAAACATTCTTCTGTAATGTAATGGGGTCAAACCTAATCGGTCCTTAACCGCCCTCTTTATTTCACTATAGTCAGAGGCAAGGATGGCAGGCATAGCTTTATAGGCGGATAGAGCTTCACCCGTGAGCGACATCGCGAAGCGGGTTGCCCACTGCTCTATTGGCCATTTTAAAGCTTCCACTATACGCTCGAAGGCGTCTATGAAGTCATCCAAATTGTCATAGGGATTCAATTGTCCCAAAGTAAATGTGTTACAAGTGTTCAGTCCTACCCTCGGAATCACAGAGGGGTTAGCAGCTCCGAGCTCCATCGGCTTCTTTAGGAGTGTTTCCATGGTCTCCAGGAGTGGCTTCTGCTGCTCCCTCATGGTGATGGCACTCTGCTCCTGGATGTGGCGGACCAGCTCGACCTGCTTGTCCCATTGGAGCTGCATCCAGTGCATCACATCTCTCGCCTCCATCCTTGGTGTCTGCGTCCCTGTGGAGAAAAGAAAAGAAAAAGGCCCATAAAGTGCGGCACTTATGGTTCTTTTACACCGTCTATCTCTCTGCGTGCACAGTAGCGCCCCCTTTCTCACCCGTGTCCTTCCACACTTATGCCCTAGGTAAGCTTTACCTTAGCCTTCGTGTAGACTCAGGCCTGTAAGAAAGGTCACTGTGCTCAGCTCCACCTGGCCGATCTGCCAGCGAACTTGCTTCCTACGGTTCTCCCAGTACAGCAGCAGTTTCCTCCAGTAGACTGTAGCGTTCCTTTTAATATTGTCCTTTAATTCTCAAGGCCAAAATCCGTAAAACTACGCCAGCCTGTCATCCGTGAAGGTCCCCAGAGGCTAAAAGTGTGGGTATTTCATCGGGGTGTTCTCTTAAGTAGCAAGGGGAGTGGTACAAAAGGCATTGCAATGCCCTCTGGGAGTTGTAGTCCCACAAGCTAACGAAAGAATTAAGTTGTAGTCGAGTAGCAAGGCTTAAGACAGGACTTTTTATTTCCCCTTCCCGGGCGGGTTTTCAAAGCAATGGATATAAGAACAAAATGACCATACGTCTGGTACAAAATAAAAGGAACAACCGGAACAAAAATACTGCTTATTGTCAGCTTAACAGTGGAACAGAAAAAGGTAGTTTAAACAGTCCTTTTCATTCAAGGTAAGTTTCCTCACTTCCTTTCCTTAGCAAAACTTCCAGAAACCTCTTCAGCATAAAGAAGTGATTTCATCAGACAAAGTAAATGTACAATCCATACAATTTTCAGAAGCAGGCTCCTCATATAAATCATATTGCATTTCTTCACACTCCTCTTCTGAATAAAGTCCTTTTGGATTGCAATTCACGTTATTCTTAAACAGTCTCTCTGTACGGCCGAGAGTGTTCCCCTCCTCCTCACAGCTACAGTAGAATGGGAAATTACCACATTCTCTGGAGTTTCTATTTTGAGAGCCACATAACTCTTGGTAAGTGCAGGGAAATTCTTCACTTTCTATATCTCTTCTATTAGAAGCAATAAGCCTACCTTTACACATTCTCTGCTCGGAGTTTCTCGGTACAGCAGAGCCTTGCCAAGATGAAAGCGTTTTACTGCTTTTCTCTCTCTGTTTTCCCTTGGGCCTGAAACTACTTTCAGGGTAGAAGCTCTCTCCCTCCTTGTACCTGTTACTTGGTAGGTTGGCTTTCCTAAGCGTGGGTCCAGGAATATCTCCTCTGCCCTCTTCCTGGCAAAGTTCACTGGGCTTTTGCTTAGCTGTGCCCTGCTCTCTGAAGCAGTTCCTCGGGGCTTCTTCAGCTGCTCTGGTTCTACCGGGTTTCCAAGTTCCTCCCGTCCTCCAGTTACCAGCTGTTCTCTCCCAGCTACCAACGGTGCTGTATTTCCCTCGTGGTCTCTCTTGTGGTCTCTCCCGTGGTCTCTCCTCACTAACCTCCGGTAAGTGAATTTTATCTGCGTGTGACTTGGTGTTTGCTTGGGCTCCGCCCCCTCCCAGCTGCCCCTCATTATCTAATGAGCTGTGAGCTAGCTTGCTATTTGGGCGTGCTCTCACACCTTGTGATGCCGTTTGTGTATGTTGCCTATAGCAACTCTGGGCCATGTGCTGCACTGAGCTGTCAGTGTCAGATCTGTTTTGCTCAACTTTACCTATCTCCATAGGCTCTGACTGATCTACCCCATGACACTGTGCAGAGTAAATTGCATTGATGTTGAATTGAACAATTGATAAGTATTAATCTTAGAATAAGAGCATTGGGGTAAGTTTAATTGTTATTTTGAGTCTATCTTGATCTGATATCAATCTTATCTTGTAACCATCTAGTCATCTGTTATCCATTTTCTATCTGGGATAAGGAGTTTGCAATTGGTCCATAGAGTGAGCTAAACAGATGGGTTTTTAATTTTTTCCTAAGTTCTTTTATTTCAATTAATGTTCTTATTTCTTCAGGGAGGGAGTTCCAGAGGATAGGGGCTGCATGAGAAAATGCTTTTTTGTTGGTTATCTTTTTGGCCTTTGTGAAGTCTTTTGGTATCCTTATTTTATTTGTATGGCCTCTCCGGTGAGCACTTTTAGTTGAGTCTTTAGTGATGAGTTTGCTTAGTGTAGGTGGGGCCATATTATTTAATGCCTTGAAGGTGGTTATTAGAGTTTTATAGTTTATCCTGCATTGTATTGGTAGCCAGTTCTTTACAGAAAGAGTAGTGGATCCGTGGAATAGTCTCCCAGTGGAGGTGGTAGAGATGAGGACAGTAACTGAATTCAAAAAAGCATGGGACCAACACAGAGGATCTCTAAAGGTAAAAAGTGGACTGTTGTAGTTGTTATGGAAGGACAGACTAGATGGGCCTTGTGGTCTTTTTCTGTCATCATGTTTCTATGTTTCAGTGTAAATTAGTTAATATAGGTGTTATGTGTTCAAATGGGTGCACCTTCATTATAGTTCTGGCTGCTGCGTTTTGAGCAAGTTGAAGTCTTTTAATGTTTTGTTTTGTTGCGCCTAGAAGAATTAAATTGGCAAAATCAAAGTGAGGTGTAATGATTGCCTGTATTATACTCATAAAGTCATGTGTATGTACAAGTGGATGTAATTGTTTTAGAATTTTAAGCTTAAAGTAGATTTTCTTTGTTGTGTTTCTGATATGAGTGTTCATACTGAGGTGTGAATCGAGGATCACGCCTAGATATTTCACTTCATTTTTTGTATTGATATCATGATTTTGAAGTGTGATGTGAGATGGGGGAATGTATGATTGGTTTTTCGTTACAATTAATATGTCTGTTTTAGAGTGGTTGATGTGGAGATTGTGATCTTTTAGCCATGTTGTTATTTCATTGAAGCACTCGGTTAATAGTTGCATTGGTAAGTTAAGGATTGTGAATGGAATGTACATCATTATATCGTCTGCGTATATATGATAGTAGACTTTGAATTTGTTGAAGATGTCGCAGACAGGTTGTATATAAATATTGAAGAGGAGGGCTGAAAGGGCAGAGCCTTGAGGGAGGCCAAGAACCTGGTTATATGTGTTAGATGTTTACCTCTTGAGTAAGGTTAAGATCTTGCAATGCTATACTTTCAGCAGCAAACGCCATGAGGTGGAGAGACTGTGGATTAGGATGAAGCAGCGTCCCCTCCTCCTGGGAGAGGAGATCTGGAGAAGATGCAAGATCTAGGGGCTGAGTCTGAGACAGACATAGCAGGAGAAGAAACCATGGTTAATGTGGCCAGCGCGAGGCTATGAGTATCATGAAACCCCTGTCTGCCTGGAGCTTGAAAAGCATCTTGGGGATTAGGGGAATGGGAGGGAAGGCATACAGGAACCCTTGACCCCAGTGGAGATGAAAAACATCCACTTGCTGGTTGCCCGACATGGGAGTCCTGGTGCAAAAGCGAGGAAGCTTGGCATTCTGCAGAGTGGCAAACAGGTCTATCTCTGAGTCCCCCAAGTCTGAAAGATAAAGGATGCTTTCTCCGTATGGAAAGACCATTCGTGGGGGAAGATAGATCTGGCTCAATTTGTCTGCTGACAGTTTTCTCCCCTGGGAGATACACTGCTTGGAGGTGTATCTGATGAGCAATGGCAAAGGACCAGAGATGAAGAGCCTACCTGCAGAGGGACCAAGATCCTGTTCCTCCCTGCTTGTTCACAAAAGAACATGGCTACTTGATTGTCTATATGGACCAGGACCCTGTGTGATTGTAGATGCTCCTTTAACACCTTGAGGACATTGAAGATAGCCCGAAGCTCTAGTAGATTTATCTGGAGTTTAGACTCCTGTTCTGTCCAGAGACCCTGAGTGGAGAGATTCTCCAGATAGGCCCCCCACCCCAGTTTGGAGGCATCAGTATTCAGGGTACACTGATGTGGAGGCATCTGAAAAGGTGACCTGATGAGGAGATTTTCTGGGGAACACCATTACTGAAGGGATGTGGCCAGACAGGCAGAGACTCGGATCTTGTCCCTGAGATAGCCTGAGGCTCATCTCCATTGGGAGGCTAGAGCCCATTGGGCTGTGTGCATATGCAGACGGGCGTATGGAACTATGTGTACCACTGAGGCGATATGACCTAGAAGCTGCAGCATTTCTCGGGCAGTCAGGTGATCTCTGAGATGTATCTGAGATGCCAATTGAATGAAACGAGAACAGCGGAGCAGGGGTAGAAATGCCCTTGACTGCTGAGTGTCTAAGAGAGCTCTTGTGAACTCTAATGTTTGAGTAGGAGCGAGATGGGATTTTGGGAGATTTATCACAAATCCCAAATGTTGCAGTACCTGCATGGTACGGGAGAGAGACAGGCGGACCTGGGAGGTGCCTGCCTTTATGAGCCAGCCATCTAAGTAAGGGAAGACTAGAGATCTTAGAAATGTGGCTACAGCACTTTGTGAAGACTCTTGGGGCAGAGGCGAGTCTGAAGGGAAGGACTTTGTATTGATAGTGTCTTTCCTGAAACATGAAGCGTAGATATTTACTGTGTTCTGGATAAATAAGGATATGTATGTACGCTTCTTTCAGATCAGTCCTGACTCTGGAGATAGGGTAGGAGGGTCCTGAGAGAGACCATCTTAAACTTCTTGCAGACAAGAAACTTGTTCAGGTTTCTGAGGTCCAGGATGGGTCTGTATCCTCCATTTTTCTTTGAGATGAGTGTACGGAGAATAGAAACCCATTCCCTGTTGAGATGTTGGAACCTCCTCTATGACACCTTGTGATAGAAGAGAAGTCATCTCCTGCAGCAAAAGAGAAGTTAGAGGGGGCTGAGAATGATATTCCCCTACTAGGGTGTCGGGGGCCAGATCTTGTAGATGAAGTCTGTAGCCCTCTCTCACTATGGTCAGTGTCCATTGCTCTGAAGTGATATGATGCCACCTGTGGGCATAATGATAGTGTCTGCCGGAAATGTGGAGGGGATGGGGGTTCTCCAGAGGCAGAGTGGCTATATTCTTTAGGAAAGAGTCAAAAACCAGGAGCAGATTCAGCCTGCGGAGCTGGTTGAGCCTTAGGAGTCTGTGGCTTCTTTTGTTGTTGGGAGGCTGCTGCCTCTTCTGAGTAGGGGTGTAAAAAGGGTAAAACTTCTTTTTCTTACTAAAGAACGTTTTCTTTGCAGCCATTTTCTTCTTAGCAGGGTTGGCAGTGGTCCTAGAAAGCCTATTCAAAGTGGTATTCTCATATTCTAGCTGAGACGCTTTATCCTGCCAATCCTTGCCAAAAACGTTTTCACCTATGCAAGGAATGTTACCCAGTTTATCTTGAACCCATTGTTCAAGATCTGATGCCTGAAACCAAGCAATCCTGCGTGCACTGATGCAGATTGATGTGGCTCTACTGGTACATTCAAAGTAATCAAAAGTTGCTCTACTGACAAACTGAGACGTTCTGGGCATGTCTGACCGACATGAAATAGTCAGCTCTCTTATTATCAGGGAGAAGAGGTGACACTGACTCAAGTTCTCTAGTAACCTCCTCGAGGAACATACCCATATAGAGTATGTATGAGCTTATGCTGGCTGACAGCATGGAAGCCTGGAAACACAGACGCCCATTCTTAATTCTCTAGCTGGAGAGTTAGAAGAATGTGTCTTAGAACTTTTAATTTGACGCATTGCCGATTCCACTTCCACTGAGTGGTGCGGCAGTTGCGTCTTTTGGAAGCCGGGACACTCCGGTACTCGATACATGATATCGAATCGTCGACTATGTGGAGAAATAGTAAGGGGCATTTCCCACATCCGGAGCATGAGATCATGGAGAATGCGGTGAATTGGAAGTGTGGCCGCCTCTATAGGAACTGTTAGTATAGTTGGGTTTAAAAAAGGTTTGGACAAGTTCCTGGAGGAAAGGTCCATAAACCATTATTAAAAGGGACCAAGGGATATCACTGCTTGACCCAATGCAAGCATTGTGGAACCCGTGTGTTTTGGGGAAACCACTAGGTACTTATAACCTAGATTGGACACTGTTGGAAACAGGATACTGGGTTTGATGGACCTTGGTCTGACCCAGTATGGCATATATTATGATCTCCAACCTCCTCTGCTCTGGGTTTTTTCTCAAATGGAAAGCAATAACGTGTGTGGTCACCTTATAGAGCCTAAATTACTGCAAGTAATGACAAAAGCTTTTACAGCTCTACCCTTCAACCATGAGTTCAGATTTTAGTAATCCAAGTACACAAAACACACACTGTTGCAACGAGGTCACAGACTATTATCAGGCTACTGTTCAGACCGGACTTGCCGGAATGAATTGCCTTTATTGGCATCAACAACCTTACTCCGTTGTCAACTTAGTGTTTTTTTTCTTTTTCAATATTTTAACTTCAATTTCAATATTTTAACTTGTTCCAATATTTTAACTTATTTAACAGTCCCAAGAATGTTGCTCAGTGAACCAGATAGTTACGATGGTAATCAGACTTCATCTCAATTCAACATTATTTTAAAATTATTTGCTGAAAAACAGCTTTTATCTGGTAGCAGATGATATCTCTTCAGTGCTGTTACTGTATTTTGATGTAATCCATTCAAGTGATGTTCCCATCCGAACAAGTGATGTTCCCGACGCCAAACCAAAGTGCTTCAACGTTTCACAGATCATTTCTTCAGGGGAATGAAGCTCCGGGCATTTGATCGCACTTTTCAAACTATAAGGACTGTGAATAAATAGTGCAACAATATAAACTGGCTTCCTTACACCAAGCTCTCAATCAATAAGATATTTACTTCACCACTAATACAAGAATTGTCATTAAAAGCTGTGTTTGTGTACTTGGATTACTAAAATCTGAACTCATGGTTGAAGGGTAGAGCTGTAAAAGCTTTTGTCATTACTTACTGTTATGGAAAGGCCCCTCACAAGATCTCGAATAAATTCTTGAAAAGACATATCCTCAGGAGGGGACATGTGCCGTTCCGGAGAAGAAGGGTCCTCTGATATAAGTCTTCGGGTATCAATTGATTCATCATCGGAAGAATTGGAATCCTTGAGATATCAGCATGAACGATGTCCCTGCTCTGCTAAAGCTCGATACCAATTAAAGTTGGTATCGGAGGGAGGAATCTGCCTGGACGAACCTCTGGTAATGGGGATGGACTCAAGGGCAGGCATGGGCAGTAGAACATCGAGCGGCATATAACCTGATGCAGTTTGCAGTGGTACCATAGACAGTGGAACTGGTAAAGATTTGACCGGAACGGAAGCCGCCAGAAGAGTTGCTAAGCTCCACTCAATGGCCAGGATAAGCTGATCCATAGAGCCCGCCGATGCTTGGGTGTCTGTACCGGAGATGCGGGCTACCGTCCCAGAGCATGGCACCAGGAGCTTTCCAGAGGTGGAAGTCTCGGGAGCATCCTGGGACCCCTCGATGGCTTTGGAGGGGAGGTTCTCCAGCTGGGGTTGTTTGGCTGGCCAATCCACCTCAAGGGCAATGCCCAAGGCATCTCAATGCTTAGAAAGAGGTCTACCCTTGGGGGGACGGCCTGTCTTTGAAGAAGACTTATGCTTCGATACCTGAGCTCCATGCCCTCAATGACGTCGATGCCAAAGAAACCACATCTGAGGCAAAAAGTATGCCTAACTTTGCAACTTGATTCTGTAGGTCTCTCTTTGTCATCTTCTTACACACAGGACATTCTAATGGCTGGTGGTCGGGACCAAGACATTTGAGACACCAGGCATGGATGTCGGTAGCCGAGATGGTACTGCCATACTTAGAACATTTCTTAAAACCCCTAGCTGGTTTCTCCATAGTGTCAGTAGACAAAATGGTAGGCTTAAGGCATAAAATGGTATTGATGAGACCGAAGAAAAGTTATACTTTTTTTTTGTTTTTTTTACAGGAAATAAAGAAAAAGACCGACAGTTTCAGTGTCGACAGGAAGACAGACACAAACCACAAAAAAACAATTTTTCTGCGGTGACAGGATTTGCTTTCTGCTGGCTCTGCAGAAAACAAAGAACTGAGAGGGAGAGTTGGGAAGTGTTCCCGGCCGAGCTCCGTCGGTACCGACATCACTCACATGTGAAGACTACATTCCTGCTTGTTCCTGGAGATAATCCATCCACCTTCTGCTGGAGACAAAGAAATACTAAAGAAACCTCTGGTAGCAAATAGAATGCTAGGTATCATAAGGAAAGGAATGGAAAATAAAACAAAGGATATTATAATGCCTCTGTATCGTTCCATGGTACGACCGCACCTTGAATATTGTGTGCAGTTCTGGTCACCGTATCTTAAAAAGGATATAGTGTTATTAGAAAAGGTACAGAGAAGAGCCACCAAAATGGTAAAGGGGATGGAAGACTACTCCTATGAAGAGAGGCTACAAAGGTTAGGGCTCTTCAACCTGGAAAAGAGACGGCTGAGGGGAGATATGATAGAGGTCTATAAATTAATGAATGGTGTAGAACAGGTAAACGTAGATCGATTGTTTACGCTATCAGAATAGAGAAAGACTAGGGGACACGTAATGAAGCTACAGGGTAAACTATTTAAGACAAATAAGAGAAAATATTTTTTCACTCAACGTGTAATCAAACTCTGGAATTTGTTACCGGAGGATGTAGTAAGAGCTGTTAGTGTAGCTGGGTTTAAAAAAGGTTTGGACAAGTTCCTGGAGGAAAGGTCCATAAACCATTATTAAAAAGGGACCCAGGATATCAATGCTTGACCCAATACAAGCATTGTGGAACCTGTGTCTTTTGGGGATACTGCTAGGTACGTATGACCTAGATTGGCCACTGTTGGAAACAGGATAGTGGGCTTGATGGACCTTGGTCTGACCCAGTATGGCATATCTTATGCTCTTATGTTCGTAAACTGAGGCGGATAGAAGCATGGAAGTGTCATTGAAACCGGGGCTTTTCATTGGTTTTGTCTCCATTAATTTGCTGGTAGGGGAACACAATCCACTTATCTGAACTGGTCTAGCAGGACAATATGGAAACACAAGATAGCAGCTATAGATTCAGATCTGTCAGATTCAAGACTGAGCTTGACCTGCAAATACACTATTAAAAAAAATCTTATCAAGATTACCAATACAATTTTTTTTTAAATTTTATCTTTAGTAAATTTTACAATAATTCAAGTACTACATACTTGTACAGAAAAGTCCTGCATGAAATGAAACAAAAGCATAGTTACTCATCTGTAACAGGTGTACTGCAGGGACAGCAGGAAACAGTCCTCACATATGGGTAACTGAGCCGACTGAGCCTGCGCGGAGCATTTTCCCAGCCTTCACAGAAAGCCCTTGGTCATGCTACCACGCATGTGTGGTCCCCTTCCCGCCCAAGGATGCCATCTTGCTCAGTCAGATGACATAGCTAGGACGCAGTAAAAATTAAAACAAGGTAGGGAGGCAACTCCCAGGGGAGGAGGGAGGGTTGCAAGGACTGGTGAGTAACTATGCTTTCTCCATGAACAAGTAGGAAATCAGTCCTCACATATGGGTTTCCCTAGCTCCAGGCTGCTGAGGACCAAACCATGACAGCACCAACGGCAACCAATTGGATAGCCGTGAGTTGCAAAAGGTGAATCCCCACTGAGAGACTCTGCACACAGAAGCCTGAACACAGTAGCCTGAACATGGTAGCTTGAACACGGTTGGAGGGCAGGAGTTGCCTACACCCCTAGAATATTATCGAGTACTGCCTGACTTTCCCTGTGGGACTCATTCTCCAGGCAGTAGTGAACTGCGAACGTATGAATTGAAGACTATGTGGCGGCCTTTCAGATCTCCATCACCGGCACCGAACGGATGTTGGCCACTGACGCGACCATCGCCCTCACACGATGCGCTGTGATCTGGTGCTCAAGAGAGAGGCCAATACAGTCCGCCACCCAAGTGGACAGAGTTTGCTTGGTCACGGGAAGCCCCAGTCTACTGGGCTCATAAGACACAAAAAACTGAGGAGCTTTTAGATGGGTCTGAGTCCGCTGTAAATAGAAGGACAGGGCCCATATGCAATCTAATGTATGAAGCACATAGTTCCTCCTTGCAGGCGTGAGGTCGCAGGAAGAAGGTGGAGAGGACCACCTCTTGGTTAAGGTGGAAAGGAGACAACACCTTCGGGAGGAATTTGGGGTGCGTGCAGAGCACTACTCTGTTCTTGTAGAACCTTGTATATGGTAGATCTGCTACCAGAGCCTGGAGTTTGCTCACCCTTTGAGCGGATGTGAGGGCCACCAGAAAAACACTTTCCATGATAGGTACCACAGGTGGTAAATGGTCAGGGCGCAGGTGGTTTGGTGAGCTGAGCGAGCACCACGTTGAGGTCCCACTGCTGCTGGAGGGCGGAGGGGGGGCTTGGATAACAGGAGGCCCCGGAGGAACCTGGAGAGCAAGGGCTGGCTTGAGAGGTGTTTTCCCTTGACAGGGTGGTGGTGAGCAGCTATGGCTCTGATGTACCCTCACCAAGTTAGATTTCAGCCCGGTGTGTGACAGCTGCAGTAGGTACTGCAGCACTAGTTGCACCTGGCAGGAGAAGGGATTCTTCTTTTCCGCACACCAGGTGGAGAACCTTATTCACTTAAAGGCATAAGCCTGTCTGGTGGAGGGTTTTTGGGAGGCCAGTAGGACCTCCTCAACTTCTCCTGGAAGATTAAAAGGGACCAATGCTACCCTTTTAGCAGCCACGCTGTTAGCATTAGCGACCCAGATTGGGGTGCAAGAGAGCTCTCCTCCTGGGACAGGAGGTCCGGGGTTTGGCCCAGAGGGAATGAGAGTGCCACTGTCATGGAAAGCAGCAGAGGGAACCAAGGTTGCCTGGGCCACCTGGGAGCAATCAGTACAACTGATTCCCTTTCGCTCTGGACCTTGAAGAGGGTACTGGGGACCGAGGGGGAGGGAGGAGGGGGTACGTATAGAGTAGGCCCTCGGATCACGAGTTCAGGAAGGCATCTGCTGCCACTCTCTCCGGGTGTGGCTGACGAGAGCAGAAGCAGGGTAGCTGTGTGTCAGGAGAGGTGAATAGGTCTATCACAGGCCTGCCCAAGAGGTGGAAGAGCTGCTTCATCACTCTGCGATTTAAGCGCCACTCATATGGGCGAAGGACTCTGCTCAGCCTGTCCGCTAGGCAGTTGTCCTGGCCCAGGAGGTACACTGCTCGCAGAAGCATGCAGCGAAGGAGATGGCCACCGCCTCCTGGCAGAGGTAGTATAAACCCATGCCCCCCTGCTTGTTGATATAAAACATGGTTGTCCATCTGGATCAGTACAGGCTGGTGCTTTAGATGGTGGCGGAATACTCTTAAGGCCAAGAAGACTGCCCTGAGCTTCAGAAAATTGATCTGTAGGAGCAACTGCTCCTGAGACCACTTTCCCTGTGTGTGGCGGTCTCTACAATGTGCCCCCCAGCCCAGGAGGGAGGCATCTGTGGTCAGGGCTCTCTGTGGTGTAGATGCCTGGAAGGGCATTCTTGCCTGGAGGTGGCGCAGGTTTTGCCACCAGTTGAGGGACGCCACCAGTTGGCGGGTAACTCTGACCCTGTCCCATAGTTTGCCCGTGGCCTGAGTCCACTGCAAGCATAGGCACCACTGGGCTGTCCGCATGTGTAAGTGAGCTGAAGGCGTGATGTGGACCGTTGAGGCCATATGGTCCAGTAGGTGGAGGAGGAGACGATCCGTCACTGATCGGTTGCCTGAGGCATTCTGCCCTTTCTCTTGGGAGGACAGCCTTGACCTGTAACGTGTCTAACTGATCACCTATGAACTCCAGACTTTGGGCTGAAGAGAGATGGGATTCGGGGTAGTTGATTATGAACCCCAGGTGCTGCAACAGAGGGTTGCACATTCTGCGGCCTGACTGACCTCTGAGGCTGTACCGCCCCTGATGAGCCAGTTGTCCAGGTAGGGGAAGATGAAAGCCCTTTGTAGGCGCAGATAAGCGGTTACCACCGCCAGGCATTTGGTAAAGACCCTTAGTAAGGAGGCCAGGCCAAAGGGTAGCATCTTGCACTGGTAGTGCCCTCCTCCCACCATGAACGGTAGGTACTGCCTGTGGGAGGGATAGTTCTGGATGTGCATGTACGCATCCTTTAGGTACAAGGAGCAGAGCCAATCTCCCTGGTGGAGGTAAGGCAGCAGTGTTCCAAGGGAGAGCATCTTGAACTTCTCCCTCACCAGAAACTTGTTTAAGTTTCTCAGGTCTAGTATGGGCCTGAGGCCCACAGTTCTCTTTGGGACAAGGACATATCTGGAGTAGAAGCCTTTTCCCCATAGATATTTGGGCACAGGCTCTACTGCGTTGTCCCTGAGCAGACCTGCGAGCACTGAGAGCAGAAAGGTCTGGTGAAGGAGAGGTTGCACTGGCTCTCCTGGAAAGAACCTGGATGTTACCTGCTGTAGGTGATGGAGGCATCCCTCCCTTACCACCTGCAGTACCCACCGAAGTGACACTGGCCCACCTGTGGGCGAAGAGTGCCAGGCAGCCCCTGTAGGTTTGGTGAAGATCTCCCAGGGGAGGAGAGGCCCTGCCCTGGGGGGAGTCAAAAGCTCCCCCTGGGCTGAGTGGGAGCTGAGGCCTGGGGCTTCTGTGCCTTTGGCTTCTGAGCCCGTGGTTTTGACTTTTAGAGTGAGAACCCTGCTGCTGGGCTGAGAAGGGCTGGTAGTGATGACTCTGATGAAAGGGCCCCTTCTTCCTCATAACAGGGGTCTTTTCCCTGAAGGTTTCTTATGAGCGAAGGATGAGGTCTTTTTGGAGAGCCTCTGTTTAGTCGCCACATTGACCTCTATCTCGGCCGCCTTGTCGGCCATAGGTTTGTCGAAAACAGATTCTCCCAGGTAAAGGGGAAGTCGAGTAGCTTGTCTTGGACCCACTGCTTGAGATTCAAAGACTGCAGCAAGGCTTGGCCCTGCCGATGCTGGCCACTGCTACCCAAGCCACTAACTCGAAGCCATCATAGGCCGCCCGGGAAAGGAACTTAGAGCAGTCCTAGATCCCGGAGGTCAGGGATTGGAACTGATGGAGAGGTTCCCCAGCAAGCCCTGCTGAAAACCCAGACAACTCCTGGGTTAGAGCCTTGAGGTACATGCCTATATATAACTCATAGGCCTGGATCCGATATCACAGCATCGAGCCCTGGTAGCATTTGCGCCCAAAGGCGTGAAGCGCTCTAGCATCCCTACCAGGGGGAACAGAAGAATGGGTCTTCTGGCTCTTCAGTTTTTGCATGGTTGACTTGACAACCATGGAGTTATTGGGAGTTGGGGTTTGTGGAATCCCGGACCTTTCCTGATGCAGTATATAGCGTCGAGACACCAGCTGACCACCGGCACAGACGCCGGGGTCTCCCACGTTCTAAGAGTGTCCTTGGGGGTGGGGAGACTCATACTGGAGAATCTCCAATTCTTCAATGCCTAGGTCCTCCTCCGCCTCAGTTTGCACCGAGAGGGCTCTGGGCCATATCCCTGACAAAGTTGTGGAAGGCCACGTCCTCCGGAGGAGTATGGCGCTGGAGGAGACAGGTCCGAGAGGATGTCTCTGTGCCATCTAGTTTCTGGGGATGCCTCTTCGTCTGTCTCCCACTTGGAGTCGAGGGGTGACGAATCCGACTTCTTGCCTTGAGGTCATTACGGAGGGGCATGGGGCCCCGAGTCACGGAAACTGGCCGGGGAGGATCAGATTCCTGAGGAATGGGACCAGGACCTCAACCGGTGCCGAGAGCTTACCAGAGGCCGGTGGCACTCGGAGCTTGGTTCGACGACCGAGGGACTCCTCTACAGTCAGGGGGCCAGTCGCCAGGGCAGATGATGTGGACAAACCAGCCATCACTGCCTGCTGCAGGACCAGGATAACAGTGATGTTCTGCTACAGGGCCAGCATTCTGGTTTCCAAGCAGAAGGCTCCGCAAGTTTTGGCACGGGCACCAAGGATCTTGGGCTCGGCGCCAGCACTCTCGCGAGTGCGTCCTCGACTAGGACTATGGTCTCAAGGAACCTCGCACGGTCTCCACGGGCTGAGGAATCCTTTTTGAGGACCTTGGTAGGGCGCTTCTTGGAGCTGCCCGAGTCTTTCCGAGGAGTTTTACCAGGTTTCTCCGGTGGAACCTTGCTGGACTTCGATGATTTTTTTCTTCTTTCTTTCGGGGTCCGAGGTCTTCTCGGAGGAGCTGCTACCACGGGACTCTGAGGACGCTCGGGCCTCACGGGAAGTGCTAGGCTTGGAGCTCGGCATCAGGGAAACCAGTGCAGAGTTGGACCTTGGCAACAAACAGTTTCTCCTGCAACTCCAACCTCTTTTTATTGGTCTTGGGTGTCATGGCCTGACACAGGTCACAGGAGGCGCTGTCATGGTCTGGTCACAGGCAGCAGTCATGGGTTTCGGTTACCGACATGGTTTGACTGCAGCGGTCACATTTTTTGAACCCACTGGGAGACATGGTGGGAAACACCCTCTGGGATCGACGACCCCCAGGCGAAAAAAGGCGCCAACACCAAACGAGGTAAGCCTCGACTGAAGAAAGGGAAAAAAGCCAAGAACAGCACCGAGTCTGGCGCCAGCTCAAGGCGGGAAGAGGAACTGGTATGCAAACCTGGAAAAGCTAATTTTTAAGGATATAGCAAGGATTTTTTCCAGGGAAACGGAATAGACGTTCGTTGGGCTCGGCGGAAAAAAGGAGACTGAGCAAGATGACACCCTTAGGTGGGAAGTGGACAATGAAGGCGTGGTAGCATATCCCAAAGGCTTTCTTTGAAAGTTGGGGAAATGCTCCGTGCGGGCTCCGTCGGCGCAGACGTCACCCATATGTGAGGACTGACTTCCTACTTGTTCCTGGAGAAACAGAACATACAATGCATATAAGGAAATAGAAACATGCCAAGAAGGATACAAGCCCACGAAAATGGGAACGATGCAAAACAAAAGGCAAGGAAATGAATTATTCAATTATAAAAGGAAAACAGAGAATGAAGACTGTAGACAGTAGACAGTAGGCATAAATTACCTACAAGGGTCATAAGATAGTAACTTTAAACTGAGCTCGACATGGCATGCTGAGCTGATACAAGAGAGACTAAATGAGCAGGATCAGTAAATATATATCTAGCAGACTTATATTTTACAATGCATTTCTAAGGACATTTCAAGAAAAACAGTTCCGAGCTGAAGAACCCCAGGTCTTGGAAGAAACAACTCTCTTCTCCATCCCTGGGTTTCCATTGAAACATCAGGATACAACCTAATTTTATTAGCCAAAAACAAATCATCCTTGTCCAAAGAAAAGCCATATGAGCCAGTCCTGAACCGAAGGAAACGCAAAAGTCACGATCAAGGTCGCAGACCTTGCTAGAGGGTCAGAGGTCTTCAAGACTACAGAAATATTCAACATCCATAGTTACCGCCTGGTCCTGCGACTGTTCTTGACGGACTTTGCCCATAGGTAAATAATAGATCTTGGGCTACTTTCAAAACTTCCACTAAGTATTTAACAGGTTTTGTATACTGCTTTATCATTTCAGTCAAAGCAGTTTACATTTTAATTTAAACTTGGTAATGTACATAAGAACATAAGAACATAAGATATGCCATACTGGGTCAGACCAAGGTCCATCAAGCCCAGTATTCTGTTTCCAACAGTGGCCAATCTAGGTCATACGTACCTAGCAGTTTCCCCAAGGGACACAGGTTCCACAATGCTTGTATTGGTTCAAGCATTGATATCCTGGGTCCCTTCTTAATAATGGTTTATGGACCTTTCCTCCAGGAACTTGTCCAAACCTTTTTTAAACCCAGCTACACTAACAGCCTTTACTACATCCTCCGGTAACAAATTCCAGAGTTTGATTACACGTTGAGTGAAAAAATATTTTCTTTTATTAGTCTTAAATAGTTTACCCTGTAGCTTCATTGCATGTCCCCTAGTCTTTCTATATTCTGATAAGGTAAACAATCGATCTACGTTTACCCGTTCCACTCCGTTCATTAATTTATAGACTTCTATCATATCTCCCCTCAGCCGTCTCTTTTCCAGGTTAAAGAGCCCCAACCTTTTTAGCCTTTCTTCATAGGAGTAGCCTTCCATCCCCTTTACCATTTTGGTGGCTCTTCTCTGAACCTTTTCTAAAATTGCTATATCCTTTTTAAGATACGGCGACCAGAATTGCACACAATATTCAAGGTGCGGTCTCACCATGGAACGATATAGAGGCATTATAATATCTTTTGTTTTATTTTCCATTCCTTTCCTTATCATACCTAGCATTCTATTTGCTCTCTTGGCCGCCGCTGCACACTGGGCCGAGGGTTTTAACATGGTATCCACAAGGACGCCTAAATCTTTTTCTTGGGTGGTGGTTCCTAATGTGGAACCTTGCATCGTGTAACCATAGTTTGGGTTGTTCTTCCCTAGGTGCATAACCTTGCACTTCTCCACATTAAATTTCATCTGCCATTTTGATGCCCAGTCTTCCAATTTATCAAGATCCTCTTGCAATTTTCCACAATCCTCCTGGGTTTTAACAACTTTAAATAGTTTTGTGTCATCAGCAAATTTGATAACCTCACTCGTTATTCCACTTTCCAGGTCATTTATGAATATGTCAAAAAGCAGCGGACCCAGCACAGATCCCTGGGGTACACCACTATTCACCTTTCTCCATTGGGAAAATTGGCCATTTAGCCCTACCCTCTGCTTTCTATCTTTTAACCAGTTCCTGATCCACAGTAGTACACTGCCTCCTATCCCATGACTCTTTAGTTTTGCCAAAAGTCTCTCATGAGGGACCTTGTCAAAGGCTTTCTGAAAGTCCAGATACACAATATCAACCGACTCACCTTTGTCCACCTGTTTATTCACTCCTTCAAAAAAACATAACAGATTAGTAAGACAAGATCTTCCTTGTCTAAAGCCATGTTGGCTGTCTCCCATTAGGTCATGACTATCTATATGCTGAGTAATTTTATTCTTTATGATGGTTTCTACCATTTTTCCCGGTACTGATGTCAGGCTCACCGGTCTGTAGTTTCCCGGATCACCCCTCGAACCCTTTTTAAAAATTGGTGTTACATTGGCGATCCTCCAATCCTCAGGTATTAGAGATGATTTTAATGATAGTTCACAGATTACTGATAGCAGGTCTGCAATCTCAAATTTCAGTTCTTTCAACACCCTTGGATGTATACCATCCGGCCCAGGTGATTTGCTACTCTTCAGTTTATCTAATAGTTGTAGGACATCTTCCCGATGTATCGATATTTCCTTCAATTCTTCCACACCTTTAAATACCACTTCAGTCGTGGGTAACATCCCTACATCTTCCTCAGTAAAGACCGAAGCAAAGAATTCATTCAGTCTCTCCGCTATCGCCTTGTCGCCTCTTAGTGCTCCTTTAACCCCTTTATCATCTAATGGACCAACTGACTCTCTCACGGGTTTTTTGCTACGAATGTACTTGAAAAGGTCTTTATTTCGCGTTTTTGCTTCCGCAGCAAGCTTCTTCTCAAATTCTCTCTTTGCCTGCCTTATCAATGCCTTGCATTT
This sequence comes from Ichthyophis bannanicus, assembly GCA_033557465.1. Taxonomy (NCBI): domain Eukaryota; kingdom Metazoa; phylum Chordata; class Amphibia; order Gymnophiona; family Ichthyophiidae; genus Ichthyophis; species Ichthyophis bannanicus. Next base: position 648,328,333 of record CM066032.1, read on the forward strand.
GACTTGCCAGTGCTTGTGCTGTTTCCAGGTTTCATCATTTGGCTCTTTTTTCCATTTCTTGAAAGATGCTTTTTTGGCAACAACAGCCTCTCTGACCTCAGCTTTAAACCATGCTGGCAATTTTTTGGACTTCCTTCCACTTTTCTTAAAGCGTGGAATACAGCTGGTCTGGGCTTCCAAGATAGTATTTTTCAACAACACCCAAGCTTGATGTACGTCTTTAACCTTTGCAACTGCTCCTTTTAGTTTTTTCTTAACTGTTTTCCTCATTCTATCATAGTCTCCCTTTCGAAAGTTAAGGGGTAGTACTGTGGATTTCCTTACTATCCCTCCTCCACTAATTAAATCAAAGGCGATCATGCTATGATCACTATTGCCAAGTGGCCCCAACACCCTTATCTCTTGCACTACATCTGGTGTTCCACTAAGGACTAGGTCTAATATTGCTTCCCCTCTGGTCGGTTCATGAACCAGCTGCTCCAAGAAGCAGTCATTTATTTCATCTAGGAACTTTATCTCCCTAGCATGTCCTGTTGTGACACTGACCCAGTCGATGCCGGGGTAATTGAAATCACCCATTATTATTACTGCACTGTAACGTTTGCTAGCTTCCTTGATTTCTTTGAGCATTTCATCATCCATTTGTTCATTCTGGCCAGGCGGACGATAGTACACCCCCACTGCCATCGCCTTCCCCTTTTTACATGGAATTTCAATCCATAGAGATTCTACAGCAAATTTTGTTTCTTGCAAAACTTTAATCCTTTCTGACTCAATGCCCTCTCTAACATAGAGCGCAACCCCTCCACCAATTTGATCAGCTCTATCATTTCGATATAGTTTGTACCCAGGTATCACAGTGTCCCACTGGTTGTCCTCCTTCCACCATGTCTCTGATATTCCAATCATATCTAACCTCTCGTTTAGTGCTATATATTCTAACTCTCCCATCTTGTTTTGTAGACTTCTAGCATTTGCATACAAGCATTTTAGAGACTGTATTTTATTCATATTAATTTGGCTATTGGTAGACATGGGTAATTTGGGATCTTTAAGTTCTGTCTGCTCCATACTCGAGGGCATTTGGGCTACTTTACTCTTTTTTGGAACCTCTCTGCTTTTTGTAGTATCCTTCAAGGATACATTCTTCCGAACCATGCGCTCTTGGGCGACTGTCGGCTTTCCCCTATTATCTAGTTTAAAAGCTGCTCTATCTCCTTTTTAAAGGTTAATGCCAGCAGCCTGGTTCCATCCCGGTTAAGGTGAAGCCCATCCCTTCGGAAGAGCCCCTCCTTTCCCCAGAATGTTCCCCAGTTCCTAACAAATCCGAACCCCTCATCTCTGCACCATTGTCTCATCCACGCATTGAGACTCCGGAGCTCTGCCTGCCTATTGGGTCCTGCGCGTGGAACGGGAAGCATTTCGGAGAACGCTACCCTGGAAGTTCTGGATTTCAACTTCCTACCTAAAAGCCTAAATTTAGCTTCCAGAACCTCCCTACCACATTTTCCTATGTCATTGGTACCAACATGTACCAAGACAGCAGACTCCTCCCCAGCACTATCTAAGACCTTATCTAGGTGGCGTGTGAGGTCCGCTACCTTCGCACCAGGCAGGCATGTTACCAGGCGATCCTCACGTCCACCAGCCACCCAGCTATCTACATGCCTAATGATCGAATCACCAACTATAACTGCTGTCCTAACCCTTCCCGCATGGGCACTTGGCCCTGGAGAAACCTCCTCGGTGCGAGAGGGGTTTACATCACCTTGAGGACAAGTCCTAGTTACAGGATCACTTCCTGCCACACCAGGGTGATGCTCTCCTGTCACGTGACCTCTCTCCTCCATGGCAACAGGGATGCTGCCAGACTGGAGGTGGGACTTCAGGACTATATCCCTGTAGGTCTCGTCTATGTACCTCTCTGTCTGTCTTATGTTTTCCAAGTCTGCTACTCTAGCCTCTAGAGAACGGACTTGTTCCCTGAGAGCAGAGAGCTCCTTGCACCTAGTGCACACGTAAGACCTCTCACCAGCTGGGAGAAAATCATACATGTGACACTCAATGCAAAAGACTGGAAAGCCCACATCCCGCTGCTGGACTGCTGTCTGCATCTTAGTTTTAAGTTTGTGTTTAGATCTTTAAGTTCTATATGTACTAAAGGGTGCAATGGATATTTATACCACTAAAACTGTACCTAAGAAGTTTAATATACCTTGTTCACCTGAAGCTTAATTAATCTCAGGTCCTTGGTGTATGACTGATTTGGGTGATGAGCTTCACCTGAGAGCACCTCCTGTCTTTTAAGTTGTGCAAGTACCTATAAAGCTGTGATTTTCCCAGGGGAGGGTGGGTGTGGGGAGGGAGGGAGGGATATAACACTTATTAAAAAAGGGCTGCTACACAGTACCTTGTCCTGTGCTGCTGAGGAAAACTATATTCTGATTTGATTTAAATTATAGCTCTTTGCTGCTACTAGGCTCTAACCTATTATGAAATTTAAACTACAAGCTCTCTGCTGGATTCTAAATTTAACCAGAAAGCTCTCTTCTGTGTTTTAATTTGAAACTAAAAGTACTTTGCTGATGCTAGGCCCTGAGTGACTATGAAATTTAAACTACAGCTGTCTACTGGGTATGAAAGGTAACCAGAAAGTTCTCTTCTGTGTTGTTAAATTGAATCTTAAACTGTTGCTACTAGGCCCTGACTGATTTAACAAAAAAAATAGTGGGTTCACAGATTAATTAGCTTTAAAAGAAAAACAATTCCTTTCAGAAAAATTCCCAGAAGTATATACTCACAATTTCAGATTTCTCTCCAGAAGTAACAGCCCCCCTTTCCAGTCCGTCATTAAAAAGGGACATTGATAACACAGGTACACTACCAAAAAACTGCCTCCAGTTTTGCAACTGATTCCTATAGATTTTGGGGTGCTGAATCCAGGAAAAATAGCCAAAATGTTCCATCACGTCACGTTTTCTTGCAAAATTAGATTTCTTACCCATATAAGGAATGTTCACATAATTTCTTTTTAGCCGACTGCAGTTTATTTTCTTGGCCCAAAATAGAGGTTGTAATGGTTAACTAACTAGAAACACTCCCTCATGATATTTTAGAGTGTTTTGTATTCATTTTATACATTAACAGGACAATTGGGAGGCGGGGGGCTAAATCCAGTACTCGCGCTGGCGCATGTTCTTTCCTGTTCGCCTCGCCTCGTTCGCTCGCTCAAACACGGTGGTTGCGACATGAACGTTCCTGTCAAATTTCAGTTTCTTGCAAGTTCATTATTACCTTTTGTTTGCTCAGTCGTAATCCAGCTTTATTCCGAAGTGGTTCACTACAGTTGTAGTTTGCAGTGCTGTGTATTTGTGATGGCTCACAGAGCCAGAGGTTGCGTCAACTCTCCGGACAGTTTTTGTTTTATTTGTGGGGAATATACCATGAAAAAGCGGCAGAGGAACATTTCTGCATTTATTAAAAAAGTATATTTCGCCTATTTCGGTTTGAAGTTAGGCGATCAAGACAAACCGTGGGCTCCTCACAAAGTGTGCAAGACATGTGAGGAAGATCTACGCTTATGGATGAAAGGTAAAAAACAAGCATTTCGTTTCAGAATACCTATGATGTGGCGTGAACAAAGAGACCACAGCAGTGACTGCTATTTTTGCTCTTGCATTGTGAAGGGATACAACTTAAAAAATAAGAACGTAATAAGTTACCCCAACCTTCCCTCAGCAATTAGGCCTATGCCTCATAGCAACGAAGTACCTGTGCCTGAACCACCAAAATCTTTGGATCATATTTGTGTGGACGGTTCTGATCATGATGAGACTCATCAGATGGCTTTTCCCGATGAGTCCAGTACTTCCGAGTTTGAAACTGAACCAGATCCGAAACCTGAACTTTTCTCTCAAGCTGAATTGAATGATTTAGTCCGGGATTTAGGACTCCCAAAAGATGCTGCCCAACTGCTAGGTTCTCGGCTTAAACAGAAAAATCTATTGTCACCAGGAACAACTTTTTATTGGTACCGCAACCGCGAGACACAATTTTTGAAGTATTTCAGCAAAGAGGAAGATTTGGTATTTTGCAACGATATATACGGAGTGATGGAAAAGTTTAAACTCAAGTATGATCCTGCTGAATGGCGGCTGTTCATTGATTCGTCAAAAGACAGCATAAAAGGTGTTCTTCTTCATAATGGCAACACATTCGCTTCAGTTCCTATTGCTCACTCTGTTATTCTCCAAGAAAAATATGAGAATTTGGCCCTGATTCTTCAGAAGATTCGTTATGATGAGCATAAGTGGATGATTTGTGGAGACTTTAAAATTCTATCCATGCTATTAGGGCAGCAATCCGGTTTCACCAAATATCCCTGCTTCCTTTGCTTGTGGGATAGCCGGGCCCGCGACCTACACTGGGGGAAAAAAGACTGGCCAATTCGGGAGTATTTGAGACCCGGTGAGAAAAATGTTCTTCATGAGAGCTTGGTACCTCGTGATAAAATTCTATTACCACCTCTCCACATTAAGTTGGGTCTCATTAAGCAATTCATCAAGTCCCTTCCAAAAGATGGTGAGTGCTTTCGGTACCTTTGCTCAAAGTTCCCCCGACTTTCTGAAGCAAAGCTAAAGGAAGGAGCGTTTGTTGGCCCTGATATAAGGAAACTCATTTCAGATGGAGCATTCGCTGAAACGATGTCTGAGAAGGAAAAAGAAGCCTGGGATTCCTTCAAGGATGTTGTTCTCAAATTCTTGGGGAACAGGCGGGATGAGTACTATAAGGATATTGTTGCCAGGATGCTCAATGCCTTCAAAGAACAAGGCTGTAACATGAGCCTGAAAGTCCATTTCTTGCACTCCCATGTGAACTACTTTCCCGAAAACTTGGGGGCGTACAGTGAAGAACAAGGTGAAAGGTTTCACCAGGACATCAAGGACGCAGAGAGAAGGTACCAAGGAAGATGGAACACCACTATGATGGCTGATTTCTGCTGGTTGCTGCTGCGGGAAACCCCAGATGAAAAATACGCCAAGCAGCGCACCAAGAGAAGCATTCGGGGGAAGAAGAAACGGGCCCACCAGGAGATTGATTGACCCAAGAATGACTTTAAAATCTAAACTGTGTTGACAAATATCGTGTTTTTACTAAACTTTGAAATAAAAATTTGCTAGTTATTACCACAGTGTCGGATCTCATTTATTAGAATTTTATTTTCACACCATCGGGTGTTTGTCTTCATGTATTGCAATGGTGCGGTTTGCGTTTTCTATTCTTACATACATACCTGTACAACATTTTTTGCACATTTCTTTGCTTTGCTTTGTGTCTAACCTCGCTCTTATATGCTCAATGTTTGTGCACATGTATGTGGCTGTTTTAAGTGCAGACAATTTTGCTACCATCACAGTGTGTTTTGTTGACATTACTCTATTCTTATGTGCTGCCTTGTTACAATTTTCTTTATTCTTATTTGAATAACTACTAAACAATTAGTATAAAGAATTCATCCAAGAAACTTTTATCTCGATCGCACTCAATCTGAAACGTTCACCTCAAACTGCTAACCCAATGTAGCAAAAAATCTGTACGTGATGGAGCAAATTGGTTACCAGATTTGGATTCAGCGCACCAAAAAACGTAAAAATCAATCGAAACATTAGAGGCAGTTTAAAAAAAAATTTTTTTAGTGTACCTGTGTAATTTGGATTTTTCTGAGGCAATGGAGAGTTAAGTGACTTGCCCAAGGCCACAAGGAGTGATAGTGGGAATCAAACCCTGGTCTCTGGGTTCCCAAGCCAGTGATTTTAACAATTAGGCTACTCATCCATTCCCTCTTGAGGATATTTCAAGGAGTAGTCAGAGGAGACCTAGGAAAGTTAAAGCATATTTACTCACCTGTAACAGGTGTTTTCCAGCGACAGCAGGAATCAGCCCTCACTTATGGGTGATGTCGGCACTGATGGAAACTGCGCGGAGCAATTCCCCAGCTTTTAAAGAAAGCCTTTGGGATTGCTGCCACGCAAGTGTGGTTCTCTTCCCGCCCAAAGGTGCCATCTTGCTCAGTCAGGTCCCAGAGCTAGAGCCCTACTAAGCAAGGGAAGGACAAAAATAGCAACTCTTCAGGAGAAGGAGGGTAGTGAGGACTGATTCCTGCTGTCCCTGGAGAACACCTGTTACAGGTGGGTAACTACGCTTTCTCCAGAAAGAAGCAGGAAGTCAGTCCTCATTTATGGGACTTGTCACCCAGCAGACCTGGTTGAGAGAAGGGAAAGTGTTTTAAATGAAGGAAAAAGTGCATATAAGCCGAAATATCTGGAGGAACCAGGTAGAGGGAGCCAGAGAGACTCCAGAGCCACTATAGAACCACGCCCCACTGAGCATGATGTAATGCCAGCCAGCTTCCAATCCAGGTGCACAGAGGAACTTCTTAAGGAGGCTCTAGAACAGTGTTTTTCAACCTTTTTTGTGCAAAGGCACACTTTTTTCATGAAAAAAATCACGAGGCACACCACCATTAGAAAATGTTAAAAAAATTTACCTCTGTGCCTATATTGACTATATATAAAGTAATTCTCTTGAATAGGAATCAAACATTCACACCAACCCCCCTCCCCTGCTGGTTCACACCAACCCCCCTCCCCTGCTGGTTCACTCACACCACCCCCCCCCCTCCACTGCTGGCTCACTCACCCACCCCCCTGTCACTTACTCACCCCTCCTGCTGGGTCACTCAATCAATTACCCCCCCTCCCCTGCTGGATCCCTCACAACAACGCCCCCCCCCCCTTGCTGGTTCACTCACACCCCCCCCCCCTCCACTGCTGGTTCACTCACACTCCCCCCCCCCTTGCTGGTTCACTCACACACACACACCCCCCCTCTGCCCAAGCCGCTGCTTCTGCTTTGTACAGAGCAGCGGCTGCACTACACTTACATTGAAAAGTAAAGAGAAACTGTGTCAGGAGCCCTCTGGTCATCGCAGAGCCCGAGGAAGTGATGTCATGGGGGCGGGCTCCTCACAGGCTGTCTTTCCTTTTCAAATTAACTTTATTGCAGCTAAAGTTAATTTGAAAAGGAAAGACAGCCTGTGAGGAGCCCGCCCCCATGACATCACTTCCTCGGGCTCTGCATGATCGGAGGGCTCCTGACACAGTTTCTCTTTATTTTTCAATGTAAGTGTAGTGCAGCCGCTGCTCTGTACAAAGCAGAACCAGCGGCTGCACTGCTATAGGGAATCGCGATCGCGTTCGCGCCGCGGACTTCGGCACAAAAGCCGGTTTTTTGCTCTGGCCGCTCCCGATCTTGCGGCCAGAGCAAAAAACCGGCTTTTCAATGGCCGGTTTTACAACTGTGCTGGCAGCCAGCCTGGCCATGGAAAAACCGGCCGGTTGGCAACCCTAATTTGTGAGCCGAGGCCACATGTTACGGATGAAATTGGAATTTTTCCCACGGCACACCAGACAATATCTCACGGCACACTAGTGTGCCGCGGCACAGTGGTTGAAAAACGCTGCTCTAGAAGACAGGAAGGGAAGCAGAGGGAGCAGAGGGGGCAGCAGATGGAAAGGCTGCTGTGAAGACAGTTGGAGTGACGGCTGGAGAGGAAACAGCAAGAGTAAATGCAGCAGGAATGTGTACAGCTGGAAGCAAGGCAAGACAGAGGGAAGGTTGGAATGCAAACCTGAATATTCCCTTGCCAAAAGATCACCTAAAGGGAAAGGTGATGGTCTGAGAGCTAAGGAGGAACCGGAGGAGGTTTCAGCTCCTAGAGAGGAAAAAGCTGTTTGTCCAGAGTGGTCAAGGCATTACTGCAGTTGTTGTCCAGAATCCACAGGGTCACAGCAGGAAGCCCTAAGACGTGCTAAACAGGCCAGCCAAAGGAGAGACTGGTATAGGCCTCAACCTTCGCTGGAGTCCAAGAGGCCAAGCTCCCAAGGTAAAGCTTTTATTGAATCAAGATATAGAAAAAGCTTGTATGATAAGAAAGGCTTGGATAATAGATGTTTGTATAAGACTGCCACAAAAGCTCCAAGGAGAGAGAACTTTTCTCCATGTAGAATAGCACGAAGCCAACGCCCTAAGAATAATCCAGAACATTGGGCTGTGCTGGAAAAGCTATACAGAGAGCCTGAGTATAGGATACCTGAACCCAGGGACTCAGAATCCGAGGTGTTCACCTACGAGCAAATGCAAGTGGACCTGGCCAGTGAGGCTTCGGATAACGAAATGGATTGCACATATTGTACTAGTGGAAGCCTGGAGTCTGTGCCAGACTTGTATGCTGCATGAATTATTGCCTAGGATATTGTTTGAATGAAGCCCAGCGCTAATGTGAAGATAACAGTGTTTCTTTAAGCTTTTTGTTTCACTTTTCTTACCTGAATGAAGGACTTTTGCGTTTGTTGTTAACCAATCCTTTGGACCTTAGCGTAAAGGGAAATAAACGCCTTTATTTTTCCCACCACTCGTGCATATGTTTCTTTGAAGATTAGGACCAGGAAACAAATGAGGCCAAAAGTGAAGTAGGCCGCAGGATTACTGGCCAATCTTCTCCCCATAATTTTTATGTCCGAGCACTGCTTATACGCCAGGGCGGTGCTCGCGACATAAAATGGCGTAGTTCTTCGGATATTAGGTTGGAGCCTACAACCGCAGAAGAAAATAAAATAAAACCTTTTTGAGTTTAAAGAAAAAAAACCCCGGTCTGGACTGTTTTGGAAAACCGGAGTGTAAAAACAAGACCCGGAACGGATTTGCTGTTAACCGGAGCGGATTTGCTGAAAACCTGGAATGGAATGGTTGAAATCCGGATCGGATCGTAAATCCTGAAAGTGAAAATCCTGTTGCAACCCCCAGAAGTGGAAAGCTGCGGAGGAGGACAACACTTATGTTCCAGAGCTGGAGTCAACACTGATGTCAGGTAAAAGTAGATAATCCTGAGTAGTGTTGGATATCCAGGGAAGTTTGAAAAAAAAAAAAAGGAAGAGCTTTTGTTAGGAGAGCCACACTTGGGTTTCTTTTTTTTCTTATCTCCTTTATACAGGTGCGGTATCTAGCCAAAGGAGCTGTGTGCGTGGATGGCGCTCCAGTTTGATAAACAGGCGGAGTTCGCACATCAACACCAAGCACAAGCCCTTCAAGCTATGCAGGCGCAACAGTTACCGGTACTGAAGACCATGGAGAACTGGTTGGCACTTCAGCGAGAGGCGATGGCGAAGGCCAACGCAGAGAAGCTGACAGCGACGGGACCAACCAGCACAGGAAGTGGATATTGGACATGCAATGACCTCATGGTTGAAAAGCTAAGTCCAAGTGACGATGTGGATGATTTCCTAGACACTTTCAATAGAATTGCATGCTCAGCTAAATGGCCACCTGAGCAGTGGGCCATACGCCTGGCAGCGTCCCTTACGGGGGAGGCGCTTGCCGCATATAGGGCGATGCCCCCAGCTCTAGCAAATACCTACGAGGAGGTAGTGAAAGCGATTAGAGATCGTTTAGGTCTTACTCCCATGTCTTACAATAAGATGTTTAGAGCTACTGTTCTCAGGGCTGATGAGACGCCCAAGAGTCTAGGCCATAGGATCAGTAGTCTAGCAAATAAGTGGCTACAGCCGGAGAAGAGAAATGTAGATACTCTGATGGATGCAATAATCCTGGAACAATACATGCTAGCCATACCGAATAGAGTCCAGAATTTTCTAATTCTGCAAAACTGCTGTACTACTACAGACGCCATAGTTCTTACCAAGCGGTATTTGGAAGCTGAAAGAGTCACACAACCCAAGGTGCAGACTCCCAAATTGGTAGTAGGTATGGAGGCGCAGAAATTAGAAAATGTCTCGCGACCCATGTATACTGATTCAAAGAGTTATAAACCTGTGATAAGAGATAATGCTAAGAAATGTTTTTCTTGTGGAAAAACAGGACATGTAAAGCAACAGTGTTACTCGCGTACTGCTCTGGTCGGTGAGAACCCCAGGACGATACGTGAAGGCTTTGTGTTGGATGTCAAGATTCAGGGCATAAATGTAAAAGCACTCCTGGATTCTGGAGCTGATCAGACTATGATCTCAAAGAGATTATGGGGTGTGATCAAAGATCAGGGTTCATCAGTTCCAGATCATCCAGAAGGAGCCGTAAAGATAAAATGTATACACGGAGCAGCTACCCACTACCCCGTATATAAGTTGTGGGTTAAGGGTTTAGGCATTGTGAGAGAAATGCTGGTAGCAGTGGTGCCTAGATTACCTCAAGAGCTGGTATTAGGCCGTGATTGGCCACAATTCAGAAAAAGTCTGAAGGAGGGCTTATCCCCAGCAGCACTGCTCAGTGCCACTTGCATTCGCCATAACCCTAATGAAAATCTCACCTCTCAGCAGAAAAATATCAAGGACGCTACGAATCCTAAGGAAGCGCTAGTTTCCACGCGGTCGCATACCCAGGATGCGGAAAAACCCTCGTGTTCTAGAGACACCTCCTTGGGAGACCTTCCGTCACACGACGATTTACTGGGCGGCCCCTTGAAGAAGGTAAGAAAACCTAAGGCTGAGAGACGAAAAGAAAGAAGATGCCGTTCTCAAGGTAGAGCAGACCTGGAAGCTGGGAAAGGGATGCCATGGGTTCCCGCAGAGTTGCTGAAAAAATTTCCTTCCTTTAAGATGGAACAAAGGGCAGACGCTGCGTTAGCTCGTGCACTGGAGTATGCGCGAGAAGAAAAGGGTTCCTTCCCCAGATTTATTATGGAAGAGGACATATTAGAAACATAGAAACATGATGACAGAAAAAGACCACAAGGCCCATCTAGTCTGTCCTTCCATAACAACTACAACAGTCCACTTTTTACCTTTAGAGATCCTCTGTGTTGGTCCCATGCTTTTTTGAATTCAGTTACTGTCCTCATCTCTACCACCTCCACTGGGAGACTATTCCACGGATCCACTACTCTTTCCGTAAAGAAATATTTCCGCATATCACTCCTGAATCTATCTCCCTTCACCCTCATCCCATGTCCCCTCGTAGCAGAACTTGCTTTCAATTGAAAGAGGCTCTCTCCCTGAACATTTATGCCACGGAGGTATTTAAACATCTCAATCATATCACCTCTATCCCGCCTTTCCTCTAAGGTGTACATATTAAGATCCTTAAGTCTGTCCTCATATGCTTTATAATGAAGCCCATTAATCATTTTAGTAGCAACCCTCTGCACCGACTCCATCCTGTTCACATCCTTTTGAAAGTGCGGTCTCCAGAATTGCACACCATACTCCAAATGAGGTCGCACCAAAGACTTATACAGAGGCATTATCACCTCCTTTTTTCTGCTAGCCATTCCTCTCCGTATGCACCCAAGCATCCTTCTAGCTGTTGCCGTCGCCTTTTCTACCTGTTTAGCTACTTTAAGATCATCAGACACAACCACGCCTAGGTCCCGCTCTTCTTTAGTGGACAAAAGTACTTCACCTCCTATACTGTATTGCTCCCTTGGATTGCTGCAGCCCAAATGCATGACCTTACATTTTTTAACATTAAATCCCAGCTGCCAAATTCTAGACCATTCTTCAAGCTTAGCTAGATCCCTCCTCATGTTATCTACACCTTCCTGGGTGTCTACTCTATTGCAGATTTTGGTATCATCCGCAAAGAGGCAAACCTTACCCGACAGCCCTTCCGCTATATCACTAACAAAGATGTTAAAAAGAATCGGACCAAGGACAGATCCCTGGGGCACACCACTGGTAACATCCTTCTCCTCAGAGTGAGCTCCATTTACTTGTACTCTTTGTCGCCTCCCACCCAACCAATTTCTAACCCAAGCAGTAACTTTAGGGTCCATCCCTAGGGTGCTCAGTTTGTTTATAAGTCGCCTGTGAGGAACAGTGTCAAAGGCTTTACTGAAATCTAAATACACCACATCTAGAGCTCTCCCTCGGTCCAACTCCCTGGTCACCCAGTCAAAGAAATCAATCAGATTTGTCTGACAAGACCTGCCTCTGGTGAATCCATGCTGCCTCGGATCCTGTAATCCGCCGGACTCCAGAAACCTCACTATTTTCTCTTTCAGCAGCGTTTCCAATAATTTACTCACCACCGAAGTTAAACTAACCGGCCTGTAGTTTTCAACCACATCCTTACTTCCGCTTTTGTGTAAAGGCAACACATGAGCCTCTCTCCAGTCCTTTGGCACCACTCCCGACTCCAACGAGGCATTGAAAAGGTCAGTCAGTGGAGTTGCTAGAACGTCCCCAAGTTCCCTCAGTATTCTAGGGTGTATCCCATCCGGTCCCATCGCTTTGTCTACTTTAAGTTGAGCTAGTTTCTCACGAACACATTCTTCTGAAAATTGTTCAAGATGTCCCTCGCTTCTGTTCTTATTTGTGGGTGTTTTCTGAGGTCCTGCTCCTGGTTCTTCATCTGTAAACACAGAACAAAAATATTTGTTAAGCAATTCCGCTTTATCCTTATCAGCTTCTACATATTCCCCCCCTGCACCCTTGAGTCTGACAATACCACTTTTGCCCTTCCTCTTCTCACTAATATATCTGAAAAATGTCTTATCCCCCCATTTTATTGCATTGGCTATTTCCTCCTCCTTTTGAATATTTGCCTTCTTGACTACTTTGCTAGCTTCTCTAAGTTTTTCCAAATACAGATGCCTGTCGTGATCTCTTGTATTTCATGAAGGCCTCCCTCTTTTTCTTCACTTTTTCAGCTACTTCCTTCGAAAACCATAGCGGTCGCCTGTTCCTTTTGCCTTTATTTACCATTTTAACAAAAAGGTTGGTTGCCTTTAAAATACCCCCTTTCAGTTTTGCCCACTGTTTTTCTACATCCCCCAGCTGTTCCCATCCCACTAACGACTCCCTGAGGTATTGGCCCATCTTCGCAAAGTTAGTCTTCCTAAAGTCTAAGATCTTCACCTTGGAATGGATTCTAACAGCCCTAGTCCTAATACTGAATCACACCATCTGGTGATCACTGGATGCAAAATGATCTCCCACTACAACATCAGAAACACTTTCACCATTGGTAAGCACCAAGTCCAGTATGGCCCCTTCACGTGTGGGGTCTGTTACCAATTGCCTGAATAGTTCTCCCTGTAGAGAATCCAGGATCTCCTTACTTCTAGATGATACTGCAGCAGGAATGTGCCAATCAACATCTGGCATATTGAAATCTCCTAGCAGTAGCACTTCCCCTTTCCTAGCAATGCTGCGTATGTCTTCAATTAACTCTGTCCACCTCTTCCTCTTGTGAGGGAGGTCTGTATATCACACCAATGCAAATAGATTTCTCTTTCCCTCTTTCTAGATTAACCCACAATGCCTCCTCTCTCCCTTTTAAGCTCTGTAATTCCAAAGCTTTAATAGTAGTTTCCTAGACCATGGGATGCTGTTCCAAGGGTTGCAGAGCAGAGATGGCATCCATCTGTCCAAGAAAGGTCAACACATCTTTGGTAGTAGACTGGCTAATCTACTGAAGAGGGCTTTAAACTAGATTTGTTGGGATGGGTGAAGAAAGCCCCCAGGTAAGTGAAAGCCCCCAGGTAGGTGATACATTAAATACCTTTATGGAAATGGGTAACAGGGGTAACACATGGAAAGCAGTGTGTATTAATGCCCGTAGCATGGGAAATAAGATCCCTGAAGTTGAAGCTTTGGTGGGAGTGGCTGACTTGGATTTAGTGGCAGTTACAGAAACATGGTTCACAGAAAACCATGACTGGGATGTAACTATACCTGGCTATACTTTATTCAGAAAGGACAGGGTAGGAAGAAGGGGAGGAGGAGTGGCACTATATGTAAAAACTACTATTAAAGCTTTGGAATTACAGAGCTTAAAAGGGAGAGAGGAGGCATTGTGGGTTAAACTAGAAAGAGGGAAAGAGAAATCTATTTGCATTGGTGTGATATACAGACCTCCCTCACAAGAGGAAGAGGTGGACAGAGAGTTAATTGAAGACATACGCAGCATTGCTAGGAAAGGGGAAGTGCTACTGCTAGGAGATTTCAATATGCCAGATGTTGATTGGCACATTCCTGCTGCAGTATCATCTAGAAGTAAGGAGATCCTGGATTCTCTACAGGGAGAACTATTCAGGCAATTGGTAACAGACCCCACACGTGAAGGGTCCATACTGGACTTGGTGCTTACCAATGGTGAGAGTGTTTCTGATGTTGTAGTGGGAGATCATTTTGCATCCAGTGACCACCAGATGGTGTGGTTCAGTATTAGGACTAGGGCTGTTAGAATCCATTCCAAGGTGAAGATCTTAGACTTTAGGAAGACTAACTTTGCGAAGATGGGCCAATACCTCAGGGAGTCGTTAGTGGGATGGGAACAGCTGAGGGATGTAGAAAAACAGTGGGCAAAACTGAAAGGGGGTATTTTAAAGGCAACCAACCTTTTTGTTAAAATGGTAAATAAAGGCAAAAGGAAAAGGAGACCGCTATGGTTTTCAAAGGAAGTAGTTGAAAAAGTGAAGAAAAAGAGGGAGGCCTTCATGAAATACAAGAGATCACAGAGAGAGGAAGACAGGCATCTGTATTTGGAAAAACTTAGAGAAGCTAGCAAAGTAGTCAAGAAGGCAAAGATTCAAAAGGAGGAGGAAATAGCCAATGCAATAAAATGGGGGGATAAGACATTTTTCAGATATATTAGTGGTAAGAGGAAGGGCAAAAGTGGTATTGTCAGACTCAAGGGTACAGGGGGGGAATATGTAGAAGCTGATAAGGATAAAGCGGAATTGCTTAACAAATATTTTTGTTCTGTGTTCACAGATGAAGAACCAGGAGCAGGACCTCAGAAAACACCCACAAATAAGAACAGAAGCGAGGGACATCTTGAACAATTTTCAGAAGACTGTGTTCGTGAGAAACTAGCTCAACTTAAAGTAGACAAAGCGATGGGACCGGATGGGATACACCCTAGAATACTGAGGGAACTTGGGGACGTTCTAGCAGCTCCACTGACTGACCTTTTCAATGCCTCGTTGGAGTCGGGAGTGGTGCCAAAGGACTGGAGAGAGGCTCATGTGGTGCCTTTACACAAAAACGGAAGTAAGGATGTGGTTGAAAACTACAGGCCGGTTAGTTTAACTTCAGTGGTGAGTAAATTATTGGAAACGCTGCTGAAAGAGAAAATAGTGAGGTTTCTGGAGTCCGGCGGATTACAGGATCCGAGGCAGCATGGATTCACCAGAGGCAGGTCTTGTCAGACAAATCTGATCGATTTCTTTGACTGGGTGACCAGGGAGTTGGACCGAGGGAGAGCTCTAGATGTGGTGTATTTAGATTTCAGTAAAGCCTTTGACACTGTTCCTCACAGGCGACTTATAAACAAACTGAGCACCCTAGGGATGGACCCTAAAGTTACTGCTTGGGTTAGAAATTGGTTGGGTGGGAGGCGACAAAGAGTACAAGTAAATGGAGCTCACTCTGAGGAGAAGGATGTTACCAGTGGTGTGCCCCAGGGATCTGTCCTTGGTCCGATTCTTTTTAACATCTTTGTTAGTGATATAGCGGAAGGGCTGTCGGGTAAGGTTTGCCTCTTTGCGGATGATACCAAAATCTGTAATAGAGTAGACACCCAGGAAGGTGTAGATAACATGAGGAGGGATCTAGCTAAGCTTGAAGAATGGTCTAGAATTTGGCAGCTGGGATTTAATGTTAAAAAATGTAAGGTCATGCATTTGGGCTGCAGCAATCCAAGGGAGCAATACAGTATAGGAGGTGAAGTACTTTTGTCCACTAAAGAAGAGCGGGACCTAGGCGTGGTTGTGTCTGATGATCTTAAAGTAGCTAGACAGGTAGAAAAGGCGACGGCAAAAGCTAGAAGGATGCTTGGGTGCATACGGAGAGGAATGGCTAGCAGAAAAAAGGAGGTGATAATACCTCTGTATAAGTCTTTGGTGCGACCTCATTTGGAGTATGGTGTGCAATTCTGTAGACTGCACCTTCAAAAGGATGTGAACAGGATGGAGTCGGTGCAGAGGATTGCTACTAAAATGATTAATGGGCTTCATTATAAAGCATATGAGGACAGACTTAAGGATCTTAATATGTACACCTTAGAGGAAAGGCGAGATAGAGGTGATATGATTGAGGTGTTTAAATACCTCCGTGGCATAAATGTTCAGGGAGAGAGCCTCTTTCAATTGAAAGCAAGTTCTGCAACGAGGGGACATGGGATGAGGGTGAAGGGAGATAGATTCAGGAGTGATATGCGGAAATATTTCTTTACGGAAAGAGTAGTGGATCCGTGGAATAGTCTCCCAGTGGAGGTGGTAGAGATGAGGACAGTAACTGAATTCAAAAAAGCATGGGACCAACACAGAGGATCTCTAAAGGTAGAAAGTGGACTGTTGTAGTTGTTGTTATGGAAGGACAGACTAGATGGGCCTTGTGGTCTTTTTCTGTCATCATGTTTCTATGTTTCTATATAGTGCCACTCCTCCTCCCCTTCTTCCTACCCTGTCCTTTCTGAATAAAGTATAGCCAGGTATAGTTACATCCCAGTCATGGTTTTCTGTGAACCATGTTTCTGTAACTGCCACTAAATCCAAGTCAGCCACTCCCACCAAAGCTTCAACTTCAGGGATCTTATTTCCCATGCTACGGGCATTAATACATACTGCTTTCCATATGTTACCCCTGTTACCCATTTCCATAAAGGTATTTAATGTATCACCTACCTGGGGGCTTTCACTTACCTGGGGGCTTTCTTCACCCATCCCCAACGAATCTAGTTTAAAGCCCTCTTCAGTAAATTAGCCAGTCTACTACCAAAGATGCGTTGACCTTTCTTGGACAGATGGATGCCATCTCTGCTCTGCAACCCTTGGAACAGCATCCCATGGTCTAGGAAACCAAAACGCTCTCGAAGACACCATCTACGCAGCCATGCATATTATATCGAGAATGTAAGGATCTTCGAACTGGAATTGTGCGGAAACAGTTAGTGGTTCCAAACACTTTTAAGTCGCTGGTTTTACGCCTGGCTCATGACCATCCAGTAATGGGGTCACAAGGGAGCACAAGGAACTCTGGATCAAATTTTAGCCAGATTTTATTGGCCGGGAGTCTTCCGAGAAACGACTCGTTTTTGTGAATCCTGTGCATCGTGTCAAAGGGTAACTCCTAACCTGCCAACAGAAATACCACTAGTTCCAATGCCCATAATCTCTGAACCAGTAAGACTTGCTATAGATATAGTAGGACCCCTTATCAAAACTCCGAGAGGGTTCCAATACATCCTCGTGGTTATTGACCAGGCTACCCGTTTCCCGTGGGCAATACCACTGAGAAATATTTCGGCAAAATCCATTGCCGTAGAACTAATCAAACTGTTCTGCGAGGTCGGGTTCCCGCAGGAGGTCTTAACAGACCGAGGTAGCAACTTTTTATCAAAGTACCTTGCTCAGGTCTGGGACGCTTTTGGCATCCACCACCTAAAGACAGCCGCCTACCATCCCCAATGCAATGGCTTGGTAGAACGGCTAAATCAGAGCATAAAACAGATGCTGCGCCGAGCTCTGGATGGCCAAATGACCGAGTGGGACACCATGTTGCCATTTATTTTATATGCCTGTAGGGAAAGGAAACAAAGTTCATTAGGTACCTCACCCTATGAGCTTATGTACGGGCGAGCACCCAGAGGCATATTAGATGTATTGAGAGAACAGTGGACTGAACCCGTGGATGAAGAAATAGGCGTACCTCTATTTTTGAAAAACCTAAGAACTCGCTTGGAATGAACCTCCCGGTTCGCAGGTGAAAAATTGAAAGAGAGTCAAACCAAACAAAAGCGGTACTACGATCGACATGCCAAACCTAGACAGTTGAAGATGGGAGAGAAGGTGATGATCTTAGTGTCGGGCGCTACACCTAAGTTCGAAGCCCAATGGAAGGGGCCTCACACGGTGATTAAGCCCATTGGATCTACTTCTTACTTGGTCCAAGATGCAAAAGGACATAAACAAGTCTACCACGTCAACGTCCTTCGGCCTTGGCATGAAAGGTTAGTGCTGATAGCTTCTGCTAAAAACATATTCCACCCTGAAGGGATAAAAGCGGCTACCAAGCGAATGAAGTATAATGGTAGTCAGCTGCAGAAAGTCCCAGTAGCGTGTATTACGTGCTGCGCGGAAGAGGCTTACCCAGCCCGTAATATTTTAAGAAGGGGGATGTGTCACCCAGCAGACCTGGTTGAGAGAAGGGAAAGTGTTTTAAATGAAGGAAAAAGTGCATATAAGCCGAAATATCTGGAGGAACCAGGTAGAGGGAGCCAGAGAGACTCCAGAGCCACTATAGAACCACGCCCCACTGAGCATGATGTAATGCCAGCCAGCTTCCAATCCAGGTGCACAGAGGAACTTCTTAAGGAGGCTCTAGAAGACAGGAAGGGAAGCAGAGGGAGCAGAGGGGGCAGCAGATGGAAAGGCTGCTGTGAAGACAGTTGGAGTGACGGCTGGAGAGGAAACAGCAAGAGTAAATGCAGCAGGACTGTGTACAGCTGGAAGCAAGGCAAGACAGAGGGAAGGTTGGAATGCAAACCTGAATATTCCCTTGCCAAAAGATCACCTAAAGGGAAAGGTGATGGTCTGAGAGCTAAGGAGGAACCGGAGGAGGTTTCAGCTCCTAGAGAGGAAAAAGCTGTTTGTCCAGAGTGGTCAAGGCATTACTGCAGTTGTTGTCCAGAATCCACAGGGTCACAGCAGGAAGCCCTAAGACGTGCTAAACAGGCCAGCCAAAGGAGAGACTGGTATAGGCCTCAACCTTCGCTGGAGTCCAAGAGGCCAAGCTCCCAAGGTAAAGCTTTTATTGAATCAAGATATAGAAAAAGCTTGTATGATAAGAAAGGCTTGGATAATAGATGTTTGTATAAGACTGCCACAAAAGCTCCAAGGAGAGAGAACTTTTCTCCATGTAGAATAGCACGAAGCCAACGCCCTAAGAATAATCCAGAACATTGGGCTGTGCTGGAAAAGCTATACAGAGAGCCTGAGTATAGGATACCTGAACCCAGGGACTCAGAATCCGAGGTGTTCACCTACGAGCAAATGCAAGTGGACCTGGCCAGTGAGGCTTCGGATAACGAAATGGATTGCACATATTGTACTAGTGGAAGCCTGGAGTCTGTGCCAGACTTGTATGCTGCATGAATTATTGCCTAGGATATTGTTTGAATGAGGCCCAGCGCTAATGTGAAGATAACAGTGTTTCTTTAAGCTTTTTGTTTCACTTTTCTTACCTGAATGAAGGACTTTTGCATTTGTTGTTAACCAATCCTTTGGACCTTAGCGTAAAGGGAAATAAACGCCTTTATTTTTCCCACCACTCGTGCATATGTTTCTTTGAAGATTAGGACCAGGAAACAAATGAGGCCAAAAGTGAAGTAGGCCGCAGGATTACTGGCCAATCTTCTCCCCATAATTTTTATGTCCGAGCGCTGCTTATACGCCAGGGCGGTGCTCGCGACAGACTCCACATCTACAGGCTACCGAGCCTGTAACCCAAAAACGCCTCCGCGAGACAGTGAGCAGAAGTTGATGCCCGAAGGAGCCTGAGCCTTCAGGGCCCCGGAGCAAAGCTCTTGGTAGCTGTCGAAGAAGGGTCGCAGGGCAGGCGTTGCTTATACCCTGAACAGATTACGGGGTACAACCTGGCCGAAGGTGCTGTCCTGGTAGATGTCAGTTAGAGAAACCGAGCGCAGCGAAGCCACTGAAACCACGTTGGCCCGGACGCCCTGCGTGGTGACCCGTTGATCCAGTGGGGCACCCGCTTTGTTTGGGCGAAGGTGATGCAGTCCGCCACCCAGATGGAGATGGTGCGTTTGGTGACTGCCTGTCCCAGGGATTGGGATCATAAGCGACAAAGAGCCAGTCGGACTTGCAATGAGCTTGGGTACGCTGCAGGCAGAAGGCAAGAGCCCTCTTGTAGTCGGGTGAATGTAATACCGGCGATGCCCGGTTGGCATGTGGTCTCGGGAAGAAGGTCGGTAGGACTATCTCCTGATTGAGATGAAAGTCCGAGACCACTTTCGGTAGAAACTTGGGATGGGTGCGGAGGACCACCCTGTTTTCGTAGAAACTTGTGTATGGAGCCTCAGCCATGAGGGCCTGGAGTTTGCTGACTTGGCGAGCCGAAATCAAAGCCATCAGGAAGACCACCTTCCAGGAGAGATGCCGAAGCAAGCATGTCGCCATCGGCTCGAAGGGTGATTGTGTAAGCTGCATAAGCACCACGCTGAGGTGCCACTCCGCCGGAGGAGACCAGATGGAAGGCTTGGAAAGCAAGAGACCTCGCATGAAGCGGGAGACCAAGGGCTTCCCCGAGAGGAGTTTCCCTTCGACGGGAAGGTGGTTCACTGAAATGGAGCTCAGGTGTACCCTGACCGAAATGGATTTCAACCCTGTCTTCAAGAGGTGGAGGAGATACTGAAGAACCCACCAGGTAGAGCAGAATGGGTCTATCTGGAGCTTGGAGCACCAGACCGAGAAGTGTCGCCACTTAAAGGCATATGCTCGTCTCGTCGAGTCTTTCCTTGACGTGAGGAGAACCTCCATGACCTCCTCCGGGAGGTGCAGCGGAGCTAAGGTGACCCTTCAGCCACCAGGCTGTAAGGGACAGTGAGGTCAGGTTCGGGAAGAGCACCCGACCCTCCTCCTGCGTTAGCAGGCTCAGGGCACAGCCCAGGGGGACTGGAGGCTCGGACTAGAGCCAGAGCAGAAGTGGGAACCAAGGCTGTTGAGGCCACGAGGGTGCCACGAGGATCACCGAGGCTCAGTCCCGCTGAACCTTGTGCAGGGTCCTCGCAATGAGAGGTGTGGGAGGGAACACGTAAAGAAGGCCAGAGGTCCAGCTCAAGAGGAATGCATCCGGGGCCACCCTGCTAGGGTGCGGAACCAGGCCGCAGAAGCGGGGAAGTTGCGCGTTTACCGGGCTGGTTAACAGGTCCATAAATGGGGTCCCCCACTGATGGGGAAAGAGCTCGATGACCTCCGGATCCAGACGCCACTCGTGTGGGTGGAGGATCCTGCTGAGTTTGTCTGCGAGGACATTCTCCTGGCCTGGGTGGTAGATCGCTCGTAGGGTCATCCCCCGGCAAAATGCAAAGGAGCAAAGGAAGATCGCCTCTCGGCAGAGGGGACAGGATTCTGTTCCCCCCTCCTTGTTTATGTAAAACATGGCTACCCTGTTGTTGGTCTGCACGAGCACAGATTTTCCCCACAGATAGCCCTTGAAAGCCCTCAGGGTCCATCGGACCGTCTGAAGCTTGAGCAGGTTGATCTGCTGTTGAGACGCCTCCGGCGACCACTGCCCCTGTGTGCACAATGCGCCTCAGTGGGCTCCCCACCCCAACAGGAAAGCATCTGCCAATAGGACGAGCTCATGCTGTGAGGTCTGGAAGGGCATTCCCCGAAGGAGACTTCGAGGGTACTGCCACCAATTCAGGGAGTTGTGGAGACTGTGGGAGACCCGGATAGGGTCTCTGAGGTGGCCAAAGGCCTGGCTCTATTGTGCCCTGAGGCACCACTGGGCTGTCTGCATGTGCATGTGGGCGTGGGGGACCACAAGGATGGTGGAGGCCATGTGTCCTAGGAGGCGCAGCATGGCCTGTGCCGTAACCCAAGCCCTGCTCTGGATCTGGGTCGCCACAGCCCAGAGGCGGTCTGCCCAGTCCGCGGATAGGAAGGTGGTCGCTTGCACCGTGTCAAAGCATGCGTTGATGAACTCCAGGGTCTGCACCGGCTCAAGGTGGGACTTTGGAGTAGTTGAGCAAGAAGCCGAGGCATTCGAGGAGAAGGATCGTGCGTAACGCCACCAGGCAGGCTTCGCCAATCAAGGACCCCTTGATGAGCCAGTCGTTGAGGTAGGGGAAGAAGGGTATGCCTTGCCGCCTGAGGGAGGCAGCGGCTGTGGAGATGCACTTTGTGAAAACCCATGGTGCTGACTCAAGCCCGAAGGTAGTGTTCCACCTGCACCCTGAAGCGCAGGTATTGCCTGTGCTGGGGGTGGACTAGGATGAGGGCATAAGTGTCCCTGAGATCCAAGAAGCATAAGCCAATCGCTATGCTGAAGGAAGGGCAGCAGGATGCCAAGCGATAACATTTTGAACTTCTCCCGCACCAGGAACTTGTTTAGGTTCTGGAGCTCGAGGATGGGGCGTGAGCCCCCCCCTCCCGTCTTTTTCTGAACAAGAAAGTAGGGGGAGTAGAACCCATGGCCTCGAAGGTTCAGCGGTACCCTCTCGACCACCCATTGGGCGAGGAGGTTGGAGAGTTCCCACTGCAAGAAGGTCTGGTGCGAAAGGAGTCAAGTAGGCCCCGCTGGAGGAGGGCGCCTGTCCAGGCAGAGACGGCGTCCAGGCAGAGACGGCATCCATCTCTTACCACCTGGAGGACCCAGGTGTCCGACGTGATCGATACCCATTGTGGGGTGAACAGAGATAGGCATCCCCCCACCGGTGGAAGTGCTGCCGGGGGGGCGAGAGGCTATGCCGTCAGTGTCAAAAACCCTGTGCAGGCTGGGGTGGCGCCAGTGGCTGTGCCTTAGGCCCTTTAGGTTTGCAGTAGCCATGCGCACCTCCCTTCCCCTGCGTGCCGGGAGATGGCAAAGGAGTGGGTGGGAAGGGTGGGTAACCCCGGTAGGGGAGCCCCTTTCTTTGGAAGAACGGCTTCTTTGCTGCTTCTTCCTAGTGAAGGAGGAGGTCTTAGGCGAGAGACGAGTTTGAGTCACGAAATCCGTTTCTATCTCAGCGGTCTTATCCTCCCATAGGTTTACCAAACAGTTGCACGCCGGGGCAGGGAACGTCCAGGACCTTTTCCTGGACCCACTGCTCCAGATCTAAGGACTGGAGCCATGCCTGGCATTGGGCCCCGATGCTGGCTGCTGGCATTCGGGCGGAGGACTCAAACCAGTCATATGCGGTGCAGGAGAGGTACTTCGAACACTCCGCGACGGATCTCAGGAGGGTCTGGAACCTGAGAAGGGGTTCACCCCCCGAGGCCTGCGGAGAACCCGCCGAGCTTTTGGCGAGGTCACACAGGAACATGCCCATATACAATTGGTATGCCTGGATGCGGCATATGAGCATGGACCCCTGATAGGCTTTGCGACCAAGGGCATTGAGGGGTCTCGACTCTTTGCCCGGGGGACCAAAGAGTGTGACTTTGGGCTCTTTTGCTTCTGCATCGCTGACTCCAAAACCATGGAGATGTGTAGAAGCTTGGGGACCGAAGCAGGTGTCTCCCACATGCAAAGGAGAAGCCTTGACAAAATGGGAGTAACTGGAACAGTAAGAGACTCCCGAGGCAGGGACTCATACTGTAGAATATCAAGCTCTTCAGCTCGCAGCTCCTCTTCAGTCTGCGTAGCCATGTCACGGACAAACAACAGGAATGATGGTCCTCGGGTGGAGACAGGTCCGAAGGAAGGTCCTTGTGGGCATGGGTCTCAGGGGCAGTATCCCCATCCAACTCCCAGCCCGAGAGGTCCAAGAAAAAGTCCGACTCTGGCTGGTTGCCCTGTCCAGAGGCCGAGGCCCACTTGGAGCCAGAGGCCTTGGAGGATCTCACTTCTGAGGACCGGGAAGGCGAGCGAGGCTGACACCGAGGACCCTCACGAGGCCCACAGCTCTCAGGGGTTTCGGTGTCCCTCTCGAGGTGCGGGCCAGCCGTGCTGGGCATGAGCACCTGCTGGGCAGCTAAGAAGGCAGAAACGCTGCGCTCTAGTGCCAGCATTCGGGACTCCCACGCGGACGTGCGGCCCTGCGACGCCAACACTGGGGTTACCGGGTCTGGCGTGGAGGAGGAGAGGGGATCTTTACCAGGATGATCTTCAGGAGACCGGGCGCCATTGCCGGAGGCCTCCTTATCTGTACGAGGTACCTATTGAGGCCACTCCTTGTCCGACACTCGGGAACGCTGTGGGGGAGGGAGTGGCTGAGCAACCAAGCACGGGAGCGCTCACGCTTGTCTGGAGCCTCCGACAGCAACTTTGAGGTCTTCTTCTTCTTACGCCTTTCCACTTCAGGGGACCCCTGGTCAGAGTGCCACTGAGAGCGCGGGACCGAAGTGGAGGATCCCTCCAGCGGAGGGATGACCGAGGGTGCTGCCGGGGATTCTGGGGCCACCTTCCGGAAAATGTCATCGGACTTCTGCTTATGACTTAGCAAGGGCTTTGGAGGACATTTTCTGGCAAAAAGAGCAGAGCTCTGGGTCATGGTCAGCCCCAAGACACCGAAGACAGCAGTCATGGGTGTCCGTGAGCGACATGTTATTGAAACATCTGTCACATTTCTTAAACCGGTGGCCACTGTGGTAAAAAGGGCTCCCGCTATGTCGAAGACCTTTGCGGCCAGTGGTTGAGGGAAAAAAGGGTGCAAAGCTCGCAAAAGGGAAACTTTTACAGAAAAGGATGCCCCCTCGCTCAAGGAACGGTAGAGGACCGGTGCTACCGGAAAAAACACAGGCCAGAGGCCAAAAACGAAACACTTTTTACGAGGGACGAGGACATGCATCCGAAGGGCTCCGCAGAAAAAGGGAGACTGAGCTAAATGGCACCTTTGGGCGTGAAGAGGACCACACATGCGTGGCAGCAATCCCAAAGGCTTTCTTTGAAAGCTGGGGAATTGCTCCACGCGGGCTCTGTCAATGCCGATGTCACTCATAAGTGAGGACTGACTTCCTGCTTGTTTCTGAGAATTCTCCTTATATTAGCCTTACTGACAGCATTCTCTGACTTTAACTTTATGTTATAAAAGGATATTATCCTTCACTAAGAGTTCCTCTGAACTCGAAAACTTGCTCAATCATTTTTCAATCTTGCAATTTCAAACCCTCAATTTCTTCCTCCAAGTTCAAAACACGATGGTCTAAAAAAGAAACTTTAGAGGAAAAAGCTTCCAAAGTCAGAGCAAAGACCTTGCCTAAATCGGCTATCTCCTGCCAGATAGACTCCAAGGAGAAAACGTCAGGGTGATTAAAAAAAAATCCAGGAAGAGATAAAGGAGCCATCGATAGATCTGGAGCGTGCCTGGGGCCCCGCTGCTCCGAAAAAGGAGAAGGAGAAATAGCCTCTGCTGACTGTTCCAGCGCCGCCAAGCTCTGCTTCTGAAGCCCCATCAATAGACCAACTGCAAGTTGATTCAGAACAGCAGTTCCCTCATCGGCACAAACATGTGCCCCCTCAAGTTAATGAGCCCATCACAGCTTGGGTGATCAACTCACTATCCTAGCCAGAAGGTGCGGGGGTGTAGTGAAAATGAATTAAAGTTACACAGTAACATAGTAAATGACGGCAGATAAAGACCAGTATGGTCCATCTAGTCTGCCCAGTAAGATGGCCGGAGTAAGATGGCAGGAGTAGGTGCCACTCTGTGCAGGCCACCCCTCCCCATGTCTTTGTTTAGGGGTGAACCCACCGCTCCATGCAAGACACCCCTATTTGTTGAGACGCTAGATGGTTCAGTTTATTTTGATTTTATTCTGTTGCTATAAATGGATCCATTGTGTCTGTCCCATGCCATTTTGAATTCTATCACTGTATTTTCCCCCCCAACCTCCATCGGGAGGGCATTCCAAGCATCCACCACCCTCTCAGTGAAAAAGTATTTCCTAACATTGCCTTTCGATTTTCCACCTTGCAGCTTCATGTTATGCCCTCTCGTTTTACAGCTTCCCTGTCTTTGGAAGATGTTTGTTTGTTCATTATTTCTTCTAAAGTATTTAAAGGTCTGAATCATATCTCCCCTATCCCTCCTCTCCTCCAAAGTGTGCATATTTAGGCAGGGGCGGCCCAAGGGGGGTGCGGGGCCATGTGCGGAGACTCGGTGCGGGGCCTCATTTGCATAAGTGGTCTTATTTGCATAAATATTTGCATAATGTTACCATTCACTAACTTTTAGTAAACATGTCTCTTAATGAGTGTATGGATAAAGAAAGACTAAAAGATTTCTACATTACTATAATCCAGTGCCAACCGCCAGGCACATTAGGAACTACTACAAACGCTGCCCATTTAGAACCCATAGCAAACCCGCCGTATCCTGACAGCATTACCAGGACTCACAAAGCACCATACCCTACCTATCAAAAGGCAACACTGCAAATATTAAACCAATACATTTCAGAGAATACTGGGGAAAGAGAACAAGTGACAACGTCAGATAGGAATTACATAAACAGAATACCTCAGCTCAGTTACACATGCAGAACATAGACCATCACCAAACAAGGAATCACAATTTAGAAACAGGAAGGCAATAATTAAACTGGCAACCCCAAAAGCCAAACTTGGAATGTACAACAACACTGTAGAAATAAAACTATAAATTAATTTCCTCTTGTACCAAACAAAGCGCAGATGTTAATGATGCACATTTCCCAGAGCTGACATATTCCAGTTAATAAATTCAAAATAAAGAGATATCTTTCTACCTTTTGTGCATTTTTTTTCAGTTGCAATTGGTCCAGCCACTTTCTTCTGGTTTCTTCATGTTTTCTGCTAACTCTCCATCGTCTGCTGTCCATTTGTCCTTTCTTCTCTCTTCTAGTTTTTTTTTCCATTCTCTCTCTCTCTACATCTGCTTTAACATACTAATCTTTCTCCTTTGCTCTTTCCTCATTCCTATTTCATCCACACAAATTTTACCCCTCCATCCTCAATCCCCAATTACTCTCCCAATACCTGGCCAATTGTAGATTTTTCATCCCTCCTACACAAAATATTTTTCCCCTCTCCATTTTAATCTCCCAGCCCCATCCCATTCTAATCCTCCCCCAACATCAGCTCCCTTCTAGTTCCAGTCTCACCCAGCATCCATTCCCTTCTAGTCCCTGCATCAGCCCATTTCCAGTCCTAGCCCCCCATCAGCCCATTTCCAGTCCTAGCTCCCCCATCCATTTCCAGTCCAAGTCCCTTCATCAGCTCATTTCCAATCCTAGCCCCCCATCAGCCCATTTCTAGTCATTTCCTAGCCCCACCATCAGCCCATGTCAAATCATAGCTCCCCTCCACTCAGCCCAATTCCAGTCCAAGCCCCCCCCATGAGCCTACTTCCAGTTCTAGCCCCTCCATGAGTCCATTTCAATTCAAGCCCCCACCACAGCCCATTTCCAATCTTAGCTCCCCCCAACAGCCCATTTCCAGTCCTATCCTAGCTGTTCCATCAGCCCATTTTCAGTCCTAGCTCCCTTCCCTCACAGCCCATTTCCATTCCAAGCCCCCTCCCCATCAGCTATTTGCAGTTCAAGTCTCCCCTTCCACTCAGCCCATTTCCAGTCCTAGCAACCCCCCAACCCATTACCAGTCCTAGCCCCCCGTCAATCAACTTCCAGTCCTACCCCCCATCACCCCATTTTCAGTTTAAGCCCCAACCCTATAACCCATTACCTGTCCTAACCCCCCCCATCATCCCTTTTCCAGTCAGCCCCCCATAGCCCATTGCCAGTCCTAACCCCCCCCATCAGCCCCCAGCCCCATTACCAGTCCTAACCACATCAGCCCACCTCAAGTCCTAACCCCTCCCCATCATCACATTTCCTGTCCTAGCCCCAACATAAACCTTTATCATTACTACCCCCCCCCCCATCATCCCACTACCAGTCTTAACCCCCCCCCCATAGCCCATTACCAGTCCTAACCCCCCATCGCCCATTACCAGTCCTAACCCCCCCATCAGCCCACTACCAGTCTTAACCCCTCCCATAGCCCATTACCAGTCTTAACCCCCTCCCCAGCCCATTGCCAGTCTTAACCCCCCAAGCCCAGTGCCAGTCTTAACACCCCCGCCCGAGCCCACTGCCAGTCTTAACCCCCCCCCATAGCCCACTGCCAGTCTTAACCCCCCTCCCTAGCCCATTGCCAGTCTTAACCCTCTCCCTCCCTCCCTAGCCCATTGCCAGTCTTATCCCCCCTCCCTCCCTCCCTAGCCCATTGCCAGTTTTAACCCCCCTCCCTCAATAGCCCACTGCCAGTCTTAACCCCCCATAGCCCATTGCCAGTCTTAACCCCCCATAGCCCACTGCCAGTCTTAACCCCTCCCCAGCCCATTGCCAGTCTTAACCCCCCCTCCCCAGCCCATTGCCAGTCTTAACCCCCCCTCCCTAGCCCACTGCCAGTCTTAACCCCCCCCCATAGCCCACTGCCAGTCTTAACCCCCCTCCCCAGCCCATTGCCAGTCTTAATAACCCCCCCTCCCTAGCCATTGCCAGTCTCAACCCCCCTCCCTCCCCAGCCCATTGCCAGTCTTAACCCCCCCTCCCTAGCCCATTGCCAGTCTCAACCCCCCCTCCCTAGCCCATTGCCAGTCTCAACCCCCCTCCCTCCCTAGCCCATTGCCAGTCTTAACCCCCCTCCCTAGCCCACTGCCAGTTTTAACCCTCCCATAGCCCATTGCCAGTCTTAACCCCCCATAGCCCACTGCCAGTCTTAACCCCCCTCCCCAGCCCATTGCCAGTCTTAACCCCCTTCCCTAGCCCATTGCCAGTCTCAACCCCCCTCCCTCCCTAGCCCATTGCCAGTCTCAACCCCCCTCCCTCCCTAGCCCATTGCCAGTCTTAACCCCCCTCCCTCCCTCCCTAGCCCACTGCCAGTCTTAACCCCCCATAGCCCATTGCCAGTCTTAACCCCCCTCCCTCCCTAGCCCACTGCCAGTCTTAACCTCACTCCCCAGCCCATTGCCAGTCTTAACCCCCCTCCCTAGCCCATTGCCAGTCTCAAACCCCCCCCTCCCTCCCTAGCCCATTGCCAGTCTTAACCCCCCTCCCTCCCTCCCTCCCTAGCCCACTGCCAGTCTTAACCCCCCCATAGCCCATTGCCAGTCTTAACCCCCCATAGCCCACTGCCAGTCTTAACCCCCCCTCCCAGCCCATTGCCAGTCTTAACCCCCCAGCCCAATGCCAGTCTTAACCCCCCTCCCTAGCCCACTGCCAGTCTTAACCCCCTCCATAGCCCACTGCCAGTCTTAACCCCCTCCCCAGCCCATTGCCAGTCTCAACCCCCCTCCCTCCCTAGCCCATTGCCAGTCTCAACCCCCCTCCCTCCCTAGCCCATTGCCAGTCTTAACCCCCTCCCTCCCTCCCTAGCCCATTGACAGTCCTACCCGCCCCCCTCGGGCTCATGGCAATTAAAAAAAAAAAAAAAAAAGCTGGCCGCTGCGGCATGGAGTGTCCCGCGGGGCTCCCTCTGCCCGGCGGAACTCTCCCGGTGCGGCTGAGCCCCTCTCTGCCGGCTTGCAGATACGTGAAGGGAGAGAGTCTCCCTCGCGTCTCTGTTAAGCCCGCAGGGGCTGATGGGAAGCAGGGGCTGATGGGAAATTTCCCATCTGCCCCTGCGGGCTTAACAAAGACGCGAGGGAGACTCTCTCTCTTCGCGTATCTGCAAGCCGGCAGAGAGGGGCTCAGCCGCGCCGGGAGAGTTCCGCCGGGCAGAGGGAGCCCCACGGGACACTCCATGCCGCAGCGGCCAGCTTTTTTTTTTTTTTTTAATTCAATTAAGAAAAAGCAGAATGTTCTTTGCGCGGGGCCCCCCGAAGTGCGGGGCCCTGTGCAAAAAACATTCTTGCTCAATGGACGGGCCGGCCCTGTATTTAGGTCTTCAAGTCTCTTCTCATAAGGCTTCTGACGCAGGCTCCAAATCATTTTGGTCGCCTTCCTCTGAACAGTTTCCATTCTTTTTACATCCTTTGCAAGATATGGTCTCCAAAACTGAACACAGTATTCCAAGTGAGGCCTCACCAGTGACTTATACAGTGGCATTAGAACCTCTTTCTTTTTGCTGGTAATTCCTCTTCGTATGTAGCCCAACATACTCCTGTCTTTTGCCACTGCCTTCTCGCTCTGTTTTGCCACCTTGAGATCTACAGAAATAATCACACGAAGGTCTTTCTCTTGATCCGTGCACACCAACCTCTCGCCCCCTATCGCGTACATTTCCCTTGGGCTTCTGCTACCCAAGTGCATGACTCTGCAGTTCTTTGCAATACATCTTAATTGCCAAGCATTAGACCATTCTTCCAGCTTTTGTAGATCTTTTCTCATGTTAAGGACTCCCTCGGGGGAGACCACTCTGTTGCAAATTTTCGTGTCATCTGCAAAAAGACAGACCTTTCCATTTAGTCTTTCAGCAATATCGCTCACAAATAGATTGAACAGTGCCGGGCCCAGGACAGAACCCTGGGGCACCCCGCTAATCACCTTCCTTTCCTCCGAGTGAGCTCCATTTACCATCATCTTCTGTCGTCTATCAGTCAACAAATTTCTGATCCAGTTTACCACCTTGGTGCCCATCTCCAAACTACTGAGTTTATTGATAAGCCTCCTATGAGGAACAGTATCAAAGGCTTTGCTGAAATCCAGGTAGATGACATCCATCGCATGCCCCTGATCTAGATCTCTGGTCACCCAGTCAAAGAACTCAAATCAGATTTGTTTGGCAAGATTGTCCTTCAGTAAAACCATGTTGCCTCAGATCTTGCAACCTGTTGGTTTTGAGAAAGTTCACTATTCGCTCCTTCAGAAGCGCCTCCAATACTTTTCCCGCCACCGAGGTAAGGCTCACGGGCCTGTAGTTTGACACTTCTTCCCCGTCACCACTTTTGTGTAGAGGTACGACATCAGCCATTCTCCAGTCCTGAGGAACTTCTCCTGTTTCCAAGGAACTGTTGAAAACACCCTTTAACGGCCCTGCAAGAACCTCTCTGAGCTCTTTCAGTATCCTGGGATGTATCCCATCCGGTCCCATGGCCTTGTCCACTTTCAGTTTCGCAACTTGTTCTAACACATCATCTTCTGTGAATGGTGTGGTATCTTATGAGTACTTCATTCCCATTTTTATTTTTGGGAGTCACAGTTGGTCCTTCTCCAGGATTTTCTTTAGTAAAAACAGAGCAGAAGTATTTGTTTAGCAATTCCGCTTTTTCAATGTCCCTTTCCACGAGTCCATTCCCAGCACTTCTGAGTCCTGTGATTGCACCTCTGATCTTCTTCCTTTCCCGAATATACCTGAAGAAAGTTTTGTTGCCACACTTAACATCTTTAGCAAACTTTTCCTCTGCCTTTGATTTTGCTATCCTTATTTCTCTTTTTGTCTCTTTGAGTTTGATCCTGTATTCATTTCTGTGTTCCTCTGTTTGCAAGCTTTTGAATTTTGCGAATGCTGTGCTTTTTGCCTTTATTTGAGCAGCCACTTCTTTGGAAAACCAAATAGGTTTCCTTCTCCTTTTGGTTTTATTTACTTTTCTTACATATTTATCTGTTGCCCCTTTTATTGCCACCTTTAGTTTAGCCCATTGCAATTCCACTTCCCTTATCTCCTTCCACCCTGTCAACTCCTCCTTTAGATACATGGCCATTTTATTGAAGTCAGTGTTTCTGAAATTTAGGACTTTGCGCTTGCTATAGTTGGACTGCACCTTGTTTTTTATCTCAAACCACACCGTGTGATGATCGCTGCTGCTCACAGGTGCACCCACCCAGACATTCGACACGCTATCACCATTGGTGAGGACTAAATCCAG
The DNA here is from genome assembly GCA_033557465.1 of Ichthyophis bannanicus. Taxonomy (NCBI): domain Eukaryota; kingdom Metazoa; phylum Chordata; class Amphibia; order Gymnophiona; family Ichthyophiidae; genus Ichthyophis; species Ichthyophis bannanicus. The sequence goes on from CM066032.1 coordinate 648,359,863, forward strand.
CATTCAGCTTTCCCTTGTTGGTTCCATCACCATTTGTCTAAGTAACGCATTTTGCAGAGCATCCACAATTTTTTTTGCTTCTTTCCAGATTTGCAGAAGGAGTAATCCAATCCACATCGGGTAGATTAAAGTCGCCCAATATGATCGCTTCCCCCTTTGTGGCTATTTTGACAATGTCTATAATCAATTTGTTATCTAACTCTTCGATTTGAGTCGGAGGTCTGTAGACTACTGCAGTATGGATGACACTGCCATCTCCTCTTTCCAACACAACCCAGAGCGTTTCTTCTTTTCCCCATGCCCCCCTGCATTTCAGTAGCTTTAATATTGCTTTTGACATACAAGGCTACTCCTCCTCCTCTTCCATTTTCTCTGTCTCTTCTGAATAGATTATAGCCAGCTATGGCTATATCCCAACCATGCGATTCATTAAACCATGTTTCTGTAATGGCCACAATGTCCAAGTCCATTTCCACCATTAGGGCTTCTAGGTCTGGAACTTTATTGGATAAGCTTCGAGCATTTGTGCTCACTGCTTTCCAGCATTTAACTGGCTTGTGTGTGTTTTGCATTGATTTTGTTCTGTCCACTTTATCCCACTTGTTTTTGATATGTGGTTTAAAAGTGTATCTGTTTCTGATGTTCTGCTTTTGCAGGGAGTGACGTCCAGAACTTGACCTTCCCCATCCTTCACCCCCTTTATTCTAGTTTAAATGTGTATCCACATACTGCCTGAATTTTTCACTTAGGATTCTTCTCCCTGCAACAGGGAGATGTAGTCCATCAGCACAGTATAGTCTCTTGTTGGTCCATCTGTTTCCCCAGTCGCCTATAAATCTGAATCCTTCCTCTTTGCACCAGGTTTGGAGCCATGCTTTAAAGCTGTTCATGCGATTTAGCCTTTCTGCCCCCTTACCAAGAACAGGTAGAACTTCTGAGAATGCTACAGTGTTAACAATGGGCTTTAGTTTCTCCCCCAGAGTTTGAAAGTCCCTTTGAACTGTAGTGGCACTGTTTCTAGCCAGGTCATTTGTACCCAAGTGGATGATAACATCAATTTTGGAGTGCTCACTTTCAGCACTAAGTATATTGTAACACCGAAAATCTGCCCTACAGCTTTAAGACACAAAAAGCTGAAGAGTTCAGCACAGACTCTGACAGGAAGGGAGAGAAAAAGCTTCATAGTTGCTATAGGCAACCAGAGCAGGCTGAGGCACGAAGCCTGAAGGCACGCCCAGCCAACAGACACTCCCCAAACACTGAAGGAAACACTTTGCACATGTGCAGAAAAACGCCCCTAACTCTGTATAAGAAGCATGGCAGGCAAGCAGAGTTAGAGCAAGCCAGAGAACAGGCCGGAGAGCAAGCCAGAGAACAGGCCGGAGAGCAAGGCAGAGTTCAGGCAAGAGAGCAGGATTATGGTCGTGTTCAGGAGAGAGAGAATCCAGGAAGAGAGGCTGAGTTTGACTCCTGTATGAATGCTGACGGAGGTTTTGAAGACTCAGAAGCAGAGAGTGCTTGTGAAACTTGGCAGGTTAGAGAAAACCTGAAACTCTTCAACAAAAGGTCAGAACACTTTCAGCCTAACACTGTTTCCTGTGAGGCCTGGAATAGGAAGCCAAGCAGGGCTTGGAAGCAAAGCAGAAAGCCATTTTCCAGCCGAGAGCTTAACTACAGAAAGCCCTCTGCAGTGACGCAGGAGGGATCTCCCAGAGACAGCAGCCAGTGGGGAGAGCGTAGAGCAGCTGGTAAGAGACTCTTTGCTAATGAAAGCCAGAATGTTTTAAGATATTCACATCCTTGTGAAAGAGATAGTGAAGTGCTTGAAGATATATGCATGAATGAGGAATCTGAGTGTTTATATTTAAAGCCTGGCAGAAAACTGCCAAGAGGAAAACCCAGTAGAAAGATTACAAAACAGTTTTACCAAGTGCCAGATAATTATCTACCTTACCGTGGTGAGAGTATTGAAGAGAAGCCAGTCACTGGCTGGAGGAAGTTACAAACTCTTTGCCATAGAGAAAACGAGGCAGTTGAGGAGCCTATGTGCATTGATCAAGGTGAATGTTTGTCTTATGATGAAAAGATGGACTGCTCTTTATTAACTACTGAGGAGACCTCTCTACGTTAAAAGCAGAGAAGCCTGCCTATAGAGAATAAGCGTGCACAGAGGAAACTGCCCAGGTGTTTATCTGATTACCTGTTTTGCTTTGTCATTTGATTTTGTTAAGCAAGAAGCTGTACTTTTCTTTCACCATTTGTTTATGCCAGAGGCATGGCTACCTTTTGAGTTTGGAAGTTGTATCATTTTTGGAAATCCAGCAAAACCCCGGGAGGGGAATAAATCCTTGTTTAAATCTGACCATTCAGTCGCAACTACACTTTCTTTCATAGAAAGGTCAGGGCCAGTAGTGTATCTAGCTAACCAACACTTCTTTAGCCACTGCTGGTGACAATATCAACAATTTGGTTTGTATTCTTGCTAGATGAAGAGCCTGGGAGGTATTTGACTAACTTCCCTCCTTTGAACTGTGTTTCCAAGTTGGTGCCTCTGATGATGGCATCACCAAATAGTAATAGTTTTCTGTTCCTTGAGTCTTTCTTCATATTTGGTGCTTCAGCAGTGAGTCAGGGGTTAATTAAACCTCAGTTTTATGGAAGAGAGAGATTCCTGTACAATTTTGTGAAAAACATCTTTTTGCATATGTTTTGATAGAATCATGTGAAACTCCTAATAGGGAGTTTTAATACAGAGAGATACATGGTATACATGATAAAAATAACTTTGCACCTGGCAAAAATATACAAAATAAAGTGAAGGTCATCTACCAGAGTTCTGAGCTTCTGAACCATGGGATGGGAGATGCCCCTCCCTTGAGCATTCTCAGGCGTCTGGCCAGCGTCTTGATTATGTTTAATGAATAGCTGATTCTATGCTGTGTGTGTGTCACCTGATGGAAAACTACTGGTTGCTCTTGCAACAGGAAAAAATGGGAGCCTTTTTCAGCCAGAGCAAAGAGAAAAAGGGATCCCATTCATGGAGTGAACATATGCACTGCCTGGAAGTCTCCTGACTGAGAAGTCTCTCTCGCCTGGCTGAATCCAGAATCCATTTAGTCAAAGTGTGGCATGAGATGAAGTTCAGGGCTCTGTCGGTGATGTATAATTTTCCTGTATCTTGCTGTTTGTAGATAAGTGAATCACCTGCTTTCAAGTTAACTTTTCTAACTAAGTATAGGTGAATAAGTGAATGACTTGCTTTCAAATTACCTTTTCTTTATTTTATAAATAAACTCCTTATCTTTATTGCAAAGTGTGTTAGCCTTTATTTTTGCACCCCTTTCAATTAGCAAAACAGGGGGAAGCCTGCAGCTGTGCTGGGGGAACCCTTTGCTATAGGCTAAAGGAGATCTCAGAGCTAGAAAGCAGACCAGGGCTCCCAGTGTCGGTCCAACATTGCAATGGCTGCTCTCTGGAGCCGGAATTTTGGATACCTTAGTGAACAAGGTAAGGTAGAAACAGCTGCCGGGGTAGGTCTAGGCTGCGAGAGAGCCTTCGCCTGAGATTTCCCCCCATACAAGCAAAAGCTCAACAGTCGACATCCACTATCTTGGAATGCCACCAATCCTATTTAAATATGAGCTCAAGTTGTATATAGCTATAGAAGTACTCCCCCCCCCCCCTTTTTACACACCCATGGCCACAGCAAGTGCACAGATAGATAAGAGATTGCTATGCCATGTATAAACTATTAGAGGCAAAAGTGGTGCCTTTTAATTGCTCCTTAGAGTGTCTTTATCAGCAGATTTAAAAAGACTCTTTGGAGGGTGTTTAAAAATATATATAACATTTTCTCATTTTAAAACATGGTTGAAATAGCTATGTAAGAACAGCATAGTTACTCACCTATAACAGGTGTTCTACAGGGACAGCAGGAATCAGTCCTCACCTATGGGTGACATTGGCACAGACGGAGCCCATGCAGAAGTATCTCCCCTATTTTCAAAGAAAGCCTTTGGGAGATGCCACCACGCAGGCATGGTCCCTTCCCGCCCAAGGGTGCCATCTTGCTCAGTCCTATGACATAGCTAAGATAGCAAAAAATAAATTGGTATAGTTAAGACAACTTAGGAGGAAGGAGAGTTTTGAGGACTGATTCCTGCTATCCCTGGAGAACACCTGTTACAGGTGAGTAATTACGCTTTCTCCAGGAACAAGCAGGAAGAAGGACTTCACATATGGGACTCCCTATCTACAAGCTACCGACAACTTGTAGAAGAGACACAGTCAAGCGTGAGTAGCAGCCAGTGAGTTCAAAGGACAGACTCTGAAAGGACCCCAGTGTCCAGGGAGAGCCATCACTCCAATAGCCTGAACACAGAAGGGTCGGAGAGTTGGAAATGCCTTAACCCCAAAGAGATTATGGAGTACAGCCTGCCAAAGGCGCTGTCCCTTTGGGATTCAGGCAGTAGTGAGCTGCGAAGGTGTGGACTGAAGACCAGGTGGCAGCCCGGCAGATGTCTGTCATCGGGACAGAGCGCAAGTTTGCAACCGAGGTCACCATAGCCCTGATGCTGAGCCGTGATTCAGCACTCCAGTGGGAGTTCAGCCTGTTCGTAAGCGAGGTCAACCCAGATGGACAGGGTCCACTTGTTCACTGCCTCCCCCAGCAGGCTAGAGTCATAAGAGATGAAAAACTGTGAGGCTTTGCGGTGGCCCTGGGTATGCTGCAGGTAGAAGGACAGGGCCCACTTACAGTTCAGAATATGAAGTATAACCTCCGCGTTGTTGGCATAAAGACGTGGGAAGAAGGTGGGGAGCACGACCTCTTGGCTGAGGTGGAAGGAAGAGACTACCTTCGGCAGAAATTTTGGATGCATGCGAAGCACGACCCTGTTCTTATAGAAACTCGTATATGCTGGCTCCGCCATCAGAGCCTGGAGCTCACTGGCCTTGTGAGCGGAGGTGAGCAGCATCAGGAAGGCGACCTTCCAGGAGAGGTACCTCAGGTGGCTAGGGGCTCAAACAGCAGCCAGGTGAACCACGTCAGCACTATGTTAAGGTCCCATTCCGCCAGGGGCAGGCGGATTGGGGGCTTAGAGAGCAGTAGGCTCCGCAGGAAGCAAGTGACAAGGGGCAGAGCTGAGAGAGATTTGCCCTCGATAGGGTGGTAGTGTGCTGAGTTGGACTTGAGTCCGTCATGGGAAAGGTGCAGCAGGTATTGCAGGACTAGCTGCTCCGTGCAGAAGGGGTCTGCCCATTTCTCTAAGCACCACACTGAAAATCTATATCACTTGAAGGCATAAGCATGTCTTGTGGGAAGCCAGCAGGACCTCCTCCACCTCCTCCGAGAGATTAAAGGGAGCTAAGGCTACCATTCAGCAGCCATGCTGTTAATTGCAGAGACCCAAGAATGGAGAGAAGGAGAAGCCCTCCTCCTAAGCCAGCAGCCCCAGGGAGTGCCCGAGAGGGACCAGGGGTTCCGTCGCTAGGAGAAGCAGTAGTGGGAACCACAGCTGCCTGGGCCACCGGGGGGGCAACCAGGATTAGCAACACCCTGTCCCGAAGGACCTTGAATAGGGTCTTGGCAACCAGTGGCATGGGTGGGAAGGTGTACAGAAGACCTTCCAACCACGAGATGAGAAAAGCATCCACCGCTAACCCGGATGGTTGAGGTTGGTGGGAGCAGAAGCAGGTTAGCTGGGCATTGGCTGGGCTGGCAAAGAGGTCCATCTGAGGGGTCCTCCAGAGCCAGAATAGCCGCCATTCGTGTGGTTGCAGTATTCTGCTTAGCCTGTCCGCAAGGACATTGTCTTGGCCCGGCAGGTAGACCGCTCTCAGGAGCGTCCCCTGGCTGACTGAGTATGAACAGAGGGCTAATGCCTCCTGGCAGAGAGTGTAGGAACCCGTGCCTCCCTGTTTGTTCACATAGAACATCGCCACTTGGTTGTCCGTCTGAATGAGCACCAGCCGGTGCTGGAAGGCCTTGAGTGCCAGGAATATGGCCCTGAGCTCCAAGATGTTGATCTGTTGTTAGGCTTCAACCCAGGACCAGGTGCCCTGTGTGCGGAGGTTCCCACAGTGGGCTCTCCAACCCAGCAATGAGGCATCCGTGTTGAGGACCTGCTGAAGAGTGAGGGAATGGAAAGGCATGCCTGCCCTCAGGTGTTGCGTGGTCTGCCACCAGCAGAGCGACTCCGCCAGAGGGCAGGTCACATAGACTTTGTCCCGGAGGTGGCCATGGCCCGCATCCGCTGAGATCTGAGGCACCACTGAGCTGCCCTCATGTGAAAGCGGGTGTTCGGTATGATGTGTACTGTTTAGGCCATGTGGCCAAGCAGGCGGAGCATCTGCCCTGCCCTGCACTTTTGCAGCCAGGGCCATGAGCCTTCTGACCCTGCCACTGGGCAGGAAGGCCTTCGCCTGGAGGGTATCCAGATGCACTCCAATGAACTCCAAGCTCTGTGCTGGGGTGAGGTGGGACTTAAGAACATAAGATATGCCATACTGGGTCAGACCAAGGTCCATCAAGCCCAGTATCCTGTTTCCAACAGTGGCCAATCTAGGTCATACGTACCTAGCAGTTTCCCCAAAAGACACAGGTTTTGCAATGCTTGTACTGGGTCAAGCATTGATATCCTGGGTCCCTTCTTAATAATGGTTTATGGACCTTTCCTCCAGGAACTGGTCCAAACCTTTTTTAAACCCAGCTATACTAACAGCCTTTACTACATCCTCCGGTAACAAATTCCAGAGTTTGATTACACGTTGAGTGAAAAAAATATTTTCTTTTATTAGTCTTAAATAGTTTACCCTGTAGCTTCATTGCATGTCCCCTAGTCTTTCTATATTCTGATAACGTAAACAATCGATCTACGTTTACCCGTTCCACTCCATTCATTAATTTATAGACTTCTATCATATCTCCCCTCAGCCGTCTCTTTTCCAGGTTAAAGAGCCCTAACCTTTTTAGCCTTTCTTCATAGGAGTATCCTTCCATCCCCTTTACCATTTTGGTGGCTCTTCTCTGAACCTTCTCTAACAACTCTATATCCTTTTTAAGATACGGCGACCAGAATTGCACACAATATTCAAGGTGCGGCTCACCATGGAACGATATAGAGGCATTTATAATATCTTTTGTTTTATTTTCCATTCCTTTCCTTATGATACCTAGCATTCTATTTGCTCTCTTGGCCGCCGCTGCACACTGGGCTGAGGGTTTTAACATGTTATCCACAATGATGCCTAAATCTTTTTCCTGGGTGGTGGTTCCTAATGTGGAACCTTGCATTGTATAACCATAGTTTGGGTTGTTCTTCCCTAGGTGCATAACTTTGCACTTGTCCACATTAAATTTCATCTGCCATTTTGATGCCCAGTCTTCTAATTTATCAAGATCCTCTTGCAATTTTCCACAATCCTCTTGGGTTTTAACAACTTTAAATAGTTTTGTGTCTTCTGCAAATTTGATAACCTCACTCGTTATTCCACTTTCCAGGTCATTTATGAATATGTCAAAAAGCAGTGGACCCAGCACAGATCCCTGGGGTACACCACTATTCACCTTTCTCCATTGTGAAAATTGGCCATTTAGCCCAACCCTCTGCTTTCTATCTCTTAACTGGTTCTTGATCCACAGTAGTACACTGCCTCCTATCCCATGACTCTTTAGTTTTGCCAAAAGTCTCTGATGAGGGACCTTGTCAAAGGCTTTCTGAAAGTCCAGATACACTATATCAACCGACTCACCTTTGTCCACCTGTTTATTCACACTTTCAAAAAAACATAACAGATTAGTAAGTCAAGATCTTCCTTGTCTAAAGCCATGTTGGCTGTCTCCCATTAGGCCATGACTATCTACATGCTGAGTAATTTTATTCTTTATGATGGTTTCTACCATTTTTCCCGGTACTGACGTGAGGCTCACCGGTTTATAGTTTCCCTTGGGGTGGTTTATCACAAACCCTAGGTATTGCAGGACACCAATGGTAGCCTGTTGCACCTCGGAGGCTGTCCCCTCTGATAAGCCAGTTGTCTAGGTAGGGGAAGAAGGCGGCTCCTTGGAGATGCAGGTAGGCCGCCACGACTGCCAGGCACTTTGTGAAGACTCTGGGTGCAGAGGCGAGTCTGAAGGGTAGTACTATGTATTGGTAGTGGTCGCCCCCGACCATGAACCTGAGGTACTGTCTTGTGCCTGGGTTAGATGAGGATGTGAGTATACACATCCTTTAGGTCCAAGGAGCATAGCCAGTCTCCCCTGCTGGAGGTATGGCAGCAAGGTTCCAATGGAGAGCATCTTGAACTTCTCCCACACCAGGAACTCGTTTAGATCTCTCAGGTCTAGATTGAGCCTTAGGCCTCCTGTCCTTTTGGGGACAAGGAAGTACCATGAGCAGAACCCCCTGCCCTGTTTTTGATGGGGCACTGGTTCCACAGCCATGTCTTTGAGAAGGCCTGTGAGTTCCTGCAGTAGCAGGACCTGATAGCGCAGTTACTCACCTGTAACAGATGTTCTCCAGGGACAGAAGAATCAGTCCACACTTATGGGTGATGTCGGCATCGACAGAGCCTGCGTGGAGCAATTCCCCAGCTTTCAAAGAAAGCCTTTTGGAATTGCTGCCACACATGCGTGGTCCTCTCCCCACCCAAAGGTGCCATCTTGCTCAGTCAGGTCCCAGAGCTAGAGCCCTAAGCAGCAGATGGCAAGGACAAAAAACTGCAACTCTTCAGGGAAGGTGGGAGGGTAGGGAGGACTGATTCCTGCTGTCCCTGGAGAACACCTGCTACAGGTGAGTAAATACACCTTCTCCAGGAACAAGCAGGAAGTCAGTCCTCACTTATGGGACTCCCCAGCTACAGGCTACCGAACCTGTAAGCCAAAAATGCCTCCGCGAGGCAGTGAGCAGAAGCCTATGTCCAAAGGAAGCCCAGGTCCTCGGGCCTTCGGGGCAAGCTTTCGGTAGCCACAGAAGAAGGGTCAGAGGGCAGGAGTTGCTTTTACCTTGAACAGGTTATGGAGTACAGCCTGACTGAAGGCGCTGTCCCGGCTTGACTCCCTCTCCAGGCAGTAGTGCAGAAGGTGTTCGGTGAAGACCAGGTCGCAGTCTGGCAGATGTCTGTCGGAGGCACTGAGTGCAGCGATGCCACCGATGAGCCAGTGGGGCGCCCGCCTTTGCCTGGGCGAAGGCAATGCAGTTTGCCACCCAGATGGAGAGGGTGCGCTTGGTGACTGCCAGCCCCAGGCAGTTGGGATCATAGGCGATGAAAAGCTGGTTGAACCCATGATGACCTTGGGTACGCCGCAGGTAGAAGGCGAGCACCCTCTTGCAGTCGAGCATATGCAGGACCTCCGATGCCCAGTCAGCGTGAGGTCTCGGGAAGAAAGTCGGCAAGACCACCTCTGATTGAGATGGAAATCCGAGACAACCTTTGGTACGAACTTGGGGTGCGTGCGAAGGACCACCCTGTTCCTGTAAAACCTAGTGTAGGGGGCCTTGGCCATGAGGGCTTGAAGTTTGCTGACTTGCCGCACCAAGGTCGGTGCCACCAGGAAAATCACCTTCCAGGAAAGGTGCCGCAGCGAGCATGTCACCATCGGCTCGGAAGGTGGTCACATCAGCTGCATGAGCACTATGATCAGGTCCCATTCCGCCGGGAGAGGCCAGATGGGGGGTTTGGAAAGCACGAGGCCCTGCATGAAGCGGGAGACCAGAGGCTGACCCGAGAGGGGTTTGCCCTCGACGGGCAAGTGTTGGCCGAGATGGCGCTCAGGTGAACCCTGACCGAGTTGGACTTCAGTCCCACCTGCGAAAGGTGAAGAAAGTACTTGAGAACCCAATGGGTGGAGCAGGAGAATGGGTCGATCTGGAGCTCGGAGCACCAGATTAAAAACTGCCACCACTTCAAGGCGTAGGCCCGCCTCGTCGAGTCCTTCCTCAACGCGAGGAGGACATCCTCGATCTCCACTTGAAGATAAAGCGAGGCTAAAGAGACCCGTTCAGCCACCAGGCTGTTAGTGATAGCGAGACGAAATTTGAGTGAAGCATCCGTCCATCTTTCCGCATCAGCAGACGAGGGGCACTGCCCAGGGGAACCAAGGTTGTCGAGGCCACAAAGGAGCCACAAGAATCACCGAGGATTGGTCACGCTGGATCTTGCAGAGGGTCCTCGCCAGAAGAGGAGTGGGAGGGAATGCATAGAGAAGCCTGGAGGTCCAGGTCAGGAGGAATGCATCCAGGGCCACCCTGCTCGGGTGCGGTGTCGGCCCGCAGAAGTAGGAGAGCTGCGTGTTCGCTGGTCTGGCAAACAGGTCCATGGATGGAGTCCCCCAGCAGCAGAACAGGTAGAGAACCACCTCCGGACTTAGGCGCCACTCGTGAGGGCAGAGAAGTCTGCTGAGCCTGTCCGAGAGGACACTGTCTTGGCCCGGGAGGTAGACAGCTCTTTGGGTCATGCCCTGGTGCACTGCGAAGTTGCAGGGAAGACTGCCTCCCGATAGAGGCGGCGGGAGCCCGTGCCCCCCTCCTTGTTTATGTAAAACATCGCTACTCTGTTGTCGGTCTGCATGAGCACTGACCTGCCCTTCAGGTGGTACTCTAAGACCTTCAAGGCCAACCAGACCGCTCGAAGCTCAAGCGGGTTGATCTGCTGTCGAGATTCCTTGGGTGACCATCGCCCCAGGAAGCAGAGGTGTCAGCAGTGGGCTCCCCAGCAGAACAGTGAGGCGTCTGTTGTCAAGATGAGTTTGTGCGGATGAGTCTGGAAGGGCATGCCCCGAAGGAGGCTCTGGGGGTCCTGCCACCAGGCTGTGAGACACCCAGACAGGGTCCCAGAGGCGGCCCAAGGCCTGGGTCCATTGTGCCCTGAGGCACCATTGGGCTGCTTGCATGGGCATGCAAGCATAGGAAACGACGTGCACAGTCGAGGCCATGTGCCCCAGGTGGCACAGTATGGCCCGCGCCGAGACCCTGGGCCGGCCTTGGAACTTGGCAGCTAGAGGACAGAGTAGTTACTCACCTGTAACAGGTGTTCTCCAGGAGCAGCAGGAATCAGTCCTCACATATGGGTGACGTTGGCGCCAACGGAGCCCTCGTGTGGAGCATTTCCCCAGCTTTCAAAGAAAGCCTTTGGGAATTGCAGCGCGCAAGCGCGGTCCTCTTCCCGCCCAAGGGTGCCATCTTGCTCAGTCTGATGACATCTCTCAATATGTGGTCATGTCATAGAGGGTACTATCATGTATAAAAATATATGCACAAACCCTCAAAACCAAAAACTTAGGCTATGATCTACCTCATTTTAGTAACGTAATGTAGATTTCATAATAGATTTTTAAAAAGAGATAACAGGTCTCAGACTTTTGTTTGGCACACTCCTGCAAGCTATGTCAAAGGATGTGTGCTACATTTGCATCAACGACCCGGTGTTTTTCGTTTATAATTCCCCGACGCCGTCCTCCGGCTGCCGTTCCGCGTTTCACAGAAGCTGGTTAGTTTCTTCAGGGGGTGAGATTTGAAATGTCTAGTAGATATCAGCGAATCCAACTTGAAGCTGTTATAAGTATCTCAAAAACTGGCGCTGTTAATTCAAAAAAATTACTTTAGAGAGAGGTTTCATGCCATGAATGAAAAAGGAACAAAACAAAGAGAATATTTCCAGCATGCAGACTAGAAAGCAGTAGCTGTATTACCTTAATGATGATATTCTAAATCTCCGTGCTTAGACTAGATGCATGTGGACACGCCAGAAGAATTTAAAAGAGAGACTTAGTCCAGTGGTGTTGAGACCACTTGAGAACCCTTTTCAATCTGCACTACAAGGACACAGAACATGTGGAGAATGTAATATCTGTGGAATTTCAGAAACCATCAAAGATTTTCAATATAAGGACAAAAACTACACTTTGCGCCAATCTACCAACTGCACCTCCAGCTATGTAATTTACTGTATCCGGTGTCCGTGTGACCTATTATATATTGGTAAGACGGAAAGATCGTTTCGGGTCCGCATTAATGAGCACCGCAGCCGACTTAAATGTAAAGTCATGGAAGCACCCTAGTAACACATTGCCTTACTAAACAACATGCCTTTGAACATCTTAGAGTTTTCTGTTTGGATCAGGTACTTACAGGATACAACGGCAAAACTAAGCAACAGACATTGATCATTCGTGAACAACGTTGGATTCACAATTTACAAACAATGCATCCTCAGGGTTTAAACAACATGATCGATTGGGCAGCTTGTTTGTGATATTTTATTTTAGTTCTTCTAACTCGAGTTTGTCCTTTATACTTCAACAATTAAAAGATTTTCCTTTTGAAGTATAACATCACTTTGGAACTGGATAGGTTGAACCATTTATTGCATCAAATGACGCTTTAGTACTGTTCACCTAACAAAAGACCTCCCCATTCATTGAGTCCACATGCGCGGCGTTTTTTAGGAGGCCAGCAGGCTCAAAGTCAACACGCTAAGCACGGAGATTTAGAATATCATCATTAAGGTAATACAGCTACTGCTTTCTAGTCTGCATGCTTTGTTTTGTTCCTTTTTCATTCATGGCATGAAACCTCTCTCTAAAGTAATTTTTTGAATTAACAGCGCCAGTTTTTGAGATACTTATAACAGCTTCAAGTTGGATTCACTGATATCTACTAGACATTTCAAATCTCACCCCCTGAAGAAACTAACCAGCTTCTGTGAAACGCGGAACGGCAGCCGGAGGACGGTTGTGGGGAATTATAAACGATAAGCGAATAATTTTTCTAAACATCTCTTAACTTGAAATGTCAAACTGCCTGTCATAAATTGCATATAGATTAAGTGAAAACACCGGGTCGTTGATGCAAATGTAGCACACATCCTTTGACATAGCTTGCAGGAGTGTGCCAAACAAAAGTCTGAGACCTGTTTTCTCTTTTTAAAAATCTATTATGAAATCTACATTACGTTACTAAAATGAGGTAGATCATAGCCTAAGTTTTTGGTTTTGAGGGTTTGTGCATATATTTTTATACAGTCTGATGACATAGCTAAAAGACAGCAAAAAAATTAGCAAAATAAATCATATCACTGCAACTCCAAGGGGAGGAGGGAGGGTTGTGAGGACTGATTCCTGCTGCTCCTGGAGAACACCTGTTACAGGTGAGTAACTACTCTTTCTCCAGGACCAAGCAGGAAGTCAGTCCTCACATATGGGACTCCCCAGCTTAAGGTTACCGGAGACCTCAAGCTGAAAAAATGAGCTCCCTCTAGAGCGTCAGTACGTAAGGAAGGAATCTTCTCTGAAAACGCCCCCGACCAGTAGCCCAACATCAGGGCCGGAGGGAAGGAGTTGCCTAAACCCCAAAGAGATTATGTAGTACTGCCTGTCCGAAAGCACTGTCCCTGCGGGACTCCCTCTCAAGGCAGTAATGGGCCGCAAAAGTCTGGCTTGAAGACCAAGTAGCGGCCCGGCAGATGTCTGCCAACGGAACAGAGCGGAGATGAGCCACTGACGCAGCCTTCGCCCTGACATGATGAGCCATGACTCGACCCTCCAACGAGAGGCCGGCTGCCCCATAAGCCCATGCGATACAGTCAGCTACCCAGATGGACAAAGTACGCTTGGAAACAGGTAACCCCAATTTATTGGGGTCAAAAGAAATGAAGAGCTGAACAGCCCTTCGATGTTCCCGCGTAAGGTCAAGGTAGAAGGACAATGCCGTCCTACAGTCCAGGGTATGCAGGACCATCTCAGCCCGGTTGGCATGCGGCCTGGGAAAGAAGGTCGGAAGAAGAACCTCCTGATTGAGGTGAAAACGGGAGACAACCTTAGGGAGAAACTTCGGGTGAGTCCGAAAGACTACCCTATTCCTGTAGAACCTAGTGTAAGGGGGATCAGACACTAGTGCCTGAAGTTCACTCACTCGCCTAGCAGAGGTAAGAGCTACCAGAAACAAGGTTTTCCAGTAGAGAAAACGGAGAGGGCAGGTAGCCATAGGTTCAAATGGCGGACAAGTAATCCGCTGTAAGACCACATTCAGATCCCACTCAGGGGCTGGTGGACGCAAAGGAGGCTTAAGCAGGAGGAGGCCTCTGAGAAAACGAGCCACTAAAGGGTGGTGGGAAAGAGGCCTCCCGTCCACCGGCAATTGGTGTGTTGAGAGAGCACTGAGGTGAACCCTGACAGAGTTGGAGTTAAGGCCTAGATTGGAGAGATAAAGCAAATACTGCAATACTACCGCTACCAAGCACGAGAAGGGATTCTCGCTGTGCTGAGCACACCATGCGGAGAATCTACGCCACTTAAGAGCGTAGGATTTCCTGGTGGATTGCCGCCTAGAGGCTAAGACTACGTCTTCCACCTCTCTAGGCAGTAGTAGGGGAGCCAGGACTACCCTTTCAGCAGCCAGGCCATCAGATGAAGGGACTGGAGGTTGGGGTGCAAGAGAGTCCCCTGATCCTGAGACAGGAGATCGTGCTGAAACCCCAGAGGAAGAGGGGTGGCCACCGCCAGTTGCAGCAGAAGCGGGAACCACGGTTGCCTCGGCCACCTGGCGCTATCAGGATCATTGAGGCCCCGTCCTTGAGGACTTTTAACAGTCTTCTGGACACTAGTGGCGTGGGAGGAAACACATACAGCAGGCCTGTGGACCACGAGATCAGAAACGCATCCGCTTGTACTCTGAGAGGATGCGGTTGTCTGGAGCAGAAGCTTGGGAGTTTCCGGTTCAGAGGACTGGCGAAAAGATCCATGGTGGGGAGGCCCCACCTGAGAAAAATCTGCTGAACCACCAATGGGTTCAATCTCCATTCGTGTGGTTGCAGGATCCTGCTCAGTCTGTCCGCCAGGTAATTTTCTTGACCTGGGAGGTAGACAGCCTTGAGGAGGATTCCGTGATTGACGGCCCAAGAGCACAGCCATTGTGCCTCCTGACATAGAAGGAAGGAGCCTGTGCCCCCTTGTTTGTTCACGTAGAACATGGCAACTTGATTGTCCGTCTGGACTAGTACAGACTGGTGAGAGACGAGATGGGAGAAGGCTCTCAGAGCTAGGCGTATAGCCCGTAGTTCCAGGAAGTTTATCTGTTGAGCAGCCTCCCAAGGGGTCCAGAGACCCTGAGTACATGTGCCTTGGCAATGTGCTCCCCAACCTAGAAGAGAAGCATCTGTCGTCAGCACTTGAGAATGAGGAGGGGATTGAAAAACCACTCCGAGTACCAGATTCGGAAGATGAAGCCACCATTGCAGAGAGGAGACCAGCAGGTCGGATATTCTTACTGAGTCCGCAAGGCTCCCTGTGGCCTGATGCCACTGAGTGCGAAGGCTCCACTGAGCAGGCCGCATGTGCAGGCGGGCATTGGGGGTGACATGAACCGTGGAAGCCATATGGCCGAGTAGTCTCAGGAATTGCCTGGCAGAGACCAGGGAATTGCTGTGAAACAGCCTGGCCAGATCCATCAGCCGGTGGGCCCTGTCCATTGGCAGAAAAGCCTTCGCTTGAAGAGTGTCCAGCCTTGCTCCTATGAATTCTAAGTTCTGGGACGGGAGCAAAGTGGACTTTTCGAAGTTTATGACAAACCCCAAGTGCTGAAGCAGAGCCACAGTGGCTTGATGGGCCTCCTGGGAAGACTGGCCCCTTATGAGCCAGTCGTCCAGGTACGGAAAGACAAAAAGACCTTGAAGCCTTAGGTAGGTCGCCACCACTGCCAGGCACTTGGTGAACACCCTGGGAGCGGAGGACAGGCCAAAGGGTAGTACTCTGTACTGATAGTGGTTTCCTCCCACAACAAATCTGAGATATTGTCTGTGGTCTGGATGAATAAGGATGTGAGTATAAGCATCCTTTAGATCCAAGGAGCATAGCCAATCTCCCTGCTGGAGGTAGGGCAGCAGGATTCCAAGGGTAAGCATCTTGAACTTTTCCCTCTCCAGGAACCTGTTGAGGTTGCGCAAGTCTAGGATGGGCCTGAGGCCTCCTGTTCTTTTTGGTACCAGAAAGTACCTGGAATAAAAGCCGTGACCTCTCAGGTGGTGGGGCACCGGTTCCACAGCCTGTTCCTTTAGTAGACTTGCCAACTCCTGAAGGAGTAGGTCCCTGTGCAGAGGGAGTCTTGGAGGCTCCCCTGGAAAATAGGAGGGAGGCACCTGGTGAAAATGGAGAAGATAGCCCTTTTGGACTATATGAAGTACCCAGGTATCTGATGTGACGGCTGACCACCTGTGGGCAAAGTGGGCCAGCTGGCCTCCTGTGCTGAGAGAAGCCAGCTGAGGAGAAGAGGCTATGCTGTCTGAGTCAAAAACCCCCACCCTGCTGAGCAGGGGCCGGTGTTGGTGGCTTGGGGGCCTTCTGCCTACGGGGCCCATGACCCTGCCCCTTGGCCTGCTGACCCTGTTGGGGAGCTGCAGAGGCCTGATAATGAGGGTATTGTTTATAGGTAGATGACTTCCTCGGGCAAAAGGTGCCCTAGCACGCTCATTCAAGGTCAACTGTCTAGCCTACGCAGACGACATCCTCCTATACATCCCATTCAGGACCAACCAACCAGACCTCTCCCCTCTAACAAGATGTTTTGAGGCAGTAGCAGAATGGTTCAGCACACAAAACATGAGAATCAACTACAGTAAAACAGATGTCCTTTTCATCTCAAGGAACCAGGACTTCACCCCTCCTCTCTCTTTAAAAATCGGCAACACAGAACTGAAAACCAAACCCACAATACGCTACCTTGGCGTTACACTGGATCAACAACTGGATCTGAAAACCCACATAAAAAACACAGTAAAAACAGTATACATGAAAATAAGGACCTTAAAACATCTCCGACCGCTACTTGACTTCAGTGACTACCGATCGATCTATCAGGCATTAATATTACCACATTTCGACTATGCCAACGTAATTCTACACGGTCTCCCTCAAGCAACGCTAGCTCCTCTCCAGCTTGCAATGAACACTGCTGCAAGAGTACTAACAGGGGCTTCACGGAGAGAGCACATAACGCCAGTACTGATGAACCTCCATTGGTTACCGGTTCAAGCAAGAACCCTCCACAAAGTTCTAACCTTAACATTCAAAGCCTCAAACAATCTGACCCCACAGCCCTCAGCAAGATGATACATAAAGTACCACAGAACAGAAATAGAAGACCCATGATGCAAAACACCCTAGAGGTCCCAAAAGTAATAACAAAATGCACAAAAGCAACAACAAATAGGGCCTTTACGATTTACGCACCCAGAGCATGGAATGCTCTCCCCACCTCTATTCGAAACATCACTTACCTAACCCACTTCAGGAAGGCATTAAAGCAGCACCTGTTCACTACATACTACCCGGAATCCAGCCTTAATAACCATACATATGGCCCCTCAGACAATCACTCATTACAATTAAACAATCAGACTCAGCATGAAAAAGGATAGTCAACTGATCGCTCAGAAGTACCCACTGAAATAGAATTAAGACCCCCAGTGTAAATAAGATGTAGATATGTTCTACCTGAAATCAGGTACCAGTGTAATACAATGTATATAGTTATACAATGTACATAGTTTCCCCCAGTTACTTCCAAGTTGATCTCCCTGTTTGTTGTAAATACAACTCAAAGTTCCCTGTGTTGTATAGTTGATGTTAAATGTAAACCGCTCTGATCTAAAATAGAGCGGTATAGAAGAACTGTTAAATAAATAAATAAAAGGTCTTTTTTCCCGAGCCCTTCTTCTGAGAAGGGGCAGAGGTCTTTCTGGACAGCCTAGTCCTGGTCAGAGTCTCGGTCTCGGGTTCTGCAGCCTTTTCAGCCATGGGCTTGCCAAAGAGGTTTTCACCTCGGAAGGGGACATCGACCAACTTGTCCTGTACCCATGGCTCGAGGTCGGATGACTGTAGCCAAGCCTGTCGGCGGGCACCGATGCCAGCCCCGGCTACTCGGGCCGAAGCCTCGAAGCCATCGTAGGCTGCCCGAGAGATAAACTTCGAGCACTCTCGAATACCGGTGGACAAGGTCTGGAACCTCTGCAAAGGTTCCTCGGAGAGACCAGCAGAGAACCCGGCAATCTCCTTAGCCAGGTCTCGGAGATACATGCCCATGTAGAGCTAGTATGTCTGGACACGGCAAGCAAGCATAGAGCCCTGGAAGCACTTCTTACCGAGGGCATCCAGGTTCTGGGCCTCCCGGTCGTGAGGCACTGAGGAGTGCATCTTCTGACTTTTCAGTCGATGCATGGCCGATTCCACAACCATGGAGTGGTGCGGTAATTGTGCCTTTTGGAACCCGGGGCTCTTGCGGACTTGATAGATGGAATCGACCCGCTTGCATAACACCGGCGTTGAGGCCGGGGTCTCCCACATGCGGAAGAGCAGCCGCTCCAGCATCGGAGGAACCAGTACAGTAAAGGCCTCCTTCGGGGGAGAGTCAT
Source organism: Ichthyophis bannanicus (assembly GCA_033557465.1). NCBI lineage: Eukaryota > Metazoa > Chordata > Amphibia > Gymnophiona > Ichthyophiidae > Ichthyophis > Ichthyophis bannanicus. The sequence continues at coordinate 648,378,265 of CM066032.1, forward strand.
ACTGGAGGGCCTCGAGCTCCTCAGCTCGAGGCTCCTCCTCGGGATCCGCGAGGAAGGCCAAGGCCTTGGCCATATCCCGCATGAAGTCCGAGAACCGGGTATCCTCCGGTGGGGATCGTCTCCGAGGTTCGGACTCCGGCGAGTCCGATGGGACACACCGAGTCCGATAAGTGTCGGGTGACTCTTCATCCTCCGTCTTCCAGCCCGACTCCTCGGAGGAGGAATCAAGCGGCTCCGGTCGGGCGGGCACCGATGCCATCCGCCCCGATGCCGAGGGTACCGGCGTCGACGACCTTGGTCCCGAACGGGAGGCCGAGGGAGACCATGGCCGAGGATCGACTCGAGCCCGCATGGACTCGAGGATCGGCTCGACCTCCGGGGTCGACTTGGACGTCGAGGTCCCGGTGGTCGGGGCAGATGCACCGGTGAGACCGGCGATCAATGCCCGCTGCTGTTCCATGAAGGCAGCGAGGCTGCTCTCCAAGGCCGTCAACCTGAGTCCGAGCTCAGGAGACCCAGCAGCCCCCGACTCGGGCCCCGACGGCGGCTCCCCTGGAGGAGAGTCCACGAGGACTACAGCACTCACGTGTCCAGGAGACTCCATCTCGATATGAGGATGCTTGGCAGGCCTTTCTGACTCCGAAGACCCGGGACGGCTATCGGGGCTATGCGACCTGGCCCTCGAGGAACCAGGAGCGTCCACCGACGCCGCCCCCGCGGGTTTCTTCTTCCTGCGATGTTCCCGCGAAGGAGAGCCCTGCTCAGAGGAACCCCGACGCTGCTCGGGGCCGGAGTCCCGAGACGTCGAGGCCTCTGATGAGGTCCGGGCCCGTCCGGACGTGGAGTCAGAGAAGATCCTATCCTTCTGGTGCTGCCGACTCCTCAATGCCTTCGAGGACATTTTGCCACACGGACCACAGATCATCGGGTTATGATCGGGACCGAGGCAGCGGAGGCAGCAGTCATGTGTGTCGGTAAGAGACATAAGTTTCTTACACCGATCACACTTTTTAAACCCGCTGGTAGCCATCGGGGGAAAAAGGGCCCCTACGAGGTCAAAAGACCGGGCTGCCAGTGTAAAAAGAAAATGGTGCGAACGCTAGTCACAAAGGACAAAAACCGAAAAAGAGAGAGTGGACTCGATACCGGCGTATCGGGCCAAGGCGGGAAAAGGATCCGGCGTCGAACCGAAAGTAGAAAAAGAAAAAACAGGGAAATCAACTTTTTCCTCGGGGAAAAATGAACTACGTCCGTCAGGCTCCGCGGAAAAAAGAAGACTGAGCAAGATGGCACCCTTGGGCGGGAAGAGGACCGCATCCCAAAGGCTTTCTTTGAAAGCTGGGGAAATGCTCCGCACGAGGGCTCCATCGGCGCCGACGTCACCCATATGTGAGGACTGACTTCCTGCTTGGTCCTGGAGAAAGAGCTGATCTGCGCGTGCGCTCGAGGGAGAAAGGTGGTCGCACGTTCTGTGTCAAGAAGAGTGCCAGTGAACTCCAGGGTCAGCACCGGTGTGAGGTGGGATTTGGAGTAGTTGATCAGGAAACTGAAGTGCTTGAGGAGGACCGTGCATGATGCCGAGAGATGAGCCTCCTCCTCGAGGTGCCCGAGATGAGCCAATCGCCGAGATAAGGATAGACGGGTATGCCCTGCAGCCGGAGGTGGACTGCAGTCGCTGACAGGCACTTGGTGAAGACTCGCGGAGCACACGCGAGCCCGAAGGGGAGCACTCTTTATTGGAAATGCTCTCCCTGTACCCTGAAAAATAGGTACTTCCTGTGCTTGGGGTGGACAGGAATGTGGGCATAAGTGTCTCTGAGATCCAAGAAGATTGTTCAGCTCTTGCTGCAAGCAAGTCTGGTGCGAGGGAAGCTGGGTAGGCTCCGCCGGAGAAAAGGGAGGAGGGAGGCTGTCTAGACGAAGACTATACCCATTCCGGATCACCTGTAAGACCCAGGTGGCCGATGTAATGGCCGCCCATTCAGGGGCAAAAAAATACAGGCATCCTCCCACGGGCAGAAGCATCCCTGAGGTATGAGAGGCTATGCTATTGGCATCAAAACACCCAGGCTGGCTGGGATGGCGCCAGTGTCTGGGTCTTGGACCCCTTGGGTTTCCGGTGACCCCGAGCGCCTCCTTTGCCCTGAGCGCTGGTCGTCGGCACAGGGGTAGGCAGGTATCCCCGGTAGAGGAGCCTCTTCCTCTGGAAGAAAGGCTTTTTGGTATGCTGCTTCTTTCGTGGAAGCAAGGAAGTACTGCAAGAGAGAAGAGTGCGAGTTACGAACTCCATCTCAATCTCAGTTGCCTTATCCTCCATGGGCTTGCCGAACAGCTGTTCGCTGAGGCAGGGGACATCCAGGAGCTTCTCCTGAACCCACTGCCCTAGGTCCAAGGACTGGAGCCACGACTGGCATCGAGATCCGAAGCAGCCCCCGCTATACGAGCGGAAGACTCGAACCTGTCATATGCGGCGTGGAAAAGGTATACGAGCAGTCTGCGACTGACCTCAGGAGGGTCTGGAACCTGAGGAGGTGCTTCCCACTCAGGCCCACGGTAAAACCGCTGAGCTCCTTGGTGAAGTCGCGAAGAAACATGCCCATATACAATTGATATGCCTGGATGCGGCACGCCAGCATGGATCCCTGGTAAGCTTTGCACCCAAGGGCATCAAGGGCACAGGATTCCCTACCAGGCAGGTCTGAAGAGTGTGACTTCGGGCTCTTCTGTTTCCACATCGCGGATTCGACTACCATGGAGGTGTGAGGAAGTTGGGTCTTCCGAAACCCCGGGTCGTGCTGGACCGTATACATGTCATTGAGTCTTCTACTGACAACAGGGACTGAAGCAGGTGTTTTCCCCATGCGGAGAAGCAGCCAGGACAGGATGGACGGTACTAGAACCGTAAGAGTCCCTGGGTGGAGATTCATACTGCAAGATGTCACGTTCCTCTGCCTTTGGCTTCTCCTCGGTCTGCATTGGAAGATTGAGAGCCCGAGCCATATCCCACACAAACGCCAGGAAGGAGGTGTCCTCAGGAGGCGACCGCCTCTGTGAGGTGGTTAGGGATGGGTCAGAGGGGAGATCCCTATTGGCACGTGTCCCTGTCTGATTCCCAGCACGAGATGTCCAAGGAGGACTCGGTTGGTCCCCGCGTTGTGTGGTGGAGGCCCGCTTGGAGCTGGAGGCATTGGCTCTGGAAGACCTTGCCCCTGAGGAAAGAGACGGCAAGTGAGACTGGTGCAGAGGACCCTCATGAGGCCCGTGGCTCTCAGAGGGTTTCCAAGGCAGTTTTTGGGACCCCAGTCGGGGGACCCTCAGTCTCGGAGCTCACTCTGAGAAGGATGTTACCAGTGGTGTGCCCCAGGGATCTGTCCTTGGTCCGATTCTTTTTAACATCTTTGTTAGTGATATAGCGGAAGGGCTGTCGGGTAAGGTTTGCCTCTTTGCAGATGATACCAAAATCTGCAATAGAGTAGACACCCAGGAAGGTGTAGATAACATGCGGAGGGATCTAGCTAAGCTTGAAGAATGGTCTAGAATTTGGCAGCTGGGATTTAATGTTAAAAATTGTAAGGTCATGCATTTGGGCTGCAGCAATCCAAGGGAGCAATACAGTATAGGAGGTAAAGTACTTTTGTCCACTAAAGAAGAGCGGGACCTAGGCGTGGTTGTGTCTGATGATCTTAAAGTAGCTAAACAGGTAAAAAAGGCAACGGCAAAAGCTAGAAGGATGCTTGGGTGCATACGGAGAGGAATGGCTAGCAGAAAAAAGGAGGTGATAATGCCTCTGCATAAGTCTTTGGTGCGACCTCATTTGGAGTATGGTGTGCAATTCTGGAGACCGCACCTTCAAAAGGATGTGAACAGGATGGAGTCGGTGCAGAGGGTTGCTACTAAAATGATTAATGGGCTTCATTATAAAGCATATGAGGACAGACTTAAGGATCTTAATATGTACACCTTAGAGGAAAGGCGGGATAGAGGTGATATGATTGAGATGTTTAAATACCTCCGTGGAATAAATGTTCAGGGAGAGAGCCTCTTTCAATTGAAAGCAAGTTCTGCTACGAGGGGACATGGGATGAGGGTGAAGGGAGAAAAGATTCAGGAGTGATATGCGGAAATATTTCTTTACAGAAAGAGTAGTGGATCCATGGAATAGTCTCCCAGTGGAGGTGGTAGAGATGAGGACAGTAACTGAATTCAAAAAAGCATGGGACCAACACAGAGGATCTCTGAAGGTAAAAAGTGGACTGTTGTAGTTGTTGTTATGGAAGGACAGACTAGATAGGCCATGTGGTCTTTTTCTGTCATCATGTTTCTATGTTAAAAGTGCCTGCTGGGCAGTGAGGAAGGCAGAAACGCTTCACTCCAGTGCCAGCATACAGGACTCCCACTCAGGAGTGGGTCCCTGTGACACCGACGCCAGAGTTACTGGGTCTGGCGTGGAGGAGAAGAGGGGGTCCTCACCGGAACGACCTTCAGGAGACCGGGCGACATCACTGGAGGCCTCCGTGTCTGTACGAGGTACTTTTCGAGGTCGCTCCTTGTCCGACCCTCGGGAACGCCGGGGAGGGCTAAGGGAATGAGCGCGAGACCGCTCATGCTTATCCAGAGCCCCCGACAGTGACTTCTAGACCTTCTTTCGCTGTTCCATCTCGGGCAAACCCTGATCGGAGTGATGCCTGGGGTGCGGGGTCACTGCGGGGGACCCCGCCAGTGGTGGATCAGTAGGGCGAGGTGCCACCAGAGATCCCAGGGCTGCCTTGCGGAAAATGTAGTCGGACTTCTGCTTACAGCTTAGCAAGGCCTTAGTGGACATTTTCTTACAAGTGGTGGAGGGGTTGCGCTCTATGTTAGAGAGGGCATTGAGTCAGAAAGGATTAAAGTTTTGCAAGAAACAAAATTTGCTGTAGAATATCTATGGATTGAAATTCCATGTAAAAAGGGGAAGGCGATGGCAGTGGGGGTGTACTATCGTCCGCCTGGCCAGAATGAACAAATGGATGATGAAATGCTCAAAGAAATCAAGGAAGCTAGCAAAAGTTACAGTGCAGTAATAATAATGGGTGATTTCAATTACCCCGGCATCGACTGGGTCAGTGTCACAACAGGACATGCTAGGGAGATAAAGTTCCTAGATGAAATAAATGACTGCTTCTTGGAGCAGCTGGTTCATGAACCGACCAGAGGGGAAGCAATATTAGACCTAGTCCTTAGTGGAACACCAGATGTAGTGCAAGAGATAAGGGTGTTGGGGCCACTTGGCAATAGTGATCATAGCATGATCGCCTTTGATTTAATTAGTGGAGGAGGGATAGTAAGGAAATCCACAGTACTACCCTTTAACTTTCGAAAGGGAGACTATGATAGAATGAGGAAAACAGTTAAGAAAAAACTAAAAGGAGCAGTTGCAAAGGTTAAAGACGTACATCAAGCTTGGGTGTTGTTGAAAAATACTATCTTGGAAGCCCAGACCAGCTGTATTCCACGCTTTAAGAAAAGTGGAAGGAAGTCCAAAAAATTGCCAGCATGGTTTAAAGCTGAGGTCAGAGAGGCTGTTGTTGCCAAAAAAGCATCTTTCAAGAAATGGAAAAAAGAGCCAAATGATGAAACCTGGAAACAGCACAAGCACTGGCAAGTCAAATGCAAGGCATTGATAAGGCAGGCAAAGAGAGAATTTGAGAAGAAGCTTGCTGCGGAAGCAAAAACGCGAAATAAAGACCTTTTCAAGTACATTCGTAGCAAAAAACACGTGAGAGAGTCAGTTGGTCCATTAGATGATAAAGGGGTTAAAGGAGCACTAAGAGGCGACAAGGCGATAGCGGAGAGACTGAATGAATTCTTTGCTTCGGTCTTTACTGAGGAAGATGTGGGGATGTTACCCACGACTGAAGTGGTATTTAAAGGTGTGGAAGAATTGAAGGAAATATCGATACATCGGGAAGATGTCCTACAACTATTAGATAAACTGAAGAGTAGCAAATCACCTGGGCCGGATGGTATACATCCAAGGGTGTTGAAAGAACTGAAATTTGAGATTGCAGACCTGCTATCAGTAATCTGTGAACTATCATTAAAATCATCTCTAATACCTGAGGATTGGAGGATCGCCAATGTAACACCAATTTTTAAAAAGGGTTCGAGGGGTGATCCGGGAAACTACAGACCGGTGAGCCTGACATCAGTACCGGGAAAAATGGTAGAAACCATCATAAAGAATAAAATTACTCAGCATATAGATAGTCATGACCTAATGGGAGACAGCCAACATGGCTTTAGACAAGGAAGATCTTGTCTTACTAATCTGTTATGTTTTTTTGAAGGAGTGAATAAACAGGTGGACAAAGGTGAGTCGGTTGATATTGTGTATCTGGACTTTCAGAAAGCCTTTGACAAGGTCCCTCATGAGAGACTTTTGGCAAAACTAAAGAGTCATGGGATAGGAGGCAGTGTACTACTGTGGATCAGGAACTGGTTAAAAGATAGAAAGCAGAGGGTAGGGCTAAATGGCCAATTTTCCCAATGGAGAAAGGTGAATAGTGGTGTACCCCAGGGATCTGTGCTGGGTCCGCTGCTTTTTGACATATTCATAAATGACCTGGAAAGTGGAATAACGAGTGAGGTTATCAAATTTGCTGATGACACAAAACTATTTAAAGTTGTTAAAACCCAGGAGGATTGTGGAAAATTGCAAGAGGATCTTGATAAATTGGAAGACTGGGCATCAAAATGGCAGATGAAATTTAATGTGGAGAAGTGCAAGGTTATGCACCTAGGGAAGAACAACCCAAACTATGGTTACACGATGCAAGGTTCCACATTAGGAACCACCACCCAAGAAAAAGATTTAGGCGTCCTTGTGGATACCATGTTAAAACCCTCGGCCCCAGTGTGCAGCGGCGGCCAAGAGAGCAAATAGAATGCTAGGTATGATAAGGAAAGGAATGGACAATAAAACAAAAGATATTATAATGCCTCTATATCGTTCCATGGTGAGACCGCACCTTGAATATTGTGTGCAATTCTGGTCGCCATATCTTAAAAAGGATATAGCAATTTTAGAAAAGGTTCAGAGAAGAGCCACCAAAATGGTAAAGGGGATGGAAGGCTACTCCTATGAAGAAAGGCTAAAAAGGTTGGGGCTCTTTAACCTGGAAAAGAGACAGCTGAGGGGAGATATGATAGAAGTCTATAAATTAATGAACGGAGTGGAACGGGTAAACGTAGATCGATTGTTTACCTTATCAGAATATAGAAAGACTAGGGGACATGCAATGAAGCTACAGGGTAAACTATTTAAGACTAATAAAAGAAAATATTTTTCACTCAACGTGTAATCAAACTCTGGAATTTGTTACCGGAGGATGTAGTAAAGGCTGTTAGTGTAGCTGGGTTTAAAAAAGGTTTGGACAAGTTCCTGGAGGAAAGGTCCATAAACCAGTATTAAGAAGGGACCCAGGATATCAATGCTTGAACCAATACAAGCATTGTGGAACCTGTGTCCCTTGGGGAAACTGCTAGGTACGTATGACCTAGATTGGCCACTGTTGGAAACAGAATACTGGGCTTGATGGACCTTGGTCTGACCCAGTATGGCATATCTTATGTTCTTATGTTCTTATGTTCTTAGAGCTCCAGGTTGTGGCCAGCCCCAGACACCATAGACAGCAGTCGTGGGTGTCCATGAGCGACATATTTTTGGAGCATCTGTCACACTTCTTAAAACCAGTGGCCATGGGGGCAAAAAGGGTCCCTGCCAGCAGGGGGAAAAAAGAGCACAAAAAGGGCTCAAAAGAAAAACAACCAAAAAGAGTCAAGAGGGGGTCCCCTAGTCCACAGCCGGAGCAGGGACAAAGGGGAGGACGAGAGAGGACTGGTGCTACCGGAAAAAAAGGCCAAAAGGCCGAAGTCAAGAAAATGTTTTCCTAGGGACGAGGATGTGTGTCCGAAGGCCTCCATGAAAAAAGGGAGACTAAGCAAGATGGCACCTTTGGGCAGGAAGAGGACCACGCATGTGTGGCAGCAATCCCAAAGGCTTTCTTTGAAAGCTGGGTAATTGCTCTGTGCGGGCTCTGTCGGTGCAGACGTCACCCATAAGTGAGGACTGACTTCCTGCTTGTTCCTGGAGAAGCAGGGGAATCCTGAGGGGCTCTCCCAGGAAGAAACGAGGGGGCGTCTGGTCCAGGTGGAGGAGGTAACCCTCTCTGACAACCTGAAGTGCCCAGATGTCGGTGGTAATGGTCGACTACAGGTGGGCAAAGTGGGCCAGACATCACCCATGGGCTGCTGATCTGGAGGGGGAGAGGCTATGCCCAGCAAGTTAAAGGCTCGGTCCAGACTGGAGCCAGGGCCTTGGGGACTTTTGGCTTGCAAAGTCATTGCCCAGGTCCTCGGGGACCCTGCTGAGGGGGTCTGTGGGGACTGGTATTGGTAGCTCCGGGATCCCAGACCCTTCCTAAAGAAGGGGGGTTTCTTCCCAGGGACCTTACGCTTGGGACCTGAGGAAGTTTTCTTTGAGAGATGGATCCTTGTTATGTATTCTGCCTTGAGTCTGCCATGACCTTGCCAAAAAAGTTCTCTCCCAGGCAGGAGACGTCCAGGAGCTTTTCCTGGACCCATTGCTTGAGATCGAAGGATTGGAGCCAAGCCTGTCTCCTGGAGCAGATACAGGCGCCGGTGACCTGAGCCATGGCCTCGATGCCATTGTAGGCAGCCCGGGTGAGAAACTTTGAGCAATCGGTGGCAGTTTTGGCTGGTATCTGGAACCTCTGGAGGGGTTCCCCGGAGAGGCTGACAAACAGCCCTTTAGCTCCTTCACGGTGTCCTATAGGAACATTCCCATGTAGAGGAAGTATGCTTGGACCTGCCCTGGTAGCATTTTCTGCCAAGGGTGTCGAGGCTCTGGGCCTCCCTGCCAGGAGGTGTCGAGGAGTGCGTCTTTTGGCTGTGGAGCTGACGCATGGCTGACTTGACCACCATGGAGTTGTGTGTTAACTGGCTCCTGCAGAAGCTCGGACGGACCTTATACATGATTGAACCAGCGATTAACTGTGGATACTGTAGCTGGTGACTCCCACATATGGAGGAGCAGCTTCTTGAGGATCTCCAGGACTAGCACAGATAGCACAGTTACTTACCTGTAACAGGTGATCTCTGGGAACAGCAGGAATAAGTCTTCACATATGGGTATGTCGGTACCGACAGAGCCTGTGCGGGAACGCTCCCCAGCGCCCAAAAAGAAAGCTTTTGGGAGCATCCCACATGCATGCGCGCTGCCTTACCGCCTAAACACTTCCCTCTCATCAGTTGGGTTTGTAGCTGAGACCAAAGGAGGGAAGTAGATAAAATCAGAAAGAGAGAGAGAGCAACTCCTAGGGGAGGTGGGTGGGTTGTGAAGACTTATTCCTGCTGTTCCCAGAGATCACCTGTTACAGGTAAGTAACTGTGCTATCTCCAGGAACAAGCAGGAATGAGTCTTCACATATGGGGACTCCCAAGCTAAGATGCCTGGAGGAGGCCCCAGCATGTTGCAAATCTGATGGATGGGCAATGCTTATCCTTTAGAACACCAGGCATCTAAGGGATGGAGGGTAGGAGTTGAATTAGAAAAGAAAAAAGGGTGCTGTGGAACAGCTTGACTAAACAAGGTATCCAGAGGGGAGCCCTTGTGTAGATCATAATTGTTAGAAAAAATTGAATCCCAATTTTCTAATGTGGATCTTACTCAAAAAATATTGCAAAAGCATTTGTTGAGGCTAATATGGGTCTGTAATTGAGAGCCAGTATATTATCCTCAAAGAGATTCCCTCACTGAGAAGTAGAGGAAAAAATAATTTTTGCAATACAGGAAGCGATAAGAAGCCTTAATGGCTAGAACTAACCCCAGAATAAAAAGTGGGGGAGTTTAATGGGGTTAGACTTTACAGAAGCTTTACCTATTTCTCCAAAGTCCAAGTTTGAACTCTTTGTCCTTGGAGCAGAATAGGGCCCTAGGAAAGAGTGTAGATAAATCTGACTGGTTTGGATGAAAAGGTAGAAATAGCCTTTGCAGAAAAAAGGGATAGGTCTTTAAGACCCCCTTTATCCAAAAGAAAGTAAGTTATTTGTATTGGGCGTTGGCGCTCCAACTTCTTGAAGATCAGTAAAAATCTTTCATAAGTGATGTCACTTATGATAATGACTTTACATGGAGAGCTTCAGATGTGACGTAACCAAAAAGGTTACGGTAAAGAAGGTATTTCCTAATTTACCATAGAAATTGGTTGTCCATTAAGTTTTATGATATGCTGGGGCAGCATTAACATGGACAGTAAACAAATCTTTCAAAGTCAGAACATTGTATAGAGATTGACCCAATAACAAGAAGGATTAAGACCTACTTGAGAATACTGATGGAGAATCTCTGCCTGGTTAAAAATGGAAGAACTATAGAGAAAGTTTCATCGAAACTGGTATTATGTTGTTCACCTACAAGGAGAGGACTAGATTTCTTTAAAAGATCTAGCACCTGAATAACCAGGTCTGGAGACATTCGTGAAGGAGTGCAGAGGAGATCCTTAGTCTTAAGACAGTAAGTCTGGATCCTTCTATAACTTCAGGTAGTAGCTGGAGAAAAAGATGCAATATAAGGAGATACCATGTTTGCCCCTCCATGAGGGCAATATGAGTATCATGCATCTTTTTATTCATTATAAGCTACAATAAAGTATAGGGAATTAGAAGGAAAGTAGTAATTAAGGACCGACTGCAATGAAAAGAATGCATCCCTGCTGTAGGAGTTCCAGTGAAATGTGGAACAACCCAGGGAATTGTGTAATTTTCTACGCTTTCGCGTGGTCTAAGCCCTGGTTAGTTTTCCTTAAAAGGAAATTTTTAAGGAAGATGGTAAGAGTAGGAAAAAAAAACAGTCATGTAGGAGCATGACTGGGCAGAGTCTACCAGCTGAAGCCCTTTTTAACCATCTGGAAGCTACCTGCTAGGAGTAGCTCTGAGGCTCTCTGGCAAGGCCCATAGTTGCAGAGCTTCCTTATATAATTGCAGAGAGCATGTTGTAGGTTGGTTAGATCTGGCTATTTAATTGCCAGTGTGCAACCTAATCTATTCTGTTATAGCCAAAAAGAAATGAAGAAGGCTAAGAATAGTAGACAGGCCTGATGCCTGCAACAATAAAATGTCCAATTGGGTTTTGGAACCTCTCTTGGAGTTATCTGTTATTAAGGCAGCAGAAAAAGTTAGGTCCTATAGGTTGGAGAGGACCGACAGACATAATTTGGAGTGGTGATACTCAATTTCTGTCTGATAAGCTGCCTTAAAAAAGTATCTGAGATACATAGAGAAGAAGATGAACCACAAAGGGGAAGGAAACTCTGTATGGAAACTACTTACTGGAGTAGGTATTGAAGAAAAATCCTATGGCTTAGAGAATAAGCCCTCCAGTTGATTAGTAGTACTCTTAGAGACTGAAAATCTGGACTAAGAGGGATAGAAAGTAATACAGAGTTGAGAGGACTTACAATTTGGTAAGTCTTTGAAGAGGTAGGGTCCCCTTGCGGTTAAAATAAGATATCCTTATACAGAAAAACTGTCAAGGTGAAGGGTATAGCTCACCTTGTTAGTTGTTACTCCTCCTTTTCTTTAAAAAGGAGAAACCTGTTATCTCTAGGGTATGATGGTTCTCAAAAACTCTTGGAGCTAAAAGGATGGATTTCCCTTGTAGCAAGAGATTCATGCCCAGAGTCGAGGACTGAGTCAATGTATGACTGGTATCTCAGCATGGATGAAATGAACCTTAGATGCTTCTGTTAAAAAGAAGCAGGCTCAGAGGTTCTAAACCTCACACAGAAAAAGAGAGAATAGAAATATCAGAAACCCTGCGACTGCTGGGTTTGCTGAGGCTATTGAGGTCTTGATTTTTTTAGCCTGGTTTGATGTTGCCTGTCTTTGGAAACATCTGCATGATGGGTAGGAGATGGACACAACTTTTTTCCCTTAGGGGGATAAAGCTTTTTAGGAGATTTTTTTATTAGCTGGGATAGAGGAAAGTTTTGACAATCCTCTGAAAGTAACAGCATCAGTGTTTAACTGAGTAGCTTGAAATAAAGCATCCTTGTTAAAGAGATTTTCACTAGTACAAGGAGTATTTCCCAGCCTTTCCTGTACCCATATGTCCAAGTCTGAAGCTTGGAGCCAGGCCATGCGTCATGCTCCTATGGCTATAGCAGACGTTCTGCTAATAGACTCAAAACAGTCCAGGGAAGCACGATTAAGGAACCTAGAGATATTTTGAGCATGATTGACTAGTAAGAAATAGTCTGCTCTTTTATGCTCTTGAAGAAAAGGGTTCAAAAGCTTTAAGCTCTTTGTGACCTCTTCAAGAGATAATCCCATATAGAAAATATATGAGATAATTCTTGCTGAAAGCATGGATGCCTGGAAGCATCGATGTCCAAAGGCATCTAAAGTCCTAGACTCACAACCTGGCGGATAAGAGGAGTGCTTCTTTGCATTCTTAATATGCCTCATTGCTGATTCTACAACAATAGAATGATGAGGAAGTTGAGTCTTTTGAAAACCTGGAGAAGGTGGCACTTTGTACCTAGTTTCAAGTGTCTCAGAATGTGGTGATACCGTTAAAGGAGTTTCCCACATTGTTAAAAGTAGATCTTATAAGATCTGATGCAAAAGAAGCATGATTAGCTCCTTTGGCAACCAGGGGGACTGCAGGGTCTCTGAATCCCCTGGTAAGGATTCTTTACCAAGTTAGAAATGGCAAGTAACTTCGCCATATCAAGCAGAAAAGCTTGAAAAGAAATCTCCCCTGAGGAGGACCCTCTAAAATGAGGGGTAAAGGTTAAAGAATTAGCCTTGGTAACAATGGGCTCATCCCAGTCATCGGTATCGGAAGACTTGAAAGGATGAAGCATCGGATTTTCCTTAAAGCGATTTCTTCGGTACCACCCGAAGTCGGTACCGAGGTGAGTCGGTACCGAATCATCCATGCTAGGGATCGATTCCAGGCTCGGCATCGAAGGAATCGAGTCTGTCGAAGCAAGCATGGATGGTACCGACACCGATGCCGATGTCGATACCGGTACCGAAGACGATACCGATACTGGAGGAACGGTCTGCAGCCACTCTAGCGGTACCGAAGTAACCGAGAGCGCTAGACTATGTTCATCGGTGAGGAGTGTTTCATCCATCACCATAGCCGATGCCGGGGTGTCGGTACTGCTCGAAGTGGCCACAACCACCGAGCATGGCCCAGGTATGTTCAACGAGGTGGGAACCCCGGAACGACCTGAAGCCCCATTAATGCTTTGGAGCCCGAAGACTCCCGCCGGGGCTTTATTGCCAAAATGTCCTCGAGGGCAAAGCTGGAGCAATCTCGATACTGGGAAGGAGATCTACCACTCGAGGACTGGTTAGTCTTTACAGACTTTTGTTTGGATACCTGATCCTGTGGAGATATTCTAGTCGGTGACATAGAGTGCGATGTAAACGGGGTATCGAGCTGTGCTCGATTCTGAAGATTCCTTCTGTTTGAACTCCAGCAGGAAAGACACTCCAGTGAGCAATGGTCAGGACTCAAACATTTTAGACACCAAGTATGTGTGTCTGAAAAAATATTTGTACCGCCACACTTAAAACATTTCTTAAGGGTAGTGGCTGGCTTTTCCATAACGGAAAAATGGAGGCCTAGTGGCCTAGAAACTGTCAGACACTAACAGGAAAAAATTTCTGTCGAAAAGAAGAAATATTTAGAAAAAAATAAAAGAAAAGCACCGGTGGTACCAGTGGCGTCGAGGGATTGCAGACGCGACCACAAAAAAGTAAGAATAAAAAGAAGAATTTTCTGCGGTGACAGGAATACGTCCTGCTGGCTCCACGGAAAACTGATGAGAGGGAAGTGTTTAAGCGGGAAGGCAGCACGCATGCGTGTGGGATGCTCCCAAAAGCTTTCTTTTTGGACGCTGGGGAGCGTTCCCGCGCAGGCTCCGTGGGTACCGACGTACCCATATGTGAAGACTCATTCCTGCTTGTTCCTGGAGATAGGGACTCTTTCGCAGGGGGGGGGGGGGGAGTCTAATTGGAGGATCTTGGGATCCTTCGACAGAGGGTTGTCTACCGACTTGGTGGTAAAGGCCAAAGCTTTTGCCATGTCCTGTACAAGGTTACAAGGTCAAGGAAGACCTTGTCCTCGGGTGGGGAATGACGCCACGCCACTGGTGGGGATGGGTCCGACGGAAGGTCTTGATGCCTCCGGGTGTCCGGAGAAATGTCATCCTCTGATTCCCAGTCAGAGTTGCTGGAGGTGGACTTGACGATCGAACGGACCCGGTTCGGGGTTGGAGGCTCGTAGGCCTTGGCAGCATGGCCGGAGCCACAGCCGCTGGCCGAGGAGGATCGAGGTCCTGTGGAATGGGACCGCGAATGTGACCTCCATCAGTGATCAGCTCGGGAGAGAGAGCTTTGAGGGATCAACTCAATGCCATGGGAAGTCCTCGAGGCCGAGGCCCCATTGTTTTAGGCAAATGAACCGGCGGGAACCAGATAGTGCTGCCTGCTTAGTGGCCAAGAAAGCAGACAAGCTGTGCTCCAGGACCTCCATCCTGGTATCCAGCCAGGATGGAGTCAAATAGATGTACAAATAGATCAATCCCCTTCCCTACCATTCCCACAAGAGCGGGGTATTCCACAAGGATCTGCTCTCTCTGCTTTACTCTTTAACCTTTACCTTCAACCTATCTGCACCATTTTCAAACACCACAATATAAACTACTTCATTTACGCGGATGACATCATGTTGTTCGCCCCATGCGACATAGATAATCCCAATTATGACAAAATAGCAACCTGTCTCTCCGAAGCCGAACTTTGGCTCCGCTCAATACACATGGATATTAACTTCAAAAAAACCAGAAGCGCTTTTTGTTTCCAGAAACCCAAATTTCATCCCCCCCGTCTGCTGTTAATCTGATGAACATCACCCTTCCAGTCAAATCCGAAGTAAAATATCTAGGAGTTATCCTTGACAAAACACTAAGCATGACACCTCATATAAAACAGACTGCTAAAACTATATTCTTTAAACTTAGGACCATTCAGCAACTCAGACCCCTCATTGACATTGGTGATTTCAGAACGGTTGCTCAGGCACTTATAATGCCACACCTAGATTTCTGCAACAGTTTATTTCAAGGTACATCTAAGAAAAACCTTCACATACTACAAATGGCCCAAAATGTTACTGCTCGGATTATTTTCAAAGCCAAGCTATCCGACCACATCTCTCCAATTCTATACGCTCTCCACTGGCTACCTGTTGCCAGTAGGATTCAATATAAAACATTAGTCACTATATTCAAGCTCATTAACGAAATAGCACCTTCTCATCTAGCAACCCTAATCCAGACCCCCGCAGAAAACAGAATGAGAAGAAGGGTGAACCTTTACATGCTTCTAATCCCTGACTCTGTAAGAAAAATGAAGCAGGTAACAAGCAATACTGCCTTCTCTTATTATGCACCCAGTCAATGGAACAAACTACCATGCAACCTAAGAGAGATTAAAGACCTTCTAACCTTCAGGAAGGAACTTAAAACATACCTTTTCACCCAGCCACTATTACAACTTACAGCTCACCCCCGAGCAGATGTCACAAGAGTACACAAATCACCTAACACAAGTTTACCCTACCTAACTCATGTCCCATTCTCCCTTGCACTTCCCCACTGATAACCCCGCTATACTCCTTCCACCGAACTATAGACAGTCCTGTTCTGGCTGTTGTAAATAGTTAATATGTTTCTATCGATGTGCATATTTGTTGTATTCTCGGTAAATAATGAATATGTGCTCAATCTATGTAAAACAGTTAATATTTTCTCTGTAAAATAGTTATTATGTGCTCAAAAATGTTCTATGTAATTAATGTTTACCATGTTCTCTGTAAACCACCCCTGATCTCTGGAAGGGGCGGTATAGAAAAGCGCACAAATAAATAAATAAAGCAGATGGCGTGGACGCCGAGGGTATCGGGTCTGGTGCCAGTGGAGGAGGAGAGAGTCCCTGGTGGGAATGGCCATGGGGACCTGGGGCCAATTGCCAGGTTCTATAGAGTCCTTCCGGGGACGTTTTGGCAGCCACTCCTGCTCAGACACCTTGGCCCTCCTCCGGGGGCCCATGGATCTGGCATGGGACTTACCCACCTTCCCCGAGTCTCATGATGAGTCCTGTGAGACTTTCTTCTACTTCTTCGGGATTCGTATCGGGCCACAGAGTTGAAGGACTCACGACCTCGACTGGTGGCCGCGGAGTCACTGCGTGATCCCGGGGGGTCTCAGACTGGGCCCTGGAAGGGGTTTCTGAGGCAGAATATGCATGCTTTTGACTGCTTTGGGGGTCAGCCTCTTGTAGGACCTGCAAGTCTCTGGGTTGTGGTTGGGACAGAGACAACGGAGACAGAAGTCATGTGTGTCGGTGACAAAAAAATGACTGGAACACCGATCACACTTTTTAAAGCCGGTGGCCAATGGGGGAAAAAGGGCCCTGGTGAGGTTGAGGAACCGAGGAACTGCCAGAGGGAAAAGGGTGCAAATCATGCTAGAAAGATAAATTCACAGGTCTGAGGATGCGGTGCAGAGGCATGCAAACTTGGGGTCAGGAAAGGGACCGATCGCAGCCGGAGAGAGAAAATTAACTCTAAGAGAAAAATATCAACTTTTTCAGAGAATCAGATGCATGTCTGCTGGGCTTGGGCGGGAAGGAGACCACACATGTGTGGTGACATCTCCCAAAGGCTTTCTTTGAAAGCTGGAGAGATGCTTCCACGCTGACATCACCCATATGTGAGGACTGACTTTCTGCTTGTTTCTGGAGAACAAACCCTCTTTGCACAAAAATCCTTACAAATTGCAGATTGAACTCTGAAAGAGAAAAAGAAAACCAGTTTATTATGTAGCTCTGATGAAGTATTCTAGCCAATTTACAACTTCCAATGTGAGTCCATTGTCCTGCTTGCTTGACTCATGATACTTCACACATTCTTATTAGATGTAATGAGGCAGGATACAAAAGAGAAATTAGACTTACCTGCTAATTGTTGTTCCTTGAGGAACTCCAGTCCAGTCACCTCTCGGTAGCGTACAGGGTACAAACTGATGGTTTTGCTTCAAACTACAAAATAAACAAATCTCATTGTTAATTAGATCAGTCCACAGAGGGATTCACTTGTACTTGTTACTCTGTCTATCACTGTCAGACCTGGAAGTTGTTTTTTTTTTTAACTAAATAGGAATTACATTGTAAGAAGAGGCATTTTAATGCCTAACGCTGATGTACACTAATGCTCATTTTTTTTTTTCTTGTCCTTATCTAACCCACACCAAAGATCAGCCACCTGGGTCCCACTGCAACCTGCAGAATGAATACCATTGTGCAAAGATCCACTCAAGGCTGGACACCTCATGTTTCATAAAAATCTGA
Organism: Ichthyophis bannanicus; assembly: GCA_033557465.1. Classification (NCBI taxonomy): domain Eukaryota; kingdom Metazoa; phylum Chordata; class Amphibia; order Gymnophiona; family Ichthyophiidae; genus Ichthyophis; species Ichthyophis bannanicus. Next base: position 648,395,752 of record CM066032.1, read on the forward strand.
ATTTACAGGGAGGGCTGAGAAGATGCCAGTTTTCATCAAAGTGGCACAGGCAGCTTTAGGTTCCTTCTCTGGTGAAAGATCTCTTTTTGCAAGATTTTATTGCACTAATCTGTAATGCCCATGCTGTAAAAGCACTGGTGGGTTTCTTAAACCAGTATGAGGGGGCTTGACAAACTCCAGAAGCCAGGATGCCATGGTGACCAAAATCAGACCTGGGGCGTGAGGCTCAAAGAACATGGCAGAACTGAAATGCGGCTGCAGCCGGAAGAGCTAGTGTCTGCCCACAGGGATCCCAACCCCCACAGCAGAAGTGAAAAGGGTCTAGTGATGGTTGGGAGAGCCAGTGTCTGTACAGCCTGCAAAAATAAAGAAAAAAAGGTTAGTAAGTTTGCTGCACAGTTGAATAAATTAAAGGGACTGTAGGTTTTAATTTATTCAACCATCTGTGCAGCAAACATAATAAAACTTTTTTTTTTTTTTTTACAGGCTGTGCAGAAACCGGCTCTCCCAGCCAACACCAGACCCTTTTCACTTTTGCCTGCAGAGATTGGGATCTCCACGGACAATCACTCTCTCTCCTGCTGCGATCACGGGCCATTTCAGCACATCTGCCCACAGAGGTTGGGGCATCTGTGGGCAGACACCAGCTCTCCTGGCTGTGATCGCATGTGGGAAGAATGGAGGGCAGGAGGTGAGTGCAAAGGGTAGGGGGAGGTTGAAGGGGAGAGTCTGGGGTGGGGGAAGGACAGCAGGAGAAGGGTTGGAGTGGGGACGGAAGGGATGAATGTATGGGAATGCGCACAATGTGTATGTGCAAAAGGCACACCCCACTCCCGACACACGCAGACACCCCAACCTCCGCACCACACACACACACACACACACAGGTGTAACTTAATGGGTCAGTGGGAGTGGTGGGACAGAGAGGTGGTGGCATGGGGGCCACTGCCTTTTGCTGGCACTGTGCAGTGGCCCATTAAAAGCGTGATTTATTTTGAAATGAGGTGCATTTTTGGAGGAGCTCAGTTTAGAGTACAAAACAGATTGTGTATCTATATATTGGGGTATTGGATGTCGTATTGGAGGTTCACTTTTGTTCAGGGCTACATCAGAGTACAAGAGAGGTGCAGTTGTTACCACTGTGCATGAGACATATGGTTGAATACTTCTGGACATTCACTGCTTTGACACACAGCTCTCTTAAGGCTGTGGCTGTGTTAGGATGCATGCCCTGACAAATTTCCCTAATGCTTTCAGTGTCTGTTCTGCAATCTAAAAGATCCTGTAGCAACTGTCCTCTTGAATTTTTCCCCTCAGCTAGTCCAATCAGCACTGCCCTGCAAACATAATCCTCAACACCGTCACTCTTGTCCTGCTGGATAACAGAACTTTCAGGCCAATGCAGAAAGCTGGTGCTAGACCCTCGCTGGATCGATTAAACGTTCCTGACAACACACACATTTTAACGTGTGATGTAGGAAGGTTAGAATATGCAAATGCTCACCACGATAACTCTGCACATGCAAATGAGCCACCTCAGCGTTAAACTGGGAAAGCAAGCCAAACACATGGGCACAAAAAGTCTGTGCTAGTTTGGCTTGCTCTCCCCAAGCACAGATGGCTAATTTGCATTTTTTTCCCTTTGGTCATCCCTCTATTTAAAAAACGTAGTGTTATCTAACCAGATGACAGACTGGTTCAGGACACCAGAAAACCGGTTTCACTTCAGCTTTATCTTTTTTTATGTCGGCACGGCCCAACACTGTTTTGATGGCATCAGGGGCTTTGCCCGATCATTTGGGGAGATGATGACCTAGGCATTAAGGAAAGCACCTGGTGCCATCAAAGTACTGTCAGGGGCAGCGTTAGAAGTTTACTTCTACTCAGATCCTGCAGTTAAAATTTTGTCGCTATGGCTAATTGCAAAATCATCTACACCTGTCTCTGCATTAGGCGTAGCCATGATTTGCATACCAGCCTGGCAGATTTAAATAATGAGTATTCATTTAAATACCCGTGGCGTTAATTGGTCACTAGTTTTTCCATCGGCGTTTAAGTCTATTTCCTGCATGGGGAGGATCGTAAAAATGTGCTTAAATGTGGTGTTATAGGCTTGTAAAGCCTGCACTAGCTTTCTGCATTGGCCTCACCTGCAATGGCCTGTTTGAACTTTAAACTTTCTCATGCCAAAAGATACAAACGCTGCTGTGGCTAAGTGGAGCAGAGAAAAGCTCCCTGGCTGGCTACACTAATAGCTTTTTCCATTTGCTTTGTATATTCAGGCTTAACAGAAAGTTGCACAGTATTAATCAGTTCCTTTGAATCTAGTTTTTCCTCTTGTCCCAACTTCCATAGCACAACACAAGCAGGCAGAAAGGTATTAGTGTCTATCTTTCTGTCAACACTCTTTCAGTAGCTCAGGTCTCTGGTAGCTTTATTACAGCTGACACAGGAATAGCTGTGGCTGTATCCATGTCAGAGACATCTGGAAAGCCTGTGATGGCTGAGATCTGTAGTTGAGAGTTATAAAGCTTCTGCTTTAAGGTCTTTATCTGCCTGTGACAGTGTGAATGAACTGTGTGTTCTCAACAAGGGCTGGAGCCTGTAGGGTTAATTCTTTAAATAGATGCTTTAATCCTGGTACTTGACTTGCCTACAGCAGGGGCGGCCCAAGGGGGGGTGAGGGGCCATGTGCGGAGACTCGGTGCAGGGCCTCATTTGCATAAATATTTGCATAATGTTACCATACACTAACTTTTAGTAAACATGCCTCTTAATGAGTGTATGGATAAAGAAAGACTAAAAGATTTCTACATTACTATAATCCAGTGCCAACTGCCAGGCACATTAGGAACTACTACAAACACTGCTCATTTAGAACCCATAGCAAACCTGCCATATCCTAACAGCACTACCAGGACTCACAAAGCACCATACCCTACCTATCAAAAGGCAACACTGCAAATATTAAACCAATACATTTCAGAGAATAACAATACATGACCTACTGGGGAAAGGGAACAAGTGGCAATGTCAAATAGGAATTACATAAACAGAATACCTCAGCTCAGTTACACATGCAGAACACAGACCATCACCAAACAAGGAATCACAATTTAGAAACAGGAAGACAATTAAACTGGGAACCCCAAAAGCCAAACTTGGAATGTACAACAGCACTGTAGAAATAAAACTATAAATTAATTCCCTCTTGTACTAAACAAAGCGCAGACGTTAATGATGCACATTTCCCAGAGCTGACATATTCCAGTTAATAAATTCAAAATAAAGAGATCTTTCTACCTTTTGTGCATTTTTTTTCAGTTGCAATTGCTCCAGCCACTTTCTCCTGGTTTCTTTGTGTCTTCTAATAACTCTCCATCGTCTGCTGTCCATTTGTCCTTTCTTCTCTCTTCTAATTTTTTCCATTCTCTCTCTACATCTGCTTTAACATACTAATCTTTCTCCTTTAGCTCTTTCCTCATTCCTATTTCATCCACTCAAATTTTACCCCTCCATCCTCAATCCCCAATTACTCTCCCAATACCCAGCCAATTGTAGATTTTTCTTCCGTCCCACACAAAATATTTTTTCCCCTCTCCATTTCACTCTCCCAGCTCCATCCCATTCTAATCTCCCCCAACATCAGCTCCCTTCTAGTTCCAGCCCCACCCAGTATCCACTCCCTTCTAGTCCCCGCATCAGCCCATTTCCAGTCCTAGCCCCCCCATCAGCCCATTTCCAGTCCTAGCTCCCCCATCCATTTCCAGTCCTATCCAAGTCCCTCCATCAGCTCATTTCCATTACCAGCCTCCCATCAGCCCATTTCTAGTCCTTTCTGTAAGGGGAAAATCAGTTTCTTGTTGTACAGAGGGACCATGAGGCCCATCTGTGAATACCTAGATAGAAAGGAATGTGTTGTGCTAAGACAAGATTCAGTGATCTTCACAGAGACAGGTACCAGTTTGTACAATTGCTAATTAGCAATATCAGGTGCAGGGCTATGCTGCTGGGATGGGTTTATGACGTATATATGTTTTTGCTACTGTATAAAAGTTAGACTGCACTTCTAACGTTGGAATAAACTTGCACGCCTTTCCTTCTGTGTTGGTTGTGAGTTTTATTCCCCTGGATTCCAGCCAGCTGAAGCAGCACACCGCAGATGAGGGGTCGGGACTTCCCTGGCCTGGAGTGACCAACAAGGAGCAGACCCGTTACATTTCGTGTCAGAAGTGTCGGATACTCCCGTTGGCCAGGGATCCCTGTGCTTTATTAGCACAGTGTGCTCTGGGAGCACAGTTTAAATTAGAATTGACATACTCCCGTGGGTCGGGGGGTGTCCCTAGTGCTTGGGTAGCATGGTAAATTGGTAAATAGGACTTTCCTGTTCCTTGGGTGGGAAGCGGTGGGAAAGCTAAATTTCTTTTGTTCTCACCTGCGGTTGCTGTGAAGGCTGTGTGCTTGTGTGCCTGTGTGAGTTTGGCAAAATGCCCCTGCCGTACTCCGAAGCAATAGCGCTAGTGACGGGTACTGTGCAGAAAGCAAGTGGCCAGACGTGCGTTTGTTGTGAATTAATTAGAGGATGGGGGGTCCCAAGGTAAGGGGACAGCTCCAGAATCCGCGGGAGTGCGTGTGCAGCTACATGTTCTGATAAGGTTTAAAACTGCAGTTAAAAAAGGCATCTTACATATGCTGTCGGTGTAGGTTACACTTACCATGTTGGTTTGTTAAACAAGAAATAATCGTAGTGTTTGTTTAAATCAAGGACATGATGTTTGTTTTAATAGAGTGAGTTTTTTTGATTTGGTGTAGGTTACAGGACATTTACTAAATCTGCTGAAGAAGTCTGTTAGCATGTTTACTGTGCTTAGTTTATCTATGTGCCTATTCGACACCCCCTCCCCCCCCCCGTCTCTGGTGAAGGTAAAACCGATGACTCCGAGTCCCTGGAATGCAAGTGACAAGCGGTGTTTGTTTATTTGTCTCTCTATTCTTCCAAGCCTTTCCTGTCTTTTTTAGCTAAGGGGGGGGGGGGGGTTCCTGGGTAAAGGGGACCAGCCCGGTTTTCATTAGGTTTAAATCTATTGTTAAGCAGACTTTGTATTCCAGTTGTACTCCTGTACCTCCCGGGGCCCCTCCCCGTAGATTCCGAATCTCCTAATCACTGAGGGAGTTGTTAGGTTTTTAGCAGTTTACTTTGTTGTTTTTATAAATACTGAAATTAAGTACAAGTAATTCTTTTAGATGCTTTTTGATGTGTGCTGTAACCTGTTGCATCTGGAGATAGTAGAGCCTGAGCGACACATGCTCCGCTCTTCCCTCCCCCTCCCTTCCTGTTCTTTGTTGTTCAAAGGCTACGGACAGGCAGACAGAACAGAAACCTAAAGTTAAACAGCATACTAAAACGTAAATTATTATTTATTTGCAGTGTGTCTATTTATTGCCATATTGTAAGAAGACAAGCTAAATAGAAAAAACAAACCAAAAAAAATTAATTTTGTACTCAACAACGATATAACTGTCACTGAAATATGTAAAAGGGTGTGTCTGTATTTAGACACCCATTGTTATAGCAATGTACTGAATAATAAAAATACTAAAAGAGCTCTTAACCTGCTTCACAATATTCCTCTCTGAGTCTCATTGGCCAGGTTGGCCAAAGGTGAATTGGCCACAGGTAAAGGTGTAAATACAAGCTGGGGCTCGCCAGGATTTTCCCACAGTAGAGTGACTCCTGCTGAGTGGAGGTGCGAAGACGCGTCCTGTTGATTTCAACAGTCTCACCTTCTCCTCTGCAGAGAGGTTTCTCTGCTAGTTGGAAATGATCCTCGGGTTAAACAGAGCAGAGGTGTTGTGAACCAGATTGTGGAAATCGTTGCTTTAAAAGCAAGCACTGCAGCAATTAGGTAATTCTGTGCACAGACGGCGGTAAGGAAAAGGGGGAGAATGATAAGAACTGTAAGATGCTAATGATGAAATACTGTTTCCTTTGCACAAAGGAAAGTATCCCTCCTCCTGCTGTTTTGGTTGCTTGGATTTGTTAGGTGTTAACCCTTTATGTGACTGGTAAGTCTGAAGTGGAGAAATCAAGGGAGAGGGGTGGGCTCCAAATACCCCGAGGGTCTAGTTCATTATGCAGGGTGAAATTTCTTAAGAAAGCACTTGTAAGCTTTGACTTGTCTTCTGTTTAAATTAAAAACCTCTGTCATATGTTTTAGTGGATGGGGCATGTCGCCCACTCACCCCCCAGAGGCCATAGGCATGGGTGGATTAGCAGGGTAAGTTCTTTAATAGCTGTGGAGTATAGTAGAGAGGCTTGGCAATGCCCTCTGGGATTTGTAGTTCCACAACTTTAGCAAAAAGAAAGTAGTTGTAGTCGGAGTGATAAGGATTTAAACAGGATTTATTCCCTTCCCAGGGTTGGATTTTCACACAATGAAATAAGGCAACACAAAAAACCATACGTCTGGTATTAAAGTTAAAGAAACATTTGAACAAAGGATATGCTTATCTTCAGCTTTCACAATGGATGCAAAAATGGTAAAAGAAAACAGTTTCCTTCACAAAACTCTTCCTGTTTGTTTTCTTTATGAATTAGCTCCTACAGCTCTTCAGCATAGAGAAGATATGCTATCAGATAAGGTATATGTACAGTCCATGTAAATATCACCGTTAGACTCCTCACACGGATCACATTGCATCTCTTCTATATCTGGGTAAGTTTCCCGGTGAGTGAAACTTCTGTTCTGACTGCTGAGTTCCTCTCTATAGTTTTGGGAGTTCCCTTCCCCCACCAGCCTAGAGGTGGATGGGTAATTACCATAATCACTATAGTCTCTCTCAGAGGCAGCACATAATTCTTGATAAGTACAGGGCTGACTGCTATAGTCTAAGCTTCTCCTATTAGGAAGAATAAGGTTACCTTTCAGCAGTTTCCCTTCAACGTTCCTCCCTCGAGCACAGCTCTGCTCGTGGGAAGGCTTTTCACTCCGTGTCTGTTTGAGCTTTCTCCTTGGCACCAAATTATCTTCAGGATAATGGTTTTCACCTGCTTGGTACCTTGTGCTGGGTGACTGGTCTTGCCTTAGCCTGGCCTCAGAGCTACTACCTCTGCTTCCTCTGTAGCAAGGTTCTCGGAAGCACTGGTCAGCTGTGCACTGCTCTTCCAAACAGCTCTTCCTGGGTTTCTCAGCACTGCACCTCCCGCGTAGTCTCCTTTGGTCAGCAATTGGTTTTAACCAGCATGGAGATCCTTCTCTCCTGCCTCTCAAGCTTCTCTCCCTGCTTGGAGTTCTCCTGCTATCGGGACTTCTCTCCCTGCCAGCACGTCTCTCCTCAGCCATTCTCTCTTTTGCAGTTCTCCCTCTAGCCGCTTCTGCCTTACTCTCAGGTGAGTGATTTTTAACTGCGTAGCTTGTGATGTTGGCTCCACCCCTTGTCAGCTGCCCCTCATCCCCTGATGAGCCACGAGCTAGCTTTGAGTCTGGGTGTTCCCCTACACCACATGAAATAGCTTGTGTATAGTTCCTATGGCAACCTTTGGCCATGTGTATCTCTGAGGTGTCAAAGTTAGCTCCGTTTTGTTCAGAATGCCCTATCTCCATGGGCTCTGACCGCTGCACCTCATGACAGGCAGCATTTAAGGAATTTGAATAAGCTTGTCTAGACCCAGCATCCTGTGGTCCCCTACCCTTATATATCTTGTTGAGCAAAATTCTGCATGACCACAAATGGTTCAGTGTAGTAGATTTGAGGTACGTGTTTTGGGTCTGCTAAGTTCAGAAAAAAATTACAATATGTGAAGAGGGAGGTTAAGTATTTGAGGTTAAGTATTAGGGACACCTCATAAGTGAAGGAAAGAGGAAAATAAATCCGGAGAGAATAAAGGGTATTGTGGAGTTACCTTTGCCTAAAACTAAGAGAGCTGATATCTGCTTGGCTGGATATATGCCAACGTGTGAGAAATTTCAGACTTTTTTCTCCAGCTGTGTAACGATAGGAATTTAATAGTAATCACAACTAGTGACAATTCTCAAGCAACGCAACTTTTTATTTTTAAGCTCTTAATATTTAGGACTTTTCTCTCTCTTGTTCAACTATATAGTAATCTGCATTTGCCTGAAGGAATCTGGACACAAGAGAGACCTGGTGTTTACTTTGCTATTTGTGTTTGAGATAACATCAAGGTTGAACTGTTACTCTAAGCAAATTGCTTTAACATAATTTCATTGTTTCAGATCAGTTTGATACCAGTCTCAAGTATTATGTATAAGGTTTTAATTTAAATGTGACAAAGTATGATTCTGAATTCACCTTTTTGCAGTTTCATGTTATTTGAATGTCTGTTTCCTGAACTGTAAGATTTAAGTTAATTACTTTGCATTGTTTAGTTTGGTGCGGATGGCTGATGAACAGGACAGTAGCACCATGGGTGCTGGCTATATTGATCTTTCCAGTTTAATTTATTACAATATTGGAATTTAGGATAAATTCATGTTTTTTTGTATTTGAATTTTATGTGTTGGGGTCCAGAGGAAAAAAAATTGTACTTTGTTTTGAAAGTTTTTAAAATTTATGTTTTAGGAATACAGTATATTGTAGCACTATGACATACAAATTTTCTTTAGTTTACACACTTGCACTTATGTTACCAAAATACTTGTAGCAGTACATTATGTAGAGGTTCAGTATACATGGAAATTATAGAATTTTGGAAAGAGGCTGATCTGAAATTGCTTTTCTTCCCAAGCACATAGATCACATTTATTGGAAAGATCGAGCTTAGTTCCCAGGAAATATGAGAATATTTGTAAAGTTAGTAGACAAATAAAACAATAACATTAACTTGAGTTCATTGGGGGAAAAAAAAACCAACCCCAAACCAAGGTCTTGCTTGTCAGCAATGATCCAGGGGCGGTTTGGAAAAAAAAGAAGCAGAGATTGAGAGAGAGAGACAGAAGGTGAGGCTACAGCCTTGGGAAAGGCAATAAACGTGCTGCTCCGAGTGTGATGATCTGGGCCACCGGAATTCTGACTGCTTTAAGACTCCTCGAGGACCCCCAAGGCCTGAAGAACATGAACCTGGTATATTTATGCCTCGGCAGAGACATGGATAGGCAGAGGAAAGTAGGCCAAGAAGAACCCAAGGAAGTATCGACATGAAGCCCAACCACAAATGCCTTGAACCTTCTTAGGCCTCTCACGTCAAAATGGATCTTTTTGACACCATGAGTAGCTTACACATCTCCTTGTGAACACTGCAGTTATAAGATCAGTCCTCAAATATTCTTTAGTCACACCTGAGAGATATGTGGCCGTTCTGTTAGAAGCCATACTCCTTCCTATTGGGATTGATGTTATAAAATGCCGTGAAGCACTAGTCTATATTGTAAGGACTTTACCTATATTTTGTTTAGGCAGTTGCTAATTAGAATGAGCACTGTTTACTCATATTGTTATGCTTATTGAAAAGGATCTACATTTATATTTTATATATACCTTTTGTTTACAGAAATACTAAGTTTTTTAACAATTGTTTGATGTTCTTAGCAGCCTTGCCAAAGAAGGATACATTAGTATGGTATAAAAAAAACAGAAGAACCTATGCATGTAGTTTGATGGAATGATGTAAGTGGAAAAATAAGTGGTGTTGAGAGGAGTGTGATGGAATATTCATGTTGGAAAAGAGAACTCAGATTAACATTATAAAATGGTGAGGGTGAATTGAAATGTGAAATGATGTATCCGATGTATTCATTTAGAAAGAGAACTGACAATGAATGTTCTACAATATTTGATTATGCCATCCCCATTAACTCCAATTTTGGAAGTCATCTAGACCAGAGATATACCCAATAATTGGAAATAGACACTTGGAGATAGGCTGAGTGCACTTTTCATCCTAATGAGCTTTAGGGAGACCCACACTGGCCATGTGGTGCTTTTCAGATGCTTTTATCCCTTTTTGCCTCTATGTGTCCTGGCCCGACACATGAAGGTAAGGGAGGAAAGTTACCTACACAAATTTTTACAAATTGGTATAATTCTAAAATTGTGGAACAATTGAGGAAGTGTGGGCATCTTGTCAAAATGTAGCAGTTAAATTGAGTTGCTTAGGATTTGGCTGTTGTATGCAAACAGCAACCCACGAAGGGGGGAACCTCCAAAACGTTAAACTTTGTAAAGAAACTAAACTGTCTTGCCTTTGACTCTGTTCAACAACAACAACAAAAAAAATTGCCCTAAGGGAGTAGACTGAAATTTTTCTCCCTTTGAACTGTTATATGGAAGACTGCTTACTTTTTATACTCCTGAGCCTCACATTTGATCTCTTGTATTTCCTAGCAGCAGAGGCAACTCTTCCCTCCACAGGTATGCTCAGCAGGTCCAGTCCTTTCTGCTGGATGACTCAGCTCTTTTCTTTCAATCCGGAGACTGGATTTTGGTAAAGACATACCACCAGCACACAGTACAAGCCCCTTTTCCAGTATGGGACCGTTCCAAGTTCTTCTGATAACACCGATTACAGTGAAGGTGGCAGCTAAAAGATCCTGAAGCCATTGCCCTCGCTGGAAACATTCTCCATCTATAGATCTGGCTTCAGGACCAGGATGAGAAGTAGCTGACGCCGGGGCAGCCAAGGCCCTAGCAACTGGAGAGGAGAGGAGAAGACTCCTGAAGAAAAGCAGCTTTCGGCCTAGAGGTACAGAACCAACATATCCCTTCAAGGTTGGTGACCAGGTACAGGTCAGAGTACCTCACAAGCACGGTACCCTGGATCCGCCCTACGGACCTCCAACTACAGTGATCGCCATCACATGGATAGCCATCCTGTGGGACGCCTGCCCTTCGTGGATCCATGCGTCAAGAATCAAGCATGTATCGTCTCCACTGACATCATCTTCGGTTCCAGACCACCCTCCAGCCTCCTGACCATCACGCACAAGACTGTGTTGACTCCTCCTACCACTCATGTGGTGCCTCCTTCAGCCCATCTCTGGAACTGTTAATACGGCAATATTACTTGCCCAGACTGCCTTACCTTTTGTGTGCGCAGCTCGCTACAAGCTGGAGCTTTTCTCTCAACATGTCTCATTACTGTACCTTCTAATCTGTGTGAAATGCAGACGTTTACTGTACTTGACAATTTAAACTGCACCCAGCCCCATGTTTCTTTTTCTAATTTCTTGTATAACATTGGTGTTACTCGCCCCTCTTTGGGATATGACTAGGTCCCTTGCCCATTGTAAACTGTCTCTAGTTTTAATGCTACAGATTGTTTTATTGTTTCTGCTTTTAGCCTGTCTAATACTGCTCTATACTGTTCTTCAACTACAGCAGTTTCTCATGCTTATTCTCTGATGTATCTTCCTGTGGGCTGGTCTCAAAGGGCTGATTATTGCCCTATTGAGCAGTTTTGTAATCCTTGTTCTTTTCTGTTGTATATTTTCATTTGTTCTTGGCTGCTGTCGGAAGGCCCTACAGAGCTCCATCACTTTTTTGTACTCTTATACACCTGTTTCCACGGTGGCTGATGTATCTGAGCTGCCGCGTACAGATATTCAGTTAATAATGCCTGTTTAGTTATTTTGTAGTAGATTGTTAGGCTGTTCTTCTAGTGGGCCTATACAGGCCCAAAGGGGGGAATTGTAAGGGGAAAATCAGTTTCTTGTTGTACAGAGGGACCATGAGGCCCATCTGTGAATACCTAGATAGAAAGGAATGTGTTGTGCTAAGACAAGATTCAGTGATCTTCACAGAGACAGGTACCAGTTTGTACGATTGCTAATTAGCAATATCAGGTGCAGGGCTATGCTGCTGGGATGGGTTTATGACATATATATGGTTTTGCTACTGTATAAAAGTTAGGACTGCACTTCTAACGTTGGAATAAACTTGCACACCTTTCCTTCTGTGTCGGTTGTGAGTTTTATTCCCCTGGATTCCAGCCAGCTGAAGCAGCACACCGCAGATGAGGGGTTGGGACTTCCCTGGCCTGGAGTGACCAACAAGGAGCAGACCCGTTACACTTTCCTAGCCCCACCATCAACCCATGTCAAATCCTAGCTCCCCTCCACTCAGTCCATTTCCAATCCAAGCCCCCCATGAGCCTACTTCCAGTTCTAGCCCCTCCATAAGTCTATTTCAATCCAAGCCCCCACCACAGCCCATTTCCAATCTTAGCTCCCCCAACACCCAATTCCCAGTCCTATCCTAGCCCCCTTCATCAGCCCATTTCCTGTCCTAGCTCCCTCCCCTCACAACCCATTTCCATTCCAAGCCCCCATCCCCATCAGCTATTTGCAGTTCAAGCCTTCTCTTCCACTCAGCCCATTTCCAGTCCTAGGAACCCCCCACAACCCATTACCAGTCCTAGCCCCCCCCATAGCCTATTACCAGTCCTAAGTCCCCATCAGCCCATTTCCAGTCCTAACCCCCATCACCCAATTTTCAGTTTAAGCCCCCCCATAGCCCATTACTAGTCCTAAACCCCCATCAGCTCACTTCCAGTCCTAACCCCCATCACCCCTTTTCCAGACTTAGCTCCCCATAGCCCCAGTCCTAACCCCCTATCAGCCCTCTTCCAGTCCTAACCCCATTATCCCATTTCCAGTCCTAACTCCCACCCCAACAGCCCAGGGAAAATGTAAAATAAAAAAAAAACTGCTGCCGCTGCCACCACCGCAGCAACGGCAGAATCGCATATCCCGCGGGACCCCCCCCAACAGAGCCTGCCCTCCCTGCATCAGCTCCGTCAGCTTTCAGAGCGCGAAAGGAGAGTTTCTCCCTCGCGGCTCTGTTAAGCCCGCGGGGGCTGATGGGATAGTCCCATCAGCCCCTGCGGGCTTAACAGAGCCAAGGAAGGGAAACTAGTCTCCCTTCAAGCTCTGAAAAACGACGGAGCTGATGCAGGGAGGGCAGGCTCTGTCGGGGGGGGGGGCCCCCACGGGATATGCGATTCTGCCGTTGCCGCTGCGGTGGCAGCAGACAGCTTTTTTTTTTTTAATTTTAAAATTTACTTTGCAAGCAGAATGTTCTTTGCGCGGAGCCCCCTGAAACACGGGGCCCTGTGCAAAAAACATTCTTGCTCAATGGACGGGCCGGCCCTGGCCTATAGTATATCTGCAATGTGGCAAGCTGGGTCTGCATCTGACTTTCTTGTGCTACCTGCAATTCTTCTTGCTGTTTTAGGGTATCTGATTGGTAATGTAAGCAAGTAATCTGTGTGACTAAAAAATTTTTCTGCTGCTCTTCTTCAGTATATTCTCTTCCTTCTTGACATGTTTTTAAAATTCTGCATTGTCTTTAAAAAGCTTCTTAAAGACAGACCACATTAACCAAAGGCATGCAGCATTTTCTTTACAATTTAATTTCACTGAATATGAATAATACTTTTCAAATTTGGTTTAAAGGTCAGAGACATAAACATAAGATATGCCATATGAGAGAGACCAAGGGTCCATCAAAACCAGTATCCTGTTTCCAACAGTGGCCAATCTTGGTCACAAATATCTGTCAGGTTCCCAAAAAATAGTCAGATTTCATGCTGCTTGTCCCATGGGTAAGCTGTGGATTTCCCAGTCCTCTTTAATAATGGTTTATGGACATTTCCTCCAGGAACTCATCCAAACCTCTTAAACCTAGCTACACAAATAGCTTTTACTACATCCTCTGGTAACGAATTCGAGTTTGATTATACGTTGAGTGAAAACATTTTCTCCTTTTAGTCTTAAATGTGCTACATTGTAGCTTCATTGTACATCCCCTAGTCTTTCTACTTTTTGAAGGAGTAAACAACCAATCTACATTTACCTGTCCCACTCCATTCATTATTTTATAGACCTCTATCATATCTCCCCCCTCAGCCATCTCTTTTACCAGTTGAAGAGCCTTAATCTTTTAAGGCTTTTCTCATAGGGATATCCTTCAATCCCCTTTACCATTTTTGTCACTCTTCTCTGTACCTTTTCTAATTCTGCTATATCCTTTATCTAATTCTGCTATGTCCTGCTATATGGCGACCAGAATTGCACACAATATTCAAGGTGCAAAAATGGCATTATAATATCTTTAATTTTATTCTCGCTTATGATTCCTAGCATTTTATTTGCATTCTTGGCTGCAGCTGTACACTGGGTAGAAGGTTTCAATGTATTGTCCAAAATGATTCCCAGATCCTTTTTTCTTGGTGGTTATTCTTAATATGGAACCTTGCATCATGTAACTGTAGTTTGAGTTGTTCATCCCTAAGTGCATAACTTCATACTCGTTCACATTAAATTTCATCTGCCATTTGGAGACCCCAACTCCTACTTTTTCAAGGTCCTCTTGCAATTATTTTTACAATCCTCTTGTGTTTTAAGAGCTTTGAATAATTTTCTATCAACTGCAAATTTGATCACCTCACTTGTTATTCCCATTTCCAGGTCATTTATAAATATGTTAAAAAGCAGCACGCCCAGCACAGATCCCTGGGGTACTCCACTATTCACCTTTCTTCATTGAGAAAGGTGAAATTTTATTTGCCATTAATTTCCTTTCCTGGAATCCTGCTAGTCCAGTCCAGACTAGCAGGTTGTGTCCCCCTACCAGCAGGATGGTGAGTCAGAGAAATCACAGAAGCTTTGTGACCTCCCCCTTGGTATATAGCGTCCTACCCCTAGAGGTTAGCTTCAGTATTACCCTGGCAAGTTCCAGGACTGCAGAACAAACTGTTCAATAATGAGAACACCAGACTAACGTACTACAAAAACAAATATAATGATAGCCAAGGAAGCTTTATTATGAGGAGAATGCACAGCCCGAGCGCATTAAGTCAGAATCAGTACAGCATGGCACTTCTTAAGGCGGTGTGACTGCCTCAGGGTGGTCCTGGATTAGTCTAACAGGATTCCAGGAAAGGAAATTAATAATAAGTAAAACTTCACCTTCCAAATCATCCTTCTAGACCAGTCCAGACTAGCGGGGAATTCCAAAGCTACACCACTGTAGAGCAGGAAAAAACAGCAGCCGCCAAAACCGTAGCTCCAAATTGTGCTGCTTCCCTGGCTTGGACATCCAAGCGATAACGATGGGCAAAGGTAGACAGGGACGACCAAGTTGCCGCCCTGCAGATATCAAGCAGGTGCACTTGTGAGCATTTGGCCAAGGACATGGCCTGGGCTTGTACTGAATGTGCCCGAATCCCAATGGGAACGGGCTTATTCTGAATGATATAGACTGATTCGATGGCCTGATTAATCCAGCGCGCTAACGTCACCTTTGAGGCAGCCACCCTTCCGAGGACCAAAGAACAGGACAAAAAGGCGGTCCAAATGGCGAAGCAGATTAATAAATTTGAGATAGTGGCATAGCATCCTACTGATATCCAGACAATGCAGAATCTGCTGGTGCCTTGGACACTGGCCCTGCCAGAAGGTGGGGAGAGATACCGTCTGATTAAGATGGAACTCGGACAGGACTTTTGGCAAGAAGTCCGGGACAGTGCAGAGAGTGACCCCTTCCACTGAAAAGGGGAGGAAGGGGTCTCGGCAAAATAGTGCTGGAAGTTCAGAGACACGCCTGGCAGGCGTGACCATTACGAGGAACACAGTCTTCAGCATGAGGATTTTAAGTGATGAGCACTAAGGAGATGGCCCCTCTGGGAACGACCAGCTGGATCAGTGGCCGAGAGAGCGAATGCCGCAAAGAAAACAGGCGACATCTGCATGAGAGGCAAGGGACCGCCCTTGAATTGGTCCCCAAAAACATGTCAAGGCTGCAACCTGCACCTTCAGGGAATTAAGCGCAAGACCTCTATCAAAACCTTCCTGGAGGAAGGAAAAGAGGACTGGCACCTGAACCGAACACGGGGAGACAGATCAGCGAGAGCACCAGGTGGAAAAAAGGAGCCATACCCGGGCATATGCCAGAGAGGTGGAGCGCCTTCACGCCTTCAGCAAGGTGGCTATGACCTGTGGGGAATACCTCTTGCATTCTAGCCTGCGCCACTCAAGAGCCAGGTCGTCAGTAAGGAGAAGGGCCATCCACGGAGATGGGACCCTGCTGTAGGAGACCCCGCTGGCTACCTAGAGGAAATGGGGGTTCTTGCAGCAGGTATATCAGGTTGGCATACTATGGCCTCCGAGGCCAATCTGGTGCCACTAGGACTATTCGGCCTGGATGCGTCTTTATCCGATGCAGTATGCATCCGATCAGTGTACCAACGAAGAGCACTTATCCACGTGCCAAGACAAAGACCAACCAAAACCGTGGATTGTTTTATTGTAATGAATGAGGAAAGAGTACATTTGCCGCGTCTATTTTGGTGCGGTTGACACGTTCTGTGTTGTACACACACCTCGGGTTGTCCTCTACCCACTGATTAATTACAAGATATATGGTATGTATAACCCTTGAGTGTCCTGGGTTAGATTCACCTAGAACATCTATCAAGATATATAAAAAGAATTTACAACAGCCATTAGCCCCTGAGGAAGTTGTTGCAAAACACGGCCTGTGTCGGGCCTGGCTGATTTTTATTGAATAAATAGTTCTTCCATTGCAATCCATGGTTTTGGTTGGTCTCTGCATCCGATCAGTGCCCACAGCAGAAAGATGTAGAGCAGGTAGGAACAGAGCCAAGGTTGAACCAGGGCATCCAGCCCCTGCGACTGTGCATCCTTTCTTTGACTGAAGAAGTGCGGTGCCTTGGTGTTTGTCGCGGTGGCCATGAGGTCCAGCGTGGGGCATCCCCACCAGTGCGCTATGGCTGATAAGGCACGTGGAACGAGTTTCCACTCGCTCGGGTCCAGAGTGTGATGACTGAGGAAGTTGGCTTGAATGTTCTCCACTATGTGTTGCATCGAGAGCACCTGAAGATAGCGTTCCACCCAGGGGAAGACGAGATTCATCTCCCTGGCCACCCCTGGTGCCATGGTTCCGCTCTGCCGGTGAGATAAGCGACTGTCATGGAGTTGTCTGATAGGACTCGCACTGCCTAACCCCGCAGGAGTGAGTGGAAAGACAGAGGCGCCAGTCGAACAGACCGGGACTCTAACCGATTGATCGTCCAGGTGGACTCGGGGGCCGACCAAGAGCCCTGCGCTTTGTGACCAAGACAGTGCACCCCCCAGCCCACCAAACTGGCAGATGGCACGGGCATAGCCACCACTGGAGACTGCGGCAAACCGATGCTTGTCACAGTAGGCGAGTTTGATACTCCAGGGTGGAGAGTGACCACCAGGCCAGGAGAGCATGTTGCAATGGGTGCATGGGCGCCTGTACCCAGGGGACCACATCGAGGGTGGCTGCCATGGTTCCAAGCCACTGGAGAGAGGAGATGCTGAAAGGTGTGAAATTGCACACAGCTTCCGGCAGCGGTCGCTGTGAGCATGACTCGACCCGAGGCAGTATCAAAACAGGCTCCTATGACTCAGATACAAAGCCCTTCTATTATCATTTAAAATCCTTCACCATCGTTCTGCATCCACCCTGGAAAACCTTTTGCATCGGATGCCCGACACTAGAACCAGGAGAACAAATATGGCAAACACTCTTGCCATTCCATCTATGGCTAGTAAAAACTCCCGATTTGCCAGGCACAGAGCCTCCTCCATTTTTGCCCCTCTGCTCTGGAACTCTCTCCCTACCCCTATCTGTCTCATCTCGGACCTGTCAATTTTCCATAAGGCAATTAAGACGCATCTTTTCCAGCTCTCATTCGACCATGTACCATAGCTTATTATGGTCTCCCTTAAAATGTGCAGCTCCCTTTCAGCTTGTATATAGTTTACCTTAAGACATAAGTTTTTGCGTTAGCTCCTGTTATTTCTCTAATTCTTGTTACTTGTTCTTATACCTGTTCAATGTAATTTAACCTGTCCTGTTCAATGTAATGAGTTGTTCTTATGTAAACCGTGCTGATTAAAAAGTGCGGTATGAAGATGACTCTTCGCCTTGTTCACCACCAACCAAGCTGCGGCAGGAAACTGACTACCTGCTGACTGCGCCTCCAGATAAGACTTGGCCTGGATGAGCCAGTTGTCCAGGTATGGATGGATGCGGATTCCCCGCTGCCGCCGCAGTGTCACTGCGACGATGACCATGAACTTGGAAAGGTCCATGGGGCCGTGGTAAATCCGAAGGACAGGGTTGAAACTGATAATGCCTTACCAGCACCATAAACTGCAGATATTGCTGGTGTTCCTTGCGAATTGGAATGTGAAAGTAGGCTTCTGCCAAATTGAGAGAGGCATGGAACTCGCCTGGGCACACCACTTGGATGACAGATTGGAATATCTCCATGCGGAAGCGGGACACATGCAAACAGCAATTGACCCCCTTGAGGTTTAAGATGGGACGGAAGGAGCTGTCCTTCTTGGGAACCACAAAGTAGATGGAATAGTGCCCGGTGTCCCTTTCACTCTGTGGGATCGGGCAAATAGCGCAAAGCGGGAGTAGCTGTTGCAAGGTAAGGTACATGGCTGCCCTCTTGGTGGGAGAACCACAAGGGGAAATAAGAAAGATGCTTGGGTGGGCACAGCTAGGTCTAGAGCGTAGCCCTTGGAGATGAAATCAAGCACCCACCTGTCTGATGTTATATGGGTCCATTCATAGGAAAAAAAGACGCAGTCGCCCTCCGACATGTGGCACCCCAGATTGGACCAGAGCCAGTCAATGGGAAGGCCGTGAGGGGCCTGAAAGCAGCAGTGGAGAAACTATCTTTTGCGCAGCGGACCCTGCAAAAGGACTGCTGCCTGGTTCTGGTTTTATTTGAGGAAGCGCTGGGCTTTCCGAGCCTGTAATGCTAGGTCTCCCGAAACAGACCTCTGTAACCTGAGGACAAAGAAGTCACCAGTACAGGGCGATGTGAAGATGAACGTGGCCGGTCTTCTGGCAAACGTTGAGGCTTGATCTTTCCCAGATCCTTGACAAGCTTCTTGAGATCCTCGCTGAAGAGCAGCTTGCCCTTGAAGGGGAGTTTGAAGAGTCTGGATTTAGAGGCTGCATCTGCATTCCAATGTCTGAGCCAGAGCCAATGACGCGCCACGGTGCCAGCTGCAATGCCCCATGCGGAAAGCTGCAGGAGATCATAAAAGGCATCTGCTACAAAGGCAGTGACAGACTCAGGACTAGGCAGTGCTGGGTCCTCTGCAAGCAGCTGTAGCCAGCGCAGTAATGCCCATGTTGCGAGTCCTCTGCAGGCAGCAGCCTGCAAGGTTAGGGAAGATGACAAAAAGGAAGTCTTCAAGAGACCTTCGACCTCATGATCAATTTGATCTCTAAGGGTGGTCCCGCCTTCGACCGGAATAATAGTGTGCTTCGTGACGGCTGTCACAAGCGCAACCTTAGGAAACTGGAGCCATTTATCCACGTCCTCCGGGGATCAAATGTAAAAACGACCCAAATGTCGAGCCGAGCGAAAGGCCACATCCGGGCTGTCCCACTCCAAGGAGACCATTTGTTGCAACTCCGCAAGAAAGGGAAAGGCCTTAGATGGCCTTTTGATATCCACAATAATGGGATCTACTTAAGGTCAAACTGGGTCTGAAGAAGCTAGCGTGTCAGAGAGGTGCAGTGCTGTTGTCACTTGGGCGATGAGAGCAGCCAGCTTCTCTTTTCAGAAAAGCCAGATATCTTGTCCGCCTTCCCAAAGCTCCTGCTCTTCTTGCTGGTCCTCCAGAGGAAAACGTTCTCCTTCCTCTCTGTCTGTTCCAGAGAGGGAGGTCCTCTGAGGGGCATTCACCGTCCTCACTGGCAGGGTGCAGGTCCCCTGAGGGCAAGGAGGCACACTGGAGCTGGGACGGTGAGAGCACAGCAGCAGCTGCAGCTGGACTGAGTCTGGCCCGTTTACACTGGGGAGGCTGTGCAGGCATGCGTCCCAGGCTTGATGGAACAAGGCTAGAAACTGTTGATCCGCAGCACAGGCATCTGGTTGTGAGGAGAAGGAGAGCTGTGGAGTCGACTGCTGGACCAGCGATGGCGAACTGAGCTCATGGAGCAGGTGTGGAGGGTGCATCTTGGATGCTGACGAGAGGCTAACAGCTTGGAAGCTGGGGCGCTGAGAGGGAAGGAGACACCGGAGGTTACAAGGGAATAACTGCTGAGGGTCCCCCAGGATCAGCCCCGCAGGTGGCACAGAATCTATTGATGAGAGCTCTGTGTTTCTTCCGACAAGCCACACATCACTGCAGGGTAGAAGGCATAGTCACAATCGCCTGTGAAATGAGGGAGAGAGCTGGGGATCAGCTAGAAGAATCTCCGATATTAAAATGGCCACTACACTGCAGATAGAATGGCGGGAGAAGCAACTGCCTGCACCCAAAACGCTTGCACAAAATGGCTACCGCAGACACTAAGTTTTGGCGGGAGCAACGTTGCACAACACAGCGATGCAGTCAGAGCACCGACCAAGCCTAAACAAGCGGCCTCATGAACCCCGCACCCGAAGAGAGGCCCGAATTGAGAGGCGAGAAGGGAAAGGGGGGGGGGGGGGATGAACTGACTGGCAGAGCCACAAAGGGAGCCATGAAGGAAAAAACAACTCACTGCCCCCGCTGGTGAAAAACATTGCTGATGGACCCGGAGCTGACACACTGATGCCGGCTATGCAGAGACCATGCTGGAGCCTGAATTCGCCGACTCGAATAAGGTTTTTTTGTTGTTGTTTTTTTTAACTTTATGAGGCTGGAAGTTCTCAGTAATCTGGTAGTACTCTGCAACGAAGGCTTGGACTGCAGACCTTTGGATCAGATGAAGCTAAGGCGGCAGGCTGAGGAGGAAGGCTGCACTGCTCCTTATGAACAGGAACACTTTTCTTCAGAGGGGCCCAACTGGGCAGGAGCACCCTTTTGAATCTCTCCAAGAAATGGGAATCACCAAGGAGGCACCTCAGTGTGCCCCAGGACCCAGGAAAATTGAGGAAACCAACTCCAGCAGAATTCTTAGAATCCTTTAGGAGCAAACAAGTCTACCATCTGCTGAGACAGAGAAAATACTGAAGCTGACCCCTAGGGGTAGGACACTATACGTATATCAAGGAGGTGGTCACAAAGCTTCTGTGATTTCTCTATCTCACCATCTGCTGACAGGAGAATACAACCTGCTAGTATGGACTGGTCTAGCAGGATGATTTGGAAATGGCCATTAAGCCCTACTCTCTGTTTTCTATCTTTTAATCAGCTCTTGATCCACAATAGTACATTGTCTCCTATTCCATGAAGTTTTGTTTCCCCCAAGAATCTTTCATGAGGAACTTTGTCAAAGGCTTTCTGAAAATCACTATAATCAACTAGCTTACCTTTATCTACCTGTTTATTCATACCTTCAAAAAATATGAGAGATTAGTAAGACAAGACTTTCCTTGCCTAAATCCAGAGGATGTAGTAAAGGCTGTTAGTGTAGCTGGGTTTAAAAAAGGTTTGAACAAGTTCCTGGAGGAAAGGTCCATAAACCATTATTAAGAAGGGACCCAGGATATCAATGCTTGAACCAATACAAGCATTGTGGAACCTGTGTCCCTTGGGGAAACTGCTAGGTACGTATGACCTAGATTGGCCACTGTTGGAAACAGAATACTGGGCTTGATGGACCTTGGTCTGACCCAGTATGGCATATCTTATGTTCTAAATCCATATTGGGTTTCTCCCATTAAACCATGACTCTATATTTTTGGTGATTTTGTTTTTTAAATTATGGTTTCTACCATTTTGCCCAGTAGTAACATCAGACTCACCAGTCTGTAGTTTCCCGGATCACCCCTGGAATCCTTTTTAAAAATTGGCATTAAATGAGTCATTCTCCAATCTTCAGGTGTTACAGATGATTTTAATGATGATTCACAGATTACTAAAAGTAGGTCTGCAATCTCATATTTCATTTATTTCAGCACCCTGGGATTTATGCCATCCAGTCCAGGTGATTTGCTTCTCTTTAGATTATCAATTAGCTGTATTACATCTTCCCGATTTATCAAAATTTGTTTCAATTCCTCTGATATCTCCCCTTTAAATATCATTTCTGACATAGGTAAGTTTTCTATACATCTTCAGTAGATTGAAGCAAAAAACTTCAGTCAGTCTCAATGCTATGACCTTCTCGCCCGGTGTACCTTTTACCCCTCCATCAAAAGGTTCAACTGACTCTCACAAGCGTTTTGCTACCAATGTACCTTACGCTGCAAGCTTCTTTTCAAATTTTCTCTGTGTGCACCTTATCAATGCCTTAGATTTAACTTTCCAGTGCTTATGCTGTTTAATGTTTTTGTCATTTGGCTCTCTTTTTCATTTTCTGAAAGATTCTCTCTTAGCTGTAACAGCCTCCCTGACCTCACCTTTAAATCATGTTGGCTGTGGTTTGGCCTTTCTTCCATCTTTTTAAAAGCACAGAATACATCTGATCGGGGTTTCTAAGATAGTATTTTAAAATATTGCCTAGGCCTGATGTAAACACAACCTTTGCAGTTGCTCCTTTTAGTTTTTTTTCTTAACCATTTCCTTATTTTATCATAGTCTTTTCGAAAGTTAAATGCTAGCACAGTGAACTTCCTTGCAATTCTCATTCCATTTATTAAATGCGATCATGTTGTGATTGCTATTGCCAGGCGGCTCCAAAACAGTTATCTCTTGCATTAGGATCATGCGACTGTGAAGATGTCATCAGTCACACGAGAGGGTCCAGGGATTAGGCCCAGAGGACACTACACATTGCTTAAATAAAGTGGGGCTCTCCACCCCTGGAACATTGTGTGTGAATTAACCCTTTGAAGGCCTACTTTAAATTTTTAATCCACATTCTGCAGCCGGGCTAATTTTTGCATATTTCAGGAAAATTATACCCATCTTATTCAATATGTTCTAATAGTGATTTTCCTTCTGCTATGGCCATGTATTATATACCATTTGATAGGAAAGAGTAGTTACTCACCTGTAACAGGTGTTCTCCAGGAGCAGCAGGAATCAGTCCTCACATATGGGTGAGGTCGGCGCCGACGGAGCCCTCGCAGAGCAATTTCCCCAGCTTTCAAAGAAAGCCTTTGGGAATTGCAGCGCGCATGCGCGGTCCCCTTCCCGCCCAAGGGTGCCATCTTGCTCAGTCTGATGACATAGCTAAAAGACAGCAAAAAAATTAGCAAAAACGAAATGATAGGACTGCAACTCCAAGGCGAGGAGGGAGGGTTGTGAGGACTGATTCCTGCAGCTCCTGGAGAACACCTGTTACAGTTGAGGAACTATTCTTTCTCCAGGACCAAGCAGGAAGTCAGTCCTCACATATGGGACTCCCTAGCTTAAGGCTACCGGAGACCTCAAGCGGAAAAATGAGCTCCCTCTAGCTCAGTAGCACAGAAGGAAGGAATCTTCTCTGAAAACGACCCCGACCGGTAGCCCAACACCAGGGCCGGAGGGTAGGAGTTGCCTAAACCTCAAAGAGATTATGGAGGACTGCCTGACCGAAAGCACTGTCCCTGCGGGACTCCATCTCCAGGCAGTAATGGGCCGCAAAAGTCTGGCTTGAAGACCAAGTAGTGGCCCGGCAGATGTCTGCCAACGGAACAGAGCGGAGATGAGCCACTGACGCAGCCTTCGCCCTAACACGATGAGCCGTGACTCGACCCTCCAACGAGAGGCCGGCTGCCCCATAAGCCCAGGCGATACAGTCAGCTACCCAAATGGACAAAGTACGCTTGGAGACAGGTAACCCCAATTTATTGGGGTCAAAAGAAACGAGGAGCTGAACAGCCCTCCGATGCTCTCGTGTACGGTCAAGGTAGAAGGACAAGGCCCTCCTACAGTCCAGGGTATGCAGGACCATCTCAGCCTGACTAGCGTGCGGCCTGGGAAAGAAGGTCAGAAGAACCACCTCCTGGTTGAGATGAAAAGGAGAAACCACCTTTGGAAGAAACTTAGGGTGAGTCCATAAGACTACCCTATTCCTGTAGAACCTAGTGTAAGGAGGATCAGACACTAGGGCCTGCAGTTCCCTAACGCGCCTAGCAGAGGTAAGGGCTACCAAGAACAAGGTTTTCCAGGAAAGAAAATGAAGAGGGCAGGTAGCCATAGGTTCAAAGGGCGGACAGGTAATCCGCTGCAAGACCACATTCAGATCCCATTCAGGGGCTGGTGGGCGCAAAGGAGGCTTAAGGAGAAGAAGGCCTCGGAGAAAACGAGCCACCAAAGGGTGGTGAGAAAGAGGCCTGCCATCCACCGATGCGTGATGTGCAGAGAGAGCACTGAGGTGGACTCTGACAGAGTTGGACTTAAGGCCCAGATTGGAGAGGTAAAGCAAGTATTGCAAGACCACTGCTACCAAGCAGGAGAAGGGATTCTCAGACTGCTGAGCACACCAAATGGAGAACCGACACCACTTAAGAGCATAGGACTTCCGGGTGGAAGGCCTCCTCGAGGCCAAGACAACCTCTTCCACCTCCCGAGGCAGCTGGAGGGGAGCAAGGACTACCCTTTCAGCAGCCAGGCCATCAGATGAAGGGACCGGAGGTTGGGGTGTAGGAGAGACCCTTGATCCTGTGTCAGGAGATCGGGCTGAAACCCCAGAGGAAGAGGAGTGTCCACCGCCAGCTGCATCAGAAGCAGGAACCAAGGTTGTCTCGGCCACCGGGGAGCCACTAGGATCAGCGAGGCTTTGTCTCTGAGAACTTTGAAGAGTGTTCGAGACACCAGCGGCATGGGAGGAAAGGCATACAAGAGGCCTGTGGACCATGGATTCAGAAAAGCATCCGCCGCTACTCGGAGAGGATGCGGTTGTCGAAAGCAGAATCTGGGAAGTTGCCGGTTCAGAGGACTGGCAAAAAGATCCATGGTGGGGAGTCCCCACCTGAGAAAGATCCGCTGAACCACTAATGGATCCAATCTCCACTCGTGTGGTTGGAGGATCCTGCTTAGCTTGTCTGCCAGGTAAGTTTCCTGACCTGGGAAATAGACCGCTTTGAGGAGGATGCCGTGGTGGACGGCCCAAGAGCACAGCCTTTGTGCCTCCTGGCAGAGAAGGAAGGAGCCTGTGCCTCCTTGTTTGTTCACGTAGAACATTGCAACTTGATTGTCCGTCTGGACCAGCACAGACTGGTGAGAAGTGAGGTGGGAGAAGGCTCTCAGAGCTAGGCGGATGGCTCTGAGCTCCAGGACGTTTATCTGCTGTGCAGACTCCCAAGGAGTCCAGAGGCCTTGAGTACATGTCCCTTGGCAATGTGCTCCCCAACCCAGGAGAGAAGCATCGGTTGTTAGTATCTGAGAAGGCGGAGGAGATTGAAAATCCACTCCCAGTAGCAGGTTTGGCAGATGAAGCCACCACCGCAGAGAAGAGACCAGCAGGTTGGAGACCTGTACTGAGTCCGTCAGGCTCCCCGTGGCCTGATGCCATTGAGTGCGAAGGCACCACTGAGCGGGTCGCATGTTCAGGCGGGCATTGGGGGTCACATGGACCGTGGAAGCCATATGGCCGAGCAGTCTCAGAAATTGCCTGGCAGAGACCATGGAATTGCTGTGAAAGTGGCTGGCGAGATCCATGAGCCTGTGTGCTCTGTCTAGAGGGAGGAAGGCCCGCGCCTGAAGTGTGCTTAACCTTGCGCCGATGAATTCGAGATTTTGAGAGGGGAGCAAAGTGGACATTGCGAAGTTTATGACAAAGCCCAAGTGCTGGAGCAGAGACACAGTGCGATGAGTGGCCTGAGTGGCCTCTTGGGAAGACTGGGCCCTGATGAGCCAGTCGTCCAGGTATGGAAACACAAAAAGGCCTTGAAGTCTTAGATAGGCCGCCACCACTGCTAGGCATTTGGTGAACACCCTGGGGGCGGAGGATAGGCCAAAGGGCAGTACTCTGTACTGGTAATGATTTCCTCCCACAACAAACCTGAGATATTGTCTGTGGTCTGGATGAATAAGGATGTGAGTATAGGTATCCTTGAGATCTAAGGAGCATAGCCAGTCTCCCTGCTGGAGGTAGGGCAGCAGGATTCCAAGGGTAAGCATCTTGAACTTTTCCCTTGCCAGGAACTTGTTGAGGTTTCGCAAGTCCAGGATGGGTCTGAGGCCTCCTGTTCTTTTTGGTATCAGAAAGTACCTGGAATAAAAGCCGTGACCTCTCAGGTGGTGGGGCACCGGTTCCACAGCCTGTTCCTGAAGAAGACCTGCTAACTCCTGAAGGAGTAAGTCCCTGTGCAGAGGGAATCTTGGAGGCTCCCCTGGAAAGTAGGAGGGAGGTACCTGGTGAAAGTGTAGAAGATAGCCTTTCTGAACTATATGAAGTACCCAGGTATCTGAGGTGATGGCTGACCACCTGTGGGCAAAGTGGACCAGCCGGCCTCCTGTGCTGAGAGAAACCAGCTGAGGGGAAGAGGCTATGCTGATGGAGTCAAAACCCCCCACCCTGCTGAGCAGGGGCCGGTGTTGTGGGCTTGGGGGCCTGCTGCCTACGGGACCCATTACCCCGTCCCTTGGCCTGCTGACCCTTTTGGGGAGCTGCTGAGGCCTGATATTGAGGGTAGTGTTTATAGGCAGCCGCCTTCCTCGGGTAAAAGGGCTTTTTCCCCGAGCCCTTCTTCTTCTGAGAAGGGGCAGAGGTTTTTCTGGACAGCCTAGTTCTGGTCAGAGTCTCGGTCTCGATTTGTGCAGCCTTTTCAGCCATGGGTTTGCCAAAGAGGTTTTCACCTCTGCAGGGGACATCGACCAACTTGTCCTGGACCCATGGCTCGAGGTCGGATGACTGAAGCCAAGCCTGTCGGTGGGCACCGATGCCGGCCCCAGCTACTCGAGCCGATGCTTCGAAGCCATCGTAGGCTGCTCGAGAGATAAACTTCGAGCACTCTCGAATACCAGTGGACAAGGCTTGGAACCTCTGCCAAGGTTCCTCAGAGAGACCAGCAGAGAACCCGGCAATTTCTTTTGCCAGATCTCGGAGATACATGCCCATATAGAGCTGGTAGGTCTGGACTCGACAAGCAAGCATAGAGCCCTGGAAGCACTTTCTACCGAGGGCATCCAGGCTCCGGGCCTCCCGGCCGGGAGGCACCGAGGAGTGCATCTTTTGACTCTTGAGTCGATGCATGGCCGATTCCACCACCATGGAATGGTGCGGTAGTTGTGCCTTTTGGAACCCGGGGCTCTTGCGGACTCGATAAATGGAATCGACCCGCTTGCTTAACACTGGCGCCGACGCCGGGCTCTCCCACATGCGGAAGAGAAGTTGTTCCAGCATCAGAGGAACCGGTACAGTAAAGGCCTCCTTCAGGGGAGAGTCATACTGGAGGGCATCGAGCTCTTCGGCTTGAGGCGCCTCCTCGGGATCCGCGGGGAATGCCAAGGCCTTGGCCATATCCCGCACGAAGTCTGAGAACCGGGTGTCCTCCGGGGGGGACCGTCTTCGAGGTTCGGACTCGGGTGAGTCCGATGGGACACACTGAGTCCGAAAAGTACCAGGTGACTCTTCGTCCTCCGTTTCCCAGTCTGACTCCTCGGAGGAGGAATCAAGTGGCTCCGGTCGGGCGGGCACCGATGCCCTCCGCCCCGACGCCGAGGGTGTCGGCGTCGACGACCTCGGTCCTGAACGGGAGGCCGAGTGAGACCGCGACTGAGGATCGACTTGAGCTCGCATGGACTCGAGGATCGGCTCGGTCTCCAGGGTCGACTTGGATGTCGACGTCCCGGTGGCCGGGGCAGATGCATTGGCGAGGCCAGCGATCAATGCCCGCTGCTGGTCCATGAAGGCAGCCAAACTGCTTTCCAAGGCCGTCAACCTGAGGCCAAGCTCAGGAGACCCAGCAGCCCCCGCCTCGGGCCCTGACGGCGTCGGGCCCGACGTCGGCTCCTTCAGAGGCGAGTCCACGAGGACTACAGTACTCACGTGTCCAGGCGACTCCATTTCGAGACGAGGATGTTTCGAAGGCCTCTCCGACTCCGAGGACGGCTATTGGGGCTATGCGACCTGGCCCTCGAGGAACCAGGAGCGTCCACCGACGCCGCCCTCGCGGGTTTTTTCTTCCTATGATGTTCCTGGGTAGGAGACCCCTGCTCAGAGGAACTCCGACGATGCTCAGGACCGGAGTCCCGGGACGTCGAAGCCTCTGACGAGGTCCGGGCCCGGCCGGACGCGGAGTCAGAGAAGATTCGTTCCCTTTGATGCTGCTGACTCCTCAAGGCTTTTGAAGACATCTTGCTACACGGACCACAGATCATCGGGTCATGATCGGGTCCAAGGCAGCGGAGGCAGCAGTCGTGTGTGTTGGTAAGAGTCATAAGTTTCTTACACCGATCACACTTTTTAAACCCGCTGGTAGCCATCGAGGGAAAAAGGGCCCCTGCGAGGTCAAAAGACAGGGCTGCCAGTGAAAAATAAAAAAATGGCGCGAACGCTTGTCACGAAGGACAAAAAAACGAAAAATAAAGAACAGACCCGATACCGGTGTAGCGGGTCTGGGCGGGAAAAGGATCCGGCGTCGAACCGAGAAAAAATAAGAAATAAGAAAGGAAATCAACTTTTTCTGCGGCGATCACAAACAGCGTCTGTAGGGCTCCGGGGAAAAAAGAAGACTGAGCAAGATGGCACCCTTGGGCGGGAAGGGGACCGCGCATGCGCGCTGCAATTCCCAAAGGCTTTCTTTGAAAGCTGGGGAAATTGCTCTGCGGGGGCTCTGTCGGCGCCGACGTCACCCATATGTGAGGACTAACTTCCTGCTTGGTCCTGGAGAATATAGTCAGAATTTTGGATCCCGAGAGTTTTGAGCTCAGCCTGGAATGGGTTAAATACCCTCAGAATATGCAGGGGAATTAGTTCTCTCTTTGTGCTAAATACTTATGATCTAAAATCACTGATCCACATGTTGGTACAGCAGAGAGCCTCAACGGGTTTTGTGTATCAGAAATACTCTTTTTTATGGAGAAGACAGACTAGAGTGATAGATGGAATAGTGTTAGATCATTAGGCAAAGAGAACCAGCATAAAGATCACATCTTGGAAGGTGACATTTTACTTACCTGATAGAGTAGTTACTCACCTGTAACAGGTGTTCTCCAGGAGCAGCAGGAATCAGTCCTCACATATGGGTGTCATCGACGCCGCTGAAGCCCCAGCGGAGCATTTCTCCAGCTTTCTATGAAAGCCTTTGGGAATGCAGGCACGCATGCGTGGTTCCCTTCCCGCCTAAAGGTGCCATCTTACCTCAGTCAAATGACATAGCTAAGAACAGCACACAAAAATGAAAAATAAACTATGTACAACTCCAAGGGGAGGAGGGAGGGTTGTGAGGACTGATTCCTGCTGCTCCTGGAGAACACCTGTTACAGGTGAGTAAATACTCTTTCTCCAGGACCAAGCAGGAAGTCAGTCCTCACATATGGGTGACTCCCCAGCTCTGGGCTACCGAGGAACCCAGGCTGAACAAGAGAACTCCCTCTAGTCTCAGCAGCAAAGAAAAGCTTTTCAACGACACAACCTCCACCGGCAGCCCAACAGAGGGCAGGAGTTGCCTAAACCTCAAAGAGATACCAGAGTACTGCTTGGCCAAAAGCACTGTCCCTACAGGACTCCCTCTCCAGGCAGTAATGGGCCGCAAAGGTCTGGCTTGAAGACCAAGTTACAGCCCTGCAGATGTCTGCCAAGGGCACAGAGCGGAGATGAGCCACTGAGGCAGCCATTGCCCTGACTCGGTGGGCTGTAACCTGACCCTGCAAAGGCAGGTCAGCCGCCTTATAAGCCCAGGTGATACAGTCAGCTACCCAGATGGACAAGGTATGCTTGGACACAGCCAACCCCAACTTATTGGGGTCAAAGGAGACGAAGAGCTGAGTAGCCCTTCTATGCCCCTGCGTACGGTCAAGGTAGAAGGATAAGGCCCTCCTACAATCCAGGGTATGCAGGACTGCTTCAGCCTGGCTTGCATGAGGCCTAGGGAAGAATGTTGGAAGAACCACCTCCTGGTTGAAGTGGAAAGAGGTGACAACCTTTGGGAGGAACTTTGGATGAGTCCTAAGGACTACCCTGTTCCTATAAAAGCGAGTGTAAGGCCTATCACCGACCAGGGCCTGAAGCTCACTCACTCACCTAGCCGAGGTAAGGGCTACCAAGAAGAGTGTCTTCCAGGACAGGAAGCGTAGAGGGCAAGTAGCCATCGGCTCAAAGGGTGGGAGAGTCAGCTGCTGCAAGACCACATTCAGCTCCCACTCAGGGGCAGGACGACGGATGGGAGGCTTGAGCAAAAGCAAGCTCCTAAGAAAGCGGGACACCAAGGGGTGACCAGACAGAGAATGTCCCTCCACCAGTGAGTGGTGAGCTGCTAGAGCTGAGAGGTGGACCCGAACAGAATTGGATTTAAGGCCTTGATTTGACAAGTGCAGTAAGTACTGAAGGATCAACTGTACGTAGCTGACACCACACAGAAAGCACAGTTACTTACCTGTAACAGGTGATCTCTGGGAACAGCAGGAATTAGTCTTCACATATGGGTACGTTGGTACCGACGGAGCCTGCACGGGAATGCTGCCCAGCTTCCAATCAGAAAGCTTTTGGCAGCATCCCTCGCGCCTGCGCAGTGACTTCCCGCCTTCTCCACAGCCTCTCTTCAGTTGAGTTTCAGAGCTGAGACAAAGGCGAGGAGAGAAAAGGAAGAAGATAAAAAAAGATGCAACTCCTAGGGGAGGTGGGAGGGTTGTGAAGACTAATTCCTGCTGTTCCCAGAGATCACCTGTTACAGGTAAGTAACTGTGCTATCTCTAGGAACAAGCAGGAATGAGTCTTCACATATGGGGACTCCCTAGCTGGAGATGCCAGGGGGAGATCCCATAAAAATGCAAGTGCCCGGATCAGGGGTGCATTTTGTCTCCAGGAATCCCCGGCATCCAATGTGGGATGGAGGGTAGGAGTTGACAATAAAGGAGCTGTGAGGAAAGAAACAGCATAGCCAAGGACTAGGTGTTCTACAGACTACAGGAGTCCTTGGTAGATATGATGAGTAGCATTAAAACACATTTAATGTACACTTAAAATATGCAGCTTACCTACTGTATTGTAGGAAGTAGAAAGCATGATGGAGTCTACTGGATAAGCAGTGGCGGAATCTTCAAGGTGACCTCTCAGTAGTGAGGATGAAGGTCCAGACCTGGAGGTAGTAGATGATCCAGGTGTCAACTGGGTAGGATTAGACGTCAGGTCTTCAATGGAAAGCTTTATGGGAAAAGCTGAAAAGTCCTTTAGGCATAAGGTCATTAACATTGAGGACTAAAGGAAGAAGACTGACGGAGTTGGAGAACTAGCCCAGTCCTGGCGGGAAGAGGGGGACTGGAAAAACCACTATTCCCACGGAAAACAGTTGTGTACTCAAAGAGAAAGATGTACACTGTTTTTCCTAGCTGGCGAGAGATAGAAAAAAATATTAAAGCTTGATGCTTCAAGGGCTTAAAGAAAAAATGGAAGATGTTAGCACCAAAGTGGTTATTGGTGCCTAACAGTTTCTGCATCGTAATATGGTATGGGCCGTAGGGCGACAGACTGTCTAAAACCTCTAGGAGGTAAAACATGTGTATAGACAGTAAGGGTGATAGTGTGTAAGACAGACCAACCCTTAAGAAGCCCCCCATCAAACACATATATAGAGAGGAATATATATATGTGGCTGGAATATATATGTATATATATATATGTGTGTGTATATATATATATATATATATACACAAACACTCACATATATATATATATATATATATATATATATATATATATATATCTACACACATACATATGTCCAGATGTGTATATTAGGATATGGGTGGTGAAAAATAGCAAATATATATATATATAGATATGATATACCTAAATATATATACATTTGTGGGGCATGGTTTTGCACCACCAGAGTAAGATAGGTATGTAGACATATATGGAGATGCTACATACCAAAGAACAGGTTGAAGATACCTGTCTACCACCCAGCCCCATAATTGTACATGGGGAATATAAAAGAAAAAGATTCTGCGTTCTACAAGAGGGTGAACCCACTTGGGATATGTATAGAGAATCTATTTTCGTGGATTGAGGGATGCAGGAAGGCAATCCAACAAGATAACCGTGATGTTCGCGTGAAAACAGATGATCATATGAATCTGTAAGGAACAAGGCGGGAGTTCCACAGAACACTGACATGGCAGATGTGCAGAAACGCAGAAGATGATACCAGAGGGACATACTGGAGGGACCCAGAGGTAGCATGCGTAAACATCAGCCTTGGATTTTCACGCAGAAGAACTGATATCTCGTGTTAACACCCCAGGCTAGAGGGTGTGGAGAACCCTCACAGGCATGGGAAGGGTTTATAAGCTTTTCCCTACTAATAGAGAAGCTTCAGAGACAAGGTCAATGCTCTATAGCAAGGCCCTCATAGTAGAAAGCTTCTCTGAAGAGTGCAGAGAGCATTGTGCAGGAGAGATATGAGACAAAGTGACTGAAGTCAGGTGTGTTGCCATATCCTAGGAGAGGAGATGGTTAGAATAATGCGAGAAAGCCTAAACGAGTAGGAGGATCCAAGATAGATGACGAATAGCTTGGAATCACTACTGAGACTAGACAAAATTTTGAACAAGGGACTGGAACTTGGAAAAAGTACCAGTAATACAATTACTGTAACTCCTGCAGGCACAGCTGCTGTCGGAAACAGCAGAGAGATTGTCTTGTGCCCAATAAAGAAAAACAGACAAGAAAAGAGAGGACATATTCCTTCTCCTTGTCCGAGGAACGAGCTTGCTAGAGAAGCTTTTCAGTATGGTACCCCTCAGTCAGGGAAAAAACCCGGTTGAGAGGGTAGAGTAAGTAATTGGAGGGTGACGTACCCATAGGGTAAGTCAACTGAAGGAAAAAAGGTTCAGTTGGGACAGAACTATCAGGGGATAGTTGCAACTGCTCTTCTAGATAGTAAGAAGAGGAGAAGTCAGTAGTCCGTGAATAAAAATTTTCCAACAGGTTAGTATACTGAAAAAGAAGAGCACAGTGAATAAACTTCTAATGGGTAGAAGTGAACTGTAGATTACAATTCCCGGCCCCTATGGTTGCTGGGAATGCTGAGACTGGCCAGAGCTGGAGGACTTCAGGCTAGGCTGAGGCGTCCCTTGTTTAGGTACAGCCCAATGATGGGCAGGAGATGAATGAAACTTTCTTTTCTTAGGGAAAGAAGGTTTGGTAGGACATTTCCTACCCCTTGAAGAAGGAGGTGGCTTAGAATGGTCTTTAGTGGAAGGAGAGTCAGTGGAGCATTGAGCAACCTGACGTAAAGCCTCCTTATTGAAGAGACCTTCTCCTGTACAAGGAGAATGAGCCAGTATAGTTTGTGCCCATCTGCTCAAGTCTGAAGCTTCAAGCCAGGCTCTGCGACGTGCTGCAATGGCAATAGCAGAGGATCTGCTAACGGACTCAAAAGAGTCTATAGAAGCACGAGAAAGGAAACAGGATATATTCCGGCTGTGATTGATGAGCAAGGAATAATCAGTAGCCTTGGGCTCTGGTAAAAAAGGGGTCAAAAGAGATAATTTCTCTGTGACTTCCTGGAGTGTTAGACTCATGTGAAAAATATATGAAAGAATTCTGGAGGCCAGCATAGAGTTTTGGAAGGCTTGACGACCAAAAGCATCGAGTGTCCTTGAAGAACGACCCGGCGGATAAGAAGAATGCTTCTTCTTGCTCTTAACTTTCTTCAGTGCCGATTCCACTACAAGGGAACGATGAGAAAGTTGAGGCTTTTCAATGTCTGTAGAAAGTAGAGGAAGTCGTAAGGGCGATTTCCAGACCTTCAGAAGGAGATCCTGCAGAGCAGGATGTAAAGGAAGCTTGATATTTTCCATTTGTGCCGCTGAGCCATGAGTAGGATCACAACCAGGAATAGAGATATTGAGAAAGGTTGCCATATCCAGGAGAAAAGCCTGAAAAGACTGATCTCCTATGGGAACCATTCCTGGTAAGGCTAAAGAAAGAGCTTGAGCACCAGAGGACGTAGAGGGTACTGCATTAATGCCAGGTATCGGTTCCAAACTAGGCATCGGTGCAAGAACAGGCATTGACATCGATACTGATACAGGATCAGTAGGTGAAGTTGCCATGGGGGACTGCTGCAGTGGTACCGAGATCATGAGGGAGTTATGGCTAGGATCTTCGGAACTGCCCATCTGGAAACGACAGGAGTCGGTTCCGGGACGCGTCAGTACCCAGTCCTCGAGACTAGATATTGATTCAAGACTCGGCATCGAAGAAAGCGAGACTATCGATGTATGTCGCGAGGGTTCCGACGCCGGTGGCGGTATCGGCGATGCCGATACCACTAAGGCAGCCTGGGTTACATCGATCGGTACTGACGGTACCGAGGATACCCGATACCCTTGGCAAGGGGGGGTTAAGGCGGTCCACCTCGATGCCGATGCCAGGGTATCGGAACCGATCGATGCCGGTACCGTCCCGGAGCATGGCTGAGATTGAGAGACGTCAATGCGGTGCGTATCGATCGGTCCCGTTCTCTAGAGGCTAAAGTAGCAGACTTGGAAAACATAAGACAGACAGAGAGGTACATAGACGAGACCTACAGGGATATAGTCCTGAAGTCCCACCTCCAGTCTGGCAGCACCCCTGTTGCCATGGAGGAGAGAGGTCACGTGACAGGACAGCATCACCCTGGTGCGGCAGGAAGTGATCCTGTAACTAGGACCTGTCCTCCAGGTGATGTAAAACCCTCTCGCACCGAGGAAGCTTCTCCAGGGCCATGTGCCCATGAGGGAAGGGTTAGGACAGCCGTTATAGTTGGTGATTCGATCATTAGGCATGTAGATAGCTGGGTGGCTGGTGGACGTGAGGATCGCCTGGTAACATGCCTGCCTGGTGCGATGGTAGCGGACCTCACGCGCCACCTAGATAAGGTCATAGATAGTGCTGGGGAGGAGTCTGCTGTCTTGGTACATGTCGGTACCAATGACATAGGAAAATGTGGTAGGGAGGTTCTGGAGGCAAAATTTAGGCTTTTAGGTAGGAAGTTGAAATCCAGAACTTCCAGGGTAGCATTCTCCGAAATGCTTCCTGTTCCGCGCGCAGGACCCAAAAGGCAGGCAGAGCTCCGGAGTCTCAATGCGTGGATGAGACAATGGTGCAAAGATGAGGGTTTTGCATTTGTTAGGAACTGGGGAACATTCTGGGGAAAGGAGGGGCTCTTCCGAAGGGATGGGCTTCACCTTAACCGGGATGGAACCAGGCTGCTGGCATTAACCTTTAAAAAGGAGATAGAGCAGCTTTTAAACTAGATATTAGGGGAAAGCCGACAGTCGCCCAAGAGCAGATGGTTCGGAAGAATGTATCCTTGAAGGATACTACCAAAAGCAGAGAGGTTCCACAAAAGAGTAAAGTAGCCCAAATGCCCTCAAGTATGGAGCAGACAGAGCTTAAAGATCCCAATTTACCCATGTCTAACAATAGCCAAATTAACATGAACAAAATACATTCTCTAAAATGCTTGTATGCAAATGCTAGAAGTCTAAACAATAAGATGGGAGAGTTAGAATATATAGCACTAAATGAAATGTTAGATATGATTGGAATATCAGAGACATGGTGGAAGGAGGACAACCAGTGGGACACTGTGATACCTGGGTACAAACTATATCGTAATGATAGAGCTGATCAAATTGGTGGAGGGGTTGCGCTCTATGTTAGAGAGGGCATTGACTCAGAAAGGATTAAAGTTTTGCAGGAAACAAAATCTGCTGTAGAATCTGTATGGATTGAAATTCCATATAAAAGGGGGAAGGCAATGGCAGTGGGGGTGTACTATCGAGCGCCTGGCCAGAATGACCAAATGGATGATGAAATGCTCAAAGAAATCAAGGAAGCTAACAAACGTTACAGTGCAGTAATAATAATGGGTGATTTCAATTACCCTGGTATCGACTGGGTCAGTGTCACGTCAGGACATGCTAGGGAGATAAAGTTCCTGGATGAAATAAATGACTGCTTCTTGGAGCAGCTGGTTCATGAACCGACCAGAGGGGAAGCCATATTAGACCTAGTCCTTAGTGGAACACCAGATCTAGTGCAAGAGATAAGGGTGTTGGGGCCACTTGGAAATAGTGATCATAGCATGATCGCCTTTGATTTAATTAGTGGAGGAGGGATAGTAAGGAAATCCACAGTACTACCTTTTAACTTTCGAAAGGGAGACTATGATAAAATGAGGAAAACAGTTAAGAAAAAACTAAAAGGAGCAGTTGCAAAGGTTAAAGACGTACATCAAGCTTGGGTGTTGTTGAAAAATACTATCTTGGAAGCCCAGACCAGCTGTATTCCACGCTTTAAGAAAAGTGGAAGGAAGTCCAAAAAACTGCCAGCATGGTTTAAAGGTGAGGTCAGAGAGGCTGTTGTTGCCAAAAAAGCAACTTTCAGGAAATGGAAAAAAGAGCCAAACGACGAAACCTGGAAACAGCACAAGCACGTCAAATGCAAGGCACTGATAAAGCAGGCAAAGAGAGAATTTGAGAAGAAGCTTGCTGCGGAAGCAAAAACGCGAAATAAAGACCTTTTCAAGTACATTCATAGCAAAAAACCTGTGAGAGAGTCAGTTGGTCCATTAGATGATAAAGGGGTTAAAGGAGCACTAAGAGGCGACAAGGCGATAGCGGAGAGACTGAATGAATTCTTTGCTTCGGTCTTTACTGAGGAAGATGTAGGAATGTTACCCATGACGGAAGTGGTATTTAAAGGTGTGGAAGAATTGAAGGAAATATCGATACATCGGGAAGATGTCTTAGAACTATTAGATAAATTGAAGAGTAGCAAATCACCTGGGCCGGATGGTATACATCCAAGGGTGTTGAAAGAACTGAAATATGAGATTGCAGACCTGCTATCAGTAATCTGTGAACTATCATTAAAATCATCTCTAATACCTGAAGATTGGAGGATCGCCAATGTAACACCAATTTTTAAAAAGGGTTCCAGGGGTGATCCAGGAAACTACAGACCAGTGAGTCTGACGTCAGTACCGGGAAAAATGGTAGAAACCATCATAAAGAATAAAATTACTCAGCATGTACCTGGCTACAAAATAATAACCTTAGCATCAACCTAAAAAAAACTGAAGCAATGTTCGTAACAAGAAAACCAGATACTACTCTCCCAGAAACAATAACAATTAACGATACAATAATCCCAATCAAAAAGGAAGTAAAATACCTAGGCATCATAATAGACCACACACTTAGTATGATCCCTCACATAAAACAAACCGTGAAAACCATATTCTATAAACTCAAAACCATTCAACACCTACGACCAATACTAGACACACATGACTTCAGATCTGTTATCAGCACGCTCATCACTCCTCAATTTGACTATTGTAATAGTCTACTTATCGGCCTCCCTCTCACAAATATTAACTTACTCCAACGAGCTCAAAACATCTGTGCCCGAGTAACAGCAAAAGCCCGCCTCACTGACCACATAACTCCCATCCTCGCTGAACTACACTGGCTTCCCATAAATAGTAGAATATCATACAAAATACTCTTAACCACATTTAAACTTATCAACGGCATATCACCTTCACATCTAACCACTCTACTACATGCTCCAAAAGAACATAGAACCCGCAGACAAAATGCAACCCACTCACTAGACATAAAAAAATCAATTCGAAAAACAAAAAAAAACCACAAGCTCAAGAGCATTCTCATATGCAGCCCCCACCATATGGAATAAACTCCCACTAAACCTCCGCAAAATAAAGGATCTCCAGACATTCCGGAAAGAACTAAAAACATATCTGTTTAAAGAACACTTTATAAACCTTAATGAACCCCCTCCATCCTCCTCACCACACCTACATAAAAATCCTCCCTAAACACAGATCAAAAAGCCTCAAACCTCAACACACATAAGAAAAACAACACTTCGAAACCATGATTAATAACTGACTAATGTAAATATTTGACTGATGTAAATAGTTCAGCATATGTATAATTATATGCTCCATGTTATTGTTCATGAAAAGTTAATTGTACATAGTTTAAAGAAAATACTATGTTCTATGTAAAACAATGTTCATTATGTTAATTGTAAACTGTTCATTATGTTATTTGTAAACCGCCTTTGATCTTGGGAAAAAGCGGTATAGAAGAAAAGTATAAATAAATAAATAAATAAATAAATAAAAAAGGAAGATCTTGTCTTACTAATCTGTTATGTTTTTTTGAAGGAGTGAATAAACAGGTGGACAAAGGTGAGTCGGTTGATATTGTGTATCTGGACTTTCAGAAAGCCTTTGACAAGGTCCCTCATCAGAGACTTTTGGCAAAACTAAAGAGTCATGGGATAGGAGGCAGTGTACTACTGTGGATCAGGAACTGGTTAAAAGATAGAAAGCAGAGGGTAGGGCTAAATGGCCAATTTTCCCAATGGAGAAAGGTGAATAGTGGTGTACCCCAGGGATCTGTGCTGGGTCCGCTGCTTTTTGACATATTCATAAATGACCTAGAAAGTGGAATAACGAGTGAGGTTATCAAATTTGCAGATGACACAAAACTATTTAAAGTTGTTAAAATCGAAGAGGACTGTGAAAAATTGCAAGAGGATCTTGATAAATTGGAAGACTGGGCATCAAAATGGCAGATGAAATTTAATGTGGACAAGTGCAAGGTTATGCACCTAGGGAAGAACAACCCAAACTATGATTACACGATGCAAGGTTCCACATTAGGAACCACCACCCAGGAAAAAGATTTAGGCGTCATTGTGGATACCATGTTAAAACCCTCGGCCCAGTGTGCAGCGGCGGCCAAGAGAGCAAATAGAATGCTAGGTATGATAAGGAAAGGAATGGAAAATAAAACAAAAGATATTATAATGCCTCTATATCGTTCCATGGTGAGACCGCACCTTGAATATTGTGTGCAATTCTGGTCGCCGTATCTTAAAAAGGATATAGCGATTTTAGAAAAGGTTCAGAGAAGAGCCACCAAAATGGTAAAGGGGATGGAAGGATACTCCTATGAAGAAAGGCTAAAAAGGTTAGGGCTCTTTAAACTGGAAAAGAGACGGCTGAGGGGAGATATGATAGAAGTCTATAAATTAATGAATGGAATGGAACGGGTAAACGTAGATCGATTGTTTACGTTATCAGAATATAGAAAGACTAGGGGACATGCAATGAAGCTACAGGGTAAACTATTTAAGACCAATAAAAGAAAATATTTTTTCACTCAACGTGTAATCAAACTCTGGAATTTCTTACCGGAGGATGTAGTAAAGGCTGTTAGTGTAGCTGGGTTTAAAAAAGGTTTGGACAAGTTCCTGGAGGAAAGGTCCATAAACCATTATTAAGAAGTGACCGAAGATATCAATGCTTGACCCAGTACAAGCATTGTGGAACTTGTGTCTCTTGGGGAAACTGCTAGGTACATATGACCTAGTTTGGCCACTGTTGGAAACAGAATACTGGGCTTGATGGACCTAGGTCTGACCCAGTATGGCATATCTTATGTTCTTATGTACCGAGGATGCCCGATGACGATCCCTGGTGAAGAGTGGAACACTCGACACCGATGCCGATGCCGGAGGCTCGGTACCGCTCGAAGCGGATACCACCCCCGCACATGGCTCAGGTATGTTCTGTGAGGGGTGAGCCCCAGGAACAACCTGAAACCCCTTTAACGCTTTGGAGCCCGAAGACTCCCGCAGGGGTAATGCCAATGGATTCTTGAGGGTAAGACCGGAGCCGTCACCATGCTGGGCATGGGACATACCACTCAAGCATTGACTAGTCTTAACAGACTGTTTGTGGGTTACCTGATCCTGTGAAGTAGAGAAACCGGGTACCCTCACTGCCGAGGAAAAAACGGTATCGAGGGAAACTCTAAAAACTGAAGGTTTCCTCACAAAATTATCCCCTGACAAGTCAGGGGAAAAAGGGTCAGGACCCACACAGTTAAGACCCCAACTATTGGTGTCTAAAAAGAAACAGGTGTTTCTACATCGAATGCACTTCTTAGGAAAAGAAGGCTCCATAATGAAAAGGCCTAGTAGGCCCAAAAAGTTAAGGCAAAAAACTGAAGAAAAAGTTTCTCAGAATTTAGTCAAAAATCCACCGGCGGTACCGGTGGGAGCGGGAAATACAGTCGTGACCACAAGAAAACAAAAAACTAAAGTAATTGAAGTAATTAAAAAGAAAGGTTTCTGCGGTGACAGGAGGACGTCCTGCCGGCTCCGCGGAAAAACGAAAACTGAAGAGAGGCTGTGGAGAAGGCGGGAAGTCACTGCGCAGGCGCGAGGGATGCTGCCAAAAGCTTTCTGATTGGAAGCTGGGCAGCATTCCCGTGCAGGCTCCGTCGGTACCGACGTACCCATATGTGAAGACTCATTCCTGCTTGTTCCTAGAGATAACCTTTTCCATTTGAGAGCATAGGTTTTTCTAGTGGACTGTTTCCTAGAGGCTAGGACAACCTCCTCAATATCCTGAGGCAGGCCGCAGGGAGCCAAGACTACCCTTGCAGCCTCCAGGTCATCAAATTGAGAGCTTTGAGATTGGGGTGAAGAAGGGAACCCTGCTCCTGTGAGAGAAGGTCGGGTTGCAACCCCAGAGGTAGTGGAGGATCCACCGCCAGTTGAAGCAGAAGAGGAAACCAAGGCTGTCTCGGCCACCGAGGAGCCACCAGCAGGACTGAGGCCTTGTCCTGAAGAATCTTGACGAGAGTTCGGGCCACCAAGGGCGTGGGAGGAAACGCATACAGGAGGCCCTGAGACCAGGATATCAGAAAAGCATCCGCTGCTATCCGCAGAGGATGTGGTTGCCTGGAGCAGAACTTTGGCAGCTGCTTGTTCATGGGGCTGGCAAAGAGATCCATCAAAGGGAGACCCCATTTCAGGAAGATCTTCTGAGCTACTGAAGGATGCAGCTGCCACTCGTGGGGCTGCAGTATTCTGCTTAATCTGTCTGCCAGGTAGTTGTCTTGACCCGGAAGGTACACAGCCCTGAGGAACATGTTGTGCTTGAGGGCAAAAGAACAAAGGTCCTGAGCTTCCCGACAAAGGATCCTGGACCCAGTTCCGCCCTGTTTGTTCACATAAAACATGGCAACTTGGTTGTCTGTCTGAATCAGGACAGATTGGTGAGCCAGGGTAGGAGTGAAAGCTTTGAGTGCTAACCGAATAGCTCAGAGTTCGAGAAGATTGATCTGCTGTGCAGCTTCCCAGGGAGACCACAGGCCCTGGGTGCACTTGCCCAGACAATGAGCTCCCCAGCCTTGCAGGGAGGCGTCTGTGGTCACCACTACTGTGTACCCTGGAATCTGAAAAGGCACCCCTTTCAGAAGATTGGGTGGGTGCAGCCACCAGTTGAGGAAGTTCAGAAATTGTCTGGACACCCTTATCCTGTCTTTGAGGCTGCCTGTGGCCTGTGAATACTGAGACCGAAGGCACCACTGTGCAGGCCTCATATGGAGCCTGGCATTGAGGGTCACATGTACTGTCAAAGCCATGT
The DNA here is from genome assembly GCA_033557465.1 of Ichthyophis bannanicus. Classification (NCBI taxonomy): domain Eukaryota; kingdom Metazoa; phylum Chordata; class Amphibia; order Gymnophiona; family Ichthyophiidae; genus Ichthyophis; species Ichthyophis bannanicus. Next base: position 648,437,228 of record CM066032.1, read on the forward strand.
GGCCTAGAAGCCTCAGGCAGAGTCTGGCGGAGACCAGGGACCTGCTGAGAAACTGATTTGCCAAGGCCATCAACCTTTGGGCCCTGTCTACTGGCAAGAAAGCCTTTGCCAGCAGAGAGTCCAGCCTTGCCCCTATGAACTCCAAGTTTTGGGAGGGGAGCAAAGTGGACTTTGCGAAGTTTATGACAAACCCCAGACTTTGTAGAAGAGCAATAGTCCTGAGGGTGGGTTGTTTGGCCTCCTGGCACGTCTGAACCCTGATGAGCCAGTCGTCCAGATAGGGGAAGACAAAGATTCCCTGATTTCTCAGGTAGGCCGCCACCACTGCTAGGCACTTTGTAAAGACTCTGGGGGCAGAGGTGAGGCCGAAAGGCAGCACTCTGTACTGATAATGGTTTCCTCCCACAATGAACCTGAGGTACTTTCTGTGGTCTGGATGAATGAGGATGTGAGTGTACGCATCCTTTAGATCTAAGGAGCATAGCCAATCTCCCTGCTGGAGGTAGGGCAGAAGTGTCCCAAGAGTAAGCATCTTGAACTTCTCCTTCACTAGGAACTTGTTGAGATTCCTGAGGTCCAGAATGGGTCGAAGGCCACGGGTTCTTTTGGGCACCAGGAAATACCTGGAGTAGAAACCATGACCTTGCAAGTGGGGAGGCACAGGCTCCACCGCCCTGTCCACCAACAGACCATGAAGCTCTTGTAGAAGAAGGTCTGTGTGCAGGGGAGGCCTTGGAGGCTCCCCTGGAAAATATGGTGGAAGCAGTTGGTGAAAATGGAGGGCATAGCCCCTGTGGACTATCTCCAACACCCAACTGTCCCCGGTGATAAGGGGCCACTGGTGGGCAAAGAGGACGAGGCGACCTCCTGTGCAGGGTTGGGAGAGCAGTGGAAGAGAGGCTACGCTCAAGGAGTCAAAAGCCCCCACCCTGCTGAGTGGTAGCAGGGGCCTGAGGCTTGGGGGTCCTCTGCCTACAGGGCCCATTACCCTGGCCCTTGGCTTGCTGACCCTGGGGGGCAGCTTGGGCAGCCTGATATTGCGGGTACTGTTTGTAGGCAGTGCCCTTCCTCGGGTAAAAGGGCTTTTTACCCGAGCCCTTCTTTTTATGAGAAGGGGCAGAGGTCTTCCTTGACAGCCTTGTCCGTGTGAGGTGCTCAGTTTCGAGCTGAGCAGCCTTCTCAGTCATGGGCTTGCCAAAAAGGTTTTCACCTCGGCAAGGGACATCGACCAACTTGTCCTGAACCCATGGCTCGAGGTCCGATGACTGCAGCCATGCCTGGCGTCGAGCCGCGATGCCGGCTGCCGCAACTCGGACCGAAGCCTCGAAGCCATCGTAGGCGGCGCGGGACATGAACTTCGAGCAGTCCCGAATCCCCGAGGACAAGGACTTAAATCTCTGCAAGGGTTCCCCGGAGAGACCAGCAGAGAACCCGGCCAATTCCTTGGCCAGATCCCGCAAGTACATGCCCATGTACAGCTGGTAGGACTGGACACGGCAAGCAAGCATCGAGCTCTGGAAGCACTTTCTACCGATGCCATCGAGGTTCCGGGCCTCCCTGCCAGGGGGCACCACGGAGTGCATCTTCTGGCTCTTCAGACGATGCATAGCCGATTCCACAACCATAGAATGGTGTGGTAGCTGTGCCTTTTGAAAACCAGGGCTCTTCCGGAGTCGATAGATCGAATCGACTCGCTTGCTTAGAACCGGCGCCGAGGCCGGTGCCTCCCACATACGGAAGAGGAGCCGGAACAGTAAAGGCCTCCTTCGGAGGAGAGTCATACTGTAGGGCCTCGAGCTCTTCAGCTCGAGGCTCCTCCTCGGGGTCTGCCGGAATAGCCAAGGCAGCGGCCATATCCCGGACGAACTCCGAGAACCGAGTGTCCTCCGGGGGGGACCTACTCCAGGGCTCAGACTGCGGTGAGTCCGAAGGGACGCACCGAGTCTTGAAGGTATCAGGAGACTCCTCGTCCTCCGTCTCCCAAGCTGACTCGTCTGAGGAGGAGTCAGGGTCCGACCCCGCGGGGCCCTGGAGCACCCGCCCTGACGCCGGAAGCACCGGCGTCGACGCCCTCGGTCCCGAACAGGAGGTCGAGGGAGACCGCGACTGAGGTCGACTCCGAGCCACAATGGACTCGAGTATCAGCTTGGTCTCCGGGGTTGACTTTGAAGTCGATGTCTCGGTGGTCGGGGCAGATGCGCCAGACAGGCTGGCCATCAGTGCCCGCTGCTGCTCCATGAAGGCAGACAATCTGCTCTCCAAGGCTGTCATCCTGAGACTCAGCTCGGGAGACGCAGCAGCCACCGACTCGGGCCCCGGCGGCGCCGGGCCCGACGTCGGCTCCCTGGAAGGAGAGTCCTCGAGGACTACAGGCTTACGTGTCCAGCAGACTCCGGCTCCACGCGAGGAACGTTTGCAGGCTTCTCGTGTTCCACGGGCCCGGGGCAACGATCGGGGGTCTTAGACCTGGCCCTCGAGGAGCCAGGGACCTCCTCCGACGACACCCTCGCGAGCCGCTTCTTCCTCTTACGTTCCCGATTGGGGGACCCCCTTTCAGAGGAGCTTCGACGGCGCTCGGGATCGGAATCCTGAGATGTCGAGGCCTCAGACGAGGTCTGGGCCCGGCCGGAGGCCGAGAAAAGCCTTTCTTTTTGCTGCTGGCGACTTCGGAGTGCCTTGGAAGACGTCTTCCCACATGGCCTGCACGACTTAGGGTCGTGGTCGGGGCCGAGGCACCGAAGGCAGCAGTCGTGTGTGTCGGTGAGAGACATCAGTTTCTTACACCAATCACACTTTTTAAAACCGCTGGAAGCCATCAGGGAAAAAAGAGTCCCCGCGAGGTCAAAGGACCGGCCTTCCAGGGAAAAAAGGGCGCGAACGCCAGCCACGAAGGGCAAAAACCGAAAAAGAAGAATCGGGCTCAATACCGGTGTACCGAACCCGGCGGGAGGGGAACCGGCGTCGAACCGGGAGAAAAAATAGCAAAAATAGCCAAAAAAATCAAATTTTAACCGGGAGAACAGGACACACGTCCGGTGGGCTTCACGGAAAAAAAGAGACTGAGGTAAGATGGCACCTTTAGGCGGGAAGGGAACCGCGCATGCGTGCCTGCATTCCCAAAGGCTTTCATAGAAAGCTGAGGAAATGCTCCGCTGGGGCTTCATCGGCGTCGATGACACCCATATGTGAGGACTGACTTCCTGCTTGGTCCTGGAGAAAATGTTGTTTCCTTGAGTCCTGATAAACCAATCCAGATAAGTAGGTTGTGTTCCCCTACCAGCAGACTGGTGGTGATAAAGAACCAAGAAAGCAGGAAATAAGTACAGTATGGTGAAATTAGACCTTACCTGCTAATTTTCTTTCTATGAGTCACGCCGGTCCAGGCCAGACTCCTGGGTTGTGCTCCTATTCCAGCAGATGGAGACTGAGCTTTCAACTTTATGATGTCACCACATAAGGGAGGGACAAGCCCATTTAGACCAGTACCATATGGCAAAGCAGAACCACCCAAAACGTAAACCAAGAACTATCTACAGATTCAACCTAATCCTCAGCTAGCAATTATTCCCCCACCAAATAACTGCAGACCACCAGTGCTGTTTGACACTTGACTATAAACTCCCATGCCACCACTTTCAGCGTAAGGTCCTTAAGGGTCACCATTGCCAGCGATCCAAATGGAGCCTCTACCAACGCGGAGAGTACAAGATTAAGGTCCCAAGCCACAGAGGTGGTCGCAGATTCTTTATGGCTCAAGGGAACAGAGCCATATCCGGATGGACTGCCAGAGAGACCCCTTGCACGTGACCCTGATAGCATGCGAGCGCCACCACCTGTACCCACAACGAGTTGAGGGCAAGACCCTTGTCCACTCCGGCCTGAAGAAAGGCTAAGATCTGCAGCAGAGATGCTGTGAGGGCCTAGAGCTCCTGTGTGGCACAACAGTCCTCAAAAACATGCCATACCAGCACGTACGAGAGTGATGTAGATATCCTCCGCACCTGCAGCAAGGTTGCAATGATCTACTAAGAGTATACTCTCTTCTTCAGCTGTGCCCTTTCAAGAGCCAGGCTGTAAGCAAGAAAGTGTAGTTACTCACCTGTAACAGGTGTTCTCCAGGGATAGCAGGAATCGGTCCTCACTTATGGGTGATGTCAGCACCGATGGAGCCCGTGCGGAGCAATTCCCCAGCTTTCAAAGAAAGCCTTTGGGATTGCTGCCACACGCGTGGTCCTCTTCCCACCCAAAGGTGCCATCTTGCTCAGTCAGGTCCCTTAGCTCAAGCCCTAACAAGCAGATGGCAAGGGAAGTATAAAAATCCAGCAACTCATCAGGGGAGGGTATTGAGGACTGATTCCTGTTGTCCCTGGAGAATACCTGTTACATGTGAGTAATAACGCTTTCTCCAGGAAGAAGCAGGAAGTCAGTCCTCACTTATGGGACTCCCCAGCAACAGGCTACCGAGCCTGTAACCAAAAAATGCCTCTGCGAGGTTGTGAGCAGAAGTCGATGCCCGAAGGAGCCAGAGTCCTCAGGTCCCTGGGACAAAACCCCCGGTAGCCATTGAGAAGGGTCGGATGGCAGCAGTAGCTTATGCCCCGAACAGGCTATGGAGTACAGCCTGGCCGAAGGCGCTGTCACAGCGGGACTCCGTCTCCAGGCAGTAGCGCGAAGCAAAAGTGTTCGCTGAAGACCAGGTCGCAGCCCGGTAGATGTCCATCAGTGGCACCGACTGCAACGAAGCTACCGAGCTGCCTTGGCTCGGACGCTGTGTACGGTGACCTGCTGATCCAGGAAAGCGTGCATTTTGTGACTGCCTGCCCCAGGCGATTGGGATCATAGGTCACAAAGAGCCGGACAGACTTGCAATGAGGCTGGGTGCACTGCAGACAGAAGGCAAGAGCCCTCTTGCAGTCAAGTGTGTGCAACACCGACGATGTCTGGTCGGCATGCGGTCTCAGGGTCGGCAAAACTATCTCCTGATTGAGATGGAAATCAGAGACAACTTTCAGTAGAAACTTGGGGTGGGTACAGAAGACCACCTTGTTGCTGTAGAACCTGGTTTAAGGGGCATCAGCCATGAGAGCTTGGAGCTCGCTGACTTGGCGGGCCGAGGTCAAAGCTACCAGGAAAGCCACCTTCCAGGATAGGTGCCAAAGTGGGCACGTTGCCATCGGCTCGAAAGGTGAACGCGTCAGCTGCATGAGCACTACATTCAGGTCCCAATCCGCCAGGGGAGGCCAGATGGGGGATTTGGAGAGTAAGAGACCCTGCATAAAGCGGGAGACCAAGGGCTGCTCCAAGAGGGGTTTACCTTCTACGGGGAGGTGATTCACCGAAATGGCACTCAGGTGCACCCTGACTGAGTTTGACTTCAGCCCTTCCTTCGAGAGGTGGAGGAGGTACTGGAGGAACCATCGGGTAGGACAAGAGAATGGGTCGATCTGGAGCCCGGAGCACCAGACCGTGAAGCGTCGCCACTTGAAGGAGTAAGCTCGTCTCGTCGAGTCCTTCCTTGACACGAGGAGGACCTCCTCAACCTCCTCTGGGAGTCCAGCAGGGCTAGGGATACCCGTTCAGCCGCCAGGCTGTGAGGGACAATGAGGCCAGGTTTGGGTGGAATACCCACCCCTCCTCCTGCGTTAACAGACCCGGGGTGTAGACCAGGGGAACTGGGGGCTCGGATGTGAGCCGGAGCAGGAGTGGGAACCACGGCTGTCGAGGCCACGAGGGAGTGACAAGGATCACCGATGCCCGCTCCCGCTGAACCTTGTGGGGGGAAACGCGTAAAGAAGCCCGGAGGTCCAGCTCAGGAGGAACGTATCCAGGGCCTCCCTTCTTGGGTGCAGAATTGGTCCACAGAAGCAGAGGAGCTGTGTGTTTGTCGGGCTGACGAACAGATCAGATCCATGGTCGGGATCCCCCACCGATGGAATAAAAGGCCAGCCACCTCCTGGTCCAGATGCCACTCGCGAGGGTGGAGGATCCTACTGAGTTTGTCTGTGAGGATGTTCTCGTAGCCCAGAAGGTAGACCGCTCGCAGAGTCATCCCCCGATGGAAGGCGAAGGAGCAGAGGAGGACGGCCTCCCGGCAAAGGCAGGAGATGGTGCCCCCCTCCTTGTTGAAGTAAAACATCGCTACTCGGTTGTCGGTATGTACGAGCACCGTCTTCCCTTTCAAATGGTCCTTGAAGGCCTTCAGGCCCCATCAGACCGCCTCAAGTTCGAGGGAGTTTATTTGTTGTTGGGACTTTCCAGGCGACCATTGCCCCTGAGTGCACAGTGCACTGCAGTGTGCTCCCCACCCAGCAGGAAAGCATCCGTCGTCAGGACAAGTTCGTGCTGAGGGGTTTGGAAGGATAGCCCGGAGAAGGTTGCTGGGGTCCTACCACCAGTCCAGAGACCTGGGAAGGTTGCGGAAGATCCAAATGGGATCTGAGGTGACAAGAGGCCGGGCTCCACTGAGCACTGAGGCACCACTGAGCCATCCGCATATGCATGCGGGCGTGGGGAAGTACATGGACGGTGGAGGCCATGTGCCCCAGGAGGCGCAGCTTAGTCCGGGCTGTAACTCGAATGTTGCTCTGGACCTGAGCCGCCAGGGCTCGGAGGCGGCCTACACGGTCTGCTGGCAGGAAGGTGGTTGCTCGCTGAATGTCGAGGCGTACACCGATCAACTCCAAGGTCTGCACCGGCTCGAGGTGGGAATTGGGGTAGTTGACTAGGAACCCCAGGCATTTGAGGAGGATTGCGTGCAATACCACCAATTGAGCTTCTTCAGCCAAGGACCCCGTAACAAGCCAGTCGTCGAGGTAAGGGAAGACTGGTACGCCCTGCCGTCTGACAGAGGCAGCTGCCACCGAGAGGCACTTTGTGAAGACCCGCGGGGCAGACGCGAGCCCGAAGGGGAACAACCTGTATTGGTAGTGCTCTCCCTGCACCCTGAAGCACAGGTAATGCCTGTGCTGGGGTTGGACCAGAATGTGGGCGTAAGTGACCCTGAGATCCAAGGAGCATAGCCAATCGCCCTGCTGGAGGAAGGGCAGCAAGACGCCAAGCAATAGCATTTTGAATTTCTCCCGCACCAAAAACTTGTTCAACTTTCTGAGGTCGAGGATAGGCCGTAGGCTTCCTGTCTTTTTTGGGATGAGGAAGTACCGGGAATAGAAGACCCGACCTCAAAGGTGCGTTGGTACCCTCTTGAATGCCCACCGAGCGAGGAGGTTGTCCAGCTCCAGCAGCAGGAAAGTCGAGAAGGCTCCGCTGGGGAGAAGAGAGGGGGACGCCTGTCAAGGCAGAGGCGATATCCGTCTCGGATTACCCGGAGAACCGAGGTGTCTCACGTGACGGATGCCCACCGAGGGGCGAAGAGGGACAGGCATCTACCCACCGGCTGCAAAGCTGCCGAGGGGCGAAAGGCTACGCTGTTGGCATCAAAAACCCTGGGTGGGCTGGGGCAGTGCTGGGGTTTGGGTCTTGGGCCCTTTAGGCTTGAGGTGATCGTGGCTAGCCTTTCCCTGCATTATTGTGGTTAGTGTGGGAGTGTGTGGGTAGGGTGGGTAACCCTGGTAAGGTAGGCCCTTCCTCAGGAAGAACGACTTCTTAGCTTGTTGCTTCTTCCGAGGGAGGGAGAAGGTCTTGCGCGAGAGGCGGGTTCGGGTTACGAACTCCGTTTCTATTTCGGCAGACTTATTCTCCATAGGCTTACCGAAGAGTTGCTCGCAGAAGCAGGGGACATCCAGAAGCTTTTCTTGGACCCACTGCTTCAACTCAGAGTACTGGAGACATGCCTGGCGTCGGGCCCTGATGCTGGCAGCTGCCACCTGGGCTGAGGATTCGAATCCATTGTAAGCGGCACGGAAAAGGTATTTGGAGCACTCCGCGATGGACCTCAGGAGGGTCTGGAACCTAATGAGGGGTTCGCCTGCGAGGCCTGCAGAGAAACCCCCGAGCTTCTTGGCGAGGTCGTGTAAGAACATGCCCATGTACAATTGGTAAGCCTGAATACGGCATGTGAGCATGGACCCCTGGTAAGCCTTGCGTCCCAAGGTGTTAAGGGCTCTCGACTCCCTACCCGGTGGAACCGAAGAGTGCAACTTCGGGCTCTTTTGCTTCCGCATCACCGATTCCACCACCATGGGGTGGGGGAGCTGGGTCTTCCTAAACCCGTGGCCGCGTGGACCCTGTACATTGCGTTGAAGCGCTTACTCACAATGAGAACTGAGGCAGGTGTCTCCCACATGTGGAGCAGCAGCCTGGACAGAATGGGAGGACCTGGGAAAGTGAGACACTCCCTAGGCGGGGACTCATACTGCAAGATATTGAGCTCTATGGCTTCTCCTCGGCCTGGGTAGCCAGGTTGAGGGCCCGCGCCATGTCCCGCAGGAACACTAGAAAGGATGTGTCCTCAGACGGCGAATGCCTCTGAAAGGCAGGCAGGGACAGGTCCGAAGGGAGATCCCTGTGTGCGTGGGTCTCCGGGGAAGTATTCCCATCTGACTCCCAAGCCGAGAGATCCGAGGAGGAGTCCGATACGGGTTGGTCGCCCCGTCCGGAGGCCGAGGCCCGCTTGGAGCTGGAGGCCCTGGAGGATCTCGCCCCTGAGGAATGGGAAGGCGAGCGAGACAGACGCCGAGGCCCCTCACAAGGCCCACAGCTCTCGGGGGTTTCCAGGGCGGGTATAGACATCCTTCCCGAGGGAATCTCCGTCTCTAGGCGCGAGCCAGCCATGCTGGGTGTGAGCGCCTGCTGGGTAGCTAAAAAGGCAGAAACGCTACGCTCTAGTGCCAGCATACGGGACTCCCACATGGATGTGGGGCCCTGTGACGCCGATCCTGGGGTCACCGGGTCGGGCATCGAGGTGGTCCTCGCCGGGACAGCCCTCAGGAGACCGGACGCCATCGCCAGAGGCCTCAGTGTCTATACAAGGTACCTTATGAGGCCGCTCCTTTTTCGACTCTTGGGAATGCCGAGGGGGGCTAAGAGACCGAGCTCTGGAGCGCTCGCACTTGTCCAGGAACCCTTGACAGTGACTTTGAGGCCTTTTTCTTCTTACGCCACTCCACTTCAGGGGACCCCTGATCGGAGTACCGCCTTGAGCACAGGGCCGAGGTGGGGGATCCCACCAGCAGAGGGACGGCCGGGGTGCCACTGGGAATTCAGAGGCGGCCTTTCGGAAAATGTCGTCGGACTTATGCTTACGATTTAGCATGGCCTTGGAGGACATTTTCTTACAAAGAGAGCATAGCTCCGGATCATGATCGGCTCCGAGACACCGCAGACATGAGTGTCCATAAGCGACAAGTTCTTGGAGCACCTGTCGCATTTTTTGAAACCAGTGGCCAGCAGGGCAAAAAGGGCCCCTGCGAGGTCGAAGACCCATGCGGCCAGCGGTTGAGGGAAAAAAGGGCGCAAAGCACGCAAAGGGAAAAAATGCTACGAAAAACACTCCCACTTGCCCAAAAAGAGGGAGAGCAGGGGGACGGGAAGAGGACCGGTGCAACCGGAAAAATAGTAGGCCAGAGGCTGAAAAAGAAGCGCTTTCTCCGAGGGACGAGAACATGTGTCTGAAGGGCTCCACAGAAAAAGGGAGACTGAGCAAGATGGCATCTTTGGGCGGGAAGAGGACCACGTATGCATGGCAGCAATCCCAAAGGCTTTCTTTGAAAGCTGGGTGAATTGCTCCGCACAGATTCAGTCAGTGCCGACGTCACCCATAAGCGAGGACTGACTTCCTGCTTGTTCCTGGAGAATCGATTCATCAGAGGCATGCAGGTCAGCCCCTGCTTGAGAAAATTGGCTCTGGCAGGCAGTTGCCAGGGTTCCACTAACATCCGTCGAGTCAAGTTGGTATACCAGGGCCAGCACGGCCAATCCAGGGACCACGAGAATCATGATGCCATGATGCGCTTCGACCTTCTGAATCACTCGGCCTATGAGTGACCACGGTGGAAACACATAGAGAAGGCCCTCCGCCGGCCAGACTTGCGTCAGGGCGTTGAGACGCTCTGACATCCTTTCCCTGCGTCAACTGAAGAAGCAGGGCATTTTGGCATTTGTTGCAGTCGCCATCAGATCCATGACCAGCAGCCCCCATCGCCGTGTGATGTCCTGAAAGATGGAGTCCCGTAAGGTCCACTCCCTGGCATTGAACCTCTGCTGACTGAGAAAGTCCACCCAGACGTCATCTTTTCCCGCTACATGCACCGCTGACAGCACCAGGAGATTCAGCTCCACCCGCTGAAGAAGCAGTCTGATCTCCCCAGCCAATATGGCACTTCCCATGCCCCCTTGATGGTTGATGTAAGCTACTGTTGTGGCATTGTCTGAGAACACTCATACAACCTTCTCCTGAATGAGCCTCTGAAAGGCTTGGAGCAAAAACAATATGGTCCGTATTTCCAGCCAGTTGATGAAGCACTGTTGCTGCTTGGGCATCCACTGGCCCTGTGCCACCTGGGTAAGATAACACCCTCCCCAACCCGCCAGGCTGGTGTCAGTCATCACTGCTGTCCATTCCAGCGTTTCCAGGGGCATCCCTGCCAAAAGATTTGTAGGATTTAGCCACCACTGAAGGCAGGCTCGTACGTCCTGCGGACAGGGCAATTGCTTGGACATCAGATGAAGCTGAGGAGACCAGCGAGACAGAAGAGATCTCTGCAACGGCCTCATGTGAGCTCGTGCCCAAGGAACCAAATCCAAAGTTGTCATCGATCCCAGGACCTGCAAGAATTGCTATGATGAGGGCACCACCAGGCTCAACAGGATCCAAATCTGCTGCTGAATCTTCTGAGCCCAGTCAAGGGGCAGAAATACTCGCCCCTGTGCCATGTCAAAACATGCTCCCAAATATAGAAGGTCTTGAGATGGAGTCAACCTGCTGTTGCTGACGATGACTACCCAATCGAGTCTGCGAAGCAGCTCGAGCACCCGCTGCCTTCGGATGACACTTTCCTCGGCCGACTTCGATCATATTAACCAGTCGTCCAAGTAGAGGTGCACTAACATCTCTTCCTGCCATAATGCCGCCGCCACGACCACCATAACCTTGGTAAATGTGCACGGTATGGTGGCCAGAGAGAACGAAGGAGCCTGAAATTGGAAATGGCCTATCAGCAACATAAAGCACAAGAAGCACTGATGTTCCAGACAGATCGGCACATACAAATACGCCTCTGTCATATCCAACGCCGTAAGATACTCCCTCCCCGTCGCACTGCAAGAATCACAGAACGAAGAATCTCTATCCAGGTCAAGAATGGGCTGAAAATATCCTTTCTTCTTGGGGATTACAAAATAAATGGAGTATTGACTGGTACCTAAGTGGTCGGTGAGCACCGGGACAACCGCCTCGAGACTGAGGAGATGCTGCAACGTGGCTTGGACCGCCTGTCGCTTGCCTGGGGCTCTGCAAGGCAAAACCAGGAAGGCACCCAGCAAAGGTCGCAGGAACTCTAGTGTGTAGCCTTCGCGGATGACCCCAAGGACCCACTGGTCCGCCGTGATTTGGACACAGGCGAAATAAAAGCAATGCAGTCTGCCACCTACCAAGATCAACTCTGCCTGAGCCCCCTACATCTCACTGGGGCTTCTTGGGAACCACGAAAGCACCGGAATAGAAACCCTGGTTAACTCTGGGGCTCTCGTGAAAGGGCTGCCCTTGAATGGAATATTGAGTCCTCGGATAAGGAGCAAACCAATTCGCCCTAGCCCTCTGGAAACTCAGAGGGCCCTTAGCCTGAGGCAGATTCTTACTGCTCTTTGGCTTATCTTCCTGAAGTCGAACTGGCTTTGCTTCTCCAAGCTCCTTAACCAGTTTTTCTAGCATCTCCCCGCTTCCCCTTAGGAGGATATGTCCGCCAGGACATTCACCTCAAAAGCTTGTTTCAACAACATTTCCAACTTCTTATTCTGTGCATCCTTAAGGGCTGCAGAGCCCTCAACCGGAATAGTAGTCTTCCTGGTCTCGGCCGTTACTAGCGCGTCCACTTTGGGGAGCTTCAGCAACTCCTTTTCCTCCGCCGGAACAGGATAAAGGCGTGCCATCGCACGACCTCCCCTCAGTCCCACTTCAGGAACCTCCCACTCGAGCTCCATCATCTGTTTGAGTGCCCAGTGAACTGGAAAAGCATTTCCAACCTCCTGATACCTTGGAGCAGAGGATCCTCAAGAGGTACCTACGGTTCCTGAGGTGTTTGCGAAATATTTAACATGGCTAGTGCCTGCATAATGAGTAGCAGCAGCTCCTCCCACCGAAATACTCTCACTATGGAGGGGTTCTAACCCTGAGGGACCTCTGTGTCCTCTGGACCCCCAGGAGACTAGTACCCCGAAGGGCCCTCCCAGACCTCTTTTGATGAGTCGGACCCCAAGTCAGACTCCACCAAGTTCTGGTCATCAGCCCGCAGGCTCTTGAGCCAAGTCCTGGTCTACCTCCACCGTGTCCCCCAGCGCCCACGGAAGCTTCCAGCACCAATCGGGGTGGGGGGGGCAGATGCTTTCCTGCTGCCACCAGGCTTGCCTCATTTCAGGCAAAATGCCTTATGCAGCAAAAGCACAAACTCCAGTGAGAAGTGCTCCTCATTCACATCCTCCTTTGCGATCCCCTTCTTTTGCACCTCTCTGCCTGGTTTTCCAGGCCTCTGAAGAAAGAGTAGTTACTCACCTGCAACAGATGTTCTACAGGAGCAGCAAGAATCAGTCCTCACATATGGGTGACATCGGTGCCGACGGAGCCCCCGTGCGGAGCATTTCCCCAGCTTTCAAAGAAAGCCTTTGGGAATGTAGCGTGCCTGCACGGTCCCCTTCCCGCCCAAGGGTGCTATCTTCCTCAGTCTGATGACATAGCTAAAAGACAGCCAAAAACAAAATAAAGTATATGACTGCAACTCCAGGGGAGGAGGGAGGGTCGTGAGGACTGATTTCTGCTGCTCCTGGAGAACACCTGTTACAGGTGAGTAACTACTCTTTCTCCAGGACCAAGCAGGATGTCAGTCCTCACATATAGGACTCCCCAGCTCTAGGCTACTGGGAACCCTAAGCTGAAGAAATGGCTCCCTCTCAAGAACCTCAGCATCCGTGATAAGAATATCTCTGAGAATGCCCCCGTACGGTAGCCCAACACAAGGGCCGGAGGGTAGCAGTTGCCTAAACCTCAAAGAGATTACGGAGTACCGCCTGTCCGAAAACACTGTCCCTTCGGGACCCTCTCTCGAGGCAGTAGTGGGCTGCAAAAGTCTGGCTTGAAGACCAAGTAGCGGCCTGGCAGATGTCTGCCAACGGAACAGAGCGGAGATGAGCTACTGACATGGCTTTCGCCCTGACACGGTGGGTCGTGACTCGACCCTGCAAGGGGAGGTCGGCTGCCTTCTACACCCAGGCAATACAATCTGCTACCCAAGTGGACAACATACGCTTGGAGACAGGTAACCCCAGTTTATTAGGGTCAAAGGAGATGAAGAGCTGAGTCGCCCTTCGATGCCCCCTCGTACGTTCTATGTAAAAAGACAACGCCCTCTTACAGTCCAGGGTATGCAAGACTGTTTCAGCCCGGCTGGTATGCGGCCTGGGAAAGAAGGTCAGAAGAACCACCTCCTGGTTGAGGTGGAAAGAGGAGACCACTTTTGGAAGGAACATCGGATGGGTCCGTAGGACCACCCTGTTCCTACAGAACCGTGTATACGGTCTATCAGAAACCAGAGCTTGTAGTTCACTCACACGTCTGGCCGAGGTAAGAGCTACCAGGAAGAGCGCTTTCCAAGAGAAGAAGCGCAAATGGCAAGTAGCCATCAGCTCAAACGGTGGGTGTGTAAGTTGCTGCAAGACCACATTCAAATCCCACTCAGTTGCCGGTGGACGAACTGGAGGCTTGAGTAGAAGCAGACCTCTGAGAAATCTGGACACCAAAGGGTGAACCGACAGAGACTGTCCCTCCACCGGTGAGTGGTGTGCTGACAGAGCACTGAGGTAGACCCGAACAGAATTAGACTTAAGGCCTAGGTCTGACAGGTGAAGTAGATACTGCAGTATTACTGGCACAAGGCAAGAGAAAGGATCTTCATTGCGCTGAGCACAACATACTGTAAACCTACGCCACTTGAGGGCATAGGACTTTCTGGTGGACTGCCTCCTAGAGGCCAAGAACACCTCCTCGACTTCCTTAGGTAGAAGTAAGGGAGCTAGCACTATCCTTTCAACAGCCAGGCCATCAGATTGAGGGATCTGAGATTGGGGTGCAGAAGGGAACCCTGATCCTGAGACAGGAGATCGGGTTGCAACCCCAGAGGGAATGGAGTTTCCACCGCCAACTGTAGCAGAAGTGGAAACCACGGTTGCCTCGGCCATCTGGAGGCTACCAGAATCACCGAGGACTTGTCCCGGAGAAACTTGAACAGAGTTCGGGCCACCAGGGGCGTGGGAGGACATGCATACAGGAGGCCCGTAGACAAAGAGATCAGAAAAGCACCTGCCTGGGCAGCTGACGGTTCAGTGGATTTGCAAAGAGATCGATGGATGGAAGTCCCCATCGGAGTAAGATCTGCTGGACCACCAATAGATTCAACTGCCATTCGTGAGGCTGGAGAATCCTGCTTAGCTTGTCTGCTAGAAAGTTCTCCTGACCAGGTAGATAAACTGCTTTGAGAAACATGCCTTGTTTGACTGCAAAGGGCCTGTGCCTCCTGACATAGGAGCCTGGACCCTGTGCCCCCTTGTTTGTTCACATAGAACATTGCTACCTGATTGTCTGTCTGAACTAAGACAGACTGGTGAGAGAGGGCATGAGAAAGTCTGTAGAGCCAAGCGAATTGCTCGCAGCTCCAAAAGACTGATCTGCTGTGTGGCCTCCCAAGGAGACCAGAGGCCTTGAGTGCACGTGCCCTGGCAATTTGCACCCCAGTCCTTTAAGGAAGCATCGGTCGTCAGCACCCTTGTGTGTGCTGGGGCCTGAAAAGGTACCCCCCTGAGAAGGTTTGGGAGATGTAGCCACAACTGCAAGGAGTCCAAAAGAGGTTTGGATACCTTTACTCTGCCTCGGAGGTCACCTGTGGCCTGCACCCACTGAGCTGTGAGGCAGCACTGAGCAGCTCGCATGTGCAGACGGGCATTCGGAGTCACATGTACCGTGGAAGCCATGTGGCCCAGGAGCCGCAGGAAGTGCCTAGCAGAGACCTGAGAATTGCTTTGGAACTGGTTGGCTAAGTCCATCAGTCTGTGGGACCTGTCCTCGGGCAAGTAAGCTCTTGCCTGCAGGGTGTCTAATCTTGCCCCTATAAACTCTAGGTTCTGTGAGGGGAGAAAAGTGGACTTTGCGTAGTTTATGATAAAGCCCAGATGCTGAAGAAGAGAGACAGTGCAAAGAGTGGCTTGTCTGGCCCCCTGATGTGCCAGTCGTCCAGGTACGGGAAGACAAACATTCCCTGATTCCTGAGATAGGCCGCCACTACTGCTAGGCATTTGGTGAAAACCCTGGGGGCGGAAGTTAGGCCAAAGGGAAGTACTCTGCAGTTAAAATGGTTTCCTCCCACCACAAATCTGAGATATTGTCTGTGGCCTGGATGGATGAGGATGCGAGTATAAGCATTCTTTAGATCTAAGGAGCATAGTCAATCTCCCTGCTGGAGGTAGGGCAGCAGTATCCCAAGGGTAAGCATCTTGAACGTTTCCCTCTCCAGAAACCTGTTTAAATTTCGCAAGTCTAGGATAGGCCGGAGGCCTCCTGTCCTTTTTGGTACCAGGAAGTACCTGGAGTAGAAGCCTTGCCCTTTCAGGTGGCGAAGCACCGGTTCCACCGCCTGTTCCTTTAAAAGACTTGCCAACTCCTGAAGGAGGAGATTTCTGTGCAGAGGGAGTCTTGGAGGCTCCTCTGGAAAGTAGGAGGGGGGTAACTGGTGGAAGTGGAGCATGTAGCCCTTCTGGACTATGCTGAGAACCCAGGTATCCCCTGTGATGGCTGGCCACCTGTAGGTGTACAGGGTCAGCCGACCTCCTGTGCTGAGTGGAACCAGCTGTGGAGAAGAGGCTATGCTGTGGGAGTAAGAACCCCGCTCCCTGCTGTGCAGGAGCCGGGGCTGGCGGCTTGGGGGTCTTCTGCCTATGGGGCCCATGCCCCTGCCCCTTGGCCTGCTGGCCCTTTTGGGGAGCAGGAGAGGCCTGATATTGAGGGTAGGATTTGTAGGCAGCATCCTTCCTCGGGAAAAAGGGCTTCTTTCCCGAGTCCTTTTTCTGAGAAGGGGCACAAGTCTTCCTGGACAGCCTTGTCCTGGTGAGAGTCTCAGTCTCGATCTCTGCAGCCTTCTCAGTCATGGGCTTACAAAAGGTTTTCACCTCGGCAGGGGACATCGACCAACTTGTCCTGCACCCATGACTCTAGGTTTGATGACTGTAGCCAGGCCTGACGGCGTGCACCAATGCTGGCCGCGGCTACCAGGGTTGAAGCCTCGAGGCTATCATAGGCTGCTCGAGAGAGAAACTTCGAGCACTCTTGAATCCCTGTTGACAAAGCCTTAAACCTCTGCAAAGGTTCCTCGGAGAGGCCAGCTGAGAACCCAGCAATCTCTTTTACCAGGTCTCATAGGTACATGCCCATGTACAGCTGGTAGGTCTGGACACGGCAAGATAGCATAGAGCCCTGGAAGCACTTTCTACCGAGAGCATCCAGGTTCCAGGCCTCCCGGCCGGGCGGCACCAAGGAGTGCATCTTCTGACTCTTCAGACGGTGCATGGCCGATTCCACAACCACGGAGTTGTGCGGTAGCTGCGCCTTTTGGAACCCAGGGCTCTTACGGACTCGATAAATGGAATCAACCCGTTTGCTAAGAACCGGCGTTGAGGCCGGTGCCTCCCACATACGGAAGAGCAGCCGTTCCAGCATCGGAGGAACCGTTATAGTAAAGGCTTCCTTCGGAGGAAAGTCATACTGGAGGGCATCGAGCTCCTTGGCTCGAGGTCCCTCCTCGGTGTCTGCAGGGAAGGCCAAGGCTTTGGCCATGTCCCTCCGAAGTCTGAGAACCAGGTATCCTCTGGGGTGGGGGGGTGGGGGGACCGTCTCCGAGGCTCAGACTCCGGTGAGTCAGAAGGGATGCACCAGGTCCGGAAGGTGTCCGGGGACTCCTCCGAGGAGGAATCAAGCGGCTCCGGCTGTGTGGGTCTCGGTGCCACCCGCCCCGACGCCGAGGGTATCGGTGTCGATGACCTCGGCCCCGCACGGGAGGTCGAGGGGGACCTTGACTGAGGATGGACTCGAGACTTCATTGACTCAAGGATCGGCTCGTTCTCCGGGGTCGACTTGGATGTCGAGGTCCCGGTGGTCGGGGCAGATGCACCGGTCAGCCCGGCGATCAGCACATGCTGTTGTTCCATGAAGGCAGCCAAGCTGCTCTCCAAGGCCGTCAACCTGAGTCCAAGCTCAGGAGACTCAGCAGCCCCCGACTCGGGCCCTGACGGCGTCGGGCCCCTGATGTCGGCTCCCCCAGAGGAGAGTCCATGAGGACAACTGCACTTATGTGACTTGGGGATTCCGTCCCCACACAAGGTAACTTGGACAGCCTCTCCGACTCCGAGAGCCCGGGGCGGCGGTAAGGGCTACGCAACCTGGCCCTCGAGGAACCAGTAGCCTCCACCGACGCCACCCTCGCGAGCTTCTTCTTCCTTCTGTGCTCCCGGGTGGGAGACTCCCTCTCAGAGGAACCCCGATGGCGCTCGGGGTCAGACTCCCGAGATGTCGAGGCCTCTGATGAAGTCCGGGCACGGCTGGATGCGGAGTCAGAGAAAATTCTCTCACATTGATGCTGACAGCTCCGAAGCACCTTCGACGACATTTTGCCACACAGGCCACGGGCCAGCGGGTCATGGTCGGGCCCGAGGCAACGAAGGCAGCAGTCATGTGTGTCTGTGAGAGACATAAGTTTCTTGCAGCGATCACACTTTTTGAACCTGCTGGCAGCCATTGGGGGAAAAAGGGCCTCTGCAAGGTCAAAAGACCGGGCTACCAGTGAAAACACAAAAAAAGCACGAACGCTAGTCATGAAGGACAAAAATCGAAAATCAAAACTCCGGACTCGATACCAGTGTACCGAGCCCAGGCAGGAAGAGGAACCGGCGTCGAACCGGATAAGACAAAGCGAAAATCGCAGATAAAAATCAACTTTTCCCAGGTGACACAAACTCACGTCTGTTGGGCTCCGTGGAAAAAGAAAGACTGAGCAAGATAGCACTTTTGGGCGGGAAGGGAACCACACAGGCGTGCTGCATTCCCAAAGGCTTTCTTTGAAAGCTAGGGAAATGCTCCACAAAGGGGCTCCGTCGGCGCCGACATCACCCATATGTGAGGACTGACTTCCTGCTTGGTCCTGGAGAAGCAAGGAAAGTGAATTCTTCCTGCTTCCACCACTTGCTGCTGCTGGGGCCAAGACATCCAAGATGGCCACAGTTCCCACTGAAAAAACCTGGGCTGCCGCCGCAGAGAATATCTCTCTGCTGTCCTGCTGAGGCGCCAATTCAGGAGAGCTCATTGCCCCCAGATCCTCACCCCAAGAACTGAGACAAACCAAGCCTTCTCTTGCCTCACACCTGCGGCACACCCCGGAACCCGAAAGCCGACTGCATCATGACCCGCATACACCGATTTGGGCATTATGAAAGCCCAAATCCTGCTCCCTCACACCCAGCCGTGCTGTGAACAAGCAAGGCAGCCAAGTGTGCCCCCCCCCCCCCCAGAAAGCCCTAAGGACCAAACCCCGGCGGGTTCCCTACCTGCACACCCACTGCCAGAAGCAGAAGGCCCGACTGAACGGGATCCTGCTGCTTGACACCAACTCCCCTTAGGCTCACTGAGGGCAACTGGCTGACTGAACGGCATGCACGTCCCAGGAGGGGTCCAGCTGCTGCTGCTACCGATGGCTAGGGAGAGCTGTGCTGGCCCTCTTGTCTGTTTCAAATTTTTTTTTTTTATTTGGGCATTGATCTGCTCCACCAAATGGTCTAGTTAGCTGTCTTGAACTATTTTAAGTTTCTCTATAAGCCAATAGTCCCTCCAGTGAAGAGCAACTGCACTGAGCTCCTTCCACCTGCTGGAGACTGAGCTGTACTGGTCTAGAGGAGGTTGTCCACTCCCTCCTTATGTGGTGACATCATAAAGTTGAAAGCTCAGTCTCCATCTGCTGGAACAGGAGCACAACCCAGAAGTCTGGCCTGGACCGGAGGGACAATATGGAAATTATGATTCAGTTTATAGGGATAGATGTGTGATGATTGTTTTTACTAGTACCAATGGGGCTATGTTTCACCAAAGCAGAAAACAGCACAGTACAATACAATATTTTATTACTTAACACATTTTTTGTTATCTTTTAAGAAAGCAATATGCTCTTGTGCATTATTAAAATTGCCAAAACACAAAAATAACCCAAGCTTCAAACCTCCGTGTATAACATTAAAACCCAAAAGTGCAATTCTTTTTCATTTTCTTTTTGTCGGAAAAGCCGATCAGAGGATACAGGAACTGTCACCCGTCCCCCACCACGGTCATTCCATTTTAATCATTGAATGCTTGAAAAACCTTCACAGCGTTACTTATCTTGCTTGACTTCAGCCAATGAGGAATTCAAAAGACACTAGGGATAATGAGAGACTTTAAATATTGTGTCATAGCTAATCCGTGAAGTTGTGCACGAATCAAACGTTTGTGTAGATCTTTTAACTCCAACACAGTAGAAGGAATTTTGTCAGTTGTAGTAGAGCCATCAAACAAGGATTGGCCCTGCCGTAGTTTGGCTAAATGATCCTCCGTATAGGCAAAGACTTCAGACGACATCTCAATGGGTAGAAAAGTTTTACAAAACAAAAAAATCACCCAGCTCAAGGCAGAGAAATACCAAAACACAAAAATAACCCAAGCTTCAAACCTCCGTGTATAACATTAAAACCCAAAAGTGCAATTCTTTTTCATTTTCTTTTTGTCGGAAAAGCCGATCAGAGGATACAGGAACTGTCACCCGTCCCCCACCACGGTCATTCCATTTTAATCATTGAATGCTTGAAAACACTTCACAGCGTTACTTATCTTGCTTGACTTCAGCCAATGAGGAATTCAAAAGACACTAGGGATAATGAGAGACTTTAAATATTGTGTCATAGCTAATCCGTGAAGTTGTGCACGAATCAAACGTTTGTGTAGATCTTTTAACTCCAACACAGTAGAAGGAATTTTGTCATTATCCCTAGTGTCTTTTGAATTCCTCATTGGCTGAAGTCAAGCAAGATAAGTAACGCTGTGAAGTGTTTTCAAGCATTCAATGATTAAAATGGAATGACCGTGGTGGGGGACGGGTGACAGTTCCTGTATCCTCTGATCGGCTTTTCCGACAAAAAGAAAATGAAAAAGAATTGCACTTTTGGGTTTTAATGTTATACACGGAGGTTTGAAGCTTGGGTTATTTTTGTGTTTTGGTATTTCTCTGCCTTGAGCTGGGTGATTTTTTTGTTTTGTAAAACTTTTCTACCCATTGAGATGTCGTCTGAAGTCTTTGCCTATACGGAGGATCATTTAGCCAAACTACGGCAGGGCCAATCCTTGTTTGATGGCTCTACTACAACTGACAAAATTCCTTCTACTGTGTTGGAGTTAAAAGATCTACACAAACGTTTGATTCGTGCACAACTTCACGGATTAGCTATGACACAATATTTAAAGTCTCTCATTATCCCTAGTGTCTTTTGAATTCCTCATTGGCTGAAGTCAAGCAAGATAAGTAACGCTGTGAAGTGTTTTCAAGCATTCAATGATTAAAATGGAATGACCGTGGTGGGGGACGGGTGACAGTTCCTGTATCCTCTGATCGGCTTTTCCGACAAAAAGAAAATGAAAAAGAATTGCACTTTTGGGTTTTAATGTTATACACGGAGGTTTGAAGCTTGGGTTATTTTTGTGTTTTGGTATTTCTCTGCCTTGAGCTGGGTGATTTTTTTGTTTTATTAAAATTGCCAGCATTTCTTCAACAATTAAATGAAATGTAGGATGAATTACTGAAATATCTTCTGAGGGGGACATATGTCTTAGGGAATATTCACTAGCTTTCATTTAGAGCCTGCACGGCAACATAATATTGAACAAATACAATTAAGGACTAAGTTCTCTTAAGTCGCAGAGCAGTTTTATTGAAAGAAGTTACACACTTATTCAATAATTAGAGTACTCAATGATATACATATATATTTTCTTCTGGAGTCTTTTGCAAGGGAAATATGCAACAAGAGAAATTGTGAAATCCTAAATTATAAAATTGTGCTGAATCAGGGTTACCTCACCATGAATAATGCTGGTCAGGGTACTGTATTCCTTCCTCTGGAGATTCTAGAGATGTTCTGTTTGCTTAAGGAGATCCTTGTCTGCAGAAAGGGTGAGGAGCAGGATTTGAAGAAGACCAGCAGCAGCAGCGCCCCACTTCCTTCGTTGCTTTTCTTTTTTATTCCTGCTCTCTTTGTACTATTTTATACCTCTTAAAGAATACAGGGATACCCTACGATGATCTCATACCTCGGCAGCTCCTTGATTGTGATACGTCTGTAGGATAGGATTAAGATGGTTAACAGTACCAGGGTGGTGGAGGGTATGAAACTGATCTTTCCTTGTATTCTGGTGAATCTGTCAGTCAGAAATTGTGTAGTCCCTTTAATCAGCTGAGAGACGAAGTTGTAGCTGTGTATTCTATTGAATCAGTCTATTGTGTATTTAACTCAGAAGTAAGAAGTTGTAGAATCCTTTTACTCAGAAGGTTAAAACTGGTCTTGACTGGATTAGGTGGCACAGGAATTGTTTCTCAGTATTCAGTTCAGCTGGCAAATTTCTCCAGTTCAGTTTTTGTATTTCAGCACAATGTAATATTCCTGAATCCAGCAAAATCAATAAGTCAGCATATCATTCTCTAGTTTTGGTATAGATATGTTGCTTGGTTATTATTGTATTTGAAGATTTAAAAGGAGAATAGCTATAATTTAAATTGCAGAGCAATGAAGAAGTTCAACAAATTTTTTTACGAGGAAAATGGGGGAAAAGAGTTTGCATTTTCAGATAATTTCTCATGTGTAGCATTTTCAAAACTAAATTACAGGATTTGCAATCAAGATTAACTATAAAATGGAGTTACTTACCTGTAACATGAGTTCTCCGTGGACAGCAGGCTAAGTCAGCCACACTCGGTGACATCATCCGACGGCGCCGAGATGGAAGCACTCTCCATAGCTCAGAAGGGCTTTTCGCCCTTCTGAGCATGGGCCAACTGGCCCCATCCCCTTGTCCGCGCCCCTAGCTAGCCAGTACATCACTAGCTGAGCCTTTTGCCGCTAGGAGGCAAGCACCAGGACGTAGGCCGACCCCTTCCCAGGGGAGGTGGGCAGGTATGTGTGGCTGACTTATCCTGCTGTCCATGGAGAACTCCTGTTACAGGTAAGTAACTCCGTTTTCTCCTAGGACAAGCAGGATGAGTCAGCCACACTTGGTGCTTCCCAAGCTGATATGCGCTGTGGTGGATGGGGGAAGGCCGAGACTATGCATCAGGACTGGCATGCGCCCTTGTGGTACTGCATGTTGCAACAACAACATGTAGGCCTGTGGTAGCGATGTACGCATGTGCAGTAGCAGCATTATGAGAGGGTGCAGTTAAACGGCACCGTACGACGGCTTGCAGTCGTGATGCACACATGTGCAGAGGGTGTGGTTACAAGGCACCTCTGTGCGGTAACAGAACTAATAAGAGAGGGGTCCCTTTTTTTTGCAGTCTGTTGTAAAACCGTTAGTGTAGCAGGATAACAGCTGCTTGGTCCAATACCAGCATTGTGGAACCTAGACATGGCCTAGATTGGTCACAGTTGGAACAGAATCCTCGTTCAGGTCCAGTATGGCATATAAGGCAGCCTTGATGTGCTACAAGGGTGGTATGAGGTTGACCTAAGCCCGCAGTGTCCGTTAGTGCAGCAAGATAACAACCTGTGTCTTTGGGGAGACATGACCTAGACTGGCCACTGTTGGAACAGAATACAGGGCTTGATGGGCCGTTCTGGCCCAGTATGGCATATAAGGCAGTTTCTGTTGTGCTACAAGGTTGGTATGAGGTTGACCTAAGCCCGCAGTGTCCATGAGTCAGTTCCGGGCCCAGGTGGCATGCAGAGGTGGCAGTCCAGATTGTTGGGGCTGCCTGGTCGACAAGAACTCACGACCCTATCCATCTCGATATGGTTACTGCATGAGGTGCACAAATTACCGCTGGTGTTCTTGGACGGTGTGTACCGGTGCCCAGGTGATATGATAGTCCCTGTTGCAAGGTCTTGGTGAGCAGGACGCGGGGAGGACGTCTGGGGATGCGTGCAATGTGTGCACGCCACTGGCCTGGCATGAGCCCCTGTCTGTATCCAGGCAGATGTAGAGTGATTTGTCCCAGGCCACAAAGAGTACCAATGGGACTCGGGTAGTAAACTGCTGCCCTAACCTCTAGGCTACTCCTCCTTTGGATGGAGCCCCTAGGGGTGTAGACCGCTGGGACTAGGTAGCCAGGCTTGTGCACTATTCAGATACAGGTATAGTCCCTAGGGATGTTGTCCGCTGGGACTGGGCAGCTCGGCTTGTGCACTGCTCAGTGTATGTCCTGGGCATACAGTTGCGTAGGGCCGTGAAGCTTTCCAGAGTATCTATGTGAGATAGCTTTCTTGGGGATCTATTCCAGATTATAATGTCATAGCCCGGCAGTGGGCTGTCAAGAGCAAGGGCCTCAAAGGGTACATATATGCGAAGGTACTGGATAGATTGCTTTGTTGACATTGATTTGATTTTTTTTTTGTATAAAAACAATCAATTGATCTATTCTCTAGTGGGAGGTTTCTGCCTTCTTCCCCATGTGGCTGGGGGGGGGGGTCTTTCAGGTGGGGTTGGGTCATCCTCCCTTCATGAGGGGAGGGAGCCAGGTTGATCACGATGTAAGTCCTCCTTGACTGGGGATGACAGAGTCTGTCCCTTTCTGCAGCGAGTGCCTGGTATCACCTGGCTATCAAAGAAAGAAGGAGCCCCTAGGCGTCAGTCAAAGTGGTCTACGTAACTTAAATTTGGTAATGTATGTTTATGTATAACTTAGATTTGGCAATGTGGTGAAGTTTAGAGTTATCCATATACCATGTTGATCCTCGGGACTGTGGTATATCAGGCATATCAATAAATAAATGAATGGTAGGGTCCTACTTGAAATGCTTGTGGCCCTTTTATGCAACCCTATGCCCGGTTGTAGTGTCACTTTGCATGGAAGTCCTTTCCCCATTTCATGCCGGCTGTTGTGGGAAAAACCTTTTCCCTTTTCATACCAGCTACTATGGCCCTTCGAAGTAGGCCCTTGCCATCTGACTTCTTGTTGGAAGGGATGACTACTGCTCCACCTTGCACCTGTGCACCCAATGGGCAAGGTTCCGAGGCATTGATGTGGCCTGTGGAGTGCCTTATTAGCAGTGTGTGTCCTGTATGTGGTCCATATACAGTCTAAGCCTGTCTTTCATCCAGGATGGACCTGTGGTCCCAAATAGGAGGGGCTGCAGGGAAGCCTTGGGTGGTAGCCATAGACCGTCTGGCCTGCCATGGTATATCTCCCCCTCCCATTGGATACTGCGTTCCAATGGGGTTCATGGTTTCAAAAACCAGGATGCTGACCCCTGCACTCATTAGGGATGAGAGCTAGTACTCTAGCCCCCAAGGTTGTTGGGAACATGCGCTGCATGATTCACAGCCGGGACCTGCAACCTGTGACCCTCTGCCCCTATACGCACCAATTGTATGTAGCGCACCACATTAAGTGGGAAACTGAAATGGGGCTTAGCGGGAATGGTTTGTGGCAGGGGTGATGTTAGAACCTGTGTTCCCTTGTGGAGCCAGTGTTACCTACTGAGACCTGCCCAGTAATAGTGAGTGATTGCTGGCCCGGTAAAGCATTTCATATGCTCTTATCACCCCTTGGCGAGGTGGTTCCTGGTCCGTTGATGGTCAGTGAATTCCCTGACCACCGAACCGATTTACTGTGGTGTGTGGCCTAGTCTCATGGCATGGGTGCAGGTCTCTTCTCTGCATCTAGAACAGGGCGGGCTCCCAGGCCGGTCAGAGCTGCAGAGTATGTTGAGGTGAGAGCTAGTCCTGGTGCTGCCAGGATAGACCAGATTCAAGTGGGAGAGCCTCAGAGGCAGAATCTTGCATGTTAATTCAACAGTCTTCCCAGGGACTCCATATTAGCCCTATGGACTCCCTAGTGGGTTCACTGAGGATGGGAGGCTGGAGGTTGACTCGAGCCGGCCATTGGATTATACTAGGGGTTTCCTAGGGTTCGCAGCTGTCTCTCCAAGTGGAGTCCGAGGCTGGAGTCAGGTCAGAGACTCCTTGTTGCAATGGTCCGTATGCTGCCGATGAGTCATCACTGTTCCATGAGGTATCCCCTCCATGGCCGGTATGTTCTGAGACTCTGCATGGTGGAATCAGGGCTGACCCTTGAGAACAGTAAGGGGTACTGCCCGCATTCAGCTTGTTATTCATCTTGGACCTCTACGCTGAAGAGAAGGGACCTCTACGCTGAAGATAATAGCCTTGTAGGCAAGAGGGAGAGGGTTTCGACCATGAGGGGCTCCGATAGTGGGCTGTGGTTGTGAAGACAACCATGAGGCTTGGGCTCAGGCCTCTGCGGTGGACCAAGTGTGTGGATGCACGAACTGGATCGCCATTTGTGCTGTTGTGCATTTCCTAATGCAGATAGCTTTTGGCCGGGTAGGCAAATGGCCCATGTGTCCATCACTGCATCTATCTGGTAGCAAAAGGTCTTGTGTATCATTTCAGCCTCGAGGAGGAGGTGAGAGAGCCCATTGTTAGAGGGGCAAGCGAGAAATAGGTTCTTCCCAATGTGAAGGCCTTGTGAGCCGGTGGCTTGGGGCCCCTTGCCATGGGCTGCTTGCGTTTGCCTTGCTTGTTGAAGCAGTAGATGACGATGTCTCATTCCCCGAGGCATCTGATCTACAATGTGCCAGTACAGGGCCAGGTGGGAGCCACTGTCTTCTTTCTGGCTAACAGGAAGGTGTAGGCTCTGTTTGTGCCTAGCATCACACACAGACCCAGTGCTGGTATGTGGCAAGATTTGACCATTTGGGGATCTGACCTTGACCCCTGACCCCGAGAGCCAGACGAGTGGCCTCCATATGGAGGGCCGATGCCTGCAGTCATGTGAACAGCCTTTAAGAGAGATTGGATTGCTTCTCACCAGGAGATGGCGCCATCCTCGGGATTCAGAGCAGGCAACTATGCATGTTGGAGCGTGATCATGCCTCTGCGCCGTGCGGCATGGCACTCCGCGCAATGATCAGCAGGGGAGAGCAGGGCTTGTTGTGATATCTGCTTGGGGCATTCAAGAGCTCCAGCAGGAGCGTCGTGAAGCTGCGGTGATGCAGTATCCCCTGGCAGCTTTCCTGCCCCGTCGAGATTCTGCCCTCCCATGCTGCTGCTCAGGTCACCACTGGCAGCAAGGGTCGGAGGCGGTTGCATGCTGTTCGGGAGCAGGAGCCTCGACACGATTTGCCCTGTAGGTGATCCGCTGTAGCTGGGCATTATGCGTATATAGATAAAGTCCATTCTATATCGCTCCCTGTATTTCTTCAGCACAATGTAAGGTGCTATTAGACACTCACATCCTTGAAAGTTTCCTTGTCATCGAACAGCGCTGAAGGTTCCAGCGTGATCGCCGATGCCAACAGTTTGCCGGAGACCCAATGAAGCGAACGGCCAAGCGTGCGATGTGCGACTTACTCATGTGGGAGTTCAGCGCCGATGTGCGTTAATCCGCCCGCACTTTCCACGCTCGGGCTTCCTCCGGATCATGCGGCCTGCCCCGGGTGACTCTGGCACTGTGAGCTCCAGCGCTGTGAAGTTGCTCTGCATGGACGGGGGCCCGCAGATCGGCACAGCACCACCCCTGGACTCCCTGATGTCATGGTGCCAGCCAATGGTGCCGTGGGGGTGGAGCCTGGCCCCAAAGAGTCACAAAAAGGAAAGGCTACTCCTCTTCATGGAGCCAATGGTTCTGATCATCATGGCACCAGCCAATGGGGCTGTGGGTGGGGCGGAGCCCGATCCCGTCGCCATGGAGCCAATGGTGCCGCTCGTGGCCAGCCAGTGGAGCCGAGGGGGCAGAGCCTGCAGTCCTCACGTCTTCATCATGGCGGCAATCAGTAGTGAGCCCACCTCCTGGGCAGGAACTCCGGGGCGGCTGCAGGTTTCCGAAGCTTTTGCCACTGGGGATGGAGGCCCCGAGGCCCATCCCGCGTGGCGGCGGCAGAGGGGAGAATCCCACGAGGTCGGAGTAGGGCGGCCGCAGCCCACAGGGCAGCAGCCAGGGCACTCACAACAAGGCTGGTGGTGGGCTGGTTTGGCTTTGGAAGCCTGCCACTGGGGATGGAGGCCCTGAGGCACATCCCAAGCGGCTGAGGCGGCATTCATGGATCCCACGTGGCAGCATGCTCCCACTTGCTCAAACTCAGGATCTTCATTAGCGGCCGAAGGGCACCCAATGCAGCATGTTCCCACTGCTCAATTCAGGAAGGATCTTCATTAAGCCCAATGCTGAGGCTGCGAGCACATGGCTGGGAGCAAGTGTTTGACCCAGCAGTACCGGAACGGACCTGCAAAGACAAGAAGCATCGGAGAAGCGTTAGAGATGTATGAAATAAGTAAGGAGGGATTCCTCTTTAAATGAAATCAGAATTAGTGTAATTTTGGTGGAGAGTAGAGGGGTCCATCTTGCTGGCAAGGCGGAAGAACTAAAACTGGCTAGCTAGGGGCGGGCAAGGGGGTGGGGCCAGTTGGCCCATGCTCAGAAGGGCGAAAAGCCCTTCTGAGCTATGGCGAGTACTTCTGTCTCGGCGCCGTCGGATGACGTCACCGAGTGTGGCTGACTCATCCTGCTTGTCCTAGGAGAATTATGATTGCTGTATCAATATTTAGTCAATGCTAAGAATGAATACAAGCTCATAAAAATACCAAAGGTTGGAAGTGCTGCAACACCCAATTTTGGGATCTCTTGAGGTAGATGCTTTAGGGGGCAGTGGCAGGCTCAGCGGTCTGATGAAGTGTAAGGTTGTGTTAAGTGCTAGGGTCATAGATCTGCTAAGTGTGATGGGGATTGATGCCAGGCTCCAGCTGCTTCTGCTGCAGGATCTGTGCACATTATTTGGCCGAAGTAGGCAAATGTGGCAGATGGGAGAGCCGGTGATTGTGCCTAGCGCAAGCTGCCAGGACGCCTTCATTGTTATTCGTATCTAGACTCATTTTTTTCCCTCAGCTGGGATGGTAGTGGTACAGTCTGTGGCCACCTAAAGCCACTGGATTTGCATTTCAGCCTTGGGAGAGGAGGGTCTCTGGTGACAGGGAGAAGGCAGCTATGCTGTAAGAGCCCTGCACTAGTGCATCACAGCTGCAGGCCTCACAGGTGCTATTGCTGATCTTTGTCAACGAACCCAAAAAACACTCCATGCTAATCAAATAGGCTATGGTGAATTCATAAGGCAAACATTTTTTTTTTCAAACGAGGAAAGGAGGTCTCAGAATTGTCGGGCAACACACCGGCATGTAGGAAAACCCATATGCCACCGCCCTAATACATCAATGACCAGTCCTCCCTCTACTCCAAAATACACAAATTGTATCCATCAACATATGCAATATTCAATGACAGCAAAAAGAGATCATATCAACTTTAACTTAACTTGCACAAAAGAATCTTGAAGAGCGATAGGATCTGCCATGTCCCCAATGCCTCACTCCGGCACCCTTCAAGCGTTTCACAGCGTTTTTTTTTAGATCGACTGGCCATGGTGAAGAGATTCCGGGTTGTGTGTGCATTGTTGCATGGTGTTGCTGTGGGTGTCTAATCTTTTCCCCTGATAAAGCATTATAGCGAAATGCTTGAAGGGAGACGGAGTGAGGCGTTAGGGATATAGCAGATCCTATCGCTCTTCAAGATTCTTTTGTGCAAGTTAGAGTTGATATGATCTGGTTTTGCTGTCATTGAATACTGCTTAGTGTGGAGTGTTTTTTGGGTTCTTTGACAGAGTTTTCACTCCGGAAGTGACCTTTTTGTATTATTGCTGAGCTTTGGCACAGACATGTACTCTTTTTTTTCTTAGCATCTGGCAAAATATTTAATTCTGCAGGGTGCAGAATAATTCTGAAGCTTGGGATGAATGCCATAGTGGCTGGAAGCAGGTTGTTGATCTAATGAGGGCAAGGAGGGGACAGATACTGCAGATCCACAGGCAGAGGTGGGCTTTGGCTTCATCTCTAAAGCTTTAGAACAAGTGGGGAGAGGTGTCTTGGGATAGTGAGATGGGTGGGTTTAGGTACTAGAAATGTCATCTGTGTCAAACCATCAGCAGTGAACCAGCTCTCAAATGTCACCAACTTTGCATTTAACTATTTCTCTGTTGCAGAAATAGCTAAATGGATCCAGAGGATACAGTTTTTACCCATTCCCTCCAGAGGATTTCCAGATCAGCTTTAAACTTCTGCAGTTGCTGTGAGGCTCAGATATCAGAGCAGCACATGAAAGGAAAGGGGAAGAGGGAGCAAAGGAGGCTCCAAAAGCATGTGACATGTTTCTTTTTACAACATTAAAGTCAGATCCGTAAGATCAGATGGATCTCATCCACCAGATTGGACTTTAACACAGAAAAACAAACACATCAACTGAATAAGTTTTTCAATGGCACCTGTGCTCCCTACAGCTGCACAACTTTAAAGCAACAGTCACCAGGGATACAAGTTTAAATCCCCATCATGCCGCTGTCAAAACATTCAGCTCCAGGGCACAAGTTTAAATGCTCATTTAAATCTACATCAGGACAGCATTTAAATCACACCAGTCCCCATTTAAATCCCACTCCTTTATGTTCTTATGATCTCCTAGGTTTGCAGCAGTAAAGCTGATCACGTCTGAGGGAAGACAGTCTTCCCTTGGACATATGGACAGGAGCCCCTCTTCTGGTCTCCCATAGGAGCAAGTCAGTCAGTCACAGCATAATCAACAAGTCCTGAATTATCCCCAGCTGAGGACTGTGATTACAATGACTGGACAGAACAGGGAGGGGCTATAAAACAGGAGATAAAAATTCCTTGATAGTTGTGAATAAATATCATGATGTCAATTCCAAGTCCCGCCTCAGATTTAGCTAGAAGACCAAATAAGCAAAAAGAAACTAATGGGCCAAAAAATAAACATAATACATAAATTAATTTTAAAACCTAACAAGAGAACTGATAGTTTCAAAGGCACTAAAATTCTATGCTGGAGAAATCCCTTGGGCTGTCATGTGACAGAAGTCTGTGCAGCCAAGGGAAAACAATTGTATAAGCTAAGCATGCAAAGTTATACTCGACTCTCCAAGGTATTTCTTACCATTGTCTACTATCTTTTCCACAGTACTTGATCTTTGGTAAAACACAGATGCTCAACTGTAGCAGGATTTTTTTTTTAAAGTTGCTTCAAGTCAATTCTGACTCCTGGCAATCCAACAACTCCTGTGTTTTCTTGGCAAGGTATGACTGGAAGTAGATTGCCAGGCCTTTTCTTTCAAGGCAACGTAGGGTAAAGTGACTTGCCCACGGCCACAAGGCGTGCCGTGATTAGGTGTCAGCAGTTCCCAAAACTGAGGAGGTTACTAGCGTTCAACAACCTACTCTGCTCAAGGAAATTTCTACTAAAGCACCAAAAAGAAAGTAACTTTGCTTTAAAAATATACAAAAACCACTTTTAAGAGCTCCCAGTCAGAGAGCTAGCAATTTAATAAAAATAAACCCTCAAATCCTTACTATTGGTTGATCTGTAGAGCCGCTGTTAGGAAACAAATAAAACAAAGGATATTATAATGTCTCTGTATCGTTCCATGGTGGGACTGCACCTTGAATACTGTGTGCAATTCTGATCGCTGTATCTTAAAAAGGATATAGAGTTATTAGAAAAGGTACAGAGAAGAACCACCAAAATGGTAAAGGGGATGGACGGATACCTCTATGAAGAGAGGCTGAAAAGATTAGTGCTCTTCAACCTGGAAAAGAGACGGCTGAGGGGAGATATGATAGAGGTCTATAAATTAATGAATGGAGTGGAACGGGTAAACTTAGATCGATTGTTTACATCATCAGAATATAGAAAGACTAGGGGACATGCAATGAAGCTACAGAGTAACCTATTTAAGACTAATAAGAGAAAATATTTTTTCACTCAACATGTAATCAAACTCTGGAATTTGTTACCAGAGGATGTAGTAAAAGCTATTAGCGTAGCTGGGTTTAAAATTGGTTTGGACAAGTCCCTGGAGGAAAGGTCCATAAACCATTATTAAAAGGGAAATGCTTGTATTGGGTCCCTCAGTGCTTGACCCAATACAAGCATTGAGGAACCTGTGTTTTTTTGGGAAACTGCTAGGTACTTATGACATAGATTGGCCACTGTTGGAAACATTGGTCTACCCAGTATGGCATATCTTATGTTCTTATATTTACTGAATTGGTTTGCAAACTAGACTCCAGTAAATGTAGAAGATACTCAAATAGTTTGTGTGGGACAGGAGAAAGGATCACACCTCTTCCATTTAAATTCATATGACCTCAAAGTGGAATCTCTCCTGGAAACCAGGACAACAGTGGTTATGCTAACTGGCAGATTCAAAGAGGATAGAGTTAGCCTCTTAATATCCAAGCTGTGAGGGCTAGGGATTTGATGTTGGGTGAAATAGCGTCCCTCAATCCTGTGGGATTAGGATTGGCAAATCACCTAACTGGATAGCTTCCTTTACAGACAGATCCAGAAGCATAGGACACCATGGTTTTACAGGTCAGTAGGACACTATGAGGATCATGTGCTCTTGTGCACAGAAGACTCCTTCAATTAAGGAGGAAGGCATTCAAGGCTAGTTTGCCATACGTCCATCTCCTGGCAGAGAACAGAGATGCTTGCCTGTTCTGCGGAGTGGTGAATAGACATATTGAGGTGGGTGCCCCACTCTCAAAAAATCAGCTTCCCAACACAGGAGGTACAACTCTGTTTCTCCCTGCTTGTTGATGTAGTATATGGCTATTTGGTTGTTTGCAGGGGTCATCACAATTTGATTGGCCAACCGATCTTTGAAAGCCTTTAGAGTGATCCCAATGATTATCAATTCCAGGAACATAAGAACATAAGATATGCCATACTGGGTCAGACCAAGGTCTATCAAGCCCAGTATCCTGTTTCCAACAGTGGCCAATCTAGGTCATATGTACCTAGCAGTTTCCCCAAGAGACACAAGTTCCACAATGCTTGTACTGGGTCAAGCATTGATATCTTCGGTCACTTCTTAATAATGGTTTATGGACCTTTCCTCCAGGAACTTGTCCAAACCTTTTTTAAACCCAGCTACACTAACAGCCTTTACTACATCCTCCAGTAACAAATTCCAGAGTTTGATTACATGTTGAGTGAAAAAATATTTTCTTTTATTAGTCTTAAATAGTTTACCCTGTAGCTTCATTGCATGTCCCATAGTCTTTCTATATTCTGATAACGTAAACAATCGATCTATGTTTACCTGCTCCACTCCGTTCATTAATTTATAGACTTCTATCATATCTCCCCTCAGCCGTCTCTTTTCCAGGTTAAAGAGCCCTAACCTTTTTAGCCTTTCTTCATAGGAGTATCCTTCCATCCCCTTTACCATTTTGGTGGCTCTTCTCTGAACCTTTTCTAAAATCGCTATATCCTTTTTAAGATACGGTGACCAGAATTGCACACAATATTCAAGGTGCGGTCTCACCATGGAACGATATAGAGGCATTATAATATCTTTTGTTTTATTTTCCATTCCTTTCCTTATCATACCTAGCATTCCATTTGCTCTCTTGGCCGCCGCTGCACACTGGGCCGAGGGTTTTAACATGGTATCCACAATGACGCCTAATCTTTTTCCTGGGTGGTGGTTCCTAATGTGGAACCTTGCATCGTGTAACCATAGTTTGGGTTGTTCTTCCCTAGGTGCATAACCTTGCACTTGTCCACATTAAATTTCATCTGCCATTTTGATGCCCAGTCTTCCAATTTATCAAGATCCTCTTGCAATTTTTCACAATCCTCTTGGGTTTTAACAACTTTAAATAGTTTTGTGTCATCTGAAAATTTGATAACCTCACTCGTTATTCCACTTTCCAGGTCATTTATGAATATGTCAAAAAGCAGCGGACCCAGCACAGAGCCCTGGGGTACATCACTATTCACCTTTCTCCATTGGGAAAATTGGCCATTTAGCCCTACCCTCTGCTTTCTATCTTTTAACCAGTTCCTGATCCACAATAGTACACTGCCTCCTATACCATGACTCTTTAGATTTGCCAAAAGTCTCTCATGAGGGACCTTGTCAAAGGCTTTCTGAAAGTCCAGATTCACAATATCAACCGACTCACCTTTGTCCACCTGTTTATTCACTCCTTCAAAAAAACATAACAGATTAGTAAGACAAGATCTTCCTTGTCTAAAGCCATGTTGGCTGTCTCCCATTAGGTCATGACTATCTACATGCTGAGTAATTTTATTCTTTATGATGGTTTCTACCATTTTTCCCGGTACTGATGTCAGGCTCACCGGTCTGTAGTTTCCCGGATCACCCCTAGAACCCTTTTTAAAAATTGGTGTTACATTGGCGATCCTCCTATCTTCAGGTATTAGAGATGATTTTAATGATAGTTCACAGATTACTGATAGCAGGTCTGCAATCTCATATTTCAGTTCTTTCAACACCCTTGGATGTATACCATCCGGCCCAAGTGATTTGCTACTCTTCAGTTTATCTAATAGTTGTAAGACATCTTCCCGATGTATCCATATTTCCTTCAATTCTTCCGCACCTTTAAATACCACTTTAGTCATGGGTAACATCCCTACATCTTCCTCAGTAAAGACCGAAGCAAAGAATTCATTCAGTCTCTCCGCTATCGCCTTGTCGCCTCTTAGTGCTCCTTTAACCCCTTTATCATCTAATGGACCAACTGACTCTCTCACAGGTTTTTTGCTACGAATGTACTTGAAAAGGTCTTTATTTCGCGTTTTTGCTTCCGCAGCAAGCTTCTTCTCAAATTCTCTCTTTGCCTGCCTTATCAATGCCTTGCATTTGACTTGCCAGTGCTTGTGCTGTTTCCAGGTTTCGTCGTTTGGCTCTTTTTTCCATTTCCTGAAAGATGCTTTTTTGGCAACAACAGCCTCTCTGACCTCACCTTTAAACCATGCTGGCAGTTTTTTTGGACTTCCTTCCACTTTTCTTAAAGCGTGGAATACAGCTGGTCTGGGCTTCCAAGATAGTATTTTTCAACACCACCCAAGCTTGATGTACATCTTTAACCTTTGCAACTGCTCCTTTTAGTTTTTTTCTTAACTGTTTTCCTCATTTTATCATAGTCTCCCTTTCGAAAGTTAAAAGGTAGTACTGTGGATTTCCTTACTATCCCTCCTCCACTAATTAAATCAAAGACGATCATGCTATGATCACTATTGCCAAGTGGCCCCAACACTCTTATCTCTTGCACTAGATCTGGTGTTCCACTAAGGACTAGGTCTAATATGGCTTCCCCTCTGGTCGGTTCATGA
Organism: Ichthyophis bannanicus; assembly: GCA_033557465.1. Classification (NCBI taxonomy): domain Eukaryota; kingdom Metazoa; phylum Chordata; class Amphibia; order Gymnophiona; family Ichthyophiidae; genus Ichthyophis; species Ichthyophis bannanicus. The sequence goes on from CM066032.1 coordinate 648,471,895, forward strand.
ACCAGCTGCTCCAAGAAGCAGTCATTTATTTCATCTAGGAACTTTATCTCCCTAGCATGTCCTGACGTGACACTGACCCAGTCGATACCGGGGTAATTGAAATCACCCATTATTATTACTGCGCTGTAACTTTTGTTAGCTTCCTTGATTTCTTTGAGCATTTCATCATCCATTTGGTCATTCTGGCCAGGGGCTCGATAGTACACCCCCACTGCCATTGCCTTCCCCCTTTTATATGGAATTTCAATCCATATAGATTCTACAGCAGATTTTGTTTCCTGCAAAACTTTAATCCTTTCTGAGTCAATGCCCTCTCTAACAGAGTGCAACCCCTCCAACAATTTAATCAGCTCTATTCATTACGATATAGTTTGTACCCAGGTATCACAGTGTCCCACTGGTTGTCCTCCTTCCACCATGTCTCTGATATTCCAATCATATCTAACCTTTCATTTAGTGCTATATATTCTAACTCTCCCATCTTATTCTTTAGACTTCTAGCATTTGCATACAAGCATTTTAGAGAATGTATTTTATTCATGTTAATTTGGCTATTGTTAGACATGGGTAAATTGGGATCTTTAAGCTGGTGAAGACTCCCATGGGAGATCATAGACCCTGAGTGTGGAAACCATATACATGGGTTCCCCAGCCCAATCTGGATGCATCTGTTGTATGTACTTTTTGATAGTGAGGAATTTGGAAGGGCATTCCTTTTGTCAGATTGGAATGTACCATTCACCAGCTCAGAGTCCTGGAACAGAACTGTGACAGAAACGATGACTCGGAGCCTTGAATGTCCTGTATCCACTGCATGCTCAAGATCCATTGAGCCTGTCTGATCATGAGACATGCCAAGGGAGTTGTGTAAACCACCAATGCCATGTGGCCCAATATTCTCAACGTGATTCTTGCTAATATCTGCTGATTGGGAAGTAACTATACCTGGCTATACTTTATTCAGAAAGGACAGGGTAGGAAGAAGGGGAGGAGGAGTGGCACTATAAGTAAAAACTACTATTAAAGCTTTGGAATTACAGAGCTTAAAAGGGAGAGGAGGCACTGTGGGTTAAACTAGAAAGAGGGAAAGAGAAATCTATTTGCATTGGTGTGATATACAGACCTCCCTCACAAGAGGAAGAGGTGGACAGAGAGTTAATTGAAGACATACGCAGCATTGCTAGGAAAGGGGAAGTGCTACTGATAGGAGATTTCAATATGCCAGATGTTGATTGGCACATTCCTGCTGCAGTATCATCTAGATCCTAGATTCTCTACAGGGAGAACTAATCAGGCAACTGGTAACAGACCCCACATGTGAAGGGGCCATACTGGACTTGGTGCTTACCAATGGTGAAAGTGTTTCTGATGTTGTAGTGGGAGATCATTTTGCATCCAGTGATCACCAGATGGTGTGGTTCAGTATTAGGACTAGGGCTGTTAGAATCCATTCAAAGGTGAGGATCTTAGACTTTAGGAAGACTAACTTTGCCAAGATGGGCCAATACCTCAGGGAGTCGTTAGTGGGATGGGAACAGCTGGGGGATGTAGAAAAACAGTGGGCAAAACTGAAAGGGGATATTTTAAGGGCAACCAACCTTTTTGTTAAAATGGTAAATAAAGGTAAAAGGAAAGGAGACCGCTATGGTTTTCGAAAGAAGTAGCTGAAAAAGTGAAGAAAAAGAGGGAGGCCTTCATGAAATACAAGAGATCACAGAGAGAGGAAGACAGGCATCTGTATTTGGAAAAACGTAGAGAAGCTAGCAAAGTAGTCAAGAAGGCAAAGATTCAAAAGGCAAAGATTTAAAAGGAGGAGGAAACAGCCAATGCAATAAAATGGGGGGGATAAGACATTTTTCAGATATATTAGTGAGGAGAGGGAGGGAAAAAGTGGTATTGTCAGACTCTAGGGTGCAGGGGAGGAATATGTAGAAGCTGATAAGGATAAAGCGGAATTGTTTAACAAATATTTTTGTTCCGTGTTCACAGATGAAGAAACAGGAGCAGGACCTCAGAAAACACCCACAAATAGGAACAGAAGCGAGGGACATCTTGAACAATTTTCATAAGACTGTGTTCATGAGAAACTAGCTCAACTTAAAGTAGACAAAGCGATGGGACCAGATGGGATACACCCTAGAATACTGAGGGAACTTGGGGACGTTCTAGCAGCTCCACTGACTGACCTTTTCAATGCCTCGTTGGAGTCGGGAGTGGTGCCAAAGGACTGGAGAGAGGTTCATGTGGTGCCTTTACACAAAAGCGGATGTAAGGATGTGGTTGAAAACTACAGGCCGGTTAGTTTAACTTCGGTGGTGAGTAAATTATTGGAAACGCTGCTGAAAAAGAAAATAGTGAGGTTTCTGGAGTCCAGCGGATTACAGGATCCGAGGCAGCATGGATTCACCAGAGGCAGGTCTTGTCAGACAAATCTGATTGATTTCTTTGACTGAGTGACCAGGGAGTTGGACCGAGGGAGAGCCCTAGATGTGGTGTATTTAGATTTCAGTAAAGCCTTTGACACTGTTCCTCACAGGCGACTTATAAACAAATTGAGCACCCTAGGGATGGACCCTAAAGTTACTGCTTGGGTTAGAAATTGGTTGGGTGGGAGGCAACAGAGTACAAGTAAATGGAGCTCACTCTGAGGAGAAGGATGTTACCAGTGGTGTGCCCCAGGGATCTGTCCTTGGTCCGATTCTTTTTAACATCTTTGTTAGTGATATAGCGGAAGGGCTGTCGGGTAAGGTTTGCCTTTTGCAGATGATACCAAAATCTGCAATAGAGTAGACACCCAGGAAGGTGTAGATAACATGAGGAGGGATCTAGCTAAGCTTGAAGAATGGTCTAGAATTTGGCAGCTGGGATTCAATGTTAAAAAAATATAAGGTCATGCATTTGGGCTGCAGCAATCCAAGGGAGCAATATAGTATATGGGGTGAAGTACTTTTGTCCACTAAAGAAGAGCGGGACCTAGGCGTGGTGGTGTCTGATGAACTTAAAGTAGCTAAATAGGTAGAAAATGCGATGGCAAAAGCTAGAAGGATGCTTGGGTGCATACGGAGAGGAATGGCTAGCAGAAAAAAGGTGATAATGCCTCTGCAAAAGTCTTTGGTGCGACCTCATTTGGAGTATAGTGTGCAATTCTGGAGACTGCACCTTCAAAAGGAAGTGAACAGGATGGAGTCGGTGCAGAGGGTGGCTACTAAAATGATTAGTGGTCTTCATTATAAAGCGTATGAGGACAGACTGAAGGATCTTATTATGTACACTTCAGAGGAAAGGCGGGATAGAGATGATATGATTGAGATGTTTAAATACCTCCGTGGCATAAATGTTCAGGGAGAGAGCTTCTTTCAATTGAAAGCAAGTTCTGCTACGAGGGGACATGGGATGAGGGTGAAGGGAGATAGATTCAGGAGTGATATGCGGAAATATTTCTTTACGGAAAGAGTAGTGAATCCGTGGAATAGTCTCCCAGTGGAGGTGGTAGAGATGAGGACAGTAACTGAATTCAAAAAAGCACGGGACAAACACAGAGGATCTCTAAAGGTAAAACGGGGACTGTTGTAGTTGTTGATATGGAAGGACAGACTATATAGGCCATGTAGTCTTTTTCTGTCATATTTCTATGTTTCTATGATTCTTCCATACACTCTCCACAGTGAATCTTGGTGAATCTTTCTTGTAGAAGAACAGCTTCTGCCAGAATCATATCTAGCAGAGCTCTTATGAATTCCATTAGCCGTGACAGGCTTAGATTGGATTTGGGATAATTTATGACAAATCTTAGCAACTCCAACAACCGGATGGTAATGCATACGGATTCTTGAGCTCCTTTTTGAGATGTGTTCTTGACCAGTCTTCTGAACAGGGAAACACATTCACATCTCGCTTGCATAGATATTTATCTTTATCTTATTTTACACTTGATATACCACCCACGCCATGGGATTATCTTTATTGACACATTTAATATACCGCACTTTACCAGTGGCACCAGAGCGGTGTACAATAACAAAATAGATAGGCTGCTGAAAAAGAAAAGGAACGCCAAAATAATGAAGAAACAGGAAAGAGAGGAGAGAGAGTAAAGTGACAGGTAAACAATGAGGGCGACAAAGTAAAATGTTATAGACATACAGGATCAGCGGGGTGGGGGGGGGGGGAGAGGGGAGCAGGAGGGGGGAAAGGTTAAAGATTAGGGCGGTTTACAATAAAACACTGTAACTACCGCAAGATAAAGCGTAGTTACTCACCTGTAACAGGTGTTCTCCAGGAGCAGCAGGAATCAGTCCTCACTTATGGGTGACGTCGGCGCCGACGGAGCCCTCGCGGAGCAATTTTCCCCAGCTTTCAAAGAAAGCCTTTGGGAATTGCAGCGCGCATGCGCGGTCCTCTTCCCGCCCAAGGGTGCCATCTTAGCCAGTCAGATGACATAGCTAAAAAAGACAGCATAAAAATTTGCAAAAAAGTAAAGCAGACGATTGCAACTCCAAGGGGAGGAGGGAGGGTTGTGAGGACTGATTCCTGCTGCTCCTGGAGAACACCTGTTACAGGTGAGTAACTACACTTTCTCCAGGACCAAGCAGGAAGTCAGTCCTCACTTATGGGACTCCCAAGCTTAAGGCTACCGGAGACCCTAAGCACAAAAATGAGCTCCCTCTAGCTCAGCAGCACAGAAGGAAAGGATCTTCGCTGAATTATTACCCACCGGTAGCCCACATCCGGGATGGAGGGTAGGAGTTGCTCAGACCTCAAAGATATTACGGAGGACTGCCTGTCCGAAAGCACTGTCCCTGCGGGACTCCCTCTCGAGACAGTAATGGACCGCAAAAGTCTGGCTCGAAGACCAAGTAGCGGCCCGGCAGATGTCTGCCAGCGGAACAGAGCGGAGGTAAGCCACTGACGTGGCCTTTGCCCGAACGCAATGAGCCGTGACTCGACCGTCCAAGGAGAGTCCGGCTGCCCCATAAGCCCAAGTGATACAGTCTGCAACCCAGATGGACAGCGTACGCTTGGAGACCGGGAGCCCCAATTTATTGGGGTCAAAAGACACAAAAAGCTGAGCAGCTTTACGGTGTTCCCGCGTACGGTCAAGGTAGAAGTTCAAAGCCCTTCTACAGTCCAGTGTATGGAGGACCGTTTCAGCTCGGCTGGAGTGTGGTCTGGGAAAGAAGGTTGGAAGTACCACCTCCTGATTGATGTGAAAGGGGGAGACCACTTTTGGAAGAAATTTTGGGTGAGTCCGTAGGACTACCCTATTTTTGTAGAACCGAGTGTAAGGGGGATCAGACACGAGGGCCTGCAATTCACTTACGCGTCTAGCGGAAGTGAGGGCTATCAAGAACAGTGTTTTCCAAGAAAGAAAACGGAGAGAACAGGTAGCCATAGGTTCAAAAGGCGGACAGGTGATCCGCTGTAAAACCACATTCAGGTCCCAGTCAGGCGCTGGCGGGCGCAGAGGTGGTTTAAGTAGAAGGAGACCTCGGAGAAACCTCGCTACAAGAGGGTCGCTGGAAAGAGGTCTGCCGTCCACCGGCACATGATGTGCTGAAAGAGCACTGAGGTGAACTTTGACGGAGTTGGACTTAAGTCCCAGATTAGAGAGGTAGAGCAAGTACTGCAGGATCACCGACACCGGGCAGGAGAAGGGATCCTGAGACTGTTGGCCACACCAAACGGAAAAGCGGCGCCATTTAAGGGCGTAGCATTTGCGGGTAGAAGGTCGCCGAGAAGCTAGGACGACCTCCTCCACTTCTGCCGGCAGGAGAAGGGGAGCGAGGACTACCCTCTCAGCAGCCAGGCCATCAGGTTGAGAGACCTGAGGTTGGGGTGTAGCAGAGACCCCTGATCCTGAGTGAGGAGATCTGGTTGTAACCCCAGAGGGAATGGATCCTCCACCGCTAATTGCAGCAGGAGCGGAAACCACGGCTGTCTGGGCCAGCGAGGGGCCACCAGGATCATGAGGGCTTTGTCTCGGAGAACCTTGAAAAGAGTCCGAGAGACTAGCGGGATGGGAGGGAAAGCGTACAGAAGGCTCCCCGACCATGAGAGTAGAAAAGCGTCCGCCGCAACCCGAAGGGGGTGTGGCTGACGAGAGCAGAAGCGAGGAAGTTGCCGGTTGTGAGGACTGGCAAAGAGATCCATCGTGGGGAGGCCCCACTTTAGAAAGAGCTTCTGAACTACCAAGGGATCCAGACGCCACTCGTGCGGCTGGAGGATCCTGCTGAGTTTGTCCGCCAGGTAATTCTCTTGGCCTGGGAGATAAACTGCCTTGAGGAGAATGCCGTGACTGATGGCCCAAGAGCAGAGCTTCTGCGCCTCCCGGCAGAGGAGGAAGGAGCCCGTGCCCCCCTGCTTGTTCACGTAGAACATGGCAACTTGATTGTCCGTCTGGACAAGGACGGACTGGTGAGAAGTCAGGTGGGAGAAGGCCTTGAGAGCCAGGCGGATCGCCCTGAGCTCCAGGAAGTTGATCTGCTGAGCAGACTCCCACGTGGTCCAGAGGCCCTGAGTGCGTGCCCCTTGGCAATGCGCTCCCCAGCCCAGGAGGGATGCATCTGTTGTCAGCACCCGGGCCGGCTGAGGTGACTGGAAAGGCATTCCGCAGATCAGGTTCGGCTGCTGAAGCCACCACCGGAGAGACGAGATCAGCGGCTCGGAGACGCGCACTAGGTCTGCTAGGCCGCCTGTGGCTTGTCGCCACTGCTGGCGGAGACACCATTGAGCAGGCCGCATATGCAGGCGGGCATTGGGGGTCACATGGACGGTGGAAGCCATATGGCCGAGTAGTCTCAGGAAGCGCCTGGCGGAGACCAGGGGCTGGCTGCGAAAACGGTCGGCTAGGTCCATGAGCCGTTGAGCCCTGTCGAGCGGTAGGTACGCTCGTGCCTGAGGAGTGTGCAGCCTTGCGCCGATGAACTCGAGATCCTGTGAGGGGAGCAAAGTGGACTTTGCGAAGTTTATAACAAAGCCCAAGTGCTGCAGAAGAGTCACCGTGCGGCGCGTGGCGTTGGTGACCTCCAGAGCGGACGCTGCTCTGATGAGCCAGTCGTCGAGGTACGGAAAGACATAGAGGCCGTGAAGCCGGAGATGGGCCGCCACCACCGCGAGACATTTTGTGAAGACTCGCGGTGCGGAGGACAGGCCAAAGGGCAGTACTCTGTACTGGTAATGATTTCCTGCCACCACAAACCTTAGGTATTGTCGGTGGCTTGGGTGGATGAGGATGTGCGTGTAGGCATCCTTTAGATCCAAGGAGCATAGCCAATCTCCCTGCTGGAGGTAGGGCAGAAGGATTCCAAGGGTAAGCATCTTGAACTTCTCTCGCACGAGGAACTTGTTGAGGTTGCGCAGGTCCAGGATGGGTCTGAGGCCTCCTGTTCTCTTTGGTATCAGAAAATACCTGGAGTAAAAGCCTTGACCTTTCAGGTGGTGGGGCACCGGTTCCACCGCCTGTTCCTGTAGAAGACCTGCTAACTCCTGAAGGAATAATTCCCTGTGCAGAGGGGGTCGTGGAGGTTCTCCTGGAAAAAAGGAGGGAGGGACCTGGTGGAAGTGGAGAAGATAGCCTTCCCGCACGACTTGAAGCACCCAGGCATCTGAGGTGATGCTGGACCACCTGTGGGCGAAGTGAACCAGCCGGCCTCCGGTGCTGGGAGGAACCAGCGGGGGGGGAGAGGCTATGCTTAGTGAGTCAAAAACCCCCACCCTGCTGAGCAGGGGCTGGTGGTGCAGGCTTGGGGGCTTGCTGCCTACGGGACCCGTTACCCCGTCCCTTGGCCTGCTGGCCCTGTTGGGGAGCTGCAGGGGCCTGATAAAGGGGGTATTGTTTGTAGGCAGCCGCCTTCCTCGGGTAAAAGGACTTCTTTCCCGAGCCCTTCTTTTTCTGGGAAGGGGCGGAGGTCTTCCTAGAAAGCCTAGTCCTGGTGAGAGTCTCCGTCTCAATTTGTGCAGCCTTTTCAGCCATGGGTTTGCCAAAGAGGTTTTCGCCTCGGCAGGGGACATCGACCAACTTGTCCTGCACCCAGGGCTCGAGGTCAGATGACTGAAGCCAAGCCTGTCGGCGGGCACCGATGCCGGCTGCGGCCACTCGAGCCGACGCTTCAAAGCCATCGTAGGCTGCTCGGGATATGAATTTTGAGCATTCCCGAATACCAGTGGACAAGGCCAGGAACCTCCGCAAGGGTTCCTCGGACAAACCAGCGGAGAATCCGGCTAGCTCTTTAGCCAGGTCTCGGAGATACATGCCCATGTATAGCTGGTAGGTCTGGACACGACACGCAAGCATAGAGCCCTGGAAACACTTCTTGCCAAGGCCATCCAGGTTACGGGCCTCCCTGCCAGGAGGCACCGAGGAGTGCATCTTCTGGCTCTTAAGACGATGCATAGCCGATTCCACTACCATGGAATGGTGTGGCAGCTGTGCTTTTTGGAAGCCAGGGCTCTTGCGGACTCGATAGATAGAATCGACCCGCTTGCTCAGGACCGGCGAGGTGGCCGGACTCTCCCACATGCGGAAGAGTAGTCGTTCCAGCATGGGAGGAACCGGTACAGTAAAGTGTTCCCTTGCGGGAGAGTCATACTGGAGGGCGTCGAGCTCTTCGGCTCGAGGCTCCTCCTCGGGGTCCGCAGGGAAGGCCAAAGCCTTGGCCATATCCCTGACGAAGTCCGAGAACCGGGCATCCTCCGGGGGGGACTGCTTCCGAGGCTCGGACTCCGGTGAGTCCGAGGGGACACACCGAGTCCGGAAAGAATCAGGCGACTCTTCCTCTTCAGACTCCCAGACCGACTCCGACGAGGACTCGGTGGGGTCGGCCCGGGCAGGGCGCGGCGCCTGCCGCCCCGACGCCGAGGGAGTCGGCGTCGGCGACCTCGGTCCCGAACGGGAGGCCGAGGGTGACCTCGACCGAGGATCGACTCGAGTTCGCATCGACTCGAGGATCGGCTCGGTCTCCGGGGTCGACTTGGACGTTGACGTCCCGGCGGTCGGGGCAGCGGCGCCAGCGAAGCCAGCGAGCAGTGCCTGCTGCTGGTCCATGAAGGCAGACAATCTGCTCTCCAAGGCCGTCAACCTGAATCCGAGCTCAGGTGACCCAGCAGCCCCCGACTCGGGCCCCGACGGCGTCGGGCCCGACGTCGGCTGTCTCGGAGGCGAGTCCAGGAGGACCACAGGACTTACCCGAGCAGGCAGCTCCGACTCCAGGCGAGGTCGCTTCGTGAGATGCTCCTTCTCCAAGGACCCGGGACGGCTATCGGGGCTATGCGACCTGGCCCTCGCGGAGCCAGGAGCGTCCACCGACGCCGCCCTCGCGGGTTTCACCTTACGACGATGGTCCCCGGAGGGAGAACCCCTGTCGGAGGAACTCCGGCGACGGTCCGAGCTGGAACCTTTGGACGCGGAGGCCTCCGACGAGGTCCGGGTACGGCTGGGGTCAGCGAAGATCCTATCCCGCTGATGCCGCCGACTTCTCAACGCTTTGGAGGACATTTTGCCGCAGGGCCCACAGATCATTTCTTCATGAACCGGGCCCAGGCAGCGGAGGCAAAAGTCGTGTGTGTCAGTTAGTGACATATTTCGGTCACACTGACCACACCGCTTGAAACCACTGGCAGCCATCGGGGGAAAAAGGGCCCCGGCGAGGTCAAAGGACCGGGCTGCCAGGGAAAAACCGAAACGAAAAACTGACTAAGTCAGAAAAACCGAAAAATAAGAAGAGGACTCGAGACCGGCGTCGCGAGTCCGGCGGGAAAAAGACCGGCGTCGAACCGAATGGAAAAAAAGAGAAATTCTGAAGAAAAATCAACTTTTTCGCGGGGACACGACGGGTACGTCTGTAGGGCTCCGCGGAAAAAAGAAGACTGGCTAAGATGGCACCCTTGGGCGGGAAGAGGACCGCGCATGCGCGCTGCAATTCCCAAAGGCTTTCTTTGAAAGCTGGGGAAAATTGCTCCGCGAGGGCTCCGTCGGCGCCGACGTCACCCATAAGTGAGGACTGACTTCCTGCTTGGTCCTGGAGAATTGATGAAAACGCAAGGAGCTGATATGAGGTCAAAAGGCAGTATGCGATAGTGGTAGTGGTGTTTCCATATGATAAAATCACAGATACAGATATATCCCAGTCACAGGAAGTATGTGGGTTTAGGCTAGCACTGGGATGTTCTAGGGGTGGCACCTGGGGATAATTGAGCAGCGGCAAGATTCAGCTACTGCCCAGTTATCCATAAGCAGCATAAGTTAGGCACAGTAAAGGCTGTAGTAATTTTCGCCACAAAGCTAACCAGGCAGCAACTGAATGTTGCCACTGCTCGATTAGCTTCTGTGCTATCTGGCTGACCTGGATATTCAGTGTCGGTGGCTGGATATCCGGATCTAAGGTTCAGTGGTGGCTAGTCACTTTAAAATGGCCAGCCACAGTCGCTGAATATCGGGCTCAAAGGGTATTAGGGTCCTGAGAGAAACCATTCTGAACTTCTTTCGAACTAGAAACGTGTTCAGATCCCTTAGATCTAGAATGGGATGGAATCCCTCTGTCTTTTATTGTGATCAGGAAGCACCTGGAGTAAAATCCCTGCACCTCTTGCCCTCGTAAAATGGGTTTGATGGAGTTGATCTGGAGAGGGACAGAGAGCTCCTCACAGTATGTCCAGGTGACGAGAATTGTTGGATGATAGTCTCTGAAGGGCAATTTGGTGGAAGCACGAATACATGCAAGCAGACTGAGACAGACAATCTTGAGACTCCAACTGTCAGAGCTGATTAGGGACCAGTGGCAGGGTGCTCAGAACCAGTACTGGAGTTCTGACAAGGTTCTCGAGTAGCCAGGTAAAAACTTGCCCCAGCTTTTGGCTGGTGAGCCAGCTGAAACTTTTAGGCTCTCTGCTGATGAGAGCAGAAGTGTGGACCCTGTTTACACTGGGCTGAGAGGGAGACCAGAGGATACTTATGCCTATGAGAATAACAGGCTCTTCTTTGACCTCCACCAGAATCCCTCCTAGATGATGAGGGTGGATCTGAAGTGGGCCTGAAGACGGTCTTAAGTGTGTCACTTTATCTCTGAACAGATTCTCTCTTGGCATAGCATGTCAGCTAGCTTCTCCTGAACGTCATACAGGAGGATCTGGACCAGAAGCCATGAGAGTCTCTGAGTAACAATATCCATAGAGGAGGCTCTCAATGCTGTATTAAAAGATTATAAGTCATTCTGACTATGTGCTTTATGCCTTTCTTCCCTTTGCTCACTAGGGAATCGAGTTTCTCGGCCTTCTATGGAGGGAGTGTCCGTAAACTCTTGCACACTGTGCATGATGTTCTGCAACTGTACTCCCATATAGACCTGGTAGGATGACATGTACGAAGTGAGCACAGCAGTCTGACACACTTTCTACCCAAAGAATACAAAGTCCAAGCTTCACACTCAGAGCGCTGAGGAACATGATAGAGCTTTTGGCCATTTTGAGAGCAGATACAATTTCCATGGAGTATTGTGACAACTGAAGTTTCTTAAATCTGGGAGCCTTCTGGACTCGGTACATCAAGCTGACTTTCTTGTACCCAGGATATTATAGAGGCTGTGGCTTCCCACATTCCTATCTATATATCTCTTAGGATTCTGTGAATGAGCACAGTCATAGCCTCCTTACAGGGATTGCATAACTGGAAGATTTCCAGTGCTTCAACCATGGGTACCTCCTCCGTATCCAACTTAAATAGGATGAACTTAGCCATGTCCCTGACAAAATCAATCAATGAAAACACCTGTGGAGGTGGGTTCATGGTGGCACCCCAACAATGTTTTTTTTTGTTACAGACTTAGTCCTGTTGCACTGGGTGCACGTCTTAAATCCACTGAAGAGTTTCTGGGACACATTGCCCAGAAAAATAGATGCAGCAAAATTAAATTTATTTAATTTTATTTAACAGATTTTATACCACTTTATCATTACAGTCAAAGCAGCTTACATTGTAACTTAAACTTGGTAATGTACATTAAACAAGGACATTGATAATTGATTTTTCTGAGGCAATGGAGGGTTAAGTGACTTGCTCAAGGCCACAAGGAGTGCTGGTGGGAATCAAACCCTGGTCTCTCAGTTTCCCAAGACAGCGCTCTAGCCATTAGGCCCCCATTCCATATCAAATGACTTGAAGGTGAAAAATGTGCCACAGCTGGGATGCCTGAGCCTAAATGCGGCCTATAGAAATGACGCTGTAAAATTAAGGAAACCTAAAAATGACCAAAAAATCTAACTAAGGATCGACAAGGACACACAAAAACTTGTATAGCAGTAATAGGAGGAAAGGTCTGAGAAAAAACTAAGTATAAAAAAAAATCTCAGCAAAGCAAAATCTCAGAACAGAGGAGAACAGAGTCTTCAAGCAGGACATGCACATGAAGATTGGTGGCAACAAGCAGGAAGTGGTGCACAAGCACGCAGGGCCAAATTCAAGAGCTTCTAGAAAAAAAAGTCAGGAAGCAGTTCCCGCGGAAGGCACCATCAGTGACGTCTCCCATATGTGAAGACTGACATCCTGCTTTTCAATGGACAAAAAGATTTTATACAGATTAAATATTTTTTGCTCTCTATGTTGTTTGTTACATGACATTTTCTTTACTTCTCGGTCCCTTTTCTCTATAACTTTCCTCTTCCACGTTATACTGCATTAGGATTTCATGGTCTCTCTCTCTTGGATACGACTTGTGTTGAATAACCAGTCCTTGGATTTTCTGCTCCTCTGCAAGGCGCTGCTCTTCCTTCTCATTCTTAATCCTAAGAAAATCAAATGCAGCTGGATCTTTCTGAACCTATGAATTTTGGAGCCATAGCTTTACCTGAACATGAATATTTAAGTCTGCTATACATTAGAATGAAAAATGACAAATGTACTAGGATTAGTTGTGGCTTAGAACATGTTATCAAGCAGGAATACTACAAGTTGCCACAATGGAGTAGATTCAACTTAGAAAACTTTTAGCAGAAACTCATTTGCCAACACAGAAACTCAGCTTTTAAATAATTTTTCAGAAGTTATTTACTAGGATACGGTGAGTATTTAAGCAAAACTATGAACGCTGTTCCAGAAAATGTGTCCTTTTACCCAAACTGAGTGGTGGTGTTCCTAGGAGTAGGGTTAGGATGCAAAATGTATCAGCATAAAGCTAAATTACTTACCTGTAGCAGGTATCCTCTGTAGATAGCAGGTTATGAGTCCCCACATATGGGTGACATCACCAATGGAGCCTGAGCACATGCATGCCACTTCCCACCTGTTGCTGCTGCACAGGATCACCTCAGTCTGATACTGTAGCTTGTATATATTAAAACTCACAGAAAAAGGAAAGTGTTTTTTGTGAAGACTCGTATCCTGCTGTCCATAGAAAACACTTGCTAAAAGGAAGTAACACTGTTTTATCCATGGACAGGCAAAATAGTAGTGTCCTCACATAAAGGAATCCCTAGATAAAAAGGGGAACACTTCAACTAATGAGATGCTGCAACTGGCAGAAACCAAGTAATCCAATCCAAACAGCACAAAAGATGATACTTCCGCTTTTGGCGTTTGTAGAAACCAAGTAATACAACTATATTTTGGTGGCAACCAGCCATTTACAGTATCTTTTCCTAGGTTAGTTAGTTTTAATAGGCATCCCGGAATAGACGACAAATTGGACAGAGGGTGTATAGAGGTGGATTCTGGTCCCCAAACGGATTCTGGAATATGGACTGGCCAAATTTACTGTAGCACTGAATTCTCTTTCTAGACAATAGCGAGATGTGACTATATGGACTGAAGTCTATTTTGCGGCCTTGCAAATCTCTTTCATGGAGGTTGATCTCAAGTGGGCTACTGATGCAGCTATTATGAGCCATGACGTGATCCTCCAGAGTCAAGCTTGTCTGGAAATTCAGTCCGCCAGTCAATTGACAGAGTGCATTTGTTGATGGCATCACTCAGTTTGTTTAGGTCAAAAGAAACAAAATGTTTGAGTGGATTAGCCCAGTTCAAACAGAAGACCAAAGCTCTTTAGCAAACCAATGTGTGTAAAGCTTAGTTACTCAGCTGTAACAGGTGTTCTCTGGGGACAGCAGGAATCAGTCCTCACATATGGGTCACGTCGGCACCGATGAAGCCCTCGTGGAAGCATCCCCCCAGCTTTCAAAGAAAGCCTTTGGGAGATGCCACCACGCATGTGTGGTCCCCTTCCCGCCCAAGGGTGCCATCTTACTCAGTCAGATGACATAGCTAAAAGACGTCAAAAATAAAAGATGGTAAAGGAGCAACTCCAAGGGGAGGAGGGAGGGTTATGAGGACCGATTCCTGCTGTCCCCAGAGAACACCTGTTACAGGTGAGTAACTACACTTTATCCAGGAGCTGGCAGGAAGTCAGTCCTCACATATGGGACTCCCCAGCTACAGGCTAACAAAAACCCATAGCAAAAACTGCGTTCCTGCGAGAGGAGCCGCAAGCAGCAGCAATTTTAGTCCGTGCACACAGACTTCCGTAGGATTCCAGTGTCCGCTGAAACCAGCACTCCGGTAGCCTGAACACAGAAAGGTCGAAGGATAGGAGTTGCCTAGACCCTAAAAGGTTACGGAGCACAGCCTGGCCGAAGGCACTGTCCTGTCGGGACTCTCTTTCCAGGTAGTAGTGAGCTGTGAAAGTATGGGCTGAAGACCAGGTGGCGGCCCGGCAGATGTCCACCATCGGGACAGAGGGCAGGTTTGCCACCAAAACCGCCATGGCTCGGACACGGTGCGCCGTGACGCGGCCTTCCAGTGGAAGCTTCGCCTGCCCATAAGCAAAGGCGATACAGTCCACCACCCAAGTGGACAGCGTACACTTGGTCACTGCCTCCCCCAGCCTACTGGGGTCATAGGAGATGAAAAGCTGAGAAGCTTTGTGGTGGCCTTGGGTGTGTTGGATGAAGAAGGATAAGGCCCTTTTACAGTCCAATGAGTGAAGGACCGTCTCCGCCAGACTGGAGAGAGGTCTTGGGAAGAAGGTAGGAAGCACCACTTCCTGGTTAAGGTGGAAGGGCGACACTACCTTCGGCAGGAACTTGGGGTGCATGCGAAGCAGCACCCTATTCTTGTAGAACCTGGTGTAGGGCGCCTCTGCCATGAGGGCCTGGAGCTCGCTAACCCTGCGAGCGGAAGTAACCGCAACCAGGAAGACCACCTTCCAAGACAGGTAGCAAAGGCCACCTTCCAAGGCAGGTAGCTAGAGGCTCGAAGGGCGGGCGAGTGAGCTGCCCCAACACCACATTGAAGTCCCATTCAGTCGCCATGAGGGTGAACCGGGGGTTTTTGACAGGAGCAAGCCCCGAAGGAAGCGGGTCATCAAAGGTTGGACCGAGAGGGCTTTACCATCTACCGGGTGGTGGTGTGCCGCCAGGGCACAAAGGTGCACTTGGACGGAGTTAAACTGGAGCCCGGATTGGGAGAGGTGGAGAAGATACTGCAACACCAAAGCCACCGGGCAGGAGAAGGGATCAACCTCATGATCAGCGCACCAAACAGAGAACCTGTGCCATTTGAGGGCATATGCCATCCTAGTAGAGGTCTTGCGAGAGGCCAGCAGAATGTCTTCAACCTCAACCAGAAGGTTGAGGGGGGGGGGGCAAGAGTCACCCTCTCAGCAGACATCCTGTCAACTAGAGGGACCCCAGGTTTGGGTATAGAAGAAAGCCCCCTCCTGAGATAGGAGTCCCAGAGCAGTGCCCAAGGGGCTGGGGGCCTCCACTGCCAACTGCAGCAGCTGTTGGGACCACGGCTGCCTGGGCCACCTGGGAGCTATCAGCATAAGCGAGGCCCTGTTGCGTAGGGTCCTCAACAAGGTCTTGGCGATCAGCGGCATTGGAAAGAAGGCGTACATGAGGCCTTCCATCCATGAGATTAAAAACACATCCGCTGCCTCCCTGGAGGGGAAGGCATGCCAGGAAAAGCAGGGCAACTGAAAGTTGTCCAGACTGGCAAACAAGTCCATTATAGGTTCCCCCCCGAGCCGGAAAGTTGGCTGGCTATCCCGAGGTTCAGCTGCCAATTTTGTGGATGGAGAACCCTGCTGAGTCTGTCAGCCAGCAGGTTGTCCTGGCATGGCAGATACACTGCCCTCAGGAAGATACCCTCTTGGATTGCGTACGAACAGAGACCCAGTTCCTCCTGGCAAATGACACCGGACCCCGTGCCCCCCTGTTTACGTAGAACATTGCCACCTGACTCTCGGTGCCTGCCTGGCACCTTCTGCGTCTCCTCTGGAACATGGCCTCCACAGTCCACGTCACCCCAGACGCTCAACTCCATATGAGGGCGGTGCAGTGTTGTCTCTGGGATCAGTGGTCTCAGGCCACCTCCAGAACAGGGTTGCGGTGACCTGCCAGTTGTCAGATTCCCTGGTCTGGTGGTGATTGCCCTAACACCTAGAAGCAGGCATGCCCTTTCAGCCACTCGAGGGTCCTCTTCATGGACGCCTCCCTGCTCCCCGTCTAGACTAGGACTGGCTGGTGGCACAGGTGGTGACAGAAAACTCTCAGAGCGAGGTGTATCGCTTGGAGATCCAGGAGGTTGATCTGCTGAGTGCTCTCGTCTGGCGACCAGGTGCCCTGGGTGCAAAGTGTCCTGCAGTGGGCTCCCCAGCTGAGCAGGGAGGCGTCCATGAAGAGGACCCTCGAGTGGCTGAAAGGGCATGCCCGCTTCTAGGTGTTAGGGCAACCACCACCAGACCAGGGAATCTCACAACTGGCAGGTCACCGCAACCCTGTCCTGGAGGTGGCCTGAGACCACTGATCCCAGAGACAACACTGCACCGCCCTCATATGGAGGTGAGCATCTGGGGTGACGTGGACTGTGGAGGCCATGTTCCAGAGGAGACGCAGAAGGTGCCAGGCAGACACTGAGAGTCAGTGTTGTACATCTCAAGCCAGAGATCTGAGACGATCTGCATGGTCCTCCTTGGGCAGGAAGGCCTTGGCTTGGAGGGTGTCGAGCTTTGCCCCGATGAACTCCAGGCATTGTGCCGGGAGGAGGGGAGACTTGGGGTAATTTATGACGAAGCCCAATTTTTGCAAAATCTGGATGGGGCGTGCAGTGTCTGTCTCCCCCCTTATGAGCCAGTCGTCCAGGTAGGGAAACACGAAGACCCCTTGGCATTTCATGAAGACCCTCGGGGCAGAGGCTAGGCCAAAGGGAATTACCCGGAATTGAAAGTGTTTGCCTCCTACCACACATGGTAGGTACTGCCTGTGGTTGGGGTGGATAAGGATGTGGGTATAAGCATCCTTGAGGTCTAAGGAGCATAGCCAATCTCCCTTCTGGAGGTATGGCAGCAATGTTCCAAGGGAGAGCATCTTGAACTTCTCCCTCACCAGGAATTTGTTGAGATTGCGCAGGTTGAGGATGGGTCTTAGGCCCCCTGTCCTCTTTGGGACGAGGAAGTGTCTGGAGTAGAACACTCTGCCCTTGAGGTGGTGGGGCATCGGTTCCACCGCTTTGTCCTCGAGAAGACCTGTCAACTCCTTCAGGAGACGGTCCCGGTGGAGGAGGGGAGACCTGAGGGGATCTCCTAGGAAATAAGGGGGATGCGTCTGAGTGAGGTGGAAGAGGTAACTCTCCTCGACTATCCTTAGAGCCCAGGAATCGATGGTGATGGACACCCACCTCTGGGCATAGAGGGTCAGACGTCCCCTTGTGGGCACCTAATCTCCTTGGGGTAGAGAGGCTATGCTGAAGGAGTCAAAAGATCCCCCCTGGCTGGGCCGGAGCCAGTGCGTGGGGTTTTGGAGCCTTCTGCTTATGCGGGCCATGCCCATGTCCTGCTGACCCTGTAAGGGAGCCGGGGAGGACTGATAGGGTGGGTGGTTTTGGAAAACAGCTCCCTTCCTCGGGTAAAAGGGCTTTTTACCTGAGCCCTTCCGTCGGGGAGGGGCAGTGGTCTTCTTGGAGATCCTGGTCCTCATCATGAACTCTGTCTCCAACTCGGCAGCCTTGTCAGTCATGGGTTTGCTAAAGAGGTTCTCCCCTTGGCATGGGGCATCGATTAGTTTGTCCTGAACTCACTGCTCGAGGTCGGACGACTGAAGCCAAGCCTGGCAGCGTGCACCGATGCCTTCTGTGGCTACCCGGACCGCCGACTCGAACCAATCATAGGCTGCTCGAGACAATTTGGAGCCCTCACGGACAGCCTTGGACAGGCTCCTGAACCACTACAAAGGTTCTTCGGAGAGACCAGCCGAGAACCCGGCGAGTTCCTTTGCCAAGTTTCTCAAGTACATGCTGATGTACAGCTGGTAGGCCTAGACCCAGCAGATGAGCATCGAGCCCTGGTAGCACTTCTTGCCGAAGGCATACAGAAAACACCACATCTCAATCCTACAGCAGTCTGCCTGAGCAGCTAATCTCCCCATCAGCCTGATGGCACATTATCTCACAAGCACATGCTATATAACCTATGTAAAGAGTAGTTACTCACCTGTAACAGGTGTTCTCCAGGAGCAGCAGGAATCAGTCCTCACATATGAGTGACATCGGCGCCCCCTGCTTTCAAAGAAAGCCTTTGGGAATGCAGTGCGCATGCGCGGTCCCCTTCCTGCCCAAGGGTGCCATCTTGCTCAGTCTGATGACATAGCTAAAAGACAGCAAAAATAGCAAAATGAATCATATGACTGCAACTCCAAGGGGAGGAGGGAGGGTCGTGAGGACTGATTCCTGCTGCTCCTGGAGAACACCTGTTACAGATGAATAACTACTCTTTCTCCAGGACCAAGCAGGAAGTCAGTCCTCACATATGGGACTCCCCAGCTCTAGGCTACCGGGAACCCAAAGATGAAAAATAAGCTCCCTCTAGAGCCTCAGCATGCGTGACAAGAATCTTCTCTGAGAACGCGCCGAACGGTAGCCCAACACAAGGGCTGGAGGGTAGGAGTTGCCTAAACCTCAAAGAGATTACGGAGTACCGCCTGTCTGAAATCACTGTACCTTCGGGACTCTCTCTCGAGGCAGTAATGGGCCGCAAAGGTCTGGCTTGAAGACCAAGTAGCGGCCCGACAGATGTCTGCCAACGTAACAGAGCGGAGATGAGCTACTGACGCAGACTTCGCCCTGACACGGTGGGCCGTGATTCGACCCTGCAAGGAGAGGCTGGCTGCCCTGTACGCCCAGGCGATACAGTCTTCTACCCAAATGGACAGGGTACGCTTGGACACAGGCAACCCCAGCTTATTAGAGTCAAAAGATATGAAGAGCTGAACAGCCCTTCGATGCCCCTGCGTACGGTCAATGTAGAAAGACAACGCCCTCCTACAGTCCAGGGTATGCAAGACCATCTCAGCCCGGCTGGCATGTGGCCTGGGAAAGAAGGTTGGAAGAACCACCTCCTGACTGAAGTGGAAGGAGGCGACAACCTTTGGAAAGAACTTAGGATGAGTCCGTAAGACCACCCTATTCCTATAGAACCGTGTGTACGGTCTATCAGAAACCAGAGCCTGTAGTTCACTCACACGCCTGGCCGAGGTAAGAGCCACCAAGAACAAGGCCTTCCAGGAAAGGAAGCGTAAAGGACAGGTAGCCATCGGCTCAAACAGTGGGCAAGTAAGTTGTTGCAAGACAACATTTAAATCCCACTCAGGGGCTGGTGGACAGATCGGAGGCTTGAGCAAAAGCAGGCCTCTGAGGAAACGGGACACCAAGGGGTGGCCCGAGAGAGCTTGGCCCTCTACTTGTGAGTGGTGTGCCGATAGAGCACTGAGGTGGACCCGAAAAGAGTTGGATTTAAGGCCTAGGTCCGAGAGGTGGAGCAAATACTGCAGCACCACCGAAACCATGCACGAGAAAGGATCCTCCTGGTGCTGAGCACACCAGGTGGAGAATCTATGCCACTTGAGGGCATAAGATTTCCGGGTGGATTGTCTCCTAGAGGTCAAAACCACCTCCTCCACTTCCCTAGGTAGAAGTAAGGGGGCTAGAACTACCCTTTCAGCAGCCAGGCCATCAAATGAAGAGACTGGAGGTTAGGATGCAGGAGAGATCCCTGATCCTGAGACAGGAGATCGGGTTGCACCCCTAGTGGGAGTGGAGTGTCCACCGCCAATTGTAGAAGGCGTGGAAACCACGGTTGCCTCGGCCACCTGGGGACTACCAGGATCAGCGAGGCCCTGTCCCGAAGAACCTTAAACAGGGTTTGGGCCACTAGAGGCGTTGGAGGAAACGCATACAGCAGGCCCGTAGACCAAGAGATTAGGAAGGCATCTGCTGCCATTCGCAGAGGATGTGGTTGTCTGGAACAGAACCTGGGTAGCTGACGGTTCAGTGGACTCGCAAAGAGATCGATGGTTGGAAGACCCCATCTTAGAAAGATCCCTTGGGTCACTAGAGGATTCAACTGCCATTCGTGAGGCTGTAGAATCCTGCTCAATCTGTCTGCCAGGCCATTTTCCTGCCTTGAGAAACATGCTGTGTTTGATTGCCAAGGAGCACAGGGCCTGTGCCTCCTGACACAGAAGCCTGGATCCTGTGCCTCCTTGTTTGTTCACATAGAACATTGCTACTTGGTTGTCCGTCTGAATCAAGACAGACTGGTGAGAGAGGGCATGAGAGAAAGTTTGTAGAGCTAATCAAATAGCTCGCAACTCCAACAGATTGATCTGCTGTGTGGCCTCCCAAGGGGACCAGAGGCCCTGAGTGCCCTGGCAATGTGCACCCCAGCCTTGAAGAGAAGCATCAGTCGTCAGCACCTGTGTGTGTGGTGGTGGCTGGAAAGGCACCCCTTTGATCAGGTTTGGGAGATGCAGCCACCACTGCAGGGAGGCCGCTAGTAGTTTGGACACTCTTACTCTGTCTCATAAGTCCCCTGTGGCCTGTATCCACTGAGCTCTAAGGCACCATTGAGCAGGCCGCATATGCAGATGAGCATTTGGAGTTACATGGACTGTGGGATGCCATGTGGCCCAAAAGCCTCAGGAAATGTCTGGCAGAGAACAGAGATCCACTGAGAAACTGCTGGGTCAGAGCTATCAGTCTGTGAGCCCTGTTCCCGGGCAAAAAAGCCATTGCTTGTAAGGTATCCAACCTGGCCCCTATGAACTCTATTGTCCTGTGAGGGGAGCAAAGTGGATTTTGCGAAGTTTATGATGAAGCCCAGGTGCTGGAGAAGAGAGACAGTGCAAAGAGTGGCTTGTCCGGCCTCCTGTGGAGACTGACCCCTGATGAGCCAGTCGTCCAGGTATGGAAAGACAAAGATGCCCTGGTTTCTTAGATAGGCCGCCACCACCGACAGGCATTTGGTGAAAACCCTGGGAGCGGAGGTTAGGCAAAATGGAAGTACCCTGTATTGAAAATGATTTCCTCCCACTACAAATCTGAGATATTGTCTGTGTTCTGGATGAATGAGGATGTGAGTATAAGCATCCTTTAGGTCCAAGGAGCATAGCCAATCTCCCTGCTGGAGGTAGGGCAGCAGTATTCCAAGGGTAAGTATCTTGAACTTTTCCCTCTCCAGGAACTTGTTGAGATTTCGCAAGCCTGAGGCCTCCTGTCCTTTTTGGTACCAGAAAGTACCTGGAATAGAAGCACCGGTTCCACCGCCTGCTCCTGTAGAAGACCTGCCAACTCCTGAAGGAGGATGTTCCTGTGCAGAGGGAGTCTTGGAGGCTCCCCTGAAAAATAGGAGGGAGGTATCTGGTTGAAATGGAGCAAATAGCCCTTTTGGACTATGCTCAGTACCCAGGCATCCCCTGTTATCGCTGATCATCTGTGGGTGTACAGTGTCAGTCGGCCTCCTGTGCTGAGTGGAGCCAGCTGTGGGGGAGAGGCTATGCAGTGGGAGTCAAAACCCCGCTCCCTGCTGTGCAGGAGCCGGAGCTGGCGCCTTGGGGGTTTTCTGCCTACGGGGCCCATGTCCCTGCCCCTTGGCCTGCTGACCCTGCTGGGGAGCTGTGGAGGCCTGGAATTGAGGGTAGGATTTGTAGGCAGAGGCCTTCCTCGGGTAAAAGGGCTTTTTCCCTGAGCCCTTCTTCTTCTGAGAAGGAGCAGAAGTCTTCCTGGACAGCCTTGTCCTGGTGAGAGTCTCAGTCTCGATTTCTGCAGCCTTTTCAGCCATGGGTTTGCCAAAGAGGTTCTCACCCCGGCAAGGGACATCGACCAACTTGTCCTGGACCCATGGCTCGAGGTCCGATGACTGTAGCCAGGCCTGACGGCGTGCACCGATGCCGGCCGCTGCTACTCTTGCTGAAGCCTCAAAGCCATCATAGGCTGCTCGAGACAAACTTCGAGCACTCTCGAATCCCCAATGACAAGGCCTTGAACCTCTGCAAAGGCTCCTCGGAGAGGCCAGCAGAGAACCCAGCAATCTCCTTTGCCAGGTCTCGGAGGTACATGCCCATGTACAGCTGGTAAGTCTGGACACGGCAAGCCGGAATAGAGCCCTGGAAGCACTTTCGACCGAGGGCATCCAGGTTCCGGGCCTCCCTGCCGGGGGCCACCGAGGAGTGCATCTTCTGACTCTTCAGACGATGCATGGCCGATTCCACAACCATGGAGTGGTGCGGTAGCTGTGCCTTCTGGAACCCAGGGCTCTTACGGACTCAATAAATGGAATCGACCCGTTTGCTGAGAACCGGCGCCGAGGCCGGTGCCTCCCACATACGGAAGAGCAGCCGTTCCAGCATCGGAGGAACCGGTACAGTAAAGGCCTCCTTTGGTGGAGAGTCATACTGGAGGTCCTCGGCTCGAGGCTCCTTTTCGGGATCTGCGGGGAAGGCCAAGGCCTTGGCCATATCCCTCACGAAGTCCGAGAAATGGGTATCCTCCAGGGGGGACCTTCTCCGAGGCTCAGTGAGTCCAACAGGACGCACCGGGTCCGGAACGTGTCCGGGAACTCCTCGTCCTCCGTTTCCCACCCCGACCCCTCCGAGGAGGAATCGAGCGTCTCTGGTCGGGCGGACACCGATGCTGTCCACCCCAACGCCGAGGGCACCGGCGTCGATGACCTCGGCCCCATATGGGAGGCCAAGGGAGACCTTGGCCGAGGATCGACGCGAGACCGCATGGACTCGAGGATCGGCTCGGCCTCCGGGGGTCGACTTGGACGTCGAGGTCCCGGTGGTTGTGGCAGATGCACCGGTCAGACCGGCGATCAGCACCCGCTGCTGTTCCATGAAAGTAGCCAAGCTGCTCTCCAAGGCCGTCAACCTGAATCCGAGCTCAGGAGACTCAGCATCCCCCGACTCGGCGGCTCCTCCAGAGGAGAGTCCACGAGGACAACAGTACTCACGTGACTCAGGGACTCCGGCTCCACATGAGGCAGTTTGGCAGGCCTCTCTGGCTCTGAGGACCCAGGACCGCGGTTAGGGCTATGCGACCTGGCCTTTGAGGAACCAAGAGCGTCCACCGACGCCGCCCTCGCAGGTTTCTTCTTTCTTTTGTGTTCCCGCGAGGGAGACCCCCGCTGATGCTCGGGGTCAGACTCCTGAGATGTCGAGGGCACTGACGAAGTCCGGGTCGGCCGGACGTGGAGTCAGAGAAGATCCTTTCACATTGGTGCTGACGGCTCCTCAGCACCTTAGAGGACATTTTGCCACACGGGCCACAGATCACCGGGTCATGATCGGGCCCGAGGCACCAGAGGTGTGTGTCAGTGAGAGACATCAGTTTCTTATACCGATCACACTTCTTGAACCCGCTGGCAGCCATCGGGGGAAAAAGGACCTGACGTCACCCATATGTGAGGACTGACTTCCTGCTTGGTCCTGGAGAAAAAACTGATAACAGTTTTTCCAACAGCTTATTGTAAATAGTTCCAACAGCTTATTGTAAATAGTTCCAACAGTTTTAATGTAAGTAAATTGAGCATCCAAAATTAATGTAAATAGATTTAATGTAAGCGGATTGAGTACAGTTATAATGTAAGTGGATTGAGTACAGTTATAATGTAAGTGAATTGAGTACTTGTTTGTACAATTTATATTGTTGTTCCTTGTAAACAGTGTTTGATACTTGGGAAAGCACAGTTACTTACCTGTAACAGGTGATCTCCGGAACAGCAGGAATTAGTCTTCACATATGGGGTTCGTCGGCGCCGACGGAGCCCGCACGGGAATGCTCCCCAGCATCCAATCAGAAGGCTTTTGGGAGCATCCCTCGCGCCTGTGCAGTAGCTTCCCGCCCTTCCCACTGCCTCTCCCCAGTTGCGTTTAATAGCTGAGACAGAAGAAGAGGAGAGGAAGGAGAGAAACAACTCCTAGGGGAGGTGGGTGGGTTGTGAAGACTAATTCCTGCTGTTCCGGAGATCATCTGTTACAGGTAAGTAACTGTGCTATCTCCAGGAACAAGCAGGAATGAGTCTTCACATATGGGAACTCCCTAGCTGAGGGTGCCAGAGGAGATCCCAGAATGCGCGCCCCTGGACAGGGCGGCATCACCCAACCTGGATCCCCGGAGGGATGGAGGGTAGGAGTTGAGAAGAGTTGCCAAGGCACAGCAACCGAAGACTACAGGGGAGTCTTCAAACCATGTCAATTATCATTAAACCGTTAATGATCTAGCACAATCTAGAGCTTACCTACTGGATTGTAGAAGGCAGACCTGCGACGGGTACTGTAGATGCAGTAGCAAAGTCTTCAAGGGAACTTCACCGCAGAGAGGACGAAGTTCCCAGTCCGGGCGGGCTGGAGACGCTGGTGTCAACCGGCACCGGAAAGACGGCAGGTCTTCATGAGGAGCTCTAAGAAGCTGAGAACTCCAGTAGGAGCAGAGTCCCCAATCCGGAGGACTAATCAGAAGACTGACCGATCTGGGAGAACTCAGCCCGGAGAAGAACAGAAGTGTACCCCGGGATACCGAGGGGTACACTGTCTACCCGAGCCGGCAAGGGATAGGAAGACAATGGGTTCGAAAACCTCCAGACAAGGATGCGTAAACCAAGGGGCTGCTGACATCACAGCAAGTTTAAGCATAACCGGTCCGAGAACCCGAGCCGCAGAACGCAGGCAAGCGGGCCGGCCGGACCCCATAAGAAATAACAAAACGTCAGTACCGACAATTGGGGGATAGTCGGTAAGACACAGGGCGCTATAACATTTCCCAAAAAGCGCCCAGCTGTACCGATATATATCCAATAACAGGTATAGATGTATATCGGGCTATAGGTGGGCCCGGGAGCGCCCACCCAGGTTACTCAACCGGCATGGACACGTGAGAACGATACTGCCAACTCGGACCGGCCCTTGATCCACAGGAGGGCGCCTACCTGGAAGGCGGCGGGAGGAAGGGCCATCCAAGTGATGGGCCTATGTGCGTGGAGCAGGGTAGATCGGCGAGAGTAGCAGTATGGTTGTGTGACCGCCAGATCAGTTGGGGAGAAGCACATCAGGAGTACGTAGACCCCTGAGGTGTCCACCTGGCAGTCACCCAAATGTGTCCTCCGTGCCACAGGGAAGACAGGAGGATAGAAAACCCTATAGCCACGGCGTGACCGTGGGGCCATCTCTGGCCTATATAAAAAAAACACTCGGGTTAGGGCCAATGCCCTCCGCCGCTCCGAAGAGTGCAGGGAGCGGAGCCGGGGATCGGCATGGGTCAGTAGGGCCCCTGTCCACCGTAACCTGACGGACCCAGGGATTTCTCTGCGAGAGCGGAGACACAGACCGGGGGGGGGGGGGTGTGTGTGTGGTTCGGCCCTGTCGAGGAATGGTTCGGCCACGCTCAGAGAGTAGCGGCCAAGGCCTACACTGGGAGAAGGAGATTCGGTGTGCGATCCTCTCAATCCGGGGCCAGGCAGAGGGGAATCCGAGGGATGTACCCGAGGGTAAGTCCGAAGAAGATTAGCATGGCCCTGAGGAGCCAGGCTAACCTAGCGTGGGAAGGTCCCCCCCCCCGGGGGAGGGGGGCTCCATACCTCCCATCAAGCAGCCGAACCGCCTGTCACACTGAAAGAACCCCAGTGTAGAACTGGACAGTAACTTCATGTAAGAGGAGTTAAGTGCAAACTGCCGCATACCGTAGCCTAAGGCTGCCTGGCATGGGCAGCCTGGCGCGAGCCCTGGCACTGCTGACCAGTGTGAGATGTCCCTGGCATGGGTGCACCCGGCAGGCGGGCAGAGGGATGAAACCTCCTCCTCTTCGGACAGGAGGGTCGGGAAGGACATTTCCTACCCCTGGGAGAGGGGGAGGGCTGCGGGCGGCCAGTGCCAAACAGGTCGGCGGAGCACTGAGCAACCTGACGCAAAGCCTCGCCATTGAAGAGGTTCTCCCCGGTGCACGGGGAAGTACCCAGGTTATGTTGTGCCCAGCTGCACAAGTCGGAAGCCTGCAACCAGGCAGTACGACGTGCCCCTATGGCTACCGCAGAGGACCTGCTAACTGACTCGAAAGAGTCCACGGCAGCCCGAGAAAGAAACCAAGAGATATTCCTGCAATGGTAAAGAAGCAAGGAATAGTCAGGGGCCCGAGGGGCCAACACAAAGGGAGACAAAAGAGATAACCTCTCGGTGACCTCCCGCAGCGCCAGGCTCATATAGAAAATATATGAGAGAATCCTGGAAGCCAACATGGACGCTTGGAAGGATCGCCGCCCAAAGTTGTCCAGAGTCTTAGACGCACGATTCGGGGGGCAAGAAGAGTGCTTCTTCTTGCTTCCGACCTTCCTCAGGTCCGATTCCACCACAATGGAATGATGGGGAAGCTGGTGCGTCTGGAAACCCGGAAAGGGGGGCACCCGATACCGGGCATGCATGGCCGCAGGCGGCGCCGGTACCTGTAAGGGCGAGCGCCAAATCCCGAGCAGGAGATCCTGCAGGGAGGGAGGTAAAGGAAGCATTACGGCTGCCTGTTCCGCAGTACCCGGACTTAGCGAAGGGCCCGGTATAGGAATGGCGAGCAAGTCCGCCATGTCAAGGAGGAAGTCCTGAAAAGACGGCTCTCCCAGAGGGGCTATCCCGGGGGAGGCCGAGGTGGAGGGGCCCGCTTGAACACCAGGGGACCCACCGTGATGGTGCACGGGAGGAATCGCTCTAAACAGAGGAGGGTACTGACAGTCCCAATTCGAGGCAGTCGGTACTGCATCGTCAGAGCCCGGGATTGACTCCAAGCGGGGCATCGAAGGGAGCGACGTCCCCGACGGGCCCCTGGGACTCGGCCGTGGCCCCGATTCCGGGGCCGGGGCCGCCCCTGGGGCAATCCGCAAGGGCGGCTGGAGTGGTGCCGAGGCTGCTGGAGAGCAGGCGAGCGCGGCACTGCGCCGTCGGAAGAGACCGGGGTCGGATCCGAAATGCACCGGAGCCACGCTTTCCAGACTGGAGATCGATTCGAGGCTGGGCATCGAACCGAGCGACGCCTCCTTAGGGGGCCCCGGTGTCGGCGGCCGCGCCAGTGCTGCCACTCCCGCGAATGGAGTCGGGGTCACGACAATTGGTGCCGAGGGCAACGAGGGCTTCCCAGGCCGAAACTCGGCGAAGAGGGAAATACCCGAAGTCGGCTCCGACGCCGGGAGAGAGGCCCTCCTAGGCGCCGGGGTTCTGCCCGCGCCTGTTTTATTGAGCGGGAAACCCTTACGGGGCGTACTACGCGGCCTCGAGGGTACCCAGGTAACCCACCGACGAGCCCCGGCGGGGAGAGAGACGCCCAGCCCCGGCTCCGCGGCGCTTCTTTGGGTCGACTCGACCGAAGGACCCGGGTCCCGCGGGCAAACTCCAGTGACGAGCGGAGCACTCGACGCCCGCGTAGATGCCGGGAGGTCGGTGGCATCCGGGGGAGGCCCCGGCCCCGCGCAAGGTGGGGGTGCCGACCCGCCCGACCGGGATAGATCGATCGGCTCCGCAGGCGGAGCCCGGAGGCGACCCCTGGCGAAGAACGGGGCCCTTTTTCCCGAGACTGCCGCGGGAGGGGCGGAGCCGCTCAAGGCCAGTACTGCCCCCGCGGAAGCCGGGGACGAGTCGATCGGCCTTGGCGGAGCCGAGGGCACCCGGTGCCGATCCCCGGTGGGCCACCGACTCCGACGACTTGGTCCCGCTCGAAGCGGTCACCACCTCCGCGCATGGCAGGGGTGTGGGCATGCCATACCGGGTTAGGTTGGTCCGACGATCCCCGGTGACGAGTGGAACACTCGACGCCGATGCCGGGGAATCGGCACCGCCGAAAGCGGGTACCGCCCCCGCGCAGGGCCGGGATGCCGTAGAGCCAGACTGGGTCGAGTCGATTGGCCCCGAAGGCACCGAGGACAACAGTCGACAGTACCTGGCGAAGAGTGGAACACTCGACGCCGGCGCCGATGCATCTGCACCGCTCGAAGCGGGTGCCACCCTCGGGCATGGCTCGGGAATGTTCTGTGAGGAGCGAACCTCAGGAACAACCTGAAACCCCGTGGAGGCTCTGGAGCCCGAAGACTCCCTCCGGGGTGTAAGGGACTGGAGGGGAAGGCCGGAGCCGTCATCATGCGGCGCATGAGACTCATCCCTCAAGGCTCGGTTAGTCTTAACAGACTGTTGTTGGGTTACCTGATCCTGGCGAGGAGAGAACGCCGACGACCGCTCCTCAGAGGGAAAGACGTCATCGAGGGACACTCGAAACAGGGAGGGTCTTCTCCCGACGCTGAAGCCCGGGGAACCGGGGGAGAAGGGGTCAGGGCCCCAACAAGAGAGACACCAGGCGTTGGAGTCAGAGCAGAAGACAACGTCTCCACAGTGGGGGCACTTCTTAAGGGAAGAAGGCTCCATGCTGGAAAGCCCGGTAGGCCTCAGAATAACACGAGGAGGATGCACCTCGAAGGAAATAAAGGAAAACAAAAAATAAGGAAAAAGGGGGCACCAGCGGTGCCAGAGTCAGCGGGGGAAAAACCGCGACCACAGGAACAAAAAAGAAGAAAAGAAGAAAAAGTTTCTGCGGTGACAGGAGTTACGTCCTGTCGGCTCCGCGGAAAAACGAAAACTGGGGAGAGGCAGTCGGAAGGGCGGGAAGCTACCGCGCAGGCGCGAGGGATGCTCCCAAAAGCCTTCTGATTGCATGCTGGGGAGCATTCCCGTGTGGGCTCCGTCGGCGCCGACGAACCCCATATGTGAAGACTCATTCCTGCTTGTTCCTGGAGATAACACGGTATATAAATTTATATTAAATAAAAATAAATAAATAAGGTGCGAGCATCCCTGCCAGGGGGCACCAAGGAGTGTGTCTTCTGGTTTTTAAGTCACATGGCAGACTCCACCACCATGGAATTGTGTAGCAGCTGTGACTTCTGGAAGCGCGGGCTCCGGCAGACCCGATACATTGAGTCAAACCGTTTGCTCACCACCGGCACTGACAATGGATAGAAAGCAGAGGGTTTGGCTAAATGGCCAATTTTCCCAATGGAGAAGGGTGAATAGTGGTGTACCCCAGGGATCTGTACTGGGTCCGCTGCTTTTTGACATATTCATAAATGACCTGGAAAGCGGAAGAACGAGTGAGGTTATCAAATTTGCAGATGACACAAAACTATTTAAAGTTGTTAAAACCCAAGAGGATTGTGGAAAATTGCAAGAGGATCTTGATAAATTGGAAGACTGGGCATCAAAATGGCAGATGAAATTTAATGTGGACAAGTGCAAAGTTATGCACCTAGGGAAGAACAACCCAAACTATGGGAGCACTGCCTGACCGAAAGCACTGTCCCTACGGGACTCTCTCTCCAGGCAGTAATGGGCCGCAAAGGTATGGCTTGAGGACCAAGTTGCAGCCCTGCAGATGTCTGCCAACGGTACAGAGCGGAGATGAGCCACTGAGGCAGCCATTGCCCTGACACGGTGGGACGTGACCCGACCCTGCAAAGGAAGGTCAGCCGCCCTATAAGCCCAGGTGATACAGTCAGCCACCCAAATGGACAAGGTACGCTTGGACACAGGCACCCCCAAGTTATTGGGGTCAAATGATACAAAGAGCTGAGTATTTTATTTTATTTATTTATTTAGTATACATTTGTATACCGCTACTTCCAGCGATCAGCAGCGGTTTGATTACAGATTGGAAATTGTCAAATCATGACAGGAAATTTTTGAGGTATAAACACATTGATTAGACAGGAAAGCACAGCACACAGAACTATTTTACAGGGAACATGGGCTATGGAGGGTTAAGTGGCTTGCCCAAGACCACAAGGAGCACCTGTGGGACTAGAAACCCCAGTCCTTCTGTCCCAAGGTTGCTGTCCTCTAGTGGGATTTGAACCCCCGACCTTCCGGCCCGAAGTACCTTGCCCCAACCACTAGGCCACTCCTCCAGTAGCCCTCCTATGCCCCTGCGTACGCTCAAGGTAGAAGGATAAGGCCCTCCTACAGTCCAGGGTATGCAGGACTGTCTCAGCTGGGCTGGCATGGGGCCTAGGGAAGAACATTGGAAGAACCACCTCCTGGTTGAGATGGAAAGAGGAGACAACCTTAGGGAGGAACTTAGGATGAGTCCTAAGGACTACCTTGTTCCTATAGAAGAGTGTGTAGGGTCTGTCACAGACCAGGGCCTGACGTTCACTCACTCGCCTGGCCTTAGTCAAGGCCACTAGAAACAGAGTCTTCCAAGACAGGAAGCGTAGAGGGCATGTAGCCATTGGCTCAAAAGGTGGACGAGTCAGTTGCTGCAAGACCACATTCAACTCCCACTCAGGGGCCGGTGGACGTAGAGGAGGCTTTAGCAATAGTAAGCCTCTGAGAAACCTGGACACCAAGGGATGAACTGACAAAGAGTGTCCTTCCACCATTGAGTGGTGAGCTGCCAGAGCAGAGAGGTGAACCCAAACAGAATTGGATTTAAGGCCCTGATTGGAAAAGTGCAGAAGGTACTGGAGAATTACGGACACAGTGCAGTCGAAAGGATCTTCATTGCGTTGCCGACACCACAAGGAGAACCTCCTCCACTTCAGGGCATATGTTTTCCTGGTAGATTGCTTTCTAGAAGCCAAGAGCACCACTTCCACTTCCTGAGGCAGGCCCCAGGGAGCCAAGACTACCCTTGCAGCCTCCAGGCCATCAGATTGAGAGATTTGAGATTGGGGTGCAGAAGGGAACCCTGAATCTGAGAGAGGAGGTCGGGTTGGAACCCCAGAGGCAGTGGTGTCTCCACTGCTAGCTGCAGCAGAAGCGGGAACCAGGGCTGCCTCGGCCACCTGGGAGCAACCAGAAGGACTGAGGCCTTGTCCCTTAGAATCTTGAACAAGGTTCGGGCCACCAGAGGCGGGGGAGGAAACGCGTACAGTAGGCCCTGGGAACAGGAAATCAGAAAGGCATCCGCCGCCACCCTTAGGGGATGCGGTTGCCTGGAACAAAACCTGGGCAGCTGGTGATTCAGGGGACTTGCAAAGAGATCCATGGATGGAAGTCCCCATTTCAGGAAAATCTTTTGAACCACTAAGGGATGCAGCTGCCACTCGTGGGGCTGCAGAATTCTGCTTAATCTGTCTGCCAGAAAGTTCTCCTGGCCAGGAAGATAAACAGCCCTCAGCAACATCTGGTGCCTGAGGGCAAAGGAGAAAGGGCCTGTGCTTCCAGGCACAGGGGCTTGGACCCAGTGCCGCCTTGTTTGTTCACATAGAACATGGCTACTTGGTTGTCTGTCTGAACTAGAACAGACTGGTGAGCCAAAGTGTGAGAAAAAGCCTTGAGGGCTAGGTGAATAGCCCGCAGTTTTAGTAGGTTGATCTGTTGCGTGGCTTCCCATGGGGACCAGAGGCCCTGAGTGCAGCTCCCTTGACAGTGTGCACCCCAGCCCTGCAAGGAGGCATCCGTCGTCAACACCACTTTGGGGACAGGCATTTGAAATGGCACCCCCTGAAGCAAGTTGGGGAGGTGCAGCCACCACTGAAGGGAAGCCAGGAATGGCTTGGACACCCTGATCTTGTCTGCTAGACTCCCAGTGGCTTGTTTCCACTGAGTTCTGAGGCACCACTGTGCAGGCCTCATGTGGAGCCGGGCATTGGGGGTCACATATACAGTCGATGCCATGTGTCCTAGGAGCTGCAGACAGAGCCTGGCAGGAACCCTGGGCAGGCTGAGAAACCGGGAAGCCAACTCCATGAGCCTTTGAGCTCTGTCCTCTGGCAAGTAAGCCCTTGCCTGCAGAGAGTCTAGCCTTCCCCCTATGAACTCCAGGTTCTGGGAGGGGAGCAAAGTGGACTTTGCGAAGTTTATGACAAAGCCTAGGTCTTGGAGGAGCGTGACAGTCCGGGAGGTGGCCTGCCTGTCCTCCTGGCAAGTCTGACCTCGGATGAGCCAGTCGTCCAGATAGGGGAAGACAAAAACACCCTGAGTCCTCGAGTAGGCCGCCGCCACCACAGCTAGGCACTTTGTAAAGACCACTGGGGCGGAGGTTAGGCCAATGGGCAGTACTCTGTACTGGTAATGGTTTCCTCCCACAATAAACCTGAGGTACTTTCTGTGGTCTGGATGAATGAGGATGTGGGTGTACGCATCCTTTAAATCTAAGGAGCATAGCCAATCTCCCTGCTGGAGGTAGGGCAGAAGTGTTCCAAGAGTAAACATCTTGAACATCTGCTTCACCAAGAACTTGTTGAGGTTCCTGAGGTCCAGGATAGGCCTTAGGCCACCGGTTCTCTTTGGCACCAGAAAATACCTGGAGTAGAAACCGTGCCCCTGTAGGCGAGGAGGTACAGGCTCCACCGCCTTGTCCAGAAGCAGACCCTGAAGTTCTTGGAGGAGGAGGTTTGTGTGCAGAAGAGGCCTCAGAGGCTCTCCTGGGCAGTAGACAGGAGGTAACTGCTGGAAATGAAGCAGATAGCCCTGGTGGATAATGCTTAATACCCAAGCATCCCCTGTAATGGGTGGCCACCTGTGGGCAAACAGGGCTAAGCGACCTCCTGTGCAGGAATGGGGCTGCAGAGGTGGAAAGGCTATGCTGTGGGAGTCAAAAAACCCCTCCCTGCTGGGTAGGAGCAGGAGCCGGAGGCTTGGGGGTCTTCTGCCTACGGTGCCCATGTCCCTGCCCCTTGGCCTGCTGCCCCTGTGGGGGAGCCGGGGAGGCCTGGTACTGAGGGAAAGGTTTGTAGGCAGACACCTTTCTCGAGTACAAGGGCTTTTTACCTGAGCCCTTCTTCTTGTGAGAAGGGGCAGAAGTCTTTCTGGACAGTCTTGTCCTGGTCAGGTGCTCTGTCTCGAGCTCAGCAACCTTCTCGGCCATGGGCTTGCCAAAAAGGTTTTCACCTCGGTAAGGGACATCGACCAACTTGTTGTTCTGCACCCAGGGCTCGAGGTCCGATGACTGCAGCCATGCCTGGTGGCGGGCTGCAATGCTGGCTGCCGCCACACGAGCCGAAGCCTCGAAGCCATAGTAGGCCACTCGGGACATAAACTTGGAACATTCCTGGATCCCTGACGACAAAGACTGGAACCTCTGCAAAGGTTCCCCGGAGAGGCCAGCAGAGAACTCGGCAAGCTCTTTCGCCAGGTCTCGTAGGTAACATGCCCATGTACAGCTGGTATGACTGGACACGGCAAGCAAGCATCGAGCCCTGGAAGCACTTTCTGCCGAAAGCATCCAGGTTCCGGGCCTCCCTGCCGGGAGGCACCGCAGAGTGCATCTTCTGGCTCTTCAGACGATGCATGGCCGATTCCACCACCATGGAATGGTGCGGCAGCTGCGCCTTCTGGAAGCCAGGGCTCTTCCGGAGTCGACAGATGGAATCGACCAGCTTGCTCAAAACCGGCGCCGAGGCCGGTGCCTCCCACAGCCGGAAGAGGAGCCGTTCCAGAATCGGAGGAACCGGCACAGTAAAGGCCTCCTTCAGAGGAGTGTCATACTGGAGGGCCTCGAGCTCCTCAGCTCGAGGCTCATCCTCAGGGTCTGCGGGAATCGCCAATGCCTTGGCCATGTCCCGCACGAACTCTGAGAACCGGGTGTCCTCTGGAGGGGACCTACTCCGGGGCTCGGACTGCGGTGAGTCTGAAGGGACGCACCGAGTCCAGAAAGTGTCGGGGGACTCCTCGTCCTCCGTCTCCCATGCTGACTCATCCAAAGAGGAGTCAAGGGGCTCTGAGCGGGAGGTCGAGGGGGACCTTGACCGAGGACGACTTCGAGCCTTCATGGTCTCGAGTATCGGCTCGGTCTCCGGGGTCGACTTCGACATCAATGTCACGGTGGTCGGGGCAGATGCACTAACGAGGCTGGCCATCAGTGCCCGCTGCTGCTCCATGAAGGCAGACAATCTGCACTCCAAGGCTGTCAGCCTGAGTCCAAGCTCAGGAGACTCAGCAGCCACAGACTCGGGCCCCGGCGGCGCCGGGCCCGACATCGGCTCCCTCGGAGGAGAGTCCACGAGGACTACAGGACTTATGTGTCCGACGGTCTCCGGCTCTACGCGAGGTACTTTGGACGGCTTCTCCTGTTCCAAAGGCCCGGGACGGCGGTCGGGGGTCTTAGACCTGGCCCTCGAGGAAACAGGGACCTCCTCCGACGCCGCCCTCGCGAACCGTTTCTTCCTCTTGCATTCCCGGTCGGGGGACCCCCTGTCCGAGGAACCCCGGCGATGCTCGGGATCAGACTCCCGAGACATCGAGGCCTCAGACGAGGTCCGGGCCCGGCCGGAGGCAGAATCGGAAAAAATCCTTTCCTTCTGGTGCTGACGGCTTCGAAGTGCCTTGGTGGACATCTTGCCACACGGGCCACAGATCATGGGATCATGATCAGGGCCGAGGTACCGAAGGCAGCAGTCTTGTGTGTCGGTGAGAGACATTAGTTTCTTGCACCGATCACACTTCTTGAAACCACTGGAAGTCATCGGGGAAAAAAGGGCCCCCGCGAGGTCAAAGGACCGGCCTTCCAGGGAAAAACAGAAAAAAGGGCGCGAACGCCAGCCACAAAGGGCAAAAACCGAAAAATAGTAGACGGGCTCGATACCGGTGTACCGAACCCGGCGGGAAGGGGAACTGGCGTCGAACTCGGAGAAAAAACGCAGAAATCTTCGAAAAAACGACAACTTTTTCCGGGTGACTCGGGCAAACGTCCGATGGGCTCCACAGAAAAAGAGAGACTGAGCAAGATGGCACCTTTAGGCGGGAAGGGGACCGCGCATGCGTGCCTGCATTCCCAAAGGTTTTCTTAGAAAGCTGGGGAAATGCTCCGCACGGGGGCTCCATCGGTGTCGATGTCACCCATATGTGAGGACTGACTTCCTGCTTGGTCCTGGAGAAAATGTGAAATTTTTACCTCTGTTTTGTAATTTTCCCACTTGGTATTTTTTTTG
Source organism: Ichthyophis bannanicus (assembly GCA_033557465.1). Taxonomy (NCBI): domain Eukaryota; kingdom Metazoa; phylum Chordata; class Amphibia; order Gymnophiona; family Ichthyophiidae; genus Ichthyophis; species Ichthyophis bannanicus. The sequence goes on from CM066032.1 coordinate 648,507,105, forward strand.
TCCTTTTTCACAAGTCAAAATGCCAAATGGCAAAATCTGCTGTTGCAAAAAACAAGTATTAAATATCAATATTGAAATTAAAAGTGAATAAGGATGAAATGAACACATAGGAATAGGACCTTAGAGAATATCTAGCCATAAATCACTATAGTTATAGGTCAATAGTTTAATGACTATCATCAAGGGTTATAAAAAACCTCCAGTTTTCTGTGCGCAACCAAAAGGGTAAATTCAAAAAATGCAACACAGCAACTGTAACAAGAACTTCTCAGCTGAGAGAGCTGGTATTTGCCCCCTGTATGAATCACCAAAGGGAGATCAGGTACCACTAAGAGCCGCAGGGAAGCAGCCCTCTCATGCAGACCTTACATGCAAAAAGTGCACCAGCTGGAACTGTCCAAGACGTCCAACCCTTACCCCTAACGCAGGAGTTGGGATGCCAAAGGAACCTCTGGCGAGCCTAGCCCAGGTGAACAATTGTGGGTCTCAGTTGGTTTTTCACACTTCTGTGCCTGACAGAATCAAACAGTTTGAATTCAGGCTAAGTAAAGAGCAGCCAACTTTGTGCAAGAGTAAATTAGACTTACCTGCTAATTGTAGTTCCTGGAGGAACTCCAGTTTAGTCCCAACTCTGGGTTCTGCACCTCTCATAGCAACTTGGAGACTGAGAACAAGTCATCTTTTTTCTGATGACAACTGGTATATCCATCCTGGATCCGCCTCCTCACTTCAGTAACCTACTGACAAAGCAGACTCACCGGAACAACCATTAAGTATCAAACTGTATCAACATATTCTAACTCTCTAATTATCTTCAACTTAAAAACATATACGAGGGGGACCCACCCTTCTTTATTATTTCCTGCAAGAAGTTTTGAAGTCCACCCACTCCCCACAATGAGGATAAAAGGAAGCTCCCTGCATTTAATCTTGAATTCTTACCTGTTAGAGCTTCGTTGCTTCAGACTGCCACCTATCAGGGAGGGATATGGGACTAGACTGGAGTTCCTCCAGGAACTACAATTAGCAGGTAAGTCTAATTTACTCTTCCTAATTGTCCCTCCAGTCTAGTCCAAACTCTGGGTAAGTAACAGAGCAGTAAAGAAATTCAATGGGAGGGACCTGCTAGACCAGCCTGAAGCACCGCCGATCCAAAACAGGTATCCCTCTCCGCCTGGACATCGAGACGGTAGTACTTGACAAACAAATCCAGTGACGACCAGGTAGCTGCTTTGCAAATTTCTACCGCAGGAACCAACTGGGACTCAGCCTAGGATTCTGCCTGCGCTCTCGTCGAATGAGCCCGCAGGGTACAGCTCTGCCTTTTAAAATATATGCGGACGCCACAGCCTCCTTAATCCATCTAGCAATGGAAGCTTTAGAAGCCACCTTTCCCCGGCTTGGTCCTCCGAAGAGCACGAAAAGGCGATCGGACTGCCAAAAAGCTTTCGTTCTACGGATGTAGATCTTCAACGCCCTTCTCACGTCCAAACGATGCAGACGTGGAGCAGAAGAATCCCCAGAAGTCTCACTAAAAACTGTCAAGGAGACCTCCTGATTCACGTGAAACACCGAGACAACCTTAGGCAGAAAGGACGGCACGGGTCGCAAAACCACCTTAGACTCATAGAACTCTAAAAAGGGTTTTCTACAAGACAACGCTTGCAACTCGGAAATGTGCCTTGCGAGCACATGGCTACTAGGCACACCACCTTAAGGGTAAGATCCTTTAAAGATGCGCCAGACAAAGGCTCAAATGGCTCCTTGACCATCGCCTGCAAGACTAGAGGGAGATGCCAACTTGGGACCACCGGCCTACAGGGCGGGCGAAGCAGAGACACAGCCCTAAGGAAGCGTTTAATATCGGGATGACAGGCCAGCGGCTCACTGTGCACCTTACCCCTATAACAGGCCAACGCCGCTACCTGCACCCATAGGGAAGCCGCCGCCAAACCTTTTTCAAAACCCCTTTGCAAAAACGCTAATACTTGCGGAACAGACGTCCTCAATGCATGTACTTTATTGTCCGCACACCAGGCCTCGAAGATTTGCCAGACGCGCACGGAGGCTAAAGACGTGGACCTTTTCCTTGCTCTCAACAAAGTAGAAACTACAGAAGAATATCCTCGGGCCGTTAACCTAGCCCTCTCAAGAGCCAGGCCGTAAGCGAGAATCGATCCACTTGAGGCATGTGGAGCGGCCCTTGAGACAGAAGATCCGCCCGAAGTGGAAGACGCCACGGCCTGTCCACCAAAAGCCTTATGAGATCCGCGTACCATGGCCGCCTCGGCCAATCCGGAGCTATCAGATTTACTCTGCCCCTGTGATGCTCTATGCGCTGTACGACTCTTCCTATTAGTACCCAAGGTGGAAACACATAGAGCAGATGACCCTCTGGCCAGGCTTGGATCAGGGTATCCAGTCCCTCCGACATGCGTTCTCTTCTTCTGCTGAAGAACCGGTCGACTTCTGCCGACTGGAAGGTCACCATGAGATCCATCACCGGTGTACCCCAGCGACTTACTAGCATTTTGAACACTTCCGGATGGAGACTCCACTCTCCCGGATCTACCTTCACGCGACTCAAGAAATCTGCCTGCATGTTGTCCACTCCCGCTACATGTGCTGCTGACACCGCTAGCAGATTCTGCTCGGCCCACTCGCACAACTGTTCGGCCTCTTCTTCTATCGGGGCACAGGTAGTGCCCCCCTTGGCGAATGATGTAGGCGACTGCGGTGGCGTTGTCGGAAAACACTCGAATGGCCGCATTGCGAAGGGAAAGATGAAACTCCTGCAGTGCGAGCTGCACTGCCCTCAACTCCAATCTGTTGATGGACCAGGCCTTTTCGTGCTCTGACCATTGCCACTCGGTGAACGTTCCTTAGAAATGAGCTCCCCAACCGACCAGACTGGCATCAGTCATCAGCGGGAGCCAACACGGTGTCTGCAACGACACCCCGTCCTCAAGGTACTTCGTATGAAGCCATCACTGTAGCGCTTGACGCGTCTCCGGTAAGCAGGGCAACCTTTTGGATAAGTGATCGTTCTGGTGAGACCAATGCCTGAGCAGCGCCCTCTGCAATGGCCTCATGTGCGCTCTCGCCCACTGGACTAAATCTATCATAGACGCCATGGTTCCAAGCAATTGTAGGTACTGCCAAGCTGTGGGTGATGTTCTGCTCAGAAAACAATGAACCAAGCGCTGCAGTTTGAGCGCTCGCTGATGAGGAAGATATACTCTCCCTGCCTTTGTATTGAAGCGGACCCCTAAATACTCTAAATTCTGCGATGGAACCAGCTTGCTCTTTGCCACATTGACCACCCAACCAAGATCTTGAAGGAAGGCTACCACCTTTGCTGTCGCTGCTACGCTCTCGCTTTGGGACTTTGCCCGAATCAACCAATCGTCCAGGTACGGATGTACTAATACATCCCCCTTTTGCAACACCGCCGCCACGACGACCATCACCTTTGAGAATGTCCTCGGAGCTGTGGCCAACCCGAACGGCAATGCTCAAAATTGGAAATGACCCATCGGTACCGCAAACCGGAGAAATCTTTGATGTTATGGGCGTATCGGGATGTGCAGATAGGCTTCTGAGAGATCCAGGGAGGTGAGAAACTCCCCATTTTGTACGGCCACTATGACCGATCTCAACGTTTCCATATGAAAATGAGATACCCGGAGACACCGATTCACTCCTTTGAGGTCCAAGATCGGGCGAAACGTTCCGTCCTCCTTTGGCACCACAAAATAAATGGAGTATCGACCTAACCCACGTTGGTCTTGCGGAACCTGAACCACCACCTTGAGGTTGAACGGCCTGTCGACCGTCTCCCTTACTGCGGCGCACTTGGCTGGCGACTTGCATGGGGACTGTACAAAGAATTCTCTTACCAGCCGCTGAAACTCCAAGGCATACCCCTCCTGGATGACCTCCAGCACCCACCTGTCCGATGTAATCTGGACCCAGGCAGGAAGAAAATCCCGCAGGCGACCCCCTATGGGCTCCAATGCTGCCTGGGCCCCCCTGACTTCATTGGGTCTTTCGCAGATTTGCGGAAGAGGACGGGGCTCCAAAGCCCCTTCCTGTTCCCCAAAACCCCTGATTCCTGATAGGAAAACGCCCTCTTTGAGCTTGACCGAATCTAGGGTATCGAAATCTCCGAAACTCTCGTTGCTGACTCTTTGAACCTGAGGAAGACCTCACCGGTTTTTGTTTATCTTCCGGGAGCCGACCCTCCGTGGATTCCCCTAGATCCTCCACCAGTTTATCCAAGTCCTGCCCAAATAGCAATTTCCCCCTAAAAGGAAGCTTGCTTAGCCTGGACTTGGAAGAGCCATCCACTGCCCAATTGCGTAGCCAAAGATAACGACGCGCAACGACCACCGAGGCCATGCTCTTTGATAGACCTCTAATGAGGTCATACTGGATATCTGCTAAATATGCCATTGCGGATTCTAGCCTCGCCCCGTCGCCGGCAGAAGCCTCCCCCTGGTCTCCCTGCACCCTCTGAGACCAGCGAAGGGAAGCTCTCGCCCACCCACACTCCACAAATGGCAGCCTGTAACGACAAGGCATTGACATCAAAAACTTGCTTCAGCAAAGCCTCCAGCCGCCTATCCTGAGTATCTTTGAGTGCGGCACTGCCCTCTACTGGGATCGTAGTCTTTTTCGTGACAGCCGAGACAGCAGCATCCACCTTCGGTGACCTAAATAATTCTTTATCCTGGTCCATAATGGGGTAAAGGCGTCCCATAACCCTGGACCCCTTCAAACTTGCCTCCAGCATGTCCCACTCTTCCTGAATCATTTCCCGAATTACTCTGTGTACCGGGAACACTCTCTGGGTCTTCCAAAAAACTTGTAACAACGGATCCTCCAATGTAGCATCCTCTGCAGGTCCCGGGGTAGGCATATTGACAGCCCTCAAGGACTCTGCGATGAGCGCCAGTAGTTCCTCTCTCCGGAACAAATCGACGACCCTAGCCTGATCCTCTCGCTCCGTGATCTCCCCCTCTTCAAGGACCTCCTCTAATTCATCGCCGAGCTCCCCTTCCTCGGAGTGACCTCCCTCCGAGTCCAATGAGGGATCCTTATGGTCCTTTTCCTTTCTGACCCTCTTCGCTGGGCTTCCCGCTGTCTCTGTACTGAGCGGGGTAAAAGGTCTTTTCTCCCCCTTGTGACTTCCAGCGGAACCTGCTGCCAGGCCGCCCTGCTGTCCCCCGAAGGCCTGCTGAAGGAGGACAACAACCTGTGATGAAAAAATGGCTGCTAGCCCATCCGGCAACACCGGCTGAGAAGTAGGGAGATCCAGAGCGGACGAGGGACCTGCCACTGGCTCGCCCGGCGGCAAATCCAGGGAAGCAGGCTCACGCACCTCTAGCGCAGTCCTCTGCCCCTCTGTCGCCCCCCCCCAAAGGGTTCTCCATGGTTGCAGCCTCCAACACACATGGACTGCAGACCCCTGACTCCGTCAGCGAACCCTTCTGTGAGCCGCAGACCAGGCAACGCGGCTTTGAAGGCATCCCTGAGAGTCCCTTACTGCCCAGTCCCTCAGCTATGCCCTGGTTGCAGGAACCAAAAACAAAAGAAAACGTGGATTGGGTTTTTTTTTTTTTTTAACCACAAATATAAAAAAGCTAGCTCCCCTAGGGCTCCCAAGCTAGAAAAAATATGCCAGAGAGCAAAACGAGGCTTCCCGCCAAGACCAACGGGCCTCTCAGCAGCTGATCAACAGCTCTGCCCGTTCCTGCGCTGCTGACACGCGGCCCGCTCGCTGCTCAAAACACCATCACTGAGGCAGACTTCGGCAGCGCAGACAATGCCTTACCTCCGGAGATCCCTTTACAATGTTCGCGGCACCCCGGAGCAGGCCCGGCTCGTCTGCTCTACCGACCGGAGCAGACTGAACACGTCGGGAGCAGACGAGGAGAAAAAATAAAGTCGCGCCTTGCAACCCGCCGGCCAAGGCTCCCTTTCCAGCGCTGAGCAGGCAGAAACCTCTGCAATGCGCTGTCGGACCCCTCCTCGGGCCCTCTTTAAGCCCTGAGCCGAAGAGCCACCTGTTCCTCTTGGTCTGAGGTCGACTTCCTACCAACCAAAACACTCGCTGAGCGAGGTAAGAAAAAAGGGGGTGGATGGGGAAGGTAAGACCTCAAGACCTCTTCCAGGCACAGTAGATTCCATTTACTGAATAAATAAAATATATCTTAACTTCGTTTTCCTTTTTTTTTTTTTTGTAAACTATCAAACAAACTATATCGTAATCGTTCCTCTAGTGAGCCTGGACCTCTAGGCTCACCAATCCTCCAGCTGCTTGGAGACCGAGATAACTGGAGTGAGGAGGCGGATCCAGGATGGTTATACCTGTTGTCATCAGAAAAAAGATGATGTGTTCTCATTCTCCAAGCTGCTGTGAGAAGTGCAGAATCCAGAGTTGGGACTAGACTGGAGGGACGATTAGGAACAGGATCTTACTGCATGATCTAGAAAAGAACAGTTCAGGCAGACAAGGAAATGGAAGATTATCAAGTCCTTTGGCTCATGCTAACATGATAGACCTTTTTTACCCAGAACTGAAATATGGTGTAAACTCGGTCTATAGGAACATCTGGAAAAATTAGTCCTCTTACTCCAAGAAAGTCAAGGAGCAGACCAGCTTCTCACAGATCTGTAATGTTTCAAGGAGTCAAGGAGACTCTCCTTTGAGAAAGGGGATCACATTAACTTTGGAAGAAGTAAACCAAGTGGATTTCCAGTTGTGCAGTGCTCTGTTGAAGAGAAAGCGGCAAACCCAGATCTGTTGGAAAGTCAAAACTTGACAGCTTGTCCAATCATTGAAGGAGAAGAGCAGTTTTGTCTTTTAAACCTGCAGCACAACTTCATAACACAGATGCAGAATCTGCGGCGTCTCATATTCTTGGATTTATTTAATAATCAGATTGATGAAATAAGCAGCATTTCAATTCTGTGTTCTTATGTTGGGTGGTAACAGAAAGCGTAGTTACTAACCCATAACAGGTGTTCTCCAGGGAGAGCAGGAATCAGTCTTCACTTATGGGTGACGTCGGCACCAACGGAGCCAGCACGGAGCAATTCCCCATCTTTCAAAGAAAGCCTTTGGGATTGCTGCCATGCATGCGTGGTCCTCTTCCCGCCTAAAGGTGCCATCTTGCTAAGTCAGGTCCCCTAGATAGAGCCCTACTAAGCAGATGGCAAGGGAAGGACAAAATAGCAACTCTTCAGGGGAGGTGGGAGGATAGTGAGGATTGATTCCTGCTGTCCCTGGAGAACACCTGTTAAAGGTGAGTAACTACGCTTTCTCCAGGAACAAGCAGGAAGTCAGTCCTCACTCATGGGACTCCCCAGCTACAGGCTACCGAGCCTGTAACCCAAAAACGCCTCCACAAGGCCATGAGCAGATGTCAATGCCCGGAGGAGCCCGAGTCTTCGGGTTCCCAGGGTAAAGCTCTCGGTAGCCATCGAAGAAGGGTCGGAGGGCAGGAGTTGCTTATACCTCGAACAGATTACGGAGTACAGCCTGGCTGAAGTGCTGTCCCGGAGGGACTCCCTCTCCAGGCAGTAGTGGACAGATGTCCATTAGAGGCACTGAGCGCAGCAAAGCCACCGAAGATGCCGTGCACGGTGACCCGCCAATGCAGTGGGGTGCCCGCCTTTGCTTGAGCAAGGCAATGCAGTCCGCCACCCAGGTGGAGATAGTGCGTTTGTTGACTGCCTGCCCCAGGCGATTGGGGTCATAGGCGACAAAGAGCCGATCAGACTTGCGATGATCCTGGGTACGCTGCAGGTAGAAGGCAAGAGCCCTCTTGCAGTCGAGTGTATGCAACACCGCCGATGCCTGGTCGGCATGCGGTCTCAGGAAGAAGGTCGGTAGAACTATGTCCTGGATGAGATGAAAGTCCGAGACCACCTTTGGTAGGAACTTGGGATGGGTGCGGAGGACCACCCTGTTCCCATAGAACCTGGTGTATGGAACCTTAGCCATGAGGGCCTGAAGTTTGCTGACTCGGCGAGTAAAAGTCAAAGCCACCAGGAAGACCACTTTCCAGGCGAGTTGCCAAAATGAGCATGTCACCATCGGCTCGAAGGGTGCTCGCGTGAGCTGCATCAGCACCACGTTGAGGTCCAACTGCGTTGGCAGACACCGGCTGGGAGGTTTGGAAAGTAATAGGCCTTGCATGAAGCAAGAGACCAAGGGCTGCCCCGAGAGGGTTTTTCCCTTGACGGGGAGGTGGTTCGCCGAAATGGCGCTCAGGTGTACCCTGACCAAATTGGATTTCAGCCCTGCCTTCGAGAGGTGGAGGATGTACTGGAGGATCCACCAGGTAGAGCAGGAGAACGGGTCGATCTGAAGCTCAGAGCACCAGGTCTAGAAATGTCACCACTTAAAGGTATACGCCCGTCTTGTTGAGTCCTTCCTTGATGCGAGGAGAATCTCTTCGACATCCTCCGGGAGGCACAGCAGAGCTAAGGCGACCCATTCAGCCGCCAGGTAGTAAGGGACAGTGAGGCCAGGTTTGGGTGGAACATGCGACCCTCCTCCTGTGTCAACAGGCCCGGGGGCACAGCTCAGGGGGACTGGGGGCTCAGATGAGAGCCAGAGCAGAAGCAGGAACCAAGGCTATTGAGGATCTGAGCCTTGTAGAGGGTCCTTGCAATGAGAAGAGTGGGATGGAAAGCGTAAAGAAGGCCGGAGGTCCAGCTCAAGAGGAATGCATCCGGAGCCACCCTGCTCGGGTGCGAAACAGGGCCGCAGAAGCAGGGAAGCTGCGCGTTTGCCAGAATGGTAAACAGGTCCATGGATGGGGTCCCCCACTGATGGAACAAGACACTGGCGACCTCTGGATCCAAGCGCCACTCGTGTGGGCGGAGGATCTTGCTGAATTTGTCCGCGAGTACATTCTCCTGGCCTGGGAGGTAGACCGCTCACAGGGTCAGCCCCCAGCGAGACGCAAAGGAGCAAAAGAGGATCACCTCCAGGCAGAGGAAGCGTGATCCTATTCCCCCCTCCTTGTTGATGTAAAACATGGCTACCCTGTTGTCTGTCTGCACAAGCACCGACTTCCCCCTCAGATAGCCCTTGAAGGCCCTCAAGGCCCATCGGACCACTTGAAGCTCGAGCAGGTTGATTTACTGCAGAGACTCCTCGGTAACAACTGTCCCTGGGTGCACAATGCGCCGCAGTGGGCTCCCCAGCAGGGAAGCATCCGTCGTTAGGATGAGCTCATGCTGTGGGGTCTGGAATGGCATTCCCCAAAGGGGACTTTGGGGGTCCCGCCACCAACTCAGGGAGTTGTGGAGACTGCGGGAGACCCGGAAAGGTTCTCTGAGGTGGCCAAAAGCTGGCTAAATTGTGCCCTGAGACACCACTGGGCCATCCACATGTGGACGCGGGGATGGGGGACCACATGGACGGTGGAGGCCATGTGTCCTAGAAGGCGCAGCATGACCCGTGCCGTAACCCAAGCCCTGCTCTGGACCTGGGCCGCCAAAGCCTGGAGGTGGTCAATGGGCGGGAAGACGGTCACTCGCTCTGTGTCGAGTCAGGCACCGATGAACTCCAGGGTCCGCACTGGCTTGAGGTGGGACTTGGAGTAGTTGACCATGAAGCTGAGGTGTTCGAGGAGGATCGTTCGTGACCAGCCAGGCGGGCTTCATTGATCGAGGTCCCCGTGACAAGCCAGTCGTCGAAGTAGTGGAAGACGGGTATGCCCTGCCATTTGAGGGAGGTGGCGACAACGGAGACACACTTTGTAAAAACCTTCAGTGCAGATGCGAGCCCAAAGGGGAGCAACCTGTACTGGTAATGTTCCTCTTGCACCCTGAAGCACAGGTATTGCCTGTGTTGGATTAGGATGTGGGCATAAGCGTCCTTGAAGTACAAGGCGCATAGCCAATCATCCTGCTGGAGGAAGGGCAGCAGGACATCAAGCGATAACATTTTAAACTTTTCCCGCACCAGGAACTTGTTTAGGTTCCAGAGGTCGAGAATGAGGCGTAGGGCCCCCGTCTTTTTCGGAACGAAAAAGTAGCGAGAATAGAACCCATGGCCTTGAAGGTGCAGCGGTACCTTCTCAACCGCCCATTAGTTGAGGAGGTTGGACAGCTCCCACTGCAAGAAGGTCTGGTGCGAAAGGAGCAGAGTAGGCTCCGCTGGCGAGAAGGGAGGAGGGCGCCTGTCTGGGTGGAGATGATATCCATCCCTGATCACTCAGAGGACCCAGGTGTCTGATGTGATCGACGCCCATTGCGGGGCAAAGAGGGACAGGCATCCCCTCAGTGGCGGAAGTACTGCTGGGGGGCGAGAGGCTATGCTGTCGGCGTCAAAACCTCTTTGCAGGTTGGGGTGGCACCGGTTGTTGGGCCTTAGGCCCTTTAGGCTTGCGGTGGCTATGCACAACCCCCTTCCCCTGTGTGCCAGAAGCTGGCGCGGGGGTGGGCAAGAAAGGAGGGTAACCCCAGTAGAGGAGCCCCTTCCTTTGGAAGAACGGCTTCTTTGTTTGCTGTTTCTTCCAAGGGAGGGAGGGAGGTCTTACGCGAGAGACAGGTTCGGGTAATGAACTCTGTTTCTATCTCAGCAGCCTTATCCTCCATAGGTTTACCAAACAGCTGCTCGCTGAGGCAGGAGAAGCTCCTGGACCCACTGCTCCAGATCTGAGGACTGGAGACACGCCTGGCGTCTGGACCCGATGCTGACTGCTGCCACTCGAGCAGAGGATTCAAATCCGTCATACACAGCACGGGAGAGGTACTTTGAGTACTCCGCGATGGATTTTAGGAGGGTTTGGAACCGGAGAAGGGGCTCACCCCGAGACCTCTGGAGAACCTGCCAAACTCTTTGGTGAGGTCACATAGGAACATGCTCATATACAATTGGTATGCCTGGATGCAGCATGTGAGCATGGACCCTTGATAGGCCTTGCGCCCAAGGGCGTCAAGAGCTCTCGACTTCCTGCCCAGGGCACCGAAGAGTGCAACTTCGGGCTCTTCTGCTTTCACATCGCCGACTCCACTACCATGGAAGTGTATGGGAGCTGGGTCTTCCTGAACCCCTGGCCCTGTTGGACCCTGCACATGGTGTCGAGGCGCTTGCTCACTATGGGGACCGAAGCAGATGTCTCCCACATGCGGAGGAGCAGCCTCGACAAAATGGGAGGAACTGGAACAGTAAGAGACTCCTGAGGCGGGGACTCATACTGTGGAATATCGAGCTCTTCAGCTTGCGGCTCCTCTTCGTCTGAGTAGCCAGGTTGAGAGTTTGTGCCATGTCCCGCACGAACACCAGAAATGATGTGTCTTTGGGCAGCGACCACCTTCGAGAGGCGGGCAGGGACGGGTCCGAAGGGAGGTCCCTGTGGGCACGGGTCTCTGAGGAGGTATCCCAGTCAGACTCCCAAGTCTGAGAGGTCCGAGGAGTCCAACTCGGGCTGGTCGCCCCATCCAGAGGTCAAGGTCCGCATGGAGCCAGCCTTGGAGGATCTTGCTCCCGAGGACCAGGAAGGCGAGCGAGACCAATGCCAAGGACCCTCACGAGGCCCACGGCTCTCAGGGTTTTCCAGGGTGGGTTTCGGTGTCCTTCTCGAGGGAACCTCGGACTTGAGGCACGAGCCAGCCGTGCTTGGCAAGCGCCTGCTGGGCAGCTAAGAAGGCAGTAACGCTGCGCTCAAGTGCCAGCATATGGGACTCCCATGCGGACATGGGTCCCTGTGATGTCGACACCGGGGTTACCGGGTCTGGGGTGGAGGAGAGGGGGTTCTCACCGGGATGGCCCTCAGGAGACTGAGCGCCATCACCGGAAGCTTCCGTATCTGTACGAGGTACCTTACGAGGCCACTCCTTGTCCGACTCTCGGGAATGCCAACTGGGGTTGAGCGACCGAGCACGGGAGCGCTCACGCTTATCTGGAGCTCCCAACAGTGACTTCGAGGTCGTCTTCTTCTTACGCCTCTCCACTTAAGGGGACCACTGGTTGGAGTGCCGCCAAGAGCGCGGGACCAAGGTGGGTGATCCCACCAGCGGGGGGATGACCGAGGGTGCTGCCGGGGATTCCAGGGCTACCTTCCAGAAAATGTTAGCGGACTTCTGCTTACGATGTAGCAGGCCCTTGGAGGACATTTTCTTGAAAAGGGAGCAGAGCTCCAGATCATGGTCGGCCCCAAGACACTGCAGACAGCAGTCATGGATGTCCGTGAGCGACATGTTTTTGGAGCATCTGTCACATTTCTTAAACCCGGTGGCCATTGGGGCAAAAAGGGCCTTTGCTAGGTCGAAAACCTTTGCGGCCAGCGGTTGGGGAAAAAAGGGCGCAAAGCTCGCAACAGGAAAGCACAGTTACTTACCTGTAACAGGTGATCTCCGGAACAGCAGGAATTAGTCTTCACACGTGGGAGACGTCTCCGACGGAGCCCGCACGGGAATGCTCCCCAGCATCCAATCAGAAAGCCTTTGGGAGCATCCCCCGCGCCTGCGCGGTGGGTTCCCGCCCTTCCTACTGCCTCTCCCCAGTTGAGTTTCATAGCTGAGCCGGAAGGAGAAGAGAGGAAGGAATAGAGAAAAAGAGAGATACAACTCCTGGGGAGGTGGGCGGGTTGTGAAGACTAATTCCTGCTGTTCCGGAGATCACCTGTTACAGGTAAGTAACTGTGCTATCTCCAGGAACAAGCAGGAATGAGACTTCACACGTGGGGACTCCCTAGCTTAGGATGCCCGGGGAGATCCCATAAGCGCAGCCCGGGACGGGATGGCATTTGCTCCGCCTGAATCTCCGGCATCCCGAGGGATGGAGGGCAGGAGTTGAATAGAGGAACAGCGAATCCAAAGACTACGGAGGCAAGTCTTTAGAGTGCAGAACAGGTACCATTAGGATACAGCAAAAAAAACCCCAGGCTACGGGAGTAGTCAGAGGGGTGCATGAAGAGAATCATTAAGCATGTAATCAGTAAATGACCTAGTACCATACAGAGCTTACCGGCCATTAAGAATTAATGGTTTAGAACCCTGTACTGCTTACCCACCGGGTTGTCGGAAGTAGTCCTGTGATGAAGGCACTGTAGACGCAGTAGCGAGGTCATCAAGGAAACTTCACCGCAGCGAGGAGGAAGTTCCAAATCCGGAAGGCCATGGGATCCAGGCGTCAGCTGGGTCAGGAGAAGGATGGCAGGTCTTCCAGGGGGCTCCCGGAGAAGAGTAGAGGTGTACCCCGGAGCAGAAGGGGTACACAGTCTGCCCTAGCGAGAGATAGGGAGACAAGGGTCCGGACCTCCGGGAGGAGGACCTAACTGAAAAAGGGAGCTGTTGACTTCACAGCAGTAGGGTACCACCAGTCCGCGGGCCGATCGGTGAATAGGCAGGCGGACTGGCCGGACCCCCGGGGGGGGGGGGGGGGTGAGTACTGGCCATAGGGGGAAAAAGGCGGTAAACACAGGTACTGTGGGGATCCCCCAAGGCGCCTGCCAAGCAGGTGATATCTAGTATATCTAAGCCGGTGGACATGGGGACGCCCCCTCCGGTACTAACGCAGGCACGCCGGGGGGCCTGCCTCCATGAGCAGCACTCAGGTAAGGCGGATCTGCCATCGATCCCCAGAACGTCCACCTGGAGAGGTGGCCGCAAGATCCGTCAGGGGAGGGATCTTTCCCGGAGGGCAAGGGCAGATCGGCGAGCTAAGAGCGCGGTAGCGTGGGGGACGGAGGATAGCATCAGTCCGGTAGAACGCCGCAGGGGTTGGAGGCCCTAATGTGTCCCCAGGACCTGCACGTAGAACTTGTCCCCCACACAATCGGGGGACAAGAGGGTATAGTCCCTGGAGGGGAATTCCGGTACGGAAGCAATCAGCAAGAGGATACTGGCTGAGAGGGGTTCGGGGACGTACCGAAGAGTAAGTAGGGTGACCGTGGGCCATAGCTATCACGGCGTAAGGTGGTCTCCCTTTCCCACGGAGGAGAAGACCTGAACCCCTAGATAAGTCCCAGAACCATTTTCCAACTGGACGAGCCCCAGAGTAGAGCTCTAGTCTAAGCTTCTGGTAAGGAGGGTAAGTGCAGGCAGCCGCCCATCTGGGCCTAAAAATGCTTAGTATGAGAGTCCTGGCGCGGGCCCGGGGACATCAACCCGGGGTGAGAGGTCCCTTGCTTGGGCGCGCCTGGAGGGTGGGCGGAGGGCTGACATTTCCTCTTCTTAGGGAAGGGGGGTCCGGAGGGGCGTTTACCACCGCCGGGGGGAAGCCGGGCCCTAGGCTGGCTGCTAACTCTGGGAAGGTTAGCAAAGCACTGTGCGACCTGACATAAGGCTTCGCTATTGAAGAGGTGATCTCCGTCGCAGGGAGAATTACCCAGGATGTGCTGTGCCCGTCTACACAACTCGGACGCCTGCAACCATGCCGTACGGTGTGCTCTAATGGCAACAACAGAGGCTCTGCTGACCGACCGGAAGGAGTCCAGCGAAGCACGAGAAAGGAACCCGGAGATATTCCTGCAGTGATAAAGAAGCAGGGAATATTCAAAGGCCTTGGTTGCAGATACGAAGGTGGATAACCGAGATAACCTCTCGGTGACCTCCCGAAGCGACAGACTCATATAAAATATATATGAAATTATTCTGGCCGCCAGCATAGACGTTTGGAAGGCTTGACGTCCTAGAGTATCTAGCGTCTTCGAGGCGCGGCCTGGAGGGCGAGAAGCATGCTTCTCCTTGCTTCCGGCCTTCCTCAGCGCCGATTCCACCACAATGGACCGATGTGGAAGCTGGTGCTGCCGAAAGCCCGGGGACGGAGGCACCCGGTACAGAGCCTGCATCGCAGTCGGCGGCGCCGGAACCCTCAAAGACGACCGCCAAGCCCCCAGCAGGAGATCCTGCAGGGCGGGATGCAGAGGAAGCAGCGCGGCTGCCTGTTCCGCAGGGCCTGGGCTCGGGTCCGGGATAGGGATGGCCAGCAAGTCCGCCATGTCAAGGAGGAAATCCTGAAAAGGCGGCTCTGCCGGAGCAGTTATGGCGGGAGAGGCCGCCAGGGCACTAAGAGGCCGCTCGGGCCGACGCCCGCTGGGCAGAGGCGGGGACCAACCGACCCGGATCGGGGCAGTCAACATGGCGTCGTCGGCTCCTGGAAATGATTCCAAGCTAGGCATCGAAGAGGTCGATGGCACCGACGGCGCCGCAGGAACCGGCCTCGGCCCCGAACCCGGGGGCGGCGCTTCCGCCCGTGACTGGAGCGAATCCGCGGCCGCTGGAGAGCAGGGGCCAGCGGTCTCTGCTCTGCGGGAGAGGACAGGGGCTGATCCCGAGACGTGCCGTGGCCAGACTTTCAAGGCTGGACAACGACTCCAGGCTGGGCATCGAACCGAGCAAGGAGATCGACTCCTTCCTCGAGGCCCCCGGCGGGAGTGACCGCGCCGGCGGTGGAGATCCCGGAGTGCGGATCGGAACTGTGCCGACCGGTGCCGCAAGCATCAAGGGCCCCCGAGGACGGTGCTCGGAGGAGAGGGGGTCAACTGATGCCGGCGCCGATGTCGATCGGTGGGTGCTGCCCGATGCCGGGCCCCCTCTCGAACCCTTCCTACCCGGAGGGAAAAACTGCCGGGGCATACGGCCCGTCCCCGAGGGGAGCCAGGTCACCCGACGAGTCCCCGCGGGGGGAGGAAGCCTGCGGTGGGATCGAGGCGATCGAAGACCCCGAGGCCCCTTTTCTAGGAAAGGGCGGGGCCCTCGACGGCCGCGTCGATGCTGGGGGGTCGCCCGTGTGCTGGTCGACACACCCCGAGGTCCCCGGGGAAGGTTGATGGCGGTTCCTTGAGCTCGACGCCCCCGCCGTCGCCGGCGGAGTGGCGCCGCTCAAAACCGGTACCACCCTTGCGCAGGGCTGGGGTACCAGCGACCCAGCTCGGGTCGAAACGAGCGGCTCCGAGGGGAATGAGGCCAGGAGATCATCCCCGGCACCGACGTCGAGGGGTCGGTACCGCTCGTAGCGGGTACCACCCCCGCGCATGGCAGTGATGGAGGAACGTCCGGCTGGACCGAGTCTATCGGCCCCGGAGGCGCCGAGGACAGCAGCCGACGATCCTCGGTGAGGAGCGGAACGCTCGACACCGACGCCGATGCCGGGGTCTCAGTACCGCCCGGAGCGGGTACCACACCCGAGCATGGCTGGGATGTAGGGAGGTCAGAACCGGTCGAGTCGATCGGCCCCAAAGGCGCCGATGACACCAGCTGACGATCCCTGGCGAAGAGTGGAACACTCGACGCCGACGCCGGGGAATCGTCACCGCTCGAAGCGGGTACCTCCCTCGGGCATGGCACGGGAATGTTCTGTGAGGAGCGAACCTCAGGAGCATCCCGAAACCCCGTAAATGCTTTGGAGCCCGAGGACTCCCGCCGGGGTATATTAGCCAAGGGGAACTTGAGGGGTCGGCTGGAGCTGTCGCCATGCCGCGCATGAGACTCACCCCTCAAGACTTGGCTAGTCTTAACAGACTGTTGTGTGGATACCTGAACCTGGAGAGAAGCACAACCCGACGACCGCGCGTTGGGCGCGAAGACGTCATCGAGGGATATCCGAAAAAGGGAGGGTCTTCTCCCGACACTGTAGCCCGGGGGATCCGGTAAAGAAGGGTCAGGCCCAAAACAGGAGAGGCACCAGGCATTGGAGTCCAATTGGAAACTTAGGCCCCCGCAGTGAGGGCACTGCTGGGGAGAAGAAGGCTCCATGCTGTAAGCCTGGTAGGCCTCGGCGCCCAGAGGGGAGGGTCCCTCCGGGCGACCAAAAATAAATGAAATTTAAATGAAAATTAATTGAAAAGAAAGAAAGAAGGGGCACGGAGGTGCCACTGTCGGCGGGAAAAAGCCGCGACTACAGAAACAAGAACAAAGGAAAAACATTTCTGCGGTGGCAGGAGGGACGTCCTGCCTGCTCCGCGGAAAACTGGGGAGAGGCAGTAGGAAGGGCGGGAACCCACCGCGCAGGCGCGGGAGATGCTCCCAAAGGCTTTCTGATTGGATGCTGGGGAGAATTCCCGTGCAGGCTCCGTCGGAGACGTCTCCCACGTGTGAAGACTCATTCCTGCTTGTTCTTGGAGATAGCGTAGTTACTCACCTGTAAAAGGTGATCTCCGGGAACAGTAGGAATTTAGTCTTCACATATGGGTATCGTCGGTACCGACGGAGCTTGCATGGGAACGCTCCCCAGCGACCAATAGGAACGCTTTTGGGAGCATCCCTCAGCACATGCGCGCTGCCTTCCCGCCTTTCCAACTGTCCCTCTTCAGTTAAGTTTGTAGCTGGGTGAAAAGATAGAGGGAGAGAGGAAAGAGACATAGAGAGACAACTCCTAGGGGAAGTGGGTGGGTTGTGAAGACTAAATTCCTGCTGTTCACGGAGATCACCTGTTACAGGTGAGTAACTACGCTATCTCCAGGAACAAGCAGGAATGTAGTCTTCACATATGGGGACTCCCTAGCTGAAGATGCCAGGGAGATAGCCCCAGGAAGGTGCCACCCTAGAAGGGTGGAATCCTTCCTCCCATGGATCTCTGGCATTCCACCAGGGTTGGTGGGTAGGAGTTGATTTAGGTCTGAAAGAGATTTTGAAGAACAGCTTGGCCAAAGAAGGCATCCTGATGGGAGGCTTTATCTAGGCAGTAGTGGGCTGTAAAGGTGTGCACCGAAGCCCAGGTGGCTGCTTGACAAATGACATCGATAGACACAGTGGAGATTAGCCATAGAAGCTGCCATGGCTCTCACATTATGAGCCGTGACATGGTCCTGAAGAGGAAGACCCTTACTCTCATAAAGCGTAGTTACTCACCTGTAACAGGTGTTCTCCAGGAGCAGCAGGAATCAGTCCTCACTTATGGGTGACGTCGGCGCCGACGGAGCCCTCGCGGAGCAATTTTCCCCAGCTTTCAAAGAAAGCCTTTGGGAATTGCAGCGCGCATGCGCGGTCGTCTTCCCGCCCGAGGGTGCCATCTTAGCCAGTCAGATGACATAGCTAAAAAAGACAGCATAAAAATTTGCAAAAAGAACATAAGCAGACGATTGCAACTCCAAGGGGAGGAGGGAGGGTAGTGAGGACTGATTCCTGCTGCTCCTGGAGAACACCTGTTACAGGTGAGTAACTACGCTTTCTCCAGGACCAAGCAGGAAGTCAGTCCTCACTTATGGGACTCCCAAGCTCAAGGCTACCGGAGACCCTAAGCACAAAAATGAGCTCCCTCTAGCTCAGCAGCACAGAAGGATAGAATCTTCGCTGAATTATCACCCACCGGTAGCTCACATCCGGGATGGAGGGTAGGAGTTGCTCAGACCTCAAAGAGATTACGGAGGACTGCCTGTCCGAAAGCACTGTCCCTACGGGACTCCCTCTCGAGACAGTAATGGACCGCAAAAGTCTGGCTCGAAGACCAAGTAGCGGCCCGGCAGATGTCTGCCAGCGGAACAGAGCGGAGGTAAGCCACTGACGTGGCCTTTGCCCGAACGCAATGAGCCGTGACTCGACTTTCTAAGGAGAGTCCGGCTGCCCCATAAGCCCAAGCGATACAGTCCGCAACCCAGATGGACAGAGTACGCTTGGAGACCGGGAGCCCCAATTTATTGGGGTCAAAAGACACAAAAAGCTGAGCAGCTTTACGGTGCTCCCGCGTACGGTCAAGGTAGAAGTTCAATGCCCTTCTACAGTCCAGGGTATGGAGGACCGTTTCAGCTCGGCTGGAGTGTGGTCTGGGAAAGAAGGTTGGAAGTACCACCTCCTGATTGATGTGAAAAGGGGAGACCACTTTAGGCAGAAATTTCGGGTGAGTCCGTAGGACTACCCTATTCTTGTAGAACCTAGTGTAAGGGGGATCAGACACGAGGGCCTGCAATTCACTTACGCGTCTAGCGGAAGTGAGGGCTATCAAGAACAGTGTTTTCCAAGACAGAAAACGGAGAGAACAGGTAGCCATAGGTTCAAAAGGCGGACAGGTGATCCGCTGCAAAACCACATTCAGGTCCCAGTCAGGCGCTGGCGGGCGCAGAGGTGGTTTAAGTAGAAGGAGACCTCGGAGAAACCTCGCTACGAGAGGGTCGTTGGAGAGAGGTCTGCCGTCCACCGGCACATGATGTGCTGAAAGAGCACTGAGGTGAACCTTGACGGAGTTGGACCTAAGTCCCAGATTAGAGAGGTGCAGCAAGTACTGCAAGATCACGGACACCGGGCAGGAGAAGGGATCCTGAGACTGTTGGGTACACCAGACTGCAAAGCGACGCCATTTAAGGGCGTAGCATTTGCGGGTAGAAGGCCGTCGCGAAGCCAAGACGACCTCCTCCACCTCCGCCGGCAGGAGAAGGGGAGCAAGGACTACCCTCTCAGCAGCCAGGCCATGAGGTTGAGAGACCTGAGGTTGGGGTGCAGTAGGGACCCCTGATCCTGAGTGAGGAGATCCGGTTGTACCCCCAGAGGGATTGGATCCTCCACCGCCAGTTGCAGCAGGAGCGGAAACCACGGCTGCCTGGGCCAGCGAGGGGCCACCAGGATCATGAAGGCTTTGTCTCGGAGAACCTTGAAAAGAGTCCGAGAGACTAACGGGATGGGAGGGAAAGCGTACAGAAGGCTCCCCGACCATGAGATCAGAAAGGCGTCCGCCGCAACCCGAAGGGGGTGTGGCTGACGAGAGCAGAAGCGAGGAAGCTGCCGGTTGTGAGGACTGGCAAAGAGATCCACCGTGGGGAGGCCCCACTTGAGGAAGAGCTTCTGAACTATCAAGGGATCCAGACGCCACTCGTGCGGCTGGAGGACCCTGCTGAGTTTGTCCGCAAGGCAATTTTCTTGGCCCGGGAGATAAACTGCCTTGAGGAGAATGCCGTGACTGACGGCCCAAGAGCAGAGCTTCTGTGCCTCCCGGCAGAGGAGGAAGGAGCCCGTGCCCCCCTGCTTGTTCACGTAGAACATGGCAACTTGATTGTCCGTCTGGACAAGGACGGATTGGTGGGAAGTCAGGTGGGAGAAGGCCTTGAGAGCTAGGCGGATCGCCCTGAGCTCCAGGAAGTTGATCTGCTGAGCAGACTCCCACGTGGTCCAGAGGCCCTGAGTACGTGCCTCTTGGCAATGTGCTCCCCAGCCCAGGAGGGATGCATCGGTGGTCAGCACCCGGGTCGGCTGAGGTGACTGGAAAGGCATTCCGAATATCAGGTTCGGCTGCCGGAGCCACCACCGGAGAGACGAGAGCAGCGGCTCGGAGACGCGCACTAGGTCTGCCAGGCCGCCTGTGGCTTGTCGCCACTGCTGGCGGAGACACCATTGAGCAGACCGCATATTCAGGCGGGCATTGGGGGTCACATGGACGGTGGAAGCCATATGGCCGAGCAGTCTCAGGAAGCGCCTGGCGGAGACCAGGGGCTGGCTGCGAAAGCGGTCGGCTAGGTCCATGAGCCGTTGAGCCCTGTCGAGCGGTAGGTACGCTCGTGCCCGAGGAGTGTGCAGCCTTGCGCCGATGAACTCGAGATCCTGTGAGGGGAGCAAAGTGGACTTTGCGAAGTTTATAACAAAGCCCAAGTGCTGCAGCAGAGTCACCGTGCGGCACGTGGCGTTGGTGACCTCCTGAGCGGACACTGCTCTGATGAGCCAGTCGTCGAGGTACGGAAAGACATAGAGGCCGTGAAGCCGGAGATGGGCCGCCACGACCGCAAGACATTTTGTGAAGACTCGCGGTGCGGAGGATAGGCCAAAGGGCAGTACTCTGTACTGGTAATGATTTCCTGCCACCACAAACCTTAGGTATTGGCGGTGGCTTGGGTGGATGAGGATGTGCGTGTAGGCATCCTTTAGATCCAAGGAGCATAGCCAATCTCCCTGCTGGAGGTAGGGCAGAAGGATTCCAAGGGTAAGCATTTTGAACTTCTCCCGCACAAGGAACTTGTTGAGGTTGCGCAAGTCCAGGATGGGTCTGAGGCCCCCTGTTCTCTTTGGTATCAGAAAATACCTTGAATAAAAGCCTTGACCTCTCAGGTGGTGGGGCACCGGTTCCACCGCCTGTTCCTGCAGAAGACCTGCTAACTCCTGAAGGAGCAACTCCCTGTGCAGAGGGGGGCGCGAAGGTTCTCCCGGAAAATAGGAGGGAGGGACCTGATGGAAGTGGAGAAGGTAGCCTTCTCGCACGACCTGAAGTACCCAGGCATCTGCGGTGATGCTGGACCACCTGTGGGCGAAGTGAACCAGCCGGCCTCCGGTGCTGGGAGGAACCAGCGGGGGGGGGAGAGGCTATGCTGAGCGAGTCAAAAACCCCCACCCTGCTGAGCAGGGGCTGGTGGTGCAGGCTTGGGGGCTTGCTGCCTACGGGACCCGTTACCCCGTCCCTTGGCCTGCTGGCCCTGTTGGGGAGCTGCAGGGGCCTGATAATGGGGGTACTGTTTGTAGGCAGCCGCCTTCCTCGGGTAAAAGGACTTTTTTCCCGAGCCCTTCTTTTTCTGGGAAGGGGCGGAGGTCTTCCTAGAAAGCCTGGTCCTGGTGAGAGTCTCAGTCTCAATTTGTGCAGCCTTTTCCGCCATGGGCTTGCCAAAGAGGTTTTCGCCTCGGCAGGGGACATCGACCAACTTGTCCTGTACCCAGGGCTCAAGGTCTGACGACTGAAGCCAAGCCTGTCGGCGGGCACCGATGCCGGCTGCGGCCACTCTAGCCGAGGCCTCAAAGCCATCATAGGCTGCTCGGGACATGAACTTTGAGCATTCCCGAACGCCCGTGGACAAGGCTAGGAACCTCCGCAAGGGCTCCTCGGAGAGACCAGCGGAGAATCCGGCTAGCTCTTTAGCCAGATCCCGGAGATACATGCCCATGTAGAGCTGGTAAGTCTGGACACGACATGCGAGCATAGAGCCCTGGAAGCACTTCTTGCCAAGGCCATCCAGGTTACGGGCCTCCCTTCCAGGAGGCACCGAGGAGTGCATCTTCTGGCTCTTAAGACGATGCATGGCCGATTCCACTACCATGGAATGGTGTGGCAGCTGTGCCTTCTGAAAGCCAGGGCTCTTGCAGACCCGATAGATAGAATCGACCCGCTTGCTCAGGACCGGCGAGGAGGCCGGACTCTCCCACATGCGGAAGAGTAGTCGTTCCAGCATAGGAGGAACCGGCACAGTAAAGTGCTCCCTCGCGGGAGAGTCATACTGGAGGGCGTCGAGCTCTTCGGCTCGAGGCTCCTCCTCGGGATCCGCAGGGAAGGCCAAAGCCTTGGCCATATCCCTAACGAAGTCCGAGAACCGGGCATCCTCCGGGGGGGACTGCTTCCGAGGCTCGGACCCCGGTGAGTCCGATGGGACACACCGAGTCCGGAAAGAATCAGGTGACTCTTCCTCCTCAGACTCCCAGACCGACTCCGACGAGGACTCGGTGGGGTCGGCCCGGGCAGGGTGCGGCGCCAGCCGCCCCGACGTCGAGGGAGTCGGCGTCGGCGACCTCGGTCCCGAACGGGAGGCCGAGGGTGACCTCGACCGAGGATCGACCCGAGTTCTCATTGACTCGAGGATCGGCTCGGTCTCCGGGGTCGACTTGGACGTCGACGTCCCGGCGGTCGGGGCAGCGGCGCCAGCGAGGCCAGCGAGCAGTGCCCGCTGCTGGTCCATGAAGGCAGACAGTCTGCTCTCCAAGGCCGTCAACCTGAGTCCGAGCTCAGGTGACCCAGCAGCCCCCGACTCGGGCCCCGACGGCGTCGGGCCCGACGTCGGCTGTCGCGGAGGCGAGTCCAGAAGGACCACAGGACTTACCCGGGCAGGCATCTCCGACTCCAGGCGAGGTCGCTTCGGGATGTGTTCCTTCTCCAAGGACCCGGGGCGGCTGTCGGGGCTATGCGACCTGGCCCTCGCGGAACCAGGAGCGTCCACCGACGCCGCCCTCGCGGGTTTTTCCGACGATGGTCCCCGGAGGGAGAACCCCGGTCGGAGGAGCTCCGGCGACGGTCCGAGCTGGAGCCTTTCGACGCGGAGGCCTCCGACGAGGTCCGGGTACGGCTGGGGTCAGCGAAGATTCTCTCACGCTGATGCCGCCGACTCCTCAACGCCTTTGAGGACAGTTTGCTGCAGGGCCCACAGATCAGTTCCTCATGATCCGGGCCCAGGCAGCGGAGGCAAAAGTCGTGTGTGTCGGTTAGTGACATATTTCGGTCACACCGACCACACCGCTTAAACCCACTGGCAGCCATCGGGGGAAAAAGGGCCCCTGCGAGGTCAAAGGACCGGGCTGCCAGGGAAACCGAAAACGAAAGCTGACTAAGTCAGAAAAACCAAAAAAAGTAAGCGGACTCGAGACCGGCGTCGCGAGTCCGGGCGGGAAAACGATCGGTGTCGAACCGAAAGAAAAAAGGATAAAACAAAGAAGAAAATCAACTTTTTCGCGGGGACAAGACGGGGACGTCTGTAGGGCTCCGCGGAAAAAAGAAGACTGGCTAAGATGGCACCCTCGGGCGGGAAGACGACCGCGCATGCGCGCTGCAATTCCCAAAGGCTTTCTTTGAAAGCTGGGGAAAATTGCTCCGCGAGGGCTCCGTCGGCACCGACGTCACCCATAAGTGAGGACTGACTTCCTGCTTGGTCCTGGAGAAGTAAAGGATATGCATTGGGCAATCCATTTAGATAAAGTTCTTTTGGAGACTGGAAGTCCCAAATGACTAGGGTCAAAAACTATAAAACATTGCGAGGACTTTCTATGTTGCTGTGTTCTTTGTATGTAAAAGGCTAAGGCCCTTTTACAATCCAAAGTATGAAGGTTTCTTTCTGCATTAGAGGCGTGAGGCCTCGGAAAAAATACAGGAAGATAAATTGATTGATTTAAATGAAAAGGCGTAACCACCTTTGGCAGAAAGTGTGTGTGAGTTCTAAGAACAACCTTATCATGATGAAACCTAGTATAAGGAGGATCAGCCACTAAAGCTTGCAATTCACTAATGCGACGGGCAGAGGTGATTGCAATTAGGAAGATGACCTTCCAGGTCAAAAACTTAAAGGCTGTAGTGGCAAAAGGTTCAAAAGGCGGCTTCATGAGCTGCCCGAGAACTAGATTTAGATCCCATGCCACCGGTGGTGGCTTGATGGGAGGTTTAGTTAATAAAAGGCCTCTCATAAATCTTGATATGAGTGGATGAGAGGAAATTGGTTGTCCATTCAGAGGCTTATAAGAAGCTGCAATTGCACTAAGATGGACTCTTACCGAATTTATCTTAAGACCAGAATTCGATAAGTGAAGGAGATACTCTAGTATCGATTCTAAGGGCATGACAAGGGGGTTTAATCCCTTCTTGGAGCACCATATAGTAAAACGTTTCCACTTGAAGGCATAAGATCTTCTTGTGGAAAGTTTCCTAGAAGCCTGAAGGATATCTTTTACCTGTTCGGACAGGTTGAGATCCTGGAGGTCTAAGCCTTTAGCAACCAGGCCATGAGGTGCAGGGACTGGGGATTCGGGTGCCATAGCGTCCCGTTCTCCTGGGTAAGGAGATCTGGAGAATGCCCTAACTCCAGAGGTGTTGCTTGAGAGAGATGTAGAAGCAGGGGATACCACGTTTGGCATGGCCATCGTGGTGCTATGAGGATCATGCGATCCCTGTCTCTCTGAAGCTTGAAGAGTATTTTGGGGATGAGGGGAATGGGTGGGAAGGCATAAAGGAAGTCCTGACCCCAGTGAAGGAGGAAGGCATCCCTTGCCTGACAATTGTGAGCCGGAATCCTGGAACAGTACCAGGGAAGTTTGGCATTCAAGGGACTTGCAAAGAGGTCTATGTCTGGAGTGCCCCAGAGATGAAATATTTTTGCCACCTGATCTAGGTGGAGGGCCCACTCGTGAGGCAACAGTACTCGACTGAGTTTGTCTGCCCAAAGGTTTTGAATGCCTGGAAGATATACCACTAGAAGGTGAATTTGATACTCTTTGGCGAGGGCCCACAGTTGCAATGCTTTGTTGCATAACAACAGAGAGCCTGTTCCGCCCTGCTTGTTCACATAGAACATGGCTACTTGATTGTCCGTCTGGACTAGGACTGTCTTGTAGCTGAGTTGGGCGTGGAATACTCGAAGAGCTAAACAGATTGCTCTTAATTCCAGGGGGTTTATGTGTAAACTGGTCTCCTGTGAAGTCCAGGTTCCCTGGGTAGAGAGATGATTCAGGTGTGCTCCCCAACCCACCTGTGATGCATCTGTTAGGGTGGCCTGAAAAGAGGGTTGATGAAAAGGAGACCCCACTGTCAGGTTTTCTAGAGACTGCCACCATTGGAGGGACAAAACTAGTCATTGAGAGTTTATTATTTTGTCCGACAAATGACCTGTGGCCTGTGTCCACTGTGTGGATAGGGTCCACTGAGCTGCTCTCATGTGGAGGTGAACATATGGGACTACATGAACTATAGAAGCCATATGTCCTAGTAACTGTAGTAGCTCTCGAGCAGTGAGGGAGGATTTGCCTGCTGCTTGAGAAGCTAGTTGTATTATGCAAAGACACCGGGCCTATGGAAGGAAAGCCTTTGCTTGTCTGGTATCTAGACAGGCTCCTATGAATTCCAGGCATTGGGAAGAAACAAGTTGGGATTTTGGGAAGTTTATTACCAATCCCAAGTATTGGAGAATTCGCATTGTACAGGACAGTGCAGTGCTGGTCTCTACAACTGTAGGGGCTCGAATGAGCCAGTTGTCTAAGTAAGGGAAGACAAATATCCCCAGGGTTTGTAGAAATGCGGCTACTACTGCCATGCATTTTGTGAATACCCTTGTGCTGAAGCCAGACCAAAAGGAAGAACCCTGTACTGGAAATGTCTTCCCCTGAATAGGAATCGTAAGAATTTCCTGTGATCTGGATGGATGAGAATGTGAGTGTATGCATCCTTTAAGTCTAGAGAGCAAAGCCAATCCTGGCTTTGAAGGTATTGCAGAAGAGTTCCTAGAGAAATCATTTTGAACTTCTCTCGAAATAGGTATTTGTTCAGTTCTCTGAGGTCCAAAATGGGTCTGTCCCCCCCTGTTTTCTTTGGAATAAGAAAATAGGGGGAGTAGAACCCTGCACCCCGTTGAAGAATGGGCACTTCCTCTACTGCCCCTTGGGCAAGAAGTGTGGAGACCTCATGATTTAACAGATTGTCTGTTTGAGAATTGAACTGCTTTAGAATTGTAGGAGGGGGCATGCTGTGAAAATGAAGCTTGCACCCGTCTCCTACAATGGACAAAGTCCAATCTTCTGCTGTTATCTGATGCCATCTGTTGGCAAAGTGGCATAACCTGCCTGGGATATCGGGGGGTTGGGGACCCCTCAGAGGCAGGAAGGCAAAGCTCTCTAATTAGGAGTCAAAGCCCTTGAGGGAGCTGAACCTGGAGAGCTGGTTGGGCTCTCGGGCCTTTTGGCTTCTTTTGCTGTCTAGTTTGTCCTTTTTGGGCAACCTGACCCTGAGTCTGACTCTGCTGGGTATAGGAAGGATAAAATTTCCTCTTTTTTGCTAAAAGAGGGTTTTTTATAAGGCTTCCTTTTGGCTGGAGTGGCTGTAGATTTTGACAATCTATCTAGAGTAGTATTGTAAGCTTCTAACTCATTAGCCTTTTCCTGCCAGTTCTTGCCGAAGAGATTCTACCCCGTGCAAGGAATGTTGCCTAATTTGTCCTGTACCCAAGTCTCCAAGTCTGATGCCTGTAGCCAGGCAATCCGTCGTGCACCAATGGCAATAGCAGAGGTTCTGCTGATGCATTCGAAGCAATCAAAGGCTGCACGATTTACAAACTTGGAGACATCTTGAGAATGCTTAACTAGAGCAAGAAAATCTTGTCTCTTGTCATCTGGGAGAAATGGGCTCATAATTTCCAAGTCTCCTGTGACTTCCTTAAGGAACATTCCCATATATAGAATATATGAACTGATCCTAGCTGAAAGCATGGAAGCTTGAAAAGTGTGGCACCCAAAAGCATCCAGAGTCCTGCATTCACGACCTGGAGGATTGGATGCATGCCTCTTTGCACTTTTCATTCTAATCATGGCTGACTCCACTACCACTGAATGGTGTGGCAGCTGAGTTTTCTGAAATCCAGGACATGGCGGAACTCGATACATAGTATCAAGTCTCCTAGAGTGAGGAGAAGTAGTCAGAGGTGTCTCCCACATTCTGAGCATCAAGTTATGCAGAATCTAATGGATAGGCAGAGTGGCTGCCTCCTTAGGAGCTTTAGGATATTGGAGAATTTCCAACTCCTTTGCTCTGGGTTCCTCTTCAGGAGCTACTGTGATTGAAAGACCTTTGGCCATATCACGGATAAAATACCGAAAGGACATGTCTTCTGGAGGTGACATTCTGCGCTGGGGGGAAGAGGGATCTTCTGGGAGAAACCCTCTAGTGCCAGCAGAATTGTCAGAGTCTTCAGAATCGGAAGAATCGAAGTATTCCTGATCCCGATGCTTCTGCAAGGCATGGTCCCGGTACCGATCGAAGTCGGTACCGAGTTGACCCGATACCGATCTGTCAATTCCAGCCAGAGATGGCATGGGAAGAGTTGCCACCGGGGCCGGTATCGTCGGTACCGGCATCTGTAACGGTGTCGATACCGGTGCCCGATGGACCACCGGTACCGCAGCTGAAAGAAGAGCTGCGATGCTGCACTCGATAGCAAGGAACCTCTGGTCTATCGACGCTGCCGATACCTGGGTGTCGGTACCGGTAAAAGCGGCCGGAACCCCTGAGCATGGCACAGGTAGTTCTTGCGAGGTTGAGGCCTCGAGAACATCCTTAAGCCCCATAGATGCTTTGTAAGCCGAAGCCTCCCGCCGAGGCTGTTTTGCCGGTGTGGTTCCCTCAAGGGCAACGCCAATGGCCTCTCGATGCTTAGCAGGAGAGCTACCCTTTGAGGACTGGCTTTTATGTTTAGTTATCTGAGATCCATGGGAGGAAGAAGAGGCCCTTGACGATGTCGATGCAATGGATCTGGCATCCGAAGAAAAGAGGGTACCCAGCTTTGCAGCCCGGTTCTGCCTTCCTCTTTTAGTCATCCCCATACAGGAGAGACATTCAGTTGGGGAATGTTCAGGTCCTAAACATTTAAGACACCAATCATGGGTGTCAGTGATGGAGATGGTACCGCCACACTTAGTACATTTTTTTTAAAACCACTAGTTGGATTTCCATGTTTTAGGAATATGGGGCCTAGTTCCCAAAATGGCGCCTGGCACCAAAGAGAAAAGTTTCTGAAGAGAAACAGTCTAAGTCTAAGTTGTTATTTATATTTTTTTTAAAAGAAAGAAAAGAACCGGCAGTACCGTTAAGCATCGTGTGGTAGGCAAACGCGACCACAAGAAAAGAAATGTAAAGACGGAATTTTCTGTGGTGACAAGGAATAGGTCCTGTCGGCTCCGCAGAAAACAAAGAACTGAAGAGAGACAGTTGGAAAGGCGGGAAGGCAGCGTGCATGTGCTGAGGGATGCTCCCAAAAGCGTTCCTATTGGACGCTGGGGAGCGTTCACGCGCAGGCTCCGTCGGTACCGACGATACCCATATGTGAAGACTACATTCCTGCTTGTTCCTGGAGATAAAATGTTTACAAAAAGACATCCCCTCGCTCAAGGGAAAACAAAGCAGGGGAGGACGGGTAGAGGACCGGTGCTACTGGAAAAACCAGAGACCAGAGGCCAAAAACAAAACACTTTTTCCAAGGGATGAGGACGTACGTCCAAAGGGCTCCGTGGAAAGAGGGAGACTGAGCAAGGTGGTACCTTTGGGCGGGAAGAGGACCACTCATGCGTGGCAGCAATCCCAAAGGCTTTCTTTGAAAGCTGGGGAATTGCTCCGTGTGGGCTTTGTTGGTGCCGATGTCACTCATAAGTGAGGACTGACTTCTTGCTTATTCCTGGAGAAGAAAGAAAATCTCGCATTTGGAAAACCTAGATAACCCTGACATCTTGAATCTTTACAACAATCAGCCTGCACATCAGGGGCTCAGGGACACGATCCCCACTACTTCCACAGCAGTGGCAATGCGGATCAGAAGGAAGGGAGGTGAGCTGGCTCCATGCAGCATCTTTCCCTGCCCCTTCGAATTTTCATTACCGGCCCTGGCTCTGGCCAATTTAAAGGACTGTGCTACAGGCATAAAGCCCTCTTACAGCCTGCACATCAGGGGCTCAAGAGACAATCCCCACCTCTTCTACAGCAGCGGTGATCCATATCAGAAGACAGGGAGGTAAGCAGCTCCACGCGGCATCTCTCCCTGCCCCCTCGAATCATCACTGTAAGCCCTGGCCGATTTAAAGGACTGTGCTACAGGCATACCCATGCCTGGTGGGCCTGCGCCTAAGGGTCATGCCAAAGGGCCCTTAGGTGGGTCCTTAGAGTGGCTATTAGAGTAAAGAGGCCACAATGCTTAGAAAACAAAGCACTGTGCTCTCACACCACGCAGACCCTAACACCACCAATAAAGATCACTTCGTCATGCGGAACAGCTGAGAGAACACGCCACACAGCAAAACCATGGAAGCAACAAAGCGGAGCTATACTATCTACATCTTATACATCCTGCTACTGCTCCTGATAACTACCCTACTATCAGAGGCAGCAAGATTAAGCCACCATAACCAGATCCCCATAATTCACAACTACAGACATCCACTAGATGGAACCCTAACACAACAGATATATTCACAGTCTCAGAAAAGAGACTGTTCACTACTAGAGATCCCACAGCTTGCAAGCAAAGACATATAATCAAAGCAAGTTGACAAGCTCTAAAATGTGCACTCACCAATGCACACTCTGCCCAGATTAAAATCCAGACTCTAGCAGACTTTATCAAAGAACACAGCCTAGACATTTTATGCATGGTTCTCTGACTCAAGACTTAGTCCTATTAAACTAGTTATGTCCCCCTTCATATACAATATTCACTACAAACAGAGCAAACAGCAGAGGTGGAGGAGTCTATATAATCTCGAAAGAAAACCTTAAACTCAATACCACTGATTTCAGTTCCACCACAGAAATTGAAACCCTAACTGTAGCAAATAACTCCTCCTCGCTATGCCTAGCATACAGAGCCCCCCCCCAATGCAATGCATCTGAATTCGCTACTCTATGTGAAACTGCCTGCTCCACCGCAACCAAACAGCCTTTAGTAATGCTTGGAGAACTCAATCTAGCCTCCTCCTCCACTTCCCAATCAAGAGCATTCCTCAAAGCCATGGGAACCCTCAGATATACCCAGATTCTCACCAATCCAACACAGAAGAAAGGAAACATCCTCGACCCCATATTCATGCCCTCTGACCGCCTTCCTGACCCATAGCAGACATCCCACACAATCCTCCCAGTATCCTGGTCACACCATGCAGTGATACTCTTCCCCATCCACCCTACTTTACAGCAGACTACGCAGACACTCATGCTATTCACAACCCAGAGATTCAGAGAGTTTAATAACGAGCACTTCCTTGAAACAAATTATCCCACAATTAGATTCCATCAAAGCTAATAAAGTGGATCTCAACAAGTTGACCCAAGGTTGGAACGATACCTTGTCAGCGGCAGCCCTTGCCCCTCAAGGAATTTAATGCAAAGCATCAAAACAGAGCTCCATGGTTCTCCTCTTCCCTCCAGAAGCTGAAAAGTAACTTACGCCAACTTGAAGGTAAATGGAGAAACACAAGAGACCTACTCCTCCAAACTTCCTATATGAAAAAGCTTAAGTTATTTAAAAAAGAAACACTAAAATGTAAAAAGAGTATTACACCAACCTCATCACTGGTGCAATAAATAAACCCAGAGAGCTCGTCTTCATAGCAAAATCCCTCTTAAAGGAACCAAATAGAAGAAACCCGCAAGAACAAATATACCCTCTGAAGATTGCCTCCTAACTACTCGCCAAACAGATAAACGCCCCTCCAAAAGATCAACTCCTAATGATATCTGACTCCATAGTGACAGCTCAGAAGTTATGGACTCAATGCCAGCTCCCACTGCTCAAGAACATTGAAGACACGATCCAGAACCTTAACACAACCTCCCCACTGGACCCTTGCCCCAAATCTTGGGTAAAGTTCACAAGAGTCTACCTCAGCACATAACTAATGTGCATAGTACATGCCTCTTTGAGCTTAGGCTTCATGCCCAGCTTGCTGAAACTGACATCAACCCGACCTCCTCTAAAAAGTACAAGGCTTGACCCATCTTCCCCTAAGTCCTACAGACTAATATCCAGCATCCCACTTATTTCAAAGATAATAGAAAAAATAGTTCTTACACAATTACAAGACCACCTCACAGAACATGCACCCCTAGACCCCCATCAACACAGGTTCTGACAGTACCACGGAGTTGAAACCCTCCTCACTTCCCTACTAAAGTGAAATTAGACTTACCTGCTAATTGTTGCCCCATGAGCAACTCCAGTCCAGTCCCACAACTTTGGGATGAAACAGAGCAGTTATTTTATTTATTTATTTATTTTATTTAAAGTCTTTTCTATACTGCGCTTTTCAAATTCAGCTCGGTTTACAATAAACATTAACTTTGTCCATTCGAGAGGCCCGTACTGGACTTACAGAGAACAGGGTTGGCAAACTTGGGTTGAACTGGGTAAACTATATACAGGTTTAAGCTAGATATTTACATTCTAGGTTATTACAAACATTCTTAGATACTATGTACATGGTCCTAGTCAGGTTCTGGTAGGGCTAACATGTTGTGCTGGTGTCATGTAGGCACCCTCTAGGGAGGAGTAGCCTAGTGGTTGGGGCAAGGTACTTCAGGCCGGAAGGTCGGGGGTTCAAATCCCACTAGAGGACAGCAACCTTGGGCCGGAAGGACTGGGGTTTCTAGTCCCACAGATGCTCCTTGTGGTCTTGGGCAAAGCCACTTAACCCTCCATTGCCCATGTTCCTTGTAAGTATTAGTGTGTGTGTCTCATATCCCCGCATGTTAAATGTATCCCCCAATTGTGTTGTGACCGCTTTGATTGAAGGATAAGGCGGCATACAAAACTGTCTAAATAAAAATAAAATAAATAAATAAATGTATAATGGATGGCGTGGGATGGCTGTTTAGTTGATTGGAGATGACTGGTTGTTGTGTGGTGCCGTAGTGTTGCATGAAGAGGTGATGTTTCAGGGCCTTTCTGAAGGTGGTGAGGTCTGTAATGGATCGGATGTTAGGTGGGAGGGTGTTCCAGCACAAGGGAGCGTAGTACTCAAAAGCTCTCTTTTTTGTAGACTGCGAGCATTTTGTGATCTTGGTGGGGATACTCAGGGTGTTTACTGTAAATGATCTTCTGACTCTGTTTGTGGGAGTGGGGATGATGAGGTCTGTGATAGAGGCGGAAGTGATTCTATTGATGACTTTGAATGTCATCAGTAGGGTCTTGAAGGTGATTCTAAAATGAACTGGTAGCCAGTGAAGTTGCTTCAGGATTGGTGTTATGTGGTCCCTCCTGGAGGCACCATGTAGAATTCTGGCTGCGGCATTCATGGCTAGTTGTAGTGGGATCAATGCATTTTTTGGTAGCCCCTGTAGGATGATATTGGCATAATCAAAGTGGGGCATGATTAGTGCCTGGTAGACTGTCCTAAAGTCGTCCGGGTCTAGCAGAGGTCGTAGGTGGCGAATTGTGCGAATCTTAAGATATACTGTCTTGACAGTGTTTTTTATATGGGCTTTCATGTTCAGTTGCTGATCAAGTGTTATCCCTAGGTATCGGATGGTTGGCTTGCTTTGAAGTTCAGCATCTCTTACTTTTAGTACCGCCAGTGATGTGAAGGATTGGTCCCTGGTAATGAATAGTGCTTCGGTTTTCTTTAAATTTATCCTTAGGTTTTGGGTGCAGAGCCAGTCTGTTATGGCGCTGAAACAGGAGGTTAGTGTTGAAAAATCTGGTTGGTCTGTGGTGAACGGCGTATATAGTAATACGTCGTCGGCATATGCAAGGCATAAGATGCCGAAGGCTTGAGCGAGAGTGCAGATGGGCTGCATGTGTATGTTAAAAAACAGCGCTGAGAGGGATGATCCCTGTGGAACACCTTGTGTTTGCTGGAAAGCTTTGGATGTTTTGGATCCTGTCCTCACGTGCTGTGATCTGTCTGCAAGGTAGGATTCGCACCACCTCAATGCTGTGTCCTGGATCCCTTTCTCTGCCAGCCGCTCCATGAGTAGTGTGTGGTCCACGGAATCGAACGCTGCGGCGATGTCAAGGAAGATAAGAGCATAGCCTCCTCTAGTTCTGTTCAGGCCAGTGATTAGGGAGTTGAATAGGATGGTTAGTAGTGTCTCAACTCCGTGTGCTTCTCTGAATCCATGTTGACATGGGTCTAGGGGTGTATTGGTCTCGATGTGGTCCTGGATTTGTTGTAGAGCAATTTTTTCAATTATCTTGGCCATTAAAGGGATACTTGAGATCGGCCTGTATGAATCAACTTTCTGGGTGTCCAGCTTGCAGTTTTTTTATTATCTTAATGGGAGGGACCTGCAAAACTGGCACAAAGCACCGCCGATCCAAAACAGACATCTCCTGCAGCCTGGACATCCAAGCGATAATGTTTACTAAAAGTATGCAGCGAGGATCAGGTTGCCGCCCTGCAGATTTCCACTGGGGGCACCAAACTATACGTGGCCCAAGAGGCTGCCTGAGCTGTAGTGGAATGGGCACGTAAACCCATCGGCAACTGTCGGCCCTGCAAGATATATGCCGACGCAATAGCCTCCCAAATCCATCTGGAAATGGAAGCTTTAGCAGCAACCTTGCCTCTGCGTGGACCCCCAAATAGCACAAATAAGCAATCCAATTTGCTGAAGGCCACCGTCTCCTTCAAATAACGCCTGAGAGACCACCTAACATCCAACAAGCGCAGCCTATGGCTGGTGGTGTCATTTCCCGAGCCCTCCAGGACCGTCAGGGAAACGGGCCGATTCACATGGAATGCTGACACCACCTTAGGCAGAAAGAAAGGGACCAGTCACAGAACCACCTTCTCCTGTAAGAAGGAAAGGAATGGCTCCTAGCAAGATGCTTGAAGCTCCGAGATCCTGCGCGTGGAGCGTATCGCAACCAAGACGACCATCTTAAGAGTTAAGTCCT
The DNA here is from genome assembly GCA_033557465.1 of Ichthyophis bannanicus. Classification (NCBI taxonomy): domain Eukaryota; kingdom Metazoa; phylum Chordata; class Amphibia; order Gymnophiona; family Ichthyophiidae; genus Ichthyophis; species Ichthyophis bannanicus. The sequence continues at coordinate 648,541,160 of CM066032.1, forward strand.
TCAGCAAAGCCCAGCTCAAAGGGCTCCCTAGTCAGCACTGCTAGGACCAAGTTGAGGTCCCACGGCGGAACCACTGCCCTTTGTGGAGGGGGTAGACTGGCTACCGCCCTCAAGAAGCGCAACACATATGAGTGAGCCCCCAGCAGCACTCTCTGAACTTTCTCATAACAAGCAATTGCCGCCAGCTGCACCCGCAACAAGTTGGCCGCTAGGCCCTTATCAAAACCGTCCTGCAAAAAGGCTAAGATCTCCAGAACGGCATACCAAGCCTCAAAGATATGCCATATCCAGATTTAGACGAGCGAGGAAGATCTTTTCTGCGCCTTCAGCAAGGTTAAAATCACGGTTGCCGAGTAACCCTTCTTCTTCAACCACGCCCTTTCAAGGACCAAGACATAAGAGAGAACCGATCCATCTGAGGCATGCACACCGGACCTTGTGTCAGAAGATCTTCCCGAGACGGCAGCCACCACGGTCGATCCACCAGGAGCCGAATCAGGTCGGCATGCGAAGGGCATCACAGCCAGTCCGGGGCAATCAGGATGACCCGACACCGGTGAACCTCGATCTGCTGCACAACCCGGCCTATGAGAGCCCACGGAGGAAAGACATAAAGAAGACCTTCTGTGGGCCATTGCTGCAACATGGCATCCAGGAACTCTGACATCCTTTCCAGCCTCCTGCTGAAGAAATGGCTCACTTTGGCAGTCTCAAACGTTGCCATCAAGTCCATGATAGGCGCCTCCCATCTGTGTGCCACCTGTGCAAGACCTCGCGGCTGAGGTAGTCCATTGTCACGTTGTCGACTCCCGCTATATACACCACCAAAAGAGCCTGGAGGCGAGTTTCGGCCCAGCCGAACAGCAGCTCTTCAAGAGCCACGCTGCTCGTGCCTCCCTGATGGTTGATGTAGGCCACCGTGGTCGTGTTGTCCGAAAGGAAACTGACCGCTTTTCCTTACAACCATGATTCGAAACTGCCCGCATGTCCAGCATGTTGATCGACCAACCGGACTCCTGCTCACTCCAGCTCCCCTGAGCAAAGTGCCCCACGCAATGGGCCCTCCCAGTTTGCCAGACTGGCATCGGTCATCAACAGGATCCACTGCGGTGACTCAAGGGGCATGCCCACTGCCAAATTCCCTGGACACAGTCACCACTTGAGCATCCTCCTGACCCCTCGCGGGCAGGAGAGCCGCTGGGACAGGGGATTAGTCTGGTGCGACCACTGACGGAGCAAGGCCTTTTGCAATGGGCGCATGTGCAACCTCACCCATGGTACCACCTCTAGAGATTGCAGACCTGCTATTAGTAATCTGTGAACTATCATTAAAATCATCTCTAATACCTGAAGATTGGAGGATCGCCAATGTAACACCAATTTTTAAAAAGGGTTCCAGGGGTGATCCGGGAAACTACAGACCGGTGAGCCTGACATCAGTACCGAGAAAAATGGTAGAAACCATCATAAAGAATAAAAATACTCAGCATGTAGATAGTCATGACCTAATGGGAGACAGCCAACATGGCTTTACACAAGGAAGATCTTGTCTTACTAATCTGTTATGTTTTTTTGAAGGCGTGAATAATCAGGTGGACAAAGGTGAGTCGGTTGATATTGTGTATCTGGACTTTCAGAAAGCCTTTGACAAGGTCCCTCATCAGAGACTTTTGGCAAAACTAGAGAGTCATGGGATAGGAGGCAGTGTACTATTGTGGATCAGGAACTGGTTAAAAGACAGAAAGCAGAGGGTAGGGCTAAATGGCCAATTTTCCCAATGGAGAAAGGTGAATAGTGGTGTACCCCAGGGATCTGTGCTGGGTCCACTGCTTTTTGACATATTCATAAATGACCTGGAAAGTGGAATAGCGAGTGAGGTTGTCATATTTGCAGATGACACAAAACTATTTAAAGTTGTTAAAACCCAAGAGGATTGTGGAAAATTGCAAGAGGATCTTGATAAATTGGAAGACTGGGCATCAAAATGGCAGATAAAATTTAATGTGGACAAGTGCAAGGTTATGCACCTAGGGAAGAACAACCCAAACTTTGGTTACACGATGCAAGGTTCCACATTAGGAACCACCACCCAGGAAAAAGATTTAGGCGTCATTGTGGATACCATGTTAAAACCCTCGGCCCAGTGTGCAGCAGCGGCCAAGAGAGCAAATAGAATGCTAGGTATGATAAGGAAAGGAATGGAAAATAAAACAAAAGATATTATAATACCTCTATATCGTTCCATGGTGAGACCGCACCTTGAATATTGTGTGCAATTCTGGTCGCCGTATCTTAAAAAGGATATAGCGATTTTAGAAAAGGTTCAGAGAAGAGCCACCAAAATGGTAAAAGGGATGGAAGGATACTCCTATGAAAAAAGGCTAAAAAGGTTAGGGCTCTTTAACCTGGAAAAGAGACGGCTGAGGGGAGATATGATAGAAGTCTATAAATTAATGAACGGAGTGGAACGGGTAAACGTAGATCGATTGTTTACCTTATCAGAATATAGAAAGACTAGGGGACATGCAATGAAGCTACAGGGTAAACTATGTAAGACTAATAAAAGAAAATATTTTTTCACTCAACGTGTAATCAAACTCTGGAATTTGTTACCGGAGGATGTAGTAAAAGCTGTTAGTGTAGCTGGGTTTAAAAAAGGTTTGGACAAGTTCCTGGAGGAAAGGTCCATAAACCATTATTAAGAAGGGACCCAGGATATCAATGCTTGAACCAATACAAGCATTGTGGAACCTGTGTCCCTTGGGGAAACTGCTAGGTACGTATGACCTAGATTGGCCACGGCTGGAAACAGAATACTGGGATTGATGGACCTTGGTCTGACCCAGTATGGCATATCTTATGTTCTTCTTATGTTCTTATGAGTGGCTGCCATGGTTCCCAGGACCTACAGATATTGCCAGGCCATCTGTTCTGGCAGCCACAGGAACTGGCACAGCTACAGCTGTAGCCCCTGAGCTCACTGGTCCGGTAAGAAGACTCTCCCCGCTCTGGTGTTGAAGCGTGCTCCTAAGTATTCCAGCTCCTGAGATGGAACCAAATGGTTCTTGGCCACGTTGACCACTCAGCCAAAACTTTCCAGAAGCTGTACTACCTGCAACGTTGCCTGCTCGCTCGTCCCTGGACTTTGCCCGAATCAGCCAGTCATTGAGGTAAGGTTGTACCAACACCCACTCCTTGCGGAGCGCTGCCACTAGCACTACCATGACCTTGGTGAAGGTGTGTGGAGCCGTCGCCAGGCCAAACGGCAAAGCCTGAAACTGTAAGCGTACAATCGGCACCGCAACTGTAGAAACTGATGGTGCTCTGGCCTGATGGAGATGTGGAGGTACGCCTCCATGAGATTGAGGGATGTCAAAAACTCCCCCTTCCTTACAGCGACGATCACGGACCTCAACGTTTCCATGCGAAAATGCGGAACCCGAAGATAATAGTTCACTCGCTTGAGATCTAGGATTGGGCAAAAGGAACCATCCTTTTTAAGCACCACGAAATAGATGGAGTATCGACCGCATCCATATTGATCTCGGGGGATAGGAACCACCACTCCGAGCTGAAGCAGCCTTGACAGGGTGTCCCTTACTGCTGCCGCCTTGCTTGATGCTTTGTAGGGGAACTGGAAGAAGGCCTCACCCACCAGCTGGGCCAACCTGAGGGCATAACCCTCGCTGATGATCTCCAGGGACTCACTGGTCGGATGTGATCTGGGTCCAGGCAGGATAGAACTCCCATAGCTGACCCCCCACGGGCTGTACCGCTGCCTGGACCCACCTCGCTTCATTGAGGTTTCTTAAGTCCCAAAGCCGAGGCAGCAGCGAACCCCTGCCTGCCCCTCAGAAACCTCAGAACCCCTACCCTCAGGCGGGAAATTTCCCCCTTTTAAAAGAACCAAGGCGTGACATACAAAAAGGCCAGAAATCCGAAGGCTGGCCCCGAAACACAGACGTATTGCAATTGTGCTTCTGCTTATCCTCCGGCACGCGTCTCCTCTTTGTTTCTCCTAAGTCCCTGACCAAATTATCTAGGTCCTCCCCGAACAGAAGCTTTCCCTTAAAGGAGAGCCTGCTAAGGCGGGACGGAGGAACTGTCTGCTGCCCAATTCCGCAGCCAGAGGTAGCGGCGGACCACCACCAATGTCATGCTCTTAGCGAGCTTGCGAATGAGATCGTAGTGGATATCTGCGAGGTAGGCCGCTCCCGACTCCAGCTTGGCTACCTCTGCCACCTGCTCCGTCATGGGGATCCCGGCTGCTGCAGCCGCTATGACCACCTCAAGCAGGCTCTCGCGACCCAGGCCCCACAAATGGAGGCCTGCAAGGATAGGGCATGGACATCAAAATCTTGCTTCAACAAGGTATCCAACTTCCTATCCTGCCCATCCTTTCCTTGGTCTTTTTTTTCCCCAAACTAAAAAAGAAAACCAAATCAAGAGGGGAAATAAACAAGAAAACCCTAACTAGGTTAGCTCCTTATTTTCTCCTACAGTGAGTTCAACACCCTGGCTCACTACCTCCTACAGCTGCTTGGAGACTGAGCATACTGGGAGCTGGTGGGTGGTGCCAGTGGTATTAGTACTGGTGTCAACAAAAGATGACATGCTCAGTCTCCAAGCTTCTGGAGAAGGTGCACTACCCAGAGGTGCGGGACTGGACTGGAAGGACAATAAGGAAATACACAAATAACCTGCTCACAAAACACTAACAGCTTTGTCCTAATATTTCTCTACCTAGCCTCCACCTTCGACTCAATCCTACACCACCAACTACTACTAAATCTCTCAGAGATTGGGCTTCAAGATACCACACTCAACTGGTTCCGATCCTACTTGGATTCAAGAAAACAGCAAGTAAGAATAGGCCTCAAGACATCAAATCCTTTCATTCAGCAAACGGGAATACTTCAAGCCTCTCAGCCCTCCTTTTCAATATCTTCATCCAACCACTATGTCAAACATTCAGAACACACAAGATACAATACCAAAGTCTACGTTGATGGCAATGTTTTTTCACCCCATCAACGTTCTCTCCCCGACCTTACCAACCTACAGAAGTTCTTTACAGAAGTAAACAAATAGCTTGCTCGTCACAATCTGCTCATCAACAAAGAGAAGACTGAAAAGTCATGTACGTCACCACTGATCCTACCTTCTCCCCACCAGCAACACTGAGACTCGACAACGTAATAATCAAAGTCAAAACCAAAACCAAAATAAAATACCTAGGCATAAGAATAGACCAACAGCTGAACTTCCATTCACACAAAAAGAACCACCTCTGTCTAGCACAAACTAAGAACACTACATAAGAACATAAGATATGCCATACTGGGTCAGACCAAGGTCCATCAAGCCCAGTATTCTGTTTCCAACAGTGGCCAATCTAGGTCATATGTACCTAGCAGTTTCCCCAAGAGACACAAGTTACACAATGCTTGTACTGGGTCAAGCATTGATATCTTCGGTCACTTCTTAATAATGGTTTATGGACCTTTCCTCCAGGAACTTGTCCAAACCTTTTTTAAACCCAGCTACACTAACAGCCTTTACTACATCCTCCGGTAACAAATTCCAGAGTTTGATTACACGTTGAGTGAAAAAATATTTTCTATTATTAGTCTTAAATAGTTTACCCTGTAGCTTCATTGCATGTCCCCTAGTCTTTCTATATTCTGATAAGGTAAACAATCGATCTACGTTTACCCGTTCCACTCCGTTCATTAATTTATAGACTTCTATCATATCTACCCTCAGCCATCTCTTTCCAGGTTAAAGAGCCCTAACCTTTTTAGCCTTTATTCATAGGAGTATCCTTCCATCCCCTTTACCATTTTGGTGGCTCTTCTCTGTACCTTTTCTAAAATCGCTATATCCTTTTTAAGATACGGCGACCAGAATTGCACACAATATTCAAGGTGCGGTCTCACCATGGAACGATATAGAGGCATTATAATATCTTTTGTTTTATTTTCCATTCCTTTCCTTATCATACCTAGCATTCTATTTGCTCTCTTGGCTGCCGCTGCACACTGGGCCGAGGGTTTTAACATGGTATCCACAATGACGCCTACATCTTTTTCCTGGGTGGTGGTTCCTAATGTGGAACCTTGCATCGTGTAACCATAGTTTGGGTTGTTCTTCCCTAGGTGCATAACCTTGCACTTGTCCACATTAAATTTCATCTGCCATTTTGATGCCCAGTCTTCCAATTTATCAAGATCCTCTTGCAATTTTTCACAATCCTCTTGGGTTTTAACAACTTTAAATAGTTTTGTGTCATCTGCAAATTTGATAACTTCACTCGTTATTCCATTTTCCAGGTCATTTATGAATATGTCAAAAAGCAACGGACCCAGCACAGATCACTGGGGTACACCACTATTCACCTTTCTCCATTGGAAAAATTGGCCATTTAGCCCTACCCTCTGCTTTCTATCTTTTAACCAGTTCCTGATCCACAATAGTACACTGCCTCCTATCCCATGACTCTTTAGTTTTGCCAAAAGTCTCTGATGAGGGACCTTGTCAAAGGCTTTCTGAAACTCCAGATACACAATATCAACCGACTCACCTTTGTCCACCTGTTTATTCACTCCTTCAAAAAAACATAACAGGTTAGTAAGACAAGATCTTCCTTGTGTAAAGCCATGTTGGCTGTCTCCCATTAGGTTGTGACTATCTACATGCTGAGTAATTTTATTCTTTATGATGGTTTCTACCATTTTTCCCGGTACTGACGTCAGGCTCACCGGTCTGTAGTTTTCCGGATCACCCCTTAAACCCTTTTTAAAAATTGAGGTTACATTGGCGATCCTCCAGTCTTCATGTATTAGAGATGATTTTAATGATAGTTTACAGATTACTGATAGCAGGTCTGCAATCTCATATTTCAGTTCTTTCAACACCCTTGGATGTATACCATCCGGCCCAGGTGATTTGCTACTCTTCAGTTTATCTAATAGTTGTAAGACATCTTCCCGATGTATCGATATTTCCTTCAATTCTTCCGCACCTTTAAATACCACTTCAGTCATGGGTAACATCCCTACATCTTCCTCAGTAAAGACCGAAGCAAAGAATTCATTCAGTCTCTCCGCTATCGCCTTGTCGCCTCTTAGTGCTCCTTTAACCCCTTTATCATCTAATGGACCAACTGACTCTCTCACAGGTTTTTTGCTACGAATGTACTTGAAAAGGTCTTTATTTCGCGTTTTTGCTTCCGCAGCAAGCTTCTTCTCAAATTCTCTCTTTGCCTGTCTTATCAATGCCTTGCATTTGACTTGCCAGTGCTTGTGCTGTTTCCAGGTTTCGTCGTTTGGCTCTTTTTTCCATTTCCTGAAAGATGCTTTTTTGGCAACAACAGCCTCTCTGACCTCACCTTTAAACCATGCTGCCAGTTTGTTGGACTTCCTTCCACTTGTCTAAAAGCATGGAATACAGCAGGTCTGGGCTTCCAAGAGAGTATTGTCAACAACACCCAATCTTGATGTACGTCTTTAACCTTTGCAACTGCTCCTTTTAGTTTTTTCTTAACTGTTTTCCTCATTTTATTATAGTCTCCCTTTCGAAAGTTAAAAGGTAGTACTGTGGATTTCCTTACTATCCCTCCTCCACTAATTAAATCAAAGGCGATCATGCTATGATCACTATTGCCAAGTGGCCCCAACACCCTTATCTCTTGCACTAGATCTGGTGTTCCACTAAGGACTAGGTCTAATATGGCTTCCCCTCTGGTCGGTTCATGAACCAGCTGCTCCAAGAAGCAGTCATTTATTTCATCTAGGAACTTTATCTCCCTAGCATGTCCTGACGTGACACTGACCCAGTCGATACCGGGGTAATTGAAATCACCCATTATTATTACTGCGCTGTAACTTTTGTTAGCTTCCTTGATTTCTTTGAGCATTTCATCATCCATTTGGTCATTCTGGCCAGGTGCTCGATAGTACACCCCCACTGCCATCGCCTTCCCCCTTTTATATGGAATTTCAATCCATATAGATTCTATAGCAGATTTTGTTTCCTGCAAAACTTTAATCCTTTCTGAGTCAATGTCCTCTCTAACATAGAGCGCAACCCCTCCACCAATTTGATCAGCTCTATCATTACGATATAGTTTGTACCCAGGTATCACAGTGTCCCACTGGTTGTCCTCCTTCCACCATGTCTCTGATATTCCAATCATATCTAACCTTTCATTTAGTGCTATATTCTAACTCTCCCATCTTATTCTTTAGACTTCTAGCATTTGCATACAAGCATTTTAGAGAATGTATTTTATTCATGTTAATTTGGCTATTGTTAGACATGGGTAAATTGGGATCTTTAAGCTCTGTCTGCTCCATACTTGAGGGCATTTGGGCTACTTTACTCTTTTGTGGAACCTCTCTGCTTTTGGTAGTATCCTTCAAGGATACATTCTTCCGAACCATCCGCTCTTGGGCGACTGTCGGCTTTCCCCTAATATCTAGTTTAAAAGCTGCTCTATCTCCTTTTTAAAGGTTAATGCCAGCAGCCTGGTTCCATCCCGTTTAAGGTGAAGCCTATCCCTTCGGAAGAGCCCCTCCTTTCCCCAGAATGTTCCCCAGTTCCTAACAAATCCAAAACCCTCATCTCTGCACCATTGTCTCATCCACGCATTGAGGCTCCGGAGCTCTGCCTGCCTTTTGGGTCCTGCGCGTGGAACAGGAAGCATTTTGTAGAATGCTACCCTGGAAGTTCTGGATTTCAAATTCCTACCTAAAAGCCTAAATTTTGCCTCCAGAACCTCCCTACCACATTTTCCTATGTCATTGGTACCGACATGTACCAAGACAGCAGACTCCTCCCCAGCACTATCTAAGACCTTATCTAGGTGGCGCGTGAGGTCCGCTACCTTCGCACCAGGCAGGCATGTTACTAGGCGATCCTCACTAAAACATCTCTTCCCTACTCACCCCAGAATTATTTCGAACCATCTGCCAAGAATTGATTACACCTGTGCTGGACTATTGTAATGTAACATATACCAAGGCTTCCCTAAAAATACCCTCCACCCTCTACAGATGGCCCAAAACATGGCTGCCCCCACCCTGCCGAGCCCACACCACCCCCATACTAATACAACTACATTGACTTCCCATCACTGCCAGAATCAAATACAAAGCTCTCACCATAATATTCAAAATCTTACATAAGGAATCTGTTAACATTCTCTAGACCCTCATCTCAAACCCCTGCAATGATAAGTCACAAAGAAGCTCTCAACCTACTAGCGATCCCGACTCAGAAGATCAAACGTAAATTTAAATTAGACTTACCTGCTAATTGTAGCTCCTGAAGGAACTCCAGTCTAGTCCCGGAAATTCTGGGGTTGTGATCCTCTTCCAGCAGCTTGGAGACTGATCAACGTCATTCTTGATGACACTGGTATAAGGACACAGGCACCGCCTCCTCACGCCAGTAACCTATTGACAAAGCAGACTCACCGGAGCAACAATTAAGTAACGCCATACTCATATATCAACTTTTAACTAATTGTAAAAACCACAGGAGTGAACCTCCCCCCGATGCCTTAGCATAACTGCGATACTGAACTGAACTGCGAAGGCCCTTGCCACCTTTCTAGGAAAAAACAAAAATCTGACTCTACAATCCGCTCCCCCCTATGCAAATTCCCAACCTGCCCCCGAAGCTCCACAGGTTACTCTTTTCTCTTACCTGTGACCCGTTCTGCTTCAGGCTCCAATCCTCTCAAAGGACTGGGATGGGATCCGGGACTAGACTGGAGTTCCTTCAGGAACTACAATTAGCAGGTAAGTCTAATTTAAATTTCCTTATCGTCCCTCCAGTCTAGTCCCGGAAACTCTGGGGATGTAACAGAGCAGTAAAAGAACTCAACAGGCAGGACCTGCTAAACCAGGCTGAAGCACTGCTGATCCAAAACAGGTATCCCTACTCGCCTGAATATCCAGCAGATAATGCTTGACAAACGAATTCAATGAAGACCACGTTGCTGCCTTACAAATTTCCAACGGAGGAACAAATTTGTACTCAGCCCAAGACACGGCCTGCGCCCTAGTAGAATGCGCTCTTAACCCTTCAGGAACCAGCTTACCCTGCACCAGGTACGCTGACGCTATTGCCGCTTTTATCCACCTTGTGGCGTAGGTCTGATTTTACCGAGTGTTTTGTTCCCAAAAATGAAAAATAATGTGACCCTCACAACGTGGCAAGAGTACATCTGTGTAAAATTAACTGCAATTATTCACCATTCTTATCACAGTCCTTCGCTATATTCAAGAACCAATGGTCTCAGACTGAACTGGGCAACACTTCTGGGTATTACTTCCTAGAAGATTCTGACCCTTTTGCATCAATGACCAATAACTGGTTCTTACAAAAAGGACTCGTTGAGCAGATTTATATTCTTAAAGATTACTCTTCACACTTTCTCAAACATAAATGAAATAAAGAGATTGTGCTTATCTTTGTGACACATTGAAGAATTTCCCCAACGCTACCACATAGGTACCATCACCGTATTTCAGTTCTTCTTCAGGGGGTTTATCAATTCTTGCAATTACAGTCTCTATCAAGAAAGGATAGAAATCAATGACTAATCCATAATGTGTACTAAACTGACACAAATAACGGAATGCCACAAATTGACTAGCTCTTACCAAAAAATTGCTTATAAACTTGTTAGCGGCAGGCAGCCATACAGCTTGAACTCTGTCCAAAGTTAATGTTGCTCACTTGGACGTCGCGCATGCGCTTTTATCCACCTGGCAATCGACGCCTTTGAAGCTGCTTCTCCTTTGCGAGGACCACCGAACACAAACAGCCTATCCGATTTCCTGAACTCCGCCGTCTTCCTGAGGTACCTTTTCAATGCTCTCCGGATGTCCAAAAAATGCAACTGTTGCGCCAACGCCTCCCACGAATCCGCACAGAATACCGGCAGAGACACCACCTGATTCACGTGAAACGGCGACAGCACTTTCGGTAAAAAGGATGGTACCAGCCTCAACACCACCTTCGACTCAAAAAAGGACAGAAACGGCTCCCTACACGATAGAGCCTGTAACTCCGAAATTCTCCTCGCTGATGCCATTGCAACCAAGAACACCACCTTTAGCGTAAGATCCTTCACCGTTGCCTTAGCCAAAGGCTCAAACAGCCACCTCCCTAACGCGTCCAATACCAACTGCAGATCCCAAGTAGGAACTAGTTGCCTGCACGGTGGCCTCAAGAGACCCACCGCTCTCAAAAATCTCTTAATATCCGGATGAGTGCCCAGCGCTTGGCCCATGATCTTCCCTCTATAACAGGAAATCGCTACCACCTGCACCTTTAGGGAAGAAGCCGCTAATCCTTTTTGAAAGCCATCCTGCAAGAACGCTAATACCTGCGGCACTGAAGCCCGTAATGCCTCACAATTCCTGTCCACACACCAAGCCTCAAAAATGCGCCATACTCGAACATATGCTAGTGAAGTAGATCTTCTACGAGCCCCCAGTAAGGTGGAAATCACCGCCTTCAAGTAGCCCCTAGCTCTTAATCTTGCCCTTTCAAGAGCCATGCCGTAAGTAAGAACCGAGCTACCTGAGGCATGCACAACGGGCCTTGCATCAAAAGATCCTTTCTGACTGGCAGCCGCCAAGGCTTCCCCACTAGCATCCTTTTGAGATCCGCATACCATGGCCTTCTCGGCCAGTCCAGAGCAATCAGAATCACTAATCCTCTGTGTCCTTCGATGCGCCGCACTATGCGTGCTATTAGCACCCAGGGCGGAAACACGTACAACAGCTGCTCCATGCCGGCCAATCCTGTATGAGAGCATCCAGGCCTTCTGACATTCTCTCTCTTCTTCGGCTGAAAAACCGACCGACCTTTGCTGACGAGAACGTCGCCATGAGGTCCATTACTGGCGCTCCCCAGCGTTGCACTACCATGTCGAACACCTCTGGATGAAGAGTCCACTCCCCAGGGTCTATCCTTACTCGACTTAAAAAATCCACCACGACATTGTCTACTCCTGCCACATGCGCTGCCGACAGGCCCTGAAGGTTTTGCTCCACCCATTGGAACAACCCATCTACTTCGGCCTCCAGAGGAGCACTGCTGGTGCCTCCCTGCTTGTTGATGTACGCCACGGCTGTCGCATTGTCGGAAAACACCCTGATCGCTGTTTCCCACAGACAGGGCTGAAACTTCACCAGCGCTAATACTACTGCCCGTAGTTCCAACCTGTTGATCGACCAAGTCCTTTCCTGTTCCGTCCACTGACCCTGCGCAAACCGGCCTTGAAAATGCTCTCCCAAACCGAGGAGGCTGGCATCCGTCGTCAGAGGTAACCAGTTCGGTACTTCCAAGGGCATACCCCTCGCTAAGGGCGCCGGAAGCAACCACCACCACAACGCTTCCAGAGTCTCCTCCGGACAAAAAAGGCGCCGCGACAGCGGATCGTTCTGGTGAGACCACCTTCTGAGTAACACTCTCTGCAACGGCCTCATATGCACCCTCGCCCAGGGCACCAAGTCGATCGCCGCCACTACTGTACCCAGGAGCTGTAGATACTGCCATGCTGTTGGATGCGACCTGCTGAGGAACCGTCGAACTAAGTTCCGTAAGGCAACTGCCCGGTGTGGAGGCAGAAAAACCCTGCCTTCCGCCGTATCGAACCACGCTCCCAGGTACTCGAGATCCTGTGCTGGAACTAGACTGCTCTTGGTCATATTGACCACCCAACCTAACCTTTGAAGGCAGCTGACGACCTTGGCCGTGGCCTCCTCGCTTTCCAACCTCGACTTTGGCCGTATCAACCAGTCGTCAAGATATGGATGAACCAGCACACCTTCCTTTCTTAACTGTGCCACCACGACTACCAAGACCTTGGTAAAGGTCCGGGGCGCCATCGCCAGCCCAAAAGGCAACGCCCGAAACTGAAAATGGCCCATCGGCACCGCGAATCTGAGGAACCGTTGATGTTCCGGTCGAATTGGAATGTGTAAATAAGCCTCAGACAGATTGAGGGATGTGAGAAACTCCCCTTTCCTTACTGCCATGATAACTGATCTCAGCGTCTCCATATGAAAATGAGAGACCCGGAGACACCGGTTCACCCTTTTTAAATCCAAAATGGAACGATAAGATCCCTCTTTCTTTGGAACCACAAAATAAATGGAGTATCGACCTAAACCGCATTGGTCGCGTGGCACCGGTACTACCGCTTTGAGATCCAGCAATCTGACCAATGTTTGATGGACCACATCACGTTTGCGCCACGCCGCGCCCCGCATGGGGACTGCACAAATGAGTCGGTTACCGGTTTCCGAAACTCTAATGCATACCCTTCTCGAAAGCACAGTTACTTACCTGTAACAGGTGATCTCTGGGAACAGCAGGAATAAGTCTTCACATATGGGTACGTCGGTACCGACGGAGCCTGCGCGGGAACGCTCTCCAGCGTCCAAAAAGAAAGCCTTTGGGAGCATCCCACACGCATGCGCGCTGCCTTCCCGCCCATCCACTTCCCTCTCATCAGTTGGGTTTGTAGCTGAGACCGAAGGAGGGAAGTAGACAAATGAGAGAGAGAGAGAAAGAGAACTCCTAGAGGAGGTGGGTGGGTTGTGAAGACTTATTCCTGCTGTTCCCAGAGATCACCTGTTACAGGTAAGTAACTGTGCTATCTCCATGAACAAGCAGGAATGAGTCTTCACATATGGGGACTCCCAAGCTAGAGATGCCTAGAGGAGGTCCCCGCATGTTGCAAATCTAATAGATGGGCCATGCTATTTTCCAGATCCTCAGGCATCCAAGGGATGGAGGGTAGGAGTTGAATTAAAAAGGGTGTGCTGTGGAACAGCTTGACTAAACAAGGCATCTAGAGGGGAGTCCTTGTGTAGATCATAAATGTTAGTAAATATTGAATTCCAATTTTCTAATGTGGACCTTACTCTAAAGTATTGCGGAGTATATGTTGAGGCTAATATAGGTCTGGTGCTAAGAGCCAGTACATTAGCCTCAAAGAAATACCTCTCTGTGAAGTAGATGAAAATAATTTAGCAATACAGGCAGAGGTCAGAAGCCTTATTGACTAGAACTAATCCCAGAAGAAAAAAAACTGGGGGAGTTTAATGAGGTTGAACTTTGGAGGAGAAGCTAAAGCTTCTGTAGGCCAAAGTTTAAAGCTCTTTGTCCTTGGAGCAGAATAAGGCTCTAGGAAAGAGAGAAGATAAATCTGACTGGTTTGCAGAAAAAGGATGGGTCTTTAAGACCCCTCTATTCAAATGAAAGCAAGAAACTTTTGTAGTAGGCGGTGTAGCCTCCAATTTCTTGAAGATCAGTAATGTCTTCCCTAAGCGATGTCACTTAGGATAATGACTTTACATGGAGAGCTTCAGTTACTTAGAAGGAGAGGTCTAGATGTCATTAAAAATTCTAGCCCCTGAATAACCAGAAATGGAGACCTACGTGAAGGGGTGCAGAGATCCTTAGTCTTAAGACAATAAGTCTGGATCCTTCTATAACTTCAGTGTGGAAAAGAAGACGCAATATAAGGGGATACCATGTTTGCTCCTCTATGAGGGCAATGTGAGTATCATGCGTTCTTTGTTCAGCATAAGCTTCAATGAAGTATTGGGAATTAGAAGGAATGCACTAGACAAGGACCGACTGCAGTGAAAAGGAATGCATCCCTGTTGTAAGAGTTCCACTGGAGATGTGGAACAACCCAGGGCATTAAGCAATCCTTTATATTTTCACGTGGTCTAAGCCCTGGTTCCTTTTCTCAAAAGGAAATTTTAAGGAAGATGGTAAGAGTAGGAAAAGAAAACAGTCATGTAGGAGCATGACTGGGCAAAGCCTTTTCAACCATCTGGAAGTTACCTATTAGGAATGGCTCTTACGCTCTCTGGCAAAGGCCCATAGTTGCAGAGCATTTCTGTATAATTGCAGAGAGCATGTTGTAGGTTGCTTACGTAAGATCTGTCTGTTTATTTGCCAGTGCGCAACCTAATCTATTCTGTTGGAGCCAAAAAGAATTGAAGATAACTATGAATAGCAGACAGGCCAGTTGCCTGCAATGATAAATTGTCCAAGTGGGCTTTGGAACCCCTCTTGGAATTATCTGTTATTAAGGCAAACGAAAAAGTTAGGTCCTATAGATTGGAAAAGGACCGACATAATTAGGAGTGGTAAAATTCAATTATTGTCTGATAAGCTGTCTTAAAAGAAATATTTGAGAAGATTGCAAAGGAGAAGAAAGCTCTGTATGGAAAGCACTTACTGGAGTAGGTATTGAAGAAAATCCTATGGGCTTAAAAGTAAGCCCTCCAGTTGAATAGTATCACTCTTAGACTGAATGTCTCGACTAAGAGGGATAGAAAGTAATAAAGAGTTGAGAAGACTTACAATTTGGTAAGTCCCTGAAAAAGGTAAAGTCCCCTTGCAGTCAAAATTATGAGATATCCTCGTACAGGAAAACTGTCAAGGTGAAGGGCATAGCCTACCTTGCTATTAGTTGTTACCCCTCTTTTTCTTTCAAAAAGGAGAGGAGAAACCTGTTACCTGTAGGGCATGATTATCCTCAATAGCTCTAGGAGCTAAAAGAAAGGATTTCTCTTGTGGCAAGAGATTCATGCCTAGAGTCGAGGATTGAGTCAGTGTATCACTGATCTCTCAGTAAGGATGAGATGAACTGTAGATGCTTCTATTGATAAGAAGTAGGTTAGCGGTTCTAAACCTCAAACAGGAAAAAGAGATTTAATGAATAAAAATATCAGAAACCCTGCGACTGCTGGGTTTGCTGAACCTGTTGAGCTTTTAATTTTCTTAGCCTGGTTTGATGTTGCCCTTCTTTGGAAACATCTGCATGATGGGTAGAAGATGGATAAAGCTTTTTTCCCCTAGGAGATAAAGTTTTTTAGGAGATTTTTCAGTAGCTGGGATAGAGGAAAGTTTTGACAATCCTCTGAAAGCAACAATATCAGTGTTAAACTGATTAGCTTGGAATAAAGCATCCTTGTTAAAGAGATTTTCACCAGTACAAGGAGTATTTGCCAGCCTTTCTTGTACCCATTTGTCCAAGTCTGAAGCTTGGAGCCAGGCCATACGTCGTGCCCCTATGGTTATAGCAGAGGTTCTGCTAATAGACTCAAAACAGTCCAGGGAAGCACGATTAAGGAACTTAGAGACATTTTGAGCATGACTGACTAATAAATGATAGTCTGCTCTTTTATGTTCTTGAAGCAAAGGATCCAAAAGTTTTAAATTCTTTGTGACCTCTTCAAGAGATAATCCCATATAGAAAATATATGAGATAATTCTTGCTGAAAGCATAGATGCCTGGAAACATCGACATCCAAAGGCATCTAAAATCCTAGACTCACGACCTGGCGGAGGAGTGCTTCTTTGCACTCTTAATGCGCCTCATTGCTGATTCAACAACAATAGAATGATGAGGAAGTTGAGTCTTTGAAAACCTGGAGAAGGTGGTACCTTGTACACAGTGTCAAGTGTTTTAGAAGTTGGGGATAACGTTAAAGGAGTTTCCCACAGTTTTAATAGTAGATATTGTAAGATCTGATGCACAGGAAGCATGATGACCTCCTTTGGAATCCAGGGGAATTGCAGAGTTTCTGAATCCCCTGGTATAGATTCTTTACCAGGTATAGAAATGGCAAGTAACTTTGCCATATCAAGCAAAAAAGCTTGAAAAGAAATCTCTATTGAGGAGGACCCTCTGAAATAAGGGGTAAAAGCTGAAATTATTGAAAATTCAGCCTTGGCACCGATGGATTCATCCCAGTCATCGGGATCGGAAGACTTGAAAGGATGAAGCATCGGATTTTCTTTAAAGAGATGTTTTCGGTACCGCCCGAGGTTGGTATACATATATCTATATCTATATATATATATATATAGGAACTGATCCTAGCAGAAAGCATGGAGTCCTACACTCACGTCCTGGAGGATTAGATGCATGCCTTTTTGCACTCTTGATCCTTCTCATAGCTGATTCCACCACCATGGAATGGTGTGGTAGCTGAGTCTTCTGAAACCCAGGACAAGGAGGAACTCGATACATGGTGTCTAGTCTTCGAGAGTGAGGAGATGTGGTTAAGAGTAGTTACTCACCTGTAACAGGTGTTCTCCAGGAGCAGCAGGAATCAGTCCTCACACATGGGTGACGTCGGCGCCGACGGAGCCCCCGTGCGGAGCATTTCCCCAGCTTTCAAAGAAAGCATTTGGGAATGCAGCGCACATGCGCGGTCCCCTTCCCGCCCAAGGGTACCATCTTGCTCAGTCTGATGACATAGCTAAAAGACAGCAAAAATAATAAAATAAAGCATATGACTGCAATTCCAAGGGGAGGAGGGAGGGTTGTGAGGACTGATTCCTGCTGCTTCTGGAGAACACCTGTTACAGGTGAGTAACTACTCTTTCTCCAGGACCAAGCAGGAAGTCAGTCCTCACATATGGGACTCCCCAGCTTAAGGCTACCGGAGAACCAAGCCGAAAAAATGAGCTCCCTGTAGAGCCTCAGCATGTGAGAAAAGAATCTTCTCTGATAATGCCCCCGAACGGTAGCCCAACACCAGGGCCGTAGGGTAGGAGTTGCCTAACGCCCAAAGAGATTGTGGAGTACTGCCTATCCGAAAGCACTATCCCTGCGGGACTCTCTCTCAAGGCAGTAGTGGGCAGCAATAGTCTGGCTTGAAGCCCAAGTAGAGGCCCGGCAAATGTCTGCCAACGGAACAGAGCGGAGATGAGCCACTGACGCAGCCTTCGCCCTGACACAGTGGGCCATAACTCGACCCTGCAAGGAGAGGCCGGCTGCCCTGTAAGCCCAGGCGATAACAGTCGGCTACCCAAATGGACAAAGTACGCTTGGAGACAGGTAACCCCAACTTATTGGGGTCAAAAGAGACGAAGAGCTGAACAGCCCTCCGGTGCTCCCACGTATGGGCAAGGTAGAAGGACAACGCCCTCCTACAGTCCAGGTTATGCAAGACCATCTCAGCCCGGCTGGCATGCGGCCTGGGAAAGAAAGTTGGAAGAACCACCTCCTGAATGAGGTGGAAGGAGAAGACAACTTTTGGAAGGAACTTGAGGTGAGTCTGTAAGACCACTCTGTTCTTATAGAACCTAGTATATGGAGGATTGGATACTAGGGCCAGAAGTTCACTCAATCGCTTTGCTGAGGTAAGAGCCACCAGAAACAACGCTTTCCAGGAGAGAAAGCGCAAAGGGCAAGTAGCCATAGGCTCAAATGGTGGGCAAGTAAGCCGTTGCAAGACCACATTCAAATCCCATTCAGGGGCAGGTGGACGCACTGGAGGCTTAAGCAAAAGCAGGCCTCTGAGGAAGCGAGTCTTGCAGGACTACAAAAGGGGACTGTTACTTCTGGAGAGAGATCTGCAATTGTGAGTATATACTTCTGGGAATTTTCTGTAAGGAATTCTTTGTATTAAAGCTCATTAATCTGTGAACCCACTATTTTTTGTTAAATCAGTCAGGGGCCTAGTAGCAGCACTTTAAGTTTAAATTTAAAACACAGAAGAGAACTTTCTGGTTACAGATCATACCCAGCAGAGAGCTTGTAGTTTACATTTAATAGTCACTCAGGGCCTAGTATCAGCAAAGTACTTTTAGTTTAAATTTAAAACACAGAAGAGAGCTTTCTGGTTAAAGTTAGAAACCAGCAGAGAGCTTGTAGTTTAAATTTCATAATAAGTTAGAGCCTAGCAGCAGCAAAGAGCTATAATTTAAAATCAAATAAGAATATAGCTTACCTCAGCAGCACAGGACAGGGTACTGTGTAGCAGCCCTCTTTTAATAAGTGTTATTTCCCTCCCTCCCTCCCTACACCCATCCACCCCTGGGATAATCGTAGCTTTGCAGGTACTTACACATATTAAAAGACAGGGGGTGCTCTCAGGTGCAGCTCGTTACCCAAATCAGTCATACACTAAGGACCTGATATTAATTAAGCTTCAGGTGAGCAAGGTATATTAAACGTATTAGGTACAGTTTTTATTAGTATAAATATCCATAGCAACCCTTAGGAAGTAAAGAACTTAAAGATCTAAACAAAAACTTAAAACTAAGATGCAGACAGCAGTCCAGCAGCGAGATGGGGGCTTTCCAGTCTTTTGCATTGAGTGTCACATGTATGATTTTCTCCCAGTTGGTGAGAGGTCTTACGTGTGCACTAGGTGCAAGGAGCTCTTTGCTCTCAGGGAACGAGTCCATTCTCTAGAGGCTAGAGTGGCAGACTTGGAAAACATAAGAAAGACAGAGAGGTACATAGACGAGACCTACAGGGATATAGTCCTGAAGTCCCACCTCCAGTCTGGCAGCATCCCTGTTGCCATGAAGGAGAGAGGTCACGTGACAGGAGAGCATCACCCTGGTGTGGCAGGAAGTGATCCTGTAACTAGGACCTGTCCTCCAGGTGATGTAAAACCCTCTTGCATCGAGGAAGTTTCTCCAGGGCCATGTGCCCATGAGGGAAAGGTTAGGACAGCCGTTATAGTTAGTGAATCGATCATTAGGCATGTAGATAGCTGGGTGGCTGGTGGACGTGAGGATTGCCTGGTAACATGCCTGCCTGGTGCGAAGGTAGCAGACCTCACGCTTCACCTAGATAAGGTCTTAGATAGTGCTGGGGAGGAGCCTGCTGTCTTGGTACATGTCGGTACCAATGACATAGGAAAATGTGGTAGGGAGGTTCTGGAGGCTAAATTTAGGCTTTTAGGTAGGAAGTTGAAATCCAGAACTTCCAGGGTAGCGTTCTCCGAAATGCTTCCCGTTCCACGTGCAGGACCCAAAAGGCAGGCAGACCTCCGGAGTCTCAATGCGTGGATGAGACAATGGTGCAGAGATAAGGGTTTTGGATTTGTTAGGAACTGGGGAACATTCTGGGGAAAGGAGAGGCTCTTCCGAAGGGATGGGCTTCACCTTAACCGGGATGGAACCAGGCTGCTGGAATTAACCTTTAAAAAGGAGATAGAGCAGCTTTTAAACTAGATAATAGGGGAAAGCTGACAGTTGCCCAAGAGCGCATGGTTCGGAAGAATGTATCCTTGAAGGATACTACCAAAAGCAGAGAGGTTCCAAAAAAAGAGTAAAGTAGCCCAAATGCCCTTGAGTATGGAGCAGACAGAGCTTAAAGATCCCAAATTACCCATGTCTAACAACAACCAAACTAATATGAATAAAATACAGTCTCTAAAATGCTTGTATGCAAATGCTAGAAGTCTAAAAAATAAGATGGGAGAGTTAGAATATATAGCACTAAATGAGAGGTTAGATATGATTGGAATATCAGAGACATGGTGGAAGGAGGACAACCAGTGGGACACTGTGATACCTGGATACAAACTATATCGTAATGATAGAGCTGATCAAATTGGTGGCGGGTTTGCGCTCTATGCTAGAAAGGGCATTGAGTCAGAAAGGATTAAAGTTTTGCAGGAAACAAAATTTGCTGTAGAATCTCTATGGATTGAAATTCCATGTAAAAAGGGGAAGGCGATGGCAGTGGGGGTGTACTATCGACCGCCTGGCCAGAATGAACAAATGGATGATGAAATGCTCAAAGAAATCAAGGAAGCTAACAAAAGTTATAGCGCAGTAATAATAATGGGTGATTTCAATTACCCCGGTATCAACTGGGTCAGTATCACAGCAGGACATGCTAGGGAGATAAAGTTCCTAGATGACATAAATGACTGCTTCTTGGAGCAGCTGGTTCATGAACCGACCAGAGGGGAAGCCATATTAGACCTAGTCCTTAGTGGAACACCAGATCTAGTGCAAGAGATAAGGATGTTGAGGCCACTTGGCAATAGTGGTCAAAGCATGATCGCCTTTGATTTAATTAGTGGAGGAGGGATAGTAAGGAAATCCATAGTACTACCTTTTAACTTTCGAAAGGGAGACTATGATAAAATGAGGAAAATAGTTAAGAAAAAACTAAAAGGAGCAGTTGCAAAGGTTAAAGACTTAAATCAAGCTTGGGTGTTGTTGAAAAATACTATCTATCTTGGAAGCCCAGACCAGCTGTATTCCACGCTTTAAGAAAAGTGGAAGGAAGTCCAAAAAGCTGCCAGCATGGTTTAAAGGGGAGGTCAGAGAGGCTGTTGTTGCCAAAAAAGCATCTTTCAAGAAATGGAAAAAAGAGCCAAACAACGAAACCTGGAAACAGCACAAGCACTGGTAAGTCAAATGCAAGGCATTGATAAAGCAGGCAAAGGGAGAATTTGAGAAGAAGCTTGCTGCGGAAGCAAAAACGCGAAATAAAGATTTTTTCAAGTACATTCGTAGCAAAAAACCTGTGAGAGAGTCAGTTGGTCCATTAGATGATAGAGGAGTTAAAGGGGCACTAAGAGGTGACAAGGCGACAGCGGAGAGACTGAATGAATTCTTTGCTTCAGTCTTTACTGAGGAAGATGTAGGGATGTTACCCATGACTGAAGTGGTATTTAAAGGTGCAGAAGAATTGAAGGAAATATCGATATATCGGGAAGATATATTGCAACTATTAGATAAACTGAAGAGTAGCAAATCACCTGGGCCGGATGGTATACATCCAAGGGTGTTGAAAGAACTGAAATATGAGATTGCAGACCTGCTATTAGTAATCTGTGAATTTTCATTAAAATCATCTGTAATACCTGAAGATTGGAGGATCGCCAATGTAACGCCAATTTTTAAAAAGGGTTCCAGGGGTGATCCGGGAAACTACAGACCGGTGAGCCTCACGTCAGTACCGGGAAAAATGGAAGAAATCATCATAAAGAATAAAATTACTCAGCATGTAGATAGTCATGGCCTAATGGGAGACAGCCAACATGGCTTTAGACAAGGAAGATCTTGTCTTACTAATCTATTATGTTTTTTTGAAAGCGTGAATAAACAGGAGGACAAAGGTGAGTCGGTTGATATAGTGTATCTGGACTTTCAGAAAGCCTTTGACAAGGTCCCTCATCAGAGACCTTTGGCAAAACTAAAGAGTCATGGGATAGGAGGCAGTGTACTACTGTGGATCAAGAACTGGTTAAAAGATAGAAAGCAGAGGGTTGGGCTAAATGGCCAATTTTCCCAATGGAGAAAAGTGAAGAGTGGTGTACCCCAGGGATCTGTGCTGGGTCCGCTGCTTTTTGACATATTCATAAATGACCTGGAAAGTGGAATAACGAGTGAGGTTATCAAATTTGCAGATGACACAAAACTATTTAAAGTTTATTTATTTTTATTTTATTTATTTATTTAACTATTTCTTTTATACCGCCCCTTCCAGAGATCAAGGGCGGTTTACATATAACAGGTTAACAGTCTTGTACACATTTGTATACATTTTTTTACATAGAACAATAGAAACTAACTATTTACATTGAACAATAAAATTTAACTTAGTGGGTATTAAAGCAGAACAAAACATCAAACTTTTTTACAAATGTATATTTACAGTGTGTGGTGTGTAGTGCGGGTATTTGTGTAGGTGCTGGAATTTAGTTCCTTTTATGTCTTCTTTGGGGCGGGTGTGAGGGTGGGCAGGCATGCGGTTGTTAAAACCCAAGAGGATTGTGGAAAATTGCAAGAGGATCTTAATAAATTGGAAGACTGGGCATCAAAATGGCAGATGAAATTTAATGTGGACAAGTGCAAAGTTATGCACCTAGGGAAGAACAACCCAAACTATGGTTACACGATGCAAGGTTCCACATTAGGAACCACCACCCAGGAAAAAGATGTAGGCGTCATTGTGGATACCATGTTAAAACCCTCGGCCCAGTGTGCAGCGGCAGCCAAGAGAGCAAATAGAATGCTAGGTATGATAAGGAAAGGAATGGAAAATAAAACAAAAGATATTATAATGCCTCTATATCGTTCCATGGTGAGACCGCACCTTGAATATTGTGTGCAATTCTGGTCGCCGTATCTTAAAAAGGATATAGCGTTATTAGAAAAGGTTCAGAGAAGAGCCACCAAAATGGTAAAGGGGATGGAAGGATACTCCTATGAAGAAAGGCTAAAAAGGTTAGGGCTCTTTAACCTGGAAAAGAGACGGCTGAGGGGAGATATGATAGAAGTCTATAAATTAATGAACGGAGTGGAACGGGTAAACGTAGATCGATTGTTTACCTTATCAGAATATAGAAAGACTAGGGGACATGCAATGAAGCTACAGGGGAAACTATTTAAAACTAATAAAAGAAAATATTTTTTCACTCAACGTCTAATCAAACTCTGGAATTTGTTACCGGAGGATGTAGTAAAGGCCGTTAGTGAAGCCGGCTTTAAAAAAGGTTTGGACAAGTTCCTGGAGGAAAGGTCCATAAACCATTATTAAGAAGGGACCCAGGATATCAATGCTTGACCCAGGACCAGGCCGCTTGGAGCCATCTAATGACACCGCCCTCATGGATTTCTTCTTTCTCCGGTATTCCCGCGAGAGAGACCCCCTTTCGGAGGACACCCGACGCTGCTCAGAATCAGAGAGCTCCCAACAGGTCAAGGCCTCCTATGATGTCTGGGCCTGGGTGGGTGCGGACAGGAAAAATCCTATCATGTTGCTGCTGCCTGCTCCTCAAGCCCTTAGAAGACATTTTCTTACACGAGCCACAGACATTTGGGTCGTGGTCGGGCCCGAGGCAACGGAGACAGCAGTCGTGTGTGTCGGTGAGGGACATTAATCTTGTGCACCGATCACACTTTTTAAACCCGCTGGCAGCCATCGGGGGAAAAAGGGCCCCTGCGAGGTCCAAGGACCGGACTGCCAGTTAAAAAGAAAAAAAGAGCGTGAACGCAATTCACTAAGGACAAAAATCAAAAATTTGGACCGGTCTTGATACCGGTGTACTGAGCCAAGGCGGGAAGGGGAACCTGTGTCGAACCGGTCAGACAGAAAATAATTTTCTGACTTTTAAGTTTTAAACACTTTTTTCGCAAGGGAACTTGGACGACGTCCGTTGGGCTCCACGGAAAAAAGGAGACTGAGCAAGATGGCACCCTTGGGCGGGAAGGCTTAGAAAGCTGGGGATTTGCTCCGCATGAGGGCTCTGTCAGCACCGATGTCACCCATATGTGAGGACTGACTTCCTGCTTATTCCTGGAGAAAAGGTATCCTAGTGAGGTCGATGACCCCGGTGCTGCCAGCTGGAAAAAAGGGCATGAAGGCACCAAAAAAATAAAAAAATGTACTAACCCGAGACTCGATGCAGTGGGTTTGGATGATGGGAAGAGTACTGGTGCACAAACAGAGAGTATGAAACTCAAGTCGAGAAAAAAAAGTAACTATTTCTGGGGGGGAAGCAGGCAGACATCTGAAGGGCTCTATGGAAAAAAGGATACCACGCAAGATGGCACCCTTGGGCAAGAAGGAAACCATGCATGTGTGGTAGCATCTCCCAAAGGCTTTTTTTGAAAGCTGGGGAGATGTTTCTGTGAGGGCTCCATTGGTGCAGATGTCACCCGTATGTGAAGACTGACTTCCTGCTTGTTCCTGGAGAAAGTCTATTACATCTTCCAGGGGCAATGAGATTTGTTTCATTTCTTCCATATCATCACCATTAAATACTTTATTTGGGAAAGATAGTTCTTTACATCTTCCTCAGAAAAGACCAAAGCAAAGAATTAATTTAGTCTCTCTGCTATGGCCTTGTTATCTCTGAGTGCTCTTCTTACCCCATGATCTGTATTCACATCAATCAGTTCATCATGTTGCCATAACAAACAATTTAGACTGACTACTCACATTCAAAATTTTCAAAGAAATAGGTGATCTCTTTTATATGAGATTCAATTGCCAATACAAAGTGTAGAAAGGGACTCAAAGTGAGGGCTGGGGTCTCTCAGGGAAAGGATCAGAAATACGGAGTGCGAGAATTTTGCTAACAACTTAGAAAGATATGCAGGAGAAAAGCCAAGGACATATCTTTACAGAAAAGTGTAGTTACTCACCTGTAACAGGTGATCTCTGGGAACAGCAGGAATTTAGTCTTCACATATGGGTATCGTCGGTACCGACGGAGCCTGCGCGGGAACGCTCCCTAGCGTCCAATAGGAACGCTTTTGGAAGCATCCCTCAGCACATGCGCACTGCCTTCCCGCCTTTCCAACTGTCCCTCTTCAGTTAAGTTTGTAGCTGAGTGAAAGGATAAAGGGAGAGAGGAAAGAGACAGAGAGACAACTCCTAGGGGAGGTGGGTGGGTTGTGAAGACTAAAAATTCCTGCTGTTCCTGGAGATCACCTGTTACAGGTGAGTAACTACGCTATCTCCAGGAACAAGCAGGAATGTAGTCTTCACATATGGGAACTCCCTAGCTGAAGATGCCAGGGAGATGGCCCCAGGAAGCTGCCACCCAAGTAAGGTGGGCCATGCTTCCTCCCATGGTTGGTGGGTAGGAGTTGAATTAGGTCTGAAAGAGATTTTGAAGAACAGCCTGGCCAAAGAAGGCATCCCGATGGGAGGCTTTATCCAGGCAGTAGTGGGCTGTTAAGGTGTGTACCGAAGCACAGGTGGCTGCTCGACAAATGTCATCAATAGACATTTAGTGAAGGTTAGCCATAGAGGCTGCCATGGCTCTCACATTATGAGCTGTGACATGGCCTTGAAGAGGAAGACTCTTACTCTCATAAGCAAAGGATATGCATTGTGCAATCCATTTGGACAGAGTTCTCTTGGAGACTGGAAGTCCCAAATGACTAGAATCAAAAGCAATAAAAAGTTGAGAAGACTTTTTATGCTGCTCTGTCTTTTGTAGGTTAAAAGCCAAGGCTCTTTTACAATCCAAAGTATGAAGGTTCCTTTCTGCATTAGAGGCATGAGGCCTCGGAAAGAATACATGAAGATAAATTGATCGATTTAAATGAAAAGCCGAAACCACCTTTGGCATAAAGTGTGGATAAGTTCTAAAAACAACCTTATCATGGTGAAACCTAGTATAAGGAGGATCAGCCACTAAAGCTTGCAATTCACTAATGCGACGTGCAGAGGTGATTGCAATTAGGAAGATAACCTTCCAGGACAAAAGCTTTAGGAATGTAGTGGCTAAAGGTTCAAAAGGCGGTTTCATGAGATGCCCAAGAACTAGGTTTAAATCCCATGCCACTGGTGGTGGCCTGATGGGAGGCTTTGTTAATAGCAGACCTCTCATAAATCTTGTTATGAGTGGATGAGAGGAAATTGGTTGTCCATTTAGAGGCTTATAGGAAGCTGCAATTGCACTAAGATGGACTCTTACTGAATTGGTCTTTAGACCAGAATTTGATAAATGAAGTAGATACTCTAGTATCGCTTCCAAAGGTATCATAAGGGGGTTTAAACCCTTCTGTGAACACCATATAGTAAAATGTTTCCACTTGAGCGTCTTGTGGAAGGTTTTCTAGAAGCCTGAAGGATATCCTTTACCTGTTGGGAAAGGTTAAGATCCTGAAGGTCTAAGCTTTCAGCAACCAAGCCCTGAGATGCAGGGGACTGGGGATTCGGGTGCCATAGCATCCCGTTCTCTTGGGAGAGGAGATCTGGAGCATAGCCTAACTCCAGAGGTACAGCTTGAGAGAGATGTAGAAGCAGGGGATACCACGTTTGGCGTGGCCACCATGGTGCTATGAGGATCATACGACCTCTGTCTCTCTGAAGCCTGAAGAGAGTTTTGGGGATGAGGGGAATGGGTGGGAAGGCATAGAGGAAGTCATGACCCCAGTGAAGAAGGAAGGCGCCCCTTGCCTGGCAATTTTGAGCCGGAATCCTGGAACAGAACCGGGGAAGTTTGGCATTCAGTGGACTTGCAAATAGGTCTATGTCTGGGGTTCCCCACATCTGAAATATCTTGGCCACCTGGTCTAGGTGGAGAGACCATTCGTGAGGCAGCAGTACTCGGCTGAGTTTGTCTGCCCAAAGGTTTTGAATGCCTAGAAGATATACCACGAGAAGGTGAATTTGATGCTCTCTGGCGAGGGCCCATAGTCGCAAAGCTTCATTGCATAACGACAGAGAGCCTGTTCCGCCCTGCATGTTCACGTAGAACATAGCTACTTGATTGTCCGTTTGGACTAGGACTGACTTGTAGCTGAGCTGGACATGGAATACTCGAAGAGCTAGATAGACTGCTCTGAGTTACAGGAGATTTATGTGAAGACAAGCCTCCTGTGGAGTCCAGATATCCTAGGTACAGAGATGATGCAGGTGTGCTCCCCATCCCACCTGTGATGCATCTGTTGTTAGGGTGGCCTGGAATGGGGGTTGCTGGAAAGGAGACCCCACTAGAAGATTTTCCAGTGATTGACACCATTGTAGGGACAAGATCAGTCGTTGTGAGTTTGATATCTTGTCCGACAGACGTCCTGTGGCCTGTGTCCACTGTGTGGATAGGGTCCACTGGGCGGCTCGCATATGAAGGCGAGCGTAGGGAACCACATGAACCGTGGATGCCATATGTCCTAATAGTTGTAGTAGTTCTTGAACAGTAAGGGAGGACTTCACCGCTGCTTGAGAAGCAAGCTGCATTATACGAAGACAGCGGGGTTGTGAGAGAAAAGCCCTTGACTATCTGGTATCTAGACGAGCTCCTATGAGCTCTAGGGACTGAGACGGATCAAGTTGGGATTTTGGGAAGTTTATGACCAATTCCAAGTATTGAAGGATTCGCATTGTGCGAGACAGTGCAGATCTGGCTTCTGGAACCATGGGAGCTCGAATGAGCCGGTCGTCCAAGTAAGGGAAGACGAATATCCCCAGGGTTCGCAGAAATGCAGCTACTACTGCCATGCATTTCGTGAATACTGTTGGTGCCGAAGCCAGACCAAAGGGAAGAACCCGTATTTGAAATGTTTTCCCTTGAAAAGGAATCATAAGAATTTCCTGTGATCTGGATGGATCAGAATGTGAGTATATGCATCTTTTAGATCTAGAGAACAAAGCCAATCCTGACTTTGAAGGTATGGCAGAAGAGTTCCCAGAGTAATCATTTTGAACTTTTCTCGGAACAGATATTTGTTCAATTCTCTGAGGTCTAGAATGGGTCTGTGTCCTCCTGTTTTCTTTGGAATAAGAAAATAGGGGGAGTAGAACCCTACACCCTGCTGAAGAATGGGCACCTCCTCTATTGCTCCTTGAGCAAGGAGTGTTGAGACCTCTTGATCCAGTAGATTGCCTGTAGAGGTTTGGGAATTGAACTGTCTTACGATTGTAGGAGGGGGCATACTGTGAAAATGAAGCTTGTACCCCTCTCCCACAATGGACAGAGTCCAATTTTCTGTTATTTGGTGCCATCTGCTGGCAAAATGACACAACCTGCCTGGAATGTTTAGGGGTTCTGGCCCCTTCAGAGGCAGGAAGGCTAAGTTCTCTATGAAGGAGTCAAAGCCCTTGAAGGGGCTGGGCCTGTGGAGCTGGTTGAGCTCTAAGGCCTTTTGGCTTCTTTTGTCTGGATTGTTGTTCCTGACCCTTCTGGGCAACTTGACCCTGAGCTTGCCCTTGCTGGGCATAGGATGGATAAAACTTCCTCTTTTTGCTGAAAAAGGGTTTTTTTATAGGGTTTCTTTTTTGGCTGGAGTGGCTGTAGATTTTGACAATCTGTCTAAAGTGAGATTGTCAGTATCTCATTAGCCTTCTCTTGCCAATTCTTGCTAAAGAGGTTTTCTCCTGTGCAAGGGATGTTTCCCAATATATCCTGTACCCAAATCTCCAAGTCTGATGCCTGAAGCCAGGCAATCCGATGTGCACCAATGGCAATAGCAGAGGTTCTGATGTCTCCCATGCTCTCTCTTTGCTGGCTTACTCTTTATTTTACATGTGTGTTATGTTTCCCTAGTGTTTGCCCTCTGCATTTGGGTCAACAGTCACCTGTTTCCAAGTGGTCTCCTCCCCCTCCGGAAGTACCGCGGCCGCGCTCAGTGAGGTACGCTGCTTCACAGCTATAAAGTCTCAGCGCCTGCGGTGCTTGTCGCCGCGGCGCGCACCGAAGGAGCGCACCTAAGGAGCACGTTGTGCTCCTTAGGGGCGCTCCTTGGGGCCGCTCCGGCTGCGGGGACCGCACTGTTGCTCTCTCCTGGCTACAAGTGTTGTCCGTCTTACTCTGCTCCCTTTGGCTTCCTAGGGCCGCTGCCCTCTCCTCGTCGTCCTGTCTCCGAACTGTAACCGCTCCTGACCTGCTTTCGGTAGGTGTATTATCCCCTCACTTTCCCTTCCCCACGTTGCCCACTCACGGTCTTATGGCCTCTATTCCTGTGCTCTGGGGCAGACGGCCCAGTCATCCGCCCTGCACACGCTTCCGTTGCGCTTCTAACCTCCGTATTTGTTCACTCTCTATTTCGCGGCCTTCCCTGGCCTCGGATCTTCTCAATCCCTCTTCGCCCTCCCTCTCTATTGGTCTTCTCAATTGCCGCTCCTTGCGGAATAAAACTCTTCTTGTCCAAGATCTTGTTCTCCGGTCTGCCTTTGCGCTTACCCTTCTCACAGGAACGTGGCTTAGAGACGGCGAGGATGCTCTCTTAACCCGCTGTCTTCCCCCTGGATACTCTGCCGTTTCTACACCACGTCTTGGCCGGTCTGGCGGCGGCGTGGCTGCTTTGCTTCACCCGTCCCTTTCCTTTACTCAGGTTTCTTCCCCGCTGTTACACTATCCCGAATCCCTTCTGCTTCGCCTTCACACTTCCCCTCCCATTTATGTACTTCTTATTTATTCCCCTCCTGCTCTTCGCTCGGAGCTCTGGGATGCTCTTCTCCTAACTTTGACTGATATCTCCCTAGCTTTTCCCCAAATACTTATAGCGGGTGACTTCAACCTTCACGTTGACTCCCCTGTCTCTTCTAGAGACCACTCCTTTCTTTCCTTCCTTCATGATCTATCCCTCATACAACATGTTTCTGTTCCCACTCATCAAGCGGGTCATACTCTTGACCTTATTCTGACATTCTCCTCCTCTCTCCTCAGAGTTTCTAACATTAGCACTACCCTTCTTCCCTGGTCCGATCACGTTTGCCTTGCTGTATCCTGCTCCTGGTCAGGAGGTTCTTCCTCCTCGGCCTCTTCTTCCTCCCCCCTCCTCCCGTTCAGAACGCCATTCTCGTTCCCTTACACCTTCTACACTCCAGCAATTTCCTCCAGCACATGAGATTCTGCCCCCAGACTTCTCTCTCCTCTCGCCAAATTCCCAGGCGGCCCTCTGGTCTTCTGCTCTCTCCACCTCGCTTGATCATATAGCCCCTTTACGTCCCTGCCCACCTCGCCGCCGGCCCTCACATCCGTGGTATCACAGTGGCTTACGGCTGCTTCGTTCTCATCTTCGCAGAGCAGAGCGGCTGCGGCGTAAGGCCCCCTCCCCGGTTACCCTAGCGACTTTCAACTCCCATTACTCCTACTACCGGTCTCAGGTTCACAATGCTAAACACACTTATTTCTCTAATGCCATTTCTAACGGTCCAAACCAGACTCGACACCTTTATTCTACTTTCCAATCCCTTATCTCCCTACATGCCCCATCGTCTGATTCTTCATCTCAGCCTGCCCCCCCTCCTGCACAGTTAGCTTCTTTTTTTAGTGATAAGGTAGCATCTCAGAGCGTCTCTGCCCTCTTGCCCTGCTCCAATTTCCTCTCCCCCACCTATTTCGCAGCTTTCTCACTTTTGGGCGTCTTTTGACCCAATCACAGCTCCCGAACTCTATCGTCTTATTTCCTCGTCTAAGAAGACCTTCTGTGCACTTGATCCTATTCCTTCTTCGTGGCTTCTTACCCCTTCCCTTGGGCTCCTTCCCTATATTCTCACCATGTTTAACTCTAGTCTGACCACCGGGACTTTCCCTACACCCTGGAAGCACGCTCTAATACGCCCCATTCTGAAAAACCCCTCATTAGACCCTCTACTTCCTGCTCACTACCGTCCTGTCTCTAATCTCCCTTTTCTCTCTAAACTATTGGAGAAATACGTCTTTGCTCAACTCTCCCATCACCTTGCATCCATTAATTTTCTTCACCCTCGTCAGTCTGGGTTCCGTCAGGGTCACAGCGTCGAAACTGTCCTTTTGGCTTTCACGAATGCTTTACATGTAGCACATGATCATGGCGACATCTCGGTGGCGGTTGCTCTAGATCTCTCTGCAGCTTTTGACTTGGTTGATCACTCCCTTCTTCTTCAACGTCTACGGGACGCAGGTCTCTGTAGCACAGTCCACCATTGGTTCCACTCTTTTCTCTCTTCTCGGTCTTGCTCGGTTCTCCCTTCCTCATCCTCTACTCCCCCTTCCGACCCCCACCGTCTTCTTTGTGGGGTCCCTCAAGGTTCTGTCCTTGCACCGCTTCTTTTCAACCTCTTCCTAGCCCCTCTTGCTTCCCTAATACAACAGTTTGGCCTCTCCTCTTTCTTCTATGCTGACGACATCCTGTTACTCCATCACACTTCACCCTCCTGCCCTGATCTCACTGCATTGGATTCTTGCCTCTCAGGCGTGGCAAACTGGTTAACACTCAACTGTCTTCATCTAAATCTGACCAAGACTATTGCTATTTGGTTCTCTCACGGTGATCCTTCCCCTTCAATAGCCCCCTCTTTCTCTGGCTCCCCTGTACCTTTGGTCTCTACTTTCCGATATCTTGGTGTACACTTTGATTCTGATCTATCCTTTCATACGCACATTTCTCATATCACCAAAACATCTTTCTTTTTTCTTCGTCAACTCCGCTCCGTTCGTCCTTTTCTTTCCCCCTCTGCCCTCACCACCCTGGTGCTTTCCCTCATCATGTCCCGTGTGGATTTTTCTAATTCACCTTTCATTGGTCTTCCCAAAATCCAACTGACTCGTCTCCAACGAATCCAAAATACTGCAGCACGCCTCCTTACACATACCTCCCTCCGTGACCATATCACTCCTCAACTATTTCATCTTCGCTGGTTGCCTGTTCCCTTCCGCACCACCTTCAAAATATTAATTCTAGTTCATAAAGCCTTCCATGACAGCACCCCCCAGTACCTACTTTCACTCTCCCAAATATACCCCTCGCTCTTTTCACCTTAACCGTCTCACGTTGCCTTCCCCCTCCCGCGCTCATTTGCAATCCACTCGTTCCTCTGCTTTTTTCTTTACTGGCCCCGCCCTCTGGAATGCTCTTCCCTCCTCCCTCCGTTTAGAACCCCAGTACAATGTTTTTAAACAAAACCTCAAGACCCACCTGTTTTCCCTAGCGTTTAATCTTCCCTCTCCTTTTGTGTGACTTCACTATCACCTATCCTTTTCTCCTTCTGATGTTTCCCCATGTTGTCATGTCTTGTCCTCCCTCCTTTTTCCCTGCTGTCCTTTTTGAGATTGTACATTTCTTTTCCTTTTCGTTGGCCTTTGGCCTTCTTTTACTGAATTTGTTTTAATTGTACACAGCCTTGGTTATTTTAGAAAGGCGGTTTTTTATCAAATAAACAAACATAAACATGCATTCAAAGCAGTCAAAGGCTGCACGGTTTACAAACTTGGAGACATCTTGAGCATGCTTGACCAGGGTAAGAAAGTCCTGTTGTTTGTCCTCAGGGAGAAGGGGGCTCATAAGCTCCAAATCTCCTGTGACCTCCTTTGAGGAACATTCCCATATACAAAATATATGAGCTGATCCTAGATGAAAGCATGGAAGCCTGAAAAGTTTGACACCCAAAAGCGTCAAGAGTCCTGCATTCACGACCTGGAGGATTGGATGCATGTCTCTTTGCACTTTTCATCCTACGCATGGCTGACTACACTACCATTGAATGGTGTGGCAGCTGAGTCTTTTGAAAACCAGGACATGGTGGAACTCGATACATGGTATCGAGTCTCATAGAATGAGGAGATGTGGTCAAAGCTGTCTCCCACATTCTGAGCATCAAATCATGAAGAATTTCATGAATGGGCAGAGTGGCTGCTTCCTTGGGAGCCATAGTGTATTGGAGAATTTCCAATTCCATCGCTCTAGGTTCTTTTTCAGGAGCTACCGTGATTGAAAGGCCTCGGTCCACATCACAAATAAAATCCTGAAAAGACATGTCTTCCGGAGAAGACATTCTGCGTTGGGGAGAAGAGGAGTCTTCCGGGAGAAACACTCTGGTACCGGCAGAATTATCAGAGTCATCGGAATCGGAGGATTCGAAGTATCTCTGATCCCGATGTTCATGCAAAGCACGGTCTCGGTATTTATTTATTTATTTAACAAGTTTTCTATACCGCCTTTTCCTTCAATCAAAGCGGTCACAAGAAATACAAAGGTTATAGGCAAGGGAAACAAACACAGTATAAACATAACAGTACAATGGTAATATAGGAAAAATAACAAGGGTTAACAATAAGGCAAATTAGTTAAAATAATTAAAATAAATATAATATATTTAGTCAATTGTTGATCCATATTGTTCAATGAAAAGTGTAGTTTTCAATTGTTTACGAAAGTCTTTTAAATCATCCAGTGAGCGTAAATCAGGAGGGAGAGAGTTCCAAATTAAAGGGGCGGCCAAAGCAATTGCTCTTTGTGAGGTACATTTGCATGATTTAGAGTAGTTTTTTGGGGTGCTGAGGGTGTTAGAAGTGGATAACCTTCTTGGTCTTTTGTTGATATCATGGAGTAAGAGGGCATGAAGGCTGATTGCAGAACTGTTGTGTTTCATTTTGAATATATTTATGATTAATTTATACTTTATGCGAAGGATTATTGGGAGCCAGTGGAGTTCTTTAAGGATGGGGGTAATGTGTTCATAATTTGAGGATCCATTGATGATTCTAGCTGCTGTATTTTGTGCCATTTGAAGTGGCTTGAGAGCATGCTTAGGCAGTCCATTGTAAATAGGGTTGCAGAAATCCAGAATGGGAGTAATGAGTGCCTGACAGACTGTTCGAAAGTGATCATAAGAGATAAGAGGCTTAAGTCGTCTAATTATCTTCATTTTGTAATACGCGTTTTTAACAGTTTTTCTTATATGAGAACGCAGGTTTAGCTTCTTATCGAGGGTTATTCCGAGGTATCTTACTTCGTCCTTAACTGGAATCTTTGTGTTGTTGCATGTAATGTAAGGTGGAGGGATAAAGCTGGTGTTTCTAGTTACAATAAGTGCTTCCGTTTTGTTCAGGTTTATTGCAAGGTTATTATTTGTTAGCCAATTTGAAATGCTGGTAATACAGTTTGAAATTTTGCTGTAATCTGGGCAGTTGATATCAATTGGAGTGTAAATCATGATATCATCCGCATAAATCGTGTAATCTATTTGATGATCTGCTATTATGTGACAGATTGGTTGGATAAACAAATTAAAAAGAAGTGAAGAGAGTGCAGATCCTTGCGGCACGCCTTGTTTGATTACTATGTGACGTGAAGTGTTTAGGCCAATTTTAACTTGGAACTGTCTATCAACTAGGTAGGATTCAAACCATTTTAGGACGGTGCCAGTTAATCCGATGCTCTTTAGTCTTGTTAAGAGGATTGCATGGTCCACTGTATCGAAGGCAGCTGAAATATCTAAGAAGATCATTAAGGTACCTTTGTTGAAATTATCTATTGTTTGAGTGATGTCATTAAATAAGTATAGTAGGAGCGTTTCAACACCATGGTTGGGGCGGAAGCCATGCTGATGTATATCAAGTGGCGCATGTTCATCAATATGGTCTTGAAGTTGTAGCTGTACTGCCTTCTCAATAATTTTTGCTAAGAGTGGTAAGCTGGAAATTGGTCTATATGCAGCTGGATTGTCTTTTTCAAGGTTGGTTTTTTTATGGGTAGGCCTAATTGTTGCTAATTTAAGTTGTTCTGGCATGATTCCATGAGTTAAGGAGTTAGTTACAAGATTGTGAATAAAATTAATAAAGTTTGACTTGGTAGCTTTGATCCAAGGTACAGGGCAAGGATCTGTGGGTGCAGTGCTTGTGTTAAGTGCAGCAATGATGTCTGAAAGTTGTGTAGTCGAGGGAGTGTAAAACTTGTTCCAAATTGTACTTGGTAAAATAAGGCTGTTGTTTTCAGGTTGTTTTAAAGGTGGTGTTTGGCCTATTTTCAATTGAAGATGATCTGCATATACTTGAGGACTGATCTGAATGTCTTTATCAGAGCTTGGTTCGTTGACTAGATTTTTTACAATTGCAAAAAGTTCTCTAGGTTTGTTAAATGCTTTCTGTATAGTATTTGTGTGGTGCTCTTTTTTAGTTTTGTTGATGAGATCGTTGTAATTCTTTGCTGAATTAAATATAAATTTTGAGAGGTAGGAGATTTTGATCGTCTCCAGTGGCGTTCAATTCTCCTTAATTCCCTCTTAGCATTGCGTATGTTTTTGGAATACCATGGAGCATGATGTCTGTTTTTGAATGTTCTTGAGTCTGAAAAGGCCTTGGATGCAGTGCTAATGGTGTTATACCAGTTGTTCACTTGTTTGTTCAAATCAAGTTCAGTTGAGTCAAGGCAAGGTAATGTGTCAAGTAAGAACTGCTCTTTATTGAAGGCTTTAAATCTTCTTGGAGTAAATGTAGAAGTTTTTATCTTATCAAGTTTGTCAATCCTGCTTGAGAATTCTATTTTAATTCTAAGGTGGTCTGACCATGGGACTGGTGTGATTATGGGTGAGGAGAAGCTGTCATTATTTACAAGGTGGTTGGGGGCAAAGAAGAGATCTGGCGTAGATCCGTATTTATGTGTAGGAGCATTTATTAATTGTGTATATTGTAGGGAGTCCATAGCATGCAAGAAGGTTTCCTTATCTGCATTAGAAGAGGAGTTGAGGTTGAAGTCACCTAATACAATTAGAGGTTTATGGCAAGTGTTGACTGCACAGATGGTCTCTAAAATAGAGGTTAGCTCATCAGCTGGGGCGTGAGGGGCTCTATATAGGAGGCTGATAGCTAAGTGTTTGTTACCCACTGTGATAGAGCTGGATTTATCAGAGGTATTAGAGGCGATAGTTTGTAGCTGAAAAGATTTTTTTGCAATGATTAGAACTCCACCTCCTCTTTTCTGTGTGCGAGGGTTGTTAAAGGCGGAATATTCTGGTGGGACCAGTTGGTTTAGTAGAACGCTGTCAGTAGGAGTTAGCCATGATTCTGTAATGCAAAGGATATCTGGTTTTTGGTCATAGATATGGTCTCTGATTGTGTGAATTTTATTTCTAACTGATCTTGTGTTCATTAATTCAATGGAAGTTGGCGTGTAAGACCTTTTTTGAGGATTCTTAGGATTTGTTTGCTGGTGTTGATAAGAGTTGTGTTTGTGTTGTGATAATATATGTGAATTTATTGAACTGAGGAGAATATGGTAAATTGGCATGTAGGTTGAGAACCACATATAAAGGGGTTGGGAATAAGGAGCATCATATTGTACAGTGTAATGTTGAGTAGGTGAAGGAAATATAGGGTGATAGGTAGGAGTAGTCATATTAGTTGATCGTTGAGAATCTTAATAAGGATGGATTTATATTATAGCATTAAAGTCTGTTAGCGTTAATTTTCTTAACATAAACTTCTAAAGTAGGG
The DNA here is from genome assembly GCA_033557465.1 of Ichthyophis bannanicus. Classification (NCBI taxonomy): domain Eukaryota; kingdom Metazoa; phylum Chordata; class Amphibia; order Gymnophiona; family Ichthyophiidae; genus Ichthyophis; species Ichthyophis bannanicus. Next base: position 648,577,630 of record CM066032.1, read on the forward strand.
CGGTTAAAGCGATGGCAGAAAAAGTCGGCATGCGAAGGATTCCCACCGGGGCCGGTATCATCGGTGCTGGTACGGGCATCGGTACCGGTGCCCGTTGAACCACTGGTGTCAATGGTACCACAGCTGTAAGGAGAGCTGCAAGACTGCGTTCGATAGCGAGGAATCTCTGGTCTATCGACGCTGCCGATGCCTGGGTATCGGTACCAGTAAAAGCGGCCGGAACCCCTGAGCATGGCACCAGTAGTTCTGCCGAGGTCGAAGCCTCGAGAACATCCTGGAACCCCGTTAATGCTTTGGAGGCTGAAGCCTCCTGCCGGGGCTGTTTTGCCGGTGTAGTTTCCTCAAGGGCAATGCCAATGGCCTCTCGATGCTTTGAAGGAGAGCTACCCTTTGAGGACCGGCTCTTATGTTTAGTTACTTGAGATCCATGAGAGGAAGACAAGGCTCTTGAAGAGGTTGATGCAATGGACCTGGTATCCGAAGAAAAGAGGGTACCGAGCTTTGCAGCTCGGTTCTGTCTTCCTCTTTTAGTCATCCCCATTCAGGAGGAACACTCAGATGGAGAATGGTCAGAGCCTAAACATTTTAGACACCAATCATGGGTGTCAGTGATGGAGATAGTACCCCCACATTTAGTACATTTTTTAAAACCACTAGCTGTTTTTTCCTTCTTTTGGGAAAAATGGGGCCTAATGCCCAAAATGGCGCCTAGCACCAAAAGAAAAGTTTCTGAAGAGAAACCGTTCAAAAATAGATATATATATATATTTTTTGCAACAAGAAGAAAGAAAGAACCGGTGGTATCGGTAGGTGTCGTGCGGAGGCAGGTGCGACTACAAGAAAACAATAAGTTTGTGCTTGGCATGACTTGTAACATGCAGTGTATAGCTTGACTTGTAACACGCAGATAAAGTGTAGTTACTCACCTGTAACAGCTGTTCTCCAGAGACAGCAGGTATCAGTCCTCACATATGGGTGACGTCGGCGCCGATAGAGCCCTCGTGCGGAGCAATTCCCCAGCTTTCAAAGAAAGCCTTTGGGATTACATCACGCATGCACAGTCCCCTTCCTGCCCAAGGGTGCCATCTTGCTCAGTCAAATGACATAGCTAAAGAGACAGCAAAATGAACAAAATATAAGAATCATAAGACTGCAACTCCAGGGGAGGAGGGAGGGTCGTGAGGATTGATTCCTGCTGTCCCTGGAGAACACCTGTTACAGGTGAGTAACTACGCTTTCTCCAGGAACAAGCAGGAAGTCAGTCCTCACATATGGGACTCCCTAGCTATAGGCTACCGAGAACCAATAGCTGGAAAATGGCTCCCTCTAGAAGAGCCACAGCAGCTGTGACAGGAATTCAGCGGTAGCCTGACACCTCCGGTAGCCTGACACCAAAGGGTCGGAGGGTAGGAGTTGCCTAAACCTCAAATAAGTTACGGAATACCACCTGGCCGAAAGCACTGTCCTGTCGGGACTCCCTATCCAAACAGTAATGGGCTGCAAAAGTCTGGCCCGAAGACTAGGTGGCGGCCCGTCAGATGTCTGCCAGTGGAACAGAGCAGAAGTGGGACACTGATGCGGCCTTAGCCCTGATACAGTGGGCCATAATTCAACCCTGCAACAGGAGGTCGGCCGCCCTGTATGCCCAGGCAATGCAATCTGCCACCCAGGTGGAGAACGTGCGCTTGGAGACAGGTAGCCCCAGCTTACTGGGGTCAAAAGAGACGAAGAGCTGAGTAGCCCTTTGATGTCTCTGCGCACGCTCCAGGTAGAAGGCCAATGCCCTCTTACAATCCAGGGTATGCAGGACCACCTCTGCCCAGCTGGGCATGCGGTCTGGGAAAGAAGGTTGGAAGAACCACCTCTTCGCTGAGGTGGAATGAAGAGACCACTTTCGGAAGGAACTTGGGGTGGGTGCGAAGGACCACCCTGTTCCTATAAAACCATGTGTATGGCCTATCCGAAACAAGAGCTTGCAGCTCACTCACTCGTCTGGTAGATGCGAGTGCCACCAGGAAGAGCACCTTCCAGGAGAGGAAGCGCAGATGGCAAGTGGACATCGGCTCAAAAGTGAGCGAGTAAGCTGCTCCAAGACCACATTCAAATCCCACTCGGTTGCTGGGGGACGAACCGGGTGTTTTAGTAGAAGTAGACCTCTGAGGAATATGGACACCAAGGGATGAGCCGAAAGAGGTTGTCCTTCCACTGGAGAGTGGTGTGCTGACAAAGCACTCAGGTAAACCCTGACAGAGTTAGACTTAAGACCTAATTCTGAGAGGTGAAGCAGGTACTGTAGCACCACTGGTACAAGGCAAGAGAAAGGGTTTTCATTGTGCTGGGTACACCACCCCTCAAACCTGCACCACTTGAAGGCATAGGTTCTCCTAGTGGACTGTCTCCTTGAGGCCAGTAACACCTCTTCTACATTCTTATGTAGGAGGAGAGGAGCCAGCACTACCCTTTCAGCAGCCATGCCATCAGGTTGAGGGACCTGAGGTTGGGATGTAAGAAAGCCCTGCTCCTAGGAGAGGAGGTCGGGCTGCGACCCCAGAGGGAGTGGAGCTTCCACTGCCAGCTGGAGGAGAAGCGGAAACCAAGGCTGTCTTGGCCATCTGTTAAAATCTAGTGTGGTTTGCTTTAAGTACTGGTTAGCAGTTGATTGGTGGTTCTCAGTTTAAATTCTGACAAGGTGAGCATTGAACTACGCAAGTGCGGCGTCTTTTTGACAAAGATTATGGCAGCTACAAGGTAACAAAATTTCTAGCCGGTCTGTTTAGATTTCGTTTTTCGCGGTGGAGACAGCTCAAAGGGTGTTCTCTTTCCATAATAGATAACACTAATGCGTTTTCTTACTGATATTTATTCTTTTCTTTCGAGGCTGTTTTTTGAATGAAAATAAAAGATCCTAGAAGACACGCCGTGAAAGCCAAGAATCCCCCGAAGAAACCGCGGGAGCGGTGAAACGCGCCAGCGCTGACAATCTGCGTCGGGAAAATGGGAAAATAGAGGATTTGAAAAGATCTCTTCTACAGATAAGTCTTTTTGAGCTTTTGAATAAGCAATATAGAACTCACAAAAAAAAAAATTTTTTTTGAATGAAACTTTCAGGAGTTCATATAATTGATTGAAATATTATCATATATAACAGAGACTTACGTATTGAAGATTTCATTCCTCTTCTTCGACGGTTTTTTTGATATAAATAAATACCCAAGTGTTTGTGGTTATCAGTTAAATAGAGTTTGCAGAGCTCAATTGAATTAAAATCTGCTTGAAGAAAGATTTTTACTTATATACAAAAAATTTTGGAAGGTTGAGTCCTTGATGTAAGGAAGGAGAGAGGACTTTCTCAGGCTTTTCAGTTATTGAGGCCTGTAGCTATCCTCCTCCATTCATTCTGAGACTCACATCCAAATGAGAAAAAAAGTATTTCGTTGAGAATCATCTTACATATAAGAGAAGTTTATTGGGTCACTTTTTTGATCCTATTTAAGTGCATAAGAATAGTATATATCAGCATTTTTGCAATTTTTGGAGCAATTTTCCTATAATCATTCTTGTTTTATTGCTCTATAAATCCCCTACAAATATGGATTAATTTATGACAAAGCCTAGATGCTTTAGCATATTGTTAGTGCGAACTGTGGCCTGTTGGGCCTCCTGAGGCGACTGGGCCCTGATGAGCCAGTCGTCCAAGTAAGGGAAGACAAAAATCCCTTGGTTCCTGAGGAAGGCCACCACTGCCGCCAGGCATTTAGTAAACACTCTGGGAGCAAAGGCTAGGTCAAATGGAAGTACTCTGTACTGAAAATGGTTTCCTCCCACTACAAAATCTGAGATATTATCTGTGGTCTGGATGTATGAGGATGTGCGTATAGGCATCCTTCAGGTCTAAGGAGCACAGCCAATCTCCCTGGTGGAGGTAAGGCAGCAATATTCCAAGGGAAAGCATCTTGAACTTTTCCCTCACCAGGAACTTGTCGAAGTTTCGCAGGTTGAGGATGGGTCTGAAGCCCCGTTCTCTTTGGTATCAGAAAATACCTGGATTAGAAGCCTTGTCCCTGCAGGTGGTGGGGCACCGGTCCCACCGCCTGATCCTCTAGAAAGCACAGTTACTTACCTGTAACAGGTGATCTCTGGGAACAGCAGGAATAAGTCTTCACATATGGGTACGTCGGTACCGACGAAGCCTGCGCGGGAACGCTCCCCAGCGTCCAATCAGAAAGCTTTTGGGAGCATCCCTCAGCGCCTGCGTGCTGCCTTCCCAACTGTCTCTCCTCAGTTGAGTTTCATAGCTGAGACAAAGGGAGAGAAAGAGGAAAGGAAAGATAGATATAGAAATACAACTCCTAGGGGAGGTGGGTGGGTTGTGAAGACTTATTCCTGCTGTTCCCAGAGATCACCTGTTACAGGTAAGTAACTGTGCTATCTCCAGGAACAAGCAGGAATGAGTCTTCACATATGGGGACTCCCAAGCTAAGATGCCTGGAGCCCTAACATGTTGAAGATTGAAAACATGCTACACCTCATATGGCCAGGCATCCTGAGGATGGAGGGCAGGAGTTGAAACGAGAGGAGCTGCAGAAAAAACAGCTAACCTAAGAAAGGACTATCCTCAAGAAGTCCTTGTATGTATGATCATTATCAAAAGATATATTGAAATGAACAATTACCATAATATTGAAAAGAACAATCACCATATGACACTCACCTACTGGATTGCAGGAAGTAGAGAGGCTGATGGAGTCTACTGGGAATCCAGTAGAATAATGTTCAAGGTGACCTCACTGGTGAAGGTGGAGGTCAACATCTGGAAGTGAGAGGTGACCCCAGAATTCAATTGGGGTAGCACAAACCCAACAGGTCTTCAGTGGGAAGCTATAAGGAAAGCTGAAAACTCTTTTGGCTACAGAAGTATTCAGGGGTAGGAGCAAAAGAGGAAGACTGACCGATCTGGACAAACAGACCTAGTCCTTGAGGGAGGAAAGGGTATGGGAAGAACCCCATACTCCCAAGAGGGACAGATGTTTGAGGAATTGAATCTGAAATCCACTGAATATCCACCATGTCTTTCCTAACTGGTGAGAGGTAGGAAGACATTGGGGCATGGAGCTTCAGGGATACGTAAACCTAGGATACGGTAAGGCTGTCAGTTCCACAGCAGTGGTTGTGTGCATAATATCCGAAACATACTGTGGAACAGTATGAAGCTGTGCAAGCCCACTGCCAGAAACATACGGGAAGGTGAAAACCTTTATGAGCATAGACAGTCAGGGAGATAAGTATGGAAATACCTATCTACCTATAATAAGTATCTGGACAGATACACACATATATGTGGATATATATATATATATATATATATATACACACATATCTATATATCTATATCTATATATATATGGGTATATAGATATATATACATCTATAATGAGATTTAAAGGGCATAGTATATGCACACTTAGCTGACAGACAGATACATCTATAGAGATGTATATAGGTATATATAGATATATATAGATATATATACCTGAATATATAGGTCTAAAGATAGATGCCTGCAATAAGCAGACAGAGCTATGCATATCAGGACATTCACATGGAGATGTGAAGGGAAAAGATTCATCTAAGAACAAGGAGGTGAAACCTACTTGAGAAGATATATAGAGAATCTATTCCGCAAGAGATGATGGTAAAGGAATGCTATCCGGTGAATTACCAGGATGGTTACGTGAAAAAACAGAGGATAAGATCAGTCTGTAAACAGCCAGTCCGGAGTCCTGTGGAACTCTAGCATGGTGAAAGGACAGAAACGCAAAGAATGAGATACCAGGTTGACCTACATGAGGGACAAAGGAGGTATCAGGCGTTTTGCAGATTAATATGTACTGTCCTTGAAGTATTAGGATACCATGAGGACAAGCTGCAAGAAAAAAAGAGTATATTCCCTGAGGAATGGGATAACTCTTAGACTTTCACGTGGAAAAGACTTATGTCCTTTTCCCTCTTTTTTTTTTTTTTTAAAAGAAGATAGCAGGGTATGAAGAACCCTCACAGTCATAGGGGATGACTGAGGAAGCCTTTTTCAACCATGATGGATAGCCATTAGAGAAACTCTATGCTCTCTAGCAGGGGCCCATAGTGGAAAGCTTCTCAGAAGGATTGCAGAGAGCATTATGCAGGAGAACTGGGATGTAGAACTGGCTGATGGAGAAAACTGACAGCCACGTCCACTACGTTGCCAAACCCAGAGATTGGAGATGGCAAGGGTAGAAGATAGTGTAAGAAGCCTATAGTGAAAAGGAGTATCCAAGAAAGATGTAGAAAAACTGTCTTGGAATCACTACTAAGGCCAGACAGGAGTGGTGGAAGATAAGACTGGGACTTGTGGAAAAGTACCAGCAGTCAAGTACTGGAACTCCTACATGGGCAGCTACTGAATAGGACAACAGAGAGAGTCGGTCTGTGTCAAACAGAGAGACAGACTGAACAAAGAGAGCAAGCTGTCTCTGTCTGCAGAGCTGCCCAGATAAAGAAGGGAGTTTACTCAGGAGAAGAAACTCTATAGTGAAAAGAAAGACAAGAAAAGTCTTTCAATGGTAAGGTACCACTCTTACAGGGGAAACCCTGGCGAAGAGGGTAGATAGAAGCTGAAGGAGGACTTACCACATGGTAAGTCCCTGGAAGGAAAAAATTCATGCTGGTACAGAGAAACTATCAGTTCAGCATACTGAAGAGTAAATGGATTTCCTGAGAATAGGAATCCCTGAGCAGAGTTTTGAATGGAAAACAGTGAAAAACTTCTGCTGAACAGAAATTAACTGTAGTTATAAAAAGATTAATCAGAAACCTATGGTTACTGTGTTTATTCAGCCTGGCTAGAATTGGGATTCTTTAGACCAGGGCGAGACTTCCCCTGCTTGGGAACATGCGAGTGATGGGCAGGAGAAGAGTAAAACCTCTTTCTTTTAGGGAAAGAAGGTTTGGTAGGGCATTTCCTACCTGCTGAGGAAGGAGAGGGCTTAGGATGGCCCTCAGAAACAGGAAAGTCAGAGGAGCAATGAGCAACCTGACGTAAGGACTCTTTATTGAAGAGATTTTCTCCAGTACAAGGAGTATTACTTAGTCTTTGTTGTGCCCATCTACTCAAGTCTGATGCTTGGAGCCAGGCTTTACGACGTGCTCCTATGGCTATAGCAGAAGTTCTGCTAACAGACTCAAAAGAGTCTAGGGAGGCACGAGAAAGAAACCAAGAGATATTTTGGCTATGACTAAGAAGTAAGGAATAGTCTGCAGCCTTGGGCTCCGAAAGAAAAGGAGTCAAAAGAGATCATTTCTTTGTGACCTCCTGAAAGGATAGACTCATATAGAAAATATATGAGAGAATCCTTGTTGCCAGCATAGATGTTTGGAAGGTTTGACGTCCAAAGGCATCCAGTGTTCTAGATGCACGCCCTGGCGGGAAAGAAGAATGTTTTTTCTTGCTTTTTACCTTCCTCATTGCTGATTCCACTACAATGGAATGATGGGGAAGTTGAGGCTTTTGAAATCCTGGAGAGGGGGGCACCTGATACAGAAGATCAGTTGCTGTAGAAGGTGAAGAAACCCTTAAAGGTTTTTCCCATACCCTCAGAAGAAGATTCTGCAAAGAGTGATGTAAAGGAAGCATTATATTTTCCTTTTCTGCAGAAAAATCCTGAGAAGACTCATAGCCAGGGATAGGGATATTAAGGAAGGTTGCCATGTCAAGGAGAAATTTCTGAAAAGAAGGATCTCCGATGGGAACCATCCATGGACAGGCTAAATTTGAAAAGGTAGCCTGGGCACCGGAGGAAGTACCTGTCCGGTGTAGAACAGGATTTGTAATGGATGGACACTGGCAGTTATGAGTTGAGACAGACAGTAGTGCATCATCCATGCCAGGTATCGACTCCAAACTAGGTATAGAGAGGAGCGATCCAGGTGAAAAAAGCATGGAAGGAGCTGGTTCCGATGATACTGCAGGTACCGGCATCGATACCGATACCGGTAGTTGTGTCGGAATCGAAGGCGAAACTGACACCGAAGCAGTCATCGGAGGCTGCTCAAGCGGTACCGAGGTAACAAAAAAACCCCGGTGATTATCCTCGGTACCGTGCATGTGGAATCGGTAAACATCGGTTCCGAGACGCGTCGGTACCCAGTCCTCTAGACTAGAAATCGATTCCAGACTCGGCATCGAAGGGAGCGAGTCCATCGATGCATGTCTAGAGGGTACTGACGTCGGTGGTGGTATTGGCGATGTTGCCGATACAGGAAAATCGATCTGGGTCATATCGATCGGTCCCGAAGGTACAGAGGACGCCAGATGACGATCCCTGGTGAAGAGTAGATCACTCAACACCGGAGCCGATGCCGGGGTATCGGTACCGCTCGAAGCGGATGCCACCACCGAGCATGGCTCAGATACAGGAAAGTCAATCTGGGTCGTAGCGATCGGTCCCGAAGGTACCGAGGACGCCCGATGACGATCCCTGGTGAAGAGTGGATCACTCAACACCGGTGCCGATGCCGGGGAATCGGTATCGCTCGAAGTGGATGCCACCATCGAGCATGGCTCAGGTATGTTCAGTGAGGGGTGAGCCCCAGGAACAACCTGAAACCCCTGAAATGCTTTGGAGCCCGAAGACTACCGCCGGGGTTTTAATGCCAATGGGGTCTTGAGGGCAAGGCCGGAGCAGTCAGCATGCTTAGCATGAGACTTACCACTCAAGAATTGACTAGTCTTAACAGACTGTTTGTGGGTTACCTGATCCTGTAGAGAAGAAATGGCCGGTGCCCTGCCATAGGGAGGGAAAACGGTATCGAGGGAAACTCGAAAGAGAGAATCTCTTCTCACAGTATTGTAGCCTGATAGTTCAGGGGAAAAAGGGGCAGGACCCAAACAGGTTAGACACCAGTCTAAAAAGAAACTGTATTTCCACAGTGAAGACACTTCTTAGGAGAAGAAGGCTCCATGATGGAGAGGCCTTATAGGCCCAAAAAATTGTAAGACAGAAACTGAGGGAAAACTCTCTCTCAGTTTAAGAAAAAGAAAAGAAAAAACCCCACCGGCGGTACCGGTGGTGGTGGGAAAACAGCCGCGACCATAAGAAAACAAGAATGAAAAAATTAAAGAAGAAAGTTTCTGCGGTGACAGGAGGACGTCCTGCCGGCTCCACGGAAAAACGAAAACTGAGGAGAGACAGTTGGAAAGGCGGGAAGGCAGCACACAGGCGCTGAGGGATGCTCCAAAAAGCTTTCTGATTGGACACTGGGGAGCGTTCCCGCGCAGGCTTCGTCGGTACCGACGTACCCATATGTGAAGACTCATTCCTGCTTGTTCCTGGAGATGACCTGCTAACTCCTGCAAGAGGAGGTCCCTGTGTAGAGGGGGTCTGAGAGGCTCTCCTGGAAAGGGGGGAGGTACCTGGTTGAAGTGGAGCAAATAGCCCCTTTGGACTATTTGAAGGACCCAGGTATCTGTGGTGATTGTTGGCCACCTGTGGGCGTACAGGCTTAGCCTTCCTCCTGTGCAAGACCTCACCCCTGGTTGGAGAGAGACTATGCTTTGGCAGTCAAAACCCCCTCCCGGCTGGGTCGGTGTCGGGGCCTCAGGCTTGGGGGTCTTCTGCTTACACGGGCCACGACCCTGTCCCTGGGCCTGCTGCCCCTGTGGGCGAGCTTGGGCAGCCTGGTGAGTGGGGTAGTTGTGGTAAGCCCTTGGAAAAAAAGGGCTTTCTACCCGAGCCCTTCTTTTTAGAAGGGGCAGAAGTCTTCTTGGAGAGTCTTGTCCGGGTCAAGTACTCGGACTCGATTTCAGAAGCCTTCTCAGTCATGGGTTTGCTAAAGAGGTTGTCACCCCAGCAAGGGACATCGACCAACTTGTCCTGAACAAATGTCTCTAAGTCCGACGACATTAGCCATGCCTGGCGGCGGGCACCGATGCCGGCTGCGGCTACTCGGGCCGAGGCCTCAAAGCCGCCATAGGCTGCTAGAGACAAACTTCGAGCATTTCCGAATCTCAGTGGACAAGTTCTTGAAGCGCTGCAAGGGTTCCTCAGAAAGGCCAGCTGAGAATCCGGCAATCTCCTTCGCCAGGTCCCGCAAGTATATGCCTATGTACAGCTGGTATGTTTGGACTTGGCATGACAGCATCGAGCCCTGGTAGCACTTTTTGCCGAGGGTGTCCAGGTTCCGGGCTTCCCTGCAAGGAGGCACCAAGGAGTGTGTTTTTTGGCTCTTCAGCCTGTGCATGACCGATTCCACAACCATGGAGTTGTGCAGCAGCTGTGCTTTTTGGAACCCAAGGCTCTTGCGGACTAGATAGATGGAATCGACCCGCTTGCTGAGAACCGGCATTGAGGCCGGTGACTCCCACATGCGGAACATCAGCCGTTCCAACATCGGAGGAACTGGTACCATAAGGGCTTCCCAAGGGGGAAAGTCATACTGGAGGGCTTCAAGCTCCTCGGCTCGAGGCTCCTTCTCGGTGTCTGCCGGGAATGTGAAAGCCTTGGCCATGTCCCTGACGAAGTCTGAGAACTGGGTATCCTCCGGGGGGACCTTCTCCGAGGCATGGAACCCGGCGAGTCCAATGGGACATACCGGGTTAGGTGGGTGTCCGGGGACTCCTCATCTTCCGTTTCCCATGCTGACTCCTCCGAGGAGGAATTGATGGGCTCCAGCCGTGAGGGCTTTGGTCTCAACCGCCCTGACGCCGAGGGCACTGGCGCAGACAACCTTGGGCCTGAACAGGAGGTCAAGGGAGACCTCAGCCGAGGATCGACTCGAGTACGAAGAGTCTTGCGGATCAGCTCGGCCTCCGGGGTCGACTTGGATGTCGAGGTCCCGGTGGTTGGGGCGAATGGACCGGTGAGACCAGCCATCAGCGCCCGCTGCTGCTCCATGAAGGCAGACATGCTGCGCTCCAGGGCTGCCATTCTGAGACTGAGCTCAGAAGGCTCTGCAGCCTCTGGGCTGGGTCCCGACCAATGTTCCCTCTAATTTTCTGTAGGCTGTGTGCGCATAAAATATCAGCTGTGCAGCTTTTGAAGGAAGGTTCAATTTTTGTGCGCCACATAACGACACTCGGAGTTATATACTTTAAAATTTGACTACACGTCAGAATACAGTATGTACACCACAATGATTTTAATCAAATTAAATGAAAATAGACGATTACTAAATGAAGCGGAAAATTTCTAGTAATTACAATCACAACTTTTAAATTTTAAGACGTCTATGCTGTTTTCTATCAGAATCAGAACCGTAATTTTTGTGCGCTCTGTTGCAAAGTATGTGCGCTCGCTCGGTGAGGTGTGTGCACGCGCATAGCTTAGAGGGAACAGTGGTCCCGACGCCGGTTCTCCCAGAGGAGAGTCAACGAGGATAAAGAGTAGTTACTCACCTGTAACAGGTGTTCTCCAGGAGCAACAGGAAATCAGTCCTCACATATCGGTGACATCAACATCGATGGAGCCGTTGCGGAGCATTTCTCCAGCTTTCCATGAAAGCCTTTGGGAATGCAGGCACGCATGCGCGGTTCCCTTCCCGCCTAAAGGTGCCATCTTGCTCAGTCAAATGACATAGCTAAAAACAGCACACAAAAAGCAAAAATAAACTATGTACAACTGCAACTCCCAGGGGAGGAGGGAGGGTTGTGAGGACTGATTCCTGTTGCTCCTGGAGAACACTTGTTACAGGTGAGTAACTACTCTTTCTCCAGGACCAAGCAGGAAGTCAGTCCTCACATATGGGTGACTCCCTAGCTCTGGGCTACCAGGAACCCAGGCTGAACAAGAGAACTCCCTCTAGTCTCAGCTGCAAAGAAAGGCTTTTCACTGACAGAACCTCCACCGGTAGCCCAACAGAGGGCAGGAGTTGCCTAAACCTCAAAGAGATTCCGGAGTACTGCCTGGCCAAAAGCACTGTCCCTACAGGATTCCCTTTCCAGACAGTAGTGGGCCTCAAACGTCTGGCTTGACGACCAAGTAGCAGCCCTGCAGATGTCTACCAATGGTACAGAGTGGAGATGAGCCACTGAGGCAGCCATTGCCCTGACACGATGGGCCGTGACCCGACCCTGCAAAGGAAGATCAGCCGCCTTGTAAGCCCAGGTGATACAGTCAGCCACCCAGATGGACAAGGTACGCTTGGACACAGCCAACCCCAAATTATTAGGGTCAAAAGAGATGAAGAGCTGAGTAGCCCTTCTGTGCCCCTGCGTACAGTCAAGGTAGAAGGATAAGGCCCTCCTACAGTCCAGGGTATGCAGAACTGCTTCAGCCTGGCTTGCATGAGGCCTAGGGAAGAATGTTGGAAGACCACCTCCTGGTTGAGGTGGAAAGAGGAGACAACCTTTGGGAGGAACTTTGGATGAGTCCTGAGGACTACCCTGTTCTTATAGAATCTGGTGTAAGGCCTGTCACAGACCAGGGCCTGAAGCTCACTCACTCGCCTAGCTGAGGTTAGAGCTACCAAGAAGAGTGTCTTCCAGGACAGGAAGCATAGAGGACAAGTAGCCATCGGCTCAAAGGGTGGGCGAGTCAGTTGCTGCAAGACCACATTCAACTCCCACTCAGGAGTAGGAGGACGGATTGGAGGCTTGAGCAAGAGCAAGCCTCTGAGAAACCGGGACACCAAGGGGTGAACCGATAGAGAATGTCCTTCCACCAGTGAGTGGTGAGCTGCTAGAGCTGAGAGGTGGACCCGAACAGAATTGGACTTAAGTCCTTGATTTGATAAGTGCCAGAGGAAGGGGGGGAGGGGAAGAGAGGGTGCAGAGAAGAGAGAAACAGCCCCAGCAGCATAGGATCTCTGTCAGCAGCAGCAGGCACCTAAAGAACCAAGATACAAACAAAAATCCTAAATCAATCCAAAAAGGAATCCAATCAAAGAATTAAGCTCTGCTTATTTGTTCATCTGAGCCCAGTCCCGGGCTCAGAACCTCCAAGCTGCTTGGAGACTGAAAGTACTGGTGAAAGGGGGCGGATCTAGCCTATTTGTACCAGTGACATCACGACGATGACATCTTTCAGTCTCCAAAGCTGCTGGTGGAGGTTGACAACTCTACATTTCCGGGACTGGACTAGAGGGACGCAAAGGAAGAGGTACTTATGCCACTGTACAGGTCGCTGGTGAGGCCTCACCTGGAATATTGTGTTCAGTTTTGGAGACCTATCTTGCAAAAGATGTAAAAAGACTGGAAAGTGTTCAGAGGAAGGCAACCAAAATGATTTGGAGCCTGCGTAAGAAACCTTATGAGAAGAGACTTGAAGACCTAAATATGTACACTTTGGAGGAGAGGAGGGATAGGGGAGATATGATTCAGACCTTTAAATACTTAAAGAGGAATGATGAACAAACAAACCTCTTCCAAAGACGGGGAAGCTGCAAATCTAGAGGGCATAACATGAAGCTGCAAGGTGGAAAATTGAAAGGCAATTTCAGGAAATATTTTTTCTGTGAAAGGGTGGTGGATGCTTGGAATGCTCTCCCAATGGAAGTGGTGGGGGCAAACACGGTGACGGAATTCAAAACAGCATGGGACAAGCACAGCGGATCCCTTTACAGCAACAGGATAAAAACAAAATAAACTGAACCATCTAACTTCTCAACAAATAGGGGTGTTCTACATGGAGTGGTGGGTCCACCCCTAAACAAAGACATGGGGAGGGGTGACCTGCACAGAGCGTCAGGTGCACCTACTCTTGCCGTATTGCTCGGAAGACTGGATGGACCATGCTGGTCTTTATCTGCCATCATTTACTATGTTGGACTCATCCATTACTAGCTAAAAAGTAGAGGCGCTAGAAAAAGCCACAGTTTGAACTCTTGGGTACAAGTCTCCAGTTGTATATGCAAACTTATGCAAGCCATCATACTCCCTGAGGAAGTTGTTAAATTGAGCACAAAAGTGGAGGCTAGAACTGCAACTCTCTAGTGCTGTGATTTGCAAATGATCTACATTACCTAAACAAACTTTACAGGAAACTGTAGCAGAAAGATGAACACCTCAGTCACTTTTCCATAGATCTAAAGGACGACTGGAAACTTTCCAAAGCATAAAAAACTTATAGAACTTACATTGCAATTCTCTTCTCATGTTCTTTTTGTCTATGCAGTTCCTTGACTTGTTCCCTCTCAATGTCCATAAAAAGTCGTCTGTACATCACATACTGGTTTTGTCGCTGAAGGATAAAAGGTTGAGTTCACATAGAAAAGCAGTGTAAAATTAAGGTAATACTTGTGTACACATATTCTAGTACCTCAACATGTCAATGAAAAAACCCCCAATCCCCTCAGTTTTGAATTAGGAGTGGAAAGGTAGCTCTCTCTTAAAAACTCTTTACCTTTTGTATCTTGCCATGTTTTCTTCACCACTTCTTGCCACATTTGGGTGGTCCTCAACTCTTTTCTGCCTCAGCTTTTCACTACTGGCTTAATAAACCTTAATAGCCATCATTTCTCACTGCTGGGCAATAGCTGCTAGAACATTTTTCTTCCCTCCCCCAGCAGATATTCCATACCTCCGCTTCGATGTAAAATCACTTGACTTACAAATATCCTCCTGATAAAAGTCTCAAACTAATCTCCTACAAGCACCTAATAAAATCAATAACACATCTGAGTCCTGCTATGCTGTATAGGAAAGCAGGCTGGCAAGAATGAACATTTTTCTAGAATAATCACCCAAGTCTTTCCTATAAAAAAGTATGAATTTTCTAACAAGTGGTTCTACTTCGTGATCCTCTGCACTTTGCCTCAAAATAAAAATATTATCAACAGCAAGTAGCCAACTTTAACAAAGGTAGCTGACAAAATCCATAAAGCAAAACTATCCTACTATTTCTACTACTATTAATTTCTATTACGCCACACATATATAACAATCTCTATATACCAGAGGTTCTCAAACCAGTCCTCAGGACATATCTAGCCAGTCAGGTTTTCAGGACAATGAATATGTATGAGAGAAATTTGCATGCACCTTCTCCATTTTATTCAAATCTCTCTCATGCATATTCATTGTGGTTATCCTGAAAACCTGACTGGCTAGGTGTGTCCTGAGGACTGGGTTGAGAACTCCTGCTATATGCATACACTCTGTAAGCTAATAATAGGGAGAACATTTCTTCCAAAGGGAGATCCAACTAATGTTCCCACAAATTACAGATCATCATTAATTTGTCTATGCACAAACTATAAGTTATCCACTGCAATAGACACTGACATAATATACAATCATATTGATCATGATAACATCATGGCAAAAGAGCAGAAAGAGGGGAGCATATGGAACCAAAGACGAAGAAGAGGAGAAGCCCAGTGGTTACAGTAGTGGCATTGAAATCAAATCAAATCTCACTGATGCTCCTTGTGGCTCTGGACAAATCACTTAGGGGCTTGTTTACAAAGCCGAGGTAGTGGCTTCCGCCCGATATTGGAGCCACGGCCCCAATGAATTCATATCTGTGGCTCCGGTATCGGGCAGAAGCCGCTACCGTGCCTTTGTAAACAAGCCCCTTAATCTTCCACTGCCCTCAGGTACAAACTTAGATTGCAAGCCCTCTAGAGACAGGGAAATACCTACTTGTACCTGAATATAACCAGCCTTGAACAACTACTGGAAAAGTGTGAGCTAAATCCTAAATAAAGACCCGTTAATGATGAATATAGCCATCATGGCCAATGCTAAAAAAAAAAAAAAAAAAAAAAAAAAAAGCAGAAATCTTTGTGTGGCATGGATTGGCTATAAGAAAGCCCTTGCCAGTATCTTGCACTCCTGGATAATAAATAGCCTTGAACTACAGAGTAGTTACTCACCTGTAACAGGTGTTCCCCAGGAGCAGCAGGAATCAGTCCTCACATGGGTGACGTCGGTGCCGACGGAGCCCTCGTGCGGAGCATTTCCCCAGCTTTCATAGAAAGCCTTTGGGAATGCAGCTCGCATGCACGGTCCCCTTCCCGCCCAAGGGTGCCATCTTGCTCAGTCTGATGAAATAGCTAAAAGACAGCAAAAATAGCAAAAATAAATCATATGACTACAACTCCAAGGGGAGGAGGGAGGGTTGTGAGGACTGATTCCTGCTGCTCCTGGAGAACACCTGTTACAGGTGAGTAACTACTCTTTCTCCAGGACCAAGCAGGAAGTCAGTCCTCACATATGGGACTCCCTAGCTCAGGGCTACCAGAGGCCCCAAACTGAAAAACGGAGCTCCCTCTAGAGCCTCAGCATGCAAGAACAGAATCTTCTCTGATAACGCCCCCGAAAGGTAGCCCAACACCAGGGCCAGAGGGTAGGAGTTGCCTAGATCCCAAAGAGATTATGGAGTACCGCTTGCCCGAAAGCACTGTCCCTGTGGGACTCCCTCTCAAGGCAGTAGTGGGCAGCAAAAGTCTGGCTTGAAGACCAAGTAGTGGCCCGGCAGATGTCTGCCAACGGAACAGAGCGGAGATGAGCCACTGACGCAGCCTTCGCCCTGACACGGTGAGCCGTAACTCGACCCTGCAACGAGAGGCCGGCTGCCCTGTAAGCCCAAGCGATGCAGTCAGCTATCCATATGGACAAAGTACGCTTGGAGACAGCCAACCCCAACTTATTGGGGTCATAAGAGACGAAGAGCTGAACCGCCCTCCGGTGCTCACACGTACGGTCAAGGTAGAAGGACAACGCCCTCCTACAGTCCAGAGTATGCAAGACCATCTCAGCCTGGCTAGCATGAGGCCTGGGAAAGAACGTCGGAAGAACCACCTCCTGATTGAGGTGGAAGGAGGAGACAACCTTTGGAAGGAACTTAGGGTGAGTCCGTAAGACTACCCTGTTCCTATAGAACCTAGTATAAGGTGCTTCTGAGACTAGGGCCTGAAGCTCACTCACTCGACTTGCTGCGGTAAGGGCTACCAGAAATAGCGTTTTCCAGGACAAAAAACGCAGAGGGCAAGTAGCCATAGGTTCAAATGGTGGGCAAGTAAGCCGTTGCAAGACCACATTTAAATCCCATTCAGTGGCAGGTGGACGCACTGGAGGCTTAAGCAAAAGCAGGCCTGTGAGGAAGCAAGCCACCAAAGGATGACTGGAGAGAGACTGACCCTCCACTTGTGAGTGGTGTGCTGAAAGAGCACTAAGATGAACTCTAACAGAATTTGACTTAAGGCCTAGGTTGGACAGGTGAAGCAAATACTGCAGCACCACTGGTACCAGGCATGAGAAGGGATTCTCGTTGTGTTGAGTACACCAGGTAGAGAATCTACGCCACTTAAGGGCATAAGACTTTCTGGTGGACTGCCTCCTAGAGGCCAAGACTAGTCCTCCACTTCCCTAGGCAGTAGTAACGGCGCTAGGACTACCCTTTCAGCAGCCAGGCCATCAAATTGAGGGACTGGAGATTGGGGTGCAAGAGGGATCCCTGCTCCTGAGACAGGAGATCGGGTTGCATCCCCAGAGGAAGAGGAGTGTCCACCACCAGTTGCAACAGTAGTGGGAACCAGGGTTGCCTTGGCCACCTGGGAGCCAACAGAATCACTGAGGCCTTGTCCCGGGTCACCTTGAACAGTGTCTTGAACACTAGAGGCGTGGGAGAAAACGCATATAGTAGGCCGTAGACCATGGAATGAGAAACGCATCCGCTGCTACTCTGAGAGGATGCGGCTGTCTGGAACAGAACCTGGGTAGTTGACGGTTCAGAGGACTGGCAAAGAGATCTATGGTTGGAAGACCCCATCTCAGGAAGATCTGTTGAACCACTAAAGGGCTCAACTGCCATTCGTGCGGCTGCAGAATCCTGCTCAATCTGTCCGCCAGGTAATTCTCCTGACCTGGGAGGTAGACTGCTTTGAGAAGAATGCCATGATCGACTGCCCGGGAGCACAGTTTCTGCGCTTCCTGACAGAGAAGGCAGGACCCTGTGCCCCCTTGTTTGTTCACACAGAACATAGCCACTTGATTGTCCATCTGAACCAAGGCGGACTGGTGAGAGATGAGATGAGAGAAAGTTCTCAGGGCTAAGCGGATAGTTCTCAGTTCTAAGAGATTGATCTGCTGTGCGGCCTCCCAAGGAGTCCACAGGCCTTGAGTACATGCCCCTTGCCAATGTGCACCCCAACCTTGAAAAGAAGCATTGGTTGTCAGCACCTGAAAGTGTGGAGGTGCCTGAAAAGGCACCCCTTGCACTAGATTCGGAAGATGAAGCCACCATTGCAGAGAAGACTGTAGTAGGCTGGACACCCTCACTTTGTCCGTGAGGCTTCCTGTGGCCTGGTGCCACTGAGTCCTGAGGCCCCACTGAGCTGGTCTCATGTATAGACGGGCATTTGGAGTCACATGGACCGTGGATGCCATGTGGCCCAAGAGCCTCAGGAATTGTCTGGCGGAGACCAGAGAATTGCTGTGGAATAGCCTGGCTACAGCCATCAATCTGTGGGCCCTGTCCACTGGTAGTAAGGCCAAAAGGCAGTGCTCTGTACTGATAATGGTTTACTCCCACTACAAATCTGAGATATTGTCTGTGGTCTGGATGAATAAGGATGTGAGTATAAGCATCCTTTAGATCTAAGGAGCATAGCCAATCTCCCTGCTGGAGGTAGGGCAGCAGGATTCCAAGGGTAAGCATCTTGAACCTTTCCCTCTCCAGGAACTTGTTCAGGTTTCGCAAGTCTAGAATGGGTCTGAGGCCTCCTGTTCTCTTTGGTACCAGGAAGTACCTGGAATAGAAGCCATGACCTCTCAGGTGGTGGGGCACCGGTTCCACTGCCTGTTCCCTTCAGAAGACCTGCCAACTCCTGCAGTAGTAAGTCCCTGTGTGAGGGAGTCTGGGAGGCTCCCCTGGAAAATAGGAGGGGGGTACCTGGTGGAAGTGGAGGAGATAGCCCTTTTGGACTATACTTAGAACCCAGGTATCCCTTGTGACGGCTGACCACCTGTGGGCGAACAGGGAAAGCCTGCCTCCAGTGCTGATGGGGACCAGCTGAGGAGGAGAGGCTATGCCAATGCAGTCAAAATCCCCCTCCCTGCTGAGCAGGAGCCGGAGTAGGAGGTTTGGGGGCCTTCTGCCTATGGGGCCCATGACCCTGCCCCTTGGCCTGCTGACCCTGTTGGGGAGCTACAGAAGCCTGATAATGAAGGAACTGTTTATAGGCAGATGACTTCCTCGGGTAAAATGTCTTGCCAAAGAGGTTTTCACCTCGGCAGGGGACATCGACCAACTTGTCCTGCAGCCATGGCTCGAGGTCCGATGACTGTAGCCAAGCCTGACGGCGTGCAACGGTGCCGGCTGCGGCTACTCAGGCCGAAGCCTCAAAGCCATCATAGGCTGCTCGAGATATAAACTTCGAGCACTCACGAATACCCGAGGACAGAGCATTGAACCTCTGCAAAGGTTCCTCAGAGAGACCAGCAGAGAACCCGGCAATCTCCTTTGCCAGGTCTCGAAGGTACATGCCCATGTACAGCTGGTAGGTCTGGACACGGCAAGCAAGCATAGAGCCCTGGAAGCATTTTTTGCCGAGGGTATCCAGGTTCCGGGCCTCCCGGTCGGGAGGCACCGAGGAATACATCTTCTGACTCTTCAGACGATGCATGGCCGATTCCACAACCATAGAGTGGTGCGGTAATTGTGCCTTTTGGAACCCGGGGCTCGTGCGGACTCGATAGATGGAATCAACCCGCTTGCTCAAAACCGGCGTTTCCCACATGCGGAAGAGCAACCGTTCCAGCATCGGAGGAACCGGAACAGTAAAGGCCTCCCTTTGGAGGAGAGTTGTACTGTAGGGCCTCGAGCTCCTCGGCTCGAGGCTCCTCCTCGGGATCCGCAGGGAATGCCAAAGCCTTGGCCATGTCCCGCATGAAATCCGAGAACTGGGTATCCTCCAGGGGGGGGGGGGGGGCACCTTCTCTGAGGCTCGGACTCGGGCAAGTCCGAAGGAACGCACCGAAACCGAAACGTGTCGGGCGACTCCTCATCCTCTGTCTCCCAGCCGGACTCCTCGGAGGAGGAATCGAGCGGCTCTGGTCGGGCAGGCATCGATGCCCTCCGCCCCGACGCCGAGGGTACCGACGTCGACAACCTCGGTCCCGTACGGAAGGCCGAGGGGGACCTTGGCCGAGGATCGACTCGAGCTTGGATGGACTCGAGGATCGGCTCGGCCTCCGGGGTCGACTTGGACGTCGATGTCCCGGTGGTCGGGGCAGAAGCACCGGTGAGACTGGCGATCAGTGCCCGCTGCTGTTCCATGAAGGCAGCCAAGCTGCTCTCCAAGGCTGTCAAACTTGAATCCAAGCTCAGGAAACTCAGCAGCCCCCGACTCAGGCCCCGGTGGCACCGGGCCCGACGTCGGCTCCCCTGGAGGGGAGTCCACGAGGACTACAGTACTCACGTGACCTGGGGACTCCATCTCCACACGAGGTTGTTTTGCAGGCCTTTCCGACTCCGAAGACCCGGGACGGCCCTCGAGGAGCCAAGTGCATCCACCGATGCCGCCCTCGCGTGTTTTTTCTTCTTACGATGCTCCCGCGAGGGAGACCCCCTTTCAGAGGAGCCTCGACGCTGCTCGGGGCCAGAGTCCCGAGATGTCGAGGCCTCTGACGAGGTCCGGGCCCTACCGAATGCGGAGTCAGAGAAGATTCTTTCCTATTGGTGCTGCCGACTCCTTAACGCCTTAGAAAACATTTTCCCACACGGACCACAGATCATCGGGTCATGATCGGGTCCGAGGCACCGGAGGCAGCAGTTATGTGTGTCAGTGAGAGACATAGGTTTCTTACACCGATCACGCTTTTTAAACCCACTGGCAGCCATCGTGGGAAAAAGGGCCCCTGCAAGGTCAAAAGACAGGGCTGCCAATGAAAAAAGAAAAAATGGCGCGGACGCTAGTCACTAAGGACAAAAAACGAAAAAGAGATCCGGGCTCTATACCGACCTATCAGGCCCAGGCGGGAGGGGGAAACCGGCGTCGAACCGAAGAAAAACAGGTTAACGCAGAAAAAATCAACTTCTTCCTCGGGTAAAACGAATATACATCCGTCAGGCTCCGCGGAAAAAAGAAGACTGAGCAAAATGGCACCCTTGGGCGGGAAGGGGACCGCGCATGCGCACTACATTCCCAAAGGCTTTCTATGAAAGTTGGGAAAATTCTCCGCACGGGGGCTCCGTCGGCGCCGACGTCACCCATATGTGAGGACTGACTTCCTGCTTGGTCCTGGAGAAACAAAGTAAACCTTGGATTGATAGACTACAATCAAGTTCACCATGAACATTAAGCAAACTACACTCTAACACAACTATGAGGATGGTAACACTGGTAACATTAAGATCCCAAAAGGAAAATGTCAGGGAAACTCCCTGTTCCCACTTTTATTTTGTATGATGATTAATATACTTCTACTGAGTACTCCAATTAATTCTCTGGGTCTTTTTGTAGATTTCATTTTTATTTATTTATACTGATTTACCATTTGTTAAAGCAGTTTACGTTGTAACTTAAAACCTGGTAATGTACATTAAACAGGGACATTGATAACTTGGATTTTTCTGAGGCAATGGAGAGTTAAGTGACTTGCCCAAGGCCACAAGGAGTACTAGTGGGAATCAAAACCTGATCTCTTGGTTCCCAAGCCCGTGCTCTAACCATTAGACTACTCCCCTCCACTTCATAACATAAAGCCCTATAGTTCCAGTGACCAATTATTAGCAGAACTGCATGTAGTGAAGCACTTCACAGATGGCATCAAGATGATTTCTAGCCTTGACAAATGTGCTAAGGCAACCTTCCACAGAGGAAAATAGAGCAAAAATCAAAACATTTCCATGAGTGAGATTTACCATATTGAGTCAGATCAAAGGTCCATCAAGTCCAACATCTGTTTCAACCAGTGGCAAATCCAAGTCACAAGTACCTGGCAGATTCCAGGGATAAGTGCTGGATTTCCCCAAATCCACCTCAATAATAGTTTATGCACATTTTCTCCAAGCACTTGTTTAAACCTTTTTTTAAAACCAGCTACACTAACAACTTTTACCACATCCTCTGGCAATGAATTCCAGAACTTAATTATATGAATGAAAAAAGGTAGTTACTCAACTGTAGCAGGTGAGGAAAGGAGGAAATGTATGGGTGATGATATCTGACGGAGCCCCAAATGGGATAAGTTTCAGCTCCTTCTAGAAGCTTAGGGAACTCGACCGTGCCTATGTATGTCTTCCTGCCTGCCACCATGGCACCATTTTATTCTGTCGTATTTCTAGCTAAAGAGAATTCAACTCCTAAAGAAAGTCGGTGGGCTGTGAAGACTTTTCCTGCTGTCCATGGAGAACACCCGCTACATGTGAGGAACTACCATTTCTCTGTGGCCCAGCAGGAAAAGCAGTCCTCATGTATGGAACTCCTTAGCTACAGGGCACCTTAAATAAAAAATAAGAAAGGGGTGATGATGGAGAACTTGCTGCTGTCTCATGCTGTGTGCCATTACGTTTCTATTGTTTATTTTGCTGCCTGCTGACCCTCTACCCTCTCCGTAGCTCCTGCTTTGCAGCCTGCTCCCATTGGTTGTGCTGCCTTCCTCTCCGGCTGCCAGTCACCTGCTCCCGCCTCCCCGAAGTGACAAGGATGCGTGCAACGCGTCCGCGCCAAACTGAAGCTCCTGCTTTGCTGCCTGCTCCCATTGGTTGTGCTGCCTTCTTCTCCGGCTGCCGGTCACCCTGACGCATTTAAGGAACATTGGGACGCCGTTCTGGTCTTGCTGCTGTCTCCTGCTGTGTGAGAGTAGTTACTCACCTGTAACAGGTGTTCTCCAGGAGCAGTAGGAATCAGTCCTCACATATGGGTGTCATCGACGCCGATGAAGACACAGCGGAGCATTTCCCCAGCTTTCCATGAAAGCCTTTGGGAATGCAGGCACGCATGCGTGGTTCCCTTCCCGCCTAAAGTTGCCATCTTACCTCAGTCAAATGACATAGCTAAGAACAGCACACAAAAATGAAAAATGAACTATGTACAACTGCAACTCCCAGGGGAAGAGGGAGGGTTGTGAGGACTGATTCCTGCTGCTCTTGGAGAACACCTGTTACAGGTGAGTAACTACTCTTTCTCCAGGACCAAGCAGGAAGTCAGTCCTCACATATGGGTGACTCCCTAGCTCTGGGCTACCGAGGAACACAGGCTGAACAAGAGAACTCCCTCTAGTCCCAGCATCAAAGAAAGGCTTTTCACTGACACAACCTCCACCGGTAGCCCAACAGAAGGCAGGAGTTGCCTAAACCTCAAAGAGATTCCGGAGTACTGCCTGGCCAAAAGCACTGTCCCTACGGGACTCCCTCTCCAGACAGCAATGGGAAGCAAAAGTCTGGCTTGAAGACCAAGTTGCAGCCCTGCACATGTCTACCAACGGTACAGAGCGGAGATGAGCCACTGAGGCAGCCATTACCCTGACACGGTGGGCTGTGACCCGACCCTGCAAAGGAAGGTCAGCCGCCTTGTAAGCCCAGGTGATACAGTCAGCCACCCAGATGGACAAGGTACGCTTCGACACAGCTAACCCTAAATTATTAGGGTCAAAAGAGATGAAGAGCTGAGTAGCCCTTCTGTGCCCTTGCGTACAGTCAAGGTAGAAGGATAAGACCCTCCTACAGTCCAGGGTATGCAGAACTGCTTCAGCCTGGCTTGCATGAGGCCTAGGGAAGAATGTTGGAAGAACCACCTCCTGGGTGAGGTGGAAAGAGAAGACAACCTTTGGGAGGAACTTTGGATGAGTCCTGAGGACTACCCTATTCCTATAAATTCTGGTGTAAGGCCTATCACAGACAAGGGCCTGAAGCTCACTCACTCGCCTAGCCGAGGTAAGGGCTATCAGGAAGAGTGTCTTCCAGGACAGGAAGCGTAGTGGACAAGTAGCCATCGGCTCAAAAGGTGGGCGAGTCAGTTGTTGCAAGACCACATTCAACTCCCATTCAGGGGCAGGAGGATGGATTGGAGGCTTGAGCAAGAGCAAGCCTCTGAGAAACCGGGACACCAAAGGGCGAACCGACAGAGAGTGTCCTTCCACCAGAAGTGGTGAGCTGCTAGTGCTGAGAGGTGGACCCGAACAGAATTGGACTTAAGACCTTGATTGGATAAGTGCAGTAAGTACTGAAGCACTACGGGCACAGTACAGGAGAAAGGATCCTCTGTACGTAACTGACACCACACTGAAAACCTTTTCCATTTAAGAGCATAGGTTTTCCTAGTGGATTGTTTCCTAGAAGCTAGGAGAACTTCCTCAACCTCCTGAGGTAGGCCCCAGGGAGGCAAAACTACCCTTGCAGCCTCCATGCCATCAAATTGAGAGCTTTGAGATTGGGGTGCAGAAGGGAACCCTGATCCTGAGAGAGAAGGTCAGGTTGTAACCCCAGAGGCAGAGGGGGATCCACTGCCATTTGAAGTAGAAGTGGAAACCAGGGCTGTCTGGGCCACCTGGGAGCCACCAGCATGACTGAGGCCTTGTCCTGAAGAACCTTGAACAGAGTTCGGGCCACCAAGGGCGTGGGAGGAAACGCATACAGGAGGCCCTGAGACCAGGGAATCAGAAAAGCATCTGCTGCTACCCGCAGAGGATGCGGTTGCCTGGAGCAGAAGTTTGGCAGCTGTTTGTTCAGAGGACTGGCAAACAGATTCTATGGATTGAAGTCCCCATTTTATGAAAATCTTTTGAACTACCAAAGGATGGAGCTGCCACTCGTGGGGTTGCAGAATCCTGCTCAACCTGTCTGCCAGGTAGTTCTCCTGGCCGGGTAGATATACTGCTTTGAGGAGCATGTTGTGTCTGAGAGCAAACAAGCAAAGGTCCTGTGCCTCCTGACAAAGGAGCCTGGATCCAGTTCCACCCTGCTTGTTCACATAGAACATGGCTACCTGGTTGTCTGTTTGAACTAGTACAGACTGATGAGCCAGGGTTTGAGAAAAAGCCTTGAGGGCTAACCAAATAGCTCTGAGTTCCAGAAGATTGATTTACTGTGCAGATTCCCAGGGAGACCACAGGCCCTGGGTGCACTTGCCTAGACAATGAGCTCCCCAGCCTTGCAGGGAGGCATCCGTCGTCAAGACCACTGTGAACGCAGGACTCGGAAAAGGTACCCCTTCCAACAGATTGGGTGGGTGTAGCCACCATGTGAGGGAGTGCAGAAAATATCTGGACACCTTTATCCTGTCTTTGAGGTTGCCTGTGGCCTGTGACCACTGAGTCCGCAGGCACCACTGAGCAGGCCTCATGTGGAGCCTGGCATTGGGGGGTCACATGTACTGTCGAAGCCATGTGGCCAAGAAGCCTCAGGCAGAGACCAGTAACCTGCTGAGAAACTGGTTTGCTAAGTTTATCAGCCTTTGGGCTCTGTCTTCTAGCAGGAATGCCTTTGCCAGCAGAGAGTCCAACCTCGCCCCTATGAACTCCAAGTTCTGGGAGGGGAGCAAAGTGGACTTTGCGAAGTTTATTACAAACCCTAAGCTTTGCAGAAGAGCAATAGTTCTGAGGGTGGCTTGTCTGGCCTCCTGGCATGTCAGACCCCTGATGAGCCAGTCCTCCAGATAGGGGAAGACAAAGATTCCCTGATTTCTCAGGTTGGCCGCCACCACTGCCAGGCATTTGGTAAAGACCATGGGAGCGGAGGTAAGGCCAAAAGGCAGTACTCTGTACTGGTAATGGTTTCCTCCCACAATGAACCTAAGGTACTTTCTGTGGTCTGGATGAATGAGGATGTGGGTATACGCATCTTTAGATCTAAGGAGCATAGCCAATCTCCCTGCTGGAGGTAGGGTAGGAGTGTTCCAAGAGTAAGCATCTTGAACTTTTCTTTCTCTAGGAACTTGTTGAGGTTCCTGAGGTCCAGGATAGGTCGAAGGCCACCGGTTCTTTTGGGTACCAGGAAATACCTGGAGTAGAACCCTTGCCCTTGCAAGTGGGGAGGCACAGGCTCCACCGCCCTGTCCACCAACAGACCTTGGAGCTCTTGGAAGAGAAGATCTGTGTGCAGGGGAGGCCTTGGAGGTTCCCCTGGAAATATGGCGGAGGCAGTTGGTGAAAATGTAGGGCATAGCCCCTGTGGACTATGTTGAACACCCAACTGTCCCCAGTGATGTGGGGCCACTGGTGGGCAAAGAGGGCGAGGTGACCTCCTGTGCAGGGTTGGGAGAGCAGGGACTGAGAGGCTACGCTCAAGGAGTCAAAAACCCCCACCCTGCTGAGTGGGAGCAGGGGCCGGAGGCTTGGGGGTTTTCTGCCTACGGGGCCCATTACCCTGCCCCTTGGCTTGCTGACCCTGGGGTGCAGCTTGGGCAGCCTGATACTGAGGGTACTGTTTGTAGGCAGTGCCCTTCCTCGGGTAAAAGGGCTTCTTACCCGAGGCCTTCTTCTTGTGAGAAAGGGCAGATGTCTTTCTAGACAGCCTTGTCCTTGTAAGGTGCTCAGTCTCGAGCTGTGCGGCCTTCTCGGCCATGGGCTTGCCAAAAAGGTTCTCACCTCGGCAAGGGACATCAAACAACTTGTCCAGAACCCATGGCTCGAGGTCCGATGACCGCAGCCATGCCTGGCGTAGAGCCGCGATGCCAGCTGCCGCAACTCGGGCCGAAGCCTCGAAGCCATCGTAGGCGGTGCGGGACATAAACTTAGAGCAGTCCCGAATCCCCGAGGACAAGGACTTGAATCTCTGCAAGGGTTCCCAGGAGAGACCAGCGGAGAACCCGGCCAACTCCTTGGCCAGGTCTCGCAAGTACATGGCCATGTACAGCTGGTTAGACTGGACACGGCAAGCAAGCATCGAGCCCTGGAAGCACTTTCTACCGACACCATCGAGGTTCCGGGCCTCCCTGCCGGGGGGCACCACGGAGTGCATCTTCTGACTTTTCAGGCGATGCATGGCCAATTCTACCACCATGGAATGGTGTGGCAGCTGCGCCGTTTGAAAGCCAGGGCTCTTCTGGAGTCGATAAATCGAATCGACCCGCTTGCTTAGAACCGGCGCTGAGGCCGATGCCTCCCACATCCGGAAGAGGAGCCGTTCCAGCATCGGAGGAACCGGGACAGTAAATGCCTCCTTCAGAGGAGAGTCATACTGCAGGGCCTCGAGCTCTTTGGCTCGAGGTTCTTCCTCGGGGTACGCCGGGATAGCCAGCGCGGTGGCAATATCCCGGACAAACTCCGAGAACCGGGTATCCTCTGGAGGGGATCTACTCCGGGGCTCAGACTGCGGTGAGTCCGACAGGACTTACCGAGTCTTGAACGTATCGGGGTCTCCTCATCCTCTGTCTCCCAGGCGGACTCGTCCGACGAGGAGTCAGGATCCGACCCCGCGGGGCCCTGGAGCACCCGCCCCGATGCCGGAGGCACCAGCGTCGACGCCCTCAGTCCCAAATGGGAGGTCGAGGGAGACCGCGACCGAGGACGACCTTGAGCCAGCATGGTCTCGAGTATCGGCTCGGTCTCCGGGGTCGACTTCGATGTCGATGTCCCGGTGGTCGGGGCAGATGCGCCAGACAGGCTGGCCATCAGTGCCCGCTGCTGCTCCATGAAGGCAGACAGTTTGCACTCCAAGGCTGTCATCCTGAGACTGAGCTCGGGAGACGCAGCAGCCACCGAGTCGGGCCCCAGCGGCGCCGGGCCCGACGTCGGCTCTCTGGGAGGAGAGTCCTCGAGGACCACAGGGCTTACGTGTCCAGCAGACTCCGGCTCCACGCGAGGAACTTTGGCAGGCTTCTCTTGTTCCACGGGCCCGGGGCGACGGTCGGGGGTCTTAGACCTGGTCCTCGAGGAGCCAGGGACCTCTTCCGATGACGCCCTCACAAGCCGTTTCTTCCTCTTGCATTCCCGGTCGGGGGACCCCTGTCCGAGGAGCCCCGACCGCGCTCGGGATCCGAATCCCGAGATGTCGAGGCCTCAGACGAGGTCTGGGCCCGGCCGGAGGCTGAGTCAGAGAAAAGCCTTTCTTTCTGCTGCTGGCGACTTCGCAGTGCCTTGGAAGACATCTTCCCACATGGATTTATAGGCTGAGTCAGAGAAAAGCCTTTCCTTCTGATGCTGTCGACTCTTTAGTGCCTTGGAAGACATCTTCCCACATGGCCCACACGACTTGCGGTCGTGGTCATGGCCGAGGCACCGAAGGCAGCAGTCGTGTGTGTCGGTGAGAGACATAATTTTCTTACACTTTTTGAAACCACTAGAAGCCATAGGGGAAAAAATAGCCCCAGCGAGGTCAAAAGACCGGCCTTCCAGTGAAAAAATGAAAAAAGGGCGCGAACGCCAGCCACGAAGGGCAAAAACCGAAAAATGAAGAAAACGGGCTCGATACCGGTGTACCGAACCCGGCGGGAGGGGAACCGGCGTCGAACCGGAGAAAAATAGCGAAAATTGCCGAAGAAAAAAATCACTTTTATCCGGGAGAACAGGACACACGTCCGATGGGCTTCTCGGAAAAAAAGAGACTGAGGTAAGATGGCACCTTTAGGCGGGAAGGGAACCGCGCATGCGTGCCAGCATTCCCAAAGGCTTTCATGGAAAGCTGGGGAAATGCTCCGCTGGGGCTTCATCGGCGTCGATGACACCCATATGTGAGGACTGACTTCCTGCTTGGTCCTGGAGAAAAGCCTTTCTTTCTGCTGCTGGCGACTTCGCAGTGCCTTGGAAGACATCTTCCCACATGGTCCACACGTCTTAGGGTCAAGATCAGGACCGAGGCACCGAAGGCAGCAGTCGTGTGTGTCGGTGAGAGACATCAACTTTTTACACTGATCACACTTTTTAAAACCGCTGGAAGCCATCGGGGAAAAAAAGAGTCCCCGCGAAGTCAAAGGACCGGCCTTCCAGGGAAAAAGCAAAAAAGGGCGCGAACGCCAGCCACGAAGGCCAAAAACCGAAAAAGAAGAATCGGGCTCGATACCGGTGTACCGAACCCGGCAGGAGGGGAACCGGCGTCGAACCGGGAAGAAAAAAATAGCGAGAATCGCCGAAAAAATCAAACTTTTATCCGGGATGACAGGGCACACATCCGGTGGGCTTCTCGGAAAAAGAGAGACTGAGGTAAGATGGCACCTTTAGGCGGGAAGGGAACCGCGCATGCGTGCCTGCATTCCCAAAGGCTTTCATGGAAAGCTGGGGAAATGCTCCGCTGGGGCTTCATCGGCGTCGATGACACCCATATGTGAGGACTGACTTTCTGCTTGGTCCTGGAGAACCATTACGTTTCTATTGTTTATTTTGCTGCCTGCTGACCCTCTACCCTCTCCGTAGCTCCTGCTTTGCTGCCTGCTCCAATTGGTTGTGCTGCCTTCCTCTCCGGCTGCCAGTCACCTGCTCCCGCCTCCCGGAAGTGATGCGGACGCGTGCAACGGGTCCGCGCCAAACTCAAGGTACACTGGCGCATTTAAGGAACATCGGGGCGCCGTTCCGCGCCACGGCGGCGCGTGCCCAGGTCCTGCTCCTTGGGCGAGCTCCTTGGGGCAACGATTGGGGCGCCTTCCGCCTTTCATCAGGTCAGTCTCTTCCCTGGAAGTGGGCCTGCTTGGGACTCATTGCATATTTCTTCCTATCTATCTCCTCTGCGTCTTGTCTACCGTGTTCCACCAAGCCTGCCCCTGTACTCTTACTTCCCCCCCTTACCCTCCGCTTGGTTTCATTTTATGGCTTCCATCCTTGTTTTCTGGGGACACTGTCCTCTGAATACTTTCTCGCTCCCGTCAGGGGTTTGCACCCGGAACATGAGCAACCTTTCTGTCTGTTATACAAGCCAACTTCCCTCTACACTATCACCCCAGCCTGTTTCCTCTCTGCTGACTTTCTCCTTTGCCCTCCTGAACTGCAGGTCTCTCCGTGCTAAAACTCCTCTGGTTCATGATCTACTGCTCCAATACGCCCTCGACGCTCTGTTTCTTACCGAGACTTGGCTCCGCGAGGGTGAGGATGGTGTTCTTCATCGTTGCCTCCCCCTGGCTATTCTGCGTTACATGTTCCTCGTCTCCACCGGACTGGTGGTGGCGTAGCAATTATTTACCGATCCTCTCTCCCTCTCTCACTTGTCTCCCCTCCGCCCCGGTATCCTGAAGCCCTTCTCTTGCGCTCAGGGACCTCTACTACTGTATTTTTTCTTCTTCTCTACGCCCCACCCTCGATGCGTCCTGATCTTTGGGAATCTCTTCTCCTTACCCTTTCGGAGACATCCCTTCTCACCTCCCATTTGGTCATTCTTGGCGACTTCAATGCCCATATGTCCTCTCCAACCCGTCCCTGCGATAAAGCCCTCTGGTCACTCTTCACTGACCTCAATCTGATCCAGCACGTAGACTGCCCCACCCACTCTTCCAGCCATACCCTTGATCTTATTCTTACTTTCTCCTTGTCCCCTTATGCTCCATCCGCTCTCTCGTCCCTCCCTCTTCCCTGGTCTGATCATCATTGTCTGTTGTTTTCTTTCTCCCTCCCTCCCGTACAAGTCTCTAACTCACCTTCTGCTGCCACCACTCCAGCGATTCTTAAGCGACATCTTACGCCTCTCATCCTACAAGCCTTTCCTCCAGCTGACTCCCTCTTTTCCCCCGAATTTTTCTCCCTCCCTGTGGACCAACAGGTCGATTCCTGGTCCTCTACTCTCACTAGCACCCTTGACACTCTAGCTCCCCTCCGTCCCGCTCCCTGCCGTTCTACATCTCATCATCCTTGGTTTCATCCAGGTCTCCGTCTCCAGCGCACCTATCTCCGTTGTGCCAAGCGCTGTTGGCGCAAACACCCCTCTGACACCTCTCTATCTTCCTTTCGTTACGAGCACCGCCGCTATCATGCCATGATCAGAGGCCAAAAGGACCTATTTCTCTGACCTCATCACCTCCTCCTCTAACTCCTCTCGTCACCTGTATCAGGTACTTCACTCATTATCCTCTCCCTCTATCCATCCCCCTCCAACAGCGCTCCCTTCCACTGCTCCCAGTCCGACGAGTCTCGCATCCTTTTTTGTCAACAAGATCCAGTCTCTCCACTCTTCCTTCCCCCATTGCTCCCTCCTCTCTCCCTCCCCCCTCTCCTTCTGCTCCCCCCATCGTTCCCTCCCTTCCTCCTTCCAGTGCCTTTCCCCACACATGGCACTCCTTCCACCCGGTTTCCTCTGCTGAGCTCCTTAAGGTACTCTCCTCATCCCACAAAACAACCTGCCCACTTGACCCGCTCCCCTCCACTTGGCTTCTCGATCCCGCCCTCCAACTCTCACCATATATCCTGGCCATTTAATTCCAGTCTCACCTCCAGCACCTTCCCCACTCGGTGGAAACATGCCATGGTCCGCCCTCTCCTGAAGAAGCCTACTCTTGATCCTAGTCTCCCCACCAATTGGCGTCCTGTCTCAAACCTTCCCTTTCTTTCCAAAGTCCTTGAAAAACTAGTCTTCTCCCAGCTTTCAGCACATCTTGACACCACCCTCTCCCTTCACCCCCATCAGTCTGGTTTTAGGACCGGGCACAGCACCGAAACTATACTTCTTGCCCTTTTAAGTGAACTCCACCGCTCTCACGACCGTGGTGATTTATCTATTGCTGTTTCTCTAGACCTCTCCGCCGCCTTTGATGTCATACATCACCGTACCATCCCTACTCGTCTGTCTGACTTTGGTATCCGAGGCACTGTGTTACACTGGTTCCAGTCGTTTCTCTCACTTCGTACCTTCACTGTTCACTCCGGCTCCACCGCTTCAGCCCCTTTCCCTCTGCACTGTGGTGTTCCACAAGACTCCATTCTCGCCCCTTTGCTTTTCAATATTTTCCTTGCCCCGCTTGCCCTCCTCATTCAACAGTCCGGTATTTCCTCTTACTTTTACGCCGATGATATTCTTCTTATCCATCACACCAATTCTGTACCCCCGGATCTCTCTGCTCTCAACCACTGCCTTGACCTTATTGCCTCCTGGTTCTCTGATAATCTTCTTTGTGTCAATCCCTCTAAGTCCTCAGCTATTTGGTTCTCTTTCGCTACCCCTCCTCCCACTCTAGCCCCCACTATGTCCTCCCTTCCCATCCCTCTCGTTCCCTCTCTCCGCTACCTTGGTGTCACCCTTGATTCCTCTCTGTCCTTTCACCCTCGTATCTCCTCCCTTGTTCGTAGCTGCTTCTTTCATCTCCGTCGTATCCGTTCCCTCCGGCCCTACCTCTCTGCTAATTCCCTTACTACTCTAGTTCTCTCCCTTGTAATTTCCCGTTTGGATTACTGTAACTCCATCTTTGCTGGCCTTCCCTCTTATCAACTCCGTCACCTTCAGCTCGTCCAAAACACTGCCGCCCATCTAATCACTTTCTCTTCCCCTTTTGATCACATCACTCCTTGCCTTCTCTCTCTTCACTGGCTTCCCGTTAAATTTAGGTTTGTTTATAAATACCTTATTACCACCCACAAAGTTCTTCACACAGGTACTCCTCAATATTTATCTGATCTTATTTACCATCAACCTGTCCCTCGTCTTCTCCGCTCTTCCCATAGTAATCGCCTTTTTCTTCCTTCCCCGTCCCAAGCTCATCTCGAACTCACCCGTCACTCCGCTTTCTTTTTCTTAGGTCCTGCTCTATGGAATTCCTTTCCCCACTCACTCCGCACTGAGCCTTCGTTTCCGCATTTCAAAGCTCTCCTTAAGACCCATCTATTTTCTCAGGCTTTTGATCTTCCGGCACCCCCTTGACAGTCATGCTGGCCTCCATACCATATACCACTCCCCCCCCTCCCTCCAGTCTCTGACTCTCTAGCCATATTATTCTGTCTTTTACTTTTTTTCTATCTATCTCTATGGTGCTTTCCTATCCATTGAATGGCGTTCCTTTCCTTTCTTTAATTTTCCAGCAGCCTGCTTTTATTGTACACCGCTCTGATACCCCGGTTTGGGCGGTTTATCAAGCCTCATAAATAAAATAAACTTACCTGGGGCAAAATAACTATTTTTCATGGCAACAGGCTTTTTATAGAGTTTACATTTATTTATTTATTTATTTTTTTGAGTAGCCTGAACTGAAAGGAATGGGACTTATGGAGAGATGAAGAAGAGTAGTTACTCACCTGTAACAGGTGTTCTACAGGAGCAGCAGGAATCAGTCCTCACTTATGGATAACGTCGCCGACGGAGCCCTCGCGGAGCAATTTCCCCAGCTTTCGAAGAAAGCCTTTGGGATTGCAGCGCGGTCCCCTTCCCGCCCAAGGGTGCCATCTTGCTCAGTCTGATGACATAGCGGAAAGACAGCAAAAAGTTAGCAAAAATATGCAATAAGAATGACTGCAACTCCAAGGGGAGGAGGGAGGATAGTGAGGACTGATTCCTGCTGCTCCTGGAGAACACCTGTTACAGGTGAGTAACTACTCTTTCTCCAGGACCAAGCAGGAAGTCAGTCCTCACTTATGGGACTCCCCAGCTCAAGGCTACTGGAGGCCTCAAGCAAAAAATGAGCTCCCTCAAGCTCAACAGCACAGAAGGAAGGAATCTTCTCTGAATATGCATCCGGCCGGTAGCCAAACACCGGGGCCGGAGGGAGGAGTTGCCTAAACCTCAAAGAGATTGTGGAGGACTGCCTGTCCGAAAGCACTATCCCTGAGGGACTCCCTCTCCAGGCAGTAATGGGCCGCAAAAGTCTGGCTGGAGGACCAAGTAGCGGCCCGGCAGATGTCTGCCAACGGAACAGAGCGGAGGTGAGCAACTGACGCAGCCTTCGCCCTGACACGGTGCGCCGTGACTCGACTCTCTAGGGAGAGGCCGGCCGCCCCATACGCCCAGGCGATGCAGTCAGCTACCCAGGTGGACAAAGTACGCTTAGAGACAGGTACCCCCAACCGATTGGGGTCGAAAGAGATGAAAAGCTGAGCAGCTTTTCTATGCTCACGCGTACGCTCAAGGTAGAAAGACAAGGCTCTTCGACAGTCCAGGGTATGCAGAACAGTCTCAGCTCGGCTGGTATGCGGCCTGGGAAAAAAGGTCGGAAGAACCACCTCTTGATTGATGTGGAAAGAGGAAACCACCTTCGGAAGAAACTTAGGATGCGTCCGTAAGACAACCCTATTCTTGTAGAACTTAGTATAAGGGGGCTCCGACACTAGGGCCTGTAGTTCACTAACGCACCTAGCGGAGGTAAGAGCCACCAAGAAGAGAGTTTTCCATGAGAGGAAACGAAGGGAGCAGGTAGCCATGGGTTCAAAAGGCGGGCAAGTAAGCCTTTGTAAAACCACATTGAGATCCCAGTCAGGAGCCGGAGGGCGCAGCGGAGGCTTAAGCAGGAGCAGGCCCCTGAGGAAACGCGCCACCAAGGGGTGCGAGGAAAGAGGCTGGCCCTCCACCGGCGAGTGATGCGCAGAGAGGGCACTGAGGTGGACTCTGAAAGAATTGGACTTGAGGCCTAGGTCGGAGAGGTGAAGCAAATATTGCAGTACCACCGATACTAAGCAGGCGAAGGAGTCCTCAGAGCGCTGAGAACACCAGACCGAGAAGCGACGCCATTTAAGGGCGTAAGATTTTCGGGTGGAAGGTCGCCGAGACGCCAGGACGACAGCCTCCACCTCCGGAGGAAGTAAGAGCGGAGCTAGGACTACCCTTTCAGCAGCCAGGCCATCAGATGAAGGGCCCGGAGGTTGGGGTGTAGAAGAGTGCCCTGATCCTGGGTCAGGAGATCGGGCTGAAACCCCAGAGGAAGAGTGTCCACCGCTAGCTGCAGGAGCAGAGGGAACCAGGGTTGTCTCGGCCACCTGGGCGCTACCAGGATCACGGATGCCCTGTCCTGGACAACTTTGAACAGCGTCCGGGACACAAGTGGCGTGGGAGGAAAGGCATACAGTAGGCCCGCGGACCACGAGATGAGGAAAGCATCCGGTGCTACTCTGAGAGGATGCGGGTGCCGAGAGCAGAACCTGGGAAGTTGCCGGTTCAGAGGACTGGCAAAGAGATCCACGGTGGGGAGGCCCCACCGGCGGAAGATCTGCCAAACAACTAAGGGGTTCAACCTCCATTCGTGTGGCTGCAGAATCCGGCTCAGTTTGTCGGCCAGGCAATTGTCCTGCCCGGGCAGGTAAACAGCCTTGAGGAGGATGTCGTGGTCGACTGCCCACGAGCACAGTCTCCGGGCCTCCTGACAGAGAAGGAGGGAGCCTGTGCCCCCCTGTTTGTTCACGTAGAACATGGCAACCTGATTGTCCGTCTGCACCAGTACAGACTGACGAGAAGTGAGGTAAGAGAAGGTCCGCAGAGCTAGGCGGATCGCCCGCAGCTCCAGGAAATTTATCTGCTGAGCCGCCTCCCAAGGGGTCCAAAGGCCTTGGGTGCGCGCTCCCTGGCAATGTGCTCCCCATCCCAGGAGAGAGGCATCCGTTGTAAGCACCTGGGAGGGTGTGGGAGGCTGAAAAGGCATGCCGAGCATCAGGTTGGGCAGGTGAAGCCACCATTGCAGAGAGGAGACCAGACGGTCGGAGATCTGTAGCAGGTCTGTCAGACTCCCTGTGGCCTGATGCCATTGAGTACGAAGGCTCCACTGAACAGGCCGCATATGTAGGCGGGCATTCGGGGTGACATGGACCGTGGAGGCCATATGACAGAGCAGCTGCAGGAATCGCCTGGCCGGGGCCAGCGACATGCTGTGGAACCTGCCGGCCAGAGCTATGAGCCTGTCGGCTCGCTCCTGAGGCAAGAAGGCACGAGCCCGCAGAGTGTCCAGCCGTGCCCCTATGAACTCGAGATCCTGAGAGGGGCGCAACGTGGACTTTCCGAAGTTTATGACGAAGCCCAAATGCTGAAGCAAAGCCACTGTGCGTTGGGTGGCCTGAGTGACCTCTACGGAGGACTGCGCCCGTATGAGCCAGTCGTCCAGGTAGGGGAAGACGAAGAGGCCTTGAAGCCTAAGGAAGGCCGCCACCACTGCCAGGCATTTTGTGAACACCCTGGGAGCGGAGGACAGGCCGAAGGGCAGCACGCGGTACTGATAATGTCTCCCCACCACCACAAATCTCAGGTATTGCCGGTGGTCCGGGTGGATAAGGATGTGGGTATAGGCATCCTTTAGGTCCAAGGAGCATAGCCAATCTCCCTGCTGGAGGTAGGGCAGTAGGATTCCAAGGGTAAGCATCCTAAACTTTTCCCGCTGCAGGAACTTGTTGAGGTCGCGTAGGTCCAGGATGGGTCTGAGGCCTCCTGTTCGCTTTGGCACCAGGAAGTACCTCGAGTAGAACCCTTGACCCCAGAGGTGTTGGGGTACTGGCTCCACAGCCTGCTCCCCCAACAGACCCTGCAGCTCCTGAAGGAGTAAGTCCTTGTGCAGAGGGGGCCTTGGAGGTTCCCCTGGGAAGTAGGGGGGAGGCACCTGGTGAAAATGTAGGAGGTAGCCCTTTTGAACCACCTGCAGCACCCAGGAATCGGAGGTTAGGGCTGACCACCAGTGGGCAAAGTGGATCAGCCTGCCCCCCGTGCAGAGTAAAGGGGCTATGCTGGCATAGTCAAAACCCCCCCCTGACTCTTAGCCTGCGGACCCTGATTGGGGGGCTGCAGATGCTTGGTATTGAAAGTGCTGTTGCTTATAGGCGGGCACCTTCCTCGGGTAAAAAGGTTTTTTCCCCGGGCCCTTCCTCTTTTGTGAAGGAGCAGAGGTCTTTCTGGATAAGCAAGTCCTAGTGAGAGTCTCAGACTCGAGTTCCGCCGCCTTATCAGCCATGGGCTTGCCAAAGAGGTTTTCACCTCTGCAGGGGACATCGACCAACTTGTCCTGTACCCACGGCTCGAGGTCGGATGACTGAAGCCAGGCCTGTCGGCGGGCACCGATGCCGGCTCCCGCAACTCGGGCCGACGCCTCGAAGCCATCGTATGCCGCCCGAGAAATAAACTTCGAGCACTCTTGAATACTATCGGACAAGGTCTGGAACCTCTGCAAGGGTTCCTCGGAGAGACCAGCCGAGAACCCGGCGATTTCTTTCGCCAGGTCTCGGAGGAACATGCCCATATATAGCTGGTATGTCTGGACTCGGCAGGCCAGCATGGAGCCCTGGAAGCACTTCCTACCGAGGGCATCCAGGTTACGGACCTCCTTACCCGGCGGCACCGAGGAGTGCATCTTTTGACTCTTAGGTCGATGCATGGCCGATTCCACAACCATAGAGTGGTGCGGTAATTGCGCCTTTTGGAACCCGGGACTCTTGTGGACTCGATACATCGAATCGACCCGCTTGCTCAACACCGGCGTCGAGGCCGGGCATTCCCACTTGCAAAAGAGCAGCCGCTCCAGCATAGGAGGGACCGGCACAGTAAAGGCCTCCTTCGGGGGAGAGTCATACTGGAGGGCCTCGAGCTCTTCGGCGCGGGGCTTCTCCTCGGGATCCGCGGGGAAGGCCAACGCCTTGGCCATACCCCTCACAAAATTGGAGAAGCGGGTATCCTCCGGAGGGGATCGCCTCCGAGGCTCCGACTCGGGCGAGTCGGAGGGGACACACCGAGTCTGAAAAGAACCAGGTGACTCGTCCCCTTCCGTGTCCCAGCCCGACACCTCCGTGGAGGAGTCGAGAGGCTCCGTGCGGGCGGGGGTTCGCCCTGACGCCGACGACCTCAGTCCCGAACGGGAGGCCGAGGGAGACCTCGACCGAGGATCGATTCGAGCACGAACGGACTCGAGGATCGACTCGGCCGCCGGTGTCGACGTCCCGGTGGTCGG
Source organism: Ichthyophis bannanicus (assembly GCA_033557465.1). Taxonomy (NCBI): domain Eukaryota; kingdom Metazoa; phylum Chordata; class Amphibia; order Gymnophiona; family Ichthyophiidae; genus Ichthyophis; species Ichthyophis bannanicus. Next base: position 648,615,301 of record CM066032.1, read on the forward strand.
GGCAGATGCACTGGCAAGGCCGGTCAATAATGCCCACTGCTGGTCCATGAAGGCAGAGATACTGCGCTCCAAGGTCGTCATCCTGAGACCAAGCTCAGAAGACCCGACAGCCTCCGACTCGGGCTCCAACGGCGTCGGGCCCGACATCGGTTCCGGAGGGGAGTCCAGGAAGACTATAGCACTCACGTGTCCAGGCGGCTCCTGCTCCAAGCGAGGAAGTTTGGAAGGTCTCTCCGCCTCCGAGGGCTCAGGGCGGCTGACGGGGCTAAGTGACCTGGCCTTCGAGGGACCAGGTGCGTCCTCCGACGCCGCCCGAGCGAGTTTCTTCTTCCGACGATGTTCCCGGTCGGGAGACCCCGTTCAGAGGAACTCCGATGATACTCGTGGCTGGAGCCACGAGACGTCGAAGCCTCCGACGAGGTCCGGGCCTGACCGGACTCGGGGTCAGAGAAGATTCGTTCCTTTTGTGACTGTCGACTCCTCAGTGACTTTGAGGACATTCTGCTGCACGGACCACAACCCTCCGAGTCATGGTTGGGTCCGAGGCAACGGAGGCAGCAGTCATGCGTGTCAGTAAGAGACATCAGTTTGGAACAATGATCACATTTTTTAAAACTGAAAAAGAAAATGTGAACGGGCTCGATAAGGATATCCGAGGCCGGGGGGGACAAGCGAACCGAGAAAAAAAAAAAAAAACTAAAGAAATTAATCAACTTTTTCAGCGGCGATAACTACGTCTGTAGGGCTCCGCGGAAAAAAGAAGACTGAGCAAGATGGCACCCTTGGGCGGGAAGGGGACCGCGCATGCGCGCTGCAATCCCAAAGGCTTTCTTCGAAAGCTGGGGAAATTGCTCCGCGAGGGCTCCGTCGGCGACGTTACCCATAAGTGAGGACTGACTTCCTGCTTGGTCCTGGAGAATAGATTCTACTCCCCGAACAAATTTCGGAGTACTGACTGGCTGAGGCTGTTGTTACGTCGGAAGCCCCCATCCAGACAGTAGTGTGATGTAAACGTGTAGAGCAATGACCAAGCTGCAGCTTTGCATACATCTCTTCCATGGAGATAGAGCACAAGTAGGCCACAGATGCAGCCATGGCTGTGACATTATCAGCCGTGCCATGACCCTCAAGGTTTAGGCCAGCCTGGGCAGACATGAAAGAGAAGCAGTCTAAAAGACAAATTGATAAAGTGCATTTGGAGACAGCAACTCTTAGCTTACTGGGGCCAAAAGAAACAAAAGGTTGGATGGACTTTCTATGGGCTTTTGTCATCTTCAAGTAGAATGCAAAGGCTCACTTGCAGTCCAACATGTGTTTTTTTTTTAAATTTAGCAATGCCTATATATCGCTTTTCACTGGGTCAATGCGGTGTACTTTCAGGTATGGTATATATTTCCCTTGTCCCTGAAGGGCTCACAATCTATGTTTTGTACCTGAGGCAATGGAGGGTTAAATGGCTTGCGCAAGGCCACAAGAAGCGTCTGTGGGACTAGAAACCCCACCCAGTCCCTCCAGTCAGGTTTAGGTATAGTGCAGCTTCCCTTTTGTGAGAATGGGGTTTTGGGAAGAACATTATAAGAAAGACTGATTTGTTAATATGAAACTGACCACCTTTGGAAGAAACTTGGGATGAGTACTGTGATAACGAAGCTTATCATGACCTAGGAGACAAGGGATAAAGAGAAGGAACTCACCCTTATCAAAGGACCTATTTTACAAGGTCAGAGACATAAAACTCCATTTACACCTAGAAAGCAGGTAATTCCTAGCTGCAATAGGTTGCAGAATGCCCCTAGTGGAGTAAAGGAGAGGGAATGCAGGCCCAGGGTAAGGAACCCTTACGTCACTGAATTCCCCAATTACTCAGCTGCCACGAGGCAGTTTGATCTCAAACACCTGAGAGGAGAAGGGGTGGTGCTGGAGCCTGAGAGGTTTAAGTCTAGGTCAGATTATCCAGAGAGAGGGAGGAGTAGGAATGCTTACTGGAAGAGGAATGGAGCTGGAACAGTAAGAACAGCAGGAACAAGGAACACAAGTTGGAGGACAGGATGAGGAAGCTCAGGTGAATGGTGGCCAGAGCATGAGCGAGGAGAAGCTGATACAAGCCTTGACCCAGGTATGAGCATTAGAAGCTTGTCTAATTTGGAGCACTACAGAGTTGCAAGAGACAGCTTTTGCCCTAACGGAAGGCAGTCAGCTAAGCCCTCTGAGCCAAAAATGAAGGTAGAGCCAATGCAACTGGGTGAACAAGACCTAGCTGTAGAAGAAGACGACTCATACACGGATTGCTCTTTATGCCAATCTTCAAATACAAAGGGTTTGGAAGGGAGTCAACCGTAAGGAAAACCTCCAGAGTCCGGTAACCCTGAGAGCCTGTAGATAACTTGTGAAAGTCCTGTGTTAAAGGAGAAATACCTTTGCTGAGCAAGCTGAAGCAGTCTAATTAAAACTTGTTAAACAGCTGCTAGCCAATGCAGTACACAGCCTGAAGCCGTGCTGACGGTGAAAGTAAGAAAAGCTTTGATTGTGTTTTCACTATTCCTAAAAACCTTGCATAGAGAATTGTTTGCCTATGAAGGGTTTAACTTCTTGTTGAAAGTTTTCCTGTGCTTAAGGAGACAAACAGCCGGGAAGTGTTCTGGACTGAGAGAAAAGAAACCTGTTTTAGGAAAAAACGGTTTCTGTTTGTTTTAAAACAGCACTGCTAGCCATATCTGATAGCATTGGCTGTTGAAAGGACTTTTCTTTATGCTGAAGAACATTATAAGCTGTTTTGTTTGAGTTTGGTTATATCCTGATGTATTTTTGAAAGAATCCTGGAGAAACAATCCAAAGGTGTTAATTTGTGAGCCTAGCGTTTTCCCCATAAATAAATTTCTGTCAAAAGCCTTACCACTCAAAGCCAACTACAAATGAGTTTTTTTTTAACCTGAAGCCAAGTACCTCCTGACTGAACTACCTTTCCCATGAGGCATTACAAGGCAGCCAGTCAGGTAGAGACTAAATGGTGAATCTCTTCTACGACAAGCATGCCCCTCCATACTGTCTGTAAGGGGCTAAGGGCGTGACAGTACGAAGGACCACTCTGTTGCGCAAAGCTTTCAGAGGACAGGTATTGAATGACTCAAAAGGAGGTTTTACCAGCTATGTGAGAACCACATTAAGATCCCAAAATACTGCAGATGACTTATAGGGAGGTTTCAATAGAAGAAAGCCCCGCATGAAGCAGACAACTAAGGGCTGTACAGAGATGGGTTTACCCTGCACCAAGGTGAACCCTTACGAAGTTGGACTTTAGGCCAGATTCTGAAAGGTGTAGAAGATTTTCAAGCAGTGTGTATGTCAGACAGGCGAAAGCATCAACAGAGCTGCCTTCACACCAAACCTCTTCACTTGAATGAATAAGATGTTCTCATAGAGGTCCTCCTTGAAGCCAAAAGGGTAATGGTGACACCAGCTGGCAGACTGAGAATGGATAACCCTAGCCTCTCAATATCAAAGCTGTGAGGGTCAGGGACTTGAGATTGGAGTGCAAAATCACTCTGTTCTTCTGCAATATCAGATCTGGTACTTGCCCCAGCCATATCATATCCTGAACAAAGGATTCCAAAAGAAGAGGAAATCACAGCTGACAAGGACAATAAGGAGTGATGAGAATCATTGTGCCTCTGTTTTGAATTTTAGGAAGGTCTTGGCAATAAGAGATTTTGGATGATACGCATAGAGAATAATGAGGAGGAAAACATCAGAGACTAGTTTGCTGTGTGATCCACTCTGGAGCAGAATCAATCTACCTGGACATTCTGAAGAGTTGCAAAGAGGTCTATTGAGGAGGTGCCACACTCCCAAAATATGTGCAGTGCAACCTTCCAGTCCACGGTCCATTTGTGAGGCTGAAGGACTTTACTCAGTCTGTATTCTGTTCACCTGGGAGGTAGGCGGATCTCAACTCCACCCTGTGACAGATAGTGAAATTCTATAACCTCATTCCTCCATTCTTGTTGATGTAAAACATAGCTACTTGATTGTTGGTCGGACGATCAATCTTTGAAAGCCATTAGAGTGTTTGCTATTGCTCTTATTTCTGAGAAGTTTATCTGATGGAGACTTTCTTGGAGGGATCAAGTTCCGAGTCTGGAACCCATTGAGATGAGCTCCCCATTCCAGTTTGGCTGCATCATGATTTGTCCACCAGAACAGAGACTGAATGAGTGGAGCTGAGATAGGCTTGTGGCCACTGGGTACTCAAGGACAACAGAGCCTGTCTAACTATTGATACGTGCCAAGGGTGTTACATGCACTGTTGAAGCCATGTGGCCGAGCAATCTCAACATGGCATGAGCTAACATCTGCTGACTCATTTCAGTCTCCCACACTATCACTGTTAGTCTGGATAGTCTGTAGTGCGGGAGAGAAAGCTCTCACTTTTGTCAAGCAGAGCTCTGAAGGACAGGATGGAGGTGGAATTTGGGATTCATGTTGATGCCAAAGCTCCCTCCGGAGCGATGCTCTTGATTAGCCAATCATTCAAGAAAAGAAAAACATGCACTCCCAATCTGTGCAGAAATGCTCTTGCTATGGCAAGACATTTAGTCAATACCAGAAGAGCTGATGCAAGACAAAAAGGCAGAAATGATACTTGAAGTGTTGCCGCCCTACTATAAATCTGAGATTCTTCCTTTAACTGAGATATATTGGAACGTGGGTACATGCATCCTTGTTATCCAGAGAGCATAGCCAATCCATTATTTGGAGATAAATAAGATGACTAGAGAAAGTGCAATTACTCACCTGTAACAGGTATTCTCCGTGGCCAGCAGGAATAAGTCCTCAGGTATGGGAGACGTCACCGACGGAGCCTCATGCAAAACACACCCCAGATTCCATTGGAAGCTTTTGGGAAGCTCAACCGCACATGCATGCCTGCCTTCACGCCTGCCGTGGCGCCATTTTCTCTAGTATAATATCAAAGCTACAGCAGAAGACAACTCCTTGGAGAGGTGGGAGGGTTGTAAGGACTTATTCCTGCTGTCCACGGAGAACACCTGCTACAGCTAAGTAAGAGTAGTTACTCACCTGTAACAGGTGTTCTCCAGGAGCAGCAGGAATCAGTCCTCACATATGGGTGACGTCGGCGCCGACGGAGCCCTCGCGGAGCAATTTCCCCAGCCTTCAAAGAAAGCCTTTGGGAATTGCAGCGCGCATGCGCGGTCCCCTTCCCACCCAAGGGTGCCATCTTGCTCAGTCTGATGACATAGCTAAAAGATAGCAAAAAATTAGCAAAATAAATCATATGACTGCAACTCCCAGGGGAGGAGGGAGGGTTGTGAGGACTGATTCCTGCTGCTCCTGGAGAACACCTGTTACAGGTGAGTAACTACTCTTTCTCCAGGACCAAGCAGGAAGTCAGTCCTTACATATGGAGGAGTGGTCTAGTGGTTAGGACAAGGTACTTCAGGCTGGAGGGCCGGGGGTTCAAGTCCCACCTGGGGACAGCAATCTCAGGCCGTAGGGACTGGGATATCTAGTCCTGTAGGCACTCCTTGTGGTCTTGGGCAAGCCACTTAACCCTCCATTGCCCATATTCCCTGTAAGTATTAGTGTATGTGTCTCATATCCCCTCATGTTAAATGTATCCCCCAATTGACCGCTTTGACCCGGTGAAAAGCGGGATATAAATACAGCTAAATAAATAAATAAAATATGGGACTCCCTAGCTTAAGGCTACCGGAGACCTCAAGCGGAAAAATGAGCTCCCTCTAGCTCAGTAGCACAGAAGGAAGGAATCTTCTCTGAAAACGCCCCCGACCGGTAGCCCAACATCAGGGCCGGAGGGTAGGAGTTGCCTAAACCTCAAAGAGATTATGGAGGACTGCCTGACCGAAAGCACTGTCCCTGCGGGACTCCCTCTCCAGGCAGTAATGGGCCGCAAAAGTCTGGCTTGAAGACCAAGTAGCGGCCCGGCAGATGTCTGCCAACGGAACAGAGCGGAGATGAGCCACTGACGCAGCCTTCGCCCTAACACGATGAGCCGTGACACGACCTTCCAACGAGAGGCCGGCTGCCCCATAAGCCCAAGCGATACAGTCAGCAACCCATATGGACAAAGTACGCTTGGAGACAGGTAGCCCCAACTTATTGGGGTCAAAAGAAACGAAGAGCTGAACAGCCCTCCTATGCTCCCGCGTACGGTCAAGGTAGAAGGACAAGGCCCTCCTACAGTCCAGGGTATGCAGGACCATCTCAGCCCGGCTGGAGTGCGGTCTGGGAAAGAAGGTGGGAAGAACCACTTCTTGGTTGAGATGAAAAGGAGAAACCACTTTAGGAAGAAACTTAGGGTGAGTCCGCAAGAGTACCCTATTCCTGTAGAACCTAGTGTAAGGAGGATCAGACACTAGGGCCTGCAGTTCACTAACACACCTAGCAGAGGTAAGGGCTACCAAAAACAAGGTTTTCCAGGAAAGAAAACGAAGAGGGCAGGTAGCCATAGGTTCAAAGGGCGGACAGGTAATCCGCTGCAAGACCACATTCAGATCCCACTCAGGGGCTGGTGGGCGCAAAGGAGGCTTAAGGAGAAGGAGGCCTCGGAGAAAACGAGCCACCAAAGGGTGGTTGGAAAGAGGCCTGCCATCCACCGGTGCGTGATGTGCAGAGAGAGCACTGAGGTGGACTCTGACAGAGTTGGACTTAAGGCCCAGATTGGAGAGGTAAAGCAAATATTGCAAGACCACTGCCACCAAGCAGGAGAAGGGATTCTCAGACTGCTGAGCACACCACACGGAGAACCTACCCCACTTAAGAGCGTAGGACTTCCGGGTGGAGGGCCTCCTGGAGGCCAAGACGACCTCTTCCACCTCACGAGGCAGCAAGAGGGGAGCAAGGACTACCCTTTCAGCAGCCAGGCCATCAGATGAAGGGACCGGAGGTTGGGGTGTAGGAGAGTCCCCTGATCCTGTGACAGGAGATCGGGTTGAAACCCCAGAGGAAGAGGAGTGTCCACCGGCAGCTGCATTAGAAGCGGGAACCAGGGTTGTCTCTGCCACCGGGGAGCTACTAGGATCATCGAGGCACTGTCTCTGAGAACTTTGAAGAGTGTCCGAGATACCAGTGGCATGGGAGGAAAGGCATACAAGAGGCCTGTGGACCATGGAATCAGGAAAGCATCCGCCGCCACTCTGAGAGGATGCGGTTGTCGAGAGCAGAATTTGGGAAGCTGCCAGTTCAGGGGACTGGCAAACAGATCCATGGTGGGGAGGCCCCACTTGAGAAAGATCTGCTGAACCACCAACGGATCCAATCTCCACTCGTGAGGTTGGAGGATCCTGCTCAGTCTGTCTGCCAGGTAATTTTCTTGACCTGGGAGATAGACAGCTTTGAGCAGGATGCCGTGAAGGACGGCCCAAGAGCACAGTCTCCGTGCCTCCTGACAGAGAAGGAAGGAGCCTGTACCTCCTTGTTTGTTCACGTAGAACATTGCAACTTGATTGTCCGTCTGGACCAGCACAGACTGGTGAGAAGTGAGGTGGGAGAAGGCTCTCAGAGCTAGGCGGATGGCTCTGAGCTCCAGGAAGTTTATCTGCTGAGCAGACTCCCAAGGAGTCCAGAGACCTTGAGTACATGTCCCTTGGCAATGTGCTCCCCGACCCAGGAGAGAAGCATCGGTTGTCAGCACCTGAGAAGGCGGAGGAGATTGAAAATCCACTCCCAGCACCAGGTTTGGTAGATGAAGCCACCACCGCAGAGAAGAGACCAGCAGGTTGGATACCTTTACTGAGTCCGCCAGGCTCCCTGTGGCCTGATGCCATTGAGTGCGAAGGCACCATTGAGCAGGTCGCATGTTCAGGCGGGCATTTGGGGGTTACATGGACCGTGGAAGCCATATGGCCGAGCAGTCTCAGAAATTGCCTGGCAGAGACCAGGGAATTGCTGCGAAAGTGGCTGGCTAGATCCATGAGCCTGTGTGCCCTGTCTAGAGGCAGGAAGGCCCGCGCCTGAAGTATGTTCAATATTGCGCCGATGAATTCGAGATTTTGAGAGGGGAGCAAAGTGGACTTTGCGAAGTTTATGACAAATCCCAAGTGCTGGAGCAGAGTCACAGTGCGATGAGTGGCCTGAGTGGCCTCTTGGGAAGACTGGGCCCTGATGAGCCAGTCGTCCAGGTATGGAAATACAAAGAGGCCTTGAAGTCTTAGAAAGGCCGCCACCGCTGCTAGGCATTTGGTGAACACCCTGGGGGCGGAGGATAGGCCAAAGGGCAGTACTCTGTACTGGTAATGATTTCCTCCCACAACAAACCTGAGATATTGTCTGTGGTCTGGATGAATAAGGATGTGAGTATAGGTATCCTTGAGATCTAAGGAGCATAGCCAGTCTCCCTGCTGGAGGTAGGGCAGCAGGATTCCAAGGGTAAGCATCTTGAACTTTTCCCTTGCCAGGAACTTGTTGAGGTTTTGCAAGTCCAGGATGGGTCTGAGGCCTCCTGTTCGTTTTGGTATCAGAAAGTACCTGGAATAAAAGCCTTGACCCCTCAGGTGGTGGGGCACCGGTTCCACAGCCTGTTCCTGAAGAAGACTTGCCAACTCCTGAAGGAGTAAGTCCCTGTGCAGAGGGAGTCTTGGAGGCTCCCCTGGAAAGTAGGAGGGAGGTACCTGGTGAAAGTGAAGAAGAAAGCCTTTTTGAACTATGTGAAGCACCCAGGTATCTGATGTGATGGCTCCTGTGCTGAGAGAAACCAGCGGAGGGGAAGAGGCTATGCTGATGGAGTAAAAAACCCCCACCCTGCTGAGCAGGGGCCAGTGTTGTGGGCTTGGGGGCCTGCTGTCTACGGGACCCATTACCCCGTCCCTTGGCCTGTTGACCCTGTTGGGGAGCTGCTGAGGCCTGATAATGAGGGTAGTGTTTATAGGCAGCCGCCTTCCTCGGGTAAAAGGGCTTTTTCCCCGAGCCCTTCTTCTTCTGAGAAGGGGCAGAAGTTTTTCTGGACAGCCTAGTCCTGGTCAGAGTCTCGGTCTCGATTTGTGCAGCCTTTTCAGCCATGGGCTTGCCAAAGAGGTTTTCACCTCGGCAGGGGACATCGACCAACTTGTCCTGTACCCATGGCTCGAGGTCGGATGACTGAAGCCAAGCCTGTCGGCGGGCACCAATGCCGGCTCCGGCTACTCGAGCCGATGCTTCGAAGCCATCGTAGGCTGCCCGAGAGATAAACTTCGAGCACTCTCGAATGCCAGTGGATAAGGCCTGGAACCTCTGCAAAGGTTCCTCTGAGAGACCAGCAGAGAACCCGGCAATTTCTTTTGCCAGGTCCAGGAGATACATGCCCATATAGAGCTGGTAGGTCTGGACTCGACAAGCAAGCATAGAGCCCTGGAAGCACTTCCTACCGAGGGCATCCAGGTTCCGGGCCTCCCGGCCGGGAGGCACCAAAGAGTGCATCTTCTGACTCTTGAGTCGATGCATGGCCGATTCCACCACCATGGAATGGTGCGGTAGTTGTGCCTTTTGGAACCCGGGGCTCTTGCGGACTCGATAAATGGAATCGACCTGCTTGCTTAACACCGGCGCCGACGCCGGGCTCTCCCACATGTGGAAGAGAAGTCGCTCCAGCATCGGAGGAACCGGTACAGTAAAGGCCTCCTTCGGGGGAGAGTCATACTGGAGGGCATCGAGCTCTTCGGCTCGAGGCTCCTCCTCGGGATCCGCGGGGAATGCCAAGGCCTTGGCCATATCCCGCACGAAGTCCGAGAACAGGGTGTCCTCCGGGGGGGACCGTCTCTGAGGTTCGGACTCGGGAGAGTCCGATGGGACGCACCGAATCCGAAAAGTACCAGGGGACTCTTCGTCCTCCGTTTCCCAGGCTGATTCCTCGGAGGAGGAATCGAGCGGCTCCGGTCGGGCGGGCACCGATGCCCTCCGCCCCGACGCCGAGGGTGTCGGCGTCGACGACCTCGGTCCCGAACGGGAGGCCGAGGGAGACCGCGACCGAGGATGGACTCAAGGATCGGCTTGGTCTCCGGGGTCGACTTGGACGTCGACGTCCTGGTGGCCAGGGCAGATGCACCGGCGAGGCCAGCAATCATTGCCTGCTGCTGGTCCATGAAGGCAGCCAAACTGCTCTCCAAGGCCGTCAACCTGAGTCCGAGCTCAGGAGACCCAGCAGCCCCTGACTCGGGCCCCGACGTCGGCTCCTTCGGAGGTGAGTCCACGAGGACTACAGTACTCACGTGTCTAGGAGACTCCATCTCGAGACAATGATGTTTCGAAGGCCTCTCCGACTCCGAGGACCCGGGACGGCTATCGGGGCTATGCGACCTGGTCCTCGAGGAACCAGGAGAGTCCACCGACGCCACCCTCGCGGGTTTCTTCTTCCGATGATGTTCCCGGGCAGGAGACCCCCGCTCAGAGGAACTCCGACGATGCTCAGGACCGGAGTACCGGGACGTCGAAGCCTCTGACGAGGTCCGGGCCCAGCCGGACGCGGAGTCAGAGAAGATTCTTTCTTTTTGTTGCTGCCGACTCCTCAACGCTTTAGAGGACATCTTGCCACACGGACCAGAGATCATCGGGTCATGATCGGGTCCGAGGCAGCGGAGGCAGCAGTCGTGTGTGTCGGTAAGAGACATATGTTTCTTACACCGATCACACTTTTTAAACCCGCTGGCAGCCATCGGGGGAAAAAGGGCCCCTGCGAGGTCAAAAGACAGGGCTGCCAGTGAAAAAAGAAAAAATGGTGCAAACGCTAGTCACGAAGGACAAAAAGCGAAAAATAACGAACGGACTCGATACCGGTGTATCGGGTCCGGGCGGGAAAAGGATCCAGCGTTGAACCGAGAAAAGAAAAACAAATAAAATCAACTTTTTCAGCGGCGATCACAAACAGCGTCTGTAGGTCTCCGCGGAAAAAAGAAGACTGAGCAAGATGGCACCCTTGGGCGGGAAGGGGACCACGCATGCGCGCTGCAATTCCCAAAGGCTTTCTTTGAAAGCTGGGGAAATTGCTCCGCGAGGGCTCCGTCGGCGCCGACGTCACCCATATGTGAGGACTGACTTCCTGCTTGGCCCGGGAGAAACTATGCTTTCTCCATAGACAAGCAGGAATGAAATCCTCACGTATGGGACTCCCAAGCTACAGGCTACTGAAAGAAGAGGAGGCAAGAAGCCCAACAGGGACCTGGTCATATCCACACTGTGAGAACCAAGGACCAGACGCTGGGATGAAGCACAGTGCTGTCCTCCTGCGAGATGAGGTCTGGGGTGGAGCCCACTTGTAGAGGCGCTAGCCGAGAGAACTGAAGCAGCAGGGGGAAGCACGGCTGCCGGGGCCAGTACAGTGTGATTAGGAAAATAATGCCTCTGTTGGCCTAGAGTTTCAGCAACATCTTCGCTACCAGAGGAATGGGTAGAAAAGAATAGAACAGGCCCACTCCCCAGTGGAGAAGGAAGGCGTCCAGCACTGGCTGATCACACAACATGACCCTGGAGAAGAACTGGCTCACGTGGACATTGTGCGGGGTGGCAAAGAGATCTATCGAGGGGGTATCACACTCCCAAAAGATCTTGGCCATGACCTGTCTCTGTTCAAGGTCCACTCGTGCGCTGGAGGTCTCGACTCAACTGGTCCACCAAGAAATTGAATTCTCCAGGCAGGTAGGTGGGATCTCAATTCCATCTTGTGGGTGACGGCAAGCTTCCATAAGTGGAACGCTACCCAGCACAGGAGATACGAGCCCATACCTCCCTGTTTGATGACAAAGTACATCGGTCTGAATCAAGACAATATGGTTGGTGAGGTGGACCCTGAATACCTGGAGGGTGTTCGCTATGGCCTGGAATTCCAGAAATTGATCTGGTGAAGACTATCCTGCTTGGACCATCCAGGTGAGCTTCCCCCCTCCCCCCACAGCCGAGCTTGGATACACCAGTTGTCAGCATCCGCCGGGGAACAAACATCTGAAAGAGGAGACTGAGCAAATTCAGTGGTTCCAGCCACCAGTGCAGTGGCTGGTTTCCACGGAATACTCAGAGTCCATGGAGCTTGTCTTATCGACAGGCGAGCCAGGGGAGTGACATGCACTGTCAAGGCCATATGACCAAGCACCTTCAGCAGACCGCAAGCTATTATCTGACAACTCTGCTGGGTATTGCAGACTAAGACCATTAGCCTCTGCAGGCAATCCATCGGAAGGAAGGCCTGAGCCCGAACAGTGTTGAGGACGGCCCTTATGAACTCCAATTGTTGGGAAGGCTGAAGGTGGGATTTGGAGTAGTTGGCCACAAACCCCAACAGTTCAAGCACCTGGATGATCAGCTAAGTTGATTGCGGGACCCACTCCGGGGTGGGACTCTTCATGAGCCAGTCTAAGTAGGGGAAGACAAGGACAAGCATAGTCTGGAGGTAAGTGGACACCATCACGAGGCAATTCCTAAAGACACAGGGCACCAAAGCCAGGACAAAGGGAAGCACTCTGTACAGGAAGTGCCAACTCCCGAAGACGAACCTGAGGTATTTCCTGTGCGCCAAATGGATCTGCATGTGCAGGTAGGTGCCCTTGAGATCCAGGGAACACAGTCAATCATCTTTCTGTAGGTAAGGGAGCAGAGTCCCCCAATGAGACCATTTTGAATTTTTCTTTCACCAGGAAAGTGTTCATGCTTCGGAGGTCCAAGATGGGCTGAAACTCCCCTGTCAGAGACCAGAAGCACCTGGAGTAGAACCTCTGTCCGACTTGAGCTGGAGGTACAGGCCCTATGGTAAGGTCGGCCAGAAAGGTGGACATCTCCCCCCTGCAGGAGGCTGAGGTGCAGAGGGTCGAGGGGATACTCCTTCAGGGGTGAAGAGAACGGCAGTTTTGCGAAGTGCAGCATGTACAGGAACTCAGAGAGGAGGTGGCGAGGCTGAGGAGCATTCAATACAGTGAGAAGTACATTGATGAGATGCTTCTTGCAACATCCAAGCTCTCCAGCAGAGGAGAAGATGGGTGCCTACAGAATGATGAAGGTTGGACACAAGTCACCAGGGCCTGCAGAATCACCAATCCAACTTCTCCAGCCCTTGAGCCGAAGAACCATTATGCAGCCCTGGAAGAGGAGGAGGTGAAAGCATCCCTGGAAAGGGAAGAAGCAGAGCTCAAGTACCCCAAGATTGCAGAATCAGTGACCACAAGGAAGCAAAGGGTAGTGGTGGTTGGTGACTCTCTTCTGAGGGGTACTGAGACGTCCATCTGCTGACCAGACGATGTTCAGTGAGGTATGCTGTCTGCAGGTGCCAAAATCCAAGATGCTATGGAGAGCTTGCCAAGACTCATCAAGCCCACTGATGCTAATCCATGTCGGCACAAATGATACTGCCAGGTACCCCTCTGAGCATATCAAAAGTGACTTCATGGCTCTGGGACAGAGGTTGAAGCACATAGGTGCACAGGTGGTGTTCTCTTCAATCCTCCCTATTGAGGGTAAAGGCCAAGGTAGAGAAGCTCGCATCCTGGAGATGAATGCATGGCTGCGTGGATGGTGTCATCAAGAGCATTTTGGTTTCCTGGACAATGGGATGCTGTTCCAAGGGTTACAGAGCACAGATGGTGTCCATCTGTCCTTAATAGCAGACTGGCTACTGAAGAGGGCCTTAAACTAGATTCGTTGGGGATGGGTGAAGAAAGACCCCAAGAGAAACATTAATTACCTTTATGGAAATGGGTAAAAAAGGCAACATATGGAAAGCGGCATGTATAAATGCTCGTAACATGGGAAATAAGATCCCAGATGTTGAAGCTTTAATGGGAGTGGATGACTTGGGTTTAGTGGCAGTTACAGAAACATGGTTCACAGAAAACCATGACTGGGATGTAACTATACCAGGCTATACTTTATTCAGAAAGGACAGGGTAGGAAAAAGGGGAGGAGGAGTGGCACTATATGTAAAAATTAATATTAAAGCTTTGGCATTAAAGAGCTTAAAAGGGAGAGAGGAGGAACTGTGGGTTAAACTAGAAAGAGGGAAAGAGAAATCTATTTGCATTGGCATGATATACAGACCTCCCTCACAAGAGGAAGAGGTGGATAGAGAATTAATTGAAGACATACGCAGCATTGCTAGGTATGGGGAAGTGCTACAGATAGGGGATTTCAATATGCCAGATGTTGACTGGCACATTCCTGCTGCAGTATCATCTAGAAGTAAGGAGATTCTGGATTCTCTACAGGGAGAACTATTCAGGCAATTGGTAACAGACCCCACACGTGAAGGGGCCATACTGGACTTGGTGCTTACCAACAGTGAAAGTGTTTCTGATGTTATTGTGGGAGATCATTTTGTATCCAGTGATCAACAGATGATGTGATTCAGTATTAGGACTAGGGCTGACAAAATCCATTCAAAAGCGAGGGTCTTAGACTTAAGGAAAACTAACTTTGCCAAGATGGGCCAATACCTCAGAGAGTCGTTAGCAGGATGGGAACAGCTGGGGGTGTAGAAAAACAGTGGGCAAAATTGAAAGGGGATATTTTAAGGGCAACCAACCTTTTTGTTAAAATGGTAAATAAAGGTAAAAGGAAAAGGAGAACCGCTATGGTTTTTGAAAGAAGAAGCTGAAAAGGTGAAGAAAAAGAGAGAGGCCTTCATGAAATAAAAGAGATCACAGAGAGGAAGACAGGCATCTATATTTGGAAAAAATAGAAATTACACTTACCTGGTAATTGTAGTTCCTGTAGGGTCCAGTTTAGTCCTCCACATCTGGGTAGTGCACCTCCTCCCGCAGCAAGGAGACTGGACCAATCAGAGTCTTAGAACATATAAGAACATAAGATATGCCATACTGGGTCAGACCAAGGTCCATCAAGCCCAGTATTCTGTTTCCAACAGTGGCCAATCTAGGTCATATGTACCTAGCAGTTTCCCCAAGAGACACAAGTTCCACAATGCTTGTACTGGGTCAAGCATTGATATCTTCGGTCACTTCTTAATAATGGTTTATGGACCTTTCCTCCAGGAACTTGTCCAAACCTTTTTTAAACCCAGCTACACTAACAGCCTTTACTACATCCTCCGGTAACAAATTCCAGAGTTTGATTACACGTTAAGTGAAAAAATATTTTCTTTTATTAGTCTTAAATAGTTTACCTTGTAGCTTCATTGCATGTCCCCTAGTCTTTCTATATTCTGATAACGTAAACAATCGATCTACGTTTACCCGTTCCACTCCGTTCATTAATTTATAGACTTCTATCATATCTCCCCTCAGCCGTCTCTTTTCCAGGTTAAAGAGCCCTAACCTCTTTAGCCTTTCTTCATAGGAGTATCCTTCCATCCCCTTTACCATTTTGGTGGCTCTTCTCTGAACCTTTTCTAAAATCGCTATATCCTTTTTAAGATACGGCGACCAGAATTGCACACAATATTCAAGGTGCGGTCTCACCATGGAACGATATAGAGGCATTATAATATCTTTTGTTTTATTTTCCATTCCTTTCCTTATCATACCTAGCATTCTATTTGCTCTCTTGGCCGCCACTGCACACTGGGCCGAGGGTTTTAACATGGTATCCACAATGACGCCTAAATCTTTTTCCTGGGTGGTGGTTCCTAATGTGGAACCTTGCATCGTGTAACCATAGTTTGGGTTGTACTTCCCTAGGTGCATAACCTTGCACTTGTCCACATTAAATTTCATCTGCCATTTTGATGCTCAGTCTTCCAATTTATCAAGATCCTCTTGCAATTTTTCACAATCCTCTTGGGTTTTAACAATTTTAAATAGTTTTGTGTCATCTGCAAATTTGATAACCTCACTCGTTATTCCACTTTCCAGGTCATTTATGAATATGACAAAAAGCAGCGGACCCAGCACAGATCCCTGGGGGTCTTTTCCATGTCTGGATGTATGCTGCTGGAGCTCCCATCAGCCCCCAGTGATCTATTAACAAAGCAGACTCAAAGAAGCAATAATGAGAGAAAAACTTATCTAAAACAGCCCCGAAAAACAAAGACCCCCTCCCTCAAACAGGCGACCCCCCTCCCCAAACGAGGGAGCCGGAAACCTGTACATTGCCTCTGCCTCCACAAAGGACCGAAGGAAGAGACACAGTCGCGGCTACAATAACAAACAGCCAAAGGAGAGCGGAAGACCCCCAAACCGGAGGACGACAGACATACTCTTAGCCCACCCTCGCAAACTGCGCAGAAGTGCGCCGCGTCGAAAAAAAGACAGTCTATCGGGAGGGAAGGAGGACTAAACTGGACCCTACAGGAACTACAATTACCAGGTAAGTGTAATTTCTATTTCCTGAGCGATCCTCCAGTTTAGTCCTCCACATCTGGGAAGTACCAGAGCAGTACTCAACGGGAGGAGGGACCCTGCCAACTGGCGCGCAAAACGGCCGAACCAAAACAAGAATCCTTTGACACCATCACATCCAGCCGGTAATGCTTACTGAAAGCATGGAACGACAACCAAGTAGCCGTTCTGCAAATCTCTACAGGCGGAACCAAACTGTGCTCTGCCCACGACGCCGCTTGCGCTCTGGTAGAATGGGCCCGTAGACCCAAGGGAACCGTCCGGCCCTGCAGAATATACGCCGATGCAATAGCTTCTTTAAGCCACCGGGCAATAGAAGCTTTCGCCGCTGCTTCCCCCTTCCGCTTACCCCCAAAAAGGACGAACAGATGATCCGTCTTACGGTAAGTCTCAGAAACCTTCAAGTATTGCCGGAGCACCCGGCGAACATCGAGACGATGTAATTCACTGTCAGTCACGTCTGTTCCGGCAGAATTAAAAACGGGAAGAAAAACAGACTGATTCAAATGAAAAGGAGACACAACCTTGGGAAGGAAGGAAGGAACAGGCCTCAAAACTACTCTAGCCTTAGAGAAGGACAAGAAAGGTTCCCTACACGAGAGCGCCTGCAACTCAGAAATCCGCCTAGCTGAGCAGATGGCCACCAAAAACACTGTCTTCAGCGTCAAATCCTTAAGGGACGCCAGGTGAAGCGGCTCAAAGGGCTTCCGAACCAAACCCTGTAACACTAGATTCAAATCCCACGGAGGAATCGTCGCCCTGCGAACCGGCCGCAGCCGGAACACAGCCCTCAGAAAGCGCTGCACATCCGAGTGCGCCCCCAGGGGGACCCCCAAGACCTTACCCCAGAAGCACGCGAGAGCTAATTGCACCTTCAGGGAACTGGCCGCTAGACCCTTGTCGAAACCGTCCTGCAAGAAACTGAGGATAGCCGGCACTGACGCCTTCGCCGCTCGAATATCGTGTCTCGAACACCAATCCTCAAAAATGCGCCAGATCCGCACATACGTTAGCGACGTAGAGGACTTTCTTGCCCGAAGGAGCGTAGCAACGACCGAAGCCGAATAACTGTTCTTCTTTAACCTAGCCCTCTCAATGGCCATACCGTAAGCGAGAATCGATCCACCTGCAGCATCCGCAGCGGCCCCTGAAGCAAGAGATCCGGCAATGGAGGGAGCCGCCACGCTACCCCGGTCTAGAAGTCGAACCAGATCCGCATACCAAGGACGTCTGGGCCAATCAGGCGCCACCAGCAGGACCTTCCCCCGGTGCGCTTCGATGCGTTGAATCACCCGACCGATCAACGCCCATGGAGGAAAGACGTAGAGGAGACCGGAGACCGGCCAAGGCCGAATGAGTGCGTCAATGCCTTCGGACATCCGTTCTCGCCGTCTGCTGAAGAAGCGACTTGTTTTTGCGGACTGATAGGTCGCCATGAGGTCGATGACCGGAGCCCCCCACCGGCGCACTATTTGAGCGTAGATCTGCGGGTGAAGTTCCCACTCCCCCGCATCCACCTGCACTCTGCTGAGGAAATCCGCCATCACGTTGTCCTTTCCCGCAATATGCGCTGCCGAAAGAGCCAGGAGCCGGGACTCCACCCACTGAAACAGAAGGTCGGATTCCTTTTCCATGGCTCTGCTGCCCGTGCCGCCCTGCCGATTGAGGTAGGCCACTGCTGCCGAGTTGTCTAAGAGAACTCTCACTGCGCGACCCGTCACCGCAGATTCGAAAGCTTGCAGTGCGCGCATCACCGCTCGCAGCTCAAGACGGTTGATCGACCAAGAGGCTTCCAGGGCTGACCAAGTCCCCTGCGCGAAGTGATCCGCGCTGTGAGCACCCCAGCCCTCCAGGCTGGCATCCGTCAGCACAGGCAACCAGACCGGCTGTTCCAGAGACACCCCCATCTGCAGCGACCTTGTGCTCAGCCACCAGCGCAACGAAAGACGGACCTGCCTCGGGCAAGGCAGACGCTTGTTGAGTGAATCCGTTTGATTCGACCAACGACGCAAGAGGGCTCTCTGAAGCGGACGCATATGGAACCTGGCCCAGGAAACCACCTCCAGCGTCGCCGCCATCGTCCCTAAGACCCGCAGGTACCACCAAGCCGACGGCGCAGGGAATCCTAAGAACTGGCGAATCAGAGAACGCAGGCCTCGTGCTCGGCGATCCGGCAGCAACACCAGCCCTTCCGCCGTGTCGAAACGGACCCCGAGGTATTCGAGGGATTGAGTCGGTACTAAGTGACTTTTCTTCTCGTGGACCACCCAACCGAGGCTCCGAAGAAGCTCTATCACCCGGCTGGTGGCTTGTAGACTCTCGCTCTCGGACTTTGCCCGAATCAACCAATCGTCGAGGTAAGGATGAACCAGAATGCCTTCCTTCGCAACGCCGCCGCCACCACGACCATGACCTTGGTGAAGACGCGGGGCGCAGTGGCCAGCCTAAACAGCAACGCCCGAAACTGATAATGTCCCCAAGGGAACGTGAACCACAGAAACCTTTGATGAGCCGCCCTGATCGGAATATGCAAGTAGGCCTCCGAAAGATCCAAGGACGTTAAGAACTCTCCCTTGCGCACCGCCACTATGACGGATCGCAGAGTCTCCATGCGGAAATGAGGCACACGCAGACAACGATTTACTCCCTTGAGGTCTAAAATAGGACGAAGGGACCCGTCCTTCTTTGGCACCACAAAATAAATGGAATACTGACCTACTCCGAGTTCGGACTCTGGGACCGGCACTACCGCCCCCAAGGCAACCAGGCGGTCCAACGTTAAACGTATTGCTAGATCTTTCTGTGGACCCTTGCATGGAGACAGAACAAAGGAATACTGGAGAGGACAGGCAAACTCCAAAGCGTAACCCTCCCGCACTATCTCGAGCACCCACTGGTCTGAGGTTATCTGGATCCAGGAGGGAAGAAAGTGTCGAAGGCGAGCACCGATCACCTGACTTCCCCCCGGGGCCCACCTCGCTTCATTGCGGCTTGCGACTAAAGGAAGAGGAGGCAGAAGCGGAGGCCACCGCGAACCCTCTCCCTGCTCCTCGAAAGCCACGAAAACCCGGGGACCTAGTTGCCGATCTGTCACGCTGGAAACCCCCCAGATGGGAAGAACGGAACCTGCGAAAGTCCCGAAACTGACCACGAGTGGACGACACACTTCTACTCTGTCTGGGCTTATCCTCCGGAAGTCGTCCACCTTTGGATTCCCCAAGGTCCTTAACTAACTTATCCAGGTCATCACCAAACAAGAGCTTGCCTTTAAAAGGGAGATTGCTAAGGCGCGACTTAGAAGACCCATCGGCCGCCCAATTTCGTAGCCAAATAGTCCTGCGTGCCGCCACTAGGGAAGCCATACTGTTTGCTAAAGTTCGGATCAAATCATAATGAACATCCGCCAAATAAGCTGAACCAGATTCCAATCGGGTCACCTCCAACAACCCCTGCTGGTCTAGACGAGAGGCCTGCCTCAAGTGTTGAGCCCATCTCAAGCAGGCTCTAGATACCCAAGCTCCACATATAGATGCCTGCAACGATAAGGCATTGGCCTCAAAGGCCTGCTTCAGCAAGCCGTCCACCTTTCTATCCTGAGTGTCTTTTAAGGCAGCAGCGCCCTCAACGGGAATCGTGGTCTTCTTGGTCACTGCCGACACCGCAGCATCGACCCGGGGCGAGCGAAACCTCTCTTTGTCTTTGTCCGCCAACGGATAGAGACGATTCATCGTCCTAATACCCTTCAATCCGGATTCAGGCTGGTCCCATTCAGCTTGAATCATCCGATCCACCACTCTATGTACCGGAAACACAACCTGGGAATCGCGCACCGCTTGAATCAGAGGATCCTCTAAACCTTCCTCATCCGCAGGACGCGCCGCGGCCAAATTAAGCACTTGGAGGGATTCCGTAACTAAGGGAACCAATTCTTCCCTGCAAAACACACGGATGATCCGAGCCTGGTCCTCTGGCTCAGGAATCTCCCCCTCTTCTAATTCAGCAACCCCATCCTCGGGTTCCATGTCCGACCACTCCGTCTCAAGCCAATCCACATCATCCGAGGGATGGAGCCGCTTGGCCGCTTTTGGAGCGTCCCCTCTCGCCTCCTCTCCTTTGAGAGACGGCGGAGCAGGCGGCAGCGAACACACCTCTGGCAACTTCCCCAAACGTCCTTTCTGGAAAGCCTGGTGCATGAGAAGCACAAAATCCGGAGAGAAATCCCCCAAAAAGGACTCAACTATCCCCCCCGCCGGCACACCCCCTTGCGCAGAAGGAGGAGAAGGAGAAGAGGGCCCGATAAGTCCCGGAGAAGGCTCTTCCCCAGCTGATACTGGAGGGACTACGGACTCCAAAGGCACTCTGGTTTCCATTTGAGGTTCCAGGACTGAAGAACCAAGAGCGCAGCCCTTGCAAACCCTGGTGTCAGACACCGGACCCTTACGTGATCCGCAGATCACGCACTGCGGACGCCCCGACATGAAGAAAAAAACCCCAAGCAAAAATGAAAGGCACTGAGAGAGAGAGAACCTCAGCCTAGAACAGAACAGCAAGGAACAGCAATTCCCCCAAGCCTGCTTGAGCTCCCTGGGGGGGGGGGGGGGGGGGGGGTTTGTAGGGGTTATGATTTGATTGGTTTTTTTTTTGTTTGTTTTTTTAAGTAATGATTAAGTTATTATCATTAGGCTTTGCCAAAAACGGGCTCACTGCATGTCCCCCAGGCAAATCACCCCCTTTAGGAAGCTTTGCCAGTCCCAGAAATGCCACAGCACGGACCGCCGAAAAAGAGCGGCAGAAAAGTGAAACCAAAATGGCCGCCGCTCCCGCGGCCGGAAAAAAGGCGCGATTCCACAAATTAAACCAACTAGATAAGAAAACCCAAAGAAAAACAAAGGAAACGAAAGGCAAAAGCATCCCTGCCGAACAACGCAACGGAAGGCAGGAAAAAAAAAAGCAAACTCGCCCCGGCGGCAAGACCCCGCTTACCGGAAAAACACAAGGATCGTGAGCCGTGCTGACAGGATCTGCAGGTCTGGCAGAGGAACGCTGAGAGTCCTTCCCCTGCAAGCTCTGGTGCCGAGAAGTGCTAAATCTCTCCCCCGTGCAATTCTAGGAGGAGAGATCGCATGCAGAGACTGAGCCCGAAGTGCCTCCACCAAGCAGGAAGCAGAAGGGTAGTGCAAGCTCAGCTCCCCCGTGGTACACGTCTTTTTTTTTTTTTTTTTTAAGCGACAGGCCCCCTGAGTAAGGAAAATAAAATAGAAAACAGAAAGAACAGGAAAACAACCCCAAAACCTAAACTAGTGTTGCCTAGAACGATCCTAAAGTGAGCCCAAGGACAGGCTCACACGTCCTCCTGCTGCAAGGAGACTGGACACACTGGGGGCTGATGGGAGCTCCAGCAGCATACATCCAGACATGGAAAAGACTCTGATTGGTCCAGTCTCCTTGCTGCGGGAGGAGGTGCACTACCCAGATGTGGAGGACTAAACTGGAGGACCACTCAGGAACTTAGAGAAGCTAGCAAAGTAGTCAGGAAAGCAAAGATTCAAAAAGAGGAAGAAATAGCCAATGCAATAAAATGGGGGGATAAGACATTTTTCAGACCTGTTAGTGAAAAGAATAAGGGCAAAAGTGGTATTGTCAGACTCAAGGGTGAAGGGGAGGAATATGTAGAAGCTGATGAGGATAAAGTGGAATTGCTTAACAAATATTTCTGTTCTGTGTTCACAGATGAAGAACCAGGAAAAGGACCTCAGAAAACACCCACAAACAGGAACAGAAGCGAAGGGCAACGAAGAATTTTCAGAGACTGTGTTCGTGAGAAACTAGCTAAACCTAAAGTAGACAAAGCAATGGGACCGGATGGGATACACCCTAGAATACTGAGGGAACTTGGGGACGTTCTAGCAGCTCCACTGACTGACCTTTTCAATGCCTCATTGGAGTCGGGAGTGGTGCCAAAGGACTGGAGAGGGGCTCATGTGATTCCTTTACACAAAAGCGGAAGTAAGGATGTGGTTGAAAACTACAGGCCGGTTAGTTTAACTTCGGAGGTGAGAAAATTATTGGAAACGCTGCTGAAAGAGAAAATAGTGAGGTTTCTGGAGTCCAGCGGATTACAGGATCCGAGGCAGCATGGATTCACCAGAAGCAGGTCTTGTCAGACAAATCTGATTGATTTCTTTGACTGGGTGACCTGGGAGTTGGACCGAGGGAGAGCCCTACATGTGGTGTATTTAGAATTCAGTAAAGCCTTTGACACAGTTCCTCACAGGCGACTTACAAACAAACTGAGCACCCTAGGGATGAACCCTAAAGTTACTGCTTGGATTAGAAATTGGTTGAGTGGGAGGCGACAAAGGGTACAGGTAAATGGAGCACACTCTGAGGAGAAGGAAGTTACCAGTGGTGTGCCCCAGGAATCTGTCCTGGGTCTGATTCTTTTTAACATCTTTGTTAGTGATATAGCGGAAGGGCTGTCGGGTAAGATATGCCTATTTGTGGATGATACCAAAATCAGCAATAGAGTAGACACCCATGTAGGTGAAGATAACATGAGGAGAGATCTAGCTAAGCTTGAAGAATGGTCTAGAATTTGGCAGCTGGGATTTAATGTTAAAAAATGCAAGGTCATGCATTTGGGCTGCAGCAATCCAAGGGAGCAGTATAGCATAGGAGGTGAAGTACTTTTGTCCACTAAAGAAGAGCGGGACCTCAGTGTCTGATGATCTTAAAGTAGCTAAACAGGTAGAAAAGGCAACAGCAAAAGCTAGAAGGATGATTGGGTGCATAGGGAAAGGAATGGCTGGCAGAAAAAAAAGGAGGTGATAGTGCCCTCTGTATAAGTCTTTGGTGCTACCTTATTTGGAGTATTGTGTGCAATTCTGGAGACCACACCATCAAAAAAATATAAACAGGATGGAGTCAGTACAGAGGGTGGCTACTAAAATGGTTAGTGGTCTTCATTATAAAGCGTATGACAGACTTAAGGATCTTAATATGTACACATTAGAGGAAAGGTGGAATAGAGGTGATATGATTGAGATGTTTAAATATCTCCGTGGCATAAATGCACAGGGGGAGACACTCTTTCGATTGAAAGCAAGTTATGCTACGAGGGGACATGGGATGAGGGTGAAAGGGTACAGATTCAGGAGTGATATGCGGAAATATTTCTTTACGGAAAGAGTGGTGGATCCGTGGAATAGTCTCACAGAGGATCTCTAAAGGAAAAAAGGGGACTGTTGTAGTTGTTGATATGGAAGGACAGACTAGACAGGCCATGTGGTCTTTTTCTGTCGTCATTTTTCTCTCTTTCTGTGTTTTTAATCGTTTTGGACTATTTGCAGCACCCACGTGTCCAAGGTAATGAGAGGCCACCTGTTTGTGAAAAAGACAAGCTGCGCCGCCCTCCTGCGGTTACTGGCAGATTGGCTATTCTCTGGAGGAACAAGTCAAAACCTGCTCCCGGCTTGGGCTGTGGGGCAGGTGGAGTCTTTTGGGGCTTCTCTCAATGCTGTGGTTAAGGAGCCTGAGCCTTTGGCAAGAGTTTTGGGAGCTTGGGAAGTGCCCGCACTTAAGCAGGTAGTAAGTCCTCTTTCCCCTGGTACTTCTTGTGAGAGGGATCAAAAGTCTTCCTTGAGAGCCTGGTGAGGGTGATATACTGTTTCTCTATATCACCAGCCTTTGCCTCCACCTGCTTTCCAAAGAGGTTCTCGCCCAGGCATTCCACATCCGCTAGCTTATCCTGTACCCACTGCTCCATCAGTGGACTGGAGCCAAGTGAGCTGACAGACCCCAATGCCCACTGCCACCACCCTTCAGGCAGACTCAAAGGCATCATAAGTTGCCTGGACCATGAACTTAGAGAAGTCCTTGCCATGGCCCAGCAGAGCACGAATGGCATTGAACCGCTCAAGGGGGATGAGTGGGCCGAACTCAACCAGATCCAGCATGATGTCTTTCAAGAACATGCTCATGTATATTTGGTACGAAAGGGCCAACACCACTTGCATGGAGTTTTGGAAGCACTGTCTGCCAAAGGAGTCCAAGGTCTGTGCCTCCCTGCCCAGAGGCATCAAGGAGTGAGTCTTATTGCTATCAATTTGTTTCATGGCACACTCCACCACCACGGAGTGGTGCGGGAGCTGAGGCTTCTCAAACCCCAGGGCCTTCTGGATCCAGTGCATTAAGTCCAGCCACATGCTGACAAAGTATCGTGAGCGGGTTCTCCCACATCCGCATTTGTAGCCTCTGCAGAATCTGGTGCCCTGGAACTGTCATAGCCTGTTTCGGGGGCCGAAGGGTACAGCGTAATTACTCACCTGTAACAGGTGTTCTCCAGGGACAGCAGGAATCAGTCCTCACTTACAGAGCCTGCACAGAGCAATTCCCAAGCTTTCAAAGAAAGCTTTTGGGATTGCTGCCACACATGCGTGGTCCTCTTCCCACCCAAGGGTGCCATCATGCTCAGTCAGGTCCCTTAGCTCGACCCCTACCAAGCAGTTGGCAAGGGAAGGATAAAAATCCAGCAACTCATCAGGGGAGGCGGGAGGGTAGTGAAGACTGATTCCTGTTGTCCCTGGAGAACATCTGTTACAGGTGAGTAACTACGCTTTCTCCAGGAACAAGCAGGAAGTCAGTCCTCACTTATGGGACTCCCTAGCTACAGGCTACCGAACCTCTAACCAAAAAACGCCTCCACGAAGCTGTGAGCAGAGGCCGAAGCCCGAGTCTTCTGGTCCTCAGGGCAATGAAGGAGGGTCAGAGGGCAGGAGTGCTTATACCCCGAACAGGTTACGGAGTACAGCCTGGCCGGCACTGTCCCGGTGGGACTCCCTCTCCAGGCAGTAATGGGCAGCGAAGGTATTCGTGGAAGACCAGGTTACTGCCCAGCAGATGTCCATCAGGAGAACAGAACGCAGCTAGGACACTGAGGCTGCTTTGGCCCAGAACCCGTGTGCGGTGACTCGACGATCTAGTGGGATGCCTGCCTTCGCATGGGCAAAAGCGATGCAGTCCACCACCCAAACCCAGAGGGTGCGCTTGGTGACTGCCTGCCCCAGTCTATTGGGATCATAGGTCACGAAAAGCCAGTCAGACTTGCGATAAGTCTGGGTGCGCTGCAAATAAAAGACAAGGCCCGTTTTGCAGTCGAGGGTGTGGAGAGCCATCGACGCCTGGTCGGAGTGGGGCCTCGGGAAGAAGGTCGGCAGGATTATCTCTTGGTTGAGATGGAAGTCCAAAACGACTTTAGGCAGGAATTTAGGGTGGGTACGGAGGACCACCCTGTTCTGGCAAAACCTGGGATAAGGGACGCCAGCCATGAGAGCCTGGAGCTCACTGACTCGGCGGTCCGAGATCAGCACCGCCAGGAAGGCTACCTTCCAGGACAGGTGCCGGAGCGAACACATTGCCATTGGCTCAAAGGGTGGACGAGTGAGCTGTGTGAGTACCACATTCAGGTCCCACTCCGCCAGAGGACGCATGGGCGACTTGGAAAGCAGAAGACCCCGCATGAAATGGGAGACTAACAGCTCCCCCAAGAGGGGTTTTCCCCTCGATGGGGAGGTCATTCGCCGAGAGGACGCCCAAATAAACCCTGACAGAGTTTGAATTCAGTCCTTCTCTCGAGAGATGCAGGAGGTACTGGAGAACCCATCGAACAGGACACGAGAAGGGGTCGATCTGGCGCTCCGAGCACCAGACGGAGAAGCGTCTCCACTTAAAGGTGTAGGTTCACCTAGTGGAGTCCTTCCTCGAGGCGAGAAGGACTTCCTCGACCTCTTCCAGAAGGGCCAGAGAGGTAAGGGAGACCCGTTCAGCCACCAGGATGTGAGGGATAGGGAGGGTAGGTTCAGGTGCAGCACCCAACCCTCCAACTGTGTCAGCAGATCCCAGGCAGAGCCCAGGGGAACTGGAGGCTCCATCGATAGCTGGAGCAGGAGCAGAAACCAAGGCTGCCGAGGCAACGAGAATCAACGATGCCCCGTCCCGCTGAGCCTTGAAAAGAGTCCTGGTTTGATGGCAATTATCAACAGATATATGGAATAGCAATGGGGGTCATGGTAGCTCCCTTGATAGCCACGTTTTATATGGCACAGTTTGAAACACAATTTATCTATCCTTCAGATTGGTTTAAAAATATGCGAATGTGGTCAAGATTTCTCGATGACATTTTTTTCTTTTGGACGGACACAGAATCTAAATTAAATGATTTCTTTGAGTGGATTAATATTCAGTCAGAAGATTTAAAATTCACACCTAAATATCACAAAGATTTCATTGAGTTTTTAGATTTATACCTGACAAAAGATTTGGCTGGGGTAAAAACTACATTGTATCGGAAGGAAGTTCAACGAAGCGCTCTGTTACATTATACAAGCTATCATCCGGGACCCCTGCGGAGGGGATTACCAGTGGGGCAATTTATTAGATTACGACGTTTGTGCTCTACCATGGAAGAATTTAGAAAACAGGCACAACAATTTAAGAGATAGAGGATATCCGCTGAATATAATTAATCAGGCATACAAGAAAGCGAGATATAATCATACTGAATGGTGGGATTCCACATTGGAGGGTGTGGCTATACAACCGCAGGAGGAACAATCTTTTGTAGGTGTATTACCCTACATGCCACACTCGGTAGAGGTGTTAAAGATCTTAAAAAGCACTGGTCCATTTTATCATTACATGCTTGTTTTAATAAACCGTTAATGATAGCGTTCAATCAAAATCGCAGTATTGCAGATTGGGTAGTCCGAAATGTGGAAATGGATATGCAACCTACCATAAAGGGTCACTATGGATGTCAAGAATTGACTTTTGTGAATTGACATTAGAGGGTTCTAACTGGGAACATCCAGTACAACGTTGGGTGATATATAGTAGATTTCACACCACATGTCAGACTGCCTTTGCGGTTTATTGTTAATTTGTCCATGTAACAAAATCTACATTGGTAGAGCTTCAAGACCCATGAAAAAAATGACTGCAAGAACATCGATCATGTATAACTACGGAGGTTTTGTCAGCTCCAGTAGTTCTACATTGTAAAGAGCAAAATCATGTATTTGGAGATCTGCGGTGGAGAATTTTGGATCATGTACCAGTAAACGTGAGAGGAGGTGATAAGAGAGTTTTGGTTGCAATACCGTGAACAATATTGGAACTACACTTTAAATTCAATAATACCCAATGGGTTAAATTCTTCCTTGGTTTGGTGGAGTATTCTATGAAGCTTATGACGGTGTAAGAGGCGAAGCCATTTACCTATTGGTCACCAATTGGGTTGGTCAACCCCCTTAGGGGGAGTTAAAAGTTGATAACAGATCATTTGTATCACAGAAATGCAATGAAGTTTGAAGAAGGGCCAGGAGGATCTATGGTCCGAAACACAACGTTGGGTTACGTGGAAGCATTGCATTTAGAGGAGCGTTTATGGCTGTCGGAGCTGGATTACCACATTTAGAAGATTACTTTGAAGAGAGTTACATGGACTGTAGCTGATGGTGGTTAAGATCACGGGTTCTCTTCTTCATTGAGGAAAAGACGCCAGGATTGAGGTTACCAGCTTTAAGTCTTGTGATAAGAAAAACGCCATGGTTTCATGGCTCATCCTAGGTGGATTGTATTTGTGGTTCTGCTATGATCTCCGAACAGCTAAGTTGTTGTTGTTGTTGTTAAGTGCCGTCGAGTCGGAGTCGACTCATGGCGACCCTCTGGATAGCTATCCTAAATTATGTTCGGTCTTCAGTCAGGCGGCTCATTGTTGACAGACTGGTACCCGTGGCTGCTGTTATTGTATCGATCCATCTCATTGCTGGCCTTCCTCTTTTGCGTTGACCTTCTATCTTGCCAAGCATAATGTCTTTCTCTAATGATCTCTCTCTTCGCATGATGTGTCCAAAGTATGAAAGTCGAAGTCTTGTCATCTGAGCTTCTAAAGAAAGCTTAGGTTTGATCTCCTCTAGTACCGACTGGTTTGTTCTTCGGGCAGTCCATGGTATACACAGTATTCGCCGCCAGCACCATAATTCAAAGGCATCAATTTTCTTCCTATCTTTTTCACTGTCCAGCTTTCACATCCATATGATGTTATTGAAAATACCATGGGCTTGAACAAGTCGAATCTTTGTATGGAGAGAGACATCTCTGCTCTTGAGAATCTTATCTAGGTCTTTCATAGCCATTCTGCCAAGAGCAATGCGTCGTCTGATTTCTTGACTGCTTGTTGCTTCTTTATTGATAGCTGATCCAAGTAGGTTAAAGTTGTTCACAATTTCAATTTCTTCTCCTTCAACGATGAACCTGTTGATTATGCCACTTGTCATGATCTTTGTCTTCTTTACATTAAGGTGCAGGCCCATTTTGAGACTATGTTCTTTGATTGTGAGAAGCAAATGTTTCAGATCATCTTCACTTTCAGCCAGTAATGTGGTATCATCAGCATAGCGAAGGTTGTTGATGAGTCTTCCACCAATCTTCACAACTCTGTTGTCTTCATACAATCCTGCTTCTCTGATGATTTGTTCTGCATATAAATTAAACAGGTAGGGGGAAAGTATGCAGCCTTGTCTTACACCTTTGCTTATTTTAAACCATTCTGTTTCTCCTTGTTCCGTTCGAACTGTTGCTTCTTGATCAATGTACAGATTGCGCAAGAGAACGATCAGGTGTTCTGGTATATCCATGCTTCTTAATGTGGCCCAGAGTTTCTCATGGTTTACACAGTCAAAAGCCTTGCTATAGTCGATAAAGCACAAATAGATATCCTTTTGGTATTCTTTAGTCTTTTCAAGGATCCATCTCACATCCGCAATGATGTCTCTCGTTCCTCGCCCTTTCCTGAACCCTGCTTGCACTTCAGGTAGTTCTTGTTCCAGGTATGGTTGTAGTCTCTTTTGAATAATCTTCAGTAGAATCTTGCTGGCATGTGGGATCAGAGCGATTGTGCGATAATTTTCACAGTCAGTTGGATCACCTTTCTTTAGTATTGGTATAAACACAGATCTTTTCCAGTCAGTTGGCCATGATGTTGTCTTCCATATTTCTTGGCAGAGCCTTGTGAGTACGGTAACAGCTGCATCAGATTGCTGCAATACTTCTATGGGAATGCTATCAATGCCTGGTGCTTTGTTCTTTGATAAGGCTTTCAATGCTGCTTCAACTTCTTCTTTCATCACCAATGGTTCCCGATCATAAGGTACAGGTTGAAACGGCTGTTGGTCCATTTGATCTTTATCATATAAAAGCTCTATATATTCCTTCCACCTTTTCTTATCTTCTCAGCATCATTCAACATAGAACCTTGAGCATCTTGTAACATTCCAATTCGAGGCTGGAACTTTTTCTTTAACTCTCGTAGCTTTAGGAAAGCCGATCTTGTTCTTCCTCTAATAGTTTCTGCTTCTATTTCCTTGCAAGTGTCATTGTAGTACTTTTCCTTGTCCTGTCTTGCTGCACGTTGGAAATCTCTGTTGAGTTCTGCGATTGTCTTTCTTTCTCCTCTGGCTTTAGCTTCTCTGCGTTTCTGGGCAATTTTCAGAGTTTCTTCCGTCATCCATTTTGGCCGTTTTTGCTTTTTCACCTTTTGTAGAGACTTCTCGCTTTCTTCCAACACAACCTTCTTGATGTCATTCCATAATTCTTCCGGAGCTCTGTCATTTGTATCTAAAGCAGCAAATCGATTTTGCAGGCAGTCTTTAAATTCCAGTGGTATATTCTCAAGGTCATATTTTGCTGCATTCATGAGTGGTTTGCTCTTTTTCAACTTTAGCTTGAGTTTGCATACTAGTAGTTGATGATCTGTACCACAGTCAGCTCCAGGTTTTGTCTTTGTTGATGTTACAGAGCTTTTCCATCGTTGACTTCCACATATGTAGTCAATTTGATTTTTATATAATCCATTCGGTGAAGTCCATGTGTACAGTCGCCGCTTGTGTTGCTGGAAGGGTGTTTGAGATGAATAGATCATTGGTCTTGCAGAATTCTATCAGTCTTTCTCCAGCTTCATTTCTGTTGCCAAGTCCATATTTTCCAACTACTTTGCCTTCTTCTTTGTTGCCAACTTTTGCGTTCCAGTCACCCATGACTATCAGAATATCCTGTTTGCATGTTCTGTCAATTTCAGCTTGTACTTGTTCATAGAACTCTTCAATTTCATTCTCTTCTGCAGCTGTTGTTGGGGCATATACTTGAATTATAGTTATGTTGATAGGCAATCCTTGTAGACGAATAGAGATTAAGCGTTCGCTGACTGCATTGTATTTCATTACAGTTCTTGCAAGTTTCTTCTTTATTATAAATGCAACACCATTTCTTCTTTGTCTTTCATTTCCAGCATAGTAGACCATGTGATCATCTGATGCAAAGTGCCCCATGCCAGTCCATTTCAGTTCGCTGACACCCAACAGATCAAGCTGTACACGTTCCATTTCTTTCTTGACCACCTCCAACTTCCCTTGGTTCATGCTTCGTACGTTCCATGTTCCAATGTGTAGGACATCTTTACAGCTTCTGACTTATTTCATGCGCAGCTACATCAGCAGTCAGACTTCCCGAGGGCTTTGATCCAACCACATCATAAATGCTGGCTTTACTCTGAAAAGTCTTCAGCTCTTCCCCAGTAGCTAGTTGAGTGCCTTCTGACCTGGGGGTCTCATCTTCCAGCACCATAGCACAATTTGGGTTTTCATGACAAGATACAGAAGTAGATTGCCGGGCCTTTCTTCCGCGCAGTTTAAGTTTGGTGTTGTTGCCGTTGTCACAAAAATGTGATCCTCCGCCGTCAACACTGTCCCATTCTGCTGCTGCCCAGATGGGTGGTTTGTCTTGGTCTGGCATCTCAGCTGAGACCAGTCCATCTTGGGAGACCCTGCAATCTACTTCTGTATCTTGCCATGAAAACCCAATGGATAGTTACAACAAAACAAATTGTGCTATCTCTCACTTGGTTTGCAGCTTGTCGTGCTGTGAGGGCTTGCGTGCATCAGTGATGCTGAGAGCGAACAGCTAAGTACAACTTACAAATTACATTACAGATTGATTTCTATTAAGGTACATAAACGTTGTTACCGACTGGTGAAACTGAGAGGTTGAATGTATCCCTTAGGGACAGTTTAGGGTTGCGTCCCTATTAAAATAATAAAAAGGAACAGGACCCACGAGAGGTTGTTTTTCAACTTCATGGAGCCAGTTCCGACAAAAATAGGTTAGAATGTTGGTTTATTTCCTTTAGTATGGATTGATATTGATGTGGGAAATAAAGTTTAGGTTCAATATAGTTGATAGCTGAAGAGAGTCCTAGCAATGAGGGGGGTAAGGAGGGAATGCATAGAGAAGGCTGAATGACCAGTCCAGGAGAAATGCATCAGGGGCCCTCCATGCACAGGTACAGCACCGGCCTGCAAAAGCGGGGGAGCTGCACGTTCTGGGGACTGGCAAAGAGGTCAATCGCCGGAATCCCCCAGTGGAGAAACAGCCAGTCTGCTACTATGGGATCCAGCTGCCATTCGTGGGAGCGAAGGATTCTGCTGAGTCTGTCCGCCAGGCCATTCTCCTGACCCAGGAGGTATGTCGCCTTGAGGGACATCCTCTGCCGGACAGCGAAAGAGCAGATGAGGACCGCTTCCCGCAGAGGGAGCGCAATCCCATGCCTCCCTCCTTGTTGATGTAGAATATCGCTAGACAGTTGTCGGTCTGCATGAGAACCGACCTCCCGCCAAGGTGTTCCTTGAAGGCCCTCGAATTGTCCGGAGTTCGAGCAGTTTATTTGCTGCTGAGACTCCTCAGGTGACCATTGCCCTTGCATGCAGAGTGGCCCGCAGTGGGCTCCCCACCCTAACAGGGAAGCAACTGTCAGCACCACGTCGTGCTGCGAGGCCTGAAAGGGCAAACCCCGCAGGAGGTTGCGTGGATTTTGCCACCAGCTCAGGGACAAGCAGAGGTCTGGAAGAACCCCGACGGGGTCCCTGAGGTGTCTGAGGGACTGGCTCCATTGGGCACCGAGACACCATGTGCAGGCAAGCGTGGGGAACCAAATGCATGGTCGAGGCCATGTGGCCCAGGAGACGTAGCATGGTCTGAGCGGTGACCTGGGGAGCGCTTTGGACGCGAGCTGCTAGAGCTCGGAGGTGGGTGGAGCAATCCACCGCTAAGAAGGCGGTCGCCTACTGAGTATCAAGATGCACCCTGATAAACTAGAGAGCCTGCACCGGCTCGAGGTGAGACTTCAGGTAGTTGACCAAGAACCCCAAGCTTTCCAAGAGGAGGACAGCGCGCGACATCGCTCACCGAGCCTCCTCGACCGAGGAGCTCGTAACGAGCCAGTCATCGAGGTAGGGAAAGACCGGCATGCCCTGATGCCGAAGGAAAGCGGCAACCACGATGAGGCACTTTGTGAAGAATCGTAGGGCAGACGCAAGGCCGAAGGAGAGCACCCTTTACTGGAAGTGCTCTCCCTGCACCCTGAAACGCAGATACTGCCTGTGTTGGGGGTGGATTAAGATGTGGGCATAAGTGTCCTGTAGATCCAAGGAGCATAGGCAGTCACCCTGCTGGAGGAAGGGCAGCAGAACACCAAGAGATAACATCTTTTCTCCGGGAACAAGCAGGAAGTCAGTCCTCACATATGGGTGACGTTGGTGCTGACGGAGCCCTCGTGAGGAGCAAATCCCCAGCTTTCAGAGAAAGCCTTTGGGAGTCGCCACCACGCATGCATGGTCCTCTTCCCGCCCAAGGGTGCCATCTTGCTCAGTCTCCTTTTTTCCGTGGAGCCCTTTGGATGTAGCCCATAGTGTCCCCGAAAAAAGTTTATTTTTTTTTCTTGTTTCCTTCAACCAGTCGACACCGGTACCTCTTTCCACCTTCGGCTCGTACACCGGTATCGAGTCCGTCTCTCTTTTCAGTTTTTGTCAGTTTTGACTTGTGGCGTTCATGCATTTTTTCTTTTCACTTGCAGCCCGGGTCTTCGATCTTGCAGACGGTCTGTGGCCCGTGTAGGAAAATGTCCTCCAAGGCCCTGAAGAGCCGCCAGCAGCAGCATGATAGGAATTTCTCTGAGTACGAGGCCTCCATGTCTCGGGGGGAACATTCCGAGCCCGAGCAGAATCGAGGATCCTCGGAAAGGGGGTCTCCCTCGAGGGAACACAAGAGGAAGAAAAATCCTCGAAGGCAGCATCTCTGGATGGACCCGAGTGACCCAGCTCTTCCCAAGGCCTATTGCGTAGCCCCGAGCGCCGGCCCAGATCTTTGGAGAAGGAGCGCTTAGCTAAGGTTCCTCGTTGGGAGACGGATCAGCTGAGGCAAGTACCCACTGTACTCATCAAGGACTCCCCTCCGGGAACTGTGTTGGGGCCCGAGCCGGCGGCTGCAGAGCCTTGCAGACTCAAGTCCAGAATGGAGGCTTTGGAATGCAATTTCACTGCCTTCATGGAGAAGCAGCGAGCGCTGATAGCCTGCTTGTCTGGTTCCTCCGCCCCGACCACCGAGCCCTCAACATCAAAGTCGACTACGGAGGCTGAGCTGATCCTCGAGGCCTTTTGGACTCGAGTCGATCATCGGATGAGGTCTCACTCAGCCTCCCGTTCGAGATTGAGGTCATCACCGCCGAGCCTGCTGGCGTAGGGGCGGTCGGCGCCGGGGCCCTCGATGCCTGACGAGCCCCTCGATTCCTCCTCGGAGGCATCGGCATGGGAAATTGAAGACAAGGAGTCTCTGGATACACTTTGACATAGAGATGTCCCTTCCGATTCCCCAGTATCTGAGCCTCAGAGAAGGTCCCCTCTGGAGGACATGAGGTTCTTGGACTTCGTGCAGTGAGGGATTCCCTGGGCGGGGCCTCGTACTGAAGAATATCGAGTTCTTCAGCACGAGGGTCTCTCTCAGCCTGGGTGACCAGGTTGAGGGCCCGAGCCATGTCCCGAACAAACACCAAAAAGGAGGTGTCCTCGGGCGGTGAAAGCTGCTGGAGCCCAGGAGGCGAAGAAGTCGATGGCACCGTTGGCGCAGCAGGAACCGGCCTCGGCCCCGAACCCGGGGGCGGCGCTTCCCCCCGTGACTGGAGCGAATCCGCGGCCGCCGGAGGGCAGGGGCCAGCGGTCTCTGCTCTGCGCTGCGGGAAAGGACAGGGGCCGATCCCGAGACGTGCCGTGGCCAGGCTTTCAAGACTGGACAACGACTCCAGGCTGGGCATCGAACCGAGCGAGGAGATCGACTCCTTCCTCGAGGCCCACGGCGGGAATCCCGGAGCGCGGATCGTAACCGCGTCGACCGGTGCCGCGAGCATCAAGGGCCCCCGAGGACGGTGCTCGGAGGAGAGTGGGTCATCTGACGCCGGCGCCGATGTCGATCGGCGGACACTGCCCGGTGCCGGGCTCCCTCTCGAACCCGTCCGACCCGGAGAGAAATCCTTCTGGGGCATACGGCCCGTCCCCAAGGGGACCCCGGTCACCCGACGATGAGTCCCTGCAGGGGGGGGGGGGAGTGCAAAGCCCCTGTGCCGACGTCAGGGTACCGTTTCGGGGCGGCGCAGACCCAGATTGGGTCGAAGCGGTCGAAGACCCCGAGGCCCCTTCTCTAGGAAAGGGCGGGGCCCTCGACGGCCGCGTCGATGCCGGGGAGCCGCCCGTGTGCTGGCCGACATACCCCGAGGTCCCCGGGGAAGGTCGATGGCGGTCCCTCGTGCTCGACGCTCCTGCCGTCGCCGGTGGAGCGGCGCCGCTCGAACCTGGTACCACCCTTGCACAGGGCTGGGATACCGGCGACCCAGCGTGGGTCGAAGCGAGCGGCCCCGAGGGGAGGGAGGCCAGATGACCATCCCGGCGCGGGGCGGAACCACCGACGCCCGCGCCCTCGAAGCGGGTATTACCTCCGCGCATGACCTGAATGTAGGGCCGTCAGACAGTGTCGAGTCGATCGGCCCCCGAGGTGCCGAGGGCAGCGGCTGGCGATCCCCGGTGGGGAGCGGGTCACTCGACACCGACGGGTCGGCACCGCCCAAAGCGGATACCACCCCCGTAGGAACGCCATACCAGCGCAAGTCGGTCGGCCCCGGAGGCGCCGAGGACCGCAGCTGCCAATCCCCGGTGAGGAGCGGAACGCTCGACACCGACGCCGAGGGGTCGGTACCGCCCGAAGCGGGTACCGCCCACGCGCATGGCAGTGCTGGAGGAATGCCAGGCTGGACTGAGTCGATCGGCCCCGGAGGCGCCGAGGACAGCAGCCGACGATCCTCGGTGAGGAGCGGAGCGCTCGACACCGACGCCGGGGGCTCAGTACCACCCGGAGCGGCTACCACGCCCGAGCATGGCTTGGATGTAGGGAGGTCAGACCCGGTCGAGTCGATCGGCCCCGAAGGCGCCGAGGACACCGGCTGACGATCCCTGGCGAAGAGTGGAACACTCGACGCCGATGCCGGGGAATCGGCACCGCTCGAAGCGGGTACCTCCCTCGGGCATGGCTCGGGAATGTTCTGTGAGGAGCGAACCTCAGGAACATCCCGAAACCCCGTAAATGCTTTGGAGCCCGAGGACTCCCGCCGGGGTATATCAGCCAAGGAGGACTTGAGGGGTTGGCCGGAGCCGTCGCCATGCCGCGCATGAGACTCGCCCCTCAAGACTCGGCAAGTCTTAACAGACTGTTGTGTGGTTACCTGATCCTGGAGAGAAGAACAACCCGACGACCGCGCCTTGGGCACAAAGACGTCGTCGAGGGATACCCGAAAGAGGGAGGGTCTTCTCCCGACACTGTAGCCCGGGGAATCCGGGGAAAAAAGGGTCAGGCCCCAAACAGGAGAGGCACCAGGCATTGGAGTCCACGTAGAAAATTAAGTCCCCGCCGTGAGGCTGGGGGGAAGAAGGCTCCATGCCCCGGTCCTCAGCGCCCGGAGGGGGCAATGAAAATTAAATGAAAAATAATTAAAAGAAAGAAAGAAAAAGGGGGCACGGAGGTGCCACCGTCGGCAGGAAAGCCGCAACTACAGAAAAAAGGAAAAATTTCTGCAGTGGCAGGAGGGACGTCCTGCCTGCTCCGCGGAAAACGAAAAACTGGGGAGAGGCAGTAGGAAGGGCGGGAAGCCACCGCGCAGGTGCGGGGGATGCTCCCAAAGGCTTTCTGATTAGATGCTGGGGAGCATTCCCGTGCGGGCTCTGTCGGCGACGTCTCCCACGTGTGAAGACTCATTCCTGCTTGTTCCTGGAGATTGTAAATAAAATAAATAAATAAAAAGTCAAAGGCCTTGTGGAGGCTGAGACTGCTGAGACGGTTGAAGCTTAGCAGTCTTTGCTTTCCTTTGTTTAGGTGGTTGCTGACATTTCCGGACAGGTTGACCTGCAGAGCGTCCCTGCTGCGAATAAGCAGGATAAAACCTTTTCTTTTTGGAAAAGAATGGGTTTTTTTAAAGATTTCTTTCTTGCAGGATCAGCTGTGGCCTTGGATAATCTATCCAAGGTGGAGTTGTCAGCATCCAACTCATTGGCTTTTTCTTGCCAATCTTTGCCAAACAGGTTCTCACCAGTACAAGGAATATTGCCCAGTTTGTCTTGTACCCAGAGCTCCAAATCAGATGCCTGGAGCCAGGCAATTCTACGTGCACCTATGGCAATGGCAGAGGTTCTGCTTATGCACTCAAAACAGTCAAAAGCTGCACGGTTGACAAATTTAGAAACATCCTGGGCATGTTTGACCAATATGAGAAAATCCTGCCTTCTATCCTCAGGAAGAAGAGGGCTCAAAACCTCAATCTCCTGTGACTTCCTTCAGGAACATTCCCATATATAAAATATAGGAACTGATCCTGGCAGAAATCATGGAAGCTTGGAAACTACGACGTCCAAAAGCATCCAAAGTTCTGCAATCATGTCCTGGAGGATTAGAGGCATGCCTCTTTGCACTCTTGATCCTTCTCATAGCTGATTCCACTACAATAGAGTGGTAAGGAAGCTGAGTCTTCTGGAAACCAGGACAAGGGGGACTCGATACATAGTATCCAGTCTACGAGAGTGAGGAGAGGTGGTAAGAGGCGTCTCCCACATTCTTAGCATGAGATCATGCAAGATCTCATGGATGGGCAAAGTAGCTGCCTCCTTAGGAGCTTTGGGATATTGTAAAATTTCCAATTCCTTTGCTCTGGGCTCTGTTTCATGAGCCACAGTAATGGACAGACATCGAGCCACCTCTGATGAAGGCCTGAAAGGAAATGTCCTCTGGAGGAGACATCCTGCGTTTAGGGGAGGAAGGCTCCTCTGGGAGAAGTATTCCCGTACCGACAGCACTGTCAGAATCCTCAGATTCCTCTGAGGACTCGAAGTACCTTCTGTCCGGATGCTCTTGAAGAGCCCGATACCCGTACCAACCAAAGTCGGTACCGGGGAAAATTGGTACCGGTGTATCGGTACCGGAAGGCATTGCATGACTGGGTGCCGGCAATGCGGACACTAATGTCGATGCTGTCGGTACCGGTGCCGGAGTCGGTGCCGGTTGAACTGTCTGACGCGGTTCCGAGGGTGTCGATGCCGCAAGGAGAGCCGCCAGACTGCGTTCAATAGCCAGGAACCTCTGGTCTATCGACGCTGCCGATGCCTGGATGTCGGTACCGGAGAAAACAGCCGGTACCCCAGAGCATGGCACCAGTAGTTCTGCCGAGGTCGAGGCCTCGAGAACATCCTGGAGCCCCGATAATGCTTTGGAAGCCAAAGCCTCCTGCCGGGGCAAATTTGCTGGTGCAGAATCCTCAAGGGCACCACCAGAGGCATCTCGATGCTTAGAAGGAGATCTACCCTTTGAGGACCGGCTAGACTTATGTTTAGTTAGAGTAGTTACTCACCTGTAACAGGTGTTCTCCAGGAGCAGCAAGAATCAGTCCTCACTTATGGGTGACATCGACGTCGATGGAGCCCCCGTGCGGAGCATTTCCCCAGCTTTCTAAGAAAGCCTTTGGGAATACTGCACGCATGCGCAGTCCCCTTCCCGCCTAAAGGTGCCATCTTGCTCAGTCTAATGACATAGTTTATTTTTACACTTTTTGTGCTGTATTTTAGCTATGTACAACTGCAACTCCGAGGGGAGGAGGGAGGGATGTGAGGACCGATTCCTGCTGCTCCTGGAGAACACCTGTTACAGGTGAGTAACTACTCTTTCTCCAGGAACAAGCAGGAAGTCAGTCCTCACTTATGGGACTCTCCAGCTTCAGGCTACCGGGGTCCCAGAGCTGAAAAATGAGCTCCCTCTAGCCGCAGCATCAGAGAAAGGATTTCACTGAAACATACCCCCCACCAGTAGCCCAACCAGAGGGCTGGAGGGAAGGAGTTGCCTAAACCTCAAAGAGATTCCGGAGCACTGCCTGACCGAAAGCACTGTTCCTACGGGACTCCCTTTCAAGGCAGTAATGGGCTACAAAAATCTGGCTTGAGGACCAAGTTGCAGCCCTACAGATGTCTGCCAACGGTACAGAGCGGAGATGAGCTACTGAGGCAGCCATTACCCTGACACGGTGGGCCATGACCCGACCCTGCAAGGGAAGGTCAGCTGCCCTGTAAGCCCAGGTGATACAGTCAGCCACCCAGATGGACAAGGTACGCTTGGAGACAGGTAACCCCACTTTATTAGGGTCAAAAGATACGAAGAGCTGAGTAGCCCTCCTGTGTCCCTGCGTACGTTCAAAGTAGAAGGCTAAGGCCCTCCTACAGTCCAGGGTATGCAGGACTGTCTCAGTCCGGCTGGCATGGGGCCTAGGGAAGAATGTCGGAAGAACCACCTCCTGGTTGAGGTGGAAAGAGGAGACAACCTTTGGGAGGAACTTAGGATGAGTCCGAAGGACTACCCTGTTCCTATAGAAGCGAGTATAAGGCCTGTCACAGACCAGGGCTTGAAGCTCACTTACTCGCCTGGCCGAGGTCAGAGCCACTAGGAATAGAGTCTTCCAAGAAAGGAAGCGCAGGGGGCATCGGCTCAAAAGTTCGGCGAGTCAGTTGCTGCAAGACCACATTCAACTCCCACTCAGGGGCCGATGGACGGAGAGGAGACTTGAGCAAGAGCAAGCCTCTGAGAAACCTGGACATCAAGGGGTGACCCGACAAAGAGTGTCCCTCCACCAGTGAGTGGTGAGCTGCCAGAGCAGAGAGGTGGACCAGAACAGAATTAGACTTAAGGCCCTGATTGGACAAGTGCAGCAGGTACTGAAGCACTACTGGTACAGTGCAAGCGAAAGGATCTTCCTCGCGCTGCTGACACCACAAGGAGAACCTTCTCCACTTCAGGGCATAGGTTTTCCTGGTGGACTGCTTTCTAGAGGCCAAGACCACCTCTTACACTTCCTGAGGCAGGCCCCAGAGAGCCAACAATACCCTTGCAGCCTCCAGGCCATCAAATTGAGAGATTTGAGATTGGGGTGCAGAAGAGAACCCTGATCCTGAGAGAGAAGATCGGGTTGCAACCCCAGAGGCAGTGGTGTTTCCACTGCTAGTTGAAGCAGAAGGAACAAGGGCTGCCTCGGCCACCTGGGAGCTACTAGAATTACCGAGGCCTTGTCCCTTAGAATCTTGAACAAGGTTCGGGCCACCAGAGGTGTGGGAGGTAACGCATGCAGAAGGCCCTGGGACCACAAAATCAGGAAGGCATCCGCTGTAACCTCAGGGGATGCGGATGCCTGGAACAGAACCTGGGTAGCTGCTGGTTCAGGGGACTGGCAAAGAGATCTACGGACAGAAGTCCCCATTTCAGGAAAATTTTCTGAACCACCAATGGGTGCAGTTGCCACTCGTGAGGCTGCAGAACCCTGCTCAACCTGTCTTCCAGGAAGTTCTCCTGGCCGGGGAGATAAACAGCCTTGAGAAACATGTTGTGTTTGAGAGCAAAAGAACAAAGGGCCTGTGCCTCCTGACACAGGAGCCTGGACCCCGTGCCTCCCTGTTTGTTCACATAGAATATAGCCACTTGATTGTCCATCTGAACCAGAACAGACTGGTGAGCCAAGGCGTGAGAGAAGGTTTTGAGGGCCAAGCGAATAGCCTGGAGTTCCAGAAGGTTGATTTGCTGTGTGGCCTCCCATGGAGACCACAGGCCCTGGGTGCACCTGTCCAAACAATGTGCACCCCAGCGCTGTAAGGAGGCATTGGTCGTCAACACCACTGTGGAAACAGGCACCTGAATAGTCACCCCCTGTAGTAAGATGGGGGGGAGTAGCCACCACTGTAGGGAGTCCAGGAATGGTTTGGACACCCGCACTTTGTCTGTGAGGCTTCCTGTGGCTTGCTTCCACTGAGTTCGGAGACACCATTGTACAGGCCTCATGTGGAGGTGAGCATTGGGGGTCACATGCACCGTCGATGCCATGTGGTCCAGGAGCCTCAGACAGAGTCTGGTGGAGACCTGTGGCCTGCTCAGAAACTGGTTTGCCAACTCTATGAGTCTTTGGGCCCTGTCTTCTGGCAAGTAAGCCTTTGCTTGCAGGGAGTCCAACCTTGCCCCTATGAACTCTAGATTCTAGGAGGGGAGCAAAGGGGATTTTGCAAAGTTTATGACAAAACCTAGGTGTTGAAGGAGGGAGACAGTTCTGAGGGTGGCTTGCCTGGCCTCCTGGGAAGTCTGACCCCTGGTGAGCCAGTCGTCCAGGTAGGGGAAGATAAAAACACCCTGATTCCTTAAGTAGGCCGCCACCACCGCCAAGCACTTTGTAAAGACCCTTAGGACGGAGAATAGGCCAAAGGGCAGTACTCTGTACTGGTAATGGTTTCCTCCCACCATGAACCTGAGGTACTTTCTGTGGTCTGGATGAATGAGGATGCGAGTGTACGCATCCTTTAGATCTAAGGAGCATAGCCAATCTCCCTGCTGGAAGTAGGGCAGAAGTGTTCCAAGAGTAAGCATCTTGAACCTTTCTTTCTCCAAGAACTTGTTGAGATTCCTGAGGTCGAGAATAGGCCTGAGGCCACCGGTACTCTTTGGTACGAGGAAGTACCTGGAGTAGAACCCGTGACCTTGCAGGTGGGGAGGTACCGGCTCCACCGCCTGGTCTAGAAGCAGACCTTGAAGTTCTTGAAGGAAGAGGTCTGTGTGTAGAGGAGGTCTGGGAGGCTCTCCTGGGAAGTAGGTAGGAGGCAACTGCTGGAAATGGAGCATATATCCCTTGTGGATTATGCTTAATACCCAAGCATCCCCTGTAATGGGTGACCACTTGTGGGCAAACAGGACTAGACGACCTCCTGTGCAGAAAGTGGACAGCAGAGGTGGAAAGGCTATGCTGTGGGAGTCAAAAAACCCCTCCCTGCTGAGTGGGAGCAGGAGCCGGAGGCTTGGGGGTCTTCTGTCTACGGGGCCCATGTCCCTGCCCCTTGGCCTGCTGACCCTGCTGGGGAGCTGGGGAGGCCTGGTACTGAGGGAAGGTTTGTAGGCAGCCGCCTTCCTCGGGTAAAAGGACTTCTTACCCGAGCCCTTCTTCCTCTGAGAAGGGGCAGACGTTTTTCTAGACAGCCTTGTCCTTGTCAGGTGCTCGGTTTCAAGCTCAGCCGCCTTCTCGGCCATGGGGTTGCCAAAAAGGTTCTCACCTCGGCAAGGGACATCGACCAACTTGTCCTGCACCCAGGTCTTGAGGTCCAATGACTGCAACCATGCCTGGCGTCGGGCCCCGATGCCGGCTGCTGCTACACGGGCCGAAGCCTCGAAGCCATCGTAGGCCGCTCGGGATATGAACTTTGAGCATTCCCGGATTCCCAAGGACAAGGTCTGGAACCTCTGCAAAGGTTCCCCGGAGAGGCCAGCAGAGAACCCGGCAAGCTCCTTCACCAGGTCTCGTAAGTACATGCCCATGTACAGCTGGTAAGACTGGACACGGCAAGCATCGAGCCCTGGAAGCACTTTCTGCCGAAAGCATCCAGGTTCTGGGCCTCCCTGCCGGGAGGCACCACAGAGTGCATCTTCTGGCTTTTCAGACGATGCATGGCCGATTCCACCACCATGGAATGGTGCGGCAGCTGCGCCTTCTGGAAACCAGGGCTCTTACGGAGTCGATAGATAGAATCGACCCGCTTGCTCAAAACCGGCGCCGAGGCCGGTATCTCCAACATCCGGAGGAGGAGTCGTTCCAGCATTGGAGGAACAAGCACAGTAAAGGACTCCTTCGGAGGAGAGTCATACTGGAGGGCCTCGAGCTCTTCGGCTCGAGGCTCCTCCTCGGGGTCCGCGGGAATCGCCAAAGCCTTGGCCATGTCCCTGACGAGCTCCGAGAACCTGGTGTCCTCCGGGGGGACACACCGAGTCTGAAAAGTATCGGGGGACTCCTCATCCTCCGTCTCCCACGCGGACTCATCCGAAGAGGAGTCGGGGGGCTCCAACCGCGCGGGCCTCGGTGGCACCCGCCCCGACACCCTCAGTTCCGAGTGGGAGGTCGAGGGTGACCGTGACCGAGGACGGCTTCGAGCCTTCATGGTCTCGAGTATCGGCTCGGTCTCCGGGGTCGTCTTAGACGTCGATGTCCCGGTGGTCGGGACAGATGCACCAGCGAAGCTGGCCATCAGTACCTGCTGCTGATCCATGAAGACAGACAATCTGCACTCCAAGGCTGTCAGCCTGAGTCCAAGCTCAGGAGACTCAGCAGCCACCGACTCGGGCCCCGGCCCTGGCGGCAGCGCCGGGCCCGACGTCAGCTCCCTTAGGAGAAGAGTCCACGAGGACCACAGGACTTATGTGTCCGGCGAGCTCCAGCTCCACATGAGGCATCTTGGACGGCTTCTCCTGCTCCATGGGCCTGGGACGGCGATCCGAGACCTGGTGCCCAAGGAACTAGGGACCTCTTCCGATGCCACCCTCATGAGCTGTTTCTTCCTCTTACGTTCCCGATCGGGGGACCCCCTGTCCGAGGAACCCCGGCGATGCTCGGGGTCAGACTCCCGAGACGTCGAGGCCTCGGACGAGGTCCGGGCCCAGCCAGAGGCAGAGTCAGAAAAAAATCCGTTCTTTCTGATGCTGGCGGCTGCGTAGTGCCTTGCTGGACATTTTACCACACAGGCCACAGATCATAGGATCATGATCTGGGCCGAGGCACCGAAGGCAGCAGTCGTGTGTGTCGGTGAGAGACATCAGTTTCTTGCACCGATCACACTTCTTGAAACCACTGGAAGCCATCAGGGAAAAAAGGGCCCCCACGAGGTCAAAGGACCGGCTTGCCAGGGAAAAAGCAAAAAGGGCGCGAACGCCAGTCACGAAGGGCAAAAAACGAAAAACAGAAGACGGGCTCGATACCGGTGTTCTGGACCCGGCGTCGAACTGGAGAAAAAACACGATGAAATCGCAAGAAAAAAAGTCAATTTTTTCCGGGTGACAGGGACAGACATCCAGTGGGCTCCACGGAAAAAGAAAGACTGAGCAAGATGGCACCTTTAGGCGGGAAGGGGACCGCGCATGCATGCAGTATTCCCAAAGGCTTTCTTAGAAAGCTGGGGAAATGCTCGACGTCGATGTCACCCATAAGTGAGGACTGACTTCCTGCTTGGTCCTGGAGAAACCTGAGATCCACGGGAGGAAGACGAAGCCCTGGAAGACGTCGATGCCACCAAGGCTGCATCAGAGGGAAATAGGGTACTGAGCTTGGCAGCTCGGTTCTGTCGACCTCTCTTGGACATCATGGCACAGGCCATACATTCCGTGATGGAGTGGTCAGGACCTAAACATTTAAGACACCACTCATGGGTGTCGGTGACGGAGATGGTACTACCACACTTGGTGCACTTTTTAAAACCCGAAGCGGGTTTTTCCATTATGGAAAAAATTTTGGGCCTAAGGCCCAAAATGGCGTGTGCACCTGGAAAAATGGGAAAAAAAATACTACTTTTTTTTTTTTAAAGAAAAGAAAGAAAGAACCACCTGCGGTACCGGTAAAGCGTCGAGGAAGGCAGACGTGACCACAAAAAAGAAGGGCAATAAGGAACATTTTCTGCGGTGACAGGAACGACGACCTGCTGGCTCCGTGGAAAACAAAGGCACTAGTGTCAGAAAGGCCTTACACCAGATTCTATAGGAACCAGGTGGTGCTTCGCACGCACCCCAAGTTCCTTCCGAAGGTGGTCTTCTCGTTCCAGCTCAACCAGGAGGTGGTCCTGCCTACCTTTTTTCCCAAGATGCATGCCAGTCGGGCAGAGACGGTTCTGCATACCCTGGACTGTAAGAGGGCATTGGCCTTCTATATCCAGTGTACGCAAGCGCATCGGAAGGCTTCTCAGCTTTTCGTATCCTATGACCCCAGTAAGCTGGGGGTAGCGGTATCAAAGCATACGCTGTCCACCTGGATAGCAGACTATATTGCCTGGGCATACAAGGCAGCCGAGCTTCCGATGGAGGGTCGTGTTACGGCCCATAGGGTCAGGGCCATGGCAGCATCAGTGGCTCATTTGAGCTCTGTTCTTCTGGCAGACATCTGCCGGGCCACCACCTGGTCTTCGGGTCAGACCTTTGCAGCTCATTATTGCCTGGACAGGGAGTCCCAACGGGACAGTGCCTTCGGCCAGGCTATATTCCGGAACCTTTTCGAGGTCTAGGCAACTCCTGCTTTCTGACCCTTCTGTGTTCAGGCTACCGGAGTGCTATACCTTAGTTTGGATTTCTATTGAGGCTGCTTG
Organism: Ichthyophis bannanicus; assembly: GCA_033557465.1. Taxonomy (NCBI): domain Eukaryota; kingdom Metazoa; phylum Chordata; class Amphibia; order Gymnophiona; family Ichthyophiidae; genus Ichthyophis; species Ichthyophis bannanicus. Next base: position 648,660,197 of record CM066032.1, read on the forward strand.
CGGCTCTCGTAGAGGGAGCTTTTTTAGCTATGGGTTCTCGGTAGCCTATAGCTGGGGAGTCCCATATGTGAGGACTGACTTCCTGCTTGTTCCCGGAGAAAGCATAGTTACTCACCTGTAACAGGTGTTCTCCGGGGACAGCAGGAATCAGTCCTCACGACCCTCCCTCCTCCCCCTTGGAGTTGCAGTCCTATTATTATTTTATTCTTTTTGCCATCTTTTTAGCTATGTCATTTGACTGAGCAAGATGGCACACTTGGGCGGGAAGGGGACCATGCATGCGTGGTGGCAACTCCCAAAGGCTTTCTCTGAAAGCTGGGGAATTACTCCGCGCGGGCTCCGTTGGTGCCGACGACACCCATAAGTGATGACTGACTTCCTACTTGTTCCTGGAGAAAAGGTTTTCCAGAAAGGCTGGAATAAAGGACGAACCTTCGCTCAGGGAAAAAAGAGCGAAGGGGAGGACGGGAGAGGACCGATACTACTGGAAAAGAGAGCCAGAGGCCGAAAACGAAAACATTTTCCGAGGGACGAGGACGTGCATCCGAAGGGCTCCGCGGAAAAAGGGAAGCGGAGCAAGATTGCACCTTTGGGTGGGAAGAGGACCATGCATGTGTGGCAGCAATCCCAAAGGCTTTCTTTGAAAGCTGTGGAATTGCTCTGTGCAGGCTCCATAGGTGCCAACATCACCCAGAAGTGAGGACTGACTTCCTGCTTGTTCCTGGAGAACTACGCTATCTCCAGGAACAAGCAGGAATGTAGTCTTCACATATGGGACTCCCTAGCTTGGATATGGCAGAGAGATGATCTCAGAGTGAGCTGTGGATCACAGGCCTTAGTAGGTCATATATCCTCTAATGATGTCTGGTATGGGAATCCGGGATGGAGTGTAGGAGTTGATCTAAGTCTAAAAGAGATGCTGGAGAACAGCTTGGCCAAACAAAGCACCCCGGCGGGAGTCCTTGTCTAGGCAATAGTGAGCAGCAAAAAAGTGTGGACAGAAGACCAGGTTGCTGCCTTGCATATCTCATCAATCGCTACAGAGCATAGATTTGCCATAGAAGTAGCCATGGCCCAAACATTATGTGCCGTGACATGACCCGCAAGAGAGAGAGCCCTGCACTTTCGTAAGCAAAGGAGATACAATCTGCTATTCTTCTAGAGAGAGTTCACGTGAATATTGGCAATCCCAGGTGACTCCAGTCAAAGGCAATGAAAAGTTGGGAAGATTTTCTGTGGTCCCGCGTTCTCTGGAGATAAAAAGCCAAAGCACGTTTGCAATCCAGAGTGTGAAGGGTTGCTTCTGCCCTAAAGGAATGAGGCCTAGGGAAAAAGACAGGGAGGTTAACCTACTGGTTTAAATGGAAGGGCGAGACCACCTTTGGCATAAAGTGGGGATCAGTCCTAAGGACTACTTTATCATGGTGGAATCATGTATAAGGAGGGTCAGCCACCAAAGCCTGAAGCTCACTAATGCGTCTTGCTGAAGTGAGGGCAAATAGGAAGGTGACCTTCCAGGTAAGAAACTTCAGAGAAGTAATAGCTAGAGGTTCAAAGGGCGGCTTGAGAAACTGTCCTAAAAAAACTGTCAGACGGGTGCCTGGGTGAGAATGTTCACAGTCTTGGCAAAGGCATATATTAATATGATTTGCAAGGGATTGTGGGAAATGTAGTCCATTCACACCTGACACAGCCGTTCACAATAATTAGTTGTGCTTGAGTGTAAAGCTAATAAGATATTTATTTATGGGGTTATTTCTCCCAACACAGATATGCTTGGTAGCACATAAAACAGGATACTTGCTTTCAGTGTTAAACTTAGAAAAACAAAATCAGGAAAACAACAGCTGAACTTGTCAGGCAATCAAAGCAAAAGAATAAAGACCTGGTTGGTAACAAACTGGTCTTTTCTGTAGGCTCTAGCTAATATTTTCTTAGCAGTGCTTTAATCAACAAACAAAACCCACAAAGTAGGGAAAAACTGTTCTTTTCAGGTTAACTTCTTATATCTTCACACATAGACTCAGAAGTGATTTCCTCAGAGTTCACAAGCAATTAGGTAAGGCTCAATTGCTAGCAGTTACCCAGCTGAAACCCCTTAGCTGGCTTGCTTTCTACTGCGTGGCTCAAATCCTACTCAGGAGCTTTTCTGAGTAGATTAAAGAACAAGTTTGTATTTCTTTGTGATGGTTGTTGTACTTTGTAACAGCAAATTACTAAAGGAGTTTAGACAGAGAGCAATCCATGTATTCACAGCCTGAATCTATAACCTCTCCCCCTTCTTCAACAATCATGGGTTCAATATCATGGATTGGCACAGAGGAATTTCTCAATGGAGCACTCTCAGGAGAATACTTGTTTCCCTGCTGTCTTTCAAGGGTATAGCTAGGGCATAGATCATACCTGAGCTTCCATTGCTGTTAGAGTTCCTCTCTAAATAGCCTGGCCAGTATGTAGTCCAGTTCTTATGTCCAGCCTTCCAATCCAGATCCCTGGACACTGGATCTCTCTTCACATACCTTCTGGCACGGGTCCTAGGGTCCCTTCCAAGTGCAGCCGTCTCCCTCACAGGTACCGTCTGGAGATTCCTAGCTCTGCAGCACCACTCCTCTGGTTTTCCCCAGTCCAATGGTGTATGCTGGCCTTTTGAATGTCTCCCAGTATACGTACTGCTCTGGACTCCTTTAGACCTCCCAAATGCTTTTCTCTTCTTTCTTCCAAAGGGTTTCTTGCCCTCTCTGTCCGTCCGCTCTGGCTTCTGCTTCTGATGATCCTCCGGATGATGAAGATGTCCAAGATGAGGATCTCCAAGATGAAACTGAGGATGATTCTCTGTAGAATAAACTCTACCTTTATTCTGCTTAGATGAGTGCTCCACCCTAGCACAGCGCAGCTGTGCTGAATCAGGCCCTGCCCTTTGAGATGAGTGCTTGGGGATTACTTCATAGCCCTCTTGACTGAACACACGTTTCCCCACTTCAGCTCCTCTAATGGCTGTTGGAAACCTGGTGCATTCTGGGACTGGTAGTCTTTTATGGAAAAATTCTGTTTTCTTATTTCTACCAGAACTGACAGGTTGCTTGTTCAGAGTCACTTCACCTTTACTATAGCTCCTTCCTGAGCTATGATAAGCTTCCTTATTACAGATCCCATACCATTGGCGGTGGCTTAATGGGAGGCTTAGTTAATAGAAGACCCATCATGAAGTGTGCTACAAGTGGCTGAGAAAAGATGGGCTGACCATCTACGGGCACGTGAGAGGCCACAATTACACTTAGGTGTACTCTTACCGAATTGGTTTTTGAGTCCAGAAGTAGAGAGGTGGAGAAGATATTCCAGTAATGAATCCACTGGAGCTGAGAAGGGGTTAAGATCCCTTTCAGAAAACCAGAGGGAATCTACGCCACTTGAAGGCGTAGGAGCGCCTGGTGGAAGGTTTCCAGAAGCTAAAAGGATAGCTTTCACTTGTTGAGAGAGGTTGATGTCCTGGAAGGCTATGCCACACAGAGAGCAAGAGCGGGTGATGATCACAAGGTGCTTTAATAATGTACCCCAACGCGTTTCGGCGAACACCTTCCTCAGGGGGAAATAATAACTTACAACAAAGAAAATAAATAGAACAATTAAAAAACATAATTAAAATGCATAATTAAAAAACATAATTAAAATGCATAATTAAAAGGAGCATGAACATAGAGATGTGCAAAATGTAAAAACAACTAAAAACCAATGTACAATAGATAACACTTAAACAGATAATACCACCATATATATAATATATACAATATATAATATCATGCTGACATTGTGTTAAGTTAACACCATTCCACCTTAGTTTCTTTTTATTTCCTACTGAATATTTAAGATACATGCCGTTTTCAGTCTCCAGTTCGCCCAGAGCAACACCATTATTTTTAACTTAAGAATTGATAGATTGAAGTTCTGCCATGTGTTAAATGTATATTTGATGTTTAGTTTTTTAAATTCTCCTTGTTAGCCCAACCAAAATAAGAACAAGTCAAGCGATCATCCTACATGTGCAATGCACCTATGGTGCATGATCGTAAGTAGGATATAATAATCATATAGTTTAACATTTGAAGATTACTTCAAGTCCTCTCTGATTAACATCTATACAAGTAGATGTGACTTCATATTGCCCTGTGTCTATTTTAACTTAACACAATGTCAGCATGAAATTATATATTATATACTGTATATATTATATATATGGTATTATTATCTGTTTGAGTGTTATCTATTGTACATTGGTTTTTAGTTGTTTTTACATTTTGCACATCTCCATGTTCATGCACCTTTTAATTATGCATTTTAATTATGTTTAATTATGCTTTTTAATTATGTTTTTTAATTATGTTCTTTTAATATGTTTTTTAATTGTTGTTCTATTTATTTTCTTTGTTGTAAATTATTATTTCCTCCTGAGGAAGGCGTTCGTCGAAACATGTTGGGGTACATTATTAAAGCAACTTGTGATCATCACCCGCTCTTACTGTGTGTGTCCTTCGTTGATTTTGCAAGGGGTATTTGCTCTTCCTTGTGCCTGACCTGAAAGGCTATGCCTTCAGCAGCCTTGCTGTAAGATGTAGGGTCTGTGGATTGGGATGCAGCAGTGTCCTGTTCTCCTGCAAGAGGAGATCTGGAGCAGACCCCAAATCTACTGGCTGAGCTTGAGACAGACGTAGGAGGAGAGGATATCACGGTTGTCATGGTAAATGTGGGGGCTATAAGAATCATGTAAGCCCCTGTCTCTCTGGAGTTTGAAAAGAGTTTTGGGAATGAGGGGAATGATGGGAAGGCATATAGGAAGCCTTGACCCCAGTGAAGCCTGTCCCCCTTATATCCAGCTGAGAATCCCGCCCTTCTCTCCTTTCCTTGCTTTCTCTGTCCTTTTTACTTTGCCTTCTCTCTCCTTCCTCTATTCTCATCTCTCCTGTCATAACAATGGCGTTCCTTTCCTTTTCCAGCAGTTTGTTTTTACTGTATTTGATGTTTTGTGTTTTTTTTTTCTGTAAAGCGGTATATCAAGAGCCGAATAAAGATAAAGATAAAGGCATCTACCCGCTGGTTGTTCTGAGCAGGCATTCCGTAGTAGAAGCATGGAAGTTTGGCATTCTGAGACTTGTGAACAGGTCTATGTCTGGGGTTCCCCAGATCTGAAAAATGTGAGCGACCTTTGTCCGCTAAGAGATTCTGTTCGCCTGGAAGATACACCGCAAGTAGGTGAATTTGATGCTGTATGGCAAAGGACCACAGGTGTAGGGCTTAGTTGCAAAGGCTCCAAGAGCCTATTCCACCCTGCTTGTTCATGTAGAACATGGCTACTTGATTGTCCGTCTGGACTAGAACTGTATGGAAGCGAAGATGGTCCTGGAACACCTTGAGCGCATTGTGGATGGCTCCGGGTTCCACCAGATTTAGGTGGCGTTGTGACTCCTGATAAGAACAAAGACCCTGAGTGGAGAGATTGTCCAGATGAGCTGCCCAGCCAATTTTGGACACATCCGTCTTCAGGGTACATTGATGTGGAGGCATCTGAAAAGGTGACCCTACTAGCAGGTTTTCTGGGGATTGCCGCCACTGGAGAGATGAGATTAGATGTGTAGAGATTATTATTGTCTCTCTCAGGCAACCGGATGCCTGAGACCACTGGGAAGCCAGGGTCCATTGAGCTGCGCGCATATGTAGACGAGCATATGGAACAACATGTATTGTTGATACCATATGACCCAGAAATTGCAGCATTTCTCGAGCAGTGAGAAAGGTCTTGAGGCTTGCTTGAGATGCAAGTTGAATGAGTTGAGCACAGCGGACTTGGGTCAGAAAAGCCCTTGATTGTTGAGTGTCTAGGAGAGCCCCTACGAACTCTAAAGTTTGAGAGAGAACGAGTTGGGGCTTTGGAAGATTTATTACAAATCCCAAGTGTTGCAGCACCTGCTTGGTGCACGAGAGAGAAAGATTGACCTCTAGAGATGTGCTTGCTCAAATGAATCAGTTGTCTAAGTAAGGGAAGACAAATATCCCTAGAATCCTTAGGAATACAGTTACCACTGCCATGCACTTTGTGAAGACTCTTGGGGCAGAGGTGAGGCCATAAGGCAGTACTCTGGTATTGATGTCTCCCCTGGAACAGGAAACGCAGAAACCTTCTGTGTTCTGCGTGAATAAGAATGGGAGTATATGTATCCTTTAGATCTAGAGAACAGAGCTAGTCCTGACTCTGGAGATAGGGGAGAAGAGTACATAGAGACATCATCTTGAATTTCTCTCGAAGTAGATACTTGTTCAGTTCTCTGAGGTCCAGAATGGGCCTGTATCCTCCTGTCTCCTTTGGAATGAAGAAGTATGGAGAATAGAAGCCCACATCCTGCTGGGAGAGTGGAACCTCCTCTAGTGCATCCTGTGAGAGAAGGGAGGTGACCTCTTGCAACAACAGAGCAGTGAGAGGGGGTTGAGAACAGAACTCTCTTGGAGGAGAGTGGGGGTGGGGGAGCAGACTTCATAGATGAAGTTTATACCCCTCCCGTATTATGGAGAGAGTCCAGGGCTCTGTTACAAGATGCCACCTGTGGGCAAAGTGACAAAATCTGCCGGGAATGCGGATGGGATCTGGAATCTCCAGAGGCAGGAAGGCTATGTTCTCCAGAAAGAGGTCAAAGACCTTGAGGAGGTTGGGTCTGCTGAGATGGCTGTGACCTGGGAGTCTGAGCCTTCCTCTGTTGTTTTGGTGGCTGCTGCCCCTTCTGGGGAGCATGGATTGGACAGTGCACCGCAGGGGTGTAAGAAGGGTAGTACTACTTTTTCTTATTGAAAAAAAGGTTTATTCGCTGCCTTTTTCTTAGCAGTAGATCTAGAAAGTCTATTAAGAGTGGTATTCTCAGATTCTAGCTGAGAAGCCTTGTCCTGCCAGTCCTTGCCAAAAAGGTTATCACCAGTTCAAGGTATATTACCCAGCTTATCTTGAACCCATTGTTCAAGATTAGATGCTTGGAGCCAAGCAATCCTGCGTGCACCAATGCATAAAGCTGAAGTTCTGCTGATGCATTCAAAACAGTCGAAAGTTGCCCTGTTAACAAATTTTGAAAGATTTTGGGCATGCTTTACAAAGATGAGATAATCAGCTCTCTTGTCATCAGGGAGAAGAGGAGCCATCAACTCCAAATCCTTAGCCACCTCCTTAAGGAACATACCCATATAGAGTATGTAGGAACGGATTCTGACTGATAACATGGAGGCCTGAAAACATCGATGACCAAAAGCGTCAAGGTGTCTTGATTCCCTGCCTGGAGGGTTCGAGGAATGTGTATTAGCACTTTTTATTCAACACTTTGCCAATTCCACCACCATGGAATGGTGTGGTGATTGCATCTTCTGGAAGCTGGGACACTCCGGTACCTGGTACATTGTATCGAGTCATCGAGTATGTGGAGAGATGGTTAGGGGTGTCTCCCTCATACAAAGCATAAGGTCGTAAAGTATTCGATGAATAGGGAGAGTAGCAGCTTTCTTTGGGGCTGCAGGGTATTGAAAGATTTCAAGCTCATCAGTCCTAGGTTCTTTCTCCGTAGTCACCCTTTAGGAACAGACCCTGAGCAACGTCGCGAATAAAGTCTTGGAAAGACATGTCCTCCGGAAGGGGCATGTGATGTTGTGAGGATGGAGATGGGTCATCCGGGAGAGTTCTCGTTTCCAGGGTACCGGCCGATTCGTTGTCCGACGAATCGGAGTCAGAAGACTCAAAGTATCGACGGGCAAGGGACTCGCACTCTGTACGTACTGTCATGCAGCGAGGGCTGATGAGAGCCCAGTTGAGAGAAAAGGTGGTGTTTTTCACAGAGAAAAAGACTTGCAATATTCCCAGGAACCAGCTAGAGGGAGCAAGAGTGTCTTCAGGAAGACTGAAGAGCCACGCCCAGCTGGTCACGAGGAAATGCCAACCAGCTTCCAATCCTCGAAGGCAGGAGGGCTTCATAAGGGGAGTGTGGAAGACTGGAAGAGAGGAAAGGAGAAGAGGCAGAAGGAGTACCGGCAGCCTCGGAGATAGAAGCACCAGTAGAAGCAGCAGCCCAAGCAGAAGCAAGGGGAGAATCACTGGCAGCACCGGGAGAGAGAGGTGGAAGTGGAAACCTGACTACTCTAGTGCTGGAGAATTCCCAGGAGGGAGAGGTGATTTCTCACGAGCTGAGGAAGGACCTAAGGAGGTGTCAGCTCAAGCCAAACTGAGAGCTGTTTGCCCTCAGAGGCAAAAGCCCTGCTGTAATTGCAACCTTAAGCCAAACGAGAATCAGCTGGAGAAGCCAAGCCACACTGAGTCAGTAAGCCAGAAGCTGGGCTTGTACAGAGGCAGGCCTTCACCAGGAGAAGGAAGTCAAAGGCTACAGGGTAAGCCTAACCTGTATAGAAAAGGATTTCACCAAGCTGCTACCTGGGAAAGGCAGGCCGTGGAAGAAAGCCGGTTACTTGAGGACTGCTGCCATACAAGGTATGAAAAATGTATGCCTAATAAGAAAGTTGTAAATGGTAAAAGCTATGATAAAGCTGCTATAAAGCCTCTAAGGAAAGAGGATACTTTAAAGCCTAATACAGCACATAGCCGATGCCCTAGGCTAGGCCAAGGACATTGGGAACTGCTACAGAAAATATACAAAACCCCTGAATGTGTTTTACAAGAAACCAGGGATATAGAATCAGAGCTTTCTGATAACGTGCCAATGCAAGTGGATCTGGCAGGAGATTTGTCTGACCAAGAGATGGACTGTACACTTTGCATTTCTGAAAGTTTAGAGTCACTGCCAGACTTGTGATTGGGTGAATTGCCAGCCGAGCATTCTTTATTTGTTTGAGCACCTCCATTACTATGATGTATAACAGTTTTTGCTTTGAACCATGAGTTTGTTTTCTACCTGCATTAAGGACATTTGCTTTAAAGTTGTAACCCACTATTTAGAACCACTGTGAAAAAGGGAAATAAAAGCCTTATTAATTCCCACCACTCAGCTTGTTTATTTCATTGAAGATTGGAGCTAAAGCAACTACAAGGACCAAGAGTCATTTGGGCCTTTAGAAGACTCTCCAATCTTAACCTTATATTTTTGTGTCCCACCTGCCCTGGCGTCCACTGGCCACCAGGGAAGTGGTGCTGACAGTACTCAATACCACTCAAAGCCGATAGCCGAAAGTTGCAGTGCCAGATCCTCGGTACCGGAAACAGATTCGAGGGCCGGCATAGACGGTAGCATAGTAAGTGATAAAAAAGACAATGCAGGCTCTTTCGGAACCGTAGTCGGTACCGATGTCTGAAGAATTGACTGTAAAGGCTTTACCGGTAGGGAGGCTGCCAGTAAGACTGCTAAGCTCCGCTAGATGGTCAGGATACCAAAGTTGCGGGCCACAATCTCTGAGCATGGCACCAGGAGCTCTCCAGAGGTGGAGGCCTCGGGTACATCCTGGGACCCCACTAAGACTTTGGAGGAAAGGGCCTCCCGCCGGGGTTGTTTGGCCGGTGTGTTCCCCGCCAAGGCAACACCCAAGGCATCTTGATGCTTAGAAGGAGATCTACCCCTTGGAGGGCCAGCTAGTCTTCGATGAAGACCTAGGTTTCGATACCTGAGATCCTTGAGGAAGATGAAGCTCTCGATGATGTCAATGCTACGGACATTGCATCAGTGGCAAAGAGGGTGCCCAGTTTCGCAGCTCGGTTCTGTAGGCCTCGCTTTGTAATCTTCCTACAGAGAGGACATTCTGACTGGTGATCTAGTCCTAAGCATTTTAGACACCAGTCAGGGGTGTCCGTAGCGAAATTGTACTGCCACATTTGGAACACTTCTTAAAACCACTGGCTGGTTTTTCCATTTTGTTTGAGAAAAAGGAAAGGCCTAAGCCTAAAACGGCATCGATGAGCCTAAAGGAAGACATTTTTCTTTCCTCTCTGATTTTTTCTTTTTTAGAAAAGAAAGCAAGCACCGACAGGGTCAGTACCAGCGTTGATGGGAAGGTAGACATGACCACAAAAAATAAGAAAAAGAAAAACACATTTTCTGCGGTACCAGGAATTGCTTCTTGTCGGCTCTGTGGAAAACGAACTGAGGAGGAAGAGGTGGGAAGGCAGCTACGCAGGTGCAGTGGGATGCTCCCAAAAGCTTTCCTATTGGATGTTGAGGAACGTTTCCACGCAAGCTCTGTCGGTACCGACATCACCCATATGTGAAGACTACATTCCTGCTTGTTCCTGGAGATAGCGTAGTTACTCACCTGTAAAGCATAGTTACTCATCTGCAACAGGTGATCTCTGGGAATAACAGGAATTTAGTCTTCACATATGGGTATCGTTGGTACCGACGGAGCCCGTGCGGGAACGCTCCCCAGCGTCCAATAGGAAAGCTTTTGGGAGCATCCCACAGCGCATGAGTAGCTGCCTTCCCGCCTCTGTACCTCTCTCACTTCAGTTGAGTTTCTAGCTGAGACCAAAGGAGAGAAGTAGAGAAAGAGAGAGATAGAGACAACTCCTAGGGGAGATGGGTGGGTTGTGAAGACTAAATTCCTGCTGTTCCCGGAGATCACCTGTTACAGGTGAGTAACTACGCTATCTCCAGGAACAAGCAGGAATGTAGTCTTCACATATGAGGACTCCCCAGCTGAAAGATGCCAAGGGATGACCCCAGTTAGCTGCAAACCCAGGTGAGATGGGTCATGCTTCCTTCCCATGGACCTTAGGCATCCAAACTGTGGATGGTGGGTAGGAGTTGTATTAAGTATGGAAGAGATGTTGTAGAACAGCCTGGCTAAACGAGGCATCCCGACGGGAGTCCTTGCCTAAGCAAGGTATGAAGGCTGTGAAGGTATGTACCGAAGTCCAAGTGGCTGCTTTGCAGATGTCATCAATAGAGACAGAACGAAGGTTAGCCGTTGAGGCTGCCATTGCTCTCACATTGTGAGCTGTGACATGGCCTTCGAGAGAAAGGCCCTTACTCTGATATGTACAGGATATGCAATCTGCAATCCAATTTGACAGAGTTCTTTTAGAAACTTGAAGTCCCAAATGACTAGAATCAAAAGCCACAAAAAGCTGAGAAGATTTTCTATGTGGCTTAGTTCTTTGGAGATAAAAAGCCAAGGCTCTTTTACAATCCAATGTGTGAAGATACCTTTCCGCACTGGAGGCATGAGGCCTAGGGAGAATATAGGAAGATAAAGCAATTGGTTTAAATGAAAAGGCAAAGCCACCTTTGGCAGAAAGTGAGGATGAGTCCTGAGGACTACTTTATCATGGTGAAACCTTGTATAAGGAGGGTCAGCTACTAACGCCTGTAGTTCACTAATGCGTCTTGCAGAAGTGATGGCAATTAGGAAAATAACTTTCTATGAAAGAAACTTTAGGTCTGAAGTGGCTAAAGGTTCAAAGGGTGGTTTCATAAGCTGACCAAGAACAAGATTTAGATCCCATGCCACTGGTGATGGTTTAATGGGAGGTTTTGTTAAAAGTAGGCCTCTCATAAATCTTGATATAAGCGGATGAGAGGAAATAGGTTGTCCATCGAAAGGTTTATGAAAAGCAGCAATAGCACTAAGATGGACCCTAACTGAATTGGTCTTCAGACCAGAAGCTGATAATTGTAGAAGATACTCTAGTAGTAACTCTACAGGTACTAAAAGGGGATTAAGTCCCTTTTGTGAACACCAGATAGAGAACCTTTTCCACTTGAAAGCGTAGGAACGTCTTGTGGAGGGTTTTCTGGAAGCCAGAAGGATATCCTTTACTTGTTGAGAAAGCACAGTTACTTACCTGTAACAGGTGATCTCTGGGAACAGCAGGAATAAGTCTTCACATATGGGTATCGTCGGTATCGACGGAGCCTGCGCGGGAACGCTCCCCAGCGTCCAGTAAGAAAGCTTTTGGGAGCATCCCACAGCGCCTGCGCGCTGCCTTCCCGCCTTTCCCAACCGCCTCTCTCCAGTTCGAGTTTTAAAGCTGAGACAAAGAGAGAGAGAGGAAAGGAAAGATAGATAGAGAGATACAACTCCTAGGGGAGGTGGGTGGGTTGTGAAGACTTATTCCTGCTGTTCCCAGAGATCACCTGTTACAGGTAAGTAACTGTGCTATCTCCAGGAACAAGCAGGAATGAGTCTTCACATATGGGGACTCCCTAGCTGTAGATGCCAGGGAGAAACCCCAGGTTGTGTGTCCTTGAAAAGGACTCTACCTCCTCCCATGGATCTCTGGCATCCAACCAGGGTAGGTGGGTAGGAGTTGATTAGGAATGGAACAGGTGTTTGAGAACAGCCTGACCAAACGAGGCATCCCGGCGGGAGTCCTTGTCCAAACAGTAATGGGCTGTGAAGGTATGAACCGAGGCCCAGGTGGCCGCTCGACAGATTTGGTCGATGGACACAGAGTTTAGATGAGCCATTGAGGCTGCCATGGCTCTCACATTGTGAGCTGTGACATGGCCCTCCAGAGAAATGTTCTTACTCTGGTAGGCAAAAGAAATACACTGAGCAATCCAGTTGGACAGTGTTCTCTTAGAGACTGGAAGTCCTAAATGAGAAGGATCAAAAGCAACAAAGAGTTGAGAAGACTTCCTATGTTGCTGTGTTCTTTGTAAGTAAAAAGCGAGAGCTCTCTTACAATCCAAGGTATGAAGATTCCTCTCTGCACTTGATGCATGAGGTCCTGGAAAAAAGACAGGTAAATATACCTCTTGGTTCAGATGAACAGGCGAGACCACTTTAGGCATAAAGTGTGGATTAGTCCTGAGGACTATCTTATCATGATGGAACCTTGTATAAGGTGGATTAGCCACCACAGCTTGCAACTCACTGATGCAGCGTGCTGAGGTTCCTGCAATGAGAAAAACAACCTTCCAAGAAAGAAATTTCAAGGAGGTGGTGGCTAAAGGTTCAAAGGGTGGCTTCATAAGCTGGCCAAGAACCAGGTTTAAGTCCCATGCCACTGGAGGTGGTCTAATGGGAGGTTTAGTTAAAAGAAGGCCTCTCATGAATCTTGCTATAAGAGGATGAGAGGAAATAGGTTGTCCATTGAGAGGCTTGAGGGACGCTGCAATAGCACTCAAATGGACTCTTACTGAATTTGTTTTCAGACCTGCATGGGATAGATGTAGAAGATACTTCTAGTAGAGAATTCAGAGGTATTGCAAGAGGGTTTAGACCCTTCTCTGAACACCAAATGGTAAATCTTTTCCATTTGAAAGCATAGGAACGTCTAGTAGAAGGCTTTCTAGAGGCATGAATAACATCTCTGACTTGCTGAGAGAGATGAAAATCTTGAAGGTCTAGGCCCTCAGTAACCAAGCCCTGAGATGGAGTGACTGGGGGTTTGGGTGCCACAAGGTTCCCTCTTCCTGGGACAGAAGGTCTGGTGCAGAGCCCAAGTCCAGGGAAGGAGTTTGAGAGAGATGCAGAAGTAGAGGGTACCACACTTGGCGTGGCCAATGTGGTGCTATGAGAATCATGGTCCCTCGATCTCTCTGAAGCTTGAATAGTGTTTTGGGAATTAGGGGAATTGGTGGAAAGGCATAAAGGAAGTCTTGACCCCAGTGAAGGAGGAAGGCATCCTTGGCCTGAACTCCCTGACACGGAATTCTGGAACAGAACCGGGGAAGTTTGGCATTCCACGGACTTGCAAAGAGGTCTATGTCCGGGGTTCCCCAAATTCGAAAAATCCTGGCTACCTGATCCATGTGGAGGGCCACTCATGTGGAAGCAGAACTCGACTGAGTCTGTCCGCCCAAGAGTTTTGAACACCTGGAAGATATACTGCCAGAAGATGGATGTGATGCTCTCTGGCAAAGGCCCACAGTCGAAAAGCTTCGTTGCAAAGCGACAGAGAGCCATTCCCGCCCTGCTTGTTTACATAGAACATGGCTACTTGGTTGTCCGTATGGATGAGGACTGTCCTGTAGCTGAGCAGGGAATGGAACACTCAGAGCTAAGAATATTGCTCTGAGTTCCAAGAGATTGATATGCAGAGAAGTCTCCTGTGGAGACCAGATGCCCTGGGTGGAGAGATCATGCAGATGAGCTCCCCAACCCATTGGAGAAGCATCTGTTGTCAGAGTTGCTTGGGGTAGCGACTGCTGAAAAGGGGACCCCAGCAACAGATTTGGAGGGGACTTCCACTACTGAAGAGACCAAAATAGGCGACTGGAGTTTGCTATTTTGTCTGACAGGCAACCTGATGCCTGAGTCCATTGGGTGGACAAAGTCCATTGAGCTGCCCTCATGTGAAGGCGAGCATATGGAACCACATGCACGGTGGATGCCATGTGGCCTAATAGTTGTAACATTTCTTGAGCAGTTAAATGGGACTTTAACTGTATCTGGGAGGCTAACTGCACCAAGCGTAGGCAACGGGCCTGAGGAAGATAGGCCCTTGCAGTTGTGGTATCCAGCAAGGCCCCTATAAACTCCAGAGATTGAGTAGGGGTGAGATGGGATTTTGGGATATTTATTACCAGTCCCAAATACTGAAGGACACGCATTGTGCAGGTTAGACAAATCTGGGCCTCTGACTGGGATGGAGCTCGAATAAGGCAGTCGTCCAGATATGGGAAAACGAATATTCCTAGAGTGCGCAGAAATGCAGCTACTACTGCCATGTATTTCGTGAATACCCTTGGTGCAGAGGTCAGACCGAAAGGAAGCACCCTGTATTGGTAGTGCTTTCCTTGAAAAAGGAACCGAAGGAACCTTCTGTGTGTTGGATGGATGAGGACATGGGTGTACGCATCCTTGAGATCTAGAGAACAAAGCCAATCCTGACTCTGAAGGTATGGCAGCAGAGTACTGAGAAAAATCTTGAATTTCTCCTTGCATAGAAACTTGTTCAATTCTCTGAGATCTAATATGGGTCTGTAGCCCCCTGTTTTCTTTGGAATAAGAAAATAAGGGGAGTAGAACCCTGAGCCCTGTTGAAGAAGAGGTACTTCTTCTATTGCCCCTTGGGCAAGAAGGGTAGCAATCTCCTGACACAGAAGGTTGAGGAGAGATGTTGGAGAATTGAACTGTTTCACCATGGTGTGGGGAGGAAGGTTTAAGAAATGAAGCTTGTACCCTTCCCTTATAATGGATAGGGTCCATTGCTCTGCTGTGATTTGCTCCCATCTGGGAGCAAAGTAAGCTAACCTTCCTGGAATGGTAAGGGGCTCTGGTTCTTCCAGTGCTAGAAAGGCTACGTTCTCTAGTTGCAAGTCAAAGGCCCTGAGGAGGCTGAGGCTGCTGGGCCGTGGGAGGCCTGGCAGCCTTTGACTTGGCCTGTTTAGGTGGTTGCTGACACTTTGCAGCAAAACGACCTGCAGAAGATGCCTGCTGACCATAAGCAGGATAATATCTTCCCTTTTTAGAAAAAGGTGTCTTTTTGAACAATCTTTTCTTAACAGGAGCAGAGGTAGACTTTGAAAGTCGATCCAAAGCAGAGTTCTCAGCATCCATCTGAGTGGCCTTTGCTTGCCAATCCCTGCCAAAAAGGTTTTCACCTGTACAAGGAAGATTTCCCAGTTCATCTTGGACCCAGAGTTCCAAATCAGAGGCTTGTAACCAAGCAATTCTGTGTGCACCTATGGCAATAGCCGAGGCTCTGCTTACACACTCAAAAGAGTCAAAGGCTGCACGGTTGGAAAATTTGGAAACATCTTGGGCATGTTTAAGCCAAGTGAGAAATTCCTGCCTTTTATCTTCTGAAATAAAAGGGGCTAAAGTCTGCAGATGATCTGTGACTTCTTTTAGAAACATCCCCATATAGAGACTATAGGAGTTGATTCTGGCAGCAAGCATATTAGCTTGGAAAACCCTTCGGCCAAAAGCATCAAGGCTCCTGCATTCACATCCTGGAGGATTAGATGAGTGCCTCTTTGCACTCTTTATTTTCCTCATGGCAGACTCTACCACAATAGAGTGGTGAGGAAAGCTGAGACTTATGAAAGCCAGGACAAGGAGGGACACGGTACATGGTGTCTAACCTACGAGAATGAGGAGAGGTGGTAAGAGGAGTCTCCCACATGCTCAACATGAGATCATAGAGAATCTCATGAATAGGTAAGGTAGCTGCTTCTTTAGGAGCCTTAGGATATTGCAAAATATCTAATTGCTTGGCTCTAGGCTCTGACTCAGAGGCCACTGTAATGGAGAGGCCCCTAGCCACTTCCCTAATGCAGTCTTGAAAAGACAAGTCTTCTGGAGGAGACATTCTTCGTTTTGGAGAAGCAGACTCCTGAGGAAGAAGTACCGGTGCCTCGACAGAAGCCTCCGACTCATCAGAGTCTTCGGAGGAATCGCAGTATCGCCTGTCTGGATGCTCCTGTAAAGCCCGATACGCATACTGAGTGGGATCGACATCGGGAGAAAGCGGTACCGGTTCGGTACCGATGGGCATCATAGGACAGGGTACTGTTGCAGTCGACACCGAAACCGATGTCGATGCAATCGGTACCGGCAACTGAGATTGTTGCGGTACCGGAGGCGTTGAAGCCTGCATAAACGCCGTTAGGGTGCGCTGTATGGACAGAATCTTCTGATCCATCGACGCCACCAGAGTCTGGATGTCGGTACCAGTGGAGACCACCCGTACCCCAGAACACGGCAACAGGTGATCGGTCGAGGCCGAGCCATCGATGTCAACCTGTGACACCATAGACAATGCTTTGGAAGCCGGAACTTCCCGCCGGAGTAATTTTGCCGGTGCGGATTCCTCGAGGACAAGCCCGGAGGCATCTCGATGCTTAGAGGGAGATTTGCCCTTCGAGGACCGGCTGGATTTATGTTTGGTTACCTGAGATCTATGGGAGGAAGAAGCCGCCCTGGAAGACGTCGATGCCACCGAGGCTGCATCAGAGGGAAACAGGGTACTGAGCTTGGCTGCTCGGTTCTGCCGACCTCTTTTAGACATCATGGTACAGGACACACAATCCATGATGGAATGGTCAGGACCCAAACATTTTAGACACCAATCATGGGTGTCGGTGACAGAAATAGTACCGCCACATTTCGTGCACTTTTTGAACCCAGAAGCGGGCTTCTCCATGAGGAGAAAGTGTTCAGGCCTAAAGACCAAACTGAAAATGCACAGTTGAAGAAAGAAAAGGGTTGTTTTTTTTTTTTAGAAAGAAAAGAAAAGACCGGCGGTACCGGTCTGACGTCGAAGAAGGCAGACGTGACACAGAAAAATAAAGAAAAAAATAAAGAACTTCTTCTGCGGTGACAGGAACACGACCTGCTGGCTCTGCGGAAAAGAAGAACTGGAGAGAGGCGGTTGGGAAAGGCGGGAAGGCAGCGCGCAGGCGCTGTGGGATGCTCCCAAAAGCTTTCTTACTGGACGCTGGGGAGCGTTCCCACGCAGGCTCCGTCGGTACCGACGATACCCATATGTGAAGACTCATTCCTGCTTGTTCCTGGAGATAGGTTAACATCCTGGAATTCTAGGCTTTCAGTAACCAGGCCCTGAGATGTAAGGTCTGGGGATTGTGATGCAGTAAAAATCCGTTGTCCTGCGACAGGAGATCTGGAGCATTCCCCAACTCCAGAGGAGTGGTTTGATAGAAACGCAGAAGAAGAGGATACCACGTTTGCCGTGGCCAACGTGGAGCTATGAGTATCATACGACCTCTGTCTCTCTGAAGTTTGAATAAAGTCTTGGGAATGAGGGGAATGGGTGGGAAGGCATAGAGGAAGTCCTGTCCCCAGTGGAGTAGGAAAGCATCTCTTGCCTGACAGTTTTGAGCTGGAATTCTGGAACAGAATCGGGGAAGTTTGGCATTCTGTGGACTTGCAAAGAGGTCTATATCTGGTGTTCCCCAGATTCGAAACACTCGAGCAAGCTGGTATGAGTGGAGGGACCACTCGTGTGGCAGCAGTATTCGACTGAGTTTGTCTGCCCACAAGTTCTGAATGCCCGGAAGGTATATCGCAAACAGGTGAATTTGTAACTCTCTGGCGAGGGCCCATATTCGCAAAGCTTTGTTGCATAGTGACAGAGAGCCTGTTCCGCCTTGCTTGTTCACAGAGAACATAGCTACCTGATTGTCGGTTTGGACCAGAACTGTTTTGTTGCTGAGATGGCCCTGAAAGACTTGAATAGCATTGAAAATGGCTCTCAGCTCTAGGAGGTTTATGTGAAGGGAAACCTCTTGTGAGGTCCAAAGACCCTGAGTGGAGAGATCGTGCAAGTGAGCCCCCCAACCCATCTTGGATGCATCTGTCGTCAGAGTGGTTTGGCATAGAGGCTGTTGGAAAGGAGAGCCTACAAGGAGGTTTTCCAGGGATTGCCACCATTGCAGGGACAAAATCAGACGTGTGGTAGTTCTGATTTTGTCTGTTAGTCGACCCGAGGCTTGTGACCACAGAGGAAAGGGTCCAATGGGCTGCTGCATGTGGAGGCAAGCATAGGGAACCACATGGTCAGTGGATGCCATGTGTCCCAGCAGTTGAAGCATCTCCCGAGCAGTAAGGAATACCTTCATAGATGCTTGAGATGGCAGTTGTATTGTACGTAGACAGCGTGGCTGGGGCAGGAAAGCCCTTGACTGCCGTGTCTAGACGAGCCCCTATGAATTCTAGAGATTGAGAGGGGGTGAGATGAGATTTTGGGAGGTTTATGACCAGCCCCAAGTATTGAAGAATTCTCATTGCTCGAGAGAGCACAAAGCTGGCCTCTGGAGCTGTCGAGCCAATCGTCTAAGTAAGGGAAGACGAATATTCCCAGAGTCCTCATAAATGCTGCTACCATTGCCATGCATTTTGTGAAGACTCTTGGAGCAGAGGCTAGTCTGAAGGGAAGAACTCTGTACGGGAAGTGTCCTCCTTGGACCAGGAATCAAAGGAACTTCTTGTGATCTGAGTGGATGAGAATATGCGTGTACGCATCTCTTAGATCTAGAGAACATAGCCAGTCCTGACTTTGGAGGTATGTTAAAAGTGTACCGAGGGAGATCATTTTGAACTTTCCTTGGAACAAATATTTGTTTAATTCTCTGAGGTCTAATATAGTCTGTGTCCCCCTGTCTTCTTTGGAATAAGAAAGTAGGGGGAGTAAAACCGTGTCCCCTGTTGGGGAATGGGTACTTCTTTGATTGCTCCTTGAGCTAGAAGTGATGTGACCTCCTGCCACAAGACGTCGGTGGCAGGGCCCTGAGAATTGAACTGTTTTATTATTGTAGGTGGGGGCAAGTTGAGAAAATGAAGCTTGTACCCCCAGTTGTATAATGGACAGAGTCCAATTTTCTGATGTTATTTGTTGCCATCTTTTGGCAAAAAAACCAGTCTTCCTGGAATGGTCAAGGGTTCTGGACCTTTTAGGGGCAGAATGACTAAGTTCTCTAGATAGAAGTCAAAGACCGTGAGGGGGCTGGGTCTGTTGAGCCAGTTGAGCTTGCGGCTTTCTTTGCTCTGTTCTGTTGTTGCCCCTTCTGGGGAACATGGAGTGGACAGTGAGTTTGATGGGTGTAAGACTGGTAAGGCTTTTTTTTCTTACTGAAAAAGGGCTTTTTAAATATTTTCTTCTTTGCTGGGTTGGCTGTAGACTTTGACAATCTGTTTAAAGTAGTATTGTCAGATTCAAGCTGATTAGCCTTGTCCCGCCAGTCCTTGCCAAAGAGATTTTCTCCTGTGCAAGGAATGTTTCCCAGCTTTTCTTGCACCCACTGTTCTAAGTCTGATGCTTGAAGCCAAGCAATACGACGTGCTCCTATGGATATAGCAGCTAATACTGCTAATACATTCAAAGCAATCAAAGGTAGCATGGTTCATGAATTTTGAGACATTCTGGGCATGATTGACCAGAATAAGGTAGTCTGCTCTTTTTTCCTCCGAAACACAAGGACTAAGGAGCTCTAAGTCTTTTGTGACTTCTTCCAGGAACTTTCCCATATAAAGAATGTAGAAACTGATCCTGGCTCCCAGCATGGAGGATTGAAAGCATCGACGGCCAAATGCATCGAGAGTCCTGGATTGACGGCCTGGAGGATTAGAAGAATGTGTTTTAGCACTCTTGATCCTTCGCATAGCCGATTCCACTACCATTGAATGTTGTGGTAACAGTTTTTTGAAAACCAGGACAACTTGGCACTCGGTACATAGTGTCAAGGCGTCAGGAATGTGAAGATATTGTTAAAGGACTCTCCCACATTCTCAACATTAGATCATGTAAGATCTTGTGAATGGGAAGCGTAGCTGCTTCCTTGGGAGCCATAGGGTATATTGTAGAATTCTTAATTCTTCTGCCCTAGGTTCCTTTTCTGGAATCACAGTGATTGCAAAACCCTTTGCTAAATCATGTATGAAATCCTGGAAGGACATATCCTCTGGAGGAGACATTCTGCGTTGAGGAGAAGGAACCGAATCTTCTAATAGATTCGCTCTAGTACCAGAAGAATCGTCAGAGTCATCGGAATAGGAAGACTCAAGTACCGGGTGCTCCTGTAACGTATGGTATCAGTACCGCACACGAAGTCGATACCGAAATGTCTCGGTTCCTGATCCCCGATACCGGAGATCGGCATGGGGGGAAGCAGTCCTGTCGAAGCAGGTACTGTCGGTACCAATACACGTTGAACCATCTGTTGCGGTCTTAGCGGTGCCGAAGCCGCTAAGAGGGTTGCTAGATTGCGTTTGATAGCAAGGATTCTGTGATCCCTCGCTCCTGCCGATGCCTGGGTGCTGGTACCGGTGGAAGCGGCTACGACCCCAGAACATGGCACCAGTAGTTCCGCAGAGGTGGAAGCCTCTGGAACATCCTGGAGCCCCATTAGTGCTTTGGAGCCCGAAGACTCCCGCCGGGGCTGTTTTGCCGGTGAAGTATCCTTGAGGGAAACGCCAGTGGCATTTCGATACTTTGAAGCAGATTTATCCTTCGAGGACCGACTAGTCTTAGAAGACTTCAATTTGGTTACCTGAGATCCATGGAAGTAAGATGAAGCCCTGGAAGACGTCGATGCAACTGACATCGTGTCGGCGGCAAAAAGGGTACCGAGTTTTGCAGCTCTATTCTGCAGGCCCCTTTTGGTCATCCTCGTGCAGGAGAGACACTCCGTTGGACAATGTTCAGGACCCAAACATTTTAGACACCAATCATGGGTGTCGGTGACGGAAATGGTATCATCACATTTTGCGTATTTTTTGAAACCACTAGCTGGTTTCTCCATGCTTGAAGAAAAATGGGCCTAGTGCCCAAAATGGTGCCTAGCACCAGAAGCAGGGAAATATCCCTGAAGAAATACAAGTTTTTCTTTTTTTTTTTAAGGAAAGAAGAAGAGAACCGGCGGTACCGGTAGGCGTCGAATGAAGGCAGATGAGACCACAAAAAACAAGAAATAAAGGTACATTTTCTGCGGTGACAGGGTACCACGTCCTGTCGGCTCCGTGGAAAATGAAGAACTGAAGTGAGAGAGGTACAGAGGCGGGAAGGCAGCACGCATGCGCTGTGGGATGCTCCCAAAAGCTTTCCTATTGGACGCTGGGGAGCGTTCCCACGCAGGCCCCATCAGTACTGACGATACCCATATGTGAAGACTACATTCCTGCTTGTTCCTGGAGATCAGGTGTTCTCCAGGGACAGCAAGAATCAGTCCTCACATATGGGTGACGTCGGCGCCGACGGAGCCCTCATGCGGAGCAATTCCCCAGCTTTCAAAGAAAGCCTTTGGGACTGCATCGCGCATGCGCGGTCCCCTTCCCGCCCAAGGGTGCCATCTTGCTAAGTCTAATGACATAGCTAAAAAGATGGCAAAAAGAAGAAAAGCAACGATATAACTGCAACTCCAGGGGAGGAGGGAGGGTTGTGAGAATTGATTCCTGCTGTCCCTGGAGAACACCTGTTACAGGTGAGTAACAACTCATTCTCCAGGAACAAGCAGGAAGTCAGTCCTCACATATAGGACTCCCTAGCTATAGGCTACCGAGAACCAATAATTGAAAAATGGCTCCCTCTAGAAGAGCCGCAGCAGCTGTGATAGGAATCCAGCAGAGACACACCACCCCCGGTAGCCTAACCCCAGAGGGCCAGAGGGTAGGAGTTGCCTAAACCTCAAATAAGTTCTGGAGTACCGCCTGGCCGAAAGCACTGTCTCAGCGGGACTCTCCATCCAAGCAGTAATGGGCTGCAAAAGTCTGGCTTGAAGACCAGGTGGCGGCCCGGCAGATGTCTGCCAGTGGAACAGAGCGGAAGTGAGCCACTGAGGTGGCCTTAGCCCTGACACGGTGGGCCGTGACTCTACCCTGCAAAGGAAGCTCGGTCGCCCTGTATGCCAAGGCGATGCAGTCTGCCACCCATGTGGATAACGTATGTTTGGAGACGGGAAGCCCCAGCTTACTGGTGTCAAAAGAGATGAAGAGCTGAGGAGCCCTTTGATGTCCCCTCGTATGCTCCAAGTAGAAGGACACTGCCCTCTTACAGTCAACGGTATGCAGGACCACCTCTGCCCGGCTGGTATGAGGTCTGGGAAAGCATATCGGAAGAACCACCTCCTGGTTGAGGTGGAAAGGAGAGACTAGCTTCAGGAGGAACTTAGGGTGGGTTGTAGAACTACCCTATTCCTGTAAAACTGTGTGTACGGTCTTTCTGAAACCAAAGCCTGCAGCTCACTCACTCGCCTTGCTGACGTGAGTGCCACCAGGAAGAGAACCTTCCAGGAGAGGAAAAGCAGGTGGCAAGGAGACATCGGCTCAAACGGTGGGCGAGTAAGTTGTTGCAAGATCACATTCAGATCCCACTCAGTCGCCGGAGGGTGAACCAGGGGTTTTAGCAGAAGCAGACCCCTTAGGAATCTGGATACCAAAGGGTGAAGTGACAAAGGATGTCCCTCCACTGGTAAGTGATGTGCTGACAAAGCACTCAGGTGGACCTTTACAGAATTAGACTTGAGGCCCAAGTCAGAAAGGTGCAGCAGGTACTGCAACACCACAGGCACAAGACAAGAGAAAGGGTTTTCATTGTGCTGGTTACACCACACTTCAAATCTCTGCCACTTGAAGGCATAGGTTTTTCTGGTGGACTGCCTCCTGGAGGCCAGTAACACTTCTTCTACATTCCTAGGTATGAGGAGAGGGGTCAGCACTACCCTTTCAGCAGCCATGCCATCAGGTTGAGGGACCTGATTTGGATGTAAGAGAGAGCCCTGTTCCTGGGATAGGAGGTCGGGCCTTGTCCCCAGCGGGAGTGGGGTCTCCACTGCCAAGTGGAGGAGAAGCGGGAACCAAGGTTGTCTTGGCCATCTGGGGGCTAACTAGGATGACCGAGGCCTTGTCCCGCATGATTTTGAACAGAGTTCGGGCCACCAGAGGCGTGGGAGGAAACGCATACAGGAGGCCCACAGACCAGGAGATCAGAAAAGCATCGGCAACCATCCTTTGGGGATGTGGCTGCCTGGAGAAAAGGTTGGGCAACTGATGATTCTGCAGGCTGGCGAAGAGATCTATGGACGGATGTCCCCAGTAGAGGAAGATCTGCTGGGCCACTTCCAGATTCAGTTGCCATTCGTGAGGTTGAAGAATTCTGCTTAGCTTGTCTGCTAGGTCATTCTCCTGCCTCTGCTCCCTTGCCATCAGAGGTCCAGTGCCTCCTGACACAGGACACAGGACCTTGTCCCTCCCTGCTTGTTCACGTAGAACATAGCCATCTGACTGTCTGTACGAGCACAGATTGATGTGAGAGAACATGGCAGAAGGCTTGCAGAGCTAGGCGTATTTCCCGGAGTTCCAAGAGGTTGATCTGTTGTGTCCTCTCTTGGGAAGATCACAACCCCTGAGTGCAGGAGTCCTGATAATGGGCTCCCCAGCCCGGCAGGGACGCATCTATCGTCAAGACTCTTGAAGACACCGGAGGTTGGAAAGGCACTCCTATGAGCAGGTTGGACAGGTGAAGTCACCAGATCAGCGACTTCAGCAGTGGTTTGGACACCCTTATCCTGTCTCAAAGTCGACCTGTGGCTTGTGTCCACTGATCCCAGAGGCACCACTGAGCTGTCCTCATGTGGAGCAGGGCGTTTGCGGTCACCTGCACTGTGGAAGCCATGTGACCCAAAAGATGCAGGAAATGCCTTGCTGATATATGCCTGCTAGGTTGCGAAGAATAAGTCTGAGACCTAAGAAATCGACAGTTGCAGTTTGTTTATAATGTGAAGTCCACAGAATAACGTATAAGTAAAGATTATTTGTACTGTTGAGATTGGATGCACCTTTGAAGTATTGCGGTTGCTGATATCTGAGACATGTGGTGTATCTGGCACACTAGCTCCAGAAGCCTTTGTGCCCTGTCCAGTGGCAGGTAAGCCCTTGCCTGCAGGGTGTCTATTCTCGCCCCTATGAACTCTAAGTTCTGTGTGGGAAGCAAGGTGGACTTTGCCTGATTTATGACAAAGCCTAGATGTTGCAGAATGTTGATAGTGCGAGTTGTGGCCTGTTGTGCCTCCTGAGGTGACGGGGCACTGATAAGCCAGTCGTCCAGGTATGGGAAGACAAAGATACCCTGGTTTCTGAGAAAACCCGCCACCACCACCAGGCATTTGGTAAATACTCTGGGGGTGGAGGCTAGGCCAAATGGAAGTACTCTGTACTGAAAATGGTTTCCTCCCACGACAAATCTGAGATATTGTCTGTATTCTGGGTGTATGAGGATGTGTGTGCAGGCATCCTTCAGCTCCAAGGAGCAGAGCCAATCTCTCTGGTGGAGGTATGGCAGCAAAATTCCAAGAGAGCATCTTGAACTTCTCTTTTACTAGGAACTTGTTTAAATTTCGCAGGTTGAGGATGGGTCTGAGGCCTCCTGTTCTCTTTGGTATCAGGAAATACCTGGAATAGAAGCCCTGGCCTTGCAGGCAGTGGGTCACTGGTTCTACTGCCTGATCCATTAGGAGACTGGCCAACTCCTGCAGAAGGAGATTCCTGTGCAGAGGAAGTCGTAAAGGCTCTCCTGGAAAGTAGGATGGAGGCACCTGGCTGAAGTAAAGCAAGTAGCCCTTCTGGACTATTTGCAAGACCCAGGTGTCTGTGGTGACTGCTGGCCACCTGTAGGCGTACAGGGTCAGCCTCCCTTCTGTGCTCAGTTCCCCCCTTGGCTGGAGAGAGACCATACTGTGGCTGTCAAAAACCCCCAACCGGCTGGGAGGGAGCTGGTGCCTGAGGCTTGGGGGTCTTCTGCTTACGCGGGCCATGCCCCTTAGCCTGCTGCCCATGTTGGGGAGCTGGGGAGGCCTGGTGAGTGGAGTAGTTGCGGTAAGCAGTACCCTTCCTCGGGAAAAGGGGCTTTTTACCTGAGCCCTTCTTCTTAGAAGGGACAGAGGTCTTTTTGGATAGCCTTGTCTGAGTCAAGTACTCAGACTCTATTTGCGCAGCCTTCTCAGTCATGGGTTTGCCGAACAAGTTCTCACATCGGCAGGGGACATCAACCAACTTGTCCTGTACCATAACTCTAGGTCCGAGAACATCAGCCAAGCCTGGCGTCGGGCACCAATGCTGGCTGCGGCTACTCGGACCGAAGCCTCAAAGACATCATAGGCTGCTCAAGACAAACTTCAAGTAGTCTCGAATCCCCGTGGACAAGGCCTTGAATCTCTGCAAGGGTTCCTCAGAGAGGCCAGCTGAGAACCCAGCAATCTCCTTTGCCAGGTCTCGTAAGTACATGCCGATGTACAGCTGGTAGGTTTGGACACGGCATGATAGCATTGAGCCCTGGTAGCACTTTCTTCCGAGGACGTCCAGGTAATGGGTTTCCCTTCCAGGAGGCACCACGGAGTGCGTTTTTTGGCTCTTGAGCCTTTGCATGGCTGATTCCACAACCATGGAGTTGTGCGGCAGCTGTGCCTTTTGGAACCCAGGGCTCTTGCGGACGATAAATGGAATCGACCCACCTGCTCAGCACCGGCATCGAGGCCAGGGATTCCCTCATACGGAATAACAGCTGTTCCAACATCGAAGGAACCGGTTCAGTAAGGGCTTCCTTCGTGGAAAATCATACTGGAGAGCATCGAGCTCTTTGGCTCGAGGCTCCTCCTCGGCATCCGCTGGAAAGGCCAAGGCCTTGTCCATGTCCCGTACAACTCTGAGAACCTGGTATCCTCCGGGGGAGACCTTCTCCGAGGATCGGACTCCGGCGAGTCCGATGGGACACACCGAGTCCAGTGGCTGCCCAGGGAGTCTTTGTCCTCAGTCTCCGAAGCCGAGTCCTCAGAGGAGGAATCGACGGGCTCCTGCCACGCAGGCTTTGATCTCGACCGCCCCAACGTCACCGGCGTTGATGACCTCGGTCCCAAATGGGAGGTCGAGAGAGACCTCGGCAGAGGATCGACTTGAGCTTGGAGGGCCTCGAGGATCGGCTCGGCCTCCGGAGTTGACTTAGACGGCGAGGTCCCGGTGGTCGAGGCAGACGGATGGGAAGACCGGCTATCAGTGCCCGCTGCTGCTCCATGAAGGCAGACACATTGCACTCCAAGGCTACCATTCTGAGACCGAGTACAGAAGGCTCCACAGCCTCCGGCTCGGGCCCTGACGGTGTCGAGCCCGACGCCGGTTCTCCCAGAGGAGAGTGCACAAGGTCAACAGTGTTTACCTTTCTCGGCGTCTCCAGCTCCATGCGAGGTACCTTGGCAGACCGCTCCGACTTCGAGGACTCGGGGCAGCGGTCAGGACTCCGAGACCTGGCCAGCGAGGAACCAGGCCTGTCAGAGGCATCTAATGACGCCGCCCTCACGAGTTTTTTCTTCTTCTGGTGTTCCCTGGAGGGAGACCCCCTTTCAGAAGATCCACGACAATGCTCGGAGTCCGACAACTCCCGAGACGTCGAGGCTTCTGACAAGGTCCGGACCCGAGTGGAGGTGGACTCTGAGAAAATCCTCTCACACTGCTGTTGCTGACTTCTAAGAGCTTTAGAAAACATCTTGCTGCATGGGCCACAGGAAACCGGATCATGGTCAGCCCCAAGGCATCAGAGACAGCAGTCATGTGTGTCGGTGAGGGACATTAACTTTTTACACCGATCACACTTCTTAAACCCGCTGGTAGCCATCGGGGGGAAAAAGGGCCCCTGCGAGGTCAAACGACCGGGTTGCCAGTGAAAAATAAAAAGAGCGCGAACGCTAGGCACTAAGGACAAAAAACGAAAAATAAGGACTGACTTTGATACCGGTGTACCGAACTGAGGCGGGAAGGGGAACCAGCATCGAACTGGGTCAAAGAGAAGAATCTTCTGTGAAGTTTGACACACTTTTTTGCGAGGGAATTCGGACGTCTGTTGGGCTCCGCGGAAAAAGGGAGACTGAGCAAGATGGCACCCTTGGGCGGGAAGGGGACCGCGCATGTGTGATGCAATCCCAAAGGCTTTCTTTGAAAGCTGGGGAATTGCTCCGCACGAGGGCTCCATCGACGCCGACGTCACCAATATGTGAGGACTGACTTCCTGCTTGTTCCTGGAGAACTGATGCTAGGGTTGAGGGAAAGCTGATGCTGGTAGATGCTGGAGTTAGAGTGGGAACTGGAAGAATGAAAAGGGAGAGGATTTATATTGTGTTTGGAAAACCAGAAGAAAGAAGGCCATATATGGAGGAAGACAGAGGGAGGGGTACAAGAATGGTTGCTGGGATAAAGAGGAAAGGCAGGCTTAATGTATACTGGAGAAGCAAATAGATGAGCGAGTGCTGGGAAAGGGGATTAGGAGGCAGGAAGGCAGGTACTGGAGACATAGGGGATGCAAGAGAGCAGTGACTTGGATTAAGTGCAGACTAAAATTGTGTGGAAAAACAGAAGACAAGAGACTCTAAGACTGGCTGGGTACTGGGAGTGTAAGTGAGGAATGAGGGACTAGTTAAGGTGGAAGACATTGGACTCGAGGATAGCTGGGGATAGAGTGGGGATTAAGAAATTGATTAGGAGGACAATGGGGACTAAGTGTTGAATATGAATAAGGCTGTGAGACCAAATGCAGAAAGATGGAGCGAGTAGAGGGTCTGAAGGGAGGGGTTGAGAGGCAGATGAAAAAGAAAGAGGTCTATGGAGAGGGTGAGGGACAAAGGAAGGTGACAGATGACAGATGAGAGGAAGTAGAAAAGGGGAAATGGAAGCTTAGATAGGGGGGGAGGTGTAAGATGTAAGAAAGGGATTGGAAGTGGAGAAGGTATGAGTGATAGGGAAGGAGCTCGGCTGATCAAGTGATGAGAGACAGAAGAAAGTAGATGAGGCTGGAAAGGAGATAAGTACAGAGGGAAGAAGTGGGTAATTATAAAGTGGGTGAAAGATGGAGGAAAGCGTAGATACTCACTTGTAACAGGTGTTCTCCAGGGACAGCAGGAATTGATCCTCACAAATTGGTGACGTTGATGCTGACGGAAACCTGTGAGGAGCATCTCTCCCCAGCTTTCAAAGAAAGCCTTTGGGAGATACCACCATACATTGGTGGTTCCCTTCACGCCCAAGGGTGCCATCTAGCTCAGTCAGGTGCCATAGCTAGAGCCCAATCAAGAAGATGGCCAAAATGAACAGCAACTCCAGGGGAGGAGGGAGGGTTGTGAGGACTGATTCCTCCTGTCCCTTGGGAACACCTGTTTACAGGTGAGTAACTACACTTTCTCCAGGAACGCTGCTGAAAGAGAAAACAGTGAGGTTTCTGGAGTCCAGCGGATTACAGGATCCGAGGTAGCATGGATTCACCAGAGGCAGATCTTGTCAGACAAATCTGGTTGATTTCTTTGACTGGGTGACCAGGGAGGTGAAACGAGGGAGAGACCTAGATGTGGTGTATTTAGATTTCAGTAAAGCCTTTGACACCATTCCTCACAGGTGACTTATAAACAAACTGAGCACCCTAGGGTTGGACCCTCAAGTTACTGCTTGGGTTAGAAATTGGTTGAGTGGGAGGCGACAAAGAGTACAGGTAAATGGAGCTCACTCTGAGGAGAAGGAAGTTACCAGTGGTGTGCCCCAGGGATGTGTCCTTGGTCCGATTCTTTTTAACATCTTTGTTAGTGATAAAGTGGAAGGATGTCGGGTAAGTTTTGCCTCTTTGCGGATGATACCAAAATATGCAATAGAATAGACACCCAGGAAGGTGGAATCTCGCTAAGCTTGAAGAACGGTCTAGAATTTGGAAGCTGGGATTCAGTGTTAAAAAATGCAAGGTCATGCATTTGGGCTGCAGCAATCCAAGGGAGCAATATAGTATAGGGGGTGAAGTACTTTTGTCACTAAAGAAGAGCGGGACCTAGACATGGTTGTGTCTGATGATCTTAAAGTAGCTAAACAGGTAGAAAAGGCAACAGCAAAAGCTAGAAGGATGCTGGGTGCATATGGAAAGGAATGGCTAGCAGAAAAAGGAGGTGATAGTGCCTCTGTATAAGTCTTTGGTGGGACCTCATTTGGAGTATTGTGTGCAATTCTGGAGACCGCACCTTCAAAAGGATATAAACAGGATGGAGTGAGTACAGAGGGTGGCCACTAAAATGGTTAGTGGTCTTCATTATAAAGCATATGAGGACAGACTTAAGGATCTTAATATGTACACCTTAGAGGAAAGGCAGAATAGAGGTGATATGATTGAGATGTTTAAATACCTCCGTGGCATAAGTGCACAGGAAGAGAGCCTCTTTCGATTGAAAGCAAGTTCTGCTACGAGGGGACATGGGATGAGGGTGAAAGTGGATATTCAGGCGTGATATGCGGAAATATTTCTTTAAGGAAAGAGTGATGGATCCATGGAATAGTCTCCCAGTGGAGGTGGTAGAGATGAGGACAGTATCTGAATTCAAAAAAGCATGGGACACACAGAGGATCTCTAAAAGAAAAAAGGGGACTGTTGTAGTTATTGATATGGAAGGACAGACTAGATAAGCCATGTGGTCTTTTTCTGTCATCATTTTTCTATGTTTCTATGTTTCTAAGCAGAAGTCAGTCCTCACATATGGGACTCCCTAGCTCCAGGATACCGAGGACCAGCATAAAACATGGGCACGGCACGGCCATGGGCATCCACAGGCGAATCCTGATGACAGACTTGAGGGACCTCAGTGTCTTGGGAGAAGCATGGCTCAGGTAGCCTGAACAAGAAGGATCGGAGGGCAGGAGTTGCCCAAACCCCAAAGAGGTTATGCAGTATGGCCTGGCCGAAGGCACTACCCAGTCGGGACTCCCTCTCCAGGCAGTAGTGGGCTGCAAAAGTGTAGACGGAGGACCAGGTGGTGGACCAGCAGATGTCTGCCCTGGGCACCGAACGGAGACTGGCGACAGAGGTCACCATCACCCGGACATTGTGACTAGACGCTCCAGAGGGATACCGGCTCGACTATGAGCAAAGGTTATACAGTCCACCACCCAGATGGAAATGGTTCATTTGGTGACAGCCAGCCCCAGACGGCTGGGGTCGAAGGAGACGAAAAGCTATGAGGCTTTATGGTGGCCCTGGGTTCGCTACAGACAGAAGGACAGGGCTCGCTTGCGGTCCGACACAAAGTTAATGTAGGGCCGTGGAAAGAAGGTAGGCAGCACTACCTCCTGATTCAGGTGGAAGACTGAGACCACCTTCTCTTGTACCCACTGCTCAAGGTTGGAGGTCTGCAGCCAGGCTTGGCATTGGGTGCCGATACCAGCTGCTGCCATCCAGGCTGCCAATTCAAAGCCATTGTAGGCGGCGTGGGACAGGAATTTCAAGCAGTCCCAGATCCCGGCTGTCACAATCTGGAACCTCTAAAGAGGTTCCCCGGCAAGGCCCGCTGAGAAACCTGCCAGTTCCTGGATGAGACCCTCGAGGTACATACCTATGTAAAATTCATAGGCCTGTATGGCAGCTGAGCACGGAGCCCTGAAAGCACTTGTGCCCAAGGGCGTCGAGGACACAGGCCTCTCTGCCCAGAGGGATTGAGGAATAATTCGTCATGGTTGTGGAGTCATCTATGTAGAAGCTACAAAACCAGGCATTATGCGGGAGCTGAGCATTTTGGAAGCCAGAGCCCTTCTTGAAGCGGGAGATGGCGTTGAGGTGTTGGCTGACTACCGGCACCGAGGCCAGGGTCTCCCACATTCGCAGGAGCAACCACCCGAGGATAGGTTGCATCGGCACCGTAAGTCTCCTTTGGCGAAGACTCATACTGGAGGATCTCCAGTTCTTCAGTGCATGGGTCCTCCTCTGATTCGGTCGGGACCGACAGGGCCCAGGCCATGTCCCAGATGAAGCCGTGGAAGGCCACATCCTCTGGGGAAGAATGGCGCCAGGGTGCTGAAGGAGATAGCTCCGAAGGGACATCTCGGTGGCGAGAGGTCTCCGGGAAGGCCTTGTCATCAGTCTCCCACTCGGAGCTGGATGGCGTCGAGGACTCCGAGGCTTGAGCTTCCCAAACCTTGAGGCTGGTACCAGCGAACTGGGTTCCCCTGAGGATCTCAAGTAAGACTCCAAGAAACTGGCCGGGAAGGACTGTACATCCATGGATCAGGACTGGGACCTCGATCGGTGCCGAGGGCTCAACCGAGGCCGGTTGCACTTGGTGCCTGGCTAGACGCCCAGGGATTCCCCTGCAGTCGGGGGCCCGGTTGTCGGGGCAGATGATGTGGACGAGCAGGACATCATTGCCTACTGCAGGGTAGTAAGTGAAAGAAAAGAGGAGGGAGCTGACTGAGGCAGCAGAAATTGCAATCTAAGATTATCTGAGAAGAGATAAAGGATATGTCTAATCAGATCCACAGACAAAAAGTATTAAGTGGGCATCCTGTACACATTAAATGAAACTTGCTAGGCTTTTTTATATTAGCATTACTGGACAACATCTCCCACTTGTATGGATGATTAATCCTGTTCTGGGTCAGCTATGGCAAAAATTATTATTTAAACAAATCTCAAAGCTTCAGAATATCATAAAAGTGTGACCCTCAGTCCTCCTTCCTTTCACAATCTCCCACAATAAGGAGTAATTAGACCTTACCTGCTAATTAGCATTCTTGAAGGAACTCCAGTCCAGTCCCTTTCCTCTGGGTTGTGCGCCCCCAGCAGCTTGGAGACTGAGCACATCATTCTCCAGTATCCTAGTGACAAAGCAGACTTAACGGAGAGACAACCAAGCAGATTAATAAATCAACTAACTCTAACGAAACCATAAACTAACACCAAACAGAATCATCCCCCCCCCCCCCCCCGGAATGGGATTCCCACTCCCCCGAGGAAGAAGAGGAAGTGAAGAGAAGGCTTACCTGACATGCCACATGCCCAAGTACACCCATCCTGCCCCCTTGCCGCGCCCCCACAGACACCGGGACACGAGCCTTCTGTAATGTATCCCCGTCGCCGCCAATCATCGCTTCGGGCCGGCCACATCTTATTGATGGTAAACCTGGGCGGGATCAGGGACTGGACCGGAGTTCCTCCAGGAATGCTAATTAGCAGGTGAGATCTAATTAATCCTTCCTAAGCTTCCCTCCAGTCCAGTCCCTTTCCTCTGGAATGTAAAAGAGCAGTTCAAGAACGGGAGGGACCTGCAAGGCCGGACCGAAGTACCGCTCCCCCAAATCCGGCATCTCCCTTTGCCTGAACATCTAACTGATAATGTTTGGTGAAGGTATGTAGGGAGGACCACGCAGCCGCCCTACAGATATCCAAGGATGGGACCAGACTGAACTCCGCCCATGAGGCCGCCTGAGCTCGTGTACAATGAGCCCGGAAACCCCCCCGGCACGGGTCTCCCTCTCAGAACGTATGCCGAAGCAATGGCTTCCCTAATCCATAAGGAAACTGAAGCCTTGGCTGCTGCCTCCCACTTACGAGGTCCACCGAATAGGACAAAGAGCCGCTCCGACTTGCGAAACCCCTTCGTGCGAGCTAGGTATCGCTTCAACGCTCTACGAACATCCAACCGATGTAGCCGCGCATCTCCCGGCTCCTGCCCTGCCTTAACGAAGGATGGAAGGGAAACCGACTGATTCACATGAAACGCCGAGACCACCTTGGGCAAGAAGGACAGCACTGTCCTCAAGACCACCTTTTCCTTATAAAAGGTCAGAAACATAGAAAAATGACAGAAAAAGACGACATGGCTTATCTAGTCTGTCCTTCCATATCAATAACTACAACATTCACCTTTTTTCCTTTAGAGATCCTCTGTGTTTGTCCCATGCTTTTTTGAATTCAGATACTGTCCTCATTTCTACCACCTCCACTGGGAGACTATTCCACGGATCCACCACTCTATCCGTAAAGCGTAGTTACTCACCTGTAACAACTGTTCTTCAGGGATAGCAGGAATCAATCCTCACATATGGGTGACGATGGTGCCGACAGAGCCCTTGTGCGGAGCAATTTCCCCAGATTTCAAAGAAAGCCTTTGGGAATGCCTTGCACATGTGCAGTCCCCTTCCTACCCAAGGGTGCTATCTTGCTCAGTCAGATGACATAGCTACAAAGACAGCAAAAAGAATAAAAAGCAATAATAGGACTGCAACTCCAGGGGAGGAGGGAGGGTCGTGAGGACCGATTCCTGCTGTCCCTGGAGAACACCTGTTACAGGTGAGTAAAGCACAGTTACTTACCTGTAACAGGTGATCTCTGGGAACAGCAGGAATTAGTCTTAACATATGGGTACGTTGGTACCGACGGAGCCTGCACGGGAATGCTGCCCAGCTTTCAATCAGAAAGCTTTTGGCAGCATCCCTCGCGCCTGCGCAGTGACTTCCCGTCTTCTCCACAGCCTCTCTTCAGTTGAGTTTCAGAGCTGAGATAAAGGCGAGGAGAGAAAAGGAAAAAAATAAAAAAGATGCAACTGAGGACTTCCGGCGATGCGTGAGTGAGAGCAGACGTGTCTCTCTTGCTCCGGGGCCGCCTCGCCGATTAATCTGCTAATTAATCTGACTTTATGGGTCTCCTGCCTCTAACTCCTCGAAATAGAGTACAGGCGACTGCCCTGCTTAGATACACCATCAGACGAGGACCAGCGATGCCTTTGCCGGCACGGAAGGAACGTGAAAAACCGCTCCGAGCGGGGCCCTCCTCCGCGCCCACGGGACAACCGACCTCTCCGGGGGCGGAAAGCACTGACTCGCATACGGAGGAGCTGGCGAAAGAGGTGGTCCGACTCCTTGACCCGAAGTTCGATCGCCTCATGAAAAAATTAGATGGTGTGGAGGTGGCGCTGGCTGAATTTGGTAGACGCGTGGAGGAGCTTGAGCACCGCGTGGCAGGGGTGGAGGAGGGAGAGAGCCACCGAGACCGTGAGCTCGAGAGCCAAAAGCAGGCCCTACTCGAGGTGCAAAATAAACTAGAGGATCTTGAGAATAGATCTCGCAGGAACAACTTACGGCTGGTGGGTCTGGGAGAGGACAGACCAGATGGAGAGCTGCTGGTATTTTTGGAAACTTGGCTGCCTGAAGTGTTAGGCCTGACGGAACTGAAAGGCAATTTTCACATTGAAAGGGCGCATCGCTTGGGCGCTAGGAGAGAGCATGGCGATCGACCACGAGTGGTGATACTTCGTGTACTGAATTTTCAACACAAGTGGCGCATACTACAAGCCTACCGAAAGAGCGGCGAACTCATGCTGGATAACAGACGCGTGCTCTTGTTCCAGGATTATTCGGCGGCCGCTGCAGCAAAGCGACGGGAGTTTTCCCCGATTTGCTCTGAACTGTATCGTAGAAAAGCCCGGTTCACTTTGGCATTTCCGGCAGTATTGCGTGTTTCCCTGAATGGCCAGAACCATACTTTTGATCAAGTAGCGGCAGCCAGAAAGTTTGTGGCTCAGCAGTTTCCAGCGGCCGCACCAGAGGCGCGATCCTGAGCGGTGTGTGTATCAGGGAGACATGCGGACTAACCGGGACCCTCGATTGCGAGCTTGCTGAGGTGGGACTGTTGAGCGACAGCTGGGCCCACAGCCTTTGACACACAGCGGCAGTTGGGGTGATCTTCTCTCTAGCGGGCCAGCTCTGACTTTTTCTCCTGGCTTGTCCTAACTCTTCTAAAAGGGTTGTCTCACCTATGGACCCTGCAATGGGACACTTTGGGCCCAGCCTGTCAGCCTGTTAACCTGTTTTGAATCGGGGAATTGAGTGGATATCATAATAACGCTGTTTACCCTTAGTATGTTATATGTTCCTATCTGTTTTATTTGCTGATAGAGGGGAGAGAAGGGAGGCCGCAGGAACACAAGGGAGTGGGGCGGCCCTGCAGCACCGTATTGGAAGTCTTACCTCAGTGCGGTAACTGAGGGTTGAATTTTTGTGTTTTATGGGGTATGTCTATTATGTGCAGGGAAGGGTTCACTTGGTACTAGTGGCACGACGGGGGGAAGTTAGGGAGAATGTTTCGGGGGGGAGGGGGATGGGAGGGGTAGGGGGGGGAGGGGGAGGGGGGAGGCGGAGGAGGGGGGGGGTTGCCTGTGGTATGAGAGGATCGAGCCTGAACTCCAAGTTGTTGCTATTACTGTATGAATCGCAAGCCCTACTTTTCTCATATATACTCCCTCAAGATGGGGTGGGGATGTCTTGGGGTTCTGGGTCGAGGCTGGGCGACCTAGAACAGTGGTTTGCTTGGTGGTTCTGGTTACGGGAATGTATGAGAGTTGGAGAGAATGCGGGATGATCTCCGTATAGTCACCTGGAATGTTGGAGGTCTAAATACCCCTGTTAAAAGGACCAAAATGCTCCAGGCTCTAAAACAGGGTCATGCTCAAATAGCCCTATTACAAGAGACACACTTAACGGCGGTAGAGCATGCCAAGTTGAGGAAAGACTGGGTGGGACAGGTTTTTGCGGCGTCTACAGCAGTAAAGAAGCGTGGTGTAGCGATCCTCGTACAACGGGGTCTCGGAGTGGAAATTCTAAGGGAGGAGGTGGACCCAGGGGGCAGATTTATATTTCTACATGCTAAAATACAGGGGCAAGAACTTTTTCTGGGGAATATTTATGCTCCCAATACTTATGACCATCAATTTTTTCAGCTTGTGCTGAGGAAGGTATTGGAGGCCCCAAAGGTCCCCCTGATATTGGCAGGAGACTTTAACTGCCCACATGACCCAATGTTAGATAGATCCAAGACTGGTGGTTTGAGTGGAGCTTGGAGCAAGAAGGGGGTGGGATACCTCTGTAAGATGGGTGGCCTAATTGACGCCTGGAGAGTCTTACATGGGACGGAGAGAGACTATATGCATCTGTCGAGAGCACATCAAACCTGGTCCCGGATAGATTATATTCTGATCTCAAGGGAGAGCCTAGGAAAAGTGCTCAAGGTGGAGATTGAGCCCATCGTAGTATCTGACCATGCTAAAGTGGTGTTGGATTGGAAGGGACTTCCCACGGGGGGAGCGCGCTGGGCTTTTCCGGGTCACCTCTGGCAGAAAGCAGACTTTCGAGCTTATCTGTTACGTCATTGGGAGGAGTATCTCAGCTTGAATGATACTGGGGATGTGGAAGTAGCGACCTTCTGGGAGGCGGGTAAGGCTGTGCTCCGGGGCCATATCATAGCATATGTAGCGCGGGAGAGGAAGCGTCTTAATTCGCGGATCTTAGCATTGACGTCCCAGCTGCATGAGGCTAAGCGGGCTGCTCTGGCGGACCCGCAAAGGTTTGGGCTGTATTTGGAGGTGCAGAGAGCTCTGAATGAGGTGCTCCATGAACGTGCCACTCATTCTTTGCAGTATTATCAGCATCAACTCTTTCGGTTTGGGGACCGCACGGGGAGACTTCTGGCGCGCTTGGTTCGGCGTAGAGGCGGCATTCAGGGGGTGGCCCGCGTGAAGGATGAGCAAGGGGTTACCCACACGGAGATACGGAAAATTGTTCAAGTATTTCGTCAGTATTATCAAGCTTTATATTGTGATGGGGCCCGTGGGTAGAGCCCTTTAACCCTATATAGGCGGTTGCCTAGGGTCTGTAAAACAAGTAATCTGCTCTTGCTAGGTAAATAATAGAGTCTCTCAGAGCAAAAAGTGAATGAGAAAATAAGATGGGTTTTATTCCCCGTCCCGCTCGGACTATCAACAAGATCAAAAAAACTTCAGATACAAGCAAAGAACAAAAATAGTATCAGCAAACTTATATTCCTTTGTTTAAATTCACAAAGTTCTTTTTGTCATCCAATTAAACAGCAGGGCTGCACT
Source organism: Ichthyophis bannanicus (assembly GCA_033557465.1). Lineage (NCBI taxonomy): Eukaryota > Metazoa > Chordata > Amphibia > Gymnophiona > Ichthyophiidae > Ichthyophis > Ichthyophis bannanicus. The sequence continues at coordinate 648,697,273 of CM066032.1, forward strand.
TGTAACAAATGCTACAGTCCATGGGAGAGGGGTCTGGAAGGCTGCTGCTATCTTCCCATAACATACTCTCTCCAGCACTCCCCAAACTCCCTGTATCACACTCTTCCTGTGTGGAGTACTCAGGCACGTCTCCTTGTGATAACTCACTGTAGCTTTCAGTGAAGGTTCCTCTCTCTTCAGGTTTATACCTGTCTGGTATGCAGTAGCTTCTCTCTGGGTTTTCCTCCCAGAATAAAAGGTCTGAATCTCCTTGCTTCCTGTATCTATGCTCAGGACCGCGCCCTTGGCACTTATATGTTTTAAACCTTTCTCTGTAAGCACATGGATGCCTCCTTTTATCCGTAGGGATTGTCTTGGCACTTGGCTCCCTGTATCTCTTTTCTCTAGCCTCCCAGGCTGGTTGTGCAGTAGTGAAGTTAGTATTAGCTTTGCAGCTATTTCTTAATGTGCCCGTGTATTTGGAGTTCCCATCCCCCAACACTCTCTTTCTAAACTGACCCGTGCTTAGTGCTGGCACATACCGGTCCCCTGTGTGGTAGGACACTCCTGGCTTTTCTTGAAGACTAACTCGGGTGGCATGCCTTCTCCCAGTGCAGCTTGCCTCAAACCTCTTCTCCTGAGTGCTGGAGCTACCTTCACTTCCTGGTTCTCCGACAGAAAACTTTCCTCCCAGCACTCCTCTGGGGTTTCTGCTCAGCTGACTGTAGCCACACCTCTTGCTGCTCTCTCTCTGGCTTCTGCCCTCCTCCTGGGTTGTGTCCTGCCTCTCCCTCCACTGACTGGAACCCTGTCTTATGTAATCCCTAGCCCTGCACGTGACGTGGGGATTTGCAATCAGGTGTTCCTGATGAGCTTTCTGTTTGGCACGTAGTAACAGTTTTCCCTGCTCAACTGTTTCAGTGTGCCTAGTGCCTCTTTTCAACGCTGAATCTAAGGTAAGCTCTTCTTTTACCTGCACTTCCATGGGCTGTGTATCCTCTGCTGCACCACAATATACGCCAGATACTGAGGATAGAACCCAAGAAAGTGAATTCCTGGCGGCCGTCCCCGTGCCTCAGTTGACTGAGGCGGAGCTTCGGGAATTAAATGCGAGAATCACTGGGGCAGAAATTCAGGCAGTTATAAAGAAAGGGAAACCCCATAAAGCTCCGGGCCCTGATGGCTACGGCGCTGAGTTTTATAAGATACTGTCACCCAATATCACCCCCACCTTGGTGGCCTTATACAATGAGGCCCAGGAAAGGGAGCTTTACTCGAGAGATATGAGAACGGCGGCGATAACTATCATACCGAAAGAGGGTCGCGACCCGGAAGATCCGGCATCTTATCGTCCTATATCTCTAATTAACTATGATATGAAGCTGGTGGCCTCGGTGTTTATTTATTTATTTATTTAATACACACTTATATACCGCTGCTTCCAGCGATCAGCAGCGGTTTGATTCTTCTTCTGGGGATGTCAATCAGGACAGGGAGGGGACAGTAATTATATAGATCTAAGGGTAGGTCACAGCACACAGGGTTAGTGTCATGGGGGACTTCGTTATACATATTTACATTTATACATAAGTATTTACAATTGTACATTACACCTTTTCTATAATTTATATATTCGGAATTATCCTTGTATTATACATCTTCACATATTCTTACATAACGTGTTATCTAACGCATTTGAGAGTCATGGCTGATTATAATAGCATTTGAATAGGTGAGTTTTTAACTCTTTCCTGAAGATTGCAATGTCCGTGATTAAGCGCAGTTCAAAAGGGAGTTGATTCCATATTGTTGGTGCAGAGAATGCGAATGCTCTTCGAGATGTACTTGTTTTTACTGTTCTGATGGATGTGGGGACCTGTAGGGTGCCCAAGTTGGTATTTCTTCTGTCTCTATTTGCAGGTTGTGTGCTGATAAGGGTGGTCAGGAATGAGGGGGCTATGTTATTGATAAGTTTGAATGCAGTTACTAGCATCTTGTACTGTATCCTTGCTGCAATTGGAAGCCAATGTAGGTTTATTAGTATGGGGGTGATGTGTTCTGCAATGCTTGTTCCCATTATGATCCTGGCAGTTACGTTTTGGGCCAACTGAAGGATATTTATTGATTTCTTGGGGAGACCTTGAAGGATGGCATTACAGTAGTCCAGATGTGGCATAATGAGTGCTTGCGCCACTGATCGGAAGTCACATGGATCTATTATTTTTCTTAGCGGTTGTATCACTCTAAGTTTATGGAAGATGGCTTTGTTTGTTTTACGTAGGTGGGTCTCCATTTTTAGGTTGCAGTCGAGCGTGACACCTAGGTATTTGATCTCATCCTTCGCCTTGTACGTGTTATTGCACAGGGTGATTGTATCAGGGGGCTTGAAGTTCGGTTTGCTGGATATAAACATGACCTCGGTTTTTTTGTGGTTTATCGTCATGTTATTTTTCTGTAGCCATTGCAACATTTCATCCAGGCAGTTTTCGAGCTGTGAATAATTGGGGTCCGTGGCGTCCAGTTGTGTATAACATGATGTCATCTGCATAGATGTGGTAGCTGATGTCATGTCTTTCAAAGATTTTGCATAGGGGTTGCATGTAAATGTTGAATAGTAGAGCCGAGAGGGCTGATCCCTGTGGAATGCCCTGTGTTTGAGAGAACGGTTCAGCTTGTTCGCCATTGAATTGTACTTGAGGCCTTCTATTCGATATGTAGGAGGAGAACCATTTGAGGGGGGTTCCCCCAACTCCTATGGATTCCAGCTTGTTTAGGAGGATCTCATGGTGTACAGTATCGAAGGCGGCGGAGATGTCAATGAAAATGAGTATAAACATTTTCTTTCTGTCTTCAAGTCCTTTAAGGAGGTTGTTCATTAGCGCTATCAAAAGTGTTTCAACTCCATGATTTCTTCGGAACCCGTACTGCTGTTTGTCTAAGGTATCGTGGTCATCAAGGTGATCTTGAAGTTGTAGGAGCACTGCCTTTTCAATGATTTTTGCAAGGAATGAAATGCTGGATATGGGTCTGTATGAGGTCGGGTCTTCCTTGTTGAGAGTATTGTTTTTTTAGGATTGGCCTTATTATTGATTGTTTTAGTTGTTTGGGCATTATTCCTTGACTTAGCGACTGATTTATAATGTGGGCTATCTGCTGGTTGATCTCTTTTTTTGCCGCTTTGATCCATGCAGTTGGGCATGGGTCGAGTGGTGAGGTGGTGGTATTTATGGAGGTTAGAATGTTTGTGGTTTGTTGTTCATCAAGGTTGTGGAATGTGTTCCATGTTGGTTCTTGCTTCTCTTCTGTTCTTTGATGCAGTGTGCTTTCCTTTATCGTGGGGGCGGGTGAAAGTCAGCTTGCTTGCATAGTGATTGCTAGTGTTTGCGGATGGATGGGGCTATCCTGCTGTTCTGGTGGCGCTGTTTTGGTAAGTGATTTTACTAGTGCGAAAAGTTCACGTGGTTTGTTGATGGCTTTGTTCAGGATGTTGGAATGGTGTATCCTCTTTGCTGTGTTTACTTCTTCTTTGTATCTTGAGAGGAGATTAAGGTATAACGTTCTTAGTTCAGTGGATTTGGTGCGTCTCCACATTCTTTCGTGCTTCCTGAGGTCTCTCTTCATTCTGGACAAGGTTAAGTTATACCAAGGTTCTGATGGTTTTTTGGATGTGCTTGGTGTCTGGTTCCCTTTGGGGATTGCTATGGACTGAATTCCGGAATCCCATTTGCTTGTTAGGTCATCGAGGTCTGTTGCTCCCAGGTCGATGTGGGATTTGATAGCACTGATGAGGCCTTCCATGTCTGGTTTGTTAAATCTCCGTTGTTGGTGTGATCCCCTTTTCTCTTTCGTGTCCTTGGTCAAGTTCGGAAGCTTTATCCGTATATTAATTTGGTGGTGATCTGACCAGGGTAGTGGATTGATCTCTATCCGGGGCCTCTCACCAATTTCCTGTTCTCTTTTGGGTGTGAAGACCATGTCAAGTGTGTGGCCTTTTTCATGGGTTGGTTCTGTTATCAGTTGCTGGTACCCTAGATGCGCCATAGCTTCTAGGAAGGTGTTTGCATTCGTGGTTGATGTGGATGCTAGATTTAGGTCTCCTAGTATTATCTGGATTTTTCTAGGTTGTGTCGATGAAATTACTTCCAGTGCTGATGCAAGAATCTCATGATGTGACGTGGGGGGTCTGTATATCAAGCAGATAGATAGTGCTGAGTTTTCAACCTTGAGTAGGTCTATGTCTGCGTTTGAGTTCTGATATGTGCTTGTGAGTTTCAGATTGTCCTTTGCTATTATAAGGACCCCTCCACCTTTTTTGTGGGATCGGGGACAGTTATACAGGTTGTATCCAGGTTTACTGAGCTGGTTTAATATGGCTGCATCTGTTTCTGTGACCCATGTTTCGGTTATACATAGGATGTCCGGTTTTTCGTCAGTGATGATGTCATATATTATGTGTGTTTTGTTCCTGATTGAGCGAGCATTTAAGAGGATGATATTACAGGCTTCATGTAGGGCCTCCGCATCCCGGTTGCTAGTGTTTAGTGAGGTTGTTTGGTTGATTGTGCGGGGTAATGCTGCTTTGGGCTTGCGGTGTCTCCGATTTCTCGTAGAGGTTTTTGTGGATATCCTGTCATTGGGTGTGTGAGTTATAATCTTTCCTGTGAAGTAGTATGGTGGAAGTAGGAGTGGTTGCTGTGTTTGTAGGGTGTAGAGGAGGTAGAATGGGGAGTAAAGATGTGGGAGGGTTTGGTATATGTTTTGATTGAATGCGTAGGCAGGGATTAGTGTGGCCAGGTATATTGCTGCGTACCAGAATAGTGCCATCATTGAGCTGGGTGGTGTTGCTCTTCAGTGCCCTATACTCTGACGGCTGTGTTATTCTACTTGGTAGTTGTGTTTGCAGCTTTAACAATGCTGAGTAGCAACAGTGTATCTTGTAATTATAACAGTAGCATTAGCAGTATATCTTGTAGTGGTAACAGTTTAGTATAGTAACATTAGTAGTAACAGTATATCTTGTAACAATGAATGATTAGTAACAGTATATCTTGAAGCAGATATTTAGTACCAGCAGTTATTTAATTGTTATCAGCGTGATCTGTGTTAGTAAAAGCAACATCTATAATGATTACGATATCGATATTGGTACTGTTGTAGCTATACGAAATTATAAGGTCAGCAATATTGGATAACAAATTTCACGGTGTCACTATTTCAACGTGTTGGTGGCCCGACTTCAAGGGCTTCTCCCTCGGTTAATTGGGACTCACCAATCGGGTTTCGTCAAAGGGAGAGCGGCTTTTTCCAACATCAGCAAGGTGCTGCTTGGAATGGAGCAGTGTTTGCACCAGGAGGTACCCTTGCTGTTGGTGAGTCTAGATGCTGAAAAAGCCTTTGATCCCTAGGGTATCATGGTCCTATATGTTTGCAGTCCTGGCGAAATTTGGCTTTGAAGGAGCGTTTCTGTCCTGGGTGAGAGCGTTATATACTAGTCCGTTGGCCTGTGTAGCGAGCGGGGGAACTCGATCCGAGCCTTTTGAGTTGCGCAGAGGCACCCGACAGGGCTGCCCCTTGTCCCCCCTTCTCTTTGTGCTACAGTTGGAACCCCTACTTCTCGCACTCACAGCGGACGTGAAAATACAGGGAATTGAATGGCCTAGAGGGGGATAAAGATTAGTGCCTTTGCAGATGATATGCTCCTCTGCCTGTGTAACCCGCAGGCCTCCCTGAAGCGGGCCTTGGAACTGATTCAGAGCTTTGGTTCCTTTTCTGGTCTTCGGATTAACCTAAGTAAATCGGTTGCGTTGGATGTGGGTGGCCGAGTGAGAAAGCTATGGAAGGGCTCCTTTCCCCTGCGTTGGGCACTGGGAGAATTCCGGTACCTGGGGATTCAGATTCCGGATCAGATCTCGCAGTTATATGCCGTAAACATCAGACCTATGCTGCATAAAACGGCAACTACATTGCAGAAATGGAGGGACCTTCCGCTATCGCTTATGGGGCGCCTTGCTCTTTTTCAGATGATGGAAGCCCCCCGATGGATGTACTTGCTGCGACATCTGCCTATTTGGTTGTTAAGAAGGGATGTGCTACTTTTACAGCGCTATATCAGGCAGTTCCTCTGGAGGGGCAAGAAATCGCGGATCCCACTTTCGGGGCTGATGAGCAGTAGAGCAGATGGGGGGGCTGCGTTATTCTCGGTGAGAGATTACAATCTCTTAGCCTTGCTAGAGCCGCTGAGAGATGTAATACTGGGGAGGGAAGCTATTTTGCCAGGGGGACTGGTGGAGCGGCTATCCGCACCCTACCACCCCGCCTACTTACTCCACGCCCGGATATCGGCATTACCGCAAGCGTGGCGCGGATCGATATATTTTGGTGCTTTAAGACAAGCTTGGCGGTTTCTCTGTCAAAAAAAAGGAGTACATTGGTACAGCACTGATTGTCTCCCACTATGTGATAATGCGGCTTTTCCGCCAGGGATCCAAGGGGGACTACCCCTAAGCTGGGCGCAGGCGGAGGTGGGGTTTTTGGGGCAAATACGTATGCAATCCCAGGAGGAGTTAGACTCCTTTCAAGAGTTGACGCGCAGATTTCATCTTGCACCTCAGACGTTCTTTTTCTATCTGCAAGTGTGACATTACATACGAACGCTACAACATACTGGAGGGTTTCACTTCAGTGCGTCGGGAGTATGGGAGCTCATAGCGGCCACCGACGGGAAGTTTTCGCTGCGGTCCTGGCGGGAGGAGTGCTACCCGGGAGGAGAACGAGCCCTATTAGAGAAGCTAGCTCAGAGATGGGGAAAGGATGATAATATCAAGATAGAGGTGCCAACCCTCCAGGAAGCTTTCCAGCAAATCCGGCTCCTCTCTGAATCTGTCAAATTTCAAGAGATACAATATAAATTGATCTGGAGGGCCTATGTGCCCAATACTTGGGCAGCTAGGATGAAGGTGCTCTCGACAGATGTTTGCCAATTATGTGGGACCCATAGGGGAACGCTGCTCCATCGTTTTTGGAGTTGTGTGCGTATAAACCAGTTCTGGCAGACTGTTTATAGCGAGCTGCAAGCTTGCAGACCCCCGGGGGGAGCTCTGTCGCCTGAATGGTGCTTGTTCGGTTTAGTAGAGGCAGCCTCGAGGGGAGTAGGCAGGGCCTCTGGTGGTGCCTCTCACCCTGCTCCATCTGAGATCGATTGCCCAACGATCTTGGACGTTACGCCCACGCGACAGCTCTATGCTCGAGGCTTCTCGATAGCGAAGCACTGCATCCTTCGCCACTGGGTGGATGATAGACCCCCGGACGTCCGGGAATGGTGCCGAGCTTTGCTACAGCTGCGGAGACATGAGCTCTGTACAGCCCATATGCTAGGGATCAAGAAGCAAATGGCCTGTGCCAAAGTTTGGGAGGGGGTCACTGAAGAGGCACTCACCTCCGGCAGGGGGAGTCTGGAAGATGCGACTGATGTACATGGTTGATTGGGGTATTGAGATGTACCGTGGGAGCGAATGAGAGCCTGGCTGTCTGGATAAGTCTCACATATAGGAGGAGGGCTTGTGGAACAGCTTAACGGTAATCTTGGGGAGGGCGGTGGGGGGAGGGGGGGTTGGGGGACGGGGGAGGGTAGTAGGAATTTAAGGTAGACGGGGAGGGGTGGGAAGTGGGTTACAGGAAGTGCGGCTTGTGAGAAGGGCGGGGGAAGGGAGGTGAGCAAAGGGCAAAGAAGTCTGTGCAGGCCTCTGGAATTATCCTGGGGTGTTATTATGATGTGATCTCTTGGGTTATGACCTTTCCATGTTATTGTCTGGGAGGGACCTGCCCTGCATAGGGCTGATTCACTGCTTAATATTGATTAGTATTGATTAGTACTGGTTAAATTGTTGGGATTATGTACTTGACGTGCATGAGTTATTGCCTATTTCTGCCTGCCTCTGCTTCTTCTTTTTGCATTTCTGTGTATGTACCATTTTGGAAAACCAATAAAAACGATTTGAACTAAAAAAGATGCAACTCCTAGGGGAGGTGGGAGGGTTGTGAAGACTAATTCCTGCTGTTCCCAGAGATCACCTGTTACAGGTAAGTAACTGTGCTATCTCCAGGAACAAGCAGGAATGAGTCTTCACATATGGGGACTCCCTAGCTGGAGATGCCAGGGGGAGATCCCATAAAAATGCAGGTGCCTGGATCAGGGGTGCATTTTGTCTCCAGGAATCCCCGGCATCCAAAGTGGGATGGAGGGTAGGAGTTGATAATAAAGGAGCTGCAAGGAAAGAAACAGCATAGTCAAGGACTAGAGGGTTCTACAGAGTACAGGAGTCCTTGGTAGATATGATAAGTAGCATTAAACAAATTTAATGTACACTTAAAATATGCATCTTACCTACTGTATTGTAGGAAGTAGAAAGCATGATGGAGTCTACTGGATAAGCAGTGGCGGAATCTTCAAGGTGACCTCTCAGAGTGAGGATGAAGGTTCAGACCTGGAGGTAGTAGATGATCCAGGTGTTAACTGGGTAGGAGTAGACGTCTGGTCTTCAATGGAAAGCTTTATGGGAAAAGCTGAAAAGTCCTTTAGGCATCATGAAGATTGAGGACTAAAGGAAGAAGACTGACAGAGTTGAAGAACTAGCCCAGTCCTGGCAGGAGAGGGGGAATGGAAAACCCCTATTCCTACGGAAAACAGTTGTGTACTCGAAGATAAAGATGTACACTGTTTTTCCTAGCTGGCGAGAGATAGGAAAAATATTGAAGCTGGATGCTTCAAGGACATAAAGAAAAAATGGAAGATGTTAGCACCAAAGTGGTTGTTGGTGCTGAACAGTTCCTGTATCATAATTTGGTATGGGACGTAGGGCAACAGACTGTCTAAAACCTCTAAGAGGTAAATCATGTAGTATAGACAGTAAGGGTGATAGTGAATACGATTGACCAACCCTTAAGAAGCCCCCCATCAAACACATATATATGGGGAGATATATATATGTGGCTAGAATAGATATGTATATATTCATATATATATATAGATATATAAATATACATATGTCCAGATGCGTATATTAGGATATGGGTGGTGAAATATATCAAATATATATATATATAGAGATGATATACCTAGATATATGTAAATTTGTGGGGCATGGTTTAGCACCACCAGAGTAAGGATATAAGTATGTAGACATATATGGAGATGCTACATACAAGACAAGAGATTGAGATACATGTCTACCACCCAGCCCCATAATTGTACATGGGGAATATAATAGAAAAAGATTCTGTGTTCTACAAGAGGGTGAGCCCACTTGGGATATGTATAGAGAATCTATTTTCACGGATTGAGGGATGCAGGAAGGCAATCCAACCAGTTATCCGTGATGTTCGCGTGAGAATAGATGAAGATAGGAATCTGTAAGGAACAAGGCGGGAGTTCCACAGAACACTGACATGGTGGATGTCTTGGATCTTCACGCAGAAGAACTGATATTACGTGTTAACACCCCAATCTAAAGGGGGGGTGCGGAGAACCCTTTCAGGTATAGGAAGGGTTTATAAGTTTTTCTGTAAGAATAGAGGAACTTCAGAGACAAGGTCAATGCTCTGTAGCAAGGCCCCCATAGTAGAAAGCTTCTCTGAAGACTGCAGAGAGCATTGTACAGGAGAGCTATGAGATAAACTGACTGAAAGTCAGGTATGTTGCCATATCCTAGGAAAGGAGATGGGTAGAATAATGTGAGAAAGTCTAAACAAGTAGGAGGATCCAAGACAGCTTGGAATCACTACTGAGGGTAGACAAAATTTTGAACAAAGGACTGGAACTTGGACAAAGTTTCAGTAATAGAATTACTGTAACTCCTGCAGGCAGAGCTGCTGACGGAAACAGCAAAGAGATTGTCCTGTGCTGAATAAGAAAAACAGACAAGAAAAAAGAGGGGATATCTTCTATTCTTGTCTGGGGAACGAGCTTGCCAGAGAAGTAGTTCCGTATGGTAGTCCTCAAGTAGTTGGAGGGTGACGTACCCATGGGGTAAGTCAACTGAAGGAAAAAATGTTTAGTTGGGATAGAAACTATCATGTGATAGTTGCAACTGCTCCTCTAGAGAGTAAGAAGAGGAGAAGTGTGTAGTACCTGAACAAAATAATTTTTTTTTTTTGACAGTTTAGTACACTGAAAAAACTTCTAAGATGTAGAAGGAAAGTGTAAGTTACAATTCCCGGTCCCTATGGTTGCTGGGAATGCGGAGACTGGCCAGAACTGGAGGACTTCAGACTAGGTTGAGGCGTCCCTTGTTTAGGTACAGCCGAATGATGGGCAGGAGATGAATGAAACTTTCTTTTCTTAGGGAAAGAAGGTTTGGTAGGACATTTCCTACTCTTTGAAGAAGGAGGCGGCTTAGAATGGTTTCTAGTGGAAGAGTCAGTGGAGCATTGAGCAACCTGACGTAAAGCCTCCTTATTGAAAAGACTTTCCCCTGTACAAGGAGAATGAGCTAGTATAGTTTGTGCCCGTTTGTTCAAGTCTGAAGCCTCAAGCCAGGCTCTGCGACGTGCTGCAATGGCAATAGCAGAGGATCTGCTAACGGACTCAAAAGAGTCTATAGAAGCACGAGACAGGAACCAGGATATATTCCGACTGTGATTAATGAGCAAGGAATAATCAGTAGCCTTGGGCTCTGGTAAAAAAGGGGTCAAAAGAGACAATTTCTCTGTGACTTCCTGGAGTGTTAGACTCATGTGAAAAATATATGAGAGAACTCTGGAAGCCAGCATAGAGTTTTGGAAGGCCTGACGGCCAAAAGCATCAAGTGTTCTTGAAGAACGACCTGGCGGAAAAGAAGAATGCTTCTTCTTGCTCTTAACTTTCCTCAGTGCCAATTCCACTACAAGGGAACGATGAGAAAGTTGAGGTTTTTGGAACCCTGGAGAGGGTGGCACTCGGTACCTAACCTCAATGTCTGTAGAAACTTGAGGAAGTCGTAAGGGTGATTTCCATACACTGAGAAGGAGATCCTGCAGAGCAGGATGTAAAGGAAACTGTATATTTTGCATTTTTGCCGGTGAGCCATGGGTAGGATCACAACCAGGGATAGAAATATTAAGAAAGGTTGCCATATCCAGGAGAAAAGCCTGAAAAGACTGATCTCCTATGGGAACTATTCCTGGTGAGGCTAAAGAAAGAGCCTGAGTATCAGAGGACGTACAGGGTACTGCAGCAATGCCAGGTATCGGTTCCAAACTAGGCATCGGTGCAAGAACAGGCATCAACATCGCTACTGATAAAGGACTAGCAGGTGAGGTAGTCATCGGGAACTGCTGTAGTGGTACCGAGATCATGAGGGAGTTATGGCTAGGATCTTTGGAACTACCTATTTGGAAACGACAGGAGTCGGTTCCGGGACGCGTCGGTACGCAGTCCTCGAGACTCGATATCGACTTAAGACTCGGCATCGAAGAGAGCGAGACTATCGATGCATGTCTCGACAGTTCCGACGCCGGTGGTAGTATCGGCGATGCCGATACCACTAAGGCAGCCTGGGTGACATCGATCGATACCGACGGTACCGAGGGTACCCCATGAGCACCCATCCATGCCGATGCTAGGGTATCGGAACCGATCGACGCCGGTACCGTCCCGGAGCATGGCTGAGATTGAGGGAAGTCAATGCGGTGCGTATCGATCGATCCCGAAGGTACCGAGGATGCCCGATGACGATCCCTGGTGAAGAGTGGAGTACTCGACACCAGTGCCGATGCCGGAGGCTCGGTACCGCTCGAATCGGATACCACCCCCACGCATGGCTCAGGCATGTTCTGTGAGGGGTGAGCCCCAGGAACATCCTGAAACCCCTTTAACGCTTTGGAGCCCGAAGACTCCCGCAGGGGTAATGCCAATGGATTCTTGAGGGTAAGGCCGGAGCCGTCACCATGATGAGCATGGGACATACCACTCAAGCATTGACTAGTCTTAACAGACTGTTTTTGGGTTACCTGATCCTGTGAAGTAGAGAAACCGGGTACCCTCACTACCGAAGAAAAAACAGTATCGAGGGAAACTCTAAATACTGAAGGTTTTCTCACCAAATTATCTCCTGACAAGTCAGGGGAAAAAGGGTCAGGACCCACACAGTTAAGACACCAACTATTGGTGTCTAAAAAGAAACAGGTGTTTCCACATCGGATGCACTTCTTAGGAAAAGAAGGCTCCATAATGAAAAAGGCCTAGTAGGCCTAAGAAGTTAAGGCAAAAAAACTGAAGAAACGTTTTACAGACTTTAGCCAAAAAACCACCGGTGGTACCGGTGGTAGCGGGAAAAACAGCCGCGACCACAAGAAAACAAAAAAATTAAAATAATTAAAGCAATTAAAAAGAAAAGTTTCTGCGGTGACAGGAGGACGTCCTGCCGGCTCCGCGGAAAAACGAAAACTGAAGAGAGGCTGTGGAGAAGGCGGGAAGTCACTGCGCAGGCGCGAGGGATGCTGCCAAATGCTTTCTGATTGAAAGCTGGGCAGCATTCCCGTGCAGGCTCCGTCGGTACCGACGTACCCATATGTGAAGACTCATTCCTGCTTGTTCCTGGAGATCTACGCTTTCTCCAGGAACAAGCAGGAAGTCAGTCCTCACATATGGGACTCCCTAGCTACAGGCTACCGAGAACGTATAGCTGAAAAAAGGCTCCCTCTAGGCAAGCCGCAACAGCAGCGAGAGAACTTTCTCCGAGAATGCATCCCCACGGTAGCCTCACACCAGAGGGCCGGAGGGTCGGAGTTGCCTAAATCTTGAATAGATTCCAGAGTACCGCCTGACCGAAAAGGCTGTCTCATCGGGACTCCCTCTCCAGGCAGTAATGGGGCTGCAAAAGTCTGGCTTGAAGACCAAGTTGCGGCCCGGCAGATGTCTGCCAATGCAACAGAGCGGTGATTAGCCACTGATGCGGCCTTAGCCCTGACACAGTGGGCTGTGATACGGCCCTGAAGCTGAAGGTCAGGTGCCCTGTGCGCTCATGCAATGCAGTCTGCCACCCAGGTGGATAACGTGCGCTTGGAGACCGGTAGACCCAATTTACTAGGGTCATAAGAGACGAACAGCTGAGAAGCCCTCAGATGTCCCTGCGTTCACTCCAGGTAGAAGGCGAGCACCCTCTTACAGTCCAGGTTATGCAGAACTGCTTCTGCCTTGTTGGTATGTGGCCTGGGAAAGAAGATGCGAAGAACCACCTCTTGGTGAGGTGAAACGAGGAAACCACTTTTGGGAGGAATTCGGGGTGCGTGTGGAGCACCACCCTGTTCTAGTAAAACCGTGTGTATGGCCTATCTGACACTACAGCCTGCAGCTCACTCACACGCCTAGCCGACGTGAGCGCTACCAGGAAGAGCACCTTCCAGGAGAGGAAGCGCAGATGGCAAGTTGACATCGGCTCGAAAGGAGGGCGAGTAAGTCGCTGCAAGACCACGTTGAGATCCCACTCCGTCGCCAGAAGGCGGATTGGAGGTTTCAGCAGGAGAAGGCCCCTGAGAAACCTGGCTACCAAGGGGTGAGCCGAGAGAGGCTGACCGTCTATCGGTGCATGGTTAGCCGACAAGGCACTCAGGTGGACCCTGACTGAGTTAGACTTGAGGCCCAGCTCAGAGAGATGAAGCAGGTACTGTAACACCTTGGGAACCTGAGATGAGAAGGGTTCCACAGCATGTTGATGACACCACACTTGGAACCTGCACCATTTACAAGCGTAGGATTTTCTGGTGGATGGCTTCCTGGAGGCTAACACTTCTTCCACCCCTGCAGGTAAGAGAAGAGGCGCAAGGCCTACACTCTCAGCAGCCAGCCCATCAAGTGGAGGGACCTGGGATTGGAGTGCACGAGGGAGCCCTGCTCTTGGGTGAGGAGGTTGGGCTGCACCCCCAAGGGGAGAGGGGTTTCCACTGCCAGTTGAAGAAGTGGGAACCAAGGTTGTCTGGGCCACCAGGGCACTACCAGGATCACCCAGGCCTTGGCCCTGCGAATCTTGAAGAGAGTTCGTGCTACCAGAGGCGTAGGAAGAAAAGCATACAGAAGGCTTCCCGACCAAGGGAGAAGAAACGCATCGGCTGCTACCCTGAGGGGGTGCGGCTATCTGGAGGAAAACTGGGGCAACTGACGATTCTGTGGACTGGCAAAGAGATCCATGGATGGGAGGCCCCAGTTGTCGAAAATCTTCTGGGCAACCTCCCTGTTCAGTTGCCATTTGTGGGGTTGAAGAACCCTGCTCAGTCTGTCCGGCAGGCAGTTCTCCTGGCTCGGTAGGTAAACTGCATGGAGAGACATGTTGTGTTGAACCGCGAAGGAACAGAGATCCAGAGACTCCTGGCAAAGGATCCGCGACCCTGTGCCGCCCTGTTTGTTCACATAGAACATAACCACCTGGTTGTCCGTCTGTACTCGGACAGACTGATCGGAGAGGACAGGAGCAAAGGCTTTTAGAGCTAAGCGAATGGCCCAGAGTTCCAACAGGTTGATCTGGAGGGTGGCCTCCTGAAGAGTCCACTGACCCTGAGTGCACGAGCCCTGACAATGGGCTCCCCAGCCCCTCAAGGAAGCATCCGTGGTCAGCACCCTGGTATGTACTGGCGGCTGGAACGATACCCCCCACAGGTTCCCTGATTGTGACCACCACTGCAGGGACTGAACCAGGGGCTTGGATACTGCCACTCTGTCGGCCAGACGTCCTGTGACCACTGGTCCCGCAGGGCCCACTGAGCGGTCCGCATGTGCAGGCGTGTGAAAGGAGTAACATGAACCGTGGAGGTCATTGTGGACGAGCAGGCATAAGAACCTTCATGCTGACACCTGGGGTACTTGGCTCACCATGCCCACCAGAGACAGCAGGCGGTCTGCCCTGTCCAGTGGCAAGTAGGCCCTGGCCTGCAGAGTGTCTAGCCTTGCTCCTATGAATTCCAACTTCTGGGTGGGGAGTAAAGAGGACTTTTTTATTTATTTATTTGAATTCATTTTTATACCGCTCCTTGCGTGATTGATGACGAACCACAGATGCTGAAGCAGAGCGATTGTGCGAGCTGTGTCATGGTGCGCCTCCTGAGTTGACTGGCCCCTTCTGAGCCAGTCGTCCAGGTAAGGGAACACAAAGATCCCCTGGTTCCTGAGGAAGGCCGCTACCACTGCCAGGCACTTTTTGAAAACCCTTGGAGCGGAAGCTAGACCAAAGGGAGGCACTTTGTATTGGAAATGGTTTCCTCCTACCACAAACCTGAGGTATTGTCTGTGGTCTGGATGTATGAGGATGTGTGTATAAGCATCCTTTAGGTCCAAGGAGCATAGCCAGTCTCCCTGCTGGAGGTAGGGCAGAAGTACCCCAAGTGAAAGCATCCTGAACTTTTCCCTCACCAAGAACTTGTTGAGATTTCGCAGGTCTAGGATGGGGCGAAGGCCTCCTTGTCTTTTTGGTATCAGGAAATATCTGGAGTAAAAGCCTTTCCCCTGCAGGTGGTGGGGCACCGGTTCCACTGCCTGATCCTTGAGAAGACCAGCCACCTCCTGCAAGAGGAGGTTCTTGTGCAAGAGAGGTCCGAGATGCTCTCCTGGGAAATAGGAGATAGGTACTTGGCTGAAATGGAGAAGATAGCCGTCTTGGACTATCCTTAGAACCCAAGTATCGGATGTAATGGCTGGCCACCTGTGGGCGTACAGGGACAGCAGACCAAACCACTGGTGGTAGAGAAGCTATGCAGTGGGAGTCAAAAACCCCTTCCATGCTGGGCAGGAGCCAGAGGCTTGGGGGTTTGAGGCTTACGAGGGCCATTCCCCCATCCCCTGGCCTGCTGCCCCTGCTGGGGAGGCCTGGTAAGTGGAGTAGTTTCTGTAAGCCTGTCCCTTCCTCGGGTAAAAGGGCTTTTTCCCCCGAGGCCTTCTTCCTGTGAGAAGAGGCAGATGTCTTCTTCGACATCCTTGTCTGGGTCAAATACTCGGACTCGAGTTCAGCAGCCTTTTCAGTCATGGGTTTGCCGAAGAGGTTATCGTCTCGGCAAGGGACATCGACCAACTTGTCCTGTACCCATGGCTCGAAGTCAGACGACATGAGCCAAGCCTGGCGCCTTGCACCGATGCCAGCTGCAGCTACCCAGGACGAAGCCTCGAAGCCGACGTAGGCTGCTCGAGACAAACTTCGAACACTCTCTGATCCCGGTGGACAGGGCCTTGAAGCGCTGCAAGGGTTCCTCGGAGAGGCCAGAAGAGAACCCGGCAATCTCCTTTGCTAGGTCTCTTAAGTACATGCCCATGTACAGCTGGTAGGTCTGGACACGGCATGACAGCATCGAGCCCTGGAAGCACTTTCTGCCGAGGGCGTCTAGGTTCCGGGCCTCCTGGCCGGGAGGCACCAAGGAGTGCATCTTTTGGCTATTGAGCTTTTGCATGGCCGAATCCACAACAATGGAGTTGTGCGGCAGCTGCGCCTTTTGGAACCCGGGGCTCTTACGGACTCGATAAATGGAATCAACCCGTTTGCTGAGGACTGGCGCCGAGGCCGCGGACTCCCACATGCGGAGCATCAACCGTTCCAGCATCGGAGGCACCGGTACAGTAAGGGCCTCCTTCGGAGGAGAGTCATACTGCAGGGCATCGAGCTCTTCGGCTTGAGGCTCCTCCTCAGCATCTGCAGGGAAAGTCAAAGCCTTGGCCATATCCCTCACAAAGTCTGAGAACCGGGTGTCCTCCAGGGGCGACCGTCTCCGAGGTTCCGAACCCGGGTAGTCCGATGGGACGTACCGGGTCTGGTGAATATCGGGCGAGTCTTCCTCGTCCGTCTCCCAATCTGAGCCCTCCGAGGAGGACTCGATGGGCTCCGGCCTCGAGGGCTTCGAGCGTGTCCGCCCTGATGCCGATAGCCCCGGTGATGATGACCTCGATCCCGAACGGGAGGTCAAGGGAGACCTTGGCCGAGGATCGACTCAAGCCTGCATGGACTCAAGGATCGGCTCTGCCTCCGGGGTCGACTTAGACGTCGAGGTCCCAATGGTAGGGGTGGATGCACGGGTGAGACCGGCTATCAGCGCCCGCTGCTGGTCAATGAAGGCAGACACGCTGCTCTCCAAGGCCGCCAACCTGAGACCCAGCTCAGAAGGCTCCGCAGCCCCCAGCTCGGTTCCCGACACCGGGACCGACACTGGTTTTCCCGAAGGAGAGTCCACGAGGACAACAGGCATTACCTTGTCCGACGCCTCCGGCTCCGTACGAGGTATTTTAGCAGACCTCCCCAACTTGGCGAACCCGGGGCGGCGCTCGGCACTCCGTGACCCGGAACCCGAGGGCCCCAGCTGATCGGAGTCCTCCAGAGACACAGCCCTCACGGGTTTCTTCTTCTTATAGTGCTCCCGGGTGGGAGACTCCCTTTCAGAAGACCTCTGACGTCGAGGCTTCTGACGAGGTCCTGGCCCGGACAGATCCAGACTCAGAAAATAGTCTCACGCTGGTGCTGCCTGCTCCTCTACGCTTTGGAGGACATCTTGCCACACGGACCGCAGACCACCGGGTCATGGTCGGGTCCGAGGCAGCAGTCATGGGTGTCGGTGAGGGACATAAGTTTTTTACACCGATCACACTTCTTGAACCCGCTGGCAGCCATGGGGGGGAAAAAGGGCCCCTGCGAGGTCGAAAGACCAGGCTGCCAGTTAAAAGAAAAAGAGCGCGAACGCTCGTCACTAAGAACAAAAATGAAAAAAGTTTTGTCGGACTCGATACCGGTGTACCAAGCCGAGGCGGGAAGGGGAACCGGCGTCGAACAGGTACCAAAAAAGGTAAAAATAGTCAAAAATAATCAACTTTTTCCGAGGAAAATGGGATGACGTCTGTCGGGCTCCGCAGAAAAAAGAAGACTGAGCAAGATGGCACCCTTGGGCGGGAAGGGGACCACGCATGTGCAAGGCATTCCCAAAGGTTTCTTTGAAAGCTGGGGAAATTGCTCCGCAAGAGGGCTCCGTCGGCACCAACGTCACCCATATGTGAGGACTGACTTCCTGCTTGTTCCTGGAGAAAGAAATATTTCCGCATATCACTACTGAATCTATCCCCTTTCACCCTCATCCCATGTCCCCTCGTAGCAAAACTTGCTTTCAATCGAAAGAGGCTCTCCCCCTGTGCATTTATGCCATGGAGGTATTTAAACATCTCAATCATATCACCTCTATCCCGCCTTTCCTCTAAGGTGTACATATTAAGATCCTTAAGTCTGTTCTCATATGCTTTATAATGAAGACCACTAACCATTTTAGTAGCCACCCTCTGTACGGATGCCAACCTGTTTATATCTTTTTGAAGGTGCAGTCTCCAGAATTGCACACTATACTCCAAATGAGGTCAAACCAAAGACTTATACAAAGGCACTATCATCTCCTTTTTTCTGCTAGTCATTCCTCTCCGTATGCACCCAAGCATCCTTCTACCCGTTTAGCTACTTTAAGATCATCAGACACAACCACGTATAGGTCCTGCTCTTCTTTAGTGGACAAAAGTACTTCACCCCTTATACTATATTGCTCACTTGGATTGCTGCAGCCCAAATGCATGACCTTACATTTTTTAACATTAAATCCCAGCTGCCAAATTCTAGACCGTTCTTCAAGCTTAGTTAGATCCCTCCTCATATTATCTACATCTTCCTGGGTGTCTATTGCAGATTTTGGTATCATCCGCAAAGAGGCAAACCTTACCCGACAGCCCTTCCGCTATATCACTAATGGCGGACGACACGCAAGCGCCTGCAGCTCCGAAATACGCCTAGCCAAGCAGATAGCCACTAGAAATACTGTCTTGAGGGTCAAATCTTTCATGGAAGCTCACCCTACCAGCTCGAAAGGTTCCCCAGCCAGTGCTTCCAACACGAGGTTGAGGTCCCAAGGGGGAACCGCTGACCTATGCTGCGGACGTTAACACCTGACTGCTTTCAAGAACCGAGCCACATCCAGATGTTCCCCTAAGGGCATACCTCAAACCTTACCCCTGTAACAGGAAAACGCAGCCAACTGCACCCTTCTCGAATCCTGCCTGTTTTTTTTTTAAACCTACTACCTACTTTCCAGGAAGAACAATAGCCTTACCCCTCCTGGCCCATTCCCCCTGAAGGCCTCAGCCTCTTCCTCCTATCTGCAGCGAGAAGGGACCAGACCTGAATCCTAAAAGGTGCACAAAACGCACACCAAAACAAAGAGCCTACTTCTTCCTGCCCAAACATACACCAACAAGGTTATAGGCCTTCCAGAGACACGCGGTCGGCGGACGCATGGTGCACTCACCCGGCCACGTGGCCCATCGCCTCAGCCTTGCCGACTGGCGCTGTGAGTCACTGCGCAGCTCTTCGCAAGCAATCTTTCTCCTGTTTCTCCTCCGCTCACCCAGCTCTGTGCCATCCGCCACGCCGCTCCGACGACGAAGCGGGCTGACAAGATGGGCAGTCTTAAGAGGCAGCGATAAGTAACGACGGCCCCTCACCCTCTCCGGGATTGGGAGCCGCTCTGCCTCTGCCTTCTCCCCTCCTCCCTCCAGCAGTGGTGGGCCGTGGGGGGGAGAGGGGGGGTAGGGATTCCTGTTCCATCCCTGCACTCCTCCAGACAGACAACCTATTACCACTGACTAACTTAACCCAATATTGACTTAAAGAAATAAAGAAAATAAAATAAATCCAAATTCAAAGCTTTTCCTAAGAGTCTCTCCAGTAAGCCCTCCTTGGCTTACTGCTCCCTCCAGCTGCTTGAAGACTGAGCATACTGGAGCTGGTGGGAGGCCAGCGGTATTTATAGCCCAGTGTCATCAGGAGAATGACGTGCTTAGTCTCCAAGCTGCTGAAGGGGGGCACAACCCAGAGGAAAGGGACTGGACTGGAGGGACACTTAGAAGTGAACAATTCTGATCAAACTTCTCTTAGAAATACCACAGCATCTTGTAATCCTTTCTTCACAACATTTCTCTGTGAGATGGCAGGAATCCTACACCTGAAAATGCCCTACTCTTCACTTTTCTGCAGTTTCTCTAATATAGCTTCCCATTATTTTTTTCAGGTACAGTTAGTTGTTATAGCTTATTATTTATTTATTTATTTATTTCTTCTATACCGCCCCTTCCAGTGATCAAGGGCGGTTTACATAGAACAAGATAACAAATTAAGTATACTTCCGTATACATTACATTGAACAGAAAGAAACTTTCTAACTTTTTACATATAATAACAGATGTAGAAATAAAACTGTCCAAACTATTTACATAAGTTATTTACAAGTGGTTCTATACAAATGTGTTATAGAGTAATCGTACAATGTGTTACAGAATAATGGTGTGTCATGTGTAGGTGGTGGAATTTATTATATTATTATTATTATAATTTGGTCCATTACCTATCTCTGGTATGAGAAACATCAGTTGATATCACTTACTTGTTTTTTATTTTCCTCTTGCTCTACACTTGGTCGAAGTAAAAAAGAAGCTTGATAATTTGTGCTGAATGCTGGAAAAGGTCCAGTAGGGTAAGGCTCTTTAATTAATTTTTTGCAGACCTAAAAAAATATTCAAAGGTTTCAAAAACAGCTCACAAAAAAGGTGAAATTAGACTTACCTGCTAATTGTTGTTCCTTGAGGAACTCCAATCTCGTCCCGGACATCTGGGTCTTGCATCTCTTCTAGCAGCTTTGGAGAATGAGTACGTCATCTTTTTGATGATCCTGGTATAAATAGCAGAAGGACAGCCTCCTTGCTCCAGTAACCTATTAACAAAGCAGACTCACCGGATCAACAATTAAGTAGCCAATACTACAAATAACCTGAACCCTATCATAACCAGTAACCAAGTTAACAAGGAAAGAAAACCTCCCTCATTTTGTACCCCTTTATTGGGGGTATCTCGAATTCTTGGCATTGCCTAGGTCCGCCCTCATCCCTCATAGGAAAGCTGAACCAGTGCTGCATTCCCCTTACCCTCCCCCATCTCCTGAAACCACAACCTCTGTAGTTGCTCCACTTACCTGTACGACTACCTATCACCTCGCTTCAGGCTGCAGTCCAAAAGGAAGAAACGGGAGGGAAGCGGGACTAGACTGGAGTTCCTCAAGGAACAACAATTAGCAGGTAAGAGTAGTTACTCACCTGTAACAGGTGTTCTCCAGGAGCAGCAGGAATCAGTCCTCACTTATGGGTGACATCGACGTCGATGGAACCCCCGTGCGGAAGCATTTCCCCAGCTTTCTAAGAAAGCCTTTGGGAATGCAGGCACGCATGCGCGGTCCCCTTCCCGCCGAAAGGTGCCATCTTGTTCAGTCAAATGACATAGCTAAAAAACAGCACACAAAAATGTAAAAATGAACTATGTACAACTGCAACTCCAAGGGGAGGAGGGAGGGTTGTGAGGACTGATTCCTGCTGCTCCTGGAGAACACCTGTTACCGGTGAGTAACTACTCTTTCTCCAGGACCAAGCAGGAAGTCAGTCCTCACTTATGGGACTTCCCAGCTTCAGGCTACCAGGGACCCAGAGCTGAAAAATGAGCTCCCTCTAGCCTCAGCATCAGAGAAAGGATTTCACTGAAACATACCTCTACCGGTAGGTAGCCCAACCAGAGGGCTGGAGGGTAGGAGCTGCCTAAACCTCAAAGAGATTCCGGAGCACTTCCTGACCGAAAGAACTGTCCCTACGGGACTCCCTCTCCAGCCAGTAATGGGCCGCAAAGGTCTGGCTTGAGGACCAAGATGCAGCCCTGCAGATGTCTGCCAACAGTACAGAGCGGAGATGAGCTACTGAGGCAGCCATTGCCCTGACACAGTGGGCCGTGACCCGACCCTGCAAAGGAAGGTCAGCTGCCCTGTAAGCCCAGGCGACACAGTCAGCCACCCAGATGGACAAGGTACGCTTGGAGACAGGGACCCCCAGGTTATTGGGGTCAAAAGATACGAAGAGCTGAGTAGCCCTCCTATGCCCCTGCATACACTCAAGGTAGAAGGATAAGGCCCTCCTACAGTCCAGGGTATGCAAGACTGTCTCAGCCCGGCTGGCATGGGGCCTAGGGAAGAATGTTGGAAGAACCAGCTCCTAGTTGAGATGGAAAGAGGAGACAACCTTGGGGAGGAACTTAGGATGAGTCTGAAGGACTACCCTTTTCCTATAGAAGCGAGTGTAGGGTCTGTCACAGACCAGGGCTTGAGGTTCGCTCACTCGCCTGGCCGAGGTCAAGGCCACTAGGAATAGAGTCTTCCATGAAAGGAAGCATAGAGGACATGTAGCCATTGGCTCAAAAGATGGGCGAGTAAGTTGCTGCAAGACCACATTCAATTCCCACCCAGGGGCCGGTGGACGGAGAGGAGGCTTGAGCAATAGCAAGCCTCTGAGAAACCTGGACACCAAGGGATGAACCGACAAAGAGTGTCCCTCCACCATTGAGTGGTGAGCTGCCAGAACAGAGAGGTGAACCCAAACAGAATTGGACTTAAGGCCCTGACTGGACAAGTGCAGAAGGTACTGGAGCACTACTGGCACAGTGCAGCCAAAAGGACCTTCCTTGCGTTGCTGACACCACAAGGAGAACCTCTTCCACTTCAGGGCATATGTTTTCCTGGTGGATTGCTTCTAGAGGCCAAGACCACCTCTTCTACTTCCTGAGGCAGGCCCCAGGGAGCCAAGACTACCCTTGCAGCCTCCAGGCCATCAGATTGAGAGATTTTAGATTGGGGTGCAGAAGGGAACCCTGATCCTGAGAGAGAAGGTCGGGTTGGAACCCCAGAGGCAGTGGTGTCTCCACTGCCAGTTGAAGCAGTAGTGGGAACCAGGGCTGCCTCGGCCACCTGGGAGCAACCAGAAGGACCGAGGCCTTGTCCCTGAGAATCTTGAACAAGGTTCGGGCCACCAGAGGCGTGGGAGGAAACGCATACAGTAGGCCCTGGGACCAGGCAATCAGGAAGGCATCCGCCGCCATCCTTAGGTGATGCGGTTGCCTGGAACAAAACCTGGACAGTTGGTGATTCAGGGAACTGGCAAAGAGATCCATGGAGGGAAGTCCCCATTTCAGGAAAATCTGTTGAACCACCAACGGGTGCAGCTGCCACTCGTGGGGCTGCTGAATTCTGCTTAATCTGTCCGCCAGAAAGTTCTCCTGGCCAGGAAGATAAACAGCCCTCAGCAACATTTGGTGTCTGAGGGCAAAGGAGCAAAGGGCCTGTGCTTCCAGGCATAGGGGCCTGGACCCAGTGCCGCCCTGTTTGTTCACATAGAACATGGCTACTTGATTGTCCGTCTGAACTAGAACAGACTGATGAACCAAAGTGTGAGAAAAAGTCTTGAGGGCTAAGCGAATAGCCCGCAACTCCAGTAGGTTGATCTGTTGCGTGGCTTCCCATGGGGACCAGAGGCCCTGAGTGCAACTCCCCTGACAGTGTGCACCCCAGCCCTGTAAGGAGGCATCTATTGTCAACACCACTGTGGGGACAGGCACCTGAAAAGGCACCCCCTGAAGCAAGTTGGGGGGGTGTAGCCACCACTGAAGGGAAGTCAGGAATGGTTTTGACACCCTGACTTTGTCTGCTAAGTTCCCAGTGGCTTGTTTCCACTGAGTTCTGAGGCACCACTGTGCAGGCCTCATGTGAAGGCGGGCATTGGGGGTCACATGTACAGTCGATGCCATGTGTCCTAGGAACTGCAGACAGAGCCTGGCAGGAACCCTTGGCAGGCTGAGAAACTGGGATGCCAACTCCATGAGCCTTTGAGCTCTGTCCTCTGGCAAGTAAGCCCTTGCTTGCAGAGAGTCCAGCCGTGCCCCTATGAACTCTAGGTTCTGGGAGGGGAGCAAAGTGGACTTTGCGAAGTTTATGACAAAGCCTAGGTCTTGAAAGAGTGATACAGTCCTGAAGGTGGCCTGCCTAGCCTCCTGGTAAGTCCGACCCCGGATGAGCCAGTCGTCTAGATAGGGAAAGACAAAAACACCTTGAGTCTTCAAGTAGGCCGCCACCACAGCAAGGCACTTTGTAAAGACTCTTGGGGCGGACGTCAGGCCAAAAGGCAGTACTCTGTACTGGTAATGGTTTCCTCCCACCATGAACCTGAGGTACTTCCTGTAGTCTGGATGAATGAGGATGTGAGTGTACGCATCCTTTAGATCTAAGGAGCATAGCCAATCTCCCTGCTGGAGGTAGGGCAGAAGTGTTCCAAGAGTAAGCATCTTGAACTTCTCTTTCTCCAAGAACTAGTTGAGGTTCCTGAGGTCTAGGATAGGCCTCAGGCCTCCGGTTCTCTTTGGCACCAGAAAGTACCTGGAGTAGAAACCGCGGCCCTGTAGGCGAGGTGGTACAGGCTCCACCGCCTTGTCCAGAAGCAGACTTTGAAGTTCCTAGAGGAGGAGAGATGTGTGCAGGGGAGGCCTTAGAGGCTCTCCTGGGAAGTAGACAGGAGGTAACTGCTGGAAATGAAGCATATAGCCCCTTGGACTATGTAATAGGTGGCCACCTGTGGGCAAACGGGGCTAGGCGACCTCCTGTGCAGAAATGGGGCAGCAGAGGTGGAAAGGCTATGCTGTGGGAGTCAAAAAAAACCCTCCCTGCTGGGTAGGAGCAGGAGCTGGAGGCTTGGGGGTCTTCTGCCTACGGGGCCCATGTCCCTGCCCCTTGGCCTGCTGCCCCTGTTGGGGAGCTGGGGAGGCCTGGAACTGAGGAAAAGGTTTGTAGGCAGCCGCCTTTCTTGGGTAAAAGGACTTTTTACCCGAGCCCTTCTTCTTGTGAGAAGGGGCAGAAGTCTTTCTGGACAGCCTTGTCCTAGTCAGGTGCTCGGTTTTGAACTCAGCCGCCTTCTCGGCCATGGCCATGCCAAAAAGGTTTTCACCTCGGCAAGGGACATTGACCAACTTGTCCTGCACCCAGGGCTCGAGGTCCAATGACTGCAGCTATGCCTGGCGTCAGGCTCCGATGCTGGCTGCCGCCACATGAGCCGAAGCCTCGAAGCCATCGTAGTCCCTGATTCCTGAGGACAAAGTCTGGAACCTCTGCAAAGGTTCCCCGGAGAGGCCAGCAGAGAACCCGGCAAGCTCTTTCGCCAGGTCTCGTAAGTACATGCCCATGTATAGCTGGTAGGACTGGACACGGCATGCAAGCATCGAGCCCTGGAAGCACTTTCTGCTGAAAGCATCCAGGTTCCGGGCCTCCCTGGCGGGGGGCACCGCGGAGGGCATCTTCTGGCTCTTCAGACGATGCATGGCCAATTCCACCACCATGGAATGGTGCGGCAGCTGCGCCTTCTGGAAGCCAGGGCTCTTACGGAGTCCATAGATGGAATCAACCCGCTTGCTCAAGACCAGCGCCGAGGCCGGTGCCTCCCACATCCGGAAGAGGAGCCGTTCCAGGATTGGAGGAACCAGCACAGTAAAGGCCTCCTTCGGAGGAGAGTCATACTGGAGGGCCTTGAGCTCCTCGGCTCGAGGCTCCTCCTCAGGGTCCGCGGGAATCGCCAATGCCTTGGCCATGTCCCGCACGAACTCCGAGAACTGGGTGTCCTCCAGGGAGGGGGACCTACTCCGGGGCTCGGACTGCGGTGAGTCCTCCGTCTCCCACGTTGACTCATCCGAAGAGTCGTCGAGGGACTCCGACCGCGCGGGTCAAGATGGCACCCGCCCCGACGCCGAAGGCACCGGCGTCAATGCCCTCGGTTCCGAGCGGGAGGTCGAGGGGGACCTTGACCGAGGACGACTTCGAGCCTTCATGGTCTCGAGTATCGGCTCAGTCTCTGTGGTCGACTTCGACGTCCCGGTGGTCGGGGCAGATGCACCAGCGAGGCTGGCCATCAGTACCCGCTGCTGATCCATGAAGGCAGACAATCTGCAGTCCAAAGCTGTCAGCCTGAGCCCAAGCTCAGGAGACTCAGCAGCCACCGACTCGGGCCCGGCGCGTCGGCTCCCTCGGAGGAGAGTCCACGAGGACTACAGGACTTACGTGCCCGACAGTCTCCGGCTCTACACGAGGTACTTTGGACGGCTTCTCCTGCTCCAAAGGCCTGGGACGGCGGTCGGGGGTCTTAGACCTGGCCCTCGAGGAACCAGGGACCTCTTCCGACGCCGCCCTCATGAGCCGCTTCTTCCTCTTGCGTTCCAAGTCGGGGGACCCCCTGTCCGAGGAACCCTGGCGATGCTCGGGATCAGACTCCCAAGACGTCGAGGCCTCAGACGAGGTCTGGGCCTGGCCGGAGGCAGAACCTGAGAAAATCCTTTCCTTCTGGTGCTGACGGCTTCGAAGTGCCTTGGTGGACATTTTGCCACACGGGCCACAGATCATAGGATCATGATCTGGGCCGAGGCACCGAAGGCAGCAGTCATGTGTGTCGGTGAGAGACATTAGTTTCTTCCACCGATCACACTTCTTGAAACCACTGGAAGCCATCGGGGAAAAGGGCCCCCGCGAGGTCAAAGGACCGGCCTTCCAGGGAAAAACAGAAAAAAGGGCGCGAACGCCAGCCACGAAGGGCAAAAACCGAAAAATAGACGACGGACTCAATACCGGTGTACCGAACCCGGCGGGAAGGGGAACCGGCATCGAACTCAGAGAAAAAGATGAAGTAATCGTTGAAAAAAAACGTCAACTTTTCCGGGTGACTCGGACAAATGTCCGAAGGGCTCCACGGAAAAAGAGAGACTGAGCAAGATGGCACCTTTATGCGGGAAGGGGACCGCGCATGCGTGCCTGCATTCCCAAAGGCTTTCTTAGAAAGCTGGGAAATGCTTCCGCACGGGGGCTCCATCGACGTCAAGGTCACCCATAAGTGAGTACTGACTTCCTGCTTGGTCCTGGAGAAAGTCTAATTTCACCTTCCTTATCATCCCTCCAGTCTAGTCCCGGACATCTGGGGATGTAACAGAGCAGTGAAAAATTCAAAGGGAGGGACCTGCCAGATCAGCCTGAAGCACCGCTGATCCGAACCGAGTATCCCTCTCCGCCAGAACATCAAGCCGGTAATGCTTGACAAAAGGATCCAGCGATGACCATGTAGCCGCTTTACAAATGTCCACGGCCGGCACCGAACTATATTCTGCCCACAACGCTGCTTGCGCCCTAGTCAAATGAGCCCTTAGACCCTTTGGAACGGGCTTACCCTTTAACCCAGGGGTCTCAAACTCAAATTGCTTTGAGGGCCAAATGAGGACTTGTAGAGTAACCCGGGGGCCGCACAAGACGCAGGCCTCATTTGCATAAGGGCATCATTTGCATAAGGGCATCATTTGCATAAATATTTGCATAATGTTACCATACACTAACTTTTAGTAAACATGCCTCTTAATGAGTGTATGGATAAAGAAAGACTAAAAGATTTCTACATTACTATAAACCAGTGCCAACCGCCAGGCACATTAGGAACTACTAGAAACACTGCTCATTTAGAACCCATAGCAAACCTGCCGTGTCCTAACAGCACTACCAGGACTCACAAAGCACCATACCCTAACTATCAAAAGGCAACACTGCAAATATTAAATCAACACATTTCAGAGAATAACAATACATGACCTACTCGGGAAAGAGAACAAGTGGCAATGTCAAATAGGAATTACATAAACAGAATACCTCAGCTCAGTTACACATGCAGAACATACACCATCACCAAACAAGGAATCACAATTTAGAAACAGGAAGACAATTAAACTGGGAACCCCAAAAGCCAAACTTAGAATGTACAACACTGTAGAAATAAAACTATACATTGATTTCCTCTTGTATTAAATAAAGTGCAGACGTTAAAGATGCACATTTCCAAGAGCTGACATATTTCAGTTAATAAATTCAAAATAAAGAGATATTTTTCTACCTTTTGTGCATTTTTTTTTCAGTTGCAATTGTTCCAGTCACTTTCTTCTGGTTTCTTTGTGTCTTCTGCTAACTCTCCATCGTCTGCTGTCCATTTGTCCTTTCTTCTTTCCTATTTTTTTCCCATTCTCTCTACATCTGCTTTAACATACTAATCATTCTCCTTTTGCTCTTTCCTCATTCCTATTTCATCCACTCAAATTTTACCCCTCCATCCTCAATCCCCACTTACTCTCCCAATACCCGGCCAATTGTAGATTTTTCTTCCCTCCCACACAAAATATATTTCCCCTCTCCCAGCCCCATCCCATTCTAATCGTCCCCCAACATCAACTCCCTTCTAGCTCCTGCCCCACCCAGCATCCGCTCCCTTCTAGTCCCCGCATCATCAGCCCATTTCCAGTCCTAGCTCCCTCCCCTCACAGCCCATTTCCTTTCCAAGCCCCCTTCCACTCAGCCCATTACCATTCCAAGACCCTGTCCCCATCAGTTATTTGCAGTTCAAGCCCCCCCTTCTACTCAGCCCATTTCCAGTCCTAGCAACCCCCCCAGTCCATTACCAGTTCTAGCCCCCCCATAGCCCATTACCAGTCCTAAGCCCCCCAACAGCCCACTTCCAGTCCTAACCCTCCCATCACCCCATTTTCATTCTTAGCCCCCCCATAACCCCATTTTCAGTCTTAGCCCCCCCCAATCAGACCACCTCCAGTCCTAACCCCATCTGCCCATTTCCAGTCCTCGCCCCCCCATAGCCCATTACCATTCCTAAGCCCCCCAACAGCCCACTTCCAGTCCTAACCCTCCCATCACCCCATTTTCATTCTTAGCCCCCCCATCACCCCATTTTTAGTCTTAGCCCCCCCCAATCAGACCACCTCCAGTCCTAACCCCATCTGCCCATTTCCAGTCCTCGCCCCCCCATAGCCCATTACCATTCCTAAGCCCCCCAACAGCCCACTTCCAGTCCTAACCCTCCCATCACCCCATTTTCATTCTTAGCCCCCCCATAACCCCATTTTCAGTCTTAGCCCCCCCCAATCAGACCACCTCCAGTCCTAACCCCATCTGCCCATTTCCAGTCCTCGCCCCCCCATAGCCCATTACCATTCCTAAGCCCCCCAACAGCCCACTTCCAGTCCTAACCCTCCCATCACCCCATTTTCATTCTTAGCCCCCCCATCACCCCATTTTTAGTCTTAGCCCCCCCCAATCAGACCACCTCCAGTCCTAACCCCATCTGCCCATTTCCAGTCCTCGCCCCCCCATAGCCCATTACCATTCCTAAGCCCCCCAACAGCCCACTTCCAGTCCTAACCCTCCCATCACCCCATTTTCATTCTTAGCCCCCCCCATAACCCCATTTTTAGTCTTAGCCCCCCCCCAATCAGACCACCTCCAGTCCTAACCCCATCTGCCCATTTCCAGTCCTAACCCCCCCCCCCAAATCAGGCCAAGTAAATAAACTAACAACAAAACCCTGTCTGCTGCTGCTGCTGCTGCCGCCGCCGCCGCCGTGGTAGCAGCACAATCAGCTGTTCGCGGTCCCTTCTCCTATGCCCGGAAGAGCCCCGAGTCTGCTCCTTTAGCGGTGAGCTTTTCAAGCCGCGAAGAGAGTATTTTCCTCTCGCGCGGCTTGACAAGCCGCGCGAGAGGGAAATATTCTCTTTGCATCTTGAAAAGCCCGCCGCTAAAGGAGCAGACTCGGGGCTCTTCCGGGCTGAGGAGAAGGGACCGCGAACAGCTGATTGTGCTGCTACCACGGCGGCAGCAGCAGCAGAAGACAGGGTTTGTGTTTTTTTTTTTTTCCTCCGTCGCGGGCCGCACAAAGTTCGGTTGCGGGCCGCATGCGGCCCGCGGGCCGCGTGTTTGAGACCCCGGCTTTAACCGGTACCCTGAAGCTATTGCCTCCTTGAGTCATCTGGCAACTGACGCTTTGGAAGCTGCTTCTCCCTTTCTTGGTCCTCCAAACAATACAAAGAGTCTATCCAACTTGCGAAAGTCTACTGTAATCCTCAGATACTTAAGGGCTCGGCGAACATCTAGAAGTCTCAAATTCTCAGAAGCCAAGGTTCCGCTATCTTGAGCAAATACCGGCAAAGAAACCATTTGATTGATATGGAAAGGCAACACCACCTTGGGCAAAAAGGAAGGAACTGTCCTTAATACCACTTTCTTCTCGAAGAAAGACAAAAATGGCTCCCTGCACGATAAAACCTGTAACTCCGAGATCCTGCGAGCAGAGCAAATGGCCACCAGAAACACCACCTTGAGGGTAACAATCTTTATGGAAGCTGCAGACAGAGGCTCAAACAGAGCTCCTTCCAACGCTTCCAACACCACCTGTAAGTTCCACGTCGGAACTGTCACTCTACAAGGCGGCCGCATCAGACACCGCCTTCAAAAAATGCTTCACATCCGAATGAACTGCCAGCGTCTCACCTTGAACCTTACCTCTGTAACAGGATAGTGCTGCAACCTGAACTTTTAACGAAGCAACTGCCAATCCCTTCTCAAAACCTACCTGCAGGAAGGACAAAATTTGAGGCACCGACGCCCTCAGAGCCCGCAGCTGGTGGTCTTTGCACCATGCTTCAAAAATACGCCAGATACGGACATACGCCATCGACTTGGACTTTCTCCTAGCCTGTAGCAGGGTAGAAATCACCTCCGGGGAATAACCTCTCGCCCTCAGATGTGCCCTTTCAAGAGCCAAGCCGTAAGCGAGAACCAATCTACCTACGGCATTTGCAGTGAACCCTGCGACAATAGGTCCCTTCTCATCGGTAGCCGCCACGGTCGGTCTACCAAGAGCCTCATCAGATCTGCGTACCATGGCCTCCATGACCAGTCCTGCTCTATCAAGATTACCTGACCCTTGCGAAGTTCTATCCTCTGTAGCACTTGACCAATTAACGCCCAAGGAGGAAACACGTACAGCAGTCGATCCTCTGGCCATCTCTGAATCAGAGCATCAAGACCCTCCGACATTCTCTCGCGCCTCCTGCTGAAGAAACGGCCTCTTTTTGCTGACTCGCACGTCGCCATCAAATCCATCACTGGAGTCCCCCACCGGCGAACCAACATGTAGAAAACTTCGGGATGGAGCACCCACTCTCCTTGGCTTCCACATTGTCTACCCCTGCCACATGTGCCGCCAACAATGCTACTAGATTCACTTCGGCCCACAACAACAGTTGATCTGCCTCTGCTTCCAGTGACACACTGCTGGTGCCCCCTTGAAGGTTGATGTAGGTCATCGCAGTTGCGTTGTCGGAAAATACTCGCACTGCCTGCCCGTGGAGGTAAGGCCGAAAGACTCTTAGCGCCAGAATTACCGCTCGCAATTCTAAAGTGTTGATGGTACATTCCTTTTCTACCGGAGTCCAGATCCCCTGGGTGAAACGACCCTCGAAGTGCGCTCACCAGCCCGAGAGACTGGCATCTGTTGTTAGCGGAACCCAGTTTGGAGGTTCTAACGGCATCCCTCTTTCCAGAGTTCCTGGCCGCAACCACCATTGCAACGCCCGGCGGACTTCCAACGGGCAGGGCAGGGCAGCTTCCGGGATAGTGGATCCGACTGGTGCGACCACCTGCGCAGCAGAGCTCTTTGCAACGGTCTCATGTGCGCTCTCGCCCAGGGCACCATGTCGAGTGCCACAGCCATGGTTCCCAGCACCTGGAGGCAATGCCAGGCCGTTGGCATCTTCTTCCCCAAGAAACCGCGGACCAGCTCTCTTAACCTCTGTGCCTTCAGCTGTGGAAGAAAAACCTTTGCTACGCTCGCGTCAAAACGAGCCCCCAGGTATTCCAGGGTCTGTGATGGAGTCAACCTGCTCTTTGCCATATTGACTACCCAACCAAGGCTTTGCAGGAATTCCACCACCCGAGCTGTAGCCGCCTCGCTCTCGCTCTTGGACTTTGCTCAAATCAACCAATCGTCCAGGTGAGGGTGCACCAGTATTCCTTCCTTCCACAATGCCGCCGCTACTACCACCATTACTTTGGTGAATGTCCATGAAGCAGTTGCTAACCCAAACGGCAGAGCTCGGAACTGAAAATGGCCCATAGGAACTGCAAACCGTAGATATTTCTGATGCTCTGCGTGAATCGGCACATGCAGATAGGCTTCCGAAAGATACAGAGAGGTAAGAAACTCCCCCTCTCTTACAACTACAATCACCGACTTTAGAGTTTCCATATGAAAGTGAGACACTGAGACACCAATTCACTCCTTTGAGATCCAAAATCGGTTGATACAAGCCCTCCTCTTTTGGCACCACAAAATATATAGAGTACCGACCGCCGCCGCACTGGTCTGACGGTACGGGAACCACCACTTTCAGGCTTATCAGCCTCTTTAAGGTCTCTTGCACGGCCTTGAACTTGACGCTCGCTATGCAGGGAGATTGAACGAAAGAATCGCAAAGCAGGCATTGAAACTCTAGGGCATAGCCTTCTCGAATCACCTCCAACACCCACTGATCTGAGGTAATTTGGACCCAGGCAGGAAGAAAATCCTGCAGCCGACCTCCCACAGGCACTAGTCCTACCTGGGCCCTCCTGGCTTCATTGAGATTTTCCCCAAAACCTCTGTTTGTTCCTCAAAACCCCGAAACCCCTGGTTCCTGTATGGAATACACCCTCTTTGAAATTGGTCAAACCTCTGAGCGGAACTGTCGAAAATCCCTTTGCGGCACCTTGGACTGGACATTTTGCTTATTCTGCTTCGGCTTATCCTCCAGCAGATGTCCTCTCTTGGACTCTCCTAGGTCGTTCACTAACTTGTCCAAGTTCTCTCCAAAGAGCAACCTGCCCCTAAAGGGAAGCTTACTTAACCTGGCCTTAGAAGAACCATTTGCCACCCAATTACGAAGCCACAGATATCGCCTTGTCGCTACCACAGAGGCCATACTCTTTGCTAAACCACGAATAAGATCATAATGAATATCGGCTAGATAGGCTGTCCCGGTCTCCAATCTGGCGGCCTCTCCAGCTGACTCTTCCACCTGTTCCCCCTGCAGTCTGAGACCACCGCAGACAGGCCCTCAAAACCCATGCTCCACAAATAGAAGCTTGCATGGAGAGCACATTGATTTCAAAAACCTGTTTCAACAGTGTCCAGCTTTCGATCTTGGGCATCCTTGAGAGCGGTACTACCTTCTACCGGAATGGTAATCTTCTTAGTAACAGCCGAAACCGCTGCATCTACCTTTGGGGATTTGAATAAATCGCAATCTTGATCTGCCAAGGGATAAAGCCGGGCCATCACTCTGGACCCTTTCAGACCTGCCTCTGGCATATCCCATTCGTCTTGAATCATCTCTCGAAACACTCTATGCACCGGAAACACCCGCTGCGCTTTTCGCACCACCTGCAGCAATGGGTCTTCCAAGGAAGCATCCTCCTCCAGCCCCGCGACCGACATTAAGCGCCCTCAGCGTCTCCGTAATGAGCGCTGGTAACTCTTCTGGCCTAAAAACTCAAACTACCCGAGCCTGATCCTCGCGGTCCGTGAGCTCTCCTTCCTCGAGCTCCTCATCTATCTCCATATCCGGATCCAAATCCTCTGAGCATGGGGTTTCGGAAGTCACTGAATGCTCCACCTCGTCCTGGACCTTCTTAGATCTCTTAGCCGTCAGTACCCTGGCTCTGGAGTCCAAGAAGCTGCCTGGACGCTTACCCTGTAGCGCCCACTGTGCCGCAATGTCCCCTGACCCTCTTGCGAAGGACTGTTGCAGCAATAGCATAAACTTTGAAGAAAATATTGCTGCCGAACCTCCAGGCACCGGCCCCTGAGAAGGTGTAGAAAGATCTGGCACAGAGGACGGACCTGCAATGGGCTCTAGCGGGGTCATAGCGGGCGAAATGGGTACCTGCCCAGTTGAAGAGGTCCCTCTCTGATTCCCAGTACTGATCTCCGCCCTCTGATCCATAGGGGATGCTTCTTGGGTGCACTCCCTACAAACCCCTGCCTCTGTCACGGATCCCCTCTTTGCACAGCATACCATGCAGTGCTGCTTTGAAGGCATGTCCTGCAAATACCACTATTCCTATGCTCCAAAAAAAATGTGTTACAGGTCAGTAGGCTCCAAACTGGTTGGCTTGCCTCCAATAAATTCTTCCAAAACCAATCAACTCTTTAGCCGATTTTTTTTTTTTTTACTACTGTCAATCCGAACTATGGAAGGGATCCCCCCGGGGCATCCTACTCCAACTCTGCCAAAAACCTGACCTAACGAAGCTCACTGACTCCACACAGCCCACAAGCAGGCACCGCTGAGAAAACGGCTTTTCCCGCGCGGGAGACACGCAGCAGGACCTGCCTTCCTGCGAAATCGCATCATCGCACAGAGTGCCGGATGCGCTGCAAACACATCGCCGACCCCTCTTACCTTAGAGAAGTCCCGGCTCACTCTGTCTGGCAATCCCATCTCGCTTCCTCTACACGCGTTCAGCCGTCTCTGCGGCTTCAGCGTCATGGAGGAGCGAGGTACTGAAAAGGGAGCTGCTGCAGCGATTCACTCACTCTGCTACTGCTAACGGTTCTCTTCACCGCTCCCGCTACCGGTAGGGAGGGCACCTCAATGCCTCTCAATCGCCAAGAAAGAATTTGTGTTAAATACAGAGCGCTTCAGCAATCTCAAGTAATTTAAGCAATTGATATAACAAATAAAACTCCCTAATTGTCCCTGAACCTGAACCTCTGGGCTCACTACTCCTAGCTGCTTGGAGACTGAGATACTGGAGCAAGGAGGTGGTCCCTCTGCTATTTATAGCAGGATCATCAAAAAGATGACATACTCAGTCTCCAAAGCTGCTAGAAGAGATGCAAGATCCAGATGTCCGGGACTAGACTGGAGGGACGATAAGGAAATATTCATTAAAAGAGACTGCAGAAATGTTCTCAATTTTGAAATTGTAAGAAAAAAACTTGCATTATAGGTTCTTCATGTCACTCATCTTGTGGAATATTTATTAATGTGCGCTGCTAGGGTAGTGCAGAGTTAACATGCGGTTTTGGCACCATGCTAAAAAGCAGCATGGGACACTGTGTTGAAAACCCCATGCTAAACTGGTGGCATGCGTCGGTGCAGACACTGGACTGGATTAGGGCTTTCCCAGCACATGAGTCTACTAATCCCACCCATTGATGTGGCGTTAGTGGCACCCGTGCTACTGGTATAAAGTGTAGTTAGTACAAGTTTCTAATGCCACCTCAATAGGAGGCATTAGTTACACCTGTGGCATGTTCGCTGCATTGAAGCACAGAGGTCCTGCGCTAACTACAAGGGGGTGAATGTAATGCCCTCTTGCAGTTAGTGAGAAGCCCCACGCTGGTAACCTGACCCACACATGAGTTGCTGGCTTCGTAAACAAGCCTCCTTCTGAAGCTAAGCAAATAGCAAACTTGTATACAAACAGCTAAATAATAAACATTTTCCAGCAACAAGATTGTTTAACTCTTTAAAAAAACAAACAAAAAAAAACAACAACAGGGGGCATTTTCAAAGCAATTAACACAGTTAGCAGACCTGCCAAGCATGTTACTCATGGAGAGTGAGATATTCAGCTGCACTAACGCGATTAATGCCACTAAATATCCCTGGGTACAGCGTAGTTACTCACCTGTAACAGGTGATCTCGGGGAACAGCAAGAATTTAGTCTTCACATATGGGTATCGTCGGTACCAACGGAGCCTGCGTGGGAACGCTCCCCAGCATCCAATAGGAAAGCATTTGGAAGAATCCCACAGTGCCTGCGTGCTGCCTTCCCGCCATTCCAACTTTCCCTCTTCAGTTGAGTTTATAGCTGAGACAAAGGAGAGAAAGAGACAACTCCTAGGGGAGGTGGGTGGGTTGTGAACATTAAATTCCTGCTGTTCCCAGAGATCACCTGTTACAGGTGAGTAACTACACTATCTACAGGAACAAGCAGGAATGTAGTCTTCACATATGGGGACTCCCCAGCTGAAAGATGCCAGGGAGATGGCCCCAGGAAGCTGCAAACCCATGGTGAGATGGGTCATGCTTTCTTCCATGGATCTCCGGCATCCAAACCAGTCTTCACATATGGGTATCGTCGGTACCGACGGAGCCTGTGCGGGAACGCTCCCCAGTGTCCAATTAGAAAGCTTTTGGGAGCATCCCACAGCGCCTGCGTGCTGCCTTCCCACCTTTCCCAACTGCCTCTCTCCAGTTGAGCTTTAGAGCTGAGACAAAGAGAGAGCGAGGGAAAGGAAAAAAGATAGATAGAGAGATACAACTCCTAGAGGAGGTGGGTGGGTTGTGAGGACTAAATTCCTGCTGTTCCCGGAGATCACCTGTTACAGGTGAGTAACTACACTATCTACAGGAACAAGCAGGAATGTAGTCATCACATATGGGGACTACCTAGCTTTAGGTGCCAGGGAGAGACCCCAGAAGTTGTGTGTCCCTGAGAAGGGCTCCACTTCCCCCCATGGATCTCTGGCATCCAACCAGGGATGGTGGGCAGGAGTTG
Source organism: Ichthyophis bannanicus (assembly GCA_033557465.1). Lineage (NCBI taxonomy): Eukaryota > Metazoa > Chordata > Amphibia > Gymnophiona > Ichthyophiidae > Ichthyophis > Ichthyophis bannanicus. Next base: position 648,733,550 of record CM066032.1, read on the forward strand.
ATTAGGTATGGAACAGGTGTTTGAGAACAGCCTGACCAAACAAGGCATCCCGGCGGGAGTCCTTGTCCAAGCAGTAATGGGCTGTGAAGGTATGAACCGAGGCCCAAGTGGCTGCTCGACAGATGTCGTCGATAGACACAGAGTGCAGATGAGCCATTGAGGCTGCCATGGCTCTCATATTGTGATCTGTGACATGGCCCTCCAGAGAAAGGTTCTTACTCTGATAGGCGAAAGAAATACACTGAGCAATCCAGTTAGATAGTGTTCTCTTGGAGACTGGAAGTCCCAAATGAGAAGGATCAAAAGCAACAAAGAGTTGAGAGGACTTTCTATGTTGCTGTGTTCTTTGTAAGTAAAAAGCTAGAGCTCTTTTACAGTCCAAGGTATGAAGATTCCTCTCTGCATTTGATGCATGAGGTCCTGGAAAAAAGACAGGTAGGTAGACCTCTTGGTTCAGATGAAAAGGCGAGACCACCTTAGGCATAAAGAAAGTGTGGATGAGTCCTAAGGACTACCTTGTCATGATGGAACCTTGTATAAGGTGGATTAGCTACTAGCGCTTGCAACTCACTAATGCGGCATGCTGATGTGATTGCAATGAGAAAGATAACCTTCCAAGAAAAGAATTTCAAGGAGGTGGTAGCTAAAGGTTCGAAATGTGGCTTCATGAGCTGCCCAAGAACCAGGTTCAAGTCCCATGCCACCGGAGGTGGTCTAATGGGAGGCTTAATTAGAAGGAGGCCTCTCATAAATCTTGCTATAAGAGGATGAGAGGAAATTGGTTGTCCATTTAGAGGTTTAAGAGAAGCTGCAATAGCACTCAAATGGACTCTTACTGAATTTGTCTTAAGGCCTGCATTAGACAAATGGAGGAGACACTCCAGCAAAGATTCCAGAGGTATCGCAAGGGGGTTAAGACCCTTTTCCGAACACCAAATAGTAAACCTTTTCCACTTGAAAGCATAAGAACGTCTAGTGGAAGGTTTTCTGGAAGCATAAAGAACATCTTTCACTTGCTGAGAAAGATGAAGATCTTGGAGATCTAGGCCTTCAGCAACCAAGCCCTGAGATGCAGAGATTGGGGACTGGGATGCCATAACATTCCGTTCTCCTGAGATAGGAGATCTGGAGCAGACCCTAACTCCAGGGAGGGAGCTTGAGAGAGATGTAGAAGCAGAGGGTACCACACTTGCTGCGGCCAATGTGGTGCTATGAGAATCATGTGGCCTCTGTCTCTCTGAAGCTTGAAGAGGGTTTGGGGAATTAGGGGAATGGGTGGAAAGGCATAGATGAAGGCTTGACCCCAGTAAAGGAGGAAAGCATTCCTGGCCTGAGCCCCCTGAGCCGGAATTCTGGAACAGAACCGGGGAAGTCTGGCATTCCACGGATTTGCAAAGAGATCTCTGTCCAGGGTTCCCCAAAGTTGAAATATCCTGGTCACCTGGTCTGCATGCAGAGACCACTCGTGTGGAAGCAGAACTCAACTGAGTCTGTCCGCCCAAGAGTTTTGAATGCCTGGAAGATATACTGCCAGCAGATGAATCTGATGCTCTCTGGCGAGGGCCCATAGTCGCAAAGCTTCGTTGCAAAGTGACAGAGAGCCGGTTCCCCCCTGTTTGTTCACGTAGAACATGGCTACTTGATTGTCCGTATGAATGAGGACTGTCTTGTAGCTGAGCAGGGAGTGGAACACTCGCAGAGCCAGGAAAATTGCTCTGAGTTCCAAGAGATTGATATGCAGACAACTCTCTTGCGGAGACCAGATGCCCTGGGTGGAGAAGTCTTGCAGATGAGCTCCCAACTCTTTGGAGAAGCATCTGTTGTGAGAGTTGCTTGGGGTAAGGGCTGTTGAAAGGGGCACCCCAGCAACAGGTTTTGAGTGGACCTCCACCTTTGGAGGGACAAAATGAGGCTACTTGTGTTTGCTATTTTGTCTGACAGGCACCCTGATGCCTGGGTCTATTGGGTGGATAAAGTCCACTGAGCTGCCCTCATGTGGAGGCGAGCATATGGAACCACATGCACGGTGGATGCCATGTGGCCTAGTAATTGCAACAATTCTCGAGCAGTTAGATGGGGCTTCAGCACTGCTTGAGAAGCTAACTGCACCAAGCGAAGGCAACGGGCCTGGGGAAGATAGGCCCTTGCCTTTGTGGTATCCAGGAAAGCTCCTATGAACTCTAAAGACTGAGTGGGAGTGAGACTGGATTTTGGGATGTTTATTACCAGCCCTAAATACTGAAGGATACGCATTGTGCAGGATAGAGAAGTCTTGGCCTCTGACTGTGTTGGAGCTCGAATGAGCCAGTCGTCCAAGTAAGGGAAGACGAATATTCCCAGAGTGCGGAGAAATGCTGCTACCACAGCCATGCATTTCGTGAACACCCTTGGTGCTGAGGCCAGACCAAAAGGAAGTACTCTGTATTGGTAGTGCTTTCCTTGAAAAAGGAACCGAAGGAACCTTCTGTGGGTTGGATGGATGAGGACATGGGTGTACGCATCCTTGAGATCTAGAGAACAAAGCCAATCCTGACTCTGAAGGTATGGTAGCAGAGCACCAAGAGAAATCATCTTGAATTTCTCCTTGACAAGGAATTTGTTCAATTCTCTGATGTCGAAGATAGGTCTGTAACCCCCTGTTTTCTTTGGAATAAGAAAATAAGGGGAATAGAACCCTGTGCCCTGTTGATGAAGAGGTACTTCTTCTATTGCACCTTGGGCAAGAAGGATGGCAACCTCCTGACCTAACAGGCTGATGAGAGAGGTCGGAAAATTGAACTGCTTCACTACTGTGTGAGGGGGCATGCTTGAAAAATGAAGTTTGTACCCCTCCTTTATGATGGAGAGTGTCCAGTGCTCTGCTGTTATTTGCCCCCATCTGGGGGCAAAATGACATAACCTTCCTGGAATGGTGGATGGTTCTGGTCCCTCCAGAACCAGAAAAGCTAAGTTCTCTAGCTGAAAGTCAAAGGCCCTGAGGAGGCTGAGGCTGCTGGGCCGGTGTAGGCCTAGCAGCCTTTGCTTTCTTCTGTTTGGGTGGTTGCTGACGTTTGCTTGAAAACTTGACCTGTAGAAGATGCCTGCTGACCGTAAGCAGGATAAAATCTTTTCTTTTTAGAAAAAGATGTTTTCTTGAACAATCTCTTTCTAACAGGATCAGCAGTGGACTTGGATAGTCTATCCAAGGTAGAATTTTCAGCATCCATTTCATTGACATTTTCCTGCCAGTCTTTACAAAACAGGTTCTCACCAGTACAAGGGATATTTCCCAATTTATCTTGTACCCAGAGCTCTAAATCAGATGCCTGGAGCCAAGAAATTCTACGTGCACCTATGGCGATAGCCGAGGTTCTGCTTATACACTCAAAGCAGTCAAAGGCTGTACGGTTGGAGAATTTAGAACCATCTTGAGCATGTTTGACCCAAGTGAGAAAATCCTGTCTTTTATCCTCAGAAATGTAAGGACTTAAAGACTGTAAATTATCTGTGACCTCCTTTAGGAACATTCCCAAGTAGAGACTATAGGAACTGATTCTTGCAGCAAGCATGGAAGCTTGGAAGACTCTGCGTCCAAAAGCATCCAGGATTCTGCACTCAATGTCCTGGAGGATTAGAGGCATGTCTTTTTGCACTTCTGTTCCTTCTCATAGCTGCCTCCACCACAATAGAGTGGTGAGGAAGCTGAGTCTTATGGAACCCAGGACAAGGAGGGACTCGATACATAGAATCCAATCTACGAGAATGAGGAGAGGTGGTAAGAGGTGTTTCCCACATCCTCAACATGAGATCATATAGAATCTCATGAATGGGTAATGTAACTGCCTCCTTAGGAGTTTTGGGATATTGCAAAATTTCCAACTCCTTGGCCCTTGGCACTGTTTCAGGGGCCACAGTAATGGACAGGCCCCGAGCCACCTTCCTGATGAAGTCTTGGAAGGACATGTCCTCTGGAGGAGACATCCTGCGTTTAGGGGACAAGGACTCCTCTGGAAGAAGCATCGCTGCATCGACAGAACTTTCAGAATCCTCAGATTCTTCTGAGGACTCGAAGTATCATCTGTCCGGATGCTCCTGCAGAGCCCGATACCCGTACCGACCAAGGTCGGTACCGGGAATAACCGGTACCAGAGAATCGGTACCGGAGGGCATCGGAGGACAGGGTACCGGCAGAGCAGACACCGATGCCGAAGCTATCGGTAGCGGTACGGATCCCCATACCGATGCCAGCGCCAGTGCCGGTACCAGAGGAGTTGCCTGTCGCGGTACTAAGGGCGTCAATGCCGCAAGGAAAGCTGCCAGACTGCGTTCCATAGCCAGAATTCTCTGGTCCATGGAATCTGCCAATGCCTGGATGTCGGTACCGGTGGAGGCCACCGGTACCCCAGAGCATAGCACCAGGCCGAGCCATCGAGAACATCCTGGAACCCCGATAATGCTTTGGAAGCCGAAGCCTCCCACCGGGATAATTTTGCCGGTGAAGAATCCTCGAGGACAACGCCAGAGGCATCTCGATGCTTAGAAGGAGATCTACCCTTCGAGGACCGGCTGGATTTATGTTTAGTTACCTGAGATCCACGGGAGGAAGAAGCAGCCCTGGAAGACGTTGATGCCACCAAAGCCGCATCAGAGGGAAACAGGGTACTGAGCTTGGCAGCTCGGTTCTGCCGACCTCTTTTAGACATCATGGCACAGGACACACAATCCTTGATGGAGTGGTCAGGACCTAAACATTTTAAACACCATTCATGGGTGTCGGTGACGGAAATGGTACTGCCACACTTGGTGAAGTTTTTAAAACCTGAAGCAGGTTTTTCCATGTTAAGGAAAAACGTTTTTGCGCCTAAGGCCCAAAAAAGGCGCGTGCACCTTAAGAAAAGGAAAAAATAAAACTTTTTTTTTTTTTTCAAAATTTTATTTATGAACCATCAAACAAACGGCAAAGACATAACTGATAACAGTCGCTCCCTGGGGTGGACTCTGATCCCCAAGGGGCGGAACACATTAATGGTTACATGGTTTATGAAATTTTTCCCCCATTTCCCCCTCCCCCACCCCGTCTCCCCCAAGGAACCCCCCCCCCCACCACCCCAAAGCATTGCGAACCAGGACCAGTATATACATCCTTATAGAACATCAGTGTGTCTCCCCAATCAAGTGAGGCTATCAACAGCCTAGTTGCAGGATCACATTGCGAGTCCGAGGACTTAGATTTTGAATATAGGGCTCCCACAGTAGCCAGAAAGTGGACCATCGCTTAACATGTCCTCGAGCAGCCCTACACTCCAGGAGCATAAGTTGATGGAAGGAGTTCCGCCACTCCCAAAAGGAGGGAGGGTGGCTGTCCCTCCACCGACGTAGAACTGGCCCTTTACCCACCAGACATGCCTTCCGCACCAGCCAGCGGCTCCATTTCCCCTTCAGGGAGGTAAGGCCCATGAGATCTAGGACGATCAAGGCAGCATCCCAGTAAACAGGTTGTCCAAGGAGGTCGGCCATAAATAAAGCGATTTTCTGCCAGTAGGGTCGTATCCGTCGGCAGCCCCACCACATGTGGCACAGTGTCGCCATAGGCTCTGCACACCGCGGGCAGCGACCATCCGCAGTCAAGTGGCAGCGAAGGGCACGCCGAGGGGAGAAGTGAACCCTAGTCAAACACTTAAGCTGGATTTCCCGCCAGCAGGCGCCATCCACCAGGCTCGCCACTCTCCGAAGGGCCACCAAAATCGTGTCAGGGAGGATCTCCCGTCCCATTTCCACCCCCCCCAAGCCCGTTCCACATCGCGGTAGTCTGGCTGCGGTCGAAACTGTTCCAACCTAAGGTGAAAGGTCCGAATAGACGGCCGTTTGACTTCGTTCAAACCAAAGAACGCTATTATCTGGGCCGAACGGTCGCTGGATAGTTCCGTCCTCGAAAGGGAAGCCACGTAGTGTGCCACTTGCATGTATGCAAAAAACTGCCGGGGCCCCAACTCATACTCACGAGATAATGCGAGGAAGGGCTTAGGTTTGCCCGCCAAGTCCACCACATGGCCCAAAGTATGTATACCTCTCTCCCCCCACAGACGGAACGCGGCGGTTTCAGTGCCCGGCGTGAAATTGGCATTACCCCGGACGGGTAACCAGCTCGACACCTGCCAGTGACGCCCCCAGTAAGCATTCAAATGCCGCCAAGTCTTACAAACCGGTGCCAGTAACACGCTGTCCGCCAAATGCGCGGGCCACCTACGTACCTCCAAATGCAAAAGGGCTCTTAGGGAGTGGGGTGCCACGTATGCCTCCTCAAAGGCCCGAGGGGTATAAAGATCGGTGTCACCCAGCCAGTCCCCTAGGTGACGTGCCTGGCAGGCCAGTGCATAAGCACCAAGGTCTGGAAGCCCCCACCCCCCACCCTCCCCACTAGTCGACGGTAGGAGATACGAGCTCTCGACCCCCCCCCCAGAGAAGGCCCCGAAACTCCGCCTCAAAACGCCGAATATCCCGTCGGAGGATCCAAACAGGGAGGGTCTGTAGCCAGTATAATATCCGCGGCAGAATGACCAGTTTAATCGCCGCAATTCTCCCCATAAGGGATAGGGGAAGAGGCAGCCTGGCCTGTAACTGAGTTCTCACCTTGTTCAACATCCGTCGCAAGTTACTCCCATATAGTTGACCTGGCTGACAGGACAGTACAATCCCCAGGTATATGAACTGGCGCTCCGCCCACCGGAGGGGGAACTCGCCAGACCAGTTGCTCCGAAGTCGGCCCGAGACATCCAGGGCTTCGGATTTATCCCTGTTAATACGAAACCCCGCAAACTGCCCAAAGGCTCGAAACTCCTGCAAAAGAAGAGGCAGGGAATCCCCAGGGGAAAGCAAGTGCACCAATAAATCATCGGCAAAGGCTGAAATCTTAAACTCTTGATTGCCAATACCTACTCCCTGAATTGTCTGCATACCTGCCACGCACCGCAGGAGAGGATCCAGCGAAAGAACGAAGAGAAGAGGGGAGAGGGGGCAGCCCTGGCGAGTCCCCCTTTGCAGCGGAAAGTTCTCTGATAATACCCCATTACAAAGTATCGCTGCGGTCGGACAAGCATACAAACTCGCAACCATATTACAAAACAACGGCCCTATACCATATTGTGGGAGGATAAATTTCAAATATTGCCAGTCCACCCTGTCGAAAGCTTTTTCTGCGTCAAAGCTAACCAACAGAGAGGACAGATGTCTATGCTGGACCCACTCTAAGGACGCGATGATCTTGCGTAAGTTACGAACCGCATATCGCCCCTTAACGAAACCGATTTGTGACTCGTGGACCAGCTGCCCCAAAAATTCCGCCAGGCGATCCGCCAAGATCTTAGCCATTAATTTAAGGTCGAAATTAAGTAAAGAGATAGGACGATACGAAACTGCAGAAAGAGGGTCCTTTGCCGGTTTGGGGATAAGAACAATGTGAGCATGGTTAGCCCCCCACCGAAAGTAGCCTTGTTGTGCCCGCCGATTATGTACGGCGGCCAGCGTTGGGGAAATCTGTTCGTTAAGAATTTTGTAGAGTTCGGCTCCCAGGCCATCGGATCCTGGGGATTTATAGCAACTGGCTTTGGAGATGGCCCCTTGCAGCTCAGCCACCGTAATCGGCCGGTCCAACTGTGCTCTTTGCTCTATTGAGAGGCGAGGTAGGTCCAGTCCCTTCACATAATCCGCCATCTGCGTGATGGAGGTCGCCTCCGCAGCATAGAGGTTCTGAAAAAAGGAACGGAAAATACGCACTATTGCCGGGCTCTCCCTATGTAAGGTCCCCAATTCATCTCGCAAGGCTGGTACCAATTTAGAGCCCCTGGGTCCCCGCAGGCACCGAGCCAATAACTTCCCGGGCTTATCCCCATATCGGTACAATTGGTAGCGGTAATATAATACTGACTTCTTAGCCTTCTGGTGGAGGAGTTCATTTAATTCCGTTTGAGAGTCCCACAGCTGCTTTTTAAGCCCGGCGGTGGGAGTTTGGGCCCCACGGCGTCTCAGCTTCGTCACCAATCTCTCTAAATCCATGATACGTTCGGCCCTCAATTTTCTTTTCCTGGCAAGGAACCCGATTATATCTCCCCGCAGTACGACCTTCGCCGTTTCCCAGAGCAACTCTGGGTCATCCTGATGACCTCTATGATCCGCTTCAAATTCCTGCCACCTCCTCTGGATAAAGGTACGAAATTGCGCGTCTCTATATAATTCCAATGGAAAACGCCATTGACTGGCCTGGGGAGTACGCCCACTCCAAAAGACCTCCAGCCAGACATAAGCATGATCGGATATCTCTACGGGCCCTATCTGGGCATCCCCAACGTTGGCAAACAGCCCCGAGGACAGCAACAGATAATCAATACGTGCGCTCGTGCCATGAGCCCGGGACTGATGCGTGTAATCCCGCTCGGCCGGGTGTAGTAATCGCCATGGGTCCACCAGCCCCAGCCTGGAGCAGAGGCGTCGCAATGCCCGGACCATCGCCATCCTGTCTCTTTGCTCCCCCCCTTTGGAGGTATCGAGGTCAACATCCATGACCCCATTGAAATCCCCCCCCAGGATAACGGGGATTTCCGGCAGCGTCTCAATTTTAGAGGCAAGGCGCGCATAAAGGGATAAATCAAGCACATTGGGACAATACACGTTGCCGAGAATTACTGGCCTCCCCTCAAGGACTCCCTGCACCAGTACAAATCTGCCCGACGGATCAATCAAGTCCTTCAGCACCTCCATCCTTACGCGTTTGTGTATCAAAAGTGCTACCCCTCCCTTCTTACCAAGGGCCGGGGCACCCCAGACCTGTCCCACTCACTCCCGGCAGAGTTTACGGTGCTCTTCGGCAGTCTGGTGGGTTTCCTGGAGCATAGCGATGTCCGCCCCCTGCCTTGCCAGGGCCTGCAAAATTTTTGCCCGTTTAATCGGGCTGCCCAGGCCACATACATTCCAAGAGATGATCTTAAGCGGCATGTGTTACTAGGTTTGGCCCAATAGTATCTGTTATTAACCATATAGAATATAGGGAAAACACCCCCCCAGCCTGAGGTCCTCCCCCATGTCCCTCCCAATGTAGTCCTCGCACAATTCCCTCCTCAACTGGTCCCCTAAGATACCGCTCTCCATCCCCGCCCCCTCCCCCTCTCTCCCACCCCCCCTCTCTACCCCCCTAACCCCTCCCTCCCCCCTCCTATCCCTCCCCCTCCAATTCCTTATTTCTACCACCATCCTCCTCACCTCCTCTATGAATTCCTAGATGCGTGAGGTACCCCCCCCCCTCCATTATATCGGCTCCGCTACGGGCCATCCGGGATCCACCCCGGGTGCTCCCCCCCCCCTGATTCCTTCTCCCTCCCCACTCCCCTCCCTCCGCTGAACACCCCCAACTACTCGGGCCGCCCCCCGCCCGCCTCCCGCACTCAAAAAACACAGCCAACATCCCTACTTAAAGGTAGTTTGAACAGACCCCTTACCCCCCCCCTCCCCCAACCTGGTTACCATCACCATATCTGTACAGTCCAAAACGAAATAGTCCGGCCTTGTTCTTCACAGCAAAAGTCCTCTCCTCCGGTCCTCAGGACTCGACCGCCACTGCAGCCCTCCGCCGTATCTCCTCCACGTAGGGCGTTGCCGCAGTCGCGGAATCAAAGGACCGGCGGGTCCCACCATGAGTGAAGATCAACCGGGCGGGATATTGCACCATGAATTTGATATTATTGTCAATCAGGATCTGGCACAGGTCGCTGTCCCAGGGCCGCTGAGTAATCCTGGACGATACGTAGCCGGACATTGTCCTTTTGAATGGTCCCTTTCTTTCGCGCAGCACGCAAGACCGCTTCTTTCTGTGGGAATCTCAGGAACCGTGCTAGAACCACCCTGGGTCGGCCGTCACTGGTTCTCCTAGGCCCGACCCGGTGCGCCCTCTCTATTTGCACTAGGGCGCCTTCAGGATCATTCACCAGGATTTGTTTCACCAGGTCTTCCACATAGGGTTGTAAGTCCCGATCCTCTATGGCATCCGGGATCCCAAGAAATCTCAAGTTATTACGGCGAGACCTATTTTCAAGGTCGTCTAGCTTGGCTTCCTGCCCCTGAAGTAACTTTTTCACCTGTGCCATCTCCTGCTGTAGCTCCAGCACATGCTCCTCCGACCTCTCTATCCGGTGCTCCGCCTCCTGCAGTCGGCTGCCCAGGGCCTCCACTGAGGTTTGGATTAGGTCCATACGGCCCCGCAGGTCTTCAAACTGCGCAGACAGCGCCCCCGCCATGGCCCTGGAGATTTCGTCCACCATCCCCGCCGTGGCCTTAGCCTCCCCCTTCAGCGGCGAGGATTGCTCCCCCCCCCCCTGGGCGGCAGGGGGGTCTTCTCCTTCTCCTCCCTTCGCCGCCATCGCCAAGGCCGCTACTGTGGTCTGCACGGGAGTGGGGGTCTCAACCCCTTTCCCCTCTCCTCACTGCAAGGCGACGAAGGCCGAGGTTGCCTTCCTCCAAGGTATGCGGTACAGTCCCCGTCCCGAGTCCCAGACGCCGCCAATTCTTCTCAGGCTCCCGTGCGCTGAAGGTAGAGTGCAGGTCCCAAGCTGCTATGCGCTAGAGGTCGGGCAGGTGTCTCAGGCGTCTATGCGCTGGAGGTAGGGCATAGGTCTCCAGCTCTTGTGCACCGGAGGCAGGGGCAGGTCTCTAATCTCCGAGAGCCAAGGGTAGGGCACCGGTCCCAGGCTCCCGAACACTGAAGGGAGGGCGGAGGTCCCAGGCTCCTATGCACCAGACGCAAGGCACAGGTCTCAGACTCCGGTGCGGCGGAGGCAGGGCGCAGGTCACAGGCTGCTGTGTGCTGTTGGCAGGGCGCCGGTCGGAGACTCCAGTACGCCGGAGGCAGGGGGGTACAGCTCAGGCTCCCATGAGTTTAAGATAGGGCGCAGGTCGCAGGCCCCCGCACAGTAAAGGCAGGGCACGGGACTCAGTCATCCATGTGCTGGAGATAGGGCACAATCCAGGCTGTTCGGCCCTCGAGGATCTCCCGGGGGGGCGGGCAAGGCAGGCGGCGGCCCAGACCAAGGCCCAACAGTAGATCTCAGCCTCCCCCGGTAGCTGCTGTGTCGACCCCCCTCTCAAGGCACGTACCGTAAGTATGCAGGAGGCGGGGAGGGGCGAAGTGCACTGGTCGGAGAGCCGCTTCCGCCGCGGGACCCCACTCCAACTGCCGCTGAAGTCTTCGGCGGGCCGGCTCACCCCGCAGCGCGGTCTCTCCTACCGCGCGGTGTCGGCTGTCCGGGCTAGGCCGCCGCCATAAGTCATCGTGTGGGGGCGAGAGGGGAGCACCAGGGCACCATTCCCTGCAGCGGTCCGGCCAGGTCAGGTCAGGAGAGACCGGGGGGGTGAAGAACCCCGAAATTAGCCCCGATTACAGCGTTTTTCGACGCCAGAAGGGCGAGGGGACCCAGAGCTCGAGCAGCGTGCGACTGCTCGGGCTCACCGCATCACCGGAACCCTCTATATAAAACTTTTTTTTTACAGAAATAGGAAAAGAAAAACCGGCGGTACCAGTAGAGCGTTGAAGAAGGCAGACGCGACCACAAAAAGAAAGAAAGAAAAAAAAATTCTTCTGCGGTGACAGGAACACGACCTGCTGGCTCCGCGGAAAAAGAAGAACTGGAGAGAGGCAGTTGGGAAAGGCGGGAAGGCAGCACGCAGGCGCTGTGGGATGCTCCCAAAAGACTTCTAATTGGACGCTGGGGAGCGTTCCCGCGCAGGCTCCGTCGGTACCGACGATACCCATATATGATGACTACATTCCTGCTTGTTCCTGGAGATAAGGCTAAGGCTCTTTTACAGTCCAAAGTATGAAGATTACTTTCTGCATTGGAGGCATGAGGCCTTGGAAAGAATACAGGAAGGTAAACCGCTTGATTTAAGTGGAAAGGCGAGACCACCTTTGGCATAAAGTGAGAATGAGTCCTAAGAAAGAGTAGTTACTCACCTGTAACAAGTGTTCTCCAGGAGCAGCAGGAATCAGTCCTCACAAATGGGTGACATCGACGTCGATGGAGCCCCTGCGGAGCATTTCCCCAGCTTTCTATGAAAGCCTTTGGGAATACTGCATGCATGCGCAGTCCCCTTCCCGCCTAAAGGTGCCATCTTGCTCAGTGAAATGACATAGCTAAAACACAGCACACAAAAATGTAAAATAAACTATGTACAACTGCAACTCCCAGGGGAGGAGGGAGGGTTGTGAGGACTGATTCCTGCTGCTCCTGGAGAACACCTGTTACAGGTGAGTAACTACTCTTTCTCCAGGACCAAGCAGGAAGTCAGTCCTCACATATGGGAGACTCCCTAGCTCTGGGCTACCAAGGAACCCAGGCTGAACAAGAGAACTCCCTCTAGTCCCAGCATCAAAGAAAGGCTTTTCACTGAAAGAACCTCCACCGGTAGCCCAATGGAGGGCTGGAGGGCAGGAGGTGCCTAAACCTCAAAGAGATTCCGGAGTACTGCCTGGCCAAAAGCACTGTCCCTACGGGACTCCCTCTCCAGGCAGTAATGGGCCGCAGAAGTCTGGCTTGAGGACCAAGTTGCAGCCCTGCAGATGTCTGCCAACGGTACAGAGCGGAGATGAGCTACTGAGGCAGCCATAGCCCATACACGGTGGGCCGTGACCTGACCCTGCAAGGGAAGGTCAGCCGCCCTGTAAGCCCAGGTGATACAGTCAGCCACCCATATGGACAAGGTACGCTTGGACACAGCTAACCCCAAATTATTAGGGTCAAAAGAGATGAAGAGCTGAGTAGCGCTTCTATGTCCCTGCGTACGGTCAAGGTAGAAGGATAAGGCCCTCCTACAGTCCAGGGTATGCAGGATCGCTTCAGCCTGGCTTGCATGAGGCCTAGGGATGAATGTTGGAAGAACTACCTCCTGGTTGAGGTGGAAAGAGGAGACAACTTTAGGGAGGAACTTTGGACGAGTCCTAAGGACTACCCTGTTCCTATAGAAGCGGGTGTAAGGCCTGTCACAGACCAGGGCCTGAAGCTCACTCACCCATCTGGCCGAGGTTAGGGCTACCAGAAAGAGTGTCTTCCAGGAAAGGAAGTGGAGAGGACAAGTAGCCATCGGCTCAAAAGGTGGGCGAGTCAGTTGCTGCAAGACCACATTCAACTCCCACTCAGGAGCTGGAGGACGGACAGGAGGCTTGAGCAAGAGCAAGCCTCTGAGAAACCGGGACACCAAGGGGTGAACCGACAGAAAGTGTCCTTCCACCAGTTAGTGGTGAGCTGCAATAGCTGAGTGGTGGACCCGAACAGAATTGGACTTAAGGCCCTGATTGGATAAGTGCAACAGGTACTAAAGCACAACTGGTACCGCACAGGAGAAAGGATCCTCTGTACGTAGCTGACACCACACAGAAAACCTCTCCCATTTCAGGGCATAGGTCTTTCTAGTGGACTGCTTCCTAGAGGCCAGGACGACCTCTTCAACTTCAGGAGGTAGGCCCCAAGGAGCCAAAACTACCCTTGCAGTTTCCAGGCCATCAAATTGAGAGATTTGAGATTGGGGTGCAGAAGAGACCCTTGGTCCTGAGAGAGAAGGTCGGGCTGTAACCCCAGAGGTAGTGGAGCGTCCACTGCTAGTTGAAGCAGGAGTGGGAACCAAGGTTGCCTCGGCCACCTGGGGGCTACCAGAAGGACCGAGGCCTGGTCCTGTAGAATCTTGAACAGAGTTCGGGCCACCAGAAGCGTGGGAGGAAACGCATACAGGAGGCCCTGGGACCAGGAAATCAGAAAAGCATCTGCTGCTAGCCTCAGAGGATGCGGCTGCCTGGAGCAGAACCTGGGCAGCTGTCTGTTCAGGGGGCTGGCAAATAGATCTATGGATGGAAGTCCCCATCTCAGGAAGATCTTCTGAACCACCAAGGGATGGAGCTGCCATTTGTGGGGCTGCAGAATCCTGCTCAACCTGTCTGCCAGGTAATTTTCCTGGCCAGGGAGATAAACCGCCCTGAACAACATGTTGCGCCTGAGCGCAAACAAGCAAAGGTCCTGCACCTCCTGACAAAGGAGCCTGGACCCAGTGCCACCCTGCTTGTTCAAATAGAACATGGCTACCTGATTGTCTGTTTGTACTAAGACAGACTGGTGGGCCAGGGTTGGAGAGAAAGTCTTGAGGGCTAAGCGAATAGCCCATAGTTCCCGTAGATTGATCTGCTGCTGGGCCTCCCAGGGAGACCACAGGCCCTGGGTGCACTTGCCCAGGCAGTGTGCACCCCATCCCTGCAGGGAGGCATCGGTGGTCAACACCACTGTGAACCCAGGTGGCTGAAAAGGCATCCCTTTCAGTAAGTTGGGGGGATGCAGCCACCAACGTAGGGGAGTGCAGAAGTGGTCTGGACACCCTTACTCTGTCGCTGAGGCTCCCTGTGGCCTACAACCACTGATTCCTGAGACACCATTGTGCAGGCCTCATATGAAGCCTGGCATTGGGAGTCACATGTACTGTCGAAGCCATGTGGCCAAGAAGCCTCAGGCAGAGCCTGGCGGAGACCAGGGACCTGCTGAGAAACTGGTTTGCCAAGGTCATCAGTCTTTGGGCTCTGTCCTCTGGCAGGAAAGCCCTTGCCTGCAAAGAGTCCAGCCTCGCTCCTATGAACTCCAAGTTTTGGGAGGGGAGCAAAGTGGACTTTGCGAAGTTTATGACAAACCCCAGGTGCTGAAGCAGAGAAATAGTGCGGAGGGTGGCTTGACTGGCCTCCTGGCACGTCTGACCCCTGATGAGCCAGTCGTCCAGGTAGGGGAAGACAAAGATACCCTGATTTCTCAGGTAGGCTGCCACCACTGCCAAACATTTGGTAAAGACTCTTGGGGCGGAGGTGAGGCCGAAAGGCAGCACTCTGTACCGATAATGGTTTCCTCCCACAATGAACCTGAGGTACTTTCTGTGGTCTGGATGAATGAGGATGTGAGTGTACGCATCCTTTAGATCTAAAGAGCATATGTTTATGTTTATTGGCTTGATTGACCGCCCTTCAGTGATAAACAGAGCGGTTTACAATAAAAAAAAAATCTTCATTACAATAGGCACAAGGCCGGAAAAGGAAAGGAAAGTTACAACTTAATAGAGGATAGAGAGATAAAGAACGAGAGAGGAAGGTCAGCATAGGGAAAGGGTAAAGGCTAGACGGGAGGGGGATTAAAGGAAAGGGAAAAGAGATGGGTTTTTAGGGCGTGTTTAAAGGTAGGGTGATGGGGCTCCAGCCGTAGAGTAGAGGGAAGGGAGTTCCAAAGAGCCGGACTTATGAAGAAGAAAGCTGAGGAGCGGGTAGATTGAAGGTGAGCAAGTGAGGGGGAGGGTAGTGTGAGGCGGTTGAGGTGGAAAGAACGGGGGGGGGGGGTGAAAGTGGATGAGATCGGCCAGGTATTGTGGTGTGGAGGTATGAAGAGCCTTGTGAACGAGTGTGAGAAGTTTGAACTGGATTCGAAAGGAAATGGGAAGCCAGTGGAGACGGAAGAGGAGGGGTGTGACATGGTCTCTAGGGGAGGAGGACGACACAAGATGGGCAGCGGTGTTCTGGATTCTTTGAAGACGGGAGAGTTGGAGCTTAGAGAGGCCAGAGAGAATGGAGTTAGCAAAGTCAATACGGGAGATAACAAGAGCCAGCAGCAGGGTAGCAAGAGCGGAGGGAGAGAGGAAGGGGCGAACGGCACGGATTTGCCTGAGATAGAAAAAGGAGGTTTTGGAGACATGAGAAACATGGGCAGAGAAAGAGAGATCCGAGTTGAAAAGTACCCCAAGATACCGAAAGGTGGAAACCATAGAGATAGGAGTGGCAGGGAAAGAGGGGACGATGGAGGGGGGCTGATGACCGTGCGGGAACCAGATAGCTGTGGTCTTTGAGAGACTGAGATGCAGACAGTTACGGGTCATCCAATCGGAAATAGCGGCCAGGCAGGAATTGAGGGGGGCAAGGTCGGGGCAAACCGGGGAGGTGTGGTATAGAAGAAGGATGTCATCTGCGTAGTAAAAAGCTGTAATACCAAATTGTTGTATAAGGAGAGTAAGAGGAGTTAGAAAGAGATTAAAAAGGAGGGGAGCCAGCACAGAGCCTTGGGGGACCCCGCAAGGGAGGGGAAAGGAGTCAGAGGAGGGGCAAGAAGGGGAGGAAGAGAGAACTGCACCAGAGCGAGAGGAGAGAAAGAAGTGGAACCACCGAAAGACAGTGCTACAAAGGCCAGCATCGTGTAGTCGGGAGAGGAGGAGAGAGTGATCCACAAGGTCGAATGCAGCGGAAAGATCAAGGGCAACCGCCACCGAGATTTCACCATGGTCGTGGGCTACGTGCAGGGCGTTGGTGAAAGCAAGAAGAATTGTCTAAACACTGTGCCCAGGACGGAAACCGGATTGGCGGGGGTGAAGGAAATTAGTGGAGTCAAGGTGATGCGATAGTTGGGCAAAGACAACCTTCTCAAGAAGTTTAGACAGAAAGGGAAGGTTGGAGACTGGGCGGTAGTTGTTAGGGTCAAGAGGGTCAAGGGAAGGTTTCTTGAGGAGAGGGCGGATTAGAGCGTGCTTCCAAGTGGAGGGGAAAGTTCCAGTGGAGAGACTGTTGTTCAGGATAGTTTGAATGTAGGGAAGGAAAGATTGAGAGGGAGTCAGCAACCAGGAAGGAGGGACGGGGTCAAGGAAGCAGAAGGTTTTATTGGATGTGTAAATGAGATGGTGAAGCTCGGCAGTGGTGGTCAGAGAAAAGGAAGACCATGTATGGGATAGTTGAGAGACGGGGGGGGGGGGGAGGCGACTGGGGGAGGAGAGAGAATAGGTGGAGGGTGAGAGGGCAGTGAGGCTCTTAAGGAGGAGATTTTGTTACTGAAAGCAGAGGCAAGAAGAGAAGGAGCAGGGATAGGATGGGTAGGTGCGGAAGGGGCGGAAGGGTGTAGGGAGGTTAGAAACTTAAGAGTGGAATAAAGGTGACGGGTCTGGTTGGGAGCGTTGGCGATGGCATTGGAAAAGAAGGAAGACTTAGCAAGATGAACCTGGGAGCGGTAATGGGAGTGCTGGGCTTTGAAGAGGGACAAGGTGGCCGGAGAGGGGGACTTACGCCATTGCCTTTCGGCTCTGCGGAGTTGGAAGCGAAGTAAGAGGAGACCGGGGTGATACCAGGGATGTGATGGGCGACATGGAGGGGGGCGTGGACGGAGGGGAGCGATGCGATCTAGAGCGGTTGAGAGGGAGGAGAACCAAGTAGAGGCTTAAGAGTTGGGAGATAGAGAGGCAAAGTCGGAGGGAGAAGCTGGAGGTAGGGCAGAAGTGTTCCAAGAGTAAGCATCTTGAACTTCTCCTTCTGTAAGAACTTGTTGAGTTTTCTGAGGTTGAGAATAGGCCTGAGATCCCCGGTTCTCTTTGGTACTAGGAAGTACCTGGAGTAGAAACCGTGACCTTGTAGGTGGGGAGGCACAGGCTCCACCGCCTTGTCTTGCAACAGACCCTGAAGCTCCTGCAGGAGGAGGGCTGTATGGAGAGGAGGCCTTGGAGGCTCTCCTGGAAAATAGGGAGGAGGCAACTGATGAAAATGAAGAAGGTAGCCCTTGTGGACTATGCTTAAGACCCAGTTGTCCCCTGTAATGGGTGGCCACCGGTGGGAAAACAGGGCTAGTCGACCTCCTGTGCAGGGATGGGATAGCAGAGACGGAGAGGCTATGCCTTGGGAGTCAAAAACCCCCACCCTGCTGTGGGAGCAGGAGCCGGAGGCTTGGGGGCCTTCTGCCTATAGGGCCCATGTCCCTGCCCCTTGGCCTGCTGACCCTGTGGGTGAGCGGGGGAGGCCTGGTAAGGTGGGAACTGTTTGTAGGCAGTCGCCTTCCTCGGGTAAAAGGACTTCTTACCCGAGCCCTTCTTCTTGTGTGAAGGGGCAAAAGTCTTTCGAGACAGCCTTGTCCTCGTGAGGTGCTCGGTCTCGAGCTCAGCAGCCTTCTCGGCCATGGGCTTGCCAAAAAGGTTCTCACCTCGGCAAGGGACATCGACCAACTTGTCCTGAACCCATGGCTCGAGGTCCAATGACTGCAGCCATGCCTAGCATTGAGCCGCGATGCCGGCTGCCGCAACACGGGCCGAGGCCTCAAAGCCATCGTAGGCCGCTCGGGACATGAACTTAGAGCATTCCCGAATCCCCGAAGACAAGGACTTGAACCTCTGCAAAGGTTCCCCGGAGAGACCAGCAGAGAACCCGGCAAGCTCCTTTGCCAGGTCCCGCAAGTACATGCCCATGTACAGCGGGTAAGACTGGACACGGCAAGCAAGCATCGAGCCCTGGAAGCACTTTCTACCAAACGCATCCAGGTTCCGGGCCTCCCTACCAGGGGGCACCGCGGAGTGCATCTTCTGACTTTTCAGACGATGCATGGCCGATTCCACCACCATGGAATGGTGTGGTAGCTGCGCCTTTTGAAAACCAGGGCTCTTACGGAGTCGATAAATGGAATTGACCCGCTTGCTGAGAACCGGCGCCGAGGCCGGTGCCTCCCACATCCGGAAGAGGAGCAGCTCCAGCATCGGAGGAATCGGCACAGTAAAGGCCTCCTTCGGAGGAGAGTCATACTGGAGTGCCTCGAGCTCTTCAGCTCGAGGCTCCTCCTCGGGATCCGCCGGGATCACCAAAGCAGTGGCCATATCCCTAATGAACTCCGAGAACCGGGTATCCTCCGGAGGGGATCTACTCCGGGGCTCAGACTGCGGTGAGTCCGACGGGACGCACCGAGTCTTGAAGGTATCGGGGGACTCCTTGTCCTCCGTCTCCCAGGCGGACTCATCCGAAGAGGAGTCGGGCTCCGACCGCACGGGGCCCGGCAGCACCCGCCCCGATGCCGAAGGCACCGGCATCGATGCCCTTGGTCCTGACCGGGAGGTCGAGGGTGACCGCAACCGAGGACGACCTCGAGCCTTCATGGTCTCGAGTATCGGCTCGGTCTCCGGGGTCGACTTTGACGTCGATGTCCCAGTGGTCCGGGCAGATGTGCCAGCGAGGCTGGCCATCAGCACCCGCTGCTGATCCATGAAGGCAGTCTGCACTCCAAGGCTGTCAGCCTGAGACCCAGCTCAGGAGACTCAGCAGCCATCGACTCGGGCCCCGGTGGCGCCGGGCCCAACGTCGGCTCCCTAGGAGGAGAGTCCGCAAGGACAACAGGACTTACGTGTCCAGCAGACTCCGGCTCCACTCAAGGTACTTTTGATGGCTTCTCCTGTTCCACGGGCCCGGGACGGCAGTCGGTGGTCCAAGACCTAGCCCTCAAGGAGCCAGGGACCTCCTCCGACGCCGCCCTCGCGAGCTGCTTCTTCCTCTTTTGCTCCCGCTCGGGGGACCCCCTCTCCGAGGAACCCCGACGATGCTCGGGGTCAGACTCCCGAGACGTCGAGGCCTCAGACGAGGTTTGGGCCCGGCCGGAGGCCAAATCGGAGAAAAGCCTTTCCTTTTAGTGCTGACGACTTCGCAGTGCCTTAGTGGACATTTTCCCCACATGGTCCACAGATCTTAGGATCATGATCAGGACCGAGGCACCGAAGGCAGCAGTCGTGTGTGTCAGTGAGAGACATTAGTTTCTTGCACCGATCACACTTCTTAAAACCACTGGAAGCCATCGGGGAAAAAAGAGTCCCCGCGAGGTCAAAGGACCGGCCTTCCAGGGAAAAGGAAAAAAAGGGCGCAAACACCAGCCACGAAGGGCAAAAACCGAAAAAATAAGATCGGGCTCGATACCAGTGTACCGAACCCGGCGAGAAGGGGAACTGGCGCCGAACCGGAGAAAAAACCCGCGAATCTAACTATTTTCCGGGTGAACTAGGACACACGTCCGACCGGCTCCACGGAAAAAGAGAGACTGAGCAAGATTGCACCTTTAGGCAGGAAGGGGACCACGCATGCGTGCAGTATTCCCAAAGGCTTTCATAGAAAGCTGGGGAAATGCTCCGCAGGGGCTTCATCGATGTCAATGTCACCCATATGTGAGGGCTGACTTCCTGCTTGGTCCTGGAGAACAACCTTATCATGGTGAAATCTTGTATAAGGAGGATCAGCCACTAAAGCTTGTAATTCACTAATGCGTCGTGCAGACGTGATTGCAATTAGGAAGATGACCTTCCATGAAAGGAATTTTAGAGCTGTAGTGGTTAAAGGCTCAAAGGGCGGTTTCATGAGCTGCCCGAAAACAAGGTTCAAATCCCATGCGACCGGTGGGGGTCTAATGGGAGGTTTTGTTAGTAGAAGACCTCTCATAAATCTTGCTATGAGTGAATGAGAGGAAATAGGTTGTCCATTTAAAGGTTCGTAAGAGGCTCTTGCTGAATTAAGACCAGAATTTGATAAATGAAGGAGATACTCCAGTAACGATTCGAAAGGTATCACAAGAGGGTTAAGTCCCTTTTGAGAACACCATATGGTAAACCGTTTCCACTTGAAGGCATATGATCGCCTTGTGGAGGGTTTTCTGGAAGCCTGAAGGATATCCTTTACCTGTTGAGAAAGGTTGAGATCCTGAAGTTCTAGGCTTTCAGCAACCAGGCCCTGAGATGCAGGGACTGGGGATTCGGGTGCCATAGCATCCCGTTCTCCTGGGAGAGAAGATCTGGAGGGCATCCCAACTCCAAAGGTGTAGCCCGAGAGAGATGTAGAAGCAGAGGATATTACATTTGCCGTGGCCAACGTGGAGCTATGAGTATCATACGACCTCTATCTCTCTGAAGCTTGAACAATGCTTTGGGGATGAGGGGAATGGGTGGGAAGACATAAGAGGAAGTCCTGACCCCAATGAAGAAGGAAAGCATCCCTTGCCTGACAGTTTTGAGCCGGAATTCTGGAACAGAACCGGGGAAGTTTGGCATTCTGTGGACTTGCAAAGAGGTCTATATCTGGGGTTCCCCAGATTTGGAATACTTGGGCAATCTGGTCCGAGTGGAAAGACCATTCGTGTGGCAGCAGTACTCGGCTGAGTTTGTCTGACCAAAGGTTTTGAATGCCTGGAAGATATAACACGAGGAGGTGAATTTGATGCTCTCTGGCGAGGGCCCATAGTCGTAAAGCTTCATTGCATAATGACAGAGAACCTGTTCCGCCCTGCTTGTTCACATAAAACATGGCTACTTGATTGTCGGACTGGACTAGGACTGCCTTGTAGCTGGAGCTGGGCTTGGAATACTCGAAGAGCAAGGAAGATTGCTCTGAGTTCTAGGAGGTTTATGTGAAGACAAGCCTCCTCTGGGGTCCAAAGACCCTGGGTGGAGAGATCATGCAGGTGGGCCCCCCATCCCAACTGGGATGCATCTGTTGTTAGAGTGGCCTGGAATAGGGGCTGCTGGAAAGGAGAGCCTCTGAGAAGGTTTTCCAGCGATTGCCACCATTGGAGGGACGAAATAAGACATTCTGAGTTTCTTATTTTGTCCGACAGGTGACCTGAGGCCTGTGTCCACTGTGAGGATAGGGTCCACTGGGCTGCTCGCACGCGAAGACGAGCATAGGGAACCACTTGTACAGTGGATGCCATATGTCCCAGTATCTGAAGCATTTCCTGAGCAGTTAGGGAGGTTTTTACCGCTGCTTGGGAAGCTAGCTGCACTATGCAAAGACAGCGGGGCTGTGGAAGGAAAGCCCTTGATTGTCTGGTATCTAGGCGAGCTCCTATGAGTTCTAGGGACTGAGAAGAAGCGAGATGGGATTTTGGAAGATTTATTACCAATACCAAGTAATGCAAAACTTGCATTATGCAAGTAAGAGCAGAGTTGGCTTCTGGAGCTGTGGGTGCTCGAATGAGCCAGTCGTCCAAGTAAGGGAAAATGAATATCCCCAGAGTCCAAAGGAATGCAGCTACTACTGCCATGCATTTTGTGAAAACTCTTGGGGCAGAAGCCAGACTGAAGGGAAGAACCCTGTGTATTGGAAGTGTCTTCCCTGGAAAAGGAATCGAAGGAACTTCCTGTGATCTGAATGGATGAGTATATGAGTATAAGAATCCTTTAGATCTAGAGAACATAGCCAATTCTGACTCTGAAGGTAAGGCAGAAGTGTTCCGAGAGAGATCATTTTGAATTTTTCTTGGAACAGATATTTGTTCAATTCTCTGAGGTCCAAAATGGGTCAGTGTCCCCCTGTTTTCTTTGGGATGAGAAAATAGGGGGAGTAGAACCCTGTACCCTGTTGAGGTATGGGTACCTCTTCTATTGCTCCCTGGGCAATAAGTATTGTGACCTCCTGACTCAGAAGACTGGCGACAGGGGTTTGAGAACTGAACTGTCTTATGACTGTAGGAGGGGACATGCTGTGAAAATGAAGTCTGTACCCCTCTCGTACAATGGACAGAGTCCAATGTTCTGATGTTATTTGGTGCCATCTGGTGGCAAACTAAATAATCTGCCAGGGATGGTAGAGGATTCTGGACCCTGCAGGGGCAGGAAGGCTAAGTTCTCTAGAAAAGAGTCAAATCCCCTGAGGAGGCTGAGCCTGCTGAGCTCTTTGGACTTTTGGTTTCTTCTGTTGTCTAGTTTGTTGCTGTTGTCCCTTTTGGGCAGCATGGACTGGACAGTGACCCTGCTCTGTAAAAGAAGGATAAAACTTATTTTTCTTATTGAAAAAGGGTTTTTATTAGATCTTTTCTTTACTGGGTTGGCTGTAGACTTTGACAACCTGTCCAAGGTAACATTGTCAGAATCAATCTCATTAGCTTTTTCATGCCAAAGAGATTTTCTCCTGTGCAAGAAATGTTGCCCAGTTTATCTTGTACCCAAATTTCCAAGTCTGATGCCTGAAGCCAGGCAATACGACGTGCACCAATGGAGATAGCAGAGGTTCTGCTGATGCATTCAAAGCAATCAAAGGCTGCACGGTTGACAAACTTGGAAACATCTTGGGCATGTCAGACCAGAGCAAGAAAATCCTGTTTTTTATCATCAGGAAGAAGGAGGCTCATAAGCTCCATGTCTCCTGTAACCTCTTTGAGGAACATCCCCATGTTATAGGATGTATGAGCTGATTCTAGCTGAGAGCATGGAAGCTTGGAAGCATCGACGTCCAAAAGCATCGAGAGTCCTGGACTCGCGGCCTGGAGGATTGGAAGAATGTTTTTTTGCACTCTTTATCCTACGCTTGGCCGATTCCACTACCACTGAATGGTGTGGCAACTGAGTCTTCTGAAATCCAGGACAAAGTGGAACTCGGTACATGGTATTGAGTCTACGAGAGTGTGGAGATGTGATTAAAGGAGTCTCCCACATTCTCAGCATAAGATCATGAAGGATCTTATGAATGGGCAGAGTAGCTGCCTCTTTAGGAGCTTTAGGGTATTGAAGAATCTCTAGCTCTTCTGCCCTAGGCTCTTTTTAAGGAACCACTGTGATTGCAAGGCCTCGAGCCACATCACGAATGAAATCCTGGAAGGACATGTCCTCTAGAGGAGACATTCTGCGCTGAGGAGAAGGAGATGGATCCTCCGGAAGAAGTGCTCTGGTGTCAGCAGAGTCATCGGAATCGGAAGATTGAAAATATCTCTGATCCCGATGTTCGTGCAAGGCACGGTACGTGTATTGATCAAAGTTGGTATCAAGGTGTCCCGGTACCGATCTTTCAATACCGGGGATGGACTCTAGACTTGGCATGGGGGGTATATCTGCCGAGGCCGGTGCCGTTGGTACCGGTACTGGTGTCAGTACCAGTGCCTGTTGAACGGTCTGAAGCGGCCAGGACCCCAGAGCATGGCACCAGTAGTTCTGCAGAGGTGGAAGCCTCGAGAACATCCTGGAGCCCCATTAGTACTTTGGAAGCCAAAGCCTCCTGCCGGGGCAGTTTTGCTGGTGAACTTTCCTCAAGGGCAACACCGATGGCATCTCAATACTTTGAAGGAGATCTACCCTTTGAGGAACGGCTAGTCTTTGCAGACTTATGTTTAGGTACCTGAGATCCATGGGAGGAAGATGAAGCCCTGGAAGACGTCAATGCAAAGGACATCGCATCTGCAGCAAAAAGGGTACCGAGTTTTGCAGCTCTATTCTGCAGGCCCCTCTTGGTCATCTTTCTACAGGAAAGACAATCCAATGGAGAGTGGTCATGTCTTAAACATTTGAGACACCAGTCATGGGTGTCGGTGACAGATATGGTACTGCCACACTTAGAACATTTTTTAAAACTAATAGCTGCTTTTTCCATTGTAAAAGAAAAATGGGCCTAGTGACAAAAATGGCGCCTAGCACCGAGAGGGAAAAGGCTTCTGAAGAAAGTACTTCAGAAAAGATATATTATTTTTTTTTTAGTAAAGAAGAAAAGAACTGGTGGTACCGGTAGGCGTCGAATGAAGGCAGACGCGACCACAAAAAACAAAGACGTAACAAAGAATTTTCTGCGGTGACAGGGTATGCGACCTGTCGGTTCCGCGAAAAACAAAAAACTGAAGAGGGAGAGTTGGAATGGCGGGAAAGCAGCAAGCAGGCGTTGTGGGATGCTCTCAAAAGCTTTCTTATTGAACGTTGGGAAGCATTCCTGCGCAGGCTCCGTCGGTACCGACGATACTCATATGTGAAGACTACATTCCTGCTTGCTCCTGGAGATCACCATTAAACACCCCTACGCTAGCCGGTTAGCGTCAGGACGTTCTGGGGGCGGAGAAGAGGCAGCACCTGGGGAAAACCGGTTAGTGGTGATACTCAGCCACTAGCTGGTTATCCCTCAGTGGAAAAAGTTAGGCACCTGAAAGACTCGCCTAACTTTCACTGCTGAAGCTAACCGGGCAGTGGCTGAATAATCGCTGCTTCCTGGTTAGCTTCTGCACTATCTGGCTGACCTGCATATTCAATGCAGGTGGCTGAATAGGGCCCCAGCACGGAATATCCGGATTTAAAGTTCATTGGCTATTCTAGCCACTGTAGAAGCCCTAGCCGCCGGCACTGAATATACCCCCCTCCTCCAAGGCTTTTAGATCTGGCACTAGCAAAGCAGCTTAATTAACATTTATTCTGTAAGGTGTGGTTGCATGCATAAATCATGGTATTTTAGTAACTTATGCACAGAATTTAGTTGGTCACTATTCTGAAAGTATGCGCCATGGACAGGAAGTGTATACTTTCACAGGGGTGTGCACAGGGACAGAGTTTGGATGGAGCGCAATCTACACATATATGTTATCGAATATGGCTCAATGCATTTAAGCTACACACGGTCACTCAAACCTGCTCTACAGCTGGTATAAGTGACCACGTCTTTATGCACATTTGCAGCGACTTACACTAGTATTCTATACAGTCAAATCAGAGTG
Source organism: Ichthyophis bannanicus (assembly GCA_033557465.1). NCBI lineage: Eukaryota > Metazoa > Chordata > Amphibia > Gymnophiona > Ichthyophiidae > Ichthyophis > Ichthyophis bannanicus. The sequence goes on from CM066032.1 coordinate 648,758,815, forward strand.
GATTTGACTTTATAGAATAGGAGCTATTAAGAAATGTAAATATACACGTATATCTAGCTGCTACTTACAGAATTACCTCTCTGTTTTCACAAGCATAATTCCCACCACTATAATTATTCACTGTGGGGGTCATTTTAGAAGCTCTATTTGTGAGTTGGACATCTGAAAACAGGCAAATAGATGTCCGAATCAAGAAGCCATTCGAATACCCATGGTGGAGGTATGCCCTGAGTGGAGCAAAGGAGTTCTAGGTCACAGGTCAATTTCAGAACAGTACAAGCATATCAAGCCCTGGTTTTGAGTCATCCATGCAGGGGGAAGAGCAAAATGTGCTTACGTCGCAGCAATTAATATTTCCTGGCCAATGAAATTTGCCTGTAAATATATACTCCATACAGCATGGTTACTAACCTGTAACAGGTGTTCTCCGGGGATAGCAGGAATCAGTCCTCACATATGGGTGATGTCTACGCCAATGGAGCCTGCGCGGAGCAAATCCCCAGCTTTCAAAGAAAGCCTTTGGGAATTGCTACCACACAAGCGTGATCCCCTTCCCGCCCAAGGGTGCCATCTTGCTCAGTCAAATGACATAGCTAAAAAGATGGCAAAAACAAATCAAAATAATAGGACTGCAGCTCCATGGGGAGGAGGGATGGTTGTGAAGACTGATTCCTGCTGTTCCCGGAGAACACCTGTTTCAGGTGAGTAACTACGCTTTCTCCAGGAACAAGCAGGAAGTCAGTCCTCACATATGGGACTCCCCAGCTACAGGCTACCATGAAGCAACAGCCAAAAAAGGCTCCCTCATCGAGAGCAGCAAGCAGCCGCAATGAAACTCCCAACCAGGGAAGCAGGACCTGCATCCAAGGAAAATATCAGGTAGCGGCCTGCAGATTATTTAATGTGGACATTATACATATCCATGACGCAACTGCTATGTTTGTATATAGTTATCCCTGTTAAAACCCAAGTTGTATAACCTGTTCCTTGTAAAGTTCAATGTACCTTTTAGCCGACATTGTACAATGTTATGTTACTTGTAAACTGCACTGATTCCAAAAAGTGCAGTATAGAAAAGATTTAAATAAATAAATAAAAAATAGCATGCCGGTAGCCTGAACACGGAAGGGTTAGAGGGTAGGAGTTGCCTAGACCCCAAAAAGGTTACGGAGTACAGCCTGGCCGAAGGCAATGTCCCGTCGGGACTCCCTATCCAGGCAGTAATGAGCTGTGAAGGTATGAACCAATGATCAGGTAGCGGCCTGACAGATGTCTTCCAGAGGAACAGAGCACAGATGAGCCACCGATGCCAAATGGCCCAGACCCTGTGAGCCGTGACATGACCTTCTAGTGGAAACCTCGCGTCCTCATAAGCCCAGGCAAAACAGCCCGCCTCCCATGTGGACAGCCTACACTTGGTCACCACCTCCCCCAGTTTACTGGGGTCAGAGGAAACAAAAAGCTAAGAGGCTTTCCGGTGGCCTTGAGTACGCTGGATGTGAAAGGACAGGGCCTCTTACAGTACAAGGTATGGAGGACCGCATCTGCCCGACTGGCATGCGGTCTGGGAAAAAAGGTAGGGAGCCTGGTTGAGGTGGAACGAGGACACCACCTTCGGAAGGAACTTGGGGTGCGTGCAAAGCACCACCTTATTCTTGTAGAACCTGGTGTAAGGCCTCTCCCCACAAGGGCCTGATGCTCACTCACTCACTCACTCACTCAGAGGTGAGCACAACCAGAAAAAACATCTTCCAAGAGAGATAACGAAGATGACACGTAGCCATTGGCTCAAAGGGCATCAGGGTGAGCTGCCCCAGCACCAAATTGAGATCCCATTTAGTCGCCGGAGGGCAGACCGGGGGCTTAGACAGGAGTAGGCCCTTTAGAAAATGGGACACCACTGGATGAACTGAGAGGGGCTTCCCGTCCACCTGATGGTGGTTTGCCGCAAGGGCACTAAGATGCACTCTGACAGAGTTGGACTTGAGAGAGTGGAGAAGGTATTGCAACACCACAACCACCGGGCAAGAAAAGGGGTTGACCCCCTGCTCAGCGCACCAAAGTGCAAACCTGCGCCATTTAAAAGTGCAAGCCCGTCTGGTAGATGTTCTGCATGAAGCCAGCAAAACATCCTCCACCTCTTTCAGGAGGAGTGGGGATAGAGTCACCTTCTCAGGAGCCACGCCATCAGTGAAAGGGAACTGAGCTTGGGATGCAAAAGAGAGCCTCCCTCCTGAGAAAGGAGCGGTGGGGCTGACCCCAAGGAAGTGGGGGCCTCCACTGCTAGCTGTAAAAGAAGTGGAAACCACAGTTGCCTGGGCCACCATGGGGCTATCAGGATGACAAACTCTGTTGTGAAGAATCTTAAACAGAGTCTTGGCGATCAGAGGTGTTAGGGGAAAAGCATACAGAAGACCCTCTGACCATGACACTAGAAAGGCATCGGCAGCCACCCCGGTGGGGTGCGACTGCCTTGAGCAGAAGCGGGGCAAAAGTAAATTAGACTTAGCTGTTAATTGTTGTTCCTGGAGGAACTCCAGTCTAGTCCCGAACTTCTCACAGCAGCTTGGAGACTGAGACACATCATCTTTTTTCTGATGACAAACTGGGATAACCTTTCTGGATCCGCCTCCTCCCTCCAGTAATCTGACAAAGCAGACTCACCGGAGCAACTATTAAGTAATAACTTTGAACCACAAAACTAAACTTAACCATAACATAACTGACCCTACCCTGAAAACTGTTAGCGAGAGGCACTGAGGTCAAACCCCCTCTTCACACGACAGAGAGAGAAGATTAAGAAAAAGAGCCTCCCGCTGCCCACATGGAACGCTTACCTGTAAATCCACCTTCGCTTTAGGCTGCCGAATACCAGGGAGGGATATGGGACTAGACGAGTTCCTCCAGGAACAACAATTAGCAGGTAAGTCTAATTTACTTTTCCTAATCGTCCCTCCAGTCTAGTCCTAAACTTCTGAGTAAGTATCAGAGCAGTAAAGAAAATAAACGGGAGGGACCCGTTAGACCAGCCTGAAGCACCGCCGATCCAAAACAAGTATCCCTCTCCGCCTGAAAATCGAGCCGGTAGTGCTTGACAAAAGAATTCAGCGAGGACCGGGTAGCCGCCTTACAAATTTCCACTGCGGGCACTAATTGGGATTCAGCCCAGGATGCTGCCTGCGCCTGCAGCCCCTCGGGCACCGGCTTGCCTTTCAAAATATATGCGGATGCGACCGCCGCCTTAATCCATCTAGAAATGTAGCTTTGGAAGCCGCTTGCCCTCGCCGTGGCCCTCCAAAAAACACAAAGACGATCTGATCACCGAAAAACTCCTGTTCTACGGATGTAGATCTTCAATGCCCGTCCAAACGATGCAGCCTATTGGCCGAAGAATCCCCCGAAGTCTTTTATGAAAACCGGCAACAAGACTATCTGGTTTACATGAAACACGGAGACCACTTTGGGCAAAAAAGATGGCACGGGTCGCAAAACCACCTTAGACTCATGGAACTCCAAAAAAGGCTTCCTACACGACAATGCTTGCAACTCGGAGATGTGCCTAGCCAAGCACATCGCTAGCAGGAACACCACCTTGATGGTAAGATCCTTCAACGACGCTCCCGACAATGGCTTGAACGGCTCGTTAACCAACGCCTCTAAGACCAGAGGCAGATTCCAACTAGGGACCACCGACCTACGAGGAGGCCGCAGAAGAGATACCGCTCGCAAAAAATGTTTAACATCCGGATGACAACCAAGGGGCTTACCACCTATCTTCCCCCTATAACAGGCCAAAGCCGCCACCTGCACCCGCAGGGAAGCGGCCGCTAAACCCTTCTCCAGGCCGCATTGCAAAAAGGCTAACACCTGCGGAATGGAGGCTCTCATTGCCTGTGCCTGGTGGCCCACACACCAGGCCTCAAAAATCTGCCAGACGCGCACATATGCCAATGAAGTAGAACGCTTCCTTGCTCTTAACAACATGGACACCACCGCCGCCGAGTATCCTCTTGCCGTCAACCTAGCCCTCTCAAGAGCCAGGCCGTAAGCGAGAATCGATCCACTTGAGGCATGTAAAGCAGCCCTTGGAACAAAAGGTCCGGCCGACATGGCAGACGCCATGGCTTTCCCACCACGAGCCGCCATAGGTCTGAGTACCAAGGACACCTCAGACAATCTGGCGTTATCAGCAACACCTTGCCCTTGTGATGCTCGATCCGCTGTATCACCCTGCCTATCAACACCCACGGAGGAAATACATACAGCAAGCTGTCCTGTGGCCAAACCTGTAGGAGAGCATCCAGACTCTCCGACATCCGTTCCCTTCTTCCGCTGAAGAAGTGATCGACCTTTGCCAATTGGAAGGTCGCCATGAGATCCATCACCGGAAGCCCCCAACGAAGAACAAGCATTTCGAACACCTGGGGATGCAGACTTCACTCTCCCGGATCTACTTGTATGCGTCTCAAGAAATCGGCCTGCACATTTGTCCACCCCCGCTACATGTGCCGCCGACACCGCTTGTAGATTTTGCTCGGCCCACTCGAACAGCTGCTCCGCCTCTTCCTCCAAAGGGGCACTGCTGGTCCCCCCTTGGCGATTGATGTACGCTACCACCGTGGCATTGTCGGAAAACACCCGCACTGCCACGTTGAAAAGGGAAGGCTTAAACGCCGGTAGCGTGAGCCGTACTGCCCTCAACTCTAATCTGTTGATGGACCAGGACCTCTCGTCCTCTGTCCACTGACCTTGGACGAACGCCCCTTGAAAGTGCGCTCCCCATCAGAAGAGACTGGCATCCGTGGTCAGGGGGAGCCAAGACGGCGCTTCCAGCGGCATCCCGCCCTCGAGATGCTTCGCCTGAAGCCACCACTGCAACGCTAGACGCGTCTCCGGCAAGCAGGGCAACTGCTGAGACAACTGATCCGACTGATGAGACCACCGCCGGAGCAGCGCCTTTTGTAACGGCCTCATGTGCACCCTTGCCCACTGGATGAGGTCTATCTTTGCTGCCATGGTCCCGAGTAACTGCAGGTACTGCCACGCCGTGGGAGCCGCCCTGTTCAGAAAACACCGGACTAGGCGACGTAGTCCTAGCACTCGCTGCTGGGGAAGGTACACTCTCCCTGCTTGCAAATCAAACCAGGCCCCTAAATACACTATCTCCTCAGCCGGAACCAAGTTGCTCTTTGCCCTGTTGACTACCCAACCAAGTTCTTGCAGGAACGCTACCACCTTCTCCGTTGCCCCTACGCTTTCGTTTCTGAACTTCGCGCGAATCAACCAGTCGTCCAGGTAAGGATGCACCAGCACGCCCTCCTTTTGCAACGCCGCTGCCACGACGACCATCACCTTGGTGAACGTCCTGGGGGCCGTGGCCAAACCGAACGGCAAAGCTCAGAACTGAAAATGCCCCACTTGTCTGATGTGATTCAGGCCCAGGCAGGAAGAAACTCCCGGAGACAACCCCCTACGGACTCCCCCCTTGACCGAGCCCGCCAGACTTCATTGGTTCTTACGGAGACCTGAGGAAGCGGACGGCGCTCCAAATCCTCTTCCGCCCCCCAAAATCCATGAAACCCTGGCGATCTGCTAGGAAAACGTGCTCTCTGAGCCTGGCCGAATCTAGGGTATCGAAATCTCCTAAATTCTCTCTGCTGCCCTTTTGGGGCGGAGGAAGACCTCCCAGGCTTTTGCTTATCCTCCGGGAGACGACCCTCTTTGGACTCCCTGAGATCTTTCACCAGCTTCTCCACATCCTCCCCAAAAAGTAACTTGCCTCGAAATGGCAGCTTGCTCAGTCGGGATTTAGAGGAACCGTCCGCCGCCCAATTGCGCAGCCAAAGATAACGGCGCGCCGCGACCGCGGACGCCATACTCTTCAACAGTCCCCTGATAAGGTCATACTGGATATCCGCTAAATATGCCATCGCTGACTCCAGCCTTGCCATGTCCCCAATGACGGACTATCCTTGTTCTCCTTGCACCCCCTGAGACCAGCAAAGGGCAGCTCTCGCCACCCATGCTCCACAAATGGCCGCCTGTATAGACAAAGCATTGACATCAAAAACCTGCTTAAGCAAGGCCTCTAACTGCTTGTCTTGAGCATCTTTAAGTGCAGCACTACCCTCAACCGGAATCGTAGTCTTCTTCGTGACAGCCGAGATGGCGGCATCCACTCTGGGGGACTTGAACAATTCTTTATTCTGGTCCACCAAAGGGTACAGACGTCCCATAACTCTGGAACCCTTTAAACTTGCTTCCGGCATATCCCACTCTTCCTGGATCATTTCCCGAATAACTCTGTGAACCGGGAATGCTCTTTGGGTCTTCCGAAACACCTGTAACAAAGGATCCTCCAAGGACGCATCCTCTGCAAGCCCCGGAACAGGCATATTGAGAGCTCTTAACATCTCAGAAATGAGAGCCGGAAGCTCTTCTCTTCAGAAAAGACGAACAACTCGCGCCTGATCCTCTCTTTCTGTTATATCTCCTTCTTCCAAGTCTTCCTCCAACTCATCCTCGATCTCACCTTCCTCGGAGGGACCCAACTCCGATTCCAACTGGGAGTCCTTAACATCCTTTTCCTTCCTGATTCTCTTAGCCGGCCCGCCCCCCGCTTCGGGACTCAATGGGGTAGGAGGACGTTTTGTACCTCTGTTCCCTAACTCTGAACTGGATAGCGGACCTCCACGCTGCCCCCCAAAAGCGTGTTGAAGTAGGGCCACAAACTCTGAGGAAAAAATAGCCGCAAGGCCCTCGGGCAACACCGGCTGAGAAGAAAGACCATCCGGAGCGGACGAAGGACCCGCTACAGGCTCGCCCGGCCTCACATCTAGAGGAGCAGAGTCCTGTACCTCCAGTACCGACTTCTGCCCCCCCCCCCCGCAGCGCCCTCCAAAGAACTCTCCATGGCTGTAGCTTCCAGGGTACACCCTTTACAGACCCCTGTCTCAGCTAAGGCAGCCTTCCTAGAGCAGCAAACCAAGCAACGCGGCCTAGAGGGCATCCCTGAGACTCCCCCAAGCCAAGCCACTACTTCACCAGCCAACTTGCAGGGCCCGAGAACTCCGGAGAAACACACTGCGGGGTTTGGCTTCTCTTCCTATTATTACTAGTTTTTGTTTTTTACAATTCAATTAAAACCGATGAACTAAGCCCTACTAGAGCCCCCGAGCTCTGAAACAGCAAAAACGGTGCGAAACAAATCTATCCCACGTGCTCAGGACCTGTCAAATACAGAAAAACAGGAGCAGCCGTTCCCGCGCTGCTGCACGCGGTCGGCCCGTTGCTCGACTAAACTGTCTCCACACCGCTCGCAACACCCGATTGCGGTGGTTACCAGGAAAGAGAAAGCCCTTACCTCATGGCTGTGCACTTCCCGATGCAGCCGGACTCCCCGGGAGAGAAGAAAAGCCGTGCTCCACCGACCAAACTGCTTGACAGAGTCGGGAGCCGAGCAGTGCTTACAAGAAGAGCGCAGCAGCCCCTAGCACACGCCTCGGATAAGGATCTTCACAGCACCATGCAGGCAGATCTTCTGCGAGGCGCTGACTCACACTCCCGGCGGCTGCTCTTCTACTGTCCCGACCGGACGCCCCAAATCCTCGCGTCCCTGGACTGTAAGGTAATCTCCCCCACTACACTTTCCCCTCAGAACAGCAACGGAGAAAGGAATCAGGAGAAGGGAGCATGGAAGGAGAAGAGAATTAAAGGGCTAAACCTCAGCACTTAATCTCTCGTCAACTCCATGCCCCACAGGCAATACTATTATACCCATTAATTCAAAACAAATTAATTCAACTCTTAACCGTTCCTTTAGTGAGCCTGGACCTCTGGGCTCACCCAACCTCCAGCTGCTTGGAGACTGAGACAAACTGGAGGGAGGAGGCGGATCCAGCAAGGTTATCCCAGTTTGTCATCAGAAAAAAAGATGACGTGTCTCAGTCTCCAAGCTGCTGTGAGAGGCTCACAACTCAGAAGTTCGGGACTAGACTGAAGGGATTATTAGGAAATAGAAATTACACTTACCTGGTAATTGTAGTTCCTGGAGGGTCCAGTTTAGTCCTCCAAATCCGGGTAGTGCACCTCTTCCTGCAGCCAGGAGACTGGACCAATCAAATTCTTTAGACCATGGAATGTATGCTGCTGGAGCTCCCATCAGGCCCCCAATGAACTATTAACAAAGCAGACTCAAAGCAGCAACACGTAAGCAACAAAAAATGTAACTATAAACTGGCTTATGTCCCCGAATACCACTTGACCCCCTCCTCAAACGCCCCCTTTACCTGAAGCAACTGAGACACTGCAGCACAGATAAGGAAAAAAAGGACTTACCGAATAAAAGATATTGAAAGTACCTGCAGCATGAGGAGTGGAAGTACGTCACTTTCCCGAATCCTTGTCCCACAGAGGTAGCGCGCCAGACAGATAAAAGACACTTCTTAGACTCTTGGGCGGGACGAAGGACTAAACTGGACCCTCCAGGAACTACAATTACCAGGTAAGTGTAATTTCTATTTCCTGAGCGGTCCTCCAGTTTAGTCCTCCACATCCGGGATGTAACAGAGCAGTAATCAACGGGGGGGACCTTGTCAACCGGCGCGCAGTACCGCCGAACTGAAACAAGAATCCCAAGACGCCTGTACATCTAACCGGTAATGTCTACTAAAGGCATGGAGTGAAGACCAAGTAGCCGTTTTGCAAATATCCACTGGCGGAACCAGACTGTACTCTGCCCATGAAGCCGCTTGCGCTCTGGTAGAATGGGCTCGTAAACCCAACGGCACAGGCCGACCATGCAACATATATGCAGAGGCGATGGCTTCCTTAATCCAGCGGGAAATGGAGGACTTCGCCGCCGCTTCCCCCTTCCGAACGCCACCGAAAAGGACAAACAAGCGTTCCGACTTACGGAAACCCTCTGAAACTGACGCAAAACTCTACTCACATCCAACCGGTGGAGGCCGACGTCGGCACCCGTGGACTGGTTTGTATTGAAAACCAGTAGAACAATGGACTGATTTAAATGAAACGGAGAAACCACCTTCGGAAGGAAGGAGGGTACCGGTCGAAGAACCACTTTATCTCTAGAAAACGACAATAAGGGAGCCCTACAAGATAACGCCTGGAGCTCGGAAATTCGCCGCGCCGAACAAATGGCTACGAGAAAGACCGTTTTCAGGGTTAAGTCCTTAACTGATGCTTGGTGCAGCGGCTCAAAGGGTTTCCGAACCAAGGCTTGCAAAACCAAATTCAAATCCCAAGGAGGAATAGTCACTCTGCGCGAAGGACGCAGCCTAAACACAGCCTTAAGAAAACGCTGCACATCCGCATGCGCTGCTAGAGAGAGATCGTTTATCTTACCACGATAACACGCGAGAGCCGCCAACTGAACCTTTAGAGAGCTAGCGGCCAAACCCTTGTCAAATCCGTCTTGTAAGAAACTGAAAACCACGGCCACTGAAGCCGTCACTGCCCGAATATTATGCGTCGAACACCAATCCTCAAAAATGCGCCAAATGCGGACATACGTAAGCGAAGTAGAAGACTTCCTGGCTCAAAGAAGCGTGGCAATAACTGATGGTGAATAGCCCTTCTTTTTCAACCGAGCCCTTTCAATGGCCAAACCGTAAGCGAGAACCGATCCATCTGAGGCATGCTCAGGGGACCCTGAACTAGTAGGTCCCCGAGAAGAGGAAGCTTCCATGGCGCCTCGTCGAGAAGCCGCACCAGGTCGGCATACCAAGGACACCTGGGCCAGTCTGGAGCCACCAATAGAACCCTTCCGTGGTGCGCTTCGATGCGTTGGATCACTCTGCCGATCAACGCCCACGGTGGAAACACATACAGGAGGCCGGACTCGGGCCACGGTTGGATGAGGGCGTCGATTCCTTCGGACATGCGTTCTCTCCGCCTGCTGAAAAACTGACCCGTCTTTGCCGACTGGAAGGTCGCCATGAGATCCATGATCGGAGGTTCCCACCAGCGAACTATTTGCGCATAAATCTGCGGATGCAACTCCCATTCTCCGGCATCCACCTGGACTCTGCTGAGAAAATCCGCTATGACATTGCCTTTTCCGGTGATATGCGCAGCCGAAATGGCTAGAAGGCGTATTTCCACCCACTCGAAGAGCTCTTGCGCCTCCTCCTCCATGGCTACGCTTCCTGTGCCACCCTGTCGATTGATGTACGCCACTGTAGCCGCATTGTCTGACAGAACTCTCACCACCCGATTTAACACCATCGACTCGAAGGCTCGCAGCGCTAGCCCCACTGCGCGCAACTCGAGCCGGTTGATCGACCACTTGAGCTCTTGCGCCGACCAAGTTCCCTGAGTGTAATGACCCTGACAGTGGGCTCTCCAGCCCACTAGACTCGCATCTGTTATGACAGGTAACCAAGTCGGCTGTTCCAAAGGCAGCCCCGCTTGAAGGGACCGTGGGCAAAGCCACCACTGCAACGCCCGACGCACCCGTCTCGGGCAAGGCAACCTGCGACTTAGCGAGTCGGTCTGATTCGACCAGCGACGCAAGAGGGCTCTCTGTAGCAGATGCATATGAAACCTGGCCCAAGGAACTACATCTAGAGTAGCCGCCATGGTGCCCAGCAGGCGAAGATACCACCATGCCGACGGAGCGGAAATTGCCAAGAAGGTCCGAACTAGACGTCGTAAGGCTTGTGCGCGGCGACTCGGTAAGGATACCAAACCTCTTTTCGTGTCGAAACAGACCCCTAGATATTCAAGCATCTGAGAAGGCTCCAAATGACTCTTCTTCGCATTGACCACCCATCCTAAGCTCTACAAAAAGTGTACGACCCTGGCCGTCGCCTGCAAGCTCTCCGTCTCAGACTTCGCTCAAATCAACCAGTCGTCAAGATAAGGGTGGACCAGAATACCGTCCTTTCGCAGCGCCACTGCCACCACCACCATTACTTTGGTGAAGGTGCGAGGCGCTGTTGCAAGGCCGAACGGTAACGCTTGAAACTGGTAGTGTCCCCAAGGGAAAGCGAACCGAAGAAACTTCTGATGAACCGGCCTTATAGGAATATGTAGATAGGCCTCTGCCAGGTCCAGTGAAGTTAAAAACTCCCCTTGTCGCACCGCCACTATGACGGACCTCAGAGTTTCCATCCGAAAGTGCGGCACTCGGAGACGACGATTCACCCCCTTGAGATCTAAGATAGGACGGAGAGACCCGTCTTTCTTTGGCACCACGAAATAAATGGAGTAACGACCTACCCCACGCTCGGGCTCTGGAACAGGAATAACCGCCCCCAAGTCTAGAAGCCGGTCCAACGTAGAGTGAATGGCCAGTTCCTTTAACTGACCCCTGCTGGGCGACAGAACGAAGGAGTCTCGGGGCGGAAAGGCAAACTCCAGTGCATAACCCTCTCTGACTATCTCCAGCACCCACTGATCTGTTGTTATTTGGACCCAAGAAGGAAAAAAGTCCCGAAGACGACCTCCGATGACTTGATGTCCCTCCAGGGCCCGCCTCACTTCATTGAGGTTTGCGATTAAATGAAGAGGAGGAAGAGGAGGCTGTAGCTGAAAAGCCTCGGCCCGCTCCTCGGAAACCTTGAAAATTATGTGATCGTGATCCGAACCTGCCCCTCTGAGAACTCCAAAGGCGGGAAGATCGGAACCTTCTAAAGTCCCTGAATTGAACCCGAGAAGCTGGCAACCCTCTACCTAACTGAGGTTTATCCTCCGGTAGTCTTCCACCTTTAGACTCCTCAAGGTCTTTCACCAACTTATCTAGATCATCCCCAAACAATAAGCGGCCCTTGAACGGCAGCTTGCTGAGACGAGATTTGGAGGACCCGTCAGCTGCCCAATTTTGCAGCCAGATGGATCTCCGCGCCGCTACCAGAGAAGCCATACTGTTAACTAAGGTTCTGATCAAATCATAATGGACGTCAGCTAAATAAGCCGATCCCGACTCCAAACGCATCACTTCGAGTAAGGCTTGCTGATCGAGAAGGGAATTCTGACGCAAATGCTGAGCCCAGCGTAAACAAGCTCTAGCTATCCACGCCCCGCATATAGATGCTTGCAACGACAAAGCATTGGTCTCAAAAGCCTGTCCACTTTCCTGTCCTGAGTATCTTTTAAGGCGGCACTCCCTTCAACCGGGATTGTGGTTTTCTTGGTTACTGCTGACACCGCCGCGTCTACCCGAGGAGACTTGAACTTATCCTTGTCCTTGTCCGCTAACAGATACAGACTGTTCATCGTCCGAATACCTTTCAAACCTGACTCAGGCTGATCCCACTCAGTTTGAATCATTTGATCCATCACTCTTTGCACCGGAAACACCACCTGAGATTGTCGAACCGCCTGAATGAGAGGATCCTCTAACGTTTCCTCTTCCACAGGCTGCGCAGAGGCAAGATTGAGAGTTTGCAGGGCTTCCGTAATCAAGGGGACCAACTCTTCCTTTCGGAACACTCGAATAATCCGAGCCTGATCCTCAGGCTCAGGAATTTCTCCTTCCTCTAAGTCGTCAAGCATGTCCTCTGGATCCACTGCCGCTTCAGACTCTTGCCACTGCAGATCGTCCGGTTCTAAATCTAGAGACCTCAATCTTTTAGGTGGTCTGGGTGCCAGCCGACCGGACCCCTCCGCTGAAGATAGCGGTAGAGGCAAGGAAGCGGAGAAAGTTTCTGGTAACTTACCTAAACGCCCCAGTTTGAAAGCCTGATGCATAATCAACACGAAATCTGGGGAAAAATCTGCCAAAGCAGAAGACGACTCTGCCCCTTCTGCCGGCAGCGCAGAACCCAGCCCCTTCGAAGAGCCAGGATCTGGGGACATGAGAGTACCCGGAGAAGGAGTCCCCTCAGCAGACGAAAAAGGGACTACAGGATCTGGCAGCGCCGGGCCTTCCATGTGCTGTTCTGCGTGAGAGGCCACCGCAGCACAGCCCTTGCAAACACCTGACTCTGCAGCTATGCTCTTACGAGACCCGCAGATCACGCATTGCGGTCTCAACGCCATAACTGTGAACTAAGACCTCCGGTGAATCAAAACTGCAGTGACTAGAAACACTAAGGCCCCCGACACCAAAACTAGAAATCCTCTCCCCCCGTTTCTTTTTTTTTTTTTTTTAAACTTTGAGTCAAAGAAGGGCCAAGAAGTAAAAAGAGAGACACTGTGTCAAAAAACGCTAAAAACCCCAAAGGCTAGAGACCGGTAGGCTACTGTGCTCCCAGGACCTTAAAAAAAAAAGGAAGCCAAAAATGGCCGCCGCGATCGGCGAAACGAAGAAAAAAGGGCGCCAAAACTAAAAACTGAATAACGCGGTGAAAAACAAAAGAAAAACTGCAGGGATATTCGGGAAAGGGAGGCACTTACCCCAGCACAAAGGAAAACTTATAGAAACAGCGAAACCGCTCGAGCCTGAGCGGTGCTGAATTGACAACCCGGCAGTCAAAGACCGTCGGGAAACTGAGCCCACAGCTGTGAAGTTCGCCGTCAGATTTTTAAGCTCCGCAGCCAGCACCCGCAGGCACGGGAGAGAAAGGAGCTGCTGTGATATTCCGATCTGTCCCCCGTACTGTCTAGGGGGATCGATCGAGAAATGCTGCCTCACAAACGCCACAAAGGGGGAGGAAGGGCAGTACGGCTCAGCTCTGCAAAGGCACTTTTTTTTTTTTCTTAAAGCGGGACAGACATAAAACAAAAGAAATAGAAAGAAGTAAAACAAAAGACCCCCCAAAATAAAAGAAATGTAGCTAGCGTTGCTAAGAAAGGTCCTAAGTGAGCCCAGAACCAGGCTCACACGTCCTCCTGCTGCAAGGAGACTGGACACACTGGGGGCCTGATGGGAGCTCCAGCAGCATACATTCCATGGTCTAAAGAATTTGATTGGTCCAGTCTCCTGGCTGCAGGAAGAGGTGCACTACCCGGATGTGGAGGACTAAACTGGAGGATCGCTCAGGAAGGTGAAATTAGACTTACCTGCTAATTGTTGTTCCTTTAGGAACTCTAGTCCAGTCCCGGTACCATAGAGTTGTCAACCTCCACCAGCAGCTTTAGAGACTGTAAAAAAGACATCGTCTTGATGTCACTGGTATAAATGGGCAAAGACCGCCCCCTTCCACCAGTATCTATTGACAAAGCAGACTGAGCAGAGCAACAAAGAAGTAGTGAAAACAAATAACCAAACCAGTGAAGAAATAAACAATACGTAGCTCCTCCATCAGCTTCCGTTATCCTCTTCTTTTTTTTTTTTTTTAATACATCAGCTAGATGGAAAGGAGAAGACACTGTCCCCCGGGGATTCCTACCCCCCGATTAACCGAAGATCTGCTGCGAAAGGACTCCCACTATGTCGCCACTGAAAGACCACACAGGAACCCAGCAACCAAAATTCTCCACCGCAAACTTCAGGCTGAACACCCCCCTACTAACCTGGGAGGGATTCGGGACTGGACTAGAGTTCCTAAAGGAACAACAATTAGCAGGTAAGTCTAATTTCACCTTCCTTTACGTCCCTCTAGTCCAGTCCCGGTACCATAGAGGATGTAACAGAGCAGTGAATCTCAACGGGAGGGACCAGCCAGCCCAGCCTCAAGTACCGCTGAGCCAAAACACCCATCTGCCGCTTCCTGCACATCCAGCCAATAGTGCCTTGCAAAGGAATGAAACGACGACCAAGTCGCCGCTCTGCAAATGTCCGCCACCGGCACTAAACTAAACTCCGCCCATGACGTCGCTTGCGCTCTAGTCGAATGAGCTCGGAGACCCTCCGGAATCGGTTTACCCTTAAGCAAGTACGCCGATGCTATGGCCTCCTTCAACCACCGCGAAATGGATGCCTTAGCCGCTGCCTCTCCCTACCGAGGCCCTCCAAAGGACACGAACAGCCTATCCGACTTCCGGAAGGGAGCCGTCCCGCGGAGGTATCTTTTCAGCGTGCGCCGAACATCCAGAAGGTGCAACCTGCCCCCCGATCCATCCTTCTGTGCTTTGGAAAACACCGGTAACGAAACCACCTGGTTAAGATGAAACATGGAGACTACCTTCGGCAAGAACGCAGGCACCGTTCGCAAAACCACCTTGTGATTAAAGGACGACAAATAAGGTTCCTTACAGGATAACGCCTGCAACTCAGAAATCCGCCTCGCGGAGCAAATGGCCACCAGAAAGACCGTCTTCAACGTCAGATCCTTGAGCGACGCCTTGCCCAGCGGCTCAAAGGGTGCACCAGACAAGGCCTCCAACACCACGTTCAGATCCCACGCAGGAACCGAGGCTCGTCTCGGAGGTCGCAAAAGGAGCACCGCGCGCAGAAACCTCCGCACATCGCTATGCGCCCCTAACGACTGCCCCTGAACCTTTCCGCGATAACAAGAGATCGCAGCCAACTGCACACGTAAGGAACTAGCCGAGAGACCCTTCTCCACTCCGGCTTGCAAGAAGGAAAGAACCTGTGACACCGACGCTCTCAATGTGCGCAGGCTGCGCTCAACGCACCAGGCTTCAAAAATGCGCCAAACCCGAACGTACGCCAAAGTAGAAGAACGTCTCCGCGCCTTCAGCAAGGTAGAAATCACCGCTGCGGAGTACCCCTTTAGCTGTCATCCTAGCCCTTTCAAGAGCCAAAACGTAAGCGAGAATCGATGTACCTGGGGCATGCGCAACGGGCCCTGCCGCAAAAGGTCCTCCCGATACGGGAGCCGCCACGGACTGTCCACCAACAGCCGTACTAAATCCGCGTACCATGGTCTCCTGGGCCAATCGGGCGCTATCAGAACCACGCGGCCCCGATGCCTCTCTATCCACTGAAGCACCCGCCCTACAAGGGACCAAGGCGGGAACACATAAAGGAGACCCTCCTCCGGCCATCTCTGAGCCAACGCATCGAGACCCTCCGACATGCGCTCTCTTCGTCTGCTGAAAAACCGTTCCACCTGGGCGGACTCGAAGGTCGCCATCAGATCCATGAGAGGGACACCCCAACGCCTCACTAAAAGCGCAAAGACGTCTGGATGAAGCACCCACTCTCCCAGATCCA
Source organism: Ichthyophis bannanicus (assembly GCA_033557465.1). Taxonomy (NCBI): domain Eukaryota; kingdom Metazoa; phylum Chordata; class Amphibia; order Gymnophiona; family Ichthyophiidae; genus Ichthyophis; species Ichthyophis bannanicus. Next base: position 648,774,842 of record CM066032.1, read on the forward strand.
CTCGGCGCCGACTGAGGAAATCCGCCTCGATGTTGTCCACCCCGGCCACATGCTGTGCCGACAGACCTGAAAGATTCCGTTCGGCCCAACCTAGAAGAAGACCGGCCTCCGCTTCCAGCGCCACACTGCCCGTGCCGCTCTGGCGATTGATGTATGCCACGGTTGTCGCATTGTCGGATAACACCCGCACAGAAGCCTGCCGCAGGCTGACCCGAAACTGCTGCAGGGCCAGCAACACTGCTCTCATCTCTAACCGGTTGATCGACCATCCCTTCTCCTCCCGCGACCAGAGCCCCTGAGCAAGGCCCCCCTCGCAATGCGCCCCCCCAGCCTAGAAGACTGGCATCCGTAGTCACCAGCCGCCAGGAAGGAGGCTCTAGCGGAACCCCCGCTTCCAAATTCCCCGCTCGCAACCACCAGAGCAGGTCCTGACGCACCTCCGGGGGGCACACAAGGTGGCGCGACAACGCATCCCTCTGATGAGACCAGCGCCGGAGCAGGGAGCTCTGCAGTGCCCGTATATGAAAACGGGCCCACGGCACCACATCGATCGTTGCCGCCATTGTTCCGAGTACCTGCAGGTACTGCCACGCTGTCGGGGCCGGCAATGACAGAAACTTTCTCACCAACGTCCGCAACCTTTGCGCCCAGAGGACTGGAAGAAAAACCGCCACGCGAGCTGTCTCGAAACACGCCCCTAAGTACTCCAGGGACTGCGAGGGCACCAACCTGCTCTTTGCAAAGTTGATCACCCAACCCAGGCTCTCCAACACCTGCACCACTCGAGCCGTGGCACTCTCCTCCCGTGACTTCGCCCGAATCAACCAATCGTCCAAGTACGGATGCACCAGCACCCCCCTTGCGGAGAGCAGCCGCCACGACCACCATGATCTTGGTGAATGTCCGGGGCGCTGTCGCCAAACCGAAAGGCATTGCCTGAAACTGAAAATGCCCCATGGGCACCGCAAAGCGCAGAAATCGCTGATGCTCCCGTCGAACGGGGATATGGAGGTAAGCTTCCGTGAGGTCCAACGACGTCAGGAACTCCCCCGCCCTGACCGCCGCAATCACCGACCGCAACGTCTCCATCCGAAAGTATGTAATGCGAAGACACCGATTTACCCTCTTTAAATCCAGAATGGGGCGAAAGGAACCTTCCTTCTTGGGCACTACAAAATAAATCGAGTATCGACCGCACCCGCACTCTTCCGACGGAACGGGCACCACTGCCCCGAGAAGAAATAGACGCTGTAAGGAGTCCGAGACCGCCCGCCGCTTTAGTGGAGACCGGCATGGCGACTGGACAAAGGAGTCTAACACGGGTCGATGGAGCTCTAACGCGTAACCTTCTCGCACGACCTGCAACAACCACTTGTCTGAGGTAATGTGGACCCAGGCAGGGTAAAAGTCCCGCAACCGTCCTCCCACGGGCACCACCGCTGCCTGGGCCCGCCGTATCTCATTGGGGCTTCTTGACGTTAGAGGACTGGAAAGGGGCAAAGCCTCTGTCCGCCCCCCTGAAAACCCGAAATCCCTGGCCCCGCGTTGGGAACCTCCCCCGCTGGGGCTGGCCGGACCGAAACCGACGAAACTCCTGAGAAGTCCTCCTGGAAGAAGAGGCTCCTCGGCTCTGCTTTGGTTTATCCTCCGGCAGACGACCTCCTTTGGACTCCCCCAGGTTCTTGACTAACTTCTCCAAATCTTCCCCAAACAACAGCTTCCCCTGAAAGGGAAGCTTGCTGAGGCGAGCCTTAGAGGATCCGTCCACCGACAAATTGCGTAACCAAAGGTAGCGTCGCGGAGCCACCACCGAAGCCATGCTCTTAGCCAATCCCCTGATGAGATCGTAATGAATGTCCGCGAGATAAGCGGTGCCCGACTCGAGCCGCGCAACTTCGTCTCCCTGCTCTCCTTGCAATCTCTGAGACCAGCGCAAACAGCCCCTTGCTACCCAAGCCCCCGCTATGGAGGCCTGTAAGGAGAGGGCAGAAACATCGAATACCTGCTTCAGCAAAGAATCCAACTTTCTGTCTTGCATATCCTTCAATGCTGCGGCGCCCTCAACCGGGATCGTAGCCTTCTTAGTCACAGCCGATACCGCCGCATCCACCTTCGGAGACCGAAAGAGCTCCCGGTCCTGGTCCGAAAGCGGATAAAGCCGAGCCAAAGACCTGGCCCCTCAAAGGGCCGCTTCCGGCAAGATCCATTCCTCCTGAATCATGTTCCGAAACACCCTATGCACAGGAAACACCTTCTGGGACGTCAGCACTGCCTGCAACAGCGGATCCTCCAACGCTTCGTCCGGTCGAGGCTCCACGGACGGCATATTTAGGGTCTTTAGCGTTCCCGAAATCAGCGCTGGGAGCTCCTCCCGCCTAAACACCCGGACCACCCTACTTTCCTGCTCAGTGTCTGGCAACTCTCCTTCCTCTAAATCCTCCTCCAAGTCCTCCGCTTCCAGCTCCTCGGCATCCTCGTCCCCCCCCCGAAGGGGGACCATCATCCAACAGTAACTTGCTCCTCTTCACGGTAGCGGACTCCTCCTCCGACCGCAGCCTTTTCTGCCCACGCGACCCTTGGGGAGGAGCCATCAAGGGCTGTAATAAGGCCAAGGCCTGCTGCAAAAGGGCAAAGAAATCCTGCGGAATTCCTGGAGCGCTGGTTCCCTGGCCCCCCTCTAGCTGCCGGCCAGGTTCCCCAGCGGAGGACGGCCCAGCTACTGGTTCCGCGGGAGCCAAGACCGCGGACAGGACAGGAGGGAGGAATTCCCCCGCCTCTGGAGGAGTGCTCACTGGATCCCAAGAGGACCCTTTCCGCGGAACATCCTGGAGCGCTGCCGCCATGGTACAGGCGCTACACACCCCCTCCGGTAATAATTCACCACGCCTGGTGCCGCACACCAAGCAACGCGGCTTGGTAGGCATCCCTGCGTCTGGAAGAAGCCCCAGGAGCTGCTACCTCAGCCCAACTGACAGGCAGCTGATGCGTTATGATCCTTCCCGTTTTACTGGGGTATTGGGGTTTTTTTGTTGTTTGTTTTTTTTTAATCAAATTTAACGCCCCCAAGGCAACCCTGCTTCCAACTGCCCAGGAAAATAATGAAAGAGCCGAAATCGCCGCCCAGGAAAAGGGGAAAGAAAAGAAACTGCAAAAGAAAACGGAAATGAAATTAAAAGAAAAAAACAACGGTGCTCACAAAATAGCTGCCGTCCCCGAGCTTCCCGTCCTGAGACACACGGCCCCTTGAAACCCCCGCAAAACGGGCCGGCAAAGCGAGGAGAAGCCTAACCCAGCCTCCCCGTGCCTACCTCGCACTCTGCAGACCAAGAGGAAAGGAACCTCGAAATCGGGAAGGGAAGACCCCGATGCCGGAGCTCAGCCTTGTCACGGCTTCGGCTCCGGCGCTGTTCTCACCGCCTCAGCGGAACTGGTGCTGCTGCTGCCTTCAACCTGTTCCTCACCTTCTCTGCGGGTTCGGGAACAGGGAGGCCCCAAAATGCTGCCGGCTTCTGCTCGTTTGGGCAACGGGGAATAAGGACCCGATGGGGGAGGGGGAGGAACGGGAGGGGGGGGGGAGGAGAGGAAAACAGGCACCGAGAGTCCAACAGCCAAACAGTAGGACTCCTTTCAGCAGCAGCTCCCCAGCTATAAAGGTAAGCAGAAACAAATGAAATTAAATTAAAGTCAAGAAATGAAATTAAAATAAAGTAAACCAGCTCTGCCCAATAGCCTAAACTGAGCCCAGTCCCAGGCTCAGCCTCACTCCAGCTGCTTGGAGACTGAAATACTGGTGGAAGGGGGCGGTCTTTGCCCATTTATACCAGTGACATCAAGGAGATGTCTTTTTTTCAGTATCCAAAGCTGCTGGTGGAGGTTGACAACTCTATGGTACCGGGACTGGACTAGAGGGACGTAAAGGAACTGGTGATTATCCGGACTTGCAAACAGGTCCATCACTGGTTTCCCTCAGGCCTGGAAAAGCCTGATGGCGACTACTGGGTCCAGCTGCCACTCATGCGGCTGGAGAATCCTGCTGAACCTGTCGGCAAGCAAGTTGTCCTGGCCCGTCAGGTATATTGCCCTGAGGAGAATGCCCTTCCAGACTGCATAAGAGCATAGATCCAGGGCTTCCTGATAGAGGGCCCGGGACCCCGTGCCCCCTTGTTTGTTCCCACAGAACACTGCCATCTGGTTGTCCGTCTGCACCAGGACAGACCGGAGGCTGAGGCACTGCCGAAATGCTTTCAGGGCGAGATGGATTGCCTGCAGTTCCAGCAGATTGATCTGCTGAGCACTCTCGTTCGGGGACAAAACGCCCTGCGTGCGGTATTCCTGGCAATGGGCCCCCCAGCCCAGCAGGGAGGCATCGGCGGTGAGGACTCTCAAGTGATGAGGGGCCTGGAAGGGCATGCCAACCTCCAAGTGACGGGACGACAGCCACCAGGCCAGGGACTGTACCAGCTGCCTGGTCACAATGATTCTGTCCTGGATATGCCCTGAGGCCTGGGACCATTGGTCCTTGAGGCACCATTGCACTGTTCGCATGTGGAGGCGGGCATCTGGAGTGACATGCACATTGGAGGCCATGTGCCCGAGGAGGCACAGCAGATGTCTCACTGGCACTGAGGGACGGTGCTGCATATCTGTGGCTAGCGCTATGAGCCTGCACGCCCTGTCTGCGGGAAGAAAGGCCTTTGACTGAAGGGTGTCTATCCTTGCCCCAATGAATTCCAGCTCTTGAGACGAACAAAGGTTGGACTTGGCGTAGTTGATAACAAACCCCAACTTCTGCAGGACCTGGGTGGTGCGTGCCATGGCCTGTTGCACTTCGGGGGCTGTAGTGCCCCTTATGAGCCAGTCGTTGAGACGGGGAAGAAAAAGATCCCCTGAGGCCTGAGAAAGGTGGCGACAACTGCCAGGCACTTTGTGAATACTCTGGGGCCCGAGGCCAGGCCAAGCCAAAGGGAAGCACCCTGTATTGGAAATGACTGCCCCTCACCACAAAGTATAGGGATTGCCTGTGGTTTGGGTGGATTAGGATGCGAGTATAAGAAACCATTAGGTCTAAGGAGCATAGCCAGTCTCCCTGACAGAGGTAAGGCAGCAATGTTCCAAGGGAGAGCATCTTCAACTTCTCCCTCACCAGGAATTTGTTGAGGTTGCGCAGGTCGAGGATGGGCCTTAGGCCCCCTGTTCTCTTAGGCACTAGAAACTACCTGGAGTAGAACCCATTGCCCTTGAGGTGGTGGGGCACCGGTTCCACTGCCTCGTCCTCGAGAAGACCTGTCAACTCCTTCAGAAGGTCACGGTGAAGGGGAGACCAGAGGGGCTCTCCCGGGAAGTAAGGTGGAGGTACTTGGCTCAGATGGAGGAGGGAACCCTCCCTGATCACCTGTAATGCCCAGGTATTGGTGGTGATAGTACACCACCTGTGGGCATAAAAGGTGAGGCAACCTCTTGTAGGCAGCTGAGCTCCGGTTGGAAGAGGGGCCATGCTGCAGGAGTCAAAAGCTCCCTCCAGGCTGGGCCGGAAGGTGGGGCTTGGGAGCCTTCGGCTTATGCGTGCCATGGCCATGCCCCTGTCCCTTGGCCTGCTGCCCTTGCTGGGGAGCCGGGGAGGCTTGATAAGGGGGGGTAGTTTTGGTTAGCAGTGGACTTCGAGTAAAAGGGCTTTTTACCCGAGCCCTTCTTTTGGGAAGGGGCAGAGATCTTCTTAGAGAGATTAGTCCTCGTCATGAACTCTGTCTCCAGCTCAGCAACCTTGTCGGTCATGTGTTTGCTGAAAAGGTTTGCCCCTTGAAATGCGACATCGATCAATATGTCCTGTATCCACTGCTTGAGGTCGGACGACTGTAGTCAAGCTTGGCGGCGTACACCGATGCCCGCAGAGGCTACCCAGGCCGATGGCTCGAAATCATCATAGGCTGCCTGAGACAAACTTGGAGCATTCACAGACAGCTTTGGACAGGCCCTTGAAGTGATGCAAAGATTCCTCGGAGAGACCAGCCGAGAACCCAACAAACTCCTTTGCCAGGTCTCTCAGGTACGTGCCCATGTACAACTGGTAAGCCTGGATCTGACAATTCAAAATCACACCCTGATAACACTTCCTGCCAAGGGCATCCAAGATGCGGGCCTTCCTGCCAAGGGACACTGAGAAGTACATCTTCTGACTCTTCAGTCGATGCACGGCCGACTCCACAACCATGGAGTGGTGCGACAGTTGTGATTTTTGAAACCCAGGGCTCCGGCGGACCTGATACATTGCATCGAGCCTCTTTCTGGTCACCAGCGTCGACGCAGGCGTCACCCACATGCGGAGCATAAGTCGTTCCAGGATAGGAGGAATGGGTACTCTGAGGGACTCCCGAGGGGGAGCCTCGTAAGAACATACGATATGCCATACTGGGTCAGACCAAGGTCCATCAAGCCCAGTATCCTGTTTCCAACAGTGGCCAATCTAGGTCATACGTACCTAGCAGTATCACCAAAAGACACAGGTTCCATAATGCTTGTATTGGGTCAAGCATTGATATCCTGGGTCCCTTTTTAATAATGGTTTATGGACCTTTCCTCCAGGAACTTGTCCAAACCTTTTTTAAACCCAGCTACACTAACAGCTCTTACTACATCCTCAGGTAACAAACTCCAGAGTTTGATTACACGTTGAGTGAAAAAATATTTTCTCTTATTTGTCTTAAATAGTTTACCCTGTAGCTTCATTACATGTCTCCTAGTCTTTCTATGTTCTGATAGCGTAAACAATCGATCTACATTTACCCGTTCCACTCAATTCATTAATTTATAGACCTCTATCATATCTCCCCTCACCCGTCTCTTTTCCAGGTTGAAGAGCCCTAACCTTTGTAGCCTCTCTTCGTAGGAGTAGCCTTCCATCCCCTTTACCATTTTGGTGGCTCTTCTCTGTACCTTTTCTAATAACGCTATATCCTTTTTAAGATACGGCGACCAGAATTGCACACAATATTCAAGGTGCGGTCATACCATGGAACGATACAGAGGCATTATAATATCCTTTGTTTTATTTTCCATTCCTTTCCTTATGATACCTAGCATTCTATTTGCTTTCTTAGCCGCCGCTGCACACTGGGTGGAGGGTTTTAACATGTTATCCACGATGACTCCTAAATCTTTTTCCTGGGTGGTGGTTCCCAATGTGGAACCTTGCATCGTGTAACCATAGTGTGGGTTGTTCTTTCCTAGGTGTATAACTTTGCACTTGTCCACATTAAATTTCATCTGCCATTTGGATGCCCAGTCTTCCAATTTATCCAGATCCTCCTGCAGTTTTCCACAGTCCTCTTGGGTTTTAACAACTTTAAACAGTTTTATGTCGTCTGCAAATTTGATAACCTCACTAGTTATTCCCTTTTCCAGGTCATTTATGAATATGTCAAAAAGTAGCGGACCCAGTACAGATCCCTGGGGTACTCCACTATTCACCTTTTTCCATTGGGAAAATTGGCCATTTAGCCCTACCCTCTGCTTTCTATCTTTTAACCAGTTCCCGATCCACAATAGTACACTGCCTCCTATCCCATGACTTTTTAGTTTTGCAAAAGTCTCTGATGAGGAACCTTGTCAAAAGCTTTCTGAAAGTCCAGATACACAATATCAACCGACTCACCTTTGTCTACCTGTTTATTCACACCTTCAAAAAAACATATCAGATTAGTAAGACAAGATCTTCCTTGTCTAAAGCCATGTTGGCTGTCTCCCATTAGGCCATGACTATCTACATGCTGGGTAATTTTGTTCTTTATGATGGTTTCTACAATTTTCCCCGGTACTGACGTCAGGCTCACCGGTCTGTAATTTCCCGGATCACCCCTGGATCCCTTTTTAAAAATTGGCATTACATTGGCGACCCTCCAATCTTCAGGTATTACAGATGATTTTAATGAAAGTTCACAGATTACTAATAGCAGGTCTGCAATCTCATATTTCAGTTCTTTCAACACTCTTGGATGTATACCATCCGGTCCAGGTGATTTGCTACTATTCAGTTTATCTAATAGTTGTAATACATCTTCCCAGTGTAGCGATATTTCTCTCAGTTCCTCTGCAGTATCACCTTTAAATACCACTTCAGTCTTGGGTAACATCCCTACATCTTCCTCAGGAAAGACTGAAGCAAAGAATTCATTCAGTCTCTCCGCTATAGTCTTGTCTCCTCTTACTGCCCCCCTTTTACCCTTCTATCATCTAATGGTCCGATTGACTCTCTCACAGGCCTTTTGCTACAAATGTACTTGAAAAAAATCTTTATTTCGCGTTTTTGCTTCCGCAGCAAGCTTCTTCTCAAATTCTCCCTTTGGCTGCCTTATCAATGCCTTGCATTTGACTTGCCAGTGCTTGTGCTGTTTCCAGGTTTCGTCGTTTGGCTCTTTTTTCCATTTCCTGAAAGATGCTTTTTTGGCAACAGCCTCTGACCTCACCTTTAAACCAAGCTGGCAGTTTTTTGGACTTCCTTCCACTTTTCTTAAAGCGTGGAATACAGCTGGTCTGGGCTTCCAAGATAGTATTTTTCAACACCACCCAAGCTTGAGCGGGAAGATGACTGTGCATGCACGGTCTAACTCCCAAAGGCTTTCTTTGAAAACTGGGGAGTGAATCTGCGCGGGCTCAGTTGGTGCCGACATCATCCATATGGAAGACTCCTATGGGCAAGAATCACAACACCTAGTTTCCTACTCAAGTAAGAGGACTAAAAACAATGTCGCACCTATTCTTTTGTGAGCCTTCTATGCTTTGCATTTCCCAAGTGTGTTTCCTGCAAAATACTATCTGTGCACAAGCACAATTCTTTTTACTATTTTACATGTTATGTTCAGCCTCTAAGTGTTCCATGCAAGTTCAGTGTAATGTTGAGTTCAGTTCTATGTAAACCGCCTTGATCTTTGGAAAGGCAGTATCTAAAACCTGCCAAATAAATAAAATAAAGTGGGGAATGTATATCAGTCATTCTCCATCCAACCATTGTTACCAGTTCCACATATTCACCAGCACCAACCAGTGGCGACACATTATTCCTGGAATTCTGTGCCCCACAGCCCAGGCACATGCTCCAAACCCTCAAACACAGCAGTTGGCTCCCACAATGGATCCCATTTACTCATTCTTCTACCACCATTCAGACCTCCCTCTGCATCCCTACGACCGCACCTTGAATATTGTGCGCAATTCTGGTCACCGTATCTTAAAAAGGATATAGCGTTATTAGAAAAGGTACAGAGAAGAGCCACCAAAATGGTAAAGGGGATGGAAGGCTACTCCTATGAAGAGAGGCTACAAAGGTTAGGGCTCTTCAACCTGGAAAAGAGACGGCTGAGGGGAGATATGATAGAAGTCTATAAATTAATGAATGGAGTAGAACAGGTAAACGTAGATCGATTGTTTACGCTATCAGAATATAGAAAGACTAGGGGACATGTAATGAAGCTACAGGGTAAACTATTTAAGACAAATAAGAGAAAATATTTTTTCACTCAACGTGTAATCAAACTCTGGAATTTGTTACCGGAGGATGTAGTAAGAGCTGTTAGTGTAGCTGGGTTTAAAAAAGGTTTGGACAAGTTCCTGGAGGAAAGGTCCATAAACCATTATTAAAAAGGGACCCAGGATATCAATGCTTGACCCAGTACAAGCATTGTGGAACCTGTGTCTTTTGGGGATACTGCTAGGTACATATGACCTAGATTGGCCAGTGTTGGAAACAGGATACTGGGCTTGATGGACCTTGGTCTGACCCAGTATGGCATATCTTATGTTCTTAATACGCACCAAGTGTGCACCCCCACATACATACCATACCCATCCTCCCTCCCCCACCAACCCAAGTCAATCCTGTAACACCTTCTATTGCCCGAGAAGCTCCCCTCCCTCCTCTCATGTACCTCTAGCTGTAATGCCTATTTTACCACATAAACTTATCCCGGATACCTTCTTTTTTTTTTTTTATTTATACTTTATCATTTTAACAAACAAGGAAGAATTTATCAAAACTTCATGGAAATAAAGACACTGGTTTAGAAATACAACATTGAATCTCATCAACATTTAAAAAAGATAGTAATAGAAATGCTAAACAATACACCAGTGCTTCTATAGCCCACTACAACCAAAATCCAAGAAACAGTATGCATTAAACCGGAGGAAAAAAGAGAAAAAGAATGTGAGCAAAACAGTCATACCCCACAGTAGCATGCCATACCGGTGGTCTCCAACCCCAAATGCGCAGGCAACCACTGGTTAAAGAATTTATACAGTTCCTGAACTCGCAGAGCTTGCAGCAACACAGTCAACTCTAAGACTGTTCCATCAGCCTCTTTTCTCCTGCTTATGCACCCAGTCAAGCAACACCACATTTTTCCTGCTTACTGCTGCCTCTGTTTCCCTGTATCCTCCTGTGCCAAGACACAGTGGAAAGAAAATCAAAGCACCTCCTCTGTGCCTGTGCTTCGAATCTATGGTGGATCTCTTCCATGGCAGGATGCAATGCGTTTTCCTATGCAGCTGACATGCTCTTGGAAGTCTCCTGCACCAACTCTCCAGCTGGTAAGAGCACACTCTTTTCCTTGTCTGCCACCATGTGATCTCATGCTTTCTGCTTTTTGGAGCCTGTGAGATGGTCACTCAGAATTCAAGCCCTCCACATCTCTCTCCTCACACCACAAGCAGAACGCATTTTAGACTCCCAGGGTCATCATGCCGTGCATGGGAACTCTTCTTGTACATCCAACACCCAGGAGTAGTGCAGGGATTTGATTTTTATGTGATTTGTGCTGATTTTAAGGTTTTTTTGGGAAGCTCTTTGTTACACGTTTACCTAGCTCTCCAGCGTCACATGACGCCCCCTGCCCCCTTGAAATGTTTTCAATTCCTGGTACTATTCTCACATTGAAGTGCTATTTAATATTACCCTAAGAGGGCTTCATTCTCATATTGATGAATCCCTCCCATTAAATAAATTATGAATGCATCAACCAAGCACAACTTATACAGAGGTAGGCTAAATTAAAAATACTTACTTTTCTAAATTCTCCCTGCACCACTGCATGGCTTCCTTGACTATAGGTTGGCATCTGGTGTTGGAGCTCTGCTGACAAGTCATGATAGCCTTTAAGAAAAACCTCGTCCTCATTACCATCATTTATGTGAATTGGAGAGCATCTGCGAGACACCGGATTCTGAAACACATAAATCACAACTTAATGGGACACTGCATACCTTAAGAGTAAATTAGACTTACCTGCTAATTGTTGTTCCTTAAGGAACTCTAGTCCAGTCCCGGAAAGATAGAGTTGTCAACCTCCACCAGCAGCTTTGGAGACTGAAAGATGTCATCGTCGTGATGTCACTGGTACAAATAGGCTCGCTCCGCCCCCCTTTCACCAGCACCTATTGACAAAGCAGACTCAGCAGAGCAACAAATAAGTAGTTATTTCAAAAACCTATACAAAACAATTATGTACAGATAGAGATATATCTCTAAGAAAAGGATAGAGCCAGAGCGCACCCTATAACGGATGGGGAACGGAAGGGCAGGAGCCCTGTTCCTCTGCGCCCCAGCCGCCTGCCGCCACACAGAAATCCACTCTGAGAGCGCTTCCCATTTCTGCCACCCCCAGAGCGCCCTGAAAAGCGTAGTGGGTACGGATATCTATTCACGGAACGAAGTGTTCCGTCTGGCTGTGTTCTCCTTTTATTCTTTACTATTTTCTTGGGGTTTTTTTGTTTTTTTTGAAAACCGCACGGGTTCACCAGCTGTCAATTTCACTCTCTCCCGCCTATGGACATTCAGGCTGGCGAACACCCACTGAACGGGTGGGATCCGGGACTGGACTAGAGTTCCTTAAGGAACAACAATTAGCAGGTAAGTCTAATTTACTCTTCCTTAGCGTCCCTCTAGTCCAGTCCCGGAAAGATAGAGGATGTAACAAAGCAGTAAATCTCAACGGGAGGGGCCAGAGATGCCAGCCTGAAGGACGGCCGATCCAAAACAACTATCCCTGCGCGCCTGCACATCCAAGCGATAATGCCGAGCAAAAGAATGTAACGAGGACCAGGTCGCCGCCCTACAAATATCCGCCGCCGGCACTAGGCTGACTTCCGCCCACGAGGCTGCTTGCACTCTCGTAGAATGCGCCCGCAACCCTACCGGCACCGCTCTGCCTCTCAAAATGTAGGCCGAAGCAATCGCCTCCTTCAGCCACCGAGAAATGGAAGACTTCGCCGCCGCTTCGCCCTTCCGCGGGCCTCCGAATGCGACAAAAAGCCTGTCCGTCTTCCGAAATGATGCCGTACGACCAAGATACCTCCTGAGCACTCTCCGCACGTCCAACCGGTGCAAACGTCCACCTGCCTGAGCTCCCTGTTCCACGGAAAACACCGGGAGCGACACCACTTGATTAACATGAAAAGCGGACACCACCTTTGGCAAAAAGGCGGGTACTGTACGCAAGACCACCTTGTCCGCAGAGAAAGTCAAAAAAGGCTCCCGGCAAGAGAGCGCCTGCAGCTCGGAAATCCTCCTGGCGGAGCATATCGCCATGAGAAACACTGTCTTGAGCGTCAAATCCTTGAGCGAAGCCCGTCCTAATGGCTCGAAGGGTTCCCCCACCAGGACGTTCAGGACCAAATTAAGATCCCACGGAGGAAGAACAGTTCGCCACGGCGGTCTGAGCAACAACACCGCTCGCAAGAACCGACGAATATCGCCATGCGCTGCGATCACCTGCCCTTGAATCTTTCCACGAAAACAGGAGAGAGCCGCCAACTGCACCCGCAAGGAGCTGGCCGAGAGGCCCTTATCCAATCCAGCCTGCAAAAAGGAAAGAACATTGGACACCGAAGCTCGTAAGGGGTTGATAGAGTGATCGGAACACCAGTTCTCAAAGACACGCCAAACTCGGATATAAGCCAGGGAAGTCGACCTCCGGCGCGACCGCAGGAGAGTGTCTATAACCGCCTCCGAGTATCCGCGGGCCTTCAACCGCGCCCGCTCAAGAGCCAAGCCGTAAGCGAGAACCGACCCACCTGAGGCATGCGCAAGGGACCCTGAAGCAACAGGTCCTCCCGAAGAGGTCTTCTGCGCCAGGGCATCCAGGCCCTCCGCCATCCACTCTTTCCGCCTGCTGAAGAATCTCTCCACCTTTGTCGACCGCAAGGTGGCCATGAGATCCATCACCGGAAGCCCCCAACGGCGCACAATCATCTCGAAAACGTCCGGGTGCAGAGCCCACTCCCCCGGATCTACGCGGCACCGACTCAGATAATCCGCTTCGACGTTGGCGACTCCGGCGACGTGCTGAGCCGACAGGGCCAGTAAATTCCGTTCCGCCCAAGCCAGTAGCACACTCGCCTCTTCCTCTAGGGCCGCACTGCCCGTGCCGCCTTGCCGATTTATATACGCCACCGTGGTCGCGTTGTCCGACAGCACGCGAACGGCCGCTTTCCGCAGATTCTGCTGAAAAGCCAGAAGAGCCTGAAACACTGCGCGCATTTCCAGACGGTTTATGGACCATAGTCGTTCCTCCTCTGACCACGTTCCTTGCGCAAACGAGCCTTCGAGATGAGCCCCCCATCCTGCGAGACTCGCATCCGTCGTGAGCAACCGCCAGCACGGAGGCTCCAGGGGGACGCCCTGCGTCAGGCTGTCGGGATGCAACCACCAAAGTAGGCTGCTCTTCACCGCCGCCGGACAGGGCAGACACTGCGACAACGCATCTCTCTGATGAGACCAGCGCCTGAGGAGAGCACTCTGCAACGGCCGCATGTGAGCCCTGGCCCACAACACCAAGTCTATTGTCGCCGCCATGGTCCCCAGTAACTGCAGGTACTGCCAAGCCGTCGGCGCTCGAAGCCCCAGAAACCGACGCACCAGGTCGCGCAAGGCCTGCGCCCTTGAACTGGGAAGAAAGACCCGTCCTTGTCGAGTCTCGAAGCGCGCCCCCAGGTACTCCAGGCTCTGCGAGGGGGACAGCTGACTCTTCGCCTCGTTCACTACCCAACCGAGGCTCTCCAAGAACTCCACCACTCGAGTGGTGGCCACCACGCTTTCCTCCCTGGACTTTGCCCGAATCAACCAGTCGTCCAGGTACGGGTGCACCAGGATCCCCTCTCTGCGCAGCGCGGCCGCTACAACCACCATAATCTTTGTGAATGTCCGAGGAGCTGTCGCCAGACCAAAAGGCAACGCCCGGAACTGAAAGTGTCCCATCGGTACAGCAAATCGCAGAAAACGTTGATGCTCCCTCCGCACGGGAATGTGAAGATAAGCCTCCGTCAGATCCAATGACGTAAGAAATTCGCCCGCGCGAACGGCCGCAATGACGGAGCGCAAGGTCTCCATGCGGAAGTGGGACACTCGGAGACAACGATTCATCCTCTTGAGATCGAGAATTGGCCGAAACGCATCTCCTCTTTTGGGGACCACGAAATAAATGGAGTATCGTCCTGCGCCGCACTGGTCGATCGGAACGGGTACGACTGCCCCGAGCCGTTGGAGACGGCCCAAGGTGTCCGCGACCGCTCGGCGCTTCCGAGGCGCCTTGCAAGGGGAAAGAACAAAGGAATCTCGCACTGGACGCTGAAACTCTAGAGCATAGCCTTCCCGAATGACTTCTAAGACCCACCGGTCTGATGTAATCTGGACCCAGGCAGGGTAGAACTCCCGCAACCTGCCTCCCACGGGCACCTCCACTACCTGGGCCCGCCTCATCTCATTGTGATTTCTTGTTCGCACCGCAAGACTGGTAGGGACCAAAACCCCTGCCTGCCCCCCGAAACCCTCGAAAGGACTGACTCCGCGCTGGAAACCTGCTCCGCTGCAATTGTTGAAAGCGAGATGTGCGAAACTTGCGAAAATCCCTCGAGAGGCCTCTAGATGCCGATCCTCCTCGAGTTTGTTTCGGTCTATCCTCAGGGAGACGCCCCCCTTTGGACTCCCCGAGGTCCTTAACCAACTTCTCAAGATCCTCTCCAAAGAGGAGCTTGCCCCGGAAGGGAAGCTTACTGAGCCGAGCCTTGGACGAACTATCCGCCGACCAGTTTCAGAGCCACAAAGAACGGCGAGCCGCGACTACAGAAGCCATACATTTAGCTAGGCCACGAATTAGATCATAATGAACATCGGACAGGTACGCAGTGCCAGACTCCAGCCGAGACGTATCCGCCATCTGGTCGTCTGAGAGGGAGCCCTGAAGACGTTGAGACCAGCGTAAACAGCCTCTCGCCACCCACGCCCCCGCTATGGAGGCCTGCAGGGGAAAGGGCACTCATGTCGAACACCTGCTTCAGCAAGGTATCCAACCTCCTATCCTGGCCATCCTTCAATGCTGCCGCTCCTTCCACCGGAATGGTGGTCTTCTTCGTGACAGCAGCCACCGCGGCATCAACCTTTGGAGACCGAAATATCAACTTATCCTGTTCCGAGAGCGGGTACAAGCGGTCCAAAGCCCTGGTCCCCCGCAACGCCGACTCCGGCGCGTCCCATTCCTCCTGAATCATATTCCGAAAGACTCTATGGATAGGGAACACCCGCTGCGAGGTGCGCACAGCCTGCAACAGCGGATCCTCCAACGCCTCTTCTGAGGGTGCGGACCCCACAGGCATATTTAAAACGTTTAGTGTCTCGGAAATCAAGGCAGGGAGCTCCTCTCGCCGAAAAACACGGACCACCCTGCTCTGTTGCTCCTCCTCCAACAACTCACCATCTTCCAAGTCTTCACCCGAGACCTCCTCATCAAGGTCCGGCATCCCCAGGTCCTCCTCTAGAAGGGCAGGCGACTGCGGTTCCAAATCATCCCGTCGCCTTTTGGGTAGCGTCATCTCCCCTTCCTGAAGACTGGCAGCCCGACTCCTTTTCCTGCTAGAAGGACCGGGAGACTGAACCCCCCTGTCCGTCTGCAGCAAGGCAAACGCCTTCTGCATCAAGGAGAGGAATTCGGAAGGGAGACCTGGAATCTCAGACCCCTGGGATCCTTCTGGCACCAAGGGAACACTGGAAGCGGAGGATGGACCCGCTACCGGTTCCGAAGCAGGCAAGGAAGGAGGGTCAGAACCCCTGCCTTCCTGAGACGCGGTCGCGTGGTCCTGAGAACCTTCCCCCAAGGACTTCTCCATGCCCATGGCCTCTAAAGAGCATGTTTTACAAACGCCAGTGTCCAGAAGCTCCCCACGCCGCACCCCACAGACCAAGCAGCGTGGTTTGGCAGGCATGGTAAGTAACAGCGCTTCAATGCCAGTAAAAGAGCCTTGCACAGAGCCTTGCACAGCTACAAGACAAGCTCCAATTTAAACGCGTTTTTTTTTTTTTTTTTTTTACTTTTTGGCAGTGATCAATCAAGCAAGATGTAACTAGCTGCCCCCTAACCTCCGTTTTTCAAAACGAAGCTTCTAAACCCTAAAAAAATGACTTTGAAAATGAAAAATTCAAAATTCAAAATGGCCGCCGCCACTTTTTCGGCACGAAAAATCACGCGGCTAGGCCTCCCTGACTCCTAAGGAGCTGCCAAAACACCTCAACTAACCCCCAAATACCTCCCCCAGGTAAACCCCAAAGTCCAGAGTACTCACCAGACCTCGGGAGAGAGAGAAGGGGGGCAGCGCTGGACCCCTCAGGAGCACAGCCTTCAAAGCGGCATCAGCTCCTGGAGAGACTCAAAATCCTGTGGTAACAACCACTGCCTGCTGCTGGGAGTCTCTATAGCCTTCTACCTGCTCCTCACCCTTCCAAGTGGGTTCGGGGGCAGGGAGGCAAAGGCAGGCACACTCCTGTGCCACTGCAATGCTTGTTTCAATGCTGAGGCAGGGAGGGGAGGGGGGAGGGGGAGGGTTAGGGAGCAGAGAAAGGAGAAAACAGCCTCAGCAGAACAGATCTCTATGGCAGCAGCAGGCACCTAAAGAGCAAGAAAATCTAAATTTAAAAACAAAAGATGAACTAAAGAGAAAGATTAAGCTCTGCTTATTTGTTCCTCTGAGCCCAGTCCTGGGCTCAGAACCTCCAAGCTGCTTGGAGACTGAAAGTACTGGTGAAAGGGGGCAGAGCGAGCCTATTTGTACCAGTGACATCACGACGATGACAACTTTCAGTCTCCAAAGCTGCTGGTGGAGGTTGACAACTCTATCTTTCCGGGACTGGACTAGAGGGACGCTAAGAAAAGTGCTTTAAATACAAGACTAAATTTCTCCCTCCCCTTTGAAATGGCGAGCATCTAGCTTCTATGCTGTAATTCACTGATTCAGATCTATTGCAAACATATTTCTATAAAAAAGTAAAAGCTATTATGAATACGGTTTAATAAGAACATAAGACCATAAGACATGCTATACTGGGTCAGACCGAGGTCCATCAAGCCCAGTATCCTGTTTCCAACAGTGGCCAATCTAGGTCATATGTACCTAGCAATATCCCCAAAGACACAGGTTCCACAATGCTTGTACTGGGTCAAGCATTGATATCCTGGGTCCCTTTTTAATAGTGGTTTATGGACCTTTCCTCCAGGAACTTGTCCAAACCTTTTTTAAACCCAGCTATACTAACAGCCCTTACTACATCCTCCGGTAACAGATTCCAGAGTTTGATTACACGTTGAGTGAAAAAATATTTTCTCTTATTTGTCTTAAATAGTTTACCCTGTAGCTTCATTACATGTCCCCTAGTCTTTCTATACTCTGATAGCGTAAACAATTGATCCACGTTTATCCGTTCCACTCCATTCATTAATTTATAGACCTCTATCATATCTCCCCTCAGCCGTCTCTTTTCCAGGCTAAAGAGCCCTAACCTTCTTATCCTCTCTTCATAGGAGTAGCCTTCCATCCCCTTCACCAATTTGGTGGCTCTTCTCTGTACTTTTTCTAATAACGCTATGTCCTTTTTAAGATACGGTGACCAGAATTGCACACAATATTCAAGGTGCGGTCGTACCATGGAGCGATACAGAGGCATTATAATATCCTTTGTTTTGTTCTCCCTTTCCTTATGATACCTAGCATTCTATTTGCTTTCTTGGCCGCCGCTGCACACTGGGCGGAGGGTTTTAACATGTTATCCACAATGACTCCTAAATCTTTTTCCTGGGTGGTGGTTTCTAATGTGGAGCCTTGCATCGTGTAACTATAGTGTGGGTTGTTCTTTCCTAGGTGCATAACTTTGCACTTGTCCACATTAAATTTCATCTGCCATTTGGATGCCCAGTCTTCCAATTTATCCAGATCCTCCTGCAGTTTTCCACAATCCTCTTGGGTTTTAACAACTTTAAACAGATTTGTGTCATCTGCAAATTTGATAATCTCACTAGTTATTCCCTTTTCCAGGTCATTTATGAATATGTCAAAAAGCAGCGGACCCAGTACAGATTCCTGGGGTACTCCACTATTCACCTTTTTCCATTGGGAATATTGGCCATTTAGCCCTACCCTCTGCTTTCTATCTTTTAACCAGTTCCCGATCCACAATAGTACACTGCCTCCTATCCCATGACTTTTTAGCTTCGCCAAAAGTCTCTGATAGGGGACTTTGTCAAAAGCTTTCTGAAAGTCCAGATACACTATATCAACCGACTCTCCTTTGTCTACCTGTTTATGCACACCTTCAAAAAAACATATCAGATTAGTAAGACAAGATGTTCCTTGTCTAAAGCCATGTTGGCTGTCTCCCATTAGGCCATGACTATCTACATGCTGTGTAATTTTGTTCTTTATGATGGTTTCTACCATTTTCCCTGGTACTGACGTCAGGCTCACCAGTCTGTAATTTCCTGGGTCACCCCTGGAACCCTTTTTAAAAATTGGTGTTACGTTGGCGACCCTCCAATCTTCAGGTATTACAGATGATTTTAATGAAAGTTCACAGATTACCAATAGCAGGTCTGCAATCTCATATTTCAGTTCTTTCAACACTCTGGGATGTATACCATCCGGTCCAGGTGATTTGCTACTATTCAGTTTATCAAATAGTTGTAATATATCTTCCCGGTGTAGCGATATTTCTCTCAATTCCTCTGCAGTATCACCTTTAAATACCACTTCATTCAGTCTTGGGTAACATCCCTACATCTTCCTCAGTAAAGACCGAAGCAAAGAATTCATTCAGTCTCTCTGCTATAGCCTTGTTTCCTCTTACTGCCCCTTTTACCCCTCTATCATCTAATGGTCCAATTGACTCTCTCACAGGCCTTTTGCTACGAATGTACTTGAAAAAGTCTTTATTTCGTGTTTTTACAACAATACCTACATTTAAAAAGTGAAATTAGGCCTTACCTGCTAATTTTCTTTCCTGGAGTTCCCCCAGTCCAGGCCAGATGCGTGGGTTATGCTCACCCACCAGCAGATGGAGATAGAGAAAAACTGAGCTGAAAGCAGCCCTATAAGAAGTCTGTGCACCCTCACTCAGCCAGTATGATCATAAAGCAGATATGGAGTCCCAAAACACCAAGTCTCCGCTAGCCCATTTAACAGCCAAACCTTAGCATTAGCATGTTGCCAAAAAATCTAAGTAACAAAGAGGAGTACATGTCAAACATCTATCCTAAATATATATATTTTTTTTTTTTTTTAAAACAAACTAAGAAGCTCATAGCAATGTAATACAGCAGGATCCCAGCAAGCAAAAATTCAACATCCAGCAAAGGATAGCTTCAAATTGCGCCAACCCCTTATTCTTTAAGCTGACACAGTGCAGACTCCCAGGTGGGTTCCGGACTGGAGGGACTCCAGGAAAGAAAATTAGCAAGTGAAGCCTAATTTCACCTTCCTAATCGTTCCTTCAGTCCAGTCCAGTCCAGATGCGTGGGATGTATCAAAGCAATTCTAATGTCGGGCGAGACCGGAAACACTGGTCTGCAAAACCTGAGCACCAAAAGCTGCGTCCTACCAGGCCTGCACATCAAACTGATAGTGACATGCAAAAGAATGAATTGAAGACCATGTCGTGGCCTTCAAAATATCTTAAGGTGGAACAAAGCCAAACTCCGCCAGAAAAATGTCTGAGCTCTAGTGGAAAATGCTCGCAAACCGGACGGGACAGAACAACCCTTCACCAAGTACGCCAATGTAATGGTTTCCAGAATCCAATGAGATATGGAGGCCTTGGAGGCTGTCTTACCCTCCCATGGGCCTCCAAACAGTAAAAAAAAAGTCGGTCCGACTTCCTAAACTCCTGAGTGACCCTCAAATATCGCTTGAGAGCACTGCGTACATCCAGCAAATGCAAGACCTATGAATCAGCATAATCCTCCATCACAGAAAACACCAGCAAAGTCACCACCACCTGATTAAGGTGGAAAACAGACACTATCTTAGAGCTTCATCCAGTCCTTTCCTTCCTACCTATCTTTTTCTTAGATATTACTAAATAAGGCTTCCTAAGAATAAAGCCTGCAATCCAGAATTCCAGCGCTGAACAAGCTGCGAACACACAGACCACCTTCAGCATTAAATCCTTGAGAGAGGCAGTCTATAAAGGCTCAGAGGGAGCCTCTGCCAAGACAGAGGACAAAATTCAGGTCCCAGGATGGGGTCACTGACTGACACAGAGGCCGGAGATGCTAGACCATTTTAAGAAAATGCACCACATCCGCAAGTGCAACAAGGGACTGCCCTTGCACTTGGCTGCAAAAACAGGCCAGAGCCACTACTTGCATCCTCAAGGAACTCAAGGACAAGCCCTTCTCCAGGCCCACCTGCAAAAAGGCCAGAATATCAGGGAGAGGTGCTAAGACCGGCCGCATCCCGCGCTCCTCACACCAAGCCTCAAAGATCCGACATATATGAACATAAGCTAGGGAAGTAGAGCACCGCTGAACCTGCAATAAAGGTATAAACCACTTGAGGGGAATAACCTCTGTGGCTCAAAAAATGCACCATCTCAAGAGCCAAGCTATAAGCGAGAACCGATCCACCACCAGCATCAAAACAGGACCTTGAGAGATAAGATCTCCCTCCTCCAGGAGGGGAAAAGGGTTCACCACCAGCAGATGCTTAAGGTCTGCATACCAAGGCTGCTGTGGCCAATTCAGAGCCACCAACAACACTAGTCTAGGATGTGCCTCTACCCTCTGAAGCATTCTGCCAATTAACAACCAGGGTGGAAACACAGAAGACTAGTGCTGGGTAAAGGCTGCACCAGAATGTCGATCCCTTTTGACATTTATTTTATGTATTTATTTCTGTGTTTTATATACCGCTTTATCCATGTAATCAAGGTGGTTTACAGGGAACTCAATAAACTAACAGCATTCGAGGCAGTTTGCAAGGAACTCAATGAACTATTACAGTGAACATCATCATATTCAATTTCGAATACTGCATTCAGGTCTTTAGGATACAGAGAAGTTAGGCCGAACGTTCTACAATTAACTATTTACATTGGGCAGGTCTGTGTTATGATTTGCTGTGTGATGAGACAAGTCATTATGAGACATACATGTAATATGTAGTTTGTACTAGTGGGGTGAGGTATATGAGTGGTTGATTCAGATTTATGTGGGGTACAGGTTTTCTATTCTGCTCTGATAATATTCCGTAAATAGATAAGTCTTGAGTCTTTCTGAACGCGGTTAGATCTTTTATTTCCCTTAGGCTGGTGGGTAGTGCATTCTATAGGACTGGAACGCAGAATGTGAATGCTCTATTGGCTGACGACTGATTTGCGTTCCTGAATTCCTTAGGGATTGTTAGTAAGCTCTGCATACATTCCCTTCTTTATCTTGTTTCTTGTCATATCTGTATTAGTGAATTGAGGTACGTTGGTGCTATGTCGTTTACTGTTTTGAAGGTGGTCATTAGTGTCTTGTATTTGATTCTCTGTGTCACCGGCAGCCAATGTAGATGGTGTAGGATGGGTGTTATGTGTTCTGACATGGCTACCCTCATTATGGTGCATACAACAGTGTTTTGTGCCATTTGTAGGGTACTCAGGGTTTGCTTGGGGAGGCCCTGGAGGATAATTGTGCCAAAATCAAAGTAAGGGCAGAAAATTGCTTGCGACACTGTGAGGAAGTCATCAGTTGATAGGAGAGGTCTTAGGTTTTGTATCATTCTTGTTTTATTGTACTGTAGATTGTTCACATGGTCATGTTAATGTGTTTTATCATGTTAAGTTTCGGGTCAAAAGGATTCCCAGGTATTTTATTTCACTTTAGACCTCTAGAGAGGCACTGTTTACTTGAAATTGCTGAGGAGGCGAGAATGCCTTGTTCCTGGAGATCATAAGGACTTTGATCTTTTTTAGATTTATTGTTAGGTTGACAGAATTGAGCCAGTGTGACTATTTGACTATTTTCTTGTAGTTTGGCTCTAATGTTTTGACTGTCGTGAAAAGCAGGATGTCATCCATGTATATTCTGTAATCAATGTTGTGAGTTCTGATTATGTCGCAGACTGGCTGGAGGTAGATGTTGAAGAGTAAGGCGGATAATGCTGAACCCTGGGGAACCCCTTGGGTTTGGCTGAATGGTTTGGAGAGGGTATGATCAAATTTGACGTGTGCAGTCAGAGAGGTAGGATATAAACCACTGAATTATAGTGCCTCCTAGTCCAAGCTACTGTAGACTGTTGATTAGAATGTTGGTGGCTTATGGAGTCGAAAGCTGACGTTATGTCTAGGAAAATAAGTTCATAGGATTGTTCTGTGTTTTCAATTCCTTGAATGATTTTTTTCGAATCGCGATATGAGGAGTGTTTCCACACCATGATACGGTCGGAATCCATATAGGTGTGGATTGAGCGGAGCGTATGTGTGAAGGTGGTCTTGTAGTTGCCTCTGTACTGACTTTTCTATGGATAAAAATGTGAGACTCAATATTGGTCTATAGGAGCTAGGGCAGTGCTTGTCGAGTGAGCAGTGTTTTATGATTGGGCAGATGGTTGCTTCCTTTAGTGTTTTTGGCATTAGCCCTCGAGATAGGAAGAGATTGACTATTCTTTGTATGTGAGGTGTTAGTTCTGTTCTAGTTATTTTAATCCAGTTTACTGGGCAAGGATCAAGGTGTGATGATATTGTATTGATGGATTTGATATATTGTTCTATCTGTTCAGTGCTGCTTAGAAAGAATGAGTTCCATAGGCTGGTCATTGATGGTTTAACAAAATAGCTTAAAGGTATCCATATTTTGCTGCAACTCAACCTTGGATTTTGTGCTTCTCCATTTTCTGTTTTCCTTAATGTTCTCTTTATTGTCCTCAGGTTCTGGGAGTTACACGACTGCAAGTTTCTATGTTTCTTTTGGGGGGGTCTGGGGAATAGCTGAGGCCATATGTAGCACAGTTACTTACCTGTAACAGGTGATCTCTGGGAACAGCAGGAATAAGTCTTCACATATGGGTACATCGGTACCGACGGAGTCTGCGCGGGAACGCTTCCCAGTGTCCAATCAAAGAGCTTTTGGAAGCATCCCACCACGCCTGCATGCTGCCTTCCCGCCTTTCCCAACTGCCTCTCCTCAGTTAAGTTTTAAAGCTGAGACAAAGAGAGAGAGAGAGAGGAAAGAAAAGATAGATAGAGATACAACTCCTGGGGAGGTGGGTGGGTTGTGAAGACTTATTCCTGCTGTTCCCAGAGATCACCTGTTACAGGTAAGTAACTGTGCTATCTCCAGGAACAAGCAGGAATGAGTCTTCATATATGGGGACTCCCAAGCTGAGATGCCTGGAGTCCTAGCATGTCATAGGTTAGAACATGCTATACCCCACAACACCAGGCATCCTGAGGATGGAGGGTAGGAGTTGAAGAAAGAAAGATGCTGTAGAACAGCTAACCCAGCATAGCACTGCAGAAAAGGAGTCCATGTGTGGATGATAATTGTCATCAATGATATTGCAAAGGATATGGCAATATGGACCTCCCCTGACAGGATTTCATAGAAGTATAGAGGTTCATGAGGTCTACTGGGAAATCCAGTAGAGGAACCTCCAAGAGGACCTCACTGTAAGTGGAGGTAATAAACATGTAGGAAAAATAGTGGAGGTCAGAATCCTGAAAGGTAACAGGTAACCCCAGTAGGAAAAACTGGGGTAGTACAAAAACGGTGGCCTTCAGTGGAAGGCTGTATGACAAAAAACCAACTCTTTTGGTAGAAGAGTGGCACACTCTTAGAAACAAAAGAGAAAGGCTAACCGATTTGGACAAACAGGCACCGTCCTTGTGGGGAGAAAGGGTATGGGAACCCCTTGTATCCCAAAGAAAGGACAAACGCAGGAGGCGTTTGAGCCTGTGATTAGCTGAAGATCCGCAATGTCTCTCCTAACTGGAGTCAGCTAGGAGAGATATTGGGACATGGAGAGCTTCAGAGGTATCTAAACCGTAAGGTTATGGTGGAGTTGATAACTACCACCGAAGTGGTTGTGGAACCCCAAAACATGCTGGATAGCATAAGAATGGGGAAAAACATCTGTCGGAATCATAAAGCTATATGAGCCTGGACAGTCAGGTAGATAAATAGAAAATACATATCTACCTATAGTAGAAAATCTCGAGATATATATATATATATATATATCATATAGATATAGAAGAATATATCTATAGTGAGATATGAAGGGCATAAAATACACACAAATGATAGGCATGGACATCTGTAAGATGTATGCTATAGGTATGAAGATATATATACCTGTATATGGGAGTCTGCAATGCAGCAGACAGAGATATGCCTAGACAAATGGTATTCACATAGGAAAACAATGGAAAGGAAAGATACATCTAATAACAAGAAGGTGGAACCTACTTGAGAGATATATAGAGAATCAATTTCCACTGGTTATGAGCTACAGGGATGCTAGGTAGTGGAATAACCAGGACGCTTACGTGAAAAGCAGAAGATGATATCAATCTGCAGCCAGCAAGTCCTGAGTATTCTAGAACTCGAGCATGGTAAGTGGATAGAAAACGCATAAAAATGAGATACCCAGCTGACCTGCTTAAGGGCAAAAAGGTATCATGCGTTCTTACCATGAGGACGAGCTGGAAGGAGAAAACATATTCCCAAATGGAAATACTATGGACCAAAGCAGGGAATCAGCAACTCCTTAAGTTTGCACGTAAGAGAAGGCCTATGTCCTTTATATTAAAAGGAGAACTTTTCTAGTCATGGGAAACATGACTGAAAAAGCCTCTCTCAACCATCTAGTATAGCTGATGGAGAAAAAAAAACCATGCTCTCTAGCAAGGGCCCATAGTGGAGAGCTTCTTTGTAGAACTGCAGAGAGCATGATGCAGGAGAAAGAGGAAATAGAACTGGCTGCAGGCGAGCCAGTACCTATGTCAACTATGCTGCCAAACCCAGGGGAATGGAGATGGCAGAAAGAGAAGACAATCCAATAAGGTTGTAGTGAAAATATTTCCAAGACAGATGACAGCACTGACTTGGAGCCACTACTAAGACCAGACAGAATGTTAGTGGAGGACAAATCTGGTTGCTGATGGACAAGAACCAGTGGTCCAAACATTAAGGCTCCTGCAGTGGCAGCTGCTTGCCAGACAGCAGAAAGAATGGTACTGTTTAAAACAGAAAGAACAGACAGAACAAGAGTAGAAAACTCTGGACATGTCTGATGAACTGCTGCAAGGCAAGATTGAAGAAGAGGAGTCAACTCAGAGAAGAGAACTCCGCACTGGAAAGTAGCAAAACTGGAGAGGCTGAAGAAAAAGCCCTCCAGTGAAGGAATACCGCTCTTACAGAGGAAAAACCTTGGTAAGAGGGGAAAAAGAATGGAGCTGAAGAAGACTTACAAAAAAGTAAGTCTATAGAAGGAAGAAAGACATGCTGGCACAGAAAACTATCGTTTGATAGTGGTTAGACCTCTTTCCCTAGCAGGAAGAAGAGGAGAACCCTGTGATATAGAAGCATGAACATCCTGACAGCTCAGAGAACATAGAAAGAATGGATGTCTTTGGGAGATCCATGTTTAGGATTTAGAATGACAGCAGTGGATTGCTTCTATTGAGAAGAAGTAACTGTAGATTCTAACCCCAAGAGTTACAAGCATCAAATGATGATTGATCAGAAACCCTGCGGTTGCTGGGTTTGCTGAGCCTGGTGAGAGGTTGGATTCTTCAGACCAGGATGATGCCTTCCCTGTTTGGGAACATCGGTATAATGGGCAAGTAATGAATAAAACCTTCTTCTCCTGTGGGAAGAAAGTTTGGTAGGACATTTCCTACCTACTGGGACAGAAGAAGGTGTAGAACAACCCCTAGGAACAGGTAAATCAGTGGACAACTGAGTAACCTGACGTAAAGACTCCTTGTTGAAAAGATTTTCTCCAGTGCAAGGAGTATGTCCCAGTCTTTGTTGTGCCCATTTGTCCAAGTCTGAAGCTTGGAGCCAGGTTCTACATCGTGCCCCTCTAGCTATAGCAGAAGTCCTGCTAACAGACTCAAAAGAGTCTAGGGAAGCACGAGAAAGAAACCAAGAGATATTCTGGAGATGCTTAAGCAGTGGGGAATAGTTTGTACTCTTGGAATCTGGAAGGAAAGGAGTCAAAAGATGTAAGTGCTTTGTGACCTTCTCAAGTGATAGACTCATATAAAAAATATATGAGAGAATCTTTGCAGAAAGCATAGATGTCTGGAAGGTTTGACGTCCAAAGGCATCAAGTGTCTGAGACTCACGACCTGGCGGATAAGAAGAGTGCTTTTTCTAACTCTTTACCCGCCTCATTGCTGATTCCACTACTATGGAATGATGAAGAAGTTGAGTCTTTTGAAACCCTGGAGAGGGGGGCACTTGATATAAGAGATCAGTTGCCTTGGGAGGTGGGGTACCCTGAAAGGTGTTTCCCACATTCCTAGAAGGAGATCCTGCAAGGAAAGAGTAGTTACTCACCTGTAACAGGTGTTCTCCAGGAGCAGCAGGAATCAGTCCTCACATATGGGTGACGTCGGCGCCGACGGAGCCCTCGTGCGGAGCATTTACCCAGCTTTCAAAGAAAGCCTTTGGGAATTACAGCGCGCATGCGCGGTCCCCTTCCCGCCCAAGGGTACCATCTTGCTCAGTCTGATGACATAGCTAAAAGACAGCAAAAAATTAGCAAAAATAAATCATATGACTGCAACTCCAAGGGGAGGAGGGAGGGTTGTGAGGACTGATTCCTGCTGCTCCTGGAGAACACCTGTTACAGGTGAGTAACTACTCTTTCTCCAGGACCAAGCAGGAAGTCAGTCCTCACATATGGGACTCCCCAGCTTAAGGCTACCGGAGACCTCAAGCGGAAAAATGAGCTCCCTCTAGCTCGTCAGCACAGAAGGAAGGAATCTTCTCTGAGAACGCCCCTGACCGGTAGCCCAACACCAGGGCCGGAGGGTAGGAGTTGCCTAAACCCCAAAGAGATTATGGAGTACTGCCTGTCCGAAAGCACTGTCCCTGCGGGACTCCCTCTCAAGGCAGTAATGGGCCGCAAAAGTCTGGCTTGAAGACCAAGTAGCGGCCCGGCAGATGTCTGCCAACGGAACAGAGCGGAGATGAGCCACTGACGCAGCCTTCGCCCTGACACGATGAGCCGTGACTCGACCCTCCTACGAGAGGCCAGCTGCCCCATAAGTCCAGGCGATACAGTCAGCGACCCATATGGACAACGTACGCTTGGAGACAGGAATCCCCAACTTATTGGGGTCAAAAGAAACGAAAAGCTTAACAGCCTTCCGATGCTCCCGCGTACGGTCAAGGTAGAAGGATAACGCCCTCCTACAGTCCAGGGTATGCAAGACCATCTCAACCCGGTTGGCATGCGGCCTGGGAAAGAAGGTCGGAAGAACCACCTCCTGATTGAGGTGAAAAGGTGAGACAACTTTAGGAAGAAACTTAGGATGAGTCCGTAAGACTACCCTATTCCTGTAGAACCTAGTGTAAGGAGGATCAGACACTAGTGCCTGCAGTTCACTCACTCGCCTAGCAGATGTGAAAGCTACCAGAAATAAAGTTTTCCAGGAGAGAAAACGGAGAGGGCAGGTAGCCATAGGTTCAAAAGGCGGACAAGTAAGCCGCTGCAATACCACATTCAGATCCCACTCAGGGGCCGGTGGACGCAAAGGAGGCTTAAGCAGGAGGCGACCTCTGAGGAAACGAGCCACCAAAGGGTGGTTGGAAAGAGGCCTGCCGTCCACCGGCGAGTGGTGTGCTGAGAGAGCACTAAGGTGAACTCTGACAGAGTTAGACTTAAGGCCCAGATTGGAGAGGTAAAGCAAATATTGCAAGACTACCGCTACCAAGCACGAGAAGGGATTCTCGCTGTGCTGAGCACACCAGGCGGAGAATCTACGCCACTTAAGAGCGTAGGATTTCCTGGTGGATTGCTGTCTAGAAGCTAAGATGACATCTTCCACCTCTCGAGGCAGTAGCAGGGGAGCCAGGACTACCCTTTCAGCAGCCAGGCCATCAGATGAAGGGACTGGAGGTTGGGGTGCAAGAGAGTCCCCTGATCCTGAGACAGGAGATGTTGTTGAAACCCCAGAGGAAGAGGGGTGTCCACCGCTAGCTGTAGCAGAAGCGGGAACCACGGTTGCCTCGGCCACCTGGGGGCAATGAGAATCAATGAAGCCCCGTCCTTGAGGACTTTGAACAGCGTTGTGGACACTAGTGGTGTGGGAGGAAACGCATACAGTAGGCCTGTGGACCACGAGATCAGAAACGCATCCGCTGCTACTCTGAGGGGATGCTGTTTTCTGGAGCAAAATCTCGGGAGTTGCCGGTTCAGAGGACTGGCGAAAAGATCCATGGTGGGGAGTCCACACCTGAGAAAGACCTGCTGAACCACCAATGGGTTCAACCTCCATTCGTGTGGTTGCAGGATCCTGCTCAGTCTGTCTGCCAGGTAATTTTCCTGACCTGGGAGGTAGACAGCCTTGAGAAGGATCCCGTGATTGACAGCCCAAGAGCACAGCCGTTGAGCCTCCTGACAAAGGAAGGAAGGAGCCTGTGCCTCCTTGTTTGTTCACATAGAACATGGCAACTTGATTGTCCGTCTGAACCAGTACAGACTGGTGAGAGGCGAGGTGGGAGAAGGCTCTCAGAGCTAGGCGTATCACCCGTAGCTCCAGGAAGTTTATCTGTTGAGTAGCCTCCCAAGGGGTCCAGAGACCCTGAGTACATGTCCCTTGGCAATGTGCTCCCCAACCGAGAAGAGAAGCATCTGTTGTGAGCACTTGAGAAGGCGGAGGGGGGATTGATAAACCACTCCGAGCACCAGATTCGGAAGATGAAGCCACCATTGCAGAGAGGAGACCAGTAGGTCGGATATCTGTACTGAGTCCGCTAGGCTCCCTGTGGCTTGATGCCATTGAGTGCGAAGGCTCCACTGAGCAGGCCGCATGTGCAGGCGGGCATTGGGGGTTACATGAACCGTGGAAGCCATATGGCTGAATAGTCTCAGGAATTGCCTGGCAGAGACCAGGGAATTGCTGCGAAACTGGCTGGCCAGATCCATTAGCCTGTGGGCCCTGTCCAGAGGCAGAAAAGCCTTTGCTTAAGAGTGTCAAGCCTGACCCCTATGAACTCCAAGTTCTGGGACGGGAGCAAAGTGGACTTTGCGAAGTTTATGACAAACCCCAAGTGCTGAAGCAGAGCCAGAAGGTACTGTAGCACCAGAGCCACCGGGCAGAAGGAGTCAGTCCCGTATTTGGCACACCAAACAGAGAACCTGTGCCACTTCAGGGCATATGCCTTTCTAGTAGAGGCCTTGCTAGAGGCCAGCAGAATATCTTCCAACTCAACCGGAAGCTTGAAAGGGGCCAGAATCACCCTTTCAGCAGCCAGGCTGTCAGTGACAGGGACACCAGGTTGGGGTGCAAGAGAGAGCCCCCCTCCTAAGATAGGAGTCCCGGGTCAGTCCCCAAGGGGATGGGGGTCTCCACCATCAACTGCAGAAGCAGTGGGAACCACGGTTGCCTGGGCCATCAAGGGGCTATCACGACACGCGAAGCCCTATCGCAGAGGGTCCTGAACGATCAACGGTATAGGAGGGAAAGCGTACATGAGGCCTTTAGCCCATGTAACCAGGAACGTGTCCGCAGTCACCCTGGAGGGTGGGGCTGCCAGGAGCAGAAGCCGGGCAACTGAAAGTTGTCTGGGCTGGCGAACAGGTCCATCACGGGTATCCTCCAGAGCCAGAAAAGCCGACTGGCTACCCTGGGGTCCAGCTGCCACTCGTGTGGCTAGAGGACTCTGCTCAGCCTGTCAACCAGAAGGTTGTCCTGACCTGGCAGGTACACTGACCGCAGGAGGATACCCTGTTGGACTGCTCACGAACAGAGGACCAGTGCCTCCTGGCAAAGGGTACAAGACCCCGTACCCCCTTGTTTGTTCATGTAGAACATCGCCACCTGGTTGTCTGTCTGGACCAGCACCGGCTAGGTGTATTGCTCGGAACTCCAGGAGGTTGATCTGCTGGGTGCTCTCGTTTGGTGACCAGTTGCCCTAAGTGCGAAGATCTCCATACTGGGCTCCCCATCCGAGCAGGGAGGCATCCATGGTGAGGACCCTTGAGGGGCTTGGGGCCTGAAAAGGCATGTCTGCCTCGAGATGCTGGGGAGACTGCCACCAGACCAGAGATTCTGTCAGTTGGCAGGTCACAGAAACTCTGTCTCGGAGGCAGTTTGTGGCCTGAGACCACCGGTCCCGGAGACACCACTGCACTACCCTCATGTGGAGGCGAGCGTCGGGGGTGACGTGGACCGTGGAGGCCATGTGCCCAAGGAGGCACAGGATAAGCCGAACAGGCACGAGGGGTGGCACTGTATGTCCAGAGCCAGAGTCCTGAGATGATTGGATCGGTCCCTGGGCAAGAAAGCCTTTGACTGGAGAGTGTTTATCTTTGCCCCAATGAACTCCAGACACTGTGTGGGGAGGTGGGGAGACTTGGGGTAGTTTATGACAAAGCCCAAGTGCTGCAGAACCTGGACGGTGCACACGGTGGCCTGCAGCACTTCTGAGGCCATGCCTCCCTTTATGAGCCAGTCATCCAGGTAGGGAAATATGAAGGCCCCCTGGAGCCATGACTGCCAGGCATTTTGTGAAAACTCTTGGGGCCAAGGCTAGGCCAAAGGGGAGCACCCTAGACTGAAAATGCCTGCACCTCACTACGACCTGCTGGTGCTGCCTGTGGTTGGGGTGGATGAGGATGTGGGTATAAGCATTGAGGTCTAAGGAGCATAGCCAGTCTCCCTGCTGGAGGTAGAGCAGCAATGTTCCAAGGGAGAGCATCTTGAACTTCTCCCTCACCAGGAATTTATTGAGGTTGCGCAGGTCGAGGATGGACCTTAGGCCCCTTGTCCTTTTTAGCACGAGGAAGTTCCTGGAGTAGAACCCTCTGCCCTTGAGATCCACCGTTTTGTCCTCGATAAGACCTGTTCTACCATTTTGTCCTCGATAAGACCTGCCAACTCCTTCAGAAGGTGGTCCCAGTGGAGGGGAAACCTGAGGGGCTCTCCTGGGAAATAAGGAGGAGGTGTCAGTCAGATGGAGGAGGTAACCCTCCCTTGACTACCCTTAGTGCCCAGGAATCAATGGTGATGGTTCCTGTGGGCTGATCTCCTTGGAGTGGAGTAGATAGGCTATGCTCAAGGAGTCAAAATCTACCCCCCCCCCCCCCCGGCTGGGCCGGAGCAGGTGCCTGGGACTTTGAAGCCTTTTGCTTATGTGGGCCATGCCCATGTCCCTTCGCCTGCTGACCCTGTTGGGGAGCTGGGGAGGCCTGGTAACATGGGTAGTTTCTGCAAGCAGCAACCTTCCTCGGGTAGAAGGACTTTTTACTCAATCCCTTCCGTAGGGGAGGAGCAGCGGTCTTTTTGGAGAGTCTGGTCCTCGCATGAACTCTGTCTCCAGCTCGGCAGCCTTGTCAGTCATGGATTTGCCAAAAAGGTTCTCGCCTTGGCAGGGGACATCAACCAATTTGTCCTGAACCCACTGCTCGAGGTTTGACGATTGTAGCCAAGCTTGGCGGCATGCACCAATGCCAGCCACTGCTACTCGAGATGCCGACTCAAACCCGCCATAGGCTACTCGAAACATGAATTTGGAGCATTCATGGACAGATTTGGCCAGGTTCTTGAACCGCTGCAGGGGTTCCTCGGAGAGACCAGCTGAGAACCCAGCGAGTTCCTGCGCCAGGTCTCTCAGGTATATGCCCATGTACAGCTGGTAAGTCTGGATGCAGCCGATGAGCATTGAGCCCTAGTAGCACTTTCTGCCGAGGGCATCCAGGGTGAGGGCCTCTCTGCTGGGGGGGGGGGGGGCACCAAGGAGTGCATCTTCTAGCTTTTCAGCCGACGCATAGCCAATTCCACCACCATGGAATTATGCAGCAACTGTGACTTTTGGAAGCCTTGGCTCCGGCAGACTCAATACAATGAGTCGAGCCGTTTGCTCACCACTGGCACTGAAGCAGGTGACTCCCACATTCGGAGCATCAACTGTTCCAGGATGGGAGGGATGGGTACTATGAGAGATTCCCGTGGAGGGGCCTCATACTGGAGGATTCCCAACTCATTCGCCCAAGGATCCTCCTCTGACTCAGTCGGGAACGCAAGAGCCTTAGACATAACCTTGACAAAATCAAGGAAGCCCATATCCTCTGGCAGGGACCACCATCAAGGTTCCAAGATGGGAGAGTCAAATGGGACGTCGCGGTGGTGAAGGATATCGAGGGAATCCTCATCCCCCTTCTCACACTCGGAGCAGTCCGTCAAGGACTTGTAGAAGGGCTGCTCCACAGGCCTCGGGGCTCCCAAAACCCTGCAGTTGATGCCCGGCAACTTGCCGGGGATGACAGTGGTCCCGTCAAGCAGGACTTGGATTGCAACCTCAGCCAAGAATCGATTTGAGACCGAAGGACCTCGATGATTGGCTCAGCCTCCGGGGATGTCTTGGATGTTGAGGGCCAGGTGGTTGGGGGTGGATGAACCTGTTGTGCCAAACAGTGCCTGCTGCTGGTCCATGAAGGTAGACAAACTGTGCTCCAGGGCTGCCATTCTGTACTCCAGACTAGAAGGATCTTCAGCCTTTGGCGTGGACACAGAGGGACTCAGGCCAGACGTTGGCTCCCCCGAAAGGGAATCCTCAATGAGAATAGTTCTGGGGACCGAGGCTGGTCCGCGGTCGGATCCTTCCAGGAGACCTTCGCAGGCTGCTCCCTCTCCGATGCATTGGACTGCAGGACCTGGCCCGGGGAGCACCCAGCCAGACGTAACCATCCAAGGACACCACCTTCAAGGGTTTCTTCTTCTTCCTGGGTTCCCTCGAGGGAGACCCCCTTAACTGAGGACCCACGACAAGGCTCGGGTTCGGAAAGTTCCGCCCGAGATGTCAGGGCCTCAGACGATGCACTGGCCTTTGGAGGCGCTGGGGACTCAGGGAATAACTTATGGAGATGCTGCTTGCGGCTCTTCAGGGCCTTACCGGACATTCTTTTGCAGAGACCGCAAGCTGCCAGATCGTGGTCTGGCCCCATGCAGCGGAGACAGCAGTCGTATATGCAGGTCAAAGACATAATTTTGGAACATCGATCACACTTCTTAAAGCCACTGGTAGCCATAGGGGGAAAAAAGTACCCCTTCGAGATCAAAGACTCTCTGGGCTGCCGTGAGAGAAAAAAGGGATGAAGATGCTAGGAAAAGAATGAAAAACTACAATAAAGGACCAAACTCAATGCAGAGGCAACGAGGTCGGCAGGCGGGAAGAGTACCGGGTGCAATACCGGAGGCGAGTCTGAAATTCGGAAAGAAAGCATAGTTACTCAGCTCTAACAGGTGCTCTCCAGGGACAGCAGTAATCAGTCCTCACTTATGGGTGACATCAGCACCGATGGAGCCCAGAGGGAGCAATTCCACAGCTTTCAAAGAAAGCCTTTGGAATTGCTGCCACGCATGCGTGGTCCTCTTCCCACCCAAAGGTGCCATCTTGCTCAGTCAGGTCCCTTAGCTCAAGCCCTACCAAGCAGATGGCAAGGGAAGGATAAAAATCCAGCACCTCATCAGGGGAGGTGGGAGGGTAGTGAGGACTGATTCCTGCTGTTCATGGAGAACACCTGTTACCGGTAAGTACCTATGCTTTCACCAGGAACAAGCAGGAAGTCAGTCCTCACTTATGGGACTCCCCAGCTACAGGCTACTGAACCTGTAACAAAAACATGCCTTTGCGAGGTCGTGAGCAGAAGTCGATGCCCTTAGGAGCCCGAGTCCTTAGGTCCCCGGGACGAAACCCCCAGTAGCCGTCGAGAAGGGTCAGAGGGCAGGAGTTGCTTATACCCCAAACAGACTACGAAGTACAGCCTGGCCGAAGGCGCCGTCCGGGCGCGACTCCCTCTCCAAGTAATAGTGCGAAGCAAAAGTGTTTGCTGAAAACCAGGTCGCAGCCTGGCAGATATCCGTCAGCGGCACCGAGCACAGCAAAGCTACCAAGGCCGTCTTAGCTCAGACACTGTGTGCGGTGACCCACCGATCCGGCAGGGCGCCCGCCTTTGCGTGACCGAAGGCGATACAGTCCACCAATCAGATGGAAAGCTTGCGTTTTGTGACCGCCTGCCCCAGGCGATTGGGATCATAGGTCACAAAGAGCCAGCCAGACTTACGATGAGGCTGGGTGAGCTGCAGATAGAAGGCAAGAGCCCTGGATGGCATGCGGTCTCGGGAAGAAGGTCGGCAAGACTACCTCCTGATTGAGATGGAAATCAGAAACAACTTTCGGTAGAAACTTGGGGTGAGTACAGAAGACGACCCTGTTGCTGTAGAACCTGGTGTAAGGGGAATCAGCCATGAGAGCCTAGAGCTCGCTGACTCGGCAGGCTGAGGTCAAAGCCACCAGGAAAGCCATCTTCCAGGATAGGTGCCGAAGTGGGCACGTCACCATCAGCTCGAAGGGTGAACGCGTAAGCTGCATGAGCACTACGTTCAGGTCCCACTTCGCCAGGGAAGGCCGGATGGGGGGTTTGGAGAGTAAGAAACCCCACATGAAGCAGGAGACCAAGGGCTGCTCCGAGAGGGGTTTACCCTCTACATGGAGGTGATTCGCCGAAATGGCGCTCAGGTGCACCCTGACTGAGTTCGACTTCAGCCCTTCCTTCAAGAGGTGGAGGAGGTACTGGAGGACCCATCAGGTAGGACAAGAGAACGGGTCGATCTGTAGTCCAGAGCACTAGACTGAGAAGCATCGCCACTTGAAGGCGTAAGCTCGTCTTGTCCTTCCTTGATGCGAGGAGGACCTCCTCGACCTCCTCTGGGAAGTCTAGCAGAGCTAGGGATACCCATTCAGCTGCCAGGCCGTGAGGGACAAGGAGGCCAGGTTCGGGTGGAACACCCGCTCCTCCTCCTGCGTTAGTAGGCCTGGGGCACAGCCCAGGGGAACTAGTGGCTCAGACGCAAGCCAGAGCAGGAGTGGGAATCACGGCTGTCGAGGCCACGAGGGAGCGATGAGATCACCGACGCCTGCTCCTGCTGAACCTTGTGGAGGGTCCTCACAATGAGAGGAGTGGGGGGAAACATGTAAAGAAGCCAGGAGGTCTAGCTGAGGAGGAACGCATCCGGGGCCTCCATGCTTGGGTGCGGAATTGGTCCGCAAAAGCGGGGGAGCTGCGTGTTTGTTGGGATGGCGAACAGGTCCATGGTCTGGATCCCCCACCAATGGAATAAAAGGCCGGCCACCTCTGGGTCCAGCCGCCACTCATGAGGGCGAAGGATCCTGCTGAGTTTGTCCATGAAGACATTCTCATGGCCCGGAAGAGCAGAGGAGGACCGCCTTTCAGCAGAGGAGGAGGGTGCCTGTGCCCCCCTCCTTGTTGATGTAAAACATCACTACTCGGTTGTTGGTCTGCACGAGTACTGACTTCCCTTTCAGATGGATCCTCGAAGGCCTTCAGGCCCCATCGGACCACCCGCGCTTGAGCAAGTTTATCTGTTGCTGGGACTCTCTGGGCGACCATCGCCCCCGAGTGCACAGCACACTGTAGAGTGCTCCCCACTCCAGCAGGGAAGCATCCGTCAGGACAGCCCCCGGAGAACGTTGCGGGCGGGAGTCCTGCCACAAGTCCAGAGACCTGCGAAGGTTGCGGGAGATCCGAATGGGATCAGAGGTGACCAGAGGCCGGGCTCCACTGAGCACTGAGGCACCAATGAGCCGTCCGCATTGGCATGCGGGCGTGGGGAAGTACATGGACGGTGGAGGCCATGTGCCCCAGGAGGCGCAGCATAGTCTGGGCTGTAACCACAGTGTTGCTCTGGACCTGAGCTGCCAGGGCTCGGAGGCGGCCTGCACAGTTTGCCGGCAGGAAGGCGGTCGCCCGCTGAGTGTCGAGGAGTGCGCCGATAAATTCCAATGTCTGCACCAGCTCTAGGTGGGACTTGAGGTAGACGACTAGGAACCCCAGGCATTCAAGGAGGGGGATTGTGCGCAATACCACCAATCGAGCTTCTCCGGCCGAGGGCCCCGTAACGAGCCAGTCGTTGAGGTAAGGGAAGACTGGTACGCCCTGTCGTCTGAGGGAGGCGGTTGCCGCAGAGAGGCACTTTGTGAAGACCTGTGGGGCAGATGCGAGCCCGAAGGGGAACACCCTGCAATGGTAGTGCTCTCCCTGCACCCTGAAATGCAGGTACTGCCTATGCTGGGGGTGTACCAGAATGTGGGTATAAGCGTCCCTGAGATCAAAGGAGCATAGCCAATCACCCTGCTGGAGGAAGGGCAGCAAGACGCCAAGGGATAGCATTTTGAACTTCTCCCACACCAAAACCTTATTCAACTTTCTGAGGTCGAGGATAAGCCATAGGCCTCCCGTCTTTTTCAGGACAAGGAAGTACCGGGAATAGAAGCCCCGACTTCGAAGGTGTGTCGGTACCAGGTCGACCACCCGCTAGGCGACGAGGTTGTCTAGCTACTGCTGCAGGAAAGTCAGGTGCACGGGGAGTCGAGAAGGCTCCGCTGGGGAGAAGGGAGGGGGATGCCTGTCGAGGTGGAGGCGATACCCATCTCAGATTACCCGGAGACGTGATGGACGCCCACCGAGGGGTGAAGAGGGACAGGTGTTCCCCCCACCAGCTGCGAAGCTGCTGAGGGGCAAAAAGCTACGCTGTTGGTGTCAAAAACCCTGGGTGGGCGGGGGCAGCGCCAGGGTTTGGGTTTTGAGCCCTTTAAGCTGAAGTGACCATGGGGAGCCTTTCCCTGCATCACTGTGGTCGGCACGGGAGTGGGTGGGTAGGTTAGGTAACCCCGGTAAGGTAGGCCCATCCTCAGGAAGAACGGCTTCTTAGCTTGTTGCTTCTCGCGAGGGAGGGAGGAGATCTTGCATTAGAGGTAGGTTCGGGTTACAAACTCAGTTTCTATCTTGGCGGTCTTATTCTCCATAGGCTTACCGAAGAGTTGCTCGTCAAGGCAGGGGACGTCTAGGAGCTTTTCCTGGACCCACTGCTCTAAGTCCGAGGACTGGAGCCATGCCTGGCATCGGGCCCCGATGCCAGCGGCCCCCATCTGGGTTGAGGATTCAAATACATCGTAGGCGGCATGGGAACGATATTTGGAGCACTCCATTACGGACCTCAGGAGGGTCTGAAACCTAATGAGGGGTTCGCCCACGAGGCCCTCAGAGAAACCCCCGAGCTCCTTGGCAAGGTCGCGTAAGAACATGCCCATGTACAATTGGTAAGTCTGAATATGGCATGTGAGCATGGACCCCTCGTAAGCCTTGAGCCCCAAGGCGTCGAGGTTTCTCAACTCCCTACCCAGCAGAACCGAAGAGTGCGACTTCGGGCTCTTTTGTTTCCACATCGTCGATTCCACCATCATTGAGGTGTGGGGGAGCTGGGTCTTCCTAAACCCGGGGCCGCGCTGGACCCTGTACATCACGACGAGGTGCTTACTCACAATGAGAACCGAGGCCGGTGTCTCCCACATGTGGAGTAGCAGCCTGGACAGAATAGGAGGAACTGGGACAGTGAGAGACTCCCTAGGCGGGGGACTTGTACTGCAAGATATCGAGCTCTTCGGCTCGAGGCTCCTCCTTGGCCTGGGTAGCCAGGCTGAGGGTCCACGCCATGTCCCGCACAAACACTAGAAAGGATGTGTCCTCAGGCAGCAAACGCCTCTAAAAGGCGGGTGGGGATAGGTCCGAAGGGAGGTCCCTGTGTGTGCGGGTCTCCAGGGAAGTATCCCCATCTGACCCGAAAGATCCGAGGAGGAGTCTGATTCGGGTTGGTCACCCCATCTGGAGGCCGAGGCCCGTTTGGAGCCGGAGGCCCTGGAGGATCTCGCCCCCAAGGATCGGAAAAGCGTGCGATACCGACCCCAAGGAGCCTCACGAGGCACATGGCTCTCAGGGGTTTCCAGGGTGGGTTTAGACATCCCTGCCGAGGGAATCTCAGTCTCTAGGCACGAGTTAGCCATGCTGGGTGTGAGCGCCTGCTGGGCAGCTAAAAAGGCAGAAACGCTGTGCCCTAGTGCCAGCATTCGGGACTCCCATGCGGGCGTGGGGCGGTCGGGCATTAAGGAGGAGAGGGATCCTCGCCGGGACGGCCCTCAGGAGACCAGGCGCCATCACTGGAGGCCTCCATGTCCATACGAGGTTAATGAACCACAGCAGAGGTACACCTCCTGGGTTCCACCCCACCTTACTGAAGTCTGAGACCTGTTCCCAAGAAAGTTTCTGTATTTTTTAGTTTTGGTGAGAGAATGGAGTAATTTTTCCATACGAGGTACCTTACAAGGCCGCTCCTTGTCCAATTTTCGGGAATGCCGAAGGGGGCTAAGCAACCGAGCGCAGGAGCGCTCACGCTTGTCCAGAGCCCCCGACAGTAACTTCGAGGCCTTCTTCTTCTTACGCCGCTCCACTTCAGGGGACCCCTGATAGGAGTGCCGCCTTGAGCACAGGGCCAAGGTGGGGGATCCCACCAGCGGAAGGATGACCGGGGGTGCCACTGGGTATTCCAAGGTGGCCTTAAGGAAAATGTCGTCTGACTTCTGCTTACGACTTAGCAAGGCCTTGGAGGACATTTTCTTACAAAGCGAACGGAGCTCCGAATCACAGTCGGCCCCGAGACACCGCAGACAGCAGTCATGAGTGTCTGTAAGCGACATGTTCTTGGAGCACCTGTTGCATTTTTTGAAACTGCTGGCCATCGGTTGGGGAAAAAAAGGGCGCAAAGCCCGCAAAGGGAAAAAAATGCTACAAGAAACGTCCCTGCTTGTCCAAGAAGAGGGAGAGCAGGGTAAGGATGGGTAGAGGACCAGCGCAACCGGAAGTATAGCAGGCCAGAGGCCAAAAAAGAAACGCTTTTTCCGAGGGACGAGGACGTGCGTCCAAAGGGCTCTGCGGAAAAAGGGAGACTGAGCAAGATGGCACCTTTGGGCGGGAAGAGGACCACGCATGCGTGGCAGCAATCCCAAAGGCTTTCTTTGAAAGCTGGGGAATTGCTCCGCACGGACTCCATCGAGGACTGACTTCCTGCTTGTTCCTGGAGAAAAATCAACCTTTACCAGGGACAAGCCACACAAACATCTGAAGGGCTCCACGGAAAAAAGGAGACTGAGCAAGATGGCGCCCTTGGGCGGTAAGGGGACCATGCATGCGTTTTGGCATCTCCCAAAGGCTTTCTTTGAAAGCTGGGAGGATGCTTTTGCGAGGTTTCCATCAGTGCCGATGTCACTCTATATGTGAGGATTGACTTTTCTGCTTGTTCCCGGAGAAAAAAAGGAGACAGACAAGATGGCACCATTGGGTGGGAAATCAAAATGCATGCATGTTGCATCTCCCAAAGGCTCTCTTTGAAAGCTGAAGAGATGCTTCCGCATGGGCTCCATCAGCACTGATATTACCCATATGTGAGGACTGACTTCCTGCTTGTTCCTGGAGAAACCAGAGAACCTTGAGAGGAAGCTGCTGTCCTCGATGAAGGTGAGACCACTGAAACAGAGTCCAATCCCAACTTGTTTGCTCAGTTCTTGAAGCCTCGCTTTGTCATTTACTGACATAAATGACAAGAGTCTGGCTGATGTTCAGGACCAAAACATTTTAAACACCAGTCATGTTTATCAGTGACTGAAACAGTGCCGATGCACTTGGTACATTTTTTTTTTAAACCAATGACTGTTTGTCCATGCCTTCAAAAAGAAACCAAGAGAAGGCTATGGAGGCCCCAAGGCCTAGTTTGGCAGTGAAAACTGGAACATAGTAACATACTAAATGACGGCAGATAAAGACCAGCATGGTCCATCTAGTATGCCCAGCAAGATGGCAAGAGTAGGTACACCTGTCACTCTGTGCAGGCCACCCCTCCCCATGTCTTTGTTTAGGGGTAAACCCACCACTCCAGGTAGGACACCCCTATTTGTTGAGACGTTATATGGTTCAGAAGTTAGATGGTACCATTTATTTTGTTTTTATCCTATTGCTGTAAAGGGATCCACTGTGTTTGTCCCATGCTGTTTTGAATTCCGTCACCGTGTTTGCCCCCACTACTTCCTTCGGGAGGGCATTCCAAGCATCCACCACCCTTTCAGTGAAAAAATATTTCCTGATATTGCCTTTCAATTTACCACCTTACAGCTTCATGTTATGCCCTCTAGTTTTACAGCTTCCCTGTCTTTGGAAGAGGTTTGTTTGTTCATCATTTCTCTTTAAGTATTTAAAGGTCTGAATCATATCTCCCCTCGTCCCTCGGAAAATATCGGGACCGGTGTCGGATTTGACGTAACCGGTGTCGACCATTTTTCTGCAGTGACAGGAATGATGCATCATACTGGCTCTGCAGAAAATGACGAACTAAGGAGAGGGGTTGGGAAGGCAGGCAGACACGCAGGTGCAGTTGTTGGAATGCGTTGAAAATGACTCAGATTTCATCAAAAAGATTACTGGTGACGAATCCTGGGTTTATGGTTATGACCAGGAAACCAAGGCTCAGTCCTCACAATGGAAGGCTCCAGACTCTCTCAGAGCCAAGAATTCTCCTCATTTGATAGGCTATGTCAAGGTCATGCTCACAGTTTTCTTTGATTAATAGGGTATTGTTCATCCTGAATATGCTCCAAAAGGCCAAACCATCAATAAGGTGTATTACATCCAAGTTCTGACTTATTTGGATGCAGTTCGTTCTAAGAGGCCAGAGTTGCACAGGAATGGTGAATGGTTGTTTCATCACAATAACGCCCCAGCTGACGCATTACATCTAGTCCAGCAGTTCTTGGCCAAATTGAGCAAATCCATCAGCCTCCATACTTGCCTGACCTCACACGCTGCGACTTTTTCTCATTTCCAAAACTGAAATTACCACTGAAAGGAAGGAGATTAGATGACTTGGAGACCATTAAGCAAAATTCGACACAGCAGCTTCACAGAATAATGAAGGAGAAATTTTACTTACCGTTACTTTTCCTTTCCTGTATTCCTGCTAGACCAGTCCAGATAAATGGGTAATGTCCCCCTGTCAGCAGATGAGACAGAGAAAATTCCAGAAGCTTAGTGACATCATAGATAAACCTGTACCCCTAGGGGTGAGCTTCAGTACACCGTAAAAAGCAGAGTGGTCTGGATTTGTGAGTTGAGAAAACAACAGCAGCAGGAAACAACTATACAAATGGTGAAACGCCAACATACGTACAAGGAGAGACCCGCCAGACTGCCGGCTAAGCTGATGGACTCAAGCACAGACACGGCTAGGTCAAAGAAAAACAGTAACGGGGAGGGTTCTGGACTGGTCTAGCAGCAATACAGGAAAGGAAAATTAACGATAAGTAAATTTTCTCCTTCCAGTGCAGCCTGCTAGACCAGTCCAGACAAATGAAGAATACCAGAGTTATATCCCCTCCGGGCGGGAAGCAACAGCAGCAGCCAAAACACTAGCCCCGAAACAAGCCGCTTCCTGCGCTCAGAGGTCCAAGCGATAGTGCCTGATAAAGGTAGACAGCGATGACCAGGTAGCAGCCCTGCAGATCTCTAGCAAGGCGACCCGCGCTCTTTCTGCTCAAGAAGCTGCCTGAGCCCTAGTGGAATGAGCTCAGAGCCCCAAGGGTGCCGGCTTATTCTGGAGAATGTAAGCAGACTCAATGGCCTACTTGATCCATCAAGCAATGGTAGCCTTAGATGCAGCCGCCCCCTTGCGGCGGCCCCTGAAAAGCACAAAGAGGTGATAGGAGAGCCAAAAGCTTTTAGTGGCCTTGATGTAACAGTGCAATGTCCTGCCAACATCTAACAAATGCTGGCTGTGAGAGTCCCCTGATGCCCTTCCCGTGAACAAGGGAAGGATGACAGACTGGTTGACATGAAGACAGACAAGACTTTAGGCAAAAAGGAGGGGACTGGACAGATTGTGACGCCCTCCGGGAAAAACACAAGGAAGGTATCCCGGCAAGAGAGAGCTCAGAAATGTGTCTAGCGGACGTGACTGCTACCAAGAAGACAGTCTTAAAGGTCAGATATTTCAGAGACGCCTGCCTGAGCGGCTCGAAGGGCCCCTGGTGAGGGCCCTAAGCACCAAAGGAAGGTCCCAAGGTGGTACTATGGAGCGTATGGGGGAGCGTAAGGTCTGCACCCCCTCGGGATACGAACTAGATCGAGATGCGAAGCAAACGACCACAAGAGGTCCTCGGAAACAAGTGATTGTTGCTATCTGAACTCTCAACGACCCAAGCGCCAGCCCCTGATCAAACCCATCATGAAGGAAGGCTAGAATGTCAGGGCACCTGCGCCTTCCACAGGGACACCAGGTGGTAAAGCACCGCCACACCCTAGCATAGGCCCACGACGTACACAGTCGCCGGGCATTTAGGGTAGCCCCACCTGAGGCGAATAGCCCTTCCGAGTCAAGTGGCTCTGCTCAATAGCCAGGCCGTAAGGAGCCAGGTCATCCATTATGATTGGCCACTGCCTGAGAGTCCCCTGCGGGTGCAGAGAGGCAGTGGAGCTGCTAAAGAGAGACTAACTAGGTTGGCGTACCAGGGCCGCCGCAGCCAGTCCAGCGCCACCAAGACGACCCTGCCCGCATGTGTCTCGATACACCTGAGGGCCCTGCCTACCAGCAGCCATGGCAGAAACACATACAGCAGGCAGTCTGGAGGCCAGAACTGGACCAGGACATCGGGTCCCTGCGGCAGCTGTAAAAGAATGCCGCCTTTACGTTGGAGGCAGTGGTCATCAGGTCCACCGCTGGCCAGCCCCAGCGATTCACAATCCTCTGGAAGGCCCCCGGGGAGAGTTCCCACTCGCCGGGGTCCAGGAGATGGCGACTAAGAAAATCTGTGCAGACATTCATCACCCCCACTATATGCTGCGCGGAGAAGGCTAGCAGATTGTCCTCCGCCCAAGGGAACAGGAGAGCCATTTCCCACGCCACTCCTGGGCAACGTGCCCCCCTGCCAATTCAGGTAGGAAATTGTAGTGGTGTTGTCCGAGAAAATGCGGATCTCCTTCCCGTGAAGCATGGGACGGAAAGCAAGGAGCACCAACCGGACCACCCAAGCTTCGAGGCGA
The DNA here is from genome assembly GCA_033557465.1 of Ichthyophis bannanicus. Taxonomy (NCBI): domain Eukaryota; kingdom Metazoa; phylum Chordata; class Amphibia; order Gymnophiona; family Ichthyophiidae; genus Ichthyophis; species Ichthyophis bannanicus. Next base: position 648,818,303 of record CM066032.1, read on the forward strand.
TTTATCGGCCAGGACGCCTCCTGCGTGGACTACGAACCCTGCATTGTTCAACCTAGAGAATGAGCCCCCCAGCCCACCAGACTGGTGTCGGTGGTGACCGGCACCCACTGGGGGGTCTCCAAAGGGACTCCTCGCAATAGAGTCAGATGATACAACCACCCGCGAAAGCTGCGGCGCACTGACAATGGGAGAGGGAGCCGGACCTGATAGTCCTGGGAGCAGGGAGACCAGCAGGACAGGAGAGATTGTTCAAGGAGGCACAGGTGCGCTCGTGCCCATGGAATAACCGCCAAGGTGGCCGCCCTGTACCCAAGAATCTGCAAGTAGTCCCAAGCCGCAGGAGCTGGGACCCGAAGGAACCCCCAAAGCTGAGAGCAGAGCTTCTCGGCCCCGTCCTGAGTAAGGAAAACACAAACCACCCGTGTGTCGAATCGGGCCCCCAGAAACTCCGACAACTCTGACGGCTGGAGGGAACTCTTGGCCCAATTGATTATCCAGCCGAGGTGCTCCAAGAAGGTGACCACTTGCTCCATTGCCAAGGTTGCTTCTCCGTGAGACCTTGCGCAGATGAGCCAGTCATCCAGGTACGGATGGACCCTTATGCCCTGGCGACAAAGGACGGCAGCCGCAACAACCATGACTTTGGTGAATGTGTGGGGGAGCCATGGCCAGGCCAAACGGCAGAGCTCTGAACTGAAAATGACTAGAACTGCAAAGCGGAGGAATTGCTGATGCGCTGGTCGAATGGGAATGTGAAAATAGGCCTTGGCGAGGTCGAGAGATGCCAGAAATTCGCCTAGCCTGATCGCTTTAATCACCGAGCGGAGCGTCTACATCCGAAAGTGCGACACATGCAGGCACTTGTTGACCCCTTTTCAAGTCTAGAATCAGCCAAAAGGAGCCGTCCTTCTTGGGAACGACGAAGGGGATCAAATAGTGACCCGAACCACACTCGGCTGGAGGGACTGGGTAGACCACCCAGACCAGCAGAAGGCATTGGAGAGTCTCCCAGATAGCCTCCTGCTTGGCCAGAGCCCGGCAGGGGAGACCAGGAACGCGGGCGGGACAGGTCTTGTAAGCTCGAAAGCATACCCCTGAGTGACAACTTCTAGAACCCATTTGTCCGAGGTGATTAGGGCCCATTCGCGGGAGTAAAACTGCAGACAGCCGCCTACAGGTGGCCCCGCAGAATGAGCCCCAAGAGTAAGCAGGAGGACTTGGAGGCCCCCGCAAACTTGCTGGTCATGAAGCAAGTGTCCCTGCGACGGCCCCCCAAAAGGACTGAGACTTAGTGCCCGTTTCAGCCAAGTAAGAAGAGGAGTGAACTGGGCGATAGTGGCATGTATCCCTGTTTCAAGAGGAAGAAGAGCCCTGTCCGCTCTGGGGACGGCGAGATCCTGACTTGGGTTTATCCTCCGGCAAACGTTGCGGGTTTAACCTCGCTCAGATCTTTGACCAACTTGTTGAGGTCTTCCCCAAACAGAAGCTTGCCTTTAAAGGGCAGCCTGGCTAGACGTGCTTTAGAGGCAGCATCCGCATTCCAGTGGTGCAGCCAAAGCCACCTCCGAGCAATAGTAGAGGCCGCAGTGGCACAGACACAAAAGCATCTGCCAGGAATGCAGTGACAGATTCCAAGCGGGCCAACACAGGGTTCTCCAGGAGCAGCTGGAGCCAACGCAGCAATGCGCATGCCGCCAAGCCGCTACAGATGGAGGCATGGAGTGTTAGGGACGATGAAGAAAAGGCTGTCTTCAGGAGGCCTTCGACTTTGCAATCAATTTGGTCTTGGAGAGCCGTGCCGCCCTCGACCGGAATGGTGGTATGCTTGGTAACCGCAGTCACCAAGGCATCCACCTTCGGAAAACGGAGCCACCTGTCCAAGTCGGCAGGACTCCAGAGATAAGTGCAGCCCAAGCACCGGGCAGAATGCAAGGAGGCTCCTGGGGAGTCCCAATCGATGCTGACCATCTGTTGCAATTCCAGAGGGAAGGGATAAGCCTTTTCCGGTCTCCTGATTCCCAGAATGATGAGATCTGCCTGACGCCGATTCGTGTCCGGTGCTTGCGGATGCTGCAGGTCCGAAAGGTGCACGACATCCGCAATCTGCACAATAAGGACCGGTAGCTCTTCCTTACGAAAGCGATGTACGTCTTGCCCCTCTTCGCTTGGCTCCGGCACGTCCTCAGGAGGTGAGAGCTCACCCTCCTCCCTATCGGAGTGTGAATCCAGGGAGCAGACATCTGAGAGGGGGCCGCCTTGGGCACAGCTGAGTGTCGCTGGAAGGGCTGCTGTAGGGGATGAACCGGGTGCCCTTGGGGCATGGGAAGCCCCAGATTCACTGTGTCTCCACAACACCAGTGGCCCAGGTAGACCTGAAAAAATCAATGAAGTGTAGATCAGTGGAAGAAGCAGGAGATGGAGGGCCCAAAGGTTGAGGGCTGGAGGACTGTGGCAGCTACGGTTGTTGCAGGCTGGGCGCCTGAGGTAGGGGTGGCTGCATAGGCCATAAAACTTGAGGCTGCAAGGGGGCAGAAGGCTGATCCTCAGGCAGGAGAACCAGAGGGGGGAGGGGTGGAGAGAGCTTGCAATCTGAAGCTGGGGACCCGAGGAGGCAAGAGCCGGTGGGACCAAGGGAGAAGTTGCAGAAGGGCCAGCTATGGCCACTGAAGCGCTTCCCTGATCCACCATGCAAACAGAACACAGGTCCCCTGACAAAAAACTGGAGTTTCTGCCACACCTGAGGCAACGACAACCCGTCAAAGGCATCCTGTGCTCTGCCCCGGTAGAGAAAATGGAACCTGCAGAGCCCGCAGCCTACCTCAGAAAATGGTGGATAGAGGTTTTGACAGGAAACAAAAGAAAGGCCCCGCAGCTTTATCCACCGCAAAGAAAAAAACTCCCACGCTGGCCGGGAACAAACAGACCGAGGCCACGGACAGCCGCGAACGCTGACGAGAACAATGGGCTTTCAACAGGAGCCGCAAACAGCCCTTAACACAAGATCAACTGAAAAGGCGGGAACTGAGACAGGAGAGAGCTAAACTGAGGTGGAGAGATCTGATATTCACTGCCCGGAGGGGACGGAGAAAGAGACAGGACAGAAATGGCGGAGAAGAGTGCCCAGATAGCCCAGCAATAGGACCTTCCCAGCCTGAAAGTACTTTGCCAGTGCCGCCTGCAGGCTTAGCCGCCGCAAGCAAGTATCTCCTGCTTCCCGCTTACTTTTGCTGTCATTTTGATCGCTAGAAGTATTAGGCCTCTCAGCAGATAAAGCTGAAGTCTGCCCCGGCTATCCAGCGCCAGGCTACACTGTCCCTCCTGAACAGGAGCCCCATGCTTCGGAGGTGACCCGCTGATCCTCTTGGCCAGAAAACCTCCGGAAAGGTAAGGTACAGTAAAACACCCAAACCAAGGATTCCTCCAAGAACAAGGGAATCCCTGAGGGCAGCAAACTGGACAGCCAGACCAAACAGGAGTCCACCATCTGCTGAGACAAAGAAAATATTGAAGCTCACCCCTAGGGGTACAGGTTTATCTAGCAGGGGTGATGTCACTAAGCTTCTGGAATTTTCTCTGTCTCATCTGCTGACAGGGGGACACTACCCATTTGTCTGGACTGGTCTAGCAGGCTGCACTGGAAAGAGGCATTTCAAAATTGTTTCCAACAGTGGCAGAAACGCTGGAGGAAGAGTAAATTAGACTTACCTGCTAATTGTTGTTCCTTACGGAACTCCAGTCTAGTCCCAACTTCTGGGTTCCGCACCTCTCACAGCAGCTTGGAGACTGAGACACATCAACTTTCTTGTGATGAGAGTAATATATACTCCCAGGATCCGCCTCCTCAACTCAGTAACCTATTAACAAAGCAGACTCCTCGGAGCAACAATTAAGTAGCAACTCACATAACCAGGAAACTTATCGTAACTAAACTGAGCATCCAACAGAAAAGGAAAAATAGGTACATGAGGACCATCCTCACTCCCTCCACTATTTTTTTTTTTAAATATAGGAAAGGGAAAAGAAGAAAAAACATTCCTCATAGCCCTATGCCTATCCAACTCTTACCTGTTATTCCAAGATGAGGCCTGCCGCCACGTCCAGTACTTTGGGAGGGATATGGGACTAGACTGGAGTTCCGTAAGGAACAACAATTAGCAGGTAAGTCTAATTTACTCTTCCTTGACGTCTCTCCAGTCTAGTCCCAATGTCTGGGTGAGTTACAGAGCAGTAAAGACAATTCATGGGGAGGGTCCTGCTAGGCCAGCCTGAAGCACTGCTGAACCAAAACAGGCATCTCTCCCCGCTAGAACATCCAACCGGTAATGCTGGACAAAGGTATTTAAAGACGACCAAGTGGCCGCCTTACAAATCTCTACCGCTGGAACCAAGGAGACCTCTGCCCAAGATGCCGCTTGTGCCCTCGTTGAATGAGCTTTCAAACCTACTGGCACCTCCTTGCCTTTTAATATATATGCGGTTGCGATAGCCTCCTTAAGCCACCTGGATATAGAAGCCTTCGAGGCTGCGAGTCCCTTCCTAGGACCACCAAAGAGGATGAACAGCCTATCAGACCTACGAAAATCCACCATTCGTTTGAGGTACATCTTCAGTGCCCGCCGAACGTCCAGCCTGTGCAACTTCGCCTCTGGAGGACACGCGGAATCCTCCCGAAACACCGGCAAGGTGACCTCCTGATTGACGTGAAACGGAGACACCACCTTAGGCAAAAAAGGAAGGAATAGTCCTCAAGACCACCTTGGACTCATAGAAGGAGAGAAAAAGCTTCCGACAAGATAAAGCCTGCAATTCGGAGATTCTGCGAGCCGAACATATAGCTAACAGGAACACCACCTTAAGGGTAAGATCTTTTAAGGACGCCTCGGCCAGCGGCTCAAAAGGCTTCCCTCCGAGTGCCTCTAACACCAAAGGAAGACTCCATTTGGGAACCACCTGTCGACACAGTGGCCGAATGAGAGAAACTGCCCGTAGAAAGCGCCTAATATCTGGGTGACTATCTATAGTTGTACCTCCTATGTTCGTTCCCCCATAACAGGATAACGCTGCGACCTGCACCCTTAAAGATGCCGCCGCTAAACCCTTCTCGAGTCCATCCTGCAAAAATGCTAAGACCTGTGGAACAGACACCCGTAACGGTTCCATACAACGGTCCTCACACCAAGCCTCAAACACACGCCAAATCCTAATATACGCCAAGGAAGTAGCTCTTTTCTTCGACCTCAACAAAGTCGCTATGACAGGAGGAGAGTAACCTTTCACTCTTAACCTCGCCCTTTCAAGAGCCAAGCCGTAAGCGAGAACCGATCCACCTGCGGCATGCGAAGAGGCCCTTGGGAAAGAAGATCTGCTCGCCGAGGCAGTCGCCATGGCCTTGCCACTAAGAGTCTCATTAGATCTGCATACCAAGGTCTTCTTGGCCAATCCGGAGCCACCAAGATTACCTACCCTCTGTGTTGCTCGATGCGTTGTATCACTCTTCCGATTAACACCCATGGAGGAAACACATATAGCAGCTGCTCCGTTGGCCACTTCTGCAGCAGCGCATCCAGACCTTCCGACATCCTCTCTCTTCTCCTGCTGAAGAAGCGCTCGACTTTCGCCGACTGGAACGTCGCAATTAGATCCATCACGGGTGTTCCCCAACGATGCACCAACAGATCGAAGTCGTCTGGATGAAGGACCCATTCCCCCGGGTCTACTTTTACTCGACTGAGAAAGTCGGCTTCCACATTGTCCACACCCGCTACGTGCACCGCCAACAGGGCTTGAAGATTCACCTCGGCCCACTCGAGCAACTGTTCTGCCTCCGCTTCCAGGGGAACACTGCTGGTGCCGCCCTGTTGATTGATATATGCCACAGCGGTGGCGTTGTCGGAGAATACTCGGATTGCTGCCCTGCCGAGACGAGGCTGAAAGGACACCAATGCGAGCCTCACCGCTCTTAGCTCTAACCTGTTGATCCACTAGGTCTTCTCCTGGGTTGTCCACTGCCCCTGGGCAAACCTCCCCTGACAGTGAGCTCCCCATCCGTAAAGGCTCGCGTCCGTCATTAAGGGGATCCAGTCCGGCGCCTCCAACGGCATTCCCATGCTGACGAAGCCCGACGTCCACCACCAACGAAGAGCTTGCCGTGTCCCCGATAGCCAAGGCAACCTTTGGGACAAGGAATCGTTCTGGTTCGACCACCGTCTGAGCAACGCTCTTTGTAAAGGACGCATGTGCGCTCTCGCCCATGGGACCAGCTCGATCGTCGCCGCCATGGTGCCAAGCACTTGCAAATAATGCCACGCCATGGGCATAGGCTTGGCCACAAACTGTCGCAGGAGAGTCTTCAATCCGACCACCCGATTGTCCGGTAGAAACACCCTCCCCACCGCCGTATTGAAGCGAGCTCCCAAGTATTCCAGGCTTTGGGACGGGACCAGATTGCTTTTTGTCATATTGACGACCCAACCAAGACTTTGCAGTAAGATCACCATTCTTGCCGTAGTGGCCTCGCTTTCGCTCCTGGATTTTGCTCGAATCAACCAATCGTCGAGATAGGGATGCACTAGGACTCCTTTCTGTAAGGCCGCCGCCACCACTACCATTATCTTGGTAAAGGCCCTGGAAGCGGTAGCCAACCCAAATGGCAACGCTCGGAACTGATAATGCCCCATGTGCACCACAAACCTGAGGAATCTTTGATGTGCCTGCCGAATTGGAATATGTAGGTACGCTTCCGACAGATCTAGGGAAGTAAGAAATTCCCCTCTTCTGACCGCTACGATCACGGACTTGAGCGTTTCCATTCGAAAGTGGGTTACCTTCAGCGACCGATTTACTCCTTTCAGGTCCAAAATGGGACGCAGGGAACCGTCCTTTTTTGGAACTACGAAGTAAATAGAGTACCGGCCGGTACCGCATTCGTCCGGGGGGACCGGTACTATTGCCCTGAGGGCGAGAAGCCTCTCAAGTGTCTCTTGGACCGCGCTGCGCTTGAGCCGGGACTTGCACGGGGATCTCACCAAAAATTCCCTTACTGGACGCTGAAGCTCCAATGCGTATCCTTGCTGAATGACTTCGAGCACCCATTGGTCGGAGGTTATCCTTGCCCAGGCAGGGTAAAAATCCCGCAGCCGACCCCCTACGGGAATGAGGTCTGCCTGGGCTCCCCTGATCTCATTGTGGTTTCCGAAGGTTCGCGGAGGAGGAAGGGGCTCCAAAACCCCTTCCCGCTCCGCGAAAGCCCCGAAACCCCTGGTTCCGGGCGGGAAATCTCCCTCGTTGTGCCTGACCAAACCGAGGGAATCGGAATCGCCAAACTCCTTCTGCTGGCCCTTGAAACTGCTAGCAGATCGACCTGGCTTTTGCTTGTCTTCCGGCAGTCGGCCCCCTTTGAACTACCCAAGGTCCTTAACGAGTTTTTCCAATTCTTCTCCAAAGAGCAACTTTCCCCGAAAAGGAAGTTTGCTCAATCTGGCCTTAGAGGACCCATCTGCCGCCCAGTTGCGTAGCCAAAGATAACGCCGCACCGCAACTACCAAAGCCATGCTTTTCGATAATCCACGAATGAGGTCATACTGAACATCCGCCAAGTAAGCTGCGCCAGACTCCAGCCTGGCTGCTTCTGCCTCCATGTCTGTCCCCGGTCCACCTTGAACCCTCTGGGACCAACGCAGCAGGCTCGAGCTACCCAAGCCCCACAAATGGCTGCTTGGACGGACAAAGCGTTGACGTCAAAAACCTGACAGAGCAAGGTATCGAGTTTCCTGTCCCGGGCATCCTTGAGTGCAGTACTATCCTCGACCGGAATGGTAGTCTTTTTCGTCACTGCAGCGACAGCCGCATCCACCTTAGGAGGCTTAAACAACTCGCAATCCTGATCCGCCAGGGGGTATAGCCTACTCATGACCCTAGCTCCCTTTAGGGCCGCTTCTGGCATGTCCCATTCTTCCTGAATCATTTCCGACGACCCTATGAATCGGGAAGGCCCTCTGTGTCTTCCTAAAAACCTGCAGCAAAGGATCCTCTAAGGAAGCATCCTCTGCTGGTCCTGGAGACAGCATGTTGAGCGCCTTAAAGAGACTCGGAAATGAGCGCGGGAAGCTCATCTCTCCAAAGCACTCTTAACAACTCTCGCTTGATCTTCTCTGTCCGTGATTTCACCTTCTTCCAACTCTTCATCTACTTCCAACTCCAGGTCTCCCTCATCCGACTGAAAACCCTCAGAGTCCATCACCTGCTCCTTCAGTTCCTTTTCCAATCTAGCTTTCTTTGATGGTTGCACCGCCTTCCCCGTCTGTAAAGGGGTTCCTGGCCTCTTTTCCCCTTGGGGTATACTCATGGGACTCGCCTCCTGCTCTGTCCTGACGTGCCCCAAGGCTTGCTGCAGCAGAGCCACAAAATCTGGAGTAAAAATGGCTGTCAGGCTCCCTGACAGTGCCCGTTGAGAGGAAGAAGAGTGGTCCGGGGTTGAAGAGGGACCGGCTACGGGCTCCTCCAATGGAAGGGACAAAGTAGTGGGTTCCTGAGGCCCTACAGACTCCCTCTGGCCCCCCGGGGCCCCCTCCAAACTGTGCTCCATGGTAGTCGCCTCCTGTGTACAGCGTTTGCAAACCCCATTTTAGCTACAACACTTCTTTTAGAGCCACAGACTAAGCAATGTGGTCTAGACGGCATGCTCCCCTTCCCTTATAGAGGATGTGAATCTCTTTATACTCTAAGAGTATCCCTATTTATATAATTTGTATATAATTTGTACATAGTTTTCCCTTGTTCCTTTCTCCATGTTTACATTCCCTGTTCAATGTAAAAACTCGATGTAACTTGTTACATTCTTGTATGTTCTGTTCAAATGTAAACCTCACTGATTATAATAGTGCGGTATATAAGAAAAATAAATAAATAAATAAAATAAATAAATACTGTGCAGGAAGTCCCAAAAGATTAAATTAGACTTACTTGCTAATTGTAGTTCCTGGAGGAACTCCAGTCTGGTCCTGGAATCTCTGGGTTGTCAACCTCCTCTAGCAGCTTTGGAGACTGAGAAACTTCACTCCTGTGATGTCATCGGTATATAAGGCCTAGCACCTCCTCCATTCACCAGTTTACCTATTGACAAAGCAGACTCACCGGAGCAACAAGTAAGCAGGGAAATACAGCACCAAAATAACCGCTGCACTGAACTATAAAGGCCTGCCGGTCCAACTATGAACAAGAAGGTTAAACAGAAAGATACCCACTAAGTACTTTCCGTATGCCTTGAGCTCCCCCCTTCACCCCCGTGCCAACAAGGCACAGAACACTACTCTTTTCCAGGGGAGAACCCATGCCATCCTGACCCCCGCCCCCCCCAAAAAAATGAAAGTACTGCTTACCAGTAAAACCAGCTCCTGCTTCAGGCCACAGCGCAGAAAAGAACCCGGGCGGGATACGGGACCAGACTGGAGTTCCTCCAGGAACTACAATTAGCAGGTAAGTCTAAATTAATCTTCCTGATCGTCCCTCCAGTCTGGTCCCGGAATCTCTGGGGATGTACCAGAGCAGTAAACACAATTAACGGGAGGGACCTGCCAGCCCGGCCTGAAGCACTGCCGAGCCAAAACAGGTGTCCCTGGTCGCCTGAACATCCAGACGGTAATGCTTCACAAAGGTATGCAGAGACGACCACGTTGCCGCCTTACAGATTTCCACTGCTGGCACCAAACTACATTCTGCCCAAGACGCTGCTTGCACTCTTGCGGAATGAGCTCGCAGCCTATCGGGAACCGGGCAACCCCGCAAGAGGTATGCCGAAGCGATAGCTTCTTTCACCCATCGCGCAATCGAGCCCTTGGAAGCCGCCTCCCCTTTCCTAGCCCCTGCAAACAGCACAAACAGCCTGTCGGACTTACGGAACGACGCTGTACGCGAAACATACTTCCGCAACGCCCTACGAATATCTAAGTGATGAAGGCGCTCCGCTACCTGACCCTTACCTTTTTCGCGAAAAACCGGCAAGGACACCACTTGATTCAAATGGAAGGCCGACACCACCTTCGGCAGGAACGACGGAACGGGCCGCAACACCACCTTAGAATCACTGAAAGACAGAAAAGGTTCCCTACAAGACAGCGCCTGCAACTCGGAAACCCGTCGGGCCGAAGCCACGGCCACCAAGAACACCACCTTCAGGGTAAGGTCCTTCAAGGACGCATCCGCTAAAGGCTCAAACGGCGCCCTCGCCAAGGCGTCCAAGACCAACGGCAAATCCCACGCCGGGACCAAGTGCCGGCGCGGCGGCCGAAGCAGAGCGACCCGCTCGCAAGAAACGCTTCACATCCGCATGAGCCCCCAGAGCGATACCGCGCACCTTGCCTCTATAGCAGGATAACGCTGCCAACTGCACTTTCAAGGACGCCGCAGCTAGGCCCTTCTGAAACCCATCCTGCAAGAAGGCCAGCACCTGCGGAACCGAAGCCCGCAGGGGAACGCAGTTGTCCGCGCACCAAGCCTCGAAAACGCGCCACACCCGGACATATGCCAATGAAGTAGATCGCCTCCGCGCTTTCAGAAAAGTAGCAATCACTGCCCCCGAATAGCCTTGCGCCCTCAACCTACCCGCTCAAGAGCCAGGCCATAAGCGAGAATCGATCCACCTGAGGCATGCAAAGAGGACCCTGAGTGAGAAGATCCCTGCGACAGGGAAGCCTCCAAGGCTGTCCCACCAGGAGCCTGACCAAGTCCGCGTACCACGGCCTCCTCGGCCAATCCGGCGCAATCAAAATCACTCGCCCTTTGTGTCGTTCTATGCGCTGAACCACCCGACCGATCAACACCCACGGTGGAAAGACGTACAGCAGCTGCTCCTCCGGCCACTTTTGAACGAGGGTGTCCAGTCCTTCTGCCATCCGCTCCCTTCGCCTGCTGAAGAACCGATCCACTTTTGCCGACTGAAAAGTCGCCATGAGGTCCATCACTGGGCGACCCCAGCGCTCCACCAGCCGCGCAAACACCTCGGGATGAAGAACCCATTCCCCCGGGTCCACTTTCACTCGACTCAGAAAATCGGCCTCCACATTGTCCACCCCTGCGACATGTGCCGCCGACAAGGCCTCGAGATGCTGTTCCGCCCACTCGAACAAACTCTCCGCTTCGTCCTCGAGCGCCACGCTGCTGGTGCCGCCTTGACAATTTACATAAGCCACCGCCGTGGCGTTGTCCGAGAACACCCGAATGGCTTCTCCCTGAACCCAAGGGGTCAAGTCTCGCAGCGCCAGCACTACAGCCCGCAGTTCCAAGCGGTTGATCGACCATGCCTTCTCCAGGTCGGACCACTGGCCCTGAACCAGGCGACCTTGGCAATGGGCACCCCAGCCGTAGAGACTGGCATCGGTCGTCAGGGAAATCCAAGCCGGAGCTTCCAGTGACATCCCTTTTTCCAGAATCCCTGGCCGCAGCCACCAACCTAAAGCCAGACGAACCTTTGGAGGGCAGGGCAACTTCTGCCCCAGCGAATCTCTTTGATGTGACCACCTCCTCAACAGAGCTCTTTGCAACGGCCGCATGTGATCCCGCGCCCATGGCACCAGCTCCAAAGTCGCCGCCATTGTCCCCAACACCTGCAGATACTCCCAGGCCGTGGGGCAATGTAGCCCGAGAAAACGGCTTACCAACTGACGGAGGCCGAGAATCCTTTGCTGAGGCAGAAAAACACGCCCCACGCTCGTATCGAAACGCGCGCCGAGGTACTCCAGGTTCTGAGACGGGACCAACTTGCTCTTTGCCACATTGACTACCCAGCCGAGGCTCTGCAACAGATCTATCACTTTTGCCGTAGCCGAGACACTCTCCTCTCGGGACTTCGCTCGGATTAACCAATCGTCGAGATACGGGTGTACCAAGACCCCGTTCTTCCGTAATGCCGCTGCCACCACCACCATGACCTTGGTGAAGGTGCGGGGCACCGTTGCCAGGCCAAAGGGAAGCGCCTGGAACTGGAAATGCCCCATCGGCACCGCAAACCTGAGGAACTTCTGGTGCTCCTTACGGATCGGAATGTGCAGATACGCCTCCGACAGGTCCAGGGACGTCAGAAACCCCCCCTTTCGCACCGCAACAATGACGGACCGGAGGGTCTCCATCCGAAAATGAGAAACGCGAAGACAGCGGTTCACCCTTTTTAAATCCAGGATGGGCCGCCATGTTCCCTCCTTTTTTGGGACCACGAAATAGATGGAGTATCGACCGCAGCCTAACTGGTCGGCCGGAACCGGGACAATAGCCCTGAGACGCAGGAGCCTCTGTACCGTGTCCCGCACTGCCTTGCGTTTTGCCACAGCGTTGCACGGCGACCGCACGAAAGAGTCGGACACCGGACGCAGCAGCTCCAATGCATAACCTTCTCGCACCACTTACAAGACCCACTGATCGGACGTGAGTCGGGTCCAGGCAGGATAGAACTCCCGTAGCCGAACCCCCACGGGAACCAACTCCCCCTGGACCCCCTGACTTCATTGTGACTTTTTGAAAGTGGAGGACGAGGACGCAGGGGCAAATCCCCTGGAAGCTCCTCGAAACCCCCGAAAGCTATGGGACCGAGCAGAGAAACGTCCCCTTAGCGTTAGCCCTGCACGCGGAGGATTGAAGCGACGAAAATCCCGCTGCTGCCCCCGAGGCCCGGGAGCCGAACGGCCCTGCTCCTGCTTGTCCTCGGGCAACCTACCACCTTTAGATTCTCCTAAATCCTTCACCAACTTGTCTAAATCCTCTCCAAAGAGTAGCTTACCCCGAAACAGAAGCCTACTCAACCGCGCCTTGGAAGACCCATCAGCCGCCCAGTTGCGCAGCCACAGGCAGCGTCGCCCCACGACCACAGAAGCCATACTTTTCGATAAGCCGCGGATCAAATCATAATGAACGTCGGCGAGATACGCCGCCCCAGACTCCAATCGGGACGCCTCCTCGGACACCTCGACCGCGTTGTCACTCTGGACTCGCTGCACCCAGCGCAAACAGGCACGAGCCACCCAAGCCCCACAAATAGCCGCCTGTAAGGATAAGGCATTAGCCTCAAAGACCTGCTTCAGCAAGGTCTCCAATTTATGGTCTTGAACATCTTTCAGTGCCGCAGACCCTTCAACGGGGATAGTAGTGGAGTGGAGTGGAGGAGTGGCCTAGTGGTTGGGGCAAGGTACTTCAGGCCGGAAGGTTGGGGGTTCAAATCCCACTAGAGGACAGTAACCTTGGGCCGGAAGGACTGGGGTTTCTAGTCCCACAGGTGCTCCTTGTGGTCTTGGGCAAGTCACTTAACCCTCCATAGCCCATGTTCCCTGTAAAATAGTTATCTCCAAGTTATAATGCCCTGTTCAATGTAATTTCAGTTTGTTCAATGTAAACCGCACTGATGCAGAATAGCGCGGTATATAAGAGAATGTAAATAAATAAATAAAAAATAAAAATAGTAATTTTCTTAGTCACAGCTGACACAGCCGCATCCACTCTCGGGGCCTTAAATAATTCCCTATCCTGATCCAGCAGAGGGTACAGCCGTGCCATAACCCTAGCTCCCTTAAGGGCGGCTTCAGGCATATCCCACTCCTCCTGAATCATCTCCTTAAATACTCTGTGCACTGGGAAGGCCCTCTGAGTCCTCCGAACCGCCTGGAGCAGAGGATCCTCCGCCGGCGTCGACTCAGGCATGTTAAGCGCCTTGAGCGACTCCGCAATAAGCGCCGGTAGTTCTTCCCTCTGGAACACCCGAACTACGCGTGCCTGATCTTCCTGCTCTCTAATCTCACCTTCCTCTAGATCCCCTAGATCCCCGTCCATATCCGCCACTTCCGACCGCACGTCTTCTGACACCACAGACGGATCCAGGAGATCCTTCTCCAACCTAGGCGCCTTAGCACACACGCCCGACTCCTCCGCCCCTAAGAAGGAACTGGGTCTCTTCTGCCCCAGGCCAGCCCCGGATGTACTCGCCATAGGCACTCCCTGAGAGCCCGCCAAAGATCTCTGGAGCAGAGCCATGAAGTCCGTTGAAAAAATAGACGCCAAACTGCCCATCACCGGCTGCTGAGCAACCTGGAGCTCTGGCCCTGAAGCTGCGCTGGGCCCCGGCTCCACAGCCACCAGGGAGGGGAGAAGGGCTTCCACCACCTCCTCCCCCCTGTTCTGCTCATCCCCTTCGGGGACGGGGACTAACTCCCTGGCCTCCAATTCTGGAGCACAGCCCCTACAGACGCCGTCCTGTGAGACGGAACTCCTCTTAGCCCCACATAAGAGGCAGAGCTGTTTTGATGGCATACTGAAAAAAGGAGAAGCACGCAGCAAGTGCCCCCCCCCCCCCCAAATTTTTTTTTTTTTTTTTACTTTTGAATTGTAATCGCTTCAGAATCGCTCCCCCAGCCGATTCCCGAAGAAACCAACGCAAAACGAGGCTCAGAACGCAAGATACGGGCCGACAAAGCCCGGCACTTTAAAACGGCGATTTTCCCGCTTCAAACACACGCAGTCCAGCCTGCACCCGTAGAGCCGTCGATTCCCGCTGAAAAAGATCGCTTACCTCAGGAGAGCGTTGAAGCAGAAAGGCAGGAGTTACCACTGCTCCTGTTAGCACCTCCGCAGACTCTGCAAATCAAGGCAGACCCCAAGGCCCAAGACCGGGAAATCACTGCCGAATGCAGACCACAGCTCTAAGCGCCGGCAGGCAAAGCTTCTGCACGCGCTGAGCTCCGCGGCCCTCCGGATCCTGTCCCCACTCAGCGGGAAGGTAAGCCGGGTGCCGGTCCTCTCTCCTCCCGGTTCATAAACAAAAAACAAAAACAAAAAACCCCGACTCTGCTGACAGCCCCAACAGGAAAGAAGGAGGAAGGCAGAGGACCTCAGGGCAGAGGAAAGTAGCTCACCCCCCATCCTGCAGGCAGGGAAATGTCCAATTAGCTTTCCTATGCGCCCCCTTTTTTTTTTTTTTTATTGGTGTCTAATTGAAAATCCTAACACTCTATTCCTGCTCCCTACTCAATCGTTTCTCAAGTGAGCCCCAAAATCTCTGGGCTCACCACCCTTCCAGCTGCTTTGGAGACTGATAAACTGGTGAATGGAGGAGGTGCCAGGCCTTATATACCAATGACATCACAGGAGTGAAGTTTCTCAGTCTCCAAAGCTGCTAGAAGAGGTTGACAACCCAGAGATTCCGGGACCAGACTGGAGGGACGATCAGGAACTCCTTTTTTTTTTTTTTTAAACACAAAATAAACTCTCTGAGCAGAAATAACCAAAAACACACTCCGTTAGCACTGAAAAATAGGCTTCCCGCTCTAAGGAGAAAACTGCTACAGGGCCTGTTGAGCCGTTAGCGTTTCCCGCCTAAACACCCCGCGAAGAGGAAAGAGAACTGCCGCCTTACCTTTGTGGCGCCTGCATCGTGCTAGCACAGATCTGCTCCGTTCAACCAACGGCACTAGCTACCTCGCTGGGAACTGGAGAATGAGGGCAGGAAGAAGTGCTTTCCCCCACGGAGCTCCTGCGCAGCTGCCACACCGCTGAATGTCCGAGGGAGCTAAGTCAGACACCGAAAGCAGCGCAGGCTTTCTATGTGCATGCGGTCGTTGCTCTGAGCACCCGAACTAACTGCTGACAGTGTCGGGGCCAAGAAACCGCAATGGTAACTGCGACCGCTGCCGTTGCCCGGCAGCTCTTCACAGCGCAAAACAGGCAAGTCTTCTGTATGCGCTGACTGTCTGAACTGAGAAAGTCTTCCCGAATCCGGGTCTTGTACCTCACAGTGAAACAGCTCGAGGGATCGCAGTACCCTTTGCCTTCTGTAACCGTACTGAGGAGGGGAGGGGGGAGGGAGGAGAGGAGAAAGAGAGAAAGTAGAGTTAAAGAATGAGGAAAAGCCTCAATACTCCTACTCTCCCGCTTAGAAATTAGCCCTTCTTATACCCTACAATCCTAACTAACACTCCTTAATTGTCTCTCTGTGGAGCCCTCCTGGCTCCGCTAATCTCCAGCTGCTTGGAGACTGATTTACTGGGTTGAGGAGGCGGATAGCACAGTTACTTACCTATAACAGGTGATCTCCGGAACAGCAGGAATTAGTCTTCACACATGGGAGACGTCGCCGACGGAGCCCGCACGGGAATGCTCCCCAGCATCCAATCAGAAGGCCTTTGGGAGCATACCCCGCGCCTGCGCGGTGGCTTCCCGCCCTTCCTACTGCCTCTCCCCAGTTGAGTTTCATAGCTGAGCCAGAAGGAGAGGAGAGGAAGGAATAGATACAAAAAAGAGATACAACTCCTAGGGGAGGTGGGCGGGTTGTGAAGACTAATTCCTGCTGTTCCGGAGATCACCTGTTACAGGTAAGTAACTGTGCTATCTCCAGGAACAAGCAGGAATGAGTCTTCACACGTGGGGACTCCCTAGCTTAGGATGCCCGGGGAGGTCCCATAAGCGCAGTCCAGGACGGGATGGCATTCGCCCAGCCTAAATCCCCGGCATCCCCTGAGGGATGGAGGGCAGGAGTTGAATAGAGGAACAGCGAATCTACAGACTACAGAGGGAGTCTTTAGAGTGCAGAACAGGTAACATTAAGATACAGCAAAAAAAAAACCAGGCTATGGGAAGAGTAGCCAGAAGGATGCACAAATAGTATCAGTAAGCATTTAATGAGTAAATGCCCTAGTACCATGTAGAGCTTACCAGCCACTAAGTTTTAATGAAGTAATGGTGTGGAACCCCGTAGGGCTTACCTACCGGGTTGCCGGAAGCAGACCTGTGGTGAAGGCACCGTAGACGCAGTAGCGAAGTCGTCAAGGAAACTTCGCCGCAGCGAGGAGGAAGCTCCAAATCCAGAAGGCTAGGAGATCCAGGCGTCAGCTGGGTCAGGAGAGAGACGGCAGGTCTTCCAGGAGGCTTAGTGCAAGCTGAGCACTCCCTTAGGAGTAGAGTCCAGAACTCAGAGGACTAACAGTAGAAGACTGGCCAAAGCGGTACATATCGTTGTGCTTGTTTGTTATTTGCATTGAATATACAATAAAACAGAATTAAACATAGAAGACTGGCCAAACCAGAGAGCCCATTCTGGAGAAGAGTAGGGGTGCACCCCGGAGCAGAAGGAGTACACAGGCTACCCTAGGGGTCCGAACCCCCGGGAGGACCTAACTGAAAAGGAGCTGTAGACTCCACAGTGGTAGAGTACCACCAGTCCGCGGCCCGATCGAGGAATAGGCAGGCGGACTGGCCGGACCCCAGGGGGGGGGGCGTGAGTACCGGCCATAGGGAAAAAGGCGGTATAGCACAGGTACTGCGGGCATCCCCCCAATATGCGCCTATCGCACAGGAGATATCTAGTATATCTAAGCCAGTGGGCATGAGGGCGCCCAATCCGGTACTAATGCAGGTATGTCGAGGGGCCTACCTCCCTGCGCATCACCCTGGTAAGGCGGATCTGCCATCGATCCACAGAGCGTCCACCTGGAAGGTGGCAGCAAGATCCGTCAGTAGAGGGATCTATTCCAGAGGACAAGGGCAGATCGGCGAACCAACAGCGCGGTAGCGTGGGGGACAGGGGATAGCATCAGTCTGGTAGAACGCCACAGGGGCTGGAGGCCCTATATGTGTCCCCAGGACCTGCACGCAGAAACCCGCCCCCTCCCCACCCCCCGCACAGACGGGGGACAGGAAGGTAATTCCGGTACGGAAGCAATCAGCAGGGGGATACTGGCTGAGAAGGGTTCGGAGACGTACCGAAGGGTAATAAGTTGGCCATAGCTATCACGGAATAGAGGTGGTCTCCCTACCAACGGAAGGAGAATACCCGAACCCCTAGATAAGCCTCCGAACCATTTGCAACTGAACGAGCCCCCGAGCAGAGCTCAATTTTTAAACGTCCGATAAGAGGGTTAAGTGCAGGCAGCCGCCTGCCTGAGCCTAAAAATGCTTAGAAGGAGAGTCCTGGCGCGGGCCCGGGGGCATCAACCCGGGGTGAGAGGCCCCTTGCCTGGGCGCGCCTGGAGGGTGGGCGGAGGTCTGATATTTCCTCTTCCTAGAGAGGCGTTAACCGCCGCCGTGGGGCTGGGCCCTAGGCTGACTGCTAACCCTGGGAAGGTTAGCGAAGCACTGTGTGACCTGACGCAAGGCTTCGCTGTTGAAGAGGTGATCTCCGTCGCAGGGAGAATTACCCAGGTTGTGCTGTGCCCGTCTACACAACTCGGACGCCTGCAGCCATGCTGTACGGCGTGCTCTAATGGCAACAGCAGAAGCTCTGCTGACCGACTGGAAGGAGTCCAGCGAAGCACGAGAAAGGAACCCGGAGATATTCCTGCAGTGATAAAGGAGCAGGGAATATTCAAAGGCCTTGGTCGCCGATACGAAGAGGGATAACCAAGACAACCTCTCGGTGACCTCCTGCAGCGACAGACTCATATAAAATATATATGAGATAATTCTGGCCGTCAGCATAGACGTCTGGAAAGCTTGACGTCCTAGAGTATCTAGCGTCTTTGAGGCGCGGCCTGGGGGGCGAGAAGCATGCTTCTCCTTGCTTCCGGCCTTCCTCAGCGCCGATTCCACCACAATGGACCGATGTGGAAGCTGGTGATGCCGAAAACCTGGGGACGGAGGCACCCGGTAAAGAGCCTGCATCGCAGTCGACGGTGCCGGAACCCTCAAAGGCGACAGCCAAGCCCCCAGCAGGAGATCCTGCAGGGAGGGATGCAGAGGAAGCATCACGGCTGCCTGTTCCTCATGGCCCGGGCTCGGGCTCGGGCTCGGGCCCGGGGTAGGGATGGCCAGCAAGTCCGCCATGTCAAGGAGGAAATCCTGAAAAGGTGGCTCTGCCGGAGGAGTTATGGTGGGGGAGGCTGCCAGGGCACACAGAGGCCGCTCTGGCCGATGCCCGCTAGGCATAGGAGGGGACCAACCGCCCCGGATCGGGGCAGTCCCCATGGCGTCGTCGGCTCCTGGGATTGATTCCAAACTAGGCATCGAAGGGGTCGATGGCACCGACAGCGCCGCAGGAATCGGCCTCCGCCCCGAACCCGGGGGTGGCGCTGCTCCCTGCGATCGAAGCGGTTCCGCGGCCGCCGGAGGGCAGGGGCCAGCGGTCTCCGCTCTGCATCGCGGGAAGGGACAGGGACCGATCCCGAGACGTGTAGTGTCCAAGCTTTCAAGGCTGGATACCGACTCCAGGCTGGGCATCAAACCGAGCGAGGAGATCGACTCCCTTCCAGAGGGCCCCGGCGGGGGCGACCGTGCTGGTGGTGGAAAACCCGGAGCGCGGATCAGAACCGTGCCGATCGGTGCCGCGAGCATCACGGGTCCCTGAGGGCGGAGCTCGGTGGAGAGGGGGTCATCCGACGCCGGCGCCGATGTCGATCGGCGGGCACTGCCCGAAGCCGGGCTCCCTCTCACACCTGTTCGACTCGGAGAGAAACCCTACCGGGGCATACGGCCCGTCCCCGAGGGGACCCCGGTCACCCGACGACGAGTCCCTGCGGGGGTGCAAAGCCCCTGCGCCGATTTCGGTGTACCGTTGCGGGGCGGCGCAGATCCAGATCGGATCGAAGCGGTCGAAGGCCCCAAGGCCCCTTTCTCTAGGAAAAAACGGGGCCCTCGACGGCCGCGTCGATGCCGGGGAGTCGTCCGAGCGCTGGCCGAACACCCCGAGGTCCCCGGGGAAGGTCGATGGCGGCCCCTCGTGCTCGACGCCCCTGCCGTCGCCGGCGGAGCAGCGCCGCTCGAACCCGGTACCACCCTTGCGCAGGGCTGGGAAAACGGCGACCCGGTGCGGGTCGAAGCGAGCGGCCCCGAGGGAAGGGAGGCCCGATGACCATCCCCGGCGCGGGGCGGAACCACCGATGCCCGCGCGCTCGAAGCGGATACTACCCCCGCGCATGACCTGAACGTAGGGCCGTCAGACCGTGTCGAGTCGATCGGCCCCCAAGGTAGGGAGGACAGCGGCCGGCGATCCACGGTGGGGAGCGGGTCACTCGACGCCGACGGGTCGGCACCGCCCATGGCGGATACCGGCCCTCTAGGAAGGCCATACCGGCGCGAGTCGGTCGGCCCCGGAGGCGCCGAGGACCTCAGCCGCCAATCCCCGGTGAGGAGCGGAACGCTTGACGCCGACGCCGAGGGGTCGGTACCGCCCGAAGCGGGCACCGCCCACGCGCATGGCAGGGATGGAGGAACGCCAGACTGGACCGAGTCGATCGGCCCCGGAGGCGCCGAGGACAGCAGCTGACGATCCTCGGTGAGGAGCGGAGCGCTCGACACCGACGGCTCAGTACCGCCCGAAGCGGCTACCACGCCCGAGCATGGCTTGGATGTAGGGATGTCAGACCTGGTCGAGCCAGTCGGCCCCGAAGGCGCCGAGGACACCGGCTGACGATCCCTGGCGAAGAGTGGAACACTCGACGCCGATGCCGGGGAATCGGCACCACTTGAGGCGGGTACCTCCCTCGGGCATAGCTCGGGAATGTTCTGTGAGGAACGAACCTCAGGAACATCCCGAAACCCCATAAATGCTTTGGAGCCCGAGGACTCCCGCCGGGGTATATCAGCCAAGGAGGACTTGAGGGGTTGGCCGGAGCCGTCGCCATGCCTCGCATGAGACTTGCCCCTCAAGACTCGGCTAGTCTTAACAGACTATTGTGTGGTTACCTGATCCTGGAGAGAAGAACAACCTGACGACCGCGCCTTGGGCGCGAAGACGTCATCGAGGGATACCCGAAAGAGGGAGGGTCTTCTGCTGACACTGCAGCCCGGGGAATCCGGGAAAGAGGGGTCAGGCCCCACACAGGAGAGGCACCAGGCATTGGAGTCCACGTGGAAAAAGGAGTCCCCACCATGAGGCTGGGGGGAAGAAGGCTCCATGCCCCGGTCCTCAGCGCCCGGAGGGGGCGATGAAAATTAAAGGAAAATAAAGAAGGGGGGGGCACGGAGGTGCCACCATCGGCGGGAAAGCCGCGACTACAGAAAAACGGAAAAAAATTTCTGCGGTGGCAGGAGGGACGTCCTGCCTGCTCCGCGGAAAACGAAAAACTGGGGAGAGGCAGTAGGAAGGGCGGGAAGCCACCGCGCAGGCGCGGGGTATGCTCCCAAAGGCCTTCTGATTGGATGCTGGGGAGCATTCCCGTGCGGGCTCCGTCGGCGATGTCTCCCACGTGTGAAGACTCATTCCTGCTTGTTCCTGGAGATCCTGGGAGTATATATCACTCTCATCACAAGAAAGTTGATGTGTCTCAGTCTCCAAGCTGCTGTGAGAGATGCGGAACCCAGAAGTTGGGACTAGACTGGAGAGACGTCAAGGAAAAAGTAATTAGTCCTTACCTGCTAATTAGTGTTCCTGAAGGAACTCCAGTCCAGCCCCTTTACTCTCGGGTTGCGCAACCCTTCCAGCAGCTTGGAGGCTGAGCCCATCATCGTTTTGATGATGGTGTGGTATAAATACCACTGGCACCGCCCATAGGCACCAGTAATCTGATGAAAAAGCAGTCCTGATAGGCACCCATCACTATGATGCGTAAAACAAACAAAACCCAAAGAAACAGGAAACCAAAAGTTTTTTTTTTTTTTAAACAGAAAGAACAGTGGTAAGGGAGGGGAGGGAAGGAGAATGCTTACTCGGGGCCGACCCAGCCTTTACTCACTCCTCCCCGTACCTCCCTAGCCCGTAGCCCCGCCGCTGGGGCTCCTCCGACCGGAGATTTCCGCTTCTACTCCGCTCCGTTCACCGACTTCGGTCCTTTATTCCATTCTGAACACTAGAAACCGAACCTGGGCGGGATCAGGGACTGGACTGGAGTTCCTTCAGGAACACTAATTAGCAGGTAAGGACTAATTACTTTTTCCTTAGCAGAACTCCAGTCCAGTCCCTTTACTCTCGGGGTGTAACAGAGCAGTTCAAACCTGGGTGGGGTTCGCCAACCCGGACCGAAGTACCGCACCCGCAAACCTGGTGTCTGCTCTTCTCTGGACATCCAGTCTGTAGTGCTTGGAAAAGGTATGCAGAGAGGACCAGGTGGCCGCTTTACAGATGTCTAGCGGTGGAACCAAGCTATGCTCTGCCCAGGAGGCCGACTGCGCTCGAGTTGAATGCGCGCGAAGACCTGTTGGGACCTGCCTCCCCTTGAGAATGTAGGCCGAGGCAATGGTCTCCCTGATCCACCTAGAAATGGAAGCTTTGGCCGCTGCTTCCCCCTTGTGCGGCCCTCCAAATTGAACGAAAAGCCGTTCAGACTTGCGGAAGGATGCTGTGCGTGAGAGATAACGTCTCAGCACTCTATGCAAATCTAGTAGACGCAGTTTGGTACTCTCCCCTTCCTGTGCTTCTCCCGCGAAGGACGGGAGCGAAACTGTTTGGTTCATATGAAAGGGAGAGGAGACCTTGGGTAGGAAGGAAGGAACCGTCCGCAAGACCACCTTATCCTTGAAAAAAGAAAGGAAGGGAGGTCGAGAAGAGAGAGCTTGGAGTTCCGAGACCCTCCTAGCCGAACAAATAGCTACCAAAAATACCGTCTTCAGGGTCAAGTCCTTTAGGGAGGAACTCCTTGCTGGCTCAAAGGGCTCCCTGGTTAGGGAATCCAAAACCAGGTTTAAGTCCCAAGGGGGAATCACTGATCTTTGCTGAGGCCGTAAGCGCTTGACCGCCCTCAGGAATCTACCCACATCAGCGTGGTCTCCTAGAGACTTGCATTCCCCTATAACAAGAAATGGCCGCTAGCTGAACTCGCAACGAGCTGTGAGCCAAACCTTTCTCGAAGCCTGCTTGTAGGAACTCTAACACCTCCGGAACTGAGGCTTCTAAGGGTTTCTTATGGAGATCCGCGCACCACACCTCGAATATGCGCCAAACCCTGATATAGGAAAGGCAGGTCGAGCGTTTCCGAGCGTTCAGCAGGGTCGAAATTACCGAAGCCGAGTAACCTCGCTTCACGAGCCGCACCCTCTCAAGGGCCAAGCCGTAAGCGAGAATCGATGCACGTGGGGCATGAGTACTGGACCCTGCCATAGCAAATCCTTTCTGTTGGGGAGCCTCCAAGGGCGATGAGCCGTTAGCCTCACCAGGTCTGCATACCATGGGCGACGAGGCCAATCCGGAGCTATGAGGATTACCAGACCTGGATGGGCCTCTATTCGTCTTAGAACTCTCCCTATGAGGGCCCAGGGCGGGAACACATACAGGAGACCTTCCGAAGGCCACTTCTGGACCAGGGCATCCAAGCCTTCTGACATCCTTTCCTTTCTTCGACTGAAGAACCGGCTTGCTTTGGATGTTTCGTAGCGTGCCATGAGGTCCATGATCGGTGCTCCCCAAAGGGCTACCACTTGGTCGAACACTTCCTGCGCTAGCTCCCATTCCCCGTGGTCTATCTTGTGTCTGCTGAGGTAATCGGCGGACAGATTTTCTGCTCCCGCCACGTGCTGAGCTGACAGGTCCAATAGGTGTGCTTCGGCCCACTGTAAGAGGCTGCATGCCTCCTTCTCCAGCAGGGGGCTGCTCGTCCCCCCTTGGCGGTTGATGTAGGCCACCGTGGTGACATTGTCCGAGAGGACGCGGACTGCCTTTTGCCGAACCAAGGGCTCGAGAGCTCTGAGTGCCAGCGCCACTGCCCTCAGCTCTAGCCTGTTGATGGACCACCGAGCTTCCCTCGGGGTCCAGCTCCCCTGTGCGAACTGGCCCTCGCAATGAGCACCCCAGCCTGCGAGACTTGCATCCGTCGTCAACTGTATCCATTGGGGTGGATCGAGAGGCATCCCGCATCCTAGGTTCCTTGGACACTCCCACCAGAGGAGAGTCCTCCTGATCTGAAGAGGACAGGGCAGCTGCATGGATAAGGGATGATGCTGAGGAGACCAACGTCGTAACAACGCGCGTTGAAGGGGTCGCATATGTGCCTTGGCCCACGGTACTACCTCTATCGCTGCCGCCATGGTGCCCAACAGCTGAAGGTAATGCCAGGCGGTAGGGATCCGTCTTGAAATGAAGCGAGAGACCAGGCTTTTCAGATCTCGTAACCTCTGTTCCGACAGGAAGACCCTTCCACTCCTTGTGTCGAACCTTGCTCCGAGGTAATCGATCTCCTGCGAGGAAATTAATCTGCTCTTTGCCCGGTTGATGACCCAACCCAACTCCTCCAGGAATTCCACCACTCGGGCTGTAGCTGTACGACTCTCCCTCTCCGATTTTGCCCGAATCAGCCAATCGTCCAGGTATGGATGTACTAGAATCCCCTCTTTGCGAAGGGCCGCGGCTACCACTACCATTACCTTGGTGAATGTCCTGGGGGCTGTTGCTAGGCCAAAGGGAAGAGCCTGGAACTGGAAATGACCCCTCGGCACTGCAAATCTCAGGAACTGCTGATGAGATTTTCGTACCGGGATATGTAAGTATGCTTCCGTCAAGTCTAGTGATGTCAGAAACTCCCCCTGTCTTACCGCTGCAATGACCGACCTCAGGGTTTCCATTCGAAAATGAGGAACCGAGAGGCAGCGATTGACTTGCTTTAAGTCCAGGATTGGACGGAAGGACCCTTCTTTCTTTGGTACCACAAAATAGATCGAGTATCGACCGGAACCGTATTGGTCTCTCGGGACAGGAGTCACCGCTCCCAACTCGATCAGCCTTGAAAGAGTGTCTTCTATTGCTGCTCTCTTTTCTGGAGAGCCACAGGGAGACTGCATAAAGGCTGGGGGAACTTGCTTTGTGAATTCGAGAGCATAACCCTCTCTGATTACTTCCAGTACCCAATGATCCGATGTGACTCGGGCCCAGGCGGGAAGGAACTGCCTTAACCGACCCCCCACCAGCAGGCCTTTCTCCTGGGCCCCCGCAGTTTCATTGTGGTTTCCTAGGACCTGAGGATGAGGAGGAAGCTCCAAAACCTCTTCCAGCTCCTCGAAACCCTCGGAAGCCTTGCCCTCTAGGTGAGGGGCGACCCCTAGGAAAAAAATTCTGTCTGGTCGACCGGAACCTAAGAAAATTCCTCGGCTGGTTGCAAGCTGGAACCGTCGAACGGTTTTGCTTAGGTCTATCTTCCGGGAGTCTACCTCCCTTAGACTCACCAAGATCTTTCACCAACTTTTCCAGGTCTTCACCAAACAGCAGCTTCCCCTTGAAGGGGAGGCGACTCAGGCGAGCCTTCGAGGAGGGGTCCGCCGCCCAATTGCGCAGCCACAGATATATCCTGGCTGCTACCACCGAGGCCATATTTTTTGCTAGACTCCTAATAAGGTCGTACTGGCTATCTGCTAGAAAGGCGGAACCCGACTCTAAGCGCGCAGCACTAGCCTGCGCGTCGGTAGAGACGCCATCCGTTAGTTGGAGTTGTTGAGCCCACCTCAGGCAGGCTCTTGCTACCCACGCTCCTGACACTGAGGCCTGCAGGGCGAGGGCACTAACATCAAAGACTTGCTTCAGCAGAGAGTCCAGCTTTCTATCCTGACTATCTTTAAGCGCTGCGCTGCCCTCGACCGGAATGGTCGTCTTCTTTGTCACCGCTGAAACCGCCGCGTCTACCCTTGGGGACTTCAGCAGATCCTTGTCAGTTTCCGGTAAAGGGTACAAGCGAGACATGGCCCTCACCCCCCTTAAACTGGACTCTGGTTGATTCCACTCTTCCTGGATCATCTGGCGTACCACCCTGTGGACCGGAAAGACTTTCTGAGTTTTTCTGACGGCTTGAATCAAAGGATCCTCTAACGCTTCTTCCTCTGCAGGGATGTCTGATGCCATATTGAGCACCTTCAGAGATTCATTAATTAAGGCTGGGAGCTCCTCCCGACGAAATACTCTAACTATTCGGGAATGCTCTTCCTCTGGGATCTCCCCCTCCTCAAGCTCTTCCTCTTCCTCCCCCACTTCTCTGTCTGATCCCTCCTCATCCGGAGTGATCGGAGATGGAGACGTGAGAGGTTCTTCGCTCATTAGTCTAGAGCGCTTGGGAGGGGCTCCGGGGTCATGGGAGCTTGTCTTGCCTGGACTGGGCCGGCTACCTTCTTTCAGCAGCGTCGGCTCCATGAGTCCCTGCTGACGCATACAATAAGCTTTGTGCAACAGAAGGACAAATTCTGGAGAAAAATGCTCCCAGCCTCCCTCCGCCCCACTGGAAGCAGGGGGAAGGGACTGGGAGGGGCCTGGTAAGGCAGAGGTAGAGGGCGGGGGAGTGGAGGAAGAATCCCCTCCCCCTTCCCGGAGACCTTAAGACCCCTGAGAAGTCAGATCCATGGACAACTGAATTTCCTGCTCCACAGAGGCTGCTTCCGCAGCAGAACCCCGGCAGATCCTGGCTTCAGAATCTGCAATTCTGCGTGTTCCGCAGGACGGGCAACGTAATTTTCCCGTCATTCTTCCTCCTCTATTAATATTATTGTTATATTTGAGACCCCCTAGTGTAAAAAGGAACCAAAGAAAAAAACAAACCTGGCAACCAATGAAAATTAAAAGAAATTAAATGAAAATAAATGAAAGATTCCCCAACCACAAGGAGGAGGGAGGGGGGGTTTTGGGGGGGCCTGACCCCAAGGCTGGACCAGGACCCTGACCAAGCTAAAAAATAAATTTAAATACAACCAAGTGAAATACAGGTCTTTGAACAGTCTGCAATACTTGCGATTTCGCTGCCCCGATGCTCTGCGTGCCGCTGCTCACGCTGGCTGATGCTAGGCTCCACGTGGTAGGCTGCAGCCACGTGGAGTCAGGTCCTGCGGCCGGCGATCTTGTCCTCGCCGCCGGAGCTGGGATCCCCCCTCCGTTGGGGCAATTGCTTCGTCGTTCCGACGCCGCCTCTAGCGCTCAGCCTGGACAGCCGCTGTAAGCACGAGGCGGCAGAGAAGCAGCAAGAGGAGGGTTGTTGTTTCCCGCGCTCAGCCCCCACCGGAGCTTCAGCGCGGTGTTGCCTCTAGCGCTCAGCCCGCCTCGGGGGCTTCGGAGCAAGACAAATGGAAGCGGAGAGGAGGCCGATGATCCGGATGCCGCGACCGCGGGAGGAGAGTGCCCCGAAGCACCCCGCTGCCAAGTAAACCCTCTCCTTCCAAAGGACCCCGGAGAACCGAGGGGGGGGGGGGAGTAAACGAAAAGAAAGAAGCAACAGAGATTTATCAAAAAAAACGCACGGGAGTAAGGAGAACTCCCTCAACTAAGGTAAAAGGAAATTAAAGAAATTAAAGAAAAGCAATAAAAAAGGTATCAAAAAAAAGAACTAAAGACCAGTAAGCTCCCGGCTTACGGTAACCCTCCAGCTGCTTGGAGGCTGAGAATACTGGTGCCTATGGGCGGTGCCAGTGGTATTTATACCACACCATCATCAAAACGATGATGGGCTCAGCCTCCAAGCTGCTGGAAGGGTTGCGCAACCCGAGAATAAAGGGACTGGACTGGAGTTCTGCTAAGGAAGTGTGTTTTTTCAGAAGGGGAGTACTTTGAAGGAGACTGAGTACAATAACTGTCAGTGTTATACTTCTTGTGTTATTATACAAGTTTCAATACTTTTTGATCACACCTCATATCTCACCACTTATAATCCTATTTTATAAAGCACACATGTACTTTACCTTATAAAACAGGCATGAAATATGCATGTGCCAATGCGCATTAACCCCAAGGGAGTTTACAAACTCACCCTCTATGTTTTGATCATTTTATACTTGTCATTTTTTTTTTTCATAACTAATTCTGCTTTTTGTTTTTTTTGTTACTAAAGACGCTAGCTGGTAGCGCCTGTTCTAGCGTGTGCTGCAGGCACGCTGGAACATGCAATGCCAGCTAGCGTGTGGTCATGACAGCGCAGGATGATTCCCATGCTTACTGTGCAACCCACGTTAGAGTCGTGAGTGGGTAGGTTAATGGCAGAGTGTGGGCATGGTGAGCTCAGCACACGGTACTGGATTCACGCTGCATGCTAACTGAATTAGTGTGGGTTCACTAACGCCACCTTAATGGGTGGAATTAAGTGTACATGCACTAACGCGGCATGTTTAAGGGGGAAGTGCTCTGCATTAAATGCTGGGTAAATGCTTTCCACACCCTTGCCAGTTAACACGGTGCTATTGCACCATAGTTTCAGCACTATTAACGCAACACCTCACCGCCCTTTAATAAAAGGTCCCCTTTATGTAGTTCTTTATTGGATAAAAAGCTGTCATTTTGAAAAATCCTGCACACCATTTATGAATTTTACTGTTTTGTCATTTTTGCATATTTTTGATGCATTTTTGTTAGTTGATTGAATTACCCCAGATAAAAATGGTCATATGCTGAAACAGCCATTTCAGGTGATTCTATTAAAATTATATTTTAAATGTTTGCAAAAAAATTGTATATTAGAAAATCTTTTTTGTAATCTGATTCTCTATCCTGCTGTGCTGTTGGTCTGTCAATTGCAGACTGCGCTGGTCTCTCTCTGTTTTTCGTTTTCTAATGAGAATCATCTTAATCTATTATATTTTTTTATCTTGCTCTGCATACTCACATCTCTGGTTGGAGACACCCTCCAGATACCCCCTGGAAGTTCAGGCCATGCTTCTCCCTCCTGTACAGTTTTACAGGCAGCCAGTCTGTGACGTACTTGTTTTATGGCTTTGCTAAGCTGAGAAGTAACAACCACACAAATGATTAGTAAATATTATAAA
Source organism: Ichthyophis bannanicus (assembly GCA_033557465.1). Lineage (NCBI taxonomy): Eukaryota > Metazoa > Chordata > Amphibia > Gymnophiona > Ichthyophiidae > Ichthyophis > Ichthyophis bannanicus. The sequence continues at coordinate 648,846,917 of CM066032.1, forward strand.
ATTCTATTTAAAAAAAGTTTACAATTGAATATCATCATATTAGACAAATCCATATATCCCATTAACAAAAGAGAGCAGGCCACTGGTACTTGAAGCTTACTTTATAAATTATTTTCAGAATCTCTTCCAAACGCTCCTCAACCTTTGGACAAATCTCACCACAGATGTTTCCAAATCCCCCTTGTTTTTTAGATGGATTCTATTCAGTGACTCAAAATACAATAACGCTCCTTGTGGCCTTGGGCAAGTCACTTAATCCTCCATTATGTACAAACTTAGATTGTAAGCACTCTGGGACAGGGAAAAAGAACCTGAATGTAGCTCTCCTTGATTTACCGAAAGGCATGAGCTAAATAGTAAAATAAAACAAAACATTTTCTGATGCTGGACCTTTTCTCCATGGGTGTAGTTTGATGGCTTCGTAGGGAGGGGAAGGGTGGCTGACACATTAAAATATGAAAATGATATGCAAATATTTGCATACAGTGGAACCTCGGTTTTCGTGATTAATCCGTTTGAAAAAGTCTGACTAAAACCGAATGTATGAAAACTGAAGCAATATTTCCCATAAGAAATAATGTAAATCCAATTAATCTGTTCCAGACACCCAAAAATATTAACAGAAAATACATTTTATAGATAACTATATTTTTTACATACAGAAAACACTGAGAAAAATATAAATGACTAATGAAATGGATAAATGAATATTTAACATCACTTTTACCTTTATTGAAGACTTGTTGGCATAAGGAAGACAGTCAATCAGCAAGAGAATCAAAATAAAGAAAATCCCACTTCTGGCCACAAGATGGTGCTCCATTTTCAACTGTATGAAAACCGAGACAATGTACAAAAACTGGGACAAAATCTTGATGAAAAAAGTCAACGAAAACCGAATCGTACGAAAACTAGGGCATACGAAAACCGAGGTTTGACTGTATTCATTATGGTTTTTTTTTTTTAAATGCTAGATGGATAGGAAGCCAGTATATCAAACAGGTGAAGGATGAGCTGGCACTCCCAAGATATTTAAAGAAGGAACAGAGGTTTTCATTCAGTGGCTTTGCCAAAGGAAAAAAATAGGCAAGGAACATATTCCCAGGTTATATAATTAAGATGCAGAAAAAATTGTAGCTGTTTAATTATTTAGCCTGGCACTCTAAGATTACAAATAATACTGACACTTGTAAATATATTTTCTCCCAAAAACAGAGTGCTCACATGCCAAGGGACAAAAAGAAAAATAGAAGCAGAGCACAGTTTTCAACACCAAATAAAGTGTAATTAATTTTATTTGGGTTTTAGAAACTGTGCTATGGTTCTCTCCTTTTCTTTTTGAACATCAATTTTACATCCAGCCAAACACCTCCTCCAAAAGTAGGTGCAGAGCAGAACTAGGACATTTCACCATAGAACTCAACATACAAGAAAAAAAAATCCGATTCCATCTCATTAACAGCTTCTCCACTACAAGGCAGATTGTAAACTAAAACAAAACCCTACAAAAATCAATGATGACCTAATAAGGCAAATCTAACATATCATAATGACACCAGCTTCTAAAATTAACACAATAAGGAGCCTACCCAAAAAAGAACATCACCATAAACATTGTAGAGGGCATCTGGTAACCAGTGCCGGGGACCTATTTGCTGCTCCGCTACGATCCGCTCCGCCCCCCCACCCCCACCCCACCACCACCACCACCACCACCACCACTGTCTCTCACATTGTTGTTCTATTCTCATCTCATGAGACCAGTACCAGATTTCCTATACGACACGGCATTGTTAGACAATAAAGCACAGTTATTTACCTGTAACAGGTGATCTCTGGGAGCAGCAGGAATAAATCTTCACATATGGGAATGAGTCTTCACATATGGGTACGTCAGTACCGACGGAGTCTGCGCGGGAACGCTCCCCAGCATCCAATCAAAACACTTTTGGAAGCATCCCAACATGCCTGCGTGCTGCCTTCCCGCCTTTCCCAACTGCCTCTCCTCAGTTAAGTTTTAAAGCTGAGGCAAAGAGAGAGAGAGAGAGCGAGAAAGGGAAAGATAGAGATAGAGAAATGCAACTCCTAGGGGAGGTGGGTGGGTTGTGAAGACTTATTCCTGCTGTTCCCAGAGATCACCTGTTACAGGTAAGTAACTGTGCTATCTCCAGGAACAAGCAGGAATGAATCTTCACATATGGGGACTCCCAAGCTAAGATGCCTGGAGGAGTCCCAGCATGTGGCGAGTTTGAGAGCTAAGCTATTTTACCGAACCTCCAGGCATTCCAGGGATGGAGGGTAGGAGTTGAGCTAAAAAGATGTGCTGTGGAACAGCTGGACCAAACAGGATGCCTAGATAGGCTCTGTGTAGGTGATATTTAGTGGTAATATTGAAGAGCAATAAACCAATATGGACCTCGCCTGGTGGTACTGTAGAAGAGTATATGGAGGTTCATGTGCATTTGTGAATATGAACCAACAGAATATCCCCAGGGGGTACCTCAATGTAAGAAGGGGTAAACAACTGTGCAAAAAACAGGCTGAGGTAGAACTCTTAGGGTGAGAGAAACAATCCCAGTGGAACTGGGGTAGTTCAATGAGGTAGGACTTAGCGGAGAACGCGAAAGTCTCTATTAGATAAAACTGAAACTTCTTTGACCTTAAGAGACCTAGTTCTTATAGGAGAGGGAGCTTTGAAGATCTCCATATCCGATAACAAGAAGGATAGGAGTAATGAGGCATTGTAGCCTCCCATTTTCTGAAGATTCATAAAAAGTCCCTCCTAATGGAAAAGGAAAGTATGTGGAGGGCTTCAGGTGTACCTAAAGAGAAGGTCATGGTACAAAAACTCCTGAACTACCACAGGAAGTGGTTGATCATGGAGAACCCTAAGTATGCTGGGACAGCATGGAAAGGGATAGAAAGTATCTGTCGGTCCGTAGTGGAATATATATATATGTATAAGTATATATATATCTAGGCAGACAGACAGAAAGAGTAAGCACAGTTACTTACCTGTAACAGGTGATCTCCGGAACAGCAGGAATTAGTCTTCACACGTGGGAGACGTCTCCGATGGAGCCCGCACGGGAATGCTCCCCAGCATCCAATCAGAAAGCCTTTGGGAGCATCCCCCGCGCCTGCGTGGTGGCTTCCCGCCCTTCCTACTGCCTCTCCCCAGTTGAGGTGCATAGCTGAGCCGGAAGGAGAGGAGAGGAAGGAATAGAGAAAAAGAGAGATACAACTCCTAGGGGAGGTGGGCGGGTTGTGAAGACTAATTCCTGCTGTTCCGGAGATCACCTGTTACAGGTAAGTAACTGTGCTATCTCCAGGAACAAGCAGGAATGAGTCTTCACACGTGGGGACTCCCTAGCTTAGGATGCCCGGGGAGATCCCATAAGCGCAGCCCAGGACGGGATGGCATTTGCCCAGCCTGAATCTCCGGCATCCCCTGAGGGATGGAGGGCAGGAGTTGAATAGAGGAACAGCGAATCCAAAGACTACGGAGGCAAGTCTTTAGAGTGCAGAACAGGTACCATTAGGATACAGCAAAAAAAAACCCAGGCTACGGGAGTAGTCAGAGGGGTGCATGAAGAGAATCATTAAGCATTTAATGAGTAAATGACCTAGTACCATATAAATATTTAGGTCTTCAAGTCTCTTCTCATACATCTTCTGGCATAGGCTCCAAATCATTTTCGTCTCCTTCTTCTGAACAGTTTAGTCTTTTTATATCCTTTGCGAGATATGGTCTCAAAACTGAACACAATATTCCAAGTGAGGCCTCACCAGCGACTTATACAGTGGCATTAGTACCTCATCGTTTCAGCTGCTAATTCCTTTTTGTATGCAACCCAGCATCTATCTGGCTTTTGCCACCATCTTTTCATACTGTTTCGCCACCTTGAGATCATCTGAAGCAATCACGCTGAGGTCCTTCTCCTGGTCCGTGCATAACAACCTATTGCCCCCTACCGCATACAATTCCCTTGTATTTCTGCTTCCCAAGTGCATGACACTGCACTTCTTTGCATTAAATCTTAACTGCCATGAACTTTCCTAAAGTTCCAGGTTTTTCGGCCTTGGACTTATTTAAGCAGTTTCTTACTACTGTTTTGAAGGGATCAGCTGAAGCAATTCCTCCAATATCAAAGGCCTTCTATTTACCGACTTCGAGGATTGGACTGAGGGGAGACGGAGGTAACCTTTTGATGTCCTCGGACAGTTTAGACCTGTCTACCTTTTTGGAGCGGTCCCCTGCGCCGTCAGGGATGACTGCCACTTTATTGGTAACCTTCGCCCTTGAGGTTGACAGAGACTGGCTCCTGAGATTGTTTTTTAGGTCTTCCAGTAAAGATTTCCTGGACTCTCATATAAGAATGTCTCCGGATGTCTCGAGAGCCACGCAGAAAAGAAGGAAGCAGTTTCTCCTGTATCGTTCGGGTATTGTTCAGTTGGGGGGGTTGTTTTTTCTGAGATTTCCCTGTAAATGTTTGGTAAAATTATCTGGGAAGAGATATATTTTCTTTGAACATTCCCAATTAGCCTCTTTCATTAACTCTAAACAGGTGAATTCTTTGGCTCCTTCTCCTTCCCCTCCGGATAGACCCCCCGATTAGATGGGCTATCTACGGTTAGGATATTTGCACTGTTCTGTTTTGTCCGTCTTTATCCTTTTATTTGCTAGATGATAATTTTTTCCTTTGGTTGTGACCCATTCTTGCTGTTATTTGTTGTGGACTTGTGGACCTTGAGTCTTTTTCTGTACAAGTTGTTAACTTGTTGTATTTTGAAAAATTGCATAAATAAAAAAAGTTAAAAAAAAAATCTTAACTGCCAAGCATTAGACCATTCTTCCAGCTTTTGTAGATCTTTCCATATGTTACCCATTCCTTCAGGGGAGTCCACTGGGTTGCAAATGTCTGTCATCTACAAAAAAGGGAAGTTACTCACCTGTAACAGGTGTTCTCCAGGAGCAGCAGGAATCAGTCCTCACATATGGGTGACGTCGGCACCGATGGAGCCCCCATGCGGAGCATTTCCCCAGCTTTCAAAGAAAGCCTTTGGGAATGCAGGCACGCATGCGCGGTCCCCTTCCCGCCCAAAGGTGCCATCTTGCTCAGTCTGATGACATAGCTAAAAGACAGCACGAAAAAGAAAATGAACTATATACAACTGCAACTCCAAGGGGAGGAGAGAGGGTCGTGAGGACTGATTCCTGCTGCTCCTGGAGAACACCTGTTACAGGTGAGTAACTACTCTTTCTCCAGGACCAAGCAGGAAGTCAGTCCTCACATATGGGTGACTCCCTAGCTCTGGGCTACCAGGAACCCAGGCTGAAAAATAGAGCTCCCTCTAGAGCTTCAGCAACAGTGAGAGAATCTTCTCTGAGACCACACCTGAACTGTAGCCCAACACCAGGGCCGGAGGGTAGGAGTTGCCTAAACCTCAAAGAGATTACGGAGTACCGCTTGCCCGAAAGCACTGTCTCTACGGGACTCCCTCTCGAGGCAGTAGTGGTCCGCAAAAGTCTGGCTTGAAGACCAAGTAGCGGCCCGGCAGATGTCTGCCAACGGAACAGAGCAGAAGTGAGCTACTGATGCGGCCTTCGCCCTGACTCGGTGGGCCGTGATGCGACCCTCCAGGGAGAGGCCGGCTGCCCTGTACGCCCAGGCGATACAGTCCGCCACCCAGATGGACAACGTCTGCTTAGTGACAGGCAACCCCAATTTATTAGGGTCAAAGGAAACGAAGAGCTGAGAAGCCCTTCTATGCCCCTGTGTACGTTCTAGGTAAAAGGACTGCGCCCTTCTACAATCCAGGGTATGCAAGACAGTTTCGGCCCTACTGGCGTGCGGCCAGGGAAAGAACGTCGGAAGTACCACCTCCTGGTTGAGGTGGAAGGAGGACACTACCTTTAGAAGGAACTTAGGATGAGTCCTCAAGACTACCCTGTTCTTATAAAACCTGGTATACGGTCTATCCGAGACCAGGGCATGAAGCTCACTCACATGCCTAGCCGAGGTGAGTGGATGTCGGATGAATAAATTCATCCGACATCTCCTGCCCCTTGTGATTTCTTAGATCTCCTGCAGGAGTACCTGCTCCTCTTTGTGTAGCCGAGGTGAGTGCCATGAGAAACAACACTTTCCAGGATAGGAAACGTAAGTGGCAGGTAGCCATCGGCTCAAAAGGTGGGCAAGTCAGTTGCTGCAAGACCACATTGAGATCCCACTCAGTGGCCGGTGGACGAATAGGAGGCTTGAGCAGAAGCAGGTCTCTGAGGAAGCGGGACACCAGAGGGTGGCCCGAGAGGGATTGTCCATCCACCGACGAGTGGTGAGCAGAGAGGGCACTGAGGTGGACCCGGACAGAGTTGGACTGAAGTCCCAGGTCGGACAGGTGGAGCAGGTACTGCAGCACCACCGGGACCGAGCAGGAGAAGGGATCCTCCTACTGTTGAGAACACCAAGTGGAAAACCTACGCCACTTCAGAGCATAGGCCTTCCAAGTGGAATGCTTTCTGGAGACCAACACCACCTCTTCAACCTCCTTTGGTAGGAGCAAGGGAGCAAGGACTAACCTTTCAGCAGCCAGGCCATCAAATTGAGGGATTTGAGGTTGGAATGCAAGAAGGACCCCTGATCCCGAGTCAGAAGGTCGGGTTGCAGCCCCAGAGGAAGTGGAGCATCCACTGCCAACTGCAGAAGAAGAGGGAACCACGGCTGCCTGGGCCACCTGGGGGCCATCAGGATCAACGTGGCTCGGTCCTGCTGGGTTTTGAATAGAGTCTGGGCCACCAGAGGTGTGGGAGGAAACGCATACAGCAGGCCCTCTGACCAAGGGATCAGGAATGCATCTGCCGCTGCCCTCAGAGGATGCGGTTGTCTGGAACAAAACTTGGATAGTTGCCTGTTCAGCGGACTGGCAAAAAGATCCATGGTTGGAAGTCCCCACTTCAGAAAGATTTGTTGGACTACCCGAGGATCCAACTGCCACTCGTGAGGCTGCAGAAGTCTGCTTAGCCTGTCCGCCAGGTAGTTTTCCTGGCCTGGGAGGTAGACCGCCTTGAGGGTCATGCCCTGATTGATAGCCCAGGAGCAGAGAGCTTGTGCTTCCAAGCACAGGAGTCTGGATCCTGTGCCTCCCTGCTTGTTCACGTAGAACATAGCCACCTGGTTGTCCGTCTGAATTAGGACAGACTGGTGAGAGAGGACCGGAAAGAAAGTCCGTAAGGCTAGTCGAATGGCTCTCAATTCCAACAGGATGATCTGCTGGGCGGTCTCCCACGGAGACCACAGGCCTTGGGTGCAGGTCCCCTGGCAATGTGCCCCCCAGCCTTGCAGGGAAGCATCAGTTGTCAGTACCTGAGTGTGTGGGGAGGCCCGAAAGGGAACTCCCCCGACCAGGTTTGGGAGATGCCTACACCAGCGTAAGGAGTCCACCAAGAGTTTGGACACCTTTATCCTGTCTGACAACTTCTCTGTGGCCTATACCCACTGTGCCCTGAGGCACCACTGAGCCAGCCTCATGTGCAGACGGGCATTTGGGGTGACATGCACTGTGGAAGCCATGTGACCTAAGAGCCGGAGGAAGTGTCTGGCAGAGACCAGAGAGTTTGTCTGAAACTGGCCGGCCAACTTCATCAGCCTGTGTGCTCTATCCACAGGCAAATAGGCCTTTGCATGGATGGTATCCAACTTTGTCCCTATGAACTCCACGTCCTGTGAGGGTACTAAAGTGGACTTTGGGAAGTTTATAACGAACCCCAGGTGCTGAAGCAGGGATATGGTTCGGAAGGTGGCCTGCCTAGCCTCTTGTGGAAACTGGCCCCTGATAAGCCAGTCGTCCAGGTAAGGGAACACAAATATTCCCTGGTTCCTGAGGTATGCCGCAACCACCGCCAGGCATTTTGTAAAAACCCTGGGGGCGGAGGTGAGGCCAAAGGGAAGCACTCTGTACTGGAAGTGGTTCCCTCCCACCACAAATCTGAGGTATTGCCTGTGACTTGGATGGATGAGGATGTGAGTATAAGCATCCTTCAGGTCCAAGGAGCATAGTCAATCTCCCTGCTGGAGGTAGGGCAGTAAGAATCCAAGGGTAAGCATCTTGAACTTTTCCCTCTCCAGAAACTTGTTGAGATTTCTCAGGTCTAGGATGGGTCTGAGGCCTCCTGTTCTCTTTGGTACCAGGAAGTACCTTGAGTAGAAGCCTTGCCCTTCCAGGTGGTGAGGAACCGGTTCCACCGCCTGGTCCTGTAGCAGACCTTTCAACTCCTGGAGGAGTAAGTTTCTGTGCAGAGGGGGTCTTGGAGGCTCCCCTGGAAAGTAGGAGGGGGGTATCTGGGTGAAGTGGAGCAGATAGCCCCTCTCAATGATGCTTAACACCCAAGCATCCCCTGTGATGGCTGGCCACCTGTCTGCGTACAGGGTCAGCCGACCTCCTGTGCCCTGGAGAGGAGGAGAGGCTATGCTGGCATAGTCAAAACCCCCCTCCCTGCTGAGCAGGAGCCGGAGTAGGAGGCTTGGGAGCCTTCTGCCTACGGGGCCCATGACCCTTCCACTTGGCCTGCTGGCCCTGTTGGGGAGCTGCAGAGGCCTGGTAGTGAGGGTAGGTTTTGTAGGCAGTGGTCTTCCTCGGGTAAAAGGCCTTTTTCCCCGAGCCCTTCTTCTTCTGAGAAGGGGCAGAGGTTTTCCTGGACAGCCTTGTCCGGGTAAGAGTCTCGGTCTCGGGTTCTGCAGCCTTTTCAGCCATGGGCTTGCCAAAGAGGTTTTCACCTCGACAAGGGACGACCAACTTCTCCTGTACCCAAGGCTCGAGGTCTGAGGATTGTAGCCAGGCCTGGCGGCGTGCACCGATACTGGCCCCTGCTACTCTGGCCGAAGCCTCAAATCCATCATAGGCTGCGCGAGAGATAAACTTCTAGCACTCTCGAATACCAGAAGACAAAGCCTTGAACCTCTGCAAAGGTTCCTCGGACAGACCAGCAGAGAACCCGGCAATCTCCTTTGCCAGGTCTCGAAGGTCCATGCCCATGTACAGCTGGTAGGTCTGGACGCGGCAAGCAAGCATAGAGCCCTGGAAGCACTTTCTACCGAGGGCATCCAGGTTCTGGGCTTCCCTGCTGGGAGGCACCAAGTAGTGCATCTTCTGACTCTTCAGGCGATGCATGGCCGATTCCACAACCATGGAGTGGTGCAGTAGCTGTGCCTTTTGGAACCCGGGGCTCTTGCGGACTCGATAGATGGAATCGACCCGCTTGCTTAGAACTGGCATCGAGGCCGGCGTCTCCCACATGCAGAAGAGCAACCGCTCCAGCATCGGAGGAACCGGTACAGTAAAGGCCTCCTTGGGAGGAGAGTCATACTGCAGGGTCTCGAGCTCCTCGGCTCGAGGCTCCTCCTCGGGGTCCACAGGGAAGGCCAAGACTTTGGCCATGTCCCATACGAAATCCGAGAACTGGGTATCCTCCGGGGGAGACCTTGTCAGAGGCTCGGATCCTGGTGAGTCCGAGGAGACGCACCGGGTCCGGAAGGTGTCCGGGGACTCCTCTTCCTCAGTTTCCCATGCTGATTCCTCCGAGGAGGAATCGAGCGGCTCAGAGTGGGCGGGCACCGACGCCGAGGGTACCGGCGTTGACGACCTCGGTCCCGAACGGGAGGCTGAGGGTGACCTCGGCCGAGGATCAACTCGAGTTCGCATGGTCTCGAGGATCGGCTCGGCCTCTGGGGTCGACTTGGACGTCGAGGTCCCGGTGGTCGGGGCAGATGCGCCGGTGAGACCGGCGATCAGCACCCGCTGCTGCTCCATGAAGGCAGACAATCTGCTCTCCAAGGCCGTCAACCTGAGTCCAAGCTCAGGAGACCCAGCAGCCTCCGACTCGGGCCCCAACAGCGTCGGGCCCGACGTTGGCTCCCCCGGAGGAGAGTCCACGAGGACTACAGTACTCACGTGACTCGGGGCCTCCGACTCTACACGAGAATGCTTTACAGGCCTCTCCGACTCCGAAGACCCGGGATGGCGATCGGGGCTATGCGACCTGGCCCTCGAGGAGCCAAGAGTGTCCACCGACGACGCCCTCGCGGGTTTCTTCTTCCTTCGGTGCTCCCTCGAGGGGGACTCCCGATACGTCGAGGCCTCTGACGAAGTCTGGACCCGTCCAGACGCAGAGTCGGAGAAGATCCTCTCATGCTGGTGCTGACGGCTCCTCAATGCCTTTGAAGACGTTTTGCCACAGGGACTACAGACCTTAGGATCATGGTCGGGCCCTAGGCACCGGAGGCAGCAGTCATGTGTGTCAGTGAGAGACATTAGTTTCTTGCACCGATCACACTTCTTAAAGCCACTGGCAGCCATCGGGGGAAAAAGGGCCCCTGGAAGATCAAAAACTCGGGCTGCCAGGGAAAAGAAAAATTGGTGCGAACGCAGTCTCTAAGGACAAAAACCGAAAGAAGAGATCCAGGCTCGGCACCAGTGTACCGAGTCCAGGCGGGAAAGGGAACCGATGTCGAACCGAAGAAAAAACTCGACTCAACGCAGGAAAATCCACTTTTTCCACGGTGACAAGGACACATGTCCGTAGGGCTCTGTGGAAAAAAGAAGACTGAGCAAGATGGCACCTTTGGGAGGGAAGGGAACCGCGCATGCATGCCTGCATTCCCAAAGGCTTTCTTTGAAAGCTGGGGAAATGCTCCGCATGGGGGCTCCGTCGGCGCCGACGTCACCCATATGTGAGGGCTAACTTCCTGCTTGGTCCTGGAGAACAAAGACTTTTCCATTCCATCCTTCAGTAATATAGCATAGTTACTCACCTGTAACAGGTGTTCTCAAGGGACAGCAGGAATCAATACTCAACTTATGGGTAACGTCGGCACCGACAGAGCCCGCGCGAAGCAATTCCCCAGCTTTAAAAGAAAGCCTTTGGGATTCCTGCCACGCATGCGTGGTCCTCTTCCCGCCCAAGGTGCCATCTTGTTCAATCAGGTCCCTTAGCTCGAGCCTTACCAAGCAGATGGCAAGGGAAGGACAAAAATCCAGCAACTCATCAGGGGAGGTGGGAGGGTAGTGAAGACTGATTCCTGCTGTCCCTGACGAACACCTGTTACAGGTGAGTAAATACGCTTTCTCCAGGAACAAGCAGGAAGTCAGTCCTCACTTATGAAACTCCCTAGCTACAGGCTACTGAACCTGTAACTAAGAAATGCCTCCACGAGGCCATGAGCAGAATCCGAAGCCCGAAGCAGCCCGAGTCCTCGGGTCGAAGCCCTCGATAGCAATGAAGGAGGGTCGGAGGGCAGGAGTTGCTTATACCCCAAACAGGTTATGGAGTACAGCCTGGCCGAAGGCGCTGTCCTGGCGGGACTCCCTCTCTAGGCAGAAGTGGGCAGCAAAGGTATTCGTGGAAGACCAGGTCGCCACCCAGCAGATGTCCATCAGGGGGTACGGAGCGCAGCAAGGCCACCAAGGCTGCTTTGGCCCGGAACCCATGTGCGGTGACTTGACGATCTAGCGGGACGCCCGCCTTCACATGGGTGAAAGCGATGCAGTCTGCCACCCAAACCAAGAGGGTGCGCTTGGTGACTGCCTGCCACAGTCTATTGGGATCATAGGTCACGAAAAGCTGGTCAGACTTGCGATAAGTCTGGGTACGCTGCAAATAAAATGCAAGGGCCCGTTTGCAGTAGAGGGTGTGGAGAGCCGTCAACGCCTGGTCGGCATGGGGCCTCGGGAAGAAGGTCGGCAGGACTATCTCTTGGTTGAGATGGAAGTCCGAAAAGACTTTAGGCAGGAATTTAGGGTGGGTACGGAGGACCACCCTGTTCTGGCAAAATCTGGTGTAAGGGGCACCAGCCATGAGAGCCTGGAGCTCAATGACTCAGCAGGCCGAGGTCAGCGCCACCAGGAAGGCTACCTTCCAGGACAGGTGCCGAAGCGAACACGTCGCCATTGCCTCAAAGGGTTGATGGGTGAACTGCGTGAGTACCACATTCAGGTCCCATTCCGCAGGAGGAGGGTGGATGAGCGGCTTGGAAAGCAGAAGACCCCATATGAAGCGGGAGATTAACGGCTGCACCGAGAGGGGTTTTTCCTCGATGGGAAACCATCTTGGGAAGCTGATTTCCCAAGATGGTGCTCAAATGAACCCCGACAGAGTTCAGCCCTTCTCTCGAGAGATGGAGGAGGTACTGGAGAATCCATCTAACGTGGCACGAGGAGGAGTTGATCTGGCGTCTCCACTTAAACGCGAGGACTTCCTTGACCTCCTCCGGAAGGGCCAGAGAGGCTAGGGAGATCCGTTCAGCCGCCAGGCCATGAGGGATAGGGAGGTTAGGTTCGGGTTGCAGCACCCGACCCTCCTCCTGCGTCAGCAGACCCCAGGGGAACCGGAGGCTCTGTCGACAGCCGGAGCAGGAGTGGAAACCAAGGCTGCCGAGGCCACGACTGGGCCACGAGAATCACTGATGCCCCGTCCTGCTGAGCTTTGAAAAGATTCCTCACAATGAGGGGGAAAGGATGGAATGCATAAAGGCAGCTGGATGACCAGTCCAGGAGAAATGCATCGGGGCCCTCCTTGTATGGGTGTGGCACCAGCCCGCAAAAACGGAGGAACTGCACGTTCTAGGGACTGGAGAAGAGGTCTATCGCCGGCGTCCCCCAGTGTTAGAAAGCCAGTCTGGGATCCAGACGCCATTCGTTGGGGGGAAGGATTCTGCTGAGTCTGTCCGCCAGGCCATTCTCCTCACCCAGGATGTATGTCACCTTAAGGGACATCCTCAGTTGGACAGTGAAAGAGCAGATGAAGACCGCTTCCCGTCAGAGGGAGCGCGATCCTGTGCCTCCCTCCTTGTTGATGTAGAACATCACTACACGGTTGTCAGTCTGCACGAGAACCGACCTCCCACTGAGGTGTTCCTCGAAAGCTCTCAGGACCCACCGAACTGCCCGGAGTTTGAGCAGGTTTATTTGCTGCTGAGACTCCTTGGGTGACCATTACTGCTGCGTGCAGAGAGGCCCGCAGTGGGCTCCCCACCCTAACAGGGAAGCGTCTGTCATCAGCACCGCATCGTGCGGAGAGACCTGAAAGGGCAATCCACACAGGAAGTTACAGGGATTTTGCCACCAGCTTAGGGACAAGCAGAGGTCAGGAAGAACTCTTATGTGGTCTCTGAGGTGTCCAAGGAACTAGCTCCATTGGGCACCGAGATACTACCGAGCCGTCCAGATGTGCAGGCAGGCGTGGGGAACCACATGCACAGTCGAGGCCATGTGGCCCAGGAGACGTAGCATGGTCCAAGCAGTGACCTGGGGAGCGCTTTGGACACATGTCGCCAGAGCTTGGAGGCAGGTGAAGCGATCCACCGGTAAGAAGGGGGTCACCTGCTGAGTATCGAGACGCTCCCTGATAAACTTGAGAGCCTGCACCGGGTCGAGGTGAGACTTCGGATAGTTGACCAAGAACTCAAGCGCTCCAAAAGGAGGACAGTGTGTGACATCGTTCACCGAGCCTCCTCGACTGAGGAGTCCATAACAAGCCAGTCGTCGAGGTAGGGAAAGACCAGCACGCCCTATGCCGAAGGTAAGCGGCGACCACAGCGAGGCACTTTGTGAAGACTCATGGGGCAGAAGTGAGGCTGAAGGAGAGCACCCTGTACTGGAAGTGCTCTCCCTGCACCCTGAAACGCAGATACTGCTGTCTTTTTCAGGATGAGGAAGTACCTGGAATAGAATCCCCGACCTTGAAAGTGGGGAGGGACCTTCTCGACTGCCCGTTGGGCGAGGAGAGAGCGTAATTTCCGCTGCAGCAGAAGCTGGTGTGCGGGGAGTCAAGGAGACTCCGCTGGGGAAAAAGGAGGTGGAAGCCTGACGAAGTGAAGGCGACAGTCTTAGACGACTTGGAGGACCCAAGTGTCTGAGGTGATGGAAGCACACAATGGGGCGAAGCGGGACAGGCATCCCCCCACTGGCTGCTGCGTTGCCGGAGGGCGAGGGGCTATGCCGATGGCATCAAAATCCCTGAGTGGGTTGTGGAGGAGCCTTCGGTCCTTTTGGCTTATGATGCCCCTGGCCAGATTTTCCCTGCACCAGAGTGGTCGGCGTGGGGGTAGCTGGATATGGTGGATAGCCCCGATACTGGAGACCCCTTCTAGGGAAGAAGGGCATCTTGGTTGGCTGCTTTTTCCGAGGCAGGGTGGAAGTTTTGCGGGAGAGACGACTTCTGGTGACGAACTCAATCTCAATTTTCACGGCCTTCTCCTCCATCGGCTTGCCAAAGAGCTGCTCACCGAGACAGGGCACATCCAGGAGCTTCTGCACCCACTGCTCCAAATCCGAGGATTGGAGCCATGCCTGGTGGTGGGCCCTAATGCCCGTGGCCGCCACTCAAGCCGATGTCTCAAAGCCTTTATAGGAGGCTCGGGAGAGGTACTTAGAGCAGTCCGTGACAAACTTTAGCAGGGTGCGGAACCTATTGAGGGGCTCTCTTTCAAGGTCCACAGAGAACCCCCCCCCCCCCCAAGTTTCTTAGCCAAATCGCGTAGGAACATACCAATGTACAGCTGATATGCCTGGGTGCGACAAGACAGCATGGAGCCTTGGTGGACCTCGAGGCCCAGGGCATCAAGGGCTCTCGACTCTCGGCCGGGTGGTACAGACGAGTGCAATTTCGGGCTCTTTTGCTTCACCATGGCCAATTCCATCACCATCGAGGTGTGTGGGAGTTGGGTCTTTCGGAAGCTTGGCCCACGTTGTACCTTGTACATCGTGTCAAGGCACTTGCTTACCATGGGGCCCGAGGCTGGGGCCTCCAACATGCGGAACAGCAGCCGAGATAGAATAGGAGGTACAGGCACAGTGAGGGATTCCCTGGGTGGGGACTCGTACTGAAGAATGTCGAGTTCTTCAGCTCGAGGGTCCTCCTCAGCCTGGGTGACCAGGTTAAGGGCCCGTGTCATGTCCGGAATGAACACCAGGAAGGAGGTTTCTTTGGGTAGCGAGCGCCACTGGAATGCGGGCATTGAGTGGTCTGACAGAAGATCCCGGTGGGTACGTGTTTCCGGGGAGGTGTCCCCATCGGGACTCCCACTACGAGAAATAGGTCGAGGATTCCGAGCCGGGAAGATTTCCCTGTCCAATGGCCGGTGGCCTGATGCCAGAGGCCCTAGACGATCTCACCTCTGAGGAAAGGGAGGGCGAGCGAGACCGACGTCGAGGACGCTCACGAGGCTCGACACTCTCGGGGGTTTCCTGTACGGATTTCGTTGTCCCAAGCAAGGAACCAGCAAAGCTGGCCGTGAGCGCCTGCTGGGAAGCAATGAATGCAGAAACACTGCGTTCCAGCACCAGCATGTAGGACTCCCACGCTGGCGTGGGGCCCTGCGATGCCGATCCCAGGGTCACCGGGTCGGGCGTCGAGGAAGAGAGAGGGTCCTCACCGGGATGACCCTCAGGAGACCGGGTGCCTTCGCCAGAGGCCTCCGCTTCCGTGCGGGGTACTTTGCGGGGCTGCTCCTTGTCCGATTCTCAGGAATGCCGAAGAGGGCTAAGCGACTGGGCACGGGAGCGCTCACGCTTGTCGGGAGCTCCTGACAGCGACTTCAAGGCCTTCTTCTTTTGGCGCCGCTCCACCTCGGGGGACCCCTGGTCAGAGTGCCGCCGAGAGTGCGGAGCCGCAGGGGGGGGAACCCTCCGGAGGAGTGACAACCGAGGGCGCCACCGGGGACTCCGAGGCGGCCTTTCGGAAAATGTCTTCGGACTTCTGCTTACGGCTTGAGCAGGGCCTTAGAGGACATTTTATTGCAGGAGTGCTCTGGATCATGGTCAGCTCCAAGGCACCACAGACAACAGTCATGAGTGTCCATAAGCAACATGTTCCTAGAGCATCTATCGCATTTTTTGAATCCGGTGACCATGGGGGCAAAAATGGCCCCTGCGAGGTCGAAGAACCATGTGGTTAGTGGTTAGAGAAGAAAAAAGAGCACGAAGCCCGTAACGAAAAAATGAAAAGAAAAGTATCCCCGATAGCTCTAAAAGTAGAGCAAGGGAAGGATGGGTAGGGGACCGGTGCAACCAAAAAATAGAGAAGCCTGTAAGGCGAAAAAAAAAAAAAGTTTTTCCGAGGGACGAGGATGTGCTTCTGAAGGGCTCCACGGAAAAAGGGAGACTGAGCAAGATGGCACCCTTGGGCAGGAAGAGGACCACGCATGCGTGGCAGCAATCCCAAAAGCTTTCTTTGAAAGCTGGGGAATTGCTCCGCTTGGGCTCTGTCGGTGCCGACGTCACACATAAGTGAGGAATGACTTCCTGCTTGTTCCTGGAGAACACTCAAATACAACCCTGGGGCACACTGCTAATCACCTTCCTTTCATCCGAGTGAGTTCCATTTACCATCACCTTCTGTCATCTGTCAGTCAACCAATTTCTGATCCAGTACTCCACCTTGGGAACTTCCCCAAGCTGTTTAATTTATTGATAAGCCTCCTATGAGGAACAGTATCAAAGGCTTTGCTGAAATCTAGGTAGATCACGTCCATCGCATGCCAAAGTTTAATAAAATAAGTCCTTCCCTGGCAAAAACAATGTTGGCTGTCTCCCATTAAACCATGACTATCTACCAGAACTATGTACCAGAAAGTATAGTTTGTGATAAGGAAGCTTATCATGACAGAGGAGAAAGGGATAAAGGTAAGGAATTCACCCTTATAAAAGCACCTATTTTGCAAGATCAGAGAAACAAAACCCCAATCACACCTAGAAAGCAGGAAATTCCCAGATGGGATAGGTTTCAGAGGTCCCCTAGTGGAGAAAAGGAGAGGGAATACAGACCCAGGGTAAAGGACCCTTACGTCACCGAGTTCCCTAATTACCCAGCTGCCAGGAGGCAAGCTGATCTCCGTCGCCTGAGAGGAGAAGAGGTGGGGTTGGAGCTTTCGGAATTTAAGTCTAGAATAGAGATAGAAGCAGGAGAGAGGAGGAGAGTCCCAGAGAGAGTCTCAGGAAGAGACACAAGCAGAAACACAAGCTGAAGGACAGAACGAGGAAGCACAGGAGAATGGTGGCCAGAGCATGAGGGAGGAGAAGCTGCTACAAAAGCCCAGGCCCAGGTATGAGCCTTGAAAGCTTGTCTAATACACAGCAGTGCAGAGTTGCAAGGGATACTCTCAGCTCTAACGGAAGGCAGTCAGCTGAACCCTGTGAACTGGAAGGAAAGGTAGAGCCTATGCAACTAGGTGAACCAGACCTAGCTGTGAATGACGAAGACTCATACATGGATTGCTACTTGTGCCAATCCTTTACTGCAGAGGGATTGAAAGAAAACCATCATTAAGAGAAAACCTTCAGAGTCAGGTAACCTTGAAAGCCTGTAGATGGTTTTGTGCAAGTCCTGTGTTAAAGAAGAAATACGTTTGCTGAGAAAGCAAGAGCAAGCTGAAGCTCTCTGATTGTGCTTGATAAACACCTGATATCCAGAGCAGTGCACCAGCAAGAAGCTGAGCTAATGGTGAAAGGAAGTAAAGTTTTTGGCTTTGTTTTTGAATATTCCTAAAGCATGGAATAGAGCATTATTTGCTTATGAGAAGTTTTTGTCCTGTTAAAAGTTTTACTTTGTTTGTAAGGAGACAAACCAGCCTGGAAGCGTTTGGGACTATGAGAACAGAAAACTGCCATTGAGAAATGCTGTTTTTGTTTGCTTTAAACAGCAATGCTAGCCAAGCTGGTAGCATTGACTGTTAAAAGGCTTTATCTTTGAGTTGAAGAGCACTATAAGCTGAAAGTTTTGCTTTGAGTCTATTTATGTCCTGATGTGTATTGTGAAGAATCCTGGAGAAAGTATCCAAGGGCAGCATTTGTAAACTTTGCGTTTGAGTTAATAAATTCTGTCATTGCCTTATCATTCGAGCCAACTACAAGTGTTTTTTTCTACCTGACGCCAAGTGGATTATGACTGAACTACCTTTCCCAAAGGGCATGGCAAAGGAACCAGTCAAAGGCTAAAAGGTGAAACTTTCTATGATAACCACGCCCCTCCATACTGGAAGTAAGGGGCAAGGGCGTGACAAGTTACTCACCTGTAACAGGTCTTCTCCAAGGACAGCAGAAATCAGTCCTCACATAGGGCGACATCGACACTGACAGGGCTCTCATGGAAGCATCTCCCCAGTTTCCAAAGAAAGTCTTTGGGAGATGCCACCAAACATGCATGGTCCCCTTCCCGCCCAAGTGCCCAATCTTGGTCAGTCAGATAACATATCTAGAGCCGATAAGAAAAGATTGCCAAAATGAAGAGCAACTCCAAGGGGAGGAGGGAGGGTTGCGAGGACCGATTTTTGCTGTCCCTGGAGAACACCTGTTACAGGCAAATAACTACGCTTTCTCCAGGAACAAGCATGAAGTCAGTCCTCACATATGGGATTCACTAGCTCCAGGCTACTGAGGACCGGTAGAAAAAGCACAGCCTATCAGTGAGCAGCCAC
This sequence comes from Ichthyophis bannanicus, assembly GCA_033557465.1. Taxonomy (NCBI): domain Eukaryota; kingdom Metazoa; phylum Chordata; class Amphibia; order Gymnophiona; family Ichthyophiidae; genus Ichthyophis; species Ichthyophis bannanicus. The sequence continues at coordinate 648,865,387 of CM066032.1, forward strand.
AAGTACATTTGAGGATAGACTCGGAGGACCCCATTGTCCAGGGAGAACCATGGCTCCAGGAGCCTGAACAAGAAGGATCGGAGGGCAGGAGTTGCCAAACCCCAAACAGATTACGGAATACGGCCTGGCCGAAGATGCTGTCCTGTCAGGACTCCCTCTCCAAGCAGTACTGCGCTGCAAAAGTGTGGACCGAAAACCATGTGGCGGCCCTGCAAATGTCTGCCATGGGGACTGAACTGAGACTGGCAACCGAAGTTGCCATAGCTCTGACATAATGCGCTGAGACCCAGCACTCCAGCGGCAGCCCAGCCCGGTTGCAGGCGAAGGTGATGCAGTCCGCCACCCAGATGGACAGGGTCCACTTGGTGACACAGCCTGCCCCAGACAACCAGGGTCATGTGAAACAAAAAGCTGCAAGGCTTTGCGGTGGATCCGAGTGCACTGTATATAGGACGACAGGGCCCTTTTGCAATCCTGAGTATGGAGAAAGCATAGTTACTCACCTGTAACAGGTGATCTCCAGGAACAGCAGGAATTTAATCCTCACATATGGGTATCGTCGGTACCGACAGAGCCTGCGCGGGAACGCTCCCCAGCGTCCAATTAGAAAGCCTTTGGGAGCATCCCACAGCGCCTGCGTGCTGCCTTCCCGCCTTTCCCAACTGCCTCTCTCCAGTTGAGTTTTAAAGCTGAGACAAAGAGAGAGAGGGAAAGGGAAAGAGATAGATAGAGAGATACAACTCCTAGGGGAGGTGGGTGGGTTGTGAGGACTAAATTCCTGCTGTTCCCGGAGATCATCTGTTACAGGTGAATAACTATGCTATCTCCAGGAACAAGCAGGAACGTAGTCATCACATATGGGGACTCCCTAGCTTTAGATGCCAGGGAGAGACCCCAGAGGTTGTGTGGCCCTGAGAAGGGCTCCACTTCCTCCCATGGATCTCTGGCATCCTACCAGGGATGGAGGGTAGGAATTGATTAGATATGGAACAGGTGTTGGAGAACAGCCTGACCAAACAAGGCATCCCGGCGGGAGTCCTTGTCCAAGCAGTAATGGGCTGTGAAGGTATGAACCGAGGCACAGGTGGCTGCTCGACAGATGTCGTCGATAGACACAGAGTGCAGATGAGCCATTGAGGGTGCCATGGCTCTCACATTGTGAGCTGTGACATGGCCCTCCAGAGAAAGGTTCTTACTCTGATAGGCGAAGGAAATACACTGAGAAATCCAGTTAGATAGTGTTCTCTTGGAGACTGGAAGTCCCAAATGAGAAGGATCAAAAGCAACAAAGAGTTGAGAGGACTTTCTATGTTGCTGTGTTCTTTGTAAGTAAAAGGCTAAAGCTCTTTTACAGTCCAAGGTATGAAGATTCCTCTCCGCATTTGATGCATGAGGCCTTGGAAAAAACATAGGTAGGTAGACCGCTTGGTTCAGATGAAAAGGCGAGACCACCTTTGGCATAAAGTGTGGATGAGTCCTAAGGACTACCTTGTCATGGTGGAACCTTGTATAAGGTGGATTAGCTACTAGCGCTTGCAACTCACTAATGCAACGTGCTGATGTGATTGCAATAAGAAAGATAACCTTCCAAGAAAGGAATTTCAAGGAGATAGTAGCTAAAGGTTCAAAAGGTGGCTTCATGAGCTGCCCAAGAACCAAGTTTAAGTCCCATGCCACTGGTGGTGGCCTAATGGGAGGCTTAGTTAGGAGAAGGCCTCTCAAAAATCTTGCTATAGGAGGATGAGAGGAAATAGGCTGTCCATTTAGAGGCTTAAAGGAAGCTGGAATAGCACTCAAATGGACCCTTACTGAGCTAGTCTTAAGTCCAGCATTGGATAAATGAAGGAGATATTCCAGCAATGATTCCAGAGGTATCGCAAGGGGGTTAAGACCCTTTTGCGAACACCATATGGTAAACCTTTTCCATTTGAAAGCATGACAGCGTCTTGTGGAAGGTTTCCTGGAAGCAAAAAGAATATCTTTTACTTGCTGAGGGAGATTAAGATCATGGAGATCTAGGCCTTCAGCAACAAGCCCCGAGATACAGAGACTGGGGATTGGGATGCCATAACATTCCGTCCTCCTTAGATAGGAGATCTGGAGCAGACCCTAACTCCAGGGAGGGAGCTTGAGAGAGATGTAGAAGTAGAGGGTACCCACACTTGCCGTGGCCAATGTGGAGCTATGAGAATCATATGGCCTCTGTCTCTCTGAAGCTTGAACAGGGTTTTGGGAATTAGGGGAATGGGTGGAAAGGCATACAGGAAGTCTTGACCCCAGTAAAGGACCGCTTCTGATCGCTGGAAGGAGCGGTGTATAAATGTATGCCAAATAAATAAATAAATAAAGCATCCCTGGCCTGAGCCCCCTGAGCCGGAATTCTGGAACAGAACCGGGGAAGTTTGGCATTCCACGGACTTGCAAAGAGGTCTATGTCCGGGGTTCCCCAAATTTGAAAAATCTTGGTCACCTGGTCTGCATGCAGAGACCACTCGTGTGGAAGCAGAACTCGACTGAGTCTGTCTGCCCAAGAGTTTTGTATGCCTGGAAGATACACTGCCAGGAGATGAATCTGATGCTCTCTAGTGAGGGCCCATTGTCGCAAAGCTTCGTTGCAAAGCGACAGAGAGCCTGTTCCCCCCTGCTTGTTCACATAGAACATGGCTACTTGATTGTCCGTATGAATGAGGACTGTCTTGTAGCTGAGCAGGGTATGGAACACTCGAAGAGCAAGGAATGCTCTGAGTTCCAAGAGATTGATGTGTAGATGAGTCTCCTGTGGAGACCAGGTGCCTTGGGTGGAGAGGTCTTGCAGATGAGCTTCCCAACCCATTGGTGAAGCATCTGTTGTGAGAGTTGCTTGGGGTAAAGGTTGTTGAAAAGGGGACCCCAGCAACAGGTTTTGAGTGGACTTCAACCACTGGAGGGACAAAATAAGGCGACTTGTGTTTGCTATTTTGTCTGAGAGGCATCCTGATGCCTGGGTCCATTGGGTGGATAAAGTCCACTGGGCTGCCCTCATATGGAGGCGAGCATAGGGCACCACATGCACGGTGGATGCCATGTGGCCTAGTAATTGTAACATCTCTCGAGCAGTGAGATGAGACTTTAGCACTGCTTGAGAAGCTAACTGCACCATGTGAAGACAACGGGCCTGGGGGAGGTAGGCCCTTGCCTTTCTGGTATCCAGCAAAGCTGCTATTAACTCCAAAGACTAAGTGGGAGTTAGACTGGATTTTGGGATGTTTATTACCAGACCCAAATACTGAAGGATACCCATTGTGCAGGACAGAGAAGTCCTGGCCTCTGACTCTGTTGGGGTTCGAATGAGCCAGTCGTCTAAGTAGGGGTAGACGAATATCCCTAGAGTGCGGAGAAATGCTGCTACAACAGCCATCCATTTCATGAATACCCTTGGTGCTGAGGCCAGGCCAAAAGGAAGCACCCTGTATTGGTAATGCTTTCCCTGAAAAAGGAACCAAAGGAACTTTCTGTGAGTTGGTTGGATGAGAACATCGGTGTAGAGAACAAAGCCAATCCTGACTCTGAAGGTATGGCAGCAGAGTTCCGAGAGAAATCATCTTGAATTTCTCTTTGACAAGGAATTTGTTCAATTCTCTGAGGTCCAAAATAGGTCTGTATCCCCCTGTTTTCTTTGGGATAAGAAAAGAGGGGGAGTAAAACCCCATATCCTGATGAGGAATGAGTACTTCTTCTATCGCCCCTTGGGCAAGAAGGATAGTGACCTCCTGACCTAACAGGTTGATGAGAGGTGTCGGAGAATTGAACTGCCTTATTATTGTGGGAGGGGGTATGCTCGAAAAATGAAGCCTGTACCCCTCCTCTATGATGGAAAGTGTCCAATGCTCTGCTGTTATCTGCCCCCATCTGGGGGCAAAGTGACATAACCTTCCTGGAATGGTGGAAGGCTCTGGTTCCACGAGAGCTAGAAAGGCTAAATTCTCTAGCTGAAAGTCAAAGGCCTTGTGGAGGCTGAGACTGCTGAGACGGTTGAGGCTTAGCAGTCTTTGCTTTCTTCTGCTTGGGTGGTTGCTGACCTTTCCTGACAAGCTGACCTGCAGAATGTCCCTGCTGAGCATAAAGCACAGTTACTTACCTGTAACAGGTGATCTCTGGGAACAGCAAGAATAAGTCTTCACATATGGGTACGTCGGTACCGACGGAGTCTGCGCGGGAACGCTTCCCAGCGTCCAATCAAAGAGCTTTTGGAAGCATCCCACAACGCCTGCGTGCTGCCTTTCCGCCTTTCCCAACTGCCTCTCCTCAGTTAAGTTTTAAAGCTGAGACAAAGAGAGAGAGACAGGAAAGGAAAGATAGATAGAGATACAACTCCTGGGGAGGTGGGTGGGTTGTGAAGACTTATTCCTGCTGTTCCCAGAGATCACCTGTTACAGGTAAGTAACTGTGCTATCTCCAGGAACAAGCAGGAATGAGTCTTCACATATGGGGACTCCCAAGCTGAGATGCCTGGAGTCCCAGCATGTCATAGGTTAGAACATGCTATACCTCACAACACCAGGCATCCTGAGGATGGAGGGTAGGAGTTGAAGAAAGAAAGATGCTGAAGAACAGCTAACCCAGCATAGGACTGCAGAAAAGGAGTCGATGTGTGGATGATAATTGTTATCAATGATATTGCAAAGGATATGGCAATATGGACCTCCCCTGACAGGATTTCATAGAAGTATAGAGGTTCATGGGGTCTACTGGGAAACCCAGTAGGAGAACCTCCAAGAGGACCTCACTGTAAGTGGAGGTAATAAACCTGTAGGAAAAATAGTGGAGGTCGGAAACCTGAAAGGTAACAAGTAATGACAAAAACCCAACTCTTTAGGTAGAAGAGTGGCACACTCTTAGAAATGAAAGAGAAAGGCTATCCGATTTGGAGAAACAGGCACAGTCCTTGTGGGGAGAAAGGGTATGGGAACCCTTGTATCCTAAAGAAAGGACAAACGCAGGAGGCGTTAGAGCCTGTGATTAACTGAAGATCCGCAATGTCTGTCCTAACTGGAGTCAGCTAGGAGAGATATTGGGACATGGAGAGCTTCAGAGGTGTCTAAACCGTAAGGTTATGATGGAGTTGATAACTACCACCGAAGTGGCTGTGGAACCCCAAAACATGCTGGATAGCATAAGAATGGAAAAACCCATCTGTCAGAATCATATAGCTATATGAGCCTAGACAGTCAGGTAGATAGAAAAATACATATCTACCTATAGTAGAAAATCTCAAGATATATATATATATATATATATATATATATATAGATAGATATATATATAGATATATATATAGATATAGACAGAAATATATATATATATGGATATATATCATATAGATATAGGGAATATATCTATAGTGAGATATGAAGGGCATAAAATAAAGGCAAATGATAGGCATAGACATCTGTAAGATGTATGCCATAGGTATGAAGATATATAGGCCTCTATATGGGAGTCTGCAATGCAGCAGACAGAGATATGCCAACACAAATGGTATCCACATAGGAAAATGTGGAAAGGAAAGATTCATCTAACAAGAAGGTGGAACCTACTTGAGAGATATATAGAGAATCAATTTCCACTGGTTATGAGCTACAGGGATGCTAGGTAGTAGAATAACCAGGATGGTTACGTGAAAAGCAGAGGATGATATCAGTCTGCAGCCAGCAAGTCCTGAGTATTCTAGAACTCTAGCATGGTAAGTGGACAGAAGACGCATAAAAATGAGATACCCAGCTGACCTGCTTAAGGACAAAAAGGAATCATGCGTTCTTACCATGAGGACGAGCTGGAAGGAGAAAACATATTCCCAATTGGAAATACTATGGACCAAAGCAGGGAATTGACAACTCCTTAAGCTTTCACGTAAGAGAAGACCTATGTCCTTTATGTCAAAAAGGAGATAGTAAAAGAAGGGAGAACCCTTCTAGTCATGGGAGACATGACTGAAAAGCCTTTTCCAATCATCTAGGATAGCTGTTGGAGAAAAAAAAACCATGCTCTCTAGCAAGGGCCCATAGTGGAAAGCTTCTCTGTAGGATTGCAGAGAGCATGATGCAGGAGAATGAGGAGATACAACTGGCTGTTGGAGAGCCAGTATCTCTGCCAACTATGCTGCCAAGCCCAAGAGAATGGAGATGGCAGAGATAGAAGACAATCTAGAGAGCGTGTAGTGGGGTAATCTCCAAGATAGATGAAGCACTGACTTGGAGCCACTACTAAGACTAGACAGGATGTTAGTGGAGGACAAGTCTGGTTGCTGATGGACAAGAACCAGTGGTCCAAACATTAAGGCTCCTGCAGTGGCAGTTGCTTGCCAGACAGCAGAAAGAATGGTACTGTTTAAAACAGAAAGGACAGAACAAGAGTAGAAAACTCTGGACATGTCTGATGAACTGCTGCAAGGCAAGATTGAAGAAGAGGAGTCAACTCAGAAAAGAGAACTCTGCACTGGAAAAGTAGCAAAACTAGAGAGGCTGAAGAAAAAACCCTCCTGTGAAGGAAATACCGCTCTTACAGAGGAAAAAGCTTGGTAAGAGGGGAAAAAGAATGGAGCTGAAGAAGACTTACAAAAAGTAAGTCTATAGAATGGAAGACGACATGCTGGCACAGAAAACTATCATTTGATAGTGGTTAGACCTCTTTCCCTAGCAGGAAGAAGAGGAGAACCCTGTGATCTAGAAGCATGAACCTCCTGACAGCTCAGAGAACATAGAAAGAATGGATGTCTTTGGAAAGAGATCCATGTTCAGGATTTAGAATGACAGCAGTGGATTGCTTCTATTGAGAAGAAGTAACTGTAGATTCTAACCCCAAGAGTCACAAGCATCAAATGATGACTGATCAGAAACCCTGCGGTTGCTGGGTTTGCTGAGACTGGTGAGAGGTTGGATTCTTCAGACCAGGATGATGCCTTCCCTGTTTGGGAACATCTGTATGATGGGCAAGTGATGAATAAAACCTTCTTCTCCTGTGGGAAGAAAGTTTGGTAGGACATTTCCTACCTACTGGGACAGAAGAAGGTGTAGAACAACCTCTAGGAACAGGTAAATCAGTGGACAACTGAGTAACCTGACGTAAAGACTCCTTGTTGAAAAGATTTTCTCCAGTGCAAGGAGTATGTCCCAGTCTTTGTTGTGCCCATTTGTCCAAGTCTGAAGCTTGGAGCCAGGCTCTATGTCGTGCCCCTATAGCTATAGCAGAAGTCCTGCTAACAGACTCAAAAGAGTCTAGGGAAGCACGAGAAAGAAACCAAGAGATATTCTGGAGATGCTTAAGCAGTGAGGAATAGTGTGTACTCTTGGAATCTGGAAGGAAAGGAGTCAAAAGATTTAAGTGCTTTGTGACCTCCTCAAGAGATAGACTCATATAAAAAATATATGAGAGAATTCTTGCAGAAAGCATAGATGTCTGGAAGGTTTGACGTCCAAAGGCATCAAGTGTCTGAGACTCACGACCTGGCGGATAAGAAGAGTGCTTTTTCTTACTCTTTACCCGCCTCACTGCTGATTCCACTACTATGGAATGATGAGGAAGTTGAGTCTTTTGAAACCCTGGAGAGGGGGGCACTTGATATAAGAGATCAGTTGCCCTGGGAGGTGGGGGTACCCTGAAAGGTGTTTCCCACATTCCTATAAGGAGATCCTGCAAGGAATGATGCAAAGGAAGCATTATGTTTTCCTTTGCTTTGGTAGAAAGAGAGCCTTGTGCAGGATCATGTCCTGGGACAGGAATGGCGAGAGATCTTGCTATATCCAGGAGGAAACTCTGAAAAGAGGGATCCCCAACAGGAATGTCCCTTGGACAGGTTAGATCTGAAGAACTAGCCTGAGCACCGACAGAGGTATCCAAATATATAGGAATAGAAGATCCTGCACCGTGCAGTGTGGAATGCTTAAGGGATGGTCGCTGGTACTGGCAGTCAGGAGCAGCGGCCGTCATTAGCACATTGTCCATGCCAGGTATCGACTCCAAGCTTGGTATAGAAGGGAGCGATCCTGTTGAAAAAAGCATGGCAGGAGTTGGCCACGATGCTACTGTGGATACCGGTACCGATGCCAATACCGGTACCGATATCAGAGTCGAGCCCGACAGCGACATCGGAGTAGTCATCGGTGACAGTTCAATCGGCACCTAGGTCACCGAAAACCTCCGGTTGCTATCCTCGGATCGGTGTCGGTACCAAGACGTATTGGTACCCAGTCTTCTAGACTAGAGATCGATTCCAAACTCGGCATCGAGGGCAGAGAGCCTGATAAGCGAAGCATGGAAGGCACCGACCGTAAAGGTAATGATGACGTCAGTACCGATTTCGGTACCGTGTCTGATACCGGTGAAGGAAGGTCAACCAGTGACAACTCAATCGGCCGCGAGGGAACTGAGAGTTGCAGATCCGAATCATCGGAACCGAGCCTTCGGTACCGCCGAGAGCCGGTACCGAGGCGAGTCGGTACCCAGTCCTCCAGACTGGAGATCGATTCCAGACTCGGCATCAAGGGAAGCGAGGCTATCGATACACGTCTGGAGGGTACCGACGTCGGTGGTGGTATCGGTGCTGGTACCGATAATGGAAAGTCAGTCTGGAGAGTATCCACCGGTCCCGAAGGCACCGAGGACGCCAGATGACGATCCCTGGTGAGGAGTGTTTCATCTAACTCCAGTGTCGATGCCGGGGTACCGGTACCGCTCAAAGCGGATGCCACCACCGGACACAACTGAGGTATGTTCTGTGAGGGGTGAGCCCCAGGAACAACCTGAAACCCCTTATCTGCATTGGAGACCGAAGACTCCCGCCGGGGTTTTGAAGCCAGTGGGGCCTCGAGGGCAAGGCCGGAGCCGTCTACATGCTGTGCATGAGACCTACCACTCGAGGACTGGCTAGTCTTAACAGACTGTTTGTGGGTTACCTGATTCTGTGTGGAAGAAGAAGAAGGGGATGGTGCCCTGAAGTTGGAGGGCAACCGTGTATCGAGGGAACCTCGATGTTGAAGACCTCTTCTCACCAAACTGTTGTCAGGACCCAAGCAGGTTAGACACCGACTTCGAGGGTCTAAAAATAAAGTTGTACCGCCACAGTTTAAACATTTCTTGGAGAAAAAAAAAGAGGCCTAAAAGGCCTAAGAGACCTTGGGACACTATGAAGAAAAAATATCCCGTGGAAAATTTTACAAAAAAAGAAAAGAAAACACGGGCGGTACCGGTGGCGTCAGGAAGACAGCCGCAACCACAAAAAAACTAAGAAATAAGAACAAGAATTTTCTGCGGTGACAGGAGGACGTCCTCCTAATGCCTCTGTATCGCTCCATGGTACGACCGCACCTTGAATATTGTGTGCAATTCTGGTCACCGTATCTTAAAAAGGACATAGAGTTATTAGAAAAAGTACAGAGAAGAGCCACCAAATTGGTGAAGGGGATGGAAGGCTACTCCTATGAAGAGAGGCTAAAAAGGTTAGGGCTCTTTAACCTAGAAAAGAGACGGCTGAGGGGAGATATGATAGAGGTGTATAAATTAATGAATGGAGTGGAACGGATAAACGTGGATCAATTGTTTACGCTATCAGAATATAGAAGGACTAGGGGACATGTAATGAAGCTACAGGGTAAACTATTTAAGACAAATAGGAGAAAATATTTCTTCACTCAACGTGTAATCAAACTCTGGAATCTGTTACCGGAGGATGTAGTAAGGACTGTTAGTATAGCTGGGTTTAAAAAAGGTTTGGACAAGTTCCTGGAGGAAAGGTCCATAAACCACTATTAAAAAGGGACCCAGGATATCAATGCTTGGCCTAGTACAAGCACTGCAGAACCTGTGTCTTTTGGGGAAACTGCTAGGTACATATGACCTAGATTGGCCACTGTTGGAAACAGGATACTGGGCTTGATGGACCTCGGTCTGACCCAGTATGGCATTTCTTATGTTCTTATGTCCTGCCGGCTCCGCGGAAAAACGAAAACTGAGGAGAGGCAGTTGGGAAAGGCGGGAAGGCAGCACGCAGGCATGGTGGGATGCTTCCAAAAGCTCTTTGATTGGACGCTGGGAAGTGTTCCCGCGCAGACTCCGTCGGTACCGACGTACCCATATGTGAAGACTCATTCCTGCTTGTTCCTGGAGATGTAGGATAATATCTTTTCTTCTTAGAAAAGAATGGTTTCTTGAATGATTTCTTTCTAGCAGGATCAACTGTGGACTTGGATAATAATCTATCCAAGGTAGAGTTGTCAGCATCCAACTCATTGGCCTTTTCCTGCCAATCTCTACCAAACAGGTTCTCACCAGTACAAGGAATATTCCCCAATTTGTCTTGTACCCAGAGCTCCAGATCAGATGCCTGGAGCCAAGCAATTCTACGTGCACCTATGGCAATGGCAGAGGTTCTGCTTATCCACTCAAAGCAGTCAAAGGCTGCACGGTTGACAAATTTAGAAACATCTGGGGCATGTTTGACCAATGTGAGAAAATCCTGTCTTCTATCCTCAGGAAGAATAGGACTCAAGGGCTCTAAATCATCTGTGACCTCCTTCAGGAACATTCCCATGTAAAGACTATAGGAACTGATCCTGGCAGAAAGCATGGAAGCTTGGAAGACACAACATCCAAAAGCATCCAGGGTTCTGCACTCACGTCCTGGAGGATTAGAGGCATGCCTCTTTGCACTCTTGATCCTTCTCATAGCTGATTCCACTACAATAGAGTGGTGAGGGAGCTGAGCTTTCTAGAAACCAGGACAAGGAGGGACTCGATACAGAGTATCCAGTCTGCGAGAATGAGGAGAGGTGGTAAGAGGTGTCTCCCACATCCTTAACATGAGATAATGCAAAATCTCATGAATGGGCAAGGTAGCTGCCTCCTTAGGAGTTTTGGGATATTGTAAAATTTCCAACTCCTTAGCTCTTGGCTCTGCTTCAGGGGCCACAGTAATGGACAGACCCCGAGCCACCTCCCTGATAAAATCCTGGAAGGAAATATCCTCTGGAGGAGACATCCTGCGCTTAGGGGAGGAGGGCTCCTCTGGGAGAAGCATTCCTGCATCGACAAAACTGTCAGAATCCTCAGATTCTCCTGAAGACTCGAAGTACCGTCTGTCCGGATGCTCTTGAAGAGCCCAATACCCGTACCGAACGAAGTCGGTACCGGGAATAATCGGTACCGGGGTATCGGTACCCGAAGGCATCGGATGACTGGCTACTGGCAAAGCAGACACCGATGCCGATGCTATCGGTACCAGTACCGATACCGATGCCGGTACCGGCCGGATTGTCTGTCGCGGTTCCGAGGGCGTGGATGCCGCAAGGAGAGCTGCCAGACTGCGCTCAATAGTCAGGAATCTCTGGTCTATCGACGCTGCAGATGCCTGGATGTCAGTACCGGAGAAGACCGCCGGTACCCCACAGCATGGCACCAGTAGTTCTGCCGAGGTCGAGGCCTCAAGAACATCCTGGAGCCCCGATAATGCTTTGGAAGCCAAAGCCTTCCGCCGGGGCAATTTTGCAGGTGCAGAACCCTCAAGGGCAATGCCAGAAGCATCTCGATGCTTAGAAGGAGATCTACCCTTTGAGGACCGGCTGGACTTATGTTTAGGTACCTGAGATCCACGGGAGGAAGAGGAAGCCCTGGAAGACGTCGATGCCACCGAAGCTGCATCAGAGGGAAACAGGGTACTGAGCTTAGCAGCTCGGTTCTGCCGATCCATGATGGCGTGGTCAGGACCTAAACATTTTAGACATCATTCATGGGTGTCGGTGACGGAAATGGTACCGCCACACCTGGTGCACTTTTTGAAACCTGAAGCAGGTTTCTCCATTGTAGGAAAATGTTTTGGTCCTAAGGCCCAAAAAGGTGCGAGCACCTGGGAAAAATAGGAAAAAAGTCCTAGTAGATATATATATATATTTTTTTTAAAGACAGAAAATAAGAAGAAAAAACCAGCGGTACCGGTAAAGCGTTGAGGAAGGCAGACGCGACCACAAAAAAGAAAGAAATAAAGAAGAATTCTTTTGTGGTGACAGGAACAACGACCTGCTGGCTCTGCGGAAAAAGAAGAACTGGAGAGAGGCAGTTGGGAAAGGCGGGAAGGCAGCACGCAGGCGCTGTGGGATGCTCCCAAAAGCTTTCTAATTGGACGCTGGGGAGCGTTCCCGTGCAGGCTCTGTCGGTACCGACGATACCCATATGTGATGACTACATTCCTGCTTGTTCCTGGAGATCGGCTGATGCCTTATCGGTATGGGGCAGAGGAAAGAAGGTGGGGAGTACTACCTCCTGGTTGAGGTGAAAATCCGAGACCAACTTCGGAAAAAACTTCGAGTGGGTGCAGAGCATGACCCTGTTCTTGTAGAACCTGGTGTAGGGTGGCTCGGCCACCAGGACCTGGAGCTCATTGGCGTGGCGAGGTGAGTGCCACAAAGAAGGCCACTTTCCAGGATAAGTATCAGAGATGGCAGGTAGCCAAGGGCTCTAAAGCGTAGTTACTCACCTGTAACAGGTGTTCTCCAGGAGCAGCAGGAATCAGTCCTCACATATGGGTGTCATCGGCGCCGATGAAGCCCCAGAGGAGCATTTCCCCAGCTTTCCATGAAAGCCTTTGGGAATGCTGGCACGCATGCGCGGTTCCCTTCCCGCCTAAAGGTGCCATCTTACCTCAGTCAAATGACATAGCTAAGAACAGCACACAAAAAATGAAAAATAAACTATGTACAAATGCAACTCCAAGGGGAGGAGGGAGGGTTGTGAGGACTGATTCCTGCTGCTCCTGGAGAACACCTGTTACAGGTCAGTAACTATGCTTTCTCCAGGACCAAGCAGGAAGTCAGTCCTCACATATGGATGACTCCCTAGCTCTGGGCTACCGAGGAGCCCAGGCTGAACAAGAGAAAGCGTAGTTACTCACCTGTAACAGGTGTTCTCCAGGAGCAGCTGAAATCAGTCCTCACATATGGGTGACGTCGGCGCCGACGGAGCCCTCGCGGAGCAATTTTCCCCAGCTTTCACAGAAAGCCTTTGGGAATTGCAGCGCGCATGCGCGGTCGCCTTCCCGCCCAAGGGTGCCATCTTAGCCAGTCTGATGACATAGCTAAAAGACAGCATAAAAATTTGCAAAAAAACTTAAGCAGATGATTGCAACTCCACGGGGAGGAGGGAGGGTTGTGAGGACTGATTCCTGCTGCTCCTGGAGAACACCTGTTACAGGTGAGTAACTACGCTTTCTCCAGGACCAAGCAGGAAGTCAGTCCTCACATATGGGACTCCCAAGCTTAAGGCTACCGGAGACCCTAAGCACAAAAATGAGCTCCCTCTAGCTCGGCAGTACAGAAGGAAGGAATCTTCGCTGAATTTATTACCCACCGGTAGCCCCCATCCGGGATGGAGGGTAGGAGTTGCTCAAACCTCGAAGAGATTTCGGAGGACTGCCTGTCCGAAAGCACTGTCCCTGCGGGACTCCCTCTCGAGACAGTAATGGACCGCAAAAGTCTGGCTCGAAGACCAAGTAGCGGCCCGGCAGATGTCTGCCAGCGGAACAGAGCGGAGGTAAGCCACTGACGTAGCCTTCGCCCGAACACAATGAGCCGTGACTCGACTTTCTAAGGAGAGTCCGGCTGCCCCATAAGCCCAAGCGATACAGTCAGCAACCCAGATGGACAGGGTACGCTTGGAGACCGGGAGCCCCAATTTATTGGGGTCAAACGACACAAAAAGCTGAGCAGCTTTACGGTGCACCCGCGTACGGTCAAGGTAGAAGTTCAATGCCCTTCTACAGTCCAGGGTATGCAGGACTCGTTCAGCTCGGCTGGAGTGAGGCCTGGGAAAGAAGGTTGGAAGTACCACCTCCTGATTGATGTGAAAAGGGGAGACAACTTTTGGAAGAAATTTTGGGTGAGTCCGTAGGACTACCCTATTTTTGTAGAACCGAGTGAATGGAGGATCAGACACGAGGGCCTGCAATTCACTTACGCGTCTAGCAGAAGTGAGGGCTATCAGGAATAAGGTTTTCCACGAAAGAAAACGCAGAGAACAGGTAGCCATCGGTTCAAAAGGCGGACAGGTGATCCGCTGTAAAACCACATTCAGATCCCAGTCAGGCGCTGGCGGGCGCAGAGGTGGTTTTAGTAGAAGGAGACCTCGGAGAAACCGTGCTACAAGAGGGTCACTGGAAAGAGGTCTGCCGTCCACCGGCACATGGTGTGCTGAAAGAGCACTGAGGTGGACTTTGACGGAGTTGGACTTAAGTCCCAGATTAGAGAGGTAGAGCAGGTACTGCAAGATCACCGACACCGGGCAGGAGAAGGGATCCTGAGACTGCTGTACACACCAAACGGAAAAGCGACGCCATTTAAGGGCGTAGCATTTGCGGGTAGAAGGTCGCCGAGAAGCTAGGACGACCTCTTCCACCTCTGCCAGCAGGAGAAAGGGAGCAAGGACTACCCTTTCAGCCGCCAGGCCATTAGATTGAGCGATCTGAGGTTGGGGTGTAGCAGAGACCCCTGATCCTGTGTTAGGAGATCCGGTTGAAACCCCAGAGGGAACGGATCCTCTACCGCTAATTGCAACAGGAGTGGAAACCAAGGCTGCCTGGGCCAGCGAGGAGCCACCAGGATCATGGACGCTTTGTCCCGGAGAACCTTGAACAGAGTTCGGGAGACTAGCGGGATGGGAGGAAAAGCATAGAGAAGGTTTTCCGACCATGAGAGCAGAAATGCATCTGCCGCTACCCGAAGGGGATGTGGCTGACGCGAGCAGAAGTGAGGAAGTTGCTGGTTGAGAGGACTGGCAAAGAGATCCATCGTGGGGAGGCCCCACTTCAGAAAGAGTTTCTGGACTACCAAGGGATCCAGATGCCACTCGTGCGGCTGGAGTATCCTGCTGAGTTTGTCCGCCAGGCAATTCTCCTGGCCTGGGAGATAAACTGCTTTGAGAAGAATGCCGTGACTGACGGCCCAAGAGCAGAGCTTCTGAGCTTCTCGGCAGAGAAGGAAGGAGCCCGTGCCGCCCTGCTTGTTCACGTAGAACATGGCAACTTGATTGTCCGTCTGGACAAGGACGGACTGGTGAGAAGTCAGGTGGGAGAAAGCCTTGAGCGCCAGACGAATAGCTCTGAGCTCCAGGAAGTTGATCTGTTGAGCAGATTCCCACGCGGTCCAGAGACCTTGAGTACACGCCCCCTGGCAATGAGCTCCCCAGCCCAGGAGGGAAGCATCGGTCGTCAGCACTTGAGTCGGCTGAGGCGACTGAAAAGGCATTCCGAGCACCAGGTTCGGCCGATGAAGCCACCACTGTAGGGAAGAGGCCAGCGGTCTGGAGAGGCGCACTAAGTCGGCTAGCCCGCCGGTGGCTTGTTGCCACTGCTTGCGAAGGCACCATTGAGCCGGCCGCATATTCAGGCGAGCATTTGGGGTCACGTGGACGGTGGAAGCCATATGGCCGAGTAGTCTCAGGAAGCGCCTGGCGGAGACCAGGGACTGGCTGCGAAAACGGCCGGCTAGGTCCATGAGCCGTTGAGCCCTGTCGAGAGGCAGGAAAGCTCGAGCCTGAGGAGTGTGCAGTCTTGCGCCGATGAACTCGAGATCCTGTGAGGGGAGCAAAGTGGACTTTGCGAAGTTTATGACAAAGCCCAAGTACTGCAGAAGAGTCACCGTGCGGTGTGTGGCATTGGTGACTGCCGGAGGGGACGACGCTCTGATGAGCCAGTCGTCGAGGTACGGAAAGACATAGAGGCCGTGAAGCCTGAGATAGGCCGCCACCACCGCGAGACATTTTGTGAAGACTCGCGGTGCGGAGGACAGGCCAAAGGGCAGTACTCTGTACTGGTAGTGATTTCCGGCCACCACAAACCTTAGGTATTGGCGGTGGCTTGGGTGGATGAGGATGTGCGTGTAGGCATCCTTTAGATCCAAGGAGCATAGCCAATCTCCCTGCTGGAGGTAGGGCAGAAGGATTCCAAGGGTGAGCATCTTGAACTTTTCCCGCACAAGGAACTTGTTGAGGTTGCGCAAGTCCAGGATGGGTCTTAGGCCTCCTGTCCTTTTTGGTATTAGGAAATACCTGGAATAAAAGCCTTGACCTCTCAGGTGGTGGGGCACCGGTTCCACAGCCTGGTCCTGAAGAAGACTTGCTAACTCCTGAAGGAGTAAGTCCCTGTGCAGAGGGAGTCGCGGAGGTTCTCCCAGAAAATAAGAGGGAGGGACCTGATGGAAGTGGAGAAGATATCCTTCTCGCACGACTTGAAGCACCCAGGCATCTGAAGTGATGTTGGACCACCTGTGGGCGAAGTGAACCAGCCGGCCTCCGGTGCTGGGAGGAACCAGCTGAGGGGGAGAGGCTATGCTGAGGAAGTCAAAAAACCCCACCCTGCTGAGCAGGGGCTGGTGGTGCAGGCCTGGGGGCTTGCTGCCTACGGGACCCGTTACCCCGTCCCTTGGCCTGCTGACCCTGTTGGGGAGCTGGAGGGGCCTGATATTGGGGGTAGTGTTTATAGGCAGCCGCCTTTCTCGGGTAAAAGGACTTTTTTCCCGAGCCCTTCTTTTTCTGGGAAGGGGCGGAGGTCTTCCTAGAAAGCCTGGTCCTGGTGAGAGTCTCCGTCTCGATTTGTGCAGCCTTTTCAGCCATGGGCTTGCCAAAGAGGTTCTCACCTCTGCAGGGGACATCGACCAACTTGTCCTGCACCCAAGGCTCAAGGTCAGACGACTGAAGCCAAGCCTGTCGGCGGGCACCGATGCCGGCTGCGGCCACACGAGCCGATGCTTCAAAGCCATCATAGGCTGCTCGGGACATGAATTTGGAGCATTCCCGAATACCAGTTGTTAAGGCTAGGAACCTCCGCAAAGGTTCCTCGGACAGTCCAGCAGAGAATCCGGCTAGCTCTTTAGCCAGGTCTCGGAGATACATGCCCATGTATAGCTGGTAGGTCTGGACACGACAAGCCAGCATAGATCCCTGGAAACACTTCTTACCAAGGCCATCCAGGTTACGGGCCTCCCTGCCAGGGGGCACCGAGGAGTGCATTTTCTGGCTCTTAAGCCTATGCATGGCCGATTCCACTACCATGGAATGGTGTGGTAGCTGTGCTTTTTGGAAGCCAGGACTCTTGCGGACTCGATAGATGGAATCGACCCGCTTGCTCAATACCGGCGACGAGGCCGGACTCTCCCACATGCGGAAGAGTAGTCGTTCCAGCATGGGAGGCACCGGTACAGTAAAGTGCTCCCGGGCGGGAGAGTCGTACTGAAGGGCGACGAGCTCTTCGGCTCGAGGCTCCTCCTCGGGATCCGCCGGGAAGGCCAAAGCCTTGGCCATATCCCTGACGAAGTCCGAGAACCGGGCATCCTCCGGAGGGGACTGTTTGCGAGGTTCGGACTCAGGTGAGTCCGAGGGGACACACCGAGTCCGAAAGGAATCAGGTGACTCCTCCTCTTCAGACTCCCAGACCGACTCCGAGGAGGAATCAGTGGGGTCGGCTCGGGCAGGCGGAGGCGTCGGCCGCCCCGACGCCAAGGGAGTCGGCGGCGACGACCTCGGTCCCGAACGGGAGGCCGAGGGTGACCTCGACCGAGGATCGACTCGAGTTCGCATGGACTCGAGGATCGGCTCGGTCTCCGGGGTCGACTTAGACGTCGACGTCCCGGCGGACGGGGCGGTCGGGGCAGCGGCGCCAGCGAGGCTAGCGATCAGTGCCCGCTGCTGGTCCATGAAGGCAGATAGTCTGCTCTCCAAGGCCGTCAACCTGAGTCCGACCTCAGGTGACCCAGCAGTCCCCGACTCGGGCCCCGACGGCGTCGGGCCCGACGTCGGACCTCTCGGAGGCGAGTCCAGAAGGACCACAGGACTTACCCGAGCAGGCAACTCCGACTCCAGGCGAGGTCGCTTCGGGAGGTGCTCCTTCTCCAAAGACCCGGGACGGCTGTCAGGGCTATGCGACCTGGCCCTCGCGGAGCCAGGAGCGTCCACCGACGCCGCCCTCGCGGGTTTTGTCTTCCGTCGATGGTCTCCGGAGGGAGAACCCCTGTCGGAGGAGCTTCGGCGATGTTCAGAGCTGGAGCCTCTGGATGCCGAGGCCTCCGACGAGGTCCGGGTACGGCTGGGGTCAGCGAAGATTCTATCCCGCTGATGCCGCCGACTCCTCAACGCTTTGGAGGACATTTTGCCACAGGCTCCACAGATCATTTCTTCATGATCCGGGCCCAGGCAGCGGAGGCAATTATCGTGTGTGTCAGTGAGTGACATATTTCTGTCACACTGACCACACCGCTTGAAACCACTGGCAGCCATCAGGGGAAAAAGGGCCCCTGCAAGGTCAAAGGACCGGGCTGCCAGTGAAAAACCGAAAACGAAACTGACCAAAAATCAGAAAAACCGAAAAATAAGGGAAGGACTCGCAACGGCGTCGCGAGTTCGGGCAGGAAAACGACCGGCGTCGAACCGAATTGAAAAACGAGTAAAACTCACGAAAATCAACTTTTTTAGCGGGGACACGACGGGTACGTCTGTAGGGCTCCGCGGAAAAAAGAAGACTGGCTAAGATGGCACCCTTGGGCGGGAAGGCGACCGCGCATGCGCGCTGCAATTCCCAAAGGCTTTCTGTGAAAGCTGGGGAAAATTGCTCCGCGAGGGCTCCGTCGGCGCCGACGTCACCCATATGTGAGGACTGACTTCCTGCTTGGTCCTGGAGAACTCCCTGTAGTCCCAGCATCAAAGAAAGGCTTTTCAAGGACACAACCTCCACCGGTAGCCCAACAGAGGGCAGGAGTTGCCTAAACCTCAAAGAGACTCAGGAGTACTGCTTGGCCAAAAGCACTGTCCCTACGGGACTCCCTCTCCAGACAGTAATGGGCCACAAAAGTCTGGCTTGAAGACCAAGTTGCAGCCCTGCAGATGTCTACCAAGGGCACAGAGCAGAGATGAGCCACTGAGGCAGCCATTGCCCTGACACAATGGGCCATGACCCTACCCTGCAAAGGAAGGTCAGCCGCCTTGTAAGCCCAGGTGATACAGTCAGCCACCCAGATGGACAAGGTACGCTTGGACACAGGCAACCCAAACTTATTGGGGTCAAAAGAGATGAAGAGCTGGGTAGCCCTTCTATGCCCCTGCGTACGGTCAAGGTAGAAGGATAAGGCCCTCCTACAGTCCAGGGTATGCAGGACTGCTTCAGCCTGGCTTGCATGAAGCCTAGGGAAGAATGTTGGAAGAACCACCTCTTGATTGAGATGGAAAGAGGAGACAACCTTTGGGAGGAACTTGGGATGAGTCCTGAGGACTACCCTGTTCCTATAAACCCTGGTGTAAGGCCTATCACAGACCAGGGCCTGAAGCTCACTCACTCGCCTAGCCGAGGGTAAGAGCTATCAGGAAGAGTGTCTTCCAGGAGAGGAAGCATAGTGGACAAGTAGCCATCGGCTCAAAAGGTGGGCGAGTCAGTTGCTGCAAGACCACATTCAACTCCCACTCAGGGGCAGGAGGACGGATTGGAGGCTTGAGTAAAAGCAAGCCCCTGAGAAAGCGGGACACCAAGGGGTGACCTGACAGAGAATGTCCCTCCACCAGTGAGTGGTGAGCTGATGGAGCTGAGAGGTGGACCCGAACAGAATTGGACTTAAGTCCCTGATTTGATAAGTGCAGTAAGTACTGAAACACTACTGGCACAGTACAGGAGAAAGGATCCTCTGCACATAGCTGACACCACACGGAAAACCTTTTCCATTTGAGAGCATAGGTTTTCCTAGTGGACTGTTTCCTAGAGGCTAGGACAACCTCCTCAACTTCCTGAGGCAGGCCCCAAGGAGCCAAGACTACCCTTGCAGCCTCCAGGCCATCAAATTGAGAGCTTTGAGATTGGGGTGCAGAAGGGAACCCTGCTCCTGAGAGAGAAGGTCGGGTTGCAACCCCAGAGGCAGTGGGGGATCCACCGCCAGTTGAAGCAAAAGAGGAAACCAAGGCTGTCTCGGCCACCTGGGAGCCACCAGCAGGACCGAGGCCTTGTCCTGAAGAATTTTGAAAAGAGTTCAGGCCACCAAGGGCATGGGAGGAAACGCATACAGGAGGCCCTGAGACCAGGACATCAGAAAAACATCTGGTGCTATCCTCAAAGGATGCAGTTGCCTGGAGCAGAACTTGGGCAGTTGCTTGTTGAGTGGACTGGCAAAGAGATCTATCCAAGGGAGACCCCACTTCGGGAAGATCTTTTCAACGACCAAGGGATGCAGCTGCCACTCGTGGGGCTGTAGAATTCTGCTCAACCGGTCGGCCAGGCAGTTCTCCTGGCCTGGGAGGTACACTGCCTTGAGAAGCATGTTGTGCTTTAGGGCAAAGGAACAAAGGTCCTGAGTCTCTCGACAAAGTATCTGGGACCCAGTCCCGCCCTGTTTGTTCACATAAAACATGGCTACCTGGTTGTCTGTTTGAATCAAGACTGAGCGGTGAGCCAGGGCTGGAGAAAAAGCTCTGAGAGCCAAGCGGATAGCCCAAAGTTCCAGTAGATTGATCTGTTTATTTTTATTTTATTTTTATTTATAGTCTCTTCTAAACCGCGCTATTCAGCATCAGTGCGGTTTACAATGAACAATAATTTACACATTTCCGATGGTACTTTGTGTTTACAGTTGAACAGGTAAAGCACAGTTACTTACCTGTAACAGGTGATCTCTGGGAACAGCAGGAATTAGTCATCACATATGGGTACGTCGGTACCGACGGAGCCTGCGCGGGAAAGCTCCCCAGCCTTTCAGATGAAAGGCTTTTGGGGCCTCCCACTGCACATGCGCGCTGCCTTCCCGCCTTCCTGACCAGCTCTCTTCAGTTCGAGTTTAAAGCTGAGACAATAGAGAGAGGAAAGGAAGATAGATAGATAGAGATACAACTCCTAGGGGAGGTGGGTGGGTTGTGATGACTAATTCCTGCTGTTCCCAGAGATCACCTGTTACAGGTAAGTAACTGTGCTATCTCCAGGAACAAGCAGGAATAAGTCCTCACATATGGGGACTCCCTAGCTGAGATGCCTGGGAGATCCCCTTCCAAGGGTAAACCATCTTCGCATGGATCTCAGGCATCCGTCCAGGGAAGGTGGGCAGGAGTTGTTTAAGTATGGAACAGGTGTTTGAGGACAGCCTGACCAAACAAGGCATCCCGGCGGGAGTCCTTGTCCAAGCAGTAATGGGCTGTGAAGGTATGAACCGAGGCCCAAGTGGCTGCTCGACAGATCTGATCTATGGACACAGAGTGAAGATGAGCCATAGAAGTGGCCATGGCTCGCACATTGTGAGCGGTGACATGGCCTTCCAGAGAAATGTTCTTACTCTGGTAAGCAAAAGAAATACACTGAGCAATCCAATTGGAAAGTGTACGTTTGGTGACTGGAAGTCCCAAATGAGAAGGATCAAAAGCCACGAAAAGTTGGGAAGACTTTCGATGTGGCTGAGTCCTGTTGAGGTAAAAGGCGAGAGCTCTTTTACAGTCAAGAGTATGAAGGTTCCTCTCTGCACTGGATGCATGAGGAGCCGGGAAAAAACAGGTAGATATACCTCTTGATTAAGATGAAAAGGCGAGACCACTTTAGGCATAAAGTGGGGATTCGTCCTAAGGACCACCTTATCATGATGAAATCTGGTATAAGGTGGATTAGCCACCAAAGCCTGCAGTTCACTGATGCGGCGAGCCGAAGTGACTGCAGTAAGGAAAAGAACCTTCCAGGAAAGAAATTTCAGGGAGGTAGATACCAACGGTTCAAAAGGTGGCTTCATAAGTTGACCCAGAACTAGATTCAAGTCCCATGCTACCAGAGGAGGTCGGATGGGAGGCTTAGTGAGGGTCAAGCCTCTCATGAATCTTGCAATAAGAGGATGAGAGGAGACAGGTTGTCCATTTATAGGTTTTAAGGATGCTGCAATAGCACTTAAATGGACTCGTACTGAATTCGTCTTGAGGCCTGCATTGGAAAGATGCAGGAGATAGTCCAGTAGAGAATTCAAAGGAAGTGCTAGAGGGTCAAAACCCTGTTGCGCACACCAAATGGAAAAACGTTTCCATTTGAAAGCATAGGAACGCCTAGTAGAGGGTTTCCTAGAGGCATGAAGGATATCTTTCACTGGTTGGGAAAGATTAAACTCATGAAGGTTTAAGCCTTCAGTAACCAAGCTCGGAGATGTAGGGACTTGGGGTTTGGATGCCACAAAGTCCCCTGCTCCTGAGACAGAAGGTCTGGTGCAGCTCCCAGGTCCAGGGAGGAGCCCTGGGAGAGCTGTAGAAGGAGAGGGAACCACACTTGGCGTGGCCAGCGTGGAGCAATGAGGATCATGGATCCGTGATCCCTCTGAAGTTTGAACAGAGTCTTGGGAATCAAAGGAATGGGTGGAAAAGCGTACAGGAATTCCTGACCCCAATGTAGGAGAAAGGCATCGTTGGCCTAAGCTCCCTGACACGGAGTCCTGGAACAGAACCGGGGAAGTTTGGCATTCCACGGACTTGCAAAGAGGTCTATGTCCGGGGTCCCCCATTCCTGAAAGATTCTGCGTATCTGGTCCATATGCAGGGACCATTCGTGTGGGAGCAGAACTCGGCTGAGTCTGTCTGCCCGAGAGTTTTGAACTCCTGGAAGATATACTGCCAGAAGATGAATTTGATGCTCTCTGGCGAAGGCCCATAATCTGAGAGCTTCGTTGCAAAGCGACAGAGAGCCCGTCCCTCCTTGTTTGTTGACATAGAACATGGCTACCTGATTGTCTGTTTGTACTAGGACAGTCAGGTTGACAAGGAGGATGTGGAAGACTGTGAGGGCAAGGAAGATTGCTCGCAGTTCCAGAATGTTGATGTGAAGGGTGGTCTCCTGAGGAGACCAGGTGCCCTGAGTGGAGAGGTGTTGGAGATGAGCTCCCCACCCTGTCTGGGAGGCATCTGTTGTGAGGGTTGCTTGGGGCAACGAAGGTTGGAAGGGGATCCCCAACAACAGATTTTTGGAGGATGTCCACCACTGGAGAGACCAAAACAGTCGTTTTGAGGTGAGTATTTGGTCTGAGAGCAGTCCTGATGCTTGAGACCACTGGGTGGCCAAGGTCCATTGAGCTGCTCTCATATGAAGACGAGCGTAGGGCACCACGTGTACCGTGGAGGCCATGTGGCCCAGAAGTTGCAGCATTTCTCTGGCTGACAAGTGACTTCTGGACTGAGCCTGGGAGGCCAAGCTTATTAGCCTTTGGCCTCGGACCAGAGGGAGGTAGGCCCTTGCAGTGGTGGAGTCCAATTGGGCCCCTATGAATTCCAGAGACTGAGTAGGGATGAGTTGGGATTTGGGAATGTTTACCACAAGTCCCAGATATTGAAGAATACGCCTTGTGCGGTCCAGAGAAATCTGGGCTTCTGACTGAGATGGAGCTCGGATGAGCCAGTCGTCCAGATATGGGAAGACAAAGATTCCCATGCCTCTGAGAAATGCGGCTACGACTGCCATGCATTTTGTGAAGACTCTTGGAGCAGAGGCCAGACCGAAGGGTAGTACTCTGTACTGGAAATGTTTTCCCTGGAACAGAAATCTTAGATATTTTCTGTGGGATGGATGGATGAGTATATGAGTGTACGCATCCTTGAGATCTAGAGAACAAAGCCAATCCTGACTCTGAAGGTATGGAAGGAGAAGGCCCAGAGAGAGCATTTTGAATTTCTCCTTGAATAGAAACCTGTTCAATTCTCTCAGATCTAGGATAGGTCTGAAGCCCCCTGTCTTCTTTGTTATGAGAAAGTAAGGGGAGTAGAAACCTAACCCCTGTTGTGGAGGAGGAACCTCCTCTATTGCCCCTTGGGCAAGGAGAGAAGAGACTTCCTGACCCAACAGGGTCAGAAGAGATGGGGGAGAACTGAATTGCCTCACCATGGTATGGGGAGGAAGGCTGGAGAAATGAAGTTTGTAGCCCTCCCTGATAATAGAGAGGGTCCATTGCTCTGATGTGATTTGTTCCCATCTGGGAGCAAAATGAGCTAGCCTTCCAGGAATGGTGAGGGGCTCTGGTTGTTCTAGAGCCAGAAACGGCAAGTTCTCTAGAGGCAAGTCAAAACCCCTGAGGGGGTTGAGCCTGCTGGGGTGTAGCAGACACTGCAGGCTTTGACTTTACCTGCTTAGATTGTTGACGCTTAGCCGCAAAGCGAGGCTGAGCAGATTGCTGGCCAGTATTTGTGGGAAATCTGGCCTTCTTATAGTAAGGCCTTTTAAAAGACTTCTTTTTGGCAGGGGTAGAAGTAGACTTGGAAAGTCTATCTAGAGTGGCATTTTCTGCATCCATTTGAGCAGCTTTAATTTGCCAGTCTTCCCCAAATAAGTTCTCACCGGTACAGGGCAGATTCCTGAGGCCATCTACAACCCAGGGTTCTAGGTCAGAAGCCTGGAGCCAAGCGAGACGTCGGGCTGCAATAGCAATTCCCGAAGCTCTGCCTGCAACCTCAAAGGAATCAAAGGCTGCCCTGTTGGAGAACTTGGAGACCTCTGAAAGTTGTGTCACCATAGAAAAGAAGTCCGCCCTTTGATCATCAGGGATAAAGGGGGCAAAATTCTGTATCTTTAGGGCAAGTTGTCCAAGAAACATGCCCATATAAAGGCTATAAGAATTGATCCTGGCTATAAGCATACTAGCCTGGAACATCTTTCTTCCAAAAGAGTCCAGGGTCTTACATTCTCGCCCTGGAGGGGTAGAAGAATGCCTTTTAGGACTCTTTATTTTCTTCATGGCAGACTTCACCACAATAGAGTGGTGAGGCAGCTGAGTTTTCTGGAACCCAGGAGAAGGAGGGACCCGATACATGGTGTCCAACCTACGGGAATGGGGAGACAGTGTTAAAGGAGTCTCCCACAAATCCATCAAGTGTTCTTGAAGGATTTCATGGATAGGCAGAGTGACTGCCTCTTTAGGAGCTTTAGAGTATCCTAAAATATCCAATTTTTTGATCTGGGTTCTTTTTCAGAAGATGTAGCAATAGAAAGTGCTTTAGCTACATCAACAATGAAATCCTGAAAGGATAAATCCTCTGGAGGAGACATCCTCCTCTTTGGAGAAGAGGGCTCCTCAGGAAGAGTAAGCTCAGCAGAGTCATCAGAGGAATTGAATTCATCAGAAGAATCTGAGTATTCCTTCTGTGCTTCCAATATACGATACGCATACCGATCGGTATCGACATCGGGCGTATCGGGCATGCGATCGGTACCGGGCGAAAGCCTGAATCCGGCATGCGGAACCGATCGACGCTTGGAAGTCGATGGTCTCGGTTCCGGTGTGGATACCGGAACCGGGGCCGGTACCGATGGAATCGGTACCGAGGGCGTCGCAGCCTTAATGAATGCCAGAACGGCCTGCTGCATAGTCTGGACAGTATTGCCCATAGACGCCACTACTGCCTGGATGTCGGTACCGGTATGGGCCGGTACCCCAGAGCAGTCCAACAGGTGATCGGTCGAGGCCGTGCCATCGATGTCAACCTGTGACCCCATGATTGCTTTGGAGGCCGGAACCTCCCGCCGGGGTTTTTTGGCCTGGGCAGAATCCTCGAACTCAAAATTGAGAGCCTCTCGATCTTTAGAAAGAGATTTGCTTTTAGAGGATTTGTCCACAGAAGTTTTGGTTACCTGAGATCCATCCGGAGAGGAAGACCTGGATGACTGTGATGCTTCTGAAGGAAACAGCACATGGAGCTTGTTGGCCCGGTTCTGCAAACCACGTTTAGACATCTGGGTGCAGGATGGGCAGTCCGGTATGGAGTGGTCAGGTCCCAAACATTTGAGACACCATTCATGGGTATCTGTGACAGAAATGACAGTACTGCACTTGGTACATGTTTTAAAACCAGGGACTGGCTTCTCCATGAGGAGAATTTGTGTAGGCCTTAAGGCCTAACAACAGTTACCAAGCTGTGCTGAAGAAAATAAAAGTCTTTTTTTTTTTTTTTATAAAGAAAGAAAGAGAGACCGGCGGTACCGGTTTCGGTATGGGGAAGGCAGGTACGCGGTCTAAAGAAAACAAACAAATTTCACAATTTCTTCAGCGGTGACAGGAACACGACCTGCTGGCTCCGCGGAAAAAGAGAAACTGAAGAGAGCTGGTCAGGAAGGCGGGAAGGCAGCGCGCATGTGCAGTGGGAGGCCCCAAAAGCCTTTCATCTGAAAGGCTGGGGAGCTTTCCCGCGCAGGCTCCGTCGGTACCGACGTACCCATATGTGAGGACTTATTCCTGCTTGTTCCTGGAGATTACAACTTGGATAACAGGGGTAACTATTTACAACTTACAACATTATCGTGACCTCCTTTTTGGTTTCAGTCATGGGGGTTTTGGGTGGCTTGTGCGGTTGGTGCTATGTCTGCATTGGTTACTGGGTAATACAGGAGGAAGAGGTGGTGCATCAAGGCCTTTCTGAACTGAAATAAGTCTGGGATCGCTCGGATGCCATGAGGGAGGCTGTTCCAGCACCATGGTGCATAGAATTGGTAGGCCCTGCCTGCTGTTGCCTTAGTGCATTGTGTTATTGATTTTGGGACTATCAGGGTGTTGAGAGCCACTGACCGTCTGTCCCTATTGTGTGGTGTCGTCTGGATTAGTTCTGTTAGTGATGCAGATGAGAGTCCTTTGATGGCCTTGAATGTAAGTAGTAGGGTCTTGTATGTGAGTCTACTTTGTATCGGGAGCCAGTGGAGTTGTTTTAGGATGGGTGAGACATGGTCTTTCCTGGATGCTCCGTGTAGGACTCTTGCTGCGGCGTTCATTGCCAGTTGCAGTGGATTCAAGGTGGCTTGAGGGAGACCTTGCAGGATTGAGTTTGCATAATCAAAATGTGGTATGATTAGTGCCTGATAGATGGTCCTGAAATCGTCCGGCTCCAGCAGGGATCGTAGGTGTCTGAGGGATCAGATTTTGTGGTATACTGCTCTTACAATGTTTCCTATGTGCACTTTCATATCCAAGTGCTGGTCTAAGGTGACACCGAGGTATCTGATAGTGGGCTTTGTCTGGAGGTCTGCTTCCTTCACTTTTAAGAAGGACGGAGCGGTGAAGTTTCGGTTCCTTGTAATGAACAACACCTCAGTTTTCTTGTGTTGGATCCTGAGGTTTTGTCATTGCAGCCAGTTGGATACTTCATTTATGCAGTTTGTTAATGGTGTGAGGTCGGGGTTCTCTGTTGAAAACGGCATGTATAACAGCACGTCATCAGCGTATATCAGGCAGTTACCACTGAAGGACCGGATCAGGTTGCAGATAGGCTGCATGTATATATTGAACATCAGGGCAGAGAGGGAGGACCCTTGTGGTACACCTTGCTTTTGGTGGAACGGATCTGATGATGTATCGCTGGATCATACCTGTTGCCATCTGTCGGAAAGGTAGAACCTGCACCACTCAAGTGCTTTATCTGTTGGGCCGCATCCCAGGGAGACCAGAGGCCTTGGGTGCACTTGTCCAGACAATGAGCACCCCAGCCCTTTAGAAAGGCGTCAGTGGTGAGGACCACCGAGGATTCTGGCATTTGGAAGGGCATCCCCTTGAGTAGATTGGGTGGATGTAGCCACCAGCTGAGAGAGGCTAAGAGGGGTTTGGATACCCTTATCCTGTCTCGTAAGTTGCCTGTGGCTTGAGACCACTGAGTCCGAAGGCACCATTGTGCAGGCCTCATATGGAGCCTGGCATTGGGAGTCACATGTACTGTCGAAGCCATGTGTCCCAGAAGCCTGAGGCAGAGTCTGGCGGAGACCAGGGACTTGTTCAGAAATGGTTTTGCCAAGTCCATCAGTCTTTGGGCCCTGTCTTCTGGCAAGAATGCCTTAGCCAGTTGAGAATCCAACCTTGCCCCTATGAACTCCAAGTTCTGGGAGGGGAGCAAAGTGGACTTTGCGAAGTTTATGACAAACCCCACGTTTTGAAGCAGAGCAATGGTTCTGAGGGTGGCTTGTCTGGCCTCCAGGGACGTTTGACCCCTGATGAGCCAGTCGTCCAGATAGGGAAAGACAAAGATGCCTTGATTTCTCAGGTAGGCCGCTACAACTGCCAGGCACTTGGTAAAGACTCTGGGAGCGGAGGTCAGGCCAAAAGGTAGTACTCTGTACTGATAATGGTTTCCTCCCACAATGAACTTTCTGTGGTCTGCATGAATGAGGATGTGAGTGTACGCATCCTTTAGATCTAAGGAGCATAGCCAATCTCCCTGCTGGAGGTAGGGCAGAAGGGTTCCAAGAGTAAGCATCTTGAACTTTTCTTTCTCTAGGAACTTGTTGAGGTTTCTGAGGTCCAGAATGGGTCGAAGACCACCGGTTCTTTTGGGTACCAGGAAATACCTGGAGTAGAATCCGTGACCTTGCAAGTGGGGAGGCACAGACTCCACCGCAATGTCCACCAACAGACCATGAAGCTCTTGTAGAAGAAGGTCTGTGTGCAGGGGAGGCCTTGGAGGCTCCCCTGGAAAATATGGCAGAGGCAGTTGGTGGAAATGGAGGGCATAGCCATTGTGGACTATGTCCAGCACCCAACTGTCCCTGGTGATAAGGAGCCACTGGTGGGCAAAGAGGGCGAGGCGACCTCCTGTGCAGGGTGGGGAGAGCAGTGGAGGAGAGGCTACGCTCAAGGAGTCAAAAACCCCACCCAGCTGAGTGGTAGCAGGGGCCTGAGGCTTGGGGGTCCTCTGCCTACGGGGCCCATTACCCTGGCCCTTGGCTGGCTGACCCTGGGGGGCAGCTTGGGCAGCCTGATACTGAGGGTACTGTCTGTAGGCAGTGCCCTTCCTCGGGTAAAAGGACTTTTTACCTGAGCCCTTCTTCTTATGTGAAGGGGCAGAGGTCTTCCTCGACAGCCTTGTCCGGGTAAGGTGCTCCGTCTCGAGCTGAGCGGCCTTCTCGGCCACGGGTTTGCCAAAAAGGTTCTCACCTCGGCAGGGGACATCGACCAACTTGTCCTGAACCCATGGCTCAAGGTCCGATGACTGCAGCCACGCCTGGCGTCGAGCCGCGATGCCGGCAGCCGCTACTCGGGCCGAAGCCTCGAAGCCATCGTAGGCACAAGGGTCTCGAGTATCGGCTCGGTCTCCGGGGTTGACTTCGAAGTCAACGTCCCGGTGGTCATGGCAGATGCACCAGACAGGCTGGCCATCAGTACCTGCTGCTGCTCCATGAAGGCAGACAATCTGCACTCCAAGGCTGTCATCCTGAGACTCAGCTCGGGAGACGCAGCAGCCACCGACTCGGGCCCCAGCGGTGCCGGGCCCGACGTCAGCTCTCTGGGAGGAGAGTCCACAAGGACTACGGGGCTTACGTGTCCAGCAGACTCCGGCTCCACGCGAGGAACTTTTGCAGGCTTCTCTTGGTCCACGGGCCCGGGACGACGGTCGGGGGTCTTAGACCTGGCCCTCGAGGAACCAGGGACCTCCTCCGATGCCGCTTCTTCCTCTTACGTTCCCGGTCGGGGGACCCCCTGTCCAAGGAGCTTCGACGGAGCTCTGGATCGGAATCCCGAGATGTCGAGGCCTCAGACGAGGTCCGGGCCCGGCCGGAGGCAGAGTCCAAGAAAAACCTTTCCTTCTGATGCTGTCGACTCTTTAGTGCCTTGGAAGACATCTTTCCACATGGCCCACACGACTTGGGGTCGTGGTCAGGGCCGAGGCACCGAAGGCAGCAGTCGTGTGTGTCGGTGAGAGACAATTTTCTTACACCGATCACACTTCTTGAAACCACCGGGGAAAAAATAGCCCCAGCGAGGTCAAAAGACTGGCCTTCCAGTGAAAAATGAAAAAAGGGCGCGAACGCCAGCCACGAAGGGCAAAAACCGAAAGATGAAGAAAACGGGCTCGATACCGGTGTACCGAACCTGGCGGGAGGGGAACCGGCGTCGAACCGGAGAAAAATAGCGAAAAATCGCCGAAGAAAAAAATCACTTTTATCTGGGAGAACAGGACACACGTCCGATGGGCTTCTCGGAAAAAAAAGAGACTGAGGTAAGATGGCACCTTTAGGCGGGAAGGGAACCGCGCATGCGTGCCAGCATTCCCAAAGGCTTTCATGGAAAGCTGGGGAAATGCTCCGCTGGGGCTTCATCGGCACCGATGACACCCATATGTGAGGACTGACTTCCTGCTTGGTCCTGGAGAATAGCGGCTTAGTAAGCTGCACCAGGACCACAATGAAATCCCATTACAACGGGGGCGGCCGGATGGGGGACTTCAAGAGCAGTAAGCCCCTCATGAATCAGGTGATGAGGGGCTGCACAGAAAGAGGCTTTCCCTCTATGGAGTGGTTGTTCGTGGAGAGTGCACTCAGGTACACTCTGACAGAATGAGATTTAAGCTCAGACTGAGAAAGATAGAGCAGGTACTGCAGTACCACCTGTACCAGGCAGGAGAATGGGTTCATCTGTTGCTCCGTGCACGATAAGGAGAACTGACACCACTTGAAGGCATAGGCCCGCCTCGTGAAGTCTTTGCAGGAGGCGAAGAGGATCTCCTCCACCTCCTTGGGAAGGTTGAGGGGCGCTAAGGTGACCTGTTCAGCAGCCATGCTGTGAGGGTCAAGGATCCCAAGTTGGGGTGGAGAACTGAGCCCTCCTCCTGAGTGAGAAGCCCCGGTGAGCTCCCGAGAAGAAGCAGGGACTCCATCGCAAGACGAAGCAGGAGAGGGAACAAAGGCTGCCGGGGCCACCAGGATCAAGGAAGCCTTGTCCCGCTGGACCTTGAAGAGGGTCTGCACTACCAGAGGTGTGGGAGGAAAGGCATACAACAGGCCCTCCGACCACGAGGAAGGCATCCAGTGCTTTCTGGGCTGGGTATGGCTGTGGGCAGCAGAAGCATGGCAGCTGAGCACTGGTTGGTCTGGCAAAGAGGTCGAGGCACAGGGTGCCCCATAACCTGAAAAGCCGCTGTGCCGCCCTGGGGACCAGGCACCACTCATTCGGTTGGAGGACTCTGCTCAGCCTGTCCGCCAGGACATTGTCCTGGCCCGGGAAGTACATCGCCCAAAGGAGCATACCCTGACTGGTCGCATATGAGCAGAGGGCTACTGCTTCCTAGCAAAGGTGGTAGGAGCCAGTTACCCCCCTGCTTATTCAGGTAGAACATCGTGACCTCATTGTCCGTCTGAACAAGCACTGACTGATATTGCAGGTGGTGCTGGAAAGCCTTGAGTGGAAGGAAAATGGCCCTGAGCTCCAGCAGGTTGATTTGCTGCTGGCTCTCCTCAAAGGACCAGACAATTCCTTACAATGGACACCCCAGCCCAGCAGGGAAGCGTCTGTCATGAGTACCTTCTGGGGGCTCAGGAGTTGGAAGGGCATGCCTCTTTGAAGATTTTGTGGAACCTGCCATCAACTGAGGGACGCCGCCAGCTGACGGGATACAACCAATGTTCCCCCTAATTTTCTGTAGGCTGTGTGCGCATAAAATATCTGCTGTGCAGCTTTTGAAGGAAGGTTACATTTTTGTGCACCACATAACCAACACTCGGAGTTATATACTTTAAAATTTGACTACATGTCAGAATACAGTATGTATACCACATTGATTTTAATCAAATTAAATGAAAATAGATGATTACTAAATGAAGTGGAAAATTTCTAGTAATTACAATCACAACTTTTAAATTTTAAGACGTCTGTGGTGTTTTCTATCAGAATCAGAACCATAATTTTTGTGCGCTCTGTTGTAAAGTATGTGCGCTCGCTCGGCAAGGTGTGTGCGCGCGCACAGCTTAGAGGGAACAGTGGATACAACAATCCTGTCCCGGAGCTTTCAAGTGGCCTGGGTACACTGTGAGCGGAGATACCACCGAGCTGCCCGCACATGGAGGCAGGAATTGAGAACTACATGGATTGTGGAGGCCATGTGGCCAGGGAGGCGAAGCACTGACCGCGCCGACATGGTGCAGCAGCGCTGCACCTTGGTCGCCAGGGTCTCGAGGCGATCTGCCCTGTCTTAGGGGAGGAAAGCCATGGCCTGGAGGATGTTCAGTCAGGCCCCTATGAATTCCAAGTCCTGAGTTAGGGTGAGATGGGAATTTGGGTGATTTATCACTAATTCCAGGTATTGCAGGACCTTGATGGTGCAGCCTGTGGTCTGCAGCAATTCTGATGCTGTGTCCCCTTTTACAAGCCAGTCGTCCAAGTAAGGGAAGACGAAGGCCCCATGGAGACGGAGAAAGGCAGCCACCACTGCCAAGCATTTGGTGAAGACCCATGGGGCAGAGGCCAGGCCAAATGGAAGCATCCCATACTGGTAATGGTTGCCTCCGACCATGAATCTTAAGTATTGTCTGTGACTGGAATGGATAAGGATGTGGGTATAAGTATCCTTCAGGTCTAAGAAGCATAGCCAATCTCCCTACCGGAGGTAGGGCAACAATATTCCAAGGGAGAGCATCTTTAACTTCTCCCACACCAGGAATATGTTCAGGTTTCTCAGGTCCAGGATGGGTCTTAGTCCATCTATCCTTTTTGGGACCAGAAAGTATCTGAAGTAAAACCCCTTTCCTTTCAGTTGATATGGTACAGGCTCCACAGCCCTGTCCCTGAGAAGGCCTGCTAGTTACTGCATGAGCAGAGCCTGGTGCAGGGAAGACCGAGGAGGCTCCCCCGGAAAGAAAGGTGGAGGTAGCTGATCCAAGTGGAGGAGGTAACCCTCCATGACCACCTGAAGTGCCCATGATGGAAGACCACCTGTGGCAAGGAGGACCAGGCACGCCCCCCCCCCCTGTCCCGCACCCCCCCCCCCCCCGCGTGCCCCCTCCCCCTCATGGGTAGATGATCCTCCAGAGGGAGAGAGATTATGCTAGATACGGAGTCTGGGGTTTGGGGCCCTTGGGCTTGCATGGGCCTTGGCCGCTCCCCTGCCCCGGTGACCCTGCTGAGGAGTCTGGATGGTCGGGTATGGAGGATAGCCTCAAAAGGGTTGGCCCTTTCTATAGAAAGGATGCTTCTTTCTCGGAAGAGTGGAAGTCTTCCTCAAGAGTCAAGTTTAAGTCATGTATTCAATCACTATCTCGGCAGCCTTGTCCTCCAAGGGCTTGCCGAAAAGCTGTTCCC
This sequence comes from Ichthyophis bannanicus, assembly GCA_033557465.1. Taxonomy (NCBI): domain Eukaryota; kingdom Metazoa; phylum Chordata; class Amphibia; order Gymnophiona; family Ichthyophiidae; genus Ichthyophis; species Ichthyophis bannanicus. The sequence goes on from CM066032.1 coordinate 648,898,422, forward strand.
CAAGGCATGGGATGTCCAGGAGCTTCTCCTGTATGCACTGCTCCAGATCAGATGTCTGGAGCTGGGCCTGGGTTTCAGGTGCCGATGCCCACGGCCACCACCCACAGGCTGGACTCGAAGCCGTAGTAGGCAGCTCTGGAAAAGTACTTAGAATACTCCCTGATGGACTTTGTAAGCGTCTGGAAGCGCTGCAGGTGGACCCCATCGAGGCCAACCATGAAACCTCCGAGTTCCTTCGACAAGTCTCTGAGGAACATACCAATATAAAGTTGGTAAGTCTGGATGTGGCTGGCAAGCATCGAGCCCTGGTAACGTTTTCAACCGAGGGCATCAAGGGCACAGGACTCCCTGCCCAGGGGCACCGAAAAGTGCGTCTTCAGGCTCTTCTGCCGACGCATGGCCAACTCCAGTGCCATGGAGGTGTGGGGGAGTAGGGTCTTCCGGAACCCCAGCCCGCACTGGACCCAGTACATGGTATCCAGGCGGCGACTGACAATCGGCACCAAGGCCAAGCCCTCCCACATCCAGAGAAGGAGCCTGTTAAGGATGGAGAGGATCGGGACCGTCAGGATCTCTTTAGGTGGCGTCTCGTACTGGAGAATATCGAGCTCCTCCATACGAGGGTCCTCCTTCGACTCCGTAGTGAGGTAGAGGGCTCACGCCATGTCCCAGACAAATTCAAGGAATGAGGTGTCCTCAGGTAGGGATCGATGCCTAGCTGCCGGCAGGGACAGATCCGAAGGGAGGTCCCAGTGGGCATGGGGACTCCAGAGACATCTCGGCTTTGGACCAAGCCGAGTAGTCCGAGGCCCGACGGTGTCATTGGCTCCAGTCTTCGAGGAAGAGGCATGGCCGGAGCCAGAGGCACTCACCTGTGAAGACTTCACCCCAAGGGCAGGAGTAAGATCAAGATAGAGACCTTCGCCAAGGATCTACCCAAGGTGTCTGGCACTCAGGGATCGCTTCAGCGGCCCAGAGACTCCTCAGCATCGAGGTCCTTGGGGTCTCGGCAGGAGCACCGGCGGGGCCTGGCATCAGCGCAGAAATACTGCATTCAAGCACCAACATACGGGTTTCTCACTTCTGGGTGGCCATCAGAGTCACCAATGCCAGGGTTACCGGGTCTGGTGTCAAGGAGGAGAGGGAGTCCTCTGTGAGACGGCCTTCAGGAGACCGTGCCTCGACTTCTGTCCTGGGTATCTTCAGGGGCCACTCCCACAACAACTCCTCCGAGGCTTGACGGGAGCTGAGGGACCGCGCACGGGATTTCCCCTACTTGTCCATCTCCCAGGACGAGGTCCTCGAGGTCTTCCTTTTCTTCTTATGCTCTGGGTACAGGGACCCTTGCTTGGTATGTCTGCGAACCTTCTTGGGAACCACGGGGGCCTTATGTGGCTTCGAGGATCCATGTGGGGCCTTTGAGTGCGAGGCTATCAGGGAAACCGAGGTAGAGTCCACCCTGTGGAAGAGGTCCTTTTGCTTTTGCTAGCGGTTCTGTATGGCCTTGGTGGACATTGTTTTCCACATTTCTCTGGGTCATGGTCGGCACCCAGACAACAGAGGCAACAATAGTGAGTGTCGGTAAGTGATATGCTTTTGGAGCACCAATCACATTTCTTAAAACCGGTGGCCACTGGGGCAAAAAGGGCCCCCGCGAGGTCGAAGATCTTCGGCACGGCCAACGGCTGAAAAAGGAGCGAAAGCGCTAAAGGAACCTAATAAAAATAAAACTAAGTTGTGAGACCCCGGCACAGGGACAGCGGGCATCGAAGGCAGGAAAGAGACCGGCAAAGGCCGGAAAGGTGTACAATAGTGCACAAAAATCATCAACATTTTTCCGGAGGGAACAAGACAGACGTCTATAGGGCTCCACAGAAAAAGGGAGACTGACCAAGATGACACCCCTGGGCGGGAAGGGGACCACGCATGCGTGGTGGCATCACCCAAAGGCTTTCTTTGGAAGCTGGGGAGATGCTTCAGCGAAGGCTTCTTTGGTGTTGACGTCACCCATATGTAAGGGCTGACTTCCTGCTTGTTCCTAGAGAACACTTGGTACATTTTTTGAAACCACTGATGTGTTTTTCCATTATTGCAGAAAAAGTAGGCCAAGACCTAGCTGGTGATGGAAACCACCAAAATTGAAAGAAAAATAAAAAAGAAAATTTTTTGAAAAGAAAAAAAAATATCGGGGTCAGTGTCTGTGAAAGCACCAGCATCGATGGAAAAGTAGAGCACAGAATTTAATAAAAAAAAATTAAAAAAAAAAAAAAGCAAAAACAACATTTTTCAGCGGTGCAGCAAAACAACAACCTGCTGCCTCCATGGAAAAAATGAAGCACTGAGGAGATGGGTTGGGAAGGCAGGAAGACAGATGTGCAGGAGCAGTAGATTGCTCCTAAAGGCTTTCTATCTGGATGCTGGGGAGCGTTCCCACACAGACTCCGTTGGTACTGATGTCACTCATATGTGAAGAATGCATTACTGTCTGTTCCTGAAGAACTTGGAGAACATCCTTGGGGCAGTGGAGAACCCAAAAAAGGAAGAGCAGTGAACTGATAGAGAGAACCAAGCATGGCAAAATGCAGATACCTTTGCTGACCCGCTTGGATCAAGATACGAAAATACATTTTGGCCAGATCCAGAGAAGTCAAGAATTCACTAAGGCACACTGTTTGAATCACAAAGCACAATGTTTCCAGTCAAGACGCACAGGACGCTCAAGTGCCCATTGACCCCTTTAAGGTCCAGGATGGGCAACAAGAAACTATTCTTCTCTGGCACCACAAAGTAGATGAAATACCTTCCCTTGCCCCGCTCATCTGAGGGGACGACACCACTGCCTTCAGACGAAGCAACTTGTCCAAGGTGGTCTGTACCCCAGCATTTTTGATCACAGACCCACAGGGGAAGATGATGAAGTCATCAGGGATCGGCTCCTTGCATTCGAGGTCACAGCCAAATTCAATGGTGTCTAGCACCCAGCAGATCCTAAGTAACTCAGGCCCCATTCCTGAAAGAAAAGGCGAAGCCTGCCGCCCACTGGAGGTACCAGGTAATGGGCCCCAAAACCTTCATTGTGTGGCCAGGGAGGGTCCTACTCTGGAGGAGGATGCGTCCCCAGGTCCATGTGTTCCACAAAAAGACTGAGAACGAACCCAAGGCCCTGAAGCAGAGGGGAAAAAACATAAGAACATAAGATATGTCATACTGGGTCAGACCATCAAGCCCAGTATCCCGTTTCCAACAGCGGCAGGTTCCCAAAAAGGCACACAGGTTCCACAATGCTCGTCCTGAGGTAAGCAGTGGATTTCCCGGGTCCTCTTTAATAATGGTTTATGGACCTTTCCTCCACGAACTTGCCCAAACCTACATTTACCTGTTCCACTCCATTCATTCATTTATAGACCTCTATCATATCTCCCCCTCAGTCGTCTCTTTTCCAGGTTGAAAAGCCCTACGTTTTAAACTTCTACTCATAGGGGTATCCCTCCATCCCCTTTATCATTTTGGTGGCTCTTCTCTGTAACCTTTTCTAATTCCACTACATGGCGACCAGAATTGCACACAATATTCAAGGTGCGATCGCACCGTGGAACAATACAGAGGTATTATAATATCCTTTCCATTCCTTTCCTTATGATTCCTAGCATTCTATTTGCCTTTTTGGCTACCGCTGCACACTGTGCAGAGGGTTTCAACATGTTATCCACAATGATGCCCAAGTCATTTTCATGGGTGATGGTTCCTAATGTGGAACACTGCATCGTGTAACCATAGTTGAGGATGTTCTTTCCTAGGTGCATAACTTTGCACTTGCCCACATTCAATTTCATCTGCCATTTGAATGTCCAGTCTTCCAATTTATCAAGGTCCTCTTGTAATTTTTCACAATCCTCTTGGGTTTCAACAACTTTGATCAATTTTGTGTCATCTGCAAATTTGATCACCTCAGTCGTTATTCCCATTTCCAGGTCACTTACGATTATGTTACAAAGTAGTGGAATCAGCATAGATCCCTTGAGTATTCACCATTCTCCATTGGGAAAATTAGCCATTTAGTGCTACCCTCTGCTTTCTTTTAACCAGCCCCTGATCCATAATACTATACTGCTTCCAATCCCATGACTCTAATTTCACCAAGAGTCTCTCATGAGGGACCTTGTCAAAGGCTTTCTGAAAATCCAGATCCACAATAATTGACCGGCTCACCTTTGTCTACCTGTTTATTCACACCTTCAAAAAAAATAACACAAATTAGTAAGACAAGATCTTCCTTGGCTAAAGCCATGTTGACTTTCTGCCATTAAACCATGACCATGTTCAGTAATGCTGTTCTTTAAAATGGTTTCTACCATTTTGCCTGGTACTGACGTCAGGTTCACCGGTCTGTAGTTTACGGATGACTCCTGGAACCATTTTTAAAAACTGGCATTATATTGGCCATTTGCCACTCTTCAGGTATTACAGATGTTTTTTTACTGATAGTTCATAGTTTGCTAATAGTAGGTTTGCACTCATATTTTCACTTCTTTCAACATCCTGTTGTCCAGGTGATTTGCTACTCTTTAGTTTATCAAATAGTTGTAATACATCTTTTCGGTTTATCAATATTTCTTTCAGTTCTTCAGATGCATCACCTTTAAATACCATTTCAGTCATGGGTAACTTCCCTACATCATCTTCAGTAAAGATCGAAGCAAAGAATTCATTGTCTCTGCACTATGGCTTTGTCCCCTCTTCATACCCCTTTTACCCCTCTATCATCTAATGGACCAGCTGAGTCTCTCACAGGATTTTGCTACAAATGTACTTGAATAAGTTTTAATTATGCGTTTTTACTTCCACGGCAAGCTTTTTTTCAAATTTTCCATCTTTGCCTGCCTTATCAATGCCTTGCATCTAACTGGCCAGTGCTTAGGTTTTTTTCCAGTTTTTGTCATTTGGCTCCTTTTCCCATTTCCTGAAAGACGCTTTTTCAGCTACAACAGCCTCTCTGACCTCACCTTTAAACCATGCTGACAGTTTTTTTGGACTTCCTTCCACTTTTCTTTTCCAAGATAGTATTTTTAAACAATGCCCTCTTTGCAGCTGCTGCTTTTATTTGTTTTTTTTGTATCTATTTGCCTCATTGAAGAGTAGCCTAATAGTTAGAGCACTGGCTTGGGAACCAAGAGATTAGGGTTCAGCTCCCACTAGCACTTCTTGTGGCCTTGCATAGGTACCTTGACCCTCCATTGCCTCAGAAAAATCAAAGTTTTCAATGCCCCTGTTTAATGTACATTAGCAAGTTTAAATATAAACCAATTTGAAATGATAAATCGGTATTAAAAAAAAACTGTTAAATAAAATAGTCTCCCTTTTGAAAGTTAAAAGGTAATACTGTTGGTTTCCTTACTGTCATTCTTTCATTTATTAAATTAAATGCGATCATGCTACGATTATTATTGCCAAGTGGCTCCAACAACATTATCTCTTGCACTAGATTTTCTGTTCCATTAAGGACTAGGTCCAAAATTTATTTTATTTATTTTATTTAACAATCATTTATATCCCGCATCTTCCAGAGTTCAGATGCGGTTTACAATTGAACAACAGTCAACAAAGCAAGGGCTTGTTTTACATGGAACAATTTTTGACAGTAAACAATGTAATAGTTAAATACGTAACAGAACAATGTAATGGTTAAATACATAACAGAACAAGAACAAGGTTAAGAACTATGTACAATTACAGGTTTGTAAGCTCTTTAGATTTAAATCATAGTTATTTACAAGTGGGTGTAATATCTGTTAAGTTATGAGGTTTAGCTTTACTTAGTTGAGTGTAATTTAGCCTTTTTCTGGGATGATCAATGGATTATCTATGATGTTGTAGTGCATGGCAAAGAGATAGGTTTTCAGTTTTTTGCGGAATTCCCCTCTTGTATGTTCATGAACCAGCTGCTCCAAGAAGCAGTCATTTATTTCATCTAGAAACGTTTATCGCCCTACCATGTCCTGCTGTGATAATGACTCAGTTGATACCGGGGTAACTGAAATCATCCATTATACACAGAAACTTACGAGCAGATAGACAACAGTCCCAAACTGCCCCCACCCGAGCGGGATTGCAATGTAAACTCCACTGCAAGCTCAATACTTAACCAACCCAGTTAGACTCACGACACCATCATGATAAATGTAACCCTCATATTGTGTTGTCTTAATGTTGTTAAATACCCTCATGTTAAATGTTACCCAATTGTGATTTGATGTAACCACTTTGATTGTAGGATAAGGTGGTATACAAGTATGTCTAAATAAATAAAATAAATAAATTATTACTGTGTTGTAACTTTTGTTAGCTTCCCTGATTTCTTCATCATCCATTTGTTCATTCTGGAGAGGAGGTCGATAGTACACCCCCCACTGCTATCACCTTCTCCTTTTTGCATAGAATTTTGATCCATAGAGATTCTATAGTGTATTTTGTTTCTTACAAAACTTTAATCCTAGGCAACTCAATGCCCTCTCTAACACAGTGCAACCCCCCTCCACCAATTTGATCTATTTTATCATTGCGATATGATTTGTACCCACAGTGTTCCATTAGTTATCCTCCTTTGACCAAGTCTCTGAGATACCAATCATATCTAACCTCTCATTTAGTGCTATATATTCTAACTCCCCCATCTTATTTTTTAGAATTCTAACATTGGCATACAAACATTTTAGAGGCTGTATTTTAATCTGGTTATTGGTAGACAGGGGTAATTTGGAACCTTTAAAGCTTTGTCTGCTCTGTACTTAAAGACAAAGGTAACCCAAATGCCCTTATCAGAACCTCTCTGTTGATATGCCCTAACTTCAATCTTTTGCTAGTATCTTTCAAGGATCCATCGTTCCGAACCATACATTCTTGGGCAATTGTCGACTATCCCCTATGATCTAGTTTAAGAAAGGTTTTCCAGGTCAGTAATGACGATAGTCCCGAGACCACCAGGAATCCGGCCAGCGTACCCTTGCTGGTCAGGAAGAGGCTGACGAGAAAGGGGCACTCGCTTGCTTCACGGGCCCCCTGAACCTATCTTCTGGGAGGTGGTAAGATTCTGTCTCACCTAGGTCCTTCACCAAATTGGTTCCAAACAAAAGCTTCCCTTAAAAGCAAGTTGAACCAAACAGGCTTTGGAGGATATGTCCGCTGCCCAGTGACGGAGCCAAATCCAATGCCATGACACAATAGTCAGGGCATCATCCTTGGCTGCTAGGCACACTAGGTTGTAAATGACATCAGAAAAGAAGGCCATAGCCGACTCCAAGAGAATAGCATCATCAGGCTGAAGAGACTGAATCCACTGGAGCAGGGCTCGATACATCAAGCTAGTGCAAACTCCCAGCTGTAGAATAGCCGCCACCATAGTGAACTAGCTTCTTCAGCAAGGAATCAACCTTGCGGTCCAGGAACATCCTTTAAGGCCAATCTGCCTTCTACGGGAATGGACAAGTGCATCCACCTTGGGAATATGTTAAACCATCCTAGGAGACTTCAACCTCCCATCGCTGCAAGATGAACAAGCAACAACCTTCCACACCGCCATGACTGCGATGGGTCTAGTTCAGATCGTACAAGAACCCACCCATGAAAAAGGCAACACTCTAGACCTCATATTCCTAAGCGCCACGACTGCCACCCCAGGAAACAAACCACAGATTTCACCAGTACCCTGGTATGACCACCACCTCATCACCATATCATATACACACCAACATAAGACCAACAAAGAAGACGGTAGCCTCATAAGAAGATTTAAAACAATTAACAAAGAGGACTTCTTAGCACAAACTCTACCCAATCTACAAGCAAATTCCAGTAACGTCAACGAGCTAATACACAATTGGAATACCACGATCTCCGCAGCATCCAAAGCATCAGCAAACAAAGCCCCCACCAGACCCCCTTCCACAAAAGCCAGATGGTTCACCCCCAGTCTACGGAATCTAAAAACAAAACTCAGAAGAACTGAAAGAAAATGGAGAAAAACCAAAGACGAAAACGACAAAACAAAATACTTAACTGAACTCAATGCGTATCACCACGAGCCCGACAAAGCAAAGAAAATTTACCACATGAAAATCATAAATACCTCCATAAACAAACCACGTGAACTTTTTCGGATTGTCAAACAACTGACAAAAGCACCCCAGAACTCGGACCAACTACCGAACATCCCACCTGAGCTACTGGCCCGACAATACAAACAACTACAACCTCCACAGAACTCGCAACAGAACTCACAGCTGAACAGTGAGACAACCACAACAGACCTCCATCCTAACCTACACAATGACTGGACCACATTCAAAGAAACCTCACCAGATGAAATATCAACCACCATTGCATGCCTCAACACCACCACCTCGCCGCTAGACCCGTGCCCCACCGACTGGATAAAGAAAACTAGAAACAAACTGAGCATGCCACTAGCTCATATCGTCAAAGAATCCTTCTCCCAAGGACGCATGCCAGATCCCCTCAAAACCACAATCATCCGACCATCATTAAAAAAGCAAAACCTGGGGGAGGAAATGACGTCACCGATCGGAGCGGCTGCTTGACTGCGGAGCTCCGGGGAAGCAGGGGAGAAATAGTGCCCAAATCACCCCCAAACAGCTCGCGGGTAGGAGGAAAAGACGCCACGGCATTCGGGATTAAGCCCGACTCGAATGGCACAGCGCAAGAGCGTAGCTGACCTGAAAGGTTTTGCCTACAAGTCCGCCGCCGCCGGGAGCACGAGCGGCAAAGGCAAGATGGCCGCGGTGAGTGCGGGGCCTGGAGCTGACGGGGATAAGGCCCGCGGCGGGCAACAGCAGGAGGGAGAGATGGAGACCCTGAGAGGAGAGTTGAAGAGCTGGTTTGGCACTCTCAGGCAAGACTTGGCCACATTTAAATCCGATGTGCACATTTGGCTGGAGGATCTAAAGGCTGAGGTACGCGAGGTGGGACAGCGTGTGGAAGAGCTGGAGGGGAAGGTGGAGGCACATGATGCAGCCCTTATTAAGATACAGGAGCGCATGGAGGCTATGGATGCAGACACGGAAGATCTTTGGTCCCGGGTGGAGGACCTCGAGAACCGCTCGCGTAGGGCGAATATCAGGCTGCGGGGAGTGGTGGAGTCGGCGGACATAGTTGACTGTGGCAATGTGGTGGTGGCTATCTGCAAACGTATCCTGGAAGAGGCTGGCCAGGATGGTTCACAGCTGTGTTGGTCCGTTGATCGGGCCCACCGGGCCTTGGGGCCTAAGCGGGATGGTTACCACCGCGACATTATTGTTAAATTTCATGAGTATAACACTAAAAACGTGGTGGTGGAAGCGGCCCGCAAGCTTTCCAATTTTAAATGGAACAATCAACGAGTGGAGGTGTTTACTGACTTGTCCGCCATCACCATGAAAAAGAGGCGGGAACTGTCTGGCATCACTAAGGTGCTGAGGGAGAAGGGTCTCCGCTATAGATGGCTATTCCCCTTTGGCCTCCAGTTTTGTGTAGAAGGAAAAACCTCGGTGGTGCGTACAGTACCGGAGGCTTTGGTGGCTTTGAAGGAGGCTGGATGGTCTGGTCTGCCAGAGGTGCCCCAGCAAAAGATGCCTTCGGAGCGCAGCGGTCTGGCCAGGGGCTATGAATGGCGTCGGGCTCCACAAGGCGACCGCCGACTGCGGAGGCAACGCTTGAGCGAGCTGTCCGGCGGATCTGGTCTGAGCTGAGGAGGTGGCTGTACCTGCACTGGACATGGCTAGGGCTTGTGGCTCTGCGCTGCTTTCTTGCTTTCTTTATGTCTTTCTATGGTTCTTTATGTGATATGCTAAAGTGGTTATTGTTGTGTGGGCTGTTTGGAGGGGTGAGGGGAGGGGTGGGTGTAGACGGGTGAGGCTGAGGATGGAGAGGTTTAGTGGTATATATTGGTTCTTGGGCTTGTCTGTTTTATATTTCAATGATTCTAGACCCATGGGTTGAGGGGGGGGAAGGGTAGCTTCCTGGGGCGGTGGGGATTCATGCCTCTATTGGAGAAGTGGAGTGGGCAGGTGGACAATTGGGGGGAAGGGGGGAGGGGGGTGTGGGTGGGGTGGGGGAGGGGAGAGGGGGGGAGGGGCTCCCGTATGGCTGCTCTCGAGGAGAAAAAGGGAGTAGGGTTAAATGGAAAAAGTAAAAATTGTATCCATGAATGTACGGGGGTTAAATTCTCCAGTTAAGCGTCAAAGATTGTTTAAAGAAATGCATAGACTGCGTGGGGATATCTGTTTTATACAGGAAACGCACCTGAAAAAATGCGATGAATGGAGAATGGCACACCGCACTTATACGGAGAGATGGTTTGCATCTAACAGGGTGGCTTTGAAAAAGGGGGGAGTGGGGGTCCTTATGCGGGGAACCATTGCTTACTCTGAATGTGAAGTACACCGGGATAGCGAGGGTAGATACATTATTGTTAAATTGAGGATTCACGACCAGCTATACACGCTGGTTAACGTTTATGGGCCGGCTGCAGGGCAAGGGGGTTTTTACGCCAGATTGCATGAGGTATTGGAAAGGGTGGCGGGAGGACATATTATCATGGGTGGGGATTTCAATTTAATTTTGCAACCGGGCCTGGATAATTCCTCTGGGAAAGGGGGGGGGAATCTTAAGGGCAGGAAACATATGAAGCAGTTGAGTGCCAATTTAGGGGTGGTGGATGTGTGGCGGGAAATAAGGGGGAGAGAGAAGGTTTTTACTTTCTACTCGCCGGTACACACTACTCCTTCTCAAGGATTGATATGTTCTGGGTCTCTAAGGGGGTGATTGCGAAGGTGGCTGAATGTGAGGTGGGAGACCGCACATGGTCCGACCATGCCCCTATTTGGATGGAAGTGTGTTTGAGTGCGGACCGGCAGAGGCGTAGGATGTGGATGTTGAACGAGTCTTTGCTCGAACAGGAGGATATTAAGCAGCGTTTGCGTGAGAAACTTAACCAATATTTGGCTTTGAATGATTTGGAGGAGTGTAAGATTGGGACGCTGTGGGAATGTATGAAAGCAGTCATGCGGGGAGAGTTAATCTCTGTGGGGGCGCATGTGAAAAAAGGGAAGGAGCAGCGGAAGGAGGAGCTCCGGATTGGTATTAAGCGTATTGAGGAACAGATACTGCGGGGAGGGAGGGAGGTGGGGTTAGGGCCGGCCTTAGCGCAACTCCAACGAGAACTTAATGAACTCGAGCTCGCAGAGCTCAAATTCGCACAGGATCTCCTGAAACAACAGTTCTTTGAGTATGGTAATAAGCCCAGTAGACTGCTGGCTCAGCAGTTGAAACAGCACCGAAATCGGAACATTATAACGAAGATCAGGGATGCCCAGGGGAGAGAAGTACGGGAGGTAGAGGCCATCCATAAGTGCTTTGTGGACTACTATCGACAGTTGTATACGGAAGAGGTTCACCACTCTGCGCAGCGGTTAGAGCAGTATTTGCAGGTGAAGCTGCCCAGTCTCACCGACTCGGAGTCGGCGATCCTTTCTCGACCTATAGAGGAACGGGAGGTACTTGAGGTGATACGGGGGCTCCCGGCGCATAAAGCACCGGGTTTGGACGGGTTTACCAATGGTTTCTATAAGGTGTTTAGTGCGGAGCTCTGTCCCCTTCTGACGCGGTTATTTAATGCATTTAAAGGGGAGGACCCTATCCCAGAACAGATGCGGACGGCGGGGATCACTGTCATACCTAAGGCGGGGAAGGATGTCTCATTGTGTGGGTCGTATCGACCTATTTCGCTCCTTGGGACCGACTTTAAGATTTTCACTAAGATTTTAGCTACCCGGTTGCAACGCTTTTTGCCTTTCTTGGTCCATGAGAATCAGTCCGGTTTTGTCCCAGGGCGCCAGACTGTCGACAATCTGCGTAAGGTGCTTAATGCCTTATGGAAGGGTAGGAGGGGGAGGGCCCCGATGGTGCTCTTTACCGTGGACGCTGAAAAAGCTTTCGATCGCGTCTCCTGGCCCTATTTGTTTAAAGTTTTGGAGCGGATGGGGATAACGGGGGATTATTTGCAGTGGGTTAAGGCTATATATGCGCATCCGATGGCTCGTATTCGGATTAATGGGGAATACTCTCCTTCTTTTGAGCTCGGGCGGGGGACGCGGCAGGGGTGTCCCCTCTCCCCGCTTGCTTTTTGTCTTGTCCATGGAGCCTTTGGCCCAACGGGTTAGGGACTGTGTAGCTATTAAGGGGATGTCGTGGGGGAAGTTGGAACTTAAGCTTTCCCTCTTTGCAGACGATTTGCTCTTCATTTTGACCGACCCTAGTGCGTCCCTGACGGCATTGACAGGTGTTCTGCGGGAATTTGGCACCTATTCGGGTTTTAAGGTGAATGAGACTAAATCTGAAATTTTGAACATTTCGGTAGACGAGGAGGAGCGGGGGCGGATCAAGGCCTCCTTGCCGTACCGTTGGGCAAAACATAGTATTAAATATTTGGGGGTCTTTATAACGGAGCAGGAGCTTGATCTTTTCCGGGATAATTATGGGCGGGCAGAGAGGGCGATGCGGGTTGACTTGGAAGGGTGGCGGCTTAAGAGGTTGTCTTGGATGGGCCGACTGGCAGCTTTGAAGATGGTCATCTTGCCTAGATGGCTTTATCTCTTTGCGAATTTACCCATCGCGGTGTCCAGGAGTTATATAGCAAGGATACAACGGTTGTTTATGGATTTTATGGGTGGGGGGAAGCGTAATAGAGTTGCGGCTAGAGTTTTGATGAGTAGAAAGGAGAAGGGGGGGATGGCGGTGCCTAATTTGTGGCATTATTGGGAGGCAGCGCGAATGAGTGCGGTAGTGGAATGGGTGGCTGATGATCCCAAGGAATGGGTGTGCATGGAAGCGGCAGAACTGCCTGAGGGAGCACTAGTGGATTGGGTGTGGCTGCCCCGTCGCTGTCCCCAGAGGTTCCCGGGGAGCAATCCCTATGTACTGCGTACGCTACAGGTTTGGAATAAATGGAGGGGGGTGTGGCTGGGGCCCCACGGAGTGTCGCGCTTGCTCCCCATTAGGGGAAACCCTGAGTTTCCGCCAGGTATGGGACCCTCCGTGTTCGGATCCTGGGCAATACGGGGCTTATGTACAGTGGGACAGTTGCTAGAGGGACGGCGGGTGAGGGATTTTTTGGCCTTGGCCCGGGACTATCACCTGGACGGGTCAGATGTGTATGGCTATTTTCAGATTTGCCATTACCTGCAGCGGCACATTCTCCCACATCTCCCTCAGGACCCGTCTGCGATAGAACAGTTCCTGTTGCTGGGGCAGCGGAGACGGGCCCTGTCCACATTATATAAGTTGATGGTTCTGGACACGGGGAAGCAGAGCTATCAGCGGGTATGGGAGGCTGAGCTGGGGGGGCCCTGGGGGGAGGAAGTGTGGAACCGGATCCATGAGAGCCGGTATAAGGGCCTCCTGGCGACGAATTTGATTGAAAATAATTATAAGTTGCTTTACCGCTGGCATTTGACACCAGTTCGATTACATAGAATGTATACTCAAGTCTCTGACCTATGCTGGAGAAACTGTGGGGGACAGGGCACCTACTTACACATTTGGTGGGCATGTGGGGGGGTGTTTGATTTGTGGCAGGTGGTTTGGGGATTTCTGGGGGAGGTGTTGGGGAAAGCAGTGGATCCGGGTCCGGCAACGGCGCTGCTCGGGGTGCCGGTGCCAACCCTTAATAGGGTGGAGGGCTCCTTTTTGGACATGGGGTGTGTGGCACTCCGGATATTACTGGCCCGGCAGTGGAGAACGGCAGTGATACCTACCCTCGGGGATGTTCAGGGAATGCTTTCCCAGATCTACTTGATGTCTAAGCTAACTGCTCTGAAGCGGGGAACTCTGTTGAAGTTTGGAAAGGTGTGGGAACGGTACATTCAATGGATGGATACGGTGGCAAGGGAGGGGGAGGTTTAGATGGGCTGGGTGGGTGACAGGGTGAGCGGGAACCTGGGGGCTGGGGGGGGGGGGGACACTGGGTGGGCGGGATTAAGGTGTGCTTTGGTTCAGTTGTTGGTTCAGCACTGTAATGCAGGTTCTTGGTCTGTTGGAAGTGATTGTTGTTTATGGTTGTACCTGTTTTAAAACACTAATAAAAATAATAATAAAAAAAAAAAAAAAAAGCAAAACCTGGATCCACTAGACCCAGCATCTTACAGACCCATAGCAAGCCTACCCTTCACTGCCAAGATAATCGAGAAGATCGTCCAGCAGCAACTACAGGAACACCTTGATCTCAACAACATACTGGATCCACAACAACACGGATTCCGCCCTCTACATGGAGTTGAGACCCTCATGACCACACTGATGAACACTCTCCTCATAGGAACGCAAGAAAAACACTGGATATGCCATGATCTTCCTTGACATATCTTCAGCTTTTGACACCATCTCCCACAACATCCTCATACACAGACTACGGACAATTGGGATTAAAGACACTGTACTACAGTGGTTCCAATCATATCTAACTAACAGAAAGCAACTAATCCGCACCAGCAACTCGACATCCCCCCCATTCCAACAACACCAAGGAGTCCCCCAAGGATCCACACTATCAGCAATGTTTTTCAACATCTACCTTCAACCACTCTGCTCAGTCATACGCACTCACATCAGCTTTCACATTTACGCTGATGATATCATGCTCTATGCCCCCATTACAACCACAAACCCAACAAACACCCATCAGCATGCTTCACTGAGGTGTCCAACTGGCTACAAGCAAACAACCTATCCATCAACATAAAGAAGACAGAAGCCCTCATAGTCACAAAAGACCCAGACTTTCCACCACCTACACACCTCAACATAGGCACCACAAGCATTCAAATACAACCACAAATAAGGTACCTGGGCATTATTATCGACCAAGCACTCACCTTAAAGCAACAAATCACCAAAACCTCCAGAACTATATTCCACAAGGCAAGAACAGTCCAACGTCTCAGACCCCTTCTTGAACATCAAGACTTCCGAACTGTAATGCAAGCCATGACGCTCCCACACCTAGACTACTGTAACATATTATACCATGGCCTTCCAGTCACACAGACGAACCCCCTCCGAACAGCATTGAACACCACAGCGAGAATCATTCAGGGAGCAAAGAAGACCGACCACATCACCCCAATTTCGAAAGATCTACATATACTCCCCCTCGAAGGACTAAATACAAAGCCATCCTACTCACCCACAAAGCCATATATCAAACACGAAACTCCCAACTTTACACCCTACTGTCTCGACCAGCACATGGAAGAACTACCAGACAAGCCTCCAACAACTCCCTCACCATCCCTCACAAAAGAACCAAATGCTTGCAACGGACCTGCAACCGAGCCTTTGAACTGTATGCTCCATCCATATGGAACTCTCTACCGAGCTGTCTCCGAAATAACACCGATCTTTTAGAAAACAGCTGAAAACCATCCTGTTTCAGGAATACCTCAACATGACCCCCACCAAAAAAGCGCAATAACCTCTGATCTCACCCACCATGACCACCTAACTCAAACTAGACTAACCCGACCATGTCCAAAATTTGTCCAAGTCCAAAGTCTGTCCTATGTCTAATGTTGAAATCATCAATGTAGCCTCCCTGGTGATGGCCCCACCCTTATACGTAAATTCCCCCCCCCCCCTTTTTATGTAACGCCGCTTTGACCCGGTGAAAAGCGGGATATAAATACAGCTAAATAAATAAATAAAAACCACTCACTACGCTTCTCCTCCAGGACAGCGTTGATCTTCTTATAGACCCTTAATCCTTTCGGCAGGGTGTCTTGACTTTCACTTGGACCAGATCATATCTTTGATTACCTCTGGGAATGGGAAAACAGAAGATTTCTGTACCCCTTAAAGAAGCGGACGTACCTTCTGCTCCTACACTGTACCAGAAGCATCTGCCAAGTTTCAGGCGGATGAGACTCTGGAAATTAAATGCCATTAGTTCCTCCTTCCAGAACAGGCAGATCACACTGGCCTCTTCATAGTCTTCTGAAAGTGATAGGAGGTCCTCCTCCACATCAGAGTCCAATACCAATTCATCTGGGTCCGAAGCATAGTCAACATCTGACAGCTCCCAAATGTTCCTCATCTTCAGGGATGTCCCGCACCGGGGACGCTTAACCAAAGGCAATCAAGCAGGGCTTCTGCTTCTAGCCTGTCAAGATTGCACCCAGAGGAAGAAGGGTCTGAATTTCCATACCAGAAGGACTAGGCCTGTTTCAAAAAGGAAAAGAATTCAGGAGAGGACAATCCAGATTCCGGAAGCTCTTGTCTTGGATAAGGCTCCTAAAAATCAGGGGGCATAGCCGCCACAGACCCCCCTAGAGAATGAAGGGCGGCTCAAAGCATGGTCACCAGAGTCCCCAGCCAGCTGAGCATCCTTACCCTTAGCACCATCCTGCTCCTCCTGCCAGAGGCAAGTAAGAGCGAAGAGAAATTAGACTTACCTGCTAATTGTTGTTCCTTGAGGAACTTCAGTCCAGTCCCGCACTTCTGGGTTGTGTACCTCTTCCAGCAGTTTGGAGACTGAGCATGTCATCCTTTTGATGACACCCCTAGACATATACAGCTGACACCGCCTACCAGCCGCAGTAACCTATTAACAAAGCAGACTCACAAGAGTAGCAAGTAAGTAGTTAAAACACTAACATTCAACTGAACCTAACCAAACTCACTCCCTCCCCATCACCCTGGAAGGGATCCCCCCGCCCTCCTCCAAACGGGGAGGCTTACCTGTGACTATCTTGGCCACGCATTCCAACAAAGTGGTCAGGCCCTCCGACACCTTCTCACGCCTAACTCCTCAGTGCCTCCGGACTCCTGCCATTACTTAGCAGCAGCACCACAACCAGAGGCGCCACAAACCTTTTACTTAGACTCTAGCAAGGGAATGATCCAGGACTGGACTGGAGCTTCTCAAGGAACAACAATTAGCAGGTAAGTGTAACTTCTCTTTCCTTATCATCCCTCCTGTTCAGTCCTGCACCTCTGGGATGTATCAGAGCAGTTAATTTAACGGGAGGTACGTGCAATACCGGCCCGACACACTGTCAATCCAAACTGAGCATCTCCCGAAGCCTGTACATCCAGGTGATAATGCTTTGCAAAGGTATGAAGAGAAGACCAGGTTGTTCCTTGCAAATTTTCACTTGCGGCACCAGGCTATACTATGCCACAAGGCCGCCTGAGCCCTCGTAGAATGTGCCTGCAATCCTTTAGGCACCGCTCTACCCTTCACGATGTATCCCGACGCAATCGCTTCTCTAATCCATCTGGAAATAAAGGACTTGGTAGCTGCCTCTCCTCTCCATGGCCTCCCCGAACAGAACGAACAAGCAGTCCGAATTCCGGAAGGACGCAGTCCACTTCAAATATCGCCTCAGCACCCACTTAACATCCAAGAGGCATAAATGCGAGTTTGTGGAGCCCACTTCCTCAGTTGTGAGGACCAGAAGAGAGACCAATTGATTCAAATGTAAGGTCGAGACTACCTTAGGAAAGAAGGAAGGTACCGGCCGCAGGACCACCTTCTCCCGGGAAAACAAAAGAAATGGTTCCTGGCAAGATAAAGCCTGAAGCTCCAAAATCCTGCATGCTGAGCAAATTGCCACGAGGAATACCGTTTAACGTCAAATCCTTTAGTGAGACTCGACTCAACAGCTCAAATGGCTCCTTGGTCAATGCAGATAGCACCAAATTGAGATCCCAAGGGGGTACCACCAGCCTCCACGGAGGTCGGAGGTGGCCCACTGCCCTCAGAAATCTCAGCATGTCTGGGTGAGTGCCCAACACCACTCTTTGAAACTTTCCCCGATAACAGGAAATCACTGCCAGTTGCATCCTTAAGGAACTAGGAAGCCAGACCTTTATCAAACCCAGACTGCAGAAAAGCTAAAATGTCTGGGATGAACGCCATGGCAGGGACAGATTGCCTATGCTCACACCATGACTCAAAGAACCGTCACACTCGGATGTACGCCATACAGGTCGACGTCTTCCAGGCCTACAGCAAAGTCTCAATCACCGGGCCAGAGTATCCTTTCTTCTTCAGTCTCGCCCTTTCAAAAGCCATGCCATAAGCGAGAATCGATCCACCTGAGACATGTGGACTGGACCCTGCGCATCGAAAGACTCCACAGTCGGTCTGCCAGCATCTGCACCAGATCAGCATACCACGGACGCCTCGAACAATCTGGGGCGATTAGAATGACAAACCCCCGGTGAGTCTCTATCCACTGTATCACCCAGCCTATGAGTGCCCAAGGTGGAAACAGAGGAGCTCCTCTGTGGGCCACCTTTGCACAAGAGCATCCAGTCCTTCCGACATCCTTTCCCATCTTCTGCTGAAGAACTGGCTCGCCTTGGCCAACTGGAAAGTCGCCATCAGATCCATAACAGGAGTGCCCCAATGGCAAGTCACTTGCTCGAACACCTTGTGGTTGGAGAGTCCACTCGCCTGGGTCCAAGTGCACCCAGCTCAAGTAGTCCGCCGTCACGTTCTCGACTCACACAACGTGCACCACCGAAACAGCCTGGAGGTGACCTTCTACCCAATCAAACAGTGCTTTGGCCTCGTCCTCTAAGGCCAAGCTGCCCATGCCCCCCTGGCGGTTGATGTAGGCCACCGTGGTCACATTGTCCGAGTGTACCTGTACAGACTTCCCCCTGTAGCCAGAACTCGAAGCTCCAGAGTGCCAGAAGCACTGTCCTTATCTCCAGCCTGTTGGACCAGGAGACCTCCTTTGGACTCCACTGTCCCTGCGCAATGCGACCCTCGCAATGCGCCCCCAGTCGGATAGGCTGGAATCAGTAATCAGTGGAATCCATGCTGACGGGTAGGGTAGTATAAGAAGTGGTGTTAAGGTACTTTCTGATCTGTGGTAACGGGTTCTGGGTGAGAATGGCCATAGTGCTCATTAAACAGTAATGTATTTAAATTTTTTTCTGAATTTAGTAAGGTCTTTTATTTTCTTTAGAGCTGTACGTAAGGCATTCCAAAGTGTTGTGGTATAATGAGAAAAGGCTCTTTTATTTGTCGTTTTGGTTGTCTTCAGGAAGTAGTTTGGATGACAGAGAATTTTGCATACAGCTTCTTCTCAGTCTGGTATCTGGCGTTTTGGATATTAGTGTGGTGATGTGTGATGGTGCTATGTCATGTAACAGTTTAAATATAACAACCAGGTTTTTGTATTTAATTCAACTGGCTATTGGGAGCCAGTGAAGGCTATGTAGTGCATGCATTATTACACGTGCGGCTGTGTTCTGCGCCAGTTAGAGGTGTGATAGTGTTTGCACTGGGAGACTGTTGAGGATACTATTACAATAGTCTAAGTGGGGGTTGATCATTGTTTGAATAACTGTTTTAAAGTCAGATGGTTCAAGGAGTGGTCTTAGTCGTTAAAGCATTTTTGATTTTCTATATATGGCTTGTGTGGAATTAGTTATGTGTGTTGTGAGTGTTAGGGCCCTGTCAATGATAACTCCCAGGTATTTTCTCTCATCTTTTACTGTGATTGTTGCTCTTCCAAGATGTACCTGAGGTGGTGGGGTGAATTCTTTATCTCTTGTTATGAATATGGCTTCTGTTTTATTAATGTTTATTCTCAGGTTGTTAGAGGCAAGCCATTCTGAGGCTTCACGGTAGCATACTGTGATTTGTTCCAGATTAAGTTTTAAAGTACTGATTAGGAGGTACGAGGGTTATTTTTAAAGTAAGGTCCGATTGGCTGTAGCTTTGTAAATTTTTTCTCCCTGTAGAAACAAGAATGCGTGCCGGCTCCCGGCATGCCTTGTGCAAAAGCAGATGCCATTTGCAGTCTTAGCGTCACTTTGTACGGTTTATACTGCGACGTTAAAATGTTTAAGAAAATTGAGCGGCCCTCCAACTGTGAAATACGGTCTGTGATTCGGTTTTTGACAGCAAGGACAGTGTCATCAGCGGACATTCATCACCAGATATGTGAGGTGTATGGCCCCAATGCGATGAGTGACAGCAAAGTGAAAAGGTGAAACCACCTTTGGCATAAAGTGAGGATGAGTACTAAGGACTACCTTATCATGATGGAACCTTGTATAAGGGGGATCAGCCACCAATGCTTGCAACTCACTAATGTGACGTGCTGATGTGATTGCAATAAGAAAAAATAACCTTCCAGGAAAGGAATTTTAATGAGGTAGTGGCTAATGGTTCAAAAGCCGGCTTCATGAGCTGGCCAAGAACCAGATTTAAATCCCATGCCACCGGTGGTGTCTTAAGGGGAGGCTTAGTTAGAAGAAGGCCTCTCATAAATCTCGCTATGATAGGATGAGAGGAAATAGGTTGCCCATTTAAAGGTTTGAGAGAAGCTGCAATAGCACTCAAATGAACTCTCACTGAATTGGTCTTAAGCCCTGCATTAGACAAATGAAGGAGATATTCCAGTAATGATTCCAGAGGTATTGCAAGAGGGTTAAGACCCTTCTGCGAACACCATATGGTAAACCTTTTCCACTTGAAAGCATACGAGCGTCTTGTCGATGGTTTTCTGGAAGCATAAAGGATATCCTTTACTTGCTGAGAAAGGTTAAGACCGTGAAGTTCTAGGCTTTCAGCAACCAGGCCCTGAGATGCAGAGACTGGGGATTGGGATGCCACAGCATCCCGTCCTCCTGGGATAGAAGATCTGGAGCAGACCCTAGCTCCAGAGATGGAGCTTGAGAGAGATGTAAGAGCAGAGGGTACCACACTTGTCATGGCCAATTTGGGGCTATGAGAATCATACGGCCTCTGTCTCTCTGAAGCTTGAAGAGGGTTCTGGGAATTAGGGGAATAGGTGGGAAGGCATACAGGAAGTCCCGACCCCAATGGAGGAGGAAGGCATCCCTGGCCTGACAACCCTGAGCCGGAATTCTGGAACAGAACCGGGGAAGTTTGGCATTCAGCGGACTTGCAAAGAGGTCTATGTCCGGGGTTCCCCAGAATTGGAAAATTTTGGCCACCTGGTCTGCATGGAGAGACCATTCGTGTGGAAGCAGAACTCGACTGAGTCTGTCTGCCCAAGAGTTTTGAATGCCTGGAAGATACACCGCAAGGAGATGAATCTGATGCTCTCTGGCGAGGGCCCAAAGTCGCAAAGCTTCGTTGGATAGCGACAGAGAGCCTGTTCCGCCCTGCTTGTTCACATAGAACATGGCTACCTGGTTGTCCATTTGAATTAGGATAGTTTTGTAGCTGAGCAGGGTGTGAAACACTCGAAGAGCAAGGAAGATTGCTCTAAGCTCTAGGAGATTGATGTGTAGATCGGTCTCCTGTGGAGTCCAGGTACCCTGGGTAGAGAGGCCTTGCAAATGGGCTCTCCAACCCACTTGTAAGGCATCTGTTGTTAGAGTTACTTGAGGTGGGGGTTGCTGAAAAGGGGATCCCACCAACAGATTGTGGGGTGACTGCCACCATTGGAGAGACAAAATAAGACGATCTGAGGTTGCTATTTTGTCTGACAGGCAACCTGATGCCTGAGTCCACTGCATGGATAGAGTCCACTGGGCTGCCCTCATATGGAGGCGAGCATAAGGGACCACATGCATGGTGGATGCCATGTGGCCTACCAATTGTAACATTTCCCGAGCAGTGAGGTGAGACTTTAGTATTGCTTGGGAAGCTAACTGCACAATGCAAAGGCAGCGGGACTGTGGAAGATAGGCCCTTGTCTGTCTGGTATCCAGCAGGGCTCCTATGAACTCTAGAGACTGAGTGGGAGCTAGGTTGGATTTTGGGAAGTTTATGACAAGTCCCAAATATTGAGGGATACGCATTGTGCGAGATAGAGAAATCCTGGCCTCTGGCTCTGATGGGGCTCGAATGAGCCAATTGTCCAAGTAAGGGAAGACAAATATTTTTAGGGTGCGGAGAAATGCTGCCACCACAGCCATGCATTTTGTGAACACCCTTGGTGCCGAGGCCAGGCCAAAAGGAAGAACTCTGTATTGGTAATGCTTCCCTTGAAATAGAAAGCGAAGAAATCTTCAGTGAGTTCGATGGATGAGAACAAGAGTGTACGCATCCTTGAGATCTAGAGAACAAAGCCAGTCCTGACTCTGAAGGTATGGCAGTAGAGTTCCCAGAGAAATCATTTTGAATTTCTCTTTGAACAGGAATTTGTTCAATTCTCTGAGGTCCAAAATGGGTCTGTGCCCTCCTGTTTTCTTTGGAATAAGGAAAAAGGGGGAATAGACGCCTGCACCCTGTTGATGAATGGGTACTTCTTCTATTGCCCTTTGGGCAAGAAGCAGACTGACCTTATGATATAACTGGGAGTTGAGAGAGGTCTGAGAATTGAACTGTCTTACAATTGTAGGAGGGGGCATGCTGAGAAAATAAAGCTTGTATCCCTCTCTTACAATGGACAGAGTCCAACTTTCTGCTGTTATCTGCCCCCATCTGGGGGCAAAATAACATAACCTTCCTGGAATGGTGGAAGGCTCTGGTCCGTTAAGGGCCAGGAAGACAAAGTTCTCTAGATGGGAGTCAAAGCCCCTGTGGAAGCTGAGTCTGCTGAGCCGGTTGAGGCTTAGCAGTCTTTGTTTTTCTTTGTTTAGGTTGCTGCTGACCCTTTTGGGCAGACTGACCTGAACGATGCCCCTGCTGGGTATAGGAGGGGTAGAACTTCTTCTTTCTAGTGAAGAATGTTTTTTTGTAGGACTTTTCCCTTGCAGGATCAGCTGTAGATTTTGATAATCTATCCAAGGTGAGATTATCAGCGTCTAACTCATTAGCTTTCTCTTGCCAATTTTTGCCAAAGAGATTCACTCCTGTGCAAGGAATATTCTCCAGTTTGTCCTGTACCCAAAGTTCCAAGTCAGATGCCTGGAGCCAGGCAATCCTACGTGCGCCTTTGACAATAGCAGAAGTTCTGCTTCTGCACTCAAAACAGTCAGAAGCAGCACGATTTACGAATTTGGTAACATCTTGAGCATGTTTGATAAGTGCAAAATAATCTTTTCTCTTATCATCAGGAAGGAGAGGGCTCATAAGCTCTAAATCTCCTGTAACTTCCTTAAGGAACATTCCCATATATAAAATGTAGGAACTAATCCTGGCAGAAAGCATAGAGGCCTGGAAGGTTTGACGCCCAAAAGCATCAAGAGTTCTACATTTGTGTCCTGAAGGATTGGATGCATGTCTTATTGCACTCTTGATCCTTCTCATAGCTGATTCCACCACCATAGAATGGTGGGGCAGCTGAGTTTTTTTTAAATCCAGGACAGGGAGGGACTCGATACATGGTATCGAGCCTACGATAATGAGAAGTGGTGAGAGGTGTTTCCCACATCCTTAGCATGAGATCATGTAAGATATCATGAATAGGCAAAGTAGCTGCCTCTTTGAGAGCTTTAGGATACTGTAGAATCTCCAATTCCTTCACCCTAGGCTCTGTTTCAGAAGCCACTGTGATGGAAAGACCTCGAGCCACATCCTGGATAAAATCCTGGAAGGATATATCCTCTGGAGGAGACATCCTATATTTAGGAGAGGAAGAATCCTCAGGAAGAAATACTCTGGTATCGACAGAGCTGTCAGAGTCTTCGGACTCGGAGGATTCAAAGTATCTCCTGTCCGGGTAATCGTGCAGCGCACGATACCAGTACCGATCGAAGTCGGTATCGACAGGGTCCGGTACCAACTTGTCAGTACCGGAGGCCCTGGCATGCGTCGGTACCGGTAGTTCACCTGCCGACGTCGAAGCAATTGGCCCAGGTACCTATGTAGGAGCCGGAGCCAGTACCGGTTGAATTGTCTGAAGCGGTTTCTGGGGCATCGATGCCAAGAGAAGAGCCGCCAGACTGCGTTCAATAGCCAAAAATCTCTGGTCTATAGACGCCGCCGATGCCTGGGTATTGGTACCGGACAAAGCGGCTGGTACCCCAGAGCATGGCACCCGTAGTTCTGCCGAGGTTGGGGCCTCGAGAACATCCTGGAGCCCCGATGTTTTGGAAGCCGAAGCCTCCCACCGGGGCAATTTTGCCGGTGTAAGTCCCTCAAGGGCAACGCCAGAGGCATCTAGATACTCAGAAGGAGATCTACCCTTTGAGGACTGGCTAGACTTATGTTTAGTTACCTGAGATCCATGGGAGGAAGACGAAGCCCTGGAAGATGTTAATGCCACAGATGCTGCATCGGAGGGAAAAAGGGTGCCAAGTTTAGCAGCTCGGTTTTGCCGACCCCTCTTCGACATCATCCCACAGGCAACACACTCTGAGATAGAGTGGTCAGGACCTAAACATTTGAGGCACCACTCATGGGTGTCGGTGACAGAGATGGTACCGCCACACTTGGAACACTTTTTGAAACCCGAAGCGGGTTTTTCCATTGTAGAGGAAAGTTGGGCCTAGTGCCCAAAATGACGCGTGGCACCAGAAAAAAGGTGGAAGACTCCAGTAAAAGTTTTTCTTTTTTTTCTTTTTTTTTTTTTTTTAAGGAAAAGAAAGAAAGAACCGGCGGTACCGGTGTAGCATCGAGGGAAGGCAGACGCGACCACAAAAAAGAAGAATAAGTGGGATATTTTCTGCGGTGAAAGGAAGTGCGACCTGCCAGCTCCGCGGAAAATGAAGAACTGGAGAGGGGCAGTTGGGAAAGGCAGGAAGGCAGCACGCAGGCGCTGTGGGATGCTCCCAAAAGCTTTCCTATTGGACGCTGGGGAGCGTTCCCGCGCAGGCTCCGTCGGTACTGACGATACACATATGTGAAGACTACATTCCTGCTTTTTCCTGGAGATGTAAATTATTGGAAGCTCTGCAGAAAGAGAAAATAATGCGGTTTCTGGAGTCCAACGGATTACTGGATCCGAGGCAGCATGGATTCACCAGAGGCAGGTCTTGTCAGACAAATCTGACTGATTTCTTTGACTGGGTGACCAAGGAGTTGGACTGAAGGAGAGCCCTAGATGCGGTGTATTTAGATTTCAGTAAAGCCTTTGACACAGTTCAGCACAGGCAACTTATAAACAAACTGAGCACTCCAGGGATGGGCCCTAAAGTTACTGCTTGGATTAGAAATTGGTTGAGTGGGAGGCAACAAAGGATACAGTTAAATGGAGCTCACTCTGAGGAGAAGTAGGTTACCAGTGGTGTGCCCCAGGGATCTGTCCTTGGTCCAATTCTTTTTAATATCTTTGTTAGTGATATAGCGGAAGGGCTGTCGGATAAGGTTTGCCTCTTTCTGGATGATACCTAAATCTGCAATAGAGTAGACACCCAGGAATGTATAGATAATATGAGAAGGGATCTAGCCAAGCTTGAAGAATGGTCTAGAATTGGCAGCTGAGATTTAATGTTAAAAAATGCAAGGTCATGCATTTAGGCTGCAGCAATCCAAGGGAGCAATACAGTATAAGAAGTGAAGTACTTCGGTCCACAAAAGAAGAACGGGACCTAGGCGTGATTGTGTCTGATGATTTTAAAGTAGCTAAACAGGTAGAAAAGGCGACTGTGAAAGCTAGAAGGATGCTTGGGTGCATAGGGAGAGGAATGGCCAGCAGAAGAAAGGAGGTGTTAGTGCCTCTGTATAGGTTGGTGCGACCTCATTTAGAGTATTGTGTTCAATTCTCGAGATTGCATCTTCAAAAGGATATAAACAGGTGGAAGTCGGTACAGAGGGTGGCTACTAAAATGGTTAGTGGCCTTCGTTATAAAGCATATGAGGACAGACTTAAGGATCTTAATATGTATACTATAGAGGAGAGGCGGGATAGAGGTGATATGATTGAGACGTTTAAATACCTCCATGGCATAAATGCACAGGAGGAAAGCTTCTCTCTCTTGAATGCAAGCTCTGTTACGAGGGGACATAGGATGAGGGTGAAAGGGGATAGACTCAGGAGTAATATGCGGAAATATTTCTTTATGGCCAGAGTGGTAGATACACGGAATAGTCTCCCAGTGGAGGTGGTAGAGATGACAGTATCTGAATTCAAAAAAAGCATGGGACAAACACAGAGGACCTCTAAAAGGTAAAAAGGGAACTGTTGCAGTGGTTGATATGGAAGGGCAGACTAGATAGAAACATCACCCATATTGGGTACCGGCACCACGGCCCTTAGCTGTTAATAGCCTTGTCAAGGTGTCCTTCACCACTGCAGCCTTGCCTTGCGTACTGCAGAGAGACTGAACAAAAGAGTGGCCAATAGGACATGCCCACTCTAGGACATAGCCCTTCCGGATGACTTCCATGACCCAGTGGTCCGACGAGATCTGGGACCAAGCAGGGTAGAACTCCCGTAGTCCACCTCCCACCTAGGCCCTTCTCGCTTCATTGGGATTTCCTGGATCTCAAGGAAGCAGCTGCTTCAAAGCCCCTTCCCGCTCCCCGGAAATCCCCTGCCACCTGAAGGCGCCTCTGCCTCCCTGAAAAGGGCCAAAGCGGGACATGGGAAAAGTATCTCGACTGTCCTTTCAACAAAGGAGGCAGTTGACTTCGTTTCTGCTTATCCTCGGGCAGGCGTCCACCCGTGGACTCCCCCAAGTCCTTAACCAGCTTGTCCTGGTCTTCTCCAAATAGCAACATCCCCTTTAAGGGGAGCTTGCTAATACGGGACTTTGAGGAACTGTGCGCCGCCAAGAGCCTCAGCCACAGATAGCGGCGAGCCGCCACCAGCGAGGCCATGCTTTTCGAGAGTCCTCTGATGAGGTCGTAGTGGGTATCTGCAAGGTAGGTTGTCCCCGACTCCAGCTTGGCCATCTTTCCTGACAGGTCTTCTGACTGCTCCCCCGGCTGCTCCAGCTGTTGCACCAGCGAAGGCAGGCTCTAGCCAGCCAGGCCCCACAGATGGAGGCCTGAAAGGCGAGAGCATTGATATCAAAGGCCTGCTTGAGCAAGGTGTCCAGCTTCCTGTTCTGGCTATCCTTGATGGCCTTGCTACCTTCCACCAGAATTGTCTCCTTGGTAACTACCGACACTGCCACCCTAGGGGGACTGGAAATGTTCGCGCTCCAGCTCCGGTAATGGGTACAGGCGAGCTATAGCCCACACCCCTCCCAGGCCTTTCTCTGGCAGATTCCACTCTTCTTGGATCATTTGCTTGACCACTCTGTGCACCAGAATCACCTTCTGCGGCTTCCGCACTGCGTGAAGCAGCGGGTCCTCCAATACTTCATCTTCCGCTGGAGCACTTGCCAGCATACCGAGGGCCTTCAAGGACTCCCCAATGAGCATCGGCAATTCTTCTTGACATAACACTCGCAACTGGTCCTCTTGCTCTGGGATCTCTTCTTCCTCCAATTCCTCTCCTTGGAAATCCAGTTCAGTGTCCCGTTCTTCCGTGTCCAGCCCCTCAGACAAGGGAGAGAGCAACAGCCCCTCCACAGAGTCAAACCTTCTTGGTGGATGCTATCTCTGCAATGCCCCCCTTCTAATCCGTACCGTGGCCTTGCGCCAGAGGAGCAGAGCCCGACCCCTGTCAGCGCATGCAAAAGGCCTTGTGAGTAGCAGGACGAACTCCGGGCAGAAATCACCTGGAAACCCCACTTCTGTGATTCCACAAAGTGGAAGATCTGGGAATGGCCGGGGGGGGGGGCAAAGGGCTGACACCGAGGACCCCTCTGTACACTGGACTTCCCTTGCCAGGGAGGAGCCCCTTTCCTGCTGCTCATGCAGATCCTTCTCCAAGGTTGTAGCCTCCTGAGCACATCCCAGACAGATCCCTTCGCCCGAGACCACTCCCCACCTGGCATGTCAACATGGGTTGTAACCTGCCCCTGAAGCAGAGGTTCCGGAAACAAAGGATACTTGTATCAAACCCCAGGGCCTAGGTTAAATATAAGTAAAAATAAAGAAGGAAAAACAAAATGAAAGTAAAATGAAAGTAGAACATGAAAGTAAAACAGCCCTAGTCACTACCTTCACCTCCCGGGAAAAACATCAAACATCAAACTGCAAAGGTCAGGGCGTGTTACTCTGAAAACCCCTTACCAGACAGTCACGGGGTGAAAAATAAATTTAGCTAACAAGGAATCACCCAGTTATCGCCTGGAGGCCAAGACAAGCACCGCTGTTCCCGTGCTGCTTCCGTCTGCCTCCACGTGGCCAGAGCCGCACACAAAGGGCCTGCCTCCCACGCACACTTTGGCCGCAGGATTCCTGCCGCCCACCGTGGCACGAATGAGCCTCTTCCCTGTGCTCTGAGTGCCCGGGCTTTCTACTTAGCACGACTGCACCCTGCACCTCTTCTCTCCCCTCGTGCTCAGCTACTCAGTCTGGCTTAGGCATAGAAAGAGCCTTTCTGAGGGCTGCCTGATTCAACGCTGTTGTGCAGGAGGTGGCTTCTCATCCGATAACAGGTTCGGGAGCCACCAAATCACCCGGAGAGAGGAAGGACCCTCCTTTAGCCTACCCCTGAACGACCTGGGGAAGGAGGGATCCCCTCCTTTTGTCTGTGGTGTTCTCTGACCAAACTTGAGAGACTTCTCTTGTTCTCACTTTTTTTCCCCCTACATAAAGGGCAAACAAAAAACAAATGCTGAGCCCAACGCCTTAAGGCAGACAAAGAAATAAAAATTCTATCTCCTTAGTTGTCCTCGGTGAGTCCAGCACTTCTGGCTCACCACCTCCTCCAGCTGCTTGGAGACTGAGCATACTGGGGCTGTTAGGCGATGCCAGCTGTATATGTATAGGGGTGTCATCAAAAGGATGACATGCTCAGTCTCCAAGCTGCTGGAAGAGGTACACTACCCAGAAGTGTGGGACTGGACTGGAGGGACGATAAGGAACTAACTATATCCCCTAGCTGAGAGGGGGAAAGCATGCCATCCAGAGCCGACTCAGAAGCTGCCATACAGGAAAGGCAAGAGTCCAGAAACCAAGGATGAGGTTCCTCGCTTGCCACAGGTTAAACAACTTTTTCTGGAAGAAGACAGAGTTAGGATAAGTATCCCCAGAGTGCATGTTAAGGCTGCATTAGCCGCAAGCGTGCATTAACTGCACTTTTATAGAATACGCATTAAAGGTGCTAGGATTAGAAGCACAAGTTGGAGTCGCATTGGTGGAACGCACATTAGGACCACATGCCCTCCAGATGCACAATAGGCAAAAGCGCTACTAGTGCGTGAAGAAAATGGTGGAAAAACCCACACAGCGCCAACGGTTGCTGGCAGTGCTCCCTGAATTGCATCCCTCAGAATCTGAGATGGAGCCGGGAGTCCCCAACAAGGACAATGACAAGGTCAAGACTTGGTACTCACCTCCCGGGAGCTCCGTGCGTAGGATCCTTGCCAGGTTCAGCTCTACTCCCCTGAAATTGTTTCACTGGCTGGGTTTATTTTTCAGCAGCACTGTGTGAAAGGTGGCTGGCAGGTAGATCCCTCTGAGAGCCTTCTGCAATCTTCAGAGAAAGCAGGGGGGGGGAAAGGAGGAGGAGGGAGGGAGGGAGGGGTGCTGAGGTTGTGTGAGGCTGCTGTACTCTTCCAGATTCTTCCAAATCTTTCTGCTCAACAGGCCCTTATCATGATAAGGGCATAGAACCGAACCAATTTACCCCCTCCTATGGCTACCAAAAAGACTGCAGTCTAGTGGAGCCTCCCATATCGCTCTCAAGTGAGAGTTGCCCCTTTAGGCCTTGAGGTGGTCGTTCAAAATCAATCTCTTTTCCTCTCAAACTTAAGATTTTCTACAGAGAGGAGAAAATCCATCCACCATCTGCTGGAGACAAAGAAATACTGAAGGGACTTCTGGTGGCTGAACCGGATAAAGGCATGGGAGAGATGTTATTGAAACTGGGGTTTTTCACTGGTTCTTTGTCGCCATCAATCTACTGGTAGGGGATCACAACCCACTTGTCTGGACTGGTCTAGCAGGACAATATGGAAGAAGAAATTAGACCTTACCTGCTAACTGATGTTCCTCGAGTTACTCCAGTCTAGTCCTGGCACCTTTGGGTATTCACGTCCCACCAGCAGCTTGGAGTCCGAGCATGTCATGATACTCATGACCTCTCTCAAGATAGTCAGCTGGCTCCTTCAGTATCAACAAAGCAGACTCAAAGAAACAACCATTAGAACCAAACTGTTTAAAAAGTTATTTAACGT
Source organism: Ichthyophis bannanicus (assembly GCA_033557465.1). NCBI lineage: Eukaryota > Metazoa > Chordata > Amphibia > Gymnophiona > Ichthyophiidae > Ichthyophis > Ichthyophis bannanicus. The sequence goes on from CM066032.1 coordinate 648,928,524, forward strand.
GTTGAATTGAAAAATCCCCCTCCCCCCCAGGGAAGGAGAGTCAAACACGTTCACCTGTCACAGGTACCAGCGATTTTTAGGAGACCAGTTCACGACCTAGTCACCTCTCCGGCGGACCCCGTCGCTTACTCTTTTTTCGCCCCTTATCTTTTTTTTTTTCCTTTGGGTTAGTTCCTTGAATTCCTATTTCCCGGAAAACCTTAATTTGAATTAGGCAGAATTCTTGCAGCAAGGGAAACATGTGCTAACAGTTAGCCACAGTTATCTGATATCCTCTAATAGGAAGGGATTTAGGACTGGACTGGAATAATTCAAGGAATAGCAATTAGCAAGTAAGGTCTAATTTCTTCTTCCATTTCATTCCTCCAGGCCAATCCCGGCACCTTTGGGATGTACCATAGCAGTACTATCCATGGGAGGGACCTGCTAACCCGGCCTGCAGTACTGGAGAGCCAAAATGAGCCTGTTCTGAAGCTTGCACATTCAACCGGTAATGCTTCAAAAAGGATGACAAAGAGGCCCAGGTAGTCGCTCTACATATTTCTACAAGGAGCACCAGGCTAAACTCTGCCCACGACGCTGCCTGGGCATGAGTCGAATGCGCCCGCAAACCAAAGGTCACCAGCTGATGCCTCAGCAGATAAGCCAAGAAGATAGCCTCTCTAATCCATCTGGATATAGACATCTCTCCCTTACGCAGTCCTCAAAAAAATACAAACAGGCGCTGCGACTTACAGAAGGATCCTGTGCTCTTCAGGTACCTCTTCAATATCAGACGCACATCAAGGCTTCGTAGAAGGGGATCCGACGCAGCTTCCTCCTCCATCCTCAAGAAGACCGGAAGGGACACAGATTGATTCAGGTGGAAAACTGAGATTATCTTTGATAAGAAAGAGGGAACCGGCTGTAAGACCACCTTATCTCTCAATATCACGAGATATGGCTCCCTGCACGACAACGCCTGGAGCTCCGAGATCCTTATAACTGAACAAATAGCTACCAAAAATACCACCTTCAATATCAAGTCCTTCAAGGTGCAGTCCACCAAAGGCTCAAAAGGCGGCTCTGTCAGGACAGAACACACTAAATTGAGATCTCATGGTGAGATGGCCGAATGTACTGGCGGTCGCACCTGCTTCACCGCTCTGAGAAAGAGTAGTTACTCACCTGTAACAGGTGTTCTCCAGGAGCAGCAGGAATCAGTCCTCACATATGGGTGACATCGACGTCGATGGAGCCCCTGCGGAGCATTTCCCCAGCTTTCCATGAAAGCCTTTGGGAATACAGGCACGCATGCGCGGTTCCCTTCCCGCCTAAAGGTGCCATCTTGCTTCAGTCAAATGACATAGCTAAGAACATCACACAAAAAAAATAAAATAAACTATGTACAACTGCAACTCCAAGGGGAGGAGGGAGGGTTGTGAGGACTGATTCCTGCTGTACTGAGACTGAGGTAAGATGGCACCTTTAGGCGGGAAGTGAACCGCGCATGCGTGACTGCATTCCCAAAGGCTTTCAAAGAAAGCTGGGGAAATGCTCCGCTGGGGCTTCATCGGCGCCAATGACACCCATATGTGAGGACTGACTTCCTGCTTGGTCCTGGAGAACCTTTGGGTACCAAGAAATACCTGGAGTAGAACCCTCAACCGTGCAAGTGGGGAGGCACAGGCTCCACTGCCCTGTCCACCAACAGACCCTGCAGCTCCTGAAGGAGAAGATCTGTGTGCAGGGGAGGCCTTGGAGGCTCCCCTGGGAAGTATGGAGGAGGCAGTTGTTGGAAGTGTAGTACATAGCCCCTGTGGACTATGCTTAACACCCAACTGTCTCCAGTGATGAGTGGCCACTGGTGGGCAAACAGGGCGAGGCGACCTCCTGTGCAGGGTTGGGAGAGCAGGGACGGAGAGGCTATGCCTAAGGCGTCAAAAGCCCCCACCCTGCTGAGTGGGAGCAGGGGCCGGAGGCTTGGGGGTCCTCTGCCTACGGGCCCATTACCCTGCCCCTTGGCTTGCTGACCCGGGGGGGCAGCTTGGGCAGCCTGATATTGTGGGTACTGTTTGTAGGCAGTGCCCTTCCTCGGGTAAAAGGGCTTTTTACCCGAGCCCTTCTTTTTGTGAGAAGGGGCAGAAGTCTTTCTAGACAGCCTTGTCCTTGTGAGGTGCTCGGTTTCGAGCTGTGCGGCCTTCTCGGTCATGGGCTTGCAAAAAAGGTTCTCACCTCGGCAAGGGACATCAACCAACTTGTCCTGAACCCATGGCTCGAGGTCCGATGACTGCAGCCATGCCTGGCGTCGAGCCGCGATGCCGGCTGCCGCAACACGGGCCGAAGCCTCGAAGCCATCGTAGGCAGCACGGGACATAAACTTGGAGCATTCCTGGATCCCCGAGGACAAGGACTTGAACCTCTGCAAGGGTTCCCCGAAGAGACCAGCAGAGAACCCGGCCAGCTCCTTGGCCAGGTCTCGCAAGTACATGCCCATGTACAGCTGGTAAGACTGGACACGGCAAGCAAGCATCGAGCCCTGGAAGCACTTTCTACCAAAACCATCGAGGTTTCGGGCCTCCCTGCCAGGGGGCACCGCGAAGTGCATCTTCTGACTTTTCAGGCGATGCATGGTCGATTCCACCACCATGGAATGGTGTGGTAGCTGCACCTTTTGAAAGCCAGGACTCTTCTGGAGTCGATAGGTCGAATCGACCCGCTTGCTTAAAACCGGCGCCGAGTCCGGTGCCTCCCACATCCGGAAGAGGAGCCATTCCAGCATCGGAGGAACCGGAACAGTAAAGGCCTCCTTCGGAGGAGAGTCGTACTGCAGGCCTCGAGCTCCTCGGCTCGAGGCTCCTCCTCGGGGTCCGCAGGGATAGCCAACGTGGTGGCCATATCCCGGACGAACTCCGAGAACCGGATATCCTCCGGAGGGGATCTACTCCGGGGTTCAGACTGCGGTGAGTCCGATGGGACGCACCAAGTCCTGAAGGTGTCGGGGAACGCCTCGTCCTCCGTCTCCCAGGCGGACTCGTCCGATGAGGAATCGGGGTACGACCTCGCGGGGCCCGTGAGCACCCGCCCCGACGCCAAAGGCACCGGCGTCAACGCCCTCGGTCCCAAACGGGAGGTCGAGGGAGACCGCGGCTGAGGTCGACCTCGAGCTTTCATGGTCTCGAGTATCAGCTCAGTCTCCGGGATCGACTTCGATGTCGATGTCCCGGTGGTCGGGGCAGATGCGCCAGACAGGCTGGCCATCAGTGACCGCTGCTGTTCCATGAAGGTAGACAGTTTGCTCTTCAAGGCTGTCAACCTGAGACCCAACTCAGGAGACTCAGCAGCCCCCGACTCGGGCCCTGGCGGCGCCGGGCCCGATGTCGGCTCTCTGGGAGGAGAGTCCACGAGGACTACAGGACTTACGTGTCCAGCAAACTCCGGCTCCACTCGAGGAACTTTGGAAGGCTTCTCCTGTTCCACGGGCCCAGGGCGACGGTTGGGGGTCTGAGACCTAGCCCTCGAGGAGCCAGGGATCTCTTCCGACGACGCCCTCGCGAGCCTCTTCTTCCTCTTGCGTTCCCGGTCGGGGGACCCCCTGTCCGAGGAGCCACGACTGTGCTCGGGATCCGATTCCCGAGATGTCGAGGCCTCAGACGAGGTCCGGGCCCGGCCGGAGGCAGAGTCAGAAAAAAGCCTTTCCTTTTGGTGCTGACGACTTCGCAGTGCCTTCGAAGACATTTTCCCACATGGTCCACACGTCTTAGGGTCATGATCAGGACCGAGGCACTGAAGGCAGCAGTCGTGTGTGTTGGTGAGAGACATCAGCTTCTTGCAATTTTCACACTTTTTAAAGCCACTGGAAGCCATCAGGGAAAAAAAGAGTCCCCGCAAGGTCAAAGGACCGACCTTCCAGGGAAAAAGAAAAAAAGGGCGCGAACACCAGCCACGAAGGGCAAAAACCGAAAAAAGAAGATCGGGCTCGATACCGGTGTACCGAACCCGGCGGGAAGGGAACCGGCGTTGAACCAGAGAAGAAAAATAGCGCATGATCGCCAAAAAAATCAAGCTATTTTCCGGGATGACTAGGACACACGTCCGGTGGGCTTCACGGAAAAAGAGAGACTGAAGCAAGATGGCACCTTTAGGCGGGAAGGGAACCGCGCATGCGTGCCTGCATTCCTAAAGGTTTTCATGGAAAGCTGGGGAAATGCTCCGCAGGGGCTCCATCGACGTCGATGTCACCCATATGTGAGGAATGACTTTTTGCTTGGTCCTGGAGAAATTGCACTACATCCAAGTGAGAGGCTAAGGGCACCCCTCCAATTCTGCCCCTATAGCACGAGACGGCTGCCACCTGCACCCTTAAACTGCAGGCCAAGCCCTTGTCCATTCCAGCTTGAAGAAACGCCAGGTCGTTTGGTACTAAACACTGCATAGCGGAATATTGCATTTCACACCAATGATCGAACATTCTCCATGTCCAGATATACGCCAGCAATGTAGATAGTCTATGGCTCTTAAGCAAGGTCGCTATTACTGCAGACATGTAGCCTCTCTCTCTCTTTCTTAACTGTGCCATCTCAAGAGCCATGCCGTAAGGAAGAACCAATCCACTTGTGGCATCCGAATGGGTCCCTGGCTCAGCAGATCTTCCAATGCCGGGAGACGCCACAGCCTCTCAACATTCATATGTACCGCATACCACGGCCATCTCGGCCAGTTGGGGGTGATCAGGAGCACCAGCCCCCCATGCGCCTCTATCCGTTGAGAGGCCAGGGAAGGAAGACATACAGAATCTCTTCTGTGGGCCACGGTTTAACCAGTGCATCAAGCCCCTCTGAAATGTGCTCTTTCCTTCTGCTGTAAAAGTGCATCGCTTCGGCTGACTCACAGGTCGCCATAAATCCATGATTGGTGCCCCCACCGGCACACCTATTTGTCTGAAGACACTCTGACTGAGCATCCATTCCGCCGGGTCGATTTTCACTCTGCTGAGACCATCCGCCTCTATGTTCTCTCACCCGGCCACATGCGCTGCTGACAGAGCCAACAGATTGTTCTCCACCCATTCCATCAATGGACGACTCCTCTTCCAGTCATGCACTGCCCGTACTGCCCTGCTGGTTGATGGATGCTACCATCGTGGCGTTGTCCGAGAACACCCTCACGGCTTTCCCCCGCAACAGGTGCTCAAAGCCTTGCAAGGCCAGGAAAACTGCTCTCAACTCCAGATGGTTCATGGGCCACCGTGCCTCCTGTTCTGCCCACAGGCCCTGCATAATCTGAGCATCGCAATGTGCTCCCCAGCCGACAAGGCTGGCATCTGTCATGAGCTGCATCCAGTGAGGTATCTCCAGCGGCATGCCCTTCAGGAACATGTCGGTCCGAAACCACCACTGTAGTGTGTTCCATGCAAGGTAGATATCGCAAAAGCAGGCAAACCTGTGCCGACCACCTGCGCAGCAGCACTCTATGTAAATGTCAAATGTGCGCCCGTGCCCATGGGACCATTTCAATCAATGCCGCCATGGAGCCCAACACTTGCAAGCAATGCCACGCTGTTGGCCTTTGCATCTGTAGAAAGTGCTGAATCTGCCCCTGCAGCTTGTGTGTACTTGCTATTGGTAGCGACACTCGCCCCATGTCCATCTGAACCAGAGCGCCTAGATATTCAAGGTCCTGCATCAGTGTGATATGGCTTGGCAAAATTTACCACCCACATCCTAGTCTCTGGGAAACGCAATGACTCGTTCCATCACCTTCATGCTCTCCTCTAGGAAGTTTGCCCTTATGAGCCAATTGTCAAAGCACAGGTGGACCAGAGTGCCTTCCTGTCTCAGCGACGCTGCCACTACTACCATGACCTTGATGAAAGTCCAAGGCACGGTCGCCAGTCCTATAGGCAATGCCTGAAACTGAAAGTGCCCCCCTGGTACCGCGAATCTGAGAAACTGCTGGTGCTCTGCACATACTGGAATATGGAGGTAAGCCTCGGTGAGGTCGAGGAACATTAAGAATTCCCCTTCTTGTACCGCCACTATCACTAACCGCAACATCTCCATGTGAAAGTGCGGCACATGTAGGGTTTGATTTACATATTTGAGATCTAGAATTGGATGAAAAGTACCTTCTTTCTTTGGCACCACGAAACAGATGGAGTATCGACCATATCCGCATTGGCTTTGGGGCACTTCTACCTGCAGTCCCAGTAACCGCTGCAGGGTTTCCTCCACTGCCTTCTGCTTCAGCCATGCCTTGCAGGGGGAATTGACAAAGGCATCCCAGAGGGGCCAAGTCTTTCCAGATGACTCCCAGCACCCACCGGTCTGTCATGATTTGGGTCCAAGCATCATAAAACTCCCGCAGCCAACCCCCTTCGGGAACCAAGTCCGCCTGGCCCATCCTTGGATCATTGCTGTTTCTTGGGAGCCATCAAGGTGAAAGAGTAGAACCCTCTTCCTGTGCCTCTGAATCACCGAAAGGATGGCCTTCTTGCTGGGAACAGCCCCTCTTGTATGGTGCGAATCTCAGTGACTGAAACCTCCGAAATTCTCTCAGCTGATTTCTTCCCGAGGTCGACAACCACTCCAATTTCTGCTTGTCCTCCGGTAATCGTCATCCTTTCATTTCTCCCAGGTCCTTTACCAGCTTCTCTAGGTCTTGAATGGGAGTTTGCTCAGCCTAGACTTGGAGGATGCATCTACTAATTACAGAGCCACAAATATTGCCTCACATCAACCACTGAGGCCATGTCCTTGGACAAGCACCTAATAAGGTCATAGAAGGCATCCGCCAGATACGCTGTTCCAGACTCCAACTTCGCTGCCTCCAATGGTCACGTCTGCTCAGCTCCCAAGTTCCCTAAGATCCCTTGTGCCCATCAGAGACAGGCCCTGGCCACAAAGGCTCCACATACCGAAGCCTGAAATGACAAAGCATGAGTGTCAAACACCTGCTTCAGAAGCGTTTCCAACTTGCGATCCTGTACATCCCCTTGAGGGCTGAACTAGCCTCCATAGGGATAGTAATCTTCTTCAGCACAGCAGAAACTGCCACATCCACTTTAGGAGTACACAAGAGTTCTCTGTCCCGATCTGGGAGGGGGTAAAGCTGAGCCATCGTTTGAGTACCCCCTATGCAAGGGGAACACCTTCTGTGTTGACCCAATGGCCTCAAACAGCGGGTCCTCTCCTCCGGTGCCTCCATGTGAACATTCAATAACTTAGTGGACTGCGCTATCAATGCCGCCAATTCCTCTTTGTGGAAAACCCAGATGATGCGAGAATCCTCTGTCTGTGGAATCTCACCTTCTTACAACTCAGAATCTGGAGCCTCTTCCTCATCCAGCTCCTTCACCCCCAGCAGAGTCTCCTCCCAGAGACTTTCTTTCATTCACCGCTTGCTGGGACCTGGCTCATCCTCAGCCCCTTCTAGCAACTGCTTAGCCCCACTCTGAAGAACTGTCTGTTCCTCACCTGCTTTTTGTTTCAAACAAAAGGCCTTGTGAAAGCAGTAGCACAAATTCCGGTGAGAAGCCTCCTTGAGTGCTAACTACTTGCTCCTCCCTAGAGACACTCACCTTAGCCACCTTCTTCCCCTTGCCCTTTTGACAGGGAGAGGTTCCCTTCCTTCCACGCTCACTGCTGCAGTTGCTATGAATGCTGTAGAGGGTCCAGCGGCTTCACGGTCTGCACTACTGCTGCCTCAACTGACCGAGATTCTGCCTCACCCCCCCCCCCCCGCCCCGCAGAACCTGGTTGCATACACTAAATCCCTGCGTGACCCACAGGCTACACGGGTCGATTTAGCCAGCATGCTTGCTTTTTTTTTTTTTTTAAACTTATCAAACTGTGTTAGTATGCGCTCAAACCAAAAATAAAAGAAAATCCCCAGCAAGGGAGACTAATTGACTGCTCCGAGAGCTTCCTGCTGCTCTTGCCCTGCTATGAAGCTTCCCCTGCTCATTTAAGATGGCCGCTGCTACCACACAGCTCCCTCAGCCTGCCGGGCCATACTCTTCTGCTCCCTTGCAGCACAAAGAACTGTTTCCCCTTCACCGGCACTGGAGCAGCCACCCTGACACTCGGCAAGCCTTGGGGCTCCGGCAATGGGCGGAGAAGAGTAGGAAGAGGACCTGGTCTCCTGCAGTGCGAAGACTCCTCATCCTTTCAAAATAGCGGCTCTGGAGTCGTCGTGCAGGCGCTTCTGACCCTGGTAAGCAGAGATTGCTCCTGACTTGGCTTGCCGATGGCTCTCCCACATAGTGCAGTTACTCACCTGTAACAGGTGATCTCTGGGAATAGCAGGAATTTAGTCTTCACATATGGGCGATGTCAATACCGACTGAGCCCACGTGGGAATGCTCCCCAGCACCCAACAGAAAAGCTTTGGGAGCATCCCACTGTGCTTGCGTAGCTGCCGTCCCGCCTTCCCAACTCTGCTTCCTCAGCTGAGTTTGTAGCTGAGAGAAAAGAAGAGTAAAAAGAAACCCTACAACTCCTAGGGGAGGAGGGTGGGTTGTGAAGACTAAATTCCTGCTGTTCCCGGAGATCACCTGTTACAGGTGAGTAACTATGCTATCTCCAGGAACAAGCAGGAATGTAGTCTTCACATATGGAACTCCCTAGCTCCTAGATGCCAGAGAAGTGACCTCAAAACCAGTGAAGGTTTGCCTCACAGTAGGCTTCAAGAGGTCATGAATCCTTCATGGAAGTCTGGTATCGTTAAGGTCCAGGACGGAGGGTAGGGGCTGCAATTAAATCTGCAGAGAGGCTGGAAAACAGCTTGACAAAACATGGCATCCCAGCGGGAGTCCTTGTCTAGACAGTAATGAGCAGCAAAGATATGGACCGAAGACCAAGTTGCTGCTTTGCAGATTTCGTCAATGGCCACAGAGCATAGATTCGCCATCGAGGTAGTCATGGCACGAACAATATGAGCAGTGACAGGACCCTCTAGTGACAGTCCTGCTTTATCATAAGCAAATGAGATGCAATCTGCTATCCATATAGAGAAGGTAACTAGGGTCAAAGGAAATGAACAACTGTGAGGCATTATGGTGCTCTCGAGTCATCTGGAGATAAAAAGCCAAGGCATGTTTTCAGTCAAGAGTATGCAGGGTTGCCTCTGCTCTAGATGCATGTGGTCTAGGAAGAAAACACAGGAAGGTAAACTGACTGATTCAAATGAAAAGGAGACACCACCTTTGGAATGAAATGTGGGCGAGTCCTAAGGACAACCTTTGTCATGGTGGAACCGGGTGTAAGGTGGGTTTGCCACCAAAGCCTGAAGCTCACTAATGCATCTAGCTGAAGTGAGGGCAATGAGGAAGATGACCTTCCATGAAAGAAACTTTAGTGAGGTCATAGCCAATGGCTCCAAGGGAAGCTTGAGAAGCTGCGCTAGAACGACATTGAGATCCCAAGTCACTGAGGATGGTTTGATGGGAGGCTTGGTCAGCAAAAGGCCTCTCATGAAGCGCGCTACGAGCGGCTGTCCATCCAAGGGACGATGAGAGGCGGCAACTGCACTGAGGTGAACTCTCACAGAGTTGGCATTGAGACCAGACGAACAGAGATGGAGGAGATATTGGAGGAGTGCCTCCAACAGAGCCGAGAAGGGATTGAGATTCTTCTGGAACACCAGGTAGAGAATCTACACCACTTGAAAGTGTATGAACATCTGGTGAATGGCTTCCTGGGAGCTAACAGGATCTCATTTACCTCCCGAGTAAGGTTAAGATCCTGTAATGCTATGCTTTCAGCAGCCAAGCTGTGAGGTTGAGAGACTGTGGGGGTTGGGATGGAGCAGTGTCCCTTCTTCCTGAGAGAGGAGATCAGGAATAGATCAGAGTCGTAAAGGTTGAGTCTGAGACAGAATTGCAGGAGAGTAAACCATAGTTGACGTGGCCAGCGCGGGGCTATGAGAATCATTAAGCCCCTGTCCACCTGGAACTAGAAAAGCATCTTGGGAATGAGGGGAAAGGGGGGTAGGGAAGGCATACAGGAGACCTCTACTCCATTGGAGGTGAAAAGCATCCACCTGCTGGTTGCCGGACATGGGAGTCCTGGTGCTGAAGCGTGGGAGCTTGGCATTCTGCAGCATGGCAAACAGATCTATTTCTGGAGTCTCCCAGATCTGAAAGATGTAAGAGGTTGTATCCGGATGGAGAGACCATTCACAGGGAAGAAGGATCCAACTCAATTTGTCTGCCAAGACATTTTGCTCCCCTGGGAGATGCACCTCCAAGCAGTATCTAATGAGCAATGGCGAAGGACCAGAAATGAAGCCGGGACATTCCGGTACTTGGTACATAGTATCGAGATGTCGAGTATGCAGCGAAATTGTGAGGGGAATCTCCCACATTCAGAGCATGAAATCATGGAGAATGCGGTGAATCGGAAGGGTGGCCGCCTCCTTAGGAGCTTTTGGGTATTGGAGGATCTCCAATTCCTCCGCCCTGTGTTCTTTCTCGGATGTTACCATTATAGAGACCTCTAGCTAGGTCCCTAATAAACTCCTGAAAAGACACATCCTCCGGAGGCGACATGTGCCGTTCCGGTGAAGGAGAAGGTTCCTCTGGCAGACTTTGTAGTCTTCAGGTATTAAGTGACTCGTCATCGGAAGTTTCCGACTCCGAGGACTCTAAGTATCGGTAGGAACCATGTTCCTGCTCCACTAAGAACCGATACCGATTAAAGTCAGCATCAGAATGGGGGATCTGCTTGGATGAGACCTTGGCACTGTGAATGGACTAGAGGGCAGACATGGGCGACAGTGGATTGAGCGGCATGTATCCCAAAGCAGTTTGTATCGGTACTGAAGTCTGTATCGGTGTCGGCAATACCGTTGGTAACGATTTGATCAGGATCGAAACTGCCAATACAGCCGCCAAGCTCCGCTCAATGGCCAGGATAAGCTGATCCATGGGGCTTGCAGATGCTTGGGTGTCAGTACCAGAGACTTGTGCTACTGTCCCAGAGAATGGCACCAGAAGCACTCTTGAGATGGAGGCTTCGGGAGCATCCTGGAACCCCTCAATGGCTTTGGAGGAAAGGCCCTGCCGTTGGGGTTGTTTGGTTGGCCGAGGCATCTCAATGCTTAGAAAAAGAGATCTATCCTTGGGGGGAGGGCCTGTCTTCGAAGAAGACTTGTGTTTTGATACCCGAGATCCCTGAGAGGAAGACGATGCCCTCGATGACGTCGATGCCAAAGAAATCGCATCTGAGGCAAAGTGTGTTCCTAACTTCGCGGCCCGGTTCTGCAAGCCTCTCTGTCATCTTCTTGCAAAGGGGACATTCTAACGGCTGGTGGTCGGGCCAGAGGCATTTCAGACACCAGTCATGAGTGTCAGTAGCCGAGATGGTACTGCCATATTTAGAACATTTTTTAAAACCACTAGCTGGTTTCTCCATAGTGTCAGTAGACAGAATGGTAGAATTAAAGCCTAAAATGGCATCAGTATGCCTTAAGAAAAACTTTTTTTTTTTTTTTTTTTACAGGAAAGAAAGAAAAAACACGAACAGACAACGAAAGACTGTTCTGGTGTCAAGGGGAAGGCAGACTCTAACCACAAAAACCAAAATTAAATAACTAAAGAATTTTCTGCTGGCTCCGCAGAAAATGAAGAACTGAGGAAGCAGAGTTGGAAAGGCAGCTACGCCCACGAGGACTCCATCGGTACCGATGTCACCCATATGTGAAGATTACATTCCTGCTTGTTCCTGGAGATTGCCCGAATCCGGTCCGCTACCAACTCCTCTCCCACAGGGGAGTAGCGCAGGCCCGGCAGATCACCAAGTGCCTCTCTGCTTGCTCCCTTTCTATAATACCAGCACAGAACAAATGCTCAATCAGCTCTTGACAGCTGCCTCAAGCTGTCCAGTCAGCACTGTTCTGGTGATCCCCACAGTGCTCTTTATATAGTTTTAGTTGAGCCAATTATCACAAATTTCAAACTTTTTCTCAAATAAAAGGCTTTATATTCCTTCAGCGAGTCCTAGCAATAGGATTCACGACGCTCCAGCTGCTTGGAGACAGATACTGAAGGCTGGGGGAGGAGGAGTCAGCTGACTATCTAGAGCAGGGGTTCTCAACCCTGTCCTCGGGACCCACCTAGTCAGTCGGGTTTTCAGGATAACCACAATGAATATGTATGAGAGAGATTTGCATGCACTGCCTCCATTATATGCAAATCTCTTCCATGCATATTCATTGTGGTTATCCTGAAAACCCGACTGGCTAGGTGGGTCTCGAGGACAGGGTTGAGAACCCCTGATCTAGAGGGAGGTCATGAAAATCATGACATGCTTAGTCTCCAAGCTGCTGGTGGGGCGTGAATAGTCAAAGGTCCCAGGACTGGACTGGAGGAACGAAATGGAAAAGCAGTTTTTATTCTGTCCCAGAATGTTAAACCTCCACAAAGCACAACCCAGAATAGACAGCAGTACAGGGAAAACAAAATCAGCTTACTTCTGTCCCAGCTTGTTAAACCTCCACAAGCTGGTTCTCCCAGCCCTTCCTCCAGTCCAAGTTAAACCTCCTACCTCAGAACATATTTGCACGGTTCGTCTTGGAAGGACTCCTGACTCCACGGGCCTCTCTCCTTCTGCAGCCTGCTGGGTTCTTAACCTCTCCTTATGAGCCATGCCTTCCTAGCCCTGAACTCTAGGTTGCAGACTCTCTTAAAGGGGACTGTTGAGAATCCCTTTAGAGAGGGATGGGTAGCATTCTATAGACCCCATCGCAGTGTGGTATACCAAAAGACAACAAGCATAAAGAGAGAGAAACAAACCCTATACAATATTGAGGATGGTCATTGAGAAAGAGCATCCCATTGGATGGGAAGTCAAGGTGGCGCCTGCATCCTGTCCATCCAAAAGAGTGGGCCAAGTATGGAGTACTAAGACTCCCAGACTTTCTGAGACTTTGGAGAATTGGCATGTTATACGATTGATAACATAAAATTACCGAGCCAGCCCCTCCAAACAAACAAAAGCGTGGTTCACTTATATTTTTGTCGGATGAAGCCGGGGGAATACTAAATAAAATGGATGTTGCCGCCTGGAGGGGTTAGAATGTCGTTCTGACTTCCCCCGGCTTCATCCGACAAAAAGATAAGTGAACCACGTTTTGTTTGTTTAGAAGGGCTGGCTCGGTAATTTTATCTTATTGATGTTATACGATTGGGCAGCCAGACCTAACAGGTGGTGCATATGCCCCCAATAGCCGAGAACAAGCAAAGTACAGTTATCTCAGCCAAATGAAGCGCTGTGGACCTCCGGAAGGATGGTTGGTTGGTTGTTTTATTTATTTAATTTGATTTTTAAAAATTTGATTTTGGGAAACAGTTGTTTCCTTTCTGTTTGCCTGTTCTGGATTGAAAAAGGAATGCCTACTGCTCGCCAGTGGTGAGCTGGGATGGATCATAACGCTATGGGTAAGTCATTCCTGGCGAAGGTCTGCAAGCCGTGGGCCAGCTGTTATAGCAGTGCGGCCATGTGCTGCCACCATGCTGGGGGGAGGAGGGGGGAATTGGAAACACTGGCACAGGTGCTTAGATAAAATAACGAAAAAAAAAACCCACACCTTATGTATTTAGTTAGTTATGGGGGGGGGGGGGGGTTGAGAGGGGGAAGGAATGTGCAGTCAAGACTGCGGTCCGTTCCTTGGAAGGTGCATGTATCCCAAAAGATGCAAAGAGCACCTCTCTCCCAGGGGAGAGAAACCTGGAAACACGTTTAGAGCTCTAAGTAAAGGATGGAAGTGCCATGGTCAGAGCTGGGAGAGAGAGGCTTATGGCGATGCTGGGATCCCCTGAGTATTTTGAAAGGACATCTCCTGCTGGAACATTTGACTGCTGCGGCAGGGCAGTCTGAAATGGTGTTGATAGCCCTCTGATTATTCTGACACCCCGCCACTGCCGGAGACTGTGCTGCGGATGGATCGGGTCGGAGCACTGTTGGGGACAGAGTGATACTCCCCATCCACTGCCTGGGAGTAGGGCATAGGAGTGAGAGGCGCTGGTCACCTCGTTTGAGGAAGCGAGGTTTCCAAAAGATATATTTCTATGGTAGTCTAGTGGAGGTGCATTTAGTGAGCAGAGTGTATGCAGAACCTACTGGGAATGAGGCAGAAAAGAATGATAGAAAGTTTCACAGCAGTGGAAGTGGCTTTAACAGGGTCTTATCCTAGCAGCTTGCAAAAGAAAAAAAATCTTACTGAATGCTGGGTGGTCACCAAGCAGTTTGCCCAGGAAGCAGCTAAGAGCACTGCCTCTGCCTCTATAGAATCTTGGCAATGAGGACCAGGGATGAACTATGTCCAGAGAGGGGCCCTCCCCTTCTGGACCTGGATGCGGCTCCTCCTTCATCTGATGGTATGCATTTTGTTTTTTTGTATTTTTGTATTTTTTAACAGGAGGACTACTAAGGCAGTCCCCAAGGTGGTTCTCGTCACCAGGTTCTGGAGATCAAGGTGGACTGGACTGGAAGACAGGTATTAGTTTATGCATGTGACAGTGTCTCACAAAGGGATACAAGAGCCCATGTATATGAATGGAGAAATTATCTGTGGAGAAGGCCAATCCATCACTTGGAGGGAGTCTCTGTGGCACACAATGGGGGTGAAAATGGAGTCATTACACTTCCCCCTTGGGAGCTGTGATTGGATAGAAACATAACGTCAGAAAAAGACCACATGGCCTATCTAGTCTGTTCTTCCAGGATGGTAGAAGGGAAAGGGTCGGCTGAGCTGTGGACCTCAGGCTTGAGTCGATGGGTCCCTGGTGCTGACCCCAACATACAGGGGTTGCATTGCCCTCAGGAAAGGGGGTGCTGAGGACTTAGGAAATTCCATAGGGAGAGGCTTGATGAAGATCCTGCCAGATTCTACCCGTATATTTATTCATTTATGAAATCATTCAGGTATATTGGTTGTCCTTCCAAGTGTGGAGGCTTTTCTACCATGCCAAGGCAATGAAACTGTGGCAAGGTCAGGTGATCTACTTTCCTCCTCCTCCTCCTCTCTTTTTTTTTTTTTAAAGGGCTACATCCAGCAGAATTCAGAGAAAAAATGATAATTACACTTACCTGGTAATTGTAGTTCCTTTAGTGACGACAGTGCAGTCCTCAACCTCTGGGTTGTCAACCTTCACCTGCAGCTAGGAGACTGGCATGTCAAATTTATGACATCACTGGATATAGGCTGCTGCTCTCGCTCCACCTCCCCAGTGTGAAACTATTAACAAAGCAGACTCAAGAGAGCAACAAATAAGTAGCTACAATAAAACATGACTAAGTAAACTGAACCCGGCCCAATCTAGGTCGAGCGGTCTTAAACCTTCCCTGCGGCACTAAGACGCAGATACTGAAACTAATACTGGAAAATCCGAGTGAAGAGAAACGACTAAGCGTAAACTTACCCGAAATTGTGTGTTCCAAATGCTGAGCTGAAACGGAAAGAATCCCGGGCGGGACTGAGGACTGCACTGTCGTCACTAAAGGAACTACAATTACCAGGTAAGTGTAATTATCATTTCCTTAGCGTTCCTCCAGTGCAGTCCTCAACCTCTGGGATGTACCAGAGCAGTAATCATGGGGCGGGACCTTTCCATCTGGCACGTAAAACCGCCGAACCGAAACAAGCATCATTGGCCGCTGCCACATCGAGATGATAATGCTTACTGAAAGTATGCAAGGACGACCAAGTCGCCACCCTACAAATCTCCCCAGGGGGAACCAAGCTGTGTTCCGCCCAGGAAGTCGCTTGCGCTCTAGTAGAATGAGCCCGGAACCTGACAGGCACGGCCCTTCCTTGAAGCATGTAAGCGGAGGCAATCGCCTCTCGGATCCATCGGGCAATAGAGGCTTTAGCAGCTGCCTCTCCCTTGCGAACACCGCCAAACAACACAAAGAGCCGATCCGACCTACGAAAAGGCTGAGTCACCTTGAGATAACGTCGTAACACCCTCTTCACATCCAATCGGTGCAAGCAGCGATCCTGATCGGAAACGTCTAGCAACCCCAACACCGGTAAGGTAACAGCCTGATTCAAATGGAAAGACGACACCACCTTAGGAAGAAAGGATGGGACGGGGCGCAAGACAACTTTTTCCCTAGAAAAAGACAAGAAAGGATCCCTGCAAGACAAGGCTTGCAGCTCGGAAATGCGCCGAGCAGAACAAATGGCCACTAGAAAAACCACCTTCAAGGTCAGATCCTTCACCGACGCCTGACTCAACAGTTCAAATGGAGAAGCGGACAAAGCCCGCAGTACTAGATTGAGGTCCCAAGGCGGTACCACAACCCTGCACGCTGGACGCAGACGAGAAACAGCCTTGAGAAACCGCAAAACATCAGAGTGAGCTCCGAGAGACACCCCCTGAATCTTGCCTCAATAACAAGAGAGGGCCGCCAGCTGCACCCGCAAGGAGCTGGCCGCAAGACCCTTATCAAAGCCCTCCTGAAGAAAACTGAGAACCACCGGAATAGAGGCAGTCGCAGCCCGAATCCACCGCCGCGAACACCAATCTTCAAAGACACGCCAAACGCGCACATAGGCCAAAGACGTAGACGGTTTTCGGGCTCTGAGCAACGTATCCACAACCGAAGGCGAATAGCCCCTTTTCTTCAGGCGAACCCTTTCAATGGCCAAACCGTAAGCGAGAACCGATCCACCTGCGGCATGAACAGGGGCCCTTGCCGCAAGAGATCCGCTCTCTCCGGCAACCGCCACGGCTCCCCGTCTAGAAGCCGAACCAGATCGTCGTACCATGGGCGCCGCGGCCAATCGGGAGCTACCAGCAGTACTCGACCTGGATGAGCTCCGATCCTTTGAACCAGACGGCCTATTAGGGCCCACGGCGGAAACACGTACAGAAGCCCCGACACCGGCCAACGTTGTAACAGGGCGTCGATGCCCTCGGACATTCTCTCCCGTCTTCTGCTGTAAAACCGAGTGGCCTTTGCAGAGTGAAAAGTCGCCATCAAATCCATTATGGGTGGCCCCCACCGAAGGACGATCTGATCGAACACCTCTGGATGCAGTTCCCACTCCCCTGCATCCACCTGAACTCGGCTGAGGAAATCGGCCCGTACGTTGTCTCGCCCCGCGATGTGGGCTGCCGAAATCGCCGATAACCGGCCTTCTATCCAAGAGAAGAGGAGATCCGACTCCTGTTCCATCGCTGCGCTTCCGGTGCCGCCCTGTCGATTGATGTAGGCTACCGTTGCTGAGTTGTCGGAGAGAACCAGAACCGATCGACCCATCACGAACCTCTCGAATGCTAGAAGCGCCCGGGCCACCGCTCGAAGTTCCAGCCGATTGATCGACCAGGAAGCCTCCAAGGGAGACCAGCGACCCTGCGCAAACCGGCCCTCGCAGTGGGCCCCCCAGCCCAACAGGCTGGCATCCGTCAAAAGGGGAAGCCTCTCTGGAGGCTCCAACGGCATCCCTGCCTCCAGAGACTGCCGCTGTAACCACCACCGCAGGGACTGCCGAACCCTGGGCGGAACCGGCAACCGGCGGCCCAGGGAATCCGACTGATGAGACCAGCGCCGAAGCAGCGCCCTTTGCAACGGACGCATATGGAATCGAGCCCACGGCACCACCTCTAAGGTCGCCGCCATCGTCCCTAGCACCCAAAGGTAGTCCCACGCCGACGGCGAAGGAGTGATCCTGAAGTTGCGTACCAGAGTCCGCAGGCCTTGGACCCTTTGACACGGCAAGAAGACCTGCCCCTGCCTCGTATCGAAGCGGACCCCCAGATACTCCAGCACCTGAGAGGGCTCCAGACAACTCTTGGTCGGGTTGACCACCCAACCGAGACTCTGCAGAAACTCGACCACTCTGCTTGTCACCTGCCTGCTTTCCGCTTCGGATCTGGCTCGAATCAACCAATCGTCGAGATAGGGATGCACTAGAATGCCTTCCTTGCGCAACGCCGCCGCCACCACCACCATAATTTTGGTGAATGTGCGGGGAGCCGTAGCAAGGCCAAAAGGTAAGGCTTGGAATTGATAGTGGCCCCACGGAAGAGCGAACCGCAGAAACCGTTGATGCGCCGGTCGAATCGGAATGTGTAAATACGCCTCCGTCAGATCGAGCGACGTGAGGAACTCTCCTTGACGGACTGCCACTATGACGGAGCGCAAGGTTTCCATCCGGAAATGAGGCACCCGCAAACAGCGGTTTACGCCTTTGAGATCCAAAATTGGCCGTAATGCTCCGCCCTTCTTTGGCACCATGAAATAAATAGAGTACCGACCCAGGCCGCGTTCAGCCTCCGGCACCTCTATAACCGCGCCCAAGCGCAACAGGCGTTCCAAAGTTCTGCGGACCTCCAGGGACTTCCTGTGGCCCCGACAGGGGGACAGGACAAAGGAATCCCGCACGGGACGCTTGAACTCCAGTGCGTACCCTTCTCGGACAACTTCCAATACCCACTGATCGGAAGTGATGTGGGCCCAAGCAGAGAGAAACTCCCGAAGCCTCCCGCCTATTGAAGGTTCCTCTGCCAGGACCCGCCTCATCCCATTGCGCTTTGCGGGCTGCTGGAGGAGCAGTCGAGGAGAAACCCCTATTGGCTCCTCAAAACCCCCTAAACCCTTGGGCCCGTGCCGAAAAACGGCCCCTCTGGTAGCCGGTGTAACGGGAGGTACGAAACCTCCGAACCTCCCGAAACTGGCCCCGAAAACTTTGCTGACCCTTAGATTGCTTGGGTCTATCTTCCGGGAGCCTACCAGCCTTGGACTCGCCGAGATCCTTTACAAATTTATCGAGATCCTCTCCAAAGAGCAATTTCCCCCGGAAGGGGAGCTTACTCAACCGGGATTTCGAAGAACCGTCCGCCGCCCAGTTGCGCAGCCAAACCGCTCTACGGGCGGCTACCACGGAAGCCGTACTATTAGCCAAAGCCCTGATCAAATCATAATGTATATCCGCCAAATATGCAGTACCGGACTCCAGCCGGCCGAGCTCCCGCAGCTCCTCAGGCGTCAGCTGCGGTGACCGACGCAAACGTTGAACCCAGCGCAAACACGCCCGGGCCACCCATGCGCCACAGATAGAAACTTGCAAAGACAGACTATCCACTTCAAAGACCTGCTTTAGCAACCCGTCAACCTTCCGATCCTGCATATCCTTTAAGGCAGCACTGCCCTCAACCGGAATTGTGGTCTTTTTTGTGACCGCTGACACTACTGCGTCGACCCGCGGTACACGGAACCTATCCTTATCCTTGTCAGCCAGCGGGTAGAGCCTGTTCATCGTCCGAATACAGCGGAGCCCCGCTTCCGGCCGATCCCATTCGTTTTGGATCATTTTGTCAACCACTCTATGCACAGGAAACACCACCTGCGTAGAGCGCACTGCCTGGATCACCGGATCTTCCAGCTCCTCTTCAGCAGCGGCCGGCATCTGGAGGTTTAAAACCTGCATAGACTCCGTAATCAGGGCTGACAGTTCTTCCCTACGGAAGACTCGGATTATCTTGGCTTGATCCTCGGGCTCGGGAATCTCACCATCTTCAAGATCCTCCAAACCCTCCTCAGGCTGCCAATCGGAGTCCTCGACGTCTAGACATTCACCCTCCGTCTCACACACCGCCTTCGCCTTCTTAGGCGCGGAAGGACCCTCGCCGGCCAGATCGGGCCCCTCTAGGGGATATGGTAGTAAGGAGGCCGGTAACGTAGCCGGCAGCCTACCTTGGCGGCGCAGGCAAAAAGCTTGGTGCATTAACAATAAAAAATCCGGGGAAAAATCTGCAAGATCCGCCGGCTGAGTACTCTGGAGAGAATCCATTGGCTTCCCCGCAGCCTCAACCGCGGGACTGTGCTCCTAACTCTGCAAAGGGTTCTCCCCCGCCAATAGCGGTGTCCCCTGCAGCTCAGAGGACTCCTTAAGGTCCATCTGCTGCTCCACAGGCGCGGCAAACTCCGGAGTCCGCTACGGTTCCCCTCCGAGTGCCGCAAACCACACACTGTGGTCTGGTGGACATAACTGAAAGAATGCCCCCCTTGGGCTGCGGTTCCGTGTTGCAGGGATGTGTCCTTTTTTTTTTTTTTTTTTTTAACACCTACTGCAGGGATGTAGGAATCGTGCCTGCACCCCCAAGAGCCTTAATCCTAAGGGAAAACAGAGGCAGGAATCTTAGATCCCCAAAGTCTGTTCTGCCGTCGGTGCAAGGAGCTCAGCCCCGCCCCCCAGGCTGAAGGCCGAGACGCCGGACTAAATACCGCTAACTGCACACAGATGAAAGAAAACACAAAAAAAAAAAATAGAAATATAGAAAGGCCCGAAAACAGAAAGAGACGGCACCAGGACCCCCCGGGGCACCACAGAAAAAAACGCCGCGAACATGCGGCTCTCTGCCCCGATAAAATGGCCGCCGGAGGACCCGATGAAAGGAAAAAGAGGCGCGAAAAGCCCAACAGACCGACGCAGCTAAATGCCCCAACGTGCTCCCACTAGACGCCGCCTGAACCGGTTACACGGCTGACCGGACAGGTCCGCGTTGGGAACGCTGCCTCCCGACTCTGCAAAGTGGCCCGGAACAGCCCCACGAGCCTGCAGAAAGACCGCCAAGTCCCGCTCCTGTTATACTGCCCTGCCGCAGTGGAGCTCGGGAGCGCGGTCTGCAAAGAGGTGACTGACCTGAGGGAGGGCTCTCACCCGACTGTCCTGGGTGAGAGATCCGTCGGTCTCCGGGAAGGCACTTTTTTTTTTTTTTTTAACCGGTAAGCAAAACCAACCAGAAGCCTGACAGGGAAGGTGTAAGAGTTGCACAACCGTTCTCCCACCTCCCCCGTATGAGAAATGCACCTCTGCACTTGGCTCTAACAATGAAGAAAGCGTAGTTACTCACCTGTAACAGGTGTTCTCCAGGAGCAGCAGGAATCAGTCCTCACATATGGGTGACGTCGGCGCCGACGGAGCCCTCGCGGAGCAATTTTCCCCAGCTTTCAAAGAAAGCCTTTGGGAATTGCAGCGCGCATGCGCGGTCCCCTTCCCGCCCAAGGGTGCCATCTTAGCCAGTCAGATGACATAGCTAAAAAAGACAGCATAAAAATTTGCAAAAAACTAAAGCAGATGATTGCAACTCCAAGGGGAGGAGGGAGGGTTGTGAGGACTGATTCCTGCTGCTCCTGGAGAACACCTGTTACAGGTGAGTAACTACGCTTTCTCCAGGACCAAGCAGGAAGTCAGTCCTCACATATGGGACTCCCAAGCTTAAGGCTACCGGAGACCCTAAGCACAAAAATGAGCTCCCTCTAGCTCAGCAGCACAGAAGGAAGGAATCTTCGCTGAATTATTACCCACCGGTAGCCCACATCCGGGATGGAGGGTAGGAGTTGCTCAGACCTCAAAGAGATTACGGAGGACTGCCTGTCCGAAAGCACTGTCCCTGCGGGACTCCCTCTCGAGACAGTAATGGACCGCAAAAGTCTGGCTCGAAGACCAAGTAGCGGCCCGGCAGATGTCTGCCAGCGGAACAGAGCGGAGGTAAGCCACTGACGTAGCCTTTGCCCGAACGCAATGAGCCGTGACTCGACCTTCCAAGGAGAGTCCGGCTGCCCCATAAGCGCAAGTGATACAGTCCGCAACCCAGATGGACAGAGTACGCTTGGAGACCGGGAGCCCCAATTTATTGGGGTCGAAAGACACAAAAAGCTGAGCAGCTTTACGGTGCTCCCGCGTACGGTCAAGGTAGAAGTTCAACGCCCTTCTACCGTCCAGGGTATGGAGGACCGTTTCAGCTCGGCTGGAGTGTGGTCTGGGAAAGAAGGTCGGAAGTACCACCTCCTGATTGATGTGAAAAGGGGAGACCACTTTTGGAAGAAATTTAGGGTGAGTCCGTAGGACTACCCTATTTTTGTAGAACCGAGTGTAAGGGGGATCAGACACGAGGGCCTGTAGTTCACTTACGCGTCTAGCGGAAGTGAGGGCTATCAAGAACAATGTTTTCCAAGAAAGAAAACGGAGAGAACAGGTAGCCATAGGTTCAAAAGGCGGACAGGTGATCCGCTGTAACACCACATTCAGATCCCAGTCAGGAGCTGGCGGGCGCAGAGGTGGTTTAAGTAGAAGGAGACCTCGGAGAAACCTCGCTATGAGAGGGTCGCTGGAAAGAGGTCTGCCGTCCACCGGCACATGATGTGCTGAAAGAGCACTGAGGTGAACTTTGACGGAATTGGACTTAAGTCCCAGATTAGAGAGGTATAGCAAGTACTGCAGAATCACCGACACCGGGCAGGAGAAGGGATCCTGAGACTGTTGGGTACACCAAACGGAAAAGCGACGCCATTTAAGGGCGTAGCATTTGCGGGTAGAAGGTCGCCGAGAAGCTAGGACGACCTCTTCCACCTCTGCCGGCAGAAGAAGGGGAGCAAGGACTACCCTCTCAGCAGCCAGGCCATTAGATTGAGAGATCTGAGGTTGGGGTGTAGCAGAGACCCCTGATCCTGAGTGAGGAGATCCGGTTGTAACCCCAGAGGGAAGGGATCCTCCACCGCCAATTGCAGCAGGAGTGGAAACCACGGCTGCCGGGGCCAGCGAGGGGCCACCAGGATCATGAAGGCTTTGTCTCGGAGAACCTTGAAAAGAGTTCGAGAGACCAGCGGGATGGGAGGGAAAGCGTACAGAAGGCTCCCTGACCATGAGAGTAGAAAAGCGTCTGCCGCAACTCGAAGGGGATGTGGTTGACGAGAGCAGAAGCGAGGAAGTTGCCGGTTGAGAGGGCTGGCAAAGAGATCCATCGTGGGGAGGCCCCACTTTAGAAAGAGCTTCTGAACTACCAAGGGATCCAGGCGCCACTCGTGCGGCTGGAGGATCCTGCTGAGTTTGTCCGCCAGGCAATTTTCTTGGCCTGGGAGATAAACTGCCTTGAGATGAACGCCGTGACTGACGGCCCAAGAGCAGAGCTTCTGTGCTTCCCGACAGAGAAGGAAGGAGCCCGTGCCCCCCTGCTTGTTCACGTAGAACATGGCAACTTGATTGTCCGTCTGGACAAGGACGGACTGGCGAGAGGTCAGGTGGGAGAAGGCCTTGAGAGCCAAGCGGATCGCTCTGAGCTCCAGGAAGTTGATCTGCTGAGCAGACTCCCACGTGGACCAGAGGCCCTGAGTACGTGCCCCTTGGCAATGTGCTCCCCAGCCCAGGAGGGATGCATCTGTCGTCAGCACCTGGGCCGGCTGAGGTGACTGAAAAGGCATGCCGAGTACCAGGTTCGGCCGATGAAGCCACCACCGGAGAGACGAGATCAGCGGCTCGGAGACGCGCACAAGGTCTGCTAGGCCGCCTGTGGCTTGTTGCCACTGCTTGCGGAGACACCATTGAGCAGGCCGCATAGGCATTGGGGGTCACGTGGACGGTGGAAGCCATATGGCCGAGCAGTCTCAGAAAGCGCCTGGCGGAGACCAGGGGCTGGCTGCGAAAACGGTCGGCTAGGTCCATGAGCCGTTGAGCCCTGTCGAGCGATAGGAACGCTCGTGCCTGAGGAGTGTGCAGCCTTGCGCCGATGAACTCGAGATCTTGTGAGAGGAGCAAAGTGGACTTTGCGAAGTTTATAACAAAGCCCAGGTACTGCAGAAGAGTCACCGTGCGGCGTGTAGCGTTGGTGACCTCCGGGGCGGACGCTGCTCTGATGAGCCAGTCGTCGAGGTACGGAAAGACATAGAGGCCGTGAAGCCGGAGATGGGCCGCCACCACCGCGAGGCA
This sequence comes from Ichthyophis bannanicus, assembly GCA_033557465.1. Lineage (NCBI taxonomy): Eukaryota > Metazoa > Chordata > Amphibia > Gymnophiona > Ichthyophiidae > Ichthyophis > Ichthyophis bannanicus. The sequence continues at coordinate 648,952,218 of CM066032.1, forward strand.
TTTTGTGAAGACCCGCGGTGCGGAGGATAGGCCAAAGGGCAGTACTCTGTACTGGTAATGATTTCCTGCCACCACAAACCTTAGGTATTGGCGGTGGCTTGGGTGGATGAGGATGTGCGTGTAGGCATCCTTTAGATCCAAGGAGCATAGCCAATCTCCCTGCTGGAGGTAGGGCAGAAGGATTCCAAGGGTAAGCATCTTGAACTTTTCCCGCACGAGGAATCTGTTGAGGTTGCGCAGGTCCAGGATGGGTCTGAGGCCTCCTGTCCTTTTCGGTACTAGAAAATACCTGGAATAAAAGCCTTGACCTCTCAGGTGGTGTGGCACCGGTTCCACCGCCTGTTCCTGTAGAAGACCTGCTAACTCCTGAAGGAGTAAGTCCCTGTGCAGAGGGAGTCGTGGAGGTTCCCCCGGAAAATAGGAGGGAGGGACCTGTTGGAAGTGGAGAAGGTAGCCTTCTCTCACGACTTGAAGCACCCAGGCATCTGAGGTGATGCTGGACCACCTGTGGGCGAAGTGAACCAGCCGGCCTCCGGTGCTGGGAGGAGCCAGCGGAGGGGGAGAGGCTACGCTTAAGGAGTCAAAAACCCCCACCCTGCTGAGCAGGGGCTGGTGGCGCAGACTTGGGGGCTTGCTGCCTACGGGACCCGATACCCCGTCCCTTGGCCTGCTGGCCCTGTTGGGGAGCTGCAGGGGCCTGATATTGGGGGTATTGTTTGTAGGCAGCCGCCTTTCTCGGGTAAAAGGACTTCTTTCCCGAGCCCTTCTTTTTCTGGGAAGGGGCGGAGGTCTTCCTAGAAAGCCTAGTCCTGGTGAGAGTCTCCGTCTCGATCTGTGCAGCCTTTTCAGCCATGGGCTTGCCAAAGAGGTTCTCGCCTCGGCAGGGGACATCGACCAACTTGTCCTGCACCCAGGGCTCAAGGTCAGACGACTGAAGCCAAGCCTGTCGGCGGGCACCGATGCCGGCTGCGGCCACTCGAGCCGATGCTTCGAAGCCATCATAGGCTGCTCAGGATATGAATTTTGAGCATTCCCGAATGCCAGAGGACAAGGCCAGGAATCACCGCAAGGGTTCCTCGGACAAACCAGCGGAGAATCCGGCTAGCTCTTTAGCCAGGTCTCGGAGATACATGCCCATGTATAGCTGGTAGGTCTGGACACGACACGCAAGCATAGAGCCCTGGAAACACTTCTTACCAAGGCCATCCAGGTTACGGGCCTCCCTGCCAGGAGGCACCGAGGAGTGCATCTTCTGGCTCTTAAGACGATGCATGGCCGATTCCACTACCATGGAATGGTGTGGTAGCTGTGCCTTTTGGAAGCCAGGGCTCTTGCGGACTCGATAGATAGAATCGACCCGCTTGCTCAGGACCGGCGAGGAGGCCGGACTCTCCCACATGCGGAAGAGTAGTCGTTCCAGCATGGGAGGAACCGGTACAGTAAAGTGTTCCCTGGCGGGAGAGTCATACTGGAGGGCGTCGAGCTCTTCGGCTCGAGGCTCCTCCTCGGGATCCGCAGGGAAGGCCAAAGCCTTGGCCATATCCCTGACGAAGTCCGAGAACCGGGCATCCTCCGGGGGGGACTGCTTCCGAGGTTCGGACTCAGGTGAGTCCGAGGGGACACACCGAGTCCGAAAAGAATCAGGCGACTCTTCCTCTTCAGACTCCCAGACCGACTCCGACGAGGACTCGGTGGGGTCGGCCCGGGCAGGGCGCGGCGCCTGCCGCCCCGACGCCGAGGGAGTCGGCGTCGGCGACCTCGGTCCCGAACGGGAGGCCGAGGGTGACCTCGACCGAGGATCGACTCGAGTTCGCATGGACTCGAGGATCGGCTCGGTCTCCGGGGTCGACTTAGACGTCGACGTCCCGGCGGTCGGGGCAGCGGCGCCAGCGAGGCCGGCGAGCAGTGCCCGCTGCTGATCCATGAAGGCAGACAGTCTGCTCTCCAAGGCCGTCAACCTGAGTCCGAGCTCAGGTGACCCAGCAGTCCCCGACTCGGGGCCCGACAGCGTCGGGCCCGACGTCGGCGGTCTCGGAGGCGAGTCCAGGAGGACCACAGGACTTACCCAAGCAGGCATCTCCGACTCCAGGCGAGGTCGCTTCGAGAGGTGCTCCTTCTCCAAGGACCCGGGACGGCTATCGGGGCTATGCGACCTGGCCCTCGCGGAGCCAGGAGCGTCCACCGACGCCGCCCTCGCGGGTTTCACCTTCCGACGATGGTCCCCGGAGGGAGAACCCCTATCGGAGGAACTCCGGCGACGGTCCGAGCTGGAGCCTCTGGACGCGGAGGCCTCCGACGAGGTCCAGGTACGGCTGGGGTCATCGAAGATCCTATCCCGCTGATGCCGCCGACTTCTCAACGCTTTGGAGGACATTTTGCCGCAGGGCCCACAGATCATTTCTTCATGATCCGGGCCCAGGCAGCGGAGGCAATTGTCGTGTGTGTCAGTTAGTGACATATTTCGGTCACACTGACCACACCGCTTGAAACCACTGGCAGCCATCGGGGGAAAAAGGGCCCCGGCGAGGTCAAAGGACCGGGCTGCCAGGGAAAAACCGAAAACGAAACTGACTAAGTCAGAAAAACCGAAAAAGAAGAAGAGGACTCGTGACCGGCGTCGCGAGTCCGGGCGGGAAAAAGACCGGCATCGAACCGAAGGAAAAAAAGTAAATTATGAGGAAATATCAACTTTTTCGCGGGGACACGACGGGTACGTCTGTAGGGCTCTGCGGAAAAAAGAAGACTGGCTAAGATGGCACCCTTGGGCGGGAAGGGGACCGCGCATGCGCGCTGCAATTCCCAAAGGCTTTCTTTGAAAGCTGGGGAAAATTGCTACGCGAGGGCTCCGTCGGCGCCGACGTCACCCATATGTGAGGACTGACTTCCTGCTTGGTCCTGGAGAATAAGTTGTTTGTTTGTTTTTTTTTTTTTTTATATACTTAGCCTAATCAGCTACCCTAGCCTATATCGCTCATCATCTGTTCCTCTAGTGAGCCCCAACCGAGGCTCACAACTTCCTCCTGCTGCAAGGAGACTGGTCACACTGGGGAGGTGGAGCGAGAGCAGCAGCCTATATCCAGTGATGTCATAAATTTGACATGCCAGTCTCCTAGCTGCAGGTGACGGTTGACAACCCAGAGGTTGATGACTGCACTGGAGGAACGCTAAGGAACTGCAGTTATATGGGGAGTGAGGCTCAGGAATCCCCATGCTCCATGATTTGAGGAAGGAGGCATGTAGACCTTTACAGAGTCAGACCAGTGATTTAGAAGAATGAAATACTGGAGCAGGAATGCAGTCTGAGATCAGATTGAGTGCTCCTCGGGCATATGGGTGGCTATGGAGGGGGCCCTTCCTGGGAACCTACAGCATAGCCATGGAAACATCATATAGTGTTTTGAACCCTGGGGGAGAGCAACTTCCCACTGGGGACTCAAAGCAAACGCCCGCTATGATGGCCAAGTGTCTCTGAGCTGGATGCTCTTCTGTCAAGAGGTCTAAATGTCAGCCTGCAGAACTCTGCTTAAGCACGAACACCAACATCTCAGAGGGCTCAGGAGCCACATCCAGCAGAGTCTTCCCCAGTCCAGCCTGTGTGAGGGCTGACAAGGTGTTTTAAGCTGACTCTGCGGTGACACACAGGGAAGCAGCCAGCCCCTACAGGAGTGAGGAAGGAGCACCGGCTCGTCTCCCTCCCCCCATTATGTGTTTGTTTCCTTGAGACCAGTCTGCTGCCAATGCCCTGGCAGCAGGAAAATGCCCAATCGATTCAGTATGGATCCGTCCCAGACTGCTAATGGGGCTTCACTTACTCATCCAGCGCACCCTCGGGGGGGGGGGGGGGAAAGAGTAGTTACTCACCTGTAACAGGTGTTCTCCAGGAGCAGCAGGAATCAGTCCTCACATATGGGTGACGTCGGCGCTGATGGAGCCCCCATGCGGAGCATTTCCCCAGCTTTCACAGAAAGCCTTTGGGAATGCAGCACGCATGCGCGGTCCCCTTCCCGCCCAAGGGTGCCATCTTGCTCAGTCTGACGACATAGCTAAAAGACAGCAAAAAAACAAAATAAAATATATGACTGCAACTCCAAGGGGAGGAGGGAGGGTTGTGAGGACTGATTCCTGCTGCTCCTGGAGAACACCTGTTACAGGTGAGTAACTACTCTTTCTCCAGGACCAAGCAGGAAGTCAGTCCTCACATATGGGACTCCCCAGCTTAAGGCTACCGGGGACCCAAAGCTGAAAAATAAGCTCCCTCTAGAGTCTCAGCATGTGCAAAAAGAATCTTCTCTGAGAACGCCCCCGACCGGTAGCCCAACACCAGGGCCGGAGGGTAGGAGTTGCCTAAACTTCAAAGAGATTACGGAGTACCGCCTGTCCGAAAGCACTGTCCCTGCAGGACTCCCTCTCGAGGCAGTAGTGGGCCGCAAAAGTCTGGCTTGAAGACCAAGTAGCGGCCCTGCAGATGTCTGCTAACGGTACAGAGCGGAGATGAGCCACTGACGCAGCCTTCGCCCTGACACGGTGGGCCGTGACTCGTCCCTGCAAGGAGAGGCCAGCTGCCCTATATGCCCAGGTGATACAGTCTGCCACCCAAATGGCCAAGGTACGCTTGGAGACAGGCAACCCTAGCTTATTAGGGTCAAAAGAGATGAAGAGCTGTACAGCCCTTCGGTGTCCCTGCGTACGGTCAAGGTAGAAGGACAACGCCCTCCTACAGTCCAGGGTATGCAAAACCATCTCAGCCCGGCTGGCATGCGGCCTGGGAAAGAAAGTCGGAAGAACCACCTCCTGAATGAGGTGGAAGGAGGAGACAACCTTTGGAAGGAACTTAGGGTGAGTCCGTAAGACTACTCTGTTCCTATAGAACCTAGTGTACGGTGCATCTGACACCAGGGCTTGTAGCTCGCTCACTCTCCTTGCTGAGGGGTAAGAGCTACCAAAAACAACGCTTTCCAGAGAGAAAACGCAAAGGACAAGTAGCCATAGGGCTCAAATGGTGGGCAAGTAAATTGTTGCAAGACCACATTCAAATCCCACTAAGGGGCAGGTGGACGAATTGGAGACATAAGCAAAAGTAGGCCTCTGAGGAAGCAAACCACCAAAGGGTGGCCTGAGAGCGACTGACCCTCCACTGGCGAGTGGTGCGCTGAAAGAGCACTGAGATGGACTCTAACAGAGTTGGATTTTAGGCCTAGGTTGGACAGGTGAAGCAAATATTGCAGCACCACTGGTACTAGGCATGAGAAAGGATCTTCCTTGTGTTGAGCACACCAGGTGGAGAACCTACGCCACTTGAGGGCCTAAGACGTCCGGGTGAACTGCCTCCTAGAGGCCAAGACCAAATCCTCCACCTCCCTAGGCAGTAGCAAGGGTGCTAAAACTACCCTTTCAGCAGCCAGGCCATCAGATGGAGGGACTGGAGGTTGGGGTGTAAGAGAGACCCCTGCTCCTGAGACAGGAGATCGGGTTGCATCCCCAGAGGAAGAGGAGCGTCCACCGCCAGTTGCAAAGGAAGTGGGAACCATGGTTGCCTTGGCCATCTGGGGGCCACCAGGATCACCGAGGCCTTGTCCCGGATCACTTTGAACAGTCTCCTGGGCACTAGAGGCGTGGGAGGAAACGCATATAGGAGGCCTGTAGACCACGGAATGAGAAACGCATCCCCTGCTACTCTGAGAGGATGCGGCTGTCTGGAGCAGAACCTGGGCAGTTGATGGTTTAATGGACTGGCGAAGAGATCTATGGTCGGAAGACCCCATCGCAGGAAGATCTGCTGAACTACCAGAGGATTCAACTGCCATTCGTGTGGCCATAGGATCCTGCTCAATCTGTCTGTCAGGCAATTCTCCTGTCCAGGGAGATAGACCGCCTTGAGAACTATGCCATGACTGACTGACAAAGAGGACAGGACCCTGTACCCCCCTGTTTGTTCACATAGAACATAGCAACTTGATTGTCTGTCTGAACTAAGACGGACCGGTGAGAGAGGACATGAGAGAACGTCTGCAGGGCTAAGCGGATAGCTCTCAATTCCAAGAGAATGATCTGCTGTGCGGCCTCCCAAGGAGACCACAGGCCCTGAGTGCACGCACCTTGGCAATGTGCACCCCAGCCTTGAAGAGAAGCATCGGTGGTCAGCACTTGTGAGTGTGGAGCTGCTTGAAAAGGCACTCCTTGCACCAGATTCGGAAGATGAAGCCACCACTGCAGAGAAGACGCTAGGAGCTTGGACACCCCTCACTTTGTCCTTCAGGTTTCCCGTGGCCTGCAGCCACTGAGTTCTGAGGCCCCACTGAGCCAGCCTCATGTGCAGACAGGCATTTGGAGTTACATGGACCATGGATGCCATGTGGCCTAAGAGTCTCAGGAATTGTCTGGCGGAGACCAGAGAATTGCTGTGGAATTGTCTGGCCAACTCCATCAGTCTGTGGGCTTTGTCCACAGGTAAAAAAGTCTTTGCCTGAAGAGTGTCCAGTCTTGCCCCTATGAACTCCATGTTCTGTGAGGGGCGCAAAGTGGACTTTGTGAAGTTTATGACAAACCCCAGATGCTGCAGAAGAGAGATTGTGCGGAGGGTGACTTGATTGGCCTCCTGTGGAGACTGACCACGATGAGCCAGTCGTCCAGGACAAAGAGTCCTTGAACTCTGAGGTAGACCGCCACCACCACCAGGCACTTGGTAAAAACCATGGGGGCGGAGGTTAGGCCAAAGGGAAGTACCCTGTACTGAAAATGGTTTCCTCCCACCACAAATCTGAGATATTGCCTGTGGTCTGGATGAATAAGGATGTGAGTATAAGCATTCTTGAGGTCTAAGGAGCATAGCCAATTTCCCTGCTGGCGGTAGGGCAGCAGTATCCCAAAGGTAAGCATCTTTAACTTTTCCCTCTCCAGGAACCTGTTTAGATTTCTCAAGTCTAGGATGGGCCTGAGGCCTCCTGTCCTTTTTGGTACCAGAAAGTACCTGGAATAGAAGCCTTGACCTCTCAGGTGGTGGGGCACCGGTTCCACCGCCTGCTCCTTTAGAAGACTTGCCAACTCCTGTAGGAGTAGGTCCCTGTGTAGAGGGAGTCTTGGAGGCTCCCCTGGAAAAAGGAGGGGGGTTCCTGGTGGAAGTGCAGCAGATAGCTCTTCTGGACTATGTTTAGCACCCAGGTATCCCCTGTTACAGATGACCACCTGTGGGCATACAGGGTCAGCCGGCCTCCTGTGCTAAGATGGCCCAACTGAGGAGGAGAGGCTATGCCACTGGAGTCAAAACCCCACTCCCTGCTGTGCAGGAGCCGGAGCTGGTGGCTTGGGGGTTTTTCTGCCTACGGGGCCCATGACCCTGCCCCTTGGCCTGCTGACCATGTTGGGGAGCTATGGAGGCATGAAATTGAGGATAGGATTTGTAAGCAGAGCTTCCTCGGGTAAAAGGTCTTTTTTCCCCGAGCCCTTCTTCTTTTGAGAAGGGGCAGAGGTTTTTCGGGACAGCCTTGTCTGGGTGAGAGTCTCGGACTCAAGTTCTGCAGCCTTTTCAGCCATGGGCTTGCCAAAGAGGTTTTCACCTCGGCAGGGGACATCGACCAACTTGTCCTGAACCCATGGCTCGAGGTCCGATGACTGTAGCCAGGCCTGACGGCATGCACAAATGCCGGCCGCGGTTACTCGGGCCGAAGCCTCGAAGCCATCATAGGCTGCTCGAGAGATAAACTTCGAGCACTCCTGGATCCCCGTTGACAGGGCTTTGAACCTCTGCAAAGGTTCCTCGGAGAGACCAGCAGAGAACCCGGCAATCTCCTTTGCCAGGTCCCGAAGGTACATGCCCATGTACAGCTGGTAGGTCTGGACACGGCAAGCAAGCATAGAGCCCTGGAAGCACTTTTTACCGAGGACATCCAGGTTCCGGGCCTCCCGGCTGGGAGGCACCAAGGAGTGCATCTTCTGGCTCTTCCATAACCATGGAGTGGTGCGGTAGCTGTGCCTTTTGGAACCCGGGGCTCTTGCGGACTCGATAGATGGAATTGATCCGCTTGTTCAGTACCGGCGTCAAAGCCGGCGCCTCCCACATGCGGAAGAGCCACCGTTCCAGCATTGGAGGAACCGGTACAGTAAAGGCTTCCTTGGGGGGAGAGTCATACTGCAGGGCCTCGAGCTCCTCAGCTCGAGGCTCCTCCTCGGGATCCGCGGGGAAGGCCAAAGCCTTGGCCATGTCCCGCACGAAGTCCGAGAACCGGGTGTCCTCCGGGGGGGGGGGGGGACCTTCTCCGAGGCTCGGACTCTGGTGAGTCCAAAGGGACACAACGGGTCCGAAACGTGTCCGGGGACTCCTCGTCCTCCGTTTCCCAGACCGACCCCTCGGAAGAGGAATCGAGCGGCTCCGGTCGGGCAGGCACTGATGCCATCCGCCCCGACGCCGAGGGTACCGGCGTCGATGACCTCGGTCCCAAACAGGAAGCCGAGGGAGACCTCGGCAGAGGATCGACTCGAAACCGCATGGACTCGAGGATCGGCTCGGCCTCCGTGGTTGACTTGGACATCGAGGTCCCGGTGGTCGGGGCAGATGCACCAGTGAGACCGGCGATCAGTGCCCGCTGCTGCTCCATGAAGGCAGCCAAGCTGCACTCCAAGGCCGTCAATCTGAGTCCGAGCTCAGGAGACTCAGCAGCCCCCGATGGCGTTGGGCCCGACGTTGGCTCCCCCGGAGAAGAATCCACGAGTACAACAGTACTCACTTGACTCGGGGCCTCCGTCTCCACACGAGGTTGTTTGGCAGGCCTCTCCGACTCCGAAGACCCGGGACGGCGGTCGAGGCTATGTGACCTGGCCCTCGAGGAACCAAGTGCATCCACCGACGACGCCTTCGCGGGTTTTTTCTTCCTGCGGTGCTCCCGCGAGGGAGACCCCCTCTCAGAGGAGCCCCGGCGATGCTCAGGATCGGAGTCCCGAGACGTCGAGGTCTCTGACGAAGTCCGGGCCCATCCGGACGCGGAGTCAGAGAAGATTCTTTCCTTCTGATGTTGACGGCTCCTCAACGCCTTCGAGGACATTTTCCCACACGGGCCACAGATCACCGTGTCATGATCGGGCCCGAGGCAGCAGTCATGTGTGTCGGTGAGAGACATAAGTTTCTTACACCGATCACACTTTTTATACCCGCTGGCAGCCATCGGGGGAAAAAGAGCCCCTACAAAGTCAAAAGACAGGGCTGCCAGTGAAAAATAGAAAAATGGCGCGACTGCAAGTCTCAAAGGACAAAAACCGAAAAATGAGGTCCGGGCTCGATACCGGTGTACCGGGCCCAGGCGGGAAAGGGAACCGGCGTCGAACCGAGTAAAAAACAAGGATCCACGTAGAAATCAACTTTTTTCACGGGTAACAACGAGACACTTCCGTCGGGCTCCACGGAAAAAAGAAGACTGAGCAAGATGGCACCCTTGGGCGGGAAGGGGACCGCACATGCGTGCTGCATTCCCAAAGGCTTTCTGTGAAAGCTGGGGAAATGCTCCGCATGGGGGCTCCATCGGCGCAGACGTCACCCATATGTGAGGACTGACTTTCTGCTTGGTCCTGGAGAATGCCACGCTGTCCACCAGCATGCTTCAGGAACTAGGGGTGGTAGGTATTGTTGCCGACTCCCCTGGGAAACAAAGGTAAGAAAGCTCTGCAGGCACATCATGCACACGCAATCCCTGAGCCTCGCAATGGCAACAGCGATCAATACCCATGCTGGGAGGTCAGAGAGGCCCAGGAGGAGGTTCATTTGGGAACCTGGATTCTTCTTTTTTTTAGGTCTGTTGAGCGATGCCAGGGTCAACTGTGAGGGAGTGGGAAGGATAGATCCCTAGCTGGCTAACTGTGCTAGCGCTATCTGGAGGCAAAAGCTTCTGCAGATATTACTAAGTTATGAGTGGAGCTGCAATCGTAAAATTAGGCTACAGCTGAAAGATGTGCTGCTACCTAGGCAATTTTCTCCATCTGGAAAGCACCTTAAGACGATGTAGTTGGAAGTAGTTTCTTGGGTGGGAACGACCGACAGGGCATAGTAGCCATGAGAATGCTGAAGTCAGATATTCATGAGATATTTTCTGTCCTTTGAAAACTTTTCAGGGGTAATAAGACTTAGCCCCCTTCAGAGTTGCAGCTGTTGGAAAGCTTATTTCTCAGGGTATGTTTCAAACGTCTCTGTATAGCACTGCATATACCTTGTAGCGCTACACAAATAAGTAGTAGTAGTAGAGGAATACTTCCCATGGGTACCGGGTCTTGGCTCCAGCAAGTATGCAGTTCTTAATTTGTCCTCCTGTTACATGAGAATCTCCCTCAGGGGTGCAGAGTCTGAGCCCCTTGGGAGTGTGAGCTGATTGATTGATCTCTCACAGAAAAAAACCCTCCCAGAGGCACAGAGTCTGGTTTCCTTGGGAGTTGCAGCTAAGTCTTTTTGTAGATGAGGTTGTTTAGAGAAAATTATAAACAAAAATGAAGAAAATTAGTAAGAAAAGAACATTAAAATAAACAAGAGAGGGAGAGCAGAATCTGTCCTGCCTGGCCAGGAGGATGAAGTAGGAGGAGGAGGAGCTACTCACACAGGTAGACTCACTAACACATGCTCAGAAGAGTTTTCCAATCTCTTCTGGGGTCTGGAAGAGCAAGTCTGGCCTGGTGCTGTTAAGGATGACAGCACTCATCTGGGTGGCAGACTATATCCTGCTTGTTCATGAAGTCTGCCAGACCCAAAAAATATATTAGTACTACTAGGCCAACCTAATCATCTCTATTTCTGGAATAGCAGAAAATGTAAGAACTCACAGTTTTTGCATGCTGTTGGAATAACTCGCATCTTATATCATCTCCTTCCCCTTCAGCGGCTTCTTCTATACTGTCACCAAGGTGTTCTGCATAGACCCAGCATGAACCAGAACTGCACATGGTAGGCTCTGTAGAACTTCGGTACACACAGATATTTCTTTTTGGCGTCAAGTATTTTGCAGCTTCTGAGGACTGTTTGACCATCAGACCTTCCTTTTCAGCCTAAAAATGTAAATAAAACACAAATCTTTGTGGTCTATTCACTCATTTTTTTAAAGTTAGAGAAGGCTACCAGACATATGAAACTCAAAGGATCACAAATTGTGGCCTCAACATTACACACAGTACCTTGCCTGCAGTTCCTCATCAGGTGCAAAGTTGAAAAGCAAAGATCATTTCCTTCATTAACAAGTCTCAGGCTTCTATCTGTACTTCATCCTTTGTATCATACAGATCTAGTCACTAAAAATTTGGAAAGGGGGGCTGTTTCCTTTTTTTTGGGGGGGGGGGGCTGGGTTTGAGTCCTGCCAGACCCATCTACATGCACTGTTTTGTGCCTACCTGCCAGCAGATGGCGATACAAAACGCACAAGACTTCACCATCCTTTCTCCATATAAGAATACCCAGAAGCAGCAAAGTCTTCCAAGTATGCCTTTAAAAAGTAGATTAATCTCAAAAATCATAACCCTCTGAAGCTCTGGAGAAAGAGAATCCTTCTTCAAAACATCAACACAGCATAACTTTATTCTTAACTTCCTACATTCTCTTTCTATCAACTCAGGAGCAATGGAAAAAGCCAGGAATGGTGCTGGACTGGTCCCCAGGATTCAAGGAAAATAAATTATCAGTGAAAACCAAAATACTCCTCCCTTTCCATCCGGCCAGGCCAGTTCTGACTCATGGGATGTACCCAAGCAAAACACTAAAACAGGTGGGGAGACCATTAGGCTTGTTCTCAGAACACTCGAAGTATGCATCACCACATGTTTGCATATCCAAACGATAGTGCTTGGCAGCAAAATCTAAGTATCGTTCTACAAATTTCCAATGAAGAGATCAGTCTTTCTCTACCCAAGATGATGGCTGTGATCTCATGGAATGGGCTTGCAGTCTCCAGATATCATGAGGCCCTTATAACATCCTTAATCCACCAAAATGAGGGCTTTCTGACGACCTTGTATTTCTTTGATCCACTGAACAGCACAAAAGGATGATCTGACCTTCAGAAGGTATTATTTACTTTCAGGTACACATTTTTATCCCAATAACAGTGGTATAACAGTGAGCTTCATAAGTTTAAGGAGTGGAGGAGTGGCCTAGTGGTTGGGGCAAGGTACTTCAGGCCGGAAGGTCGGGGATTCAAATCCCACTAGAGAACAGCAACCTTGAGCCGGAAGGACTGGGGTTTCTAGTCCCACAGGTGCTCCTTGTGGTCTTGGGCAAGCCACTTAACCCTCCATAGCCCATGTTCCCTGTAAAATAGTTATCTCCAAGTTATAATGCCCTGTTCAATGTAATTTCAGTTTGTTCAATGTAAACCGCACTGATGCAGAATAGCGTGGTATATAAGAGAATGTAAATAAAAATAAATAAAATAAAATAAGGTGGTATTACACCGGGCTGAAAGACAGCGAGGAAAGCATAGTTGCTTTCCTGTAACAGGGGTTCTCTGTATTCAGCAGGGATATACACCAACACTCAATGGTGTTGTCTGCTGACAGCACCTGTGCTGGCTCTTCCCTAGCTCAGAGAAGGAGGATTTCTGAGCATACGTGCCTCTTCTCGCCCAGAGTGCTGATGCACGAGAAAGCACAGTTACTCACCTGTAACAGGTGTTCTCCAGGGACAGCAGGAATCAGTCCTCACATATGGGTGACGTCGACACCAACGGAGCCCTGCGCGGAGCATCTCCCCAGCTTTCAAAGAAATCTTTTTGGAGATGGCACCATGCATGCGTGGTCCCCTACCAGCCCAAGGGTGCCATCTTGCTCAGTCAGGTGCCATAGCTACAGCCCAGCCAAGAAGGTAGCCAAAAATGAAACGCAACTCCAGAGGAGGAGGGAGGGTTGTGAGGACTGATTCCTGCTGTCCCTGGAGAACACCTGTTACAGGTGAGTAACTACGTTTTGTCCAGGAACAAGCAGGAAGTCAGTCCTCACATATGGGACTCCCTAGCTCCAGGCTACAGAGGAACGGCATAAAACAGGGGCCTGGCCTGGCTGTGGGCAGTCACAGGCAAATCCTGATGACAGACTCGGGGGATCCCAATGTCCAGGGAGAACCATGGCTCCGGTAGCCCAAACAAGAAGGGTCAGATGGCAGGAGTTGCCTAACCACCAAAGAGGTTATGGAGTACGACCTGGTCGAAGGCACTATCCCGTTGGGACTCCCTCTCCAGGCAGTAGAAGGCTGCAAAAGTGTGGACAGAGGCCAGGTGGCACGGCAGATATCTGCCATGGACACCGAATGGAGACTGGCAACTGAGGTCACCATCGCCTGGACATTGCACTGTGACTCGACGATCCAGAGGGATACCGGCTTGACTGTGATCGAAGACGATGCAGTCCGCCACCCAGATGGAAATGGTACGTTTGGTGACAGCCAGCCCCGGATGGCTGGGGTCGAAGGAGACGAAAAGCTGGGTCCGCTGCAGATAGGACAGGGCTCACTTGCAGTCCAGGGTATGGAGAACAGCAGTCGGTGTGGGGTTGTAGAAAGAAGGTAGACAGCACTATCTCTTGATTCAGGTGGAAGTCTGAGACCACCTTTGGAAGGAACTTCGGGCGAGTGCGAAACACAACCCTGTTCTTGTAAAATCTGGGTGTGGGGCGGCTCAACCACCAAGGCCTGAAGCTCGCTGACCCTGTGAGCAGAGATCAGTGACACCAAGAAAGCCAACTTCCAGGAAAGGTAGTGTAAGAAACAGGCAGTCAAGGGCTCGAAGGGCAGCTTAGTAAGCTGTGCCAGAACCACACTGAGATCCCACTCCGCTGGTTAGGAGAGCAATAAGCCCCACATGAACCTGGTAATGAGGGGTTGCACCGACAGAGGCTTGCCCTCAAAGGGATGGTGGTTGGCGGAGAGTGCATTCTGATGCACCCGGACGAAGATGGACTTAAGTCTAGACCGTGAGAGATGGAGAAGATATCGAAGGACCGAATGCACCGGGCAAGAAAATGGGTTCAATCGGTGCTCCGTGCACCACACAGAGAACCGGCACCACTTGAAGGCGTAAGCCCATCTCGTGGAGTCCTTATGAGAGGCCAGAAGAATTTCCTCCACCTCCTTGGAGAGGTTAAGGGGAGTTAAGGCGACCCGTTCAACTGCCAGGCTGTGAGGGACAGAGATTCCAAGATGGGATGGAGGATCAAGCCCTCTTCCTGTGTCAGAGGTCCTGGCATTAATTTAATGAGTATGAATGTTAGAGGCCTAAATTCATATGCTAAGAGGCAGATGTTAATGAAAGAATGTACCAGATTGAAAGGAGATATTGTCTTTATACTGGAGACACACCTCTTGTCTAAGGATGAAGGCCGGGTGGGGCACCCTCACTACCCTCAGCAATTTTTTGCTTCTAACAGATTGGAAAAAAAGAAGGGTGGGGTCGGTGTTTTACTAACTGCACGGGTTTTGGGACAAGTGGGGGAAGCAATTAGAGACAAAATGGGAAGGTTTATTGTGGTGAAATTTAAATGGGATCAGAAGTCATACACGCTGGTTAGTGTGTATGCCCCGCATGTTAAGCAAGCTCAATTCTTTCGGGAGCTGCATAATAAGCTTGTTGGGTTGTGGAGGGGTGTCTGCTGATGGGGGGAGATTTTAATGTGGCAATTGACCCTGGTGTGGATGCATCCAAAGGGGTGGTGTCCTCACCAAGGCAACACAGGATAATGCTGAAGAGGTTAATCGCTGGTCTCGGACTGGTTGATGTATGGAGGGAAGCAAACAGGGGGCAGCAGGACTATACCTTCTACTCGGGGGTGCATGAGGTGTACTCCCGAATAGATATGATTTTTGTGGATAAGGTCCTGATGCCAGCTGTAAAGGCGTGTGACATATGAGAGCGGACATGGTCAGATCACTCCCCAGTGACCTGTGAGATTCAAATTGGGGGGCTGAGACTGAATAGAGGGTGGTGGAAATTGAATGAATCCCTCCTGGAGGATGAAGGGGTTGTGAGTCAGATTAAGGAAGGTATAGCTGAATATCTATTGTTCAATGACACAGGGGAATGCTCATCGGGGACGATGTGGGACTGCTTGAAAGCAGTAGTTAAGGGAAAGCTGATTGCAGTAGGAGCCTATCGGAAAAGCAGCAGCAAGAGCACTTGCTGGCAATGATTGGGAGGGTGGAGAAAAAATTAAAGAGGGCCTCGCAGGATAGCAAGTTAAAAAAAGAGCTAGGGGAATTGAGAGGAGAATTGAGTGAGTTAAATATGCAGGAAATTAGATATCAACTTAAATTGCTGCAACAGAAGTGTTTTGCCTTTAGCAATAAAGCTGGGAGGATGCTAGCCTGCAAGGTTCAAAAATTAAGATCTAGGAATGCCATAGTTCGCATTAAGGATACATAGGGGAAGGATCTATGGGAGGGTAGTGCTACAGAGGAAAGATTTATCCAATATTATCAGCAGTTATATACACCGGAGAAGTTAGTGGAGGATAGTAAAATACAGGAATATCTGGATGGCGTTACACTACCTTCCCTTACCGAGGAAGAGGGGAGGAATTGTCAGACCCAATTCGCGAGCAGGAAGTCCTAGCAGTGATTAAAGGGTTACCGGGACATAAGACACCAGGGTTGGATGGCTTCTCTAATAAGTTTTATAAGGCTTTTGCGGGGGTAGTGGTCGGTCCTCTGGTACGAATGTATAACTCCTTTAGTGCAGGGGGGCAGATGCCGGCTTCGTTGCAGATGGCAGGAATTAGTCTTCTACATAAAGAGGGGAAGGACCCTGCAGAGTGTGGTTTGTATCGGACCATCTCATTGTTGTGGGGCGATTTAAAGATTTTTACTAGGATCCTGGCAAATAGGCTGGGGCTGCTTCTGCGGAAGTTAATCCATCCTAACCAGTCTGGGTTTACTGCGGGGCGCTACACCTCGGATAATATACGACGGGCTCTTAATGTAAAGTGGCAGGGGGAAGAGAGGGGGGAGGAGATAGCATTACTGGCAGTTGACGCTGAAAAAGCCTTTGATAGGGTTAACTGGGCCTATCTCTTTTGGGTGCTGGGGAAAATAGGGATAAAGGGGAATTTTTTTAGGTGGATCCAGACCCTTTACCAAAGGCCGATGACATGTTTAAAGATGAATGGCTCGATCACAAGGGGGTTTGAATTGTTTAGGGGTACGCGTCAAGGGTGCCCCTTGTCACCCTTGTTATTTATACTGTCAATGAAACCCATGGCGCAAAGGATACGGGAGAGGGCGGACGTAGTAGGGGTGCCATTGGGACCACAGGTCCATAAGATTTCCTTATTCGCAGATGATGTCTTGTTCTTCATCTCAGAACCACAGAGGACTTTGGGGGCAATAGTAGCGGAACTTAGTGAATATGGGGTAGTGTCGGGTTTCCAGATGAATGCCGCAAAATTGGAGATTTTGAACATCACTATAAACAAAGGAGACAAGGCTAGATTGCGTCGGGATTTCCCCTTTCGGTGGGCAAGTACTAGTATTCGGTATTTGGGGGTACAGATTACACCAAGGCGGGAAATGCTGTTTCAGGAAAATTATGTGGTAGCTCAGAAAAAAATGTTTCAGGAGCTAGAAGATTGGGGGAAATACGAGGTGTCATGGTTAGGAAGGAGAGATCAGGTAAAAATGATTTTACTCCCTCGGCTGTTGTATTTGTTTATGAATCTCCCAGTGGATGTCCCGAGGGGGATTCTCAAGCACTTGCAGGATCGGATTATGAAATTTATTTGGAAGGGTGGGAGACCTCGAGTGGCCCAGAGGACCCTATGCCCTAATAAGGGGGATGGGGTCCCCATGTTGGCGAGGTACTATGAAGCGGCGCTAGTAAGGGCAGTGTTTGAATGGGAACTGCATGGGTCAACGGGGTGGGTGCAGTTAGAGAAAGAAGGGCTGTGACCTGAGGGAGACCTAAAAGGGAAAATATGGATTAAAGGGGGGGACCCTCTTCAAGGGCAACAGGGGAATCCCTATGTTACATTAACACTGCGGTACTGGAGGAAATGGCAGAGTCAGTGGTATGGGGCCTTGGGAGGCTCTAGATTCATACCCTTTGTGGGGAACTCAGAGTTTCCACCAGGTATGACGGACCAGGCCTTTAAGAGACGGGCAGAGGGAGGGTAATGTGTATAAGAACATAAGATATGCCATACTGGGTCAGACCAAGGTCCATCAAGCCCAGTATTCTGTTTCCAACAGTGGCCAATCTAGGTCATATGTACCTAGCAGTTTCCCCAAGAGACACAAGTTCCACAATGCTTGTACTGGGTCAAGCATTGATATCTTCGGTCACTTCTTAATAATGGTTTATGGACCTTTCCTCCAGGAACTTGTCCAAACCTTTTTTAAACCCAGCTACACTAACAGCCTTTACTACATCCTCCGGTAACAAATTCCAGAGTTTGATTACACGTTGAGTGAAAAAATATTTTCTTTTATTAGTCTTAAATAGTTTACCCTGTAGCTTCATTGCATGTCCCCTAGTCTTTCTATATTCTGATAACGTAAACAATCGATCTACGTTTACCCGTTCCACTCCATTCGTTAATTTATAGACTTCTATCATATCTCCCCTCAGCCGTCTCTTTTCCAGGTTAAAGAGCCCTAACCTTTTTAGCCTTTCCTCATAGGAGTATCCTTCCATCCCCTTTACCATTTTGGTGGCTCTTCTCTGAACCTTTTCTAAAATCGCTATATCCTTTTTAAGATACGGCGACCAAAATTGCACACAATATTCAAGGTGCGGTCTCACCATGGAACGATATAGAGGCATTATAATATCTTTTGTTTTATTTTCCATTCCTTTCCTTATCATACCTAGCATTCTATTTGCTCTCTTGGCCGCTGCTGCACACTGGGCCGAGGGTTTTAACATGGTATCTACAATGACGCCTAAATCTTTTTCCTGGGTGGTGGTTCCTAATGAGGAACCTTGCATCGTGTAACCATAGTTTGGGTTGTTCTTCCCTAGGTGCATAACCTTGCACTTGTCCACATTAAATTTCATCTGCCATTTTGATGCCCAGTCTTCCAATTTAACAAGATCCTCTTGCAATTTTTCACAATCCTCTTGGGTTTTAACAACTTTAAATAGTTTTGTCTCATCTGCAAATTTGATAACCTCACTCGTTATTCCACTTTCCAGGTCATTTATGAATATGTCAAAAAGCAGCGGACCCAGCACAGATCCCTGGGGTACACCACTATTCACCTTTCTCCATTGGGAAAACTGGCCATTTAGCCCTACCCTCTGCTTTCTATCTTTTAACCAGTTCCTGATCCACAATAGTACACTGCCTCCTATTCCATGACTCTTTAGTTTTGCCAAAAGTCTCTGATGAGGGACCTTGTCAAAGGCTTTCTGAAAGTCCAGATACACAATATCAACCGACTCACCTTTGTCCACCTGTTTATTCACTCCTTCAAAAAAACATAACAGATTAGTAAGACAAGATCTTCCTTGTCTAAAGCCATGTTGGCTGTCTCCCATTAGGTCGTGACTATCTACATGCTGAGTAATTTTATTCTTTATGATGGTTTCTACCATTTTTCCCGGTACTGACATCAGGCTCACCGGTCTGTAGTTTCCCGGATCACCCCTGGAACCCTTTTTAAAAATTGGTGTTACATTGGCGATCCTCCAATCTTCAGGTATTAGAGATGATTTTAATGATAATTCACAGATTACTAATAGCAGGTCTGCAATCTCATATTTCAGTTCTTTCAACACCCTTGGATGTATACCATCCGGCCCAGGTGATTTGCTACTCTTCAGTTTTTCTAATAGTTGTAAGACATCTTCCCGATGTATCGATATTTCCTTCAATTCTTCCGCACCTTTAAATACCACTTCAGTCATGGGTAACATCCCTACATCTTCCTCAGTAAAGACCGAAGCAAAGAATTCATTCAGTCTCTCCGCTATCACCTTGTCGCCTCTTAGTGCTCCTTTAACCCCTTTATCATCTAATGGACCAACTGACTCTCTCACAGGTTTTTTGCTACAAATGTACTTGAAAAGGTCTTTATTCCGTGTTTTTGCTTCCGCAGCAAGCTTCTTCTCAAATTCTCTCTTTGCCTGCCTTATCAATGCCTTGCAGTTGACTTGCCAGTGCTTGTGCTGTTTCCAGGTTTCGTCATTTGGCTCTTTTTTCCATTTCCTGAAAGATGCTTTTTTGGCAACAACAGCCTCTCTGACCTCACCTTTAAACCATGCTGGCAGTTTTTTGGACTTCCTTCCACTTTTCTTAAAGCGTGGAATACAGCTGGTCTGGGCTTCCAAGATAGTATTTTTCAACAACATCCAAGCTTGATGTACGTCTTTAACCTTTGCAACTGCTCCTTTTAGTTTTTTCTTAACTGTTTTCCTCATTTTATCATAGTCTCCCTTTCGAAAGTTAAAGGGTAGTACTGTGGATTTCCTTACTATTTCTCCTCCACTAATTAAATCAAAGGCAATCATGCTATGATCACTATTGCCAAGTGGCCCCAACACCCTTATCTCTTGCACTAGATCTGGTGTTCCACTAAGGACTAGGTCTAATATGGCTTCCCCTCTGGTCGGTTCATGAACCAGCTGCTCCAAGAAGCAGTCATTTATTTCATCTAGGAACTTTATCTCCCTAGCATGTCCTGCTGTGACACTGACCCAGTCGATGCCGGGGTAATTGAAATCACCCATTATTATTACTGCACTGTAACGTTTGCTAGCTTCCTTGATTTCTTTGAGCATTTCATCATCCATTTGTTCATTCTGGCCAGGCGGACGATAGTACACCCCCACTGCCATCGCCTTCCCCTTTTTACATGGAATTTCAATCCATAGAGATTCTACAGCAAATTTTGTTTCTTGCAAAACTTTAATCCTTTCTGACTCAATACCCTCTCTAACATAGAGGGCAACCCCTCCACCAATTTGATCAGCTCTATCATTACGATATAGTTTGTACCCAGGTATCACAGTGTCCCACTGGTTGTCCTCCTTCCACCATGTCTCTGATATTCCAATCATATCTAACCTCTCGTTTAGTGCTATATATTCTAACTCTCCCATCTTGTTTTTTAGACTTCTAGCATTTGCATACAAGCATTTTAGAGACTGTATTTTATTCATATTAATTTGTCTATTGGTAGACATGGGTAATTTGGGATCTTTAAGCTCTGTCTGCTCCAAACTCGAGGGCATTTGGGCTACTTTACTCTTTTTTGGAACCTCTCTGCTTTTTGTAGTATCCTTCAAGGATACATTCTTCCGAACCATGCGCTCTTGGGCGACTGTCGGCTTTCCCCTATTATCTAGTTTAAAAGCTGCTCTATCTCCTTTTTAAAGGTTAATGCCAGCAGCCTGGTTCCATCCCGGTTAAGGTGAAGCCCATCCCTTCGGAAGAGCCCCTCCTTTCCCCAGAATGTTCCCCAGTTCCTAACAAATCCAAACCCCTCATCTCTGCACCATTGTCTCATCCACGCATTGAGACTCCAGAGCTCTGCCTGCCTTTTGGGTCCTGCGCGTGGAACGGGAAGCATTTCGGAGAATGCTACCCTGGAAGTTCTGGATTTCAACTTGCTACCTAAAAGCCTAAATTTAGCTTCCAGAACCTCCCTACCACATTTTCCTATGTCATTGGTACCGACATGTACCAAGACAGCAGACTCCTCCCCAGCACTATCTAAGACCTTATCTAGGTGGCGCGTGAGGTCCACTACCTTCGCACCAGGCAGGCATGTTACCAGGCGATCCTCACGTCCACCAGCCACCCAGCTATCTACATGCCTAATGATCGAATCACCAACTATAACTGCTGTCCTAACCCTTCCCTCATGGGCACTTGGCCCTGGAGAAACCTCCTCGGTGCAAGAGGGGTTTACATCACCTGGAGGACAGGTCCTAGTTACAGGATCACTTCCTGCCACAACAGGGTGATGCTCTCCTGTCACGTGACCTCTCTCCTCCATGGCAACAGGGATGCTGCCAGACTGGAGGTGGGACTTCAGGACTATATCCCTGTAGGTCTCGTCTATGTACCTCTCTGTCTGTCTTATGCTTTCCAAGTCTGCTACTTTAGCCTCTAGAGAACGGACTTGTTCCCTGAGAGCAAAGAGCTCCTTGCACCTAGTGCACACGTAAGACCTCTCACCAGCTGGGAGAAAATCATACATGTGACACTCAATGCAAAAGACTGGAAAGCCCACATCCCGCTGCTGGACTGCTGTCTGCATCTTAGTTTTAAGTTTGTGTTTAGATCTTTAAGTTCTTTACGTACTAAAGGGTGCTATGGATATTTATACCACTAAAACTGTACCTAATAAGTTTAATATACCTTGTTCACCTGAAGCTTAATTAATCTCAGGTCCTTAGTGTATGACTGATTTGGGTAATGAGCTTCACCTGAGAGCAACTCCTGTCTTTTAAGTTGTGCAAGTACCTATAAAGCTGTGATTATCCCAGGGGAGGGTGGGTGTGGGGAGGGAGGGAGGGATATAACAACTTATTAAAAGAGGGCTGCTACACAGTACCCTGTCCTGTGCTGCTGAGGTAAGCTATATTCTGATTTGATTTAAATTATAGCTCTTTGCTGCTGCTAGGCTCTAACCTATTATGAAATTTAAACTACAAGCTCTCTGCTGGATTCTAAAGTTAACCAGAAAGCTCTCTTCTGTGTTTTAATTTGAAACTAAAAGTACTTTGCCGATGCTAGGCCCTAACCTATTATGAAATTTAAACTACAATCTCTCTGCTGGATTCTAAATTTAACCAGAAAGCTCTCTTCTGTGTTTTAAATTGAAACTAAAAGTACTTTGCTGATGCTAGGCCCTGAGTGACTATGAAATTTAAACTACAGCTCTCTACTGGGTATGAAAGGTAACCAGAAAGTTCTCTTCTGTGTTTTAAATTGAATCTTAAACTGTTGCTACTAGGCCCTGACTGATTTAACTAAAAATAGTGGGTTCACAGATTAATTAGCTTTAAAAGAAAAAAATTCCTTTCAGAAAAATTCCCAGAAGTATATACTCACAATTTCAGATTTCTCTCCAGAAGTAACAGCCCCCCTTTCTAGTCCTTCAAGACTAGTATAGTGGGGCAATTTAAAGAAAGTGGAAACTGGGTGACATTTGAGGAGTTGAAGGAGGACTATCACTTACCGAATAAAGATCGGTTTAAATATCTGCAGGCCTGGATTTACTGTAAGGTGGTGGCGCAGAGGGGTCAGGGCCCTAAGGGAGAGGAGATAGATGGGCTGTTTGCAAAAGGGGAGGTTAAGGGACTTATCTCCCACCTCTATAAAGCAATGGAGGTGGAATCGGAGACTACCTGGGCACACAGAAAAACATGGGAGATGGACCTGAAGAAAAGCTGGGATGGATCCCAATGGGAACGGGTATGTAGGGGATTGTTCAAAGGGGTGATATCGAGTAACATTTTGGAACATTAATTATAAAATGTTGTACCGTTGGTACATGACACCGCAGCGATTGCAAAAGTGAAAGGGGGGAAATGAAGAGTGGAGGGGATGTGGAAGGATGGGGTCCTTCTTACACATTTGGTGGGAGTGCCCAAGATTGGACCCCTTATGGCAAAGTGTGGCGGGATGGTTAAATGAGGTTTCTGGGGAGGAGGTTGGGATGGGGCCCTGCCTAGCGCTGCTTAATGTAGAGGCGGGAGGGATGAGAAAGGCTGGCCGGGGTTGGTGTGGACTGGTGTACACGGCGACCTGGCAATTGATAGCGAAAAAGTGGAAGTCAACATTGGTGCCGCCCTAGTGGAGGTTCAGGGGAGGGTAGAGCATTTCTGTTCAATGTATCGTTTTACAGCTGTGCATCAACATAGTACGGTGCGTTTCCAAAATACCTTGGGCCTGTACCTAAAGTGGAGGGACCCGGGTGGGAGGGAGGAGGAAGATGCATGAGAAGGTATGAGGAGGAGGATAGGGGGAGCGTGGGCCTCAGACGTTGCATCAGGTAATACTAAATAAGCGGATAATGGTTAATATGCCATTGAATAATATATATGAATACTGTGGCTAAAGATTTGGGACTGAGGGGATTGTCAGGGAAAATGTTTATATGCTTCAGATATTTGGCTAAAAACTGACTGCGTAATGCCATACCCCTTGGACATTTGTAATTTGTATTTTGTATATTGTAATTTGTGTTTTGTATTTAGTACAATGGGGGGTGGGAGGGGAGGGGAGGGAGTAGGGGGGGAATAGGGAGGAAGGGGGGTTATAAAATGTCATGGATGTATTATTGATTGGTTTATGGAACCGATGTTGCGTTTCATAAATAATAAAGAGGAAAAAAAAAAAAAAAAAGGAAGGTGACCTCCATGTGAGAAACTTTAGAGAGGTGGTGGTCATAGTTTCGAAGGGCAGCTTGAGAAGCTGTCCTAGAACAACATTGAGATCCCATGCCACTGGAGGGGGTCTAATGGGAGATTTGGTTAATAGAAGACTCCTCATGAAGCGTGCTACAAGCGGCTGAGAAGAGATGGGTTGACCATCGAAGGGCATGTGAGAGGCTGCAATTGCACTTAGGTGTACTCTTACCAAGTTGGTTTTAAGTCCAGAGGAAGGCAGGTGGAGGAGATACTCAAGTAATGCATCCACCGGAGCTGAGAAGGGGTTAAGTGCCCTCTGAACACTATAGAGAAAATCTACGCCATTTGAAGGCATAGGAACTCCTGGTGGAAGGCTTTCTGGACGCTAAAAGGATATCCTTAACCTGCTGAGAGAGGTTAATGTCTTGGAAGGCTATGCCTTTTCAGCAGCCATGCCGTGAGATGGAGGGACTGTTGATTGGGATGGAGCAGTGTCCCCTCCTTCTGAGAGAGAAGATCTGGAGCCGATCCCAGATCTATGAATTGAGCTCAAGACAGACGTAGAAAGAGAAGATACCACGGTTGTCGTGGCCAGCATGGGGCTATGAATATCATGTAGCCCCTGTCTCTATGGAGTTTGAAAAGTGTCTTGGGAATGAGGAGAATGGGAGGGAAGGCATATAGGAAGCTCTGACCCGAGTGGAGGTGAAAAGCATCCACCTGCTGGCTGTCCGGTGCAGGAGTCCTGGAGCAGAAGCGAGGAAGCTTGGCATTCTGAGGACTTGCGAATAGGTCTATCTCTGGGGTTTCCCAGATCTGAAAGATGTGAGCAACCTTGTCTGCATGGAGAGACCACTTGTGGGGGAGAAGGACTAGACAGTTTGTCCGCCAAGACACTATGTATGCCTGGAAGATACACCGCGAGTAGGTGAATGTGATGCTGTATGGCAAAAGACCACAGATGAAGGGCCTCGATGCAGAAGGTCCAAGAGCCTGTTCCGCCCCATTTGTTCAAGTAGAACATGGCTACTTCATCATCTGTCTGGACTAGAACTGAGCAGAATTGTAAATGATCCTGGAAGATCCTGAGGGCATTGTGAATGGCTCTGAGCTTCAGAAGATTTATGTGGAGCCGTGACTCCTGATGAGACCAAAGTCCCTGAGTGGAGAGAGAGTACAGATGAGCTCCCCAGCCCAATTTGAACACATTCATCGTCGGGGTACATTGATGTACTGGCATCTGAAAAGGTGACTCTACGAGGAGGTTTTGTGGGGATTGCCACCACTGGAGAGATGAGATTAGGCGGGTAGAGACCATTATCTTGTCTCCCAGGCGACCTGATTCCTAAGACCACTGGGAAGCCAGTGTCCATTGAGCTGCACGCATATGTAGACGAGCATATGGAACAACATGCACTGTCGATGCCATATGACCCAGCAGTTGTAGATGATCTCGAGCAGTGAGGAACCTCTTGAGGCTTGCTTGAGATGCTAACTGATTAAGTATTGCACAGCGGAGCTGAGGTAGAAATGCTTTTGATTGCGGAGTGTCTAAAAGAGCCCCTATGAATTCTAGAGTTTGAGAGGGGACGAGTTGGGACTTTTAAAGATTTATTACAAATCCCAAGTGTTGCAGCACCTGCATGGTGCGCAAGAAGGAAAGACTGGCCTCTAAGGATGTGTTTGCTCGAATGAGCCAGTCGTCTAAGTAAGGGAAGACAAATATCCCAAAGGTTCTTAAGAATACTATTACTGCCATGCACTTTGTGAAAACTCTTGGGGCAGAGGTGAGGCCGAAAGGCAGGACTCTGTATTGATAATGTCTTCCTTGAAACATGAAGCGCAGGAACTTTCTGTGCTGTGAGTAAATCAGAATATAAGTATATGCTTCCTTGAGGTCCAGAAAACAGTGCCAGCCCTGACTCTGGAGATAGGAAAGAAGGGTACCTACGGAGATCATTTTGAACTTCTCTCGTACCAGGTGCTTGTTCAGTTCTCAGAAGTCCAGAATAGGCCTGTAGCCCCCTGTTTTCTTTGGAATAAGGAAGTAGGGAGAATAAAAGCCATTCCCTGTTGAGATAGTGGAACCTCCTCTATTGCTCCTTGGAGGAGGAGGGAGGAGATCTCTTGTAATAACAGAGCAGAAAGAGGATCCTGCGAGCGGAACTCTTGGAGGAGTCGGGGGAGGGGGCAGACTTTGAAAATGAAGCTTGTACCCCTCCTGTACTATGGACAGTGTCCACTGCTCTGATGTGACAAGATGCCACCTGTGGGCAAAGTGACAAAGCCTGCCGGGGATGAGGGTAGGATTTCGAATCTCCAGAGGCAGAGCAGCTATGTTCTCTAGAAAAGAGTCAAAGACCCTGAGGAGGCTGGGTCTTTTGAGGTGGCTGTGACCTAGGAGTCTGAGCCTTCCTTTGCTGTTTTGGTGGCTGCTGCCCCTTCTGAGGAGCATGGTGTTGACACTGTACAGCAGGGGTATAAGAAGAATAGTACTTCTTATTATGGAAAAAAGCTTTCTTTGCTGATTTCTTCTTAGCTGGGTTGCCTGTAGACCTTGATAAACTATTAAGTGTAGTGTTCTCAGATTCTAACCGAGAGGCCTTGTCTTGCCAGTCCTTGCCAAAAAAGGTTTTCACCAGTGCAAGGGATGTTACCCAGTTTGTCCTGAACCCATTGTTCAAGATCTGAAGCTTGAAGCCAAGCAATTCTGCATGCTCCGATGTTAACAAATTTTGAAACATTTTGGGTATGTTTTACAAGGGCGAGATAATCTGCTCTCTTGTCATCGGTGAGAAGAGGAGCCATTAACTCCAAATTTCTAAACACCTCTCTGAGGAACATACTAATATAGAGTATGTACTGTAGGAATTGATTCTAGCTGATAACATGGCGGCCTGAAAGCAATGACGACCAAAGGCATCAAGGGTTCTCAATTCCCTCCCTGGAGGATTCAAGGAATGTGTTTTAGCACTTTTTATTCAATGCATTGCTGATTCCACTACCATGGAATGGTATGGTAATTGCATCTTTTCGAAACCGGGACATGGTATCAAGTCGTCGGGTATGTGGGGAAACGGTGAGGGGTGTTTCTCACATACGAAGCATAAGGTCGTGGAGAATGTGATGAATAGGGAGAGTTGCAGCTTCCTTCAGGGCTGCAGGGTACAGAAGAATTTCAAGTTCTTCAACTCTAGGCTCTTTCTCAGATATCACCGTTATGGAGAGACCCTGAGCAACATTGCGGATAAAGTCTTGGAAAGACATGTCCTCCAGAGGGGACATGCGATGTTGTGGGGTCTTTCAGGAGAGTTCTCATGTCCCAGGTACCAGCTGATTCATCATCCAAGGAACTGGAGTCTGAAGACTCAAAGTATTGATGGGCAAGATGTTCACGTTGTACCCATACCAGATATCGATCGAAATCGGTAGTTAAGGGTGGCAGTGCCGGAACCTCGGTACCGGAAACAGATTTGAGGGCCGGCATGGACAGTAGGACGGTAAGTAGCAAAAAGTTGATGCAGGTTGTGTTGGTACCAGAACTAGTACCGGTGCCTGAGGGATAAGATTGTAAAGGCTTTACTGGTACGGAGGCCACCAGTAAGGCCACTAAGCTACGCTCAATAGCCAGGATACGTTGATCCATGGAATTTGCAGATGCTTGGGTATCGGTACCAGAATTGCAGGCCACGATCTCTGAGCATTGCATTCCGAGGCCTCCATCTCTGGAGAGCTCCTGAGCATCCTGGGACCCCACTAAGGCTTTGGAGGCAAGGTCCTCCTGCTGTGGATTTTTGCCATAGTATCCCCCTTCAGGGCAATGCCCCAAGGCATCTCAATACTTAGGAGATCTACCCTTGGAGGGCTGGCCAGTCTTCGAAGAAGACCTAGGTTTCAATACCTGAGATCTTTGGGAGGAAAATGAAGCTCTCGAAGACATCGATGATACAATGGAGGCAAAGAGGGTGCCTAGTTTTGCTGCTCAGTTTTGTAGGCCTCTCTTTGTCATCTTCTTGCAAAGAAGACACTCTGACGGCAGATGATCCGGACCTAAACATTTTAGGCACCAGTCATGGTTGTCTGTGGCCGAACTGGTACTGCCACATTTTGAATACTTTAAAACCACTGGATGGTTTTTCCATTTTGTCTATGACAAAAGGGAAGGCCTAGGCCTAAGATGGCGTCAGTGCGCCTGAAGGAAGAAAATAATTTCTTCCCATTTTTTTTTTAAGAAAATAGAAGAAAAGAAGAAAGTATCAAGGGGGGTTGGTACCAGCATAGACAGGAAGACAGACGCGACCACAAAAAATAAGGAAAACACATTTCTGCGGTGACAGCAATTGCTTCTTGTCGGCTCCGCAGAAAACGAAGAACTGAGGGAGAACCGGAAAGGCGGGAAGACAGCTATGCAGGCGCAATGGGATGCTCTCAAAAGCTTTCCTATTGGACGCTGGGGAACGTTCCCGTGCGGGCTCCGTCGATACCAACATTACCCATATATGAAGGCTACATTCCTGCTTGTTCCTGGAGATATGCTATCTAAGGCCAACATACATGCTTCCCACTCGGGGGTCGCAGCCATGGACACCGGCGTGACCGGATCAGGTGTCGAAGAAGAGAGGGGGTCCTTAATAGGATGGGTCTCGTGAGACCGCAATCCATCACCAGAGGCCACAACCTCAGCCCTGGAACCTTCCGAGGGTGTTCCTGCTCCGGTTCCTCGGAAGCCCTGGGCAGACTAAGGGACCGGGTGAGGGATTTCCCATGCTTGTCCGCTTCCCCAGACGAGGCTCTGGAAGTCTTCCTCTTCTTCTTATGTGCATGTTCCGGCAACCTCTGCTCGAAGTGTCGACGAGTCCATGGAGGGGCCACAGGGGCCTTACGCGAGTCCAAGGATCCATGAGGGCCTTCAGGTGTGAGGCTACCGGGGAAACCGGGGTTGGGTTTACCTTGTGGAAGATATCGTCTGCTTAAGCAGACGGCTCTGTATGGCCTTAGAAGACATTTTCTTGCACAAGGAGCATTCCTCTGGGTCGTGGTCTGCGTCCAAACATCGGAGGCAACAATCATAAGTGTCGGTGAGTGACATGCTTTTGGAACACAGATCACTTTCTTTTTTTTTCTTTTTTTTTTTTTTTTTTAAAGCCGGTGGCCATTAAGAACCCCACCGAGGTTGAAGACTCTCGAAGCGGCCAGTAATTAAAAAGGGTGCAAAAGCGCTGTGATTGGAAAAAGAAATATCAAGACAAAAATGCTTTGAGGCCCAGTGCGTTTGCAATGTGTCACGAGCGGGAAAGGATCCGGCACAAGCCAGAAAGGTACAAAAATAGTACGAGAAAATCAAGGTTTTTTTTCGGGGGGACAAGACGAATGTCTGTAGGGCTCCGTGGAAAAAGGGAGACTGAGCAAGATGGCACCCTTGGACGGGAAGGGATCCACGCATGCATGATGGCATCTCCCAAAGGCTTTCTTTGAAAGCTGGGGAGATGCTCCGTGCAGGACTCTGTTGGTGTCAACATCACTCATATGTGAGGACCAACATCCTGCTTGTTCCTGGAGAAACAGTTCTTCACAGAGCATGGAAGTCCAGCGCTAAAAATACACAGAAAACCAGAGCAGGAGGAGGTTGAAAAACTTCAAAATTGAATGGACAGATGCTGGCCTGTAGAAGTGAGACTATGAAGAGTTGGTGGTATGGCAATGCTGGTTTGATCTTCATTTCCTTGGTTTGCTTTTTAAAAAAAAAAAAAAAAAATTTTAACTGGTAGATAATGCGATTCCAGTGGTTGAGGAGATACCAGGCAGGTGAGTGTGGCTGTATACCCCTGCTGAATACGGAGAACCGTTACAGGTAAGCAACTACACTTTCTCCATCTTCAAGCAGGAGGATGCAGGCACACTCTATGGTGCATCCAGAGCCGAGGGCCATTCAGAAATAGTTATTTGCGGCCCGGGTGAAAACTGGGTAGCAGAAGAAGTTAAGCAAAAAGGTTTCGCAGAACAGCATGACCGAAAGCAACGTTGAACGTTGGCTGAATAGCGATTTTCACTGTAGTGTTTTGTAAAGGTATGCACAGATGACCATGTGGCAGCTTTGCAGATCTCTTTTGGCGGAAGAGTAGCCAGATTAGCCACTTTAGCTGCTGTATCACGAAGACGGTGAAGACCAACCCAACCAAGGGGGGAGTGAGACCTGCCTGAACATAGCAAATGGAGATACAGTCTACAATTCAGGACAAGATGGTCTGCTTAGATGCAGGTTTCCCTGGGTTGTTAGGATTGAATGTGACACAAAAGCTGGGAAGATTTACAGAGCCGTTTGGTGGGCTTGTAAATAATACAGCAGAGCTCTGCAACAGTCCAAGCAATGCAGTGATTGTTCCAGTGATCCTGGTTGGGCCGCGGGGAAAAAACATAGCGATCTTAATGGATTGATTTAGGTAAAAAGAGGAGTCAATCTTTGAAAGAAACTTAGGATGAGTGTGTAAAAGCACCTTGTCATGAAGGAACTGAATATATGAAGAATAATGAATGAGGGCCTGCAGTTCACTTACTCGCCTTGCAGATGTGATAGTCACAAGAAAGATGGTCGTCCAAGTGCGATGTTTCAATGAAGCAGACCCCATAGGTTCAAAGGGGACTTTCATGAGCTCCAAAAGAACATTTAGATCCCATGCTGGAAGTGGTGGTCTCAGTGAAGGCTTGATGTTCATTAACTGCTTCATAAAACAAGAAACTAATGGGTGCATGGAATAGGCTTGAATATGGAATATGGCAGAGAGATGATAGTGGACCGACAAAGTCTGAAGACCAGAGTCAGATAGGTGAAGGAGATAGGTGAGGATATGAGGGAGGGAACACAACACACGGTTTAAACCCCTTATGGTAGCCCAGTGGGAGAAACAAGTCCATTTATGAAGATGGAATTGCTGCGTAGAAGGTCGATGAGACACCAGTATTATGGCTTGAACATTCGCTGGCATGGGAGGCAAAGGATGAGTCAACCTGCTAGCTTCCGTGCCGCTAGAACTAGAGACTGCAGGTTGGGTCGAAGGAGGTGACCGTTCTGCTGTGTAAGGAGGAATGAGTGCAACGGTAACTTTCAGGGACCTTGTTCCATCATGTTGAGAAGATGAGGGTCATAGATCAGTCTAGGCCGATGAGAAGTGATGAGGATTATAGTGGCATTGTCATTTTGGATCTTGAGGAGGGTTCGAGAAATGAGAGGAAATGGAGAAAAGGCATAGATGAGATGATCTGTCCAAGAAACTACGAAGGCATCTGCTGCCCCATCTGGTCAAAATGGGACAAAGGGAGCAGTAAGGACCTTTGCATGGTCTGGTGCAGCAAAGAGATCCACTTCTGGACTCCACCAGGCTTGAAAAAATGGGGTTGAGGACTGTCGGATGTAGGGACCACTTGTGGTAAGGGGAGGGGGATCGAGGCGGCAACTGAGGAAATCTGCCAGCTGGTTTTGGATACCTAGTAGGTAGACTACCCGAAAGAACACGTCAATGGACAGAGTGTAAAGCCACAACCGGACTGCTTCGCAGCAGTCGGAGGGAGCCCAGTCCCCCTTCTTTGTTTACATAGAACATGGTGACTAAATTGTTGGTCTGTACCAGGTGTAGTTAGAGTAGTTACTCACCTGTAACAGGTGTTCTCTAAGAGCAACAGGAATTAGTCCTCACATATGAGTGACGACGTCGGCGACGACGGAGCCCCCGTGCGGAGCATTTCCCCAGCTTTCAAAGAAAGTCTTTGGGAATGCAGTGCACCTGCTTGGTCCCCTTCCCGCCCAAGGGTGCCATCTTGCTCAGTCAGGTGCCATAGCTAAAAGACAGCAAAAAACAAAATGAAGTATATAACTGCAACTCCAGGGGAGGAGGGAGGGTCGTGAGGACTGATTCGTGCTGCTTCTGGAGAACAACTGTTACAGGCGAGTAACTACTCTTTCTCCAGGACCAAGCAGGACGTCAGTCCTCACATATGGGACTCCCCAGCTCTAGGCTTCCGGGAACCCTAAGCTGAAAAAATGGCTCCCTCTTAAGAGCCTCAGCATCCGTGATAAGAATATCCTCTGAGAACGCCCCCATACGGTAGCCCAACACAAGGGCCGGAGGATAGGAGTTGCCTAAACCTCAAAGAGATTACGGAGTACCGCCTGTCCGAAAGCACTCTCGGGACTCTCTCTCGAGGCAGTAGTGGGCTGCAAAAGTCTGGCTTGAAGACCAAGTAGCGGCCCGGCAGATGTCTGCCAACGGAACACAGCGGAGATGAGCTACTGACATGGCTTTCGCCCTGACACGGTGGGCCGTGACTCGACCCTGCAAGGGAGGTCGGCTGCCTTGTACGCCCAGGCAATACAATCTGCTACCCAAGTGGACAATGTACGCTTGGAGAAAGGTATCCCCAGCTTATTAGGGTCAAAGGAGACAAAGAGCTGAGTCACCCTTCGATGCCCCCTCGTGTGTTCTATGTAAAAAGACAACGCCTTCTTACAGTCCAGGGTATGCAAGACTGCTTCAGTCTGGCTGGTATGAGGCTTGGAAAGAAGGTCGGAAGAACCACCTCCTGGTTGAGGTGGAAAGAGGAGACCACTTTTGGAAGGAACTTCCTATAGAACCATGTATACGGCCTATCAGAAACCAGAGCTTGTAGTTCACTCACACGTCTGGCCGAGGTAAGAGTTACCAGGAAGATAAACTGCTTTGAGAAACATGCCTTGTTTGACTGCAAAGGAGCAAAAGGCCTGCGCCTCCTGACATAGGAGCCTGGACCCTGTGGCCTTGCTTGTTCACATAGAACATTGCTACCTGATTGTCTGTTTGAACTAATACAGACTGGTGAGAGAGGGCATGAGAAAAAGTCTGTAGAGCCAAGCGGATTGCTCGCAGCTCCAAAAGATTGATCTGCTGTGTGGCCTCCCGAGGAGACCAGAGGCCTTGAGTGCACGTGCCCTGGAAATGTGCACCCCAGCCCTTCAAGAAAGCATCGGTCGTCAGCACTCTTGTGTGTGCTGGGGCCTGAAAAGGTACCCCCCTGAGAAGGTTTGGGAGATGTAGTTACCACTGCAGGGAGTCCAAAAGTGGTTTGGACATCTTTACTCTGTCTCGGAAGTCGCCTGTGGCCTGCGCCCACTGAGCTCTGAGGCACCACTGAGCAGCCCGCATGTGCAGATGGGCATTCGGTGTCACATGTACCGTGGATGCCATGTGGCCCAGGAGCCTCAGAAAGTGTCTGGCAGAGACCTGAGAATTGCTGTGGAACTGGTTGGCCAAGTCCATCAGTCTGTGTGCCCTGTCCTCGGGCAAGTAAGCTCTTGCCTGCAGGGTGTCTAATCTTGCCCCTATAAACTCTAGGTTCTGTGAGGGGAGCAAAGTAGACTTTGCGTAGTTTATGACAAAGCCCAGATGCTGAAGAAGAGAGACAGTGCGAAGAGTGGCTTGTCTGGGTTCCTGGATAGACTGGCCCCTGATGAGCCAGTCGTCCAGGTATGGGAAGACAAAAATTCCCCGATTCCTGAGATAGGCCGCCACCACCGCCAGGCATTTGGTGAAAACCCTGGGGGCGGAAGTTAGGCCAAAGGGAAGTACCCTGTACTGAAAATGGTTTCCTCCCACCACAAATCTGAGATATTGTCTGTGGTCTGGATGAATGAGGATGTGAGTATAAGCATCCTTTAGGTCTAAGGAGCATAGCCAGTCTCCCTGCTGGAGGTAGGGCAGCAGTATCCCAAGGGTAAGCATCTTGAACTTTTCCCTCTTCAGAAACTTGTTTAAGTTTCGCAAGTCTAGGATAGGCCAGAGGCCACCTGTCCTTTTTGGTACCAGGAAGTACCTGGAGTAGAAGCCTTGCCCTTCCAGGTGATGATGCACCGGTTCCACCGCCTGTTCCTTTACAAGACTTGCCAACTCCTGAAGGAGGAGGTTTCTGTGCAGAGGGAGTCTTGGAGGCTCCCCTGTAAAGTAGGAGGGGGTAGCTGGTGGAAGTGGAGCATGTAGCCCTTCTGGACTATGCTGAGGACCCAGGTATCCCCTGTGATGGCTGGCCACCTGTAGGCATACAGAGTCAGCCAACCTCCTGTGCTGAGTGGAGCCAGCTGTGAAGAAAAGGCTATGCTGTGGGAGTCAAAACCCCACTCCCTGGTGGCTTGGGGGTCTTCTGCCTACGGAGATCATGCCCCTGCCCCTTGGCCTGCTGGCCCTGTTGGGGAGCTAGAGGGGCCTGCTATTGAGGGTAGGATTTGTAGGCAGCACCCTTCCTCGGAAAAAAGGGCTTCTTTCCCGAGCCCTTCTTTTTCTGAGAAGGGGCAGAAGTCTTCCTGGACAGCCTTGCCTAGTGAGAGTCTCAGTCTCGATTTCCGCAGCCTATTCAGTCATGGGCTTACCGAAAAGGTTTTCACCTCAGCAGGGGACATCGACCAACTTGTCCTGCATCCATGATTCCAGGTCTGATGACTGTAGCCAGGACTGATGGCATGCACCGATGCCAGCCGCGGCTACCCGAGCCGAAGCCTCAAAGCCATCATAGGCTGCTCAAGAGATAAACTTTGAGCACTCTCGAATCCCTGTTGACAAAGCCTTGAACCTCTGCAAAGGTTCCACGTGAGAGGCCAGCTGAGAACCAGACAATCTCCTTTGCCAGGTCTCGTAGGTACATGCCCATGTACAGCTGGTAGGTCTGGACACGGCAAGATAGCACAGAGTCCTGGAAGCACTTTCTACCGAGGGCATCCAGGTTCCAGGCCTCCCGACCAGGGGGCACCGAGGAGTGCATCTTCTGACTCTTCAGGCGGTGCATGGCCGATTCCACAAACATGGAGTTGTTCGGTAGCTGCGCCTTTTGGAACCCAGGGCTCTTACGGACTCGATAAATGGAATCGACCTGTTTGCTAAGAACCGATGCCGAGGCCGGTGCCTCCCACATATGGAAAGCATCAGAGGAAACGGTACAGTAAAGGCTTCCTTTGGAGGAAAGTCATACTGGAGGGCATCGAGCTCTTCGGCTCGAGGCTCCTTCTCGGCGTCCACAGGGAAGACCAAGGCTTTGGCCATGTCCCTCACGAAGTCCGAGAACCGGGTATCCTCCGGGGGGACAGTCTCCGATGCTCAGACTGCAGTGAGTCTGAAGGGACGCACCGGGTCCGGAAGGTGTCCAGGGACTCCTCGTCCTCCGTCTCCCACGCCGACTCCTCTGAGGAGGAATAGAGCGGCTCTGGCCATGTGGGCCTTGGTGCCACCCGCCCCGACACCGAGGGTATCAGCGTAGACGACCTCGGCCCCGCATGAGAGGTCGAGGGGGACCCTGACCGAGGGTCGACTCGAGATTTCATTGATTCGAGGATCGGCTTGGTCTCCTGGGTCGACTTGGACGTCGACGTCCCGGTGGTCGGGGCAGATGCACCAGTCAGACTGGCGATCAGCACCCATTGCTATTCCATGAAGGCAGCCAAGCTGCTCTCCAAGGCCGTCAACCTGAGTCCAAGCTCAGAAGACTCAGCAGCCCCCGACTTGGGCCCCGACGGCGTCGGGCCCGACGTAGACTCCCCCAGAAGAGAGTCCACGAGGACAATTGCACTTAACGTAACTCGAGGACTCTAGCTCCACACGAGGTAGTTTGGACGGCCTCTCTGACTCCGAGAGCCTGGGGCAGCGGTCAGGGCTACACGAATTGGCCCTCGAGGATCCAGGAGCCTTCACCGATGCCGCCCTCACGAGCTTCTTCTTCCTTCTGTGCTCCCGGGTGGGAGACTCCCTCTCAGAGGAACCCCGAAGGCGCTCGGGGTCAGACTCCCGAGATGTCAAGGCCTCTGACGAAGTCCGGGCCTGGCCAGATATGGAGTCAGAGAAAATTCTCTCACGTTGATGCTGACGGCTCCGAAGTGCCTTCGATGACATTTTGCCACAGGGGCCACAGGCCAGCGGGTCATGGTCGGGCCCGAGGCAACGGAGGCAGCAGTCATGTGTGTCGGTGAGAGACATAAGTTTCTTGCACTGATCACATTTTTTGAACCCGCTGGCAGCCATCGGGGGAAAAAGGGCCCCTGCAAGGTCAAAAGACAGGGCTGCCTGTGAAAACACAAAAAGAGCGCGAACGCTAGTCACGAAGGACAAACAACGAAAATCAAAACTCTGGACTCGATACCGGTGTACCGAGCCCAGGCAGGAAGGGGAACCGGCATCGAACCGGAACAGAAAAAAACAAAATAGCCGAAAAAAAATCTACTTTTCCTGGGTGACACGAACTCACATCCATTGGGCTCCACAGAAAAAGAACAATTGAGCAAGATGGCACCCTTTGGCGGGAAGGGGACCGCGCATGCGCACTGCATTCCCAAAGGCCTTCCTTGAAAGCTGGGGAAATACTCCGCACGGGGGCTCCGTCGGCGCCGACATCACCCATATGTGAGGACTGAGTTCCTGCTTGGTCCTAGAGAAGGGATCTGCCCATTCCTTCGAGCACCACAAGGAGAATCTCTGCCACTTGAAGGCGTAAGCACATCTTATGGCAGGCTTGAAGAAGGCCACCAGGACCTCCTCCACCTCTAGCGAGAGATTAAAGGGAGCCAAGGCTACCCACTCAGAAGCCATGCTGTTAATGCCAGAGACCACAGGGTAGGGTGCAGGAGGGAGCCCTCCTCCTGAGTCAGCAGCCCCGAGGAGTTTCTAAGAGAGACTGGGGTTTCCATCAACAGGCAGAGCAGCAGTGGGAACCACAGCTGCCTGGGCCACCGGGGGGGGGGGGGCTACCAGGATTACCGACACCCTGTCCCGAAGGGCCTTGAATAGGGTCTTGGAGACCAGTGGCGTGGGTGGGAAGGCATACAAAAGACCTTCTGAACACAAAATGAGAAAAGCATCCGCCACTACCCGGGATGAGTGAGACTGGTGGGAATAAAAGCGGGTCAAGCTGGGCACTGGTGAGGCTGGCGAAGAAGTCCTCTGAGCCAGAATAGCCCGTGGACTACTCGTGCGTTTGTAGGATTCTGCTTAGGTTGTCGAGAAAGGCCTTGAATAGGCACGGCAGGTAGACTGCTCTCAGAAGCGTCGCCTGGCTGATTGCGAACGAGCAGAAGTCTACTGCCTCCTGGCAGAGGGTGTAGGAGCCCGTGCCTCCCTGTTTGTTCACGTAGAACATCACCACTTGGTTATCCCCTCTGGATGAGCACCGGCTGGTGCTTGAGACTGTGGCGAAAGGCCTTGAGCTCCAGGAAGTTGATCTGTTGGTGGGCTTCGGCCCTGGACCAAGTACCCTGTGTGCAGAGGCTCCCACAGTGGGCTCCCCAATCCAGCAATGAGATGTTCTGGAGGAGTGGGGGATTGAAAGGCATGTCTGCCCTCAGGTGTTGTGTGGTCTGCCACCAGCAAAGCAACTCCACCAGAGGGTGGGTCATGCAGGTGGCTGGAGTCCACTGAGACCTGAGGCACCACTGAGCTGCCCTCATGTGAAAGCGGGTGTTTGGTGTGACGTATACCAGAGGCCATGTGGCTGAGCAGGTGGAGCATGCCGTGTGCCAGCATGGAGCCTCTGCCCTGGACGTTTGCTGCCAGCCCTCCAGCCCTGTCGCCCCCAATGAACTTCAAGCTCTGTGTTGGCGTGAGGTGGGACTTGGGGTGGTTTATCACGAACCCCAGGTATTGCAGGAACAGATGGTGTGGCCTGTGGCCTGTTTCATCTCGGTGGCTGTGCCCCCCTGATGAGCCAGTCATCTAGGTAGGGGAAGATGAAGGCTCCTTGGAAGCGTAGGTAGGCCGCCACAACTGCCAGGCACTTTGTGAAGACACTGGGTGCGGAGGCGAGCCTGAAGGGTAGTACCCTGTATTGGTAGTGGTCACCCCAGACCATGAACATGAGGTACTGTCTGAGCCTGGGGTGGATAAGGATGTGGGTATAGGCATCCTTTAGGTCCAAGGAGCCTAGTCAGTCTCCCTGCTGGAGGTATCACAGCAAGGTTCCAAGGGAGAGCATCTTGAATTTCTCCCGCACCAGGAACTCATTTAGGTCTTTGAGAAGACCTGTGAGTTCCTGCTGTAGCAAGGCCTGAAGCAGGGGAGTCCTGGGGGCTCTCCCGGGAAAAATGGAGTAAGCGTCTGGTCCAGGTGGAGGGGGTAACCCTCTCTGACAACCTGGAGTGCGCAGGTGCTGGTGGCGATGGTCGACCACTGGTGGGCCAGACGTCCCCGCGTGGGCTGCTGATCTCCTGGAGGGGAGAGGCTATGTCCAGCAAGTCAAAGGCTCGGTCCAGACTGGGGCCTGGGCCTTTCTGCTTGCGAGGTAGTTGTCCAGGTCCTCAGGGGCCGTGCTGAGGTGTCTGTGGAGCCTGGTATTGCTGGCAGCTGCGAAATCCCGGGCCCTTCCTGGAGAAGGGGGTTTTCTTCCGGGGGCCTTATGCTTGGGGCCCATGGAAGTTTTCTTCAAGAACTAGGTCCTTGTCACATACTCTGCCTCGAGTTCCGTAGCTTTGTCTACCATGGCCTTGCCAAAAGAGATTCTCTCCCAGGCCTGGGACGTCCAGGAGCTTTTCCTGGACCCATTGCTTGAGGTCACAGGATTGGAGCCAAGCCTGTCTCCTGGCACCGATACAGGCGCTGGCGACCCGGGCCATTGCCTCTAAACCATCGTAGGCGGCATGGGTGATAAACTTCGAGCAATCCATGGGATTTTTGGGCCAGTGTCTGGAACCTCTGAAGGTGTTCATAGGAGAGGCCAGCAGAGTAGCCCTTTAGTTTCTTCATGGTGTCCTGGAGGAGCATACCCATGTAGAGAAGGTAAGCCTGGACCCTGCAGCTCAGCATGGAGCCCTAGTAGCATTTTCTGCAGAGAGCATAAAGGCTCTGGGCCTCCCTCCAGGGCGTTGCAGAGTGCATCTTTTGGCTTTGAAGCTGACGCATGGCTTACTCGACCACCATGGAGTTGTATGGTAATTGGCTCCTGTGGAAGCCCAGGCTCGGGTGGACCTTATACATTTATTTTTAGTGTACACTTATATCCCGCTACTTCCAGCGATCAGCAGCGGTATTCCAACAGAGAAATAGAGTGGCTATACTGGCCAGAATTTACAATACACAGGATGATTAGTGGAAGAGGTACAGTTCACAGCACACAGTACGATTAGTGGATAAGGTACAGTTCACAGCACACAGGGTTAAGGTTTAGACAAATTGAGAAGGGAGTATTTACAATTAGTATTTACAAAAGCAGTTACATATTTACACAAGCAGTTACATATTCACACATCAGTGAGGCTAGTGGTGGCAAGCTCATTGCTGACATGATTCATACATTTTGCTTTGTGGGTTCAATGAACCGAGAGCGTTGTGCTTATGTAGTGCTGAAGTGTGACTGGAATAGGTACGTCTTGAGTTGTTTTCTGAAGACCAGTAAGTCACTGCACGCTCTTAGATCGACTGGTAGCTTGTTCCAGAGTTGAGGTGCTATGAACGAGAATGCTCGGTTGCTGGTATGGACATTGACGTGCCTCATGCGGCCGGGGACCAGTAGGGTGTTGAGGCTCAGGGAACGTCTGCTCCTGTTATTTGTTTGGGCTGACACAAGTGAGCCGAGGTAAGAGGGCGCGATGTTATGGAGGAGCTTGAATGTGGTAACTATGATTTTATACTGTATTCGGGCACTGATTGGGAGCCAATGCAGGTCAATTAAAGTAGGTGTGATGTGATCCTTTAGTCTTGTTCCCGTTATGATTCTAGCTGCCACATTCTGCGCCAACTGGAGGATACTGATGGTCTTTTTAGGGAGCCCCTGAAGTATGGCGTTGCAATAGTCTATGTGAGGAATGATGAGGGCTTGCGCTACGGTCCGGAAGTCCGCATGATCTAAGATAGAACGGAGTGGTTGTAGAATTCTTAACTTATGGAAAATGACCCGATTTGTAATTTTAAGATGTTTCTCCATCTTTAAGTTGCAGTCCAGCGTCACTCCGAGGTATTTAATTTCGTTTTTTGTTGTGTATACATTGCCGTTCATGGTTATTGTTGGTGGTGGGTTGAAGTCCGTTTTCCTGGATATGCACATCACTTCAGTTTTCTTGTGATTTATGGACATATTGTTGCGTCGCAACCAGGTTTGTAGCTCGTCAAGGCATTTCTCGAGCTGGCTGATGTTTGGGTGATCTACATCCAATTGGGTATAGAGCATAATGTCATCAGCATATATATGGTAAATGATGTCGTTGTTCTTGAAGATTTCACAGGCTGGTCTCAGATAAAGGTTGAACAGGAGCGAAGATAATGCTGAGCCCTGAGGGATGCCTTGAGTTTGTGGGAATGGCGTCGCTGTTTTATCGCCAAAGTGAACTTGCTGCATTCGGTTGGTAATGTATGAGGCGAACCATTTCAGGGGGATACCTCTAATGCCTAATGCATCGAGTCTTCTCAAGAGAGTGGGATGATGCACTGTATCGAAAGCGGCAGATATATCGATGAATATGAGCATGAACATTTTGGTTCTGTTCTCAAGACCTATGAGAAGTTTGTCCATCAGGGCTAATAGGAGGGTTTCGACACCATGATGTTGTCGGAAACCGTACTGGTGGATGTCCAATGCGTTGGTGTCATCTATGTGGTCTTGAAGTTGTTGCTGCACTGCCTTTTCAGTGATCTTGGCAAGGAATGATATGCTTGATACCGGGCGGTATGATGTTGGATCATTCTTGTTGAGAGATTTGTTTTTCAGTATGGGTCTGATGACTGATTTTTTGAGGTGTGTTGGCATTATTCCTTGTCGTAAAGATTGGTTCACTATGATGGTGATGATTTGTGCAAGTTCCTGCTTTGCACCCTTGACCCAGGCCGCTGGGCAGGGGTCCAGTGGGGAGGTAGTGGTCCTTAATGCAGTGATTACGCTTAGAATTTGCTTCTCATCTAGTTTAGTGAATGCAGCCCACTCGTGGTAGAGTGTAGGGCTCCCAGTGGGGTTAGTTGTTTGTAACATGGTGCCTGTATTTAGATCTTGTGAGGGATCTTCAGGATTCAGTGTTATTATGCTTCTGGTTTGAGGGTTGAGCTTACTTGCATAATGGTCTGCCAGGATTTGTGCAGACATCTCCCCAAAAGTATTAGATTCTTGTGTATTCCTCGTGAGTGATTTGACCAGCGCAAAGAGTTCCCTGGGTCGATTGAGAGCTTTATTAAGCGTGTTGGTGTGGTGAGTTCTTTTCGCAAGATTGATTGCATTCTTATAGTCAGCCAGAGTTTTGTTGTACGCAATCTTATGGTCCTTAGTTGTATGGCGTCTCCACTTCCTTTCTTGTTTCCGTAGTGATTAGGTCGAACTGGCAACCGACTGTGGGTACCGTAGCCTCTGTCTCCCACATATGGAGGAGCAACCTCTTGAGGATCTCCGGGACTGGCATTGATAACCCCAAAGGGGTCCCTGAGTTAAATTGGAGGATCTCGAGATCTTCCAACAGAGGATTGTATGCCGACTCAGTGGTGAAGGCTAGAGCTCTGGCCATGTCCCGCATGAAGTTGAGACTTTCTCCTCGGGCAGCAACTGATGCCAGGCCCCCAGAGGGGACAGGTCTGACGGAAGGTCTCAATGCCTCTGGGCATCCAGGGAAGAGTCATCCTCGGATTCCCAGTCCGAGTTGTCAGAAGTGGACTCAATAATTGACCGGACCCGGCTCTGGGTTGGAGGCTCGTAGTTCTTGGAGGCATGGCCAGAGCCATGGCCACTGGCCAGGGAGGATCGGGGTCCCAAGGAACAGAACTGTGAATGCCTCCTCAATTGGTGATCGGCCCAGGCTGGGAAGCTCCGGGACAAGTCCTCAATGTCGAGGTCCCAATGTTTTTGACAGATGAACCGGCGGAGCCAGACAGCGCTGCCTCCTGAGTGGCCAAGAAAGCAGGCAAGCTGCACTCCAGGACCTCCATCCTAGTCTCCAGCTCGAATGGGGTCACAGCAATTGGCGCAGACGCCGAGGGTATTGGGTCTGGCGCCAGTGAAGGAGAAGAGTCCCTGGTAGGGATCGCTGCAGGAACCTGAGGCCAATTGCCGAGGTCTATAGAGTCCCTTCCAGGGAAGTTTGGCAGACGCTCCTGCTCCATCACCCTGGTCCCGTGCCAGATCCCTGAGCCCTCGGAGGAAGACTTACCCGTCTTCCTGAGTCTCATGGAGGAGTCCTGCGAGGCTCTTCTTCTTCGGGATCCAGATCAGGGACACCCAGTCGGAGGACTCGCAGCCCCAACTGATGGCCACAGTGTCACTGCGCGATCCCAGGGTCTCGGACTGGGACCTGGAAAGGGTTTCCGAGGCAGAGTCTGAACTGAACATCTGGTTGAGCTTCTCCTGCCTGCTTTTGACTGCTTTGGGGGTCAGCTGCTTATAAGACCTGCAAGTCTCCGGGTTGTGGTAAGGACAGAGACAACGGAGACAGCAGTTGTGTGTGTCGGTGATAGAAAAATTACTGAACACCAATCACACTTTTTAAAGCCGCTGGCCATTGGGGGAAAAAAGAGCCATAGCGAGGCTGAAGACCCGAGGAACTGCCAAAGGAAAAAGGGCTTGAATCGCGCTGAACAGAAAAATTCACAGGCCCAAGAACGTGGTGCCAAGGCAAGCGAACTCTGGGGTGGGAAAGGGACTGGCCACGGGGGTGGGGGGGGGGAGAAATCAGATACACGTCTTCTGGGCTCCACAGAAAAAAAAGGAGACCAAGCAAGATGGCACCCTTGGGCAGGAAGGGGACCACGCATGCGTGGTGGCATCTCCCAAAGGCTTTCTTTGAAAGCTAGGGAGATGCTTCCGCACAGGCTTCATCGGCGCCATCACCCATATGTGAGGGCTGACTTCCTGCTTGTTCCTGGAGAAATGCATACTGTACCTGAATGTAACCCACCTTGATTTTCTCCTGGAAGTTGTGAGCTATTAATATTAAAAATAAATCTAAATCAAAAATGTTCCTCAAAGTTTTCATAGAGCTGCTCAGATGTGTCCACACTCTGCTAGAGACAGAAAAATATTGCGGTTGTATACCCCTAATAATGCATGATGAGGTCACCAGAAACCTCTGGATTTTTCTGTCTGTATCTTCACTTCTGCAGGTAGAGGAACACAACCCACTTGTCTGGACTGGCCTTGCAGGATGATATGTAACATAAATAGCAAGCAATTACAACATAAGTTAATAGAACAGCATATCCGTGGGCTGTGGTAATGAAAGTGTATAAAAAGAGTTCTGTTTAATAATAGAGAGCTATTGCAAAAAAAATTCTAAGAAAGAGGAACGAGTGAATGATGTAGAGATCCATGTTTTACTTACTTCAAGAATTTCTTCCATATCTGAAAGCAACAATAGAAAATTATGCTACATGCCATCTTTAAAAAGAAATAGTCTGTTATTGCCCAACGAAAGGAGAGTAACCTAAAAGGATTTCTGTGTCCTACTGACTAAAGAGATTATGATCTGATAGTTAGGAGGCATTTTAGATGCAGAGTTTGTAGTATTTGAACCAACCACTGAAAATGAATAAAATTAAGAATGTCTACATTTAGACAGAAATGGAGATCATCATGTAATTCAGCATATTATTTGTGTGTCATTACTTGACAATGTGGAAAACATTCTGGAGGTAAAACCAAAAGGAAATTAAAGCAGAGGATTCTTAAGCATAAATCAGGAATTGCAAACAAAACTTGAAGCTCCCAGGGTAGCGCACTGTATGGCAGAAGATAAACAAACAAACAAAAAAAAACATATATGCCCATGTGAGACACATTTAAGTTAATGAAAAGAAAAAAAAAGTGTTTATGTGGCACAGTGGGTAGAACAGCAACATCTTTTTTCTGTACTGATATGCATGGTTAACTAAGTCCCAGTGGACAGAAGAGGTGGACAAGACCACCAGATAACTTTACTTGAAAAAAAAATATGGTCTTTAAAATGTTCAGAATCAAGTAGATTTAAATTTTTATATTGATAAGGTTAAGTAATAAAAAAAATATTAAAGAAAATAGGAATAATAAAATCAAAGATATTATATTTTCAAGAATGAGGACTAGCAGATTGATATTCAATGAAAACAATCAATTTAGATACATGTAGGGTACATGCTCCATGGCAAAATGTTGGCCTTCAATGTATGAAGAAAGCCCAAGAATTCCACAGTTAAAGTTGCACAGCAGTTAAGTCTGAGAAAAAATAAAATTATTTTTTTGCACAGAACACTCTCTTCAATATGAAAATATTTTTCAGATAGACACTATTTTTGATTTGGAGCATAAGATCAGCATTCATTTTTAAAAAAGACAATTTTTGGACCAATGATTTAAGTGCTGAAATAATTCCCAAGAAATAAGCATAAAACTGAGGTCACCCATATGTGAGGACTGACTTCCTGCTTGGTCCTGGAGAATGATGCCGTTTTAACACTTAAAATGATGGTATTTTACAGTACTTACCTGATAATGTCCTTTCCTCGAGTCCTGCTAAGCGGGTTGGTTCCCCCTACCAGCAAAAGTGGAGACAGAAAAATCCAGAGTCTTCCAATGACCTCATCCTGCACTATTATTGGGAGCAGCTAAAGTGCATACAACCTCTGTATTCATACTCAAGCCATGCATAAGAAGCCCTGGCCACACAAGTGCCAAAGAGGATAACAAGGACTAACAGTCCACCCCACACGCAGATGGTCAACCAGGGCTAAACTGCAGTAATAGCTGATCATCACAGATCACAGCAGGTCATAATCAGCTCAGACCAGATCAGAGCAGGTCATACAAGACAGGCAGACATCGCCGACCGAGGCAGATCACAGCGGATCAGATCAGACAAAGGCAGACCATAACAGCTCAGACCAGATCAGATCAGATCAGATCCCAGGGGCGGGTCCTGGAGTGGCCTAGCAGGACTCAAGGAAAGGACATTATCCAGTAAGTAAAATATAACCTTCCATATTGTCCTGCTAGGCCAGTTGAGACAAGTGGGATGTACCAAAGCTATGCCTCCATTGGGCAGGAAGATGACACAGCAGCCAGCAAAACCTTCTGCACCAAAGGTAGCACTCGCCTGAGCATGGACATACAAGCAGAAATGCTTGATAAAAGGTGGAAAGCAATGACCATGCTACTGCCCAAGTGTTTAACACTAAAAGCCCCAAAAGGAATTTTACCTAGAAACCCCAAAGTGCATCAATTGATGCATTATCACGACGACTGCGTTTAGCATGAAATGCAGATGTGAATTTACGTGA
Source organism: Ichthyophis bannanicus (assembly GCA_033557465.1). NCBI lineage: Eukaryota > Metazoa > Chordata > Amphibia > Gymnophiona > Ichthyophiidae > Ichthyophis > Ichthyophis bannanicus. The sequence goes on from CM066032.1 coordinate 648,996,733, forward strand.
AGTTATTTATTTGTTAAATACGTGCAGTATGTGACATCATTACATGACATCATTGTGTGTTTATTGTTTGTAATGTCGGAGTAAAACTGTAAACAGTGATTGAGATGCGCCATCTAGTGGGAACATGAATTTATACCTAGAAGCCCCAAAGTACGTCAATTGACATACTTTGGGGCTTCTAGGTATAAATTCATTTTCCCTCTAGGTGGTGCACCTGTCATTAATTTTCGATGCACATATTTGATCATCTTGAGCTTGTTAACAAAGTCATGGAACATGACTGACATGGTTCTAGTAGTGGCGCTGGTATACAACTTCAAAGATGCATTTGCGTCAACTGACCCACTTTGGGGCTTCTAGTGTTAAAGAAGTGACCAAGCTGCACTCTGCCCAGAAGGAAGCCTGAAACAGTGTGGAATGTCTACACAAAACCTACGTAACCAGCCGGTCCAACAACAGAAGGACAGAGGCTGTCAACTCCCTTATTCAGCTGTCCAAGAAGACTTTGCAGCCACCTCACCCTTACACTCGCCATCAAATGGGACAAATGTCTGTCTGACTCTAGGAAAGAGTTGTGACCTTCCAATGTCAAAGAAACCCCCAACTAAAGTCCACCAGGCAGAGACGCTTATCCTTCCCCTGGCATTGTTCCTCTAGGAATAATAGCAAACAGATTATCTAGTTGACATGGACAACCAATAGCACTTTAGACCAGAAGGAAGAAACAGGCCAGAAAAACACATCCATTTCTGAAAAAAAGACAGATAAGAATCTCAGCACGACCAAATCTGCAACTATGAGAGATGTTGAGCAGATCGTGACCAAAAAGGCAGTTTTAAAAGGGACAAAATCCTTAAGTATAGCCCTCCATATGAGCTTGAATGGCTTTGTCACCAAAATCCGAAGAACCAAACTGAGAGCCTAGGAAGAAACAATGAGCACATGGAAGGACGAAAGCAATGAACTCCCCGCAGGAAAGGACTACATCCTAGCGTGAGGTCAGGGAGCACCCAATCATAGGCCCTCAAAAAAAAAAGGGAAGGCAAGACTGCTACCTTAACCCTCAGAGAACTTAAGGAAAGGCCCTTGTCAAATACATCCTGGGGGAAAGGAGGCAAAGCTGGAAGCTCACTGCGTAAGGGCTGCCACGGTGCTCACGACACCAGTGCTCACAAAAATATGCCAGATGGGCAACATAAGAGAAACAAGTAGAGCCTCTTCTCAAAGTCTGAAGCTTCCACAGAACCCACACTCATCCCAGCAGCAGAGGACTGGAAGACTAATCTGCATATCCATCCCAGGAGCACCAGCAGAGGACTTCAGAGATCACTGCAAATCAATCAAGCAAGAACTGCCACAAACCCCGCACCCTCCCCCAGTAGCAGAGGACTGGAAGACTCATCTGCATACCTGTCCAGTCTCTCTCATTTACTTCAACAGGTAACAAAGCATCAACTGAACAATGGCTGGAAAAATCGTATTGCCAAAGTTGTTGCCTCTGTCACAGCTTTTGCCTCCGTCCAGACAGACAGCCCGATGCCAATCGAGGGACCGGTTCAATGTGCAAGATGCCTTCATGCTGAAGCCCTCATGAAACAAGTAGGGGAGCTCAGAGAAGAGGTGGTGAGGCCGAGAAGCATTTGAGACAGCAAGAAATATGTTGATGAGATGCTTCTTGAAACATCCAAGATCTGACAGAGGTGAAGATGGTATGCTACAGAATAAAGAGAGTTGGACACGAGTCACCAGAGTCTACAGAAACAACAATCCAACTCCTCCAGCCCTTGAAGTGAAGGAGGTGAAAGCATCCCAGGAAAGGGAAGAAACAGAGCTCAAGCACCCCAAAGTTGCAGAATCAGTGACCACAAGGAAGTGAAAAGGTAGTGGTGGTAGGTGACTCTTCTGAGGGGTATCGAAGCATCCATCTGCCAATCAGACATCATGTCCAGGAAGATGTGCTGCCTGCCAGGTGCCAAAATCCAAGATATTACAGAGAGAGTGCTAAAATTCAGATAATAATCAGTAGCTTTGATGTTGCTCATCCATAATAAGCACTAATGATACTGCTAGGTATCCCTCCGAGTGTAACGAGTGACTTCATGGCTCTGAGACAACAGGTGAAGCAGATAGGTACTCTTCAATCCTCCTTGTTGAGGGTAACGGTCGAGACAGAGAAGCTCGCATCCTGGAGATGAATGCATGGCTGTGTGGATGATAGAAACATAGAAAAATGACGACAGAAAAAGACCACATGGCCCATCTAGTCTGTCCTGCCATATCAACAACTACAACAGTCCCCTTTTTTCCTTTAGAGATCTTCTGTGTTTGTGCTTTTTTGAATTCAGATACTCTCCTCATCTCTATCACCTCCACTGGGAAACTATTCCACAGATCCACCACTCTTTCCGTAAAGAAATATTTCCGCATATCACTCCCGAATCTATCCCCTTTTACCCTCATCCCATGTCCCCTCGTAGCAGAACTTGCTTTCAATCGAAAGAGGCTCTCCCCCTGTGCATTTATGCCACAGAGGTATTTAAACATCTCAATCATATCACCTCTATCCCGCCTTTCCTCTAAAAGTGTACATGTTAAGATCCTTAGGTCTGTCCTCATATGCTTTATAATGAAGACCACTAACCATTTTAGTAGCCACCCTCTGTACTGACTCCATCCTGTTTATATCCTTTTGAAGGTGCGGTCTCCAAAATTGCACACAATACTCCAAATGAGGTCGTACCAAAGACTTATACAGAGGCACTATCACCTCCGTTTTTCTGCTAGCCATTCCTCTCCGTATGCACCCATGCATCCTTCTAGCTTTTTCTGTGCCTTTTCTACTTGTTTAGCTACTTTATGTCGTCACCGATAGCATTCTGGTTTCCTGGACAATGGGATGATTTTCCTGGACGATGGGATGATTTTCTAAGGGCTGAAAAGCAGAGATAGCATCCGCCTATCCAAGAAGGGTCAAAGTGTCTTCCGCAGCAGACTGGCTAACTTTCTGAAGAGGGCTTTAAACTAGATTTGTGGGGGACAGGTGAAGAAAGCCCCCAAGTAAGTAAAAGATTGAATACCTCTGTAGAAATGGGTAAAAGAGGCACCATCTAGAAAGCAGTGTGCATAAATGCCCATAGTATGGGAAATAAGATCCCAGATGTTGAGGCTTTAATGGAAGACATGGCTCATGGACAACCATGATTGAGATGATTGAGATGTTCCCTGTAAAATAGTTATCTCCAAGTTATAATACCCTGTTCAATGTAATTTCAGTTTGTTCAATGTAAACCGCACTGATGCAGAATAGCGCGGTATATAAGAGAATGTAAATAAATAAATAAATAAATAAAAAATTAAATAAATAAATAATTATACCAGGCTATACTTTATTCAGGAAGCACAGGATGGGAAGGAGGAGAGGGGGAGTGGCTCTATATGTAAAAAATAATATTAAAGATATAGAATTACAGAGCTTAAAAGGGAGATAGGAGGTACTATGAGTTAAACTAGAAAGAGGGAATGGGAAATCCATTTGCACTGGTGTAATATACAGCTCTCCTTCACAGGGGAAGACGTGGATGGTGATTTAATAGAAGATAAATATGCAATATTGTCATGAAAGGAAAAGTGCTACTGATAAGTGATGTCAATATGCTGGATGTCAATTGGCACATCCCTGCTGCCATGTCATCTAGAAGAAAAGAGATCCTGGATTCTCTACAGAGAGAACTATTCCGGCAACTGGTAAAATAACATACATGTGAAGGGGGGCCATACTGGACCTGGTGCTTACCAATGGGGAAAGTGTTTCTGATGTCATAGTAAGAGATCATTTCACATCCAGTGATCAGCAGATGGTGTGGTTCAGGATTCGGACTAGGGTTGATAAAATCCATTCAATAGTGAGGGTCTTAAACTTTAGAAAAACTAACTTTGCCAAGATGGGACAATACCTAAAGGAGTCATTAACGGAATAGGAGAAGCTGGAGAATGTAGAAAAACAATGGGCAAAACTGAAAGGGGATATTTTAATGGAAACAAACCTTTTTGTTAGGAAAAGAAGGCCACTGTGATTCTCAAAAGTAGTTGAAAAGGTGAAGAAAAAAAGAGGGTGGCCTTCATAAAATACAAGAGAACACAGAAAGAGGAAGACAAACATTAATATTTGGAAAACCTTAAAAGCTAGGAATGCACAGTAGTCAGGAAAGCAAAGATAAAAATAAAAGAAAAAACAGCCGATGCAATAAAATGGAGGGACAAGACATTTTTCAGATATGTTAGCGAGAAGAGGAAATGCAAAAGTGGTACTGTAGGACTGTGCAATCATCTGCATATGTATATAGTTTACCCTGTTCTCCAAGTTACATTTCCTATTCAATGTAATGACCATACATTTGTTTATTGTCGGATTTTGTTTGTTCTATGTAAACCGCGCTGATCGCAAATAGTGCGGTATATAAGAAATGTAAATAATAATAATAATAATAATAAAGATGAAGGGGGGAAATATGTAGAAACTGATTAGGATAAAGCAGGATTGCTTAACAAATATTTTTGTTCTTTATTCACAGATGAACGGCCCAGAGCAGGACCTCAAAAAACACCCACAAACAGGAACAAAAATGAAGGTGAGGTTTAACTTTCATAAGACTGTTCCTGAGGAACTAGCTAAACTAAAAGTAGACAAAGCAATGGGGCTGGATGGGATACATCCGAGAGTACTGAAGGAACTTGGGTAAGTTCTAGCGGCTCCACTGTCTTACCTTTTCAATACTTCTTTAGAGTCAGGAGTAGCCCCAGAGGACTGGAGAAAGGCATATGCGGCCCCTTTACAGAAAAGCAGAAGCAAGAATGAGGTTGAGAACTACAGGCCAGCCAGTCTGACCTCTGTGGTGAGTAAATTAATGGAAACATTGCTAAAACAGAGGATACTGAGGTTTCTGGAGTCCAAAGGATTGCAGGATCCGAGGCAGCATGGGTTAGACAAATCTGATCGACTTCTTTGACTGAGTGACTAGAGAGTTAGACCAAAGTAGTGTCCTAGATATGGTATTCTTAGATTTCAGTAAAGCCTACAAAACCATTCTGCACAGGCGACTTATAAATAAAATGAGCACCCTAGGGATGGACCCTTAAGTGACCTATTGTGTTAGAAATTGGTTAAGTGAGAGGCAACAAAGGGTGCAGGTAAATGGAGCTCACTCTGAGGAGAAGGATGTTACCAGTGGTGTGCCGCAGGGATCTGTCCTTGGTCTGATTCTTTTTAACATGTTTGTTAGCAAAATTGTGTTAGGGCTGTCGGGTAAGGTTTGCCTCTTTGCGGACAATACCAAAATCTGCAATAGAACAGACACCCAGGAAGGAGTAGATAACATGAGGACAGATCTAGCTAAGCTTGAAAAATGGTCAAGAATTTGGCAGTTGAGATTTAACACTAAAAAATGCAGGGTTATGTATTTGGGCTGCAAACATCCAAGGGAGCAACACAGTATAAAGGAGTGAAGTACTTCTGTCCATAAAAGAGAAGCGAGACCTAGGTCATCTTTCTGATGATCTTAAGTAGAAAAGGTGACGGCGAAAGCCAGAAGGATTCTTGGGTGCATAGGGAGAGGAATAGCCAGCAAAAAATAAAAAGAGGCAATTGTGCCTCTGTTTAAGTCTCTAGTATGACCTCATTTGGAGTATTGTATTCAATTCTGGAGACCACACCTTCAAAAGGATATAAACAAGATTTATTTATTTATTTATTTGCTTTTATATACCGCGCTCTTTGGAATCAGTGCAGTTTACATATAACGAAAACAACATAACGGTTTACATAGAACAGTTTACATTGAACTAGAAACAAGTATAGAACAGTTTAAATTAAACTAGAACAAGTAACAGTAAATAACAGGCGGCTACATAAAGTGTCAATACATGGATAATAACTTGGAGTATGCAGTCAGGGGAACTAGATGCGATCTGGGCATAGGCTTTGTTCAGGGTGGCTGGTCGTAAGCTAGTTGAAATAAGTATGTCTTTAAGGCCTTCCTAAAGGATTGCAGGTCTGTTATGGCACAGATTGATGGAGACAGGGCATTCCAGCGGGTTGGTGCATAGAGGGAAAAGGCATGATTTTTAGTTGACTGGGTGCATGTGGTCATTGCTGAGGGGGTGACGAGTGAGTTTCACCATGTATGACCTTCTGGTTCTGTTTTCAAGGGCATGTTGTATGAGATTCATGTAGCGGACATTCCGTGCAGAGACTTGAAGGTGAGTAATAGGGCTTTGTATATCAGTCGGCTTGCTATGCAGCTGGATCAAAAGAGGCATCATGTGTTCAAATCTTGAGGCAGACAGGAGTGTTCAGGCGGCTGTATTCATGGTCAGTTGTAATGGCTGGAGAGCGTTCTTTGGCAGGTCATGGTAGATTATGTTGGCGTAGTCCAAGTGAGGAAAGATAAGGGCTTGGCATACTGTGCGAAAGTCCGAGGGCTCGAGGAGAGGGCGTAGGTGTCAGAGGGTTCTTAGTTTGTGGTAGACTGCCTTGATGACGGTTTGTATGTGGGTTTCCCAATTCAGATGTTGGTCCAAGATGACCCCAAGATAACGTATTTCTTGCTTGACCATGAGTTCGATGTCTTTCAGCCTGAGGGAAGTTGGAGGGGTGAAAGCTTTGTCTTTAGTTATGAATAAGACCTCTGACTTTCTGCTGTTTACCATCATATTGTGGGTAGCGAGCCAGTCCGAGACTGCATTGACGCATTCTGCAATAGGAAAATAGTCGGGGTTGTCTATGGAGAAAGATGCGTAGAGTAGGACATCATCTGCATAGATGTGGTAGTAGATGTTGAATGATTGTATAATGGCACAGATAGGCTGAATATAAATGTTGAAGAGTAGGGAGGAGAGGGATGAGCCTTGTGGGACTCCTTGCGTCTGTTGGAATGGTTTGGATGACTGGGTTCCTATGCGGACTTGTTGCTGGCAATCAGACAGGTATGACTTGAACCAGTTGAGGGCTTGGTTCCTTATGCCTTTTTGATGCAGGCGGGTGAGTAGGAGATTGTGGTTGACTGTATCAAAAGCAGAGGCGATATCCATGAATATCAGGATGAATCCTTGTTTCTTCTTGTTTGGGCCTGTGTGGGGTCTGTCCAAGAAAGTTGCCAGTAGGCTTTCCACATCGTGTTGTTGGCGGAACCTGTGTTCCTGTGGGTCCAGAGGTGCATAGGCATCGATGTGGTCCTTATTTGTTGGTGGATAATCTTTTCTAATATTTTGGCCAAGAAGGGGAGCTGGATATAGGTCTGTAGGAGCTGGTCTCTGATGGATTTAGCTTGCTGGAGTCGATGCAGAGGGTGGCTATCAAAATGATTAATGGTCTTCTTTATAAACCATATGGGGACAGACTTAAAGATCTTAGTATGTATACTTTAGAGGAAAGGCAGGACAGAGGAAATATGACAGATGTTTATATAACTCCGTGGAATAATGTACAGGAAGACTGCCTCTCTCAATTCAAAGCTCTGCAACGAGGAGGACATAGAATGAGTGTGAAAAGGAATAGACGCTGGAGTAATATGTGGAAATATTTCTTTACGGAAAGAGTAGTAGATGCGTGGAATGGTCTCCCAGTTGAGGTAGTAGAGATGAGGACAGTATCTGAATTCAAGAAAGCATGGGACAAATACCAAAAATCTCTAGAGGAAAAAAAGAGGGACTACAGTAGTTGATATGGAAGGGCAGACTAGACAGGCTATATGGTCTTTTTCTGTCATCATGTTTACATGGAACTACAGCAGCAAAACAGCCCTAACACGCTAAACACTTTCTCAAGAGCCAAGCCAGAAGCAAGAGGGGAGCCGGAGCATCTAGCAGGGCTAGCCCTGGCCTCAAGAGACCTTGTACCGATGGAAGGCACAGATAGATACACTGCCAGAGATGCAGAAGATCCACATACCATGGCTTCCCCAGACAATCCAGTGCCACCAACACCACTGGGTCCATATGGCGCTCCACATGACGTACTCACCCATGAGAGGCCACGGAGGAATACAGCAAAAAAAATGCCTTGGCCAGTTTGAACTAGGGCAACCATGTACTTAAAGTCCATCTCTTTGCAACGGATGAAGAACCTTTGCAGCTTGGCACTAGCCTAGACTGCCATCAAAGCCATCCCGGGGCGACCCCAGCTATCCAAGATTCTCTGAAACACTAATCGGCTCAATTCCAACTCCCCGGAATCAGGGAAGTGACGGATTAGATAGTCCACTTCCATGTTGTCTACTTCCGCAGTATGCCATGCTGAGAGGGGCAGGAGATGCCTCTCCACCCAAGGAAGAAGGGTCATTTTCCCAGAGAAACCCCAGAACTCTTCATGCCTTCTTGCCGGTTGACATAGGCTACTGCTGTGGCTTTGCCCAAGGAGATCCTCACTGCCTTGTCTCAGACTATTTTCTGGATATGCTGGAAAGCCAAGCTAACTTCCCTCACCTCCAGCTGATCAATGGATAAAGTCATCGCCTGCTTGCTCGAGTGACATCAGAAAGTCTGCCCTTGGCAATGAGCTCCAGAGCTGAACAGGCTGATACTTGTCATCAGCAAAAGTCACTGGACATCATTCAGAAGAAGGTCCTTCAGCAGATGAGCAGGCTGCTCCCACCATTTCAGGCTGGCTGTCACCAACTAAGGAAAAGGGAGCCTGACACCAAAGTCCTGTGAAGGAGACCAGCAGGTTAGCAGGTATGTTTGAAACGGACACAGGTGCACTTGTACCCAGGGGACCCTCTCAATCACTGCTGCCATTGACCCTAAGAGTTGGAGGCAGTCTCAGGCCTCAGGAAGCTACTGCCTACAAAACACCCTTAGTTGAAAAAAACACAGTTTCCCTGCCCCTTTCCTGAGCCGGTGACAAACCGTGCTCTTGGGAACTCTAACGACTGGGTAGGCTCCAGGAATCTCTTGTTATAAATTAATCACCCAGCCCAACTCTCTCTAAAGTGCACTACTCTGATTGACCCCAAAGGGCTCCACATGTGCCCTGGTTCAAACAAGCCAACCATCCTGGGAAGAAAGCATACAAATCTTTGCAACACAAGGAGGCAAATGCCACCACAAGAACACTGGTCAATGTCCTTGGTACAGTGGAGAAGCCAAAGATTATAAACGACAAACTGGAAGTGCAGGCCTAGAACAGCAAAAGCACAGGAAGCACTGCTATCCCTTGTGGACGGGAATGTGGAAGTCCCCCGTCTTATGTTTATATAGGTTATCTAGATCGATCCTCCAGATAACCAAGTGGTTTGGATGTTCTCAGCAACTTGACCTCCCACTCAATCCTCTCCAAGTCCTTCCATTCAAACGCCGCAACAGCAGCATAATGGTGAAAGCAAGGCCAGCAACCTGCCATCATGAAAAAGACATTATCTGTGGCTCCCAGAAAGACAGCTGCAAATTCCAGAAGCATTGAAGCCTTATCCTGCAGGAGCCACTGGATCCAGTGGAGAAGAACACCAACTATAGGCCCCTCACAAACTACTGTCTGGAGAATAAGGGAGGCAGCTAAAAACCAGCTCTTCGGAAGCTTTGAACTAGTGATCCACCCTTCACCAGAACAGAGGCTCATTTAGCAAAGAGAAATTAGACTTACCTGTTAATTCTTTTTCCTTGAGGAACTCCAGTCCAGTCCTGCACCTCTGGGTAGTGCACCTCCTCCAGCAGCTTGGAGACTGAGCATGTCATCTTTTTGATAACACTAGTGTACATATGCAGCTGGCACCACCAACAGCCCCAGTACCTACTGACAAAGCAGACTCAGAGGCGCAACAAATAAGTAGTTAAACATGCAACAAACACTTCTACGTCTAACTAAACTAGTACCCCCTCCATCCCATGGAAAGGATACCCCGTCCCCCCCTCCAGGATGGGGAAGCCTACCTGTTGAGCGCTTGAGCAACTCCAACCAGTGGGAAGCGAGCAACCGACAGCTCTTCTGGTCAGCCCCTCTCCCAAACACTGATTACACACCCCTCCCCGGCTCCCCCTGGCCACTTCCTCCACCAAGGGAACCAGCTTCAGGACCAGGGTGTGCATGGATTATCACAGAAAGCACTCAGGGAGGGTTCCGGGACTGGACTGGAGTTCCTCAAGGAACAACAATTAGCAGGTAAGTCTAATTTCTCTTTCCTTATCATCCCTCCAGTCCAGTCCCGCACCTCTAGGATGTATCAGAGCAGTTAAACTAATGGGAGGGACCCGCACAACCAGCCTGAAGCACTGCCGATCTGAAACAAGCGTTCCCCGCCGCCTGGACATCCAGGCGAAAATGTTCAGATAAACTATGCCACCCTACAGATCTTCTCCAGCAGAACTAAACTATGCTCTGCTCAGTTGGCTGCCTGAGCCCTCGTAGAATGCGTCTGCAACCCTGCCGACACTGCTCTACCATTCAAGATGTATGCAGGCGTGATTGCCTCACTGATCCATCTGGAAATGGAGGCTGAGCTGCTGCCTCACTTTTGCACAACCCACCAAACAGAACCAACAGACAGTCCGATCTCCGAAAAGACGAAGCTCTTTTCACATACCTTCGCATCCAAGTGGCACAGCTGTGGAGTGGCAGAGCCCATATCTGCTCTCACACACATCCGAGCTCACTAGAGCCGGTAAGGAAACGGCCTGATTTAAATGAAATGCTCACACCACCTTGGGCAAAACTGAAGGTACTGGGCGAAGGACCACTTTCTCCTTGGAGAAGGAAAGGAATGGCTCCTGGCATGACAGGGTCCAAAGCGCTGAAATCCTGCATGCCGAGCAAATCGCCACAAGGAATACCATTTTCAGAGTCAAATCCTTCAAGAAAGCTAGACTCAATGGCTCAAAGGGTTCCCCAGACAGCACCGTCAGCACTAAAATTGAGATTCCAAGGCGGTACCACTGTCCTTTTTGGCAGACGGAGGGGGGTCACCGCCCCTAGAAAGCTCAGCCCATCTCGGTGTGTACCCAACGGCACCCGGTGGACTTTCCCCGCAATAACCGGAAATCGCCGCCAGTTGCACCCTCAAGGAACTGGCAGCTAGACCCTTATAAAAACCAGACTGCAAGAACGCCAAGATGTCCGGAACGGAGGCAGTGGAAGGGTGCGCCTGCCTCTCTCCGCACCATGATTCAAAGATGCGCCCTACACAGATGTACGCCAGGTTCGTAAACCACCTCTCGGCCTGTAGCAAGGTCGCTATCCCCGAGCCTGATTATCTTTTCTTCTTCAACTTCGCCCTTTCAAGAGCCATGCCGTAAGCGAAAATTGATCCACCTGGGGTATACGAAGAGGCTCCTGTGTCAAGAGGTCATTTCAACCGGAAGCCACCACAGTCAATCCGCCAGTATCAGAATCAGGTCAGCATACCACTGGCACCCCGGCCAGTCTGGTGTCACCAGAATCACAAATCTCCGGTGCACCTCTAGCCATTGCACTAACGGGCCTATAAGCACCCAAAGGGAAAAACAGAGAAGACCCTCTTCGAACCACTGCTGAATTAGAGCATCCAGGCCCTTGGACTTCCTCTCTTCTTCTGCTGAAAAACTGGCAGGCCTTGGCAGACTCAAACATTAACATTAGGTCCATGACCGGTGTGACCCATCGGCGGACCACCTGCTCAAACACTTCCTGATTGAGCTGCCACTCTCTGGGGTCCATGCAAACTTGGCTGATGTAGGCTGCCGTCACACTGTCAACTCCTGCTACGTGTGCTGCCGATAACACCTGGAGACGAATCACTGCCCATGCGAACAGCTTCTCGGCCTCCTCCTCCAGGGCTGCACTGCCTGTGCTCCATGCCGGTTTATGTAAGCCACCGTGGTCACATTGTCCGAGAGGACTTGGACAACCTTCCCCTGCAACCATGGATTGAAACTTTCTAGCACCAAGGTCACCGCTAGCATCTCGAGCCTGCTCATCGAACACAGGGCCTCCTGTGGACTCTTGTCCCTGAACAAAGCGTCTTTCGCAATGGGCTCTCCAACCTGACAGGCTGGCATCGGTCATCAGAGGAGCCCACACTGGGGACTCCTTCCAGGCTCCTCACATGCAGCCATCAACTGAGGGCTCTCCTGGCGCTTCATGGGCAGGGGAGTAGTTGGGTCAGGAGTTGACTCTGATGGGACCATCGACTGAGCAGAGCCCTCTGCAGCAGTTGCATGTGTGCCCTTGCCCATGGGACTACCTCAAGAGTGGCCACCATGGTCCCCAGAACCTGCAAATGCCGCCACTCTGATGGTCTTGCCATCTTCAGGACCTGCCATATCCACTGTCGTAGCCTCCTGCGCCCGGCGAACCAGCAGGAAAATCCTGCCCACCAGGTATCAAAGCACGCTCTCAAACACTCTAGCTCCTGGGCCGGCCGTAACTGACTCTTGGCCAGGTTGACCCCAACTGAGACTTTGAAGGAATCTCCCACCCGCGCTGTTGCACTTTTTGCTATTGTCCCTGGACTTTTCCTGGACCAGCCAATCGTCTAGGTATGGGTGGACGAGAACCCCTTCCTTGTGGAGAACTGTCGCCACCAACACCATGACCTTGGTGAAGGTGGTCGCCAGACCGAAGGGCAACGCTTGAAACTTTCAATGGTCCCTTGGCACCGCAAAGCGGAGAAACTGCCGAGTGCAGATACACATCTGCGAGATCGAGAGTCGCCCAAAAAGCGTAGTTACTCACCTGTAACAGGTGTTCTCCAGGAGCAGCAGGAATCAGTCCTCACTTATGGGTGACGTCGGCGCCGACGGAGCCCTCGCGGAGCAATTTTCCCCAGCTTTCAAAGAAAGCCTTTGGGAATTGCAGCACGCATGCGCGGTCCTCTTCCCGCCCAAGGGTGCCATCTTAGCCAGTCAGATGACATAGCTAAAAAAGACAGCATAAAAATTTGCAAAAAAACTAAAGCAGACGATTGCAACTCCAAGGGGAGGAGGGAGGGTTGTGAGGACTGATTCCTGCTGCTCCTGGAGAACACCTGTTACAGGTGAGTAACTACGCTTTCTCCAGGACCAAGCAGGAAGTCAGTCCTCACTTATGGGACTCCCAAGTTTAAGGCTACCGGAGACCCTAAGCACAAAAAACAGCTCCCTCTAGCTCAGCAGCACAGAAGGAAAGAATCTTCGCTGAATTATTACCCACCGGTAGCCCACATCCGGGATGGAGGGTAGGAGTTGCTCAGACCTCAAAGAGATTACGGAGGACTGCCTGTCCGAAAGCACTGTCCCTGCGGGACTCCCTCTCGAGACAGTAATGGACCGCAAAAGTCTGGCTCGAAGACCAAGTAGCGGCCCGGCAGATGTCTGCCAGCGGAACAGAGCGGAGGAAAGCCACTGACGTAGCTTTAGCCCGAACGCAATGAGCCGTGACTCGACCTTCCAAGGAGAGTCCGGCTGCCCCATAAGCCCAAGAGATACAGTCCGCAACCCAGATGGACAGAGTACGCTTGGAGACCGGGAGCCCCAATTTATTGGGGTCAAAAGACACAAAAAGCTGAGCAGCTTTACGGTGCTCCCGCGTACGGTCAAGGTAGAAGTTCAATGCCCTTCTACAGTCCAGGGTATGGAGGACCGTTTCAGCTCGGCTGGAGTGTGGTCTGGGAAAGAAGGTTGGAAGTACCACCTCCTGATTGATATGAAAAGGGGATACCACTTTTGGAAGAAATTTTGGGTGAGTCCGTAGGACTACCCTATTTTTGTAGAACCGAGTGTAAGGGGGATCAGACACGAGGGCCTGCAATTCACTTACGCGTCTAGCGGAAGTGAGGGCTATCAAGAACAATGTTTTCCAAGAAAGAAAACGGAGAGAACAGGTAGCCATAGGTTCAAAAGGCGGACAGGTGATCCGCTGTAAAACTACATTCAGGTCCCAGTCAGGCGCTGGCGGGTGCAGAGGTGGTTTAAGTAGAAGGAGACCTCGGAGAAACCTCGCTACGAGAGGGTCGTTGGAAAGAGGTCTGCCGTCCACCGGCACATGATGTGCTGAAAGAGCACTGAGGTGAACTTTGACGGAGTTGGACTTAAGTCCCAGATTAGAGAGGTATAGCAAGTACTGCAAGATCACCGACACCGGGCAGGAGAAGGGATCCTGAGACTGTTGGGTACACCAAACGGAAAAACGACGCCATTTAAGGGCGTAGCATTTGCGGGTAGAAGGTCGTCGTGAAGCTAAGACGACCTCCTCCACCTCTGCCGGCAGGAGAAGGGGAGCAAGGACTACCCTCTCAGCAGCCAGGCCATTAGGTTGAGAGACCTGAGGTTGGGGTGTAGCAGAGACCCCTGATCCTGAGTGAGGAGATCCGGTTGTAACCCCAGAGGGAATGGATCCTCTACCGCTAGTTGCAGCAGGAGTGGAAACCACGGCTGTCTGGGCCAGCGAGGGGCCACCAGGATCATGAAGGCTTTGTCTCGGAGAACCTTGAAAAGAGTCCGGGAGACTAGCGGGATGGGAGGGAAAGCGTACAGAAGGCTCCCCGACCATGAGAGTAGAAAAGCGTCCGCCGCAACTCGAAGGGGGTGTGGCTGACGAGAGCAGAAGCGAGGAAGTTGCCGGTTGTGAGGACTGGCAAAGAGATCCATCGTGGGGAGGCCCCACTTTAGAAAGAGTTTCTGAACTACAAAGGGATCCAGGCGCCACTCGTGCGGCTGGAGGATCCTGCTGAGTTTGTCCGCCAGGCAATTTTCTTGGCCTGGGAGATAAACTGCCTTGAGAAGAATGCCGTGACTGACGGCCCAAGAGCAGAGCTTGCTTGCTTCCCGACAGAGAAGGAAGGAGCCCGTGCCCCCCTGCTTGTTCACGTAGAACATGGCAACTTGATTGTCCGTCTGGACAAGGACGGACTGGCGAGAGGTCAGGTGGGAGAAGGCCCTGAGAGCCAAGCGGATCGCTCTGAGCTCCAGGAAGTTGATCTGCTGAGCAGACTCCCACGTGTTCCAGAGACCTTGAGTACATGCCCCTTGGCAATGTGCTCCCCAGCCCAGGAGGGATGCATCTGTCGTCAGCACCCGGGCCGGCTGAGGTGGCTGAAAAGGCATGCCGAGCACTAGGTTCGGCCGATGAAGCCACCACTGAAGAGACGAGGCCAGCGGCTCGGAGACGCGCACTAGGTCCGCTAGGCCGCCTGTGGCCTGTTGCCACTGCTTGCGGAGACACCATTGAGCCGGCCGCATATTCAGGCGGGCATTGGGGGTCACATGGACGGTGGAAGCCATATGGCCGAGTAGTCTCAGGAAGCGCCTGGCGGAGACCAGGGGCTGGCTGCGAAAACGGTCGGCTAGGTCCATGAGCCGTTGAGCCCTGTCGAGCGGTAGGAACGCTCGTGCCTGAGGAGTGTGCAGCCTTGCGCCGATGAACTCGAGATCCTGTAAGGGGAGCAAAGTGGACTTTGCGAAGTTTATAACAAAGCCCAAGTGCTGCAGAAGAGTCACCGTGCGGCGTGTGGCGTTGGTGACCTCCGGAGCGGACGCTGCTCTGATGAGCCAGTCGTCGAGGTACGGAAAGACATAGAGGCCGTGAAGCCGGAGATGGGCCGCCACCACCGCGAGGCATTTTGTGAAGACCCGCGGTGCGGAGGACAGGCCAAAGGGCAGTATTCTGTACTGGTAATGATTTCCTGCCACCACAAACCTTAGGTATTGGCGGTGGCTTGGGTGGATGAGGATGTGTGTGTAGGCATCCTTTAGATCCAAGGAGCATAGCCAATCTCCCTGCTGGAGGTAGGGCAGAAGGATTCCAAGGGTAAGCATCTTGAACTTCTCCCGCACAAGGAACTTGTTGAGGTTGCGCAAGCCCAGGATGGGTCTGAGGCCCCCTGTCCGCTTTGGTACTAGAAAGTACCTGGAATAAAAGCCTGGACCCCTCAGGTGGTGGGGCACCGGTTCCACCGCCTGTTCCTGCAGAAGACCCGCTAACTCCTGAAGGAGTAGTTCCCTGTGCAGAGGGGGTCGTGGAGGTTCTCCCGGAAAGTAGGAGGGAGGGATCTGGTGGAAGTGGAGAAGATATCCTTCTCTCACGACCTGAAGCACCCAGGCATCCGAGGTGATGCCGGACCACCTGTGGGCGAAGTGAACCAGCCGGCCTCCGGTGCTGGGAGGAACCAGCGGGGGGGGAGAGGCTATGCTTAAGGAGTCAAAAGCCCCCACCCTGCTGAGCAGGGGCTGGTGGCGCAGGCTTGGGGTCTTGCTGCCTACGGGACCCGTTACCCCGTCCCTTGGCCTGCTGGCCCTGTTGGGGAGCTGCAGGGGCCTGATAATGGGGGTATTGTTTGTAGGCAGCCGCCTTCCTCGGGTAAAAGGACTTCTTTCCCGAGCCCTTCTTTTTCTGGGAAGGGGCGGAGGTCTTCCTAGAAAGCCTAATCCTGGTGAGAGTCTCCGTCTCAATTTGTGCAGCCTTATCAGCCATGGGCTTGCCAAAGAGGTTTTCGCCTCGGCAGGGGACATCGACCAACTTGTCCTGCACCCAGGGCTCAAGGTCAGACGACTGAAGCCAAGCCTGTCGGCGGGCACCGATGCCGGCTGCGGCCACTCGAGCCGATGCTTCAAAGCCATCATAGGCTGCTCGGGATATGAACTTTGAGCATTCCCGAATGCCAGTGGACAAGGCCAGGAACCTCCGCAAGGGTTCCTCGGACAAACCAGCGGAGAATCCGGCTAGCTCTTTAGCCAGGTCTCGGAGATACATGCCCATGTATAGCTGGTAGGTCTGGACACGACACGCAAGCATAGAGCCCTGGAAACACTTCTTACCAAGGCCATCCAGGTTACGGGCCTCCCTGCCAGGAGGCACCGAGGAGTGCATCTTCTGGCTCTTAAGACGATGCATGGCCGATTCCACTACCATGGAATGGTGTGGTAGCTGTGCTTTTTGGAAGCCAGGGCTCTTGCGGACTCGATAGATAGAATCGACCCGCTTGCTCAGGACCGGCGAGGTGGCCGGACTCTCCCACATGCGGAAGAGTAGTCGTTCCAGCATGGGAGGAACCGGTACAGTAAAGTGTTCCCTGGCGGGAGAGTCATACTGGAGGGCGTCGAGCTCTTCGGCTCGAGGCTCCTCCTCGGGGTCCGCAGGGAAGGCCAAAGCCTTGGCCATATCCCTGACGAAGTCCGAGAACCGGGCGTCCTCCGGGGGGGACTGCTTCCGAGGTTCGGACTCCGGTGAGTCCGAGGGGACACACCGAGTCCGGAAAGAATCAGGCGACTCTTCCTCCTCAGACTCCCAGACCGACTCCGACGAGGACTCGGTGGGGTCGGCCCGGGCAGGGCGCGGCGCCTGCCGCCCCGACGCCGAGGGTGTCGGCGTCGGCGATCTCGGTCCCGAACGGGAGGCCGAGGGTGACCTCGACCGAGGATCGACTCGAGTTCGCATCGACTCGAGGATCGGCTCGGTCTCCGGGGTCGACTTAGACGTCGACGTCCCGGCGGTCGGGGCAGCGGCACCAGCGAAGCCAGCGAGCAGTGCCCGCTGCTGGTCCATGAAGGCAGACAGTCTGCTCTCCAAGGCCGTCAACCTGAGTCCGAGCTCAGGTGACCCAGCAGCCCCCGACTCGGGCCCCGACGGCGTCGGGCCCGACGTCGGCTGTCGCGGAGGCGAGTCCAGGAGGACCACAGGACTTACCCGAGCAGGCAGCTCCGACTCCAGGCGAGGTCGCTTCGTGAGGTGCTCCTTCTCCAAGGACCCGGGACGGCTATCGGGGCTATGCGACCTGGCCCTCGCGGAGCCAGGAGCGTCCACCGACGCCGCCCTCGCGGGTTTCACCTTACGCCGATGGTCCCCGGAGGGAGAACCCCTGTCGGAGGAACTCCGGCGACGGTCCGAGCTGGAACCTTTGGACGCGGAGGCCTCCGACGAGGTCCGGGTACGGCTGGGGTCAGCGAAGATCCTATCCCGCTGATGCCGCCGACTTCTCAACGCTTTGGAGGACATTTTGCCGCAGGGCCCACAGATCATTTCTTCATGATCCGGGCCCAGGCAGCGGAGGCAAAAGTCGTGTGTGTCAGTCCGTGACATATTTCGGTCTCACTGACCACACCGCTTGAAACCACTGGCAGCCATCGGGGGAAAAAGGGCCCCGGCGAGGTCAAAGGACCGGGCTGCCAGGGAAAAACCGAAAACGAAAGCTGACTAAGTCAGAAAAACCGAAAAGAAGAAGAGGACTCGTGACCGGCGTCGCGAGTCCGGGCGGGAAAAAGACCGGCGTCGAACCGAAGGAAAAGAAAAGGATAAATTATGAAGAAATATCAACTTTTTCGCGGGGACACGACGGGTACGTCTGTAGGGCTCCGCGGAAAAAAGAAGACTGGCTAAGATGGCACCCTTGGGCGGGAAGAGGACCGCGCATACGCGCTGCAATTCCCAAAGGCTTTCTTTGAAAGCTGGGGAAAATTGCTCCGCGAGGGCTCCGTCGGCGCCGACGTCACCCATAAGTGAGGACCGACTTCCTGCTTGGTCCTGGAGAATCTCTGCTTCCTACCGTCATTATTACTGTGAAAATGCGGCACTTGCAGACCGCAGTTCATGCCCTCGAAGCCGAGAATTGGGAGAAATGAATCTTCCATTTGGGCACCATGAAATATATGAAGCATCGACTGCAGACGTACTGGTCTCGAGGAACCAGTTCCACAGCTCTCAGCTGCAGGAGACAAGGTCTCTCTGACTGCTGCCAACACCGCTGCGCCCACTTTGGGTGATCAAAGTAGCTCATTCTTGCTCCAGCAGCAGGTATAGGCGCGTCATGGATTGCAACTCTTTAAGGCCAACCTCCGGCAGATCCCTCTTATCCTGGATCATGTGTCCTACTACTCCATTTACTGGTAAGACTTTCTGCGATTTCCGTATGCCAGGAACAGCGGATCTTAGAGCGCCTCTTCCTCTGCCAGGAGGTTAGCAGGCATATTCAGGGCCTTGAGGGTCTCCAAGGTACACATAGAATGTGAGCCCTTTGGGGACAAGGAATTGTATCAGTACTCGCTTGTAGCGATTGTAAGCCACCCTGATGGCCTTCGGCCTGGGCAGCATATCGAGAAATTGCATAAACATAAGCATAAAGATGAGCACTGGTAGCTCCTCCCAGCGGAAAACCCGAACAATCTGGGCATGATCCTCCTGTTCTAGGCTCTCTCCTTCTTCCAACTCCTCCTGTAGATCTAGCTCCATGTCAAGGCCTTCCCCATCCGGCCACTCCGACAACAGCGATGGCTGCCACTCCTCTAAGTCTCTAGCCCACTTAGACGCCACTGCTCCTGACTCGTGCTTTTTTGCATCTGACATCCACTTAGCCCTGTGTTCTGGGGGTGAGAAGCCACTTGGTAGGCAAAACGCCTTCTGCAAAAGCAAGAAAAACTCCGGTGAGAACTCCCCCAGGAGCCCTACTGCTCCCTGGGCTCAAGGGGTGAATGGTCCGGGCATCGTGCAGGGACCAGGGGCCGGATCCATTGAAGGTAACATGGCGCCCCCCGCCCCCAGGGTCTCTTGCAACCGGGAGGGACTCTCCTGCCTCATCTCATCCTGCAGGTCCTGCTCCCATGACAGCTTCTTGCATGCAGTTTAGGCAGACCCCTGCCTCCGAGACCACACCACATCGGGGACTGCTTATCTTGAGGATTTTTAGATTGCGCTGCATTATTGTATCTTAAAAATATGAAATGGACCTTGCCCTGATCCAATCAATCAAACTGACACATTCTCCGAATAAAGTTTACGTTTTTCTTCTAATGCTACAAATGGCTATAAAGGAGTACAGTTTCCTTACAAGCAATATTACAGATTTAATAGGTACATAATCTGGGCTAAGTAACAAGAGATGATCATGTCAGGTTACTCACTGACCATAGACAGATGGAAGGATTTCATTTGCATCCAATCCACTGACTGACTATCTTTCAAATTACATTTATTTATTTTTTATTTATTTAGACAGTTTTGTATACCGCCTTATCCTTCAATCAAAGCGGTCACAACACAATTGGGGGATACATTTAACACACGGGGATATGAGACACATACACTAATACTTACAGGGAACATGGGCAATGGAGGGTTAAGTGGCTTGCCCAAGACCACAAGGAGCATCTGTGGGAATAGAAACCCCAGTCCTTCCGGCCCAAGGTTGCTGTCCTCTAGTGGGATTTGAACCTCTGACCTTCCGGCCTGAAGTACCTTGCCCCAACCACTAGGCTACTCCTCCCTCCCTACATACATTTCTTGTATGCAGGTACTTCCTGTTTTCCCCAGAGCTGTAGCTGCTACAAACCTATATGCAAAAAACAACCTAACGAAAAATCTCTACACTATAAATCCCAAAACCAAAAAGTAGAGTGTCTAAAAGCTGACGTGTATGTGTGTAATAATAATGTCGGAAGCGTAGCCTTAAGGCACTATACACAGAGGTGTATAGTGCCTCAAGGCTACGCTTCCAACATTATTATTACACACATACACGTCAGCTTTTAGACACTCTTTTTGCTTTTTTTGACAAACCTATATGCAGCACCTCTTTTTTTTCTCTTTTTTATAACTTATCTTTATTTCTGTCTCTGACTTTTTAATCTGACCCTTCTCAGGAGAAAGCAACAAAGTGCCAGTTACATCACCTGACCCAGCACAACAACCCTCGAAAATCCGCCCAACAACAAACAATGGCCTATCTGATTAGGCCTTTCTCACATGTCTGCATCAAGTCATTGTGCACTGAATCAGTTTTGAGCTGTATAACACAAGGAATGCATAAGGATTAAGTGGGGTTCACGCCCCTTGATACCATCCTATACCAGGCACTGCGGTCTGGCCGGCATGGTTGGAAGGGCTGGGGCACTCCCCAGGAATGCCCTCAATCTGTACCCGGGTAGGTAAAAGGATCCCCAGCACAGTACACCTCCACAGACTCAGGCACAGAGCACTAGAGTACTTAAACTAAACTAAAATAAAACCAAACCAAAATCTAATTAACTGAAACTGAAATTAAAAAGAAACTGCAAATGGCCCCTAGGAAGAGGCTGCTCTGTACTGCTTTATTCTCCGGTGGCTACCTCTCCCAGGCACCCAAAACACAGCAGGGGGTTAAACACATGCGGGCCTGAATAAGAAGAAATCGTGCCTAAATGCAGCAGGGCGAGTTTCCCACAACGCTGCAGGCCGCTCTCTGTCTCCTCGTGTTCTGGCGGTTGTTAGGGGTTCCTGCTGTCCTCCCCCCCCCCCCTGCCACTCTTACCTTGGAGCCTCTTTGCTGCATGGCTTTTCTACCCCTCGCGCTCAGCCTTCCTTCCCGGATTCGGCACTAAGGAGGGTGACGTGGGGCTGCCAGCTTTCACTCCTGTCAAGCAACTGCAGCCCCTGCAGCAGTTCGTCACCCGATAATGAGTTCGGGAGCAGCCAGAAGTCTGGAGGGAGGGGGGGGAGGGAAGAAGAAGAAATATCCTCCCCTCAGCCCTGTCGTCCCCCGGGGTCTCTGTTCCTTCTGATTTTTTTTTACACTTCTGCCTTTAAAAAACAAAGAAACCTGCACCTTAACAGGGGAAATAAAAGCAAACTCTAACTAAACCTATCTCCTTAGTTGTCTCTTCAGTAAATCCAGCACCCTGGCTCACAACCTCCTCCAGCTGCTTGGAGACTGAGCTTACTGGGGCTGGTGGGCAGTGCCAGCTGCATATGTACATTAGTGTCATCAAAAAGATGACATGATCAGTCTCCAAGCTGCTGGAGGAAGTGCACTACCCAGAGGTGCGGGACTGGACTGGAGGGACGATAAGAAACAGCCATCACCTGAGCATCAATCTGGGGCAACCGTATCTAGGCAGACCTTCCCAAGGAAGGTGCAGAGCTGACTCATGAGTCTGGTCCCTTTTCAGCAGAGTGGAGAGCGAGCCCCATTACGTGCATATCATGTTCTTCAAGATCTCCAAAATGAGTTTGTCTTTTTCACTCATGAAATCACCAGCTGATCTCCTAGGACGCAAGGCAGATCATTAATAACAGGAAAGCTGAGTGTAACACTCCGAATCCATTCTCTTCCAGGAGCACTTTTGCAAGGAGACCCATACAGGAGCCCAACCTCCTGCAACGCGGCTTTCCTCTAAGTGAGAAGAGAAAAAACAAGAGGGCCCCAAGGCTGATGAGTCCAAATCACCCTGCCAGAAAGTACCATGCCTGCAAAAGAAGGAAAATAATTCTGGAAAAGATACGCCAGAGGATGGCAACTGACTGGCAGCCTTGGCCATTCCCAAAGCAAGAGGCAGGCTGGCCAGTCCCTGGAGAATCCCACTGGGAATGTGTTGTCAGGCTGATCTCCAAAAGAACAGGCAAAGGAATTCAGAACTGGGGCTCTGTCTTACTCCAGCTGACCCTATTACCGCCTGCAGAGCTGAAGAGGCAGAAGAAAAGTCCATGTCCATCAAATATAAAAGGATTCCTCCAAAAGAGCAAGCAGAAGCCTCCTTGCCAAGTTGCAAAGAGAGGGCAGAAAGGCAACCGCCAATCACACAGAGTGGATTCCCGAAGCATATTCTTCCATCCAACCAAGGCACGCTGGAGGGTAAGACACGTTAACAGCGCACATTCTGGAAGCACAGAGCTACCGCACATTGTGGAGATAATGCTCAGAAGTGCGCATTCATGACATGTGATGAAGGCATGCACTCACAGCATGCAACAAGCACATAGATACCACATGTACCAACATGAGCAGGGAGGATATGGGTTAAAGCACAGCCAAACGCCGGTAACACATGCATACAATGCTAGCACGAGGCAGGAACCTGTGGGAAATAAAGAGCATGAATACCAACAGTTCCAATCCCTCACCCGACAAAAGCCACAATAAATGGCAGAAATCAGGGGGCCCCCCTAGACAATACTGAAGAGAAATTTGGCATGGAAAAAGGAACTTAAATCTGGTACTCTTCCCTGGGGAGCCCAAGCAGCAATGGTGCTGGGCTCAATGCTGCTTCCCTTTTGCCAAGATGCAGCCAAATACTGTACCTCAATCTTCATCCCATCTTCGGAAGAGAGCCGGGGAAGGGGGCACTAAGGCTGTGCTAGGCTCATCGCCCTGATCCAACAATTCTGACTGTTCAACAGATCCTTAGCAGGATGACGAGGAACCTGAACAGACACCCCTTCTCCTTTGGAAAACCCAGGAGGGCACCTCTCTTGTCAAGCTCAAGTGAGAAGTCACCCCTAAGAGCAGTTATTAACAAGCTAAATCAAATTTTCCTCAAAGTTTTCAGAGCTACTCAGATATGTCCACATTCTGCTGGAGTCAGAAAAATAGAGAAATTAGACTTACCTGCCAATTGTTGTTCCTTGAGGAACACCAATCCAGTCCCACAACTCTGGGTAGTGTATCTCTTCTAGCAGCTTGGAGACTGAGCATGCCATCTTTTTGGATGACACCAGTGTACTTATGCAACTGGCACCACCTACCAGCCTCAGTATCTATTGACAAAGCAGACTCACAGGAGCAACAAATAAGTAGTTAAATATGCAACAAACACTTCTATGCCTAAATAAACTAGTACCCCCCCCCCCCTCCAGGATGAGGAGGCCTACCTATTGAGCGCTTGAGCAATTACAACCAGCGGAGAGCAAGCGACCGACAGCTCTTCCGGTCCACCATCCACCCTCCCCCCGCAAAAGTGTAGTTACTCACCTGTAACAGGTGTTCTCCGGGGACAGCAGGAATCAGTCCTCACATATGGGTTACGTTGGCGCCGACAGAGCCCGCACAGAACAAATACCCAGCTTTCAAAGAAAGCGTTTGGGAGTTGCCTCCATGCATGTGTGATCCACTTCCTGCCCAAAGAGGCCATCTTGCTCAGTCAGATGACATAGCTAAAGACGGCAAAAAGAACAAATAGTAATATAGGAGGACTGCAACTCCAAGGGGAAGAGGGAGGGTTGTGAAGACTCCAGGAACAAGCAGGAAGTAAGTCCTCACATATGGGACTCTCCAGCTACAGGCGGCTACCACGAACCCATAGCTAAAAAGAAAAATGCTTCCTCATCGAGAGCCGCAAGCAACTGCAGCAGAAACACTCAATCTGAGAAGGAATTAGCACTCCGGTAGCCTGAACACAGAAGGGTCGGAGGGCAGGAGTTGCCAAGACCTCGGAAAGGTTACGGAGTACGGCTTGGCCAAAAGCACTGTCCCGTTGGGACTCCCTATCCAGGCAGTAGTGAGCTGCAAAGGTATGCACCGAAGACCAGGTGGCGGCTCGGCAGATGTCTGCCAGAGGAACAGAGCATAAATGAGCCACAGAGATTGCCATGGCCCGGACCTTGTGAGCCATGACATGGCCTTCCAAAGGGAGTTTCGCTTCCTCATAGGTCCGGGCGATGCAGTCCGCCACCCACGTGGACAGCGTGCGTTTAGTCACTGCTTGCCCCAGCTTGCTGGGGTCGTAGGAAACAAAAAGCTGTGAAGCTTTTCGGTGGTCTCAGGTATGCTGAATATAGAAAGATAAAGCCCTCCTACAGTCTAGGGTATGGAGGGCGGCCTCAACGTGACCGGCATGCGGTCTAGGAAAAAAAGGTAGGGAAAACCACCTCCTGATTGAGGTGGAAAGGAGACACTACCTTCGGAAGAAACTTGTGGTGTGTGCGAAGCACCACCCTATTCTTGTAGAACCTGGTATAAAGCCCCTCTGCCATGAGGGCCTGAAGCTCGCTCACTCTTCGAGCGGAGGTGAGAGTAACGAGGAACACCACCTTCCATGAGAGGTAGCGAAGATGACACATAGCCAATGGTTCAAAGGGCGGCAAAGTGAGCCGTCCCAATACTACACTGAGATCCCATTCGGGCACCGGAGGGCAGACCGGGGGATTAGAAAGGAGAAGACCCCTGAGGAGTCGGGAGACTGTCGGGTGTGCCGAGAGGCTTCCCATCTATCAGAAGATGGTTGGCCACGAGGGCACTGAGGTGTACTCTGACTGAGTTGGATTTGAGCCCCGAGACAGAGAGATGGAGGAGGTATTTCAATACTAAGGCCACCGGGCAGGAGAAAAGATCGGCTTCATGAGCCACACACCAGAGCGCAAACCTGCGCCACTTAAAAGCATACGCCCTCCCGGTAGATGTCTTGCAGGAAGCCAGCAGGACATCCTCTACCTCCCTCGGGAGTAGGGAGCGGAACTAGCGTGACCCTCTCAACAGCCACACCGTCAGCGATAAGGAGCTGGGGTTGGGGTGCAGAAGAAAGCTCCCCTCCTGGGAGAGGAGCCGTGAGCCTGTCCCCAGAGGGTAGGAGTCTCTCCTGCAAGATGCAGGAGGACCGGGAACCACGGTTGTTGGGGCCACCGTGGGGCTATCAATATGACTAAGGCTCTGTCGCGGAGAATGTTGAACAGGGTCTTGGCGATCAGAGGTGTCGGGGGAAATGCATAAAGGAGGCCCTCCGACCATGATATCAGAAAGGCGTGGGTGGCCACCCTGTTGGGGTGTGGCTGCCGGGAACAGAAATGGGGCAACTGGAAATTGTCAGGGCTGGCGAAGAGGTCCAGACTCGGGTACTCCCAGATCCGAAACAGCCTGTGACCACTTTGGGGTCCAGACACCATTCGTGGGGCTGGAGCAGTCTGCTGAACCTGTCGGCTAACCAATTGCTGTGTCCCAGCAGGTACACCACCTTGAGGAGAAAGCCGTGTTGGACTGCGAATGAGCACAGGTCCAGCGCTTCTCAGCAGAGGACACGTGATCCCGTGCCTCCGTTTGTTCACATAGAACATGGCGGCCTGATTGTCGGTCTGGACCAGGACAAAGCTGTGGCTCAGGAATCTCCGGAATGCCCTCAGGGCAAGTCGGATCGCACACAGTTCCAACAAATTGATCTGTTGGGCACTCTCCTCTGAAGACCAGACGCCCTGGGTGCGGAACCCCTGGCAATGGGCTCCCCAGCCCAGCAAGGAGGCGTCCGTGGTGAGAACCCTCGAGGACTGAGGGTTTTGAAAGGGCATTCCTGCTTGCAAGTAGCGGGGGAACTGCCACCAGTTTAGGGACCGCACCAAGCGCCTGGTGACTCCGATCTTGTCCTGGAGATGCCCCGTCGCTTGAGACCATTGGTCGCTGAGGCACCACTGTGGGATCCGCATGTGTAGACGGGCATCTGGGGTGACATGGACTGTGGAGGCCATGTGCCCGAGGAGGCGCAACAGGAGTCCAGCCGGTACCGAAGAGTGGCGCTCTACCCTCCTGGCCAGTGCCATCAGCCGGTTGATTGTCTGCAGGGAGGAAGGCTTTGGCTGGGAGCGTACTGATCCTTGCCCCGATGAATTCCAGCTCCTGAGAAGGTTTCAGGCTGGACCTCAGGTAGTTTATCACAAAGTCCAAGTGATGAAGGACCTGGATGATGCGTGCTGCGGCCTGCTGCACCTCGGGGGGCTGAGGTGCCCCTGACAAGCCAGTCGTCGAGGTAGGGGAAAACAAAAATCCCCTGAAGTCTGAGAAAGGTGGCAACCACCGCTAGGCACTTTGTGAATACCCTGGGAGCCAAGGCGAGGCCGAAGGGCAGCACCCGGTACTGGAAGTGAAGGCCCCCTACTACAAACCGTAGGTATTGCCTGTGGTTTGGGTGTATTAGGATATGAGTATAAGCATCCTTTAGGTCTAAAGAGCATAACCAGTCTCCCTGGCGGAGGTAAGGCAGCAAAGTTCCAAGGGAGAGCATCCTGAACTTCTCCTGCACTAGGAATTTGTTGAGGTTGCAGAGGTCGAGAATGGGCCTGAGGCCCCCTGACCTTTTTGGTATGAGGAAGTAGGTGGAATAAAACCCCTTGCTCCTGAGATGATGAGGCACTGGTTCTACCGCTCTGTCCTTGATAAGACTCGCCAATTCCTTCAGGAGAAGGTCCCAGTGGAGGGGAGTCCGGGAGGGTTCTCCCGGAAAGAAGTGCGGGGGCACCTCAACTAGGCGAAGGAGGTAATCCTCCTTGACTAACTGTAGGGCCCAAGCATCTGTGGTGACGGTTCCCCACCTGTGGGCAAACAGAGAGAGACGACCTCCGGTAGGCTGCCTGGCTTCGCTGGGGAAAAGGGCCATGCTTTAAGTCAAAAGCTTCCCCCGGGTTGAGCTGGGGACGAAGCTTGGGGCTTCAGGGCCTTCTGCTTACGGGGACCATCCCCCTGCCTTTTGGCCTGCTGTCCCTGTTGGGGCGGCGGGGGTTTGATAAGGAGGGTAGTTCCGTAAGGTGCAGATTTTCCCTGGTAGAAGGGCTTTTTCCCCCCGAGCCCTTCTTTTGGAAAGGGCCCAAGGTCTTCTTAGAGAGCCTAATTCGTGTCATGAACTCGGTCTCCAGCTCAGCGGCCTTTTCGGTCATGGGCTTGCTGAAAAAGTTCTCCCCTTTAGAGGGATCATCAATCAACTTGTCCTGTACCCATTGCTTTAGGTCAGAGGACTGCAGCCAGGCTTGGCGGCGTGCACCAATGCCTGCCCCAGCCACTCTGGCTGCTGACTCAAACCCATCATAAGCCGCTCAGGATATGAATTTAGAGCATTCCCCAATGGCCTTAGATAGGCCCCTGAAGTGCTGCAGGGGCTCCTCAGAGAGGCCGGCCGAAAATTTAGCGATCTCCTTTGTTAGATCTCTTAGGTACCTGCCTATGTACAGCTGGTAGGCTTGAATGCGGCTGTTCAGCATCGCGCCCTGGTAGCATTTTCTGCCAAGGGCATGGGCCTCCCTGTCGGGTGGCACCGAAAAGTGCATCTTTTGGCTTTTTAACTGGCGCATGGCCGATTCTATGACCATGGAATTATTGGCAATTGAGACTTTTGGAACCCAGGGCTCCGATAGACTCGGTACATCGAGTCGAGCCGCTTACTAACCACCGGCGTCGACGCCAGTGTCTCTCACATGCAGAGCATAAGGCACTCCAGGATGGGGGAATGGGCATCGTCAGGGTTTCCCTAGGAGGGGCCTCATATTGGAGGATCTCAAGTTCATCTGCTCGAGGGTCCTCCTCCGCTTCCGTTGGGAAAGCCAAAACTCTGGACATATCCCGAACGAAGTCACAGATGGCCATGTCCTCGGGGGGAGACATTTTTTGAGGGTCCGACCCCGGTGAATCGGAGGGGATATCCCTGTGTAGGCGAGTGTCCGGAGACACCTCGTCTCCTGACTCCCAGACGGAGTCATCCGAGTAGGATAAGTGACAGTCATCCGGCCCGAGGGGTCGGGCTGCTACGGTGCAAGTTGACTAGCCGGTGATGATCTCCACCCCAAAGAGCGGGAGATCAAGCAGGATCTTGGCCGGGGATCCTCTCAGGCCTGAAAGCTTTCATGGATCGGCAAGGCCTCCGAGGTCGACTTCATCGTCAAGTCCCCAGTGGTCAGGGCAGAGGAACCAGACATACCGGACACTATTGCCCTTTGCTGCTTTAGGAAGGCAATGACCTTGCGTTCCAAGGAATCCATCCTGGATGTGAGACCAGATAGTTCCGCAGCCTCCGGCTCAGGCGCCGATGGGATCAATGCCGACGCCAGTTCCCTTGGAGGGGAGTCCTGGGCTAGGACAGGATACACAGGCCAGGACCGCTCCATGGCTGGTTCCTTTCGAGAGATCTTGATTGGGCGCTCCTCCCCCGACGCTTCGGGTTTACGCTCAGAGCTCTCTTCTGGTGGGCCCCCAGAGGGGTCTGGTTGTTCTGAGCCATCCAGAGATGGGGAATATTTCCTTTTCTTAGGTTCCCCTAAAGGGGACACCCCCCCTCCCCCCCCCCGAGGTCCCCCGACATCGCTCGGGTTCGGAACACTCCTCCTGAGGCGTGGAGGTCTCGGAGAAGGACCTGGACTTCGGAGGCATCTGGGGGTCAGAGAAAGGTTTTCCCTGCTGCTGCTGGCGGTTCTTCAAGGTCTTTGTGGTCAAAGGTTTGCAAGGGCCGCAGACCACCGGGTTATGATCAGGTCCAAGGCACCGGAGGCAGCAGTTGTGCGTATCAGTGATGGACATGAGTTTGCCACACCTATCTCATTTTTTGAACCCGGTGGTAGCCATGGAGGGAAAAAAAGGGCCTCCGTAAGGTCAAGGACCTTAGGGCTCCCAGCGAGAAAAAAAGGGCGTAAAAAGAAAAGGCCCCTCAAAAAAAGGGGGAGGGAAGGGTACCGGTGATAATTGGAAGAAAAACAGCCAAAAGGCAAGAAGAAAAAAAACCACACTTCTCCGGGACAGAAACAGACAACGTCTGAAGGGCTCCGCGGAAAAAAGAAGACTGAGCAAGATGGCCTCTTTGTGCAGGAAGTGGACCATGCATGCGTGGAGGCAACTCCCAAACACTTTTTTGAAAGCTTAGGATTTGCTCTGCGCGGGCTCCATCGGCGCCGATGTAACCCATAGGTGAGGACTGACTTTCTGCTTGTTCCCAGAGAACGCTGATTACACCCCACTCCTCGGTTCCTGGCCACTTCCTCCACCAAGGGAACCAGCTTCAGGACCGGGTGCGCACAGATCATCACAGAAAGCACTCAGGGAGGGTTCTGGGACTGGACTGGAGTTCCTCAAGGAACAATAATTAGCAGGTAAATCTAATTCTCTTTCCTTTTCGTCCCTCCAGTCCAGTCCTGCAACTGGGATGTATCAGAGCAGTTAAACTAATGGGAGGGACCCGCACAACCAGCCTGAAGCGCTGCCGATCTGAAACGAGTGTCCTCTGCTGCCTGGACATCCAAGCGATAATGCTTAGAGAAAGTATGCAGCAACAACCATGTTGCCGCCCTATAGATCTCCATCGGTGGAATTAAACTATATTCTGACCAGGAGGCTGCCTGAGCCTTTGTGGAATGCGCCCACAACCCTGCCGGCACTGCTTTACCCATCAAGATGTACGCTGACGCAATTGCCTCCCTGATCCATCCAGAAAGGGAGGCCTTAGCTGCCGCCTCACCTTTGCGCGGCCTGCCAAACAGAACAGACAGTCCAATCTCTGAAAGGACTATGTCCTTTTCACATACCTTCGCAGGGCTCTTAACATCCAGGCGGCGCAGCTGTAGAGTGGCAGGGCCCACATCCATGCTCGCCAGAGCCAGTAAGCAAATGGCCTGATTTATATGAAATGCTGACACCACCTTAGGCAAAAATGAAGGTACCGGACACAGGACCACTTTCTCCTTAGAGAAGAAAAGGAATGGCTCCTGGCACGACAGAGCCTGAAGCTTCCAAAATCCTGCGTGCCAAGCAAATCGCCACCAGGAATACTGTTTTCAGAGTCAAATCCTTCAGGGAAGCTCGACTCAGTAGCTCAAAAGGTTCTCCAGACAGCACCATCAGCACCAGATTGAGATCCCAAGGTGGTACTAACGCCCTCTTCGGCAGACGGATGTGAGTCACCGCCCTTAGAAATCTCAGCACGTCCGAGTGTGTACCCAACAGCACCCCGTGGACTTTCCCACAATAACAGGAAATCACTACCAGTTGCACCCTTAAGGAGCTGGTGGCTAGGTCCTTATCAAAACTGGATTGCAAGAACGCCAAGATGTCCAGGATAGAGGCAGTGGAAGGGTGTGCCTGTCTTTCTCTGCACCACGATCCAAAGATGCGCCACACGCAGATGTACACCAGGTTTGTAGATCTCCTCGAGGCCTGTAGCAAGGTCACTATCACCAAGCCTGAATATCCTTTCTTCTTCAACCTCACCCTTTCCAGAGCCAGGCCATAAATGAGAATGGATCCACCCAGGGCATGCGAAGCAGCCTGTGTCAAGAGGTCCTTCCAAACCGAAAGCCGTCACGGTCGATCCACCAGTATCCAAATCAGGTCAGCATACCATGGGCGCCTCAGCCAGTATGGTGCCATCAGAATTACTAATCCCCGGTGTGCCTCTATCCATTGCACTACCCAGCCTATGAGCGCCCACGGGGGAAAAACATGGAGAAGACCCTCTTCGTGCCATTGCTGAATTAGAGCATCCAGGCCCTCTGACATCCTTT
This sequence comes from Ichthyophis bannanicus, assembly GCA_033557465.1. Classification (NCBI taxonomy): domain Eukaryota; kingdom Metazoa; phylum Chordata; class Amphibia; order Gymnophiona; family Ichthyophiidae; genus Ichthyophis; species Ichthyophis bannanicus. The sequence goes on from CM066032.1 coordinate 649,027,649, forward strand.
CTCAACTTCTGCTGAAAAACTGGCAGGCCTTGGCCAACTCGAATGTTGCCATTAGATCCATGACCAGTGTGCCTATCGGTGAACCACCTACTCGAACACCCCCTGGTTGAGTTGCCACTCTCCAGGGTCCACGCGCACTCAGCTCAGGTAGTCTGCCGTCTCACTGTAAACTCCCAGTACGTACGCTGCCGATAACGCCTGGAGACAAGCTCTGCCCATCCGAACAGCCTTTCGGCCTTCTCCTCCAGGGTTGCACTGCCCATGCCTCCTTTCCGGTTAATGTAAGTCACCGTGGTCACATTGACCGAGAGGACTCGGATCGCCTTCCCCTGCAACCATGGCTCGAAACCTTTTAGCACCAAGGTCACTACTCGCATCTCACGCCTATTGATCGACCACAGGGCTTTCTACAGCCTCCACTGTCCCTGAACAAAGCGACCTTCGCAAAGGACTACCCAACCTGGCAGACTGGCATCGATCATCAGCAGAACCCACACCAGGGACTCGAGTGGCATGCCCCCTTCCAGGCTACCTGGATGCAGCCACCATTTGAGGGCTCTCCTGGTGCTCCATGGGCAGGGTAGCACTTGGGACAGGGGTGGACTCTGATGGGACCACAGTCGGTGCAGAGCCCTCTGCAGCAGTCACATCTGCGTCTTTGCCCATAGGACCAAACTCGAGAGTGGCTTCTATGGTTCCCAGAACCTGCAGATGCCACGCTGATGGTCTCGCCATCTTCAGGAACTGCCATATGAACTGTCATAGCACGCTCCCAAATACTCTAGCTCCTCGGCTGGCCGTAACCAACTCTTCGCCAGATTGACCAGCCAACTGAAACTTTGAAGGAGCTCCACCATGCGCGCTGTTGCTCTTTCACTGTCGTCTCTGGACTTCGCCCGGATCAGCCAATCATCTAAGTACGGGTGGACGAAAACCCCTTCCTTGCGAAGAGCTGCCGCTACCACCACCAAGACCTTGCTGAAGGTTCGTGGGCCGGTCGCCAGACCAAAGGGCAATGCTCGAAACTGGAAATGGCCCCTGGTCTGCTGATGTTCTGGATGGATGGGAATGTGTAGATATGCCTCCGCTAGATCAAGAGACGTCAAGAACTCTCCAATCCTTACTGCCACTATTACTGATCTCAGCGTTTTCATGTGGAAATGCGGTACCCGGCGACAGTGGTTCATGCCCTTGAGGTCGAGAATCGGGTAAAAGAAACCTTCCATTTTAGACACCACAAATAAATGGGAGTATCGACCGCAGCCATACTGTTCTCGCAGAACTGGTTCCATGGCTCTTAGCTGCAGGAAACGAGTCAAGGTCTCTTCTACTGCTGCCGACACTGCTGTATCCACTTTGGGTGATCAAAGGAGCTCTCGAGGTAACTAAGTGGCCTGTCCCTATCTATTTTTTTTAAATAAACAAAGAAAGGCAGAAAGAAAAATAAGGGCAAAAGAAGCAGCCTAGAATCTCCCCTAAGGTCCTCCAGAGCCGTTGCCCGCCACCAAGCTGTACTGGCGCTTGTGACCAGGAGCTAGCTCGGGGTGATCCAGCAGTAGGGGAGTCTCGTACTCCTGCGGAATCCAGGTGGCCCAGCCAGACAGTTCTGAAAGAAGGCTATAGGCCACATAGGAGCAACTGGAAAGAGTCCAACGTCTACTGAGACAGAGAAACTACTGGAGAGACTCCTAGCTGTGCCTGGGGCTTATGCCAGGGGCAATATCACAGCTGCAATTGGCTCTTTGGCTTTCTCTGTCTCGACATCTGCTGGCAGGGGAACTAAACCTATTTGTCTGGATTGGTCTAGCTGGACGACCTGGAAAAATAACGAAACCTAATCTCCTCAGTTGTCCCTTCAGTGAGTCCAGCACCCTGGCTCACTACCTCCTCCAGCTGCTTGGAGACTGAGCATACTGGGGCTGGTAGGCAATGCCAGCTGCATACGTACATTGGTGTCATCAAAAAGATGACATGCTCAGTCTCCAAGCTGCTGGAAGAGGTGCACTACCCAGAGGTGCGGGACTAGACTAAAGGTAGGATAAGGAAACTGGAATTGTATAACCTCTAGATGCTCCCCATACAAGATGAGGTCATCAGGAGACACTGGACTTTTCTGTCTCCACCTCTGCTGGTAGGGGGACACAACCCATTTGTCAGGACTGTCCTAACAGGACGATATGGAAATTCATGTGACCCCAGATGAGGAAAACAAAATAGGAAAGGGGAAGTGTGTGTGGGGGGGGGGGGGTCTGCTTTACCATATACTTCTTCCGCCCTCATTTATCCAAAGAATTTAGACAAAAAGTAGCATCACTCAGAATAGGACCCTGTTGGATCAGTGTGTGCTCACAGACCCTGCATGGGTTTCCAGTCTTAACAGAAGTGCACACTGGAGGAAGAAGCAGGGCCCATGAATGTTCACAGCCCATGCAAACTGCTACTACTGAACATAGGTCACAGTGGAGGCCAAGGAGAAGGGGGGTATAGCTCTGTTTTTGTGACCCCATCCACTGATGATTGACCCCCATTTGGGATCTTGACTCCCGGGGAACAATTGCTCTGAAGGTTTGGGGTTTATTTTTTTGTTGTTTTTTTTACTGAGATTATAAAGGTATGGCAAATGGTTTGGAAAAATCCATAAAAAATATTAGCTAGTTAGACTTCAAAGAGCCACTGTTCATCCCTAGAAATGAGTTATTGGAAATATGTATTTAGAAATATATCTAAATTTTTGTGATCCAGACTGGTCACTGTTGGAGACAGGACTCGGCATGGTTTTACAATATGTTGTTCACTTTTCATCCCTGGCAGTCACTGCTGGTGCTGTGTGTCTTTGGCCATGGAGGCCACTGCTGTTCCTTACAAACCCTACTGCTATGCTCTCTAAAGCAGGAAAGCCCAGGTTGCTCTAAATCCATAAAATGTAAAAAAAAAAACACACAACATAAGCATCTTACTGTGTCATAAGTGGGACATGAATGTGGCATGGTCACTATGCACTGGTAAAGAGAAGACTTTCATTATAGCATGCTTGGGGAAGACTCACACCATGGCTACTATGTGCTGGGAAAGAAAAGCCTGGAACTGTAGCACTGGAGGGGTAAAGACTCATCCCATGGTCACTACATGTTAAAAAAAGGAAGCCTCATCCCACAATTGTGGCTACAGTATATAGTAGATACAAACTGGCATACTATATACCATTTTTAAAAGGAGCTTTACTGGCCTCCAGTACTCTATATCAGGCAAAGTTTAGATATTCACCCTTGTCTAAGATTCAAAGTTGAAGTCCAGGGGATTCTTTAAGACTTGGGGGCCCTTGTACTAAAGCCCAATAAGGTTTTGCATTTAAATAGTAATTACACTTACCTGGTAATTGTAGTTCCTTGAGAGACGACAGCTTAGTCCTCAACGTATGGGTTGTGCACCTCCTCCTGCAGCATGAAGACTGGACCAATCAAATTTCAGCACCACTGGAATCAGCATACCAGGCATCCCTTGAACTCCAGTGACCAACTGTCAAAGCAAACTCAAAGAAATAGCTAACCTTTAAAAAAGTCTCTGGTTTTTGTTTTTTGTTTTTTTATCAGTGTAGACAATGGCCCCAAACCAACGGACACAGAATGTCCCGCTCCTGCCGCAGCATAAGCCGATAGCGAGAGGAAAAGAAAAACATTGGAGCGAAAACAAAAGAAATCAAAGAGACACACTCACCTGGGAATACGGACTTCTGAACCCAAGGCGTGCCGAACTAAAAACATTATAGGGAGGGAAGGAGGACTAAGCTGTCGTCTCTCAAGGAACTACAATTACCAGGTAAGTGTAATTACTATTTCCTTATCGTTCCTCCAGCTTAGTCCTCAACGTATGGGATGTATCAAAGCAGACTAACGGGCGGGATTCCTCCAGCCGGCACGCAGAACTGCGGAACCAAAACTGGCATCGCCCGCCGCTAAGACATCAAGTCTATAGTGCTTACTGAAAGTGTGCAGAGAAGACCACGTGGCCGCTTTACAGATTTCCACCGGTGAGACCAAACTAAACTCCGCCCAGGACGCAGCCTGCGCCCGGGTAGAATGAGCGCGCAAACCAACCAGCGGCACCCAACTGTGCAACAGATAAGCCGAGCCAATCGCCTCCTTAATCCACCGAGCAATGGAAACTTTCGCCGCCGCCTCACCCTTCCGAGGACCGCCAAACAGCACAAACGATCAGATTTACGAAATTCGCTGGTAACCTTCAAGTAGCGACGCAAAACCCTCTTGAGGTCCAAACGACTAAGACCGCGATCGGACGCATGCTCCGCCGATGCAGGAAACACTGGGAGCGATACCACCTGATTCAAGTGAAAAGGGGAAGACACCTTAGGCAAGAAGGAAGGCACTGGCCGCAGAACCACCTTCTGAGCCGAGAAAGACAGAAAAGGCTCCCTGCAAGAAAGAGCCTGGAGCTCGGAAATACGCCGCGCCGAACAAATCGCTACTAAGAACACAGTCTTAAGAGTCAAATCCTTTACCGAACTTCGAGAAAGAGGCTCAAAAGGAGCCGCACTGAGGGACCGCAAAACCAAGTTGAGATCCCACGAAGGCACCGAAATCCTGCGGGCCGGACGCAGTCTAGAAACGGCCCTCAAGAAGCGAACGACATCAGCATGAGCAGCCAGCGATACGCCGTGAACCTTACCACGGTAGCACGAAAGCGCCGCCAACTGTACGCGCAAGGAACTGGCGGCCAAACCTTTAGCAAAACCGTCTTGTAAAAAATCGAGTACCACTGGAAGAGAAGCCATAGCAGCCCGAACCTGACGCCGAGAGCACCAATCCTCAAAGATACGCCAAACCCGTACATAGGCCAGCGAAGTGGATCTCTTGCGCGCCTGTAACAGAGTCGCTACGACAGACTTGGAATAACCCCGTTTTCTTAACCGCGCCCTTTCAATAGCCAGGCCGTAAGAGAGAATCTCCCCACTTGCGGCATGCGAAGAGGACCCTGACACAACAGATCCGAATCCAGGGGAAGACGCCACGGGGAGCCGTCCACTAACCTCATCAGATCGGCATACCAAGGACGTCGAGGCCAATCCGGCGCTATCAACAGCACCCGACCCCGGTGGGCCTCGATACGCTGAATCACGCGCTCCAGCAGGGGCCACGGGGGGAAACACGTAAAGAAGGCCCGAGGAAGGCCAAATCTGCAAAAGAGCATCTAGGCCTTCCGACATCGGCTCCCTTCGACGACTGTAGAACCGAGCTGCCTTCGCTGAGCGCAACATGGCCATCAGATCCATGACCGGCTGCCCCCAACGCTGAACCAGTTGTGCGAAAGTCCTCGGGTTGAGTTCCCATTCGCCGGGATCCACTTGAACCCTGCTGAGGAAATCCGCAGTTACGTTGTCTTTCCCGGCAATGTGCGCTGCCGAAATGGCTAAGAGCCGGGGCTCTATCCACTCGAACAACGTCCGCGCCTCCACCTCCAATGCTACGCTTCCGGTTCCGCCCTGCCGGTTTATGTAAGCTACTGTCGCAGCATTGTCGGAGAGCACCCGCACCGCTCGAGCGGATATCAGGGTCTCGAAGCGTTGCAAGGCCAACCGCACGGCTTGAAGCTCCAAGCGGTTGATTGACCAACCGCTCTCCTCCGGAGACCAGAGGCCTTGAGCAAACTGTTCACCGCAGTGTGCGCCCCAACCGGTCAGGCAAGCAGCCGTCAATAGCGGAATCCAGTCCGGCTGCTCCAAGGGCATTCCCGCCTGGAGCGATTACTTTCGCAGCCACCATCGTAGATCCCTACGAACCGCCATCGGGCATGGGAGCCGTTTGTTCAGCGAATCGGACTGGTTGGACCAGCGACGGAGCAATGCTCTCTGAAGCGAACGCATGTGAAAGTGAGCCCAAGGTATTACCTCCAGGGAGGCAGCTATCGTCCCCAGCAACTGAAGGTAGTGCCACGCTGACGGAGCGGGGCTTTTCCGAAACTGCCGCACGAGAGATCGAAGCGCCAACACCCTGCGGTCGGGAAGAAAAACCGATCCCCCGCAAGTGTCGAACCGTACTCCCAAGTATTCGAGGTACTGCGTAGGGACCAAGTGACTCTTGCGCGGGTTGACCACCCAGCCGAGAGACTTCAAGAGCGCCACGACTTTGGAAGTCGCTGCCAAGCTCTCCGCGCGAGACTTCCCACAAATCAACCAATCGTCCAGATAGGGATGGACCAGCACCCCTTCCTTGCGCAAGGCTGCCGCCACAACCACCATGATTTTGGTGAACACTCGCGGCGCGGTCGCGAGACCGAAGGGCAAGGCTTGGAACTGGAAGTGGCCCCACGGTAGCAAAGCGGAGATACTTTTGTTGATCCTCCCGGATAGGGATATGGAGGTAAGCCTCCGTGAGGTCGAGGGAAGTGAGGAACTCGCCCCTGCGGACGGCAACCAGCACGGACCGTAGAGTTTCCATCCGGAAGTGAGGCACCCGCAGGCAGCGGTTCACACCTTTGAGATCCAAAATGGGGCGAAGAGCACCATCCTTCTTTGGCACCACGAAATAAATGGAATACCGTCCGAGACCATACTCCGCCTGCGGAACGGGGACTACCGCCCCCAGCTGGACAAGACGATCGAGGGTTTGGCGAACCTGAGCGGTCTTGCGATCTCCCCAGCAGGGAGACGCCACAAAAGAATCGAGTATGGGTCTGGCCAGGTCCAGGACATACCCGTCCCGTATGATGTCCAAAACCCACTGATCGGAAGTAATCCGGGCCCAAGCGGAGAGAAAGCGTCGAAGACGGCCTCCGATCACTGGGATCCACCGGGGCCTGCTGCCCTTCATTGGGGCTTGCGAGCGGAAGCAGGAGCTGCGGCCACGAATCCTCTACTGGCTCCACGAAAGCCTCGAAAACTCGAAGCTCTCGAGACATATCTGCCACGCTGGAATCCAGCAGAACGGGGAGACCGAAACCGACGAAAGTCCCGAAACTGCCCCCGAGCAGCTGGAAGCGACCGACCTCGCTTGGGTCAATCCTCCGGCAGGCGACCTCCCTTGGACTCACCCAAATCTTTGACCAACTTATCCAAATCCTCACCAAACAGCAGCCTACCCTTAAAGGGCAACCGGCCCAACCGTGACTTGGACGATCCATCGGCCGCCCAATTCTTCAGCCAAAGGGCTCTGCGTGACGCTACTACGGACGCCATGCTGTTGGAGAGAGCTCTGATGAGATCATAATGGACATCCGCCAAATACGCCGAACCAGATTCCAAGCGGTGGAGCTCACTCAACATTTCGGCCTCCAAGGTGGGCGTTTGTTGAAGCCGCTGAACCCAGCGCAAACAGGCACGGGCAACCCAAGCCCCACAAACGGAGGCCTGCAACGCTATTGCGTCTGCCTCAAATGCCTGCTTCAACAAACCGTCCATTTTCCGGTCCTGCGGCTCACGCAAGGCCGCACTACCCTCCACCGGAATTGTGGTTTTCTTAGTCACCGCCGACACAGCCGCGTCAACCTTCGGAGAGCGGAAGCGCTCAAGATCGTTGTCTGACATAGGGTAGAGTCTACGCATGATTTTCAACCCCTTGAGGCCCGATTCAGGGGTATCCCACTCTGACTGAATCATCTGATCAATCACTCTGTGAATGGGAAAAACCACGTTAGTTTGTCGCACCGCCTGAATAATGGGGTCCGCTCCGTCCGCCTCCTCCACCGGGGGAGTCGGAGCCAAACCAAGAGTCTGAAGCGCCTCCGAAACAAGCGTGGGCAATTCCTCGCGTCTGAAGACCCGAATAATCTTTGCCTGATCCTCCGGCTCAGGGAGCTCGCCCTCCTCTAAGGCCTCCCCATCCGCTTCGTGGTCGAAATCCGGATCATCACCTTCAGGCCACTCCGCCTCCGACTGGAAGGGTTCATGCAGGCGTTGCCTCTTAGGTGCCTTGCCACCGGACAACGGACTCTCCGCCGGCGTGGACAGGGCCGCCACCCCTGGCGCCGAAAGGGAAGCAGCGCCCATGCTCTGACGCCTACGGCAGAACGCCTGATGCATCAGCAAAATAAAATCGGGAGAAAAATCCTCTAATGGCAAGAAACCCCCGGGGTCCGACTGCCCCCCAGAGGGTAAGGTAACCGCAGAGGGGAGCCCCGAGGACCCCTCCAGAGGCGACTCCAACTCCCCCACTGCGGAACCGGGCTGCGCTTCCGCAGCCAAGGAATTCTCCAGGCGCTGCTCCATACTGAGAGACACTGAAGTACAGCGCTGGCAGACGCCTGTCTCAGGAGCTGCACCTCTCCGAGAACCACAAATTACACAAAGAGACCCCGCAGGCATGGAAACAGTCTGAGGCAGAACTGCAAATAGCAGACGATGCCCCTCAATGCTGAAAAGAAATAAATGGCTCACTGCCCCAGAAGAACCAGCACACCAACTGGGAACTGGGCAGCAGCTTGCAACAGCGAGGCAGAGAAGTAAATGAAAAGTGTTCCCCTTTTATTATTTTTTTTGTTTTTGTTTTTATATCCCCTCAAAGGATTGTGCCCAAGAAATGGGAACGCAGAAACAGCTGAGAAGAAAGCAACAGACCCGCGAAGAACAAGGGAAGAGAAGAGAACAAACGCTATCCCCCCCCCCCCCCTAGCCGCGGGACATAAGAACCCCGAAGGAAAAGGGACCAAAAGTGACAAAAAACACCGAAAGAAATGAAAGCAAATAAAAGAAAATGAAATTAATGAATAAAAGGAAAGAAAAAAAAAAACCGCCGCGTGGGGAACACGCTGAAAAGAACCGCGAACAGTAACAAAACAAAATGGCCGCGGCAGCTAAGAAACTTTGGTGGGCTCTTGTCTCTCACGGGCGTAACAGCCCGAATTCAGGAAAGGTCTGCTGTCGACCGAGCACAGAACCGCCGCAGCTTCCGCGACCCAGGGGCCCCCGAAAAAAAATTACCAAATAAGAGCTCCCAGAAGGGTCGCGCCGAGGCGCAGAGAACCTGGAGTGGAACGGCTCTGACCGCCGCCAACTGCCAGTACTCACCGACACCGAAGCAGCACACGCTCTACCCCTGAGAGAAGCTGCTGTACAGCCGCCGCAGGAGCTCTGCCCCGAACAGTCCTGGGGCAGAGATCCCAATTAAGAATAGAGAGAGGCAAGAGCAGAGAAGCGGCTAAGGCTGTGCAGGAGAGAGACCTTCCACGGGTCTCCCCCCTCCCCCCACGGAGTGCCGAAATGAGCAAGGAAAATTTAAAGAAACAGGAACCCCTTAAATTAAGAAATGAAATAAGTCCTAAGAGGACAAAAAATAAAGACCCAAAAGGTTAGCTAGGGAAGAGGACACACTAAACTGAATGACTAGTGAGCCCAGCTAGGCTCACTAACGTCTTCCTGCTGCATGAAGACTGGACACACTGGAGTTCAAGGGATGCCTGGTATGCTGATTCCAGTGGTGCTGAAATTTGATTGGTCCAGTCTTCATGCTGCAGGAGGAAGTGCACAACCCATACGTTGAGGACTAAGCTGGAGGAACGATAAGGAATATGCATTAAGTACAAAGCCTTTGCATTAGCTATCAGGGGCGTGACCTGCATATTCCTGGCAGCTAACACAACCAAGTAGCTTAACGTGCAGCACACTTAACATAAATGCATCTAACGACACCATAGAGATGCCACCCGGGCTAAATGCCACATTAAATGCACTTGTGTGCTAATGTGCTCTCTATGTCCACACTCCACCTCTAACTCATCCATTCTCCACATTAGCGCGCAAGTGCCAGTTAACATGTATTTTGGTGGTCAGTAGCTGGCATGCCCATGCACTGCCATTCACTGCAGCCAGTTACCACACACTATGAAGCATGCTAACTAGTTAGTGGCGCTTAGAAAAAAAGATAAGGGGCCCTTTTACTACCTTAACACCTGCTGTCTCCGATTACAATATTAGAAGCCCAGGACTTCAAGACGTTTTGCTGCTATTAATTTTCTTAAGTACCTTAAAAGCCCAGCGAATAGCAAACCACATAGAACTTTTTTTGTCGGATTGACCAGCACAGTACACAGGATCAACGCCCGTTACCGCAGCGGCCCTTCCTTTTTAATCATTTATAAGACAATTTAAAACAGCTCCTGTTAGTAAAAGCTGGTACTTAGCTTTGTGAAATTAGGCTGTGAAAATAGGTGGGCAATGAAAATTCAATGCCTGATTCAGCAGGTCATGTCGCTACGACGTGCCACGTTTCGGGGGTACACTCATCCACCCCCTGCTTCAGGTCAGACCTCCGAATTGAAGTGAGAAGCATCAGCCATAATCACCCAGCTGTGAAAGTGGTTTATATATCCAACCGCCATTATGGATCACGGGAAGGGACACGCCCCCCCTGTTGTGATAGGCCCAGGAGTAACCAATCCAGTCAAAGAAGTGAAACCACCAAACAGGTTCCACCTCTGAACATGGAGGGTTAATAGATGATTACTTAACCGCAATAATAAGAAGAAAAGGCACATCGGCCCATAGATGTGGAATTCAACGAATAGTGTGCCAGTCAATCTGTTGATTGAGACCATTTGGAACAACTGAATGTAAACGGAATATCCATTGTTGCTCTAAGTTCTGTAAACGCTGAATCCGATCTCCACCACAGGGATCCAAGGGGACATGGTCCAAAACTCGCCAGTGTAGATCCCCAAACACATGCGAATGTTCAGGGCAATGCCCGACCAGGGGAGCTGATAGTGTTAGGGTCCGTACCCGGGAAGCGTGTTCTGTCAGGCGATGCTTTAAGGATCGTGAAGTCCTGCCAACATATGGTAACTGACACGGGCAAACGATCAAATAGACCACATGGTCCGTGTTGCAATCAGTGTGCCACCGAGTATGATAAGATCTATGGGTACGTATGTCCATCCAAAGAGCGCCCTGCAGTGTACCCAGACAAAAAGTACATGACTGGCATGAAAAATGACCCGCCTGGTCATGACATCTGGGAGGAAGGTCGAGAGGAGACTTAGTCCTGACCAAGAGATCCCGTAAGTTGGACCTTCGGGAGTAGGCAATTTGAAGTGGCTTTTGAAAGCAGGAATGAATCATTAAAGTAGGCCAAAATTGATGTATAAGGCGAGTCACTGCCGACGTGCCCTGCATGAAAGGGAAAACCCCTGTGATCTTGTCCTCATGGGGTGTAGCAGCCCTAGGAGTCAACAGCCACTCCCGATGTGTGTTACATGCCCGCTTATAGGCTAAACGAACTACTTTGGCAGGATATCCCCGAGAGAGGAGACGAGTGGTTAAATCACTAGCATGAAACTTAAATTGTGATAACTCAGAGCAATTTCTACGGAGTCTCCACTTTTTCATTTGGTCGGGCACCCGAGGGGATTTGGATACATTTTTGATCTCCTTAAATTCCTTTAAGCCCAACATTCAATTCACTTCTCAAGTGGAGACCCATAAGATCCAGTTTTTGGACATAGTGATAGAATGTTGCCCCACTGGCCTTGTGACGTCTCTCTACAGAAAACCTGTTCAACGCAATACATTACTACGCTTTGACAGCTATCATCCCCCGGCTCTAAAACGGGGTCTTCCTTATGGCCAGTTTTTGAGACTCCGTAGAAATTGCTCTGAGTTATCACAATTTAAGTTTCATGCTAGTGATTTAACCACTCGTCTCCTCTCTCGGGGATATCCTGCCAAAGTAGTTCGTTTAGCCTATAAGCGGGCATGTAACACACATCGGGAGTGGCTGTTGACTCCTAGGGCTGCTACACCCCATGAGGACAAGATCACAGGGGTTTTCCCTTTCATGCAGGGCACGTCGGCAGTGACTCGCCTTATACATCAATTTTGGCCTACTTTAATGATTCATTCCTGCTTTCAAAAGCCACTTCAAATTGCCTACTCCCGAAGGTCCAACTTACGGGATCTCTTGGTCAGGACTAAGTCTCCTCTCGACCTTCCTCCCAGATGTCATGACCAGGCGGGTCATTTTTCATGCCAGTCATGTACTTTTTGTCTGGGTACACTGCAGGGCGCTCTTTGGATGGACATACGTACCCATAGATCTTATCATACTCGGTGGCACACTGATTGCAACACGGACCATGTGGTCTATTTGATCGTTTGCCCGTGTCAGTTACCATATGTTGGCAGGACTTCACGATCCTTAAAGCATCGCCTGACAGAACACGCTTCCCGGGTACGGACCCTAACACTATCAGCTCCCCTGGTCGGGCATTGCCCTGAACATTCGCATGTGTTTGGGGATCTACACTGGCGAGTTTTGGACCATGTCCCCTTGGATCCCTGTGGTGGAGATCGGATTCAGCGTTTACAGAACTTAGAGCAACAATGGATATTCCGTTTACATTCAGTTGTTCCAAATGGTCTCAATCAACAGATTGACTGGCACACTATTCGTTGAATTCCACATCTATGGGCCGATGTGCCTTTTCTTCTTATTATTGCGGTTAAGTAATCATCTATTAACCCTCCATGTTCAGAGGTGGAACCTGTTTGGTGGTTTCACTTCTTTGACTGGATTGGTTACTCCTGGGCCTATCACAACAGGGGGGGCGTGTCCCTTCCCGTGATCCATAATGGCGGTTGGATATATAAACCACTTTCACAGCTGGGTGATTATGGCTGATGCTTCTCACTTCAATTCGGAGGTCTGACCTGAAGCAGGGGGTGGATGAGTGTACCCCCGAAACGTGGCACGTCGTAGCGACATGACCTGCTGAATCAGGCATTGAATTTTCATTGCCCACCTATTTTCACAGCCTAATTTCACAAAGCTAAGTACCAGCTTTTACTAACAGGAGCTGTTTTAAATTGTCTTATAAATGATTAAAAAGGAAGGGCCGCTGCGGTAACGGGCGTTGATCCTGTGTACTGTGCTGGTCAATCCGACAAAAAAAGTTCTATGTGGTTTGCTATTCGCTGGGCTTTTAAGGTACTTCTGAATTCATTTTGACCCAGTCTCGAAGTATTTGGAGTTCACTTTGGTGTTTATTAATTTTCTTATTCATTATTTTTGTTATAGACATTGTATGTGTTAGGGGGGAGTTATATTAGTTTCTATAAAATTTCTACAAGGCTCTACTGAGAGATTGTGCAATTAAAAATGTTTTCAAATATCCTCTTTGTTCTTTGTTGAAACCTGTTGGAAATCTTTAATATGTACTGTTTTTAGCAGTTATCTGTAAACCGCTTTGATTCTGCTGAAAGGTGGTATATAAAACCAATAAATAAATAAAATAACTAACAGCATACAGACTAAGTTAAGTTTTATGTTTAATAATTGATGAATGTTCTCTCTTTGTTTTACTGACTAATCTTTTTATTTCATGCTGTACCTTGCTTTGAGAAGCCACTAGAAAAGCAAGAATAAATATGACTAAACACTAATATATGATGGGTAATCTTACTGTTTCATAAGATTTCTGAAGTTGTTGATTTTTCTGCAACCTGGCCCATTGCTTTACTCTGTGCTTCACTTCCCCCTGGAAACGCCTAAGATTCTCCTGCTTTTTCTTCTGTTGCTTCTTCAGTTCCACTTCAACCTGAAAAGCTGAGATCTGGACAAAAGTTTTGCAAGACTTATTTAAAGATACTCCTTCACATTTCAATTCTACATTTTAGTAACAGAGCTAGGTATGTGACCATCTTCTGTTGCAAAAATAGGAATGTAAAAACATTTACTGTGGTTTCTAACCCTGATGGCACATGATGTAAGGGGTCAAGTAAGAAACCTCTCATTGGGACTACATGCAAGCCAGTGCTGCCATTTCTTCTGATGCCGATGGCCAGCAAAGGACTAGAGCTGCTGTAGTTCATGCCTCATGAGCACCAGTGTACTATACTGCTACACTATGGGGTATGAGGCACATTTCACAATGGGATGTCCAAGTGCAATCTGGGACGTTAAAGCCAGAAAGTCTGAAAAAAGCAGGCACGTTTCAGGCATGATTTCGGAAACGTGGACATGCTTGATATGCACGTATATCAAACGTCTATATAGACGTCACCAGGACAGCATTTCAAAACCAAGATGTCTAATAGCATAATGGTTAGAATACTTGTTTAAGACCAGGGTGTCAACGGTTCAAATCCCAGCGTGGGCCTTTGTGATCCAAGGCTACTCACTTAATTCTCAATCTTCTCTACACTCTGGATGTTTTAAGGTGAAAACAAGCACTTTAGTACTACCTATTCGTGCCTGAAGCAGGTATAAACATGTACGTGCCTGCAGACGTCTCCAATGTTTCTGAGATCAAAGGGGACGTGTAAGTCCATTGCTCCTTCCTGGACACGCCTCTGCCACACACCTGCCCCTACATGGACGTCCCTGCACTGGAGACATCTGCAAGAATCATTTGTGGAATGGCTATGGAGATGTGCATTTGGATGTCAAAATCACATACACATCTTCAGATGTCCAAATCACAGTTAAGCTTTTTAAAGTGACCCTCTATGTCTACTAAAAGGCGTAGCTGTCATTGTGGTGTTAACAATTTTCAGAAGACTGTGTCTGTGAGAAAATAGCTCAACTTAAAGCAGACAAAGCAAAAGGACCAGATGGGATACACCCTAGAATAATGAAGGAACTTGGGGACATTCTAGCAGCTCCACTGACTGACCTTTTCAATGCCTCGGAGTCGGGAGTGGGGTACCAAAGGACTGGAGAGAGGCTCATGTGGTGCCTACACAAAAGCGGAAGTAAGGATGTGGTTGAAAACTACAGGCCGGTTAGTTTAACTTCAGTGGTGAGTAAATTATTGGAAACGCTGCTGAAAGAGAAAATAGTGAGGTTTCTGGAGTCCAGTGGATTACAGGATCTGAGGCAGCATGGTTTCACCAGAGGCAGGTCTTGTCAGACAAATCCGATTGATTTCTTTGACTGGGTGACCACGGAATTGGACCGAGGGAGAGCCCTAGATGTGGTGTATTTACATTTCAGTAAAGCCTTTGACACCGTTCCTCATAGGCAACTTATAAACAAACTGAGCACCCTAGGGATGGACCCTAAAGTTACTGCTTGGGTTAGAAATTGGTTGGGTAGGAGGCAACAAATACAGGTAAATGGAGCTCACTCTGAGGAGAAGGAAGTTACCAGTGGTGTGCCCCAGGGATCTGTCCTTGGTCCGATTCTTTAACATCTTTGTTAGTGATATAGCGGAAGGGCTATCGGGTAAGGTTTGCCTCTTTGCGGATGATACCAAAAGCTGCAATAGAGTAGATACCCAGGAAGGTGTAGATAACATGAGGAGGGATCTAGCTAAACTTGAAGAATGGTCTAGAATTTGGCAGCTGGGATTTAATGTTAAAAAATGTAAGGTCATGCATTTGGGCTGCAGCAATCCAAGGGAGCAATGTAGTATAGGGGGTGAAATACTTTTGTCCACTAAAGAGCGGGACCTACGTGTGGTTGTGTCTGATGATCTTAAAGTAGCTAAACAGTGTCACGCAGTTGCTGGTGACACAAAGATTATACGCCACTAGGTAGTGCTGTTAAAGAACAAAGAGTCCGAGTGTAGGGTAATAAAGGCTTTTATTCCCCGTTTAAAGCAAGGTTCAACTAAGAGATATTTTAAATAACAGAAACAGTCCTTTGTTTCAAAAGGTACCAATATTCACTGGTTAGTTAACTGTTACTTCACAGTTTAAAGCAGGTTTTCTTCAAAGTAATATTCAGTATAATAAACATCAACTTATACTTCATTTATTCTTCTGTGGAGCATACACACTTTGGAGCATAGGCAGTGCACCAATCACATTCCATTTCCTCAGGCAAAGGTGTGGGAATAGTGCTGGGAGAATCCACTTCCATCAAATCCTCTCCCCTATACTGATTCAAAGGGTTTTCACTATCCCTGTCTATTTCAGCATGGTAATCTCCAGCTTGGGAGTTTGGCTTCACATAAGCAGGGACTCTTAAGGCTGGCGGTAGTTTAGTGAACCAGTCTGCACTCTTGTTTCCTTTAGGAGGAATCCTTCTTTTAGCATAGCTTTTAACAGTGCAATCATTACAGTTACTCTTCAATGCCTCATACCTTGGCTCACTGAGTAAAAACTTCCGTTGCTTATAAAACTGCTTTTCCCTCTGAATAGGTGAAACTGGGCAATGATCCTCTAGAGATAAGCTTCTGTCAGAACCTCCCTCTCTGGTTCTTAGCTTTCTTCTCTCTATGTTACAAACAGGCAGAGTATAGGAACTAGGCGTGGCAGAGCCTCTCACCTTGGAGCAATTTCCACCAAACTCCCCTTGCACAACAGGTCCAGTTTGGGCTTTCTGGCTTCCCACCTTGTGAGGTCTGTTTCTCCTCCAGCTTCCAGCTTGGCTTCTTCCACAGCAATCAGGCTTATGTCCTTGATAGCCTCCAGGGTTCTCTGCTGTTTCTCCTTCTAGTCCAGCTCCAGTTCCTTCTTCCTCTTTCTCCTCCTTCCTCAGCTCCTGCTGTGTCCACGGCTTCCTCTGCTGCTTATGCCACTCCTTATGCCACTGCTCTCTCTGCTGTCCAGAAGCATTCTGCTCTGGCTTATAAAGTGAACCGTTACTGCTGACTTCCTGGTTCCCTTTCAGCTGCAGGTCATCAGTGAGATTAGATTCATTAAGACCAGTATGTCTGTTCCTGCTCCCTCTAGCTGTGCCTGAAGGTAACTGCACTTCTAGTTCTTCTAAAACAGGATTTCTTTTCTTAAAACCAACTTTATTAGTGCCCGCATCATGACAACAGGTAGAAAAGACAACAGCAAAAGCTAGAAGGATGCTTGGGTGCATATGGAGAGGAATGGCTAACAGAAAAAAGGAGGTGATAGTGCCTCTGTATAAGTCTTTGGTGCAAACTCATTTGGAGTAAAGTGTGCAATTGTGGAGACTGCACCTTCAAAAGGATATAAACAGGATGGAGTCAGTACAGAAGGTGGCTACTAAAATGGTTAGTGGTCTTCATTATAAAGCATACGAGGACAGACTTAAGGATCTTAATATGTACACCTTAGAGGAAAGGCAGGATAGAGGTGATGTGATTGAGATGTTTAAATACCTCCGTGGCAATTAATTTTCTTATTCTCAGGAATGTACAGGAGGAGACCCTCTTTCAATTGAAAGCAAGTTCTGCTACGAGGGGACATGGGATGAGGGTGAAGGGAGATAGATTCAGGAGTGATATGCGGAAATATTTCTTTACAGAAAGAGTGGTGAATCCGTGGAATAGTCTCCCAGTGGAGGTGGTAGAGATAAGGACAGTATCTGAATTAAAAAAACATGGGACAAACACAGAGGATCTCTAAAGGACAAAAGGGGACTTTTGTAGTTGTTGATATGGAAGGACAGACTAGATAGGCCATGCTGTCTTTTTCTGTCGTCATATTTCTGTGTTTCTATGTAACACGAGAAAACTGCACCACAGTGATAACTACCACAGGCAATTTTCCACAGTAGCTGCATTTCGTGCATTAGCCGTCCAAGTGATGGGGGGAATGTGGGTGGAGAGTGGACATGCCTGTACCATGCGGTAATCACAGACATTGACAGTACATGGCAGCAGCATGTTTTTACACATATCATGGATCTAGTTCAACGTCACCTCTATGGGTGGCAATAGTTAGGATCAGCAATGCCGTCTAACTGTGATCCCTGCATTTTCTGGACATTATCTGCTGGGAAAATGTTGGGCACCCCCTTGAAAGATAACGCACGACTTTCACGGCAACAGTGGCGCTTTTGCGCTCAACGCCCGCCATTAGTTGCAAAAGCCTACAGCACTTTAGTAAATATACCCCTAACAAGGGTTCTACTGCTACCCATGTATTTTAAAATATAAAACATGTTAGTTACAAAAAGTAAAATTTTCAGGGGCCGTCAAACAGGACAAACAACCATTCCAACTTTCAGAAAGGCTCTGTCCGCTTCAAATAGCGCCGTGAGGACTGGTGCACATCCAACCGGCACAGCTGGGGATCAGTGGTCCCCTCTGCTCCCCCCCCCCCCAGAACATCTGCAGAGTGACTGGCTGGTTAACATGAAAAACTGAAAAGACCACAGGTAAAAACAAGCAATGGGACCGGTCACAAAACCACCTTTTCCTTGGTGATGACGAGAAAAGGCTCCCAACAAGACAATACTTGAAGCTCAGATATCCTACAGGCGGAGCAGATGGCCACCAAGAACACCATCTTAAGCATCAAATCCTTCAGCATGCAGAAGCCCAACGGCTCAAATGGCTCCTCCACCATCCCTAACAATACTAAGTTAAGGTCCCAGAAAGGCAACACCATCCGTTTCAGGGGACGGAGCTGCACGGCCGCCCTGAGAAACCATACCACATCAGGATGCATCCCTAAGGACACGCTATGCATCCTACCGCGGTAGCAAGTTATTGCCACCACCTGCACCCGCAAAGAACCACAGGCCAAGCCTTTGTCCAGGCCTGGTTGAAGGAAGGCCAACACCTCAGGTACCGACGCTGACAGAGGACAACACTGCCACTCCTCACACCAGAGCCAGATATATAACGATGTTGACCGTTTCCTTGCCTTCAGAAGGATGGAAATCACCGGAGCCAAGCAGTCTCTCTTGCTCAACTGAGCCCTCTCAAGAGCCATGCCATAAACAAAAAATCAATCCACCTGAGACATCCGAACCAGGCCCTGGAGGAGGAGGTTGGTGCAGATCAGCAGGCGCCATGGCTGATCTATTGTCATTCTGATGAGATCCGCATACCACGGCCTCCTGGAACAGTCGGGGGCAACGTGGATCACTCACCTTCAATACGTCTCTGTACGACACAGCCAATGAGTGCCCAGAGAAGGAAGACAGAGCAGACCCCCCCCCCCCCGTGAGCTAGCGCTGCAATAGAGCATTGAGACCTTCCAACATTCTCTCCCAGCGTCTGCTGTAGAACCTGTTCACCTTGGCCATCGCAAAGGTCGCCATCAGATTCCCACTTCTGAATTATCTGAGAAAAGACAGTGTCATTGAGCGTCCACTCTCCTGGATCCAGGTGCATGTGCATCAGATAGTCTGCCATCACATTCTCTGTGCCCGTGACATCGGTCACCGAGATGGCTTGCAGATAAATTTCCGCCCAATCCAACAGCATGCTGGCCTCACTTTCCAGACGAACACTTCCTGTGCCTCCTTGACGATTGATGTTGTGGCGCTGTCTGAGCAGACTCGAACTGGCTTGCCCTGTAGGAAGGGGAGGAACTCCTGTAACGCAAGGAATACTGCCTCATCTCAAGCCGGTTGATTGGCCAGCTGCTCTCTTCTGGTATCCAGCAGCCCTGGGCCACTCGACCCTCAGAATGTGCTCCCCATCTAAGGAGACTGGCATCTGTCGTGGAGTGGAGACTCCAGCAGCATTCCTGCTGCTAGCTGCTGCAGCCAAAGCCACCATCTTAGGGCTTTCTGGGTTGCTCACCCCCGCAGGGTAAGGGCTGGTTCAACGGATGACATTGCGGGGACCAGCACCCATTGCAACGGGAACATGTGGGTGCATTACCACAGCACTAACTCGATTGTAGCCGCCATGGTCCGCAGCACCTGAAGGTAATACCACATGGAAGGCGACTTCATCCTGAGGAACTGCCGAACCAACCGGCAGAGGGATGTCTCCCTCTGTTCTGGTAGGAATACCAGTCCACTGCGCTTGTCGAAGCATGCTCCGAGGTACTCAAGGTTCTGTGATGGGCTTAAGCAACTCTTTGCGAAGTTCACAACCCAGCCGAGGCTTTGCAGAAACTCTACCACTCACACTATCATATGCTCACTCTCCTCCCTGGACTTTACCCGAATGAGCCAATCATCGAGGTAGGGATGAACCGTATTCCTTCTTGACGAAGAGCTGCAGCCACTATCATCATGACCTTGATGAAGGTGCATGGGGCCGTCGTCAGGCCAAAAGACAATGCCCTGAACTGAAATAGTCTCCCGGGTACCGCAAAGCATAAGTAATGATGGTGCTCCGGATGGATTGGAATGTGTAGGGAGGTCTCTAAGGTCGAGGGAGGTCAGAAACTCCCCAACCCAAACGGCCACAATCACCAACCAGAGTGTCTCCATGTGAAAATGGGGCAACCGAAGGCACCAGTTTACATGCTTGAGGTCAAGGATGGGCCGAAAATTGCCCTCCTTTTTCAGCACGACAAAATATATAGAGAATCGACTGCTGCCGCACTGATTATGGTGGATGGGAATGATCAACCCCCAAAAAAGCAGCAAGCGCTCAAGAGCGTCTTGTATAGTCTTTGCCTTGACCTTGGCTTTGCACGGGGACTAGACAAAGGTGGGAACGAGAGGTTTTGTGAACTCCAGTGCATAAAGCGTAGTTACTCACCTGTAAGAGTTGTTCTCCAGGGACAGCAGAAATCAGTCCTCACTTATGGGTGACGTCGGCACCAACGGAGCCCGCGCGGAGCAATTCCCCAGCTTTCAAAGAAAGCCTTTGGGATTGCTACCACACATGCATGGTCCTCTTCCCAACCAAGGGTGCCATCTTGCTCAGTCAGGTCCCTTAGCTCAAGCCCTACCAAGCAGATGGCAAGGGAAGGACAAAAATTCAACAACTCATCAGGGGAGGCAGGAGGGTAGTGACGACTGATTCCTGCTGTCCCTGGAGAACACCTGTTACAGGTGAGTAACTACGCTTTCTCCAGGAACAAGCAGGAAGTCAGTCCTCACTTATGGGACTCCCTAGCTACAGGCTACCGAACCTGTAACCAAAAGAAAAATACGCCTCCGCGAAGCCCGAAGGACCCCAAGCCCTCAGGGCGAAGCCCTCGGTAGCCATGAAGAAGGGTCGGAGGGCAGGAGTTGCTTATACCCCGAACAGATTACGGAGTACAGCCTGGCCGAAGGCACTGTCCCGGCAGGACTCCCTCTCCAGGCAGTAGTGGGAGGCAAAGGTATTCGTAGAAGACCAGGTGGCCACCCGGCAGATGTCCATCATGGGCACGGAGCGCAGCGAGGCCACTGAGGCCACTTTGGCTCGGACCCCATGTGCAGTGACTCGACGATCCAGAGGGACGCCTACCTTTGCATGGGCGAACGCGATGCAGTCCGCCACCCAAACAGAGAGGGTGTGCTTGGTGACTGCTTGCCCCTGCCTACTGGGATCATAAGTCACGAAGAGCCAGTCAGACTTACGATGAGTCTGGGTATGCTGCAAGTAGAAGGCAAGGGCCTGCTTGCATTCGAGGGTGTGGAGGGCCGCTGACGCCTGGTCAGCGTGGGGCCTCAGGAAGGTGGTCAGGAGACTCTCTCTTGGTTGAGATGAAAGGCTGACACGACCTTGCGTAAGAACTTAGGTTGTGTCCGTAGGACCACCCTGTTCCGATAAAGCCTGGTGTAAGGGGCGCCAGCCATGAGTGCCTGAAGCTCACTGACTCAGTGAGCCGAGGTCAGCACCACCAGGAAGGCCACTTACCAGGACAAATGCCAGAGTGAACACATCACCATCGGCTCGAAGGGTGGACGAGTGAGCTGCGTGAGCACCACTTTTAAGTCCTATTCTGCTGGAGAATGATTCCGGAGAGATGATTTGCTGATATGGTGCTCAAATGAACCCTAACAGAGTTTGACTTCAGCCCTTCCCTCGAGAGGTGGAGAAGGTACTGGAGAACCCACCGAACCGGGCATGAGAAGGGGTCGATCAGGAGCTCCGAGCACCAGACAGAGAAGCGTTTCCACTTAAAGGCGTAAGCCCGCCTAGTGAAGTCCTTCCTCGAGGCAAGGAGGATTTCCTTGACCTCCTCCGGAAGGGCCAGAGAGGCTAGAGAGACCCATTCAGCCGCCAGGCTGTGAGGGATAGAGAGGTTAGGTTCGGGTGCAGTACTTGACCCTCCTCCTGCGTCAGCAAGTCCTTGGCAGAGCCCAGGGGAATCAGAAGCTCCGACGACAGCCGGAGCAGGAGTGGAGACCAAGGCTGCCGAGGCCACGAGAATCAGCGATGCCCCGTCCTGTTGAGCCTTGAACAGAGTCCTCACAATGAGGGGGAAAGGAGGGAATGCATATAGGAGACTGGAGGACCAGTCCAGGAGAAATGCATCAGGGCCCTCCCTGCCCGGTGCGGCACCGGGCCGCAGAAGCAAGGGAGTTGTGTGTTCTGGGGGCTGGCGAAGAGGTCCAGCACTGGCATTCCCAGCGTAGAAACAGCCCGCCTGCCGCTCTGGGATCCAGGCACCACTCGTGGGGGCAAAGGATTCTGCTAAGCCTTTCCACCAGGCCATTCTCCTGACCCAGGAGGTACGTCGCCTTGAGGGACATCCTCCGCCAGGAAGCAAAAGAGCAAATGAGGACTGCACTATATATAACAATATATAACAATATATAACAATATCATAATACAATAATCTAACAATATACCGCAAAACAAACGGAAGCATCAAAACGACTGAACACCAGTGAAGGCCTATATCTACTTTTAACCTTGCACTTCCCCCAACAGAAAGACCACTGAAAGGGCGAGGCTGAAGAGAGGTTATTCTGGAGCGGTAATCGCCACTTTGCTGAGAGCGAGGAAGAGGTCCACCTCTCTGGCATATGTTCGTATTTGGCGTATTTTTGAAGACTAGTGTTCTCGAAGGCAGGTTTGGGCAGCTCCCCTGGTATTAGCATTTCTGCAAGATGGCTTTGATAAGGGACTAGCTGCCAGTTCCTTGAAAGTTCAGTTGGCGGCTATTTCATGCTATAGAGGAAAGGTGCAGAGAATTGCGCTGGGTGTGCATTCGGATGTTTTACGTTTCCTTAAAGCAGTTTCCAAGCTGCGGCACTCGGAGGGTCATGGTTCTGCCGTGGGATCTCAATTTGGTCCTAGGAGCGTTGATGAAAGAACCGTTTGAGCTGTTACTCCGGGCGTCGGTGAAGGATGTGACTTTAAAGACAGTATTTTTGGTAGCCATCTATTCGGCGAGACGAGTTTCGGAGTTACAGGCGTTGTCCTGTAGAGAACCATTTTTGTCCTTTTCTAGGGAGAAAGTGGTATTGCGTCCAGTGCCGTCTTTTTTGCCTAAGGTGGTGTCTGACTTTCACTTGAATCAAGCGGTTTCTCTTCCATTTCTAGGGTCGCTAGAAGGGGCGGCTTCTGATCGGGGTTTGCGCCTTTTGGACATAGGTCGAGTGTTGCGGCACTACTTAAAGGTTTCGGAAACCTTTCGCAAATCGGACCATCTGTTTGTATTATTCGGAGGTCCCCACAAAGGCGAAGCGGTGGCGAAGGCGTCCATTTCAAGATGGATTAGAGAGGCGATTGAGTCGGCATATCTGTTGCAGGGCCGTGCAGTTCCACCGGGCTTGAGGGCTCACTCTATCAGAGCGCAAGCGACTTCCCGGGCGGAGCATAGTCTGGTTCCGCCGGGGGACATCTGTAGAGCGGCCACCTGGTCGTCTCTTCATACTTTCAGTAAGCACTACCGCCTCGATGTTCTGGCAGCAAAGGATGCTTGTTTCGGATTAGCGGTGTTGCGAGCTGGTAGGAAAGGTCCCTCCCAATGATTACTGCTCTGTTACATCCCAGAGGTAGAGGACTAAACTGGAGGAACGATAAGGAAAGGTAAATTACCCTTACCTGGTAATTGTAGTTCCTTTAGTGACTCCAGTTAGTCCTCATTCCTGCCCGAGTTCGTATGGCAATGGAGGTTCAGTTGGGACAGGTGCAATATTACAGGTAGGTATCATTCATAAGGACTTGTGGTCACGGCTCTGATCTTGTCTATCTGTTTCTGTATATTCTTACTCTCTGGTTTTCTTGTTCTGTATGGGGAGGAAGGGTAAGGTGCAAGGCCGTTTCCTCCTTTCTACAGGGGGGTCATGTTACACAGTTCATAGTTTCAAGTTATATTTCAGTATAGTGTTCAAATGTTTTATATGATAGCTACTTATTTGTTGCTCCTTTGAGTGTGCTTTATCAGTAGTTCACTGGGGCTGATGGGAGAGACCAGCAGGATATATCCAGTGGTCACGATTCTGACATGCCCAGTTTCCAAGCTGCAGGAGGAGTTGCACAACCCAGAGGTAGAGGACTAAACTGGAGTCACTAAAGGAACTACAATTACCAGGTAAGTGTAATTTACTTTTCGACCAGCTGGTGTGGATCTGCTGGCAACCTGTGAGTCAAGCAAAGTGGCAAGGTTCTTCAGCAGAAGGCAAGAGCCTATGTCGGAAGGCCTTGATATGCTAGTACAAGCATGGCCCACAGAAGAGCTGCTATATGTTTTCCCATCTTGGCTGCTCATTGGCAGGGTGATGCAGAGGGTAGAAGCCCATCCGGTTGGGTATTGCTGATCGCTTTGGTTTGGCCGAGGCATCCCTGGTACGTGGATCTGAAGCGCATGGCAATAGGCACACCGTGGCGTCTGCCCTTGAGGGAGGACCTGTTGTGTCAGGAACCTATCCGGATGCTGCAGATCGGTTCTCGCTTACGGCATGGCTCTTGAGAGGGCGCATCTAAGAAAGAGGGGCTACGCACCGGCAGTAATAGCAACATTGCTAAAGGCGCGCAGACGCTCGATGTCTCTGCCGTACATCAGAGTATTGTGAGTTTTAGAGCACTGGAGCCAGATCTTGGGAACATTTACGAAAAAAAAGAAAAAAAAAAGAGTGGAAGAATAAAAGAAGAGGAAAAAGATGTTGCAGAAGTGGTGCGGGGGGGGGGGGAGGGGGGGAGGGGGTGGAATTTAAACAAAGCCAAGGCAGTGAACAGGGGATCGACATCTGGTCTTCTGCGAAAGACTAGTGCCCTTGACAGGTGAGTGTATTCGACTTTCCTTTCCTGGTGGAGAGGGGGGTTTGCCATGGGTTTTCTTTTTCAATTCTGTGTTCATGTTTTGACTGTTTTTTGGTTAACAGTTGATTCCGTGAGTCTGCTTTGTTAACAAAATACTGAAGTCTGGCGGGTGGAGCTAGCAGCATATCATGACATGCTCAGTCTTCAAGCTGCTGGAGGGGCGGGACTACCCAAAGGTGCTGGGATTGGACTGGAGTCACTCAAGAAACATCAATTAGCAGGTAAGGTCTAATTTCTTCATCTGGGATTTTCGAAAGGCACCTACATGGGTAGTGCCTTTGGAAAATCTCAGATAAGTCTCTAACACGCCCAGATGCTATGCGGTAGCATCAGGGGCATGTTGGGGGCATTCCGGGGTGAAGCGGGGGTGGAGAAAAGGGCTAAGCAGATAGCAGCAAAAATCGCTGCTACCCGCTTAGCCTCTGCAGCTGCCAGCGCATCCAGCATCACCCGGAATTTTACTTCCGTTGCCGCAGAAATGAAAATCTGGGTTAAGGGGGTCAGCAACACGGCGTGTAGCCTGCCTAAATCAAAATCGGGCCCAATATGAATATTGTGTTGCTGTTTTTGAGCCCTTCACAGGAAAATGAGACAAGAATCACAACAATTAATCTAATAGTTAATACATTCAGCAACCTAGTCCATATTTCCCTAATTACAAAAAAGAATGGAGGGAGGAGGAGTGAAAATGGTTGTCGCGCGAGCGTGCCTCCATGAGCACCCGTTCTCAAAGATGCGCCCTATACGCACATATGCAAGGGATGAAAATTTTTTTTTTTTTTTTTTGCAGCAAGGTGGCAAAAACTGCTGCCGAGCAACTCTTTTTCCTTAAGCTTGCCCTTTCAATGGCCACCCCATAAGCGAAAACCTGAGGCATTCGAAGGTAACTCCGTAGCAACAGAATCGCCAATGTCGGAAACCTCCATGGATTCCCGTCGAGCAACCGTATGAGGCAGGCATACCATGGGCACCTCGGCCAGCCCGAGGCCCCCAACCACACGTTTCTTTCCCCAAAGCGCTTTGATACGCAGAACCACTCGACCTATGAGTGCCCCCGGTGGAAAGACAGAGAAGACCGGACGACGGCCGCCGTTGACACAGTGCGCCGATGCTTCAGACCTCCTTTCTCGTCGTCTGCTGAAGAAGCAACCCGTTTACGCAGAGCGAAACACCGCCATGAGGTCCATTACTGGCTGTCCCCATATGCAACCGACCTGTGCGAACACCTCCGGATGCCACTCCCATTTCTCCAGCATCTACTCGGACCCAGCTGAGGAAATCCGCCATCACAATGTCCTTACCCGCAACATGCGCCACCGAAAACGCTGGCAGCCAAAGCTCTATCCACACACACAGACCCTCTGCCGCTGCCTCTATGGCCACACTTCCGGTTCTGCCCTGCCGATTGATGTAGGCCACCGCCGCGGAATTGTCAGACAGTACTCGCACAACTCGACCTGTCACCGTAGCTTCAAACGCCTGCAACGCCCGGAGTATCGCTAGCATTTCCAGTCGGTTGATTGACCACTGGGTCCCCTGTATAATCCAAGAGCCTTGCGCAAAACGATCTCCGAACGTAGCGGTGTTTAACAAAGGTTTTGGCCAAGCTCCTGGAGTAAAGGTCCATAACCTTTTATTAGAGAGAAGCTGGAAAATTATATATTTTTTTATTTTTAATACCAACTTTCAACAATTCAAGATGTTCTACAAGGCCCACAACCCAACAGAGCATCACATCTGTTGTACATGCAACGGAACCCTTAAAATATGAGCATACTTGAATCCACCGCTTGCCCCGATACAAGCATTGAGTAGCCTATTCGTCTTTTTGGAAACCAGCCTGGTCCTTAAGACCTGGATTGGCTACCCTAGGAAACAGGATATTGGACCTGAAAGAGCTTGGTCTGACCCAGTATGGCATTTCTCGTATCCTTATGAACGGAACCTCCCCAAGGTCTCTGCCTTGGAAGTAACAGGCTGCGCCTGGCCCTATGGCCCTGTGGCTAGCTCACACAGAGCAGTGCCGGCTAGTGGTTGAGGCAAGTTGCCAGAGGACCAAGGGTTTGAATTCCAATCGAGACCACCAACCTTGAGCCATAAAAACTGGGGTTTCTGGTCCCACCGATGGTCCTTCTGGCCTTCGTTAAGCGACTTAACTCTCTGCCTCAGGTACCAAAA
This sequence comes from Ichthyophis bannanicus, assembly GCA_033557465.1. NCBI lineage: Eukaryota > Metazoa > Chordata > Amphibia > Gymnophiona > Ichthyophiidae > Ichthyophis > Ichthyophis bannanicus. The sequence continues at coordinate 649,054,589 of CM066032.1, forward strand.
CATAAATTGTGAGCCCTTCAGGGACAAGGGAAATAGAAATACCGTAATCGACTGTATGCCACCCTGACCTGTAGGCAATCAGTATACTCAAATAAATAACTGACTGGGCATATGTGACCATAGCAAACACTAGCAGTGGAGAGACATCAGAGCTGGTGCTGGTTCCTGGTCTTCCTTTCTCGCTCTCCCAGTCCTTCTGCCAGCATTGAGAAAAGGCAGAGAATAGATTGTCCAGTGGGCCGGGGACCTTGCGTCCTGGACATCATAGAGAAAGAGGGGCTAGGATCTGGGAGCAAAGCCCAAAAGAGAAAGGAAAACTGGTGACTGACACTGTAGCTCCTCCAGACGGCTCACTCCACACAGATCCCACGACTGCATCTCCAACCCCATGTAACACCATGAGGACCTCATGCAGTTTATTACAATCGACATCCCCCCATTACTGGAGAAATTACCTTAGCCTGATAATACAGTCCAAGCAAAGAAATGCAGTCTCACTCTGCAAAGAGTGCACCCAAAAATCATGCCTAAGCAATTGTGAGCACATACAAAATGCACATCTACATATACGGGTGACCCAGCACCTGTCACCCAAACACAGTGCAGCGAGCACGCTTGAACATAGGCTGAATGCATGGAGCATACACAGAGTATTGACTTTCGCTATGAAACCTTCCAGCGTCCTGGAGCGCTAAGCCTCAGACTGTGCTACCTAAACGTCTTTCTCTTAACCCTCAGCACGGGCCCTTTAACAAGATGGCACAGACGGGTCAGTGCCCCTGCTAAGTGCTTAAACCCCTGCTCTGACAGCACAGGCTCTAGAAATAGATGAGAATTTCCTGGGAAGGGCATGCTAAGTGGAGCTATGAGACACACAGGCACCCCCCAAGCCTTCCTGCAGTCAGAGAAATAGCAGTGGGATACACCGACAACCTTGCAAGTGGAGATCTTAGAGGTTGCTGCCTGTGTGAACCTGATGAGGACTACAATTTCGTATTTTACAACCCCCCCCCCCCCAGGGATGGGGGTACTGAATACTATATGTGATTCATGAGCAGCGCTGCCATCCAGTGGCCTTTAGGGCACCAGAGCCCGACAAACGATACAGAAGTTAAGAGCTTTAAATCTTGGTCATATAATCTTGATTTGCAGAACATTACAGTTGCTTATTTACTCACTAACCCCTGAGTGCCCATGAAGTGGCCCTGTGGTTATTTCTTCCCTGACTTGCAGAGATCAATCTGATGATAGCTGCATACACACGGTCACAGAAAGGCACTATTGAGTGTACCAGCTGCCCTCTGGTTGCCATAGACCGTAGCACAGGCACTTCTTGGTTGACAGTTTAACTGTTATTATTATTTTTTTTTATATCCTAAGGTTTCCCAAACCTGTCCCTGTGAAACCACAGGCGTTTGGGCAACTTTCACTATAGAATACATTTGCAGACTGTGAATACAAAAAAGAGCTACTGTCTCAAGCACACTTCCAGCCTGTCCCTCCTTCCACCTACAAATTAGGGCTCTGCCCTTGAAGAACCTAAAAGCTGGAAATTTGCCTAATATCCTGGGACTTAACAGATGCTCCTCAGAGACATGATTAGGAGGGAGAGAACAAGTGGCATCAGAGATCAATGCCAAAACTGCTGTCCTATAAAACTAAGAATAAACTTAAAAATAAAGAGGACTGACAACAGCCCCCTTAAGGATGAGGACCGCCCCCCACCCCCGAGCCTCAAAAACTACAAACAAAACTAAGAAACACTAGACCTAAAAATCTAGCTATTCTGCCTGTCTTCCTCACACAGGCAGCTCGCTGCAACTCCTGTCACGCAGTCCAAATACCTAGAGAGAAAATGGCCGCCCCTTTGCCAACGAATTTTGGTGCCAAGAACAGCCACTGCAAAAAAGGAGACCTCAGCAGACCGACAAAGCCCGAAGACCTTACCTGCAGGGCCGAAAGCCACGCAGCCTGCTCCTACCACCTTGAATTCATCTGATCCTCAAGCCGCGCTGCTGTGCCCAGCAGCCACAGCAAGGACCGCTCAGCTGGTTCCACAGAGTAAAAGTAAAATTCCACAGCAACGGAGAGGCTCTGTCTCACACAGCTTCAGTGTGGCTGTACGGGACCCGGAGCTCTCTCCTGTACCATCCAGGGAGAGAGATCCGCACCAGCGAATGCCTGCAGCAAGTGAAAATAACTGACAAGGAGGGAAGGCGAGAGCTGCTACTAATTTAAAGAGCCAGGCTCAAATTTAAAATTACTGTAAATATAAGAAAATTTGCTCCTAATAACTAAAGGGAACTAATCCCTGATTGCCCATTAACCAAAAGGTTACTGAATTAAAAGTAAAATTAAAGGTAAAAATCAAAAATAAAATCAGAATAGAATTTGTCACACTAAATGCTCCTTATCTGTTCCCCCAAGTGAGCCAAGAAGCTAGGCTCACTACGTCCTCCTGCTGCATGGAGATTGGACACATTGGGGGCTGATGGGAGAGACCAGCAGGCTATATCCAGTGATGTCATGAGTGTGACATGCCCAGTCTCCAAGCTGCAGGAGGAGGTTCACTACCCAGAGGTTGAGGACTAAACTGGAGGAACGATAAGGAATGATCTTTAAATATTTGGTCTCTTGTTATCTGGTTGGTGATGACTTATAATCCCTTTGCCTTGTTCTTTCCCCCACTGCACAACATCCTGTCCTCTGTTGCTTATTGACACATTGAGAATTATCACCACATATGTTTTTATCCATCTTATTGGACAATTCCAGTCACTACCCCCTCTTTTGGGGTTTTTGAATCATCTTGTATTACTTATTCATACAGATAATTTATGCCACGTCAGTGATACTGGAACATTCTTGGGAAGCAGGATTCGATTCCCACTAGCATTCCTTATGGCCTTAGGCAAGTCACTTAACCCTCCAATACCTCAGAAAAATCCAAGTTATCAATGTCTCTGTTTAATGTACATTACTAAGTTTAAGTTTCAATGTAAACCGCTTTGATTGAAATAAAGTGGTATATAAAACCTGTTAAATAAATAAATAAATACTGCAAATAAATAAATTCTAGGTTCTGGAGGAACTGGATGACTCAAAATCACTCTCCCGCTCTCCTCTAGGGACTTTGCCCTTATAACCAATCGTCGAGATAAGGTGAACCAGGATGCCTTCCTGCCGTAAAGCTGCCGCCACTACCACCCTGACTTTGGTGAAGGTCTGTGGAGCGGTTGCCAGCCCAAAGGGCAAGGCTCGAAATTGTAAATGCCCTCCTGGAACTGCATACTGCAATATTGCTAATGTTCTGTTCGTATTGGAATGTGTAAATACACCTCTGTGAGGACGAGGGATGTTAAGAACTCCCCTTGTCGCACCGTCACTATCATTGAACGCAACGTCTCCATGCAAAAATGCGGCACCCTCAGGGCCCGACTGACATATTTGAGATATAGGATGGGCCGAAATGTACTATCCTTCTTTGGGACTACGAAATAGATGAAGTATTGACCACAACATCGTTGGCTTTGGTGCACTGGGACCACCGCACAAAGCTCCAGCAACCGCTGGAGTGTGCCCTACACCAATTCTCACTTCCTCCGGGCTTTGCAGGGAGAGGCAATAAAGGCATCCCTCAGGGGTTGAGCGAACTCCAGTACATAAAGTGAAATTAGACTTACCTGCTAATTGTTGTTCCTTGAGGAACTAAAGCCCAGTCCCGCACCTCTGGGTAGTGCACCTCCTCCAGCAGCTTGGAGACTGAGTATGTCATCTTTTTGATGACACTAGTGTACATATGCAGCTGGCACCACCCACCAGCCCCAGTACCTATTGACAAAGCAGACTCAGAGGAGCAACAAATAGGTAGATAAACATGCAACAAACACTTCAACATCTAAATAAACTAGTACACCCTCCATCTCCTGGAAAGGATACCCAGCCCTCCCCCCCCCCTTCAGGATGGGGAGGCCTACCTGTTGAGCACTTGAGCAACTCCAACCAGCGGGAAGCGAGCAACCGAAAGCTTTTCTGGTCCGCCCCTCCCCCAAACACCGATTACACACCCCTCCCCGGCTCCCCCTGGCCAAGTCCTCCACCAACGGAACCAGCTTCAGGACCTGGGTGTGCATAGATCATAACAGAAAGCACTCAGAGAGGGTTCCGGGACTGCACTGGAGTTCCTCAAGGAACAATTTCCAGGTAAGTCTAATTTCTCTTTCCTTATCGTCCCTCCAGTCCAGTCCCGCATCTCTGGGATGTATCAGAGCAGTTAAACTAACCGGAGGGACCCGCACAACCAGCCTGAAGCATTGCCGATCCGAAAAGAGCATCCCCTGCCGCCTGGACATCGAGGCGAAAATGTTCAGATAAAAGTATGCCACCCTACAGACCTCCACCGGCGGAACTAAACTATACTCTGCTCACGAGGCTGCCTGAGCCCATGTGGAATGGGTCTGCACTGCTCTACCCTTCAAGATGTATGCAAGTGTGATTGCCTCACTGATCCATCTGGAAATGGAGGCTTAGCTGCCGCCTCACTTTTGCGCGACTCGCCAAACAGAACCAACAGACGGTCCGATCTCTGAAAGGACAATGTCCTTTTCACATACCTTCGCATCCAAGTGGCACAGCTGTGGAGTGGCAGAGCCCATATCCGCTCACGCCCACATCCGCGTTCGCCAGAGCCGGTAAGGAAACGTCCTGATTTACATGAACTGCTCACACCACCTTGGGCAAAAATGAAGATACCGGACACAGGACCACTTTCTCCTTGGAGAAGGAAAGGAATGGCTCCTGGCATGACAGGGTCCGAAGCTCCGAAATCCTGGATGCTGAGCAAATCGCCACAAGGAATACCATTTTCAGAGTCAAATCCTTCAGGAAAGTTCGACTCAATGCCTCAAAGTGTTCACCAGAAAGCAACGTCAGCACCAGATTGAGATTCCAAGGCAGTACCACTGCCCTCTTTGGCAGACAGAGGTGGGTCACCGCCCATAGAAAGCTCAGCACGTCTGGGTGTGTACCCAGTGGCACTCCGTGGACTTTCCCCACGATAACTGTAAATCGTCACCAGTTGCACTCTCAAGGAACCGGCAGCTAGATCCTTATCAAAACCGGATTGCAAGAACACCAAGATGTGCAGGACGGAGGCAGTGGAAGGGCACGCCTGCCTCTCTCCGCACCATGATTCAAAGATGCGGCCTATGCAGATGCACGCCAGGTTCGTAGACCATCTCTGGGCCTGTAGCAAGGTCGCTATTCCCAAGCCTGATTATCCTCTCTTCTTCAACTTCGCCCTTTCAAGAGCCATGCTGTAAACGATAATTGATCCAACTGGGGGATGCGAAGCAGATCCTGCGTCAAGAGGTTCTTCCAACCGGAAGCCACCACAATCAATCCGCCAGTATCCGAATCAAATCAGCATACCTCGGCCAGTCTGGTGCCACCAGAATTACAAATCCCTGGTGTGCCTCTAGCCATTGCACTAACCAGCCTATGAGTGCCCACGGGGAAAAACAGAGAAGACCCTCTTCGAGCCACTGCTGAATTAGAGCATCCAGGCCCTTGGACTTCCTCTTCTTCTGCTGAAAAATCAGAAGTCCTCGGCCAACTCGAACATTGCCATTAGGTCCATGACCAGTGTGCCCCATCGGCGGACCACCTGCTCGAACATCTCCTGATTGAGCTGCCACTCTCCGGGGTCCATGCGCACTCAGCTGAGGTAGGCTGCTGTCACACTGTCAACTCCTGCTACGTGCGCCGCCGATAATGCCTGGAAACGAACCCTGCCCATCCAAACAGCCTTTTGGCCTCCTCCTCCAGGGCTGCACTGCCTGTGCCTCCTTGCCGATTGATATAAGCCACCGTGGCCACATTGTCCGAGAGGACTCGGACCACCTTCTCCTGCAACCATGGCTCAAAACTTTCTAGCACCAAGGTTACCGCTTGCATCTCAAGCCTGTTGATCAACCACAGGGCCTCCTGTGGACTCTTGTCCCTGAACAAAGTGTCCTTCGCAATGGGCTCTCCAACCTGACAGGCTGGCATTGATCATCAGAGGAACCCACACCGGAGACTCTTTCCAGGCTCCTCACATGCAGCCATCAACTGAGGGCTCTCCTGGCGCTCCATGGGCAGGGGAGTAGTTGGGTCAGGGGTTGACTCTGATGGGACCATCGACTGAGCAGAGCCCTCTGCAGCGGTTTCATGTGTGCCCTTAACCATGGGACTAGCTCGAGAGTGGCCGCCATGGTCCCCAGAACCTGCAGATGCCGCCACTCTGATGGTCTTGCCATCTTCGGGACCTGCCGTATTCACTGTCGTAGCTCCTGCGCCCAGCGAACCAGCAGGAAAATCCTGCCCACGCACGTATCAAAGCACGCTCTCAAATACTCTAGCTCCTGGGCTGGCCGTAACTGACTCTTGGCCAGGTTGACCCCAACCGAGACTTTGAAGGAACTCTCCCATCCGCGCTGTTACTCTTTTTGCTATCGTCCCTGGACTTCACCTGGATCTGCCAATCGTTTAGGTATAGGTGGACGAGAACCCCTTCCTTGTGGAGAGCTGCCGTCACCATCACCATGACCTTGGTGAAGGTATGGGGGGTGGTCACCAGACCAAAGGGCAATGCTCGAAACTGGAAATGGTCCCTTGACACCGCAAAGTGGAGAAACTGCCGACTTTCTGGATGGATGCAAACATTTAGATACGCCTCTGCAAGATTGAGACTTGCCCAAAATCTCCGCTTCCTACTGCCATTATTACTGTGAAAATGCAGTACCCAGAGACCGTAGTTCATGCCTTCGCATTTGAGAACTGGGTGAAAAGAACCTTCCATTTGGGCACCACAAAATACATGAAAGCATCGACTGCAGACATACTAGTCTCACGGAACCAGTTCCATGGCTCTCAGCTGCAGGAGACAAGTCAAGGTCTCTTCTACTGCTGCCAACACCGCTGCTCCAATTTGGGTGATCAAAGGAGCTCGTTCTTGCTTCGGCAGCAGGTATAGGTGCGTCAAGGATTGCACCCCTTTAAGGCCAACCTCTGGCAGATCCCACTCATCCTGGATCATCTGTCCTACTACTCCATGTACTGGTAAGACTTTCTGCGATTTCCGTACCGCCCGGAACAGTGGATCCTACAGCGCCTCTTCTTCTGCCGGGAGGTTAGCAGGCATATTCAGGGCCTTGAGGGTCTCTCCAAGGTACACACAGAATGTGAGCCCTTTGGGGACGAGGAATTGTATCAGTACCCGCTTGTAGCGATTATAAATCGCCATGATGGCCTTCGGCCTGGGCAGCATATCGAGAAATTGCATAAACAAACATAAGCATAAAGATAAGCGCTGGTAACTCCTCCCAGTGAAAAACGCAAACAATCCGGGTCTGATCCTCCTGTTCTGGGCTCTCTCCTTCTTCCAACTCCTCCTGCAGACCTAGCTCCGTGTCAAGATCTTCCCCATCCAGCCCTCCAACAATGGTGATTGCTGCCACTCCTCTAAGCCTCTAGCCTGCTTAGACGCCACTGCTTCTGACTCGTGCTCTTTTGCGTCTGACATCCTCTTAGCCCTGTGTTCCGGGGCTGAGGAGTCACTTGATAGGCAAAACACCTTCTGCAAAAGTAAGAAAAACTCCGGTGAGAACTCCCCCAGGAGCCCTACTGCTGCCTGGGCTCAAGGGGTGGATGGTCCAGGCATCGTGCAGGGACCGAGGGCCAGATCTGTTGAAGATAACATGGCGCCCCCCGTCCCCAGGGTCTCTTGCAACCAGGAGGGACTCTCCTGCCTCATTTCAACCTGCAGATCCTGCTCTCGACAGCCTCTTGCGTGAGGTGTAGGCAGATGCCTACCTCCGAGACCACACATCGGGGACTGCATATCTTGAGGATTTTTAGACCGCTGCAGTGTTGTATCTTAAAGATATGAAATAGACTTTGCCCTGATTCAATCAAACTGACACGTTCTCCGAGTAAAGTTTACGTTTTTCTTCTAACACTACAAATGGCTATAAGGGAGTACAGCTTCCCTTACAAGCTAAGAGACAAGAGATGATCATTTCAGGTTACTCACTGACCATAGACAGATGGAAGGATTTCATTTGTGTCTGTAGAATAGAAGGTGCCGGCCGGGGCCCCCAAGCTCAGCTAGAAACTATAACTGAGACTGATGAGCCCCTGTATGATAAAGTAACATAATAAGGTGAAGCCTGTCTGTGGCAATTTAGACATGGATACAGATAGCGATGAGGACACAGGACTGTGAAAGCATTAATATAAAGTGATATATCTTTAATCGTAATGCAAAGCAGAACTGCAGAGAAGAAAAATGGAATATAAACCTTGCAAGTTAGTTTTATTTCTAGCATAGACAAAAAGTTCCTAACATTATAGGAATTATTGCAAAAGAGATTAGCTGAAAGTGTGTACACAGCTACTGTTACTAAAGGTCAAATATCAGCTTGCCAGCTTCTGCAAAATTTAGGGACTTTTGCAGTACCGAAAGTCCCTCCACCCTGCTTTGAGGTAAATGATTGCTCAAACTAACAGATAGCCACTAATGTCAGCAAAACTTATGAAATTTCCGAGAATTAGGGGACCTTAGAACTCTGGGAAAGACCTAGCTGCCATGCATATAGAAGTATCTCTACTGAGGGAGGAACTGGCTGCAATGAAGCGCACCTCTTCTAGGATACAAACTGAACAAACTCCACCACCGCTCCCACAAAGAATCAAACGCCCCAGGAACAAATGGATCACAGTGGGTTCTGGTAGATTGCGACCTGTAACACAAAGACATCCTATACATCAAGAGATATCCCTGCACAATGCCTTCTCTGCCTTGACTAATGAGGATGCCCAATTCAAAGAAACTGAAGGGCCTTCAAATGAGTCAGACAATGCCCAATCCCCTGCTAAAGCACTAAATATGAAGAAAACCTCAAACAGAAAACTACTACTACTTGGAGATTCCATCATCAGAGGCACCAACTTGGGAACACAGTTCAAAGGAGAGAAGATAGTCATGTGCCTACCAGGCTCTTCAGCCAGCAGGAATACAAACCAAGTTGTTGAATTACTTAGTGCAAAAAGTGAACATTCCAAACTTGATGTTATTATCCACCTAGGCACAAACGACCTGGCTAGGAACAGTGCCTCTACAGCCCAAAAGGACTTCCAATCTCTGGGGGAGAAACTCAAGCATGTTGTTAACACTGTTGCATTCTCAGAGGTTCTACCTGTTCTTGGTAAGGGGACAAAAAGACTGCATCGCATTAACAGCTTTAATACATGGCTCCAGACCTGGTGCAGAAAAGAAGGATTCGGATTTATTGGCAACTGGGACAACAGATGGACCAACAAGAGACTATACTGTGCTGATGGACTACATCTCTCTTCCGCAGGGAAAAGAATCCTAAGTGAAAAATTCAGGCAGTATGTGGACATTTTAAACTACGAAAAGGGGGTGACGGATGTGGAAGGTCAACATCTGCATGCCACCCCCAACAAAAGCAGAACATCATCAGAAACAGCCACACTTTTAAACCACACATCAAAAACATGTGGGAGGAAGTGGGCAGAACAAAATCAATGCAAAATACACACAAGCCAGGAAAGTGCTGGAAAGCAATGAGCACAAATGCTCGAAGCTTAGCCAACAAAATTCCAGACCTGGAAGCCCTAATGGTGGAAACGGACTTGGACATTGTGGCCATTACAGAAACATGGTTTAATGAATCACATGATTGGGATATAGCCATAGCTGGCTATAATCTATTCAGAAGGGACCGAGAAAATGGAAAAGGAGGAGGAGTAGCCTTGTATGTCAAAAGCAATATTAAAGCTACTGAAATGCAGGGGACATGGGGAAAAGAAGAAGCGCTCTGGATTGCGTTGGAGAGAGGAGATGGCACTGTCATCCATATTGCTGTAGTCTATAGACCTCCGACTCAAATTGAAGAGAGAGACAATGAATTGATTATAGATATTGCCAAGATAGCATCAAAGGGGGAAGCAATCATATTGGGTGACTTTAATCTACCTGATGTGGATTGGATTACTCCTTCTGCACATCTAGAAAGAAGCAAAAAAATTGTGGATGCTCTCCAAGATGCATTAACCAACCAGGGAAAGATCAACGCTGGATGTAGTGCTCACCAACGGTGATAGTGTGTCAAATGTCTGCGTGAGTGCCCCTGTGAGCAACAGCGACCATCACACGGTGTGGTTTGAAATAAAAGCCATGGTACAGGCCAATCATAGCAAGCTCAGAGTCCTAAACTTCAAATACACTGACTTCAATAAAATGGCAGAGTACGTAAAGGAGGAGATGACGGGGTGGGAAGAGATAAAGGAAGTGGAATTGCAATGGGCTAAACTAAAGGAGGCAATAAAAGGAGCAACAGATAAATATGTAAGAAAAGTAAATAAAAGCAAGAGGAGAAGGAAACCTATTTGGTTTTCCAAAGAGGTGGCTGCTCATATAAAGGCAAAAAAACACAACTTTTGCAAAATTCAAAAGCTTGCAGACAGAAGAACACAGAAATGAATACAGGATTCAACTCAAAGAGTCTAAAAGACTAATAAGGATAGCAAAATCAAAGGCAGAGGAAAAGATGGCTAAAGATGTTAAGGGTGGCAACAAAAATTTCTTCAGGTATATTCGGGAAAGGAAAAAGATCAGAGTTGGAATTGCAGGACTCAGAAGTGCTGGGAAAGGACTCGTGGAAAGTGACACTGGAAAAGCAAAATTGCTAAACAATTACTTCTGCTCTGTGTTTACTAAAGAAGATCCTGGGGATGGACCAGCTGTGACTCCCAAATATAAAAATGGGAATGAAGTAGATACCACACCATTCACAGAAGAAGAGGTGTTAGAACAACTTGCTAAACTGAAAGTGGACAAGGCCATGGGACCGGATGGGATACATCCCAGGATACTGAAAGAGCTCAGAGAGGTTCTTGCAGGACCGTTAAAGGATGTCTTCAACAGATCCTTGGAAACAGGAGAGGTTCCTCAGGACTGGAGAATGGCTGATGTCGTACCTCTACACAAAAGTGGTGACAGGGAAGAAGTGTCAAACTACAGGCCCGTGAGCCTTACCTCGGTGGCGGGAAAAGTAATGGAGGCACTCCTGAAAGAGCGAATAGTGAACTTTCTGAAAACCAACAGCTTGCAAGACCCGAGGCAACATGGTTTTACCGAAGGACGATCTTGCCAAACAAATCTGATCGAGTTCTTTGACTGCGTGACCAGGGAACTAGATCAGGGGCATGCAATGGATGTCATCTACCTGGATTTCAGCAAAGCCTTTGATACTGTTCCTCATAGGAGGCTTATCAACAAACTCAGTAGCTTGGGGATGGGTCCCAAGATGGTAAACTGGATTAGAAATTGGTTGACTGACAGACAACAGAAGGTGATTGTACATGGAGCTCACTCGGATGAGAGGAAGGTGATTAGCGGGGTGCCCCAGGGTTCGGTCCTGGGCCCGGCACTGTTCAATGTATTTGTGAGTGATATTGCTGAAGGACTGAATGGAAACGTCTGTCTTTTTGCAGACGACACAAAAATTTGCAACAGAGTGGACTCCCCCGAGGGAGTGGTTAACATGAAGAGAGATCTACAAAAGCTGGAAGACTGGTCTAAAGCTTGGCAACTACGATTTAATGCAAAAAAGTGCAGTGTCATGCACTTGGGTAGCAGAAATCCAAGAGAAATGTACGCGATAGGGGGAGAAAGGTTGGTATGCACAGTTCAGGAAAAAGACCTTGGTGTGATTATCTCTGCTGATCTCAAGGTGGCAAAACAGTGCGACAAGGCAGTGGCAAAAGCCAGGAGGATGTTGGGCTGCATACAAAGAGGGATTACCAGCAGAAAAGAAGAGGTACTTATGCCACTGTATAGGTCACTGGTGAGGCCTCACTTGGAATACTGTGTTCAGTTTTGGAGACCATATCTTGCAAAGGATGTAAAAAGACTGTTCAGAGGAAGGCGACCAAAATGATTTGGAGCCTGCATCAGAAGCCTTATGAGAAGAGACTTGAAGACCTAAATATGTATACTTTGGAGGAAAGGAGGGACAGGGGAGATATGATTCAGACCTTTAAATACTTAAAGAGAAATGATGAACAAACAAACCTCTTCCAAAGACGGGGAACCTGTAAAACTAGAGGGCATAACATGAAACTGCAAGGGGGTAAATTGAAAGGCAATGTCAGGAAATATTTTTTCACTGAAAGGGTGGTGGATGCTTGGAATACCCTCCCGATGGAAGTGGTAGGGGCGAACACGGTGATGGAATTCAAAAAGGCATGGGACAAACACAGAGGATCCCTTTACAGAAATAGGAAAAAAACAAAATAAACGGTACCATCTAACTTCTGAACCATATAACGTCTCAACAAATAGGGGTGTCCTACATGGAGTGGTGGGTTTACCCCTGAACAAGGATATGGGGAGGGGTGGCCTGCGCGGAGCAACAGGTTCACCTACTCTTGCCATCTTGCTGGGCAGACTGGATGGACCATGCTGGTCTTTATCTGCCATCAACTACTATGTTACTATAACATATACCGAGAACTAAACAAATTTTATAAGCGTATTTGATCAGCTCTCACTTTGTAAAAGAATTCTAGCGACACCTTATGTTATTTCATGTTTATGATTAATGGACAAGATACTTTTTATATGAACTTTGTAAGAGTCAGCAGAAAACTAATCTTGAAAGCATAAATTTGTTGACCTATGATTTTGTAACTCAACTGTCATCAGTTTTTTGTCAGTTAAAATTTAATCATGTCAGCTGAAAATTCTAAATAAAAGGCAGGTCTCTAGCAGGGGATTTCCGAAGGTGGTTGGAGGTGGTAGTCTGCTCGTTCAGATCCCTCTGGCAATCTTCCTCTAGAGCTCTGGATTGACGATATAGCATTGTGTCTGTGTGTGTTTTTCCTTCCTGTTAGAAGGGACAGGTAAGTCCAGAACCCAGGTAAAGGTGGCCCTCACCTGGACAGGTACTTCAGCATCCTATCCACTGACTGACTATCTTTCAAATTACATACATTTCTTGTATGCAAGTACTTCCTGTTTTCCACAGAGCTGTAGCTGCTACAAACCTATATGCTATCCTAATCAAAATTAATCCCATGTGATTCCCAATAGAATTACTACCTAGCTCTTAGTTATTTAATTTTTGTTGGACTATTTGCCATGAGATCCTCCCTCTTGTAGCAAAACCAGTCCTTTTTAATCATTTTAATGAGCTTAAAACCACTCAATACTCACCTCCGTGAACCTCAAGGAGACTTACATCAGTAATCCCCTATTCCATTTCATTAAAAATACTTAATTCTGCAGACCTGTTCTTCAATATAATCTTCCACTCATTATGGGTAATAGTACTTAACTTGTAAAGTGATTTTCATTTGTACTGTCCGTCAGATATAAAGGACTACTCCCTCCGGATATATTTCTGCTTGGCGTGATTCTCTACACTATCCAGCACTTCTCAAGGGAACAGTCCACCATTCAGTCCTTCAATCGAATAACAGCAACACAGTACCATGTTTCAAATCAGAGAATCTCATGATCCTTCTTCAGGCTCATTTCCCGAGTACTGAACAAATTCCCTTCCTATTCTTTTTTTTTAATCGGGAAATCCCTTCAACGTCATAGACAAGTTAGCTGGTTTGATATTGGAGGAGTTTGCTGACAATCAATTAAACCAATCAGCTATATTGTTACCTAGAACGTTCCCCCATGATTCATAACAAGCTCCAATCATCGATTTCCATGTTTAAACCCAAAGGGTCTACTGTTTTCAGACGAAATATCCACTTTTGTTCCAAAATTTGTAAACGCTGAACCCTGTCCCCCCCCACGATGATCCAGGGGAACATGATCTATGATCCGTCAACAGTAATTCTGAAACGCATGGCCCTCCGATATACTATGTGCAACTATCGGGGCAGACAGCACCTTCTTTCGAAGTAGAGATCGATGTTCAATAAGCCTTTGTTTCATCTGTCTTGTAGTACGCCCAATGTACTTTAAACCACATGGACAAATCAGCATATATACCACAAAAGATGTCATACAATCCATTTGGTATAGTGCTTTATACATAGCCCCAGAAGATCTATCTGTCCATCCAGACCCCTCAATAGTAGCAGAGTAAAAAATTGCTTCCCAATTATTCCTCTGTGCCTCCCTATACAGCAATCAATGCTTATTAGGCGAATTTAGGCCTTAACATTAATTGTCCCTACCCGCAACATCCTTCTTTCCTTTTTTCTTCTTCCTCCCCCTCCACCCCCAAATTTGACGTGTCTACCCTTATCCTCCCCTCTCCCCCTTCTCTCCCCTCTAACCATCCCCCTCTCCCCTCTCCCCTCCCAACCTCCCCCTTCCTCTCTCCCACCCCCCTCCTCACCCCCAACTCCTCTTCTCCTCCCGTGTGTGTCTTGTACCGTCCCATTACAAACCTCATCCAGCCTCCCCTGGCCCCCCACACCTTAAAACCAAACTATATATACATATACATGCCTTTCCATACAGCCACTTCCATATATTAAGCATCATTCCATTATCCCACTTCCCAATGCCCTAAAAGTCCAGTGTCCATCCAGGCCTACCGCCCGTATCCACATGGCTTCTCTCAAGCTCCCCAACACCAGCAGCCACATTCAGTCCTTCTTCTCCACTAGCGTCATCTTCATTTCCTCCGACCTCCTCTGTAGTCGCCTGCCTTTCGCTGCAACCCGCTGCCACCTCGATGGTGCCAGCTCTCGAACTTCCACTCCTCTGGGCTACCTTAACTTTTCCTGCTCAGAGGCTTTTGGCAGGTTTTCACATCCCAGCTCTTGCAACACAGTCCAGGCTTCTTCCGCCACTTCACTTTCCTTGATACCCCATTTACCGTCAATAATAGTCCAAAGGGAAACATCCAGCGGTACCTCAAGCTCTTCCCTCGTAGATATGCTGTCACCTCTTTCAGACCTCGTCTCCGCTCCAAAGTCCCCTTGGAGAGGTCATTAAAAATTTTCACCTCACAACTCTCCCAGGCAATCCTGCCATATTTTCTTGCAATATTCAGAATGTTTTCCTTAACTGGAAAACTAGTCATGCACACAATGATGTCTCGGGGCAGCTTTTCTCTCCGTGGTCCTAAACTGCGATGCACTCTTTCCACTCCCACCACCATCTCTTCCTCTTCCCCTCCGCCATCGAGGCTCAGCATGTGTTTGCAGAGTTTTTGTACTACCTTCACGCAGTCTTTATGTACTTCAGCCTCCGCCATCCCCCAAATTCTCAGATTGAAGATAGAGCAAGGCGAAACAATCTCCTCCAACTTCTTCTTTATCTCTTCTTGCTGTTCTTTCATTTTACCCTGTTCCGCCGCCATTTCCTGCAGCTCTCCAGCGCATTCCTCCACATGGTCCTCCAATTCTTCCACCCACTGCCCCAGACCATTAAATCCTGTTGTATGCTCAGTAACATTTCTTTTATCTCTCTCCTCATCTCAGTCAGTTCAGCATGCAGTTCTTTTTTAAACGCCGTCCACAACATTCTCATCAGCATCTCCTCTCCGTGCCGCATACCACTCTCTCCCTCCTCTGAGCTCGCCATCTCTTCTGCCTCCTCCATGCCTCCCGAACTCGTCTCCGCTGCCACCTCCTTCCGCGCATACGGCGATTTAAATCCTGCCAACTTCTTTCTTGCTGACATGGCCATGTCGGCAACGCACTCTCCTACCTCTGTGACCACCGGGTTCAGCTAGTTTGCTTGTTTTCTGTGGGACTCGGACAGAGCCTGGCTACTCTGCTGCCATGCACTCCGTGACGTCACCAGAATTCCTTGTGCAAATTTTTAAACTCAGTCCATGTACCTACAGGTCCCATACAAACCTATATGCAGCACCTCTTTTTTTTTTTTTACACTTATCTTTATTTCTGTCTCTGACTTTTTATCTGACCCTTCTCAGGAGAAAGTAACAATGTCTCAACCTACTGCCACTTATATCACCTGACCAAGCACAACAGCCCTCTGAAATTCCGCCCAGCAACAAACAATGGCCTATCTGATTAGGCTTTTTCCCACATGTCTGCATCAAGTCATTGTGCACTGAATCAGTTTTGAGCTATATAACACAAGGAATGCTTAAGGATTAAGTGGGGTTCATGCCCCTTGATACCATCCTATACCAGGCACTGCGGTCTGGCCGGCATGGTGGGAAGGGCTGGGGGCACTCCCCAGGAACGCCCTCAATCTGTACCCGGGTAGGTAAAAGGATACCCAGCACCAGGGCACCTCCACAGGCTCAGGCACAGAACACAAGAGTACTTCAACTAAAATAAAATTAAACCAAAATCTAATTAACTGAAACTGAAATTAAAAAGAAATTGCAAATGGCCCCCTAGGAAGAGGCTGCTCTGTCCTGCTTTATTCTCTGGTGGCTGCCTCTCCCTGGCAGCCAAAACACAGCAGCGGGTTAAACACATAAGGGCCTGAATAAGAAGAAATCATGCCCAAATGCAGCAGGGGTTGTTTCCTGCACCGCTGCAGGCTCCCAAACATGTGGCTGCAGGCTGCTCTCTGTCTCCTCCTGTTCTGGCAGTTGCTAGGGGTTCCTGCTGTCCTCCCCCCCCCAAGCCACGCTTACCTTGGAGCTCTTTGCCGCATCGCTTTTCTACCCCTCGCGCTCAGCCTTCCTTCCTGGCTTTGGCGCTGAGGGGGGTGACTCGGGGCTGCCAGCTTTCACTCCTGTCAAGCAACTTCAGTTCCTGCAGCGGCTCCTCACCTGGTAACGGTTCAGGAGCAGCTAGAAGTCTCAGACTGAGGAAGCCCTCCACAGAATTCTCTCCCCCCCCCCCCGAAATCCTGGGGGGGAGAACAGGAAGAAGGAATATCCTCCCCTCAGCCCTGATTGTCCCCCGGGTTCTCTCGGTTCCTTCTGATTTTTTTCACTTCTGCCTTTAAAAATAAAGAAACCTGCATCTTAACAGGGGAAATAAGGAGAAATTTCACTTATCGTTAATTTCCTTTCCTGCAATACTGCTAGACCAGTCCAGACAAGCAGGTTATGCCTCCCTGCCAGCAGATGTTGGAGACAGAGAAAAAACTCCAGAGCTGTGATTGGTTAGGTTCTGGATGATATAGGTGTACCCCTAGGGGTCCTACTCAGTATCTTTTAACAAGCAATAACCTAGAGTATTATACTGACTAACAAGGTCAACTATGTACAGTTGAGACAACTACAGTGGTGTGCAAAAGTCTGGAATAACTTGTGAGTTTTGCATTTTTCGTACTTTCTAACTTTTTTTAAATTTTGCGTTAGCCCAGCATATTCATCTTTCTACCACATTAAAAGGGTTACATTTGGCTATTAGAGTTGACTTTGTTGTATTCCTTGCTTCCAATTTAAATTCTTCACAGACACTGGGAGATAGCTGCTGCGATTTTTGTGGATCCTGCATCAAAACTGGATTGAGATTATCCAATATGCACATGTTATTTCTGACCAGTCAGGAGTCCTGCTGGTTTCACTAACCAATCACAATGCAGATATCCAGCCAACAATGCAGCTATAAAAACACGCGGAATTTTTGAATTTCATACACTTTCTGGATCGACCATAAAGATGACTCGGACCCTGACGTTGGAGGAGCATGTTCGTGTGTCCTTTATGAGCGAGGAAGGATTTTCAAGCCATCAGATAGCCAGGAAAGTTGGCTGCGGTTAGAGCGCTGTTGTTAAGATTGTACAGAAGAAGAAAGAAACGGGTTCAGTGGTGGATAAGCCTTGTTCAGGTCGCAAACATGCATCAACATCACGCCAGAACTGCGCGCTACGATGCATTTCACTGACTAATCGCAAGTTAACCTCTCCTCAGCTACTTCAAAAGTGGTCAGACAAGAGTGAGGTCAGTGTCAGCTCATCAACAGTTCGTCGCCAGTGCCTGCAGTTTGGTCTCCAGGGCTGCAAAGCATGGAATAAGCCACTGATGACTGACATACAAAGGCGCAACCGGATCATGTGGGCGAGAAAGCACTCAACCTGGTCGACTGAAATGTGGGAAAAGGTGCTATTCAGCGATGAAAGCACCTTCTGCCTGTTTGGTAACCAGGCCCACACCTATGTGAGGAGATTTCCTGGAGAGGAATTCAAGCCTGAGTGTCTCAACCTCACTGTGAAGCATCCTTTGAAGGTCATGGTCTGGGGCTGCATGGCTGCCAGTGGCGTTAGACGTCTTCACATTGTCGATGGAATGGTCAACGGGGCCAAGTACATCACCATACTGCAAAAGTGCATGGTGCCATCAGCACACCAGCTGTTTCCTGGCCAGTTCCTGTTCCAAGATGACAATGCACCCTGCCATCGCTCCAGACAGGTGATCAGCTGGAAGCAGCGGAACAACATCAAGTCAATGGACTGGCCTGCCCAGTCTCCAGATCTGAATCCAATCGAGAACCTGTGGAACAAGGTGGCCTTGGAAATATCCAAGAGACATCCGACATCAAAGCGCGAGTTGATTGAGTCACTCATTGCAGCTTGGAACCGCGTTGTCACCAACGATGACCTTGTCAGACTGGTTCATTCAATGCCGACAAGGTGCAGTCAGGTGATCAAGAACAAAGGGTGGCCCATCAAATACTGAGCCATCACTGACACATAAAAACGGACTTTTTCAAGGCCACATACATTAATTTGAAGGAAACCTGGCGTGCGTCCATAATATTTTAAAGCATACTTACAATAATATATCATTGGCCAACGATGTACATTACGTGATTTTCACAGAAAATCTATCAACAGGACAACTATGGGGAACAAACTCAGAAAATAAGGGCCAAACCAATACTAAAAGTTGGCCCTAATAGCCAAATCTATCATTTATCATGAGATACACAGAAAAAGCCACTGGGAGGAAAAAGAAATTAAGATATAAAGTCACGAAGTTGAAAAAACGTCAAATTTACAAGTGATTCCAGACTTTTGCACACCACTGTAGCTCAGCAATAACTATGAATGGAGGAGAATCAAAAATCATCCCTAGGATATGAAAACTGAATCAAATGCTTGTGGGCTATCCCAGGGATATTTAAATTGGTGGTGTCTGAAAAATGAACGTCGGCTCCTCTGCACATGCACCAGTGCGACTGACAACCAAGTGGGTTCTGGATTGGTCTAGCAGTATTCCAGGAAAGGAAATTAACGGTAAGTGAAATTTCTCCTTCCAGTTCATACTGCTAGACCAGTCAAGATAAGTGGGAAGTACCCAAGCTAACGATCCTCAGGGTGGGCAGAGAGAGCCGCCGACAGCACACCAACTCCAAACCGACTGTCCTCTCGTGCTTGAATATCCAGATGATAATGCTGAACAAACGTGGACAAGGAAGACCAAGTTGCCGCTCGACAAATATCGAGAGGGTCCACATGAGAACGTTCGGCCCAAGACTCGGATTGAGCTTGAGTGGAATGAGCTCGAAGACCTGCCGGCACCAACCTGCCGTGAACAATGCAGGCCAATTCAATGGTCTGACGCAGCCATCTCGCGATAGTGGACTTTGAGGCCGCAAGACCCTTGCGCGGCCCCGCCACGAGGACAAAGATGGTCAGTCTTACGAAACGAATTGGTCACCTTCAGATAGTGGAGGAGAATTCTCTTGGAGGTACACCACTTGGAGATTCTTGTGCTGCCCCGAAAACTGCTCCTTTGAGAGGGCAGGCAACAGAAGGGGTTGACTGACATGAAAAGGAGTAATTGCCTTAGGCAAGAACGAGGGAACAGTACGAAGAGACACTCCCTCTGTGGAGAACGAAAGATAGGGATTCCTGCAAGAGAGAGCCTGTAGTTCCGATATCTTACGTGCCGAGGTTATTGCCACTAAAAACTGTCTTAAGTGTCAAATTGCGAAGTGAAACGTCCTTGAGAGGCTCAAAGGGCCAGGCCATAAGAGCCTTCAGAACCAGGACGAGATCCCAGGGAGGGACTACTGGACGAACCGGTGGGCGTAGGAGCTCGACGTCCTTGAGAAAACGCGACACACTGGAGTGCGACGCAAGGGTGCGACCACAAATCCACCCCCGGTAGCACGTCAAGGCCGAAATCTGTACCCATAGGGTTCCGAGTGTCAATCCTTTATCAAGACCATCCTGTAGAAAAGCGAGAACCTCTGGGATTTCCGAGAAAGTTGATGTTGCGAACACCATGACTCAAAAACAAGCCACACCCCAGCATATGCTACAGACGTTGAGGATCGTCAGGCGTTGAGGAGCATAGCCACCACTTTGGAAGAGTAACCCCTATGGGGGTTCTGGCATTCAAGAGCCAAGCCGTAAGCGAGTAGGAGCCGGGTTGTCCATGGAGATTGGCCCTTGCTTGAGGAGTCAAGGGAGCTTCTAGTCACAGAGGAGTCATGTGAGATAACCCTATGAGATCTGCATTCCAGGATCGTCTGGGCCAATCCGGAGCTACTAGGATCACTGGGCCCTGGTGCTCTCTGATTCACTGGAGAACCCTCCCGATCATCACCCAAGAAGGAAACACATAAAGCAGATCGTGTTTCGGCCATGGTTGCGCAAGAGCATCTATGCCATGAGCGCCATTTTCCCTCCAGCGACTGAAGACGACAGGTACCTTGGCATTTGTTGCTGATGCCATGAGATCTATCGATGGTCGACCACATCTCTGAACTATTTTCTGATAAGCTTCGTGAGCAAGTTCCGAATCGCCGGGATCGAAAGTATGTCGGCTCAGAAAATCCGCCTTTTACATTGTTGGTCCCCGCGATATGTTGCGTCGATATGGCTTGTAAATACCTCTCTGCCCAGAGGAAAAGAAGGGAGATCTCCTTTGACGCTCCAGGGCACTTGGTGCCCCCTTGACGGTTGAGATAGGACACTGTAGTCGGACAATACACGAACCGCTTGATTTTGCAGGAGATACAGAAACCTCTGTAAGGAAAGGCAGACCGCCCGTACTTCGAGTCGATTAATCGTCCAGCACTGTGTGGGTTCGACAGCCAGCTCCCCATCCGGACAGGCTGGCGTCGGTTGTCACCAATATCCAGCATGGAGTCTCCAAGGGTACTCCCTTGAGGAAATTGCGCGAAAAAAAGCCACCACTGTAGGCTGTGTATGACTGCCGGGGCATAGTGGAAGATGGAGCTGGTAGTTTCTGACACTGGCGACCATCGTGAAAGGAGTGCGTTCTGCAGACAACGCATGTGCACTCTGGCCCAAGGGATGAGCTCGATGGTGGCTGCTATGGTCCCCAGAACCTGGAGGTAATCCCATGCCAGAGGGGAGCCCTGAACCAGACAAGTTTGAATTTGTGAAGCCAGCTTGAGGAAACGCGCCAGAGTGAGGAAGATGCGACCCTGACAGGTGTCGAACCGTGCCCCGAGAAAGTCGATCTCCTGGGACAGCTGAAGACAACTTTTGGCACGATTGATCACCCAACCGAGCTCCTGTAGGAATGCAACTACCACTGAAATGGTGCTGCAGGCTTCTGGAAAGGAGTCCGCTCGAATGAGCCAATTGTCCAAGTAGGGGTGAACGCTGATGTCCTGTTTGCGTAAGGCCGCTGCTACCACCACCATTACCTTAGAGAAGGTTCAAGGCACCGAGGCTAGGCCAAATGGCATTGCCCGAAATTGAAAGTGTTGACCAAGAACTGCGAATCGCAAGAAGCGCTGATGGTCAGCCCGAATGGGAATGTGAAAATAGGCTTCTGCCAGATCTAGAGAAGTCAGAAACTCTCCCTTGCGCACTGCTTGGATTACGGACCGGAGGGTCTCCATTCGGAAATGTGGCACACAAAGGCTGCAATTGACTTCTTTGAGGTCCAGAATTGGACGAAAGGAGCCGTCCTTCTTGGTCACCACGAAATAAATAGAGTAATGGCCTAGTCCTGTTTCCAATGCTGGGACAGGATGAATGGCTTTTAATAAAAGGAGTCTTTGAATAGTAGTCTGAATGGCCAATTTTTTTCATGACGATCGTCCTGGAGATACCAGGAAGGCGTCGCGAATGGGTCGCCAACATTCGAGGGAGTAACCGTGCTATGTTGGAGGACCCACCGATTGGAAGTTATGAGCACCCACTGTCAAGAAAAAAAAAAAATGCCAACTGACCCCCTACTGGCGGAAGCGTCTCGAGTGGGCCCCCCATCCCATCAGCAGGAAGGACGGGAGGTTCCAGAAAACTTTCCTGGGCCCGAATAGGAATCAGTGCCTTTGCGGGCTCCCCAAAAGGACTGCGATCTCTGTCCAAAGCAACTGGTAGGAGCGGAAGAGGTGCCCAGTTTAAAGGACCAGTATCTCCATGAATCACGAGATCTATGAAATCGTCAAAAGGCTTGGGAATAAGATGCCCGGCGCGATGAAGCTTTTGGCTTATCTTCTGGCAAGCGTTGAGCCTTAACTTCTCCCAGATCCTTTACCAACTTATCTAGATTTTCACCAAAGAGGAGCCTCCCTTTAAAGGGAAGCTTTAACAGACACGTCTTGGAGGCAACATCCGCTGCCCATTGACGCAGCCAAAGCCATCTCCTAGCCACTGTCACCGCTGCCGAGCGAGCGGAGAGACGTAAGAGATCATAAAAGGCATCAGCTAAGAATGCAGCGACGGATTCCAGGCGACCCACAGCCAGATCGTCTGGCAGCTGCTGAATCCACTGTAGGGAGGCACGGGCCGCTAGACCCCCACAGTCGCCTGGAGAGAAAGAGCAGAAGATGAAAAAGCCGTCTTCAGCAGACTTTCAACCTTACGGTCTTGTTGGTCCCGGAGTGCTGCTCCGCCCTCGACCGGAATGGTGGTATGCTTGGTAATCCCGGTCACCAATGCATCCACTTTTGGGTATGCCAGCCAAACAGTCCAGTTTGGAAGGAGACCAGAGGTATAACAACAGCGTGCTGTAAGCAGAGAGGTATCTGTTGAGCCCCATTCCCAAGATACCATCTGCTGTAGTTCCGCTGGAAAAGGAAAAGCTTTGGACGGCTTACGGATGCCTTGCAAAATAGGATCCGGCTGTGACAGAACCTGGGAACTCTGTGGATCAGGTGTGTCTGCAAGGCGCAACAACTACCACCTGTGCTATTAAAGCCGGCAACTCTTCCTTCCGAAAGAGTCTGATATCTGAAGAGTCCAGGCTCACTTCTGCCGAAGATCTGTGGTCTTCAGGGATTTCCAGACTGTCCCGCAAGCCCCATGAAACGTCTTTGGAAGAACATCCACCTTTGAGGTCTGTGGTCTTATGAGACCATTTGCGAGGCACAGACCCAGGCATGCTCTTGTCTGGAGCCGGGCAGGGCACTGAGGGCACATCCGAAGCTTCTGAACGCCACAGGGTCCATGCCTGGCGAAATAGTGCTAGAAACTGGCTATCCGCAGGATGCCCCGTGGCTTCAAGCTGCGAAGAAATGGATGGAGTCTGTGGAAGCAAAATTGGAGCAGACTGTGAGCCCTTTGCAGGTGGAGAACTGTGCAGCGCATCTAAAGAAGGAGGTGCCGAGGAGCTGATGTCCAAGGCAGGCAGGCAGACAGGGAGGAAGAAGATTCCCCTGGGTGCGTAAAGCAAGTTGGACACAGGCGATTGATTAAATCTTTTTGCTTCTTGTTACACACTACACACCTGTGCAGTGAGGAAGGCATATTTCCTGGCGCTTTTTTTTTTTTTTTAAACCAAACATCGATTCTTGTATCAGCCTGAAATTATTAGCCCAGATCAGTTTTTCAGAATGGCCCAGGGTCTGCGAGTCTGACAACAAAAGAAAAATGCCTCTCCAGAACTGTTCCTGACAAAAGGAGCTGAGGAGAACGCGATCCCGCGTTTACAAAATGGTCACCTGCAATGAGGAAAAGGAAGCTCTCGCCAAGAAAACCTCCTGACAGGGGCGATTCTGCCCGGAGGGAGGAGAGGAGTGCTGCCGGCTGCTGCAGGGGCTGAAAGTCCCGTATAAGCTCCCCACGGCACAGAAACCGGAAGTAAGAGGGGGATTAGGAGAGCGGTTGTAACTCACAGTGCTGGAACAGAGTCGCCAAGATCCAACGGAGGTGAGAGAACTGTTTCTTTCAATTTAATGTAATTTAGGCACTTTAAAATAATTAAATTGAACCTCCTCCAGCCGCATAGGCCCTCGTGGCAGAGGCTGGGGGTCCTTCTATGGAGGGAGCTCTACTGATACACGCGATCAGGAGCTCACCTCAGACCGTGCTGCCACTATTACCACTGTTCTAAACACTTTAAAATCTGGCAATGGAGGGACCTGGGAAACTCAGAGAAACACCTCGTGTGGCTCTGGGTGCATCCAGGAGTCAATGAATGACAGGAACGTAAAAATTAAATTTAAGAGACAAGCTTGTATAACACCCACATCTGCTGGAGACAGAGAAAATACTGAGTAGGACACCTAGGGGTACACCTATATCATCCAGAGCCTAACCAATCACAAATCTGGAGTTTTTTTCTCTGTCTCCAACATCTGCTGGCAGGGGAGCATAACTCGCTTGTCTGGACTGGTGTAGCAATATGAATTGGAAAAGCAAACTCTAACTAAACCTATCTCCTTAGTTGTCTCTTCAGCGAGTCCAGCACCCTAGCTCACAACCTCCTCCTGCTGCTTAGAGAATGAGCATACTGGGGCTGGTGAGCGGTGCCAGCTGCATATGTACACTAGTGTCATCAAAAAGATGACATGTTCAGTCTCCAAGCTGCTGGAGGAGGTGCACTACCCAGAGGTGCGGGACTGGACTGGAGGGGTGATAAGGAACTCTCTCTTATAACCTCTAGCACCCATCAGTCAGTCGCGATTCGGGTCTAGGCATCAAAATTCCTGTAGCCGACCCCCTACCGGAACTTGATTCGCCTGGTCCGTCCTCACCTCATTGTTGCTTTTTAGGTGCTGCCGAGGTGGAAGAGAAGAATCATCTTCCTGAGCCCCGGAAGCCTCGAAAGGAAGGGCCCCTCGATGGGAAGCGGCCTCTATGGTATGGAACATATCTTAACGATCTAAACTGCCTAAAATCTCTTGGCTGTCCTCTTCCTTGGGTGGCTGAGCGATCCAACTTTCGCTTGTCTTCTGGTAAGCATTGGTCTCCCCCAGGTCCATGACCAACTTCTACGGATCTTCCCCAAAACAAGAGCTTGCCCATGAAAGGCAGCTTGCTCAGCCGGGACTTTGACGACACGCCTGCTGACCAATTATGGAGCCACAAATAGCGTTGCGCTGCTACTACCGAAGCCACGGAAGCTGCTACTACCGAAGCCTCGGGCATCCAAATGGCAGATGAAATTTAATGTGGACAAGTGCAAAGTTATGCACCTAGGAAAGAACAACGCACACTATGGTTACACAATGCAAGGTTCCACATTGGGAACCACCACCCAGGAAAAAGATTTAGGAGTCATCGTGGATAACATGTTAAAACCCTCCTCCCAGTGTGCAGCGGCGGCCAAGAAAACAAATAGAATTCTAGGTATCATAAGGAAAGGAATGGAAAATAAAACAAAGGATATTATAATGCCTCTGTATCGTTCCATGGTACGACCGCACCTTGAATATTGTGTGCAATTCTGGTCGCCGTATCTTAAAAAGGATATAGCGTTATTAGAAAAGGTACAGAGAAGAGCCACCAAAATGGTAAAGGGGATGGAAGGCTACTCCTATGAAGAGAGGCTACAAAGGTTAGGGCTCTTCAACCTGGAAAAGAGACGGCTGAGGGGAGATATGATAGAGGTCTATAAATTAATGAATGGAGTGGAACGGGTAAACGTAGATCGATTGTTTACGCTATCAGAATATAGAAAGACTAGGGGACATGTAATGAAGCTACAGGGTAAACTATTTAAAACAAATAAGAGAGAATATTTTTTCACTCAACGTGTAATCAAAATCTGGAATTTGTTACCGGAGGATGTAGTAAGAGCTGTTAGTGTAGCTGGTTTAAAAAAGGTTTGGATAAGTTCCTGGAGGAAAGCTCCATAAACCATTATTAAAAAGGGACCCAGGATATCAATGCTTGACCCAATACAAGCATTGTGGAACCTGTGTCTCTTGGGGATACTGCTAGGTACCTATGACCTAGATTGGTCACTGTTGGAAACAGGATACTGGGCTTGATGGACCTTGGTCTGACCCAGTATGGCATATCTTATGTTCTTATGTTCTTAAGCCATACCCTTGGACATAACTTCTATGATCTGAATCGTATCTGCCAGATATGCCGTCCCTGACTCTAGCTTGGCCGCCTCTGGCGGCTGACCCTGCTCTGCTTCCGCCTCTCCACCAACTTCTTACACCCAGCGGAGACAGGCCCGGGCCACAAATGCTCACATACTGATGCCTGCAATGAGAGGGCATATGTCTCAAATGCCTGCTTCAATAGCGTTTCCAGCTTCCGATCCTGAACGTCCTTCAGGGCCGAGCTATCCTCTACTGGTATCGTGGTCTTCTTTGTCACTGCTGACACCGCTGCATCTACTCTAGGTGCGTTAAAGAGTTCTCTGTCCTGCTCTGGGAGGGGATACAACAGAGCTATTGTTTGAGTACCCCTAAGCAGTCCTTCCGGCACGTCCCATTCCTCCTGGATCATGCGCCGCACCAGTCTATTTAAAGGAAAGACCTTCTGAATTTAACACATGACTTGGAAGAGCGGATCTTCTACAGGCTCCTCTTCCTCCAGTGCCTCCAAGCGAAAATTTAACGCCTTAGCTGACTGTGCTAGCAAGACTATCAGTTCCTCCCTTCGGAAGACTCATATAATGAGGGATTCCTCAGCCTGCGGAATCTCACCTTCCTCCAAACCTTCCCTCCTGGAGGTCTTCCTCCTTCCATGTCAAGTGGAATGTCCTCCCAGACACTGTCCTCCACCCAACGCTTACTGGGACCAGGGCTCCTCGTCCGCTTCTTCCAGTGCCCTAACGGCTTCTACTGGGCACTTCATCCCACTGCTTGAAGATACCGCCTTCTCTGGTGCCCCTTGCTTCAAACAAAACGCTTTATGCAGAAATAGTACAAACTCTGGGGAGAAATCTCCCAGACTGCCTATACCCTATCGGTCCTTCACACCTTTCACCTTTACTTCCTTCTTCCCTTTGCCCTTAGGTGCCTTTGCCAGAAGAGGCTCCTTCCCCTCTCCACCACCTGTCTTTGCACTAGGGGCTGCAGCAGGCTCCGGTACCTGGGGATCTGCTATTGTGTGCAGACCTGCCAGCACCATCCCCCTGCAGCTCTACTTCTGCCGACCTGGATTCCACCTCACCGCCCTTGCAGCAGCCAGCTGCCGAAACTGAACCCTTGTGTGACCCACAGGCCACACAGGTCTGTCTTGCAGGCATTTCTTGTGTTTTTTATTTCTTTCCTTAAATCTGTTTGTCCTAGAAGTCTAGTACTCCCAACCCCCAAGCCTAATAACCAAAGGACCTCCCAAAACAGAGAGAGCGCACTCCTCTGAGGGCTGCCCGTCTCCCACGCGGCTGCCACTGACGACACCGGCTCCTGCGCTTTTAAAATGGCTGCTGCTATTCTCCCTCATGAACACCACGTGATCTAAGCACACCCCATCTCTCCTCCGCTGCCTTATACAGACGCTCCCCTGATTGCCTGGCTACTGCCCCTCCCAGACCATCTGCTCTATGCTTTGGCCCACAGCGGCAAAGACCATCAAGTACCTGGTCTCCTGCCGAAGCCGAAACTACCGCTGACACGCAGTCACCATGGCTAAGCACGCGGCTCTGACTCAGCACCGGTCTCTGCTGCCCTGGATTGTGTAACCCGTAGAGCACACTGCAGTACCACCCCCACCTCAGGGGAGTAGTACCGGTCCTGCCGCTTGGGCTTCCCCCCCTCCCCTCGGCCTCAGGAGCAGCACGCTGAGCAAAGGACAGCCTCAATCTGCCTTGCCCCTGCTGTTAGACCAGTGCTCTGACCTCCCTGCGAGTTTGGGACAATTAGAGAAAAAGGAACAGCTACAGAAAAATAAGCTTTCTGTTCCTTCAGCGGGTCCTCATTGGGAATCACATCCCTTCAGCTGCTTGGAAACAGATACTGAAGACTGGGGGTGGAGCCAGCAGCATATCTAAGGAAAGGTCATGAAAATCATGACATGCTCAGTTTCCAAGCTGCTAGAGGGGCTTGACTACCCAAAAGGTGCCGGAACTGGACCGGAGGAACGAAATGGAAAAGGCAGTTACCCGTGTAAATGCCTTCGAAAATGCAGCCCATTATGTATATATCAAATTCAATAAATGTAACATTAAAAAATGAAGGCATAAATAACTGTTCCCATTACTTTATTCTTATGTACAGTTTTATAAACCCTCCATCATATCCTCTCCATCTCTTCTTCAGTGAACTGAAACCTGTATATCTTTTCTTCATAAGGGACCGTTCCAACCCCTTAAATCATTTTTGTTGGCCTTCTAGCTTTCTAAATCATTTTAAGATGGGGCAACCAGAATTACACAGATCACAGATTGATAAAAAAGCATTTCTAGGTAAGGGAAGTTTCAACGTTTATGCTTCTCCAAAAATTTTGTTTGGATACATATTAGTGATGTATTAATTCTTGCTTTATTTCATTTGACCCACCTTAGAAAGTTGTTGCTATAGAATGTGGTAAAGGCTAGCAGTTTAAAAAGGTTGGGCAAAGATTATAGAGACAGATACATTAAAGATGATTAATCAGAAAGACTAACGTAGATGCCTCCACATCATACTTCAGGAGTAAGCAATATTTGCCAAGTACTTCCAGACTAGACACTGAGGAAGAGAGCCTGGATCCCAAGAATGACCGACTCTGCATGGCACCTCTTTACGTTCCTACAAATTACCAAAATCCAAATTAATCTGGATTGTTGTTTTCTTTCCGAATCTAATGAGGCACTTATAAATACAGATTTCAAAATTTGTTCTGTTACAGGTGTAAGGGGCCTACTGGGCCGCAAGGGTCACTATCTCACCTTACATAAAGAAAATACACAGAAACCAATTTCTCAGTAATACTCGTGAAATCTTTATTCCTCTACGTTTCTCCGAGCCAGTCCAGGAACTCTCGGGTAGTCGCCAATCCCCTTCAGCAGCTGAGGACTGATCACTGAAACCTTTCTCCTGACAGGCTACCCAGCCCCCTCTGGAGTCAGAGGCTCAGTCTTTCAGTCCTCAGCAGCTGAACAGGACGTGGTAGACAAGCTCCCTGGAGTGACATAGAGGAATGAGAGTTTTAGTTTAGTTTCAGGCAAGAGAAGCTTCGGCC
This sequence comes from Ichthyophis bannanicus, assembly GCA_033557465.1. Lineage (NCBI taxonomy): Eukaryota > Metazoa > Chordata > Amphibia > Gymnophiona > Ichthyophiidae > Ichthyophis > Ichthyophis bannanicus. The sequence continues at coordinate 649,083,846 of CM066032.1, forward strand.
GGGTATTTTGCCCTAGCGGGGTAATTATACCATGGTTTTTGGCTGCTTAAAAGAAATTACAGTGCATAAATAAGAAACGACTGCAGACTTCCCTCACCGGCAAGTAGGGCAGAGCCTGCCCGCTAAGCTTCTTGCTAGCAGTTCGGTTTCTCCGCGGAAGTGAGGGAGACACTGGGAGCCCCAGAATCCACCCCTCTCTCTCCGGCGTGTACTCACTCTCTCTCTCTCTCTCTCTCTTCCCCGCTAGCAGCGGTAAAAAGGAGATCACGCAGTGGCAGCCAACTTCTCTGAGGTGAGTCGAGAGCGACTTCAGTGTCTGCACCTAGATTCGGTTTGGCCTCGGGGCTTGTTTGGTATTGTGGAGCTTGGTTTCAGTTAGGGGCTTGTGCTGTGAGCGCATGTTACCGGCAGCTCCATGTCTGCACTGTGGTAATCGCCGGGGGCTTTCCGGTTCAGGATTCTGTCGCTCGTGTGTGAGGGGTAGCTCTAGTGTGGAACGGCTGTTGGGGGCCTAATGGAGTCCACTTTGGCGGTGGTAGAAATGGCAGTGGCTCCTCAGAAAGCAGATTTTAGCGTGGGAACAGTGGCCATTTTGGATGGTCCGGCCGTTTCTTCGGAGCCTCATAGCAAGGCGGGAAAAAAGAAGGTACGTGCCAAAAAGGCCTCTACTGCTGGGGGTCCAGTGCAGGAACAGGCTGGGGGATTCCCTGAGGGCTTACAGTCCATTTTTTCGGCGGATTTTATCTTAGCCTTACACAAAGCATATTGTTTAAAGGTTGGTTAGAGATTGACCCAGGAGGTTTCCTCCACGCTGGGGGCTCAGCTGGAGGAAAGGAGCATAACAGACCCTGGAGAGGGGCCCTCTCAGCGGGGGAAAGGTGCTGAGTCCAGCCAGATGACCTGTGGGTTGCCGTTAGATCTGCCTTCTGTGGCTGAGGAGGGTGAGATCCTCTCGGAGGCAGGTGTAGACTCCTGGGCAGGGGACTTCGAAGAAGGAGAACTGCTGCCTGGAGAAGACCCTAATGTGTTTAGGGTGTTTCGTAAGGAGGAGCTGGGAGCATTGATTTCTCAGTCGTTAGCGGCCTTAAATCTCGCTTTGCCAGTGGTTACGCAGGAGCCTCTTGAAGACCCCTTGCTTCAAGGTTTTAAAGCGGAGCAGTGCTGTTTTCCCATTCATAGGGTAATAAAGCAAATGATTGAGTCTGAGTGGGAATGTCCAGAGGCCACCTTAAGGGGGGGGCCGCGCTATGGGTCGGCTGTACCCGTTACCGCAGGAGGAGAGGGAGTTATTCCGCATGCCTTGGTCGCTGCGGTGACAAAGAAGACAACTATTCCGGTGGAAGGGGGTACTGCCCTTAAGGATCTACAGGACCGGAAGTTAGAGGTGCTGCTTAAGCAGGCATTTGATTCGAGTGCGTTGTCTCTGCAAGCCTCCATTTGTGGAGCATATGTTTCACAAGCTTCTATCCGGTGGCTCCAAGGGGGTCTGGGGCCAGCCAAGGAAGATGGTTCGTCTCCGGAAGAAGCGAAGTTGGAATCTGCGGCAGCATATCTTGCGGACGCCTTTTATGATTTAGTGCGGATAGCAGCTAAGTCTATGGCGTCGGTGATTGCCGCTAGGCGGTTTCTCTGGCTTCGAAACTGGGCAGCGGATTCTTCTTCTAAGACTCGGCTGAGTAAGCTGCCGTATAAAGGCAAGCTGCTCTTTGGGGAGGCGCTAGAGAAGATAGTTAAGGATTTGGGAGATTCCAAAGGAGGTCATCTGCCGGAGGACCGACCTAAGCCAGCAAAGCAGGGCCCGCTGCCCAGAAGACAAAACAGGAGCAGATTCCGGGGCTCTCGTTTTGCTCCGTATCAAAGAGGTAGGTTTCTGGCCAGAGGTCAGCCCTTTCGAGGAGCTCGAGGGTTCGGCAGGGGATACTTCACTGCCCAACAGAGCTCTAACAAGAAGTCTCAATGAAGGGATGCAGGTCCAGATGGAGATTCCGGTGGAAGGACGTTTAAAGGAGTTTGTCTCCGTTTTGGCCGCTATAACTTCAGACCGGTGGGTGCTGGAAATCATTCGCGAAGGGTACGCCCTGGAGTTCTCCCAACCGCTGGCGGAGGCCTTCATGAGATCCCCATGCGGGTCCCAAGCGAAGGCAGCTGCAATCTCGGCCACACTGCAGCGGTTGTTGCAGCTCCAAGCAGTGGTTCCGGTACCCCCAACCAGTACGGATTAGGTCGGTACTCGATTTATTTCGTAGTTCCCAAAATGGAAGGGTCTTTTCGTCCAATTTTAGATCTCAAGTATGTCAACCGGTGTTTGCGCGTGCCGCATTTTCGAATGGAAACGCTCAGGTCAGTGATACGGTCGGTTCAGTTGGGAGAGTGGCTTTCGTCGATAGACTTGACAGAGGCTTATCTGCACATTCCTATCAGGGAAGATCATCAGAAGTTTTTACGCTTTGCGGTGCCCAAGGGTCATTTCCAATTCAGGGCGATACCCTTCGGGCTTGCTACAGCGCCTCGCACCTTTACGAAGGTGATGGTGGTGGTGGCTGCGGCGTTGCGAATGGAAGGCATTCAAGTGCATCCCTATCTGGACGATTGGTTGATTCGTGCGCCCTCGATAGCAGAAGCGGAGTCTGCCTCCAGGAGGGTGGTGGATTTTCTGGAAAGTCTCGGCTGGGTTATCAACCAGGCCAAAAGCAAGCTGAGGCCTGTGCAGCGCCTTTCTTATCTCGGGGCGTTGTTCGACACAGAGATAGGGTCCGTGTTCTTACCCGAGGACAGAATGCAAAAGATTTTGAGGCAGGTCAGACTATTTTTGCGCTTGCAGATGCCGACGGCTTGGAGGTACTTGCAGCTTCTCGGTTCCATGGCGGTGGCCTTGGACTTAGTACCGTGGGCACAGGCACATATGCGTCCTCTTCAGCAGGTGTTATTGACCAGATGGTCGCCTCAGGATCATTCTCTATCCCAGCGGCTGGTATGCCCGGGAGATGTCCGCGACAGTTTGATGTGGTGGTTGGACCCGCAGCATCTTCATGCAGGAGTTCCATTGCAAGAACCAGAGTGGTTGTTGGTCACCACGGATGCCAGCCTCTCGGGCTGGGAGCGCATTGTCTCTCCCGGGTAGTGCAAGGAGTTTAGTCGGCAGAGGAGAGCGCGTGGTCGATAAACCGCTTGGAGCTCCGGGCTGTGTGCTTCGCTCTGCAAGAGTTTGCGGATCTCATGCGGTGGAAAGCGGTTCGAGTGTTTTCAGACAGACAATCTGGTAATGGTGTCCTATATCAACAGGCAAGGGGGCACAAAGAGCGTAGCGATGCTGGAGGAGAGCCAGTTGTTGCTTCAGTGGGCAGAAACCTATTTGATAGCATTGTCAGCGGCGCATGTAGCGGGAAAGGACAACCTGCAGGTGGATTTCCTCAGTCGTCATTTTCTCGACCCTGGGGAATGGGAACTGAATGTGGCCGTGTTTCACGACATCATGCTCAAATGGGGACAACCAGTTCTGGATCTGATGGCGACCTTCCACAATGCAAAGGCATCTCGGTTTTACAGCAGGGGCAGGGAACACATGTCGGAGGGCCTAGACAGCTTAGTGCAGCCCTGGCCGGCGCGCAGCCTGCTATATGTGTTCCCGCCTTGGCCGATGATAGGTCGGGTGGTCCAGAGGACGGCGAGTCATGCGGGGACAGTAATTCTCATTGCCCCCGATTGGCCCCAACGGCCGTGGTATGCGGATCTCGTAGTCTTCTCGTGGATCGACCATGGCGGCTTCCAGTTTGGGTCAATCTGCTGGCTCAAGGTCCCATTCTCATGCCTCAAGTGGATCGGTTCTTGCTTACGGCTTGGCTCTTGAGAGGGAAAGATTGCGACGGCGTGGGTACTCGCCATCCGTGATCAACACTCTGTTGCGGTCCAAAAGGAGATCGACTGCAGTAGCGTATATTAGTGTCTGGCGAATTTTTGAAAGTTGGTGCAAGGACAGGAAACGCAGGCCTTTTGTGGCCTCCTTACCGGACATCTTGGCCTTTCTGCAAGGAGGACTGGAAAAGGGCCTAGCGCTCAGTACTCTCAAGGTGCATCTGGCGGCCTTGGCTTGCTATAGAGGTCGGGTGCACAGAGTTTCATTGACCTCTCATCCGGATGTTCTCCGTTTCTTGCGAGCGGCGAAGAACATACGGCCCCCGTTGTGGCCAGGGGTTCCCGCTTGGGATTTGAACTTGGTACTGGAAGCGTGGACGCAGCCTCCCTTGCGGTCCGCAGCAGCGAAAGGTTTGAAGGAGCTTTCGTGGAAAATGGCTTTTCTGGTGGCCTTATGTTCCGCTAGACGAATCTCGGATCTTCAAGCTCTTTCGTGTCGGGAGCCGTATTTGCAGTTTTCGGCAGAGAGAGTGTGGCTGAGACCGGTCCCGTCATTTCCAGTTTTCACTTGAATCAGCCGATTTCTCTTCCTACTTTTTCGGATAGTGTAATAGGGGCGCAGGATCGCGTCCTACGGCAGTTAGACATGGGAAGAGTTCTAAGGCGGTACTTGCAAAAGACGGCTCCGTTTCGTAGATCAGACAAATTGTTTATTTTGTTTGGGGGAGTCCGTAAAGGCAAAGCAGCAGCCAAGGCTTCAATTGCTCGCTGGGTAAAGCAAGCTGTGGTGGCGGCATATGAAGCCAGGGGAAAACCTCTTCCCGCGGGGCTCAGAGCGCATTCTACTAGGGGGCAAGCGGCGTCCTGGGCGGAGTTCGCCTTTGTCCCTCCAGTGGACATATGTCGAGCGGCGACCTGGTCGACGCTCCATACCTTCACGAAGCATTATCGTTTGGATCTTCAGGCTAGAGATGACGCGAGAGTCGGAGCGTCAGTCCTGATGGCGGGGCTCGCTGGTCCCTCCCAAGGATAGGAACTGCTTTGGTACTTCCCGAGAGTTCCTGGACTGGCCCGGAGAAACGTAGAGGAAGGAGAAATTAGGCCTTACCTGCTAATTGTCTTTCCTTGAGTTCTCTCCGGGCCAGTCCAAATCCCACCCAGTACGGCTCGTAGATTGACTGAGAAGTGCAGAGTAGGTCGAGTGGTTACAGGTCGTTGTGATAATTTGTAGGATTATGGTGCTTGAATTCGCTTATTTCCAGGGTCCTGTGGATCTTCCGAGGGGGTGGATTCTGGGATCCTGGTAGGGGCCATAATTTCCTCCCTACGGAAAAAAAAAAAAAAGAAAAAGAAAGACGGGACAAAAGTGAATAAAGGGAGACGGAGAACAAGGATAACCATCAGCCAGGAACTTCCTTGTTAAGTTATTTACAGTTGCGGTTGGTGAGTTTGCAGTGGTTTGTTGTTTGTGTCATTGAGTTTCAGTTGTGGTAGGTTAAGCTGCTTTGACAAAAGTAGACTGAGCCTCTGACTCCAGGGGGGGGCTGGGTAGCCTGTCAGGAGAAAGGTTTCAGTGATCAGTCCTCAGCTGCTGAAGGGAATTGGCGACTACCCAAGAGTTCCTGGACTGGCCCGGAGAGAACTCAAGGAAAGACAATTAGCAGGTAAGGCCTAATTTCTCCTTACAGGATATCCTTTTCTCAGAATAGAGAATTTGTGTGGGAAGAATTTAACACGGTTACTTACAGATACAAGGTAGCTACTGTACAGGAAACAGACAGAAGAGAAAGGTTAATGAAGCAGTTCAGCATACTGTCACCTCCATGGAAGGGCTGAATAAACTTCCCTGTCCAGTTTTTTATGAAAGGCTGGCATTACTATAAAGATTATTTCTTTTCATGTAACTGTTTTTTAGTGATACTTTTTTTTCTATACAATATTGGCATATTTTTACATTTCCCAAAGTTCAAGCTAGCATGGAAACACCATCTCACCTTCCCAAGGCCAGTGCCTAATTAAATCTTACGCCCTGGTTCTCCCTCATGCCTTCTTTTTTGGTTTTGTGTTATCTGGTTTCCTTAATATATCAGCAACATTCTGTATCACTCTACTCCCAGAATTTTTCTTATGCTATGTCAGCAGCTCATTCTTCCCCTGATTTTTCTTTTGGCCTAACAGTGGTCAAGAGTCCCAAGCAGGTCTAGCTACAGGCGCACTATCCCGGCTTGGGTCCGACTCCCTACACAGGATTCTTGCCCTTATTTCTGCTGCCTAATGCCCATATTTTTCTGCAAAGAATCTCATTAAAGCAAACAGAAGCTAATTCTCTCATACACACAAATTCCATCCTCTCATCCTCATGGCTTTGAGTGACTGATTAATTGAAACAAAACAAATTAAGGCCATATAAACTATTTCTTTTCTCTCAAGACTATCCACACCCAAATACTCAATTCTGCAAACTCTTCCTCTCCTTCAGAGATCCTCCATGCTTTCTTGGATACAAAGGTGAAATTAGGCCTTACCTGCTAATTAGCTTTCCTTGAGGAACTCCAGTCCAGTCCCGCACCTCAGGGTTGAGCAACTCTTCCAGCCGCATGGAGACTGAGCATGTCACAACTTTGATGACATCAGGATACTTAGGCAGCTGGCACCACCCCCAGCCTTCCAGTAACCTATTGACAAAGCAGACTCACAGGAGCAACAAATAAGAAGTTAATATCTCAAAAAATATAAGAATCCTAACACTAAAAGGAATTTTCCCAGGAACTCCATTTCTTGCAGGCAGCCCCCTTCCTGGACCACTCCAAAAATGGACAATCACCCAAGCGAGACTACACAGTAATATAAACACCTTTCCCACCTATCCTACCTAGAAGGACCAACAACCATACAGAACACCAACTTCAAAAAACTGTGCGCGAACTAAGTAAGAAAACGATGACACCCTTCGTTCCCAGCCAACTCACCACAGTTGAATTTCTTCCAGCCCGGGATCGCTTAAGCATACAGAATTACAGAAGGGAGTGTTCCGGGACTGGACTGGAGTTCCTCAAGGAAAATTAGCAGGTAAGGTCTAATTTCACCTTCATTATCATCCCTCCAGTCCAGTCCCGCACCTCAGGGATGTAACAGAGCATTAAATTTGGGAGGGACCCGCGAGCCCAGCCCGAATAACCGCTGAACCGAACCTCGCATTGTCTCTTGTTTGCACATCCAACCGATAGTGTTTCACAAAAGTATGCAATGACGACCAAGTCGCCACCCGACAAATGTCTTCTGGTGAAACCGAACTCCACTCCGCCCACGAGGCAGCCTGCGCTCTAGTGGAGTGAGCTCGTAAGCCCTGTGGGATCTGCTTGCCCTTCAACAGATACACCGATACAATTGCTTCTTTAACCCATCTAGAGATGGAGTACTTCGCCACAGCCTCCCCCTTCCATGGACCTCCAAAGAGAATGAAAACCCTATCCGATCTTCGGCAGGAAGCTGTTCTCTTCAAATACAGTCTAAGAGTTTGCTTGAGATCGAGAAGACGCAGCTGAGGATCCTGTAAATCCTCTGTCAAACCAGATAACACCGGCAAAACCACTGGCTGATTCAAATGAAACAGAGATACCACCTTCAGTAAGAAAGAGGGCACCGTTCGCACCACCACCTTTTCCTTAGAAAAAATTAGAAAAGCTTCCTTACATGACAATGCCTGAAGCTCAGGAATCCTCCTGGCTGACGAAATTGCCACAAAAAGCACAGTCTTCAAAGTCAAATCCTTTAGAGTACAATATGCTAACGGCTCAAAAGGCTCCTGCAACAATGCCAAAAGCACCAGGTTAAGATCCCAAGTTGAAACCAAGGCCCTTCTTGGCAGACAGATCTGCTTAACAGCTCTCAGAAAATGAACAACATTCGGCTGCGTTCCCAAGGACACTCCTTAGACTTTCCCTCGATAACATGCCAACACTGCCACCTGCACTCTCAGCAAGCCCCAAGCCAAACCTTTATTGAGACCAGTCTGTAAAAAGTCCAGCATTTCTGGAACCGAAGCAGCCAAAGGCCTGTAACCGTTCTGAGCGCACCAATCCTCCAAAATTCTTCACACACGAACATACACCAGGGAGGTAGATCTCTTTCGGGCCTTAAGGAGAGTAGAAATTTCCCGAGTGGAATAACCTCGCTTCCTTAGCCTCGCCTTTTCAAGAGCCATGCCATGAGCGAGAACCGATACACCTGCAGCATCAGGATCGGACCTTGCATCAACAGGTCCGGTCTGTCGGGGAGTCTCCACAGTTCAGCCGCTCTCAGCTGTACCAGATCGGCATACCACGGACGCTGTGTCCAATCCGGGGCTATGACCACAACCATTCCCCGGTGTGCTTCCACTCGCTGGACCACTCGACCTATGAGCACCCATGGAGGGAAGACATAAAGGAGACCCTGGCTCGGCCACTTCTGTACTAGCGCGTCTAGTCCCTCAGACATTCTCTCTCTTTGTCTGTAAAAACGACTTGGCCTTTGCTGACGCAAAGGTCACCATCAGATCCATGACCGGTTCCCTCCACCGGTGCACGGTCTGTTGGAACACCTCTTGGTTCAGCTGCCATTCCCCAGGATCTAACCTTACCCGACTGAGGTAATCGGCAGCTATGTTCTCTGTGCCTGCCACGTGCGCTGCTGAAAATCGACTGTGGGTGAGCCTCCGCCCAAGACATCAGGAGCTCCACCTTGTTCTCTAAACTGGCACAGCCCGTGCCGCCCTGTCGATTGATGTACGCCACTGTGGTAGCATTGTCTGAAAAGACTCGAATTGCCCGAGCGCAAACCCTTGGGAGAAACTCCTGTAGGGCTAAGCGAACTGCTCTCATTTCCAGTCCATTGATGGACCAAGTTCTTTCCTCTGGAGTCCACCAACCCTGCACCACTCATCCCTCGCAATGGGCTCCCCATCCCGAGAGACTTGCATCTGTAGTCAGAGGAAGCCAGCACAGCGACTCCAATGGGACTCCCACCTGCAGGTTCTTTTTGCTCAGCCACCACCAGAGGGCTTTCCGTACTTCCCATGGACACACCAACCTGCAGGTCAGCAGTTGATGCTGACGAGACCACCGCCGTAACAAAGCTCTCTGCAAAGGCCTCATGTGAGCCAGTGCCCAGGGAACCAGATCGATCGCTGCTGCCATCGTCCCCAAAAGCTGCAGATAATGCCATGCCATTGGTTCTGCCATGTGCAGAAACTGCCACACCAGGACCTGGAGAGCCAACACCCGCCTCAGGAACACCCAATCCCCGAGAGTGTTCCTAGGTACTCGAGATCCTGAGAAGGGGTGAAGTGACTCTTGTCGACACTGATGATCCAGCCTAATTCTCTCAAGAAATGGACCACCCGCCCTGTTACTTGAGCACTCTCGTCCTCGGACTTCGCTTGAATGAGCCAATTGTCCAAGTAGGGGTGCACCAAAATGCCTTCGCGTCGCAAGGCTGCTGCCACCACAATAATTACTTTGGTGAACATCCTTGGAGCCGTTGCGAGACTGAACGGCAATGCTTGAAACTGAAAGTGACCCATAGGCACCGCAAAGTGAAGAAACTGATGATCTGGATGAATTGGAATATGCAGGTACGCTTCCGTGAGGTCTAGAGAGGTCAAACTCCCCTTCCCGCACAGCCACCATCACTGACCAAAGAGTTTCCATATGAAAACGTGGAACTCAGAGACAGCGGTTTACCTGCTTGAGATTTAGAATAGGATGAAAGGATCCTTCTTTTCGGCACTATGAAATAAATAGAGTATCGACCAGTACCACACTGCTCTGCGGGAACCAGAACTACCACCTGCAGTTGTAACAGGTGTTGAAGCGTTTGTTGCACCCTGTACGCCTTTGCTCACGCACAGTAGGGGAACAAACGAAGGCTGGTGCCAGAAGTTTGGCAAAATCCAGAAGGTAGCCCTCCCGAATTACCCGGAGAACCCACTGGTCCGACATAACCCAGACCCAGGTATGGTAAAAATCCTTTAACCGACTTCCCACCAGATGTACCACTACCTGGGCCCCCCTCACTTCATTGTGGTTTCCTCTGGGTCGAGGTAGAGACAAGCGCCCCGTAAAAGCCTCTGCCGGCCCCCTGAAACCCCCAAAAGGTCGGTGCCCTGGCCGCAAACTGACCTCTCTGAAAAGGAGAAAACCTTACCCATCTAAAAACGCCTAAACTCTCGAGCCTGCCCCCAGTTTGGCCCTGAAGTCCGACCTTGCTTCAGCTTATCCTCAGGAAGACGCCCACCTTTGGACTCTCCCAAATCCTTCACCAACTTTTCTAGTAACTCTCCGAACAACTGCTTCCCCTTGAAAGGTAGCTTACTCAAGCGAGCCTTAGAGGACACATCTGCCGACCAGTTGCGGAGCCATAGGTAACGGCGGACTGACACCATCGAACCTATACTGTTCAAAAGCACCCTTACAAGATCATAGAAAGCATCCTCAAGATAGGCCACTCCTGATTCCAACCTTGCTGCGCCCTCCGTACTTTGCGTCTCATCTGCCGCCTCCGGAAGGCCTTGTACCCACCGTAAACATGCACGTGCCACTAGTGCTCCGCAAGCCGAGGCCTGAAGCGACAAAGCGCTCACCTCAAAAGCCTGCTTCAACAGGGCATTCAGCTTCCTATCTTGGACATCTTTGAGAGCCGCACTGCTCTCAACTGGAATTGTGGTTTTCTTAGTTACTGCCAACACCGTGGCATCGATTCTTGGAGATCTAAACATCTCCCTTTCCAGTTCTGTCAAAGGATACAGGCGGGACATGATGCAAGACCCCCTGACCCCTGTCTCAGGGAGTTCCCACTCCTCCAGGATCATCTGTTTAATGACCCTATGCAGAGGAAAAACCTTCTGAGGCCTACGCACCGCCTGCAGTATTGGATCTTCTAGCATCTCCTCCTCAACACCTCCTGCCGGAGGCATGTTGAGTACCTTGAGCACCTCAGCAATGAGCCTGGCTAGTTCCTCCTTCCGGAAGATTCTCACAATACGGGACTCATCATCCTGTGGAATCTCTCCCTCCTCGAGATATTCCTGCTCCATGGTTAGCTCTTGTTCCCCCTCTGAGGAACCAGAACCAGTCTCTTCAGCTAACTCACTCTCCAGGCGTCTCCTGGCACAAGGGAGCAGAGGGTCCGGCCCCACAACCAGCCCGTCTACCGGAGCCTCTCTCTTCCTTGACTTATGGCTCCTAGTCTGACCCTGTTGCTTTAAACAAAAGGCCTTATGAAGCAACAGTATGAACTCGGGAGAAAAATTGCCTGTCACTGCTGCCCTGGGCATCCACATGGACGAAGGACCAGGGGATACCTCCTGCTTCTCCTGCTGCAATCCCAGCGGAGCCAAATTGACATTTCCCTCTCTCCGAAGCGAGGGATCCGAAGGTTGAGATGCCGGGTTCACTGACCGCATTAGCCTCCTCCATTAAATTATGTTCCGCCGAGCGGGCTCCGCAGCGCAACCTCTGCATACCCCTTCCGCAGAAAGTGTGCTTCTGCGTGCTCCACACGCTCCACATTGAGACCTAGAAGGCATAACCTAACAGAAGCTACTTCCAAAGAAAAGGAAAACAAATTCTGCTCCTCTCTACTTTGTTTGGGGTTTCTTTTTTTTTGGGGGGGGTTGTTATTTCAGCTTAAAAAGAAGAAAAACATTAGACTGCTCCAATAACCCAAAGACGGGACCTAAAAAACCCCTGGGACCTGAATACTTTAAAACTTCAACTCTTTTTAAAAACACTGAAGTTCACTCGCGGCCGCAATCCCCCGTTCCTGTGCAATTAAAATGGTGCCGGAAATGCCTGATGGCCTTTGCACGTTCCCCTGCCACATGGCTGAACATCGAACCCAGGCGAGAAACGAGCAGGAGCTCTGGCCTGCGCAATCCTCCTACCTTCTTCCTCCAATAAATCGCACTGCTGTTTTGCCGAAAAAAGAAAAGCAGCCGCCGATCTCGTCAAAGCAGTGGCTGCCTTACTGTCTGCAACAACTGTTTCTCACCCGCCCCAGGGGGTTCTGGATTGGCAGATGACCGAGACTCACTGGCCAGCAGATCCTTGGCACTCCGAGTCGGGTCTCAGAGGCGATCAGCCCGTTTATCTTGTTAAGTTCCCCAGCCTCAACGGAGGGAGAAAGGAGCTTCCTTTTTTTTTTTTTTTAAACTTTACAGCAGCTCAAGAGGAAGGAAGGAAGGAGACTACCAACCAAATTAAATATAGATCAAGAAACTAATCTCTTCCCAGTTGTCCCTTCAGTGAGTCCTAATCCAGGAATCACCTGCTCCAGCTGCTTGGAGACTGAGCTTACTGGAAGGCTGGGGGTGGTGCCAGACTGCCAGCTGCCTAAATATCCTGATGTCATCAAAGTTGTGACATGCTCTGTCTCCATGCTGCTGGAGGAGGTGCTCAACTCTGAGGTGCGGGACTGGACTGGAGGGATGATAAGGAATAGCCATTGTCTCTTCCATGCTGCTATTGCACTCTCTGTAAAGGGAAATTTCCTTAGATTACTCCTAGTTTACCCTCATCCTATGACCTTCCCTTCCAGAACCCCCTTTCCAGTGAAAAAGGTGGTCTACTTCTACATTTATATCTTACAGGTTTTTAGGGGGTCTAGTTAATAAACTGAAGCAAAACCTCATTATTATGTATCCTGCATTAACTAAAACATGTGTTATGGGAAAGTAAGATTAAATTAGACTTACCTGCTAATTGTGGTTCCTGGAGGAACTCCAGTCTAGTCCCGGAATCTCTGGGGTTGTGATCCTCCTCCAGCATCTTGGAGACTGCGAAATGTCATTCTTGTGACATCACTGGTATATAAGCCCCAGAACCGCCTCTTCTCACCAGTTACCTATTGACAAAGCAGACTCACCGGAGCAACCATTAAGTAGTAATAATACCATAACCAAAAACCTAAACCATTAACTGCCCCCTGAAGGACGCCAAGCCAAACTATGTACATAATCCTCTGAAAAGTGCCCTGCGTGCAGAGGTCCACTTCCCCCCCTTGCGAAGGATGTTGACCCATCAAAAAAACACCTGTGACTCTTACCTGTTATCTTAGTCCTGCTTCAGGCCGTAGTCCACTCATTTATCAGGGCGGGATATGGGACTAGACTGGAGTTTCTCCAGGAACTACAATTAGCAGCTAAGTCTAATTTAATCTTCCTGATCGTCCCTCCAGTCTAGTCCCGGAATCTCTGGGGATGTAACAGAGCAGTAAACAAATTTAACAGGAGGGCCCTGCTAGACCAGCCTGAAGCACCGCCGATCCAAAACAGGTGTCCCTCTCCACCTGCACGTCCAGACGGTAATGCTTCACAAAAGAGTGCAAAGACCAGGTCGCCGCTTTACAGATTTCCACCGCTGGCACCAGACTGCATTCTGCCCAAGAGGCTGCCTGTGCCCTAGTGGAATGAGCTCTCAGCCCCTCTGGAACCACCCGACCTTTCAACAGATATGCTGACGCGATTGCCTCCTTCAACCACTGGGCAATAGAAGCTTTAGACGCTGCCTCGCCCTTTCCTGCACCCTCAAACACCACAAACAGCCTATCTGATTTATGGAAACTGGATGTCCTGCGGCTATACCACTTCAAACCTCGCCAAATATCCAGCAGATGCAACTGTCCCGTCATCTGACCCACGCTCCGCGCCGCGAACACCGGCAAAGATACTGACTGATTAATATGAAAAAACGGAGACTACTTTTGGTAAAAAGGATGGTACCGGTCTCAAAACCACCTTATTATCAAAGAAAGCCAGAAAAGGCTTTCTACAGGACAGCGCTTGTAATTCTGAGATTCGTCTCGCCAAAGCAATCGCCACCAAGAACACTACCTTCAGAGTGAGATCCTTCAGAGTCACCTTCGCCAATCGTTCAAAAGGCACTCTCCCTAACGCACCTAACACCAAACGGGAGATCCCAAGACGGAACAACTTGCTTGCGCGGCGGCCTCAAAAGCGTTACTGCCTGCAAAAAACGCTTAACATCCGCATGTCCCCCCGAGCGCCTCGCCCTGCACCTTACCCCTATAACAGGACAGCGCTGCCAACTGAACCTTCAATGAAGCGGCTGCCAAGCCCTTTTGAAAACCATCTTGCAAGAAAGACAGTACCTGCGGAACCAACACCTTCAAGGGAAGGCAACCCCTATCCGCACACCATGCTTCAAACACGCACCACACTCTAACATAATCCAACGAAGTAGACCGTCGCTGAGCTTTCAGCAGAGTAGAATCACCCCTGCCGAGTAACCCTTCGCTCTCATCCTAGCCCTCTTAAGAGCCAAGCCGTAAGTGAGAATCGATTTGCCTGAGGCATGCACAGGGGCCCGTGTCAGAAGATCCTTTCGAGCCGGAAGCTGCCAGGGCTTCTCTACCAACAGTCTCACCAAATCCGCGTACCACGGTCTTCTGGGCCAATCCGGCGCTATCAAAATCACCTGACCTCTGTGGAGTTCTATGCGCTGCAGCACCCGACCGATCCCAAGGCGGAAACACAGAGTAGCTGCTCTTCCGGCCAGGCTTGTATAAGAGCATCCAAGCCTTCTGCCATTCTCTCCCTTCTTCTGCTGAAGAAGTGCTCTACCTTTGCTGATTGGAAAGTTGCCATGAGATCCATAACCGGCGTTCCCCAGCGACGCACCAGCATCGCAAATACGTCTGGATGTAGAACCCATTCCCCCGGGTCTACCCTTACCCGACTCAAGGAGTCGGCCTCCACATTGTCTACCCCTGCCTACCGCATTGTCTACATGCGCTGCCGACAAAGCCACCAGATTGTCCTCGGCCCACTCTAACAAACTCTCGGCCTCGGCTTCCAATGCTACGCTGCTGGTGCCTCCCTGACAGTTGATGTAAGCCACTGCGGTCGCATTGTCTGAAAACACCCGAATGGCTTTTCCCTGGAGCACCGGCCAAAGCTCCTGCAGCGCCAGTGCCACTGCTCTCAACTCCAGCCTGTTGATCGACCAACTCTTCTCTAGTTCAGACCACTGTCCCTGCGCAAACTGTCCCTGAAAGTGAGCCCCCCAGCCCATAAGACTGATGTCTGTCGTCAGAGACATCCACGCAGGTGACTCGAATGGCATCCCTTTCTCCAGACACCCGGGACGCAACCACCACTGAAGCGTTGCACACGTCAGTGGCAGGCAAGGCAGCCGCTGAGACAGTTGATCCTTTTGATGCGACCACCTCCTCAACAGCGCCCTCTGCAGCGGTCTCATGTGGGCCCTTGCCCACGGAACTAACTTGAGCGTCACCGCCATGGTCCCTAGCAACTGTAGATAATCCCAGGCCGTGGGGTCCTGCTTGCCGAGAAACTGCCTGACCAACCTCCTGAGCCCCAGCACCCGCTGCTGTGTGGCAGAAAAATTCGCCCCACTCTTGTGTCAAAAGACGCCTCCAGATACTCCAGACTCTGAGACGGTTCCAACTTGCTCTTTGCCATGTTTACTACCCAACCGAGACTCTCCAAAAAGGCCACCATCTTGGCCGTCACTGCCACACTCTCCTCTCAGGACTTCACTTCGATTAACCAATCGTCCAGATAAGGATGTACCAACACTCTGTCTTTCCGCAAGGCCGCCGCCATTACCACCATCACCTTCGTGAAGGTGTGTGGCGCCGTAGTCAGACCAAACGGAAGCGCCTGAAACTGGAAATGTCCCATAGGGACGGCAAACCTGAGAAATTTCTAATGCTCCTGCCGAATCGGAATGTGAAGATACGCCTCCGATAGGGTGAATTTCTGACGTCCCTAGACCTTTCTTACTGCCACGATAACGGACCTGAGAGTCTCCATGTGAAAATGAGACACCTTTAGACAACAATTTGCTCTATTGAGATCCAAAATAGGTCGAAAGGTTCCCTCCTTTTTTGGAACTATGAAATAAATGGAGTACCGACCGCACCCTAACTGGGCGGGTGGGACTAGTACGATTGCCTTGCGGTAGAACAGCCTCTGCACCGTCTCCCGTACTGCCTCGCGTTTTACGCTTGATCTGCAAGGAGACTGAACGGAGTCGGTTACTGGCCGCTGAAACTCCAACGCATACTGTCGTCAGGTGCCCCCAGTGGCCAGTGGTTGTAAGGGCACGCTGTGCATTTTATTATTTTTAAGGAGCAATGGCTCTTTAAGGCCAAGTGCAGTTTGGTCCTATAAGCCAAGAGTGGAGGGTAATAAGGCTTTATTTCCCCTTTAACGCAAGGGTTCACTAAGACACAAGAAAATAAAGATAGTCCTTCTTTATAAAGGGTTCCACCAAATAAGCAGGCAAACAACGTTATAAGCTTCACAATTGAATGCAGGGTTTAACTGAGGATTCTTTCATTCCAAAGTAAATTAAACAAGCAGGCAAACAAACTGTTATATGCTTCATAATTGATTGCAGGGTTTCTTTTATATTTACAGTTCTACTAAGGACTCAAGACTAGTAGTAGCACAAAAAGTACAATCCATGGATTCATCCTGAGGAATGGGAATAGTATTCTCAAACTCTATTTCCATGGACTCTGCATCACTGGCTTCTCCCTCTGAATGAGTGCTTTCCCTTACGGCTACAAGTTTAGAGGGTCTGTCTCTGCTTCTTTGCTTCCAGTAAGACTCTTCTGTTAAGCCCTTAGGTATTGTTTTGAAAAGCTCTGCTTTGTTCCCTCTTCTCATATATTGAGCGTCTGCTTTATCAGAGTTTCTAGGAGCAAGGCTTTCTTTTAAAAGTAAAGAGCCACCATACCTTGGCTTCCTGCAGCTACTACACCTGGAGCTCTCTCTCCGACGTACTTCTCTCTGGAGACAGGTTTTCTTGTGCAATGCTTTGCCTTCCTGAAGCCCAGAAAAACCTGGTGAGGATTCCCAACCTCTGTGCTTCTGTGTAAAGGTAGTTTTGCTATAGGAACCTCTCCTCCTTGTACCTTGTAATCCTGGTCCAGCGAACTCAGGTGAATGTAGGCTTCTCTTAAAGCATGGCTCCTTGGTTTTCTGTGCTCTTCTTTCAGCTGTTGCTGCTCTTGTTGTGCTGCTTGATCCAGCTACGTTACTTGGGCTGGGAGTGTCACTCCTTCCAGCCAAACTGCTTCTCCTAGCAGCCTCTCTCTGGACTCTATCCCTCTGGATAGTCTCCATCTGGATTCTGTCCCTCTGGACTTGCTCCGTGTGGACTCTCTCCTTCTCCACACTCCTTCTCCTTCCTTCTGGCGGAACTGCTGCCGGCTGAGTTCCCTCCGAATGGATTCCTCCTCCACACCCCTTCCTTCTGGCTGTCTTTCCTTTATGAAGGCATTTTACCTTTGAAACTCCCGGGCTTGCCTTCAGGTGCAGCTGGTTAACACTCATACAGTCAGTGGCTGGGCACGTTGACTCAGCCTCTGTAGGATTACTCCTGCCCCCTATAGCTGTGCTGCGAGGTAATTGCATCTTCTGCACATCCACAGCTCTATGAAAGACAGGGTTTTCTTCTAAACCTGCACCTTCCGTGGCTCCAGCCTCATGACAATACCTTTCTCAAATTACCTCTAACACCCACTGATCTGAGGTGATTTGGACCCAGGCAGGGTAAAACTCCCGCAACTGACCTCCCACGGGAATCAACCCAGCTGGGCCCTCCTGACTTCATAGTGATTTCTTGAAATTTGAGGAAGCCGAAGAGGCCGCAAACCCCCTCCCTGCTCCTCTAAAGCCACGAAACCCCTGGCTCCTACAGGGAAAGTGGCCCCGCTGATTCTGGACAAACCTCAGAGAACAGAAAGGCCGAAAGTCCCGTTGTTGACCCCGCAACATGGGAGTGGACTGCCCCTGCTTCTGCTTGTCCTCCGGGAATCTCCCGCCTTTGGACTCTCCCAAATCCTTCACCAATTTCTCCAAATCTTCACCAAACAGTAGCTTTCCCCTGAAGGGCAGCTTACTTAACCGC
The DNA here is from genome assembly GCA_033557465.1 of Ichthyophis bannanicus. Lineage (NCBI taxonomy): Eukaryota > Metazoa > Chordata > Amphibia > Gymnophiona > Ichthyophiidae > Ichthyophis > Ichthyophis bannanicus. The sequence continues at coordinate 649,101,641 of CM066032.1, forward strand.
GTCTTGGAAGAGCCATCTGCCGCCCAATTGCGCAGCCAAAGACAACGCCGTCCTGCTATCACCGAAGCCATACTCTTTGCTAACCCCCTGATAAGGTCGTAATGAATGTCAGCCAGATAAGCTGCTCCGGATTCAAGTCTGGACGCCTCCTTGTCTGCCCCCTGAATCCGCTGCGCCCAGCGTAAGCAAGCCCTTGCTACCCAGGCTCCACAAATAGAAGCCTGCAAAGAGAGCGCATTCACCTCAAAGACCTGCTTCAACAAGGTCTCCAACTTGCAGTCCTGAGCATCCCGCGCCACATTCCCCTCTACTGGGATTGTGGTCTTCTTTGTAACCGCCGACACCGCTGCATCTACCCTAGGAGACTTAAACAAGTCCTTCTCCTGATCTACCAGAGGGTAAAGCCACGCCATAACTCTAGAACCCTTAAGTGCGGCCTCCGGCATGTCCCACTCTTCCTGTATCATCTCCTTAAACATTCTATGTACGGGAAACGCTCTTTGAGTCTTTCAAAATGCCTGCAACAAGGGGTCCTCTAGTGTAGAATCGTCGGCTGAACCTTCTGGCGGCATATTAAGTGTCTTGAGCGACTCTGCAATGAGAGCCAGCAACTCCTCTCTATGAAACACACTGACCACCCTCACTTGGTCCTCCTGCTCCACAATTTCGCCTTCGTCCAGATCTTCGTCTAAGTCCACGTCTTGATCCGGATCCTCCAAACTTAGCCACTCCGACATGACCGACCCATCCACTCAGTCCCCATCTCCTCTGGGCCTTTTCGCACTTATGCCTGTCACCGCCGCCGATAAAGGCGTACTCGGTCTCTTATCCCCCAGCTCTGCTTCGGCCGGGCTGACTGAAGGCTTATTGAGAGAGCAGCTCAAGGCCTGCTGAAGCAGAGCCACAAAATCTGGCGTAAAAATCGCCGCTAGGCCTCCCGGTAATGGAGGCTGCACCACCGGAGGGTCTGGAGCTGAAGACGTACTAGGCACCGGTTCCCACGCGGCCCCAGCGTCTAATAGCAGTTCCAAAGGGCCAGCAGACACCCCCTCGAGACCCCCCACATCGGCTGCGTCCTGTTCCATAGCCACTGACTCCTAACTGCAATCTCTGCAAACCCCCTCCGGGGACACGGATCCCCTTATAGCCCCGCACAGTAAACAAAGCGGCCTAGAAGGCATCCTGCGTGTCAGATCCCCTCAACAATAATTCAGGCCCTTAAGCAGATTACAGTACCATGTTACTGCTGGGCTGAAGATTTTATTTTTTCAATCTAATAACTGAATTCACCTCAGAAACGCTTCCCCAGACTAATTGTGAGGAAAGTTCCTCAAAACGAGGCTTTGCGGCCGAGATATCAAGCTTCCAAGAAGCTTCAACTGCGCCACACGGTACGGCCTGCACCGCCGTGAACCGCGCTTCTGTGCCCTTTGAAACTGAGGTCTCCTACCTCGGCAGCTATAGGAGCTGCATGTGCTGCCTCCTTCCCTGCGCTCTACTGTCTCCCGGGAGCTGCAGACATGGGCTGAGCAGGACCGGAGCAAAGAACTTCGCCGCTGAGCAGCCGCGGGAACCGCCGGCTTCAGACGCGTTTGCAGGCAAATCTTCGGCACGCGCTGAGCTCGCAGTCTGCCGGTTCCTCTCCTCGATTGATGGGATCTGGCACCGGTGGCTGTGCTTTCTCTCCCCTCAGCAGCCCCCAATGCTACCCCCAGGCAGGGAAAGGATGATGGGGGGGAGGGGGCAGAGGACTCAAAGGCACCAGGAAGGAAAAAGCACCTTAGCAGCAGAACGGCTTAGCTCCAAAACCCTTTATTTATTTTTTTTCAATCAATCTACCCCTAAACCTAATCTCTCCTTAATCGTCTCTCTATTTTTTATTTATTTATTTTATTTAACAGTTTTTATATACTGCACTATTCATCATCAGTGCGGTTTACATTAAACAACAAAATACCTATCAATATATAACTGATCTAGGTGTACAGATAACAGGGAAGGTAAACTGGGAGTGAACCGGGGATAACTATATATAATTAAATATGTTACATCAAGGTTTGGTATTTGCAGGGATGCAGTATTTTCCACATTTTGAACCTAGTGAGCCCCAAACTCCCTGGGGTCACCCAACCTCCAGCTGCTTGGAGACTGAGATAACTGGTGAGAAGAGGCGGTTCCAGGGCTTCTATACCAGTGACGTCACAAGAATGACATTTCTCAGTCTCCAAGCTGCTAGAGGAGGATCACAACCCCAGAGATTCCAGGACTAGACTGGAAGGACGATCAGGAACATGCATTTTTGCCCTTCAACATGCATTAAGGAAATAAAACACCATATTTGCCCCTTAATGCATGCTAGTAAGTACCTCCTCAAATGCCTTAGAGATCCTCCATCTAACAATTTTTCCAGCACACACATTTTGATCTTAGCTTTGTCACCATACTGTATGCTTTATGACAAAGATCACTAATCATTTTAGTAGGCATCAAAACTTATGATCCCATCTCTACAGCAGCTTCTGTATTCGGTTCACATGGATTATTGTAGCATGGAAAGACTCTTTTCTCCATGTCCTGCAGACCACAGGTTGGAAACCACTAAATCATCCTTCAAGCTTTGCTAGATTCCTCATGTTGTCCAGGGTGGCCACTCAGTATCCAGAAGAGATTATGGGAACAGTATTTGAAATCAACAGGACAGTTTAAATACTCAAGTGGATTTTTAAAAACGGCCACACGAGAATTAAGGCGAATGTAGCTAGACATCAGAAGCTGAACACAGTTAGAAAAACACTAGCGAAGGAACAGGTGGCCTTCCTGCGGCCGGGTGCCGAGAAATAGGATTGCGTTACATAATCTGATTTTATAAAGATTATAGATTCATATAACTGAAACTCACAAAAGCTTGCTTTTCCATCGATTCGTCCCACCGATTCCTGGCGCTTTCCACCCAAGCTCCCACAGGAACCACGGTCTGACTTCTGCCTGCTAACACCTTTTGATTCACCACCAATCGCACCGGCTTGATTTTATTTGCCCGAGGATAAGTCGTGTAGCTCTTAGCACAGCGTGATTTGGCTTCCACTGAAGTCTGCAGATTGGAAGGTACCATTCTGACACAAGCAGAAAAGGCAAGAGGTAAAGGGACTAGGCACTGAATCTAATCTTGAGGACAGAAAAATGATAAATGGTAATAAAATCCTAGAGCAAAAGAATATCTCCCCTGAAAAAAAGAGGATCGAAAGAACAAAAAAGCCCCCAAACTTTAATCATAGAAAATCAGTTCTACCTCTCCTTTCCCTTTTTTTTTTTGTTGTGTCTCACAAAACAAACGCTAAACTACAAACCAACATATATTCATTCAAAAAAGCAAAGTCCCAACCGTCGTTTTCCAAACACCTTATGTCTATGTGACGCCACACAACCCTAAGGAGAATCGATTGGTTACATTTTAGGTTTTTCTTTTGCCCGCCTCTACTTAAGCCAATCAGGTACTAACTGCGGGCCAACATTTGTTTTAGAGGAGGCCTTGTTGCTATTGGAAATACGTGCTTACATTTGTTGTTGCGAGGGGCGGGAGTAAAGAGAGAACCCAACGCTTTTCTGGCGCCGTCGTGTTGCAATAACGTCAATCTGTATCATATGTATATTTATTTTTTTAAATGCCCTCAAGTCAGTGCTGATTCCTGGCGACCCAGCAGCCCTTGGGTTTTCTTGGCAAGGTATGACTGGAAGTAGGCAATGGAGGGTAAAGTGACTTGCCCGAGGTCACAGGAAGTACTATTGGGAGTCGAACTTTGATTCTTTTGGGTAGTAAGCCGTTGTTCTACTCACTAGGCTACTTCTCCACTCTGACATTTGTGTGTGTATATATATATCTATCTATAGAAGGATAGATTATTATACCCACACATACATATGTCAGTGATATATATATAAAATAAATGTTCTGAAACTAACTGTGTGCCTGCAGCATATGGAAGAGACAATACAAGGGGCTGGGGCATGAGTGCCACAGGCCCACTGCCTAACATGGCGGTGAGCCTGTCCGCCCCTGCTTCTTGGAGGGGCTGGGATCGTAGTGGGAAAATTCCTGTCACAGGGCTGACCATCACGACAAATGTCGCCAATCTTGTGCTCCTGGGCGAGATCTCGGCCCCTGATATAAGCAGGCAGAGCAGAGCAATCCTCCTTTTCGGATCGTCTGCTTCTGCCCTGCAGTTCCTGATTGTTTATGCTCCGGGGCTCTTGATCGCTTCTGCTCTGTGGCTTCTGATCACCGGCCTGACCTAACCTGATCATCTGCTGCTCTGCTCTGCTGCTCCGATCGCCAGCTCGAGCTTGCCTGCACTGGGCTGCTGCTGCTTCAGATTGCTATTGTGGATCGCCGGGTCCCTGTGCCTGTAGCGATTGCCTTCCTGCCTGAATTGTCTGCTTCCTGATTGCCTACTACGGAGCCTGGCACTGCCTTCCTACTCCCTGCCCCCCCCCCCCCCCCACCACCACGATCTTTGGCCCGATGGCCCATTGCTGCCTCCCTTAGGCCTGCTTCCTTCTTCATCAAGGGAGGAACAGCCCGGTGGTTTGTACAGCGGCCGTGTCCGGGTGTAGAAAGAGGCTAACCCCTAGAGAGCAGCGCAGGGGCAGGAGAGAAACTCCCAGGCCTGCTCACTGGTGGCAGGCTTCCAGTATATGGAGGAGCCTTTAAGGGAGGAGCAGCCTACCGGACCGGCCTGCTCCTTCAGGGAGAAGCAGACTGAGCAGTTGCAACTGTAAGCAGACCATCGTCATGCATGGAAGATTTCGGCAGCATGGAGAACTTCTTGGCCAGTCTGATCATTGCCTGGACACTGTCAAACAACGTGTCCCCCAATCCTGCGAGGACCTAGAAACTGCGGGTGGAGCTATGAGCCGCCCCCAAAGACTCAGGAAACTCCCGGCGAGATATGCCGGCACCCCTGACATTCCAGTGGCCCAGAGGGAGGGGTAGTCACGGCACATAGGATAGCCCTGGCGGTACACCACCTGTTCTTGACTCCCGGACAGCGCTCGGAGGCCACTGGACCAAATGCGACAAATGCACGTACCCCAGTTCGCCTGACCGTGGACTCTGGCGGGAACCCTTCAGCGATTCTTCCTCCAACACATGATACCAGCGGATTTGGACATCAGTACGACATGGTTCAATGGTCACCTGACCCACCCATGCCAACCACCCCTCAGAGGCATCTCCATTCGCACAGCACCCATTCCCCTGGGGCATCCAGTCGGTGAGATTGACACACCAGCACACCCCAGACACCCCCCAGGTGGAAGAAGAGATATCACTCTACATCCTTGAGTGTGAGCAGCTGGAGTTGGAGCTCGTCATGCTCTGCGCAGAGCCGGCGCTGCTGCAGATTGTCATGCAGGTGGAGTTGCTGCTCAAATCACCAACACCACAGGGGAGGGCACCGCTCCCCACGCAGTATTTTTTTCAGGTCGCTCTGCCCCCAGCAGCTCTCTAGCAAAGATGCCACCATCACTCTCTCTGGAAGAGGGTGACCTTCCCTGATGCAATCCACCAACAGGCTGCATCTGAGCGGCAGTCACGCTCCAAGATCCAGCTAGCGTATCCGACAAACAGTGCTCAACCCACACAGTCACAGCGACCTGTACCACTGAACGCATCTGGGACAGCTCCAACAGGGACAACAGAACCCTTGGTGACGGAAGCATCAGGTGAGACAATTTCCATTAATACATCCTTTATTGCCCTAGTGCAGCGATGGCGAACCTATGGCATGCGTGCCAGCTGTGGCACGCGGGAAGGTCCGCAATTAAGATATGCGGCGCGGCGGGAGGTGAGTGTGCTGGCAGGGCCGGCCCGTCCATTGAGCGAGAATGTTTTTTGCACAGGGCCCCGCGTTTCAGGGGGCCCCACGCAAAAAACATTCTTTTCTAAAAGTAAAATTGAAAAAAAAAAAAAAACCTGTCTGCTGCCGCTGTCGGGGCCGCCGCGGCAGAATCGAGCGTGCCGTGGGGCCCCCCTGTACCCGGCAGAGCCTGCCCTCCCCGTAGCAGCTCTCTCTTTGGAGCTGCAGTCAGACGCACCGGCTTGCAGAGCGCGAAGGGAAGAGTTTCCCTTTCGCGACTCTCTTAAGCCCGCGGGGGCTGATGGGAACTTCCCATCAGCCCCCGCGGGCTTAACAGAGCAGCGAGGGAGAAACTCTTCCCTCGCGCTCTGCAAGCCGGCACGTCTGACTGCAGCTCCAAAGAGAGAGCTGCTACGGGGAGGGCAGGCTCTGCCAGGTACAGGGGGGCCCCGCGGCACGCTCGATTCTGCCGCGGCGGCCCCGACAGCGGCAGCAGACAGGTTTTCTTTTTTTTTTAATTTTCCCTGGGCTGGGGGGGGTTAGGAGTGGTGATGGGCTGGGGGGGGTTAGGAGTGGTGATGGGCTGGGCTGGGCTGGGCTGGGGGGGGGTTAGGAGTGGTGATGGGCTGGAGGGGGGTTAGGAGTGGTGATGGGCGCTGGGGGGGTTAGGAGTGGTGATGGGCGCTGGGGGGGCTTAAACTAAAAATTGGGTGATGGAGGATTAGGACTGGAAATGGGCTGGTGGGATTAGGACTGGAAGTGGGGTGATGGGGGCTTAGAACTGTTATTGGGCTATGGGAGGGCTTAAACTAAAAATTGAGTGATGGGGATTAGGACTGGGAGTGGGCTGATGGGGAGGTTAGGACTGGTAATGGGCTATGGGGGGGCTTAAACTGAAAATTGGGTGATGGGGGATTAGGACTGGAAATGGGCTGGTGGGATTAGGACTGGGAGTGGGCTATGGGGGGCTAGGACTGGTAATGGGTTGGGGGGGTTGCTAGGACTGGGAATGGGCTGAGTGGAAGGGGGCTTGAACTGCAAATAGCTGTTGGGGATGGGGCTTGGAATGGAAATGGGCTGAGGGGAAGTGGGGGGCTTGAACTGCAAATAGCTGATGGGGGGACGGGGCTTGGAATGGAAATGGGCTGAGGGGAAGTGGGGGGCTTGAACTGCAAATAGCTAATGGGGAGGGGGACTTGGAATGGAAATGGGCTGAATGGAAGGGGGCTTGAACTGCAAATAACTGATGGGAAGGGGGGCTTGGAATGGGCTCTTAGGGGAGGGAGCTAGGACAGGAACTGGGCTGATGGATGGGCTAGGATAGAACTGAGAATTGGGTGTTGGGGGGAGCTAAGATTGGAAATGGGCTGTGGTGGGGGCTTGGATTGAAATGGACTCATGGAGGGGCTAGAACTGGAAGTAGGTTCATGGGGGGCTTGGATTAGAAATGGGCTGAGTGGAGGGGAGCTAGGATTTAACATGGGCTGATGGTGGGGCTAGGAAAGGACTAGAAATGGGCTGATGGGAGGCTGGTATTGGAAATGAGCTGATGAAGGGACTCGGATAGGACTGGAAATGGATGGGGGAGCTGGGACTGGAAATGGACTGATGAGGGGACTAGAAGGGAGCGGATACTGGGTGGGGCTGGAACTAAAAGGGAGCTGATGTTGGGGGAGATTAGAAGGGGATGGGGCTGGGAGAATGAAATGGAGAGGGGAAAAATATTTTGTGTGGGAGGGAAGAAAAATGTACAATTGGCCGGGTATTGGGAGACTAAGTGGGGATTGAGGATGGAGGGGTAAAATTTGAGTGGATGAAATAGGAATGAGGAAAGAGCAAAAGGAGAAAGATTATTATGTTAAAGCAGATGTAGAGAGAGAATCAAATTGATTCTCTGACAATACAAAGATTCCAACCTTTACAAATGATGTTACATAGTTCAGGCAACTTTATAAAGAGTTTTTAGATACTAAAATCTTGTTGTTAAGGTTTAATTGACGTGCTGGCACTTTGAGGAAATTCTTTGGTTTTGTGCGGCAGTTTGGGCACTCGGGCTCAAAAAGGTTAGCCATCACTGCCCTAGTGAGTGCCTCTAATCCATCCCCACCCACCCCCACAGCGCCAGCACCCAAACCCTCACACAAACATAAGAGGTGCAGGTGGTCATGATCATCTTCTTCCTCCAGTTCCTCATCCTTATCATCTTCCTCCTTCTCTTCCTCACTCAAGGCTGAGAGCCAGGACTGCCAACACCCATGCCGCATTGCCGCCAGTGTAACAGAATTGTGGGAGACTGTCTTGCGGTCAATCCAGAGAGAGTACTTTGACATTTTTAAGCATCTAAAAGGGAGGAAATGGTGCATTGCCAAAAAAAAGAGCTAAGACGGGCGATCTGTTGTACCCCGGGGAGCAACATATCCCATGTAACATCCTCAACTGGACCATCGCTTATGCCGGCATGATCAACATCACTTGCCACAAGGATCCCTTCCAGCTCAGGTAGATATTGGCATACATGGACACCATTGTTAATGCTGCAAAGGAGTATGGGGGGGTATGTTTGGCTGTCATATGACAAGCATTTCCACAACAAGATGGAAGTGCATCCCAACATGTCATGGGATGCAGATGATGTGTGGATTTGGCTACGGAGAATGAACTCGAAGTATGGCCAGAGCTTTCAAAGGAGAACCTTGACCGGCACAAGCAAACCCACACCAAGCAATGACATCTGCAGGTGCTGTAACAAAGGCACGTGTTCCTTTTGTGACTGAAAATAATGGCATGCCTGCCTCCACTGCACAGCCATTCACCCTGAATCTCAGTGCATGAGGAGGCTGTAGACAAAAAACATCCTGCAACAGAAGCAGTGACCTAGTTTTACATCGAGCCCCCACACCAGTTTCTATCACAGCCATGAGCCCCTCACTAGACATCTACTCAAAAAGAACTGATGCAAGGTGTCTCTTTTGACCAGACCCTGGGCATTGTTAGGACCTCTTGCAGGGGCTCGTGTCTGGCAAAGGTTCTCAACGAGTAAGCCTTTAGGCTTCTTCCTATCCACCTACCTGTTTACCCTTACTTGGATTCTGCTTCAAGGACATGTAGTATTTTGACAGATGCATGCCGATGGGTTGCTCAGTGTCCTGCTCGGTCTTCAAAGCATTCAGCACCTTCCTTCACTGGGTGGTGCAGCAGCGGACTGGGCTGCTATCCATGGTGCACTACCTTGATGACTTTCTGTTTGTCAGACCAGAACATTCACCCACATGTGCAATGCTCTTGAATACCTTCTAGGATATGGCAAGGGAATTCGGCATCCCATTTGCATAGGACAAGACAATCGGTCCCGTCCAGACATTGTCATTCCTAGACATTGAGATTGACCCAAGGCAAGGCAAGGCATTGCCCTACTTCCCCATGACAAGTTGGTAGACCTCAAAAGAAAAGTCGCTGCTGTGAGAGGGCAATGGAAGATCACCATCCATATGGCTCAGTTCCTCATCGGTTCGCTGAACTTCACATGCAGGGTTATCCCCATGGGTGGCTCGTTCCTGAGACATCTCACACATTTAAGAATCACCACTATCTTCGCCTTCCAAGGGCTCTGAAACAAGACCTGGACATCTGGATATATTTCCTTGATAGGTTCAACAGTGTGAACATATGGGAGCTGGACATGCACAATAATGTTGAATTGGACCTTTTCACTGATGCGGCAGGGGCCTCAGGCTTCAGCATGTTTTTCAAGGGTTCTTGGGCTGTCACCCCTGGCCCAAATGCTGGGTAACTAGTGGCCTCACCAGAAATATCACATTCCTTAAGTTATTTCCTCTTTATGTGGCCCTGTTCGTATGGGGCCATCGTCTGCATGACCACATAATTCTTTTCTGTTGGGACAACCTGGCAGTCATCGCTGTCCTGAACAGTCATTCAGCCAGGTGTGTTGTGGCTGAGCTCCTGTGGAAATTTGTTCTGAAGTGCTTGCAGCTAAATGTTAGGGCATGTGCATGTCATGTACCTGGACAGTCTAATAACATTGCTGATTTCCTTTCCCATTTTCAGTTGGACACCTTTCAGCGACTGGACCCAGCAGCGGATGAACACCCCACCCCATTGCCGGACTGGATATGGGACATGGCGTCCACATAGATTGGCAACTCATCCAACAGGCAATGCCCCCCCCCCCCCCCACAATGGGGCAGCGTACATCTGAGGATACACAGCTGTCTCATCTTACCTAGCATCTGTGATACAGTGGCCAGCACAGAACCCATGGATACAGGAGAAAAGAAAGAGCTTACCTTGCAGTCACCTGGGCAGAAAGCATATTCAGGTTGTAAGGAGCCAGAGAAGAGTGGAACAAACTTTCCCTACACTGGGTGTGACGCAGTAGAAAGCCAGAAAGCTAATCACATCCACCTGGGCAGGGAAGCACGTACAATAAAAGTGGCTGGGAAATCCCAGTAGGGGGAGGTGCCGCAGAGGGAGGTGCAGCCAAGGGAGGAGCAGCAAAGGGAGGAGCAGCTGACACAGAGAGAGCTGGAAGTGCTCGTGCACAAGTCTCCCAAGCCAGAGGGGGCATCGTCCTGAGGAGAGTGAGTAAGCAGCTGGAGGGCAGAGGTCACAAGCAGGAGAGCTTGCTGGGTCCAGGAAGCACCGGCTGGGTCCCGACAGCAAGTAGCAGTAGAAGGGAAACCTTTCCTAGATGTTACTACAGCCCGGACCAGACAACTGCTGAGTGGAACTCTCGGGGAAAAGCAAGCTATAGCCCAAATAAAGGAGCCTGGTTTACAGAGGAAGGAGTGGAAGCCAGCCACCCCAGAAGCAGAGCTAAGTACACCCATTTCTCTAGAGGGCAAGAGGTGGGCTCGGCTAGGAAAGTAAAAGCTAATACTTGGGAGGATAATTCTTGATGGAGAGAAAGGGGAAGCCTCAGAGAAACAGGCTTCAGTGCAGGTCTCCAAGACCCTCCTTATGCGGAACAGTTTCCTGCCTTAAGAACTACTGCCTCTCGAGAGAGGTGTAAATAATAGCTGTGGTGAATGTTACCCATTTACAATTTCTGACGGTGAGCAAATGCAATGGGAGAACACTGACCAGGACATTGATTCCAGTGCTATGGATTGCACGCTATGTATCTCGGATGAGATTACGTCTCTTTGTTAATTAAGGAAGCAAGAGCCTTGTTATACCTGTTTGGAAAAAGGTACATTTTATTTTGCTGTGAAGAAACAGTTTAAGTTCTTTGTTGCTGTATGAGAAAAACAGAAATCCACAAGGGAAGGGGAATAAAACCTCATCATTATATTTTGCCTTTAACACACGGCTACAGACTATTCTTTATAAAGGCAACCCGCACCTAACGCCCCTAGGTGACCGCCTAATAGGGACGGTGGTAGCAGTACCGTGACACATCACATGGATGGAGACAGGGACTGCTGAACCCTGGGCTGCTAGTGGCTTAAGTCTCGCATACCAGCGCCCTAGGCCTGTCTCAACACGCTGTTCAGTCACACCTGTCGAGATTTTCCTTCTTCATGAAACTGGCAGGCTGGGGGAACCCTTGTGACAACTTTTTTCTTAAAACACTGATGAAAGGACGGGCACGGAGCCGCCTCCAGCAGCCCAATACGCGACGCAAGGCTATAGTTGCTGGACAGGCTATTAGCAGCGCTTCCGACCACTTATTCTTCCAGATACGAAACCTGCTTTCTCTGGACAGCATTCACTCTGCCTTTCTTCAGCGCTTTCCAAATTAGCGAGCTGGTGGCAGCCTCCAAAAACTGGGTCCCCCCGCCCCCCCCTCTGGCCTTCAGCTTTTGGAGATCCTGGTGTCTGAGGAGATGCTGCATATCTGGATTGTGGAGGCCAAGAATGATTCCAAGAGAAAAGGGTACAATATTTCCCTCAAGGCAGAACCTGGGCTTCACACATGTCCTGTAGCCAACACGCTCCAGTACCTCTCAGCCCGGCCCTCCTCAACCTCGCAGTTCCTGATACACCTCAATGGCACGCCGCTCTCCAAATTCCAGTTCGTAGCAATTTTCAGGAAATCGTTAGTGGCATTAGGGCTACGACCCAGCCTATTCAGGACGCATTCCTTCTGGATCAGGGCTGCAATGGCAGCGACAGAGGGGGCCCTTCCAATTGGGCGATCAAGGCACTAGGGTGCTGGCAGTTTCGTGCCTACGTATCATATATTCGCCTGGACTCAACTGGCACTGCTGACTGACTCCTTGCCTTCACTAACCTTGCCCCCTTCTGTTTTGCAGAATATGTAGTTTGGATTGTGGGTCACTCCTTCATCTGCAGGACAGTTGAAAGGACGTCCATGCAGCCTCTGGGGATCCACCTTGAACTTTTCAATTGTGATGTACGTTTCCTATGGCTGCATTTCCCGGGCATGGGGTGGCGGCATCTACTTCCTTTCCTGCACCAGCAAATATAGATTCACGCCCCACCAGCTGCCCTGATAGTTTACCAGCAAGCACCTCATTGACCAGATCAGAATGGACCTCTCTTGGGTGGTGCACAGCCTGCCCCGCATGCTCTTCATCTGGTCCGACCTTATCCCTTCCCTCAGGTGGGTGGGCAATCGTCTCTGGGGCAAGGAGCTCAAGAAAGTCAACAGGCAGATCAGCCTCGGCATCCTGCGTGCTGGGGCATGGCAGATCCGACACGAATGGACACCCCCCCCCCCTTATTGCCCAGATACTGTGATGGGACCCGCTGCACCTATCTGTCATTGGACTGGACTTATTCCTTAATCACTTACATGAGACCATTGGGGCCACCTTTCGGGCTAGCACCAGCAAGGCTCAACCAGTCCTGGGTCCTGGGGAGAGGCTCCTTTAGTGGGGGGCATGGGAAAGGCGAGCTTCCACATACTTGCTTCCTGGAGGGGTCTGGGATCGCGCCAGGGTTGCAGCGGAAAAATTCCCTCCATAGGGCTGACTATTGTGACAAATGTCGCCAATTCCGTGCACCCAGGCGAATCTCAGCCCCCGATATAAGCAGAAGGAAGGAACAGGCATGCTGGGCAAGGGCAGAGATAGTCATCTATTTTGTAGTGCCAAAAAAGGACAGTTCCTTCTGGCCCATTTTGGACCTCAAGGGGGTCAACGAGTACTTGCACATCCTGCACTTCCGGATGGAAACCCTGCGCTCTGTGATTCAAGTAGTACATATTCCGTTCCGGGTAGATCAGCAAAAGTATCTGCATTTTGCCGTGCTTGGCTCTCATGATCAGTTTGCCACCCTCCTTTACGGGCTATGCACTGCCTCAGGACATTCTCCAAGGTCATGGTAGTGGCAGCTGTAACGCTGTGACAACAAAGGATCTTGTCCACCCCTATCTGGAGGAATGGTTCATCCAAGCTCGTTCCCTATCAGAAGTGTTTTGGGTGGCATCCCGAGTGCTGTCCTTTTTTGGAAAGCCTTGACTGGATGATTAATCAGGGAAAGAGCTAGCTTTTGCCTTCCTAGACCTTGGAGTTTTGGGGCGCACGCTTCAATACCTGAGTGGGCAGAGTTTTCCTGCCTCAGATCAGAAGATTGTTGGATTGCCTAGCGCTGTTCTGTGTGCAGCAGGCTCCCAGAGTCTGGAATTATCTTCAGCTCCATGGATTGATGGCGGCAACCATAGAGATGGTGCCATGGGTGCGTGCTCACATGCAACTGCTCCAGTGGGCCTTGTTTACTCTATGGTCCCCGAGCTCGAGTGCAGGCTTCTGTTCCCATTGATGGTGAAGGCCAGCCTGTGGTGGCAGCAGCAGCCCTGTCATCTAAGGAAGGGCGTACCACTGGACGTTTTCTCTTGGATCCTGATGATGATGGACGCCAGTCTCTTGGGCCAGGGAGCCCATTGTTGAGACTATACGGCCTAGGGCCTTTGGAACCACAGGGAAGCAGTGTGGTCCATCAACCGTCTCGAGACAAGAGCCATCAGGTTGGCTTTTCTGTGTTTCCAGCCCCTGGTCAAGAGCCTGGCGGTTCAAGTGTTTTCAGAAAATGCCATGGCAGTGGCCTATGTCAATCAGCAGAGCAGCACAAGGAGCATCAGGGTGGCTCAGGAGATAGATCTCCTGTTTGTCTTGTCAACCCAGCATATTGCCAGGTGGACATTGTGGAAGCGAACTTCCTCAGCCGGCACTCTCTGAATCCTGGAGACTGGGAGTTGAGTCAGAAGGCATTTCAGTTGATTCTGCACCGCTGAGGTCACCCTGATCTGATGGTGACCTGCTCCAATGCCAAAGTTTTCCTCTTCAGTTGGAGTCCAAAGAGAGCAGTCTTTCACACAGAAACAACCAGAACACAAAAAAAATGGAGAGTGAGTTGACAGTAGATCCAGGCTTTATTATAGTGCAACTCCAACACGTTTCGGCATGTGCCTTCCTCAGGGGGATTTGCCTTACAAAAAAATAAAAACAAGAGTCTTTAAAAGCCATAAATTACAGTAAAGGAATATAAAAAGCAATGAAATAAATACATAACACATATAACGAATTTAAAGAGCCTCTGAAGGAGCGCAATAAGGCTGACACAACTGAAACATAAAAATTAGATAAAACATGAATCTTGTATTAATTAACATAATTAATAAATAATTGCTAAAACCGGTATAAATACTTCTATAAGAAACAATTGCAACTTATGTTTAAAACAAAAAAGAAGAAACAAAAAAGGACAGATGTTGCTGACACTAATAATAATGTTAATACATAAAAGAACATCTATATTAATAAAGTCATAAATATATTGTTGATAATGAGAGGATTCACAAATGATAAAACAGCATCTCACCGTGACAAGAGATGAGTGCAAGAAAAGAAAGGGATAAGGAGAACATCATCAAGCATAAATTAAAGCACATATTGAGACTAATAATAACATGTATAATAAAACAAGAAGAACTGTGATAGCAGATTAAAAAGTAAAATAAAGCTGACTTGTGATCATGAATATGAAGGAAAAACGGAGCTAAATGTGTGCACTGCAATGTAAAAAAGCAGGGAAACGGAGAGACACCAATCTCAAAGTTAAAAAAATCATATTGAGAACACCAGTGTACCTGAAAACCAGTCATATAAATGGTTTACTTATGTCACTATAGGACCACGTATATACGATATCTAATGCCTGTGCCACAAATCCATATTTAATAAAGAGAGGAACCCAATGTGCATGTATTAAAGTAATTTCAAATTTTTAACCTTGATGCATTCTTCAGTTTTAGAAACTAAAAAAAATAAATCAGGAAACTCGTCTCACTATCCGTGGTTCTCAAGAGCGAATAATGCTGTGCTGAAGGGGATAAGCTCTCAGGACAGTGCAGTTTAAAACGCCGGTTTTCGTGCCAAAATTACAGGGTCAAAGGGCATGCTTGCCGTCAAATAAAACTAAGGGGTATGTTTACTAAACAGCAGTAGCAGTTTCCGTGCGCTACAGCTGTTTAGTAAACATACCCCTAAGCACTGTTCCCTCTAAGCTGTGCGCGTGTGCGCGCGCACACAGCTCGCCGAGCGAGCGCACAAAAATTACGGTTCTGATTCTGATAGAAAACAACACAGACATCTTAAAATTTAAAAGTTGTGATTGTAATTACTAGAAATTTTCCTCTTCATTTAGTAATCATCTATTTTCATTTAATTTGACTAAAATCAATGTGGTGTACATACTGTATTCTGATGTGTAGTCAAATTTTAAAGTATATAACTCCGAGTGTTGTTATGTGGCGCACAAAAATTTAACCTTCCTTCAAAAGCTGCACAGCTGATATTTTATGCGCACACAGCCTACAGAAAATTAGAGGGAACATTGCCCCTAAGTAATTAAAATACGTGCCTATTCAAACTTCAAATAGAGATATGTGTTAGATTGGCAACAGCGTGCTGGAAAGCAACAAGGCAAGGAGTAAAACACACTAGCATTGCGATCAATAATAAATAAATAATGACCTTGCAAATGGCACCTCTGTCAGTATAGAGGCAAAGAATGTAAAGACAATTTAAAGATCTAACCCTCCATCAGTATCTATGGAAGCAGACAGATTATTTATTGGCCCTTTTTATACCTCTGGATTTACGGGCACCTTTTATTTATTGATCTCTTCTTAGTGGTTTTACTAATATGCCATTACCTTATTTATTCCCCATGATTATTTATTGGTTTACATTCCTATATTTCAATTGTCCATTGGTCCACTATTGTGGATATGTGTTTTGCATATTATATGTTGCTTTACAGTATATCTGTTCTGCATCCCATGGTTTGGCCCGTTGTGGTTTCTTTTAGTTGTCTTCACTTCCTTGTGATTTTTTTCGGTGGGTTCTATTTGATTATGTATCACAAACTCTTTAAGTTATGGCACTACATTATTTATGTCTGCTTCCATAGATAGTGATGGAGGGTTAGATCTTTAAATTGTCTTTACATTCTTTGCCTCTATACTGACAGAGGTACCATACGCGAGGACTTTATATAGGTATTTATTTATTTATTATTGATCGCTGTGCTGGTGTGTTTTACGCCTCACCTTGTTGCTTTCCAGCACACTGTTGCCAATCCGGACTGGTCTAGCAGGATTCCAGGAAACGAAATTAACGGTAAGTGACAATTTTTCCATATCTCTATTCCTTATCGTCCCTCCAGTCCAGCCCCACACCTCTGGGTAGTGTACCTCTTCCAGCAGCTTGGAGACTGAGCATGTCATCTTTTTGATGACACTAGTGTACATATGCAGCTGGCACCGCCTACCAGCCCCAGTATGCTCAGTCTCCAAGCAGCTGGAGGAGGTAGGGAGTCAGGGTACTGGACTCACTGAAGGGACAACTAAGGAAATAGGTTTACTTAGAGTTTGCTTTTTATTTCTCCTGTTAAAGTGCAGGTTTCTTTGTTTCTAAAGGCAGAAGTAAAGAAAAAAAATCAGGAGCGACAGAGAGAACCCGGGGACAACAGGGCTGAGGGGAGGATATTCCTTCTTCCCCCTCTCCCACCAGGATTTCGGGGGGGGGGGAGTTCTATGGGTGCCTTCCTTGGTCTGAGATTTCTGGCAACTCCCGAACCCGTTATCGGGTGAGGAGCCGCTGTGGAGGCTGCAGTTGATTGACAGGAGTGAAAGCTGGCAGCCCCGAGTCACCCACCCCCCTCAGTGCCGAAGCCGGGAAGGAAGGCTGAGCGCGAGGGGTAGAAAAGCCATGCGGCAAAGAGACTCCAAGGTAAGAGTGGTGGGGGGGGGGAGGACAGCAGGAACACCTAGCAACTGCCAGAACATGAGGAGACAGAAAGCGGCCTGCAGCTGCATGTTTGGGAGCCTGCAGCGGTGCGGGAAACTACCCCCACTGCGTTTAGGCGCAATTTCTTCTTATTCAGGCCAGCATGTGTTTTAATCCCCTGCTGTGTTTTGGGTGCAAGGAAGAGGCAGCCACCCGAGAATAAAGCAGGACAGAACAGCTTCTTCCTAGGGGGCCATTTGCAGTTTCTTAATTTCAGTTTCAGTTAATTAGATTTCAGTAAATTGGTTTTATTTTATTTTATTTTAGTTCAAGTACTCTAGTGCTCCGTGCCTGAGCTCGTGGAGGTGCACTGTGCTAGGGATCCTTTTACCTACCCGGGTACAGATTGAGGGCGTTCCTGGGGAGTGCCCCCAGCCCTTCCCACCAAGCCAGCCAGACCACAGTGCTTGGTATAGGATGGTATCAAGGGGGGTGAACCCCACTTAATTCTTCAGCATTCCTTGTGTTATACAGCTCAAAACGTATTCAGCGCACAATGACTTGATGCAGACCCATGGGAAAAGCCTAACTAGATGTGCCATTGTTGCTGGGCAGATTTTAAAGTGCTGTTGTGCCTGATCATGTAAGTGACAGTTGGTTGAGACATTGTGACTTTCTCCTGAGAAGGGTCAGATAAAAAGTCAGAGACAGAAATAAATGAAAGATAAGTGGGGGAAAAAGTGCCGCATATAGGTTTGTAGAAGCTAACGTTCTGTGGAAAAGAGGAAAAACCTGCATACAAGAAATGAATATAACTTTAAAGACAGTCACAGTCAGGGGATAGGAGGCAAATGAAATCCTTCCATCTGTCTATGGTCAGTGAGTAACCTGACATGATCATTCCTTGTCTCTTAGCCCAGATTATGTACCTATTAAATTTGTAATATTGCTTGTAAGGGAAACTGTACTCCCTTATAGCCATTTATAGTACTTAGAATAAAAAAGTAAACTTTACTTGCATAAAGTGTCGGTTTGATTGGATCTGTGCAAGGTCCATTTCATATCTTTAAGGTACAACACGGCGGCACAATCTAAAAATCCTCAAGATATGCGGTCCTCAATGGGGTGTGGTCTCAGAGGCAGGCGTCTGCCTAGACTGCATGCAAGAGCCTAAGTCATTAGAGCAGGTCCTGCAGGATGAGACGAGGTAGGAGAGTTCCTCCTGGTTGCAAGAGACTCCGGAGGCGGAAGGCGCCATGTTACCTTCAATGGATCAGGACCCGGTCCCTGCACGATGCCCGGACCATCCATCCTTCAAGCCCAGGGAGCAATAGGGCTCCCAGGAGAGTTCTCACTGGAGTTTGTCTTACTTTTGCATAAGGCGTTTTGCCTGCATCAACAGGGCTTGGCAAGAGGCTCCTCAGCCCCAGAACACAGGGCTAAGAGGATGTCAGATGCAAAACAGCATGAGTCAGGAGCAGTGGCATCTAAGCAGGCTAGAGGCTTAGAGGAGTGGCAGCAATCGCCATTGTCGGAGGGGCTGGACGGGGAAGACCTTGACACAGAGCTAGATCTGCAGGAAGAGTTGGAAGAAGGAGAGATCCCAGAACAGGAGGATCAAGCTCGGGTTGTTCGTATTTTCTGCCTGGAGGAGCTATCAGCGCTCATCTTTATGTTTATGCAATTTCTTGATATACCGCCCAGGCCAAAGGGCATCAAAGTGGTTTACAATCACTACAAACAGGTACTGATACAATACCTCATCCCCAAAGGGCTCACAATCTATGTGTACCTTGAAGTCCCTCAAGGACCTGAATATGCCTGCTAACTTCCCAGCAGAGGAAAAGGCGCTGTAGGATCCGCTGTTCCAGGTGGTACGGAAATCGCAGAAAGTCTTCCCGGTACATGGAGTAGTAGGACAGATGATCTAGGATGAGTGGGATCTGCCAGAGGCTGTTCTTAAAGGGGTGAAATCCATGACACGCCTATACCTGCTGCCAGAGCAAGAACGAGAGCTCCTTCGGTCGCCCAAAGTGGATGCAGCGGTGTTGGTGGCAGTAGAAGAGACCTTGACTTGTCTCCTGCAGCTGAGAGCTGTGGAACTGGTTCCGCGAGCAGTACATCTGCAGTCGATACTCCATGTATTTTGTGGTGCCCAAAAAGGAAGGTTCCTTTCACCCAATTCTCGACTTCAAGGGCATGAACCGCTGTCTTCGGGTACCGCATTTCCACATGGAAATGCTGTGATCAGTAATAGTGGCAGTAGGAAGCGGAGAGTTTTTGGTGACTCTCGATCTCATGGAGGCATAACTGCACATTCCCATCCATCCAGAACATCAGTAGTTTCTCCGCTTTGCGGTGCCAAGGGGCCATTTCCAGTTTCAAGGGTTGCCTTCGGTCTGGTGACTGCCCCCATTCCTTCACCAAGATCATGGTGGTGGTGGCGACAACTCTCTGCAAGGAAGGGGTTCTCGTCCACCCGTACGTAGACAATTGGCTGATCCAGGTGAAGTCCAGGGATGATATTGAAAGAGCAACAGCGCGGGTGGGGGAGTTCCTTCAAAGTCTCAGTTGGGGGGTCAGCCTGGCCAAGAGTCAGTTACGGCCAGCCCAGGAGCTAGAGTCTTTGGGAGCATGCTTCGATACCCACGTGGGCAGGGTTTTCCTGCAAGATCGCCGGGCGCAGGAGCTACGACAGTGGATACTGCAGTTCCTGAAGATGGCAAGACCATCAGCATGGCATTATCTGCAGGTTCTGGGGACCATGGCAGCCACTCTGGAGCTAGTCCCATGGGCAAGGGTGCAAATGCGACTGCTGCAGAGGGCTCTGCTCCTTCGGTGGTCCCATCAGAGTCAACTCCTGTCCCAAGTACTCCCTTGCCCACGGAGCTCCAGGAGAGCCCCCAGTTGGTGGCTGCATGTGGGGAGCCTGGAAGGTCCCCGGTGTGGGTTCCTCTGATGACCGATGGCAGCCTGTCAGGTTGGAGAGCCCATTGCGAAGGACGCTCAGTTCAGGGGCAAGAGTCCGCAGGAAGCCCTGTGGTCGATCAACAGGCTCGAGATGCGAACGGTGACCTTGGTGCTAGAAAGTTTCGAGCCATGGTTGCAGGGGAAGGTGGTCTAAGTCCTCTCGGACAAATCAATCATGGTGGCTTACATCAACCGGCAAGGAGGTACAGGCAGTGCAGCCCTGGAGGAGGAAGCCGAGAGGCTGTTCGAATGGGCTGAGATTCATCTCCAGGCATTATCTGCGGCGCACGTAGCAGGAGTTGACAGCGTGATGGCAGACTACCTCAGCCAAGTGCACATGGACCCCGGAGAGTGGCAGCTCAATCAGGAGGTGTTTGAGCAGGTGATCCAGCAATGGGACACACCGGTCAGGGACCTAATGGTGATGTTCGAGTCGGCCAAGGCCTGCCGGTTTTTCAGCAGAAGAAGAGAGGATGTCTGAGGGCCTCGATGCTCTAATTCAGCAGTGGCCCAAAGAGAGTCTTCTCTGTTTTTCCCCCATGGGTGCTCATAGTTTCGTTAGTGAAATGGATAGCGGCGCACCGGGGATTTGTAATTCTGGTGGCACTGGACTGGCCGAGATGCCCGTGGTATGCCGACCTGATTCGGATACTGGCGGATTGACTGTGGTGGTTTCCGGTGCGGAAGGACCTCTTGACGCAGGAGCCGCTTCACATGCCCCAGGTGGATCAATTCTCCCTTACGGCATGGCTCGAAAGGGTGAGGCTGAAGAAGAAAGGATATTCAGGCTCGGTGATAGCGACTTTGCTACAGGCCCAGAGGAGGTCTACGAACCTGGCGTGAATCTTCGTAGGGCGCATCTTTGAATCATGTTGCAGAGAGAGGCAGGTGCACCCTTCCACTGCCTCCGTCCGGACATTTTCGTGTTCTTGCAATCCGGTTTTGATAAGGGTCTAGCTGCCAGTTCCTTGAGGGTGCAACTGGCTGTGATTTCCGGTTATCGTGGGAGAATCCTCAGGGTGACATTGGGTACACACCCAGATGTGCTGAACTTTCTAGGGGCGGTGATCCACCTCCGTCTGCCAAAGAGGGAGGTAGTACCACCTTGGGATCTCAATCTGTTGTTGACGGCGCTGTCTGGGGAACCCTTTGAGCCACTGGGCCAAGCTTCCCTGAAGGATTTGACTCTGAAAATGGTATTCCTGGTGGCGATTTGCTCAGCATGTAGGATTTTGGAGCATCGGACCCTGTCATGCCAGGAGCCATTCCTTTCCTTCTCCAAGGAGAAAGTGGTCTTGTGCCCGGTACCTTCATTTTTGCCCAAGGTGGTGTCAGCATTTCATGTAAATCAAGCGGTTTCCTTACCAGCTCTGGTGAGCACGGATGTGGGCGAGAGCGGATATGGGCCCTGACACTCCACAGCTGTGCCACCTGGATGGTAAAGAATCCTGCGAAGGTATGTGAAAAGGGCATCATCCTTTCGGAGATCGGACCATCTGTTGGTTCTGTTTGGTGGGCCACGCAAAAGTGAGGCGGCAGCTCAGGCCTTCATTTCCAGATGGATCAGGGAGGCAATCACATCAGCATACATCTTGAAGGGTAAAGCAGTGCCGGTGGGGTTGCGGGCTCAGGCAGCCTCTTGGGCAGAGTATAGTTTAGTTCTATAGGTGGAGATCTTTAGGGTGGCATACTTTCTCTGAGCATTTTTGCCTGGATGTCCAGGCGGCGGGGGATGTTCATTTTGGATCGGCAGTGCTTCAGGCTGATTGTGTGGGTCTCTGCCATTAGTTTAAGTGCTCTGATACATTCCAGAGGTGCGGGACTGGACTGGAGGGACAATAAGGAAAGAGAAATTAGATTTACCTGCAAATTGTTGTTCCTTGAGGAACTCCAGTCCAGTCCCGGAACCCTCCCTGAGTGCTTTCTGTGATAATCTATGCACACCAATGTTCTAAAGCTGGTTTCCTTGGTGGAGGAAGTAGCCAGGAGGAGCTGGGGAGGGGGGTGTAATCAGCGTTTGGCGGACCAGAAGAGCTATCGGTTGCTCAGGTGCTCAACGGGTGTGGGGGGGGGGGGGAAACACGGTATCCTTCCCAGGGGATGAAGAGGGTACTATTTTATTTAGACGTAGACGTGTTTTTTGCATGTTTAACCACTTATTTGTTGTTCCTCTGGGTTTGCTTTGTCAATAGGTACTGGGGCTGGTAGGCAGTGCCAGCTGCATAAGTACACTAGTGTCATCAAAAAGATGACATGCTCAGTCTCCAAGCTGCTGGAAGAGGTACACTTCCCAGAGGTGCGGGACTGGACTGGAGTTCCTCAAGGAACAACAATTTATTTATTTAGACAGTTTTGTATACCACCTTATCCTTCAATCAAAGTGGTCACAATACAATTGGGGGATACATTTAACATGAGGGGATTTGAGACACATACACTAATACTTACAGGGAACATGGCCAATGGAGGGTTAAGTGGCTTGCCCAAGACCACATTTTAGCAGATAAGACTAATTTCTCTTCTGAAGTTTGAACAGACGTACATTTTAATTACTTAGTTTTATTTAACTTGATGGTGAGTGTGCCCTTTGACCCTGTAATTTTGGCACGAAATTCGGCATTTTAAACTGCACTGTCCTGAGATCTTATCCCCTTCAGCACAACGCTACTCGCTCTTGAGAACCACGGATACTGAGACAAGTTTCCTGATTTCTTTTCTGTAGTGTTTATAACTTTGAAGAATGTATCAAGGTTAAAAATTTGAAATTACTTTCCTCTCTTTATTAAATATAGATTTGTGGCACAGGCATTAGATATCCTTTATATGCACAGGCATTAGATACCCTATATACGTGGTCCTACAGCGACATAAGTAAGCCGTTTATATAACTGGTTTTCAGGTACACTGGTGTTTTTCCATGTTTTTTTTTAACTTTCAGACTGATTATACTCCATTTGCACACTCACATTGGTGTCTCTCCGTTTCCCTGCTTTTACATTGCAGTACACACATTTAGCTCCGTTTTTCCTTCATGTGCATGATCAGAAATCAGCTTTATTTTACTTTTTAATCTGCTATCACAGTTCTTCTTGTTTTATTATACATATTATTATTAGTCTCAATATGTGCTTTAGTTTATGCTTGATGATGTTCTCCTTATCCCTTTCTTCTTGCACTCATCTCTTGTCACGGTGAGATGCTGTTTTATCATTTGTGAATCCTCTCATTATCAACGATATATTTATGACTTTATTAATATAGATGGTTTTTTATGTATTAACATTATTGTTAGTGTCTGCAACATCTGTCCTTTTTTGTTTTTTGTTTTAAACTTATAAGTTGCAATTATTTCTTATAGAAGTATTTATAGTGGTTTTAGTAATTATTTATTAATTATGTTAATTAGTACAAGCTTCTTTATGTTTTAACTATCATTTTAATATTTCAATTATGTCATCCTTATTGCGCTCCTTAAGAGGCTCTTTAAATTTGTTATATGTGTTATTTATTTATTTGATTTTTTTTTTATTTATCCAATTTTCCAATCAATATTACAAAGTACTAAGGAATCAAGCAAACTACAAATCATACAAGGTAATACATTATACAAAGAAAAAGTACAAGCCCCACATCATGGGAAAGTGAAACCCAGATAAAGAAAGCACTAATTATAACAATCATAACAGGATACCACCTGATGTTAAATCCCAATCTTACTTGCTAGCCAAACTAAATGGACCCCAATGACTAAGGCAATCAAGCAGATTTCAAAAATTCTTCCAATTGAAGGGGCTCATAAAACACATATGAAGCCTTCCCTACAGTAACCACACATTTGCAGGGGAATATAAAAAAGAAAGTTGCGCCAATTGCAAGAACCCGAGGCTTCAGGGCCAAAAAACCCTTACGCCTAAACTGCATTTGTTTGGAAACATCGGGAAAGATTTATTTTCTGCCCACAAAACAAATCATTCTTTTTAGAAAAGAACAATTTCAAAATTATATTCTTATCTCAGAATGAAAAGAGACTAATAGGGTCGCTTTAACGGAAATTTCATCTAACAATGATTCAATAAAATCAGAGATATTTAAGGTATCCGGTAGCACTAGGGCATCCATCTCCCCCTCCCCATTAGTAACTTTCTTAGAGCTAGGAAGATAATATATATTATTAAAGACAAGAGTAGCAGAATCTTGATACCCCAATATATCCTTTAAGTATTTGCGAAAAAGAATATCATGAGAAAAATAATGTGTTTTAGAAAATTGAGGCACCTAAGATTCTTAGCTCTGAGGCTATTTTCCAGTTGTTCGTGCTGACGATGCAGCACCAAGCTATCTTTTATAGAAGAAGCGAGCGCATCCTGTACAGTGGAGACCCGAGCCTCAATTTTCACACAACGACAATCAACAGAGTTCAAACAAGTATCATGATGAGCAAGCTTATCAACAGTCTCTTGAGTAAAAGCAATAAACTGGGGCATATTCAAAGACAAAGAAGCATCAATATGTGTTAACAAGCTCCATATATGTATCTGTTAAAGAAACCTGCTGAGAGCCCTGAGAACTAGGCCCTGAGAGAGGCCCTGAGAGAGGCCCAAAGAACTGGACAAGATTTTTGGAACCTCTCCGACTTGAACAACTTGAGTAAAAGGAACATCTCCTGCCCGAGGGCTCACTTCAGGAGAGGAAACCGATTCTAGTGGGAAAAACGGGGGAAGATTTCCCAACCAATTTAGGTGAGGAGGTCAACATGCCTGTAATCTCATCGTTGGATAGCGGGGGAGGGATATCACCCCCCTCAATTTTAGAGGAGCTAACAGAAGAGGAAACACTGTTAGACAGAGGCAAAGATACATTTCCAACCTCACTAGCAGTCAGTACAACGTGTCTGTCCATAGGACCTACTGCTTTCCCAGTCTTAGATGGATTCATTGTACTCATGCCAACCATTCTCTTCTTCCGCTTGCCCATGCCACAGCGCACTCCAATCCAAAGCTCCTCAGTGCTCCGAAGGGGCTCAAAAGGGACAGTACCTGCCCCTTTAGACACGCCCCTTCAGACACACCCGCGGCCGCGGCCCGCAGCAAAAGCCGGACTTTTAAATCCCTCCTCATGACACGGGGATGACACGGCAGGTTAACGGGAAGCAACCAGGGCACAGGCAGCCTCACGTGCAAGCACAGATGGTCTGGGTAGGTCCCGCAGCTTCCAGGCACACTCTCCCATTTGATTTGCTTTTATATTCCTTGAGGTGCTGGATTAAGGAGATCATTGCCCTGGCATATCTGTTGCAGAACCGGCCGGATCAGGAGGGTTTGCATGCCCATTCTACTCGAGCACAAGCATCCTCGTGGGCAGAGCAGAGCTTGGTATTCCCTGAAGATATTGTCAGGCAGCAGCGTGGACATCACTTTCCACTTTTGTCAGGCATTACCGCTTGGATGTCCACACATGTATGGATACGGCCTTCGGCGCAAGGGTTTTTCAAGCCACTGTATCTTTTTCCCGCCCAATGGTGTTATAGCTTTGGTACATCCCTCTTGTCTGGACTGGCCTGGCAGGACGATATGGAAGATGATATTTTACCTTTCAGTTAATGTCCTTTCCTTGAGTCTTGCTAGACCAGTCCAGCGCCCGCCTTTGAAACTGTATTGATCTGTTCTTTTGCTGCAGTACCTTTGGGTCTGCTATGATTTTTATACTTGGCTCTGTAGGTTCATATTCTGCTGACAACCTTCTGTTTTTACTTTCCTGTACATAGTTTGCTACTGTTGATTACTCATTGTTGCCCACAATTGAGGTTGTGTGAGGTTTGCTTTGGGACAAATACTGAAGGGTCCTCTGGCAGCTGAGGCAAATAAAGGCATGAGAGTGATGTCATTGAAACCTGAGCTTTTCATTGGTTCTTTGTCTTCACCAATCTGCTGGTAGGGGAACACAACCCACTTGTCTGGACTGGTCTAGCAGGACTCAAGGAAAAGACATTAACTGGTACGTAAAATGTCACCTTAGTGAACAGACCGGAATAAGGACGTTGTTAGTCTGTTCACCAAAGCACTGCCCACTTCTCTTGTAAGCAACCTGAGAGAGCAGAAGGGAGGAACAGAGTCCCTTTTACCTATGGGCAGCTGGACCCTCATTGTGCAGGGGCCCGAGGCAGCTGCCCCTTTTGCCCATAGGTTAAAGCGGCCCTGGATGCAGCCTTCAGGTATTCCTTTGAGAAGGGCAGGCAGGTGCTGCAACAGTAAAACTTGTGGACTTCTTGGTGCCCTGATGACATGAAACGACATGGTGTGTAGATTCTGAAATAAAGATTACGCTACACAATGCTTGCTTGAGCATTATTTTTATTATTGCCGGGCAAAAGAGGAAACAGACCCTATACAGATTGAAAGCCTTCTCTGACTATCACTGAAGAGGCTCTGACTTATAAACAAATACATCACAGCTTATAAGTGATTTACACTTAAACCTCTGTCAGCTTTGAATTATAATACCTTATCTTATCAATATGGCAGTTCCTGAAGACATAGTCATGCTGCATGCTTGACTAGGTTCATTAATTAGTCTGAAATCCTTGAAAACTAACAAGTGTGAGAGATAGTGAGTGATAGCTACCTCATATGACCCTATTAGGTGGCTGCCTAGGGTGTTAAGATTTAAGTTGCCTTTGATACAAAAAGAGTCTTGTAGTCAAGTGGTAAGGCAAAAATAATATTAGGGCTTTATTCCCTGCCCTGAGGGGATATTCCTGGGATACAACAAACAATATGAAACGAACTGTCGCACAGAAAAATATCTTCTTTCCTTTAGGCACCATCAGCTGGCTGCTTTGCACACGTTCAACATAAAGATACGATATCGTCAGATAAACAAATTGTACAATCCATGGGCACAGGGTCAGAATTATAGCTGCTGTTCTCCCACTGCATTAACTCAGAGTCACTTACGACTGCATATGGGTCACACTCTTCACAGCTGCTGTCTTCCTTAAAACTCTCCTGTGAGTCATGGGCTAGCTTTTCTAGAAAGGGCTCTTTAAATCCAGGGCTCTGAATGCCTGGTATATTAAAAGCTTCCTTCTGGCTTTCCCTTCTTCTCCACGCTGGTGGAATTACTGTGTAACTTTCAGTGTCACAGTTACTTCTGGTGCCACGCTCTTGCCTTTCAAACCAAATGGAACTTCTTGCCTTTTCTTTAGCAAAACTAGGTTCCCACCTCTTAGCTGTGGTTCTGTCTCTTATATCTGGGCTTCTGGCAGCTCTCTCCTGGGCTCTCCAATTACCAGGAATCCTAGCAGGGTCCTGGGCATGATGCTGGCTGTTTCCTGCTCTGCTGCCACACCTACTGCTTCCTTCCCTCAGTGGATTTCCTCCAGCATGACGTGTGTTCACTGGATGCTGGCTTAGTCCTCCCAGGTCACTGCCCCTACTGGCCTTCCCTGGTTCTACCCTGCAGCTTTTATCCTTGTTCTCTTTGCATGCTGCCTGGGTTTCTGAGAACAGGTGTTCCTGATTAGCCTTCCTGCTTCTAGCTACGTCAGGACTAGTGTAAGGACATTTTACTCTAATGCCTTTTTTGCTTTTCTTGTGCTGAGTTTGTTTGCTGCTCAGCTAATTCTACATGTGCTGAGTTTGTCTGCTGCTCAGCTAATTCTACATGAGCTGGGTTTGTTTGCTGCTCAGCTAATTCTACATGAGCTGAGTTTGTCTGTTGCTCAGCTAATTCTACATGAGCTGAGTTTGTTTGCTGCTCAGCTAATTCTACATGAGCTGAGTTTGTCTGCTGCCCAGCTGATTCTAAGGTAAGTTCCTTACTTTTCCTTAACTCCATGGGCTCTGTGCCCACTGCTGTGTCACACAAGTCAGAAGTTTATTTCTTAGATTTTAGCTTTTCAGTCTCTGGTTAACTCTCTTTCCACAGTTCTCTCCTTTTATCATAGATCCCACTAGGGATTTATAGATTACTCATACTGTTATGTCCATAAATATCTGCATTTCACCTTCTAGTCCAGCATAAACAGAAATATACTTATTTATTTAACAGCTTTTATATATTGCTTTATCATTTCAGTCAAAGCTGTTTACATGGTAACTTAAACTTAGTAATGTACATTAAACAGGGATATTGATGATTTGGATTTTTCTGAGGCGATGGAAGCATACTGGTAGTGAAACCCCAGTCTCTTGATTCCTAAGACAGTACTCTAACCATTAGGCTACTCCTCCAGCAGAATTAGGTTCTGGAATTGCTGCTACTTGGTAAGGCAACATTAACAAAAAGAAAATAAGTAAGAAATAATTATAAATGTCCCCAACAGACACCTCTCTCTCTCTCTCTCTGGTTTCCACTTGGGTCTCTCCCACAGAATCAGTCTAACCTCCTTCCACTCTTCAGATAATCTGGTCCTGCTTCTCAGCAGTTCTTCAGAACTTTGTGCATTCTTCACCTTTTTCTGAGGTATAAGCTTGGTTTCTCCGAAAGGTTGGATCTCCCACTCTCATCGGCTGGTATTTGGGACCTTTGGCGTTGTCACATATGAATCCAAGTAGGAAGTCTTTCACACTTCACTACAGTGTATAATCAGGAGCACTTGGTATGGTCCTTTCCATCTAGGTTCTAGGCAATTCTTTCACCGGAACACCTTGAAATAGACCCAATCTCCAGGTTTCAACTGGTGACACAGTGCCATGGCTTTGTCCAGAAGAGCAGCAACCACTGTAAGTGAAAAGACTGAACACTGGATTAGAATTTTGCAATAAGATAAAACATTTTTTGTTTACTAAAGTCAAATCTTGCGGAACAAATATTGCTGAAAAGGCTTTCATTGGTCTATCAGGAACTATTGGTCTAGCAGGAACTATCTCATGTGGTAGCAACCCCGTTTTATGGTTTCGTAACTTCTCATACTCATGAGGGCCAAGGGTAAAGCTTGAATCCAATTTAATCTTCTTTCCTGGCATATATTTCCTAATTTTGTTTTTAAGTATATAATTTGTACTACCATGTCTCCTGCACTCTGTGAGTGACAATCTCAAATATTTCTCCACTTGTCTCACAATGTTCCCTGTGAAATTGGTCCCTCTATCTCTGGAGAGTCATATGGGGACACCCCATGATGGTATGAAATGCTGGATCAATTTCTTTGCAGAGTAGTGATATCTGCCTTTAGAAGGATAAGCTTCTACCCATCCAGAAAACAAACAAACAGTCACCAAACAGTATTCAAATCCTTAACATTAGAGTTATTGGATATAATCCATTTGTAAACTCAGAAAGGGTTTCAGTGGCTGTGGCTTGTCCCCTTGACTGGTCTTTACAGGTTTAGTGTTATTGTACTGTTTATAGATCAGGCAAATTGCACACACTTCTGCAATTTTGGCAAATTTAAGATTGTACCAATCTTGTAAGAATTTGTTTATCATCCCCCTTTGCAGATGACACAAAACTATTTAAAGTTGTTAAAACCCATGAGGACTGTGGAAAATTGCAATTGGATCTTGATAAATTGGAATACTGGGCATCAAAATGGCAGATGAAATTTAATGTGGACAAGTGCAAAGTTATGCACCTAGGGAAGAACAACCCAAACTATGGCTACACGATGCAAGGTTCCACATTAGGAACCACCCAGGAAAAAGATTTAGGCGTCATCGTGGATAACATGTTAAAACTCTCCACCCAGTGTGCAGCGGTGGCCAAGAGAGCAAATAGAATGCTAGGTATCATAAGGAAAGGAAATATTTTCTCTTATTAATCTTAAATAGTTTACCCTACAACTTCTTTGAATGTCCCATAGTCTTTCTATATACTGATGACGTAAACAATCGATTTATGTATCTCCAGGAACAAGCAGGAATGAGTCTTCACATATGGGTACGTCGGTACTGACGGAGTCCGCGCGGGAACGCTTCCCAGCATCCAATCAGAAAGCTTTTGGAAGCATCCCAACACGCCTGCGTGCTGCCTTCCCGCCTTCGCAACTGCCTCTCCTCAGTTTTCGTTTTTCCACGGAGCCGGCAGGACGTCCTCCTGTCACCGCAGAAAATTCTTCTTTTATTTTTTAGTTTTCTTGTGGTCGCGGCTGCCTTACCCGACCCCACCGGTACCGCCGGTGTTTCTTTTTTCTTTTCTTGTAAAATTTTTTCCTTTAAGGAATATATTTTATTTCTTAGTGTCTCACGGTTCTCAGGCCTTCTAGGCCTCTCCATTTTTCCTCATGGAACCACCAGCCACTTTCCCCAAGAAATGTACAAACTGTGGCGGTACAACTTTATTTTTAGACACTCACAATTGGTGTCTAACCTGCTTGGGTCCTGACCATTTTCCTCCGGAGCCCTCGGGCACCAGTATTGTGAGAAGAAGTTTTCAACATCGAGTTCCCCTCGACACACTTCCAACTTCAGGGCACCGACCATATCTTCTTCTATCCTCGAGCGGCATTTCTCATGCACTGCATAGAGATGCCTATGGCCTTGTCCTCGAGAATCCACTGGTTTCAAAATCCCGGTGGGAGTCTTCGGCCTCCAAAGCCTGTGTGGGGTTTCAGGTTGTTCCTGAGGTTCACCCCTCACAGAACATACCTGAGCCATGCCCGGTGGTGGCATCCGCTTTGAGCGGTACCGATACCCCGGCATGAAACATTCCTCACCAAGGATCGTCATCTGGCGTCCTCAGTACCTGCAGGGAGGGTACATACGCTTCAGATCGACCTTCCAGTATCGGTATCGACACCGATACTAGTACCGACGTTGGTACCCTCCAGACGTGCATCGATTAGACTCGCTTCCTTCGATGCCGAGTCTCGAATCGATCTCCAGTCTGGAGGACTGGGTACCGACTCCCATCGGTACCGAAGGCTCGGTTCCGATACTTCGGAGCCGCAACTCTCGGTTCCTCCGATATCGTTAGAGCTGCCACCGGCTGGCCTTCATCCACCGGTATCAGATACGGTACCGAAATCAGTACCGATATCCACTTTACCTTTGTTGTCGATACCTTCCATGTTTTTCTCGTCAGGCTCGCTTCCCTCGATGCCGAGTTTGGAATCGATCCCTAGCATGGACGACCTGTTACCGACTGTCGCTGGTCCTGACCTGCAGTACCAGCGACCACCATCTAAGGATCCCATACTGCACCATTCAGGATCTTCTATTCCTATATACTTAGATAGATCCCTCGGTGCCAACGCTAGTTCTTCATCAGATCTAGCCTATCTAAGGGAAGTTCCCTCTAGGGATCCTTCTTTCCAGACTTTCCTCCTGGATATGGCAAAATCACTTGCCATTCCTATTCCTGGACAAGATCCTACACAAGGGAATACAGAATACCTCTCTGTTCCTAGCAAAGCAAAGGAGAACATAATGCTTCCTTTGCATCATTCTTTGCAGGATCTCCTTCTGCGAATGTGGGAAGCTCCTTTAAGGGTACCCCACTTTCCAGAGCAACTGATCTCCTATATCAGGTGCCCCCCTCTCCAGGGTTTCAAAGGACTCAACTTCCTCATCATTCCATTGTAGTGGAATCAGCATTGAGGCGAGTGAAGAGTAATAAAAAGCACTCTTCTTGTCCACCAGGTCGTGAGTCTAAGACACTAGATGCCTTTGGACGTCAAACCTTCCAGACATCCATGCTTTCAGCAAGAATTCTCATATATTTTTTATATGGGTCTATCTCTTGAGGAGGTCACAAGGAAATTACATCTTTTGACTCCTTTTCTTCAAGAGCCCAAACAAGCAGACTATTCCTTACTGGTTAGTCATGCTCATAATATCTCTAGGTTTCTTACTCGTGCTTCCCTAGACTCCTTTGAGTCTGTTAGCAGGACTTCTGCTATAGCTATAGGGGCACGACGTAGAGCCTGGCTCCAAGCTTCAGACTTGGACAAATGGGCACAAGAAACTGGGAAATACTCCTTGTACTGGAGAAAATCTCTTCAACAAGGAGTCTTTACTCCAGGTTACTCAGTTATCCACTGACTTTCCTGTTTCCAGAGGCTGTTCTACGCCGCCTTCTTTCCCAGTAGGTAGGAAATGTCCTACCAAACTTTCTTCCTCTAGGGGGAGAAGGTTTTGTCCATCATCTGCCCATCATACAGATGTTCCCAAACAGGGGAAACATCACCCTGGTCTGAAGAATTTACAAACTCAACAGGGTCAACAAACCCAGCAGTCACAGGGTTTCAAATAGATCATTGTCCCTCTTGGTTGGTAGTTAGGGTGGCAGTCTGCTTCTTTCACTTGCAGTATCTGCACTAACATTATCCTAACCTACCTAGATATCTCTTCATGAGACATCTTTTCTCTAAGAGTCTTTCTGATGATCATGCCCATACTTAACAGTTTTTCCTCTTCCTCTTGCAGGAAAGAGAGGTAACAACTATCAATAGACAGTTGTTTCCCTGTACTGGCATGTATCATCTCACCTGTCAGAGCCTTCCTCCACAGTTGGTCTCTTGCAACTCTGTCTTACCTCCCTCTTACTACAACATTTGGTTTGTAAGAGTGACTTTTTACACGGGTAAGCCCTATGGTCCTCTACCTGTTCTACCGGGGGATTCTCCCTTCTGGAGTTGTCTCCCCCTTATTACCTTAGGGCAGCTCCTGAGACAATAGGAAGTCCTACCATGTCTGTTGTTTCTTTTTCCCAATCTAAAAAAAGAGGGGGGAAAAGAAATTCTCCATGCTGCCCTGATAGTTGCTGCAGATGCGGAGATTCCTAGTGGTTAAGCCACTGGTT
The DNA here is from genome assembly GCA_033557465.1 of Ichthyophis bannanicus. NCBI lineage: Eukaryota > Metazoa > Chordata > Amphibia > Gymnophiona > Ichthyophiidae > Ichthyophis > Ichthyophis bannanicus. The sequence continues at coordinate 649,134,423 of CM066032.1, forward strand.
TTGTCACTACACAACCAGGGCTTCCCCTCCACTAGCAATTCCCCTAGCCTCAGTGCTAAGTCCCAAACAGGTTATCAACCTTGTTTGGGAAACCATATTATCACAGTTTAGTTGGTTAACTTCTATTCTTCGCCCCCTTGTCCTTGGCAGAATAGTTGGTTACCTGCTGGCTTTCCACATTCCTCACCAAGGATCGTCCACAGCCAGTTTTTTCTTCTAACCAACCTGCAGCATGCTCTCTGCAACTCTACAGAGTAGCTTTGCACTATGGGCCCTTGCTAGAGAGCCTTAGTATCTTGCCTAGCAGATAACCCCAGATGGTTAAAAGGGGTTCCCCCAGTCATGTTTCATGCCTGGCAGGTATTCTCTACCCTATCCATCTTATCTTAAATCTCTTTTGAGGCATAAGCCTCAGGCCTTTCATTACGTGAAAGCCTAAAGAAGGGCCAATTCCCTGGCTTGGCCCATATCTCCTTGGGTCTCCCGTCAGAGATAAATTCTTCACTGGCAGCTAGAGGACACCTAATACCCATCTTGCCCTCATAGGCGGATCACTAGGGTATCTTCCTCCAGAGGCCTCCTCTATCCAATCTTCATACTACAATTCTGGAGATATCTGGACTTCCTGTCTGCAGACTGCCGTTATCCTCTGCCATTTTCACGTAGGCCATCCTGGTTACTCAAGAGCTCAAATTCTGCAAAGAATTAAGCCGCCTTCTTGTCAGGGACACCTTTCCTCTGACTATGCCAGTCATAACCAGGAGAAGAGGATTTTTTCTATTTATCTATTCAAGCAGGTATCAACCTTCTTGCTGTTAGATAAATCTTTCTCTCTCCCTATAAGGGGGGATGGGGTTCTCTGGACATCTCTCCATCCATATACCTGGAGACATGTCTCTATATGCCTGCCTATTCATCTAGGGGTATGTATATATATTTACATAAATATAAATATACATAAATATATATATATTTATATTTATATATATTTATATTTATATCTATTCTCTGTGTCTTCTGCCCATACATATCTCTTTATAGATATATGCATATATACCCTATATGTGTATATATTTAAATATATATATATATATCTTAATAGATATAATGATATATATTTTTAGATAGATCTGTATCCATCTACTTATCTATCTGTCTGTTATGTTCAGATATCCTGACATTCCTTTATGATCCTGACAGATGGGCACTAACCCTATCAATGCTGTACCAGCATACCTGGGGGACTACACCTATAAGCACTCCTGTGGTAATTAACCTTTTCAGGTTAGGTACTCCTGAAGCTCTCCATGTACCTTTCTTTCCTAATTGACCCCATTTAGGAAAGACATTGCGGAGCTTCCGTTGCTCTAAAGCTTAGCGCTCCTGAGTCTGTCCTTACCTTCTTATCAGATACAAGGGTTTCCATACCTTTTCTCCCCTATATGGACTGATTCCAACCCCAGTCCAGTTGGGTCAGACTCAATTTTTCTCTTGGTCCTAAATTTGTACTGTTTTTGGACCAAAGCAGCTTAAGCTTTCTTTAATAGTACTTTCTGCGTCTCCGCTGAAGCTCTACCTCTTATACTACCCCAGTTTTCCCCTGGAGCTATTTCTCACCCTAAAGGGTTCTGACCTCCACTTGTTTTTGTTCTACTTTATTACCTCTACTTCTCAGTGACGTACCCCTTGAGCACATTCACTGGCTCTTCTATCAGATCCATATGTAGCTCAGTGCACTTGTGCAGTGCCAACAAGGGAGGCCCAGATTACAATATTTTATTACTAAATGCCCTTGATACAGGGTCTTCCCCTTCTGAAGCCCTATTCTAGCCAGCTGTTCCACAGCTCCTTTTCTGTATTCAACTCCTACCCTCCATCCCCAGGATGCCTGAGGTCCTGAGGAATAGCATGGCTCGTTCTAGACTTGCAACATGCTAGGACTCCCTCCGGGCATCTGAGCTTGGGAGTCCCCATATGTGAAGACTCATTCCTGCTTGTTCCTGGAGATAGCACAGTTACTTGCCTGTAACAGGTGATCTCTGGGAACAGCAGGAATAGTCTTCACAACCCACCCACCTCCCCTAGGAGTTGCATTTCTCTATCTCTATCTTTCCCTTCCTTGCTCTCTCTCTTTCTTTGTCTCAGCTTTAAAACTTAACTGAGGAGAGGCAGTTGGGAAGGTGGGAAGGCAGCACGCAGGCGTGTTGGGATGCTTCCAAAAGCTTTCTGATTGGACGCTGGGAAGCGTTCCCGCGCGGACTCCGTCGGTACCGACGTACCCATATGTGAAGACTTATTCCTGCTGTTCCCAGAGATCACCTGTTACAGGTAAGTAACTGTGCTTTACCCGTTCCACTCCATTCATTAATTTATAGACCTCTATCATATCTCCCCTCAGCCGTCTCTTTTCCAGGATGAAGAGCCCTATCCTTTTTAGTCTCTCTTCGTAGGGGTATCCTTCCATCCCCTTTAGCATTTTGGTGGCTCTTCTCTGTACCTTGTCTAATAACGCTATATCCTTTTTAAGATACGGCGACCAGAATTGCACACAATATTCAAGGTGCAGTCGCTCCATGGAACGATACAGAGGCTTTATAATAGCCTTTGTTTTATTCTCAAACTCTGGAATTTGTTACCAGAGGATGTAGTAAAAGCTGTTAGTGTAGCTGGGTTTAAAAAAAGGTTTGGATAAGTTCCTGGAGGAAAGGTCCCTAAACCATTATTAAAAGGGGCCCAGGATATCACTGCTTGACTCAATACAAGCATTGTGGAACCTGTGTCTTTTGGGGAAACTGCTAGGTACTTATGACCTAGATTGGCCACTGTTGAATACAGGATACTGGGCTTGATGGACCTTGGTCTGACCCAGTATGGCATATCTTATGTTCTTATGTTCATGTGTCTGGCCATGCTATACGGAAGCATCTAGAAACACCACATGGCCAGTGTGGGTTTTCTAGAGCCCATCAGGATTTAAGGTGCACCCAAATTGGAGGTATTGGAGATGCCATGATTGAATATTGGGGTTGAAGAGTGTAATGTTCATTTTTCCTTTACATATTCATTAAACTGACACATCACATCATCATTAGATTGCCTTCACCAGTTTACTATCCATCAAAGTCGAATTTCCTTTTACTATTATAATAGTAAATAATATCCCATTATAATAGCATTATAATATCCCATCTCACATTTTACAACACAAATAAGACTACTAAAATAATCCCTTGAGTGTCCTTAAATTTACTTTTATATTTTTGATGTTGCTTTTTATGTGCTAGTTGTAGTTCCCTTTGTGCTGAAATAAAAAGTAAAAACATAAGCATTGCAACACTGAGTTAGACCAGGCATTCTTAACCCAGTCCCTGGGACATACCTAGCCAGTCAGGTTTTCAGGATAACTACAATGAATATGTATATGAAGAGCTTTCTGAAAATCTGATTTGGCTACGTGTATCACAAGTACTGGATTGAGAACCCATGAGTAAGACCAAAGGTCTGAGCTCAACAATCATGGTTAAGATATAGACATTACATCTGTTCTACAAACTCTAGGTTATTCAGGAAGCTTCTAAGACTGAACTGCCCTTTTGATTACTGTGATCACCAGGCTTCAGGCAGATCATGGGTGGAGTCTCTAAGATGGACCTATGAGGAGTTCACTGATAAATTATTAGATTCTCCATCATACATGGAGCGGTGGGGTCACCCCTAAACAAAGACATGGGGAGGGGTGGCCTGCACAGAGTGGCAGGTGCACCTACTCCTGCCATCTTACTGGGCAGACTAGATGGACCATATGAGTCTTTATCTTCCATCATTTACTATGTTACTATGTTCTCATCATTGGCATCACTCCACCAACTATATATTGTCACTCGGGGCAGTTTGCTCAAATGGGTTAGTTTTGGCATACCATGACAGTCATGAACCTCACTTCTAAGCCAGGGTATGTAGAGTATGATCTCAGTCTCTCAAATTGACTGCTAATGCTCGCTGTAGAGCTTACATATTATGAACTCCAGAAGCATGCTATTTTTGACATGATGCAACATGTTTATTTTATTTATTTAGCTGCATTTATATCCCACTTTTCACCGGGTCAAAGCGTTTTGACAGAAAGTGGGGGGTACAATAATCAACTCAGAGAGAAGGGGGGGGCCGACACCAGGGGAGCCAACACTGGTGATCTGAACAGAAAGTAACAGTACTAGACAATAGACGCGAGTCTCTCAGTTGGTAGCAGAGGGGTTAGGTCAGATTGAGTCTGGATGTTGCACTCAGTGAGAGATGTCCATTTCAGATCCAAGATATTCATGAAACAGGAGGGTTTTTAACTGTTTACTGAATGTGGTGAGGTCTCTGTTGTTTCGGATCTGGTTTGGAAGGGAGTTCCAGAGGGAGGGCACGTACAGTTCGAATGCCTTGTTACAGGTTTGCTGATTGAACTTAGTTCGTTTGTGTGGGATAGTGAGAGTGTTGCTGGTGGTCTGGCGGGTTGGTCTGTTGAGGGTAGGCTGTGGTAGTAGAGTCCGGAGTTGGGAAGTCTGCATTTGATGGAGGGCTTTGTGGATAAGTAGGAGAGATTTATATTTAATCCTTGCTTCGAGAGGCAGGATGTGAAGCTTTCTCAGGATTGGGGTGATGTGATCGTGTTTCCTCGCCCTCTGGATGATTCTTGCGGTGGTGTTTAAGGCAGTCCATAGGGGGTTGGTGTGGGTGGCGGGTAGTCCGTGATAGATTGTATTACAGTAGTCCAGGTGGGGGAGCGTCATAGCCTGCATGACTGTTCTGGAATCCTGTGGGTCGATGAGTGGTCTGAGTCATTGCACCATCTTTGCTTTGTAGAATATTGTACCGGCAGTCCTTTTAATCTGTTGTTTAAATGTAAGCGCTTAATCAATGATGATTCCCAGGTATTTTATGTAGGGTTGAACTTATATTTGGGTGGTTCCCAAAATGAGGTGTGGTGGTGGGGTGAAGATTTGGTCCTTGGTCACAATGAGGGCTTTTGTTTTTTTAATGTTGATGGATAGGTTGTTCTCTTGTAGCCAGTTAGTGACGTCAATGAAGCAGTCTGACAGGTGACTGTTTGTTGGGTTTGTGGTTGCAATGGGTCCATAAAGCATTATGTCGTCTGCATAGATATGGTATTTGATGTTGTGAGCAAGTATTATTGAGCAGAGTGGCTGCAGGTAGATATTGAAGAGCATGGTGGAGAGTGTGGAGCCTTGGGGTACTCCTTGATGCTGTCGAAAGGGGGGGAGGTTGCCATGCTTGTGCGGATCAGTTGTTATCTGTTGGTCAGGTAGGAGTGGAATCACTGTAACATGATGTCCTTGATGCCAATCTCCTGTAGTCTGTGTAGGAGGATGTGGTGGGAGATGGTGTCAGAAGCTGCGGATATATGTAAGGGTGATTTATCAAGGTGTGCTTGGAAATTATTCTTAATCAAGCCGATGGTACCCAACACAATGGGAAATAACTTGGTATCTTTCTGCCATGTTTTCTTGGTCTCTGATTGCATTTCTTGGTACTTGAAGATCTTTTCCCTTTCAATGCAATTCACAGAATAGTCACTTGGGACTGAAACCTCCATAAATCAATGCCGTTCTGGTGTTCCGCTTTACCACTGTGTCCAGCTTCCTTGCATACAGCTCTTTATCAGTGGGTATGGGAGTATCCAAGTGATCATAACCTCTTCATTCCCTGCATCTCTTAGGGTTATTATCCCAGTGCTTTTCTGGTACAGTGATGTTGTAGTGTTTACCGAGTTTTCAATGGATGAGGTGAGCTACTTTGTTATGCCTTTCTGTATAGAACTTTTATGCCATCAGAGCTTCACAGCCAGCTGTGAGGTAAGTCACTGTTTCCAGTTCTTTCTTACAAAATCGACATTGCCAGTTTTTCAATGCTTGCTTTAAACCATCTCGTCCATAATCCGCTATCCTGGGCTGCAACTATTAATCTATCATCCTTTGGTTTCAGTTTATCTCTCCTTAACCACTTATGTGTTCGTTCTTCATCGACAAAGAGTTCCTGGAGTAACACTCTGTATTTCCTACTATATTTGTGCATTTGCCACTTGTTTTTCCTCATTCTTTATCGTTCCTGCCATCCAGTCCTGCACTTCTGGGTAGTGCACCTCTTCTAGCAGCTTGGAGACTGAGCATGTCATCCTTTTGATGACACCGGTGTACTTATACAGCTGACACCTCCCACCAGCTCCAGTTAGCTCAGTCTCCAAGCAGCTGGAGGAGTTGGTGTGCCAGGGTGCTGACTCACTGAAGGAACAACTAAGGGAGTAGTTAGGTTCTTTTTGGTGTCTTTAGTTCATTTCTTTTCATTATCTGTCTTTACTTTTCTTTATTAGGTTAGCAAAAAAAAAGAGGAGATTTGCTGGCAAGAGCAGGAGGAGAAGGTCCCCCCCCCCTCTCCCTGGGTCCTTAGGAAGGAGTCCAGGGGCGGCAGAGAACTACTTGGATCTAAAGTGGCTCCCGAACCCGTCATCGGGTGATGAATTCGATGCCGGAGAGGAGACCGCTGACAGCTTTCCTGGCCTTGTTTCAGTGCCGAAGCAGGTTGGGGGCTGAGTGCAAGATGGCCAGAGGTCCTCGGGCATTGGGCAGAAGCGAATCCTTCTGCAAGCGAGGAGTGGTAGAGCGCACACAGACACCAGGTAAAAAAGAATTGGGGTTCCCAGGAGTAGTTAGTCGGTAGAGCGCAGTTCAGGCCTCGGGGAATTTGCCAGCCGTGTCAGCATGCGCATGGTGGGAAGCTGCATGGTCCTCACGCTTCTGCCAGCGGCGCAGGAAAAAAGCGCGCCATTATTAAGGCAATTTAGGGTCTCTGTGAAATTTCCTGCAGCATTGTTTCTCCAGGCCGGGGTTCTCTTGGTGAGGTTTTCAGCACAGCTCGGGTCCTAAGCAGCCTGTATGTGTAAAAAAACAAAAAACAAATGGAGGTTTGCAGCCCGGCCCCATTGGGTTTCGTTTACTGCTGTAAATGATAGCATAAAGGGGGATTCTGGGACTCTGATCACTATGTTGTCCAGGCTGCAATGCCTAGTCTGCAGGACACGGCGGGGGACAGTCTCAGAGGCGGGTATTTGCCGCGGATGCGCCAATGAGGCCTCCTTGGTGGAAAGGGACTTGCAAGCCAGTGGGAGTTTGGAGAAGAGCCCCCCCCCCCTTGATTCAGGAGTCCCGTGTCACAATGGTGGCGAAGCTTGAGGGAGCGGGACCAGAGGAGTCCAGTCCTCAGCCTCTCTCCAGGCCTTCTACATCTCAGGACCTAGGGGTCACCTGGATGGATTTTCTCCGGAGTTTGTCCTGCTCCTGCATAAGGCCTTCTGCCTGCATCAGCAAGGGAAAGGGGCCTCTGTGCCAGCACAGGGGCAGGGTTCAAAGAGGGCTGCAGACCCTAAGGATCTCGGAACAATCACAGGTATGTCCAAGAGGGCCAGACTATCAAGCAACAGGGGAAACCAGTCTCTAATGTCGGAGGGCCCAGGTGGGACAGACCTCAACTCGGAATTTGAGATGAATGAGGAAGAGCTCGAAGAAGGAGAGATTCCAGAGAACGGAAAGCAGGCATGGATTATTCAGGTGTTCCGCCAGGAGGAGTTGCCGGCACTCATTGTGGAGTCCTTAAAAGCTTTTAATATGCCCACAGGTCTTCCAGCAGAGGAAGAGGTGCTGGAGGACCCACTGCTTCAGGTGGTGTGGAGGACATAGAAGGGTTTCCCGGTCCATAGAGTGGTCAAGCAGATGATCCAGTATGAGTGGAGTCTGCCGGAGGCCAGTTTACAGGGGGTACAGACTATGTCATGCCTGTACCTGTTACCAGAGCAAGAGAATTGCTCCGGTCTGCAAAGGTGGACACTGTGGTGGCAGCAGTGACTAAAAAGACAACAATCCCGGTTGAAGGTAGCGCGGCGCTTAAGGATGCCTAGGATAGAAAGTTGGACACCTTATTAAACATTCCTTTGATATCATGTTTATGTTTATGTTTATTGATTTGATTGACCGCCCTTCAAAATAGCAGAGCGGTTTACAATGATAATAAAATATTACAGTAACAGCAAGGCACAAGGCCGGGAAAGTAGAAAGAGAGTTACAATTACTTTGTAGAGAGAAAATGGGAGAGCAGGTTGATATCAAAAGGTATAGGAAAAAAGGTTAGGGGTGAGAGGAGGGAGGGCCAAAGGCAAGGGAGAAAAGGTGAGTCTTTAGATCCAGCTTGAAGGTAGGGTGATGATGTTCCAGGCGGAGGGCGGTGGGAAGGGAGTTCCAGAGGGCAGAGCCTAGAAAAAAAAAGCTGAGGAATTGTAGGGATTATAAGGTTTAGGTATGTTCCTGGTTCATAATCACTCAATGGCCTTTATTCTGCTCTAATAAAAATATATATATATCAACCAGTCTGTCATTACAGTGGGAAAGAAGAAACAAGCCAGCATAAATATATTATAAGCCTTAGAAAAGTGTATGCTTGGATTGAAGGGTCCATGCAGAGACTTTTTTGAGGCTTACAAGAGACCGATTACTAATTATCACTAATTTCCTGTATAGTCCAGATCCAAAAAGTCAGTACAGGTGCAATCAGAATCTCTGTTTATTAGATAACTGATGGACAAATACAGGCAAGGGAGAGGAGAATTTCTGTCAGTCATCAGACCTCAGAATCCCTCCTCCCATTGAGTATAATAGTCATATCATTTATATACATTTTTCTGATTTCCGTATACGTGCACAGCTCCCAAATCTATCTCCCCCCCCCCCTTGTATCTCATCTCCTCTTGCCATCTGTTTCCTGTTACTTCCTTTCTATCCCCTTGTTCCTGTTTTAATACCCACTCAAGTTCCTTTTCGTTTGCTCTTACGCCATACCTTCCAACCATCAACTGTCTTTTTCTTCAGGGCTTGATGTGCTCAGCATATTCTTCTTGCATGGTTTCCTGTGTATGTGCCTTCTGCAAAAAAGTCTCTGCATGGACCCTTCAATCCAAGCATACACTTTTCTAAGGCTTATAATATATTTATGCTGGCCTGTTTCTTCTTGCCCACTGTAATGACAGACTGGTTGATATATATATATATTTTTATTAGAGCAGAATAAAGGCCATTGAGTGATTATGAACCAGGAACATATACCTAAACCTTATAATCCCTACAGAACGGGTAGAGTGCAGGTGGGCTAGGGAGGGAGGGGGTAGTGTGAGACGGTTGAGATGAAAGGAGCGGGGAGTGTGTCTGGGAGTGTGAAAGTGGATGAGGTCAGCCAGGTATTGAGGAGTGGAGGTGTGAAGTGCTTTATGAACAAGGGTGAGCAGTTTGAACTGAATGCGGAAGGAAATTGGTAACCAGTGAAGGCGGAAAAGAAGGGGGGTGACGTGGTCTCTGGGGGAGGAGTGGGACACGAGTCGAGCGGCTGTATTTTGGATTCGTTGAAGATGTGACAGTTGGAGCTTGGTGAGACCAGTGAAAATGGAATTGGCGAAGTCAATGCGAGAAATAACCAGTGATAGAAGCAGAGTAGTAAGAGCAGAGGGAGAAAGAAAAGGACGAATTGCCCGGATCTGACAGAGGTAGTAGAAAGAGGTTTTGGAGATATGGGAAATGTGGGCTGAAAAGGAAAGGTCAGAATCGAAAAGTACACCAAGATAACGAAAAGTAGGAACAAGAGAGATAGGTGAACCAGAGAAAGAGGGGGCCAGAGAGGGGGGCTGATGACCGTGGGAAAACCAAATAGCAGTAGTTTTTGGAGGTGTTGAGATGGAGGCAGTTATTAGTTAACCAGTCGGAGACAGCAGTTAGACACAGGTTTAGGGGGGCAAGATCAGGACAAACAGGGGAGGTGTGATAGAGAAGAAGAATGTCATCTGCATAAAAGAAGGCCGTGATCCCAAACTGTTGTATCAACAAGGTGAGAGGAGTCAGAAAGAGGTTGAAGAGCAAAGGTGCAAGAACGGAGCCCTGTGGGACTCCGCAGGGAAGGGGAAAAGGGTCTGAGGGGGGAACGGATGGAGAGGAGGAAAGGACTGCAGCAGATCTAGAAGAAAGAAAAGAGTGGAACCATCGATATACAGTGCTACAGAGGCCAGCTTCACGTAAACGAGACAGAAGAAGGGAGTGATCAACCAAGTCAAAGGCGGCAGAAAGATCGAGAGCTACCGCCACCGAGATATCACCTCGATCGTGTGCAGTGTGCAGAGAGTTGGTGAAGGCAAGAAGAATAGTTTCTACACTGTGCCCAGGACGGAAGCCAGACTGACGAGGGTGAAGAAAATTAACAGAATCCAAATGGTGAGAAAGCTGTGCAAAGACAATCTTTTCCAGAATTTTTGAAAGAAAGGACAGATTAGAAACTGGGCGGTAGTTGGCAGGGTCCAGGGGATCAAGAGAAGGTTTTTTAAGAATTGGGCGGATAAGTGCGTGCTTCCAGGAGGTAGGGAAGGTGCCCGTGGAGAGACTAGAGTTCAGCATGGCTAAAGGCTTCTGTTTGTGGGGTCTGGGTGGCAAGAGCTTGCCTCCATTGGTCACAAAGGATTCAGCTGCCGGAGGATCCCGAGACCAGCTCGGCTTGGGAGGCCGCAAAGTTAAAATCGGGAGCAGCCTATCTTGCGGATGCCCACTATGATATGATCAGGGGTCTGTCTAAGAACATGGCCTCCTTAGTGGCGGCGCGCCGCTATCTCTGGCTTAGGAACTGGGCGGCAGACAGTTCCTCCAAGACTCGGCTCAGCAAGCTCCCTTTTTACGGGAGCTCCTGTTCAGAGAGGAGTTGGATAAGTTGGTGAAGGACCTGAGGGAATCCAAGGGCGGACGTCTCCCCGAGGACAAGCAGAAGCAGAGCCGCAATGTCCCCCAAGCATGGACTCGGCTGAGAGAATTCAGGAGGTCTCAGACGACCTGCTTCACCCCCTACCAGAGGAGACGCTTTCCTGCTAGGGGTCAGGGGTTTCGAGGAGTAGGGAAGGGATTCTCTGTATCCTCATCCTCCGGCCCCAAGAAAACACAATGAAGCGAGGAGGGCACAGGTGGAGGTGCAGCCCGTGGGAGATTTCCTGCGGGAATTTTACTCTGCCTGAGTCCAGATCAAGTTGGACCAATGGGTCCTGGAGGTCATCCGAGAAGACTGTGCTCTTGAGCTAGCGCAACCAGTGCACCCATCCTTTTTCCAGTCTCCCTCCAGGACCCGAGGGAAGGCCGAGGCAGTAAGGGACACCTTGTCTCAGCTTCTACAGCTGGGGGCAGTGGTACTGGTTCCCAAAGAACAATATGGAGGCAGTCAATACTCTATTTACTTTCTAATGCCAAAGAAAGAATGAGTCTTCTGGCTCATCCTCGATCTCAAGCAAGTGAATCGATGCAGGTGCCATGTTTTCACATGGAAACGTTGCGATCCATTATAGTAGCGGTTCGAAGTGGGGAGTACTTAACATCTCTCGATTTCACAGAGGCGTATTTACACATTCTCCAGGACCAAGCAGGAAGTCAGTCCTCACATATGGGTGACATCGACGTCGATGGAGCCCCCATGCGGAGCATTTCCCCAGCTTTCTAAGAAAGCCTTTGGGAATACACCCACGCATGCGCGGTCCCCTTCCCGCCCAAAGGTGCCATCTTGCTCAGTCTTTCTTTTTCCGTGGAGCCCAGTGGACGTCTGTCCTTGTCACCCAGAAAAATTTGGATTTTTTTCTGCGATTTTCGCGCCTCTTTTTGTCCGGTTCGACGCCGGTTCCCCTTCCCGCCCGGGTTCGGTACGCCGGTATTGACCCGATCTCTATTTTTTGGTTTTTTGCCCTTCATGGCACGCATTCACGCTCTTTTTTCTTTTCCCTGGAGGGCCGGTCCTTTGACCTCGCAGGGGCCCTTTTTTCCCCGATGGCCTCCAGTGGTTTTAAGAAGTGTGATCGTTGTAAGAAACTCATGTCTCTTACCGACACACACGACTGCTGCCTGCGTTGCCGCGGGCCTGACCATGATCCCAAGGTCTGTGTCCCATGTGACAAAATGTCCACCAAGGCACTCAGGAGCCGGCAGCATCAGAAGGAGAGGATTTTCTCAGACTCGGCCTCCGGACGGGCCCGGACCTCATCAGAGGCCTCGACGTCTCGGGAGTCGGACCCCGAGCTTCGTTGGGGTTCCTCTGAAAGAGGGTCCCCCAGTCGGGAACATAAGAGGAAGAGAAAGCTTGTGAGGGCGGCGTCGGAGGAAGCTTCTGGTTCCTCGAAGGCCAGATCTCGGACCCCTGACTGCCTCCCCGGGTCCTTGGAGTTGGAGAAGCCCACTAAGGTATCCCGTGTAGAGCTGGATTCTGTCGAGCACGTAAGTCCTGTTGTCCTTGAGGACTCTCCTCCTAGGGAGCTGACGTCCGGGGCCCGAGTCGGTGGCTGCTGAGTCTCCTGAGCTTGGACTCAGGCTGACAGCCTTGGAGTGCAGATTGTCTGCCTTCATGGATCAGCAGCGGGTGCTGATGGCCAGCCTGACTGGTGCACTGCCCCAACCACCGGGACATCGACATCTAAGTCGAACCCGGAGACAGAGCCGGTTCTCGAAGCCATGAAGGCCCGAGTCCGGTCTCGGTCACGGTCTCCCTCGACCTCCCGTTCGGGACTGAGGGCGTCGATGCCGATGGCCCCGGCGTCGGGGCGAGTGTTGCCGGAACCCATGAATGAGTCTGCATGGGAGACGGAGGACGAGGAGTCCCCCGATACTTTTCGGACTCGGTGTGTCCCTTCGGATTCGCCGCAGTCCGAACCCCGGAGTAGGTCCCTTCCAGAGGATACCCGGTTCTCGGAGTTCGTTAAGGACATGGCCAAAGCCTTGAATGTTCCTGCCGACCCCGAGGAGGAGCCTTGAGCCGAAGAGCTCGATGCCCTCCAGTATGACTCTCCCCCGAGGGAGGCCTTTACTGTGCCGGTTCCTCCGATGCTGGAACGGCTCCTCTTCCGAATGTGGAAGGCACCGGCCTCGGCACCGGTTTTGAGCAAGCGGATTGATTCCATGTATTGAGTCCGGAAGAGCCCTGGTTTTCGGAAGGTGCAGCTGCCGCACCATTCTATGGTTGTGGAATTGGCCATGCATCGTCTGAAGAGCCAGAAGATGCACTCTGCGGTACCCCCCGACAGGGAGGCCCGAAGCCTAGATGCCATCGGCAGAAAGTACTTCCAAGGCTTGATGCTTGCTTGCCGTGTCCAAGCCTACCAGCTGTACATGGGCATGTACTTGCGGGACCTGGCTAAAGAAGTGGCCGGGTTCTCGGCTTGTCTCTCCGGGAAACCTTTGCAGAGGTTCCAATCCTTGTCCTCGGGGATCCGGGAATGTTCTAAATTCATCTCCCGGGTGGCCTACGATGGCTTCGAGGCTTCGGCCCGTGTAGTAGCGGCCGGCATCGCTGCTCGACGCCAGGCATGGCTACAGTCATCGGACCTCGAGCCATGGGTGCAGGACAAGTTGGTTGATGTCCCATGCCGGGTGAAAACCTCTTCGGCAAGCCCATGGTCGAAAAGGCCGCTGAGCTCGAGACTGAGACTCTGACGCGGACGAGATTGTCTAAGAAAACTTCTGCCCCTTCTCATAAGAAGAAGGGCTCGGGGAAAAAGACCTTTTACCCGAGGAAGGCGCCTGCCTACAAACCTTTCCCTCATTATCAGGCCTCCCCAGCTCCCCAGCAGGGTCAGCAGGCCAAGGGGCAGGGACATGGGCCCCGCAGGCAGAAAGCCCCCAAGCCTCCAGCTCCTGCTCCTACTCTGCAGGGAGGGGGTTTTTGACCCTCTGCATAGCCTCTCCACCCCTGCTGGCCCACCTCAGCATGGGGGGTCGCTTTGTCCTGTTTGCCCACCAGTGGCCACCCATCGAAAAGGATGCTTGGGTACTGAGCATAGTCCACAAGGGATATCTGCTCCATTTCAATCAGGTACCCCCTACCTACTTCCCAGGGGAGCCTCCAAGGCCTCCTCTGCATCAGGAATTCCTTCTCCAGGAACTGCTAGGTCTGCTTCAGGACAGGGCGGTAGAGCCTGTACCTCCACATCTGTGGGGACAGGGCTTCTACTCCCGATACTTTCTTGTGCCAAAGCGGACTGGAGGTCTCCTGCCCATTCTGGACCTGAGAAACCTCAACAAGTTCTTGGAAAAAGAGAAGTTCAAGATGCTAACTCTTGGAACACTACTGCCCTACCTCCAGCAGGGAGATTGGCTATGCTCCTTAGATCTAAAGGATGCGTACACTCACATCCTCATTCATCCAAACCACAGAAAGTACCTCAGGTTCGTGGTGGCAGGAAGCCATTTTCAGTACAGGGTACTGCCCTTTGGCCTAACCTCCGCTCCACGAGTTTTCACAAAGTGCCTAGCTGTGGTAGCGGCCTACTTGAGAAACCAGGGTATATTTGTCTTCCCCTACCTGGATGACTGGCTTATCAGGGGTCAGACTCTCCAGGAGGCCAGGCAAGCCACCCTCCGTACTGTCTGTCTCCTGCAGCAACTAGGCTTTGTCATAAACTTCGCAAAGTCCACTTTGCTCCCCTCCCAGAACCTGGAGTTCATAGGGGCAAGGTTTGACTCCCTACAAGCGAAGGCTTACTTGCCAGAGGACAGGGCGGAAGGGCTGATAAGCTTGGCCAACCGGTTCATAAGCAACCCACTGGTTTCCGCCAGGCTTTGCCTATGGCTCGTAGGCCATATGGCATCGACAGTGCATGTGACCCCCAATGCTCGCCTGAATATGCGGCCTGCACAGTGGTGTCTCAGAACTCAGTAGAGGCAGGCCACAGGCAGCCTCAGAGACAAAGTAAGGGTGTCCAAACCCTTCCTGAACTCCCTGCAGTGGTGGCTACACTCCCCCAACCTGCTACAGGGGATTCCCTTTCAGGTGCCTGTTCCCACAGTGGTACTCACAACCAATGCCTCCTTGCAGGGCTGGGGTGCCCATTGCCTGGGCAAGTGCACACAGGGCCTGTGGTCCCCATGGGAGGCCACTCAGCAGATCAACCTGCTGGAACTCAGGGCGATACGTTTAGCCCTCAAGGCCTTCTCCCATACCCTGGCCCACCAGGCTGTCTTGGTGCAGACCGACAACCAAGTGGCAGTGTTTTATGTCAACAAGCAGGGGGGCACAGGGTCAAGGCTCCTGTGTCGAGAGACACAGGCCCTCTGCTCCTTTGCCCTTCAGCACAACATGCTGCTGAGGGCTGTCTATCTTCCTGGCCAGGAAAATTTTCTGGCAGACAGATTGAGCAGGGTTCTATAACCTCACGAGTGGCAACTGCACCCTTTAGTGGTCCAGACCATTTTTCTGAGGTGGGGACTTCCGTCTATCGACCTCTTTGTCAGTCCCCTGAACCGGCAGCTGCCCCAGTTCTGCTCCAGGCAACCGCATCCCAACAGATTGGCGGAGGATGCCTTCCTGATCTCATGGTCCCAGGGCCTACTGTATGTGTTCCCTCCCACGCCCCTGGTGGCTCGAGCCATGTTCAAGATTCTAAGGGACAGGGCCTCGGTCATCCTGGTGGCCCCCAGATGGCCCAGGCAACCCTGGTTTCCCCTCCTGCTACAGCTAGCGGTGGACACCCCTCTTCCTCTGGGGTTTCAACCCGATCTTCTTTCTCAGGATCAGGGATCCCTTCTGCACCCCAATCTCAGAGCTCTCAGTTTGATGGCCTGGAAGCTGAAAGGGTAGTGCTGGCTCCCTGGGGCTTGCCTCAGGAAGTCGAAGAGGTTGTCTTAGCTTCAAGGAAGCAATCCACCCGAAAGACCTATGCCCTGAAATAGAGGAAGTTCTCCCTGTGGTGTGATCAGCTCCAGGAAAACCCCTTCTGTCCTGTGCCAGTAGTGCTTCAGTACCTGCTGTACTTGTCTAATCAGGGTCTTAAGTCCAGTTCGGTTTGGGTACACCTCTCTGTTCTGGCAGCCCACCACTCATTGGTGGAGGGGCACTCTTTGTCGGTTCACCCCCTGGTGGCCAGGTTCCTCAGAGGCTTGCTCCTGCTAAAGCCTCCTCTCCATCCACCTGCCCCTGAGTGGGAGTTGAATGTGGTTTTGCAACAGCTTACTCGCCCACCCTTTGAGCCTATGGCTACGTGCCCTTTTCACTTCCTTTCTTGGAAGACTCTCTTCCTAGTGGCACTGACTTCGGCCAGGCGAGTGAGTGAACTTCAGGCCCTGGTCTGTGTCAGGCCATACACTCGTTTCTATAAGAACAGAGTGGTCCTTAGGACTCATCCTAAGTTCCTACCGAAGGTGGTCTCCTCCTTCCACCTCAACCAGGAGGTGGTTCTTCCAACATTCTTCCCTAGTCCCCATGCAAGCAGGGCTGAAGAAGTCCTCCACACCCTGCACTGTAGAAGGGCCTTGTCTTTCTACCTTGAGCGTACTAAGGGTCATAGAAGGGCTACTCAGCTCTTCATCTCCTTTGACCCAAACAACTTGGGGGTTCCTGTCTCCAAGCGTACCTTGTCCATATGGGTGGCGGACTGTATCACCTGGGCTTACAGGGCAGCAGACCTTCCCTTGCGGGGTCGAGTTACAGCCCACCGTGTCCGGGCCATAGCTGCATCAGTAGCTCATCTACGCTTTGTACCGTTGGCAGACATCTGTAGGGCTGCAACTTGGTCCTCAAGCCAGACTTTTGCAGCCCATTACTGCCTGAAGAGAGAGTCCTGTAAGGACAGTGCTTTTGGTCAGGCAGTACTCCGGAATCTCTTTGAGGTTTAGGCAACTCCTACCCTCCTGCCCTCTTGTTGGGCTACCGAGGGGTTCTGGTCTCAGTGAAATTCTTTCCTTCATGCTATGGCTCCACAGAGGGAGTTTCTTTTTCAGCCTGGGTTACTGGTAGCCCAGTGCTAGGGAGTCACCCATATGTGAGGACTGACTTCCTGCTTGGTCCTGGAGAAAGAGTAGTTACTCACCTGTAACAGGTGTTCTCCAGGAGCAGCAGGAATCAGTCCTCACAACCCTCCCTCCTCCCCTGGGAGTTGCAGTTGTACATAGTTCATTTTGTTTTGGTGCTGTCTTTTAGCTATGTCATCTGACTGAGCAAGATGGCACCTTTGGGTGGGAAGGGGACTGCACATGCGTGGGTGTATTCCCAAAGGCTTTCTTAGAAAGCTGGGGAAATGCTCCGCATGGGGGCTCCATCGACGTCGATGTCACCCATATGTGAGGACTGATTCCTGCTGCTCCTGGAGAACACTTGTTACAGGTGAGTAACTACTCTTTCCCATCTGGCCAGAGCATCAGCAGTTCCTCCGGTTTGCAGTGCCGATGGGCCACTTCCAGTTTCAGGCCTTACCATTCGGCTGGCAACGGCCCCCCGTACCTTCACCAAGGTCATGGTGGTGGTTGCGGCGGCACTCCGCAAGGAGGGAGTGCTGGTACACCCATACCTTGACAACTGGTTAATTTGGGCAAAGCCCAAGGAAGAGAGCGAACGGGTCACGGAAAGAGTGGTGGAGTTCTTCTAGTCTTGGTTGGGTGACCAACCTGGCCAGGAGCCGCTTAGTTTCGTCCCAGGAGATTGAGTACTTGACACCCGCATGGGAAAGGTCTTCCTGCTGGGGCATTGGGCGCAGGGTCTGCAGCGGTTGGTGTGCAGCTTCCTGGTCATGGCTGAACCATCAGCCTGGCATTACCTGCAGGTGCTCGGGACCATGGCGGCAACTCTCATTATGGTACCAAGGGCGAGGGCGCACATGAGACCGTTGCAGAGGGCACTGCTCTGCCGTTGATCACACCAGAGACATCCGTTGTCAATGAGACTGCAAGGGCCACATTGCCCAGAGGCGCTGGAGCCCGTAGGAAGCCCTTTGGTCCATCAATTGGTTGGACATGAGGGCGGTAGCCTTGGCACTCCAGAGTTTTGGGCTGTGGTTGCAAGGGAAGGCGATCTAGGTCTTCTCAGACAATGCGACCATGGTGGCCTACATCAACCATTAAGGAGGCACGGGAAGCACTCCTCTAGAGGAGGAGGTGGAAAGACTGCTAGAGTGGGCAGAAAAACATATCCAAGCATTGTCAACGGCGCATGTGGCAGGAGTAGATAATGTGATGGAAGATTACCTAAGCTGGGTCCAGATGGATCCTGGCGAGTGGGTGCTTTGCCAGGAGGTGTTTTTACTGGTGGTGAGCAGATGGGGCACGCCAGTCATGTATCTCATGGCGACGTGGACTTTGGCCAAGGCAAGCCACTTTTTCAGCAGAAGGCAAGAAAGAATGTCAAGAGGGCTGTAAGATGTGATCCAGTTACTCTTCTGTAGGTCCTGGGTTCATTTCACTTCACAGACGCAGGAGGGTTTGTAATAAGACAAGCAAACAGGTGTGGCTTGGAGAAAGGTTTTTATGTAAAAATAGGCTTAATACATAGGTATTGAACAGAGATATATAGTGATTGTTACAGAGCTGTTTCAGTGTGCATCACTGAATCTGTGTGTGCATGTGTGAAGTGTGAGAGAGATAGAGGCCAGAACATGTGGGTCAGAGCCGCATGGTAGGCCAGAACATGTGGGTAGAGAGAGAGAGGGGGGGAGGGGTGAAGGGAGTTGAGTATCAGAGCCTCATGGTAGTGTCCAAACCTGTCCGATGAAGGAGAGAGAGAGAGAGAGACAGGAAGTGTGTCTGTCCTTTATAGTGCCTCTCCAGCAGTTCCCCTTGAGGTCTGCTGTTGTCTTTGGCCACTCCCTTTAAGGTCTGCTATTCTTGATTTAGCAAAGAGGGGCTGCAGCCAGGTCCTAGAGACTGACGTCACCCAGGGGTCAGAGTTTAGACTGAATTAAACAGAGTCCATAGCTGCATGAAATGTATGCTGACATCTCCCACACCTTTTTTATTTTTATTTATTATTTGTGCCTGGAATTGGTGGAAGCAAACCTGTGGTACCTGTCCCAGCTGCCATTACCTGATAGTAGGCAGCTTGTCTAATACCTCCTGTATTAAATACCTTGCTATGTCTAGCAGGTCCCCTGTCCTGCACAGTACTGTCTCTAGTGTTCTAGAGATAAACAAGTCTCCTTATGAGTCCAAACCTCGTGTCTTAGGTAGAGCAGCCACTACTGGGGGGGGAACCCAATATGCCACTTCCGTGCCCGTCTTAGAGAGAGTGAACAGTGCATAAGGTCTGCAGGAATTTTAAGGAGGCTAAAACCAAACGGTACCAGGATGCTATGAGTGAGGATAGGAAGCAATACTAGACTGCAGCTGACTCTGGTATTCAGTGTAATAGGAAATGCCAAATTAGCCAAATTAGCAGGCCAAATTAGCCTGGATGTAGGGGTGGATGCTGGAGAAGTTCAGTGTAAGTACCTTAAAATGTTGTTGTTCTGTATGACATGCGCTGCAAGGAAATGTACATTTTTTTCATCTTACAGCACAGGAAAATTACGATAATGCATAGCAATATTTGTACAGCAGTTAAAATAATAATAGGGTGAATAAAAACATTAAAGACATGATCAGCAGTAGGTGAGTAACCGAATAACAATTCCCACACAGACACATGAGCATCTTGTAGCAAGTGTCCAACAATTTGTTGAATGTGTCCATTCTCATAAGCGATGGTGTGATTCACTTCAGTGGATGTTGTTTTAAGGTGATCAATATAGGCATGGAGTTCTGTAAAGTTCTTCTCCCATGCCAAGTGGTAATGGATGCACAGCATATGAGATAAAGTCTGGAATGTCCATAGAGTCATTGGTAACCAGCGGTGTGGAATAAGTTGTCCCATTAATGGTGATGGAGACCAGTGGTGTATGACTGCACCAGGTATTGTTTAGTAAATAGTTTGAACTGTACAACAAAGTGTTCTTGGGAAGGCGAATGTCATGCATTCTGGAAGCAATCGAAAAAGAGACATTCTGGGGAAAGAACAGATGAAAACAAAAGTGTCCAGCTCCAAGGTAATACAAACTGTGTGAGGTAGTCAGGGAATATGAGAGCTTAACAGTCAGGGAGCAAGAGGAAGAATTGTTCCAGCAGGAGGTGTCAGCCTCTTTAAACTGGTGAGGTTGACACTTGAACTGAAATGAAGTCTGATCGCACAAACTGGGGTCCATCGGCTTGAATGAAGTCCAGGTGTCGTCCAGTGGTTGTACCCATGTGAGATGGTCCACAGGATACATAAGCATATTATCAAACTGCACCCCAATATTAACAACAGGATAAATAACTGCGTGTTGTCCTGACCATGGGATCAAAGTACAGATAGAGCAGCCTTGTGGTGAACAAATGGGAACACTAACTGTCCACCAATCAAGGTGAGCTATAGCAAATTCCGGTATTTTGGTACTAGCCATATGAGTGAGAGATGGTGGCCAGTGTCCTAACTTAGCAGTGATCAGAATTTCCTTTAGTATAGTAATAAGCTCGATCTGTACTTGATCACAGGCAAGAGCCCAGGAAATATTCTTTCCCAATCTATATTCTGCATGTGCTAAGGTAACAATTTTCTGTTCTATAATGGGAGATATAAGAGCAAAGGTATCTACAACTACATTGGACAGTTTAGAGGAAGCTTCATTAATAATATGTTGTGAGGTAAAACCATCAGCAGCATGCTGAGCAGTGGATCCCATTTTATTACGGAGCACCTCTATATCAATTACATTAAGGGCACCCAGTGCAGTCCCTGTGCCACCTAAAATTGTATCAATTAATTCACGCTTGTGTCGAAGTTGCTTAGCTCTGGGTGTTACTGACTGCATATCAAACCAAGTATTGAGCATTTGTATGTGGTTGGCAACAAACTGAGAGCAATTTGGATATTTGTGAGTAACTAGAAACAATTTGGGAAATAGATGCCAAGTAAGAAAATGGTATTCCACATCATATAAAACATAGTGTGGTGCATCATATTTAATCTGAAAGGGATGTCCTTCCTGAAATGGGTGGATATCAGAAAGGTAGAGTACAGGAGGAGCAGAAGTAGTGGGAGGGGTGGGATGAGGGGTAGTAGGTAAACAAGATACATCCAAAAGGAATGAAGTCTCAGTGATGTGCTGTTGATCACTCACAACCCATGTATAAGTTATTTTCCAGGTACCTCTGTCCTGACAGGACATATTGTACAAAATCAAAGCAGGAGGACCTAGAAAGTAACGTTCTGGGCGTGCCCTCAATTCTTGTGTCCTTTCTAGAGAAGTGGAAACTGGTGGCTCCCACTGTACTTGAGTGATGTTTAATGAATAGAACACTGGCTTGTCCTGTACCGAACAGAAACTCAGGATGACCAGATCCTTTCCTTCCGGGAACGGTGGGGGTATTTCTTGATAACGATATACCCCACCTGTGGAGTTAGCCCAGCCAATCGTGCATATTCGGATGATAGTTCCTGTAATGAGACTTGAGTAGAAGAGAGCAGATACAAGAACAACAGGAAACCGAGACATAATAAAAGCTAACTTGTTTCACTCTACTAGGGAGTAAATTAATGCTCCCCACTTATACTATGTCACAACAAAACAAACAAACAAAAATTTTACTACTTATTTACATAACTATTAAACACATGTTAACTATACAGCAGAAGCACATAGTTACCGTCCTCAAGCGACTTTTGTTCAGAAAGCAGCTGTCCGTGCTGTCTTCATAAAGCAGCTGTCCGTGCTGTCTTCAGGTGGTATCTGAAAACAAAGACTGATAAAACACATATTACCCATATGGTTTTAACTGGGTGATGTGTTTCCAGTACTGCTGGTTATCGTGCATTAGGATAGGCTTGGGCCTAAGGTATCAGTAACTAAGTATGGTCCCTCCCACTGTGCAGTTACAAAGGGGAGGTTTGGTCTAGGTCTCATCTCTGCAAGACACTAGTGACAGGGCTTCCTTCATGTAATCATGAAATATTGATGGTGAATCCTTAAATCCCTGTGGAGGCACAGTCCATGCACACTGTTTCGGCCTGGCTGGTGAATTGCATGTGGAAGAAATAGGTCTAATCTGACCTCTCTCCTCCAGTATCTTCACAATTTTAGTCACTGGTTCTATAGCCTGATGAGGTACTGGGTATTGTTTCTCTGGTGTATGATCCTCACCTTCCAACAGTATTTCTGTGTGCATTTTCCCACAATCTAACTTGTCTTGAGCCCAGACTGGAATATCAGCCACTTCTGAGGGAATTACACACAGATCATACTGTTGAGCTGCCTTTGTGCACTGAGTTGCTAACTGCATGGGAATGACTTCATGCACTTAAGTTTTAGAAGCACTTGAAGTTCCTGAATACTGCCACAATTTAAGATTAGCCATATCCACCACCAAATTTAACTGGTTGGGAACATCAATTCCAATTATTTCTATTGGTGTGTTCACTATAGTGGAGGCAGTGGTTTCTAACATTTCCTTGTTTTGTTCACTGTGCACAGGGATACCCCATTTAACTGGGATAGCCACATTTGGAAGCTGTATCATTGATTCTTTGAATTTCATAACTATCCATATTTTTCTGATCTGCAGTGGGAGAAGCTCTGTTAGTAAAACTAATTCCAGCCCCTGTGTCAATCAAAGCTAATTTATCCTGACCCCCTACTCTACTGATAACATTGGGGCGTGCACAAGAGTCCAGTATCAAGGGTGTTACAAGCCTTAAATTGTGTCCTGGGCCTGTATCCATTTCATCATCCAGAGGCTCTGGAATTGAGTCCTCTGCTGAGATAAAGGAGGCAGGCTGGGCTATGAAGGCTTGAGACATTTTGATATCTGAACTCAAGAGGTCAGGACATCCCTATGCACTAGTCTTGTGTTTGTCCTGAGCTGCTTGTAAATCCTGTTTTAATTTATCTAGTTCTATCTGCAGTATGTGTTTGTCTTGTTCCCATTTAGATTTCTCCATTTCTAGCCCATCTCTCTGTGCTTTGAGTTCCTGAAAAGGAATGTAACCTGAGGAGTTTCTAAAAGTACCTCTGCCATGTGCTCTCCAAGGTGTGTGTCCTCTGTCTGTGTTTCTTATGTACTGAGAGGATTCATTGGCCTGCCACTTCCGTGCTTCTGATACTGTAATGACCTGCGAGGGCTGGGTCTTCCAAACAGACCCAATTCTGAGCATTAAAGTATCAAAAGGGGTTGCTTCAGGGTCTTCAGAAAATAACAGAAGGTGTTTTGTAATCTCAGGGGATAGCAATTCTAATAAAAATTCCTTATGCATGCTCTCCCCATAATCTTCTGCCTTGGGCCAGGACTCCTGCTCATTAAGAACTGCTTTTAAAATCCAGGCTCTATATGCAAACTGTTCCAGTGTATCATCTGGTAAAGGTGAAATAATTTTAAATACTTGCATTGGGGAACAGTGAAATAGTTTCTCAGTACCCCTTTTAACCAACTGGTATGGGTGAGTGAGAGAGCCAACCCTGTAATAGTGTGGCCCTAGAGCCAGATGCATAAGTCTATCAAAGTCTGATTGTTTTCTTCTGTATTTCCCTAGACCCCAGTGAATCAGAATATCAATCGCCCATTTAACCCACTGATTTACATTAAGAGGCATAGTGCCAATTTTCTCAACTATTTTTTCTATATCTCTATCTTTTAAATTTTCCTGGAACATTAATTTAACTGGTGCTTGGAGTACTGTACTGGCTGCCATGTCTAAGTCATCTGAATTATTCTCCTGACAGAGATTGCTGGGTTCTGGCTGAGATAAACTATCTGATTCTCCAGGACCAAGCAGGAAGTCAGTCCTCACTTATGGGTGACGTCGGCGCCGACGGAGCCCTCGCGGAGCAATTTTCCCCAGCTTTCAAAGAAAGCCTTTGGGAATTGCAGCGCGCATGCGCGGTCCTCTTCCCGCCCAAGGGTGCCATCTTAGCCAGTCTTCTTTTTTCCGCAGAGCCCTACAGACGTACCCGTCGTGTCCCCGCGAAAAAGTTGATATTTCTTCATAATTTATTCTTTTTTCTTCGGTCTTTTTCCCGCCCGGACTCGCGACGCCGGTCACGAGTCCTCTTCTTCTTTTCGGTTTTTCTGACTTAGTCAGCTTTCGTTTTCGGTTTTTCCCTGGCAGCCCGGTCCTTTGACCTCGCCGGGGCCCTTTTTCCCCCGATGGCTGCCAGTGGTTTCAAGCGGTGTGGTCAGTGTGACCGAAATATGTCACTAACTGACACACACGACTTTTGCCTCCGCTGCCTGGGCCCGGATCATGAAGAAATGATCTGTGGGCCCTGCGGCAAAATGTCCTCCAAAGCGTTGAGAAGTCGGCGGCATCAGCGGGATAGGATCTTCGCTGACCCCAGCCGTACCCGGACCTCGTCGGAGGCCTCCGCGTCCAAAGGTTCCAGCTCGGACCGTCGCCGGAGTTCCTCCGACAGGGGTTCTCCCTCCGGGGACCATCGACATAAGGTGAAACCCGCGAGGGCGGCGTCGGTGGACGCTCCTGGCTCCGCGAGGGCCAGGTCGCATAGCCCCGATAGCCGTCCCGGGTCCTTGGAGAAGGAGCACCTCACGAATCGACCTCGCCTGGAGTCGGAGCTGCCTGCTCGGGTAAGTCCTGTGGTCCTCCTGGACTCGCCTCCGCGACAGCCGACGTCGGGCCC
Source organism: Ichthyophis bannanicus (assembly GCA_033557465.1). Classification (NCBI taxonomy): domain Eukaryota; kingdom Metazoa; phylum Chordata; class Amphibia; order Gymnophiona; family Ichthyophiidae; genus Ichthyophis; species Ichthyophis bannanicus. Next base: position 649,158,943 of record CM066032.1, read on the forward strand.
GACGCCGTCGGGGCCCGAGTCGGGGGCTGCTGGGTCACCTGAGCTCGGACTCAGGTTGACGGCCTTGGAGAGCAGACTGTCTGCCTTCATGGACCAGCAGCGGGCACTGCTCGCTGGCTTCGCTGGCGCCGCTGCCCCGACCGCCGGGACGTCGACGTCCAAGTCGACCCCGGAGACCGAGCCGATCCTCGAGTCGATGCGAACTCGAGTCGATCCTCGGTCGAGGTCACCCTCGGCCTCCCGTTCGGGACCGAGGTCGCCGACGCCGACTCCCTCGGCGTCGGGGCGGCAGGCGCCGCGCCCTGCCCGGGCCGACCCCACCGAGTCCTCGTCGGAGTCGGTCTGGGAGTCTGAAGAGGAAGAGTCGCCTGATTCTTTCCGGACTCGGTGTGTCCCCTCGGACTCACCGGAGTCCGAACCTCAGAAGCAGTCCCCCCCGGAGAATGCCCGGTTCTCAGACTTCGTCAGGGATATGGCCAAGGCTTTGGCCTTCCCTGCGGACCCCGAGGAGGAGCCTCGAGCCAAAGAGCTCGACGCCCTCCAGTATGACTCTCCCGCCAGGGAACACTTTACTGTACCGGTTCCTCCCATGCTGGAACGACTACTCTTCCGCATGTGGGAGAGTCCGGCCACCTCGCCGGTCCTGAGCAAGCGGGTCGATTCTATCTATCGAGTCCGCAAGAGCCCTGGCTTCCAAAAAGCACAGCTACCACACCATTCCATGGTAGTGGAATCGGCCATGCATCGTCTTAAGAGCCAGAAGATGCACTCCTCGGTGCCTCCTGGCAGGGAGGCCCGTAACCTGGATGGCCTTGGTAAGAAGTGTTTCCAGGGCTCTATGCTTGCGTGTCGTGTCCAGACCTACCAGCTATACATGGGCATATATCTCCGAGACCTGGCTAAAGAGCTAGCCGGATTCTCCGCTGGTTTGTCCGAGGAACCCTTGCGGAGGTTCCTGGCCTTGTCCACTGGCATTCGGGAATGCTCAAAATTCATATCCCGAGCAGCCTATGATGGCTTTGAAGCATCGGCTCGAGTGGCCGCAGCCGGCATCGGTGCCCGCCGACAGGCTTGGCTTCAGTCGTCTGACCTTGAGCCCTGGGTGCAGGACAAGTTGGTCGATGTCCCCTGCCGAGGCGAAAACCTCTTTGGCAAGCCCATGGCTGAAAAGGCTGCACAAATTGAGACGGAGACTCTCACCAGGACTAGGCTTTCTAGGAAGACCTCCGCCCCTTCCCAGAAAAAGAAGGGCTCGGGAAAGAAGTCCTTTTACCCGAGGAAGGCGGCTGCCTACAAACAATACCCCCATTATCAGGCCCCTGCAGCTCCCCAACAGGGCCAGCAGGCCAAGGGACGGGGTACCGGGTCCCGTAGGCAGCAAGCCCCCAAGCCTGCACCACCAGCCCCTGCTCAGCAGGGTGGGGGCTTTTGACTCCTTAAGCATAGCCTCTCCCCCCCCCCGCTGGTTCCTCCCAGCACCGGAGGCCGGCTGGTTCACTTCGCCCACAGGTGGTCCGACATCACCTCAGATGCCTGGGTGCTTCAGGTCGTGAGAGAGGGATATCTTCTCCACTTCCACCAGATCCCTCCCTCCTACTTTCCGGGAGAACCTCCACGACCCCCTCTGCACAGGGAACTACTCCTTCAGGAGTTAGCGGGTCTACTGCAGGAGCAGGCGGTGGAACCGGTGCCCCACCGCCTGAGAGGTCAAGGCTTTTATTCCAGGTACTTTCTAGTACCAAAGCGGACAGGAGGCCTCAGACCCATCCTGGACTTGCGCAACCTCAACAAGTTCCTTGTGCGGGAGAAGTTCAAGATGCTTACCCTTGGAATCCTTCTGCCCTACCTCCAGCAGGGAGATTGGCTATGCTCCTTGGATCTAAAGGATGCCTACACGCACATCCTCATCCACCCAAGCCACCGCCAATACCTAAGGTTTGTGGTGGCAGGAAATCATTACCAGTACAGAGTACTGCCCTTTGGCCTGTCCTCCGCACCGCGGTTCTTCACAAAATGCCTCGCGGTGGTGGCGGCCCATCTCCGGCTTCACGGCCTCTATGTCTTTCCGTACCTCGACGACTGGCTCATCAAAGCAGCGTCCGCCCCGGAGGTCACCAACGCCACACGCCGCACGGTGACTGTTCTGCAGCACTTGGGCTTTGTTATAAACTTCGCAAAGTCCACTTTGCTCCCCTCACAGGATCTCGAGTTCATCGGCGCAAGGCTGCACACTCCTCAGGCACGAGCGTTCCTACCGCTCGACGGGGCTCAACGGCTCATGGACCTAGCCGACCGTTTTCGCAGCCAGCCCCTGGTCTCCACCAGGCGCTTCCTGAGACTACTCGGCCATATGGCTTCCACCGTCCATGTGACCCCCAATGCCCGCCTGAATATGCGGCCTGCTCAATGGTGTCTCCGCAAGCAGTGGCAACAGGCCACAGGCGGCCTAGCGGACCTAGTGCGCGTCTCCGAGCCGCTGGCCTCGTCGCTTCAGTGGTGGCTTCATCGGCCGAACCTAGTGCTCGGCATGCCTTTTCAGCCACATCAGCCGGGCCGGGTGCTGACGACAGATGCATCCCTCCTGGGCTGGGGAGCACATTGCCAAGGGGCATGTACTCAGGGTCTCTGGAACGCGTGGGAGTCTGCTCAGCAGATCAACTTCCTGGAGCTCAGAGCGATCCGCTTGGCTCTCAAGGCCTTCTCCCACCTGACCTCTCGCCAGTCCGTCCTTGTCCAGACGGACAATCAAGTTGCCATGTTCTACGTGAACAAGCAGGGGGGCACGGGCTCCTTCCTTCTCTGTCAGGAAGCAAGGAAGCTCTGCTCTTGGGCCGTCAGTCACGGCATTCTTCTCAAGGCAGTTTATCTCCCAGGCCAAGAAAATTGCCTGGCGGACAAACTCAGCAGGATCCTCCAGCCGCACGAGTGGTGCCTGGATCCCTTGGTAGTTCAGAAGCTCTTTCTAAAGTGGGGCCTCCCCACGATGGATCTCTTTGCCAGTCCTCACAACCGGCAACTTCCTCGCTTCTGCTCTCGTCAGCCACACCCCCTTCGAGTTGCGGCAGACGCTTTCCTGCTCTCATGGTCGGGGAGCCTTCTGTACGCTTTCCCTCCCATCCCGCTAGTCTCCCGGACTCTTTTCAAGGTTCTCCGAGACAAAGCCTTCATGATCCTGGTGGCCCCTCGCTGGCCCAGACAGCCGTGGTTTCCACTCCTGCTGCAATTAGCGGTGGAGGATCCATTCCCTCTGGGGTTACAACCGGATCTCCTCACTCAGGATCAGGGGTCTCTGCTACACCCCAACCTCAGGTCTCTCAACCTAATGGCCTGGCTGCTGAGAGGGTAGTCCTTGCTCCCCTTCTCCTGCCGACAGAGGTGGAGGAGGTCGTCCTAGCTTCGCGACGACCTTCTACCCGAAAATGCTACGCCCTTAAATGGCGTCGTTTCTCCGTTTGGTGTACCCAACAGTCTCAGGATCCCTTCTCCTGCCCGGTGTCGGTGATCTTGCAGTACTTGCTCTACCTCTCTAATCTGGGACTTAAGTCCAACTCCGTCAAAGTTCACCTCAGTGCTCTTTCAGCACATCATGTGCCGGTGGACGGCAGACCTCTTTCCAGCGACCCTCTCGTAGCGAGGTTTCTCCGAGGTCTCCTCCTACTTAAACCACCTCTGCGCCCGCCAGCGCCTGACTGGGACCTGAATGTGGTTTTACAGCGGATCACCTGTCCGCCTTTTGAACCTATGGCTACCTGTTCTCTCCGTTTTCTTTCTTGGAAAACATTGTTCTTGATAGCCCTCACTTCCGCTAGACGCGTCAGTGAATTGCAGGCCCTCGTGTCTGATCCCCCTTACACTCGGTTCTACAAAAATAGGGTAGTCCTACGGACTCACCCAAAATTTCTTCCAAAAGTGGTCTCCCCTTTTCATATCAATCAGGAGGTGGTACTTCCAACCTTCTTTCCCAGACCACACTCCAGCCGAGCTGAAACGGTCCTCCATACCCTGGACTGTAGAAGGGCATTGAACTTCTACCTTGACCGTACGCGGGAGCACCGTAAAGCTGCTCAGCTTTTTGTGTCTTTTGACCCCAATAAATTGGGGCTCCCTGTCTCCAAGCGTACTCTGTCCATCTGGGTTGCGGACTGTATCTCTTGGGCTTATGGGGCAGCCGGACTCTCCTTGGACGGTCGAGTCACGGCTCATTGCGTTCGGGCAAAGGCCACGTCAGTGGCTTACCTCCGCTCTGTTCCGCTGGCAGACATCTGCCGGGCCGCTACTTGGTCTTCGAGCCAGACTTTTGCGGCCCATTACTGTCTCGAGAGGGAGTCCCGCAGGGACAGTGCTTTCGGACAGGCAGTCCTCCGTAATCTCTTTGAGGTCTGAGCAACTCCTCCCTCCATCCCGGATGTGGGCTACCGGTGGGTAATAATTCAGCGAAGATTCTTTCCTTCTGTGCTGCTGAGCTAGAGGGAGCTCATTTTTGTGCTTAGGGTCTCCGGTAGCCTTAAGCTTGGGAGTCCCATAAGTGAGGACTGACTTCCTGCTTGGTCCTGGAGAAAGCGTAGTTACTCACCTGTAACAGGTGTTCTCCAGGAGCAGCAGGAATCAGTCCTCACAACCCTCCCTCCTCCCCTTGGAGTTGCAATCGTCTGCTTTAGTTTTTTGCAAATTTTTATGCTGTCTTTTTTAGCTATGTCATCTGACTGGCTAAGATGGCACCCTTGGGCGGGAAGAGGACCGCGCATGCGCGCTGCAATTCCCAAAGGCTTTCTTTGAAAGCTGGGGAAAATTGCTCCGCGAGGGCTCCGTCGGCGCCGACGTCACCCATAAGTGAGGACTGATTCCTGCTGCTCCTGGAGAACACCTGTTACAGGTGAGTAACTACGCTATTTTCCTGCTGTGATTCATCTGTGTTTTTGCCATTCCTCAGTCCAACTATGCATACTTTAGTATTCTTTTGTTTGTCAGTAGCTGGTATGCATTGTTGATGGGGTGTGTCATAGGCATAGGGGGCTGAGGGAGGGGTGGGTGTTGGCTTTCTTGCAGAGGCCAATTGATCTTTAACGTGCCTCAATTCAAGTTTAAGTGCTTCTAATTGTTCACTAACAGTTATAAAAGAATTTGTGGCTTGTATCACTTGAGTTCTCTTAATAGAAATGCAAATTTGTGCCTCCTCAAGTTCTTTGGTCAATTGGCTACACTGAGAAGTCAGTTCAGAGTTTTCTTTTCTCATGCTAATGAGGCCCCTGGCCATGCCTTGGATGAAGAGGCATTTCCTTTTATTTGTTTTCTTTTTGAATTCTTGCTCATGGTTTAACATGTGTTTTTGAATATTATACCATGATGACTCAGGGAACTCCCCTTCAAATGGACCTCCTTTCTCTTACAGTATGAAATTAGAATTTCTGTAAGTTCTTTAAAATCAAATGCTTCCATGTTTGATACTGCAGAAAGGCTGTAGTTGGGCTATCTCAAATGTGTAACCTTAGAAGGAGGAATGCTAACTTAAAAAGTATTTCACACCTATTTAACTGGGTGGAAGTGTTATGGTGAAGTTATAGTAAGAAGGTTGTTAGTAGATTAACAGAATTGTATCAATTGCAGCCATCTTTAAGCCTGCTCTCACTAAGATAGTTACTGACAGGAGACAGAGAAATAGAAGTTAAAAGGGACAGGAGGTGATAGCTTTATCAGGAAAGATGTATATTGTATTCAATGAGGGAATATTTAACTGTGTAACTCTGTATTTTCTTAGCAGTTCAAATACTATAAAATCTGTAGCAAGCCTATACATAAAAATAAGACAATTGCAAGCCACTCTGTGTAATGTCCTTAAAATTCTAGATTCTTACAGAGCCTTTTGACAATAAAAATCCACCTTGTCTAACCCACAAAACAAAATTGTAAATGGTCACAAGGGCTATTGATTTTCCTGTCTCACTCTGTCTGAAATCTACTTAATGTATTATACAAAATTATTACTTACCCAACTGGAGATCTGCTGTGAAATCCCGGACGAGCCCCCATAAAGTGTAAGATGTGGTCCAGTTACTCTTCTGTAGGTCCTGGGTTCATTTCACTTCACAGACGCAGGAGGGTTTGTAATAAGACAAGCAAACAGGTGTGGCTTGGAGAAAGGTTTTTATGTAAAAATAGGCTTAATACATAGGTATTGAACAGAGATATATAGTGATTGTTACAGAGCTGTTTCAGTGTGCATCACTGAATCTGTGTGTGCATGTGTGAAGTGTGAGAGAGATAGAGGCCAGAACATGTGGGTCAGAGCCGCATGGTAGGCCAGAACATGTGGGTAGAGAGAGAGAGGGGGGGAGGGGTGAAGGGAGTTGAGTATCAGAGCCTCATGGTAGTGTCCAAACCTGTCCGATGAAGGAGAGAGAGAGAGAGAGACAGGAAGTGTGTCTATCCTTTATAGTGCCTCTCCAGCAGTTCCCCTTGAGGTCTGCTATTGTCTTTGGCCACTCCCTTTAAGGTCTGCTATTCTTGATTTAGCAAAGAGGGGCTGCAGCCAGGTCCTAGAGAGTGACGTCACCCAGGGGTCAGAGTTTAGACTGAATTAAACAGAGTCCATAGCTGCATGAAATGTATGCTGACAAGGGCCTGGACGCCCCGGTGCAGACATGGCCCACGGAGGGGCTACTTTATGTGTTTCCCCCATGGGCACTCATAGGCAGGATCGTTCAGAGGATTGAGGCACACAGGGGGTTGGTCGTCCCAAACGCCTCAGATTGGCCAAGATGCCCATGGTATACTGACCTGGTGCGGCTCCTGGCAGATCGGCCATGGCGGCTTCCAACACGAGACAACCTCTTAACCCAGGGACCGGTACGGATGTCTCGGGTGGATCGATTCTCGCTTACAGCATGGCTCTTGAAAGGACGAGGTTGAGAAAAAGATGGTACTCTGGATCAGTGATCGCGACCTTGCTGAAGGCTAGGAAAAGGTCGACCTCCCTTTCGTATGTCCGAGTGTGGCGTATATTTGAGGTGTGGTGTGACGATCACCAGCATCGACCTTCCACGGTATCCCTACTGGACATTTAGCCCTTTTGCAAGCAGACTTTGAGAAGGGGTTAGCCGTCAGTTCCCTATGGGTGCAGCTAGTGCGATTTCCTGTTATCGAGGTAAGGTCCAGGGAGTATCGTTGGGTACTCACCCAGATGTGGTACGCTTCTTGAAGGCGGTGGGTCACCTCAGGCTGCCTCGGACATCAGTGATCACGCCCTGGGATCTCAATTTGGTTCTAACAGCGCTGATAGGAGAGTCCTTTGAGCCGTTGGGCTGGGCTTCTCTGAAGGATTTGACCCTCGAGACAGTGTTGCTCGTGGCAATTTGCTTGCTGCAAAGGATTTCAGAGCTTCAGGCCCTATTTTGCCAGCCTTTACTTTCCATTTCAAAGGAGAAGGTTGTCCTTCGGACAGTACCTTCCTTTTTGCCTAAGGTGGTTTCGACTTTTCACATAAACCAGTTTGTCTTCCTTCCAGTGCTGGGGTGTGTGGGAGAGGGAGACTCTGATGCGCGGTTGCGCCTTTTAGAGGTGCGTAGAGTTCTGCAGTGGTATTTGAAAAAAAGAGAAGCGTTCCACAGATCGGACCGACTGTTTGTGTTGTTTGGAGGTCCGTGCAAAGGAGAGGCAGCAGCCAAGGCCTCCATCTCCAGATGAATTATTTATTTATTTAAAACCTTTTATATACCGTCTTCCTTATCGTTCCTCCAGTTTAGTCCTCAACCTCTGGGTAGTGAACCTCCTCCTGAAGCTTGGAGACTGGGCATGTCAAAACCTCATGACATCACTGGATATAGCCTGCTGGTCTCTCCCATCAGCCCCCAGTGTGTCCAGTCTCCATGCAGCAGGAGGACGTAGTGAGCCTAGCTTCTGGGCTCACTTGGGGGAACAGATAAGGAGCATTTAGTGTGACAAATTCTATTCTGATTTTACTTTTAATTTTACTTTTAATTCAGTTACCTTTGGTTAATTGGCAATCAGGGATTAGTTCCCTTTAGTTGTTAGGAGCAAATTTCCTTATATTTACAGTAATTTTAAATTTGAGCCTGGCTCTTTAAATTAGTAGCAGCTCTCGCCTTCCCTCCTTGTCAGTTATTTTCACTTGCTGCAGGTATTCGCCGGTGCGGATTTCTCTCCCTTGACGGTACGGGAGAGAGTTCCGGGACCCGTACAGCCACACTGAAGCTGTGTGAGACGGAGCCTCTCCGTTGCTGCGGGATTTTACTTTTACTCTGTGGAACCAGCTGAGCGGTCCTCGCCGTGGCTGCCGGGCGCAGCAGTGCGGCTTGAGGATCGGATGAATTCAAGGCAGTAGGAGCAGGCTGCGTGGCTTTCAGCCCTGCAGGTAAGGCCTTCGGGCTCGGTCGGTCTGCTGAGACCTCCTTTTTGCAGTGGCTGTTGTTCTTGGTGCCAAAATTCGTTGGGAAAGGGGCGGCCATTTTCTCTTTAGGTATTTGGACCGGGTGGCAGGAGTTGCAGCGAGCTGCCTGTGTGAGGAAGACGACAGGCAGAATAGCTAGATTTTTAGGTCTAGTGTTTCTTTCTTTTGTTTGTAGGTTTTTTGAGGCTCAGGGGGGTTCCTCAGCCTTAAGGGGGCTGTTGTCAGTCCTCTTTATTTTTAAGTTTTTTCTTAGTTTTATAGGACAGCAGTTTTGGCATTGATCTCTGATGCCACATGTTTTCTCCCTCCTAATCATGACTCTGAGGAGCATCTGTTAAGTCCTGGGAAATTAGGCAAATTGCCAGCTTTTAGGTTCTTCAAGAGCAGAGCCCTAACTTGTAGTTGGAAGGTGGGACAGGCTGGAAGTGTGCTTGTGTGTATTCTGTAGTGAAAGTTGCCCAAACGCCTGTGGTTTCACAGGGACAGGTTTAGGAAACCTTAGGATATAAAAAAATATATAATAATAATAATAACAGTTAAACTGTCAACCAAGAAGTGCCTGTGCTACGGTCTATGACCACCAGAGGGCAGCTGGTACACTTGGTGCCTTTCTGTGACCGTGTATATGCAGCCATCATCAGATTGATCTCTGCAAGTCAGGGAAGAAATAACCACAGGGCTCTCAGAGGTTAGTGACTAAACAAGCAACTGTAATGTTCTGCAAATCAAGATTATATGACCAAGATTTAAAGCTCTGTATCTTTTGTCAGGCTCTGGTGCCCTAAAGGCCACCGGATGGCAGCGCTGCTCATGAATCACATTTAGTATTCAGTGCCCCCATCCCTGGGGGGGGGGTTTAAAATACAAAATTGTATTCCTCATCAGGTTCACACAGGCAGCAACCTCTAAGACCTCCACTTGCAAGGTTGTCGGTGTATCCCACTGCTATTTCTGACTGCAGGAAGGCCGGGGGCTGTGTGTTTCATAGCTCCACTTAGCATGCCCTTCCCAGGAAATTCTCATCTATTTCTAGAGCCTGTGCTGTCTGAGCAGGGCTTTAAGCACTTAGCAGGGGCACTGACCCATCTGTGCCATCTTGTTAAAGGCTGAGGGTGAAGAGAAAGACGTCTAGGTAGCACAATCTGGGGCTTAGCGCTCCAGGGCACTGGAAGGTTTCATAGCGGAAGTCAATACTCTGTGTATGCTCCATGCATTCAGCCTATGTTCAAGCGTGCTCACTGCACTGTGTTTGGGTGACAGGTGCTGGGTCACCCGTATATGTAGATGTGCATTTTGTATGTGCTCACAATTGCTTAGGCATGATTTTTGGGTGCACTCTTTGCAGAGTGAGACTGCATTTCTTTGCTCGGACTGTATTATCAGGCTAAGGTAATTTCTCCAGTAATGGGGGGATGTCGATTGTAATAAATTGTGTGAGGTCCTCATGGTGTTACATGGGTTTGGAGATGCAGTCGTGGGATCTACTGTGGAGTGAGTCATCCGGAGGAGCTACAGTGTCACAGTCACCAGTTTCCCTTTCTCTTTGGGCTTTGCTCCCAGATCCTAGCCCCTCTTTCTCTCTGATGTCCAGGACGCAAGGTCCCCGGCCCACTGGACAATCTATTCTCAGCCTTTTCTCAATGCTGGCAGAAGGACTGGGAGAGCGAGAAAGGAAGACCAGGAACCAGCACCAGCTCTGATGTCTCTCCACTGCCAATGTTTGCTACGGTCACATATTCACAGTCAGTTATTTGAGTATACTGATTGCCTACAGGTCAGGGTGGCATACAGTCGATTACGGTATTTCTATTTCCCTTGTCCCTGAAGGGCTCACAATTTATGTTTTGGTACCTGAGGCAGAGGGTTAAGTCACTTAACAAAGGCCAGAAGGACCACCTGTGGGACCAGAAACCCCAGTTTTTATGGCCCAAGGTTAGTGGTCTCAATTGGAATTCAAACCTTTGGTCCTCTGGCAACTTGCCTCAACCACTGGGCCGCACTGCTCAGTGTGAGCTAGCCACAGAGCCATAGGGCCAGGCGCAGCCTGTTACTTCCAAGGCAGAGACGTTGGGGAGGTTCCGTTCATAAGGATACGAGAAATGCCATACTGGGTCAGACCAAGCTCTTTCAGGTCCAGAATCCTGTTTCTTAGGGTAGCCAATCCAGGTCTTAAGGACCTGGCTGGTTTCCAAAAAGACGAATAAGCTACTCAATGCTTGTATCGGGGCAAGCAGTGGATTCATGTATGCTCATATTTTAAGGGTTCCATTGCATGTACAACAGATGTGACACTCTGTTGGGTTGTGTGCCTTGTAGAACATCTTGAATTGGTGAAAGTTGGTATAAAAAATATATATACAATTTTCCAGCTTCTCTCTAATAAAAGGTTATGGACCTTTCTCCAGGACCAAGCAGGAAGTCAGTCCTCACATATGGGTGTCATCGACGCCGATGTAGCCCCAGCGGAGCATTTCCCCAGCTTTCCATGAAAGCTTTTGGGAATGCAGGCACGCATGCGCGGTTCCCTTCCCGCCTAAAGGTGCTATCTTACTTCATTCTCTCTTTTTCCGAGAAGCCCATCGGACGTGTGTCCTGTCATTCCGGATAAAAGTTAGATTTTTTTGGCGATTCTCACTATTTTTTTCTTCTCCGGTTCGACGCCGGTTCCCCTCCTGCCGGGTTCGGTACACCGGTATCGAGCCCGTTTCTTCTTTTTCGGTTTTGCCCTTCGTGGCTGGCATTCGCGCCTTTTTTTGCTTTTTCCCTGGAAGGCCGGTCCTTTGACCTCGCGGGGACTCTTTTTTCCCCGATGGCTTCCAGCGGTTTTAAAAAGTGTGATCGGTGTAAGAAGTTGATGTCTCTCACCGACACACATGACTGCTGCCTTCGGTGCCTCGGTCCTGATCACGACCCTAAGACGTGTGGACCATGTGGGAAGATGTCTTCCAAGGCACTGCGAAGTCGCCAGCAGCAGAAAGAAAGGCTTTTCTCTGACTCAGCCTCCGGCCGGGCCCGGACTTCGTCTGAAGCCTCGACATCTCGGGATTCGGATCCCGAGCGCCGTCGTGGCTCCTCAGACAGAGGGTCCCCCAACCGGGAACGAAAGAGGAAGAAGCGGCTCGTGAGGGCGTCGTCGGAAGAGGTCCCTGGCTCCTCGAGGGCCAGGTCTAAGACCCCCGACCGTCGCCCCGGGCCCGTGGAACAAGAGAAGCCTGCCAAAGTTCCTCGCGTGGAGCCGGAGTCTGCTGGACACGTAAGCCCTGTAGTCCTCGAGGACTCTCCTCCCAAAGAGCCGCCGCCGGGGCCCGAGTCGGTGGCTGCTGCGTCTCCCGAGCTGAGTCTCAGGATGACAGCCTTGGAGTGCAGATTGTCTGCCTTCATGGAGCAGCAGCGGGCACTGATGGCCAGCCTGTCTGGCGCATCTGCCCCGACCACTGGGACATCGATGTCGAAGTCGACCCCGGAGACTGAGCCGATACTCGAGACCATAATGGCTCGAGGTCGACCTCGGTCGCGGTCTCCCTCGACCTCCCGTTCGGGACCGAGGGCGTCGACGCCGGTGCCTCCGGCATCGGGGCGGGTGTTCCCGAGCCCCGCGGGGTCGGACCCTGACCCTTCGTCGGACGAGTCCGCCTGGGAGACGGAGGATGAGGAGTCCCCTGACACATTCAAGATTCGGTGCGTCCGGTCAGACTCACCGCAGTCTGAACCCCGGAGTAGATCCCCTCCGGAGGATACCCGGTTCTCGGAGTTTGTGGGATATGGCCACCGCGTTGGCTATCCCGGCGGACCCCGAGGAAGAGCCTCGAGCCGAGGAGCTCGAGGCCCTGCAGTGTGACTCTCCTCTGAAGGAGGCCTTTACTGTCCCGGTTCCTCCGATGCTGGAACGGCTCCTCTTCCGCATGTGGGAGACACCGGCCTCGGCGCCAGTTTTAAGCAAGCGAGTCAATTAGATCTATCAACTCCGGAAGAGCCCTGGCTTTCAGAAGGTGCAGCTACCCCACCACTCCATGGTTGTGGAATCAGCCATGCATTGCCTGAAGAGTCAGAAGATGCACGCTGCGGTGCCCCCCGGCAGGGAGGCCCGGAACCTCGATGGTGTCGGTAGAAAGTGCTTCCAGGGCTCGATGCTTGTTTGCTGTGTCCAGTCTTACCAGCTGTACATGGGCATGTACTTGCGAGACCTGGCCAAGGAATTGGCCGGGTTCTCTGCTGGTCTCTCCGGGGAGCCCTTGCAGAGATTCAAGTCCTTGTCTTCGGGGATTCGGGACTGCTCCAAGTTTATGTCCCACGCCGCCTACGATGGCTTCGAGGCTACGGCTCGAGTGGCGGCAGCCGGCATCGCGGCTCGACGCCAGGCATGGCTGCAGTCATCGGACCTCGAGCCGTGGGTTCAGGACAAGTTGGTCGATGTTCCTTGCCGAGGTGAGAACCTTTTTGGCAAGCCCATGGCCGAGAAGGCCACACAGCTCGAGACAGAGCACCTTACAAGAACAAGGCTCTCTAGAAAGACCTCTGCCCCTTCTCACAAAAAGAAGGGCTCGGGTAAGAAGCCCTTTTACCCGAGGAAGGGCACTGCCTACAAACAGTACCCACAATATCAGGCTGCCTACAAACAGTACCCACAATATCAGGCAGGGTAATGGGCCCCGTAGGCAGAGGACCCCCAAGCCTCCGGCCCCTGCTCCCACTCAGCAGGGTGGGGGTTTTTGACTCCTTCAGCATAGCCTCTCCGTCCCTGCTCTCCCAACCCTGCACAGGGGGCCGCCGCCTCGCTCTGTTTGCCCACCAGTGGCCACTCATCACTGGAGACAGTTGGGTGTTAAGCATAGTCCAAAAGGGCTATGCACTACACTTCCAGCAACTGCCTCCTCCATACTTTCCAGGGGAGCCTCCAAGGCCTCCCCTGCACACAGATCTTCTCCTTCAGGAGCTCCAAGGTCTGTTGGTAGACAGAGCGGTGGAGCCTGTGCCTCCCCCCTTGCAAGGTCAAGGGTTCTACTCCAGGTATTTCCTGGTACCCAAGAGAACCGGTGGTCTTCGACCTATTCTGGATCTCCGAAACCTCAACAAGTTCCTGGAGAAGGAAAAGTTCAAGATGCTTACTCTTGGAACACTTCTGCCCTACCTCCAGCAGGGAGATTGGCTATGCTCCTTAGATCTAAAGGATGCGTATACCCACATCCTCATTCATCCAGACCACAGAAGGTACCTCAGGTTCATTGTGGGAGGAAACCATTATGAGTACAGAGTACTGCCTTTTGGCCTCACCTCCGCTCCCAGGGTCTTTACCAAATGCCTGGCAGTGGTGGCAGCCTGCCTGAGAAATCAGGGAATCTTTGTCTTCCCCTATCTGGACGATTGGCTCAACAGGGGTCAGACATGCCAGGAGGCCAGACAAGCCACCCTCAGAACTATTGCTCTTCTGCAAAGCTTGGGGTTTGTAATAAACTTCGCAAAGTCCACTTTGCTCCCCTCCCAGAACTTGGAGTTCATAGGGGCGAGGTTGAACTCTCTGCTGGCAAAGGCATACTTGCCAGAAGACAGAGCCCAGAGACTAATAAACTTAGCAAACCAGTTTCGCAGCAGGTCACTGGTCTCCGCCAGACTCTGCCTGAGACTTCTTGGCCACATGGCTTCGACAGTACATGTGACCCCCAATGCCAGGCTCCACATGAGGCCTGCACAGTGGTGCCTGCGGACTCAGTGGTCACAGGCCACAGGCAACCTCAAAGACAGGATAAAGGTGTCCAGACACTTGCTGCACTCCCTCACATGGTGGCTACACCCACCCAATCTGTTGAAAGGGGTACCTTTTCAGGGTCCTCCGTTCACAGTGGTCTTGACGACGGATGCCTCCTTGCAAGGCTGGGGAGCTCATTGTCTAGGCAAGTGCACCGAGGGCCTATGGTCTCCCTGGGAATCTGGACAGCAAATCAATCTTCTGGAACTCAGAGCTATTCGGCTAGCCCTCAGGGCTTTTTCTCAAACCCTGACTCATCAGTCTGTCCTAGTTCAAACAGACAACCAGGTAGCCATGTTCTACGTGAACAAACAGGGCGGAACTGGGTCCAGGCTCCTCTGTCAGGAGGCTCAGGACCTTTGCTTGTTTGCTCTCAGACACAACATGCTCCTCCAAGCAGCGTATCTACCTGGCCAGGAGAACTACCTGGCGGCCAGGTTGAGCAGGATTCTGCAACCCCACGAGTGGCAGCTCCTCCCACTTCCTGTTTGGCTCTTGTGGTGAGGAGACCTGTTCTGAAGAGCTCCTGCTAGGGAGGAGGTCCTGTTTCCTACCTGTGGTTGGATGTCGGGCCCTGGGCCACCTCCAGCAGGAGAGGCCCAGGCCCAGAGGCCTGCCAAGCCTGGTGGGCCTCCTTCACTGAACCTGGATGGGGGAACAAGCAGTATGGAACAGCCGGCGCCCCGGGTGGGGGACCCCCCAGGTAGGACTGGGCCTGGCCAGGGAGGAGGGACCCACAGGTATGGAGGTTTGGGCCCGTTACCCCAGGGAGGAGGCTCCTGTCTCCTCCCCAGGCAGGGTGTGGAGGCTGGGTGGCAGAAGGGAGAGGCCCTGGGGAGACCCTGGAGGACCGAGCAGTATAGTGCTGAAGGTGGCGGGTTCCCCCCTCCGCCTCGGGTCCTGGAGGAGGCCTCTACCTCCTCCAGTGAGGATGAGGAGGAGGGGTTGGGCCTGCCTTCCTACCAGCAGCCAGCTAGGGCCCCTGATGCAATTGTGGCGGCGGTGCGGCGGCTTCAGGGTCTCCAGGAGGAGGCGGCCCAGCTGCGAGCCCAGCTCTCCCACCTGGAGAGCCTGCAGGCCACCATTCCCGGGGAGGAATGGGTGGCCTATTCCACCTATAGAAAGGGGGTGAAGCGGGCCTTAAAGGGCAAATACCAGGACATCGTTTACCTCAAACAACAGGGTTGTGGGTCCCTCGCAGAGATCTATTATAACTCGGATAGGTGGAATACTGGTGTAGCTGCAGTCCAGGGGGGGCCCCCGGGGGTAGGTAGGCTGGTCAGCTCGAAAAAGTCTGGTTATCTGCCCTATCCCTGCCAGGGTGAAGAACACAGAACGCAAACACAATTCCAGACTGCTGCTTTCTCTGAATTCAGTGCTGCTTACCTGCAGCCGGTGGCCGATCCAGGAAGACTGGCTGTCCCATCCCCGAGTGTTGAAGGTGTGGTATCCGGCCCGTTGCCTGTCTCGGGGCACGATGGATCTTGGAAGTTTGGGGATGGGGTCCCAGCCCGCCCTGCCTCACTGGCGTCGGGAAAAATGACAGCCGCACAGCCCATCCCGCAGCGGCACTTGGTTCCATGTAACGCTGATCAGGGCACGGAGCAGGGGTTCGGTGGGGCTGATCTCTCTCATTTGCGGGCAGTTTCGGATCGTTTTCCTGCTGTTCTGACATCGGGGTGTGCTGCAGAAATCCTCAAAGATGGCCGCCGGAGAGTATGCTGTGACGTCACCACAGCTGAGAGGTTTGCCCCGTTGAAGATAGTGTCGGCAGGGCATTCCCCAGCCCGATCCCGTACCAAAGATGGCCGCCGTACAGCAGATGATGTCACTTCCGGGTCTTCCCGGAAGTGTGAAGACGGCTGCGGTCCTGCATCTGCCCTACAGAACGAGCATCAGCGGCGGTCTGCAGAGGCTCTGATTGCTCTCCCCCGACATTCTGAAGATGGCAGCTTCGCTCCGGTCGGGGATTCCCTGCAGGATGTTTTCCCTCAGCGTCGTGGATCCGTGGATTCTGCGCCGGCTACCAGAAAGCAGAAAGCTTCAGGAGAAGGAACCTGGGAGGGGGGGGCTGTTGGGAGCATTGATTCCCCTGTCCTGGCTGCTCTTCCAGCCCCTCGACGGCTGCAGGATGACCGCCCGTCGTTTCCAGGGGCGGCTGTCTGGCGCCGGAGGGGTGCTGGGGGGGGGGAGGAGCAGAACAGGGGCTGTTTTTCTTTTTCTGCAGCCCCTGGGGGGGGCCGAAAGATTGCTAGTCCGCTGCCTTTGCGACCTGGGACCACGGAGCGGGATGTGCAGCTGTCCGTCCTGTCTACTACGGGGGCCGAGGAAGGCCTGGCTCGCAGGGGGGCGTCCGCCCTTCCTGCTGGAGCCTTGGCTACCGGCCAGGTGGCTCTGGACCCATGTGCCACGTCTGGCACCGACAACCAGGTAGGACCTGAGAGGGACAAGGGGCAGGGGGGTGGAGGTGTGGGGGATGTTCTGGGTGGGGGATCTGCCCTGTTGTCTCGGGCAGGTCCTGCCTTATTGTCGGTAGCCGTAAAGGGGGTAGCGGACGGTGGGTTAGGGGAAGGGCGGATGGAGGAGAGGGGGGAGCGGACGACTGGTCATATAGTGGGGAAGGAGGTAGTGGCTGATTTGAAACAAGGGAAGGATTTGTTCTCAGTAGGGTCAGGGGGGGCGGTGGTCCCTCTTGATCCCGGGAATAAAGGGGAGCGGGGTCCATCCCCGGTAGTGGTGGCCGAGACCCAGGAGCCTTGCGCTGGGTTGGGAACGCGGGAAGGAGGTTTGGGGGAGCCTTCCGGTCCCCTGGGTGTCACCGAGAACCAGGTTTGTGATGCCCTGCGATTGGCCTTGGAGACCCCGTCGGGCCCCCCTGGGGCTTTTGCTGCCTTTCAGCAGATGGAGGTGGCGGCAGGGGGTGATCCAGGGGTTCTCGGTGGCACCCAGGGATCCGGGAAGGATAGCATTCCAGATTCGGTTTTGGCAGAGATGATCTTGCCCAGTTCTCAGGTCGCCCCGGGTGCGGAGACTATGGATCCTGCAGACCAGCAGCAGGACCCCCCGCAGGTAGCAGCAGGGGAAGGCCAAGGTAGGCAGGGGTTGGGGGCTGGGGGGTCGGCTTCCCCCCCCCCGTACCTTTGCGGAGGCTCTGAGGGGGTCGGGCACCACTCCGGGGAAGTCGGGTGAAGGTGGGGGGAGGGGGAACTCCCAGGGGAATGGCCCCGCAGGAGGGGGAGGAGGTGGGGGAGGGTTCCAAAGAGGGGTAGGGGGTGAGGTCCGACGGCGCAACGTGGCGCAGATCCGATGGGCTGGGGAGGGGTCCCCTCCAGCCAGGGAACAGGTCTTGAGGATGGTCCTTGGGCTGGGGTTTCTCCCAGGAGATCTCTACGCCTTTATCCACATGAACAACACCATTGAATATGATGTTAGTTTCATGCTGAGACGGGGGCTGGAGATTTTCTGGGACCGATACCAGCAGCAGAGGGGGCAGGGAGGGTGGGCTGACTTTCGTGTTGTGCCTATCTCTCGCCAGGGGACGGTACCTGTGACCATCCTATCCAGGAATGAGTCGCTCCCAGGGCAGGACATCCAGTTTTGGTTGTCGCGCCATGCGGTGCTCCTCGCACCCCTGGTTAAGGGCGCTGGGCCCCTAGGGGTGTGGGACGGGTCGTGGAAGGGTAGGATCCGTTTGCGTGAGGTGGGAAACGTGGTGCAGCACGTGCCCTCGGCCGGTTTTCTCGGTCGGGATCGCATCTTGTGCTATTACCCCGGGCAACCCCGCGAGTGTCACCGCTGTGGCTCATTTCGCCATTTGAGCATGAACTGTCCCGAGCAGGTCTGCACTCGTTGTGGTGGAAGGGGTCACGCCTCGGCCGGGTGTTTGCTTATTCGGTGTAACCTTTGTGGGGAGTTGGGCCACCCCTTTGCCCGCTGCCCCTCCGCATCACACAATGGACCGGGGGGGATGCCGTCACTCCACCTCGGGCTCCTGTGCGGGAGGAGGCTATGGAGGCCCCTCTCCCTCAGGAGGAGACCGGGGGCCCTAGTGCGGAGGAGTCCATCGAGCCGAGGGAGCCACCAGGGGGAGGGGATTCGGGTAGGAAGGAGGAGAGGGTTGATGTGGTGGAGGTTAATGTAGCACGACAGGATAGTGGGTTGAGGGTGGTGCCACCTGAGGAATGGACTACGGTCCCTTCCAAGGGTGGCAAGTCCAAAAGGAAGAAACGGGAGACATCCCCGTTGCTGGATGCAGAGCCCGTGTTGGACATCAACCGTTTCGTCTTTTTGGCCGCTGATGCGGCTGAGGCGGATGAGGGCTTGCCTGTGGAAACAGGGCTTCCTGTGCGGCGCTCGGAGCGGTTAGCGGCGGGGGCGGCCCCTCTTCCTCAGCGGCGACCTTCAAAGGTGCAGAAGGCGCGCCGCAGTCAGGGTCCTCCAATCAAGGGGGATACTGGCGCCCGACGGGTGAGGGAGGATGGCCTTGTACCCCCGCAGTTGGGTTCGGGGCCTTCGCAGGAGCCCCCTGCTGACCCGGCCGCCCTGGCCTCCCCCGCGGGGGTGGGCACTGTCGTATTGTCTCAGTCTTTGTCCGGGGAGGGGGGGGCTGCACAGGTGGTGGACCCCACGGAGGAGGTCATTCCTCCGACCCCTGACCCGTTTGTACCTCCTCCTCCGGTAGGGGCTGGGCCTGCCCTCGCGACAGCTTTGCCTGGTGGTCCCGGGGGCGCCAGCACCTCCTGGGGTGACAGGGTCGAGCGGGAGGAGGAGGAGATCCTCGAGGTGGTCGATGTGGACCAGGAGGAGTTGTTTGAGCTCGCGGGCCTGTCCTGCAAGCGGGATTCTGGGGATCCCGGGGTTGGTGAGAAGAGGAGGAAAGGGTCACTGCACTCGAAATAGGCATGGCGTGCACTCCTGCGTTCTCGTGCGCCACCATCAACGTGGCCAGCATTTTCTCAGACCAGGCGCGGGCTATGGCCTATGATTTTCTTTCTACGAGTGGGCTGGATGTCATCTTCTTGCAGGAGACCAGGCTCACCTCGCTCGCTAGCCTTCATCAGGCGAAGCGAGAGTGGAGGTGGGGCCCTTCGTACTGGTCCCTTGCGGCACAGCCCTACGCAGGAGTGGCGGTTTTGTTCACGTCTAACCGATTTCAGGTGCAGTACGTGTGGGAACTGGAGCAGGGCCGGTGTTTGCTCTTAGACGGCTACTGCGGGCCTCATCGGTTTCGTTTCGTGGTGGTCTATGGCCCCCAGTCTAAGTTGGCGCGGAAGACCCTTTTCGGGGTTATCCGCCCCTACTTACACACCTCCCGTTTGGTGGTCCTTGCCGGGGATTTCAACACCACCACCTTTTTGCAGGACCGAGGGGGGGAGCGTTGCCCACCTAGTTACGAGGGCCTCTTTTTGGCCGAGATGACCCGGACGGCTGACCTGGTGGATGTTTTCCACCAGGCCTTTCCACGGTCGCCGGGTTTCACCTACTACCATGGGACCTGCAGGAGTCGTATCGATCGGATATATGTGAGTGCCCGGGTGGAGTGTTCCCCTCCGCAGTTGCAGGCGGTTGACTTTTCGGACCACCGCGTCCTCTCTGTGTCCTTCCTGGCCAACCATGAGGAGCTTAGCAGGGGTCCTGGCCTGTGGCGACTGAATGTGCAGTTGTTGGCAACATCAGAGGTGGTCCAGGAGTTCTTGGCCTTTCTCGCAGACCAGGAGACCCTGCTGAGTGTTTTTCCTTCCCGTGGCGCCTGGTGGGATGAGGTGAAGACGCGTGCCCGACAACTCTTCCGTTCCCGGGGTACCTCCATGGCTCGATCCCGCTACCTCACTTACACTGTCCTCCGGAGGTCGCTGGATCGTTTGGTATCCCGAGGGGCAGCTCGGGAGGAGGTTGAAGAGGTGCGCGTCCAGCTCCGTGGCCTGCTTTACGATCGCCATGCCTCCCTATGCTTCGAGGGGGCGGCCGGTGGGGGCGCCACTCCAGACCCTTTCCGGACTTGCAGGGAGAGGGTTCAGCGTCGGGAGGTCATGGCCCTGCGGGGCGAGGACGGTACCATTCATACCTCCCAGGAGGACCTTTTGCGGATGGTGGGGGAATACTTCTCGGACCTGTTTGGGGATCGCCCCGTGGACCTCACCCATATTCGAACGTACCTGGGCCTTCCCCCGGTGTATTCGGCTGTGGTCCAGGCACAGGTTGATGCACTCGCTGCACCGATTCAGCAGGTGGAGGTGGAGAGGGCGATTCGTGCCATGCCGTTGGGGAAGGTGCCTGGGCGCGATGGGCTCCCTGTGGAGTTCTATCGCACTTTCATTGCCCAGCTGGCCCCCTTCCTGACCTCCCTGTTTCAGGAGATCATGGACACGGGGTATCTCCCGCGGTCATTTCGCGAGTCTGTCCTGCTGCTGCTCTCCAAGGGGAAGGACGATAGCTCCTTGGACTTCTGGCGGCCGCTCTCTCTTCTGAACGCGGACCGGAAGATCCTGGCCAAGTGTTTGGCCAACCGACTGGTGGAGGTATCGGGCGATTTGCTGTCCCCTTCCCAGTATTGTTCCGTTCGGGGGAGAGGGGTTCTGGACGCTGTCGCCACAGTCCGGGAGATGGTGGAAAGAGGCCGGTCGCTCCAACGGGACCACTGGTTGGTCTCCTTGGATCAGTCCAAGGCCTTTGATCGAGTCAGTCACCGGTACCTGTGGGTGGTGCTCCAGCACTTCGGCCTCCCCGCAGGTTTCCTCTTCGTCGTGCAGGCGCTGTACCGAGGGGGGGTGAGCTTCCCGTTTATTAACGGGTGGCTCGGACGGCCTTTTGGTGTCGCCTCGGGGGTGCGGCAGGGGTGCCCTTTGAGCCCCCTGCTGTATGTTTTCTCCCTCGACCCCTTCCTCCGGAGATTGTCCTCAGGTGGGTTGCGGGGCCTGGAGGCGCCCGGTGCGCCCCCGGTGTCCGTCGTTGCTTACGCTGACGACATCTCAGTTTACGTGGACGGCACTGATGGGGTAGAGGCCCTGCGGGAGGCCGTGGAGGAGTACTCGGAGGTAGCCCACTCTGTTGTCAACCACAGCAAGTGCCAGACGCTGTGGTTGGGCCCCTCGGAGGCCTCCCCGCCTTCCTGCGCCCCCTTTCCTCCTCCCGTGGGGGAGGTCCGCGTTTTGGGCCTCGTCTTCGGGTCGGAGGACTGTGCGGAGTCCAATTGGGACCGTTGTCTCGAGACTGCACGGTGTCGGGTGCTGCGGTGGAGGGGGTGGAGGTGTACGTACGAGGAGAAGATCAAACTCCTCGGGACGTTTCTGCTTCCTCTCTTTCTGCACGTAGCCACGGTCTTCGTCCTTCCGTTGTCCCGTCAGGCGTCTGTCTGTGCCGTCTTTTTCTGTTTTCTGTGGGGTAACCGCTTGAACCCTGTCCAGCGCAACATCGTCTGCCTGGATCGGGCAGAGGGTGGTTTGGGTATGTTGCACCCCCTTGTTTTCCTGTCAGTCTTGTCTATGGCGTTTCACTTAGGTAGGATGAGGGAAGGGGGTGGGGTTTGGTGGGTGGCCTCCTATCGGGAATGGTTCTCCCGCTTCTGGGAGCAGTGGGAGGGGGAGTCCTCGGTCCCACGTGTGCGCCGGAGAGGGGAACAGGCCCCATCGTACGTATTTGTGATGGTGGGGCTCATTCGGCGGTGGGGGGTGACCGACCCGCTCGCCCAGTCCTTGGGGCGGAAAGGATTATACCGGATGGTACTCACCTCTCACTATCAACCACGGTGGGCCCTGCGGGACTGTCCGGCGGATGTGATGCAGCGGGGCCTTCGGCTGTTGAACTCCCCTCGGCTACCGAAGAAGGTTCGGGATGTAGCCTGGTTGTCTTTCCACGGGCGTTTGTACGTGAGGGATAACCTCAAGTACAGGTCACAGGCCGAGCGGGTCTGTCCGAGGGCCGGGTGTGAGGGGCAGGCGGAGACCATGGACCATTTCCTCCGGCAGTGCCCCTTCAACGTGGAGGCCTGCCGGTTGGTGTCCGCTGCTCTTCACCTGCGCGACCTTTCCCTCCTCACGTATGCGGAGTGAGTGTACGGGGCCTGGTCCTTTCCTCTAAGGCAGGACTCCGGGACCCTCTACCTCGTCATGGCCGTGGTACGCTACCACCTGTGGCAAGCGCGCTGTCATGTCTCGACCCGGGGGTTGGTCCTGCCCCTCGACGAGGTGGTGCGGGACATTCTGGAGGAAGTGTCCAGCATGGCGCAACGTGAAAGGAGGGTGGTGGAGGCTCATCGTTGGGAGCGTTTGTGGCGTCACCTCACCCTTCGCCCCCCGTGAGGGGGAGGGGTTCCCTGGGGTTTTTATCCCTGGCTCCCTGGGGGGAGGGGTGTGATAGGAGGGGTTAGTTTTTCCCTTCCCTGGGGTTTCCTTCTCATTATGATTTTGGGATGTTTTCCTCCTGGGAGGGGAGGGGTGGGGGGGGTGAGCTGGGGCCCCATAAGGGGTTGTGACCAGTTGTCCGCTTTCCCTTTCTCCTTAGAGGGTGGCCGTCCCAATATTTTTGTTTTCCGTGTTTGTTTGTTCTTTTTGTGTTCTGGGCATCCCGCTCCGTTGTCTGGAGTGCAGGGCAGTACAAGGGTTTTGTATTTCATTGGTATTTAGCTATTTGATTTGTATGATTACTTATGATTTGTTTTGATGGGATTGTGTTGGGGATGGGCTAAGGGGGCCCTTATGTTTTCATTTGGTTTGGGGGGAGGGGGTGGGGAGGTTTGTTTTTGAGGTGTTTGTTTGGATGGGATGGGTCTGAAGGGGGAGGGAGGGGATAGGGGGCATTGTTTATGGATGGGTGGGGAGAGGGAGTCTGAGAGTCAGACAGACTGGACATTTGGACATTTGGATTGGTGGGGGTGTTGTGGGGGGCAGGGGTTCAGGGACTGTAAGATGTAATGTGTGGACTATGCTGGGGTGTTCCTGCAGGGGGAGGTTGGGTCGGGCATGGACATTGGACTGAGGGGGGGGAGGGGACACGGACATTGACAAGGACTTTTTGGGGGTTGTTGTTGGGAGGAGGGCACGTGTGTTGATTACTGGGTTTGGTGGTGGGTTTGGGGAGGCGGGTCACGGGGGTTTTGTGATACCTGTTTTGTGCTATGTCGGGGGGGTGGGGGTTTTTGGGGGGTGTGGGACTTGGTTGGGGTGATTGTTTCTGCTTTTTGTATGTATTTTGTTGCTTGTTTAATAAACTCAAAATTTCCATCCTTTGGTAGTCCAAAAGATTTTCATGAGATGGGGACTTCCGTCCATAGACCTGTTTGCCAGTCCTCTGAACAATCAGCTCCCAAACTTCTGCTCCAGGCAACCGCATCCTCTGCGAGTAGCAGCAGATGCTTTCCTGATTCCCTAGTCTCAGGGCCTCCTGTATGCGTTTCCTCCCACGCCCTTGGTGGCCCGAACTCTGTTCAAGATCCTTCAGGACAAGGCCTCAGTCCTGCTGGTGGCTCCCAGGTGGCCCAGACAGCCCTGGTTTCCACTTCTACTTCAATTGGCAGTGGATTCCCCTCTGCCTCTGGGGTTGCAACCCGACCTTCTCTCTCAGGATCAGGGCACCCTTCTGCACCCCAATCTCAAAGCTCTAAATTTGATGGCCTGGAGGCTGCAAGGGTAGTTTTGGCTCCCTGGGGCCTACCTAAAGTTCTCCTAGCCTCTAGGAAACAATCCACTAGGAAAACCTATGCTTTTAAATGGAAGAGGTTTTCTGTGTGGTGTTAGTTACGTACAGAGGATCCTTTCTCCTGTACTGTACCAGTGGTGCTTCAGTACTTGCTGCACTTATCCAATCAAGGTCTTAAGTCCAATTCTGTTCGGGTCCACCTCTCAGCTCTAGCAGCTCACCACTCATTGGTGGAAGGACATTCTCTATCGGTTCACCCCTTGGTGTCCCGCTTTCTCAGGGGCTTGCTTTTGCTCAAGCCTCCAATCCGTCCTCCTGCTCCTGAGTGGGAGTTGAATGTGGTCTTGCAGCAACTGACTCGCCCACCTTTTGAGCCGATGGCTACTTGTCCTCTCCGCTTCCTGTCCTGGAAGACACTCTTCTTGATAGCCCTTACCTCAGCCAGGAGAGTGAGTGAGCTTCAGGCCCTGGTCTGTGACAGGCCTTACACTCGCTTCTATAGGAACAGGGTAGTCCTTAGGACTCATCCAAAGTTCCTCCCAAAGGTTGTCTCCTCTTTCCACCTCAACCAGGAGGTGGTTCTTCCAACATTCTTCCCTCGGCCTCATGCAAGCCAGGCTGAAGCAGTTCTGCATACCCTGGACTGTAGGAGGGCCTTATCCTTCTACCTTGACCGTACGCAGGGGCACAGAAGGGCTACTCAGCTCTTCATCTCTTTTGACCCTAATAATTTAGGGTTATCTGTGTCTAAGCGTACCTTGTCCATCTGGGTGGCTGACTGTATCACCTGGGCTTACAGGGCGGCTGACCTTCCTTTGCAGGGTCGGGTCACGGCCCACCGTGTGAGGGCAATGGCTGCCTCAGTGGCTCATCTCTGCTCTGTACCGTTGGTAGACATCTGCAGGGCTGCAACTTGGTCTTCAAGCCAGACCTTTGCAGCCCATTACTGTCTGGAGAGGGAGTCCCGTAGGGACAGTGCTTTTGGCCAGGCAGTACTCCGGAATCTCTTTGAGGTTTAGGCAACTCCTGCCCTCCTACCCTCTGTTGGGCTTCCGGTGGAGGTTGTGTCAGTGAAAAGCCTTTCTTTGATGCTGGGACTAGAGGGAGTGCTCTTGTTCAGCCTGGGTTCCTTGGTAGCCCAGAGCTAGGGAGTCACCCATATGTGAGGAATGACTTCCTGCTTGGTCCTGGAGAAAGAGTAGTTACTCACCTGTAACAGGTGTTCTCCAGGAGCAGCAGGAATCAGTCCTCACAACCCTCCCTCCTCCCCTGGGAGTTGCAGTTGTACATAGCTAAGAACAGCACACAAAAAATGAAAATTAAACTATGTCATTTGACTGAAGTAAGATGGCACCTTTAGGCGGGAAGGGAATCGCGCATGCGTGCCTGCATTCCCAAAAGCTTTCATGGAAAGCTGGGGAAATGCTCCGCTGGGGCTTCATCGGCGTCGATGACACCCATATGTGAGGACTGATTCCTGCTGCTCCTGGAGAACACCTGTTACAGGTGAGTAACTACTCTTTCCTCCGGGAGCTTGGCCAAAAACTTTGTTAAACTCCACTACGTTCGGAGATCGTTTCGCGCAAGGCTCTTGGAGAACACAGGAGACCCAGTGGTCAATCAACCAACTGGAAATGCGAGCAATACGCCGGGCGTTGCAGGCGTTCAAAGCTACGGTGACAGGTCGAGCAGTGCGAGTACTGTCTGACAACTCCGCGGCGGTGGCCTACAACAATCGGCAGGGCAGAACCGGAAGTGTGGCCATAGAGGCCACGGCAGAGGGTCTGTGTGTGTGGATAAAGCTTTGGCTGCCAGCGTTTTCGGTGGCGCATGTTGCGGGTAAGGTCATTGTGATGGCGGTTTTCCTCAGCTGGGTCCGAGTAGATGCCGGAGAATGGGAGTGGCATCCAGCGGTGTTCGCACAGATCGGTTGCATATGGGAACAGCCAGTAATGGACCTCATGGTGGCGTTTCACTCTGCGTAAACGGGTCGCTTCTTCAGCAGACAACGCGAAAGGAGGTCGGAAGGCATCGGCGCACTGTTTCAATGGCGGCCGCCGTCCGGTCTTCTCTATGTCTTTCCACCGGGGGCACTCATAGGTCAAGTGGTTCTGCGTATCGAAGCGCTTCGTGGAAATGTGTGGTTGGGGGCCTCGGGCTGGCCGAGGCGCCCGTGGTATGCCTGCCTCATACGGTTGCTCAACAGGAATCCATGAAGGTTTCCGACATTGGAGATTCTGTTGCTACAGAGTTCCCTTCGAATGCCTCAGGTGCATCAGTTTTTGCTTACGGGGTGGCAATTGAAAGGGCAAGCTTAAGGAAAAAGAGTTGCTCGGCAGCAGTCTTTGCCACTTTGCCGCAAAAAAAAAAAAGTCTACGTCCCTTGCATATGTGCATATATGGCGCGTCTTTGAAGACGGGTGCTCGTGGAGGCACGCTTGCTTGACAACAGTGTCAGTTCCCTTGGTATTAAGTTTTCTGCAGGACGGGTTTGGTAAAGGCAGGTCCTGGAGAGTTCAGTTAGCAGCTCTGTCTTGCTATAGGGGCAAAGGACAAGGAGTGGCTCTCATGCACAGGTCGATGTGGTACGCTTTCTCAGGCGGTTACCAGACCTAGCCCTCTCGTAGGATATTAATTCCACTAGGGAAGCTCAAGTTGGTTTTAGGAGCATTAGCTAGCACGCCACTGGGGCCCTTGCAACAGGCGTAGGTTAAGGGTTTTGCCTTGAAGACGGTATGTTTGATGGTCATCTGTTCGGCGAGGCGATTTTCGGAGTTGCAGGCGTTGACCTGTCAGGAATCGTTTTTTGTCTGTCTCCAGACAGAAGGTGGACTGGCGGCTGGTTCCGTTGTTGTTGCCAGAGGTGGTTTCTACGTTCACCTAACTAAAACGGTCTCTCTTCCAGCGCTAGGTGCTGCGGAGGGGAGCATATTGAACCATAGCTTGCGCTGTTTGGACGTCAAGAGAGCGCTGAGGCAGTGTTTAAAGGTTTCAGAAACTTTCACAAGGCGGATCGTCTCTCTTTGGGGTGTTCGGAGGGCCCTGCAAAGGGAAGCGGCGGCGAAGGAGTCCATTTCTGGATGGATTGGAGCGGCGAGTGCGTCGGCTTATCTTCTACGGGACCGTACAGTCCCAGGGAGCTTACGAGCTCACTCTACCAGAGTGCAAGCATCTTCTTGGACAGAGCACAGTTTGGTTCCGCCAGTGGACATCTCTAGGGAGGCCTCTTGGTTGTCTCTCCATACTTTCAGTAAGCACCACCACCTAGATGTTCTGGCGGCTAAGGATGCCGTTTTCAGGGAGGCGTGTTGAGATCCGGCTGGAAAGGTCCCTCCCAATGATTACTGCTCTGATACATCCCAGAGGTTGAGGACTAAACTGGAGGAACGATAAGGAAATAGGAATTACATTTACCTGGTAATTGTGGTTCCTTGAGTGACTCCAATTTAGTCCTCATTCCCACCCGGGGATGGGGTCTTAACAGTGGTTTTTCTGTTGGGGGAAGTGCAAGGTTAAAAGTGGATATAGGCCTTCACTGGTGTTCAGTCGTTTTGATGCTTCCATTTGTTTTGCGCTATATTGTTATGTTATTATATTATGATATTATATATTGTTATATATATTGCTCTGGATTGTTTAGGGCTAGGCATTAGACGGAAAGGAGAGCATGCAGGAAGCAGTCCCTTTCCTTCTGGAAGGGGAGTAGAAGGTAGGTTATATGTTCTGCGTGCCCTTGAATATAATGTTAAGTTTAAAAAAAAAGTTACTGATTTTTTGCTCCTTTGAGTCTACTTTGTCAATAGTTCACTGGGGACTGATGGGAGAGACCAGCAGGCTATATCCCGTGATGTCATGATTTTTTGACATTCCTAGTCTCCAAGTTGCAGGAGGAGGTTCACTACCCAGAAGTTGAGGACTAAACTGGAGTCACTCAAGGAACCACAATTACCAGGTAAGTGTAATTCCTATTTTCTACTATTCAAGACGGTTTACATGGAACTTAAAATAACAGTGTAGATACAGTTGTACAGAGAACAATAACTTTTTGATGGTTAACAAGCATATAAAGCAGTTAACTATAACGTTTTACATATTTACAGGCTGGCGTTCAGGGAGGCTGCTAGAAATGATGGGGAGACGGGAGAGGTTCAGAAAGGGAAGGGGGGAGGAGGAAAAGCATTTGGGGTGGGGTGGGGTGGGGAGAGGGGTCAAGGTGTAGTGAATGCTGAGTAACAAGCTTGAGTTACATTAGGGTGATTGAGGTTTAGGGGGGTAGTGCAAAGAATTCTTGGAAGAGGAAGGTTTTGAGCTTTTTACGGAATTCGGTATGGCCTGAGCAGCTTCTTAAGTCAGATGGGAGAGCGTTCTATACAGTGGGGGCATAGAGGGAGAAGGATCGGTTGCAGGTGGATTGTTTGCTCCTTTTCTTCTGTGCTGGTATGTTTAGGCAGTTTGCAGTGGTGGATCTACATGCTCTGGTGTTCTTTGATTTAGAGAGAAGGGAGAGTAGACAGGAAGCAGATTTGTTATGTATGACTTTGTGGATCAGTGTGAGGGTTTTGAATTTTATTCTGGCCACTATGGGGAGCCAATGGAAGTCCTGGAGGACAGGGGTTATGTGGGCTTGTTTGGGTGTGTTGGTGATTAAGAGTGCAATTGTGTTCTGAGCCATTTGGAGGGGATGGATACTATTTTTGGGAGACCATGATATATGAGGTTGCAATAGTCAAGTGTTGGGATGGTCAGTGCTTGGCAAACGGTGCGGAAGGAGTCTGTGTTTAATAATGGGTGGAAGTTCCTCAGGGTTCTAATTTTGGCGAAAATTGTTTTCGTTGTTCTTCTTATCTGTTTCTGGAAGGTAGGATTCTGGTCAATTATTAAGCCAAGATATTTGACTTTGTTCTTTACTGAGACTGTGTAGTCACTGAGAACAAGTGAAGTCGGAGGAAAGTAGGACAGGTTGGAAAAAATATGAATTGCTTCTGTTTTGGATTGGTTAATGAAAAGGTTATGTTGGTGGAGCCGATGTCTTATCTTAGTAAAACAGTTGCTCACATTGGTAAAATTAGGCATAGTTATGTTGAAGAGGGTGAAGAACATAATGTTGTCTGCATATAATTGATAATGGATATTTATTTATTTATTTATTTATTTAAAACTTTCTTATATACCGCCTCTTCCATAGATCAAAGGCGGTTTACATATAACAAGTGTAACAAAAACAGGTTTTACATAGAACAGATTTTTAAATTATTTACAAATCAACTTTTAAATAAAAAGCGGTTTACATATAACAAGTGTAACATGAACAGGTTTTACATAGAACAGATTTTTAAATTATTTACAAATCAACTTTTAAATCAACAGTTTTTAAATTATTGACAATCAACATGATTGTGAGTAACTATATTATTAATTGTAAACAACTATATACAGGAGTAGTAGAGTAGGTAGCTTAGGTAGACATTTGTTGGATTCAATCATCAACGTTGAGGTTACGGTGTGATCGTCTGCATTTAAGGTGGGTTTGTGATCTGTATTGTGTTTGAGAAGTGTTCTGTGAATAAGTGGGTTTTAAGTTCTCTCCTGAATAGATGGAGGTCCTTTATCATTCGGAGATTTAAAGGTAGTTTGTTCCATATGGCGGGTGCAGCATATGAGAATGCTCTGGAGCTCGTGGTTTTTTTTGTTTTACGGATAGTGTTTTGTATGGCTAACGAGTATGTTGCATTTTGTCTTCGTGTTCTGTGTTCTGGTGGGGCTTGCAATAGGGTGGTTAGATGAGATGGAGAGATGTCATTGATGAGTTTAAATGTGGTTATGATTATTTTGTATGTTATTCTGCTATTTATGGGGAGCCAGTGCAATTCAAATAAGATGGGAGTTATGTGGTCGGTCAGGCGAGCTTTCGTTGTTACGCGAGCGCAGATATTTTGGGCTCTTTGGAGGAGGTTAGTGTTTGCTAGTGGTAGACCGTTTAGGAGACTATTACAATAGTCGAAGTGGGGAGTGATGAGTGCACTGATGACCGATCTGAAATCGTGGGAGTCTAGGAGTGGTCTTAGGTGTTGTATGGTTTTTAGCTTGAAGAATATTGTCTTAACTGTTTGCTTTATGTGAGGGATCATACTGAGGGTATGGTCTAGAATTATTCCTAAGTATTTCACCTCTTTCTTGATTGGGATTGTTGTGTTGTTTATTGTGATGGTTTCCGGGAAGGTTGCGTTTAGTTTTCTTGCTACAAACATTGCTTCCGTTTTTTTCAAGTTGATTTTGAGGTGGTTATTCTCAAGCCAGGTGTCTGTCTCTTTGATACATTCAGACATATTCTGGTATGTGGGGTTGTTTGTGTTAATTGGGAGGGTGAGCATGATGTCGTCAGCGTAGATATAATGGCTAACTTTGTATTTTTTGAATATACTTGTGATAGGTTGGAGGTAAATGTTGAAGAGGAGTGCTGAGAGAGCTGAGCCTTGGGGTATGCCTTGGTCTTGTGTGAAAGGTTCTGATGTGTTTTGGCCTAGTTGAATGCGTATTACTCGGTGGGTTATATATGAGATGAACCATTGGAGGATTGTCCCGCTAATTCCTATATCTTGGAGTCTGTTAATTAGTGTATTGTGGTTGACACTGTCAAAAGCGGCTGATATGTCTATGAAAATGAGGAGGAATCCTTGATTGTTATCGTCTGTGCCTTTAATGAGGTTATCTAACAGTGTTATTAGTAGGGTTTCTACCCCGTGAGATGGGCGGAATCCAAATTGGTGGGAGTCAAGGGGGGCATGAGAGTCAATATGGTCCTGGAGTTGAAGTTGTATGATTTTTTCAATTATTTTGGCTACGAATGGTATGCTGGCTATAGGCCTATATGAGTTTGGATCCTTTGGGTCTAATTTGTTGTTTTTTAAGATGGGTCGTATGGAGGTGAGTTTTAGGGGATCGGGCATTAAGCCTTGGGCAAGGGATTGGTTTACTATCGGTTGGATATGTACAGCGAGTTCAGTTTTTGAGGCTTTTATCCATGAAACTGGGCATGGGTCAAGGGGGGATGTTGTAGTATTGATCATTGTTATGACATTGAGGAGGTGTTTTTGGTCAATTTCGTGGAAGGTTGTCCATTTAAATGGTTGTTTTGGGTCTGAGTGCAGAGTTATAGTTTGGATGCTCGTTCTGTTTTTTAGCTTCTCAGCAAAGTGTGTAGCTAGGGTTTGTACTTTTATGTCTAGGTGATCCGGTTCAGTTGTTTGGGTTTTGGTAAGGGATTTTACGATATTGAATAGTTCTCTTGGGCGGTTGATCGCCATATTTATCACTTTAGAGTGGTAATCTTTTTTAGCTTTGTTGATTGTGTTTTTGTATATATTGAGTAGTGAGAGATATTGGGCTTTGTTGTCTTCAGACTTTACTTTTCTCCAAATTTTCTCTTGTTTTCTCAATTGTTTTCTTAGAGTGGAGAGATTTTTAGTAAACCATTTT
Organism: Ichthyophis bannanicus; assembly: GCA_033557465.1. NCBI lineage: Eukaryota > Metazoa > Chordata > Amphibia > Gymnophiona > Ichthyophiidae > Ichthyophis > Ichthyophis bannanicus. The sequence goes on from CM066032.1 coordinate 649,190,199, forward strand.
TCAGATCTTTTTGGAGGTTGTTTTTGTGTGAGCTGGGTGGGGGTTGCTGCGCTTTTTATAGTTGAGTTCCATTGGTCTGTTAATTCATTGACGTTGGTTGTGTATGTTGAGAGTTTAGGTATTACTTCATTTAGGAAGGTATCCTTGTTAAAGTGGGTGAGGCGAGATTTGTGTGGAGGGATGGCTGGTGTGGTGTTGGGGGGTGCTGTGGGTGTGGTGAGGTTAAAAGTTATTAGATGGTGGTCTGACCAAGGTACATTGGTTATTATTGGAGGGGTATGGAGTTGTTGTTTATTGAGTATTGCAGGAAGGAAGATGAGGTCTAGGGTGTTTCCTTTTATGTGTGTGGGGGTGTGTATGATCTGCATATAGCCCATTTCTGTCATGGTGTCCATGAAATGTGTCGTGTGTTGTGCATTGATTGACGGTAGATTCAGGTCTCCTAGTATGATACGAGGTTTTTTTAGGGAGGCTGTACAGGCAAGTTCTAGGATAGGGGTGAGGTTTTTATGATCAGCTGAGGGGGGTCTGTAGATAAGGGAGAGTGCGAGGGTTTTATTTTCTATACAGATGATGTCTAGACCCTCTAAGTTGTTTATATCTGTTAGAGTGTATTGGAGATCTTTTTTAGCGAGGATGAGGGTTCCCCCTCCTCTCTTCGCTTCTCTGTGTGAAACAAGTACAAATATTGTGGTCTTGAAAGATTTTGCATATGGGTTGGAGGAAAATGTTTAAGAGGAATGCAGATAAGCTGGAACCTTGTGGAATGTCTTGTGTTAGTATGAATGGTTGGGAGGTTTTTTCACCAATTTGTACTTGTTTCCTGTGGTCAAGGTAGGAGCAGAACCATTTTAGGGTAGTATCTCTGAGGCCGATGTCATACAGTCTATCCAGGAGTTGTTCCTGGGGAAGGGAGTCAAAAGCGGATGATATTTTATTTATTTATTTATTTATTTAACTGTATTTATATCCCGCTTTTCACCGGGTCAAAGCGGTGATATGTCGAGAAAGATTAGTAAACAACCTTGGGTAGGTGTTTAGGTATAGATGATCACTGAGTCTAAAAGGGAAGTAATTAAGATTTCAACACCATGGTTTCTTTTAAAACCATGTTGGAAGGGGTCAAGGGGGCCATGGTCATCAATGTATTCTGCAGTTGAGTTTGAACAATCTTTTCTGTTTTTTTTACCAGAAGAGGGGTACTTGATATCGGTCTGTAGGATGCAGGTATGGTGGGGTCGAGTTTGTTACTTTTTAGGATGGGGCGAATTGAGCTCTATTTCAGGGGTGTAGGCATGATACCAGAGAGGAGGGAGGTTTTTACTATGGATAGTAAACTGCCCCTGATCGCTTGAAGGGACGGTATAGAAAAATGTACAAATAAATAAACAAATAAATAAATAAATGGATCAAAGGCAGAGGTGGATGCATTGAGGTTTTTGATGACTGTGATTATGTTGTCAAGGGATGGAGGGTCAAATTTGTTCCAGGTTACTGTGGGGCTTGCGTTAGAGGTAGGGGAGTCTGAATGGAGGCTGTCAAGATGGGGCTAGGCAGTATTTGGAGCAGAGGTGGTCTGCTATGGCCTGTGGGGATATTTTTGTATCTATCTCCTGTTGAGATGGTTCATTTAATAGAGATTTTGTGATGGAGAATAGTTCTCTAGGTTTGTTTATGGAGCGCATTATTACCTTTTCATTGTATTCTCTCTTCTGTCTTAGTGTTTCAGCACAGTATGAGCGGAGCTTTTCTGTGTAGATGGTATGGATGGAGGGGTCACGAGAGTATCGCCAGTGGCATTCAGACCGTCTAAGATCTTTCTTTATCTCGTGCAGGGAAGTAGAGAACCATGGGGCTCTTTTACGGTGATTATGAGGAGGTGGTCTGGAAGGAGCTTAGGTTGCAGAGGTCATAATATTATTCCTTCCATCAATTTGGGATGCTAAGTTAGATATGTTGTTGGTAAGGGTTTCTAGCTGAGGTTAAGGAACATGTTGATGTTGAATTGTTTAAATTTACGAGTCCGCGGCAGAGTGGTAGGTAAAGGTTGTTTATGGTGATGGGTAGGAAGTGAGAATAGTATCAGCGAGTGGTCTGACCAAAGTACAGGGTGGATAGAGTGCAAGATTTGTGTGTTAGTTAATATCTTTTGTGGCATAAAGATCAGGTCAAGGATATTATCTTTAATGTGGGTTGGTGATTTGAGGATCTGGGAGAAGTGTCAGGCTTTCATGGCGTCTAAAAAGGAAGAAGCCTGTTTCTGTGAGGATGAGGAAAGGTTAAGATCTCCTAGGTGTGACACCGAAGATCTGCCCTATACCTTTAAAACACAGAAAGCTGCTGAGTTTGGCACAGATTCTGACAGGAAGGGAGATCAAAAGCTTCACAGTTACCATAGGCAACCAAAGCAGGCTGAGACACGAGGTCTGAGGGCACGCCTAGCCAACAAACACTCCCCAGGTAATGAAGAGAACAGTTTGCACATGTGCAGGAAAACGCCCCTAACCATGTATAAGAAACGTGGTAGGCAAACAGAGTTAGATCGAGGAAGAAAGCTGGTAGGAGACCCAGCAGGAGTTGCAATGAGAGAGGCTGAGTTGGATTCATGTGCTGATTCTGACGGTGGTTTTGGAGACTCAGAAGTTGAGAGTGATTTGGAAACTTGGCAAGTAAGGGAAGACTTGCAGCTCTCTAACAGAAGGTCAGAATACTCTCAGCCTAATGCTGTTTCATTGGAGTCTTGGAATAGAAAGCCAAGCAGGGCTTTGAAAAGAGACAGAAAGCCGTTCACCAGCAGAGGGATTAACTGCAGGAAACCCTCACCTGTGACGCAGGAAGAATTTCCCAGACACAGAGGTCAGTGGGGAGAACGGAGAGCAGCTGGTAAGGAACTCTGTATTACTGAAAGGCAGAATGGCCTAAGATATTTACAACCTTGGGAAAAGGAAAGTAAAGTGATTGAGGACATATGTATGAGTGAAGAAGATGAGTGCATGTATTTAAAGCCTGGCAGAAAACTGCCAAGAGAGAGACCTATTAGAAACAGAACAAGGCAGTTTTACAAACTATCTGATAATTATTTGCCATACTGTGGAGAGAGTGGTGAAGAGAAGCTAGGGACTGATTGGAGAAGGTTCCAGACTCTCTGCCCTAAAGAAGATAAGATAGTGGATGAACCGATGTGCACGGAGCAAAGTGAATGCTTTCCCTATGTTGAGGACATGGACTGTTCTTTATTAATAACTGATGAAACTTCTCTACGCTAGTAGAAGATAAGTGTACCTGGGAGAAGGATAAACGTGCACAGAGGGAACTGCCAACATCATTACCTGATTTCTGTTTGTTATAATTAGTGGTTCTGTTCAAGCAAGAAGCTGTGTTTTCCTTTCACCTTTTGTTTTTGCCAGAAGCATGGCTGCCTCTTAAGTTTGGTATTTTTGTACTGTTTTGAAAATCCAGCAAACCCCGGGAGGGGAATAAATCCTTATTTAAACCTGACCACTCCGTCTCAACTACACTTTCTTTCATATAAGGGTCAGGCCCAGCAGTGTGCCTAGCTATCCACTACTAGTTCAGCCACTGCTGGTGACATAGGATAATGAGAGGGTGCTTGGAGGTCTGGGGAACATAAGCTAATTCAAGTATTGTGGAAAGGTCAAGAGTATCAGATTGGGGGGCTCTATATAAGAGACACAGGGAGAATGTGTTGTTGGTGACAGTGATGGTATCCAAGCCTGGGGTGGAGTTTGATTCGATGGAGGTGAAGTTTAGTTCTTTCCTTGAAATTACAGAGGCTCCTCCGCCTCTGTTGGTTGTCTTGTTGCAGTTGTGGATTACGTAAGTAGGGGGCAGAGCTGGCTTATAAGAACAGTATCAGCTTTGTGGAACCATGTCTCAGTAAGGCAAAGGATGTCTAGATTATGGTCAGTTATTAAATCAGCTATGAGAGGGATCTTATTCCTGGCAGATCAGTGCACATTGAAGTGGGGGGAGGTTGGGTTCCATTGACGGTGTGGGAGAGGTTATGGGGTTGGTAATAATCCTAGTAAGTCTACAGCTCCAAGGGGTTTGGTATAACTGAGGATAGGATAGAAATTTGGTAGTGGGTGAAAGTCTGTGTGAATGGATTATTTGGATTGGGTTTATTATATATTGTGTTTCACTTCTAGTGCATTGGAGAGTAGAGCTGAGATAATGGATAGTGTTATGAGGTGAGGACTCCATGTTGGTAGATTGTGGTGGGATGAGTCACTGGGGAGGCTGCTTGAGACAGTAACCAGAATGGAGGCAGAAAGTCTAGTGATGGTAGAGGTATTTAGTTGTTGGGCTGGTTAGGTAGCTTGTAGTGGTGAGTAGATCAAGACATTAGGGTAGGGAATAGAAAAGTGTGAGCAATTGGGACTTGCTATGGATAGGTAGGACTTAGCTGCAGGGTGGGTTATACAACACTGCTATTACATACAGTCCGATGGTAAAATGCTAGCAGAGTGCAAGTCTTTTAACTGATATAAAATAAGTGAAATAAAATGATTAGGTGCAGGAGTTAATGCTAAATGGAATGTAGCTAATACAAAAGATAGAAGTACCTGGAATAACAGCGGAAAGTTCGGCTGAGTAGTAGTTGAATGGTTAAGCTTGTGTTGAGAAGCGTTTGTTCCCAGGTCTCAATAGACATGGTCGGATCAGCTTGGCTTTTAAAGTACCTGGCATGGCTTCGATAGGACTTTTTCTGCAGGAGGGCAGGGCTTCAGCGTACATGTTGAAAGGTAAGCCGGTGCCGGCAGGGTTATGGGCACATTCCACACTAGCCCATGCAGCCTCATGAGCAGAGTATACCCTAGTCCCGCCGGAGGAGATTTGTAGGCAGCAACTTGGTCTGCCCTGAATACGTTTGCAAAGCATTATCACCTTAATGTTAAAGTGGAAGGAGACGCCTGTTTTGTTAGCGCTGTCCTTTGGGCCAGCATTGCAGGTCCCTCCCATTGAATTGAACTGCTCTGTTACATTCCAGAAGTGTGGGACTGGACTAGAGGAACGATAAGGAAAGAGTAATTATACCTTACCTGCTAACTAACGTTCCTGAAGGAACTCCAGTCCAGTCCCAGATCCCACCCGGCATGTTCCTGTCTGAATTGCTACTGCATGATCCCGGCCTGCAGAGGAACCCTTTAGGGGGGCTTCAGGGGTCGGGGATGCCTAGAGGCGAAGGTGCTGCGGGCAGCCCGGAAAGTTATCTGTCTCTCACTGGTGGGAGCAGGATTGTAGACATAGCAGACCGCAGGTGTACCGCCTCCTCGGTGGGGGAGGGGGGAGCATAGTTTTGCTTTAGAGTTACTGAATGAAAATGTTTTTGCCTACTTATTTGTTGATCCTGTGAGTCTGCTTTGTCAATAGGTTACTAGAGATGGTGGGAGGTGCCAGCTGTATAAGTACACCAGTGTCATCAAAAGGATGACATGCTCAGTCTCTAAGCTACTGGAAGAGGTGCACTACCCAGAAGTGCGGGACTGAACTGGAGTTCCTCCAGGAATGTTAATTAGCAGGTAAGGTTTAATTACTTTTTTTTATCTAATTCTTTGAAGAGTTTTCTTTTTCTTGCTTTGCATATTCTGTTGCCTCCTTCCCTGTGTGTGCTTGTTGATTCTCAGTTATTCCTTCTAGTCATCAAAACGATTGTCCAGGTTTGATGATGGAGACAGATTCTGGATGTTTACGTTTTTATTTCAGCACTTTTTGCATATTTGGATCTGATGATACAGTTAAGTATGCCTAGAGGCCTATCATAGTAGCTCTGTATGTGTAATCAATCTCTGTGGGGCCTTGCTCTCCTTCAGCTCTAGAGATGTACAGTATTGGCATATACTGATTCATGTAAATTACCTCATGGGCATGGTGGAGTTTTCTTGCTTGCACATCCAGTTTTTCAAGATCTTTAAGAGGCTTATCTATGGTCCCAAAGCTGTATGAGAGTACAGTAATTGTCAGCTGATTGATGGCTTGTATCTTATTCCATGATGTTAAAGCACTTTACAGTAACGATTTTAATCTCCTATAGTATTCTTTACTGATCTTTTCTGTCAGTAATTTCTGCTTGAGTGTCTTCCTTCTTCCTCTCCAAGATATTTATATACACTTTCTTTTTCAAATTCCTTGATTCACAGCCTTCAGCCAGGGAGATGTTATCTGGTTTGCTCAATTTTCCTCTAAAAAAAAGTTGCCTTAGCACATTTGTCAAGGACAAAAATCATCCTGATGTCAACAGAGAAGCTTTTCACTACAAGCAGTTGCTCTGCAAATTGTCGGTCACTGGAACTGCATGTCATCTACAAATAGTAAATGTGATGTTACCTCTGGGTTGTTACCTTCTTTAAGATTTAGGCTAAATACGTATCCCAAAGAGTTGATGAGAATACTTGGCGACAGGGAGTCTCCCTGAAGTATTCTTCACTGGATCTTGATGTTAGGAATGATGTATTGACCATCTTCATACTTCAAAAAGAGTATGGTTTGCCACAATTTACTCTATAAAACCAGGATTTATTTTGTACACTTCAAGGCAATTTATTATCCGAGGGTGTGGGATACTGTCTAAAGTTCTCTTATAACACTGGTCAACATTTAAATCATTACTGACTTTAAAAGGCTCTAATCTGTAGTATCTTGGTGAGTTGAACACGAATATAACATTAAAAAAAATTTATTGGCTCTCATTTTGAAGATATTGCATGTAGTTCATTTTTGACGTTTCACCGTGTACATTTATCCAGTAGGACATCAACAACATCCCAAATAAGCCTTGAATGATGTAATATTGCATCACGTTGCATAATACCAGCATGCACACATCATCCAGAGTTGATTGCATCATTTTCTGATGCAATGCAATACTACTGCCAGATGGCTGCTGAAGCCATCTGACGTTAGCAGTGTACTATACGCAGTCGGAAAGGAAAGTAATCTGGTATTCTGTTCCGGTATTGAAAGCCTCCTCATGAATGCCTTAAAAATCACTCATGATCCACAATACTGGAGACTATTTATAGACTCTTCGAAACTGAGTCTGAAGGCTTTGCTTTTGAACAATGAAAACCGTCTTCCATCTATTCCAGTAGCGCATGCCGTCCACATGAAAGAGACATATGATAACTTAAAGCATCTACTGACTTCCATTAACTATAACAAGTACAGCTGGCACCTTTGTGGTGACTTGAAGGTAGTTGCCTTTTTAATGGGACTGCAGCAGGGATATATAAAATGCATGTGTTTATGTGAGTGGGATAGCCGAGCAATGGATTGGCACTACTTGCGGAAGGAATGGAATCGCAGACAAAATGTAACAGTTGGAGAGAAGAATATCCAGCACCCAGCTCTGGTTGAGGCTCACAAAATCCTGCTACCACCCCTTCACATCAAACTAGGTTTGATGAAAAAGTTCGTGAAAGCCATGGACCGCACTTCGCCAGCTTTCCAATACCTGCATGAAAAATTCCCTCGACTCAGCGAAGCAAAGATTAAAGAGGGAGTTTTTGTGGATCCTCAGATTCGAGAGCTCTTCAAAGATGACTGGTTCAACAACTTGCTGCAGGGTGATGCGAAACAAGCATGGAATGCTTTTCACCTAGTGTTAACAAACTTTCTCGGGAATGTTAGGGCAGAAAACTACAAGGAACTAGAAGAAAACATGCTGATGCAGTATCAGAAACTTGGCTGCAATATGTCTCTAAAGATCCATTTCCTTGATTCCCATCTCGATTTCTTTCCTGACAACTGTGGTATGGTTAGTGATGAACAGGGCGAACGTTTTCACCAGGATATCGCAACGATGGAGCAAAGATACCAGGGAAAATGGTCCACGACAATGCTGGCTGACTACTGCTGGACACTCCCCAGGGAAGCTCCTGAACAAGAGACAGGTGAAAAAATCTAAGAAGTAGTCTATGACTTGGTTTTTTACAGATATTAACCGAAGGCCTATTATATTTACTATTGACATGCATTTCGTGAGGTAAGCATTAATTCTTGTAGATTACAAAAACCCTAGAGCCAATTTCACTGTCTTATTTGCAATTTCACTGTCTTATTTGTGTTCAGCATATAAAAGTTGATAAGAAATTACTATTTTTATTTCAGTAACATGACTTTTGTAAAACTTTGTTGACCAGTTAATCAGTCAGAGATTTCTGCTCTTCTTAGCATTGGCCATGATGGCTTTGTTTAACATTAACTGGTCTTTGGTTCCATATGCTCCCCTCTTATTGCCCTTTTGCTCTTTTGCTACAAGAGGAAGAGGTGGACAGAGAGTTAATTGAAGATATACGCAGCATTGCTAGGAAAAGGGAAGTGCTACTGATAAGAGATTTCAATATGTCAGATGCTGATTGGCACATTCCTGCTGCAGTATCATCTAGAAGTAAGGAGATCCTGGATTCTCTACAGGGAGAACTATTCAGGCAATTGGTAACAGACCCCACACATGAAGGGGCCATACTGGACTTGGTGCTTACCAATGGTGAAAGTGTTTCTGATGTTGTAGTGGAAGATCATTTTGCATCCAGTGATCACCAGATGATGTGGTTGAGTATTAGGACTAGGGCTGTTAGAATCCTTTCAAAGGTGAAGATCTTAGACTTTAGGAAGACTAACTTTGCCAAGATGGGCCAATACCTCAGGGAGTCGTTAGTGGGATGGGAACAGCTGGGGGATGTTTAAAAACAGTGGGCAAAACTGAAAGGGGATATTTTAAGGGCAACCAACCTTTTTGTTAAAATCATAAATAAAGGTAAAAGGAAAAGGAGACTGCTGTGGTTTTCGAAAGAAGTAGCTGAAAAAGTGAAGGAAAAGAGGGAGGCTTTCATGAAATACAAGAGATCACAGACAGAGGAAGACAGGCATCTGTATTTGGAAAAACTTAGAGAAGCTAACAAAGTAGTCAGGAAGGCAAAGATTCAAAAGGAGGAGGAAATAGCCAATGCAATAAAATGGAGGGATAAGCCATTTTTCAGATATATTAGTGAGAAGAGGATGGGCAAAAGTGGTATTGTCAGACTCAAGTGTGCAGGGGAGGAATATATAAGGATAAAGCGGAATTGCTTAACAAATATTTCTGTTCTGTGTTCACAGATGAAAAACCAGGAGCAGGACCTCAGAATACACCCACAAACAGGAACAGAAGCGAGGGACATCTTGAACAATTTTCAGAAGACTGTGTTCGTGAGACACTAGCTCAACTTAAAGTAGACAAAGCGATGGGACCGGATGGGATACACCCTAGAATACTGAGGGAACTTGGGGATGTTCTAGCAGCTCCACTGACTGACCTTTTCAATGCCTCGGAGTTGGGAGTGGTGCCAATGGACTGGAGAGAGGCTCATGTGGTGCCTTTACACAAAAGCAGAAGTAAAGATGTGGTTGAAAACTACAGGCCGGTTAGTTTAACTTTGGTGGTGAGTAAATTATTGGAAACATTGCTGAAAGAGAAAATAGTGAGGTTCTGGAGTCCAGCGGATTACAGGATCCGAGGCAGCATGGATTCACCAGAGGCAGGTCTTGTCAGACAAATCTGATTGATTTCTTTGACTGGGTGACCAGGGAGTTGGACTGAGGGAGAGCCCTAGATGGGGTGTATTTAGATTTCAATAAAGCCTTTGACACTGTTCCTCACAGGCGACTTATAAACAAACTGAGCACCCTAGGGATGGATCCTAAAGTTACTGCTTGGGTTAGAAATTGGTTGGGTGGGAGGCGACAAAGAGCACAAGTAAATGGAGCTCACTCTGAGGAGAAGGATGTTACCAGTGGTGTGCCCCAGGGATCTGTCCTTGGTCCGATTCTTTTTAACATCTTTGTTAGTGATATAGTGGAAGGGCTGTCGGTAAGGTTTGCCTCTTTGCGGATGATACCAAAATCTGCAATAGAGTAGACACCCAGGAAGGTGTAGATAACATGAGGAGGGATCTAGCTAAGCTTGAAGAATGGTCTAGAATCTGGCAGCTTGGATTTAATGTTAAAAAATGTAAGGTCATGCATTTGGGCTTTAGCATTCCAAGGGAGCAATATAGTATAGGGGGTGAAGTACTTTTGTCCACTAAAGAAGAGTGGGACCGAGGCGTGGTTGTGTCTGATGATCTTAAAGTAGCTAAACAGGTAGAAAAGACGACGACAAAAGCTAGAAGGATGCTTGGGTGCATATGGAGAGGAATGGCTAGCAGAAAAAAGGAGGTGATAATGCCTCTGTATAAGTCTTTGGTGCGACCTCATTTGGAGTATAGTGTGCAATTCTAGAGACCACACCTTCAAAAGGATGTGAACAGGATGGAGTCGGTGCAGAAGGTGGCTACTAAAATGATTAGTGGTCTTCATTATAAAGCATATGTGGGACAGACTTAAGGATCTTAATATGTACACCTTAGAGGAAAGACAGGATAGAGGTGATATGATTGAGATGTTTAAATACCTCCGTGGCATAAATGTTCAGGGAGAGAGCCTCTTCCAATTGAAAGCAAGGTCTGCTACAAGGGGACAGGGGATGAGGGTGAAGGGAGATAGATTCAGGAGTGATATGCGGAAATATTTCTTTATGGAAAGAGTAGTGGATCCGTGGAATAGTCTCCCAGTGGAGGTGGTAGAGATGAGGACAGTAACTGAATTCAAAAAAGCATGGGACAAACACAGAGGATCTCTAAAGGTAAAAAGGGGACTGTTTTAGTTGTTGATATGGAAGGACAGACTAGATAGGCCATGTGGTCTTTGTCTGTCGTCATATTTCTATGTTTCTAACGTTATTGTACATGATATGATCCTGTATTCTGCCTGCATCTATTGCAGTGAACAGCTTATAAATTATAGGTAGACAAGTTGAGTGGAAGCATAGCTTAGTGGTTAGAGCAATAGCCTAGTACCCAAGAGATCTGGGTTCAATTTCCACTGGCATGCCTTCTGACCTGGGGCAAGTTATTTTACCCTCCATTGCCTTGAAAGAAAGGCCTGGCAATCTACTTCTGGTCATACCTTGCCAAAGAAACCCAGGGGCTGCTGGGTTGCCAGAAATCATTAATGTCCTTGACAGCACTTAAAAAAAGTTTTGTCTGTAATTCTTTGGAAATGCTACTTGTGTTCCCCTTTGGAAGGAGAAATGTTCTTCCTGTTATAAGCCATTGTGGTGTTAAGTCTGGCTGCTTGATTAGCTGTTTTTTGCAGTTTGCCAGGTCTTGGTAAACTGATGTTAACTGTTAACTGTTTGAGCCAAAAATTGGTTACTCCATCTGGGCCAGGGCTCTTCTACTTTGGGGCTCATTTTAACCCGATTTCCAGATCTGTTACTGCAGGCTATGCCATGGGTTTGATGTTTTTCTTTGTCTAAATGTTCCCATATGCAGGATAACCATTCTGCTTCTTGATTGGGCCTTATGGGATTCTCCTATAGGTTGTCTCCGGAAGGTTTCTGTTTCAGCTTTTGTTGGTGGTGTTATTGCCATATTAATGCTCTTTCCCAATTCTCTGTTTTGGGTTCTCTCCAAATAGTTTATTTTGATATCTTACTTTTCTGTTTTCCTCATATCTTCGTAGTTTTTCGCTTCTGGTGCTACTTTATATTTATTGTTGGAACATATAAATTTCAGGTTTTCTTCTGTTACTGCAGCATGTTTCAGCTTGATGTCTTGGATCTTCCTCAATATCTTTGATGATCTCAATCCTTTTAGATACCCATTTATCAGGGATACCTCTGCATGCAATGATTTTATTTTTTTCTTCAATGTGCATTTTCCAAGGAGGAACTGTTATTGCTCTCTTTTAATTCTGGCCCTGCATTTTAGTTTGTAGTATTCTTGCAGTAATAATTTTAGGTGCACAATATTGTATACATTTTATTTCAGTGATGTCAATAAATGGTCCCTTTATATAGGACAGTGATGGCTAACCTTTTTGAGCCCGAGTGCCCAAACTGCCGCACAAAACCAAAGAATTTCCTCAAAGTGCCAGCACGTCAATTTGCATAAATATTTGCATAATGCTAACATACACTAACTTTTAGTAAACATGTCTCTTAATGAGTGTATGGATAAAGACAGACTAAAAGATTTCTACATTACTATAATCCAGTGCCAACCGCCAGGCACATTAGGAACTACTACAAACACTGCCCATTTAGAACCAATAGCAAACCCGCCGTATCCTAACAGCACTACCAGGACTCACAAAGCACCACACCATACCTATCAAAAGGCAACACTGCAAATATTAAACCAATACATTTCAGACAATAACAATACATGACCTACTGGGGAAAGAGAACAAGTGGCAATGTCAAAAAGGAATTACATAAACAGAATACCTCAGCTCAGTTACACAGTTGCAATTGCTCCAGCCACTTTCTTCTGGTTTCTTCATGTTTTCTGCTAACTCTCCATCATCTGCTGTCCATTTGTCCTTTCTTCTCTCTTCTAGTTTTTTTTTCCATTTTCTCTCTCTACATCCGCTTTAACATACTAATCTTTCTCCTTTTGCTCTTTCCTCATTCCTAATTCATCCACTCAAATTTTACCCCTCCATCCTCAATCCCCACTTACTCTCCCAATACCCGGCCAATTGTAGATTTTTTATCCCTCCCACACAAAATATTTTTCCCCTCTCCATTTTACTCTCCCAGCCCCATCCCATTCTAATCCTCCCCCAACATCAGCTCCCTTCTAGTTCCAGCCTCACCCAGCATCCATTCCCTTCTAGTCCCTGCATCAGCCCATTTCCAGTCCTAGCCCCCCATCAGCCCATTTCCAGTCCTAGCAACCCCCCAACCCAATACCAGTCCTAGCCCCCCCCCATCAACCCACTTCCAGTCCTAAACCCCCATCACCCCATTTTCAGTTTAAGCCCCCCTATAACCCATTACCAGTCCTAACCCCCATCACCCATTTCCAGACAGCCCCCATCAGCCCACAGCCCATTAGCAGTCCTACCCCCCCAGCCCATTAGCAGTCCTAACCCCCCCCCGCCCGCCCGCCCGCCCATTAGCAGTCCTAACCCCCCCAGCCCATTAGCAGTCCTACCCCGCCCGCCCGCCCCCCCCCTCCTGCCCATTAGCAGTCCTAACCCCCCCTCCCTCCCTGCCCATTAGCAGTCCTAAACCCCCCCTCCCTCCCTCCCTGCCCATTAGCAGTCCTAACCCCCCCCTCCCTCCCTGCCCATTAGCAGTCCTAAACCCCCCTACCTCCCTCCCTCCCTGCCCATTAGCAGTCCTAACCCCCCCTCCCTCCCTGCCCATTAGCAGTCCTAACCCCCCCCTCCCTCCCTCCCTGCCCATTAGCAGTCCTAACCCCCCCCTCCCTCCCTCCCTGCCCATTAGCAGTCCTAACCCCCCCCTCCCTCCCTCCCTGCCCATTAGCAGTCCTAACCCCCCCTCCCTCCCTCCCTGCCCATTAGCAGTCCTAACCCCCCCCTCCCTCCCTGCCCATTAGCAGTCCTAACCCCCCCCTCCCTCCCTCCCTGCCCATTAGCAGTCCTAACCCCCCCTCCCTCCCTCCCTGCCCATTAGCAGTCCTAACCCCCCCTCCTCCTCCCTGCCCATTAGCAGTCCTAACCCCCCCCTCCCTGCCCATTAGCAGTCCTAACCCCTCCCCTCCTCCTCCCTGCCCATTAGCAGTCCTAACCCCCCCTCCTCCTCCCTGCCCATTAGCAGTCCTAACCCCCCCTCCTCCCTGCCCATTAGCAGTCCTTACCACCCCTCCCTGCCCATTAGCAGTCCTAACCCCCCCCCCCCTCCCTGCCCATTAGCAGTCCTAACCCCCCCTGGCAAATTTTTTTTTAAAAAAAGCAGGCTCTGGCTGCTGCCGCGGCAGATTGCAATGTCCTGTGGGGCCCCCTCCGCCCGCTAAGCCCCTCTGCAAGGGCTTTCAGATTCGCGAGGGAGAGCATCTCCCTCGCGTCTCTGTTAAGCACGCAGGGGCTAATGGGAAATTTCCCATCAGTCCCTCGCGTCTAAAGGGGCTGATGGGAAATTTCCCATTAGCCCCTGCGGGCTTAACAGAGACGCGAGGGAGACGCTCTCCCTCGCGACTCTGAAAGCTCTTGCAGAGGGGCTTAGCGGGCGGTGGGGGCCCCGCGGGACGCTGCATTCTGCCCTTGCCGCGTCCGCGGCAGCAGTCAGAGCCAGATTTTTATTTTTCTGCGGACCTTCCCGCGTGCCAGCTGCAAGGCCTTCGCGTGCCACAGCTGGCACGCGTGCCATAGGTTCGCCATCGCTGATATAGGATATGGCCTTGTTTATTTTAATTATAAGATGGCCATTCTGCCAATAGCAATGTGTCGTCAGATTTCTTGACTGCTTGTTGTTTATTTTTTGATAGTTGATTCAAGTAGGTTAAAGTTGTCCACTATTTCAATTTCTTCTCCATCAACAATGAACTTATTGATTTTGCCAGTTGTTGGGGTCTTTGTCTTCTTTACATTAAGGTGCAGGCCCATTTTAAGACTGTTCCTTGTTCTTGAGAAGCAAATGTTTGAGATCGTCTTCACTTTCTGCCAGTAATATGGTATCATCACCATAGCGAAGGTTGTTGAGTCTTCCACCAATCTTCACACCTCGGTTGTCTTTATACAGTCCTGCTTCTCTGATGATTTGTTCTGCATACAAATTAAACAGGTAGGGGGAAAGTATGCAGCCTTGTCGTACACCTTTGTTGATTTTAAACCATTCTGTTTCTCTTTGTTCCATTCAAACTGTTGCTTGATCAAGGTAAAGGTTGTGCAAGAGAATGATCAGGTGTTTTGGTATACCCATGCTTTTTAAGGTGGCCCAGAGTTTCTCATGGTTTACGCAGTCAAAAGCCTTGCTGTAGTCAATAAAACACATATAGATATCCTTTTGGTATTCTTTAGTCTTTTCAAGGATCCATCTCACATCTGTGATGATGTCTCTCGTTTCTTGCTCTTTCCTGAACCTTGCTTGCACTAAAGGCAGTTCTCGTTCCAGGTATGGTTGTAGTCTCTGCTGAGTAATCTTGAGTAGAATTTTGCTGGCATGTGGGATCAGAGTGATTTGTGCGACAATTTCCACAGTAAGTTGGATCACCTTTCTTTAGTATTGGTATAAACACAGATCTTTTCCAGTCAGTTGGCCATGAATATTTCTTCCAAATTTCCTGGCAGAACCTTGTAAGTATGGTAACAGCTGCATTAGATTGCTGTAATACTTCAGTGGGAATGCCATCAATGTCTGATGCTTGGTTCTTTGATAAGGCTTTCAATGCTGTTTCAACTTCTTTCACCACCAATGGTTCCTGATCATAAGCTACAGATTGAAACAGCTATTGGTCCATTTGATCTTTATGGTATAATGACTGTATATTCTTTCTGCCTTTTCTGGATCTTCTCTGCATCATTCAACACAGATCCTTCAGCATCTTGTAACATTCCAATTCAAGGATGGAATTTTTTCTTTTCTCCTTGTCTTGTCTTGCTGCACGTTGGAAATCTCTGAGTTCTGTGATTGCCTCTTTCTCCTCTAGCTTTAGCTTCTCTGTGTTTCTGGGCAATTTTCTGAGTTTTTCAGTCGTCCATTTTGGCCATTTCTGCTTTTTCACCTTTTGTAGAGGCTTCTCACTTTCTTCCAACACAACCTTCTTTATGTCATCCCATAACTCTTCTGAAGCTCTGTTATTTGCATCTAAAGCAGCAAATCGATTTTGCAGGCAGTCTTTAAATTCCAGTGGTATATTCTCAAGGTCATATTTTGCTACATTCATTTGCTCTTTTTCAACTTTAGCTTGAGTTTGCATACTATTAGTTGGTGATCTTTATCACAGTCAGCTCTAGGTTTTGTCTTTGTTGATGTTATAGAGCTTTTCCATCATTGACTTCCAATTGTAGTTAATTTTAATTTTGTACAATCCATTGGGTGAAGTCCATGTATACAGTCACCATTTGTGTTGCTGGAAGAAAGTGTTTGAGATGAATAGATCGTTGTTCTTGCATAATTCTATCAGTTTTTCTCCAGTTTCATTTCTTTTGCCAAGTCCATATTTTCCAACCACTTTGCCTTCTTTGTTGCCAATTTTTTTGTACCAATCACCCATGACTATCAGGATATCCTGTTTGCATGTTTTGTCAATTTCAGCTTGTACTTGTTCATAGAACTTATCAACTTCATTCTCTTCTGCAGCTGTTGTTGGGGCATATACTTGAATTATAGTTGTGTTGATGGGCATTCCTCATAGACTAATAGAAATTAAGTGTTCACTGATTGCATGGTATTTCATTACAGTTCCTAAAAGTTTCTTCTTAAGCAACACCATTTCTTCTTTGTCTTTAATTTCCAACATAGTAGACCATGTGATCGTCAGATGTAAAGGGGCCAATGGCTGTCCATTTCAGTTCGCTGACACCCAACAGATCGAGTTGTACACGTTACCTCCAACTTCTCTTGGTTCATGCTTCGTACGTTCCATGTCCCAATATGTAAGACATCTTTACAGCTTATGACTCTCATGCGCAGCTACATCAGCAGTCAGATGTCCCGAGGGCTTTGATCCAACCACATCATAAATGCTGGCTTTACCCTGAAAAAAGTCTTCAGCTCCTCCCCAGTAGCCAGTTGAGTGCCTTCTGACATGAGGGTCTCATCTTCCAGCACTATAGTGCAATTTGTTTTGTTGTGACTGTCCTTTGGGTTTTCATGGCAAGATATGGAACTAGATTGCCAGGCCTTACTTTTTCTTTCCCACCATACTTCAATTGTAGTGTCGCCTTGTTGAAATTTATTATAGATATTTGTACAACGGGGTCACCATGCAAAGGTATTCAAGATTTGGGGAGGAAACTATATTCTCTTTCCCGGTGCATCTCTTAGGGGGAGAGAATATAGTTTCCTCCCCAAATCTTGCTCAATACCTTTGCATGGTGACCCCGTTGTACAAAAAGCTATACTAAATTTCAACAAGGCGACACTACAATTGAAGTAAAAGAAAAATATATACTGGCTGCACGTAGCTTAAGCACTAGGGCTAACAATGGTGGTAGCGATACTGCAGACACTACAGATGCAGATAACATCTCTGCCACAGATAAAGCCCATGGTGAGTGCGTTCATGGACCCACTGTAGTAGGAGATAAAACACAGAAATTAAGGAAAACATTAAGAGGATTAATTACAGTTAAGTGGATTTCTGTAGATAAAGAGGAGATAATGTACTTCTACTTTTATGCGACAAACCCTGTATTTAAATCAAGAGGGTTTGAATGGAAATAGAAGAAACATAATGGTTTAAAATCAGCAAGTGTTCGACAAGACTGCATACTTTCCCCCTACCTCTTTAATTTATGTGCAGAACAAATCATCAGAGAAGCAGGACTATGAAGACAACCAAGATGTGAAGATTGGTGGAAGACTCATTAACAACCTTCGCTATGCTGATGATACCACATTACTGGCTGAAAGTGGAGACGATCTGAAACACTTGCTTCTCAGGATCAAGAAACAGTCTTAAAATGGGCCTGCACTTTAATGTTAAAAATACAAAGATTTGCACATGTTAAGTTATGTCCAGTTAAGTTTACATACTCTGTTCTATGTACCTTAAGTTAAATTGTCATCTGTAAACCACCTTGACAGTTTGATAAGGCGATATATAAAACCACTTGAACTTATTGATTTTATTTATTTATTTTATCATTGATGGAGAAGAAATTTAAATAGTTGACAGCTTTAACCTACTTGGATCAACAATCAATAAAGAAAGGACAAGCAGTCAAGAAATTTGACAACGCATTGCTCTTGGCAGAATAGCTATGAAGGACCTAGACAAGATTCTCAAGAGCAGAGATGTCTCCCTTCATACAAAGATTCGACTGGTCCAATCCATGATATTTTCAGTAACATCATATGGATGCAAAAGTTGGACAGTGGAAAAGATAGACAGGAAGAAAATCAATGCCTTTGAATTATGGTGCTGGGGACGAATATTGTGTATACTATAGACTGCCAAAGAACAACCCAGTCAGTACTAGAGGAGATCAAACCTAAGCTTTCTGTAGAAGCTCAGATGATAAGCTTCGACTTTTATACTTTGACACTTCATGCAAAGAGAGAGATCATTAGAGAAAGACTTCATGCTTTGCAAGGTAGAAAGTCAATGCAAAAGGGGAAGGCCAACAATGAGATGGATCGATACAGTAACAGCAGCTATGGGTGCCACTCTGTCAACAACGAGCCATCTGACTGAAAACTGAACACAGTTTAGGACAACTATCCAGAGGGTTGCCATGAGTCGACACCGTCGACGGCACTTAACAACAAGAGATGCACAGCAGTTCACCAACCACTTCAAGTGAATTTTATGCTATGCTTTCCCTTTGACCTCTAAGGTGCACTCTCTGGCTCATCGTGTGTAGTAGCTCCAAAACACAAAATATGTCCTTAGGCTGGACACACCCCCAACCAACTGGCTCAGCTCTGTAATTATTCGGCAAAAGAAGTAAATCATAGTTTGATTCAAACTTCTCCATGTGTTTTAAGTGCCTAGTATGCCTAGGATATCATAGTTCTGTTCCCAAAACGTCTCGCAAATAAAATGCAAAGGGGCACAGTTCATGGTGTCGGCTATCACTTTTTGCAGTGTCAGAGTGGCAGTGTTTAAAGCATCCAGAAGTCTGACAGTTTATTGCCATGAGACAGCAGCATTTGCAGTTCCTGAAGTCCACAATTAATATTTGCACAACTGCACCATTCACGTACCCTTATTCGTTTTAGGCAGCTAATAGCTTACTGCACCAACCCCAGGCCACAGATTCCTGGCAGCCAAGCAGGCTGAAGCCGTAGCTCTGCTTCTGTGCAGGAAAAGTCAGTTCCCCCTCGCCCTTCTCTGTGTTTATTTCTGCAGGGCAGTACAGCAATTAAAAGGTAAATTTCTAAACAGTTATTAAATTCACAGTTTCTTTTCACAGTCCACACCAGAATGAACATCCACACCACAAAAACCAGCTCTTTTGATTAAAGAGCAGTCCTTAGGCCCCATACCTTGTGGAGGAGATTCCAGTGAGGTTTGCGCTATCTTCATTTGCTTTTCTTTAACTAGCTCTTCTTCAACCATAGCTACTTCGGTCCCAGTTACTTCAGGGGAAGTGAGCTCATCAAATTCTAGTCTGGGGAATGCCTCCCTCCCCTGCAACCCTCTCTCCCTTACAAGTAGGTCACTGGGGTTGTACATGGGTATGAACCTGGGTTGGGAGGCTTGAAATTTAAAAGGGCCCCAACCTTTTCCCTGGTACCTAAGCTTCGCCCTCCCCCTCCTGTTTGACACAGGCTCTCTCATCCCCTTTGTCAATGCCTGCCTTTGCTATTGCTTCCTGTAGTCCTTCAGGGCCACATATCCCCTTCCTTATGTTCTGATCTTCTCCTACAGCAGAATCAGGTATCTCCATGAAAGTTGATAGCAGAGACAACATTGGTATTTATGTGTTCCTGCCCTATCTCGTACCTTAAAATTGTATGTCTGTAGGGCTAAATACCATCAAGTTAGCGGGGCTTTGGTATTCTTCATCTGGATCAACCATTTTAAGGGAGCATGATCGGTAACACAGGTACACTACCAAAAAACTGCCTCCAGTTTTGCAACTGATTCCTATAGATTTTGGGGTGCTGAATCCAGGAAAAATAGCCAAAATGTTCCATCACGTCACGTTTTCTTGCAAAATTAGATTTCTTACCCATATAAGGAATGTTCACATAATTTCTTTTTAGCCGACTGCACTTTATTTTCTTGGCCCAAAATAGAGGTTGTAATGGTTAACTAACTAGAAACACTCCCTCATGATATTTTAGAGTGTTTTGTATTCATTTTATACATTAACAGGACAATTGGGAGGCGGGGGGCTAAATCCAGTACTCGCGCTGGCGCATGTTCTTTCCTGTTCGCCTCGCCTCGTTCGCTCGCTCAAACACGGTGGTTGCGACATGAACGTTCCTGTCAAATTTCAGTTTCTTGCAAGTTCATTATTACCTTTTGTTTGCTCAGTCGTAATCCAGCTTTATTCCGAAGTGGTTCACTACAGTTGTAGTTTGCAGTGCTGTGTATTTGTGATGGCTCACAGAGCCAGAGGTTGCGTCAACTCTCTGGACAGTTTTTGTTTTATTTGTGGGGAATATACCGTGAAAAAGCGGCAGAGGAACATTTCTGCATTTATTAAAAAAGTATATTTCGCCTATTTCGGTTTGAAGTTAGGCGATCAAGACAAACCGTGGGCTCCTCACAAAGTGTGCAAGATATGTGAGGAAGATCTACGCTTATGGATGAAAGGTAAAAAACAAGCATTTCGTTTCGGAATACCTATGATGTGGCGTGAACAAAGAGACCACAGCAGTGACTGCTATTTTTGCTCTTGCATTGTGAAGGGATACAACTTAAAAAATAAGAACGTAATAAGTTACCCCAACCTTCCCTCAGCAATTAGGCCTATGCCTCATAGCAACGAAGTACCTGTGCCTGAACCACCAAAATCTTTGGATCATATTTGTGTGGACGGTTCTGATCATGATGAGACTCATCAGATGGCTTTTCCCGATGAGTCCAGTACTTCCGAGTTTGAAACTGAACCAGATCCGAAACCTGAACTTTTCTCTCAAGCTGAATTGAATGATTTAGTCCGGGATTTAGGACTCCCAAAAGATGTTGCCCAACTGTTAGGTTCTCGGCTTAAACAGAAAAATCTATTGTCACCAGGAACAACTTTTTATTGGTACTGCAACCGCGAGACACAATTTTTGAAGTATTTCAACAAAGAGGAAGATTTGGTATTTTGCAACGATATATACGGAGTGATGGAAAAGTTTAAACTCAAGTATGATCCTGCTGAATGGCGGCTGTTCATTGATTCGTCAAAAGACAGCATAAAAGGTGTTCTTCTTCATAATGGCAACACATTCACTTCAGTTCCTATTGCTCACTCTGTTATTCTCCAAGAAAAATACGAGAATTTGGCCCTGATTCTTCAGAAGATTCGTTATGATGAGCATAAGTGGATGATTTGTGGAGACTTTAAAATTCTATCCATGCTATTAGGGCAGCAATCCGGTTTCACCAAATATCCCTGCTTCCTTTGCTTGTGGGATAGCCGGGCCCGCGACCTACACTGGTTGAAAAAAGACTGGCCAATTCGGGAGTATTTGAGACCCGGTGAGAAAAATGTTCTTCATGAGAGCTTGGTACCTCGTGATAAAATTCTGTTACCACCTCTCCACATTAAGTTGGGTCTCATTAAGCAATTCATCTTCCAAAAGATGGTGAGTGCTTTCGGTACCTTTGCTCAAAGTTCCCCCGACTTTCTGAAGCAAAGCTAAAGGAAGGAGTGTTTGTTGGCCCTGATATAAGGAAGCTCATTTCAGATGGAGCATTCGCTGAAACGATGTCTGAGAAGGAAAAAGAAGCCTGGGATTCCTTCAAGGATGTTGTTCTCAAATTCTTGGGGAACAGGCGGGATGAGAACTATAAGGATATTGTTGCCAGGATGCTCAATGCCTTCAAAGAACAAGGCTGTAACATGAGCCTGAAAGTCCATTTCTTGCACTCCCATGTGAACTACTTTCCCGAAAACTTGGGGGCGTACAGTGAAGAACAAGGTGAAAGGTTTCACCAGGACATCAAGGACGCAGAGAGAAGGTACCAAGGAAGATGGAACACCACTATGATGGCTGATTTCTGCTGGTTGCTGCTGCGGGAAACCCCAGATGAAAAATACGCCAAGCAGCGCACCAAGAGAAGCATTCGGGGGAAGAAGAAACGGGCCCACCAGGAGATTGATTGACCCAAGAATGACTTTAAAATCTAAACTGTGTTGACAAATATCGTGTTTTTACTAAACTTTGAAATAAAAATTTGCTAGTTATTACCACAGTGTCGGATCTCATTTATTAGAATTTTATTTTCACACCATCGGGTGTTTGTCTTCATGTATTGCAATGGTGCGGTTTGCATTTTCTATTCTTACATACATACCTGTACAACATTTTTTGCACATTTCTTTGCTTTGCTTTGTGTCTAACCTCGCTCTTATATGCTCAATGTTTGTGCACATGTATGTGGCTGTTTTAAGTGCAGACAATTTTGCTACCATCACAGTGTGTTTTGTTGACATTACTCTATTCTTATGTGCTGCCTTGTTACAATTTTCTTTATTCTTATTTGAATAACTGCTAAACAATTAGTATAAAGAATTCATCCAAGAAACTTTTATCTCGATCGCACTCAATCTGAAACGTTCACCTCAAACTGCTAACCCAATGTAGCAAAAAATCTGTACGTGATGGAGCAAATTGGTTACCAGATTTGGATTCAGCGCACCAAAAAACGTAAAAATCAATCGAAACATTAGAGGCAGTTTAAAAAAAATTTTTTTTAGTGTACCTGTGTTACCTGTCCGCCTTTTGAGCCTATGGCTACCTGTCCGCTACGTTTTCTTTTATGGAAAACCTTGTTCTTGGTAGCCCTCACTTCGGCTAGATGCGTTAGTGAGCTGCAGGCCCTGGTTTCTGATCCTCCTTACACTAGGTTCTACAAGAACCGGGTAGTCCTACGGACTCACCCTAAATTTCTTCCCAAAGTGGTTTCCCCTTTTCACATCAACCAGGAGGTGGTACTTCCGACCTACTTTCCCAGGCCACACTCCAGCCGAGCTGAAATGGTCCTGCATACCCTGGACTGTAGATGGGCGTTGACCTTCTACCTTGACCGTACGCGGGAGCACCGAAAGGCTGTTCAGCTCTTTGTGTCTTATGACCCCAACAAGTTGGGGCTCCCTGTCTCCAAGCGTACTCTGTCCATCTGGATTGCGGACTGTATCGCTTGGGCTTACGAGGCTGCCGGCCTCGTGCTGGAAGGTAGAGTCACACCTCATCGTGTTCGGGCGAAGGCTACGTCGGTAGCTTACCTCCGCTCTGTTCCATTGGCAGACATCTGCCGGGCCGCTACTTGGTCTTCAAGCCAGACCTTTGCAGCCCATTACTGCCTGGAGAGGGAGTCCCGTAGGGACAGTGCTTTCGGACAGGCAGTCCTCCGTAACCTCTTCGAGGTATAGGCAACTCCTACCCTCCGTCCCGGATGTTGGGCTACTGGTTGGAGACATATTCAGAGAAGATTCCTTCCTTTTGTGCTACTGACCTTGAGGGAGCTCATTTTTGTGCTTAGGGTCTCCGGTAGCCTTAAGCTTGGGAGTCCCATATGTGAGGACTGACTTCCTGCTTGGTCCTGGAGAAAGCGTAGTTACTCACCTGTAACAGGTGTTCTCCAGGAGCAGCAGGAATCAGTCCTCACAACCCTCCCTCCTCCCCTTGGAGTTGCAGTTATATGCTTTCGTTTTTGCTAATTTTTGCTGTCTTTTAGCTATGTCATCTGACTGAGCAAGATGGCACCCTTGGGCGGGAAGAGGACCGCGCATGCGCGCTGCAATTCCCAAAGGCTTTCTTTGAAAGCTGGGGAAAATTGCTCCGCGAGGGCTCTGTCGGCGCCGACGTTACCCATATGTGAGGACTGATTCCTGCTGCTCCTGGAGAACACCTGTTACAGGTGAGTACGCTTTCTGAATGAGGCCTTTTGATCTTTTATTAATGCCACTATTTGTTGTATAGTCATAGCGAATCATTCAGTGTTTGTGCTTAATGCTATGGATAAAATACGTCACCTGTCAGATTTACATATTGATGACTTTAAGGGAAGACTGAATGTAGGTAATTGGTTAACATGCCATACACATGTGAATGCTTCCTATGCTGTGGTCCCCACTTCAGAATTCTCTGACTTGGTCTTATCTCCTCCACAATAAAAAAAAAAAAGGGAGAATTGTAGGGATTATAATGTTCTTGGTTCATAATCACTCAATGGCCTTTATTCTGCTCTAATAAAAATATATATATATCAACCAGTCTGTCATTACAGTGGGCAAGGAAAGACAGGCCAGCATGAAATCATATAAATCTTTGCACTGCATGTTGCTGAGCTGGAGGGCCCAGGAATCATGCAAGCATGAACATAGGAAACCACAAGCAAACATGAGCAAATAAGAATATGCTGAGCACATCAAGCCCTGAAGAAAAAGACAGTTGATAGTTGATGGGTATGGAGTAAGAGCAAACAAAAAGGAACTTGAGTGGGTATCAAAACAGGAACAGAGGGGTCAGAGAGGTCAGCAGCAGGAAACGAAGGGAGGGGGGAGAAAAGACACAGAGAGGGCTCACAGAAGGATGAATGTGGAGACTGCATACACGGAAGCAAAAAACGTATATATGTAACACGACTATTGTACTCAGTGGGAGGAGGGATTCTGAGGTCTGATGACTGACAGAAATTCTCCTCTCCCTTGCCTGTATTTGTCCATCAGTTATCTAATAAACAGAGATTCTGATTGCACCTGTACTGACTTTTGAATCTGGACTATACAGGAAATTAGTGATAATTAGTAATCGGTCTCTTGTAAGTAACAGGGCCTTACAGAATGCAGGAGCTAATCAGGTACACCTGAGTAGAGAGCCAGGAAGCTCAGTGGAGAAACGGCTTTATAAACAATGCTCAGAAGAAAGAAAGAGAGAGGACCTCGAGCTGAGAGAGGAGCTGAGCGAGGACCTCAAGCTCAGAGAGGACCACAAGTTTGGAGAGGAACACAAGTTCAGAGAGGAACTGAGAGGGGACCTGAGAGAGGAACCTCACATACTGAAAGGCAGAGAAGCTTGGAGTACTTACAAGGAAGAGCTAAGTTCCAGGGAGGACAAGCCCATTCCAGAAAGCTCCAGGAGCCAGTCTTCAGGGAAGACGGTGATAGAAGGAGACTGCCGGGTAGAGCAAATACCAGCAGAGCACGTCTCAAAGATCCAAGGTACAGTTATATTTCCTTTCCAAGATGTGAGCCAGCTCCTAGAAAAGCTTATAACCCAGAGAACCGTACTGATAGGAAACAAAGCTGGGAAGGGCTTGTGAAACCTTTACAGAGAGGCATAATAAAAAGCCATAACAGTTATTTGCCAAACCAAGACCAGTAAGGCTGGGGAATATTGGAGAGATCTATTGGACTACAACCTGCCTTATTCAGGGAAAGCTCAGGATTAGCTGGCAACACGGCTGAACAGGAACCTATGCAAATAGAGGTGATAGAACCAGAGCCGTTGCAGTTAGAGCACCCGATGGACTGCTCACTCTGTGTTTCCAAGAGTCTAGAGTCTCTCACAGAATTGTAACCGGCAGGACATGCTTTAACATATCTTTTTGCTTTTGCTAAGCTGAAAGAAGAAGTTTTGTATTTGTTTTTCCTCTTGGTGTTGAAAACCTGTTTGAACGCAAAGAACTGTGAAGCGCCTGTAACAGTTACTGACTTTGTAAATATTTTGGCATAAACCCTGAAGTAAGGTACATTCTGTTTTTGTCTTCCTGGAGAACCTTTGTGCAACAAAGGGAATAAAAACCATTTAAGTTTAACCCTGCACAAGGCTCACAACTATTTCTTTATGAAGTGGGACTACAAAGACCATAATGCACCTGGTCTAGAAAGGTTTTTCCTTCTTCAAACAATAATAAGCGTCCGCCCTCTCCTTTCTGCACGCTGCCACTAGGAGGGGCTGTGACAAAGCATAACCCATAATCTTATCCCTTAAATACACCTTAGCATTTTTCCAGAATAGAGCTAGTTTATCTTTGTGCTCACCATTTGTTGCCTCAAAGAGTTTCCATTGAGACCCCGAAAAGGCCTGAAACCTCAGATCTCCATAGAGATACAAGGGAAAATGCCACTATTTTGGCCTGCTCAAATCATCTTGAAACACCATATCTACACATACAGGCTGTGGTGGCGAGACTGTAGTGGAGCCCAGGGAAATGGATAGGAAACAGACATTTACCCCTAAGTAGAAGAATAGTTCAGGGAGTTTTGACTTTGAAACTCCAGCCAAGGAAAAAAAACACACACATAGAGTTGCTGAGTGCTGTGATAAGGAAGCTTATCATAGCTCAGGTAGGAGCTTTAGAAAAGATGATGTGACTCTGAACAAGCAACCTGTCAGTTCTGGTAGAAGTAAGAAAACAGAGTTTTCACATAAAAGACTACCAGTCCCAGAATGCACCAGGTTTCCAGCAGCCATGAGAGGGGCTGAAGTGAGAAAACGTGTGTGCAATCAAGAGAGCTATGAGGTAATCCCTAAGCACTCATCTCAAAGGGCAGGGCCTGATTCAACACAGCTGCGCTGTGTTAGGGAGGAGCACACATTAGGACAGAATAAGAATAGAGCTTATTCTACAGATAATGGCTTCAGACACAGATACAGCAACAACTTCAAGCTCAAGCACCAGTATCACCTGGAGAAGCAGAAGCCAAGCCAAGCGAATAGAGAGAGAAGGAAACTCTCTGGAAGGAAGAGAAGAAAGGCCATTGGAAGGTCTGGGAGATTCCAAGGCAGTACCTATACTGGGAGGTATTCCAAATGCCAGCAGAGTCCATTGGACTGGAGTCAGCCAGAGGAATGGATTGGCAGAGAAAGGAATCAACAGTGGCTACCTGGAAGAGAGAAGACTGCACGTGGAAAGGACTTTCAGACCTATGCCAGAAGGTATGTGAGGAAGGATCCAGTGTCCAGGGATCAAGATTGGAAGGCTGGACATCAGAACTGGATTACATACTGGCCAGGCTATACAGAGAGGAATTATGATAGCAGGAGAGGCTCAGGTATGAACACTGATCCAGACCCTATCTATAATAGTGAATGGCAGCAAGGGAATAAGCATTCTCATGATAGTGCCTTATTGAAAGACTCATCTGTGCCAATGTATGATAGTGACCCTATGCTGATTGATGAAGGGGAAATTACAGCAGATGAGACTATTAATTACATGGACTGTTCTCTATCCCAATGCTATTGCTAGCTTTCTGTGAGCAAACACATCAGCCATCACAAAGAAACCTAACTTTGTTCTTTATTTCCACTGCAAACAGCTCTTAAAGCAGGATTTGGGTTCACACAGTAGCAGCCAGCCAGCTAAAGGGTTTCAGCTGGTCAATTGATAGTAATTAAAGCTGCACCTGATTGTGTGTGTGAGCAAGGGAGAATCACTGCTGGGATCTGCGTGGAAAATAAGCAGAAGTTAACCTAACAAGCAAAGTTTATTCATTTCTTTGTGCCTTTTTATTTGGTAATTATTTGCTAAGAAAACATTAGCTAATTGCCTGACAAGTTGAAGGTTGTTTCTGATTTGCTTTGTGACTTTATGTTATCCATTTAAACACTGCAAGCAAGTAACCTCATTTATATTGCTACCAAGCATATTTGTGCTGGGTGAATTAAACCCCATCAATAAAAGAAGTATTTTATTGGCCTTACCACTGGTTTCACAACTCAATTATTGTCTTCAGCTGTGTTTGGGAGTGAATGAACTACATTACCCACAATACCTTGCAAGAATCATATGAATATATGCATCGTCAAGATTGTGTAAGTTCTCACCCTAGGCAGCCGTCTGACAGTGCAAGCCACATCCTAGCTACAAGGCAACCAGGGTAGGTAATGGGGAACACCTGGGGGCGGAGTTTGAAGCCATAGGGCAGCCCCAGTCATTTAAGCCTGAGGAACCAGGAAGAGAGAGGGCAACTGAGGAGTCAGGAAGAGAAAGAGCAACCGAGGAACCAGGAAGAGAAGAAATACCCGAGGAACCAGGAAGAGAAGGGAAAGGTTCTTGCAAGAAAGCTGAGAGAGAGAGGTGTTCTAGAAATGGCCTCAGGAAAGGTTCTTGTTGCAGCCAGCACACAGGAAACTACAGCTCTGAAGGAAGCCCATGTTGTAAGAGCATTACAGCAGGCCCTGAAAACAGGGGAGTTTATCCTGAGGAAAGTGCTGTCTTTGAGCAGAGCATGGGCGTGGTCCTGCCAGAACCTGGGGGAAGAGTTTCACCTCAAGGAAGGATTGTAAAGAGCTCTGTTACTAGAAGTAAGGTGAGCCCATTTGAAACCTTGTATAGTTTATTGAAGGATAAGAATCCCCTCAGCCCTTCAAATATTCCTCAGCATAGAAAGAGGTCTCATTGGGGGAAGGTTTTAAAGTTATTAGAAGAAATAAAACCTGAAATCCCACAAGCTGATTCCAGCCAGATGCTAACTGACCCCGAGTATGAGAGCATGCAGGTAGATTACTATGATTCTGATAATAGTTCTGCCGACTCTCAAATGGACTGTTCTTTGTGTGTAAAGCAAAAGGTGAAGAAGTTGTAAGGTTTAAAACAGAAAATCCAGAAGCTTTGTACTTGCCTGTTCTGCTAGAAATGTTTGGAATGAAGTGCTAACATTTTAAAGCTGGCAGAGAATGTTCAGAAGTGCTGATTTGAATGCTTAAGAAGTCCTTACCTAAACGTATAAACAGCCAGAAGTAAAGTGGGTTGTGCTTTGCATAGTGCTCAATTTGGAAGAGCAGTTATTTGGGGCTGAACTGAGCAAGGAACCCTTAAGCTGCATTCTTGAACTGTGGAAAAAGATATACTACTGGTGTGATAAGCTGACTGAAGCAAGTGCTACCGGTGTTACTGTGAAAGTTCCTTTTTCTTTATTTGGAGAAGTATCCTACTTTTGTTGCTGTATGTTTCAAAGGACAAAAGAAGAAAAGAATAAATTTTTCCTGTATTTGCCTTCAACCCTCGGCTACTCATTTTTTCACAACTACAATCTCCAGAAGCCTTGGCTCTGGGAACCCATACTACCAAGGGACAATAGGCGGTACACCCACTGCCTGTAGGCAACCACCTAGCCAGCAGTGGGCGCGACAAGGCGCATGGTCTGAGATTGGAACATTTCAAATCCCAGCATTCTGAGCATTCCCTAGCAAATCACAAATCACCCAAAATCAGAAAAATAATCTATTCTAGACCATAAACCATGAGCATGCGATAAATGTAGATAGCCCTACTCAGTGAGGTGAAGCACTCACCAGATGTCTAGAAAATCATAACTTTCACATAACCTGCATAGTTGCCTTCTCTGTCTGAGATCCCCCTCCCAGGAGGCCAGAGAAGTGGTCAAGGTCTGCATCCATGACACAATTGTAATCCCTACTAATGATTATCTTATAGTTGTCTACCAAGTCATACACTGCACCAGGATTTCTGTCTTCAAAAGGGCACCCTATTCAAATGGAGCAGTGAGCATTCGATAGCCTCAAGAAAGTATTCACATCCACTCCTGAAACATCATGGATTCAGAACAGCCCTTCATTGTGGATGCTGATGCTTCTATGGGGCAATTGGTGTCATATTCTCCCAGAAGAAAGCACCAAGGTATCTCCTCCTTTCATGTATGATCTATTCCTGGGAGCTGACTCAACTGAGAGACGTTACCACATTATGACAAGGAGTCGCTGGCCATTAAAACTGCCTTTAAAAAGTGGCATCACTTCCTTGAGAGAGCACGCCATCAAGTCCAGGACTAAATGGACCATAAGAATCTGTCTTTGTATTTATGTACAGAACTGCATAGTCCATAGCGTCCATATCTTAGCTAACTTGTATCTGCTTCCCTTGGGGGGGGGGGGGAGAGGGAATAAGTTATGACACATCACTAATCATAGCAAACAAAGGAGCTTCTACACACTGTTCACAATCTCATACCTCACCAATGTCCACATGAAGAGCCACACAAAGAGCCCTTCAGAAGCCCATCAACTGTAGCCTGCGTATAGGCCTGCCCCTTTATCAGGCTAATGTTGGCAGTCACAACTGATGTCACCTGCTAAGGGTAAAGCCAGTTCCAGTGTCAATCTCCGTGTTTCCAGCTGCGAAAAGCATTCATCCTTTCAGGGTACAGATAATTTGCTGTTGAATGCAGAGCTCTAGTCCCATTCAACAAGAAATGGAAATATACTTCCTTCTCTTATTTATTTATTTTGTTTATTTAACAGTATTTCTATACCGCCTTATCTTACAATCAAGGAGGTATCACAGCAAAACAATCAAAGGAAGTGATAGTGTTTTTCATGCAGTGAGGGTTATATCGTGCTTTGTGTATTCAACAAGAAATGGAAATATACTTCCTTCTCTTAGTCTTCCCCTTTATGCTGGAAGTCACAATTAACATCACCAGCTATGGGTGGAACCAGTTCCAACATGAGCCTCCATATTTCCAGAGGTAAATGGCACTCACCCCTTCAGGGAAGTTTTAGCAGCAGTTACTTCAGTTTCATTTTCTCTCCATCCACATTCTAAAGAAACCTCACTGGTAGATCTCAGATTGACTTAAGAATCTGTAAAGATCTCTTTCTTCCAGCAAGGGCTGGGAATGGCCTATCTTTCTTACTTTGATGATAATTCGTTGACCTGTGTTTATTTAAAAAGTGTGGCTGCTGGGAAAGAAAAGCAGCTCCTCTGGGCCACAGGAGTGTGTGAGTGGTGTGTGGGTGTTTACTTAAGAAATGTTAGTGATCTTCACACTAGCCTTGAAACTGTGTTTGTTTATTTAACTTGAGTATGGAAAGCAAGAACAGGATGAACAAGTGCAGAGCTGATGATGGACTGCCTCTCAACTATCCTCCCCGACCCACCTCCTCTCAAAACAAAATAAACTGCAATGGGAAAAAAATAACTTTGGCAGACCTCTCTCTTTGTACAAGCCGCAGACAAGTTCATGAACACTTGAATTCTTGGATGGCTCCTTAAATAGGCTTTTTTTTTTTTAAAGAAAATTTCTTGTGGTTTCTTTGGAAAATAAATTAGTCAAGATCTACAGTAATATATGTTTAATATCTTTCTCAGTTTTTTTTTCTCTATCCATTTATCTCTCACCTTCATCATTTTTTTTCCTACATGTCCTACTCATTTCCTTAACATAGGCACCTGAAATGCCCTAGCGCAACAACCAACCAGTTCACATATTTATACAAAATAATGCCAGTCACTCCTGATTTGGGTTTCAACTTGGTCACAACTTTGTTTGTACAAAATACACCTGAGCCCAATCAGTAGCTTCCACTTCTTCTGCAACCCCCACATCCCCCACCATTTCATTGCTTTGGTCCCTCCTCAGAGTTAGGGATACAGCCATCCACATATGAGCCTGTGCATCTGCTCCCTGTGCATTCCAACAGGCCATTGCCACTGTCACTGTATCATACGACTGCCAGATCATTATCACATACCCAGCAAGGATCGAAGAATGAAACATTAATCCTCATTTCAGAATACCATCATCTGACACTAGATTCCAACTAAAACCAACAGCAAATCTCCCCCCCCCCTTTCAAAGCAGATTGGTGTTGCTTCTTATTCCCCCTTTTTATGTACTGACTGGCTCAGGCACCACCCTCTCACCCTGCTATGACAAATTACAACTTGAATGCACATCCCAAATTTGCACACATTTCTTCGTTAACATTATTCACTCAACTACTTCCCAATTTCTCATAAGTGGGTGAGAGGGTGAGGGTTGTGATAAGGAAGCTTATCA
The DNA here is from genome assembly GCA_033557465.1 of Ichthyophis bannanicus. Taxonomy (NCBI): domain Eukaryota; kingdom Metazoa; phylum Chordata; class Amphibia; order Gymnophiona; family Ichthyophiidae; genus Ichthyophis; species Ichthyophis bannanicus. The sequence goes on from CM066032.1 coordinate 649,221,636, forward strand.
TAGCTCAGGAAGGAGCTATAGAAAAGGTGAAGTGACTCTGAACAAGCAACCTGTCAGTTCTGGTAGAAATAAGAAAACAGAATTTTCCCATAAAAGACTACCAGTCCCAGAATGCACCAGGTTTCCAACAGCCATTAGAGGAGCTGAAGTGGGGAAACGTGTGTTCAATCAGGAGGGCTATGAGGTAATCCCTAAGCACTCATCTCAAAGGGCAGGGCCTGATTCAGCACAGCTGCGCTGTGCTAGGGTGGAGCACTCATCTAAGCAGAATAAAGGTAGAGTTTATTCTACAGAGAATTATCCTCATCCTCAGTTTCATCTGGGAGATCCTCAGAATCAGCTTGGATATCCTCAGCTTGGACGTCTTCATCATCTGGAGGATCATCAGGAACAGAAGCCAGACCGGACGGACAGAGAGGGCAAGAAACCCTTTGGAAGAAAGAAGAGAAAAGCATTTGGGAGGTCTAAAGGAGTCCAGAGCAGTACGTATACTGGAAGGTATTCCAAGGGCCAGCATACACCATTGGACTGGGGAAAGCCAGAGGAATGGTGCTGCAGAGCTAGGAATCTCCAGAGGGTACCTGTGAGAGAGACGGCTGCACTTGGAAGGGACCCTAGGACCCGTGCCAGAAGGTATGTGAAGAGAGATCCAGTGTCCAGGGATCTGGATTGGAAGGCTGGACATAAGAACTGGACTACATACTGGCCAGGCTATTTAGAGAGGAACTCTAACAGCAATGGAAGCTCAGGTATGAACACTGATCTATGCCCTAGCTATAACCTTGAAAGACAGCAGGGAAACAAGTATTCTCCTGAGAGTGCTACATTGAGAAATTCCTCTGTGCCAATCCATGATATTGAACCCATGATTGTTGAAGAAGGGGGAGCGGTCTTAGATACAGGCTGTGAATATATGGATTGCTCTCTGTCTAAACTCCTTTGGTAATTTTCTGTTACAAAGTACAACAACCATCACAAAGAAATACAAACTTGTTCTTTAATCTACTCAGAAAAGCTCCTGAAGTAGGATTTGAGCCACGCAGTAGAAAGCAAGCCAGCTAAGGGGTTTCAGCTGGGTAACTGCTAGCAATTGAGCCTTACCTAATTGCTTGTGAGCTCTGAGGGAATCACTTCTGAATCTATGTGTGAAGATATAAGAAGTTAACCTGAAAAGAACAGTTTTTCCCTTCTTTGTGGGTTTTGCTTGTTGTTTGAAACACTGCTAAGAAAATATTAGCTAAAGCCTACAGAAAAGACCAGTTTGTTACCAACCAGGTCTTTATTCTTTTGCTTTGATTGCCTGACAAGTTCAGCTGTTGTTTTCCTGATTTTGTTTTTCTAAGTTTAACACTGAAAGCAAGTATCCTGTTTTATGTGCTACCAAGTATATCTGTGTTGGGAGAAATAACCCCATAAATAAATATCTTATTGGCTTTACACTCAAGCACAACTAATTATTGTGAGCAGCTGTGTCTGGTGTGAATGGACTGCATTTCCCACAATCCCTTGCAAATCATATTGATATATGCACTTGCCAAGACTGTGAACATTCTCACCCAGGCAGCCGTCTGACAAATGGCGTAGTCGGCAGGATTGCTTTTGCACAAAGGGATTTACTTGCTAAGGATTACAACGCAAGTCTGAAGAAAAGGACAGTTCAAGCTTAAAAGCTGAAAGAAAAGAGTTTCCCTCAACTGCACTTTGGAGGAGAGGTGGCTGTCCAAGTAGCTGTTCCAGGAAGAAAAGACCCTGTGCAGAGCTGGATTCATCACTGGCATAAGGTAACAAGTACCTGGGCATGTCTAGTGGTGGATGGGAGTAAGGCACAGGGGTAATTGAAAAAAAAAAGTAGAAAAAAACACCTGTTTGGAAGGTGGTGCACTGTGGGGTTTTTTTTTTTGTGTTTTCTTGCAGGGATCAAGATGGATCCAAGGGAACTAGCTGATTGGATGGCAGCCCAGTTTAGCAGGCAACAGGAGCTAGCACAGCAGGCTCAGGACACTGCTATGAAAGCCTTAATGGACCAGCAGAGGCCAGTGCTTGATCTGGTGCAAGCCCTAGTTAAACTGCAGAACCAAAGTGGATCAGATGCAAGACCAGCAGTAAATACTGGTACACCATATGTGGACAGTGTGGGACTCAATCAGGGAATTGGGGCATTTAGTTTTGGGAAGCTAACTCCAGATGATAATGTTGATGATTTTCTAGAGTCTTTTGAAAGAGTGGCACAAGCATTAGCATGGCCAGAGACCCAGTGGGCAGTAAGGCTGGCAGCCTCATTAACTGGAGAGGCGCTTGCAGCTTATAGAGCAATGCCAGCAGCCCAGGCTTTGAATTATAAGGATGTAAAGGCTGCTATTAGAGATCGCCTAGGGTTGTCTATTTCAGAGTATAGGCGAATGTTTAGAGCTACTACATTGAGAGTGGGTGAAACACCCAGGGCTCTGAGTCAGAGAATCAGAGGATTAGCTGTAAAATGGTTGGAGCCTGAGCAAAAGACGGTAGAAATGTTATTAGACATTATTATGCTTGAACAATTTATGTCTGCGGTGCCTAAAGATTTGCACACTTTCCTTATACAGCAAAATTGCCAAAATCTTGGAGAGGCAACCATGCTAGCAGAGAGATTCTTGGAGGCCACGCAGGCTTGCCATAGAATGGGTGGCCCTCTGAAGATAGGTGCTGAGGCAAGCTGTGCTGTATCAGAAAAGAAAATAATTAAGAATGTTTCTGAAAGTAAATGTACTGTGCCAAACCAGATGACACAGTGGAGTAGAAAGAAATGTTTCAAGTGTGGAAAATGGGGACATTTAGAAAAGGGATGCCAGACACACACTAGCTTAATGGGTGTGGATTTAAAACAGCCCAAAGAAGGATTTCTTTTGATGGTTGATGTGCAAGGAATTACCACAAATGCTTTGTTAGACTCTGGGGCAGACCAGAGTATGATGTCAAAAAGGCTTTGGAAGAGGATAGAGGCCCAAGAAGGATTTGTGCCTAGAAGCCCTGAAAGCCAAGTTCACATCAGATGCATTCATGGTGCTGCAACATCATATCCCACCTATAGGCTAAGGGTTAAGTGCCTGGGGGAACAAGAGGAAGTTCTGTTAGCAGTGGTGCCTAGGCTACCCTTTGATTTGGTTCTAGGAAGAGACTGGCCAAGATTTAAACAGGGTCTAGTGGAAGGGCTAGGAAAGAAGGAGGGAGAAGGAATAATGGAAATAGCTCCCGGGCCTTTCTTTGGAAGTCCTCAGTCCCTAGCTAAAAAGATGGTTAAGCTTCCAGAAGGCCAAACTATGGGTAATAAGAGGGGCCTTGTATCCACCCGCTCGCAGGCTAAGGTAGAGAGCCAGCAAAAGGAGGAGGGGGAGCAGGCAGAGTTATTAGGAGACTTACCCTCTCATGATGATTTAATAACTCCATCATCTGGTAAAGTAAGAAAGTTGAAAGCACAAAAGCGGCGTGAGAGACTTTGCAGAGCACAGGGAAGGGCTGAGATGTTAGCTGGTCAAAGTTTACCCTGGGTGCCAGCTGAGTTAGCGGCAAAGTTTCCTAACTTTCCACAAGAGCAGCGAGCTGATCAAGCTCTCACCCGAGCTTTTAAGTATGCTCATGAGGTCAGGGAGGAGTTGCCCAGATTCAGACTAGATAATGAAATATTATATAGAGAGATTCAGGACCCCAGGAATGGGATCATACGTAAACAATTGGTGGTACCCACAACTTTCAAAGGGCTAGTACTTAGATTAGCACATGATCATCCAGTTGGAGGTCATAAAGGTATGCAAGGAACGCTGGATCAAATACTTATGCGTTTTTACTGGCCAGGTATTTTCAAAGAAACTGCCCAGTTTTGTGCTGCATGTCCAGCGTGTCAGCGAGTTACAGCGGCTCACCCACCGGTGGTGCCATTGATTCCCCTGCCAATTATCACAGACCCAATTGGTCGCATTGCCATGGATATTGTAGGCCCATTAGTCAAAACGCCCCGAGGTTTCCAATACATCCTAGTTATGGTAGATCAGGCAACAAGGTTTCCCTGGGCCATACCATTGAGGAATGTGTCTGCAAAAACAATAGCTTTAGAGCTAGTAAAATTGTTTTTGTGAAGTGGGATTCCCAAGAGAGGTGTTGACTGACCGAGGGTCCAATTTTGTATCCACATATTTGGCCCAGGTCTGGGATGCCTTTGGCATTCATCACGTGAAAACCTCAGCCTACCATCCACAATCGAACGGTTTGGTGGAGAGATTCAACCAAACTCTCAAGCAAATGTTGAGAAGGGGGTTAGCAGGAGAGGTAAAAGAATGGGATATGTTATTGCCCTTTGCCTTATATGCCTGCAGGGAAAGAATTCAGGTGTCCCTAGGTGTAACTCCATATGAATTGATGTATGGTAGGGCTCCACGGGGTTTGTTAGACATTTTGAGGGAACAATGGATTGATCCTGAACCAGGAAGTCAGGAGGTGCCACAGTTTCTACGTAACCTGAGAGCACGTTTGAAAAGGACCTCGCAGGTTGCTGAGAGGAACCTGCAGGACAGTCAAGTACGCCAGAAAGGGTGGTATGATAGGAAGGCCAAAAGCCGCCAATTAAGCATTGGTGAAAAGGTTTTGGTTCAAGTAGCAGGTACAGCCCCAAAATTTGAAGTACAGTGGAAAGGGCCATGGAAGGTTGTTAAACAAGTGAGCCCAGTGTCTTATATGGTAGAAAATGCAAGAGGGCGTAGGCAGACCTACCATATTAATGTACTTAAGTCTTGGAAGGAGAGGCCTGTAAATAATAATGACCCTGAAACCAGTCAGGAAGTAAGTGAGCTTCAAAAAGATAACACTCTCGTAGGTATTACGTACTGTAGGAAAGAAGTTTCACCAGTAAAACCAGTCTGTAATAACTTAAGCAGGGGGGTATGATAAGGAAGCTTATTATAGCTCAGGAAGGAGCTATAGAAAAGGTGAAGTGACTCTGAACAAGCAACCTGTCAGTTCTGGTAGAAATAAGAAAACAGAATTTTCCCATAAAAGACTACCAGTCCCAGAATGCACCAGGTTTCCAATAGCCATTAGAGGAGCTGAAGTGGGGAAATGTGTGTTCAATCAGGAGGGCTATGAGTTAATCCCTAAGCACTCATCTCAAAGGGCAGGGCCTGATTCAGCACAGCTGCGCTGTGCTAGGGTGGAGCACTCATCTAAGCAGAATAAAGGTAGAGTTTATTCTACAGAGAATTATCCTCATCCTCAGTTTCATCTGGGAGATCCTCAGAATCAGCTTGGATATCCTCAGCTTGGACGTCTTCATCATCTGGAGGATCATCAGGAACAGAAGCCAGACCGGACGGACAGAGAGGGCAAGAAACCCTTTGGAAGAAAGAAGAGAAAAGCATTTGGGAAGTCTAAAGGCGTCCAGAGCAGTACGTATACTGGAAGGTATTCCAAGGGCCAGCATCCACCATTGGACTGGGGAAAGCCAGAGGAATGGTGTTGCAGAGCTAGGAATCTCCAGAGGGTACCTGTGAGGGAGACGGCTGCACTTGGAAGGGACCCTAGGACCCGTGCCAGAAGGTATGTGAAGAGAGATCCAGTGTCCAGGGATCTGGATTGGAAGGCTGGACATAAGAACTGGACTACATACTGGCCAGGCTATTTAGAGAGGAACTCTAACAGCAATGGAAGCTCAGGTATGAACACTGATCTATGCCCTAGCTATAACCTTGAAAGACAGCAGGGAAACAAGTATTCTCCTGAGAGTGCTCCATTGAGAAATTCCTCTGTGCCAATCCATGATATTGAACCCATGATTGTTGAAGAAGGGGGAGCGGTCTTAGATACAGGCTGTGAATATATGGATTGCTCTCTGTCTAAACTCCTTTGGTAATTTTCTGTTACAAAGTACAACAACCATCACAAAGAAATACAAACTTGTTCTTTAATCTACTCAGAAAAGCTCCTGAAGTAGGATTTGAGCCACGCAGTAGAAAGCAAGCCAGCTAAGGGGTTTCAGCTGGGTAACTGCTAGCAATTGAGCCTTACCTAATTGCTTGTGAGCTCTGAGGGAATCACTTCTGAATCTATGTGTGAAGATATAAGAAGTTAACCTGAAAAGAACAGTTTTTCCCTTCTTTGTGGGTTTTGCTTGTTGTTTGAAACACTGCTAAGAAAATATTAGCTAAAGCCTACAGAAAAGACCAGTTTGTTACCAACCAGGTCTTTATTCTTTTGCTTTGATTGCCTGACAAGTTCAGCTGTTGTTTTCCTGATTTTGTTTTTCTAAGTTTAACACTGAAAGCAAGTATCCTGTTTTATGTGCTACCAAGCATATCTGTGTTGGGAGAAATAACCCCATAAATAAATATCTTATTGGCTTTACACTCAAGCACAACTAATTATTGTGAGCAGCTGTGTCTGGTGTGAATGGACTGCATTTCCCACAATCCCTTGCAAATCATATTGATAAATGCACTTGCCAAGACTGTGAACATTCTCACCCAGGCAGCCGTCTGACAGGGTGTATGCCAGCAACTGTAGCAAGCTACTTCACCAGGGACTGTGCTTTGTCCTCCTGTAACTCCTAATGCTCCACTTTCCCACGCCTTGCTCTACATCTGTCCAATGTGTGGCTTGCAGTTAGCCACACAATTCCAAACTCTCACTACCTATCTTGTGTTAGTGCCTACCCAGGGCAGGAGTATGGTGAAGAGGCCCAAAGCAAGTTGTGCAGTACAGATGTGGAGCAGTAGTTAGGTATTTCATAGAAACCAGGTGTAGAGCAGTAATCAGGCGTGAAACAGTAACCAGGCATAGGGCAGTAGTCAGGGGTAGAGTACTAGTGAGACATGGAGCAGAAACCAATCATGGAGCAGTGTTCAGGTATAGCAAAGGAAACACTCCACTAAACAGTGAATTGGAGTTGGGTAACAATAGACAGATCAGGTCCTCCAAAAGCTGTTGAACTAGCAAGGGTGTGTCTGGCTAGGCTTCCTCCTACTATACATAGTGGCTGATAAGGCACACCTTTGTTGGTCCAATGGGCTCTTCCAGGAGTGCACTTCCCCATTTCTGAATATAGTCTTAATTCCTGGACTTGGTTCTGTACTTTAGAAACAAAAGTGGCTCCTGCATCTTTCACTGACCTTACATGCACAGCATCATGAGTTTGAATCCCATCAGACTACACAGAATGTAGCTGCTGGGGTCTTAGGACTTGGTTTTTCCAGGTGATCCTTATGGAACTGAATCAACAGGTTTTTTGTATGAATGTTCATGGCAGGCTCAGCATAATTTGTCTGGCCTTCTTTTGTTTTGTTTTTTTTAGCTCCTCTTGTAGCTATAAGTGTTGGTTGCTTAGAGTTTAGCCCAGTCTGTAGCTGCTGGAACCCTGGAGCCTTGAACTTGTCTAGAATGGAAACAAGAATAAATGCCATTGTTGATAAAGAAAGGTGAGGACTTGGTAGATGAAAATTCTAAAGTATTGTATGCAAAGTCTGCCATGGGCATTTCAGCATATTACTATGCTGATATTTTTCTCTTGCACCACACCACCTCCTCTCATCCAGACATCACCCCTCTCAATGAATTTCTATCTTTGGTCTCTGCATGGCTCTCTACAAACTGTCTCATCCTTAATATTTCCAAAACTGCTGTTATTTGGTTCCCTCAGAGCTCTACCTGTCCATCGCTTGCTCCTTCTTTTCATGTGTCCCGATTTCTCTGGTGTCTAAGCTCCATTATCTGGGTATCCTTCTTGACAGCGCTCTTTCATTCAATGACCACATTTCTTAAGTCTCCCGGCGTTCCTTCTTCTGCCTTCGTCGTATTCGCGCCATCAGACCATTTCTCCCCTCAGGCTTTGATCACTCTCCTTCTTTCTCTGGTCATCACTAGATTAGATTTTTGCAACTCCATCCTTGCTGGTATCCCTCAATATCAACGTCGCCGATTACAATTATTACAAAACACTGCAGCCCGGATGGCATCTCATGCCTCTTTCCGGGATAATATCACTCCAATTTTACAACACCTTCATTGGCTGCCGTTAAATTTCAGGATACAATTCAAGATCCTCACTTTGGTGCACCATGCTATCTACTCTCACAGACCTCAGTACCTAGCTGATTTACTAACATTCCATACACCTACTCGTAGTCTCCGCTCGGTCCACATTAACCGTCTACTTCCCCTTCACAGTCCCACCTCCAATCAACCAGACAGTCAGCTTTCTTTTACCTTGGTCCCTCCCTGTGGAACTCTCTGCCCACCGCCCTTCGACTGGAGGAGTCCTACCTCAAATTCCGCTCCCTCCTGAAAACCCACCTCTTTTCCTCTGCCTTTAACCTTCCCCCAGATTTCTCTATTCCTACTCCCTACCTTTATTAAATTTCATTGACTGTTTTTCTTTTCTCCTCTCTTCCTTTTCTCTATATTGATTGTAATTTCCTTTTCCTTTCTGATATGTATTTTATTGTATTGTAAACCGCCCCGATGTAATGGGGGGCGGTATATCAAATGCTTGAATAAACATATACTGGGTCAGTTATTCTGATGAATATCGTGTGCAATTCTGGAAACCACACCTTCAAAAGGATATAAACAGGTTGGAGTTGGTGCAGAGGGTGGCTACTAAAATGGTTAGTGGTCTTCGTTATAAAGCATATGAGGACAGACTTAAGGATCTTAATATATATACTTTAGAGGAAAGACGGGATAGAGGTGATATGATTGAGATGTTTAAATACCTCTGTGGCATAAATGCACAGGAGGAGAGCCTTTTTCGATTGAAAGCAAGCTCTGCTACGAGGGGATATAGGATGAGGGTGAAAGGGGATAGACTCAGGAGTAATATGCAAAAATATTTCTTTATGGAAAGAGTGGTAGATGTGTGGAATAGTCTCCCAATGGAGGTGGTAGAAATGAGGACAGTATCTGAATTCAAAAAAGCATGGGACAAACACAGAGGATCGCTAAAGGAAAAAAAGGGGACTGTTGTAGTGGTTGATATGGAAGGGCAGACTAGATAGGTCATGTGGTCTTTTTCTGCTATCATGTTTCTATGAATAGTGTCAACACCTTCACTCACTCCCCAACCTGGTGGTCAGGGAGGGAAAGGGCTTGTGTAGTTGTGGGGGCCCAAATGAAATAAATGGGGTGACAAGAATATTTATTTTTCCAAAAGGATGTTTATTTTCCCCGCTACGTGAGGCACACAGGAACAGAAAACTTATCAACTTAGGATTGTGCAAAGAGAGGGTTTTCAATGAAGTGCTCTAACACAAAAACTTCTTCAGAAGAAAACACATTCCTTCATGTGTCTTTCTTGGATAGGTACAGGTGAGTGGATATAACTTATAATAATCCTCGTGGACAGTTAACTTCACAGTCCTGGATACAGATCAAGCACAAAAGCCTTTTCTTATGATTACCCAATCACAGTCCCGGTGGGTAAAATCTTAGCAATTCTGGCTCAGTATTAAACACGTTTAAATTCAGGAATAAACACTCAAGCCTTTGATTCCTTAGCCTTGTCAATCAGCCCTACCGAACAGTCCATCGGCTGATTGATGTCTTGCATGGGTAAAGGAACATGGGTAAAAATCCTTCCCTCAGGATTGTTCCCTGCTTGGATATTCTCAGGTAATGCAATGTCTCTCTTATTTAATAGCTTTGTCAGCTCATTTAGGAGAAATTCTGTTTGGCTGCTAGCAGGAGCTAAGGGTGAAGCCGGCTGTGGTTTGAACAGCTGATTAATAGGCTGCGATGAGGTAACCGGGCTTTCCCTTGCTAAACGCTCTGGCTCTGAGGTGAAGATTCCCTGCCCCCACTGTGCTCTGCTATTAAGTGGTGGAATCTCACATCTGCTGGTAGCAGTTTTGGTTCTTAACAATGCTTCTAAAGCAGGTCCTCCTAAATTAGGATAATTCAATCTGTCTGTAAACTCTTTTGCTAAACTTGTTCCCTCAGCCTCTCTCTTAAGCACGGGAATTACAGGCTGGGTAAAAGTAGGTTTACAGGGAGAGCTTTCAGGGTAAAAACTGCTTCTATATTCCCTGAAACTGTCCTGTTCTCTGGATACAGGATTCTCTCTTTTGTCTTTATAAAAATCAGCATAAGGTTTAAGAATAGCAGGTACCTTGTCTTGAGAGTGCTCAGGAATTATCTGGTCAGCATGTCTTTCTCTCCACGGAAGGAAATTGTTCCTCAGGAACGTGAGGTTTTCTCCTGCTGAGGAATTAGCTGCCTTCCTGATACAGCTGGGCAGAGTTTGTGCAGAGAGGTCACAGGGTTCTACAGCCAAAGGAACTTCCTGTCTCTTCAGTACCTTCTGCTTTCTCTCTCGTGGGTAAAAAGGGACTTCCTTTTTCCAACCACCTGCAGCATTCACTCTTTCATTCTTTCTCCATGTGCTCTCAAAAGGTCCTGGTTCTGTATTCCTTCTAATGCTTCTTCTTCTTCTTCCACTCTCCGTCTCTGTTCCTGTCTTTATCCTTGCCTTTGTCCCTGTTTCTGTTCCGTCTCCCCTTCCTGTTCCTGTCTCTGTGTTTAAGAAGGGACCCTTACTCTGGGGAACCCGCCTCCTCCTAGGGCGTGCCCAATCCATGGGTTCACTTCTCTCCAGCTCTGAAGTGACTTGATTGGTTGTTTGCCAGCTGTGCTGAGAGTGTAAAACTCCTTCTTTGCCTGTAGTACCAGACTCTACCAGGGGGTCGCTATCGGTCTCCATAGCTTCTGTGCCTGGCACTGCGTCACAGATCCCCCCCCTTAAGATATCACGGGCTGCTCCATGGGAACCTGGACAGCACGGGATACGACTTAAGGCATCCGCGTTTTGATGAAGTTTACCCGCACGGTGCTCCACCTGAAAGTCAAAAGCCTGAAGTGCGAGGAACCACCGTGTGAGACGTGCGTTGTGGTTGTGCATCTGGTTCAACCACTTTAAGGGAGCGTGGTCAGTGATCAAAATAAATTTTCTTCCCATCAAATAAAAACGTAGCGCATCTACTGCCCACTTAATCGCTAAACATTCCCGTTCAATAGTCGAATAATTTCTTTCTGGCGGTGTTAGCCTCCTGCTCAGAAACAGTACCGGGTGTTCTACCCCTTCATGCTGCTGTGAGAGAACCGCTCCGAGACCGGTGTCTGAAGCGTCCGTCTGTACGATAAACTTCTTAGCAAAGTCTACTCCTTTTAAGATCGGAGCCTCAGAGAGTTGTTTCTTTAGGAGGTTAAACGTTCCTTCCGCTTCCGCCTTCCATATCAGTTTATTGGGGGCATTCTTTTTTAGCATCTCCGTCAAATGGGCAGTTTTCTCGGAAAAATGGGGAATGAACCTCCGATAATAGCCCACGAGCCCTAAAAAGCTGCGCAATTGCTTTTTGTTAATGGGTTGTGGGAATGCCTGCACACTGGCTATCTTGCTCAGAAGAGGTTTTACCATCCCTCTACCAACCACATGGCCCAGGTATTTTACCTCTTGTCCCCCAAAGAGGCATTTTGCTGGGTTTAAGGTAAGACCGGCCTTGCGGATCGACAGGAGGACTGCTTCAATTCTCTGAAGATGCTGGGTCCAGGTTTCACTGTGGATCACCACGTCATCCAGGTAGGCCACAGCGTATGCGTGGTGAGGACGTAGGACCATGTCCATGAGACGCTGGCACGTTGCTGCGGCGCCGTGGAGTCCAAAAGGCATCCTTCGGAATTGGTATAGGCCAATGGGAGTGCTAAAGGCAGTCTTTTGCTTTGCCTCTCTTGTGAGGGGAACCTGCCAATAACCTTTTGACATATCCAAGGTCGTAAGGAACTTGGCCTGTCCCAGACGGTCGAGCAGCTCCTCAATCCGCGGCATTGGGTATGAGTCAAAACGGGAGATCATATTCACCTTCCTGAAGTCTATGCAGAAGCGGATCGACCCGTCCGGCTTCGGCACCATGACAATCGGACTGTTCCAAGGGCTCCGTGATTCTTCGATGACCCCCATGGCGAGCATCTCCTTCACCTGTCGGATCACTTCCACCTTCTTGGCCTCCGGAAGCCTGTAAGGCCTTTGCCTGACTACTTCCCCTGGGGTTGTCTCTATATCATGGGTTATTAACTGGGTTTTCCCAGGTAGGGAGGTGAGGACATCTTTATATCTGGATAAGACTTGCCTCAGCTCCTGTTGTTGGGCCCAAGAGAGTCCCTCATCCAATCGGGGTTCCGGGTTCGCGTGGCAGTCGGCCAGCTGGGGTCCGAGGTCCTCCTCTTCTAGGTCCTCCCTCTCCACTGCAGCCACTAATCCTTGCAGGTTATTTGTTCCTGTGGACCCGAAGCCCTGCGTTCCTCGCATAGTTACAGACAAAGCGGGTACCTCCTCCAACGGGGGAATTCCAATTCGCTCACAGATGAGCTGGGCTATACGGTCCCCAGCTTTTACTTGGAAATTGTCCTTTCCAAAATTAAAAAGCAGCACTTTTACTGACCCTCGGTAGTCCGGGTCTATCACCCCGGCACCTATATCAATAAAATGCTTCAGTGCCAAACCCGACCTTGGAGCCAGCCGACCATAACAACCCGGCGGCAGCTCTATCTGAAGGGCTGTATCAATCAGGGCTTTTCCACCCGCAGGAACCATTACATCTTCTGCACTGGCAAGATCCCATCCTGCGGCGTTTGGGGTAGCCCTCTTAGGCGCTTGAGCAGTGGGGGTTATTTTACAGTATTTCAGCACAAAACGGGGTTTTTCAGGGGTGCTATCCTTCTGAATACTGTCCTTTTTACCCTTTTTGACCTGGGGCATTAAAGGCCGAAGTAGGGACTTTACCTTTTCTATGGCTAGGGCCTGTACTTCCTCAGGGTCCTCCTCCCCATGGGAACTCTCTCTTTCCCTTATCCCCTGAACTAAACCTTGGTGAAATTGGGGCCAATCCTTTCCCAAGATCATGGAATGTGGAAGGTGGGGAACAACCGCCAGTGGAATCTCTCTCTCAGCCCCTAAGCCTGTTATTTGGAGGTTATAAACGGGGTAGGAAGAGGTTCCCCCATGGACACACCTTATTTTTACTTCCTCTACAGGATGTAGTGTTTCTGGGGCTGCTTTAGCATTAATAGCCCTCCAAAACTCCTCCGAAATCATGCTGAGTTCAGCACCTGAATCTAACAGAGCTTGAGTGGTTATTCCCTGGATGGCTACTGCTAACAGGAAACCTGGCCTGTCTTCCATATAAGAATCGGCCACCAAAGCATTTTTCACCAAGCAATGTTTCTGTATGTGGCCTATCTGTCCACATCTAAAGCATTTCATCCTAGTTACAGACTCTGGCCTGTTAGGCCTGGCTATTTTCCTAGGATCCTCTAGGACCTTGCGCCTCATTTCTGATCCTCTGCTGGCGTACGCCGAACATTGGCTACCAGGTGTCGAAGCTACTTGCTCTGCCTCTATGTATCTTTCGGCCAGGGCAACTGCTTCCTGCGGATTTTTGCAATTTTGGAGGATCAGAAAAGTGCGTATTTCCCTTGGCATTGCCTCCATATACTGCTCCAAAATCAAGTCATCTAAAATAGACTCTATTGACCGCCCTTCTGGGGTCAACCATTTAAACAATAAGGCTCTTATACGATAATAAAGAGATTTGGGGGTTTCACCCAACTCGAGTTTCACACTCCTTAGGCGCTTATGATACAGGAGTGGGGTGAGTCCCAACCTCTCTCGTACGGCTTTCTTTAGCTCTTCAAAATTGCTAGCTAATTCTGGTGGCATGGCTCTATAAGCTGCTCTAGCCTCGCCCGTCAGGGACGCGGCTAACCTCAAGGCCCAGTGTTGTTTCGGCCACAGACTAAGTTGTGCCACTCTTTCGAAACTTTCAAGATAATCATCTATATCATCCTTATTAGACCAAGGTCCAAAATTAAAGAGTGTCTCTGCTGGTACATTCACAGCAGACATGTTATCTCTTACGGAACCTGTCTCTGGTGGTTGAACAGTGTCCATCTTCTTCTCCTTTAGCAGTTCTTCAAGAAGAGTGAGAAGAGGTTGTTGCTGCTCTTTGAGTGCTGCGTCGGCTCTCTTCTGAGCTTCCAGCGCCAAATCAGCCTGTCGTTCGAATTGGGTTGCCATCCACTGGATGATCTCCTTTGGCTCGAGCGTCATCCTTGATGTTCACTGCAACTGAAACAGAGAGAAAAACACAGGGACCCAAGTGCGGTATCACTAGCACTCTCTGGGCTTTCCTCCAGAAATAAACCTGTTTTCCCTTTTTTTTTTTTTTTTTCAGCTATCCCTAGGGGTCACCTTCTACCCTTGTATTTCCACCACCCCCGGGGTTAAACCTGTTAACTGGGTTAGGTGAAAGACAAGCACTTCAGGGATATGGCTCCTGTAGCCCTCTGCACTGCCTCCGTCTCTGCTGGGCCTCGTCAGCTCCTCCAGCTGGGTCCAGTTAATGATGAGGTCTCTGCAGCTCCTGAAGACAGCTGTTCTGCGCCTGCGTTGAAATCCTCTTGATCTACGCCACTTGTCAACACCTTCACTCACTCCCCAACCTGGTGGTCAGGGAGGGAAAGGGCTTGTGTAGTTGTGGGGGCCCAAATGAAATAAATGGGGTGACAAGAATATTTATTTTTCCAAAAGGATGTTTATTTTCCCCGCTACGTGAGGCACACAGGAACAGAAAACTTATCAACTTAGGATTGTGCAAAGAGAGGGTTTTCAATGAAGTGCTCTAACACAAAAACTTCTTCAGAAGAAAACACATTCCTTCATGTGTCTTTCTTGGATAGGTACAGGTGAGTGGATATAACTTATAATAATCCTCGTGGACAGTTAACTTCACAGTCCTGGATACAGATCAAGCACAAAAGCCTTTTCTTATGATTACCCAATCACAGTCCCGGTGGGTAAAATCTTAGCAATTCTGGCTCAGTATTAAACACGTTTAAATTCAGGAATAAACACTCAAGCCTTTGATTCCTTAGCCTTGTCAATCAGCCCTACCGAACAGTCCATCGGCTGATTGATGTCTTGCATGGGTAAAGGAACATGGGTAAAAATCCTTCCCTCAGGATTGTTCCCTGCTTGGATATTCTCAGGTAATGCAATGTCTCTCTTATTTAATAGCTTTGTCAGCTCATTTAGGAGAAATTCTGTTTGGCTGCTAGCAGGAGCTAAGGGTGAAGCCGGCTGTGGTTTGAACAGCTGATTAATAGGCTGCGATGAGGTAACCGGGCTTTCCCTTGCTAAACGCTCTGGCTCTGAGGTGAAGATTCCCTGCCCCCACTGTGCTCTGCTATTAAGTGGTGGAATCTCACATCTGCTGGTAGCAGTTTTGGTTCTTAACAATGCTTCTAAAGCAGGTCCTCCTAAATTAGGATAATTCAATCTGTCTGTAAACTCTTTTGCTAAACTTGTTCCCTCAGCCTCTCTCTTAAGCACGGGAATTACAGGCTGGGTAAAAGTAGGTTTACAGGGAGAGCTTTCAGGGTAAAAACTGCTTCTATATTCCCTGAAACTGTCCTGTTCTCTGGATACAGGATTCTCTCTTTTGTCTTTATAAAAATCAGCATAAGGTTTAAGAATAGCAGGTACCTTGTCTTGAGAGTGCTCAGGAATTATCTGGTCAGCATGTCTTTCTCTCCACGGAAGGAAATTGTTCCTCAGGAACGTGAGGTTTTCTCCTGCTGAGGAATTAGCTGCCTTCCTGATACAGCTGGGCAGAGTTTGTGCAGAGAGGTCACAGGGTTCTACAGCCAAAGGAACTTCCTGTCTCTTCAGTACCTTCTGCTTTCTCTCTCGTGGGTAAAAAGGGACTTCCTTTTTCCAACCACCTGCAGCATTCACTCTTTCATTCTTTCTCCATGTGCTCTCAAAAGGTCCTGGTTCTGTATTCCTTCTAATGCTTCTTCTTCTTCTTCCACTCTCCGTCTCTGTTCCTGTCTTTATCCTTGCCTTTGTCCCTGTTTCTGTTCCGTCTCCCCTTCCTGTTCCTGTCTCTGTGTTTAAGAAGGGACCCTTACTCTGGGGAACCCGCCTCCTCCTAGGGCGTGCCCAATCCATGGGTTCACTTCTCTCCAGCTCTGAAGTGACTTGATTGGTTGTTTGCCAGCTGTGCTGAGAGTGTAAAACTCCTTCTTTGCCTGTAGTACCAGACTCTACCAGGGGGTCGCTATCGGTCTCCATAGCTTCTGTGCCTGGCACTGCGTCACAATAGTTACAAAAGCACTGTAAATACTGTTCCAAGGTTTGGGTCACATGTTTTGTTTACCCATTGGCTTGTGAATAGCAGGCTTCACTTGTCTACAGAATCATAGTGAACTGTGCACATCAGAGATTATGTGAGAAGGTAGCCCATGAAGATGAACCTCCTCCCAGATCAGCAAGTCTGTCATTTCATGTGTGGATGGGAGGCCAGCAGCAGCAGCAATGAAGTCAGCCATCTTAGAGGAGTCCAAGACTTCCATGATGGTGAATTTCATTGTACAAGGTAAATTTGTAATGAAGTTCATAGAAATCTATTCTAGGCAGAAGGTGTAGGTAGCAACATTAACAATTGATAGGCGATTTTTATTTTTTTTTTATTTCAAGGTGTTTGATATACCACCACAGACCCAGGAACCATTGCAGCAATTTACATAAAAATACAAGTAGAGAGAGAAAAATATGGAGGAAAGCCAAAAATGGGGATACAATCTGCATAACAGGAGGGGAAGATAAAATATAGATACTGCAGGCCATATCCTAAGGGGAAAGAAAAGGGATGCAGGGATCAGCAAGTAGTAGCTTCAGGTAAGGCATGTTTTAAGAGACTTCTTGAACTTCTCATAAGAGGGTTCTTGGTTAAGTGTGAGGGGAAGGGAGTTCCACAGATGATGGCCTAAATAGCTAAAGCAGCAATATTTGGAGACCTCCAACTGAACAGCAGAAGAGGTGAGAGGGTAAGCAAGGAGGTTTTGGAGGAACAGAGACTGCAGGATGTTCCATGGAACCTTATTCCAGGCACAGACTTCACAGAACAGAACATATTCCTTAGTAACTTGGCCTTACCCTGGTCACCAGAAGTCTCAGCCCACTAACTCTCTGGGTGACCCGATAATAGGGCATCATAACAACTGTAAAGCACTTCCAGGCATGCTTTGTTCCTGGGTACATACAGCTTCTCTCTTGTACAGAAGTCCTTGATGCCAGCTCCAACCTGTCTCCTTCCCTGATCACGGCATTCCCTACTGTAGATCTTGTGCAAGCTCATCACTGGGCAGACATGTTCCAGGATGTCTATCCTGCGGGTGCCCAGGATGAAATTCTCTGGACAGAGGATCAAGATTGGAGACTTGGGCTTTGGCACCTCATCCCCTTTTTTCCAGGAGAGGGCATTGGCCTTGTTAATCTGGGTGCTTAGTTGGTAAGTCAGAACAAAGTTCAAGCAGGAAAAGATAAGCAACTCACGAGCTTGTCTAGAGTTCCCACTGGCTCCATTAAGGTATTATAAGCCATTCCAAAGGGTGGTCTGTTAATTAATGTACAGTATGATCAGTACGGAACAAGATTATACTCATTGTGGGTATGATTAGGGACAATGATCCAGATATATTATATGTTGCTTAATCATGGTTGTCTGAGAGTAGGGAGGAGGAATAGAGGATATTCATTCTAGCAAAAAAAGTTTTAGTATTATGGAAATTAAAGCTCGTGTGTATTCCTGAGTATGACGTAATGATCAAGAAGAAAATGTATTTTCTTTGCTTAGTCTGTAGACCCACCATCTGTTTGTCCTGATGACTTTTTGGTATTACCGGACACCATTCAAGGAGTGGAGGAGTGGCCTAGTGGTTGGGGCAAGGTACTTCAGGCCGGAAGGTCGGGGGTTCAAATCCCACTAGAGGACAGCAACCTTGGGCCGGAAGGACTGGGGTTTCTAGTCCCACAGGTGCTCCTTGTGGTCTTGGGCAAGCCACTTAACCCTCCATAGCCCATGTTCCCTGTAAAATAGTTATCTCCAAGTTATAATGCCCTGTTCAATGTAATTTCAGTTTGTTCGATGTAAACCGCACTGATGCAGAATAGCGCGGTATAAAAGAGAATGTAATAATAAAAATAAATTAGATGTGACAAGGTTGTTTGGTAAATTGAAGTCACCTAGCACAATCTTACCTCAAGGCATAAGTAAGGATATTGAATCATTCTTAAATGCTACACAGGCTCTTGGTTTCAGTTAAATTGTAACTGGTCCACCTGTGAGAAAAATAACACATTAAATCTTATTTCTATACCTGAGGCAGAGAGCAGAATTAAGGCTTCGCTTTCTGTACCACCTGCTCCCTGGTCCTTTCATATACCAGTTGAGAAACCCTTAATTAAACAAGATGTAGAGATGCAGATTCATGAAGTTTAATAAAGAGACCTTCTCTGGTAAAGTAGCTAAATGTTTGGACTCTGTTGCATGAGAAAAGATACATTGTGTGGGACCCTAGCCTGTGCCCGAGGGCTTACAGGCTTAGGGCTGCCTTGTAATGTCCTTAAATAAAGCTTTTCTGACTGTCCCCAGTGGAATTCTGGGCCTTGTAGTTAGGCTTTTCTTGAGCAAGGACAAAATGTAGTGTGAGACCGTTGGTAAGGCATACAAGAATATTTATTTTTCTATAGGGATTTCCAAGGCATTAAAATTCCGGCCCAAGGCATTAGGATACTTCTCCAACACAAAGGATACCAGAAGGTAACTGGCAACAGAGTTAAACGGAAACCAAAAATCCTGCTAACCTTAGCAGCTGTTTTCCATTAAACAAAACAGTACTCGGCACAGCTTCTTGTATCTCTTTCAAACAAAAGGTAAACTTTCTTCTTGGCACAACTGTTGTTTTCCCTTTTAAACAAACTTCTGGTAACACACAGCTTCTTTGCTTTAGAAGAAAATTCTCACTTGGTAAAACACATCCTTAGCTTTAGAAGACTATTAGCAGTTAGAGTTATGCACAATACAGCTTCTCACTCTCTCAGCTCTGCTTAGTAAGGCTCAGTCTTCTTTTAAACAGAATTAGCAATCCATTGGAGAGATTCCTAGGTCAGACTCTGGCACACAAGAATTGACCTGCATTTCCTCCTGGCTCATTGCCTTCTAAAGTCTTAAAAGCTTCCTCAGCTTCTCTGTCTTGTAGGAACTTTTGAAACTGGCTACACAGCAAATCTTTCTAATTGGGTACAGTTACTTTGGGAGAATAAGCCTTTCTCTCAGGGAACACTAGTGCTAATGTTTCTAGTGTTTTTAGATCAGCTGCTCTGCTCACTGCTGGGGTTTGGCTTTTTCCACTCTCAAGCGTCTCCACCCACCTTCTGGCAGTTGTAGGGCTCAGGTCTGGCTCTTGTACACTAGCTGTTGCAAACTGTTCCTGTTCATCTGTAAGCTGTTCAGCTATACGTCTGTTGGCTTCACTTCTAGGAGCATTTCTCAGACACCCACTGCTTCCTTTTCTACTGACCTCTTTCAGCTTCTGGAAGTCAGACTTCTTGTGCCTTTCTCCACTCCTTCTCTCATGAGGTCTCTCCTGAAAGCCTTCCTGGAATCCTTCTTCCTCTCCAGGATCTCCCAGGGCTCTGGGATATCTCTTCCCACTGGAATCCCCTTGCTCCAGGATCTCTCCTTTTCCTGTGGAAGTGACTCTCCCTTCCTTTCTCTCTCTCTGGTCAGAGTGAGGTTTTAAAAACCGTTTCTTCCCTGCCACGCCCTTGCCTTCGCACAGGACTTTCCAATCAGTATCTAAGCCTGCCCCCACTTCAGAGTCTGGGCGTGGCTTAGCCTCAGCAGAGACAGGATTTTTTTTCTTTTCTGCTCTGCAAGCTCTGTGCACAGCTTGTCTGTCACTTGGTTTAAAGGCAGAAACATGGTTTTCTTCTATCTCCATCTGTTCTTGGCCACTCTTATCGTCACAATCGTCACCCCAAGTCCTTCTAGCCCAAGGTTGCTGTCCTCTAGTGGGATTTGAACCCCTGACATGAGGTAACTTGCCCCAACCACAAGGCCACTCCTCCCTCGAAATCTATACATAGATTTTGGAAGTTTCTGCACTTTTGGTGATTTCTTTTGTAGTGGTTAGCTACTGTAGCTGGGAGGCTTTGTGGCAAACCCGGATATTCAATATTGGGGCCGCATATGTCCCAGGCATTGAATGTCCGGGGTTAAAGGTCGGCACAGAAGGCTATGCACCATAGCGGCGCATAGCTGACCTAGATGAATACCAGGCCTAATTTGCATGCATAAAGATACCAAAAAAGTGAATTTTATGGGACCCAGTGTAAGCACTTTCGGGGGAGAAGTTTGAGAGGAGTGTGGGTGGTGGTATGATTTACATATATGTATTTTATATGCAAGCATTTACACCAACTTCCGAGCAATTATAAATTTTCATGGCTTCTTTGTAGCCATGATTTTTGCCAGTTTACCCTTAGTATTTTTAAAAAGAAGCATAGATGGATTCTCAAATTCCAAACCTAGGCAATTTGGATCCCTTATCATACCCGATCCACCAGTATATTCTAGGTGAAACGGAGTATCAGTGGTCCTATTTTTACTATTTTTATTAAATATATAAATTGGTTTAAAATCAAACCCATTTTCAAATAGCATATAAGAGAGGAAATTTTCCAATACATAGGGATGGATATGGCCCCGGGATTGAATATCTGGGTTTAAAGTTCAGTAGCGATGGCTAGCCATTTTACAAGTGCTAGCTGCCACTGCTGAATATCTCCTTCCCCCCCCCCCCCTTTTAAGGCTAAAACCTTTACTAACTTTGAATCCTCTCTGGTAGTTTATGCAATGGTTTGTCCTTGTGGCCTAATTTATGTAGGGAAAACAAAAGGTAAAAAACACCTATGTTTAAATAAACATAAAAGAAGGATCAATACATGACCTCCCTCTGCTTCATTAGTAGATCATTGGCTAACTTTTAATAATTTTTGGAAACACATTTGATGGCAATTTATTGATAAAATAGTACCCTATTAGCACGAGGGAAATGTGGAAAATCAGCTGCATTATAGAGAGTAAGAATGGATTTTCTGCCTTAACATCAATACCCCCGATGGCATAAATATATACACAATCCTTCTTATAAACTTTATTGTCACCAATCATAATGGTGACTTAATTACTTACGGAGAAAAAGACCTCAAACACTGTAGATGTATCAATCACTGGTCAAAAAACTCCTGTTAGTCATTTTGGGCCCGATTTTCATCTAGGCAGGCTATGTGCCCGCTGACCCCCTTAACCCGGATTTTCACTTCCGCAGCGATGGAAGTAAAAATCTGGTTTTGGCTGGACATGCCCATAGCTGCCGAGGTTAAACATATAGCAGCAATTTCCGATGTTACCCGCTTAGCCCCTGCACCATAAAGATTGGCAAGGAAAAATCTTGCCTAAGTGGGTAGCATCGAAAATTGCTGCTACCCATTTAGCCCTTTCCTCCACCCCCGCTCCTCCCCGGAACGCCCCTGACTTGCCCCGATGCTAACTGCATAGCATCTGGGTGCATTAGGGACTTAAGCCGGGATTTTCCAAAGGCACTACCCGTGTATGTGCCTTTGGAAAATCCCGGATAAGGCATTTACATGGGTAACTAGGGCAGTTACCCATATAAAGACCTTTGAAAATGTCGCCCTTTATGATTATTGAAAATTGAAATCAATTTTATAATTTTTTATGTAATTTTTATACTTTATAGAAACAGGCTTAATGACTATGGGACTGCATGCTTCTCACATTAGGAATCACTTTCAAGCAGCTCTTGAAGCATAAAGATGAGCTATTAATTGCTTAATTTCTTCTATGTGAAGCACTTCCTGCTTTTATCAGCTCACTAACTTATGTTCTGGTTCCTTATATACTGTCTCTTCTTGAAGACATTTCGATGGATAATTCTTAACAAGAAGCAATCTTTGTCTCAACAGCAGCAATTCTCTTCAACAAGCCAAATGAGAATAGACTAAGTTTAGCACCCCACTGATAAACAACTTACTCATATGATTACTCTATTATGTTAGTTTGTTTTCTTGTGTTACTCTGCTTTCAAAAACTTTTATTCTCATGTAAATGTGCTTAATCTTTCTAAAATATTTTACAATCTACTTTAAGCTTGTTGCTGTAACCAGCAACCACTGTACTTAGCTGTCTGTGAACCAATCTTCTGTGATTCGTCACTTCAAACTGCGGTCTCTAGTTTCTGGTCTTTAAGCCTTCACATCCACATTCCAAATAGACTATTTTTTCTTAACCCAAGGTAGGGCTCCTTATTTCACCTGCTGGCTGCTTCAGGGTTTTATTACTTACAAGAACAGACACAGTCCTTTAATACATTCTTATATATCGCATTTCATTTTTTTTTAAAACAAAAGCACTTGCTTCTTCATGGCATCTACTTCCATTTGGCACTCAGTAGCAGCTACTCCTCCTATAAATCCTCCTTGTCAATTTGCCGTATTCCATTCAACTTAATCAATTTAATTATCTAATTTCACCTAACACTAATGGTCTCTTCATCTTTCAAAAAAAGGCTTTCCACTCAATTTCTTGATTTAATCCTGCTGGCTCTAACATGTTCAATTTAAAAATCCATCTTTGTTCCCTCTGCAGTAAAACTCTCGCTCATTCAATTCCAGGACTAGCCTTTCCACTAGGCAGGCTAGGTGGCCACCCAGGGTGGCTGACCTAGATGGGCAGCATGGAAGGTTTGTGCTGCCACTTTGGTGCCTGTAGCGTGAAAACCTTGGTCTGCCACTTCTAACCCCCCTCCGATGCAACTTTCTGTTGGAGGGGCAGGAGCAGCAAGCCATGTGTGGGTGCCAAAGACCATAACAACATATAAGAACATAAGATATGCTATACTGGCTCAGACCAAGGTCCATCAAGCCCAGTATCCTGTTTCCAGCAGTGGCCAATCTAGGTCATAATTACCTAGCAGTTTCCCCACAAGACACAGGTTCCACAATGTTTGTATTGAGTCAAGCAGTGATATCCTGGGTCCCTTTTAATAATGGTTTATGGATCTTTCCTCCAGAAACTTGTCCAAACCTTTTTTAAACCCAGCTACACTAACAGCTTTTACTACATTCTCCGGTAACAAATTCCAGAGTTTGATTACATGTTGAAAAAATATTTTTCTTATTAGTCTTAAATAGGTTACCCTGTAGCTTCATTGCATGTCCCCTAGTCTTTCTATATTCTGATGATGTAAACAATCAATCTACGTTTACCGGTTCCACTCCATTCATTAATTTATAGACCTCTATCATATCTTCCCTCAGCTGTCTCTTTTCCAGGTTGAAAAGCCCTAATCCTTTTAGCCTCTCTTCATAGGAGTATCCTTCCCTCCCCTTTACCATTTTGGTGGCTCTTCTCTGCACCTTTTCTAATAACGCTATACCTTTTTTAAGATACGGCAACCAGAATTGCATACAATATTCAAGGTGCTGTCACACCATGGAACGATATAGAGGCATTATAATATCCTTTCTTTTATTTTCCATTCCTCTCCTTATGATACCTAGCATTCTATTTTCTCTCTTGGCCGCAGTTGCACACTGGGCAGAGGGTTTTAACATGTTATCCACGATGATGCCTAAATCTTTTTTCTGGGTGGTGGTTCCCAATGTAGAACCTTGCATCACGTAACCATAGTTTGGGTTGTTCTTTCCTAGGTGCATAACTTTGCACTTGTCCACATTAAATTTCATCTGCTATTTGGATTTATTTTATTTATTGATTTATTTATTTAACTGTATTTATATCCCGCTTTTCACTGGGTCAAAGCGGCGTAACATTAAAAGGGGGGGGGGGGTGGACAATAATCAAATGCTGGGGTTGGGGCTATCACCGGGTGGCCAACATTGATGATTTCAACAAATATTTGGGACATAGACATAGACAATGTATTACAGTCTCTTAGAAAATATGTTCAGGGGGTGAGTTGGGGGGGTTGGGAGGTAGTCAGTGGTGGGTGCTTGTTTCTGGTCCGAAGTATTCCTGGAATAGGACAATTTTTAGTTGTTTTCTGAATGATAGGGGGTCTAATTTCTACAGTGTTGTTGTACATTCCAAGTTTGGCTTTTGGGGTTCCCAGTTTAATTATTGTCTTCCTGTTTCTAAATTGTGATTCCTTGTTTGGTGATGGTCTATGTTCTACATGTGTAACTGAGCTGAGGTATTCTGTTTATGTAATTCCTGTTTGACATTTCCACTTGTTCTCTTTCCCCAGTAGGTCATGTATTGTTATTTTCTGAAATGTATTGGTTTAAATATTTGCAGTGTTGCCTTTTAATAGGTAGAGTATGGTGCTTTGTGAGTCCTGGTAGTGCTATTAGGATACGTCAGATTTGCTATGGGTTCTAAATGGGCAGTGTTTGTAGTAGTTCCTAATGTGCCTGGCGGTTGGCACTGGATTATAGTAATGTAGAAATCTTTTAATCTTTCTTTATCCATACACTCATTAAGAGGCATGTTTACTAAAAGTTAGTGTATGGTAACATGATGCAAATATTTATGCAAATGAGCTAAATTAATGTCTAACCAGCCTCAAATCTTTGCTCTCTCAACACAACCTAATAATCAACCAATCCAAAACTGAGGCACTCCAAGTTTTCTCTAACCCCTCATACATCCCCCCCCACAACCCTCACCTTTGACGATCTCACTCTCTCTATAAAAAACCAGGTGAAATATCTTGGAATCATACTCGATCAGAACTTATCTTTCTCTGATCAAATAAAGAAAACCACTAACACAGTATACGCTAAGCTACGCACCCTCAGGAACCTCAAACCTCTCCTAAGCCCTGACTCCTTTCGCACTGTCTGTCAGGCCCTTACAACCCCCTCGCTTGACTATTGCAATCTGATCTATCAGGGCCTCCCTAAGAACTCTATTCAACCCCTCCAACTAGCCTAGAATACATTAGCGCGTCTCATAACAAACAATCCTAGACGAGCTCATATTACATCTATCCTCTATGATCTCCACTGGCTCCCAATTCACCACCGAGTGAAATTCAAGGTTCTTACCCTAATACACAAAATTACTTCTAAGGAGTCAGCTCCATGCCTCTCCCCTCTCCTTGCCTTCTCCAACAACACTAGAAATCACCGTTCTATCACTAAAAACTTACTGACTATACCTACTACTAAAAAACACTGTAAACAATCCACTTGTCACAGGACCTTTTCCCTCTATGCTCCATCCCTTTGGAACTCCCACATGAGCTGCGCAACTGTGTGAGCCACACTGACATCTGGAAAAAGTTAAAGACCCATCTCTTCCTTGATCATTTTTCTCTCCCACCCTAATACCTAAACCCCTCATTTTTTACCTCCCTGCCCTTGTTCCATCAAACTTTACAATACTCCCATCCGTAGCTTCACACATACATATGTAAATATGTAAATAGTTGATCGTTGTTCACTGTAATTAATTGTATAATATAATTTAGTTCTTCATGTTGTTTTATTCTGTATCCTGTTATTCGTTCCTTGTAAACAGTTGAAATACACTGCTTTTTATTGTTCTATGTAAACCGTTTTGATTCGTAGAAAGACGGTATATAAAAAATATAAAATAAATAAATGATGTCCCTTATGCAAATGAGGCCCTGCACCGAGTCTCCGCACATGGCCCCGCACCCCCCTTGGGCAGCCCCTGTCTCCATGGCATAAATGCACAGGAGGAGAGCCTTTTTCATTTGAAAGCACGCTCTGCTACGAGGGGACATGGGATGAGGGTGAAAGGGGATAGATTCAGGAGTGATATTTGGAAATATTTCTTTACAGAAAGAGGGGTGGATCTGGGGAATAGTCTTCCAGTGGAGGTGGTAGAGATGAGGACAGTATCAAAGAAGCATGGGACAAACACAGAGGATGTCTAAAGGAAAAAAGGGGACTGTTTAGTGGTTGATATGGAAGGACAGACTAGATAGGCCATGTGGTCTTTTTTCTGTCATGTTTCTATGATGATAGCTTTGTGCTTCCTGATGATATGACAGTCATTGCTTGTAACTGTAAAGAAGAAGAGAAAGTGTAATTAAAGGTTAATTCTGTAGTTAAGATTGTTTTAGAGGCTTCTCAGTAAGTGTTTCCAAGGTCTGTGATTGACTCCCTACTGTGTGAGGCTGACATCTGGGTCAATGGACAGCAGGACATCATAGTAAGGTGTTCAAGGTGAAACTAAAAAGACACTGAGATTGCATGAAGAATTGAGTCAGGAGGTCAGCTTTTCTGCTGCAGAAGAAGCTGTTTGTGAAAGAATCTTCTTTAAAGCATTTACTACTGAATTAAAGATAAGGCTGTGAAATGGTACAGTGAGTATGCTTGTGTTTTTGAACTGCTGAGAGTTTTTTTAAAAAGGGTTTTCTGCTGAACTTATAATATTCTGTGAAATGGTGCAAACTTTGTTTTGTCTGGATTATGTTCTGTGAAAGAGGCAATGGATAACTAATGACAAACAGGCTGATGCAGAAAGCTAGCATGGGCTTTACGAGCCCATAATGCCATGTTTAAGCACATTTTAACAATGGTTTATATGCAGGAAATAGACGTAAATGCCGACAGAAAAGCTAGCGCCCAATTAACACCACGCATATTTAAATGAATCTTCAATTATTTATATGTATATTAATCTGCTGGGCTGGTATACAAATCATGACTATGCCCGATGCAGAGACAGGCATAGATGATTTTGCAACCAGCCATAGTGCCAAAAGCTTTACTGCAGGGTCTGAGTGGAAGTAAACCTCTAATGCGTGCTCCCAACAGTATTTCTATAGCACCGGGAAAGACCCCCGATGCCATCAAAATACTGTTGGGGCCGTGCCCCATAATAAAATGATCCCTGGTGGTCTAACAAACACTAATCCTACCCCCGACAGTATTTTGATGGCATTGGGGGATAATCACGACATCGGGAAAAGCCCCTGATGCCTTCAAAATATTGTTGTGGGCTGTGCCTGACAATAGAATTATCCCTGGTGGTCTAGTGGCCCCTTTCCCCCCCTGCTTAATAAAAGAAGAACCTGGTGGTCTATTGACCCTTTCCCCCACCATCCCATATTAAATACAAAACAGGGGTGTCTAGAGGCCTCTACCTGGTGGTCTGGTGGCCCCCAAATGCACCTAAGCGGGAGCGCTGCCTACACACTCCTGCTTGGCATCAGCCATCATGTAAAATGGCATTGTCTGGCTCCTCATGGTGTATCCTGGGATGCACCAGGTGAGGTTAGACTGCCATGGTCGCGGTGTGCCATCCGCAGGAACCTAGCTCAGAAGAATCCCCCTTTTTTTCTTTTTTTGGAATTCCTGAGTCTGTCCCCTCCCCTTCCTGTTTCTGCCCTTGGCCTTCCTTCCTCAGTGTTTCTCTAGCCTGGAGGTTTATCCAAAGGGGAAGATGGGTGGGAAGGCATGGCTGACTCATCCTGCTGTCTACTGAGAACCCCCGTTACGGTGAGAAAATAAGAACATAAGATCATAAGATATGCCAAACTGGGTCAGACCAAGGTCCATCAAACACAGTATCCTGTTTCCAACAGTGGTCAATCTAGGTCATAAGTACTGTGGTGAGGGCATCCCCTGGTGACCATTCAAAGTATGGGCATGCTCCACGATAGAAATTATTTAGGGAGCGTGATGAAATGTAAGGTCCACAAATGGCGAAATGGTCTTATTTATTTCCAGCTTCCTATGAGAGCTCAATAATCAAACCAAGTGTAGGGAAAACAAGGCTTTATTCCCTGTCGGTGCAAGGGTTCAAATAAGACATTGAGAAATCAAAAGAATGTCCTTTGTTTCAAAAGGTACCAGTATTAACAAGCTGACTAATTGTTAAACTCCACAATTAGTGCAATGGTTAATCAGAGGAATTCACTTCATTCCGACACAATAAGAATTAAACAAACTTCTTCTCAGTTATACAGTGGCTACAGATTCTAGGCTCGTGGCCATGCACAAACCACAATCCATTTCTTCTGGTAGAGGAATGGGAACAGCATTTATATATTCAATTTCCATGGATTCTGCTCCACTACATTCATCATCAGAGTAGTCACTTTCCCTGTCTGCTACAGGTCTATGTGAAGTGTCCCTAGGCTCTTGCCTCCAATAAGACTGTGTTTTAAGTTCTCTGGGAATTTTCTGAAACCACCTTGGTTTCTTCTTCCTTGCAAACTGAGTATTTGTTTTAGCAGTGCCTCTAGGAGTTAAGCATTCAGTATCATGAATAAAGCTTTCATACCTGGAGCCTCTGTGGTTTGAATCCATGGAGCTTTCTCTCCCAGAAACGTTTCTCCTGCAACAGGTTCTCTGTTGACAGGCTCTAGGCAGGGCTGTGCTTTCTGGAAGCTTGGTAAAACCTGGTGTGGATTCAACTTTGTGCTTCAGTAAGAACTTAGCTTTGTCAGAAACTGCTTTTCCTTTGGTGCCTGGTAAAACTTGACTAGTATTTCCCAGAGACTGCAGGCTTTCCTCCAAACCTATCTCTCTGGTTCTCTGGATACGTCTCTCTGCTTTTGAATCAGGAACGTTGTGGGAACAGGGAGTGGCACACTCTCTAGCCTTAGTGCTTTCTCCAGCAAACTCCCTCTGAACAGCTGCTCGCTTAGCCTGGCCCTTCTGAACTCCACCTTTGTGAACTCTGTTCCTTTGGGCTTGCTCAGGTAGGATTCTTTCTCCAAGTCCTTCTCCTTCTCTTAGAGCTGCTCCTTCCCTCAGAGCTGTTCCTTCTCTCTGTCCTCTCCTTTGAGGTGTTCCTCTCTTCTGGATCCGGTTCCAGTTCTGCCCTTCCTCTGGAGCTGTTCCTCTCAATAGAGGTGTTCCTCTCAATAGAGGTGTTTCTCTCGGTAGAGATGTTCCTCCTTTGCTAGCATTCAGCCTCTGCTTATAAAGGAATCTTTCCTTTGAAACCCCCGGGCTCATTCCCAGGTGCAAGTCATTAGCTCTCTTGGGCTCATTAGCTCCTGTATGATCACTCCTGCCCCCTCTAGCTGTGCCTTGAGGTAACTGCACATCTAGATTTCTCTGAGAAACAGGGTTTCTTTTCAGGTTTGCATCTTTATTGATACCCACTTCATGACAGTACCTAGCAGTCTCCCCAAAAGACACAGGTTCCTCAATGCTTATATTGGGTCAAGCAGTGATATCCTGGGTCCCTTTTAATAACGGTTTATGGACCTTTACTCCAGAAACTTGTCCAAACCTTTTTTAAACCCAGCTACACTAACAGCTTTTATTACATCTTCTGGTAACAAATTCCAGAGTTTGATTACACGTTGAGTGACAAAATATTTTCTCTTATTAGTCTTAAGTAGGTTATCTTGTAGCTTCATTGCATGTCCCTTAGTCTTTTTATATTCTGATGATGTAAACAATTGATCTACATTTACCCGTTCCATTCAATTCATTAATTTATAGACCTCTATCATATCTCCCCTCAGCCATCTCTTTTCCAGATTGAAGAGCCCTAACCTTTTTAGCCTTTCTTCATAGGAGTATCCTTCCATCCCCTTTACCATTTTGGTTGTTCTTCTCTGTACCTTTTCTAATAACGCTCTATCCTTTTTAAGATACGGCGACCAGAATTACACACAATATTCAAGGTGCGGTTGCACCATGGAACGATACAGAGGCATTATAATATCCTTTGTGTTATTTTCCATAACTTTCCTTATGATACCTAGCATTCTATTTGCTCTCTTGGCTGCCACTGCACACTGGGCGGAGGGTTTTAACATGTTATCCACAATGATGCCTAAATCTTTTTCCTGGGTGGTGGTTCCCAATGTGAAACCTTGCATCATGTAACCATAGTTTGGGTTGTTCGTTCCTAGGTGCATGACTGCACTTGTCCACATTAAATTTCATCTGCCATTTGGATGCCCAGTCTTCCAATTTATCAAGATCCTCTTGCAATTTTCCACAATTCTCTTGGGTTTTAAAAACTTTAGTTTGGTGTCATCTGCAAATTTGATAACCTCACTCGTTATTCCCTTTTCCAGGTTATTTATGAATATGTCAAAAAGCAGCGGATCCAGCACAGATCCCTGGGGTACTCCACTATTCACCTTTTTACATTGGGAAAATTGGCCATTTAGCCCTACCCTCTGTTTTCTATCTTTTAAGCAATTCCTGATCTACAATAGTACACTGCCTCCTGTCCCATGACTTTTGAGTTTTGCCAAAAGTCTCTGATGAGGGACCTTGTCAAAGTCTTTCTGAAAGTCCAGATGCACTATATCAACCGACTCACCTTTGTCTACCTGTTTATTCACACCTTCAATAAAACATAACAGATTAGTAAGACAAGATCTTCCTTGTCTAAAGGTATGTTGGCTGTCTCCCATTAAGCCATGACTATCTTCATGTTGAGTAATTTTGTTCTTTATGATGGTTTCTACCATTTTTCCCTGTACTGACGTCAGGCTCACCAGTCTGTAGTTTCCCGAATCACCCCTGGAACCCTTTTTAAAAATTGGTGTTACATTGGCAATCCTCCAATCTTCAGGTATTACAGATGATTTTAATGATAGTTCACGGATTACTAATAGCAGCTCTGCAATCTCATATTTCAGTTCTTTCAACACCCAGGTGATTTGCTACTCTTCAGTTTATCAAATAGTAGTAACACATCTTCTCTGTGTATCAATATTTCTTTCAATTCTTCCACAGTATCACCTTTAAATGCTACTTCAGTCATGGCTAACACCCCTATATCTTCCTCAGTAAAGACCAAAGCAAAGAATTCATTCAGTCTCTCCGCTATGGCCTCGTCTCCTCTTAGTGTCCCTTTTACCCCTCTATCATCTAATGGCCCAACTGACTCTCTCACAGGTTTTTTGCTACGAATGTACTTGAAAAAGTCTTTTTTAGGCGTTTTTGCTTCCACAACAAACTTCTTCTCAAATTCTCTCTTTGCCTGTCTTATCAATGCCTTGCATTTAACTTGCCAGTGCTTGTGCTGTTTCCAGTTTTTGTCATTTGGCTCTTTTTTCCATTTCCTGAAAGATGCTTTTTTGGCAACAGCAGCCTCTCTGACCTCACCTTTAAACCATGCTGGCAGTTTTTGGGACTTCCTTCCACTTTTCTTAAAGTGGCTTCCAAGATAGTATTTTTAAACAACACCCAAGCTTGATGTAAGTCTTTAACCTTTGCAACTGCTCCTTTTAGTTTTTTCTTTTTTTAAATTTTTATTTATCAATTAATAGAAACATAGAAATATGACGACAGAAAACGACCACATGGCCTATCTAGTCTGTGCTTCCATAACAACTACAACAGTCCCCTTTTTACTTTTAGAGATCCTCTGTGTTTGTCCCATGCTTTTTTGAATTCAGTTACTGTCCTCATCTCTACCACCTCCACTGGGAGACTATTCCATGGATCCACTACTCTTTTCGTAAAGAAATATTTCCACATATCACTCCTGAATCTATCTCCCTTCACCCTCATCCCATGTCCCCTCATAG
The DNA here is from genome assembly GCA_033557465.1 of Ichthyophis bannanicus. Lineage (NCBI taxonomy): Eukaryota > Metazoa > Chordata > Amphibia > Gymnophiona > Ichthyophiidae > Ichthyophis > Ichthyophis bannanicus. The sequence continues at coordinate 649,253,082 of CM066032.1, forward strand.
CAGAACTTGCTTTCAATTGAAAGAGGCTCTCTCCCTGAACATTTATGCCACGGAGGTATTTAAACATCTCAATCATATCACCTCTATCCCGCCTTTCCTCTAAGGTGTACATATTAAGATCCTTCAGTCTGTCCTCATATGCTTTATAATGAAGACCACTAATCATTTTAGTAGCCACCCTCTGCACCGACTCCATCCTGTTCACATCCTTTTGAAGGTACGGTCTCCAGAATTGCACACTATACTGCAAATGAGGTCGCATCAAAGACTTATACAAAGTGTGATGGTGAAAGCATAGTAAAAAGCATGGATATGGATGAAAATCCTGAAAGCCCCATTGAAGTCAATGACGGTGCACATGTGCAAGGGAATTTCAGCCTACGTCAGAGAGAAGTTCAGCTCCCTGCAAGAGACAGACCACGCCCTAGCTCAGGGGTGGAGACAAACCACCCTCCTGATTGGTCAGAGGAGGGCGAAGCACAGGGAAGACCCAGGAGGAAGTAGTGGTTAAAAACCACGTGCAGAGCAAAGAGAATAGATCAAGTTCAGAGAGCTCAGAACCAGAGAGTTCAGAACCTGAGAAGCAGTCAGAGAATCAGTCTGAGACCGGCCGGAGAGAGTCCTGGAAGAGAGTGGCTGAGACCAGACAGGGTAAGAGAGGTCTGTGGGAGAGAAGGTGCCAGAGAGAAGGCACAAACTCAAGCAGCAGCAGCTCACCAGGAGGCAGTGGCAGTCTCAGGCCAGAACCTGGCTACGGATTCAGACCGGGAAGAAGAAGGGTCTGAGCCAGCACTTAAAGGCAAAAGCACAAATAACTGGAGGAGAAGTGCACACCAGGCCAGCAACCGTTACAGCTGTGAAAGGTGGAGAGGTGGAAAAGAAACCAGTGCTGACATAGAGAAACAGCCCCAAGGTAAAGCTGATAATTTTATTCCTGATAATGTGGAAAGAAAGCTAAGGGCTAGTTTTAAAGAGTAGGAACTGAAGCCTTCACCTTCCACCGTTAAACAGTGGATTGAAAGCCTAGCCAATGTTGCAAACTCCAGCTTAGATAACAGTGAAGCTTTTGAAACCTTTAAGTTAGGGGCTTTGAAGAGGCTAATCTCTAATGAGAAGATTCTTACCCCTAAGGTAAAAATACCTACGAGGGCTGACTTGCAGTGGGACCAGTTTCAACAGTTCCTAAAGGAAAGGAAGCTTAAAGAAACTCCCCAATATGAGAGAGACTCTGTGCTAATGAATGTGAAGAAATGCAGATAGAGACGTCTGTGCCTAATGGTGATTGTTTCCCAACCCCCATGGATTGTTCTCTGGCTCAAAAGAATGCTACAGTTGTAAATAAGAAAGGAAAGAGTGTGAAAACCCTATAATCAGGACAGTGCTTACCATTGAAGCTGAAGAAAGCATTCTGTTTGTTTATGCACTGTTTGTGAGCAACGGAGCAGTGAGGAAACGTTGTAATACAAAGTGAAGTCAGCTGTGATAAAGTTCTGCTGCAGTTTTGTTGTTTGACCACACGGAGCAGTGCACAGTGTGAAGGCATAGAGCAGCAGAACAGCAGAGAAGTGAAAAGTTTGTTTTGTTTATTTCTCCTGGATTTTCCTGAGTTCATCTTTTCTGTTTGGAGATGTTATCCTTCTGCCTTGGTTGTAATTGAACCCCAGCGTGCTTTTGGAAATCCCCATAAAAGAAAATAAAAATCTTGCAAAGCCCTACCACCGACTCAACTACAAATTTATTGCCTGAGGAGTAAAAGAACTTTATTCTAAAGGACATCAAGGCCGCCTACCATCTGTCAGCCTCTTGGCCCAGCCGGTGGGTGTCGCAAAAGGCATTATCACCTCCATTTTTCTGCTAGCCATTCCTCTCTGTATGCACCCAAGCATCCTTCTAGCCTTTGCCGTCGCCTTTTCTACCTGTTTAGCTACTTTAAGATCATCAGACACAACCACGCCTAGGTCCCGCTCTTCTTTAGTGGACAAAAGTACTTCACCCCCTATACTATATTGCTCCCTTGGATTGCTGCAGCCCAAATGCATGACCTTACATTTTTTAACATTAAATCCCAGCTGCCAAATTCTAGACCATTCTTCAAGCTTAGCTAGATCCCTCCTCATGTTATCTACCCCTTCCTGGGTGTCTACTCTATTGCAGATTTTGGTATCATCCGCAAAGAGGCAAACCTTACCTGAAAGCCCTTCCGCTATATCACTAACAAAGATGTTAAAAAGAATCGGACCACGGACAGATCCCTGGGGCACACCACTGATAACATCCTTCTCCTCAGAGTGAGCTCCATTTACTTGTACTCTTTGTTGCCTCCCACCCAACCAATTTCTAACCCAAGCAGTAACTTTAGTGTCCATCCCTAGGGTGCTCAGTTTGTTTATAATGAATACAACATCCAAAAATTACATTGAATGAAAAAGAAAATGGGCATTCCAAAACAAAATAAGAAATATACAAGCTAAGGAAACAAATCCCCCATTTACAATATTAGATCCCAAGTGAAGAAATATTGAGGAAGTACTAAGAAACAAAAATTACATGGAAAGTAAAGAACCCCAAAGGGTCCTAAACTACCTAATCTCTAAACATAATACTGGCAAGTGGAGACTTAAGCATCAGCCGAATGAGAAGGTGCAGCAACTTCAACCATCTTCTGCCATACTATTTCTTCAATACTTAATGGATATCGAGTGTCTCACTTCTTTTTTAACTTCTTCTTCTCGCTCTCTGATCAGAGAGTGAGAAGAAGAAGTTAAAAGAAGTCTGAGACCTCTGATAACAATGAAAACAATTGAATGAGTAACCAGAAAAGATAGTGTTGGTTGTAGAAGGATCAGAGAGCGAGAAGAAGAAGTTAAAAAGAAGCGAAACACTCAATATCCATTAAGTATTGAAGAAATAGTATGGCTTTGTAGTCTACACCATTGATTTTGGATTCGAGTGTTACTCATAGTTTTACATGCTCTCATAAGTGAAGTTTCCAGTCTTGGCTATAAGTAGGAGGTCATTGATGCGATTAGACACTATTGTTGGGCATACCAGAAGTCCAAAAAAAAGTGTCAAAAAAGTATGAGACCACTGATAACAATGAAAAAAAGAAAACAATTGAATGAGTAACCAGAAAAGATAGTGTTGGTTGTAGAGGGAGTAGTTTGTAAAAATCTCTTTTGGTTCTATACTGTTAAGAAATTGAGCGTTTTTCATAAGTGAATTTATCAAAGAACAAAGCACCAGGCATTGATAGCATTCCCATAGACATATTACAGCAATCTGATGCAGCTGTTACCGTACTTACAAGGCTCTGCCAAGAAATATGGAAGACAACATCATGGCCAACTGACTGGAAAAGATCTGTGTTTATACCAATACTAAAGAAAGGTGATCCAAATGGCTGTGGAAATTATCGCACAATCGCTCTGATCACACATGCCAGCAAGATTCTACTGAAGATTATTCAAAAGAGACTACAACCATACCTGGAACAAGAACTACCTGAAGTGCAAGCAGGGTTCAGGAAAGGGCGAGGAACGAGAGACATCATTACGGATGTGAGATGGATCCTTGAAAAGACTAAAGAATACCAAAAGGATATCTATTTGTGCTTTATCGACTATAGCAAGGCTTTTGACTGTGTAAACCATGAGAAACTCTGGGCCACATTAAGAAGCATGGGTATACCAGAACACCTGATCGTACTCTTGCACAATCTGTACATTGATCAAGAAGCAAGAGTTCAAATGGAACAAGGAGAAACAGAATGGTTTAAAATAAGCAAAAGTGTAAGACAAGGCTGCATACTTTCCCCGTACCTGTTTAATTTATATGCAGAACAAATCATCAGAGAAGCAGGATTGTATGAAGACAACAGAGGTATGAAGATTGGTGGAAGACTCATCAACAACCTTTGCTATGCTGATGATACCACATTCCTGGCTGAAAGTGAAGATGATCTGAAACATTTGCTTCTCACAGTCAAAGAACAAAGTCTCAAAATGGGCCTGCACCTTAATGTAAAGAAGACAAAGATCATGACAACTGGCATAATCAACAGGTTCATCGTTGAAGGAGAAGAAATTGAAATCGTGAACAACTTTAATCTACTTCGATCAGCTATCAATAAAGAAGCAACAAGCAGTCAAGAAATCAGACGACATATTGCTCTTGGCAGAATGGCTATGAAAGACCTAGATAAGATTCTCAAGAGCAGAGATGTCTCTCTCCATACAAAGATGCAACTTGTTCAAGCCATGGTATTTTCAATAACATCATATGGATGTGAAAGCTGGACAGTGAAAAAGATAGACAGGAAGAAAATTGATGCCTTTGAATTATGGTGCTGGCGGCGAATACTGTGTATACCATGGACTGCCCGAAGAATAAACCAGTCGGTACTAGAGGAGATCAAACCTAAGCTTTCTTTAGAAGCTAAGATGACAAGACTTCGACTTTCATACTTTGGACACATCATGCGAAGAGAGAGATCATTAGAGAAAGACATTATGCTTGGCAAGAAAGAAGGTCAACGCAAAAGAGGAAGGCCAGCAATGAGATGGATCGATACAATAACAGCAGCTATGGGTACCAGTCTGTCAACAATGAGCCGCCTGACTGAAGACCAAACACAATTTAGGATAGCTATCCTGAGGGTCGCCATGAGTCGACTCCGACTCGACGGCACTTAACAACAACAAAGGTGTGATCTCCAGAATTGCACACAATACTTCATATGAGGTCTCACCAAAGACGTATACTGTCACAGAGCAGATTCACCAGAGCCTAGGAAGATAGACAGAGAAGTAGCAGATCAGGCTGACACTGACGTTTGTAGAAAGCACATGTCAGGAAGTTGCTATGAGCAACGAAAACAAATGAGGTCACGAGCCAGAGAGACATACCCAGCCAGCAGGGAAGCTAGGTGGTTATCACCTGATACAAGTCAGCTGGGGGGAGGTGCTGCTCGGAGATACCTAGATAAGCACAGCTCACAAACAGTTAGGCAGAGCTACAGGAGGAGCGGCAAGAGCAGAGAGAGCTGCAAGGGCTGCAAGAGCTGGAGAGAGAGCTGTGGAGAAAGCGTGTCTGACAATCACTACGGAAGCCTGAATGGAAGTTTGAATGATTACCATGAGTGCTTGAGTGAGAAGCCAAGACAGCTGGACTCAGAGAGTGAAAGTGAGGATAACGGCAATTGTGGAAAGAGCTACAGAGGAGGTAGCAAAGCCAGGAGTGGAAGCCTCAGTTACCAGAGGAGCCCAGAGAGTGTTGGAAACAGCCCAGGTTGGAATGGAGCTGGGAGGAGAAAGGTAAAAGCTGAAGAGTTTTATTTTTGTCCTGAAAAGGGAAGCACAGGGCTTAGCTATAGGAAGCAGTTCCCTGAAACACACAAGCCTTATGAAGCCAGCTTAAGGGAAACAGAGAAGTTTCACTACCCTTATAACAGGCATGAAAAGGTTAAATGCTTTTTACCTGAAGAAGCTAATATCTCCGGAAGGAATGTAAGGAGCAGAGTCTCAGTAAAACTGCCGTTTCATACTCCAGCCATACACAGAATCCTGAGCCAGGCAGAGGCAAGTGGTAAGCCAACTTCCTCTAATAGAAGTGCAGGAGAATACTATAGTTTACCTAACAACCACCAGCAGGGGAAAGGCTCTTACCCAAAGAAGTTCAGTGAATGTGGTAATAACAGTCAGTCTACTCTCACAGAGAGAGAAAGAGAAGTACGTCAGAATAGAGAGAGACTGTTTGAAGAGGTCCCACATGCTGAGAGGAAGGAGATATTAAGTGCTGGTGAAGAAGCAATGCAATGTGAACCGTCTGAAGCTGATATAAGCACGGAGTATATGGATTGTACAATTTCTATAGCAGACAGCATATCCTCTTTAAGGTAAAAAGGGAATTAAGAGCTGTTGAAGCCTGACATTGTAAAGGAAGGCTTGTATCTGCTTGTGAAAGACTGTTTTGAGATACATTTGTTTTACTGCTGAGAAGAAGCTATTTTTGTTACATTTTTCCTTTTGTTATATGCCCAGGAAGGGTTATGTTTTCCTTTTGTTTGTACCACGATAAGAAGTCCTTTTGGAAGGGGAAATAAAGCCCTCATTAACCTTACCATCGTTCCATGACTGATTTTTAACTGGCAGCACAACTACAACTACCAGAAGGCCAGTTACACTGAAGCCCCAGTGCAGTGCCCTGCCCAACCAACAGGTACACAGCACGGAAGGGTGACATAATGGCGTAGTATTTTAGGATTTTTTTTATGTACCACGTGGTTTTTCCTGAGAGAAAAAGGAAGAAACAAAGAGGAAAAGGACATCTCTGGAGGAACAGTGACCACACAGGAGGACTGTCTAAGGAGGATTTCGTTGGCAGGTCGGCCAGAAAAGCAAAGACCTTTCTCACATGCTGAAGTCTACCAGGAGCCTAAGGTAACGGTAACCTGGGCGGGAAGGTAGAAGGATACCAGTGAGAAAGGGGGCGCTGTACTTAGACAGGGATTTTGCAAAAGAAATACCGCACTTGGTGGCCCTTTCTTTTCTTTTCACAGGTGGTTCAACTCCAGGAAGATGGATCCGCGTGATGTCCAAAGGTGGATGCAAGCGCAGTGGGACAGACAAGCAGAGCTTGTTCAACGTCTCCAAGAACTGTATGTGGACGCTATGAAAGAGCAGCAGCGACCTTTGCTAGAAGCATTGGAAGCTCTCGTAAAGAAACCCCAGGAAACTGGAGCGGCGAATTTGCCTATGATGCCGCAAGTAGAACTGAATAGTTGCCATAATTTTTCTATGGGACAGCTAACGCAGCATGATGATTTAGATGACTACATTGAGTCATTCGAAAGGATAGCAGAGACCCTTAAATGGCCTACAGAGCAATGGGCCATGCGCTTTGCCATGACTTTGACTGGCGAGGCTCTGTCAGCATTTAAGGGAATGCCTGCTACTCTAGCCACTAATTATTTAGAAATTAAAAAGGCTGTAAAAGATAGGCTGGGCCTTACACCCAGACATTATAAACATCTGTTTAGGGAGGCAAAGATACAAAATAAGGAGACTCCCAGAGCCTTATACCAGAGGTTAAAAGGTCTGGCGTATAAATGGCTGAACCCCGAAGGGAGGTCATTAGACTCCATTATGGACGATATAATATTGGAGCAATTTATGCAATCTGTATCCCCTGAACTAAAGACCTTCCTCACCTTACAGGATTGCCGTAATGCAGAAGAGGCAGCCAATATGGCAGATGTATTTTACGAAGCAAAAAGGGCTGATACCTCTGGAATTGGCATGTTAAAAATGACTGGCGGTGAAAATCCTGAAGATGAGGAAAGGTGAAAAAGTTAAGATACATAAAAGGAATGTGTATGAGGATAATGTTGATGATATATCTGTTAATAGGAAGTGTTACAGATGTGGAAAGCCAGGCCACTACCAGAAAATTTGTAGGGTAAAAACGGTCCTTGTAGCCGGGGCTGAGAAACAAGCCCTGAAAGGCATTTTTCTCCAGGTCCTAGTAGAAGGGGTAGACGCCTTGGCTTTACTCGACTCAGGCGCAGAACAGAGCATGGTCTCTCAGAAGTTTTGGGAGACCATGGAACAGTCTCGCCCTGCAGCCTGTGATTAAGGAAGCTTATCATAGCTCAGGAAGGAGCTATAGAAAAGGTGAAGTGACTCCGAACAAGCAACCTGTCAGTTCTGGTAGAAATAAGAAAACAGAATTTTCCCATAAAAGACTACCAGTCCCAGAATGCACCAGGTTTCCAACAGCCATTAGAGGAGCTGAAGTGGGGAAACGTGTGTTCAGTCAGGAGGGCTATGAAGTAATCCCCAAGCACTCATCTCAAAGGGCAGGGCCTGATTCAGCACAGCTGTGCTGTGCTAGGGTGGAGCACTCATCAAAGCAGAATAAAGGTAGAGTTTATTCTACAGAGAATTATCCTCATCCTCAGTTTCATCTGGAGGATCATCAGAAGCAGAAGCCAGTGCGGACGGACAGAGAGGGCAAGAAACCCTTTGGAAGAAAGAAGAGAAAAGCATTTGGGAGGTCTAAAGGAGTCCAGAGCAGTACGTATACTGGGAGACATTCAAAAGGCCAGCGTACACCATTGGACTGGGGAAAACCAGAGGAGTGGTGCTGCAGAGCTAGGCATCTCCAGACGGTACCTGTGAGGGAGATGGCTGCACTTGGAAGGGACCCTAGGACCCGTGCTAGAAGGTATGTGAAGAGAGATCCAGTGTCCAGGGATCTGGATTGGAAGGCTGGACATAAAAACTGGACTACATACTGGCCAGGCTAGTTAGAGAGGAACTCTAACAGCAATGGAAGCTCAGGTATGAACACTGATCTATGCCCTAGCTATAACCTTGAAAGACAGCAGGGAAACAAGTATTCTCCTGAAAGTGCTCCATTGAGAAATTCCTCTGTGCCAATCCATGATATTGAACCGATGATTGTTGAGGAAGGGGGAGAAGTCTTAGATACAGGCTGTGAATATATGGATTGCTCTCTGTCTAAACTCCTTTGGTAATTTACTGTTACAAAGTACAACATCCATCACAAAGAAATACAAACTTGTTCTTTAATCTACTCAGAAAAGCTCCTGAAGTAGGATTTGAGCCACGCAGTAGAAAGCAAGCCAGCTAAGGGGTTTCAGCTGGGTAACTGCTAGCAATTGAGCCTTACCTAATTGCTTGTGAGCTCTGAGGGAATCACTTCTGAGTCTATGTGGGAAGATATGAGAAGTTAACCTGAAAAGAACAGTTTTTCCCTTCTTTGTTGGTTTTGCTTGTTGTTTGAAACACTGCTAAGAAAATATTAGCTAAAGCCTACAGAAAAGACCAGTTTGTTACCAACCAGGTCTTTATTCTTTTGCTTTGATTGCCTGACAAGTTCAACTGTTGTTTTCCTGATTTTGTTTTTCCAAGTTTAACACTGAAAGCAAGTATCCTGTTTTATGTGCTACCAAGCATATCTGTGTTGGGAGAAATAACCCCATAAATAAATATCTTATTGGCTTTACACTCAAGCACAACTAATTATTGTGAGCAGCTGTGTCTGGTGTGAATGGACTGCATTTCCCACAATCCCTTGCAAATCATATTGATATATGCACTTGCCAAGACTGTGAACATTCTCACCCAGGCAGCCGTCTGACAAGCCTCAAGTCGGGTAAAAGACCAAGTACAAATAAAATGTGTACATGGCACCCGTCTTCAGTATCCCCTGCATAAGGTGCGTGTCAGGGGGATGGGCCTAGAAAGAGAAATACAAGTGGCAGTAGTCCCAGGGCTGCCCCAGGAACTCATCCTAGGGCATGAGTGGCCTTCATTTAAGGGAGGATTGATGCAAGGCTTATGTACAAAGACAGGCCTCGTTTCAACTCGATCACAAGCGGGAACCTCAGGAACCCAGGGACCATCTGTGGAGAGGACAGAGGAGCCTAGGGGGGAGGAAGATAAGGAAAGGCCTGAGGAAAAGGTAGAGGAGGTTGAGGCTAACATACTCCCCAATCATGATGAGTTAGTTCAGGTTCCAAATAAAGAAGAGAAAAAACCAAAGGCTAAGAAGCGCCAAGAAAGAAAGAAGAGAACCCGAGGAAGGGCAGAACTAGAGGCAGGGGAAGGGTTACCGTGGGTACCTGCAGCCCTAGTTCAGAAGTTCCCTTCTTTCCCTATGGAACAGAAGGCAGACCCAGCGCTCAAAAGGGCATTTGAATGGGCACGAGAGGATCGACCTATACTTCCCAGATTCCTACTGGATAAGGATATCTTATATAGGGAAAGTATAGATCCTTATACTGATGCAGTCCGGAAACAACTGGTAGTACCGGTAACTTTTAAGGCTATTGTTTTACGCCTAGCACACGACCACCCGATAGGCAGTCACAAGGGTGTTCAGGGAACACTAGATCAGATACTGGCGTGGTTTTATTGGCCAGGAGTCTATAAAGAAGCTAAACAGTATTGTGACTCCTGCCCTACCTGCCAGAGGGTCTCGATAGCACGACCAAAGGCCGTACCTATGGTGCCTTTGCCTACCATCTCGGTACCAATTAGACGCATGGGGATGGATATAGTAGGCCCTCTAATAAAAACACCCAGGGGTTACCAGTATATTCTAGTAATTGTAGACCACGCTACGCGGCTCCCGTGGGCGATTCCCCTTAGGAACATCTCAGCTAGGATTATAGCGCAAGAACTAATAAAGTTATTTTGTGAAGTGCGATTTCCCCAGGAGATCTTAACAGATCAGGGAAGCAACTTTGTATCACGATATCTTGCTAGAGTATGGGAAGCATTTGGCATTCGCCATATTAAGACTGCGGCGTACCACCCCCAGTCAAACGGGTTAGTGGAGCGCATGAACCAGTCCATTAAGCACCTATTAAGGAGGGGTTTAAGGAAGGGAGAAATGGCAGAGTGGGACACCTTACTTCCCTTCGTGTTATACGCATGTAAGGAGCGTATTCAGACATCCTTGGGGGCATCCCCGTTCGAACTATTGTTCGGTAGGGCCCCGAGGGGTATTTTGGACATTCTGCAAGAAGAGTGGGTGGAGCCCGAAATACCGGAGGTAGGGGTACCACAATTCCTAAACAATTTAAGAACGCGCTTGGAGAAGACGTCCAAGGCCTCAGTAGAAAATCTCAAGGTTAGTCAGCAGCGTCAGAAACGCTATTATGATAAGGGCATACAACCCAGACAATTAGAAGTCGGGGATAAGGTCCTCATCCAGGTAGCGGACCCTGGTCCCGAATTTGAATCCCACTGGAAGGGGCCAGGTACGGTGATAAAAAGAATTGGGCCCGTTTCCTATCTGATAGAAAATGACAAGGGACGTAGGCAGGTTTATCACCTTAATGTGTTAAAACCTTGGAAGGAGAGGGAGGCCACTGCTAATTTAGTTTATAGGGAGCATTACAGTCGCACCCCGGACAGAATTACGGGCTGTCCGCTTAGATTTGCGGCAGCCCGTAATATTTTAAGGGGGGGAATGTGTCACAGAGCAGATTCACCAGAGCCTAGGAAGATAGACAGAGAAGTAGCAGATCAGGCTGACACTGACTTTTGTAAAAAGCACATGTCAGGAAGTTGCTATGAGCAACGAAAACAAATGAGGTCACGAGCCAGAGAGACACACCCAGCCAGCAGGGAAGCTAGGTGGTTATCACCTGATACAAGTCAGCTGGGGGGAGGTGCTGCTCGGAGATACCTAGATAAGCACAGCTCACAAACAGTTAGGCAGAGCTACAGGAGGAGCGGCAAGAGCAGAGAGAGCTGCAAGAGCTGGAGAGAGAGCTGTGGAGAAAGCGTGTCTGACAATCACTACGGAAGCCTGAATGGAAGTTTGAATGATTACCATGAGTGCTTGAGTGAGAAGCCAAGACAGCTGGACTCAGAGAGTGAAAGTGAGGATAACGGCAATTGTGGAAAGAGCTACAGAGGAGGTAGCAAAGCCAGGAGAGGAAGCCTCAGTTACCAGAGGAGCCCAGAGAGTGTTGGAAACAGCCCAGGTTGGAACGGAGCTGGGAGGAGAAAGGTAAAAGCTGAAGAGTTTTATTTTTGTCCTGAAAAGGGAAGTACAGGGCTTGGCTATAGGAAGCAGTTCCCTGAAACACAGAAGCCTTATGAAGCCAGCTTAAGGGAAACAGAGAAGTTTCACTACCCTTATAACAGGCATGAAAAGGTTAAATGCTTTTTACCTGAAGAAGCTAATATCTCCGGAAGGAATGTAAGGAGCAGAGTCTCAGTAAAACTGCCGTTTCAAACTTCAGCCATACACAGAATCCTGAGCCAGGCAGAGGCAAGTGGTAAGCCAACTTCCTCTAATAGAAGTGCAGGAGAATACTATAGTTTACCTAACAACCACCAGCAGGGGAAAGGCTCTTACCCAAAGAAGTTCAGTGAATGTGGTAATAACAGTCAGTCTACTCTCACAGAGAGAGAAAGAGAAGTACGTCAGAATAGAGAGAGACTGTTTGAAGAGGTCCCACATGCTGAGAGGAAGGAGATATTAAGTGCTGGTGAAGAAGCAATGCAATGTGAACCATCTGAAGCTGATATAAGCACGGAGTATATGGATTGTACAATTTCTATAGCAGACAGCATATCCTCTTTAAGGTAAAAAGGGAATTAAGAGCTGTTGAAGCCTGACATTGTAAAGGAAGGCTTGTATCTGCTTGTGAAAGACTGTTTTGAGATACATTTGTTTTACTGCTGAGAAGAAGCTATTTTTGTTACATTTTTCCTTTTGTTATATGCCCAGGAAGGGTTATGTTTTCCTTTTGTTTGTACCACGATAAGAAGTCCTTTTGGAAGTGGAAATAAAGCCCTCATTAACCTTACCATCGTTCCACGACTGATTTTTAACTGGCAGCACAACTACAACTACCAGAAGGCCAGTTACACTGAAGCCCCAGTGCAGTGCCCTGCCCAACCAACAGGTACACAGCACGGACGGGTGACAATACAGAGGCACTATCAGCTCCTTCTTCCTGCTGGCCATGCCTCTCCCTATGCACCTAAGCATCCTTCTGCTTTTGCTATCACCTTTTCTACCTGTTTAACCACCTTAAGATCATCAAAAACAATCACGCCCAGGCCCCACTTTTCTTTTGTGGACAAAAGTACTTCACTCCCTATATTGCCTTAGAACCATTTTATTTAAGGGCACCATTTTCAATTGGGCAGTACTATGAACCGCCTCGGCGCATAGCCTGCCCACCATCCATCTAACCTGGATTTTCAATGCGGGGGTCAAATGCGGCCCTGGCATTGAAAAGAACATAAGAACATAAGATATGCCATACTGGGTCAGACCAAGGTCCATCAAGCCCAGTATTCTGTTTCCAACAGTGGCCAATCTAGGTCATATGTACCTAGCAGTTTCCCCAAGAGACACAAGTTCCACAATGCTTGTACTGGGTCAAGCATTGATATCTTCGGTCACTTCTTAATAATGGTTTATGGACCTTTCCTCCAGGAACTTGTCCAAACCTTTTTTAAACCCAGCTACACTAACAGCCTTTACTACATCCTCCGGTAACAAATTCCAGAGTTTGATTACACGTTGAGTGAAAAAATATTTTTTTTATTAGTCTTAAATAGTTTACCCTGTAGCTTCATTGCATGTCCCCTAGTCTTTCTATATTCTGATAACGTAAACAATCGATCTACGTTTACCCGTTCCACTCCGTTCATTAATTTATAGACTTCTATCATATCTCCCCTCAGCCGTCTCTTTTCCAGGTTAAAGAGCCCTAACCTTTTTAGCCTTTCCTAATAGGAGTATCCTTCCATCCCCTTTACCATTTTGGTGGCTCTTCTCTGAACCTTTTCTAAAATCGCTATATCCTTTTTAAGATACGGCGACCAGAATTGCACACAATATTCAAGGTGCGGTCTCACCATGGAACGATATAGAGGCATTATAATATCTTTAGTTTTATTTTCCATTCCTTTCCTTATCATACCTAGCATTCTATTTGCTCTCTTGGCTGCCGCTGCACACTGGGCCGAGGGTTTTAACATGGTATCCACAATGACGCCTAAATCTTTTTCCTGGGTGGTGTTTCCTAATGTGGAACCTTGCATCGTGTAACCATAGTTTGGGTTGTTCTTCCCTAGGTGCATAACCTTGCACTTGTCCACATTAAATTTCATCTGCCATTTTGATGCCCAGTCTTCCAATTTATCAAGATCCTCTTGCAATTTTTCACAATCCTCTTGGGTTTTAACAACTTTAAATAGTTTTGTGTCATCTGCAAATTTGATAACCTCACTCGTTATTCCACTTTCCAGGTCATTTATGAATATGTCAAAAAGCAGCGGACCCAGCACAGATCCCTGGGGTACACCACTATTCACCTTTCTCCATTGGGAAAATTGGCCATTTAGCCCTACCCTCTGCTTTCTATCTTTTAACCAGTTCCTGATCCACAATAGTACACTGCCTCCTATCCCATGACTTGCCAAAAGTCTCTGATGAGGGACCTTGTCAAAGGCTTTCTGAAAGTCCAGATACACAATATCAACCGACTCACCTTTGTCCACCTGTTTATTCACTCCTTCAAAAAAACATAACAGATTAGTAAGACAAGATCTTCCTTGTCTAAAGCCATGTTGGCTGTCTCCCATTAGGTCGTGACTGTCTACATGCTGAGTAATTTTATTCTTTATGATGGTTTCTACCATTTTTCCCGGTACTGACGTCAGGCTCACCGGTCTGTAGTTTCCTGGATCACCCCTGGAACCCTTTTTAAAAATTGGTGTTACATTGGCGATCCTCCAATCTTCAGGTATTAGAGATGATTTTAATGATAGTTCACAGATTACTAAGAGCAGGTCTGCAAACTCATATTTCAGTTCTTTCAACACCCTTGGATGTATACCATCCGGCCCAGGTGATTTGCTACTCTTCAGTTTATCTAATAGTTGTAAGACATCTTCCCGATGTATCGATATTTCCTTCAATTCTTCCGCACCTTTAAATACCACTTCAGTCATGGGTAACATCCCTACATCTTCCTCAGTAAAGACTGAAGCAAAGAATTCATTCAGTCTCTCCGCTATCGCCTTGTCGCCTCTTAGTGCTCCTTTAACCCCTTTATCATCTAATGGACCAACTGACTCTCTCGCAGGTTTTTTGCTACGAATGTACTTGAAAAGGTCTTTATTTCGTGTTTTTGCTTCCGCAGCAAGTCTCTTCTCAAATTCTCACTTTGCCTGCCTTATCAATGCCTTGCATTTGACTTGCCAGTGCTTGTGCTGTTTCCAGGTTTCGTCATTTGGCTCTTTTTTCCATTTCCTGAAAGATGCTTTTTTGGCAACAGCCTCTCTGACCTCACCTTTAAACCATGCTGGTAGTTTTTTGGACTTCCTTCCACTTTTCTTAAAGCATAGAATACAGCTGGTCTGGGCTTCCAAGACAGTATTTTTCAACAACATCCAAGCTTGATGTACGTCTTTAACCTTTGCAACTGCTCCTTTTAGTTTTTTCTTAACTGTTTTCCTCATTTTATCTTAGTCTCCCTTTCGAAAGTTAAAGGGTAGTACTGTGTGGATTTCCTTACTATCCCTCCTCCACTAATTAAATCAAAGGCGATCATGCTATGATCACTATTGCCAAGTGGCCCCAACACCCTTATCTCTTGCACTAGATCTAGTGTTCCACTAAGGACTAGGTCTAATATGGCTTCCCCTCTGGTCGGTTCATGAACCAGCTGCTCCAAGAAGCAGTCATTTATTTCATCTAGGAACTTTATCTCCCTAGCATGTCCTGCTGTGACACTGACCCAGTCGATGCCGGGGTAATTGAAATCACCCATTATTATTACTGCACTGTAACTTTTGCTAGCTTCCTTGATTTCTTTGAGCATTTCATCATCCATTTGTTCATTCTGGCCAGGCGGACGATAGTACACCCCCACTGCCATCGCCTTCCCCTTTTTACATGGAATTTCAATCCATAGAGATTCTACAGCAAATTTTGTTTCTTGCAAAACTTTAATTCTTTCTGACTCAATGCCCTCTCTAACATAGAGCGCAACCCCTCCACCAATTTGATCAGCTCTTGTCACCCCTTTGTGCTGAACCCTGCTGGTGGAGTAGGGCACTGCGCTGGGGCTTGTGTTAAACTGACTTAATTCTATTATGGAGACCTTGCTTGGCCTTCTGGGAGTTGTAATTGTTGATAGCCAGTTAAAGAATTAGTTGTGAAACTGTGGTAAGGTTTTAACAAGGGATTTATTTCCCCTTCCAAGAGGACTTTTTGCTGTGGTGTGAACAAAGGAAAACACAACCCTTCTTGGGCATATAAAAGGAACAAAATATGAACAAAAATAGCTTCTCTTCAGCTCTTTAACAAGGAAAGTAAAAGTATATCAAACAGTCATTCGTAAGCATACAAAAAAACACTTCTTTACTGTTTTTGGCTTACTCAGCTCTTACTTCCTCTTATCGCAGTGAGGAAATGCTGTCTGCTATTGAAATCGTACAGTCCATGTATTCAGTGCTTGGCTCAGCTTCTGATGTCTCACACTGCATATCCTCAACACATGCTTTTAATATATCTTCCCTTTCAGCATTAGGGACGTCTGTTAACAGTCTCTCTCTATTCTGCCAGGATTCTCTTCCTCCCTCTGTGAGAGTGTGTGGAACAGAATTACCACCTTCACTGTAATGCTTCTGCTGAGAGCCTCTCCACTGCTGGTAGCTATTAGGTGAATTATAACATTCCCTTGCACCTCTATTAGGGTAAATTGGCTTACCTCTCGGCTCTGACTGGCTTAGGTTCCTGTGAGCAGCTGTAGTATGAAACGGCAGTTTTGCAGGGACTCTGCTTCTTAAATCCTCTCCAGAGATACAAACTTCTTCTGGTAAAAAGCCTTTAACCCTCCTATGCCTGGTATAAGGGTAAGTAAACTTATCTGTACCTCTCAAGCTGACTTCATAAGGCTTTAGCGTTTCTGTGCATTGCCTTCCACTGCCAACCCTTGGGTTTTTCCTTTCAGGGTAAAAGTAAAACTTCTTGGCTTTTACCGTTCTCCCCACGGCTCTGTTCCAACCTGGGTCTTTCTCAGTATACTCTGGGCTCCTCTGATATCTGAAGCTTCCTGTCCTGGATTTGCTACCTCTTCTGTAGCTCCTTCCACGTTTGCCGTTGCTTTCACTCTCAAACTCTGGTTCCAGCTGTCTCAGACTCTCTCCCAAACACTCGTGGTAATCAGTCAGGCTTTCATTCAAACTTTCATCATTATCCTCATGCAGGCTCTCTTCATGGCTCTGTTCCCAGCTCTCTCCACGACTCCTCTGTCTAACTGCTTGTGAGCTGTGCTTATCTACGTAACCTCCAGCTCCACCTCCCCCCAGCTGGCTTGCATCAGATGATGACCTCCTAGCTTTTCTGCTGGCTGGGTGTGTCTCTCTGGCTCGTGACCACATTTGTTTGTTGCCCATAGCAACTTCCTGACCTGTGTTTTCTAAAAACGTCAGTGTCAGCCTGATTCACTGCTTCTTCATCTATCTGCATGGGCTCTGCTGGATCTGCTCTGTGACACTCTATCATTACGATATAGTTTGTACCCAGGTATCACAGTGTCCCACTGGTTGTCCTCCTTCCACCATGTCTCTGATATTCCAATCATATCTAACCTCTCGTTTAGTGCTATATATTCTAACTCTCCCATCTTGTTTTTTAGACTTCTAGCATTTGCATACAAAGCATTTTAGAGACTGTATTTTATTCATATTAATTTGGCTATTGGTAGACATGGGTAATTTGGGATCTTTAAGCTCTGTCTGCTCCATACTCGAGGGCATTTGGGCTACTTTACTCTTTTTTGGAACCTCTCTGCTTTTTGTAGTATCCTTCAAGGATACATTCTTCCGAACCATGCGCTCTTGGGCGACTGTCGGCTTTCCCCTATTATCTAGTTTAAAAGCTGCTCTATCTCCT
This sequence comes from Ichthyophis bannanicus, assembly GCA_033557465.1. Taxonomy (NCBI): domain Eukaryota; kingdom Metazoa; phylum Chordata; class Amphibia; order Gymnophiona; family Ichthyophiidae; genus Ichthyophis; species Ichthyophis bannanicus. The sequence continues at coordinate 649,270,545 of CM066032.1, forward strand.
TTTTAAAGGTTAATGCCAGCAGCCTGGTTCCATCCCGGTTAAGGTGAAGCCCATCCCTTTGGAAGAGCCCCTCCTTTCCCCAGAATGTTCCCCAGTTCCTAACAAATCCAAACCCCTCATCTCTGCACCATTGTCTCATGCACGCATTGAGACTCCGGAGCTCTGCCTGCCTTTTGGGTCCTGCGCGTGGAACGGGAAGCATTTCGGAGAATGCTACCCTGGAAGTTCTGGATTTCAACTTCCTACCTAAAAGCCTAAATTTAGCTTCCAGAACCTCCCTACCACATTTTCCTATGTCATTGGTACCGACATGTACCAAGACAGCAGACTCCTCCCCAGCACTATCTAAGACCTTATCTAGGTGGCGCGTGAGGTCCGCTACCTTCGCACCAGGCAGGCATGTTACCAGGCGATCCTCACGTCCACCAGCCACCCAGCTATCTACATGCCTAATGATCGAATCACCAACTATAACTGCTGTCCTAACCCTTCCCTCATGGGCACTTGGCCCTGGAGAAACCTCCTTGGTGCGAGAGGGGTTTACATCACCTGGAGGACAGGTCCTAGTTACAGGATCACTTCCTGCCACACCAGGGTGATGCTCTCCTGTCATGTGACCTCTCTCCTCCATGGCAACAGGGATGCTGCCAGACTGGAGCTGGGACTTCAGGACTATATCCCTGTAGGTCTCGTTTATGTACCTCTCTGTCTGTCTTATGCTTTCCAAGTCTGCTACTTTAGCCTCTAGAGAACGGACTTGTTCCCTGAGAGCAAAGAGCTCCTTGCACCTAGTGCACACGTAAGACCTCTCACCAGCTGGGAGAAAATCATACATGTGACACTCAATGCAAAAGACTGGAAAGCCTACATCCCGCTGCTGGACTGCTGTCTGCATCTTAGTTTTAAGTTTGTGTTTAGATCTTTAAGTTCTTTACGTACTAAAGGGTGCTATGGATATTTATACCACTAAAACTGTATCTAATAAGTTTAATATACCTTGTTCACCTGAAGCTTAATTAATCTCAGGTCCTTAGTGTATGACTGATTTGGGTAATGAGCTTCACCTGAGAGCACCTCCTGTCTTTTAAGTTGTGCAAGTACCTATAAAGCTGTGATTATCCCAGGGGAGGGTGGGTGTGGGGAGGGAGGGAGGGATATAACACTTATTAAAAAGAGGGCTGCTACACAGTACCCTGTCCTGTGCTGCTGAGGTAAGCTATATTCTGATTTGATTTAAATTATAGCTCTTTGCTGCTGCTAGGCTCTAACCTATTATGAAATTTAAACTACAAGCTCTCTGCTGGATTCTAAATTTAACCAGAAAGCTCTCTTCTGTGTTTTAAATTGGAATTAAAAGTACTTTGCTGATGCTAGGCCCTGAGTGACTATGAAATTTAAACTACAAGCTCTCTGCTGGATTCTAAATTTAACCAGAAAGCTCTCTTCTGTGTTTTAATTTGAAACTAAAAGTACTTTGCTGATGCTAGGCCCTGAGTGACTATGAAATTTAAACTACAAGCTCTCTGCTGGATTCTAAAGTTAACCAGAAAGCTCTCTTCTGTGTTTTAAATTGGAATTAAAAGTACTTTGCTGATGCTAGGCCCTGAGTGACTATGAAATTTAAACTACAAGCTCTCTGCTGGATTCTAAATTTAACCAGAAAGCTCTCTTCTGTGTTTTAATTTGAAACTAAAAGTACTTTGCTGATGCTAGGCCCTGAGTGACTATGAAATTTAAACTACAAGCTCTCTGCTGGATTCTAAAGTTAACCAGAAAGCTCTCTTCTGTGTTTTAAATTGGAATTAAAAGTACTTTGCTGATGCTAGGCCCTGAGTGACTATGAAATTTAAACTACAGCTGTCTACTGGGTATGAAAGGTAACCAGAAAGTTCTCTTCTGTGTTTTAAATTTAATCTTAAACTGTTGCTACTAGGCCCTGACTGATTTAACAAAAAATAGTGGGTTCACAGATTAATTAGCTTTAAAAGAAAAAAATTCCTTTCAGAAAAATTCCCAGAAGTATATACTCACAATTTCAGATTTCTCTCCAGAAGTAACAGCCCCCCTTTCTAGTCCTTCAAGACTAGAAAGCCGGGTCTTGCTGCACATTCCGGAAGCCACAGGACCTAGCTGGGTAGCACTGATTTTTGATGCTACCCACTTAGCCCCTGCATCTGAAAGATAGGCGAGGAAAAACCTCATCTATCTTTAAGGTGCAGAGGGCTAAGCAGGTATCATCGAATATCAGTGCTACCCGCTTAGCCCTTTCCTCCACCACCACTCTGCCGCAGATTGCACCTAACAAGTCCTGATTCTAACCGCATAGCATCTGGGCGCGTTAGGGATTTATCCGGAATTTTTGAAGGGCACTACCCGTATAAGTGCCTTTTGAAAATCCTGGATAAGGCATTTACATGGGCAACTAAGGCAGTTACCCTGTAAATGCCTTTGAAAATGCTGCCCTAAATGTTTACTGACTTAAAAATTCTGTTATTGTCTGCATAGGTTTATGGTGGCAATTAGTGTGACAGTGATGCTATGGTTTTTGACACTTCTAGTTGGGAACTATTTTTTTCTGGTACTTGTAGGATCACTAATTGCTAAAAAGACTTGAAAAGATTCAGAGGTAAAATGATTTAGAGTCTGCGCCAAAAGACGTACAGTATGAGAGGAGATTTGAAGACCTACAATATACTCTAGAGGAGAGGAGGGACAGGGGAGATACAGAAGTTTAAATACTTAAAGGATTTTAATAAACAAACCTTTTTCAAAGAAGAGGAAGCTGTAAAACTTGAGGGTATAAAATGAAGCTTCAAGGAGGTTGTGATGGGGTGTATGAGAAACTTCCCATCCTCAGTACTGATATACCTCCAGCCAGACTAAGGACACACCCCTTTAAGCATCAGAAGCCAGGCCCCTTTAAGGAACCTGGTTTGAATATACTTGGGAAGGGTGTGGCTGGGGGAGGACTCTTTTAACTGGGAGGGAAGAGACAGAGATGGGGAGAGAAGAGCCCAAGGTATTCTAGAGTATGGAGTGACCACCTACCTCTAAGGAGACACTACAGGAAGGTAGGAGCTGAGGTATTTCCATGTTGGTCGTGATATTAATGCTGTGAAATCCAGAGTCAAGGAACTTTGGGGTAGGGGAGAAATTACTCCAAAGCCTGGTGGAAGGACAGCAGCAACAGCAGCAGATACTACAAGAGTTCTTGCAAGCGCAAGGGACCCAGCAACAGCAATTACTACAAAAGTCTTTGGAACTACAGCAAAGCTGCCTCGCACAAACATCTCAAATAGTCCAGGAATGGTAGCCACACCTGCCATTGCCACCCCTGCTGAAAATGGTGGATGGCGAAGACCTGGACTCCTTCCTGACAAATTTTGAATAAACTGCCCAACTAGCTGGGTGGAAAAAAAAACAATTGTACAAATTAATTTTTTGTCGGAATGGCCAGCACAGTAGATAGGAAAAAACACCTACTACCACCGTGGCCCGTCCTTTTTAATCGTTTTGAAAATCAATTTAAAACAGCAGTAGTTCAAAAATGGCTGGTACTTAGCTTCCTAAAGGAAAAGCTGTAGTCAACAGTAGGTCATATGTACGATGTGCCACGTTTCGGGGGTATACACATAAGCCCCCTGCTTCAGGTCAGACCACTGTATGAAGCAGGGGGCTTATGTGTATACCCCCGAAACGTGGCACATCGTACATTTGACCTACTGTTGACTAAAGCGTTTCTACAGCCAGCTTTTCCTTTAGGAAGCTAAGTACCAGCCATTTTTGAACTACTGCTGTTTTAAATTGATTTTCAAAACGATTAAAAAGGACGGGCCACGGTGGTAGTAGATGTTTTTTACTATCTACTGTGCTGGCCATTCCGACAAAAAATTAATTTGTACAATTGGTTTTTTTTCTACTGAGTTTTTTGTTATTTGTCATTCATTGAAGCTCAGTTAGAAGGTTTTTTTGGTGTTACAACTAGCTGGGTGGCCAGAAGAGAGTTGGGCTATTTACCTAGGGACAGGAATCGGGCAAATCGGGCATAGTCATGATTTGTATACCAGCCCAGCAGATTAATATACATATAAATAATTAAAGATTCATTTAAATATGCGTGGCGTTAATTGGGCGCTAGCTTTTCCGTCAGCATTTACGTCTATTTCCTGCCAAGCCGTCTACCAAGAAGCCAACCCAGATGGAAGGGTCCCCTATGTGGCAGTAAAAAAAACACGTTAAGAACACCCGGTGGCATTAATTAGCCGGAAGTTGCTTCCCCGGGAACAAAAGTATGCTACGATTGAGCAGGAAGCCCTGGCAATCAAATGGGCCCTAGAGACATTCCAATATTATCTACTGGATTCCTCTTCACATTGGTCACGGATCATCAGCCACTCAAGTGGCTGGCGCAACATAAGGACACCAACAGTCAGATCTTGCGCTGGTTCCTCACCCGCCAACCCTTTCTTTATGAGGTCCGACATCAGGCTGGCAGGGTGCATCTGAACGCGGACTTTCTGTCCTGCTTGAGTGCCCCAGTGCCACTAGATGCTTGCCCTCATAGGATTGTGCTGAAGTGGGGGGGGGGGGTGATGGGGTGTTTGAGAAACTTCCCATCCCCCATACTGATATACCTCCAGCCAGATTAAGGACATGCCCCTTTAAGCACCAGAAGCCGGGCCCCTTTAAGGAACCCAGCTTGAATATACCTGGGAAGGGTGTGGTCAGGGGAGGACCCTTTTAACCCAGAGGGAAGAGACAGAGGTGGAGAGAAGAGCCCGAGGTGTTCCAGAGTATGGAGTGATCACCTACCTCTAAGGAGACACTATGGGAAGGTGAGAGCTGGTGTATTTCCATGTTGGTCAGCAGGCTTGTGATAGTAATGCTGCGAAATACAGAGTAAAGGAACTTTGGGGTAGGGGAGAACTGTTTCATTGCTAAAGCTGTGAAACCTAGAGTGAAGGAATTTTGGGGGAGGGGAGAACTGTTTCTTTGCTACTGCTGTGAACGCCCTGTAAATAAAGCATTTTCCTTTAACCATCCGCCTAGCTCAGTAGGGGTTTGTGTCCTGCCTGCTCGCAGCATACTACAGAGGTAAACTTAAAAGCAACATCAGGAAATTACTTTTTCACTAAAATGGTGATGAATGCTTGGAATGCCCTCCCAATGGAGGTGGTGGGGGCAAATACAGTGATGGAATTCAAAATGGCATGGGACAGACACAATGGATGCCTTTATAGCAAAAGGATAAAATCAAAATAAACAGCTATCTTTTATACTCGGGGCTGGTGCAAGGAGATGGAGTGCCCTAAGCGAATTTCATCCCCTGTGCTCCCCTCTGTTATCCATTGCTGCCACTGCTATCCTTCTCCGGGGCGTGCAGCGTGTCACTGGGCAGACAGCCTTGCGGCACTTGCCTTTGGACTTCAGTGCCATGGGACTGTTTGCTTCTGCCCCTTCGCCAACGCCTGATGTGGACTTCCTGTTTGCAGCAGGAGGTCGGCTTCAGGCATCTGAGGGGTGGAGGTGGGCAGCCCTGTGGTTCTGGGGTATGGGAATGGATGCTGCAGGACGGTTTTAGGCTCATTCCATCCCGGACGTACAGAGGGGGTCATGATTCTGATCCCATGGGGCACGTCTAGCCCCACAGGATCAAAATCGCAATCAGTCCTATACATGCAGGCCGGGACTGCGATTCAGCCCGTCCTGCATGTACACGACAAGCCCGACTAACTCAGTCAGGGTTTTTAAATGGAGCCATGGCGCCATGGTGTCCGGTTGCCATGGCACCACGGCTCCATTTAAAAGCCACGATGCCAGCTGCTGGAACAAACTGTTTATTCTCCACAGCCTGACCACCGATTTGACCTCCCAGGGCCAGGGTTGAGCTGTGGGGAATGCTCTCTGCCCTTGCCACTCCTTCCCAGCCCCGGGCCCGCCAATCCCCGATGTTCAGGGAAGTTATTCCACCTCCGTTGGGACGTCCATCCCCGCTATTCATGGCACAGAATCGGGCCCTTTGTGTCTATTGCCGCTGCTGCCTGTCCCAAGAGAGGTCAACGCTCTAGACGACTGCCTAGTTTGCCTAATGGTAGCGCTGGCCCTATTTATACTTCAACATATAGAGGTGGGGTGACCTGCATGGAGAAGCAGGTACAACACTAAAAGGCAGAGAGGTGGTGACCTGCATGGAGCAGCAGGTATACCTACTCTAGCCACCTTACTGGGCAGACTAGATGGACCATACTGGTCTTTATCTGCCATCATACAGTATACTATGTTACTATGAGTGTGGAACGTTTAAGAATGTCAGTGTTTTGAAAGATAATTGTTTTAGAAAAGTGATTACTAGAAGTGACTCTTGAGTAGCTTTGTGGGGTTTCTTTTAAGGATTTGAGTGAAGCAACTGACTGAAGTGAGAGTCTGTGAGGTGGTTTGATTTATTGATAAGAAAAATTGTCTTTAAAATGTTTTTGAAAGATCTTAAAGTATTCTCAATGTTTCAACCCTCGTGGAGTCCTCTGAGAGATGTTTTACTCTGGTGTGAGTGGTGAGTGGACAGCGTGAGTGAGTGGTGAGTGACAGCGTGTGCCTTGAAATAAGGATCCAGATTTATCCTTTATTTTCGGTGAAACAAACAGAATTAGGGAAAATATAATTTTAAAGGAAGAGAAACCTCTTAGTACTGCCTTTAAACCCTTTGTTACTGACTGAGAGATCACTTCTAGTAATCACTTTTCTATAACAATCATCTTTCAGGAACATTGGCATTCTTAAACATTCCACACTGATAGAGAAAAATAAATATTTTTTTCTAAAGAATTGTGTTGGCTTATGTGTCTGAAAGTAAATGTTTGGTAGATGTAAAGTTAGTACTTATCTGAAGTTATCTCTGGAGGACTTATCTCTGGAGGACTTAAATAATATTGATACTACCATAATTCTCCCGTAAAGAGACATTTATACCTTTAGCATCTTTTCCTATTTGAGTAACTGTTGTATTAACTTCTGGGAAGAATTTAATTGTTTGCTGTTATGGTTTCAGTGCTGACCATTGAGAGTTGGAATAAACATTATTTGTTTGGCAATTCTATCTCCTTTATTTTTGATAAGGGTTTGGGAAAAAAAGGAAATTTTGGTACATTTCTTATTTACATCTTTAAGATTGCAGTAGTCTACCATCCAACCACTCAATCGAATCCTTCATCCATTTAGTTTATTTTCCTCCTTCCTTGCAATCAGGAGGGACAAGGTTAGTTAGAACATAAGAACATAAGATATGCCATACTGGTTCAGACCAAGGTTCATCAAACCCAGTATCCTGTTTCCAGCAGTGGCCAATCTAGGTCACAAGTACCTAACAGTTTCCCCAAGACACAGGTTCCACAATGCTTGTATTGGGACAAGCAGTGGATTTCCCATGTTCCCTTTAATAATGGTTTATGGACCTTTCCTCCAGGAACTTCTCCTGCTGACCTATAAATGCATTCACTGTGCGGCTCCTCACTACCTTTCTTCTCTTATCTCTCCTTACACCCCCCTCGGGAACTCCGCTAGCAAACTACTTCTGTCTGTGCCCTTCTCTCCTACTGCTAACTCCAGACTTCGCTCCTTTCACCTTGCTGCACCTTACGCCTGGAACAAACTATCTGTGTCTGTACGCCAGGCACCCTCTCTGACCCTCTTCAAATCCAGGTTGAAAACTCACCTCTTCGCTGCTGCTTTTGGATCTTGACTTTCCTGATCTCCTTTCCTTCCCTTTTCTTTCCCCTAGTTCTATCCCTGCTTACATCTCTGTGTTTTGTCTTGTGTTATGTCTCAATTAGATTGTAAGCTCTGATGGGCAGGGACTGTCTCTTACATGTCTGTGCAGCGCTGCGTACGACTGGTAGCGCTCAACAAATGCTCAGTAGTAATAGAAGTAGTAGTAGAACTTGTCCAAACCTTTTTTAAACCCAGCTACACTAACAGCTTTTACTATATCCTCTGGTAACGAATTCCAGAGTTTGATTACACGTTGAGTGAAAAAATATTTTCTCTTATTAGTCATATAGGTTACAATGTAGTTTCATAGCATATGTCCCCTAGTCTTTCTACCTTTTAATGACGTAAACAATTGATCTCCGTTTACCCGTTCCACTCCATTCATAAATTTATAGACCTCTATCATAGTAACATAGTATATGACGGAAGATAAAAGACCAGTATGTTCCATCTACGCCAGGGATATATGCTCATCTTCTTAGACATCGCAGCCGTGTTAGTCTGCCATGATCTCCTCCTACACCGCCTCCAGGAGAAGGGGATATGTGACTCTGCACTTAAATGGTGCAAGTCGTATCTCTCCAATAGATGGCAACACGTAAGATCAGGAGAAACATCAGAACCTTTCCACCAGAGTCAAGGGGTCCCGCAAGGATCATCTCTCTCTGCACTCATGTTTAATATACATATATGCAACCTATCTGCAAGATCATCCGGTCATTCAAGGTGAGCTGTCTGTTGTACGCTGACGATGTTCTCCTATATATGCCATTCACTACTGAGAACCCTGACCTTTCCCCACTGACAGACTGTTTCGATGCAGTATCCAGCTGGCTCCAAATGCAAAATCTTCAGATACAACATAAGAAAACCGAAGTCCTTTTCATCACAAGGAACCCAAATTTCATCACTCCTCCTTACTTGAAGGTCCAAGATGCAGAACCTCTGACCAAACCCTCCATCAGATACCTGGGAGTCACACTTGACCAGTGACTAGACATGAAGACCCATATAATCAATGTAGCAAGAGCCGTATACCATAAAATCCAATCCCTCAGACACCTACGCTCCCTACTTGAACCAGATGACTTCTGGACAGTGTATCAAGCTCTGGTCATACCACATATCGACTATGCCAACGCAATACTCCATGGTCTACCACAATCCACTTTGCTTCCATTACAGCTAACAATGAACTCAGCAGCACGAGTTCTCCAGGGCGCTGCCATGAGGGAACACATGACACCCATCCTGAAACAATTACACTGGCTCCCTATAAAAGGCAGGATCACATTCAAGACCATACTAATGACCTTCAAGATCATAAACGGACTCGCCCCATCTTCCTTATCCGATCTCATACTGATAAACCCCCTAATAGATCTAGAAAATCTCATGCCGCCAATAAACTAGTAGTCCCAAAAGAAACGACCAAGTGTTGCCAAAGCACAATGAACAGGACTTTTAAGCTTGCCGCACCTAAATGCTGGAACATCCTTCCACACAGTATCCGTGATATCACCAATCTAACCTAGTTCAGAAAAGCCGTGAAACATTACCTCTTCCTCTTACATTACCCAGATGACAGCACCACTGATCACTCACCATCCACCTAGGCAAATCTACGCAAATGTCCAATCAATTCGCATTGTACAGATGTAAATAGTTACCCCTGTATCTTTCCAAGTTCCTATTCCTGTTATTTGTAAACACAAATCAAGTCATTTGAAATGTGTATGTAAAATGTTCCATGTAAACCGCACTGATGGAAAATAGCGCGGTATATAAGAAAATGTAAATAAATAAATAAATAAATCTAGTCTGCCCAGCAAGGCGGCAAGAGTAGGTGCACCTGCTGCTCTGTGCAGGTCTCTCCTCTCCATGCCTTGTTTAGGGGTGTACCCACCGCTCCATGTAGGTTACCCCTATTTGTTGAGATATAAAAGAGTTTATTTTCATTTTAACTTGTTGCTATAAAGGGATCCGCTGGGTCTGTCCCATGCCATTTTGAATTCTGTCACTGTATTTGCCCCCACCACTTCCATCGGGAGGGCATTCCAAGCATCCACCACCCTTTTCAGTGAAAAAGTATTTCCTGACATTGCCTTTCAGTTTACCCCCAGCTTCATGTTATGCCCTCTAGTTTTACAATTTCCCCATCTTTGGAAGAGGTTTTTTGTTCATTAATACTCTTTAAGTATTATCTCCCTTCAGCTGTCTCTCTTCCAGGTTGAAGAGCCCTAACCTTTTTAGCCTCTCCTCATAAGGGTATCCTTCCATCCCCTTTACCGTTTTGGTGGCTCTTCTTTGTACCTTTTCTAATTCCTCTATATCCTTTTTAAATATGGCGACCAGAATGGCACACAATATTTGATGTGCGGTCGCACCATGGAACGATACAGAGGCATCCTTTGTTTTATTCTCCATTCTTTTCCTTATGACTTCTAGTATTCTATTTGCTTTCTTGGCTGCCAATGCACACTGGGCAGAGGATTTCACGTGTTATCCACAATGATGCCTAAATCTTTTTCCTGGATGGTGATTCTTAATATGGAACTTTGCATTGTGTAACCATCGTTTGGGTTGTTCTTTCCTAGGTGCATAACTTTGCACTTGTCCACATTAAATTTCATCTGCCATTTTGAACTCCATTCTTCTAATTTATTAAGGTCATGTTGCAATTTTTCACAATCCTCTTGGGTTTTAACAACTTTGAATAATTTTGTGTCATCTGCAAATTTGATTTCCTCACTCGTTACTCCCATTTCCAGGTGGTTTACGAATATGTTAAAAAGCAGCAGACCCAGCACAGATCCATGGGGTACTGCACTATTTAACTTTCTCCATTGGGAAAATTGGCCATTTAGTCCTACCCTCTGCTTTCTATCTTTTAACCAGTTCCTGATCTACAATAGTACACTGCCTCCTATCCCATGACTTTTTAATTTTGCCAATAGTCTCTCATGAGGGACCTTGTCAAAGGCTTTCTGAAAATCCAGATACACTACATTGACTGACCTACATTTGTAGGTTTATTTACACATCAAAAAAATATAACAAATTAGTAAGACAAGTCCTTACTTGGCTAAAGCCATGTTGGCTATCTCCCATTAAACCATGTCTATGTACTGTAATGGGGAAAAGATATCCTGTGATAGAAAAACAGAGGAACCTATGAGCAATAGGGCTGTTTCTAGCAGGAAGGAAGATATCAGGACACCCAGTTGCCAAGAGCAACACAAACATTCCCAGCCACGAGGGAAAGAACCCCGCACAGCTGATAAGCAATCCCCAGCTCATAGCTCTAATAGCTTTCACCTGGGAGGGGGAAGGGCTGGATTAGAGCCTCAGCAAACGTATAAGGGACGTTCACTAGAGTTAGTGAGCAGCAGTGGCAGTAGGAGGAGCAGGAGCTTTGGCTTTGGTAGCTCCAGAGAAAGCAGCTCAGAGAATTCAGAGAAGCCAGCAACAGGAAGCAGGAAAGATGTGGTGAATCAGAACCAGCTGGAGTCTGTGTGCAAGCTGAGGTCTGAATCTGGAAAGCAACATCTGCCCTGGGCTGGTAGGAAAACTTACGTGTGTGACTCTGATTCTGAATGGGAAAGAGAAAGGCAGCTAACAGCTAATAGAGTTAATTGGAGGAGAAAGGCACAGAAACCTTTTAACCAAACCTCAAAACCTATTCCTTATGGTGAAGGCATTCACAAGGAGAAAGTACCAGTCAGGATAACTGGAAAGTATTTGCAAGCTTCAAGAAAGGGAGAATATACGGTGCCAGACATTTGTATGTTGGAAGAGGGTGCTGAGCAGCCTGAACGTAGAGAAAAGCCTCTAAGGTTTAAACCCCTTCTAAAAGGAGCAGTGCACAGACTTTCTCTTGCCTCAAACCCTGAAGGTAGGCCAATTAGCCAATGTAAAGCTGGATATAAGACTTTCTCACGTAGGAGTTATAAGGGACATAACTCTCATTACAATTATATGCCAAGATATGGTGATACAGACCCTTACCTGCTAGAGGAGATAGTAGGGAGGTCACGGGAGCTGGCGGAGGAGAATAATCTGCCAACACTCTATAGGCAGCAGCAGAGTGGTACAGATGATAGTCAGATTGAATCCATGATAATTGATCCACCAGAAACAGAATTATCTGACAATCAGATGGACTGTTCATTGGCTGTATTAAGTGATGTGGTTTCACTGTGCTGAAGAGATACAGTTGTGGAAATAATGTAACTGCCTGTTTAAAAGTACAAGACTTTACTTTATCCTATCCTTTTTGCCAGAGTGTATGGCTTATGTTTCTTTATTACCTGTGTTTGGAATCCGTCCCCGGGAGGGGAAATAAAACCCTGTCTTGACCTTAACCATTCGTGCCTCAACTACCTTATTGAAAAGGAGCCCAACTACAACCTTTCAATAAAAGGTCCCCCTACAGCCCAACCAGTACGCTAACGCTACAGGCGGCCCAGGGTGTGACAGGAAGATGGCGTAGTATTTCGGATTAAAAAAAAACAACAAAAAAAACAAAACACAGTAAAAAGGACAGTACCAAGGATAAGGATTACCTGAAAATCAGGAGAAGTTCGGCTATCCTGTGGAAAGGAGAGAAACCGGACCGGACCACAGATCCAGACCTGACTTGGAGCCACCCAGGAGATCTTTCTCAAGGCGAGATCCTGCTCTGTGCTCAGGTATAAGTGAGGGGGCACGGGTGTAAAAGGATCTGTGAGGAAGTATCCATTTCTGTGCTATAGTGGGAGGCATAGAATTTCTGTTGGTACCACACTTGGTGGGCTTTTGTTGTTTTTGTCTTTGCAGATACAGCAAACCTAATGGATCCCCAGGACGTAAAAAGCTGGATGGAGGCCCAGTGGAGGACCCAGAGTGAGCTGGCCCAAGGGATCCAGGAGAGAACTGTAGCAGCCATGAATGCTCAGCAGCAGCCATTGTTGGAACTACTGGGAGCTCTGCTGAAGAAAAATATGGACAAAGAAGAGACTAGTCCCTCAGTACAAGTGGGGGTAGGACTCAATAATTGTGGTGCCTTAGCACTGGGACAATTTAAAGATAATGAGAATTTTGATGATTTTGCTGATGCGTTTGAGAAAATAGCAGAATCAGCTAAATGGCCAGCTGACCAGTGGGCTGTCCGCTTTGCTATGACTCTATCAGGGGAGGCATTAGCAGCGTACAAAGCATTGCCCGCTGATCAGGCGTCCAATTACCTGAATGTAAGAAATGCCGTAAGAGACAGGCTAGGTTTAACGCCCAGGTACTACAAGCGTTTATTCAGGGAGGCTAGGCTTAGGCCTATGGAAACACCGAAGGCACTGTTTCAGCGACTAAAGGGTCTAGCGCTGAAATGGCTCACTCCTGAGAGGAGAACAATAGAGTCGGTGATAGATACTATAATTATGGAGCAGTTCCTGGAGGCTGTACCGCCTGAGGTAAAAGCATTTATAGTGCTCCAAAAATGCAGTTCCACTGAGGAAGGGGCTGAACTCTCAGAAAGATACTTTGAGGCAGAGTTAGCCGGAACCTCAAAGGAAAAGGTATTAAAAGCAGCTGGCATTGGTAAGCTATGGGGCTTAGAAAAAACCTCTAGGAGAGAAATGTGTGACCAAAATGTAAACAAATTTCTTAAGAGAAAATGTTATAATTGTGGTCAGCTAGGACACATACGTAAAGATTGCACCATACGCACTGCCTTAATATCAGGGAAGAAGAAACCCCTAGAGGAGGGATTTCTCCTTAAGGTCTGTGTAGAAGGGGTAGAAACTCTGGCCCTGCTGGACTCCGGCGCAGACCAGAGTATGGTCTCCCAGAAGTTATGGAAGACCATCTCTGACCGTGACCAATCCGCCCGGAGCCAAGCAGAGGGAAGAGTACAAGTGAGTTGTGTTCACGGGTCAGCGCCATACTATCCTGTGCATAAAGTATCCATAACAGGCTTAGGGATTGATGGGGAAGTACGCGTGGCAGTCATACCACGACTTCCTCACGACCTCGTTTTAGGCAGAGATTGGCCTCCCTTTCAAAAAGAGCTAAGGAAAGGTTTAGCTGAAAGAATAGGCCTAGTTGCAACCAGGTCCCAAGCAAAAGTTCCTGTAACAGAGGTTATGCCAGTAGAGGGGGAAACTGAAGCTCCTGAGGGTGAGGAAGAACCCCAAGGAGGTAAGAATGAAGAAAGAGAGGAGGTACCCGATATAGGACCCCCAGAAGGTGAGAATGAAGAAAGAGAGGAGGTACAAGGTATACTTCCCTCTCATGAGGATTTGGTAAACATACCCTCTAAAAAGAAGAAAGGAAAGGCTGAAAAGCGACATGAGCAAAGGCATAGGTCGCAGGGGAGGGCAGAACTGGAGGCCGGGGAGGGGTTGCCCTGGGTCCCAGCAGAACTTGTCCGCAAATTTCCTTCCTTCCCTAGAGAGCAGAGGGATGACCCAGCACTAAAGAGAGCCTTTGAGTATGCCCGAGAGAGTAGGACTATTTTGCCTAGGTTCTTTTTAGAAGATGGAATATTGTACAGGGAAAGTACAGACCCGCGGATAGGCACCATAAGAAAACAGTTGGTCGTGCCTACTACCTTTAAGGCGGTAGTCCTGAGATTGGCACATGACCATCCTGTTGGTTGCCACAAAGGTACACAGGGGACATTGGACCAGATATTGGCCCGATTTTATTGGCCTGGCGTCTTCAAACTGACAGCCCGCTATTGCGAGTCCTGTCCCGCTTGCCAGCGAGTCACGGCTAGTAAGCCAAAACCTGTACCCATGATACCTACGCCCACCATTTCAACCCCAGTCCGTAGGCTAGCGATGGATATTGTAGGACCCATCGTTAAAACGCCGAGAGGTTTCCAGTACATACTGGTAATCATAGACCAAGCAACTCGTTTTCCATGGGCCATTCCATTACGCAACATCTCGGCCAAGACCATAGCCCTTGAGCTGATAAAACTGTTTTGTGAAATCGGGTTTCCCCAGGAAATCCTGACGGATCAGGGGAGTAATTTCACCTCAAGACACTTAGCCAGGGTATGGGACGCTTTTGGGGTGCGGCATATTCGAACTTCCGCCTATCATCCTCAAGCTAACGGGTTAGTGGAGAGGATGAATCAATCCATTAAACAGATGTTGCGAAGGAGCCTGGAAGGGAAAATGCGCGAATGGGATAATGTACTCCCATTTGTCTTGTATGCGTGCCGAGAGCGCGTACAAGCGTCCTTAGGGGCATCGCCCTACGAGCTTTTATTTGGCCGGGTTCCAAGGGGGATATTGGATATCCTAAGGGAACAATGGGTCGAACCTGATGAAGCAGAGATAGGGGTACCCCAATTTCTTAGGAATCTGAGGAGCCGCCTAGAAAGGACCTCCCGAGTGTCAATAGATAATCTGCAGGCTAGCCAGCGCAGGCAGAAACACTATTATGATCGGGAACCAAGACACGACATTTAGAAGTCGGGGATAAGGTTTTAGTCCTGGTAGCAGAGGTTGGTCCCAAATTTGAATCCAGATGGAAAGGACCCTACACAGTGGTGGAAAAGGTCGGGCCCGTCTCCTATAAGGTGGAGAATGACCAAGGGCGACGACAAGTATATCACGTAAATCTGTTAAAACCTTGGCAAGACAGAACGGCCACCGTACGGTTGGTCAAAGTGGTAGGTGGTTCACCTCACCGAAGAAAGATTACATGCTGGCAGACTCAGGGAGCTGCAGCCTGTAATATCTTAAGAGGGGGGATATGTAATGGGGAAAAGATATCCTGTGATAGAAAAACAGAGGAACCTATGAGCAATAGGGCTGTTTCTAGCAGGAAGGAAGATATCAGGACACCCAGTTGCCAAGAGCAACACAAACATTCCCAGCCACGAGGGAAAGAACCCCGCACAGCTGATAAGCAATCCCCAGCTCATAGCTCTAATAGCTTTCACCTGGGAGGGGGAAGGGCTGGATTAGAGCCTCAGCAAACGTATAAGGGACGTTCACTAGAGTTAGTGAGCAGCAGTGGCAGTAGGAGGAGCAGGAGCTTTGGCTTTGGTAGCTCCAGAGAAAGCAGCTCAGAGAATTCAGAGAAGCCAGCAACAGGAAGCAGGAAAGACGTGGTGAATCAGAACCAGCTGGAGTCTGTGTGCAAGCTGAGGTCTGAATCTGGAAAGCAACGTCTGCCCTGGGCTGGTAGGAAAACTTACGTGTGTGACTCTGATTCTGAATGGGAAAGAGAAAGGCAGCTAACAGCTAATAGAGTTAATTGGAGGAGAAAGGCACAGAAACCTTTTAACCAAACCTCAAAACCTATTCCTTATGGTGAAGGCATTCACAAGGAGAAAGTACCAGTCAGGATAACTGGAAAGTATTTGCAAGCTTCAAGAAAGGGAGAATATACGGTGCCAGACATTTGTATGTTGGAAGAGGGTGCTGAGCAGCCTGAACGTAGAGAAAAGCCTCTAAGGTTTAAACCCCTTCTAAAAGGAGCAGTGCACAGACTTTCTCTTGCCTCAAACCCTGAAGGTAGGCCAATTAGCCAATGTAAAGCTGGATATAAGACTTTCTCACGTAGGAGTTATAAGGGACATAACTCTCATTACAATTATATGCCAAGATATGGTGATACAGACCCTTACCTGCTAGAGGAGATAGTAGGGAGGTCACGGGAGCTGGCAGAGGAGAATAATCTGCCAACACTCTATAGGCAGCAGCAGAGTGGTACAGATGATAGTCAGATTGAATCAATGATAATTGATCCACCAGAAACAGAATTATCTGACAATCAGATGGACTGTTCATTGGCTGTATTAAGTGATGTGGTTTCACTGTGCTGAAGAGATACAGTTGTGGAAATAATTTAACTGCCTGTTTAAAAGTACAAGACTTTACTTTATCCTATCCTTTTTGCCAGAGTGTATGGCTTATGTTTCTTTATTACCTGTGTTTGGAATCCGTCCCCGGGAGGGGAAATAAAACCCTGTCTTGACCTTAACCATTCGTGCCTCAACTACCTTATTGAAAAGGAGCCCAACTACAACCTTTCAATAAAAGGTCCCCCTACAGCCCAACCAGTACGCTAACGCTACAGGCGGCCCAGGGTGTGACAGTACATGTTCAGAAATTTTTTCTTAATAATGGTTTCTACCATTTTTCCCAGTACTGATGTCAGGCTCACTAGTCTGTAGTTTCCTGGATCACCCCTGGAACCCTTTTTAAAAATTGGCGTTACATTGGCCATCCTCCAGTCTTCAGGTTTTGCTGATGATTTTAATATTTCACAGATTAGTAATAGTAGATCTGCAATCTCATATTTCAGTTCTTTCAACACCCTTGGATGTATACCATCTGGTCCAGGTGATTTGCTACTCTTCCATTTATCAAATAGTTGTAATACATCTTCCTGGTTTATCAACATTTCTTTCATTTCTTCTGCTGCATCAGCTTTAAATACCATTTCTGGCCTGGGTAACTTCCCTACATCTTCTTCAGTAAAGACCAAAGCAAAGAATTCACTCAGTCTCTCTGCTATGGCCTTGTCTCCTCTTAGTGCCCCTTTTACCCCGCTATCTACTGATTTGACCTGGTGAAATGCGGTATAAAAGCACAGCTAAATAAATAAATACATAATCATCCAATGGTCCAAATGACTCTCCGATGGGCTTGTTGCTACCAATGTACTTGAAAAAGTTTTTATTATGCGTTATTGCCTGGCTTATCTATGCCTTGCATCTAACTTGCCTGTGCTTATGTTATTTCCAGTTTTTGTCATTTGGCTCCTTTTTCCATTTCCGGAAAGATGCTTTTTTGGCAACAACAGACTCTCTGACCTCACCTTTAAACCATGCTGGAAGTTTTTTGGACTTCCTTCCACTTTTCTTAAAGCGTAGAATATAGCTGGTCTGGGTTTCCAAGATAGTATTTTTAAACAATACCCATACTTGATATTTAATGTGTAATTAAATCTGAGTCTTGTGTCACTACTCTGGTTAAGGCCATGACTACAATTATTCCTACTTTGCCAGATAGCTGATACCTGCACCCTGGTTACATATGTACAGTTTGATTTTATCTGACTTGATGCCTCCACAGAACTTGATGCCTCTCATGAAATGTAATGCTTCCTTTTCATGCAAGTTAAAGCCATTTCTGCTTGTGATCATAGTGAACTTTCTGGATTAAAGATCCAGGGCCTCCTGAAAACATCAAAAAGACTCCTTCATATTTCACAACCCTTTGAAATCATGATAAGGATACTAGGAGGATGAGCTCCCCAGTCCATCACTGTAAGCAAAAGTAGAGAAAGCTGTCTCTGTATTGTCTCAGAAGAGTATTTGGTGTGTCGTAGATGGTGTGATTTGTGCCTAGGCCTTTGATTTAATTCAATGTATATTTTTTAAATGTATTTGGAAAGGCATGGCATTTGAAGACTAACCGGGATTTACCCTCAAAATTAGGAGCCTAAAGCCTTTGAAAATTGAGCCCTAAATTTTCAGCTAAAAAATCACCTAAATTTTGGATCCTAGACATTATGGGGCCCGATATTCAGCGATGGCGGTCAGCACTTTTAAAGCACCTGGGCACTATTCAGCAATGGAGTTTGTTATGTCTAGTTTTGCTGGGCAGTGCTGTTGCTATCCAGTCAGTGACAATATTCAGCCGCTAACAGATTAGTAAAAAACGGATAAAGTTAAGACAGCCATCGACCTCTCCTAACTTTATGTGGTTTAGCTATCCGGTTAATGGCTGAAAATCACCACTAACCAGATTGCTGCTGGGCAAGATTACCAGATGTCCGCGATTTTTAGAGCTGTGTCCCTTAATCCCACTTGTTTTACAGTCTTCTGTTCCTGATTGCAGCAATGGGGACAGAGTGGGTAGAAAAAAAATTATTTTCAATTCAGTGATCTAAATATGTTGAGGGGGGGCATATTCAGCGGCAGTGGCTAGCGCTTGTAAATCACATTGCCTTTGCCACTGAATACTAACCCCGTATATTCAATGCCGGCACCATATCCAGTCACTGGCATAGAATATCCGGGTCACCACACAGCCCGGAAGCTAACTAGGCAACAGTGATATTGAGATGCTGCCTAGTTAGCTCCCATGGGTAAAGTTAGGCCAGCCTTTGGCACACCTAACTTTACCCATGGGTTGCTAACCCGGCAGCGGCTTGATATCACCATTGCCTGGTTAGCGATAGATGCCGCCTCTGCTCCGCCCTGGAACGCTCCAATGTAGTGGCAGCACTCCCGGATATCCAGCGACACTAATCACGTTAGTGCCATTGAATATCCCACGGACAATTACACAGCTTGCAGGTCTGCAAACCGCGAAAATGCATTTGAATATTCCCCCTCTTAGTTTTTAGAATTTACATCCATTTTCTTTATCTTTATCTTTTGCATAGTACGGTGGGAAATGCATCCCTGTTTCTATTTCTCTGTCAATCTGTCTGCATGAAGTGATGGACGAGGGGGGGGGGGGGTAGGTAATGACTCTCTTCCCTCCTCCACGCCTTGTTGCTCAATCCTGGAATCCCTTCCTACCCTCCCCTTCCACCATACTTCAGATAATTGTCCCAGATTTGCCTGAAAAAAAATCTTGTAACCCTACTGTTGGGACTGCTCCCACTGAGGGCCGGCCCATCCATTGAGCGAGAATGTTTTTTGCACAGGGCCCCACGTTTCAGGGGGCCCCGCGCAAAAAACATTCTGATCGAAAAGTAAAATTAAAAAAAAAAAGCTGTCTGCTGCCGCTGCCGGGGCCGCCGCGGCAGAATCGAGTGTGCCGCGGGGCCCCCCCTGCCCAGCAGAGCCTGCCCTCCCCTGTATCACCTCTCTCTTTCAGCTGCAGTCACACGCGCCGGCTTTCAGAGCGCGAGGGGAGAGTTTCTCCCTCGCTGCTCTGTTAAGCCCGCGGGGGCTGATGGGAAGTTCCCATCAGCCCCTGCGGGCTTAACAGAGCCGCGAAAGGGAAACTAGTTCCTTCGCGCTCTGAAAGCCGGCGCGTGTGACTGCAGCTGAAAGAGAGAGGTGATACAGGGGAGGGCAGGCTCTGCTGGGCAGGGGGGCCCCGCGGCACACTCGATTCTGCCGCGGCGGCCCTGGCAGCGGCAGCAGACAGCTTTTTTTTTTAAAATTTTCCCTTCGCTAGGCTAGGCTAGGCTGGGCTGGGCTGGGGGGGTTAGGAGTGGTGATGGGCTGGGGGGGGGATAGGAGTGGTGATGGGCTATGGGGGAGCTAAGTCTGTATATGGGCTGATGGGATTAGGACTGGAAGTGGGGTTGATGGGGGGTTAGGACTGGTAATGGGCTATGGGGGGGCTTAAACTAAAAATTGGGTGATGGGGGATTAGGACTGGAGGAGTTGAGGAGTTTTGAGGAGTTGCTATTAGTTTTATACTGCTCCTTTAGGACCTTCAGCTTGGTTATGGCACTGGATCTCGGCCACAGTTCAGAAACTTCAATTACAGCTACCCACGATTCCCCCCTCCCCCTTTATTTTATATCTGGTTTTCACAGTGACTATCCTTAGCCAGGCTACTATATATTTTGTGCAGAGACTGTGGTTTCCTTCTCAAAGGGCTTGTGAATGCTTTTTTTGCAGCATTGCTGGCTTATTTGGTACACTCAGCCACTGTCAGCCCAATGTGAGTGGGAAACAAAACTGTTACTGAGCCTCTGGGTTTCCTTTCTCCTTATAGAGGAATGCATGTTAGAGTGAGAAACCTCTACTCCTGCTGGAATTCTGCATATACAATTCAAAATTTGGTGTTAAGAAGTCTGAATAATGCAAAATTCCAGTTTGTCCATACATTCCAGTCCAGACACTTGGGTTATGCTCATCTACCAGCAGATGAAAACTGAAAACAAACAAACCAAAGAACTCTTCTTAAGTAGCCTGTGCACCCCTGCAGAGCCAGTATTTCTCAGTCTCCTGAAGGAGGATGAGCATAAACCTGTGTTAACTGTTTATCTTAGTGCTGGGCTGCATTTTGGGGCCCAGAACCTACCGTGGAATGCCGGAATTGCAGTGAATAGGAGGAGGGGAGGGGGCCTATGCCTCGTGCACATGGCCAACACTGAAAGGGCCTTATGTGCAGTATGCGGCAACTGCCGCAGCTTCCTCTTCGCAACTGGTCTTTGTGGATACCATGATTTAGTCGTCTTTGTGGATACAATGATTTGGGCGTCATTGTGGATACCATGTTAAAACCCTCGGCCCAGTGTGCAGCGGCGGCCAAGAGAGCAAATAGAATGCTGGGTATGATAAGGAAAGGAATGGAGGATAAAACAGGGGATATTGTAATGCCTCTATATCGTTCCATGATGAGACCGCACCTTGAATATTGTGTGCAATTCTGGTCGCCGTATCTTAAAAAGAATATAGTGATTTTAGAGAAGGTTCAGAGAAGAGCCACCAAAATGGTAAAGGGAATGGAAGGATACTCCTATGAAGAAAGGCTAAAAAGGTTAGGGCTCTTTAACCTGGAAAAGAGATGGCTGAGGGGAGATATGATAGAAGTCTATAAATTAATGAATGGAGTGGAACGGGTAAATGTAGATCGATTGTTTACGTTATCAGAATATAGAAAGACTAGGGGACATGCAATGAAACATAGAAACATGATGACAGAAAAAGACCACAAGGCCCATCTAGTCTGTCCTTCCATAACAACAACTACAACAGTCCACTTTCTACCTTTAGAGATCCTCTGTGTTGGTCCCATGCTTTTTTGAATTCAGTTACTGTCCTCATCAATACCACCTCCACTGGGAGACTATTCCACGGATCCACTACTCTTTCCGTAAAGAAATATTTCCGCATATCACTCCTGAATCTATCTCCCTTCACCCTCATCCCATGTCCCCTCGTAGCAGAACTTGCTTTCAATTGAAAGAGGCTCTCTCCCTGAACATTTATGCCACGGAGGTATTTAAACATCTCAATCATATCACCTCTATCCCGCCTTTCCTCTAAGGTGTACATATTAAGATCCTTAAGTCTGTCCTCATATGCTTTATAATGAAGCCCATTAATCATTTTAGTAGCCACCCTCTGCACCGACTCCATCCTGTTCACATCCTTTTGAAGGTGCGGTCTCCAGAATTGCACACCATACTCCAAATGAGGTCGCACCAAAGACTTATACAGAGGTATTATCACCTCCTTTTTTCTGCTAGCCATTCCTCTCCGTATGCACCCAAGCATCCTTCTAGCTTTTGCCGTCGCCTTTTCTACCTGTTTAGCTACTTTAAGATCATCAGACACAACCACGCCTAGGTCCCGCTCTTCTTTAGTGGACAAAAGTCCTTCACCTCCTATACTGTATTGCTCCCTTGGATTGCTGCAGCCCAAATGCATGACCTTACATTTTTTAACATTAAATCCCAGCTGCCAAATTCTAGACCATTCTTCAAGCTTAGCTAGATCCCTCCTCATGTTATCTACACCTTCCTGGGTGTCTACTCTATTACAGATTTTGGTATCATCCGCAAAGAGGCAAACCTTATCCGACAGCCCTTCCGCTATATCACTAACAAAGATGTTAAAAAAATCGGACCAAGGACAGATCCCTGGGGCACACCACTGGTAACATCCTTCTCCTCAGAGTGAGCTCCATTTACTTGTACTCTTTGTCGCCTCCCACCCAACCAATTTCTAACCCAAGCAGTAACTTTAGGGTCCATCCCTAGGGTGCTCAGTTTGTTTATAAGTCGCCTGTGAGGAACAGTGTCAAAGGCTTTACTGAAATCTAAATACACCACATCTAGAGCTCTCCCTCGGTCCAACTCCCTGGTCACCCAGTCAAAGAAATCGATCAGATTTGTCTGACAAGACCTGCCTCTGGTGAATCCATGCTGCCTCGGATCCTGTAATCCGCCGGACTCCAGAAACCTCACTATTTTCTCTTTCAGCAGCGTTTCCAATAATTTACTCACCACTGAAGTTAAACTAACCGGCCTGTAGTTTTCAACCTCATCCTTACTTCCGCTTTTGTGTAAAGGCACCACATGAGCCTCTCTCCAGTCCTTTGGCACCACTCCCGACTCCAACGAGGCATTGAAAAGGTCAGTCAGTGGAGTTGCTAGAACGTCCCCAAGTTCCCTCAGTATTCTAGGGTGTATCCCATCCGGTCCCATCGCTTTGTCTACTTTAAGTTGAGCTAGTTTCTCACGAACACAGTCTTCTGAAAATTGTTCAAGATGTCCCTCGCTTCTGTTCTTATTTGTGGGTGTTTTCTGAGGTCCTGCTCCTGGTTCTTCATCTGTGAACACAGAACAAAAATATTTGTTAAGCAATTCCGCTTTATCCTTATCAGCTTCTACATATTCCCCCCCTGCACCCTTGAGTCTGACAATACCACTTTTGCCCTTCCTCTTCTCACTAATATATCTGAAAAATGTCTTATCCCCCCATTTTATTGCATTGGCTATTTCCTCCTCCTTTTGAATCTTTGCCTTCTTGACTACTTTGCTAGCTTCTCTAAGTTTTTCCAAATACAGATGCCTGTCTTCCTCTCTCTGTGATCTCTTGTATTTCATGAAGGCCTCCCTCTTTTTCTTCACTTTTTCAGCTACTTCCTTCGAAAACCATAGCGGTCTCCTGTTCCTTTTGCCTTTATTTACCATTTTAACAAAAAGGTTGGTTGCCTTTAAAATACCCCCTTTCAGTTTTGCCCACTGTTTTTCTACATCCCCCAGCTGTTCCCATCCCACTAACGACTCCCTGAGGTATTGGCCCATCTTCGCAAAGTTAGTCTTCCTAAAGTCTAAGATCTTCACCTTGGAATGGATTCTAACAGCCCTAGTCCTAATACTGAACCACACCATCTGGTGGTCACTGGATGCAAAATGATCTCCCACTACAACATCAGAAACACTCTCACCATTGGTAAGCACCAAGTCCAGTATGGCCCCTTCACGTGTGGGGTCTGTTACCAATTGCCTGAATAGTTCTCCCTGTAGAGAATCCAGGATCTCCTTACTTCTAGATGATACTGCAGCAGGAATGTGCCAATCAACATCTGGCATATTGAAATCTCCTAGCAGTAGCACTTCCCCTTTCCTAGCAATGCTGCGTATGTCTTCAATTAACTCTCTGTCCACCTCTTCCTCTTGTGAGGGAGGTCTGTATATCACACCAATGCAAATAGATTTCTCTTTCCCTCTTTCTAGTTTAACCCACAACGCCTCCTCTCTCCCTTTTAAGCTCTGTAATTCCAAAGCTTTAATAGTAGTTTTTACATATAGTGCCACTCCTCCTCCCCTTCTTCCTACCCTGTCCTTTCTGAATAAAGTATAGCCAGGTATAGTTACATCCCAGTCATGGTTTTCTGTGAACCATGTTTCTGTAACTGCCACTAAATGCAAGTCAGCCACTCCCACCACAGCTTCAACTTCAGGGATCTTATTTCCCATGCTACGGGCATTAATACACACTGCTTTCCATGTGTTACCCCTGTTACCCATTTCCATAAAGGTATTTAATGTATCACCTACCTGGGGGCTTTCACTTACCTGGGGGCTTTCTTCACCCATCCCCAACGAATCTAGTTTAAAGCCCTCTTCAGTAGATTAGCCAGTCTACTACCAAAGATGCGTTGACCTTTCTTGGACAGATGGATGCCATCTCTGCTCTGCAACCCTTGGAACAGCATCCCATGGTCTAGGAAACCAAAACGCTCTCAAAGACACCATCCACGCAGCCATGCATTCATCTCCAGGATGCGAGCCTCTCTGCCTTGGCCTTTACCCTCAACAGGGAGGATTGAAGAGAACACCACCTGTGCACCTACCTGCTTCACCCTCTGTCCCAGAGCCATGAAGTCACTTTTGATACGTTCCGAGGTATACCTGGTAGTATCATTTGTTCCAACATGGATTAGCAACATTGGGTAATAGTCAGTGGGCTTGATGAGTCTCGGCAAACTCTCCGTAACATCTTGGATCTTGGCACCAGGCAGACAGCACACCTCTCTGGACATCAAGTCTGGTCGGCAGATGGACGCCTCAGTACCCCTCAGAAGAGAGTCTCCAACAACCACTACCCTTCGTTTCCTTCTGGTCACTGATTCCGCAACTATGGGGTACTTGAACTCTGGTTCTTCCCTTTCCAGGGCTGCTTTCACCTCCTCCACTTCCAGGGCTGCATAATGGTTCTTCAATTCAAGGGCTGGAGAAGTTGGATTGGTGATTTTGCAGGCTGTGGTGACTGTTGTCCAACCATCGACATTCTGTTGGCACCCATCTTCTCCTGTGCTGGAGAGCCTGGTTGCTGCAAGAAGCATCTCATCAATGTACTTCTCACTGTCTTGAATGCTCCTCAGCCTCGCCACCTCCTCTCTGAGTTCCTCCACTTGTTTCCTCAGAGCTTCAGCATGCAGGCACCCTGCACATGGAACCGGTTCTTCAACTGGCATTAGGACCTCTGTCTGGACCGAGGCAGAAGCTGTAACGGGGGCAACAGCTTTAGCAATACGATTTTTCCCAGCCATTGTTCTGTTTGTGGAGCTTAGGTATCTGTTAAAGCAAAAGAGAGAGATCTACCAAGTACCAGCTGGTTTCGCAGCTGTCCTTTCAGAGAAAAAGCAGTTAAATCTCTTTAATTATATTCAATATGTGCTGGTCCAATTCACTGTGATTTGCTAAAGGGGGAGGTGCCCTATAAAGCAAGACTGCTCACTAGGGGTGGGTGGGAGCCGGGGTGGGAAGGGAGGTAACTAACACCTGACAGTCAGAGAGCTAGCAATTTAATAAAAAAAAAAAACCAAACAAAGAAACCCTCAAATCCTTACTTACTGTTTGATGTGTGGAGCCCTGGTTAGGAAAGCCTCAAAAGGGCAGGGCACAGGAGCCTTTTATGCAGGCTTCAACTGCACTCAGGAAACAGGCCCACTAACACCTGATTAGGTGCTAGCAGTTTCTGAATCTGAGGAGCTTACAGAGTTCAGTAACCTACTATGCTCCAGTAAAGTTCCCCTAAAACAGCAAAAATGTAAGTAACCTTGCTTTTAAAAAGTATACACAAAACCCTTTTAAGAGCTCCCAGTCAGAGAGCTAGCAATTTAATAAAAAAAAAAACCAAACAAAGAAACCCTCAAATCCTTACTTACTGTTTGATGTGTGGAGCCCTGGTTAGGAAAGCCTCAAAAGGGCAGGGCACAGAGCCTTTTATGCAGGCTTCAACTGCACTCAGGAAACAGGCCCACTAACACCTGATTAGGTGTTAGCAGTTTCTGAATCTGAGGAGGTTACAGAGTTCAGCAACCTACTGTGCTCCAGTAAAGTTCCCCTAAAACAGCAAAAATGTAAGTAACCTTGCTTTTAAAAAGTATACACAAAACCCTTTTAAGAGCTCCCAGTCAGAGAGCTAGCAATTTAATAAAAAAAAAAAAAACCAAACAAAGAAACCCTCAAATCCTTACTTACTGTTTGATGTGTGGAGACCTGGTTAGGAAAGCCTCAAAAGGGCAGGGCACAGGAGCCTTTTATGCAGGCTTCAACTGCACTCAGGAAACAGGCCCACTAACACCTGATTAGGTGTTAGCAGTTTCTGAATCTGAGGAGGTTACAGAGTTCAGCAACCTACTGTGCTCCAGTAAAGTTCCCCTAAAACAGCAAAAATGTAAGTAACCTTGCTTTTAAAAAGTATACACAAAACCCTTTTAAGAGCTCCCAGTCAGAGAGCTAGCAATTTAATAAAAAAAAAAACCCAAACAAAGAAACCCTCAAATCCTTACTTACTGTTTGATGTGTGGAGCCCTGGTTAGGAAAGCCTCAAAAGGTCAGGGCACAGGAGCCTTTTATGCAGGCTTCAACTGCACTCAGGAAACAGGCCCACTAACACCTGATTAGGTGCTAGCAGTTTCTGAATCTGAGGAGCTTACAGAGTTCAGTAACCTACTATGCTCCAGTAAAGTTCCCCTAAAACAGCAAAAATGTAAGTAACCTTGCTTTTAAAAAGTATACACAAAACCCTTTTAAGAGCTCCCAGTCAGAGAGCTAGCAATTTAATAAAAAAAAAAAAAACCAAACAAAGAAACCCTCAAATCCTTACTTACTGTTTGATGTGTGGAGCCCTGGTTAGGAAAGCCTCAAAAGGGCAGGGCACAGGAGCCTTTTATGCAGGCTTCAACTGCACTCAGGAAACAGGCCCACTAACACCTGATTAGGTGTTAGCAGTTTCTGAATCTGAGGAGGTTACAGAGTTCAGCAACCTACTGTGCTCCAGTAAAGTTCCCCTAAAACAGCAAAAATGTAAGTAACCTTGCCTTTAAAAAGTTACACAAAACCCTTTTAAGAGCTCCCAGTCAGAGAGCTAGCAATTTAATAAAAAAAAAAAAAACAAACAAAGAAACCCTCAAATCCTTACTTACTGTTTGATGTGTGGAGTCCTGGTTAGGAAAGCCTCAAAAGGGCAGGGCACAGGAGCCTTTTATGCAGGCTTCAACTGCACTCAGGAAACAGGCCCACTAACACCTGATTAAGTGTTAGCAGTTTCTGAATCTGAGGAGGTTACAGAGTTCAGCAACCTACTGTGCTCCAGTAAAGTTCCCCTGAAACAGCAAAAATGTAAGTAACCTTCTTTAAAAAGTATACACAAAACCCTTTTAAGAGCTCCCAGTCAGAGAGCTAGCAATTTAATAAAAAAAAAAAAACCAAACAAAGAAACCCTCAAATCCTTACTTACTGTTTGATGTGTGGAGCCCTGGTTAGGAAAGCCTCAAAAGGGCAGGGCACAGGAGCCTTTTATGCAGGCTTCAACTGCACTTAGGAAACAGGCCCACTAACACCTGATTAGGTGTTAGCAGTTTCTGAATCTGAGGAGGTTACAGAGTTCAGCAACCTACTGTGCTCCAGTAAAGTTCCCCTAAAACAGCAAAAATGTAAGTAACCTTGCTTTTAAAAAGTATACACAAAACCCTTTTAAGAGCTCCCAGTCAGAGAGCTAGCAATTTAATAAAAAAAAAAAAAAACCAAACAAAGAAACCCTCAAATCCTTACTTACTGTTTGATGTGTGGAGCCCTGGTTAGGAAAGCCTCAAAAGGGCAGGGCACAGGAGCCTTTTATGCAGGCTTCAACTGCACTCAGGAAACAGGCCCACTAACACCTTATTAGGTGTTAGCAGTTTCTGAATCTGAGGAGGTTACAGAGTTCAGCAACCTACTGTGCTCCAGTAAAGTTCCCCTAAAACAGCAAAAATGTAAGTAACCTTGCTTTTAAAAAGTATACACAAAACCCTTTTAAGAGCTCCCAGTCAGAGAGCTAGCAATTTAATAAAAAAAAAACAAACAAACAAAGAAACCCTCAAATCCTTACTTACTGTTTGATGTGTGGAGCCCTGGTTAGGAAAGCCTCAAAAAGGCAGGGCACAGGAGCCTTTTATGCAGGCTTCAACTGCACTCAGGAAACAGGCCCACTAACACCTGATTAGGTGTTAGCAGTTTCTGAATCTGAGGAGGTTACAGAGTTCAGCAACCTACTGTGCTCCAGTAAAGTTCCCCTAAAACAGCAAAAATGTAAGTAACCTTGCTTTTAAAAAGTATACACAAAACCCTTTTAAGAGCTCCCAGTCAGAGAGCTAGCAATTTAATAAAAAAAAAAAAAAACAAACAAAGAAACCCACAAATCCTTACTTACTGTTTGATGTGTGGAGCCCTGGTTAGGAAAGCCTCAAAAGGGCAGGGCACAGGAGCCTTTTATGCAGGCTTCAACTGCACTCAGGAAACAGGCCCACTAACACCTGATTAGGTGCTAGCAGTTTCTGAATCTGAGGAGGTTACAGAGTTTAGTAACCTACTATGCTCCAGTAATGTTCCCCTAAAACAGCAAAAATGTAAGTAACCTTGCTTTTAAAAAGTATACACAAAACCCTTTTAAGAGCTCCCAGTCAGAGAGCTAGCAATTTAATAAAAAAAAAAAACCAAACAAAGAAACCCTCAAATCCTTACTTACTGTTTGATGTGTGGAGCCCTGGTTAGGAAAGCCTCAAAAGGGCAGGG
Organism: Ichthyophis bannanicus; assembly: GCA_033557465.1. NCBI lineage: Eukaryota > Metazoa > Chordata > Amphibia > Gymnophiona > Ichthyophiidae > Ichthyophis > Ichthyophis bannanicus. The sequence goes on from CM066032.1 coordinate 649,299,300, forward strand.
CACAGGAGCCTTTTATGCAGGCTTCAACTGCACTCAGGAAACAGGCCCACTAACACCTGATTAGGTGTTAGCAGTTTCTGAATCTGAGGAGGTTACAGAGTTCAGCAACCTACTGTGCTCCAGTAAAGTTCCCCTAAAACAGCAAAAATGTAAGTAACCTTGCTTTTAAAAAGTTACACAAAACCCTTTTAAGAGCTCCCAGTCAGAGAGCTAGCAATTTAATAAAAAAAAACAAACAAACAAAGAAACCCTCAAATCCTTACTTACTGTTTGATGTGTGGAGTCCTGGTTAGGAAAGCCTCAAAAGGGCAGGGCACAGGAGCCTTTTATGCAGGCTTCAACTGCACTCAGGAAACAGGCCCACTAACACCTGATTAGGTGTTAGCAGTTTCTGAATCTGAGGAGGTTACAGAGTTCAGCAACCTACTGTGCTCCAGTAAAGTTCCCCTAAAACAGCAAAAATGTAAGTAACCTTGCTTTTAAAAAGTATACACAAAACCCTTTTAAGAGCTCCCAGTCAGAGAGCTAGCAATTTAATAAAAAAAAAAAAACCAAACAAAGAAACCCTCAAATCCTTACTTACTGTTTGATGTGTGGAGCCCTGGTTAGGAAAGCCTCAAAAGGGCAGGGCACAGGAGCCTTTTATGCAGGCTTCAACTGCACTCAGGAAACAGGCCCACTAACACCTGATTAGGTGTTAGCAGTTTCTGAATCTGAGGAGGTTACAGAGTTCAGCAACCTACTGTGCTCCAGTAAAGTTCCCCTAAAACAGCAAAAATGTAAGTAACCTTGCCTTTAAAAAGTTACACAAAACCCTTTTAAGAGCTCCCAGTCAGAGAGCTAGCAATTTAATAAAAAAAAAACAAACAAACAAAGAAACCCTCAAATCCTTACTTACTGTTTGATGTGTGGAGTCCTGGTTAGGAAAGCCTCAAAAGGGCAGGGCACAGGAGCCTTTTATGCAGGCTTCAACTGCACTCAGGAAACAGGCCCACTAACACCTGATTAAGTGTTAGCAGTTTCTGAATCTGAGGAGGTTACAGAGTTCAGCAACCTACTGTGCTCCAGTAAAGTTCCCCTGAAACAGCAAAAATGTAAGTAACCTTCTTTAAAAAGTATACACAAAACCCTTTTAAGAGCTCCCAGTCAGAGAGCTAGCAATTTAATAAAAAAAAAAAAAACCAAACAAAGAAACCCTCAAATCCTTACTTACTGTTTGATGTGTGGAGCCCTGGTTAGGAAAGCCTCAAAAGGGCAGGGCACAGGAGCCTTTTATGCAGGCTTCAACTGCACTCAGGAAACAGGCCCACTAACACCTGATTAGGTGTTAGCAGTTTCTGAATCTGAGGAGGTTACAGAGTTCAGCAACCTACTGTGCTCCAGTAAAGTTCCCCTAAAACAGCAAAAATGTAAGTAACCTTGCTTTTAAAAAGTATACACAAAACCCTTTTAAGAGCTCCCAGTCAGAGAGCTAGCAATTTAATAAAAAAAAAAAACCAAACAAAGAAACCCTCAAATCCTTACTTACTGTTTGATGTGTGGAGCCCTGGTTAGGAAAGCCTCAAAAGGGCAGGGCACAGGAGCCTTTTATGCAGGCTTCAACTGCACTCAGGAAACAGGCCCACTAACACCTGATTAGGTGTTAGCAGTTTCTGAATCTGAGGAGGTTACAGAGTTCAGCAACCTACTGTGCTCCAGTAAAGTTCCCCTAAAACAGCAAAAATGTAAGTAACCTTGCTTTTAAAAAGTATACACAAAACCCTTTTAAGAGCTCCCAGTCAGAGAGCTAGCAATTTAATAAAAAAAAAAAACCAAACAAAGAAACCCTCAAATCCTTACTTACTGTTTGATGTGTGGAGCCCTGGTTAGGAAAGCCTCAAAAGGGCAGGGCACAGGAGCCTTTTATGCAGGCTTCAACTGCACTCAGGAAACAGGCCCACTAACACCTGATTAGGTGTTAGCAGTTTCTGAATCTGAGGAGGTTACAGAGTTCAGCAACCTACTGTGCTCCAGTAAAGTTCCCCTAAAACAGCAAAAATGTAAGTAACCTTGCTTTTAAAAAGTATACACAAAACCCTTTTAAGAGCTCCCAGTCAGAGAGCTAGCAATTTAATAAAAAAAAAAAAACCAAACAAAGAAACCCTCAAATCCTTACTTACTGTTTGATGTGTGGAGCCCTGGTTAGGAAAGCCTCAAAAGGGCAGGGCACAGGAGCCTTTTATGCAGGCTTCAACTGCACTCAGGAAACAGGCCCACTAACACCTGATTAGGTGTTAGCAGTTTCTGAATCTGAGGAGGTTACAGAGTTCAGCAACCTACTGTGCTCCAGTAAAGTTCCCCTAAAACAGCAAAAATGTAAGTAACCTTGCTTTTAAAAAGTATACACAAAACCCTTTTAAGAGCTCCCAGTCAGAGAGCTAGCAATTTAATAAAAAAAAAAACAAACAAACAAAGAAACCCTCAAATCCTTACTTACTGTTTGATGTGTGGAGCCCTGGTTAGGAAAGCCTCAAAAGGGCAGGGCACAGGAGCCTTTTATGCAGGCTTCAACTGCACTCAGGAAACAGGCCCACTAACACCTGATTAGGTGTTAGCAGTTTCTGAATCTGAGGAGGTTACAGAGTTCAGCAACCTACTGTGCTCCAGTAAAGTTCCCCTAAAACAGCAAAAATGTAAGTAACCTTGCTTTTAAAAAGTATACACAAAACCCTTTTAAGAGCTCCCAGTCAGAGAGCTAGCAATTTAATAAAAAAAAAAAACCAAACAAAGAAACCCTCAAATCCTTACTTACTGTTTGATGTGTGGAGCCCTGGTTAGGAAAGCCTCAAAAGGGCAGGGCACAGGAGCCTTTTATGCAGGCTTCAACTGCACTCAGGAAACAGGCCCACTAACACCTGATTAGGTGTTAGCAGTTTCTGAATCTGAGGAGGTTACAGAGTTCAGCAACCTACTGTGCTCCAGTAAAGTTCCCCTAAAACAGCAAAAATGTAAGTAACCTTGCTTTTAAAAAGTATACACAAAACCCTTTTAAGAGCTCCCAGTCAGAGAGCTAGCAATTTAATAAAAAAAAAAAAAAACAAAGAAACCCACAAATCCTTACTTACTGTTTGATGTGTGGAGCCCTGGTTAGGAAAGCCTCAAAAGGGCAGGGCACAGGAGCCTTTTATGCAGGCTTCAACTGCACTCAGGAAACAGGCCCACTAACACCTGATTAGGTGTTAGCAGTTTCTGAATCTGAGGAGGTTACAGAGTTCAGCAACCTACTGTGCTCCAGTAAAGTTCCCCTAAAACAGCAAAAATGTAAGTAACCTTGCTTTTAAAAAGTATACACAAAACCCTTTTAAGAGCTCCCAGTCAGAGAGCTAGCAATTTAATAAAAAAAAAAAACCAAACAAAGAAACCCTCAAATCCTTACTTACTGTTTGATGTGTGGAGCCCTGGTTAGGAAAGCCTCAAAAGGGCAGGGCACAGGAGCCTTTTATGCAGGCTTCAACTGCACTCAGGAAACAGGCCCACTAACACCTGATTAGGTGTTAGCAGTTTCTGAATCTGAGGAGGTTACAGAGTTCAGCAACCTACTGTGCTCCAGTAAAGTTCCCCTAAAACAGCAAAAATGTAAGTAACCTTGCTTTTAAAAAGTATACACAAAACCCTTTTAAGAGCTCCCAGTCAGAGAGCTAGCAATTTAATAAAAAAAAAAAAAACCAAACAAAGAAACCCTCAAATCCTTACTTACTGTTTGATGTGTGGAGCCCTGGTTAGGAAAGCCTCAAAAGGGCAGGGCACAGGAGCCTTTTATGCAGGCTTCAACTGCACTCAGGAAACAGGCCCACTAACACCTGATTAGGTGTTAGCAGTTTCTGAATCTGAGGAGGTTACAGAGTTCAGCAACCTACTGTGCTCCAGTAAAGTTCCCCTAAAACAGCAAAAATGTAAGTAACCTTGCTTTTAAAAAGTATACACAAAACCCTTTTAAGAGCTCCCAGTCAGAGAGCTAGCAATTTAATAAAAAAAAAAACAAACAAACAAAGAAACCCTCAAATCCTTACTTACTGTTTGATGTGTGGAGCCCTGGTTAGGAAAGCCTCAAAAGGGCAGGGCACAGGAGCCTTTTATGCAGGCTTCAACTGCACTCAGGAAACAGGCCCACTAACACCTGATTAGGTGTTAGCAGTTTCTGAATCTGAGGAGGTTACAGAGTTCAGCAACCTACTGTGCTCCAGTAAAGTTCCCCTAAAACAGCAAAAATGTAAGTAACCTTGCTTTTAAAAAGTATACACAAAACCCTTTTAAGAGCTCCCAGTCAGAGAGCTAGCAATTTAATAAAAAAAAAAAACCAAACAAAGAAACCCTCAAATCCTTACTTACTGTTTGATGTGTGGAGCCCTGGTTAGGAAAGCCTCAAAAGGGCAGGGCACAGGAGCCTTTTATGCAGGCTTCAACTGCACTCAGGAAACAGGCCCACTAACACCTGATTAGGTGTTAGCAGTTTCTGAATCTGAGGAGGTTACAGAGTTCAGCAACCTACTGTGCTCCAGTAAAGTTCCCCTAAAACAGCAAAAATGTAAGTAACCTTGCTTTTAAAAAGTATACACAAAACCCTTTTAAGAGCTCCCAGTCAGAGAGCTAGCAATTTAATAAAAAAAAAAAACAAACAAAGAAACCCTCAAATCCTTACTTACTGTTTGATGTGTGGAGCCCTGGTTAGGAAAGCCTCAAAAGGGCAGGGCACAGGAGCCTTTTATGCAGGCTTCAACTGCACTCAGGAAACAGGCCCACTAACACCTGATTAGGTGTTAGCAGTTTCTGAATCTGAGGAGGTTACAGAGTTCAGCAACCTACTGTGCTCCAGTAAAGTTCCCCTAAAACAGCAAAAATGTAAGTAACCTTGCTTTTAAAAAGTATACACAAAACCCTTTTAAGAGCTCCCAGTCAGAGAGCTAGCAATTTAATAAAAAAAAAAAACCAAACAAAGAAACCCTCAAATCCTTACTTACTGTTTGATGTGTGGAGCCCTGGTTAGGAAAGCCTCAAAAGGGCAGGGCACAGGAGCCTTTTATGCAGGCTTCAACTGCACTCAGGAAACAGGCCCACTAACACCTGATTAGGTGCTAGCAGTTTCTGAATCTGAGGAGCTTACAGAGTTCAGTAACCTACTATGCTCCAGTAAAGTTCCCCTAAAACAGCAAAAATGTAAGTAACCTTGCTTTTAAAAAGTATACACAAAACCCTTTTAAGAGCTCCCAGTCAGAGAGCTAGCAATTTAATAAAAAAAAAAAAACCAAACAAAGAAACCCTCAAATCCTTACTTACTGTTTGATGTGTGGAGCCCTGGTTAGGAAAGCCTCAAAAGGGCAGGGCACAGGAGCCTTTTATGCAGGCTTCAACTGCACTCAGGAAACAGGCCCACTAACACCTGATTAGGTGTTAGCAGTTTCTGAATCTGAGGAGGTTACAGAGTTCAGCAACCTACTGTGCTCCAGTAAAGTTCCCCTAAAACAGCAAAAATGTAAGTAACCTTGCTTTTAAAAAGTATACACAAAACCCTTTTAAGAGCTCCCAGTCAGAGAGCTAGCAATTTAATAAAAAAAAAAAAAACCAAACAAAGAAACCCTCAAATCCTTACTTACTGTTTGATGTGTGGAGCCCTGGTTAGGAAAGCCTCAAAAGGGCAGGGCACAGGAGCCTTTTATGCAGGCTTCAACTGCACTCAGGAAACAGGCCCACTAACACCTGATTAGGTGTTAGCAGTTTCTGAATCTGAGGAGGTTACAGAGTTCAGCAACCTACTGTGCTCCAGTAAAGTTCCCCTAAAACAGCAAAAATGTAAGTAACCTTGCTTTTAAAAAGTATACACAAAACCCTTTTAAGAGCTCCCAGTCAGAGAGCTAGCAATTTAATAAAAAAAAAAACCAAACAAAGAAACCCTCAAATCCTTACTTACTGTTTGATGTGTGGAGCCCTGGTTAGGAAAGCCTCAAAAGGGCAGGGCACAGGAGCCTTTTATGCAGGCTTCAACTGCACTCAGGAAACAGGCCCACTAACACCTGATTAGGTGTTAGCAGTTTCTGAATCTGAGGAGGTTACAGAGTTCAGCAACCTACTGTGCTCCAGTAAAGTTCCCCTAAAACAGCAAAAATGTAAGTAACCTTGCTTTTAAAAAGTATACACAAAACCCTTTTAAGAGCTCCCAGTCAGAGAGCTAGCAATTTAATAAAAAAAAAAAAAAACCAAACAAAGAAACCCTCAAATCCTTACTTACTGTTTGATGTGTGGAGCCCTGGTTAGGAAAGCCTCAAAAGGGCAGGGCACAGGAGCCTTTTATGCAGGCTTCAACTGCACTCAGGAAACAGGCCCACTAACACCTGATTAGGTGTTAGCAGTTTCTGAATCTGAGGAGGTTACAGAGTTCAGCAACCTACTGTGCTCCAGTAAAGTTCCCCTAAAACAGCAAAAATGTAAGTAACCTTGCTTTTAAAAAGTATACACAAAACCCTTTTAAGAGCTCCCAGTCAGAGAGCTAGCAATTTAATAAAAAAAAAAAAACCAAACAAAGAAACCCTCAAATCCTTACTTACTGTTTGATGTGTGGAGCCCTGGTTAGGAAAGCCTCAAAAGGGCAGGGCACAGGAGCCTTTTATGCAGGCTTCAACTGCACTCAGGAAACAGGCCCACTAACACCTGATTAGGTGTTAGCAGTTTCTGAATCTGAGGAGGTTACAGAGTTCAGCAACCTACTGTGCTCCAGTAAAGTTCCCCTAAAACAGCAAAAATGTAAGTAACCTTGCTTTTAAAAAGTATACACAAAACCCTTTTAAGAGCTCCCAGTCAGAGAGCTAGCAATTTAATAAAAAAAAAAAAAACCAAACAAAGAAACCCTCAAATCCTTACTTACTGTTTGATGTGTGGAGCCCTGGTTAGGAAAGCCTCAAAAGGGCAGGGCACAGGAGCCTTTTATGCAGGCTTCAACTGCACTCAGGAAACAGGCCCACTAACACCTGATTAGGTGTTAGCAGTTTCTGAATCTGAGGAGGTTACAGAGTTCAGCAACCTACTGTGCTCCAGTAAAGTTCCCCTAAAACAGCAAAAATGTAAGTAACCTTGCTTTTAAAAAGTATACACAAAACCCTTTTAAGAGCTCCCAGTCAGAGAGCTAGCAATTTAATAAAAAAAAAAAACCAAACAAAGAAACCCTCAAATCCTTACTTACTGTTTGATGTGTGGAGCCCTGGTTAGGAAAGCCTCAAAAGGGCAGGGCACAGGAGCCTTTTATGCAGGCTTCAACTGCACTCAGGAAACAGGCCCACTAACACCTGATTAGGTGTTAGCAGTTTCTGAATCTGAGGAGGTTACAGAGTTCAGCAACCTACTGTGCTCCAGTAAAGTTCCCCTAAAACAGCAAAAATGTAAGTAACCTTGCTTTTAAAAAGTATACACAAAACCCTTTTAAGAGCTCCCAGTCAGAGAGCTAGCAATTTAATAAAAAAAAAAAACAAACAAAGAAACCCTCAAATCCTTACTTACTGTTTGATGTGTGGAGTCCTGGTTAGGAAAGCCTCAAAAGGGCAGGGCACAGGAGCCTTTTATGCAGGCTTCAACTGCACTCAGGAAACAGGCCCACTAACACCTGATTAGGTGTTAGCAGTTTCTGAATCTGAGGAGGTTACAGAGTTCAGCAACCTACTGTGCTCCAGTAAAGTTCCCCTAAAACAGCAAAAATGTAAGTAACCTTGCTTTTAAAAAGTATACACAAAACCCTTTTAAGAGCTCCCAGTCAGAGAGCTAGCAATTTAATAAAAAAAAAAAAAACAAACAAAGAAACCCTCAAATCCTTACTTACTGTTTGATGTGTGGAGCCCTGGTTAGGAAAGCCTCAAAAGGGCAGGGCACAGGAGCCTTTTATGCAGGCTTCAACTGCACTCAGGAAACAGGCCCACTAACACCTGATTAGGTGTTAGCAGTTTCTGAATCTGAGGAGGTTACAGAGTTCAGCAACCTACTGTGCTCCAGTAAAGTTCCCCTAAAACAGCAAAAATGTAAGTAACCTTGCTTTTAAAAAGTATACACAAAACCCTTTTAAGAGCTCCCAGTCAGAGAGCTAGCAATTTAATAAAAAAAAAAAAACCAAACAAAGAAACCCTCAAATCCTTACTTACTGTTTGATGTGTGGAGCCCTGGTTAGGAAAGCCTCAAAAGGGCAGGGCACAGGAGCCTTTTATGCAGGCTTCAACTGCACTCAGGAAACAGGCCCACTAACACCTGATTAGGTGTTAGCAGTTTCTGAATCTGAGGAGGTTACAGAGTTCAGCAACCTACTGTGCTCCAGTAAAGTTCCCCTAAAACAGCAAAAATGTAAGTAACCTTGCTTTTAAAAAGTATACACAAAACCCTTTTAAGAGCTCCCAGTCAGAGAGCTAGCAATTTAATAAAAAAAAAAAACAAACAAAGAAACCCTCAAATCCTTACTTACTGTTTGATGTGTGGAGCCCTGGTTAGGAAAGCCTCAAAAGGGCAGGGCACAGGAGCCTTTTATGCAGGCTTCAACTGCACTCAGGAAACAGGCCCACTAACACCTGATTAGGTGTTAGCAGTTTCTGAATCTGAGGAGGTTACAGAGTTCAGCAACCTACTGTGCTCCAGTAAAGTTCCCCTAAAACAGCAAAAATGTAAGTAACCTTGCTTTTAAAAAGTATACACAAAACCCTTTTAAGAGCTCCCAGTCAGAGAGCTAGCAATTTAATAAAAAAAAAAAAAACCAAACAAAGAAACCCTCAAATCCTTACTTACTGTTTGATGTGTGGAGCCCTGGTTAGGAAAGCCTCAAAAGGGCAGGGCACAGGAGCCTTTTATGCAGGCTTCAACTGCACTCAGGAAACAGGCCCACTAACACCTGATTAGGTGTTAGCAGTTTCTGAATCTGAGGAGGTTACAGAGTTCAGTAACCTACTGTGCTCCAGTAAAGTTCCCCTAAAACAGCAAAAATGTAAGTAACCTTGCTTTTAAAAAGTTACACAAAACCCTTTTAAGAGCTCCCAGTCAGAGAGCTAGCAATTTAATAAAAAAAAAAAAACCAAACAAAGAAACCCTCAAATCCTTACTTACTGTTTGATGTGTGGAGCCCTGGTTAGGAAAGCCTCAAAAGGGCAGGGCACAGGAGCCTTTTATGCAGGCTTCAACTGCACTCAGGAAACAGGCCCACTAACACCTGATTAGGTGTTAGCAGTTTCTGAATCTGAGGAGGTTACAGAGTTCAGCAACCTACTGTGCTCCAGTAAAGTTCCCCTAAAACAGCAAAAATGTAAGTAACCTTGCTTTTAAAAAGTATACACAAAACCCTTTTAAGAGCTCCCAGTCAGAGAGCTAGCAATTTAATAAAAAAAAAAAAACCAAACAAAGAAACCCTCAAATCCTTACTTACTGTTTGATGTGTGGAGCCCTGGTTAGGAAAGCCTCAAAAGGGCAGGGCACAGGAGCCTTTTATGCAGGCTTCAACTGCACTCAGGAAACAGGCCCACTAACACCTGATTAGGTGTTAGCAGTTTCTGAATCTGAGGAGGTTACAGAGTTCAGCAACCTACTGTGCTCCAGTAAAGTTCCCCTAAAACAGCAAAAATGTAAGTAACCTTGCTTTTAAAAAGTATACACAAAACCCTTTTAAGAGCTCCCAGTCAGAGAGCTAGCAATTTAATAAAAAAAAAAAAAAACCAAACAAAGAAACCCTCAAATCCTTACTTACTGTTTGATGTGTGGAGCCCTGGTTAGGAAAGCCTCAAAAGGGCAGGGCACAGGAGCCTTTTATGCAGGCTTCAACTGCACTCAGGAAACAGGCCCACTAACACCTGATTAGGTGTTAGCAGTTTCTGAATCTGAGGAGGTTACAGAGTTCAGCAACCTACTGTGCTCCAGTAAAGTTCCCCTAAAACAGCAAAAATGTAAGTAACCTTGCTTTTAAAAAGTATACACAAAACCCTTTTAAGAGCTCCCAGTCAGAGAGCTAGCAATTTAATAAAAAAAAAAAAACAAACAAAGAAACCCTCAAATCCTTACTTACTGTTTGATGTGTGGAGCCCTGGTTAGGAAAGCCTCAAAAGGGCAGGGCACAGGAGCCTTTTATGCAGGCTTCAACTGCACTCAGGAAACAGGCCCACTAACACCTGATTAGGTGTTAGCAGTTTCTGAATCTGAGGAGGTTACAGAGTTCAGCAACCTACTGTGCTCCAGTAAAGTTCCCCTAAAACAGCAAAAATGTAAGTAACCTTGCTTTTAAAAAGTATACACAAAACCCTTTTAAGAGCTCCCAGTCAGAGAGCTAGCAATTTAATAAAAAAAAAAAAACCAAACAAAGAAACCCTCAAATCCTTACTTACTGTTTGATGTGTGGAGCCCTGGTTAGGAAAGCCTCAAAAGGGCAGGGCACAGGAGCCTTTTATGCAGGCTTCAACTGCACTCAGGAAACAGGCCCACTAACACCTGATTAGGTGTTAGCAGTTTCTGAATCTGAGGAGGTTACAGAGTTCAGCAACCTACTGTGCTCCAGTAAAGTTCCCCTAAAACAGCAAAAATGTAAGTAACCTTGCTTTTAAAAAGTATACACAAAACCCTTTTAAGAGCTCCCAGTCAGAGAGCTAGCAATTTAATAAAAAAAAAAAAACCAAACAAAGAAACCCTCAAATCCTTACTTACTGTTTGATGTGTGGAGCCCTGGTTAGGAAAGCCTCAAAAGGGCAGGGCACAGGAGCCTTTTATGCAGGCTTCAACTGCACTCAGGAAACAGGCCCACTAACACCTGATTAGGTGTTAGCAGTTTCTGAATCTGAGGAGGTTACAGAGTTCAGCAACCTACTGTGCTCCAGTAAAGTTCCCCTAAAACAGCAAAAATGTAAGTAACCTTGCTTTTAAAAAGTATACACAAAACCCTTTTAAGAGCTCCCAGTCAGAGAGCTAGCAATTTAATAAAAAAAAAAAACCAAACAAAGAAACCCTCAAATCCTTACTTACTGTTTGATGTGTGGAGCCCTGGTTAGGAAAGCCTCAAAAGGGCAGGGCACAGGAGCCTTTTATGCAGGCTTCAACTGCACTCAGGAAACAGGCCCACTAACACCTGATTAGGTGTTAGCAGTTTCTGAATCTGAGGAGGTTACAGAGTTCAGCAACCTACTGTGCTCCAGTAAAGTTCCCCTAAAACAGCAAAAATGTAAGTAACCTTGCTTTTAAAAAGTATACACAAAACCCTTTTAAGAGCTCCCAGTCAGAGAGCTAGCAATTTAATAAAAAAAAAAAACAAACAAAGAAACCCTCAAATCCTTACTTACTGTTTGATGTGTGGAGCCCTGGTTAGGAAAGCCTCAAAAGGGCAGGGCACAGGAGCCTTTTATGCAGGCTTCAACTGCACTCAGGAAACAGGCCCACTAACACCTGATTAGGTGTTAGCAGTTTCTGAATCTGAGGAGGTTACAGAGTTCAGCAACCTACTGTGCTCCAGTAAAGTTCCCCTAAAACAGCAAAAATGTAAGTAACCTTGCTTTTAAAAAGTATACACAAAACCCTTTTAAGAGCTCCCAGTCAGAGAGCTAGCAATTTAATAAAAAAAAAAACCAAACAAAGAAACCCTCAAATCCTTACTTACTGTTTGATGTGTGGAGCCCTGGTTAGGAAAGCCTCAAAAGGGCAGGGCACAGGAGCCTTTTATGCAGGCTTCAACTGCACTCAGGAAACAGGCCCACTAACACCTGATTAGGTGTTAGCAGTTTCTGAATCTGAGGAGGTTACAGAGTTCAGCAACCTACTGTGCTCCAGTAAAGTTCCCCTAAAACAGCAAAAATGTAAGTAACCTTGCTTTTAAAAAGTATACACAAAACCCTTTTAAGAGCTCCCAGTCAGAGAGCTAGCAATTTAATAAAAAAAAAAACAAACAAAGAAACCCTCAAATCCTTACTTACTGTTTGATGTGTGGAGCCCTGGTTAGGAAAGCCTCAAAAGGGCAGGGCACAGGAGCCTTTTATGCAGGCTTCAACTGCACTCAGGAAACAGGCCCACTAACACCTGATTAGGTGTTAGCAGTTTCTGAATCTGAGGAGGTTACAGAGTTCAGCAACCTACTGTGCTCCAGTAAAGTTCCCCTAAAACAGCAAAAATGTAAGTAACCTTGCTTTTAAAAAGTATACACAAAACCCTTTTAAGAGCTCCCAGTCAGAGAGCTAGCAATTTAATAAAAAAAAAAAAAACAAACAAAGAAACCCTCAAATCCTTACTTACTGTTTGATGTGTGGAGCCCTGGTTAGGAAAGCCTCAAAAGGGCAGGGCACAGGAGCCTTTTATGCAGGCTTCAACTGCACTCAGGAAACAGGCCCACTAACACCTGATTAGGTGTTAGCAGTTTCTGAATCTGAGGAGGTTACAGAGTTCAGCAACCTACTGTGCTCCAGTAAAGTTCCCCTAAAACAGCAAAAATGTAAGTAACCTTGCTTTTAAAAAGTATACACAAAACCCTTTTAAGAGCTCCCAGTCAGAGAGCTAGCAATTTAATAAAAAAAAAAAAACCAAACAAAGAAACCCTCAAATCCTTACTTACTGTTTGATGTGTGGAGCCCTGGTTAGGAAAGCCTCAAAAGGGCAGGGCACAGGAGCCTTTTATGCAGGCTTCAACTGCACTCAGGAAACAGGCCCACTAACACCTGATTAGGTGTTAGCAGTTTCTGAATCTGAGGAGGTTACAGAGTTCAGCAACCTACTGTGCTCCAGTAAAGTTCCCCTAAAACAGCAAAAATGTAAGTAACCTTGCTTTTAAAAAGTATACACAAAACCCTTTTAAGAGCTCCCAGTCAGAGAGCTAGCAATTTAATAAAAAAAAAAAAACCAAACAAAGAAACCCTCAAATCCTTACTTACTGTTTGATGTGTGGAGCCCTGGTTAGGAAAGCCTCAAAAGGGCAGGGCACAGGAGCCTTTTATGCAGGCTTCAACTGCACTCAGGAAACAGGCCCACTAACACCTGATTAGGTGTTAGCAGTTTCTGAATCTGAGGAGGTTACAGAGTTCAGCAACCTACTGTGCTCCAGTAAAGTTCCCCTAAAACAGCAAAAATGTAAGTAACCTTGCTTTTAAAAAGTATACACAAAACCCTTTTAAGAGCTCCCAGTCAGAGAGCTAGCAATTTAATAAAAAAAAAAAACAAACAAAGAAACCCTCAAATCCTTACTTACTGTTTGATGTGTGGAGCCCTGGTTAGGAAAGCCTCAAAAGGGCAGGGCACAGGAGCCTTTTATGCAGGCTTCAACTGCACTCAGGAAACAGGCCCACTAACACCTGATTAGGTGTTAGCAGTTTCTGAATCTGAGGAGGTTACAGAGTTCAGCAACCTACTGTGCTCCAGTAAAGTTCCCCTAAAACAGCAAAAATGTAAGTAACCTTGCTTTTAAAAAGTATACACAAAACCCTTTTAAGAGCTCCCAGTCAGAGAGCTAGCAATTTAATAAAAAAAAAAAAAACCAAACAAAGAAACCCTCAAATCCTTACTTACTGTTTGATGTGTGGAGCCCTGGTTAGGAAAGCCTCAAAAGGGCAGGGCACAGGAGCCTTTTATGCAGGCTTCAACTGCACTCAGGAAACAGGCCCACTAACACCTGATTAGGTGTTAGCAGTTTCTGAATCTGAGGAGGTTACAGAGTTCAGCAACCTACTGTGCTCCAGTAAAGTTCCCCTAAAACAGCAAAAATGTAAGTAACCTTGCTTTTAAAAAGTATACACAAAACCCTTTTAAGAGCTCCCAGTCAGAGAGCTAGCAATTTAATAAAAAAAAAACCAAACAAAGAAACCCTCAAATCCTTACTTACTGTTTGATGTGTGGAGCCCTGGTTAGGAAAGCCTCAAAAGGGCAGGGCACAGGAGCCTTTTATGCAGGCTTCAACTGCACTCAGGAAACAGGCCCACTAACACCTGATTAGGTGTTAGCAGTTTCTGAATCTGAGGAGGTTACAGAGTTCAGCAACCTACTGTGCTCCAGTAAAGTTCCCCTAAAACAGCAAAAATGTAAGTAACCTTGCTTTTAAAAAGTATACACAAAACCCTTTTAAGAGCTCCCAGTCAGAGAGCTAGCAATTTAATAAAAAAAAAAAAACCAAACAAAGAAACCCTCAAATCCTTACTTACTGTTTGATGTGTGGAGCCCTGGTTAGGAAAGCCTCAAAAGAGCAGGGCACAGGAGCCTTTTATGCAGGCTTCAACTGCACTCAGGAAACAGGCCCACTAACACCTGATTAGGTGTTAGCAGTTTCTGAATCTGAGGAGGTTACAGAGTTCAGCAACCTACTGTGCTCCAGTAAAGTTCCCCTAAAACAGCAAAAATGTAAGTAACCTTGCTTTTAAAAAGTATACACAAAACCATGATAAGAGCTCCCAGCCAGAGAGCTAGCAATTTAATAAAAAAAAAAAACCAAACAAAGAAACCCTCAAATCCTTACTTACTGTTTGATGTGTGGAGCCCTGGTTAGGAAAGCCTCAAAAGGGCAGGGCACAGGAGCCTTTTATGCAGGCTTCAACTGCACTCAGGAAACAGGCCCACTAACACCTGATTAGGTGTTAGCAGTTTCTGAATCTGAGGAGGTTACAGAGTTCAGCAACCTACTGTGCTCCAGTAAAGTTCCCCTAAAACAGCAAAAATGTAAGTAACCTTGCTTTTAAAAAGTATACACAAAACCCTTTTAAGAGCTCCCAGCCAGAGAGCTAGCAATTTAATAAAAAAAAAAAAACAAACAAAGAAACCCTCAAATCCTTACTTACTGTTTGATGTGTGGAGCCCTGGTTAGGAAAGCCTCAAAAGAGCAGGGCACAGGAGCCTTTTATGCAGGCTTCAACTGCACTCAGGAAACAGGCCCACTAACACCTGATTAGGTGTTAGCAGTTTCTGAATCTGAGGAGGTTACAGAGTTCAGCAACCTACTGTGCTCCAGTAAAGTTCCCCTAAAACAGCAAAAATGTAAGTAACCTTGCTTTTAAAAAGTATACACAAAACCCTTTTAAGAGCTCCCAGCCAGAGAGCTAGCAATTTAATAAAAAAAACAAACAAACAAAGAAACCCTCAAATCCTTACTTACTGTTTGATGTGTGGAGCCCTGGTTAGGAAAGCCTCAAAAGAGCAGGGCACAGGAGCCTTTTATGCAGGCTTCAACTGCACTCAGGAAACAGGCCCACTAACACCTGATTAGGTGTTAGCAGTTTCTGAATCTGAGGAGGTTACAGAGTTCAGCAACCTACTGTGCTCCAGTAAAGTTCCCCTAAAACAGCAAAAATGTAAGTAACCTTGCTTTTAAAAAGTATACACAAAACCCTTTTAAGAGCTCCCAGCCAGAGAGCTAGCAATTTAATAAAAAAAAAAAACCAAACAAAGAAACCCTCAAATCCTTACTTACTGTTTGATGTGTGGAGCCCTGGTTAGGAAAGCCTCAAAAGAGCAGGGCACAGGAGCCTTTTATGCAGGCTTCAACTGCACTCAGGAAACAGGCCCACTAACACCTGATTAGGTGTTAGCAGTTTCTGAATCTGAGGAGGTTACAGAGTTCAGCAACCTACTGTGCTCCAGTAAAGTTCCCCTAAAACAGCAAAAATGTAAGTAACCTTGCTTTTAAAAAGTATACACAAAACCCTTTTAAGAGCTCCCAGCCAGAGAGCTAGCAATTTAATAAAAAAAAAAAACCAAACAAAGAAACCCTCAAATCCTTACTTACTGTTTGATGTGTGGAGCCCTGGTTAGGAAAGCCTCAAAAGAGCAGGGCACAGGAGCCTTTTATGCAGGCTTCAACTGCACTCAGGAAACAGGCCCACTAACACCTGATTAGGTGTTAGCAGTTTCTGAATCTGAGGAGGTTACAGAGTTCAGCAACCTACTGTGCTCCAGTAAAGTTCCCCTAAAACAGCAAAAATGTAAGTAACCTTGCTTTTAAAAAGTATACACAAAACCCTTTTAAGAGCTCCCAGCCAGAGAGCTAGCAATTTAATAAAAAAAAAAAAAACCAAACAAAGAAACCCTCAAATCCTTACTTACTGTTTGATGTGTGGAGCCCTGGTTAGGAAAGCCTCAAAAGAGCAGGGCACAGGAGCCTTTTATGCAGGCTTCAACTGCACTCAGGAAACAGGCCCACTAACACCTGATTAGGTGTTAGCAGTTTCTGAATCTGAGGAGGTTACAGAGTTCAGCAACCTACTGTGCTCCAGTAAAGTTCCCCTAAAACAGCAAAAATGTAAGTAACCTTGCTTTTAAAAAGTATACACAAAACCCTTTTAAGAGCTCCCAGCCAGAGAGCTAGCAATTTAATAAAAAAAAAAAAACCAAACAAAGAAACCCTCAAATCCTTACTTACTGTTTGATGTGTGGAGCCCTGGTTAGGAAAGCCTCAAAAGAGCAGGGCACAGGAGCCTTTTATGCAGGCTTCAACTGCACTCAGGAAACAGGCCCACTAACACCTGATTAGGTGTTAGCAGTTTCTGAATCTGAGGAGGTTACAGAGTTCAGCAACCTACTGTGCTCCAGTAAAGTTCCCCTAAAACAGCAAAAATGTAAGTAACCTTGCTTTTAAAAAGTATACACAAAACCCTTTTAAGAGCTCCCAGCCAGAGAGCTAGCAATTTAATAAAAAAAAAAACCAAACAAAGAAACCCTCAAATCCTTACTTACTGTTTGATGTGTGGAGCCCTGGTTAGGAAAGCCTCAAAAGAGCAGGGCACAGGAGCCTTTTATGCAGGCTTCAACTGCACTCAGGAAACAGGCCCACTAACACCTGATTAGGTGTTAGCAGTTTCTGAATCTGAGGAGGTTACAGAGTTCAGCAACCTACTGTGCTCCAGTAAAGTTCCCCTAAAACAGCAAAAATGTAAGTAACCTTGCTTTTAAAAAGTATACACAAAACCCTTTTAAGAGCTCCCAGCCAGAGAGCTAGCAATTTAATAAAAAAACAAACAAACAAAGAAACCCTCAAATCCTTACTTACTGTTTGATGTGTGGAGCCCTGGTTAGGAAAGCCTCAAAAGAGCAGGGCACAGGAGCCTTTTATGCAGGCTTCAACTGCACTCAGGAAACAGGCCACTAACACCTGATTAGGTGTTAGCAGTTTCTGAATCTGAGGAGGTTACAGAGTTCAGCAACCTACTGTGCTCCAGTAAAGTTCCCCTAAAACAGCAAAAATGTAAGTAACCTTGCTTTTAAAAAGTATACACAAAACCCTTTTAAGAGCTCCCAGCCAGAGAGCTAGCAATTTAATAAAAAAAAAAAACCAAACAAAGAAACCCTCAAATCCTTACTTACTGTTTGATGTGTGGAGCCCTGGTTAGGAAAGCCTCAAAAGAGCAGGGCACAGGAGCCTTTTATGCAGGCTTCAACTGCACTCAGGAAACAGGCCCACTAACACCTGATTAGGTGTTAGCAGTTTCTGAATCTGAGGAGGTTACAGAGTTCAGCAACCTACTGTGCTCCAGTAAAGTTCCCCTAAAACAGCAAAAATGTAAGTAACCTTGCTTTTAAAAAGTATACACAAAACCCTTTTAAGAGCTCCCAGCCAGAGAGCTAGCAATTTAATTAAAAAAAAAAAAAAAACAAAGAAACCCTCAAATCCTTACTTACTGTTTGATGTGTGGAGCCCTGGTTAGGAAAGCCTCAAAAGAGCAGGGCACAGGAGCCTTTTATGCAGGCTTCAACTGCACTCAGGAAACAGGCCCACTAACACCTGATTAGGTGTTAGCAGTTTCTGAATCTGAGGAGGTTACAGAGTTCAGCAACCTACTGTGCTCCAGTAAAGTTCCCCTAAAACAGCAAAAATGTAAGTAACCTTGCTTTTAAAAAGTATACACAAAACCCTTTTAAGAGCTCCCAGCCAGAGAGCTAGCAATTTAATAAAAAAAAAAAACCAAACAAAGAAACCCTCAAATCCTTACTTACTGTTTGATGTGTGGAGCCCTGGTTAGGAAAGCCTCAAAAGAGCAGGGCACAGGAGCCTTTTATGCAGGCTTCAACTGCACTCAGGAAACAGGCCCACTAACACCTGATTAGGTGTTAGCAGTTTCTGAATCTGAGGAGGTTACAGAGTTCAGCAACCTACTGTGCTCCAGTAAAGTTCCCCTAAAACAGCAAAAATGTAAGTAACCTTGCTTTTAAAAAGTATACACAAAACCCTTTTAAGAGCTCCCAGCCAGAGAGCTAGCAATTTAATAAAAAAAAAAACCAAACAAAGAAACCCTCAAATCCTTACTTACTGTTTGATGTGTGGAGCCCTGGTTAGGAAAGCCTCAAAAGAGCAGGGCACAGGAGCCTTTTATGCAGGCTTCAACTGCACTCAGGAAACAGGCCCACTAACACCTGATTAGGTGTTAGCAGTTTCTGAATCTGAGGAGGTTACAGAGTTCAGCAACCTACTGTGCTCCAGTAAAGTTCCCCTAAAACAGCAAAAATGTAAGTAACCTTGCTTTTAAAAAGTATACACAAAACCCTTTTAAGAGCTCCCAGCCAGAGAGCTAGCAATTTAATAAAAAAAAAAAAACCAAACAAAGAAACCCTCAAATCCTTACTTACTGTTTGATGTGTGGAGCCCTGGTTAGGAAAGCCTCAAAAGAGCAGGGCACAGGAGCCTTTTATGCAGGCTTCAACTGCACTCAGGAAACAGGCCCACTAACACCTGATTAGGTGTTAGCAGTTTCTGAATCTGAGGAGGTTACAGAGTTCAGCAACCTACTGTGCTCCAGTAAAGTTCCCCTAAAACAGCAAAAATGTAAGTAACCTTGCTTTTAAAAAGTATACACAAAACCCTTTTAAGAGCTCCCAGCCAGAGAGCTAGCAATTTAATAAAAAAAAAAACCAAACAAAGAAACCCTCAAATCCTTACTTACTGTTTGATGTGTGGAGCCCTGGTTAGGAAAGCCTCAAAAGAGCAGGGCACAGGAGCCTTTTATGCAGGCTTCAACTGCACTCAGGAAACAGGCCCACTAACACCTGATTAGGTGTTAGCAGTTTCTGAATCTGAGGAGGTTACAGAGTTCAGCAACCTACTGTGCTCCAGTAAAGTTCCCCTAAAACAGCAAAAATGTAAGTAACCTTGCTTTTAAAAAGTATACACAAAACCCTTTTAAGAGCTCCCAGCCAGAGAGCTAGCAATTTAATAAAAAAAAAACCAAACAAAGAAACCCTCAAATCCTTACTTACTGTTTGATGTGTGGAGCCCTGGTTAGGAAAGCCTCAAAAGAGCAGGGCACAGGAGCCTTTTATGCAGGCTTCAACTGCACTCAGGAAACAGGCCCACTAACACCTGATTAGGTGTTAGCAGTTTCTGAATCTGAGGAGGTTACAGAGTTCAGCAACCTACTGTGCTCCAGTAAAGTTCCCCTAAAACAGCAAAAATGTAAGTAACCTTGCTTTTAAAAAGTATACACAAAACCCTTTTAAGAGC
This sequence comes from Ichthyophis bannanicus, assembly GCA_033557465.1. NCBI lineage: Eukaryota > Metazoa > Chordata > Amphibia > Gymnophiona > Ichthyophiidae > Ichthyophis > Ichthyophis bannanicus. The sequence goes on from CM066032.1 coordinate 649,318,726, forward strand.
TCCCAGCCAGAGAGCTAGCAATTTAATAAAAAAAAAAACCAAACAAAGAAACCCTCAAATCCTTACTTACTGTTTGATGTGTGGAGCCCTGGTTAGGAAAGCCTCAAAAGAGCAGGGCACAGGAGCCTTTTATGCAGGCTTCAACTGCACTCAGGAAACAGGCCCACTAACACCTGATTAGGTGTTAGCAGTTTCTGAATCTGAGGAGGTTACAGAGTTCAGCAACCTACTGTGCTCCAGTAAAGTTCCCCTAAAACAGCAAAAATGTAAGTAACCTTGCTTTTAAAAAGTATACACAAAACCCTTTTAAGAGCTCCCAGCCAGAGAGCTAGCAATTTAATAAAAAAAAAAAAAAACCAAACAAAGAAACCCTCAAATCCTTACTTACTGTTTGATGTGTGGAGCCCTGGTTAGGAAAGCCTCAAAAGAGCAGGGCACAGGAGCCTTTTATGCAGGCTTCAACTGCACTCAGGAAACAGGCCCACTAACACCTGATTAGGTGTTAGCAGTTTCTGAATCTGAGGAGGTTACAGAGTTCAGCAACCTACTGTGCTCCAGTAAAGTTCCCCTAAAACAGCAAAAATGTAAGTAACCTTGCTTTTAAAAAGTATACACAAAACCCTTTTAAGAGCTCCCAGCCAGAGAGCTAGCAATTTAATAAAAAAAAAACCAAACAAAGAAACCCTCAAATCCTTACTTACTGTTTGATGTGTGGAGCCCTGGTTAGGAAAGCCTCAAAAGAGCAGGGCACAGGAGCCTTTTATGCAGGCTTCAACTGCACTCAGGAAACAGGCCCACTAACACCTGATTAGGTGTTAGCAGTTTCTGAATCTGAGGAGGTTACAGAGTTCAGCAACCTACTGTGCTCCAGTAAAGTTCCCCTAAAACAGCAAAAATGTAAGTAACCTTGCTTTTAAAAAGTATACACAAAACCCTTTTAAGAGCTCCCAGCCAGAGAGCTAGCAATTTAATAAAAAAAAACAAACAAACAAAGAAACCCTCAAATCCTTACTTACTGTTTGATGTGTGGAGCCCTGGTTAGGAAAGCCTCAAAAGAGCAGGGCACGGGAGCCTTTTATGCAGGCTTCAACTGCACTCAGGAAACAGGCCCACTAACACCTGATTAGGTGTTAGCAGTTTCTGAATCTGAGGAGGTTACAGAGTTCAGCAACCTACTGTGCTCCAGTAAAGTTCCCCTAAAACAGCAAAAATGTAAGTAACCTTGCTTTTAAAAAGTATACACAAAACCCTTTTAAGAGCTCCCAGCCAGAGAGCTAGCAATTTAATAAAAAAAAAAAACCAAACAAAGAAACCCTCAAATCCTTACTTACTGTTTGATGTGTGGAGCCCTGGTTAGGAAAGCCTCAAAAGAGCAGGGCACAGGAGCCTTTTATGCAGGCTTCAACTGCACTCAGGAAACAGGCCCACTAACACCTGATTAGGTGTTAGCAGTTTCTGAATCTGAGGAGGTTACAGAGTTCAGCAACCTACTGTGCTCCAGTAAAGTTCCCCTAAAACAGCAAAAATGTAAGTAACCTTGCTTTTAAAAAGTATACACAAAACCCTTTTAAGAGCTCCCAGCCAGAGAGCTAGCAATTTAATAAAAAAAAAAACCAAACAAAGAAACCCTCAAATCCTTACTTACTGTTTGATGTGTGGAGCCCTGGTTAGGAAAGCCTCAAAAGAGCAGGGCACAGGAGCCTTTTATGCAGGCTTCAACTGCACTCAGGAAACAGGCCCACTAACACCTGATTAGGTGTTAGCAGTTTCTGAATCTGAGGAGGTTACAGAGTTCAGCAACCTACTGTGCTCCAGTAAAGTTCCCCTAAAACAGCAAAAATGTAAGTAACCTTGCTTTTAAAAAGTATACACAAAACCCTTTTAAGAGCTCCCAGCCAGAGAGCTAGCAATTTAATAAAAAAAAAAAAACCAAACAAGAAACCCTCAAATCCTTACTTACTGTTTGATGTGTGGAGCCCTGGTTAGGAAAGCCTCAAAAGAGCAGGGCACAGGAGCCTTTTATGCAGGCTTCAACTGCACTCAGGAAACAGGCCCACTAACACCTGATTAGGTGTTAGCAGTTTCTGAATCTGAGGAGGTTACAGAGTTCAGCAACCTACTGTGCTCCAGTAAAGTTCCCCTAAAACAGCAAAAATGTAAGTAACCTTGCTTTTAAAAAGTATACACAAAACCCTTTTAAGAGCTCCCAGCCAGAGAGCTAGCAATTTAATAAAAAAAAAAACCAAACAAAGAAACCCTCAAATCCTTACTTACTGTTTGATGTGTGGAGCCCTGGTTAGGAAAGCCTCAAAAGAGCAGGGCACAGGAGCCTTTTATGCAGGCTTCAACTGCACTCAGGAAACAGGCCCACTAACACCTGATTAGGTGTTAGCAGTTTCTGAATCTGAGGAGGTTACAGAGTTCAGCAACCTACTGTGCTCCAGTAAAGTTCCCCTAAAACAGCAAAAATGTAAGTAACCTTGCTTTTAAAAAGTATACACAAAACCCTTTTAAGAGCTCCCAGCCAGAGAGCTAGCAATTTAATAAAAAAAAAAACCAAACAAAGAAACCCTCAAATCCTTACTTACTGTTTGATGTGTGGAGCCCTGGTTAGGAAAGCCTCAAAAGAGCAGGGCACAGGAGCCTTTTATGCAGGCTTCAACTGCACTCAGGAAACAGGCCCACTAACACCTGATTAGGTGTTAGCAGTTTCTGAATCTGAGGAGGTTACAGAGTTCAGCAACCTACTGTGCTCCAGTAAAGTTCCCCTAAAACAGCAAAAATGTAAGTAACCTTGCTTTTAAAAAGTATACACAAAACCCTTTTAAGAGCTCCCAGCCAGAGAGCTAGCAATTTAATAAAAAAAAAAAACCAAACAAAGAAACCCTCAAATCCTTACTTACTGTTTGATGTGTGGAGCCCTGGTTAGGAAAGCCTCAAAAGAGCAGGGCACAGGAGCCTTTTATGCAGGCTTCAACTGCACTCAGGAAACAGGCCCACTAACACCTGATTAGGTGTTAGCAGTTTCTGAATCTGAGGAGGTTACAGAGTTCAGCAACCTACTGTGCTCCAGTAAAGTTCCCCTAAAACAGCAAAAATGTAAGTAACCTTGCTTTTAAAAAGTATACACAAAACCCTTTTAAGAGCTCCCAGCCAGAGAGCTAGCAATTTAATAAAAAAAAAAACCAAACAAAGAAACCCTCAAATCCTTACTTACTGTTTGATGTGTGGAGCCCTGGTTAGGAAAGCCTCAAAAGAGCAGGGCACAGGAGCCTTTTATGCAGGCTTCAACTGCACTCAGGAAACAGGCCCACTAACACCTGATTAGGTGTTAGCAGTTTCTGAATCTGAGGAGGTTACAGAGTTCAGCAACCTACTGTGCTCCAGTAAAGTTCCCCTAAAACAGCAAAAATGTAAGTAACCTTGCTTTTAAAAAGTATACACAAAACCCTTTTAAGAGCTCCCAGCCAGAGAGCTAGCAATTTAATAAAAAAAAAAACCAAACAAAGAAACCCTCAAATCCTTACTTACTGTTTGATGTGTGGAGCCCTGGTTAGGAAAGCCTCAAAAGAGCAGGGCACAGGAGCCTTTTATGCAGGCTTCAACTGCACTCAGGAAACAGGCCCACTAACACCTGATTAGGTGTTAGCAGTTTCTGAATCTGAGGAGGTTACAGAGTTCAGCAACCTACTGTGCTCCAGTAAAGTTCCCCTAAAACAGCAAAAATGTAAGTAACCTTGCTTTTAAAAAGTATACACAAAACCCTTTTAAGAGCTCCCAGCCAGAGAGCTAGCAATTTAATAAAAAAAAAAACCAAACAAAGAAACCCTCAAATCCTTACTTACTGTTTGATGTGTGGAGCCCTGGTTAGGAAAGCTATATGAATTGATTCTGGCAATAAGCATGCTGGCTTGGAAGATTTTCCTACCAAAAGCATCAAAGGTCCTGCATTCTCTTCCTGGAGGAGTAGAAGAGTGTCTTTTGGTACTCTTTATCCTTTTCATAGCTGACTGCACCACAATGGAGTGGTGAGGAAGCTGAGTTTTTTGAAATCCAGGAGAAGGAGGGACACGGTACATAGTGTCCAGTCGGCGAGAGTGTGGAGAAAGGGTGAGAGGAGTCTCCCATAAGTCAATCATGTGTTCCTGAAGGATTTCATGAATTGGCAAGGTGACTGCCTCTCTGGGAACCTTAGAGTATCCCAAAATATCTAATTTTTTTGCTCTAGGCTCTGTTTCAGAGGTTACTGAAATAGAGAGTCCTTTAGCCACTTCTATTATGAAGCCCTGAAAGGACAAATCCTCTGGGGGAGACATTCTCCTCTTTGGAGAAGTGGGCTCCTCAGGAAGGGTGATGGATACTTCAGGAGACTCATCCGATGAATCAGAATCATCAGAGGAATCGAAGTATCGTCTGTTCGATTCCAACGATCGATAGGCGTATCGATCGGTACCGACATCGGGCGTCCCCGGTACCGGATCGGTACCGAGAAAGGGCCCTGGACAGGGAGCCGGAATCGGTATCCTGGCCGATGTCGATGCAGTCGGTACCGGTATCGGTGTTGGTACCGGTACCGACAACGGAACTTGTTGCAGTACCGCCGGCGTCACAGCCTTAATGAAAGCCATTATAGCCTGCTGCATGGATTGAACAGTGTGATCCATGGACGCCACAACTGCCTGGATGTCGGTACCGGGAGATTGTGCCGGTACCCCAGAGCAGTCTAACAGGTGATCGGTCGAGGCCGTGCCATCGATGTCAACCTGTAACCCCATAGGAGGAGCTTTGGAAGCCGGAGCTTCCCGCCGGGGTTGTTTGGCTGGGGCAGGATCCTCGAGGGCAAGCCCGGAGGCATCTCGATGTTTAGAGGGAGATTTGCTCTTCGAGAACCTGCTAAGAGTATGTTTGGTTACCTGAGATCCATCAGGAGAGGAAGACCTGGAAGATGTCAATGCCACCGCCGGTGCATCCGTGGGAAACAGCACATGGAGCTTGGCTGCTCGGTTCTGTAACCCTCGTTTAGACATTAGAGAGCAGGACTGGCAATCCGGGATGGAGTGTTCAGGCCCCAAACATTTAAGACACCATTCATGGGTATCTGTAACAGAAATTGTACCGCTACACTTAGTGCATTTTTTGAACCCAGAGGCTGTTTTTTCCATAAGGGAAAAATTTCTTGTGGGCCTGGAGGCCTAAGAAGAAAAATACAAGTGGGGAAAAAGATATATATATTTTTTTTTTTTTAAAGAAAAGAAAAGACCGGCGGTACCGGTCCGGCGTCGGGGAAGGCAGACACGCGACCAAAGAAATAAATTAAAATAAAGAACTTCTTCAGCGGTGACAGGAACACGACCTGCTGGCTCCGCGGAAAAGAAGAACTGAGGAGAGTTGGTTAGGAAAGGCGGGAAGGCAGCGCGCAGGCGCTGTGGGATGCTCCCAAAAGCTTTCCTTTTTGGGAAGCTGGGGAGCGTTCCCGCGCAGGGCTCCGTCGGTACCGACGTACCCATATATGAGGACTCATTCCTGCTTGTTCCTGGAGATCATGAAATTTGCTCTGTAAAAATGTAAATATGTAAATTCTAAGACCCTATTTCTGTGTGCTGTGCCTTACCCTCAAATCTGTGTGTATACCCCATCATTCTCTGTCATGATTGGACAACCCCAAATATGTAATCAAACCGCTGCTGATCGCTGGAAGTAGCGGTATATAAGTGTATACTAAATAAATAAAAAATAAATAAATAAAATTCATACCTTCCTTTCTATATACACAACTAAGACCCTCATTCACTCACTAGTCACCTCCCACCTTGACTATTGTAACCTGCTCCTCACTGAGCTCCCTCTGAATCATCTCTCCCCCCTTCAATCTATTCAAAACTCAGCTGCACGGCTTATCTTCCACCAGTGTCACTAGGCTCATGTAGCCCCTCTTCTCAAGTCACTTCACTGGCTCCCTATCCATTTCTACATCCAGTTCAAACTTCTCCTACTTACCTACAAGTGTATTCATTCTGCAGCTTTTCATTACTTTTCCTCTTATTTCACTCTACACTTCTTCTCGGGATCTCTGCACCTCTGGCAGATCCCTTTTATCTCTGCCCTTCTCTGCCACTGCCAGCTTCAGACTTCGTCCATTCCACCTTGCTGCTCCATATGCCTAAAACAAACTACCTGAGCCAGTGCATCAGGCTCCTTCTCTGGCCCTATTAACGTCCAGGCTGAAGACACACCCCTTTGAGGTTGCTTTTGGATCCTGATGCTCCTCATTCTCTTGTCCACTACTTTATGTGTATCCTGCCATACTCTAATCCTCAGTTTTTAAAAGTTTTTCCATCTTGATTAGATTGTAAGCTCTGATGAGCAGGGCTATCTTACATCTATATGTACAGCACTGCATATACCTTGTAGCACTATACAAATGATTAGTAGTGGACCAAGGAGGAGGAGGAGGAGGAATAATAGTAGTAGTACCCCACATATAATTTAGGACAAGAACACCTATATACACCAGTTAAGAAGATGTGCATGTAGTGATTTAAAAAAAAATAGAGAGCCTGATATATAGTGCAGGTGGCTAGTGCTGCTAAACTTCTCTAATTTCACCTGGAATACTGAGAGGTTAGTGTTAGTGAGTAATTCTTATGATTTAGTTATGTTGATTGCTGCATTGTTTTTCCATTTATGTCACCATAATATGTTGCAATTGATCTGATATCACTGCCATTGTGTTGTCATCAGCTCTTGGATTGGAGAGTTTGCTGGGAATGGGGATCTGTTTTCACTCACTTTATAGGATCCTGACACAAATGCTCTTTCAATTTTTTCTCCCTTACTTCCAGACATGGTTAGAGAAGGCACAGAAATTGTTCTTCCCCATGAAAAAGTGATAAATCCAGGATGGGTCTGGCAGCTTCGCCCCAGGCCATCTTTGACAGAGCTCAAAAATGCCCCTGAAAGGACAAGACTTTAGAAAGAAGACTACATTCTTCATATGACAGTTCATATTAAATACGTTTATGATCCCTGACTCTTGTGTTGTGACCTTGCTACTGATCCTTGACTCTATATCCCCCCTGTGGATCCTCTACACGTTGTTTATTTATTTGTTTGCACTTTTATCTCACACATCGGAAAACTGCTTAGCGTGGTGTACAACACAAAAACAACAATAAAATAACCCATACCAACCTACCCACAAACTTACCCACTATAATAAATCGTACCCTCATTACAATACCAAAAGCTTTCTTAAAAAGAAGTCTTTATAGCCCTAAAAAATGGCCAAAAATCGCCCACTAGTCGAAGCTCCCGATGAAGAGAATTCTATAATAATGGGACCTATGTCGAGCCTTCCACACCACCCAAACTGACGGTATTGCCAACAATCTATCTGACTGCAAATGCAAAATATGAGTCAGTGAATAAACTGTCAACCAATACAACTGTTTCCTTAGGTCTCGATCTAAGAAAAAAAAGGCCTTTCTCATATAAACTTACACTGCTGTCTGATGACAAGTCACCTGAATTGTCAAAGGTCACCTTACTTTTCTCCAGGACCAAGCAGGAAGTCAGTCCTCACTTATGGGTGATGTTGGCGCCGACGGAGCCCTCGGAGCAATTTTCCCCAGCTTTCGCAGAAAGCTTTTGGGAATTGCAGCACGCATGCGCGGTCCCCTTCCCGCCCAAGGGTGCCATCTTGCTCAGTCTCCTTTTTTCCGCGGAGCCCTACAGACGTAGTTTGTTGTCGCCGCTGAAAAAGTTGATTTCTTTTATTTTGTTTCTTGTTATTTTTTCTCGGTTCGTGTGTCCTCTTCCCCACCGGGCCTCTATATCCCCTATCGGGCCCGTTCACATAATTTTTCTCTATTTTTCTCTCCAACTGGCGTTCCCGCCACTTTTTCCTTCTTCCCTGGCAGCACGGTCTTTCGAACTTGCAGGGGCCCTTTTTCCCCCCATGGCTGCCAGTGGGTTTAAAAAGTATGTTCGTTGTGTCAAACTTATGTCTCTTACCGACACGCATGACTGCTGCCTCCGCTGCCTCGGACCCGAACATGACTCAATGAGTTGCGGTCCGTGCAGCAAGATGTCCTCGAAGGCGTTGAGGAGTTGGCAGTCGCAAAAGGAACGAATCTTCTCTGACCCCGCGTCCGGTCGGGCCCGGAACTTGTCAGAGGCCTCGACGTCTCGTGGCTCCGGCTCCGAGCACCATCCAAGTTTCTCTGAACGGGGGTCCCCCGGCCGGGAACACCGTCGGAAGAAGAAGCCCGTGAAGGTGGCGTCGGAGGACGCTCCTGGTCCCTCGAGGGCCAGGTCGCATAGCCCCGTCGGACGCCCCGGGTCCTCGGAGGGGGAGAGGCCTTCGAAGCTTCCTCGTCTCGAGGTGGAGTCGCCTGGACACGTGAGTGCTATAGTCCTCCTGGACTCTCCTCCGGGAGAGCCGACGTCGGGCTCGACGCCGTCGGGGCCCGAGTCGGGGGCTGCTGGGTCTTCTGAGTTTGGTCTCAGATTGACGACCTTGGAGCGCAGTATCGCTGCCTTCATGGACCAGCAGCGGGCATTGATCACCGGCTTCGCCAGTGCATCTGCCCCGACCACCGGGACGTCGACGCCCAAGTCGACCCCGGAGGCCGAGTCGATCCTCGAGTCCATACGAGCTCGAGTCGATCCTCGACCTAGGTCTCCCTCGGCCTCCCGTTCGGGATCGAGGTCCTCGACGCCGGCCTCGTCGTCGGGGCGGAGGTCCCCGGCTCCCGCATGCACGGAGCCGCTCGATTCCTCCTCGGAGGAGTCGGGCTGGGACACGGAGGAGGACGAGTCACCCGGTTCTTTTCAGACTCGGTGCATCCCCTCCGACTCGCCCGAGTCGAAGTCTCGGAGGCGGTCCCCCCCGGAGGATACCCGGTTCTCCAATTTTGTGAGGGATATGGCCAAGGCTTTGGCCTTCCCCGCGGATCCGGAGGAGGAGCCGAAGAGCCGAAGAGCTCGAGGCCCTCCAGTATGACTCTCCCCCGAAGGAGGCCTTTACTGTACCGGTTCCCCCGATGCTGGAGCGGCTACTCTTCCGCATGTGGGAGAGCCCGGCCTCGACGCCGGTGCTGAGCAAGCGGGCCGATTCCATGTATCGAGTCCGCAAGAGCCCCGGGTTCCAGAAGGCACAACTGCCACACCATTCCATGGTGGTGGAATCGGCCATGCATCGACTGAAGAGTCAGAAGATGCACTCCTCGGTGCCTCCGGGTAAGGAGGCCCGGAACCTGGATGCTCTCGGTAGAAAGTGCTTCCAGGGCTCTATGCTTGCGTGTCGAGTCCAGACATATCAGCTATATATGGGCATGTATCTTCGAGACCTGGCAAAAGAACTTGCGGGGTTCTCTGCTGGTCTCTCCGAGGAACCTTTGCAGCGGTTCCAGGCCTTGTCCACAGGGATTCGAGAGTGTTCGAAGTTCATTTCTCGAGCGGCCTACGATGGCTTCGAAGCATCAGCTCGAGTAGCCGGAGCCGGCATCGGGGCTCGCCGTCAGGCTTGGCTTCAGTCATCCGACCTCGAGCCATGGGTGCAGGACAAGTTGGTCGATGTCCCTTGCAGAGGTGAAAACCTCTTTGGCAAACCCATGGCCGAAAAGGCGGCGGAGCTCGAGTCCGAGACTCTCACCAGGACTCGCCTATCCAGAAAGACCTCTGCCCCTTCACAGAAGAAGAAGGGCTCGGGGAAAAAGCCTTTTTACCCGAGGAAGGTGTTGGCTTATAAATAACACCACCCACAATATCAGGCCTCAGCAACCCCCCATCAGGGGCAGCAGCCTAAGGGGCAGGGTAACGGATCCCGTAGGCAGAGGGCCCCCAAGCCCACTACGCAGGCCCCGGCCCAGCCAGGTGGGGTTTTTTGACTATGCCAGCATAGCCTCTCCCCCTTAGGGGCCTTCGCCCAGCACGGGGGGGCCGGCTGACCCATTTTGCCCACCGGTGGTCTGTCATAACATCCGATTCCTGGGTGCTGCAGGTGGTTCAGAAGGGATACCTCTTGCATTTTCACCAGGTACCCCCCCCCCTTCTTTCCAGGGGAGCCTCCAAGACCCCCCCCTGCACAGGGACTTACTCCTTCAGGAGCTGCAAAGTCTGCTTCACGAACAGGCTGTGGAACCAGTGCCCCAACATCTGTGGGGTCACGGGTTTTACTCGAGGTACTTCCTGGTTCCAAAGAGAACAGGAGGCCTCAGACCCATCTGGACTTACGCAACCTCAACAAGTTCCTGCAGCGGGAAAAGTTCAAGATGCTTACCCTTGGAATCCTACTGCCCTACCTCCGGCAGGGAGATTGGCTATGCTCCTTGGATCTAAAGGATGCTTATACCCACATCCTTATTCATCCGGACCACCGGCAATATCTACGATTTGTGGTGGCAGGCAATCATTATCAGTACCGAGTACTGCCCTTTGGCCTCTCCTCCGCTCCCAGGGTGTTCACGAAATGCCTGGCAGTGGTGGCAGCCTTTCTGAGGCTTCAAGGCCTTTTCGTCTTCCCCTACCTGGACGACTGGCTCATCCGGGCACCGTCTGCCCCAGAGGTCACTCAGGCCGCTCAACGCACGGTGGCTCTGCTGCAGCACTTGGGGTTCGTCATAAACCTCGAAAAGTCCACTTTGCTCCCCTTTCAGGATCTCGAGTTCATAGGAGCACGGCTGGACACTCTGCAGGCTCGTGCCTTCTTGCCTCTGGAACGGGCCAACAGGCTGATAGCTCTGGCCGGCAGGTTCAACAGCACGTCACCGGTCTCTGCCAGACAGTTCCTGCAGCTGCTTGGGCACATGGCCTCCACGGTCCATGTCACTCCGAATGCCCGTCTACATATGAGACCTGCTCAGTGGAGCCTTCGCACTCAATGGCATCAGGCCACAGGGAGGCTGTCGGACCTAATACAGATCTCCGACCGCCTGGTCTCCTCTCTGCAATGGTGGCTTCACCTGCCCAACCTGGTACTCGGCATGACCTTTCAGGCTCCCCCACCGTCCCGGGTGCTCACGACAGATGCCTCTCTCCTGGGATGGGGAGCGCATTGTCAAGGGACATGCACTCAAGGCCTTTGGACACCTTGGGAAGCCGCCCAGCAGATAAACTTCCTGGAGCTATGGGCGATCCGCCTAGCTCTGCGGGCCTTCTCTCACCTCACATCTTGTCAGTCTGTACTGGTGCGGACGGACAATCAGGTTGCCATGTTCTACGTGAACAAACAGGGGGGCACCGGCTCCCTCCTATGTCAGGAGGCTCGGAGATTGTGCTCTTGGGCAGTCGGTCATGACATCCTCCTCAAGGCTGTTTACCTGCCCGGGCAGGACAATTGCCTGGCGGACAAACTGAGCCGGATTCTGCAGCCGCACGAATGGAGGTTGAACCCCGCAGTGGCCCAGCAGATCTTCCGCCGGTGGGGCTCTCCCACCGTGGATCTCTTTGCCAGTCCCCTGAACCAGCAGCTTCCCAGGTTCTGCTCCCGGCACCCGCATCCTCTCAGAGTAGCGCCGGATGCTTTCCTCATCTCGTGGTCCACGAGCCTGACACAGAATCAGGGTACTCTTCTGCACCCCAACCTCCGGGCCCTGCATCTGATGGCCTGGCTGCTGAAAGGGTAGTCCTAGCTCCGCTTCTGCTTCCTCCGGAGGTGGAAGCCGTCGTCCTAGCGTCTCGGCGACCTTCCACCCGGAAATCTTACGCCCTTAAATGGCGTCGCTTCTCGGTCTGGTGTTCTCAGCGCTCTGAGGACCCCTTCGCCTGTTTAGTATCGGTGGTACTGCAATATTTGCTTCACCTCTCCGATCTAGGTCTCAAATCCAACTCTGTCAGAGTCCACCTCAGTGCTTTCTCGGCACATCATTCATCGGTGGAGGGCCAGCCTCTTTCCTCGCACCCCTTGGTGGCGCGTTTTCTCAGAGGCCTCCTTCTGCTTAAGCCTCCGTTGCGTCCTCCAGCTCCTGACTGGGACCTCAATGTGGTTCTGCAAAGGCTTACCTGTCCACCTTTTGAACCCATGGCTACCTGCCCTCTTCATTTCCTCTCCTGGAAAACGCTCTTCTTGGTAGCCCTTACTTCCGCTAGGCGCGTAAGTGAACTACAGGCCCTAGTGTCGGAGCCCCCATACACTAGGTTCTACAGGAATAGGGTTGTCCTACGGACTCACCCTAAGTTTCTTCCAAAGGTGGTCTCCCACTTTCACATCAACCAGGAGGTGGTTCTTCCGACCTTCTTTCCCAGGCCGCATACCAGCCGGGCTGAGACTGTTCTGCATACCCTGGACTGTAGAAGAGCCTTGTCCTTCTACCTTGACCGTACGCTGGAGCATAGAAAGGCTGTCCAGCTTTTCGTATCTTTTGACCCCAATCGGTTGGGGGTACCTGTCTCTAAGCGTACTTTGTCCATCTGGGTAGCTGACTGTATCGCCTGGGCTTATGGGGCAGCCGGCCTCTCCTTAGGGAGTCGAGTCATGGCTCACCGTGTCAGGGCGAAGGCTGCGTCCGTGGCTCATCTTCGCTCTGTTCCATTGGCAGACATCTGCCAGGCCGCTACTTGGTCTTCAAGCCAGACCTTTGCGGCTCATTACTGCCTGGAGAGGGAGTCCCGCAGGGACAGTGCTTTCGGACAGGCAGTCCTCCACAATCTCTTTGAGGTTTAGGCAACTCCTACCCTCCGGCCCTGGTGTTGGGCTACCGGCCGGATTCGTATTCAGAGAAGATTCCTTCCCTCTGTACTGTTGAGCTTGAGGGAGCTCTTTTCGGCTTGAGGTCTCCGGTAGCCTTAAGCTTGGGAGTCCCATAAGTGAGGACTGACTTCCTGCTTGGTCCTGGAGAAAGAGTAGTTACTCACCTGTAACAGGTGTTCTCCAGGAGCAGCAGGAATCAGTCCTCACTACCCTCCCTCCTCCCCTTGGAGTTGCAGTCATTCTTATTGCATATTTTTGTTAACTTTTTGCTGTCTTTCCGCTATGTCATCAGACTGAGCAAGATGGCACCCTTGGACGGGAAGGGGACCGCGCATGCGCGCTGCAATTCCCAAAAGCTTTCTGCGAAAGCTGGGGAAAATTGCTCCGCGAGGGCTCCGTCGGCGCCGACGTCACCCATAAGTGAGGACTGATTCCTGCTGCTCCTGGAGAACACCTGTTACAGGTGAGTAACTACTCTTTCTTAACTCTTCATTCAGGATTAATCCAAGGATAAATGGAGACCTTACTACGGTACAGTCTAACTCATCTCTTAAATATGTGTTTTTTTGCTGCTGAATGTGGCGAAATTATTCCACATTTTTCTTTAATTCTCCTGTGTTATCAAACACATCTGTAACCATTTCTTCTTTAATCTTATCTTTCTTTTTGTCTTTCTCCACCTTCAAATTCTGGTTCATTTCCTTATTCTCTAGACTTTATGTTGTTAGTAATAAGAAGACTGTTTAAAATAGAGTTCCATTTATCTACAAAATCATTATCTTCTACAAATAATTTAGGCTCCTCTAGGAATAAATTCTCATTTGCAATATTCCACTTAAGTCACCCCATGCATCTCAATCCAGATAAATCTCTTATGTAAATTTAACAACTCAGTCCATCTTGCTGATATGTCTAATTTAGAAATAGATGATCCTACTTGGAACAAAGATGGAGCCCCTAATAAATTGTCTGTTTGTTCTGATGAGACACTGAAAGCACTTTCCATGTTTGCATGACATAGTACTAAAACTTTATATGCTATACAACCAGAAAACTGGACTGTGGAAGTGTAAACCTAAAATGAATTGAATACTTCTATCTTAATATTAATAATTCTAATGGACGGTTTACTCTAATTCTAAAATAATGGGGGGAGGGAAGACTTCAGAATCAAACCATTCATAGAGAGTTTATCAGCAAATTGCCAATACCAGTCTCAAAAATTCCTACTCCTACTTGTCTGTGTTACAAATCTTATAGCATATCCTTTTATGGTTTATGATTTATTTCCATTTTTTTTTAATTTATGGAATTTACCATATACAACATAAAGTAAATCATACAGGACATTGATTTTTTGGAATATGTATCTATAACAGCAAACACATAGGGCCGATTCTGTCCCGGACGTAGATCCCCTCTGTGTGTCCGGTCTGAACCCTGTGGGATCAGAATTGCAAACAGTCCTGCACGTGCAGGCCGGGGCAGCGATTCTGTCCAGCCTGCATTTGCAGGACTACACCCAGCTAACTCAGTCAGGGCATTTAAATGGAGCCGCAGCACCATGGCGTCATGTTGCCATGGCACCACAGCTACATTTAAAAGCCAACCAAAACGGTACATTCCCCACAGCCCAACCCCTAATCCAGCCTCCGAAGGTCAGGGTTGGGCTGCGGGGAATGTCTTCTGGCCCCCCTCAGCCCCTTCCGTGCCCCAAATGTAAAAAAAAAAAAAAAAGTCCAGGGGAGTTATTCCACCTCGGAGGTGGAATAATATCCCCGGCCATTTCTCCGGCCCTGTATGTCCAGGGCCAGCGACCGCCCACTCTCTGCCCCCGGGCTGCTCATTCCCCGCCCCTAACTAACTTCCCCACACAACCGGTGGAGAAGTTAGTCGGGGGCTGAAGCCGGCACGAATAGCAGGGATGGACATCCCGTTGGGACATCTATCCCCGCTATTCATGGTTCAGAATGACCCCCATAATAAACAAACATCCCAATTCAGCTGCAGACCACTTCAATGGAGGGGCGAGAACATTATAATCAAAAGAAGAAAACTACAAAGTAAATTTAGGGAGGTCATTGGGGAAACCACCCAACAGCTAAATAGTGAATCAATTCACTTGCTAGACCACACCTCAAAAGACTTTCCAGAAAAAAAAACTTCCAAATGAGATGGATCAAAAAAAGAATACGTATTTCCATGCCAGGTTAATATGCACCTTGTCAGACGGCTGCCTGGGTGAGAATCTTCACAGTCTTGGCAAGTGCATATATCTATATGATTTGCAAGGGATTGTGGGCAATGTAGTTCATTCACACCAGACACATCTGCTGACAATAATTTAGTTGTGCTCTTGGGTAAAGCCAATAAGATATTTATTTATGGGGTTATTTCTCCCAACACAGATATGCTTGGTAGCACATAAAATCAGGTAACTTGCTTTCAGTGTTAACTTGGAAAAACAAAGTCAAAATCAGGAAAACAACAAATGAAAAGCCACCAAGCAAGAAACAAACTGTTCTTTTCAGATTAACTTCTGATTACTTCCCACACAGATTCAGAAGTGATTCTCTCCTAGCTCACAAGCAATTAGGTGAGGCTCGATTGCTAGCAGTTACCAGCTGAAACCCCTTAGCTGGCTTGCCTTCCACTGTATGGGTCAAATCCTGCTTCAGGAGCTTTTCTGAGTAGATTAAAGAACAAATTTGTATTTCTTTGTGATGGTTGCTGTACTTTATAACAGAAAGTTACCAACGGAGTTTAGACAGAGAACAGTCCATATAAATAGGATCTTCATCTGCTATTATTCCCCCTTGTTCAACAAGCATGGGTTCAATATCATAGATTGGCACAGATGAATCTCTCAATGGAGCACTTTCAGGAGAATACTTGTTTCCCTGCTGTCTTTCAAGGTTATAGCTAGGGCATAGATCAGTGTTCATACCTGAGCTTCCATTGCTGTTAGAGTTCCTCTCTATATAGCCTGGCCAGTATGTAGTCCAGTTCTTATGTCCAGCCTTCCAATCCAGATCCCTGGACACTGGATCTCTCTTCACATACCTTCTGGCACGGGTCTTAGGGTCCCCTCCACGTGCAGCCGTCTCCCTCACAGGTAGCGTCTGGAGATTCCTAGCTCTGCAGCACCATTCCTCTGGCTTTCCCCAGTCCAATGGTGTATGCTGGCCCTTGGAATACCTCCCAGTATACGTACTGCTCTGGCCTCTTCTAGACCTCTCAAAGGCTTTTCTCCTCTTTCTTCCAGAGGGTCTCTTTCCCTCTCTGTCCGTCCGGTTTGGCTTCTGCTTCTGATGATCCTTCAGATGAAACTGATGATGATAATTCTCTGGATATCCAAGGTGATCATGAAGATGGTCATCTGTAGAATAAACTCTACTCTTATTCTGCTTAGATGAGTGCTCCTCCCTAATACAGCGCAGCTGTGCTGAATCAGGCCCTGCCCTTTGAGATGAGTGCTTAGGGATTACCTCATAGCCCTCCTGATTGAACACACGTTTCCCCACTTCAGCTCCTCTAATGGCTGTTGGAAACCTGGTGCATTCTGGGACTGGTAGTCTTTTATGGGAAAATTCTGTTTTCTTATTTCTACCAGAACTGACAGGTTGCTTGTTCAGAGTCACTTCACCTTTTCTATAGCTCCTTCCTGAGCTATGATAAGCTTCCTTATCACAACCTGTATGAAAAACGTAAAAAGAAAGTCACTTTACTACTCAACACCTTTGACTTCAGGGATAAAATCTGTTTTCTGTGGAGCTGAGTGCCCCTGGAAACAATCCGGGAAAACATTCAGCTGTTGTCCGCAGAAAAGAGATTCTTTACACTTAAGAATAGACTTTTGAAATCTTTTTTTATCATCCAAGGACACAAAGGTCACCAATAAAGTAGCTCTTTTTGAAATTGTATCAGATGAGTCTTCTAAAATTTAGTCAAATCCTGGCTTATATTTGGAGACAAAGCATCTAATCCTTCTCCAAGGCTAGACCCCACACGCTGTTTAGTAGACAACTAAAAACATTTAGAAAGAGAAATAACTTCTATAATCTGCAATACCTTTCTAAAGTACTTAGCCAAAATAATTTCTGCAGAAAGCAGATGTGTGATAGGAAAATTCAGGAAGCAGAGATTGTTGACTCTGGAAAAATTCTCCAGATATTCCAACTTAGAGTGAATGGCAACAGGATCTTTAATTGCGGAAGTACTAGTCTGCTGCATAACCTGCAGTTGACCAGCCATTTTCGAAAAGGTACCATCCACCCCAGCTAACCTGGTATCCACTTCCAGAAATTTCTTTAAAGAATCCTGTGAAAATAAACATAACGATGTCATGGAACTAGACAATTTAGAGTCTGCCTTGGAGATAGTAGTCTACACATCTTTTAAGGTAACTTCTTCAACAGGCACTATCGGAGCATAAGAAACCTCCGTTAATATTACCGCTTTAGGAAAATAATCCGGCACAAAGGAAGGCACAGTCTGCTCCGATAAGCCCTCAGACAAACCAGTCGACGATAACTGAGGATGAGGGATTGGTGGGGGGGGCACTCTGCTGTACTCAAAGAAGCCCTGTCATGCAAGATAGATTGGTCCGTGAGCAAGGTGAAATGTTTGTCCAAGGGGCCAACCATCTTAATCGCAGACTCAGCAGAAGGTGGCACCTTAGGAGCAGATTTAATTTTCCATTTACCCACCTAAAAACAGGGGTAACGAAACAATAGAACAACTGCTTTAACAAAAATACCTGAAATTGCTCCGAGTCTAGCTCTTCATCGTTCTTCTATTGGGTCACCCAAGGCTCGTGACCTGCCCCTTTGAGCTGCTGGACCAGCTGATATACCTCTGGTGGGCCTCTAATGCAGACGTCACAGGAGAAAGACTGGGGGCTGCCTATTCCACTGCCTGCACAGGCCAACCCCCGCCGATGTTGCTCCCCAAACACCAAGACTTCAGAGCAGCAGGTACCGCCAGAGAAAACAAACTCAGTCCCCTCCATTTTATTTCCATTTTGATATACTGCATTTATGAGCACATAGAAACATAGAAACACGATGGCAGAAAAAGACCACAAGACCTATCTAGTCTTCCCTTTCATTTCACCCACTACAAGAGTATCCTTTTTTCCTTTAGATAGCCTCTGTGTTTGTCCCATGCTTTTTTGAATTTAGATACTATCCTCATCTCTACTACATCCACTGGGAGACTATTCCACACATCTACCACTCTTTCCGTAAAGAAATATTTCTGCATATTACTCCTGAGTCTACCCCCTTTCACCCTCATCCTATGTCCCCTCGTATCAGAGCTTGCTTTCAATCAAAAAAGGATCTTCTCATGTGCATTTATGCCAAGAAGATACTTAAACGTCTCAGTCATATCACCTCTGTCCCACCTTTCCTCTAAAGCATACATATTAAGGTCCTTAAGACTGTCAGTCTACCATTTTAGTAGCCACCCTCTGCAGTGACTCCATCCTGCTTATATCCTTTTGAAGGTGTGGTCTCCAGAATTGCATACAATACTCCAAATGAGGTCGCACCAAAGACTTATACTATGACCTCCTTTCTTCTGCTGGCCATTCCTCTCTCTGTGCACCCAAGCATCCTTCTAGCTTTCGCCGTCACTTTTTCTACCTGTTTAGCTACTTTGAGATCAGACACAATCACATCCAGGTCCCATTCTTCTTTCATGAACAAAAGTACGTCACTCCTATATTGTACCGCTCCCTTGGATTGTTGCAGTCCAAATGCATGACCCTACATCTTTTAGCATTAAATCTCAGCTGCCAAATTCTAGACCATTCTTCATGGGTGTCTACTCTGTTGCATATTTTTGTATCATCCGCAATGAGGCAAACCTTACCCTACAGCCCTTCCGCAATATCACTAACAAAGATGTTAAAAAGAATCGGACCAAGGACAGATCCCTGCAACACTCCTCCAGTAACTTCCTTGTCCTCCTCAGAATGAACTCCATTTACCTGTACTCTTTGTCATTTCCCACTCAACTAATTTCTAACCCAAGTAGTAACTTTAGGGTCCAATCCAAGGGTGCTTAGTTTGTTTATAAGTCGCCTGTGCAGAACAGTGTCAAATGCTTTACTGAAATCCAAACACACCACATCTAGGGCCCTCCCTTGGTCCAACTTCCTGATTACCCAGTCAAAGAAATCAATCAGATTTGTCTAACAAGACCAGCCCCCTGGTGAATCCATGCTGCCTTGGATCCTGCAATCCGTTGGACAAAAGAAACCTCACTATTTTCTCTTTCAGCAGTGTTTCCAATAATTTACTGACCATGAGGTTAAACTAACCAGCCTGTAGTTTTCAACCACATCCTGTAGTTTTCAACCACATCCTGTAGTTTTGCAATTTTCATTCTCTTAAATTCCTCAATTATTGCCAAGAAAAACTCAACTTATTTCTGGTAGAAGTTCTCAAAATGTTGTACCAAAAGAAGGATAGATTGCTTGGGATCCTGATCAGACCAGATTGTAAGCTTTGTGGAACAGGAACCATCTCTCTTATATACAAGGTTCTCACATACAATGCTGCTCAGTATCCAGCTGTCTCTGAGAGCCCTCTCTCTCCTAGTTGTCTGTGACTAGTGATTTCCAAATGCAATGCCACTCAGAGGGTTATTTCAGAAACCTTATTCATGATTCACCGAAGGTATAAAAGGGAATATCCCCCTTTTCATTGCTGGGCTCTTTATAAGCTTTGACATAATCAGATCCAAAGGGGAAGTTGTGAAATTGGTAGTTATGGCATTTATCTTTGAAAGTATGAACCTCGTAACAGAGTTGAAAGTGATCCATAAGTAAAAGGGCGCGGGCAGGGTCCCGGCGCCCGCGCGTAACCGGGTGCCCGGCCTGGCACGGGACCCTGCATGCAGCCTTGGAGAGCAGGCGGGGGGGGTGATGGCACGTCAGTTGGGGAGCGCGGCGTGGTGGGTTTTAAAATGATTGGCTCCGCCGAGCTGGCGGGCTGTGCGGAATCGGAAGGCAGGGCGCCATGTGCTGTGGCTGGGGGCTAAGGAGGCTGAGCATATGTGGTGCGGCGGTTGGCTCGAGCAGGTTGCAGGGGCAGGATCGGGAGAAGCTAGGGCTTCGGCGGCGCGTCTTCGAGGCGAGTCAGGAGTGGAGCTGCAGCAGCGTCTTGTTGTGGTGTCGGGTGCGGCTTCCTTTGCAGCGGGAGCAGGCGAGTGTGGCGTTTGCTAAGTTAGGCGCGGTGCTTGAGGAAGGTTTTGTTGCTTGGGCAGTTGAGTTAAAAAAAAAACGCGACAGTAAGTTTTAAAGGCTTCTAGCAGGTTAAGTGTGGGGGGACTCTGTAAAGGGGATATGGCTGGGAAGCAGGTGGGTAAAGGGCGTGGGGGGAGTAGAGCTGGTGTAGGGCAATTCAGGGGGCAAGGAGGGCGAGGCCTGGCTGTTGGGTCAAGGGGGGTGAGACGGGGCAGAGGGAGTGAGAGAACCCCTAGGCGGGGCCCAGCTATGGGGAGTAGGGGCTCTATTTCCTCAGGGCATAGGGTGCAGAGGGGTATGGGGGTAGGGGGTCGGGGTGTGGGGGACCAGCGTGGGTTGAGGGCATCGGAAGGGGAGCTGGGGGAGTCTTTAGTGGGTGATATGGCGCAGGAGTCAGGACTGACTCAAAGGCACACATTGCATTGCATGGCGCAGGTGGAAGGTGTATCGGGGGGGGAGGTCGTTGAGGGCTCGGGGGGCAGGGTGGAGCACAGACAAGAGTGGATTGCAGGCACGGGTTGGCGTGTTGGGGAGGGCAGTACTGCTGGGGGGGGCATGGGGACGGGGGGCTAGCGGCGCTTTTGCTCCGGGGGGTTGGGTGGCTGTACCGGGAGACTATGGGCCGTACAGTCAGCCTGGGTTGTGGTATCAGTGGTTGGGAGGTGGGCAGGGCTCATTGCGGGCAGATTGGGCTGGAGCGTGGCAGCCGGCTTGGACTACGGGTTTCCCGCCTTTTGTTTCCCCTTTTTTGTCTTCACAGATTCTGAGGATGTCGGCGACTGGGGTGATGTCTTCTGCGGTTGATGCAGCGGAGGGACGGAGTCCGGATGCGGGGGCCTCGGTGGCAGGTGGAGCGTCGGGCGTGTCTGGACAGGCCCAAGGAGCGCGTGGTCAGCGGCTGATAGTTGATCCTTCTCCGGGAGCTCTGATTGCGGCGAACGCTACGGCGGCGGTTGAGCAGTCTGGTGAGTTGCCAGTGGTGGTGGGCACACATGACGGAGGGAGTGGGGTGCGGGCCGGAAGGGGGGGAAAGGCGAGACAGAAGCGGCGACATGCTTGTCGGCATCAGCATACTTCCCGGTTGTCCTCCTCCTCATCCTACGAATCGTCGGTGTCCTCTGATGGAGAGGAAGCGAGCTGGGAGGCGGCGCTTGGGACGGACGCGAGCGGGGGGCAGGCCTAAGCTGGCTCAGCTTCTTTGTCGGCATTATCTGAGTTATGGGAGGGGGTGCCTAAGAAGCTGCGTAAAAAAATTATGAAGAGGAAGTATATTGATATTTTTCGATTGCTCGAAGGTCGGAAGCATTCTGATGACAGTAGAAAAAAGCATAAGGAGGATGAGAAGGCCGGCCGGATTCGCAAGGTCTCTCGCAATGTGATCAATTGGATCAGATCCTTCTTGCGTTTGGCGAGTGTGTGGGGTCATCATTTTCCGGGGCAATACGGTATGTTGCTTTCGTACGCGGATTCAATCCTGGAAGCGTCGCAAGCACACGATGGCTGGTCGTGGCTTAATTATGATGAGAAGTTCCGGGATAAGATGGAAGAAAACAGGCATTTGACATGGGGTACTCAGGACATAAACCTGTGGTTGACTCAGATGTCGGTTAAGGTGGGGGCATTGGGCGGGTGTGGGGGAAAGGCAGGGTCAGCTGTGGCATCAGCGACGGTGCGTTCCTTTCGGGGTGGAGTCTCCCTGGTGCAGCTGAAGTCGGCGGTCGGCACGGGCAGTGATGTGTGTTGGCGGTTTAATAGGTCTATGTGCCCATTCCCAGACTAAATTTCGGCATGCGTGCTCGGTCTGCGGGGGGACCCATTCAGCCACCAAGTGTGTCAAGAAAGCAGTTGGGGCACCAGCGGGGCCGGGAAATAAGTGATGGTTTGGTGGATTTGGCCCCCTCTCCAATTCGGGTGCAGGTGTTGTGCAAGTGGCTTCGTGGATACCCACGGACAAAGGATAGGTTAACGCTGCAGTTGGGTTTTCAGTATGGGTTTATTATTCCGGTTCAAGGGAGTGTGGGGGGGGGGGGGTAGCGGCGCGGAATTCTCCAAGTGTGCGGCGCTGGGCATCGGTTGCGAGGGATAAGTTGGCCGGGGAGTTGCGGTTGGGGCGAATTGCGGGGCCATTCCAGCACCCGCCTTGTAGCAATTTTGTTGTTTCCCCGTTAGGGATTATACCTAAGAAGGAGCCAGGAAAGTTTTGGCTGATCCATAACTTGTCTTTGCCGTTGGGAGCCTCGGTTAATGACTGTATTCCGCGGGAGCAATGTACGGTTCGCTATGCGTCCTTTGACAGGGCGGCGCAGTTAGTCAAAGAGGCGGGTCCCGGGGCATTGATGGCGAAGGTTGATATTGAGTCGGCTTTTCGTTTGCTGCCAGTCCACCCCTCGGCTTTCCGGCTGTTGGGTTTTCAGTTTGAGGGCGAGTTCTACTATGATAAATGTTTGCCTATGGGTTGCGCAATTTCTTGTGCATACTTCGAGAAGTTTAGCACTTTCTTGCATTGGATGGTGGTCCAGAGAGTCGGAAGCTCGGAGGTGGTGCATTATTTGGATGATTTCTTTTTTGTGGGACAGGCGGCGTTGACAGGTTGCAGTCGCTTGTTGGAGGGTTTTGTTAAGTTGGCGAGCGAATTGGGGGTCCCTTTGGCTGAGGGCAAGACAGTAGGCCCGACGATGAGGATTACTTTCTTGGGGGTGGAGGTGGATTCACAGCACATGGAGGCGCGGCTGCCATGGGAGAAGGTGCTGAAGCTGCGCGTTTTGGTGGCCAATGTCTTGGCTTCATCTAAGATAACATTGAAAGAATTGCAGGCCCTTATGGGATCGCTCAATTTTGTGTGTAGGGTCATTCCGATGGGGTGGGTGTTCATTCGGCGGTTGGCGGCCTCGACGTCCAAGGTTAGGAAGCCGCATCACCGTATTGCGTGTTTGGGACCTGTTTTTGCGGGACTTTAATGGGACTTCTTTGTTGCAGGAGGCAGAGATTTCAAGTGAGGACTTGTAGCTGCACACGGACGCGGCTGGGGGGGGTCAGGGCTTGGAATTTACTTCAAGGGCGCTTGGTGTGCGGACACGTGGCCGCAGGCTTGGGTGGATGAGGGGCTAGTCTGCAATATTACTTTTTTGGAGCTGTTTCCCATGTGGGTGGCATTGGTGTTATGGCCAGATAAGTTGTGCAATCGAAGGGTGGTGTGGTGGTGCGATAATGCTGCTATCGTGCACGTCATTAATTGTTATTCGCCATGCTGCGGTCAGGTAACCGCGTTGATGCGTCAGATTGTGTTAGCATATTTGCGTTTGAATGTTGACTTGAAGGCGCGTCATATACCTGGGCATACTAATGCAATTGCTGATGCTCTTTCCCGTTTACAGTGGGAGCGGTTTTGGAAGTTGGCGCCGGAGGCGGACGAGAAAGGGCTCGGGGTCCCCTGGAACCTGTGGAGCAGTGGCCTGCCGAGATGAGGTCGTTACTACGGCTGTCGGTAGCGGAGCATACTTGGGAGGCGTATCGGCGTGGTTGTCAGAGGGTGATGGACTTTCTGCATGTTGGTGGTTGGGAGTGTGGGGTGGTTCCTGAACACCTATTGGGACAGTATGTTAGTTGGGCGAAAGAGCAGGGTATTACGAGATCTGCTGTGCGGGGTCATTTGGCGGGATTCGGATTTTTTGCCAGAGTGGTAGGGTTGGAAGTGGTTGGCCGGGGGTCCTTGGCGCGATGTTTGTTGCAGGGCTGGGCGCGTTCTCTGCCTGTCTCGCAGGACCAGCGTCGGCCGATTACGCATGAGTTGCTCTTGGGTTTGTGCAGAGCATTGCCCGGAGTTGCAGCATCGCAGTATGAGGCGGTGCTTTTTCGGGCAGTTTTTTGTCTCGCTTTTTTCGGGGCGTTTCGGGTGGGCGAATTAGCAGTGGATTCGGGCAGAGCGGGTTTGGGTAATTGTTTGCGTTGGCAGCATGTTTGAATCGAGAAAGGTCGGGTGCGCATTTTGTTAGCAAGATCCAAAACGGACCAGTCGGGTAAAGGATTATGGGTGGTCTTGAGGGCGATTGGTGGGTGCTCATGCCCGGTGGCTGCTCTTCGGGAATATGCGGCTGTTCATCCAAAAGGGGAGGGGGGGTTCTTTGTGCATAAGGATGTCCACGTGGTTACGCGTTTTCAAGTTACGGCGGTTTTGCGATTGGTGTTACGGCGGATGGGTGAGGATCTGCATTTGTTTTCCGCGCACTCGTTTCACAACGGGGCAGCGACCAGTGCGGCGGCCGCCGGTTTTACAAGTGAGCAGATACAGGGTATAGGCAGATGGCGGTCGCGGGCATTTCTGGGCTATATACGGTTATGAGGTGCCTTGTTGGGGGGCTTGGGGGGGGCTTGAGGGGGGGATAATTCTAATAATGTGCTTACTTTTTCAGATAGTGGGCCTTATCAGTGGGAATGCTGGATTTTGGGCCACTCCTTTGTGTTATGGGCCGGGAGGCGTGCTGCAGAACGGCCTATGGGACGAAATTTGGGATTGGATTCATCAGTGGTGGCGATCTCATGGCTGGGCGAGCGGGGTCTGCGATGGAATCAGTTGCTGCCTTTGCTTCGTCACCACGGACGCATCAGGAAGCCACCGGTCGTGTTGCTGGTGCATTTGGGGGGCAATGACTTGGCTGCTTGGTCTTGTAAGCAGCTTATCAGAGCGGCCAAGAAGGACTTTGCGGCAATTAGCTGTATGTTTGGGAGTATCGTTTTATTATGGTCGGATATTATCCCCAGACCGGCGTGCTGGGGGCAGCGGAGATGGTCCCGGGGTTTAACTAAAATTAACAGGCAGATCAGGAGGTGGGTGTGTGAACACGGGGGTATCAAATACAGCATGATTGGGCAGATGTGGCTTGTGCCGGGTTGTATCGGAAAGATGGTGTGCATCTCTCTCCTGTGGGTATGGATCTGCTGTTGAATGATTGGCAGGAAGCAGTGGAGATGGTTGTGCGTGGGTAGACGCTGGTCGCAGCTTTCAGTGGTGGGGGGGGGGGCGGCACAGGTAAGGTGAGGAGCCTGTGCCGGTGGCGGGATCCCGGAGGTTTCCGGGGTCCGGAGCCTTAGGCGACTTGGGGCGAGGGCGGGGTGCCCTCGGCCCGGACAACCCCTGGAAGACTTTTGCTAGTAATATGGCAAAGTCGGATAGGGGTGCTAGGAACTTTGCCGGTCGGGTGACCATGGCTTGAGCGGAGTCCGCGGTTGCTTTGCTAATTGCATGGCTGGTGACTCGTGGCTCCGCCGGGGGGAGGGGGGGGTTAAGTTTGTTCAGTATTACTGTAATGTTCAAGATGTTGTTGGAATAAAGCTGCGACCAGTTTGTACCAAACAGTTGTCGGTGAATTTGTGGGGGGTTGGAGGATAAGGAAAAGGGTGGGGGCAGGGGGTTCGGGAAGAAGGGTGAGCGCGGGTCCGGCTACCCGGTTATGAAGTACCAGGTGGAAAAAAGGCAACAGTGGATGGAGTTAAGAAATTCTTCAAAAATCATTACCCAGCGAGAAGTGCAGAAGTTATTTTTTCATATCTGCAACTTTCTGAGAGAAGTACCTTGTCAGATCTCTGGCTTGAGGACCATCCACAGAAAAATCTTTTTTTCAGTGAGGTCAGTAGTAAGGTCTTTTACAATATGTAATAATTCCTTAGCAGGATGATGGAAATAATACTCTTACTTAGCCATTTTAAAGCATGTTGGTAATACTTTAATCATTCTGTACACCGGGGGAAAATTTAAGTCCTTAGTTTTGTGCCAAATGCGCTCAGATCTTCTTGCTTGAGTTCTTAGAAGACCGATGCCATGGTGAATTTCCCTTCTATTTATTTTGAGGGAACTATGACCTTATAGGGAGCTTCTTCATCTAAAACACTCAGATGGATGAATCCCAGAGTTGTTCAACTAGACATACTGTAGTTGGCTAAAATCCACTAACAATAGGTGGCATTTAGAAGCAAAAAGTTCAATATAGGTTTGCTTTATTGATCTTGTTTTTAAGAGCTCTACAGTAAGGGGTTTAAATGGAAGAGTACTCATAATGGTAAAGAGCAGTAGAACATAGTCCATCCACGGCATGGCAAGGAAAGCAGTAGAAGATGGATACAAATTTGAGGAAAATATTTAATCAAGTGTGTGATTAGCAGAATGAGAGGGAACATGAACATGTCATGTAAGATCAAGACTCGTCATATATGTTAAGAATTCTTTCTCATTTATCAAAATGTATATTAAATTCCCCCAAATATAAAGGTCAGAGTAGTTTGCTACAGCTTCAGCAATTGTAAGGAGAATAATAACCCAAACTGCAGAGGAAAAATGAGGAGGATAATACAACAGAAGTAAGTGAACTGGTTTAGCAAGATTCAAGCATAGCAGTATTGGTTCTGAATAAGCTAAATCATCAGATAATAGGATTACGTAAACATCCCGTGCATATACAAAGCTATTCCACCACCGGAGCCTTTCCAGGGATTTTTAAATATAAACATAAAGGAATAATTCATAGGACAGCACTGAGATAAATACAGTAAGAACTTTCAGCATTGCAAAGCCATGTTTCCACTAGGGTGAGGCAACTCGACTTGTGTTCCTGTCTAAAATCCAAAGCAAATATCTCTTTATGCCTAAGAGACCACACATTCAAGAAACCAAGACTGAGTTGCCTGGGGAAAGAAAGAGTAGTATCACTTCTATCAGTGTACGTTGAAGAACGAGGAGCAAAGGTATTAGGAAGAAAGGTTTGAAGACACTACTTATAACTACAGGGTGGGCAAACCTACACTAGTGGGATGCATAAAGAAGATATGAATACAACCAAGACAATATATTAAAGGCTATATCTCATGTTGAAGAGAACATTCATTGAATAAACCTGGACAGCCGGAATAAACTGTCCTTACTAGTCATCCTCCAAAGCCACTCTATGGAGCACCCAAAGGGGTGCATTCTGTTTCTTTGCATGGTCCTTCAGTGACCGACTGGGCTAGAAGCTTGTTGAGTAGGAGGCAACAGAGTACTGATAAATGGAGTACACTCTGAGGTGAAGAATGTTACCAATAAGGTGCTGCAAGGATCGGACCTTTGCCCCATTCTTTTTAACCTTTTTGTAAGTGATATTGCAGAAGGATTGTCGGGTAAGGTTTTCCTTCTAGCTGTCTATAAACCTTTGAGGCCTCTAAGATCTTCTGAAGTAGCATCTCTAATTGTATCTTCACCAAAGAAGTCATACATTGTGACATCCACCAGCGAGTTTTCTCAGGAGTAGCCCCCATATTCTGGAACTCCTTCTCAGAGGGGCCATGTCTAACTCAAGATTAAGATCATAAATAACAATCTTGGGGTCATCTTTGACTCCTCTCTCTCCTCCACATACATCAAACTGATAGCTAAAACCTGACGTTTCTTTCTCTACATCAACAAAATTCGACCATTCCTTTCTGAACACACTAAGACTTTTATCCACTCCTTAGTCCCGTCCCGTCTAGACTATTGTAACTGCTCCTTGCTGGTCTCCCTCTGAATCATCTCTCTCCCCTTCAATCTGTTCAACACTCTGCTGTGTGACTAATCTTCCACCAGCCTTGTCATGCTCATAGTACCCCTCTTCTCAAGTCTCTTCATTGGCTCCCTATCCATTTCCACATCCAGTTCAAACGTCTCCTGCTGACCTATAAGTGCATTCGCTCTGCAGCTCCTCACTACCTTTCCTCTCTTATCTCTCCCTAAACCCCTCCTCGGAAACTCAGCTCTTCTGGCAAATTATTTCTATCTGTGCCCTTCTCTTCTACTGCTAACTCCAGACTTCGCTCCTTTTTCACCTTGCTGCTCCTTATGCCTGGAACAAACTACCTGAGTATGTACGTTGGGCACCTTCTCTGACTTTTTTGAAATCCAGGCTGAAAACTCACCTTTTCACTGCTGCTTTCGGATCTTGACTCACCTAATGTCCTTTATATTTCCTTACCATTCCACCTAACTGTATCACATGTCTACAGCTACTGTATTGTCTGCCTTGACTAGATGTAAACTTTGGTGAGCAGGGATCATCTTTTACATGTGTCTGTGCAGCACTGCGTGCGTCTTGTAACGCTATACAAATGATCAGTTGTAGTAGCCCGCCATGCAGGTAGCAGCACTTGCCTTGCCCACTCTCCACCCCTAATCCTCCCACTTGCAACCCTAATGCGCCATGAATAATCAGTGCCAAAACGTGGTGGCACTGCATTGATCCCACACTAGCTATCAACACAAGTCCAATGCGCACCTCTTAGTGCGTGCTAGACCCACACTGACGGTTAGTGCCCTTTAGTAAAAGACCCCCATAGTGGACTCTTACAAAAGTATACCTCTTTTTATTCACATTTTTATGGAGATGTTCCTAAGGCAGGATTACCATGAGAGACAATAGCATGCATAGTTTTATATTTTCAAATCTACTCACCATTTTCAAAGGGAAAGCACTTTCCCTTTCAGAACCTGGGCAAAATCCACAGGTAAACGTACAGCAAACTTTGCACCAAAATACACAGCTTTGAAAATTGCGCCACCCCTAATATTGGCCATGCAATCCACATTTATGTATATAGATCCAGTGCATTATGCCTTGTTTCTATATTTTTAATAGTGTCATTTCTTGTCATACCTTTCACATTAAGGTATCTCGCTTCATTCATATTAGTTACATTCTGTACTTCAATCTGAGTAATTTCTTACAGATGGAAGTGGCATGTTGATGATACCCTTTAATCTGATGCTATCGTTTTTCTTCTCATTGTTTTATTTGTTTTGACACCTGGGTAGGTGATTGATTGATGCTGCTTGATGAGGTGATGGATAGCCTGCTAGGACCATTCTTATCATGCCAGGCACAGCCGTTCTTGCTCTTGTACTGTTTAGGGCACCCCTGTTCCTTTCTCTGCTCACTTTGGATAGATAATAAGATTTATAAACCCACTCACTTGTATAAAATACTCCTTTATGAATATATGCAGACATATTTTTCATGCACCTGACTTGTTTCCCATTCTTGAAACATCTCACAATATCAGGAAGTACTAGACTAGTCATTTTGATAAGAATTTTATATTTGGTATAACTTTTTTGTTTTCATTTTTTTGAATAAGTACTGTGTTTATTGAAACGTGATATTTAGTGGGACTAAATAACAAGGGTAGTTTCCAAAAGACTTTTATTAAATAGCACATTCAATGTGTACATTAATTTATACACGCACAGCAAGTATATGTTTACTCAAACTTAAGTGCAGGCTGTCCCTGGGACAGGATTGGGGAGGGGTTAATGTTTACAATACATGTGTTATGTGCATAAATTAACCCAGAAAATGTGTGCATGCCAAAAGAGTAGCATAATGCATATACTTAATTTCCATGAGGTCATTTTCAAAGCGGAAGTACCCATATACCTTTGCTGTGAAGGCTTGCCTTTGTGTGCACAGGGGAAAGGATTCACAAACTTTAGACATGTTTACTAAGGGCCACTGGGAACATGGGGATAATGTGCTGTTAGCACATGAAATTAACATGGCGTGGCTTAGCAGCCATGGGGGCTTGTTTACAAAGCCGCGGTAGTGGTTCGCGATCGCGATCGCAGCCGCGGCCCCATTGAAATCAATGGGGCCGCGGCTTCGATTACGATCGCAAACCGCTACCGCGGCTTTGTAAACAAGCCCCATGGTACCAACAGGTGGGGATGGCCACAACAGAGCATTACCAGCACGCTAGGAGCATCAGTACTGTCGTAGTAGTGAACGCATGGCCATAGTGCATGTGCACACTGAATTCATTCACAACATGCACCCTATAATTGAAAGCCATAAATGCGTTATTAGGGTGGCAGTAATCTACAGAAGCACTGCAGACAGCAATAAATAGACAGGACAGTGGTAAGAGGCCAGTGCAGAATAGAGAAGGATGACTGGGAATAGACACAATTGGTTGCACAGCTCAGAGCAATGGGGCTAAGTACAAGAGAGTGGGACATGTAAATCAGGAAAGCATACATATGCAGCGAGTCTGTGCTACACCCCTAACTGTGGGAGCTACAGAATCTTGGAAGACCACAAGAGCTTAAGAACATAAGAAATGCCATACTGGGTCAGACCAAGGTCCATCGAGCCCAGTATCCTGTTTCCAACAGTGGCCAATCTAGGTCACAAGTACCTAGCAGTTTCCCCAAAAGACATAGGTTCCACAATGCTTGTATTGGGTCAAGCAGTGGATATTCTGGGTTCCCTTTAATAATGGTTTTGGACCTTTCCTCCAGGAACTTGTCCAAACCTTTTTTAAACCCAGTTACACTAACAGCTTTTACTACATCCTCGGGTAGCAAATTACAGAGTTTACATGTTGAGTGAAAAAATATTTTCTCTTATTGGTCTTAAATAGATTACATTGTAGCTTCATTGCATGCCCCCTAGTTTTTCTATATTTTGATGGCATAAACAATCGATCTACGTTTACCCATTCCACTCCATTCATTAATTTATAGACCTCTATCATATCTTCCCTCAGCCGTCTCTTTTTCAGGTTGAAGAGCCCTAACCTTTTTAGCCTCTCTTCATAAGAGGATATATCATAAGATCAGAACGCTACGCCACCTCCGACCACTACTTGACTATACTGATTATCGCTCAATATTCCAGGCTCTAGTCATCCCTCACCTAGATTTTGCGAATATCATCCTCCATGGCCTCTCTCAATCAACCTTAAATCCACTTCGTCTGGCTATGAACGCAGCTGCAAGAGTCCTCTCTGGGTCACCAAGAGCTGCTCACATAACGCCGATCATGAAGGACCTACACTGGTTACCATTACAAGCCAGACTTACATATAAGTCTCTAGTTCTGACCTTCAAGGCCAGGAATAACTACCCTCCGACACCAATTAGCAAACTAATACATAACACCCTCGAAAATAGAAACAGAAGGACCACTGCTATGAATACCTTAATAGTTCCCAAGATGATGACATCTTGTACTAAAGCTACATCGAACAGAGCTTTCTCTTTATTTGCACCCCTGAACTGGAATTTACTTCCTCATGAAATTCGTTGTATCAAAAACCTTTTACAATTCAGGAAAGCCGTGAAGCATCACTTATTCACAAAATTCTACCCAGAAGTGACCCCGCATGTTCACTCAAACAACAGACCTCCAACGTGCACTAAACACCATATTACCTTAATTCAACCAGAAAATGGTTAAGCTCCACGATAGCTCCACATCCTCTGTTGATTCCCGCCTCCTACATAAATTACGCAGATAATATCCACTTGAGCTAACATATTTATTTAGTAAAAAACATATACATATATGATGTTGACTGTACATAGTTTTCCCTGTTAATCCATGTTATATATTCCCATGTTCTATGTAAACTCAATGTTACTTGCATACATTGTTGTATATTTTGTTCAATGTACACCGCACTGATCTTAATAGCGCGGTATATATATATATAAGAAATGTTAAATAAATAAGGGGTATCCTTTCATCCCCTTTACCATTTTGGTGGCTCTTCTCTGTACCTTTTCTAATATCGCTATATTCTTTTTAAGATACGGCGACGAGAATTGCACATAATATTCAAAGTGCAGTCGCACAATGGAACGATACAGAGTCATTATAATATCCTTTGTTTTATTCTCCATTCCTTTCCTTATGATACCTAGCATTCTATTTGCTTTCTTGGCCACTGCTGCACACTGGGTGGAGGGTTTTAACATGTTATCCATGATGACGCCTAAACCTTTTTCCTGGTGGTGGTTCCTAATGTGAAACCTCTCATTGTATAGCCATAGTTTGGGCTTTTCTTTCCTAGGTGCATATCTTTGCACTTTTTCACATTAAATTTCACCTGCCATTTGGATGCCCAGTCTTCCAATTTATCAAGATCCTCTTGCAATTTTCCACAATCCTCATGGGTTTTAACAACTTTGAATAGCTTTGTGTCATCTGCAAATTTGATAACCTCACTCGTTATTCCCATTTCCAGGTCATTTATGAATAAGTTAAAAAGCACCAGACCCATCAGAGATCCCTGGGGTACTCCACTATTCACCTTTCTCCATTGGAAAAATTGGCCATTTAGCCCTACCCTCTGCTTTCTATCTTTTAACCAGTTCCTGATCAACAATACTACACTGCCTCCTATCCCATGACTTTTTAATTTTGCCAAACGTCTCTCATGGGGGACCTTGTCAAAGGCTTTCTGAAAGTCCAGATACACTATATCAACCGACTCACCTTTGTCCACCTGTTTATTCACACCTTCAAAAGAACATAACAGATTAGTAAGACAAGACCTTCCTTCTCTAAAGCCATGTTGGCTGTCTCCCATTAAGCCATGACTATCTACATGTTCAGTAATTTTGTTCTTTATGATAGTTTCAACCATTTTTCCCTGAACTGACGTCAGGCTCACCGGTCTGTAATTTCCCGGATCACCCCTGGAACCCTTTATAAAAATTGGCGTTACATTGGTCATTCTCCAGTCTTCAGGTATTACAGATCATTTTAATGCTAGTTCACAGATTACTAATAGTAGGTCTGTAATCTCATATTTCAGTTCTTTCAACACACTTGGATGTATACCATCTGGTCCAGGTGATTTGCTACTCTTTAATTTATCAAATAGTTGTAATACATCTTCCCGGTGTATCGATATTTGTTTTAATTCTTCTCCAGCATAACCTTTAAATACCATTTTAGTCATGGGTAACATCCCTACATCTTCCTCAATAAAGACAGAAGCAAAGAATTCATTCAGTCTTTCCGCTATGGCCTTGTCCCCTCTTAGTGCCCCTTTTACCCCTCTATCATGTTTATGTTTATTAAATTTGATAAAACCGCCTTTCTACAGGAATCAAGGCGGTGTACAATTTTCAAAAAACAAAAGAAAGTCAAGGCCAGGGGCCAGCAGAAATAGGAAAAGAAGTTACAATTCTTTGACAGGAAAGAAGAAGGGAGAGGAGAGATAAGACAAGACAGAAGGACACATAATCCAGGGTAGAAATGATGGGAAAAGCAAGAAAATCACACGAAAGGGGAGGGAAGGTCAAATGCCAGGGAGAACAGATGGGTCTTCAGGTTTTGCTTGAAAGTGGTGTGGTGGGTCTCTAAACATAAGGAGGAGGGGAGAGCATTCCAAAGAGCAGGGCCGGTGAAGAAAAAGGCAGAGGAGTGAGTGGATTGCAGGTGGGCAGATGAAGAGGAAGGAAGGGT
Organism: Ichthyophis bannanicus; assembly: GCA_033557465.1. Classification (NCBI taxonomy): domain Eukaryota; kingdom Metazoa; phylum Chordata; class Amphibia; order Gymnophiona; family Ichthyophiidae; genus Ichthyophis; species Ichthyophis bannanicus. The sequence continues at coordinate 649,351,925 of CM066032.1, forward strand.
GAGGCGGTTGAGGTGGAAGGAACAAGGAGTGTGCCTGGGAGAGTGAAAGTTGATGAGGTCTGCTAAATATTGAGGGGTGCTAGTGTAGAGAACTTTGTGGACCAGGGTAAGCAGTTTGTATTGGGAGCGGACAGAGATAGGTAACCAGTGGAGGTGGAAAAGCAATGGAGTTACATGGTCACGGAGGGTAGCGTGGGTAACAAGACGGGCTGCAGTGTTTTGAATCATTTGGAGCCAAGATAGTTGAGATTTAGGAAGACCAAGAAATACAGAATTTGAGAAATCCACACGTGACATGACTAGAGATAGTGATAGGGTGGTGAGAGCTGTAGAAGTGAGGAATGGACGAATGGCTCAAATTTGCCTAAGAAAGAAAAAGGACGTTTTGGAGATGTGTGAGATATGATCCTGGAATGAAAACTCAGGGTCAAAGTGAACCCCGAGATAACGAAAGGTGGTGACTAAGGGAATGGAAGTACCAGAAAAGGAAGGGGCGAGTGAAGGAGGTGGAGTACCATATGAGAACCATATTGCGACGGTCTTAGTGAGGTTGAGATGGAGGCAGTTTTGAGTTAGCCAGTTGGCCACGGAAGAGAGACAGGAATGTCTCTAATCATCTAATGGTCCAACTGACACTCTCACGAATGTTCTTGGAAAAGTCTTTATTGTGCATTTTTGCTTCCACAACAAGCTTCTTCTCAAATTCTCTCTTTGCCTGCCTTATCAATGCCTTGCATCTAACTTTCCAGTGCTTGTGATGTTTCCAGTTTTCGTAATTTGGCTCCTTTTTCCATTTCCTGAAATATACTTTTTTGGCAACAACATCCTCTGACCTGACCTTTAAATCATGCTGGCAGTTTTTTGGACTTCCTTCCACTTTTTTTTAAAGCGTGGAATACAGCTGATTAGGGCTTCCAATATAGTAGTTTCAAAAACACCCAAGCTTGATATAAATCTTTAACATTTGCAACTGCTCCTTTTAGTTTTTTCTTAACTATTTTCCTCATTTTGTCATAGTCTCCCTTTCAGAAGTTAAAATTTAGTACTATGGATTTTCTTGCCATCACTCCTCCATTAATGAAATCAAATGTGATCATGTTATGATCACTATTGCTAAGTGGCCCCAGCACCCTTACCTCTTGCACCAGATCTGGTGTTCCACTAAGGACTAGGTCTAAAATGGCTTCCTCTCTGGTTAGTTCATGAACCAGCTGCTCTAAGAATCAGTCATTTATTTCATCTAGAAACTTTATCTCCCTAGCATGTCCTGCCTTGACACTGACCCAGTCAAGACCGGGGTAATTGAAATCACCCATTATTATTACTGTGCTGTAACTTTTGTTAGCTACCCTGATTTCTTTGAGCATTTCATCATCCATTTGTTCATTCTGGCCAGGCAGTCGATAGTACACCCCCACTGCCATCGCCTTCCCCTTTTTACACGGAATTTCAATCCATAGAGATTTACAGCAAATTTTGTTTCCTGCAAAACTTTAACCCTTTCTGACTCAATGCCCTCTCTAACATAGAGCGCAACCCCTCCACCAATTTGATCAGCTCTATCATTACGATATAGTTTGTACCCAGATATCACAGTGTCCCACTGGTTGTCCTCCTTCCACCATGTCTCTGAGATTCCAATCATATCTAACCTCTCATTTAGTGCAATATATTCTAACTCTCCCATCTTATTTTTTGGACTTCTTGCATTTGCATACAAGCATTTTAGAGACTGTATTTTATTCATATTAATTTGGCTATTGGTAGGCATGGGTAATTTGGGATCTTTAAGCTCTGTCTGTTGCATACTCGAGGGTATTTGGGCTACTTTACTCTTTTTTGGAACCTCTCTGCTTTTGGTAGTATCCTTCAAGGATACATTCTTCCGAACCATGCGCTCTTGTGTGACTGTTGGCTTTCCCCTATTATCTAGTTTAAAAGCTGCTCTATCTCCTTTTTAAAGGTTAATGCCAGCAGCTTGGCTCCATCCCGTGCATGGTGTGCAGTGCAACAAACAAGATCTGTCTGATGAAAGCAAAGGTAGCCCCAGGGATTGCTGGCACCAGCATGGAGCAGCAGTTATCACCACAGCACTACTACTAGCTCCTGCACACTTTAGCAATGCCTGCACTATGATCGGGACCCATGTGGTGGGCAGGGTGCCATCCACCCCTATCTTTGCACAATGCTGCAATAGGAATGTATATGTGTGTGTGTATGTCTATCCATTGTTTTGTGGCTTCCTACATCTCACTTTGCCCACTGTTCCCAGCATTAGCCTGCAAATGTGCATACTGAGGAGCAAGGTAATGTGGGTATGGTACAGGGCAGATTGGGCAGGATGCGTCTGCATCGGGTGTAGCGCAATGGCTGGAACATTGTAGTGCCCAACCACCACGTGCATGGAGAGGGTGGCCACAGCATGTCCTACTGGGAGGACACTCTCACCCTGACCGAGCAGTGACCATGGCACGGCTATGTTCCCACATAGTGCTCTATAGTACCTGTCTCTAGTGATATCTGTGTGCTTGCTTTTCTGGGACCCAATCACTGAGGCACCTGCTGGGTGTCTGTGCTGTCTATCCCATCTCTGGGTGCACATAGTTTCTCTGTGAACATGCAATATGGACTGGCTAGCAGACTGTCTGCAGTTAGTATGTGCATGACTGCAACACCTGGTGGGTGCAGCAGGTACAGTCTGACTGTGACTTCTGCTGGTGAATGTCAGACTGTGGTGGGAGGCAGCTCAGGTTTTCCAGTGTAAGAGGTACACATCTAGTCTAACCCCCCCCCCACCGCCGGGCAACAGCCTTTGGGCTGGGGTTGCTGGTCCCTCCACTGTCTCAATTACAAGAACGTCTATTGTGGTCAAGGGGCATAAATTACAAACCACTTTAACCCTGAGAGAGTGGTATATTAGGCATTGCTACATGGACCTCATGTGAGTCTAGACACCCCTCTGCCCTGATAATAGGTGACTATGGCAGCCGCATTGTAACAGTGGGTATGCATTATTCTGGGTGGATAACAGTTCACCAGGGCTGGATATAACTGGGGCATACAGATGGACACAGGATGACTCTAGGTTCCACTGCAGGGAACACTTGCCACACAGAGATAGTAATGGGGATCTGCAGCAGAGTCTACCTCTAGCACCACAGGTACTGCGGACCTGATGCCGTGCGCCCATCCTCACCCTCAGGGTGAACACAGAACCTGCGCAGTGGCATGGTCTGTAGCTGCTCTGTGCCAGTATCACACACTGTCAGTTCTTCATACCAAGCTGAGGTGCTGGAGAGGTGCATTCTCCATTTGATGATCAGCTGTAGACTGTTGTTCTGCATGTGCATTGCATCATAGGTACTGGAGGAATAACCTATCCTGGCACACACAGCAGACATTTTGTGCGATGACCTGCAGTCTTTCTGTTTCCAGTCGTTGTTGTGCAAAGAGCCATGGAGGTGTAGCCTACTGGTTAGTACAATGACTCCCTAGACAAGTGTCATGAAAAGGACTAGAAAAGGGGACTGCTACTTCTGGAGAGAGATCTGCAATTGTGAGTATATACTTCTGGGAATTTTTCTGAAGGGACCTCTTTGGATTAAACTGACTAATCTGTGAACCCAGTGTATTTGTTAAATTAGTCAGGGCCTAGTATCAGCAGTTTAAGTTTAAATTTAAAACACAGAAGAGAGCTTTCTGGTTAGATTTCATACCCAGCAGAGAGCTTGTAGTTTAAATTTAATACTCACTCAGGGCTTAGTATCAGCAAAGTACTTTTAGTTTAAATTTAAAATACAGAAGAGAGCTTTATGATTAAATTTAGAACCCAGCAGAGAGCTTCTAGTTTAAATTTCATAATAAGTCAGAGCCTAGCAGCAGCAAAGAGCTTTAATTTAAATCAAATCAGAATATAATTTAGCATAAAAGGCAAAACAGAGTCAGTATTCTTTGAGCAACAAATAAAGTCTTCTAGAGACCTTTACAAAGAGGACTTCTACCTAGGGGGCAAGAGACCTGTGAAACCTTCAGTAGGTGTTAACGCCAGGTGGCAGGTCAAACAGTCATTTTCAAAGACTCCTTCTATCCAAGCAAGGACTGTTAATCACCCAAGAGGTTGGTCACAGCTTACCTCAGAAGCACAGGACAGGGTACTGTGTAGCAGCCCTATTTTAATAAGTGTTATTTCCCTCCCTCCCTCCCCAACACCCACTCACCACTGGGATAATCGTAGCTTTATAGGTACTTACACATCTTAAAGGAAAGGAGGTGCTCTCAGGTGCAGCTCGTTATCCAAATCAGTCCTACACTAAGGACCCGAGATTAATTAAGCTTCAGGTGAAAAAGATATATTAAACAGGTACAATTTTATCAATATAAGTATCCATAGCAACCCTTAGTAAGTAAGGAACTTAAAGATCTAAACACAAGTTTAAAACTAAGATGCAGACAGCAGTGAGATGGGGGCTTTCCAGTCTTTTGCATTGAGTGTCACATATATGATTTTCTCCCAGTTGGTGAGAGGTCTTACGTGTGCAAGGAACTCTTTGCTCTCAGGGAACAAGTCTGTTCTCTAGAGGCTAGAGTATCAGACTTGGAAGACATAAGAAAGACAGAGAGTTACATAGACGAGACCTACAGAGATATAGTCCTGAAGTCCCACCTCCAGTCTAGCAGCATCCCTTTTGACATGGAGGAGAGAAGTCACGTGACAGGAGAGCATCACCCTGGTGTGGCGGAAGTGATCCTGTAACTAGGACCTGTCCTCCAGGTGATGTAAAACCCTCTCGTACTGAGGAAGTTTCTCCAGGGTCATGTGCCCATGAGGGAAGGGTTAGGACAGCCATAATAGTTGGTTATTCGATCATTAGGCATGTAGATAGCTGGGTGGCTGGTGGACATGAGGATCACCTGGTAACATGTCTGCCTGGTGCGAAGGTAGTGGACCTCACGCGCCACCTAGATAAGGTCTTAGATAGTGCTGGGGAGGAGTCTGCTGTCTTGGTATATGTCGGTACCAATGACATAGGAAAATGTGGTAGGGAGGTTCTGGAGGCTAAATTTAGGCTTTTAGGTAGGAAGTTGAAGTCCAGAACTTCCAGGGTAGCGTACTCTGAAATGCTTCCCGTTCCACGCGCAGGACCCAAAAGGCAGGCAGAACTCTGGAGTCTCCATGCGTGGATGAGACGATGGTGCAAGGATGAGGGTTTTGGATTTGTTAGGAACTGGGGAACATTCTGGGGAAAGGAGGGGCTCCTCCAAAGGGATGGGATACACCTTAACCAGGATGGAACCAGGCTGCTGGCATTAACATTTAAAAGGGAGATAGAGCATCTTTTAAACTACATAATAGGGGAAAGCCGACAGTCGCACAAGAGCACATGGTTCAGAAGAATGTATCCTTGAAGGATACTACCAAAAGCAAAGAGGTTCCAAAAAAGAATAAAGTAGCCCAAATGCCCTTGAGTATGGAACAGACAGAGCTTAAAGATCCCAAATTATCCATGCCTACCAATAGCCAAATTAATATGAATAAAATAGTCTCTAAAATGCTTGTATGCAAATGCTAGAAGTCTAAAAAATAAGATGGGAGAGTTAGAATATATAGCACTAAATGAGAGGTTAGATATGATTGGAATCTCAGAGACATGGTGGAAGGAGGACAACCAGTGGGACACTGTGATTCCTGGGTACAAACAATATCGTAAAGATGGAGCTGCTCAAATTGGTGGAGGGGTTGCGCTCTATGTTAGAGAGGGCATTGAGTCAGAAAGGATTAAAGTTTTGCAGGAAACAAAATTTGCTGTAGAATCTCTATGGATTGAAATTCCATGTAAAAAGAGGAAGGCGATGGCAGTGGGGTGTACTATCGACCGCCTGGCCAGAATGAACAAATGGATGATGAAATGCTCAAAGAAATCAAGGAAGCTAACAAAAGTTACAGCACAGTAATAATAATGGGTGATTTCAATTACCCCGGTATCGACTGGGTCAGTGTCACGGCAGGACATGCTAGGGAGATACACTTCCTAGATGAAATAAATGACTGCTTCTTGGAGCAGCTGGTTCATGAACTGACCAGAGGGGAAGCCATATTGGACCTAGTCCTTAGTGGAACACCACATCTGGTGCAAGAGATAAGGGCGTTGGGGCCACTTGACAATAGTGATCATAGCATGATCGCGTTTGATTTAATTAGTGGAGGAGGGATAGTAAGGAAATCCACAGTACTATCTTTTAACTTTCGAAAGGGAGACTATGATAAAATGAGGAAAATAGTTAAGAAAAAACTAAATGGAGCAGTTGCAAAGGTTAAAGACTTACATCAAGCTTGGGTGTTGTTCAAAAATACTATCTTGGAAGCCCAGAACAGCTGTATTCCATGCTTTAAGAAAAGTGGAAGGAAGTCCAAAAAACTTCCAGCATGGTTTAAAGGTGAGGTCAGAGAGGCTGTTGTTGCCAAAAAAGCATCTTTCAGGAAATGGAAAAAAAGAGCCAAACGACGAAACCTGGAAACAGCACAAGCACTGGCAAGTTAAATGCAAGGCATTGATAAGGCAGGCAAAGGGAGAATTTGAGAAGAAGCTTGCTGCGGAAGAAAAAATGCGTAATAAAGACTTTTTCAAGTACATTCGTAGCAAAAAACCTGTGAGTCAGTCGGTCCATTAGATGATAGAGGGGTTAAAGGGGCATTAAGAGCCGACAAGGCGGAGAGTTTGAATAAATTCTTTGCTTCGGTCTTTACTGAGGAAGATGTAGGGATGTTACCCATGACTGAAGTAGAATTTAAAGGTGCGGAAGAATTGAAGGAAATTTCGATACATCGGGAAAATGGATTACAACTATTAGATAAACTGAAGAGTAGCAAATCACCTGAGCCGGATGATATACATCCAAGGGTGTTGAAAGAACTGAAATATGAGATTGCAGACCTGCTATAAGTAATCTGTGAACTATCATTAAAATCATCTGTAATACCTGAAGATTGGAGGATGGCGAACATAACACCAATTTTTAAAAAGGGTTCCAGGGGTGATCCGGGAAACCACAGACCGGTGAGCCTGACGTCAGTACCGGGAAAAATGGTAGAAACCATCATAAAGAACAAAATTGCTGAACATGTAGATAGTCATGGCTTAATGGGAGACAGCCAACATGGTTTTAGAGAAGGAAGATCTTGTCTTACTAATCTGTTATGTTTTTTTGAAGGTGTGAATAAACAGGTAGACAAAGGTGAGTCGGCTGATATAGTGTATTTGGACTTTCAGAAAGCCTTTGACAAGGTCCCTCAGAGACGTTTGGCAAAACTAAGGAGTCATGGGATAGGAGGCAGTGTACTATTGTGGATCAGGAACTGGTTAAAAGATAGAAAGAAAAGGGTAGGGCTAAATGGCCAATTCTCCCAATGGAGAAAGATGAATAGTGGTGTTCCCCAGGGATTTGTGCTGGGTCCGCTGCTTTTTGACATAATCATAAATGACCTGGAAAAGGGAATAACGATTGAGGCTATCAAATTTGCAGATGACACAAAACTATTTAAAGTTGTTAAAACCCAAGAGGATTGTGGAAAATTGCAAGAGGATCTTGATAAATTGGAAGACTGGGCATCAAAATGGCAGATGAAATTTAATGTGGACAAGTGCAAAGTTATGCATCTAGGGAAGAACAACCCAAACTATGGTTACACAATGCAAGGTTCCACATTAGGAACCACCACCCAGGAAAAAGATTTAGGCGTCATTGTGGATAACATGTTAAAACCCTCAGCCCAGTGTGTAGCGGCTGCCAAGAGAGCAAATAGAATGCTAGGTATCATAAGGAAAGGAATGGAAAATAAAACAAAGGATATTATAATGCCTCTATATCCTTCAATGGTGAGACCGCACCTTGAATATTGTGTGCAATTCTGGTCGCCGTATCTTATCAAGGATATAGCGTTATTAGAAAAGGTTCAGAGAAGAGCCACCAAAATGGTAAAGGGGATGTAAGGATACCCCTATGAAGAAAGGCTAAAAAGGTTAGGGCTCTTTAACCTGGAAAAGAGATGGCTAGGGGACATGCAATGAAGCTACAAGGTAAACTATTTAAGATTAATAAAATAAAATATTTTTTCACTCAACGTGTAATCAAACTCTGGAATTTGTTACGGGATGATGTAGTAAAGGCTTTTAGTGTAGCTGGGTTTAAAAAAGGTTTGGACAAGTTCCTGGAGGAAAGGTCCATAAACCATTAACAACAAGGGACCCAGGATATCAATGCTTGACCCAATACAAGCATTGTAGAACCTGTGTCTTTTGGGGAAATTGCTAGGTATGTATGACCTAGATTGACCACTGTTGGAAACAGGATACTGGGCTTGGTGGATCTTGGTCTGACCCAGTATGGCATATCTTAAGTTCTTATGTTCTTATATTCATAGGTGATGGGTCTTAGCAGAGTGCATGTGAGGTCGGAGTGGAGCAATTGAATCAAGAGTTGAAAACAATGACTGTAACCAAAGACTAGCTGTGTGGAGTCCTGTCTTCTTGTGCAGGCTGCTACCCCATGTCCTGCACTGGTACCCTTTTCTGCATTGCGGCTTTTCGTGCTTGCCTCGCCTGTGCCTGATCTGCATGACACCAAGCCTTATAAGGCGCCTTAACCTAAGGCAATTTAAAGCCCTTAGGGTGCCTTGCATTAAGGTGTCTTAACCCAAGGCGCCTTAGGTTATGGCACCTTAATTCAAGGTCCCCTAGGGTCTTTAAGGAGCACTAAGGGCTTTAAGGCACCCTAACCTAAGGCGCCTTCCACCAAATCTCACCATCCTCGTTGTCTGACCTCCTGCATCACACACAGAACACCAGATCTAGACGATCCATAACAGATAACATGCTAACGGTCCCAAAAGACCTCACAAAACTCACCCAGACAACTACTTCAAGAGCATTCTCATCCTTCACCCCCAGATGCTGGAATGCGCTGCCACCTAGCATCAGATCACAACAAGACCTATCTCAATTCAGAAAATCTCTAAAAACACACCTCTTCATACAACACTTCTCACAATGTACTGGCTCCCCTACCCCTCTAACACAAACCAATGATCATGGCTAGCCGAATAAGTTTCCGAAACCTCACTACCTGTTCCAAATCAAAACCTCACAGACCTCCATCTTTAGAACTCAAAACATTTGAGAATCTATTGTAAATAGTTGTGAATATCTGTTATTTATTTTAACTCCAGTTATCCATGTTTTCATACCCTGTTACCTGTAAACTTGACATATGTTTTATGCTTAAGTACAAAGTTGTTAAAATGTAAACCGCGCTGATGATAAAAGTGCGGTATATAAAAGCTGTTAAATAAATAAAGGCACCTTACAGCCCTTAGGGCGCCTTAAAGCCCTTAGAGTGCCTTTTCAGCCTTAACGTGCCCTAATTGTCAGCTTAACATGCAATGTCCTGTTAACGTGCGTTAAACGACCAAGGTGCCCTTTAACGCACATTAATGGGACATTGCTACCTTTATGCCGGAACGCCCCCTGCCTGCCCACTGCCTTATATGGCGTCGGTAACATTAACTCTGCACTTTTCGACGGTGACATTACCACCGCTTAGTAATCATACCCCATAGAGGGTGGAAAGAATTCCATGAGCTATGCTCTTCATACTTTCCTCAATTGTTTCAATTTGTTTCTTTTGCAGTATTTATTTATTTATTCATTTATAAGTACTTCTGATTTTAAGCCACTATATTCCAAAGGCCCCAGCCGACTTGCAAACACATGAAATGAAACAAAAAATCACCTTGAATTTCCAGTATTTAAACATGGAAATGGGCTTTTTATAGAACTGTTTGCCCTACATGCAAATAAAGGTATGCACCTAGTGCCATCTCTTGTATATCTTTACCTGCTGTAGGGGAAAGCATTGCTGCAAATGGGATGGGGGTTTGAAAATGCAAAACTGTGCATGTATTTTCCTTGGGAAAACTTTCTTTTCATGTTAGTACTGTAAATGTGTGCAGGTAAATTTCCTATAATAAACTTTCAAGTGAAAAATTTATATGTACTTTAGTTTTGCTTTTCATTTTTAGTTTTAGTTAATTTCACAATGTTTTTATTTTTATTTATTTGATATGTTTTATATATTTTGTTTTTGCAAACTGCATCGACGCTCTGTGCTGAATGTGGCATATCAAGTAAAGTAATAAACCATTCATTTATATGGACAGTTATAAATTATCCTTTTTATATTTTAGAGGGGTAGGAATTCTCAGAATAGAGATCATCAGGTGTCCAAGTGCAGACTGAATTAGCATCAGTTGGGGACAATTAACAGAAGCTCGGTTGCTGGAGATGTTAGAATATTTGTGAATATAGTGTTAAAGCAGTTATAACCCTAAACAAAGGTATGGGGGGGTAACCTGAACAGAGCAACTGTGACAATCCTAATGACTTTTCTGGGCAGACTGGAGGGTCCACGTTGGTCTGTATCTGTCATAATTTATGTCACTTTATCAGGAGTAAGAACAGAAATTTTCAGGATCCCATAATTCATTGTGCACACAATTTATTATTAAGATTATCTTGGATTAGTCCATTATTTTCTAAGCTAGTAAATTAATATTGTATATCGAGAGACATTAAAATTGTTTTCAAAGACTTGCTTGGCTACTTAAAACTAGCAGAAGAAAATGCAAATTTGTTATACTATGCTGGGAGAAAGCTCATTAAAACATTTCACAGTCCAGCGCTAATGAAAGAGGAAATTACAGAGTGCAGCAGAAAAGGGCTTAGACAGATCAAGATTTCATGGCAGACTTCAGGAAAACAAGGAAGATTGAAGACAATTACAGTAAGTTAACAAGAGCTGATATCTGCCATTTGTTCACACATATATAATTTCAAAAATAGAGTGCAGCATTATCTATAGACTCTTGCCTTTCGTTAGGAGATTCTAGGTTCCAAATCCACAGACAATTAAAGTGTCTTCTGGTAAACAATATAAAAAATGAAGAGGCATAATGGGGTTAGAACAAAAACAAACTAAACACCCCTCAGATCTCTAACTTCAACTTCCACAACTGTGAAGATATTCATAAAAGGAGAATAAATAGGAAAAAAGGGGATGCACTGACTCCTTCCATTCCATGCCCAGTGAGGTGTACCATACCTCAACCATGGCTGTCCTCGACAACCCGCTACCTACGTTCCTGTGCCTGCTCAGCTGAGTCACTTTGGCTTAAATCAAGTACCCTGGCTGACTACCTACATTTCAAATTCATGCTAACCTCTTTTCACTCACCAGCAAGAGTACTATGCCTATCTAGCTCTCTTGCCTCTGACCTTTGCCGTCTCTGTGCTATGCTTTACTCTCTCCTCACGGTCCCTCCTTCCCCAGTCCCTCCTTCACTTTCTGCCCAGAATTTGGCTGACAATTTCCATGAAAAAGTCCAAAAGATTAGCCTTGAATTTTCCACAGGTTCACCTCCACCTCATCTTCCCCCTCTTCAAGCCCTAATCCTTCCCTCACTTTATTTCACTCTTTCTTCCTTTTCTGAAATCACTGAGGAGGAAACTACAAGTCTTCTCTCCTCCTCCAAATTGATTACTTGCTCCTCTGATCCCATTCCCACCTGTCTACTAAGCTCTATCTCTTCCGCCATCATCCCTTACATCTGTCATATTCTTAACTTATCACTTTCCACTGCAACTATTCCTGTGGCTTTCAGGCATACTCTGGTCTCCTCAAAAAGCCCTTGCTAGACCCTGTCTGAACTTCCAGATATCAGCCTATTCTCTCCTCCCCTTTGCTTCAAAACTACTTGAATGAGTGGTTCACCGCTGCTATCTTGGCTTTCTTTCCTCTCAAGCCCTTCTGGATCCACTGCAGTCTGGCCTTTGTCCTCTACATTCCACAGAAATGGCTCTTGCCAAAGTCTCCAGTGACTTCTTCCTCACCAAATCCAAGGGCCTTTACTCGATTCTCATCCTTCTTGACCTTTCTGCTGCCTTTGACACTGCTGATCACCACCTTCTTCTCGCTACCCTGTCTCACTTAGATTTAGGTGCTCTGTTCTGTCCTGGTTTTCTCATCTCTCCCAGTGCACTTTTAGTGTATGTTCTGGTGGATCCTTCTCTATTGCCATCCCACTTTCAGATGGTGTAACTCAGGGCTCTTTCTTGGGAACTCTAATTTTCCCTCTCTATACTCAGTCCCTTGGTGCACTTACTATATTTTCTCCCATGGTTTTCAGTACCATCTTTATGCTGAGGACTCTCAGATCCACCTCTCTGCACCTGAAATCTCTCCAGGAATCCAGTCCCAGATCTCTGCCTGCTTATCCAACATTACTGCCTGGATGTCTCACCGCTGTCTGAAATTGAACATGGTCAAAACTGAGCTCCATAACTTTCCCCCCTGAACACGTACTCCCTTCTCTATTTTTGTCGATGACACTACGCTCGTCCCCGTTTCCTCAGCTCGCAACCTTGGGTCATCTTTGACTCTACTCTCTTTTTCTCTGAGCACATCCAACAGATGGCTAAAACCTGCTGTATTGACTGCAGAGTACCCTTCTCCTCTGTTTGTTGCTTTTTTCTCTATAACATTAGCAAAATTTGTCCCTTCCTTTCAACTCAAATTACTAAGATCACTAGTCACCTCCTGCCTTAACTATTGTAACCTGCTCCGTGCTGGTCTCTGAATCATCTCTCTCCCCTTCAATCTATTCAAAACTCCCTGGTACCACCCCGGTCTCTTATTACATAGAAAATATCTCCGACGGGCCAAGCGTCACTGGCGGGCCCACCCATCTCCGTCTTCTTTACAGTCTTTTCGCGAGTGTCATCGACATTACCGCTTTCTCCTCCAGTCTGCTAAACGCACTTACTATTCTAACCTTATCTCTTCCTCCTCCAACTCCTCTCGTCAACTGTATGCTGTTCTCCGCACCCTTACTGCTACACATTCATCTGATTCCTCACCCTCTTCCTCCTCCTCTGTTCCCCCCAATCCCTCTGCACTTGCCTCCTTTTTTGTTTCCAAGGTTGACAACTTACGTCAAACCTTCTCCGCCTGTCCCTTGCCTCTTTCCCCCCCTCCTACATCTCCCCTCACTCCTACCCCTCTCCCTTTCTCTTCCTCCCCCCCTCTGTCACATTCCTGGTCTTCCTTTGAGCCTATCACTTCAGCGACTCTATACAAGACTTTTCTCTCTATTAGTAAAACAACTTGCTCCGCCGACCCCATTCCCTCACGTTGGTTACTGGAACCGTCACTGCTTCTGTCTCCCATCATACTTGCCTTATTCAACACTAGTCTATCCTCTGGTCTTTTCCCCACACCCTGGAAGCACGCTGTCGTTCGTCCCATACAGAAATCACACACCTCGGACCCAGCTACCCTTTCAAACTGGCGTCCTATTTCTAACCTTTGCTTTCTCTCAAAACTTCTCGAGAAACTTGTCTTTCATCAACTTTCCTCTCACTTAGAATCTTCTCTCACTCTCCACCCTCGGCAATCAGGTTTTCGCTCTGGTCACAGCACTGAATCTATCCTCCTTTCCCTTCTAAATGAACTTCACTATGCACATGATCACGGCCTTATTTCTCTTGTTGTCTCACTTGATCTTTCTGCAGCTTTCAACTTGGTAGATCACCGTACTCTTCTCATTCGCCTTCACGAAGCTGGTGTCTCAGGTACTGTTCTCCGGTGGTTTCATTCTTTTCTTTTTAACCGCTCCTTCACTGTTGTTTCTGGATCTTCCTCTTCGGCTCCAACCCCTCTTTCCTGTGGTGTGCCCCAAGGTTCTGTTCTTGCCCCACTCCTCTTCAATGTTTTCCTGGCTCCCCTTGCACTTGCTGTTCAACAATTTGGTATCTCCGCGTATTATTACGCGGATGATATTCTTTTTCTTCTCCATACTGATTCTCTCACTCCGGATATCACTCCTCTAAATAGTTGCCTTTCTGCTGTCGCTTCGTGGTTCTCTTCTAACTATCTACATGTTAATTCTGCAAAATCATTTGCCACTTGGTTTACCCTAGGGAGCACTCCCCCACCCACATGTTCTCCGATTTTTTCCTCTCAGCCTATTCCCTTAGTCCCTTCCTTTCGTTACCTTGGTGTGGTTCTCGATTCTGCTCTTTCCTTTCGGGAACACATTTCCTCTGTTGTGCAACGATCTTTCCTTTCTCTTAGACAACTCCGCGCTGTTCGCCCCCTTCTCTCTTCCTCTGCATTAGCCACTCTTCTGATTTCCCTTGTAATATCCAGGCTCGACTATTGCAATGTCGTCCTGGCGGGTCTCCCAAAATCTCAAATCACCAGACTTCAATGTATTCAAAATACCGCAGTTCGTCTTCTCACTCACGCCTCCCGGTACGATCACGTCACTCCCCTTCTTTTGCAACAGCACTGGTTACCTATCCCCTTCCGTATTCACTATAAGATTCTTATCTTTGTCCACAGGGCTCTCTTTACAGGTACCCCCCTTTACCTCGCTGATCAGGTTCGTTTTCACACTCCCCACCGTTCCCTTCGTTCTATTCATCTCAACCGTATGTTTCTTCCCCCCCCTTCACATGCACATCTGGAATCCACTCGGTCCTCTGCCTTCTTTTTCCTGGGTCCGCATCTTTGGAACTCTCTTCCCCTTTCCCTCCGCACTGAAACATCCTTCCCTCACTTCAAAGCAAAGCTCAAGACACATCTGTTCACTGTAGCATTCAATCTCCCCCCATAAACCTCACCCTTATGTTGGTTTTCCTTTTACTTCCCTTTCCTGACCTACCTCTTCTGTCATGTCTTGTTTTACTTGGTTTGTAAAATTCCTCTTTTCTTTTTATATGATGGCGTTCCTTTCTTAAATCCTTGCAGCCTGTAATTTTAATCAATTGTGAACCACCCAGATGCCTATTGTGGTATGGGTGGTATATCAAATTTTAATAAAACATAAACATAAACATAAACTCAGTTGCACTGCTTATCTTCTGCCAGTGTCACTATGCTCATATAACCTCTCTTCTCAAGTCAATACACTGGCTCTCTATCCGGTTCCGCATCCAGTTCAAACTTCTACTGACCTACAAGTGTATTCATTCTGTGGCTCCTCACTACCTTTCCTCTCTTATCTCACTCTACACCCCTCCTCAGGAACTCCGCTCATCTGGCAGATCCCTTTTATCTGTGCCCTTCTCTGCCACTGCCAACTCCAGACTTCATTCATTCCACCTTGCTTCTCCATATACCTGGAATAAACTACCTGAGTCTGTGCATTGGGCCCCTTCTCTAGCTCTATTCAAATCCAGGCTAAAAATCCACCTCTTTGAAGCCGCTTTTGCATCCTGATGCTCCTCACTCTCTTGTCCACTACTTATGTGTGTCTTTCCGTACTCTAGTCTCCAGTTTCACTATGACCTTGATTATGTAAGGCGACTAGTGGAGCTGGATGTCCCAATGGGAAGTCCAGCCCCATTATTCGCCCTCAGCCAAATCTGGCTCCCAGCCCCGCTGCACAAGAGATGGGGCGGCATGAGGGAGAGCAGGTGGAGCATGGGTGGGGCCAACCCCCAGTTATACAGGGTTGATTCTGGTGATGGCCCTGCACATCTGGGGATCACTGAGGGGATGGCCAGCTTATTCCACCTCTGAGGCAATGGCAGAATAGGGGGAGTCCCTGTCACCCGATCTAGGTCCTAGCTGCCTCCATCAGGGTTGGGAAGTGGAGAAAAGGGGGGTCCAAGGCAGCAGGCAGATTGAGACATGGGGAGGGCATCCTTGTGGAGATGCAGGGGCATGCCGAGCCATCTCAATAGTCCCAATCCTGCACCTGCGGGATCAGTCTTGCTCCCATGGTACAGAATCAGGTCCAAACAGTCATGTCCTGCTCAGGGCCATCCAGAGTAGTGCTATACAAATGATTAGTAGCTTCAGAACTATAATTCCAACAAATATGCAAAACATCAAGGAACCTTTTTACTAAAGTGTAGTAAATATTTGCACATGCAGCATGTTAAATTCAAAAGTTAATGTGCAGTAAGTGCAACTTCTGTGTGGTAACTGTTGGAGGTATGCCCAGCATCTGCTCTGCACTTAAGACACACAGCTGACACACATGCATCAGCAGATAGCATTAACAGTGCATCCATGTTGTTGGCATGCATTTACCACAGCCCACCACTTAAGGAAAAAAAGATCCCCCTTATCAGCATCTACCAACCCCCCCCACTCCCCCGATGAACATCCAGAACCCTGCAAACCCATCAGTATCATCACCAACTCCACTCACCATCCCCCAACACTTACTATTAAAGTAACCTGTGCCAGCTTTGGAGATATTGTGAATGTGCCTCACTGTATTTCTGTATTGATTTCTGCTGGTTTTGTTGTGATTTGAAGATTTGTTGGGATGGTGCAATAGATCATCCATCAGGTGCTTAGCTCTGTCCCCTTTATGATATCAGCAGTGGCTGCCTACAAGTGACACCGAAGACCTGAGATGTTGCGCCTCTGACATTGTGTTGAAGGGACGTGCCAAAGGGGCAGGTCATGTCCCTGTGTGTGCCCCTTCTTGCATGTTTGTGTGCATATTTGTTCATTTTTGTGTTTTTATTTTATTTAGTTTAGATTCTTTTATGCAAGTTTATCCAAGTCCTGTGGTCAGGAGTAAGGGGCGTTATTCATCAATACAACTTCTGGTGTTCTCCTCTTGTGTTAGGAGGCTGCAGTATTTTCCTAGGATTCATTGTGATAAAGTAGTTAATAAGTTGATGCATTCTCCATTAAAGATTGGTTTGCTAATGCTCGGTCAGTTAAAAAAAAAGTGGAAATCATGATTTGATTTTAGATGCTAATTTTGATATTTGTTGTATTACTGAAACATGGTTAACTGCTAGTGATATTATGGTCAGTAATTGTTTTTGCTCTGCTAGCTATTAATTTATTAGTTTTCTTATGCTACTTTGTCATTCCAATCAAAGTAGTTTATATGCGTAGAGGCGCATAACCCATCTTGTGATCAGATGTAGACTGCTGATCTGCATGTGCAGTGCATCATGGGTATGGGTGGGTTTACCCTATCCTGGTAACCACAGCAGACAGTTTATGCAGTGACCTGCCATCTTTCTGTAGCTAACTAGTGCTGTATTCCAAGCTATAGAGATGTAGCCCACTGGTTACTACAATGACTGTGAAGGCAGAGGTCATGGGTTCTACCCACAGTGGTGTTATTTAATAAGGCTGTCTGAGGCTTTTCCTTTTAATTTAAATCTGTGCTGCCAGCAAACACACCCTCACAGTGCCGTAACCTAAGGTGCCTCATAAGGCACCCTATAAGGCGCCCGATAGGGCACATTATGAGGTGCCTTGGTGGACAGGGCACTTTATAATGTGCCCTATGGAGTGCCTTATAGGGTGCCTTATAAGGCACCTTAGGTTACGGCACTGTGAGGGTGTTTTCGCTAGCAGCACAGATTTAAATTAAAAGGAAATGCCTCAGACAGCCTTATTAAATAACACCACTGCAGGGTCGAACCCATGGCCTCTGCCTCCGCAGTCACTGCAGTAATCAGTGGGCTACATCTTTATAGCTTCTAACACAGTGCTGGCATGAACTTAAGGTTAACGTGCGTTAACAAGCCAAGGTGCCATCTATCGCGCGATACAGATTCCTTGCTACCTTCCCTCCGGAACGCCCACTACCTTATATGGCATTCTTCACATTAACGCTGCAACTAGCGCCGGGAACATTAGGACGGTTTAGTAAACATCCCCCTAAGAGTATGTATGGTAAGGGGGAAAATAACTGATTTGGTCCAATATATTTTATAACCAGAAAGAGCAGAGTATTGCTCGATGACTGACAATACCACTGGTATGGATGACAGGGTGAGGAATAATAAAAGATCATCAGCATATGGGAGATTTTAACATAAGCTTCTCCATCCTGGAGTTCTGTGATCTTCTGATTTTGCCAGATTACTAGGACTAAGGGTTCTAAAGCTAGATGTAAAAGTAGAGGGGATAAGGGTCAGCCTTGCCGCATACCCCTTTATAGAAAAAAGGGTTGGGAAAGAGTGGTGTTGGCTAGGATACGTTCTGTGGGATGGGCATATAACATTTTAATCATATCTATAAAGCCAGTGTTTATCCCAAACCATTTAAGTGTTTGATATAGAAAGGACCATTTTAAGCAATCAAATGCTTTTTCTGTGTCTAGCGAGAGACCAGCAAGTGGAAGTTGAAAATCTTGAGAGATGACCAGAACATTGCATAGGAGACGTGCTTTATCTGAAGTGGATTGACCAGTCACAAATCCACACTGATATGGAAGGATAATAGTGGATATTATTCTGGATAACTGGTTTGCTAATATTTTTGCAAAGATTTAGTAATCTAGGTTGAGTAGGGAAATCGGTCGGTAGTTTCCAATCATCTGAGTGTCTCTACCAGGTTTTTCGTGAAGTACTATGGTGGCTTCTGCGAACGCACCTTTATTAGGCGATTGACTCAATAGTAGTTGGAAGCATGTATAAAGGTGGGGAGAGAGATCGGATTGGAAAGTTTTATAAAATTTTGGAGTGAGGCCATCCAGCCTAGGGGCTCTCCCTGAAGGGAGCTGCTGAATGGCAAGTAGAATTTTGTCCAATTTGATGTCTGAATCTAGAGTTACTGCTTGATCTGGTGTTAAAGTAGGTTGGGATACATTATGTACTAATTTCTCAAATGGGCATACATTTTCAGCTACTTCTGAAGAGTATAGCTCTCTGTAGAAAGTCCAAAATTGATTCAAGATATCTGAATTTTATGTAAGTAGGTGGTCATGTATCTCCTTTAATTGCAGCTATCCTGGTGGACTCCCTGCGGGATTTGAACATGTTGGCTAGTAGTCACCCTGCTTTGTTGGTGCCTTCAAAGTATCAACTCTGTTATGCAAATACTGCTTGTGATGCTTGCTCCCCCAGATTCTTATTATACTCATATCTCATCCATTGCAGCTACAACAAGATGGTAGGATCAGAGCGTTTAATAAGAGTCTTTTCACCTACTCAGATTCTAACGTTCTTCTTTTGCTTTGAGACATCTATGGAGTAACTAATTATGGTGGCTCTCATAGAAGCCTGGAAAGCCTCCCATCATGCCCATCCAGATGTAGCCATGGGTATATTAAGAGCAAAGTATTGTCAGATCTCATTTCAGATGGTCATGATGAATGCTTCATATCCAAGTAAAGATGTCTTCAATCTCCACAGAAGAATGGTTGGATGTTGTTGACTCAGTTGTACCGACAGAAGGATGGCCGAGTGATGAGAGATGATGATTGCCTTTATATCAGTGCACAGTAGTCCATGCAACAGGGATCTGGACATTAAGAAGTCAATCCTAGAATGTGTATGGTGTGGGAGCAAAAAGAATGTATATTCTCTGTCGGTGGGATGTGTAATCTCCATGGCTCAACTAGCCCAATTGTTTCCATCATGCTGTGGACTGCTTGAGGGTCAGGCTAAATGATGGGACTGATGGCCTATTAATATGTTGTTGTTAAGTGCCGTCGAGTCGGAGTCGACTCATGGCGACCCTCTGGATAGCTATCCTAAATTGTGTTCGGTCTTCAGTCAGGCGGCTCATTGTTGACAGACTGGTACCCGTAGCTGCTGTTATTGTAGTGATCCATCTCATTGCTGGCCTTCCTCTTTTGCGTTGACCTTCTATCTTTCCAAGCATGATGTCTTTCTCTAATGATCTCTCTCTTCGCATGATGTGTCCGAAGTATGAAAGTCGAAGTCTTGTCATCTGAGCTTCTAAAGAAAGCTTAGGTTTGATCTCCTCTAGTACCGACTGGTTTGTTCTTCGGGCAGTCCATGATATACACAGTATTCGCCGCCAGCACCATAATTCAAAGGCATCAATTTTCTTCCTGTCTGTCTTTTTCACTGTCCAGCTTTCACATCCATATGATGTTATTGAAAATACCATGGCATGAACAAGTCGAATCTTTGTATGGAGAGAGACATCTCTGCTCTTGAGAATCTTATCTAGGTCTTTCATAGCCATTCTGCCAAGAGCAATGCGTCGTCTGATTTCTTGACTGCTTGTTGCTTCTTTATTGATAGTTGATCCAAGTAGGTTAAAGTTGTTCACGATTTCAATTTCTTCTCCTTCAACGATGAACCTGTTGATTATGCCAGTTGTCATGATCTTTGTCTTATTTACATTAAGGTGCAGGCCCATTTTGAGACTATGTTCTTTGATTGTGAGAAGCAAATGTTTCAGATCATCTTCACTTTCTGCCAGTAGTGTGGTATCATCAGCATAGCGAAGGTTGTTGATGAGTCTTCCACCAATCTTCACACCTCTGTTGTCTTCATACAATCCTGCTTCTCTGATGATTTGTTCTGCATATAAATTAAACAGGTAGGGGGAAAGTATGCAGCCTTGTCTTACACCTTTACTTATTTTAAACCATTCTGTTTCTCCTTGTTCCGTTCGAACTGTTGCTTCTCGATCAATGTACAGATTGCGCAAGAGAACGATCAGGTGTTCTGGTATACCCATGCTTCTTAATGTGGCCCAGAGTTTCTCATGGTTTACACAGTCAAAAGCCTTGCTATAGTCGATAAAGCACAAATAGATATCCTTTTGGTATTCTTTAGTTTTTTCAAGGATCCATCTCACATCCGCAATGATGTCTCTCGTTCCTCGCCCTTTCCTGAACCCTGCTTGCACTTCAGGTAGTTCTTGTTCTAGGTATGGCTGTAGTCTCTTTTGAATAATCTTCAGTAGAATCTTGCTGGCATGTGGGATCAGAGCGATTGTGCGATAATTTCCACAGTCAGTTGGATCACCTTTCTTTAGTATTGGTATAAACACAGATCTTTTCCAGTCAGTTGGCCATGATGTTGTCGTCCATATTTCTTGGCAGAGCCTTGTAAGTACGGTAACAGCTGCATCAGATTGCTGCAATACTTCTATGGGAATGCTATCAATGCCTGGTGCTTTGTTCTTTGATAAGTCTTTCAATGCTGCTTCAACTTCTTCTTTCATCACCAATGGTTCCTGATCATAAGGTATCGGTTGAAACGGCTGTTGGTCCACTTGATCTTTATCATATAAAAACTCTGTATATTCCTTCCACCTTTTCTTGATCTTCTCAGCATCATTCAACATAGAACCTTGAGCATCTTGTAACATTCCAATTCGAGGCTGGAACTTTTTCTTTAACTCTCGCAGCTTTAGGAAAGCTGATCTTGTTCTTCCTCTAATAGTTTCTGCTTCTATTTCCTTGCAAGTGTCATTGTAGTACTTTTCCTTGTCCTGTCTAGCTGCACGTTGGAAATCTCTGTTGAGTTCTGCGATTGTCTTTCTTTCTCCTTTGGCTTTAGCTTCTCTGCGTTTCTGGGCAATTTTCAGAGTTTCTTCTTCCGTCATCCATTTTGGCCGTTTTTGTTTTTTCACCTTTTGTAGAGACTTCTCGCTTTCTTCCAGCACAACCTTCTTGATGTCATTCCATAACTCTTCCGGAGTTCTGTCATTTGTATCTAAAGCAGCAAATCGATTTTGCAGGCAGTCTTTAAATTCCAGTGGTATATTCTCAAGGTCATATTTTGCTGCATTCATGAGTGGTTTGCTCTTTTTCAACTTTAGCTTGAGTTTGCATACTAGTAGTTGATGATCTGTACCACAGTCAGCTCCAGGTTTTGTCTTTGTTGATGTTACAGAGCTTTTTCATCGTTGACTTCCACAGATGTAGTCAATTTGATTTTTATACAATCCATTGGGTGAAGTCCATGTGTACAGTCGCCGCTTGTGTTGCTGGAAGAAGGTGTTTGAGATGAATAGATCATTGGTCTTGCAGAATTCTATCAATCTTTCTCCAGCTTCATTTCTGTTGCCAAGTCCATATTTTCCAACTACTTTGCCTTCTTCTTTGTTGCCAACTTTTGCGTTCCAGTCACCCATGACTATCAGGATATCCTGTTTGCATGTTCTGTCAATTTCAGCTTGTACTTGTTCATAGAACTCTTCAATTTCATTCTCTTCTGCAGCTGTTGTTGGGGCATATACTTGAATTATAGTTGTGTTGATAGGCAATCCTCGCAGACGAATAGAGATTAAGCGTTCGCTGACTGCATTGTATTTCATTACAGTTCTTGCAAGTTTCTTCTTTATTATAAGTGCAACACCATTTCTTATTTGTCTTTCATTTCCAGCATAGTAGACCATGTGATCATCTGATGCAAAGTGCCCCATGCCAGTCCATTTCAGTTCGCTGACACCCAACAGATCAAGTTGTACACGTTCCATTTCATTCTTGACCACCTCCAACTTCCCTTGGTTCATGCTTCGTACGTTCCATGTTCCAATGTGTAAGACATCTTTACAGCTTCTGACTCTCATTTCATGCGCAGCTACATCAGCAGTCAGACTTCCTGAGGGCTTTGATCCAACCACATCATAAATGCTGGCTTTACTCTGAAAAGTCTTCAGCTCTTCCCCAGTAGCTAGTTGAGTGCCTTCTGACCTGAGAGTCTCATCTTCCAGCACCATAGCACAATTTGTTTTGTTGTAACTATCCATTGGGTTTTCATGGCAAGATACAGAAGTAGATTGCCGGGCCTTCCTTCCGCGCAGTTTAAGTTTGGTGTTGTTGTCGTTGTCACAGAAATGTGATCCTCCGCCGTCAACACTATCCCATTCTGCTGCTGCCCAGATGGGTGGTTTGTCTTCGTCTGGCACCTAGTATTAAATTAAAGTCCCCTTTGAGTATGATTGGAGTGGGTGTCTCTGTGAGTTCCCCAGTGATAGTCTGAAAAAATTGAGGGTTGTCGATATTCAGAGCATATGACTTCCTATATAGCAGATGACCTTAGTCTACTGTCCATCAGTATCTATTTTCTAGGTGAGAATCCCTGGAGAGCGGGACCTCCAGATAGGAATTACCACTCCATGTTTCTTTTTTAAGGTCGGTGCACATGCTAACAGCATGCAGGGGCCTACATTAAGCTTGTTGGCTTCAGAGTGACTGAGATGGGTTTCTTGGAGGTAAATAATATCAGTGGCTTCTCTTTGACAGTAATGGAGGATTTTTTTCCTGCTTAATGGGATTGTTTATACCTTTAGAGGTCAATTCTGGTTGGGGCACGTCCAGGCCGTCCAGACGTCCAGAATCTGGATGGCACGGATATGCACCTGATTCTGCTCCCATGGGAGCTAGACGGCCCCGTGGGAGCAGAATAGGGGCATAGGGCCAGGATATCCACATTTTCCCCCTTCCAGACATCCACATTTTTTCCCTGGCTAGCCCAGTCAGGCTCCTGCATGCAGCCGCGGTGCTGTGGCATCTCATTACCATGGCACTGAGATGCCATACAGGAGCTCTGATCATCTGCCTGCTGTGAAATCCTGTGTTCCCCACCGCCTGACCCCTGATTGGGCCTTCCGAAGCCGGGGTTGGGTAGCAGGGAACCCCCTGCCATGCTCACCTCGTCAGGGGGGTCTGGATCTGCTGCCTGCTGCCATTGGGGGGACTTATTCCACCTCTAAGGTAGAATAACTCCCCCATCTAAATCCCCAAGCCTGGACGTACAGAGCTGTCATAGGAATAGGCCCTGTACATCTGTGGTATGGGTCATGCCTCTGGTCCTCCCCTGCTCTTCCTCTGGCCCGCCCCCGTCCTGGGTTCCCCACACATCTCTGCTGTACATGCGGGGAGCTCAGGATAGGGAAACCCCCTTAACGTTTAGCGATAAGACCTTAAGAGTTAGACATTTTAATAAATAACAATCTCTATTCTGGACATAATTATGTGTACTTCAAATCAAAATGGTACAGTGAGGAGAGTGACCTAACATAAATGGAAAGACCATGTCCTATATGTGTAGGATTATTAAATCTGCTGATCTTCATCAGACCACAGGATAAAGTAGTTTGCTGACGTAGTGTGGGATATGAAGTAGTAGAGATAAGTGGAACAAGTGAACTGAACAGAACTAAACAATGCAGTATGTGGAATTGCCAGAGCAATCCTGATGCCCATTGAGAGGTCCCCATGCTTCTTGACCAGTATATGAAAGAGGCTTTATGGTCCCCTGCCCTCTCCTCCTCATAGTATACTCAAACCTTAGTACGTGGTCCCCTTTCTCCCTCCCCCTGCCCCTCTCCCGACCCACAGTTCCCAGAGAAAATATAACAGAACTAAACAAATGTATATATTGCTTGTGGGATCTAGGAAGTAACAAACAAAGAAGGAACTCATCTATCTTGGTTTCTATGTTTCTATCTGAAGTTCCCAATTCATCCCACGAAGGCTGGAGCCTAGGGAGCTTTGCTTTTGAGGTGGAATTGTGGTGTGCAGATCAGTATTAATAAGGAACTGAACTCCAGTCACCTGCCAGACTGGAGAGTGGAAGTGTGCGCAAATTCCATCCCAAAGGATAGGATAATTGCACTTTTGGGGTATTATGGAGGTTGTGCAGTTGATCCAATGATAAGCAGATGAAGGTATCTTTTCATCCGTGTTATCCACGAAAATATTGCCTGGCGAGGTATCAATTTTAGGATATTGCCGAGCTGTCCAGATTTTCCAAGAAGGTGTGAAGCTGGTCTAGCTCCTCAAATGATTGGGTCTGTTTATATACAGTTACCTGCAGACTTATCCAAAAATCAGCGTTTCTATCTAAGATAAGTTTTCAGCTTATTATTTTGAAAATTTTACTTGTGGTGAAGAACCTTAACATAATAAAAAGTGGTTGCCCGCTTGGTGTGGGTCGGCTTTCTATCCGACCTTCCTACGGTCAGCTCCGACAAAAATTATATATTTAAAATTTGAAGGTCAATGTTCTGAGGTTGGGTTTTGATCATATCCTATACAGCACAGAGGCGTAGACATCTAGACCATAGTATCATTGTTTTGGAGCGGAACCTCCAGGAGTTGCAGCGGAGGAGTAGTAGGGGCAGAGACGGTAGCGCCCAGCAGGAGTACGCTAGGGCGAAAATGGCTTTGAGTGAGCTGTTGCAGAGACGGGCTGTGTTGTCTATCCAATACTATAAACACCAATTACATCGGTATGGCAATAGGACCGGGCGATTATTGGCATGGCTAGTTAGAGATCCTGGGGTGCTCGTTTTATACCGGTACTCAAAGATGCAGGGGGAGGGCTGCAGCATCAGCCTCAGCAGATAGCGCAAGTGTTTCGAACCTTCTATGCGAAATTGTACAGTGAAGAGCATCGGGATTATGAGAGGGGTAAGGCGTTTTTGCACGATCTTACGTTGCCCCAGGTGTCAGAAGAGGATTTGCATAGACTCAATGCGCCTTTGACGGTACGGGAGATCTTGCAGGGCATTAAGAAGGGGAAATCTCATAAGGCTCCCGGGCCTGATGGCTTTAGTATTGAATACTATAAGATGTTGGCGCTCAGGGTGGCTACTACTATGGTGGTGATGTTTGATTGGGTGCGTCAGCATGAGGAATTCCCTAGGGATATGCGGTATGCTGATATCTCGGTGATCCCCAAGCCAGGGAAAGACAGGTTGGACCCGGCCTCATATAGACCCATTTCCCTTATCAACTGTGACATGAAGCTCCTAGCGTCAGTGTTGGCTGGGAGGTTGAATCCGATTCTTCCCTCCCTGATAGCGGAACGGCAAGTAGGTTTTGTACAGGGTAGGGAGGCCACGAAGAATATTGCCTGTTTACTGCTAGGTATGGGATGCTGTCTACGAGAAGAGTGTGCCCTGCTTCTCGTGAGTTTAGACGCTGAAAAGGCGTTCGATAGGGTGGCCTGGGAGTATTTGTGGGATGCGCTAGCGGGTCTTGGCTTGAAGGGAGACTTTGTCCAGTGGCTTAAGGCTCTATATAGACGCCCACTGGCTCGAGTAGTGGCGAGTGGAGCCTCTTCGGATTCCTTTACCTTAGAACGAGGGACACGGCAGGGATGTCCCTTATCCCCGCTCCTTTTTGTACTCTCATTGGAGCCCCTGCTTCGAGCTATTCAGGGCGATGAGCTGATCGCAGGCATTTCACTTGGGGGTGAGCAAGTGAAGATTAGCGCTTTCGCTGACGATATGCATCTTTGCCTTACACGACCACAGTCCTCTTTAGAGCGTGTGCTGCAGTTGATGCGTGATTTCGGTGCATTCTCGGGGTTAAAATCAACGCCACTAAATCGATGGTGCTGGATGTGGGTGGTCATGTTAGACCATGTTGGCAGGGTCCTTTTCCGCTTGTCTGGGCGATCGGGATGCTCAAGTACCTGGGGATACAGTTGCCCGACAGACCGGAGGATCTGTATCGAGTCAACGTGCCCGGTTTACTGTATAGGACTGCGTGGACCCTTAGAGGATGGAGAGGTCTTCCATTGTCATTGAAGGGGAGAATCGCGTTGTTTACTATGGTAGAAATGCCACGTTGGTTGTATGTACTGCGCTTGCTGCCACTCTGGGTATCAGACAAGGACTGGCGGAGCCTAGAGAAATCCTTACGTGGGTTTCTGTGGAGGGGCAGGAGGGCTCGCATCCCGCTGAGAGCTTTGATGAGGCAGAGGGATGAAGGGGGGCTGGGGCTATCTTCCCTACGGAATTAAAATCTTCGATATCTGCTGCGACATGTGGAGGCGCTAGTGCAGGGCGTAGATGGGTGTGCCCCGGTGCAACAACTGGCTGCGCTTTGTGCGCCGTACCATTGTTTGTATGTTGTGCATATGCGTCACTATCGCTTAGCTTGCGGAGGCGTTGGTTGCGGCTACTTGGGGGCCATCCGGGCAGCTTGGCGAAGTCTGTGTGCTCAGTTTGGGTGGGATTGAAGGAGGT
Organism: Ichthyophis bannanicus; assembly: GCA_033557465.1. NCBI lineage: Eukaryota > Metazoa > Chordata > Amphibia > Gymnophiona > Ichthyophiidae > Ichthyophis > Ichthyophis bannanicus. The sequence goes on from CM066032.1 coordinate 649,378,718, forward strand.
CCGATCTGCTTCCGTTGGTGGGGAACCCTGATTTTTTGCCTGGTTTCTCTAAGCATAGTCTGTTTCATGGATGGGCCCAGAAGGGGATTGTTTGCATTGGGGATCTGTACATATGGGAAGGGCGGGTCCTGGAGAGCTTCCAGAATTTACAGAAGCGTTATGTGCTCCCCAAGGAAGATTTCTATGGATACTTGCAGGCTCGACATTATGTGAGTAGCCTCGGTGAAATTGCTGGGGGGGGGGTGGTGGGGGGAACTCTTAGGCATGCATTGGGGAACTGGGTGGGGCAACCTAAGGGCGGGAGGGAGTATAGGACGTTGCTATCGCCCCCTGGGGGTACTGACTACCTCTTGGCATTATCGGAGCGATGGGGCAAGGAAGGGTTGTCTGTGAAGCAGTTGAGGGAGGCCTTTAAAGCGATACCGCAAGGCCCCGTGGGGGTAGTGTTACAGTGCTACAATATAAGTTTCTTTGGAGAGCGTATGCCACAGATGCGTGGGCGTTTCGTGCCGGGCTTCGAGTGTCTCCTACTTGTGCCTGGTGTAAAGTAGTAGTAGGAACCTTGTTACATAAATTCTGGAGTTGCCCCTTGGTACAAACTCTCTGGATATCTGTGTGTAGTAAGCTGGCCAGGTGGGTGGGGGTTAAGGATGTTTTGCACCGAGAGGCCTGTTTGTTCCTTTGCTGGGAGATGAGTGCCTTGGAGAGCGAGGGTAAATGTAGGCCCTTCCTAACCCGTGGCTTTCTACTAGTAAAAAATGTGTTGTTGCATAATTGGATTGAGCTGTCTCCTCCTGGGGTCTCTGTTTGGGAGCGAGCATTGTTGGAGTTGATGTATATGGAGAAAATGACTGCAAAGCAGAGGGGTGGCAAATGCTGGGATATGTTTTTAGACCTATGGGCTCCTCTCATAGACACACTAACATCTTCAGAGCGGAGTAGAGTGTTGAATATGTAAGATGCTGCAGGTGCAAGATGCGTATTGTTATGAAGGGAAACTGGGGAAACTGGGAATGGGGGATTAAAGTGGGTGACGGGTGGAGTTGTGCTGATTCCTGGTAACTAGTGATCTTCAAAGGCTAATGCCAGATGATCTTTGGTGGGATTATAGAGTGCATGATTATGCGGTAGGTCTCGGGGGGGTTGAGGGGGGGGGGTGAGGCGCCTTAGGGGGGGAGGGGGAAGGGGATTTGTTGGACTACTGACCTAGGAGGATTGCGGTTTTGCTCATTACTATATTCTGTGTCCTAGGTATGTTTTGTATGCTATGGAACGTTTGTTATTATTTGAAGTTTGCGAACCGTGGGATACTCCAATCTCATCGACACTAAGGGGCTTGTTTACAAAGCCGCGGTAGTGGTTCGCGATCGCGATCGCAGCCGCGGCCCCGATTACGATCGCAAACCGCTACCGCGGCTTTGTAAACAAGCCCCTAAGCTTCAGTTTCTGGGGTTTGAACTGCTCTGGTGGGTGTTATTGTAGTACATTATGATGTGTGGATAACGTGGGGCAGCTGTTTATTGTATATTATATTGTATACTGTATATTGTGTGCACTGTATATTGTTTATTCACCGTTCTTGGTCTTTTAGTACTATAACTTGTATTTGTATTTGTCTAAAATGAATAAAAATGATTGGAACTAAATTTTATTCTGGTTAGTATGGGGAGACAATGGAGATCATAAAGGATTGCAGCTATGTGTGAACGTTGTTTTTGGGAAGGCCATGATAGATGAGATTACAGCAGTCAAGGGTAGGTGTGATGAGGGCTTGGCAGACAGTACGAAAAGAGTCAGGGTTTAGGAGCGGTTGGAGGTTTCTAAGAGTTTGTAATTTGGCATATATTGCATTTGAAGTTCTTCTTATCTGTTCAAAGAATGTGAGGTTCTGGTCGAGAAAAAGACCAAGATATTTGATTTGATTTTTTATGGGTAGGGTGAAATCACCGAGAGTGAGAATTGTCAGTGGAGTATAAGAGGTGTTAGTGAATATTTGAAGAGCTTCTGTTTTTGATTGCTTGATTAAAAGATTGTGATGACTGAGCCAAATCCTTAAATTTGTAAGGCATTTGCTTATACTTGTGAAGCCGGGGTTTGTTATATTGAAAGGAATGAAGAACATGATGTCATTAGGGTTGCCAACTTTTTCACCGAGAAAAACCTGACACCTGTGGCTCGCCATGCTCTGCCCATTCCCCGCCCTCAGTCCCACCCCTACCCCACCCACGCTCCACCCCAGCCCCATCCACAAAAATTACCAAGGGCAAGTGTAGGCAGCTGTAGGGGAGAACTCTAAAGGTGAAAGGATGAGATTATATAGATCTATCAGACCTGTGAATACTGTGTTTGAGTGTCTTCTTGGGAAATACTGTGAATGCTGAAGCTCAATGATATTTCAGTAAAGCTGCAGTTTAGTATACCTTACTGTGTGCTGTGGATTTATTTATGAACTTCCTGACCCCCAAGGTGGACCAAATGGAATAATATTGCCCAAATAGGAGAGCTACTTAAACTAAATAATCCTATATATTGAAGAAATCAACAAAAGAACCTACTCCAGTCCTTCACCACTAATACGCTCAGTGCACTGCAGGATGAAGACTGCCGTTGGAGTAATGCATTGCAGTCTAAAGCTTGGATTTCATTCATTGAGCTAACTCCTTAGGCAGTAACTATGAAATCTAAAGTGGTGGGCTTCCCTTACATGGTGTGAGTAACCTGCCAGTCAGTCCCAGGACCCAGGGTGATGCAGAGACATCGAGGAGCCATGTTCTGAAGACTGAAATGCTGACAAGGAATTACAAAAATAACCAGATAAGTGTGTGCCTTATTTGCATTTAATAAAATATATAATGCTGAGAGTTTGAGTGACATTACATTGATTGGCTGCAAGCATATATATTGATATGAACTGTCCTTGGCAGCAGTGAGCATCTGAATAGTTTGAAGTTAAAAATAAGTGACAATATGGACATTTATTTAAGTGAATCAAGGACCAGAGTTCAGGCAGTGCAGCACAGCACAACAGCACCATAACCATCCCCATATAAAAAATATTTTTTTAAGACCCTGGGAAGTCCAGTATCACTGTTCAGACCCACTCACCATCATTTGGCTGGCTCAGGCTCTGGCTCTGGCTGTGACTGGCTGGCTCTCTCTTTTCACTAGTCGATGAAAAACCTCATGCTGGAAGCTCCCTCCCTAGTCCCTCCCTCTGTTGTTTCATTGGCTCCTTTGGCTGACTTACTCAGCTCCCACTACTCTCTAGTCCCTCCCTCTGTTGTCTCATTGGCTCATTTGACTGATTTACTCAGCTCCCACTATTCTCTAGTCCCTCCCTCTGCTGTCTCATTGGCTCTTTTGGTTGACTAGTCTCAGCCTGGCAGAATAGCAGCTCCTCATAGGATGGAAGAACAGAAACCTGCCTATGATGGCAGTTCTGCCCACCAGGCACAAAAAAACGGCTTTTCAAGTGCCGGTTTTGTCTGCCGGCAACTGGCCTGGCCATATAAAAACTGGCCAGGCCGGCTGAAAACCAGCCAGTTGGCAACCCTAGATGTCATCTGCGTATAATTGGTAATGGATTCCGTGGTTTTGGAAAATCTTGCATATGGGTTGAAGGAAGATGTTAAACAGGAGAGCGGATAAACTAGATCCTTGGGGAACTCCCTGTTTTAGTATGAAAGGTTGGGAAGTGTTGTTACCTATGCGAACCTGTTGTGTTCTGTTTTCTAAGTAGGAGCGGAACCAATTCAGAGTTGTGTCTCTGAGTCCAATTTCGTGGAGTCTTTCTAAGAGCTGGTGGTGGGGAAGTGAGACAAAGGCTGAAGATATATCGAGAAATATGAGTAGACATCCTTGAGTGGGATTCTGGGTGTATAAGGTCACAGAGTCTAAGAGTGATGTTATAAGGGTTTCAACTCCGTGGTTCTTTTTTGAAGCCATGTTGGAATGGGTCAAGGGGGGAATGATTGTCTATGAAATGCTGAAGTTGAGTTCGGACTATTTTTTCGGTTATCTTTATGAGGAAGGGGATGCTTGAGATGGGTCTGTAAGAAGTAGTTAAAGAGGGGTCTAGTTTTGATCCTTTTAGGATGGGGTGGATTGAGGCATATTTTAGAGGTATTGGGTCAGAGCCAATTTGGAGGGAGGTTTGTACTATGTGAAGTATGTATGGGCTGATGGAGCCTCTAATGGTCTTCAGCCAACAGACAGGGTCTAGAGCAGAGGTTGAGGCATTGAGATCTTTGATGACCTTGGTTATGTTCTCCAGTGTGAGGGGATCAAATTCATTCCAGGTATCTGAAGGGGATGCATTATTGTGATGATATATTGGTTGGGGGTTAGTTGATAGGAGGGGTGGGTGGAATTTTGAGCTGAGAGAGTCAGCTATGTTTTGTGGGGTTATTTTAGGAATCTGGTCCTGATAAGGAAGTTCACCTATTAGGGATTTGGCAATGGAAAAGAGTTCTCTGGGTTTATTTAGGGAACACTTGATTTTATTTTCATTGTATTCTCTCTTGAGTCTTTCTGAGCAGTAAAATCGGAGCTTTTCTGTATAGCTGATATTTGTGTTTGGGTCACGGGAAAATCTCCAGCGACATTCTAGTCATCTGAGTTCTCTTCTTAGCTCTCTTAGTTTGGGAGCTCTTTTGTGTTGCTTTTGTGAGTGATGTTTGGGAGGTAGTAGTGCAGCAGTGGTAAGGATTTCATTCCATTCATTAATGTGGGAGTCAAGGTTCATTTGCTTGTTGTTGAGTAGCTCCAATGAAGGAATGACTTGTTCAAGGAAGGTGTCAGCATTGAATTGTTTGAATTTGCAGGTATTTTGGGCTGGGGTAGCTTGTGGTCTTTTATGAGGGGGGTAGGGAAATGAAAAGAGGATGAGTGAGTGGTCTGACAATAGTATTGGGTGGATGGTGTGCATGATCTGTCTGTTGGCTAATGTATGCTGTGGAATAAATATTAGGTCAAGAATATTGCCTTTGCTGTAGGTGGACAATTTTAGGATCTGGCAAAAGTGTAGGGCATCCATCGCTTGGAGGAATGCAGTGGCTTATTTCTGAGAGGCTGAGTGGAGATTGAGGTCCCCTATGCGTGGTCGTGAGTTGGGTTGGGGGTACAAGCTGCCTCAAGTATCATGGAGAGGTCAGTTGTGTCGGTCTGAGGCGTCCTGTAAAGGAGGTGTAATGAGAGGGTAGGGTTGGAGACTCTGATGGAATCCATACCTGGGGTAGAGATGAATTCGACTGTAGAGAAGTGTAGGTCAGATTTTGAAATTACAGCGACTCCACCACCTCTGCTGGTTATTCTGTTACATTATGTTGATTGAGTAAGCGGTGTGACAGAGTTGGTTTATTAGGACAGAATCGGTTTCATGGAACCAAGTTTCTGTGAGCCATAGGATATCCAGGTCATAGTCGAATATTAGGCCTGCAATTAGGGAGATCTTGTTCCTGGCTGAGCAGACGTTGAGCAGGGCACATTTAAGGGGAAGGTGGAGGTTGTCTGAGGGAAGAATAGGGGTGAGGTTGGGATTGGTGAAGATTTTTTTAAGATTGTAGTTCTGGTTGTGGTGGTTTCTGTGAGTGTGGGGTAGACAATTTAGTGTGTGTGTGTATCTTAATGAGTGGATTATTGGGACTGGCGCGCTGTGTTTCTCTATCAAGGCATATGAGAGGAGGGATGAGGTAGTATATAGTAGGAGGAGGCTGGTCCATAGTGTAGAATGGTGGAGTTTGGGCAGCTCCATATTGGAGTAATTTAGTGCGTGTATAGGAGGTAAGAGTTAGGGAGAGGTGGATAAGGGGGGAGGAATGGAGTTCAGGTTACAAGGCTGGTTCTGGAGGTGGGGATTCAATGAGTAGGAGGTCTAGAAATCACAGTGCATTGACAAGTAGGTCTGGCAGAGGAGAGTGCAGTTAACAATCTTAGTATAGTTTTTAGATATAGATGGTATAGCAATGTGATGTTAGTAGCATACAGTTATGACCAGAGTTGGTATACCTGAATAATTGGTTTCGTGTGTAGCTCAGACACAGATTTACCTACAAGCATAATAGCATACAGGCATAATAGCAGTCTGCATTGCAAGGCCAATCTCCAAGGTTGCGATTAGAAGAACATACCTTTTGTTATGTTGTGCCTACGATCCACGCCTAAGGGCCACCCCAAAGGGCCCTCTGGCATTGCCCTCAGCCTGAATTTGAGTTCTGCTGGGTTGGGCCTGACTGGCCTTCGGTGCAGGGAGCAGAAGGAGTCTCCGATCTGCTCCCTGGGCTAGATGCCAATCAGGCTGCCTGGAGATGATGTGCCACTGGTTTTTTGCGCCCTTCGGCGCTGTTGAATTTGAGTCCTGCTGCGTTGGGCCTAATTGGCCTTCGGTGCAGGGAGCAGGAGGAGTCTCTGATCCGCTCCCTGTGCTGGATTCTATATTCCAGCAGGGTGGGGGGGAAATCCATTTCCGATGGGGTTGAGAGGGGAGGGGCACAGGATTCTGTCTAGTGGTGCCGGAGCTTATCCCCTAAGCATCCATTTTGAATCACAGCTGGCTCCGTCCTCCCAGAGTTTGTAAGAATTATAAATGTTCTACCATTTAGGTATCAGGTGAGACAGCTGAGAACGCTATCATCTATTCCAGCTTCTCCTAAACTTGCAAGGAGGTGCCTGGTGGTTGACCAAATCAACTGAGAGGATAAATCCAGTGAAATAATGACAGCGAATTTGCCTGTTTTTAGACATTACCAATCTCACTACTGAAACATAATGAACATGATTTTGTACTGTGATGCACATGGAAGCCAAATTGCCATGGGTGAAGAGCATTTCTTTTCCTAAGAAAGACCAAAATTGGAGTATATTGAATATTTGCTGAGATTTTAGGACCTACATGAGATTTTGTTTTTTGAGCGCGGGGTGAATCATTGCATTCCTCCATAATCTGGATTTTTTTATCAGGTAAAATGGCATAGGATCAAGGATTGAGGTGGCTGTAGAAAGAGAATTTATGACATCAGTAAGATAGAACAAAGAAACAGCACTGAAGATAACCCAAGTCTAGAGGCAGCAGTGGGAGCCCAAGAGAGTGTCAGAAGAAGGCAGAAAATGGCATGAGATGAAGGCTGAGGGGCAACCTGACTAATAGGAGAATTAATACAATCAGTTAGAGGAAACAATGGCAGAATAACAACTGGTAGTGAAATTAGTAACTGTGTTTGACGCTAAAGTGACCAGCAGGTAGGAGAAACCAGATTTGTCAACAGGTTGATTAATTGTTTTGACAGATTATTGCAAGTTTTCACAAATTTCATGTAGAAATTGCTCTTAGGTTGCTTAATATTATTAAAATAATTTGACATACTTTACAAATTGCAAGATCTTCAGGAAACCTAGGGACCCTTTTACTAAAGTGCACTAAGTGGTTAATACGCGTTTTAACCACAAGTATTGAACTGTGGTAACTGCTACCATGCTGACATGACAGGTACAGCATGCCAATTTCCGTCTTAATTGCTCATCATTTGACGGGTGGTGAGTGAGCAGTTATGGGGAGAGCGTGGGTATGAACAGTAGCACGGGATACATATTGTGCGCTGTCAGTGTTGAAATTAACACAGATGCACTTAATGACACCTAAATAGGTACATTTGAGTGAAGTGACTGCCATACACATATTGGGCAAACCCCAACAGTTAACGAACAACTGTTGACCTTACCACACATTCATTTTCACTCAAAACACATGGTAAGGATAAACTCTTACCTCAGTTTAGTAAAAGGTCCCCTTAGCCTTCCATCAAGTGTGTTCTGCTTTGTGAACCTGGCACTTAAATGGCCAAAGATCTTGGCGGTACCAAGGATGCGGATGCTTCTTTGAATGTGAATCTAAGCAAACAGGAGCCATTGATAGGTAGGATCTAGATAATGGCTTGATCTTCTAAAGTTGTAGAAGAAAGTGTGGCCAGATAGTAAGAGGCCAGCACCTGCAGTAACAAAAGTGACAACAATACAGCAGGGTGCTGTGAGAAGGTCCAAAAAGCAAGATTTTAGGCCAGAGGCAAACATACGCGTTTGTAGTCCCCCATCTGCTTTTATACTGCCCTCTCCCACCTTTTCATGATGTTTTTCTCCTCCCCCCAGATTGCTGTCTCCCAGAGCACCTGAAGTAGCTTGAGCAAAACTGCAGGAGCTAGTTCTGGGTGTGGTGGTGGTGGCAGCAGTAGTTTGGAGCAAGCAGTACTATGGAGCGAGCACACACTCACAGCACCTGCCTTCTGCACAGGATACAGAAGCAGAAGGGGCTAATGTGCAGCCTATGAGTGCACACTGATGTAATTCTTGCACTTATAATCTTTTGCAGTACTCATGGCCATCTCTGCAGCTTCCCTGGGGTGGCTTGGAGAGATGAACTAAGGGATGAAGAAGAGGAGAAGGCTGCGCTGAGGAAGGAATGGAGTTCTTTGCAACATGGAGTGAGAAGGCATAGAGGCAGGCACTGAGGGAAGAGTGGATTCAGGGAGCCTGGGGAGAGTTCTTGCTAAATAGAAGGGAAGAGGGTAGCAGGGCATGTCTGTTACTAGGGATGCAGATCATTGGCAGATCATTGGCAGACCTGTCTCTCACCAACCGACAATGTGCTACTCAACCAGCTAGTCCCTGACTCACACACAGCATTCAACTGCCCTCGCACCCATAGAAGAGGAGGTGGAGCACTGATCATTGCAAAGACCAGCCTAAAGCTGAAAACCAAACTCTCGAAGAGCACAACCCACTGCAATACAATCATCATCGAAAATGCAGACCTAGCAATATGCCTCTCCTACAGAGCTCCAAACTCCCCATCGGAAGAAACATCAGAAATCCTAGAGGCAATAAGTTCAGTCAACAACCTTCACAAACAACTCTTAGTACTCGGAGACTTCAACCTAAGATTCACCAGCAGAGGAGAAGCAGAAGCCTTCCTGAACGCCATGGACTCCCTCCAGTTTACCCAAATGATCAATGCACCAACTCATAGGCTCGGCCACTCCCCCGACCTCATCTTCACCCCAAATAGCCTAAACGCCAAGAACCTCATAACAGGACCCCACATCACACCAGTACCCTGGTCAGACCATTACCTAATACGGATTCAACTACAAGCAAATACCACAAAAATTCCCAACGAGAACCCACCTCCAATCAGAAGATTCAAATCCTACAACAAAGAACAATTCACAAAAGACACACTACCTCTCCTCACCTCCAAAACGACAGACATAGAAGAGCAAATCCTTGAATGGAATGACATCATATCAACTGCCGCCAAACCTCTCCAACACAAAACACATCAGGCCAGTGCCACAAGACCCAGCTCCACACCATGGTACTCCAACACAATACGCATAGCAAAAAGGGAACTGAGACGAATGGAACGACGATGGAGACGCAACAAATCAACCCCCCTTCAAAAGCAATACCAGGCAAAACAAAACGACTACCACAACCTCATTAACAACCAAAAGAGACAATACCACACAAACCTCATCCTACAATCCACCAACAAACCCCGCGAACTCTACGAGGTAATAAAGAAACTCACCAAAGAACCCCTCAACAGAAATAAACAACAAATAGATCCTCAGACCTATGCAGACCACCTTACCAACAAATTCACCGCACCACCCAAAAGCAGCAACAAGACCATTATAGACGGAGCCCCCTCAAGAGAACAGAGCTGGGGTACCTTCAACATCCCGTCAAAGGAACAGCTATCGAAGATCATCACCGACCTCAACACCAGCACCGCCCCCACTGACCCCTGCCCAGTATCATGGATTAAAGCATCAAAAGCAGAACTGACCCAAACAATACGGAAGATCATACAAAACTCTCTCACAGAAGGAATAATGCCAAACGCACTAAAACTAGCTACAGTACCTCCGATCCCAAAGAAAACCATCCTACCAAAAACAGACCCTGCAGCCTACAGGCCCATCTCAAGCATCCCTTTCCTGGCAAAAATCATAGAGAAAGTAGTCCAGCATCAACTACAACAACATCTAGACATACACCACCCCCTTGACCCATGCCAACACGGATTCAGACCCAACCACGGGGTTGAAACCCTACTGACACAACTATTCGACAATCTATTAAGAACGATCGACAACTCCAGAATGGGCGTACTCATGATATTTCTGGACATCTCCGCAGCATTCGACACCGTATGCCACTCAACACTACTAACAAGACTCGAAGAAGCGGGCCTGCACGACACCACCTTGAAATGGTTCACATCATACCTAAAGGGCAGACAGCTCCAGGTCAGATGTGGATCAAAGACCTCTCAACCCATCAGCGTCACACAGGGCGTCCCACAAGGTTCATCACTCTCAGCCCTGCTCTTCAACCTTTACATACAACCCATCTGCACAATCATCAGGAACTTCAATATACAGTACACCATATATGCAGGTGACATAATGATATTCACACCAAACAATCTAAACAAACCGGATTACAACAACATAGCCAACTGCTTTGAAGAGATGACAACATGGCTGCAAGAAAACAATTTAGCAATAAACTATAACAAAACCGAAGCGCTGATCATAACAAGAGACCAAACATTCACACCCACGCCTTCCATCGACCTAAACAATGCTACCATCCCAATAAAACAAGAAATAAAATACCTGGGAATAACTCTTGACAGGGAGCTCAACCTTCAATCCCACATTGCGAAGACCACTAGGAGCGCCTACATTAAGATGAGGACAATCAGACGACTCAAACCCATCCTTGCTCCAGTGCATTTTCGAACAGTCTGCCAGGCCATCATCACCCCCACCCTGGACTACGGCAACCACATCTACCTAGGACTCCCCAAAAAATCTACACAACCACTTCAAATAGCACAAAACACTGCTGCAAGACTCATAACAGACAGTACAAGCCACGAACATATCACACCCATACTATACCACCTCCATTGGCTACCAATCAGCTCCCGAGTCCGTTACAAAGTTCTCTTAACCACATTCAAAATAATAAACAACCTATCTGCAGACAACCTACAACAGCTCATAACAGCTGATGACAGCAAAAGACCAAGAGGAAAGGCAACATCAAACAACATCAGAACCCCAAAGGACTACACCAGGACAAACCAAGCCACATCAAAATGAGCTTTCACCTTGGCAGTCCCCGCCATATGGAACTCTCTCCCTGACCACCTCAGAGCAACAAACAACATCAAAGAATTCAGAAAGCAGCTTAAAACTGAACTATTCAGAGACCATTTCAAGGACCTCACAGAATAACTCTTAACCAACCATTTAAGTTAACATAGCCATCATTGTAATTACGTAACTGTAAATATGTATCATAAGCGCACAATGTATATAGCTTCACATCAAAATCAACCACACTCACCCACACAGCACACTGTGACAAATCACTCACTGCATGCTACTGACAACCCCCCTTTCATTGATTGTTTGCTGTGCCAACCGCTTTGATTTCATAAGAAAGCGGTATACCAAGTCCGTTTAAATAAATAAATAAATTACTGGCAATTATATTGCTGAATCAAAGGTTCTGCCTGGCACTGGCCTCCCTTAATAGGCAAACCAGTCCAAGGCGTGATAAAAAATGGAAAGACAGAGTCTTTATTTAAACACTTGACAGCCCGACAGAGGCCGTGTTTCGTTTCCCTTCGTCAGGGGCTTGTCAGGCATAGAACTAAAAATATAAACATATAAAAACTTAAAATCATAAAAGAACAGACCAGCAAATCAATAAATAATTAAAAATAAATAAATCAAATCGGGCAAATAAAACATTAAAATATATCCTATACAATAAATATAAACAAACAGAACAAATATATATTTTTTGGTTTTACAAGTATCCTTTGTTTTTCATGTTTACCTTCAGTATGACCCTCATAAGTTACGTCATAATTATTCTATGGTACCATCATACTTCAATTTGTAGCCTGGGTCTTATTTATTTTTATTGATATTATTTTTTTAAAATTTTTTATCATGTTTTGTTTTTTACCATCTCCTTATTATTACCAACAACCTCATTACTTTTTATGGTTTTATTTGGGTTCAATTGATATTAGTTACTTATGTTTTTTAGTTCACTTAACGATTTATTTACCAGCTGAATTATGACAGTGCCCCTACTGGTCACATGTACTTCATTGCGATGGATATTTATTACATTTTCACATGCTTTTATGTACCAAGTTTTTTGTTACATTTTGATTTGTTTTATGCTATTTTATGCGGTTTATTTTATATACGCATGCTGTTTCCACCCATTGTTTAATAAGTATTCATAGATGTTTGGTTCATAATTCTGATGCGGCTCTTACAGACCCCCTTATGATTACACATGAACAATTGTTCTTTTTCTTATAAGAGCCAATTTTACTGTTCCTTCACACTCTTTTTTTCACTTTTTGATAAATCCCATTTTGATTCTGCTACATTATTTTTACAAAGGACTACTACATTTTCCCGCTCTCTCGCGGTTAGCTCCGCCCCCTTTGTCGTTCCTTCCTTAAGCGCATGAGCGGGCGTTCTCCAAGTTCATTGCAAGTTTCACAGTTTGTGAGTGGCAGCTTTGGAAGGAAAGGTATCCTTTTACTATGTTTTGTGCATTCTTGGAGATTTAGAAATCCCTTGTCATGCTATCATAGATATTTTTTATTACGCTGACATAATTAGGTACGAGTTACTAGTTGTCATCACCTTTTAAACGTTTTTAGTAATCATGTATGCTGGTTTTAACCATATTTATTTATGATGGTTTCCTTTTTACAATGACAAAGTGTTTTAACTGTGCCCTTCATGATTTTAAGTTTTTATGTTTTGGTTTTCTTGAGGATTTTAAGCCCTCATAAGATGTCATCACTTTTTATTAGTTCTTTTAGCAAGCATGTTTGCACGTATTAAATACATTCACAGATGATGTTTTTTCTTGACAATATAAAGACGTTTCAACTGTATTTTTTTGATATGCCATGCCCCACATGATTTTAAGTTTCATGCCCTTGGTTATCTTGAGGATTTTAAGCCCTTATAAGATTTTATCACTCTTACTGACTCACTCCTGCTCTTCCGATATGGACAGAAATTCCCATTCAATTAACATGTTTCTCTCTCCAAGTTCCACTATTGTATCATGTTTAGTACATTGATGCATTGTTCCTATTTATTTGTTTTTAACTTATTTATTTATGTTTTTCTTAGTGTGAATGTTTTCATAGTCTGCTTTATGACAGTATGATATAAGACCATCCTTTTTATGGTCTTCAACAGAGGTATTTATATATATATATATATATATTGCATTAGCTTTTTTAAGTTCTCGAGCACATTTGTTCTGTTTATATTTATTGTATACGATATAGTTTAACGTTTTATTTGCCCGATTTGATTTATTTATTTTTTAATTATTTATTGATTTGCTGGTCTGTTCTCTTATGATTTTAAGTATATATATGTTTATATTTTTAGTTCTATGCCTGACAAGCCCCTGACGAAGGGAAACGAAACAAGGCCTGTGTCGGGCTGTCAAGTGTTTAAATAAAGACTCTGTCTTTCCATTTTTTATCACGCCTTGGACTGGTTTCTCATTTTCTGCGTGATATCTGCTTCTGGTGTGTTTGCTCCCTTAATAGGCAAACATATCTAGCCGCAAGTATCTCATACCTTCCAGAAGCTTATCATTCTAAGGTGGGAGACTTGACAAGCTCATGGATTTGACTTTGGCCCTAGGCATGTGCCTAGTTTGCTTATGCATTAATCCTGCCTTGACTGAACGCAAGAAGTATGGGTATTAGTTCAGTAAACGTACACCCGCAAAGGTTTGCCACTGGTATTCACAATGGGCAGGAATCCCCTCACCCCCCCAGAGGTGTTATGAGGCCGTGCGTTCAGTCCTTCTGCAGCTCACATGGAAAGTGAGAAAAACTCTGCAGAGGGAGCTTTCTCTTAAGGAAATATTTACTTTTCTGCCAACTCTGACGCCAGCACAAATGAGGTGGATTCTGAAAGTTCTCGCCATTGAGTATACCTATTCCTGGGTGGCAGGCATGAAACTTGACAACTTTGACAACGTCTGACTTTGTGTGCCCAATATGCCAAGGAGTCTGTGGCCATGACCGCAATAGACTCAGAAAGGTATTGCATGACCAGTTTGTATAGGGGATTTCCTTTGGAAAGGGTATTTAAGTCTCTGCTGCCAACTGCTGAAGATATGGCTTGTGTCAGGAGATCCTCTCCTGTGGTAGCTGTGAGGAGCGGCAGCTAATAGACAGGGAGGAAGTGGTAGCTGATGGAGTGCTGCTGATACTGACAGTGTTGCATGGGGAACCCTCCATGCAACACACCTATGACTGCTCCTCAGATATGACAGTACTAACCATCTTCTTTAAATTCTCCACAGTTACTAGACTTTCAGTGGACCTTTCTTCTAAATCTACAAATTCCAAACCTGATTATACTGAGTCCGTATTTTCTTGAAAGATCTGCTCTGGACATAGGTCAAAATGAAAGAGGGAGTGCTATCAAGCAGCCCATTACTTGATCGTGAAAGGGCCATTCTCTGGCTGACCTGCCTGCTCCAATCAGGGCTGGGGGAGGAGCCTTCCTACCGTTCATCAGCTGCCACTATTAAGATCTGACTGTCTGCTTTAAACACTCTCACCCTCGCTCCACTATCCTGAAGCCCTTCTGCTCCATCTTCACACTTCGCCCCGACACACATTCTTCTTATCTATTCGCCCCCTGCTCTTCGCTCCGATCTTTGGGACTCTCTTCTTCTGACCATCTCTGAGCTCTCCCTGAGCTTGCCCCATCTCCTTATTGCTGGCGATTTCAACCTTCACCATAATCCCCCTTCTTCTTCTAGGGATCACACCTTTGCTTCCCTCATACAAGACTTGTCCCTCTCACAACACGTTCCCTTTCCCATTCATTCTGCTGGCCATACTCTTGACCTCCTCTTGACCTGGTCCTCTTCCACGCTCACACTTCACAATTTGTCCTCCCTCCATCTTCCCTGGACTGATCACTTTTGCCTCACTGTCTCCTGCTTCCACTCGTAGCCATCCGCTTCGCCCTCTCCCTCTTCAACGCCTCCCCCCCTCCCGTGTCTCTCACGTACTATCACCCCGCTTACTATTCAGCAGTTTCACTCTGCAACTGAACTCTTGCCCTCTGACTTCTCTTCCCTCTCTCCCAACTCTCAGAGTTCCCTTTGGTCCTCTACCCTTTCTGCCGCACTTGATCATCTTGCCCCCTTGCGCCCTCGCCCAACAAATTACCGTTCTACTCAGCCCTGGTATCATGGCGGTCTTCATCTGCTTCGATCTCAGCTCCGCAGAGCCGAACGACTATGGCGGAAGGCCCCCTCCCCAGCCACTCTATCATCCTTCAAAGCTCACTACTCGCACTACCACTCCCAAGTTCATCTTGCCAAATGTACATACATTTCTGACGCCATCTCCAACAATCCTAATCAGACCCGCCACCTTTATTCCACGCTCAAGTCACTTACCTCTCTTCGCTCTGACACCTCCACCTTTACTCAGCCGTTCACTCCTCCCTCACTTCTGGCATCGTTTTTCAGCAACAAGATTTCTTCCCTAAGAGCATCTCTGCCTCTTTGTCCCCCTCCCATCCATTCTCCCCCCCTGTTGCATCCCCTCCTCCCACATCCCAACTCTCACACACATGGTCCTCCTTTTCTCTCACCACCACGATCGAACTCCACCAACTTATCTCCTCCTCTATCAAGACATTCTGTCCTCTTGACCCTATTCCCTCCTCCTGGCTACTCACCCCTTCTCTGTCACTCCTTCCCTATATACTCTCCATGCTTAACTCCAGCCTCTCCACAGGGACCTTCCCCCATTCTTGGAAGTACGCCCTGATTCGCCCCATCCTTAAAAAACTTTCTCTTGACCCTCTGGATCCTGCCCGTTATCGCCCAGTTTCCAATCTCCCCTTTCTTTCCAAACTCCTTGAAAAATTTTGGACAACTCTCTCACCACCTTGATTCCACCAACGTCCTCCACCCTCATCAATCCGGTTTCCGTCAGGGCCACAGCGTCGAAACTGTTCTCCTCGCCTTCACCAACGCACTGCATGTAGCTCACAATCATGGTGACATCTCGGTGGCGGTAGCCCTTGATCTCTCTGCTGCCTTCGATTTAGTTGACCACTCTCTTTCTTCTTCGCCTTCGGGAAGCAGGCCTATGTAGCACAGTCTATCGCTGGTTCCACTCCTTTCTCTCCTCTCGGTCCTGTGCAGTTCTTTCTTCCTCTCCCTCCATCCCTTCCTCTGATCCATTTCCTCTTCCCTGTGGGGTTCCCCAAGGTTCCGTCCTGGCCCCTCTCCTCTTTAATCTTTTCCTAGCTTCCCTCGCTCTACTGATACAACAATCTGGGATCTCCGCTTTCTACTATGCAGATGATATAGTTCTTCTTTTTCACACTTCCCCTACCCACCCTGACCTTTCTACACTTAATTCTTGCCTTTCTACTGTTGCTGACTGGCTGACCTGGAACTGCCTCCACCTCAATCTCACCAAGACCACTGCGATCTGGTTTCCTCATGGTAGCCCACCCCCCTCATTGGCCCCATCTTTCTCCTGTACTCCCATACCTTTGGTTTCTACCTTCCGCTACCTAGGCATACTCTTTGACTCCGATCTTACCTTTCAACCACATGTCTCTCACGTCACCAAGACCTCCTTCTTTTTCCTTTGCCAAATCCATGCGATTCGACCCTTTCTCTCTCCACCTGCTCTCGCTACTTTACTACTATCACTTGTTATGTCACGCGTCGATTTCTCTAACTCCATTCTCACCGGTCTCTCCAAAGCTCAACTGAACAGACTTCAGAGGATCCAAAACATGGCTGCCCGTCTCATCACTCACTCCTCCCCTCGAGATCACGTAACACCTCTTCTTCTCCACCTCCATTGGCTGCCCGTTTCCTTCCGCACACAGTTTAAACTGCTCACCCTTGTCCACAGGGCACTTCATACTAACACCCCACAATATTTGGCAGATCTTATCCACTTTCACATGCCCAGACATACCCCCCGTTCATTTCACCTTAACCGCCTTATACTTCCCCCCCCCCTCCCTTGCCCACCTCCAGTCCACCCGCTCCTCAGCTTTCTTTTTCGCAGGCCCTGCCCTCTGGAACTCCCTCCCCACTTCCCTTTGTTTAGAACCCCATCATACCAACTTTAAACGTGACCTAAAGACCCACCTACTTTCCTTGGCCTTTAATCTTCCCTCCCCTCTCATGTGAGTCTCTCCTTCTACGTTTACTGTCCTATTTTCCTCTTTTCTCCCCTATTCTGTCAAGGATTGTAAATTCTTTTTCCATTTTCCTGGCCTTGTGCCTCTCCTTTTTTTAAAATTATTATTTATTGTATTGTAAACCGCTCTGATTACCAAAGAAAGGCGGTCTATCAAGCAAAATAAACAGAAACAGAAACAGCTACCTCTGATCACATCAAGCAGCCCATTACTTGATCGTGAGTGGGCCATTCTCTGGCTGACCTGCATGCTCCAATCAGGGCTGGGGGAGGAGCCTTCCTACTGTTCATCAACTGCCACTATTAAGATCTGACTGCCTGCTTTAAACAGAAACAGCTGACTCTGATCACATCAAGCAGCCCATTACTCGATCATGAGTGGGCCATTCTCTGGCTGACCTGCCTGCTCCAATCAGGGCTGGGGGAGGAGACTTCCTACCGTTCATCAGCTGCCGCCATCAGGCGCACCCGCGCCTTGCGAGCTCGCACCTAAGGACCACGCCAAAGGGCCCTTTGGTGTGGTCCTTAGGCATGGGACGCTTTAGCGGGGCAAATCATACGGCTATTTCAGCAGAGTAAGCTATCAGCACATTACCGTAGGATAACCTTTTCGCCTTTTTTACGATTCAAATAGCTCTCACTTCCTTCTCACCAAATGATCTAATAGTAAGAGTCTTAAAATAGCAAATTGTGCCCACCTAAGTGTTTAAAAATCACCATCAGTCAGTAGGTACAGGAAAACTACCTGTCTCGATCTTTTATTTCAATTTACTACAGTTATTTAGTATCTGCAATCATACATGCAATGTATCAGTTCATTCTCTATTTTAATATGGTTTTCCTTACTCAACAAGCTATACCTAATAATTTAATTTTAAGCCCACTTAGACATATCCACACAGGCAATATTAAATTTAATAAAAATAAGATTCACACCTATAAAAACAAAAAATCAACCAAAAGTATTTCCCCCATAACTAAGCGTACCACAACTAATCCAATTCTTAATTCACCTATTAATTGCATTGTAATTAATGCAAGGCCAATAAGAAATAAGCCAAATACTATATATGATTATATAATAGACCAAAAGATTGACATCATGTGCATAACTGAAACCTGGCTAAAAGATACAGACCAAGTCATTTTAAACCAAATTACTCCTACCGATTTTGACGTGTTTAACTGTCATAGAGAACATAAAACAGGTGGTGGAACCCTAATCCTTGCAAGGAAAATCTTCAGATTTAAAACTGTCATAATGAACAACCCATCTGAAACAACTTCAATCGTGATATCAAATCACCATTTCAACATTTGTCTCACTTACAGACTACCTAATGCTACAAAAGACCACCTATCAACAATCCTTGAATTAATTTGTTCTTACACCTTTTTGCATAAACTACTAATTGCTTTAGGTGATTTCAACTTAGGCTCTTCACCTCCTAAAGAATCTCATGCTTTCTTAAAGGCTTTGGAATATTTAGATTATAAACAGGCAATTACTCAACCAACACATCAACATGGATCAATTCCAGATTTGATTTTCCATCCAAAGCAGCTTTTAACACTTAATCAAATCTCAACACTAAGAATAACTACAGTACCCTAGTCTGATCATTACATAATTTCTTTTACACTAAATCTAAAACTTCATTCCCAACAATTAGAAACCAGATATAAAATAAGAAAATTTAAAGTCTTTCATGCAGAAAACTTCCTTGCAGAAGTCATTCCTCACTTGCACCAAGAATGCAATGAACTAGACACTTCCATACAAAACTGGAATAAAATCATTTCTGATGCCTCTCTAGCTCCTAATAAAAATAAGACACAAATGCGCAGAAGAAACAGCGCACCATGGTATTCAAATGAAGTCAGAGACGCAAAACGCACACTAAGAAAATTAGAATATAAATGGAGACAAAATAAATCTCAGTACATAGAGTTCTTGTATAAGGTTAAGCAAATAGAATATAATAACATGATTAACAATCGCAAACAGCAATACCACACAAATTTAATTTTGAAGTCAGCTAATAAACCGAGGGAGTTATTCAGCATTGTGAAGCAACTCGCCAAAGTAAGTACTCCACATCATGACCACCAAATAGATCCTCAAGAATATGCAAATTATCTAATAAGCAAAAATGTGAATCAATCAAGAATTATTACATCCACACAATCTACTCAACTAATGGTAAAAACCTTCAATGATCCCAAACACTTTTGGACCGATTTTTCTTTACCGACAAAAAACAACATTGAAGATATAATAAGCACAATCAACACAACAACCTCTCCAGCCGATCCATGTCCAGTAGAGTGGATTAAAAGCACTAAGAAACAATTAAGCTCACATTTGATGAAATTTGTGGAAAATACTTTTAAGACAAGGTTATTTACCTGCTATTCTAAAAAAGCATCAATTCGACCAGTACGCAAAGGCAAATTATTAAGCACCTCTGACCCCAAGTCATATCGTCCGATTTCCAGTTTACCATTTATCTCGAAGGTTATAGAGAAAGTAGTTCAAAAACAATTGCAGGATCACATAGATTCATATGCACCATTGGATTTACACCAACATGGCTTCAAACCATTTCACAATGTTGAATGTCTACTTATTTCACTATTTAATAACCTCATAACCGGCCTGGACAAAAAAAATGTTTTTCTTTTAATATTTCTTGACATCTCAGCAGCATTTGACACCATATCTCATTCAATAATGCTCCAACGTCTGGAAGATATTGGCTTAAGTAACTACACCCTTAAATGGTTCACATCATACCTGAGTAATCGTACGCAAATAGTAAGATGTGGAGAAACAAATCCTTCAAATCCCCGTCACACAAGGTATACCACAAGGATCAGCTTTATAATCCATTCTTTTTAATATCTATATTCAACCCTTATGTCAAATTATTAAACAGCACAGAATAAATTACCATCTCTACGCTGACGACATTATGATCTATACTACAATCGACCAAAATTCTTTAGACACAGTAATAATTGATAAATGTTTGATTGACATGAACAACTGACTTGCAAATAATAATTTTAAAATAAATTCAGACAAAACCGAAGCACTATTAATCTCTAAATGTCAAAACCTAAAGGCTCCTAAAGAAATTAATATCCTATTATATCCTATTAATTTCCTATATCCTATTATAATGCCTCTATACCGTTCCATGGTGAGACCGCACCTTGAATATTGTGTGCAATTCTGGTCGCCGTATCTTAAAAAGGATATAGCATTATTAGAAAAGGTTCAGAGAAGAGCCACCAAAATGGTAAAGGGGATGGAAGGATACTCCTATGAAGAAAGGCTAAAAAGGTTAGGGCTCTTTAACCTGGAAAAGAGATGGCTGAGGGGAGATATGATAGAAGTCTATAAATTAATGAACGGAGTGGAACGGGTAAACGTAGATCGACTGTTTATGTTATCAGAATATAGAAAGACTAGGGGACATGCAATGAAGCTACAGGGTAAACTATTTAAGACTAATAAAAGAAAATATTTTTTCACTCAATATGTAATCAAACTCTGGAATTTGTTACCGGAGGATGTAGTAAAGGCTGTTAGTGTAGCTGGGTTTAAAAAAGGTTTGGACAAGTTCCTGGAGGAAAGGTCCATAAACCATTATTAAGAAGGGACCCAGGATATCAATGCTTGACCCAGTACAAGCATTGCAGAACCTGTGTCTTTTGGGGAAACTGCTAGGTACATATGACCTAGATTGGCCACTGTTGGAAACAGGATACTGGGCTTGATGGACCTTGGTCTGACCCAGTATGGCATATCTTATGTTCTTATATTCTTAAACAAATCCATAAAACTTAGTGAAGAAGTAAAGTACCTTGGCGTAACCCTAGATAAACATCTAAATTTAAAATCACATTTAAATAAAATTACAAATAAAGCTTGCCATCGTTTAAAAATCATTAGAAGACTTAAACCAATTTTGCATACAAATCATTTCCGAACAGTATGCCAAGCAGTTATTACACCTTTACTTGACTTTGGAAACATCCTTTATCAAGGTCTTCCCAAAAATACCATCCACCCCCTTCAAATGGTTCAAAACACCACTGCAAGAATTATAATGGGATCCACAAAATATGAACAAGTAACTCCCTTGCTTGAAGAACTTCATTGGCTTCCAATCACTGCAAGATCAAAGTACAAAAATCTGATTGATTTCTTTGACTGGGTGACCAGGGAGTTGGACCGAGGGAGAGCTCTAGATGTGGTATTTTTAGATTTCAGTAAAGCCTTTGACACTGTTCCTCACAGGCGACTTATAAACAAACCGAGCACCCTAGGGATGGACCCTTAAGTTACTGCTTGGATTAGAAATTGGTTGGGTGTGAGGCGACAAAGAGTATAAGTAAATGGAGCTCACTCTGAGAAGGATAACAGTGGTGTGCCCCAGGGATCTGTCCTTGGTCCGATTCTTCTTAACATCTTTGTTAGTGATATAGCAGAAGGGCTGTCGGGTAAGGTTTGCCTCTTTGCGGATGATACCAAAATCTGCAATAGAGTAGACACCCAGGAAGGTGTAGATAACATGAGGAGGGATCTAGCTAAGCATGAAGAATGGTCTAGAATTTGGCAGCTGAAATTTAATGTTAAAAAATGTAAGGTCATGCATTTGGGCTGCAGCAATCCAAGGGAGCAATATAGTATAGGGGGTGAAGTACTTTTGTCCACTAAAGAAGAGCGGGACCTAGGCGTGGTTGTGTCTGATGATCTTAAAGTAGCTAAACAGGTAGAAAAGGTGACGGCAAAAGCTAAAAGGATGCTTGGGTGCATACGGAGGGGAATGGCTAGCAGAAAAAAGGAGGTGATAATGCCTCTGTATAAGTCTTTGGTGTGACGTCATTTGGAGTATAGTGTGCAATTCTGGAGCCCGCTCCTTCAAAAGGATGTGAACAGGATGGAGTCAGTGCAGAGGGTGGCTACTAAAATGATAAGTGGCCTTCATTATAAAGCATATGAGGACAGACTGAAGGATCTTAATATGTACACCTTAGAGGAAAGGTGGGATAGAGGTGATATGATTGATTGATTGATTGATTGATGATCATTTTTAAAATTCTTCATGGACCATCAGCAGATATTCTAAAATCTATTATTTCTAAAGACAAAAGCTCAAGACCCAGACGTTCCCAAGCTACCAACAGACTTAATATCTATCTTAATTTTAATAAATCTAAACAAAAGACTTCTAAAAGGGCTTTTTCATTTATGGCACCAAAATTATGGAACTCTATTCCTGAGGAATTAAGATTTCAGACCGACATGAAAGACTTCCGTAAGTCCCTTAAGACATATCTATTCATCGAGGCTTATGGCAAACAATCTATCACATAAAAGTTCAAGATATTTTACTAACTGTTTCTACTCAATTTTGTTATGTTATAGTATAATATTTTAGTTTATATTTATATACTATTACAATGTACTGTAATTTATTGTAAATTAATATGATGTACTGTGATTTATTACAATGTCTTGTCTCTCTGTCCTCCATGCCCCAATGTAAACCCTTTTGTTGTCCTGTTAACCACTTTGATTGAAGGATAAGGTGGTATACAAAACTGATTAAATAAATAAATAAATGCTATGCTGGCTTTGGCTGTTGCCCTGGTGTACCCCGTTGCTGACACGCCCTATTGAACGTGCCTCCTCCTGACCCTGCACCATAACAATGGACATAGAGACAGGGGATGCTTTTCCTACTTTTCAGACAGCCCTTGATGTCTACCTGGTTTCCCCCTCTTATGAAAATAATGCTTGATCTTGGCCAGAGAGATGCTGGTGCTAATTCTAATGTAGTTATACTCAATCTCTTTTGGTCAGGTTACCGAACGATTGGTTTATCCCAAAAATTATTAAATATCGCTCATGTATCAGTAAAGTGGATTTTGTTTTTATTTCTATCTTTTTCTTATATATTTTATCTAACTTGAGGTCTCAGACTCTGCGGCTCTGCTATTGGGACTGAACGTCCGTTATTCTAGCAGTTTGCCCTTTTGCATCAATGACCTCACATTGAAAAGCACATATTCAGGTGACTATGTTATGTTCAACTTTTTTGTCTTTTAACAAAGACTACTTATCTTATATATGTTGCACCCGTCAATGTGAAACAAGGACAGTTTAAGAATCCCGACGCCCTCTATGGGTACCGCTCTCGCGTTTCAGATTGAAACTTTCTTCAGGGGATATTCCTCAAACTCATAGTCCTATAAGCTTTTCAACATTATCAAAACGCTGCTGCATGCGCGGCGTTTCATCTTTGAGTTGAAGAGAAAACCGATAACATATACATGAAATGCGGGCAGCAGCGTTTTGATAATGTTGAAAAGCTTATAGGACTATGAGTTTCAGGAATATCCCCTGAAGAAAGTTTCAATCTGAAACGCGAGAGCGGTACCCATAGAGGGCGTCGGGATTCTTAAACTGTCCTTGTTTCACATTGACGGGTGCAACATATATAAGATAAGTAGTCTTTGTTAAAAGACAAAAAAGTTGAACATAACATAGTCACCTGAATATGTGCTTTTCAATGTGAGGTCATTGATGCAAAAGGGCAAACTGCTAGAATAACGGACGTTCAGTCCCAATAGCAGAGCCGCAGAGTCTAAGACCTCAAGTTAGATAAAATATATAAGAAAAAGATAGAAATAAAAACAAAATCCACTTTACTGATACATGAGCGATATTTAATAATTTTTGGTGCTAATTCTAAGGCTATCACCGCTTTAATCACTGTTGCTAATGCTGGCCTCTTTGCTTTCAATATGCCTCTGTGCTCTCCCATGTCCAAGCCTCCCTCTTAAAAAGATGGACCTTCTGAAAAAACAGATCAGCAATGAGTAGGAGCTGGATATTTATATTTCTGCAATGCACACACAGTAGAGAAAGTGAACATTGACAGTCACTTTTGCCAGAAAAACAGTAGTGAACTGGTGATTATGCATCCATGGCCTACTCACTCAGGTTACTCTGAGCCTCTGAGGGGATCATTTGCCAACAAGTAGTGTGTGCTAATGCCATCAACATGTATTATCTATTACAGGCCTCTTAGTTATAAAATGGGCCCTGTAAAAGATAACAGGCCTGATATTAAAAGCAATGAACGTGGTTAGTAGGCCTACTAACCGCATTGATTGTGCTGACCAGGATATTCAGCGGCACTAACATTTGGTGCCACTGAATGTTTGCAGGGGCCTCCACTAGGCACCTAGCATTGGGGCCTTCTGGGGGTTGAGCGGGAGTAGCACCCGAGGACAACCAGGTAGTGGCAATGTTCAATCATTGCCCATTTATCCCTCAGCAGCAAAGGTTAGGCACAGCAAAGGCTGTCCTATCTTTCACCACCAAAGCTAACTGTGCAGTGGCTGAGTATCACTGTTATCCGGCTGACCCGGCTATTCAGTGCTGGTGGTCGGATATGGCCCTGGCATTGAATATCTCGTTTTTATGTTCAGCGGCGATGGCTAACTGCTTTAGAACGGCTAACCACCACTGCTGAATATCGGGCCCAACATGCATTAATGGTACTTGCATGCACTTTTAGAAAATGAACTCCTAAGTGTCTGCTGCAGTGCTGTTTTATGTATCACATGATTAGCTTTATACTGAAAGAATCTCTGCAAGACAGTGTATCTTTCCTAAAGACACATGCTGAAAGAGTCTGACGGGGACTGTGTCTGTTCTCACCTGCCCAAAAGAGTTCCTTGCATGCAAATAAGACTCAGAGCAAACTGGCAACTGTGTCAAATATATAATATCATGCAAAAAAATTTCAAAATAATGCCGTAGGTGAGACCGCACCTTGAATATTGTGTGCAGTTCTGGTCACCGTATCTTAAAAAGGATATAGCGATATTAGAAAAGGTTCAGAGAAGAGCCACCAAAATGGTAAAGGGGATGGAAGGATACTCCTATGAAGAAAGGCTAAAAAGGTTAGGGCTCTTTAACCTGGAAAAGAGATGGCTGAGGAGAGATATGATAGAAGTCTATAAATTAATGAACGGAGTGGAACGGGTAAACGTAGATAGATTGTTTACATTATCAGAATATAGAAAGATTAGGGGAGATGCAAAGAAACTACAGGGTAAACTATTTAAGACTAATAAAAGAAAATATTTTTTCACTCAATGTGTAATCAAACTCTGGAATTTCTTACCAGAGGATGTAGTAAAGGCTGTTAGTGTAGCTGGATTTAAAAAAGGTTTGGACAAGTTCCTGGAGGAAAGGTCCATAAACCATTATTAAGAAGGGACCCAGGATATCAATGCTTGACCCAGTACAAGCATTGTGGAACCTGTGTCTTTTGGGAAAACTTCTAGGTACGTATGACCTAGATTGGCCACTGTTGGAAACAGGATACTGGGCTTGATGGACCTTGGTCTGACCCAGTATGGCATATCTTATGTTCTTATGTTCTGTAAATGAAAACAAGTATGTAAATACTATTATAGAGGGAGAGAAAAAAGAAAAAGGTTTTATGTCCCTTCATTATAGATGAGCCCAAGAAATATCATTTGCAGTTATCGTACTTGTGAAATCTCCATATCACCATGAACATCAAACTGTTATTACCCTCTTGCACAGCAAATTTAGTTGCTCATTTCGACAGCAGTAGATCAATGCTTCAAATATAACTTTCCGTTCTAAGTCTAATTTGGCTACACTGCAGTCCCAGGAGATCAGCATAGTAGAATATCTTTCAAATAAAGATGTGCATCCTACCCTATCAAGGACACTTTCCAAAACCACAAATGATATAAATAGAAATGGAAAAAAAACAAAACTCTAGTGCATTGCATTTGGCTACAGCACCATTGGATGGAAAAACAATGAGAACATTAGTGCTTTCACGGCTTTTCCTCACACTGTACATTATTTGTTTCCTTTTACTCACGGTTAGCAGCTAATTGAAATACAGATATTTCAACCTCAATGTCCTGACAGCAGCTGGCCCTGAATGTTCAGATAGTTCGGTCAGAAGTAGCACGATCCAGATAGTGGCGCTGAAAACTGGCACTGTCTGATAAATCGGATAGATTTTTTTCTGTCCTACGTTCTGCAGATAGTTATCTGTCTAGTGTTGCTGAGAATCACCACTATCGCGATAAATGCCACCTCCGCCCCAGCTCTATCTCCAGACCTCCATGGCACTGTCTGGACATCACGGCTGAATATCCCTCTCAGAAGGACTTAGCACCTGCTAACCGGATACGTCCTTTTAAATACTGGGCCAATTATTTTTATAGTCATTTCTTTGAACCTTACTTAGGCTGTAGAATGACTGCATAGTTTACCTGTAAAAACATCAAGGGCTAAATTTAATAAAAAAATACTACCATGTTGCCACGCATTAACACGAATTAACACTGGTGTTTTTACTACGACGGGTCTTATTTTATGCATTGGGAACTTTTTCCTAATAGCGTACATTAACGGCATTAGCATCCACTAAAATGGTACTGAACTTTAGTAAAACTACCATAAACACAAAAGCAAATAAAACTAGAAGTAAAAATATTTTAGATTTATATTCTGATATTTATTTAAATATTCTGTATAACAATATAGAGATACATAAAGTAGACAGCTATGAGAAGAGGGTCAATGGAATGGTTGGGCAAGTTGGGCACCCAGCTAGAGGGCACTCCACACCCCTACAATTGTCAATTTGGCAGTAGCAAATGCAAAATTCTTTGTGGCCACATCCTAGGAAAGGGATTGGCTAGCTTGCAGGTTCAGCCATCCTCCTCTGGACCTCCCAGCTACCCAGAATGCCATTCATCCCAGTGACGTTCTTGTCCAATGTTTCAGGGTCAGTATAGTTTAATAATATTGTGAAGGCTAAAGGGGTCATTTTAGAAACCTTATTCATAATTTGGGCATCCAGAAACATTCAAGCAGACGTCCAAATCACAAAGACATCACCAGAGTCATTTTACAAACCATATTTGGAGACAATCCTAGTGCAGGGATGTCTAAATAAGCAGGAGGTATGGTAGAGGCATGTCCTGCGGAGCGACAGATGTCCCTGAATGATTTCAGAAACCTTGGGAAAGTCTGCAACCTCTTCCAACTTAAGGCCTGCTCCAGGCTCAAATAAGCATTGAGAAAGTGCTTTTTTGGGCTCTAAAACATCTGCAGGGTGTACAGAAGATGGCACTCCACTATCCTCAGTATGCTCCACAATTGTAATGTTATTTTTTGTGTAATTAATCAAAGTGTTTTATGTTTGCACCACTGCTAAACATCTCTTAGATGTCCCCGGTCTTGGATACTATTCTGGGGCTGTCTATATAGACGTTCCCATAGACATCCATCTCAGGTAGATCCACGTTTGTGAAGCCATGCCTGAACTTGGATGTGCCTAGCCTTTTTGGATATTCTGCCTTGGTTGTCCCAGTTTGCACTTGGACATCCTTTGTAAAATGTGTCTTCACGTGATTGAATCTAGGGAAAGAAGAACACAACTCTCACTACTAGGGCTACTACCCCTGCCAGTCATAAAGTGGTACTGAGGGACTGAAGATTACCTTCCCATCCTCATGTCTAGTGAAGTACTTATCTCACTTTTTGAGGATCAAAGTGGAAGTGAAAAGGTGACATAAAGAGAAAAAAATGGGAGAAGAAAATAATAATCAACAATTAAAGTGGAATTGCTTAATAAATATTTCTCTTCTAAATTCACAGATGAAGGGCCAGGAGCAGGACCTCAGAAAACACCACGAATAGGAAGAGAAGTGAGACAGATCTTGATTTTCAGAAGACTGTATGTGAGGAGCTAGCTAAACTAAAGGTAGCTAAGCGATTGGACCAGATGGGATATATCTGAGAGTACTGAAGGAACTTAGGGAAATTCTAACAGCTCCACTGTCTGACCTTTCAATGCTTCTTTAGAGTTGGAAATGGTCCAAGAGGACTGAAGAAGGGTGCATGTGGTCCCTCTGCACAAAAAAGGAAGTAAGACTGAGGGGAGATATGATAGAGGTCTATAAATTAATGAATGGAGTGTAATGGGTGAACATAGATTGATTGTTTACGCCATCAAAATAGAGAAAGACTAGGGGGCTTGCAATGAAGCTACAATGTAACCTATTTAAGACTAATAAGAGAAAGAGTAGTTACTCACCTGTAACAGGTGTTCTCCAGGAGCAGCAGGAATCAGTCCTCACATATGGGTGTCATCGGCGCCGATGAAGCCCCAGCGGAGCATTTCCCCAGCTTTCTATGAAAGCCTTTGGGAATGCAGGCACGCATGCGCGGTTCCCTTCCCGCCTAAAGGTGCCATCTTACCTCAGTCAAATGACATAGCTAAGAACAGCACACAAAAATGAAAAATAAACTATGTACAACTGCAACTCCAAGGGGAGGAGGGAGGGTTGTGAGGACTGATTCCTGCTGCTCCTGGGGAACACCTGTTACAGGTGAGTAACTACTCTTTCTCCAGAACCAAGCAGGAAGTCAGTCCTCACATATGGGTGACTCCCTAGCTCTGGGCTACCGAGGAAGCCAGGCTGAACAAGAGAACTCCCTCTAGTCTCAACAGTAAAGAAAGGCTTTTCAAGGACACAACCTCCACCGGTAGCCCAACAGAGGGCAGCAGGGCAGGAGTTGCCTAAACCTCAAAGAGATTTTGGAGTACTGCTTGGCCAAAAGCACTGTCCCTACGGGACTCCCTCTCCAGGCAGTAATGGGCCGTAAAGGTCTGGCTTGAAGACCAAGTTGCAGCCCTGCAGATGTCTACCAAGGGCACAGAGCGGAGATGAGCCACTGAGGCAGCCATTGCCCTGACTCGGTGGGCCGTAACCCGACCCTGCAAAGGAAGGTCAGCCGCCTTGTAAGTCCAGGTGATACAGTCAGCCACCCAGATGGACAAGGTACGCTTGGACACAGCCAACCCCAATTTATTGGGATCAAAGGAGACGAAGAGCTGAGTAGCCCTTCTATGCCCCTGCGTACGGTCAAGGTAAAAGGATAAGGCCCTCCTACAGTCCAGGGTATGCAGAACTGCTTCAGCCTGGCTGGCATGAGGCCTAGGGAAGAATGTTGGAAGAACCACCTCCTGATTGAGGTGGAAAGAGGAGACAATCTTTGGGAGGAACTTTGGATGAGTCCTGAGGACTACCCTGCTCCTATAAATCCTAGTGTAAGGCCTATCACAGACCAGGGCCTGAAGCTCACTCACTCGCCTGGCCGAGGTTAAGGCTATCAGGAAGAGTGTCTTCCAGGAGAGGAAGCATAGTGGACAAGTAGCCATCGGCTCAAAAGGTGGGCGAGTCAGTTGCTGCAAGACCACATTCAACTCCCACTCAGGGGCAGGAGGACGGATTGGAGGCCTGAGCAAAAGCAAGCCCCTGAGAAAGCGGGACACCAAGGGGTGAACCGACAGAGAATGTCCTTCCACCAGTGAGTGGTGAGCTGCTAGAGCTGAGAGGTGGACCCGAACAGAATTGGACTTAAGTCCCTGATTGGACAAGTGCAGTAAATACTGAAGCACTACTGGCACAGTACAGGAGAAAGGATCCTCTGTACGTAGCTGACACCACACAGAAAACCTTTTCCATTTGAGAGCTATCCTATCTATGAAAAGCAGTACCGCAAATATACATCTTAGAGAACACCAATACCTTTCCTACTGGGAAAACAGAACAAGTGGGACACGTAGAAACTCTACACAGGAACTGCATTCTAACAGAATATCACACCTTGGTCACTCACACAAAACAAAGACAGACCTTCACCAAATGTAAAATAAAAGGACCACAGATTAAAAATAAAAAGACAAAAATTAAACCAGGAATCCCAAGAAGTCAAACTCTGCTTTGATGGCAACATTGAAGAAATAAAAATAGAAATACATCTCCTCTTATACTGAATAAAAACACAAACATCAGCAAAGCACATTTCCTAAAGCTACTGTAACATATTCCAGTTAATAAATTCAAAATAAAATACTTTTATTTTTCCTTTGTCTGGACATTTTATTTTTTCAGTCACAGTGGCCCCAATCTTTCTTCTGCTATGCTGTTTTCTCTTAACCTTCTTTCCAGTGTCTGCTGTCCATTTTCCATTTCTCCTTGACCCTTCTGTCTTCTTCCATTCCCTCTCTATCTGTCCCTGATATAGTGATCTTTCCCTTTCAGCTCCTCCCTCCATGTCTTCCTTTATTCTCTTTATCCACTCAAATTTCACCATCTGTCCACTCCTCAGAGCCCACCATCTTTTGTCATCCCTCGTAGCTCAGTATCCCCGCTCTCTCTCTATCCCACCCCTTGCCACCAGTACAGTGTCTCCCCATCCCCTATGTCAGGAGTAGTTTCCTATGACAAAAGTAGATTTCTGAAGCTTGTCCTCTCTGTGCAACTTGCCTTTAAATGCTGACACTGCACTTACACACTGCATGCCCAGATTCTCAAATGATAACAAATCCAACTCCATTAACCTCATCTACAGAGCACCAAATGCTGTCTCTGATGAACTTTCAGACATCATTGACCTAGCCTGTAACCCAGAAGACCCCTCCAAACCAAACTGGTTATTAGGCGACTTTAATCTGGCTTCTACTCAACCTACCCTAGCCAAGTCTTTCTTAGAAGCAATGTCTGACCTCAACTACAAACAAGTAGTGGCTAATCCCACCCATCAAAGTGGGAATCTCTTGGACCTAATCTTTATCCCTCAACATGACATGATTATGATGAACAAAATTTATCTCTCTATTACCCCTGTCCCATGGTCTGACCATAACCTAATAACTTTTCAGATACCAGCATATCAACCCACAGACTACTGTCTAAACTCAACTGGATGCAAAAGATCTACAAGATTCAAGCAACTAGACAGTGATGACTTCAAAAACCATGCTCTCCCAAAGCTTGCCAAACTATCAGATAATCTCAATGATATTGTAAATAACTGGAACAATACCCTCTCCTCATACTCGCAACTCCCAGCCTTGATCAAAAAGTCAACATCTGACAACCGAGTTACTAAAAAACAATCTGCCCCATGGTTCTCACATGAACTACGTACCTCTCTCCTCCACCTCAGAAAGCTTGAGAGAAAATGTAGAAATACACGTAATTCCTCTGACCAAACCACCTACTTAGAACATCTTAAACAACATCATGAATCAATTTGGGCTAAGAGAAAAGAATACCATGCTGATATCCTCAGCCGCTCTCTGAATAAACCAAGAGACTTATTTAATCTAGTAAAGTCCTTTATCAATCAACCATCTCCGCCACAACAAGAAGGGATTCAGCCCCAAGCCTATGCGAACTACATCCAATCCAAATCAATAAAAACAAATACTACATCATTACATGAACCTGTCCAAACTTCCCTTCCGCAGTTTTCAATCACCAACCTCTCACCACCCTCTGTAAAAACCATAAATGAAGTTATTACCTCCATCAACACGACAACTTCACCATCTGACCCATGCCCAGCACACTGGATAAGATCTATGCGCACAGAACTCAGCCCTTTTATAGCTAACATAGCGAAGCTGTCATTTGAATCCGGTGTCTTCCCAGATGCTCTCAAACATACATACATCTGACCACTGCTGAAAAAAACCCAGCTTGACCCAAAGAAGGAGGACTCATACCGTCCAATCTCTAGTATCCCATTTCTAGCCAAAATTCTTCAGAAATTAACTCTCAGGCAGATACAACAGCATACAGACTCATTTTCCCCTTTAGATCCATGTCAACATGGATTCAGGGAAGCCCACGGTGTAGAAACTCTCCTAACAACATTAATCAATACACTTATCAATGGCATTGACAATCTGAAAAATGGCTTTGCTCTAATATTTCTTGATATAGCTGCTGCGTTCGATTCTGTGGATCACATACAACTACTAAAGCGACTTCATGAGAAGGGAATCAAGAACCGTGCTTGGGACTGGTGCAAATCCTACCTGGAAGGTAGATTACAACAAGTTCGTATTGGTAATGCTACTTCAAATCCCTTTCAGCAGACACAAGGGGGCATGTTTACTAAAAACCGCTAATTAGCGCGCCACAAAATAGCGCACTAAAAGCGGTATTTAAGAGCACTTAAATGCCCCGCAAACGTGCGATGAAGCCCCGCACACTTGCGCGTCACAGTAAGGGGTGCCTGCAAATGTCCGATAGAGGCGTGGAAAGGCTAACGGAGGGCGGAGGAAGGCCCCGGAGGGGCGGAGAGAAGGGGTTAATGGGCGGGGAAGGGGAGGGGAGAGGCGCCCCGCACATTATCGGGGCTGAATTTCCAAAAACAAATAGCGCGAGTGAATCACTCACGTTAGAATGCATTTAAAGGGAAGAGAAACCATTTCCGTCAGCAATGTACAGCAAAACCGGGGAAACCTGAAAAACGTGAGCAGTGTGATACATGTGCACAGCACAAAAGTGCAATTATAAATAGAAAATGACCACCACAAAAATATGAAAAATAGTAATTCAGTTGGGGAACAGTTATAGTGATGGGCAAAACTAGATAACACACCCAGGAAAGCTCCAAAAAAAAGAAATGATTTATGGAAAGGTGTACGGAGCGGAGACTCGTCCAAAAAACATTTCCCTTTTTCTGGAGCTGTCCTGGGAGTGTTATCTAGGGTTGCCCATTAATATCACTGTTGCCCAGCTTGGGTATATGTTTTCCCCCTTTGTTCCGTGGTCATTCCCGGGTTTTATTTGCACGTTTGTCACCACACAGGGTGAAGGAGCCCACAGTAAAAATGCATACAGCAGGGTTTGTGACTCCATCCTGCCAGGTTTACTACCTCCAGGGGCTGCACTGTCTCTGTGGCCATAGTGTGGTGCAGAGGACATAGCCATGACCTCTAGGACTAGAAGGCCAGAGGTTCAAATCCCAGCTGGGGCACTTGCCAGCCCAGTCCATATATTTTACCCACCACTAAACAAAGATAGAGCAGACACCCCTGTATTGCAGGGAACATAAGCATGGGGGAAACACCCATATGTTACCCAACACCGCACACACACCACAACAATGGGCATACCTACAGCCAAGTCCCCCAAATGCAGTCCCGTACTGCCACATTGCAATCAGGTCATCTGCTTTTTCTGAGAGAAGCTCATGCCAGCATGTTGGCGCACGAGTACATGTGGTGCAGGGGGCAGTGGCAGCTAGCCACAGAGGACAGAGGCCAAGCCATGTGCAGGCTGGCACAGTCCACTGCAACACAGGCCCTGCCGGATCCACAGGCATGGATGTTCCAGGGAATCCAGCCAATCTGTGGCTACAAGGTGGTGCAATGCACACAGACAGTGCATACAAGAACAGAAGGTCACAGGTTCAAAGCCCAGCTGGGGCTACCACCAATCCTTCCCACAGCTACACAGTGATAGTAAGGACAAACCTTTCGTGGCGAGGACATATGCAATGGTACTACGTCTATCTTTTACCCCACTGAGCACAGACACCATGTACAGGGGCAGTACCTAGAGCAGAATCTCCCAAATGCAGTCCTGGTGGGCCACACACCAGTCAGGGTCCATGCTGCCACTCATACAAATGTCTGTGCTGTATATCTATGCACCACCCCCATGGCATGTAGATGTAGCTCATGCATATTCATGAGGAACAGCAGGTAAACCCGATCAGTGTGATGCAAACCTGGACTGGAGTTGGGAATCTCTGCCGTAAAGCAGCAGCCAACAGGGGCAGACACACCCACACCCACAGGCCCCATTGGCCAATGTCTCCTGGAGAGGCAGAACATTGGACCCTGCGTGCATCTCCCAATACTAGCACCTGCATACCCTAGCAATGTCACCCTACACCTGAGGTATACGGTACACAACTCTGAGACGCTTGCTAGGAGTACTGGCAGATAGATATCCATATGTTACGCACATACTGCTAGTTGACCCCATCCGAACAATCTGTTCGGTGTTTGTGGTGCGTGCTCCAGCCCTTGCCTCTGACGGTGTTTACCACCCTAGGGAGTGACCCCCAGCAGTACTGCGTAGCATATCCATGCCTTGCCGTGCCCAGCACCGGTTTGGTGGGCAAGGCTAATTACCTCCTCAATAGTAGCACCATGATGGCATAGGTGTGGAATTTTGTGTCTGTCTATACAGTGGGTGTTGGCTGCATGCCCCTTCCACAGCCCACACTGCCAACACTGTTGCCAGTATTGGCCTGCCAATGTGCATAATGAGTAGCAAGGGACCATGGGTATATCTCAGACAGAGTGGACTGACCAGGATGCAGCTGCACAGGGCATAGGGCACTGGCAGGGGCATGGTAGTGCCCTGCCACCACCTACACAGACAGGGTGACCTCTGTATGTGCTGCTGGGGGATCACTCTCACCCTGAGTGTGCAGTGACGGCAGCATGGCTAGGCACCCCCATAGTGCTATATTATGATTCTCCCATGTGATATGTATGGGTGTCCTGTGGGGGCCTCTTCATGGACTTATCTGCCTGTGTGTGCTGCCACCCCAGTTGTGGGTGCATGCTTGTCCATCAGGACCAGCCAGCAGACTGTTCACAGCTGATATGTGTTGTGATGGAGTGCCGTGCAGTGGCTGATGGCTTGCTGCAGGTGAATATCAGATAGTGGTGGAGTGCATCTGTGAATATCCAGGCCTAATGTCTGTCTGATATTGTGTTATGGATGTGTGTGGAGCTGCTTGGACTGCCCTGTAGGGTGTCTGTTCCCTAGCAGGACTGGGGTTGATGGTCCACTCTACTGCCAGCGGGGTGGGGATCTGTTGAGGGGAAGCCCTGTTTTATCCACCTGGGGGGTCCATGGGGAGGGTCCCCACTAACTGAGCCAGACAGAGATCTCCAAAATGTTTATGCAGCACCTACCTATTCCACAGGTTATTGCTGCTTTGGAGCTCTGACATGGCTGGTGTTGTGGACCTGGTCCTGGGCGCAACATCTCACACTCAGGGTGAGCACAGTAACCGCACAATGTGATGGTGTTTAGCTACTCTTTGCCGTTTGTCCACCCACTCAGGACACCCTACCAGGCCGAGGTGCTGTCTGGGTGCACACGGACACTTCCCCCTACCAGGCCGGGGAGCTTTAGGGGTGCATTTCCCATCCTGTGTTCAGTCGTGGACAGCTGATTTGCATGTGCAGTGCATCATGGGTACGGGTGGTTCACAACAGCAGACTGTCAGTGAGGTGACGTACAGGCTATCTGCAGCTAGCCAGGGGCTGCTTACAGCTGTAGCCCAATGGTTACGTCACTGCCTGTGCAGCCAGATGTCATGGGTTCAAACCCACAGTGGGGTAATGTAATAGGGGTGTCCACAGATTTATTTTAATTTACTGTACATATGTTGCTGCCAGCAATACCACCCTCAGCGTACTGTACCCATAAGGTGCCTCTGAGGGTGCTTTATGGGGCGCCCTATAGGGCACGTTACGGTTGCCAGCCATATAGGGTGCACTATACATTATCCTGTGTCGCAACATACATGCTGCCCTATACGGGACATTCTAGGGTGCCTTGGCAGACGGTGCACTGTAACATGTGCCTTATGGGCCGCCTTATATTAATATGCTGTGAGAGTGCGTTTGCTAGTAGTTATCACAAAATAAAATTAAACAGCCTCCTACAGCACTCCACAACATATAACATACTGCCTCAGCTAGCCTTTTTCACTGGGCATTGTGAGGGATTGAACCCCTGGTCCCTGCACCATTGGTCAGTGTCTTAACCATTGTGCTGTGGCTGTGTCCCTTTGCTTTGGCATCAGCGCGCCACCTCCTGCTGCCCACAATTAGTGCGCCGCCTTGTGCCGCCCAAAATGAACAGTGCGCCGCCTTGTGCCGCCCAAAAAGAACAGTGCGCCGCCTTGTGCCGCCCAAAAAGAACAGTGCGCTGCCTTGTGCCGCCCAGATAGTACAGTGCGCCACCTTATGCCGTACAAAACGAACAGTGTGCCGCCTTATGCCGTCCAAAAGTACTTTGCCTCCTGAACCACTTTTACACATTCAAGGTGTTGCCTCAGCTGGCCTTTTTGTTGTGCACAATGGGGGATTGAACCTGTGACCCCTGCACCATTGGTTAGTGTGTTCACCATTGTGCTACAGCTCTGTTCTGATATGTGCTCAGCAGCGCCCCACTTAGCCTTCCCACGCGCTAATGTGGGCCCCGCAAATTAGCGCGACGCGCACACGTACGGTCGGGTTTTTTTCTTCTTTCTGCCTGAACCGCCCACTCCTTATATGGCACACGCACACTACCGCGGCCCCGCACGTTAGGAATGTTTAGTAAACATGCCCCAAGGTGTACCACAAGGCTCCTCCTTGTCTGCGCTGCTGTTCAACATCTATATGCAGCCAATCTGTGACATCGCACGCTCTTTTGGTATATCCTGCCTTATGTATGCGGATGATGTGCTATTATTCTCACCGATATCTGTATCATACCCAAACTATACAGTGCTAATCAACTGTTTTAATTCAATAACTGATTGGCTTCTCTCTCAAAACCTCCATATTAACTTTAAAAAAACAGAGGTTCTAATAATCACAAGGAATAAATCTTTCTCCCTTCCATCAATTCTAAAAGTCAGAGATGCTGGTCTCCCAGTCAAATCAAATATTCGATATCTAGGAGTAATTCTGGATCAAAGATTAGACTTCAAGGAACATATAAAACGCACTGTAAAGGCCGTTTACTTCAAGATAAAAACCCTTCGTCATCTGAGACCTATGATGAAGTCTGACTTCCGCACCATCTTTCAAGCTCTAGTCACGCCGCACTTTGATTATGCTAACATAATACTCCATGGCTTACCAAATATAACTATTAATCCTCTACAATTAGCCATGAACGCAGCTGCTCGTGTCCTCTGCAGATCATCAAAGTGTGAACATATTTCCCCCATTCTAGAGAAGCTTCAGTGGTTACCAATAAACTGTAGAATCCAATATAAGGCCATCCTTACCACCTTTAGGGCCTTCAATAATATTTCTCCAGATTCCATCTCTGATCTCATCATACACACAACAAATAACAGGTCCAGGAGATCTCCAGCTGTTGACACACTACTTATACCAAAAGTTTCCTTAAAAGCTAATCAATCATCCATCAATAGGGCTTTTTCGAATTATGCTCCTAGATGTTGGAACAAACTCCCTCCCAATATCAGAGCAATTAAAGACATCAAACAATTCAAAAAAGCCCTTAAACACCACCTTTTCATCGCACACGTCAAACACCTAAACATCCCTTCCCCTCCCCATCCTTTTAACCTCATACCTACCCTAACTAACTGTATAGATTTTATATATCTCCAACATGTATTTTCTAGAAATATAAATGATTTCCCTGTTTACTTCCATGTTAATTTTCCTGTTACTTGTAATAGGTCTGTTATATCTGACCAATTGTTGTATTGTTTCAATGTAAACCGCACTGATGACAAATAGCGCAGTATATAAGAAAATTAAATAAATAAAATAAATAAAAATAACATCTCCCATCATCAACTAGTACAAAAGGTTTCCATAGATTCAAAGCCTATTGCATTTCTTAGAGCTTTCTCCAGTAAAAAGAACTAGCTAACACTTTCAGTGTTAAGACTTCATCTCTTGGTAGACAGGCCAAGCAAACAAACGGGCTACATCTGATTCATCATCATCCCTGAGATGAATCCCCATGGAGATCTGCCATGCTCCCTCACACAGTGCATCCAAAGCTTGCATGCTGTCAGTGGCGATTTTCCCCTGTGTGAGTGTGTCATGTGGAGTGTCGGGGGCTGCATGTGTGCGTGTCCATCATGGGGTGCGTCAGGGGCTATGTGCGTGTGCGCGTCTATCATGGTGAGTATCACAGGCTGTGTGTGTGTGTGTGTGTCTCTCCCTCTCTCTCTCATGACTCCCCCCCCCCCAGGCTTCCTCCAGGCTGTTTCTCACTCTCTCATGACACACCCCCAGGCTTCCCCCAGTCTCTTTTTCTCTCTCTTTCTCATACCCCCCCCCTTTCTGCCTGTCTCTTGTCATCTAACCCAAGAGACTTCTCTCTCTCTCATAACCCCCCAGCATTATTCTCTCTCTCCTACCCCGCCACTGCTGCTGCTTTCATTGATTACCCCATGCTGTAGGAGGCCACAGTTGAGCAGTTGCCTGTACCGCAATCAGGCAGCAGACAGCAACTTACAGATATTATAAATCAGCATGGGGCTTTAAAGTCCATGGACAGTGGAGCCATACAGGACAGGAAGTTCATGCTTTTTGCACTGCTCCACCACTTAGAGAGCCGATTGCTTAGCAAATGCCAAAATGCTCCAGAAAATCATTACAGAGCTTTAGAGCCCATGCACACACCACACTTCTGACATGCAGTGTGCGCATGGACTTCAAAGCCCCATGCTAATTTATAATACCCGTAAGTTGCTGTTTGCTGCCCATTGTCATGCCGCCTGTGGATCACTGCTTGCGTTCTCCATACCAGGGCCTGTTTGGCTCACTGTGCTGACCATGCCGCCCCCAAGGCTGCTGTCCTATGTGCATGCACGGTTTGCAGAGCAGATTGCGCCAGCCCTGTGTATCTTGCATATGCATCTAAATCGGAAACAACTGCTCTACAGAGCAGAACTGATCAGGGACCATTGTGCAAATATGGGGGCAGTCCCTAAAAATCGAGGACATCTGGTAACCCTAGGTTAGGCTCTTTAAAGGCTGAGCTAACTTTTGCTGCAGAAGCTAGCTGGGTAATGGTTGAATATCGCCACTGTCCGGTTAGCTTCATCGCTATCTATCGGACTTGAATATCACAGGTCTGCAAAAAAAATTTTTTCGAGAGCTGTTTTGGTTATTCCACATAATCTTTATGTTTTTTGGTGCGCTGAATCCGAAAATGACCTCCATTTTGTCATAGGACATCACGTTTCCTGACAATTTATGTAACTATGTTAAATAAGGCAATACCTCAAAATAAATGGAAATAGACTTATAAAATTAAAGTTTTATTACAATATTTTCATGAAAATCCTTTTTTTAAACTGAAATGAGCTCACCTACACACACTAAACTCGATTCTTCTTCCTTGTGAGGCTCCTCTTGGTGCATTTACGCTTGTGAGTAGCATCTGGAATGTCTCTCTGAAGCATCCAACAGTAGTCTGCCATCATTGTAATTCTCCATTTTCCCTGGTATCTCCTTTCCATCTCTTTAATGTCTTGGTGGAATCGTTCACCTTGTTCCTCACTCACAGCTCCCAAATTTTCAGGAAAGTAGTCAAGGTGGGACTGGAGGAAATGCACTTTCAAACTCATCAGGCAACCTAAAGCTTGAAATGCTTTCAGCATTCGTCCAACGATCTTTTTGTAGTGAGGATCTTTGTTATTGCCTAAAAATTTCTGTACGACTTCTTTAAATGCAATACACCCTTCTTTTTGAGGATCCGTCATGGTATTGACAAACTCTTGATCAACTATAAGCCTTCTAATGTCTGGTCCTTCAATTTTGCCTCCAACAGGTCTGGAAACTTGGTGACCAAGTATTTGAAGCATTCTCCATCTCTTGGAAGTGATTTTACGAATTGCTTCATCAATCCAAATTTTATGTGAAGAGGTGTAGAAGAACTTTATGGGAAGGTACCAAAGTTTCTCGGAGGACATTTTTTTCACCGATTGTTAGCACCCTCGGCTGCCAACTCTTCTTGGTCCAGTGATTTTGTCGGTCTCGACTGTCCCATAGACACAGAAAACAAGGATATTTGGTATACCCAGCTTGTTGCCCGAGCAGCATGCACAAGACCTTCAAGTCCCCACACACTTGCCAACCATGGTCTTCATATTTAAGTTTACGAAGAACCAATTCCAAGTTCTCGTAGGTTTCCTTCAAGTGTACGGAATGATCTGCAGGTATGGAAGCGTAAAAACCGTTGTGGAGTAAAACTGCTTTGAGACTTCTTTTTGAAGAATCTATAAAAAGACGCCATTGCTCTGAATCATATTGGATTTTACATTGACCCATCAGACCTTCGACATCGATGCAATAAACCAACTTGTCTTCCTGGGCGAAGTAAGGAACGAACTCCTTTTCACGATGTCTGAACCATGAAGATGACACTCCTGGCAACAATAAATTCCTGCTTTTCAGCCTTGATCCGAGTAACTCAGCGGTATCGTTGGGAAGATTCAAGTCTCTTACCAAATCCTTCATCTCCTCCTGAGAAAACAATTTTGGTCTTGTATCATCTTCAAAGTCAAAACTTGATTCGTCATCTGGTTCAGGTATGACTTCACCTTCATCGGAGCTAGGTATCTCTTCCAAGGTAGCAGGGAGCTTGGGTACTGGTATATCTGTGCCATGGGGGATGGGGCGAATTGCCGCGTGAAGATTGGGGTATGAAATGGAATGCTTCCATTTGGAATTAAACCCTTTCACATCGCATGAACAAAAGTAACAGTCGTCACTATGGTTCTTTTGCTCTCGCCATACCATAGGAATCCCATAACAGAAAGATTTTTTCTTACCCTTGAACCAGTTTCGGAGGTCCTCAACACACCATTTGCACACTTTATGAGGCGCCCAGACTTTATCTTGATCTCCAATTTTTAGTCCAAAGTATGCAATGTATACTTTTTTCACAAAGTCTGTAATATTCTGCTGTTGCTTCAACACTGTATATTCACCACAGATGAAACAGAAACTGTCTGGCAAATTAATACACTTTTGCGGAGCCATAACATAACGGTTGAAGAATGACGAGCTGACATGAATTGCGATGAAAAAGTGTGAACAGCCTAGAACCAAGAACCTGAAGATGATTCGTGCACAAGTGTGGCATGCAGGAGAGAGCAGCTCTGTGTCTGTACACGAGACGTCACAGTGCTGGCCACGCCCCCCTGCACTGTCCGGAGCTGCTGCTATCTGCCCTGTGTCTCCCTCCCACTGGATTCTTCAGGAAAGATTAACCCCTTCTACCATTAGAAGCACGGACTTAAAACTTGCTTAGCTTATGTATATATTGCTGACCATCAGATTTACAGTGCTATAATTTTATATCTTAAATGCACTTATGTGAATTAATTAATAGTAATTTGAAAAAATTTGATAAATTTGAAGACAATTTTGCATGTTGTGGCAAATCATGATGTCTAGGAGTTTTTTCAATATTTTATTTGTTTTCAGCACACCAAAATACATGGAAATTAGATGAAAATAATCAAACAGCTTTTTAGTAGCAGACCTGTGTATTCTATGCTGGTGGCCGGATATGACTTCAGCATTGAATATCCAAGTCTACAGTTCAGTGGTGGTGGCTAACTGCTTTAGCAGCACTAGGTACCACTGCTGAATATCGGGCCCTACATATATGTTTCATTTTCTTTGCCGTTGTTTCTACTGTGAAAGTTACTGACTGAATTGTACTGCTTTCTTATAGGCTGCAAGAAATAACTGTTGTCACGGGCAGGGCTAGATTAACACACTAGCAAGCTAGGAACATATCTGGGTTCAAAGGTTTAGAGAGGTGCCTTCAGATGTGCTCAGCACATGAGAGGTTAGGACTGACAATTGTTTTGCTTTTTCATAATTATACTGATTTTTACATTAATGATTGGAAGCTAGAAGGAATGCTAACATGTCTGGACATTTTTTCAGAATTTAAAACCTCTCTCTGCAGGACTCTGATCCTCCACTCTGTGTGAGTGAGCCTGTCCTTCCTGCACAATGTAACTAACAACAGAG
Organism: Ichthyophis bannanicus; assembly: GCA_033557465.1. Lineage (NCBI taxonomy): Eukaryota > Metazoa > Chordata > Amphibia > Gymnophiona > Ichthyophiidae > Ichthyophis > Ichthyophis bannanicus. Next base: position 649,420,790 of record CM066032.1, read on the forward strand.
TCTATGAGTAGGGTCCAGCCAATGGGAAGACTATGGGAGTGAAGTACTGGGATGCTGTTCTGGTCACAGAAAGGGAGGAGATAAGCTGTTCTTGTGCTGTACAAGTCTAGTTTCTGAATGTGGTGGGAGATGAAAGAGAAATGAAACATAGAAACATAGAAACATGATGACAGAAAAAGACCACAAGGCCCATCTAGTCTGTCCTTCCATAACAACAACTACAACAGTCCACTTTTTACCTTTAGAGATCCTCTGTGTTGGTCCCATGCTTTTTTGAATTCAGTTACTGTCCTCATCTCTACCACCTCCACTGGGAGACTATTCCACGGATCCACTACTCTTTCCGTAAAGAAATATTTCCGCATATCACTCCTGAATCTATCTCCCTTCACACTCATCTCATGTCCCCTCGTCGCAGAACTTGCTTTCAATTGAAAGAAGCTCTCTCCCTGAACATTTATGCCACGGAGGTATTTAAACATCTCAATCATATCACCTCTATCCCGCCTTTCCTCTAAGGTGTACATATTAAGATCCTTAAGTCTGTCCTCATATGCTTTATAATGAAGACTACTAATCATCTTAGTAGCAACCCTCTGCACCGACTCCATCCTGTTCACATCCTTTTGAAGGTGCGGTCTCCAGAATTGCACACCATACTCCAAATGAGGTCGCACCAAAGACTTATACAGAGGCATTATCACCTCCTTTTTTCTGCTAGCCATTCCTCTCCGTATGCACCCAAGCATCCTTCTAGCTTTTGCCGTCGCCTTTTCTACCTGTTTAGCTACTTTAAGATCATCAGACACAACTACGCCTAGGTCCCGCTCTTCTTTAGTGGACAAAAGTACTTCACCTCCTATGCTGTATTGCTCCCTTGGATTGCTGCAGCCCAAATGCATGACCTTACATTTTTTAACATTAAATCCCAGCTGCCAAATTCTAGACCATTCTTCAAGCTTAGCTAGATCCCTCCTCATGTTATCTACACCTTCCTGGGTGTCTACTTTATTGCAGATTTTGGTATCATCCGCAAAGAGGCAAACCTTACCAGACAGCCCTTCCGCTATATCACTAACAAAGATGTTAAAAAGAATCGGACCAAGGACAGATCCCTGGGGCACACCACTGGTAACATCCTTCTCCTCAGAGTGAGCTCCATTTACTTGTACTCTTTGTCGCCTCCCACCCAACCAATTTCTAACCCAAGCAGTAACTTTAGGGTCCATCCCTAGGGTGCTCAGTTTGTTTATAAGTCGCCTGTGAGGAACAGTGTCAAAGGCTTTACTGAAATCTAAATACACCACATCTAGAGCTCTCCCTCGGTCCAACTCCCTGGTCACCCAGTCAAAGAAATCAATCAGATTTGTCTGACAAGACCTGCCTCTGGTGAATCCATGCTGCCTCGGATCCTGTAATCCGCTGGACTCCAGAAACCTCACTATTTTCTCTTTCAACAGCGTTTCCATTAATTTACTCACCACCGAAGTTAAACTAACCGGCCTGTAGTTTTCAACCACATCCTTACTTCCGCTTTTGTGTAAAGGCACCACATGAGCCTCTCTCCAGTCCTTTGGCACCACTCCCGACTCCAACGAGGCATTGAAAAGGTCAGTCAGTGGAGTTGCTAGAATGTCCCCAAGTTCCCTCAGTATTCTAGGGTGTATCCCATCCGGTCCCATCGCTTTGTCTACTTTAAGTTGAGCTAGTTTCTCACGAACACAGTCTTCTGAAAATTGTTCAAGATGTCCCTCGCTTCTGTTATTTGTGGGTGTTTTCTGAAGCTCCTACCCACAAAAAAAATGCCTTAATGCCTTTCTGTAGGAAAAAGCAGTTCAAGCTGCAGTATATTATTAATTAATTTATTTATTTATCTGCATTTATATACCACCTTTCACTGGGTTAAGGAGGTATATTAATATCGATTCACAGTAACATATCAATTACACAGCTGTAGCTGTCAAACAGCCCTCCCCTAATCTCCTCACAGATATAAATAAACATACACATGCTTATGCAAGCATTCACACACACATGCAAAGCATGCAGATACACATGAATACATACATGGACAGACATACCAACCCACAAAGATACACACACACACATATATATTGTGGTAAGGCAGGTGCAGCACAGACCCGGGAAAGAGAAATAAAAAGAGACTTTTTCTGCTGAGAGGGGGATGGGCTCACCTAAGCACAGGTCCCAAAATGAAAGTAATACTGAAACACACAATTGCAAGGCTAGCCTGAAGCCACACCCAGTCTCCAGGGCAACAGCAGGGAGAGATAGGGTGGGGCCAGAAAGGGAAGCACGCTGGCAAACATTTAAACACAGTCAGTCAGCAAGTGAGGGGAGAAGCCAAAGGAGCTGGCTGGAGGAGTGGCAGAGCCTGAGGGAATGGCAGAGCCAGAGGGAAAGCCAGAATAGTTGTTGGGGAATTCAACAACGGAACGAGAAGCCAGAGAAAAGAGCAGGAAGAAGCTTAAGGGAGTTAACAGGATTGTAACTCTGACTCAAAGGCAAGCAGCCCAGGTTCTAAGCAAGGAACGGTGCCTGTTAAAAGCCTGCTAGGAAGAATGCTTCTACAAACAAGGTAAAGCAGACAGTACCTTTAAAATGCTTCACTAAAGGGAAGGAGGTCTGTAGCCATTAAAGAGATATTATGAAGAAAGCCCAAGAAGTAGTATTCTGAGTAATTGCTACTGAGAAAGGCTGGAAAGACAGAAGTCTCATCTTTTAAAGAATAGTACTTGTGCTAGGGAAGTGTTTTAAACAGCAGTTTAATTCCCATGCTAAGAAGCAGAGAATGTTTTAAGCTTACCTGAAACAGCTGGAAAAAGCTGACAAGGTTAGCTGGACTTTACTCATAACAGTGACTTTCAACTGTGTTTTGTTTGACTGAAAAGGGAAACTTATTTTGGTTGCAAAGACTGAAAGAAACTGCTTTGTCATAGCACTGCTGAGATACCTTTATAAAGAAGCATTTTTGTTGGAGAAAATATCCTCACTTTCTGTTCATGGTTTGGAACCTTCTGCCAAGGTCCAATTGCAAAGCTTGATGATTAAAACAAAATTTAAAAATAAATTTTCCTGTGTTGGCCTATTTCCACTTGGATTGCTTTAACTGCCCCACAACTACACAATTAAGGGCCTCAGCTACCAGGCTGAAGCAAGACACAAGTTAATATGGCCCGCCGCCCCTACTAGGCAACCGCCTAGTATGGGTGCCGGCCCACAATATACACAAACAAAAACCAGATATCATACAAAACAGGAAGAGGGAGACACACACCCGCCCACCCCATGCATTTCCCATTTCCACATTTCTATCCTCTGTAGTCAACATCGTCCTTTCACTCATGTCCTTGATAACCCACCCTAATGGCCTATCCCACATGATCCCACCATGCACAGCAGTGCCCCTCTCTCTCTCTCCTCCGCTTCAGCCCAACCTGTAGCCTAACATTTCCCTCCTCTCACCCCTTTTCCTGCAACAGCTCAGCATATGTCTTCTCCCTTCCTCCCAATTGTACAGTATCTACACTCTCCCCTAAACTGCTATTCCAACATTACAGCATCTGCCCTGCCCCCCTCCCCTCCCCTCCAGGGACTGCATCTGCTCTCTCCCCCTTCACCCCAACAATGCAGTAGTTGCTTTCTCCCTTTCACCCTCCTAAGTACTTCTCCCATCTACCCTTGCTGTGCAGTTGGAGGGAGTGGTGGAGGATACCTGCCTTCTCTCCTAATCTGCCATCCCAATAGTGTACATCTGCCTTCTCCCTCCCTAAATACAGCTTCTGCCCTCTCCTCTTCTTTATCATTCGATCAATGCAGTAGCTGTCTTCTCTTTTCCACCCTCCTAAGTGCTGCATCTGCCCTCTCCCCTAACCTGCCACTCTGACAGTGCACTGAATTCTCCCTTCCACCCTACCTCCCCAAGTAAATCATTTGCCCTATTCTAGACATCAGAAAGCACAGCAGCACAAAGCTAAGCAGCGGAAGACCCGGCTATACTAGCCGCAACATTCTTCTTCAGTTTATTCAAAGCCGCACTCCTTCCCGGGGTCGCAGCAGAGCACACCGAAACTGAAATCATACTCAATGCCTTAGGCTGAAATTTGGCAGCTGAGGTTTAGGATTAAAAAATGCAGGGTCATGCATTTGGGTTACAGCATTCCAAGGGAGCGATATAATATAGGGGGTGAAGTACTTTTGTCCACTAAAGAAGAGCGGGACCCAGGCGTGATTGTGTCAGATGATCTTAAAGTAGCTAAACAGGTAGAAAAGGCGACAGCAAAAGCTAGAAAGATGCTTGGGTGCATAGGGAGAGGAGTGGCCAGCAGAAGAAAGGAGGTGATAGTGCCTCTGTATAAGTCTTTGGTGCAACCTCATTTGGAGTATTGTGTGCAATTCTGGAGACCGCACCTTCAAAAGGATATAAACAGGTTGGAGTCAGTACAGAGGGTTGCTACTAAAATGGTTAGTGGGCTTTGTTATAAAGCATATGAGGACAGACTTAAGGATGTTAATATGTACACTTTAGAGGAAAGGCGGGATAGAGGTGATATGATTGAGACATTTAAATACCTCCGTGGCATAAATGCACGGGGAGAGCCTCGTTTGATTGAAAGCAAGCTCTGCTATGAGGGGACATAGGATGAGGGTGAAAGGGGGATAGACTCAGGAGTAATATGCAGAAATATTTCTTTATGGAAAGAGTGGTAGTTGCATGGAATAGTCTCCCAGTGGAGGTGGTAGAAATAAGGACAGTATCTGAATTCAAAAAAGCATGGGACAAACACAGAGGATCTCTAAAGGAAAAAAGGTAACTATTGTAGCGGTTGATATGGAAGGGCAGGCTAGATGTGGTCTTTTTTCTGCCATCATGTTTCTATGTTTCTAAATGCCTTTAGCTGTTGAGACCCTGGGAAGAAACACGGCTTTGAGTAAACTGAAGAAGCATGTGTGGCCTGTATAGCCCAGTCTTCTGCTGCCAACATTATGCTGCTACACTTTCCACTTCCTCCACCTTCCTAGAACTGCTGCCCTATTTGTGCTAGCTCCGCGGCACACTAGCTAGTGTTTCGCGACACACCATGTGGCGACACACTGGTTGAAAATAACTGCATTAGAGTCATGTATACAGCTTAGTGCACAGTTCCCTAATGCATGCATTCAAAAAATGTTTGCAACCAATGCAGCAACTAAATCATATGCAAAACTGTTTGCATACAAATGCACATAAAGATAAGACTGCATACTGGTCACCATGGAAACATGCACAAATAAGTATGCACTATCAGCAGAAATCAATATTTTGTGCACCAAAAATTATATTGCCACCTAGATATTGTATTTGCATACATATGTCACCCCCTTTTCTTTGTGGTCAAGCTGATGCTGTGGAGCTGCTAGACAGAACAAGGGAGCACATCAGATTCAAGAACGTTTGGCCCTAGTTTCTCTGTGATTATCAGGATTCAGACAAGAGGAGAGATTTTCCTTTAGTGGTAGCTAATATTTAATGTATAGGCACTTGACACACACTCATTCACCCTTCTCAAAAATTAGAGTCCAGGCCAGAAGTCTGTGTTCTGAACCAAGGGTTTACTTAAACTTCAGGTCACTGATTAACAATTTTAACTTTGAACAAAATTACAGCCTTATAACTCAATTATATTACAGTGTTTAAGATTCCACTAGTGGGGTATGGGAGTAATTTACTCTGATCTTTGTTGCTATCTGCAGTCTTCTGAATAAAGTTTACCTCAGTTGCACACTTTTCCCTTAGAATGCCCACAGCTTAAATTAAGTAATTACTTATGGGTATGTCTACTAAACTGAGCTATCTGTTATTCAATGGGATCTAGTTGCAAGATAGCCTGGGTTAACAGTTAGCCCGGTTTATTAAACATACCCCTTAGTGTTTTTCCTCCTTTTTTCTACAATCAAAGCACTTGAGGGTCAACTGGCCTTCTGCTTCCTAAAAGGATTCACTTCCTCTTACTTAGGTAATTTGAAGATTCAGTTCCTGCTGGAACATCCATTTTCAGACTGAGCACCTTCCTGCGCTTGTGCAGTAGCTTCAAGCCTTTTTCCCTCCTTGTGCTGGTTGGAGTAGCTTGTGAAGATCTTCTTCCTGAGTGGAGGGAGTACTCTGGCAGGGTGTCAGAGGCACTTGTCCCCAAAGGCAAACAACCACTCACATGCATATGGTGAAATAGCCTGAGGGCCAAACCTTTGGTTGAGATTTTTATAATCTAGGGACTGTTTCTTTCTTAGGAGAGTCCCTCTCAGTCCAAATATGACTGGCAGAGGGGAAACTCCCCTGATCGGGAAGTTACCATAATTTCCACAAACTATTCACTCTAATTAGTAGAGCCGCTAGATGGTGCTACTGCTCTCAGTGTATCAATCTATGGGTCTCTACCTCATATTTGGTACAAATGACCTTTGTCAGTCATCTAAGTCAGCGTTTTTCAACCACTGTGCCACGGCACACTAGTGTGCCGTGAGATATTGTCTGGTGTGCCGTGGGAAAAATTCAAATTTCATCCATAACATGTGGCCTCGGCTCACAAATTAGGGTTGCCAACCGGCCGGTTTTCAGCCGGCCTGGCCGGTTTTTCCATGGCCAGGCCGGCTGCCAGCACAGTTGTAAAACCAGCCATTGAAAAGCCGGTTTTTTGCTCTGGCCGCAAGATCGGGAGCGGCCAGAGCAAAAAACCGGCTTTTGTGCCGAAGTCCGCGGCGCGAACGCAATCGCGATTCCCTATAGCAGTGCAGCCGCTGGTTCTGCTTTGTACAGAGCAGCGGCTGCACTACACTTACATTGAAAAGTAAAGAGAAACTGTGTCAGGAGCCCTCCGGTCATCGCAGAGCCCGAGGAAGTGATGTCATGGGGGCGGGCTCCTCACAGGCTGTCTTTCCTTTTCAAATTAACTTTAGCTGCAATAAAGTTAATTTGAAAAGGAAAGACAGCCTGTGAGGAGCCCGCCCCCATGACATCACTTCCTCGGGCTCTGCGATGACCGGAGGGCTCCTGACACAGTTTCTCTTTACTTTTCAATGTAAGTGTAGTGCAGCCGCTGCTCTGTACAAAGCAGAATCAGAGGCTTGGGCAGAGGGGGGGTGTGTGTGTGAGTGAACTAGCAAGGGGGGGGGAGTGTGAGTGAACCAGCAAGGGGGGGGGGGAGTGTGAGTGAACCAGCAGTGGAGGGGGGGTGGTGTGAGTGAACCAGCAGGGGAGGGGGGGTAAGTGAGTGAGTGACCCAGCAGGAGGGGTGAGTAAGTGACAGGGGGGTGGGTGAGTGAACCAGCAGTGGAGGGGGGGGGGGTGGTGTGAGTGAACCAGCAGGGGAGGGGGGTTGGTGTGAACCAGCAGGGGAGGGGGGTTGGTGTGAGTGTTTGATTCCTATTCAAGAGAATTACTTTATATATAGTCAATATAGGCACAGAGGTAAATTTTTTTAACATTTTCTAATGGTGGTGTGCCTCGTGATTTTTTTCATGAAAAAAGTGTGCCTTTGCACAAAAAAGGTTGAAAAACACTGATCTAAGTGACAGGTAACAGGGACACAGCCAATCCCCTGGTTGGATCATTATGGGGTAATTTTACAATCCAGACTGAGCTTCTATCAGAATCCATTATTATTGGAGGGACAAAGGGTATTTATCCAGAGACAGGATTAATGCAGAGGAATTTGGCAGGGTTGATGCTTCAACCTCTGGTTTTGAAGGCAGATGAGTTGTTAGAGATTTGGGTGGAGGAATGAACATCTAACACTGGTAAGATATTAGATGATATTGCCTGTTTAAATCACATATGATTCAGGTATGTAAATCAGCTCCCTGGTTTTCTGAGTCCTTGCAAGAATTAAAGTTGAACATCCAGCAGTTATAGTGGATATGGGTTAGAAAGTAGATGGAGCAAGACAGGTGGTCCTGGTGAAGACTAGCCAATTGATATTAGGGGTGCCACCATGAAAGATAAAATACAAATTTTATTCTTTCACAATTGGTAGTATGGGAAATAACAGAAAATTATTTTTTCTATTGCACATAGTTTTTTGAAAGATAGCTTGAATAGGCAAGCCAAGAAAGCTTCAAATTGTGAGGCTTTTGTGGTATTTTTTGCAGAAAAGGCAAAAAACAAACAAAAAAAAACACCTTATAGTGCCTGGTTGATTTGTCATATTCAGCTTCTATTTCATTGAGTGTAAAATCAAATGTCATAGGGAACATTTATAGGATCTTTGGGTCCAGTATTCTGGTCCACCTTAGGAAAGGTATTTTGAAAGTCTGGTTGGGTCTAGGAGGCCCTCTAGCTGCTTGTTAGACTCCTGCCACTCCTCATTATTATAGGCTTAGCTCCAGAGTTGCTGGTGGCAATCCTTGAGAAGAGGTCCTTGGAAAAGGGGAATTTCCCTTCATCACTTTGTCAGTCTGTTATTCAACCTTGCTAAAAAAAGGAAATCTCAATTCTCATCAGTGTATAAATTATAGGCCAATAACAGATTATCCGTTTTTAGTAAAACTAATCGAGTGTGTGGCTACTTGTCAGATTTCTGCTTTTTCTTTTAGAAGATCACAGCAGGTTGGATCAGTGGCAAGCTGGATAGAGATGGTGCTTTAGGAGTCCAATGCTACATAGATTGTGGAGAGGAGGTCAGTATAGTATTGTTGGTCCTCTCTTCCATGCTTTATTTATTTATTTAACAATTCTTTTATACCGCGCTATTAAAATCAGTGCGGTGTACATAGAACAAGAACATACTACAATGCATACAAGTAACATTGAGTTTTACATTGAACAGGGAACTTCAACAATAGGACAATCGGGGGAACTATGTACAGATTAACTTAATGGTATATACAGTAATATAAAAACTCGTTTGGATGTTGCAATGTGGTTCACTAATAGGACTAGAGAGAAGGTTGACCAACTAGCCCTTTTCAGGTTGTATTGAGGTGGTAGTTTTGTTAATGTCTAGGTTGACTTCTGGGTAGCATTTTGTGAACAAGTGGTATTTCAATGCTTTTCTGAATAGGATTAGGTTTTTGATAGCACGGATTTCGTGAGGTAGCGCATTCCAGTTTAGAGGTGCAAATAAGGAGAAGGCCCTGTTGGAGGTGGCCTTAGTGCACTTCGTTATTATTTTTGGGACAATTAAGGTGTTCATTGATGTGGTTCTCCTTTTTCTGTTTTCCAGGGTGCCATGGATAAGCTTGCTGATTGGCGTAGGGGGGCAGTTATTTAGTGCCTTGAAAGTAAGGACTAAAGACTTATACTGGATTCTGGCATGTAATGGTAACCAATGCAGTTCTTTCATGATGGGTGTTATATGGTCAGATCTTGATGAGCCGGAGAGGACTCTGGCGGCTGTATTCATGGCTAGGCGGAGCGGATTTAAAGTTGATTGAGGGAGGCCATGAAGGATGATGTTGGCAAAATCCAGGTGTGGGAGAACTAATGCCTGGAAGGTTGTTCGGAAGTCTGTGGGATCTAGTAGGGAGCGGAGGTGACGTAGCGATCTGATCTTATAATATATATTTTTGTGATGTTCTTGACATGCGTTGTCATATCCAAGTGCTGATCCAATGTGATGCCGAGGTAACGGATGGTAGCTTTTGATTTCAACTCTATGTTGTTGACGAGTAGTGATGGAGGAGGTATGAACTTACGGTTCCTTGTGACAAAAAGAACGTCAGTTTTGTTGTGGTTAATCCGAAGGTTTTGTGATAGCAACCATTCGGCTACAGCTTCAAAACAGTTGATTATTGGGGAGAATACTGGATGTTCAATTGTGAACGGCATATATAGGAGGATGTCATCTGCGTAAGCGAGACATTGTACATTAAAGGATCTGATCAAGTCACATATCGGCTGCATGTAGATATTAAACATTAGTGCCGATAAGGACGATCCTTGTGGTACTCCCTGTGATTGCAGGAATGGTTCTGAGGATGCGTGGCCTGTTTTTACTTGTTGCCACCTGTTAGATAGGTAGGATTTACACCACTTGAGTGCTGTGCTTTGAATCCCCTTTTCTTTCAAGCGTTGTAGGAGTATGTCATGACTCACAGAGTCGAAAGCGGCGGAGATGTCCAGGAAGATGAGGACGAAACCCTGTTGTATGTTATTTATTCCTGTTACCAGAACATTGAATAGGGTTGTAAGGACTGTGTCAACTCCATGTGCTTCCCTGAAGCCATGTTGAGATGGATCTAGTGGTGCTTCAGTGTCAATATGATGTTGGATTTGTTGTTGGGCGGCCTTCTCAATGATTTTTGCAAGCTGTGGGATGCTCGAGATAGGCCTGAAGGAATCAACCTTGGATGGGTCCAGTCTATTATTCTTCAGTAGGGGCTTGATGGAAGTGTGTTTTAGACTCTGCGGGAATGAACCTGTTGAGAAAGACTGGTTCAGTATTTTGCTCAATATTTGACTGAGGTCATGTCGCATGTCCTTGATCCAGCTGGCTGGACACGGGTCATTAGGAGCTGTACTGGGGTTGATCGAGGCAATAATGTTCACAACCTCTCTATTTGATACAGTGGAGAAGTTGTGTAGTGGCATTGCATGGGATGCCTTAGGCGAAGTGGAGGCGTTATTGACATTTATGTCTGTGTTGGTTTTAATCATCTTTGATTGCAGGTAGTTTGCGTAGTCCTGCGGCTGAGGCATAGGGGGTTGTGCTGAGACCGGTTCACCTGTTATGGACTTTACTATGCTGAACAATGCATGTGGTTTGTTGATGGAGCGTTTTATTAAGCCTGTGTGGTAAGTTTTCCTGCTCTGTGATATCTTTGCTCGGTGGGTAGTTAGGTATGAGCTGTATGCTACCAGTGCCTCAGGAGAGTGAGTTCGTCGCCACTGTCGCTCAAGTTTGCGTAGATGGTGGAGAGATGTACGAAGGTCTGTGGAGAACCATGGAGTATGTTCACGTTTTCGAATTCTCTTTTCGGTGAGTGAAGGGCAGGAGGCAGCTCTCAGGTTTTCATCCCATTTGGATATGAGATCATCTAAGTCCATGGTTGTGTTGGCCATGAGAGGTCTGAGATTCTCTAGGACTATGCTCTGGTTGAGTGGTCTAAAGCGGGTTGTGTGGGATCCAGATGTGTTAGAAGACTTTCGGCTTTTGTGGGATGTATTAATGGGTATATTGAAACTGAGAAGACTGTGGTCCGACCAGGGTACTGGTATTACAGATAGTGCAAGAGTTAGGGGTATTGTGGCGTTGGAGAGAGGTGCGAAAATGAGGTCTAGTTTGCCACCCTTAGTGTGGGTGGGGGAATCGACATACTGTTTGTAACCTAGGTCCTCCAGGGCGTCAAGGAATGCTGCTGAGTGGCTGTCTTGAAGAGATGGGAGATTGAAGTCACCGATTAGCCAACTTGGTGAGCGTGAGGTGGATGTGGTACATGCCTGCTCAATTATAGTTGGAAGATCATCTGGTGAGGGGGAGGGTGCCCGATAGAAAAGGTTGATTGTGCAGAGCTCATTAGCTATAGTGAGGGAGTCAAGATAAGTTGAGCTAGAGGAGTTGCACATCTTGAAGTGTAAATCAGCTTTGGCCAGGATGAGGGTTCCGCCTCCTTTTTGACTGGATCTGTGAGATGTGTATATCACAAAACCTGGTGGCAGCATCTGATTCAGTAGTACGTTGTCACAGTCGGATAGCCATGTCTCCGTGATCATCAAGATGTCGATTATATTGGGGTATCAGGTCAATGGCTGCGGGCCATTTAGATCGTACTGATCTGGCATTTATCAGTGCACATTTTAGTAGGCGTTGGTGATGTTGCTTCTCTTCTTGTATCCTTTTGATGGTTTGGAGAGGAATGTTGAGTAGATGGGAGTGGGATGTAAAGTTATTTTTTGCTGTAGTGTGGTGGGGGAATTCGGACCATCTCCTTCCGTATGTGCGTAGGATTGGTATATGATATGTATCATGGTTGAATGCATTTGATGTGTAAGGGAGACCAAGGGTAAGGAAGGTCATGAATAAGAGCAGAACTTTGTACATTCTCTTGGGTGTTAGTAATGAGAAAGATAATTGTGGAAATGTTGGCTACAGTGCAGTGTGATGCAGTATTCACACTCAGGAAAGATTAATTGCAATAGTACTGTGAATGCATGGATGATCCTCTGCTATGCCAGTGTCAGGCATCGGGTCTGTAGGAGGTAGTTTTTAAGCAGGTTAGTTAGAGTGGTAATGCGCCAGTCCTCTTCTGCTCCTTATGTAGTGTGGTCAGGGATTCCACAGGGGTCTTCACTGGCACCTTTGATGTTTAATATTTTTCTGCAGGCCTTTGGGGGGGGAGGACTTCTCCACTCACTGGGGTTACAAGGTACAAATAATTTTTCAGTTGGGAACAGATAAAGAGTAGTCCATTGCCAAGTTGAGTGTGGGGTTATGTAAACTTTTGCTGAATTCTTAAAAGACAAAAATTTTGCATGTGGGGTACAAGGGGTTGGCGATTGCATCACCTACTGTGTGTTAAACCTCCAGAAAGCAAACCGCAGAACAGACAGCAGTTTAGGGAAAACAAAATCAGATGTATTTCTCTCCCAGCTTGTTAAACCTCCACAAGCTAGCTCTCCCGGCCCTTCCTGCAGTCTCAGTTAAAGTTCCTACCTCAGTACTCCTTTGCACGGCTTGCCTTGGAAGGATTTCTGGCTCCACGAGCTGCTCTCCATTTTGCAGCCTGCTAGGTTTTTAACCTCTCCCTGTAAGCCACGCCCCCCCCCCCCCCCACCAGCCCTGAACTCTGGGTTGCAAACTCTCTTAAAGGGGACTGTTGATACTCCCTTTGGAGAGGGATGGGTACCAGTCTATAGACCCCATCACAGTGTCTGGGACAATAAACAATCTGGGAGTAGTGGTGGATTTGGTTTGGTCCTTGGAAGGTCAGATTTTGCCCATTGTTAGTATAGCTTATTTTAAGCTTATTCAGATGCAAAATGTATTCCCCTTTTCGGGTCTGGTTTCCTTTTGTACAGTTATCCAAGTGATGTTCTTGCTGATCTTGTATCAGTCAACAAAAAAAGTTGGGATTCCTTCATGAAATCCTCACTAACAGAGAGGAATGAGCTGATTTCTGCTCAGACCATGCGTTAAAGCCCCAGCACTAGAAAACAGTGACCTTGCTCTTCGGGTCTTCTGCACATTTCTTTGCATCAGGGTTTAATACCTAATACCTTCATTAGCATTCGATAGAAATGTGTGGTGCACTAATGTCTATGCAAGTCTTTGTGTACTGTTTTATTGCATATTACACTCCTTTGTGCCTAAAGCAGCCTAAATTTTATTTATTTATTTATTTAATGTCTTTTCTATACCACGCTCTTTCAAATCAGTGCGGTGTACAGTCAACAAACTTGTGCAGTGCAGGCAGAGCCCACACTGGACTTACAGAGAACAGGGATTTTTACATGGGCTAACAGGGTAACTATGTTCAGGCAGGCTGACTGTCACAGGTGACAGGGGCAGCTCACAAATTACTTACCAGCTGGTTTAACTATGTACAGATTGACAGGTCAAAGTAGGAATACCTTCTACCTGCCGGGTGTCTCGTGGTCTAGAGTGTGGGGCTGTGCTCTTGCGGGGTGGCTGTGCAGGGGATGACAACCTGACTCCTGAGTGTGGCTGGCTGTGAGATATAAGTTTGGTCGGTGGAGAAACAGATGGTGCTTCAGCGCCTTCCGAAACTGGGTGAGGTCAGTGATGGCGCGGATGGCCGGTGGGAGTGCATTCCAGCATGTGGGTGCATAGTGGAGTGGAGGAGTGGCCTAGTGGTTGGGGCAAGGTACTTCAGGCCAGAAGGTCGGGGGTTCAAATCCCACTAGAGGACAGTAACCTTGGGCTGGAAGGACTGGGGTTTCTAGTCCGACAGGTGCTCCTTGTGGTCTTGGGCAAGCCACTTAACCCTCCATAGCCCATGTTCCCTGTAAAATAGTTATCTCCAAGTTATAATGCCCTGTTCAATGTAATTTCAGTTTGTTCAATGTAAACCACACTGATGCAGTATATAAGAGAATGTAAATAAATAAATATAGTGCAAAGGCTCTTTTTCTGGTTGACTGTGCACATTTCGTAGTTTCCTTCTGGAGTACCAGGGTGTTGGTGGTGGCTGCTCTCCTAGTTCTGTTGAGGGGGATGGGCTGGATGAGGTCCTTGAGGGAGATGGAGGAGCACCTGTTGATGGCCTTAAAGGTCATTAGTAAAGCTTTAAAGGAGAGTCTGCAGTGGACCAGTAGCCAATGTAGGTGCTTCAGTATTGGGGTTATGTGTTCTCTCCTGGAGGCCCCGTGCAATACTCTGGCGGCTGCATTCATTGCAAGCTGTAGAGGATTCAGCATGCTCTTCGGGAGTCTGTGTAGTATAATGTTGGCATAGTCAAAATGCAGGATTACTAGGGCTTGATAGACTGTTCGGAAGTCATCTGGCTCAAGCAGCTGTCGTAGGTGATGGAGCATCCGTATTTTGTGGTAGACCGCTTTAACCATGTTGCTCACCTGGGCTTTCATGTTAAGCTGTTGGTCTAGCATGACCCCTAGGTACCGTACAGTGGGTTTGCTGAGGAGCTCAGCGTCTCGTACCTTCAGAGCAGTGGGTGGAGTGAATGCTGGGTTTCTGGTGATAAAGGGGACCTCTGTTTTCTTGAGGTTTATCTTGAGCATCTGCGTGTCTAGCCAATCTGTGATGGCATCGAAGCAGGATGTCAATGGTGAGGGATCTGGATGTTCGGTTGAGATAGGCATGTAAAGCAGAACGTCATCGGCATAGACCAGGTAGTTGATATTGAAAGAGCGGATGAGCTCGCAAATGGGCTGCATATATACGTTGAACAGTAGGGCCGAGAGTGAAGATCCCTGTGGGATACCTTTCTCTTGTGAGAAAGGTTTGGAGGTAGGGGAGCTGGTACGGACATGCTGCCATCTATCTGCTAAGTATGACTGGCACCAGGTTAGTGCTGTCCCGAAGATGCCCTTCTCCTTGAGGCGTGTGAGGAGTATCTCGTGGCTAATGGAGTCAAAGGCCGCAGCAATGTCCATGAAGATCAAAGCAAACCCTTGTTTGATGTTGTCCAATCTGATGATCAACAAGCTGAAGAGAGTGGTTAATAGGGTCTCCACGCCATGAGACTTCCTGAATCCATGCTGGTATGGGTTGAGGGGTGCGCTTGTCTCGATGTGGTGATGAAGTTGCTGTTGGACAACCTTCTCAATAATTTTTGCCAGGAGCAGGATGCTCGAGATTGGCCTGTAGGAATCCTCCTTAGCTGGGTCTAACTTGTTGTTCTTAAGCAGAGGTCTGATGGCTGTTTGCTTCAGGCTTCGAGGGAAGGTCCCAATCGAGAATGATAGCTCCAGAACCCATGCTAAGCTGTGTGCTAAGTTTCCTGCACTTATTACATCAGCTCCTCTGTGTGTTACAAACATTTCCTACCAGAATCCACTCTAACCCATCTACTACTAGCTTTTGAAACCCTTTGTCAGAGTGAAGGCAGATTTTCTGGATACTATATATGAAAGAAAATAACTTATTTTGCTCTCAAGCTGCTTTACCTGTGTAAACTGAGTCATAATGTGGCAAACTGAATCTCAAACTGAGTCTCAAACTCAAAAACTTACAAAGCGTACCTGGGAAGACTGTGTATTGGTAAAATAATTCCCTCTGTGCAAAAATGAGGGTAAAAATATTATTTTCCACTCTGAAAAACAGGCTGGACTAACTGGAGTAAAATGCATTCTGCTTATTCATCTTTTCCTATTGTTTGATTAGTTCATCCTGTTTTTAAAGATTAGGGAAATAATAGGTATTGGGCATAGAAATATACTAAATAAATAAATAAAAACAAATCCACTGGAATTGTGGGAATGTATAATATTTCCAAGTCTACTAGGGATGCCTTTGAATTTTTTTCAAACTCTATCATCTATTAGCCATGAATTCACATGGTGCTGTGTTTTGCAGGGGTATGCAATGTATTGTTCAAAGTTACCAAGGCAGACCATGACAAAATAGGATGTTGAATCTTTCTTAAGAAAGATTCTTGATTCTCGTTTAGATCAGTCATTCAATCCAGTTCACCAATTTGTTGAAAAAGATAGCTTCTTTAAAGTGGTGCAACAACTACATTGTCTGACCTTTTCAATGCTTCTTTAGAGTCAGGAGTGGTCCCAGAGGACTGGAGAAAGGTACATGTAGTCCCTTTACACAAAAGCGGATGTAAGAATGAGGTTGAGAACTACAGGCCAGTTAGTCTGACTTCTGTGGTGAGTAAATTAATGGAAACACGGCTAAAATAGAGGACAGTGAGGTTTCTGGAGTCCAATGGATTGCAGGATCTGAGGCATGGGTTTATTTATTTAACAGGTTTTTTATACTGTTTTATCATTTCAGTCAAAGTGGTTTACATTGTAACTTAAACTTGGTAATGTACATTAAAGAGGGGCATTAATAACTTGGATTTTCCTGAAGCATTGGAGCGTTAAATAGCTTGCCCAAAGCCACAAAGAGTGCTAGTACTCTACCCATTAGGCTACTCCTCCACTCTGGAGACAGGCCTTGTCAAGACAAATCTGATTGATTTCTTTGACTGGGTGACTACAGCATTGGACTAAGGAAAAGCCCTAGATGTGTTGTACTTAGATTTCAGTAAAGCCTTTGACAGGTTTATTCAGGAGAAGAGAACGATCAGAGGTGGAATTGCAAGACTCAAAAGTGCCTAGAATGGATTCGTGGAAAGTGACATTCAAAATGCTAAACACTTTGTTTCTGTTCTTATTAAAGAAAATCCTGGAGAAGGACCACCTGTGACTGACAAATATACAGATGGGAATGGAGTAGATACTACACCATTCACCGAAGATTGTTCTTAAACAGCTGGCAAAACTGAAAATGGAGAAGGCCATGGGACCGGATGGGATACATCCCAGGATACTGAAAGAGCTCACAGAGATACTGGCAGAGCCTTTAAAGGATGTTTTTAATAGATCATTGGAGACAGGAGAAGTTCCACAGGACTGGAGAAGGGCTGATGTGGTACCTCTTCACAAAAGTGGTAATAGGGAAGAAGTGACAAACTACAAGCCAGTAAGCCTTACCTCTGTGGCGGGAAAAGTAATGAAGGTGCTCCTGAAAGAGAGTATAGTGGACTTTCTCGAAACCAATAGGTTGCATGATCCGAGGCAACATGGTTTTACTAAAGGACAATCATGCCAAACAAATCTGATTGAGTTCTTTGACTGGGTGACCACAGAACTGGATCAAAGGCATGCAATGGATGTGATCTACCTAGATTTCAGCAAGGCCTTTGATACTGTTCCTCATAGGAAGCTTATCAATAAATTGAACTGCCTGGGGATGGGTCCCAAGGTGGTGAAATGGATCAGAAATTGGTTGACTAACAGATGACAGAAGGTGTTGGTAAACGGAACTCACTTGGGTGAAAAAAAGGTGATTAGTGGCGTGCCCCAGGGATCGGTCCTGGGACCGCCACTATTCAATGTATTTGTGAGTGATATTGCTGAAGGACTGAATGGAAAAGTCTGTCTTTTTGCAGATGACATGAAAATTTGCAACATAGTGAACTTCCCTGAGGGAATAGATAACATGAGGAAAGATCTACAAAAGCTGGAAGAATGGTCTAATGCTTGGCAGTTAAGATTTAATGTGAAGAAGTGCAGAGTCATGCACTTGGGATGCAGAAATCCAAAAGAATTGTATGTGACAGGGGGCGAGAGGTTGGTGTGCATGGACCAGGAGAAGGACCTTGAAGTGATTGTTTCTGAAGATCTCAAGGTGGCGAAATAGTGTGACAAGGTGGTGGCCAAAGCCAGAAGGATGCTGGATTGCGTACAGAAAGGAATTACAAGCAGAAAGGAGGAGGTACTAATGCAACTGTACAAGTTGCTGGTGAGGCCTCACTCGGAATATTGTGTTCAATTCTGGAGTCCATATCTCACAAAAGATATAAAAAGACTGGAAATGGTTCGGAGGAAGGTGACCAAAATGATTTGGAGCATGCGCCAGAAGACATATGAGAAGAGACTTGAAGACCTAAATACGTATATGCTAGAGGAGAAGAGGGACAGGGGAGATATGATACAGATCTTTAAATACTTGAAGAGTATTAATGAACAAACAAACCTTTTTCAAAGATGGAGAAGCTATAAAACTAGAGGGCATAACATGAAGCTGCAAGGGGGTAAACTGAAAAGCAACGTCAGGAAATACTTTTCACTGAAAGGGTGATGAATGCTTGGAAAGCCTTCCTGATGAGAGTGGTGGAGGAAAATACAGGAACAGAATTCAAAATGGAATGGGACAGACACAGTGGATCCCTTTATAGCAATAGGATAAAATCCAAATAAGGCTCAGTCTATTACTCAATAGTTATATGCGGAATAGACTCCCAGTTGAGGGAGTAGAGACGAGTACAGTATCTGTATTCAAGAAAGCATGGGACAAACACAGAAAATCTCTAAGGGGAATAAAGGGGCTACAGTAGTTGATATGGAAGGGCAGACTAGATAGGCCATATGGTCTTTTTCTGCAGCCATGTTTCTATCATGACAGTGCCAACCACTTCCAGAAAACTTGTTCCAGAAATCCCAAAGGAATGGGGAGTGTTAGAACCAAGAAGAAAGAGTGTGGGCATTTGAGAGCTGCCAGTAAGCCAGGAGAACAGAGAGGATGCAAAGTGCCCCTGCTAGTGTAATAAACTGGAAAGTTGTACTTTAAACTTTGAACTGAAGGAACAGGCTTGTATTACGAGCACAAGGGCACCCAGAAAGATCTGTAAGCAAAGCTTTAAAAACCCTGCTTATCACTGCTGCTGCTAAAGAGAAGGTGCTTGTTAGAGTTTCTTGGAAGGAAACACGTACAGACTAGTTATGTTCTGCATGTTTGGAGACAGCTGCCTGACCATGGAGGCCAAGTCCGTAAGAACATACTGTAGGAGCTACTTATTTTCTGTGCAACCTTTCCCACTCCCCACCTATGTACTTTCTCTCCTCAGGATCTGCTTGGATGAAGAGATGAGGCTCTCTCCTTACCCTTCAGGGGCCATGGGAGATGCCAGGAAAATGTTCTTTCAGGCTACCCTCTACCTCAAATCACTTATTGAGAGAAAACATGGTCCAATTCATTACTGGCTGAATATAAAACAGAGGTCAATATTCAGCTACAGGGCTGCTGTCTAACTTTAAATGGCTAAGAAATCTGTTTTAAGCTATATATATTCTCAATGGCGGAAATATATGTCAAGGGCTACTTTGAAAATACAGATTATAACTTTAATTGGATACTTATCCATTTCAAGTGAGACCCATCACCACTTAAATAAGTTATATATTCAGGGGCTGAGTTTTGCTGCTGAATGTTATGGGGTAGATTCTGAGCAACATTTAGCAGGGATGGACGTCTGGTTCAGACATCCATCCCTGCTAAATGCTTGGGTGGCAATTTCACCCACAGAGCTCCCTGCATGTACAGTACAGATGGGGTCAGGAGGGGGGCGGGCAGAGGGAGGCGTGAGGGCAGGCCAGAGGCTTGACACCTACCCCGGACATACAACGCCGATTCCGAGGTCAGCCATGTATGTCCAGGGTCAGCCATTTGGTTGGGGGACTTATTCCACCTTGGAGGTGGACTAAGTCCCCCTAGACGGAGGTGGATGGATGACCCGGGCCAGGAAAGGACGGTGAGGAGATGCACGGGATTCCCCGCTGCCTGACCCTGGCCATGGCAGGCCCAATTGGGGGTTGGGCGGCAGGGAAAGGAGTTTCTCAGGGTCCTCCGGGGATCACGGCTCCAGCATGAAGCCGCGGTGCCAATGCAACAGGATGCCACAGCAACATGGCTGGGCTACCCAGGGACTTTGTTGGATATCCGGGTGCCCAGAATAGGGACATGTCCTGGATGTCCAGACCCTATGCCGCGATTCTGATACTGTGAACACATCTAGCCCCCGTGGGATCAGAATCAGGTGCAACCGGGGCACATCCTGATTCTGAGCACCTGGACAGGTGGAGGATGCCCAGAACAGAATTGGTCTCCACATGTTTTTTGCCGCTCTTATCCTGTTACTTACAATACCCCTTTTTAAACAAATAATTCTGATGGTTTTGTGATTAAAGCTGCTAAATTTATACATTTATCTGCTGTGAATTTGTTTTTTAAAAAAGCACTTATGAAGCCAGTGGCAATAGTAACCCTATAAGTACTTTTGCATATCAGTCCAAAAGTCTTTCCTGGAGGAATAAAAACAATAATAAAAATTAATAGAAATTTACATTTTTTTGTTAAGCCTTGGATTTTCTTTGCAAGGTATGCCCAAAAGCAGATTGCTAGGCCTTTTTGTTTCTGAGGAAATGGAGGATACAGTGACTTGTTGAAGGTCATAAGGCACACCAGTGGGGCTCAAACCTGATTGTTTAAGTATTAAGCCGTTTCTCTAACCACTAGGGTATGCGTCCTCTCCATGTATCTTAATGGGTATGAATTTGGTACATGCTGGATATGTTCCAGTTTTCTCCTCTGGAGCTATGGTCTTTCTTCCAGCTAATCTGATGTGCACACTGAACTGTACAGACAAGCCAGGCTTCTCTTCTCTCCTCTCCTCTCTCTCTTTGGTCTTCTTCAACTTCGGAAACCTGTAAGCAATCTGCAATTTCTAATGAGTACTCACACTCCAGCTTTCTTCACTTCTTCTTCAGTCTCTAAGAATTTCCTTGAGATACGTGTATAAATAAATCCAAAATTCCACTTGGGGCAGTGGAACAAAAACCTCCAGAAAAATTGATAACCACACACCTTCACTGCAGTAGCCATCTTGACTCTCAGGACCCTCCTGCAACTGCAGGAACTCCCTGAGTGATACTTGAACCCTTACCAGATTTTCAGAGTGAAAGACAAAACTCCTTCCAGTTTCCTTGGATGATTTTGTCAAACCTCACCTCAGGATCTCACCCCAAGGAGTCCAGCAGCTCCAGATTTGAGCCCTCAGCTCTCCTATGGAGGGGGAAGAAAGAATGCCTCTCTTGTGCTGTAGACCAGCTTGAAGCTTAGGACTCAGTTTTTATCAGACCAGACAATCCTTCCCCAAGACCATTACCTTTTGCAAGAATAGCAGAAAAAGAGAAAAGAAAAGATAAAAAATCTCTCCCAACTGCTGGGTTATAACATCATGTTTTTACCAAAGAGACATCTCTTGCATATACCCTTCTACTCACATATCTTCTTTAGCCATCAAGGATAGTGAGTATCCCTGAAGCTTCTTACCCTCACCTACTTCCTGTTCTGCCAGCTTCACTCCGCCCTTTGAATGTGCAGTGCTGGTAAGTGTGTAAAATACAGGGCCCCGCATGTTCAAACTTCAGAAAGAAGACAGCTGGCTGAGGAGACCGATGTTGTCCTGCGAGGCAGAAAGGATTGCACAGCATATCAGGGACTTTCTCTCATGACACCAGTTACAAAGCACTGCTTTAATAAACTAGGTAAAGATTTTTGACACAAAATGGTTGTTCTTTGTAAAGCCTGTTCTATGTAAAACCAAACAGCTTGTTGCTCTGGTCTTTTGTTATATTGTAAACCGCGCTGATGCTAAATAGCGCGGTATATAAGAACCTGTAATAAATAATAATAAATAAATAATAAATAAAATAAGCATGATCATGATTCACATGAATCAACCATATAATATTTAACCTCTGTTTTTATTCATTTCTAAATTATCTTACTAATTACACATTTAAGATCTTTGCATGCCTACATCTTGCTCTAATGAATGTCTACTTATCTGAGTCAGACATCTGCAGCAAAAACTCATTTATTTTTCTGAGTCTCTAGTGGGAAGCAAAGGCAGACCTTGACATTCTAGGAGAGCTTACCGCCTCTTCTCCTGAACACAGTCATCACAAGTGATGCCTCCAATAGGCTAAGACAATAACTGGCAGATTAAATAAAATAGCACCAGATACACAATAACAAACTGAATAGAAATGGGGAAAGCATGAAGAGCATGGCTCATGGAATTCTTTCCTGCCCTTCTGCATGTGTGTGTGTGTGTGTGTGTGTGTGCACGTGCTCCCATGTCTGTTTGAATCTGCATTGCCTCCGGGTGTGTGTGTTGTCTGTAATTTGCACCGGTGCTGTGTGTATCTCTGTTTTGCACTTTATTTTTTTTCTGTATGTATGCGTGCAAATGCATGCATGTATGTGGGTGTGCGTGAATGCTGAAAGAAATGAAATATGAGATTGCAGACCTACTATTAGTAATTGTGAACTATCATTAAAATCATCTGTAGTACCTGAAAATTGGAGAATGGCTAATGTAACGCCAATTTTTAAAAAGGATTCTGGGGTGATCCGAGAAACTACAGACCGGCGAGCCTGACATCAGTACTGGGCAAAATGGTAGAAACCATTATAAAGAATAAAATTACTGAACATGTTTAAACATGTCATGGTTTAATGGGAGAAAGCCAACATGGCTTTAGCCAAGGAAAGTCTTGACTTACTAATCTGCTGTAATTTTTTGAAGTTGTGAATAAACAGTTAGATAAAGGTGAGCCAGCTGATATAGTGTATCTGGATTTTTCAAAAGCCTTTAACAAGGTCCCTCATAAAAGACTCTTGGTGAAATCAAGAAGTCATGGGATAGGAGGCAGTGTACTATTGTGGATCAGGAACTGGTTAAAAGATAGAAAGCAGAGGGTAGGGCTGAATGGCCAGTTTTCCCAATGGAGAAATGTGGAGTACCCCAGGGATCTGTGCTGGGCCCGCTGCTTTTTAACATATTCATAAATGACCTGGAAATGGGAATAATGAGTGAGGAGATCAAATTTTCAAATGACACAAAATTATTCAAAGTTGTTAAAACACAAGAAGATTGTGAAAAATTGCAAGAGAAGCTTGATAAATTGGAAGACTGGATAGCCAAATGGCAGATAAAATGTAATGTGGACAACTGCAAAGTTGTGCACTAAGGGGATCATTCTGACCAACAAATAGCAGGGTTGGACGTCCAGGATGGATGTCCAACCCCCTGAATAAACCCTGGATGCGATTCTGGAGCCAGCCCTCCCTGCACATATAGAGGGTTTGTGTGGGGAGAGCTGGATGGGGGCAGGAGGAGGAGAGTGGGAGGAGTGGAGGCGGACCCATGACCCCAGACATACAGGGCTTATTCAGGTCATGGCCTTGTACATCCAGGGAGGTCAAGATGGACATGGGATGTATTCCACCTTGGTGGTGGAATAAGTCCCCCCCAAAGATGATGATTGGCACTGGCAGACCCCCAAAATGAGGTGAGCAGCAGGAGGAGGTTCCCCTCCAACCGATCCCGGACCTTGTAGACCGTACAGGGGTTGGGCAGCAGAGAAATGTTGTTTTTCAGAGGGGGTGGAGAATCAGGGCTCCTGCTGGGCATCCCAGTGCTATGACAATGGGATGCCATGGCACTAGCACTTCAGCAGGAGCATAGGGGAGGGCTGGCCATGCAGGTTGAAGGACGTCTCCCACAGTTGAACTGCACAACGTCCAGGGTGTCCAAGAGCTCTGATTCTGCAACTGCGGGAACGTATAGCTTCCATGGTTGCAGAATCGGGTATATTTGGGGCACATTCAATTTTTGGACAGCTGGACAGCCTGGATGTCCCCCGATCTGAATTGGCCTCTTAGGGAAGAACAACCCAAACAACGGCTACACGATGGGGCAATTGCAACTGAAAAATAAAATGCCCAAACAACAAAAGGTAGAAAAATACTTTTTATTTTGAATTTATTAACTGGAATATGTCAGCTCTGGGAAATGTGCATTGCTAATGTCTTTGCATTTTTGTTTAGTACAAGAGGAAATTCATTTATAGTTTTATTTCTCCAGTGTTGTTGGGAACCCCAGGTTTGGCTTTTGGGGCTCCCAGTTTAATTATTATCTTTCTATTTCTAAATTGTGATCCCTTGTTCTTTGTTTGGTGACAGTTTATGTTCTGCATGTGTAACCGAGCTGAGGTAGTTCTTATAGTTTCTGTTGACAGTGCCACTTGTTCTCTTTCCCTAGTAGGAGATTCGCTGAGATGTATTGGTTTAATATTTGAAGTGTTGCCTTTTTGATAAGTAGGATTTGGTGCTTTGTGAGTCCTGGTAATGCTGTTGTGATACAGCGGGTTTGCTATGGATTCTAAATGAGCAGGGTGTATAGTACTTCCTAATATGCCTGGCAGTTGACACTCGAGTATAGTAATGTAGAAATCTGGCAGTCTCTGTATCCTCAATGCCCATGCAAATAGTATTGAGACACTCATTAAGAGGCAAGTCTACTAAAAATTAATGCACATTCACAAACGTTAATGTGTACTAAGTGCAGCAACTCCCATTGATTTCTATTGGCACAGTGGCACATAAAATAACAAACTAACTGTCACTCTACACTAAAAATGCATACACGCTAGCTCATACAAAATTTTTTTCACTCTATTTTTGGCTTACAGTGGCACATAACACACATTAATATTTAGTAAACATGCACCTAAGTCATTGCCAGGACAAAAAAGAGGCTTGTGAAGTGCTCTTTTGAATGCCACATTAAATTTTAGATGGGCAACATATACATTTTAAAATAAAATAAATTAAATTAATGCAAATGAGGTTCAGTGGCTATGCAAATGAGACCCCACAATGAGTCTCCACACATGGCCCCACATCACTCTTGGGCCGCCCCTGGGTAATGGAATAACTTGTTCAAACTCCCACTAAGTAGAAAACTTTACTTTGCAACACTTGATTGTAGCTTCAGCAGACATGTCTGGGCACAGTTCAATTTCTCAGAAGTCTGAATAGTGATCCACTATCAATTGGAACTCTTTCCCAGCAAACTTAAATAAGTCCATGTTGACAGTCTGCCCTTCGTAACTATATGTCATGTGACATGAAAGTTTCCTTCTGCTACTCATGTGCATATTAATTGAAGGTGTAATAATTGCTCTCAAAGTCTTTGATCTTGTCTTGCATGTTAGCCCAGTAGAGTATCATGGACCAGCCAATAACACGCTTCACTACCGATGTGGCTTGAATGTATATATATATATATAGTTACCCAGGTTTGACCCAAGTTCATGTACCGGTTCATTTGTAAACACAGCTACAGAAATGTGTAAGTTTTGATGTTCTATGTAAACTGCACTGATGCGGTATAGCGCGGTATATAAGAGAATGTAAATAAATAAATAAATGTTAGCATCTCTGATCACAGTGCTTTGGGTATAATAGCCCTGGACCCTTTGTATAGAATACCATTTTATATGCTGATTTCATCCCTGAATTACTAGTATTCCCTAATTTCAGCTGGTATTTCCTCCTTCAAGTTTGGCCATCCAGATAGGACTACACACATCAGTATTTACGTGGTATCATCTCTTGTGGTGTATTATATGATCTGTTGCAGTCTCTGTCTGTGACATTCTGTCTGGTTGATTTATGCAGTCTCAGTTTATGACAACCTACCTGGTTGATTTGTGCAATGTCAGTTTGTTCTTGTTGCATCCAACAAACTTTGAGGTGTTCAACACCAGTACTGAACTGCTGATAGTCATCTGCAGTGGCTCTGCTGAGTACGTCACTAAAACCCATCTCAGGGCCCGGCTTATAAACAACATTGGGGTTGTAATGTTGCTGTGTTAACACCTTGCTTTGAATTCATTTGGATGCACACAATAAGGATTTTTGAATATTTTTATCAGTGGTTTCTGTTTTAATTATATCTCAGTCACAGAGTAATGATGAAAGTGCTGGCAGGGGAACATAACGCTGAGACATTCTTTTTTGATTTGAGCACGATTCCATCCCAGACATACAGCCCTTCTGTACGTCTGGTTTGAACCGGACTTACAGAGGGGGTCGCTATTCTGATCCCGCGGGGCATGTCTAAAGTGATATGGCCATTAGTTTCATTCTTTTCTAGCTGGGCTTCTGCCTTTGGCTTTATAGCAACTGGTACATTATGTAAAGCACATTGTACTGGTGAAACACTGGCATCAAGTTCAAAATTAACTTCACCTGAAACAGATTCCATAGGTCATGAAAGCATGATCATAGGCACAAAGCAGCTGTTGTCTCGATGATGATCTAGTGCACTGAGGTTCTATCTGGTTCAGCTCTGCAGGAATGATGAACTGGATCAGCCCAACGTGCTCACATGTTGAGCCAAACAGCAATGATTTCTGATTTGCTGCCTGACTGGAGGTGGGTCGTCTCTATTAAGTCCCTGAAATCTCATCTGTCTGCCTCAGTTCCTCTGTCAGTTCTAGTCTTCTCTCGTCCAGTTCTATGTCTTTTTCATGCACAAACCTATCCCCTTTTAAGAGTGAACACATTGAATACTTCTTTTATTGAGAAGATAGGAATGCGATTAGCTGTTAGTGCAGAGATACTTACAGGCTCATTCAGTCCCGCACGTCCATCCTCTTTGTACGTCCAGGCTGAGCTGGACGTACAAAGGGGATCGCGATTCTGATCCTGCAGGGCACGTCTAGCCCTGCGGGATCAGAATCTCAAACAAGCATGTATGTGCAGGCCGGGACTGTGATTCAGTCCCAGCCTGCACATGCATTCGTAGCCTGGCTAACTCAGTCAGGACTTTTAAATGGAGCCACAGTGCCATGGTGTCATGTTGCCATTACACTGCAGCTCTATTTGAGAGCCGTGATGCCGGCTGCCCAGTTAAAATGTTTATTCCCCGCAGCCCGACCCCTGATGGGGCCTCCTAAGGCCAGGGTCAAGCTGTGGAGAATAAACCCTGGCCACCCCTGACCCATTCGCACCCCAGCAGCTTAAAAAAAGTCCAGGGAAGTTATTCCACCTCAGAGCAAGAATAACTTCCCCAGATATTTCGCCGACCCTGTACGTCCAGGGCCAGTGACCTCACACTGCCTACCCACTCTCCGCTCCCATGCCACCCCTTTCCCGCTCCCGTCTACCTTCCCCGCACAACCAGCGGGGAAGTTATATGGGGGGGAGGGGAAGCAGGCACGAATAGCAGAGATGGATGTCACATTGTGCAATGTAATCGGGCCCTTAGTGTTTTCACTCCATTAAGTTTTTGTTGGGCTCAGGGCAGGACTCTGCAGTATCCATTCTTATTTTTAATAGCACTCTTAATAGCAGTCTTATCTATTGCAATATATATCATTACTTCAGTAAGAGTAAGGTTGTAAACTGTGACTTGTTTACCATATCATAGACATTACAGATATCATTAAATTAATAAAGGAATCTCTTTCCTATGATAAAACTGCTTCTAGGAAAGAAAACAATTTATGAAGGATTAGTATATTTCAATACCTGGACACATGCCCAGACAAGGACAATAACAGTACATCTTTATTCAGTAATGTTAAAAAAAAATTATAGACTGGTTCATAATGGATGGCATAATTCTTTTTCTTGTGTGATATTTAGAGGGAAATTTTATAAGTGACTTGAGCATATAAAACAATGTTTTGTAGGGATGTGCGGGTCAAAAAAAGGTTTGGTTAACTTTTGAAATGAAGCGTCAGTGATTTTCATGGTTTTTTCATGTTTTTGCGCATTCTCAATTATGTGCCTTCTATGCACGCTACAGCTTTTTTGCACATGCAAATTGAACGTGCATGCATTAATTTGTAGGTATGCGTGCACCCAAGCGATTTGCATGCACCTTTTAATTTTTAGGCCCCCAAACAAGTCTGAAATGCACATCCCCAGCGTTTCACATGCTCAAGTGTGTGCTTATAAAATGACGTGTGGGTAACGCACATAAACACAGGCACTCAGAAAGCAGCAGCTACTTTTTAACAAGTGTAACTTTGTGCAAGAGCATAAAGGAAGCAATATTAGTCACATAGGCATGAATATTACTTTCATAAAACAGGCACAACATCTATGGCTAGGCAATATTTTATAAAATGACCCCCTTAGGGAGTAATTTGAAAAGGCATTTCCACTGGTAAAATAGTGTTTTACATGCAGAAATACCTTTTTATATAATTACCTGGACTATCTGGGTCTGATTTATTAACAGAAAATCTATGTCAGGAGTCTGAAAAAGCACTAAATTTAAGCTTATTTTATAAAGGCAACATAGGCGTATTTTGTCTTTATAAAATAAGCACCTAAAACCAGCCTCCGAAACATGCACATGTGAATGCACACATTTGCATCGCAACTCTACCCCTGCTCCACCCAGGACTACACCCCTGGGAGTGCCTAGAGGTGGCATATAAGTACATGCCATTTTCTCAGCAGGCGTACACAGCCACGCAAGTTAGTGAAAGGCCTTTTTCGTGCTTTTACACGTGAGAAAATCTTTATAAATTTACCCTCCACTTATGTGAACACCTGTACTTCTAGGGGGTAATATTATGCGCTGTGGAAAGATTTATATGCATTCTTATGTGCATTTTACATGTGTTTCGTTAAAGAGAAGTAAAAGATTTCTGATAGAATTATTTGATAAAATTATGATTGAAGACCATTTAGGTTTATGAAAACTGATGTTTTATCTTTTTCTTATTATCTATGTTATTAAAAGGAGACTCTTTTATGACCAATGAATGAGAAATCACTCCATGGTATCAGATGGTAATATATTGTACTATGAATGTATAGACTGGTGTAAATTCTGAGCTCTTTCTCTTCCATTTTTTGCAACTTAATAATTTCCAGCTTTATTTATATACTTTTTGGGGTGAACCAATAGGCAGGTTCCTTATTTTGATTAAGATTGCCTATTTTATTGTCAAAACGTGCATGCTTCACTTTATAAAACCGGGGCACACATCACAGAAAATGTGTATACATTAAAGGCCTGAGCACTTAGACATGTAAATTAAAGCTATTTAAAATGTACATGTGGGGGGATCCAAGATGGTGGCGAGCTGAATCTCAGACTTTGATGCACATTTCATTTTGGGCAAAAAGAGGAAAGCTAGACAGGCAAAGTTGCCTTAGTCTAACCTGCTTGCTTCCTCAAAAGTTTCCTTCGGTCTTCTGGATCCTTTCGTGTGTCAGGGACAGCAGCTGGTGGAGCAAAGGGGTACGGAGGGCCCGGCAGTGAGACTAGTCGAGAGTTCTACCTTGCAGTCTCCCTTGGGCAGTGAACTCTCGCCCCCGTAGATGCAGCGATCCCGGAAGCAGGCATATCCCAGTAAGAACTCCATCGAGTTGGAGGGCGTGGGAGCATTGGAGATAGGGGCAACTTTGGTCCCTCACCTGGGGTCGCCCGACAGAAATGTTCAACCAGTGTTTGAAGCCTCACAGGTACAATCTTCACGAGTAGAGCCACCGAGAGGGATTTCAGCAGCAGGGGAAGCCTCTTCCACTTTGGCTTCTTCAGCCTCCATTTCTTCAGGCCCTATGGAGTCCCTGAAGCCCATGGCTAGTGAGATGAGTATTTCTCCTTCTTTTTCCTTCACAGTGCAAAGACCATCACTCTTTACACTTGAAACAATCTGGGATGTTATCAAGTTGCTGGGGGAAGCGATTACTCCTCAAATACAAGTTCTACAGGCTAAAACTCAGGAACTTCCCTTGAACTGTTCTGGGAATGCTGAGTGTATTGAAAATCTGCAGACAACTGTGGAAGCCCTTTCCTCCAGGGTCGACCAATTGGATCAGCAGTCAGAGGCCTTTGTTAAAGATTCTAATGCCATAAGATCTAAGATGGAACAACTGGACAATTGTTCACGTATGGCGAATCTTCGCCTGATTAATTTTCCTAGATCTACTGTTACAGTCAAAGACATGGTCAAGTAATACTTTGTAGAGGTATTGGAGGTTCCGCCTGAGTCATGTCCTTCTTTAGTAAGAGCGTATTATCTGCCACAGGGTCAGAAGGAATCTGCTTCTGCAGAGATCCCTGGCCCTCAGATGGCAGATATATTGAATATTTCGCAAGTACTGGAAAGTTAAGATACAGATGTTGTAGTTCTGGCAACATGTTTAATAACTTTGGCTCTTATATCAGATAAGGAATGGTTGTTATGTAGGTTTTTTCAGAAACGTAATGTACATTTTAAGGGTTGTTTGGTTAGACTGTTTCCAACTTGGCAAGAGATACACAATGACGCAGGCGAGAATTTCTTGTCATGTGGCCAAGGGTTCTTCAGCTAGGTGGTTTATTTTTCTTGAAATACCCATGTAAGTGCCATGTCAAGCTCCAGAAGCATGCATCTATTTTTTCTTTTCCCTTTCAACTTATTTCCTTTATCAATGCATGTGGGGTTCCTGGAGCCAGGAATGTTGGAATTCTACCTGTGACTTAGGTATTTTGGCTGTTTGATTCAGTGCATTCTTGCCTTGTTATGTTTAGTATTTTCTTGTTTAAGTAGGGCTAGCTTTGGACCTTCTCTTGGATTCCTCTATTGTGGACTGGTGGATGTGGAGTCCATCATAGCCCATTTCCAATCTTAGCAACCCCTAACAGCCCATTTCCAGTCCTATCCTAGCCCCTCCATCAGCCCATTTCCTGTCCTAGCTCCCCCCCCCAAGTCAGCCCATTTCCAGTCCTAGCTCCCTCCAGTCACAGCCCATTTCCATTCCAAGCCCCACTCCCCATCAGCTATTTGTAGTTCAAGCCCCCTTCCATTCAGCCCATTTCCATTCCAAGCCCCCATCCCCATCAGCTATTTGTAGTTCAAGCCCCCTTCCATTCAGCCCATTTCCAGTCCAAGCTACCCCCCAGCCCATTACCAGTCCTAGCCCCCCCCCATAGCCCATTACCAGTCCTAACCCCACATCAGCCCACTTCCAGTCCTACGCCCCCATCAGCCCATTTCCAGTCTTAGGACTGGTAATGGGCTATAGGGGGGCTAAGACTGGAAATGGGCTGATGGGGGCATAGGACTGGAAGTGGGCTGATGTGGGGTTAGGACTGGTAATGGGCTATTGGGGGGCTAGGACTAGAAATGGGCTGATGGATGTGTTAGGACTGGTAATGGGCTATAGGGGGGCTAACATATCCATCAGCCCATTTCCAGTCCTAGCCCCCCCATAGCCCATTACCTGTCCTAACACCCCATCAGCTCACTTCCAGTCCTAACCCCCCATCACCCAATTTTCAGTCTTAGCCCCCCATAGCCCATTACCAGTCCTAACCCCCCATCAACCCATAGCCATTAACCAGTCCTAACCCCCCTCCCCCTTCAGCCCAGGTAAATTAAAAAAATAAAAAACAAAAACTGGCTGCTGCTGCTGCCGCCATGGCAGTATCAAGTGTCCCGCGGGCCCCCCCGCCTGCCCGTCAGAGCCCCCTGAATCACTCCCCTCCAGCGCCGGCTTTCAGAGCCACGAAGGGAGAGTTTCTCTCTCATGGCTCTGTTAAGCCTGACAGCGCTGATGGGAAACAGGCATTTCCTGTTTCCCATCAGCCCCGGCGGGCTTAACAGAGCCACGAGAGGGAAACTCTCCCTTCGTGGCTCTGAAAGCCAGCACGGAGAGGGACTGATGCAGGGCAGGAGGGCTCTGTGGGCAGGCAGGGGGGCCCGCGGGACACTTGATTCTGCTGCTGCCACGGCGGCAGCAGCAGCAGCCAGGTTTTTTTGTTTTTTTTAAATATAACGAGGTCTTTAAATGCAGAATGCTGTTTGCGCGGGGCCCCCTGAAACACGGGGCCCTGTGTAAACAATATTCTTGCTCAATGGACGGGCCGGCCCTGGGTGTTTCTACCTGGCAAAGCAAATAACCATAAGAACCTCTGTAAATGATATCAGTGAAGATAACTGTGAGCCTGCTGATCCCCTTAAAAACCTGTAGAAGCTAAAGGACAGAGAATAGTCAGACAAGAAGAAGAACATTTATTTGTTTCCAATATGTGGACAGGACTGGCAGCTTCTGAGAGGTGACAAACAGCAGCAACGTTCAAAGCAAAACAATAGATCCTGACAGCCCCACAAACTCAAAGAGCTATCAGCACTGCAGCGGGTACACACACACAAATGAAGCAAAGTTTAATATTTAAAAGTATGATGTCCAGTTATACATTGATGTGGTAGAGGCAGTGCTAGGATGATTGTCCAGTTTAAATATCAAAATCTCAACAGGGATTTTTAAGGCTGAATGTTCATCTTGAGTGCCCATCACCCTTCTACCAGCCCCGTATATGGGACAGATTAATTACTATCTGAAAGGAGTCACCATGTTCCACCATGTTCAGGGCTGGCGGAAGAAACCTATCATTTTTTTCTCTATAACATTAGCAAAATTTGCCCCTTCCTCTCTGAACACACATCTTAACCACTTGCCCATTCTTTAGTTACTTCCCGTCTTGATTACTGCAACCTCCTCCTTGCTGGACTCCCTCAGAGTCATCTTTCTCCTCTTCAATCTATTCAAAATTTAGCTACGTGGCTAATCTTTCACCAGCCCCAATACACTCATATAACCCCTTTTCTGAAATCACTTCACTGGCTCCCCTTCCATTTCCATATCCATTTCAAACTACTTCTTCTAACCTATAAATGCATTTACTCTACTGCCCCTCTTTACCTTTCCTCTCTTCTCTCTGCCTGCACCCCTCCTCGTGAACTTTTCTCCTCTGGTTTCCTTCTCTCCATGCCCTTTTCCTCTAATCCCAACTCCAGACTTCATTCCTTCCACCTTGCTGCTCCTTATGCCTGGAAAAAGCGTCCTCTATCTTACATCAAATCTCCTCTCTCTCATTCTTCAAATCTATGCTAAAGTCTTACTACTTCAAGGCAGCTTTTGGATCCTAATCATAATCTCTTGCTTCCCTTTAGTCTCCCCTCCCTATTGATCCCTTAATTCTCTTGTATTGTATTGTATTGTATTGTCTGTCTTAACTAGATTGTAAGCTCTTTGAGCAGGGACTGTCTTTTTTATATGTTTGTAAAGCACTGTGTATGCTTTGTAGCGCTTAATAAATAATAATAATAATAAAATGCATAAAGTTTGCAAGTGTGCATGTAAATTAAGGAATTTTACAGTCAAAGTGTGTACTTGCCAACTCCTTCTATGCTCCGTGCAGACCATGCCCTAAGCTATGTCTACCAGGAAAATAGCACCACTTATATATTGTATAAGTTTTCTGTTCCTTACCTTGGTCTTTAGCGAAAAGGCGAGTAATAAATTTTTAAAATAAAATAAAAATGTAGTCACATACACGCGAGAATGATTTTTTTAAAATTCCCCTCTTAATTAATTATTAAGGGACACATTTCAGGACACCCTTACAGAGGGCATTTCAGGACACCCTTACAGAGGGCATATCTCTCACATAGACAATTGACAGCTAGGCTGAGAAAGTAGCTGCCTAGGGGTCTTGTAGCCGGAGGGCACTGTGTGGCTTTGAAGGGGCAGGCCTGAAGTGAGAAGGAGGAAGAGGTGACCATTGACTGTGATGCATCTTCAGAAGAGATTCCCAATCTCATCCTGATTCCATAGCCTCTGTGGGCCTCCTCTCCTCCACTGCCATCTCCATAAGGAATATTCAGCCCTGCTGAACAAGCTCTCCACCTCCTATAAAAGCAGATTTTGAAGTGGAGGAGTAGCCTAGTGGTTATAATTCAGGTTAAGAAGCAGGGAAGATGGGTTTAAATCCCCACTAATACTCCTTATGACTTTGGGCAAGTCCCTCAACTCTTCCTTGTCTCAGGTGCAAGCTTAGACAGTGAAATATCTATTGCAACTGAATTTAACTCACCTTGAATTGCACTAAAAGGATATGAGTTAAGTCCAGTAAACATAAGATGATGAAATATTCCATTCTCAAGGTATTTAACATGCTAGGAAAAAGCAAGGTGAAGGACAGATGTAAGCAACAATAGTGTTTATGTGGCTTTGATGTTCTGGTATAAGATTTTTATGTGATCCCTCTTGCAGCATTCATTTTTATGTTGGACGCTTTTCATGTTGTATAATCTGCTGGCAGGCAAGGTTCAGTCAATAAAAGTCACACTGAAAGGAATGAAGTGGTGTCGTGGGTGCCTCTTGGAGAAAAGGCTGGACCTCAAACTGCAAAAGTCAGACAATGCAGGTAGATATTAGGAAAAGCATCTTGAAAATTGATATACCTTAAGAATGCCATCCTGTTTAACACAGCCTCAAATGAACTATTAATTAGCATCTGTCAGCTTTTAGTGTCCGAAGGCTGATAATCAACATTCTAAGAAATAAAAATTAAAAGAAACGTTATGGTTATCAATGAAGGCCATCAAGGAGGTTACAAAGTGTTTACAACATGAACTGTAGCCACCTCTCTACTCTCTCTCTCTCCTACCGCAGCTAAAAGACTCCATCAGGCCAATGCAGAAAGACTAGCACGCCCTTTGCCTGCAGATAGCACAAGTTCCACCACAACAAATGCAGAAAAGAGACTGACGCACATAAACAGCAAAAGACAAGTATGCGCACACAGCAACGTCAAGTGTATTTAAATACTATGCAAATGAGCTGCACGTATTAAAATGAATGCTAATAAGGTCTGCGCCCTATGCAGAGAAACCCATAGAGGATTACATAACCAAAGGAGCGCCAATATCTCTACACCTGGTTTGAGGTGACTTAACATCTTGCGCGTGTAGGGAAAGACTGTTTCAGAGTATGTACCCTTGAATGGTTAGCTTTGAGGTACAAATTTCTGCATGTATCTTTCAGCGTATAAGTGAAAGATCAGCGTTCGAGAATAAATGTCTTTTGCTTCTTATCCTTGTGTGTTTTTTTTGAACTCACTTATACCATTCTCCATTTATTGTTAGGTCTCTTTGTTGTGATTTCATAAAAATGTTTTTGGGTGAAATAGTGTTATTATAGGTCAAGTGCCAACAGAACTTGCATGTCCAGTGCGCATCACATGAGTGTTTGATATTTATGCACATGCGTACTGTCACGTCCATAGCCCCTTACATGCACTATGGAGGGGCGTGGTTGTCATTAAAGAGATTCACCTTTCCTTACTTTCGCCGTTAGTACGGCTTCTGGCTAAAGCTATTGTTTTTGCCGAAATATTTTGTAAAGGAACGGCCCAGGGAAATCTGGTAGCCTGATCCACCATGACTAAGATGTACTGAAAACCTCGGGGTGTTTTAACCAGGGGGCCTACTATATCCATTGTGATACGCCCTATGGGGTCCGATATGATGGGTGTTAGAATCAGAGGCACGACTGGGGGTCATGCGGCTGTGACTCGCTGGCATGCTGGGAATGAGGCACAGAACCGGGCGGTTTCTTTAAAAATGCCAGGCCAATAAAAGCGTATCAGAATCTGATCTAATGTTCCCTGTACCCCTTTATGGCCACCCATTGGATGATCATGGGCAAGTCTCAAAACTAACCCCTTAAAAGTTGTGGGTACCACTAGCTGTTTTCTGATCGTTCCAGTTCAGGGGTCCTGACTTTCCCTATACAATATCTCATTGTCCGACAGGAACCTGGGAAGGACCTCCCGTACCACTTGGGCATACTCAAATGCTCAAGCGAGAGCCGGATCTGCTCGCTGTTCCTGGGGAAAAGTTGGAAACTTTTCCACTATTTCGGCTGGCACCCAGGGCAACCCTTGGCTAAACTCCATCTTAGCTCTTCCCTGTGCCCTACAACGCCTCTCATGTCGTTTTTGCACTTTTTCCTTCTTAACCTTTCCAGATGGGGGAGACACTAAGTCATTGTGTGAAGGTAATTCCCTTAGTGAATCTGCTTGGGTCTCACCCTCTTGGCTGTTGGCGCTAGACTGGGATCGGGTGGATATAAGGCCACTCTTTTTTCCTAAGCCTTCCTCTAATCCCTGCTTGAATTGGGGCCAATCCCTTCCCAATATTAAATCATATGGGAGTTTGGGAACCACTGCCACTGGGATCTCTTTCTGAACCCCCAAAGCCTTGACCTTTAACTTATACATAGGGTAAAATGAAGCAGCCCCATGAATGCATCTAATTCTTACATTACTTTCAGGCTTTCTACGCTCTGAGTTATTCTGGGCCTCTATTGCTCGCCAAAGTTTTTAAGAAAGCATACTTTGGTCCGCACCAGAGTCCAAAAGAGCACTTGTAGTAATCCCTTGTATGTCAACCGTTAAAAGAAAACCTTCTCCAGGCCGTTTTATACTGATCCCCATTAAGTTAGTGTGGGCTTTGCACCCCTTCTGCAAATGTCCCCATTTCCCACACTGGAAACATTTTTTTCTAGCCCACTTCTCATCTTGGTTAGGCACAAAAACTCTTCCAAAATCAGCATCCTTTCCATCCTTCCTTTCTGATGCAGCAAAGCCCACCACAGCACCTATTTTCAGAGTGCTTCGCTTTTGCTGACGAGCTAAAACCGTTCAGACAAAAGGGTCGCCTCTGCCATGCTTTGGCAATTCTGCTGGATGAGAAAAGACGGCAGGTCCTTTGGCACTGCTGCCATAAATTGTTCTAACATTATTACATCAATAATCATTTCTACATTTTTCCCTTCAGGAGCCAGCCATTTCAGTGCTAATCCACGAATCCTCTGGCTTAAGGCTTTTGGCGTCTCGCCAACTCTCAGGATTGTGGCTCTGAACATGCGTCGGTATACTGTGGCTGTTAACCCTAAGCGATCCTTAATGGCACTCTTTACAGCCTTATAATCTAGAGCTTGGGCCGCCGGCATGGCTCTGTAAGCGGCAAGTGCCTCTCCTGATAAGGATGAAGCCAAACGCACGGCCCACTGGGTCTCTGGCCATCCTAGAGCCTGAGCCACTCTTTCAAAAGACTCAAAGTTGTCAATATTGTCTTCTGGGGTAAGTTTGCCAAAACTAAATGCCCCAGTATATTGAAAGTCACCCATACTGTCCACACGTGGTGCAGCTGGTCCTGCTGGCGCTGGTACTCCTCCGCCTCCCTGACTCCGGAGTGTAATCAAAGCCTCCACCAGGTCAAGAACTGGTTTTTGCTGTTCCCTCATGGCAGCGATTGCATTGTCCTGCACCATTTGCGCCAGCTCCTTGTTGACGAGTGAACTGGGTTGCCATCCAACTCACGAGTTCCTTGGGATCCATAACTGGGTACCTGCAAGAAAAAAGAGAGAAAGAAAAACCACCAAGGGCGGCACCGTACAACAACTTCTTTTTTTTTTCTATATGCCCCCTTTTAATGCATCAGCATATACTTCTTCCTTAATCCACAACTGGTCATGCCAGGGATCTTTACCTTAATCAGGCGTAGACTCTCACTTATACAGGGTCTTTTCCTCAGGAACTGCTACTGGATCACCTCTTCTGCTCATCAAGTCTGTCAGGGAAATTCTGCTTCCTCCTGCTTCAGCTTGAAACTCTCACAGCTGTATGTCCTTATTGAAATTCCTGGTATCTTTTAGGTGGAAAAAAATATCCAAGAACTACGCCACTGTCACGCCCATAGCCCCTTACATGTAGTATGGAGGGGCGTGGTTGTCATTAAAGAGATTCACCTTTTGGTCTTTGACTGATTGCCTTGTAATGCCTTATGGGAAAGGTAGTTCAGTCAGAAAGTATTCAACCTCAGGTAAAAAAAAACACCTTTGTAATTGTCTTGAGTGGTAAGGTAATGACAGTTTATTAACTGAAAAAACACACGCTAAGGTTCACAAATACCACCTTTGGATTATTTCTCCAGGATTCTTGTAAATGAACATCAGGATATAAATGAATTCCAAACAAAACAGCTTGCAATGTTCTCCATTATAAACATAAATACTTTAACAGCCCATGCTATCAGGCATGGCTTGCAGTGCTGATCAAACAAACAGAAAACAGCTTTCCCTAAAGCAGGTTTCTTTTTCTCTCAGTCCAGAACACTGTTTCTCTTCTTAAACATAGAAAAACTTTCAACAAGACAGTTAAACTCTTCACAGGCAAGCAATTCTCTATGCAAGGTTTTCTTATAAACAGCCAAACAAAAGCTTTCCTTACTTTCGCCGTTAGTACGGCTTCTGGCTGAGCACGGCTCTGGCTCACAGCTGATTCACCAACTTAATTAGGCAGCTTTGGCTTGCACAGTAAACAAAAAGTTACTTTGCCTTTAACTCAGGACCTTCACAAGTTAACCACAGGCTCTTAGGGCTACAGGACACTGGAGGTTTTCCTTACGGTTGACTCCTTTTCAACACCTCTGTATTGGAAGACTAGCATAAAGAGCAATCCATGTATGAGACTTCTTCTAAAGCTGTCTGGTTGCACTGGCACATCCTCTGTTTCTGGCTCAGAGGTCTTAGCTGACTGCCTTCCGTTAGGGCTAAGGCTGTCTCTGGCAATTCTGTAGTGCTCAGTATTAGGCAAACTTCTAATGCTCATACCTGGGTCAAAGCTTGTAGCAGCTTCTCCTCTCTCATGCTCTGGCCACCATTCACCGGTGCTTCCACGTCCTGTTCTCCAACTTGTGTTCCTGGTTCCTGCTGTTCTCACTGATCCAGATCCATTCCTCTTCCAGTAGGCACTCCTACTGCTCTCACTTTCTCTCTCCTTTCCTCTTCTTCTTCCTCTCCTGCCACTCCCTTCTGAATAAGCTGACCTAGTCTTAAACCTCTCAGGTGCCTGCTCCACCCCCTCTCCTCTCAGGTGTTGGAGATCAAACTGCCTCGTGGTAGCTGAGTAATTGGGGAATTCAGTGACATAAGGGTTCCTTATCCTGAGCCTGTATGCCCTCTCTTTTTCTCCACTAGGGGCATTCTGCAACCTATTGTAGCTAGGAATTTCCTGCTTTCTAGGTGTACAGGGAGTTTTGTGTCTCTGACCTGGTAAAATAGGCCCTTTTATAAGGGTAAATTCCTTCTCTTTATCCCTGTCTCTTGGGTCCTGATAAGCTTCCTTATCACAGTACACAGACACTTGTAGCGCCTCTGTTGTTTGCGCATTCATTGGCTCCCCTCCTTTCAACTTTATGCCAAAGTTTTGCACACCGCTTATTTGCATACATGCTCTTTGCTGCATACTGGAGCTGAAGTCTCGCATTATTGGCACGCTACAAAAATGCGTACGCAGCTAACAGCGCACAACTTCAATGCCAGCTTTCTGCATCGGCCTGCATATTAGTTTAGCCTATGCAATAATTTAGGGGAGACTTCTGATTATGCATCTGTTTTACAAAACTAAATATACACAGGTTTTTCAAAGAAACTGAAATTAATTTGATAGTTGAAAAGTTTTGAAAAACCTGATAAGGTCATTGAGATTGAGTCAAGACTGATAATTTGTTGGACTTCCAAGTTTGATGAAACTTGGGGAAAGTTCTAGCAAATGAGTTTGATGGAAGTTGTGAACAGAAGTGCTGAGACAGGACCTGCTACTACTGAGAAGCAACCTGCACTTGTGAGTATTTACCTGCTGGGAAATTTTCTTGAAGCTTGGGCAAAAGGGAGATTTGGGTTAAACTGAAATTTTGTATCTATTTAAAATTCTGTGTTTATGTCAAACTTCAGTTAAGGTTCAGTTTAACTGTAAAATTTTCTGTTGGTGTTTGATTTCCACCTACCCACAGCAACTCACACCTAGCCCAGGCTCAGTCTGATTTATAGGCTGTAGAGCTAATTAAGGAGATAGGAGGGAAATTTTTTTCACTTTAAAGTTTAATTGGCCATATTTATCAAGTCCTTAGGAAAAGACTAGATCTGGGTCCTTCAGTTCATCTTGAAGCAAACATAAAAATGGTTATTTTAGAAGCCCTATTCACTTTTTTAATGTGGATGCAGTAGAAGAAAACAAAACATGATTTCCAAAAGACCATGAGATCCACATTTTCACTCTGAGCACCTCGGTCTCTGCACATTGTTCTGGGAGGTGCTCTACAGCTATTTTTGTGTATGGCACAGGCATTTGCATGTCCATGACATATTTCACATAGGCTGGCAACATGGATTTTTAAACATGTCAATTTACACCTGTTATAAAGTGTAGTTACTCACCTGTAACAGGTGATCTCCAGGAACTGCAAGAATTTAGCCTTCACATATGGGTGACATTAGTACTGATGGAGCCCGCATGGGAGTGCTCCCCAGTGTCCAATTGGAAAGCTTTTGGGAGCACTCCACTGAGCCTACGTGACAGCCTTCCTGCCTTCCCTACTCCCTCTCTTCAGTTGAGTTTGTAGCTGAGAAAAGAGAGTAAATGAAACCCTATAACTCCTAGAGG
The DNA here is from genome assembly GCA_033557465.1 of Ichthyophis bannanicus. Taxonomy (NCBI): domain Eukaryota; kingdom Metazoa; phylum Chordata; class Amphibia; order Gymnophiona; family Ichthyophiidae; genus Ichthyophis; species Ichthyophis bannanicus. The sequence goes on from CM066032.1 coordinate 649,460,921, forward strand.
AGGGGGGCAGGTTGTGAAGACTAAATTCCTGCTGTTCCCAGAGATCACCTGTTATAGGTGAGTAACTACACTATCTCCAGAAACAAGCAGGAATGTAGTCTTCACATATGGGACTCCCTAACTTCCAGATGCCAGATGAAGTGACTTCAGAACCGGTGGAGGTTTGCCTCGGAGTAGGCTCGAAGAGGGGATGGATCACTCATGGATTTTTGGTATCGTCAAAGTCCTGGACAGAGGATAGGAGTTGCCTCTAAGTCTGAAAGAGGTGCTGGAGTACAGCTTGACTAAACATGGTATCCCGGAGGGAGGGCTTGTCCAGACAGTAATGAGCAGCGAAGGTATGGATAGAAGACCAAGTTGCTGCCTCACAAATTTTGTCAATGGCTATGAAGAGTAGGTTTTCCATCGAGGTTGCCATGGTGTGAACATTGTGAGCAATGACATGCCCTTCTAGGGAGAATCCTGCTTTGTCATAAGCAAATGAAATGCAGTCAGCTATCCATCTGGAGAGTGTACATTTAGATACAGGCAGACCTAAGTGACTAGGGTCAAATGAGCAGGGCGGCCAAAGGGGGGTGTGGGGCCATGTGCGGAGACTCGGAGCAGAGCCTCATTTGCATAGATATTTGCATAATGTTACCATACACTAACTTTTAGTAAACATGCCTCTTAATGAGTGTATGGATAAAGAAAGACTAAAAGATTTCTACATTACTATAATCCAGTGCCAACCACAAGGCACATTAGGAACTACTACAAACACTGCCCATTTAGAACCCATAGCAAACCCGCCGCATCCTAACAGCACTTCCAGGACTCACAAAGCACCATACCCTACCTATCAAAAGGCAACACTGCAAATATTAAACCAATACATTTCAGAGAATAACAATACGTGACCTACTGGGGAAAGAGAACAAGTGGCAATGTCAAATAGGAATTACATAAACAGAATACCTCAGCTCAGTTACACGTGCAGAACATGGACCATCACCAAACAAGGAATCACATTTAGAAACAGGAAGACAATAATTAAACTGGGAACCCCAAAAGCCAAACTTGGAATGTACAACAACACTGTAGAAATAAAACTATAAATTAATTTCCTCTTGTACTAAACAAAGTGCAGATGTTAATGATGCACATTTCCCAGAGCTGACATATTCCAGTTAATAAATTCAAAATAAAGAGAGATTTTTCTACCTTTTGTGCATTTTTTTTCAGTTGCAATTGCTCTAGCCACTTTCTTCTGGTTTCTTCGTGTCTTCTGCTAACTCTCCACCGTCTGCTGTCCATTTGCCCTTTCTTCTCTCTTCTAGTTTTTTTCCATTCTCTCTCTACATCTGCTTTAACATACTAATCTTTCTCCTTTTGCTCTTTCGTCATTCCTATTGCATTCATTCAAATTTTACCCCTCCATCTGCAATCCCCACTTACTCTCCCAATATCCGGCCAATTGTAGATTTGTCTTCCCTCCCACTCAAAATATTTTTTCCCTCTCCATTTCACTCTCTCAGCTCCATCCCATTCTAATCCTTCCCCAACATCAGCTCCCTTCTAGTTCCATCCTCACCCAGCATCCGCTCCCTTCTAGTCCCCGCATCAGCCCATTTCCAGTCCTAGCCCCCCATAAGCCCATTTCTGATCCTATCCTAGCCCCACCATCAGCCCATTTCCAGTCCTAGCTCCCCCATCCATTTCCAGTCCTACCCGAGTCCCTCCATCAGCTCATTTCCAATCCCAGCCCCCAATCAGCCCATTTCTAGTCCTTTGCTAGCCACACCATCAGCCCATGTCAAATCCTAGCTCCCCTCCACTCAGCCCATTTCCAATCCAAGCCCCCCATGACCCTACTTCCAGTTCTAGTCCCTCCATGAGTCCATTTCAATCCAAGCCCCCACCACAGACCATTTCCAATCTTAGCACCCCCCCAACAGCCCATTTCCAGTCCTATCCTAGCCCCTCCATCAGCCCATTTCCCCACACTTAGCCCATTTCCATTCCAAGCCCCCCTCCCCATCAGCTATTTGCAGTTCAAGCCCCCCTTCCACTCAGCCCATTTCCATTCCAAGCCCCCATGCCCATCAGCTATTTGCAGTTCAAGCCCCCTTCCACTCAGCCCATTTCCACTCCTAGCAACCCCCCAGCCCATTACCAGTCCTAGCCCCCCCATAGACCATTACCAGTCCTAGCCCCCCATCAACCAATTTCCAATCCTAACTCCCTCCCCTCACAGCCCATTTCCATTCCAAGCCCCCCTCCCCATCAGCTATTTTCAGTTCAAGCCCCCCTTCCACTCAGCCCATTTCCATTCCAAGCCCCCCCATAGCCCATTACTAGTCCTACCCCCCATCAGCCCATTTCCATTCCAAGCCCCCATCCCCATCAGCTATTTGCAGTTCAAGCCCCCCTTACACTCAGCCCATTTCGTCCTAGCAAACCCTCCAGCCCATTTCCAGTCCTAGCAACCCCCCCCCCAGCCCATTACCAGTCCTAGCACCCCATCAGCCCATTTCTAGTCATAGCTCCCTCGCCTCACAGCCCATTTCCATTCCAAGCCCCCCTCCCCATCATCTATTTGCAGTTAAAGCCCCACTTCCACTCAGCCCATTTCCATTCCAAGCCCCTGTCCCCATCAGCTATTTGCAGTTCAAGTCCCCCTTCCACTCAGCCCATTTCCAGTCCTAGCCCCCCCATAGCCCATTAGCAGTCCTAAGCCCCCCCATAACCCATTACCAGTCCTAAGCACCCATCAGCCCACTTCCAGTCCTAACCCCCCTTCAGCCTACTTCCAGACTTAGCCCACCCCATAGCCCATTACCAGTCCTAACTCCCCATCAGCCCATTTCCAGTCCTAGCCCCCCCATAGCCCATTACTAATCCTAACCCCCCCATAGCCCATTACTAGTCCTAACCACCCATCAGCCCATTTCCACTCCTAGCCCCCCCATAGCCCATTACTAGTCCTAACCCCCCCATCAGCCCACTTCCAGTCTTAGCCCCCCCATAGCTCATTACCAGTCCTAACCCCCCCCCTCAGCCCAGGTAGATTAAGAAAAACAAAATGGCTGCTGCTGCCACTGCCGCCATGGCAGCGGCAGAATCAAGCGTCCCATGAGGCCCCCCCCCCTGCCCACCAGAGCCCTCCCTGCAGCATCAGCTCCCAAAGCGCGGGCTTTTTGGAGCCACGAAGGGAGAGTTTCCCTTTCTCGTGGCTCTGTTAATCCCGCCGGGGCTGATGGGATTTCCCATCAGCCCCGGCGGGCTTAACAGAGCCGCAAGAGGTCAGAGAAGCTCTCCCTTCACGGCTCTGAAAGCCGACGCTGAGGGAGCTGATGCTGCAGGGAGGGCTCTGCTGGGCAGGGGGGGGTCCCACGGGAAACTTGATTCTGCCACTGGCATGGCAGCAGCGGCAGCAGCGGCAGCAGCAGAAGTTGTTTTTTTTTAATCTACCTGGGCTGATGCAGAATGTTTTGTGCCCGGGGCCACCTGAAACGCGGGGCCCTGTGCAAAAAATATTCTTGCTCAATGGACGGGCCAGCCCTGCAAATGAGATGAACTGTGAGTCTTTACAATGATCTTGAGTCCTTTGGAGATAGAAAGCCAATGCTCATTTGCAGTCAAGCGTGTACAGAGTTGCTTCTGCTCAAGAAGCATTCGGTTTAGGAAAGAACACTGGAAGGTAAATTCACTGGTTTAAATGGAAAGGAGACACCACCTTTGGCATAAAATGTGGATGAGTCTGAAGGATGACTTTGTCATGGTGGAATCAGGTATATGGTGCGTCCACCAACAAAGCCTGAAGCTCACTAATATATCTAGCTGAGGTGAGGGTGATTAGGAAGAGTACATTCCAAGAGAGGAACTTAAGTGTGGTTGTGGCTAATGGCTCAAAAGGTGGCTTGAGAAGCTGCCCGAGCATGACATTGAAGTCCCAAGCCACTGGAAGTAGCTTAATGGGTGGTTTGGACAACAGGAGACCTCTCATGAAATGTGCTACTAGCGGTTGAGAGAAGATGGGCTTTTTATCCAGTAGATGGTCAGAGGCCACAATGGCATTGAGGTGAACTCTCACCGAGTTGGTCGTCAGACCTGTCGAGGACAGGTGGAGGAGGTACTGGAGGAGTGACTCCACTGGGGCAGAGAAGGGATTGAGATCTTTCTGGGAACACCAGAGAGAAAATCTACGCCATTTAAAAACATATGAACGTCTAGTGTAGGGCTTTCTAGAAGCTAAAAGGATCTCTCTAACTTATTGTGTAAGGCTGAAGCTGTGAGACAGAGAGACTGTGGATTGGGATGGAGTAGTGAGCTGTCGCCTGGGACAGGAGATTGGGCGCAGATCCCAATCACAGAGGATCAGTCTGAATCAGACGCAGTAGCAATGGAAACCAGGGTTGCCACTGCCAGTGAGGGGCTATGAGAATCATGGAGCCCTTGTCAGACTGAAACTTGAAAAGCATCTTGGGAATGAGGGATATGGGAGGGAAAGCATAAAACAGAACCTGACCTCAGTGTAGGTGGAAGGCATCCACCTGTTGGTTGCTGGATGTTGGAGTTCTCGTGCAGGAGTGAGGGAGCTTGGAATTTTGTGGAGTTACAATCACGTCTATGTCTGGAGTTCCCCAGGTCTGGAAGATGTAGAACATTGTGTCCAGATGGAGAAACCATTCATGGGGAAGTAGGATCTGACTCAGCTTGTCTGCCAAAACATTGAACTTCCCCAGGAGGTAGACCACTTTGGAGGTGTATCTCATGAGAAATGGCAAAAGATCACAGGTGGAGAGCCTCCTCGCAGAGAGCCCATGAACTTGTTCCTCCCTGCTTGTTCACATAGAATATGGCAACCTGATTGTCTGCCCTGACTAGGACCTGTTGTGCACTGAGGTGGCTTTGAAACACCCATAGGGCATTCAAGATAGCTGAAAGATCCAGGAGATTGATTTGGAGTTGTGACTCTTTTGTTGTCCAGAGCCCCTGTGTAAAAAGGTTGCCCAGGTGCACTCCCCAACCCAGTTGGAGGCATCCATCGACAGGGTGTATTGAAGTGGAGGCATCTGTAAAGGTGACCCTATGAGCAGACTTTCTGGAGACCATCACCACTGAAGAAATATGGTTAGAGGGGCAGTAATCTGGATCCTCTTCCAGAGATGGCCTGAGGCCTGCGTCCATTGGGAGGCAAGAGTCGGGCATATGGAATGACGTGTACTGTAGAGGCCATGTGCCCAAGGAGCTGCAACATCTCTCAGGCAGTCAGATGGTCTCATAGAAGCATCTGGGATGCTAGTTTGACTAGATGGGCACAACGGAGCTGAGGCAGAAATGCCCTGGACTGTTGGGTGTCTAGTAGGGCTCCAATAAACTCTAGTTTTTGAGTTGGAGCGAGCTAGGATTTTGGAAAGTTTATTACAAATCCCAAGTGTCGTAGTACTGTGATGAAATGGTGCAACGAAAGAAGTACCTCTTGGGAGGTGTGTGCCTTTATGAGCTAGTCATCTAAGAAAGGAAAGACAAATATCCCTAGAGACCATAGGTATCCAGCTATTACCGCCATGCACTTTGTGAAGACTCTTGGGGCAGAGGGAAATCCGAAGTGAAGGGCTCTGTATTGATAATGGTTTCCTTTAAAGGTGAAGCGTAGACATTTCCTGTATCCGGGATGGATGAGGGAGTGGTGCCCGAGGACTGAAGAAAGGCACATGTGGTTCCTTTACACAAAAGCGGATGTAAGGATGACATTGAGAACTCCAAGCTGGTTAGTCTAACCTCTGTGGTTAGTAAATTATTGGAAAGGCTACTAAACAAGAGAATAGTGAGGTTTCTGCAGTACAATGGATTGCAGGATCCGAAGCAGCATGGATTCACCAGAGGCAGATCTTGTCAGACAAATCTGATTGATTTCTTTGACTGGGTGACTAAGGAGCTGTACCATGGGAGAGCCCTAGATGTGGTGTATTTGGATTTCAGTGAAGCCTTTGTCACCATTCTGCAGAGGTGACTTATAAACAAACTGAGTACCCTAGGGATTGACCCTAAAATTACTAAATAGGTTAGAAATTGGTTGAGTGGGAGGCAACAAAGGGTACAGGTAAATAGAGTTCACTCTGAGGATAAGGAAGTTATCAGTGGTGTGCCGCAGAGATCTGTCCTTGGCCCAATTCTTTTCAACATCTTTGTTAGTGATATTTCAGAAGGCTTGTCGGGCAAGGTTTGCTTGTTTGCGGATGATACCAAAATCTGCAATACAGTAGTCAACCAGGAAAGAGTAGATATCATGAGGAGGGATCTAGCTAAGCTTGAAGAATGGGCGCGAATTTGGCAGCTGATATTTAATGCTAATAAATGCAGGGTCATGTATTTGGGTTGCAAAAATCCAAAGGAGTGGTATAGTGTAGGGGGTGAGGTACACAAAAGAGGAGAAGGACCTGGATATAATTGTATCTGATGATCTTAAAGTAGCTAAACAGGTAGAAAAGGCAACTGCAAAAGCCAGAAGGATGCTTGGGTGTTTATGGAAAGGAATGACCAGCAGAAAAAAAGAGGTGTACAATTCTGGAGACCGCACCTTCAAAAGGATATGAGCCGGTTGGAGTCGGTGCAGAGGGTGGCTACTAAAATGGTTAATGGTCTTTGTAAGGAAGCATATGAGAACAGACTTAAAGATCTTAATATGTATATTTTAGAGGAAAGGCAGGATAGGAGTGATACGATAGAGACATTTAAATACCTCCGTGGCATAAATGCATAGGAGGGTCTCTTTCAATTGAAGGCAAGCACTGCTATGAGGGGACATAGCATTAGAGTGAAAGGAGATAGACTCAGGAGTAATATGTGGAAATATTTCTTTGTGGAAAGAGTGGTAGATGTGTGGAATATTCTCCCAATGGAGGTGGTAGACAAGAGGGCAGTATCTGAATTCAAAAAAGCATGGGACAAACACAGAGGATCTCTAAAAGGAAAAAGAGGATTATTGTAGTTGATATGGAAGGGCAGACTAGATAGGCCACGTGGTCTTTTTCTGCTGTCATGTTTCTATGATATGTGCATATGCTTCTTTCAGATCTAGAAAACAGAGCCAGTCCTGACTCTGGAGGTAGGGAAGAAGAGTCCCAAGAGAGATCATTTTGAACTTTTCATGGACTAGTTGAGGTTTCTGAGGTCCAGAATCGGCCTGTACCCTCCGGTTTTCTTTGGAATGAGAAAGTATGGAGAGCCCTGTTGGGATGTTGGGACATCTTTTAAGGCACCCTGAGACAGAAGAGAAGATACCTCGTCCTGTAAGAAAGCAGTGAGTGGGGGTTGCGTTTGCTATGCCCCCGTGAAAGTGGAGGGGGCAACGTTTGCAGATGAAGTCTGTACCCTTCCTGGACTATTGTTCGTTTCCACTGCTCTGAGGTGATAAGATGCCATCTGTGTGCATAGTGGGACAGTCTGCCTGCTATGTGGAGGAGATGGGGGTCCTCCAGAGGCAGGGTGGCAATTTTCTCTAGGAAAGAGTCAAAAAACAGGCGCAGACTGTGGCTGCGGAGCTAGTTGAGATTTAGGTACCAGTGGCTTCTTTTGTTGTTTAGGAGGCTGTTGCCTCTTCTGTGAGGCCTGTCCTTGGAACTGAGAAGCAGGGGGATAAGAAGAATACAATCTCTTCTTCTTATTGTAGCAAGACTTCTTTGCAGGTGTCTTTTTCCGCCTGGATGTCGGTAGCGTATATTTGCGCTACCATTCCAGAGCATGGCACCAGTAGCTCTATGGAGGCGCATCTTGGGACCTCTCGATGGCTTTGGAGGACAGGGTCTCCCGCCAGGGCTTTTGGCAGGCCGATCCACCTCTGAGACAACACCTGAGGGATCTCGATGCTTTTTGAGCAAGATCTAACTCTGGAGGTTTTGTCCGACTTCTCTAATGATTTGTTCTCCATATAAATTGAACAGGGATAGGGAAAGTATGCAGCTTTGTCATAAACCTTTGCCAATTTTACACCATTCTGCTTCTCCTTGTTCCATTCAAATGGTTGTTTCTTGATCAATATAAAGGTTGTGCATGAGAACTATCAGGTGTTCTTGCTTCTCAATGTGGCCCAGAGTTTTTCATGATTTAATCAATGACCTTGCTATAATCAATGAAATGCATGTAAATATCCTTTTGGTATTCTTTTGTCTTTTCAAGGATCTATCTCACATCTATGATGATGTCTCTTGTTCCTTGCCTTTCCTGAACTCCACTTACACTTCAGGCAGTTCTCATTCCATGTATGATTGTAGTCTGAACTGAATGATCTTGAGTAAAATCTTGCTGGCATGTGGGATCAGAGTAACTGTGCAATAATTTTCACAATCAGTTGGATCACTTTTCTTCAGTATTTGTATGAATACAGATCTTTTCCAGTCAGTCAGCCATGACGTTGTCTTCTAAATTTCCTGACAGAGCCATGCAAGTACTGCAGTAACTGAAACACCAAAAACCTTCTGAACTGAGTCTAAATAACAAGTGTATCCCTGAGAAACCCAGCAAAAAAACCAAAAGTAATACATTTTTTTTGTCGGAGTAGCCAGCACAGTTAACAGGAATTTTCCTGCTACCACCGTGGCCCGTCCTTTTTAATCAATATAGAAAATCAATTTAAAAACAGCTCTATTCAAAAATGGCTGGTACTTAGCTTTGTAGACGAAGAGCAGGCTGTGAAAACGTTATAAGCAGCAGTAGATCAATTTTACATCAGTAGGCCGTTACTACGACGTGTCACGTTTCGGGGGTACACACTTCAACCCCCTGCTTCAGGTCAGACCTCTGTGTAGAAAACGTCAGCCCTAAAAACACAGCTGAAAGAATGGTTTTTATATAACCCAGGCTCGCCAACTAAAGTCCTAAATAGGCCACGCCTATCCAATATAGCTCATTAAAGAGGAACCAATCCACACAGAGGGGTGAAACCACCAACCAGATTTCACCTCCTGATCAGGAAGGTTAGTAGATGGTATAGAGATCCAATCTGCAGGAGGAATCACCAGTCCAATCACATGTGTCAATCCAAAGAAACTCAATGAATAGTATGCCAGTCCACCTGCTGGTTAAGACCGTCCGGAAAAACTGAGTTCAGTCGAAATATCCACTTTTGCTCCAAGTTCTGCAGGCGCTGAGTCCTATCCCCACCACAGGGATCAGGGGGCACATGATCCAAAACTCGCCACCGAAGTTCCTCAAATCCATGTGAATGTTCCAGGCAATGACTGACAAGGGGAGCTGTCAGTGAATGAGTGCGCAATCGAGAGGCATGCTCAGTCAATCTTTGTTTAAAAGTCCATGAGGTCCTTCCAATATAAGGTAACTGGCAAGGACAAACAATTAGATAAACTACATAAGTGGTATTGCAATCTGTATACCACCGAGTGTAATAACTCCTGTTAGTGCGATTATCCATCCAAATAGGACCCATTAGAGTACCCGAACAAAACGAGCAAACTCCACACGAGTGATGACCAGCCTGATCATGACTTTTAAGAGGTTGATCTTGAGGGGACCTGGTCTTCACCAAAAAATCCCGTAAATTAGATCTGCGGGAATAGGCAATTTGGAGCGGTGTTCGGAAACATGAATGAATAGCCAAAATGGGCCAAAATTGGTGCATCAAATGAACTACCGCAGTAGTCCCCTGCATAAAAGGAAGAACCCCCGTTGTTTTTTCCTCAGTAAGTATACGATCTCTAGGTGTCAGAAGCCACTCTCGGTGAGTATTGCATGCCCTTTTATAGGCTAGATAAACCACCTTCGGTGGATATCCCCTCGATAAAAGACGAGAGCTTAATTCCTGTGCATGAAATTTGAATTGCGATAACTCAGTGCAATTTCTACGAAGCCTAAGAAACTGGCTATATGGTAAACCACGTTTCAAGGCTGGAGGATGATAGCTGTCAAACCGAAGCAACGTGTTACGTTGAACGGGCTTCCTGTACAGAGAAGTTGAAAATCCCGCCGAGGTGCACTCTACCGTGACATCTAAAAATTGAATCTTTTGTGTCTCCACCTGAGCTGTAAACTGTATATTAGGTTTAAAAGAATTTAAAGAGACCAAAAAAGAATCCAAATCCCTTCTGGTTCCAGTCCATATGAAAAAAACGTCATCCAAAAACCGCTTCCAATGCATCACGTAGGAAAATAGTGGATGAGGATACACATACAGTTCTTCAAACCAGGACATATAGATCGTAGCTATGGAAGGGGCCACCGTTGCCCCCATTGCTATTCCATAGATCTGTAGATAGAATTGCCCCTGGTATAAGAAAAAATTTTGATTTAATACCAAATCCAATAAACCCAAAAAGAAATGCTTTGGAATACGATCTGGTAGTGGAATGGAAGACTGTAGAAGACCAGACATAACCTCACTCTGATTGATATTAGTGTATAAAGCCTGGACATCAAGCGTAACTAAGAATGAACACAGAGAGGTGTCAGAATAAGCTGTTAATTGGCTCAAAAAATCCCCTGTATCTTTAATATACGATGATACCGTTGCAGCAACTGGTTTCAAAAAAAGGTCACAAAACTGAGACAGGGGTTCCAGTATGGAGTCTCTCCAAGATACAATTGGACGTCCCGGAGGGTTAACCAATGACTTGTGGATTTTAGGCACAAGATAGAAAGTCGGGGTTCGAGGATATCGTTTGATTAAAAAATCCGCCTCCTTCCGAGTCAGCCAATTGCAAAGAAATGCTTGGGAGACAATCTGAAAAATTCTTTTAAACCTAATATACAGTTTACAGCTCAGGTGGAGACACAAAAGATTCAATTTTTAGATGTCACGGTAGAGTGCACCTCGGCGGGATTTTCAACTTCTCTGTACAGGAAGCCCGTTCAACGTAACACGTTGCTTCGGTTTGACAGCTATCATCCTCCAGCCTTGAAACGTGGCTTACCATATGGCCAGTTTCTTAGGCTTCGTAGAAATTGCACTGAGTTATCGCAATTCAAATTTCATGCACAGGAATTAAGCTCTCGTCTTTTATCGAGGGGATATCCACCGAAGGTGGTTTATCTAGCCTATAAAAGGGCATGCAATACTCACCGAGAGTGGCTTCTGACACCTAGAGATCGTATACTTACTGAGGAAAAAACAACGGGGGTTCTTCCTTTTATGCAGGGGACTACTGCGGTAGTTCGTTTGATGCACCAATTTTGGCCCATTTTGGCTATTCATTCATGTTTCCGAACACCGCTCCAAATTGCCTATTCCCGCAGATCTAATTTACGGGATTTTTTGGTGAAGACCAGGTCCCCTCAAGATCAACCTCTTAAAAGTCATGATCAGGCTGGTCATCACTCGTGTGGAGTTTGCTCGTTTTGTTCGGGTACTCTAATGAGTCCTATTTGGATGGATAATCGCACTAACAGGAGTTATTACACTCGGTGGTATACAGATTGCAATACCACTTATGTAGTTTATCTAATTGTTTGTCCTTGCCAGTTACCTTATATTGGAAGGACCTCACGGACTTTTAAACAAAGATTGACTGAGCATGCCTCTCGATTGCGCACTCATTCACTGACAGCTCCCCTTGTCAGTCATTGCCTGGAACATTCACATGGATTTGAGGAACTTCGGTGGCGAGTTTTGGAACATGTGCCCCCTGATCCCTGTGGTGGGGATAGGACTCAGCGCCTGCAGAACTTGGAGCAAAAGTGGATATTTCGACTGAACTCAGTTTTTCCGGACGGTCTTAACCAGCAGGTGGACTGGCATACTATTCATTGAGTTTCTTTGGATTGACACATGTGATTGGACTGGTGATTCCTCCTGCAGATTGGATCTCTATACCATCTACTAACCTTCCTGATCAGGAGGTGAAATCTGGTTGGTGGTTTCACCCCTCTGTGTGGATTGGTTCCTCTTTAATGAGCTATATTGGATAGGCGTGGCCTATTTAGGACTTTAGTTGGCGAGCCTGGGTTATATAAAAACCATTCTTTCAGCTGTGTTTTTAGGGCTGACGTTTTCTACACAGAGGTCTGACCTGAAGCAGGGGGTTGAAGTGTGTACCCCCGAAACGTGACACGTCGTAGTAACGGCCTACTGATGTAAAATTGATCTACTGCTGCTTATAACGTTTTCACAGCCTGCTCTTCGTCTACAAAGCTAAGTACCAGCCATTTTTGAATAGAGCTGTTTTTAAATTGATTTTCTATATTGATTAAAAAGGACGGGCCATGGTGGTAGCAGGAAAATTCCTGTTAACTGTGCTGGCTACTCCGACAAAAAAATTTATTACTTTTGGTTTTTTTGCTGGGTTTCTCAGGAAGTATTGCAGTAACTGCATCTGATAGCTGTTATACTTCAATGGAAATTCCATCATGCACAGTTCATTGTTCTTTGATAATACATGTGGTGTTACTTTGACTTCTTTCATCACCAGTACTGGCTGAAATGGCTATTGATCTACTTGATCTTTATGGTATAATGGAGTATTCTCTCCACCTTTCCTTGATCTTCTCAGCATCATTCAACATGGATCCTTGAGCATCTTTTAGCATGCCAATTCAAGGCTGGAATTTTCTCTTTAACTGTCATAGCTTTAGGAAAAAAGATTTTGTTCTTCCTCTAATATTTTCTGATTCTATTTCCTTGCATGCATTATTGTAGTACTTCTCTTTATCTTATCTTGCTGCACATTGGAAATCCCTATTAAGTTCTGTGACTACCTCTTTTTCCTCCTCTGACTTTAGCTTCTCTGCATTTCTGAGCAATTTTCAGAGTTTCTTTGCTCATCCATTTTGGCCATTTTTTCCCCTACTGCAAAGACTTTTCACTTTCTTTGAGCACAGCTTTCTTGCCTTTATCCCATAGTTCTTCTGATATTCTGTCATTTGTATCAGTGAATCAATTTTGCAGGCAGTATTTATTTATTTAGCAGTGCTTATATACCAATTTTTACTGGGTCAAAGCGGTGTACATTCAGGTAAGGTATATATTTCCCTTGTCCCTGAAGGACTCAATCTATGTTTTGTACCTGAGGCAACTGAGGGTTAAGTGACTTGCCCAAGGCTACAAGAAGCACTTATGGGACTAGAAACCCCAGTCCCTCCAGCCCAAGGTTGCTGTCCTCCAGCAGGATTCGAACCATTGGCCCAAGACAACTTGCCTAACTACTAGACCACTCCTCCAGTAGTATGTTTTCAAGATCATATATTGCTACATTCACAAGTAGCTTACTCTTTTTCATCTTTAGCTTGAGTTTGCATACTAGTAGCTAGTTATTTGCACCACAATCTGCTCCAGGTTTTGTCCTTGATGATGTCAATGAATATTTCCATCGTTGACTTCCACAGTTGTACTGAATTTGATTTTTGTACAAGCCATTCAGTGAAATCCCTGGTGTTGCTGGGAGAAGGTGTTTGAGATGAACAGACTGTTGATCTTGCAGACTCCAATCAGGTTTTCTCCAGTTTTGTTTCTGTTGGCAAGCCCATATTTTCAAACTACTTTGTCTTCTTCTTTGTTCCCAACTTTGTGTTCCAGTCATCCATGACTGTTAGTATATCTTTTCTGCATGTTCTCTCAGTTTCAGCTTGTACTTGTTCATAAAACTGATCAGCTTCTTTCTTTTCTGCATCTGTTGTTGGCTCATATACATTATGAATAGTTGTGTTGATGGGCATTCCTCATAGACAAATAGAATAAGCATTCACTGACAGCATTGTATTTCATTATAGTTCTTGCAAGCTTTATTTAAATTATAAATGCAACACCATTTTCTTTTTAGTCTTTCATTTTCAGTGCAGTATACCATGTGATCATCAGATCTACAGTGCCCAATGCCAGTCCATTTCAGTTCACTGAAACCCAACAGAGTGAGTTGTACATGTTCCATTTTTTTCTTGACCCACCTCCAGCTTTCCTTGGTTCATGCTTTATACATACCATGTCCCAATATGTAAGAAATCTTTGCAGCTTCTTGCTCTCATTTCAAGTGCAGCTACATCAGCAGTCAGACATCCCAAGGCTTTGTTCCAACCATATCATAAATGCTGGCTTTACTCTGAAGGGTCTTCAGCTCTTTCCTAATAGATCATTGAGTGTCTTCTGACCTGAGGGACACATCTTCTAGCACTATATTGCAATTTGTTTTGTTGGGACTATCTATTGGGTTTTTGTGGCAAGATATGGAAATAGTTTGCCAGGCCTTTCTACCATGCAGGTAATGCCAGTGTTGTTGCTATTGTCAAACAAATATGATCCTTCACGGACAATACTGTCCCATGCTACTGCTGTTCAGAAGAGTGGATTGTCTAAGTCTGAGCTGAGACCTGTCCATCTTGGGAGATCCTGCTAGTAACTAATTTACCAATAGCATAGGGCTCATAGCACTGATGCAAGCAAGCCCTGGTGGCACAAGAGCAGCAAATCAAGAGAGGGGCTTTATATCTACCCATTCTAAAATTATCTTTGCATACCCATTACCACAGAGACATTCCTTCTGGTGCAGATGTTCACACTGTGTGACTGAGTAAGGCATTCTCATTGGTAGCACATTCTCATTGATGGCATGGCACTTATAGCATTAGCCCTGCCCATGCCTATTGGCGCCATACAAGTGATAAGACTAGAGTTATATTCAGACTCACCATGATAAGGAGCTAAATGATGTGTCTTCCAGTGCCTCACACTCTGCATGTCCATAGCAAACCACATGTTCCCCAGTGCACAATGGGAATGGGTGCCAATGTTCTGGAGGGTGTGGAGGTGTCCCATGCATACATTCCCTTACCTCAAACATACACCAAGGCACATACAACAAAGCTGATCAGAGTAGATATGTATGATTTATTTATTTATTTAACTGTATTTATATCCCGCTTTTCACCGGGTCAAAGCGGTTTAACAAAAAAAAGGGGGGGGATAGCAATCAATTCATAGAGGGGGGGCATCACCAAGGGAGCCAACACTGATGATCTGAACAGACAGTAAAGACTTAGACAATAGACGTAGGTCTCTAAGTAGGTAGTTCTGGGGATATGTTAGACGGTCTGGAGGAGTAGTCAGTGATGGATGTCTGTTTCTGGTCCAAGGTATTCATGAAACAGGATGGTTTTTAGTTGTTTCGGGAATGTGGAAAGGTCTCCGTTGTTTCTGATTTGACTTGGTAGGGAGTTCCAGAGGGAGGGTGCGTATAGTTCGAAGGCTCTGTTGCAGGTCCGTTGATTGTACTTAGTTTGTTCATGGGGGATAGTGAGGGTGTTGCTGGTGGTTTGTCGGGTTGTCCTATTGAGGGTGGGCTGGGGCAGTAGAGTGCAGAGTTGGGAAGTCTGTGTTTGATAGAGGGCTTTGTGGATAAGTAAGGCAGATTTGTATTTGATCCTTGCTTCGAATGGTAGTATGTGCAGTTCTCTCAGGACTGGAGTGATGCGATCTGCCTCAACCCAGAGCTAATGATGCACTCTGTGGAGGGACAAGCATGTGGAGAAACCACTGTTGGTTAAGAGAGTGGCGATGAGCCTGATGCAGGGCACAGGAACATGGAGCATATAGACATATTAGAATACTGGTCTGCAACCATAATAACAACTAGGCTAGAGATTGCTAGAGATCTGTCCCACCAGATCACATTTAAAATCAGTGTCTGCACCACTATCAGTTGTAGGGTGCTGTCTTGAGAATAACATGATCACTAAGATACATCAGTGTGCGGCACTAACACTGCACAGTGCCAAATGGAGAAGACATTGGCAGGGCAGCAGCCACACTATCGCAGCATTACAACTGCTGGGAGGTGAGACCACACTGCAGCATGGCAGTAAAGCACTTTTTGAGAATGTAATCTACCTCTATCTTGCTGCATGCACCACTGGAAAGGCATGAAGCATACACTGCTTTCATGGGTGAAGGCAGTGAGGTTAGGGTGATTGTTAATTGCATGTCCCAATATCAGGACTAGGTACAGAGGAAGTCTCAGCAATAGGTGGGAGAGCATACAGGCAAAGGTAGGAAAGGAGTGCAAGATGTGCTAGAGACACCTACTGTGTTCTTGTGAGACTCTTGAGGATCTAGCTCCCCCATCCCCTCAATGATGCCTCATTTATAGTTTCCAACACCTGTCACTCAAGGTCAATGAAGAGCTTCAATTGTCCATCCAGACTGGTCTCCCAGACTGCCTTCTTGGTCTGAAATGTTGGCAATACAGAAAATTGGTAAAAAAACGAACAATGTTTATGTTTATAATATTTGCTTAACCACCTTTCAGAGGGAACAGCAAGGCAGTGAACAATTGAAAACAGTATAAATAAAATAAGAATAGGACATGAACTCCATAAAATCAAAGGACAGAAAAGGCAGCATACAAGGAGTCATGCAACCAGAAAATGGGAAATAGGGGGACACTGGGGAATAGATAACTCAAAGGCTGCATTGAAGAAATGGGTCTTTAGAAGTGATTTGAATTTGGTGAATACAGATTCAAGTCTATGGGCAGGGGGAGGTGAATTCCAGGATGTGGGGCAATAACAAAGAAAGCTGATGAATGTGTGGAGGCTAAATTGGCTTGAGAAGCTGAGGGAAGGTACAGATGATTGTCATGGATCCTACGGAGGGCAAAGTGGTGATGTAAAACCCTCTCGCACCGAGGAAGTTTCTTCAGGGCCATGTGCCCATGAGGGAAGGATTAGGATAGCCATTATAGTTGGTGATTCAATCATTAGGCATGTAGATAGCTGGGTGGCTGGTGGACATGAGGATCACCTGGTAATATGCCTGCCTGGTGTGAAGGTAGTGGACCTCACGTGCCACCTAGATAAGGTCTTAGATAATGCTGGGGAGGAGTCTGCTGTCTTGGTACATGTCGGTACCAATGACATAGGAAAATGTGGTAGGGAGGTTCTGGAGGCTAAATTTAGGCTTTTAGGTAGGAAGTTGAAATCCAGAACTTCCAGGGTAGCATTCTCCGAAATGCTTCCCGTTCCATGCGCAGGACCCAAAAGACAGACAGAGCTCCGGAGTCTCAATGCGTGGATGAGACGATGATGCAAGGATGAGGGTTTTGGATTTGTTAGGAACTGGGGAACATTCTGCGGAAAGGAGGGGCTCTTCCGAAGGGATGGG
The DNA here is from genome assembly GCA_033557465.1 of Ichthyophis bannanicus. Lineage (NCBI taxonomy): Eukaryota > Metazoa > Chordata > Amphibia > Gymnophiona > Ichthyophiidae > Ichthyophis > Ichthyophis bannanicus. The sequence continues at coordinate 649,478,004 of CM066032.1, forward strand.
CTTCCCATTAACCGGGATGGAACCCGGCAGCTGGCATTAACCTTTAAAAAGGAGAAAGAGCAGCTTTTAAACTTGATAATAGGTGAAAGCCGACAGTCGCCCAAAAGAGCATGGTTCAGAAGAATGTATCCTTGAAGGATACTACCAACAGCAGAGAGGTTCCAAAAAAAGAGTAAAATAGCCCAAATGCCCTCGAGTATGGAGAAGACAGAGCCTAAAGATTCCAAATTACCCATGCCTACCAATAGCCAGATTAATATGAATAAAATACAGTCTCTAAAATGCTTGTATGCAAATGCTAGAAGTCTAAAAAATAAGATGGGAGAGTTAGAATATATAGCACTAAATGAGAGGTTAGATATGATTGGAATCTCAGAGACATGGTGGAAGGAGGACAACCAATGGGACACTGTGATACCTGAGTACAAACTATTTCATAATGATAGAGCTGATCAAATTGGTGGAGGGGCTGCACTCTATGTTAGAGAGGGCATTGAGTCAGAAAGGAATAAAGTTTTGCAGGAAACAAAATTTGCTGTAGAATCTCTATGGATTGAAATTCCATGTAAAAAGGGAAGGTGATGGCAGTGGGGGTGTACTATCGACTGCTTGGCCAGAATGAACAAATGGATGATGAAATGCTCAAAGAAATCAAGGAAGCTAACAAAAGCTACAGCACAGTAATAATGGGTGATTTCAATTACCCCGGTATCGACTGGGTCAGTGTCACGGCAGGACATGCTAGGGAGATAAAGTTCCTAGATGAAATAAATGACTGCTTCTTGGAGCAGCCGGTTCATGAACTGACCAGAGGGGAAGCCATATTGGACCTATTCCTTAGTGGAACACGAGATCTGGTGCAAGAGATTAGGGCGTTGGGGCCACTTGGCAATAGTGATCATAGCATGATCGCGTTTGATTTAATTAATGGAGGAGGGATGGCAAGGAAATCCACAGTACTACCTCTTAACTTTTGAAAGGGAAACTATGATAAAATGAAGAAAATAGTTAAGAAAAAAACTAAAAGGAGAAGTTGCAAAGTTTAAAGACTTGCATCAAGCTTGGGTGTTGTTCAAAAATACTATCTTGGAAGCCCAGAACAGCTGTATTCCACGCTTTAAGGAAAGTGGAAGGAAGTCCAAAAAACTGCCAGCATGGTTTAAAGGTGAGGTCAGAGAGACTGTTGTTGCCAAAAAAGCATCTTTCAGGAAATGGAAAAAAGAGCCAAATGACGAAAACTGGAAACAGCACAAGCACTGGCAAGTTAAATGCAAGGCATTAATAAAGCAGGCAAAGGGAGAAATTGAGAAGAAGCTTGCTGCGGAAGCAAAAACGCATAATAAAGACTTTTTCAAATATATTCATAGCAAAAAACCTGTGAGAGAGTCAGTTGGTCCATTAGATGATAGAGGGGTTAAAGGGGCACTAAGAGGTGGCAAGGCGATAGCGAGAGACTGAATGAATTCTTTGCTTCGGTCTTTACTGAGGAAGGTGTAGAGATGTTACCCATGACTGAAGTGGTATTTAAAGGTGCGGAAGAATTGAAGGAAATATCAATACATCGGGAAGATGTATTACAACTATTTGATAAACTGAAGAGTACCAAATCACCTGGACCGGATGATATATATCCAAGGGTGTTAAAAGAACTGAAATATGAGATGGCAGACCTGCTATTAGTGTTGTTGTTGTTAAGTGCCGTCGAGTCGGAGTCGACTTATGGCGACCCTCTGGATAGCTATCCTAAATTGTGTTCGGTCTTCAGTCAGGCGGCTCATTGTTGACAGACTGGTACCCGTAGTAATCTGTGAACTATCATTAAAATCATCTGTAATACTTGAAGATTGGAGGATGGCCAACGTAACGCCAGTTTTTAAAAAGGGTTCAGGGGTGATCCGGGAAACTACAGACCAGTGAGCCTGACGTCAGTACCGGGAAAAATGGTAGAAACCATCATAAAGGACAAAATTACTCAACATATAGATAGTCATGACTTAATGGGAGACAGCCAACATGGCTTTAGACAAGGAAGATCTTGTCTTACTAATCTGTTATGTTTTATTAACTGTGTGAATAAACAGGTAGACAAAGGTGAGTCGACTGATATAGTGTATTTGGACTTTCAGAAAACCTTTGACAAGGTCCCTCATCAGAGACGTTTGGCAAAACTAAAAAGTCATGGGATAGGAGGCAGTGTACTATTGTGAATCAAGAACTGATTAAAAGATAGAAAGCAAAGGGTAGGGCTAAATAGCCAATTTTCCCAATGGAGAAAGATGAATAGTGGTGTACCCCAGGAATCTGTGCTAGGTCCACTGGTTTTTGACATATTCATAAATGACCTGGAAAACGGAATATCGACTGAGGTTATCAAATTTGCAGATGACTCCAAAACTATTTAAAGTTAAAAGTTAAAACCCATGAGGATTGTGGAAAATTGCAAGAGGATCTTGATAAATTGGAAGACTCGGCATCAAAATGGAAGATGAATTTTAATGTGGACAAGTGCAAAGTTATGCACCTAGGGAAGAACAACCCAGACTATGGTTATACGATGCAAGGTTCCACATTAGGAAACACCACCCAGGAAAAAGATTTAGGCGTCATTGTGGATAACATGTTAAAACCCTCTGCCCAATGTGCATCGACAGCCAAGAAAGGAAATAGAATGCTCGGTATCATAAGGAAAGGAATGGAAAATAAAAGAAAGGATATTATAATGCCTCTGTATCGTTCCATGGTGCGACCGCACCTTGAATATTGTGTGCAATTCTGGTCGCCGTATCTTAAAAAGGATATAGCATTATTAGAAAAGGTTCAGAGAAGAGTCACCAAAACGGTAAAGGGGATGGAAGGATACCCCTATGAAGAAAGGCTAAAAAGGTTAGGGCTCTTTAACCTGAAAAAGAGACGGCTGAGGGGAGATATGATAGAAGTCTATAAATTAATGAACGAAGTGGAACAGGTAAACGCAGATTGATTGTTTACGTTATCAGAATATAGAAAGACTAGGGGATATGCAATGAAGCTACAGGGTAAACTATTTAAGACAAATAAGAGAAAATATTTTTTCACTCAACGTGTAATCAAACTCTGGAATTTGTTACCAGAGGATGTAGTAAAGGCTGTTAGTATAGCTGGGTTTAAAAAAGGTTTGGACAAGTTCCTGGAGGAAAGGTCCATAAACCATTATTAAAAAGGGACCCAGGATATCAATGCTTAACCCAATACAAGCATTGTGGAACCTGAGTCTTTTGGGAAATTGCTAGGTACGTATGACCTAGATTGGCTACTGTTGGAAACAGGATACTGGGCTTGATGGATCCTGGTCTGACCCAGTATGGCATATCTTAAGTTTTTATGTTCTTATGTTCATAGGTGATGGGTCTTAGCAGAGCGCATGTGAGGTCAGAGTGGAGCAATTGAATCAAGAGTTGAAAACAATGACTGTGTAGCCTGTGCTTCTACTGGAAGGGAGTAGAAATCCGATGGGTAAAATCCTTGGCTGAGGGGAAATGTTTTAAGGTACGTGTGAAAAGATCATGAGTGTAGAAGGGTAAAAGAGGACACTGGGTAGAAACAGGTAGCAATGTGGTCAGTGGAAGATATTGAAAACAGAATCTACTACAAAGGTGATTGGACCAGGAGAGTGGAAATGAGAAAAATGATGACAGTGTCAAAGAAAGAGAAGAAGAAGAGAAAATAAGATCAAGAATATGACCAGCATAATGCATGGGAGAATATATATGTTGCAGGAGTGAAAGATCAGAAAGTAAGTGCAAAATGGAAGTGACACGAGAGGACTGAAGAAGCGTAATGTGCATTAAAATCATGCAGGATTATGAGATGTTGATATGCTTCCGAGAGCATAAGAAGCTAGTCCAAAAGATAGGGACGTATAGATGGGGGTGCATAAAGCAACAGGCAGTAGTGGGGAGAGGATCTCTCAATACAGAATAATAAGGATTTGGGGTAACTAATAAATAATAATTATTACATAAATGAAATATAATTAAATCAATGAAACCCTACATAGCCATGTTTTGGCATGAGTCTTCATCAGGGGAATGAGATCTTGAATGCTTGCAAATATATCTAACACATAATCATATAGCTATATGACTATAATGTGGTGCAACATAGACATGCGAAGGGGAATTTTAGAAGGAAAATCCAAGTGCAAGCTGGGATGTTTAAGCCAGAATGTCTGGAAAAAAAAAGCAGGCACGTCCAGGTGCAGACACAATTTCACAAACATGGACATGTCTGATATGGACGTCTCAGGGACATCTATATAGATGATCCAAGAACCGTATTTCAGAACCTGAATATCCAGGATAGTCTAATGGTTAGAGTAATAGACTAGGAATAGGTCAGTCAGAGTTCAAATTACACTGCTGCTATCAATGATATTGTGTTGAGTACTGGGGATGATAGAGTGCTTTCTTCCCATACCCTCTGAATGTTTTTCAGTCAAAACCACAATCACAAAATATTGCTCCACTATCTATAACAAAGTACTGAAAAAGTTTGGGAACGAGTCTCAGACTTAGTCGGGGAAAAAGCCTAGAAGGAACTGTGCCTTTAGGACTATTGAACCCCTGTGTTGCATCAAGGACCCAATATACATCCCATCTCTAATTGCAAAAAGTTGTTTTCAAACAAGCTATCCAAACGCCAGAAATTCTGAAATCAAATATATCTATAATGAAGAAAATCCAAAAACATAGCAAAATGCTTATCTGTGAGCTTTGTTCTGAATTCTGTCCCAACGCAAATCAGCAGCGCCAGTGCGTTTCACCGCTGAAGTGGTTTCTTCGGGGGATTTTCAAAGAAGTTTGTACGCTTGATACTGACATGCAACTGTTTGTCCCAGTGAGCTCTAAGCAAAGAAACAAAAAGATTCTATCAGTACATCGTACCACATCAGAATTTGTTAAAGTCAACGCAAGTTTCTCGTAGATACATTCCAGCAGCAAGAAAGCAAAAAACCATACCTCCAAAAATTACCCACTGAACTCGTCTTCATTCAGAAAGACACCAATGCATGCGCGATGGATAAGCAGAGGCTGGCTTTTATCACCAAACCGCCCCCTGACTGTAGGACGGTAAGATATTTCAAGGTAAAAACTTAAAGGGGCCGAACTTCGTCAATCTGTGGGATCATACTAGCTTCATTAATGGAAAATGCAGACAGCATTAAAATGTCCCCAGCAACAGTCCATTATACAAATGAAAAAGTGAACAAAGCTCAAAAGTGAACAAAGCTCAGACATGATGCAGGATGTCCATGACATTTCTGAGATTAGGTGGGGATTTACAGGTTCCCGGGAATGCCCTGACCACTCCTCCACTATGCCCTCATGCAGGCTTGGATGTCCTCATGCTGGGGACATCCCTAGAGCCAGCTTCTAAAATGGCTCTGAAGACGTATCTATGCCCATTTTCGGCCATCCAAAGCATAAATAGGACTTCCAAAATGACCCCCATAATGATTTTACCTCATAATAGAAACTGTATCCATACAGGTCCTGAAGGGCTGACCTCCCATATGACTATGGTCTTGAAAACAAATAGTGGACAATATGTGGGTATTTTGATAATCTTGCACATAGGCAAGTTGCATTACTGCATGCTCATTTGGGGCCTATTCTATAAAGTAAAGAATGCATGGGTTTTACTTTATAGAATAGGGGTGTACAGACATGTCTGAATCTAGTCCCAGCAATACCACTTGCTCAAAATTGACACAGTGACACACATGTCATAGTATTTCATAACTTATCTGAGTAGATTTAGGCTCCACCTAGCTCTGTCCAGACCCCTCCTCCATGCATACCTCAACTGAACATACACACGATGGGACTTACTGTAAATGTGTGACCGTCCAAAGCATGCGGATAAGTGCCTATTCATGCATGTAAGATCTTAAGAATACAGTGCATTTGAAAAGTATTCATCCCCTCTGTGTTTGTCCTGTTTTGTCACATTACAACCTGGAATTAAAATGGAGTTTTAGGGGTTAGCACCATGTAATATACACAAAAGGCCTATGACTTTGAAGGTGCAAAATATCCTTTATTGTGACACAAACAATAATTAAGACAAAATAAACTCTGAAAGCAGGAGTGTGCATATGTATTCATCCCCCAAAGTCAATACATTGTAGAGCCACCTTTTGCTGCAATTACAGCTGCAAGTCTCTTAGGATATGTCTCTATTAGCTTAGCACATCTAGCCACTGGGATTTTCACCCATTCCTTAAGGCAAAACTGCTCCAACTCCTTCAAGTTAGATGGGTTGAGTTTGTGATCAGCAATCTTCAAGTAATGCCACAGATTCTCAATTGGATTGAGGTCTGGGCTTTGACTAGGCCATTCCAAGACATTTAAATGTTTCTCTTTAAACCAGATTTAGCAGTATGTTTAGGGTCATTGTCCTGCTGGAAGGTGAACCTTCATCCCAGTCTCAAATCTCTGGCAGACTGAAACAGCTTTTCCTCAAGAATTGCCCTGTATTTAGTGCCATCCATCATTCCTTCAATCCTGACCAGTTTTCCCGTCCCTGCCAATGAAAAACATCCCCACAGCATGATACTGCCACCACCATGTTTCACTGTGGGATTGGTGTTCTCGGGGTGCTGGGAAGTGTTGGGTTTGCGCTACAGATGATGTTTCCCATGATGGCCAAAAAGTTCAATTTTCATCTCATCTGACCAGAAAACCTTCTTCCATGTGTTTGGGGGGTCCGTCACATGCTGTCGTGCAAACTCCAAATGTGTTTTCTTATTTCTTTCTTTAAGCAATGGCTTTTTCTGGCCACTCTTCCATAAAGCCCCACTCTGTGGAATCTATGGCTTAAAGTGGTCCTATGGACAGATACTCCCATCTCCACTGTGGATCTTTGCAGCTCCTTCAGTGTTATCCTTGGGGTCTTTGTAGCATCTCTGATTAATGCCCTCCTTGCCTGATCTGTGAGTTTTGGTGGGCGGCCTTCTCTTGTCAGGTTTGTATTGGTGCCATATTCTTTCTATTTTGTTATAATGGATTTAATGGTGCTTTGTGGGATATTCAGAATTTGGGATTTTTTTTATAATGCAACCCTGATCTATACGTCTCCAAAACTTTGTCTCTGACCTGTTTGGAGTGCCCCTTGGTCTTCATATTGCTTGCTTAGTAGTGTTGCAGAGTCAGGGGCCTTTTAGAACAGGATATATTTATACAGGCATCATATGACAGATCATGTGACACTGATTGCACACAGGTGGACCCTAATGAGCTAAATTATGTGACTTCTGAGATTAATTGGTTGGACCAGATCTTATTTAGAGGTTTCATAGCAAAAGGGATGAATACATATGCACTGACAACTTTTCAGTTTTTACTTGTTTTTTTATATATACAAGGTTTTTTATTGTCATTTCACTTCACCAATTTGGATTATATTGTTAGGTCCATTACCCAACATCCAAATGAACCTCTATTTTCATTCCAGGTTGTACATAATGCGACAAAACCGGACAAAAGCCAAGGGGATGAATACTTTCACAAGGCACTGCAGATACAAAATTTCAAGAGTTCCCCAACACCCTAGCAAGATCAGTTGTGGAAGGTGCACCAGGGCAAGCACCATATTTTATGGCAGTGGATGTTGCTCTAAGCAGACTGAGATAGGATGAGGGTGTGACAAATGTGACAAATGTATGCATTGATGCTGGCAAATGCTCCCCACAGTGTCTGCCTGAGGTATCACAGAGGGGCACTGGACAGAAGATTGATGCCAAATACACCAGAATCTTGGACTGGACAGTGTGTGGATGTTGTGTACATATACATGTATGAGTCATGCAGCAATACATGAACATAGGTGTCCATGTCATGGAGAGTGGTGTGTCCCCTGCATACACCCAATGCCAGACCTATGAGGCAGTGCCACCCTGCGGATCCCCCTCCCAACTACCCATACCCACCCACACGGCACAATGTCATACAGACAGCCCTGGAACGTGATTGACACCCACCTCACACACTCCTGCAGAAACCCACACTGCCTGTGCACTTCCTTGGGATCCAAGCCCACACACCAAGCATTCTGCACCTCAACCCTGGTGCTAGATGCCCTCCCTGTGTCTCCTCCCCCTTGCCTAACCCTTGCCCCTCCACTTCCCTGAGGGCACCTGCACCTATGCCTCAGTCACTATGGTCACAGGCGTGCATGTTGGTGTGTCCTTGGACCCCGAGGTGTTACAGCTTGTGCTGCCTGACTCCACCATACCCTCATGGAATGGGGGAAACACCATCTGAGGACTGGTGCCCCTTGGAACTGGCCTAAAGAGAGGGGTGAATGTGTGGCAGGCTGACCAACAGTGGTGTGGGTACGTGCTGAGGCCCACGTTGTGACATCACTGCTGCCCAGCTGTGGAAGCACAGGTGCACATGCTGCTGAGGATGCTGAAGCTGTGGGAGCTGCCCCACCATGCCCCTGCCCAGACCCCATGGGAGGTACATTGAGTGTGCATGGGCAGTGTAGGGATGGACTGCCCAGGGACACACCACAGCTTCATCAGGATCTCCACCATGGTTGCCTGGAAAGTGCTGGTAGCCACGGTCAGCTGCTCTGTGGCCACCACATGCCATTCCTGCAATGCCGTGGACTGTTGCAGCAGCTCCAGCTGTTGCGCGGACCATGCCTGCTGGGCAGTGCTGTGTGCAAGCAGATGCTCAGCACAGTGAGACAGGTGTTGCTGTGCACCCCTGTGGGTGCACCCCTTCTGGTCATTTACCATCATCAATAGTACGCTGTGGTGGAGGCGATGGGGTGGGGTGCTCAAGAACATCTGGCCCAGGGACATCATGCGGCTGCTGCAGTGTGGCATCAGCAGCAGTGCAAGGCAGTGAGGCATCATCCGGGGTCTCTCTGCCCTCCCCTGTGGCATCCTGCATGGACACTATCATCACAGCAGGCATGGATGCCTGTGGATCTACAGCAGGAGCACCTGTGAAGACACAGACAACATTGTGGGTCATACCTGCACCTGGAAATGTTGCCACTGATGGAGTGGCAATGTCACAGCCATGTGGGTTGGGCACGAGGCTACACAGGCAGAGAGGGGTCTGCCACCATGGTGTGCAACACACTCTATTCCCCTGTGTGGAGCCAGATGGACACAGAGGCCTGTGCACAGACACATACTCTGGTGGCCTATGCACTCAGCCCTGCCACCACCAGCTGGTGGCCATGCTGCCAATGTCTCTGACACACAGCCCAACAATGGAGCGACCACATGCACTGTGAGTGCTCCCGGCAGTGGCAGCATGGCTGGAACATCATGGCAGCCAGTGGTGGTTTCTGCGTGCAAGTGTGTGCATGCACATAGTGGGAGGGGAGTACATGGGGTAAGGGGCAGGGACACACACATGTACCTTGCTCCTGGAATGCTTCAGATGTATCAAGAGGGCCTATTCCCCCCCCCCCTGAAGGCGACAGGGTCAATTGTAGCAAGGATGCGCTGTTCCAGGTCGGTTAGCTGATCCCCCAGTATACCCGCAGACCAATGTTCCCTCTAATTTTCTGTAGGCTGTATGCGCATAAAATATCAGCTGTGCAGCTTTTGAAGGAAGGTTAAATTTTTGTGCGCCACATAACGACACTCTGAGTTATATACTTTAAAATTTGACTACACGTCAGAATACAGTATGTACACCACATTGATTGCACTAGAAAATGTTGTAGAACTTGTGAAAACCATAAATACACAACAACTTTTACATTTTAAGACATCTGTGTTGTTTTCTATCAGAATCAGAACCATAATTTTTGTGCGCTCTGTTGTAAAGTATGTGTGCTCGCTCAGCGAGGTGTGTGCGTGCGCACACGCGCACAGCTTAGAGGGAACAGTGCCGCAGATCCTTGCTATGCCTTCTGGGCAGTGTCATGGCATGCCTCATGCTACCTGCACTTCACATCCTCAATGTCCCACTTCCCGTGATATATGGCATTGATACAGCAGCACACATCAAGCCATAGCCACTGTTTCTCATAGGCACCCGACAAATTGTGGCAACTGCTGGAGGATCTCTTCCTGCATGAGGGTCACAATAAAGTAGCAAGCCTCATCCATTGAAAACTCTGTAAACACTACAACATCACTGTGCCTGAAAAGCACTGGGATTATGACCCTAAAAGACTTACAGAGAATGAAGAGGTTATGATCCCCTGGGATACTCCCATTCCAACCAATAAAAAGCTGGATGCGAGGAAGCTGGATATAGCGGCAAAGGAGAAAAACACCAGAACGGCATTGATTATAGAGGTGTCAATTGCAAGTGACTACTCTATGAATCGCATTGAGAGGGACACAATCTTTAAATGCGAAGAAACGCAGTTGGAGACCAAGATGTGGCAGAAAGATACCAAGTTATTTCCCATCGTGTTGGGTGCCACAGTAATTTTCAAGCACACTTGGATAAATTACTCATACATGTAACATCTTTCGAATTCCAGAAGGAGGCTGTCTTTGGCACGATGACAGTACTACATCAAGCATTAGCAGTAAGTTTGAGAAACTGAGATCATACTCCACATTTCCTATATTAGAATTGAGGTTCATGACTGTCATGGTATGCGCAAAACTCACCTTTTTTGAGAAACTGCTCCTGAAAGTTGTTTTTTTTTAAATTGAAGCAGAAAGGAAGAGGTGGATTGCTAATTTCTTTATGTTGGGGAGAGTTTCTTTAACAATTTGCAGTGCTTCTGCTGAGTCTGCTTGTCAGGTTTTATAACAGTTGCAATCTGCTCTTTTTAGTGACAGACTGGGGAAACTTTTGTGAACAGTAACAGACTGAGAAAATGTCAGTTACACACAAGGATATTTTAATTGAGAAAAACTGGGATAGAAATTAATAAATGTTATACGCACAGTTACAGTGTATTGTGATGTACAGAGAGACTCTGAGGCCCTTTTATTAATATGTTAAGCCTTTATCATGTGAGACAGTGCACCGTGGCCTATCTTTACTAAAACTTGTGACATTAGCATGTGGTGTTATCCAAGAATTAGCATGGAGGTCTGCGCTATCTTTTTGGAGCATGTCCGCATGTTCTCCTGCCATTAGTGTGTTTGAGTCATGCCTCAGTGGATGGCCGCCTCTTGAGGAGGGAGAAAGTGCACCTACACTAGTGGCAACCTTTGGGGTTAGTGCATACTGATGATGCCTACGTTAACCGCGTTGTTCTGTCAGTGCCCATATACTGCCCCTAACCCATCCAGTCCCCATCCCATTACGCGCTAACCGGTTAGCATAGGATTTTACCATGCTGCCCCAAGCTAACAGCATGGCACACTTAGCTCATGGTAAATCCCACACTAACAGTACCACAGTTTAGTAAACATGCTCCAGCATCTGTTAGCACACTGCCATGGTAGCCGCTGGCAAAACAGCGTGGCACTAGCTACATATCCTGTTTCAGGGCAGGAAATAGATGAGTAATGGGCATGGACTATGCATTGTCATTAGAGCACAGTAACTTACTGCATGCTAACTCTCACTGGTGCAGATAACTTGGATACACTTGCAACCTCCTATTTAGTGTACTCTAATTGCAGATTTAATTTAAGTGCACTTACTGCATGGTAAATGTTTTTCTATGCAGTAACTATATGGGAAAATGCTCCTAACAGTTAACACACAGGCCACTTACCATCTGATAAGTGGAAACCTTTACTGCACTTTAGTAAAAGGGCCCCTCTGCCTATCTGTTACCAGGGACTTTGGCTAACAGGGAGGAAGTACAAACTGACTATGTAATACAATCCAACAGGCCAAGTACCTAATCCTCATACAGTAGTCCTGTCCCTTCCCATATAGGATCAGATGTGAGCTAAGGATTGTTAATTATCCTTTCTGTCTAGTTTAGAAGATGACTCTCTGTTTTTAATCCTCCAACACTCCTTCCTGATAGCTGAACAGTCATCCCCTGAGATCCATCTTTTCCAGGACAGTCTCTGGTGTAAACCCCCACAACTGTGCATGCTATGTCCTCGTAGAAAGAGTTTTTCCTGTCTCATCCTGCCCCTATTCCTTTCCCCATGGAGGTGTCTGGGCTATCTTTCCACGTCCTCACAGGTTGAATATTCCAGTGTTTCCTGGACTTGTACTGTGTACCATGTGGCATGCCCTGTGCTGTCCATATTGACCTTCAAGGTTTGGGTTCTTCTTGCGGTTTTGCCTCCTCAGCGTCCTTTGGACTGTCCAACATCTTCTTCAGATTTATTTCATCTGGATGCTCTACCTTCTTGTCTAGATCTGGTTCTGATTCTTATGGGTACAATGTTCATGCACACAAGTATGCATGAACATTTACGCCAGGCATAGGATTGGTGTAAGTGCTAGTGCCTATATTTAACATGTGTTTTCAACCCTAATTTATAAAGTCAAGTATACACATATTTGACTTTGTAAAACAGGTTCAAAATACGTGTTAAAATGTGCATTAACCTAGGTGCACCTTATGCAATTACCCTCAAAAAAGGTCTTGGAAAACAAATGCTGACACAGAATCCAATCTACACTTTACTTTTATAGTCAAGCCTTTCCTCTAGTAAATTTTGCGCTGACCTGATGAAGGAAGTGTAGATCCTGAAAGCTAGTTAGAAATGTACAGTATTAATTTTCCTGATGTATCTCGTACTTCACAACTGAGAAGGAAGGACTTTTGACCCTTCGCCCCAGGGTTTTGGCCTTGGGGGCAACTTTTCAGTTAAAATTTCCTGTTAGATGTTGTGTCTCATATAAAGAGCAAATGTTTCTGTTTTTTGAGCCTAGACAACTTTTGGAGTTCTTAGTAGCTAGAGAGGATGTTTCGGTTGAAGTTACTGTACCGTCCCATTCGGCAGATGCTTAAGTCTCTGGCTGCCTTGTAATTTAGTTGTTATTAGGTAGTTTAAGGCCATGTGGTGCCCTTACTTTCCTTGTGTTTTTTTTGTTTCCTGGTACTCCCTCCATATTTCCTTACTTGTGGACTAATATGTAAATGGTTTTTGTTGTTTCATAATTTATGTTTCCTTATTTTTAAATGGCCATTTTCTTTTCATTCAATGTGAATACTTGGATGTTTATTCATTAAATCTCAATAAATTTTTTTTTTTTTTAAATGTATTAATTTAGTAAGAAGGTATTGCATACAGCTTGTTGGTCGACCTTTATTTCTACTTAGTAAAATGAAGCAAAGTCTGCTTTCATTTAGCTTCTTCCAGTTCCTGTTTGGGTTTTGTTTCTTATGGTAGTAAGATTCGTACATTAATGCCAAAACAGAGCTATGATGGAACCATCTGGAAGGGAGAAGGATGGCACCCAAGCGCCAGTTAAAGGGAATTAGTGAGTGCTAGCAGCTGGCATCTTCCTCTATTCTCTATTTCTCTCCCACTGCATTGCTTCTTATAAAATAAACGTGTGTCAAATGTTTTTAACTAAACAAGGAAACTTCTTGTTTCTAGGCTTTTAATAGGTTGTATATTGTGACAGAACTGCAGTACTCCAAATAAAGAAAATAAACCCAGAAATAGAACCTCATTTCATCTGTAATGATAATGGAACATCGCAGACCCTTATTTATAAATCTCCTTTAATGAATCAGTCACTTCGGTGATTTTGATAAAAAGAATGTCTAAATTAAAGAACATGCTGGTCTTCATGGAGAAATTATTTCCTGTGGAGACTTTAAAATCATTTATATAGTCAGAAAAATTAATTTGGCAGGGATTGGTCTGCATGTGTTTCTCAATCCCACCCAAATATATTTTTCCACATATTCAGCATTCTAGTGCTAGCTAGCCCAGTGGCTCGGTGACAGCGTCACCAGCTCGATCCCCAAGTTGAATCTTCTGCTCCCTGGGTCAGCAAGAGTTACAGATGCAGCACTGAAAGCCCTGGGGGGGGGGGGCGGGAGGGAGGGAGGGGGCGGCAAAGAAGTCATAATCATCATGCAATGAAGAGACTAAAAAAATTAAATTCCCAAACAAGATTTGCATGTTTACTTAAGTATTTTGTATTTGGCTCCCTCCTTTCCAGTAGTAGTTCAACACAAGTTACATTTGAGTGCAATAGGTAGTTCCCTATCCCTGGAGGCCTTCCAGTCTAAGCAGGTCATTTTAGAAGCTCTATTTGTGATTTGCACATCTGAAAACAGCTATCCAGACATGCAAATCAAAAAAACATCCCCAGAGCCATTTTAGAAAGCAGAGTATAGGCACGTCCCTGGTTTGATCATGTCCATGTCACACGAGGGCATGGTGGAAGCATGGGCGGTCCTAGGGAGATGGACGTCACTGCGCAATTTCAGAAAAGCTTGTGCTTATCTAACCCTGGCTGCTGATACATCCATGTCTATACCTGCTCCTGACCATGAATAAGTAGCAGAAAAGTACTTGTTTCATGGCAGCAATACTTGCAGAGGGCAGAGAGAACAGTGCTCTCACTGCCACAGTACTTTTCACTGGATCAACAGAACATGACTGTTAATTAACAGAGTGGAGCTATTCAAAGGCATTAGGTGGTTTGCAGACCTGCTGCTCACCGGGATATTCGGTGGCACCAACATGGTTAGTGACGCTGTGCTGCATATCCCCAGTTGTAGCCACCAAGTGCCCCTATGATAGCGAACTAGCATCATGGAATTCTGGGAGCAGAGCAGTCCTAAGTTTAGCCACTTTTGCAATTTGGTCAGTGACTGAATATCGCCATTGCAAAATCACAATCTGGGCAACCTGGATATTCAATGCAGTTGGCCAGATATGACCCCGGCATTGAGTAGACAGGTTAATTTTACAGTGGCGACAGCTAGCCACTGTAACCTCATTAGTCACCGCTGTTGAAGATCTCCCCCAAAGCTTTCATTTTCGCCGTCACAGGTTTGCAGTTCTAAAATTGCAAGCTGGGACATGAATGTCCTATAGCATAGACACTCCCATCCTGAAGTACCTGGGTGAGCACATCTATGTTTCCATTTCAGGGATGTCCACATTTCTAAAATGGGCTACAAACATGCAAGTACCTGATCTTGCCATATGTATGGACCCATCTCTTGAACTGGTTGCAGAGAAGTGCATCTTTCAGGGCAGAGATGGAGTCATTTCTCATGTCCCCCTTCTCTGTTGCCACTCCACAGTATTTTGGACATTTTACCTGGATGTCCCAGTTTCTTCCTAGATGTCCTTGCTAAAATGCTACTTCAAGTCTGTACCTGAGGAAACGTAGTGTTAAGTGACTTGCCCAAGGCTACAAGAAGCATCAGTGGGATTTGAACCTGGCTTCCCAACTTGATGCTCTAAGCACTAGGTTACTCCTCCCACTATCAGGACCTTCTGAAGGTGTTGCTGCATCCTGAGCCAACTTTTTCATTTACCCCCATATTGCCGTATGAACCACACAGATGTCAGGGCTTATACTGGAAGGTTCCACACTGGAAGGTTCATGTGTTTCTGATCTTTTTTCTCCATTACTTTCATCTCAGTAATGGAGCAGCAACAATGAGAGAACATCACTCTAATCTTCTGAACCATGCCCTGAACAAACCCCATGAACTTTTCAACATAGTAAAAACCCTAACAAAGGAACCCTCGTCCCCTCAACTAACCACGATCCACCCACAAGACTATGCTAATTACTTACAGGCCAAAACCAATAATATTGGTAAAGCCACACTATCCAGCCCCAGCAGCAACCCAGCACAATCTAAGCCACTCACCACTATCAGAACACCAACACCCGCAGAAATTGAGGACATCATCTCTACCGTTAATGCCACCACTGCTCCAAACGACCCTTGTCCAGCATTCTGGATAAGAGCACTACGTAAGGAAATCAGCCCTATACTATGCAAGATTATGGACCTATCTTTCTCCACAGGTGTATTCCCATCATGCCTCAAGCAGACATCAATCCGACCCCTTCTAAAGAACACCAAGCTAGACCCGCAGAAGGTAGAATCTTATAGACCAATATCGAGCATACCGCTGTTAGCAAAGCTAATAGAGAAGGTCGTTCAGCGCCAAATACAGGACCACATTGACTCCACAGCTCCCCTAGACTCATCCCAACATGGCTTTCGAGAATCCCATGGTGTAGAAACCCTCTTAACCTCCCTAATCAACACACTGATCACAGGAACTGACAACATCAAACAAGGTTTTGCGCTGATTTTCCTGGATATTGCCGCTGCGTTCGATTCCGTAAACCACAATCAACTTCTGATACGGCTGCATGATAAGGGAATCAATGGTCTAGCATTGAGTTGGTGCAAATCGTATCTAACGGACAGATGGCAGCAGGTTCGTACAAACTCCACAACCTCGGAACCTTTCCAACAGAAACACGGCGTACCGCAAGGCTCCTCACTCTCCGCCTTATTATTCAACATCTACATGCAGCCCATTTGTGAAGTAATCCGCTCCTTCAACGTCTCATGTCTGATCTATGCTGACGATGTCCTACTCTTCTTACCATTCTTGACTGACAAGCCAGATTTCTCCCCTCTGATTAAATGCTTTGATGCTGTCACGGACTGGTTCCATGCTCAAGGCCTCAAAATAAACTTCAGCAAAACAGATGTACTCTTCACCACAAGAAATCAATCTTTCTCTCCCCCACCGGCTCTAAAGACAAGAGATGCCGAGCTCACAAGCAGACCCACTATCTGATACCTTGGTGTCACATTGGACCAGCAACTTGAGTTCAAAACTCACATCAGCAACATCATTAGACAGATCCACCATAAAATTAGAACACTGAGACATCTCAGACCACTATTACAACCAGGCGATTTCAGAACAGTCTTTCAGACCCTTGTGACCCCCCACTTTGACTATGCCAATGCGATTCTTCATGGCCTACCCAAGAGCACAATAAGCCCATTACAACTAGCAATGAATACCGCAGCACGCTTCCTGCATGGAGCTTCCAGAGGAGACCATATTACACCGATTCTAAACGACTTGCACTGGCTGCCTATCTACTGTCGTACTACATACAAGATAATCTTGATGACATTTAAGGCCATCAACAACATGTCCTCCTCCTCCCTAACAGAGCTGCTCCACCCTACCCCAGCAACCAGAGTGAGGAGATCTTTTGCCATCAATACCCTACAAATCCCCTGCGAAATAACTAAATGCAACCAGACAACAAGAAGAAGGGCTTTCAAGTTCTATGCCCCCACATGCTGGAACGCACTTCCATCTCCCATGCGAGCAATTACTGATATCGCTCAATTCAGAAAAGCCCTAAAACATCACCTCTTTCTATTACACTATTCACAACCTAATTTAGCAGCATCACATCCAGCTAAGCAAGGATAAGCCACAAGACAACTCTTGGTATTAATGTACAGAATTGTAGATACTGTAAATAGTTACCCTAGTTGAAATCCAAGTTTTCGCTCCTGTTCGATGTAAAGGCATAACAGATATCTGAGATGCTTGAATGTTACCTGTAAACCGCACTGATTTTAAAGAGCGCAGTATATAAGAACAATAAATAAATAAATAAATAAATCTCTCTTTTTATCTACATATACAGTAGCTAGGTTTCATTCTTTCTTGCCCCACCTTGTCTTCAGTCTCCCTCTTTTCCCCCTGCACCTACTTACCAGCTTTCCATTTCCTACCCTTACTTCTCTGGTCCTCACATTCCCCGCCTTTGTCTTACTCCTTCCCCAGCCTTCTATTCCCCACCCCCTGTATTTTAAGCATTTTCTAATTGCCCACTTCCACCCTCTGTACTTATCCTTTCCCCAGTTTCATCAGCTTCTTCAGCCTCTCACCCCTTCCCCCTCACCAGCCCCAATTCCTTCCATGTCTCTTATTCCGTCTCCACCTTCATTCCCTTTAGAGTCTGAAGTGGTCCTGGAGGACTGGGGAAGGGCTGATGTGGTCCCTCTCTACAAAAGCAGAAGGGTGCTTGGGTGCAAATGGAGAGGAATGACCAGCAGAAAAAAGCAGGTGAGAGTGCCTCTGTATAAATCTCTGGTGAGACCTCATTTGGAGTACTGTCTGCAATTCTGGAGACTGCACTGTCAAAAAGATACAAACAGCATGGAGTTGGTGCAGACATACTAACTGCCGGGTGATAACACAGGTACACTAAAAAAATTTTTTTTAAACTGCCTCTAATGTTTCGATTGATTTTTACATTTTTTGGTGCGCTGAATCCAAATCTGGTAACCAATTTGCTCCATCACGTACAGATTTTTTGCTACATTGGGTTAGCAGTTTGAGGTGAACGTTTCAGATTGAGTGCGATCGAGATAAAAGTTTCTTGGATGAATTCTTTATACTAATTGTTTAGTAGTTATTCAAATAAGAATAAAGAAAATTGTAACAAGGCAGCACATAAGAATAGAGTAATGTCAACAAAACACACTGTGATGGTAGCAAAATTGTCTGCACTTAAAACAGCCACATACATGTGCACAAACATTGAGCATATAAGAGCGAGGTTAGACACAAAGCAAAGCAAAGAAATGTGCAAAAAATGTTGTACAGGTATGTATGTAAGAATAGAAAACGCAAACCGCACCATTGCAATACATGAAGACAAATACCCGATGGTGTGAAAATAAAATTCTAATAAATGTGATCCGACACTGTGGTAATAACTAGCAAATTTTATTTCAAAGTTTAGTAAAAACACGATATTTGTCAACACAGTTTAGATTTTAAAGTCATTCTTGGGTCAATCAATCTCCTGGTGGGCCCGTTTCTTCTTCCCCCGAATGCTTCTCTTGGTGCGCTGCTTGGCGTATTTTTCATCTGGGGTTTCCCGCAGCAGCAACCAGCAGAAATCAGCCATCATAGTGGTGTTCCATCTTCCTTGGTACCTTCTCTCTGCGTCCTTGATGTCCTGGTGAAACCTTTCACCTTGTTCTTCACTGTACGCCCCCAAGTTTTCGGGAAAGTAGTTCACATGGGAGTGCAAGAAATGGACTTTCAGGCTCATGTTACAGCCTTGTTTTTGAAGGCATTGAGCATCCTGGCAACAATATCCTTATAGTTCTCATCCCGCCTGTTCCCCAAGAATTTGAGAACAACATCCTTGAAGGAATCCCAGGCTTCTTTTTCCTTCTCAGACATCGTTTCAGCGAATGCTCCATCTGAAATGAGTTTCCTTATATCAGGGCCAACAAACACTCCTTCCTTTAGCTTTGCTTCAGAAAGTCGGGGGAACTTTGAGCAAAGGTACCGAAAGCACTCACCATCTTTTAGAAGGGACTTGATGAATTGCTTAATGAGACCCAACTTAATGTGGAGAGGTGGTAATAGAATTTTATCACGAGGTACCAAGCTCTCATGAAGAACATTTTTCTCACCGGGTCTCAAATACTCCCGAATTGGCCAGTCTTTTTTCCCCCAGTGTAGGTCGCGGGCCCGGCTATCCCACAAGCAAAGGAAGCAGGGATATTTGGTGAAACCGGATTGCTGCCCTAATAGCATGGATAGAATTTTAAAGTCTCCACAAATCATCCACTTATGCTCATCATAACAAATCTTCTGAAGAATCAGGGCCAAATTCTCGTATTTTTCTTGGAGAATAACAGAGTGAGCAATAGGAACTGAAGCGAATGTGTTGCCATTATGAAGAAGAACACCTTTTATGCTGTCTTTTGACGAATCAATGAACAGCCGCCATTCAGCAGGATCATACTTGAGTTTAAACTTTTCCATCACTCCGTATATATCGTTGCAAAATACCAAATCTTCCTCTTTGCTGAAATACTTCAAAAATTGTGTCTCGCGGTTGCGGTACCAATAAAAAGTTGTTCCTGGTGACAATAGATTTTTCTGTTTAAGCCGAGAACCTAGCAGTTGGGCAGCATCTTTTGGGAGTCTTAAATCCCGGACTAAATCATTCAATTCAGCTTGAGAGAAAAGTTCAGGTTTCGGATCTGGTTCAGTTTCAAACTCGGAAGTACTGGACTCATCGGGAAAAGCCATCTGATGAGTCTCATCATGATCAGAACCATCCACACAAATATGATCCAAAGATTTTGATGGTTCAGGCACAGGTACTTCGTTGCTATGAGGCATAGGCCTAATTGCTGAGGGAAGGTTGGGGTAACTTATTACGTTCTTATTTTTTAAGTTGTATCCCTTCACAATGCAAGAGCAAAAATAGCAGTCACTGCTGTGGTCTCTTTGTTCACGCCACATCATAGGTATTCTGAAACGAAATGCTTGTTTTTTACCTTTCATCCATAAGCATAGATCTTCCTCACATGTCTTGCACACTTTGTGAGGAGCCCACGGTTTGTCTTGATCGCCTAACTTCAAACCGAAATAGGCGAAATATACTTTTTTAATAAATGCAGAAATGTTCCTCTGCCGCTTTTTCACGGTATATTCCCCACAAATAAAACAAAAACTGTCCGGAGAGTTGACGCAACCTCTGGCTCTGTGAGCCATCACAAATACACAGCACTGCAAACTACAACTGTAGTGAACCACTTCGGAATAAAGCTGGATTACGACTGAGCAAACAAAAGGTAATAATGAACTTGCAAGAAACTGAAATTTGACAGGAACGTTCATGTCGCAACCACCGTGTTTGAGCGAGTGCGAACAAGGCGAGGCGAACAGGAAAGAACATGCGCCAGCGCGAGTACTGGATTTAGCCCCCCGCCTCCCAATTGTCCTGTTAATGTATAAAATGAATACAAAACACTCTAAAATATCATGAGGGAGTGTTTCTAGTTAGTTAACCATTACAACCTCTATTTTGGGCCAAGAAAATAAACTGCAGTCGGCTAAAAAGAAATTATGTGAACATTCCTTATATGGGTAAGAAATCTAATTTTGCAAGAAAACGTGACGTGATGGAACATTTTGGCTATTTTTCCTGGATTCAGCACCCCAAAATCTATAGGAATCAGTTGCAAAACTGGAGGCAGTTTTTTGGTAGTGTACCTGTGTAATTATTACACTGCTCAGCATCTAAACCCCTCCTCCACATCAAAATATCTGCGGCAGTGCTCCGGTAGTGCTGTTGAATATTCCCTCTATCCACCTCAGCACTATCCAAAAAGTGTTGGGCTGGTCTGTGGGTGGAATCAGGGTGGAGTTAGATGTTATCTGGATAACGGTGATGTTCAGCACCACTATCCAGATAACGATCTGCATAATTTAGGACAGCAAAAAAGCTGTCCTAAGTGCTGTACAGATTGGCTATCTGGATAGTGATTGGATGTCACCACCTTACTAGATAGTGGCTGCCCAAACCACTGATTCTGGATATTCAACTCTGGCTGGTATCTGGGGAATACCAAAGCTGAATAGTCACATTGTAGTAAACCACAGCAACCAGCATTTAAAAAAGTGCTGACGGCTGTGGTTAAATATTTACCCCTTACAGTATTAGCTAAATTTTACAAGAGCTTTTTGACTAACTTAAACAGTTCCCCATTGTTCAAACTATTTGCAATCAGTGTAAAATAATACCTTTTTTTATCCTCATTAATAAATGTTTCATAATATTTAATTTAAACTCTCCAGTTGGCTCTATTAGACCTTTCTCCTAGAAGGGTCTCTAAGTTTTAATTGTGCAGTATTATCCAAGGCCTCTCTTATTACCAAGTCCCAACATCATCTGCATATCATCATACTCTAGACCAGTGCTTGGTGGGCCTTGGCTGTGATAGCCAGGGGCATGGCTTTGTATGGTCTGAGGAGGCTCTTGCCCCACCTCTATCAAAAGTGTCCTGGAGAACAGTCCTCTGCTTCCTACTGTAGCCGTTCTCTCCTAGACAGTATGTAGCAACAGGAGAGGTGAGAGTGAGCTTGGAATAAACAAAGCAAAAAAGAGCCGCTCTGCTCCCTAACCTATTTCTCCCCTGCTCTCATTCAGTGATAGGAGGGAATAAGTGTGACTTCAGCAAACACTGCAGGACAAAGACCAGCACCTATATTAGCTTCTCTAGCCTCTTTCTCAAAATGCAGCACTTAGGGATGGCTACCGGGGAAGAAAGGAACCAGAAAGTAAGAGATTGATGGAGAAACATCCTAATTAGAGGGAGAGGGAGAGCTGAGAAGATCAAGTATTGAGACAGGGAGGACTTGTTGGTGAAAGAAGCGAAGAAGAGAGGTAAAATGCAGCTGTGATTGCATAGAGTTTGAAAAGATTATGCTGTAAGGGTAAGATTTAGCAGTTCAGAAGAAGGAAAAGGAGGAAAATGTGATGAGGAAAAACATTACCGGAGAAAGGAAGTGTTGAAGAGAAACAAAAGAAGAAAAACAAAATGGAAAGGACAGCCTGGAGAAGGAGTTAGGAGAAAATAGACAAGAAGGAAACCAAGAAAAAACTGGAACCATCATGATTAGGGAAAAAAATCTAACCCAGATAATAAAGGTAGAAAAAAAACCATTTTATTTTCAGTATATTGATTAGAATATGTGACAGTGATCTATTAGCTCTTTTGCTCCTGGAGTAAACTGGAGGTAGTAGAACCCAATTGAAAAATTCTAACCTGTATGTAATTCCCACACAGAATCTACATGTTGGAAATAGTTGGATTGTGATGGATAATTTTTTTTCTAGTGCATATTTATTTCTATTGTAGGCAGGGCATACCCACCAGTCCTGAGTCTTTTGTATTGGGCTCAAAAGTATTTTGTGGTAACTAACTTAAAAAATGTGGTTTAAAATATAGTTTGAGAGTAGATTCTCCAATTTTCCATAGAAACAGTACACTGGACTCCCCTCTCCCTCCCCCCCCCCCCCCACTAGAAATAAGAATTGTTCGCTCACTACTGGCATTACAGGGAACAAGACTCAGATTTACTCAGCAGAAAGCAAATAATCTTACCCTCCCTCCCTCCTTCCCACTGGCAGAAGGAGAGCAGTAGCTCATTCTAGGTGTGTGTCTCCTCTCCTGGCTTCAGTCTAGGGATTCTGTCATTTGGGAGGACCCGCTGAACTCATATGTTCAGGCATTAGATTGAAATCAACAGAATGAAGAACACAGGTAAAAAATATTGCTGTCCTCCCACTAGTGGGAGGGGGATTTAAGGATCATGCAAAATTTTGTTTGGTATGCCGTGGGGACTGAATGAACTCAGAAGTGTGCCACAAAATGAAAAAGGTTGAAAAGTACTGCTCTAGACTCTAGTCTGAATGCACCACTGGCCACAATCTTGCTCTCTCAGTACAACTAGGGCTGCCAACTAGCCAGTTTTCAGCCAACCTGGCTGGTCTTTATATTGTGGATAATGTAAAAAAAAATAGTAATTACCTGGTGTCCTGTGGTGCTGAGGAGGCCTGCGGCCCAGGAGATGGAGCCCAGGTGCAGGGTGAGGCCTCCATGGTAGGCCACGATAGAATGCAGCATTCTGGAGCCGGTCTGGGCATTTAAAGTTTGAAAAAAAATGCTCTCTTGTGGACACTCTGAAGCATTTTGGAGTGGTAGAAAGACCTCCCACGTTGATTGGCAGCATCGGGAGGGCAGGAGAAAGACCAGCAAGTTTAAAAGTTAAAAAGAAAAAGAAGAGGAAGGCTGCTGAGGGGTCCTGCGGTGCCAGGGATTCATTCAATGAAACGTAGTGCCCAATGGGTCCCTGAGTGTCCCGGTGTGCTGGAGACCCGATTCCGGAGGTTGCCAGACTGATCAGTGACTTCAGGGAGGAGCTGGAGGCAGGAGCTCCTCACCCGCCGAAACCACGATGCTGAATGAAACACGTGAACATAGAGTATTGGAGTTATTTTTTTAAAGTAGTGTTTGGTTATCTTTATTATTGAAATACGTATATTTTATTTTGAAAGTACATTTCCCTATGTCAGTTTACGAGAGTTACCATAGCAACCATTCAAACTAGCTAATGTTCATCCCTTCCTGGAGGCGGAATCCCAAGCTCAGGTGAAGCTTTACATTTGACGCCTGATTGGTCACACCATAGAAACACCTAGTTAACAGCTTGGATACGTTCTGGAATTAGATAGTATCACCTAGGATACCTGCAGTTAATATTGTCAGAGACCACCAGGAATTTGAAGAGACCAGACTATGTTAAAGGGCCTGAAGCTCTAGGCCTTAAGTAAGCCTAATGCAAAAGTCTGACAGGTAGTAATAGGGCTATTTTGAATACAGGAATGGTTTGTATGATGAGTGATTATGTTAAAATGGTGATCCACATAATTTTTATCACCATGAATGAGGATGAAAGTTGGTGGGGTGAAACTGCATAGTTCCACGAATCAAGGTTCCACCAGAGCTCACTCTAAATTATTGGACCGTTGCTAAGTCTGACAGTCGTTCTTCCTTGAACAGCATTAGGTGTGACATGAAACTACACATATCCAACACAGTTAGAGCCATATACTTCAAAATCCGGACACTCAGACACCTTCGCTCCTTACTAGCCCCAGACGACTTCCGGACAGTATATCAAGCCCTAATCTTACCATACTTTGACTTTGCCAATGCTATTCTTCAAGGTCTCCCACAGTCTTCGTTGAATCCTCTACAACTTGCCATGAATGCCGCTGCCAGAGTCCTCTATGGAGCATCGAGGAGTGACCACGTAACGCCTATATTAATGCAGCTCCACTGGCTCCCCATACATGGAAGAATTCTGTTCAAGACCTTGCTATTCACATTCAAAGCCATTCATGGCATCACATCCTCTTCTCTAATAGACCTCATTCAGTCCATTCCGCCCAACAGAACTAGGAGAACCACATCCTCAAACGCTCTAGTAATCCCAAAGGCATCAACAAAATGCACATCAACAACATCAAACAGGGCCTTCAGCCTTTATGCCCCAAAATGTTGGAATACATTACCACCAGAGATTCGTGCTGTAACCGACTTAACACAACTTACAAAGGCACTCAAATACCACTTATTCCTTCATTATTACCAGGTTAGCTAGACACCATCTTAACTACACCTCTCCCATATTTGACATATTCAACTACCTTTGTAAGAAAATATCCTAATCTGTAGCACGAAGTATACTGTACCTATGTAAATAGTTCCAGTTCATATTTCCCTATGTTATCCAAGTTGCCTTTCCTGTTCTCTGTAAAACCAAACAGCTTGATGTTGTGGTCCTTTGTTTTATGTAAACCGCGCTGGTGCTAAATAGTGCGGTATATAAGAGATTGTAATAAAATAAATAAATAAACCTGAAAGCTGCAAATCCAAAAGTGACAAGGCCAGATCCACATAGGCTTAAACTGTTCACACTAATGTGGAATTCCCCTGTTACAAGATTCAATGGCAAGGGGATGGCCGAGATAAACTCAGTAAAGAGTAAAAGAGGATCCTGTGCTGCCTGAGTTTGAGTGTGAGATGTGGGTAGAAAAGCAGCCAAACCACAGTCTCTGAAGTTAGAGACATTTGAATTTCATTTTTTTCCCTGATACAAAAAATATGCATCAGAGGGGGAGAGACCAGCAAGGCCTTTGAAGAGCGGGGATGTCTCAAAGATCCCGCCGCAGCATTTAATGTAGATTTTATTGCTGCTGCCGCTGAGTTTGGGTCTGAGAGAAGTGGCAGAGATGACAGCATGAGGTGGGGAAATAAAAGCTGCTGAGCCTACTGGTGTGGGAGGGATTACTGCCAATTCATGATGAGAGGAATGCTAAAATAGAGGCTGAATAAGGAGGGAGTCAAAGGTTGCTTGGCATTGGGATAGTGAGACAGAGGGGGAGAGTACAAAGGGAAATGGAGAGGGCATGCTAGATATGGGGGGTATCGAGAGAGAGGGGAACTATGCTGGACGGGGGGAGGGGTGATGTGGAATGTGATGTGGGGAGGGGGGAGGGGGATGCTTAACATGGGGGAGATCCTGGATTCAAGGGTGGATAGGAAGAGTGAAAAAGAAGGGAGAAACTGTACATGAGAGTAAAAGAGGGGAGATGCTGGAGCTAGAGGGGCAGGTAGGGAGGGGAGATGCTGGAGCTAGAGGGGCAGGTAGGGAGGGGTGATGCTGGAGCTAGAGGGGCAGGTAGGGAGGGGTGATGCTGGACTTGGAGGGGATATGGAAAGAGAGAGAGAGTGTGTGAAGAGATCCAGGATATAGAAAGATGAAAGATGGACCCAGGGGAGGATAGGGAGAAAGAGGGAAGATACTGACATGGTTGGGGGGGCTATAGAAAGAGAAGGACAATACCAGACATGGGGCAATGAGGTGAGAAAATGTGTAGGAGGCACTGAATGGGGGGAGAAAGAGGCGGAAGATACTGGATGGGGTCAATCTGAACAGGGGAGGAGAGAAGGGGATAAATTCTGGACATGGGGAAGAGGCAGAGAGAAGAGGGGATAGTTAGTTAAAGGCTGGGAAAGTAGAGAGTTAGGAAATGTAAGGGCCCTGTTGAAAAGTGATTGGTAGATGCAGTAAAAAGAGGAAAATTGAGGATTGGCAGTAAGAAGGAAGACTGACATATGAGTTGATAGAGAGAAGAAGAAATGGAAGAACACTGAAAGGAAGAGAAAAGTAATATAGAAAGAAGGAAGTAAAGAAAATAGAAGGGGAGAGAAGTGGATTGGAGATCCTAGAAAGCAAGTTAAAGACTGAAGAAAGCAGAAACCAGAGACTGAAATCAAGATAGAGAATAAAATGACCAAACAACAAAAGGTAGAAATAAAAAACTTTATTTTCAATTTAGTGATTGGAATATATCAGTCTTTGTAACTTTGGGGCAGTCATTCAGAAACCTTAGCTGGACGGCCAACAGAAAGCTGTCCAGATAAAGGTGCTGACCACATTATTCAGCGATACTATCTGGATAGTGCCATTCAGTATTTCCACAGACCTCTCCTGCACTATTGTCTATGTTCAGCACACGTGACTTTCTATGTAGCCACAGAGTTGCCAAGTTACCCGGTTCCAGGAGTGAGATTTTAAGCTGGTTCTGGATTTCTGACAATCTCATTCTGATATATTATGGGACCTGCAACATTGACTCCAATGGGTAAAATCAGGGACTACAATTCCCTGATTTTACCCATTGGAGTCAATATTGCAGGTCCCATTTGCAATGCAAATTTAAAACCAGAACTGGCAAAAAATCTCACTCCTGGAACTCGTTATTTTGCCAACTCTGTAGTGGCCCATACTAATCCAGTTTGCTTGGTTTTCCCAGTAGGTGTATTGATGTTCTAGGGCTCACTGTAATGTTTAATGTGCTGCCTTTTCCTAGGTAGAGACCTTTATGTGTGAGGTTTGGAAGTTAGTGTTGGAATGGTAGATTTGCTCTAGGTCCTGAACGACTTTTTGGTAGAGTTTTGTATTACTTCACAATATGCCTGGCACTGAGACGGTTTATGTTGCTGTTACTCAGATGATACTGTGGGGGAAATGTCCTAGCTCTGCTCTGCACTGGTTTTTGAAGGAGGTGCTGGGGGAGGGGTTATGTGAATATAGAATCAGAGTTGCCAAGTTACCCAGTTCCATGAGAGAGGTTTTGCCAGTTCTGGTTTTAAATTTGCATTGCAATGCAGTATAGTATTTGAGGTCCCCAATTTTCCTATTGTAATCAGTGCTGCAGATCCCATAATACATTAGAATGAGATTGTCAGAAATCCAGAACTGGTTTAACATCTCACTGCTGGAACTGGGTAACTTGGCAACTCTGATAGTGCAACCTCTTGGGCTCACCTTCCCCCACACCCCAATGTGGCCAGCAGGTGCTGAAGCTTGCACTGCTTCCATCACTGAAGTTATTTATTTATTTATTTAATTTACATTCTCTTATATACCGCGCTATTCTGCATCAGTGCGGTTTACATTGAACAAACTGAAATTACATTGAACAGGGCATTATAACTTGGAAATAACTATTTTACAGGGAACATGGGCTATGGAGGGTTAAGTGGCTTGCCCAAGACCACAAGGAGCACCTGTGGGACTAGAAACCCCAGTCCTTCCGGCCCAAGGTTGCTGTCCTCTAGTGGGATTTGAACCCCCGACCTTCCGGCCTGGGGGTTATTTTGGAGGGTGTGACAAGGGGTGGAGCAGGGGTGTGACAAGGGGGCAGGGCATGGGTGGGACAGGGCAAAGGGTTTTTCTCTTTCAGAAAGTTGGCAACCCTAAGTACAACCCTCTAGATCAGGGGTTTTCAACCCAGTCCTCGGGGAACCCTAGGCCAGTCAGGTTTTCAGGATTCCCACAATGAATATGCATAAGATAGATTTGCATACAATGAAGGCAGAACATGCAAATCTATCTCATGCATATTCATTGTGGGAATCCTGAAAACTCTAATGGCCTAGGGTTCCCCGAGGACTGTAGTTGGGAACCTCTGCTCTAGATAACCTCTTTTTATTCTACCCTTGTCTAACCTTATTCAGTTTAGATACATAGATTGTAAACTCCAATAAAAATAAATGATCTGACAATAGTATCGGGGCAGCTATAAAGTTCCCTAACAAAGAGTTACACAGCAGCCTTTCAGTCGCTAGAATGATATCCAACTGATGACTTCTCTGGTGAATACTCAAGAGGTTTATCTGCAATAAAGCCAGGGTTACCAAAGAGCAGAGGAATGTAGTAACCACTGAATCTGTTTGGTAATCCAAATGCAAATTTATGTCTCCTAGCACCACAATGAATTTATAATCCACTGAGAGCTATTTAATAGCTGATAACAAATCCACATATACTTTCTCCCAAGGACCAGGTGGCCTATTAAACAGCAAGATTCCTATTTGCTTTTCAAACCCTGTAGCACCTAAAATTGTAGATATGTACTCCAAACCTGATGAATAGATAGTTAATCACCAAAATCTCAGGAAATTCCTTATATATAATTGCTAAGCCCCTGCCCTTTTCCTTTGCTCAGTGTTGTACCCCATATCCCAAAGGGCAGAGTGTATTTAATACAGGGCCTTCAATCTCTATGAACCAAGTTTCTGTAATAAAAAACAAACCCACTTGGGAATGCCTAGCAACTCTTGATTACTGTTATTTGCAAACTGATTGATCATTAAAATAGTAATAAGGAATAGGCATATTAACATTCCCTTTCCTACGGTATAGGTCAATTTCTTATTCCAGTTATAGTGACTCTTTCCTCAATTTGATTAATAAAATCCAGGACCCCATTTCCTACCCCTACTCCCCCGCTGGGTCTGCCCAACCCTGCTAATCATCCAAAATACAGGAAATTACAATTAAAGAAATTACAGCCCTGCTGCTTACAAGTTTTAACTCTGCCAATTCTACTTCCACGCTACCGGAATATCAGAACTAGAGCTCCTTTCAGTGGCCAGCGGCCTGCAATTCAAGGACGTATGTATGCTCTCTTAGGACCATGTAAGAGGCCCTTAGTCTTTTGAAACTTTTACCACTATATCTATCACAGCAGAAATCAATTCTGATTTAGATTAATCATGTACAATATAACTCCTACTGGATATTTCCCTAAGCCTTCCTTTCAGCTGAGCAAAAACAGAGAATATTGACTACCAACTAATTTGTCATGCTTAGAACAACTGACATTTAAAATGACTAACGCAAGATGCACAAAGAATGTTTTCTTGTGCTCCATTCTTGATCCAAATTTGTCTTTCCTACCCAGGGGCGGCCCAAGGGGGGGGTGCGGGGCCATGTGCAGAGATTAATTGTGGGCCCTCATTTGCATAGGGAGCCTCATTTGCATAAATATTTGCATAATGTTAACATGCATTTTTAGTAAACATGCTCCTTAATGAGTGTCTGGATAAAGAAAGACTAACAGATTTCTACGTTACTATATTCCAGTGCCAACCGCCAAGCCCATTAGGAAGTATTATAAACACTGACCATTTAGAACTCATAGCAAATCCACCATATCATAACAGCTCTGCCAGGACTCCCAAAGCACCAAACCCTACTTATCAAAAGGCAACACTGCAAACCCAAAGCACCAAACCCTACTTATCAAAAGGCAACACTGCAAATATTAAACTATTACATCTCCTACTGGGGAAAGAGAACAAGTGAAACGGTCAAATCGAAATTACATGAATAGAATACCTCAGCTTGGTTAAAATGCAGAACATAGACCGTCACTAAAGAACAAGGGATCACAATTTAGAAATAGGAAGACAATAATTAAACTGTAAACCCCAAAAGCCAAACTTGGGATGTACAACAACACTAGAGAAGTAAAACTATAAATTAATTTCCTCTTGTACTAAATAAAACACAAAAGACCTTAACGATGCACATTTCCCAGAACTGATATATTCCAGTTAATAAATTCAAAATAAAAAAGTATTTTTCTACCTTTTGTTGCTTGTGCATTTTCTTTTTCAGTTGCAATTGCTCCAGTCACTTTCTTCTGGTTTCTTTGTGTCTTCTGCGAGCTATCCATTTGTCCTTTCTTCTTTTTAGATTTTTTTCCAAATTTTTTCTCTATTTCTGCTTTAACATACTGATCTTTCCCCTTTTGCTCTTTCCTCCATTTCTTTCCTTATTACTTTATCATCCACTCAAATTTCATCCTTCCATTCTCAGTCTCCACTTACTTTTCTAATACCCGGCCCATCGTAGACTTTTCTTCCTTCCCACACAAAATATCTTTTCCCCTCTCAATTCCCATTCCCCATCCCTTTCTAGTCCTCCCCCAAAATCAGCTCCCTTATAGTTCTAGACCACCCAGCATCTGCCCCCTTCTAGTCCCAGTCTCCCAAGCTTCCACATCAGCCCATTTCCAGTCCTAGCCCCCCTTATGCTGTTCTCCAGTTCCATTCCAGTCCCCCATCAGCCCGTTTCCACTCCAAGCTCCCCCATCAGCCCATTTCCAGTCCTATTCCAGCCCCCATCAGCCCATTTCCAGTCCTATTCCAGCCCTTCACCCATTTGCAGTCCACGTTCCCCCCATCAGCCCATTTCTAGTCCTATTCCAGCTCCTCATCAGCCCATTTCCAGTCCTAGCTCTCCATATGCTCTTTTCCAGTTCCATTCCAGTCCCCCATCAGCCCATTTCCACTCCAAGCTCCCCATCAGCCGATTTCCAATCCTAGCCCCCTCGTCAGCCCACTTCATCCTATTCCAGCCCCCATCAGCCCATTTCCAGTCCTAATCCAGTTCTTCATCAGCCCATTTCCAGTCCAAGTTCCACCCCCCCCCACAGCCCATTTTGTCCGTTCCCCCCCACCATCACAGCCCATTTGCTGAGTGACGCTCCTGCATCAGTTCCGCCCGCTCCACATCACTCAAGGGCATGACCACCAAGTGCCACTGCTACTGCGCTTCAGTCATCATCACCCCAGCAATAACAGCAGCAGCAGCAATGGTGGTGGCAAGAGCAGATACAGTGGTGGCAAGGGCGCTGGCAGCTTCACCAACGGTTGCTACAGCAAAGGCGGCAAAAGCGGCTTCAGTAACGGCAGAAAGGGCACCAGCAGGTTTGGCAATAGCAGCAATGGCAAGGGTGCCAATTGTTGCTGCTTTTACAGCTTCTCTCTTATTTTGATGGTGCTGAAGATGAGCAAGACAAGTGTGAGAGAGAACAGGAGACTTACGCAGCACCAGGACCATGCAGCATCCCCACATTTAGTATTTTTCTTTTGACTTGCAACCTTCTGCTTCAATTAGATAATGCCGTGATACTGATCTTGAGAAAGGAGTGGTGTGTTTTTGTTTTTAGGGGGGAAGGGGGAGCAGATATTAGCTTTACATATCGAGCCTAAGAATGGTTTGCTTAAGGAAACCATAAGGGTTAAAATAGGTGTGAGACACATCCAAAAATGATTGGGATGCTTTCTTACTAATCAAAAATATTGGCTTAGTGCACGGTAAATCCATTTCATAGTATACCAGGTAACTAGTTTCTTTGGAGTTTTTACAGGCAGACCTTACCTTCCTCTTTTTCTATGCAAATTTCAGTAGCCAGAGAATAGGGGAAACCCGTAAGTATTGAACGTGACTCTAATGAGCTTGAATATTAAAAAATGTTAGCCATAAAGGGCCCGATTTTCATTTAGGCAGGCTATGCGCCATGTCGGCACATAGCCTGCCCACAGGACCCCTTAATCCGGAATTTCAGTTCCACGGTGACGGAAGTGAAAATCCGGGTTTGGCTTGACACACCGGCAGCAGCCAAAGCTAAGTGGGTAGCAGCGATTTTCAATGCTACCCAATTAGCCTCTGCACCTGAAAGATAGACAAGGAAAAACCTTCGCCCCGCTCCTCTTCAGAACACCCCCAACAAGCCCGGATGCTAACCACATAGCATATGGGCGCGTTGGGGACTTACCTGGAATTTTCCAAAGGCACTACCCATGCAGGTGCCTTTGGAAAATCCTAGATAAGGCATTTACATGGGTAACTAGGACAGTTACTTATGTAAATGCCTTCGAAAATGCCACCCAAAGTAACTAGGTGGTTGAAAGGAATGGTTAGTAGGAATATATACATTTTTTGGAAAATGCAGTTCTGGAATAACCTTGGAATTGGCCTGGAGTTTTACCTTCACCCAGTGATGTGCTAAATGGGACTCCTACATTATTTTTTTAAAGCGTATTTCATGGAGGGGACAGAGGAGCAGAAGTGACAAGAAATTCAGAGCACATCGCTACACTGAGATGTGGAGGGAGATGTGGGACATGGAGGGGCACGGGGAGACAGAAAGGAGATCCTGTATACAGGGGTGGAATAGGGAAGTAGAGGGGAAATGCTAGACAGGGGTGGGATGCTAGAGAGATGAAAGGGAAATAGTGGACATTTGAGAAAGCATAGGGAGAATCAAGGAGTGGAGATTTTTGAGATGGAGGAGTGATGTTGGACATTGGGATTATAGGGAGATTATGGGAAGATGCTGGACATCGGGGGTGGAACAGAGGGAGACGGAGGAGGGATGCTGGACATAAGGGTAACAGGGAGAGGGGGAAATGCAGGACCTGGGGGAATAGGGACAGAAGGGGGATGCGACATGGGGGGTAGGGATATAGAGAGGAAGATACTGGACATGGGGGGGGGTAGGATAGAAGGGGGATGCTGGACATGGGGGAAGATGCTGGACATGGGGTGGATAGGAGCAGAGGGGTATGCTGGACATGAAGGGTAGAGATACACATGAGAAGATCCTGGATATGGGGGAATAGGGACAGAGGGAGATACTGGGCATGGAGGGAGGAGGAAGGGACAAAGAGGGGACGTGTTGGAAATTGGGGTTAAGGACACAGAGATAAGATGATGGACATGGAGGAAGGGATAAGAAAATGTTGGATGGAGGGAGGGAAGCAGGATGGGGAGAGGGATTGATACTGGATATGGGGGAGAGAGAGAGGGGAGTTAGTGAAAGACTAGGAAATAAGAGGCTGGGGAAGGAGAGAGAGCTGGGAAATGAGGGCTAGGGTGAAGGAAAGAGATGGAAAGCTATAGCTAAATACAGTAAAAAGAGTGAAATTGAGGAGTGGTTGGTAAGAAGGAGTGAAATCTGGGTAGAGAAGCAGGACAATAAATTAAATAAAACTGAAAGAAAGATATCAGATATAAAGGAGGATGCGAAGATAGGAAGAGAGAGAAGAAATGGCAAATGGAGAGGAGCCCATGAAAAGAGACCTGAGAGAAGACAGAGGAAAACAAAAACCAGAGACTGGGACCAAAATAGTTAGAAACATAAAATGACCGACAATGAAGGTAGAAAAAATAATTTTATTTTCTATTCTGTGATTGGAAAATGTTGGTGTCTGGAAAGTACATTTGCCAAGAGTCAGGACTGGTGTTTTTATTTATTTATTTTATTTATTTAACATTTCTTCTATACCGCGCTATTAAGATCAGTGCGGTGTACATTGAACAAAATATACAACAATGTATGCAAGTAACATTGAGTTTACATAGAACATGGGAATATATAACATGGATTAACAGGGAAAACTATGTACAGTCAACATCATATATGTATATGTTTTTACTATATAAATATGTTGACATGGCTGAAGCCTAGCCCAGGGCAAAAATTTGATAAGGAACCCTACAGCCACAAGCAAGCTGTCTTTTTCAGTCTCAGACAGATCTGAGGCCCTCTCTGGCCAATCCTGATATCTGCAGTCCTATTTTGTACAATACAGGGGGAAATGCATTTCACATACACAAGCTACAGACAGGCCTTCACCAATAAATGATCACAAAATAAAAAGAGAAATATGTAGACAAAAATTAAACTTAAATCTCAGAAAGCCAGACCTGCATGCAGTGCAACACAAGAGAAACATAGTACATAGTAACATAGTAAATGACGGCAGATAAAGACCAGCATGGTCCATCTAGTCGGTCCATCTTGCTGGGCAGACTAGATGGACCATGCTGGTCTTTATCTGCCGTCAATTACTATGTACTATGTTTCTCTTGTGTTGCACTGCATGCAGGTCTGGCTTTCTTAGTTTAATTTTTGTCTACATATTTCTCTTTTCACTTTGTGATCATTTATTGGTGAAGGCCTGTCTGTAGTTTGTGTATGTGTGTGACCAGTGCTGGGTATTCTGTTAGTATGGAATTTCTGTTTAAGATTGTGTGTCAGTCTGGCTTGTTCAGCTTGCACATTACCCTCTTTGCCGTTATTTTTAGGGGGCAGGGCAGGGTTGGGGAAAGGGCAAGGGCATGGCTAGCATAGATGGTGGGTTTTTCTCTTTCAAAAAGTTGGCAACCCTAAACACACTACTCTAACCATTATGCTATCCTAAACATTGGGGTTCTGAATACGATTCTGGGGATGTCTACGTAGACACCCCTGCAGATGTTCCTATCGAGAACATCTAGGTTTATGAAATTATATCTACACCTCGATGTGCCTGCATTTTTTTTTAATGTTCTGGCTTAGACGTTCCAGATTGCACTTGAACGGATCTTCTAAAATTCCCGTCTGTGTTTTTCTCCCCTCCCCCGATACATGCCTGCAGCTGAGAGCTGCTATGATTAGACTGCTCAGCTCTCCTGGAGATTGAAGTCAGACTTGATATGGATAATGTGCACACTTTCAGGCAGTTTGTCTGAAGAGATATTTACCTGCCTGTTTCACTCTACCAATACCTTCTTCTTTCAGTGTTTGCACATAATTAGTTTCTCTGGGATGCATTCTCCTTTCTTAATTACAAGGCAAATTTTTTAAAGAAATCCAGGGTACAGATGATACTTTTAAAGCATCTATTATACTCATAAACATTTCTTTTCCATTCAATTTCTTTTAACCAATTTTATATTTTCAGAGGCTAACATGGGCAACTCATTGTTATGCATGCATAAGTACAGTAAGTATAAGAAGTGCCAAACACTGAAGTCTGTTACTGAGTCTGCAGAAGTTTCTGGAGAAATCATGGATGGAAATTATTCCAGTGTTCGACTCCGACTTGACGGCACTTAACAACAACAACAGAAATCACAGGTTTGTTGTAGTTCAAGAGTATCCTTAAAGGCATAAAATTTATTTAAATAAAACTAAAATAAACTTCTTTCCTCATCATACACAATCATAGGAAAATTCTTTCTACCAGGCTCTTAAATGCGATTGTGCTGGAGAACGAGATGTCAGTGTACGTATCTTCCTGTCCCCAGAGCTGCATGATTTCAACCAATCAATGAAAACAAAAAAAGAGGGCACACATATAATTGCCAAATATGGCAAGGATATGTGTGATCTTGATTCTTACATAGCAACCTAGGGGGTCGGTATCCAAGATCTTTAGCTGGTCGGCCAATTGGAGGCTGGGCGGCTAAGAATGCTGACCGTGATATAGTGTTACTGAATATCCTCACAGACTGCTCCGACACTATCCAGTTAGTACAGGGGTAGTCTTTGGGCAGAGAGAAGGCATGTTGGCTGCCGCTGAATATCCCGGTTGTGTAACACTACAGTAAACTGGATAAGAGCTGGCACTTATCTGGTTAGTGCTACACAGCCAGGATATTAAGCGGCAGCTACAATCCGGATATTGTCGCTGAATATCCTGCTGATATTTAAACACCATAGCATTTAAATATCATCACTCTGAATATCGGCCCCATAGAAAATGACAACAAAGAGCATACAGCCTATCCAGTCTGCCCATCCATACCAAACTACTAAGCCCTCCAATCCCTTCTTCCTTCTTAGAGACCCTTTGTGCTTGTCCCATGCTTTCTTGAATTCAGATAACAGTCCTTGTCCCCACCATCTCTGCTGGATGGTGAAATGTCAGCTAGGACCCTCCCCTGAGGAAGCGAAACACTATCTGGGGCATCCGTTGCAGTGTTGGGATCAGTTGGTGATATTACAAGTGCTGGGATAAGTGGTATCCAGTGACACCCTTGAGAAAGCTTTTTAAGCATAACAGATAAGTTGAGATATTATAAGTGCAGAGGCTTACAGGGTGTGTGTAATACATACAATATTATAGAGCCTGTGTATATATATATATATATATATATATATATATATATATATATATATATATATATATATATATATATATATAATGTGTATTTTTATGTTGGGTTCAAGGGTTTAAGGCATAAGGGCTGTGTGTAATATATTTAATCGTTTGAGTCATAAGTCGTAATATGTATTATATCTTTTGCCCTGTCTTTTTGTTTGCGATGAGTTTAAGGGCATATTAATTGTACTGAATAGATGTGTATCACGTCTGAAGGGAGTCTTTTGGACCCATGATGTCATAGAGCTAAGTCCATGGCCTAATTTTCTTAAGCCGGGAATTTGAGCTCGTGGGTGCTGAGTTCCTTTTTTTCCCTTATTGATGTGAGTTAGGAATTATCTCCACGTATTAAGGATAGGTAGAATGATGTTATTTGGAATTTAAGTATTATAGGCGTCATTCTGGTGGAATGGACTAAATAATAATGGTAGTTTATAAAGTAAGGCATGCACAAGCTATTGGAGTGGAGGAGTAGCCTAGTGGTTGGGGCAAGGTACTTCAGGCCAGAAGGTCAGGGGTTCAAATCCCACTAGAGATCAGCAACCTTGGGCCAGAAGGACTGGGGTTTCTAGTCCCACAGGTGCTCCTTGTGGTCTTGGGCAAGCCACTTAACCCTCCATAGCCCATGTTCCCTGTAAAATAGTTATCTCCAAGTTATAATGCCCTGTTCAATGTAATTTCAGTTTGTTCAATGTAAACCACACTGATGCAGAATAGCACAGTATATAAGAGAATATAAATAAATGCACATTCTTTACTTTATAAACAGGGGCATAAGTGGTAAAAAATATGCATTAAACTAGGTACGAACACTTATGTCTGCCATATGGCAGGTGTAAATGCCCACACCTAGATTTTTCAAGAACGTAAATTTGTATTCTGCCCAAACTCTGCCCCTGTACACACCCACAGTGAAAGTAAGCACCATCAGTCTGACACACATACTAACAGAATAGCAACCAACTACATTACGTGCAAACACATACATAAATGTAGATGATCCTTATAAAATTACTCTCGTAGTGGCTGTATCTCATCACTAGGAGGGGTCATTTAAGAAGCCCTAGTCATGAGTTGGAAGTCTGAAAATGGGTATTCAGACATCTGAATCATAGAGATGTCCCTGGATGTCTATATACCCAGTAGACATCCCAGAGCGAGTATACCCATGTAGGATGGGAGCATGGTGGAGGCATGCCCTGGGTAGAGTAAGGGAAATGCACGTCACGGTATGATTTCAGAATAGCAAAGCAAGTCAGCCCCTGGATGCTGAGGCACCCATGCCTATACCTACTCCTGACCATGAATAAGAGGTAAAAAGATGCTCATTTCATGGCTGCACTATTTCCAGGGGGAAGAGCCAAATGTGCTTTCATTGCCACAGTTAATATTTCTTGGCCAAAGAAACCTACATTTACATAGATACTGGCCGACACAACAAGTCTGATTATCTGAAAAGCCAGCCAGGTCTGCTAGTCTCATAACATAGTCTCCCCCTTATGAAATACCCTGGCCAGCACATACAAGTATCTGGTTCTGCGTGCATACAGTTTGGGGATGACCACATTTGTGAAATGGCTTACACCTGTGCTCTACTCAGTCTTGCTATTTGCACGGGCCCATTGCCAGAACAGATTATTGGGACATAGAAGGTGTAGACAGAGCGATTTTAGTAGACATTTATATGTGCCTCGTCTCCCTTCACTGTTTCTACTCTCCCGGATTTTTGGACATTGTGCTCTGGACTCCCAGATTATTCCTAGATGTCCCTTCTAAAATGCCACATTGCATGTATAGCTGTTTGTCTATATATAGTCAGAACCACTGCCTATCAATATAGTGATGCTGATTTTTTTTTCAAAATGCCACGGTAAGTATTTAAAAAAAACCCACATCATGAGATCTGAATATTGACCTGTATAAGGTCACAGTAGACTACTACGCCAACTTTTGTGAGATGGATTTCCTGGAAGTCATGTAGACCAGAACAGTAATTCAAAAATGGAAGGCTCATTTTGACAGAAATGGGATCCCAGACACCCTCTTTTTGGACAATGAACCACAGTACGCAACTACAGAATTTAAACAGAATTTATATTTTCACCTGCAAACACTTACTCTGTAAATAATTTACCTGTAAATATTTATTGTGTAAATAGTTCGCTGACAGTTAATGTATCATTTTTCAGAGTTTTATGTAATTCGGTTCTATTTTATTGTAAACCGCCCCTGATCTTGGGAAGGGGCGGTATAGAAAAAATCACAAATAAAAAATGTTAAACGGGACTTAAAGCACAAGACATCATCTTCCTGGTACCTCCAAAGTAATGGAAAAGCAAAACTGACTCTGAAGATAGTCAAGAGACTTATGCTGAATGCTCATAAGGTATTATTAGGCCAACATAACACATCCTTCCAAGACATAAAGATTGCTGGGACAATAACCTGAAGGCTGCTTTCTATACAAGAGTTTCTGTTATGAGCTTTGGGACCAAGGGTTTTCAAGAATTCAACTGCAGTTGATAAAATGAAAAGTCAAACAATTATCACAATGTAATAAAGAACCCATGGACTTGTTGCGGCTGTGTAGGGAGACTATATCTCCTCCTTAGTGAATTATATTTTTGTGATAAAAGTCAATAAAGTATTTGAACTGGAAGAGTACAAATGGAATATATGTCTTGCCTCCCCTTCCCTGGGAATTCTTCTCCTACATTCCCTACTCACACCAAGTATTTAAAACGTGATTTTATTTCAATCTTGTAACAGAATCTTGTGGCTGCTGATCCTTCTCTCTACCCCTCTATCCCAGTCTTAATGACTCTCTGATTCTCTCAGCCTGCTCTCTCCCTGTTTCCTCTTACAATCTTGCCTCTCAGGTATTACTGATTATACTTCAGATACATACATATTGTTATGTCTTTCCATTCAACAGATTAAACAATCAGCAACAAAAGCACTCACTTTTTCTTCCACATTGAGTATAAACCTGTCACCCTTGCTCTCTTCTACCCTATTTTTTGTAATCATCCAGTTATGCTGGTTGATAAGCCTCCTTCTTATTTGTGAGGCTAAATCTGGTTCTGTTTCATCACAGCCCTTGATGACCTTTTACCCCCCTCCAAACAGGCACTGATTCCTGTCCAGTTGTTTGTGTTTGTATCTTAGGCTCTGTGTAAGATATTATTTCTTTCCAAGTAGATTTACAATAGAACCTTTCCATTATTCTTTCACATATAGGCTGAAAAGCGGGTTATCTTAGAAGCCTTAATCACATTTTAATCATGAATATGTTGCCAGAAAAACATGGAAGCTGCACCCACATTCAAAAGTCATTTTTGAAAAGCCATGGGATCAGGGCCGGCCCATCCACTAAGCGAACTATGCAGTTGCCTAGGACAGCAGACACTGGTGGGTGGCATGCTCTTCCTTTGAAGTGGCGGCACTTCAGCCGCCACTTCAACATCATGGTAGGCATTAAAACAAGCATGTGCCATCATGGCCTGCCGCTCCTGCCCCTACATTGGCTGACTTCAAAGGAAGCATCAGCATGCTGCTCCCCTCCCCCCCAGTGGGTGAATAGATGCCAGGGGGGTAGTGCCTCAGACACGAGGTGGGAGGGGGTCAGCACAAAGGGCCAATCTAGTGCGGCAGAAACTCATGGGCCAGCTCTGCTTGGTATACATGTTTCCACATCGAGCATGTTGAACTTTGCATGTCTCCACCTAGGCGCTGGCGCCTGCACACGACATATTTCACATAGGTCAGCAACATGCAAGGCATATTTTTTTAAATGTGGCAACTTACACCTGCCATAAATCATGAATAAGGATGGGACTTTTCTGTCTGCTGGGACTGCTCATGGCATTGTTGACTGGAGGAGCTTGGCTTGCAGCTTTTTGGCTTGAATGCTATCTATGTTCACATAAGTGTCTTTTGAGTTACCATTTGTTTCTCTTCAGTCTATCCTTTGCCTTTCTCAAACCCATCCTCCTCCCCCTTTCCACGAGCCCCATAAATTCCCACTCCCTGGCCCCCTCTTCTCCCCAGTTGTGCCAATTCCAAATCTCCAGTGATCCACTCCCTAGTCCTTGATATGTCTGTCTCCCTATTGTCCAGTCTCTGCTGCCTACTGTCTGTTTGTGCCCAGTGTTCCCATGTTTCTCCAGGAACAAGCAGGAATCAGTCCTCACATATGGGTGACATCGGCACCGACAAAGCCTGCATGGAGCATTTCCCCAGCTTTCAAAGAAAGCGTTTGGGAATGCCACCACGCATGCTTGATCCCCTTCCCGCCCAAGGGTGCCACCTTACTCAGTCTCCCTTTTTCCGTGGAGCCCTTCAGACGTGTGTCTCGTCCCTGGAAAAAGTTTTTTCTTCCTATTAATTCAATTTTGTTTTTTACGGCTAGCGCTGGTTCCCTTTCTGCCATCTCAAGGACCACTGCCTCGGCTGTTGGTCTCGGGGTCCATTTTTCCCTTCTTTTGCCTTTTTGCGCTTTTGCGCTCTTTTTAACCGATGGCCCACAGTTTCAAAATATGTGATCAGTGTTTTAAGAACATGTCTCTCACAGACACCCATGACTGTTGCCTCCGGTGTCTGGGAGCTGACCACGATCTGGAGCAATATTCCTCTGCAAATAGATGTCTTCTAAGGCCATCCAGAGTCACCGGCAGAAGCTAGATGATATCTTCCATAAGGCAGACTTGACCCCAGTATCCCCGGTAGACTCACGCTCCATATCCCAACAACCCTTGAAGTCTCCCAAGACGCCTCCACGGGCCCACAGGCACTCTGACCAAGGGTCCCCTGATCGTGAGTGAAAGAAAAAGAAGAAGGCTGCAAGGACGCAGTCCAACGGGGATCAGACAAGCATGAGAAGTCACGTGCATGGTCTCTCACCCCCTACGGCAGTCCAAACAGTTGGAGAGGGAGCGCCGAGAAAGGTACCTCAAATCGATGTGGAGGCCTTCGGCGATGGCACCTGGTCTCCCGAGGGTCATCCCAGTGAAGACCCTCTCTCCTCCTCAAAGCCCGACCCGGTCACCCCGGCATCGATGTCGCAGAGCCCCACTCCCGAGTGGGAAGCCCGAATGCTGGCCTTGGAATGCAGAGTTTCTTCATTCCTCACTGCCCTCGGTGAGGGTCTCGATCTCCGTCCCATTCTTCGGGCGCAAGATCATCTCAGGCGCGCCCCTCTGGCTCCAGACAGGCTCCAGCCTCGGGAGCCCAGCACGGGTCGCCAACCTCTTTGGAACCGCCCGACCCTGAGTCCTCCACAGACTATTCAGACTGGGAATCTGATGGGGAAACCTCACCAGAGACTCGTTCTCATGGAGACCTTCCCTCGGACCCATCTCCACCATCACAGAGGCGATGGTCCCCTCCCGAGGACACTTCTTTTCTTGAGTTTGTCTGGGATATGGCCTGGGCCCTTGCACTCCTCACCGAATCGGAGGAGGAGCCTCCTTAACTGGCTTCTTCTCCATATGTGGGAGACCCCGGCTTCCGTTCCCATTGTCATCAAATGCCTGGACTCTTTGTACAGGTCCAGCGGGAAACAGGGTTCTGGAAGGCACAGCTTCCCCACACTACCATGGTCATCGAATTGGCCATGCGTTAACAGAAGAGCCTGAAGACTCACTCGATGCCCTCGGGCAAAAAGCCTACCAAGGCTCCATACTAGCATGCTGCATCCAGGTCTACCAACTGTATATTAGTATGTTTCCTCCGAGACCTCACTAAAGTACTCAGAGCATTCGTGGCAGGTATCAAAGGGGAACACCCTGGTGGCATCCCCTGCACCAGGCTCTACTAACTCAGGAGCTCGCAGGCCTCCTCAAAGACAGGGTGATGGAAACCATCCCACCACACCTCAGGGGAAGGGGATTTTACTCCCGGTACTTCCTCATCCTGAAGAGAACAGGAGATCTCCGACCCATCCTCAATCTGAGGAACCTGAACATATTCCTGGTGTGGGAGAAGTTCCAAATGCTCTCCCTTGGAATACTGCTGCCCTACCTCCAGCAGGGTGATTGGCTATGCTCCTTGAACTTAAAGGATGCTTATACCCACATCCTCGTCCATCCCAAGCACAGACAGTTCCTGTGTTTTGTAGTAGGAGAGAACCACTACTAGTACAGGGTGCTTCCCTTTGGACTCGCCTCTGCCACACGGGTCTTCAGCAAGTGTCTTGAAGTGGTAGCAGCCCACCTCCATCTACAAGGCACCTTCATCTACCCCTATCTAGACAATTGGCTCATAAAAGGGAACACTGCCTCGGAGGTCCTGCAGGCTATGGGACGTACGATCTGGCTTCTGCAGCACTTGGGCTTCGTGATCAACTACCTGAAATCCCACCTTACTCAGGTACAATCCCTGAAGTTCATAGGGGCTCACCTGGATACTCTTCGAGCCACTGCCTTCCTTCCCTGGGATAGGGCAGACTACCTCAGATCCCTGACGTGTGACGTACGGAGCCGCCGCATAGTTTTGGCACGGTCGATGCTTTGCCTTCTCAGCCACATGGCCTCCACTGTCCATGTCGTGCCCAACGTCTGCCTCAAGATGCGAGCAGTGCAGTGGTGCCTCCATGCGTGGTGGACCCAGG
The DNA here is from genome assembly GCA_033557465.1 of Ichthyophis bannanicus. Taxonomy (NCBI): domain Eukaryota; kingdom Metazoa; phylum Chordata; class Amphibia; order Gymnophiona; family Ichthyophiidae; genus Ichthyophis; species Ichthyophis bannanicus. The sequence continues at coordinate 649,521,001 of CM066032.1, forward strand.
AGACCGGCCAACTCCGAGACCCCATCTTGGTTACACTTCGCTTGATGGAGTCTCTGACCTGGTGGCAGGACACACAGAACCTGCTCCGAGGCATGCCTTTCCAGACCAGGTGGTCCTGACTATGGATGCCTCCCTCTCTAGTTGGGGCGCCCATTGCGAGGAGCTGCACACCCAAGGGGCTTGGTCCCACAAGGAGAGTCGGCCGCAGATCAATCTGCTGGAGCTCCGAGCCATCCTCCTCGCACTGAAGGCCTTCCAGCACCGCCTGTAGCACAGAATGGTGCTTGTTCAGATGGACAACCAGGTCACAATGTTCTACTTGAACAAACAGGGGGGTACTAGCTCTTACAGCCTCTGCCAGGAGGCTGTGGCCCTGTATTCATTTCTGGTGAGCCAGGGCTTAATCCTCCTAGCAGTCTATTTCTCGGGCCAGGACAACACCTTGGTAGACTGGCTGAGCAGAGTCTTCCAGCCGCACAAGTGGCACCTGTGCCCTGAGACAGCACAGCAACTCTTCCAGTGCTGGGGTACCCCAGACCTGGATCTCTTTCCCAGTCCTGCGAGAACACAGCTTCCTTGGTTTTGTGGCCCACTTCCGTACCCGGGCAGGTGGCTTGGGATGCCTTCCTCCTCTTGTAGGCGACAGACCTACTGCCTGCCCTCCACCCCATGCTGCTCATATCTCAGACCCTCCTCAAGGTCCAGTGAGACACCGGGCCTCAGTGATCCTCATAAGAACATAAGAAATGCCATAGTGGGTCAGACCAAGGTCCATCAAGCCCAGTATCCTGTTTCCAACAGTGGCCAATCTAGGTCATACATACCTAGCAGTTTCCCCAAAAGACACAGGTTCCAGGCAGTTGTGGTTCCCTCTGCTACTCTGCCTCTTGACAGAACCCCTGGTCCCTCTCAGGAACTCACCAGGGCTCCTGACACAGAAGGATGTCCTGCTCCTTCATTCCAATCTGGGGTCTCTGTCCCTTACAGCTTGGCTACTGAGCGGGTTGCCTTAGCTCCTCTTCATCTCTCCATGGAGGTCGAGGACATGCTATTGGCCTCACGGAAAGACTTGACCAGGCGGGCATACACCTTCAAGTGGCGCAGGTTCTCAGTGTGGTGCTCAGAAAACCGAGTGAACCCATTCTTCTGCCCTTCACACTCGGTCCTGCAATACCTACTCCATCTCTCACAGGCCGGCCTAAAGTCTAACTCGGTCAGGATACACCTGAGTGGCTTCTCAGCTAACCATCATCCCATCGAGAGCAAATTCCTCTCGGGGCAACCCCTCATCTGTTGCTTCATGCAGGGCTTGCTCCTCTCCAAGCCCCCTATCCACCCCTCACCAGCAGAATGGGACCTCAATGTGGTCCTCACGCAGCTGACCAAGCCGCCCTTTGAGACCATGGGTACTTGCTCTCTGCGGCATCTGCCCTGGAAAGGGTTAGAAGGGAGACGGGGAAGAGTCTGGAATGGGAATAGAGTGGGGAGGGGTTTACTATTGGTCAACTTGTGGTGACCCCCAATGATAAAATCAAATGCATCTCTCTTCCTTTACCGTTAACGCATTGTCGCTGTAATCATTTGTTGAATTATTAATATATTATAGGCCTTTGCAATATGTTTTTATTTATAAAATTTACTTATTTAAACCACAATTAATCACAATAACAAGTAACAATATTTGATTTCAAAATTATGATGATTTTGTAGTCAAATCACTAATATGAAATAAAATTATTTTTTCTACCTTTGTTGTCTGACCAATTTATTCTCTAATCATGCTGGTCCCGATCTGAGGCTTCTGCTTTCCTGTCTTCTCTTAGCTCTCTTTCTGTGGCCTATGGTCCATCTGCCATTTCTTATCTCTTCTTTCGTTTTCTTCACTTCTTTCCATCAGCTATTTCCATTCCCAGTAACCATCCCCAGTATCAGCCCCTTTCCAGTCCTCACTCTCAGTACCTTCCAATGTCAACTTGCATTCCCATGACTGCCATTGGTGTCCATTCCCTTCCAGTCCCCCTCCTTCCCCACTGAGCAGTCCCTTCTAGTACAAATACCATGGCAGCCCCTCTCAGATCCACTCTCTTCCAGTTCCATTCTCCCATCCCCTTGTATCAGCCCATTTGTAGCCTTAGCCCCCAGTTTTCTTCCAGGGCCAGCAGCTCTATCCTCCCCTCCCCACAATCAGCCCATTCCCAGTCGAAGCCCCCCAATCAGCTCGCTTCCAGCGCTAGTCCCCCCTCAACCCCATTACCAGTGCTAGCCTCCCCTAATCAGCCCAATACCAGTCCTACCCCCCATCAGCTCATTACCAGTCCTAGCCTCCCCTAATCAGCTCATTTCCAGTGCTAGTCCCTCCTCAACCCCATTACCAGTGCTAGCCTCCCCTAATCAGCTCATTTCCAGTGCTAGTCCCTCTTCAACCCCATTACCAGTGCTAGGCTCCCCTAATCAGCCCATTACCAGTCCTACCCCCCATCAGGGCTGGCCCGTCCATTGAGCAAGAATGTTTTTTGCACAGGGCCCCGCGTTTCAGGGGGCCCCGCGCAAAGAACATTCTGCTTTTTTTTTTTTTAAATTACATTTTTAAAAAAAAAACCTGTCTCTGGCTGCTGCCGCTGCCGCGTCCGTCGCAGCAGCGGCACAATTGAGTGTCCCGCGGGGCCCCTTCTCCTCGTTGAGCCCTCTGCAAGGGCTTTCAGATTCGCGAAGGGAGAGTGCTCCCTCGTGTCTCTGTAAAGCCCGCAGGGGCTAATGGGAAATTTCCCATCTGCCCCTTTAGACGCGAGGGGCTGATGGGAAATTTCCCATTAGCCCCTGCGGGCTTTACAGAGACGCGAGGGAGCACTCTCCCTTCGCGAATCTGAAAGCCCTTGCAGAGGGCTCAACGAGGAGAGGGGGCCCCGCGGGACACTCCATTCTGCCGCTGCTGCGACGGACGCGGCAGCGGCAGCAGCTAGAGCCAGGTTTTTTTTTTTAATTTGCCAGAAGGGAAGGGAAGGGAAGGGAAGGGGAGGGGAGGGGGGTTAAGACTGGTAATGGGATGGGGGGCTGATGGAGGCTGTCTGGAAATGGGGTGATGGGGGGTTAGGACTGGAAATGGGCTGGGGGGGGTGTGTTAGGACTGGAAATGGGCTGGGGGGGTGTTATGACTTGAAATGGGCTAGGGCGGGTTAATACTGCAAATGGGCTGGGGATGATGGAGGCTGACTGGAAATGGGCTGGGGGGTGTTAGGACTGGAAATGGGCTGTTGGGGGGGGTTAGGACTGGAAATGGGCTGGGGGGTTAAGACTGGTAATGGGCTGGGGGCTGATGGAGGCTGTCTGGAAATGGGGTGATGGGGGGGTTAGGACTGGAAATGGGCTGGGGGGGTTAGGACTGGAAATGGGCTGGGGGGGGGGTTAAGACTGGTAATGGACTGGGGGTTGATGGAGGCTGACTGGAAATGGGGTGATGGGGGGTTAGGACTGGAAATGGGCTGGGGGGTGGTTAAGACTGGTAATGAGCTGTGGGCTGATGGGGGCTGTCTGGAAATAGGGTAATGGGGGGTTAGGATTGCTAATGGGCTATGGGGGGGGTTAGGACTGCTAATGGGCTATGGGGGCGCTAGGACAGGAAATGGGCTGATGGGGAGGGGTTAGGACTTGAGGTGGGCTGATGTGGTTAGGACTGGTAATGGGCTGTGGGCTGATGGGGGGGGTAAGGACTGGCAATGGGCTATGGGGGGCTGACTGGAAATGGGCTGATGGGGTTAAGACTGGAAGTGGGCTGATGGGGGGTTAGGACTGGTAATGGGTTATAGGGGGGGCTTAAACTGAAAATGGGTTGATGGGGGGCTAGGACTGGTAATGAGTTGGGGGATTGCTATGACTGGAAATGGAATGAGTGGACGGGGAGGCTTGAACTGCAAATAGCTGATGGGGAGGGAGCTTGGAATGGAAATGGGCTGTGAGGGAAGGGAGCTAGGACTGAAAATGGGCTGATGGAGCAGCTAGGATAGGACTGGAAATGGGCTGTTGGGGGGAGCTAAGATTGGAAATGGGCTGTGGTGGGGGCTTGAATTGAAATGGACTCATGGAGGGGCTAGAACTGGAAGTAGGCTCATGGGGGGCTTGGACTGGAATTGGGCTGAGTGGAGGGGAGCTAGGATTTGACATGGGCTGATGGTGGGGCTAGGAAATGACTAGAAATGGGCTGATGGGGGGCTAGGATTGGAAATGAGCTGATGAAGGGACTCAGACTGAAAATGGATGGGGGAGCTAGGACTGGAAATGGGTTGATGGGGGGGCTAGGACTGGAAATGGGCTGATGCAGGGACTAGAAGGGAATGGATGCTGGGTGAGACTGGAACTAGAAGGGAGCTGATGTTGGGGGAGGATTAGAATGGGATGGGGCTGGGAGAGTAAAATGGAGAGGGGAAAAATATTTTGTGTGGGAGGGATGAAAAATCTACAATTGGCCGGGTATTGGGAGAGTAAGTGGGGATTGAGGATGGAAGGGTAAAATTTGTGTGGATGAAATAAGAATGAGGAAAGAGCAAAAGGAGAAAGATTAGTATGTTAAAGCAGATGTAGAGAGAGAGGATGGAAAGAAAACTAGAAGAGAGAAGAAAGGACAAATGGACAGCAGACGATGGAGAGTTAGCAGAAAACATGAAGAAACCAGAAGAAAGTGGCTGGAGCAATTGCAACTGAAAAAAAATGCACAAAAGGTAGAAAGATATCTCTTTATTTTGAATTTATTAACTGGAATATGAAAGCTCTGGGAAATGTGCATCATTAACGTCTGCGCTTTGTTTGGTACAAGAGGAAATTGATTTATAGTTTTATTTCTACAGTGTTGTTGTACATTCCAAGTTTGGCTTTTGGGGTTCCCAGTTTAATTATTGCCTTCCTGTTTCTAAATTGCGATTCCTTGTTTGGTGATGGTCTATGTTCTGCATGTGTAACTGAGCTGAGGTATTCTGTTTATGTAATTCCTATTTGACATTGCCACTTGTTCTCTTTCCCCAGTATTCTCTGAAATGTACTGGTTTAATATTTGCAGTGTTTCCTTTTGATAGGTAGGGTCTGGTGCTTTGTGAGTCCTGGTAATGCTGTCAGGATACAGCGGGTTTGCTATGGGTTCTAAATGGGCAGCGTTTGTAGTAGTTCCTAATGTGCCTGGCGGTTGGCACTGGATTATAGTAATGTAGAAATCTTTTAGTCTTTCTTTATCCATACACTCATTAAGAGACATGTTTACTAAAAGTTAGTGTTTGGTAACATTATGCAAATATGTATGCAAATAAGGCCACTTATGCAAATGAGGCCCCGCACCGAGTCTCCGCACATGGCCCCGCACCCCCCTTGGGCCGCCCCTGCCCCCCATCAGCCCTCCAGTCCTAACCTCCCCGATCAGCTCATTTCCAGTGCTAGCCCCCCATCAGTCCATTACCAGTCCTACCCCCTTATCAGCACATTACCAGTCCCAACCCCCCTTGATCAGTCCATTCCCAGTCCTAGCCTTCCCTAATCAGCACATTACCAGTCCTAGCTCCCCCATCTGCCCATTATAATCCTAACCTGCACTGTCTCTCCCCTCTGTCCAGCATATTTATTGCCCGTCTGTACTGTATGTCCCCCTGTCTCTTCCCTTTGTCCATGTCAGCCTCCCTCCCTCCCTCCCTCCATCCATCCATACATGTAAGCCCCCCTCCCTCCATGTCAGCCACCCTCCCTCTATCCCTCCATCCATTCCTCCATGTCAGCCACCCCTCCCTCCCTCCCTCTCTCCATGTCAGCCCTCCCCTCCCTCCTTCCCTCCATCCATGTCAGCCCCCCTTTCTCCATGTCAGCCCTCCCTCCCTCCATGTCAGCCCCCTGTCCATGTCAGCCCCCTCTGTCCATGTCAGCCCCCTCCCTCCATCCATCAATGTCAGCCCCCCTCCCTCCCTCCATGTCAGCCCTCCCCTCCCTCCCTCCATTCATGTCAGGCCCCCTCTCTCCATGTCATCCCCCCTGTCCATGTCAGACCCCTCTCCCCCTCCCTCCATCCATCCCTCCATGTCAGCCCCGTTGCAGGTTCCCTGCCCCTCCTCCCCTCTCCCTGTCTGCCTGCTGCTGCCCTGCTGTTCTTCTACAGCCGCGGCTCCCTGTCTCTTAGGGAACCGCGACTATACCTGTAAAACCATTGCGGAGCCTTCCCATCTCTCGACGGACTCTGTGCAGCATTGTCCTGCCTCCAAAGGAAGTGGTAAACAACTTCCTTTGGAGGCGGGACGATGCTGCATGGAGCCCGTCAAGAGACAGGAAGGCTCCGCAACGGTTTTACTGGCACAGCCGTGGTTCCCTAAGAGGCAGGGAACCACGGCTGCATTAGAAGAGACTGGGAGGCGGGGAGTTTGCTGCTGCCGAGAAGCGGACTTGGCTGCGGCAGCAACTTGAGTGCTTTTTTTTTTAATGGCGGAGTGAGGTGAGGTGAGGCGACCCCCACTAAATCCTGTGGCGACCCCCGTGGGGGTCGCGACCCACAGGTTGAGAACCACTGGCATAAAGGAAAAAACCATTGATTGGTTTAAATCCTATATAGCTAACCAGATCCAATATGTACAAATAGATCAAGTCTCTTCACTGCCATTCCCACAAGAACAAGGAATCCCGCAAGGCTCTGCTCTTTCTGCCTTGCTTTTTAATTTGTACCTTCAACCTATCTGCTCCATATTCAAATGCCATAATATAAACTACCACATCTATGCGGACGATATCATGCTGTTCTCTCCGTATGACATATCCAAGTAATCCAACCCTAATTATGACAACGCAGCAACCTGTCTCTCTGAAGCTGAAATGTGGCCCCATTCAATGAACATGAACATTAATTTCAAAAATACTGAAGTGCTTTTTGCATCTAGAACTCCAACTTCACTCCCCCCCTCAGTTATCAAACTTAGGAACATCTCCCTCCCAGTTAAAACTGTGGTAAAGTATCTAGGCTTTACCCTTGACAGGACACTTTGCTTAACCCCCCATATAAAACAAACTGTCAAAACTATCTTCTTCAAACTTAGGACAATTCAGCAGCTCAGACCGCTCATTGACATAAACGATTTCAGGACTGTTGTCCAAGCACTAATAACACCGCACTTAGACTACTGCAACGGTATTCTCCAGGGCACCACCAAGAAAAATCTTCACATACTACAAATGGCTCAAAATGTCACTGCATGGATATCTCTAAAGCCAAACTATCCGATCATATCTCCCCCATTCTATACGCCCTGCACTGGCTCCCTGTTGCCAGTAGAATCCAATATAAATCCATAGTAACCACTTTCAAACTCATCAATAAAATAGCCCCATCTCATCTCTCAACATTAATTCAACCCCCCCCCCCCCTCCCCGAAAGCAGGTCGCAAAGAAGAACTAATCTCAACATGTTGCTAGTTCCTGAATCTATAAGGAAAGCAAAACAGAAAACAAGCAATTCTGCCTTTTCATACTTTGCACCAACGCTGTGAAACAATCTCCCAGTGAATCTAAGAGAGATTAAAGACCTCCAAACCTTTAGAAAGGATCTAAAAACATACCTTTTTATCCAACACTTCTACAATCTACAGCACACCCCTGACCAGACCTCACAGGAGCATGCTGATCATCAAGCCCTAACCGTCCCTACCTAGACACTGCAGACATAAGCTCAATACCCTCGCTCCTCCATGTAGTCAATCATTAATCATTCCATGTAAGTCACTTAAGGGCAACTTGAAACTTAAATATAATATACAAGCCTGTAAATAGTTGGTTTGTTTGCTGTTTCCTGCCAACTGTAAATAGTTATTATGTTACTGTTTATTGTGAATAGTTATTATGCTTCAGAAATGTTCAATGTCGATATTATTATCTTCCTGTTCTCTGTAAACCACCCCTGATCTCTGAAAGGGGCGGTATATAAAAATTTACAAATAAATAAATAAAAATAAACTGTTTATACATATATGCTCATCACAGCTCCCATGGCCTATTTTAACTTGTGCATAGAGACAGGGGTCCTGAGTGTCCACTGACCATTCCCTTGTATGTTGTACTCATGTCACCCATTGTCATGTGGACCTATCTGTCTCTGTAGTGAGGTTCTACTGCATGCAGACCTTTGATAAATATATTATCTACAATGAGATTCCATATCCCACCTACATTCTTTATGTGTGCATGTGTGGTGCATGATACATTGAAATTCCCCATATGCTGGTGAATCACTCTGCACATGCTGTGGGCACAGAGAATAACAGATGGGGTTCAGTAACTGGGGAAAACTGTAGGGTTGATGAGTGGGCAGACAATGACAGTCAGCTCAGCTGTATAGGCATTGGGACCCTCGACTCTAGCCACTGTCAGCTGTGGTTGGGCATGAATGACTCCTGGCACTGGAGCAATGTCTTGCAGTGTACTGTGGGGCATACATAGAATGATGGTCTGGGAATATGGAGGTGCAAAACCAGACATATTGTGCATGTTAGCATAGGAGTAGATAGGGCCTCCATCAGATCTGTGTCTGCATCCCTTTGTCATATCCTAGTGGCCACCTCTTCCCCTGAACCATCCTGTAACCATGTGCTACAGGGACAGAAGGATTTAAGCTAGGGAAGGTGTGCATGGGTTGTGCCTCTGGAAGGTAGTTAAGGGCTACATGGCTTGATACGAGGGAAGGCTGCAACAGATGAGGTACCAGGCCATTGTAGTGACGATGCCTTCCTGAAGGAAATAATGCCGCACATTCAGCAAGAATCCAACAACTTAGATGAAACAATAGATAAATGGAACCATATTATATCCAAAGCCACATCAGCACAAAATAGGGTTAAACCATCCACACGCAGGAGAACCAATGCCCTCTGGTACTTCAACTCAATCAGAGAAGCAAAGCGCTCACTCAGATGACTAGAAAGGAAATGGAGACAAAACAAGTTGCAAGACACTCTGCACCAATACAGAACTGAACAACAAGTATACAACAACCTGATCAATGAACACAAACAACAACACCATACCAACCTCATTATGAGAGTGGCAAATAAATCAAGGGAACTTTTTAGCATCGTGCAAAAGCTCACAGGATCCGAGGCAGCATGGATTCACCAGAGGCAGGTCTTGTCAGACAAATCTGATTGATTTCTTTGACTGGGTGACCAGGGAGTTGAACCGAGGGAGAGCTCTAGATGTGGTGTATTTAGATTTCAGTAAAGCCTTTGACACTGTTCCTCACAGGCGACTTATAAACAAACTGAGCACCCTAGGGATGGACCCTAAAGTTACTGCTTGGGTTAGAAATTGGTTGGGTGGGAGGCGACAAAGAGTACAAGTAAATGGAGCTCACTCTGAGGAGAAGGATGTTACCAGTGGTGTGCCCCAGGGATCTGTCCTTGCTCCGATTCTTTTTAACATCTTTGTTAGTGATATAGCGGAAGGGCTGTCGGGTAAGGTTGCCTCTTTGCAGATGATACCAAAATCTGCAATAGAGTAGACACCCAGGAAGGTGTAGATAACATGAGGAGGGATCTAGCTAAGCTTGAAGAATGGTCTAGAATTTGGCAGCTGGGATTTAATGTTAAAAAATGTAAGGTCATGCATTTTGGCTGCAGCAATCCAAGGAAGCAATACAGTATAGGAGGTGAAGTACTTTTGTCTACTAAAGAAGAGCGGGACCTAGGCGTGGTTGTGTCTGATGATCTTAAAGTAGCTAAACAGGTAGAAAAGGCGACGGCAAAAGCTAGAAGGGTGCTTGGGTGCATACGGAGAGGAATGGCTAGCAGAAAAAAGGAGGTGATAATGCCTCTGTATAAGTCTTTGGTGCAACCTCATTTGGAGTATAGTGTGCAATTCTGGAGACCGCACCTTCAAAAGGATGTGAACAGGATGGAGTCGGTGCAGAGGGTGGCTACTAAAATGATTAGTGGGCTTCATTATAAAGCATATGAGGACAGACTTAAGGATCTTAATATGTACACCTTAGAGGAAAGGCGGGATAGAGGTGATATGATTGAGATGTTTAAATACCTCCATGGCATAAATGTTCAGGGAGAGAGCCTCTTTCAATTGAAAGCAAGTTCTGCTACGAGGGGACATGGGATGAGGGTGAAGGGAGATAGATTCAGGAGTGATATGCGGAAATATTTCTTTACGGAAAGAGTAGTGGATCCGTGGAATAGTCTCCCAGTGGAGGTGGTAGAGATGAGGACAGTAACTGAATTCAAAAAAGCATGGGACCAACACAGAGGATCTCTAAAGGTAAAACGTGGACTGTTGTAGTTGTTGATATGGAAGGACAGACTAGATAGGCCATGTGGTCTTTTTCTGTCATCATGTTTCTATGTTTCTATGTCTCACTAAAGACAACTCCGGGCATGGCACTCATCAACTCGACCCCCAAGAATACGCAAACTACTTAATGAACAAGAGCACCAAGCAAAGCTTGGCTAGCACCCCGGTGACATGCAACCTAAATTGGACTGAGACCCGTCAAACCTGGGAATACTTTACTAAGCCAAAAGCACAGCACATAGAAGACATCATGAACACCTGTCAGATGGCTGCCTGGGTGAGAATCTTCACAGTCTGGGCAAGTGCATATATCTATATGATTTGCAAGGGATTGTGGGCAATGCAGTTTATTCACACCAGACACAGCTGCTCACAATAATTAGTTGTGCTTTTGGGTAAAGCCAATAAGATATTTATTTATGGGGTTATTTCTCACAACACAGATATGCTTGGTAGCACATAAATCAGGTTACTTGCTTCCAGTGTTTAACTTGGAAAAACAAAGTGAAAATCAGGAAAACAACATTCAAACTTGTCAGGCATTAGCTAATGTTTTCTTAGCATATATCAAACAACAAACGAAAAGCCACAAAGAAAGAAAAAATCTGTTCTTTTCAGGTTAACTTCTGATATCTTCCCACATAGATTCAGAAGTGATTCTCTCCTAGCTCACAAGCAATTAGGTAAGGCTCAATTGCTAGTAGTTATCCAGCTGAAACCCCTTAGCTGGCTTGCTTTCTACTGTGTGGGTCAAATCCTGCTTCAGGAGCTTTTCTGAGTAGATTAAAGAACAAGTTTGTATTTCTTTGTGATGGTTGCTGTACTTTATAACAGAAAATCACCAAAGGAGTTTGGACAGAGAGCAGTCCATATAAACACATTCTTCATCTGCAATCATTCCCCCTTCTTCAACAAGCATGGGTTCAATATCATGGATTGGCACAGATGAATCTCTCAGTGGAGCACTTTCAGGAGAATACTTGTTTCCCTGCTGTCTTTCAAGGTTATAGCTAGGGCATAGATCAGTGTTCATACCTGAGCTTCCATTGCTGTTAGAGTTCCTCTCTATATAGCCTGGCCAGTATGTAGTCCAGTTCTTATGTCCAGCCTTCCAATCCAGATCCCTGGACACTGGATCTCTCTTCACATACCTTCTGGCACGGATCTTAGGGTCCCTTCCACGTACAGCCGTCTCCCTCACAGGTAGCGTCTGGAGATTCCTAGCTCTGCAGCACCATTCCTCTGGCTTTCCCCAGTCCAATGGTGTATGCTGGCCCTTGAAATGCCTCCCAGTATACGTACTGCTCTGGACTCTTCTAGACCTCTCAAAGGCTTTTCTCTTCCTTCTTCCAAAGGGTTTCTTTCCCTCTCTGTCCGTCCGGTTTGGCTTCTGCTTCTGATGATCCTTCAGATGAAACTGATGATCAAGCTCAAGCTGATTCTCAGGATAATGAGGATAATTCTCTGTAGAATAAACTCTACCCTTATTCTGCTTAGATGAGTGCTCCTCCCTAACACAGCGCAGCTGTGCTGAATCAGGCCCTGCCCTTTGAGATGAGTGCTTAGGGATTACCTCATAGCCCTCCTGATTGAACACACGTCTCCCCACTTCAGCTCCTCTAATGGCTGTTGGAAACCTGGTGCATTCTGGGACTGGTAGTCTTTTATGGCAAAATTCTGTTTTCTTATTTCTACCAGAACTGACAGGTTGCTTGTTCAGAGTCACTTCACCTTTTCTATAGCTCCTTCCTGAGCTATGATAAGCTTCCTTATCACATACCCCCCTGCTTAAGTTAATACGGACTGGTTTAACTGGTGAAACTTCTTTCCTACAGTCCGTAATACCTACGAGAGTGTTATCTTTTTGAAGCTCACTTACTTCCTGACTGGCTTCAGGGTCATTATTATTTACAGGCCTCTCCTTCCAAGACTTAAGTACATTAATATGGTAGGTCTGCCTACGCCCTCTTGCATTTTCTACCATATAAGACACTGGGCTCACTTGTTTAACAACCTTCCATGGCCCTTTCCACTGTACTTCAAATTCTGGGGCAGTTCCTGCTACTTGAACCAAAACCTTTTCACCAATGCTTAATTGGCGGCTTTTGGCCTTCCTATCATACCACCCTTTCTGGCGAACTTGACTGTCCTGCAGGTTCCTCTCAGCAACCTGCGAGGTCCTTTTCAAACGTGCTCTCAAGTCACGTAGAAACTGTGGCACTTCCTGGTTCAGGATCAATCCACTGTTCCCTCAAAATATCTAACAAACCCCGTGGAGCCCTACCATACATCAATTCATATGGAGTTACACCTAGGGACACTTGAATTCTTTCCCTGCAGGCATATAAGGCAAAGGGCAATAACATATCCCATTCTTTTACCTCTCCTGCTAACCCCCTTCTCAACATTTGTTTGAGAGTTTGATTGAATCTCTCCACCAAACCGTTTGATTGTGGATGGTAGGCTGAGGTTTTCACGTGATGAATTTATTTATTTATTTATTTAGACAGTTTTGTATACCACCTTATCCTTCAATCAAAGTGGTCACAACACAATTGGGGGATACATTTTAACACGAGGGTATATGAGACACATACACTAATACTTACAGGGAACATGGGCAATGGAGGGTTAAGTGGCTTGCCCAAGACCACAAGGAGCACCTGTGGGACTAGAAACCCCAGTCCTTCCGGCCCAAGGTTGCTGTCCTCTAGAGGGATTTGAACCACCGACCTTCCGGCTTGTGGTACCTTGCCCCAACCACTAGGCCACTCCTCCTCCAAAGGCATCCCAGACCTGGGCCAAATATTTGGATACAAAATTGGACCCTCGGTCAGTCAACACCTCTCTTGGGAATCCCACTTCACAAAACAATTTTACTAGCTCTAAAGCTATTGTTTTTGCAGAAACATTCCTCAATGGTATGGCCCAGGGAAACCTTGTTGCCTGATCTACCATAACTAGGATGTATTGGAAACCTCGGGGCGTTTTGACTAATGGGCCTACAATATCCATGACAATGCGACCAATTGGGTCTGTGATAATTGGCATGGGGATCAAAGGCACCAGCGGTGGGTGAGCCGCTGTAACTCGCTGACATGCTGGACATGCAGCACAAAACTGGGCAGTTTCTTTGAAGATACCTGGCCAGTAAAAACGCTTAAGTATTTGATCCAGCGTTCCTTGCATCCCTTTATGACCTCCAACTGGATGATCATGGGCTAATCTAAGTACTAGCCCTTTGAAAGTTGTGGGTACCACCAATTGTTTACGTATGGTCCCATTCCTGGGGTCCTGACTCTCTCTATATAATATTTCATTATCTAGTCTGAATCTGGGCAACTCCTCCCTGACCTCATGAGCATACTTAAAAGCTCGGGTGAGAGCTTGATCAGCTCGCTGCTCTTGTGGAAAGTTAGGAAACTTTGCCACTAACTCAGCTGGCACCCAGGGTAAACTTTGACCAGCTAACATCTCAGCCCTACCCTGTGCTCTGCAAAGTCTCTCACGCCGCTTTTTTGCTTTCAACTTTCTTACTTTACCAGATGATGGGGTTATTAAATCATCATGAGTGGGTAAGTCTCCTAACAACTCTGCCTGCTCCCCCTCCTCCTTCTGCTGGCTCTCTACCTTAGCCTGCGAGCGGGTGGATACAAGGCCCCTCTTATTACCTATAGTTTGGCCTTCTGGAAGCTTAACCATCTTTTTAGCTAGGGACTGAGGACTTCCAAAGAAAGGCCCGGGAGCTATTTCCATTAATCCTTCTTCCTCCTTCTTTCCTAGTCCTTCCACTAGACCCTGCTTAAATCTTGGCCAGTCTCTTCCTAGAACCAAATCAAAGGGTAGCCTAGGCACCACTGCTAACAGGACTTCCTCTTGTTCCCCCAGGCACTTAACCTTTAGCCTATAGGTGGGATATGATGTTGCAGCACCATGAATGCATCTGATGTGAACTTGGCTTTCAGGGGTTCTAGGCACAAATCCTTCTTGGGCCTCTATCCTCTTCCAAAGCCTTTTTGACATCATACTCTGGTCTGCCCCAGAGTCTAACAAAGCATTTGTGGTAATTCCTTGCACATCAACCATCAAAAGAAATCCTTCTTTGGGCTGTTTTAAATCCACACCCATTAAGCTAGTGTGTGTCTGGCATCTCTTTTCTAAATGTCCCCATTTTCCACACTTGAAACATTTCTTTCTATTCCACTGTGTCATCTGGTTTGATACAGTACATTCATTTTCAGAAACATTATTAATTATATTCTTTTCTGATACAGCACATCTTGCCTCAGCACCAATCTTCAGAGGGCCACCCATTCTATGGCAAGCCTGCGTGGCTTCCAAGAATCTCTCTGCTAGCATGGTTGCCTCTCCAAGATTTTGGCAATTTTGCTGTATAAGGAAAGTGTGCAAATCTTTAGGGACCGCAGACATATATTGTTCAAGCATTATAATGTCTAATAACATTTCTACCGTCTTTTGCTCAGGCTCCAACCATTTTACAGCTAAACCTCTGATTCTCTGACTCAGAGCCCTGGGTGTTTCACCCACTCTCAATGTAGTAGCTCTAAACATTCGCCTATACTCTGAAATAGACAACCCTAGGCGATCTCTAATAGCAGCCTTTACATCCTTATAATTCAAAGCCTGGGCTGCTGGCATTGCTCTGTAAGCTGCAAGCGCCTCTCTAGTTAATGAGGCTGCCAGCCTTACTGCCCACTGGGTCTCTGGCCATGCTAATGCTTGTGCCACTCTTTCAAAAGACTCTAGAAAATCATCAACATTATCATCTGGAGTTAGCTTCCCAAAACTAAATGCCCCAATTCCTTGATTGAGTCCCACACTGTCCACATGTGGTGTACCAGTATTTACTGCTGGTCTTGCATCTGTTCCACTTTGGTTCTGCAGCTTAACTAGGGCTTGCACCAGATCAAGCACTGGCTTCTGCTGGTCCATTATGACTTTCATAGCAGTGTCCTGTGCCTGCTGCGATAGCTCCTGTTGCCTGCTAAACTGGGCTGCCATCCAGCTAGCCATCTCCCTCGGATCCATCTTGATCCCTGCAAGAAACAAAAAAAACAAACAAAGTGCACCACCTTCCAAACAGGTGTGTTTTTTTCTACTTTTTTTTTTTTCAATTACCCCTGTGCCTTACTCCCATCCACCACTAGACATGCCCAGGTACTTATTACCTTGTGTCAGTGATGAATCCAGCTCTGCACAGGGTCTTTTCCTCCTGGGACAGCTTCCTGGAACCACCACTTCTCCTCCAAAGTGCAGTTGAGGGAAAATCTTTTTTTCCAGCTTTAAACTTGAACTTTAGTTGTAATCCTCAGCAAGTAAATCCCCTTTGTGCAAAAGCAATCCGAAAAACTACGCCATTTGTCAGACGGCTGCCTGGGTGAGAATCTTCACAGTCTGGGCAAGTGCATATATCTATATGATTTGCAAGGGATTGTGGGCAATGCAGTTCATTCACACCAGATACAGCTGCTCACAATAATTAGTTGTGCTTTTGGGTAAAGCCAATAAGATATTTATTTATGGGGTTATTTCTCCCAACACAGATATGCTTGGTAGCACATAAATCAGGTTACTTGCTTCCAGTGTTTAACTTGGAAAAACAAAGTGAAAATCAGGAAAACAACATTCAAACTTGTCAGGCATTAGCTAATGTTTTCTTAGCATATATCAAACAACAAACGAAAAGCCACAAAGAAAGAAAAAATCTGTTCTTTTCAGGTTAACTTCTGATATCTTCCCACATAGATTCAGAAGTGATTCTCTCCTAGCTCACAAGCAATTAGGTAAGGCTCAATTGCTAGTAGTTATCCAGCTGAAACCCCTTAGCTGGCTTGCTTTCTACTGTGTGGGTCAAATCCTGCTTCAGGAGCTTTTCTGAGTAGATTAAAGAACAAGTTTGTATTTCTTTGTGATGGTTGCTGTACTTTATAACAGAAAATCACCAAAGGAGTTTGGACAGAGAGCAGTCCATATAAACACATTCTTCATCTGCAATCATTCCCCCTTCTTCAACAAGCATGGGTTCAATATCATGGATTGGCACAGATGAATCTCTCAATGGAGCACTTTCAGGAGAATACTTGTTTCCCTGCTGTCTTTCAAGGTTATAGCTAGGGCATAGATCAGTGTTCATACCTGAGCTTCCATTGCTGTTAGAGTTCCTCTCTATATAGCCTGGCCAGTATGTAGTCCAGTTCTTATGTCCAGCCTTCCAATCCAGATCCCTGGACACTGGATCTCTCTTCACATACCTTCTGGCACGGATCTTAGGGTCCCTTCCACGTGCAGCCGTCTCCCTCACAGGTAGCGTCTGGAGATTCCTAGCTCTGCAGCACCATTCCTCTGGCTTTCCCCAGTCCAATGGTGTATGCTGGCCCTTGAAATGCCTCCCAGTATACGTACTGCTCTGGACTCTTCTAGACCTCTCAAAGGCTTTTCTCTTCCTTCTTCCAAAGGGTTTCTTTCCCTCTCTGTCCATCCGGTTTGGCTTCTGCTTCTGATGATCCTTCAGATGAAACTGATGATCAAGCTCAAGCTGATTCTCAGGATAATGAGGATAATTCTCTGTAGAATAAACTCTACCCTTATTCTGCTTAGATGAGTGCTCCTCCCTAACACAGCACAGCTGTGCTGAATCAGGCCCTGCCCTTTGAGATGAGTGCTTAGGGATTACCTCATAGCCCTCCTGATTGAACACACGTCTCCCCACTTCAGCTCCTCTAATGGCTGTTGGAAACCTGGCGCATTCTGGGACTGGTAGTCTTTTATGGCAAAATTCTGTTTTCTTATTTCTACCAGAACTGACAGGTTGCTTTTTCAGAGTCACTTCACCTTTTCTATAGCTCCTTCCTGAGCTATGATAAGCTTCCTTATCACACACCCTAAATACAACCACATCCCCATCAGACCCATGCCCAGTGGAATGAATCAAAGATTCCAAGGACCGACTAAGCCAGCACATCCACAAAATTGTGAAGAAATCCCTGCAGCAAGAGCACGTGCCACAAGCACTCAAACAAAATATGATATGACCCGTCTTCAAGGGTGCAAGGCTAAGCACCACAGACCCAAAGTCTTACCACCCCATATCATAGAAACATAGAAATATGACGACAGAAAAAGACCACATGGCCTATCTAGTCTGTCCTTCCATATCAACAACTACAACAGTCCCCTTTTTACCTTTAGAGATCCTTTGTGTTTGTCCCATGCTTTTTTTAATTCAGTTACTGTTCTCATCTCTACCACCTCCACTGGGAGACTATTCCACGGATCCACTACTCTTTCCGTAAAGAAATATTTCCGCATATCACTCCTGAGTCTCCCATTCATATCAAAGGTCATCGAAAAGGTGATACAGAGGCAACTACAGGACCACATTGATCTGCATGCCCCATTAGAGCCTCAGCAGCATGGATTCAAGCCACAGCACAATGTGGAAACACTACTCACATCCCTTTTCGACAATCTGCTGAAGGGCTTAGACAATATAAAAAACTGATTTTTGCTAGCATTCTTAGACATCTCAGCAGCATTCGACACGCTCTCCCACTCCATAATGCTAAACCGCTTACAGGAGATCGGGTTACACAACAATATAATAAAATGGTTCACATCCTATTTAAGTAATAGGATGCAGCAAGTCAAATGTGGCCAAAGAAAATCATCACAGTTCCCTATCAACCAGGGAATACCTCAAGGATCAGCTCTCTCATCCATAGTATTCAACATCTACATCCAACCAATCTGTGGCATTATCAAACGCCACATGTTGCCATATCACTTATATGCTGATGACATCATGGTGTATGCCCCAATAGACACACTCTTTCCCAATATGGCCCCGATTACCCAGTGCCTCGAGGATATGAACAACTGGCTCGCAGATAACATGAAAGTCAACTTTGACAAAACGAAAGCAATGATCATATCGAGAAATCCCAGTTTCAACCCACCTCAAGTCATCAGTATCCTAAACTGAACAATACCAATAAAGGACAAGGTGAAATATGTAGATGTCAATCTGGACAAGAATTTAAACCTACAATCTCATATAAACAAAACCACTGCAAAGGCATACCAATGATTGAAGCTCATCCGGAGACTCAAACCGATCCTCAGCCAGGACCATTTCCGCACCATATGCCAGGCAGTCATCACCCCAATATTGGACTACGGAAACTCCTTACATCAAGGACTACCCAAGAAAGCTACCCATCCACTCCAACTGGTGCAGAACACTGCAGCTCGCATCATAAACGGCACAGCCAAGCACGAACACATCACACCCATACTTTGGCAACTGCTCTGGCTACCAATATCTGCACGAGCAAGATTCAAAACGACCATAAACATATTCAAGATCATGCACCATTGCACAGAAATGTCCTCCACAGTTTATTAACCAGGGACACAACCAACCACACCCAGATGAACTAACAGCAGCAATAGACTCCGCACACCCACTGGATACCATAAAACAAAACAAGTTACATCCAACAGAGTTATATCCATCTCAGCACCAGCCCTCTGGAATTCCCTCCCAGATGAATTGTGAGCGCTAAATGACCTCAAGGATTTCCTCAAATCCCTCAAAACCTTCCTATTCATGGAATTCTATGATCAAGCAAACTAAAGACCCTCCCTACTGATGCTTAAATGTGAAGATAAAGCCATGCGCAAACAGTCTATATGTATGTCTTGTCACCCTCCCCCCTCTTCAATGTAGACCCAAATTGTGATGTCAACCACTTTGAAGGAAAACGTGGTATACAAATCTGGATAAATAAATAAATAAATAGATGTACCTGGCCAGGATTCTCCATGGTGCCATGGGGTAACAGGCTGATATCGAAGACTGGGATCACACGCTAGATTGCAGGTAATTATGTAACCTAGGACAAGGCCAAATTGCAAAGGTTGTAGGCAGGGACAGTGTAGAGCTGCATGGCTACATTGATAGGTTTGTGAACATGCAAAGACATCACTAGAAACATGTTACCAAACTTGATTACTTTTATTTGTGTGACTGCCTGGGCCACCTATCTATGTACAAGTGTGAAGTTTATAGAAATGGATACCCTACTCCCCACTCTCCCTCCTCCTGCTTGGAGTGGCTGAAGAAGAGATACATGCCAGGAACTTGCATAGGGCCCTATACATGGCATATATCGTCACTCTCAGGCCTTCCAAGTGTGTGACCTTGAGGTCCTGTGAACTGGTGATTATAGTGAAGCCGTGCTGCACCTCCTATCATAGGGTTGTGAAATGCAACAGAATCTTGAGGTCCATCAAGGGCCTGGGAGCCTCTTGGGGATGCACCTGGTCTGGCATAGAGGTAGGCTGGAAGATTATAGTGGTTCTCCAACCTATTCACCTGCCTCCCCCTTCCCTTACCATACCACCCCTTCCCCTTCTGTGCTCTCTCTCTTCTCCCTTTCACATAGCATGAGAATCTCCAATGCCATTCCCCTCCATCTGAGGACTCTGGCAGCAGCCAGTGCTGATTATGGCTGGCAGGGATGGTTGTTCAGCAGGGACTGTGGCCTCAATATCCTCTGCTGCCACAGCCTGCACATCCTTGCACTCTTGTTGTGTGCCAGCCCTGTCTGGCTGATCCCCCTCTAGTATGGGCTGAACCAATGTGGGGAAGTTGTCTGTATGTGTATATGTGGGGTGGTTGGGGGCTGCTCTTTGGCTGGCTGCATATATGTTCATGACAGTGCCCGCATATTTGGGTCCACAGGATTCAGTGACCAGGGTACAACAACTGCCTTGTGCCTTTGTGACTGTTACGGCTCACTCAATGGTTGTGGCTCCTATGACTCCCATTCTGTCTGTGGGCATTACTTTGCCATTGCTATGTATGCTTGGCTTGTATGTGTGTGCCCACTTTCCTAGCCGGATGCTGCTTATGCATCTGCATGCCTTACTGCATATAGCTGCATGGATCTCTTGCATTGCTTTTACTGCTGCTGCTCTTTATTGACCCTCAGATGATGGTGCCCTAGGTGATATCCCCATCTTGCATGTTGTTGGCCTATGTATTCTACCTTCCTACCTGCACACTGGTTATCTGCTAGCAGCTGGGTATCCCCCATGAGAACTGTCTGTGTGCAATGGTTGACTCACCTAGCTAGGCTACTATCATACCACTTTCAGTCGGTGTACCTCAGGGCTCTGCCTTGGGATCGCTCCTATTTTCTCTCTACACTCAGTGCACTTATCTCCTCCCATGGTTTTCAGTACCATCTTTATGCTGACGACTCTCAGTTCTACCTCTCTGCACCTTAAACTCTCAAGGAATCCAGGCCTAGATTTTTGCCTGCTTATCTGACATTGCTGCCTGGATGTCTCACTACCATCTGACACTGAGCATGATGTCACATGCTCGAATCCGGCGTGCACTACGTGGGAGGGGAAGACTTCCTGGGCACAACACCTGCTTCAAGGTTCCGTGTGCTCTGTGGAAAAGGAGAGTTTGCTCTGCTATCAGCAACTGGCCTATCTATCCCTTGTGGCCAGCCTAGCACAGTCCAGGGTGGCCACTCTAATAGTCCTCAGCCAGAAGTAAAACAATCCATTTGTCAAGAGGAAAAACAAATCAAAACTCAGTTACTGTATGAGCAGTCTCTGTGGTAACAGGCAAAGCCTCAAAGTGAACCTGTATGGGTTTTTCTCCCAGTTCATTACCCAGAATTAGCCAGACTACCCTCCTGGATACCACACAGGGTCACAAGTTCCTCATCAGGTCAGCTCCATCAAGAGGGCATCTTACTGATATCCCTTTAGCTATGAACAGTTCATAACATCAAAGGCATTTCCTTAATAGTTCAGTCCATTCCACTGTTGTAAACTTGGACAAACCCTTACTCCTCAGTGAGCTGGAGTAGGGTTGGGGACGCCTTCTGCCCACACCTCCCCTAAATATTTCCAGGTCCAGTTCAAATTCAATATAAGGTAATTCAGGAAACTCACATACTTAAAGATCCGGCTTCCTGATATTCCATGTCCTCAAAGATATAGTCCCAGGGTTCAGCTTGTCCCAGCTCCATAGGTTCTGGCATCTCAGGAACTGTAGTAAGCTCATGTAGGGGCTGAGTCTAGGATGGAGGAGCCCTGTGTTGCTTGTGGAGCCACCTTACAGTGCCTTGTGAAAGTATTCATCCCCTTAGTTCTTGTCTTGTTTTGTCACATTGCAACCTGGAATGAAAATGGAGGTTCATTTGGATGTTAGGTAATGGACCTAACAATACAGTCCAAATTGGTGAAGTGGAATGACAATAAAATACCTTGTATATATAAAAAAAGAAGTAAAAACTGAAAAGTTGTGAGGGTAGATGTATTCATCCCTTTTGCTATGAAACCCCTAAATAAGATCTGGTCCAACCAATTAACCTCAAAAGTCACATAATTAGTTGATTAGAGTCCACCTGTGTGCAATCAGTGTCACATGATCTGTCACAGGATGCCTATATAAATATACCTGTTCTGAAAGGCCCCTGACTCTGCAACACCACTAAGCAAGCAACATGAAGACCCAGGAGCACTCCAGACAGGTCAGAGACACAGTTGTAGAGAAGTTTAGATCAGGATTGGGTTATAAAAATATATCACAAATTCTGAGTATCCCATGTAGCACCATTAAATCCATTATAACAAAATGGAAAGAATATAGCACCACTACAAATCTGACGAGAAGACCGCCCAACAAAACTCACAGGCCAGAAAAGGAAGGCATTAATCAGAGATGCCACAAAGACACCAAGGATAACACTGAAGGAGCTGCAAAGATCCACAGTGCAGATGGGAGTATCTCTCCACAGGACCACTTTAAGCCGTACACTCCACAGAGCAGAACTTTTATTTATTTATTTTATTTAACCAGTTGTATATACCGCCTTATCCTTCAATCAAAGTGATTTACATCATACCTTAACTGATTACATTAAACAAGGACAGGGTACAGTTGGATTAGGACATAAGAAGGAGCTGTCATGCAGGGCAGTTAACAGGGAAAACTATGTACGAGGGGGTACCCAAAAAAAACAGGAATTATTTTTTAAAAGCTATTTATTTCAAATTCTTTACAAAACAACCTTATCCCCTTCAAAATACTCTCCATTACAACTGATACATTTGTCCCACCGGTGCTTTCACTGTTCGAAACATTTTTTGTAGTCATCTTTAGAAACGGCTGACAGCTCCTCCCTCCTTTTTTCTTGACTTCTTCAATGTTGTCAAATCGGTGTCCTTTCATGCCCCTTTTCATGCGTGGAAATAAGAAAAAGTCGCACGGAGCCAGGTCAGGTGAGTAACGTGCGTGGGGCAGCGGAACCATGCCATTTTTAGCCAAAAACTGTCTAACAGAGATGGCTGTGTGTGCAGGTGCGTTGTCGTGGTGGAAGAACCAGTCTCCTGTCTGCCACAAATCGGGTCTTTTTTGACGAACACTGTTGCGCAATCTTCTTAAAACTTCCAAATAAAAGGTTTGATTGACGGTCTGACCTGGGGGAACAAACTCTGAATGAACTACCCCCTTGGCATCAAAAAAGCAAATCAGCATTGTTTTGATGTTTGATTTGACTTGATGACATTTTTTTTGGACGGGGTGACGATGACGTCTTCCATTGGCTTGACTGTTGCTTTGTTTCTGGGTCGTAACCATAGCACCATGACTCATCACCTGTAATGACCTTTGACAGAAAATCTGGATCAATTTCAAGCTGTTGTTTCAAAACACGACATGTTTCATCTCAATGTTCCTTTTGATTGTCAGTCAGAACCCGAGGAACAAACTTGGCAGCAACCCTTTTCATTCCCAAATCTTCCATTAAAATTCGCTGAACCAAGCTCCAAGATAACCCACTAATTTCTGACAGTTGATCAATTGTCTGTCGACAGTCTGTGAGCACAAGCTCTCTAATTTTTTCAATATTTTTGTCGATTCGGGCAGTTGATGGACGCCCAGAACGAGGTTTGTCATCAATCGACATGTCGCCATTTTTAAACCGAGCAAACCACTGGTACACTTGACTTTTTCCCATAGCGTCATCTTGATAAGCTGTTTTCAACATTAAAACAGTTTCAGCAGCATTTTTACTGAGTAGAAAACAAAATTTCACAGCTGCACGTTGTTCACTTAAACTTGTCATCATAAAAAAAGAAACAGCGCTAGCAAAAACAATCACTGCAGATGAACAGAACAAGCCAGGTCGACAACCCAGGCGGCATTGAACTGACAATGAGTTGCACTATACACGCCTAGCGGCAGAAGTGCGTACTACACAAGCTCCGCCCACGGCAATGTTATTCCTGTTTTTTTTGGATACGCTATTTAGTTCAGTCTGCATTTCATGTTGTGTGTGCCATTGATCTGTAGAAATTAGGAGGGGTTGTTGTCTGTTGCATTTATTCTTCTATGTAATGTGACCAAAGTGCTCAGTGAATAAGAGGGTCTTGAGCATTTTCCGGAAATCCTTGATGTCTCACAAGGCACGAATGTCTTCACACATCCAACAGATAGCAAAAACTGTCATTTCTTTCTCTTTAACATCAGCAAAATTCATCTCTTCCTTTCAGAACACACTGTTGTTAGGTGCCGTCAAGTCGGTGTCGACTCATGGCGACTCTCTGGATAGTTGTCCCAAACTGTGTTCGATCTTCAGTCAGGCGGCTCATTGTTGACAGACTGGCACCCATAGCTGCTGTTATTGTATCGATCCATCTCATTGCTGGCCTTCCTCTTTTGCATTTACCTTCCACCTTGCCAAGCATGATGTCCTTCTCTAATGATCTTTCTCTTTGCATGATGTGTCCAAAGTATGAAAGTCGAAACCTTGTCATCTGAGCTTCTAAAGAAAGATTAGGTTTGATCTCCTCTAGTACTGACCACTGTTCCCTCTAAGCTGTGCGCGTGTGCGCGCGCACACACCTCGCCGAGCGAGCGCACATACTTTACAACAGAGCGCACAAAAATTACGGCTCTGATTCTGATAGAAAACAACACAGACGTCTTAAAATTTAAAAGTTATGATTGTAATTACTAGAAATTTCCCGCTTCATTTAGTAATCATCTATTTTCATTTAATTTGATTAAAATGAATGTGGTGTACATACTGTATTCTGACGTGTAGTCAAATTTTAAAGTATATAACTCCGAGTGTCGTTATGTGGCGCACAAAAATTTAACCTTCTTTCAAAAGCTGCACACAGCTGATATTTTATGCGCACACAGCCTACAGAAAATTAGAGGGAACATTGGTACTGACTGGTTTGTTCTTCGGGCAGTCCATGGTATACGCAGTATTTGTCGCCAGCACCATAATTCAAAGGCATCAATTTTCTTCCTGTCTATCTTTTTCACTGTCCAACTTTCACATCCATATGATGTCACTGAAAATGTCATGGCTTGAACAAGTTGAATCTTTGTATGGAGAGAGACATCTCTGCTCTTGAGAATCTTGTCTAGGTCCTTCATAGCCATTCTGCCAAGAGCAATGTGTCGTCTGATTTCTTGACTGCTTGTTGCTTCTTTATTGATAGTTGATCTGAACACACTACTGACACCCTTATCCACTTTCTAGTCACCTCCTGTTTTGACTATTGCAATCTGCTCTAGCTGGTCTCCCACTGAATCATCTCTGTCCCCTTCAATCTGTTAAAAACCATCTGCACGACTTATCTTCTGCCAGTGTCACTATGCTCCTGTAACCCCTCTTCTAAAATCAGTACACTGGCTAGGGAAGTTACCAATGTAAAGGCCTTCGACAATCGGGCCCTATGATCCCAAGCAGTTGCATGTTTTTATGGATGCTCGTAAGACTCCAGGTGCAATTGTGGTCACAGATGCGCAGTCTTAAAAGATCAATTCTCTCCAGGATTCTTAATGGGTATTGGATCATGTGGCTTGCTTTTTATTTGTACTATTAATTACTTTGTATTTATGAATATGTTTATGTTATCAAGCCTCTTTGAAGGATCCCCTGCTTGCCTATTGAGGGCTATCAGTGTGTAGCAAATAATGTTTTAGTTTTCTTTCTGTTTGCTTTGACTTTATTTTTTATTTCATGGGAGCATTTTACTTGTGCTATTCCAATTCTTTCAAGTATATGTATATTACTTGATGTATTATTTGTTAAACTAGAAATAAATTATTTAAAAAATATATATATATGCACACAAATAAAATAGATACATACAAAAAAAACAGATAATAAACATACAAAAGAGATATACACATACACACTCACACTCAGACACCACATTCACAAGGCACACACACATGCACACACAGAGGAGTTGAAAAGAATTTCGTGAGTCATGCTCTACATGCTTTACCCATTTGTTTATTATCACAAAATTGAGTTGAAACAAACAAAAGTCATATCATAAAGTACAGTCTAATAAACCAAATACCAAAATCTGCAATAAAAAAGACCTTCTTTGAAAGATAGTAGTTTTATTTGGTGATACAAAAAAAAAAGATTAACATTCAGAAGAGACATAAACATAAGGCCATCACAGCAAATACTTAACTGTCCAAACTTCAAGCATATTTTGATAAAAAGTAAATGGAAACTTAAAAGTTAATGAACTGGTTGTTTGAAAATCCTTATTGCAAAAACCGTCGTAACCTTCTTGAAACACAGTATCGTTTTGCCGCAATATAAAATTGAAGGAATATAAAGTCATGTGAAAATATTGCACTTGTATTTAGAGCTTCTGTACTGGATTCACATCAGTAAAATGAAAGCAATTGGATCGTAAGGTCAACTTCAATGCCTTCTGTTTCCAAACAGAGCATATTATGATTGTTTCATGTCAAGTCTCTTATTCAAAAACTATCAATATTCGCAGGCAAAGCTAGTGAAATGAGGCAGCCTAGCACAGTGAACACCTCTGTGCTAGGTCGATCTACTTACTGCATTTCTTTGAGCTGAGCGTAGCACAGCGTACGCCAGCACTATACAAGTGATATGTAGTAGTAGTACTAGTAATCATGCCATCGTTTTGCTTTTTAAGACCAGCCTGTGGAAGCAGCTGTTTTGGAAGCTGAACACATCCAGATAAAGAGTTTTATGTCTTTTCGGCTGCTAGTGAGCTCTGCTTTGCTGGTGCAGCTTCTGTTCTCCCTGATCCCATATGCCTGGCTCTGTCTTTGAACAATAATTCAGTCAGCTAGGCCCGATTTATGACCCACCATTGTCTCTTTTCACTCACAAGTGTGATAAACCACCTTTTTTTGTGTGTTGAGTGTCCAATTATCCTATTTAATGCACCACCTAGATGAAATAAAGAATTTCCTCTTTGTACTGCAAGCACATTTTAGAATCATTTTCTATTTCTTTAATATAGAAGAGAGAATAAATAAGACCAATAAAATGTCTAGAGTAATGTGAATTCCCAATTAAGATTCATGCTGTAACTAGTTATCAGATTCGTCATAGACAAAGGTAATAAAACATCCCGCTGGAAGACAGCAATCTTGGGCCAGAGGAATTGGAGTTTCTAGTCCCACAGGCACGCCTTGTGGTCTTGGGCAAGCCACTTAAACCTCCTTTGCCTCGGGTACAAAAACATAGATTGTGAGTCTTTAAGGGACAAGGGAAATATATATACAGTACCTGAATGTATACAGCTTTGATCTGTATATAAGCCTAGCTAAATAAAAAATAATAATAATAAATTAATCTTGAGATTTGGTTCTGTGCAAAAATATCTGATCCAAAAAATGCTTGAATTGCTTCATGTTAATAGGAAGGCTCCTTTTGTAAAAGTCCACCTAATTTCTTCATAAGTTATGTGCCTAAATTACAATCATTTTCAAAGGGAAAGTGAACACGTATTTTCCATTTGAAAATGATCCCACTTAAAACACCTGCACATATTTACACCTGATATTTAGTACGCACAAGATTTTTATGAAAATTTAAACACAATATTCAGAAGCACTTAACTAGATACCAGCACATGCTATCTGGATAAGTGCTACTGGCCAGAGCTATCTGGCAAATTCTTCAGTACTATCCATATAGTGCCACTGAATATCTTACAGATCACCTCGGCAATATACAGATGGGTTGAGCAATGAATTATTTGGATAAAAGCCATATTCTGTCCACAAGGGGGGTAATTTTCTAACTGGGCACCTAGTTTTAGGCACCCAGAATTTGGTTATCTTGAGTCTATTTTATAAAGAAAAGCAAGTGCCTACTTTTCTTTATAAAATAGGGTCATAAGTATCCAAAAATGCATGTTAAATCTAGGCACAAGCACTTATGGTTTAGGCACTTGATATATCGCCCTTTACTGTGTGTAACAGAGCGGTTTACAGATATATTCTAACAGGCACTTTTTATTCCCTCATCTCTGAAGGGCTCATAATCAAAGTGTATCTGAGGCAATGGAGAGATAAGTGGCTTGCCCAAGGCCATAAGGGGTGGCCATGGGACTAGAGACCCCAGTCCCTCCGGCCTGAGGTTACTTGTCCCTACGTGGGAATTGGCCCTCTGGCCTTAGGTAACCTGTCCCAACCACTGAGCCACTCCTCCCTTACTCCAGTCTAAGGCTGGTGTAAATACCTGAAACTAGATTTCTAAAGAACATACAAAGGGAGTAATTTTGGAAGCCCTATTCATGCTTTGGACATCCAAAAATGGGCATAGAGAAGTCCAAAGTACAGAGACATCTCCAGTGCCATTTTAGAAGCCAGGTCTGTGGACATCCCCCAGCATGAAGACATCCAAATCTGAACGGAGGTGTGGTTGGGCATTTCCAGGAACCTGAATTTCTCCACCTGATCTCAGAAATGTCCTGAAAGTGCTTGTTTTAGCTGAAAAAAAACCATCCAGAGGGCATAGAGGAGAAAGCACTCCATCATTGACAGTACTTAGCACAATTCCAATGATAACTGCAGTAAGATTTGAACCTTAGACTATTCCTAGATGTTGAGGTTCTGAAATACTATTCTGGGGATGTCTATGTCATATTGGGCACATCCACATTTGTGAAATCTTGTCTGTACCTGGATATGCCCACTTTTTTTTTTCAGACATTCTGGCTTAGATGTCCCAGATTGCATTTGGACTCCTATCTAAAACGCCCCTCAAAAAGTTATATTTTATAACTTACCCATGAAAATTTGCCATCTGCCCACACTCCTGCCAAGGGCACACCCACAGTGAATAGCAATTCACTAAAGTACACATGTAAATCCTCGAAAAAGGTGATTTACTCAGCTCTTTAGAAAATTGTCCCCATCTGGATGTTAGGAGAGCTAAAGGTTGCCCTAACTTTATTTGGATAGCTATTTGTGTGGAGATAAATTTTGATTGGGGCACATCTGTTCCATCCGGACGACCATCATCTGGACAGGCCAGATCTGCACCCAGTTCTGCAACCACGGGAGCTATACGTTCTTGCTGTTGCAGAATCGGTGTGCTTGGATGGGGCTGACGGGCCCCAAGTCTGACGCCCTGAACATGCAGCAACCTCCCCGGCCATCCCTCCCTATGCTCCTGCTGAAGCCCCAGTGCCATAGCGTCCCATAGTCCCATTGCCATGGCACCGAGATGCCCAGCAGGAGCACAGACACCCCGTCTCCAGTCCTACTCTTCTTTCTCCGCCCCCTGGCCCTTGGCCGGAGCATCCAGGGCAGGGATCGGGTGGCAGGGCCATATCTTTGCTTCACCTCTGACTTCGGGGGAGTCTGCACCATGCGATCACTCCCACATGGGACTTATTCCACCTCCAAGATGGAATAAGTCCCCTGTCCATCTACCCGACACCGGACGTACAGGGACATGACCTGAATTGGCCCTGTATGTCCGGGTGTATTGGCCTGCCCTCGCACTGCCCATTACCTGCCCTGACACCTTCCCCTCCCACCACATCCAGAGCTCCCCGCACAAAGGCCTTGTATGTGCAGGGAGCTCTAGGTCCAGAATCGGGTATCTGCAAATAGCGGGGGTTGGACGTCCAAGTCAGATGATCATCCCTGCTATTCGCGGTTCTTAATGACCCCCATACTGAAATGAATATGGCCGTTATCTAGATAATGCTGATGGTCACTACATTGTCTGGATATTCACCGTTGGCCATTATCCAGATACTGGCACTGAATATATGGATTCTTTGTTTTACTGCTGTGGATGCCATTTAAAAGAACCACTGAACACAGTGGCTGAAAATTGGCCTGATAATTTTAAAAATCCAAAAGTATGCACATAAATCTAAACCTCTTCCACAGATAAAAATGTGTGCAAAGTGCCAGTGCATGCATTCTTTTACCTGCGTAGAGTTTGGGCAATTTTATAACAGGAGTAGCCTAATGGTTAGCGCCCTGGCTTGGAAACCAAGGTTTGATTCCCACTAGCACTTCTTTTGGCCTTGGGGCAAGTCAATTAACCCTCTTGCTTCAAAAAAAATCCACGCTATCAATATCCCTGTTTAATATACATTACAAAGTTTAAGTTAGAATGTAAATCGCTTTCACTAAAATGATAAAGTGGTATAAAAAAACCCCTGTTTATAGACTTGAAAATGATCCCCTAATTCTGCAGCATATTACCTGGGATGTTACTCAGAGGAAATGCCTGAATAGTGTGATGCTGCAGACCCTCTGAGAAGAGAAGAAAATGTGTTAAACGCAGGAAAAGTCGAGCACAGGCTGCAATATTATGAGGAACCTGATAGGGGGAGCAAGATGGACCTCCGAGGAACTGAGGAACCACACCTCCTAGGTCATGAGGTAATGCCAGCCAGCTTCCAATCAAGGAAGAGAGGAGTACCTCTTAAAGAGAGTCTGGAAGACTGGAGGGCAGAACAGGCAGGACGGCCAGGGGAAGGAGGACTGCCAGGAGAACCAGCAGAACCAGCAGGATGGGCAGGACATCCGAATGAATGGGCAGGATATCCAGAAGAAGCAGTAACCCCTGGACAAGGGTTTCACAGGAGGCAGCAGCAGCCGCAGTGGCTTGAGGAAGGAAGCAACCCTGGAGAAGGTGGGATAGCTCCATTCAGAGTGGGTGCTTTTCGTACAGAGAGGCAAAGGCGTGGCTGTGACTGCGGTCTAAAGCCAACAGAATGACAGTTGGAGAACTTAAGGCCTATTGCTCAGGCCAGGCAGGATCCCAGCCGGAGCAGGCCTCAAACCTCACCGGGAGTAGACAAGCCAAGGAGAAAAGGTAACCCATGTTTAACTGAAAGCAGGTTGCAGACTGCTGGTGTATGGGGAGGACAGGGAGCAGAGGAATACTGTCCTTGTGAAACTGCCTATGAGATAAGGTGCAAGAAACACGTACCGAATAAGAGACTTGTTAATGACAAAGCTTTTCAGGAAGCTAAGGTAAAACACTTGCAAAAGGAAGACAGTTCCCAGTATATGAGGGCGCAGGACCGACGCCCTACATTCAACCCGGAGCATTGGGAGGTTGTACAGAGGATATATAAAAAGCCTGATTACAATTTGCCAGCAAGTACTGACTTGGTCTCAGAGGCTTCAGAAGGGGAACCGATGCAGGTGGAATTTGCTTCAGATACCGAGATGGACTGTAGTTATTGTAAGACAGGAAGCCTGGAGTCCAGGGGCGGCCCAAGGGGGGTGCGGGGCCATGTGCGGAGACTCGGTGCGGGGCCTCATTTGCATAAGTGGCCTTATTTGCATAAATATTTGCATAATGCTAACATTCATTAAGAGACATGTTTACTAAAAGTTAGTGTGTGTATGGATAAAGACAGACTAAAAGATTTCTACATTACTATAATCCAGTGCCAACCGCCAGGCACATTAGGAACTACTACAAACACTGCCCATTTAGAACCCATAGTAAACCCGCCGTATCCTAACAGCACTACCAGAACTCACAAAGCACCATACCCTACCTATCAAAAGGCAACACTGCAAATATTAAACCAATACATTTCAGAGAAAAACAATACATGACCTACTGGGGAAAGAGAACAAGTGGCAATGTCAAATAGGAATTACATAAACAGAATACCTCAGCTCAGTTACACATGCAGAACATAGACCATCACCAAACAAGGAATCACAATTTAGAAACAGGAAGGCAATAATTAAACTGGGAACCCCAAAAGCCAAACTTGGAATGTACAACAACTGTAGAAATAAAACTATAAATTAATTTCCTCTTGTACCAAACAAAGCGCAGACGTTAATGATGCACATTTCCCAGAGCTTTCATATTCCAGTTAATAAATTCAAAATAAAGAGATATCTTTCTACCTTTTGTGCATTTTTTTCCGGTTGCAATTGCTCCAGCCACTTTCTTCTGGTTTCTTCATGTTTTCTGCTAACTCTCCATCATCTGCTGTCTCTTCTCTCTTCTAGTTTTTTTTCCATTCTCTCTCTCTCTACATCTGCTTTAACATACTAATCTTTCTCCTTTTGCTCTTTCCTCATTCCTATTTCATCCACTCACATTTTACCCCTCTATCCTCAATCCCCACTTACTCTCCCAATACCCAGCTAAGTGTAGATTTTTTACCCCTACCACACAAAATATTTTTCCCCTCTCCATTTTACTCTCCCAGCCCCATCCCATTCTAATCCTCCCCCAACATCAGCTCCCTTCTAGTTCCAGTCTCACCCAGCATCCATTCCCTTCTTGTCCCTGCATCAGCCCATTTCCAGTCCTAGCCCCCCATCAGCCCATTTCCAGTCCTAGCAACCCCCCAACCCAATACCAGTCCTAGCCCCCCCCCATCAACCCACTTCCAGTCCTAACCCCCCCATCAGCCCACTTCCAGTCCTAACCCCCCCATCAGCCCATTTCCAGTCAGCCCCCCATAGCCCATTACCAGTCCTAACCCCCCCCCAACAGCCCACAGCCCATTACCAGTCCTAACCCCATCAGCCCACCTCCAGTCTTAATCCCCCCAGCCCATTTCCAGTCCTAGCAACCCCCAACCCATTACCAGTCCTAGCCCCCCATAGCCCACTCCCAGTCCTAATCCCACCAGCCCATTACCAGTCCTAACCCCATCAGCCCACCTCCAGTGTTAACCCCCCCATCAGCCCATTTCCAGTCCTAGCCCCCCCATAGCCCATTACCAGTCCTAACCCGCCCCCCACCGCCCACAGCCCATTACCAGTCCTAACCCCATCAGCCCACCTCCAGTCTTAATTCCCCCCAGCCCATTTCCAGTCCTAGCAACCCCTCCAACCCATTACCAGTCCTAGCCCCCCATAGCCCACTCCCAGTCCTAATCCCACCAGCCCACTCCCAGTCCTAATCCCACCAGCCCATTTCCAGTCCTAATCCCCCTCACCCAATTTTCAGTTTAAGCCCTCCCATACCCCATTACCAGTCCTAACCTCCCCATCAACTCACTTTCAGTCCTGATCCCATCAGCCCATATACAGACTTAGCGCCCCCATAGCCCATCACCACTCCTAACCCCCCCAGCCCCCCCATAGCCCATCACCACTCCTAACCCCCCCCCAGGCCCCCATAGCCCATCACCACTCCTACCCCCCCAGTCCCCCCATAGCCCATCACCACTCTTAAACCCCCCAGCCCCCATAGCCCATCACCACTCCTAACCCCCCCAGCCCCCCATAGCCCATCACCACTCTTAAACCCCCCCAGCCCCCCCATAGCCCATCACCACTCCTAACCCCCCAGTCCTCCCATAGCCCAACACCACGCTTAAACCCCCCAGCCCCCATAGCCCATCACCACTCCTAACCCCCCAGGCCCCCCCATAGCCCATCACCACTCTTCAACCCCCCCAGCCCCCCATAGCCCATCACCACTCCTAACACCCCAATCCCCCCCATATCCCATAACCACTCTTTAACCCCCCACCCCCCCCATAGCCCATCACCACTCCTAACCCCCCCAGCCCCCCCATAGCCCATCACCACTCTTAACCCCCCCAGCCCCCCATAGCCCATCACCACTCTTAAACCCCCCCCCAGCCCATCACCACTCTTAACCCTCCCCCAGCCCCCCATAGCCCATCACCACTCCTAACCCCCCCCCAGCCCCCCATAGCCCATCACCACTCCTAACCCCCCCCAGCCCCCCATAGCCCATCACCACTCCTAACCCCCCCCCCCCAGCCCCCCATAGCCCCCCATAGCCCATCACCACTCCTAACGCCCAGCCCAGCCCAGGGAAATTTTTTAAAAAAAAGAAGTTGTCTTCTCCGGCAGCCGGGGCCGCCGCGGCAGAATCGAGTGTGCCGCGGGGCCCCCCCTGCCCAGCAGAGCCTGCCCTCCCGAGCCTGCCCTCCCCTTTATCACCTGTCTTCGCAGCTCTAATCAAACGCGCCGGCGTTCAGAGCGCGAAAGGGCTAGTTTCCCTTTCGCGGCTCTGTTAAGCCCGCGGGGGCTGATGGGAACTTCCCATCAGCCCCCGCGGGCTTAATAGAGCAGCGAGGGAGAAACTCTCCCTCGCGCTCTGAAAGCCGGCGCGTTTGATTAGAGCTGCGAAGACAGGTGATAAAGGGGAGGGCAGGCTCGGGAGGGCAGGCTCTGCTGGGCAGGGGGGGCCCCGCGGCACACTCGATTCTGCCGCGGCGGCCCCGGCTGCCGGAGAAGACAACTTCTTTTTTCTTTTTAAAAATTTTACTTTAGGATTAGAATGTTTTTTGCGCGGGGCCCCCTGAAACGCGGGGCCCTGTGCAAAAAACATTCTCGCTCAATGGACGGGCCGGCCCTGCTGGAGTCCTTGCTTAGCACATAAGCTCTATCTTGGGGAATAGAGACTGTTTGTTTTGATACACCATTTATTGTGAAGATAACAGCTTTGCTTTAACGTTATGTTTTACTTTTTCTTTAACCTGAAGTAAGGAACTTGTGTTTGATGTTTTTGTCCAAGCATCTGAACCTTTTTGCAAGAAAGGGAAATAAATGCCTTTGTTTCCCTCCACTCGGACCTTTGTATTCTTTGGGATTTTGGTAACAAAGGAAGCTACCAGGACTGCAAGTCTCTGGGCCCTGTAAGACATTAGCCAAACCTAACCTCAAATGTTTTTATGTCCAACCTACCTCAGTCCATTAAGCTGCCAAGGTAGGCCCTGTGACAATAGACACAGAGGCAAACATTTCCTTTATCCCGAGCTTGTTCTACTTGCAGTTGACTTTTTTATGTATTTATGTTTGGGTATTTAGCTCATGCTTTTTCAGTGATAGCTCAAGATAATTTACATTCAGATGTTGTTGTTGTTAAGTGCTGTCGAATCGGTGTCAACTCATGGTGACCCTCTGGATAGTTGACCTAAACTGTGTTCAGTCATCATTTAGGCGGCTCATTGTTGATAGAGTGGCACCCATAGCTGCTCTTATTGTATCGATCCATCTCATTGTTAGTCTTCCTCTTTTGCGTTGACCTTCTAACTTGCCAAGCATTATTTATTTTATTTACAGTCTCTTTTATACCGTGCTATTCAACATCAGTGCAGTTTACATGACAACAGAAAGCTTATACAGTGCCGGAATCTGCTCCGCATTTACAAAGAACAGGTGCTTAAACTTGGGTAAAACCGGGGAAACTATTTACATATAAGCATCACATCAAGTCAAATCAAAGAGTATTCATAGTGCATTGGAACTAGAAGGGGGAGCGGTTAATGGAGCGCAATCGTCCGGGTAGTGTTTGAGGAAGATGTGGTGCTTCAAAGCCTTCCTAAATTGTGTTAGGTCAGGGATTGCCCGGATGCTAGGTGGAAGGGCGTTCCAGCATCTGGGTGCGCAGAACCTTAATGCCCTGCTTGCTGTTGCCTGGATGCATTGTGTTACTGCTTTCGGTGTTACTAGTGTGTTGATTGCTGCAGATCTTCTGGCTCTGTTGGGGGGAGTAGTGTGGATAAGCTCTGAGAGTGAGGTGGAGGAGAGCCCGTTGATGGCCTTGAAGGTCAGCAGTAGGATCTTGAAAGAAATTCTACAGTGAATAGGGAGCCAGTGGAGCTGTTTCAGGATGGGTGTCACATGGTCACGCCTGGAGGCACCATATAGAACTCTAGCCGCGGTATTCATTGCAAGCTGGAGCGGACCCAGGGTGGAATGTGGGAGCCCTTGTAGAATTGCATTGGCGTAATCGAAATGTGGGATAACCAGCGCTTGAAAGATTGTCCGGAAGTCGTCTGCTTCTAGAAGGGAGCGTAAGTGTCTGAGTGTCCGGATCTTATGGTAGACTGATCTTACCGTGTTGCTTATGTGCACCCTCATGTCCAGGCATTGGTCTAATGTGACTCCAAGGTATCGGATTGTGGACTTGGTTTGCAGCTCCGCTTCCTTGACCTTTAGGTAGGTTGGAGGGGAGAAGCTCTGATTCCTCGTGATGAAGAGAACTTCTGTTTTCTTGTGCTGTATTCGGAGGTTTTGGGTCTGGAGCCAATTGGCCACTGTGTCAAAGCAGTCTGTCAATGGAGAGAGGTCAAACTGGTCGGTTGAGAAAGGCATATAGAGTAGCACGTCGTCAGCATATATCAAGCAGTCAACATTGAATGAACGGATGAGGTTACAGATGGGCTGCATGTATATGTTGAACATCAGGGCGGAGAGGGAGGAACCCTGTGGTACGCCCTGTTTCTGGTGGAACGGTTCCGATGTGCGGACCCAGCTCGTACGTGCTGCCATCTGTTGGACAGGTATGATTTGCACCAGTTTAGTGCCATGTCACAAATACCCTTCTCTTCAAGTCACCTCAGGAGAAGTTCATGGCTTACTGAGTCAAATGCAGCGGCTATATCCATGAAGATGAGGACAAACCCACGATGGGTGTTATCGATTCCAGCAATTATGTTGTTGAAGAGGGTGGTGAGGAGTGTTTTCACACCATGGGATTCCCTAAATCCATGTTGGCAGGGGTCCAGCGGGGCAATGTCATTGCTGTGGAGTTGTATTTGGCGTTGGACTTCTTTTTCAATTATCTTGGCTAGTAGAGGTCTGCTAGATATGGGTCTGTATGAGTCAACCTTCTGGGGGCCGAGCTTGTTGTTTTTCAGTAGAGGTCTGATGGACGTGTGTTTGAGGCTTTGGGGGAATGAGCCTGTTGCGAAAGATAGGTCCATGAGTCTGGCTATGAATGGACTAAATTTGGTACGTAGTTCCTTTATCCAGAAGGCAGGACAGAGGTCGGTTTGTGCCATGGAGGTGTTGATCATGGCAATGGTGTCTTCAATGTGCTTTTTGGACGGGGTAGAGAAGGTGGTTAATAGTGTTGGGTAGGTTGGCTCCTGCGCAGTGGTGGAAGCTGTGGACTTATTGGTCGGGCATAGTTTTGATTGCAGGAAGTCTGCAAATTCTTGAGGGTGGATCCCATTTGTTTGATCGGGACCTGGTTCTTTTGTTAGGTTCTTGACGAGATTGAACAAGTCATGTGGTTTGCTTAGCGATCATTTTAGGGTATCAGTGTGGGATTGCCTCATTTTCTCTGTTATTGCTTCACGGTGTTTTGTCAGGTGAAGGTTATATGCTCTCTGGTCTTCCGAAGATTGTGATCGCCACCATCATCTTTCCAGCTTCCTTAGGTAGAGGAGAGATGTACACAGCTCAGTGGAGTACCAGGATGCAGTGGTTCATTTCCTTGGTGGTTTGTTTGGTGGTGGGCATTGTGCAATGGTACTAAGGCTGTTATTCCAGCTGGTGATCAGCTCGTCGATGCTGGGTGATGTTAAGGTGCGGAGCGGTCGGGTTTTACTCAGGATAATTTCCTTGTCAAAGGTCGGAAACTTCGTGGGGGTGTCCTGGTGGTGCTGCTCAAGCTTCCAGGGCTCCTCTGGCATCGATCGGACACGGGAATTTGGAATTTGATTAGTTTGTGGTTGGACCATGGTACTGCAGTGGTGGACAGCACAGGGACGTAGGCGGCGTCAAATGCTGTTGGTGGGGCAAATACCAGCTCCAATATGTTACCCTTCATGTGAGTGGGCTCATTTACTAGTTCTTGTATCCAAGTTCCTTTAGGGCTTCAAGGAAGGCTGCGGCTTGAGTGTCCTGCAAGGCTGGTAGATTGAAGTCGCCTAGTAACCAGCTTGGGGTGCGTGGGTTTGGGGCGTTGCAGGCAATGTCGATTATTGTTGATAGGTCCTCAGGGGAGGTTGATGGGGCTCTGTACAGTAGGTTGATGGAGCAGTGCTTGTTGGCTATGGTGAGTGTATTGAGGTGGGCTGTGCTAGTGGCGTTGCTCAGATGGAATTGGAGATCTGTTTTAGTAAGGATGAGTACTCCACCACCCCTTTTGCTATCTCTATGGCAGGTGTTTATTGAGAAGCCGGTGGGTAAGAGTTGGTTGAGGAGGACAGAGTCATCACTGGATAGCCATGTTTCAGTGATACAGAGTATGTTGAGGTTGTGGAGGGATATCATGTCCGCAATAACCAGCCATTTCTTCTGTATTGAGAACGCATTTATGAGGGCACATTTTAGATCTTGGAGACAAGGTCTTTCCTCCTGTTTGGCTTTCTTGGTGTGTTGAACTGCAATGTGTAGTAAGTGGGGGTGGGGTGTAAGAGCAGCTCCCTTTGTCTTGTGATGGGGGGCACTTGCCCATCTCCTCCCATGTCTTTGCAGGATTGGTATGTGGTTGTGGGTAGGGGCTAAGGCTATCATGTTATCGAGCCATCCCGAGAGGAGGTAACAGCTAATTATGGCAATGAGGGTGGGAGCCATTCTCGGTATCTACCCTGCTGTATGTGGACAAGGGAGTCTTGTGGGTTGGCAGGTGAGTAGGCAGTTAGTGTTGCACTATCACAGGCTATTATATAGGTATGCAGCTATAAACATTATGTCTTTCTCTAACAATCTCTCTCGTTGCATGATGTGTCCAAAGAATGAAAGTCAAAGTCTTGTCATCTGAGCTTCTAAGGAAAGCTTAGGTTTGATCTCTTCTAGTACTGACTGGTTTGTTCATCGGGCAGTCCATGATATCACAGTATTCATCATAGAAACATACAAACATGCTGACAGAAAAAGACTACATGGACTATCTAGTCTATTCATCCATATCAACCAGTACAACAGTCCCCTTTTTTCCTTTAGAGATCCTCTGTGTTTGTCCCATGCTTCTTTGAATTCAGATACTGTCCTCATCTCTACCACCTCCACTTGGAGACTATTCCATGGATCCACGATTCTTTCAGTAAAGAAATATTTCCACATATAACTCCAGAATCTATCCCCTTTCACCCTCATCCCATGTCCCCTCATAGCAGAGCTTGCTTTCAATTGAAAGAGGCTCTCCTCCTGTGCATTTATGCCACAGAGGTATTTAAATGTCTCAGTTATATCACCTCTATCCCACCTTTCCTCTAAGGCGTACATATTAAGATCCTTAAGTTTCTCCTCATATGCTTTATAATGAAGACCACTAACTATTTTAGTAGCCACCCTGTGTACTGACTCCCGCCTGTTTATATCCTTTTGAAGGTGTGGTCTCCAGAATTGCACACAATACTCCAAATGAGGTCTCACCAAAGACTTCTACAGGGGCACTATCACCTCCTTTCTTCTGCTGGCCATTCCTCTCCCTATGCACCCAAGCATCCTTCTAGCTTTTGCTGTCACCTTTTCTACCTGTTTAGCTACTTTAAGATTATCAGAGACAATCACACCCAGGTCCTGCTCTTCATTAGTGGACAAAGGTTCTGTACTACTGTGGAGCAGGAACTGGTTAAAAGATAGAAAGCAGAGGGTTGGGCTAAATGGCCAATTTTCCCAATGGAGAAAGCTGAATAGTGGTGTACCCCAGGGATCTGTGCTGGGTCTGCTGCTTTTTGACATATTCATAAATGACCTGGAAAGTGGAATAACGAGTGAGGTTATCAAATTTGCAGATGACACAAAACTATTTAAAGTTGTTAAAACCCAAAAGGATTGTGGAAAATTGCAAGAGGATCTTGATAAATTGGAAGACTGGGCATCAAAATGGCAGATGAAATTTAATGTGG
This sequence comes from Ichthyophis bannanicus, assembly GCA_033557465.1. Lineage (NCBI taxonomy): Eukaryota > Metazoa > Chordata > Amphibia > Gymnophiona > Ichthyophiidae > Ichthyophis > Ichthyophis bannanicus. The sequence continues at coordinate 649,560,241 of CM066032.1, forward strand.
ACTAGTGCAAAGTTATGCACCTAGGGAAGAACAACCCAAACTATGGTTACACGATGCAAGGTTCCACATTAGGAACCACCACCCAGGAAAAAGATTTAGGCGTCATTGTGGATAACATGTTAAAACCCTCGGCCCAGTATGCAGCGGCAGCCAAGAGAGCAAATAGAATGCTAGGTATCATAAGGAAAGGAATGGAGAATAAAACAAAAGATATTATAATGCCTCTATACCGTTCCATGGTGAGACCGCACCTTGAATATTGTGTGCAATTCTGGTCGCCGTATCTTAAAAAGGATATAGCGTTATTAGAAAAGGTTCAGAGAAGAGCCACCAAAATGGTAAAGGGGATGGAAGGATACTCCTATGAAGAGAGGCTACAAAGGTTAGGGCTCTTTAACCTGGAAAAGAGATAGCTGAGGGGAGATATGATAGAAGTCTATAAATTAATGAATGGAGTGGAACGGGTAAACGTAGATCGACTGTTTACGTTATCAGAATATAGGAAGACTAGGGGACATGTAATGAAGCTACAGGGTAAACTATTTAAGACTAATAAAAGAAAATATTTTTTCACTCAACGTGTAATCAAACTCTGGAATTTGTTACCGGAGGATGTAGTAAAGGCTGTTAGTGTAGCTGGGTTTAAAAAAGGTTTGGACAAGTTCCTGGAGGAAAAGTCCATAAAACATTATTAAGAAGGGACCCAGGCTATCAATGCTTGACCTAGTACAAGCATTGCAGAACCTGTGTCTTTTGGGGAAACTGCTAGGTATGTATGACCTAGAGTGGCCACTGTTGGAAACAGGATACTGGGCTTGATGGACCTTGGTCTGACCCAGTATGGCAAATCTTATGTTCTTATGTTCACCCCCTATACTATATTGCTCCCTTGGATAACATTAAATCTCAGCTGCCAAATTCTAGACCATTCTTCAAGCTTAGCTAGATCCTTCCTCATGTTATCTACACCTTCCTGGGTGTCTACTTTATTGCAGGTTTTGGTATCATCCGCAAAGAGGCAAACCTTACCCGATAGCCCTTCTGCTATATCACTAAAAAATATGTTAAAATGAATTGGACCAAGGACAGATCCCTGGGGTACACCACTGGTAACCTCATTCTCCTCAGAGTGAGCTCTGTTTACCTGTATCCTTTGTCACCTCCCACTCAACCAATTTCTAACCCAAGCAGTAACTTTAGGGTCCATCCCTAGGGTGCTCAGTTTGTTTATAAGTCACCTGTGAGGAACGGTGTCAAATGCTTCAGTGAAATCCAAATACACCACATCTAGAGCTCTCCCTTGGTCCAACTCCCTGGTCACCCAGTCAAAGAAATCAATCAATTTGTCTGACAAGACCTGCCTCTGGTGAATCCATGCTGCCTTGGATCCTGTAATTCGCTGGACTCCAGAAATCTCATTATTTTCTCTTTCAGCCATGCTTCCAATAATTTACTCACCACCGAAGTTAAACTAACCAGCCTATAGTTTTCAACCACATCCTTACTTCTGCTTTTGTGTAAAGGGACCACATGAGCCTCTCTCCAGTCCTTTGGCACCACTCCCGACTCCAACGAGGCATTGAAAAGGTCAGTCAGTGGAGCTGCTAGAATGTCCCCAAGTTCCCTCAGTATTCTAGGTTGTATCCCATCTGGTCCCATCGCTTTGTCTACTTTAAGTTTAGCTAGTTTCTCATGAACACAGTCTTCTGAAAATTATTCAAGATGCCCCTCACTTCTGTTCCTGTTTGTGGGTGTATTCTGAGGTCCTGCTCAATGTAAATAAATCTCGCCGAATGGAAAATATTGAGAATATGACCAGGAGGAAAATGGTACGGTTACCTAATTTCCCTAAAATAACCACAATTGCTCCTAAAGACATGTTTTGTAATTATTTAAAGGAGACTTTGGGGGTCCCTGATTCTGCTCTTCCACTAATGGTATCTGCATACTATTTGCCAGTTAGGATCCCGCCTTAGAAAGTTTTTAAGTTGCCTGATTTTAATGCCCTGATTGGTGGGAAGGGTTCAAAACCTTCTTTAGATGACTCCTTAGCCCTACTCCCTGAGAATCTTTTTTTTAAATCATATTTGCGATATACCTCATCCAAAAACAAAAGTATATAGTAATCATGTAACATAGTTTTGACCACAATGATACAATCACGATAACAATCCAAATGTTAGCCCATAAGTAAAGAAAAAATGGATCCAAGAAAAAGGAAAAAAAAAAAGGTAAACTTATTTAAGTAAACGCTATCCTGCATAAACTCCAATTACAGACCTTACAGCAGTACTTACAGGACTACAACTTGAGCATTTAATTCCTCCCTGGCCCTTATAAAACCATACTTCTTCACTTCACATTGTAACGAACAAATACAAGGAAAACATAAAACAAAATTTAACCCCAAGGCTAATGTCCTAGGATGCAGAGCCAAAAAATCTTGGCGCCGCTTCTGCGTAAATCTAGAGAGATCAGGAAAAATCCTAATTTTTGAACCATAAAACAATTTATCCAATCAGCAGAAATACAACTTAAACACAGTTTGGCGATCAGTCTCTAAAACAAACGTAAGAGTTAAAGTAGAACGCTGGGTCACCTCCTCCAATGAGGAAACTAAAAATTCCATTAAGTTGACAGCAATGGAATCCCACTAAGCGCCCAGACCCTATGCCTCAAAGATAGCTCAGGAAAATCAGAGCCAAGCTGTCATGCACAGATGGCTATGTGTATTGCATAGAAAAGTGTAGCCACCCACCCACCATGTTTATCTGCCCATGCCCTACGACAGAACGCCCCTAACACACCCTGATAGCAATCACATAGCATATGGGCATATTAGGAAGATACATAACATCATAGAGGGCCAACACCTGAGTAGGTGCCTTGCCAAAATCACCAAGAAGCCATTTACACAGGTAACTAGGACAGTTACCTGTATAAATGCCTTCCAAAATCCGGGCCACGATCTACAATGTTGAGATGGAAGTAGTTATGAGTAGGACATGTGTTGGCACAGTAAAAAAACATGTCGCTCACAGGTGCAGACTCAGCTAAGGACTGGCAATGGGCTGATGGGGGAAAGGGGGGTTAGGACTGGCAATGGGCTATGGGGGGGCTAAGACTGAAAATGGGGTGATGGGTGGGTTAGGACTGGAAGTGGGCTGATGGGGGGGTTAGGACTGGTAATGGGCTATGGGGGGTTAGGACTGGAGGTGGGCTGATGGGAGGTTAGGACTGGAAGTGGGCTGATGGGGGGTTAGGACTGATAATGGGCTATGGGGGGGCTAAGACTGAAAATGGGGTGATGGGGGGGTTAGGACTGGAAGTGGGCTGAGGGGGGCTTAGGACTGGTAATGGGCTATGGGGCGCTGGGACTGGTAATGGGCTGGCGAGGTTGCTAGGACTGGAAATGGGCTGAGCGGAGGGGAGGCTTGAACTGGAAATAGCTGATGGGGCGAGGGCTTGGAATGGAAATGGGCTGAGTGGAAGGGGGGCTTGAACTGCAAATAGCTGATGGGGAGGGGGTCTTGGAATGGAAATGGGCTGTGAGGGGAGGGAGCTAGGACTGGAAATAGGCTGAGTGGGGGGAATCTAGGACAGGAAATGGGCTTATGGAGGGGCTAGGATAGGACTGAAAATGGGCTGTTGGGGGTGCTAAGATTGGAAATGGGCTGTGGTGGGGGCTTGGATTGAAATGGACTCATGGAGGGGCTAGAACTGGAAGTAGGCTCATGGGGGGCTTGGATTGGAAATTGCTGAGTGGAAGGAGCTAGGATTTGACATGGGCTGATGGTGGGGCTAGGAAAGGACTAGAAATGGGCAGATGGGGGGCTGGGATTAGAAACGAGCTGATGGAGGGACTCGGATAGGACTGGAAATGGATAGGGGAGCTAGGACTGGAAATGGGATGATGGTGGGGCTAGGATAGGACTGGAAATGGGCTGATGGGGGGCTAGAACTGGAAATGAGCTGATGCGGGGACTAGAAGGGAGCGGATGCTGGGTGGGGCTGGAACTAGAAGGGAGCTGATGTTGGGGGAGGATTAGAATGGGATGGAGCTGGGAGAGTGAAATGGAGAGGGGGAAAATATTTTGTGTGGGAGGGAAGACAAATCTACAACTGGCCGGGTATTGGGAGAGTAAGTGGGGATTGATGATGGAGGGGTAAAATTTGAGTGGATGAAATAGGAATGAGGAACGAGCAAAAGGAGAAAGATTAGTATGTTAAAGCAGATGTAGAGAGAGAATGGAAAAAACTAGAAGAGAGAAGACAGGACAAATGGACATCAGACGATGGAGAGTTAGCAGAAGACACGAAGAAACCAGAAGAAAGTGGCTGGAGCAATTGCAACTGAAAAAAAATGCACAAAAGGTAGAAAAATATCTCTTTATTTTGAATTTATTAACTGGAATATGTCAGCTCTGGGAAATGTGCATCATTAACGTCTGCACTTTGTTTAGTACAAGAGGAAATTAATGTATAGTTTTATTTCTACAGTGTTGTTGTACATTCCAAGTTTGGCTTTTGGGGTTCCCAGTTTAATTATTGTCTTCCTTTTTCAAAATTGTGATTCCTTGTTTGGTGATGGTCTATGTTCTGCATGTATAACTGAGCTGAGGTATTCTGTTTATGTAATTCCTATTTGACATTGCCACTTGTTCTCTTTCCCCAGTAGGTCATGTATTGTTATTCTCTGAAATGTATTGGTTTAATATTTGCAGTGTTGCCTTTTGATAGGTAGAGTATGGTGCTTTGTGAGTCCTGGTAGTGTTTTAGGATACGGCGGGTTTGCTATGGGTTCTAAATGGGCAGTGTTTGTAGTAGTTCCTAATGTGCCTGGCGGTTGGCACTGGATTATAGTAATGTAGAAATCTTTTAGTCTTTCTTTATCCATACACTCACTAAGAGGCATGTTTACTAAAAGTTAGTGTATGGTAACATTATGCAAATATTTATGCAAATGAGGCCCCTTATGCAAATGAGGCCCAGCACTGAGTCTCTGCACATGGCCCCGCACCCCCCTTGGGCCGCCCCTGCTCTCATATCTAGTTTCCTGCCATTCTCCCTCCACATCTGCTGCAACATACTCAACCATCCCCTTTGGTCTTTACTGCACAGCTTCCTCTAATCCCTGTGTTGGCAACTCAGATGTCACCCTACTGTTCACATTCTGCACCTACTCTCCAAATACTCAGACAATAATAGAGCCCTATCTGATCCCAACCAAATAATGTTTGCTTTCTGCATGTTAACCCCCACACCCCATCACAATCTAGCCCTCCCCCAACATCAGCTCCCAACACCTCCCGGGTCTACCTAGAATCTACCACCTACAACCGCTATCCTGGAAGCCCCCACTAACAGACCATTCCCAGTCCCAGCCTCCCCCTCTACTCTTGAAGGGAGCTGTGAATGTCAGATTGGCTGTAAAGGAAGCCTGCCAGGCCACACCTCACTTGTGTACAGCTGCTGAGGTGAATTGTTGTTCAGGAATGTATAGCACAGTTCTAATGAGGGGCACAAGTGCACTGGGTGTTGGGAGGCACAAAATGGCCATAACCCCATCACGTCAGTGCCCTACACATGAACACATCTATCTGATGGAGGGAAAATTGGTGCAATTCATCTGGGCAGTTATACATAGATGAGATGAGGGCTGAGTGTATCTCTCTGAGGCGGCCACTGATGGGAGATAAATTGCATTTGTATGATGTTGGTAGTGCAAACCCCTCCAAAGTGAAAGGCCTTGTGCAAACAGCACTCCTGCATACTGGACAGGCCCCTCAGTTCCCTCCAGAAGGTTTGTTTGTGTGACATCTGCTGTTGCTCTGTCATTGCTGCCAGAAACTCTTTACACAGCCTTCCTGACCACAGGGAAACATTGTGCAAGGTGCTGCAGGTGTCATCAAGCACAGGTCAATTGCTCATCAAGGGCAGCAAACACCTGTTAATCAGAGTTCCAGCTCTGCAAGTATCTTTACAGGCAGTGATTGGCAAGAGATAGAAACAGGGCTACACCACAAAGACTGGCAGATGGAAATGTGGCTATCCAGGCCATGAGAGGTGTAACCAGCAGATCTGCTGCCCAGCACATGCTGGAGAATAGCACACGATGACTGCATCACATGTTCATATACCTGCAGAGGCTCAAATAACATTCAAATGGAACAGGGGCTTGGAATACTGATCTAAACCTCATGGCTGCATGGTCCTACAAACCACACAGTCAAAAGAAATTGCATACACATGTCATTGCAAAAACACAAACAGTGATATGCAGATCAGTCTGGAGACAGTGACATGCTGAGATAGCAGCTATAGGTACCAGATTTTGCAGATTCCCACAACCCAAATAAGAGACATATGAAACAAGGGAGTACCATGTATTTGTAATGCAACTACAGAAAGGCATTAATGCCCTGGCTGTGGTTTGATGAGCCATGGCAGAAACACCAGGGTGTAGACATAAAAACAGTATTCCTGCAGTAGCCCATGTGTTGTTCTCACCATGAGATATCCTGACATAAAGGTTCCACCCAAAACCACTTGTGGACCTGCCCTATCTGTGATAGTGATCATGCAACCTGTATCACATAAACAGTATGCATATAGTAGACAGAAAAACTACTCACCCTGCAGGACACAGTCCTCATACTATCCATTCTCAAACTGTTGAAATATTGCTGAGTGATGCAGGATAAAGGAGTCATGGGTGGGCCCTGGAAACCTAGGAACCACATTCAGAATACACATATTTGCATCACAAACAACCTGCACATTCAGAGAATGGTAGTGCTTGCTGTTGCGGAACACTGCCTCCCTGTCTCTGGGTGGGACCACGGCAACATGTGTGCAATCAATAGCTCCCATTCAGGGCCGGCCCGTCCATTGAGCGAGAATGTTTTTTGCACAGGGCCCCGCGTTTCAGGGGGCCCCGCGCAAAAAACATTCTGATCCTAAAGTAAAATTTTAAAAAGAAAAAAAAAGCTATCTTCTCCGGCTGCCGGGGCCGCCACAGCAGAATCGAGTGTGCCGCGGGGCCCCCCCTGCCCAGCAGAGCCTGCCCTCCCCTTTATCACCTCTGTCTTCGCAGCTTCAGTCAAACGCGCCGGCTTTCAGAGCGCGAGAGGAGAGTTTCTCCCTCGCTGCTCTGTTAAGCCCGCGGGGGCTGATGGGAACTTCCCATCAGCCCCCGCGGGCTTAACAGAGCCGCGAAAGGGAAACTAGTCCTTTCGCGCTCTGAAAGCCGGCGCGTTTGACTGAAGCTGCGAAGACAGAGGTGATAAAGGGGAGGGCAGGCTCTGCTGGGCAGGGGGGGCCCCGCGGCACACTCGATTCTGCCGCGGCGGCCCCAGCAGCCGGAAAAGACAGCTTCTTTTTTAAAAAAATGTTCCCTAGGCTGGGCTGGGCTGGGCTGGGGGGGCTGGGGGGGTTAGGAGTGGTTATGGGCTATGGGGGGGCTATGGGGGGCTGGGGGGTTAGGAGTGGTGATGGGCTATGGGGGGCTGGGGGGGTTTAGGAGTGGTGATGGGCTATGGGGGGGCTGGGGGGGATTGGGGGGATAGGAGTGGTGATGGGCTATGGGGGAGCTAAGTCTGTATATGGGCTGATGGGATTAGGACTGAAAGTGGGTTGATGGGGAGGTTAGGACTGGTAATGGGCTATGGAGGGGCTTAAACTAAAAATTGGGTGATGGGGATTAGGACTGGAAATGGGCTGGTGGGATTAGGACAGGGCGTGGGCTATGGGGGGCTAGGACTGGTAATGGGCAGGGGGGGTTGCTAGGACTGGAAATGGGCTGGGGGGATTAAGACTGGAGGTGGGCTGATGGGGTTAGGACTGGTAATGGGCTGTGGGCTGTTGGGGGGGTTAGGACTGGTAATGGGCTATGGGGGGGCTAGGACTGGAAATGGGCTGATGGGGGGGTTAACACTGGAGGTGGGCTGATGGGGTTAGGACTGGTAATGGGCTGTGGGCTGAGGGGGGTTAGGACTGGTAATGGGCTATGGGGGGGTTAGGACTGATAATGGGCTATGGGGGAGGGGTTAGGACTTGAGGTGGGCTGATGGGGTTAGGACTGGTAATGGGCTGTGGGCTGATGGGGGGGTTAGGACTGGCAATGGGCTATGGGGGGCTGAATGGAAATGGGTTGATGGGGTTAGGACTGGAAGTGGGCTGATGGGGGGTTAGGACTGGAAGTGGGTTGATGGGGGGGCTAGGACTGGTATTGGGTCGGGGCGTTGCTAGGACTGGAAATGGGCTGATGGGGGGCTAGGACTGGAAATGGGCTGATGCAGGGACTAGAAGGGAATGGATGCTGGGTGAGGCTGGAACTAGAAGGGAGCTGATGTTGGGGGAGGATTAGAATGGGCTGGGTCTGGGAGAGTAAAATGGAGAGGGGAAAAATATTTTGTGTGGGAGTGATACAAAATCTACACTTAGCCGGGTATTGGGAGAGTAAGTGGGGATTGAGGATGGAGGGGTAAAATTTGAGTGGATGAAATAGGAATGAGGAAAGAGCAAAAGGAGAAAGATTAGTATGTTAAAGCAGATGTAGAGAGAGAGAATGGAAAAAAAACTAGAAGAGAGAAGAAAGGACAAATGGACAGCAGATGATGGAGAGTTAGCAGAAAACATGAAGAAACCAGAAGAAAGTGGCTGGAGCAATTGCAACTGAAAAAAATGCACAAAAGGTAGAAAGATATCTCTTTATTTTGAATTTATTAACTGGAATATGAAAGCTCTGGGAAATGTGCATCATTAACGTCTGCGCTTTGTTTGGTACAAGAGGAAATTAATTTATAGTTTTATTTCTACAGTATTGTTGTACATTCCAAGTTTGGCTTTTGGGGTTCCCAGTTTAATTATTGCCTTCCTGTTTCTAAATTGTGATTCCTTGTTTGGTGATGGTCTATGTTCTGCATGTGTAACTGAGCTGAGGTATTCTGTTTATGTAATTCCTATTTGACATTGCCACTTGTTCTCTTTCCCCAGTAGGTCATGTATTGTTGTTCTCTGAAATGGATTGGTTTAATATTTGCAGTGTTGCCTTTTGATAGGTAGGGTATGGTGCTTTGTGAGTCCTGGTAGTGCTGTTAGGATACGGCGGGTTTGCTATGGGTTCTAAATGGGCAGTGTTTGTAGTAGTTCCTAATGTGCCTGGCGGTTGGCACTGGATTATAGTAATGTAGAAATCTTTTAGTCTGTCTTTATCCATACACACACTAACTTTTAGTAAACATGTCTCTTAATGAATGTTAGCATTATGCAAATATTTATGCAAATAAGGCCACTTATGCAAATGAGGCCCCGCACCGAGTCTCTGCACATGGCCCCGCACCCCCCTTGGGCCACCCCTGCTCCCATTACATGTGGTATCCCTGCAGTTTGCTCAAATGTCTGGTTCAGGGCCCCCCATTGCTGCCTACTGTCAGGAAATACAATGTAATTCCTTACCCGGCTGATCATGGCTTGCAGTACCTGGTGGAGACAGCGTGAGAAAGTGGGCCGGCTCATTCCACCAACTGCAGTCACTGATGTCTGGAAGCAGCCAGAGGCAAAGAAATGTAGGGCATTCAGGAGCTTGACCAACCCGGGTATGGCATGAGACTGACCAGTCAAAGGCTAGAGGTCAGATCTTAGATCCTCATAGAGTTCTCTTATAGATCCTATGCTCAGATGAAAGAAGGAGATGTCCTGGTACTCATGCATGCCCTGGAGCATGGCTTTGGGCCTGTAGAGGCAAGGCTGTCTGGGGTAGACCTCTGCATGCCTAAGGCGCCATAGCACCCCATACCTGGCCTGCGGACCCTCCACACTTGCAGGTCTGTGTTGCTGCAGGACTGGACCCCTGCCCGTTCCCACTCTCTACAACCACTGGACAGCACTTTCAGTAAAGCCAAAGTGAGCCATCTTGGACGACAGGATCAACAAATTCACTGTGCCTCAAAGAGGGACTGTGGGGGAAAGGGAGAGGATGGGCAACTGATGACAACAAACAACACACACCTGGGCCTCAGTGACCACACATGAGCAGCAGCACTAATTTGATGTTGTGAAGATGTCCTCTGTGCCCTGTGCATGTGCAAGATGTGAAAAGTAAATGTAAGGCGCCCTGCGCCTACAGAAGGTGCGGAACATAAACATAAGGTGCCCTGCGCATGCGCAAATGGAATTAGGCACCTTGTACATGTGCTACATGGTGGTGCTTGCAAAACACAGTGAGATATTCGGGTTGGGATAACACAACAAAAGCCGTGCCATTATTCCCTATTTTGAAGCATTCTTTATTCCATTTTTAAGTTTTTATTATTGCACATTTTTTAACTATGACTGTTTATCTTTTTTCCACATGTTCTTTCTGTATATCTTTTATTTAATGTAGGCATTAATTATAATTTATGTATTTTATTAGTCATGAACACTTTTATTGCTTCCTTGCATTGATTAATTGTATGTTTGTTTTATTTATGATGTTTCAATATTCATTTTTTATCTTATTTGTTTTTAATTATTTATGATTTCATGTTATTTATGATATTTTTATGATTTCATGTTATTTATGATGTTTTTATGATTTTATAGTGAGCCCCAAAAAACCCCTGACGAAGTATCACACGAAACACGGCCTGTGTTGGGTTTGGCCACCTTTGGTAACGATTAATAAAAGTTTTCCATGTAAAGGTTTCCTGCCCATACTTTTGGACTGGTTGGTCCAGTGTGCAGGACATAGCAACCAACATGTCCCCTGTTGTGCCTGTGAGGGTGACACCACTGGGAGGTCCCAGGAGGTTGCATACAGCACTACATATAACCATCCCCCACTGTATGCTGTTTGGACTGGACCATGTGTGTGACACGTGTGGTTGTCACAAACCCAGGGAAACAGTGCTATGTTGTACCAATGTGCAAGTTGATGACAGAAAAGAACAGATGACCAGGCCACAGTTAAACCAAAATATAAACCTATGTATTTACCTATGTGTATTTAAACTTTTGTAACATTAACAAATGGAACACGTCCACATGGCATGGCACACAGTGCCAACACTGGTGGCAGTGGCTGCTCCCCCAGCATCATGCTCTGTGCCCTTGAGGTGGTGGCAACACCTGGGACCCAGGAGTACAGAGGGCTAGGGTGCACCCAAACCACTGCTAGCACTACCCCTCCTGGGGGCCGCTATGGCATGATGGCTCATGCTCTGCAGAGGCTTGGTATACCTCCCTCAGCCTCCACAGCTCATGAGTCATCATGACCACTGCATCTACCACCTGCCCCATGGTCTCTGTGTGGACCCCTGGCCTTGTGCAAGGACAACCAGTGTGACAGCCAGGGTATGGTCCTGCTCGCCCCTCCCCAGGCCCCATGTGTATGGGGTCTGTGTTGAGGCTTCCACTCACGCCCTGGCTGAGGCACTGGTTGCCACTCCTGCACCTGACCCTGCCATTGTTGCAGGACCATGGGGCAGCTGGCAGGGACCCCCTGGGCCCTCTACAATCCTGGTTCCCAGGTGTGTGCTCATATGTGGGTGGGTGTGGCAGAATGGCTCCCTTGGGGTGTGGGAATGTAGCCCCTCTGTGGACTACTCCTCCTCCTCTTCCCACTCCACCCACTCCTCATCCCCATCCACACCCCACACCTCCAGGGGTTTATCCTGATGCACCACCTCCTTGCCCTCCTCCTCCCCCTCCTCCTCCCCTCCTCCCCTCCTCCTCTTCGTCCTCCCCCTTCACCATCCACCTCCTCCTCCTCGCCCCCTTCCTTCTCCCCTCCTTTGCCTTCTCACCCTCCCCTTCCCCCACATCCCAGATGGTGACTGTTCTGCTATGCTCTGTGGGGGCCTTGTCCTCCTCCTCCTCCTCCACCACCACTGACTGCTGGTCTGCTTCTCTGCCATCTGCTGGCCCTCCTGCTCCATCTCCAGGCTCTGTGAACGGGAGCAGAGAGTGGCACATCATCCATTTGTTCATTAACCGCAGGGCAGCTTGTCACCTGCCATAATGCCTGCAAACCTTGTACATAGCTGATGGCCCACCAACCATGCAGCAGGTGAGCCATGCACACCGGGGCATGCAGTCCCCCCAGATCAACCAGGATATTAACTGCACAGATTATATGCATTCAAGGGGTATGGATATGACAGACAAGGGGTTGAGAATTGACCAGCCAGTGTAGACAGCTGCAGAGAGAGCTGGAGTCTCACTGGTGGAAGACTGGGCATCAAAATGGCAGATGAAATTTAATGTGGACAAGTGCAACGTTATGCACCTAGGGAAGAACAACCCAAACTATGGTTACACGATGCAAGGTTCCACATTAGGAACCACCACCCAGGAAAAAGATTTAGGCGTCATTGTGGATAACATGTTAAAACCCTTGGCCCAGTGTGCAGCGGCAGCCAAGAGAGCAAATAGAATGCTAGGTATCATAAGGAAAGGAATGGAAAGCAAAACAAAAGATATTATAATGCCTCTATACCGTTCCATGGTGAGACCACACCTTGAATATTGTGTTCAATTCTGGTCGCCGAATCATAAAAAGGATATAGCGTTATTAGAAAAGGTTCAGAGAAGAGCCACCAAAATGGTAAAGGGGATGGAAGGATACTCCTATGAAGAAAGGATAAAAAGGTTAGGGCTCTTTAACCTGGAAAAGAGACGGCTGAGGGGAGATATGATAGAAGTCTATAAATTAATGAACAGAGTGGAATGGGTAAACGTAGATCGATTGTTTACGTTATCAGAATATAGAAAGACTAGGGGACATGCAATGAAGCTACAGGGTAAACTATTTAAGACTAATAAAAGAAAATATTTTTTCACTCAACGTGTAATCAAACTTTGGAATTTGTTACTGGAGGATGTAGTAAAGGCTGTTAGTGTAGCTGGGTTTAAAAAAGGTTTGGACAAGTTCCTGGAGGAAAGGTCCATAAACCATTATTAAGAAGGGACCCAGGATATCAGTGCTTGACCCAGTACAAACATTGCGGAACCTGTGTCTTATGGGGAAACTGCTAGGTACATATGACCTAGATTGGCCACTGTTGGAAACAGGATACTGGGCTTGATGGACCTTGGTCTGACCCAGTATGGCATATCTTATGTTCTTATGTTTTTATGTAGTGGCTAGGTGGCCACCAGGTCTACCTACCCTAGATGTCAGCCCCCCAAAGTGAGGGCACAAGGTGTCCCCTGGGGTGCCTGCACAGAACAGTGGGAAGGGAAGCCCAGACACTGTGGGGTCCCCAGCAGCATTCATATGGTATGCCCTGGGGGGGGGAGGGTATGTGACCCTCAGTGTGCATGTGTCCATACATCATCAGGTAAGGTCTGGCAGCCATCTGTTGAGGTCTGTGGGTACTGTGAGGTGACCTAGTTAAGGGGTGCTACCAGAATGCTGGGAACAGCAGAGGTGACTGGCACATCAGAAGGCTGTGCAGATCATTGGGGTGACTGCTGGACCATAGGTGGTGTACATCAGTGAGGGAGTGGAAACATATATAGACCTGTCTGGGTGGCCAGGGTACAGATAGGTGCCCTAGTGGTGAGTTTGTGGTGGTATGTGTAGGAACTTGGTATGTCAGTGGGACATGACAGGCAGGTCATGAGTGACAGTTGGATATATGTTGCACTGGAGAGGGTTGGGCAGTGTTGTGGGAAGGTTGATATATTGGCAGGACGGGAAAGGATGGGGGTACTGGGGTGGCAGAGGTTATGGGTGTGGGGATCCATTATGTGGTCATAGCTATGTTCTGTTTGAGGCAGCAATAACACATCCCAGCAGCAATGGGAGGCAGCCAGGTAAGGACCATAGGATGCACACATATGGCGAGATAGGACAGGGTGACAACAGCACAGTGCAGTCACCCAGAGCCATATAAAGGGGTGTGTGCACATGGAAAATGCGTGCTATGGGGGCTAGCCTGGACACAGGGCACCCCTAGGACACAGCAACTAGGCTTGTGCATACAGCAGAGGTTTACCAACACATACATGCCTGATGGGGCAATGGGTGGGTGCAGATGAGGCACATGTGGACCCAAAGTCCTCATGGCCCACATGGTCCCTGTCTGCCATCCTGTATTTCAGCTGGGGATGTGACAGGGACTGTTATGTGGCTGGTGTTTCCAATGACCAGGAGCAGCACTATTGGTATGGGCCTTTGCTACCAGGCACCTGCTGGCAAAATGTGGCCTCTATATTCATGATCCAGTGTCATTCAGATGTGTGTGTGATGTTAACCCTGGGAAGGGTGTGCTGCCATACAGTACGTCTGCTGTGCCATCGCCATCTCTGCAATGTGCATTTGTTGCATGACCACAGCAGCTATGCACATGTTGCATGACCATATAGCTATATATGTGGACTAGAGGATGGCTGACAGGTCCATATGATGCATCTGAGTCAACATGTCAGCCCCTGCATGTTTATGTGTACCCCTATGTGATCTGAACTGTGCCCCATTCCCCCACCCCAGGTGTGCTAGCACATACATGGGTAAATGTGCAGGGAATATCCTGTTTGGTGCACGGTGCATGCACAAATGCCTGCTGATGCAGTCCAACAGGGTAATTTGGCTATGGCCATTAAATCACACCTGCTGTTGTGTCACACACATGCTACATTACTCACCATCTGCAGATGGTGTCATGTCCTCCTGCAGCCACTGGAGATATTCTGGCCACCTCCGGCACATTGCCCGACTCTTTCTGCAGATCCTCCACCTGGGGGAACAGGGATAGATGCCATTTGTGGTGTTGCAAACATACCAGTAGCAACACTACAGCAGATCGCTCATGGGTAAGTGTTTTGTCACAGTATTCTGGTTCCAGGCTGCAGCTAGCTGGGCCCTTTAAGGTTGCACATTACTACCCCCTTCACGGCCACACATCCATCACTGCTGGGCAGAATCTCCATGTCATCACACAGGCATATCATGGAAATGCCCATGTTGCCACATTTGTGCACCTGCCTTGGGTCCTACCTTTGTACTGCTTGCTGTCTTGTCACAGATCACTGTGAGGGTGTCACATGGCACATGATGTGGGCCATGTGGCCAGTCTGAGAGGTTATGTGCCATACTTGGCCCACACCATTGCTCTCACACCTCGGCCATGTCTCACAGCATCTTTCCAAAGCATCGTGTGCACATGTTTGTGCTGTTTACACAGACTGACCTTACGTGTTCTGTGACAGATGTCCATGGCCACTACCTGTTTCAACCCTGTGTTTGTGTTCTGATGTGAGGTAGCACTGTTCTCCATTTTTTGGGATTAGGTAGATGGATGGTTTTTGGTATTTCGCAGTGCTGTGTGTCATTCTGGCAGAATGGACTACTAAATGTGGGTACATGTTTGCACTGTCAGCATATGCATGTGGATACAGGTTGGCATTCCAGATATGATATGGCTGATAGCTACACCTGACAGATGTTGGTGCATTTGGGGACAGGGCTGATGATCATAGCTGGTGAGTTACAGCCTGTGGCTAAATCTGATCAGTGTTGTCGCACTGTGTTGTGGGTCACTATCTGCACATGTAGTCAGTCATCTGCTCATGGTCCGGTTTGGTTGAGGTTTTACGGAGATGCCTGCACAGTTCCTTGTCAGGCTATTCCTCCTCTCAGGATTTGACCTTTGGTGTTTGTCTATATACAACCTGCGGTGTGATTGCTGGATCATTTTGATACCCCTGATTGGCCCCAGTAGTATTGGCCAGATCTCAGCAAAGCCTATGCTACAGTTCCTCATAGGGGGCTTATTAGTATGTAAACATCTTGGGGATGGGTCCCATGATGGTGAACGGGATCACAAATGGGTTGACTGACAGATGACAGAGGATGATGGTAGACGGAACTCACTTGGATGAAAGGGTGGTGATTAAGTGGTGTGCCCCAGAGTAAGGTCCTGAGACCTGTATCATTCTATGAATGTGTGAGTGATATTGCTCAAGGACTGCATGGACATGTTTGTCCTCTTGCAGAGGACACATAGATGTCAGACAGAGTGGACCCCCTGAGGGAGTAGATAACATGAGGAGAGATAAGCAAAAGCTGGCAGAATGGTGTAATGCTTGGCAGTTCCAATTTAATGAAAAGAGGTGCACTGTCAGGCACTAGGAGGCAGAACTACAAGGGAAATGTATGCGATGGGGGTGAAAGGTTGGTATGCATGGACCAGAGGACGTACCTCAGATAGTTTCTGAAGAATTGAAGGTGGCAAAACAGCGTGAAAAGGTGATGGCAAGAGTCAGAAGCATGCTAGGTTGCATACAGGGAGTTGTTACCAGTAGAAAGGAAGAGGTACTAATGGCACTGTACAATTTGCTGGCAAGGCATCACTTGGAATATTGTGTTCATTTTTGCAGACTATCTTTCACAAAGGTCATGCAAAGGCTGGAAACAGTTCATAGGATGGTAGGCCAAATGATTCGGAGCCTGTATCAGAAGACCTCTGAGAAGGCTCCTAAGGACCCACATATGTACACTCCGGAGGTGAGGAAGGACAGGGGAGATATGATTCAGACGGTCAGAAACCTGAAGAGTGTTGATGTAGAATCAAACCTCCTCCCAGGACATGGGAGCTGTAAAAGTATAGCATGTTAACATGTAGCTGCATGGGTGTAAACCCCAGGCAATGACTGGAAATACCTTTTCAATGAAAGGGTGGTGGATGACTGGAATGGCCTCCGAATGGAGGTGGTGGGGGCAAATACAGTAACAGAACTAAAAATGGCATGTGACTGACCCAGTGGATCCCTTTCTAGCAACAGCATGTAATCAAACATACCATTACCATCTCTTCTATCTCAATAAGTTGGGGTGACATACACAGAGCCGTGGGCACACCCCTGAACCAAGACATGGGGAGGGCTGATCTGCACAGATCAGCAGGTGCACCTACATTTGCCACCTTGTTGGACAGATCAGATGGATCCGACTGGTCTGTATCTGCCATCATCTGCTATGTTGCTATGTTACTATGCTATGGACATTTTGTATGACACATTGGCAGATTACAGTGGAGAACGGTTGCAAGACCACAGATCGCCATCCCTCTTACTATGTCACCCCTAAGTACAGTCTGGACATACAGTTGTGCACAAAAAGAACATATTGCTATGATTAGGTTCCTCCTAGATGCAATGTGTGTCACTTGCTCAGTCACATGAAACCTACATTTGGTTCCATGTAATGACAGGTCCCTGACTCTGCTCCAGTATTATGCAGGCAACATGCTAATCACAGACAAGGTTGTGCAGACATAACTCCAGGATCAATTTGGGAAACCATGTTACAACCTCCTATGATCCAATATTCTGACATTCATTCCAGGCTAACACACTGTAAATAATGTGCCACCGCACAAAGGTGGACCACAGGAGCCACACACCAGGACCCACAAACCTGCCAGGGAGGTCATTGATGAAGATTACGACAAACGGACCATCATTAAAAAACAACAGGCTGCATGGATGCACAGTACAAATGGAGACATTGGTTTGTGAGGGTACTTCAGGACCCACACGCGGCCATCAGCAGCCCTGCGGCAGCTCTCCCCATCCGGGATCGAGCAGCCAGGGCCACCTCTGACTAGCGATTCCTGCCACCACCACCAGCAGCCCAATCGGGGCACAGCAGCCGCTATTTAAACTGAGCCAGCAAGACATTGAGCCATCGGGACCCACACGCGGCCATCAGCAGCCCTGCGGCAGCTCTCCCCATCCAGGATCGAGCAGCCAGGGCCACCTCTGACCAGCGATTCCCGCCGCCACCGCCAGCAGCCCAATCAGGGCACAGCAGCCGCTATTTAAACTGAGCCAGCAAGACATCGAGCCATCGGGACCCACAAGTGGCCATCAGCAGCCCTGCGGCAGCTCTCCCTGTCCGGGATCGAGCAGCCAGGGCCACCTCTGACCAGCGATTCCCGCCGCCACCACCAGCAGCCCGATCGAGGCACAGCAGCCGCTATTTAAACTGAGCCAGCAGGCGCACCCACGCCCGGCGGGCCCGCACCTGAGATCCTTGCCAGAGGGCCCTTTGGCATGGCCCTTAGGCGGAGGCCATCTCGGAGGCCATTCCAAGAGCAAGGAGCAACGAATGATCAAAACCGAGCCCAAATTCAATAAGGAATGAAAACGCAAGTACATTGTGATCTGAATATACAGAGGGAATAATCCACATACGCTCAAGGTGCAAATTAAGTAAAGCCTTAGAAACATTGAGTGCTATGACATCTAGCTATCAGTTTTGTAGTCTTACCGAGCTGCCTGTATCCTTGCCTTTACTTTGCCTATCTAGCCTCATCAGATAGAACATCTATCCAGTGGCTTGCATTAATACCAGATAGATTCATGCACTACCTTACCAATTAGAATAGCTATCTCATTTGTATGTGCGATAATCAGTCCAGTGAATTGTCTACTTAACTACTATATTATTACCAGATAGATGCTTGCATTGCCTTACTAGTAGAATAACTACCTAATTGTATATAGCTGATAATCAATCCAGCGAGCTTGCCTACATATTCACCCGAACCGGCGCCACATAACATATCTGCCTATCTGCACTCGTCTGCAACAAACAGAAGGCCTGTACTAACTACACAAGTGAGGAACATATACAATCTTTACCAATCAGACAGAATACAACTCTAGCCAGCGCACCAGATTACTTGAGAAAACAGACACAGCTATAACACGCTCAGGTAGAGCACTGCCTTCTCACAACTGATAGCACCCCCCACTCTAGAAATATGAGGAGTACTAGAAAGATGCACACATTCATAGCATTAGCCAGTATCTATCTCATCACTGTACTGCCCAGCTGTTCAAATGCCTTCAACCCAGGTCCTAACCAATGTTCCCTCTAATTTTCTGTAGGCTGTGTGCGCATAAAATATCAGCTGTGCAACTTTTGAAGGAAGATTAAATTTTTGTGCGCCACATAATGACACTCGGAGTTATATACTTTAAAATTTGACTACACATCAGAATACAGTATGTATAACACATTGATTTTAATCAAATTAAATGAAAAGAGACGATTACTAAATGAAGGGGAAATTTTCTAGTAATTACAATCACAAATTTTAAATTTTAAGACGTCTGTGTTGTTTTCTATTAGAATCAGAACCGTAATTTTTGTGTGCTCTGTTGTAAAGTATGTGCGCTCGCTCGGTGAGGTGTGTGCGCGCGCACACGCGCACAGCTTAGAGGGAACAGTGGTCCTAACGCTATACCAATACTGCGGAGTAATTGGAAGAGATGGACAGACAAGGCGCACACATCCTCAACAGGTGCCGACCATACACAGCATCCTCACCTACTCCACATTGCCCTCCAACTTACTAAAAGCCCCAGATCAAGGAACACCAGCATCAACGACCATTGAAATGCGCCCTCATCAATGCCAGATCAATTCGTACAAAATGGCCAGTGATCACCGACCTGATAACCCACTACGACCTCGACATCCTGATGATCATGGAGACCTGGTTATCAGACTGCGACAACGTCATTCTCAACCAGATGCTACCCCCCAAGTTCTCGCTCCACACTTGCCATAGAGCCAACCAAAGAGGAGGTGGAGCACTCATCCTCGTGAAAAGTGAACTACAATTTCAACTGAGCAACACCACCAGCACAACCCACCTCAACACGATCTCCATATCAAACAACACCTGCTCAATCAACTTAGTCTACAGAGCACCGACAACCTCACCAGAGGATCTATCAACAATAATCGACCTCGCCTGCAACACAGATAAACCACGATCATCAAGCTGGCTATTAGGCGATTTCAACCTCCCCACTCTACAGGACACCCAAATCACAGCCTTTATTGAAGCACTTGATGACCTTGGATACAGCCAGACAGTCAGAGTACCCACTCATGTGAAGGGAAACATACTGGACTTGATCTTCGCCCCACAAGCGATCACGGATGCAGGCCACGATCTCGCAATATCTATAACGCCGGTACCCTGGTCTGATCACAGCTTGATCAGATTCCAACTACCCTCTCTCCTTAACAATCAGAACACCAACACCATCCCTCCCAAACCACCAGCAAGAAGATTTCGCTCCTTTGACAAAGAAGAAATACTAAAGAAAGTCCTTCCACTCCTGAACATCTCAGATCCTGGTCTAGATGACCTGATTAATACCTGGGACAACACCCTCAAGTCTAGCGCACAACTCCCAGATACGAATAGAAGGACCACGAGCCGTGAACATGTAACATGGTACTCAAATGAACTACATGCATCACTCCTCCACCTGTGTAAGCTCGAGAGACGTTGGCGCCGATCCCGATCCACCGACGCTTATACAGTATACTCTTCATACTTAAAAAAGCATCGCCAAGAAATAGCGGAGAGGAGAAAGCAGTTCCATACAGACCTCCTGAAACGATCAAAAAACAAGCACCATGACTTATTTAACATAGTAAAAACTTTAGCACGAGAACCAACCCCGGAACAAACACACATAATACAACCACAGGACTATGCTGACTACTTACAATCAAAAATGATTCAAAACCCCCAACCCCACTAGACTCTTCCCCCCCACCCAAGCTGCCACACCCATCCCCTCTGTCCAAATTCAACACCATATCACCCAAAGAGATTGAAAATACCATCGCCACCATCAACGCTACCACCGCGCCAAATGATCCCTGTCCAGCGTCCTGGATAAGAGAACTTCCCTGTGAACTAAGCCACTTCCTAAATAAAATCCTAGAACAATCATTCGCAACGGGATCCTTCCCACAGAGCCTAAAACATACCTCCATTAGGCCACTACTGAAGAATAACAAACTGGACCCCCTAAAGGTCGAATCCTACAGACCGAAATCCAGCATTCCACTGTTAGCCAAAATAATTGAAAAGGTAGTTCAACGCCAAATCCAGAAACACATCAATACTGAAGCCCCCCTGGACCCATCCCAACATGGCTTCAGGGAAGCACATGGAGTGGAGACTCTTCTTACCACCCTCTTCAACACCATAATTACAGGAATAGATAACATCCGACAAGGTTTTGTCCTTATATTCATGGACATTGCAGCTGCGTTCTACTCTGTTAGTCATCAAATACTTATTGAACGTCTTGAGGAAAAAAGAATCCATAGCTCAGCACTGAGCTGGTGCAAATCCTACCTGTCCAACAGATGGCAACAAGTGAGGATTGGCACCACAACATCAGACCCATTCCTACAAGAACAGGGTGTACCTCAAGGCTCTTCGCTATCTGCATTAATGTTTAACATTTACATGCAAACCATCTGCGACATGGTTCGATCCTTTAATGTAGCCTGCCTAGCATATGCAGACGATATTCTCCTCTATATGCCTTTTGCAATGGACCAACCTGATTTTACCCCACTGGTAAGCTGTTTCAAAGCAGTTGCGGAGTGGCTCCGCACACAGAACTTATGAATCAATCACAGCAAGACTGACGTACTGTTCATCACAAGGAACCAGGATTTCATACCCCCACTCACACTAAAGGTAAAGGACACAGAACTGACAGCTAAACCCACTATCCGATACCTTGGCGTCACCCTTGACCAACGGCTGGACATGAAAACACACATAAAAAACACAGCACAATCGATATACCATAAAATAAGGACACTTCGTCATTTACGACCACTACTCGATGCTACTGATTTCAGAACAATCTACCAAGCCCTGGTGATGCCACACCTTGATTTTGCAAATGCAATCGTTCATGGGCTTTCACAAACAACCCTAAACCCTCTCCATCTGGCTATGAACACAGCAGCCAGAAGGAATGTCAAGGACAGACCACGTCACACCAATCCTGAAAAAGCTCCACTGGTTACCGATTCAAGCCAGAACCCAATATAAGATCATAACTATGACCTTCAAAGCCCTGAACAACCAGACCCCCACAGCCATCACAGAGCTAATACACACCTCACTCCCCAACAGAATCAGAAGATCCGCAGCAATAAACACCCTCATAGTCCCGAAATAAACAACGAAATACACAAAGACAACATCTAACAGAGCCTTCAGCATCTACGCCCCCAAAGCATGGAATGCCCTCCCTTCAGACATGAGAGTTATCACAAACCTAACACAATTCAGGAAGGCCCTAAAGCACTACCTATTCATAAGATATTTTTTGGTGTAGGCTCTATAGGGAAATATACTCTCCATTGTAAATAACTGTAGGTACTCGACAATGTAAATATCTGTAGACATTTACCCCTGTTATTCCAAGTTTCAATCCCTGTTCAAATGTGAATGCATTGCAGGTAGCCTGCAATGTATATGGTTTTGTTCAATGTATACCGCACTGATGTGAATAGCGCGGTATAGAAGAAATGCTAAATAAATAAGTACTTTGCCCCATTGGATCCACAGACTGGGGCTCTATGGAGGCTCACATATGTATCCCTGCCATTGCACAGGGGGAACTGTAGAACTGTGAGGGACATGCATCTGAGATTTATGCCACAACATGTTGTGGACTCCCACACACATGGATGGAGGGTCTCTGTTCAGATGTGTACTGTGTCATGAGGTAGACAGCACTGAGCCTGGGATAATAAAGGGAAATGAAAAAGAAGAGCTTACCTCACAGCCACATGTGCAGTTGATACATTCACGTTGCAGGGAAGCAAGGAATGGAGAAACAAACTTTCCTCATGGCATTAGTGACGCAGTAGAAATTCAGAGTCCTAATCAGGCTCACCCGAGGGAAGAGTCACGTTATACGTCTAACAAGCAGGGAAATAAAACCAGGTGGGAAATCCCACAAGAGGAGATCAGGGAGATCAGGAAGAGGAGAGAGAAGGAGACAAGGACTCAGGAGCAAACCCAGAGAGACACGCTGTCTTGGAGAAGCAGGGCTGAATGGAAGCAGGCTGTTGAACCCGAGAGGGCTGGGAAAAACAGTGCAAAAGACTTCCAAGCCAGAGGGGTCCTCGTGCCGAGGAAAGCAACCAAGCAGGCAGAGAGCAAAAGTCACACCCAGGAAAGCTCACTGAAACCAGGAAGTGATTTCAGCTCAGCTAAGCCTAGTGTCTGGTACTCACGGAGAAAGGCAGTTTGCACCCCAGAGAAGAAGCTTTGGCTAACGGAGGAAGGGCTGGAAACAATCTTCACCCAGAAGAAAGATAAGTACCCTGTCTTCTATGGAGGGAAAGAAGTGGGTCCTTTTGTAAGAAGCCAAGCTTACAGGGTGATAGAAAACCCCTATTGGAATAGGTGTTGGGAAGAAGCCCCAAGCACAGCTCCTTATGTCTCTGAATGCACAAAGCAGTCTCCTCTCCTAGAAGCTGAGGTCTCCCGAGGGCAAGGTTCTGAAAACAGTAATACAGAAACATGGTGCCCATATACAGGACCAGGTTCTGAGGTTATGCAGTGGGAAAGTTCAAACCCAGAGGTCATTCCAGAACCGATGGAGTGTGCTTTATGCATTTTGGATGAGATAGAATCTCTTTGTTAAAAAGAAGCAAGAAGAAGCATCAGTATCATGTGCAAAAACTTTTATTTATCTGTGAAGCAACAGTTTATTTGTGTTATCCTCGTTTGATGTATTCAGAAGGCCATCCTCAAGGGAAGGGGAATAAAGCCCAGCTTTAATTTACACTTTGGACACGACTACAGAGTATTCCTTTAACAACCCAGGCTATACCCCATGTCTAGGCGGGCGCCTAAGGCGGGTATAGTCTCACAAATGGCGCAGTTGGCAGGATTCCTGAAAAGAAGGATACCGTGTGAGCACAGAGGAGTCACCAGCACCGGAAAACAGGACCGGGACTGCAGTGGACCACGCCCAGAGGACTCCAGGATCTGGAAAGGCAAAGAATTTTCTCAAAGCCAGAATCACCACCTGACTCAGGTAAAGGTATCTGGGTACAGCCAGGGTGGGATTCTGTGAGGAGAAATAAGGGGGACTAAAAACCCCAGCTTAACTGCATTTAGGAAAAAAAGGTGCCGCACTTGGTGTGGGTTTTTTTTTCTTCCTTACTGTTGCAGGCCTGCCATCATGGAGACTCCACAGGAGACGCTGTGTTGGATTGGGCTACAATTTGAAAAACAATGGGAGCTGGCCCAGCAGTGTCAGGAGCAAGCGTTAGCAGCCATGCAGGCGCAGCAGAAGCCGCTGACAGACTTGGTGCAGGCTTTGCTACAGGAGCGGCTGACAGACAAGATGCCTGAAGGACACTACTGTGGGGTAGGCCCACAAACTTGTGGGGTCTTATCTTTTGGACAATGGTCCGGCAAAGACCATATTGATGACTTTCTCGAGGCCTTTGAGCGGGTAGCTCGGGGTGCAGGTTGGCCCGAGAAGCAGTGGGCTGTCCGGTTAGCCACCTCCCTGACGGGAGAAGCCTTGGCAGCTTATAAAGCTATGCCCGCCGCCCAGGCAACTGAGTACAAAGATGTAAAAGCAGCCATAGAGACAGGCTAGGCCTGTTGCCTATGGTGTATCGCCGGATGCTAAGGGCGACAAAAATCCAGCCGGGTGAAACTCCTAAGGCACTAGGCCAATGGATACGTAGCCTGGTGTGGAAGTGGATTACGCCAGAAGAGAGGACAATAGAGAGTATTCTTGATATCTAGTGTTGGAGCAATTTTCTGAGGCTGTGCCAGGTGAAGTCAGGGCATTCCTCACTCTCCAGAATTGCCGGACTTCAGACGAGGCTGCTCTCTTAACCGAAAGGTTCATGGAGGCTCGGATAGCCCATAAACCTCACGGAGGAGCTAGCGACTCGTATGGGGTGGCAAATTTCAGCAGAGTAATGAAAGACCCAATGTCATGTATACCAGATACAACAGTGAAGCAACAGTTTATTGTGTTATCCTCGTTTGATGTATTCAGAAGGCCATCCTCAAGGGAAGGGGGAATAAAGCTCAGCTTTAATTTACACTTTGGACACGACTACAGAGTATTCCTTTAACAACCCAGGCTATAGCCCATGTCTAGGCGGGCGCCTAAGGCGGGTATAGTCTCACAACTGTCAGGGGTATAGTTGACCTCCAGCATGGTCATGCATATCCCCCATGTGCAACACTGAGTCCACATGTCCCATACAACATTCTGACAGTGCAACATGGTGGTGTGAACTGCATGTTGTGAGGATGTTTCTCATCAGCATGGATGGGCAAATGGATCAGGATTGGGGGAACACAGGCTGCCACTACATAGGTGACCCTACAATGCCTTGCCAACATATTCATCTCCTTGGTTTCTGTCCTGTTTTGTCACATTACATACAACCTTGCATGAAAAAGGAGGTTTATTAGGATGTTAGGTAGTGGACCTGACAATATGGTTTGGAATGGTGAGATGACAAGACAATAAATACATTGCATATTTCTAAAAAATAAGGTAGCGGGTGAACAGTTATTTGTGGATATGTATTCATCCCTTTTGCTATGTGAACCCTAAGTAAGATCTGGTCTACTCAGTTAGCCTCAGAGATCTTATAAGTCAGTGATTAGGATCCAGCTGTGTGCAAGCAGTGTCACAGGAACTGTCATATGATGCCTGTATACATGTACCTGTTCTGATAGGCCCCTGATGCAGGCAGGGCCGGCCCGTCCATTGAGCAAGAATGTTCTTTGCACAGGGCCCCGCGTTTCAGGGGGCCCCGCGCAAAGAACATTCTGTTGTTTTTTTTTAAATTATATTTTTAAAAAAAAAAGCTGTCTCTGGCTGCTGCCGCGGCCTCCACGGCAAAATGGAGTGTCCCGCAGGGCCCCCTCTCCTCGCTGAGCCTCTCTGCAAGGGCTTTCAGATTCGCGAAGGGAGTGTCTCCCTCGCGTCTCTGTTAAGCCCGCAGGGGCTAATGGGAAATTTCCCATCTGCCCCTTTAGACGTGAGGGGCTGATGGGAAATTTCCCATTAGCCCCTGCAAGCTAAACAGAGACGCGAGGGAGATACTCTCCCTTCGCGAATCTGAAAGCCCTTGCAGAGAGGCTCAGCGAGGAGAGGGGGCCCCGCGGGACACTCCATTCTGCCGCTGCCGCAGCGGCAGCAGCAGCAGCCAGAGCCAGGTTTTTTTTTTTAATTTTAAATTTGCCATAAGCCGATGGGGGGGGGCTGTTAAGCCTGGTGCGGGGCTGGGCTGGGCTGGGGGGTGTGAAGACTGGGGCTGGGCTGGGCTGGGCTGGGCTGGGCTGGGGGTGTTAAGACTGGTGCTGGGCTGGGCTGGGGGGGGGGTGTTTAAGACTGGTGCTGGGCTGGGCTGGGCTGGGCTGGGTTGGGGGGTGTTAAGACTGGTAATGGGCTGGGCTGGGCTGGGGGGTGTTAAGACTGGTGCTGGGCTGGGCTGGGGGGGTGTTAAGACTGGTACTGGGCTGGGCTGGGCTGGGCTGGGGGGTGTTAAGACTGGTGCTGGGCTGGGCTGGGCTGGGCTGGGCTGGGCTGGGGGGGTGTTAAGACTGGTCCTGGGCTGGGCTGGGCTGGGCTGGGGGGTGTTAAGACTGGTGCTGGGCTGGGCTGGGCTGGGGGTGTGTTAAGACTGGTGCTGGGCTCGGCTGGGTTGGGGGGGTGTTAAGACTGGTAATGGGCTGGGCTGGGCTGGGATGGGATGTGGGCGTGTAAAGACTGGTGAGGCCCTGGGCTGGGCGGGGTTGGGGGGGGTGTTAAGACTGGTAATGGGCTGGGCTGGACAGGGCTGGGCACAGGGTGTGTTAACACTGCAAATATGCAGGGCGGGTTAAGACTGGTAATGGGCTGCGGGCGGGGGGGTGTTTAGACTGGTAATGGGCTGCGGGCGGGGGGGGGGTTAAGACTGGGAATGGGCTGCGGGGGGGGGTTATGGCTGGGCTTGGCTGGGCGGGGGGGGTAAGTCTGGGGCGGGGGGGGGCTGGGGGGGGTGTGAAGACTGGTGCGGGGCTGGGCTGGGCTGGGCTGGGTTGGGGGGGTGTTAAGACTGGTAATGGGCTAGGCTGGGCTGGGCTGGGCTGGGGGGGGGTGTTAAGGCTGGGCTGGGCTGGCTGGGCTGGGCTGGGGAGGTGTTAAGACTGGTAATGGGCTGGGCTGGGCTGGGCTGGGGGTGTTAAGACTGGTGCTGGCTGGGCTGGCTGGGCTGGGCTGGGGGGGTGTTAAGACTGGGGCTGGGCTGGGCTGGGCTGGGTTGGGGGGGTGTTATGACTGGTAATGGGCTGGGCGGGGCTGGGGGGTGTTAAGACTGGTAATGGGCTGGGCTGGGCTGGGCTGGGGGGTGTTAAGACTGGTGCTGGGCTGGGCTGGGCTGGGCTGGGGGGTGTTAAGTCTGGGGCTGGGCTGGGTTGGGGGGGTGTTAAGACTGGTAATGGGCTGGGCTGGGCTGGGGGGTGTTAAGACTGGTAATGGGCTGCGGGGGGGGGGGGTTAAGACTGGTAATGGGCTGTGGGCTGATGGGGGCTGTCTGGAAATGGGGTGATGGGGGGGTTAAGACTGGTAATGGGCTGGGGGGGGTTAAGACTGATAATGGGCTGCGGGGGAGCTAGGACAGATAATGGGCTAGGGGGGCTAGGACTGGTAATGGGCTGTGGGCTGATGGGGGTTAGGACTGGTAATGGGCTGTGGGCTGATGGGGGCTGTCTGGAAATGGGGTGATGGGGGGTTAGGACTGGTAATGGGCTGGGGGGGTTAAGACTGGTAATGGGCTGTGGGCTGATGGGGGCTGTCTGGAAATGGGGTGATGGGGGGTTAGGACTGGTAATGGGCTATGGGGGGGTTAAGACTGATAATGGGCTCTGGGGGGCTAGGACAGGAAATGGGCTGAGGGGGAGGGGTTAGGACTGGTAATGGGCCGTGAGCTGTTGGAGGGGTTAGGACTGGTAATGGGCGATGGGGGGAGGGTTAAGACTGGTAATGGGCTGTGGGCTGATGGGGGCTGTCTGGAAATGGGTGATGGGGGGTTAGGGCTGGTAATGGGCTGGGGGGGGTTAAGACTGGTAATGGGCTGTGGGCTGATGGGGGCTGTCTGGAAATGGGGTGATGGGGGGGTTAGGACTGGTAATGGGCTATGGGGGATTAGGACTGATAATGGGCTATGGGGGGGGGCTAGGATAGGACATGGGCTGATGGGGAGGGTTAGGACTTGAGGTGGGCTGATGTGGTTAGGACTGGTAATGGGCTGTGGGCTGATGGGGGGGTTAGGACTGGCAGTGGGCTATGTGGGGCTGACTGGAAATGGGCTGATGGGGTTAAGACTGGAAGTGGGCTGATGGGGGGTTAGGACTGGTAATGGGTTATAGGGGGGGCTTAAACTGAAAATGGGGTGATGGGGGTTAGGACTGGAAGTGGGATGATGGGGGGCTAGGACTGGTACTGGAAATAGGCTGTTGGGGGGGCTTGATTGAAATGGACTCATGGAGGGGCTAGAACTGGAAGTAGGCTCATCGGGGGGCTTGGACTGGAATTGGGCTGAGTGGAGGGGAGCTAGGATTTGACATGGGCTGATGGTGGGGCTAGGAAATGACTAGAAATGGGCTGCTGGGGAGCTAGGATTGGAAATGAGCTGATGAAGGGACTCAGACTGAAAATGGATGGGGGAGCTAGGACCAGAAATGGGTTGATGGGGGGCTAGGACTGGAAATGGGCTGATGCAGGGACTAGAAGGGAATGGATGCTGGGTGAGACTGGAACTAGAAGGGAGCTGATGTTGGGGGAGGATTAGAATGGGATGGGGCTGGGAGAGTAAAATGGAGAGGGACAAATATTTTGTGTGGGAGGGATGAAAAATCTACAATTGGCCAGTTATTGGGAGAGTAAGTGGGGATTGAGGATGGAGGGGTAAAATTTGTGTGGATGAAATAGGAATGAGGAAAGAGCAAAAGGAGAAAGATTAGTATGTTAAAGCAGATGTAGAGAGAGAGAATGGAAAAAAAAAACTAGAAGAGAGAAGAAAGAACAAATGGACAGCAGACGATGGAGAGTTAGCAGAAAACATGAAGAAACCAGAAGAAAGTGGCTGGAGCAATTGCAACTGAAAAAAAATGCACAAAAGGTAGAAAGATATCTCTTTATTTTGAATTTATTAACTGGAATATGAAAGCTCTGGGAAATGTGCATCATTAACGTCTGCGCTTTGTTTGGTACAAGAGGAAATTAATTTATAGTTTTATTTCTACAGTGGTGTTGTACATT
Source organism: Ichthyophis bannanicus (assembly GCA_033557465.1). Taxonomy (NCBI): domain Eukaryota; kingdom Metazoa; phylum Chordata; class Amphibia; order Gymnophiona; family Ichthyophiidae; genus Ichthyophis; species Ichthyophis bannanicus. The sequence goes on from CM066032.1 coordinate 649,589,374, forward strand.
CCAAGTTTGGCTTTTGGGGTTCCCAGTTTAATTATTGCCTTCCTGTTTCTAAATTGTGATTCCTTGTTTGATGATGGTCTATGTTCTGCATGTGTAACTGAGCTGAGGTATTCTGTTTATGTAATTCCTATTTGACATTGCCACTTGTTCTCTTTCCCCAGTATTCTCTGAAATGTATTGGTTTAATATTTGCAGTGTTGCCTTTTGATAGGTAGGGTATGGTGCTTTGTGAGTCCTGGTAATGCTGTCAGGATATGGCGGGTTTGCTATGGGTTCTAAATGGGCAGCGTTTGTAGTAGTTCCTAATGTGCCTGGCGGTTGGCACTGGATTATAGTAATGTAGAAATCTTTTAGTCTTTCTTTATCCATACCCTCATTAAGAGACATGTTTACTAAAAGTTAGTGTATGGTAACATTATGCAAATATTTATGCAAATAAGGCCACTTATGCAAATGAGGCCCTGCACCGAGTCTCCGCACATGGCCCCGCACCCCCCTTGGGCCGCCCCTGGATGCAGGCATACCACAGAACAGGCAACATGAAAACCACTGAGCGCTCCAAATAGGTCAGAGACAAGGCTGTGGAGATGTATTGATTAGGTTTGCACTATTGAACAATATCCTAGAACCAACATTTTTCACAGCGCACCATTACATCCATTCTGGCAAGATAGAATGAATATGGCACCACTACATACCTGACAGGAGGGGACCACCCACCAAAACACACAGACCAGGCAAATAAGGCATTAATCAGAGGTGGTACAGACACACCAATAATAACACTGCAGGAGCTGTACAGATCATCAGTGGGGATGGGAGTATCTATCCACAGGACCCCTTTAAGCCATACAATCCACAGAGTGAGGCTTTATGGAAGAGTGCCCATTAAAAAAGGCACTGTTTAGAGAGAGACAAGAAAACACATTTGAAGTTTTCACGACAGCATGTGGCACCGCCCTCCCCAAACATATGGAAGAAGGTTCTCTGGTCAGATGCGATGAGATTTGCACTTTTTGACCATCATAGGAAACGCCATGTGCGGCGCAAACTCACCATCCCGAGAACACCATTCCCACAGTGACACATGGTGGTGGCAGCAACATGCTGTGGGTATGATTTTCATTGGCAGGTACATGAAAACTGGTTAGGACAGAGGGAACGATAGATGCCACTACATACTGGGAAATTCTCCGGACACCCTACTGTAGTCTGCCTGAGTTTGAGACTAGAATGACAGTCTACCTTCCAGCACGACAATGACCCTAAACATACTACTAGAGCTACACTGGGGTTGTTTAAGGGGAAACATATAAATGTCTTGGAGTGGCCTAGTCACAGAGCAGACCTCGATCGAATTGAGAATCCATGGCATTAACTGACAATTGCTGAACACCAAGGCACCACATCACACTTGAGGGTGTTTGATCAGTTTAGGCTTCGGGAATGGCTGGAGGTCCCAGTGACTAGATGTGCTAGGCTAATGTGGACGTACCCCCAGGAGACATGCAGCTGAAATTACAGTAACAGGTGGCTCTACAACTCCTGACTTTGGAGGGCGTGTACATATGCACAGTCCTGCATCCATGTTTTTTTTGGGTCATGATTATTGTTTGTGTCACAATAAAGGATGTTTTGTACCTTCAGAGTGGTAGGCATGTTGTGTATATCACGTGGTGCTAACCCCCAAAACTCCATTTTAATTCCAGGTTGTAAGGTGACAAGACAGGACAGAGACAGCAGGGATGCATACATTTGCAATGCACTGTATTTGTCACTAACCTGTCTCACCCTGCCTGAGGGTTGTGAGTGGGACTGAGGGTCACCTTCCAAAGATACAGTGATCCTACACATACATTTCATATCACTTCAATGTGAAATTGTACATAACTTCCTATGGCCTGGGCCAAGCCACAACTGTTCTCCACATACAACACACTGCCATGGGCTGCAGAATTCTGTACCCCGATGAAAGTTACTTTACTTTCATGAGTTGCAACACTCTTGCCCCAGGGTCGGTCTGAAAATTCCAGAGGCTGGATGTGGTGGGCTGATGGAGACATACACCAATAGACTAGCATATTTTACAGACTCATCCTTGCTTTTCAGACAAGCAGCTTGTCATTGCCCAATTTAGCTGACACTTGTTTCTTCTTTTCTGCCAGATTCCATAAATACCGCTTATCAGACTGTGGGACGCTTTAGATGTGGCAGCTGTTCTGTTTGTTATCATGCTGTGGTGTTAAATAACTTTTTTGAGCTCCCTAATACCAAAAGAAATATAAGTTACAATACCGGATGGGTCCTCAATAAAGGCTTTTAAGTTTTCTTCCAGTGTGGCCTGGTTCTTCTTCTCAACCTGGTTCTTGGCAGGAAAAAGGCACCTTTGCCAGCAGCAGATGAGCCTGCCAAGAAGCTCCAAATCAGCCTTGGAGAAGCTTGGCTTACGCAAACGGGCAACCAAATCCAACGTCGTGACACAGTCATCAGGGCACCATCCGTGGCCGCCAATGTTACTAGGTCATACATGGCATCAGTAAAGAAGGTCGCAACTGACTCCCAAAGAGGGGTAGAAACATCTGGCAGAAGAGACTAAATCCACCGAAGCAGGGCTCAAGACATCAGGCCTACAACTACTGCAATTGAAGAATAGAAGTCACTGCAGTCTCATGGTATTATTGGAGGATGTCATGGGCTTGCAGCATTTTCATAGTGTGCCCTATGGTGGGTTGCATCAAGGAGCCTTACTGTTCTGTGTGGGCGCCTAACCTCTCTTCATGGCGCCTTACTTTTCCAGCCAGCGCAAGGTGCTTACAGGGCCATGGCGTCAAGTCCTGAACCTATGCGATTTTCGCGTATGGGTTTCCCATATTGCACTGTCTTTTTCAGTGCTGTGTCATGGCTAGTGAGATGACTGCATTTCCCTGGACACATTAATAATAATTACAGATCTGCAGGTCTTTTCTTAGGGGGCAATGGAGGCCAATGATGTGCCTTATGTCACAGGGAGTGTTAGTGGGGATTGAACCCTTGATGAGCTGTATGCTAGGTAGTTACCCCTAACCACTGGGCTACCCACTCCACACTGTATGCATCTGTATAGCTACTGTGATGGAGCTGAAGCCATTGAAGCGATGGATGTAGAAAAAAACTCTCTTTCTTATGAAGCAACTGAGTTACAGAGGGTGCAATTACCTAGAAGTGCAGCTAGAGGGAGCAGGCACAAGGCTGCAGAAGTTAAGCTGACACACCCAGGTTGTAGCAATGCAGTAGCTAATCAAAGGCACCTGAGCAGAAAGCCAGGAAACTCAGTTGGGGAACGCCTTTTTAAGCAGTGCTCACAAGGAAGCAGACAGAGAGGATCTAAGAAGGAACTCGAGGGAGGACCTTTGAGAGAGAGAGAGAAAGGATCTATGAAGGAAGGACCTGAGGAAGGAACCTCGTACACTGCAAGGCAGAGAAGCTTGGATACATGGAAAAGCAGAGCTAAGTTCCAGGGAGAACAAGCCCAGCTTAGAAAGCTCCAGAAGCCAGTCTTCAAGGAAGACGGTGACAAAGAGAGAGTCTCTGGTGGAGAGAACACCAGCAGTAAACGCTACAGAGATCCAAGGTACAGTGATACTTCCTTTATTAAATGGATGCCAGGTCCTAGGAAAGCTGATAACCTAAAAAGCCATTCTGAGAAGAAACAAAGCTGGAGGAAGTTTTGCAACCCTGTACAGAGAGGTATAGGGAAAAGCCTTAACAGTTATTTGCTAAACCCAGGCCAGCAAGGCTGGAAAGTGGGGGAAAGAAATACTGAACTGCAACCTGTGTTAACCAGGGAAAGCTCAGGATTAGAAGACACCACGTGTGAGCTAGAACCCATGCAAATTGAGTTTGCAGAACCAGAACTGTTGATGCTTGAACCAATGGACTGTTCTCTGTGTAGTACCGAGAACCTGGAATCTCTGACCGAGATATAACAGCAGCACATGTTTTAAAGTATCTTTTGCTTCTGTTAAAACTGAAGGAAGAAATTTTGTCTTGTTTTTCTTGCTGTTTGAGAAACTTGCTTGGATACAGAGAACTGTGAAGCATTCGGAACAGTTGCTGACCTTTTGTAAATATTCTTGGCACAAACCTGAAGTAAGGTAAATTCTACTTTGTTTCCTGAAGAACCTTTTGCGTAACAAGGGAATAAAAAACCTTTTTGTTTCACCCTGCTCAAGGCTCACACATCTATTTTCTTGGTGAATCTCTCCACCAAACCGTTTGATTGTGGATGGTAGGCTGAGGTTTTCACGTGATAAATGCCAAAGGCATCCCAGACCTGGGCCAAATATTTGGATACAAAATTGGACCCTCGGTCAGTCAACACCTCTCTTGGGAATCCCACTTCGCAAAACAATTTTACTAGCTCTAAAGCTATTGTTTTTGCAGAAACATTCCTCAATGGTATGGCCCAGGGAAACCTTGTTGCCTGATCTACCATAACTAGGATGTATTGGAAACCTCGGGGCGTTTTGACTAATGGGCCTACAATATCCATAGCAATGCGACCAATTGGGTCTGTGATAATTGGCATGGGAATCAAAGGCACCACCGGTGGGTGAGCCGCTGTAACTCGCTGACACGCTGGACATGCAGCACAAAACTGGGCAGTTTCTTTGAAAATACCTGGCCAGTAAAAACGCATAAGTATTTGATCCAGCGTTCCTTGCATCCCTTTATGACCTCCAACTGGATGATCATGTGCTAATCTAAGTACTAGCCCTTTAAAAGTTGTGGGTACCACCAATTGTTTACGAATGGTTCCATTTCTGGGGTCCTGACTCTCTCTATATAATATTTCATTATCTAGTCCAGGGGTCTCAAACACGCGGCCCGCGAGAGACCTTTGTGCGGCCCGCGATACACAGGGGAAAAAAAAAACCCCCGGCTTCTGCTGCCGCTGCCATGGCAGCAGCAGAATCAACTGTCCCGCGGCCCCTTCCCATCTGCCCGGCAATAGCAGCAATACCGCATGTCCCGCGGCCCCCCCCCCCCCGAATCCCTTCCTGCTTGCCTGTCAGTTCTTCTCTGCTTCGGCTGTCAGAGCCGCGAAGGGAGAGCTTCTCCCTCGCGACTCTGTTAAGCTCGCCGGGGCAGATGGGAAATTTCCCATAAGCCCCAGCGGGCTTAACAGAGTCACGAGGGAGAAGCTCTCCCTTCGCGGCTCTGAAAGCCGAAGCAGAGAAGAACTGACAGGCAAGGGGGAGGAGGAGGGGGGGGAGGAGGCCGCGGGACATGCGGTATTGCTGCTACCGCCGCGGCAGCGGCAGGAGCAGCAGCCAGCTGTTTTCTAAAGTTTAAGTTTCCCGGGGGGGGAGCAGGATTGATGTGGGCTGCTGGGGGGGGAGCAGGATTGATGTGGGCTGCTGGGGGGGGAGCAGGACTTGATGTGGGCTGCTGGGGGGGGAGCAGGACTTGATGTGGGCTGCTGGGGGGGAGAAGGATTGATGTGGGCTGCTGGGGGGGGGAGCAGGACTTGATGTGGGCTGCTGGGGGGGGGAGCAGGATTGATGTGGGCTGCTGGGGGGGAGCAGGACTTGATGTGGGCTGCTGGGGGGGTAGGACTGGAAATGGGGTGATGGGGGGATAGTACTGGTAATGGACAGATGGGGGTTAGGACTGGAGGTGGTCTGATTGGGGGGCTAAGAATGAAGATGGGGCGATGGAAGGGTTAGGCCTGGAAGTGGGCTGTTGGAGGGCTTAGGACCGATAATGGGCTATGGGGGGGTGGGGCTAGAACTGGTAATGGACTGGGGGGGGGTGCTATGACTGGAAATGGGCCGAGTAGAAGGGGGAGCTTGAGCTGCAAATAGCTGATGGGGACAGGGTCTTGGAATGGTAATGGGCTGAGTGGAAGGGGGCTTGGAATGGAAATGGGCTGATGGGGAGGGGGGCTTGGAAAGGAAATGGGCTGTGAGGGGAGGGAGCTAGGACTGGAAATGGGCTGATGATGCGGGGACTAGAAGGGATCGGATGCTGGTAGGGGCAGGAGCTAGAAGGTAGTTGATGTTGGGGGACGATTAGAATGGGATGGGGCTGGGAGAGTGAAATGGAGAGGGGAAATATATTTTGTGTGGGAGGGAAGAAAAATCTACAATTGGCCGGGTATTGGGAGAGTAAGTGGGGATTGAGGATGGAGGGGTAAAATTTGAGTGGATGAAATAGGAATGAGGAAAGAGCAAAAGGAGAATGATTAGTATGTTAAAGCAGATGTAGAGAGAATGGAAAAAAACTGGGAAAGAAGAAAGGACAAATGGACAGCAGACGATGGAGAGTTAGCAGAAGACACAAAGAAACCAGAAGAAAGTGGCTGGAACAATTGCAACTGAAAAAAAAATGCACAAAAGGTAGAAAAATATCTCTTTATTTTGAATTTATTAACTGAAATATGTCAGCTCTTGGAAATGTGCATCTTTAACGTCTGCACTTTATTTAATACAAGAGGAAATCAATGTATAGTTTATTTCTACAGTGTTGTACATTCTAAGTTTGGCTTTTGGGGTTCCCAGTTTAATTGTCTTCCTGTTTCTAAATTGTGATTCCTTGTTTGGTGATGGTGTATGTTCTGCATGTGTAACTGAGCTGAGGTATTCTGTTTATGTAATTCCTATTTGACATTGCCACTTGTTCTCTTTCCCGAGTAGGTCATGTATTGTTATTCTCTGAAATGTGTTGATTTAATATTTGCAGTGTTGCCTTTTGATAGTTAGGGTATGGTGCTTTGTGAGTCCTGGTAGTGCTGTTAGGACATGGCAGGTTTGCTATGGGTTCTAAATGAGCAGTGTTTCTAGTAGTTCCTAATGTGCCTGGCAGTTGGCACTGGTTTATAGTAATGTAGAAATCTTTTAGTCTTTCTTTATCCATACACTCATTAAGAGGCATGTTTACTCAAAGTTAGTGTATGGTAACATTATGCAAATATTTATGCAAATGATGCTCTTATGCAAATGATGCCCTTATGGAAATGAGGCCTGCGTCTTGTGCGGCCCCCGGGTTACTCTACAAGTCCTCATTTGGCCCTCAAAGCAATTTGAGTTTGAGACCCCTGATCTAGTCTGAATCTGGGCAACTCCTCCCTGACCTCCTGAGCATACTTAAAAGCTCGGGTGAGAGCTTGATCAGCTTGCTGTTCTTGTGGAAAGTTAGGAAACTTTGCCACTAACTCAGCTGGCACCCAGGGTAAACTTTGACCTGCCAACATGTCAGCCCTACCCTGTGCTCTGCAAAGTCTCTCACGCCGCTTTTGTGCTTTCAACTTTCTTACTTTCCCAGACGGTGGAGTTATTAAATCATCATGAGAGGATAAGTCTCCTAATAACTCTGCCTGCTCCCCCTCCTCCTTCTGGCTCTCTACCTTAGCCTGCGAGCGGGTGGATACAAGGCCCCTCTTATTACCTATAGTTTGGCCTTCTGGAAGCTTAACCATCTTTTTAGCTAGGGACTGAGGACTTCCAAACAAAGGCCCGGGAGCTATTTCCATCAGTCCTTCTCCCTCCTTCTTTCCTAGCCCTTTCACTAGACCTTGCTTAAATCTTGGCCAGTCTCTTCCTAGAACCAAATCAAATGGTAGCCTAGGCACCATTGCTAACAGAACTTCCTCTTGTTTCCCTAGGCACTTAACCATCAGCCTATAGGTGGGATAGGATGTTGCAGCACCATGAATGCATCTGATGTGAACTTGGCTTTCAGGGGTTTTAGGCACAAATCCTTCTTGGGCCTCTATCCTCTTCCAAAGCCTCTTTGACAGCATACTCTGGTCTGCCCCAGAGTCTAACAGAGCATTTGTGGTAATTCCCTGCACATCAACCATCAAAAGAAATCCTTCTTTGGGCTGTTTTAAATCAACACCCATTAAGCTAGTCTGCGTCTGGCATCCCCTTTCTAAATGTCCCCATTTTCCACATTTGAAACATTTCTTTTCACTCCACTGTGTCATCTGGGCTGGCACAGTACAATTATTTTCAGAAACATTTTTAACCATTTTCTTTTCTGATACAGCACAGCTTGTCTCAGCACCAATCTTCAGAGGGCCACCCATTCTATGGCAAGCCTGCGTGGCTTCCAAGAATCTCTCTGCCAGCATGGTTGCCTCTCCAAGATTTTGGCAATTTTGCTGTATAAGCAAAGTGTGCAAATCTTTAGGCACAGCAGACATAAATTGTTCAAGCATAATAATGTCTAATAACATTTCTACCGTCTTTCCCTCAGGCTCCAACCATTTTACAGCCAAACCTCTGATTCTCTGACTCAGAGCCCTGGGTGTTTCACCCACTCTTAATGCAGTAGCTCTAAACATTCGCCTATACTCTGAAATAGACAACCCTAGGCGATCTCTAATAGCAGCCTTTACATCCTTATAATTCAAAGCCTGAGCTGCTGGCATTGCTCTATAAGCTGCAAGCGCCTCTCCAGTTAATGAGGCTGCCAGCCTTACTGCCCACTGGGTCTCTGGCCATGCTAATGCTTGTGCCACTCTCAAAAGACTCTAGAAAATCATCAACATTATCATCTGGAGTTAGCTTCCCAAAACTAAATGCCCCAATTCCCTGATTGAGTCCCACACTGTCCACATGTGGTGTACCAGTATTTACTGCTGGTCTTGCATCTGTTCCACTTTGGTTCTGCAGATTAACTAAGGCTTCCACCAGCTCAAGCACTGGCCTCTGCTGGTCCATTAAGGCTTTCATAGCAGTATCCTGAGCCTGCTGCACTAGCTCCTGTTGCCTGCTAAACTGGGCTGCCATCCAGCTAGGTAGTTCCTTTGGATCCATCTTGATCCCTGCAAGAAAACAAAGAAAACCCCCCCACAGTGCACCACCTTCCAAACAGGTGTTTTCTCCTAATTTCTTTTTCCAATTACCCCTGTGCCTTACTCCCATCCACCACTAGACATGCCCAGGTACTTATTACCTTATGCCAGTGATGAATCCAGCTCTGCACAGGGTCTTTTCCTCCTGGGACAGCTACCTGGATCAGCCACCTCTTCCTCCAAAGTGTAGTTAAGGGAAATCTTTTTTTTCCAGCTTTTAAACTTGAACTTTCTTTTTTTCTTCAGACTTTAGTTGTAATCCTTAGCATGTAAATCCTTTGCGCAAAAGCAATCCGAAAAACTACGCCATCTGTAAACGGGGGCGCTAGGTGAGAATGTCCACAGTCTTGGCAAAGGCAAATATTAATATGACTTGCAAAGGATTGTGGGAAATGTAGTCCATTCATACCAGACTCAACCGTTCACAATAAATTAGTTGTGCTTGCTCGAATGTAAAGCAAAGAAGATATTTTATTTATGGGGTTATTTCTCCCAACACAGATATACTTGGTAGCACATAAAAAGGAATACTTGCTTTCAATATTATACTTAGAAAAACAAATAAGGAAAAACAACAGGTGAACTTGTTAAGCAATCAAATCAAAGCATAAAGACCTGGATGGGAACATAAAGGTCTTTTCTGTAGGCACCTGCTAATATCTTCTTAGCAGTGCTTCAAAGAACAAACAAAATCCCACAAAGTAGGAAAAAAACTGTTCTTTTTCAGGGATAACCTCTTGTATCTTCACACACACTCCGAAGTGTCCCTTCAGAGCTCACTGGCAATTAGGCAAGGCTCAATTGCTAACAATTACCAGCTGAAACCCTCTTGGCTGGTTTACTTTCTATTACGTGGCTCAAATCCTACTCAGAAGCTTTTCTGAGTAGATTAAAGAACAAGTTTATATTTCTTTGTGATGGTTGTTATATTTTGTGACAGCATATTACCACAGAAGTTTAGACAGAGAGCAATCCATGTATTCAACATCTCCCCCTTCTTCAACTATCATAGGTTCCATATCATGGATTGGCACAGAGGAATTTCTCAATGGAGCACTCTCAGGACAATACTTGTTTCCCTGCTGTCTTCCCAGTGAAGAGCTAGGGCATAGATCAGTGTTCATACCTGAGCTTCCATGGCTGTTAGAGTTCCTCTCTAAATATCCTGGCCAGTATGTAGTCCAGTTCTTATGTCCAGCCTTCCAATCAAGATCCCTGGACACTGGATCTCTCTTCACATACCTTCTTGCACTGGTCTTAGGGTCCCTTCCAAGTGCAGCCGTCTCCCTCACAGGTGCCATCCGGGGATTCCTGGCTCTGCAACCCCACTCCTCTGGCTTTCCCCAGTCCAATGGTGTATGCTTGCCTCTGGAATGCCTCCCAGTATACGTACTGCTATGGACTCCTTTAGACCTCCCAAATGCTTTTCTCTTCTTTCTTCCAAAGTGTTTCTTTCTCTCTCTGTCCGTCAGCTCTGGCTTCTGCTGATGATGATGGTCAGGATGATCAAGGTGCTTCTGATCAAGATGATTCTGATCCTCTCGATGATTCTCTGTAGAATAAGCTTTTCTTTTATCCTGCTTAGATGAATGCTCCAACCTAGCACAGCGCAGCTGTGCTGAATCAAGCCCTGCCCTTGGAGATGAGTGCTTGGGGATTACCTCATAGCCCTCCTGATTGAACACACGTTTCCCCACTTCAGCTCTTCTAATGGCTGTTGGAAACCTGGTGCATTCTGGGACTGGTAGTCTTTTATGGAAACATTCTGTTTTATTATTTCTACCAGAACAGACAGGTTGCTTGTTCAGAGTCACTTCACCTCTATTATAGCTCCTTCCTGAACTATGATAAGCTTCCTTATCACAATATACATATCTATGTCCACACACCTCTATATGTACATATCTATATATATGTGTGTGTACCTGTGCATACACATATAGATGCATCTCTGTACAGCTATATATGGTGTGCAGGGTTGGCCCAGTGGTTAGTGCAACTACCTAGTACACAGAGGATCAGGGTTTCAAGTCACATGGTCACCCTGCATGACCCTGACCCTATCATACTACACTCCTTTGCCTTCTATGAAAGGCCTGTGTATACATAAATGTTTATTGTTCACTGTATGTATGTTTATAACTCAACATATCCATTTGTGTCAGGTAGTACCTCTGTGCCTTACCACATCGGTCTATGGTGATTGCCTTTGGGCAGCATATAGTCAATTGCAGACCAGCCTGGACCTCCATGGGGTGCCATGTACACATCTCCCTTCATCCTAGCTGACAGACCATTTTTAGGGACACGCCCCATGGTCCCCTCCTTCCATTCTGCCGTTGGTGCTGCTCTGTGTTCTGCTATTGGTTCATCCCACCAAGGGCCGTACCGAGTGTAAATAGCGCCCTGTGTGACTTGCACATCGGGCGTGTGCCCCCCTCCCCCCCCCCCCCCGCAGCGGGAAAGAAGAGGCACTTGAACTAGCACAGATTGGCCTGGATGTGTCTGCCACAATGGTAGGGTCACTGGCTGAGATGCCATTATGCCCGTCTGCCACGTGCATTGCCTGGGTGGCCACTGTATGTTATGCTGAGATGGCACTCTCACTCTGACCAGAAAGTGACCCTGGCATGGCTATGTATCCACATAGCTCTAGTATAATGTTTGGATCCAGTGATGTAGATAGTTTCTCTCTGGGAATGCTAATCACTGAGTAAATTGTTGGCTGTTAATGCTGAGTATGTCAAGGCAGAGTGCTTGTTGGCAAGCTATGTCCATACCATGCATACTGACCAGCAGACGTACTGTAGTTGGTTTGTGCTTGTCTGACACAGTCCAGTGAAGGGCAGTCTGTCTGCCAGTGCTGTAGTTAATTGATAGTCCTCAATGGTTGGGGCAACAGTGGCTCATAGTCTGCTCACTGGGGTCCTGGCAGGACTGTAGCCACAGGCCCCACACCAACCTGTATACCCCCTCCCCTGCCCTGCAGTCAGGGCCGGATTTACCTATACGCCATGTATGCCATGGCGTAGGGCCCACAGCTGGCAAGGGCCCACAAAAAGCTGCCGCGGCAGCATGGACGTTCCCGCGGCAGCATGGACGGTCCCGAGGGCCCCCCTCTGCCCTGCCGAATCCCCGGATGAGCCCCTCCGTGCCGGCTTTGAGAGGCGCGAAGGGAGAGTGTCTCCCTCGCGTCTCTGTTAAGCCCGCAGGGGCTGATGGGAAATTTGCCATCAGCCACTGCGGGCTTAACAGAGACGCGAGGGAGACACTCTCCCTTTGCGCCTCTCAAAGCCATCGCGGAGGGAGGGATTTGGCAGGGCAGAGGGGGTCCCGCGGGACCGTCCATGCTGCCGCGGCCTTGGTAGCAGCCAGCGGTTTTGCTTTTTTAAAATTTCATTTTACTTGAGCCGATGGGGGGGGGGGGGGGTAGGACTGGAAATGGGCTGAGGGGTTAGGACTGGTAATGGGCACTGGGGAGGGGGTTAAGACTGATAATGGGCTGTGGGCTGATGGGGGCTGTCTGGTAATGGGCTATGGGGGGCTAGGACTGGAAATGGGCTGGGGGGGTTAATACTGGAGGTGGGCTGATGGGGTTAAGACTGATAATGGGCTGTGGGCTGTTGGGGGGCGTTAGAACTGGAAATAGCCTATGAGGGGGGTTAAGACTGATAATGGACTGTGGGCTGATGGGGGCTGTCTGGTAATGGGCTATGGGGGGCTAGGACTGGAAATGGGCTGGGGGGGTTAATACTGGAGGTGGGCTGATGGGGTTAGGACTGGTAATGGGCTGTGGGCTGTTGGGGGGCGTTAGAACTGGTAATAGGCTATGGGGGGGTTAAGACTGATAATGGGCTGTGGGCTGATGGGGGCTGTCTGGTAATGGGCTATGGGGGGGGCTAGGACTGGAAATGGGCTGGGGGGGGTTAAGACTGGAGGTGGGCTGATGGGGTTAGGACTGGTAATGGGCTGTGGGCTGATGGGGGCTGTCTGGTAATGGGCTATGGGGGGGCTAGGACTGGAAATGGGCTGGGGGTTAAGACTGGAGGTGGGCTAATGGGGTTAGGACTGGAAGTGGGCTGATGGGGGGTTAGGACTGGTAATGGGTTATAGGGGGGGCTTAAACTGAAAATGGGGTGATGGGGGTTTAGGACTGGAAGTGGGTTGATGGGGGGCTAGGACTGGTATTGGGTTGGGGGTTGCTAGGACTGGAAATGGGCTGATGGGTGGCTAGGACTGGAAATGGGCTGATGCAGGGACTAGAAGGGAATGGATGCTGGGTGAGGCTGGAACTAGAAGGGAGCTGATGTTGGGGGAGGATTAGAATGGGATGGGGCTGGAAGAGTAAAATGGAGAAGGGAAAAATATTTTGTGTGGGAGGGATAAAAAATCTACAATTGGCCAGGTATTGGGAGAGTAAGTGGGGATTGAGGATGGAGGGGTAAAATTTGAGTGGATGAAATAGGAATGAGGAAAGAGCAAAAGGAGAAAGATTAGTATGTTAAAGCAGATGTAGAGAGAGAATGGAAAAAAACTAGAAGAGAGAAGACAGGATAAATGGACAGCAGACGATGGAGAGTTAGCAGAAGACACGAAGAAACCAGAAGAAAGTGGCTGGAGCAATTGCAGCTGAAAAAAATGCACAAAAGGTAGAAAAATATCTCTTTATTTTGAATTTATTAATTGGAATATGTCAGCTCTGGTAAATGTGCATCATTAACGTCTGCGCTTTGTTTAGTGCAAGAGCAAATTAATGTATAGTTTTATTTCTACAGTGTTGTACATTCCAAGTTTGGCTTTTGGGATTCCCAGTTTAATTATTGTCTTCCTGTTTCTAAATTGTGATTACTTGTTTGGTGATGGTCTATGTTCTGCATGTGTAACTGAGCTGAGGTGTTCTGTTTATATAATTCCTATTTGACATTGCCACTTGTTCTCTTTCCCCAGTAGGTCATGTATTGTTGTTCTCTGAAATGTATTGGTTTAATATTTGCAGTGTTGCCTTTTGATTGGTAGAGTATGGTGCTTTGTGAGTCCTGGTAGTGCTGTTAGGATACGGCGGGTTTGCTATGGGTTGGCACTGGATTATAGTAATGTAGAAATCTTTTAGTCTTTCTTTATCCATACACTCATTAAGAGGCACGTTTATTAAAAGTTAGTATATGGTAACATTATGCAAATAGTTATGCAAATGAGGCCCATTATGCAAATGAGGCCCCGCACCCCCCTTGGGCCGCCCCTGTTGGGGGCCCACAATTTTTGTTGGCGTAGGGCCTCACCTAAGGTAAATCCGGCCCTGCCTGCAGTGGCTGTTCAAAGAAGCAGCATATTAACACTACTCACTAGCCTACACTGTTATCAGACAGTGATGTCCAACAATGGCAGAATACAGGGCCAAACTGCTACACAATCACCTACAGAAAAACCAAGAAAAAAAAAGCATAACACACTGCAAGCAATATCTACCACACACTAGCAGTGCTATGCATTGACTGCAGAGACTATCTCAAGCAGAGCAGGTTCAGTGGACCAGGTGCTGGGCACCCCTCCTACCCTCAGGGTGACAGCTGAAACCACTCTGCAGCATGGCTTGCTATAGTTATGTGCATGTAGCACACGCAGCCAGTGCATCTTAGTGAGCTGATATGCTGAATCAGTGCCTTCTCCATTAATTTTTCAGCAGCAGACTGCTGTTTTGCATATGCAGTGCCTCATGGGTAGTGGAGGGCCCAAACTTACTAGCATAGACAGCAAGTAGTTTGATCAGAGATCCGCAGGTTATGCAGCCCTATGTGGAGGTGTAGTCTACTGGTTGATGTAACGTTGCTATGGTCAAAGGTCCAGGGTTTGATTCTCACTTGTTCATTTCGTGCCTGGGTGCACTTGCCCACCTTGCATAGTCCTGGCTCTGCTGTGACCTGCAGACAATCATTCTTCTAAATTTTATACATTATGGAAACACGTTCAGTAGCCCAACATAGCATTCCCCATCATGGATATCTATGAGCATGGCTTTAGTGGCTCTGCCATGGCGCATTGCAGTGGGTCAGTGATGTATACACAGCAAATGTCTGGGTCAACTGGTATGGATGCGTTTCTGTTTTGCCATCATTGTGACCTCCCAGTTTTACGTAAAGAGGATATTGCTCGTACATTCAGGCACCTAACACTCATTGTATAGCCATCCCCTGCACTGTTCTGCCATCATTACTTGCCCCACATGGAGCAAATGGGTTCAACTTGTCCCTGTCTATCATGCCACTCTGTCGAGTGTATTGTCTTTCAGTTGCATAGGCTGAGACACCAGTCCCACCCGCACAAGAGGTGTTTCATGTACCCCATGGCACTGCTACCTTTGGTTCACAAACACCAAATGCTTTTGGCCTATATGATCGAATACATCCACTCACTACACAAATTTCAAACTCTCTGCTTGGGAGATCCATGGCACATCCCAGCAACTACCATCTGACTGTCAGGGAGATTCATGGCCATCAGGGGTCATTTGCAGCAGTTAGCCATATCATGCACACCTCTCCTGTGACTGCTCCACATGCGCACTCATAGACAACCCTCCCTTTGCTGTCTACATCAGGAACATGCTGCCTCCACCCAGACACTATCCTGGCCTATGGTATTCCACACACTGAAAATACATCTGGATACATGTCCACACCGTAACAGACACTATAATATAACTTATGGCACGTTGTATGTTTTCAGGAGCATCTAGGGCTGCATGCCTGTCACAGCGCCCCCCCCCCCCCCCCCGCTGCTGCATCACCTCCGCTGACCCTGCTGCCACAACCCCCCACCCATGACACTGCCAACACCCACTACTAGCATCACTAGGCAGCAGCCTATCTCGTCTAGTCAACAGCACAGACCTGCTATATGGTCAAACATCCTCATCACACATATTTCCACATAATTGGGCATCTGGTCAATCAACTCCATCAGCTACCAATTGTGCTTGCATCCATACCTTCTCCAGTGACTTCCCTGCCCCCCTTTCAATGTTTTAGAAGCTTTCCTGCATTAGGGTGCATGCAAGACACCTTCACACAGCATGTCCTTTTACCACCCGCTAAGTGTCCACTAGCACCCCTTAATGCCGGAATGCCTCTAACACACCCAGCACACTTAGCAAATGGTAGCCCTTTATCCCTCCTATTACCGCACAGAAAAGACTGCTCTTTACCGTCGTTTAGTAAATATACCCCTAAGTGTGCATGTTCATAGCGCACGCTAACAGCACACTTGCTCCTTTACTGCTGTTTAGTAAACATGCCCCTAAGTATCCTTCTGACTTTTGCCATCACATTTTCTACCTGTTTGGCTTCCTTAAGATCATCAGCTATGATCATTCCCATATTTTGCTCTTCTTTCATATAGAGACATCAACTACTATACTGTACTGCTCCCTTGGATTTTTACAGTCCAGATGCATGACCCTGCATTTGTTTAGCATTAAAGCTCAGCTGACAAATTCTAGATCACTCTTCAGGCTTCAAAAATCCCAGCAGTTTATTTACACCTTCCAGGTTGCCTACCTTATTGAAATTTTGGATCATCTGTAAAGAGGCAAAACTTACCTGACAGCGCTTCTGCAATATCACTTACAAAAATATTAAAAAGAACTAGACCGAGGACCGATTTCTTTGGCATACTCATAACATCCCAATGTGGGTGTCCCTTTTCTTACCTAGATGACCTATGAAAAATTGGGCTTTCAATGTTCTCAAAGAAAAAAATGCATTAGTGAGCTAAAATTTCAAAGGTTTTGCAGTTCTTATTTGCTCCCAGCTTTTTTGAATGATATTGCTGAATATCTTATTATAAATCTACTTCATATCAGAGGAAATCTAAATTAGAATGTGGGAAGAAAATTTGTTTCTTAGAAGAGAAAAAGTGATATGAATATTGCAGACCCCATAGTTTAAATGTATCGTTATGATTAGAGACTCTGTTCTGAGCAAATCAAGACATTAAAATTCTGCAACTTGCTAAACAAAAATGAAAGAACATTTGCATATGTATTCATTTAAAGGAATTATGTGAAGCTGGAATTGCTTTCCATTGTGCATATAATTCACTTGCATTTTTTTTCTTTGCTGTGTTTTTATTTCATAGTTGTTTGTCTAGTCAAGAACCTGGAAAGGGAATTACACTAAAACAACGTTTTTAAGCATTCTAACTTAGGGGTATGTTTACTAAACTGCGGTTATGTCATTCGTGTTAGGTTCCGCGGTAAAGGTACAGATGCCCATATAAAGGCGTGGACAGTGCATCCTTGTAGGGCGCCTTGTAAGGTGCCGTATAAGTAAGGCGCCTTGTAAGGTGCCTTATAAGGTGCCGTGTAAGGTGCCGTATAAGTAAGGTGCCTTATAAGGTGCCTTGTTAGGTGCCCTATAAGGTGCCTTAAAAGGTGCTTTGTTAGATGCCTTGTAAGGTGCCTCATAAGGCGCTTTGTAAGGTGCCCTATACAGTAGGGCTCCTTAGGCTAAGCGCCGTATTAGGCACCCCTGGACAGGGTACCTTAGAGGGTATCCTGGGTTACGGAACCATAGGTTACGGTGCCCTAACAAGGTTATGGTGCCCTAGGTTAGTGTGGCCTAAGGGCTGCAAGGTGCTGCAGGATGACATGCATGACCTGTGAGGAACAGAGACAGATGTAGCCCTAACACTAGATAGAGCACTCAGGAAAGGCAATGAACAGGTGAGTAAAGGAGGGAGAGCTGGGAGCCGCTGGACCTGCCATATCTGTGGGCATCCCATGTGGCTGCCAGTACTGATGACAAACATGGTGGGGGCAACTGTACCACAGCACAGGGTGTTGGCAATGTAAAGTACTGGAAAGACAGTTGGTGGCAGACGATGGGAATATGTGTCCCCCAGTGGAGGCGGAGGTGGCAGGATAGTTACAATGATGGGTGGACAGAGGAGTGGTGGTGCCATGCAGATCAGGCACAGGCGAGGCAAGCATGAAGAGGCACAATGCAGGAAAGGGTAGCAGTGCAGGACATGGGGTGACAGCCTGCACAGGCAGACAGGACTCTACACAGCTGACAGACACAGATAGACGGACCGAGGGAATGTTGGCAATTGTTGCGAGGGTATTATGGACGGCAGCACAAATCTGCAAAAATATGTCTGTTACAGGCATGTACAGTATTTGAGTAGGACGGGTATGAGAGGAGAGAACAATGAGGAATTGAACCCTTGAACACTGCCAAGAATGGCATTGCATTAACCAGTAGGCTATACTTCTGTGGTGTATGTCACAGCAATGGCTGGGTACAGAAGGGCCACAGGTCAGTGCACAAACTGTCTGCTCTGAGTGCCAGGATAGGGTAACCCCACCAGTACCCATGATGCAATGCACATGCTGAATAGCTGTCTACAGCTGATCAGCAAATGGGGTCTGCACCTCTCCGGTACCTCAGCTTGGAAAGACAAACTGACAGTGCGTGATACTGGCACAGAGTAGTTACAGACCATGCCATTGTGCAGGTTCTGTGTTCTCCCTGAGGGATAGGATGGGTGCCCAGCACTAGGTCCACAGTACATGTGGTTCTAGAGATAGGCCCTGCTGTACATCCCCATCACTGCCAGTGTGTGACAGGTGTTCCTTGCAGTGCAGCTGAAGGTAATTTGGTGTCCGTCTGTATCCTGCAGTCACATGTGGTCCTCTGGGACCAGACACCACCCAGATTAGTGTGTACCTTGTGTTAGGGTCTGGCTGACATGGGCACCTGTTATCAGGGCAGAGGAGTTTCCAGACTTGCATGAGGTTTGTGTAGCAGTGCCTTGCTAGGTCAAAGAGCTAATATCACCCTTTTTGTAGGTAAGGGACAGGTGCCCCAGCCCCCTGTGAAGCAATCTCCATCCTGCTGATATGCGACAGCCCTCCAGGGTTGGTGGGTCAGAGCCATACCTGTGGCTGGGGCAGTGGCAGACCAGCAGCAATGATGGGGTTAGCTCTGGAAAACCCCAACTGCTTCACACCACTCTCTGCCAGTCACCAGCAGACAGCACTGTATAGATAGAAACATAGAAATATGATGACAGAAAAAGACCACATGGCCTATCTAGTCTGTCCTTCCATAACAACTACAACAGTCCCCTTTTTACCTTTAGAGATCCTCTGTGTTTGTCCCATGCTTTTTTGAATTCAGTTACTGTCCCCATCTCTACCACCTCCACTGGGAGACTATTCCACGGATCCACTACTCTTTCCGTAAAGAAATATTTCTGCATATCACTCCTGAATCTATCTCCCATCACCCTCATCCCATGTCCCCTCATAGCAGAACTTGCTTTCAATTGAAAGAGGCTCTCTCCCTGAACATTTATGCCATGGAGGTATTTAAACATCTCAATCATATCACCTCTATCCCGCCTTTCCTCTTAGGTGTACATATTAAGATCCTTCAGTCTGTCCTCATATGCTTTATAATGAAGACCACTAATCATTTTAGTAGCCACCCTCTGCACCGACTCCATCCTGTTCACATCCTTTTGAAGGTGCGGTCTCCAGAATTGCACACTATACTCCAATTGAGGTTGCACCAAAGACTTATACAGAGGCATTATCACCTCCTTTTTTCTGCTAGCCATTCCTCTCCGTATGCACCCAAGCATCCTTCTAGCTTTTGCCGTCGCCTTTTCTACCTGTTTAGCTACTTTAAGATCATCAGACACAACCACGCCTAGGTCCCGCTCTTCTTTAGTGGACAAAAGTACTTCACCCCCTATACTATATTGCTCCCTTGGATTGCTGCAGCCCAAATGCATGACCTTACATTTTTTAACATTAAATCCCAGCTGCCAAATTCTAGACCATTCTTCAAGCTTAGCTAGATCCCTCCTCATATTATCTACCCCTTCCTGGGTGTCTACTCTATTGCAGATTTTGGTATCATCCGCAAAGAGGCAAACCTTACCTGAAAGCCTTTCCGCTATATCACTAACAAAGATGTTAAAAATAATCGGACCAAGGACAGATCCCTGGGGCACACCACTGATAACATCCTTCTCCTCAGAGTGAGCTTCATTTACTTGTACTCTTTGTCGCCTCCCACCCAACCAATTTCTAACCTAAGCAGTAACTTTAGGGTCCATCTCTAGGGTGCTCAGTGTGTTTATAAGTCACCTGTGAGGAACAGTGTCAAAGGCTTTACTGAAATCTAAATACACCACATCTAGGGCTATCCCTCTGTCCAACTCCCTGGTCACCCAGTCAAAGAAATCAATCAGATTTGTCTGACAAGACCTGCCTCTGGTGAATCCATGCTGCCTCGGATCCTGTAATCCGCTGGACTCCACAAACCTCACTATTTTCTCTTTCAGCAGCGTTTCCAATAATTTACTCACCACCGAAGTTAAACTAACCAGCCTGTAGTTTTCAACCACATCCTTACTTCCGCTTTTGTGTAAAGGCACCACATGAGCCTCTCTCCAGTCCTTTAGCACCACTCCCGACTCCAACGAGGCATTGAAAAGGTCAGTCAGTGGAGCTGCTAGAACGTCCCCAAGTTCCCTCAGTATTCTCGGTGTATCCCATCCGGTCCCATCGCTTTGTCTACTTTAAGTTGAGATAGTTTCTCACGAACACAGTCTTTTGAAAATTGTTCAAGATGTCCTTTGCTTCTGTTCCTATTTATGGGTGTTTTCTGAGGTCCTGCTCCTGGTTCTTCATCTGTGAACACATCTGTATTTGGAAAAACTTAGAGGAGCTAACAAAGTAGTCAGGAAAGCAAAGATACAAAAAAGGAGAAATTGCCAATGCAATAAAATGGGGGTAAGACCTTTTTCAGATATATTAGTGAGAGGAGGAAGGGCAAAAGTGGTATTGTCAGACTCAAGGGTGAAGGGGAGGAATATGTAGAAACTGATGAGGATAAAGCAAAATTGCTTAACAAATATTTCTGTTCTGTGTTCACATATGAAGGGCCAGGAGCAGGACTTCAGAAAGCACCTATAAGTAGGAACAGAAGTGACGGGAATCTCGAACAATTTTCAGAAGACTGTTTGTGAGGAACTAGCTAAACTAAAAGTAGTCAAAGCAATGGATTCAAATGGGATACTTTCAAGAATACTGAGGGAACGAGGCTGGGTGACATCACCATCCAGGATGGCAGCAGCTATGTGAAGCTCCCGAGGTCGGGAAGATAAGATCCCCAATCAGCAGCCTGAATGCCCGAATTAAGCTGTAAAAAGAATCGGCGTTTCCCTGTGGAGAGAACTAGTGAGTGATGACGCAAACAAAAATGAGCCCGGATCTGAAAACCTTCGGGTTTAAGGCGACCCCAGGGGCAGCAGGAACCAGAGCTAAGATGGCGCTGAATGGAGTGGCGGGAGAAGAGAAAAATTCCTCGACAGGAGCCTGCGTGCCGGGGGATGGTAAGTTAAGCTCATTGAAGGAAGAGTTGAAAGAGTGGTTCGGGACAATCCGACAAGACCTGGCCAATTTCAAAGCAGAAGCAAAAATGTGGATTAGAGAGCTGAGCGATGATATCCACGAGCTTGGGAAACGGGTTGAGTCCATGGAGCAGAGAATAGAGGAGCATGAGGGGCTTCTAAATTCTGTGAAAGAGAGCAATGACCTGGTGAAAGCAGAAATGGGAGAGCTATGGTCAAAATTAGAGGACTTGGAGAACAGGACGCGTCACTCAAATATACGCTTGAGAGGCATCCCGGAGAAAGAGGGCACTTTCAACTACAAAGTGTGGGTGGAACAAGTGTGTAAGGCCATATTAAGACAAGCTGAAGCACCAATGGAGAATTTATGTTTTGATATAGACAGAGCACATAGAGCTTTAGGCCCAAAGCGGGATGGCTTGCCAAGAGACATTGTAGCTTGTTTTCATGATTTATGTTTATGTTTGTTTATTAAGCTTGATATACCACCTTTCAGATAAACAAACACAGCGGTGTACAAAGTCAAAGTCACAGGAAACAGCCGAGGCCTAGAAAAGGAAAGGAAGTTAGAATGGTAATAGGACAGGAAAGAGAAAACATGCATACCAGACAAGGGAGAAAGGACATAGTAAGGGGGAAAATTATACTGAGAGAATGGGAAGGTCAAAAGCAGATGAAAAGAGATGTGCTTTCAGGTGAGATTTGAAGGTGGAGTAGTTCTGTTCAAGTCTGAGGGAGGAGGGTAGGGAGTTCCACAGTGCGGATCCTAGAAAGAAAAAAGGCAGAGGAGCGGGTAGATTGTAGATGAGCCCGGGAGGGGGATGGAAGGTGAAGGCAGTTAACATGGAGAGACTGGAGAGTGCGACTGGGAATGTGAGATTGAATAAGATCAGCCAGATATTGAGGGGTGCGCGTGTAGATGACTTGATGGGCGACAGTGAGAAGTAGGCGGTTATGCAAGCGGTGCGGAAAGTGGGCAAAGTGCTCTGGGAGGATCAACCAGTGGAACTGTATGCTGACATTTCGATAATTACCGTAAGAAGGAGAAGAACTTTTAAATATATTACAGCACGGTTAAGAGAAGAACGTATCCGCTACAAGTAGTATTTTCCCTTTGGATTGCAATTCAATATAGAGGAAGCTATCAAAGGAATGGAGATGGCAGGATGGTCAGAGCTACCGGAAGTCCAGGTGGGGAAAGAAGCGGAGCAGAAGAGGCTGGGTTTTGTGAGTACGGAATGGCAGCGAGCGATGCAGGGGAGCTGACGTTTGAGATGCCAGAAGTCCAAAAATGTCAAGCACCCAGGAGATACCTGATCATGGACTTTGAAGATAATGTAAAGCGGGTGTTTGGTGGGGGGGGGTGAAGCGGAGGGGAAATGGCGGGCGCTTTGTGTTGTGTGCTTTGTATGCTAAGAGCAAAAGAATGTGTAATAATGGGGAGGAAGGTGTATTGTTGATCTTGGTAGTGACCCACACCTCATTGGAGTGGAGAGGGGTGGAACCTTCTGGAAAATTGAAGGGTGAATTGGGGTGGGGGGATGGTGGAAGGATGAGGGAGGGGGGTGCAGCGAGAGGCGGGAGGAGGAGGGGGGTCCTTGCAGGCTGGAAAGAGTATTCTTCTTGGGAAAGAACAATACTCTTTTCCAAGAAGAATACTGCCTTTCCCAACCTGTGTCTTTTGGGGAAATTGCTAGGTACGTATGACCTAGATTGGCTACTGTTGGAAACAGGATACTGGGCTTGATGGACCTTGGTCTGACCCAGTATGGCATATCTTATGTTCTTATGTTCTTAAAGTATGGCAGCCATACAAGACATGACTTTAGAGTGGTATCCTTGAATGTAAGGGGACTCAACTCTGAAAGAAAGTGGCAGTTATGCTATAAAGAAGCGCTTAGGCTGAATGGTGATATAATTTTAATACAAGAAACGCACCTAATGGGGGGGGGGGGAGAGCAGAGGATGGTAAATAAAAAATTTCCAAACCAATGGTTTGCATCCAACCAACATGAGAAGAAGAAAGGAGGGGTTGGAATATTTATAAGTGCAAGAATTCAGTGCCAATGTCTGGAAGTAAAAAAAGATAAGGGAGGCAGATATTTGTTATTAAAAATTAAGATGTTCGAGCAGGTCAATACAATAGTGAATGTGTACGGCCCTAATTATGCACAAGGAGACTTTTATGAAGGGTTGAGAGTCATTTTTTTTAGATTTAAACATTTATTGATTTTTCAATACATTCAAATAAATGAATGAGGAAACATTGGCAAAAACAGGAAAAAAAATAACCATCAGCATTCATAAAGGAAAAATAATACACCATTAGCCAAAAATTAGCCCGCAATTATTAAAACAGGAGGAGGTATCAGGAAAACTTGTTGTTTAACAAAGGAAAAAAAATATTTCATAGCAGTGTGAGACTTATACAACAGCCGAATGGGAGTCAACAACAACCACAGAATCCTCCCTAGCCACAAGAAACTCTAGTAGTTGATGGGGTTCAAAAAACAAATACAACTTTTCTTTATAGGTAACATGACATCCAGCAGGAAATTTCAGCAAAAAAAAAAAACCACCGAGGGAAAGGATCCTGGGTTTCAACCTCAGGAATTCCTTCCTCCTTAGCTGGGTATCCCTAGCAAGAACGGGGAAAATGCGAACATATGAACCCAAAACTGCACACTGAAGTTTCTAAAATATGATCTAGGAATTAACCATTTATCAGATTCAAGAGCCAGCATAACAAGGAGAGTGGTGCGAGCTGTAGCCAGCTCCAGAGAATTCTCCAGGAACCCAGTAAGATCTCCGGATTCTACTGGAGCTACACCAGACACTCCCTGATTACCCCAGCCAACACCAAGATATTGAACTCTGGTCAACGGTGGTAGGTGCTCCTCAGAGATCTTCAAGACCTCCTGGAAGTACCTATGAACCATCTCCATGGGTGAATGCAATGGAGATCTAGGAAAATTAATCAGTCTCAAGTTGTTCTTCCGGACTTGATTCTCAAGATATTCCATTCTCCTAGAAGTCACATTTCTATCTTTAATGTGGGCACCATGCAACTCCCGGAACTGTTCAAGATCTCCCTCCAGCCGCACCAACTTCTCCACTTGCTCCTGCTGAACTCTGGAACATTCTTGAATATGAGTACGTAGGGAAACAGTTTCAGTACTTACAAACGATGAAATAGCCACAAGAGAAGAATTCATGGTGGAAATAGCCTCCCATAGCACCTCCAACGTAACTTTTTGGGGTTTCACCAACACACCAGCACCTCCGATGGACACCAAAGAACTGCCTGCCTGGGGTAGGCTATCTTCCAAAGAAGATATACCGTCCGTTCTCTCTCCTCCTCCAGATGGCAAAATCAGATGTGTGCAGCCAGCCACGGAGCCCTCTTCACTCCCCTGAACCGGCGTGCTAGTTTTCACGCTGTCGGAAAGCACATCCAAAGCTACTGCAACACTTCCAGGGCATGGCGGGGGGGGGGGGGGGCCCGCTGCTCAGGGAAGAGCACTATCCCTGATGTGCTCAGGTCTGGACTCGATGTCAGACCCGCCGAGGATGCTGCTCCAGCTCCCGGGATCCTGAAGCCACACATCTGAAGAGTTCTTTGCCCAGCGGAACCGATATAAGCCTCACTCGAGGGTAAGGAGGCTTGCTTATGATTCCTGCATCCCATCTCCACCACTGAAAGAGCAAGCCACCATGAGCAGAGCACTTCTTGGAGGGCTGGATCACCTGGAGCTGATCACCGCCGCCATCTTGCCTCCCTGAGAGCCATTTTAATTAACTTTAACGAAGGGCATTTGATAGTGGGGGGGATTTCAACCTAACAGTTAATCCTGAATTAGACTCATCAAGGGGACAAGTGAGGGGCTTAGCAAGGCAGAGGAAAATATTAAAATCTTTTATGAGGGATTTGGGTTTGGTTGATGCTTGGAGAGATATGCATGGGAGGGAGAAGGACTACACGTTGTATTCTTCAGTGACGGGGTCCTATAGTAGGATTGATATGTTGCTGTTTCATAAGGATCTGATGACCTGGGTAGTGGGAAGTAATATTGGTGAAAGCTCCTGGTCTGATCATGCACCAGTGTGGGGGGATTTTAGAGACCCAGCTGCTAGTAGGGGGAGGGCTCAATGGAGGTTAAATGAGGCTTTGTTAGAAACGCCAGGGACTGTTCAACAGATCTCAGACACCATGTTGGAGTATCTGCAGTTTAATGATAATGGGCAATGCTCGATGGGGGTAGTATGGGACTGTTTAAAAGCGGTGGTCAGAGGGAAATTTATAGCATTAGGATCTCAAGTTAAGAAAGAAAAAGAGGCTAAAAAAGAAGAATTGAGGGAAAGTACAGTATGTTGGAGAAATGACGAAAGCAGGGCCAGTTAAATAAAGAGGATAATAAAAAATTAACGAGCATTAAAAAGCAGCTGAATGAAATGGAACTAGGGGAAATTAAGTTTGCACAAGAGAAGCTTCAGCAAATGCATTTTGAGTATGGAAATAAACCAAGCAGACTACTAGCATATCAGCAGAAAAAAATGCAGGTGCGGAATTGTATTCATAAAATAAGAGATAGATCCGGGAAGGAACTGAGGCAAAGAGAAGAGATTAAGGCTAGGTTTGTGGAGTTCTATAGGAAACTATACATGCCCAAAGAGACAGTAACCCATGAGAAGATACAAAAATACTTAGAGGGAATACAATTGCCTAAAATTGGGGAGCAGGAGAGCCTAATTATGTCTAGGCCTATTACTGACCAGGAAGTACTGGGGTAATTAAGGAGCTGCCATTGCATAAGGCCCCAGGAAGGGATGGATTCCCCAATAGATTCTATAAAGTTTTTGCACCGATTCTGGCTGGACCCTTAGCTCATTTATATAACCTTATGGGGAGGGAAGAATCTTTGCCCCCGATGATGAGGATGGTGGGAATTACTCTAATACCTAAAGAGGGCAAAGATCCTACTCAATATGGGTCTTATCGGCCAGTCTCCTTACTGGGATCTGATTTGAAAATTTTTTCTAGAGTATTGGTCAATAGATTAATTTCCTATATGCCCCATCTAATTCATATGGATCAGTCTGGGTTTATACCCAGTCGACAAGCATCAGACAATTTAAGGAGAGTCCTTAATGTTGTTTGGAATGGCAAGAGTAGGAAGGAAGAATTGTTGTTGTTGGCGATAGATGTAGAGAAGGCATTTGACAGGGTGTCCTGGCCCTTTTTGATCCAAACCATGGGAAAAGTGGGGATAGCTGGTAGATGCTTAGAGTGGGTGAGTGATTTGTATAAGAATCCTCAGACGGCTCTGCAGATCAATGGAGAATACACAGAGGCCTTTGGGCTTATGCGAGGAGCCAGGCAGGGTTGCCCTTTGTCTCCTCTATTGTTTGTATTAACAATGGAGCCATTAGCCCAGAGAGTAAGAGACTCGGGGGAGATTCAGGGGTTGAAATGGGAAAGGGCAGAGAGTAAGGTGTCCTTGTTTGCCGATGATCTATTGTTTATCATTACATCCCCAGAGCAAACGCTGAGCGCTCTGATGAGTGAGCTGGAGAGTTTTGGGAAAGTTTCAGGGTTTAAAATGAATGCAGCCAAATCTGAGATTTTAAATGTATCCATTCCTGATAGAACAAGCGAAAATTTGAAGAAATTGTTCTCCTTTAAGTGGGCTAAGAGAAGCATTCGTTATTTGGGTGTCCAAGTAACACCAGTAATCTCAAATCTGTTTGGAGCGAATTATATTCCTCTAGAGGGCAAGATTAGAAGAGAGTTGGAGGGAAGGGGGGGCTGAAACGGACTTGGTCAGGGAGAATAGCAGTAGTAAAAATGATGATATTGCTTAAGCTGCTCTTCTTGTTTAGCAGGTTGCCGGGCCTGTACCAGGAGGATTCCTAAGAAAGATGCAAAGAGTGCTGTGGAAGTTTATCTGGGGAGGTAAAAGAGCGAGAGTCCCCAAACACATTTTGATAAAGAATAAAGCAAAAGGAGGTATGGCTATCCCAGACTTAGGAAAATACTATAGTTGAGGGTGGCTTTGGAATGGGGACTACATGACACACAAGATTGGCTTCAAATGGAGAGGATGGCCTTAGAAGTACCATCGTTGAGAGAGGAGCTGTGGATTCCCCGGGGACATAAGATGGTGGCAAGGTGTGATAACCAATTCGTGCAAGTAACTTTACATTTATGGTTCCAGTGGCGTACGAAGTGGTTGGGAGAGGGATGTGTGACCACAGGTCTCCCCCTAAGGGGCAATTGTGAATTCCCTCCTGGGATGAAGAGTGAATTTGCTGAGAGATGGGCTAGAAGTAATCTGTGTTGTGTAGGTCAGTTCATGGAAGAGCGTAAAGTTAGATCGTTTGAAAAAATTAAGGAAGAACTTTCATTGAGGAATTCAGATTAGTACAACTATGTTCAGGTGGTTAACTATATCCAAAAGAGAATCATTCCGGGTTTGAGGGAAGAAATAGCTCCAATCAAGGAGTTGTTTTTGAGAGATAAGATAAAGGGTAGTATCACACAATTATATGAAATCATGGTCACGTCTAAGACTGAAAAAGAATCATTCCAAAAGAAATTGGAAGCAGACCTGGGGCTGGTTCTGTCAGAGCAAGCCTGGAATGGGATTTATGCCCGGAGATATAAAGGTCTGTTAGCTAGCAATTTAATAGAACATAACTATAAGATCATGTATAGGTGGTATGTGATGCCAGATGTAATTCAAAAAATGTATGTGAAGACAACTGGGAGTGCGTGGGTCGAGGAACTTTTCTGCATACATGGTGGCTATGTCCAAAAATACAGGTGTTTTGGAGCGAAGAATTCCAGACTCTGGATATTATGATGGGAAAGGTTGTTGGGGTAGATCCAGGGGTGACGTTATTGGGGATACATAGAAAGGGAAGGAATAAAGAAGAGAGTAACCTCATTAATTTGGGTTGTTTGGCGGCTCGGTTGGAAATTGCTAAGAAATGGAGGCAAAGTGGACCACTGCTGCTGGGTGACTGGGAAAGAGGAATGCACCATATATATTTGATGAGCAAGTTGACAGCCCTGAAACAAAAGAGAATGATGCAGTTTGAGAGTATATGGTCTAATTATTCTGCCTGGTTGCTTATGGTTTAATTGTGGAAAGTGAAACAAGAGGAGAGACGATTGAATGTAATTATGTGTTAAACAGTTGCCTGTAGGGGGTGTGGGGGGTGGGTGGGGAGGGTGAGGGGTTGTATAAACAGGGGAAGAAATACTGAGTCACGGGAAAGAATAAGGGGGCAATGGTAAAATATTCTGTGGAACGGGAATAATTTCATGTGGGATGAATATTGTTCTTGTATTGTTGCAATGTACGCTACTGTGATGTATTTCCCTGTGATAACAATTTTTTAAAAATTAAAAAAAAAAAGAATACTGAGGGAACTTGGGGATGTTCTAGCGGCTCCACTGTCTGACCTTTTCAATGCTTCTTTGGAGTTGGGAGTGGTGCCAGTGGACTGGAGAAAGGCACGTGTGGTCCCTTTACACAAAAGCAGACATAAGGATGGAGTTGAGAACTACAGGCTGGTTAGTCTAACCTCTGTGGTCAGTAAATTATTGGAAAGGCTACTAAAAGAAAGATTAGTGAGGTTTACAATGGATTACATGATTGGCAGCAGCATATATTCCCCAGAGACAGGTCTTGTCAGACAAATCTGATTGATTTCTTTGACTGGGTGACCAGGGAGTTGGACCGTGGGAGAGCCCTTGATGTGGTTTACCTAGATTTCAGTAAAGCCTTTGATACCATTCCACACAGGTGACTTAAAACAAACTGAGCACTATAAGATGGACCCTTAAATTACAGATTGGGTTAGAAATTGTTTGAGTGGGAGGCAGCAAAGGGTACAGGTAAATGGAGCTCACTCTGAGGAGAAGGAGGTTACCAGTGGTGTGCTGCAGGGATCTGTCCTTGGTCCAATTCTTTTTAACAACTTTGTTAGTGATATTGCGGAAGGGCTGTTGGGCAAGGTTTGCTTATTTGTGGATGATAGCAAAATCTGCAATACAGTAGACACCCAGGAAGGAGTAGATAACAGGGTCATGTTTTTTATTTTGAATTTATTAACTGGAATGTCAGCTCTGGGAAATGTGCATTGCTAATGTCTTTACATTTTTGTTTAGTACAAGAGGAAATTAATTTATAGTTTTATTTCTCCAGTGTTGTTGTACAATCTAGCTTTGGCCTTTGGGGTTCCCAGTTTAATTATTGTCTTTCTTTTTCTAAATTGTGATTCTTCCTTGTTTGGTGACGGTCTATGTTCTACATGTGTAACCGAGCTGAGGTATTCTGTTCATGTAGTTTCTATTTGACAGTGCCGCTTGTTCTCTTTCCCCAGTAGGAGATATATTGGTATTCTCTGAGATGTATTCGTTTAATATTTGCAGTGTTGCCTTTTTGATAGGTAGGGTTTGGTGCTTTATGAGTACTGGTAGTGCTGTTATGATACGGCAGGTTTGCTATGTGTTCTAAATGGGCATTGTTTATAATACTTTCTAATGTGCCTGGCGGCTGACACTGGAGTATATTAATGTAGAAATCTGGTAGTCTTTCTTTATCCATACACTCATGTTTACTAAAGTTAGTGCACGTTAATTATGCAAATATTTATGCAAATGAGGCCCCGCAATGAGTCTTCGCACATGGGCCTACACTCTCCTTGGGCCACTCCTGTGTGTCACACTTTTGAATAGCAAACAGCCTCTTTTCTGTCCTCAAAAAGAATCAATCAACCCTACTTTTATCAACTTTCTGCCCCAGCTGTTAGATGTATAGAACTGATTTTTCTGCAGAGCTGAAGAATAAAATCACAAGTGTTGATTCCCAGAAACTAAAGGGAGCTTTTGTTTATTATGATACTCATTAGTGAATGACACAAAAATTAAATTAACATTTCTATTTTTAGTCTTTTACCCAAGGTGCAAAGACTGGTACTGTGATAGCTATGGGAATACTGGCAGTACCACTTCGCACAGTATAGTAGAGCTGAGAGAAAACATAGAACCTTGTTGCACTGTAATAGTTCACCGTGGACCTGCTTTTTTGCTGATTGTTGCTACAATCACCATGAATGTATTGCGCAATGTGAATGGCAAGGCTCAGAATTAATGATCTGCTGCCACATTCTTAAACTATAGTACCAGTTTAGCACTGCTGTCCTTCTGACTTGAATACTGATCTGCCAAGGGTCTGCCTACTTCTCTAATTAGCATACAAGACAGCAGGTAGAAAGTCAAATTTCACATTCTGGCATTGATTAATGGGTTTGATTTTGGTGCTTCCTTTCTATCTGACTGCAAAATTCCATCAAATACATCGTGACAGTTCGAGCTTGCTTTCCAAAATTCTTTTTTTCAAAGATTATAAATATTGCTGGAGCAGAGGAGTAGCCTAATAGCAGGCTAGAACCAGGGAAGCTTGGGTTCAACTACTGCTCCTTGTAATTTTGGACAAGACATTTAACCATCCATTGTCTTAGGTACAAATTATGAGTCCTCTGAGAAAAGAAAAATTCCTACTGTGTCTGAATATAACTCACTTCAAACTTCAGAGGAAAGTCATAAACTAAATTCTATTCTCTGTTTTTCCATTTTAGAGTAGCAACACATATAGTAGGTAATTTCATAAAGCTTTTCCATAGGTAAATCCTGTTTTATTCATAGAAAAGGGCTTTTATAGACTTAACCCATGGTATATGTTCGTAAAAAAAAACATGTGGTGACCAATGTTCCCTCTAATTTTCTGTAGGCTGTGTGCGCATTAAATATCAGCTGTGTGCAGCTTTTGAAGGAAGGTTAAATTTTTGTGCGCCACATAACGACACTCGGAGTTATATACTTTAAAATTTGACTACACGTCAGAATACAGTATGTACACCACATTGATTTTAATCAAATTAAATGAAAATAGACGATTACTAAATGAAGCGGGAAATTTCTAGTAAGGAGGTACAAATCGAGTGTAGGTGTGCTAAGGAGCATAGTTTGCTTGGAGTCACAATGCCTAGAAAGCAATTATAATGCTAGGAATCATAAGAAAATGAATGGAGAATAAAACCAAGGATATTATAATGCCTCTGTATCACTCCATGGTGCAACCGCATCTTGAATATTGTATGTAGTTCTATTGCCATATCCTCCCTCAGTAGAGTCACTTCTTTATGCATGGCAGCTAGGTTTTTCCTTAGTAGAGTCAGTTCGTCATGCATGACAGCTGACCTGAGGCACATAGGACAAGCTCTTAGGCTCCAAATGATTCGTCTTGAAATGAAAGTACCGCAGTTATTGCACTGAATACACGACGTGTTGGTTAAGCAGTCCCAGAAGAGGAAGAAGATGAAGAAGATGTGGATTTTTAAACCAAGTAAGAAAGGGTAGATGGCACTTATGTGACTACTATAAAGGCAAGGTAGCCCCTGGGGTGGGTGGGGCAAGGGGTAGGGTGGGTGGGAACCTACGTGTCTCTGGCCAGTAGGCTCTTCCTGCACCGTGGGCACACACTGCTATCTGATGTAAGTCTATACAAGGAAAGCAGTCCAGATGACCCCAAGCTTAGTCTAAAACCACAGTTAACAACTATAATAGTGATCCCCCAAAAATCAAGTTACAATTGATAGGTTTAAGCCAGCAGAGAAAATAGAAAAATGTGCTCTTAGCATAATGGAGGCTCCTCAGCTTCTGCAAAACTGGCTCAGGCCAGGTGTGCAATGCTCTAAATCAGCACCTCCCTGGGAATATGGTTTCCCCAAACAGTTCAGCAGGGGTAAAAGCCCAGTTAACTCTCTATCTGCCACACACACTGCTATCTGATGTACGTTTATAGAAGGAAAGCAGTCCAGATGCCCCCAAGCTTAGTCTAAAACCACAGTTTATTCACACTTTCAAAAATATATAACAGATTAGAAAGACCAGACTTTCCTTGGCTAAATCCATGTTGACTTTCTCCCATTAAATCATGACTATATACATGATCAGTAATTTTATTTTTTATAAAATTTGCTCAGTACTGTTGTCAGACTCACAGGTCTGTAGTTTCACGGATCACCCCTGGAACCTTTTTTAAATATTGGCATTACATTGGTCCTTCTCCACTCTTCAGGTACTACAATTGATTTTAATAATAGTTCACAGATTACTACTATTAGGTCTGCAATTTCATATTTCAGTTCTTTCAATACCCTTGGATGTATAGCATTCAATCCTGGTGATTTGGTACTCTTCAGTTTATCGAATAGTTGTAATACATTTTCCTGGTTTTTTGATATTTCTTTGAATTCTTCTGATACATCACCTTTATATACCATTTCAGCCAGTGGTAAATTCCTTACATCTTCTTCAGTAAAGACTGAAGCAAAGAATACATTCAGTCTCTCTGCTATGGCCTTGTCTTCACTTAGCGCCCCTTTTACTCTTCTATCATCCAATGGCCAAACTGACTGTCTTACAAGTTTTTTGCTACAAATGTACTTGAAAATTTTATTATGCCTTTTTGCTTCCAAGGCAAGATTTTGTTTTCAAATTCTCTCTTTGCCTGCTTTATCAATGCCTTGCATTAAACTTGGCAATGATTCCAAGGTATTTTAGTTTTATACAGACATTTATCTGGATGTTGTCAAGTGTTATCGTGCCTGGAGTATGAATGATGAGTCTTTGGTAATAAACAGTGCTTCTGTTTTCTTGTAGTTGATTGAAAGTTTGTTTGTTATGAGCCAGTGGGAGACATCTGAGAAGCATTCTTGTATCTGTGTGTATGACGGCTGCTTTGTGTGGAATGGACCGTATAACATAATGTCATCTGCATATATGCAGAAGTTGACGTTGTGCTCTTTGATGATTGTACAGAGGGGTTTGAGATATAGGTTGAAGAGGGGTGCGGAAAGTGTGGATCCTTGGGGTACTCCTTGTGTTTGTTGATATGGCTTAGAGACATTCATTCCCAGTTTGATCTACTGTTGTCTGTCGGAGAGGTAAGAATGGAACCATTTTAGGACTGTAGGCATTGTAGGAGAGTGTTGTGGTCAACTGTGTCAAAGGCTGCAGAGATGTCCAAGAATATCAGAAGGAATGCTTGGGACTGGTCTTGGGTGCCTTGTATTAGTGTGTTGATAAGGGAGGTCATCAAGGTTTCAACTCCATGCAATGGGCAGAAGCCATGCTGTTGGGGGTCCAGGAGGAGCTGGAGTTGTATGGCTTTCTTGATAATTTTTGTCAGGAATGGAAGGCTGTCGATAGGTCTGTAGGATGCAAGGTCCTTGGGGTTGAGGTTAGGTTTCTTTAAGGTATGCTTGGACACAGGCCTCCCCAAGTTATTGGGGTCAAAAGAAAAGAAGAGCTGAGAAGCCTTCCTGTGACCTAGCCAAAAGTTCAATTTAATACATGAAAAGCTTCTACAGCAAAATCACAGTACCCAACACTATTTGCATTGATTGATTCTGTGATAGATAACCACGTTAACACTTGTTAATTTCTTTAAGGTGGGACAGATGGATGGCAGTTTGAGGAATTTAGGCAGTTTTCTTGCTATAGAGGTTCGTGAGTAATTTTGACAAAGATTGGACTGAGATATATTTTAGCTGCTTTAATCCAGTTGAGCAGGCACAGGTTGAGAGGGGAGGTGGAGGTGTTGAGTGACATCAGTATGTTCTTAATGTCCTTACTGAAGATAGGGGAAGGTGGTCCAATGGGTGGGGATGGGATGCAAATTGATGGGTTGAAGGGGGTGTGGGTGTGAGTCTGGATTGGTTGGAGCTGTTAGTAATGTGCAGCTAGTTGTTGGTAGTCAATGATGGGGATTGGAGAGTGGTTTGTGGGTGGTTCTGTAAAACATTTGACAATGTCAAATAGTTCTCTTGGCTAACTAATAGAGGTTGAGAAGAGTTGTTGTATGGTAATCTTGTTTGGCTTCATCCGTGACTGTGTGGTAGTTCCAGAGTAGCGTTGGGTAGTTATTGAGGTCGTTCTGAGAGGCTTTTCGTCACTTTCATTCTAGCCGCCTTAGCGTGGTTTCTAATTTCCTCAGAGTGGAGGTATACCAGTGGGTTTTGCAAGTGCTTTGGTTTCTGTATGAATCATGTTGATCAGCTGGTAGTCCAGCTGTTTTTCTGAGTATGTTGTTCCAGTTTTCTGTGAGTGTAGTTGGATCAGTTGGATCTTTCTGAAGGTCTGGTATCAGGTCACCTATTCGTAAATGACCTGGAAATGGGAATAACGAGGGAGGTGATCAAATCTGCAGATGTCATAAAATTATTCAAAGTTGTTAAAACCCAAGTGGATTGTGAAAAATTGCAAGAGGACCTTGATAAATTGGAAGACTGGATGTTCAAATGGCAGATGGCATTTAATGTTGACAACTGCAAAGTTATGCACCTAGGAAAGAACAATCCAAATTATGCACCTAGGAATGAACAATCCAAATTATGCACCTAGGAAAGAACAATTCAAACTATGGTTACATGATGCAAGGTTCCACATTAGGAACCACCACCCAGGAAAAAGATTTAGGCATTATGGTGGATAATATGTTGAAACCCTCCACTCAGTGTGCAGCGGCGGCCAAGAAAGCAAATAGAATGTTAGGAATCATAAGGAAAGGAATGAAGAATAACACAAAGGATATAATAATGCCTCTGTATCATTCCATGGTGCGACCGCACCTTCAATATTGTTTGCAGTTCTGGTCGCCGTATCTTAAAAAGGATATAGTGTTATTAGAAAAGATACAGAGAAGAGCCACCAAAATGGTAAAGGGAATGGAAGAATGCCCCTATGAGGAGAGGCTAAAAAGGTTAGGGCTCTTCAATCTGGAAAAGAGACGGCTGAGGGGAGATATGATAGAGGTCTATAAATTAATGAATGGAGTAGAACGGGTAAACATAGATCGATTGTTTACGTTATCAGAATATAGAAAGACTAGGGGACATGCAATGAAGCCTCAGTGTAACCTATTTAAGACTAATAAGAGAAAATATTTTTTCACTCAACGTGTAATCAAACTCTGGACTTCGTTACCGGAGGATGTAATAAAAGCTGTTAGTATAGCTGGGTTTAAAAAAGGTTTGGACAAGTTCCTGGAGGAAAGGTCCATAAACCATTATTAAAGGGGACCTGGGAAATCCACTGCTTGTCCCAGTACAAGCATTGTGGAACCTGTGTATTTTGGGGAAACTGCTAGGTATTTGTGACTTAGCTTGGCCACTGTTGGAAACAAGATAGTGGGCTTGATGGACCTTGGTCTGACCAGTATGGCATATTTATATTCTTATGTTCTTAGGAGAGTATCTATATTGAATTGTCTGAATCATCAAGAATCATTGTTGTGCTGACTAGGGTATTGTGGATTTGAGGGACAGGGAGAAAGTAATGAGGCTGTGGTCAGACAAGGGCATTGAATATGTTTGTAGTGTGTGTAAGGGACCGATGTAATTTGGAAGGATAGAGCTGAAGATTAGATCCAAGGTGTTTCCCTTGTGGTGCGTAGGGGATGCTACATTTTGCTGGAGGTCCATCAATGTCATGGCAGCGAGGAAGGTGTCAGCTTGTGTCGGGTTGCATTGAGGGGAGATTAAAGTCCCCTAAGATGAGAAGGTCTTTGTTGGTTTTAGAGTTGTTTAGTATGTTTTCTATTATGCCGGATAGGTCATTAGATGATGGGTTGGGAGGACTGTAGCAGAGGAAGATGGTTAGCTGATTGTTCATAATGGTGATGGAGTCCATTTCTTTGGTGCTCTCGGATAAGAGGGCACGAAAGTGGAGATGTTCTTTGGTAAGCAGCAATACTCCACCCCCTCTCTGGTTGTTTCCTGTACAGTAGAACAGAGTGAAGCCTTCTGGTTTGAGCTGGTTGAGGAGGACATTATCGGTGGCCGTGAGTCATGTTTCAGTAATGGAGAGAATTTCCAGTCGATATTCATTGAGTAGGTCGGTGATAGCTTGAATCTTATTTCTTACTAATCTTGCATTAGTGCACATCTGAGTGTTGTTGTTTCAGTATTAAGATTGGTGATGTTGGGTGGGATGGAGGGTGAGGTTGGTATGTGTATGAGTCGCCTGGCAATTTTGGTAGGGCCTCTAAGAGGGGTAGTAACAAAGGGTACTAACAATATTTTTTACAAGCTGCAAAAAAATTTATAAAGTAATTTAATTGTTGAAAACTGTGCAGCTCACATTGCTCATAATTGTATCAGCGCTGCTGCCGAAAGCCTGCCATTTGACATCGAAGTTAATGTTGACATGATATTCATTTTCACATTTATACAGTGAGAACTGAAGAACTTAAAGAGATGTGTGACTATGTTGAGAGTGAGTATCAAAAGCTCCTCGGATACAGTAACACTAGATGACTGGCTTTAATACCAGCCATAGCGAGGTTAATTAGAGTGTTCCAACCAGTGAAATCATATTTTCTGAGCCAGGAAAAATGCCCAGTTATCATCAAAAACCTTTCTGAGAATGAATCAGCAGAGGTTTGGCTGTACCTTCTGCGTAGTCAGGCAGTGATTTTCCAAAATGCGACATTAAAAATTGAGTCTCAAAAAATCTCAATGATAGAGGTGGCTGGAGTAACCAGTGACCTTAGAAACAAGTTAGCAACTAGCAAGAATAAAATGTTTTTGCCTCTAAAGAAGATAAAAGATTTTGAAGAAGAGGGCAGCATTGATAAAGCAGATTTCAAGCAATCTGTGTCATCTTTCTACTTGCATTGATTACTTGGATCAGTGGACCACTCAATTCCAGGAGACTGGGAAACAACAGTGGGCTCTCCTTAAAAAACAACTGGAGTGGTATGAGCTAGAGTCGTCTTTAGAATACATTTTGTCTACAAGATCTAGCCTACAGTTAGTAATAAATGATACTAAACTGTTGAGTTCTCCTGTCTTAAGTCATTTGTTTCTGAAGAAAAAGTTCAAGAATGGAAAAAAACAGACACCACAGTTGATGAAAAATGGAAAATGTTTGGACATATAAAAATGTATGCAAACTGGTAGAATATTTTAATGTTTGCCAGGTTCCAATGCTACAACTGAAAGGTGCTTTCCAATCATGAACAAAGGGGTATGTTTAGTAAACTACGGTAAAGTCACCGGCGGTAAAGGCAGTGTTCAGGTGCCTGAAGCCATATAAGACAGTGGGCGGGTAGGGGGTGTGCCGCATTAGGGTGCTTTGGGCCATTTAGCGTGAGCTAAGAGGACCAAGTGTGGTAAGGTGACAAGACGTCCTAAGGAGAGATAAGGCATCTTAAGACGTGATAAGGTGCCCTAAAATGAGATAAGGTGCCCTAACATGAGATAAGGTGCCTAACATGAGATAAGGTGTCTTAAGATGTGATAAGGTGCCCTAACATCAGATAAGGTATCTTAAGATGGGATAAGGTGCTCTAAAAGGAGATAAGGTGTTTGAACATGAGAAAAGGCGTCCTAAGGATAGACATGATGCTCTAAGGTGGAAAGCATACTCCTTAAGGCAGGTGAAATGGCTGTAACCCAAATGCTGGATAGAGCACCGTGGAATGTCAATGTACAGGTGATGGAAGAAAGGGCAGGTGGGAGATGATGGACCTGGCATTGTCACAGGAATGTGATCATCCGCCACCAACACTGTCCATAAACTATGGAACCAGATGCACAGAGGTGGATGGGATTCTGATCCCGTGGGATACATCTAGCCCCTGCGGGATCAGAATCCCATCTAGGTGTATATGTGCAGGCTGGGACCCAATTCTTGTCAGCCTGCACATAGAGGAATCTGCCTGACTAACTCAGCCAAGGCTTCTGAATGGAGCCGCATCCCCAGCCGCCAACAACTTCATTCATTCCCCACATTCGGCCTCCCAACATAAGAACATAAGATATGCCATACTGAGTCAGACCAAGGTCCATCAAGCCCAGTATCCTGTTTCCAACAGTGGCCAATCTAGGTCATATGTACCTAGCAGTTTCCCCAAAAGACACAGGTTCCACAATGCTTGTACTGGGTCAAGCATTGATATCCTGGGTCCCTTCTTAATAATGGTTTATGGACCTTTCCTCCAAGAACTTGTCCAAACCTTTTTTAAACCCAGCTACACTAACAGCCTTTACTATATCCTCTGGTAACAAATTCCAGAGTTTGATTACACGTTGAGTGAAGAAATATTTTATTTTATTAGTCTTAAATAGTTTACCCTGTAGCTTCATTGCATGTCCCCTAGTCTTTCTATATTCTGTATAATGTAAACAATCGATCTACGTTTACCCTTTCCACTCCGTTCATTAATTTATAGACTTCTATCATAGGGGTATCCTTCCATGCCCTTTACCATTTTGGTGGCTCTTCTCTGAACCTTTTCTAATAACGCTATATCCTTTTTAAGATACGG
Organism: Ichthyophis bannanicus; assembly: GCA_033557465.1. Taxonomy (NCBI): domain Eukaryota; kingdom Metazoa; phylum Chordata; class Amphibia; order Gymnophiona; family Ichthyophiidae; genus Ichthyophis; species Ichthyophis bannanicus. Next base: position 649,628,044 of record CM066032.1, read on the forward strand.
CGACCAGAATTGCACACATATAATTGTTTTATTTTCCATTCCTCTCCTTATGATACCTAGCATTCTATTTGCTCTCTTCGCCACCGCTGCACACTGGGCCAAGCATTTTAACATGTTATCCACAATGACACCTAAATCTTTTTCCTGGGTGTTGGTTCCTAATGTGGAACCTTGCATCGTGTAACCATAGTTTGGGTTGTTTTTCCCTAGGTGCATAACTTTGCACTTGTCCACATTAGATTTCATCTGCCATTTTGATGCCCAGTCTTCCAATTTATCAAGATCCTCTTACAATTTTCCACAATCCTCTTGGGTTTTAACAACTTTAAATAGTTTTGTGTCATCTGCAAATTTGATAACCTCACTTGTTATTCCACTTTCCATGTCATTTATGAATATGTCAAAAAGCAGCGGACCCAGCACAGATCCCTGGGGTACACCACTATTCACCTTTCTCCATTGGGAAAATTGGACATTTAGCCCTACTCTCTGCTTTCTATCTTTTAACCAGTTCCTGATCCACAATAGTACACTGCATCCTATCCCATGACTCTTTAGTTTTGCCAAACGTCTCTGATGAGGGACCTTGTCAAAGGCTTTCTGAAAGTCCAAATACACTATATCAACTGACTCACCTTTGTCTACCTGTTTATTCACACCTTCAAAAAATCATAACAGATTAGTAAGACAAGATCTTCCTTGTCTAAAGCCATGTTGGCTGTCTCCCATTAAGCCATGACTATCTACATGTTCAGCAATTTTGTTTTTTATGATGGTTTCTACCATTTTTACCGGTACTGACGTCAGGCTCACCGGTCTGTAGTTTCCCGGATCACCCCTGGAATCCTTTTTAAAAATTGGTGTTACGTTCGCCATCTTCCAATCTTCAGGTATTACAGATGATTTTAATGATAGTTCACAGATTACTAATAGCAGGTCTGCAATCTCACATTTCGGTTCTTTCAACACCCTTGGATGTATATCATCCAGCTCAGGTGATTTGCTACTCTTCAGTTTATCTAATAGTTGTAATACATCTTCCCGATGTATCAATATTTCCTTCAATTCCAAACCATCCGCTCTTGGGCGAATGTCAGCTCTCCCCTATTATCTAGTTTAAAAGCTGCTCTATCTCCTTTTTAAAGGTTAATGCCAGCAGCCTGGTTCCATCCCGGTTAAGGTGAAGGCCATCCCTTCGGAAGAGCCCCTCCTTTCTCCAGAATGTTCCCTAGTTCCTAACAAATCCAAACCCCTCATTTCTGCACCATTATCTCATCCACGCATTGAGACTCCGGAGCTCTGCCTGCCTTTTGGGTCCTACGTGTGGAACGGGAAGCATTTCGGAGAACGCTACCCTGAAAGTTCTGGATTTCAACTTCCTACCTAAAAGCCTAAATTTAGCCTCCAGAACCTCCCTACCACATTTTCCTATGTCATTGGTACCGACATATACCAAGACAGCAGTCTCCTCCCCAGCACTATCTAAGACTTTATCTAGGTGGCGCGTGAGGTCCACTACCTTCACACCAGGCAGGCATGTTACCAGTCGATCCTCACGTCCACCAGCCACCCAGCTAACTACATGCCTAATGATCGAATCACCAACTATAATGGCTGTCCTAACCCTTCCCTGATGGGCACATGGCCCTGGAGAAACTTCCTCGATGTGAGAGTGTTTTATATCACCTGGAGGACAGGTCCTAGTTACAGGATCACTTCCTGCCACACCAGGGTGATGGTCTCCTGTCACGTGACCTCTTTCCTCCATGGCAACAGGGATGCTGCCAGACTGGAGGTGGGACTTCAGGACTATATCCCTGTAGGTCTCGTCTATGTACCTCTCTGTCTTTCTTATGTTTTCCAAGTCTGCTACTCTAGCCTCTAGAGAATGGACTCGTTCCCTGAGAGCAAAGAGCTCCTTGCACCTAGTACACATGTAAGACGTCTCACCAACTGGAAGAAAATGATACATGTGACACTCAATGCAAAAGACTGGAAAGCCCCCATCTTGCTGCTGGACTGCTGTCTGCATCTTAGTTTTAAGCTTGTGTTCAGATCTTTAAGTTCTTTACTTACTAAGGGGTGCTATGGATATTTATACTAATAAAACTGTACCTAATACGTTTTTATATACCTTATTCACCTGAAGCTTAATTAATCTCAGGTCCTTAGTGTATGACTGATTTGGGTAACGAGCTTCACCTGAGAGCACCTCCTGTCCTTTAAGATGTGTAAGTACCTATAAAGCTACGATTATCCCAGGGGTGGGTAGGTGTTGGGGAGGGAGGGAGGGAGGGAGGGAAATAACACTTATTAAAAGAGGGCTTCTACACAGTACCCTGTCCTGTGCTGCTGAGGTAAGCTGTGACCAACGTCCTGGGTGATTAACAGTCCTTGCTTGGATAGAAGGAGTCTTTCAAAATGGCCTTTTGACCTGCCACCTGGTGTTAACACCTATTGAAAAGGTTTCACAGGTCTCTTGCCCCGTAGGTAGAAGGCCTCTTTGTAAAGGTCTCTAGAAGACTTTATTTGTTGCTCAAAGAGTACTGACCCTGTTTTGCCTTTTATGCTAAGCTATATTCTGATTTGATTTAAATTATAGCTATTTGCTGCAGCTAGGCTATGACTTATTATGAAATTTAAACTACTAGTTCTCTGCTGGGATCTAAATTTAACCAGAAAGCTCTCTTCTGTGTTTTAAATTTAAACTAAAAGTACTTTGCTGATACTAGGCCCTGAGTGACTATTAAATTTAAACTACAAGTTCTCTGCTGTGTTCCAAATTTAACCAGAAAGCTCTCCTCTGTGTTTTAAATTTAAACTAAAAGTACTTTGCTGATACCAGGCCCTGAGTGACTATTAAATTTAAACTACAAGCTCTCTGCGGGGAATCTCCTGTGCTCCCTCCACTCTTTGACATGCCCCATGCCTGCCATCCCCCACCATCTAGAACTTATTCCACCTCAGAGGTGGAATAAATTCCCTGTCTACTCTGCCATCCCTGGACATACAGGGCCAACATCAGAATTGGCCCTGTATGTCCAGGGCCACAGAAAACCCACTGCCAGCCCTAACCCCACCTTCACTCTGCCCCTTTCCCGCTCCCATCTAGCTTCCCTGTACAAACTCCTTGTTCGTATAGGATACTTAGTTGGGGATGGGAAAGGGGACAAATAGTGCTATTTGTGTTACAGAATAGACCCCATAGTATACTATGCTGGAAATGAAAAACATAAAAATGGTGTTGCATTTATAATTCAGAAGAAACTTGCAAAAATCATAATGAATTACAATGCAGTCAGTGAATGCTTAATTTCTATTCATCTAAGAGGAATGGCCATCAGCATAACTATTATTCAGGTATGTGCCCCAACAACAGCTGCAGAAGAGGAAGAAATTGATGAGTTCTATGAACAAGTACAAGCTGAAAATGACAGAACATGCAAACAGGATATGCTGATAATCATTGGTGACTGGAATGCAAAAGTTAACAACAAAGAAGAAGGCAAAGTGGTTGGACAATATGGACTTGGCAACAGAAATGAAGTTGAAGAAAAACTGATAGAATTCTCCAAGACCAACAATCCGTTCATCTCAAACACCTTCTTCCAGCAACACAAACAGTGACTGCACACATGGACTTCACCCAATAGATTATATAAAAATGAAATTGACTACATCTGTTGAAGTCAACGTTGGAAAAGCTCAATAACTTCAACAAAGACAAAACCTGGAGCCGACTACTATATGCAAACTCAAGCTAAAGCTGAAAAAGAGCAAGCCACTCATGAATGTAGCAAAATATGATCTTGAGAATAAACCACCGAAATTTAAAGACTGCCTGCAAAATTGATTTGCTGCTTTGGATACAAATGACAGTGCACCAGAAGAGTTATGGGATGACATCAAGAAAATTGTCCTAGAAGAAAATGAGAAGTCTCTACAAAGAGTGAAAAAAAATCCCGGCCAAAATGCATGACCGAAGAAACTCTGAAAAATTGCCCAGAAACGCAGAGAAGCTAAAGCCAGAGGAGAAAGAGAGAGAATCACAGAACTCAACAGAGATTTCTAATGTGCAGCAAGATGAGACAAGGAGAAGTACTACAATCATGCATGCAAGGAAAAAGAATCAGAAACTGGTAGAGGAAGACCAGATCAGCTTTCCTAAACCTATGAGAGTTAAAGAGAAAATTCAACTCTCATAGTAACAGTAACAGTATATGACGACAGATAAAGACCAGTATGGTCCATCTGGTCTGCTGAGTAAGGTGGCAAGAATGGCCATTTTGAAAGACTCCTTCTATCCAAGCAAGGACTGTTAATCACCCTGGAAGTTGGTCACAGCTTACCTCAGCAGCACAGGCATAAATAGTTCAACCAGAGTTCTGAGATCCTTAGTCTTGAAGGACTAGAAAAGGGGACTGCTACTTCTGGAGAGAGATCTACAATTGTGAGTATATACTTCTGGGAATTTTTCTGAAGGGACTTCTTTGGAATAAAGCTGATTAATCTGTGAACCCAGTGTATTTGTTAAATCAGTCAGGGCCTAGTAGCAGCAGTTTAAGTTTAAATTTAAAACACAGAAGAGAGCTTTCTGGTTAGATTTCATACCCAGCAGAGAGCTTGTAGTTTAAATTTAATACTCACTCAGGGCCTAGTATCAGCAAAGTACTTTTAGTTTAAATTTAAAACACAGAAGAGAGCTTTCTGGTTAAATTTAGAACCCAGCAGAGAGCTTCTAGTTTAAATTTCATAATAAGTCAGAGCCTAGCAGCAGAAAAGAGCTTTAATTTAAATCAAATCAGAATATAACTTAGCATAAAAGGCAAAACAGGGTCGGTATTCTTTGAGCAACAAATAGTCTTCTAGAGACCTTTACAAAGAGGCCTTCTATCTAGGGGGCAAGAGACCGGTGAAACTTTTTCAATAGGTTTTAACGCCAGGTGGCAGGTCAAAAGGCCATTTTGAAAGACTCCTTCTATCCAAGCAAGGACTGTTAATCACCCAGGAAGTTGGTCACAGCTTAACTCAGAAGCACAGGACAGGGAACTGTGTAGAAGCCCTCTTTTAATAAATATTATTTCGCTCCCTCCCTCCCCAACACCCACCCTCCCCTGGGATAATTGTAGCTTTATAGGTACTTACATATCTTAAAGGAAAGGAGGTGCTCTCAGGTGCAGTTCGTTATCCAAATCAGTCATACGCTAAAGACCTGAGATTAATTAAGCTTCAGGTGAACAAGGTATATTAAACGTATTAGGTACAATTTTATTAGTATAAGTATCCATAACAACCCTTAGTAAGTAAAGAACTTAAAGATCTAAACACTAGCTTAAAACTAAGATGCAGACAGCAGTCCAGCATCAAGATGGGGGCTTTCCAGTCTATTGCATTGAGTGTCACATGTATGATTTTCTCCTAGTTGGTGAGAGGTCTTACGTGTGCACGAGGTGCAAGGAGCTCTTTGCTCTCAGGGAACGAGTCCATTCTCTAGAGGCTAGAGTAGCAGACTTAGAAAACATAAGAAAGACAGAGAGGTACATAGACGAGACCTACAGGGATATAGTACTGAAGTCCCACCTCCAGTCTGGCGGCATCCTTGTTGCCATGGAGGAGAGAGGTCACGTGACAGGAGAGCATCACCCTGGTGTGGCAGGAAGTGATCCTGTAACTAGGACCTGTCCTCCAGGTGATATAAAACCCTCTCACACTGAGGAAGTTTCTCCAGGGCCATGTGCCCATGATGGAAGGGTTAGGACAGCCATCATAGTTGGTGATTCGATCATTAGGCATGTAGATAGATAGGTGGCTGGTGGACATGAGGATCCCCTGGTAACATGCCTGCCTGGTGCAAAGGTAGCGGACCTCATGCGCCACCTAGATAAGGTCTTAGATAGTGCTGGGGAGGAGTCTGCTGTCTTGGTACATGTCGACCGCCTGGCCAGAATGAACAAATGGATGATAAAATGCTCAAAGAAATCAAGGAAGCTAACAAAAGTTACAGCACAGTAATAATAATGGGTGATTTCAATTACCCCAGTATCGACTCGGTCAGTGTCACGGCAGGACATGCTAGGGAGATAAAGTTCCTAGATGAAATAAATGACTACTTCTTGGAGCAGCTGGTTTATGAACCGACAAGAGGGGAAGCCATATTGGACCTAGTCCTTAGTGGAACAGCAGATCTGGTGCAAGAGATAAGGGTATTGGGGCCACTTGGCAATAGTGATCATAGCATGATTGTGTTTGATTTAATTAGTGGAGGAGGGATAGTAAGGAAATCCACAGTACTACCTTTTAACTTTTGAAAGGGAGACTATGATAAAATGAGGAAAATAGTTAAGAAAAAACTAAAAACAGTAGTTGCAAAGGTTAAAGACTTACATCAAGCTTGGGTGTTGTTGAAAAATACTATCTTGGAAGTCCAGACCAGCTGTATTCCATGCTTTAAGAAAAGTGGAAGGAAGTCCAAAAATCTGCCAGCATGGTTTAAAGATGAGGTCAGAGAGGCTGTTGTTGCCAAAAAAGCATCTTTCAGGAAATGGAAAAAAGAGCCAAATGACGAAACCTGGAAACAGCCAAGCACTGGCAAGTTAAATGCAAGGCATTGATAAGGCAGGAAAAGGGAGAATTTGAGAAGAAGTTTGCTGTGGAAGCAAAAACACGTAATAAAGACTTTTTCAAGTACTGTGATAAGGAAGCTTATCATAGCTCAGGAAGGGGCTATAGAAAAGGTGAAGTGTCTCTGAACAAGCAACCTGTCAGTGCTGGTAGAAAGGAGAAAACAGAATTTTCCCATAAAAGACTGCCAGTCCCAGAATGCACCAGGTTTCCAACAGCCATTAGAGGAGCTGAAGTGGGGAAACGTGTGTTCAATCAGGAGGGCTATGAGGTAATCCCTAAGCACTCATCTCAAAGGGCAGGGCCTGATTCAGCACAGCTGCGCTGTGTTAGGGAGGAGCACTCATCCAGGCAGAATAAAGGTATAGTTTATTCTACAGATGACCATCTTCATGATCACCTTGGATATCCAGAGAATTGTCCTCAGTATCCTGAGAATCAGCTTGAGTTTGATCATCAGTTTCATCTGAAGGATCATCAGAAGCAGAAGCCAAACCAGACGGACAGAGAGGGAAAGAGACCCTTTGGAAGAAGGAAGAGAAAAGCCTTTGAGAGGTCTAGAAGAGTCCAAAGCAGTACGTATACTGGGAGGTATTCCAAGGGCCAGCATACACCATTGGACTGGGGAAAGCCAGAGGAATGGTGCTGTAGAGCTAGGAATCACCAGAGGCTACCTGTGAGGGAGACGGCTGCACGTGGAAGGGACCCTAAGACCTGTGCCAGAAGGTATGTGAAGAGAGATCCAGTGTCCAGGGATCTGGATTGGAAGGCTGGACATAAGAACTGGACTACATAATGGCCAGGCTATATAGAGAGGAACTCTAGCAGCAATGGAAGCTCAGGTATGAACACTGATCTATGCCCTAGCTATAACCTTGAAAGACAGCAGGGAAACAAGTATTCTCCTGAAAATGCTCCATTGAGAGATTCATCTGTGCCAATCCATGATATTGAACCCATGCTTGTTGAACAAGGGGGAATAATAGCAGTTGAGGATCCTGTTTATATGGACTGCTCTCTATCTAAACTCCGTTGGTAACTTTCTGTTATAAAGTACAGCAACCATCACAAAGAAATACAAATTTGTTCTTTAATCTACTCAGAAAAGCTCCTGAAGCAGGATTTGACCCACACAGTGGAAGGCAAGCCAGCTAAGGGGTTTCAGCTGGTAACTGCTAGCAATTAAGCCTTACCTAATTGCTTGTGAGCTAGGAGAGAATCACTTCTGTATCTATGTGGGAAGTAATCAGAAGTTAACCTGAAAAGAACAGTTTGTTTCTTGCTTTGTGGCTTTTCATTTGTTGTTTTCCTGATTTTGACTTTGTTTTTCCAAGTTAACACTGAAAGCAAGTAACCTAATTTATGTGCTACCAAGCATATCTATGTTGGGAGAAATAACCCCATAAATAAATATCTTATTGGCTTTACCCAAGAGCACAACTAAATTATTGTCAGCAGCTGTGTCTGGTGTGAATGAACTACATTGCCCACAATACCTTGCAAATCATATAGATATATGCACTTGTCAAGACTGTGAAGATTCTCACCCAGGCAGCCGTCTGACAGTACATTCATAGCAAAAACCTGTGAGAGAATCAGTTGGTCCATTAGATGATAGAGGGGTTAAAGGGGCACTAAGAGGTGACAAGGTGATAGCGGAGAGACTGACTGAATTCTTTGCTTCGGTCTTTACTGAGGAAGATGTAGGGATGTTACCCATGACTGAAGTGGTATTTAAAGGTGCGGAAGAATTGAAGGAAATATCGATACATCGGGAAGATGTATTACAACTATTAGATAAACTGAAGAGTAGCAAATCATCTGGGCCGGATGATATACATCCAAGAATGTCGAAAGAACTGAAATGTGAGATTGCAGACCTGCTATTAGTAATCTGTGAACTATCATTAAAATCATCTGTAATACCTGAAGATTGGAAGATGGCGAATGTAACACCAATTTTTAAAAAGGGTTCCAGGGGTGATCCGGGAAACTACAGACCGGTGAGCCTGACGTCAGTACTGGGAAAAATGGTAGAAACCATCATAAAGAACAAAATTGCTGAACATGTAGATAGTCATGGCTTAATGGGAGACAGCCAACATGGCTTTAGACAAGGAAGATCTTGTCTTACTAATCTGTTATGTTTTTTTGAAAGTGTGAATAAACAGGTAGACAAAGGTGAGTCAGTTGATATAGTGTATTTGGACTTTCAGAAAGCCTTTGACAAGGTCCCTCATCAGAGACGTTTGGCAAAACTAAAGAGTCATGGGATAGGAGGCAGTGTACTATTGTGGATCAGGAACTGGTTAAAAGATAGAAAGCAGAGGGTAGGGCTAAATTGCCAATTTTCCCAATGGAGTAAGGTAAATAGTGGTGTACCCCAGGGATCTGTGCTGGGTCCGCTGGTTTTTGACATATTCATAAATGACCTGGAAAAGAGAATAATGAGTGAGGTTAGCAAATATGCAGATGACACAAAACTATTTAAAGTTGTTAAAACTCAAGAGGATTGTGGAAAATTGCAAGAGGATATTGATAAATTGGAAGAGTGAGCATCAAAATGGCAGATGAAATTTAATGTGGAGAAGTGCAAAGTTATGTACCTAGGGAAGAACAACCCAAACTATGGTTACACGATGCAAGGTTCCACATTAGGAACCACCACCCAGGAAAAAGATTTAGGCATTATTGTGGATAACATGTTAAAACCCTCAGCCCAGTGTGCAGCGGCGGCCAAGAAAGCAAATAGAATGCTAGGTATCATAAGGAAAGGAATGGAAAATAAAGCAAAGGATATTATAATGCCTCTATATCGTTCCATGGTGAGACCTCACCTTGAATATTGTGTGCAATTCTGGTCGCCGTATCTTAAAAAGGATATAGCGTTATTAGAAAAGGTTCTGAGAAGAGCCACCAAAATGGTAAAGGGGATGGAAGGATACCCCTATGAAGAAAGACTAAAAAGGTTAGGGCTCTTTAACCTGGAAAAGAGATGGCTTAGGGGAGATATGATAGAAGTCTATAAATTAATGAACGGAGTGGAACAGGTAAACGTAGATCGATTGTTTACGTTATCAGAAAATAGAAAGATTATGGGACATGCAATAAAGCTACAGGGTAAACTATTTAAGACTAATAAGAGAAAATACTTTTTCACTCAATGCGTAATCAAACTCTGGAATTTGTTACCAGAGGATGTAGTAAAGGCTGTTAGTGTAGCTGGATTTAAAAAAGGTTTGGACAAGTTCCTGGAGGAAAGGTCCATAAACCATTATTAAGAAGGGACCCAGGATATCAATGCTTGACCCAATACAAGCATTGTGGAACCTGTGTCTTTTGGGGAAGCTGCTAGGTATGTATGACATAGATTGGCCACTGTTGGAAACAGGATACTGGGCTTGATGGACCTTGGTCTGACCCAATATGGCATATCTTATGTGCTTATGTTCTAACTGCAGTTCTGTGCAGGTCACTTCTCTCTATGCCTGTGTTTAGAGTTGAACCTGCTGCTTCATGCAGGTCAACCGCCCTCTATTAAAAGATATTTAAATTTGCTTTGATTTCATCCTCTTGCAATAAAGGGATCCACTGTGTCTGTCCCGAGCTATTTTGAATTCTATCATCAGAAGGGAATTCCATGCATCCCCCACCCTTTCAGTGCAAAAAGTAGTTCCTGATGTTGCTTTTAAGTTTACGTCCTTGAAGCTTCATGTTTTGTCCTCTAGTTTTGCAACCTCCCCGTCTTGGAAAAAGGTTTGTTTGTTCATTAATATTCTAAGGCTTATGTTTACTTAAGGGTAATAAGGGAGCCAGTGTGCTATTAACGTTCATTATCAGCACACCTATGCCCTTAACGTGGCACAAGCGCTGCTTTAACATGCGTTAAAGGCTCCAGCAGCGTAAAGCACACTGCGGGCAGAGAGTAGGTATTAACAGGGCGGAGAGAGTGTGGTAACAATGGGTTTACCCTTAACGTGTGTTGCACAAATGCGTCCTAAAGAACTTTAATGCTGGGAACCCTAAGCAAAGTAAAATCACACAGAAAGGTGGAAGGGACAGCAGCACCCACCTGTAGTAGACCAAAGCCATGTCCTGGTCCTGTGTGCTGTGCGAATTGCAACATGTGCCAAAGTCTGTCTGATGGGATGCATGTCAGCTCCAGGGACTATTATAGTCATGTGGTCGCACTATGGCTCAATGCACACATTTGGTGTACATATGAGTGGAAGGTCACAGGTTCAGGGCCAGCTATGCATCATGTATTGCATGCTTCTGTGGCTAAACTTGAACCTACTATGCAGGTACTACACCAGCATGTGCAACCCCCAATGAATTGGCCTGCAAGGGTACAGACACCCATCAGCCATGCAGACAGGCTCCATTATCCACAGCTGGATGGAGAGTCAGGTCGATAGCATGGGCACATTGAGCGGGCGTTAACATCAGAGTGTGCTACTTGCTCCTGCACAATGAGCACACATTAACAAAGTTTGAGCTAATATGGAGACCAAAGTGGCAGGCAGGAATGCCAACCATCCCCATTTTTGCCCAGCGCGGCAATATGAATATGTGTGTGAGTGTGAGTGTGAGTATGTGTGTGTGTATGTCTCTCCATTGTTTTGTGGCTTTCTACACCTCATTGAGCCTTGCATTGCCTAAGCCAGAGGTAGGCAACTCCAGTCCTGGAGGGCCGCAGACCAGTCAGATTTTCAGGATATCCCTAATGAATATGCATGAGATATCTGTCTTGAAAGACTGGTAAGACTAATAAAAGAAAATATTTTTTCACTCAACATGTAATCAAACTCTGGAATTTGTTACCGGAGGATGTAGTAAAGGCTGTTAGTGTAGCTGGGTTTAAAAAAGGTTTGGACAAGTTCCTGGAGGAAAGGTCCATAAGCCATTATTAAGAAGGGACCCAGGATATCAATGCTTGAACCAATACAAGCATTGTCGAACCTGTGTCCCTTGGGGAAACTGCTAGGTACATATGACCTAGATTGGCCACTGTTGGAAACAGAATACTGGACTTGATGGACCTTGGTCTGACCCAGTATGGCATATCTTATGTTCTTATGTTCTTATATATGCATTAGAGATATCCTGCCAACCTGACTGGTTTGTGGCCCTCCAGGGCTGGATTTGGAGACCCCTGTCTTACACCTCTGTCATTTAAGATTGTGAGTGGGCAAGGTGCAGATGTCCTAGACATCGAAAGGGTATATAGAATGTGTCACATTCCTCCTCGATTCTCACCACCACCAAAAGGTCGTCTACTCTTTGTGATAATGGTAGGGCAAATAGGACTCTGGGAACAATCCCATTCACGCCTGGATACCCCTACAGTAGGTGGCATCAGTAGTTTAACACTGGGTATTGACATGCACTGTTCTTTGTGGGTCCCTATCCAACAGGAGCAGGACACAGTGCCAGCTGTGACTTGTGCATAAGGCATGCTGCAATTGTGCAGGAAACAAGGCAATTAGCATAACATATTGCTGACAGGACCTGCCATACTCTGGTAGTGATGTGGATCTGCTGTAGAGACCATCTCTAACAATGCAAGTTCCAGGGACCAGATGCTGGGCGCCCATCCTCATCCTCAGGGTGACTACAGAAACTGTTTGGTAGCATGATTTGTATCTGCTCTGTGCTTGTATTACACACTGTTAGTGCATCTTACTGAGATGAATTGATGGATCAATGTATTCTCCATTTGGTGCAGCTGCAGACTGCTGTTCTGCATGTGCAATGCATCATGGGTACTGGAGGGGGCTAAGCTATACCGGCACATACAGCAGACATTTTAGGCAGTCACCTGCAGTCATGTCTTCTTGTGCATGCTGCTATACCATGGCCTACACTGCTACTCTTTTCTGCATTTTGGCTCTTCACGCATACCTCTCCTGTGCCTAATCTTCAGGTCACCACTCCTACTCTGTCCTCCTGTCGCTGCACACATCCTGCCGCTTCTGGCTCCAGTGGGAGACACATCTTCCCTATCCTATGCCATACACTGACATTGTACCATTTTACACTGGCACCCCTCTGTGCATTAGTACAGCTGCCTTTCACATGCTCATCCCCTTTACTGGCTGCCATGTAGGGTGCCCACAGATATGGCAGGTGCATGAGCTCCCACCTGTCTTTCCATCCATCACCTTTATATTGACTTTCCTTGGTGCTGTTTTATCCAGCATTAAGGTTACAGCCGTTTTCACACATTAAGGTGCATGCTTGACAACTTAACGACAATGTCCTGTTAACGCGCAATAAATGGCCCCGTACCCAACCAGCACCTTTTTGGATTAGCGCCCCTTACCATTGCCGTTAATGCCTGTTACCTTATGCACTTTAGTAAACATACCCCTAAGTATTTAAAGGTCTGTATCATATCTCCTCTTTTCCTCCTAGAGTATACATATTTAGGTCTTCAAGTCTCTTCTCATATGTCTTCTGGCGCAGGCTCTGAATCATTTTGATTGCCTTCCTCTGAACCATTTCAAGTCTTTTTGAGATATGGTCTCCAAAACTGAACACAATACTCCAAGTGAGGCCTCACCAACGACTTGTACAGGGGCATTAATACCTCCTCCATTCTGCTGGTTATTCTTCTCTGTATGCAGCATCCTTCTGCTTTTGGCTACTGCCTTGTTGCATTGTTTTGCCATCTTGAGATCCTCAGATACTAGCACTTCGAGATCCTTCTCCTGATCCGTGCACAACTTCTCTCCCCCTTTTGCATACAATTCCTTTGGATTTCTGCATCCCAAGTGCATGACTCTGCACTTCTTTGCATTAAATCATAACTGCCAAGCATTAGACCATTCTTCAAGTTTTTTTAGATCTTTCCTCATGTTTTCAGCTCCCTCAGAAATGTCCATTCTGTTGCAAATTTTTGTATCATCTGCAAAAGGCAGACTTTTCCATTCAGTCCTTCTGCAAATCACTCACAAATACATTGAACAGTATTGATCCCAGGACCAATCCCTAAGGCATGCCACTAAGCACCTCCTTTCTTCTGAGTGAGTTCCATTTACCACCACCTTTTGTTGTCTGTCTGTTAAGCAATTTCTGATCTATTTTACCACCTTGGGACCTATCCCCAGGCTGCTCAGTTTATTGATAAGCCTCCTGTGAGGAACAGTATCAAAGGCTTTGCTGAAATCTAGGTTTATCACGTCCATTGCATGCCCTTGATCTGGTTCTCTGGTCACTCAGTCAAATAACACAATCAATTTTATTTTGCATGATCTTCCCCTAGTAAAACCATGTTGCCTCGGATCATGTAATCCATTGGTTCCAGAAAGTCCACTATTCTTTATTTCAAGAGCGCTTCCATTACTTTTCTCACCACAGAGGTATAGTTTGTCACCTCTTCCCTATTACCACTTTTGTGAAGAGGTACCACATCAGCCCTTCTCCAATCCTTCAGAATCTTGAATTGGAATTCTACAAAATGTTCAAGGATCCATGTTGAATGATGCCTAAATTTGGCCTCCAGAAGCTCCCTCCCACACTTTCCTCTGTCATTGGTACCAATATATACCAAAACAGCAGGCTCCTCTCCAGTACAATCTAAAACTTTGTCTAGGTGGCATGTGAGGTCCGCTACCTTCACACTAGGCAGGTATGTTACCAGATGATCCTCACATCCACCAGCCACCCAGCTATCAACATTCCTAACAATTGAATTGCCAGCTATAATGGTTGGCCTAGTCCTTCCCTCATGGGCATATGTCCCTGGAGACCTCCTCAGTGCAAGAGGGTTTTACATCACCTGGAGGACAGGCTTTAGCTACAGGATCACTTCCTGCCATACCAAGGTGAAGCTCTCCTTTCACATTACCTCTCTCCTCTATGTCCCTGTAGGCCTCATCTATATATATCTCTGGGTGAGTCGGAAAGAAAGACTAATTGAAAGCTGACTTGCTACATAGTTTCCTAACTGGCCTTTAGAGTTTGTTTTAAGTAAAAAGCTATCTTGCTATACAGTGCCCTAACTGACTTTATAAAACACAGAACTTTAAAGTAGACACCGATTGTATCAATTTAAACCCTAAGAATTCCCTTTAACCCAAAATGTCTGAGAAACTCCCAGCAGGTAAATACTCACAAGTGCAGATTCCTTCCCAGCAGGAGCAGCTTCTCTCAGTAGTCTTTATAATCATCATAATCATTCAAATTGCAATGCCAAAACTCTCATCACTGATGTTGGATATGACTTTCCATCTCAAATAAGAAAGCCCTCCTCCATGGCTCTAGCATCTTCCTAGTCTACCATTTGTGTGTGTTTAACTAATAATTTTAATTTAATTTAATTTAATTTACAGATTTTTTATATACCGCTCCTTCCATTGATCAGGTGCGGTTTACATGGAACAACAATAAAACAGTGAACTGTTTTTACAGATAACAAGTTGTAACTTACATTTAACAATTTGTGAACTATGTACAGAGTAACAGAGTTAAAACTATATACAGGCTTAAATATTATTCGTTAGTCTTTGAATACATTGTTTTCGGGCTTTAGAGGTTCGACCTTTTTTGGAATAGTTGTATTGGCTGAAATATGACTATCCTTTATCTATCTGTGAGGTGGGAGGTGAGTTCGCCAAGGGTGCATAGTACATTGTGAATAAGTGTGTTTTGAGTTTTTTCCTAAACTCCATGATTTTGGGTAAGGATCTTAATTCTGATGGGATAGTGTTCCAAAGTATGGGGGCAGCATGGGAGAAGGCTTTCTTGTTTGTGGTCTTTTTGGCCTTAATAAATTCTTTTGGTGTAGTTAATTTGTTTAGCTGGTCTCTCCTTTGAAGGTTATGAGTAGGCTCAGTTTTAATGAGGTTATTTATAGACAGGGGTGCTGTTTTATTTAGAGCTTTGTAGGTGGTTAAAATAGTTTTATATTCTATTCGACTTTGAATCGGGAGCCAGTGTAGATATTCTAAAATCGGGGTTATATGTTGGAAAGGTGGGGCCTTTGTAATGGTCTTAGCTGCCGCATAATGTGTATTTACTGTAACCCCTATAATGCCCGAAGCCCCTCTCTGCAGCTCTTACATGGGTTCAACTCTTACTACCTTAGCTTAAAAATCAATATACTCGTTATCTTCACTCTTCAACAGCTTGCTCCAGATTTCTGCCCTCAAGAGCCCAAATTCAGAACAGCTGAATTTGTGCTGTCTGTGGTCTGCTGAAAAGGCCTCATAGCGAGATACTGCTCAGTTTAACAAAAACACATTTTTTCATCTTACAATATTTGTTGAGAATAATTATAAAGCATTTTCCACATGTAAAACCTATTTTATATGCAGAAAAGTATTCATAAAATTGGATGGCTAACTGCTGCCTTGGAGTTCTGCATCTGTGGAGGGTAAATTTATAAAATGTGCACTAGGTTATCGCATATTTTTCCATGCATTGATCACACCTATTTTATAACGTCAAGTACGCACATACTTTATAAAGTAGGGGTATACATAATGGGAAACGTGTGTCAAATCTAGGCCCTAGGGTTGGTGTACAGTAAATGACCACACATATCTTTCACACGTATGCTTGTGTCTTATAAAGTACACGTATAAGTGCTTGTCCTGCCAATGCTGCACCCAAGTGCCACCTATGTGAATGCCCACAAAGTACATGCCATCGACCTAACAGGCATACTTATAGAATAGTGACTGGTTAAAGTGCGAGCGCAAAGCAATGGAAGTTATATGTTGATGACATATAACTTCCATGGCTTCTTATAAAATTGCCCACTAAATGCATGTCTACCATTTTTTGTTGAATCCTTAACTGTGCTCAGTGCAAAACCTAGGCTTATTTATTAGGCTAGTATCCTTGATGTTGATAAATTTACTCTTCCTCAAGGGTCAATGAACTTTCGCAATATTGGATTCATTATTCATGGGAGAGCAGATTACAATGTGGAGCTCTGAGGTAAACGTGTTCTTCAGAAAACTGCTCCCAAGAAGAGAATCTGTCCCAGATGAGGAGTCTGTGCACCATGGTTTGCAGAGAAATGATGGACTATAGAAAGGAAGCAAACTGTGATGAAAAAAATGTGGCATAAGCCAAGGAGCACCAATAATAAGAAATGTTGTAATATTCAGGTTAAAATGTATAAATCTGAAATCCTGAAAGCAAAGAAAGTGTATTATTCCTAGTTGTTTCAGGATCCTTCCAGATCCATGGTTCCCAAACTGTGGGTCAGGACCCCACAGCACTGTCACATCATCAATGGATGGGGTCACAGAAACAGGGCTGTTGCCCCTCACTCTGTAACTAGTGTAACCTAGGCCCAGTAGTGGCAGTCAGCATGGAGCCTGAAGGGTCAGTGAAAGCTCACAGCCCCTGCCACCTCCTCCTTTGTGGGCTTCCTGTTAGACTAGAAACACATGCAAAGTACTGGGATCTGGGAGCACACTCCTGGCATGCAGGATCGTGTGCTGGTAGCTGCTACTCTTGCTGCTACCATCATGCTTTCGATAAGTGGAGGAAGGAGAAAGTGGATGAGGGAGGGAAGGGGAGTGGAAGACTTTTGTTTTAGCATCCTTTGGGGTCATGTGTTTTTTTTAAGTGTTAATATGGGGTCATATTAGATAGAAGTTTGGGAAGTACTGTCCTAGATATTCATGGGAAATTTTCAGAGTTGCAAAGAACAGTGGTGCACCAAGAGCAGAGTGGTGGATGCGGCTTGCCCCAGGTGTCAGCCAGGAGGGGGATGCACCCCCCCAGCCCTACATTTTCATGGCAGCACGGCACGTTTACCTAAAAGACATGTGGCTTGCGCACTGCCTCAAATCGTGAAGCTTCAGCTGGGAGAGAGAGCCATTGGGCCTGGATTGGAGGCAGTATGGCAAGCCACCTGGCTTTTAGGTAAGTTTGCTGCATTGCCACGGATGTTTGGGTCCAGTGGTGGGAGGCGGTGGGAGGAGAATGTATCGCAATGCAGAGCGGCACACCATGGGGGAAACACCTGCCCCAGGGACCAAGGGGGCTAGGAATGCTACTGGCAAAGAATGTATTTACTGTCTCTAGAGGGCCATTAGTTTCACAATTAGACTGATTCTTTAGCTTCCTATGTATATGATAAGATCATAATAATCTGAAGGAAGCTAGACCAAGATGCACAGATGTGAAAGTATGTATGGTTGAGAATTCTGTATCTGTATCTAATTTTGCTATGTTTTGGGAGAATACTCATGAAAAGACAAGTAACGTTCTAGAGGTGATACATCCTACTACTTCAGTTCTCAACCCCACCTTGCTAGTATGTCATATCTCATAAAGTAAAGCTTGGTAGTGAATTCCCCATGCAACAGTATTTTCCCACAAGTGTGGAAGGTGACAGCAATGCAGCCTCATTTAAACAAACCATCTTTAGAGGTTTCAAAGCCAGAAAACTGTGTCCAGTGTCAAAAGATCTGTTTATGTCAAAGCTGTTCTCTCCCAAATGCAGGATATTCAGGAAAAAAGCCAAGTAGCCCAATTAGTACAAAGAAATATGAACACAGCTTTCTGCCCATTGCCTCCATGGGCAGTGGGAGGGCTTTTTCTTTGGGAGGGGGCCCAAGCTCTTCCCTAACTCTTCCCAAGCACTGCCCCAAGATTCACCCTAACTCCACCCAAGCCCTGCCCTGTGGACAGAGACAGGAAGGGTCTTTTCCGCAATTGGGACTTTTCATCTCCAGGAACAAGCAGGAATGTAGTCTTCACATATGGGTATCATCGGTACCGACGGAGCCTGCACGGGAACGCTCCCCAGCATCCAATAGGAAAGCTTTTGGGAG
Organism: Ichthyophis bannanicus; assembly: GCA_033557465.1. Taxonomy (NCBI): domain Eukaryota; kingdom Metazoa; phylum Chordata; class Amphibia; order Gymnophiona; family Ichthyophiidae; genus Ichthyophis; species Ichthyophis bannanicus. Next base: position 649,646,466 of record CM066032.1, read on the forward strand.
CATCCCACAGCGCCTGCGTGCTGCCTTCCCGCCTTTCCCAACTGTCCCTCTCCAGTTTTTGGTTTTCCGCGGAGCTAACAGGTCGCACATCCTGTCACCGCAGAAAATTCCCTTCTTATACTTCTTTTTTGTGGTCGCGTCTGCCTTCCCTCGATGTTATACCGGTACCGCTGGTTCTTCTTATCTTTTTAAAAAAAAAAAAAAAACTTTGTTTCTGGAGTCTTTCACCAGTAATTTTCTTCTTGGGTGCCATGCGCTATTTTGGGCACTAGGCCCTGTTTTTTCCTCAAGATGGAAAAACCCGCTTTGGGTTTTAAAACGTGTTCTAAATGTGGCGGTACCATCTCCGTCACCGACACCCATGAGCGGTGCCTCAAATGTTTAGGTCCTGACCACTCTATTTCAGAGTGTGTTGCCTGTGGGATGATGTCAAAAAGGGGCCGGCAAAACCAAGCTGCTAAGCTTAGCACCCTTTTTCCCTCCGATGCAGCCTCCGTGGCATCAACGTCCTCCAGGGCTTCATCTTCCTCCCATGGATCTCAGGTAACTAAACATAAATCTAGCCGGTCCTCAAAGGGTAGATCTCCTTCTAAACATCGAGATGCCTCTGGCGTTGCCCTTGAGGGACTTTCACTGGCAAAATTGCCCCGGCGGGAGGCTTTGGCTTCCACAGCACTAATAGGGCTCCAGGATGTTCTCGAGGCTTCAACCTCGGCAGAACTACTGGCGCCATGCTCTTGGGTTCCGGACGCTTTATCCGGCACCGATACCCAAGCATCGGCAGCGTCAGTAGACCAGAGATTCTTGGCTATTGAACACGGTCTGGCGGCTCTTCTCACGGCCTTGATGCCCCTGAAACCGCTTCAGACAATTCAACTGGTACTGGCACCAACTCCGGTACTGGCACCGACTGCATCGACACCAGCAGGTATTCTACCGGGACCGAGTCATGCATCTCTATCCGGCATTGACAAGTCGGTACCAGACCACTCCAATGCTGACTTCGATCGGTGCCTGTACCGTGCCTTGCATGATCACCAGGATCGGAGATACTTCGAATCCTCGGATGAGTCTGAAGACTCTGAAAGCTCTGCCAATACCAGAGTACTTCTTCCCGAGGATTCCTCTTCTCAGCGTAGGATGTCTCCACCAGAGGATATGTCCTTTCAGGATTTTGTCCGAGATGTGGCCCAAGGTCTTTCCATCACAGTGGCTCCTGAAAAAGAGCCTAGGGCAAAGGAATTAGAAATCCTACAATACCCTAAAGCTCCCAAGGAGGCAGCTACCTTACCTATTCATGAGATCTTGCATGATCTTATGTTAAGGATGTGAGAAACACCTCTGACCACATCTCCTAATTCTCAAAGACTCTACACCATGTATCGAGTTCCTTCTTGTCCTGGGTTTCAGAAGAATCAATTACCACACCATTCCATGGTGGTGGAATCATCCATGAGATGGATAAAGAGTGCAAAAAGGCATGCATCTAATCCTCCAGGACGTGAGTGCAGGATTCTTGATGCCTTTGGACGTCGATCCTTCCAGGCTTCCATGCTCTCTGTTAGGATCAGTTCCTATATCTTGTATATGGGAATGTTCCTTAAGGAAGTCACAGGAGACTTACAGCTTATGAGCCCTCTCCTTCCTGATGATAAAAGGCAAGATTATCTTGCTGTTGTTAAACATGCTCAGGATGTTTCCAAGTTTGTGAATCGTGCAGCCTTTGACTGCTTTGAATGCATAAGCAGAACCTCTGCTATTGTCATAGGTGCATGTAGAATTGGCTGGCTCCAGGCATCTGACTTGGAAATCTGGGTACAGGACAAACGGGAATATATCTTGCACAGGAGAGAATCTCTTTGGCAAGAATTGGCAGGAAAAAGCTAATGAGATTGATGCTGACAATATCACTTTGGATAGATTGTCCAAATCTACAGCAGATCCTGCGAGGAAAAGATCCTCTAAGAAACCATTCTTCAGCAAGAAGAAATCGTTTTATCCCTCCTATACCCAGCAAAGACATTGTTCAGGTCAGTCTGCCCAAAAGGGACAGCACCAACAACCTAGGCAACAAAGGAAGCCAAAAGCAGCTAAGTCTCAACTGACTCAGCAGACTCAGCCTCCACAGGGGCTTTGACTGCTATCTAGAGAACTTTGCCTTCCTGGCCCTAAATGGCCCAGAGCCCTCCACCATCCCAGGAAGGTTATGTCATTTTGCCCCCAGATGGGGTCAGATAACAGCAGAAAATTGGACTCTGTCTATTGTAAGAGAGGGGTACAAGCTTCATTTCCTCAGCATGCCCCTTCCTACAATAGTAAGACAGTTCAACTCTCAGGCCTCTCTCAGTGACCGGTTAGGTCAAGAAATCACTATGCTCCTTGCTCAAGGGGCAATAGAAGAGGTGCCCATTCCCCATCGGGGTACAGGGTTTTACTCCCCCTATTTCCTTATTCCAAAGAAAACAGAAGGACACAGACCCATTCTAGACCTCAGAGAATTGAACAAATTCCTGTTCAGAGAGAAGTTCAAAATGATTTCTCTAGGAACTCTGCTGCCATACCTTCAGAGTCAGGATTGGCTTTGTTCTCTAGATCTCAAGGATGCGTACACTCATGTTCTCATCCATCCATCTCACCGAAAGTTCTTTCTATTCCTGTTTCAAGGGAAGCACTACCAATACAGGGTTCTTCCTTTTGGCCTGGCTTCTGCACTAAGGGTGTTCACAAAACGCATGGCTGTGGTAGCAGCATTTCTCTGCATCCTGGGAATATTCGTCTTCCCTTACTTAGACGACTGGCTCATTCGAACCCCTTCAGAGCCAGAGGCCAGGATAGCTCTGTCTTGCACAATGCGCATCCTTCAGTATTTGGGACTTGTCATAAACTTCCCAAAGTCCAACCTTGCTCCCACTCAATCCCTAGAGTTTATAGGAGCTCTTCTGGATACCAGACAGACAAGGGCCTTCCTTCCTCAGCCCCGCTGCCTTTGCATTGTGCCGTTAGCTTCCCAAGTAGTGCTAAAACTTCACCTCAGTGCTCGGGAAATGTTACAGTTGCTAGGCCACATGAGGGCAGCCCAGTGGACCTTATCCACTCAGTGGACTCAGGTGTCAGGTTGCCTGTCAGACAAAATAGCAAACACAGATTGCCTTATTTTGTCCCTCCAATGGTGACAGTCACCCAAAAACCTTCTGGTGTGGTCTCCTTTTCAGCAACCACCACCCCAAACCACTCTAACAACAGATGCTTCAAAGGTGGGTTGGGGAACCCACCTGCATGGCCTCTCTACCCAGGGTACCTGGACTCCACAGGAGACCTATCTCCTTATCATCTCCTGGAGCTCAGAGCAATCTTCCTTGCTCTTCGAGTATTTCACACCCAACTCAGCAACAAGACAGTCCTAGGTCAAATGGACAATCAGGTAGCCATGTTCTATGTGAACAAGCAGGGCGGAACAGGCTCTCTGTCGCTGTGCAACGAAGCTTTGCGACTATGGGCCCTCACCAGAGAGCATCAGATTCATCTCCTTGCGGTGTATCTTCCAGGCATTCAAAGCTTTTGGGCAGACAGACTCAGTTGAGTGCTGCTTCCACATGAATGGTCTCTCCATGCAGACCAGGTGGCCCAAATTTTTCTAATTTGAGGAACCCCGGACATAGACCTCTTTGCAAGTCTGCTGAATGCCAAACTTCCCCGGTTCTGTTCAGAATTCCGGCTCGAGGTTGTCAGGCCAGGGATGCTTTCCTCCTTCATTGGGGTCAGGACTTCCTGTATGCCTTTCCACCCATTCCCCTAATACCCAAAACCCTGTTCAAGCTTCAGAGAGACAAAGGTCATATGGTCCTCATAGCTCCACTTTGGCCACGGCAACTGTGGTACCCTCTGCTCCTACATCTCTCTCAAGCTCCGCCTCTGGAGTTAGGATCTGCTCCAGATCTTCTTTCTCAAGAGGACGGGATGCTGTGGCATCCCATTCCCCAGTCTCTGCATCTCAGGGCCTGGTTGCTGAAAACCTAGAACTTCACGGTCTTAACCTTTCCCAGCAGGTAAAGGATATCCTTCATGCTTCAAGGAAACTTTCCACAAGACGCTCATGCATTCAAGTGGAAAAGGTTTACCATATGGTGCTCGCAGAAGGGTCTTAACCCTCTTGCCATACCTCTGGAATCATTACTGGAGTACCTCCTTCATTTATCAAATGCAGGGCTTAAGACCAATTCAGTAAGAGTCCATTTGAGTGCTATTGCAGCTTCTTTCAAGCCTTTAAATGGACAACCTATTTCCTCTCATAGCGAGATTTATGAGAGGCCTTCTTTTAACGAAGCCTCACATTAAGCCACCAATGGTGGCATGGGACTTGAATCTGGTTCTTGGGCAGCTCATGACACTGCCCTTTGAACCATTAGCCACTACTTCTTTGAAGTTCCTTTCCTGGAAGGTTATCTTTCTCATTACAATCACATCAGCATGTCGCATCAATGAATTGCAAGCGTTGGTGGCTGATCCTCCTTATACGAGGTTCCATCATGATAAGGTAGTCCTTAGGACTCATCCACACTTTATGCCAAAGGTGGTTTTGCCCTTTCATTTAAACCAAGCGGTTTACCTTCCTGTATTCTTTCCAAGGCCTCACGCCTCAAATACAGAAAGGAACCTTCATACTTTGCACTGTAAAAGAGCTTTGGCCTTTTACTTGCAAAGGACACAGCAACATAGAAAATCCTCTCAACTCTTTGTTGCTTTTGATCCTAGTCATTTGGGACTTCCAGTCTCCAAAAGGACACTGTCCAGCTGGACTGCACAGTGTATATCTTTTGCCTATGAGAGTAGGAACCTTCCTCTTGAAGGCTATTGTCATAGCTTACAATGTGAGAGCCATGGCAGCCTCAATGGCTCATCTTCACTCTGTGTCTATCGACAACATCTGTCGAGTAGCTACTTGGGCTTTGGTACATATCTTCACAGCCCATTACTGCTTAGACAAGGACTCCCGCAGGGATGCCTTGTTTGGTCAGGCTGTTCTTCAACACCTGTTCCAAACTTAATCAACTCCTACCCACCATCCCTGGTAGGATGCCAGAGATCCATGGGGGGAAGTGGAGCCCTTTCACAAGGGAACACAACTTTCTGGGGCCATCTCCCTGGCATCTGCAGCTAGGGAGTCCCCATATGTGAAGACTACATTCCTGCTTGTTCCTGGAGATAGCATAGTTACTCACCTGTAACAGGTGATCTCCGGAAACAGCAGGAATTTAGTCTTCACAACCCACCCATCTCCCCTAGGAGTTGTATCTTTCTATCTCTCTCTCTTTTTCTCTCTTTCCCTCTCTCTTTTGTCTCAGCTTTAAACTCAACTGGAGAGGGACAGTTGGGAAAGGCGGGAAGGCAGCACGCAGGCGCTGTGGGATGCTCCCAAAAGCTTTCCTATTGGACGCTGTGGAGTGTTCCCGCGCAGGCTCCGTCGGTACTGACGATACTCTTATGTGAAGACTAAATTCCTGCTGTTCCTGGAGATCACCTGTTACAGGTGAGTAACTATGCTTTCTGCATGCGGGGGATGGGATCCCTGTGGGCAGACTGCTGCCTGTGGGCTGTGATCATTGCAAAGACCCTTCCTGTCTACCCATGATCCTTGTGAGCAGACAGGAAGGATCTTTGCAATAATTGAGGCTGGCAAGTAGAAGAAGAGAAGTTGCGATCTCAGTAAGGACCCTTCCTGCCTGCCTGCAGGGATATGATCTCCCGTGGGCAGACAGGAAGGGGCTTTTCTTCTTCTGCCTGCAGGGGATGGGATCCCCATGGGCAGCCTGCTGCCTGCCATGCTGTGATTTTTGGTGGGGCCAGGGCCCGTGTGGTCCACCCCTTTCTAACACCTATGATTGCCTCCACCTGCCCCAATTCTTTCCCCTACACCCACAAGTACCTATAGACATACTTTTAGCCACTGGGAAAATGCCTTTGAAAACTGTCTCATATTGCCTCCACTCTGTCTATATTCTTTTAATGGCACCAAAGAAAAGCAAGTATCTTTTTATGCTGCTTTTTTATTTTGCAAAATAATACTGTACACTTAAATCTTTCAAGATCTATACTGCAGAAAGATCTCACTTTTTGGCCTTCAATATTTGGAGAAGACCTGGTGGGTGGCACAGGGTGCTAAAGAACAGGTAAGCCCTGCTCCTGAGAGCTGGGAATCTAGTTGAATAGAAGTATTGCCAAGCAAACATATGTCCCCTCTTCTCAGTCCTTTGAAGGGTGTGAGTTGAGAAGCAGAGTAACTGGGCACTGCAGGGTTGGGAGGGTGACCCTGGGACCAGTATCTGAGGCAGCACACTTGGATGATCATCCCCTGAAGATGGTTAATACAGCAACCTCTGATACCCTATTTTATCTCTTAGATCAGAATTACCGAATGCCCTGAAGGACAGCTTTTAATAGACAGGTGAACCATAGCCTGTATAATCAGTTGTGTCCCCAACTGAAAGAGTAGCGTACGTTTCACCACTGACATCTGGACTAGTTAGAATGCTACACATGGCTACCTCTCCCTGGCAGCACAATGGTGGCAACCAGATGAGGCAGGGTCAGGCTGTAGGTATAATGAGGGAGTAACAGGAAGGGAGGGTATCAGTGAGTTGTGTTGCACAGCCAGATAATGGATGACAGTCATACTTGGATTCATATCTTAGCAGAAACAAGGGCAATGTTGCAGGGCTGGCCTGGCACACAAAGCACAAACAGAGCACCCTGCATCCAGATTTTGTAATATATGGTGGGACAAACATGGCCAAGGCAGTAAAGGAGGGAGGCTTTCATGGTTGGATCAGATGCTTTGCACACTTGCTGCACCTGGTTGTTGGAGACTCCTTAGGCCTGGGAAGCAAGGGAAGTGGAAGTCCTGTCCTGAGGCAACTAATTGAAAAGTGCTAAAAAACAGCTGGGTATTTTCACCAGAGTGTAAAGCGTGGGCAAGAGCTGCATTAGAAGAATGAAGCAACAGGGATGCCTGTATACCAGTTCAAGCACGATGTTGGCACCAGATGTAATTCCACCTATGAAATGCTGGAGATGTTAGTGGAGCAATGGTTGGATCTGCATCAGATGTCATTGGAGGCTGAGATTGGCATCAAAAGTCTTCCTGCATCATCAGGATTGGGCAAATATCACTTAGGTGATAGAAGTCTTAAAGCCCTTTAAGGATGTTATGGAGGAACTGAGTTACCTAAACCTTCTCATTCTGTTTTTTTGACAGTGGTTTGGCAGAGGTTTTGGTGATGGTAGACTTCTTGCAGGGTCAAGTAGAAAAAAGGTTGCAGTCCCTTACGAAGGAGGATGCTTTATGCCTTGCTACTACCGTTTGCCCCAACACTGCTGGTTTGGGTGGTTCATGCCACCCTTACTGCTGTGTGACTCTGTGACTAACATACGTTGTTTTTTTTGGGGCTACTCCTTCTTCTGTTTTGCACCTTTGGCTTGTCATTGTATGCTTCTTTAGGTGTCTGCCACCTGCTTGGACATGCTGTTCCTAATAACCCAAGTCTGTGAAAAATTGAACCTGGCACAGTGGGGGACACTACCAGCCTACTACCATTGTACTAGTTTGGAAGTTCATGCAAAGGAGCTCAGCTACTGTTAAACTCTTGAGCGAACAATGACATTTCCTCTATCAGGAGGGATAAGCAGGTAGTGCCAAAACAGGAAGGGGACATCTGCCTAGCCAGCCTGATAGCTGAACCAATCCCAGCTATCATGGGGTGACAGCTTGTCCTCATATCCACCATCTTCCATTATTATACTTGTAACTATCAGCCTTTTGCCACAAGTATTAGCCTTTGTTTATAGGGGCTTCCAGCCTATCTTGATGCTGGGTTGGTCTTCCTCAGCTCTTCTGGGGTTTTGTCGCCAGTTCTACAGCCCCCACTGCTTTTGTGGCCTTTACCACAGTGCATCCTCTGATTCTTATTTAAATCCCTCAGTATGACATCTACGCAGTCCATGACTGTGTCTTCCACTTTGCGGAGATCTTCCTTTATACATGAGCCTTATGTTCGATTCAAAATTCTCATTGCCAGGACTCAAAGTTGTGAGCGCACAGTTTAGCTGAACTTACCCCATTCCTGAAGCCTGGGCTCATGTTACTTCTTCTGCTGTTATATTGGCTCTCCTCTGATGGTTTAGGGTCTTGCAGCACATCTGGTCCCCTTGGCATATTCAGGCATTGCAGCTGATCTGGGTGATGTGCTGACCCTTAGAGACTTGCAACAGATCTGAGTGCTGCATTGGTCCTCTTGGTATAATCTAGGACCTTGCAGCCAATCTGAGTACTCTGCTGTTCTTGTTCCCTTGGCATTTTTAAGGTCTTGTAGTTGACCTAGGTACGTTGCTGGTCCTCTTGTCATATTTTAGTGTTTTACAGGGGATCAGGGTTCTGTGCTTATCCTCTTGGCATAATGTAGTGTCTTGCAATCAATATGGGATCTTCTTGGCATGTTTAAGGCTTTGCAGCTGATCTGGGTGCTGGGCTGGTCCTCCCGGAATAATTTAGGGTCTTGTAGCCGATCTGGGTGCTGTGCTGGTCCTGTTGGCAAGTTTAAGGCCTTGCAGCCCATCTGGAATACTGTGCTTGTCTCCTTGTCATTTTACTCCTCTCAAAGTACCATGGTGTGCTTCCACCAAGTGTGGTGCTATTTGCCCTCTTCCACTATCTTTAGATGTTCACTAACTCTTTGTACCGCTTTGCCCTTTTGATGGTTTCTAGTATTCATCCTTCCACTGTACATGCTCTGCCTTCTTCTGGTGCCCTTTGGGCATTTGTGGCACTCTTGCTGTTTTGTGGTATTGTTAGAGATGCCTGCCTTCAAGTTTCAAGCAGACTAGATGAAAAACAAATGGCAAACTTCACTGTTCCATTGTAAAATAGCTTCCGCTATAGACTTTAATGGGACAAATGCATGAATGGTTGAGCTCCCGAAGACTATCCGAATGAATGTATGCTGATGAACAAAAACAGGCACAAAAATCTTTGGTGCACACATGCCTACTAAACCAATGTTTTAAGGTCAGTAATTTATGGATGGATGGCAACAAATTAAAACTCAAGCCTCAGAATACCAAGGTACTGGGCATTCATAGAAAACATTGTACAGGACCTCGGTAAACTGGGAGAGGGTAGTGACTGAAACAAATGACCAAGTATAAAGCCTGAGGGCAGAAATTGTTTCTGGTTTATCATTTGATAGTGAATTTCTGCCATGGTTAAGAATTGTTTTTCTTATCTACATCGTTAAGAAGGATCTTCTTGTTCTTGAACTAGTCTGATGTTCTGCATGCAGTTATGGGCAAGTATCAATGATTGCATGAAGGAATACAAGGCATCTGCAGCAAATTCAGAATGCTGTGGCCAGACTGTTGGTGCAGGCAGGACCTAGGGATCATATTTCATTTATTTTAAAGTCCCTTCACCGGCGACCATTATTCAAAAGCTTTCGCATTTCATGGGCCCTACCTACTTAGTGAAGGCATTAATACATTATTCCCCTCTTCATTCTCGGTATTACAAAGGTGATTCCTAGGGATGTGCATGTAAATACATTTTAGTTCATTTTCAGAGGTTTGGTTTGACCAATTTTCAGACCTTTTCACTCTTTTCAGAAACTGATGAGTGTAAAATTTGATGAAAGCATTGAAAAATGTTTTAATATGTGTAAATCAACTTCGCATGCGTTAATTCAGAGATTTTATGAGCATAAAGTTGATCTACTGCACATTCTTTATGCACATAAAATTTTCTAACCAAAAAGCATAAACGGAAGGCATATCCCTCGTGATTCTTCCATTAAATGTAATTAGCTCACCAGCAGTAAGCCACCGCACATATTCCTTCGCCATTTCAACATAGTAGAATAAATTAGAGGTATGAACAGCTAAAAAGAGGTTCATTTCATGCTCGTTTAATATGAATTTTCCTGATTTGGGGCCATTTTCATGCTTATTTCGCTTATTTGTTCTTTAGGCACACATTGTATGTGCATTAGAAGATTTTTAAAGCTGCAAATCGATTGTGTGAACTTTCATTTGTAAGTGTACATGAATTAAGTGATAGTGCACACTTCAAATTTTTATACACCCAAACTAACTGAATGCACATTCACAAATGCACCTCCCTAGAATAAATTGCCACAGGGGATTTTTTTTTGGGGGGGGGGGGAGGGGGAAGGGGGGAATCTTTTTCTCTGCTGCTGCCAGGGCCAGCCTAACTATTAGTCAAGACTAGGCAATCACCTATGGCAGGAGCTTCTGAGGACCAGCAAAGAGCAGCAGCATAAAAACAAAACAATAGATCCTGACAGCCAAGTATGATGCTAAGGCTGTTTTTTCTTTTGTGATCAGTTCTTCTACTGCTGCTGTTATGGCTATGAGATGACGTGTTTTACTGTTTTATTTGTGTTGTGTGTTTATGTGTATAAGACTGTGTGCGTTTTGTTGTAATCCACGCTGATACATTCCATAGGATGGACTAAATGCAAAAGATGATTTCCCCACATCAGTATTGGTACAAAGCATTTGTCAGCACTAGGAGCAGTACTCTTTGCAGGTAAATGTCTCTGTTTTTTGTAGACCAGGAGCATCTCATTTCCTCCCCACTTTGGACACAGCCATTCAGACTTAATGGGAGCTATTTGCTGTTGCTCTTTCTTTTATGAGAAACAGGTTTAAGTAGGATTTCTCATGACTTGAGAGATATATGTCTGAATATCCTTGAAGCATGCTCTATGTGGGTGCACATAGAAATCCAAAGAGGACATAAGCACATCCCTAACCCACATTGTTAATGAATCCCTCAAGCAAGGACACATGCCAGACATCCTCAAAACCTCCATCATCCGCCCAACTCTAAAAAAACACAACTTGGACCCCCTTGACCCCGCTTCCTTCAGCAAGTCTTCCATTCACCACCAAAATCATTGAGAAGATAGTTCAACAACAACTTCAAGACCACCTAGATACCAACAATATACTGGACCCGCAACAACATGGTTTCCGTCCATTCCACTGAGTCGAGACCCTCATGACATCACTAATGAACACCCTCATCAAGGGCACACAGACTAAGCACTCTGGATATGCTATGCTCTTCCTGGACATATCCGCAGCCTTTGACACCATCTCCCAGAACATCCTCCTACGCAGACTCCAAAAAATTGGCATAAAAAACGTCGTACTTCAATGGTTCCACTCCTACCTGACCAATAGACAACAACTGATCTGCACAAGCATAGCAACCTCCCCCCCTTTCAACAACACCAAGGAGTACCCCAAGGATCCACACTATCCGCCATGCTCTTCAACATCTACCCAAAACCACTCTGCTCGATCATACGTGCTCATAACATCAACTACCACATCTACGCAGATGACATAAAGCTCTATGGACCAATCACAACCACCAATCCAACAATCACCTATCAAACTGCTTCATAGAAGTCTCCAGCTGGCTACAAAAGAACAACCTATCCATCAACATAAAAAAAACAGAAGCCCTCATAGTAACCAAGGACCCAAACTTCACACCACCACCACACCTCAACTTAGGAACCACACAAATACAAATTCAACCACACATAAAATACTTGGGAATCATCATAGACCAAGCGCTCATACTCAAGCAACAAATCAAAAAGACTACCAGAATAATATTCCACAAGGCAAAAACAGTACAACGCCTCAGGCCTCTCATCGATCCACAGGACTTCAGGACAGTCATGCAAGCTATGACGCTCCCTCACCTGGACTACTGCAACATAATCTATCACGGACTACCCGCCACCCACACCAACCCACTACAAACTGCCTTAAATACCACAGCAAGAATTATCCAGAAAGCAGAAAAACAAGATCACATCACCCCAGTCCTGAGAGAACTGCACATACTCCCTTTCGAAGCAAGAATCAAATACAAATCTGCCCTACTTATCCACAAAGCCCTCTATCAAATGCAGACTTCCCAGCTCCGCACTCTACTGCCCCAACCCACCCACAACAGAACAAGCAGACAAACCACCAGCAACACCCTCACCATCCCCCACGAACGAACTAAATACAATCAACGGACCTGCAACAGAGCCTTTGAACTATACACACCATCCCTCTGGAACTCCCTACCAAGTCAAATCAGAAACAACGGAGATCCTTCAACATTCAGGAAACAACTAAAAACCATGCTGTTCCAGGAATACCTCGGACCAAAAACAAACATCCATCACTGACTCCCCCTCCAGACCCTCTAACATACCCACAGATCTACCTACTAAGAGACTGATGTCCATTGTCTAAGTCCTTTCTGTCTGTTGAGATCATTAATGTTGGCCTCCCTGGTGACAGCCCCTCCACCCTAAGAATTGATTACTGTCCCCCCCCCCCCCCTTTGTTGTTAAACCGCTTTGACCCAGTGAAAAGCAGGATATAAATACAGTTAAATAAATAAATAAATAAATGTGACCCTTCATTGGTTTTGATAAGCTGATGATTTCTTTCTCTCTAGTAGTTCTTATGTGTACAGAAGCCATTCAGGACCTGCAGTGGTAATGATTCAGCCCAAGAAGTCTCCAGGCTAGGGATCTGCTCATGGAAAAATGAAGTAAACTCTTTTTCACTTGGTGCAGTCTGTATAGAAAAGAGAAAACAGTCTAACACAAAGCAATATTCCTGCTTCATATAACAATCAAACTAGGATCATCCAGAATTAATATATTTTTGCAACATCACAGCAGCAGTTACATTTATGTTCCAAAATAGTGACATTAGTTTACAAGTTTCTATTCCCTGTTTTCGTCCCTTGGGCCCAAAAGAAAATCTTCAAGGCAACATGCCAACTCAGTCTAGTTAGTTTATCACTGGACACTTTAGCCAACCTGTCACTTTTCAATCCCCATTGCGTCTGAGTCATGGTAATGAAAGTGATTTCATTTAGCATAAGTCATTTTCAGCATCTTCATTCCCCAACATACAGAATTACAAATAGCCTGATTATTCCTGTTTTGAGTATTTCACAAGGTTTCACACCAAAGCAGCAGTGTAAAGATTTTGGTTTGCTTTAAAATAAAAACAGGAAGATAGTTTATTTTATAGCCATTCTTTTTTGCTTAGTACTAAAGAAACTTTAAAACACCAATAAGAGGGTAATTTTAAAAAGGCTTTTACAAGCATTTTTTGCATGCAGAAAAAGCCTTTTATAAAACTGCTCAATCATATACACACTTATGAAACGTAGATGCCTACTTTTATGTGATCTTAGTTAAGGTGTTCTAGGGCACAGATTGGGTGAAGTCAGGGCTAGCCCAATCACTTAGCATTCTAAGCATTCACCTAGGGCAGGAGCTTCTTGGGGGGCAGCAAAAGAAAGCAATGGGTCCTGGCAGCTACTCAAACTCAAAATGTCATCAGTGCATACTTTTAGCTGCAGGAAGAATGGGCAATATGCAAATGATCCATTTACTCTTGTAAATGGCATTTTGAAATCTCTCTCATTATGCATATAGTTACAAAACAAGTTTAATATTTAACTATGTATTTTATAGGATTATTCTGCTGTTGAGATGATTGCAGTTGAATTTAGTAATCAAAATCTTGGGGGAGTGGAGTGGGCGCTAGGGTTCTAAAAGCTAATTGCGAGGTGGTGCAAGGCTGCTGTTTTGCCTAGGGTTCCTAAAACATGGCACCAGCTGTGGGTGAAGTGGGATTGGAGTTGCAATGTGCATGGTTATTTTATAAAATAGAAAACACACACACATATGAATCCCTTCTCTTCTACTGCCAACTCCAGACTTTGATCCTTCCACCTTGCTGCTCCTTATGCCTGGAACAAAGTACCTGAGTCTGTGCAACAGGCTTCACCTCTGGCCCTTTGCAAATCCAGGCTGAAAACTCACCTCTTCAAGGCCATTTTTAGAAACATAGAAACATGGCCCATCTAGTCTGCCCTTCCATATTAATTACAATAGTCCCCTTTTTGCCTTTAGAGATCCTCTGTGTTTCAGATACTGTCCTTGTCTCTACCTCCTCCACTGGGTGACTATTCCATGCATCTACCACACTTTCCGTAAAGAAATATTTCCACAAATTATTCCTACCCCTTTCACCCTCATCCTATGTCCCCTTGTAGCAGAGCTTGTCTTCAATCGAAAGAGACTCTGTTGTGCATTTATCAAATCTCCTCTATCCTGCCTTTCCTCTAATGTATACATATATAAGATCTTTAAGTCTGTCCTCATATGCTTCATAATTAAGACCACTAACCATTTTAGTAGCCACCCTCTGCACTGACTCCAAACTGCTTGTATCCTTTTGAAGGTGCAGTCTCCAGAATTGCACACAATACTCCAAATGAGGTCACACCAGAGACATATAGAGGCATTATCACCTCCTTTTTTCTGCTGGCCATTCCTCTCCCTATACACCCAAGCATCCTTCTGGCATTCACAGTCACCTTTTCTATCTGTTTAGCTACTCTAAGAACGTCAGACACAATCACGCCCAGGTCCCGTTCTTCTTTCATGGACAGACATACCTCACCCCTACACTGTACTGCTCCTTTGGATTTTTGCAGCCCAAGTGCATGACTGCATTTTTTAGCATTAAATTTCAGCTGCCAAATTCTAGACCATTCTTCAAGCTTACCTAGATCCCTCCTCAGGTTATCTACTCATTCCTGGGTGTCTATTCTATTGCAGATTTTGGTATCATTGCAAATAAGCAAACCTTACTCGACAGCCCTTCTGCAATATCAGTAACGAAGATGTTTTAAAAAATTAGACCAAGGACAGATCCCTGGGGCATACCACTGGTAACCTCCTTCTCCTCAGAGTGAGCTCCATTTACTTGTAACCTTTGTTGCCTCCCACTCAACCTATTTCTAAACCAATCAGTAACTTTAGGGTGCATCCCTAGGGTGTTCAGTTTGTTTATAAGTCACCTGTGTGGAATGGTGTCAAAGGCTTTACTGAAATCCAAGTACACCACATCTAGGGCTCTCCCTCGCTCCAACTCCCTGGTCACCCAGTAAAAGAAATCATCAGATCTGTCTGACAAGACCTGCCTCTAGTGAATCCATACTGCCTTGGATCCTGCAATCTATTGAACTCCACAAACCTAACTGTTCTCTCTTTTAGTAGCCTTTCCAATAATTTAACCAGCATGGAGTTCTCAATGTCATCATTGCATCCACTTTTGTGTAAAGGGACCACATGTGCCTTTCTCCAGTCCTCTGACACCACTCCTGACTCCAAAGAGGCATTGAAAAGGTCAGACAGTGGAGCCACTAGAATGTCCCCAAGTTCCCTCAGTATTCTTGGATGTATCCCATCTGAACCTATTGCTTTGTCTACTTGTAGTTTAGCTAGGTCCTCATGAACACAGCCTCCTGAAAATTATTCAAGATTCACGTCACTTCTTTTCTTATTTGTGGGTGTTTTCTGAGGTCCTGCTCCTGGCCCTTCATCTGTGAACAAAGAACAGAAATATTTGTTAAGTAATTCCACTTTCTCATCATCAGTTTCTACATATTCCTCTCCTTCACCCTTGAGTATGACAATACCACTTTTGCCCTTTCTCCTCTCTTGAACATATCTGAAAAATGTCTTGTTGTTGTTGTTGTTGTTAAGTGCCGTCGAGTCGGAGTCGACTCATGGGGACCCTCTGGATAGCTATCTTAAATTGTGTTCGGTCTTGAGCCAGGCGGCTCATTGTTGACAAACTGGTATCCGTAGCTGCTGTTATTGTATCGATCCATCTCACTGCTGGCCTTCCTCTTTTGCGCTGACCTTCTATCTTGCCAAGCATGATGTCCTTCTCTAATGATCTCTCTCTTCGCATGATGTGTCCAAAGTATGAAAGTCAAAGTCTTGTCATCTGAGCTTCTAAAGAAAGCTTAGGTTTGTTCTTCTCTAGTACCGACTGGTTTGTTCTTCGGGCAGTCCATGGTATACACAGTATTCGCCGCCAGCACCGTAATTCAAAGTGTGCTGTAGAGACCCCTACGGAGCCCATGGAAATAGAGAGAAAGGAAGATTCCACCTTTAAAACTGACAGGCAGCTAGAACACATGGCTCACTGTTTACAAAGAAAAGGTAAACAGAGAAAGACAGGAGCTGAGCTGACACGCCCAAGCTCTGACGTAGCAGCAAGCCTGGAGCTTGATCGATCACACCTGTTCAGGTTGAGAGCAGAGCCAAGCCCAGGGGAACAGAATTATAAAACCTTGTCATTAGCTCCCAGGAAGGAGAGAGGAGAAGCAGGAGAGAAAGGAAGCTGGAGAGGAGGCTGGAGTGCAGGCTGGAGTGGTAATTGCAGTTCAGACGGCAGTTGGAGCCGTGGCAGCAGAGAAAGTTGGAGTTGTGGCAGAGAAGGAAAAGAAGCCACACAAGGAAGGAAAGGAGGAGAAAGAGGAGTCCTGGACAGCAAAGACAGGAGAGAGGAGAGACCTCCGGTAAGACGGGCTTGGAGAGGCTCAGAAACTCCTGAGGGTTGGATACCGGGTAAAGAAACTACCTACGGGTCTGGGAGAAAAGCCAGCAGGCTAGGAGGAGGGAAGGCACGCCCTGTGACCAGGAACTGGCTGGAACGGAGAGAGCAGGGAGCCCTTCAGTCAGAAGGAAGCCTTCAGAGTTTGCACAGGTGGGAGCCCAGCACAAATGTATTTCCTCATAGCTGCCAAGAATTAGAGGAGAGCCAAAGAAGAAACTCCAGAGCAACAGGTATTTTAAACCCATGCTGTTTTGAGTTGTGGAAAGGGCAAACACCTGAGTTTACAGAGGGAAGTTATCTTAAATCCCATAGTAACGGTTTGCAGACGAACGCTGTTAGTCCTGAGACAGAAGATATGCAAATAGACTCTAATGTTGATGAAGTAGCAGATATGCAAATGGATTGCATGCTTTGTTTGGCTGGCAACATTGATTCACTGTGTTAAACCTTGAAGTAAAAGTGCTGAGAAACAGCAAAGAAATAGGAACTATTTTCCTTTGCTATGAGAAGCTGTTTTGTTTTCCATTTTGTACTTGCAACGAGCACTGCATGTTTTGGCACCAGAGAGTGAATAAGCAATTACCTTAGTTATTGTATACAAGCCTCATGCTAAACTCCTGGAGACTGTCCTATTTTTGTTCTGCACCACAGTTCTATTTGTGAGGGGAATAAATCCTTGTCATTTTGCCTTAAACACTCGGATTACAATTGCTTCTTTATCAGAGAGCTAAAAAAAAAGGGACTACAACTCCCAAGAGGCCTTGCAAGAGCCACAGCTGTAGTCTCACTTTCTGAATAGAGGATTATCATGGCAGACCAACCCTCCGCGCCCTAGGCGGAGGGCTGGCCACGTGGTGACAAAAGGCATCAATTTTCTTCCTGTCTATCTTTTTTACTGTCCAGCTTTCACATCCATATGATGTTATTGAAAATACCATGGCTTAAACAAGTCGAATCTTTGTATGGAGAGAGACATCTCTGCTCTTGAGGATCTTATCTAGGTCTTTCATAGCCATTCTGCCAAGAGCAATGCGTCGTCTGGTTTCTTGACTGCTTGTTGCTTCTTTATTGATAGTTGATCCAAGTAGGTTAAAGTTGTTCACAATTTCAATTTCTTCTCCTTCAGTGATGAACCTGTTGATTATGCCATTGGCTATTTCTTCTTCTTTTTGTACCTTTGCTTTCCTAATTACTTTGCTAGCTTCTCTAAGTTTTTCCAAATAAAGGGTGACTCCTGCAACTGGTCAATAGCACAGTGGGCAGCAGTTATGTGGCAGGAGCACACAATGTCCCTGCAAAACCCTGGCTAGATGTGATGGATCATAGCACTCTCCCATTGTTGCTCAATTGCGCAAAGCAGTTCAGACTGTGCAATGCATCATGGGTAATGGAGGGGCCAACCTATACCAGCACACAGAGCTGAAATTGCAGCACTAGTGGTGTCTGTGCTCACTGGGGCATTGCCCTGTATGTGCTTGCCATCTATGATGGTGGAAGATGTGTGCATGGCCCCCCAGCAAGCCCATTATGGTCTGTCATGGCCCGCATGACTCACTGATGTGGTCTGCATTTGGTGCGTGTGCAGGTGTACCTATCTCACCATGTGCAGCAGATCACAGGGGTCTGCACACCCTGCATATGTGCTGCCTCTGGTGTATGTGCCACACTGGGGGACAGCTGCCCATGTGTGTGCATGTTGTTTCCCATAGGGGGCACAGTGGAAGGATGGCCATCCTGACCCCAAACATGTCGCTGCCCATGGACAAGAGCTGTATCCTGCAGAAGTGTGTCTGTTGAGCAGCTGCAGTACTGCATTTCCTGTGCATTACGTACTGCATGTACTTCACTGTAGGCAGCATTTAGATGTGGCATACCACCATCTCACACTGTGCCAGGCACATTGTTTCATGTGCCTGATTTTACCCATTGCTGGCAGGAATCTCCAGTTTCTATGAGTCCAGGCTTGTGTTGAGGTGTAGCCTAATGGTTACAGCACTGCCTTGTTAGGTGATGGACATGGGTTCAATTCCCACTTGCTCTCTTTGTGGCTGTGGGATACAAGGTTCATTTTGATGGCAGACAATGTCCAGGGTCAGCTTTAACTGGCAGTCACACACTTGTCTGCTTTTTGATGTTTTCTGGGAGCACATTGGGTCTGTGCACATTCTATTTGTGATCATGGCTATCTGAGAGCATGCCTTTATTGGCTCTGCTGCAGGCCATTGCAGAAGGTCAGACATGCTCACACTGCAGATGTCTGCCAACTGGGTCTAGGTGTAACCTTATGGTTCAAGCAGTGGCTTAAAAGCCAGACACCAAGAGTTTGATTCCCTGTATACCTGGTGGGGCATTTTATGTATGTATGATCCTTCACAGCATGACCTCTACTCCTTGTGTCCTTGGGCATGTCACTTAACATAGTAACATAGTAAATGATGGCAGATAAAGACCAGCATGGTCCATCTAGACTGCCCAGCAAGATGGCAAGAGTAGGTGCACCTGTCGCTCTGTGCAGGCCACCCCTCCCCATGTCTTTGTTTAGGGGTAAACCCACCACTCCATGTAGGACACCCCTATTTATTGAGACGTTATATGGTTCAGAAGTTAGATGGTACCGTTTATTTTGTTTTTATCCTATTGCTGTAAAGGGATCCTCTGTGTTTGTCCCATGCCTTTTTGAATTCCGTCACCGTGTTCACCCCTACCACTTCCATCGGGAGGGCATTCCAAGCATCTACCACCCTTTCAGTGAAAAAATATTTCCTGACATTGCCTTTCAATTTACCCCCTTGCAGCTTCATGTTATGACCTCTAGTTTTACAGCTTCCCCGTCTTTGGAAGAGGTTTGTTTGTTCATCATTTCTCTTTAAGTATTTAAAGGTCTGAATCATATCTCCCCTGTCCCTCCTCTCCTCCAAAGTGTACATATTTAGGTCTTCAAGTCTCTTCTCATAAGGCTTCTAATGCAGGCTCCAAATCATTTTGGTCGCCTTCCTCTGAACAGCTTCCAGTCTTTTTACATCTTTTGCAAGATACGGTCTCCAAAACTGAACACAGTATTCCAAGTGAGGCCTCACCAGTGACTTATACAGTGGCATAAGTACCTCTTCTTTTCTGCTGGTAATCCCTCTTTGTATGCAGCCCAACATCCTCCTGGCTTTTGCCACCACCTTGTCGCACTCTTTTGCCACCTTGAGATCATCAGAGATAATCACACCAAGGTCTTTCTCCTGAACCGTGCATGCCAACCTCTCACCCCCTATCGCGTACATTTCTCTTGGATTTCTGCTACCCAAGTGCATGACACTGCACTTTTTCGCATTAAATCATAGTTGCCAAGCATTAGACCAGTCTTCCAGCTTTTGTAGATCTTTCTTCATGTTAACCACTCCCTCGGGGGAGTCCACTCTGTTGCAAATTTTTGTGTCGTCTGCAAAAAGACAGACTTTTCCATTCAGTCCTTCAGCAATATCTCTCACAAATACATTGAACTGTGCCGGGCCCAGGACCGAACCCTGGGGCACCCCGCTAATCACCTTCCTCTCATCCGAGTGAGCTCCATGTACAATCACCTTCTGTCGTCTGTCAGTCAACCAATTTCTAATCCAGTTTACCATCTTGGGACCCATCCCCAAGCTACTGAGTTTGTTGACAAGCCTCCTATGAGGAACAGTATCAAAGGCTTTGCTGAAATCCAGGTAGATGACATCCATCGCATGCCCCTGATCTAGTTCCCTGGTCACCCAGTCAAAGAACTCAATCAGATTTGTTTGGCAAGATCGTCCTTCGGTAAAGCCATGTTGCCTCGGGTCTTGCAACCTGTTGGTTTTGAGAAAGTTCACTATTCGCTCTTTCAGGAGCGCCTCCATTACTTTTCCCTCCACTGAGGTAAGGCTCACGGACCTGTAGTTTGACACTTCTTCCCTGTCACCACTTTTGTGTAGAGGTATGACATCAGCCATTCTCCAGTCCTGAGGAACCTCTCCTGTTTCCAAGAATCTGTTGAAGACAGCCTTTAACGGTCCTGCAATAACCTTTCTGAGCTCTTTCACTATCCTGGGATGTATCCCATCCGGTCCCATGGCTTTGTCCACTTTCAGTTTAGCAAGTTGTTCTAACACCTCGTCTTCTGTGAATGGTGTGGTATCTACTTCATTCCCATTTTTATATTTGGGAGTCACAGCTGGTCCATCTCCAGGATCTTCTTTAGTAAAAACAGAGCAGAAGTATTTGTTTAGCAATTTCGCTTTTTCAGTGTCACTTTCCACGAGTCCTTTCCCAGCACTTCTGAGTCCTGCAATTCCAACTCTGATCTTTTTCCTTTCCTGAATATACCTGAAGAAATTTTTGTTGCCACTCTTAACATCTTTAGCCATCTTTTCCTCTGCCTTTGATTTTGCTATCCTTATTACTCTTTTAGACTCTTTGAGTTGGATCCTGTATTCATTTCTGTGTTCTTCTGTTTGCAAGCTTTTGAATTTTGCAAATGTTGTGTTTTTTGCCTTTATTTGAGCAGCCACCTCTTTGGAAAACCAAATAGGTTTCCTTCTACTCTTGCTTTTATTTACTTTTCTTACATATTTATCTGTTGCCCCTTTTATTGCCTCCTTTAGTTTAGCCCATTGCAATTCCACTTCCTTTATCTCCTTCCACCCCATCATCTCCTCCTTTAAGTACTCTGCCATTTTATTGAAGTCAGTGTATTTGAAGTTTAGGGCTTTGAGCTTGCTATGATTGGCCTGTACCACTTAACCCTCCATTGCCTCAGCATAATCCAAGCAGGGCCGACCCGTCCATTGAGCAAGAATGTTTTTTGCACAGGGCCCCGCGTTTCAGGGGGCCCCGCGCAAAAAACATTCTTCATTGCACAAGTAGAAAAAAAAAACAAGCCGGCTGCTGCTGCTGCTGCCGCCGTGGTAGCGGCAGAATCAAATGGCCCGTCGCGGGGCCCCGCCTGCCAGCAGAGCCTCCCTTCACCATCAGCTCCCGAGTCCCTGCCAATGCGTGGGCTTTCAGAGCCGCAAGAGCTTCTCTGACCTCTCGCGGCTCTGTTAATCCCGCCGGGGCTGATGGGAAATCCCATCAGCCCCGGCGAGATTAACAGAGCCGCGAGAAGAAAGGGAAACTCTCGCGGCTCTGAAAGCCCACGCATTGGGAGGGACTCGGGAGCTGATGGTGAAGGGAGGCTCTGCCGGGCAGGCGGGGCCCCGCGACGGGACATTTGATTCTACCGCTGCCACGGCGGCAGCGGCAGCAGCAGCAGCAGCCAGTTTGGGTTTTTTTAATCTATCAGGGCTGATGGGGGGAGGGGGGTTAGGACTGGTAATGGGCTTGGGGGGGGTTAGGACTGGTAATGGGCTATGGGGGGGGCTAAGACTGGAAGTGGGTTGATGGGGGAGGGGGGTTAGGACTACTAATGGGCTATGGGGGGCTAAGACTGGAAGTGGGCTGATGGGGGGGTTAGGACTGGAAATGTGCTGATGGGGGGGTTAGGACTGGTAATGGGCTATGGGGGAGCTAAGACTGGAAGTGGGCTGATGGGGGCTTAGGACTGGTAATGGGCTATGGGGGGCTTAGGATTGGTAATGGGCTGATGGGGGTTAGGACTGGTAATGGGCTAGGGGGGGCCAAAGACTGAAAATGGGGTGTTGGGGGGCTTAGGACAGGAAGTGGGCTGATGGGGGGCTTAGGACTGGTAATGGGCTATGGGGGCTTAGGACTGGTAATGGGCTTGGGGGGCTAGGACTGGTAATGGGCTGGGGGTGGCTAGGACTGAAAATGTGCTGAGTGGAAGGAGGGCTTGAACTGCAAATAGCTGTAAGGGGAGGGAGCTAGGACTGGAAATGGGCTGAGTGAGGGGGGGCTAGGACAGGAAATGGGCTGATGGAGGGCTAGGATAGGACTGGAAATGGGCTGTTGGGGGGGCTTGGATTGAAATGGACTCATGGAGGGGCTAGAACTGGAAGTAGGCTCATGGGGGGCTTGGATTGGAAATGGGCTGAGTGGAGGGGAGCTAGGCGTTGCCCTGGGCTGATGATGGTGGGTCTCGGAAAGGACTCCACCTGGGCTGAGGGGGGGCTGGAATTGGAAATGAGCTGATGGAGGGACTCGGATGGGGGAGCTTGGACTTGAAATGGGCTGATGGGGGTTAGGACTGGTAATGGGCTATGGGGGGGGGGTTTAAAACAAAATGGGGTGATGGGGGCTTAGGACTGGAAGTGGGCTGATGGGCTTAGGACTGGTAATGGGTTATGGGGGCTTAGGACTGGTAATGGGCTAGGGGGGGGCTAGGACTGGTAATGGGCTGAGGGGTGGCTAGGACTGGAAATGGGCTGAGTGGAAGGAGGGCTTGAACTGCAAAGCTGATGGGGACGGGGGGCTTGGAATGGAAATGGGCTGAGTGGAAGGAAGGCTTGAACTACAAATAGCTGATGGGGAGGGGGGCTTGGAATGGAAATGGGCTGTGAGGGGAGGGAGCTAGGACTGGAAATGGGCTGAGTGAGGGGGGCTAGGACAGGAATTGTCTGATGGAGGGCTAGGATAGGACTGGAAATGGGCTGTTGGGGGGGCTTGGATTGAAATGGACTCATGGAGGGGCTAGAACTGGAAGTAGGCTCATGGGGGGCTTGGATTGGAAATGGGCTGAGTGGAGGGGAGCTAGGATTTGACATGGGCTGATGGTGGGGCTAGGAAAGGACTAGAAATGGGCTGATGGGGGACTGGGATTGGAAATGAGCTGATGGAGGGACTCGGATGGGGGAGCTAGGACTGGAAATGGGCTGATGCGGGGACTAGAAGGGAGCGGATGCTGGGTGGGGCTGGAACTAGAAGGGAGCTGATGTTGGGGGAGGATTAGAATGGGATAGAGCTGGAAGAGTGAAATGGAGAGGGAAAAAATATTTTGTGTGGGAGGGAAGACAAATCTACAATTGGCCGGATATTGGGAGAGTAAGTGGGGATTGAGGATGGAGGATGGAGGGTAAAATTTGAGTGGATGAAATAGGAATAAGGAAAGAGCAAAAGGAGAAAGATTAGTATGTTAAAGCAGATGTAGAGAGAGAATGGAAAAAAAACTAGAAGAGTGAAGAAAGGACAAATGGACAGCAGACGATGGAGAGTTAGCAGAAGACACAAAGAAACCAGAAGAAAGTGGCTGGAGCAATTGCAACTGAAAAAAAATGCACAAAAGGTAGAAAAATATCTCTTTATTGAATTTATTAACTGAAATATGCCAGTTCTGGGAAATGTGCATCATTAACGTCTGCACTTTGTTTAGTACAAGAGGAAATTAATTTATAGTTTTATTTCTACAGGGTTGTTGGGCTTTTGGGGTTCCCAGTTTAATTATTGTCTTCCTGTTTCTAAATTGTGATTCCTTGTTTGGTGACGGTCTATGTTCTGCACGTGTAACTGAGCTGAGGTATTCTGTTTATGTAATTCCTATTTGACATTGCCACTTGTTCTCTTTCCCCAGTAGGTCATGTATTGTTGTTCTCTGAAATGTATTGGTTTAATATTTGTAGTGTTGCTTTTTGATTGATAGGGTCTTGTGCTTTGTGAGTCCTGGTAGTGCTGTTATGATACGGCGGGTTTGCTATGGGTTCTAAATGGGCAGTGTTTGTAGTAGTTCCTAATGTGCCTGGTAGTTGTCACTGGATTATAGTAATGTAGAAATCTTTTAGTCTTTCTTTATCCATACACTCATTAAGAGGCATGTTTACTAAAAGTTAGTGTATGGTAACATTATGCAAATATTTATGCAAATGAGGTCCCTTATGCAAATGAGACCCCGCACCGAGTCTCCGCACATGGCCCCGCACCCCCCTTGGGCCGCCCCTGAATCCAAGCTATTACTGCCCCTGTTTGTAGTGTATTTTACCATGTTATTACTACAGTGTGACCGCTATGACTGATGTTAATGCACCAAACACCATTTATGTAACTACATATCTAACATAGATAGCAAACATGATTTGTGTCTTTCATCATCACTGTGTCTGCACAGCTTTGGCTCCCTCACCTCTACACATAGCATGCTCCCACATACTAACCGTGGGATGGCCACCTGCAGGGCTACTCACATTTACTTAGGTGTACCTTGTGACTAGTGTGAGCGGCTCTTCTTCCGTTGTTGTATGCACATTTGTCTGGAGAGTTGTATGGATGGTTGGGTGGTTGGGAGCCTGTGCCAGCTGTGCAACGAACATAGCTGGTCTTGGGGATTCCACTTGGCACGGGCACACTGTTATCCAACACACTATGGCTGAATTGGTGATGTCACATCAGGTACATTGGTGCTGCAACCCCCTACCACCCTCTCATCTACTGCCATCCTTCTTTCAGCACAGCTATCTGCCTCTTCCAGCTATGTGCAGTGTTGTATTCTAATGCCATCTGCTACAACATGGACCACACAGGGACATCTTCCTCTTTTCAATGTATCACTCACACCTCTCCTGTGACTACTCAGCACATCTCCACTCCAGCTCGTCATCCTTTTGATGCACACCTTGTAGCACTTATGACACCGCAGGAGGACACATCTTCCCCTTCCTATGCTGCACACTGACATTACAGCATGTTACTTGGCACCCCTCAATGCATCTGTACTGCTGCCTCCCACATGCACATCCCACTTACTGACTGCCATGTGGGATGCCCACATATCTGTCAGGTCCATCAGCTCCCACCTGTCCTTCCATCCAGCACCTTTACATTGACTTTCACTGGGGCTCCCTTATCCAGCATTAAGGTACATGCCGTTATCGGGCATTAAGGTGCACACTTGGCACCTTAACACCCGGTGTCCTGTTAGCACATGTTAAGTGGCCCATTGTGTTCTTACCACTGGCATAATAAAAAACACTCCCTTAACCCAACATTGATGTTTCAGCATATAGCACCTTCTTCAGGGGTTGGGGTCTAGAAAACCTCCACAGCCTATTCAATGTAGAGAAAATTTTCAACAGGACTTCTGCAAAAGACAAAAAGATGCTGTCAGTAACAACTGCTCCATCTGGTTTCCGGTATTTAAAGTCCAAGATAGCACTACCTCTTAATTTAAATAAACATCTTTCATTGGTATAAAATGTAGATACACACCCTCGACAGAGGAAGAAAGGGCAATAAAAATGATAACAATAATTTTGATAGAGTAGCCCAAAGATTTCATAAAAAGCTGACCTTTCCATGCCAATATTTAGAACTGCTGGCACAATAAGATGAAGAAGATAAATCCAAACAAAAGTTCTCTTTGCAGTAAAAGCTGGTCTATATCACCACCCCTCAAAGGGGAGCATACTTGTTCCAGAATGGCATATTGTAATTGAGAGTATTGATGTTGATATTGATGACAATGTGCGATCAATAGTGTTTCAATCATAGCCCTGGATAATTTGCTCTTGTGTTCAACTGAATGCATAGATTTCACAATGTCTTGTCAACATAAAAATGATGACATGCGCAAATCAAAAAATAAAGCACAGATCTAGTGTTACAATCTCTGCTGAACCTCAAGTGGATAGAAATACAAAGGAATATCTGGAATCAATTGTTCACAGAACTGACATTGTCCACAAGCAGATAGCCCCATAGAACTTGGTTGTAACGTGTGTGGCTCAGAAACATAGAACGGCACCAGAATATCTAATTATGGCCATGATGAAACAAAAACAACAGTAGGTCCTCAAGGACAGCCATGATACCGCCACTTATTGAAATTATCAGGCAGCATGGATTTATTTGTCAAATACATGCCAACAATATTCAGCTATTCACCAACGTTAGCCATTTAAATGCTGTCTCTCTTGCTGGACTGAATAAACATTTAGATTCAGTGACATCATGTTTTCAGCACGATTGTCTGAAATGAAATCAATTTACGACGGAGGATCTTTGGATAAGTCATGATAGACAAGAGCTGGAGTGTCTTTCTTTAACTGATTCAGTTACAATATCTTCTCAAAAGTAGTAGTAAAATTGTAGGTGTTATAGATAAGAGTTTGTCAATGAAGTCCCAGATTTAAGTGCTTCAATTACTGCCCAACCTGCAAGCAGGTAAAACCATATGCACTGTTCGGCAGAGTGCATACTTGTATCCACTAAGGGCACGTTTGCTAAGCTGTGCTAGCTGTTAATGCACGCTTGAGTGTGTGTGCTAAACAGACAGCAGAGTTAATTCCACACTATCTGCTTAGCACACGACAGGGAGTGACATGTCTCTGCACAGTGCAGTCAGCACAGGGTTGACAGTGTGCATTCGCCGTCACTGTTGCAATTAGCATGGCTGCACTTAATATCTCAGTGGGTGGCATTAAGTGCATCCACATTAAGCACAATTGCCACCTGTGCAGGTTAGGGTCCAAATTAATGTGGTGTCTGCTGGGGTCATGCTGTACCCACCCCCAACATGTAACACACGTACCACATACTCTCTGTGTGCACTACCTGCAAAACCGTAGCGTACTTCAGTAAATATGCCCCATGTGTGGGCAAGTTCTAGGGGCATGATCAAGGCATATTTTCAGATGTACAAATTCCAACAAAAAAAGCTTAATCTGCATATAATTCTTCCTAGGGAACTAAAACAAAAGCCTGCATGGATATTAGCACTACTACTACTTCTACTAATCAACGCTACAAGGTGTACACAGAGCTATCCATATAGATGTAAGACACAGTCCTTGCTCATCACAGCTTACAATTGAATGAAGATGAAAAAACATTGCAAAACTGGGGACTAGAGTATGGCAAGACACATATAAGCAGTGGACAAGAGATTGAGAAGCATGGAGTCTGCCCCACTGTAGCTATTTTTAATCATTGCCCCTCTCACTCTTAGCTGAGGCTTTTCCACTGTAATCTTCTGGTGGAAATCTGGGCTTGAATCATCAGCAAAGTGGTATGATCCAGGGTACTAGCTTGTATCCCATTTATAGGGTCTCAAAGATTAATTATCAAGCTATCCTCCTGGCTCCAAGAATTTTTATCTTCTTTTGGAGAAACCTCAAATCAGGGCTGAGGAAGAACTGATGGATAATTTATTGTCAATAGATAGCTTGGGATTATCCCAGATCTTTTAAACAAGAATCTATCAGGGCTACTTTAGAGTCCCATGTATTCTGGAACTTAGTGGGACTGCACGTTGAGGCTTTTTTTTTCCAGCAATAGTAATGTGATTTTTCAGGGAACATAAAGTAAAAGTTTTCCCTGGTGTATGAAAATCTACACTGGGCAGAAGGAAGCTTTTCTTAGCAGTGTCAGGAGGTTTTTTTCTTTAGGGAGCAGATTTCTTTTAGGGCCTGATTTTATAACAGGATGCCTATGTGACTACTTCTTGTATTATAATGAACAGAAATGTTGAAGTATAGAAACATTGGAACAAAAACATCTCCTAAAGAAATAGAATGAGAGAGAAAGTCTCGCTGGTCAGTGTAATCATTTAATTGGATATCCTACAGCATATAATAAAAAAGTGCAGTATTTCAAAACTAGAAAGAGCTGCGGATTTTCCCTTTGTCTGGTACATCTTGCTTTTTCTGAAGGTGCAAAAGCACAGATTCCTGCCACCCATTTCCCAATGCCAAAGGCCTACATATAAAAGAAAGCTGATGTTCACAAAAACAGTTTTTAAAGTGTTGTCTGCTTGCTAAGGTATTACTGAGTCTTACTGTGTAAGACACAGTATTAAATCTTTCAAATGGTTAGAAAGAATGGAATTTCAAAGTACTTTACAAGCCTATGCAATCTTGATCTCTGTTCTTCCCTTCCTATAAAGAGCGTTACTGTATTCTTGGTTAGATTCCAGAGTGAATTAAAAGGTTACTTTCTGTTGACAGCTTTCTGTTTCTCCATTTATAATGCTTCTCAGTCATGGCTACATTTCCCATTGATTTCAGAATTACATCTGAGATGGGAAGTCTTAAAACTGAGCCTGTTGGTAATTCTTCCAGAATTCAGTGTTGCTGCTCAAAACTTGTCCTGTGGGATGCCACCTCATAGTGGGGCCTTTGTATTAAAGACACACTATTTTTAATGTGTATGATAAGCAAACTTACTTATGTGTGTTAAAAAATGCTTGTTGTACTAAGCCCCTACAATGGGGCAAAAATGCACTGTTAGCAGAAATGCAGGCATAGTGAAACTTACCATGCCCACATAAACTAGACACATGCTTTGCAAACAACAACTGGAGGTTTTCATAGGTAACCTGATAAAATATGGAACATGGTAAATCTGTCTTTAATACTTTATTCATTGAAATTGGACCCTAAGGTCTCTTGCTATGGATATGCTGCAAGGTTCTGCCCTATTAGCAACTTTCACGTCTGACTTCAGTCCTTGGGAGCTCTTTTGCACTCTTTTCGTGTTCAGTATGGATTCTGTGCTAATGATATTCAGTTCCTTTCTCCTTTGTCACTGAATGGTGTTACTGATAATGGGAAGGGGGTGTTGCATTGTTTAGAAGCTGTGTAGCTGGGAATGGGCAGAATAAATTAGTGCTAGATCAAAAGAAAATTGAGGTCCTGTGTGTAGAAGAAGGTTCTGTATCATTAAAGAGGTATTTGAGGGTGAGGGTCTCCAGAGGGGAGGAATATAAGAGTGATTCATGATTCAAATCTAATATTATGAGGATAACTTTGTATAAGGCGTCTAGGTTGGGAAACAGGCAATTAGGTTAGTGTGCTCAGAAAACCTCTAATATTTTATAAGAAATACGTTCAATAGTGTACCACCGTGTTTACAAAATATGTACAGTGCTGGCAAAAATCTGTCTGTATCTGGCAGCACATATGTCAAAAGACACCATTTTACAAAGGAAAACATTCAAACAAAGTGACATCATGCAGCTGGTAATAGTGGCTCATCTTATGGGGGTTATTTTAGAAATCTTGTTTGTGTTGTAGATGTCTATGTGCCAACACAAACTTGTGTAAATGGCATTCACGTGTAAATAGCCATTTTAGGAAGGGCTCAGTTTACACGTTGATGGCACGACCACGTGTATGTTATATGGAGCTAAGTCTGGTGTATGACCTGAGTGGCTCACGCAGGTCAATGATCTACATGTGTATTCCCCATTTCAGATAGGCAATACATGTGTATGGCTGCAGTAGAGCGCATTGTGATTTACACCTGTTCACTGTTACATGCAGGTTTCTAAAAAGTGTTTGTTTTGGCCAGCCCTTTACGGAAGGGATTGTATTTTGCTAAAACTAGTGGCCTCTGTAGTTCAGTAGCAGCAGCTACACGATCATGTTTGCAAAATGCCTCAGCTGCATGTGTAAGTGCCAACATTCACATGTGTAAATTGATAGGTTCCCCCTTTGATTTTTCCCATGTGTAACTTTGCAAAATTGCCCCTCCCACTGCGCGTGGACATCTACAGTATTTTAGAAACAGCTAAATGTTTGGCAGAACTGTTTCTAAAATAATGGCAGGACTGAGTATGTCCCGACTTTAGCGTTTCAGCTCTGAAGATTTTGTAAAGCTGCATGTAAATGGAGGGTGGGGGTGGGGGCGAAGGGCTTTTAACCCTTTGAAGGCCTACTTTAAATTTTTAATCCACATTCTGCAGCCGGGTTAATTTTTGCATATTTCAGGAAAATTGTACCCGTCTTATTCAATATGTTCTAATAGTGATTTTCCTTCTGCTATGGTCATGTATTATATACCATTTGATAGGAATATTTAGTCAGAATTTTGGATCCCGAGAGTTTTGGGCTCGGCCTGGAAAGGGTTTTAAGGAGCCAAGCTTCAAAATTCAGACATTTGGTATTTCAAGGTGTTTTTCCAGAGAGTTACGACTATCCCCACCTCTCTAACACCCCTCCAAGTCCCATTTCCAAATGAGCAGTTAGCCAGGGGTTATGTGTGGCTCAAAGCCAGGCTGAAATTGTGACATGGAAATTTTTGACAGTATAAAATAGTCTATGAGGTGATTAGCTCATTTGCAATGTTTGCTGCTACAAATTAATATGGCTACGCTTCTGGAAGTTTTCATCATCAGCTGGGGGTGATGTTTCCTCTGACGTCAAGGATAACTCAGTAGTGTGTGTTCTCCTCACACTTTATGAGCTTAAGAGATTCACTATAGCATCTCTGGGCTCTGAACTCCAACTGACTAACCAGACATTCATTCATACATTTATTTATTTAACAGGATTTATATACCACCTTTTCCTTAAATCAAGGTGGTTTACATTCAAACTCTAAGGGGGGTGTTTACTAAACTGCGCTAAAGGAGCAAGTGTACGCGCGTTAATGCCGCTTTAGCACGCCTTAACAGGATGGGCAGGGTAAAGTGTCCAATGGGTGGAGGGTAGGAGGAGAGTAGGGGTCAATGGGCGGGGAGTGGGCGGGAACAAGGCCCTGCTCCCTTAACAACAGCACCTTAACACCAGGAACTTTACCGCATATCAAAACCTGTCGGTAAGGGTGAACTTTGAGGAGAGAGAGCCTATTTAAACACCTGCAATGTGCGGCACAGACAGGGGAGCCCAAGAAAGTGAGAGTAGTGCTCCATTAGCAGCAACAGCATAGTGCACGAGTATGAAAGGCACTATGTTGATGGTGCAAATGGGGCAAAGGAGGGTGCATGTGGATCATGCAGTGCGGGCTGCTGGTGCACAGTCAGACTAGGCAGTTTCCTAGGTGTCACATAAGCATATAGGACCTGAAAATATGCCAGACTGTGTCAGACCAAGGTCCATCATGCCAGGTATCCTGTGTCCAACAGTGACCGATCTAGGTTGCAGGTACCTAGCAGTTTCCCCAAAAGACACACAGGATCCACAATGCTTGTAATGGGGCAAACAGTGCAAATCCCGGGTCCCCTTTAACAATGGTTTATGGACCGTCACCAGGAACCTGTCCAAACATTTTTCAAACCCTGCTACACTAACAGCCTTTACTACATCCACCAGTAATGAATTGTAGGGTCTGAAAACGCATTGACTGAAAAAACATCTTCACCTGGTAGTCCTAAATGGGCCGCATTGCATGTCCCCTAGTCTTTCTACATTCCGATGGCATAAACAGTCGACTTATGTTTACCCGTTCCACTCCAGGCAATATTTTCTAGATCTCTAACATAATATCCCTCAGCCGTCTCTTCCCCAGGTTGATGGGGTCACTGGAGAGGAAGAAGGTTGTGGGGGGGATGAGTGGCCGTCCATGTATGCCTTTGCCCTCACCAGCCAAACCCTGCAACCTAGGCGCCCGCCAACCCACATGTTGACTGGCCTGGGACTGCACACCACCAACATTGACAGCACATGGGCATGTCAGCATGGCATGAGGTTGTTGTCAGAGAGGGCAGCGGCACCTGCCTGCAGCAGACCAAGGCCATGCCCTGCTCCAGTGCGCCATGCGCAGTGCAACATGTGCCAAGGTCTGTTTGATGAGAAGCATGATAGCACAGGAACAGATGCAACACACAGTTGGTATGTATAAGAGCAGAGAGTCACAGGTTTGGATCCTGGTTGTAGATCATGCAGTGCATGTTCCTGTGGCTAAATTTTATCCCACAGTGCAGGTATAACACCAACATATGCAACTCCCAATGAATCGGCCAACAAGGGTACAAACACCCACACAGACAGGCGCCACTATCATCAGTTGGATGGAGAATCAGGCTGACAGCACCAGCACACTGAGCGTGCGTCAACATCAGAGCACACTACTAGCTCGTGCACAATGAGCACACCTTAACAATGCCTGAGCTGAGATTGAGACCAGAGTGGCAGGCAGGAATGCTTACCATTCCCATTTTTACACAGTGCATCAATTTGAGTGTGTGTGTGTGTCTATCCATTGTTTTGTGGCTTTCTACTCCTCACTGAGCCTCGCAGTGCCTAAGCTGTTTCCTGTATTAGTCTGCAAATGTACATGATGAGGAGCAAAGTAATGTGGGTATGTGCTGAAACAGGGTAGATTGGCCAGGATATGTTTGCATCGGGAGTGGATCAATGGCAGGGACGTCGTAGCACTCATCTGCCACCTGCAAGGACCAGGTGGCCACAGCACATAATGCTAGGAGGGCACTCTCACTCTGACTGAGCAGTGACCATGGCATGGCTATGTATCCACATAGTGCTATATAGTGTCTGATTCTAATGATGTGGGTACACTTTTTGTCCTGGGAGTCCAATCACTGAACCAATTGTTGGGTGTCATGCTATATATCCCAAGCCTGGGTGCAGATGGTTGCTCTGTGTACATGCAATGTGTACTGACCAGCAATCAGTCTGCAGTTGGTATGTGCATGGCTGGTAAACCCAGTTGTGGGCAGCAGGTGCAGTTTGCTGTGGGTGACTATTAGATCTAGATGGCTATGATGTGAAACATTTCAGGCCTACTCTCAGTGATAGTGTTAGAGCCATAGAGACAAGCTCCACTATCCATAGCTGGATAGAGAGTCAGGCTGATAGCACCAGCACACTGAGCTGGCATTAACATCAGAGCGCGCTACCAGCTCCTGCACAATGAGCACACATTAAAAAAGCTTGAGCTGATATCGAGACCAAAGTGGCAGGCAGAAATGCCAATCATCCCCATTTTTGCACAGCATGGTGATATGAGTGAGTGTGCGTGTGTGTGTGTGTGTGTGTGTGTCAATTGTTTTGTGGCTTTCTACACCTCTAGAGGAGATCAAACCTAAGCTTTCTTTAGAAGCTCAGATGACAAAACTTCGACTTTCATACTTTGGACACATCATGCGAAGAGAGAGATCATTAGAGAAAGACATCATGCTTGGCAAGATAGAAGGTCAATGCAAAAGAGGAAGGCCAGCAGTGAGATGGATCGATACAATAACAGCAGCTACGGGTACCAGTCTGTCAACAATGAGCCGCCTGACTGAAGACCGAACACAATTTAGGATAGCTATCCAGAGGGTCGCCATGAGTCGACTCCGACTAGACGGCACTTAACAACAACACCTCACTGAGCCTCGCATTGCCTAAACCTTTTCTAGCGTAGTCTGTAAATATGCATGATGAGGAGCAAAATATTGTGGGTATTGCTTGAAACAGGGTAGTGCCAACAGAACTCTAGTAACAACTCCTTGCAAGCCTAGATGTACCTGCCCCCTCAAATAGTTGACCTCCATCACATTAGCAGTTTAAGATAGGTATTGACATGCACTGTTCTAGGAGTGTCCCCATCCAACAGGAGCAGGACACAGTGCTAGCTGTGACTAGCACATACAGCATGTGGCAATTGTGCAGGAAATAAGGTGACTAGCATAACACACTAAGATTTATTTACATTCTCTTATATACCATGCTATTCTGCATCAGTGCGGTTTACATTGAACAAACTGAAATTACATTGAACAGGGCATTATAACTTGGAGAAAACTATTTTTACAGGGAACATGGGCTATGGAGGGTTAAGTGGCTTGCCCAAGACCACAAGGAGCACCTGTGGGACTAGAAATCCCAGTCCTTCCGGCCCAAGGTTGCTGTCCTCTAGTGGGATTTGAACCCCCAACCTTCCGGCCTGAAGTACCTTGACCCAACCACTAGACCACTCCTCCACTCCATTGATGTGGATTGATGTGGATCTGTAGCACAGCTAGCAGAAGCCACCTCTAACAGTATAGGTTCTAGGGACCAGGTGCTAGGCACCCATCCTTACCTTCAGGGTGACTGAAACAACTGTTTTGTAGCTGCTCTGTGTTTGTATCACACACTGTCAGTGTATCTTACTGAGCTGAGGTGATAGATCAGTGCATTCTCCAGTAGGTGATGAGCTGCAGACTGCTGTTCTGCATGTGCACTGCATCATGGGTACTGGAAGGGCTAACCTATACCTGCTCATACAGCAGACAGTTTAGGTAGTGACCTGCAGTCTCTTTGTATCCAGCTGTCGCCCTACAGAGAGGTATGGAGGTGTAGCCTACTGGTTAATGCAATGTCTCTATAAGCAAGCAACAGGGGTTTGATTCCTACTTGTTCTTTTTGTGCCTGTGTGCTACTTAGATCATTTTCATGTCTGTAACAGTCAGGGCTTTGCACATTGGTGCTGCCAGCCCACACCGCCCTCTCCTCAGCCACCATCTTTCCTTCAGTCCATCCATCTGTCTCTGTCAGCTGTGTGCAGTTATGTCTTCTTGTGTGGGCTGCTATACCATGGCCTACACTGGTACTCTTTTCCACATTTTGGCTCTTCACACACGCCTCTCCTGTGCCTGATCTGCACGTCACTACTCCTGCTCTGTCCTCCTGTCGCTGCACACATCCTGCAGCTTCTGGCTCCGCTGGGAGACATGTCTTCCCCATCCTATGCCACACACTGACATTGCCCCATTTCACATTGGCACCCCCATATGCATCCGTACAGCTTCCTCCCACATGCTCATTCACTTTACTGGCTGCCACATAGGGTGACCACGGATATGGCAGGTCCATCAGCTTCCACATGTCTTTCCATCCATCACCTTTACATTGACTTTCCTTGGTGCTCCTTTATCCAGCATTAGGGTTACTGCCATTTTTGCACGTTAAGGTGCATGTTTGACACCTTCACTCCTGTTGTCTTGTTAACATGTGTTAAATGGCCCATAGAGCGCTTTACGCCGGAACTCCCTCTACCCGCCCAGCGCCTTTTTAGGATTATCGCCCCATATTGCTGCCGTTAATGCCTGTTACCTTAATGCGCTTTAATAAACATACCCCAAAGTATTGAGGGTGTGGTCGTACAGCATGCAGGAAGCTTAACAAAAATCAAAGCATTAACAGTATATTAGACATTAGTTACTTAACAATACCATATATATATATATATATATATTCCTGCAGTAGTATCTTCTTAACTGAAATTTTATTCACAGTACATATTAATCATGACGCTTTATTTTTGCAGCAGCTAATATGATGATTGTGCTTACAGAAATTACCTGTACTTGTGAGACATTATTTAACAAAAACATAGCTAATCCACACAGCATATCGTACATAGAATTCCTCTCCATTCCTAAAAAGCCTTTATATGGCAAATTACCTATATTAATTAATATTTTCTGTTATTTCAACTGTTTACACCATAATGCAAAGTATATTACTCACTTTTTTCCAACAAAATAAGCATTGGGGTTCCTTTACAAACTATATTAGCTTGAAAAATCTACTGTAGCCTCTAGAATCCATCTCAACCTTTCCTGAATTCTTAAAGAGCCCTTCAACATTTTTATTCATCTCTAAGTGCAGGAATCATAAAGGATATATCTGCGTGGGAGCCGGTGCAAGGTATGCGCCAGAAAGAATATAGAAAATGAAAACACAGTTTCACTTCCCCAACCTAATTTTGAGGCTTTTCATATGAGTATTATTATTTATCTAGCTCTTAATTTATTTATTAGAACTTCATCCCCCAGATAACTCAGGATATCATACATCACAAAAACTTAAAACAATGCACTGTGAGACATATCTATACATCACAATAAACCGATATGTAAAACAAATATCCTTCTGTAAAAGCACGCCGACTGTACTTACACCCACCTGACAGGCACTTTCTCAAAATGTTTTTTTTGTATGTGCCAACACATTTATCTGGAAGAACACAGAGGGAGCTACCCTCGCAAACAAGAGCAAACACAGAAGAGCGAAGGTATGGAGGTCACAAGTGCTTTATTTAATTAAAAAGCCCCAACGCATTTCGGCTTATGCCTTCATGAGGGGGCAAGGAACTGCAAAACAATTCAAAACTGGGAAAGTGCAGATGTTGAGCACCAAAGCTTCAAAACTCTATGGGTAAAAACAGCGTTTAGTCTACAAAGTAAACGGAGCACTCGACCCGAGTGCCCCCTGATGAAGGCATAAGCCGAAACGCGTTGGGGCTTTTTAATTAAATAAAGCACTTGTGACCTCCATACCTTCGCTCTTCTGTGTTTGTTTCCAACACATTTATCTACATAAAAATGTTTTTGAATATTACCCCAAAAGATCATTTGTTTCAATGTCGATTGTTTTTTTTTTAATGGCAGTATATTTCTATCAATTTAGCTACAGTTCTTATCATAAGTTATACATTTGTGTGCAAAGGTTTAGGCAGCCCTGTTCAAACTGTCTGTTTTGATGAATCACTGGCACAGTCTTTATATGGCACAAAGTTAAACATGACGGGGATGTTCAAAGAGATTTACACGGTTTGTAGACTGGTTAGCATTGGGGCATGCTGGGGTTGTTCTGGGGTGGCACACGTTGCTAACCGGGCAGTGGCAATATTGAGCCGCTGCCCGGTTAGCGTTACACGGCAAAGGTCAAGCACAGGAAACCCTGGCCTAACTTTCACCACAGAAGCTAACTGGGCAGCAGCTGAATATCACCACTGCCTGGTTAGCTTCACGGCAATCCGGGACAGCCTGGACATTCAATGCCAAAGTCCAGATATGGCTCTGGCATTGGCTATCTGGGTTTTAAGTTCAGCACCGGCGGCCAGCCACTTTAGCAGCACTAGCTACCAGCACTGAATATCAGGCCTAACATCTTTTTTAAGATATGCCATACTGGGTCAGGCCAAGTTCCATCAAGCCCAGTATCCTGTTTCCAACAGTGGCCAATCTAGGTCACAAATACCTAGCAGTTTCCCCAGAAGACACAGGTTCCACAGAGGTGGATATTCTGGGTCCCCTTTAATAATGGTTTATGGACCTAATTTGTCCAAACCCTTTTTAAGCCCAGCTACACTAACAGCTTTTACTACATCCTTCGGTAGCAAATTCCACAGTTTGATTACACGTTGACTGAAAAATTATTTTCTCTTATTAGTCTTAAATAGATTACCCTGTAGCTTCATTGCATGTCCCCTAGTCTTTTTTTTTTAAATTTAATATTTATCAATTTTATTACAACATTCCAGAAAAACTTTCTGAATCAGAATTTCATATACAATGAAGAATAGAAAAAATAAGAACCGCAAAGCAGCCCTATAGAAATATAAACAAAACTTGATATAGACCCCAATATTCCCCCAATAAGGATCCAAGAAAAAAGAAATTAATTCTAAGGTTAATCACCTAACACAATTATAACATTATAGGAGCGTGATTATTATTATATGGCAGCCGGTGTAGAAGGCCCCTCAGATCCAAGCCCCTCCTTACTTAAAAGAAAAGACAAAAGTTGCTTGGGTTCAAAAAACAAGTATTGCTTAGATTGAAAACAAATAACACATTTGCAAGGATATCTAAGTTTAAATTGCGCACTCAAAGCGAGCGTCCTCTGGCGCAACTCCAGGAACGCTTTTCGCCTTCTCTGTGTTTCCCTTGCTAATTCGGGAAATATTGATATTCTTGATATTTTGTTGGTGTAAACAATCGATCTACATTTACCCGTTCCACTCCATTCATTAATTTATAGACCTCTATCATATCTCCCTCAGCCATCTCTTTTCCAGGTTGAAGAGACCCCCCCCCCCATTCAGCCCATTTCCGGTCCAAGCCTCCCAATCAGCCCATTTCCAGTCCTAGCCCCATTAGCCTATTTCCAGTCCTATCCTAGCGCCCACATCAGCCCACTTCAACTCCAAGCCTCCCCCCAATCAGCCATTTCTAGTCCTCTCCAGAACCCTCCATCAGCCCTTTTGCAGTCCTATCCTAGCCCCCACATCAGCCCATTTCCAGACCAAGCCCCCCCCCCCATCAACGATTTCCAATCCTATCCTAGCCTCTCCTACAGCCCATTTCTACTCCTAGGCCCCCATATGCCCTTTCCAGTACTATCAGCCTATTTCCAGTCCAAGTCTCCGCCCCCCATCAGCCATTTCCAGTCGGTTCCTGCTCCTGTCCTCTAGCCAGGTGCGGGGCCTGTTCGAGAGCAGGACCACACCCTCCATCTCCTTTGTGGTATCCAGCATCTGTTTCCTGCCTCTCCCAATATTTGCAATTTGTAATACATAATTGCTACTTATTTGCAGATTTCCATAGTTTCAAAACCATGCATATATCAGGTATAAACGTATGGACACCCTTTCATTCAATGCTTTTGTGACATCTCCTTTAGCAGCTTTCAAACATTTCGTGTAGCTAGCTAGAGTCTTCTCTGTCCTTGTTTTTGAAATTTCCTTCCAGAGCTCTTTGAACTCAGAAATATTTTTAGGTCTCTTTGCATGCACTGGAGGTTCATTTATTTATTTACCAGATTTGCTAGTCCAACTTTCGAAATACTGTGGTCATTGAAGCAGTTTACAAAGAAAATAAAAGTAGATAAGGAGGAAACAGCATGAGAAAAAGGAGAAGGAAAGGTAGAACAAGGGGGTTACTCTACCAATTTCTTTTCCCCAAAGTGGTCTCCAAAAGCTAGCTGAAACATCCATGTCTTGAGGTCATACTTGAATGTGGGGAAAGAGGATTCCTGGTGCAAGTACAGAGAAAGTGTTCATAATGAAGGACCCAGATATGAGAAGGCTAAATGATAGGAGATCTCTAATCAGAGGTGCGAAGGAGAGGGAATAGTTAATGAGAGAGCCTGTGAGGAGCAAAGAGTACAAGAGGGTCGATAGAGAGAAATAAGAGAAACCAAGGCACAGGGTTGATCAAGATAGAAGGCACAGTAGACCAAATGAGCAGTAATGCGTACCCAGTGGAAGGAGATCAAGAGTAGCGTGACATGATCTGCACAAAGAGTCTTTAAAACCAGCTTGACTGCTGTTGATTGAACCAAGTGGAAATGCTTTCGAGTTATTAATGTGAGATAGAATAAATAGAACTGTAATAGTCTAACTTGGAAATAGCCAGAGTGAGAACCAGGAGTTTAATTTGATCACATGAGAACAAGGTTTCACTGATTAGAAGTAGTGGAAAGAGAGGCGCTAATCTGAGGCTTGAATGTTAAATATGAATGTAGAATGATGCCCAGAACAAAACACAATGGAGAGCCTAAAAGAATGGGAGCAGAGGGAGCCATACTAGGAAGTAAGGATTGATCAGGAAATGGATGGCTTCATACTTAGCAATATTTAATAGGAGCCAATGCTCTACTAACCATGTGGCAACTGCTTGTAGGCAGCAATTCAGAGGAAGTATGTCAGGATGACAGGGATTAAGAGGAAAAAGAATCTGAATATCTTCAATGTATAGGTAAAGGTTAGATCCAAGGGACTGAATGAGACGTGGAAGAGGTGAGAGAAAGACATTGAAAAGGGTTGCGGCTAATAGGGAGCCCTGGTAGATATCGCATGGGACAGAGTGAATGGGGCAGAGCTTTGACAGATAGGATAGTCCTTTTTCATGCAGACGGAAATGAATAAAAGAATGATCTACCAAACTGAAGCAGAAGAAAGATCAAGAGAGCTGAGGTGAACAGTTTTGCCTTGATTCAAGAGTACAGCGAGAAACATTTCAGTGCTATGATGGGAACAGAAGCCAAATTGTTGGGATGCAAAATGAACATCTCATCAAGAAAGTGAGTGAATTGCACATGGACGACTTTCTCTAAAATGTTGGGAAAAAAGGGAGATTAGAGATGGACTAGAAATTACAAAAGGCTGATGAATCTAAATATGCCTTTTTCAGAAAGGAGTAAACTATGGCATGTAGTCTGAGGTCTCCCCACAGATTTTGAATAATATTGAAGTCTACAAACTGAGAAAGTCATTCCCAAACTTTTATCTCTCTTTCCTGAAACTACTTCATGATTGATTTTGGTGTATGCTTTGAATTATTGCCTTGCTGAAATATCCAACTTCTTTTCAGTTTGGATTTCTTCAATGACTACAGGACGGGCCCAATATTTGGCGGCAGTGGCTAGTGCTGCTGCTGAACTGTAGACCTAGATATTCGATGCCAGGTCTATATCTGGCCACTGGCATTCAATAACCAGATGAGCTGGAGAGCAGCAAACCTGGGCAGTGGCAATATTGTGCTGCTGCCCAGTTAGCTTTGGCAGTAAAAATTTGCCCACCCTTTAAACTTCCTAACTTTTGCCACATGGATGAATATTGCCACTGCCCAGTTATTGCCGGTGCCACCCCCGGAATGCCACAATGCTAGTCAGCTAGCATTGAGACAACTAGTGACGGCACCCAGGATATTCAGCAGCACTAACCGCGTTAATGCTATTGAATATCCCGTCAAAAACGAAAAACGTGGTCAGCAGGTCTGCTAACTATGTTAATCGCTCTCAGTATCAGGCCCTAAGATCTGTTGATATTCAAATGAATCCATTCTTTTTCCACCCACACAATATCTCCTGTGTTATCGACTGCCCCACAACCGCAAAGCTTAATATAGTTGGCAAGGTGTTCTTTTCTTCAATTGTTTCATTCTCTTTTCTCCAAATGTATCTTGTGTTGTTGCTGGTGGACAGTTTGATTTTCATTTTACCAAGCCAAAGCACTTTGTTCCAAAAAGCTTCAGTCTTATCAGGATTTTCTTTTGTCTACTTCAGATGGTGACTTTTGTGATACATAAGGTCTTAAAAAAAGGTTTGCTTTTGAAAACTCCCCTATGCAGTTCATTGTTGAATAAGTAATGCTGCACTATGGACCTGTGGACAAATTTGCAGTAGGTTATTTACAGTGGTCTCTGGATTTTTCTTTGGAAATTGGACCAAGTTTTAGAACATAAGAAAAGTCATGCTGGGTTAGAACAAGGTCCATCAAGCCCAGCATACTGTCTCTGACAATAGTCATTCTGGGTCACAAGTACCCAACAGATCTCAAATAGATCTATTTCAGATAGTTTATTTATAGGAACAAGCAATGGCTATAACCAAGTTTATCTAACTAATAATTTGTTCTTGTCTTTTCCTCCAGGAACTAGTCCAAACCTCTTTAGAACCCTGCTATGTTATTTGCCTTGATCACATCCTCTGGCAACAGATTCCACAAGTTAATTATGCACTGCATGAAAAATACTTTCTACTCGGGATGTGCATTCGTTAGTCTGCATTCTAATTGTTAGTATGCCTTTAAAAAAGTAGTGCCTGATATTCAGCACTAGCAGCTTGCATTGCTTAAGTGACTAGCCACTGAACTGAAAAACCAGACAATCAATGCCGGGGTTCTGGCATTGAATAACCAGGCTGCCCAGTTACAGAAAGGCACAACAAAGTAGCACGCCTCCTCCACTGGAAACTTTGTAAACACTACAACATCACTGTCCCTGAAAAGCACTGGAATCATGACCCTATGAGAATAACAGAGAATGAAGAGGTTATGATCACCTGGGACATTCCCATTCTGATGGATAAGAAACTGGATACCAGAAAACCTGACATAGTAGTAAAGGAGAAGAACACCAGAATGGCATTGATAATAGAAGTGTCTGAACCGAGTGATTATTCTGTGAATTGGGTGGAGAGGCAGAAGATCCTGAAGTACCAAGAAATGCAGTCAGAGATGAAGAAAATGTGGCAGAAAGATAAAGAAATCTTTCCTATTGTATTGGGAGTGGCAGGCTTGATAAAGAAAATTTCCAAGTACATCTTGACAAACTACCCATACCTGTTACATCTTATGAGCTCCAGAAGGAAGCTCTCTTTGGCACAATGCAAGTATCACGCTACGCATTAGCAGTAAATCTGAGAGACAAAGATCATACTCCACATACCCTGACTTAGAAGTGAGGTTCACGACTGTCATGGTATTTGCAAAATTAATTTTTTTTCTTTAATTTTGGATAGTGTCTCCCTTAGTGCAGTGAGACTCAATTAATTCACAAAATTAACCCACTTGGAGAAAATGCCCCGAGAAGCTATCCGGGCAGTAGCGATATTCAGCTGCTGTCCAGTTAGTTTCTGAAGTTAGCAGTGGGTGCTGCCCCAGAATGCCCCTGGTGCCTCTTATGCTAACAGCTTAGCATTGGGATGTGTAACGACAGCACCTGTAGATATTCAGCGGCACTAAATATCCAAAAAGCGACATTTACATGGCTTGCAGGTCTGCCTTTGAATATTCCCCCTCCCCCTGTAATGTGTGCTGTATTGAAGTAAGTCGCACCAACCTATGAATTAACATAAACATGAAAGCGTGCAATAAATGGAA
Organism: Ichthyophis bannanicus; assembly: GCA_033557465.1. Classification (NCBI taxonomy): domain Eukaryota; kingdom Metazoa; phylum Chordata; class Amphibia; order Gymnophiona; family Ichthyophiidae; genus Ichthyophis; species Ichthyophis bannanicus. The sequence continues at coordinate 649,688,979 of CM066032.1, forward strand.
AAGCCACCTGAAAATCAAGAAGAATATGAAAAAATGAAAACGAACCAAGTATTTTAAGCCTGTGCACATCTCTACTTTCTATGATTTGTTTTCGATCTGCTAGTCATTAGTTTCATGGAGTTTCCTCTTGTTTTAGTATTGTTTGAAAGGCTAAACAACCATTCCCTCTTTAACCATTTCACCCCAGTCATGAGTGCATACAATTCTATCATACTCCTCTAAGTTCTCTTTTCTCCATGCTGAAGAACCCTAACCTGTTTAGCCTTTCTTCATAAGGAAGGTGTTTGGAAGTTCTGTCAGAGAGGTTTCTTGGTCTTGCAGATCATACTGACCTCTACAGTTCCATATAAATCCATCTCTTAACAATTTTTCTGACAGTTGAAATTGTTACCTGGAAGCATTCAGAGATCTTTTTATAAAGTCTTTCCTTGCTTTATAAGAGTAAATTACCTTCACTGCAAATGGTCAAACAGGAGGACACTATCATTGATGAAAGTAGACAGAACAAGTGTCACAACCTGAGAGGTTAGAGCGGTCAGAGTATTTCTTCTACTGTGGAATTGTCTCCACTTGGCTAACTGAAGTCCTAATAAGAAATTCAACCTTTCTGGGTCTTATAAACAACTTTTAAATAAAGTAATAATGAATTAACTGGAAGGATGTCCAAAGGTTTGGGCACACTGGGCCCAATATTCAGCAGCCAGTGCGATTCCAGAGCCCAGCCATATCCGCTGAAAACAAAGCTCGGATATTCAATGCCGGGGCCATATCCGGCCACTTGCTTGAATGTCTGGGCCAGCCAAGCAGCCCAGAAGTTAACTGGTCAGCAGTGATATTGAGCTGCTGCCCAGTTAGCTCCTGTGGGTAAAAATAGGCCAGCCTTTGCTGCACCTATCTTTACCCACGGTTCACTAACCGGGCAGTGGCTTAAAATCACCGCTGACCAGTTAGCAATGGGTACTGCCCCTAGAACACCCCACTGCTAATTGCTTAGCATCGGGGCATATAGCAGCGGTACCCAGGGATATTCAAGTATCTCACTTAGAAGCATTTACATGGTTTATAAGTTTGTAAACTGTGTAAATGCCTTTGAATATCGGGCCCACTATATTCAGTATTTTATTACTGTGGATCTGATATCACCCAATAAATAGTAATTTTGTATTAAAAATTGCAGAAACATCTTGGGGGTCATTCCAGACAGCGTGTAGCAGGGATGTATGTCCTGTTTGGACATACAACCTCCACTAAATGCCTGGGGCCGATTCAGTGCACAAAGCTGCCCGTATGTACCAAGGAGATGTGCGGGGAGCTCTGGACAGGGGTGGGAGGAGGAGGAGTATGGGCACAGCGGAAGTGGGACCATGGCCCCAGACATACAAAGCCAATTCTGATCATGGCTCTGTACATCCAGGGAGGCAGAGATGGACGGCGGACTTATTCCACCTTGGAGGAGGAATAAGTCCCCCTGAGGAAGGGGATGTACACCTGCGGACCCACCGAACACAGGTGAGGAGTAGCAGGGGTTCCCATCCACCTGATCCTGACCTTGGCAGGCCACGCCAGGAGTCAGGTGGCAGGGAACAGCAGTTTGACCCAGTTGTGGTACAACAGGGCTCCTACATGGTATCCCGGTGCCATGGCAATGGGACTCCATGGCACTGAGGCTCCATTCAGGAGCATAGGGCAGCCTAGATGAGGGGTTTTCCGGATGTGCAGCAGCCTAAATCGGGACATGTCTGGGCCATCCAAGTGTCCCGATTCTGCTCCCACGGGAATGGCTAGCTCCCATGGGTGCAGAATCAAAGTTAGATCCGGGCCATCCAGATTTTGGACGTCCAGGTGGCCCAGACATCCCTGGTTCAGAATTGGCCTCCTTGTGTTTAACTTTGTACTCTGCAGTTTGGCTTCACTCAAATCCTTAGCTATCTACACCCCACATTATTGTCTCATAAAAAGGAGTCTGATAAGATATGTTTTAGATTAAGTGTTCACCAACCACTTGCAAATTCATAGGAGACATCCCGCTATGACTGATACTGCCATGCTCCAAGTGGAAGTTCAAAGGAGATCACATAAAGCATCTGTCACAGAGGCCAAAGTCACACTCATACAAGCCAAGTCTTGAGGACTCTGCAAATTCTCTTCCTGAGACTCCACTGGGGACTGCTGGCTCACCGTCAGCAGGCTCTGGAAACACAGACACTACAGGCTTTAGTTCCAAAGGCACATCCTCAAACATTTGATTCAAAAAAGGTTTGAGCTTTTTATCTTGGATGTTCTTTAGTGTTGTGCCCCTACCAAAGGAATATCTTTTTCATGACACCTATAACCAGAGGATTCACTCTGGGTTATTGTAGCTTTCTTTCTCTTCAGTTACCAAAGAAACAATGTACCAATGGGTCTGCCTACCCGAAGGTCTGCCACTGCAGTTTCACAGCCTGCGGAAATCATCGCCTGAATAGACTGTTACAATGGAAAAGCTTTTGATGGGTTATGAATTCTCTTTATAAATTCCCTGCAGTATTGGATCACCCTCAGGTTCAGTCACTGTATCCCCAATACTTAAAGCTTCCAGAGACTGCAAAAGAGCAGAAGCAAGCTCTCCCTTGCAGAGCAAATGAACCATCACAGGATCATCACTCTCAGCTACAGGAGCTCCCCTTCTCCCAAGGGGACGCCTTCATCCAGTGCACAAGAAAAAGAGGCATGATTGGAGGCCACCGCCGAGACCATCAACTGAGATTCCCAGTCATTTCTCACCTTCAGAAACTGCATTTTGAAAGAACTGGACTTCTCCAAACCCTTAGAAGTTTGTTGGGGTGCCAGAACCAGGGAGATCCCCTGAGCCTATTTCATTAGATAGGTTCTCTAGAGAAACATAACAAAATCTGGGTTAATAGCCTCTCTTGAACCCATAAATCCTAAATTCTGGAAAAATATTCCAAGAAAAACCTGACTCAGGTTCTGAAGTTTTCAAAGCCCACATCTAGAAGCATGTGCTGTGGAACCAGACTCTTACTGGCTGACAGAAAGTGGTGACAAAATGGCCATTGTTCCCACGCTGCCCCCAGCCTGCCCACAGCCCTGAGGTGAAGGAACACCCTGCAAAACCTCAGCATCCACTACGCTAAGAGCAATATCCATTGCCCCAAGACGCTTATCATGATGTGAGCAGCCCACTGTTACAGCATGGCAGGAGTTGCACTGCCTTGTGTTATTACAGAGGTCCCCACAGAGGAAGCATGCTCTGTGGTTCTCTGCATGCTCTGATATGACCTGCATGCAGAGAACCACAGTCATCTCCAAAACTCCAATAAAGCATTTAAAGTAAAACCACCACTGCCGGTAACAACATGAAAAGCTCCTGGCGCTGAACAGAGGCCGCAGAAGAGAGCAGAAGAGGATTAAGAACCTGAAGTCATTCAGGCTTGAAATTAGCTGCTGACTCTTTAATTAAATAAAAAATCTTATGGGGACAGCTAACTGACTGAGATATGAAACAGCTCTGAAGTAAAGTCAGATAATCCTCTTTGGAGATTTTTAAAGCGCAATAGAATTATAAAAGAAAAGGGAGAGAGGGAAAAACTTCCTCAGACAATAACTGTTGTGAGAGAGAGGAAAATTAGAAGGGCAGAAGGGGAGGGACTCTATTGGGTACCATTTCTTCAACTGGGCCAGGAGCAGACGCCACACTAGTCGAGAACCATCACTATCTACTGAGACAGCTAAGGTTGCATTATGCCTTACAGCAGTGGTTCCCAAACTGTGGGCTGCAACCCCAAATGGGGTCACAAAATCCTCATTTGGGGTCACTCCCTCTTGCAGAGTTTAGACTTAAAAAAAACCTCAAACAAGTTCTGTGTCGCCCTGTGGCAGCAAAGCAAAGCAGCAAGCTTGCCCTCTTATTGAGCCGTGTGCGTTAGAAAAAAGAGCGCTGCGGTAGTTGCTCTACTTTGCTGCGTGCCTGTGAGACTTGTAAGTCAAATAACAGAAGCGCCATTACCCACTGCACATGCCTCCGAGGATCGTCTCTACCAGTCATCGCTGCTGCTGCTGCTCTGTTTTTTTGTTTTTGTTTTTTAGAGTTCTGCAGGCCTTTGGGGCCTTCTTCGCCTGCCACTGCAATTGCTTCAATTATTGTTTTATTAACGTCCCAACTGCCGCCACAGCTGCAGGATTCTTTTTTTCAAGTGCTTTTGGGGCCTTTTTGGTCTGCACCAAGACTTTTGTTTTCCAGCCTGCGGGGCCTTCTTTGCCTGCCGCTGCCACTCCAAGGGCCATCTGTACCTGCCTCCAATGCTCCTTCACTGCCGCTTCAGCCAGCTTCCAGCAGTGGTCAAACGTCAGCCTCTATACCACCATGCTGCTGGAGACATCTTACTCTTTTGCTGATTCTAATGATATTAAAAAGGTTCAGATGGAAGGAGGATTTCAAATAAATGTCAAGGGGAAGGTGATTCTGGGGATGGGTGTGATTGAGGGGGGCATGAGTCTGGGCAAGATGTGAGGAGGTGAGTCTGGGGGGGTGAATGTGATTGCGAGGGACACAAGACTGGACAGGATATTAGGGGTGAGTTTGGGGGTGAGTGTGATTGAGGGGGTATGATCATGGACAGGATGTGAGGGGGTGACTCAGGGAGATGGGTGCAATCTGAGGGGGCCATGAGCCTGGGCAGAGTGTCTGAGTGTGAATAAGGAGATGGAAGTCCGAGAGGGTGCTGTGATGGAGAGGGGCATGAGCCTGGGCAGCGTGGTAAGTATGGCGGGAGTGGTGAGTCAGGGGATGGGTGTGGTATGAGCCTAGGCAAGGTAGTGACTGTGAATAGGGAGAGCTGAGTCTTGGAGGATGGTGTGATTGAGGGCCTGGGTAGGATGGGAAGTGTGAGGGGGTGAATCACACAACACAACACACTGCCACCCAGTCATTTGGCATCTGCACCCACTCACATTACCCTCAGTCACTTGGCCTCTGTGCCCACATGTACGCACACACACACAACGCACACATGCATGCACAGACATGCATATATACATGCGCACATGTTACCATCTGGGATCACGTGAATTTTTACCTGCTAAAATGGAGTCACAACTGGAAAATGTTTGGGAACCACTGCCTTAGAGAAAAAGCTCAAAAGTGATTGGTCTCTGTCTCCATCTGTTAATTGATGGGTATAGCCCAGCGGTGGGGAATTCCGGCCCTCGTGCACTACAATCCAGCCTGGTTTTCATGATGTCCCTAATGAATATTCATGGACCTATTTCCATACAATGGAAGGCAGTGGATGCAAATAGATCTCATGAATATTCATTAGGGACATCATGAAAACCAGGATGGATTGTGGTGCACGAGGGCCGGAATTGCCCACCCCTGGATAACCCATTGGTTTTGGACCTGTATAGTATGGTTTTATATGGAAATTATAATTTGCTACCATAAAGTCTGTTTTTGCTTTCTTATCATGGATTTTAGAAAAGACCATCTATGCTAATTAATCAGCATTCATGGATATGTGATGATTTTATTTGAGGTGCTCATTATACTGTACATATTTAAAGGCAATACACAGAGATTCAAACGGGGTGTGTTCTGGGTGTGGTTTGGGTGGGCCTTAAAAAGTGTATGCATATTTTCTATTTTGCACTGGCAATATACTTATTACTTCAAAAACATTTCTCCATCAGCATTTTCACCTGCTCCAAACTTAACAGTTCATATAGACTTGGGTTTGGAGGAGTGATTGAGGGAGCAATTGTGCTCATCTCTCCGGTGTTCAAAACCACCTCAAAAAATAAAATAATTGAATTTTGAAGCTCAGCTCTATAATGGAATCCCCTTTGATGTGCACTTTTGCAAAGTATGCTACTTACATGTGTAAGTTCTGCTACTTAGAAGTACAAAGCCCTGAATGATGCTGCTCTGATTTTGAACATGCCCTTTTGTAAAATATCTGTTCCCACTCTATGTGACGCCAAAACTTATTTTTCCATAGCCTTAAATGGATTTGGCAAAAGACTCCACATTCATTGAGCCTCTTATAAACTGTCTTGCAAATTTTGAACATCACAACTTGGACATCCCTTTTCTGACCTAGATGCCCTTTACAATCTTGGGTTGTTAGTCTTCTAATTTTATTGCATTCCCCAACTAGCTTCTACACACAAAAAATTCCATATTATGCATCTACAGTGCTGTTCCGGTGAGTTGAGATTTCTGCTTGCTAGTGAATTACTGGATAAAGTTCCAAGGAAGAGTAAAAATAGATTTGGAGCACCATTTGTGGAAAATGTTCATGCTTGAAGCAAATTGGCAGTGTTCGTTGCAATGACCTCTAAATATATGAGCAGTTTTAATGTCATAAAATTTCTATTTAGCACGAAAGCACCAGTAAAATCACCATATACATCTAGACTTAAGGTAGTCTCAGCTGGACTCTAATTTTGTCACAGTTCTAGAATGAGTCCCATACAAAAAAAAGATGGGGTGGACTGCTCGAAAATGCATAACAAGACCTTCCACCAGATGGCACCATTGGGACAAATTTGACTCCAATAGCATAAATTGACTCAAAATAACTATATCAAAGTTTGTCCAATAAACAAATTACGTTCTGTATGGATTGAGTTTTATCCATTGGTCTAATAATTAACCTTGGATAAAATGCAGCATTTATCTAAAAGTATAAACTCCATTATTTGGGTTAATAGATACGTAAATGGAAACATATATGCAACACCTGAATTAAGACATCTAAAAGGTGGACCAGAGATAAACTTGATCTCTAATTTGATAGTGAAGCACACTCTTTATAATGGTTGACATTAAAAAACAAAGTCAAACTTGGTGAAATATGTATTAGGTCAGATTTTTTTTTATTACAAAGCACTGTGATTTACTGTGAGATATATAGTTTTATATTTTTTTTATTTAGAATTAGAAGAGAACACAAACCATTTATTTTCAAGTTACAACTCAAAGCACATTTCATAAATCTGGCCATGAGAAAAACAAGGAGTCTCTAGGTTAATACTTCCTACCTTAAATGACTCTCCTTGAGCTATATTAATGGCGAATCAAAGAGAGAGAGAGAGTGTGTGGGTGTGTGTGGGTGTTACTCAGAGAGAGAGATGGAGCTTAAGTTTGAAGCTTCTAGCTTAGAGATGATTGGATGTGTCAAAAAGTAGCCCATGGCCTTCTTCTGGACCAAAAGGTGCCACCTGCAGGTTTTGGTTGCCTTTACTCAAACTAAATGCATAAACAGCAAACAAACATTTGAATATTATAGTGCAACAGCTAAAATCATTAATATAAAAAGAGGTAAATGCTCTGTGATTATTACGTTCACTTAAGATACTCCAGGAAAGAAGTCAGGTACCAACTAGAAAGTTGTCTTCTTGACTACAGCTACGAGTGTCATTTTTTTCAACTAACGTAGATTAATTCAATAACTTTTACAAGTTCATTTATACTATTTTCAATATAGTAGTTGCTTGATGTAGAAATATGAACTGCATCCATGCATTTCATTTAGAGGATTCAATGCTGATTATTTGCCAAATTATGCCAAACAGGTGACTAGTGGTGATTTATAAGTTTCATGAAGACATGTTGGCCAGCCAGAACTATATACTGATACAACTGCGTAGAGGTAGCTAATAGGGAGTACTTCTGGTTGTAAAGCAGCCACTTGCTAGATGGGATGCCTCCCCCTCCCCCCCCCCTCAGTGGGTGGTGGTACTTGCCTTGTAAGCCTATTAAATATCCATTCCTATTGCCAACATGGAACCTTTCTATATGGTATAAAATTGCTTGCTTGCCCCCACCATAGCATGAGCAGAAGAAAACCTGAGCAGGTCACAACCTGCTACCTTATGAATGGATGTATATGTGCTTGGTTTGCATCTTGTTGTACGTACCATGAGGGCTAGTGAGCATCAGCATGTCTTGGAATACAAAGACACAGAGATTCTTTTGTTTCAGGACTACTCAGCAAGTATCGCTTAAAGCTGAAGGGCTCTGGCTCCCTATTGTACGGAGCTCCTCAAATGTCAGATCCACTTTAAGAACATACGAACTTAAGATATGCCATACTGCATCAGACCAAGGTCCATCAAGCCCAGTATCCTGTTTCCAACAGTGGCCAATCCAGGTCACAAGTACCTAGAGGTTTCCCAAAAGACACAGGTTCCACAATGCTTGTATTAGGGCAAGCAGTGGATATCCCGGGATCCTCTTTAATGATGGTTTATGGACCTTTCTTCCAGGAGCTTGTCCAAACCTTTTTTAAACCCAGCTACACTAACAGCTTTTATTACATCCTCCAGTAGCAAATTCCAGAGTTTGATTATACACGCTGAGTGAAACAAATATTTTCTCTTATTAGTCTTAAATAGGTTACCCTGTAGCTTCATTGCATGTCCCCTAATCATTCTATATTTTGATAACGTAAACAATTGATCTACATTTACCCGTTCCATTCCATTCATTAATTTATAGACCTCTATCATATCTCCCTTCAGCCGTCTCTTTTACAGGTTGAAGAGCCCTACCCTTTTTATCCTCTCTTCATAGGAGTATCCTTCCATCCCCTTTTCCATTTTGGTTGCTCTTCTCTGTACCTTTTCTAATAACACTATATCCTTGTTAGTATACGGTGACCAGAATTGCACACAATATTCAAGGTGCGCTCACACCATGGACCAATAGAGAGGCATTATAATATCCTTTGTTTTATTCTCCATTCTTTTCCTTATGATTCCTAGCATTCTATTTGCTCTGTTGACCACCGCTGCACAACGAGCGGAAGGTTTCAACGTGTTATCCATGATGACACCTAAATCTTTTTCCTGGGTGGTGGTTCCTAATGTAGAACCTTGCATCGTGTAACCATAATTTGGGTCGTTCTTTCCTAGGTGCATAAAAATAGTTAAGAAAAAACTAAATGGAGCAGTTGCAAAGGTTAAAGATTTATATTAAACATGGGTGTTGTTTAAAAATACTATTCCCACAAAAGTCCAAGGTACACCTGAGAAAAGGACTTTCATCTTTGTCATGCTGACTTGGCTGGAAACCGTTATTGACAACTTACCTCAAGCATGAGTACAGATCTCAATCAGCAGGTTCTGCAGGCTATAGCAACCGTGCATTCCACTTCTGAAGTGTTGCTTTGCTGCATCTTAAAGGTTCATGAAAATAAATGGGCCTTTAGGGTTACTCAGTGCGTGGTCATGTAACTTTGGGCATCAGATTGCAGCCTCTTGTTTGCAGGGCAGAAAGCTGGAAAAAAAAGTGGTGAATACACTCAGAGGCCTAGTGGTAAGCAGCAATCTTGGCTGGAAAACCATATCTATGTGCAGAACTGGGACGTGCTTTCACTGCGGCCCGCATGGCCAGTGTTATCATCAGTCCGGAGATGAGAGAATAATAAACTGGCTCATATGGGCTACCAATGGCCTTGCCTTGATGATTACTGTTGCATAGGAGATAGAAGTGGGCAGCCTACAGCACTTTGTTCCATACTCAGCACTGGTCTATAACATGCATAAAGCATGAGCAGTAAGACTTGGAGGGGAAAGGGAACCCCTCAGTGACTGTTGACTGTTCATTTTTTGCTTTTGCTTCTTTGTGCTGGTATTCTTTGGCTGGCTCCATGATGTCCCTGAGCAGCTGACATGGTAGATCCACAGCCTGGTCTGTATGCACTGGAAAGATAGTGTTTCTGCTGCAGGATGCAGCAATGAGTATTCATTTCTTATATTTTGTTCATCACTCTTCTGGTCCAAAACTAAGGGGCACATCCTCTCAGGGTTGCTAAACTACTAAACTGTGGTAGAATCAATGTGAATGAAGGTAGAAGGGGAAGGGGAACTGGAAGTGTGATTGATGATGTTGGACAGGGATAGTCAGAAAGGGAAAATAACTACAAGGGATAAGGCACTGGGGATAGAGATTGAACAGGCAAGTGGGGTGGGGAGAATGTAGATGTGGCAGGGAAATAATGTGAGTGGTACAATCAAAGAGAGCGCTAACTCTGGAAACAGCTTAGGCACTGCGAGGCTCAGTGAGGAGCAGAAAGCCACAAAACAATGGATAGACACAAACACACACACTCATATCAACGCACTGTGCAAAATGGGGATGGTTGGCATTCCATCTCAGTTCAGGCATTGTTGAGGTGTACTCATTGTGCAGGGGCTAGTAGTGTGCTCTCTTTCATGGCCAAACTGATAGATTCCGATTCAACTTCAGGTTCATATTGAATCCTTCGCCCCACTAGACAAGCACCAGTATGGCTTTCACCCATACCACGGAGTGGAGACGCTCCTCATTGTTCTATTTGACCCACTTTCATGTGGTACTGATGACACCAAACAGGTCTTTCTCCTCATAATTTTAGACATCACCGCAGCTTTTGATAGTAAGCTGTCCTGAGGGACCCCCAGCCAGTCGGGTTTTCAGGATAACCACAATGAATATGCATAAGAGAGATTTGCATGAACTGCCTCCATTGCATCCAAATCTCTCTCATGCATATTCATTGTGGATCCTGAAAACCCGACTGGCTGTGGGGTCCACCAGGACAGGTTTGGGAACCACTATAAATCATCAAATTCTGATCTCCAGATTATATCAAATAGGAATCAAGGATACAGTACTAAATTGGAGTGGAATAACTTCCCCAGCCATTTCGCTGGCCCTAGACATAAAGGGTCGACATTAGAATCAGCCTGTACGTCCAGGGCCTGTGACCTTCCATTGCCCGCCCACTGTCTGCCCCTGAGCCGCCTCTTCCCAGCCTCCGACTAACTTTCCCACACATCCAGTGGGGAAGGTAGTCGGGGGCTGCAGCCGGCACGAATAGCGGGCATGACTCCCAAAGTGTATACCAGACTCGATTATATACTGCTTCCTGATGCACTGTTTGATGAGCTCCAGAAGGATAATATTTGAGAAGCTGCACTCTTTGATCACTTTCTGGTGTAGGTGTTTCTTAGAATGATTGCACAGCACAGGGATTAATATAGGGAAATTGAACCCTACATTATACCTGAACAAGGGCTTTAAAATCTATTTAAGGACTACTTGCCAAAACTATGAGAAAGATAACAATCTGGCAGAAGATGGTCATTTGATGTACTGGGAGGTGACCAAATTAAGGTTACTAGGTTTTCTGCAGGCAAATATGGAACACTTATCTGAGGGAGAGAGAGCGGGCGGGAGAAGGAACACCTTGGTTCCAGGTTTGAGCAACAAGGTGTGGAGAAGGGAATAGGAGATATTACCCTGACCCCTCCCCCACCCCCCATTTTTCCCATGACAGCAACAATACCACTTGCACGCAGATGACTCAACAGAGAAATAAAAAAACAGGTATGCCTTTCCCCTGTACTGTGTAAAATATAAAAATAATGGATGTAAATTCTAAAAACTGGCATATTCAAATCACTAAATTGAAAATATTTTTTTCTACCCCCTCTGTCCTCGTTGCTGGAATCAGGGACAGGAGGCTGCCAAACAGGTGAGAAATGGGGACAGAGCTTTAAAATCAGGGACAATCCCTGAAAATCGGGAACATCTGGCAAAGCAGTCATGAGGGGGAAGATTATAGTGTATGTAGTTTGGAAGAAAAAGCTAAGAGATTGAGAGCTATTGGGGCTCACTGAGGAACTGTAACACTTTCGATGGAGTTACATGATACATATGAGGGAGGAAGATGGGAACAATATAACAAGATTTGTAGATGAATCGAGCAGTTATTAAATCAGGGGGCCATGGGCAGCATAAAATTATACAAATACAATCTGTACTGATGGGGTAGCAACACTGGGAAATTGCTCATCAATCTGGTTTACAAGGTGAATAGCATACAGGAGGACAGGGAAGAATCACTGATAACAAAAATGGAGAATATGATGCAATCTGTCCAGTCTTAGAATTGTATGTGACAGGACCGGCTGATGTGGATAAACACAGTAGTTTCTTTTGTGACTTAGTTATCCCCAGGGTGAGAACAGAACAATTAGAGCACTTGAACACACACTTTAGAAGGGATGAGTTCCCCAGTATTATAAAGACGTTGAAATTGGTTGAGTCCCCTTGACCGGATGGCCTGGGAGTTGAATTCTATAAGATCTTGTTTGACCTGATGGTGGAATAACTGTATTCTAGAAAGTGGGTTGTGGGGGCTCCACGTCGCGCCGGGACATGAAGTCCTGCAATCTGCCTAAACGCTATTCTCCCACCGGCTCTCCCCATGCGTCCTGTGTTTCAGGACGGGGAGAGCCGACAGGGGGTAGAGCAGGGGCATGACGCCCGGCAGCATGTACAGGGCTGATTCAGGTCACAGCCCATTACGTGCTGCTGGGCCTGCTGGGCCATATTGCTTATACTACCTCAGAAGTGGTATAAGCAGTTTTGGGGGGTAATTGGGGCAGGGGAGGCACCCATGGGGCCACCCGATCCAGGCCACAGGACACCAGCCGTGGGTTGGTTGGCGGGGATTTTGAGGGGCCGGGAACTGCACAAATCTTGATAAATGGTAGGCTAACAAAAATGTTCTCATTAGTAGATGAGCTCAGCAGAAGTGTCCATTATCTCTCTTCTTTATTTTGTCCCTGGAATCATTATCTATGAAGCTGTGTCAGGCTCAGTACCGGACAGGCATTAAACTTGGAAGACAGGAATATAGAATACATTTATTTACAGACAATATGCTACTTTTTGATGAGTAGGCCAGTAAAAATCTAGTTTACATAGTTCAGATGATACAACATTTTGGCTCCTTTTCTGGTATGCAAATCAATTTTGGTAAATTGGAGCCATCTTGGGGGTTACAAGGAAGTGCCAATGCCAGCAGCTACTGAACTTGCCCTTTTCTTGAGCCCAGGGCAGTATAAAATATTTAGGAGTATATTTGAGTGCCAATTTGCAAGTCATGTACAAGAAGAATGTGATTGATGAATTGGAGCAAATAGAGCACTAATAGAAATGGTGGTGTTTCCCAAGCTTCTCTATTTTTTGCAGAAAAGAGGAAGCAACTTATAAGGGGATAATAAATTATTTGATATGGAAATGCAAAACTGCACAAATAGGATATGCAAAGCTTACATTAGACAAATTTAGGGGAGAGGTAGGGTTACATATTATTAGGCTTTACAATGTAGCTCCACTAATGCAATGGATACATGTGCTGTACATGTTGTAGGGAATCATAAGTTTGTCCTAGAACAGTGGTTCTCAACCCAGTCCTCTGGGACCCCCAGGCCAGTCAGGTCTTCAAGATACCCACAATGAACATGCATGAGTTAGATCTGAATGCACTGCTTCCATTATATGCAGATCTATCTCATGCATATTCTATTTATTTAGCTACACTTTTACACTGCTTTTCTACCAGTCAAAGCAGTGTACATTCAGGTACTGTATATATATGTGTGTGTGTGTGTATATATATATATATATATATATTTCTCTTGTCCCCAAAGGGCTCACAATCTATGTTTTTATACCTAATGTAACAGAGAGTTAAGAGGCTTGCCTAAGACCACAAGGAGCACCTATTGGACTAGAAACCTCAGTCCTTCTGGCCCAAGTTTACTGTCTTTTAGTGGAATTTGAATCCCTGGCCCCCTGGCCCAAGATAACTTGCCCCAACCACTAGGCCCTGAAAACCCAACTGGGCTAGGGGTCCTAGAGGACTAATTTGAGAACCACTATCCTAGAAAGATTGTTGGATAACTGAAGCTATCAATATAGCTTTTTTAGAAAGTTGCAAATGGAAAGGATTTGTTGGAAGAAACTGGGGCAGAAGATGTGGCTATTGCAGCCTCTTCTAAAAGCTTAGGACTGGGGAAGAGAGAAGACAGGGAAAGTGAAAGGTGGGTGCCCCTATGTAACTATGGTAGGTAATGCTGCCATCCAGCGGGGCAGAGGTCCCAGTTTCATGCCTGGACCGATCAAGACTCTAAGTACTGTATGTGGGACAGCTGATACATCTTGGGGGGAATGTCTTTCCAGCATTTGAGCAGATTAAGTGTAAATGGGACATCCCTAACTCCCGTTTTGCTGGCTTATTTACAAGTTAGGCACTTTTATAATTTTATAAGTAGTAGTGTGCAAGGGGACAATAAATTCAGAGCTGAGTAATAGGTTGCTGCAGAGCACTCCAAAGTTGAATATGGTTTATGGCTGTCGTTTATGCTTTAATTGTATTTACTATACTACTTTTAAAACAAAAAAGGAATTTTAAAAGAATTACAATAACAGACAGGAAAGAGAAGAGGAGAGTTTACAGGCATAAAATTGCTGTCGTCCCACCGCCACTCTATTACTGGCCTTTGAATACTAGTCTGAATAAATGTGTTTTTAGACAGGTCTTAAAGTTCTTATAGGATGATTCTGAATGCAAATGAAGAGGTAAGGTGTTCCAAAGACTGGGGGATGAGGAAAAAAAAGGCAGAGTGCCTGGTACTTTCGAGTTTGGTCCAGAAGACAAGTGGAATGTTCAGATATTTGCCATGAATACAGTGCAAAATCCTGGCCAGGATAGGCAAGGAAATGAGTGATGCTAGGTAAGTGGGGATATCAGTACGGAGAGCTTTGTGAGTGAATAAGGAAATTTTAAAATTGATATGATAGGAGACAGGGATCCAGTGCTGCTGAATCAGAAGAGGGGTCTCCATATAGAATATAGTGGGGAGAGATTATCAGGATGCTCCTTTTCTGGAGTCTCTAGCAATGAAATGGGCAGAGGATGAATGACAGGAGGTGGAGGTGGAAAATATGGAGGGATTTTTGGGGCAAATACAGGAGTAAATTAAGAATGTTCTCCTCCAAGGAATACAATGTAAGATCCTACATAGAACATATAACAGAAAAGGAAAAGGAACTACAATGAACTTGTGGGCTGATGGGTCCTGTGGCAAGTGTGAAGTGAAAGTGGGCACTTTGTTGCACTCCTTTCTGGAATGTCATGGATTGCAAACTTTATAGGAAATAGTACAAAAAAGCATAGAAGAGGCGCTTCAGACTAGCTGGAAGTGGACATATGGGTTAGTTCTGTTAGAGAACAAGAATCCATTGAAGGAAGCTTGGATATCAAAACCCAAGCAAAATTTCATCAGGTGGTGATACTATTAGCCAAAAATGTTATATTAAAGTCTTGGGTACAGGAGAAATTGTTGGTATAACCTTTGAAATGAATTGGAAGATCTGGAGTTCAAGACAGGGGAAAGAAAGGGGGTCAGTGGCAAAACAAAGCTGTAATGGCTTGTGGAAAAAATTTAAGGAGCAGAGCTCACACACAGTTGGGTCTTATTAGGCTATCCTGGTAAGATAGTGAGGAGAAGAAAGAGGAGTAGCATAGACAAGTGGAATTTACCCTCTGGACTCACAACATTCCCCAGATGACTAATAAGACTCAGGACAGAGAAGGTATGTGGTCAAAAGACCACAGTTTTATTGAATGTAGCAAGGGAGAAAGGTAATGGAGTCCTTGAGGGTCATCCGAGCCAATGCTGCTGCCAGTGAGATCTGATTCTCTTTCATGCCTCTTGCAGGATGGCTAGATTGGGTTTCCATTAAAGAGACCATGAATGAGGTGCAGCAAACTTTGAAAACCCTGGTGGGTAAAACAAACAAGGCCATAAAAGTCCAAAGGTGTAGATTAATAAATATTATTGATAACCCAACACAGCCATATTTCAGCTAGATTGACTATGTCAGGAGTCTATAAAACTCAGGCATATTTCAGCTAGATTGACTGTGTCAGGAGTCTATAAAACATAGGCATTCCTAAGAGGGGCTCTGCATTTCAAGCAAAGGTAATAGTGTGTGGCTTTTTAATTACCAGCTCTCTGCCTGAGAGCTCTTAAAAAGCTTTTGGAACATTTTTAAAACAAAGTTACATCCTTATTGGTGCTTTAGTTCAAAAGGGGAAATATTTTCTTTAGTGGGTAGGTTTAAAATTCTGATTTTAGTATCTTTCTCAACTCTTTGAAGCTACTGAAATCTCATCAACCCCCAACTCCCACCTACCCCATGTGAACAGTCTTGCTTTATAGGACACCTCCCCAATTAGCAATACATAGGGACTTGGGACAGCACATTTAGAACACACTTAAAATAGGTTAACTACTTTTTCTCTGAAAAAACAGCTGAGAAACTAGCTGGTATTTCGTAGATCTCTCTGTTTTGCTTCCACAGGTACTTAGGCTTCACCAACTGAATAATGGCTGGGAAAAATCGTATCACCAAAGCTGTTGCCCCCGTTACAGGTTCTGCCTCTGTCCAGACAGAGATCCCAATGCCAGTTGAAGGACCGATTCCATATGCATGATGCCTGAATGCTGAAGCTCTCAGGAAACAAGTGAAGGAGCTCAGAGAAGAGGTGGCGAGACTGAGGAGTATTCAAGACAGTGAGAAGTGCATTGATGAGATGCTTCTTGAAACATCCAAGCTCTCCAGCAGGGGAGAAGATGGAAGCCTACAGACTGACAAAGGTTGGACATGAGTCACCAGGGCCTGTAGAATCACCAATCCAACTCGTCCAGCCCTTCAATTGAAGAACCATTATGCAGCCCTGGAAGTGGAGGAGGTGAAAGCATCCCTGGAAAGGGAAGAAACAGAGTTGCAGAATCAGTGACCACAAGGAAGCGATGGGTAGTGGTGGTTGGTGACTCTCTTTTGAGGGGTACTGAGGCATCCATCTGCTGACCAGACTTGATGTCCAGAGAGGTATGCTGTCTGCCAGGTGACAAAATCTGAAATGTTACATAGAGTTTGCTGAGACTCATCAAGCCCACTGACTATTACCCAATATCGCTCATCCATGTCAGCACAAATGATACTGCCAGGTATCCCTCTGAGCATATCAAAAGTGACTTCATGGCTCAGGGACAGAGGGTGAAGCAGATAGGGGCACAGGTGGTGTTCTCTTCAATCCTCCCTGTTGAGGGTAAAGGCCAAGGCAGAGAAGCTCGCATCCTGGAAATAAACGCATGACTGCATGGATGGTATCATAGAAAGCATTTTGATTTCCTGGACCATGGGATGCTGTTCCAAGGGTCGACTTATCTTCAGTAGCAGACTGGCTAACCTACTGAAAGGGGCTTTAAACTAGATTCATGGGGGATGGGTGAAGAAAACTCCCACATAAGTGAAATATTAAATACCTTTATTGAAAGTGGTGTATATAAATGCCCACAGCATGGGAAATAAAATCCCAGATGTTGAGGCTTTAATGGGAGAGGATGACTTGGATTTAGTGGCAGTAACAGAGACATGGTTCATGGACAACTATGTCTGGGATATAACTATACCAGGCTATACTTTATTCAGAAAGGACAGGGTAGGAAGGAGGGAGGAGGTATGGCACTATATGTAAAAAATAATATTAAAGCTTTGGAATTACAGAGCTTAAAAGGGAGAGAGGAGGCATTGTGAGTTAAACTAGAAAGAGGGAAAGAGAAATCTATTTGCATTGGTGTGATATACAGACCTCCCTCACAAGAGGAAGAGGTGGACAGAGAGTTAATTGAAGAGATACGCAGCATTGCTAGGAAAGGGGAAGTGCTACTGATAGGGGATTTCAATATGCCAGATGTTGATTGGCACATCCCTGCTGCAGTATCATCTAGAAATAAGAAGATCCTGGATTCTTTACAGGGAGAACTATTCAGGCAACTGGTAACAGAACCCACACGTGAAGGGGCCATACTGGACAGTGCTTACCAATGGTGAAAGCGTTTCTAATGTTATAGTGGGTGATCATTTCGCATCCAGTGATCACCAGATGGTGTGCTTCAGTATTAGGACTAGGGCTGCTAAAATCCATTCAAAAGTGAGGGTCTTAGACTTTAGGAAAACTAACTTTGCAAAGATGGGCCAATATCTCAGGGAGTCATTAGCGGGATGGGAACAGTTGGGGGATGTAGAAAAACAGTGGGCAAAACTGAAAGGGGATATTTTAAGGGCAACCAACCTTTTTGTTAAAATGGTAAATAAAGGCAAAAGGAAAAGGAGACCGCTATGGTTTTTGAAAGAAGTAGCTGAAAAGGTGAAGAAAAAGAGGGAGGCCTTCATGAAATACAAGAGATCACAGAGAGAGGAAAAACGTAAGCTAGCAAAGTAGTCAGGAAAGCAAAGATTCATAAAGAGGAGGAAATAGCCAATACAATAAAATGTGGGATAAGACATTTTTCAGATAAGTTAGTGAGGAGAGGAAGGGCAAAAGTGGTATTGTCAGACTCAAGGGTAAAGGGTGTAGAAGCTGATGAGGATAAAGCAGAATTGCTTACCAAATATTTCTGTTCTGTGTTCCCAAATGAAGGGCCAGGGGCAGGACCTCAGAAAACACCCACAAACAGGAACAGAAGCAAGGGGCATCTTGAACAATTTTCAGAAGACTGTGTTCATGAGAAACTAGCTAAACTTAAAGTAGACAAAGCGATGGGACCAGATGGGATACACCTGAGAATATTGAGGGAACTTGGGGACGTTCTAGCAGCTCCACTGACTGACCTTTTCAATGTCTCGTTGGAGTCAGGAGTGCTGCCAGAGGACTGGAGAGAGGCACATGTGGTCTCTTTACACAAAAGCGGAAGTAAGGATGTGGTTGAAAACTATAGGCTGGTTAATTTAAGCTGAGGAGAAGGAGGTTACCAGTGGTGTGCCCCAGGGATCTGTTCTTGGTCTGATTCTTTTTAACATCTTTGTTAGTGAGATTGCGGAGGGCTGTCGGGTAAGGTTTGTCTCTTTGCAGATGATAACAAAATCTGCAATAGAGTAGACACCCAGGAAGGTGTAGGTAATATAAGGAGGGATCTAGCTAAACTTGAAAAATGGTCTTGAATTTGGCAGCTAAGGTTTAATGTTAAAAAATGCAAGGTCTTGCATTTGGGCTGCAGCAATCTAAGGGAGCGATATAGTATAGGGGATGAAGTTCTTCTGTCCACAAAAGACAAGTGGGACCTAGAAGTGATTGTGTCTGATCATCTTAAGTTAGCTAAACAGGTAGAAAAGGTAATGGCAAAAGCTAGACAGATGCTTGGGTGCATAAGGAGAGGAATGGCCAGTAGAAGAAAGGAGGTGATAGTGCCTCTGTATAAGTTTTTAGTGCAACCTCATTTGGAGTATTATGTGAAATTCTCGAGACCGCACCTTCAAAAGAATGTGAACAGGATGGAGTCGGTGCAGAGGGTGGCTACTAAAATGATTGGTGGTCTTCGTTATAAAGCATATGAGGATAGACTTAAGGATCTTAATATGTACACCTTAGAGGAAAGGCGGGATAAAGGTGATATGACTGAGACGTTTAAATAACTCCGCGGCATAAATGCACAGGAAGAGAGTCTCTTTCTATTGAAAGGAAGCTCTGTTATGAGGGGATATAGGATGAGGGTGAAAGGGGATAGATTCAGAAGTAATATGCAGAAATATTTCTTTATGGAAAGAGTAGTGGATCCGTGGAATAGTCTCTCAGTGGAGGTGGTAGAAATAAAAACAGTATCTGAATTCAAAAAAGCATGGGACAAATGCAGAGAATCTCTAAAGGAAAAAAGGGGACTGTTGTGGTTGATATGGAAGGGCAGACTGGATAGGACATGTGGTCTTTTTCTGTCATCATGTTTCCATGTTTCCATAAAAGCAATGGAAATCACAAAACAGAAAACATAATAGCAAACCAATTGCAGTTAACTAAAAATGTACATTTACATCAAAATCATATTGAAAATATAAAACATATCTGAAATATATTTGTAAAACAAACCCACTTTGCTCTTCTGGTGGTGGCTTCTGGTACGTCTTCTGCCACTGTACATGCTCTTTGCCCCTTTGCTAGTGCTCTGGGGTCTTTGTGACACTCTTTATAGCTTGTAGTGCTGTTGCCTCCATTACGTATGCCTTCCAGCAAGTTTCAAGCAGGTTTGATTGAAAAAAGTTGGCAATTTTCACTTTCCATTGTAAAGTAGCTTTCCTCATAGACGTGAATGGGGAAGAACAGGATGAATGCATGAAAGATCTGGCTTCCGAACACTAACCAAATGGGAATATTCTGGAGAACACAAACAAACACAAATATTTTTGTTGTGCACATCCCTAGTTGAAGAATAGCCTAGAATTGCCAGGATTGGGGTGGAGATTTTCAGTTGAGAAGAAAAGGAAGAGAAGAGTATGCAGGAGATAAGGAAAGTGGTGTGGCGGTGTGGTGGCAGATTCTCTCAAGGAGAGTGGTGATGGCTGAATAAAAGGAAGAAACCACTGAAGCTCAAGAGCAATGGAAAAGGCCATAAAAAGAATGGATGATGAGGTGGAGAATATCAGACCGCTCCTTCTCTGTGGTTTCTAATGCCCACACCTCCTCTCCTTTACCACTTAGTTGCAGGGTTCCCCAGGGTTCTGTTCTGACCCCCTTCTAGTTAACATTTTCCTAGTTCCCCTCACCCTCCTGCTGCAACAATCTGGGATCTCGACTTACTACTATACTGATGATATTATTCTTCTACTCCACACTTCCCCTGAGAATCTGGATCTCTCCCCCCTCAATGCCTGTCTCTCACTTGTCACCTCCTCTACCCAGTCAAAACGTCTGCAATGTGGTTCACCTATGGTGATTCCCAACCGGCCCTCTCCCCTCTTCTTTTGGATGCCCCAATCCCCCAAGTAACCTCACTCCGGTACCTGGGGGTTACCCTGGATCCTGACCTCTCCTTTCACACTTACATCTCCTCCCTTGTGCACCGCTCCCACTTTTTTCTTTGTCAGATTTGAGCCATCATTCCTGTGCTCTCCCCAGCATCCCTCACAACTCTTCTCTCTCTAGTAATTTTGCGTCTCGATTATTGTAATGTTGTTTTTGCCGGTATCCCCCACCATCAGCTTCACCATCTACAGCTAATTCAGGACACTGCTGCTCTTCTCCTCACTCATACTCCTCGCTTCAATCACATCACTCCCTCCTTGATCCACCTGCACTGGCTCCCCTTCCCCTACCGCATTACCTTCAAATTCCTAATCCTAACACACAGGGCCCTGCATCAGCACACCTCTCAGTATCTCGCAGACTCAATATACTTTCGTACAGTACCTTGTAGCCTCTGGTCCCTGCACACCAACCGCCTTGACCTCCCCTCTCCTGCCTGGAGCAAACTCGGCATTCCACCTTCTTTTTTCTAGCCTCATCACTGTGGAATTCCCTTTCTCTCTTAATCCGTCAAGAGGAATCATTTTCCAAATTCAAGTCTCTCCTGAAAACCCACCTCTTCTGTACTGTTTATGACCTCCCTTTCCTTGACCACCCTGTTTCCTCTTCTCCTTCCATTTAGGCTCTTTTTCTCTTTAGTCCTGTATGGGTGTGCACTTTCCAGATGGCTCCTGATGAGTGGTCTATCAAATGTTTTAATAAAGATAAAGATAGTGGAGAAAGACACTGAGGAGAATTAGCTTTAGGAAGAAGTATGGTAGTACAGCCACAAGAAGCAAAAAAATAAATAAATAAAGCATGGTGCTGATACAAGATAGCAGAATATCTTATTGACATGATCCAATGACATACTTCAGCCTTCCAAGGATAAGGCCCATTGAAAGGAGCTTGAGGTAAGAGAAGCCAAGCCCTGGTAGGATGCAGTGTCCTCAACCAAGTAAACTGAGAGTAGTAGAGGAGCAGCTTAGTACTTAGTGAAGCAGCTTGCAAACTTGGGAAGCCAGGTTTCAAATTTCATTTCTCCCACTAACACTCTTTTTGACCTTGAAAATGTCACTTCATCCTTCACTGCTTCAGGTAAAACTAGATTGTGAGCCCATTTGAACAGGAAAATAACTCATGTATCTGAATATGTAACTTGCCTTGAGCTTGGATTTGGAAAAGGTGAGTAATAAATCTAAAATCCAAATTCAATTATATAGAGAAGCTGTAACCTCCCAGTATCTGGGCCACTGGCTAAAAGAGCATGAGACAACTGAAGCCCCTGTGGGTTATAAAGTCCTCAATATTTTTATATATGTTTTTATTTTGAGAGGCTTGCTATAATGCAAAACGAACTGGATCCACAACGGAGTAAGCAGCATAGTCAGACAAACAGCTGGGATAACGGTTAGCACGGGCTATTTGTAACTAGGTCTCGTTGAACAACATGGGACCTGGTTATAAATAGCCTGGGCTAGCCATTAACCCACTTAGTAAATATGCTTCACGGAGTGGGATACTGGGAACATGGCCCATCCAGCGATTTACTCCACACAGCATTAGCATCAGGGAGCTTGGACTGTAGGGGTAAATGTTTATTTGACACCTCCATTGCCTCTTGTAAGTTGGAAATATCTCGATGAGCTGCATGTTCCCCATTATCTAAATCAGATCAAAGGAGCATGGCATGACAAAATCCAAATGTAACCCGGTACAGTAAGATGGGGCAATTGTAGTTATGGCCTTAACCAGAATAGTGACACAAGACTCTGATTTAATTAAGCAGATAAAATTAACCTCGCCCTTCCTGATTACAAGGAAGGAGAAACATAAACATAAATGGATGAAGGACTTGATTGAGTGGTTGGATGTAGACCATTGCACTCTTACAGATGTTAATTAGAGGTGAACCAACATTTCCTTTTTTCTCAAGGAGATAAAATTACTGAACAAATGATGTTTATTCCAACTCTCAATGGCAAGCATGAGTTGTATCATTTAAAAATGCACAAAGCATTGAAACCATAATGTCACACAATTAAACTCTTCTCAGAAGATAAAACAACAGTTACTCAAATAGGCAAAGATGCTAAAAGTGTAATTTCTCTTTGCAGGAGAATTTTGATGGTATCAAAATTTTTAAAGTTCTCCTGAGATTCTTTCCGGGATGTATTAACCTTGCATTGTACCAAACGTTTACTTTCAGTCACATAAA
Organism: Ichthyophis bannanicus; assembly: GCA_033557465.1. Lineage (NCBI taxonomy): Eukaryota > Metazoa > Chordata > Amphibia > Gymnophiona > Ichthyophiidae > Ichthyophis > Ichthyophis bannanicus. The sequence continues at coordinate 649,711,881 of CM066032.1, forward strand.
CCAACACAGTTCTTTAGGAAAAATATTTTCTTTTTCTTTCAGGTAAATAACAGGCTTGTTCTCTACCGTAGGACCCAAACAAGTATGCACTAAAGTTTGTTCTTAGAACTTTGGAGCCAAATGTTTAAAATAATGTTTTCCTATGGGAGCCTTTAAGTACCAAAAGATGAGAAAAAAAAGAGAAATCATTTTGAATTCACTCAAAAAAATATCAATAACCCCCTAATGTGTGTTCAGGGGCTACTTAGTCTGTTTTCTTCTTTTCTTACAGGTTCCAGCTTTTCTTGCATTGGGGTCTATTGGTAGCGGTTCTGGTTCTGGAACAGGATCGGGATCAGGCATGCCTCTCAGGAACTGTAGGAACAGATGTTCCTACTCCCTAACTTTAAAAATCAAAAAAGGAAAACCCTAACACTGTCCCTGGCAAATTTCAGTCAGCTCAGATTTTTAAAAGCAGTGCTGAGGGTTTCTTTTCTCTTTACAACTACACTTTTTCCCTAATTGTGTTTGTTTAACAGAAAATAAGACAATTCTGAATCCCTATCTATTTCAAGACACACCGTGTCCCACACCACTAACTCGCACATTCTCACAACTCATCCAGCTCACCTCTGCTCACTTAGAAATCACTTGCTGGGAAAATCTTAGAGCCAAGTGAATTTTTCACAAAGAAAGATGTAAGTTAGTTTCCGCTTGGTCTCTGCTAAATTCTTCTCCCTTTACATCAAGCTGTCTCTCAGCACAGACATGTCAGCCAGTCTGGAACTTCAGAGGAAAAAATCTCCAAGAAGAACCTCAGTTGGGGTTTAACCATAAGAACATAAAAATTGCCATGCTGGGTCAGACCAAGTTCCATCAAGCCCAGTATCCTGTTTCCAACAGGGCCAATCAAGGCCACAAGTACCTGGCAGATTCCCAAAGAGGCACACAGGTTCCACAATGCTTGTCCTGGGGCAAGCAGTGGATTTCACAGGTCCTCTTTAATAATGGTTTATGGACCTTTCCTCCAGGAACTTATCCAAACCTTTTTTAACCCCGCTACTCTTTTACTCATCATGCGGAGAGATCATTAGAGAAAGACATCATGCTTGGCAAGATAGAAGGTCAACGCAAAAGAGGAAGGCCAGCAATGAGATGGATCGATACAATAACAGCAGCTACGGGTACCAGTCTGTCAACAATGAGCCGCCTGACTGAAGATCGAACACAATTTAGGATAGCTATCCAGAGGGTCGCCATGAGTCGACTCCGACTCGACGGCACTTAACAACAACAACAACAACTCTTTTACTACATCCTCCGGTAACAAATTCCAGAGTTTGATTATACATTGAGTAAAAAAATATATTCTCTTATTAGTCTTAAATGGGTGTAAACAACTGATCTACGTTTACCCATTCCACTCCATTCATTAATTTATAGATCTCTATCATATCTCCCCCTCCTCCTCATAGGAGTTTCCTTCCATTCCCTTTGTCGCTCTTCTTTGTATCTTTTCTAATTCTGCTATATCCTTTTTAAGATATGGCGACTAGAATTGCATACAATATTGAAGGTGTGGTCCCACCATGGAACAATACAGAAGCATTATAATATCCTTGGTTTTATTCTCCATTCCTTTCCTTATGATTCCTAGCATTCTTTTTGCTTTCTTGTCAGCTACTGTCTTGCTTTCTTGTCAGTTTCAACATATTATCCACGATGATGCCTAAATCTTTTTCCAGGGTGGTGCTTTCTAAGGTGGTACCTTGTATTGTGTAACCATAAACCACTGAGATGTACTTCAAAATTATGCAAAAGCCAGCTAAATGTAAACCGGAGGTATTACCTTACTTTACCTTGATGTTAAGAGAGTGTCATGGTAGGCTGAGTTACCTCAGGTAAGCCCCAAATGGAAACTCCCCACTTACAGAAAAAATATTTTTAATTTTTTTTACAATGCACTCTACAGCTTCATGAACCTCAAATTTCAAATAAGGACTTACCAAGGGATGAGAACTCTCCCACAATGAACAACTTGAACAGGTTTAATTTTTGAAACATTTTACAATTTTAATGTGAAAAGTAGTGTAAATTCTTTTGTAAACAAACAATAACAGTTTTTATAAATATTTTTAAAGGAAAAAGTTTTATCTTTAACAATGCTTTCAAGTAAATTCAATATTCTGTAACAACTCGTATTCATAAATGCAGTGATGCATTGCTCTGTAATATTGTCAACTATATTCTATGAAGAATTTTTTTAATGTATTTCTATTCTTCAACAGTGGCATAATAAGGATCCTTTCAACAACAGGCAAGTATTAGTTAACCTGCTAGAGACTTGAAGTTTCTTTACTCTGTAGTAGAAAAACTCTAACATTGTCTTCTATCTGTAACCTTGCATGTGAATTGGTATCACCACTCAGGTAAGGAAATCTTTTGTTTCCCCCAAAAATACACTAGTGCATTTATGTGTTTCAGAAAAACAACATAGTCACTGTGGTGTGTCAGTCATTTATCTCAATCCTCTTTTCCAGATCTTGCTGCTTTCTTGAATGTTGGGTGCCTTAGGATCCCCTCTGCTCCAGTGATGTTCAACTGCAGTCAGGATACCTACTACCTATCTTTAAAAATCAAAAAAAGAAACTGTCTCCCATGCTATGTGTGCAATAATTAGAAAAGTGTTCTTGTCCTTTTCTCCATTTGTTTCTTTCTATGACTTATGAGGCTTGCTAATCCCCAAAAAATAAAAGATAAGCAAGTTCCCTATCTTTCCCTCCTAGAGATCTCTCTGTGCCAAAACCATTTTTTCCTTTGTGTGCCAGAGCCAGTCTTTTAAAACTTAGTAAACTAAATGTAGTTCTTTAAATAAGGCAATTATTTTTTCTTTATACACAGATCCAATCCTCACTGAAACTGTTCAGGCTGTTCCAAGTTTAAATAACTCCTTTGAGCAGTACACTGTTTTAAAACAGCTCACTCAAAGTTTTCCTCTTACTTCACTGGGAGTTTTATACCTTCAGCCTTTCTTTCCTTTCAGTACCTGAAGGACTCCAGTGCTCTTGAAAGTAGGTCTCACATACTGTAGAAATTTCTTAAAACAGTGCTTAAATTAAACTCACTGTCTAAATTCAAATCCTCATTCAGCTTGGTTTTAAAACTGCTTAAATGAGCTTCAGGGCTTCCTCAGCCTTATTCGAGTCACCAAGGAAAAAGGTTCTCACATTTAGATTTAAGTTTTCTCTGTAGCTTTCATTCAAGCTTCTTACACATTTCTTCTCTAATAAATTCTCAATTACTCACAGTTCTGACACCAAATAAGTCTGTTCAGAGGTGTTCCATACAGACATTCATTCCGGCACATCTTACCCCACCAGAATCTTCTTCCCCAACCTTTTACTGAAGTTCCTGCACTGGTATTATATGGTTCACTGTAAACGCGTTCCTCCACCTATCTCCGTTTGAAAATAGTCCCCTTTTACTAGCTTTATTTCAACTCACACAACACTCGTTCAGTGTTTTAAAGCCCCCAAACAGACCTTTGCACACATTAAAGTAATTTTATAATCAATTTTCTATAAAGTTTGCCTAGTATCTGTATTATTTATTTAAATTACATCATGGGTTTTTAGTCTCCTGTGAGCTAAACATAGATCAATTATTTACACCATCAAAAAGTAGAAAGACTGGGGGACACACAATGAAGCTACAATGTAACCCATTTAAGACTAATTAGAGAAAATATATTTTCACTCAATTTGCAATCAAACTCTGAAATTCATTACTAGACGATGTAGAAAAAACAGACACTTCTGGGTTCGGGTCGGCTCAATAAAACTTTAAAATTTCAGCAGCCGAGTTCCAGGTTAGTGTGGAGAGTCTTGGGCTTACCTCCCCATGCATACCTGATGCCCCCAGAGCCATTTCTAGGACCCGGGTGACATCACTGCGATCGTGGGGCTTCTGCTATCGTGGCGGCCATGACTCCCAGCCAGTCCTGGATGCCATGGCAGATCCCAGGAACCAGGAAACATGTTCCCTTGCATCCCTGAAGCACCAGAACAACTGTGGCTCTACCCTGCCTAAAAACATGGCTAGCAGGTACTTTTAAAATTGTATTGTCTCTGCCATTACATATAGGTAATATTTTCTGTCTCTCAGTCAAACCTTCACCTCACAGACCCTCTCTTCTGTGGGAGCTTTCACTCAAACTCTGGAAAAAAACCACACATTTATTCAAAATTCACTTTTAACATACACTTTTCCTTTCTGCAGCCATCAGCTATTCAAACATCCACATCCTTAAACCTCCCTGCCACCTTCCACCCCACACTCACCAACTGGTCTCACATCCATCCATTCTCAACCAGCCTCAGTCACCAACTGATCCACTTCCAAACAGGGTCTCAGAAACTCTTTTCAGCAGATTAGTGTTCCTACACCAGGTCCCAGAAAAACTAGTTCTAACTAGAAGTTACACAGAAATATTAAGTGCCACCATAATAAACCTATACAGATAGTAACAGAATTTTTAAGCCATTATCATTTAAATACAAAATAGTTTTAAAGCACTTAACATTAACTAAGCCACACATAACTCCCCCTCCCATTCCTAGGCACTTAACAAGCCTCTCTGTGAAACCCTCAATAGTAGCACACTTGCAGGAAATCTTATATGTATCACATTTTTTTCTAAATCTCCACCCCCGCCCCCCCCCCCAATAGGAGAAAAAAAATCAATATCAGGCCACCAGTTGCACTGAGCCCTCCTTATGCAGCCTGGTAAATAGTATAATTCTATTTCCAGCTCCTCACTATTTTACATTTATTTTTCTCTTAACCTGGTTGCACAAAGGTCTGCTGGTTGGCAGTATCCTCATCTGGGAGAATTATGCAGACAAGATGCTATCTCCCCTGTAAACTTGCCTTCAAACTTAAGAGAAGTTAGGCTACCAAATAGGTTGCTAGTTTTCATAATCATTTACTTAAAATAACTAGCCCACAATGATACCAATGGCACACCACTTGTAATAATATAGCTATCTATCTTTGCAGATTGTTTCATGTTTTAAATAACTGATTTAAGCAATGTCTATATTTGCTATATATAAGTATTTTAATGTAACAGCCATTGGAGAGGACTAAAGAGCGAGAACACTGACCAAATGTTGACAATGAGATTTCTAAATGCAATTCTAATAGATTCGGTACTGTATGCAGTTGAATATTGATCACACATATCTTCTTTTTGTGCTTTACAGCATTCAAAAACTATTATTTACAGCCATTGTGCTACAGCAGAAATCTATCAGACACCTAATCACAAGCCCAGAGTCTTTTGAAGAGTCTATTTTTTGTTTTTTTTGTTTTTTTTACCTGTTATTTATGTGCAAGAGGAGAGTTGTGCAGTGTTGTTCTGCACATTTTATGACTTGGTAAATAGAGAATGTATTCTCCCTTCACAGTGGAGAGCCCTCTTGTTAGAGCAAGCCCAAAAATGAACTGAAAGGACATGCTGGGATTTCTGAAAGCTTTATTCATCACAGGCGTCGCAGGCTGACACAGCACTTCTGTTAGATCTTACCAATGGACATTTTTTGTTACTGCAGAGCAATAAATGTCTTCATAGGTACTATACACCACTGTGTAGAAAGCTTATTTGAGAATTTAAAAAAAGAATGTTTCAATGGTGCATTCCTTAGTCTTTTAGCAAACTCTGGTTGGTCCACCTCCCCTTGTTGAGAGACTTGATTGATCTACTGTGGTTTACCCTAGAGCTGCATGGATTCAGTGGTAAGAGGGGGATTTGTCAATTTTCTGTCCATTTTTACTGTGGTGCAAAATTATCTACAGATTTGTTCATTTAACCCCCTTACCTGGTACTTTCAAGAGAAAAGAATTGTACTCAAAAACCAGACCTATTTGGCTCCTCCTAAGAGCCGGGGGATTGACACAGCATCTTCTTTCTTCACCGCTTGCCTTAGAGGATGTTGGGAGGAGCCATGTTAGCCCTGGAAAGGAAAGTGTTTCCTGATTCTCTGGGTGCCTGTGGGGGCCAGGAGAAGAGCAGGCACATAGAAGAATTAAAGACTTATGTTAAGCCATGAATCTATCATGCAGGTCAATAAAACCTTTCAGGAAGTGGACACCGCAACAGAGGGTTGCAAGTGGAAACCTAGGCAGACTATTTGCCTTTTGGTGTCAGGATTGATCAGATCATGGTTGGTTGGCTCCGGATGATGCACAGTGTTTTTTTTCTAGTAAAAAAGGTGCAGTTATTCATATGCAGGGCCATCCTTCAGGATGGGGTGACCACCAAAGGACCTGTCCCCACAGCAGCATTAACCCCTGCAACTGGCTACAGAGTCTATAAAAAAAAAGCTGCATTGCAGATATTACACCAATCCCTAGAATGCATCTCTTCTTGGGAAAAAAGAACAAGCTCAACAAACTATATGCTCGCAAAATACCTCACCTTGATCACACATACAAACTATGAAGAGAGCCTTACCAAATACAGAATAAACGGTTACATCTTAAAAATAGAAATGAGAAGACAGAAAGTGAACTGGAAACTCCAGGAAGCAAGACTCTGCTTGCAATACAACACTGGAGAAACAGAACAAAGATATCAGAGAAACTGTATAGTCATATTTCCAAAGCTCAACAACATCCAACCCCCCCCCCCCCCAAAGGTTAATCACAAATGCATCCGTTTCAAAAGATAACCTCACAGAAAGTAGCAGGTAAATCATTCACTATTTTTTTGTCGGCTGTGCTGTCAGGAAAGGGAATTGCCACTCTCGTAAGACCTGAACATCCTTTTATTCACTTTAGGGCTCATTCCGTTCCAGGCGTAGATCCCCTCTATATGTCCAGTCTGAGCCAGACATACAGAGTGGATCGCGATTCTGATCCCGTGGGCACGTCTAGCACCATGGGATCAGAATCGCGAACAGTCCTGTACGTGCAGGCTGGGACTGTGATTCAGTCTGGCCTGCATGTACAGGAACTTCCCGGCTAACTCAGTCAAGGCTTTTCAATGGAGCTGCGGCGCCATGGCGTCATGTTGCCATGGCACCGCAGCTCCATTGAAAAGCCGCGATGCCAGCCCCAGAAACAAAAGCTTAATTCCCCCCAGCCCGACCCCCCGATCTGGCCTCCTAAGGCCAGGGTCGGGCTGTGGGGAATGTCCTCTGGCCACCCCTTCCCCATCCGCACCCCGGCATTGAAAAAATGACAAATCCAGGGAAATTATTCCCCCCGTACATGTCGTCAGCCCTGGACATAAAGGACTGACATTAGAATCGGTCCTGTACATCCAGGACTGGCGACGGCCCAGACTCTGCCCCCAAGCCGCCCCTTTCCCACCACCATCTAACTTTCCCAGACAACCGGCGGGAAAGTTAAACGCGGCCGGAGAAGGCACGAATAGCGAGTTTGCTCCTGTAGGGCTAGGGGTGCCCCGCGGGATCATAATTGCAGCTCCCTCTGTGTGTCCAGTTCTGACAGGGCACACAGAGGGCTGTGATGGCCAGAATGGAATTGTGCCAATGGGGCATGCCCTCAGCTGCCCAGCCCTGCCACCCACCCTCCAGTCCTAGCGGCACAGGCAGCCTACATCAAACAAAGTGCAACTCTATGAGGGACCTCATCTGGGGCAGAGGCCCCAGCACACATACCTTCCCAATCACATCATGGACCCCATGTACCTACCGAGTCAGTAGAAGTGCTGCTGTAGAGGCAGATATATTGCACAAAATCAGCTCCATACTGGATAAGACACCTGTCATGTCACTAAGGATGGGCCTTCTGCTGTCACTGGTTTTGGGGACTCTTTCATACAACCTTTATGGAGCCTCTCAATAGTAAATGTCTGGGTGGGATTCTCAGATCTCTTATGCCACATGGGCCTAATGTTTACTGCTGGCCCCAGGGCCAGCCCTACCATTGAGAGACTGTGTCCTTTGCATATGGCCCTGCTTTACAGTCTCACAATTCAACCCCTGACTTTTGCACATGGTTCCCACTTCCCACTGCCCTCAGCCTGACTCGTAAGTTGTCTCTGAGCAGGCCCACCATCCTGTTGTCTCCCTCAGCTCACCTAGATAGGCCACAGGAATCAACAACATAACAAATGCTTTCATCCTCATCTTCCTAGATATATCTTCCGCATTTGACTCTGTAAACCACAACATCCTGATCACCCTCCTAAAACACCTGGGCATAGGTTGTACTACTCTACAATGGTTTCAAGACTACCTGTCCAACGGCACCCAACAGGATTGCTTCAAAAACAACCTATCTAACTCTTTCACTCAACCTCAGGGTGTCCCCCAGAGATCTGCATAATCTGCAGTTATGTTTGATATATATCTACAACCTATCTGCAATATCATCCAATCACACAACGTAGACTATAGAATTTATGCAGATGATATAATGCTATTCACAACCTTTGGCACCAAAGAGCCTAACTACACAAAGATTACCAGCTGTTTCAACGACATCTCTGAATGGCTCACTTCAGTTAATGTCACAGTTAACTTGTAGAAAACAGAGGCACTCATTATTACTAGGAATAAAACATTCAACCCCCCTAGTGCACTACATGTAAACAAAGAAATAATATACCTGGATTTCACCAAACACATTCACATGTCTACTCGCGCACTTTACAATAAAACCAGAATGATTCAGCATCTGAGACCACTGCTCCCCCCAATGGACTTCCGTTCTGTAACCCAGGCGCTTATAAGCCCCCATTTCGATTACAGTAACAGCATACTCCATGGTCTTCCAAAGTAAGCCCTAAAGCCCCTACAACTTGCTCAAAACACAGTTGCGCACACAATTATGAGAGCCGATAAATCTGATCACATAACACTTATCCTGTTTCAGCTCCACTGGCTCCTGATAACTCAAAAAAATCAGATTCAGAGCTCTCATGATCATTTTCAAAACAATAAACAGCATAGCACCAACATACCTCAGCACACTGCTAAACATTCAACAACACACATGAACAAAAAGAAACAACCTGAAAACATGCTATCCACTCCTATTAGTATCTGAAAACTAAACCAATCTACAACTAATAGGGCATTCTCACTCTATGCCCCTACCCTATGGAATAGTCTTCCTAACACTCTCAGAGAAATCAAAGACTTAACTCAATTCAGAAAACGTCTCAAAACATTCATCTTTACAGACTATCCATGTGATCAGCCACCATAGACCTCATACATTTCCTTAGCAACACTTAACCACATTCATCAACCACTTCCTGTCTCCATGCACCTGACTCATAGAACACTGGAATATCACCCAGACCACTAATGTTAATACCGCCTGTACATACTTCTTTGTTATTGTTAAATATCTGTTGAACGTCATCATTTGTTAATTGTACTATAATTGTTCCTTGTAGACTGTCTTGTGCAGTAGTTAGAATGTTACCTGTAAACCGCTCTGATTACCAAGACAAAGCGGTATCTAAAAACTAATAAATACATAAATACATAAAATAAATGTTATGCAGGGTCATTTTGGTGGCCCTGTGGATCTGAACTATGTTATTATTTGCCATCAGAAGTTTAGGTAACACTAATGAAACAGAGTAACAACCACTACTTCTGAGTTTTGTATATTTAGTGACAGATGATCCAAATGAAGGCATCGTGAACATAGGTACTAAGAAGCATAAGATGTTCAGATAAATAATAGTTATCTGGTGAGACATATCATGATGTCATTTGCCTAGAGCCCAAAAGAAACTGTTTTCATAACAGAATACGTACCCCGATGTCCAAGACTCATTGAACATTGGAAAAGAAAATGTGTGGAACCATACCGGGGCAGACGTGCAACTCAGAAGATGAACGAACACGTGCACCCAAATGTACAAGTGTGTTCGGTATTCTGACCACATACATCTAACCACTATAAAACGTGTAACTCTGGCGTGGCTACGCCTCTGGGAATGCCATACTACTGACTGCAAATCAGATGTCAATATAGGTGCTTTCATGTGCAAATGGCTCCAAAGGTGTCCTTGTGACAAAGGAACCTCACAGAAGGGGAGTGGACCCTCCTCATTGAGGAGGTGCTCATCAATTATAATACACTCATGGGCACCGAGGAGGCACATGTGACTGCCTCCATCACTGTGGGCATATGTATCTTTTGGTCCTGTTTCCCTGGCATTTTCTGTTGTTTTCAATGCACTTTATACATGTTCCTCCTTTGTGCATCACCATACATCAGGTGCTGTCACCGTCACACCTCTTGTTTGGATGTGGTGGGGCACAGAGCAGTATACTATGTTTGGCTATATGTAATGACGTTTCTTTCCCTTCTTTTGGTCCCTGTGTTTTTTTTGGCAACCATTTGAACACCTATTGCTGTTTATTCATCTTCAGTATGCATAGTCTGTCACCTAACTGTACATAAGGGCATAGGAATTACCATATTGATTCAGATCAGAGGTCCATCTAGCCTATTATTAGTTCCAGAAGTGGCCAATCTAGATCACAATGACAGAGTAGCATCCCCAAAACATAGCCACATGCTACATTGCTTACTCCCAGGAGCAAAGGTGTTTTTTCTCCATAACTACCTCATGGACTTCCCCCCGGGAACTTTTCTAAAGCCTTTTCCAAATCCCAGCTATGCTATCTGCTTTATTTAACCATAGATGGCCTTCTGTGTTATTACTTTTACAGACATACGCTGTTATTTCACGTTTTAGCAGGTCTAAGGTATACGTCTATGATGGACATACACGTTTCCGTTAGAATATGGTTTAGACGTTTTTGTAGCAGGGCGCGCCCATTCTGCCCCATCCCGCCCACATCCAAAATGGCACGTACAACTCATTTGTACGTGTACAACTGCTTGTTGTCGGAATCGCGTCTGAACATCCAAGTACCGAACACGTCCACCTTGTCCATGCAAACAGCTAATTCATGATTCAGAATGACCCTGATTATCAATACTTGAGTTGATATTGAGACAGGAATGACAGGCAGGAATGTCAACCATTCCCACTTTTGCACAGTGCGCCAATGAGAGTGTATGCATGCATGTGTGTATGGCTCCCCTTTGTTCTGTGGCTTTCTGCACTACACTTTGGCTCTCATTGTCTGAGTTGTACCCAGCCTTTTTTTGAAAATGTGAATAAGGCAAGGCAGAGGATTGTGGGTATCACCTGAAACAGTGCAGATTGGCCTAGATGTGTGTGCCACAATGGTAGGGTCAATGGCTGAGATACCATCATGCCCGTCTGCCACTTGCATTGCCTGGATGGCCACTGCATATCATGCTGAGATGGCACGCTCACTATGACCAAAATATGACCATGGTACTGCTATGTATCCACATAGAGCTGTTATAATATCTGGCTCCAGCAATATGGATGCAATCTCTGTCTGGGGATACCAATCACTGAGCAAAATGCTGGGTATCCCAAGGCAGGGTCTCCGTGGCTGCACTAAGCACATGCCATGCGTGCTGACCAGCAGACCAACCGCAGCTGGTTTGTGCTTGGCTGAGACAGCCCAGTGAAGGGCAGCAGGAGCAATCTTATTGTGTGTGTTGTAGTCAATTGTTAGTCCTCAATGGTTGGGGCAGCAGTGATTCATCACATACTCCCTGGGATCATGGCAGGACAGTAGCAGTAGCCCCATGACAGCCTATATACCCCTAATGCCGTGGCTGTTCATGGCAGTAACAGCATATTTGCACTGGACATAAGAAATAAGAACATAAGATATGTCATACTGGGTCAGACCAAGGTCCATTAAGCCCAGTATCCTGTTTCCAACAGAGGCCAATCTAGGTCATACGTACCTAGCAGTTTCCCCAAAAGACACAGGTTCCACAATGCTTGTACTGGGTCAAGCATTGATATCCTGGGTCCCTTCTTAATAATGGTTTATGGACCTTTCCTCCAGGAACTTGTCCAAACCTTTTTTAAACCCAGCTACACTAACAGCCTTTACTACATCCTCCGGTAACAAATTCCAGAGTTTGATTACACGTTGAGTGAAAAAATATTTTCTTTTATTAGTCTTAAATAGTTTACCCTGTAGCTTCATTGCATGTCCCCTAGTCTTTCTATATTCTGATAACGTAAACAATCGATCTACGTTTACCCGTTCCACTCCGTTCATTAATTTATAGACTTCTATCATATCTCCTCTCAGCCGTCTCTTTTCCAGGTTAAAGAGCCCTAATCTTTTTAGCCTTTCTTCATAGGAGTATCCTTCCATCCCCTTTACCATTTTGGTGGCTCTTCTCTGAACCTTTTCTAATATCGCTATATCCTTTTTAAGATACGGCGACCAGAATTGCACACAATATTCAAGATGCGGTCTCACCATGGAACGATATAGAGGCATTATAATATCTTTTGTTTTATTTTCCATTCCTTTCCTTATGATACCTAGCATTCTATTTGCTCTCTTGGCCGCCGCTGCACACTGGGCCGAGGGTTTTAACATGGTATCCACAATGATGCCTAAATCTTTTTCCTGGGTGGTGGTTCCTAATGTGGAACCTTGCATCGTGTAACCATAGTTTGGGTTGTTCTTCCCTAGGTGCATAACTTTGCACTTGTCCACATTAAATTTCATCTGCCATTTTGATGCCCAGTCTTCCAATTTATCAAGATCCTCTTGCAATTTTCCACAATCCTCTTGGGTTTTAACAACTTTAAATAGTTTTGTGTCATCTGCAAATTTGATAACCTCACTCGTTATTCACCTTTCCAGGTCATTTATGAATATGTCAAAAAGCAGCGGACCCAGCACAGATCCCTGGGGTACACCACTATTCACCTTTGGCCATTTAGCCCTACCCTCTGCTTTCTATCTTTTAACCAGTTCCTGATCCACAGTAGTACACTGCCTCCTATCCCATGACTCTTTAGTTTTGCCAAAGGTCTCTGATGAGAAACCTTGTCAAAGGCTTTCTGAAAGTCCAGATACACTATATCAACCGACTCACCTTTGTCCACCTGTTTATTCACACCTTAAAAAAAACATAACAGATTAATAAGACAAGGTCTTCCTTGTCTAAAGCCATGTTGGCTGTCTCCCATTAGGCCATGACTATCTACATGCTGAGTAATTTTATTCTTTATGATGATTTCTACCATTTTTCCCAGTACTGACGTCAGGATCACCGGTCTGTAGTTTCTCGGATCAGCCCTGGAACCCTTTTTAAAAGTTGGTGTTACATTGGTGATCCTCCAATCTTCAGGTATTAGAGATGATTTTAATGATAGTTCACAGATTACTAATAGCAGGTCTGCAATCTCATATTTCAGTTCCTTCAACACCCTTGGATGTATACCATCCGGCCCAGGTAATTTGCTACTCTTCAGTTTATCTAATAGTTGTAATACATCTTCCCTATGTATCGTTATTTCCTTCAATTCTTCTGCACCTTTAAATACCACTTCAGTCATGGATAATATCCCTACATCTTCCTCAGTAAAGACCGAAGCAAAGAATTCATTCACTCTCTCCGCTATCGCCTTGTCGCCTCTTAGTGCCCCTTTAACCCCTCTATCATCTAATGGACCAACTGACTCTCTCACAGGTTTTTTGCTATGAATGTACTTGAAAAAGTCTTTATTTCACATTTTTGCTTCTGCAGCAAGCTTCTTCTCAAATTCTCCCTTTGCCTGCCTTATCAATGCCTTGCATTTGACTTGCCAGTGCTTGTGCTGTTTCCAGGTTTCGTCATTTGGCTCTTTTTTTTCCATTTCCTGAAAGATGCTTTTTTGGCATTGACCTGCACTGTTATCGGAGGGGTTAGTGTCCTACATGAGCCGATCACAGGGCCAAGCTGTTGCTGACACCTACAGCATTCAGAAAATGAGAAGAAAGCAAAGCACATTGCAGACAATACCTGCCACACCTAGCAGTGATGTGGACCTGCAACACAGCCAGCAGAGACCATCTCTAACAGTGCAGGTTCAGTGGACCAGGTGCTGGGCACCCCTCCTCACCCTCAGGGTGATAGCTGAAACTGCTCTGCAGCACGTCTTGCAGTTATTATGTGCATGTAGCACACGCAGTCAGTGTATCTTACTGAGCTGATGTGCTGGATCAGTGCATTCTCCATTGGTTCTTCAGCTGCAGGCTGCTGTTTTGCATGTGCAGTGCCTCAAGCAAAACAGTGCCCAACCTATACCAGCATACACAGCAAACAGTTTGATCACAGATCTGCAAGTGCTGCACATCTATGTAGAGCTGCGTGGAGGTGTAGGCTACTGGTTGCTGCAATGTCTCCATAGTTGAAGGTCCAGGGCTTGTGCCTGGGTGCTATTCAGGTCACTTGCCCACCTCGCACCGTCCTGACGAGGTGTACCCTGCAGACAATCATTCTTCTACATTTCAATGTGTTACGGCCACACGTTGGGTAGCCCAACATGGCATTCCCCATCATAGATATCTGAGAGCATGGCTTTAGTGGCTCTGCTGCGGCCCATTGCAGTGGGTCAGTGATGTATACACAGAGGATGTCTGGGAAACTGGTATGGATGTGTTTTCTATTATGCCATCATTGTGACCTCTCAGCTTTACTTAAAGAGGATATATCTTATACATTCAGGCACATAGCACTCATTGCATAGCCATTCCTGCATCATTACTTGCTCCACATGGGGCAGATGGGTTCAACTTGTCCCTTTCTATCATGCCACTCTGTCAGTTGTATTGTCTTGCAGTTGCACAGGCTGAAGCACCAGTCACACCCATACAAATGGTGTTTCATGTACCCCATGGCACTGATACTTTTGGATCACACACACCAAATGTTTTTGCCCAATATGATCCCATACATCCACCCACCACACACATTGCAAACTCTCTGCTTGGAAATTCCCTGGCATATCCCTGCGCCCACCATTTGGCCATCAGGGAGATTCATGTATTTGCCAGTAAACTACCCCACCATGGCTATCAAGGGTCATTTGCATCAGTTAGCCATATCATGCACACCTCTCCTGTGAATGCTCTACATGAGCACTCATGGACAAGCCTCACTTTGCTGCCCACATAAGTAACATGCTGCCTCCACCCAGACACTGTCCTGGCCTATGGCATGCTGCACACTAACAGTACATCTGGATACATGTCCACACCTCACAGACACTATAATATACCTTACGGCATGGTGTATACTTTCAGGAGCATCTAGGACTGCATGCCTGTCACAGTGCCCCCTGCTGTTGCGACCTCTCCACTGACTCACTGCTGCCATCACCCACCCATGACACTGCCAACACCCACACTGACCAGCATCACTAGGCAGCTGCTTATCTCGCCTAGTTGACAGCACACACCTGCTGTACAGTCAAACATGCTTATCATACATACTGCCACATAGCCAGGTATCAGGTGAATCAACTCCATCAGCTCCCAACTGTGCTTGCATCCATACCTTCTCCAATGGCTTCCCTGCCCCCATTTCAGCGTTTCAGTGGCTTTCCTGCATTAAGGGCATGCAAGACACCTTAACACAGCATGTCCTGTTACCGCCCGTTAAGTGTCCGTTACCACCCCTTAATGCTGGAATGCCTCTAACATGCCCAGCACACTTACCGCACGGTAACCCCTTATCGCTGCCATTTCCACTCGGAAAGCCATGCTCCCTTACCGCCATTTCGTAAACATACCCCTTAGTGTCAGTTGCCTTTACAAGAAAGACTTTGGACTTTCTTTTTGTATGTTGTTTGAGTTTTGTTGCAGGGAGACTTCAAGTGAGGACACCACAGAAGAAAAATCGGACTGTTATTAGGTAGCATGAGGATTATTACATCAACTAGATAGCCTGGCCAGTCAAGAGGCCTAGAAATCAAGAAAGCCACAGAAAGAAGGATCATGGACTTTACCTGAGTCATTGCTCTATTTTGGTATGTTTAGTTATTTGTTATATTTGAATCAAGGGTAAAAATATGAAGAAATATTTCATAAAAATTTGAAAAAAAAATTATAAAAACTTACAAAAAAAGTTCTCTAATTCAGTGGGTTTATTTTGAAACTGCCATCCTAACAATTTTTAGTTTACAGGTTGCTATGGTATTATCCACATTGAGAGATCCTGCACAGCTCTGTGCTTTACATTCTGATTATGTTATAGGAATTTTATTGTGTTTGTGATTTCCTTAGCTGGGATTCCTCTAATGTGTTTGGAGTTCACAGTTCTTTGAAGCACAGTAAAGAGAGAAAGAGTGTCCTAGACTAGATTGCAACCTAGTGGTGTAAAGTGGTATTGTATCCACTGCAGCTGATCGTGCAGCCCCGATCAGCATCAAGGAAGAGAGCAGGCAGGCAAGCCCCTCCCTGCTCCCCACCGCTAAGGCCAATCAGACCAAAGAGGAGAACAGACTTACATAAGAACATAAGAACATAAGATATGCCATACTGGGTCAGACCAAGGTCCATCAAGCCCAGTATTCTGTTTCCAACAGTGGCCAATCTAGGTCATACGTACCTAGCAGTTTCCCCAAGGGACACAGGTTCCACAATGCTTGTATTGGTTCAAGCATTGATATCCTGGGTCCCTTCTTAATAATGGTTTATGGACCTTTCCTCCAGGAACTTGTCCAAACCTTTTTTAAACCCAGCTACACTAACAGCCTTTACTACATCCTCCTGTAACAAATTCCAGAGTTTGATTACACGTTGAGTGAAAAAATATTTTCTTTTATTAGTCTTAAATAGTTTACCCTGTAGCTTCATTGCATGTCCCCTAGTCTTTCTATATTCTGATAAGGTAAACAATCGATCTACGTTTACCCGTTCCACTCCGTTCATTAATTTATAGACTTCTATCATATCTCCCCTCAGCCGTCTCTTTTCCAGGTTAAAGAGCCCCAACCTTTTTAGCCTTTCTTCATAGGAGTAGCCTTCCATCCCCTTTACCATTTTGGTGGCTCTTCTCTGACTTACATTTAAAAGAACAAGCGCCATTAGGCCCAGGAATATCCACTGCAGCTGATCTTGCAGCCCCGATCGGCATAGGGGAAGGGAGTAGGCAGGCAAGTCCTTCCCTGCTACCCATTGCCAAGGCCAAGGCCGAAGAGGAGAACAGACCTTTAAATTTAAAAGAACAAGCGCCATTAGGCATGCCCGCACTTGGGGAGCTTGCACCTGAGGCCCTTAGGCAAGGAACATAGATAAGAACAGCACCAAACATAACAATTTATTTGCAACAAGACAACTTCCACAACACAAACAAATGTCGATGTTACAACAAAACGAAGAAAAGAGACCTCTACTACAAAGCGTGAGTTTTCCCCCTATCCCTATTCCCTGACACATACATAAATAACAGCTTCCACCCAGCACCCAATACCTGGGATATTATTTGGTCAATTACATACTCTGCATGCCAATTGTTTCAAATAAACAATAGAGACCCTAGGAACAACCAATTCCTTTAGAAACCTTACAATAGAAGACTCCAAAGCACATACACACCAAAACAAAATCCAAAATGCTCAGCATATACTTAGCATTATATACCATACTCGCCCTCCTCCTCCTGTTAATATCAGCACATACTACCATCCCCCCATCAACATACCCCTTTAGCACACTCCACCCATACCATTCAGCATACATGCCATCTAACTGTCCTCAACAACGCCCCTACAGATGCCTCATAACCATATCAACTGAAAACCAATCATTAGTACTGCAACCACCCCCAAACAACACCACAGTTACTACAATGTGCACTGATTAATGCCAGAGCAGTAAGAAACAAAATCCATACTATTACAGACCTACTCACAGAATACAAGCTAGACATGTTAAGCATCATAGAAACATGGCTCTCAGAAACAGATAACGTTCGTCTCAATCAACTTAAAAATGGAAGGCTACTCACTATTCCAGTGCCCACGTCGGTGAGGATGAGGGGTATTACTAATAACCAAGTCAAACCTTCATTTCTGCCCCCTTTCATCCAGAAGCTGACAAAATGGACTCAGTCACAATCACAAACAACCATCTGACCATCTGCCTCAACTCTAGAACCCCCTCCTCTACCTCCGATGACTTATCCGGCATAATCGGCCACATCACTGAAAATGCCAACACCAAGAAGGACCTTCTGATCCTGGGAGACTTCAACCTCCCTTCCCTACCAACAATGCGGCTGACTCATTCCTCTTAACAATGGATTCAATAGATTTCACTCAAAACGTAACATCCTCTACACACATCAAAGGCAACACCCTCGACCTATCTTTATCTTTATCTTTATTAAGAAACTTAATATACCGCTCATACTAAAAGCATTTGAGCGGTTTACAAACAAATTTTAAGACTGTTGGGAAACAGAAAGGAACGCCAATTCATGGTAGACAGGAAGGAAGAGGTAGACATAGATAAGAACAGGTAGGGATGGGGGTGGGAGATGAGGCAGGGAGTATCAGCAAGGGGGCAGTGATAGTGGAGTGGAAGGAAAAGGGAGGTCATATGCACTGCAAAATAGGTGAGTTTTTAACCTTGATTTAAATGTTTTATATGAGGTTTCTAAGCGGAGGGCAATGGGGAGCGAGTTCCAGAGCTCAGGACCCAAGAAGAAAAAAACTGAGGAGTGTGTGGACTCAAGATGGGCCTGGGATGGGGAGGGGAGAAAAAGACAATTAACATGGATTGACCTAAGGGAACGATGAGGTGAATGAAAGCGAATCAAATCTGTGAATACAAGACCACTCAAAAACATACCTAATGATATTCTTAGACATCTCCGCAGCATTTGATACAGTCAACCACGGCTACTCCTCCAGCAGCTTCATTCATATGACATCAGAGGCACAGTCTTTAATTGGTTTCAACTACTAACACACAAAGCACTACATTTGCACCCCATCCTCCTACAATCCCTACTTCAGAAATTCTCCACGGACAGACCCCAAAGATCGGCAACATCCAACAAACTCAAAATACCACCATCTAAAACAAAATTCAACCATCATACCTGCCAAAGAGCATTTGAACTCACTGCACCATCCCTCTGGAACTCTCTACCAGACACACTAAGGAGTATCACCGACCTTCCCTCATTCTGCAAACACCTGAAAACTCACTTATTCATGGAACACTTTAGACCCACAACCTAAATTACCCACTAATATGAAAAATATGACTAACAAAACATAACCGAACCAGCCTCTGTAAATAGTTATAGAAATTACCGTTATCTATTGTAATTGAATATAGTTCGGTACCAACATATATATTAAATATTGTAATTATGTAATATGAAGTTACCTGTTACACTGTTCGATTGTTTACTATAATGTTATACCATTCTATGTGTCTAGTTACAGTAATTTATTTATTTTATTTAACAGGTTTTATATACCACCTTATCATCAATTCAAGGTGGTTCACATGGAACAAACATAGCAATAAGCTTTTACATAGAACTGTTCCTTGTAAAAAAAATCTGTTTTTGTTCAATGTAAACACTTTGACTGGTGAAAAGTGTTATATAAGCATAGTTAAATAAATAAGTAAATTGTATGAGTAAGGGCATGGGTTCAATGGAGGAGAATCCTTGATCCCTATGATTGGAATGGAGACATGCATCCCCATTCACTCTTTGTATAGTTTGTGAAGTGCTTTTATAAATTTGTGTGCATTTGTTCCTCTGTAGGGTGCAATAGAGAACAATACTTATGTGTGTGTTTTAAAGGTTACTGCTACTAGCCAGAAGAGTCAATTCTTTTATGTGATACCGTGCATGTCATATATATATATGAAAGGTATTCATTGTTTTCCTTTCAGGTAAACATGAAGAATGAAGAGCAATGCTAACAACTTTTATCTCTAAAGAAAAGGAGGGAAAAGGAGGAATTGCGAGAGTGCCATGCCATAACTGAGTAGTGAGAGTCCTTGAATTTACGCATCAGAGGTCCAAGGTAGTTTTGTGTTTTCTAGCCCGGTTTGATGTTGCTACTGCTGTGCCTTAAATATTGTCATAACCCTTTTGTTATTAGGTATGCATATGGAAGAGATAAAAATCTGAAGTGATTGTGTATTCATGCTAATCGCTGGGATCAGATATGAAGGTCCCAGGAGATAATGACTTTAAGACAAGCGGAAGGTCACGACTGCAGGTATTGATGACTATGCAAAGATGTTAGTAGGAGAGTGGTATGTATTCTACAATTATTCTTCATGTTTGCAGCATGCTCTTGAAATACTGTATAGGACTACCTACAGATGTATCTTATCTTCCTGAAAATGCCTGGTAACCCAGATTTGTTACTGTGGGACAACTGAAGAGATAAGCATGGAGTCTATTTACCTCGTTCATTGCTGGCTTTGTAGAATGTGTCACCTGTGCAAGTTAGTGCCGCTACCAGGTGCCAAGCATGTTGTGACCTAATCAATCATAACAGAAAATGGGTTTGACTACTGTTCCTAGATATGCTATTTATTACTGTATGTACTGTACTGTAATATCTACTGTAAATTTTTGACTATGTCCTAAATTTCCCAAAAACTGAGGGGAGTGTAAGGGCCCTTCCCAATCCTACATGCTTTGGGTGCAGAACCATTCCATTTCTAAATTTAGCAGTAAGTGCATTCCATCTTTCTGCCTTCTAAATAACCCCAGCCTCTTGGGTTTGCTGTTTTGGTTCTATACAGGGCCGGCCCGTCCATTGAGCAAGAATGTTTTTTGCACAGGGCCCCGCGTTTCAGGGGGCCCCGCGCAAAGAACATTCTGCTTTTCTGAAAATGACATTAAAAAAAAAAAGCTGGCTCTCTGGCTGCTGCCGCCGCGGCAGAGTGCAGTGTCCCGCGGGGCCCCCTCTGCGCCGGCTGAGCCCTCTGCCCGGCTTACAGATTCGCGAAGGGAGAGTGTCTCTCCCTCGCGTCTCTGTTAAGCCCGCAGGGGCTAATGGGAAATTTCCCATCAGCCCCTTTAGACACGAGGGGTTGATGGGAAATTTCCCATTAGCCCCTGCGGGCTTAATAGAGACGTGAGGGAGAGACACTCTCCCGTCGCGAATCTGTAAGCCGGGCAGAGGGCTCAGCCGGCACAGAGGGGGCCCCGCGGGACACTGCACTCTGCCGCGGCGGCAGCAGCCAGAGAACCAGCTTTTGTTTTTGGGACTGCTAATGGGCTGGGCTGGGCTGGGCTGGGGGGGGGGGCTGTTTGGACTGCTAATGGGCTTGGGGGGGCTGTTTGGACTGCTAATGGGCTGGGGGGGGGCTGTTTGGACTGCTAATGGGCTTGGGGGGTGGGTTAGGACTGCTAATGGGCTGGGCTTGGGGGGGCTGTTTGGACTGCTAATGGGCTTGGGGGGGGCTGTTAGGACTGCTAATGGGCTGTGGACTGATGGGGGCTGTCTGGAAATGGGGTGATGGGGGGGATAGAACTGCTAATGGGCTATGGGGGGTGGTTAGGACTGATAATGGGCTATGGGGGGGCTAGGACAGGAAATGGGCTGATGGGGAGGGGTTAGGACTTGAGGTGGGCTGATGTGGTTAGGACTGGTAATGGGCTGTGGGCTGATGGGGGGGGTTAGGACTGGCAATGGGCTGATGGGGTTAAGACTGGAAGTGGGCTGATGGGGGGGGTTAGGACTGGCAATGGGCTGATGGGGTTAAGACTGGAAGTGGGTTGATGGGGGGCTAGGACTGGTAATGGGTTGGGGGGTTGCTATGACTGGAAATGGGCTGAGTGGAAGGGGAGGCTTGAACTGCAAATAGCTGATGGGGAGGGAGCTTGGAATGGAAATGGGCTGTGAGGGAAGGGAGCTAGGACTGAAAATGGGCTGATGGAGCAGCTAGGATAGGACTGGAAATGGGCTGTTGGGGGGAGCTAAGATTGGAAATGGGCTGTGGTGGGGGCTTGAATTGAAATGGACTCATGGAGGGGCTAGAACTGAAAGTAGGCTCATGGGGGGGCTTGGACTGGAATTGGACTGAGTGGAGGGGAGCTATGATTTGACATGGGTTGATGATGGGGCTAGGAAATGACTAGAAGTGGGCTGATGGGGGGGCTAGGCTTGGAAATGAGCTGATGAAGGGACTCAGACTGAAAATGGATGGGGGAGCTAGGACTGGAAATGGGTTGATGGTGGGCTAGGACTGGAAATGGGTTGATGGTGGGCTAGGACTGGAAATGGGCTGATGCAGGGACTAGAAGGGAATGGATGCTGGGTGAGACTGGAACTAGAAGGGAGCTGATGTTGGGGGAGGATTAGAATGGGATGGGGCTGGGAGAGTAAAATGGAGAGGGGAAAAATATTTTGTGTGGGAGGGATGAAAAATCTACAATTGGCCTGGTATTGGGAGAGTAAGTGGGGATTGAGGATGGAGGGGTAAAATTTGTGTGGATGAAATAGGAATGAGGAAAGAGCAAAAGGAGAAAGATTAGTATGTTAAAGCAGATGTAGAGAGAGAGAATGGAAAAAAAAAACTAGAAGAGAGGAGAAAGAACAAATGGACAGCAGACGATGGACAGCAGAAAACATGAAGAAACCAGAAGAAAGTGGCTGGAGCAATTGCAACTGAAAAAAAATGCACAAAAGGTAGAAATATCTCTTTTTTTTTTAAATTTATTAACTGGAATATGAAACCTCTGGGAAATGTGCATCATTAACGTCTGTGCTTTGTTTGGTACAAGAGGAAATTAATTTATAGTTTTATTTCTACAGTGTTGTTGTACATTCCAAGTTTGGCTTTTGGGGTTCCCAGTTTAATTATTGCCTTCCTGTTTCTAAATTGTGATTCCTTGTTTGGTGATGGTCTATGTTCTGCATGTGTAACTGAGCTGAGGTATTCTGTTTATGTAATTCCTATTTGACATTGCCACTTGTTCTCTTTCCCCAGTATTCTCTGAAATGTATTGGTTTAATATTTGCAGTGTTGCCTTTTGATAGTTAGAGTATGGTGCTTTGTGAGTCCTGGTAATGCTGTCAGGATACGGCGGGTTTGCTATGGGTTCTAAATGGGCAGCGTTTGTAGTAGTTTCTAATGTGCCTGGCGGTTGGCACTGGATTATAGTAATGTAGAAATCTTTTAGTCTTTCTTTATCCATACACTCATTAAGAGACATGTTTACTAAAAGTTAGTGTATGGTAACATTATGCAAATATTTATGCAAATAAGGCCACTTATGCAAATGAGGCACTGCACCGAGTCTCCACACATGGCCCCGCACCCCCCTTGGGCCGCCCCTGGTTCTATATAACCCCAATGCACAAGATGTGAGGTGTGATCTTAGAGTTTCCTTTTGGTTGTTAAATTGTAGTATGTGTTGTCAACACCTTCACTCACTCCCCAACCTTGTGGGCTGAGGAGGGAAAGGGCTTGTGTAGTTGTGGGGGCCCAAATGAATAATATGGGTGACAAGAAATTTATTTTTCAAAAGGATGTTTATTTTCCCCGCTCCGTGAGGCACACAGAAACAGAAAAGTCAATAACTCAGGATTCTGCAAACAGAGGGTTTTCCAATAAAGTGCTTTAACAAAACTTCTTCAGTAGAAAACACATTGCTTCATGTGTCTTTCTCCTGGTCATGTATAGGTGAGTGGATATAAAGTATAATGGTTCCCTTGAACAGTTAACTCACAGTCCAGGATACAGTCTATGCACAATAGCCTTTCTTGCAATTACCCAATCACAGTCCTGGTGGGTAAATTTCAGCAATTCTGGCTCAACAATAAACATAATTAAATTCAGGAATAATCATTCAAGCTTTGGTTTCCTTAGGCTTATCAATCAGTCCTATCGAGCAGTCCATCGGCTGATTGATTTCTCGCATCGGCAAAGGGACGTGGGGTAAAATCCTTTCTTCAGGATTGTTCCCTGCTTGAATATTGGCTGGTAATAAAATGTCTCTTTTATTCAATAGTTTTCTCAGCTCAGTTAGGAGGTATTCTGCTTGGCTGCTAGCAGGGGTTAGGGGCAAAGCTTGCTGTTGTTTAAACAGCTGATTAACAGGCTGTAATGAGGCAGCAGGGCTTTCCCGTATTAAACATTCTGGTCCCGAGGTGGAGATTCCCTGCCCCCACTGCTCTCTGCTATCGAGTGGAGGAATCTCACATCTGTTGGTAGCAGTCCTAGCTTTTAGCACAGCTTCAAAAGTAGGTCCTCCTAAACCTGGATAGTTTAATCTATCTGTAAACCCTTTTGCTGTGTTTGTCTCCTCAGCTTCTCTATTAAGCACAGGAATTACAGGCTGAGTAAAAGTTGGTTTACCAGGAGAGCTTTCAGGGTGAAATAAACTCCCTTTATATTCCCTGAAACTGTCCTGTCCTCTGCACACAGGATTCTCTCTTTTTGGTTTATAAAAGTTTGCATAAGGATTAAGAACAGCAGATACCTTGTGTTGAGAGTGCTCAGGAACTATCTTGCCAGCATATCTTTCTCTCCATGGAAGGAAATTGCTTCTCAGAAACGTGAGCTTTTCTCCTGCTGAGGAATTAGCTTCCTTTCTGGTGCAGCTGGGCAGAGGTTGTGAAGTCAGGTCACAGGGTTCTGCAGTCAGAGGAACTTCCTGCCTTCCCAGTAGCTTCTGCTTACTCTCTCGTGGGTAAAAAGGAACTTCCTTTCTCCAACCACTCGCAGCATTCACTCCTTCATTCCTTTTCCATACGCTCTCAAATGGTCCTGTTTCTGCATTCGTTCTAGTGCTTCTCCTTCTTCTTCCACACTCTCTCTCTCTCTCTCTGTGTTCCCTCTCTTTGTTTAAGAAGGGACCCTTGCTCTGGGAAACCCGCCTCCTCCTAGGGCGTGCCCAATCCATGGGTTCACTTCTCTCCTCCTCTGAGGTGAACTGATTGGCTGCCTGCAGGCTATGCTGAGAGTGTGAATCTCTTCTTTTGCCTGCAGTACCGGACTCTACCAGGGGGTCACTATCGGTCTCCATGGCTTCGGTGCTTGGCACTGCGTCACAGTGTGTGTACAGAGGCTCAGCCCTGGGCCTTTTCATTTATTTTTATGTATGACCAGTGTGGAATCTCAGTGGAGAAGTAGCCTAGTGATTAGAGCAACTGCCTAGTATCCAAAAGATCAAGGGTTCAATTCCCACTGGCACTCCTTGTGACCTTGGGCAAGTCACTTTATCCTCCATTGCCTTGGAAGAAAAGGCTGGCAATCTACTTCCAATGATACATTGTCAAGAAAACCCAGAGGTAGCTGGGTCACTATGAGTCAATACTGACTTGATGGCACTAAAAAAAAAAAAGTGTGAAATCTGCCCTTGATTCTTGCTTTTTCTGCTTGTGAAGATTAGTTCCAGTCAGAGGTTTTACCCACCCCTCTGCCTAAGTGTGGAGGGAGATTGAAAGAGATGGCTTGCAACCCACTGAATATCTGGTTTCATTTTGCCTGCTGAGCACTGTGGGCAGAATATTGGGTGACCAGCGTAAAAATCTCATTCAATGCCCCCTCAACAGCCAAACATAAGCAAAAAAAGCATGAACAGCGGGGATGGACATCCTGTTGGGATGTCCATCCCCGCTATTCAATCCCCTTTCCCTTCCCGGGAAGCTAGATGGGGGTGGGAAAGGGGTGGTATGGAGGCAGAGATGGGGCGGGCAGTGGGAGGTCTGTGGCCCTGGACATACAGAGCCAATTCTGATGTCAGCTCTGTTCGTCTGGGTCCAGCAGAGTAGATGGGGAACTTATTTCACCTCTGAGGTGGAATAAGTTCCCCTAGATGGCAGGCCCAGGGCATATCAGAGGGTGGAGGGGGCGCAAAGGATTCCCCGCAGCCCGACTCTGGCCTTGGGAGGCCAGATTGAGGGGTCGGGCTGCGGGGAATGAATTTTGTCTTCGGTGGCCAGGGATCGTGACTCCTGAATGGAGCTGTGGTACCATGGCAACCGGACACCATGGCACCACGGCTCCATTCAGGAGCCTTGACTGTAGCCGGGCAGGTGCTTGTACTTGCAGGCCAACTGAAATAGGGTCCAGGCCTGCACATATAGGCTTTGAAGGGATTCTGATCCCATGGGGGCTAGATATGCCCCGTGGGATCAGAATTCCGTCTACTTCGGTGCGTCTGATTCTGACCAGACGCTCAGAGGCCAGGCCGTCCAACTTGCATAGGCCTCCACCTGTCAAATCCTTATGAATCATTTCTGACATGAAACATATGTTAGATCTATGAAAATAACCACATCATCTGCTTTTTTGAAAACTCTCATAGAAAGATTGCAGTGTTATGGTAGCTGGGAGGGTTATTTCAAACTACAAATTGTGCTTTCAGAGAACATAACGATCAGGCTGATAAGTAAAGAGACAAAGCTACAGTGGTAACAAGGGCTTAAACCTTGCAACATCTTAAACAGCATCGCCCAAACATGGAAACATAGAAACATGAAGTCAGAAAAAGACCATATGGCCTGTCCAGTCTGTTCTTCAATACCAACTACTATAGTCCCCTTTTTTTTCCTTTACAGATCTTCTGTGTTTCTCACATTCTTTCTTGAATTCAGATACTCTCCTGGTCTCAACTACCTCTACTGGGAGACTATTCATGCATCTACCACTCTTTCTGTAAAGAAATATTTCTGCATATTATCTTGAATCTATCCGCTTTCACCTTCATCCTAAGCCTCCTTGTTGCAGAGGTGTTTTTCAATTGAAAGAGGCTCTCCTGCAGGAGCAGCCCATGGAAGGTGAGGGGCCATGTGCAGAGATTCATTGTGGGGCCTCATTTGCATAAGGGACATCATTTGCATAAATATTTACATAATGTTAACATGCACTAACCTTTAGTAAAAATGCCTCTTAATGAGTGTCTGGATAAAGAAAGATACCAGATTTCTACATTACTATACTCCAGTGCAAACTGCCAGGCACATTAGGAAGTACTACAAACACTGCCCATTTAGAACACATAGGAAACCCACCGTATCATAACAGCACTACCAGGACTCACAAAGCACCAAACCCAACACTACAAATATTAAACCAATACATCTCAGAGAATACCAATACATTTCCTACTGGGGAAAAAGAACAAGTGGCACTGTCAAATAGAAACTACACAAACAGAATACCTCAGCTCGGTTACACATACAGAACATAGACTGTCACCAAACAAAGAACAAGGGATCATAATTTTGAAATAGGAAAACAATAATTAAACTGGGAATCCTAAAAGGCAAACTTGGAATATACAACAACAGTGAAGAAATAAAACTATAAATTAATGTCCTCTTGTACTAAACAAAACGCAAAGACGTAACGATGCACATTTCCCAGAGCTGACATATTCCAATTAATAAATTCAAAATAAAAAAGTATTTTTCTACTTTTTTGCTGTTTGTGCATTTTATTTTTCAGTTGCAATTGCTACAGTCATTTTCTTTTGTTTTTTTCATGTCTTCTGCTAACTCTCCATTGTCTGTTGTGCATTTGTCCTTTCTTCTCTCTTCTAGTTTTTTTCCATTCTCTCTCTACATCTGCTTTAACATACTGATCTTTCTCCTTTTGCTCTTTCCTCCATTTCTTTCTTTATTCCTTTTTCATCCACTCAAATTTCACTCCTCAATCCTCAATCCCCACTTACTCTCCCGATACCTGGCCAATCTTAGATTTTCTTCCCTCCCACACAAAATATATTTCCCCTCTCCATCCTCACTTCCCCAGCCTCATCTCATTCTAGTCCTCCCACCTTCTAGTTCCAGCTCCCTTCTAGTTCCAGCCCCAGCCAGCATCTGCTTCCTTCTTGTCCCATTCTCCCATCCCCCCACATCAGCCCATGTCCAGTCCTAGCCCCCCATCAGCCCATTTCCAATCCTAGCCTCCCCATTAGCCCATTTCCAATCCTATTCCCCCATCAACCCTTTCCAGTCCTATCCTAGACCCTATCAGCCCTCTCCGGTCCTATCCTAGCCCCTCCATCAGCCCATTTCCTGTCCAAGCCTTCCCATCTGCCCATTTCCAATCCTATTCCCCCATCAGCCAATTTCCAATCCTAGTTTCCTATCAGCCCTTTCCAGTCCTATCCTAGCCCCTCATCAGCCCATTTCCAGTCCAAGTTCCCCCATGAGCCCATTTCCAATCCTAGCCCCTCCATCAGCCCATTTCCAGTCCAAGCTCCCCCTACCAGTCCATTTCCATTCCAAGCCCCCCTCTCCATCAGCTATTTCCAGTCCTAGCTCCCCCATCCAATTCCAGTCCTATCCTAGCCCCTCCATCAGCCCATCTCCAGTCCTAGTTCCCCCTACTCAGTCCATTTCCAGTCCAAGCTCCCCCCACTCAGCCCATTTCCAGTCCAAGCCCCCTCTCCATCAGCTTTTTCCAGTCCTAGCTCCTCCCACTCATCCAATTTCCATTCCAAGCCCCCTCCCTATCAGCTATTTCCAGTCTTAGGCCCCCCCCCCCCCACCTCGAAGAGCCCTGCAGTTGTCCGACAGGCTTTAGAGGGAGCCAGAGAGGCCCCGGCTCACCTCTGACAGCCACCAAAGTGAAATGTGCCTTTTATCTTCACTTTGGCAGCTGTTTTGTAGTATAAGCCACTGGCGTGCTGGAGGTCAAAGGGAATTTCCTGTTTCCTGGCACTCAGTATGCCAGCGGCCTATACTACAATACAGCTGCTGAAGTAAAGAAAAAGGCGCTCTTCACTTCAGCAGCTGTCAGAGGTAAGCCAAGGCCTCTCCAGCTCCCTCTAAAGCCGCCCTGCTGTGCCAAATATGTGAGATGTTGTTGGGGCCCTGTGCGAAAAACATTCTCACACAATGGACAGGCCGTCCCTGCTGTCCTGTGGATTTATGCCATGGAGTTATTTAAACATCTCTATCATATCTCCCCTATCCTACTTTTCCTCCAAAATATACATACTGAGATCCTTAAGTCTGTCCCCTTATGGCTTAAAACGAAGATCACTGATCATTTTGGAAGCCACCCTCTGCACTGATGCCATGCTGTTTATATCCTTTTGAAGGTGCGGTCACCAGAATTGCACACAATACTCCAAATGAGGTCTCACCAAAGATTTACACAGAGGCACTATTTCCTCCTTCTTCCTGCTAGCCATTCCTCTCCCTATGCACCTAAGCATCCTTCTGGCTTTTGCCATCAACTTTTCTACCTACTTAGCTACCTTAAGATCATCTGAAACAGTCACTGCCCAGGTCCTGCTCTTCTTTCATGGACAGAAGTACTTCACCTCTTTAAATAAGACCCTTAGGTGAACAAGTAATGAATGTAATTGGATCAACAAAGTACTAGCTCAGTCTCAATGCTTACACTGGTAATAATCTTGGCTGCAGTATTTTGGACCAGCTGTAATTGAGAGTTAGCCTTTTTGGGATGCTGGGGTAGATCAGATTACAATAAGCTAATTGGGAACTAACAGTTGCCTGCATCACTGTGTACATATCATCCTCCATCAGTCAAGAATGAATTTCACTTTCCAAGCGCAGGTTGAGAGACACATGTGCAGCTCCATAGAAAGTGAGGAATCAAGGACAACTCCAAGGTTCTGTCTAACACCAGAACTTGGACCCCTCCTACCAGTGGCCCTTCAAAAGATCTGGATCACCAACCCACAAAAAGGTGGTTTTATATGGATTTGATTTTAACAGGTGTGAATCTATCCACTCCTTCATTTTTGTGAAACACATACTGGAGGTGTCCTTCAGTGATCCTTTCACTGGGCAAATAAATTGAATATTATCAGTAGATGGGGCCCCTGTATCACTGGGCAACTTAACATGGACAAGATCCTGATCATTCCTAACAGGGGCTCTGCATTTCAAGCCAAGCTAAGAGTGTGTGGCTTTTAAATTACTATCTTTCTGCCTGAGAGCTCTTAAAAAGGTTTTGGTACATTTTTAAAACAAAGTTACATTCTTTTTGGTACTTTAGTTCAAAAAGGAAAATATTTTCTTTAATGGTGTAGATTTAAAACTCTGCTTTTAGCATTTTTCCTCAGCTTTTTGAAGCTACTGACACCTCATCAGGTGTTAATTCCCTCCCTATCCCACCCACCCCATGTGAGCAGTCTTGCTTTATAGGGCACCACTCCCAATTAGCTATTTATTTTATTTTATTTTATTTACATTCTCTTATATACTGCGCTATTCTGCATCAGTGCGGTTTACATTGAACAAACTGAAATTACATTGAACAGGGCATTATAACTTGGAGATAACTATTTTACAGGGAACATGGGCTATGGAGGGTTAAGTGGCTTGCCCAGGACCACAAGGAGCACCTGTGGGACTAGAAACCCCAGTCCTTCTGGCCCAAGGTTGCTGTCCTCTAGTGGGATTTGAACCCCTGACCGTCTGGCCTGAAGTACCTTGCCCCAACCACTAGGCCACTCCTCCACTCCACTCCACTTTATACAAAGGGACTTGGAACAGCACATTTAGAGCATGCTTAAGAGAGGTTAACTGCTTTTCATTTGAGAGGTTAACTGCTTTTTATCTGAAAGGACAGCTGAGAAACAGGCTGGTACATTGGTAGGTCTCTCTCTCTTTTGCTTCAACAGGTACCTAAGCTCCACCAACTGAACAATGGCTGGGAAAAATTGTATCGCCAAAGCTGTGCTCTCATTACAACTTCTACCTCTATCCAGACAGAGATCCCAATGCCAGTTGAAGGACCGGTTCCATGTGCAGCCATCACCTGGCTCCTGCTGCCCAATCAGGGCAGCCGCGGCATCGTTTAAAGGAGGCCAGCGAGGCGCGATCAGTCCTCTTGCCCCTGCACTCTCCCAGGAGGGAGAGAGCATTGCCATCCCTGGGACCACCTCTTCAGCCATCACCTGGCTCCTGCTGCCCAATCAGGGCAGCCGCGGCATCGTTTAAAGGAGGCCAGCGAGGCGCGATCAGTTCTCTTGCCCCTGCACTCTCCCAGGAGGGAGAGAGCATTGCCATCCCTGGGGCCGCCTCTTCAGCCGTCACCTGGCTCCTGCTGCCCAATCGGGGCAGCCGTGGCATTGCTTAAAGGAGGCCAGTGAGGCACGATCAGTCCTCTTGCCCCTGCACTCTCCCAGGAGGGAGAGAGCATTGCCATCCCTGGGGCCGCCTCTTCAGCCGTCACCTGGCTCCTGCTGCCCAATCGGGGCAGCCGTGGCATTGCTTAAAGGAGGCCAGTGAGGCACGATCAGTCCTCTTGCCCCTGCACTCTCCCAGGAGGGAGAGAGCATCGCCATCCCTGGGGCCGCCTCTTCAGCCATCACCTGGCTCCTGCTGCCCAATCGTGGCAGCTGCGGCATCGTTTAAAGGAGGCCAGCGAGGCGCGATCAGTCCTCGTGCCCCTGCACTCTCCCAGGAGGGAGAGAGCATCGCCATCCCTGGGGCCGCCTCTTCAGCCATCACCTGGCTCCTGCTGCCCAATCGTGGCAGCTGCGGCATCGTTTAAAGGAGGCCAGCGAGGCGCGATCAGTCCTCTTGCCCCTGCACTCTCCCAGGAGGGAGAGAGCATTGCCATCCCTGGGGCCGCCTCTTCAGCCATCACCTGGCTCCTGCTGCCCAATCGGGGCAGCCGCGGCATCATTTAAAGGAGGCCAGCGAGGCATGATCAGTCCTCTTGCCCCTGCACTCTCCCAGGAGGGAGAGAGCATTGCCATCCCTGGGGCCGCCTCTTCAGCCATCACCTGGCTCCTGCTGCCCAATCGGGGCAGCCGCGGCATCGTTTAAAGGAGGCAAGCGAGGCGCGATCAGTCCTCTTGCCCCTACACTCTCCCAGGAGGGAGAGAGCATCGCCATCCCTGGGGCCGCCTCTTCAGCCATCACCTGGCTCCTGCTGCCCAATCGGGGCAGCCGCGGCATCGTTTAAAAGAAATCAGCAAAGGCGCACCCGTGCCGGCGTGCCCGCGCCTGAGGGCCTCGCCAGAGGGCCCTTTGGCGTGGCCCTTAGGCGGTGGCCCACCTCGGAGGTCGATCCTAAAAACGACGCGTCGCACCAACCAAACCAAGACAAGTCAAGACATGCGACACTGGTCTCCAGCTCCTGCAGCGTAACCTACTTATCCTTAACCCATACCCCCAACTCCAACTCCTCCACGTGTATCCTTCAACCCTGAATCCTGCCGGCTCTCAATCTCAAGCAACTGGATCGATCAGACCATCTACTGTAATATGAACTAAGCTAACCTAACTCTGACCTCCCTCCAGCATCTAACGTAAGCATGTTGTTCAACTTACTTCCAACATTGAATATTCATATTCATGCTTACCTTGCTACATTTATACTAATACTAATGCTCTGACCAACTTAAATCTTACTCCCTACTATTCATACAAGCTGTACTACAAAGTATCCAATCTTCATACACTGTGTTTAATTGCAACAAAGGTTGCAAATAATAGACTTATTGACAAGCAATTGTATTTTTGCAACATATGTAACCACTCACACCCTGCAAAACATTTCAACTCTAAGTCTCCTACCTCTTCTCACAAAACCCCATCCCATTAGACTCCGAACTCAGCTCCCCCCCCCTGTTTTCCCTACCCCCCCCCTTACCCGTTTTCAATTCCCACCACAAAAATGTCCTCTCTCAAGCTCTGCTCACTCATGATGGGGCCTACTCTTAGTTTACTTTACCTATTCTTACTTACCATGAGAACCATGAGAAACTCTGGGCCACATTAAGAAGCATGGGTATACCAGAACACCTGATCGTTCTCTTGCACAATCTGTACATTGATCAAGAAGCAACAGTTCGAACAGAACAAGGAGAAACAAAATGGTTTAAAATAAGCAAAGGTGTAAGACAAGGCTGCATACTTTCCCCCTACCTGTTTAATTTATATGCAGAGCAAATCATCAGAGAAGCAGGATTGTATGAAGACAACAGAAGTGTGAAGATTGGTGGAAGACTCATCAACAACCTTCGCTATGCTGATGATACCACATTACTGGCGGAAAGTGAAGATGATCTGAAACATTTGCTTCTCACAATCAAAGAACATAGTCTCAAAATGGGCCTGCACCTTAATGTAAAGAAGACAAAAATCATGACAACTGGCATAATCAACAGGTTCATCGTCGAAGGAGAAGAAATTGAAATCGTGAATAACTTTAACCTACTTGGATCAACTATCAATAAAGAAGCAACAAGCAGTCAAGAAATCAGATGACGCATTGCTCTTGGCAGAATGGCTATGAAAGACCTAGATAAGATTCTCAAGAGCAGAGATGTCTCTCTCCATACAAAGATTTGACTTGTTCAAGCCATGGTATTTTCAATAACATCATATGGATGTGAAAGCTGGACAGTGAAAAAGATAGACAGAAAGAAAATTGATGCCTTTGAATTATGGTGCTGGCGGTGAATACTGTGTATACCATGGACTGCCCGAAGAACAAACCAGTCTGTACTAGAGGAGATCAAACCTAAGCTTTCTTTAGAAGCTCAGATGACAAGACTTCGACTTTCATACTTTGGACACATCATGCGAAGAGAGAGATCATTAGAGAAAGACATCATGCTTGGCAAGATAGAAGGTCAACGCAAAAGAGGAAGGCCAGCAATGAGAAGGATCAATACAATAACAGCAGCTACAGGTATCAGTCTGTCAACAATAAGCTGCCTGACTGAAGACCGAACACAATTTAGGATAGCTATCCAGAGGGTCGCCATGAGTCGGCTCCGACTCGACGGCACTTAACAACAACAACATTCTTACTTACATTACCTTACGCCCTCACCCTAACCCCCAGTGCCCCCATTCCAATAATCTATTCCCCTAGGCATCTACTCCCCCCACCTCCTTCCCACTATAATCACTATAACACCTACCACCGCTCTTGCAAACTTAAACCCATTACTGTAAATCCTAACCCATATCCCTCATTCCCCCCAGAACCACCCCATCCCCCCCTCAAATGTGCCCTACTTAATGCCCGTTCAGCCAGAAACAAAATCCCATTACTTGCTGACATCATTACTGATTATAACCTTGATATACTCTGCCTTACTGAAACCTGGTTCCAAGACTCTGACACAGTATTACTAAATCAAATATGCCCCAATTCATACTCAATCAACATTTGTAACAGATTACACGGCAGAGGAGGTGGAGTAGCCATTATTTCTAGATCCAGCTTACAACTTTCTTCTATCGAGTCCACTTCCACCCCAGGCATGGACACTATTACTGTCACCAACTCTACGCTAGCCCTACACCTCATATACCGTGCACCACAAACAGACTCCTCAGACCTCTCCACAATCCTAGATACTGCCTGCTCCCCCCAGCCTGCATCACTCCCTCTAATAATCTTGGGTGACTTAAACCTACATTCCACTTCCTCAACAAATTCCGCCTCCTTCCTCCAAGCTATGAACGCCCTCCATTTTACCCAAATACTTCATCACCCTACACACTCTAAAGGAAACACCCTTGACTTAATTTTCATCCCTCAACACCCTCATCTCAATGACCAGGTCCAACACACTATCCAACCCATACCCTGGTCTGACCATTCTATTATCTTCTTCTCCGTCCCCTACTCATCTTCTCGAAATAACCCTCACACTCACCCCCAACCTACTCGAAAATTCAGACCATTCAATGCAGCTAACTTCCTAGAGCAAATTACTCCTTCACTTGACCAATTAAGCGACAAAATCCTCAACCAAAATTCTACCATCTCTACTTGGAATCAAACACTATCCTTAGCATCCCTACTTCCACCTAAGCATCTCTCTCACAAACATCGCAGAAGAACCCCCTGGTTTTCTACAAACCTGAGAAACCTCAAAAGAGAGCTTAGATGTCTTGAACGCAAATGGAGACATACACAAGACCTAGATGTACACAATGCTTATACAGCCAAACTTTGATCCTACTGCGCAGAAACCACTAATCATAAAAGAGAATACAATGAAAATATAATCCAGCGTGCCCTCAACAAACCAAGGGAGCTCTTCTCCATCACCAAATCTCTAATAAAAGACCCCCTCCCACATGACCAACCATCTAAAATATCCGCCCAGGCTATAGCCGACCACCTGGCCTCTAAATTCCTTCCCCCCTCCCCCCTCCCCCTCTAACATGCAATCCCCAACCAACTGAAGACTATAGTACTCTGCTTCTAGAGAACTCATGGTATGAATTTCACACCGTCACATCAGAAATTATATCTAATGTCATAAACAGTTTGAATGCATCAACATCTGCCCTCGACCCTTGCCCTGCCCCCCGGATCAAATCCACCAGAACATCCCTCAGCCCCTACATCCTGACCATTGTACAATCCTCCCTCCAGTCTGGTTCTGTACCACCCCTACTTAAATGTGCCTCTATCCGCCCTATCCTAAAAGGATCCAAACTTGTCCCCACCTCCCCTTCCTCCTATAGACCCATCTCCAGTACACCCTTCCTTGCAAAGATTACTGAGAAAATTGTCCAAGCCCAACTACAGGATTACATTGATGACCACTCTCCCCTTGACCTATACCAACATGGATTTAAAAAGAATCACGGAGTTGAAACCCTCCTAACCTCCCTCCTAGATTCATTGTACTTACACACCCATAACCCTACCCAAGGATGCTTACTTATATTCCTCGACTTATCCGCTGCCTTTGACTCTCTTCCCCACAATCAAATCCTAACCAGACTTCATGAAATAGGTCTGAGAGGCACAACACTAAAATGGTTTCATTCCTACCTAGACTCCAGAACACAACAGGTCCATATTGGAAGTGATACCTCCCTCCCATTTACGCTAAAGCAAGGTGTCCCCCAAGGATCTAGCCTCTCTGCCTTACTTTTTAATATCTTCCTCCAACCTGCCTGCAAAATTTTCCAAAACCACGGCATTCAGTGCCAATTATACGCAGATGATATGATGTGCTTCACCCCATTTAGCCTCTCTAACCCCGACTTTACTAAAATAAATGAATGTCTAACCAATCTCAAATCCTGGCTTTCCCAACACAATCTACTTATTAACCAATCCAAAACTGAGATCCTTCAAGTATTCTCCAACCCCTCATATACCCCTCCCCCAACACTCACCCTTGGTGATCTCATTCTCACTATAAAAAACCAAGTGAAATATCTTGGAATCATCCTCGATCAGAACCTCTCCTTTATTGAGCACATAAAGAAAACTACCAATACAATTTGCACGAAGTTGCGCACCCTCCGGAACCTCAAGCCCCTCTTAAGCCCCAACTCCTTCCGTACTGTCTGTCAGGCCCTCACAACCTCTTCACTTGACTATTGTAACCTTATCTATCATGGCCTCTCTAAGACCACCATCCAACCTCTCCAACTTGCCCAGAATACACTAGCATGATTAATAACTAACAACCCTAGACGATCCCATATTACATCTGTTCTCTATGACTTACACTGGCTCCCAATCCAACTCCGATCCAAATTTAAAGTGCTCACCGTCATTCATAAGATTATCTCAAAAGAATCAGCTCCATGCCTTTCCCCACTCCTTGCCTTCCCTAACAACACAAGAACACGCCGCTCCTCCACCAAAAACCTTCTAACCATTCCTACATCTAAATTACACTTTAAACAATCTACCAACAACAGGGCCTTCTCTCTCTACGCCCCATCCCTATGGAATACCCTTCCCCATGACCTATGTAACTGTGTGAGTCACGCAGAATTCCGAAAGAGATTAAAAACCCACCTCTTCCTCGAACACTTTTCCCTACCACCCTAGTTCCTCCCCCCTTACTCCTACCCTCCTCACTAGTCCCTCCAATTGATATCCTAGTGACCCAGAGTTACTTCTTATGTAAACAAATGATCCATATTATTGTAAATAATTTATTGTAAATAGTTTATTAGCTCATTAGTTCCTTAGTTCTTATGTTACCTATGTAGCCTGTTACCTTGTTCTATGTAAACAGTTGTACAATACTGTCAGTTACGTTCCATGTAAACCGTCTTGAATTGTAGAAAGATGGTATATAAAAACTGTTAAATAAATAAATAAATAAATAAATATTGAAGCTCTCAGGAAACAAGTGGAGGAGCTAAGAGAAGAGGTGGCTAGGCTGAGGAGCATTCAAGACAGTAAGAAGTACATTGATGAGATGCTTCTTGTAACATCTGAGCTCTCCAGCAGAGAAGAAGATGGGAGCCTACAGAATGATGAAGGTTGGACACAAGTCACCAGTGCCTGCAGAATTACGAATCCAACTCCTCCAGCCATTGAATTGAAGGACCATTATGCAGCCCTGGAAGTAGAGGAGGTGAGAGCATCCCTGGAAAGGGAAGTCCCAGAGCTCGAGCACCCCAAAAGTTGCAGAATCAGTGGCCTCAAGGAAGTGAAGGGTAGTGGTGGTTGATGACTCTCTTCTGAGGGGGTACTGAGGTGTCCATCTGCCAACCAGACTTGATGTCTAGAGAGATAGTCTGTCTGCCAGGTGCCGAAATCTTAGATCTTACAGAGAGTTTGCCAAGACTCATCAAGCCTACTGACTATTACCTGATGTTGCTCATCATTGTTGGCACAAATGATACTGCCAGGTATCCCTCTGAGTGTATCAAAAGTGACTTCATGGCTCTGAGACAGAGGATGAAGCAGATAGGTGTGCACATTGTGTTCTCTTCAGTTCTCCCCATTGAGGGTAAAGGCCAAGGCAGAGAAGCTCGCACCCTGGAGATGAATGCATGGCTTCGCGGATGGTGTCATTGAGAGCATTTTGGTTTCCTGGACCAAGAGATGCTGTTCCAAGGGTTGCAGAGCAGAGATGGCATCCATCTGTTCAAGAAAGGTTGACTAGCTAACCTACTGAAAAGGGCTTTAAACTAGATTCATTGGGGATAGGTGAAGAGAGCCCCCAGGTAAGTGAAAGCTTCCAGGTAATAGAAACATTAACTACCTTTATAGAAATAGGTAAAAGGGGCAGCATCTGGAAAGCAGTGTTTATAAATGCCTGTAGCATGGGAAATGAGATCCCAGATATCGAGGCTTTAATGGGAGAGGCTGACTTGGATTTACTGGCAATAACAGATACACGGTTCATGGACAACCATGACTGGGATGTAACTATACCAGCTATACTTTATTCAGAAATGACAGGGTAAGAAGAAGGGGAGGAGTAGTGGTACTATATGTAAAAAATAATATTAAAGTTATGGAAATACAGGGCTAAAAATGGAGAGAGGAGGCACTGTGGATTAAACTAAGAGGGAAAGAGAAATCTATTTGCATTGGCGTAATATACAGACCTCCCTCACAAGGAGAAGAAATGGTTGGAGAATTAATTGAAGACAGATGCAGCATTGCCAGGAAAGGGAAAGTGCTATTGATAGGGGATTTCAATATGCCAGATGTTGATTGGCACATCCCTCCTGCAATATCATCTAGAAGTAAGAAGATCCTGAATTCTCTACAGGGAGAACAATTCAGGCAACTGGTAACAGAACCCACACGTGAAGGGGCCATACTGGACTTGGTGCTTACCAATGGTGAAATTGTTTCTGATGTTATAGTGGGAGATCATTTTGCATCTAGTGAGCACCAGATGGTGTGCTTCAGTATTAGGACTAAATCTTCTAAAATCCATTCAAAAGTGAGGGGCTTAGACTTTAGGGGGTATGTTTACTAAGGTGCAGTAATGTAGCAGTGGTAATGTTAACGCGCATTAATGTTAC
Organism: Ichthyophis bannanicus; assembly: GCA_033557465.1. Lineage (NCBI taxonomy): Eukaryota > Metazoa > Chordata > Amphibia > Gymnophiona > Ichthyophiidae > Ichthyophis > Ichthyophis bannanicus. The sequence continues at coordinate 649,750,462 of CM066032.1, forward strand.
CTCATGTAATGTTAACGCACGGTAACGTACCTTGCAGCGCTAAATGTACCAGAGGATGGAGAGAAGGAGGAGAGATGGAGTTAATGGGCAGGGAGTGGGCGGGAATCTGTCCCTGCAACATTAATGCCATCCTCTGAACACCAGGAGCATTACTGCTGTCAAAAAACAGGCGGTAAGGGTACCCATTGAGGACAGAGAGCTTATTTAAACGTAGGCAATGTGCTGCACAGACAGATGAGCCCAAAAAAGTGACAGTAGTGCAAATATTGAAAAAACACAACAGCGTCCAGCCACGAAAGGGCACTGTTATGATGGTCCAAATGGTGCATAGTAGGGCACTGGAGGAACATGCATTGGTTGCTACGGTATCACAATGCTCACCAGGCGGCTGCCAAGGTAGCCAGTATCAAAAGAATACTGGCAAATCTGTAATACAGTGTCTGACCAAGGTACAAAATGCCCTGTATCCGGTGACCAGCACTGTATGAACTATGGCACATGTGTCCCGTAGTTCCCTCCCCCCCCCCCCAAAAAGTAGACTAAGGGGGATGTTTACTAAACTGCGGTAACGTTACATAATGCGCATTATGATGCGTTAACGATCGTTAACATTACATAACGCGCGTTAACGTAACGTAACGATCGTAAAGTTCCGTGGCACGGTAAAACACCGCAGAAGGTGGAGAGAGGGTGGAGAGAAGGGGTAAATGGGTGGAGAGTGGGCGGGAGAGGCTCCCTTCACACTAACACGCTGATCTGAAGAGCTGAATCCTAACGCAATTGAAAACCTGCCGTTAGATGCACATTTGCAGGGGAGAGAAACCATTTCAGTGTCAGCAATGTACAGCATAGGCAGGGAACCTACAAAAAGTGATAAGTGTGATACATGTGCACAGAACAAAAGGGCACATAAACAGTGAAAATGACCTTAACAAACTGGAAAAAAAACATAACCAAGCTGGCCAATAGTGATATTAATGGGAAACATCAACCCCCCCCCCCCCCCCGAGAAAGCTGCACAAAAAAGATATTACCCGTGGAAGGGTCTATGCTCCGTCCCCATACAAGGTGAATGAGCCCACAGTGAAATAGCGCTGATCAGGGTTTTCCCCTCCATCGGACAGGTTTCCTATGGTGTGCACATGTTCCGCAACATCAGGGCGGGCATGTCAGAACGGCAACTGGACAGATGCCGGAAAAGGGGATACGGAGGGCCGCAGGCAGCACATGCTGTACTGCAGCTGGGTCAGAGTGCAGACTAGGGTGATGCGTAGGTGGCCCATACGAATGCTGAAACAGCATAGCAGCCAGACAGCAACTGCTGAAGGCCCAACATGGGCACGAGTGTGTTTCCCACAGTGTCACAGGGGATAGTACCCAGCAGCTACCCCCAAGGGCATGGAACATTGGCAGGCGGGGCTGGGGGGAGGCGTGGACACCTATACAGGCACCCCTACCCCAGAACCTGCACCATAGGCAGCCACCTACCTGCACATTGGATGGCCTGAGACTGCGCTCCACCAGCACCACCAGCAGAAGGGCATGTCAGCATGGTGGCAGAGGGATACTGGTGGTGGAGGGGGCAGTGGCAGCTGCCCAGAGCAGACCATGGCCTAGCCCTGTGTAGGTGAGTGCCGTGCACTGCAACAGACAGGCCCTGTCTGATGAACAGTCATGGTATCACCAGGGAATGTACTGATTCCATGACAACATGGTGGTGCAGCGCACAAAACCAGTGTATTCAGAAGCAGGTCACAGGTTCAAGTCCTAGCTGTGGTTCCTGCCAACCCAGTCCCCATATTTTACCCACTACAACAACATGCTAATACAGACAGAACCTTTATTGCAGATGACGTAAACATGCCCACAACATCTACATTTTACCCTACAGAGCACAGACACCATAAACATGTGCATTACCTAGAGCAGAGTCTCCCAAATGCAGTCCTGGAGGGCCAAACACCATTCCGGTTCCATGCTGCCTCTAATAAAGATGCCTGTGCTGCATTTCTATGCGCCACCCCCATGGTATGCAGATGTATCTCCTGCATATTCATGAGGGACAGCATGAAAACCCGAACAGTGTTTGGCACAGCAGGACTGGAGTTGGGAACCTCTGCCGTAAAGCAGCAGCCAACAGGGGCAGACACACCCATACCCACAGGCTCCATTATCCAATGCCTCCTGGAGAGGCAGGAGGTTGAGCCCTGCGTGCATCTCCCAATACTAGCACTTGCATACCTTAGCAATGCCACCCTAAACCTGGGAATACAGTACACAGCTATCAAAAGGTTGCTATGATCACTGGCAGATAGCAATTCCTAAGCTAAGCTCAATTCACTGATTGAGCTGCATCATAGCAACCTTTCTGATGTCTGTGGAGTGTGCTTCAGGTCTGGTGTCTGACAGTGTTTACCACCCTGGGGAGTGATCCCAACAGTATTGCTTACCATAGCCATGCCTGCACTGTGCCCAGGACTGGTGCGGTGGCCAGGGCTGCCAAACACCTCTATAGTTGCACAATGCTGGCATAGGTGTGGGGAGTGTGTGTCTTTCTATCCAGTGTGTGGTGGCTGCAAACACCCTCCACAGCCCACACTGCTAGCACTGTTGCCAGTATTGGCCTGCCAATGTGCATAATGAGGAGCAAAGTACCGTGAGAATAACCTGGATAGGGTGGCCTGGCCTGGATGCAGCTGCACAGGGCATAGGACAATGGCTCGGACATTGTAGTGCCCAGCCACCACCTCCATGGACAGGGTGGCCACAAAATGTCCTGCTGGGAGGTCACTCTCACCCTGACTGAGCAGTGACCATGGCATGGCTAGGTTCCCCCATAGTACTATATAGTATTTCTCTCATGATATTTATGGGTTTTGTTTTGGGGCCCAATCACTGACTTATCTGCTTGGTGTGTATGCTGACATCCCCGTTCTGGGTACATGCATCTTCTCCAGGACCATGCACTATGGACTAGCTAGCAGACTGTCTGCAGCTAGTATGTGTCTTGCTTGAACACCTTGCAGGGTGCAGCGGCTGGAAGCTTGCTGCTGGAGAATGTCAGATAGTGGTGGGGGCAGATGAGCATTTCCAGGCCTACTGTCTGTCTGCTATTGTGTTATGGATGTGTACTGCTCTGCATTGCCTCCCCAGCAGGACTGGGGTTGATGGTCCCCTCTACTGCTACCATTGCAGGGAGGTAGAATGTGGATCTATTGGTGGGTGATCCTGTTTCCCACCTTGAGCCCCAGAGGGTGGGTTGTGTGGTGGTACATAATCTGCCTATGGGTCCAAACACCCCCCCTCCTCCTCCTCCTCCTCCTCCTCCTCCTCTTCCTCCTACATCAGGTAACCATGGCACCAACACAGGATATGCACTATTCTGGGTGCATCATCACCCATAAGTGCTAGACATGACTGAGAAATACAGAAGGACACAGATGTATCCTAGGTGTGTCTACAGGAACTACCTATCACACACTGATGGGGACCTGCAGCATGGCGTATTTCAGCCATGAAAGGTGCTGTGGACCTGGTACTGGGCGCCCCACCTCACCCTCAAGGTGAGCACAGTACCCACACAATGTGACTGTCTGTGGCTACTCTGTGCCAGTACCACACACGGTCTGTTCCCCCTACCAGGCCAAGGTGCTGTGGGGTGCATACCCCATCTTGTGTCCATCTGTCGACTGCTGATTTGCATGTGCAGTGCATCATGGGTACGGGTGGGTTAACCCTATCCTGGTAACCACAGCAGACAGTTTGTGTGGTGACGTGCAGTCCTTCTGCAGCCAGCCAGGGCTTTGTTCACAGCTATAGAGCTGTAGCCCACTGGTTATGTCACTGTTTGTAAAGCCAGAGGTCATGGGTTCTAAACCCATGGTAGGGTTATTTGATAGGGCTGTCTGAGGCATTGTCTATTTTTAATGTACATTAGTGCTGCCAGCAAAAAACACCCTCAGAGTACTGTAACCTTAAGACGCCTTATAAGGTGTCCTATAGGGGACATTATAGGCTGCCTTGGCGGACAGTACACTTTATAATGTGCCCTATGGAGTGCGTTATGGGGTGCCTTAAGCAGGTCAAATGCCTCAACAATCACTACTTAAATGTAAAGGGTGATGCCTCAGCCAGCCTTATACATTAGGCCCACTGGGGAGTTGAACCCATGACCCCTGTACCATCAGTCAGTGTAGTAACCATTGTGCTACAGCTCTGCTGCTGTGCTTGCATGCCTGCGTGCCTTCTTAAGATTAACGTGTGGTAACGTGCCATGTAGCGCTCGTTAATTTATGGCGCCTTGTAACGCGCATTATCGGTAACAATGTACTGCCCATGTCCTTATTTGGGATTTCTGCTTCTACCGCGGATCCTAACGCGAATCACATTACCGCAGTTTAGTAAACATACCCCTAAATCTATGCAAAGGGATAATCATGGCAAAGGTTTGCACGTCACCAGCAACCCTCCCCAGGAACCTGCACAAAACATAGAGGGAAGCCATTGGTGGTGTGAAGCGATCTGTGCCTCACCAATTATGACTCTGGCCCATATGGAAGTTATGCCCAGAAATCCACCTACCTGCATGTTCCGGGGTCCATGGCCATGCACAACCACACTGATGGCACATGCCCACCTCGGCAACATATGTGGGGTAAGGTGGAAGTGACTGTCACCAGCGTGCAGCTCACAACAGTTCTGCCAATGTCCACTATGCCATATGCAGTAAAAGATCTGGCAAGGCACATCTGATAGGAAGCAGACAATCAGCATGGATGTCTGTAACACTGTGGCAGCATTGTGGTGCACCCAGTACAGTTGCTCCACACAGCAGAATCAGAAGGTTGTGGGTTTGTGTCCTGCCAGTGGACAAGGTATTTAACCATGCCCCAGTGGTAATATGATGGGCCAAAATGTTCAAACAGCACCAACCTGTTTATATCACAAACTCTTTTGACACATCAAGTACGCCATATGCAAGACTAGATCTGCCCAAGCCCATCCAATGGGAACCACACAATCAGCATGCATGTCGATACCATTGTGGTGCACCTAGTACAAGGTTGTCAGTTCGTGTCCTGCCAGTGGACAAGGTTTTTAGCCATGTCCCAGTGGTAACATGATGGGCCAAATTGCACAAATAACACCAACCAGTTCGTATCACAAACTCTTTTGACACATCAAGTGTACCATGGGCAAGACAAGAACTGCCAAGGCTCATCTAATGGAAAGGAAACTATCAGCATGGCTTTATTCCCCCCCCCCCCCCCCCCGTGGCAGCACTGTGGCACACCCTGAACAGTGGTTGCCAACAGAAATAGAAGGCCATGAGTTTGTGTCCTGGCAATGGGCATGTTACATGGTTAAGTTTTATACAACAGTGCAGGAAGAATAGAAGCATGTGTAAACACTAAACGTCTGCCCAATAAGGGTACAGACACCAACACGACCAAGCAGCAGAACACACCTCTACATAGTTACAGTGAGCAGCTGTAAACACAACTGAACAGTACAACACAGCACACCACACAACCTGTTTCCATACCCGCAGTGCAACTGCTGCCCTGTGTCTTGCACACCATGGCAACATGGTCCTGTGGCAGTGACCAACCAGGATACATGAACAAAGCCACAATTGCTGGTGTCCTGCTCCCCTCCACATGTAGAGTAGGGCCACGCAGCATCTGGAAATGTGGAAGAGGTTGATTGTATGTGATGTCCCATGTATGTGCAGCATGAATGAGGCTCAGCAGTCACTCCACCATGCATCTCACTTCCACAGCAGTGTCACACAGTACAATGTGATGCAAATGAAGGGAAGAGGATGCTGGGAACAAAATGAAACTGCATCATTCCCACAGGATGCATATGTGGGAGAGAGAATGTACATGGAATATATGCTTGCCCATGCCAGATCCGTCACCATGACAAGGGTGCAGACACCAAAGAATGTTGTTATGACACCATCACCATGAATGTGTTGTGATCCATCAAGAGGTATGCAATGGCATTGTGTAATATACTGAATAAAGCTGCAGTTGTTTCTTGGACATGCCACATTTTACACCTGTTGTCTCGTGTTGGTGAAAGTGTCTATCACAGATAGCCTGTATATCACGCAAGTAGTCTGTGTGCAATCACAGGCTTGTGGCATGCATGCAACAAATGTCCCTAGGCAGGGTGATACATGCAGACAGTCAACTGCACCTGTCTCTGATAGGTGATGGTCCAAATGGCAACAATTGCACTCAAAACAATGTGCACTGTTGCAGGTGTTGTCTGCTGCTGTGTGTGTATGAACCCTATCTGTACCACCTCACGTAGAGCTGCCACCTCCTGCAGAGCATATCCCTACAACAAGGCATCCTATATTCTGAGCCTGTTGTTGGAGCAGAGCTGTCCACACTGTCCTATCTACTGTGGGTGGACACAAACCTGGTGAAAATAGTGGCAAAACCATCCAAGGGCAGGGCATGGTCTCATTGCATGCAATTCAGACCACACATGCAGCCCAAAAGGTGCAATGTGGAACTCAGATTGAACCTGAGGTGTAGGTTTTGGCATCACATACTGTGTGTGCCAGATGTCCACTGACCCCCTTCACAGTCATGGTGAGCCCTGCAAAACCTACCAAATGGATGATGTACGAGTATGTGTCGTGTAGGACATGAGTGTCTGTAAACCCCTGTCATCATGTGAATGTTCTGAGCCTCTGCTGGTCATGAAGGATTCGTAGACAGTAGGTGTGATTGTGCAATGCATCATGGGTCATGGTGGAATGAATCAATAAGTGAGGATACAACTACAGCAATGGCACAAACTATGGACGAGAGGACGGAGCCAGTGGCATGGTACAGCATGGACCTCTAGGGTGGTGAGCAAATGACCACAGACTGTCTATAGCCTGTCTGAGGGACAAAGAGTGAAGATGCATGTGGTGAATCACAGAGGTACCACATGGGCCAATTGGCTATGGTGTTCACAAAATACACATGTAGTGATGGCAAAAGATAGGCCAGACACTCAGGCCCTACATAAAACATAAAGCAGTGTAAAGCGAATCAGTGAGTGTATCTGAAACCATGATCAACTGTGTGTTAGCTAGCTGCTGTAACAATTGAGCCAACCCACAACACCATAGAGCAGCTAGATAAGCAATAGAGTGTGTAGCCTAGTGGTTAGGGGTAGCATTCACGCATCCAACATATTGTGTGTTCAATTCCCAAGAAATGCCAACCTGTTGCAAACTACATGAAATTGTGGCAGCTTCTACCCTCAGAAGACACGTGTAGATGGTCACATCTTTTGTGATGTGTGCAGCGCCACACAACATGCCCTGCACGCAAAGCGCAGCCAACGCATAAGGCAGCAGTCAGTGCACGTACGGTGTATAGGTCAAGCGGACTGTACTGTGCGTGACATACCTTCTGTACCATAATTTGTGTCCCACATGTGCTATGTGCTTGATGTATCTCCTAGACATTGCAGATTGTGCGTGTAGAGCGTATACAGTAATGCGCGTAGAGAGGATGACATGCGGGGCACAAAAAGTGTTAGACGCAGTGCGCATCATCCCCGTGATGTGTGTCATACATGCCAACACACCTAACGCCACATGTCCAAAAATCGCATTATGTCGCGTGCTGTGCGTTGGTGGCTTGGCAATGTGCCATCAAGTGAAATAATGCTTGTTGATGAATGTTCGCCATAACGCACGTTATTGTGTTTCCACGAGAACACTGCATCATGACGTCCATCACAAAACACAACAGCCAAAATGGCGGCCCAGTCGAGGAAGCCTGCTTTCTCCCAAGGAGATATAGAGATGCTGGGCATGTTCATCTGCTGCAGGCAGAGGCACCTGTTCCCCGCTGCATCCAAGTGCCAGAACCTTTTCAAGGTTAAGCGGCCATGGCACTGGCTGACAAGGCACTACAATGCTGAGGAGGACTACCCCCGAGAGGTAAGTGCATGGGGGCAGGTACCACTAACCATGGAGGGGAACATAGCAGCTAGAAGTCAACAAACGTCATCTAACGGTGACACCATGGGCAAATAGTATCCACATGTAGGTCTATGAAGCAAAGCTCAGTGTGCAACAGTGTGCTGTGAATGCAGGTGACTGGTAAGTGCTGCCTACACATTGTATCGCAACAGTAAAGGTGAGAGTTCCATGTGTAGTAACACCCACTGCTATGTCACAGGAAGGGCGAGCGTCGCCTAGCTGTGTAAGTACCGTAGATGCATGTGTGTCCTTGATAGGGTCATATAGTAGAATTGTGTATGCATGTATAAATACAAATGACAACCACGATACAGATGCACAAAACACTGATGTGCTGCCACATACAATTATGATGGTGCATGTCATGATCATGACATAATTGGGCCGGAAGGACTGGGGTTTCTAGTACCACAGGTGCTCCTTGTGGTCTTGGGCAAGCCACTTAACCCTCCATAGCTCATGTTCCCTGTAAAATAGTTATCTCCAAGTTATAATGCCCTGTTCAATGTAATTTCAGTTTGTTCAATGTAAACCGCCTTGATATCATGAAAGGCGATATATAAGAAATGTTAAATAAATAAATAAATAAATCATGCTACCACACACAACCTCAGGCTGGGTGATGAACACTGACGCCTGGCAAACAAACTGTCAATGGCTCCATAATTGTGCAGCACATGGCAGTGTGGCCTATGTTGAGGTTGCTGTGGGCTGTTGCATGTCAGCAGAGGTTATGTGCAATGTTATATTGACCTGCGTGGAAATGCATGTGTACCACCACTGAACTAATCGAAGGTGAACCATCAGCATACTCCCAAGGCCTGGTCAGGGTGAGGTAGGTTGGTGACATATACAGTGCACTCTAGGGGGAGTGGATGTGTAGCACACTGGTGAGTGTGTGGGCATGTTCATGGACCTCACTGTAAATATGTGTGAAAATGGCAGAGGGATGGTCACCTCTGAGTGTGTCACTGTTTCACAATGCAAACTGTGAAGGTGCCATTCAAGGTGTGTGGAGCATGGTAACAATGTCCTACAGCATATGATGCCACATATGTAGATGCCTGGCCCATCCAGGGTGGCTGTTATGTTGGCAAATATAGGTGTGCCTGCTGCTGTTTTTCAGGTTTGCACTACTCCTAGGTGGCGTCAGGCCTATTGAAAGAGGTCTGTGGTTAATCTCTTGGACCATTGTAGGTGATCCTGCTGCTGTGTACAGGTCTGTCCTGCTCCTAGTTGGCTTCAGTCCTATTGACAGAGGACTGTGGTTCATCTCTTGGACCATTGTAGGTGCGCCTGCTGCTGTGTGCAGGTCTGCCCTACTCCTCTGTGGCTTCAGTCCTATTGACAGAGGTCTATGGTTCATCTCTTGGACCATTGTACGTGTGCCTGCTGCTGTGTGCAGGTCTGCCCGACACCTAGGTGGCATCAGGCCTATTGACAGAGGTCTGTGGTTCATCTCTTGGACCATTGTAGGTGCGCCTACTGCTGTGTGAAGGTCTGCCCTACTCCTAGGTGGCTTCAGTCCTATTGACAGAGGTCTGTGGTTCATGTCTTGGACCATTGTAGGTGCGCCTGCTGCTGTGTGCAGGTCTGCCCTACTCCTAGGTGGCTGCAGGCCTAATGACAGAGGTCTGTGGTTCATCTCTTGGACCACTGTAGTTGCACCTGCTGCTGTGTGCAGGTCTGTTACACACATGTTTTTTGCCTAGGTGTGTGTGCAAGCCATGATGTAGGTAGGCGAAACACACCCCATGCATCTAGATGTTCATGGTCTGTTTCCCAACAGTCTGTGTCCATACACCATTGCACATCATGTCAGATCTGACCCTGTTGCCCTGTTGAATGATGTGCACACACAACACCCATTGTGAGGGCAGTGCAGTCCTTCCACACACAGTTTGTGAGAGGGACGCTACTAAAGACTCACTTATTCACTGAGCATTTCCACAACCCACCAGTCATCTAAGTCATTATCTATAACACAGACAGAGCTGTAAATAGTTAATTGTTAAATGTAAGCACTGTTAACAGTTTTGTACATAGTTCTAATGAAACGTTTTATGTAAACAAGTTCTGTTCCATGTAAACCGCCTTGATAAACTGAAAGGCAGTATATAAAAAAAATGTTAAATAAATAAATATGTCTTCCCTAATGTCTCTCATCCATGCATGTACACGACATATTACACAGATGGAATATTCACATGTTCTGGGAGTGTGTCAGAGTGCACATATGTACAGAGGTATCAGAGATATATGCCCCCATGAGACCTATTAGGGACGCCATGTAGATGTCTTGCATGTCCACAGTCACCCGGCAACATGAAGAGATAAACAATCACAGTAAGTAGAGCATAGCAACCACAGTCAGTCATACATGGACCCACATGACATATCCCCACAGGCATTTTATTTATTTATTTAGAAAGATTTAGTATACCGCCTCATCATTAGATCAAGGCGGTTTGGCACATCAATCAATAATAGTGTGTGGTCTGTAGCATGCAGTGGGAGAGCTGAGAAGAGTGGTGTGTGGTGCAGTGTGTTAGATTTGATCGGTGAACTATTTACATAGTGAGTAATCTACATATATACAATAATGGGACCGTTTGAAAGGATCATGATCCTGTGTTGTCTTGCAAGTAGTCAATCAGAGCCATTTATGTGAGGTCCTTGAAATGTTCTGTAAATAGAGCAGTCTTAAGAAGTTTTCTGAAGTCCTTGAGGTTCTTGGTTGATCTTAGGTGGTCTGGGAGGGAGTTCCATATGGCAAGCACTGCCAAGGAGAGTGCCCTCCTTGATGTGGCCTGCCTTGTTTTAGCGAATTCCCTTGGTGTTCTGATGGTGTCTGAGGTTCCTTTTCTTCTTGGTCTCCTGTTGTCATCGGTTTTTATGAGTGGTTGTAAGCTGTCAGCTGAGAGGTTGTGTATTATTTTAAATATGTGTAAAAGTACTTTGAATTGGACTCGAGAGCTGATTGGGAGCCAGTGTAGGTGGTATAGTATGGGATTGATGTGGTCGTGATTTGTGCAATCTGTTATGAGTCGTACGGCTGTGTTTTGTGCTAGCTGTAGTGGTTTTATTGTCTTTTTTGGTAGCCACCACAGGCACACGCACTGCGTGCGGGGAAGCTGAAGAGGCTGAGGCACAGGAGGAGGTGTTTACGGTGGAGGAGAGGAGGAGGTTGTCATGGCTGAGAAGGAGGAAGTGGTGGTTACGGTGGAGGAAGAAGAGGAGGAGGAGGTGCAGGAGGTGATGAAGGTTGCGGAGGAGGAGGAGGAGGATGTTGTGCTGGGTGTGGGGGAGGGGCAGGTAGGGGAGTGGGTGAGGGAATGGGATGGTGTGTGGTGGGAGGAGAGGGTGGAGGTGGTGGGAGGGCATGGTGAGGGGGAGGGGGAGGCGGGCACAGGGGATGGGGTTAGTGGGGAGGGTGTGAGGCAGGATGCACCCTTGGTGGTGTGTGATGTGGAGCCACCTGAGGGTGTGCGTGTGGTGTCTCCACATGCACACACCACCATAGGTGCATCCTGCCCAATTGGCCAGGTTGTGCCCAATCCCCTGTGGCTCAGGACTGCAGAGGGCACTGGGGTCCCTGCCACCTGCTCCATGGCCCTGTGAATGGGGCCCGCATGGCTGCAGGAGAGGCAGGCTATTCCGCAGACAGGGCATGTGCAGATGCCTCTACCTAGACACCATGCACATGGGGCCTGTATGGGGGTGAATGGCCACACACCCTGTCTGCGGCTCTGTATGCCATCTCGCTGGGCCAGCAGGAACAGACCTGGACCATGAAGCAGGTGGTGGATGCCATGGTCCGTATGGCTGATGAGCTGTGGATGCTGTGGGAGGTGGTGACAGGCCTCGCAGCTCATCAGCCATCATGCTATGGTGGCCCCCAGGAGGGGTAGACCACCACTGTGGTCCATGTCACCCCTGCCCTGTGCAGTCCTTTGTCCCGTGACTGGTGCCACCTCAGGCCAGAGGGGGGGGGGTCTGTAGACCCACTACCACCAATGCTGGCACTCTGTGCCACTTGTTTACCAGAACATTTGTATGTTCATTTAATTTTGTGGCCTTTGTTTATAAAAAAAATGTGAAATTTATGTTTTAAAATGTACATGTGGCAGCTGGCCTTTTTCTTTTTGTAAATGTAAATGAAACAACTGTACATATGACAAAGTTTATTTTTATACTCTTTTATATATGTAAATATATCTCTATTTCCTATGAAATAACATATCTCACTGGTCAAGTGCTTCCTTCCTGTCATGTAGTTGCACAGAGTTTGACACATGTGAGCATGTCCCTGTGTGTATGAGTGCAATACATTTGTCACATACATGGCACAGTACCCACAGCAGGCATTGGGGATGGGTATTTGCACTGCTGTATGCATCCCTCACTGCCACAGGGATGTACCCATGTGTTGCTATGTCCTGCACACATGGGCACATGCCTGGTAGCAAGAACATGCTAGTAATGTACACATGGCACATTTGTCAAGCCCTGCATAGATGTGCAGTATGGTAACAGGGTAGACACACCGCCCACCCACAGCAACTGGAGATGGGGACAGGGAATGTCATGCTATAAGGTATACATCACCAGGGCAAGGGGTATGTAACCAAGATGACAATATGGATGACAGAATACTGGACACGTGGCTACAAGAGGTACAGAAATGAGTTGCCTTTATTAACAGTGACACATGTGTAGCCTCTCACATCCCTACTGCCTGTGTAGCCGCCAATGTCCATGCCATCCTGGCTCCCTCACACCCCTTGCTGCTGCTGCTGCTGCTGGCTGCTGTCCTCTTGGAGACATGGCCTCCAGCACATCCGTCAGCCAGTTTATGCCTGACACCATAGCTTGGATGGCTTCAGCAAGTGTGTCGGTCCCCTGGGCCCTTTGATGGTTCAGGTCCTGCTCCTGCGCCATGTCCTGGCAGATACCCTAGAGTTCATGAAGGATGCCTGCATGAAAATAATTGTGATTAGTGATGCACAGTTCACATACAAGCCATGATAACACATGCAACTGGTGTCACAGGAATTACCTAGAGATGACAGCAGCACAATGGGGACTGACAGTACTAAGTGCATAGCACATGTATGCACATGCCTGAACAGTAGCATATGCACAGTGTGTGGAACCGTGGTTGTTGGGGAAAATCTGCTGTACAGGCAGCTGCTGCCACCTCTGCTGCCCTTTAAGTTGGGGAATGAAAATTGTAAACATCAACATACACATGGAGCCCGTTACACACCCACCCAATACAGCACTCCTCATGCTGATCATTCACATACCACATACACAGTTCCCCACCACTCCCCTCATCACAAACCCTCCATCAGTTAGGTCCTATTGCACATCAGCAGGCAGATAGTCATGACAACCAGGTGAGCAGCCTACGCATGAACCTGGGGACATAACACACACTACTCTCACAAGTGTACAGCTGGGAATTGTGACCGGGATCCCCTGTCCATCATCAGAACCAAGCACAGTGACGGCAAGGGTTTACTGGCACCTACTACCATCTAACATCACCTATGGGAAATGACTCACACACAGGTTAACAGGTGCACACCCATCCCATACTTAGATGACATGCAGTGGGAAATGACAAACCACCCTCAAATGACATTTGTGGTGTCCATTCCTTATGTTGGCCACATCTCTCCTGTGATAACAATATCATTTCCACTGTTGAAACATCCATGGTATGTCATAGCTTTTGCTATGCCACAGCAGGATTATCTCACTCACCACGTCATATGTGAGGTCATATCTGCAGTGACATTACTGCTGATATGTTGACCTTCATGGCCAGGTGTGCCACCATGTGCTCAGGCCCCTCTCAGATGTTTCCTCTGTCATCTGTCCTTCTATCCACATATTCAATATCACACCTTGTTGGTCTGTAACTCACTTATTGACATGTGTGTGTGCATACATATATATCTGTCTTTTTGTTCCCCATCCTATCTGACAGGTGCATCACTATGACCAATTAGGACCCCTGACAAACTGCCAGACACATGCACATGTTACATAGTATCTGCTGTGCTCCACTGATATGACTACTGATGCGAACACTACTGATCATTTGTAAAGTGCTACAGGTCGTCAGCATCACTACACAGACGTGTCAGTGACAGTGCATGCCCATCAAGGGGTTAGAAACTGGTCAATACTGACTGTTCATTTAGATGTCAACAAGGCTAGCACAATGGTGAGAGGTATTTCAACAGGGGGATCAGGTGAGTCAGGTTGACAGTCTGGCATCAGAGAGGTGAGGTCATCTCCAGGATGTGACAATGGTCAAGGAAGGTGCCTGCTATTGCAACACGTTTTGTTTGTATGTGCCATATTTTACAGCAAGATTGAGGGAGCAAGGTCAGCACAGAGCAACAGGGGAGTGGCCATAGATACAAGCAGTTCACCAGAGGAATGGTGTTCCCAAGGGGGTGTGTGAGGGGTGATAGGAGATGAAAGGTAATGGATAGATGCAGTATGAATGCATTTCAAGATCAGCAGGTGAGGCCTGTACTCCATGACACAACAGATGGGGGAACCTATGATGTGACATGTGATAGGGCATACATTCATCATGATGAGGGTGGTGGAATATGTGATGCGCAGCAGAGTGTTGCACAAATTGCTGTTGTGAGAGATGATATAAAGTGAAAGCAGCAGGATGTGGGTAACATTGGTCACGATGTGTAATGCCTAAGGTGTGGTTGGCCCACATACTAGTGTGTTGGGGACATAGTGGACAGATTTGGGTGATGTCACAGAGTAACACACAGCATATCAAAACTATCAGGTGTATGTGTGTGTTGATGCAATGTGAGAGGTGTATGACAACCCCGAGACTGTGTGACAGGTTGAGAGGATGGTGAACAAAGATGTACAAAGAGAAAGAGAGAAGAGGGGGTGTATAGGATGTTCCTTGGCCAAGGAGGGTAGGTGTGGTCCTAGCCATGTTTCCTCTCAAATACTGGGGTGATATCTAAGCTGGAGTGTCTGACAGCAGATACCAATTGGGATGTTGATTGGTGTGGAGATGTCAGGCATGGAGAGGTAGATCTGGGGGTCACAGGCACATATATGTTACTGTCATGCATGGAAACAGATGAGCGCTGCTACGGGTCAGGTATATCGAGTGCCACAGAGCAGACTCAATACACATCCTTGGCCTATACCAACTGTGAACAGGATAAGCAAGGGGGAGCTGTGTCCATAACAAACAGTTGGGAGGCAATGGCCAAGATAGGAGGGGACACAGGACACTACCATGACCTTACACCCATGCTGTGCAAGGGTAAAGTGGAGAGGGTTGAGGTACACTGTGTGCAATGCATATAAGGCCCACAAAGGATGTCAACTGTGCACTGGCTCTTGGACTATACAGGGTATACGTCACTGGGGACATTGCCATGAACAGTGTCAGTAGTGTGTTACAGATGATGAACAGACTGTGAGGGATCCAGGATGGCATGAGAGGGGGGGATGTTGTGGCAGCAGTGATGATCCACCTGTTCATGTATGGTACACACAAGGGAATGGAGGGTGATGTTGTGGGACTGAAGAGGACATGTGCAGTGGGTGAAGAGTTACTGGAGGGAGTTGTGCGCAGAGCATGCTGTTTGGATGCAGGAATTGTTGCAGTGGACAGGGATGGGAGGATAATATGAGAGCTGGAGAGCACTACAGTGGAGAAGATGGGGGCCTGGGGATATGTGTGGACAGTATCAAGGGATCAGGTGTTGCATTTGGGGTATGAGATAAGGTGTGCTGCCTCCTCTTCAGTGAACACAGGACTGGAGGTGAAGCTAGCCAAGGTGGATGTGGGTACCTTGGGTGTGATAGGGATGCTGTGTGGAACCACCTGAGGTTGCGGGGTCTGTGAGGCCAATCATGTATATGTGGATCAGTACATAGTCAGTCAGGGTTTGTGGGGGGACTGTGTGGGCATCACGGGAGGTGGTGGCAGGGTGAGCTGTGAGCTGTGAGTATTGTACAGACAGCATGTATGTGGTGTTTGGGAGTTGGTCTGCTGTACATGATGCTCCTGTTTCTCATATGTTTGTGCTGACTGTCATGAGGCATGCATGTCAATAGTTGTGACATTTCAGACATGTCGACTATCATATGTTGCCTCAGACCCTGCTATGCATCTGCACACATAAATTACTCCTGCACTCACATTGGCCACATGTTAGTTTTACATAGGGTTGTGACCTCTCCTTTCAGACAAGACATTGATTGAACACGTAGGAGAGTACACTCACTGTTGTGTTTTTGTGTTCCATCAATGTCTTGTCTGGAAGGAGAGGTCACATGCCGCCACATGCAACTTTATGTTCTGTCACCCACCTTCAAGGTCAACATGGGCTGTGCTGGTATAGTGCCGCATCTCCTGTAGCATCTCCCTCATCGTGTGTTGGGAGGGTCCTGCCCCAGATGTGTGCATCAGTGGGCATGGTGGCATCCCGGCCACTGTTTCTCTGGTGGTTGTGTCCTGGCCATCCTCTGTGCTGCTGCTCCCTGTGAGGTAGAGGTGTATTTCCTCCTCCTCCTCCACATCATGCACCTCCTCTCCCTCTGGTGCCTCTGCTGCAGCAGTTGCAGCCACCTCTGCCCCCGTGTCAGTGTCTCGTGCTGTTTGAACCTGCTTACCATTGTCACCCACAGTTCTGTGTGCTTCGGACACCTCCACCAGGGCCCTTTTCTCAGACTCCTCAGCCTGGATGGTCTGTGTGTCGCCTGTGAGAGACAAGGTGCACAGATTAGATGTGACATTTTTGGACATAGGCATATCATGACATTTTCACATTATATGGTGCCATGCTATCCCAGGGCACACACAGGACACCTCCCAAACCTGTTGTTGTGATTTACTATTGGACCGTGATGGGGGAGCACAGGCCCATGCATGCATCAGTCACACAGGCCATGGGGTCACACATATGTGAATGTGCATACACCATATATGTGTGGCCATATTGCCATTCATTTTTACAGGATGTGTCTGTTGCATGTGGAAAACAATATGTGCTGATGATAAAGGGTGTGCTTTGCAACATGGGTCAGATGGGTCTGCCAATTGTTGTACTCATTCCTGTACTGTAGCTGTACTGCAGGACCATCCCGCCAGCACTATGAGCATTATAACATGGGTGAGTGTGAATCAATACTCTGCTGACTGCCATGTGTTACGTGATAGGTATGTGGCAGTACAGGCTACATGCATCATGTTCTTGGGGGAACAGCATGTCCATTTGATAGCTTGGTAGCTGTTGTGAGATTGCATATTTCACATTTACCAGCACGTCTATGGGCTGTGTCCAGCTCTGGAGGCAATCCAGGTATGTATATAGGCCCAAGTATCTCTGCCAACTGCTGTTCCAGGGGGGTAAGGGCAGGGCCACTGGGTCCACCACCACCTGTGCCCATTGCATGGCATCTCTATGCTGTAAGGTGTGCATGGACACCACATTTTATATCATTGAACCTTTTTCTGAGGCTTTCTATGTCCCTGGGTGGTCCGCCAGCCTCCTGTATCTCTTCCCACACCATGTTTCTTGTGCTCAATGGTGTCTTTGTGCTGAGGCGGCCATACAGCACATCTTAGTGTTCCAGCACATTTGCTAGGAGGATGTCATTCTCCTGCTGGCTTAAACGCAGTTCCCTCTTGCGCACCTCTACAGGGACGCACTTCCTTTTCCTCTTTGCTGGTTGTGGCTTGTCAGGCTGCTCCTCTGTGGGCTGGGAAACCCCTGATGGCCCTGCTTCCACTCCTCAGGCTCCTGCATCCCAAACAGCTCAGGGGACTGCTGTTCAGGTGTTTCCCCACCTTGGTAGCCTGTTGTATCCTCTCCATGCATGTTTGCCGTATAAATTCTGATGATAACCTCTCACAAATAATACTGACCTCCACCGCATGCCTCACCTACAGTACGCCCTACATCATCTGTGCATGTGCAGCGCGCCTTGTGCATGCACATGGCACAGTGCAGCATGCATTGTGCATGCACAGGGCATGATGCAATGTGCATTGTGCATGCGCAGGGTGCGGTGTGGATGTGCTGTGCATGGATGCATGCACAATGCGCCCTGCCTCATGCACACGGATGGTGCACTGCACTTGCGCATACCACTACACATGCATGGTATGCATGCACATGGTGCATAGCATGTGCAAGGCGTGATATGAAATTCGCCATACACAATGCAGCACACTCGTCGTCTGAGAATATGTGCCTATGGGAGCCCTGCCATCACATTTGCTAATTGCACTATTTAACTAATATATGGTGCATACATTTCAGAGT
Source organism: Ichthyophis bannanicus (assembly GCA_033557465.1). Lineage (NCBI taxonomy): Eukaryota > Metazoa > Chordata > Amphibia > Gymnophiona > Ichthyophiidae > Ichthyophis > Ichthyophis bannanicus. Next base: position 649,768,810 of record CM066032.1, read on the forward strand.
TACATAAGCACATGATATATGACCAGGCGCGTCATCACTGTGCATGGCACGGGCTGCATGTTCACCATGCCTCGTACACATGCAGTGCACCTTGCCAATGTGGAATGTGCCATACACATGCGCAAGATGCATTACAAATCTGCAGGACAGCATGGCCTTACGCAAGATGCATAACACACGTACATGTACCTGTGCACTTCACCACCAAGGGATGCACATATGCATTGCAGAACGTTGTGTATCAAGTGTCAGGGGCATTGCAAAGCATGTGTTTTCTACAGTAACACACTCCTCTTATATTCCTCCCATTGTGCTCCCACAGCTATATGCATGCAACGTTGGTGACACATGCACATCACAGATCTGGTACTCATGTAGCCAGGAAACATTGCTGGAAGGCACCATGCACATGTGTGCTGCACCTACCTTCTGCGCGATGTATGCACGTTCACACATAATGCCTTCGTGGCAACTTTTACGCAAAGCACATGGTGCATTCTGCCTGCATGGCATGCTCTGCATATGTAATGCGCCTGTCCTATTTACATGGTGCACAATGCAGGCGCATTGGGCGATGCCTCTGTGTTGTGTACATAGCGCATTATGCATACGCATTGCGCATGCATATGTGTAACGTGCCATATACACACATTCCACACAGGAAGCGTCATGCTATGGTATTGCGGAATGCACATAGCACATTAGTTACGTGCACTCTACTAGCTTAACGCACACTACACATATGCACTATACATCACGCTTCTTACAACAGTGCACAACCCTGGGGGGGGGCACGCACATCATCATTGCTATGCCAATGTTCATGTGCGCTGCATTATGCACAGGTGTGTAGTGTTTGCTCTGACCATTTGCCCATCCCCTCACTATTTTAGGCACTGTGTTTTTGAACTATTTGTTATCCATGATGGCTCACTTTGTGTTTGCTGCAAGTGCTTTCCAGTGGTTGTATGGTGAGGAGGAACTGCGGTTGTCTGAGGAGGGAGATGGTGTCCATGGGGGTGTGGCACAGGGTATGGGTGCAGTCCTGCAGCAACACAGACCTGCAGCTGTGGAGGCTCCACAGGCCGGGGATAGGCCAGCACAGTGCCATAGGCATGCAGAGGTACACCCTCAACAGTCTCACCTCTACAGTCTCAGGGCCATGCTCCAGGGCATGCGTGAGGACCAGATCATCTCCCTCTATCATTTGAGCACAGGAGCTTTTCAGGAGCTCTATGAGGATCTGAGACCTGACCACGAGCCCCCAACTAGCTGATCTTATGCCATACCAGGTTTGGTCAAGCTCCTGAGTGCCCTATATTTCTTTGCCTCTGGCTGCTTTCAGTCATCCATTGTGTCCCTAATTGTGGCAGCAGTAGGTGGAATGAGCCGGCCCACCTTCTCATGCTTTCTCTACCAGGTACTGCAAGCCGGTCAGCCGGGTAAGGAATTACATTGTATTTTCTAACAGTAGGCAACAGTGGGGGGCCCTGAACCAGGCATTTGAGCAGATTGCAGGGATACCACATGTGATGGGAGCTATTGATTGCACACATATTGCCCTGGTCCCACCCAGAGACAGGGAGGCAGTGTTCTGCAACCGCAAACACTACCATTCCCTGAATGTGCAGGTTGTATGTGATTCAAATATGCATATTCTGAATGTGGTTCCTAGGTTTCTAGAGTCCACCCATGACTCCTATATCCTGCATCACTCAGCACTATTCCAACAATTTGAAAGTAGACAATATGAGGACTGTGTCCTGCTGGATGGGTATTTTTCATCTCTACTGTGCACATGGTATTGGTGTGATCTGGGGTGCTCGTCCACTATCACAGATGGGCCGGGGTCACATATGGTTTTGTGTGGCACATTTTTTAATGCATACCTCATGTCACATACAACACATGTCCTGATGCAGACCCACCACAGTTTTATGGAACATTCAGGACACTGGACATCATGCAATGGCATATCACAGCACAGCCATTGCATCAGGGTCTGGGTTGCATTTTGCACATGATACCTCTATATTCCCTTCTTTATGTTTTGGTGGTGGGAAACTGACATCTTTGGGAGCTATGCCTACTATCTCACAATGTCACTGTCTTTGAAGACGTGTTCACATCCCTTTTGAGTTTTCAAAGGTGACATATCTCTGCCATTTGTGTTTCGTAGGTCTTTTGTATAACCATGCACCCATAAGGTTTCCATTGCTATTTGGAACTGGTGCTCTGTTGCACAATTCTGTTTTGCTAAGAAGATATCTGCACATAAGATGTGTTCATCATATGGTGATCTGCAACATGTTGTTGTTGGCACATATGGTATTCAGCCTCTCATTACCCGGATACCCACATGTACATCTGCCAGCCTTGGTGGTGTATCCCTAATTGTGGCATGATTATGGGTGTGTGAACCATTCACCTCTCAGCATTTTTACCATGTTACATTGTTATATTTGAGTTTGCACATTCTGAAACACATGTATGTTTCCTGTTGATCAACACTGATTGTGTCGTTTTACACATCTTAACTGACCTCATCATGTATATGTGACAGTGACACCTGCTGTGTATCACTGGTATCTTTGACCTTCACATGTTTTCACACATCTGAATCTATCACCTTATCCAACATGTTTTGGGCTAGGTATGCTTGATGCCTTCATAAATGCTTATAGTGCTTTCTGTGTATTGCTGGTTGATCATGTGTTTGATATGGACACAGATAATGTGTTGCGATCATTACCTTTCACTGGTGTTCTACTGTATGTCACAAAAATTCAGGAAGGTAGCACATAAGTAATGTGTGCCATCAGGTGCTGTCATCTGTTTGTGTCATTTTTGGATATCTTTGTTGTTGCACCTACATAATTGTGTGCATTGGGTGACAGCAGCATGCAATGGAGCAGTAACGACATGTACATACAGACATTGTGTGTGAACATCTGTTCCTGGTTGACATTTCCACATTTCTTTCTGCAGGTGGTGCTGGATATGGGTGTCAAGCCTGGTTGCTGACCCCTGTGCATTTTCCACAGTCACCTGCAGAGATGAGGTACAATGAGGCCCCATGTCTCCAGCCGCTCAGTCATCGAGCGCACCTCTCGCATATTAAAGAATCGCTTCAGGTGTCTGGATAAGACCAGCGGGGCCTTACAATATCGACCCATGACTGTGACAAAGATCATTCTGGCCTGTTGCATCCTGCACAACATTGCTCTCAGACACAATAACCCAGTCGACATTAATCTGGATCTGGAAGATAATCCTACATGCCCTCCTGTATGTGGCAGTGAAACACACAGGTGGGCACAGTGATCAGGCAACATCTGATTGATGAGCTCTTCTCATGTAAGTCATGTATACGTGGGGAAATGCTTATGGGTATACATGTACATGCTGTCATGTGTGTCTCAGCACTACATCCTAACATATGTGTGTCTCTTATGCTTGTGACTCTATCGAATATGCTTGTCAGGCTGCCTGCTGATGTGGTGTGGTAATTACTTTGTGAATGTGGATCAACATGCAGCAAACTTTGGTACTAGCATGTACAGATGACAACATGGCAGTTACGTGTGACTTCAGCATCATACACAGTCGCAACAGAGGTATGACTTGGACATAACATATAGGCATTGTTTCCACAAATATAAATGCCACCTGTGTTGAAGCTGTTGTGTCCCTTGCCATGCAGATTAGACTGGATATCGGTTTGAGCGCTTCACTTGTGATTAAAGACTGGAGGAGCGGAATGGTCTAACAGCCGGGCCCGGAGCACCTAGGTCCCTTAGTGGCTGAGGATATAAATACTCAATCACAGCGGTGAAGACCTTTCGGAATATACCAGCGGTGAATACCTTTGGGAGTTTGCCAGAAAATAGACAACCTCAAGTTAAGTACTGCTTCTGAAAATCATTAATTATTGGTTGGTATTGAGGGTTATGGTCCCTCGATCCTTTATTAGGGGTAAATCCCTAAATCTTAATAAAAGATAAAAACGGAACAACATGCTACGAGAAGGGGAGGTTTCTTTCCTTCCTTCAAGGCGTGCGTTCCAACAAAACTTTGTAGATTAATTGGTTTCTCTTTCTTTTTTGTAAGATATTATATATGTGAGAAACGAATAGGTTTTGGGTTTAGTTATGCATACACTGTCAGCACAGTACAGCATTGGACATGTGTGATGTTAGCTGGCCTCAATACCTATATTGTTGTACACCTATATGGCATGCGGACCCATACCCCATATGTACATCTTAGCATGCATATGGCCATTTTTATCTCAACAGTTGATGTTTTTACTCCATTGTATTTCAAAACTTACCAACTTAGCTGATAGGAGTTTATACAGCTGATAGGAGTGTATACAGCTGATAGGAGTTTTAGTGTTGAACAGTACTTACACCTTTCCCTGACATTGTGGCATCAGCCAACATCAGTGTATCCTTGCAGAAGCTGATAGCATTGTTTCCACTCATCTCAGATTCATGACAGACTGTGCGTATGCTACTGGAGGGATGTTCAATTTAGATTACAGTGTGTGTGTGTGTTTTGTGCGTTACATTGTACCTGATCCACTGTGCAGGCATATGTGCATTATCTGGTGATGGATTGAGTCTGAACATCCCTTTACAGATGACCACTGTGCTTTTTATACATTTCTGATGCTGACCTGTGTGATGCAGCGGACCCTCTTGCAGAAGGAAAAAAAGTTTTAAATTTAGAAAAAAACAAGTTTCAGATGCAATATCCTGAAGGTCCACATAGAGGGAGCAGGAGAGCCAGCATAGATTCAGAAGAACCACGCCTCTATGGGCAGGACTTAGGCCCAGTCAGTTCCGATTTAAGGAGAGGCAGTCCTGAATCAAGCAGAGCAGTTGAAGTGGGAGCAGTCAAGGAAAGACAAGCCCAGAGAGCACTCAAGGAGAGAGATGTTCCAACATCCAGCTTGAGAGAGAGCCCTATCCAGGGAGAAGGGCTAAGACACAGCCTGAGAGAAAGACATGCAAGGAATGACGTGGAGGAAAGGCCTCCGGTGAAAAGATATCCAGGAGAAAGATATCCAGCTGGAAAAGATATCCAAGGAGAGAAAGGTACTCAGAGAGATATCTATAGAAGTAACTGGAGAGAAAAGTGGAGAACTCAGAGGCCTGGTGAGCAGGGAGAAGCTGCAAGGGCGCGGCCACCAGACAACAGCCACAGGAGTGGAAGCAAAGGCCGATGGCAACAGCTGCAGCCTTGCCTCAGAGGGGTTTCTCCACACACTAAGGATAAAGAGACACTGGGGGAATACTTGGGCCAGCAAGAGTTGGAGGATAACCCGACTAGGCCTCAAGCCTTCCCTGGAAAAGACAGAAGAAAGCTCAAAGGTAAAGCAGCCATTTCTTGTGATTGTTTGCTTAGGCCTAGCACAGAAGAAAGGCAGAGGAAAGAAGTTTATCTGTATAACAATGATACTTATAAGCAGAGATTAACAGATAATTTCCCTAAGAAGAAAACTGCCAGTATTAAATGTTGTGACAAGAGTGCTTTTAAAACTATAACGGATGAACAGCCATTGTTCTATCCTATAGCCAGAAACCGACACCCTAAGCTAACAAACAAACACTGGAAAACTGTCTGGCACGCTTTTAAAAAGCCAGAACTCAGCCCTACCGAAGCTTCAGACTCAGAGCCATCTGATATGGAATGGATGCCAGTGGAATCTGGGGGTGAGGAGGCTATGGAACCAATGGAATGTACATATTGTACAGCAGTGAAGCTATAGTCTGTTTGGAGTTCAAGGAATGCATAAAGTGAATGCAGGATTCATTTTACTTTAAGTTACTGTGAAGTTAACAGTTGTTACTTTGACCGTTTTTGTATGCGTTGAACCTGATGTAAAGACTGATACAATCCTGTGGCTTTCCAAAGCCGTATGTTTTGAACCATTTTTGTGTAAAGGAGAAATAAAGCCTTTTTCTTTTTCCCTCCACTTTGGTGTGAAGTTACTCTTTTGGGAAGTTGGTAACGAGGTCGGCACAAAGGACCGCTACCTTTGACCCTCGCACCTGGCCAACCCCAATACCCCTAATCTTGTGCGCTCCCCAGCTCTTCGGTGGAAACACTACGCCGCCACCAGGGGGGCTGCGGGGGACACCTGTGACCAATGTGATCATGTGTTCTGTGTTGTTGACTGACAAATCCTTTGTGTGATGACAAACCGGAATGCATCAGCATTGCAGTTTGACACGACAGCATACTTTTGACAGGAGGCAATGATGGCTGCACATGCAGACATGGTCATTCAACACATTTCAAAGACATCGTCTGCATGTGGTATGATAGCTTGGAACCTTTAACATCTTCAGACAGTCATTATCAGACACATGCTGCACATAGGTGATGGTTTGCACCTTGAGTCATGTGTGACTAACATCATCATATTTCATTTGTGAGTTTAGCTGGTTAGTTAGTCAGGCTTCATTGATAGGTTAATGGCCATCAGCACTGATAGACAAGATGTGGACCTATAAGACGCCTGTAACACATGCCCCATGGACATGACCATGTGGAGATGCAAACATGGTCTGCAGTGATATTTCATAATGTCCTCAACATGCAATGTGATTTGTGTTATGAAAATGTAATGTTTGCATGTCTGATGTTTCATACTTTGCATATTGATGTTGCACTCCCTGCAGTGCCACCTCATGATATGTGAGGTATAACATAACGGTCTTTCTATTCCTTTTACCACAGAGCACAGGCAATACACATGACACATATACTATACTGCATCTGTGGTCACCACCACTCGCATGTTGGAGGACACAGCAAAACCATGCCACGATCTCTGAGAGAAGATGCCATATAGTGATGGAACTATGAGAGTGGAGTACATACCTATGATGGATATTGTTATTCAAGTGGGTGATTGGTGAATACAGAGGATGCACAATAACCTGTTACTACAATCCACTGCCTGGGTGGTGTGACTCATCGCAAGAAACACATTTTCCCATTGACATACTGTGGCACATTGAGATTTCACACCTGAATGTGCATACACATGGGTTCAATAACAGACTTTGTGAGACATGTACGGTTGCACACACCATTTGAGCTGTGGACACTGTACTGGTACGTACATGTCCAGCTTTTTGTGTTTGGCCCATGTGACTGACATGCCTCGATGGTTGTCCTCAAATGTTTGTCACCAAAAAAGAATAAGGCCATGTGTGTGGCAGCAGAGGGACATTGTGTAAGAGTTGTGTTATTTGCCTTTCACCCTTGTACTTGGACATGACACACTGTTTGCCACCACACCAACATCTTGGATTGGTGTTTGGACATTGGCAGGAATTCTACTGTACATATGGGGCAGCACTGCGTCATGTTGAGGCTTATACTGTGCATATGCATGTGCATAAATATGTTGCAACAACATTACATGTGATGATGTTGATTTTGTGATGCTTAGTGCACCATAGTTGACATGTTTTTAGACCTCCATAGACATCTTTTTCTATTTTTTTCCAATACAGATGTGCCATTATTGATTGACATACAGCTTACTCATTTGCATATATGTATGATCGGTCCTATGTTTCACATGACATTGAGACACACACACACATTGCACGGGCACCTTTGTGGTGTGGCAATCTGTGTGTCCACCTTATAGCTGGGTTTGTACATTTCATGTACATTCACATAACTGTAATGCACATGTAAAACACCTACCATTACAGCAGGGCTCATGCATTGTGCTACCTATGCACCTCTGGTTTTTTTACTTCTGTGTCAACATGTGCCTCTCTTACCTATCTCAACGTCCTCATTGTGCATTATGTCACTGAATTGTGAGGCCATTTGTACAATAAAAGTGTGTATTTAGCTGTGTACATGACTTCTGATTGTTTTTAACATATCACATACTGATGTGCAGGCCATCTACACTGCTGTTTCACACATTGATACACACATATACTAGATCATTGTGAAAAGGTGTGTTGGGGCATTGTGTGTTAGAGCATTGGGACATACCATTATTGTCATGTTTCTGTGTTTGGCTATGCACTGCGCTTTGCCATGTGTGCATGGCAGCTTGGCATTAAATTTATGGGGTTTCCTTTCATACCTTATCTCTTTGGGGGTGTGCAGTTCATCTTGGTCTACCTGCCTAGATCATGCTCCTTGTCAGTTGTGTGGCCAAATCACTCCAAATTATTGTCCACTCATGGAGGGTAACGTCTACTAAAACTTATGTGTGTTTGTCCTCCAACGTTTTTTCTAGGCAATGCAGCTCTATTGTGCTATTGCTGTGACTTCTTATCCACATATATAGTATTCACTCCCAAACTATATCACAGATATTGGGGGATTTAAGAGGTCTCAAACTCATCACAACACTGGCTACAACGGACTTTGTCCTTAGCCGCAGTGCCTCTTTGCATCAATGACCTTTGTTAACATCCCCTTATATCTTGCGATTGATTTTTACACGCAACTTTTGTAATTCTTATTATAAATTTCCATGCTTATCTGATCATGTTCGAATACCCCGACGCCACCATCCGGCTCTGTTCGTGCGTTTCACAGATGTGGGTTTCTTCAGGGGGGATTTGTATTATCCAAGCACTCGAAATGATGTTACTTCTTTTAATTGAGCAGCGTGTTTCTTTCTTCGAACTTGCAACACTATCAATGAAATGGTCGCAATAAGTTCTGTTAGCATGCCCCATATCTGATCATTGCTTAAAAAATTATTATCCAGCCACTTCATATGCAATCGTGTTAGTGTACCTTAGTATTCCATGCTGCTTATGCTTTTCTCCACACCAATCGGTCTCATAAAACGGTGCGCATGCGGGTCTGTGTCCCTACCGGCTTTTTAAAGAGCACGTCAGTGCATACTATAATGACTACGTTAGGATCTTCCATATCGCAACTTTTCACTCACAAAGCTAGAGAATTTTATTCATGGTGAAATATCCTTTCATATACTTATACTCCTATACAGTCTACTACTATCTTTTATCATGCCAAATTATGTAGTCATAGATCAACATTTTTTTCTCTCAGTCATAACAGTGGGGTAGACATTATGGATGTTGCTAATGTAACTTCCAAATACGTTAAAGACATGCCCCCCATTCAATAGTGTTATTTAAGCCTTCAGGATGTACTGTGTGTAATTTATAAATCCACCGTTGTTCACAAATCAGCAGTGTTTGTTGCTGCGATTTTCTTTCTCTACTTGTCGTCACTTTTTCAAGGCAAAAACATCTGAGATCCTCGAATAAATGTTGCTTCTGCATACAATGTGCTACCATTGGGGCTTCCACAACCTTACATTTCAACCTACTACGATGCTCATTCATTCTTATTTTAAAAGGTCGTATAGTTTTCCCAATGTACCGTAAGCCACAAGGGCACATGATGCAGTATACTACATAACAGGAGTCACAGGAAGTTTGATATCCTAACTTATAGGTGTCCACACGCACCATCCTGGGACAGTGGTCAAAACATTACTGTGTTTTTTTATTATTCTTTTTATATACCCGCTATAGGGTGACAATTTTGTGACCATATTCACTGTATCGTCTGTACTTCTATTTATATGAGATTGTAAAAGCAATCCTCGATTAGTATATAATGCTCTTTTGTATGCTGCTTTAACCACATATTCTGGATATCCTCTCCGTCGAAAATCTTGCATTAACTTCTGTGATTGTTTCTTGAAATCCATTTGATTAGAGCAATTTCTATGAAATCTAATAAATTGTGATAAAGGGAGACTATCCCTCAATTGTTTTGGATGACTACTGCTATAATGCAGAAAGGTATTTCTATCCGTTTGTTTCCTATGTATTGATGTAATCCATCCATCATCACTTTTCTTAACTGTCACATCAAGAAAAACTATACTTTCCTGGTGATACGTATGAGTGAATTGTATGTTGGAATCCAAAGAATTCAACCATTTCAAAAATTGCTCAAACGTGTTTATAGGCCCCTTCGACAGCATGAAGATATCATCAATATATCTTCACCATAAAACTATGGGGTATGTTTACTAAACTGTGGTAATCGTACATAATGCGCGTTATGATGCGCTAACGATCGTAATGCCCCGTGGCGTGGTAAAACACCGCAGAAGGTGGAGAGGGGGCGGAGAGAAGGGGTCAGTGGGCGGAGAGTGGGCGGGGAGAGGCTCCCTTCACACTAATGCGCTGATCTGAAGAGCTGAATTCCAACGCAAATAAAAACCTGCCGTTAAACGCACATTACAGGGGAGAGAGACCATTTCAGCGTCAGCAATGTACAGCCCAGGCAGGGAAACCAAAAAAAGTGATAAGTGTGATACATGTGCACAGACCAAAGGGCACAGAAACACTGAAAATGACACCAACAAACTGGAAAAAAACCATAACCAAGCTGGCCAATAGTGGTATCAATGAGAAACATCAACCCCTCCCCCCCCCGAGTAAGCTCCATAGAAAATATATAAATCGTTGAAGGGTCTATACTCTGTCCCCATACAAGGTGAAGGAGCAGACAGTGAAATAGCGCTGCTCAGGGTTTCCCCCACAATCGGACAGGGTTCCTATGGCATGCACATGTCCCGCAACATCAGGGCGGGCATGTCGGAATGGAAATTGGACAGATGCCGGAGAAGGGGATACAGAGGGCCGCAGGCGGCACATGCTGTGGTGGAGCTGGGCCACAGTGCGGACTAGGGTGGCCCATACGAATGCTGAAACAGCAGAGCAGCCAGACAGCAACTGCTGAAGGCCCAACATGGGCACGAGCGTGTTTCCCACAGTGTCACAGGGGATAGTACCCAACAGCTACCCCCAAGGGCACGGAACATTGGCAGGCGGGGCTGGGGGGAGCGTTGACGTCTATGCAGGCACCCCTACCCCAGAACCCACACCATAGGCAGCTGCTTACCTGCACACTGGATGGCCTGAGACTGCGCACCACCAACACCACCAGCAGAAGGGCATGTCAGCATGGTGGCTGAGGAATACTGGTGGTGGAGGGGGCAGTGGCAGCTGCCAGAGCAGACCGTGGCCTAGCCCTGTGCAGGTGGGTGCCGTGTACTGCAATAGACGGGCCCCGTCTGACGAACAGTCATGGTATCACCAAGGAATGTACTGACTCTGTGACAACAAGGTGGTGCAGTGCACAAAACCAGTGTATTCAGAAGCAGAGAGTCACAGGTTCGAGTCCCAGCTGTGGTTCCTGCCAACCCAGTCCCCATATTTTACCCATTACTACAACATGCTAATACAGACAGCACCTATATTGCAGATGATGTAAACATGCCCAAGACACCTACATTTTACCCTACAGAGCACGGACACCATAAACATGCACATTACCTAGAGCAGAGTCTCCCAAATGCAGTCCTGGAGGGCCAAACACCATTCCGGTTCCATGCTGCCTCTGATAAAGATGCCTGTGCTGCATTTCTATGCGCCACACCCATGGTATGCAGATGTATCTCATGCATATTCATGAGGAGCAGCATGAAAACCCGAACAGTGTTTGGCACCGCAGGACTGGAGTTGGGAACCTCTGCCGTAAAGCAGCAGCCAACAGGGGCAGACACACCCGCACCCACAGGCCCCATTATCCAAAGCCTCCTGGAGAGGCAGGACATTGGGCTCTGCATGCATCTCCCAATACTAGTACTTGCATACCTTAGTAATGCCACCCTAAACCTGGGAATATGGTACACATCTTTAAAGAGGTTGCTATGATTACTGGCAGATAGCAATTCCTAGGTTAAGTACAATATTCCGAGTGAGCTGCATCATAGCAACCTTTCTGATGTCTGTGGAGTTTGCTACAGGTCTTGTGTCTGACAGTGTTTACCAACCTGGGGAGTGACTCCTACAGTATTGCGTACCATAGCCATGCCTGCACTGTGCCCAGGACTGGTGTGGTGGCCTGGGCTGCCCAACACCTCTATAGTTGCACAATGCTGGCATAGGTGTGGGGAGTGTGTGTCTGTCTATCCAGTGTGTGGTGGCTGCCAACACCCTCCACAGCCCACACTGCTAGCACTGTTGCCAGTATTGGCCTGCCAATGTGCATAATGAGGAGCAAGGTACCGTGGGAAAAGCCTGGATAGGGTGGCCTGGCCTGGCCGCATCTGCACAGGGCATAGAGCAATGGCTCGGACATTGTAGTGCCCGGTACCACCTGCACGGACAGGGTGGCCATAGCATGTCCTGCTGGGTGGTCACTCTCACCCTGACTTAGCACTGACCATGGCATGGCTAGGTTCCCCCATAGTGCTATATAGCATTTCTCTCATGTGATATATATGGGTTTTCTTTTGGGGCCCAATCACTGACTTATCTGCTTGGTGTGTATGCTGACATCCCCGTTCTGGGTACATGCAGCTCCTCCAGGACCATGCACTATGGACTAGCTGGCGGACTGTCTGCAGCTAGTATGTGTCTTGCTGGAACACCTTGCAGGGTGCAGCAGCTGGAGGCTTGCTGCTGGAGAATGTCAGATAATGGTGGGAGGCAGCTGAACATTTCCAGGCCTGCCGTCTGTCTGCTATTGCACTACGTATGTGTACCGCTCTGTCTGTTCCCCAGCAGGACTGGGGTTGATGGTCCCCTCTACTGCTACCATTGCAGGGAGGTAGACTGTGGATCTATTGGTGGGTGATCCAGTTTCCCACCCTGAGCCCCAGAGGGTGGGTTGTGTGGTGGTACATGATTTGCACATGGGTCCATACACCCCCCACTTCACCTACAGCAGGTAACCATGGCACCAACACAGGATGAAAGTATGTTTGTTTGTACAGGGTGGTGTACACTATCAGACTGTCTTAACCTGAGAAAGAGTTAATTCTGTTCAGAACTTTGCTTAGAAATAAACTTCATATATTTGCTTACTAAGTGGGTGAAGAGGTACATGTCCTGTAAATAAAGAAAAAGGGCAGCTTGTACTCCAGCCTTTTAGTCTCAGGGTTATTAGATATCAAGCAGTCAGCAGTAAACAATTATGTCTTGGAATACATGTATATCTCCTCATACTGACCTACACTGATTAGAAGTTGACCTATGATGTGATAAATACGTAATACCTGCGTATAATAATAAAGTGCAATTATGCTGTATCATCCAAAAGAGCCTTATAAATAAAGTGAACCATGGCTAACAGTTAGAGTAAACAAAGAGAACTTGGTTCTATTTGTTTCTCTCCACAAAGCTTTGGTGTATCTATATAGAAGTGTGTGGTATTTTATTGCTGTCTTTGGATTCCTTTCGTACTGCTTTGAATGTAGTTTTCTGTGACTCCAAGAGCCCTGCAGGTTGCTGGTGAGGAGGGGCTAGAGAAAGCCCACAGTTGGTGCCGTGCCATTCTACAGATTTCTCCATTCCTGGCAAGGGCGGAAGGAGTTTGTGAGTATTGTATGGTGACAGCAATGGGTAATCTGTTAGGTAAACGTGAGTTATCTCAGTTGCATGAATGGCATGACAAAGCTAAGGTCTTAGCTGTTCAGAAAGGTAGCCCTTCTTATTGTATGTGTGAAAAATATGGGGATCTGGCTACTGATTATATTGTACACTGGCATGCAGTGACTAATGATAATGTGCTTTTACAGTTTCCTTTCGAGGGAACTTTTTCTATAGATAGACTTCATTATCTGAAATGTGCCTTGCAGGCTAAACATAAATTATGTGATGCCCGTGAAGGGCTGGTGTTTAATTGGTGGCAACGAATGGCACATGATATGAAAAATGGTTTGTTTGTATTAAACGATGCTGGTAAAACGAGTGAATCACAGGAGAAAGAAAAAGATAGTGAATGGGCAGGGAAGTTCCCAGCCGTTCTTTCTCCAGAATATGATGAAGATGTGGCTGCATTGGTAATTGGAGCTGGAATAGCCCCAAGTGCATCCCCTGTTTCTTCTGAGAGTCATGTAGTTTCTGGAAGGGGAAGGGTCACTCGTGCAGCTGAATTAAAGGAAGAGATAAGGAATAAACAAAAGATATTGGGAGATGCAAAGATTGGAGATTATAGTAATTATAATATTTCTCAACTTAGAGAGGTGGATGCACTTCTTAGCCGTGAAATAGACAGTATTGTACATATGATAGAATCCTTAAAGAAAATAGTAAGGAATAATATTTCTGCTACAAAGGAATTGGGGATTTCTAGTAAGCTTATTGATTAGAAGTTGACCTATGATGTGATAAATACGTAATACCTGCGTATAATAATAAAGTGCAATTATGCTGTATCATCCAAAAGAGCCTTATAAATAAAGTGAACCATGGCTAACAGTTAGAGTAAACAAAGAGAACTTGGTTCTATTTGTTTCTCTCCACAAAGCTTTGGTGTATCTATATAGAAGTGTGTGGTATTTTATTGCTGTCTTTGAATTCCTTTCGTACTGCTTTGAATGTAGTTTTCTGTGACTCCAAGAGCCCTGCAGGTTGCTGGTGAGGAGGGGCTAGAGAAAGCCCACAGGTACATGCAGCTCCTCCAGGACCATGCACTATGGACTAGCTGGCGGACTGTCTGCAGCTAGTATGTGTCTTGCTGGAACACCTTGCAGGGTGCAGCGGCTGGAGGCTTGCTGCTGGAGAATGTCAGATAATGGTGGGGGGCAGCTGAGCATTTCCAGGCCTGCCGTCTGTCTGCTATTGCATTACGGATGTGTACCGCTCTGTCTGTTCCCCAGCAGGACTGGGGTTGATGGTCCCCTCTACTGCTACCATTGCAAGGAGGTAGACTGTGGATCTATTGGTGGGTGATCCTGTTTCCCACCCTGAGCCCCAGAGGGTGGGTTGTGTGGTGGTACATGATCTGCACATGGGTCCATACACCTCCCCCTCCCCCTCCAGCAGGTAACCATGGCACCAACACAGGATATGCACTATTCTGGGTGCATCATCGCCCATAAGGACTAGACATGACCGAGACATACAGCAGGGCACAGATGTATCCTAGGTGTGTCTAATGGAACTACCTATCACACACTGATGGGGACCTGCAGCATGGCATATTTCAGCCATGAAAGGTGCTGTGGACCTGGTGCTGGGCGCCCCACCTCAACCTCAGGGTGGGCACAGTACCCACACAATGTGACTGTCTGTGACTACTCTGTGGCAGTACCACACATGGTCTGTTCCCCCTACCTGGCCGAGGTGCTGTGGGGGTGCATACCCAATCTTGTGCCCATCTCTCGACTGCTGATTTGCATGTGCAGTGCATCATGGGTACGGGTGGGTTAACCCTATCTTGGTAACCACAACAGACTGTTTGTGTGGTGACGTGCAGTCCTGCAGCCAGCCAGGGCTTTGTTCACAGCCTTATAAGGTATCCTATAGGGGACATTATAGGGTGCCTTGGCAGACAGTACACTTTATAATGTGCCCTATGGAGTACGTTATGGGGTGCCTTATGCAGCACAAATTAAAATACATGTCAAATGCCTCAAGAATCACTACTTAAATGTAAAGGGTGCTGCCTCAGCCAGCCTTATACATTAGGCCCACTGGGGAGTTGAACCCATGACCCCTGTACCATCAGTCAGTGTTGTAACCATTGTGCTACAGCTCTGTTGCTGTGATTGTATGCCTGCGCGCCTTCTTAAGATTAACGTGCGGTAACGTGCCCTGTAGCGCCCGTTCATTTATGGCGCCTTGTAGCGCGCGTTCTCGGCACGTTCTCGGCAACGATGTACCGCCCATGTCCTTATTTGGGGTTTCTGTCTCTACCACGGCTCCTAACGCAAATCGCACTAACACAGTTTAGTAAACATACCCCTATGTGTTCTTGATAGGGGGATGTATTAACCCATTTGCTCTCATACGCGGCCATAAACAAATTTGCTACTGAGGGGGCGCAGGTCGCCCCCATAGCAACCCCTTTTAACTGCTGATAAATATTGTGTTCAAACAAAAAATAATTTTGAAAAATCATTATTTCAGCTATTTGTGCCATGAATTCCATATGTTGAGATGTTAAGTCCCCTCTATTGGGCCAGACACATATTTAATGACTGACCCACTTTAGATCAAAGCACTCACATGGACATTGTACAGTTGGTGGACATAGAGCACAGCACATCACTTTGTCAGATCCAGATTAGAATTCCTCAAACACACATTTCTGACACTGACAGCTATACATGTGCAGACATTCCAGGCAAGTATGTTGATACATCAGCCATGTGCCAAGTGCACTATTGCCATTGCAGTGATGATGCAGGAGACGTCATTGCATGCTGTCCAACTCAATCATCACACTGATACCCCCAGATCGACAATGTGATCATTGCCCAGTGTGGATTATTTTTTACCATAAGATGTGTGAGGTGAGAGATTTCCGCAGCAATGTAACTGTTCATAGCTAGATAATACGGTGTTTGTGGTACACATGGCATGTGTACATTATGTTGAGATGTAGGTGTTCATCTATTTCATGCACATGATCCATAGTCGTGTGACACATGTGAGACTGTCAATGTCACCCCTTGTGCACATAGCCAACAGCTGTACGGGAAACATAGGTTTACATGTACATTTGAGGGTTGCATCATATAGCAGATATCATACAAGGGCAATGTTGCCCTATTATACATGTTTGGTTGACACCATCACTGCATTAGTTTGACATGCATACTGCCCTTACATTGTGTAGGACACACACATGGCAACTTGGCAAATATTTGTCACTAGAACTCTGTACAGCTATTCTTCATTATAACATACTGCAAACGGTGCCGATGTGAAACCAGAGGCATACATTGTGCATACAGGTAGATATTGCACCTCTTATATGCTATGTCCATTCCAATGTCACAATATTCATGTTGTCCATATCAGGCACACTCAAAGCTGATGCTGTGGGGCCCCATATTGTCAGGGGACGTGGCATAGTGTGGTATCTCCAACACTATACTGCTGCATTCTTGCCTACAGATGATTTCACAGATAACAGCATAGGTATTGCATTGTAACAATGCTACATTCTTACTACACATGATCAGGCCCAATTGAATGTCAGCTCCTGTTTCCCTTTGTAGCTTCTTTTGGGTGATGTGTTAAACTACTTTACCACATGCATGTTCATGCTGGTGTCAGTAAATCCCCATCTGGGAGGTGTATCAGGGATATAGATGGCATAAGAGTTCTTTAGCACTTGTGATGACAGTAGAGGTGCAACAGATTGGACATGCACATGCCTCCTTGTCTACACATCATCCAAAGCAAATAGGTTCCTGTCCATACACATTCACATTTTTTCCTGTGTATGCATTTTCTGTATTGTGTGTCTTGTACTAACAGGCAGGTATGTGCTAGAGGACATTTCATAGATGACGTGTGTTGGGTCCTCATCATGCACCACATACTGTCTACATGCATGCACATGCGACTGAGGCATGCAGAGCGTGAAAATGCATTGGGGGGGGGCCCTACTGAACAATGCACATTATGCAGCTCCTAGACAGGATCTGTCCTGCACATCATCTGTGGACATAGCAGTGAATGTATATGGGACATGTTAGATACACATTTGTCTCAGCTGCTGCATCTCCACACTTACCAATGTATATTGTGGCATAATGATGACGAACATGGCCCACTTGAGCAAACATCCCTGAAAGGTGGCAGCAGTATGTGTGCAAGTCTGCTGACATCACATGGAGCTACAAACATACATGCATACATTCCTTTTAGTGCAACATATTTGCGCTGTAGTTGTTGTGGGAGGGTTAGCATAGTGGTTAGAGGCATGTGTTTGGGCACCTAGGGAGAATGTTCAATTCCTTTTATTTTCTTGTGTTCTGCTAACCATACCATACAAAGGGCTGCAGCTTCAGAACTGCATCAAACACCCTTCCTTCTCTTCAGTGTGCACTACACTGTGCACTCCATGCAGCCTATTTGTCACATATTATCAGACACATATGGGCCCTTTCTATATAATGTCCGGAAGAGCAGTTGGCTTGGAGTGTTAGCAGCGCTGTTTGTGAACTGTGTTTGGATACCACAGAGTGCCAGCTCGATTCTCATATGTTCCTTTTTCATTATTTTCCCCATTGTGCCCTAGTGCACATACCATCCTCACGGTTGGCCCCTCAGACCAGACACGGGCACCCTTGCATTTTCATTTATTCATTTCTTCCAAGAGTACTACAACTCTACCTAACTCAATTTCATTCCCTTCACATCCCTCAAATTAACCAATATACAAAAGCACCGAACTGCCATTTATAAAGGCAAGTTCCTCACACCATGAGCTACAAATGTAAATATTCTGTAAATAGTTAAATGAAACTGAACTATATCAGATTGTAAATAGTTTGAGGTTTCCCCCCACCAACCTTTTTATGTACATAGTTAAAAACCTGTTATATGCAACTGTTCTGGTTGAGTTTACTGTTATAATGTAAACCGCTTCTGATCACTGGAAGTAGCAGTATAAAAATGTAACCAAATAAATAAATAAATAAAATTGCAAACCATTTGATGGTGTGTGTGCATGAGGTTGGCTGTGGCTCACATCCCACTTACGGACTACAATATCAGCTGTCAAATATCTATGACCTTACACTTGCAGCTCCATTGTTTTCGGGGCACCATGTATCTATGTCCCTCAGGGAATTTTGTACTGTTGGGGTGCCTTAGATCGCAACCCCTGTAGACGCGCTGGTGCTTCCTGTCGGCTGTCACGTTAACGCGCGGTAAATGGCCAAGGTGCCCTGTACCACACATTAAATGGTCAGGATACCTTGTACCACATGTTAAAAGGCCCATGGTTACCTTAACGCCGCACTGCCCACATCCTTATATGGCGCCGGTAACATTAGCACTGCACTTACCGCCGGTGACATTAACGCACCTTAGTAGACATACCCCTAGGAAAACTAACTTTCCAAGATGGGCCAATACCTCAGGAAGTCGTTAGCGGGATGGGAACAGAAGGGGGATGTAGAAAAACAGCCATACTTGAAAGGGGATATATTAAGGGCAACCAACCTTTTTGTTAAAATGGTAAATAAAGGTAAAAGGAAAAGGAGACCAGGGGCGGCTCTATAATGAGGCCGAGTGAGGTGGTAGCCTCAGGCAGCAACTTTTTGGGGGTGGCAAAATTGCCCCCAAAAAGACCGCCTCACTCGCCCTTCAAAATAATATATTTTTTAAAAACCCTCGGGCTAAAGAAGTAGCTGCCGCTGCTGCTGCAGTGGCGGCAGCAGCAAAATGAAGAGCCCCACAGCCGTGCCACCACCTCCCCAGAGAGCCGTGCTGTTTCCCCTCCGTGCCGGCTCAGATTTTGCAGAGCTGCGCGAAGGGAGAATGTTTCCCTTTCACGTGGCTCTGTTAAAGCTGAGCCCACAGCGCTGATGGGAAACACTCTCCCAAGCTGAGCCAGAGCGGAGGGGAAATGCTGGGCTCTCCGGGGAGGCAGCGGCGCGACCATGGGGCTCTTCATTCTGCCGCTGCTGCCACTGCAGCAGCAGCGACAACTGCTTCTTTGGCCTGAGGGTTTTTTTAATTTTTCAATTTCCCTGGGCTGGGCAGGGGGGTTTAGAACAGGAGATGGGCTGATGGGGGGTTAGGACTGATAGTGGGCTATGGGAGGGGGCTAGGACTGGAAATGGGCTGATGGGGGGGTAGAAATAGAAATGGGCTGATGGGGAGTTAGGACTGGAAATGGGCTGCTCAGGAGGGGGGCTAGGACTGGTAATGGGCTATTGGGGGGCTAGGACTGGAAATGGGCTGATGGGGGGTTATAACTGGAAATGGGCTGATGGGGGGGTTAGGACTGGTAATGGGCTGATGGGTGGGGTTAGGCCTGGAAATGGGCTGATTAGGGGGGTTAGGACAGGAAATGGACTGATTGGGGGGCTAGGACTGAAAATGGACTTATTGGTGTGGTTACGACTGATAGTGGGCAGATGGGGGCTAGGACTGGAGTGGGCTGATAAGGGGGATCAGACTAGAAATGAGCTGGGACAGGAAATGGGCTAATGGGAGAGGGGAGGAGAGTGCTGCTGGCCCTGGAAGAAAACTAGGGGCTAGGGCTACAAATGGGCTGTTGCGAGGGGATGGTAGAATAGGACTGGAAGGGAGCAGATACTGAGAGGGTCTGCCAGGGGAAGGAGGGAGCAGGAAGGGAGCTGACACAGGGGAAGGAGGAGGCTGGAAAGGAGCTGACACCTGGGATGTACTGAAGGGGGACTGGAAGGGAGCTGACACTTGGGGATGGACATGGTAGGTGGCAGGGTAATGGGGAGGAGGCTGGAAGGGAGCTGACTGGAGGGTGGCACTGAGAGTGGATTTGAGCTGATACCTGGGATGGTATTTGGACTAGAAGGGGCTGGACAGTGGGGAAGGAGGGGGACTAGAAGGGAATGGACACCAGTGGCAGTCATGGGAATGCAAGGCGGTTGACATTGGAAGGTACTGGGAAGGGAAGACTGGAAAGGGGCTGATACTGAGGAGGGTTACTGGAACTGGAAATGGGCTGATAGAAGGAAGTGAAGAAAATAAAAGAAGAGATAAGAAATGGCAGATGGACCATGGACCATAGACCACAGAAAGAGAGTTAAGAGAAGACGGGAAAGCAGAAGCCTCAGATCTGGATCAGCATGATCTGAGAATAAAATGGTCAGACAACAAAGGTAGAAAAAAATCATTTTATTTAATTTTAGTGATTGGACTTTGTGCTATTTTTATATTTTACAGAGAAGTGGGGAACTGTATCTCTTATTTATCTGATGTTGCACTGCATGTGGACTCTGGCTTCTTGGGGTTTCAGTTTAAATTTGTAACAACTAGATGAGTTAGAGAAGTGTACATAGTATAAAGTTAGCTTGTACATAGTTTTCCCGGTGATGTTCAGAGTTCGGGGGAGAACCAGGGTGCATTCTTCCTTCTTCTTGATGCTTTCTTTATGAGGGTTTTCTCGATGGAGGCGTCAAGGTTAGAATTCCATGCGGCAATCATATCCTCAAGGCAGTTAGCTGGGTGATTTTGAAGGGGCTGAATTTTGTCGATGGTGTCCTCCCTATTGAATTGCCGGAACCGTTTTTTGTATGATTCAGTAGATTCTTTAGGGACAGTGGAATTATCTTTTAGGCAGGGTGATGGTATCTGGTACTTTATTAGACTATGGTCGGACCAAGGTACAGGGATTACGGAAAGGTCCTGATTAGGCATGGCATCGGTTGTATCTTTTGGGGCAACTATCAAGTCAAGCTTGTTTCCTTTTATGTGTGTGGGGGCGTTTACTAGTTGAATATAACCTAGTTCAGTAAGCGCTTCTCTGAAGGCCTCAGAGTGAGTGACGTGAAGAGCAGGGAGGTTGAAATCTCCCATCACCCAGTTTTGAGCACGAAGATTCTGGGGGTTTCCAGCGGTGTCAATGATGGTGGCTAAATCATCTGGGGAGGGAGATGGGGCTCTATAGAACAGGCTGATGTTGCTGTGTTTATTTGATATGGTGATGGAATCCAGATTTGTAGTACTGCTGGCTGAGGTAATCTGGTATTGTAATTCTTGTTTCGTTAGGATGAGTGCTCCTCCCCCTCTTTTGTCAGCTCTATGGCAAGTGTGAATGTTGAAGATGGGTGGGACCAGCTTGTGTAGGATGACTGTGTCAGATGTGGATAACCATGTTTCGGTGATGAGGAGAATGTCAAGGTCATGGTTTGAGAGTAGTTCAGACACGGCTGGCCATTTGTTCCTGATCGAACATACATTTATGAGGGCACACTTCAGGGTGCGAGGGTGGGTGCTGAGTTCATCTTGGGTAGGACTTATTTGTTGAAGGGCGACGTAGATTAGATGAGGATTTGATGGGCGTCCAGAAGGGAGTGCTTGTTGGTAGGGAGGGCTTGACGGCTATCTCCATGAGCTTTTTAATATTGGGATGGTGTTAAGATTGGAGACGAGGGCTAGGGTGCTCTGTGTGAGTGCCAGTAGCATGAGGTATGCAGCAAGCATAGCGTAGTGGTGGGCGATCATTGATTTTAACATAGTGGGTTGAGAGCAAGATAATCTTGGGATTTATCTGCACTTGCAGACGGGCAACAGGAGGCGGCGGGTAAAAGCCAAAGTAACAAAGAGTCTGCTGGTCACAATGTTGTGATGCTGTTGGTGGCAGTAATAGTAGGCTAGTGGTAGCTGTAATTGAGTCTAATGCAACAATAGAAGAGGCTACAAATAACAGTAACAGTAATAGAGATTAATGGCAACAATGAATAGAGGTTGTTGTTAACAATTAAGTGTGGCTGCTGGCAACAGTAACTTAAGACTGAATTGGTAACAAAATCGTTGCTACTGGCAAATACATCTATTGGAACAGTAATAACAAACTGCTGAAAAAGAATTAGCAGACTGCTACAGGAATAATAGACATTTTAAAGATCTTAATTGCTTGGGAATCTTACCGTTTCATGTTGCAGGTTAGTTGTTCGGGGTTATGGACTGTGTCTCATCTGATTCGTGCCCCACCTAAGGGCCACACCAAAGGGCCCTCTGGCGAGGACCTCAGGCGCGGGCCCGCCAGGTGCGGGCGCGTCCGATGGCGCCTTTAATTTAAAGTCCTTGCTCTGCCCCGATTGGGTAGAGCACGTTGTCTGGGTGGCCTCAGACTCTGGCGGGCTCGATCCCTCCTTGGCAGAGCAGAGCCGGAGCACTGGAGGAGCTGAGGCAGAGAGGCTCGCGCCCGATGGCGCCTTTAATTTAAAGTCCTTGCTCTGCCCCGATTGGGCAGAGCACGTTGTCTGGGCGGCCTCCGGCTCTGGCGGGCTCGATCGCTCCTTGGGAGAGCAGAGCCGGCGTGCTGGAGGAGCTGAGGCAGAGAGGCTCACACCCGATGGCGCCTTTAATTTAAAGTCCTTGCTCTGCCCCGATAGTGCCTTAACCTAAGGTACCGTATAAGGTGCCCTAAGGATGTTAAGGTGACCCATGATATGGTGCCCAAGGGTAGTAAGGTGCCCCAAGTTGACGAGCATGAAATGTAAAGGCAAAAAACTGATGTAACCCTAACACTGCACAGAGCACCAAGGAAAGGCAATGGACAAGTGATGGAAGGAAGTAGAGGTAGGAGCTGATGGACCTGCCAAATCTGCATGCAGCTGATGTGGCAGCCAGTAAAATGGACAAACACATTGGAGGCAGTAAATGTAATGTCAATGTAAAGTGCTAATATGACAGTGAGTGGAAGAGGATGGGAATACGTGTCCGCCAGTGGAGGTAGAGGTGGCAAGATATTGGCCATAATAGGAGGACAGAGGAGTAGTAGTGCCATGCAGAGCAGACACAGGAGAGGCAAGCATGAAGAGCCGCAATGCAGAAAAGGGTACCAGTGCAGGACATGGGGTAACAGCCAGCACATGAAGACAGGACACTACACAGCTGAAAGATGCAGATAGACGGACAAAAGGATGGCTTGCAACTGTGATGAGGGTACTATGTGCTGGGCAGCACAGATCTGCAGAGATATGACTGTCACAGGAATGAAAAGGACTTGCCTCGGACAGGCCTAATAAAATGAGACCACGGAGGGATTGAACCCATGACCTTTCTCTAGGATGTCATTGTATTAACCAGTAGGTTATACCTCTATGGCTTCTGGCTTAGCAATGACTGGCTACAAAAAGACTGCAAGTCACCGCCCAAACTGTCTGCTGTGTCTACCAGGATAGGTTAAACCCACCAGTACCCATGATGCAATGCACATGCAGAACAGCAGTCCACATCTGATCACCAGATGGGGTATGCAGCTCTCCAGCACCTCAGCGTGGTAGGAGGAACTGACCGTGTGTGATACTGGCACAGAGTAGCCACACACCATGCCATTGTGCCGGTTCTGTGTTCACCCTGAGGGTGAGGTGGGGCGGCCAGCACCAGGTCCGCAGTACCCGGGTTGCTTGAAATAGGCTTTGCTGCAGGACCCTATCATTGCCAGCCACACCCAAGATAATCCTGTGTCCATCTGTATTCCCTAGTCACATCTAGTCCTTGGGGACCAGGAGCCACCCAAGTTAAGCATATCCAGTGTGGTTGCCATGGTCAATTGTTATAAGAGCAGGGGGGTGTCTGAACCCACATGCGGGTTATATAGCACCACCTACCAACCCACCCTGTCTGGGGTCAAGGTGGTGGACAAGATCTTCCCCCAACAGACCTATACTCTACATCAGTGTTTCCCAACCCAGTCCTACGGGGCACACCGGCCAGTCAGGTTTTTGGGATATCCCTAATGACTATGCATGAGATATATATGCATTAGAGATATCCTGCCAACCTGACTGGTTTGTGGCCCTCCAGGGCTGGATTTGGAGACCCCTGCCTTACACCTCTGTCATTTAAGATTGTGAGTGGGCAAGGTGCAGATGTCCTAGACATCGAAAGGGTATATAGAATGTGACACATTCCTCCTCGATTCTCACCACCACCAAAAAGTTGTCTAATAGACAATTTTTTGGTGGTGGTGAGAAGTGAGGAGGAATGTGACACATTCTATCTACTCTTTTGATGTCGAGGACATCTGTACCTTGCCCACTCACAATCTTAAATGACAGAGGTGTAAGGCAGGGGTCTCCAAATCCATCCCTGGAGGGCCACAAACCAGTCAGGTTGGCAGGATATCTCTAATGCATATATATCTCATTCATAGTCATTAGGGATATCCCGAAAACCTGACTGGCCGGTGTGCCCCGTAGGACTGGGTTGGGAAACACTGCTCTACATCTTTGCAATGGAGACAGTAGAGGGGCATGGTAAAGGGCTGTGGTACCATCAACCCTAGTCCTGCTAGCGAAAGGGCATTGTCCAGGGCAGGTGATGCTGATTTATTTATTTTATTTATTTATTTAGACAGACTTGTATGCCATCTTATCCTTCAATCAAGGTGGTCACGTCACATCACAATTGGAGGGTTACAATTAACATTAGGTTACATTTAAATATTTAGACAGTACAATTAAAGGTAACATTTAACATGAGGCTATTTAATAACGTGGTATGATAAACTTGTGTGTGTGGATAGGATGGGTGTGTGTTTATTTGGCAGGGTAGGTGGTATTTCAGTTTGGGTATGGTCTGTACTTATCACACAGGCACTGGCAGACAGGCCTGGAAAAGCTCAACTGCTCCCCCCACCACAATCTGACATTCACCAGCAGAGAGCACTATCAGTCTGCACCTGCTGCACAGCACTCCAGCCATACACATGCTGACAGTCTGCTAGCCAGTCCATAGTGCATGTCACCAGAGGGACTATGTGCACCCATAGGTGGGATGTAAGCATAGACACCAAGCAGGTATCTCAATGATTGGGCCCCAGAACAGGGAACACACAAATATCACCTGAAAGAAACACTGTATAGCACTCTGTGGGAACTTAGCCATGCCATGGTCACTGCTCAGTCAGGGTGAGAGTGCCCTCCCAGCACGACATGCTGTGGCCACCCTGTCCATGCAGGTGGTGGTTGGGCATTACAATGTCCCAGCCATTGCCCCACATCCTGTGCAGATGCATCCTGCCCAGTCCGGACCATACCCACAATACCTTGCTCCTCATTATGCACATTGGCAGGCTAACGCTGGAAACAGTGTAAGCATTGTGGGCCCAGTGAGAAGTAGGCAGCCACAAACAAATGGATAGACATACACACACTCCCACTCCTATTTCAGCATTGTGCAAAGATAGGGGTGGTTGGCAGCCCTGCCTGCCACACTAGTCCTGAGCACAGTGCAGGCATTCCTAAGGTATGCAGGTGCTAGTAGCAGTGCTTTGGTGGTAAGTGCTGTTCCGTGCCGGGCCCAGGAGCCTGACTCTCCATGAGGCTTTGGATAGTGGAGCCTGTGGCTATGGGTGTTTGTGCCCCTGTTGGCCGATGTTCTAGTGAGTGCACATGTTTATGTTGTATGTGCAATGTGGGGCAAAATGTAGGGACATGGTCTGCAGGAGCCACAGCTGGGACTTGAACCTGTGACCTTCTGCCCAAGGACACACTGGCTGTGTGTACTGCATCATATTGTTGCCACAGAGGCAAGGCAGTCCCTGGGGATACCATGACTGTTCATCAGACAGACCTTGTCAGTTGCACTGCATGCCACCCACATGAACAGGGCTTGGCCTTGGTCTGCTGTGGGCAGATACCACTGCCCCCTCCACCACCAGTGCTCCTCCCCCACCATTCTGACATGCCCATATGCTGGTGGTACTGGTGGTGCACAGTCCCAGGCTGTCTAGTGTGCAGGTAGATGGCTGCCTAGGGTGTGGGTTTGTGGGGTAGGGGTGCCTACATAGACATCCATGCTTCTCCCCGGAACCGCCTGCCAATGTTATGTGCCCTTTGGTGTACCTGCTGGGTACATTTTGCATTTCCTCCATATAATCTAATCAGCTTTTTGGTTTGGTTCAGTCTCTGATTGGATTTCTTTAAAAGCTCTGCCCCCTCTAAGGTGTGTGTGTGTGGGGGGGATCTCATTCTTCGCCTCAGGCAGCAGATTGCCTTGAGCCGCCCCTGAAGGAGACCGCTATGGTTTTCAAAAGAAGTAGCTGAAAAGGTGAAGAAAAAGAGGAAGGCCTTCATGAAATACAAGAGATCACAGAAAGAAAGACTGGTATCTGTATTTGGAAAAACTTAGGGGTATCTTTACTAAATGGCTGCAAGGGGGCATTCCTATCCCAGAGTCGCAAAAACTTCTCCCATTTTATCTTGTCCCCTCTTGCATCTAATCTCTCCATTAACATCAGTTGGTGAAAAATACCCCACCATTCCCAGAAAGTGGGTGCCTTGGTCTCATTCCATCTCCATAGCAGAAGCTGCTTCACAGTTATGCAGGCCTTCCTCACCAACAATCCATCCCAGTGCCCTTTGGGGAATACGCCTGCCATCCGATCAAAGATCACAAGAGCCCCATTCCACTCCACTCGTTACGCAAGCAATCGACTGATATATTGATGAATCTGATGCCAGTATCTCTGAGTTCCTTCGCAAAGCCACCACATGTGGCTTAACCCAGCCATAGGTACCGAGCATCTTGGACAGCTGCCATCTTGTGTCAGTCCACACCTCCACGTCCGTCAAGGGGAAAAATGAGTCCGGCATACTACTCAGAATTTCAGCTCCCTTAGTTTAGCGGATTGCACCACTTCTGGGATGCACCTAATAGTCCCCAATATCTCACTAGGGCCCACCGGGAACCCATGCTCCCCCACCCATTTTTGTTCTAAGATGAGAAGTCCGGAGGGCCAATTCCTTTCAGCAGTTTATCTGAGTAATTTGAGACTGATAATCTCTTTTGATCACCCAATTCAAAGAATTGTAAAATCACTAGAGGCTTCTCTGCTGTTAGTTGCTCCCATATCTGGTAATATGCAAATATTTGGCCCCCTTCCAGGTTATATGCATTTTGTAACTCATGAAAGGGTTTGCAGATCCCTTGTTCATCCACTGTATGCCCCAAATTCCGAATCCCTTTGGCTCCCCACTCATATACACCTTGGACTCCGTACTGGCACAATTTGAATATTACCTCTAATAGGCAACCAGCTTGAAACTTCCGGTGATGTCTGCCAATGTCTACACAAGAATCGCCACACTCCCCTAATTGACTCTACTAAAAGACTTTTGGTCAAGCGCAGCGGCAGCAGCGTACCCCCTATATGGAGCACCACTAATAATAAGTGGGGATAAACAAAATCCTCTTCCATTCTCCTTGGAGGGTATTCATCAGTATATCCCAGCCAGTCTCCCAAATGTCTAAGTAGGTATGCCTGTGTATAGAGGGATATATCCGGAAGTCCTAGTCTGCCCCATCTCCAAGGGTCCCACAAGCAAGCCAAGGGTAATCTCGGCTTTTTCCCATTCCACAAAAACTACGCAGTACAACAACTTAGGGAATAACACCAGGCAATACGCTGCTACTCGGCTCATTAGTGACAGTGGGAGGGAGGCCCAATCCTTTAAGCGAGTTTGCATATGCTGTAATGCCATACTAAAGTTATACCGATAAAGCTGGCGTGGATCTCTAGTTAGTTAAATACCCAGGTACATAAAAGCAGAGTCTGCCCACTTTAAAGGAAAGAGGGGCCCCCAGGCCCAACACAGCCCCCCAGCACATCTAAAGCTTCAGATTTATCCTTATTTATCTTAAGGTCTGCTACTTCTCCAGACTTGGCAAACTCTGCAAGCACTTCCCGTCGAGCTGTTTGTGGTGAGGTGATAAAAAGTAACATATCATCTGCAAAGGCAGAGATCATAAATTCCACCCCACCAATCTGTATGCCTTCCAGGTGCCTTCCAACAGGTTACCAATTTCCGTATCATCGGGTCTAAAGACAAAACAAATAACAAGGGGGACAGAGGGCACCCTTGTCGCAATCCCCTTCCAAGGCAAATTTTGGCCAATATCGATCCATTAACAACCACTGCTGCTAGGCTGTACAATAAGCAAACCATAGGAGAAACTGGTCTCCTATTCCATAACAGGACATTAGATGGGACAAATATTTCCATTCCACCCTGTCAAAAGCCTTTTCAGCGTCAAAACCCACCAGGAAGGTCTCCAAATGATGTTCATATGCCCACTCCAGTGCGGCCACAATCTTGCGCAGGTTCTGAGCAGCATAGCGACATCGAACAAAGCCCACTTGGGATTCCTGCACAAGGCTTGGCAGCAGTGGGGCCAGTCGCTCTGCTAGGATTTTAGCTAAAAGCTTCAAATCAAAATGTATCAGGGAGATGGGCCTATAAGATGTCATCTGTGAAGGGTCTTTCCCTGGCTTAGGGATCAAAGTAATGTGAGCCTTGTTGGTACCCCATATCATTTCACCTCTCTCTATCTGCTCCTGATACACTTCCACTAACACAGGTGTCACCCTATCGCACAAAAGCTTATAAAACTCTGCGCTGAATCTGTCTGGATCTGGCACCTGACAGCACTGTGCAGCCAATATCATTTGTTGTACTTCTTTTATCGAGATGGGCAGTTCTAACGCTACCACCTGTTGGATCGTGAGCTTTGGTAGTGACAACCCTTGCAAGTACTCCTTAACTTGCGCCATAGGGGGACTTTGGCCTGTGTACAATTTCTTATAAAAAACATGAAAAAGGTGAGCAATATCTCCTGTATCTTTATGAATTTTCCCATTTTCATCCTGTAGGGCAGCTATCATTCTCGGGCCCCATCTCCCCTTGAGGCACCGGGCCAGCAATCGCCCCGACTTATCACCATATCTATGCTGCTGATACTGATAATACATTAATGATTTTTTTGCCCATTGATGCAACGTTTCATTTAGGGCAGCTTGCGTTTCAAGATGCCTGGCTTTCATCTCCTTAGTGGGGTTCCTGGTATATCCTCTCTGCTGAAGTCTAACCTGCCTCTCTAACCTAATTACCGCGGATTGATTCTATCCCCGTCCCTCTGGTGTCTTCTTTTCGGTACCTCGGGGTGATTCTTGACTCTTCTCTCTCTTTCCATGATCATATTTCTTCCCTTACAGGGCGCTCTTTTGCCATTCTTCGTCGTCTTCGGGCTGTTCGTTCAATTCTTCCCCTTGGGTCCCTGGTCACTCTCGCCCTTGCTCTCATTATCAGCCGTCTCGACTATTGTAATATCTTTCTGGCCAATCTCCCCAAGTACCAATTTCAACGTTTACAGCTCATTCAAAATACTGCCGCCCGTATTGTCACCTTCGCCCGCCGCTTTGATCACATCACTCCCATTCTCATTCGACTCCACTGGTTGCCCCTCCGTGTTAGGTTTTATTACAAACTTCTGATCCTTACTCACCGTGCACTCTATACCAATAACCCTTTATACCTGACTGATTTAATCTCTCTTCACACGCCCTACCGTCAGCTTCGCTCCCTTCACGCTAACCGTCTGGTCTTACCGTCTCCATCTCATGCCCATCTTGAGAAGACCCGTCAGGCTGCTTTCTTCTTTCTTGGACCTTGGTTATGGAATGCCCTGCCCTCATCCCTCCGCTTAGAATCCTCCTACTCACAGTTTAAATCCTCTCTCAAAACTCATCTGTTTCAAAAAGTGTTTGATCTCCCCCCCTGATTTATCCCCCTGATTTCCCTCCCTGATACCGCCCCTGGTTATTGTCCTGTCCTAGCTTAGTTGGTCTTGCCCCCCCCTCTGTTTGTCTTTGTTAGTTGTGCTGTCTGCATTCTTTGTTTTTATTTTGGTGTTAATTATTGGTTAGTGTTTGAATATTGTCAATTGGTGGCTGTTTCTATTGCCTATTATTGTTTGAATTTTTATTGTTTTTAACTTGTGTTATTTGAATACTGCTTATTGTTTTAACTCGTGCCCGTGTTTAATTGTTATTTATTATTGTTTGTACAGTTTTGTGCTATTCTTTTCTCTCTTTCCTATTATTTTTGGCGTTCTTTTTCCGTAGTTTGCAGTGCTGCCTTTTATTTTATTTGTACACCGCTTTAATGTTTTTTAACGTAAGCGGTCTATCAAGTGTGGAATAAAGTTAGTTATTCAATTGATGCCGTCTCCTGGCCACATATGCTATGATGTTACCTCTAAGAACAGCCTTTGCCACCTCACAGAAAAGGTTCTGGGGTCTCTTTGTGTTGCCTATTATATGACAAATACGATTGCCACCGATCCTGAAGGTAAAGTTGAAAGATAAATATACAAGAAAACGCCATAGCCTCTGTTGGGCCACCGGCCTCTGCCAAGTAAGGTCTACCCACACCTGGGAATGATCAGAAATTTCATCTCGACCGATGTTTGCCTCTGTCACCTGTGCAAATAAAGGTTCTGAAATTAACACATAATCAATTCACACACTTGTCCCGTGGGCTCGGGACCTATGGGTATAGTCTCGCTCTAGTGGGTGTAGCAGACACCATGGGTCCACCACACTAAGACGGCATTTAAAGTGACCCAAGATCCTCATCATAGTTCTACAAGTCTCTATTCCCCTTTGACTTGAGACATCCAACCCCAAATTGATAACCCCATTAAAGTCACCTCCCAACACTAGGGGTCCTCCGGAAGATCCTCAATCTCAGAGGCTAGACTTGCATAAAATGTGGCTTCCAGATTGTTAGGGCCATATACGTTGCAAAAAATAACTGGCTTGCCCTCTAGTTCCCCTCTCAATGAAAGGTAGCATCCTTCCCCATCCACTTTAGTGCTACTATGGGCAAAATGAAGGCTCTTGTGAATCAGGATGACCACTCCTCCCTTCCTCCCAACCGCTGGAGCACCAAACACTTGGCCCACCCTGTCTCGGCTAAGCTCGGCATGTTCAGCTGCAGACTGATGGGTTTTCTGCAGAAACGTTATATCACACTTATGTCGGGCCAAGGCCCAGAGTATCTTATATCGCTTAATGGGATTATTTAGCCCACAAACATTCAAAGAAATAACCCTCAGGGGACTTCCCATATCCTATAGCCATAATTTGCTTCAGATACTTCCCATAATAAGCAGGGGTCCCCCCGGCCTAGAACCCCCACTGATGGTTGCCATCGGAGAGCTAACATCTGGAATACTGTGTCTTTACAAGGGCTAAAGCCAGTTTTCCAACCCTTCCCCCTCCCCAAACCCCAACAGACCTCCCCCTTGCCTCTACACTTTCTTCCCCTCCCCATCTATCCCCCCTCCCCACAAAGATCCTTGGGTCCCATCTCTGATGCTCGGACCTACTCCCTCTATGCCTTAACCTACCCAATGCCCGTTCCCAGGAAATAACCCTCGCCCCGTTCACCCCATCGACGCCCACATTGGATCTTACTCCTATACTCCATTTAGCTCCTACCTCATGTTGTCTTTCTCTATTTATACAGTCTTACCCTCACCAATTAGTCAAACTGACATAATCACCTCCTCTCCCACCAGACAGGACTCCACCTTAAGAGAGCTCCAGCTCCAGCTACCCCACCCCCCTCTTCCACCTAAATCAAGCCTATCCCTCCCAGCCCTTAGCCCCATCCCGGAATCCCCCCCAGAACAACTAACAAGTTCCTCTCTCCCCAAATCCCTACCAAAAACCACTCCAAGTCCTCCACATATTCCATTCTGAAACACATCCTCCCCTTCTCCCCTCCTCCCAAACCCGACATGCAACACAACAAAACATACAAAGGGAAGAGGGAAAAGGGGAGGGGGAGAAAGAAAAAGGAAAAGAAAGGGCGCGATCCAACATGCAAACAGCAGCCTTACTTCACCAAAAACAATTTAAGCTGGCGATATTGACATTTGACATCAAACGCATAAATATTAGGGTGGCCAAATGTCTCTGAAAAGAAATCCACTGACATCCACGGAACTCCTACTAGGCTGTATCCTTCACCTTTATTTATTTATTTATTTAATTTTATTTATTTATAGTCTCTTGTATACCGCGCTATTCAGCATCAGTGCAGTTTACAATGAACAATGATTTACACATTTCCGATGGTACTTTGTGTTTACGAGGTACAGTTGAACAGGTAATACAACTTGGATAACAGGGGTAACAGTACCCTGTGGCTCTTGTGTGCCTGGGGAAGCGCTGCATACCAAAGCCCACAGTCAGTTCCAGCGAGGGCTTAGGCCTCAGTAAAGCAAGTGAACTTAGCATTCCTTTTCCCGGTCTGTCCACATGGTCATCGCTTGTGCCCTCCATTTAAAGACTCCAACTTTCTGTCCACACATGGGGCGGCTAAATCCGCAGAGTCAAACAACTTAACAGTGCCATTGTCCACTATCCTAAGATGTGCTGGGTATAACACCGCAAATTTAACTTTGGCTTTTACCAGTTTTTGGCACACCCCAACATAGGCGCGTCGCTTTTGGCTTACCAAGGGAAAATAATCTTGAGCGCCCTAATTTGAATTCCTTCATGCAGCAGCATGCCTTTTACACAAATGGCTCGCAGAACACTTTCCTTTTGTGTGAAATTAAGGAAATGAGCCAGCACTACTCCAGGCCATAACTCCTGCATATGTTTTATTTATTTACTTATTTACATTCTCTTATATACCGCACTATTCTGCATCAGTGCAGTTTACATTGAACAAACTGAAATTACATTGAACAGGGCATTATAACTTGGAGATAACTATTTTACAGGGAACATGGGCTATAGAGGGTTAAGTGGCTTGCCCAAGACCACAAGGAGCACCTGTGGGACTAGAAACCCCAGTCCTTCTGGCCCAAAGTTGCTGTCCCCTAGTGGGATTTGAACCCCTGACCTTCCGGCCTGAAGTACCTTGCCCCATCCACTAGGCCACTCCTCCACTCCAATGTGAGGGATCCACCTGGTGCACTCACTTGAGAGTTATAGGGCCCACGCTCTCCATCTGCAGGGCTAGCAGCAAGAGGGTCTCCAAATATCTTCTGAGCTCTGCTTCACAAACGGACTCTGGAATGCCAAAAAATTGTACGTTTTTCCGATGACCCCTATTTTCAAGGTCGTCAATTTTATCTGCTTGCCATGCAGCCAGCTCCACCAGTCTCTTGATTTCTTTTCTGGTTGTAGTGAGAGTGTCCTTCTGTTGGGCTATTCTTTCTTCAGCCTGCTGTAAATGGCTCCCAAATCCCTCAAAATATTAGGTTAGAGTCTCCAACTTGTTGTTGAGCTCCTCGGGCTTCATACTGAGAGCTCCCACTACTGCGGTAGTTACTTCATCTGCCAACATAGTCTGTGCCGGCGAGGCGGAGGAGGCTGGGGGCTCCACCATTTTTGGTGGCCCTGAAGCGCCCTTGTTGCTTTCTTTCTTTGCTGATTTCATTGTCAGTCTTCGATACAGCCGCCTCTATACACTCCCAACTATGCAAGGTATTGTTCATTCACTGGTCACAACTGTTTGTCAGAATTTCAACGATAAAAACTTAACAGCATCAGGAGAAGGCCTGAGAGAGAGCTCAGCACACCACCACTCTCCCCAATCGCATCACAAGACACCCCCCCCCCCCCAAGCGGCTCCTTTTTAAAGATGTATGGCAAAATCGTTCTCCTCTTCCCCCCGCATTGCTCATAAGGCTCTCTTTGTGACACAACACACCAGGGGTGTGGAAATGCCAGATTTTTACCTATACCAGCTCGCCTCCTTTGCCCGCTATGGGGTCTTATGGTTTGAAGAATGGGCTCAGGGACAGGCCCTGCCTTCATGGTTTGCTCTCGAAAAAGTATTTGTGACCCCATTTTCTTTAAGGGACCTTGTGGGCATATCCATGGATGCTACTTTACCTCCCTTAACCCCACTCAGAGCTACTCAAATAGCACTGGAGAAATTGGACAATGGCCCAGAGACCCCCTGGTATCATTCTCATTGGATCACTTTGGACATAAGATGATTTTTGGACATAAGATGATTTTTTGGCCTTCTTGGCAAGCTCGTTGTATAGAGTGTTTGGGACATGTCTTAGGGCCTGACAAGCTGTTAACTTTCACTGAACTATAAACTCTTTTTGGCCTTCCCACTTCACAGGGCTTCCATTGGCTGCAGTTGTGACACTGTCTTTCCCACGCTGGATATATTTCAGTTCTCTTGATGGATGAACCGTACATGGTAATGTTTTGAAGGACTGCCCTCGAGGGAGGCCACATACTGTAATTTCCATCATTTACAAGTGAGTGCAGGAAGTCCAGTACCATGCCAGGGCGGGCTTGCATAACATCTGGTCTTGTGACTTGTGTCTGGAGCTTAGCTCGAAGCCATGGTTGACTTTTTGGTCCAAGGTCATTCGGCCCTCATGGTCTACCAGTTTGACCCAGTCCTTGTTTTTTTAGATGCACAGAGCTCTGTGGACACCTAGGAAGATGTGGTGGGCCAGGCTGACTGAGAACCAACTCTGTTGGCACTGTGAGGGTAGCCCCGGGACCCTGCAGCATATACTCTATGATTGTCCTCTCATCCTACCCTTTTGGCTTGATTTGTGGAAGAGACTGCAGAGAGTGTTCCACTTCTCTGTGCCCCTTTCCGCTGATCGTATTTTCTTTCAATCTATAAGGATGGCTTGAATTATCCCTGCTCCTTTTCGTAAACATTTTGACCTCCTCATTGCGAATGGGCTGCAGGTTATTCTATCGAAGTAAAAATATGCAACCTTAATCACTTTCCCTCTGTGGTGGGAGTTGGTTTGCTTGGCACACTGCTATGAGAAAGCATTGGCTATTAAGATTAGTACTTTGGTTACTGTGACCAAGATATGGGACCCCATTGTGAAATTCCTTTACATGTTGGATTCCTCACAGGAATTGTTTTCATGTAGTGCTGCCTTATCCTTCTGTCCCTGTTACGATGCAGAGACATAGCAATTCTTTGTGCTATTTTACCCATGCCTCCTGGATTATTGCTTATGATTTGGACTGTTTCTTGTTTGTTTTGCACTGTATTCTGTTTTATGTAAAATTCATTAAAACTGTGTGATCAGTAAATAAGAAATGGGTAGAGTTTCATGGCTGGCCCAGTGGTTCTGTGTAATATGCATTGCCAAGAGGAAGGATCTGAGTTGGTTCTCTCACTCCTCAGGTCAGCTGAAGATGATGATACTGTAGAAACCATGTTCACAGACCTCAGTGGGGAAGGAGTTGTGGTCATTACTTAAGGGCATCACCTATATTCTAGAAGGAGACTTAGTACATGATCCTTGACTCAGGTTCTTTGCTACAATGGTCAGACTGGGTATGTTGTTGTTGTTGTTGTTGTTGTTAAGTGATGTCGAGTTGGTGTCAACTCCTGGTGACCCTCTGAATAGTTGACCTAAACTTTGTTCGGTCTTCAGCCAAGCGCTTCATTGTTGATAGAGTGGTATCCATAGCTGCTGTTATTGTATTGATCCATCTCATTGCCAGCCTTCCTCTTTTACGGTGACCTTCTACCTTGCCAAGCATTATGTCTTTTTCCAATGATCTCTTTTCGCATGATGTGTCCAAAGTATGAAAGTCAAAGTCTTGTCATCTGAGCTTCTAAGGAAAGCTTAGGTTTGATCTCCTCTAGTACTGACTGGTTTGTTCTTCGAGCAGTCCATGATATACACAGTATTCGTCACCAGCACCATAATTCAAAGGCATCAAGAATCGGTATATTGGAGAAGATATAAAATAAGAGGAAAAGTTCCTGAGTAGTTGTGAATTAGGATTCAGCCCTAGTCCCAATTGTACTGAAAGTACAAAAGGAATCAGAGAAAACTAATGGGTTGAAAAAGTGGAACTTTTTTAGCAAGTTCTGATGACAAGTCCAGGCTGAGGTCAGGATTTGGCTAGCAGAATAGAATGGAGTCATACCACATATACAGTGGCATCAGAGTCTGGGCTGGGGTCTAAGTCTAAAAGTCAATCAAGCAGGAAGAAAAGCACAGTCTCAGAAACAAAGCAAGGATCTAAGCAGGCAGGTTAAATTGCAGGAACAAGAATGCAACAGAGCTTCAGAAAACAGATCCAGAGAGTTTGTTGCACTAGGAGGGAGCCAGGGTTCCAGAAGGATTAAAATATGGCATCCAACCAGGGTTTCCTTGCTGGATCAATGAACTGGAACTTCGGTGGAACTATCAGCAAAAGTGAGCTTACCAGGAGGTCCTACAGTCAGTATTTGGCCTTGTGACTGATTTGTAAATGTATCTGCTCTTAGTTTCCCTGGTTTCAATGTTATATTATTTTAGTGATGTTTTACAAATTATTTTTATTTGTATAAATTGTGTTTAATGTGTATTTTAATGTTGTATTTTAATTTAAGCAATATATATTTTAATATGCTGTATCACAGTTAACCCAATTTGTTAAATCTTGTCTGGTGCAACTCAGCTGGGACTTGTTGATGTTCATTGCGGTAACAGGTCAAATGTTGCCCCAAATCATCAAAACATTCATATTATTTTAATCTTAGACATCAAGAGGGAAATTTTATAACAGGTTGCCTTGGTTGGAAGGCCAAGTAGGCACCTATTTGTAGAATGAAACTGATAGGGAGGTTCTAATAAAGATAAATGTAACCCAGATGCCTTTAAATACAGAGCACAGAAAGCTGAAAGATTCCAAATTATCCTTTTCAACTGATAACCAGATTCTTAATATGAAAAAATACACCCTCTAAAATGCCTGTATGCAAATGCTAGAACCCTAAAAAATAAGATGAGAGAACTAGAATATTACCACAGGTGCTCCTTGTGGTCTTGGGCAAGCCACTTAACCCTCCATTGCCCATGTTCCCTGTAAGTATTAGTGTATGTGTCTCATATCCCCTCGTGTTAAATGTATCCCCCAATTGTGTTGTGACCACTTTGATTGAAGGATAAGGTGGTATACGAAACTGTCTAAATAAATAAATAAAATAAATAGAAGGTTAGATATAATTGTCATCTCAGAGTCCTGGTGGAAAGAGGACAACCACTAGAATACCAGGATACCTGGGTATAAACTTTATCACAATGATAGGGTAGATTAAATTAGTGAAGGGATTGCACTCTATGTTAGAGAGGGTGTTTAGTCACACAGGATAAATGTTTTGCAGGAAACAAAACACACTGTAGACTCTCTCTAGATAGAAACTCCATGTAAAAAGAGGAAGGCGATAGCAGTGAGGGTGTACTACTGTCTACCTGGGCAAAATGAACAGATGAATGTTAAAATGCTAAAAGAAATCAGAGCAGCCAACAAAAGTTACAACACAATAATTGGTGATTTCAATTACCCGGTATACACTAGATCAATGTCACAGCAGGACAAGCTATTGAGATAAAGTTTCTAGATGAAATAAATGACTGCTTCTTAGAGCAGTTGGTTCATGAACCAACAAGAAGGGAAGGGATAGGAGGCCGTATACTATTGTGGATCAGGGACTGGTTAAAAGATAGAAAGCAGAGATTAGGGTTAAATAGCCAATTTTCTCAATGGAGATAGGTGAATAGTGGAGTACCCAGGAATCTGTGCTGGGACCACTGCTTTTTAACATATTCATAAATGACCTGCAAATGGGAATGAGTGAGGTGATTAAATTTGCATATGATAAAAAATTATTCCAAGTTATTAAATCACAAGAGGATTGTGACAAATTGAAAGAGAACCTTGATAAATTAGAAGACTGGACATCTAAATGGCAGATTAAATTTAATGTGGATACGTGCAAAGTTATGCACCTAGGCGAAGAACAACTCATACTATGGCTACACGATGCAAGGTTCCACATTAGGAACCATCACCCAGGGAAAAGATTTAGGCATCATCGTGGGTAATATGTTGAAACCCTCCACCAAGTGTGCAGCAGTGGTCAAGAAAGCAAATAGAATGCTAGGAATCATAAGGAAAGGAATGGAAAATTTTAAAAAAGGATATACCTCTGTATCGTTCTATGGTGCAACCATACCTAGAATATTGTGTGCAATTCTGGTCGCCATATTTTAAAGGATTAATTTATCTCAGATCCTTATTGTATGCCTGATGAGGATAAACAGCTGTACCTGAGAGTGAATATGGGCACCTACTTCCCTTTAAGAGGTTTAAGCACCTTTAAAGCTATGATTATCCCTGGGGTGGGTGGGAGTCGGGGAGTGAGGGAGGAAAAGAAGACTTACTAAAAGTTGGCTGCTACACAGTGTGCTGTCCTGTGCTTTTAAGGTACAGGCTTACCAATTTCCTGGGTGATTCACACAGCTCTTGGTTTTGATAGAAGGGACCTTTTAAATTGTCCCTTTGACCTGTTACTTGCCTTTACTTGGCTTTTCAGAAGGGACTACACCCAGGAAGCCACAGGAGCTACATGTGTAGCACCGACTTTCGATGCTGCACAGTTAGCCCCAGTACCTTAAAGATAAGCAAGGTTTTTCCACATCTATCTTTAAGGCGCAGAGCACTAATCGTGTAGTATCAAAAATCAGTGCTTAGTAAACATATCCCTTAGATTGTAAGCTCTCTGGGGACAGGGACATGCCTACGTTATCTGAATGTAACTTGCTTTGAACTACTACTGGAAAGGCTTGAGC
Source organism: Ichthyophis bannanicus (assembly GCA_033557465.1). Taxonomy (NCBI): domain Eukaryota; kingdom Metazoa; phylum Chordata; class Amphibia; order Gymnophiona; family Ichthyophiidae; genus Ichthyophis; species Ichthyophis bannanicus. The sequence continues at coordinate 649,807,758 of CM066032.1, forward strand.
TAAATATTAGTGCTGTTAGATATTTTAGCATCTTGTTTTTCACAATGTCAGTCATATAAATTTAAAAACCAACAGCCTAAAGCACTTAATACCTCTGATGTATATTCTTCAATTGTACAAAACCTTGGCAAATGGCAAATCAGGCATGAGGAACACAGTTTCATCTCTAATTTTAAACTTGTCAAAAAATAGCTATTTTCAGCTTGAAAAATTGATCTGAGGATTTCAATGACTGAACTTGGTGAGAAAGTATTGTAACCTTTCCATCTGGATATGAAGGTTTCATGAATTAAATCTGTGCTGTACCTCTTGTTCAAACAATAATATGAGCAATGTTATCTTGTGTGCTTGTGCAGTATAACTTTGGGACACCTACAAACACAATGGGCCCCTTCCACTGTGACTTACAGCAGCTCAAGCTGTCTGCCATGCAGCCCATAGGAATAAAATGGGACATGCACTAGATAACTGGGGCTAAGTGTTAGTAAAAGGGCCCCAATGTTTCTGCATTAGGGGCACACCGGAGTAGATATGAGGAATCTCAAGTTGCTACAGCATCCTCTTGGGGGAATGGCACCTTGGTATAGTCCTAATTCTATTATAGCTAGTGTAAGAGAACCGCACTATCTGCTCTCTATATTACAAAGGAGGAACATTCTGGAGTCCCAGTTTCTAAGAAAGCCTCTGGACACCGGACTGGCGCAAGGACTGGAGGCGCCCAGGCAAGTCCTCTATCCTGCTGCCCTGCCCTCATTGCCACCACTGCCACCCCTCTCTGGGACTGTACCAACAGTTGTGCAAGCGGTGCAACCACACAGGGTGCAAGTACAGAAAGGGCTCTGATATCATCATTGGGCTTCCAGGAAGCTCAATGTAGCTGGGGTACAGGAAGGCGCCAGATTTGTTAGTCACACAGGGTGCATTTTTAGCTTGGTACGGTCCTGGTCAGGACCTATTCTTTTGCTTTGACTGCAGCTGCTCTTTGTCTACCTTCAGCAGCTACTGTCCTAGGTGACCACCTAGGCTTCCTAATAGTTAAGCCAGTCCTATCTAGGAAGCTTTTCTTGACATATGCCTGTAAAGCCATTACCCAAGGTCTTCTTTCACAAGAATGCAGGGTGTAAAGGAGAATATGACAGTGCCCACCAGTTGGAGCCCAGCACAGCCTGGGAGCTGCCATCTATGTGACTCACCCATCCACTAAGTTCCCTGCACCAAGAGAGCACACAGACAAGGGAGTGTCTGTAGAAGAGAAACAAAGGAGTTGGTGTACCAGAAGAATGGTAACCACCCCAATATCTGTTAGGAGAAAAGAGACTGTGGGGTATGTTTACTAAACTGTCTTAACGTGCGCCCGGCGATAGTGTGCAGGCTGCCATAAAAGGAGTGGGCGTTTCAGTCTTAAAGTAGCAAAACGGGATTATCGCGCGATAACGCGCGCTGCTGCGCACATTATCGGGCGAAGCGCCGCTAAGCGCGTTAACACGCGGTAATCTTAAGTAGGCGCCCAGACATGCAAACATAGAAACAGAGGTGTAGCACAATTTTTAATACACTGACTGATGATAAAGGGGTCATGAGTTTGATCCCCCAGTGTGCCTAATGCATAAGGCTGGCTGAAGCATCAGCTTTGACATGTAAGTATTGTTTTGTGAGGCATTTTATTTGTATTTTAATTATTGCTGCCAGCAAACACACCCTCACGTGCCATAACCTAAGGTGCCGCATAAGGCACCCTATAAGGCACTCCATAGGGCACATTATAAAGTGCACTGTCCGCCACGGCACCCTATAATGTCCCCTATAGGGCACCCTATAAGGCGCTCCATAGGACACCTTATAAGGCACCTTATATGGACTGTATAGGGCGCCCTATAAAGCACCTTCTGAGGCACCTTATGGTTACAGTATTCTGAGGGTGTTTTTGCTGGCAGCACTAATGTACATTAAAAATAGACAATGCTTTGGACAGCCCTATCAAATAACCCCACTGTGGGTTTGAACCCATGACCTCTGGCTCCACAGGCAGTGAAGTAACCAGTGGGCTACAGCTGCTAACAAGCCACTGGCTGGCTGCAGAAGGACTGCATGTCACCACTCAAACAGTCTGCTGTGATCACCAGGATAGGGTTAACCCATCCGTACCCATGATGCACTGCACATGCAAATCAGCAGTCTACAGATGATCACAAGATGGGGTATGCACCCCCACAGCACCTCGGCCTGGTAGGGGGAACTGACCGTGTGTGTTACTGGCACAGAGTAGCTACACACCGTCACATTGTGCGGGTACTGTGCTCACCCTGAGGGTGAGGTGGGGTGCCCAGCACCAGGTCCATAGCACCTTCCATAGCATAAATAGGCCATGCTGCAGGTCCCCAGCAGTGCTAGTGTGTGAGATAGGTAGTTCCTGCAGACACACCTTGGATACATCTGTATTTCTCAGTCAGGTTTAGCTGTTATGGACCCATAGGCAGATTATGTACCACCACCCAACCCACCCCACTCTCTTGGGCTGAGGGTGGGAAACAGGGTCTCCCACCAACAGATCCACATTCTACCTCCCTGCAATGGTGGTAGTAGAGGGGACCATCAACCCCAGTCCTGCTGGGGAACAGACACCCTACAGCGCAGTCATTGCAGCTCTGTACACATCAATAAAGCAATAGCAGACAGACATGAGGCCTGGAAATGCTCAGCTGCACCCAACCATTATCTGATATTCTCCTGCAACAAGCCTCCAGCCACTGCACCCTGCAAGGTGTTCCAGCAAGACACATACTAGCTGCAGACAGTCTGCTAGCTAGTCCATAGTGCATGTTCCTGGATGAGATGCCTGCACCCAGAACTGGGATGTCAGCATACACACCAAGCAGATAAGTCGGTGATTGGGCCCCAAAAGAGAACCCATAAATATCACATGAGAGACATACTATATAGCACTATGGGGGAATCTAGCCATGCTGTGGTCACTGCTCAGTCAGGGTGAGAGTGATCTCCCAGCAGGACATGCTGTGGCCACCCTATCTGTGCAGGTGGTGGCTGGGCACTAAAATGTCCCAGCCATTACCCTATGCCCTGTGCAGGTGCATCCTGGCCAGGCCACCCTGTCCGGGCTATACCCATGGTACCTTGCTCCTCATTATGCACATTGGCAGGCCAATACTGGCAACAGTGCTGGCAGTGTGGGCTGTGGAGGGTGTTTGCAGCCACCACACACTGGATAGACAGACACACACTCCCACACCTATGCCAGCATTGTACAACTATAGAGGTGTTTGGCAGCCCTGGCCACCGCTCCAGTCCTAGGCACAGTGCAGGCATGGCTATGGTACGCAATACTGTTGGGGCACTCCCCAGGGTGGTAAACACTGTCAGACACAAGACCTGTAGCACACTCCACAGACATCAGAAAGGTTGCCATGATGCAGCTCAATCAGAAAATTGTACTTAACTTCGGAATTGCTATCTGCCAGTAATCATAGCAACCTTTTGATAGCTGTGTACCGTATTCCCAGGTTTAGGGTGGCATTGCTAAGGTATACAAGTGCTAGTATTGGGAGATGCACGCAGGGCCCAATGTCCTGCCTCTCCAGGAGGCATTGGATAATGGAGCCTGTGGGTGTGGGTGTGTCTGCCCCTGTTGGCTGCTGCTTTACGGCAGAGGTTCCCAACTCCAGTCCTGGTGTGCCAAACACTGTTCGGGTTTTCATGCTGTCCCACATGAATATGCATGAGATACATCTGCATACCATGGGGGCGGCGCATAGAAATGCAGCACAGGCATCTTTATTAGAGGCAGCATGGAACCGGAATGGTGTTTGGCCCTCCAGGACTGCATTTGGGAGACTCTGCTCTAGGTAATGCGCCTGTTTATGGTGTCTGTGCTCTGTAAGGTAAAATGTAGGTGTTTTGGGCATGTTTACGTCATCTGGAATAAAGGTTCTGTCTGTCTTAGCACGTTTTAGTAGTGGGTAAAATATGGGGACTGGGTTGGCAGGAACCACAGCTGGGACTTGAACCTGTGACCTTCTGCCTCTGAACACACTGGTTGTGTGCACTGCACCACCGTGTTGCCACAGAGACAGTGCATTCCCTGGTGATACCACGACTGTTCATCAGGGCATGTCGGTTGCAGTGCATGGCACCCACCTACACAGGGCTAGGCCATGGTCTGCCCTGGGCAGCTACCACTGCCCCCCTCTACCACTAGTACCCCTCTGCCACCATGCTGACATGCCCTTCAGCTGGTGGTGCTGGTGGTGCGCAGTCTCAGGCCATCCAGTGTGCAGGTAGGCAGCTGCCTATGGTGCGTGTTCTGGGGTAGGGGTGCCTGCATAGACGTCCACGCGTCCGTCCCCCCAACACCACCTGCCAATGGTCTGTGCCCTTGGAGGTTCCTGCTGGGTACTATCCCCTGTGACACTGTGATAAACACACTTGTGCCCATGTTGGGCCCTCATCAGTTGCTGTCTGGCTGCTGTACAGTTTCAGCATTCCTAAGTGCTACCTAGGCATCTGCCTAGTCCACACTGTACCCCAGCTGCACCACAGCATGTGCCGCCTGCAGCCCTCTGTATCCCATTTTCAAGCATCTGTCCAGTTGGCCGTTCCGACATGCCCGCCCTGCTGTTGCTGCACATGTGCACGCCATAGGAAACCTGTCCGATGGAGAGGAAAACCCTGCACAGCGCAATTTCACTGTGGGCTCATTCACCTTGTATGGGGACGGAGCATGGACCCTTCCAGAATTCATATCCTTTTTTTGGTGCTTTCTTGGGAGTATTTTTTGATGTTTCCCATTGAGATCACTATTGACCAGCTTGGTTATTTTATTTTTCCATTTTCTTCTGTTCATTTTCACTGTTTATTTGCCCTTTTGTTCCGTGCACATTTATCACACTTATCACTTTTTTGTAGGTTTCCCTGGTTTTGGTGTACATTGCTGACAGAAATGTTTTCTCTTCCCTTTAAATCAGCTCTAACGCCAGGGTTTCACTGGCGTTAGTTTTCAGCCTCGGATGTCACAGCATTAGTGTGCGGGGACCCTCTCCCCTCCCACTCTCCACCCATTGACCCCTTCTCTCCGCCCCTGGGGAGCCTTCCTCCGCCCTCCGGGAGTCTTTCTCCGCCTTCAGCGCTCGTTTGCGCCGCTGTGCACGTTATCGCACGCTAAGGTACCTCTGCGCCCGATAAAGCACCATTATCACGCGATAAGGTACCTTATCGCGTGATAACGTCACAGAGTGCACATTAAGACGGTTTAGTAAACATACCCCTGTATCTCAAAGCAGTAGGAAGGAACCTGACCCCCAAGTGCATCCCTGTCCTACCATCTTCCACCCAAACTACACCTCTAGGAATGCTTTCATGAGGATATTATAAAGGTAGGCGTAATTTTACACCTCATCAACTTGTTATGTGCATATAGCTGCATAATTTGACATTTTCCATGTGTAAAAGATGCTTTACGCACCAAAAATGCTTCATAAAATTATCCTGTAATGTATACATATTTAATTTAATTTAATTTTTATACTTCTTCACTTTTCTAGACAAAAAAGAATGAGGTTAATAACAGTAATCCTAAGTACAAAATATAGTTATAAGAATGAAAGTAAATAACAATAAAAACAAAGTTTAGCAGCGCTAGCCACTGGATGAGTTTCAGCACTAGTGCTTAACTTTATCCTTATTCGGCAGTCCTGTCTGTTTATATGGTGCTGATGAATAGACACAGAAGAGCCACAGCAACACTGTGTGGCACATGAAGCCCGACTTTTGCATCAGTCTTCTTGGTAGGAAAAGTGATGTCCAAGATGAGGCATTTACAATTCAAGGTATATTTTACAAAAGGCTGACTTAGGCTTTTATAAATACCTATAAAGGCGCAGAAAACCCCATGGATTTGGCAACCCATGCCATGGGAACAGCCATTTTGCAAAATCCATGGTCAAAAGAAAAGCGGCATCATGTAGGATATTTAACATGTAAATAGTGGCACTTACATGTGTAAGCAGCTGATTTTGCAACCCACACATGTGAATACTGCCATTTACATTTGTAAATGCCGAATTTCACAGAGTAGCCATACAAAGGGCGCGAAGCGTCAAAACTCTAATTTTCAACTTTCTGAGGTGGTTTCAAACACCAGAATAGTAACCACTCCTCCAACCACTTAGTCGAAATGAGCAACTAGCTGGCACTTATGTATGACCGAGAGTAAATGTGAATGCCCGATGTACTGCCATTGCATTATAGAAAACACACACATGCTTTTCAGGCCTGCCCAAACCATTCTTAGAACATGCCCCCTTCAAAATTGTGAGTGCTATGGATATAGACATGTAAGTAGAGGTTTTTCTAAAATTGCTACCTAGGCAAATTCCATGTAACCGCTCTAGAATGACCTCCGTAATTTATCTGCTTAGTGACCAACAATCACCATGTGGCAGGTAAATTAATAAACTGGAACCTAGTGTACATGCGTCTCAGTACACTTATTTTATACCTATTTTATAAAATCAAGTATGCGCATTGCGCATACTTGACTTCATAAAAGAAAGTATTAGCGCAAAAATACACATGCATGTTTATGTGCGATCGCTTACATCAACCCCAGAGCTGGTGGCAAGAATCACACCTACTTTTGCAAGTCTGTGCATAAAGTAAGGAACTTTACCATCTAAATGTATCACCCACGCTCTGCCCAAACTCCACCCCACACATATCCACAGTGAATGTATGTGCCACAAAATTTACAGACATGCTTTAACACCAGATGCAACCTTATAAGAGGCCACCTACAGGTATAAACTGTCATTTACATGTGCAATTGCTAAAATTCCCCTTTTAGGCACCTAATTTCACACATAAAAGAGGCGCCTCAGCATTAAATTACCCCATAAATGTGTAAGTGCCAACCCCACCCTAGTGCTAGTTCCCCTTTTCTATACATAAAACATCTGGTCATTTAACTAGTAGTGACCCCATTTTTTAATATAGAAACACCAAAGTTGATGAATAAATGAGTTATGTGCTCACTACCCACCAGCAAAAACATAATTAATTTTGAATTATCAGCCCAGTAAAACACAGCCTATACAATAATATGGTCAACAATTTGGGCTGCAAAAACTCAAGGGAGCAGTACAGTATAGGAGGCGAAGCAGTGCAGTGCACAAAAGAGCAGGACTGGAGGATGATCATATTCAATGATCTTAAAAAGCCAAACAGGTAGAAAAGGCAACAGCAAAAGTTAGAAGGATGCTTGGGTGCACAGGGAGAGGATTGGCCAGCAGGAATGGCCTCTGTGGAGGAGTACCCTAATGGTTAGAACATTGGCTTGGTAACCAAGAGACCAGAGTTTGATTTCCACTAGAAATCCTTGTAACCTTGAGCAAATGACTTAACCCTCCATTGCCTTGGAAGAAAGGCCTGACAATCTACCTCTGGCCATCTGCCAAGAAAACACAGGAGCTGTTGGGTCACCAGGAGTCAGCACTGACTTGAAGGCTTGCATTGCAGTGCCTCTGTATAAGTCTCTAGTGATACCTAATTTGGAGTGCTGTGTACAGTTCTGGGGAATACAAACAGGATAGCGTTGGTTCAGAGGGCTACTACCAAAGTAGTCAGTGGTTGTCATCATAAGGAATAGACATACAAGTCTCAATATATATACTTTGGAGGAGAGGTGTGATATGATATACATGTGAACATCTCTGTGTTATAAATGCACCGGAGGTGGCCCTCTTCTAGTTGAAAGAAAGCTCTGAAACGAGCTGTTAGGTGGCTTGGGCAGTGTACCAGTTTTTTATCAGATAGAGAACAGCATATTTTTCTTCCCAGGTAAAAACTAGCAAGTGGAGTGCCACAGGGATCCACTCAATCATCAGTTATGTTCATCATCTATTTGGTTCTTACTGTTCTTGTTACCACAACTAGGAATAGAAGTTAGGCTATACGTTGATGACATTTTAATAGTTGCACAATTTTCTACGGCTGTAGGCTTCTCATCATTGAAATTGCTGCACAACTTTCAGCAAATCATTGATTGGATGACATCAAATTAACTTTTAATTAATTTCAATAAAACAAAAGCCTTAGTTTTTGAGTATATGAGCAATATTGTTCCTACATCCATTATGCTGAATGGCCATGAGATTCTGATATGAGAGAAGATTTGGTACTTAGATGCGCTGCTTGACTCACAATTTTCACTTCTCCCACAAATAGCTAATACTGTACAGTACAAAATGTGTTTTCTAAGTTACTGCTTGTTCGCTGGTTAAGAGCCTTTGTGGAGTCTTTAGACTTTAGACTGGTTCAGATATTGGTTTTACATTATTTAGTCTATTGCAATATGACATATATATATAGGTTTGCCGCAGTGTGCTATTAAACCTTTACAACATGCACAGAATGCAGCCATCAGAATGATTTCTAACCTAAGGAAATATGAGCATATCACACCAATGCTCACTGAACTGCACTGGCTCCCCATTGTATATTGCTCTTAATTTGAGTCTATATGCATAACATTTATGATGTTGTTTTTGTCTGCTTTGAATGAATTATGATCTCTTTTGACTCCATATATGCCTCTTTGAGCTCTTCAGTCAGTTCACAAGATTTATTAAACTTGCCTTGTGTAGCAGTAGCACGTAACGAGACCACTCAGTCTCATATTTTCTTGGTGATAGCACCAAAACTGTGGAATTCTCTACCCCTTCCTATACGGTCCATTAGAGCCTATTTAGACATTTTAAGGGGGTCAAGTCCTATTTTTTTCAGCTTGCCTGCAGACCGTGAGTCCCTCTTGTGTAAAACCTCTGCATGGCATGATATATTGTTCTATTCTGTGGTTTCATGCACCAAATCATTTTGATTGTAAGACATTTTACATAAGAAAAAAAAACATAAGATATGCCATACTGGGTCAGACCAAGGTCCATCAAGCCCAGTATTCTGTTTCCAACAGTGGCCAATCTAGGTCATATGTACCTAGCAGTTTCCCCAAGAGACACAAGTTCCACAATGCTTGTACTGGGTCAAGCATTGATATCTTCGGTCACTTCTTAATAATGGTTTATGGACCTTTCCTCCAGGAACTTGTCCAAACCTTTTTTAAACCAGCTACACTAACAGCCTTTACTACATCCTCCGGTAACAAATTCCAGAGTTTGATTACACGTTGAGTGAAAAAATATTTTCTTTTATTAGTCTTAAATAGTTTACCCTGTAGCTTCATTGCATGTCCCCTAGTCTTTCTATATTCTGATAACGTAAACAATCGATCTACGTTTACCCATTCCACTCTACTCTCTTGTAATCTACTTATAGAGGCTTTTCCTGTCTCATGTGATATGATAATATTAAGTATGTACTACTATCGAACCGCCTAGAAGCATTCTAATAAATGAGTAAGAAATACAATAAACAATTTTAAAAACTAATAATAATAAAAATGAAGATGAAAGGAACAAGACTCAAGAGTAATCTAAGGAAATATTCCTTTATGGAGAGGGTGATAGATGCAAGGGACAGCCTTCCAGTGGAAGAAGTGGAGACGAGAAGTGTATGGGACAAGTACCAATGATCTCTGAGATAGAGGAAGGGATAGTAGAACTTAATAGTTTTTATGGATGGGCAGAATGGATAGGCCATATGTGGGTCAATATTTAAAAAGCACTTAAACATTCAGCATTATGCTGAATGTCTAAGTGCTGTGTCTTTTTAAAATACAGCAGCATTCTACATATAGCAGATATCAATATAACACTACATAAAGTGGAGAGGGCAGGGTTGAGGCATTCCAGAGATGGGGCCACAAATTATATGTATAGGCACCGATATTTGGCCCCTATACATTTAGAGGTACATTCCAATCAGGCCATCCAGCCCCCTGTGCGGCCAATCCGATTCGGGATGCCTAGAGGTAGACCGGAATTAGATCCTGCAGGGGCTAGATGTGCCCATGGGATCTGAATCGGGTCTACAGTCTGGATGTGCAGGCCGGACCCCGATTCTGATCAGCCTGCATGCCCAGCCACATGCCCAGCTACCTCAGTTAGGCACCTGAATAACCTCCATAGCGTATCAGCCCGATATTCAGCAGTGGTAGCTAGCGTGATTACAGTGGCTAGCTGCCGCTGCTGAACACTAAACCCAGATATTCAATGCTGGGGCCATATCTGCTCACTGACATTGAATATTCGGGTTCACTGCTAAAGCAGGAAGCTAACCGGTCAGTGGCAATATTCAGCTGCTGCCCAATTAGCTTTGGCAGCGAAAGTTAGGACAGCCTTTTCTATGCCTAACTTTTGCCCCTAAGGGATAACCAGTTAGCAACTGAATATTGCCGCTGACAGTTTATCCCCAAGTGTGGCCCTCGGAAAATCCCGATGTTAACTAGTTAGCATCAGGGCATGTAGTAGCGGTACCCGTGGATATTCAGTGTCGCTAACCGTGTTAATGCCACTAAATATCCCACTTAGCAGCATTTACATGGTTTGCAGGTCCGCAAACCGTGTAAATGCCTTTGAATATCAGGCTCTATGGGCCCGACATTGGGATAGGCAGGCTATGTGCCACGACATTGCATAGCCTGCCCATCAATCCCTTAACCCAGATTTTCACTTCCACGCTGGCGGGAGTGAAAATGCAGGTTAGCCTGGATGCCCCGGCAGCCACAGAGGCTATACAGGTAGCAGCAATTTTCAATGCTATTTGCATAGCCTCTGAGTCTTAAAAATAGGTGAGGAAAAACCTCGCCTATCTTTAAGGCAAAGAGAGCTACGTAGATAGTATCGAAAATCACTGCTACCCATGTAGCCCCTTCCTCCGCCCCCGCTCCGCCCCGCCCCGGAACACCCCTAACATGCCTCGATGCTATGCGGATAGCATCTGGGCGCATTAGGGACTTAGCCGGGATTTTCAAGGGGCACTACCCATGTAGGTGCCCTTCGAAAATCCTGGATAAGGCCTTTACATAAGTAACTAAGGAAATTACCCATGTAAAGGCCTTCAAATATCGGGCCCTATATGTTTAGCTCGGATGTGCCAAAACCAGGTATAACCTATCCTTGCCGCCTTGCTGAACAGACTAGATGGACCATACTGGTCTTTATCTACCATCATATACTATGTTACTATGTAACTTGAGCTGTCTGAGCTAAATGTAAAACTTATACGTTTAAGCCCCGATACCCAGATATTCTACGTTTACACATACAGTATGTATACTTATACATAGCATTTGTATATTCAGCAGCACTAGCTATAGGTATTGTGCTGTTAAATATAGGAACAATTTGAAATGTCTAAATTAGGCATTTTAAATTATTCTCCAGACATTTTAAAGAAAAGTGGCCCCTTGGTTCTATTTACCATCATTTTCTATTTCTCTGTTTTGCTGAATAACACGGACCAGCACCATGCAAGGCCTTATAAGCTAATATTAAAGTCTGAAGACAAGCACACTGTTCGGTTAGGAGTCAATGTAAAGATACTGTATCTTGGTGCCTTATGTTCTGGACCTGGCACTTGCCATATTTGCTTCTCTTCCTCCTATGACCGCCCCTCAACATCAGCCCTGTCCTTTCAATACCATTTTTGGATTTCAAACACTCAGTACCCCTGAAATGAAGGGGATTTGTTGGGGTGGATGCAATTTATCAAATTATGGGGTATGTTTACTAAACTGCGTTAGTGCAATTCGCGTTAGGAGCCGCGGTAGTGACAGAACCCCCAAATAAGGACATGGGCGGTACATCGTCACCACTAACACGCGTTCAAAAAATTAGCGAGCGTTACCGGGCGCCGTGGCGCGTTACTGCGCGTTAATCGTAAGAAGACGTACAGACACAAAGCACTGAAACAGAGCTGTAGCACAATGGTTACGGTACTGACCGCTGTTACAGGCAGCATGGGTTTGAGTCCCCAGTGTGCCTAACGCAGAAGGCTGTCCCAGGCATCACCCTGTACATTACAGAGGGAATGAGGAGGCATGTTTTTCGTTACGTTGAGTATTGGTGTCAGAAACACACCCTTGGAGTGTGCCTAGCCACGTACGTTGGTGCGTGCGAGGCTGCGTGCGTAGCCCCGTGCGTGGCTGCGCGCGTACAATCGTGCGTGGGTACGTGTGTTTTTACGTGCGTGGGTACGTGTGTTTTTACCAGTGTGGGCATCTTATATTACAGACTCTGTAGGGTGTCTTGCACCTATGCATTATGCTAGCAGATGTACGTGTGATGGCCTATGGTTTATCAGAGCCTGTGAGCAGGTGCTGGAGTTTCACAGGGTTGGATTGTGCCAGTCACACCCATGATGCACTGCACATGCAAATCAGCTGTCCACAGATACACACCATGGGGAATGCACCCCCACAGCACCTCGGCCTGGTAGGGGGAACTGACCATGTGCACCCCCACAGCACCTCGGCTTGATAGGGGGTACTGACCGTGTGTTGTACTGGCACAGAGTAGCTACACACCGTCACATTGTGCGGGTACTGTGCTCACCCTGAGGGTGCAGTGAGGCGCCCAGCACTAGGTCCAAAGCAGTGTTACTGTGTGAGATAGGTAGTTTCTGCAGGACCACCTTGGACATCTCTGTCTGTTTCAGTCAGGTGTAGCCCCCATGCACCACCACCCCCCCCTCCCCCAGGGCTGAGGGTGGCAAACAGGGTCTCCCATCAAAAGATCCACAGTCTACCTCCCTGCAAAGGTGGCAGTAGAGGGGAACATTAACCCTAGTCCTGCTGAGGAACAGACACCCCACAGGGCAGTCAATGCAGCCCTGTACACAGCCATAACACAATAGCAAACAGACATTAGGCCTGGATATGGTATGCTGCACCCCACCACTATCTGATATTCCCCTGGTGCAAGCCATCAGCCACTGCACCCTGCAAGCCACTCCATCACAACACCTACCAGCTGCAAACAGTCTGCTAGTGTCCAGTGGAGATGCCTGCACCCAGAACTGGAATGTCAGCATACACAGCAAGCAGATACATCAGTGACTGGGCCCCAAAAGGAAACCCATATTTATCACATGAGAGAAATACTAGATAGCACCATGGGAGTGCCTAGCCATGCTGTGGTCACTGCACAGTCAGGGTGAGAGTGATCTCTCAGCAGGATATACTGAGGTCACCCTGTCTGTGTAGGTGGTGGCCGGGCACTACAATGTGCCTGTCACTGCCCTATGCCCTGTGCAGATGCACCCTGGCCAGGCCACCCTGTCCGGCCTATACCCATGGTACCTTGCTCCTCATTATGCACATTGGCAGCCCAATACTGGCAACATTGCTGGCAGTGTGGACTGTGGAAGGTGTTTGCAGCCACCACACACTGGATAGACAGACAGCCACCCCCACACCTATGCCAGCATTGTGCTACTATAGAGGTGGTCAGCAGCCATACCCACCACACCAGTCATGGGCATAGTACAGGCATGGATATGGTACACAAGGCTGTTGGGGGGTCACTCCCCAGGGTGGTGAACACTGTCAGAGACCAGACCTGCAGCACACACCGCAGACATCAGAATGATTGCTATGGTGGAGCTCAATGAGCAAAATGTGCTTAACGTAGGAATTGATATCTGCCAGTTATCATAGGGAACATTTGATAGCTCTGTACCATATACCCAGGTGTAGGGTGGCATTGCTAAGGTATGCAACTGCTAGTATTGGGAGATACAGGCAGGGCCCAATGTCTTGCCTCTCCAGGAGGCATTGGCCAATGGGGCCTGTGGGTGGGTGTGTGGCCCTGTTGGCTGCTGCTTTATGGCAGAGTTCCCCAACTCCAGTCCTGGTGTTCCAAACACTGTTCGGGTTTTCATGCTGTCTCTCATAAATATGCATGAGCTACATCTGCATACCATGGGGGTGGTGCATAGCTATGCAGCACAGGCATCTTTATTAGAGGCAGCATGAAGCCGGAATGGTGTGGGGCCCTCCAGGACTGCATTTGCGGGACTCTGCTTTAGGTAATGTGCCTGTTTGTGGTGTCTGTGTTTGGTGTAGTAAAATATAGGCCATGCGTATGTTCTCTGCAATAAAGGAGTGTCTTTACTATCACTGTTTAGTGGTGGGTAAAACTATGGGGACTGGGTTGGCAGGAGCCCCAGCTGGGATTTGAACCTGTGACCCTCTGGTCTTAAAGGCACTGGCTGTGTCTGTTGCACCACACTGTGGCCACAGAGACAGTGCAGTCCCTGGAGTTAGTTAAACCGGCCTGACGAGTCAGAAACCCTGCTCTGCAACAGGTTTACTGTGGCCTCATTTACCTTGTATGCAGACAAAGGTGCACATAAACCTCAGAAAAGACCTCAGAAAAGGGGCACACACCCATAACCAAGCTGGGCAACAATGATATCATTGGGCAACATTACACAACACTCCCAGGACAGCTCCATTACAATGAAATGATCTTTGAAAGGGTCTGCGGAGCGTAGACCCTTCCACACATCATTTCTTTTTATTTGGTGCTTTCCAGGGAGTGTTGTTCCTTGTTGCCCATTGCTATCACTGTTGCCCAGCTGAATTATGCTTTTTAAAATGTTTCTTGTGGTCATTTTTAACGTTTTATGTGAAATTTTGTTCTGTGCACATGTATCACACTGCTCACGTTTTGTGGGTTTCCCCGGTTTTTCTGTACATTGCTGACGGAAATGGTTTCTCTTCCCTTTAAATGCCTTAAATGACAGGTTTTCATTCGCGTTGGAATTGAGCTCAGGAATTCAGTGCGTTAGTGTGAGGGGAGCCTCTCCCCGCCCCTCTCCGCCCATTGACCCCTTCTCTCCGCCCACTCTCCACCTTCTGCGCTGTTTTAACGCGCCGCGGAGGTTTACGATCGTTAACTGCGGTTAACACGCGTTTAACGATCGTTAGCATGTCAGAACGCGCGTTCGGACATGCTAACGATCGTTAAACATACTTTACGCGCGTTAATCACGATTACCGCACTTTAGTAAACATCCCCCTATATTTTACCTTTCAAAATCATTATAAGGTGGATATCAACATGATAAAAAAAATCACACCCTAAAATATGCACAGAAAATAAAAATATCAAAACACCATTCACATATAATATAAACCAAAATTACTATTCTATATTCTGTACTTTTATCTGTATACATCTACTTACTACTACACAGCATTCACAGCACTGTATAGATACATGTAAGGGACAGTGCCTGCTCATCAGAGTTTACAGTATAGGAAAGACACACAACACAACTAGGGACTAGAATGTATCTAGGGGAATGGTAAGGAAACTCATAGCAGGTGACAAAAGACTGAGGGGATCAGGATCTGAAAGCAGTCTCAAAGAGGTAAGTTTTTGGTCTGGATTTGAACAGGGCCAGAGACAGAGCTTGACATACTGACTCAGGTAGTTTTTTCCAGGCATAAGGAGCAGCAAGGTGGAAAGATTGAAGTCTGGAATTGACAATGGAAGAGAAGGGCACAGTTAGAAGGGATCTGCCAGAAGCTCAGAGTTCCCGAGGAGCGGTATAGGGAGAGATAAGAGAGGAAACGTAGTGAGGAGAAGCCAAATGAAGGCACTTATAGGTCAGTAGCAGAAGTTTGAATGGAATGCGGAAATGAATAGGGAGCCAATGAGGTGAACTGAGAAGAGGGGTGATGTGAATATAGTGACACTGTAGGAAGATTAGCTGTGAAACTGAGTTTTGAACAGATTTAAATGGGAAGAGATGATTCAGAGGAAGACCAGCAAGGAGGAGGTTGCAAAAGTCTAGATGGGAAGTGACTAGAGAATAGATAAGAGTCTTAGTAGTGTGTTCATAAAGGAAGGGACAAGTTTTGCTGATGTTATAGAGAAAGAAATGACAGGTTTTAGCTATCTGTTGGATGTGTGTCCAGAAGTAGAGGGAGGAGTCAAAGATGACCCCAAGGTTACGAGCTAAGGAAACAGGGAGGAATAGAGTGTTATCCACAGAAATAGAGAAAGGAGTAAGGGGAGAGGTGGGTTTAGGGGGAAAGATACATAGAAACATAGAAACATGACGACAGAAAAAGACCACATGGCCTATCTAGTCTGTCCTTCCATAACAACTACAACAGTCCCCTTTTTACCTTTAGAGATCCTCTGTGTTGGTCCCATGCTTTTTTGAATTCATTTACTGTCCTCATCTCTACCACCTCCACTGGGAGACGATTCCACGGATCCACTACTCTTTCCGTAAAGAAATATTTCTGCATATCACTCCTGAATCTATCTCCCTTCACCCTCATCCCATGTCCCCTTGTAGCAGAACTTGCTTTCAATTGAAAGAGGCTCTCTCCCTGAACATTTATGCCACGGAGGTATTTAAACATCTCAATCATATCACCTCTATCCCGCCTTTCCTCTAAGGTGTACATATTAAGATCCTTCAGTCTGTCCTCATATGCTTTATAATGAAGACCACTAATCATTTTAGTAGCCACCCTCTGCACCGACTCCATCCTGCTCACATCCTTTTGAAGGTGCGGTCTCCAGAATTGCACACTACAAGTATACTCCAAATGAGGTCGCACCAAAAACTTATACAGAGGCATTATCACCTCCTTTTTTCTGCTAGCCATTCCTCTCCGTATGCACCCAAGCATCCTTCTAGCTTTTGCCGTCGCCTTTTCTACCTGTTTAGCTACTTTAAGATCATCAGACACAACCACGCCTAGGTCCCGCTCTTCTTTAGTGGAAAAAGTACTTCACCCCCTATACTATATTGCTCCCTTGGATTGCTGCAGCCCAAATGTATGACCTTACATTTTTTAACATTAAATCCCAGCTGCCAAATTCTAGACCATTCTTCAAGCTTAGCTAAATCCCTACTCATGTTATCTACCCCTTCCTGGGTGTCTACTCTATTGCAGATTTTGGTATCATCCGCAAAGAGGCAAACCTAACCTGAAAGCCCTTCCGCTATATCACTAACAAAGATGTTAAAAAGAATCGGACCAAGGACAGATCCCTGGGGCACACCACTGATAACATCCTTCTCCTCAGAGTGAGCTCCATTTACTTGTACTCTTTATCGCCTCCCACCCAACCAATTTCTAACCCAAGCAGTAACTTTAGGGTCCATCCCTAGGGTGCTCAGTTTGTTTATAAGTCGCCTGTGAGGAACAGTGTCAAAGGCTTTACTGAAATCTAAATACACCACATCTAGGGCTCTCCCTCGGTCCAACTCCCTGGTCACCCAGTCAAAGAAATCAATCAGATTTGTCTGACAAGACCTGCCTCTGGTGAATCCATGCTGCCTCGGATCCTGTAATCCGCTGGACTCAAGAAACCTCACTATTTTCTCTTTCAGCAGTGTTTCCAATAATTTACTCACCACCGAGGTTAAACTAACCGGCCTGTAGTTTTCATAAGAACATAAGATATGTCATACTGGGTCAGACCAAGGTCCATCAAGCCCAGTATTCTGTTTCCAACAGTGGCCAATCTAGGTCATACATACCTAGCAGTTTCCCCAAGGGACACAGGTTCCACAATGCTTGTATTGGTTCAAGCATTGATATCCTGGGTCCCTTCTTAATAATGGTTTATGGACCTTTCCTCCAGGAGCTTGTCCAAACCTTTTTTAAACCCAGCTACACTAACAGCCTTTACTACATCCTCCGGTAACAAATTCCAGAGTTTGATTACACGTTGAGTGAAAAAAAATTTTCTTTTATTAGTCTTAAATAGTTTACCCTGTAGCTTCATTGCATGTCCCCTAGTCTTCTGGTTCATATTCTGATAACGTAAACAATCGATCTACGTTTACCCGTTCTGCTCCGTTCATTAATTTATAGACTTCTATCATATCTCCCCTCAGCCGTCTCTTTTCCAGGTTAAAGAGCCCCAACCTTTTTAGCCTTTCTTCATAGGAGTATCCTTCCATCCCCTTTACCATTTTGGTGGCTCTTCTCTGAAACTTTTCTAAAATCGCTATATCCTTTTTAAGATACGGTGACCAGAATTGCACACAATATTCAAGGTGCGGTCTCACCATGGAACGATATAGAGGCATTATAATATCTTTTGTTTTATTTTCCATTCCTTTCCTTATCATACCTAGCATTCTATTTGCTCTCTTGGCCGCCGCTGCACACTGGGCCGAGGGTTTTAACATGGTATCCACAATGATGCCTAAATCTTTTTCCTAGGTGGTGGTTCCTAATGTGGAACCTTGCATCGTGTAACCATAGTTTGGGTTGTTCTTCCCTAGGTGCATAACCTTGCACTTGTCCACATTAAATTTCATCTGCCATTTTGATGCCCAGTCTTCCAATTTATCAAGATCCTCTTGCAATTTTCCACAATCCTCTTGGTTTTTAACAACTTTAAATAGTTTTGTGTCATCTGCAAATTTGATAACCTCACTCGTTATTCCACTTTCCAGGTCATTTATGAATATGTCAAAAAGCAGCGGACCCAGCACAGATACCTGGGGTACACCACTATTCACCTTTCTCCATTGGGAAAATTGGCCATTTAGCCCTACCCTCTGCTTTCTATCTTTTAACCAGTTCCTGATCCACAATAGTACACTGCCTCCTATCCCATGACTCTTTAGTTTTGCCAAAAGTCTCTGATGAGGGACCTTGTCAAAGGCTTTCTGAAAGTCCAGATACACAATATCAACCGACTCACCTTTGTCCACCTGATTATTCACTCCTTCAAAAAAACATAACAGATTAGTAAGACAAGATCTTCCTTGTCTAAAGCCATGTTGGCTGTCTCCCATTAGGTCATGACTATCTACATGCTTAGTAATTTTATTCTTTATGATGGTTTCAACCACATCCTTACTTCCGCTTTTGTGTAAAGGCACCACATGAGCCTCTCTCCAGTCCTTTGGCACCACTCCCGACTCCAACGAGGCATTGAAAAGGTCAGTCAGTGGAGCTGCTAGAACGTCCCCAAGTTCCCTCAGTATTCTCGGGTGTATCCCATCCGGTCCCATCGCTTTGTCTACTCTAAGTTGAGATAGTTTTTCACGAACACAGTCTTTTGAAAATTGTTCAAGATGTCCTTTGCTTCTGTTCCTATTTGTGGGTGTTTTCTGAGGTCCTGCTCCTGGTTCTTCATCAGTGAACACAGAACAAAAATATTTGTTAAGCAATTCCGCTTTATCCTTATCAGCTTCTACATATTCCTCCCCTGCACTCTTGAGTCTGACAATACCACTCTTGCCCTTCCTCTTCTCACTAATATATCTGAAAAATGTCTTATCCCCCCATTTTATTGCATTGGCTATTTCCTCCTCCTTTTGAATCTTTGCCTTCTTGACTACTTTGCTAGCTTCTCTAAGTTTTTCCAAATACAGATGCCTGTCTTCCTCTCTCTGTGATCTCTTGTATTTCATGAAGGCCTCCCTCTTTTTCTTCACTTTTTCAGCTACTTCTTTCGAAAACCATAGCGGTCTCCTTTTCCTTTTACCTTTATTTACCATTTTAACAAAAAGGTTGGTTGCCCTTAAAATATCCCCTTTCAGTTTTTCCCACTGTTTTTCTACATCCCTCAGCTGTTCCCATCCAACTAACGACTCCCTGAGGTATTGGCCCTTCTTCGCAAAGTTAGTCTTCCTAAAGTCTAAGATCCTCGCCTTTGAATGGATTCTAACAGCCCTAGTCCTAATACTGAACCACACCATCTGGTGATCACTGGATGCAAAATGATCTCCCACTACAACATCAGAAACACTTTCACCATTGGTAAGCAGTATGGCCCCTTTACGTGTGGGGTCTGTTACCAATTGCCTGAATAGTTCTCCCTGTAGAGAATTCAGGATCTCCTTACTTCTAGATGATACAGCAGCAGGAATGTGCCAATCAACATCTGGCATATTGAAATCTCCTATCAGTAGCACTTCCCCTTTCCTAGCAATAATGCGCATGTCTTCAATTAACTCTCTGTCCACCTCTTCCTCTTGTGAGGGAGGTCTGTATATCACACCAATGTAAATAGATTTCTCTTTCCCTCTTTCTAGTTTAACCCACAATGCCTCCCCTCTCCCTTTTAAGCTCTGTAATTCCAAAGCTTTAATAGTAGTTTTTACATATAGTGCCACTCCTCCTCCCCTACTTCCTACTCTGTCCTTTCTGAATAATGTATAGCCAGGTATAGTTACATCCCAATCATGGTTTTATGTGAACCATGTTTCTGTAACTGCCACTAACTCCAAGTCAGCCACTCCCACCAAAGCTTCAACATCAGGGATCTTATTTCCCCAGCTACGGGCATTTATATACACTGCTTTCCATATGTTACCCCTGTTACCCATTTCCATAAAGTTATTTAATGTATCACCTACCTGGGGGCTTTCACTTACCTGGGTGCTTTCTTCACCCATCCCCAATGAATCTAGTTTAAAGCCCTCTTCAGTAGATTAGCCAGTCTACTACTGAAGACCCGTTGACCTTTCTTGGACAGATGGATGCCATCTCTGCTCTGCAACCCTTGGAACAGCATTCCATGGTCTAGGAAACCAAAACGCTCTCGATG
This sequence comes from Ichthyophis bannanicus, assembly GCA_033557465.1. Lineage (NCBI taxonomy): Eukaryota > Metazoa > Chordata > Amphibia > Gymnophiona > Ichthyophiidae > Ichthyophis > Ichthyophis bannanicus. Next base: position 649,828,271 of record CM066032.1, read on the forward strand.
ACACCATCCACGCAGCCATGCATTCATCTCCAGATTGTGAGCCTCTCTGCCTTGGCCTTTACCCTCAACAGGGAGGATTGAAGAGAACACCACCTGTGCACCTAACTGCTTCACCCTCTGTCCCAGAGCCATGAAGTCACTTTTGATAAGTTCCGAGGTATACCTGGCAGTATCATTTGTTCCAATATGGATTAGCAACATTGGGTAATAGTCAGTGGGCTTGATGAGTCTCGGCAAACTCTCCGTAACATCTTGGATTTTGGCACCAGGCAGACAGCAAACCTCTCTGGACATCAAGTCTGGTCGGCAGATGGACGCCTCAGTACCCCTCAGAAGAGAGTCTCCAACCACCACTACCCTTCGTTTCCTTCTGGTCACTGATTCTGCAACTTTGGGGTACTTGAGCCTGGTTCTTCCCTTTCACCTCCTCCACTTCCAGGGCTGCATAATGGTTCTTCAATTCAAGGGCTGGAGAAGTTGGATTGGTGATTTTGCAGGCCCTGGTGACTTGTGTCCAACCATCGACATTCTGTTGGCACCCATCTTCTCCTGTGCTGGAGAGCTTGGTTGCTGCAAGAAGCATCTCATCAATGTACTTCTCACTGTCTTGAATGCTCCTCAGCCTCGCCACCTCCTCTCTGAGTTCCTCCACTTGTTTCCTCAGAGCTTCAGCATGCAGACACCCTGCACATGGAACCAGCCCTTCAACTGACATTAGGATCTCTGTCTGGACCGAGGCAGAAGCTGTAATGGGAGCAACAGCTTTAACGATACAATTTTTCCCAGCCATTGTTCTGTTCTTGGAGCTTAGGTATCTGTTAAAGCAAAAGAGAGAGATCTACCAAGTACCAGCCGGTTTCCCAGCTGTCCTTTCAGAGAAAAAGCAGTTAAATCTCCTTAATTATATTCAAAATGTGCTGGTCCAATTCTCTATGCTTTGTCAAATGGGGAGGTGCCCTATAAAGCAAGACTACTCGCTAGGGGTGGGTGGGAGTCGGGGTGGGTAGGGAGGGAACTAACACCTGATTAGGTGTTAGCAGTTCCCAAAGCTGAGGAGGTTACTGGAGTTCAACCACCTACTGTGCTCAAGGAAAGTCCCACTAAAGAACCAAAAAGAAAGTAACCTTGCTTTAAAAATGTACAAAAAACCCTTTTAAGAGCTCCCAGTCAGAGAGCTAACAATTTAATATAATAAAACAAACCCTTAAATCCTTACTGTTGGTTGATCTGGAGAGCTCCTGTAGATAAGAAGCTCAGTTTTGGCCAGGTTCAATTTAAGACATTGGCAGGACATCCAGGCTCCAATGTCAAATGGAGTGGAGGAGTGGCCTAGTGGTTGGGGCAAGGTACTTCGGGCCGGAAGGTCGGGGGTTCAAATCCCACTAGAGGACAGCAACCTTGGGCCGGAAGGACTGGGGTTTCTAGTCCCACAGGTGCTCCTTGTGGTCTTGGGCAAGCCACTTAACCCTCCATAGCCCATGTTCTCTGTGTGCTGTGCTTTCCTGTCTAATCAATGTGTTTATACCTCAAAAAAAAAATTTCCTATCATGATTTGACAATTTCCAATCTGTAATCAAAACCGCTGCTGATCGCTGGAAGTAGCGGTATACAAATGTATACTAAATAAATAAATAAAATAAGCAGGCAGAGATCTGGGCCTGGATTCCCAGAGAGATTTCATGTGTAGAGAGGTAAATCTGAGAGTCATCAGCATAGAGATGGTACTGAAAACCATGGGAGGAGATGAGTGCACCAAGGACCTGGGTATAGAGAGAGAAAAGGAGAGGTCCCAAGACAGAGCCTTGGGGTACACCAACTGAGAGTGGGATGGCAATAGAGGAAGATTCACCAGAATATACACTAAAAGTGCAGTGGGAGAGACAAGAAGAAAACCAAAACAGAACAAAGCCCCTAAATCCAAGCGAGGACAGGGTATTGAGGAGAAAGTGGTGTTCAACAGTGTCAAAAGCAGCAGATAGGTCAAGATAAGGATTGAGTAAAGACCCTTGGATTTGGAGAGGAACAAGTTATTGTAGACTTTAACAAGAGTCGTTTAAGTAGAATGTAGAGGGCGAAAGCCAGATTGCCAAGGATCCAGAAGGGCTTAAGAGGAGAGAAAGTTAAGACAATGGTGGTGAACCACACCTTCAAGTAGTTTAAAAATAAAGGGGAGAAGACAGGTCAAGTGAACACTTCTTGAAGAGAAGTATAACCACAGCATGCACTGAAGTAACAGTTGCACTGGAGACCATTAGGTTGAGGATATGACAGATTAAAGGAATTACAGTGGAGGAGATGGAGCTTAGTAGATAAGTGGGAATGGGATCAGAGAGGCAGGTAGTAAATTTGGAGGAGGAAAAAAGATGTGTGGTTTCTTCCTCTTTGATCTGAGAAAAGGAAGAAAGGGTGACAAAGGTTGAAGGAAGGATTTGGGAGTGAAGAGGGCAAAGGAGGAATGGAAATGACTCTGAGGGGAGCTCAAGAGTAATGTTGTAGACTTTGTCATTGAAACAGTCAACCAAAGTCTGGGAAGAAAAGGAAGGAGGATCAAGGTGGAGATATTTTGAGGAGAGAGTTGAGGAGAGAATTGAATTTGAAAGGTAGGACATCCACAAAGGTGCAGGATTTGAGCCAAATGTACTCAGCTGAGTGGGCATAGGAACGTAGGCAGCAGGTTTTAGAGGACAGCCTCACAGGACATAGAATGCAAGTGAAAGCATCCAGGGCAAAGGAGAGTACATAATTGTAGGAAGAAGCTGCCTCATCAACAGACTCAGATGACATAGTGGAGGAAAGAGGTCATGAGACAGCAGTGGAGAGAGCCGATGGGTCGATGGCATGAAGATTCCTAAAGATGTTGGAGGAGATTGGGTGAGACTGAGCTACGGAGTGATGAAGTGTAGCAGATAATGGTCAGATAAGGAAAGAACTGAGGTGCAGATGAGGCAAGCAGTTAGAGAAAAAGACAAGGTTGAAGCAGTGGCCTTTCAGGTGAGCAGGGACTTGGAGCTTGAATGAGAAAGTAAGGGAAAGAAGCTGTAAGGCATGAGGTTCAAAGGGGTTATTAACATGAATGTTAAAATCCCCGAGAATAAGGGAGGGGGAATATGTGTCCAGAAAGAGGGAAAGTGACGAGTCAAAGTCAGTGAGAAAGATAGAGGGGGAATTATCAGGAGTTTGATAAATGACAGCTCTCTCCTTCCTGGCCTATACACAGCTAGAACCCCTCTTTCACTTATGTTCAGTTCCTCTTAGCCAAATGTTTTTGGAATCCTGAAATGTAATTCTTATATGATTGGTTAGATGTTCTGTTTAAATAAAACAGACTTAGAGGCACTTGGTTTGAGTGGGGCGAAGTTTATATGGTAATCTGTTGAAGAGATCTTGCGGTTAAAGGCAACGTTATGTTTTATCATTGAAATGTTCTTTGAAGAGTAGAGATTTTAATTCCTTCCTGAAGTGGGTGAGGTCACCTATGTTCCTCAGTTTTTTAAGGAGGCTGCTCCAGAGGCCAGGTTGAAGGTTCGTGCGCAAGCTCTCTGGTTGCATTTTAGTGATTCAAAGGACACAGTTAGGGTGTTTTGAGCGCATGATCTCTTAGTTCTATTTTCTGACACTTTCTGCAGCATGTTCTGTAGGTTTTTGGCAGATATGTCATGCAGGATTTTGAAAGTAGCTATTATTACTTTGCATTTGATACAGCAGGAGAGGGGGATCCAGTATAGCTTTTTCAGGATGGGTGTTATATGATCTCTTTTCGGAGCACTTTCTAGGATTCTAGCTGCAGTGTGTTGGGCCATTTGTAATGGCAGAAAGACATATTTGGAGCCCCCAATAACATACCCAGCAAGATAACGGTTAGCCAGCCCAACCTGGCCAGCCCCGAATAGACTACAGCAGGAAAGTATAGGCATCAATGTAAATAAACTGTAGAAAGTTACCCCAGTTATATCCAAGTTTTTAATCCCTGCTCACTGTAAATACTATGCGGTCCGACTGCATGGTATAAGGTTTTGTTTGATGTACACCACACTGATATGAATAGCGCGGTATAGAACAAAAGTTAAATAAATAAATAATAAATAAATACCATGATAAATGATCATTGCCTGAAATACTGTATGGAAGTCATGTGGTTAGCACCATTATCCAGACAGCCTCCTATTGGCCTGCTAAAGTTCTGAATATTGGCCCGAAGGTTTTCTAACACTAGAGATAGACTTATTAACTTACAGGCCTCTGACATTTTAGAGAACAGTCATATCCTGGACTTCTTTCAATGGGACTTTAGAAGTTACAGTACCAAAATGTTGTCTTCAATGGTTGACTACTTGAGGCACCATATGGATGGCATTAAGATTAAACTGATGTTACTTCTTGATATATTGGAGCAGTGCCGGTGCAACTATTAGGCGAACTAGGCAGCTGCCTACAGCACCAGTGTCCTAGGGAAGTCCATTGCCATCACTGCTGCCCCTCTCTGGGACCTGCAGTGACAGCAATGCCTCAGACTTTGTCCCCATGGCGCCAATGTTTTAAAGTAAGCACCATGGGACTGTTTGCTTTTTTCCCACTCTGAATCCCAATGCCGACTTCCTGTTTGCATGGGAGAGGAAGAAAACAGCCCCACAGCACTGAGATTTTAAGGTAAGTGCAGATAGAAGAACTGGACAGAGATTTAATTGAAGACATTCACAGTATTGCCATGAAAGGAGAAGTGCTCCTGATAGGTGATTTCAATATGCCGGATGTTGATTGGCACATCCCTGCTGCAATGTCATCTGTGCTTGATTCATGTAATCTTTTGTTACTCTGCCTTACTGAAACCTTGCTACAGCTAGGGGAGGATGGTTATTTAATCCAAGCCCTTCCACCAAATTTCTCATGCTTTTCATGTCCTCATCTGAATTGGTGAGGAGGAGGGATTGCCCTTTTGTTTTCTAAGTCCTTGTCAGTAACACGTGAGACTCTCCTTGCAAACCCTGAACGCATTACTTATTAAGGCTGATTGCTCTTCCCTCTCCACATTTTTTGTTCATACTGTATATTGTTCATCCAGCTTAGATTCAGTTTCCTGGAGTTTATTCTACTCATCTGTCTCAGCTGTAGTAATCCATTATCTAAATTTGATAATACAAGGGGATTTTGACATTCATGTGGATGATCCATCCCAAAGGACTCCTTCTTCCTAGATTATTTCTCAGAGCTAAATTTTAAGTTAAATGCCACTGGACCTACCTATATAGCAGATCATATTTTAGACCTTATCTTCACCTCAGATACTATTGGTTGCCAATTCTCTCAGGTTTCCAACAGCCAGCTTTATTGGACAGAGCGTTTCCTCTTAAGCTTCCAGTTGACATCTCATTTTTCTTCTATGGTAGGATTGAATCCCGTTTGCGAGACACGTTCCTTGAAACAGATCTCTGTTGACTCCCTTTCAGCCTGTGAATGTCTGGAGAACTTAGAGGATCTGACTTTAGATGCATAGATAGGAAGTTGCAATCAACTGCTGGCAAGTTATCTGGATAAAGTCCATTCAAAAGTGAGAGTCCTAGACTTTAGGAAAACTAATTTTGCCAAGATGGTACAATACCTCATGGAGTCGTTAGTGGGATGGGAACAGCTGGGGATGTTGAAAAGCAATGGGCGAAATCAGAAGGGGATGTTTTAAGGGCAACAACAGGTTTGTTAGAAAAATAAATAAATGTAAAAGGAAAAGGAGGACACTATGGTTCTCAAAAGAATTAGCTGAAAAAGTGAAGAAAAAGAAGGTGGCCTTCATAAAATAAAATAAAACAGAAAAAGAGGAAGGCATGCTGCGTGAATGGTGTCATTGAGAGCATTTGGTTTTCTGGACCATGGGATGATGTTCCAAGAGCTGCAGAGCAGAGATGATGTCCATCTGTCCAGGAAGGGTCAACGTGTCTTCAGTAGCAGCCTGCTAACCTACTGAAGAGGGCTTTAAACTAGATTCATTGGGGATGGGTGACAAAAGCTCCCAAGTAAGTGAAAACCCCCAGGTAAGTGAAACATTAAATATCTCTATGCCAATGGGTAAAAGGGGCAACATCTGGAAAGCGGTGTGTATAAATGCCCGTAGCATGGGAAATAAGATCCCAGATGTTGAAGCTTTTATGGAAGAGGCTGACTTGGATTTATTGGCAATTATGGAGACATGGTTCACAGACAACCATGACTGGGATATAATTATACCAGCCTATACTTTACTCAGGAAAGATATGACAGGAAGAAGGGGAGGTGGAGTGGCACTGTATATAAAAAATAATATTAAAGCTATAGAATTACAGGGCTTAAAAGGCAGAGAGGAGGCACTGTGGGTTAAACTAGAAAAAGGGAAAGAGAGATCTATTTGCATTGTGATAATATGCAGACCCCCTTCACAGGGAGAAGTGGACAGAGATTTACTAGAAGACATACGCAGCATTGCCATGAAAGGGGAAGTGCTAATGATAGGCGATTTCAATATGCCAGATGTTGATTGGCACATCCCTGCTGCGGTGTCATGTAGAAGTAAGGAGATCCTGGATTCTCTACAGGAAGAACTATTCAGGCAACTGGTAACAGAACCCACACGTGAAGGGGCCAAACTGGACTTAGTGCTTACAAATGGGGAAAGTGTTTCTGATTCTATAGTGGGAAATCATCTCGCATCTAGTGATCACCAGATGGTGTGGTTCAGTACTAGGACTAGGGCTGATAAAATTCATTCAAAAATGAGGGTCTTAGACTTTAGGAAAACTGACTTTGCCAAGATGGGCCAATACTTCAGGGAGTCGTTAGCAGGATGGGAACAGATGGGAGATGTAGAAAAACAGTGGGCAAAACTGAAAGGGGATATTTTAAGGGCAACCAACCCTTTTGTTAGAAAGTAAATAAAGGTAAAAGGAAAAGGAGACCACTATGGTTCTCAAAAGAAGTAGCTGAAAGGTGAAGAAAAAGGGGGGGGGGCCTTTATGAACTACAAAAGATCACAGAGAGGGGAAGACTGCAATCTATATTTGAAAAAAAACTTAGAGAAGCTAGCAAAGTAGTCAGGAAAGCAAAGATACAAAAAGAAGAAGAAATAGCTAATGCAATAAAATGTGAGGATAAGTCATTTTTCAGATATGTTAGTGAGAAGAGGAAGGGCGAAAGTGGTATTGTCTGACTCAGGAGTGAAGGGGAGGAATATGTAGATGCTGATGAGGATAAAGCGGAATTCCTTAACAAGTATTTCTGTTCTGTGTTCACAGATGAAGGACCAGGAGCAGGACCTCAGAAAACATCCACAAATAGGAACAGAAGCAACAGGGATCTTGAATGATTTTCAGAAGACTGTTCGTGAGGAACTAGCTAAACTAAAAGAAGGCAAAGCAATGGAATACATCCGAGAATACTGAAGGTACTTGGGGACTTTCTAGCAGCTCCAATGGCTGACCTTTTCAGTGCCTCTTTGGAGTCGGGAGTGAGGCACATGTGGTCCCTTTACACAAAAGTGGAAGTAAGGATGTGGTTGAAAACTACAGGCTAATTAGTCTAACCTCTGTGGTGAATAAATTATTGAAAACGCTGATGAAAGAGAAAATAGTGAGGTTTCTGGAGTCCAATGGATTACAGGATCAGTGGCAGCATGGATTCACTAGAGGCAGGTCTTGTCAGACAAATCTGATTGATTTCTTTGACTGGGTGACCAGGGAGTTGGACCAAGGGAGAGCCCTAGATGTGAGATTACAGGAAATCCTTTGACACCGTTCCACACGGGAGACTTATAAATAAACTGAGCACCCTAGGGATGAACCCTAAAGTTACTGATTGGGGTTAGAAATTGGTTGAGCGGGAGGTGACAAAGGGTACAGGTAAATGGAGGTCACTCTGAGGAGAAGGAGGTTACCAGTGGTGTGCCATGGGGATCTGTCCTTGGTCCGATTCTTTTTAACATCTTTGTTAGTGATATTGCAGAAGGACTGTTGGGTAAGGTTTGCCTCCTTGCAGATGATACCAAAATCTGCAATAGAGTAGACACCCAGAAAGAAGTAGTTAACATGAAGAGGGATCTAGCTAAGCTTGAAGAATGATTGCGAATTTGGCAGCTGAGAGGAAGTGCAAAAGTGGTATTGTTCAGATTCAAGGTTGAAGGGGAGGAGCATGTAGAAGCTGATGAGGAAAAATTGGAATTTCTTAACAAATATTTTTGTTCTGTGTTCACAGACCAGCAAGACCAGCACCTCAGAAAACACCCAGAAATAGGAACAGAAGTGAAGGGGATCTTGAACGATTTTCAGAAGACTGTTTTTTTTTGTGAGGAACTAGTTAAACTAAAAGTGGACAAAGCAATGGGTCCAGATGGGATATATCCAAAAGTATTGAAGGAACTTAGGAAAGTTCTAGTAGCTCCACTGTCTTTTCAATGCTTCTTTAGAGTCCAGAGGATTGGAGAAACGCGCATGTAATTCCTTTACATAAAAGTCGAAGTAAGGATGAGGTTAAGAACTACAGGCCGGTTAGTCTGACCTCTGAGGTGAGTAAATTAATGGAACAATGATAAAACAGAGGATAGTGAGGTTTCTGGAGTCTAATGGCTTGCAGGATCCAAGGCAGCATGGTTTTACTAGAGGCAGGTTTTGTCAGATGAATTTAATTAAGTTCTTTGACTAGGCAACCGGAGAGTTGGAATGAGCCATTTTGCACAGGAGACTTTTAAATAAATTGAACACCCTAGGGATGGAACCTAAAGTGACTGACTGGGATGGAAATTGGTTGAGTGTGAGGTGACAAAGGGTACAGATAAATGGAGCTCACTCTTGAGGAGAAGGATGTTACCAGTGGTGTGCCGCAGGGATCTGTCCTTTGTCCGATTCTTTTTAACGTTTTTGTTAGTGATATTGCTGAAGGTTTGTCAGGTAAGCTTTGCTTCCTTGCAGATGATATCAAACTCTGCAGTACAGTAGAAACCCAGGAAGGAGTAGATAATTTGAGGAGGGAACTAAGCTTAAAGAATAGTTCAGAATTTGGTAGCTGAGATTCAGTGTTAAAAAATACGGGGTCATGCATTTGGGCTACAAAAATCCAAGGGAGCGATACAGTATAGGGGTTGAAGTACTTCTGTCCATTAAAGAAGAGTGGAAACTGGGCGTGATGTTTTCTAATGATCTTAAGGTGGCTAAAGAGGTAGAAAAGGTGACGGCAAAAGCCAGAAGGATGCTTGGGTGCATAGGGAGAGGAATGGCCAGCAGGAAGAAGGAGGAGATATTACTTCTGTATAAGTCTTTGGTGAGACCTCATTTGGAGTATTGGGTGCAATTCTGGAGACCACACCATCAAAAAAGATATAAACAGCATGGCGTCAGTCAGAGGGTAGTTACCAAAATGGTCAGTGGGCTTCATCATAAGGCATATGGGGACAGACTTAAAGATCTAGATATGTATACTTTAGAGGAAAAGCAGGAAAGAGGAGATATGATAGAGATGTTTAAATACCTAGTGGTTAGAGCAACAGCCTAGCACTCAAGATATCTGGGTTTGATTCCCACTGGCACTCCATTGCCTCGGAAGAAAAGACCTGGCAATCTACTTCCAATCATACCTTGCCAAGAAAACCCAGGGGCTGTTGGTTCACCAGGAATTAGCATAAAAGCACAAGAGGAGATCCTCTTTGAATTGAAAGAAAATTATGCAACGAGGAGGCATAAGATGAAGGTGAAAGGGGATAGACTCAGGAGTAATATGCGGAACAATTTCTTTATGGGAAGAGTGGTAGATACATAAAATAGTCTCCTAGTGGAGGTAGAGACTAGGACAGTATCTGAATTCAAGAAAAAATTGTAGATGCCTTTCAAGATGCATTACTTAGAGAAATGGTGATGGAAACGACCAGGGAGAGCTCAGTGCTGGATTTCATGCTCATCAACGGAGATAGCGTGTTGAATATCTGGGTGGGTGCCCATGTGAGCAGCAACAATCATCACACGGTGTGGTATGAGATAAAAGCCAAGGTGGAGTCCGATCACAACAAGCTCAAAGTCTTAGACTTCAAAAACACTGGCTTCAGTAAAATGGCCAAGTACCTGAAGGAGGAGTTGAAGTGGAATTGCAATGGGCTAAACTAAAGGAGGCAATAAAAGGGCCAACAGATACATATGTAAGGAAAGTAAATAAAAACAAGAGGAAAAGGAAACCTATTTGGTTCTCCAAAGAAGTGGTTACACAAATAAAGGAAAAAAGCACAGCTTTCACAAAATTCAGAAGTTCACAAACAGAAGAACACAGAAAAGAATACAGGATCAAACTAAAAGACAAAAACAGAAATAAGGATAGCGAAATCAAAGACAGAAGAAAAGAAGGCTAAAGATGTGAAGTGTAGCGAGAAAACATTTTTCAAGTATATTTGGAAGAGGGGGAACATCAGAGGTGGAATTTCAGGACTCAAAAGTGCTGGGAACGGATTTGTGGAAAGTGACATTGAAAAAGCGAAAATGCTAAACAAATACTTCTGCTCTATTTTTACTAAAGAAAATCCTGGACAAGGACCACCTGTGATTGACAAATATACAAATGGGAATGGAGTACATACCACACCATTCACAGAAGATGATGTGTTAGAACAGCCTGCAAAACTGAAAGTGGACAAGGCCATGGGACCAGAATGGATTCATCCCAGGATACTGAAAGAGCTCAAAATGATTTTTGCAGGGCCGTTAAAGGATGTTTTTAATAGAGACAGGAGAAATTCCACAGGACTGGAGAAGGGCTGATGTGGTACCTCTTCACAAAAGTGCTATTAGGGAAGAAGTGACATAAACTACAGGCCAGTAAGTCTTACTTCGGTAGGGGAAAAAGTAATGGAGGTGCTCCTGAAAGAACAAATAGTGGACTTCCTCGAAACCAACATGGTTTTACCAAAGGATAATCTTGCCAAACAAATCAGATTGAGTTCTTTGACTGGGTGACTAGAGAACTAGATCAAGGGCATTTTATGGATGTGATCTACCTAGATTTCAGAAAAGCCTGATACTATTCCTCATCAGAGGCTTATTAATAAACTTGGGGATGTGCCCCAAGGTAGTGAATTGGATCAGAAATTGGTTGACTGACAGACAATGGAAGGTGATGGTAACATAGAAACAAAGAAACATAGAAACATGATGAGAGAAAAAGACCACATGGCCTATCTAGTCTTTCCTTCCATAACAACAACTACAACAGTCCACTTTTTACCTTTAGAGATCCTCTGTGTTGGTCCCATGCTTTTTTGAATTCAGTTACTGTCCTCATCTCTACCACCTCCACTGGGAGACTATTCCATGGATCCACTACTCTTTCTGTAAAGAAATATTTCCGCATATCACTCCTGAATCTATCTCCCTTCACCCTCATCCCATGTCCCCTCATAGCAGAACTTGCTTTCAATTGAAAGAGGCTCTCTCCCTGAACATTTATGCCACAGAGGTATTTAAACATCTCAATCATATCACCTCTATCCCGCCTTTCCTCTAAGGTGTACATATTAAGATCCTTAAGTCTGTCCTCATATGCTTTATAATGAAGCCCATTAATCATTTTATGTTTAAATCTTTTTTTATTCAAACAACCAGAAAACAACATACACAGCTCCATGAACAAGGTCACAATACCATAAGATACAGTGCAGGAATCATCCGCACACTTACTGTCACAGCGGAATTTCTCTAATCTTTGTACTCTTTCCATTAATCATTTTAGTAGCAACCCTCTGCACCGACTCCATCCTGTTCACATCCTTTTGATGGTGCGGTCTCCAGAATTGCACACCATACTCCAAATGAGGTCGCACCAAAGACTTATACAGAGGCATTATCACCTCCTTTTTTCTGCTAGCCATTCCTCTCCATATGCACCCAAGCATCCTTCTAGCTTTTGCCGTCGCCTTTTCTACCTGTTTAGCTACTTTAAGATCATCAGACACTACCACGTCTAGGTCCCGCTCTTCTTTAGTGGACAAAAGTACTTCACGTCCTATACTGTATTGCTCCCTTGGATTGCTGCAGCCCAAATGCATGACCTTACATTTTTTAACATTAAATCCCAGCTGCCAAATTCTAGACCATTCTTCAAGCTTAGCTAGATCCCTCCTCATGTTATCTACACCTTCCTGGGTGTCTACTCTATTGCAGATTTTGGTATCATCCGCAAAGAGGCAAACCTTACCCGACAGCCCTTCCGCTATATCACTAACAAAGATGTTAAAAAGAATCGGACCAAGGACAGATCCCTGGGGCACACCACTGGTAACATCCTTCTCAGAGTGAGCTCCATTTACTTGTACTCTTTGTCGCCTCCCACCCAACCAATTTCTAACCCAAGCAATAACTTTAGGGTCCATCCCTAGGGTGCTCAGTTTGTTTATAAGTCGCCTGTGAGGAACAGTGTCAATGGCTTTACTGAAATCTAAATACACCACATCTAGAGCTCTCCCTCGGTCCAACTCCCTGGTCACCCAGTCAAAGAAATCAAAGAACTCACTCGGATGAAAGGAAGGTGAATAGCGATGTGCCCCAGGGATCGGTCCTGGGACCGGTACTGTTTAATGTATTTGTGAGTGATACTGCTGAAAGACTGAATGGAAAAGTCTGTCTTTTTTCAGATGACATGAAAATTTACAACAGAGTGGACTCCCCTGGGGAAGTGGATAACATGAGGAAAGATCTACAAAAGCTGGAAGAATGGTCTAATGCTTGGCAGTTAAGATTTAATGTGAAGAAGTGCAGTGTCATGCACTTGGGAATTGTATGTGATAGGGGGCGAGAGGTTGGTATGCACAGACCAGGAGAAGGACCTTGGAATGATTGTTTCTGAAGATCTCAAGGTGGCGAAACTGTGTGACAAGGCAGTGGCAAAAGCCAGAAGGATGCTGGGTTGCATACAGACAGGAATTACAGCAGAAAGAAGGTGTACTAATGCCACTGTACAAGTCGCTGGTGAGGCCTCACTTGGAATATTGTGTTCAGTTCTGGAAACCGTATCTCACAAAAGATATAAAAAGGCTAGAAACGGTTCAGAGGAAGGCGACCAAGATGATGTGGAGCCTGCATCCAAAGACTTATGAGAAGAGACTTGAAGACTTAAATATGTATACTCTGGAGGAGAGGAGGGCTAGGGGAGATATGATTCAGACCTTCAAATACTTAAAAAGTATTAGTGAACAACCAAACCTCTTCCAAAGACGAGGAAGCTGTAAAATTAGAGAGCATAACATGAAGCTACAAGGGGGTAAACTGAAACACAATGTCAGGAAATACTTTTTCACTGAAAGGGTGGTGGATGCTTGGAATGTCCTCCCGATGAAAGTGGTGGGGCAAATACAGTGACAGAATTCAAAATGGCAAGGGACAGGCACAGTGGATCCCTTTATAGCAACAGGATAAAATCAAAATAAACATAACTATCTCTTATATCTCAACAGATAGGGGTGATCTACATGGAGCGGTGGGTACACTCCTAAACGAAGGTATGGGGAGGGGTGATCTGCACGGAGCGGCAGGTGCACCTACTTTTGCCGCCTTACTGGGCAGACTAAATGGACCATACTAGTCTTTATCTGCCATCATATACTATGTTACTATCTTACTTTGTAAGAAAGCATGGGACAAACACGGAAGATCTCTAAAGTTAAAAAGAGATTATAGTAGTTGGTATGGAAGGGCAGACTGGATAGGCCATATGGTCTTTATCTGTCATCGTGTTTCTATGTAAGTGCTTTGGGGCAGTTTGAAGCCATTGCCACTGTTGCAGGTCCTGGAAACGGAAGGGGACATCGGCAGCAGTGGGGACTACAGAGGGGTAAGTTGGGTGTATGAAATGATGAGGTTCATCTAGGGCGCCTTATCTTCTTGCACTAGCTCTGATTGGCTGCTTTTGCTTCTCTAGATCATGTAATCCCACTCCCCCTACCAAGGCCCAATAAGCAAGGAGCAAGCCATTTAAATCACAGCACGCTGCGGCCGAAGATCCTCTGCCTGCCGGACACTCTCCCGGGCCCGATTGCAGCATCGGGGGTGGAAACGGGAGCTGCAGGCCCCCCTGCTCCCCCAACAAGGCCCAATTGGCAAGGAGAAAGATCCTTTGCCCGCTGGACTCTCCACTCTCCAGGGCCCAATTGCAGCATCGGGGGTGGAAGCGGAAGCTGCAGGCCCCTTCATCTTGCCCCACCAAGGCCCAATCAGCAAGGAGCAAGCTATTTAAATCACAGCATGCTGTGGGTGCACCCGCACCTGGCGTGTCTGCGCCTTAGGGCCTCACCAGAGGGCCCTTTGGCATGGCCCTTAGGCATGGGAATTAGACACTTCAAAAAAACACCAACCAAGCATGAAGCAACACCAACCCACTCAACTAAAGGAATCAACAAAACAACATTCAAAAGTTGACATCCCTGCAAGCAAAGAATGCCGCAAGGTACAGAAGTCAATAGAACTGTGAGTAAACACCATCCCTATCTGTCCATCTGACTAGCCAGTCTGCCTATTACTAAGAACACTGCAACTATACTAAAAGTGTTTACCTCAGGCCCATAGCAGAAAACACTATTTATCTGCAGGGTAGCCTCAAAAGCAATCTCAGTTACACAGACACAGCAAGTCACATCAAGCATAAAACACACCCACAATTGATCCAAAAAAACCTGCACTCATATTCGCCTGTCTAATAATCATCCTCAATGCACTTAAAACAAACGCAACAGACAGTTCAAAAAGCAAAATAATAAGCAACATACCCATACTTCAATCTTCCAGGCATGATCCTTTCCAATGCCTATACCTCAACTCTACAAACAAAACATTCAGCAGACTATTGAAAATCAACCTCACATCACATATGTCTCAGCTTCTAAATAATTGCTGTACCCTCCCAACGCAAAAATGTGCTCTGATAAATGCATGTTCCATTCGGAATAAATTCCTTATCATTAACAACTACATCCAGGAGCATGAGATCGACATAATGTGTATATCAGAAACTGGCTCACAGACACTGATCATGTGATAATAAACCAGATTGCCTCACAAATATATGAGACTCACAACTGCCCAAGAACAAATAAAAAGGGAGGTGGGGTTCTCTTCATCACAAAGAAGTCACTAAAGTTCAATACCCTAATATCCCAAAACACGGAAAGTTGTAACATCATTACTATATCAAACAAATATGTAACGCTGTGCCTCATATACTAAGCACCAGGCACTGACGATGATGACCTCTCGCTCATCCTAGAAGAAATATGCACTAACTCAAGCCTACTGAAACCGCTCATCATCCTAGGAGACTTCAATATACCATCCACCCCCACAAGAAATGGTAAGTCCTTCAAACAAGCCATAGAGGACCTATAAAATACACAGATTATGAACACTCCAACCCACAACAAAGGAGGAATACTGGACCTCATCTTTATCCCCACTACACTTCTAAAAAAAAAAGCTCATAAGTCCTCCAGTGGTAACACCTGTTCCCTGGTCGGATCATCATATCATAACCCTCACAGTAACCATTCCCAACATAAAGAAACCAATAGAAACAACAAGGACACAAAGAAGATTCAAACAGTTTAACAAAGATGCATTCATACAGCAAGTCATACCTAACCTTGACGAAAGCACAATGGACTTAGAAGAAATAATAAACAATTGGATCACTACATTGCACAAGGCAGCCATCACTCCATACAAGGAACTGAACAACAACAACAAAAAGAATATTACCCCATGGTACTCTAAAGAGCTCAACAAATTGAAAAGATCACTAAGGAAAATTGAACGAAGATGGAGAAGAACAAAAAATCCAGAAGGCTGGGACAACTATACTGAAAAGATGCAAGACTACCAGATCCGAATAAACAATTATAATAAGGAACCTAATCATGGGCTCAATTAATAAACCATGAGAACTATTCAACATAGTACAAACCTTAACCAAAGAAAAACCATATGAGCACTACAAGCAACTAATTGACCCCTACGTTATGGCAGACTTCATGGAACTAAATTTAAATCCAACACAAACCAAAAACTAATAAGGATACTGGAAGCATGTACCTCACAAACAAATATCCATCAAAGGAGAACCTTCCACATCCCATCCATAAAAGAACTGAAAAGCATCATAACCTCTCTGAACACTACAACCTCCATTCTGGATCCATGTCCAATACCTTGGGCTAAGTCAACAATAGAACAATTAGTCCCTACTCTACTTAACATAATTAAACTCTCACAAGGTTTCATCCCACCCAATCTTAAAAAAGCCATAATAAGACCAATATTAAAAAGCTCTACCCTAGATACCAACGACCCTAACTCATACCGACCCATCTCAAGCCTCCCATTCATGGCAAAGATGATTGAAAAAGTGGTTCAGTTTCAATTACAAGACCACCTAGACACTCATGCTCCACTTGACCCCCATCAACATGGGTTCAATCCTAAATATAGCATAGAAACACTATTCACTTCACTCCTGGACAACATAATCACTAGACCAGACAATGCTAAGCAAGGATTCATAATCGTATTCATTGATATCAAGGCAGCCTTTGACTCCATAAACCATAACACCCTCACCAGACACCTACAAGAAATTGATCTACAAGAAGCAACTCTCCAATGGTTCATGTCATACCTTTCACAGAGAAAAATCCAAGTAAAATCTGGATTCACACGCTCAAAACTGATTAATCAACCACAAGGACTCCCACAAGGCTCAGCACTCTCCGTTTTACTATTTTTTTTAACAAAATTTTTATTGAAAGTCATTGACAAAACCCAATACAAATAGCAGTACATGAACACACTCAGCTCCAAAAACAGAATATAGTAATTTGCAAACTGTATAATCACATAAGGAAGAATTTAACTCGTCACCTCCTAGTGGAGACAGAGGTAGAAATTCGAAACTCTTAAGACAGAATCTGAAATTTAAAACGTATATACTGAATAACTACTAAAAATTTAGTATATGCAAACCTACATATCTAATACCAGTTAAGATACAAGTACCGTAACAAGAAAAAAAAAATGCTGAACACTGAAAGGAGGCAACTGCCCCACAGGAGAGAATCTGAACCTAAAACAAAAGGGAAGAATGAGAAAGACTTTCGTTATCATAAGTCTACCTCAGACACACGCTTCTCCTGTCTCTACCCCCCCCCCCCACTCCACCCCTCCTCCCCCTCTCCCTCCCACCCTACCTCCCCCCTGAGCTAATGCAGAGAAACATAACCAGCGCACAGAGATATTATCACCAAGATAGAGAGAAAGAAAGGGATACAGCCTAAAATTTCAGAGAGCAGGAACTGGAGAGTTGAGACAAGCCTTAAGTCAATTGTCCTATCATAATCATAGAGGTAACACTTGACTCCATAGAACATTCAATTTATTCCACTTATCCCGTAATTCGGCAGTTAGTTTTTTCATTTGGTAAAGATCTCACATCTTAACCATCCACTCATCAAATGTAGGAACATTTGATCTCTTCCAGAATCTACTAACAACGGAGCACGCAGCTAAAAGGAGACACTGAGCCATACGTGTGTGTGCTGTTGACTGCAAGACTGGGTGGAAGTGGCCTAAAATACAGTGTTCCACATCAAAAGGGAAGGTGACCTCAAGCTTTCGAGAGATCGTATTATATATCAGGAGCCAATACTCTTGAATTTTGGGACAATCCCACCACATATGAGAAAAAGTAGCTAACCCACCACACGCTCTCCAGCAAAGGGGGTCGTTGGATCGTCCCCATCGGAAGAGGGAGGTCGAAACCACAGACATTCGTAAGGCAATTCTTAATTGCATATTGACTAAAGATAAAGAGATGGAACAGGCATGCGCATGATGAAACACCTCAATCCAAAACTCATCTGATTTAGGCTTAATAACCTCTTCCCAGCGGTCACAAGCCTTCAGTTTAGGAGCTGCTATCGCCAGATCTCCAGATAAAGAGCAATATAGACATGCTAAGAGAGCTTTATCTGACTGCGGTAAGAAGAGAAGTCTCTCCCAAACCGCGGGTGAACGCACAAATGCCTCTCCAATAGAGGGGGATGAAAAACAGTGATGAAATTGAAAGTATTGAAATGCCGAAAGCGAAATATGTAATTTCGACTCTAGTCGGGAATGTGATAATAACTCAGATTTATGAAAAGGTGCAGCCACATGTATATTTTCCAAAATTCTTTGAAGAGATAAAGGGAGGCATCTAACAAAGGAGAAAACTATACGGGGACCACACGGACTGCCGGGACGTTTTAATACAAATTTTGTGCCAGGCTGCCCAAACTGGGCCTAGAAAAATATGTGAGCGAATATCGCGTAACAGCGAACTGTCAGGGACAAAAGGGATTGCTAGCAGTGGTATTTATTTTATTTATTTTTATTTATTTATTTACGTTTCTTATATACCACGCTATTAAGATCAGTGCGGTTTACAGCAAACAGAACAATAGTACAATGTAACAAAAACACATTGTGCTTACAATGAACAATGAACAGAACAATGAACAGGGTAATAACTTGGGTGAGAACTTGGGTGAGAACTATTTACAGCACATTTTACAAAGTTACAGAATATTCACCATTGAGTAGGATTGATGGCACAGGTTTAAGCCAAGGGAAGCACTGATTATCCATTCTCTCGTTGGCTTAAAGTATTGGGGCAGATATGGAAGGGGGTCGAGGGGTCGGGGGGGGGATATCAGATAGACTGTATGAGCTTCTAAGTCAACACATGCCGCTGCCCTTTTCAAGTGCCAAAGTGGGATGGCCCGCAAGCAGGCGCAGAAATAATAGAGTTCAAAATTGGGGAGTCCAACCCCTCCCCATGGTTTGGAAGGAATCATAGTATTCCAACTTAATCTCGATCTCCGCCCCTGCCATATGAAGTGCATAAGAATCTTTCGTAAGTGTAGGAAAAATGAACGGGACAAATGAATAGGGATTTGTTGAAATAAGAAAAGGATTTGTAGTAGAAGTAACATCTTAATAGTGTTTACTCTACCAAGCCAAGAGACCGATAAAGCGTGCCAGGCTGCAGTCTCTTTGGACAAGGAAGCTAATAGAGGGACATAGTTACATTTATAGAGCTCCTCAACTTTCTGGGAGATCTGCACTCCCAGGTATCTGAACCCCGTAACCTTCAGAAAGATACTATCCTTCTCCAAATGGCTTACACCACGGAGTGTCATGCAAGGCATCATTGCAGATTTCTGAAAAATAATCGAGAACCCTGACAGGTAAGAAAATTCAGTTAAAATTGAGGTAAGGACTGGCATAGAGTAGTTTGGCTCCCGAAGAAATATTAAAGTATCATCAGCATACAGCGAAACAATGTAATGGTGACCTGCAAGGGGAATTCCAAGTTGAGATTCGTGGGATCTAGTTGAGTAGCAAGGGGTTCAAGCACTAGAGCGAACAAAAGTGGCGAAAGAGGGCAGCCCTGTCTGGTACCTCGTTCTAGGGAAAATGGCAACGAAAAGAATCCATTAACTTGGACCATTCCCATTGGCTCTTTATAAAGAGCCGAGATCCAGGCGAGGAACGAAGGCCCAAATCTGAATTGTTGCAAAACACTTAAGAGAAATTTCCATTCCACATTGTCAAACGCCTTCTCTGCATCCAGAAAGAGGACCGCATAACTACCGTCGAGTTCCCTAACCCCAGCCAATATATTAAGAAGACGTCGGACGTTGTCGGAGCCCTGCCGCCCTTTAATAAATCCTGTTTGGTCTGGATGAACCAGATCTTGTACTATGGAACTCAAACGGGAGGCAAGAATTGTAGTAAAGATTTTGTAATCTACATTCAGTAGGGAAATAGGCCTATAACTACTTCCCTGTAAGGGGTCTTTTCCTTCCTTAGGAATTACCGTGATTAAGGCCTGTCTCATCGAGTCGGGCAAGCTTTTCTGTTGAAGGATGGAGTTGTAGACCCTGGTTAACAATGGAGCTATATGATCCGAAATAGATTTGTAAAATTCTGCTGAGAGCATGTCGGAGCCCACTGCTTTAGCAGGTTTTAACTGTTTCATAGCCAATTGAACCTCCTTAAGCTGAATTTCTCTGTCCAGAAAGTCTCGTTGCTCCTCAGACAATTGTGGCAGGTGAAGCCCTGATAAAAAATTATGAATAGTTGAGGTATCTGCGGAGAGATGAAAGGAGTATAGATCTCTGTAAAATCTGGCAAACCTCTGCGCAATATCTCCAGATTTGGTAAGAGGACGATGGTATTCATCCAACACCATAGAAACTCTACGAGCTAATCTTTGCCTCTTCAGATGCCACAAAAGTAATTTACTGGCTTTGTTGCCATGTTCAAAAAAGTGCCTCCGGGTTTTCAGCAAGCAAGAAGAAATCTCCTCCGTTTCGAAGGTTGCTAGCTTACCCCGAAGAGCAGTGAGCTGTCGGAAGATCGAGGATGTCAGATAACGCTTGTACTGACGTGCGAGATTCACAATTTGTGACCGGAGAGCCGCCTGTATAGCTTCACTCTGGCGCTTATGAGTGGCTGACAAAGAGATGACCTGCCCTCTCAAAATGGCCTTCCCAGCCTCCCACAATAAAAATGGGGAGATCCCTTCCTGATCATTATGAAGAAGATAATCTTTCCAGCACTCCTGTAATTGTTGTACAAAAGCTTTGTTTTTCAACAAGTGTCGAGGAAAAGACCAAGAACGCGGAGGGATTTCTGTATCACTAAGATCACAGACTAAAGAAAGTGTAAAATGATCAGAGGGACCAGAAGTTCCAATTGACACCTTGCTGACTTGCGGAGATAAGTGTTTAGAAATTAGCCACATGTCAATACGTGAATATGTACGGTGAGCCGAGGAGAAAAAAGTGTAATCTCGTTCTTTAGGATGTCGTGAACGCCACACATCCTCCAATGCAAAGGTAGAAATTAAGGTAGCTAGATTTTGCGATGAGCGTTGCGATCATGAGAGCCCAGAGGATCTATCTAGATCTGAGAGGACGCAGTTAAAATCTCCTCCCATAATTATGTCTCCAGTTACCTGAGTAGCCAAAATCTCTATAAGACTCGATAGAGATTGAGCAATGTCCGTGGGAGGATTGAACACCTTAATCAAGGAGATCTTAACTCCATTAAGGGTACCTGTCAGTATTAAGAAACGACCTTTAGGATCTTGAATTTGCGTTACCAGCTGAAAGGAACATTTCTGCGCGAACATTATGGCTACCCCTCTTTTGTGAGTGGAAAAGCCCGAGGAGTAAACAATTGGAAAGCTGTGGGATATTAAACAGGAGTGAGCACCAGGAGCCAAATGAGATTCTTGTAGGAAGACAACATCTGCACGTTCTCTACGTAGGAGCTCTACAACTTTCCGTCGCTTAATGGGATGATGTAGACCTCTAATGTTCCAAGAAATGAGTTTAACCATTATCCCAGGGGGCACCTTGGAGTTGAACTCCTACGTTAGGAGGAGAGAAGAATCTCCACCACAAATACTGGACTCTCTTGAATATGTTAATCAATAGAACCGCTAGCCAAATATCCCCACAATTTCGCCAACCACCTCCCCCTTTTCCCTTATGTAGTGTCTTCCCCACTCTCCTTATACTCTGTGCTGATGTGACTGTAATTGCAAACCCGTTTCCAGTGTCCTGCTTCAAGCTCTCTTCCCTTCTTCCTCCCACTCCCCCCAACCACCCAACCCATTCCCCCCTCCCACCCAGACCCCATCCAATCAAACCCCCCTTCCAAACCCTATCCCTGCAAGAGCAAACACTACTACCAGCAATCTAAATATAGAAAACATCCTTCTCTCTGTGGAGAGTTCTTATTGTGGGTGGGGTATCTTCCCACCCCCGGGGGGACACTAAGGACTTAGGTGATCAGTCTACCACCCCTGAGCCTACATTTCCCTAGTGGTAATTGAAAAAAGAAAAATCAAGCTTTCCTGTTTTAAATCTCTTACGAATCTTGTCCATAAATACAAATAGTGCTTAACATAAGAACAAGAAAAATGAGACATTAAGGATACAGACTTCTGTTAAGCTAGCCTCTCCCTGATTTTGCCAAGTATATTGAGAGTCCATGCGTCTGCATATAAGTAATTCACTTCAGCAAAAGTCCCAAGTCTGGGGATGAGAAGAGACATGCAGTGTGACAAACGCCATCAACAGAGGAAATATCAGTCTTCTCTTAAGATTGAGCAGCAGTGTCCATCCCTCAGTTCCCAGAACTGTCCTGATCAGCTTCCGAGGAACAGCAAGATCTCGGGATTTTCCGACGCTTAGGCATGGAGACTTCCCAGTCTCCTTTCGATGTACTGTGAGTAGGAGGCCATTCCCCAAATTGAAGGGTGTCCAGAAAATGTAGGCAATCGGAAAGCTCCGAAATGCATTGTTTGACGCCGTTCCATTCGAAATTTAGGGAGAAAGGGAAACCCCAGCGATATTGTATTGACCTCTTCTGAAGCGCATGAGCAAGGGGGCGGAAGCTCTTCCGGCGTTCCAAGGTGCGCTGTGCGATGTCCTGAAAGATCTGAAGCTCATGGCCTTTATATAGAAAAGAGCGCTGGCCCTGTACACTGCGTAGTAGGGCCACTTTGTCCTCAAAGAAGGAAAAACAGGCGATGATAGGTCGAGGACGAGCATTGGAATCTCTTTTTTGGCCTAGACTGCGGTGCGCTCTCTCTAACTTGACTGGGTGAGCGGAAGTAGTGACACAAAATGCAAATATCTCCTGCACTAGCGCTATTGAATCCTCCTTATTTCTGGAACATTCTGGGACCCCTAGGAGGCGGATGTTGTTTCTCCTCTGCTGGTTCTCAAGATCTTCCTGACGCTCCACCACATCCTTAGTAACTTAACATAAGAACATAAGATATGCCATACTGGGTCAGACCAAGGTCCATCAAGCCCAGTATTCTGTTTCCAACAGTGGCCAATCTAGGTCATATTTACCTAGGAGGTTTTCCCAAGAGACACAAGTTCCACAATGCTTGTACTGGGTCAAGCATTGATATCTTCGGTCACTTCTTAATAATGGTTTATGGACCTTTCCTCCAGGAACTTGTCCAACCCTTTTTTAAACCCAGCTACACTAACAGCCTTTACTACATCCTCCGGTAACAAATTCCAGAGTTTGATTACACGTTGAGTGAAAAAATATTTTCTTTTATTAGTCTTAAATAGTTTACCCTGTAGCTTCATTGCATGTCCCCTAGTCTTTCTATATTCTGATAAGGTAAACAATCGATCTACGTTTACCCATTCCACTCCGTTCTTGATCTATTTTCCTCAATTTCGTTTGGAAAGCAATCGAGGAATCCATCTGCTCCCCTAATAGGGTTTCCGCATGAGATACTCGGTCATCTAATGCTTTTATATTGGGGCGCATGCCAGCAACAACTTTGGTAAAATCAGTGCGGAAGAGTTTCAGCTTCTGTAGGATTTCAGCCAAATCGTGTTTCGTTGCCAAGTAGATACTACTGCTTCATCTAACACTCTAGGGGCAGGGAGTTGCTCTCCTTCTGACGTGATTTTTGTAGAGTCTTCAGAAGTTCTGGAGAATTTAGATAATGCTGAGGCATAGTTCTTGACCTTAGCCATAGTGAGAGACTGACCAAGATTGAGAACTGTAGTTAAAACATAAAAAATTACTTGCAATCTGCTGAGTGACCACACGAGGGAGCTCCAGACTAAAGCAAGACAGCTATCAACTATAAAGAAGTGCCCTTCTGTAATTCAGGCTTGTCATTCACAAATCGGCAGCCATCTTGGGGGCAGGCATGTGTTCCAGCTATGCGTTCCAGGCAGCATCAGCCATTTTAGAAGAGCAAGCTTGCGTTTCAACTAGAAGCTGAATAGAGGTGACAGCCACGATAGCAGCACAGACATGCGTTCCACAAACCTGCGCTTCTGACTCTTCCCGCCAATGGTACCACACACTTCTGCGTTCCACCTTGCATGTCAGGAAACCCCACAGCAATGGAGACCCGGGGAGACTTTTAAATCATTCCGGAGGGACCGGACAGCCACCATTGATCCATGTAGTTCACGGAGCCTGGAGTCTTAAGCCGGTAAGAACTAAACTTTCGTTATTCACTGGATGCTCGATGGAGTAGGCACAGAAGATAACAGGAGGAAAGTAATTATTACTCACATAGCTGCAGTAGTTAAAGATAGGGTGCAGAATATTAATTTGAGTTACAAAAAGCCCCTGGGAGGTGAAGTATCAGCGCTGAAAAGTTGAGCCGGCTAGTACAATTTGACCGGTAGGCATCAGCGCGGGGAGACTCTTGATCCCTCCTCCCATCCTCCATTAACAGTTAGAGCTGCTCAGACTCGCAGGCATTCTACGAGGGGACATTCTCTTAGTTATATAGCCCCAATTATAGAACAGAAGTCATCTTTTTGATCGGGTAAGGCAGGCGATTCAGATGGGGGAAATAAAAAGGCAAAATGAACCCGAAAGATTGCAGGAAGCCTTTAAATTGGGAAATGTGGCTAAAGAGCCTCAGTAAAATGTGGCCATCTTTGTCGGGCTCACGAGCGCTCCCCATCTCCGTTTTACTATTTGACATATACTTACAACCTTTATGTAAAATAACCAAAAACAAGACCAAATACAGTATTTATGTGGATGACATCATGGTATATATCCCCATCAACGTAGACTGACTTGATCACTCAAGGATAATATCATGCATCGAGGAGACGTTGAACTGGCTCCAGGAACATAACCTCTCAATAAACTACAAGAAATCAGAAGCACTCTTCATGACAAGGAACACTGCCTTCACCCCACTGAAAGCTCTACAAATATTCCACAACGAAATAGCTGTAAAAACAGAAGTCAAATACCTAGGAATATGCCTAGACCAAAACCTGAACTCCAGGCACACAAACAAGACAACAAAAGCTGTCTACCATAAATTAAGAATAATAATAAAAAAACTCAAACCTCTACTTAACACCAATAACATCCATACAGTTTGCCAAACTATGATAATGCCCATCCTGAGCTACTGTAATATCGTCTATCAGGGCCTACCGATACAGACCACCTATCCTCTGCAATTAGTATAAAACACGGCTGCAAGAATAATAACTGGCACAACAAGAACCAACCCACAACTCCAACCTTGAAACAACTCCACTGGCTGCCCATAACTACCAGGTACAAATACAAGGTACTACTTATGGTGTTTAAAATCACTCATCAATTATCACCATCTAACCTCCAAGATCTAATAAACAAAGATCCAGAAAAAAGAGCAAAATGGAAACATAATAAAGACTTATTACTAACACCCAATCTTAAAATCAAAGCAAAACAATCAACTTGTCACAGAGCCCTTTCAATATATGCACCTTCACTCTGGAACTCACTCCCAGAAAACCTAAGGACTATCAATGACCTATGGGACTTCAGGAAAGCCATAAAAACATTCCTCTTTACTGAACACTTTGGACACTAACCTGATACCACCCCAGGCTAATAAACCCCATACACACAATCCTTCCCCTTTCTTCCCCCTACTGTCCCTACATCATTCCAAACATCCTATGACAACATAGCAGTCAGTTTTTTTATGTAAATTTACAATGCAATTTAAATCATATTGTTTTGTTTGACCCTGTTAACATCCAAGTTTAGCTCCCCTGTTTTATGTAAAGTTCTGTTTTGATTGTTCAATGCAAACCAATTTGAATACAAGATAAAGCGGTATAGAAAAACTTGTTAAATAAATAAATAAATAATTCTGCTTGATAGACTAATGCTATTGGCTTAAGGGGAACCGTTTTTCTTGGTTTAAATCATTTCTTACTAATAACCAGCAAAAGATTCTCTTTAGCAGCACAGAATCATCTTGGGAAAAGATTTTTTCAGGGATCCTGCAAAGTTCCTCACTTTCTGCCATATTGTTCAATGTGTATGCTCAGCCGTTAGCAGCTCTGTTAGAAAAACATATAGAGAGGTCTTTGACGTACATATATGCCATTCAGATATTTATAGCCTTAGAAGAGAGAACCAAGTAGCGACTTGTTTGGAACAAGTGAGTAATTGGCTAGCCTTAAGCAGGCTGGTTTTAAATTTGAAAAATACTGAGCTTCCGTGGATTGATCATAAGTCTAGAGGTACTGATTATAGCCAGTCTAAGGATGCTGAAATACCTATTAAATTATCAGCTAAAAATATGGGCTCCAAGCTGGACTCTCAGCTTTCATACAGTATATAGTATATAAGCTGCACCATTTATTTAGCTCATGCCTGTCCAGAAGCAGATCAAGGTGAGTTACAATCAGGTACTGTAGGTATTTCTCTGTCTCCAGAGGGCTTACAATCTTACCTGAGGCAATGGAGGGTTAAGTGACTTGCCCAGGATCACAAGGAGAGGCAGTGGGATTTGAATCATGGTCTGAGCCCCAGGGTGTTGCCTTAACCACTAGGCTACTCCTTACATCACAGTCATTTGTGATTACAGAATAATACTAATGTAATTCAGCATGGAGTGGAAACATTACTAACCATCTTGATAAATACACTAACTCAAGGTATACACTAACTCAAGGTGGGCCAATCAAGGCTTCCTATTAATCTTCCTGGACATCTCATCAGTCTTTGATATAATAAACCACCAAATACTACTCCAACGTCTCCACACAAAAGGAATTCAAGGCACTGTACTCAAATGGTTCACATCCTACCTCACTGATAGACACCAACAGATAAAGATTGGAAACAACACCTCCACCCCATACACGGAAACACAAGGAGTCCCACAAAGATCCACCCACTCCGCAATACTCCAACTTCTACCTACGGCCACTCTGCACAATCATAAGAACACACAACCTAAACATCCATATCTACATCAATGATATTATGATTTACAGACTAATTAACACAGACCAACCCACTCTAGAAACATAGAAACATGATGACAGAAAAAGACCACATGGCCTATCTATTCTGTCCTTCCATAACAACAACTACAACAGTCCACTTTTTACCTTTACAGATCCTCTGTGTTGGTCCCATGCTTTTTTGAATTCAGTTACTGTCCTCATCTCTACCACCTACACCAGGAGACTATTCCATGGATCCACTACTCTTTCTGTAAAGAAATATTTCCGCATATCACTCCTGAATCTATCTCCCTTCACCCTCATCCCATGTCCCCTCGTAGCAGAACTTGCTTTCAATTGAAAGAGGCTCTCTCCCTGAACATTTATGCCACGGAGGTATTTAAACATCTCAATCATATCACCTCTATCCCGCCTTTCCTCTAAGGCTGGGGTCACCAACCTCCAGAGGGCCGCGGGCCGCACAGCCGACTACCGGGAGCCTCGCGGGCCGCACCCCCCTTCTCCCCGCCCCCGCGAAAAAAAACAACAAACGCAAAATTATGAAAACAATGGCTGATCACCTTTATTGAATTTAATGAGATGGCTGATGATTCATGCTAGCAGACAAATGCTTAAAGTCCGGCTTCACAGATGACACTGACAGGAGAAGGGACGCTTGCAGGTGGTCGTCGGTGAGCTGCGTGCACGTGGATACAATGGCGGGAATCCTTGGCGGGCCGCACGTAATGTTAACCGGGGTAGAGCCTCGCGGGCCGCACGAAGGGACCTCGTGGGCCACATGCGGCCCGCGGGCCGCAGGTTGGTGACCCCTGCTCTAAGGTGTACATATTAAGATCCTTAAGTCTGTCCTCATATGCTTTATAATGAAGCCTATTAATCATTTTAGTAGCAACCCTCTGCACCGACTCCATCCTGTTCACATCCTTTTGAAGGTGCGGTCTCCAGAATTGCACACCATACTCCAAATGAGGTCGCACCAAAGACTTATACAGAGGCATTATCACCTCCTTTTTTCTGCTAGCCATTCCTCTCCGTATGCACCCAAGCATCCTTCTAGCTTTTGCCATCGCCTTTTCTACCTGTTTAGCTACTTTAAGATCATCAGACACAACCACACCTAGGTCCCGCTCTTCTTTAGTGGACAAAAGTACTTCACCTCCTATACTGTATTGCTCCCTTGGATTGCTGCAGCCCAAATGCATGACCTTACATTTTTTAACATTAAATCCCAGCTGCCAAATTCTAGAACATTCTTCAAGCTTAGCTAGATCCCTCCTCATGTTATCTACACCTTGCTGGGTGTCTACTCTATTGCAGATTTTAATATCATCTGCACAGAGGCAAACCTTACCCGACAGACCTTCCGCTATATCACTAACAAAGATGTTAAAAAGAATCGGACCAAGGACAGATCCCTGGGGCACACCACTGGTAACATCCTTCTCCTCAGAGTGAGCTCCATTTACTTGTACTCTTTGTCGCCTCCCACCCAACCAATTTCTAACCCAAGCAGTAACTTTGGGGTCCATCCCTAGGGTGCTCAGTTTGTTTATAAGTCACCTGTGAGGAACAGTGTCAAAGGCTTTACTGAAATCTAAATACATCACATCTAGAGCTCTCCCTCGGTCCAACTCCCTGGTCACCCAGTCAAAGAAATCAATCAGATTTGTCTGACAAGACCTGCCTCTGGTGAATCAATGCTGCCTTGGATCCTGTAATCCACTGGACTCCAGAAACCTCACTATTTTCTCTTTCAGCAGCGTTTCCAATAATTTACTCACCACCGAAGTTAAACTAACCGGCCTGTAGTTTTCAACCACATCCTTACTTCCGCTTTTGTGTAAAGGCACCACATAAGCCTCTCTCCAGTCCTTTGGCACCACTCCCGACACCAACGAGGCATTGAAAAGGTCAGTCAGTGGAGTTGCTAGAACGTCCCCAAGTTCCCTCAGTATTCTAGAGTGTATCCCATCCGGTGCCATCGCTTTGTCTACTTTAAGTTGAGCTAGTTTCTCACGAACACAGTCTTCTGAAAATTGTTCAAGATGTCCCTCGCTTCTGTTCTTATTTGTGGGTGTTTTCTGAGGTCCTGCTCCTGGTTCTTCATCTGTGAACACAGAACAAAAATATTTGTTAAGCAATGCCGCTTTATCCTTATCAGCTTCTACACATTCCCCCCCTGCACCCTTGAGTCTGACAATACCACTTTTGTCCTTCCTCTTCTCACTAATATATCTGAAAAATATCTTATCCCCCCATTTTATTGCATTGGCTATTTCCTCCTCCTTTTGAATCTTTGCCTTCTTGACTACTTTGCTAGCTTCTCTAAGTTTTTCCAAATACAGATGCCTGTCCTCCTCTCTCTGTGATCTCTTGTATTTCATGAAGGCCTCCCTCTTTTTCTTCACTTTTTCAGCTACTTCCTTTGAAAACCATAGTGGTCTCCTGTTCCTTTTGCCTTTATTTACCATTTTAACAAAAAGGTTGGTTGCCCTTAAAATACCCCCTTTCAGTTTTGCCCACTGTTTTTCTACATCCCCCAGCTGTTCTCATCCCACTCTTGACTCCCTGAGGTATTGGCCCATCTTCGCAAAGTTAGTCTTCCTAAAGTCTAAGATCCTCACCTTGGAATGGATTCTAACAGCCCTAGTCCTAATACTGAACCACACCATCTGGTGATCACTGGATGCAAAATGATCTCCCACTACAACATCAGAAGCACTTTCACCATTGGTAAGCACCAAGTCCAGTATGGCCCCTTCACGTGTGGGGTCTGTTACCAATTGCCTGAATAGTTCTCCCTGTAGAGAATCCAGGATCTCCTTACTTCTAGATGATACTGCAGCAGGAATGTGCCAATCAACATCTGGCATATTGAAATCTCCTAGCAGTAGCACTTCCCCTTTCCTAGCAATGCTGCGTATGTCTTCAATTAACTCTCTGCCCACCTCTTCCTCTTGTGAGGGAGGTCTGTATATCACACCAATGCAAATAGATTTCTCTTTCCCTCTTTCTAGTTTAACCCACAATGCCTCCTCTCTCCCTTTTAAGCTCTGTAATTCCAAAGGTTTAATAGTAGTTTTTACATATAGTGCCACTTCTCCTCCCCTTCTTCCTACCCTGTCCGCCTATCAAGATTGCATCACCGAAGTAACAAACTGGCTAAGTGACAACAACCTACAAATTAACTAGAACAAGACGGAGGCCCTCTACACAACGAAGGATACAACATTTGTTCCTTCCTCTATGATAACATTGAACAATATTACAATCAAAACCAAAGCTCAGGTTAGATACCTCAGGATCACCCTTGATCAAAACTTAACTTCCAAGACACACGTAAACAAAATCACCCAGTTTACTTCAAAGCAAAGACACTCCAGCGCCTCTGACCACTCTTTGAACCAGAAGACTTCCGTACTGTACTACAAGCCTCAATAACACCCTACCTGGACTACTGCAATGCCATCTTCCAAGAACTGCCACAATTCACACTCCTACCACTCCAAACAGCTCTTCACTCGACAGCCAGAACCCTACAAGCCACAACAAGAAAAGAATATATTACCCCAATACTCAAACAGCTCCACTGGCTTCCACTGCAGAGCCATATAACATACAAAACCATCATGCTAACTAACAAAGCAGTCCATTCAGACCTCCCCCCCACACACACACACACACACCTCCACACACTTCTACAGCCCTCCCAACCACACAGATCTAGATAGACGTCTACAGTGAATACCCTCATCATCCCCCTCATCAGAACCAAATCCAACAAGTAAGCATGCAAAAGAGCTTTCCAACTTTATGCACCCTCCATATGGAACAAACTACTGGACCAGCTCAGGAACATCCCTGATCTCAAGACTTTCTGAAAACAGTTAAAAGCTCACCTGTTCAATGAACACATCAACCCAAGCAAATAACCCTCTCCCCCCTCCCAAGAAGAATAAGGCACAAAGCCTATCACTAGTGTATATAGTCAGAATTGTATATAGTTAAGAGCCCAAAGGTTTTTAATTGCATGTTGCACATAGTTGATACCACTGTTATAATGTAGTTTGCATTTTGTTCCATGTAAAACCGCCTTGACCCAGAGAAAGGCGGTATATATAAATACAGCTAAATAAATAAATATAAATAATGCTTTGCATACTGGGATACCAGAATATGCACTTCATTCATGGTAGGCAGTCCAGAATTCTGCAGCCTGCTTGTTGCCAGACTGTTCCATGAGGTCGCCACTCACTGGCATAAGTTCAAATGAGGGCCCTATAGTAGGATGGAGGGGGAGAAGCGTTTTCTCTTTCTCCTCCTAATCTTCACCCTCTCCCATTCATGGGTTAGTAGGAGGCAGAGCACAGAAAACAATACTAACTTTCAGGAAAGTTTCCCCACCAAGTCCTGCCAGCTTTCTTCAGCTAACATCCTTGAGGCTGTCCAGCAGCCAGAGAAGCATTTAAACGCTCTATTTATCACTGCCGGAGCTTTCACCGTGGTGTTTAAAGGCCACCACAGTAAGCTAATAATAATAGCTGTCCATCAGAAAGGTTCCCCCCACTTTTGGGCTACTACGATTGTAATTATTATCGGGTGCTTTACATTATCTCACTTATGGGATTATCCTGGTGAAATGCCCATTTATCTGGTATAGTCATTAGTAGCAAGGTAGCCCTTGCTTACCTGTGCTTTTGTTAACAGGAGGCTAAACCCCGCTTATGTGCACACAGTCTTTGCATGGAGTCCATAGTATGTACTTTTTGCAGAATGTAAACATGGTCCAGCCTTTGATACTGCAGGTGCAGGCAAGTATTGATTGAGCTATTGCAGTGTTTTTCAAGTATTATGCAAGTCACTGCTGTAAATTTTTGAGGAGAAATATTTCTAGCAACTGTTGTTTTCGAATGTCGTTGTTTTGAGCTTGTGTTTGGATTTCTGTTCTCTCCTGTTGTGTGCCCATGAGCCCAGTTTTTTGTTGAACCTACCTGTTCCCAAAAATTAAAGCTTCGAGCTCCATCTACTGACAGACTGAGACAGATGTTTTGTCAGCAAATTTAGGTCGTGAATTAATTCACCCTACATCTCCTCTCCTTTTCACAGTTCCCATTTTACTCCTGTTTACAAACCATATAAATCTCTGATCAGTTACAAATTAACTTCACTCTAATTTTGTTTACCACAGGTCCCTTTCTTATATGTAAGTTGCCTGGGTGCTGTCGTGTTCCATTCCTTCTCTGTCCTCCCCTGCCTTTTCTCCTTGTCCTTCCACCTCCTCAGCTATGGCATTCTTAGTGCAAAACGTAATGTGCACTGCAGTCTTTAGTTGAGAACAGAGGAGTAACAAAACATTTGAAGTTATGTTGTGGTTAGTAACCTAGTAATGGCCCATGATATGTTTGAACCCACAGGATATTTAACAGGTAATCTGTTCGCTCTTGGGAGGGGTATGTACATCAGATTAGTGACTCGACAGCAACATTCAGGCTGCGGGAATTGAGTTCTGGTGTTTACACGAATCCTAGCAGCCACCTCGACTACTTAGGTAGGTGACACATGATTGCTGGGTACCTAGCCCCCTATGAGTACACGGAGTGGGAGCTACACTTGCCATCGAGCAGCAGACTGCCCAGCTTGACGGGACACAACAGGATAGGCAATGGCTGCTGGATCTGCAATGCATGACGGTGTCAAGCAGGCATGAGGGAGTCTGGGGCCCCCATGCTCTCCAGGATTTGAATCTCACAGACACCCTCTATAGTCTTGGACAAAAATCACTCTTCACCTCTTACTCTTTGGCTCTGATTAGAGTGCTTCCTGGAGAGTGGGACTTTAAAAATAACAACACTGATCCCCATAAGTATGGTCCCATTAGGATTTTGGTGGGACAGACATGGAGGATGAATACCCTTGAGTTTATCTCATTATCGAACTGGCTGGGTAAGCCTACTACCTGTGCAGTGCCTGCTCCAGGGACATTTATTTATTTACTTACATTCTCTTATATACCCCGCTATTCTGCATCAGTGCGGTTTTACATTGAACAAACTGAAAATTACATTGAACAGGGCATTATAACTTGGAGCTAACTATTTTACAGGGAACATGGGCTATGGAGGGTTAAGTGGCTTGCTCAAGACCACAAGGAGCACCTGTGGGACTAGAAACCCCAGTCCTTCTGGCCCAAGGTTGCTGTCCTCTAGTGGGATTTGAACCCCTGACCTTCTGGCCTGAAGTACCTTGCCCCAACCACTAGGCCACTCCTCCACACATGTGATCTTTCCTTTCTTAGACACTCAGCCGTGTTTACTTAGGTGGCTTGGGCATACTCCTCAGGATTGTATCCTGTAATGATGGCCTGCAACTAGTTAATACAGATGGCATCATATATGGGCTGATTAACTCATTGCAGAATGCTTGGGAATCACTTTATCCCCTGTTGGATAGGATCAGGCAGTCCTGGCAGATTACAGGCCACAGGCCAATGATCTCCACTGTCCTTCCAGTAAAAGGTTGTATGTAACTAGATGGATTAGCCACATCATTTTAGCATGTCATAGCCAAGCACCCTTTTTTCACATCAGTAGTATCAGTCCCTATATAAAATATATATACTGTACACATACACATACCATATATATATATCATATATATATTTAAGTTGGGCATGGAAATCAGTTTGAATGGTAGAGTGCAAGAGGTAATGGGACTGATGCTTACATTCTTGTCCTTGCTTGATATGTCGGGTCTGGAAAGGCAAGATCACCTTATGAGTAGTCATTCGGGCTCAGAAGGTGCCAGCCTGAAGCAGAGCATGGTAGATGCACATCCATGTACCTCGGACTTTTCAAGTCACTCATGATATTGTACTGGTACAGTTTCATGCAGCCTCCTGTGATCCCTATTGAGGATATTAATCATGACAGCTACATCAACCATCTGTTGTCCAATGGTCTAAGTTATGCTAGCGGCTCTGAACCATCGGCACAGTTCCCCTGAGCATATACAGTATCTGTCATTCCAATTGGATCAGTACAAGCCAAGATGTAAGCAGAGGGAGACCTCAGGATCATCACTATAGATGCACACTGGGAATACACATTTCTCCATCAATTGGGAATTGGGTTGCCCACTAACCATTCTCACAAAGCCCATTCAATCCAGAGTTAGGCTTAGGAGCTATCATGTGAGATGAACCCATTGCTGCCGTGACCTAGACCTGACCCAGGCGCCACTGCCCCCAGTGGATCATCAGAGGGCACGGAACAATTGGGTACACTCCCTCAGCATAGGCATCTGTGTAGATCTGATGAGGCTGCTGTGCTGAAGAGCAGGACACCATCGCTGAAAGCAAGTCCCACTTCAAGCTGAACATGGCAATGGATCCACAAGAGCATCAAGGAGCAGGGCACCCCCAAAGGCTACAGGCAGGGTACTCTCAGAGTGTCCCCGCTAAAGCTAAGGGAAGAGGCGGAGTGGCAATAGCGAGCAGAGAGGGTGCTTTAGTTGGTTCAAGGCAATGAACCCCAGGGAGTCCCAATTCAGATTAATGGATGTGGCAGAAACACCATGGCAATCAAGGGGCTGGGCATCCCCTGCCTTGTTTCAAGGCATGAGGGTCCCGGCGAGTCCACATTTGAGCTAAATGACATAGCCACTCTGTGATGCACAATCAAAGGGCAGGGCATCCATCTTAGGTTCCAGGGAAGCAGTGGTGCAGGTGGGGTGTCCCAGTGCATCCCTTTAGTAGCAGAGCCACAACAGCAAGCAAGGTGCAAAGCACCCTGGCAGGCTTCAATGCAGAGCACCTTGGCAGGTCCCCACTCAAGAAGAAGTAAGCCGCTGGGTATACGAACAATCCAGAAGTCTTGCAACCTAGTTGGCAGCAAGGTTGAGTGCCCTAGCAAATTCCCTCTCAAACAGGATACAACAGGATCACATTGGCAACCCGAGAGTGGAACAGATTCGCTGCTCCAAGATGCCAGCTGCTCTGGTAAGCACCCACTTTGGCTGAATAATGAGAAACCTAGTTGATGGGAGTGGACAGAGATGCACCCTGGCAAACCAGCAAGAAAATGGGCAGAATTCAATACTGTATGATATATCTCCCGCAGCATACAGGACATTTGTGTAAACTGCTCTGATGCCTTGCTGCCTAGGGCGGTATATCAAATGACAATAAAGATAAAGATTTGTATTTCATGTAAGGTTTTTTACCTCACCATTCCTTGGGTTTTTTCACATCAGTCAACCAATAGCTCCATAAAGGACTGGCAAGATACTCCTCAGCCTCAATCCACAGATGTCCCCAGTAGCCAAGGATGCACAGGCGACCATTACTGGGGCCAGAAGTAATCATGGATCAAAAAAAGAAAAAAAGTCAAACAAGGGCCTCAGAACAGAGAACACACAAGAGACATGGATCATTAGCTCTTGTTCTGGTAGACAGCTTAGAGGATATTCACACGCTTACTGGGTCCACACATCGGGCTTGCAAGGCCCAGTCCTGCAGCTTGCTTGGCTAGGTAAATCCAGAGGAGCTTATTGCAATTTTACCCCATTAGGAGACCAGTTCTATGTTCACACTCACCCTCGCTAACAATCATGCACCAGCGGAGTCTCGATTTGGACCTTTCCCCAGCAAACAGCAAGTTGGCATAGTCCAAGATGGGTCTGATATTTGAACATTAGGAGCAATCAGTTGTCTACAAGTATTGGCACAGACTTACTTCTTACCAAGCCTGTGAGACCATCCTGACCATCACTGCACTCCAGGCATGGACATCACAGGGTAGAGGACAAATGATTGGCATTGGGGGTAGAGACCTTTAGAATGGGGGATCCAAAGTAAGCAGAGTTTGTCTGTGTGGCGGGCACCCGAGCTGAATACCGACTATGTTCACTTCCCAATCAAAGTGGGCTGGTCACCCTAGCTGGCAGCAAGGTGGGATACCTCGGTCTCCCTCCTTCAGAGACAATGGTCAGCAAACTGCACGGTGACACAGGGGCACAGCATGGACCTAGCTCGGCACAGCAATGCGGGACTCCGAGTGTGCCCCAGCATACAGCATTCCAGACAGGACAGTTCGACAGGCAATTGCACTTTACATCAGCTTGGGTAACCAGGCAAGCAGTTGACAATAAAGCTGGCTGCGGCCATGTTTTCCCATACAGCAGAGTTGTCAGTGTTCTTGAATGTTTGAGTGACTAATTTGGCAGTCAGGCAGACCGAGGGGAAGTTCCACCTGCCTACATTTATAAAATGATCAGACCACAAAGGTAAAAAAGATTAACTTTGAAAGTATGCATTTCTTATAATTTAGAAGGAAAAGCATTTCTATTTCTCTCTCTTCAGCATTCCACAGCTCAGAGTTTCTTTTTCCAATTTTCCATTTCATCTTTTGTCTGCATATTGTTTCTAATTTGTTGTTTCTTCTTCTTTACTAGATGATGGCTTATGTTTCCCATGTGCATCAAGGTGAGGGAATCTGTTAACGTGTAGGCTCTGTGTAGGAATCTGCAGTTCAGCTTGTTCTCTTTTTCCCATCTGGACGTGCATTGGTGTTCTAGAATATTTGAAGTGTTGACTTTTCATAAATAGGGTTGGTGCGGTTTGAGTTTTTAGACTTAGTGATGATATGGTACGTTTTTGAATATTTATTTGCAAGGTTTAGGGTTACTACACACAGTTTCTGGCAGTGGAGGGAGTCTGTGATGTCAGTGATGTAACATTAGAATTTGAATAGATCATTTTTGTATGTTGAGTTGTAAAGTGAAACATCTTACTTCTGCTTTGCATCCACCTGTGGGGAGTTTTAGTGCTGAGTGTGAAAGCGTGCCATATGAATGATATTATTCATATATTTGTCGGCCATGTTAGGAAGAGCAAGGCCAGAAAATTATCCAGATAATGGTGATATTCAGCCACAATTCAAATAAGTTATACATTATATGCCGAATAGCATGCCTAAACTAAATAGATAATGCTGGTGCAATCACTGTACTAGTTTATGGTTTGTAGATTATAATTTGTTAAAAGCTTTATATACCACTTTTCTTTAATTAAACAAAGTGGTTTACAAAAAAACAAGTACGAAAGAGGAAATGAACTCCATTAAAATAAAGAGGCCGATATTCACAGGATTTATGGGGAAGATATTCAGATGTGGCGGCTAGCATTTGTAAAGCAACTAGCCATTGCCACTGAACTTTAACCCCAGATATGCAAGGCCAAGGCCATATCCGGCCACCGGCATTGAATATCCAGGTTGGCCACAGAACACAGAAGCTAACCGAGCAGCAGCGATATTGAGCTACTGCCCAGTTAGCTTCCTCAGCTAAAGGAAAGCCAGTATGTGCTGTGCCTTACTTTAGCTGCGTGTTGCTAACTGGGCAGTGGCTCAGTATTGTTGGTTTCCGGTTAGCAATGGCTCCCATCACAGAATGCTCCCAACATGCCCCAGCGCTAATCATTTAGCACTGGGGTATGTAGCGGTGGCTCTTGTGGATAGTCAGAGGCACTAACCATGTTTGTGTCGCTGAATATCCAGAACAGCGGCATTTACACGGTCTGCAAGTCGGCAAACTGTGTAAATGCCTTAGAATATCTCCACTATGTTCCTAACTTTGCATGTTAGGCTCCTAAATTGCACTCTTTGAAAATCTCCTAGTGCTGGGTGGCATGGCGGAGCGGGGGGGGGGGGAGAACATGGTGGGGGCTCCTGCCTGGGGCGGCAGAAACCCTTGGACTGGCCCTGATGGTAAGATCAAAACCAACGAAACTCTGTCATACTAATACCCAATTGCTCAAGTCCATCAAAACCAATGATAATTCAGAGTTGAATGTATCTGAAATGACTAAAAATGCTACCAAAATGGGACTTGCACCTTCAAGCTGAAAAAGCCACTTATTGACCACAGAAGTAAGTAACACTTCTGTACTATATTTAGGTCTAAAACCATATTGATGTTCATCTAGTAATCTACTAGCATCAACAAAATCCTGAAAACAATCCATTCAATCACTTTATTTACTACCAGTAAACTTGAAATGAGCTGATAATTCTGAGGGTCTGAAATATCTAAAAATGACTTTTTTAATTTCAACGGAACTGAGGCCTTCATTAATCGTGCTGGAATGATGCCTTGAGATGAAGACAGACGTGATAATTTTATCAAGAATTCTACCAAATGAGACTTCACAGATTTCAAAAGTGGAACAGGACAAATCCTCAATAATGGGATCAGGGTTCGTTTTCCATTTTGAAATAAACTTCTCAACATCTAATTTATGGCATTTCTGAACAGTCTGCATATGAAACTCATCCTGCTTGACTTTTGCCCAGATTTTTCATCTAAACAAAATAAACACATGGTCAGACTATGGTAACAGAGCCGGGGGTGTCTTGCTCAGTTTGGTGCGGTCTCCAATGGGGGAAGGTTACTATGCTCAAGAGGTGGGGAATATCAAGGGGGAGTATACCTGGGGTTGGGGATGCTGCCACATAGGTGCCAGCCTTTTTAAGAATGTGGCTTGGAGCATCAGGCTGCATATTATATGCCTGATGCCCCTACTCATGAGCTGTAAGCTGTGCTGTTCCTTTACTGTGGGATACTTCCATTTCTGGCTGAGGACATTACTTTCCTCATCAATACTAGTTTATGTTCCGCAAGCTTGGAAAGAATCTACTTTTGAAGAATTCTTCTTTGAATCCTGATCAACTCATTAATTACAGGCCCATTTCCAATTTACCATTT
Organism: Ichthyophis bannanicus; assembly: GCA_033557465.1. Taxonomy (NCBI): domain Eukaryota; kingdom Metazoa; phylum Chordata; class Amphibia; order Gymnophiona; family Ichthyophiidae; genus Ichthyophis; species Ichthyophis bannanicus. The sequence goes on from CM066032.1 coordinate 649,866,891, forward strand.
CTTGCAAAAATTATTGAGAAGGGGGCAGCAAGGAAGCTGTTTATCTTCCTGGAAGCAAGAAATTTTTTTGCACCCCAGATAATCGGGCTTTAGAATTGGTTATAGTACAGAATCCGCACTAACTACAATGCTGTATGAAACGTATTCATACTGGGAAAGAAATACGATGTCCTCCTGTTGCAAATGGATTTCAGTACAGCATTTGATCTTGTTAATCTTCATGGGCCCGATATTCCAAGGCATTTACATGGCTCTGTAAATGGTTAGTGCTGCTGAATATCCCCTATTAATACCACTATATGCCCTGACTGGGGCATGTTGTGGGTGTTCAGAGGTGGAGTGGAGGTGGAGTGGAGGTGGCAACAGTCACTAAGTGGGCAGCAGCAATATTGCACCACTGCCTGGTTAGCGACCATGGGTAAAGTAGGCGCAGCAAAAGCTGGCCTACCTTTACCCATGGGAGCAAACTGGGCAGCGGCTCAATATCGCCGCTGCCCAGTTAGCTTCTGAGGTGTCGGAAGCTGTGCGGCGAACCCGGATATTCAATGCCGAGGCCGGATATGACCCCAGCATTGAATATTTGGGTTAAGTCTTCAGCGCCGGCAGCTAGCCACTGTAATCGTGCTAGTCGCCGGCACTGAATATCGGGCCCGATTTCCTTTAGAAAAGATTTTCAGAGGCAGGGATAACAGATAAAGCCTTCCAATGGCTTTCATCCTATCTTAATTCAAGAACATTTAAAGTGGCTATAGGAGATATTATATCCACCCCACATGCACTAAACTGTGGAGTATCTCAGGGCTCAGTGTTGGCACCCCTGCTTTTTAATGTTTTTCTGGTCCTTTTAGCAGATGACATACCAATTTTAATCAGTCTTCAAACTTGGGACTCTTCTTTCCACAATCATTGTTCTGAATCCCTAAGCCAGATTGCTGACTGGATAAAATCAAATTGTCTAGTTCTTAATGCATCCAAATGTGAAGCTATTTGGTTAAGCAGAGTCAGTATGATTCCTTCTTTTGTCCCTAAAATGGCTGATATTTCTATTCCATTAAAGGGCTCAGTGCGATCACGAGGTGTGATTATTGATAAAACCCTATCAATTTCTAAACATATTTCAAAAGTAATCAGCAGCTCCTTTATGGCACTCAGACACATTAGATCATGAGGCATTTCATGAGTAGAAGATTTATGAATGTCATGCTATAGGCCCTAGTACACACCATACTCGATTACTGTAATTCTCTATTGGCAGGTTCTACGAGTTGAAATACAATCTTAAAAGACTGCAGCTAGTACAAAATAAAGCTTTAAGACTGCTGCATTTTGCTAAACCCTCAGATCATGTGTTACCACTTTTAATGGTGCAAAAATGGCTGCCAGTGGCTAGTAGAATCAAATACAAAATTCTGTCATTCACACATAAAATTTATTACACAGGCCGTCCATTATAACTTCACTTATTAATTAATCCATATTGCCCAACTCAAATGCTATGCTCCTCACAATTTAATCTATTAACAATTCTACCCCCATCGAGGTTTAGACTTGAATTAACTAGACACACTGCTTTCAGTTTTTTGGCTCCTATTTTGTGGAACAGTCTTCCACCATTCCTTCATTCCAAACGTTCTACTAAAAAAATTTAAAAAGAAATTTCAAAATGGTTGTTTAATAAAGCCATCACTCTTAGATAAATGGCAGAGGCAATTAATACTGGCTGTTTTTTGTGTTACTAATGTACCAGGTATTAATGGCATATCTGTATGATTCATTCTTGTGTTTTATTATAATATTGATTTCATTTTTTAATGCATTTATGAATATGGCTATTTTACCTGTATTGTAAATTGCTCTGGCATCCTCTGGCTAAAGGGTAGTATATCAAATACCACTAATAAATAAATAACCTGCAATACTGAGTTACCACAGGTTAATGACATTTTACCACAGCTTAGTAGCTATCCCCCCCCCTAGTTGGCTATTCCCACCAAAATAATCCATCAGATGTGCTTAGTTTTTAGTTTGATTTCTCAAACATCTGTTGAATTGTTGTGAATTCAGTGTTCAGCCATTTGCATCTCAAGGTCAGGTTCGCAAGCTTTGCTTTGTGAGCCAGCCTTCCCCATCAGCTGTTTGCTGCTTTTCAAAGAAAGTCACCGAAGGGAGCTATGATTATGGGTGAGATGCTGACTCCCAGATGAAGTGTATGTCAAAGCTATGTTCTACTAGCGAATGCAGTAGGCACTTTTGCGGTTGATTTAAAGATTCATGCTGTGCATATTTAGCACCGTGCTGAGGACTGCTTCTATTAAATTCAATAGACATAAAGGTCAACTAAATCGCAGAAGGTAACTCTTCTGTCAAACTAACAATATATTTGAGACTTGTGACTAACTTTCCTGAGATATATTCCTCTGGGACCAATGTAATAAAGCATTTTAGGTTTAGTGCACTGTTTGGTTCATTTTAACACACATTTTTGCATTCTAATATTACTTTATATCAAAATAATAGTTTTTATCCACAAAAAATGTGCACTAAAATGATAGTAAAATAATATTTAACATGCTTTCCAGGCAAATACATGGAATATTGGAAGTAAATAGATCTGACCCTGAACCCAGAATTCTCAAATTGGAGATCCCTAAACCTGAAACACCCAGATCCCAGGGCCCTATGTCAGATCTAACCCTTAGATATGAAATCACTTACTCAGGACTTTCTAGGCCCCAGAGTCCTAAATCAGAAGTCTCAGAAACAGGACTGCTATACCAGTTGGAGCGGCGTTGGCAGATGTAGAAACCCAGTTGGCATGGAGACAAGCAGCTAATAGCTATAGACAGCAACTGTATGTGGCTAAACAGGGGTTTTGGGCGAGGTAGATTACTTCTTCACTATCCCAGTCTTGAATATTGTTTCAGGTGGTGCACTTTTGACTTTCCTACTGCAGCCTTCTATTAACTCTTGTTTCTCTTGTGAGGATTTCTGTTCGGTTTTTTTGTAAGAAGTTGTTGCAGTTGGCTCAGGAAGCAGAGATGCCACCCTCTGGGCTGCCCACCGGCCAAGGCACTGTTGTACAGCTTCAGGAGGAGTTTTGAGGTCGGTTGGGTCAGGGAGAGCTCCAGGAGAATTGGTTGGAGTTTGAGATTTTGTCTCCTTCTACTCCGCATCAGTGGTTATAAACTATGAATTTTACTACATCCCCTCTGGACCCTTGTCCAGCATCTTTTATATGTTGGGGGGGGGGGGAGTAGCCTAGTAGTTAGACCAATAGCCTACTACCCAGGAGATCTGGGTTCGGTTCCCACTGGCACTCCCTGTGACCTTGGGCAAGTCACCTTACCCTCCATTGCCTCAAAGAAAAGGCCTGGCAATCTACTTTTGGTCAAACTTTGGGTCACCAGAATTCAGCAATGACTTGAAAGCACTTAAAAAAAGGGGGGGGGGGGAAGAAGTAGTGGAGGCAAGGCTTTGCCTGGCAGTGAATGCTTCCCTACAGGAAAGTGAATATTAAAGTAGGTTATGTTTTTTCTCATTGTTCAAGAGGTCTGCAAGGGATATTAGTAAGTTCAAGAATAACTGCCCAGTTTCGCATTTGCCCTTTTTGAGAACGATAATTGAAAAGGCGGTGGCTATTCAACTATCTACATTTTTAGAGAAACATCATATTTTCGATGACTGTCAAGACAGTTTTCAGAGATATCGTAGCACAGACACTTTGTTGGTTTCCTTGGCAAATGAATCATAAGATTCAAGCTGGGGGGCAGATTGCTGCATTAGTGTTGTTGGATATTTCATCTGTTTTTGATACAGTTTGCCACAGGTTGTTGTTGGACTGTTTGTCAGCATTGGGTATTGGGGGTAAGGTGCTAGAGTGGTTTGGCTCCTATTTAAAGTCTTGGTGGCAACAGGTCCAGGTGAGGGGGTAACTGTTCAGTATCAGTTAGATCAGGGGGTTCCTCAGGGTTCTATTTTGTCCCCTCTTTTATTTAATGTATACATGGTCCCTTTGTATAGGGCTAGTTGGTTGTTTTATGTTTATGTAGATGATGTCCAAGTTTTGTTCCCTCTTTCTGGAGAGTCTGTGGTACAAGATCATTTGTCTGTTTTGATGGGGTGGGTTTTGTTTTTGTGGGTGAAATTAAGTGCTATTCTTTTTGCATGGGGAGGGGGCTGATGCTCCTCTTAGAAAAGTTAGTTCAAAATCAGCTTCAAGAACATGTTGACACACATTTCCCACTGGATCCACAACAATATGGATTTTGCCCCCAGCACGTGGTTGAAACATTACTAACTGCCCTTACTGACAATTTAATAAGAGGCACAGGGAAACCCCAAAAAGGCTTTATACTTATTTTCCTAGACGTCAAGGCAGCTTTTGACTCTGTCCCACATGATAAAATCCTGGAACAACTACAAGACATAGGATTGGCTGGAAAACCCCTAAATTGATTCAGATCCTACCTCAAGGACCTTCACAGTCAAGTAAGAATTGGCACTGAAGAATCAACAACATTCACCCTGCAGTAAGGAGTCCCTCAAGGATCTGCCCTGTATCCTTGATCTTTAATATCTTTCTCCAACCTCTATGCACAGTAATACAGGCACACAACGTACTGTACAATGTTTATGTGGACAACTTAATGATATACACACCTTTCTCAAACAACAACCCTACAACCACACACACATCAAGGGAGCCTTCAGAGCAGTCAAGGAATGGCTATCCGAACACAACATGACATTAAACTACAAGAAGACTGAGGTTCTGTATATAACTAGAAACAACTTCATACCACCTCTCACAATAACCATCAAACGGATTCCAACTGCAGGTCAAACAAGAAGTCCGATATTTAGGGGTCACACTGGATCAAGGCCTCACCTTCATACCCCATTTCAACAACATAACAAAATATATACTACAAGCTCAAAACAGTATAATGACTCAGACCCCTGCTTAACGCTCACAACTTCCACTCAGTCCTGCAAGCACTCATTTTCTCACACCTGGACTACTGTAACCTCATCTTGCAAGGCTTACCCAAATGCACACTACACCTGCTGTAACCTGCCCTAAATGCTGCTGTGAGGATCCTGACCAAAGCATCTAGAGCTGAACACATCACCCCGACTCTTAAACGACTCCCTTGGCTACTCGTCGCAGAGCGCATAAGATATAAAGCACTTCTCACTATGTTCAAAACAAACCATGAACTATCAGCTATCTATCTACAATCTCTCATTAAAAACACGCCAGATATCAGAACCAGAAGATCAAGAACCCTTAATATGCTACGTACCCCTTCAACAATTATGAAAACTAACCACGCAACCTCCAGGACAGCATTCACATTAGTCGCCCCAACTCTCTGGAATGCACTGCCTGTAAATCTACGTTCACAAATGACCTAACAGATTTCAGAAAAAAGCTAAAAACCCACCTCTTCATTGGGCACTTTACTGACCCGACTTAATCACCTGATCTAATCACCCGAATTGAATGGACCTTCTATTGGACACTTTACACACTTGGACACTTTACAAATCCAGCTTAGCCGTTCGATCTGAATGGACATACATAACCAAAGAAACTCCCCCCCCCCCCACATAATTTCCCACTCAGTTGAATGTAATATAGTTACATGTCACAATGTTATGCTGTTAATTCCTGTTCTTTTATAATGTTATATTAACACGGTTCTATGTAAAGCCCTGTTGGCCCCATTGTTATTATGTAAACTGTTTAGAATTGGAGATATAGCGATATAGAAAAACTGTTAAATAGTATTGAGGGCATGGGGGTAGTGTGGGCTGTTTGTTGGGATTTGGGGGTTTGTGCTGTTGCAACTCGTCCACTTCGGCCTTATCTTCCTGTGACTTGATTTCAGGAGGTGACGTGTGCCTTACTTATGCCTCAGTTGGATTATTGTAATGCTCTGTTTTTAGGTCTCCCTCAGAAGGACTTACTGGGTCTTCAATTGATGCAGAATACAGTGGGCTACATAGACATGACTATGTCACCTCTATTTTAAAGGAGTTGCATTGGTTACCATTGAAGGTTAGAGTGCAGTTTAAAGAACTGTTGGTGATTTTTAAAAAATTACATGCTATGGCTCCAGTTTATCTTTCTGAGAAGGTCTCCCTTTATATTCTTAATTGTAGTCTGCAGTCTCAGCAGGAGAGGTTGTTGTGTGCCATCATACTGGGTTGCTCATCGTACTTGGGCTTTTTCAATTCAAGCTTCTGTTTTATGGAATGCTTTGCCATGGGAGTTGCGGTTGTTGGACAATCTTCAAAATTTTCGAAGGACTTTAAAAGCATTCGGGAAGGTCTGAGGGGATTTTAGGGAAGGAATTTGCTGAGTTGGCTGGGATGGGGTGGATGGTATTTGGATTTTAATGTATGTATTTATGTTTTAATTTGTATAATACATAGAGCTTTGGTTCAGTTGTGTGATTAATAACTATTAATAAATAGCCTTGGGCAAGGACCACTAGGTTCAAGATTCCTGTGTTGGGGATTCCCTCCCCTCTAACACACCCCGATGAGCCACTTCCCTCTAATGCATCCCCAATCATTTTCACATCCACTGCGTTCCTCGACTAACACACTTCCTGCAAGCCACCACCCTCTATGCCCCCCACCACCACACTCTGTATCAGATGGTCATTTGAGAAGAAGAACATAAGAAATGCAAGACTGAATCAGACCAAAAGGTCCATCAAGCCCAATATTCTGTTTCCAACAGTGGCTAATCCAAGTAACAAGTACTTGGCAGAATCACAAAAAATAGCTAGATTCCATGTTCTATATTCCCAGGGATAAGTAGTAGCTTTTCCAGATCTACTAATTGCTTTTACCACATTGTCTAGCAATGTGTCCAAAGCTTATCTATGAATTGAGTGAAAAAATATTTTCTCTGTGAATAAAGAGAGTGATAAACAGATAAAATAAGTGCTCAATTATGTGCGACCAGTGGAACCCTGCATGGGAACCTCTCCCAGCTACTTCTAGAAACTCTATACCCTAGAGTTCCCACCTTCCACCACCGTGGCTCATCTCCTCATACTTCTTTTGTCCACAGAACCCCAAGGACATGTTCCCAGTTGGACTGCATGCTTCATCGTTGTTTTCTTTTCCTATTTACATTCTCTTATTTTCGTAAGTTTCATATTTTTCCCTCTGGTACTGCCGATAATGCATGCTTGTTGTTCTCTTAGTATCCTTAGATAGCTTTTTCAGACTTTTTAAAGTTTTCTTACTTTTAACTACATCACCACTATGGGCCACATTTAAGCATCAGATGCTCTGGATGAGTTATTTCTCAAAATCAAGTCATTTGATCTTGCTGTGGCTATTTTTCCAGACAAAAATATTCCATAAACTAGCCAGCTAGTGCAGCAGGATTATGTCTGTAACATACACTCGTAATTGATGCATCAGCTTTAAATACCATTTCAGTCATGGATAACTTCCCTACACCCTCTTCAATAAAGGCCAAAGTAAAGAATTCATTCAGTCTCTCCACTATGGCCTTGTCCCCTCTATCATCTAATGGTCCAATTGACTCTCTCACAGGTTTTTTTGCTACGAATGTACTTGAAAAAGTTATTATGCATTTTTGCTTCCATGGCAAGCTTTTTTTCAAATTCTCACTTAGCCTGCCTTATCAATGCCTTGCATGTAACTTGCCAGTCGTTATGTTGTTTCCAGTTTTCGTCATTTGGCTCCTTTTTCCATTTCCTGAAAGCTGCTTTTTTTGGCTAAAACAGCCTCTCTGACTTCACCTTTAAACCATGTAGGCAGTTTTTTGGCCTTCCTTCCACTTTTCTTAAAGCCTGGAATACCTCTGGTCTGGGCTTCCAAGATAGTATTTTTAAACAATGCTCATGCTTGATGTAAATCTTTAATCTTTGCAACAGCTGCTTTTAGGTTTTTCTTTATTTTCCTCATTTTATCATAGTCTCCCTTTTGAAAGTTTATTAAATCGACTGTTATCATGCTATTTTCACTGTTGCCAAGTGGCCCCAACACTCAAGGTCCATTCAAGTTATAATATCTACTCCATGTAAAATTGTTCCATGTAATGTGGAAGTTCAGTTCTTTGTAAGCCACATTGATCCTTAGAAATGCAGTATATAAGAATACATAAATAAATAAACACTCCTATCTCTTGCACCAGATCCTATGTTCCTATGTTCCACTAACTAGGTCCAAAATAGCTTCCCCACTTGTCAGTTCATGAACCAGCTGCAGTCATTTATTTAAGCAGTCATTTATTTAATCTATGAACTTTATCTCCCTAGCATGTCCTGACATGACCCAGTTGATACCAGAGAAATTGAAATCACCCATTATTATTACCGTGTTGTAACTTTTGTAAGCGTCCCCGATTTCTTTTAGCATTTCATCATCCATTTGTTCAGTCTGGCCAGGCGGTCGGTAGTATACCCCCATTCACATTGCCTTCCCCTTTTTGCATGGAATTTCTATCCATAGAGGATCTACAGTGTATTTTGTTTCCTGCAAAACTTTAATCCTGTGTGACTCAATGTCCTCGCTAACATAGAGTGCAACCCTTCTACCACTTTGATCTACTCTATCATTGCAATATAGTTTGCTCCCAGGTATCATAGTATCCCATTGGTTGTCTTTCTTCCAACAGGCCTCTGAGATACGAAGCATATCTAACCTCTCATTTAGTGCTATATATATGAACTCTCCAATTTTAGTTTTTAGATTTCTAGCATTCGCATAAAGGCATTTTAGAGGCTGTATTTTATTCATATTACAGTAGACAAGGGCAATTTGGAATCTTTCAGCTCTGTCTGCTCTGTATGTAAGGGCATCTGGGTTTCTTTTATCTTTATTGAAACCTCTCTGTCAGATTGCCCTAACTTCCCTCTTTTGCTAGTATCCTTCAAGGATACATCCTTCCAAATCATGCGCTCTTGGGTGACTGTCGGCTTTCCCCTGTTATCTAGTTTAAAAGCTTCTCTATCTCCTTTTTAAAAGTTAATGACAGCAGCCAGGTTCCATCCCGGTTAAGGTAGAGCCCATCCCTTTGGAAAAGCCCGTCTTTTCGCCAGAATGTTGCCCAGTTCCTAATAAATCCAAAAACATAATAAAATCTGGCTTGCTACACAATGCCCTGACCTGTGCTTCTAAGGTAATGTCTTAATTTCCTGAGTGATTCACACAGCCCTTGGGAGCCTTTCAAACTGCCCCTTTGATCTGTCACTTGGCTTTAACACCTATTTAAAACAACTTCACAGATCTTTTGCCTCTAATTGGAAGATTCTTTTTAGAGGTCTCTAGAAACAAATATTTCTTTCTACTCAGAGATTATTTATTCTACTTTGTATGCTACACTCTACTCTGATTTAAATAAAAAGCTCTCTAGAAACAATTTCTTTCTTCCTACTCAGACTATTTACTCTATCTTACTTTCTATGCTAAGCTATGCTGTGATTAGATTTAAATAAAAAGCTATCTGGTGGTACTAAGTCCTTACTGACTCAGCTAAAACATTAAATTCTAAAATACACAGATTTATCAGCTTTAACTCAACAAATTCTCTTTTCCCCATGATTTAGAGCATTTCCCAGAAGATAAATACAAGTACAGATCTTTTTCCAACTGTAGCAGTCCCTTTTTGTAGTCCTTCAAGACTACCAAAGGTTTTAATGTAATCTTCCTAATGAGCTCCAAAAAATTTTCAGATGCCGCGCTTGATCCTCAGATGCAGGCAATGACAAACGTTCCTGTTTAATTAGGTGTGTTTGATATGTTGAGGGATTTTTCTTTTGTTCCTTCTGTGTTTCAAGAGATTATCTCCATCACCTCTTGTCTATTTCTTCATCTTCCCCTATCTTTCCTTCATTGTTTCCTTTTTGTAGTTTGTTGAGCTAATGCTCTTTTGATTTTCTGATTATTGGTATACTTTGTTGTGCCACTTCCAATTCAAGTTGTCGTGATCATTACATTTTTCTGTTTTCAATTATTGCATTTGAAGATGCATAAATAATAAAAGTGGATATATTTATTCACAGGACATGTACTTTGAGCCCATTAGAAAGGGATGCTACCAAATGTAAGGAAATGTCAGGGGAGGAATTTAATTTTCATATCTCCACCTATGTATCTGCCCTTTGAATAAAGGTTGAGACGTGACTCTTCACCCAGGCTTTTATTAACTTCCATAATTTAACTGGGTTGATTTAAGATATTAGGCAGTTTTGGGTATATTTATTTATTTATTTTATTTAACAGTTTTTTTATACCTCTTTATCATTTTAGTCCAAGCTGTTTAAATTGTAACTTAAACTTGATAATGTACAGTAAACAGGGACATTGATTTGTATATTTCTCTAACTTGCTTTGGACATAATGTACGAAGCATGAAATCACATCTAAACAGACAGATAGCAGCTGCAGTCCTTATAATTTTGATCCCATAGACCTAGCTGGTCAGATTTCAAAAGGGAAATTCTGCAGAGTTTCCCTTTGAAAATTAGCTGCACATCTACAGTTATAAATGTACCTGCAAATTTGCAAACTGCCCAACCAATGAAAATTGAAAGAACTATTGCTTATCTTCACATTTTCTCTAGATTGTTCATCAAAACCATTTAATTCATCCCTCTCATGTGCTACTGCCTGCGTATAATTGTGATGCATGGTTGGCATTACAGGTTCATGTTACATGTCCCTTCATCCTCTCTATGTTGATCAGCCGTGCTGTGGGTACCAGTGGTGCTATACAAAAACAGTAATGCAACTTAGCTATTGCTGTGTCTGGATTTCATTTCTCTGTCTGAATGTCACTTCTGCTTTGATCTGATTCCCTTGCTAGAGCTCTAAATTTCTAATTCATCTTGATTCATGTGCAAAGGTTGTGCACAACAACTGCACAAGACTTTTAGGTCCTTAGCATGCCTAATGCATTATGTATTAGAAGCAGTCTATAAAGGCGGCAATTCAAGTCTTCCCACAAAAACATAAAATAGATGAAAACAAAGGATTTATGATTAATGTGCATGTGTGTGATATTATAGTGTAGAATGCTGATTTTCTGTGTATTGCTGTTACTTAAGGGTTTTTTTTTATGTAACCTATTGCTTTCCTGCAAATATAAATAAGAACAAAATGCCTGTACAGTTCTTGAAAATTATAATTTTCTAGGTTAGGAATCTAGTCGGAATGCACTTAATGTTTCTCTGACTAACTCCATAAGAAACCCTTTTCACTACAGAGAACAGATGGTGTCCAAGGGATGCCAGGTCCCTTGAAGAAATATCTATCAGTGTCATGCAGAGATGTAGATGTATTTTGACATTTTAGACTAGAAATTTCAATGTAAGACTTATTAACAGGAGGCAGACTATAATGGATCCTTCTTGGAGTGTCTTTCTGAATCTGAATTTACATCTCTCATAGGCATCGTGCAGAACCAGGCTTTAAGTGATGGAAGTGAGATTCCTCATTGAATCCAGTGGTATGGAAATTACTTCATTTATTTAAATTTTTTAAACCAGGGATGTGCATTTGTTTGAAAAAAGACATAGGAATTATCAATGACATTATGTTGGTCATATCGCTTTAATCCAACAGTGAGAAATCCAGGTCACAAGTACCAGGAAGGACCCCCAAAAGGTAGACAGATTCCATGCCGCTTATCCCAGGGGTAAGCAGTGGATTTTCCCCAGTCCACTTTAATAATAGTTTATGAGGCAACAGATAAATATGTAAGGAAAGTAAATAAAAACAAGAGGAGAAGGAAACCTGTTTGGTTCTCCAAAGAAGTGGCTGCTCAAATAAAGGCAAACACAGCTTTCACAAAATCCAAAAGCTTGCAAACAGAGGAACACAGTACAGAATACAGGAGCAAACTAAAAGAGACAAAAAGAGAAATAAGGAAAGCAAAATCAAAGGCAGAGGAAAAGATGGCTAAAGATGTAAAGTGTGGCGACAAAACTTTCTTCAGGTATATTCGGGAGAGGAGGAAAATCAGAGATGGAATTGCAGGACCCAGAAGTGCTGGGAACGGATTTGTGGAAAGTGACATTGAAAAAGCAAAATTGCTAAACAAATACTTCTGCTCTGTTTTTACTAAAGAAAATCCTGGAGAAGGACCATCTGTGACTCCCAAATCTAAAAATGGGAATGAAGTAGATACCACACCATTCACTGAAGATGATGTGTTAGAACAACTTGCAAAACTGAAAGTGAACAAGGTCATGGGACCGGATGGGATACATCCCAGGATACTGAAAGAGCCCAGAAAGGTTCTTGCAGGGCCGTTAAAGGATGTTTTCAACAGATCCTTTGAAACAGGAGTAGTTCCTCAGGACTGGAGAAGAGCGGATGTGGTACCTCTACACAAAAGTGGTGACAGGAAAGAAGTGACAAACTTCAGGCCCGTGAGCCTTACCTCAGTGGTGGGAAAGGTAATGGAGGTGCTTCTGAAAGAGCAAATAGTGGACTTTCTCAAAACCAACAGGTTGCATGATCTGAGTCAACATGGTTTTACCAAAGGACGATCTTGCCAAAGAAATCGGATTGAGTTATTTGACTGGGTGACCAGAGAACTAGATCAGGGGCATGTGATGGATGTCATCTACCTGGATTTCAGCAAAGCCTTTGATACCGTTCCTCATAGGAGGCTTATTAATAAACTCAGTAGTTTGGGGTTGGGTCCCAAGGTGGTGAACTGGATCAGAAATTGGTTGACTGACAGATGACAGAAGGTGATGGTAAATGGAGCTCACTCGGATAAAAGGAAGGTGATTAGCGGTGTGCCCCAGGGTTCGGTCCTGGTCCCGGCACTGTTCAATATTTTTGTTAGTGATATTGCTGAAGGACTGCATGGAAAAGTCTGTCTTTTTGCAGATGACATGAAAATTTGCAACAGAGGGGACTCCCCTGAGGGAGTAGATAACATGAGGAAAGATCTACAAAAGCTGGAGGAATGGTCTTATGCTTGGCAGTTAAGATTTAATGCGAAGAAGTGCAGTGTCATGCACTTGGGAAGCAGAAATCCCGGGGAAATGTACACGATAGGGAGCGAGAGGTTGGTGTGCACGGACTAGGAGAAGGACCTTCGTGTGACTATTTCTGAGGATCTCAAGGTGGCAAAACAGTGCAAAAAGGCAGTGGCAAAAGCCAGGAGGATGTTGGGTTGCATACAAAGAGGAATTAGCAGAAAGGAAGAGGTACTAATGCCACTGTATAAGACACTGGTGAGGCCTCACTTGGAATACTGTGTTCAGTTTTGGAGACCATATCTTGCAAAGGATATAAAAAGACTGGAAACTGTTCAGAGGAAGGCGATCAAAATGATTTGGAGCCTGCGTCAGAAGCCTTATGAGAAGAGACTTGAAGACCTAAGTATGTACACTCTGGAGGAGAGGAGGGACAGGGGAGATACGATTCAGACCTTTAAATACTTAAAGATAAATAATGAACAAACAAACCTCTTCCAAAGACAGGGAAGCTGTAAAACTAGAGGGCATAACATGAAGCTGCAAGGGGGTAAATTGAACGGCAATGTCAGGAAATACTTTTTCACTGAAAGGGTGATGGATGCTTGGAATGCCCTCTCGATGGCAGTGTTGGGGCAAACACAGTGACAGAATTCAAAATGGCATGGGACAGACACAGTGGATCCCTTTACAGCAACAGGATAAAATCAAAATAAACTTAAACTAATTTCTCAACATAAGGGGTGTCCTACACGGAGCGGTGGGTTCACCCCTAAAACAAAGACATGGGGAGGGGTGGCCTGCACGGAACGGTAGGTGCACCTACTCTTGCCATCTTACTGGGCAGACTAGATGGACCATACTGGTCTTTATCTGCCGTCATTTACTATGCTACTATATGTTACTATGGACTTTTCCTCCAAGAACTTGTCCAAACCTTTTTAAACCCAGCTTCACTAACGGCTTTTATTACATCCTCTAGCAATGAATTCCAGACCTTAATTACATGCCGAGTGAAAAAATATTTTCTCTAATCAGTCTTACGTTGTAGCTTCATTTCATGTCCCCTAGTTTTTATACTTTTTTGAAGGAGTAAACAACTGATTCCCATTTACTTGTTCTACTCCATTCATTTTTTATAGACCTCTATAATATAAACATATTGCTTTTGTCTGTGCCCTTCTCTTCCACTGCCAACTCCCGACTTCACCTTTCACCGTTCTCCTTATGCCTGGAACAAATCACCTGAGTCTGTGTGTCAGGCTTCATCTCTGGCCCTTTTCAAATCTAAGTTGAAAACTCACCTCTGAGGCTGCTGTTGGATCCTGATCCACTTATTCTCCTATGTGTTTCCTTACTGTATTCCTCTATGTATCCTTGTCCTCAGCTGTTGTGCTGCTTTTCTTAACTAGATTGTAAGCTCTGATGAGCAGGGACCTTCTTTTACATGTGCCTGTGCAGCACTGCTATAAAAATGATCAATAGCAGTAGTAGTATATGCCATAATGGGTCAGACCATGCCGCTTAGCACAGTGGTAAGCAGTAGATTTCTCTAATGGTTTATGAACTATGTCTTCAAGAGCTTGCACAACCCTCTTTTAAACCCAGCTATGCTGACAGCTTTTATTACTTCCTACAGTAACAAATTCCAGGGTTTGATTAAGCGCTAAGTGAAAAAATATTTTCTCCAATTAGTCTGAAATGTGTTCCCTAGTCTTTCTGCTTTTTGAAGGAGTAAATAACCGATCTACGTTTACCCGTTCCACTCCATTTATTATTTGTAGATCACTATCATATCTCCCCTCAGCCTTCTCTTTTCCAGACTGAAGAGTCCTAACCTTTTTAGCTTCAGTTAAACTCCCTTCTCTGTTTCTGCCACTATATCCATGCCTACTCCTTCCAAACACTGTGATTCAATCAGAGTAGATTATAAGCTCAGTGGGAAAGGGACAGTCTCTCTTATATGTGTCTGTGCAGTGATATGTATGCCTCACAGCACTTTAGAAATGATATGTTGTTGTAAACTGCACTAAATGATTTTTCAAAGCTTGTAGTATATATGCCTTTAAAATTAAAAAAAAAATGTAATATTGGTAATACTTGTAGCAGATGACTGTCTCTCCCTTCTTATCTGTACTATCTTTTTTTCCTTTTCTCTCTAACTTCTATATTATATCTCTGCTCTGGAGCCAGAGGGCCTGAGATATTTTTGAAACTCATTTTTCTCTACCATCAAGACTGAAACTGTGCTGCCTCTCTCCCTCTCTGTCTTTTTCTCAAAGCATCTATTGCCATATGATTTCATTGCTCCTCTTATGTTTGTTGTACCATATGGGCTTCCTGTTATTATCATTCCATGTCATATTTATCTTTATTCTTTTTTTTATACATATTTCATGTATATTTATTACTATTTATAGTTTTATTTTCCTTTTATTTTACTCTAACTACTACAGTTTGTTTTTAGTACTTTAACTCACACAACTGTGTTTTTACAAATTTGCTTCATTACAGAGGTGATATATAGGGGCTTGTTTACAAAGCCGCGGTAGCGGTTCGCGATTTCAATGGGGCCGCGGCTCCGATAACGATCGCGAATCGCTACCGCGGCTTTGTAAACAAGCCCCATAGTTTGGAATATCACACATGTTGTGTACAATTGTAAGTACTACAATGTGTATCCATGTGCCAGTCACTTTGTCTCTTGTTCCTGCTCATCTCCTCCTCCTCTTTTCTCGCTTTGGGCTTGCCATAATTGGCTTTTTATATATTTCCATTTCTTGGTGTTTCCCCTTTGCGCTTTATTATGTCTATATGCACGTTCTCATTGAATCAGTACATTTTTGTTTTAATGATATTCATTTATTTATTTATTGATATTTTAACTATCTTATTTTTGACGTTAATTCTATTATTAATGATTTTTAATTATTGTTATTATTTTTTAATATTTATTTGAAGTCCCCAATCCCCTGAAGAAGGCTTCAGCCAAAACGCGTTGGGGTTTTGTTTAATAAAGCACTGTGACCACCACACACCACGCACTGCTTGTGTCTCTTCTGTTCTACTGTGAGGGACTTGCTCCTCTTGTGTTTTGCTCTTCTCTTCTTTTTCTCAAAGCCCTACAGTAACTGAAAAGATGTATATGTCGGGGGGGGGGGGGGTCACATAATGAAAATGATAGCACATGTGGTAAGGATCTCCAGGAAATTGTTGCAGGTTGCAGTTTCATCTATTCTAATGGATCCGAACACTGAGTGCCACATTCCCCCAGCAATTCAGAGGATGCAACAGACTGCCAGAGGACAGGAAAGGCTGAGAGAATACTGCCTTATCTTTTACCAGTTTATACATTTAGCTATATTATTATATCCTCTTTCACTCTTTATAGTTAGTATAATGTATAGACTGCCAAAAAACTCTATCTCCCATGCTAGGCTGCACAGAATGATACTATAATTTTATTTTATGTAGTGTGGAATGAAGAAATTTTTAGTATGCTATTAAGTATAGCAATGAGATTTTAACTACATTTGCATGGCACTATTACATTGTTGAAGAGAACTGATGGTTTGCTATTGATGTTTGATGGAGAAGCTACTTTCCTCATTAACATTTTGTGGTTTCCCAGTGTTCATCACAGGGAGCTAGCAGTATAAAATTGCTGGCACTGATATATACCATACATCTATGCAGATGTGTATATGCCAGCAAAAGAGTGGAGGAGTAGCCTAGTGGATAGTACAACAACCTGATTGCCAAGCGATCTCAGTTCAATTCCCACTGGTATTCTTTGTGACCCTAGGTAAGTTACTTAACCCTCAGGTGCAAGCTTAGATTTTAAGCCCTCTGGGGGACAGGGAAATACAACATGCCTTGAACTACCATTGGAAAGATGTGAGTTAGATATTAATAAATAAGATTATAGAAGAAAATGTACAGACATGTTTATTAGAGTGCATTATGTGTTTAGTGCAGGTTTTAACATGCCAACCATTTTTGTGCATTAAAAACAGTGCTGTGGTAAAAAAAAAAAAAGAATCACATAAATGCTTATAACAGGTCAGGGTGGAGAATGGGTATGGCCTTCGTTGACATCTAGTATGCGGCACATTATTGTGCACTAGCTGTCACAGCTGCCAATGGTGCAGCTACACTTCATGCCTTCTCACTCTAGTAGCATGGCAGCTGCCTTTCCCATCACATGAAGAAAGCAGCAGTGGAACCTAATGCCCCTCGATCAGCATCTCCTGATTCAGACCCCTCCCACAAGGCAGAAACACCCAAACAGAAATCCCCTAGCTCCACCCTAGTGGGACTCATTCAGAGGATTCCCTGGTGCCCTGAGTGACAGTGGTCCTCCTCCACTTGTACCTAGTAGCTATTGGGTTCCAAAATGCTACTACTATGACTGACTACTACTACTACTGAACATTTGTATAGCACTACAAGATGTACAAAGCACTGCACAGACACGTGTAAAAGACGGTCCCTGTTCATCAGAGCTTTCACTCTAGTCAAGACAGACAATACAGTAGCTGTAGACATGGGACACATCTAGGGGGAATGGTAAGAAAACACAAGGGAGATAGGTGAGTCAAAATCTGAAAGCAGCAGCAAAGAGGTGAGATTTCAGCCTGGATTTGAAAAGGGTCAGAGAAGACACCTGTCGTACAGACTTAGGTAGTTTATTCCAGGCATAAGGAACAGCAAGGTGAAAAGAGCTGAAAAGTCTGGGGTTAGCAATAGAAGAGAAGGGCACAGACAGAAGTGATTTTCCAGAAGAGTGGAGTTCCCGAGGGGGGTGTAGGGAGAGAAGAGAAGAAAGGTAGTGAGGAGCTGCAGTGTGAATGCACTTATAGGTCAGCAGGAGAAGTTTGAACTGGATGTGGAAATGGATAGGGAGTCAATGAAGGGACATGAGAAGAGGCATAATATGAGCATAGCAAGGCTGGGGGGAAGATTAGCCACACAGCAGAGTGTTGAGCAGATTGAAGGGGAGAGCGATGATTCAGCGGGAGACCAGCAAGAAGTAGGTTACAATAGTCTAGACGAGAGGTGACTAAGGAGTGGATAAGTGTTTTAGTAATGTGTTCAGAAAGGAATGGGCAAATTTTATCTAAGCTTGAAGAATGGTCTAGAATTTGGCAGCTGGGATTTAATGTTAAAAAATGTAAGGTCATGCATTTGGGCTGCAGCAATCCAAGGGAGCAATATAGTATAGGGGGTGAAGTACTTTTGTCCACTAAAGAAGAGCGGGACCTAGGCATGGTTGTGTCTGATGATCTTAAAGTAGCTAAACAGGTAGAAAAGGCGACGGCAAAAGCTAGAAGGATGCTTGGGTGCATACGGAGAGGAATGGCTAGCAGAAAAAAAGGAGGTGATAATGCCTCTGTATAAGTCTTTGGTGCGACCTCATTTGGAGTATAGTGTGCAGTTCTGGAGACCGCACCTTCAAAAGGATGTGAACAGGATGGAGTCGGTGCAGAGGGTGGCTACTAAAATGATTAGTGGTCTTCATTATAAAGCATATGAGGACAGACTGAAGGATCTTAATATGTACACCTTAGAGGAAAGGCGGGATAGAGGTGATATGATTGAGATGTTTAAATACCTCCGTGGCATAAATGTTCAGGGAGAGAGCCTCTTTCAATTGAAAGCAAGTTCTGCTATGAGGGGACATGGGATGAGGGTGAAGGGAGATAGATTAAGGAGTGATATGCGGAAATATTTCTTTACGGAAAGAGTTGTGGATCTGTGGTATAGTCTCCCAGTGGAGGTGGTAGAGATGAGGACAGTAACTGAATGCAAAAAAGCATGGGACAAACACAGAGGATCTCTAAAGGTAAAAAGGGGACTGTTGTAGTTGTTATGGAAGGACAGACTAGATAGGCCATATGGTCTTTTTCTGTCATCATATTTCTATGTTTCTATTGATGTTGTAGAGGAAGTAACGGCAGTTTTTAGCTATCAGTTGGGTATATGTGGAGAAGAAGAGAGGAGTCAAAGATGACCCCAAGGTTGCGAGCTGAGGAGACAGGGATGTGTAGGGAGTTATTCAGAGACAGAGGAAGGGGAGAGGAAGGTTTAGGGGGAAAAATAAGAAGCTCAGTTCTGGCCATGGTCAGTTTCAAGTGGCAGTGAGACATCCAAGCAGCAATGTCAGAAAGGCAGGCAGAGATCCTGGCATGGATTTCCAGAGAGATTTCAGGTGTACAGAGGTAGATCTGGGCGTCATCAGCGTAAAGATAGCACTGAAAGCTATGGGAAGAGATGAGTGCACCAAGGGACTGGGTATAGAGAGAGAAAAGGAGTGAACCTAAAACAGATCCTTGGGGTACACCAATTAAGAACGGGATAGCAGTAGAGGAGGATCCACCAGAATAAACACTGATAAAGTGATGGGAGAGATAAGAAAAGGACCAGGATAGCACAGAACCCTTAAAGCCAAGCGAGGACAAGGTATCAAGGAGAAGGTTATGGTCAACAGTGTCAAAAGCAGCAGAAAGGTCAAGAAGGATGAGGATTGAGTAAAGGCCCTTGGATTTTTTCAAGTTACTGGAGACTTTGGCAAGAGCCGTTTTAGTAGAATGTAAAGGACGAAAGCCAGATTGTAGAGAATCCAGAAGGGCTTGAGAGGAGAGAAAGTCGAGGCAATGGCAGTGAATTGCACATTCAAGTAGTTTAGAAATGAAGGGGAGGAGGAAGATGGGTTGATAGTGAGAAGGACAGATAGGGTCTAGTGAGGGTTTCTTGAGGAGAGGAGTGACCACAGCATGCTTGAAAGCTGCAGGGAAAGTTTCAGTGGAGAGTGATAGGTTGAGAATATGAGAGATAGAAGGGATGACAATGGAGGAGATTGAGCTAAGGAGATGGGTAGGAATAGGATCAGAAGAGCAAATAGTGAGTTTGGAGGAGGTAAGAAGGTGAGTGGTTTCCTTCTCAGAGATCATATAAAAGGAAGACAGGGTAGTAGAGATGGGGGGGGGGGAGTTGGGAGTGAAGAAGGGGAGGAGGGGATATAGCTGACATTGTGGGAAATTGGAGTGTGATGTTGTTGGATTTTGTCATTCCAGGGTTTGGGCAGAAAAGGAGGGAGGGAGGCATCAGAGGCGGAGGCACCTTGAGGATTAAGTTGAGAGTTGTAAAGAGATGGTGACGGTCAGAAGCAAGAGAGTTAGTCAGATGGACATAATAGTCCTGTTTGATGAGTGCTATGGCTGACTGGAAAGAGACAAGCATGAATTTTAAGTGTAGAAAGTCTGCAAGGGGTGTGGGATTTGAGCCAAGCATGCTTAGCTGAGCAGGCGCAGGAACGTAGATAGTGGGTGGTGGAAGACAGCTAGGGTTGAGGAACAGAACACCTCACAGGGGGCATGGGCTGAGCAAGAGCATCCAGGACAGAGGAGAGTGCAGCATTATAGGAAGCTACTGCCTCATCGACGGTCAGATAAAATTGTGGAGGAAAAAGGAAATGAGACATTAGAGGAGAAAGCCTACAGTTCAATAGCATGAAGATTTCTAAAGAGGTTGGAGGAGAAAGGACGAGGTTGAGGCAGTGAGTGATGAAGAGTGAAGCTTAGCAGCTGATGGTCTGATAAGGGTAAGCAATTATAGAATACAAGGTCGAGGCAATGGTGACAATGACTCTGTCTCACAGTACTACTATATGGAGTCAATCTGCCATATAAGGGCAATCATTCCTTATAAGGAAGACTGACCTCCTAGTGATAATACCATAGGGCTACAGCTAGGGTCATCACTGCCATTTTGGAACCCAGTGGCTACCTGGCAGGAGTGAAGGGAGATCATTAGATACCATGGAAACCCCCGGAGTGGTTGGGAATGGGGGATGATCAGTTTCTGATATGTGAGGTCAGGCTCCTTTTCAGGGAGGATCCTCTTTGAGGGGGGTCTGCGTTGCGGTGGGAGGGATTTTCATCATAAGGGTGTTGTTATCAGGCTAGGGAATGCTGATAGGGGGATCAGATGGGGGGATAAGATTAGGAGAGAGATGCTGTTTGGGGGGGGGGGGGGTTAGGTTGCTCCATCCTGGCAGCTGCATCTTTTTAACGTGGAGACCTGTGTTACATGCTTTAGTATCTGCAAGGCATAGAACAATTGTCTTCCCTGTATGTAAATGCAGAGCCGATGCTGGGCACACCCCCTGCACTTACCGCAGAGACTTTGCACTTACCACACCTTAAATACTGCAGCTAAGGAATTCGATGCAGAAACCCTGTACTAGAGCCTGGCACTAAAACTCTAGCATAGACTTTCCAAACGCAGGCTTAGGGCAGATGTTTTGTGCACCCATGCCGCAAGCACAAACAGCATGCAAATGAGCTATGCACAACCAGGAAACAAGCCAGGCACATGCATACAGGCGTCTGTGGGAGCAGCACCTCCATCCTGCACACAAAAAGGCACTTGTGTGCATGTGCTGGAATGCCATGTGGCACGCAAGAGCTATATCGTTCTGCTCAGAATAAAAGTGGTGTTCAGAATAATATTAGTGTCTTCGAACACCAATATTATTCAGATCAGTGTCCCCAGAGATGCCTAGAAGCTTCCAGTGACAAGGAAGGTAAGGACTGTGGCGACCTTCAGGTATAATGGCATGGTGCATCCCTGTAGCTGAACCTCTAGCAAGTGGCACAGGCGGAGAATGGTCTCCATGTGAAAACTAAACAGCACTCACTACCCTGTTAAAGTCATTACTGTTATTTCTTACCATTATTCATAGCTAAATCAGTTGCAAATTCCATGAGAATAAAATCAAAATCACATTTTTTACACACCCCTCTTAGAATTTTTAGGTTAGATGAACAAATTATTCTGACCTATGCCACTTGGCGTTATCCTCAGAGTGAGAGAAGTCTGGGCACTACAGAACCTTCAGTAGCCATACAGTTATGAGCAAATATTTAGCTACTCCTAGTCAAATTGCATTTTTCAAGGAATCCCTAAGTGAACAGCAGATCTACATAATAGAGTTAAATATGACAGCTTTCTGCAGATTTTAATGCCTAATTACTATTTATTTGCAGTTGTTTACAGTTTTAAAATTAAAAAAAAAAAACCCACAGTGAATATGACACATGAAAAGTTTGGACAGCCTTTCAGTCAGTGCTTTATAACACTTCCTTTAGCAGAAATAAACAGCCTCTAAATGTTTTCTGTAGCCAGCTGACAGTCTTTCTGGTCTTGCTTTTGTAATTTGTCCCACTCTTCCTTGCAGAACTCTTCTGGCTCAGAAATATTCTGTCTCCTTGTGTGCACTGTATGTTTGCAATCCTCCCACAGGTTTTCAGTAATTTTCAAATGTGAGGACTGTGGAAGCCATTTCAAAACCTGCATCTTTCTTACTTGTTAAGTGCTTCATGGTTGATTTTGAGGTATGTTTTGGATCATTGTCTTGTTGGAAAATAAAAAATCATTTCCACTTCAGTTTCTTCACTGACTGTAGGATGTTAGTTTCTAGGCTATGTTGATATTTGTATCTATTCTTTCTTTTATCTACACAATATTTTCTGTGCTTTTGGCTGCCATGCAACCCCAAAACATAATAGATCCCCCTCTTTTCTTCAAATGCTTTACCCTTTGTTTCCAAATGTGTCTTTTGTGGTTGTAACCAACAATTCAATTTTCATTTCATCAGTTCAAAGCACTTTTTTTCCAAAAGGTTTCAGGCTTATCAGTTTTGTTTTGCATACATTAGACGATGTCTTTTGTGAGGAAGACAGAGAAAAGGTTCCCATCTGACAACTCTCATGCTGGCTATTGTGTAAGCAATGCTGTACTGTGAATCTAACGAAAACTCCTCAGGTGACAGCTCAGCTTTTAAGCAGGTTGTCTGCACTGATATGGCTTCTCTTTGACAGATCTGACTGGTTTTCCAGCAGTTCTATCAGAGATTTTTCTTTGTCTTCTAGATCTCGCCTTGGCTCAGTAGTTTCATGGAACTTCTATTTCTTAACAATGTTTCAGACAGTTGAAATGGATAAGTGGAGGCAGTTAACGATTTTCTTAACCTTCCTTTGCTCTGTAAAAGTAAATTATCTTAATTTTCAAATTCTCAGACAGCTGCTCAAAGGAGTGCATAGCTGCTGAAAGTAGACAGAACAGCAGTCAGAAGCTGAGATGTTAGAAGGGTCAGAAAGCACAGTTACTTACCTGTAACAGGTGATCTCTGGGAACAGCAGGAATAAGTCTTCACATATGGGTATCGTCGGTACCGACGGAGCCTGCGCGGGAACGCTCCACAGTGTCCAGTAAGAAAGCTTTTGGGAGCATCCCACAGCGCCTGCGCGCTGCCTTCCCGCCTTTCCCAACCGCCTCTCTCCAGTTCGAGTTTTAAAGCTGAGACAAAGAGAGAGCAAGGAAAGGAAAGAAAGATAGAGAGATACAACTCCTAGGGGAGGTGGGTGGGTTGTGAAGACTTATTCCTGCTGTTCCCAGAGATCACCTGTTACAGGTAAGTAACTGTGCTATCTCCAGGAACAAGCAGGAATGAGTCTTCACATATGGGGACTCCCTAGCTGCAGATGCCAGGGGAGAACCCCAGGTTGTGTGTCCTTGAAAAGGACTCTACCTCCTCCCATGGATCTCTGGCAGCCAACCAGGGTAGGTGGGTAGGAGTTGATTAGGAATGGAACAGGTGTTTGAGAACAGCCTGATCAAACAAGGCATCCCGGCGGGAGTCCTTGTCCAAGCAGTAATGGGCTGTGAAGGTATGAACCGAAGCCCAGGTGGCCGCTCGACAGATTTGGTCGATGGACACAGAATTTAGATGAGCCATTGAGGCTGCCATGGCTCTCACATTGTGAGCTGTGACATGGCCCTCCAGAGAAAGATTTCTACTCTGGTAGGCGAAAGAAATACACTGAGCAATCCAGTTGGACAGTGTTCTCTTAGAGACTGGAAGTCCTAAATGAGAAGGATCAAAAGCAACAAAGAGTTGAGAAGACTTTCTATGTTGCTGTGTTCTTTGTAAGTAAAAAGTAAGAGCTCTCTTACAATCCAAGGTATGAAGATTCCTCTCTGCACTTGATGCATGAGGTCCTGGAAAAAAGACAGGTAAATATACCTCTTGGTTCAGATGAAAAGGCGAGACCACTTTAGGCATAAAGTGTGGATTGGTCCTGAGGACTACCTTATCATGATGGAACCTTGTATAAGGTGGATTAGCCACCAAAGCTTGCAACTCACTGATGCGGCGTGCTGAGGTGACTGCAATGAGAAAAATAACCTTCCAAGAAAGAAATTTCAAGGAGGTGGTGGCTAAAGGTTCAAAGGGTGGCTTCATGAGCTGGCCAAGAACCAGGTTTAAGTCCCATGCCACTGGAGGTGGTCTAATGGGAGGTTTAGTTAAAAGAAGGCCTCTCATGAATCTTGCTATAAGAGGATGAGAGGAAACAGGTTGTCCATTGAGAGGCTTGAGGGACGCTGCAATATCACTCAAATGGACTCTTACTGAATTTGTTTTCAGATCTGCATGGGATAGATGCAGGAGATACTCTAGTAGAGAATTCAGAGGTATTGCAAGAGGGTTTAGACCCTTCTCTGAACACCAAATGGTAAATCTTTTCCATTTGAAAGCATAGGAACGTCTAGTAGAAGGCTTTCTAGAGGCATGAATAACATCTCTGACTTGCTGAGAGAGATGAAAATCTTGAAGGTCTAAGCCCTCAGCAACCAAGCCCTGAGATGGAGCGACTGGGGGTTTGGGTGCCATAATGTTCCCTCTTCCTGGGATAGAAGGTCTGGTGCAGAGCCCAAGTCCAGGGAGGGAGCTTGAGAGAGATGCAGAAGTAGAGGGTACCACACTTGGCGTGGCCAATGTGGTGCTATGAGGATCATGGTCCCTCGATCTCTCTGAAGCTTGAATAGAGTTTTGGGAATTAGGGGAATTGGTGGAAAGGCATAAAGGAAGTCTTGACCCCAGTGAAGGAGGAAGGCATCCTTGGCCTGAACTCCCTGACACGGAATTCTGGAACAGAACTGGGGAAGTTTGGCATTCCACGGACTTGCAAAGTGGTCTATGTCTGGGGTTCCCCAAATTCGAAAAATCCTGGCTACTTGGTCCATGTGGAGGGACCATTCGTGTGGAAGCAGAACTCGACTGAGTCTGTCCGCCCAAGAGTTTTGAACGCCTGGAAGATATACTGCCAGAAGATGGATGTGATGCTCTCTGGTGAAGGCCCACAGTCGCAAAGCTTCGTTGCAAAGCGACAGAGAGCCAGTCCCACCCTGCTTGTTCACATAGAACATGGCTACTTGGTTGTCCGTATGAATGAGGACTGTCCTGTAGCTGAGCAGGGTATGGAACACTCAGAGCTAAGAATATTGCTCTGAGTTCCAATAGATTGATATGCAGAGAAGTCTCCTGTGGAGATCAGATGCCCTGGGTGGAGAGATCTTGTAGATGAGCTCCCCAACCCCTTGCAGAAGCATCTGTTGTGAGAGTTGCTTGGGGTAGTGGTTGCTGAAAAGGGGACCCCAGCAACAGGTTTTGAGAGGACTTCCACCATTGGAGAGACCAAAAAAGGTGACTGGAGTTTGCTATTTTGTCTGACAGGCAACCTGATGCCTGAGTCCATTGGGTGGACAAAGTCCATTGAGCTGCCCTCATGTGAAGGCAAGCATATGGAACCACATGCACGGTGGATGCCATGTGGCCTAATAGTTGTAACATCTCTCGAGCAGTTAAGTGGGACTTTAACTGAATCTGGGAGGCTAACTGCACTAGACGTAGGCAACGGGCCTGAGAAAGATAGGACTTGCAGTTGTGGTATCCAGCAAGGCCCCTATGAACTCCAGAGACTGAGTAGGGGTGAGATTGGATTTTGGGATGTTTGTTTATTACTAGTCCCAAATACTGAAGGATACACATTGTGCAGGTTAGGCAAGTCTGTGCCTCTGACTGGGATGGGGCTCGAATGAGCCAGTCGTCCAGATATGGGAATACGAATATTCCCAGAGTGCGGAGAAATGCAGCTACTACTGCCATGCATTTCGTGAACACCCTTGGTGCAGAGGCCAGACCGAAAAGAAGCACCCTGTATTGGTAGTGCTTTCCTTGAAAAAGGAACCGAAGGAACCTTCTGTGTGTTGGATGGATGAGGACATGGGTGTACGCATCCTTGAGATCTAGAGAACAAAGCCAGTCCTGACTCTGAAGGTATGGAAGCAGAGCCCCTAGAGAAATCATTTTGAATTTCTCCTTGAATAGAAACTTGTTCAATTCTCTGAGATCTAATATGGGTCTGTAGCCCCCTGTTTTCTTTGGGATAAGAACATAAGGGGAGTAGAACCCTGAGCCCTGTTGAAGAAGAGGTACTTCTTCTATTGCCTCTTGGGCAAGAAAGGTAGCAATTTCCTGACTTAGAAGGTCGAGGAGAGATATAGGAAAATTGAACTGTTTCACCATGGTGTGAGGAGGAAGGCTTAAGAAATGAAGCTTGTACCCTTCCTTTATGATGGAGAGGGTCCATTGCTCTGCTGTGATTTGCTCCCATCTGGGAGCAAAGTAAGTCAACCTTCCTGGAATGGTGAGGGGCTCTGGTTTGTCCAGAGCTAGAAAGGCTAAGTTCCCTAGTCGCAAGTCAAAGGCCCTGAGGAGGTTGAGGCTGCTGGGCTGTGGTAGGCCTGGCAGCCTTTGACTTGGCCTGTTTAGGTGGTTGCTGACGCTTTGCAGCAAAACGACCTGCAGAAGGGGACTGCTATTTCTGGAGAAAGATCTGCAATTCAAGACTAAAATTTTCATTTCCATCCCGGCCCCCCCCCCCCCCCGGAGCTCCTGCCCAATCGGGGCAGTGGGAGCCAGCAGAAGCAGCCCAACCGCCTCCTTAAAAGCGGCGTCCCTTGCCTCCGAAGGGAGCCGCTGCCGGGGATCGTCCATCCCGCCCCCCCCCCCCCGGAGCTCCTGCCCAATCGGGGCAGTGGGAGCCAGCAGAAGCAGCCCAACCGCCTCCTTAAAAGCGGCGTCCCTTGCCTCTGAAGGGAGCCGCTGCCGGGGATCGTCCAACCCGCGCCCCCCCCCCCCCCAGATCTCCTGCCCAATCGGGGCAGTGCGAGCCAGCAGAAGCAGCCCACCCCCCTCCTTAAAAGCGGCGTCCCTTGCATCCGAAGGGAGCCGCTGCCGGGGATCGTCCATACCGCCCCCCCCCCCGGAGCTCCTGCCCAATCGGGGCAGTGGGAGCCAGCAGAAGCAGCCCAACCGCCTCCTTAAAAGCGGCGTCCCTTGCCTCCGAAGGGAGCCGCTGCCGGGGATTGTCCATCCCGCCCCCCCCGGAGCTCCTGCCCAATCGGGGCAGTGGGAGCCAGCAGAAGCAGCCCAACCGCCTCCTTAAAAGCGGCGTCCCTTGCCTCCGAAGGGAGCCGCTGCCGGGGATCGTCCATACCGCCCCCCCCCCCGGAGCTCCTGCCCAATCGGGGCAGTGGGAGCCAGCAGAAGCAGCCCAACCGCCTCCTTAAAAGCACCAGAGGGCCCTTTGGCATGGCCCTTAGGCGCGGCACTAAGGCGCACAGCAACCACCAGACAAAGAACAAAGCAGGAAACCCACCGCGGCAAGCAGCTCAACAAGACAACCACCACTAAACTGGAAAAACCAAGACTCCAGCAGCTCTGCAGAAAAGAGACCACACCACTCCAAAAACCCAGGTACTCTGGTACACCATGCCGCCCTTCCTAACCCCCATCTACCTTCTAACTCCTATCCTAACACTCTACCCCCACCCAACCACACTCATTAATCCTCTCTACGCAGACACACCACCCTGCACAACCTACTCTGCACAGCCACCCTACCCCCACCCAACCGCAATCACTGACCCCCTATACACAGGCACCACAACAACTCAACCCACAAACATCCACGGTACCACATACAACCACGCACACATACACCACACTCCACCCCATACCACCAACCCCAAAAGCCACCTGCACCTCTCCATCTCACTCATAAACGCACGCTCCGTCAGGAACAAATACCACATGCTCCAAGACCTAATCACATCTGAGAAGATTGATATCCTGTGTATAACAGAAACATGGCTAACAGAAACCGACACGGTAATAATGAACCAACTGACACCAACCGGATACAGCCTTCAACACTGTTCCCGAACACACGCAAAAGGTGGAGGTGTAGCCATCATTGCAAAGGACAACCTCCACCTACGAATCCACGCCTCTGAAACCTCCAATGAAGCAGACATCCTCACCCTCACCAACAAACGCCTCACAATATGCCTGGTCTACCGATCACCCGCCGCAAACTCCGACCTACCAAGGATACTGCACATCATCTCTGAAAGCATTGACCCCTCAAAAGATCAAATTATCCTGGGAGACTTCAATCTCCCAACACTCCAAGGCACACAAGCAGAAACCTTCATCAACGCCATGACAGCAATGGACCTAAAACAAATCATAAACGAACCAACGCATGAAAAAGGAAACACACTGGACCTCATATTTCTGAACTCCCAAACAGCCTCCTCATGCAGCAGTCCAACAATCTCTCCAGTACCATGGTCAGACCACTACATCATCAACATATCCCACGCATACCAACCAAACACTAACAGAGGAAACATACAACACACACGGAGATTCAAAGCATTCAGCAAAGAAGACTTCCTAACCCTAACCCTACCTAACCTACTTATGAACTCCATCAACCTGGATGAACTGATAAACAACTGGAACACCACAATCTCCTCAGCATCCAGCGCAACTATAAACAAAACCAGTACTAAACCCATCTCCTCAAGGGCCCGCTGGTTCACCCCTGGCCTACGGAAACTAAAAACCAAACTTAGAAGAGCAGAAAGGAAATGGAGGAAAACCAAAAATGAAATGGACAAAACGCAATACCTCTACGAACTCACTACATACCACTCAGAGACCGACAACGCGAAGAGAAGAGAAACTACCACACCAAAATCATCATGACAGCCGTAAACAAACCTCGAGAACTCTTCCAAATTGCCAAAAAACTGACAAAAGCACCGAGCAATTCTGAGCAACTCCCAGATATCCCCCCGGATCTCCTGGCCCGACAATACAAACAACTTCAACAACCTCAACAAACACATCACTGTGCTGAAACCACAAAGACAAATCCATACACCATCATTGACACAGACTGGAATACGTTTAATACAACCTCAAAAGAAGAGATATCTTCCACCATCTCTTGTCTGAACACCACTACCTCCCTGCTAGACCCCTGCCCTACGGACTGGATAAAGAAAACCAAGGAAGACCTGAGTGCTCCATTAACCCACATCATAAACGAATCCTTTAAACAAGGATACATGCCAGACGCCCTCAAGACAACAATCATTCGACCAACCATGAAAAAGAACAACTTGGACCCCCTGGACCCCACCTCCTACAGACCAGTTGCAAGCCTCCCCCTCACCGCCAAGATAATAGAGAAGGTAGTCCAACGCCAGCTTCAAGATCATCTGGACATCAACGACATACTAGACCCCCAGCAACACGGTTTCCGGCCACTACATGGAGTCGAGACCCTCATAACCATTCTAATGAACACCCTCACCATAGGAACCCAAGAGAAACAATCTGGATACATCTTGATCTTCCTAGATATATCAGCAGCCTTTGACACAATCTCACACGAAATCCTCATACGCAGACTCCAATCAATTGGAATCAAAGGCACTGTACTCCAATGGTTCAGATCCTATTTAACCAACAGACAGCAATGGATCTGCACCTTCACCGCAACCTCGCCCCCCTACCAGCAACATCAAGGAGTACCCTAAGGATCCACCCTGTCAGCCATGCTGTTCAATATATATCTCCGCCCACTCTGCTCAGTCATACGCACCCACAACATCAACTTCCACATATACGCTGACGACATAATGCTCTACGCACCGATTACAACCACCAACCCAACAAATGATCAGCTATCAGCCTGCTTCACCGATGTGGCCAACTGGCTACAGGAAAACAACCTATCCATCAACATAAAGAAAACTGAAGCCCTTATAGTGACAAAAGAACCAGACTTCAAACCACCTACCCATCTCAACATGGGAACCACAAAAATTCAAATCCAGCCTCAAATAAGATATCTAGGCGTAATCATTGATCAAGCTCTCACCTTTAAACCTCAAATCAACAAGACCGCCGGGACGATATTCCACAAAGCTAAAACTGTACAACGCCTCCGACCCCTCCTAGAACCTCACGACTTCAGGACAGTAATGCAAGCTGTGACACTCCCTCATCTGGACTTTTGCAACATAATCTACCATGGACTTCCCGCCTCACAAACCAACCCCCTCCGAACTGCCTTAAATACTACAGCAAGGATTATTCAGAATGCGAAAAAAATGGGATCACATTACCCCAATCCTAAGAGACCTCCACATCCTCCCACTTGAAGCAAGAATCAAGTACAAAGCTATACTACTCACCCACAAGACTATCCACCAAACACGGAACACCTCACTCCACCCCCTACTGCCTCGCCCATCCCACAACAGACCAACCAGACAATCCTTCATTAACTCCATCGTCGTCCCCCACAAAAGAACCAAATCCACACAACGGACCTGCAACAGAGCTTTCAAACTTTATGCTCCATCCCTCTGGAACTCTCTGCCAAACCACATCAGAAACAACGCTGACATCACATCATTTAAGAAACAGCTCAAAACAATCCTGTTCCATGAACATCTCTGAACAGAAAAACCACCCTATCCGCATGAACTAATACTTAGATACAGCAGAAGCGTACATGTCTATGTCCACCCCAAATCTATAAATGTTGCCCCCTGGTGACGGCCCTACCCTATAAAATATTGACCCCCCCCTTTTTGTTATATGTTACACCGCTTTGACCCGGTGAAAAGCGGTATATAAATGCAGTTAAATAAATAAATAAAATAAATAAGAAGATGTCTGCCCATGAGCAAGATAATATCTTCCCTTTTTAGAAAAAGATGTCTTTTTGAACAATCTTTTCTTAACAGGGGCAGAGGTAGACTTTGAAAGTCGATCCAAAGCAGCGTTCTCAGCATCCATCTGAGTGGCCTTTGCTTGCCAATCCCTGCCAAACAGGTTTTCACCTGTACAAGGAAGGTTTCCCAACTCATCTTGGACCCAGAGTTCCAAATCAGAGGCTTGTAACCAAGCAATTCTGTGTGCACCTATGGCAATAGCCGTGGCTCTGCTTACACACTCAAAAGAGTCAAAGGCTGCACGGTTGGAGAATTTGGAAACATCTTGGGCATGTTTGAGCCAAGTGAGAAATTCCTGCCTTTTATCTTCTGAAATAAAAGGAGCTAAAGTCTGCAGATGATCTGTGACTTCTTTTAGAAACATCCCCATATAGAGACTATAGGAGTTGATTCTGGCAGCAAGCATATTGGCCTGGAAAATCCTTCGGCCAAAAGCATCTAGAGTCCTACATTCACGTCCTGGAGGGTTAGATGAGTGTCTCTTTGCACTCTTTATTTTCTTCATAGCAGACTCAACCACAATAGAGTGGTGAGGAAGCTGAGTCTTATGGAAACCAGGACAGGGAGGGACACGGTACATGGTGTCTAACCTACGAGAATGAGGAGAGGTAGTGAAGAGGAGTCTCCCACATGCCCAACATGAGATCATAAAGAATCTCATGAATAGGTAAGGTAGCTGCTTCCTTAGGAGCCTTAGGATATTGCAAAATATCTAATTGCTTGGCTCTAGGCTCTGACTCAGAGGCCACTGTGATGGAGAGGCCTCTAGCCACTTCCCTAATGAAGTCTTGAAAAGACAAGTCCTCTGGAGGAGACATTCTTCGTTTTGGAGAAGCAGACTCCTGAGGAAGAAGTAGCGGTGCATCGACAGAAGCCTCCGACTCAGAGTCCTCGGAGGAATCGAAGTATCGCCTGTCTGGATACTCCTGTAAAGCCCGATACGCGTACCGAGTGGGATCGACATCGGGAGTAAGCGGTACCGGTTCGGTACCGATGGGCATCATAGGACAGGGTACCGTTGCAGTCGACACCGAAGCCGATGTCGAT
This sequence comes from Ichthyophis bannanicus, assembly GCA_033557465.1. NCBI lineage: Eukaryota > Metazoa > Chordata > Amphibia > Gymnophiona > Ichthyophiidae > Ichthyophis > Ichthyophis bannanicus. The sequence continues at coordinate 649,898,936 of CM066032.1, forward strand.
GCAATCGGTACCAGCACCGGAAACGATGCCGGTGCCGGGGTCGGTATCGGCAACGGAGATTGTTGCGGTACCGGAGGCGTCGAAGCCTGCATAAACGCCGTAAGGGTGCGCTGCATGGACAGAATTTTCTGATCCATCGACGCCACCAAAGTCTGGATGTCGGTACCAGTGGAGGCCACCGGTACCCCAGAACACGGCATCAGGTGATCGGTCGAGGCCAAGCCATCGATGTCAACCTGTGACCCCATAGACAATGCTTTGGAAGCCGGAACTTCCCGCCGGGGTAATTTTGCCGGAGCGGAATCCTCAAGGACAAGCCCAGAGGCATCTCGATGCTTAGAGGGAGATTTGCCCTTCGAGGACCGGCTAGATTTATGTTTCGTTACCTGAGATCCATGGGAGGAAGAAGAAGCCCTGGAAGACGTCGATGCCACCGAGGCTGCATCAGAGGGAAACAGGGTACTGAGCTTGGCTGCTCGGTTCTGCCGACCTCTTTTAGACATCATGGTGCAGGACACACAATCCGTGATGGAATGGTCAGGACCCAAACATTTCAGACCCCAATCATGGGTGTCGGTGACAGAAATAGTACCGCCACATTTTGTGCACTTCTTGAACCCGGAAGCGGGCTTCTCCATGAGGAGAAAATATTTAGGCCTAAGGCCCAAAATGAAAATGCACAGCTGAATAAAGAAAATGATTTTTGTTTTTTGTTTTTAAGAAGAAAGAAAGAAAAGACCGGCGGTATCGGTCTGACGTCGAAGGCAGACGCGACACAGAAAAATAAAGAAAAAAATAAAGAACTTCTTCTGCGGTGACAGGAACACGACCTGCTGGCTCCGCGGAAAAGAAGAACTGGAGAGAGGCGGTTGGGAAAGGCAGGAAGGCAGCGCGCAGGCGCTGTGGGATGCTCCCAAAAGCTTTCTTACTGGATGCTGGGGAGCGTTCCAGCGCAGGCTCCGTCGGTACCGACGATACCCATATGTGAAGACTCATTCCTGCTTGTTCCTGGAGATTATTTGTTCAACCCTGAAATTGTCTTCAACTGACTAAACCGAAGGACTAACAAATCAATCAGGGCCCGACATTCAAACTTATTAACACAGTTAGTAGAGATGCTAATCATGTTAATCGCAGTGAACGGGATAGTCAGTGGCACTAACCCGGGGCATCGTTATGGGGATAACCAGGTAGCAGTGATATTGAGCCACTGCACGGTTATCCCTCAGTGATGAAAGTTAAGAACAGAAAAGGCTGCCCTAACTTTTGCTGCCAAAGCTAACTGGGCAGCGGCTGAATATCACCACCTCCCCGTTAGCTTCCAAATTCTGCAGCCGACCCGCATAGTCAATGCTGGTGGCCGGATATGGCCCCAGCATTGAATATCCAGGTCTAAGGTTCAACACCGGTAGCTAACTGCTGTAGAAGTGCTAGCCACCAATGCTGAATATCGGGCCCTCAATGTTTAGGGACTTCTTAACCACTATCCTTTAAAAAAAAGGTAGTAATGAATCAACTCAAAGGATACCCATACTGAATTTGTATACGCAATCATATATTACCTTTTTTAGATTTTTAGCTGAAATTACACTATTACTCAGTATCATAGAAAATATTCTTTTAAAAGGAACCCTCGATGACATATTTTAAATTTTGACTTGAACAAGAAAGCAGAATTTAATGCTCGTAATAAATAATAGCACTGTGCTAGGGCTGGCCCTAGAGGTGGTCCAAGGTATTGGCAACCCAGGTGAATCTCAAGCTTTACACTCCCTCTGGCTGTCCAAATCTACTATTTAGCTTTGAATGTCCTGCTTTTGCCGCCCTCCAGAAGTGACTGCCCTAGGTGATCTAGTTTGCCTAGTGGTTGGGCCAGTCCTGCATTGTGCTTTTTAGTGAGGGAGGGAGAGAGAAGCATCCCTGCCTAAGAGAAAGAGTACTTTTTCTCATACAAAAGTGGCATCAGAGTTTTTATAACCTCTGGCAGTAATTTATTTGTAAAGGGAGGCATATATTTTTCTTAAACTTTGTATTTACATTTTTTAGCATATACATATACGTATATATCCCAAGTTTCAGACAAGGATTTAACAAGCAAGTAAAGATCAAAAGCTTTCTCAGTAAACTATAGCAAACAGTTAATCAAGGAATCAATATGATAACATCACACATTCAGCAGCCCCATATCCATTCCATAAAGCACTTTCAAACAGGCCAAAATTTGATCATTGCTGCCTTTTGTTCCTAAAGAAGCGCAGCTTTTCAAACTTCATTTTTTAAATTATTTATTTGCTTTTAGCTCACACATTTCCAGTAATAGTTCAAGGCAAGTTATGTTCACGTACTGTAGCTATTTTTCTGGACTGCGCAAGTGCTCTATAATGGGAAAGAGATTGCAATACATAGCAAAGTAAAACAGGCCACAAGTAATAACAGAGAATAAGAGATGATATTTCATGGGGTCCCCAGAGGAGGTCCACAGAAGGTACATATTTTAATGACACTAACTAAGGGCCCTGTGCTGGTAATTTATTTATTTATTTAACAGGTTTTTTATACCACTTGATCATTTTAGTCAAAGCAGTTTACATTGTAACTTAAACTTGGTAATGTGCAGTAAATAGGAAAATTGACAACTTGGATTTTTCTGATGCGACCCAGGTGTGTGTTCGCAGCACAGGGCTCAGTGAACATGTCCCTTACTGTGTCAGTTAAACCAAGAGAGTAGCACTGGTTCAGGTACAGTACATCGGGATGAGTGTCTGAATTAGCTGCTTTTGTTGAACAAAGTGGTAAAACCGTGGTTATTCCAACAGGCCTTCCAGGGACCCATGTAAGGGGCTTGCGCAGTATTCCCCTGGGTCTTGATTCCCTTTTTTCTTCTGTACCAGTACCGCTTTCTTTTGGCTTAACTATTGTTGTCCTACCTTCCATTCCCTTCCTTATGTTTCTTCCCTCGACTTTTTATGGGCTACTCCTGACTTTATTTTTATTGTTTACTGTATGTATGTTTTTTTCTGTTTTGTGGACGGTGTACACCACAGGTGTTGGAAAGCTGTGTTCTGCGAGGGGGCCAAGCTCTGTCCCTGGGCCAGTCGAACTCCATGCAGGTGTGATTGCTGGCCTACCCCTCCTGTATGCCTGCAGGGATCCAGTCTCCCATGGGAAGACAGGAGAGATCTTCTGCTGTGATCGCAGCACTATTCTGCCCGCAAGGGATGAGATTCCCGCGGGCAGCCTGCTGCTTGCTGAGTCACGATTGCCAGCCTTCCCCTACTTCTACCCACAGAAGATCAGATCCCGAAGAAGGGGAAACCCTGATCGCAGCAGCAAAGTTTCCCCCTTTCCAATGCCCATGGTATACATTGTTTAAAGCATACCTTCCAGGGCCACTATTAGTGGTATAACAAATGGCTGAATAAATAAATAATAAATAATTACTGACAAGATGGGTGGTGGAATCAAAGGAATAACTGAATGCTGGAAGAGTGAAGCTAGCGTGGATGCTGGAAGTTGAAGCTGAACTGCTGAATAAATGTGGCTGGCTGTCAAAGCGCTGAAAAGATGATGGAATTCCAGGAGATGAAGAAAGAGAGAGAGACAAGGATTTTGAGACTTCCTTTCTGAGCCCCAAGATGGAGATTGATGGACAGAGGATTACCCAAAAGGCTAGGGGCCTCTGCAATTAACCCATAGGATCAAAAGTTGTACTTTTGGTTGAGGCATGAGCCAGGCAGGTCTCAAGGAGACTAGAGGGAATGGAATCATATGCAATATTTAATTGATAACAACAAGGGTTGCATGATCATAGCAGGAAGTGGCTTGCCCTAGCTCACAGCTCAGTACAAAATATAATGAAACTGTTCACAATTAAACTGTGGGGCAGAACAAGAGGAGGTGTCAATAGCGGATAATAATATATAAAACCCACTTTCTGGGAGGAGTTGGTGCCCTTTTTTCCTCTACATTTTCTGCAAAATGCTGGGACTCAAAAGGAGTGCCTGGATTCTGGGGAATGGCTCTCGAGGTTCATGGAAGCCTAGGGCTTTTGGAGAGGAAATCACATTGACAGACGTGTGTCTTTTGGTGTTGGATTTGTCTTACAATATGTCCAACAGCAATGGTTCAAGTAGCCACAGAGGAAGGGAGGAGTATGGTTCGAGAAGGCTGGCTAAGTAAATGCAGTCAAGGTATTAAAGGACTAGGGTTGACTACCACTGATCACAAAAGCCCTCACAGGGGAAGGAAGAAACACGGGAGGATCCCAGAATTCTACTAGATCCACTCAGGGGCGGCCTACAGCTATGTGTGGAGGCTCACTGCAGGGCCTCATTTGCATACATATGTGCATATCCAGTAAGTCTCATTTCCATAAATTTAATTCATTTTATGTTAAAATTTATATTTTGCCCATCTAAAATTTTAGGTGGTTTTCAAAAGACCCCTTCACAATGTCCCAGCAATGACTTAAGGACCTGTTTACTAAACATTAATATGCATTAAATGCCACTGCACCCATAGAAATTAATGGGTGCTGCTTCACTTACTGTAGTGCACGTTAACTTTGTGAATGCACATTACTTTTTAGTTAGCATGCCTCTAAATAGCTTTTGAATGTACAATGAGGATAAAGAAAAGCTACCATATTTCTACATACTATCCTCTAATATGCCAATTGCCAGGTACATTAAGAAGTACTACAAAATCCTGCTCATTTAGAGCTCATAGCAAACCCGCCATATCATAACAGCACTACCAGGACTCGCATGCACCAAACCCTACCTATTAAACACTGCAAATATGGAGGCTCAAATTGGCTTTGGACTGTGTTTGCAGCATTTCCTTCAACATCTCCCTCCTATCACAGAACGGACTACAGCTGCTCCTCCCTTGCATTGGGGTATACATTTTTCTGTGTGCCGCGGTACGCGACCAAGGGTGCGTGGCCGTTGGCGTGTGCCCGAAGGGCATGACCTAAGGGGCATGACTTGCTCCTTAGGAGCCCTTTTGGAGCACTTGGGAGCCTCGGTGGTGTTATTGCTGTCCTTGGGAGATATGGGCAAACGGAAGGCAAGAGGTAAGGGCCCTGTGCCATCGAGGGGAGTTGTTGGCCCTATGGATCATCATGTAGTGAACGTTGTCGTCCCCCCCCCCCCCCCGAGTCTTCTAGAATCTCTACTGTGTATGGCGTCTCAACCTCGGAGGTGTCCCTAAGTTCGGGGGTACGTACCCCTCCCCCTCGACCAGGTATTAATGTTGCTGTTTCTCCCCATGGAGGACAACAGTTTTGGTTCGTTCTCCTAATCCGGTGGCATCAACTCCCCTTTTTGGGGATGTGAGTCCTAGTTGTGACTTTTCTCGTGTTGTACAAAATTATCCGGCTCCAGTGTCATTTATTTATTTATTTTATTTAACTTTCTTATATACCGCGCTTTTCTGCATCAGTGCGGTTTACATCAAACACAATTGTCCAGGGCAGGAGGTCTGCACTGGATTTACAATATAACGTGGGGACTTGTAACAGGGTAACTATCAGCATATGTTCAATAATAACTCGGTTGTGTCCTATTGGCTCATCTGTGTAATGGTTGATGTTAGGGTGAAGGTGTTACTACTTGTCGGTTGCTGGGCCAGTGTAGGGAACTTCAGGCCCTTTTGGGGATGAGGTTTCCCTGAATGATGTACTTTCTGCTATTTGTCAGGTTGAAGGAATTCTTTCGGGGCTCTCTCTCAGCTGTGTGATTTTATGGAAGGCACTTCTGCAGCCCTTCGGAGTCATGGAGAGACCTTGTCAGCTGTTTGTGAAAGAACCCGTAAGATTGAAGCTACGGTAAACGGGGTTCAAACAGCGAGTAACGCTTTTGTTAAGGATAGTTTGTTTCTTCATTCTAAGCTGGAATTGTTGGGAAATGCTACCCGGGCCAGAAACCTTAGGTTCCTAAACTTTCCCAAGATTCATCTTTTCTCCTTTGGAACTTTTTAAAAAAATATGTTGAGATGTTGTGTTATACTTCCTTTGATGATTCCTCCATTTCCTCTATTTATTATTTACCTCATTGTGTATTGGATAAAGCTCCAGAAGGAGAAATGGACCAGTTAGTTGATTTTGATAAATTAGATTTAACAACTTTCTTGAAGACCTCATTTGATAAGGTCTCCCAGAGGGCGACTTTGTTGGTTACTTTTTCTTCGGAGGCAGTGAAAGGGGTGATTTTCCATCTCTTCTAAAAGGATACCTTGTTTTGTGGTCAACCATTATTGGTATTTCCTGATGTTGCTAAAGTCACCCAATCACTCTGTAAGCTTTTTCTTCAAATTAGGCCTAAGGTTCTGGCTGCTGGAGCTACTTTTTATTTGAAATACCCTTGTAAGTGTTTAGTCACTTACAAGAGTAATAAATTTATTTTTAAGGAACCATCATAGTTGGAATGGTTCTTGCTTGATAAGGATATATAATGTATAATTGATCCTTGTTTCCTGGTTGTTTGTATGAAATATGGGTTATAATTAATTTCTGGAGGGTTGGGTCTGATGATTTTTGCCTCCCTTGATGTAGGCTTGAACAACTTTTCATTTTTATTATTATTTCCTCTTGTAATATTTATTATTTTATTGTCAAGAAATAGTTGTTTTTCCTGAAATGTTTACTTTTGTATGCATTTGAAAATATTGAAAATATAAAATAAAAAAACACTGCAAATATTAAACCAATGCATCTCCTGTGGGACTGCTACATAGAAACTACACAAACAGAATACCGCAGCTTGGTCACAGATGCAAAACATAGGCAAACCATCACCAAATACAGAATAAGGGATCACAATTTAGAATTATAAAGGAAGTAATTAAACTGGAAACCCCAAAAGCCAAACTTGGAATGTACAGTAACACTGGAGAAATAAAACTATAAATTAATTTCCTCTTCTACTGAACAAAAACACGTGGGGGCCAGTTCCGATCGTAGCATGTCCAGGCTATCCGCGCATCCAAAAAATGGACGGCCTGAATGTGTATCCGATTCTGCACCTGCAGGAGCTAGATGTCCCTACGGGTGCAGAATCTAGCACTTAGAGGGCCAAACATGTCCAGATTCCGAAGCGTGGAACGTATAATGCGTTACCCAGCTTGCCCTCCCTATGTTCCTGCTGGACCCCCGGTGCCATGGCGTCTCATCGCCATGGCACAAGACATCATACAGGAGCGTTAAATGGCCCGACAGCATTAGCATGCATTTCACCGGCAACCTGACCCTTGGCAGGAGATGCCAGGGCTGGAAACGGACGGCGGGAGTCTTCCTGCCTCTGTGCCATGTGAAGAGGGTTTCCTGGCCCGATCTCCAGCAATCATTGGACTTATTCCACCTTGGGGGTGCAATAAGCCCGACATCCATCGTAGCGCTGCTGGACGGCCATTACCAGAATAGGCCCCGTACATCTGGGTTGTGCACCCTGCCTCACTCTGGCCACTTTCTGTCCCCTCCTGCCCCATCCAGAGCTTTCCGCACAAAGGCCTTGTACATGCGGGAAGTTTTAGGGGCAGAATCGGGTCCCTGTGAATCGCAGGGGTTGTATGCTCAAAAGGGATGTACAGCCCCGTTATTCGCTTCAGAATGACCTCCAAAGACATCAGCAATGCACATTTCCCAGCTGACTTATTCCAGTTAATAAATTCATAATAAATTTGCTTTTTTCTACCTTTTGTTGTTTGGGCATTGTATTTCTTCTGCTGTTTTTATGTCTTCTTTTTTTATTTTCATTTTATTTATTTTTTTATGTCTTCTTTTTCTGTCCATTTGTCCTTTTTTCTGTTATTTTCCATTCTCTCTCTAAATCTGCCTCTAACAAATTAATCTTTCCCCCTCTGCTCTTTCCTCCTTTTCTTTCTTTCCTCCTTTTTCATCCACTCAAATTTCATCTCTCCATCCTCAATCCCTTTTGACTTTTCCCTTATCAACTTTCCATCTACTCTTCTAACCTCCAGCTCAGCCCGTCTCCTTAGTTATCTCATTTCCCCTCCACTAGCCTCTTATTTCCTTCTGTCTTTTACTCAGTCACTATTTCTACATATCCATGCTCGATAATTACCATTCTCCTCTCACTCATCTCCTTGCCAACTTCCCAAGGCCTCTATCGTCCGCCTTGCCAGAATGAACAAATGGATGATGAAATGCTCAAAGAAATCAAGGAAGCTAGCAAAAGTTACAGTGCAGTAATAATAATGGGTGATTTCAATTACCCCGGCATCGACTGGGTCAGTGTCACAACAGGACATGCTAGGGAGATAAAGTTCCTAGATGAAATAAATGACTGCTTCTTGGAGCAGCTGGTTCATGAACCGACCAGAGGGGAAGCAATATTAGACCTAGTCCTTAGTGGAACACCAGATGTAGTGCAAGAGATAAGGGTGTTGGGGCCACTTGGCAATAGTGATCATAGCATGATCGCCTTTGATTTAATTAGTGGAGGAGGGATAGTAAGGAAATCCACAGTACTACCCTTTAACTTTCGAAAGGGAGACTATGATAGAATGAGGAAAACAGTTAAGAAAAAACTAAAAGGAGCAGTTGCAAAGGTTAAAGACGTACATCAAGCTTGGGTGTTGTTGAAAAATACTATCTTGGAAGCCCAGACCAGCTGTATTCCACGCTTTAAGAAAAGTGGAAGGAAGTCCAAAAAATTGCCAGCATGGTTTAAAGCTGAGGTCAGAGAGGCTGTTGTTGCCAAAAAAGCATCTTTCAAGAAATGGAAAAAAGAGCCAAATGATGAAACCTGGAAACAGCACAAGCACTGGCAAGTCAAATGCAAGGCATTGATAAGGCAGGCAAAGAGAGAATTTGAGAAGAAGCTTGCTGCGGAAGCAAAAACGCGAAATAAAGACCTTTTCAAGTACATTCGTAGCAAAAAACCCGTGAGAGAGTCAGTTGGTCCATTAGATGATAAAGGGGTTAAAGGAGCACTAAGAGGCGACAAGGCGATAGCGGAGAGACTGAATGAATTCTTTGCTTCGGTCTTTACTGAGGAAGATGTAGGGATGTTACCCACGACTGAAGTGGTATTTAAAGGTGTGGAAGAATTGAAGGAAATATCGATACATCGGGAAGATGTCTTACAACTATTAGATAAACTGAAGAGTAGCAAATCACCTGGGCCGGATGGTATACATCCAAGGGTGTTGAAAGAACTGAAATTTGAGATTGCAGACCTGCTATCAGTAATCTGTGAACTATCATTAAAATCATCTCTAATACCTGAGGATTGGAGGATCGCCAATGTAACACCAATTTTTAAAAAGGGTTCGAGGGGTGATCCGGGAAACTACAGACCGGTGAGCCTGACATCAGTACCGGGAAAAATGGTAGAAACCATCATAAAGAATAAAATTACTCAGCATATAGATAGTCATGACCTAATGGGAGACAGCCAACATGGCTTTAGACAAGGAAGATCTTGTCTTACTAATCTGTTATGTTTTTTTGAAGGAGTGAATAAACAGGTGGACAAAGGTGAGTCGGTTGATATTGTGTATCTGGACTTTCAGAAAGCCTTTGACAAGGTCCCTCATGAGAGACTTTTGGCAAAACTAAAGAGTCATGGGATAGGAGGCAGTGTACTACTGTGGATCAGGAACTGGTTAAAAGATAGAAAGCAGAGGGTAGGGCTAAATGGCCAATTTTCCCAATGGAGAAAGGTGAATAGTGGTGTACCCCAGGGATCTGTGCTGGGTCCGCTGCTTTTTGACATATTCATAAATGACCTGGAAAGTGGAATAACGAGTGAGGTTATCAAATTTGCTGATGACACAAAACTATTTAAAGTTGTTAAAACCCAGGAGGATTGTGGAAAATTGCAAGAGGATCTTGATAAATTGGAAGACTGGGCATCAAAATGGCAGATGAAATTTAATGTGGAGAAGTGCAAGGTTATGCACCTAGGGAAGAACAACCCAAACTATGGTTACACGATGCAAGGTTCCACATTAGGAACCACCACCCAAGAAAAAGATTTAGGCGTCCTTGTGGATACCATGTTAAAACCCTCGGCCCAGTGTGCAGCGGCGGCCAAGAGAGCAAATAGAATGCTAGGTATGATAAGGAAAGGAATGGAAAATAAAACAAAAGATATTATAATGCCTCTATATCGTTCCATGGTGAGACCGCACCTTGAATATTGTGTGCAATTCTGGTCGCCATATCTTAAAAAGGATATAGCAATTTTAGAAAAGGTTCAGAGAAGAGCCACCAAAATGGTAAAGGGGATGGAAGGCTACTCCTATGAAGAAAGGCTAAAAAGGTTGGGGCTCTTTAACCTGGAAAAGAGACGGCTGAGGGGAGATATGATAGAAGTCTATAAATTAATGAACGGAGTGGAACGGGTAAACGTAGATCGATTGTTTACCTTATCAGAATATAGAAAGACTAGGGGACATGCAATGAAGCTACAGGGTAAACTATTTAAGACTAATAAAAGAAAATATTTTTTCACTCAACGTGTAATCAAACTCTGGAATTTGTTACCGGAGGATGTAGTAAAGGCTGTTAGTGTAGCTGGGTTTAAAAAAGGTTTGGACAAGTTCCTGGAGGAAAGGTCCATAAACCATTATTAAGAAGGGACCCAGGATATCAATGCTTGAACCAATACAAGCATTGTGGAACCTGTGTCCCTTGGGGAAACTGCTAGGTACGTATGACCTAGATTGGCCACTGTTGGAAACAGAATACTGGGCTTGATGGACCTTGGTCTGACCCAGTATGGCATATCTTATGTTCTTATGTTCTTATGTACACCATGCCCACCATCTCCCCTCTCTCTCTCTCACTTCCCCAGTTCAGTAGCCCCCAATCCCCTCTCCCTTCCCCTTTACCCCCAAAGTCCAAAATCTCTCTCTTTCTCTCCACCTCCCCAACCCTTTTTTCCCTTCCCCCAGCCCATAGACCAACAGCTTTCTATCCCCTTCCCCTTCTCCATCCTCTCCCCTCCGGTAGTCTGGCATCTCTCCTATCTCCTCTCCTAGCCCAGCATCTTCTCTCTCTCTCTCCCCCTGTTCCCCCTCCCCATCCCAAGTCCAATATATCCCTCCTCTCTCATAATCCAAATTCTCCCTCTCCCCCCCCAATCCAGCATATTCTCTCTATTTCTCTGTCCCCACTTCCCCCATGGCAAAAATACTGTGCGGTATCATCTCTGGCATCTTCTTTTTTTTCTCCAACTCAGCAACTGAAAAATCGCATGGCACCATCCCTATCTTTATCTTTCTTTCTCTGAGTCAGCATGAAGCAGCCAGTGCTGCCTGTAGGGTTCACTTCCGGTGCACAGTTTAATGGTTCCACGCACTGGAAGTGAATGCTACAGGCAGCACTGGCTGCTGTTGCTGACTCAGAGAAAGAATGATGAAACTGGGGATGGTGCTGCACGATGCCATGATCTTTCTGCTGCTGGACTTGCGTGCACAGTGCGTTGCGTTGGCCCTGGACCTGCTGCCTCAGTTGCAACTTATTCTCCCAGCACCCAGTCAATCTTGTCTTCTTTACTCTCACCAAATTTTAAAGTCTTCGCCTAAGTCCCAGTCCCTACTCTCCCCATTTCCATATCCCCAGTACCTACTCTCCTGCCTCCTACATCCTTTCCCATACTAATCCAGCTACTTCCTTCTCTGATTGTCATTGACACTGCCATTCCTCCTTTTTACCCCAGCATCTATTTATATGCTCCTCCTTCTCACCTTTCCTCTGTATGACATTGTTTCTTCCCTCTCACACAAAATATCTGTCCCTCTCTCCATCCTCACTCCCCCAGATTCTGCTTCTTTTCCTCTACCCTGAATCCAACCCCAACAATACCTCTTTCCTGTCTTCCCCAGAATCACCTCCTGTCCAGTCCCAGCCCCCTCAGCATCAGCTCCATTCCAGTCCCAGTTCCTCCCAGTATCAGCTCCTTTAATTCCAGCTCTTCCCAGCATCATCTCCCTTCTAGACCCGCCCAGTTTTGCTTCCCTTCTAGTTCCAGCACCTCCCAGCATAAGCTCCCTTCCAGTCCCTCTCCCTCCCAGCATCATCTTCCTAATTTCAGTCCCCCAGCATCAGCCCACCCAGAACTTCCCAGCATCATCTCCCTTCCAGTCCATCTCCCCATCCCCCAACATCAGCCCATTACCAGTCCTAGCTCCCCATCTTCTTCAAGTGCCAGCCAGCCTCACCCCAAAAGCAGTCTTCTCATCGCCAGCTGGGCCCCCACCCCCAGCATCAAACCCACCCAGTCACTTTCTCTCCACCTCCTCCCTGCAGCCTTGGCACAGCCTGCAGTCATTGCACAGCTGCGGGAGCGATTTCCCTCGTTCCCGCGGCTGTGCTAATTTGCAGCTGCCAGGACCGCAAAGTCTCTAAAAGTGAAACAGGGCACTTCCTGTCTTTTGCACAAGAAAGGAAGTGCCCCAGTTTCACTTTTAGAGAGTTTGCAGTCCCAGTGGCTGCAACTTAGCACAGCCGCAGGAATGAGGGAAATAGCTCCCATGGTTGTAAAGAAGTGAGCTGGTGAGACAGGCTTAAGGTCTCACAGGTTCACCTCTTAAGCCAGCAAGGCCGCGGGGCTCCTCAGGGAGTGGGGCCATGTGCGGGTGACATTACCACACATGGGTAGGGCTGGCCCTAGATCCAATTTAATTACCCTACTCTGAGGTTCTTAGTCTGGACCGTATTTGGAAATCTCATATTGATTTGTATATCTCTATTTGCTGTTGGATCTTAGATGCAAGAATTCATCAGTACAACCCACTTTTATTTTTAACAATCAAATCTGATATATGCATATTTGCAGGGCCGGATTTACGTATACGCCATGTACGCCATGGCGTAGGGCCCACAACCGGCAGGGGCCCACAAAAAATAGAACCAGATTTTTTTTTTTCAACTCCATTAAAAAAAAAACCTGGTGGCTGCCGCCGCGGGGCCCCCTCTGCTGCCGCGGGGGCCCCGTCTACAAGATGGTCTGGTCGGGTCGGGTCTCGTCTCCCTCCCGGCTGCGAGAGACGCGAAGATAGAGCATCTCCTCGCGTCTGTGTTAAGCCCGCAGGGGCTGATGGGATTTCCCATCAGCCCCTGCGGGCTTAACACAGACGCGAGGAGACGCTCTCTCCCTTCGCGTCTCTCGCAGCCTGCAGCGAGGGAGGGAGAGAGACCCGACCCGACCCGACCGGACCGGACCGGACCCGACCAGCTTGTAGACGGGGCCCCCGCGGCAGCAGAGGGGGCCCCGCGGCGGCCGCCACCCGGTTTTTTTTTAAATTAAATTTTACTTTAGGCCGGGGGGGTAGGAGTGGTAATGGGCTATGGGGGGGGGGTAGGAATGGTAATGGGCTATGGGGGGGGGTAGGACTGGTAATGTGCTATGGGGGGGGGGGTAGGACTGGTAATGGGCTATGGGGGGGGGGTAGGAGTGTAAATGTGAATGGGGGGGGGTAGGACTGTTAATGGGATATTGGGGGGGCTGGCGCTGGAAATGGACTGGGGGGGGGTAGGGCTGGTAATGGGCTATTGGGGGGCTGGGGCTGGAAATGGGCTGGGCTGGGGGGGGTTAAGGCTAGAGGTGGGCTGATGGGGTTAGGACTGGTAATGGACTGTGGGCTGTTGGGGGGGGGCTTAGAACTGGCAATGGGCTTTGGGGGGGGTTAAGACTGGTAATGGGCTGTGGGCTGATGGGGGTTGTCTGGTAATGGGCTATGGGGGGCTAGGACTGGAAATGGGCTGGGGGGTTAAAACTGGAGGTGGGATGATGGGGTTAGGACTGGTAATGGGCTGTGGGCTGATGGGGGGGGGGGGGTAGGACTGGCAATGGGCTATGGGGGGCTGACTGGAAATGGGTTGATGGGGTTAGGACTGGAAGTGGGCTGATGGGGGGTTAGGACTGGTAATGGGTTATAGGGGGGGCTTAAACTGAAAATGGGGTGATGGGGGGTTAAGGACTGAAAATGGGGTGATGGGGGGTTAAGGACTGTAAGTGGGGTGATGGGGGGGCTAGGACTGGAAATGGGCTGATGGATGGCTAGGACTGGAAATGGGCTGATGCAGGGACTAGAAGGGAATGGATGCTGGGTGAGGCTGGAACTAGAAGGGAGCTGATGTTGGGGGAGGATTAGAATGGGATGGGGCTGGAAGAGTAAAATGGAGAAGGGAAAAATATTTTGTGTGGGAGGGATAAAAAATCTACAATTGGCCGGGTATTGGGAGAGTAAGTGGGGATTGAGGATGGAGGGGTAATATTTGAGTGGATGAAATAGGAATGAGGAAAGAGCAAAAGGAGAAAGATTAGTATGTTAAAGCAGATGTAGAGAGAGAATGGAAAAAAATCTAGAAGAGAGAAGAAAGGACAAATGGACAGCAGACGATGGAGAGTTAGCAGAAGACACGAAGAAACCAGAAGAAAGTGGCTGGAGCAATTGCAGCTGAAAAAAATGCACAAAAGGTAGAAAAATATCTCTTTATTTTGAATTTATTAATTGGAATATGTCAGCTCTGGTAAATGTGCATCATTAACATCTGTGCTTTGTTTAGTACAAGAGCAAATTAATGTATTGTTTTATTTCTACAGTGTTGTACATTCCAAGTTTGGCTTTTGGGATTCCCAGTTTAATTATTGTCTTCCTATTTCTAAATTGTGATTACTTGTTTGGTGATGGTCTATGTTCTGCATGTGTAACTGAGCTGAGGTGTTCTGTTTATATAATTCCTATTTGACATTGCCACTTGTTCTCTTTCCCCAGTAGGTCATGTATTGTTGTTCTCTGAAATGTATTGGTTTAGTATTTGCAGTGTTGCCTTTTGATTGGTAGAGTATGGTGCTTTGTGAGTCCTGGTAGTGCTGTTAGGATACGGCGGGTTTACTATGGGCAGTGTTTGTAGTAGTTCCTAATGTGTCTGGCAGTTGGCACTGGATTATAGTAATGTAGAAATCTTTTAGTCTTTCTTTATCCATACACTCATTAAGAGGCACGTTTACTAAAAGTTAGTATATGGTAACATTATGCAAATATTTATGCAAATGAGGCCCCTTATGCAAATGAGGTCCGCACCCCCCTTGGGCCGCCCCTGCTGGGGGCCCACAATTTTTGTTGGCGTAGGGCCTCACTCAAGGTAAATCCGGCCCTGCATATTTGGAGTGCTTAAGGTTGCATCTTGGAATGGTGGTATGAGTTCTACAGGTCGCAGCCACAAAAGACACTTCCCTCCAACCCAGAATGGTTCCATGAAATGTGTAATGACTACCTCCGCTCCCCCCCCTCAGACCCACTGCTAAGAAGATAAGGTTCCCGCAGTATTATACCTGAAAGTCACCGTCTGTCTTTGGGTTTCCAGTTCTATCAGAACAAGCACCATAAGGTTTCATTCATAATTTGTCGGGAGGGTTTCCTCCATTTGATATCCCCATCTCAACTTACTTAGTTCAGTTACTACAGTGGCAGTGCTTGGCTAGGGGCTACGAGAGGTCACATGACAGGAGAGCATCACCCTGGTGTGGCAGGAAGTGATCCTGTAACTAGGACCTGTCCTCCAGGTGATGTAAAACCCCCTTGCACTGAGGAAGTTTCTCCAGGGCCATGTGCCCATGAGGGAAGGGTTAGGACAGCCGTTATAGTTGGTGATTCGATCATTAGGCATGTAGATAGCTGGGTGGCTGGTGGACGTGAGGATCGCCTGGTAACATGCCTGCCTGGTGCGAAGGTAGCGGACCTCACGCGCCACCTAGATAAGGTCTTAGATAGTGCTGGGGATGAGTCTGCTGTCTTGGTACATGTCGGTACCAATGACATAGGAAAATGTGGTAGGGAGGTTCTGGAGGCTAAATTTAGGCTTTTAGGTGGGAAGTTGAAATCCAGAACTTCCAGGGTAGCGTTCTCCGAAATGCTTCCCATTCCACGTGCAGGACCCAAAAGGCAGGCAGAGCTCCGGAGTCTCAATGCGTGGATGAGACAATGGTGCAGAGATGAGGGGTTTGGATTTGTTAGGAACTGGGGTACATTCTGGGGAAAGGAGGGGCTCTTCCGAAGGGATGGGCTTCACCTTAACTGGGATGGAACCAGGCTGCTGGCATTAACCTTTAAAAAGGAGATAGAGCAGCTTTTAAACTAGATAATAGGGGAAAGCCGACAGTCGCCCAAGAGTGGATGGTTCGGAAGAATGTATCCTTGAAGGATACTACCAAAAGCAGAGAGGTTCCAAAAAAGAGTAAAGTAGCCCAAATGCCCTCGAGTATGGAGCAGACAGAGCTTAAAGATCCCAAATTACCCATGTCTACCAATAGCCAAATTAATATAAATAAAAAACAGTCTCTAAAATGCTTGTATTCAAATGCTAGAAGTCCAAAAAATAAGATGGGAGAGTTAGAATATATAGCACTAAATGAGAGGTTAGATATGATTGGAATATCAGAGACATGGTGGAAGGAGGACAACCAGTGGGACACTGATACCTGGGTACAAACTATATCGTAATGATAGAGCTGATCAAATTGGTGGAGGGGTTGCGCTCTATGTTAGAGAGGGCATTGAGTCAGAAAGGATTAAAGTTTTGCAGGAAACAAAATTTGCTGTAGAATCTCTATGGATTGAAATTCCATGTAAAAAGGGGAAGGCGATGGCAGTGGGGGTGTACTATCGACCGCCTGGCCAGAATGAACAAATGGATGATGAAATGCTCAAAGAAATCAAGGAAGCTAACAAAAGTTACAGCTCAGTAATAATAATGGTTGATTTCAATTACCCCGGTATCGACTGTGTCAGTGTCATGGCAGGACATGCTAGGGAGATAAAGTTCCTAGATGACATAAATGACTGCTTCTTGGAGGTGCTGGTTCATGAACCGACCAGAGGGGAAGCCATATTAGACCTAGTCCTTAGTGGAACACCAGATCTAGTGCAAGAGATAAGGGTGTTGGGGCCACTTGGCAATAGTGATCATAGCATGATCGCCTTTGATTTAATTAGTGGAGGAGGGACAGTAAGGAAATCCACAGTACTACCTTTTAACTTTCGAAAGGGAGACTATGATAAAATGAGGAAAATAGTTAAGAAAAAGCTAAAAGGAGCAGTTTCAAAGGTTAAAGACTTACATCAAGCTTGGGTGTTGTTGAAAAATACTATCTTGGAAGCCCAGACCAGCTATATTCCATGCTTTAAAAAAGTGGAAGGAAGTCAAAAAAACTGCCAGCATGGTTTAAAGGTGAGGTCAGAGAGGCTGTTGTTGCCAAAAAAGCATCTTTCAGGAAATGGAAAAAAGAGCCAAACGATGAAACCTGGAAACAGCACAAGCACTGGCAGGTCAAATGCAAGGCATTGATAAAGAAGGCAAAGGGAGAATTTGAGAAGAAGCTTGCTGCGGAAGCAAAAACGTGGAATAAAGATTTTTTCAAGTACATTCGTAGCAAAAAACCTGTGAGAGAGTCGGTTGGACCATTAGATGATAGAGGAGTTAAAGGGGTACTAAGAGGCGACAAGGAGATAGCGGAGAGACTGAATGAATTCTTTGCTTCGGTCTTTACTGAGGAAGATGTAGGGATGTTACCCATGACTGAAGTGGTATTTAAAGGTGCGGAAGAATTGAAGGAAATAATCGATACATCAGGAAGATGTATTACAACTATTAGATAAACTGAATAGTAGCAAATCACCTGGGCCAGATGGTATGCATCTTTATCTTTATCTTTATTTGTCACTTGATATACCGCCCAAGCATATGCGTCAGAGCATCCAAGGGTGTTGAAAGAACTGAAATATGAGATTGCATACCTGCTATTAGTAATATGTGAACTATCATTAAAATCATCTCTAATGCCTGAAGATTGGAGGATCGCAAATGTAACACCAATTTTTAAAAAGGGTTCCAGGGGTGATCCGGGAAACTACAGACCGGTGAGCCTCACGTCAGTACCGGGAAAAATGGTAGAAACCATCATAAAGAATAAAATTACTCAGCATGTAGATAGTCATGGCCTAATGGGAGACAGCCAACATGGCTTTAGACAAGGAAGATCTTGTCTTACTAATCTGTTATGTTTTTTTGAAAGTGTGAATAAACAGGTGGACAAAGGTGTGTCGGTTGATATAGTGCAGGGGTCTCAAACACGCGGCCCGCAAGAGAACTTTGTGCGGCCCGCGATGCAGAGGAAAGAAAAAAAAAACCCCAAACAAACCCCTGGCTTCTGCTGCTGCCGCCGTCGTGGCAGCGGCAGAATCAACTGTCCCGCGGCCCCTTCCCGTCTGCCCGGCAAAGCATCTTTAACATCTTGTCAGCTCCATCAGCGGCAGCTTTCAGGGCCGCGAAGGGAGTAGTATTTCCCTCTCGCTGCTCTGTTAAGCCTGCCGGGGCTGATGGGAATTCCCATCAGCCCCGGCAGGCTTAACAGAGCCGCGAGAGGGAAATCACTCTTCTCTTCGCAGCTTGAAAAGCCCGCCGCTGATGGAGCTGACAAGATGCTTTGCCGGGCAGACGGGAAGGGGCCGCGGGACAGTTGATTCTGCCGCTGCCACTGCGGCGGCAGCAGCAGAAGCCAGGGGTTTGTTTTGTTTTTAATTTTTAAATTTACTTGGGATGGTGGGGGGAGGGGGGGTTAGGACTGAAAATGGGGTGATGGGGGGATAGTACTTAAAATGGGGTGATGGGGGGTTAGGACTGGTAATGGGCAGATGGGGGTTAGGACTGGAGATGGTCTGATTGGGGGGCTAAGACTGAAAATGGGGTTATGGGGGGCTAAGAATGAAGATGGGGTGATGGAAGGGTTAGGACTGGAAGTGGGCTGTTGGGGGGCTTAGGACTGGTAATGGGCTATGGGGGGGCTACAACTGGTAATGGACTGGGGGGTTGCTAGGACTGGAAATGGGCCGAGTAGAAGGGGAAGCTTGAACTGAAAATAGCTGATGGGGACAGGGTTTTGGAATGTAAATGGGCTGAGTGGAAGGGGGCTTGGAATGGAAATGGGCTGATGGGGAGAGGGGCTTGGAAAGGAAATGGGCTGTGAGGGGAGGGAGCTAGGACTGGAAATGGGCTGATGATGCGGGGACTAGAAGGGAGCGGATGCTGGGTGGGGCAGGAGCTAGAAGGGAGTTGATGTTGGGGGACGATTAGAATGGGATGGGATGGGATGGGGCTGGGAGAGTGAAATGGAGAGGGGAAAAATATTTTGTGTGGGAGGGAAGAAAATTCTACAATTGGCCGGGTATTGGGAGAGTAAGTGGGGATTGAGGATGGAGGGGTAAAATTTGAGTGGATGAAATAGGAATGAGGAAAGAGCAAAAGGAGAAAGATTAGTATGTTAAAGCAGATGTAGAGAGAGAATGGAAAAAAAAAACTAGGAGAGAAGAAAGGACAAATGGACAGCAGACAATGGAGCGTTAGCAGAAGACACAAAGAAACCAGAAGAAAGTGGCTGGAACAATTGCAACTGAAAAAAAATGCACAAAAGGTAGAAAAATATCTCTTTATTTTGAATTTATTAACTGAAATATGTCAGCTCTTGGAAATGTGCATCTTTAACGTCTGCACTTTATTTAATACAAGAGGAAATTAATTTATAGTTTTATTTCTACAGTGTTGTACATTCTAAGTTTGGCTTTTGGGGTTCCCAGTTTAATTATTGTCTTCCTGTTTCTAAATTGTGATTCCTTGTTTGATGATGGTGTATGTTCTGCATGTGTAACGGAGCTGAGGTATTCTGTTTATGTAATTCCTATTTGACATTGCCACTTGTTCTCTTTCCCCAGTATGTCATGTATTGTTATTCTCTGAAATGTATTGATTTAATATTTGCAGTGTTGCCTTTTGATAGTTAGGGTATGGTGCTTTGTGAGTCCTGGTAGTGCTGTTAGGATATGGCAGGTTTGCTATGGGTTCTAAATGGGCAGTGTTTGTAGTAGTTCCTAATGTGCTTGGCGGTTGGCACTGGTTTATAGTAATGTAGAAATCTTTTAGTCTTTCTTTATCCATACACTCATTAAGAGGCATGTTTACTAAAAGTTAGTGTATGGTAACATTATGCAAATATTTATGCAAATGATGCCCCTTATGCAAATGAGGCCCGCGTCTTGTGCGGCCCCCGGGTTACTCTACAAGTCCTCATTTGGCCCTCAAAGCAATTTGAGTTTGAGACCCCTGATATAGTGTATCTGGACTTTCAGAAAACCTTTGACAAGGTCCCTCAGAGACTTTTGGCAAAACTAAAGAGTCATGTGATAGGAGGCAGTGTACTACTGTGGATCAAGAACTGGTTAAAAGATAGAAAGCAGAGGGTTGGGCTAAATGGCCAATTTTCCCAATGGAGAAAGGTGAATAGTGGTGTACCCCAGGGATCTGTGCTGGGTCCGCTGCTTTTTGACATATTCATAAATGACCTGGAAATTGGAATAATGAGTGAGGTTATCAAATTTGCAGATGACACAAAACTATTTAAAGTTGTTAAAACCCAAGAGGATTGTGGAAAATTGCAAGAGGATCTTGATAAATTGGAAGACTGGGCATCAAAATGGCAGATGAAATTTAATGTGGACAAGTGCAAAGTTATGCACCTAGGGAAGAACAACCCAAACTATGGTTGCAAGGTTCCACATTAGGAACCACCACCCAGGAAAGAGATTTAGGCGTCATTGTGGATAACATGTTAAAACCTTCAGCCCAGTGTGCAGCGGCAGCCAAGAGAGCAAATAGAATGCTAGGTATCATAAGGAAAGGAATGGAAAATAAAACCAAAGATATTATAATGCCTCTATACCGTTCGATGGTGAGGCCGCACCTTGAATATTGTGTGCAATACTGGTCGCCGTATCTTAAAAAGGATATAGCGTTATTAGAAAAGTTTCAGAAAAGAGCCACCAAAATGGTAAAGGGGATGGAAGGATACTCCTATGAAGAAAGGCTAAAAAGGTTAGGGCTCTTTAACCTGGAAAACAGACGGCTGATGGGAGATATGATAGAAGTCTATAAATTAATGAATGGAGTGGAACGGGTAAACATAGATCGATTGTTTACATTATCAGAATATAGAAAGACTAGGGGACATGCAATGAAGCTACAGGGTAAACTATTTAAGGCTAATAAAAGAAAATATTTTTTCACTCAACGTCTAATCAAACTCTGGAATTTGTTACCTGAGGATGTAGTAAAGGCTGTTAGTGTAGCTGGGTTTAAAAAAGGTTTGGACAAGTTCCTGGAGGAAAGGTCCATAAACCATTATTAAGAAGGGACCCAGGATATCAATGCTTGACCAGTACAAGCATTGCGGAACCTGTGTCTTTTGGGGAAACTGCTAGGTACGTATGACCTAGATTGGCCACTGTTGGAAACAGGATACTGGGCTTGATGGACCTTGGTCTGACCCAGTATGGCATATCTTATGTTCTTATGCCAAAGCTTCCACCATTACTCTGCAAGCATGAATACTAAGGCCAATCACTCACTGCTTCCCCAGGCTGTTAACACTACCTCTGCAGCATTCTCGGCTCCAGCAGGGATGGAAAGTGAACCCAAGTCTTCCGCATGGCAGTATGCAACATTTGCCACCAAGCTATTGGGTCTGCCCTAGAAAAAATAATCCTAACATCAACTGCAGAAGTTATGCCATGCCTTCCTCTATATATATCATTTTGCCTAGATTTACAGACTGCACTTTGTAGCAGTATTCTTCTCTGTTCAACTACTGCTCTTACAAGAAGGGAGACAAGGAGCCAGCAGCCAGTCACAAAATGAATATTGGACTGAGCAAAAACACTTTGTGATACTGATAAACTGTAGACCAGACAGGCCCTCTTCTAGCCAAGAATCCTTGCATAGGAAGTGCCTGATTCATGTAGGTTTTGTTAACTCATCCTCAATCTCACGTTTGGCAATTTGCCATTGTTGGCCTTTTGAATGTTCGTAGTGTGAAGAATAAAAACATATTGATACGTGATCTATTCTCCCTGTATCATCTAGATATTCTCACACTTTGTGAAACCTAGTTAAAAGAAGGGGACTCTGCTTACCTGCAACAAATATGCCCTATTACTCACTCCTTTTATAGCATGTTCGCCATTGTCCACAGAAAAGGGGAAACATAGAAACAAAGAAATATGATGACAGAAAAAGACTACATGGCCCATCTAGTCTGTCCTTCTATATCAACAACTACAACAGTCCCCTTTTTACCTTTAGAGATCCTCTGTGTTTGTCCCATGCTTTTTTGAATTCAGTTACTGTCTTCATCTCTACCACCTCCACTGGCAGACTATTCCATAGATCCACTACTCTTTCCATAAAGAAATATTTCCGCATATCACTCCTGAATCTATCTCCCTTCACCCTCATCCCATGTCCCCTCGTAACTGAACTTGCTTTCAATTGAAAGAGGCTCTCTCCCTGAACATTTATGCCATGGAAGTATTTGAACATCTCAATCATATCACCTCTATCCCACCTTTCCTCTAAGGTGTACATATTAAGATCCTTAAGTCTGTCCTCATATGCTTTATAATGAAGACCACTAATCATTTTAGAAGCCACCCTCTGCACCGACTCCATCCTGTTCACATTCTTTGGAAGGTGCAGTCTCCAGAATTGCACACTATACTCCAAATGAGGTCGCACCAAAGACTTATAGAGAGGCATTATCACCTCCTTTTTTCTGCTAGCCATTCCTCTCTGTATGCACCCAAGCATCCTTCTAGCTTTTGCCGTCACCTTTTCTACCTGTTTAGCTACTTTAAGATCAGACACAACCATGCCTAGGTTCCGCTCTTCTTTAGTGGACAAAAGTACTACACCCCCTATACTATATTGCTCCCTTGGATTGCTGCAGCCCAAATGCATGACCTTACATTTTTTAACATTAAATCCCAGCTGCCAAATTTTAGACCATTCTTCAAGCTTAGCTAGATCCCTCCTCATGTTAGCTACACCTTCCTGGGTATCTACTCTATTGCAGATTTTGGTATCATCCGCAAAGAGGCAAACCTTACCCGACAGCCCTTCCGCTATATCACTTACAAAGATGTTAAAAAGAATCGGACCAAGGACAGATCCCTGGGGCACACCACTGGTAACATCCTTCTCCTCAGAGTGAGCTCCATTTACCTGTACTCTTTGTCACCTCCCACCCAACCAATTTCTAACCCAAGCAGTAACTTTAGGGTCCATCCCTAGGGTGCTCAGTTTGTTTATAAGTCGCCTGTGAGGAACAGCGTCAAAGGCTTTACTGAAATCTAAATACACCACATCTAGGGCTCTCCCTCGTTCCAACTCCCTGGTCACCCAGTCAAAGAAATCAATCAGATTTGTCTGACAAGACTTGCCTCTGGTGAATCCATGCTGCCTCGGGATCCCATAATCCGCTGGACTCCAGAAACCTCACTATTTTCTCTTTCAGCAGCGTTTCCAATAATTTACTCACCACAGAAGTTAAGCTAACTGGCCTGTAGTTTTCAACCACATCCTTACTTCCACTTTTGTGTAAAGGCACCACATGAGCCTCTCTCCAGTCCTTTGGCACCACTCCCGACTCCGACGAGGCATTGAAAAGGTCAGTCAGTGGAGCTGCTAGAATATCCCCAAGTTTTCTCAGTATTCTACGGTGTATCCCATTCGGTCCCATCGCTTTGTCTACTTTAAGTTGAGCTAGTTTCTCATGAACACGGTCTTCTGAAAATTGTTCAAGATGTCCCTCGCTTCTGTTCCTGTTTGTGAGTGTTTTCTGAGGTCCTGCTCCTGGTTCTTCATCTGTGAACACAGAACAGATATATTTCTTAAGCAATTCCGCTTTATCCTCATCAGCTTCTACATATTCCTCCCCTTCACCCTTGAGTCTGACAATACCACTTTTGCCCTTCCTCTTCTCACTAACATATCTGAAAAAGGTTTTTCCAAATATAGATGCCTGTCTTCCTCTCTGTGATCTCTTGTATTTCATGAAGGCCTCCCTCTTTTTCTTCACTTTTTCAGCTACTTCTTTCAAAAGCCATAGCAGTCTCCTTTTTCTTTTACCTTTATTTGCCATTTTAACATAAAGGTTGGTCGCCCTTAAAATATCCCCTTTCAGTTGTGCCCACTGTTCCCATCCCACTAACGACTCCCTGAGGTATTGGCCCATCTTGGCAAAGTTAGTCTTCCTAAAGTCTAAGATCCTCAGCTTTGAATGGATTCTAACAGCCCTAGTCCTAATACTGAACTACACCATCTGGTGATCACTGGATGAAAAATGATCTCCCACTACATCAGAAACACTTTCACCATTGGTAAGCACCAAGTCCAGTATGGCCCCTTCACGTGTGGGGTCTATTACCAATTGCCTGAATAGTTCTTCCTGTAGAGAATCCAGGATCTCCTTACTTCTAGATGATACTGCAGCAAGAATGTGCCAAACAACATCTGGCATATTGAAATTTCCGATCTGTAGCACTTCCTCTTTCCTAGCAATGCTGCGTATGTCTTCAATTAACTCTCTGTCGACTTCTTCCTCTTGTGAGGCAGGTCTGTATATCACACCAATACAAATAGATTTCTCTTTCCCTCTTTCTAGTTTAACCCACAGTGCCTCCCCTCTCCCTTTTAAGCTCTGTAATTCCAAAGCTTTAATAGTAGTTTTTACATATAGTGCCACTCCTCCTCCCCTTCTTCCTACCCTGTCCTTTCTGAATAAAGTATAGCCAGGTATAATTACATCCCAGTCATGGTTTTCTGTGAACCATGTTTCTGTAACTGCCACTAAATCCAAGTCAACCACTCCCACCAAAGCTTCAACATCAGGGATCTTATTTCCCATGCTACGGGCATTTATACACACTGCTTTCCATATGTTACCCCTGTTACCCATTTCCATAAAGGGGTTGCACTCTTCCTTCCAAAGACATGGAAAATCTGTGAGGTTTTTAATCGATCTATCCCTTCCCTGGAGAGTTTAGTTGTACATTTAAATAGATAGCATTCACTTTCCATATTATTGCTTTATCGGGCACTTCCTGTAATTTCAGAGGCCCTTGATGACCTCTGTAATATGATGATAATAATGGACTTCAATATACAATCAGGCCCAGCAATAAGCATGGAAGATTTAAATATCTAGATTGAGAGTCATCAAAGTAGTGTCGAAAGGAATTTTCTGGCCCCAATTGAGGACCTAGGGTTTCTTACCTTAATTTCTTTCCTGATGCAGCAAGAAGGTCATTGTCTGGATTTTATGGCTTTTAGGGACAGCCCTAAATCAGTCTCTCCTGTCAATTATACCCTTAACCTGGACAAATCATTTCCTGGTTAAAATCTCCTTGCCCGTGACTACTGATAATGTCCCTGTATTACCCAAAACTATCCTCTATTGACATTTGGAAACGCTTGATAGGCGGGACTTCGCAGCAAACTGTTTGAAGGACTTTGCTTTTCCTTCCAGTTTCTCTCTGGACCAGAAAGTCAAGCTGTGGTCTGTTAGATTAAAAACTGAATTAGATTGTCTTGCTCTTGTAAAGGAAAAGCATGTGAATATGAAGGAGAACCCTTGGTTCTGGAAGGACTCTAGAGAATTGAAAAAGGAAAGTGTGACAAGCTGAATGCAAATCCATTGCTTGCCCTAGGACAAGCATTGTAGAACCTGTGTGCCTTTTGGGAACCTGGATTGGCCACTGTTGGAAACAGGATACTGGGCTTGATGGACCTTGGTCTGACCCAGTATGGCATTTCTTATGTTCTTAGTCTCTTTAGTGGAGAAAGGATTTTTCTGAAGAAAGCAGAGTAACGGGTATTAACCTCCAGAAAGAATATAAAAATAAAATAAGATTAGAAAAGAAAAGAAAACCTATATTTCTACTCTTATTCACTCAGCAGAGAACTATCCATAATATCTCTTCTCTGTGATGAAAAACTTCTGTCCAAAAGATAAGCCCCCGAATGGTCCTTCTGAGATTATGTCTGAGATTGAAATAGTTTTGCAATTCTTTAAGCAACCGACTTTGAGCATCAATGATTTTGATCCATTACCCTTGCCAACCCCTAGTGATCCTTCTTGCTCCTATCTCCCTGGCATTCATCAAATCAATTTCTCTGCTTTTATCCCACTATCAGTGCTACATTTGGATAAACTAATGAGCTCAATGAATGCAGCAAATTTCCTGACCATACCACCAAAGTTATTGAAAGATTGTTAAGAAGCGTTTTCTCCAATCTTTTTGGACCTAATTAATCTGAGCCTCTCTTCGGGCATTTTCCTGCTACTTGGAGACTCTGTGATTCGCCCACTGTTAAAAAACCCAATCAAGATCCTTCACTGCCGGAGAGCAACAGACCAATTTCAAACCTTTGTTTTCCAGCAAAACTCTTGGAATAGGCTGTAGCTGAGCAATTAACTCATTTTTTAAATTCAACCAATGTTTTCCATTCACGACAATCTGGATTCAGACATGGTCATAGTACTGAGACAGCACTGCTAGCTCTCCTTAATGAAACAATTCTGCACCTCAACAGTTGGAAGGATGTCCTAGTGATTCAGTTAGACCTCATGGCAGCTTTCAACACTATTGATCACTGCATGTTGCCAAATCGGTTACAATCATATGGGCTTACTGGTCAGATTATAAACTGGTTTTGATCGTATTTTTCAGAAAGGTGCTTTCAGGTATTCTCTTTCAGTGTCCCTCAAGGCTCTATCCTAACCCCGGCATCATTTAATATTTTTTTGGCACCACTGGCAGCTTTGATCCATGAAATGAGTCTTAGTGCCTATATATATGCTGATAACATGAAGCTTCTTGTAGCCGCTGATGTCTGGGACTCCAGTTTTGAGGACAAATTGAACATCCAACTAAATATGGTTTTCTCTTGGCTAAACGACAATAAGGTTATTTAAACCCCCCAAAAACTGAAGCAACACATTGCCTTTTATCCCAAAACTTAATTCTGTCCCAACTGTAGTTAAAGATAAAATAAAGCTATTAGGAGTTATCTGAGATAATTTGTCCTTTAATTCTCATATCGCACAAACTATATAGTCCTCCTTTGTTGCTTTATGCAGAATAAAAGCCCTCTAGGGCTCAAAAAACCTTGGTGTATGCCCTCCTGATTACACAACTAAATTATTGTAATTCTCTGCTTAGTGGTGCCTCCCAGGGGCAATTGAGGAGATTTCAACTTGTGTAAAACAGCAGTAAAATTGCTTTATGGTGCACAAAGATGTCTCATCTCTTTTGAGGGAGCAGCACTGGCTCTCCATATCCAGCCGCGTATCTTGTAAGATCCTTATACAGTGCACAAGGCTTATTATACAGGTCTCTCTCCATACATCAGTGACTTAGTGATACCTTATGTGCCTGCAATAGCACCAAAATCCTACCAAGGAGATTACTTGGCTCTTCCAACTAAAACCAGAATGCACTTAGTCTTTTTTCAAGAGTTCATTTAGCTAGTTGGCCCCTCAACTATGAAATGCTCTCCCCCAAGATCTACAGGGAGTTCAAAAAAGGCCTAAAATCTTGGGGCCTGATATTTAAAGGTATTTACATAGTTTACAGACCTGTAAACCATGTAAATGCCGCTTAGAGGGATATTCAGTGGCACTAACACAGTTGGTACCGCTGAAGATCCCCGATTAACGCTCCTACACACCCGATGTTAACCACTTAGCATTGGGGCATGTCGTGGATGTTCCAGGGGGTTCACAGGGCGGCACCAGTCGCTAACTGGGTAGCAGTGATATTGCACCACTGCCTGGTTAGCATCCACGGATAAAAGACAGGCGCAGGGAAAGCTGGCCTATCTTTACCCATGGGGGCTGACCGGGCAGCAGCTCAAATATCACCGCAGCCCAGTTAGCTTCTGCAGGCTTGTGGGCTGTGCGGCCACCCGAAATATTCAATGCTGGAGCCGCATATGACCCCGGCATTGAATATCCAGGGTTAGAGGTCGGTGGCGACGGCTATGCACCATAGCAGCACATATCCATCCCAGAAAAATAACAGGCCCTTGGTTCTTTTCTAAGATGTTTAATGAGGTTCTTTGATTTTCCAGAGTATTAAGTTTTTTAATTGATTCTTGAGAATCGAGAGTTCCCTTAAGTTCAGTTTATTTGTTGTCTCTGGTAATAACTGTTGTTTTATTCATCCCTCCTTTTGTATGAAATTAGCTTTATTTGTTGTTGCTTATTTTAGTTTCAGCTTTTATTTGTGCTTTATGGTGTTACTGTATATTTTATGTCATGTATGACTCCGTTCTTTTTTACTAGTAAACTGCCATGCTGTACAATCAAATGGCGGTATATTAATTTCTTTAAATAAATAAATTACCCCAGATATGCAAACCAGGTAACCTTGTGTGACCCATCATGTCTAGCATCAGCACCAACACAGTAGAAGTGTCTGGCTGCATGGATTCCATCTTCAGACCCCATGCCAACAGCATTCCCAGCTACCTTTTGGACACCATTGACTTCCTAAAGAAATTCTATTCTTTTGGTCACTTCCCACAGAATACTGTTCTGGCAATTATGGATGTTAAAACCCTTTACACCAACAACCCCCTAGAAAGACGGACTTCAACCCATCAGGAATATCATCCCAGATGCTGTTACAGCTGACCTGGCCACCAGGTTTTGCCACTTTGTCTTCACACATTTATTTCAGATTTGAAGAGGACTTATATCTGCAAGTCAAAGGCACTACCATGGGTGCCCACATGGCTTCACATTTTCATGGCTGACTTAGAACACATCCTCATCTCCTACATCCAGAATCCTCAACTCTACCTGAGATAAACTGATGACATTTTCCTCATCTGATATACTCCAATATCTGGATACAAGAATTTGAAGCACTGAAGAAATTCCATCAAACATTTAACAAACTCCACCCTACTATCAGTCTGAGACTAGAACAATCTAGACAGCAGGTTACCTTTCTGGATACCATTGCACAATTACATGAGGGATGCATTAAAAATACATTAATAATACATTAAAAATACATTAATACATTAAATTTGGCATTTTTATTCTGCTCTTTAATTAATTTCTTACCCACGGCATTATAGATATTCTTGTTCGCATCTAATTAACCAAATAACCATGTATATAGTAGCCATGTATATAGTTTTTTGTCTATAGTTACCCTGATTTCCACCAAGTTTATGTACCTTGTTCTATGTAAAAAACCAATGCTGCTTGTACCATTGTGTTTATATTTGTTCATATGTAAACCGCACTGAATTAAGAGCGCGGTATATAAGAGAAATAAATAAATAAATAAATAAATAAACCATGGAATCTATTGACTATCATAGATATCTGCATGCTTCCAGCTTCCATCCACCATCTACCATTGTTTACAGAGAGACTTCCATCTTAAGAACCTACAATAGATATTTTTGAAATTGCAACACCCACCCAATGAAGCAAGAAAGCAGATCAATAGAGCCACACGAATCACTAGGAACAATCTGCTACAGGACCATCCCAAAAAAGTCAATAACAGAAAGCCTCTAGTTGTCACCTATAGAACCCAGTGTAAACCACTAAAACATATCATCAAGGATTTACAACAGATCTTGGACAATGATGCAACATTCTCACACACCTAAGATGACAGTCTTATTCTGGCTTACAAGGAGCCTCTATCATCTCAAACAGATACTCACCAGCAGCCACAAACTTCACAGCAAAAACCCCAACAGGAAACAGCAAAAATACAATGTGTGCTGTCAAGTCAGTGTTGACCCAGCAGCTTCTGGGTTTTCTTGGCAGTGTGACTGGAAGTAGACTGCCAGACCTTTCTTCCAAGGCAATAGAAGGTTAAGTGACTTGCCCAAGGACACAAGAAGGGTTAGTGGAAATCAAACGCTGGTCTCTTGGCTACTGAACCAGTGCTCTAACCACTAGGCTGCTCCTCCACTCACAAGAGCTTGTCAGAAACCAGTTATCAGCTCTGTCACCACATTCACCAAAGCAACACAATCACAGGACCAGGGGCAGCCCAAGAGTGATGTGGGACCATGTGCAGAGACCCATTGCAGGGCCTCATTTGCATATCAACTGGACCTCATTTGCATAAATTTAATTTCTTTTATTTTAAAATGTATATTTTGCCCATCTAAAATTTTAGGTGACTTTCAGAGGAACCCTCCACAAGCCTCTCTTTTCTCCTGGCAGTGACTTAGGGGCATGTTTACTAAATATTAATATGCGTTAAGTGCCAATGCGCCAATAGAAATAAATGGGTGTTCCTGCACTTAGCGCACATTAGCATTTGTGAATGCGCATTAACTTTTAGTAAACATGCCTCTTAATGAGCATCTGAATACTATTTGTTTGGACAATGAGGATAAGAAAAGGCTACCAGATTTCTACATTACTATACTCCAGTGCCTACTGCCAGGCACATTAGGAAGTACTATAAACCCTGCCCATTTAGAACCCATAGCAAACCTGCCGTATCATAACAGCAATACCAGGATTCACAAAGAACCAAACCCTACCTATCAAAAGCAACACTGCAGATACAACTCCGGAAATAGCAATACATCTCCTATTGAGGAAAGAGAACAAGTGACACTGTCAAATAGAAATTACATGAACAGAATACCTCAGCTCAGTTACACATGCAGAACATAGACCATCACCAAACAAAGAACAAGGGATCACAATTTAGAAATAGGAAGACAATAATTAAACTGGGACCCCCAAAAGCCAAACTTGGAATGTACAACAACACTGGAGAAATAAAACTATAAATTAATTTCCTCTTGTACTAAACAAAACACAAAGATGTTAGTGGTGCACATTTCCCAGAGCTGACATATTCCAGTTAATAAATTCAAAATAAAAAAGTATTTTTCTACCTTTTGTTGTTTGGGCATTTTATTTTTCAATTGCAATTGCTCCAGTCACTTTCGTCTGGTTTCTTTGGGCCCGATTTTCAATTCTCTGGATTTTGGAAGGGTTATGCGCCTTGTCAACACATAGCTCTCCCTGCCGACCTGTAAACCAGATATTCAATCCCGCAGTGACGGCATTGAATATCTGGTGATTGCTACAAAAGCTGGAAGCCGCCGAACCTAAACAGGCAGCATCGATATTGGATGCTGCCCGGTTAGTTCCAGCACCTTAAAGATAGGCGAGGGTTTTCCTCACCTATCTTTAAGGCGCAGATTGCTAACCAGGCAGCATCCAATATCCCTGCTGCCCAGTTAACGTCATTCTCCGCCTCTGCTCCGCCCCGGAATGCCCCCAACGTGCTCCGATGCTAACTGGATAGCATCGTGATTTGTAGGGGACTTAGGAGGGGATATTCAATGGCACTAACTGTGTAAGTGCCATTGAATATCCCCAACTAAGGCATCTGCAGGGTTTACTGGGCTGCAAACCGTGTAGATGCCTTTCGAAAATCGCGCCCTTCATGTCTTCTGCTAACTCTCCATTTGTCCTTTCTTCTCTCTTCTAGTTTTTTTCCATTGTCTCTCTACATCTGCTTTAATATACTGATCTTTCTCTTTTGCTTTTTCCTCCATTTTCTTCTTTATTCCTTTTTCATCTACTCAGATTTCACCCTTCCATCCTCAATCCCCACTTACTCTCCCAATACCTGGCCAATCATAGATTTTCTTCCCTCCCACACAAAATATATTTTCCCCTCTCCAGCCTCACTCTTCCAGCCCCATCCCCTTCTAGTCCTCCCCCAACATCAGCTCCCTCCTAGTTCTAGCCCCACCCAGCATCTGTTCTCTTCCAGTTCCATTCTCCCATCCTCCTGCATCAGCCCATTTCCAGTCCTATCCTAGCCCCCCCATCAGCCCATTTCCAGTACTATCCTAGCTCCCCCATCAGCCCATTTCAGTCCAAGCCCCCCCCCCCCCAATCAGGGCCGGCCCGTCCATTGATCAAGAATGTTTTTTGCACAGGGCTCCGCGTTTCAGGGGGCCCCGCGCAAAGAACATTCTGCTTTTTTTTCTTAATTAAATTTAAAAAAAAAAAAGCTGGCCGCTGCCGCCGCGGTGGCATGGAGTGTCCCGCGGGGCTCCCTCTGCCCGGCGGAACTCTTCCAGCGCGGCTGAGCCCCTCTGTGCCGGCTTGCAGATATGCGAAGGGAGAGTGTCTCCCTCGCGTCTCTGTTAAGCCCGCAGGGGCTGATGGGAAGCAGGGGCTGATGGGAAATTTCCCATCTGCCCCTGCGGGCTTAACAGAGACGCGAGGGAGACACTCTCCCTTTGCGTATCTGCAAGCCGGCACAGAGGGGCTCAGCCGCGCCGGAAGAGTTCCGCCGGGCAGAGGGAGCCCCGCGGGACACTCCATGCGGCGGCAGCGGCCAGTTTTTTTTTTGGTTTTTTTTTAAATTGCCATGAGCCGAGGGGGGGGGGGGGTAGGACTGGCAATGGGCTAGGGAGGGGGGTTAAGACGGACTAGGGAGGGGGGGTTAAGACTGGCAATTGGCTAGGGGGGGAGGGAGGGAGGGAGGGGGGGGTTAAGACTGGCAATGGGCTAGGGAGGGGGGGTTAAGACTGGCAATGGGCTAGGAGGGGGGGTTAAGACTGGGGGTTAAGACTGGCAATGGGCTATGGGGGGGTTAAGACTGGCAATGGGCTCGGGGGGGTTAAGACTGGGTTTTAAGACTGGCAATGGGCTGGGGGGGTTAAGACTGGCAGTGGGCTATGGGGGGGTTAAGACTGGCAGTGGGCTGGGGAGGGGGGCTTAAGACTGGCAGTGGGCTATGGGGGTTTAAGACTGGCAATGGGCTATGGGGGGGTTAAGACTGGCAGTGGGATGGGGGGTTAAGACTGGCAGTGGGCTATGGGGGGGGTTAAGACTGGTAATGGGCGGTGGGCTGATGAGGGCTGGCAATGGGCTATGGGGGGTGTTAAGACTGGCAATGGGCTGGGGGGGGTTAAGACTGGCAGTGGGCTAGGAGGGGGGGTTAAGACTGGCAGTGGGCTGGGGAGGGGGGTTTAAGACTGGCAGTGGGCTATGGGGGGTTAAGACTGGCAATGGGCATGGGGGGGTTAAGACTGGCAATGGGCTAGGGGGGTTAAGACTGGGAATGGGCTGGGGGGGTTAAGACTGGCAGTGGGCTGGGGAGGGGGGGTTAAGACTGGCAATGGGCTATGGGGGGGGGTTAAGACTGGCAGTGGGCTATGGGGGGGTTAAGACTGGCAATGGGCTGTGGGCTGATGAGGGCTGTCAATGGGCTATGGGGGGGTTAAGACTGGCAATGGGCTATGGGGGTGTTAAGACTGGCAATGGGCTGTGGGCTGATGAGGGCTGTCTGGAAATGGGGTGATGGGGGGTTAGGACTGGTAGTGGGCTGATTGGGGGGGTTAAGACTGGTAGTGGGCTGCTGGGGGGTAGGACTGGCAATGGGCTTTGGGCTGATGGGGGCTGTCTGGAAATGGGGTGATTGGGGGTTAGGACTGGTAGTGGGCTGATGGGGGGGTTAGGACTGGTAGTGGGCTGATGTGGTTAGGACTGGTAATGGGCTGTGGGCTGATGGGGGGGTTTAGGACTGGCAATGGGCTATGGGGGGCTGACTGGAAATGGTCTGATGGGGGGGTTAGGACTGGTAATGGGTTATAGGGGGGCTTAAACTGAAAATGGGGTGATGGGGTTAGGACTGGAAGTTGATTGACGGGGGGCTAGGACTGGTAATGGGTTGGGGGGTTGCTAGGACTGGAAATGGGCTGAGTGGAAGGGGAGGCTTGAACTGCAAATAGCTGATGGGGAGGGGCTTGGAATGGAAATGGGCTGTGAGGGAAGGGAGCTAGGACTGAAAATGGGCTGATGGAACAGCTAGGATAGGACTGGAAATGGGCTGTTGGGGGGAGCTAAGATTGGAAATGGGCTGTGGTGGGGGCTTGAATTGAAATGGACTCATGGAGGGGCTAGAACTGGAAGTAGGCTCATGGGGGGGCTTGGACTGGAATTGGGCTGAGTGGAGGGGAGCTATGATTTGACATGGGCTGATGGTGGGGCTAGGAAATGACTAGAAATGGGCTGATGGGGGGGCTAGGATTGGAAATGAGCTGATGAAGGGACTTGGACTGGAAATGGATGGGGGAGCTAGGACTGGAAATGGGCTGATGGGGGGGCTAGGACTGGAAATGGGCTGATGCAGGGACTAGAAGGGAATGGATGCTGGGTGAGACTGGAACTAGAAGGGAGCTAATGTTGGGGGAGGATTAGAATGGGATGGGGCTGGGAGAGTAAAATGGAGAGGGGAAAAATATTTTGTGTAGGAGGGATGAAAAATCTACAATTGGCCGGGTATTGGGAGAGTAATTGGGGATTGAGGATGGAGGGGTAAAATTTGTGTGGATGAAATAGGAATGAGGAAAGAGCAAAAGGAGAAAGATTAGTATGTTAAAGCAGATGTAGAGAGAGAGAATGGAAAAAAAACTAGAAGAGAGAAGAAAGGACAAATGGACAGCAGACGATGGAGAGTTAGCAGAAAACATGAAGAAACCAGAAGAAAGTGGCTGGACCAATTGCAACTGAAAAAAAAATGCACAAAAGGTAGAAAGATATCTCTTTATTTTGAATTTATTAACTGGAATATGAAAGCTCTGGGAAATGTGCATCATTAACGTCTGCGCTTTGTTTGGTACAAGAGGAAATTAATTTATAGTTTTATTTCTACAGTGTTGTTGTACATTCCAAGTTTGGCTTTTGGGGTTCCCAGTTTAATTATTGCCTTCCTGTTTCTAAATTGTGATTCCTTGTTTGGTGATGGTCTATGTTCTGCATGTGTAACTGAGCTGAGGTATTCTGTTTATGTAATTCCTATTTGACATTGCCACTTGTTCTCTTTCCCCAGTATTCTCTGAAATGTATTGGTTTAATATTTGCAGTGTTGCCTTTTGATAGGTAGGGTATGGTGCTTTGTGAGTCCTGGTAATGCTGTCAGGATACGGCGGGTTTGTTATGGGTTCTAAATGGGCAGCGTTTGTAGTAGTTCCTAATGTGCCTGGCGGTTGGCACTGGATTATAGTAATGTAGAAATCTTTTAGTCTTTCTTTATCCATACACTCATTAAGAGACATGTTTACTAAAAGTTAGTGTATGGTAACATTATGCAAATATTTATGCAAATAAGGCCACTTATGCAAATGAGGCCCCGCACCGAGTCTCCGCACATGGCCCCGCACCCCCCTTGGGCCGCCCCTGCCCCCAATCAGCCCATTTCCAATCCTAGCCCCTCCATCAGCCCATTTTGAGTCCAATCCTAGCTCCCCCCATCAGCCCATTTCCAGTCCTAGCCCCCCCCAAAGATCCCCGCCTGTTTGACAAGCTTCAGAGGGAGCCGGGGAAGCCTAAAGCCCTGGCTCATTTCTGCACAGCCGCTGAAGAACGGTGTTTTCCTTCAGTCAAGTGACTGTGTTCTTGTGCAGTCCGCCGGCATGCTGATTACCAGGAAACAGGAAATGCCCTTTAACCTCCAGCGCACCAGTGGGCTGCACGAGAACACAGCCGCCGGAGTGAAGGAAAATGCTGCTCTTCACTCCAGCGGCTGTGTAAAGGTGAACTGGGACTCGATACTCACCAGCTCCCTCTGAAGCCGGCCCTGCAAACGGTCAGAAGCCGAACAGCATGTGTAGCATGAAGTTGGCACAGGGCTCCCTGAAGCGCGGAGTCCTGTACAAACAACATTCTTGCACATGTGTCAGGCCGGCCCTGCACAGGACCCAACAACAACTACAATACCCTTTCCTCAATCATCTGCTTTTCCTCCATCATCTTCCAGCAATGTCCCTCTTCTGTGTAAATAAGACAAACAGACCAGTTCCCAAGAAAAAGAATATATGGACACAAATCTGACATTAGAAATGACAACAGTAGGAGAATATTTCAGCCTGTCAGGCTACTCTGTATTTGAACTTAAGGTTGCCATACTCCTAGAAAGGAACTTCAAAGGGACACTACAGCATGAAACTGCTGAATTAGAGCTTATCAAAAGGTTTATCATCATCACTCTAGGACTGACCAAGGACAATGACTTCATGATTCACTAGAAGTGTGAATGGACATAACCATCCTCAGTTCATCCTTTCTTTAGTTATTCTCCCTCCCCACAAAAGGTCAGTTTGATATTATCACTCCCTTTCCACACCGTGCACTTTCTCTATACCCTATATCAGTGATGGCTAACCTTTTTGAGCCCGAGTGCCCAAACTGCCGCACAAAACCAAAGAATTTCCTCAAAGTGCCAGCACGTCAATTAAACCTTAACAACAAGATTTTAGTATCTAAAAACTCTTTATAAAGTTGCCTGAACTATGTAACATCATTTGTAAAGTTTGGAATCTTTGTATTGTCAGAGAATCAATTTGATTCACAATCCTTTGGTTTTCATTTCAATTTATTGGCAATTTATAATGTTTTAATGATTTCATTCAATTTAGAAACAGGAAGGCAATAATTAAACTGGGAACCCCAAAAGCCAAACTTGGAATGTACAACAACACTGTAGAAATAAAACTATAAATTAATTTCCTCTTGTACTAAACAAAGCACAGACACTAATGATGCACATTTCCCAGAGCTGACATATTCCAGTTAATAAATTCAAAATAAAGAGATATCTTTGTACCTTTTGTGCATTTTTTTTCAGTTGCAATTGTTCCAGCCACTTTCTTCTGGTTTATTTGTGTCTTCTGCTATCTCTCCATCGTCTGCTGTCCATTTCTCCTTTCTTCTCTTCTAGTTTTTTTCCATTCTCTCTCTTCATCTGCTTTAACATAATAATCTTTCTCCTTTTTTAGTCTCCCAATACCCGGCCAATTGTACATTTTTCTTCCCTCCCACACAAAATATTTTTCCCCTCTCCATTTCACTCTCCCAGCCCCATCCCCTTCTAATCTCCCCCAACATCAGCTCCCTTTTAATTCCAGCCCCACCCAGTATCCGCTCCCTTCTAGTCCCCACATCAGCCCATTTCCAGTCCTGGCCCCCCATCAGTCCATTTCCAATCCTATCCGAGTCCCTTCATCAGCTCATTTCCAATACCAGCCTCCCATCAGCCCATTTCTAGTCCTTTCCTAGCCCCACCATCACTCAGCCCATTTCTAATCCAAGCCCCCCATGAGCCTACTTCCAGTTCTAGCCCCTCCATGAGTTCATTTCAATCCAAGCCCCCACCACAGCCCATTTCCAAACTTAGCTCCCCCAACACCCAATTCCCAGTCCTATCCTAGCCCCTCCATCAGCCCATTTCCTGTCCTAGCTCCCTCCCCTAAGAGCCCATTCCAAGCCCCCCTTCCCATCAGCTATTTGCAGTTCAAGCCCCCTTCCACTCAGCCCATTTCCATTCCAAGTCCCCCTCCCCATCAGCTATTTGCAGTTCAAGCCCCCCACTTCCCCTCAGCCCATTTCCATTCCAAGCCCCGTCCCCATCAGCTATTTGCAGTTCAAGCCCCCCACTTCCCCTCAGCCCATTTCCATTCCAAGCCCCGTCCCCCATCAGCTATTTGCAATTCAAGCCCCCTTCCACTCAGCCCATTTCCAGTCCTAGCCCCCCATAGCCCACTCCCAGTCCTAATCCCACCAGCCCATTTCCAGTCCTAATCCCCATCACCCCATTTTCAGTTTAAGCCCCCTCATAGCCCATTACCAGTCCTAACCTCCCCATCAGCCCACTCCCAGTCCTAATCCCACCAGCCCATTTCCAGTCCTAATCCCCCATCACCCAATTTTTAGTTTAAGCCGCCCATAGCCCATTACCAGTCCTAACCCCTCCCCATCAGCCCACTCCCAGTCCTAATCCCACCAGCCCATTTCCAGTCCTAATCCCCCATCACCCAATTTTTAGTTTAAGCCCCCCATAGCCCATTATCAGTCCTAACCCCCATCAACCCACTTCCAGTCCTAATCCCACCAGCCCATTTCCAGTCCTAATCCATCACCCAATTTTTAGTTTAAGCCCCCCCCCATAGCCCATCACCACTCCTAAACCCCCCCCAGCACCCAGCACCACTCCTAATCCCCCCGCAGCGCCCATCACCCCTCCCACCCCCCCCCCAGCCCAGCCCAGCCAAAATTTAAAATAAAAAAAAGCTGTCTTCTGCCGCTTCCGGGGCCGCCGCGGCATAATCGAGTGTGC
Source organism: Ichthyophis bannanicus (assembly GCA_033557465.1). NCBI lineage: Eukaryota > Metazoa > Chordata > Amphibia > Gymnophiona > Ichthyophiidae > Ichthyophis > Ichthyophis bannanicus. Next base: position 649,936,994 of record CM066032.1, read on the forward strand.
CGCGGGGCCCCCCCTGTGCCTGGCAGAGCCTGCCCTCCAGATCCTGCCTTCCCCGGTATCAGTCCCTGTTTCCAGCTTGTCACACGCGCCGGCTTTCAGAGCGCGAAGGGAACTAGTTTCCCTTTCGCGGCTCTGTTAAGCCCGCGGGGGCTGATGGGAACTTCCCATCAGCCCCCGCGGGCTTAACAGAGCAGCGAGGGAGAAACTCTCCCCTCGCGCTCTGAAAGCCGGCGCGTGTGACAAGCTGGAAACAGGGACTGATACCGGGGAAGGCAGGATCTGGAGGGCAGGCTCTGCCAGGCACAGGGGGGGCCCCGCGGCACACTCGATTCTGCCGCGGCGGCCCCGGAAGCGGCAGAAGACAGCTTTTTTTTATTTTTTTAAATGCGGACCTTCCCGCGTGCCAGCTGCAAGGCCTTCGCGTGCCACAGCTGGTACGCGTGCCATAGGTTCGCCATCGCTGCCCTATATCATCCTCCTGCCCATGCAGCTTCATATATATTTATCTACCTCCTTCATGCATCTAAAGAGGGTTGGTAACAGCTTGCATAAGAAAATGTACATTGTATTGTCTGTGCTCTTCTAATACATTTAGGTTGTGTTTACTCTCAATTAAACAGTTTTGTCTAAAGATCATTGCCGGAGCAGCTCCAGAGATTTGGAACATATTACTGCTAGAGTTACGAACAATAGCATCTCCTGTACATGTTAGGCATGCCTTGAAAAACTGCCCATTTCACGATTTTGCATCAGTATTTCATGTACTGTTAATACATTAAATACTATCTATTTTTGAAATGTTAATTTTAACTGGAATCTACCTTGAGCTTTTCAGGGTTAAGTGGAATATAAATGTTGAGATTAAATGAAATTAAATCCTATTTTCCAGAAGCTGTATTTACACAGAATAGTAAGGGTTGGTCATAGGCTTTTCCACGACTGCAGGTGACTCACTTTCCATTTGTCTTATGGGAATGGTGCCTATGCAGTAAGGCATCGTGCCACCAACTTAGAATAAGAAATTTATGAGAAAACTATATATCACCCATTATTAGAAGCCTCATTTTCTATCATTTCTGAGAACGTAACCTGAAACACAATGACTTATTGTTCACTTATAATGTCTACATGGAAAAGAAAGAACATTTCCCACATATTCAGACCACCAAGAGAGCACTGTGAGAGCAGTACAATATGTTCACGGCAAGGTATTTCATAGATATATCATATATGATTATGTTCTAATGTTTATGCTATGAAATAATCTACTGAGAAGTCTTTGTTGCCATACAAACACGCTCAATGTGGCAAAGAATTCCCTTTTAACTGACAACTTATATTCAGCACATCTGCCATTGCAGTGACAATCTTCTGAGTCTAAAGCATATGCCAGTGAAATCTGTACTGTGTCTGTAAGATTTGTCGTGAAAGTATTCAAAGTATTCCCTGCATTATGCATACATTTGTACACAATTTTTATAGCATTATGCAAGCTATCGGTATTAGATAAATGAAAGTAATGATAATGTTAGTGGGGGTAACTGAATAACATCATGATCAGATGAAGAAAAGAGAAAGATTTAGGGGCACAAAAGCTGTAATGTCTGGGAACGCAATAAATGAATTCAGTATAGAATGCTGGCTTCTCTCTCAGACCCAGATGCAGTAAGCTGCACTACTTTTTGATGCTGCGGTTTACTCCAGATTCTCTCTCATTAATCTTACTCCCGATGCAGGAAGAATTTTCAGCACAGGAAAATTAACGGTAAAATCACTGCGTTAAAGGATGGCACAGAGCAAATTGCTGAATAACAAATTGCTTCCAATATAAAAAAAAGTGAGCTAAAATTTAGATTTTTTTAAACTATTCTCCTAACACTGAATCTTTATGCCAGTTCAGAGGACTGGAGAAAAGGTGCACGGTGGGAGAAAAAATGTGTCAGAAAGTGTCCACCTCCCCCCCTTGTCAGACGGCTGCCTGGGTGAGAATCTTCACAGTCTTGGCAAGTGCATATATCTATATGATTTGCAAGGGATTGTGGGCAATGCAGTTCATTCACACCAGACACAGCTGCTCACAATAATTAGTTGTGCTTTTGGGTAAAGCCAATAAGATATTTATTTATTTATTTATTTAACAAGTTTTTTATACCGCCTTTTCCTTCAATCAAAGCGGTCACAAGAAATACAAGGTATAAACAAGGGAAACAAACAGTATAGACATGACAACATATGGTAATGTAGGAAAAATAACAAGGGTTAACAAAATAGTGGATTATTTATAAAATATATACAATAGATGATATCTTAGTCATTTGTTGATCCATAGTGCTCAATAAAAAGTAAAGTTTTTAATTGCTTACGAAAGTCACTTAAAACATCAATTGCACGTAAATCAGGGGGGAGAGAGTTCCAAATCAAAGGGGCAGCCAAAGAAATTGCTCGTTGTGATGTACATTTGCGTGATTTAGCGAAGTTTCTTGGGGTATTGAGGGTGTTTGAGGTGGATAATCTTCTAGGTCTGTTGCTGGTATCACGGGATAAGAGGGCATGGAGGCTGGTTGCAGAACTGTTGTGCTTCATTTTGAAGATGTTTATGATTAACTTATACTTTATGCGAAGGGTTATAGGGAGCCAGTGGAGATCTTTAAGGATGGGGGTAATGTGGTCATGATTAGTGGAACCGTTAATTATTCTGGCTGCTGTATTCTGTGCCATTTGAAGAGGTTTGAGAGCATGTTTTGACAGCCCATTGTAGATAGGGTTGCAAAAATCCAGAATGGGGGTAATAAGTGCCTGGCAGACTGTACGAAAGTGTTCATTAGAGATAAGAGGCTTGAGGCGTCTAATTATTTTCATTCGGTAATAAGCGCTTTTAACAGTTTTCTTTATGTGAGATCGCAGGTCTAGCTTTTTATCGAGGGTTACCCCGAGGTATCTTACTTCATCCTTAATTGGAATCTCAGTACTGTTGCATGTGATGTATGGTGGGGGATTAAAGTTGGTGTTTCTAGTGACAATAAGTGCTTCAGTCTTCTTCAAGTTTATTGCAAGGTTGTTATTTGACAGCCAAATGGAAATGCTGGTAATGCAGTTTGAAATCTTGTTGTAGTTTGGGCAGTTGATATCAATCGGAGTGTAGATCATAATATCATCTGCGTAAATTCATGCTGTGCTGAATCAGGCCCTGCCCTTTGAGATGAGTGCTTAGGGATTACCTCATAGCCCTCCTGATTGAACACACGTTTCCCCACTTCAGCTCCTCTAATGGCTGCTGGAAACCTGGTGCATTCTGGGACTGGTAGTCTTTTATGGGAAAATTCTGTTTTCTTATTTCTACCAGAACTGACAGGTTGCTTGTTCAGAGTCACTTCACCTTTCCTATAGCTCCTTCCTGAGCTATGATAAGCTTCCTTATCACATACCCTCCTGCTTAAGTTATTACGGACTGGTTTAACTGGTGAAACTTCTTTCCTACAGTCCGTAATACCTACGAGAGTGTTCTCTTTTTGAAGCTCACTTACTTCCTGACTGGCTTCAGGGTCATTATTATTTACAGGCCTCTCCCTCCAAGACTTAAGTACATTAATATGGTAGGTCTGCCTACGCCCTCTTGCATTTTCTACAATATAAGACACTGGACTCACTTGTTTAACAACCTTCCATGGCCCTTTCCACTGTACTTCAAATTTTGGGGCTGTACCTGCTACTTGAACCAAAACCTTTTCACCAATGCTTAATTGGCGGCTTTTGGCCTTCCTATCATACCACCCTTTCTGGCGCACTTGACTGTCCTGCAGGTTCCTCTCAGCAACCTGCGAGGTCCTTTTCAAACGTGCTCTCAAGTCACATAGAAACTGTGGCACCTCCTGACTTCCTGGTTCAGGATCAATCCACTGTTCCCTCAAGATATCTAACAAACCCCGTGGAGCCCTACCATACATCAATTCATATGGAGTTACACCTAGGGACATCTGAATTCTTTCCCTGCAGGCATATAAGGCAAAGGGCAATAACATATCCCATTCTTTTACCTCTCCTGCTAACCCCCTTCTCAACATTTGTTTGAGAGTTTGGTTGAATCTCTCCACCAAACCGTTTGATTGTGGATGGTAGGCTGAGGTTTTCACGTGATGAATGCCAAAGGCATCCCAGACCTGGGCCAAATATTTGGATACAAAATTGGACCCTCGGTCAGTCAACACCTCTCTTGGGAATCCCACTTCACAAAACAATTTTACTAGCTCTAAAGCTATTGTTTTTGCAGAAACATTCCTCAATGGTTTGGCCCAGGGAAACCTTGTTGCCTGATCTACCATAACTAGGATGTATTGGAAACCTCGGGGCGTTTTGACTAATGGGCCTACAATATCCATGGCAATGCGACCAATTGGGTCTGTGATAATTGGCATGGGAATCAAAGGCACCACCGGTGGGTGAGCCGCTGTAACTCGCTGACACGCTGGACATGCAGCACAAAACTGGGCAGTTTCTTTGAAAATACCTGGCCAGTAAAAACGCATAAGTATTTGATCCAGCGTTCCTTGCATCCCTTTATGACCTCCCACTGGATGATCATGTGCTAGTCTAAGTACTAGCCCTTTGAAAGTTGTGGGTACCACCAATTGTTTACGTATGGTCCCATTTCTGGAGTCCTGACTCTCTCTATAATATATCATTATCTAGTCTGAATCTGGGCAACTCCTCCCTGACCTCATGAGCATACTTAAAAGCTCGGGTGAGAGCTTGATCAGCTCGCTGCTCTTGTGGAAAGTTAGGAAACTTTGCCACTAACTCAGCTGGCACCCAGGGTAAACTTTGACCAGCTAACATCTCAGCCCTACCCTGTGCTCTGCAAAGTCTCTCACGCCGCTTTTGTGCTTTCAACTTTCTTACTTTACCAGATGATGGGGTTATTAAATCATCATGAGAGGGTAAGTCTCCTAATAATTCTGCCTGTTCCCCCTCCTCCTTCTGCTGGCTCTCTCCCTTAGCCTGCGAGCGGGTGGATACAAGGCCCCTCTTATTACCTATAGTTTGGCCTTCTGGAAGCTTAACCATCTTTTTAGCTAGGGACTGAGGACTTCCAAAGAAAGGCCTGGGAGCTATTTCCATTATTCCTTCTCCCTCCTTCTTTCCTAGCCCTTTCACTAGTCCCTGCTTAAATCTTGGCCAGTCTCTTCCTAGAACCAAATCAAAGGGTAGCCTAGGCACCACTGCTAACAGGACTTCCTCTTGTTCCCCCAGGCACTTAACCCTTAGCCTATAGGTGGGATATGATGTTGCAGCACCATGAATGCATCTGATGTGAACTTGGCTTTCAGGGCTTCTAGGCACAAATCCTTCTTGGGCCTCTATCCTCTTCCAAAACCTTTTTGACATCATACTCTGGTCTGCCCCAGAGTCTAACAAAGCATTTGTGGTAATTCCTTGCACATCAACCATCAAAAGAAATCCTTCTTTGGGCTGTTTTAAATCCACCCCCACTAAGTTAGTGTGTGTCTGGCATCTCTTTTCTAAATGTCCCCATTTTCCACACTTGAAACATTTCTTTCTATTCCACTGTGTCATCTGGTTTGATACAGTACATTCATTTTCAGAAACATTTTTAATTATTTTCTTTTCTGATACAGCACATCTTGCCTCAGCACCAATCTTCAGAGGGCCACCCATTCTATGGCAAGCCTGCGTGGCTTCCAAGAATCTCTCTGCTAGCATGGTTGCCTCTCCAAGATTTTGGCAATTTTGCTGTATAAGGAAAGTGTGCAAATCTTTAGGGACCGCAGACATAAATTGTTCAAGCATTATAATGTCTAATAACATTTCTACCGTCTTTTGCTCAGGCTCCAACCATTTTACAGCTAAACCTCTGATTCTCTGACTCAGAGCCCTGGGTGTTTCACCCACTCTCAATGTAGTAGCTCTAAACATTCGCCTATACTCTGAAATAGACAACCCTAGGCGATCTCTAATAGCAGCCTTTACATCCTTATAATTCAAAGCCTGGGCTGCTGGCATTGCTCTGTAAGCTGCAAGCGCCTCTCCAGTTAATGAGGCTGCCAGCCTTACTGCCCACTGGGTCTCTGGCCATGCTAATGCTTGTGACACTCTTTCAAAAGACTCTAGAAAATCATCAACATTATCATCTGGAGTTAGCTTCCCAAAACTAAATGCCCCAATTCCTTGATTGAGTCCCACACTGTCCACATGTGGTGTACCAGTATTTACTGCTGGTCTTGCATCTGTTCCACTTTGGTTCTGCAGCTGAACTAGGGCTTGCACCAGATCAAGCACTGGCTTCTGCTGGTCCATTAAGGCTTTCATAGCAGTGTCCTGTGCTTGCTGCGATAGCTCCTGTTGCCTGCTAAACTGGGCTGCCATCCAGCTAGCCATCTCCCTCGGATCCATCTTGATCCCTGCAAGAAACAAAGAAAAAAAACAAAGTGCACCACCTTCCAAACAGGTGGGGGGTTTTTTTCTACTTTTTTTTTTCCAATTACCCCTGTGCCTTACTCCCATCCACCACTAGACATGCCCAGGTACTTATTACCTTGTGTCAGTGATGAATCCAGCTCTGCACAGGGTCTTTTCCTCCTGGGACAGCTGCCTGGAACATCCACTTCTCCTCCAAAGTGCAGTTGAGGGAAAATCTTTTTTTTTTCAGCTTTAAACTTGAACTTTAGTTGTAATCCTCAGCAAGTAAATCCCTTTTGTGCAAAAGCAATCTGAAAAACTACGCCATTTGTCAGACGGCTGCCTGGGTGAGAATCTTCACAGTCTTGGCAAGTGCATATATCTATATTATTTGCAAGGGATTGTGGGCAATGCAGTTCATTCACAACAGACACAGCTGCTCACAATAATTAGTTGTGCTTTTGGGTAAAGCCAATAAGATATTTATTTATGGGGTTATTTCTCCCAACACAGATATGCTTGGTAGCACATAAATCAGGTTACTTGCTTTCAGTGTTAAACTTGGAAAAACAAAATTAAGAAAACAACATTTGAACTTGTCAGGCAATCAAGGCAAAAGAAATAAGACCTGGTTGGCAACAAACTGGTCTTTTCTGTAGGCTTTAGCTAATATTCTCTTAGCAATATATCAAACAACAAACAAAAGCCACAAAGAAAGGAAAAACTGTTCTTCTCAGGTTAACTTCTTATATCTTCCCACATAGATTCAGAAGTGATTCTCTCAGAGCCCACAAGCAATTAGGTAAGGCTCAATTGCTAGCAGTTATCCAGCTGAAACCCCTTAGCTGGCTTGCTTTCTACTGCGTGGCTAGAAATCCTACATAGGAGCTTTTCTGAGTAGATTAAAGAACAAGTTTGTATTTCTTTGTGATGGTTGCTGTACTTTATAACAGAAAATCACCAAAGGAGTTTAGACAGAGAGCAGTCCATGTAAACAGATTCTTCATCTGCTATCACCCCCTCTTCTTCAACAAGCATGGGTTCAATATCATGGATTGGCACAGATGAATCTCCCAATGGAGCACTTTCAGGAGAATACTTGTTTCCCTGCTGTCTTTCAAGGTTATAGCTAGGGCATAGATCAGTGTTCATACCTGAGCTTCCATTGCTGTTAGAGTTCCTCTCTATATAGCCTGGCCAGTATGTAGTCCAGTTCTTATGTCCAGCCTTCCAATCCAGATCCCTGGACACTGGATCTCTCTTCACATTCCTTCTGGCACGGGTCTTAGGGTCCCTTCCACATGCAGCCGTCTCCCTCACAGGTACCGTCTGGAGATTCCTAGCTCTGCAGCACCATTCCTCTGGCTTTCCCCAGTCCAATGGTGTATGCTGGCCCTTGGAATGCCTCCCAGTATACGTACTGCTCTGGACTCTTCTAGACCTCTCAAAGGCTTTTCTCCTCTTTCTTCCAAAGGGTTTCTTTCCCTCTCTGTCCGTCCGGTTTGGCTTCTGCTTCTGATGATCCTTCAGATGAAACTGAGGATATCCAAGCTGATCATGAGGATGATGATGATCCTGAGGATAATTCTCTGTAGAATAAACTCTACCTTTATTCTGCTTAGATGAGTGCTCCTCCCTAACACAGCGCAGCTGTGCTGAATCAGGCCCCGCCCTTTGAGATGAGTGCTTAGGGATTACCTCATAGCCCTCCTGATTGAACACACGTTTCCCCACTTCAGCTCCTCTAATGGCTGCTGGAAACCTGGTGCATTCTGGGACTGGTAGTCTTTTATGGGAAAATTCTGTTTTCTTATTTCTACCAGAACTGACAGGTTGCTTGTTCAGAGTCACTTCACCTTTCCTATAGCTCCTTCCTGAGCTATGATAAGCTTCCTTATCACACCCTTCAGAACGTCTGCAATACTACCTAACCTACCCCACAAAAATTTCCTGGTGGCCCAATGAGCCCTGTACCCCTCTCATGCACCCTCTAGACCCACTGACATGCCCCCAGACATCCCTGATACCCTAAGATGCAGCCCCCAGGCATCATGATGCCTCCCCAACCCACTCATAAAATTTCCCAGATACCCAGTGTGCCCCAGATCCCCCACCGCCAGGGCTATTTGGGTCCAATGCATCCCTGGCCTAGGCCCATGACACACGGAGGCCCTGGAACAGAGATCCTCCAATGCTCATAGAACCCCCCCCCCCCCCCATTTTATTTTTATTAATTTAATTTTAAAACATTTCTTAACTGCCTTATGCACAGAGCATTCAAAGCGGTGTACAGCAGATAAAATACCAACACAATATTCCCCCACCAGCCCCTCCCAGCAGGACCCCCAAACCACCCCAAAAATTAAGAATTAAAATAAAATACAATATACAAAGAGACAGCTACCACCAACTATGAGGGAGGAGTGACCTAGTGGTTGGGGCAAGTTACTTCAGGCTGGAGGGCCAGGGGTTCAAATCCCACTAGAGGATAGCAACCTTGGGCTGTGTCACAACCCCATCCCTTTAGCCACATGCTTAAAGGTCAGGGTGGACATTATTGTTGTATTGAAGGTAGAAACGTTTGTTAGCCGAGAAGCCTTCTGGTACTAGTAGTCCCTTTCTTCATAATGAATAGTTGTGTAAGCCATGTGAATGGTAAAGTATAGGGTTTTATTCCCTTAATGCACAAAAGGTTCAAAAGAAGACAACAGGATTTTCACCTTGTTCAGGATTTTCACATAAGGTATTTACATAGGTCAAAAACTTGGATATGCTTCACAGTCTTTGTTAGTTATGCAGGGTTCAAACAAAACAGGTTATATAAACAAAAGCAATGCTTCTTCTTTCAGCTTGTCAAACAAAACTGTGTTTCAAAAGTATATCTTGCATGCTATAATTTCTCTCAAGGATTCTAAACTCCCAGTACAACAAAACGTACAGTCCATAGGGCATTCAGTTAGCAAAGGGTCAGGTTCATCAGGGTCTATCTGCATAGCCTCTTGTTCTGCTGAGATATCTGTGGCCCCTGAGCTGTCCCCATATATTCCTGGTTTTACTTCAGAACTTCTTCCTAAGGCTCTACAGTCTGACTGTACCCGGTCTGGCAAATATGCAACAGGATTTTTGGTAAGCACTCTTTCTATAGGTTCTCAAACCTTTCTCCAGCTGCCTTGGCTGCTCTTACGGCTCCCTGGCTTCCAGGCCTTTCTGTGACCCGGCCTCAGTTCCTGGTTCAGATCTGTGTCTCTTAGACTCCTGGGCTGAGCCTAGTTCATCCACCTCTGAACTCCTTGGGGCTCACATACAGGGGAAGAAGCATGAAGGTACCTCTGAACTCTTGGGTCTGTGTCTCTGGTATTCTCCCTACCAGGCACTCTCCCGGTTCTCCTTCTGTCCTCCCTGAAGACTTCCTTCTGGAGTTTCCCAGCCTGAAACTGGCTCTCCTGGAACTTGTTCCTTTCCTGTAAGGGCTGCAAGTTCAACTGCCTTTTCTCCTCTCTTTGGAGCCGTCTCCTTTCTCTTTCTTCTCTATCAGCAGCTGCTGCGGCTCATGCCTCTCCTCTCTGGCTTGTCTATGCTTTGCTTATAAAGCTGTTTCTTAGGTAAGGATTCTGTCCCTCTGACCAGGTGTATCTGATTATGCTTTGAATTAGTTCTTGCATCATCCCAACCTGGGCGTGTCAGCCTACCTTCTGAATCTCCGTGCATGCTCCCTCTAGCTGCACTTCTCACTAACTGCACTTTATGTATATCATTTCCTTTAAAGAGATCAGTGTTTTCTTCTACCTCCATGGGTTTACTGGCGTCTGCTTCATCACAGCTGAAAGGAATGGGGTTTTTAGTCCCACAGGTGCTCCTTGTGGCCTTCGGCAAGCCACTTAACCCCCCATTGCCTCAAGTACAAAAACATAGATTGCGAGCCTTTTAGGGACGAGGGAAATATATATACAGTACCTGAATGTATGCCGCTTTGACTTGTAGAAAAGTGGTATATAAGCCTAGCTAAATAAATAAAAACTACACAATTGCCTAACTGGTAGCCATTGCAACTGGCACAGAACCCCTGTGACTGAATCATACTTCCTTAAGCCCCATACAGTCTGGCTGCCATGTTCTGCCGTGATCTATTGTACATACCTTGTCCAGGGAGGCATCCAGCCCCCTTCTTCCAGTACTGCCACCATGTTGAAAAATGGCACCTGACTCCTAGCAGTGTATCAGATACTCTGACAGGGGTGAGTCTGCCCAAATAAGGCAATGCTTTCCTCATAGGAACACATTGTCTTATTTGTCAGACTGACTCCTCTTAGTGTGTCCCAGTGCCATTTTCAAAGATGACAGTAGTGAGGGAAGGACATCTCCCCAGACAAGGTAAGCATAATTGGTCCGGTTTCTAAAAGAACTCTGTCAAATTGGATTGCAGATTGTATATCCTATACATATCAGAGTAAGGGACTTTCTCTCGAAGGCCATGTCACGGCTCACAATGTGAGAGCAATGGCAGCCTCAACGGCTAACCTTCGTTCTGTCTCTATTGATGACATCTGCAAAGCAGCCACTTGGACTTCGGTACATACCTTCACACCCCACTATTGCTTAGACAAGGGACTCCCGTCGGGATGCCTCGTTTGGCCAGGCTTTTCTACAACATCTCTTCCATACTTAATACAACTCCTACCCACCATCCACAGTTTGAATGCCTAAGGTCCAAGCATGACCCATCTCACCTGGGTTCGTGGCTAGCTGGGGTCACCCCCTGACATCTTTCAGCTGGGGAGTCCCCATATGTGAAGACTACATTCCTGCTTGTTCCTAGAGATAGTGTAGTTACTCACCTGTAACAGGTGATCTCCGGGAACAGCAGGAATGTAGTCTTCACAACCCACCCACCTCCCCTAGGAGTTGTCTCTATCTCTCTCTTTCTCTACTCCTCTCCTTTGGTCTCAGTTATAAACTCAACTGAAGGTAGAGAGGTACAGAGGCCGGAAAGCAGCACGCATGCGCTGTGGGATGCTCCCAAAGGCTTTCCTATTGGACGCTGGGGAGCGTTCCCGCGCGGGCTCCGTCAGTACCAATGATACCCATATGTGAAGACTAAATTCCTGCTGTTCCCGGAGATCACCTGTTACAGGTGAATAACTACGCTTTACCTGTTCCACTCCATTCATTAATTTATAGACCTTTATAGACCTTTTTGTTATGGTTTTTGCATGTTATTTTTTTGATGTTAAATGATCTTTCATTTATAGCAGTCTCTTTTCCAGGTTGATGAGTTCTAAACTTTTAAGCCTTTCTTCATAGGGGTATCCTTCCATCCCCTTTACCATTCTGGTGGCTCTTCTCTGTACCTTTTCTAATAACACTATATCCTTTTTAAGATACAGTGACCAGAATTGCACACAATATTCAAGGTGCGGTCGTACCATAGAACAATACAGAGGCATTATAATATCCTTGGATTTATTCTCCATTCCTTTCCTTATGATTCCTAGCATTCTATTTGTCTTCTTGGCCACTGCTGCACACTGGGCGGAGGGTTTCAACGTATTATCCAAGATGACACCTAAATTTTTTTCCTCGGTGGTGGTTCCAAATGTGGAACCTTGTATCGTGTAACCATAGTTTGGGTTGTTCTTTTCTAGGTGCTTAACTTTGCAGTTGTCCACATTTAATTTCATCTGCCATTTGAACACCCAGTCTTCCAATTTATCAAGGTCCTCTTGCAATTTTTCATAACCATCTAGAGTTTTAATAACTTTGAATAATTTTATGTCATCTGCAAATTTAATTACCTCACTCATTATTCCCATTTCCAGGTCATTTATGGATAAATTAAAAAGCAGTGGACCCAACAAAGATTTCTGGGGTGCTCCACTATTCACCTTTCTCCATTGGGAAAATTGGCCATTTAGCCCTACCCTCTGCTTTCTATCCTTTATTTATGTATTTATAACTTTTCTATACCACGCTCTTTAGCATCAGTGCGGTTTACAATAAAACATTAATTGTACAATGCTGGCAGAGCAAACATTGGACTTTACATATAACAGGTAAAAACAACTTGGTTAAAACGGGGAGACAAAATAATTTAAGAAATTAATAACAGATACAGTTCAAATCAAATAATAGATATAAAGGATAAATTTGATTATGTAAAGTCACCGGCATGAGCATAGTACTGATGAAAAAGGTGAGATTTTAGGACTTTTCTAAAATGAGCAAGGTCAGAAATAGCCTGAATATGGACCGAAAGGGCATTCCAAAGTGTGGGTGCATAAAATATAAAGGCTCGGTTCTTAGTCGCAAGAGAGCATCTTATAATCGCAGAGGGGACAGTAAGAGTATGAGCAGCAACAGATCTTCTGGATCTATTCTGAGGTATAAGTTGAACAAGATCCTTTACTGCGGCAGAAGAAAGCTTGTTAAGGGCTTTAAATGTAAGCAGGATTACTTTAAAGGTAAGCCTACAATGAAAGGGAAGCCAGTGGAGGTGCTGCAAAATCGGAGTTATATGTTCTCTTCTTGATGCTCCATGTAGGACACGAGCAGCGGCATTCATTGCCAATTGTAGTGGATTAAGAGTGCTTTAATCAGTACCTGATCCTCAATAGTACACTGCCTCCAATCCCATGACTTTTTAATTTTGTCAAGAGTCTGTCATGAGGAACCTTGTCAAAGGCTTTCTGAAAATCCAGATACTCTTTATTGACCAGCTCACCTTTGTCTATCTGTTTATTCCCACCTTCAAAAAGATATAACAGATTAGTAAAAAAATACCTTCCTTTGCTAAAATCATGTGGGCCTTCTCCCATTAAACCATGACTATCTACATGTTCTGTAATTTTGTTCTTTATAATGGCTTCTACCATTTTGCCCAGTGCTGACATCGGGCTCATTGGTCTGTAGTTTCCAGGATCACCCCGGAACTGTTTTTCAAAACTGGCATTACACTGGCCATTCACCAGTCTTCAGGTATTACAGATGATTTTAATGACATTTCACAGATTACTAATAGTAGGTATGCAATCTCATATTTCAGTTCTTTCAACACCCTCAGATGTATACCTTCCAGTCCACGTTATTTGCTACACTTTAGTTTATGAAATAGTTGTAATATATCTTCCCGGTTTATCAATATTTCTTTCAATTCTTCCGATGCATCACCTTTAAATACCATTTCAGTCATGAGTAACTTCCCTACATCTTCTTCAATAAAGACCGAAGCAAAGAATTCACTTAGTCTCTCCACTATGGCCTTGTCCCCTCTTAGTGCCCCTTTTACATCTCTATCATCTAATGGCCCAACTGACTCTCTCAGGGTTTTTTGCTACGAATGTACTTGAAAAAGGTTTCATCATGCATTTTCGCTTCCACAGCAAGCTTTTTTTCAAATTTTCTCTTTGCCTGCCTTATCAATGCCTTGCTTCTAACTTGCCATTGCTGATTTCGTTTTCAGTTTTCATCATTTGGCTCCTTTTTCCATTTCCTGAACAATGCTTTTTTGGCTACAACAGCCTCTTTGACTTCACCTTAAGAGCATGCTGGCAGTTTTTTATTTAATTAACAGTTTTTTTCAATCAATGGGAATCAAATCCTGGTCTCTTGATTCCCAAGCCAGTGTTCTAACCATTAGGCTACTTGGACAGCCTTCCACTTTTCTTAAAACGTGAAATACAGCTGATCTGGGCTTCCAAGATAGTATTTTTAAACAACACCCATGTTTGATGTAATACTTTAACCTTTGCAGCTGCTCCTTTTAGTTTTTTATTTAACTAAATTCATCATTTTATCATAATCTCCCTTTTGAAGGTTCAAAGGTAGTACTGTGGATTTTCTTGCCATACTTCCTCCATTTATTAAATCAAATTATGCTATGATCACTGTTGCCAAATACCCTAACACCCTTAACTCTTGCACCAGATCTTATGTTCCACTAAGGACTAGGTCCAAAATGGCTTCCGCTCTTATCAGTTCATGAACCCACTTCTCTAAGAAGCAGTCATTTATTTCATCTAGAAACTTTAGCTCCTTAGCTTGTCAATGACTAACCACCACTACATCAGGCATGAATATTTAGTGGGTTATACGAAATTTCAAGGGGAAGTAGTAGGTTGCTTGACAAATGTGTTTAATTCAGCTTTATGAGGGCATTCACTACCAGATTCAGTGAAGAGGTGCAAATACATTTTATCCAAAGAGAGGAAGGAGCCTTCTGTGTGTGGATCGTATTGGTTAATATCTCTGTTGATGTGAAAATATTAGCCTCTAGGTTAGGTCAGGAAATTGGGTCTTTAATAAAAATAGATCAAACAGGGTTTATATTGGGACACTAGGCATATGATAATATAAAATGGACCTTATGGCTAATGTGGTTTACTCAAAGGACTAAAGAGCCCGCTATGCTATTGGCAATAGATGCCAAGAAGGTATTTGACAGGGTTAATTGGTCCTTTTTAATGACAGTTATTCAAAAATTGGGATTAGAGGATTATTTTAATAGTTGGATTAGGAAACTTTATGAGGCTTCAGTGGCTAGAGTATTGTGTTCTGAACTAAGGGTTTACTTAGAGCTTTGGGTTACTGATCCAGTAACAACAATATTAAGGCTGAGATATAAAAAAAATAAAACTATGTTACAAGCAGATAACTCCTTCTCCTTCTGGTCATACATTCTGTCACATTGAATTAAATGCTGTTCTAATACTTCTGGTGACTTTCCTTTAGCAAGAACCTCTCTTTCCTGCTCTAATACTTTTCATAGTGTACCCGGAGCTAGTGGTGCTGCAGGTGCAAAGCCCGATCACTGCGCTGGTTCATTCGTTACCTATATGGTGGAGACAGGTGAATCGGAACTCTTTCTACTTCTCTTCCTGTAGTAATAGACTTCCATGGTCCCCACACAGTCAGAGCTGCTCTCCTTCTTAAGCCAGAGATGGTGTTGGCCGAGTAGACAACAGTCACTCTGGAGTTTACGGTTTTGGCTGAAGCCCAAGACATCCTCCCTCCCCTCTGCTCTTTCCTCTGCAGCTCCTGGGCCTGTAGTTCCCTGGATGGTATGAGGCCATGGGGCTGGCCACCAATGCTGCCTCCCTTATGGTCAGACTTCTCAGTCCTGAATGGTACAGTGGCTGTGTGTCAAAGACAGATCTCTCCCAGTATGATATAATTGGGCAGAAGCAAACTCGCTTGTTCTGGAAAATTCTAGATCATTGTCAGACTACAGTGTAATAATTTAGTAGGGAAACTGGATGATGCTGCTGTTCTAAGCAGTGAAATCCAAATAGTCTCTACATAGGGATAAAGGGGAGTGAGGGAGGGAGGGTTAGCACTATCAAATATCCAATGATACTACATGGCAGCACAGGTGAAACATCTCCTGGAATGGGAGCTGGGGAAGGATAAGCCTACAGTGATGACTGAGAAGGCGTGATGTGATAGGAATAAGCTGAAAGACTTATTATGGATCTTGGAGGGAGGAGGAAAGCTGGAGGATATTAGGAATCAATTTACGGAATATTTATTGGGAGTGTGGAAAGAGATGAAGAGAATGACAGAAGTGTAACAGGAGGCATTTGGCTTGACTCCCAGTAGGAAGAAAAAGAGGGTCTACTTTGATAAACACCAGATTACCAAAAAAGGTGAGCAGGCCATGAAAGGAGAAATAATTTATTAAAGCACACTTAGCTAAAAAACGAACATAAGAAGAACCTACATGTTCATGTTTTGACATACAAGCTTTCCTCAGGGGTAAAAATCACATAATCTCACTCCAGTGATTAACAATGAATTAATATTCCAAAAATGCTTATGAATCAGCTTAGATGTAATTGTCTTCAAACTGGATGTAGATGAAAGTTCCTTTTTTCCATAAAGTGGCAAAACAGCATAAAGATGTGCCACAGGTTCATAACGATTTTTGGAATGTTAATTCATTGCTAATCTTTGGAGTGAGATGATGTTTTACCCCTGAGGAAGGTGTTACCGAAAGATGGGCATGTAGGGTATTCTTATGTTAGTTTTTTATCCCAATGTATTTTAATACATGATTTCTCCTTTCATGGTCTACTCATTTTTTTTTTGCCAATTTGGCTCCCAGTAGGTGCAAGACTGAGAGACGTATTTGCTAAAGTGCAGTAGCTAGGAGCACAGGGTTTAGCGTTGGGCTAAGGCACGTTTTGGCTGCATGTTAGCTGGGAGAACATGGCCAAAGAGCGACTATGCTAAAAATGTTGTGCTACCTGAGCAGTGTGCGAATAGGCAGGGTGAAGACAGAGAATGGGCAGAGTGGGGGCAGCCACACTAGCTACACGCAACACAATGATGCTGCTAGTGCAGGCACAACTATCACCTGCTCCTGACTAGGCAGTAGTTGTACCCACATAACTAGTGCGGTCCGAACACGTGGTGCAGACAGAAGCATTAGGACATATGAAGGGCAGGAACAGGGCAAACACATAAGGAATAATAGGGCAAATAAGTGATGTTAGTGGCATACTTAGCCAGCAAATTAGGCCCCCTGTTTGGAGGGGATGCATGGTGTAGCTGCCATAGCAGTGGACTACAACAGCCTGAGACCCACAAAACCAGGGCCTGCAGGTCTAGAGTGATCCTGCTGGGACAGTGGGCAAACAACCACAGAAACATTGACAGTGTCTTGACTGTCGTTCACGTCTGCATATGCACTGGATAGATGTCAGAGGCCTGCTGGTGTTACCTGCTTTGCTGGTGTCAGAAGATAGGGCCTGTGCTCTATGTTTCAGCCAGCACTGGCCACAAAGCCAGAGTTGGAGCCAGCACAGCATAGTGAGGAATAGGCAGGCAAATGAGGCCTTTCACATACTGGCAACATGATGGTGTGGCATCAAAATATGTTGTCTGGCCCCTACCTCCCCTGCATGGGGGAGGGGGGAGGAGGATTCATGTTGCAATGCATATGTGGATTTGGGGTCCATGCTGTTGCCATGGGCCATGTTCCTGTGGGAGATTGGCCCCTCACCCTGACCATGGAAGGATGTGGCTGATGCCTACCGACTCTGAGCAGCTACTTAAATACTTCTAGTACTGAATATGGGCTTCCTGTATTTGAACTCACTGATTGGTTTCTCCTTCCTGGCCTCCTTTTCCAGGGGTTGAGATGTTTCATGGAACTGGGGAGCTCTTGTGGGCTTCCAAGGTCCTGTGGGCCTCTGCTTCCTTGATAGTTGGGGTGCACAGCCTGGGTTTGGTCACCTCCATGGGAGTATCCGAGTTGCATGGCAATATTCCCCCAGAGCCCTTCTCAGTGGGGGTGGGGGGGGAGGGAAAGGTAGCATGGGTGCTTGCACCTCCCATTGTAGACATCCGGCACAGGAGTGAACCATGGTGGTGGTTCTTGACCCTACGAACCACATGCAGTACAGGTTCTGTTTGGCATACTGCCCAGAGTATGTGTACTGATTGTGCATGGCCTCCAGATCCCCTGGCTCTAGCGCCGCCTTTTCCACACCTGGGTAAAACACTCCACAATGGCTATGGTGTTGTCCAACCCATACAAGAGAGGCGACTGAGAGGGGAGCCCACACCCCCTACACCAGAAGCCTTATACTGTGTTCCCTGCAGCTTAGGTGAACAGGCACCCTGGAAGCCTCAGGGTGAGGGGGATTCATATAACTGTTCCCCATGATGGACACTGCGGACATCCTGCCTGATCCCATACAAGGCCCCTTGCGTCTTCAGATGCCACATTTGTACCCTATCTCCCACAGTTAGGGGCACAGCCCAGACTCACTATATGTGTTTACTTTCCTTATCTGCATGTCCCACCCTCTTGTACTTAGCCCCATTGCTCTGAGCTCTGCAGCCAGTTGAGCCTATTCCCGATCATCTGTCCCTATTTGCACTGGCCTGTTACCACTGTTCTGTAGGTGGGGTTGGAGCCCATTTGTTACTGTTTGCAATGTTTATGTAGATTACTGTCATCCTAATAACCTATTTGTGGTTTTCAATTGCAGGGTGAGCATTGCAAACACATTCAATCCGTACATGCACTATGGACATGCATTCATAACTACCGCGGTGCTAATACACTTACCACATCAATAATACTCTTCCGTGGCCACACCCATCTACTGGTACCATGGCCGCTAAGCCCTGCCACATTAATTTTGTGCACCAACAGTGCATTAGCCCTGCTGTACCCGTGGCCCTTCAGTAAACATGCCTCCAAGTTGGTAATGGGGAGAGAGCTAGGGATTTATAAGGAATGGGAGGAACAGGGATTAGTGAGATTTTCCCAACTATTAGAGGAAGTTACAACATGACAGGAAAACTTTGACTTGCAGAAGGGGATTTGCTATATATTCTACAGGTACAACAATTAATGAAGAAAAGGGAATTAGGGAGCAAAGAGAAGGGAAAGGCAGAAGAATTAAAGGGCTTTGGACCTTATGAAGGGGTTAAAAGGGGCAATTACTAGAATTTATGATTATTTGAAGAGAGAGAACTTCTGCAAGTTTAAATTCATGCTAGATTTGGAAAGGGATTTAGAGGAAGAATGGTCAGAGAGGAAGTGGAGGAGAATATTTTAAGAAGCAGGGAAGGTTCCTATTAGCATATTAATTAAAGAAATACATACAAAATTATATATAGGTGGTATTTGACACCAGATAAAATAAAGAGGGGTATTTCCAGAGGCTCTGACCGGTGATGGAGGAGTTGGCAGGAGAAAGGAAACATTTTTATACCTGGTGGAACTGTTGGATGATAAAAGCATTTTGAGAAGCAGTGGTTGGGAGGCTGGAAGGGCTAGTGGGGGATGATGTTGTCTCTGGACCCTGTACTTACTGGGAATGGTCCCTAGGAATATGGACAAGAGAGATAGACAGCTGCTAAAAATGGGAATTGTGTCAGCCAGATGTGAAATTGCAACGCATTGGAAGAACTTAATGGCTCCTTCATTGCTGGATTGGAGGGGTAGACTAAGATGGATCAGCAGGGTGGAAAGTTTTACATGAGGAGAGGAGTATACATCATGGATGCAGGAAAATGGGAGCAGTTAAGTAATGTTCTGGGATGAGGAGGCAGGGCCGTACTGATGGCGAAATACGCCCTGTGCGACTTGCACATCGGGCGTGTGCACCCGCACCCCCACCCCCACCTAGTCACTTTATGGGGGCGGGAGAGAAGAGGCGCACACCCGATGTGCAAGCCGCCTGCTGCCGGCACACTAAGCAGGTTTGGTCCCTCCCGGAGAGACCAGACCTGCTTAGTGTGCCGGCGGGAAGACTTCAGGGGCGCATTTTGGCTCTCTGCCATTGCCTGCCAAAATGCGCCCCTGAAGTCATTACGCCTTGTGCAGCCACACCGCTTGCACAGGGCTCGGTACGGTCCTGTGAGGAGGTATGGACTAGAACTCTGGGGCAGGGAATAGGAGGTGCCAAGAGAAGGATGGGAAAATTATGGGGTGGGGATTTATTGTTGTTAATTAAACTGAAACACTGTTGGATAAGTTTTGTATGCTTAAAAGTCAATTGAATAACGCTATAAAAAAAGAAATAGCAAACAATACTTAGCAAAAAGTAATTGTGTGCTTCATACACATTTTAGCAGGTGGGCAATATGGATTATGTACAAATGGCAACCAAATTTATGACTGTAATCAAGAAATCTAGTAAATACAAAAATAAACAAGAAAATGCTATGGAGGTCATTCCAGAACATGGATAAGCCGGTTAGACATGCATGATAGATGTTTTTCTCTCTAAAACATCTAGAAGCATATTCCAAAACCATGCAGCCTTGCACAAACATGGCACTAACACAGGGATCTCAGAACATGGGCAGGAGGAGGCAGAACAGAAGTGTGGCAAGCTGCGGAGACACAGAAAGTGTATTCAGGAAAGGCCCATGTACGTCCTGAGTGCTTCCTGTGGACGCCTACATTATACCAGCGCCAATGTGGAATAAGGCAAGGACTTAGAAAAATGTCTGCTCTAATCTTCAACGTGTCTCATAGAGATGAATGACTGTGACACGTCTGTATTGAACTGGTGTGTCTGCTCTCTGGGAGGACACAAGATAAGAACATAAGAACTTAAGAAATGCCATCAAGCCCAGAATCCTGTTTCCAACAGTAGTCAATCCAGGTCACAAGAACCTGGTAGTTGCCCAAAAAGACACAAAGGTTCCACAATGCTTGTATTGGGGCACGCAGTGGATTTCCCGGGTCCTCTTTAATAATGGCTTATGGATCTTTCCTCCAGGAACTTGTCCAAACATTTTTTAAACCCAGCTACACTAACAGCTTTTACCACATCCTCTGGTAACGAATTCCAGAGTTTGATTGCGCCTTGAGTAAAAAAAGTATTTTCACTTATTAGTCTTAAATGGGTTACACTATATCTTTATTGCATGTCCTCTAGTCTTTCTACTTTTTGATGGCATAAACAATTGTTGTATGTTTACCTGTTCCACTCCATTCATTAATTTATAGACCTTTTTGCTTGTTATGGGTTTTGCTTGTTAATTTTTTTATGCTAAATGATCTTTAATTTATAGCCGTCTCTTTTCCAGGTTGACGAGCTCTAACCTTTTAAGCCTTTCCTCATAGGGGTATCCTTCCATCCCCTTTACCATTCTGGTGGCTCCTCACTTCACCTTTTCTAATTCTGCTATATCCTTTTAAAGATACGGCAACCAGAATGGCACACAATATTCAAGGTGCGATCGTACCATGGAACAATACAGCAGCATTATAATATCCTTTGTTTTATTCTCCATTCCTTTCTTTATGATTCCTAGCATTCCATTTATTTTCTTTGCTGCCACTGCACACTGGAGAGGAGGGTTTCAACAAATTATCCATGATGATGCCTAAATCTTATTCCTGGGTGCTATTTCCTAATGTGGAACCTTGCAATGAATTCAAGAGTTCAATTATCTGTTGAGTAAAAGAATATTTTTTCTTATTAGTCTTAAATGGGTTGCACTGTAGCTTCATTACATGTCCTCTAGTCTTTCTATTTTTTAATGGCATAAACAATCAATCTACATTTATCCGTTCTACTCCATCCATTAATTTATAGACCTATCATATCTCCACTCAGCTGTCTCTTTTCCAGGTTGAAGAGCCGTAACCTTGTAAATCTCTCCTCATAGGGATATCCTTCCATCCCCTTTACCATTTTGGTAGCTGAATTGTAAACAATAGAACGAACAGGTGAGGGATGTTTGTAAGAGATTTCTTTTTCAATTTCAAATTTCTTTCTTAATTATAAAGAAAAGAAATACAATAAGGTCCTTGTCAAGAGGGAGATCATTTAACATTTAAAAAAAAAAAAAAAACATAACAAGCAAAAACAAATAGGGAAAACATTCATTGAATCCCCCACAAAGTTTCTATTAAACTAATGCCAATTTAAACTTAAGCTAGGAAGCCCAAACGATCTAAAGGAAAATTCAAAGATTAGACCTACCCAGAATAAAGGCCTCTAGTTGCTCTGTTTCTATAAAAATATACATAATCCTATATAAGACAACAATACATTTACAAAGGATGTTTCAGAAAAAACGAAGCTCCAAGTGCAAGCACCCATGGCTTCAATACCAAGAAAACCTTTCTATGTCTCTACGTATATTTGAATTCTACTTCCACAAAACGTGGCAGTCTTCTTGTTAAAATATAACTTCATAACATTTTTATCTAAGAGTGATAAGAATTTGGTAATCTCCAATGTTGCACGAGACAAAATTACATCGAGAGATGATTCTAAGAAAACTGAAATATCTAATGACTCCAAGGAGGGAGGACATAAACTGCCTACCTCCTCATTCATTATTGACTGACCCGAGGGGATGTAAAAAATATTAGATAACTTTATCGCGTCAACATCCTCAATCAATAGTATCTCTTTCAAATGCTTCTGAAACAATATAAGCGGAGCTAAATAAGAGTACTTGGAAAGTTGAGTAACCTCAAGTTCCCGGCTCAGGCAGAATTCTCCATTGCCTCCAGTTGGTGAAAGAGCACCAAACTATCATGAACATTTGAGGAGAGAGCTGCCTGAGCCAAAGAAACTTGCCTTTCCAACTTAGACAAAACAGTATTACAGAGAGATATTCAATCCTCGTGCTCATTTAACTTATCAATGACATCAACAAAAAACTGCGCAACCTGGGAAAAAGATGACTGCAGTGACAATTCCATGTGAGTCACTATTTCCCAAATGTGGCACAGTGAAACTTCCTTTGGGGAAAATATTTCCTGGAAATACTGGAAATTTATTTATTTATTTATAAGCTTTTATATCCCACCACTTCCAGAGATCAGTGGCAGTTTACAATGAACATAACAAATAAGTTTTCATTATGAGTAGAATGTAACAGGTAACTTTGCATTGTAACAATGGTAAAACTTGCTTAGATATTTACAATCAAATAAAGGTAACAGAGGTAAGTTTACCAGAATAAGGACAATGGACTAAGTGTCTGTTTTAAGTCAGAAGAAACAGTTCCATGGTCTGGAACAAAAGAAGATCCCAGTGGGGAAGTGAGCCAATTTCTTTCCCCCTTATCCACAAAGGGGGAGGCATCTGTTCAAAGGCAAGTTCTCTGGCTGGGCTGGGCTGGGCTGGGCAACACCCATGCATGATGGAGAAGGAGTATTCACAGTACCAAAAGAACCTTCAAACTCTGATAGACAGGTCTCCATGCTGGTTTATTGAAGATGACGATCCATTTCTCCAACGATTTTCACAGCCTTGACCGCCTGTATCAGAAACACTTTCTTTCTCCACTTCCCCATCTAACTCCCTCAGTTGTTGTTTTGTTCCTCCAAGCTCTGAAGGGGCACCAAAGGGACAGAGAGTGCCTTTTCAGTCATGCGCCCATGGGCATGTACCCATGGCAAGCAAAAGCTGTTATAGCAGCACATCAGTGACAGCAGCAACTGCTCCTCCTCTCCCGGGGCATACAGGGGCTCCAATTCAAAACAGAAAAAAAAGTAGCAAGCAAAGTTCTTCCCTGCATTTATAAGGTTAGGGAACAATAAAAAGAACACCACCCCTCCATAAATATAAAGCGTTGCAATAGTCTTTATTCTGACTATGCTAATATTTGCTGTTTGTACCAAAGGGGCTATTCTCAGCTTCCCTAACAATTCTATTGTTCGAAAAAATGGGAATGTAGATGTAGAGATGATATGTGATATGTGAGGTAGTATGGAGCAGAATCGTACTTGGCTGAGAAATGCAGATCTGATGTGGTGTCCTGAGATACCATGCGATTATGTCTTCACAGTAGTTGTTTATAGGTACAGGGCATGATTTTGGCAGAGGTATGATATTTGTGATGGCAAATGAGTGAGTGTTTGTGTGTGTGTGTGTGTGGTTCAAGTGTTTGAGTGTTGCATGGGAGGATCTGTTGTGCTCATCCGCAAATCTGGTGGGGGCATGAATGCCTGGCAAATACCTAGACCGTAGGGATGACCACAGCATCACTAGGTGACAGTGTGATCGGGCAGAAAAAATCAGAACAGGTTCTCCATAGTAAAATGCCAAAACATATCCCTATCCCTGGGAGCATTCAACAGGGCATAAAGCACTAAGACATGCCCAGAAGCACCAAATGTGCACATTCGTAGAGAGCAATGATGGTGCCACTCGGGTAGTTTCTCCAAATGGTGTAGTTTTACAGATTAATTTAAACCAAATTACTGCAAAAAGGGGTATACAACTAATACAAAAAACAACAACCCTTATTTACTCCTTACTTCTCACAATATCAACCAATTCAGCAAACTACATCTATCATATTTCTTAAATAAGGTAAAATGACCTCAGAGAAACCTACCCCTACATTTGGCGAAACAAATCACCATCTAACCCTATGATGATTTGTTTCGCCAAATGTAGGGGTAGCCAGCATTTATGATGTGGTTGGATCAAAGCCCTCGGGAAGTCTGACTGCTGATGTAGCTGCGCATGAAATGAGAGTCAGAAGTTGTAAAAATGTCTTACACATTGGAACATGGAACGTACGAAGCATGAACCAAGGGAAGTTGGAGGTGGTCAAGAATGAAATGGAACGTGTACAACTTGATCTGTTGGGTGTCAGCGAACTGAAATGGACTGGCATCGGGCACTTTGCATCAGATGATCACATGGTCTACTATGCTGGAAATGATAGACAAAGAAGAAATGGTGTTGCATTTATAATAAAGAAGAAACTTGCAAGAACTGTAATGAAATACAATGCAGTCAGCGAACGCCTAATCTCTATTCGTCTATGAGGATTGCCTATCAACACAACTATAATTCAAGTATATGCCCCAACAACAGCTGCAGAAGAGAATGAAATTGAAGAATTCTATGAACAAGTACAAGCGGAAATTGACAGAACATGCAAACAGGATATCCTGATAGTCATGGGTGACTGGAATGCAAAAGTTGGCAACAAAGAAGAAGGCAAAGTAGTTGGAAAATATGGACTTGGCAACAGAAATGAAGCTGGAGAAAGACTGATAGAATTCTGCAAGACCTATGATCTATTCATCTCAAACACCTTCTTCCAGCAACACAAGCGGCGACTGTAAACATGGACTTCACCCAATGGATTATATAAAAATCAAATTGACTACATCTGTGGAAGTCAACGATGGAAAAGCTCTATAACATCAACAAAGACAAAACCTGGAGCTGACTGTGGTACAGATCATCAACTACTAGTATGCAAACTCAAGCTAAAGTTGAAAACGAGCAAACCACTCATGAATGCAGCAAAATATGACCTTGAGAATATACCACTGGAATTTAAAGACTGCCTGCAAAATCGATTTGCTGCTTTAGATACAAATGACAGAGCTCCAGAAGAGTTATGGAATGACATTAAGAAGGTTGTGTTGGAAGAAAGTGAGAAGTCTCTACAAAAGGTGAAAAAGCAAAAACGGCCAAAATGGATGACGGAAGAAACTCTGAAAATTGCCCAGAAACACAGAGAAGCTAAAGCCAGAGGAGAAAGAAAGACAATCACAGAACTCAGAGATTTCCAACGTGCAGCAAGACAGGACAAGGAAAAGTACTACAATGACACTTGCAAGGAAACAGAAGCAGAAACTATTAGAGGAAGAACAAGATCGGCTTTCCTGAAGCTACGAGAGTTAAAGAAAACGTTCCAGCCTCGAATTGGAATGTTACAAGATGCTCAAGGATCTATGTTGAATGATGCTGAGAAGATCAAGAAAAGGTGGAAGGAATATACAGAGTTTTTATATGATAAAGATCAAGTGGACCAACAGCCGTTTCAACCTGTACCTTATGATCGGGAACCATTGGTGATGAAAGAAGAAGTTGAAGCAGCATTGAAAGCCTTATCAAAGAACAAAGCACCAGGCATTGATAGCATTCCTATAGAAGTATTGCAGCAATCTGATGCAGCTGTTACCATACTTACAAGGCTCTGCCAAGAAATATGGAAGACAACATCATGGCCAACTGACTGGAAAAGATCTGTGTTTATACCAATACTAAAGAAAGGTGATCCAACTGACTGTGGAAATTATCGAACAATCGCTCTGATCCCACATGCCAGCAAGATTATACTGAAGATTATTCAAAAGAGACTACAACCATACCTGGAACAAGAACTACCTGAAGTGCAAGCAGGGTTCAGGAAAGGGCGAGGAACGAGAGACATCATTGCGGATGTGAGATGGATCCTTGAAAAGACTAAAGAATGCCAAAAGGATATCTATTTGTGCTTTATCAACTATAGCAAGGCTTTTGACTATGTAAACCATGAGAAACTCTGGGCCACATTAAGAAGCATGGGTATACCAGAACACCTGATCGTTCTCTTGCGCAATCTGTACATTGATCAAGAAGCAACAGTTCGAACGGAACAAGGAAAAACAGAATGGTTTAAAATAAGCAAAGGTGTAAGACAAGGCTGCATACTTTCCCCCTACCTGTTTAGTTTATATGCAGAACAAATCATCAGAGAAGCAGGATTGTATGAAGACAACAGAGGTGTGAAGATTGGTGGAAGACTCATCAACAATCTTCGCTATGCTGATGATACTACATTACTGGCTGAAAGTGAAGATGATCTGAAACATTTGCTTCTCACAATCAAAGAACATAGTCTCAAAATGGGCCTGCACCTTAATGTAAAGAAGACAAAGATCATGACAACTTGCATAATCAACAGGTTCATTGTTGAAGGAGAAGAAATTGAAATTGTGAACAACTTTAACCTACTTGGATCAACTATCAATAAAGAAGCAACAAGCAGTCAAGAAATCAAATGACGCATTGCTCTTGGCAGAATGGCTATGAAAGACCTAGATAAGATTCTCAAGAGCAGAGATGTCTCTCTCCATACAAAGATTCGACTTGTTCAAGCCATGGTATTTTCAATAACATCATATGGATGTGAAAGCTGGACAGTGAAAAAGACAGACAGGAAGAAAATTGATGCCTTTGAATTATGGTGCTGGCGGCGAATACTGTGTATACCATGGACTGTCCGAAGAACAAACCAGTCGGTACTAGAGGAGATCAAACCTAAGCTTTCTTTAGAAGCTCAGATGACAAGACTTCGACTTTCATACTTTGGACACATCATGCGAAGAGAGAGATCATTAGAGAAAGACATCATGCTTGGCAAGATAGAAGGTCAACGCAAAAGAGGAAGGCCAGCAATGAGATGGATCGATACAATAACAGCAGCTACGGGTACCAATCTGTCAACAATGAGCCGCCTGACTGAAGACCGAACAATTTAGGATAGCTATCCAGAGGGTCGCCATGAGTTGACTCCGACTCGACGGCACTTAACAACAACAATATTCTTTACTGATCTTCTCGCTCAATGGTTTCTGCTTGATGCCTTTGGGCATGTATTAGTGCTGTTTGCACTGTTCAAAGCTCCCATTCTGAGGGTCACTTATTTGTGACAGGGATATGATTTGACATGTTGCTATGGAGAACCTCTTCTGATTTTTTCTTGTCCATACTTAGCATTGTACAGACTGTTGTCAGAGATGATCAGTGCAAGAATAACTGAGGATGTCTTCTACTGCTATGTATGTTGTAATGCAAGGTATGTCATGACAAACATACCACTTTCTACCTGCTTTTATACTATCTTAGAGTGCAGTGAGATTACTTTGTTGTGTTCTGGGCATTTAACAGACTGGTATATATAGTCTAGTTTGCATCAACATTTTTGTATCATCAGTATTCATGTGTAGTTTGCATCAGCACAACACTGTCAGTAAGAGAAGCAGCTTAGGTCAGGAGATGCATGTTTTACAGGGGGGCGTGGCAGATTTCAGGTAAATAGAGGAGACAGGCGGGATAAAAACGTCCATCTTTTCAGAATACAGTGAGTGCGGGGACATATAAAGCCATTTGCTGCGTATAGCCATGCCTCGTACTCCATAGTACTTTGTTCATGCCGTGCCAAAAATGTCTATGCCCCCAATTCCAGAACTGCTGATTCATCTATATCTACAGTTGCAGAATCACATTTAAATCGGGCCTGTTTTCAATTTGGATGTGCCCGCGGGCCAGACATGCATGTTCTGGAATTGGGCTCTATGTATATTTGCACATTGAAACTCAGTGGAAGAGCTGGCGGGTAGTTCAGAGGAGTTTGCATGCCGGTTTGCATGTGTGTTTGTAGGTATTCTCTCCCCTTCCCCCATGTTCTCATCCCCATGGTTTCGTCCCTCTCCCTTGCCCCCTTATCCTCCTCCCTCTGTTTCCCTCTCCTCCTTGCACTCTTCCTCTTCCCCCTTTCCACTCCACCTCCTTCCCCCTTCCTACTCAGGCTTGCTGTTGTCTTTTTCTGTGGTTAGCTGGCTCCTCCACCACCACTGCTGGAGGTCTCCTCTTCTTGTTCCAGCAGGTACTGGATCCCCACTGGCATAATACTCACTGTAAAAATAAGAAACAAAACACTAAACAAGGGAAGTAAAAACAATTTCCAATCATACCTTGACAAGTTGCCTATACATGTTACATCTTATGAAACTCTTTTTGGCATGATGCAAGTACTATGTTGAGCATTAGCAGTAAATCTATTTTGTGGTCATTTCATCTTTTTTTGGCACTTTGGTGTTTTGCGGTGTGGAGCCTCTCTTTTCTGTGGTTTCTGGTGGTGGGACAGTTAGCAGGGTGGTCAGGCAGTTGTGGGGAGTGTTTTTTCATGGTGGCAGCATTTGTGAAGTTGATAGGTCAGTTACAAGAGAATATTGTTTGGGAGTGGGGTCAGCATGCATGGTGGCAGGACAATTGTGGAGAATTTTTTTTTGGTGATGGAAGCAGTTTAGGGGGTTGGCAGAGTAGATAACAGGGAGGGGGAGTTTCAAAGGGGCATTTCCCTAACTGCAATGTTTCAGTGTATGTAAGTTTCTATGCTACTGAAGCTGGAATTCCTTCTCCCATAGAAATACATTTGGCTAAGTTGTTTTTTTTGGGGGGGGGGGGGCTTATTTCTTTGGAACTCCAAGTCTGATTTGG
Source organism: Ichthyophis bannanicus (assembly GCA_033557465.1). Classification (NCBI taxonomy): domain Eukaryota; kingdom Metazoa; phylum Chordata; class Amphibia; order Gymnophiona; family Ichthyophiidae; genus Ichthyophis; species Ichthyophis bannanicus. The sequence goes on from CM066032.1 coordinate 649,965,907, forward strand.
CCCATTTTCAAACTCGAAGTATCTTTCTAACAGTTTTTTCCATGTACCAAGTCTCATCCCATTCCATTAAATATTTGGAGCGTTATTTTGGCCCCAGACAAACAGATATGCTCAACTCCTTTTTATATAATTCTTTCCAACTTCATTGGGTTGGAAAGAATAAAAAAATTTGAAGAAAGGTATAATACCATTTTAAATAAGTGTGGATTAGAACTAATGTTGATTGTAGACAGGGGCGGCTCAAGGCAATCTGCTGCCTGAGGTGAAGAATGAGATGTTACCATCCCCCCCCCCCCCTTAGAGGAGGGCGGGGCTTTTTCAGAACTCCAATCGGGGACTGAACCAAACCAAAAAGTCAATTAGATTATATGGAGGAAATGGAAGATGTTTGCACACAGGGCCGTATCGAGCTGCAACCACGCCCTGTGCAACTTGCAGTTTGGGCGCACGCACCCCTCCTCCCCCCATACCTCCGTCCAGCGCTGCCTGCTCTTTCCCTGCTGCCGCCGCCCTCTGTTTTTTTCACGGCAGCGCCGGCAGCAGAGAAAGAGCAGGCAGCGCTGGACAAAGGTATGCGGAGAAGGAAGGGGGGGTCATATGCTCGATCTGAAAGTCGCTGGCACTTTAAGCAGATCTGTCCCTCCCTGCTCTGACATCGCATCGGAAGAGGGAAGGACCAGACTTGCTAAAAATTCTGCAAAAAGGCTTGGGGGGCACATTTTGGCTTCCTGCTATTGTCCTGCCAGTGGCAGCAGAGCAACAGCAGACAGCTGAAATGCGCCCCCCCCCCCCCAAGCTTTTGCTCCCTGTGCGGCTGCACTGCTTGCAAAGGGCTAGGTACGGTCCTGTTTGCACACCAAGGAACTAAAAGAGTGCAAGTATCAACAGCACAGTTTATAAAACTAAATTATAAATCATTTTTATTTTGTTATGAACTGTGTTATAACAGTTCTTGCTTTTTCTTTTTCAACATATATTTTGCATCCACAGTGGGTACAGAGCAGAACCAGGACATTCACCCACCAAACTCAATATTTAAAAAAAAAAATCTGATTCTGATCATCTCACTAACAACAACAACAACCACTATTCTCCAGTACCAGGCATATTGTGAACTAATACAAAACTCTACAACAAAGAGCAAACCTACCATACCATACCATATCAGCACAAACTTCCAAAACTCACATAAGGAGCCCATCCAAAAAGGTGTCACTGTAAATACTACAGTGGGCCCTGGAACATCCATGCAAATATTTGAAAAGCTGAAAGTCAAATTGCTACAGTACAGTATAGATCTTTATGTACAAATGCCATGTTAACAGAACACCCGACCTCAGTCACACACTCACAACATCGACCCTCACCAAGTACAGAATAAATAACCATAATCTAAAGTAAAAATAAAAATATGTAGACAAAATTTAAACTGAAACCCCAAGAAGCCAGAGTCCACATGCAGTGCAACATCAGATAAATAAGAGATGCAGTTCCCCAATACTGTGTAAAATATAAAGATAGCACAAAGTCCAATCACTAAAATGAAATAAAATTATTTTTTCTACCTTTGTTGTCTGACCATATTATTCTCTGATCTGAGGCTTCTGTTTTCCTGTCTTCTCTTAGCTCTCTTTCTATGGTCTATGGTCCATCTGTCATTTCTTATCTCTTCTTTTGTTTTGTTTTCTTCACTTCTTTCCATCAGCCTATTTCCAGTCTCCGTGACCCTTTCCAGTATCAGCCCCTTTCCAGTCCTCCCTCCCGGTACCTTCCAATGTCAGCTTGCATTCCCAAGACTGCCACTGGTGTCCATTCCCTTCCAGTCCCCCCTCCTTCCCCACTGTCCAACTCCTTCTAGTCCAAATACCATGGCAGCCCCTCTCAGCATCCACTCCCTTCCAGCCCCATTCTCCCATCCCCTCGCATCAGCCCATTTGTAGCCCTAGCCCCCATTTTTCTTCCAAGGCCAGCTGCTCTATCCTCCCCTCCCCACCATTAGCCCATTTCTAGTTGAAGCCCCCCCAATCAGCTCACTTCCAGTGTTAGTCCCCCCTCAACCCCATTATTAGTGCTAGCCTCCCCTAATCAACCCATTACCAGTCCTACCCCCCCCCCATCAGCCCACTTCCAGTCCTAGCCTCCATGATCAGCTCATTTCCAATGCTAGCCCCCTCAGTCCATTACCAGTCCTATCCCCCTCAGTCCATTACGTCCTACCCCCATCATCCCATTACCAGTCCTAGCCTCCCTTAATCAGCTCATTTCCAGTGCTAGCCCTCCCTCAGCCCATTACCAGTGCTAGCCTCCCCTAATCAGCCCATTACTAGTTCTACACCCCATCAGTCCATTACCAGTCCTAGCCTCCTCTAATCAGCCCATTTCCAGTCCTAACCTCCTCAATCAGCTCCTTTCCAATGCTACCCCCCATCAGCCCATTACCAGTTCTAGCCTTCCCTAATCAGCTCATTTCCATAGCTAGTCCCCCCTCAGCCCATTACCAGTGCTAGCCCCCCTAATCAGCCCATTACCAGTCCCAACCCCCACTTGATCAGTCCATTCCCAGTCCAAGCCTTCCCTAATCAACCCATTACCAGTCCTAGCCCCCTCCCCGATCTGCCTATTACCAGTGCTAGCCACCCCATCAGCCCATTATAATCCTAACCTGCACTGTCTCTCCCCTTTGTCTAGTACTTGTCCCCTGTCTCCCCCTTTGTCCCCCATCTCTCACCTTTGTCTCTCCTTGTCTTCCTCCTGTCCCCCCTCCCTCCACCTGCACCTCTCATCCGGCGGTGGCGTGGGTACTATGGCTGTTTTAATTTTAGATTTTGCCGCCTCTGCCCTGTCTCTGCCTTCCCGCTGCGTTTTTTTCCTCAAGAATGCTTGCAGCAAAAAAAAAAAAAGGCAGCGGGAAGACAGAGGCAGAGCAGAGGCAGCAAAATCTAAAATTAAAACATCCAGAGTGCCACGCCATGCAAATTAGCCTGATCGCTTGCAGCGATCAGGCTGATTTATTCAATGCCAGTTGTTCCTGCTGGATGAGAGGGAACCCTTGTCAGTTCCCTTCCAGCCCTCTCCCTCCATACAAACATCCATGTTAGCCCTCCCTCCCTCCCTCCCTGTCAGCCCCCACTCCCTCCCTCCCTCCATCCATCCATCCATCCATGTCAGCCCCCCTCCCTTCCTCCCTGCATCCATCCATGTCAGCCCTCCCTCCCTCCATCCATCCATCTATGTCAGCCTCCCTCCCTCCATGTCAGCCCCCCATGTCTGCCCCCTCCCTCCCTCCATCCATGTCAGCCCCCCTCCCTCCCTCTCTCTATCCATCCATCCATGTCAGCCCCCTCCCTCCCCCATGTCAGCCCTCCCTCAATCCATGTATGTCAGCCAGCCCTCCCGCCATCCATCCATGTTAGCCCCCTCCCTCATGTTAGCCCCCTCCCCCATATTAGCCCCGGTGCTTATTCTCTGCCCCCTCCTCCCCACTCCCCATGTCTGCCTGCTACCGCCCTGTGCTTTCTTCTTCTGCAGCTGCGATTCCCTGTCTCTTAGGGAACCGCGGCTGTGCCGGTGAAACCATTGCGAAGCCTTTGAGTCTCTCGATGGGCTGCGTGCAGCATTGTCCCGCCTCCAAAGGAAGTGGTAAACAACTTCCTTTGGGGGCAGGACAATGCTGCCCGGAGCCTGTTGAGAGACAGGGAGGCTCGGCAACGGCTTCACCGGCACAGCCGCGGTTCCTAAGAGGCAGGGAACCGCGGCTGCAGAAGAAGGGAGGCAGCAACTTGTAAGCTTTTTTTTTTTTTTTTTTTTTTAACTTGAAGGCGAAGTGAGGCGGCTATTTTGGGGGCATTTGCTGCCCTCAAAACTCTGCTGCTTGAGGCAGCCGCCTCACTTCGCCTCATTATAGAGTCGCCCCTGATTGTAGATACCACCACAGATGCAGAGAAGGAAACTAAGGAATTAATTAAATAGCAAATCAATTGAAACAGAGTATACCACAAGATGAATTTGATAAATAACATACAGAACTTCAACAAACAGTGACTAGTATAAGTTTAAAGATACAGTAAGAACATGTGAAGGTTAGGAAATATAAGCAGGATAAAAAAGATTAAATACAATATAACATTTACTCGTGGATGTATAAAAATCAGTCTAGAATGTGAACTAAGGTGGTTACCTCTAATGAATCACTGGAATGAAGTAGTGAAGAATTTAATGAAGGGAGAGATGGTAGAAGGACCTGAGATGTTTTTTTTAGGGGAAGGTTGGAGAACAGGGGTGAGGATGTGGGAGAACAGTATATAGAGATTCTGACTGGCAAGACCCGATAAGATGATCCTGGTCATTCAAAAATCAAGAGCAATTAATTTATCTTCATACCTGCTATCTGAAATTGAGGAGAAGGTTGTAAATCAGGGGTTGGGCTTTGTGTCCACGGTTAGATATGATCCCTTTAAAAAATGGATTTGTTTACATCCATGTGTTCATAAATTACAATTGAAAATACTTTTCTCTGTAACTCCTTATGAATGATATCTCTTTGATTCATCCCAAGTTTTAATGGGTACCGCCAGGGGTGATGGATTCTGCCAGTTCAACATTTAGAGATTTAGTATTGAAGGACATAGATAGAAAGTAATATTAAACAGAAGAGAATATGGCACAATTTGAAAATATAGTCAAAATGAGGGGGAGGGTATGTGATGGGGTGTATGAGAAGCTCCCCATCCCCCATACTGATATACCTCCAGCCAACTAAGGACATGCCCCTTGTGATAAGGAAGCTTATCATAGCTCAGGAAGGGGCTATAGAAAAGGTGAAGTGTCTCTGAACAAGCAACCTGTCAGTGCTGGTAGAAATGAGAAAACAGAATTTTGCCATAAAAGACTACCAGTCCCAGAATGCACCAGGTTTCCAACAGCCATGAGAGGAGCTGAAGTGAGAAAACGTGTGTTCAATCAAAAGGGCTATGAGGTAATCCCCAAGCACTCATTGCAAAGGGCAGGGCTTGATTCAGCACAGCTGTGCTGTGCTAGGATGGAACACTCATCTCAAAGGGCAAGGCCTGATTAAGCACAGCTGCGCTGTGTTAGGGAAGAGCACTCATCTAAGCAGAATAAGAGTAGAGTTTATTCTACAGATGACCATCTTCATGATCACCTTGGATATCCAGAGAATTGTCCTCAGTATCCTGAGAATCAGCTTGAGTTTGATCATCAGTTTCATCTGAAGCAGAAGCCAAACCGGACGGACAGAGAGGGAAAGAGACCCTTTGGAAGAAGGAAGAGAAAAGCCTTTGAGAGGTCTAGAAGAGTCCAAAGCAGTATGTATACTGGGAGGTATTCCAAGGGCCAGCATACACCATTGGACTGGGGAAAGCCAGAGGAATGTTGCTGCAGAGCTAGTAATCACCAGAGGCTACCTGTGAGGGAGACGGCTGCACGTGGAGGGGACCCTAAGACTCGTGCCAGAAGGTATGTGAAGAGAGATCCAGTGTCCAGGGATCTGGATTGGAAGGCTGGACATAAGAACTGGACTACATACTGGCCAGGCTATATAGAGAGGAACTCTAGCAGCAATGGAAGCTCAGGTATGAACACTGATCTATGCCCTAGCTATAACCTTGAAAGACAGCAGGGAAACCAGTATTCTCCTGAAAATGCTCCATTGAGAGATTCATCTGTGCCAATCCATGATATTGAACCTATGCTTGTTGAAGATGGGGAAATGATTGCAGATGAAGAATGTATTTATATGGATTGTTCTCTATCTAAACTCCGTTGGTAACTTTCTGTTATAAAGTACAGCAACCATCACAAAGAAATACAAATTTGTTCTTTAATCTACTCAGAAAAGCTCCTGAAGCAGGATTTGACCCACACAGTACAAAGCAAGCCAGCTAAGGGGTTTCAGCTGGATAACTGCTAGCAATTAAGCCTTACGTAATTGCTTGTGAGCTAGGAGAGAATCACTTCTGTATCTATGTGGGAAGTAATCAAGAGTTAACCTGAAAAGAACAGTTTGTTTCTTGCTTTGTGGCTTTTCATTTGTTGTTTTCCTGATTTTGACTTTGGGGCTTGTTTACAAAGCCGCGGTAGCGGTTTGCGATCGTAATCGGAGCCGCGGCCCCATTGATTTCAATGGGGCCGCGGTTGCGATCGCGAACCACTACCGCGGCTTTGTAAACAAGCCCCTTTGTTTTTCCAAGTTAACACTGAAAGCAAGTTACCTAATTTATGTGCTACCAAGCATATCTGTGTTGGGAGAAATAACCCCATAAATAAATATCTTATTGGCTTTACCCAAGAGCACAACTAAATTATTGTCTGCAGCTGTGTCTGGTGTGAATGAACTACATTGCCCACAATACCTTGCAAATCATATAGAAATATGCACTTGCCAAGAGTGTGAAGATTCTCACCCAGGCAGCCATCTGACACCCTTTAACACCAGAAGTTAGGCCCTTTTAATATACCTGGCTTGAATATACCTGGGAAGGGTGTGGCCAGGGATGGCCCTTTTAACTGGGAGGGAAGAGACAAAGAAAGGGAGAGAAGAGCCCAAGGTGTTCGAGAGAATGGAGTGACCATCTACCTCTAAGGAGATCCTAGGGGAAGGTAGGAGCAGGGGTGTTTCTACATTGGTCAGCAGGCTTGTCGGGCTACTGCTGTGAAGCCCAGAGCGAAGAAACTTTGGGGGAGGGGAGAACTGTTTCTCTGCTACTGCTGTGAAGCCCAGAGTGAAAGAACTTTGGTGGAGTGGAGAACTGTGTCTCTATTGCCACTGCTGTGAACTCCCTGTAAATAAAGCCTTTCCTTTAACCCACCACCTGGCTCCGTGGGGGTTTGCGTCCTGACCCTCTCACAGTGTCCTACAGGAGGGTAAAGTGACTTGCTAAATGTCACAAGGGGTGCTAGTGAGACTCAAACCCTAATCTCTTGGGTACTAGGCTACTCCTCCACTCCTTGTATATTATTAAGGAGTTCTAAATGCAAGACAAGGACCTTATAGAATTTCTACAGAGTTTCTGGAACAATTAGCAAAGCTAGTCCTGAGAAGAAATTACTTTTGGTTTTATTGGAAATTCAATGGTCAAATATGTTGCATAAGTAGGGTATTTTGAAGAAGGATTTTTGCATTTGTCAAATACATTTCAACATGTATTTCTAGGGAAATGTTTTGGGATGATATACTTTTTATTTGAAAGAGTTCAAAGGAAGAACTAGAGTTATTTGTACACTGGTTGAACACCTTAGAACCTAATTTACAGTTTTTATGGCATGCCATCAGACAACTATTGATTTTTTGGACATCCATATCAATAAAGTTGAAGGAAAATTAGTTACTACTCTTTACTGGAAGAGAGTGGAGATTTCTAAGTTTTCATTCTTACAGACTTAAAACTAGTTTACCAATAAGTCAGTAGTGGCAATCATAGAGACATGGTTCACAGAGAACCACGACTAGGATATATTTATACTGGGCTATAATTTGTTCAGGAAGGACAGCTTAGGAAGAAAGGGAAGAGGAGTGGTACTATATGTAACATTAAAACAAAAGAATTGCAGGGCTTATGAAAGCAAGAGACACTTTGGGTTAAAATGGGGTGCTTAAGGGACCTTCTTCACAGCAGACCGTATCTTGAATATTGTGTGCACTTCTGGTCGCCGTATCTTAAAAAGGATATAACGTTATTAGAAAATGTTCAGAGAAGAGCCACCAAAATGGTAAAGGGGATGGAAGGATACCCCTATGAAAAAAGGCTAAAAAGGTTAGGGCTCTTTAATCTGGAAAAGAGACGGCTGAGGGGAGATATGATAGAAGTCTATAAATTAATGAAAGGAGTGGAATGGGTAAACATAGATCGATTGTTTACGTTATCAGAATAAAGAAAGACTAGGGGACATGCAATGAAGCTACAGGGTAAACTATTTAAGACTAATAAGAGAAAATATTTTTTCACTCAATGTGTAACTAAACTCTGGAATTTGTTACCGGAGGATGTGGTAAAGGCTGTTAGTGTAGCTGGGTTTAAAAATAGGTTTGGACAAGTTCCTGCAGGAAAGGTCCATAAACCATTATTAAAAAGGGACCCAGGATATCAATGGTTGACCATTCAATACAAGCATTGTGGAACCTGTGTCTTTTGGGGAAACTGCTAGGTACGTATGACCTAGCTTGGCCACTGTTGGAAACAGGATACTGGGCTTGATGGGCCTTGGTCTGACCCAGTATGGCATATCTTATGTTCTTATGGACAGAGAGTTAATTGAAGACATTCACATTATTGCTATGAAGGAAGAAATGTTACTGTCAGGTGATTTCAATATGCTGGATATTGATTGGGACATGCCTGCTGTGGTGTTATCTAGAAGTAAGGAGATCCTGGATTCTCTAGAGCAGGGGTTCTCAACCCTGTCCTTGGGACACACCTAGCCAGTCGGGTTTTCAGGATAACCACAATGAATATGCATGGGAGAGATTTGCATATAATGGAGGCAGTGTATGCAAATTTCTCTCATACATATTCATTGTGGTTATCCTGAAAACCCGACTGGCTAGGTGTGTCCCGAGGACAGGGTTGAGAACCCCTGCTCTAGAGGGAGAGCTAGTCCAGTAATTAGTAATGGAACCCACATGGGAGGGTGCCATATTGGATCTGGTGCAGGAGTAGCCTAGTGGTTAGAGCACTGGCTTGGTAACCAAGCAACCAGGGTTCAATTCCCACTAGCACTCCTTGTGGTCTTGGGCAAGTCACTTAACCCTCCATTGCCCCAGAAGAAAGGCCTGGCAATCTACCTCCAGTGACACTGCCAAGAAAACCCAGGAGCTTCTGGGTCACCAGGAGTCAGGACTGACTCAAAGGCACACATTGCATTACAGTGCTTACAAATGGGTAGAGTGTTTCTGATGTTATAGTGAGTAATTATCTCGCATCCAGTCATCACCAGATGGTGTGATTCAGTATTAAGACAAGGGCTGAAATAGTTCATTCAAAAGTGAGGTTCCTGATTTGTCAAGATGGGACAATACTTCACGGAGTTGTTAGCTAGATGGGAACAGCTGGGGGATGTAGAAAAGCAATGGGCAAAACTGAAAGGAGATATTTTAAGGGCAACAAACCTTTTTGTTAGGAAATTAAATAAAATGTAAAAGGAAAAGGAGGCAACTATAGTTCTCTAAAGAAGTGCCTGAAAAAGTGAGGAAAAAGAGAGTGGTCTTCATAAAAATACAAGAGATCACAGAAAGAGGAAGACAAGCAACAATATTTAGAAAAGCTCAGAGAAGCTAGGAATGTAGACAGGCCAATAAAGATACAAATTGAGTCAAAAAATAGCCAATGCAGTAAAATGGAGGGACAAAACATTTTTCAGATATGTTAGTGACAGGAGCCATGCTTTCCCCACACTTCCGTTGGGTTGAAAAAAAAGATAATATACAAAACAGAAACAGACATACATATAAACACACACTCACACTCATACAGACTCCCAGGCAATGCACATACAAGCACATGGATGTGCATGCACACCCAGAGGTTAGAAAGAATTCCAAGCGCTATGCCCTATATGCTTTTGCCACTTGTTTATCTTCAGGAAAAATGCTAAGGATCTTTAATAACATATAATTCCCTTATATATTATTCAGATTGCTTATAAGAAAGATAGATATGCTCAGAGAGATTTATTATTAAATTATAGAACACATGAATGCAATGTAATGTGTGCCTTCAAGTCAATGCTGACTCCTGGAGACCCAGCAGCTCTTGGATTTTCTTGGCAGTATATCTGGAAATAGATTATCAAGCCTTTCTTCCAAGGCAATGGAGGGTTAGAGTGCTAGTGGAAATTGAACCTGGTCTCTTGGTTACCAGTGCTCTAACCACTAGGCTACTCCTCCATTTGAAGCTATGAATAGATTGGCATATAAAAGTCCATATTCTACAGCCTCAACACAGTGCGTTCAGTTTATTATCACTGGCACGTATTGGCTTTATATGGCATATTTAAAGAGTTGCCAATAATTGCATATCAGAGAGACAAGAACACTAGTGAATGTGTCACTCAGTTGAGGACACAGTATGAGAATAAACTATACAAATCGGACATAGAGCTTGCGGCCATTGTATGTGATGCAAGTCTACACTAGATGGTAGAGTGTTTTAAACTTGTAAATTAACTATGAATCTTCTTTTATCACATATACCATCATATGTCTTTGGCCATGGATTTATGCCATTAGACATAAGCAAAAGATCAGGTTAAGACTTAATGAACATTGGAATTGAATTAACACAACCAATATGGCAGCTCCTATGGTTAGCCATTGACTGTGTAAAGAATATAAAATTGAAGATCTAAGATGGAGAACAATAGATAGTATAGACAAAGGTTGGTGTGGTGAGGATCAGGAGAAACAGTTAAACTACAGTGAACATTATGGGATATTTTTCTTGAGAGCAGTGGCCCCAGATGGATTTAATGTAGAAATTGAAGGGATAATTCCCCAAAAAACTTCAAAGTCGTGCTGCCATTCACTTAAATTGTATCACACAATATCAAATAGTAAATCACTAAAAGGGATAAAGAGTCTTCAGAAATTGTACTCCATGTTCTCCAGATAACCCCAAAATTACCCCGCTGGAATTCAGCACACAAAATTCAAAATTTTGTGTCAAAAGGTCTGAATTATGCAAAATTCTGCATGCTTTGTATGTCAAAATAAAAAAAGCATATTGTTTTTGTGTGTTAATTTAAGATAAGATATGCCCACAGGGTCAGACCAAAGGTCCATTGAGACCAGTATCTTCTTTCCAACAGTGGCCAATCCAAGTCACAAGTACCTGCCAGGTTCCCGAAAAGGTACACAGATTCCATGCTGTTTATCACATGGGTAAGTAGTAATACAGAAAAAGACATATCACCAAAAAGTGTAAAATCTGGAATTACTGTATGCAGAATTCCAGCAGATATGTTTATGTTTATGTTTATGTTTTATTTTACTTGATAAAAACCGCCTTTCAGTGGCAAGCAAAGCAGTGTACAATAAAACCAAATTTAAAAAAAGGCCAAAGCCAGTAAAATAGAAAGGAAATACAATTTCTGGACAGAAGAGCAATAAAAGCAGGAGGGACAAGACCAAAACATAAATAAAGACAAATCACAAAAAAAAGCAGAGGATAGAACAAATGGGATTCACACAAAAGGGGAGGGAACATCAAACGCCAGGGCAAAAAGGTGAGTTTTCAGGTTTTGTTTAAATGTGGGGTGGTGAGGGTCCAGGCGGAGTGAGGAGGGCAGGGAGTTCCAGAGGGCAGGACCAGCAAAAAAGAAAGCAGAGGAACGGGTAGATTGTAAGTGGGCACGGGAAGGAGAGGGAAGAGTGAGGCGGTTAAGATGGAAGGAGCGAGGGGTGTACCTGGGGGAGTGAAAGGAGAGAAGGTCTGTTAAGTATTGAGGGGTGCCTGTATGAAGAGCTTTATGAACCAGGATAAGCACCTTGAAATGAGCATGGTGGGGAAAGGGTAACCAGTGAAGACGAAACAGAAGGGGCGTTATGTGATCACGGGGGGAGGAATTGGTTACCAGACGGGCGGCAGTATTCTGAATACGTTGTAACCGGGACTGTTGTGCCTTGGAAAGGCCGACGAAAAGTGAGTTAGCGAAATCCACCCGTGACATGACCAAGGATAGCAACAGAGTGGTGAGGGCAGACGGGGATAAGAAGGGGCGGACTGCACGGATTTGTCGGAGGAAGAAGAAGGATGACTTGGTGACATGAGATATATGAGCATGAAAAGATAGGTCAGAATCGAAGTGAACCCCAAGGTAACGAAAGGAAGAAACTAAGGGAACCAGAGAGCCAGAGAAGGAGGGGGCCAATGTGGGGGGTGGATTGTTGTGAGAGAACCAGATAGCGAGAGTCTTGGTGAGATTAAGGTGAAGGCAATTATGAGTCAACCAATCAGCCACAGTGGAAAGACAAGAATTGAGCGCGGAGAGATCAGGACAGGATGGGGAAGTGTGATGGAGTAATAAAATGTCGTCAGCGTAGAAAAAGGCAGATATTCCAGACTGTTGAATTAAGAGGGCTAAGGGGGCTAAGAAAAGGTTGAAAAGAAGGGGAGCCAGAACAGAGCCCTGAGGAACTCCACAGGAAAGAGGAAAGGAGTCCGAGAGGGGGGCAGAGGAGGAGGAAGGTGACAGAACTGCACATGAACGAGAGGAAAGAAAGGAGTGAAACCAGCGGTGAACAGTACTACAGAGACCCGCTTCCCGTAGACGAAGAAGAAGGAGGGAGTGGTCAACTAGATAAAAATCTATATTTTTTTATATTTTTGTAACTATGTTTTAATTTAAAAAGCACTTCTTTCGAAACTTCTTAAGCTAGTGCAATAATCCAATCCTTTCAATCATAAATGTTTGAGAAAAAAAATATTTATCTGATGTGCACATTAAATCAACATGAGCTCCCATCTCAAAGTACCCAACAAAAGCCTACATTTTGCATCAGCTGTTTCATGGATGGAACTATTTTGGATGTCACTGATATGCTTAGCTGGGTATCTTTAATTTTAGGGAAGTCCTATTGGCTACATGGGTCATATGATAGATTAAAAGATGCCAATGTCATGTTTTTCAGCAAGAGTAAAAAGAATCCCCTGGTTCGGTAACAACAGACAATCACAAAATAGAACCAAACCCAAATCAAAATTTTACCCCTATCTAAGATATCTTTTTTTGTTGGAGCAGGCTGGAGGCGACTGAAAGAACAACACAGCCGCTCCAGACAGCCAGTTCCTTTTTAATCAAACTAAATAAATATGGTACTTATCCAAGTAATATCCCAGTGAAGTGTTGTAATATCCATCAAGATCATTCGCCTGGTAAAGTCCTTATATGTTCCTCATTTTAATAGCGGTCAAAAGCAGCTTATCCACACGACGCGCACGTTTCGGGCCACCAAGCCCTGTGTCAAGTGTTCATAAACGCGCAGACATCCCGCTTACATCTCAAAAGACAGCTAACACCGGATATAGAGGGTGAATCACACACATTGGCTAAGATATTCGTCAGTCAATCAGGAATACCAATCACCAAATGGGAGACCCCATTGAACATCAGGGAATCCCTTGGTGTCATAGGGGACATCATAGTAAGCTTGGCCAATCTATTTCCTTATTCAAGCCCATCGGATGGACCGCAGCCAGATCAAAAATCAATTGTTGCTCACGGCGTTGCAGCAAGGCTAATCGATTACCACCCCGGGGATTGGATGGAACGTGATCTAACACAGTCCAAAAAACATCTACTCCAAACGGATGTTGTTGAGCAATACAATGCTCCACACTCGGTGCCGATAGCACTTGTTGTCGCAACCTCGACGCATGTTCACCGAGTCTAATTTTCATTTTCCTCAACGTTCTGCCAATGTAAATCAGAGGACAAGCACATTGCAACACATAAATAACAAAAGTTGAATCGCAAGTAGTCGCCCACCGTCTAGTGATCACTCGACCAGTGTTCGGATGGACCCAATCCATACCTGTAAGTGAAGATGGACAAAATGTGCAATTAGAGCAAACAGAATGACCCCGCTCACTAAACTCAGGAAGTGGGGGGTGATCAATCAAAGTGGCAGTACGCATCAACTTGTCCTGTAAGTTTGGTCCCCTGGAAAAGGCAATCCGAAGTGGCTTCTGAAAACGTTGGTGTAATCCTAAAATGGACCAATGCTTGCGAAGTATAGCCACAATAGAAGAACTCAAGGTGGTGTAAGGTAACACACCCACAACATGATCGACCTCGTCTGAAGTGGAACTTTGTAGTCGATACGACTCATCCAACAGCCACTCACGATGAGTATAAAGAGCCCGGCGATAAGCTGTTCTAATCACCTTTTGAGGGTATCCCCGTTGAGCTAATCTGATGCTTAGATCAGACGCATGATACTTAAAATCTGCTAATGTAGAACAAATCCTCCGGAGCCGAAGGAATTGTCTATAGGGCAAATTTCTCCGCATGGGGCCAGGATGGCAGCTATAATACATCAACAAGCTATTGCGTTGAACACTTTTGCGATACAGTGTGGTGCGAAACGTACCCTGATCTTTAATAATCAGCATATCAAGGAATTCAATTTTTTCAAAATCAAAATGTGCTGTAAATCGAAGGTTTGATTTCAGAGTATTTAGCCAAGTTACAAGCAAATGTAAATGGGGCAACGTATCAAACCACAGGAAAAAAACGTCATCTAAAAATCTCCTCCAGAACCGCACCGAGGCAAAGCACGGGGAAGAATAGAGGAGAGTCTCCTCAAAATGAGCCATATAAAGCGTGGCAACTGAAGGGGCTACAGTCGCCCCCATGGCTATTCCAAAAATTTGATGGTAGAATTGCCCCTCAGAGAGGAAGTAATTTTCAGTCAGCACAAATCTCATCAACTCACATAAAAATGTCCGAGGAAGCCGATGTGGGGCAAAGTGAAACAAAGTTGACATTAAGGACATCACCTCTACCTGATCGATGTTAGTGTAGAGGCTTCAACATCAAGCGTCACCAGAAAAAATTCCCAAGAGGATATGGATTCACTAGCCAGTTGCTGCAAAAAATGTGAAAAATCCTTAACAAACGCTGCTTCTTTTTGTAAGAAAACATTGCAAAACTGCGATAACGGTTCCAGTAATGACCCCCTACAGGAGACAATTGGTTGACCGGGAGGGGACACGAGGGATTTATGGACCTTTGGCACCATATACATAATGGGAACTATTGGGGTTTCAGATTTTAGGAAACGATATTCACGACTTTGTTTCACTTTGCCCCACATCGGCTTCCTCGGACTTTTTGTGAGTTGATGAGATTTGTGCTGACTGAAAATTACTTCCTCTCTGAGGGGCAATTCTACCATCAAATTTTTGGAATAACCATGGGGGCGACTGTAGCCCCTTCAGTTGCCACGCTTTATATGGCTCATTTTGAGGAGACTCTCCTCTATTCTTCCCCGCGCTTTGCCTCGGTGCGGTTCTGGAGGAGATTTTTAGATGACGTTTTTTTCCTGTGGTTTGATACGTTGCCCCATTTACATTTGTTTGTAACTTGGCTAAATACTCTGAAATCAAACCTTCGATTTACAGCACATTTTGAAAAAATTGAATTCCTTGATTTGCTGATTATTAAAGATCAGGGTACGTTTCGCACCACACTGTATCGCAAAAGTGTCCAACGCAATAGCTTGTTGATGTATCATAGCTGCCATCCTGGCCCCATGTGGAGAAATTTGCCCTATGGACAATTCCTTCGGCTCCGGAGGATTTGTTCTACATTAGCAGATTTTAAGTATCATGCGTCTGATCTAAGCATCAGATTAGCTCAACGGGGATACCCTCAAAAGGTGTTTAGAACAGCTTATCGCCGGGCACTTTATACTCATTGTGAGTGGCTGTTGGATGAGTCGTATCGACTACAAAGTTCCACTTCAGACGAGGTCGATCATGTTGTGGGTGTGTTACCTTACACCACCTTGAGTTCTTCTATTGTGGCTATACTTCGCAAGCATTGGTCCATTTTAGGATTACACCAACGTTTTCAGAAGCCACTTCGGATTGCCTTTTCCAGGGGACCAAACTTACAGGACAAGTAGATGGTACTGCCACTTTGATTGATCGCCCCCCACTTCCTGAGTTTAGTGAGCGGGGTCATTCTGTTTGCTCTAATTGCACATTTTGTGCATCTTCACTTACAGGTGTGGATTGGGTCCATCCGAACACTGGTCGAGTGATCACTAGACGGTGGGCGACTACTTGCGATTCAACTTTTGTTGTTTATGTGTTGCAATGTGCTTGTCCTCTGATTTACATTGGCAGAACGTCGAGGAAAATGAAAATTAGACTCGGTGAACATGCGTCGAGGTTGCGACAACAAGTGCTATCGGCACCGATTGTGGAGCATTGTATTTCTCAACAACATCAGTTTGGAGTAGATGTTTTTTGGACTGTGTTAGATCACGTTCCATCCAATCCCCGGGGTGGTAATTGATTAGCCTTGCTGCAACGCCGTGAGCAACAACTGATTTTTGATCTGGCTGCGGTCCATCCGATGGGCTTGAATAAGGAAATAGATTGGCCAAGCTTACTATGACATCACCTATGACACCAAGGGATTCCCCGATGTTCAATGGGGTCTCCCATTTGGTGATTGGTGATTGGTGTTCCTGATTGACTGACGAATATCTTAGCCAATGTGTGTGATTCACCCTCTATATCCGGTGTTAGCTGTCTTTTGAGATGTAAGCGGGATTTCTGCGCGTTTATGAACACTTGACACAGGGCTTGGTGGCCCGAAACGTGCGCGTCATGTGGATAAGCTGCTTTTGACCGCTATTAAAATGAGGAACATATAAGGACTTTACCAGGCGAATGATCTTGATGGATATTACAACACTTCACTGGGATATTACTTGGATAAGTACCATATTTATTTGGTTTGATTAAAAAGGAACTGGCTGTCTGGAGCGGCTGTGTTGTTCTTTCAGTCGCCTCCAGCCTGCTCCAACAAAAAAAAGATATCTTAGATAGGGGTAAAATTTTGATTTGGGTTTGGTTCTATTTTGTGAATGTCATGTTTTTAGCAATTGCAGTAGAGTGCTGTACATTTTGAATGATGGATCAAGTTATATTAAGAAGCAGCTACAGGAAGAGAATATATCCCTGATGCAAAACTTGTTAATTCAAAACATGATATGTTGGATTTGTGTATTTACAGAATTGATGCTGAACTGTGAGACTTGGATAGAGATAGGTGAAAATTCTTTGACATTAATGATGTGGACACTGGGTGAAGACTGTACAGAAGAAATAAAAAAAAGAAGATAAGTAAGCAGATAAAAAAAAGATAAGATATATTTTTTAAAAAGGGGACCAATGATTACATTTATAGTGCCATAGTCATTAAAAGAACATACAGTACTTTTGTAGCTCAGCAATATTATGCATCCTGTGGGGAATTGCAAAGTTAGTTTAGGTTTTTGTGAGCTTAGTAAAGGTCCATACTTGGCATTTTAAAGGGCGTTTGTTGAGATGAACAATGCCAGAATAACTGAAGCATTTTTCTACTGCCAAGTACTTTTTGATGCAAGGTACATTATGACAAACATGTTAATATTTACTTTCCCTTACAATATATTAGAATGCACTATGATTACGTAGCACTTTTCTGGGCATGACAAAGACTGGTATATACTCTAGTTTGCATCAGCATTCATGTTTCATTTGCATCAGCAAAATACTGTCAGTAAGAACAGCAGCATAGGAGATGCACTTTTTAACCGAGGAGATGTGACCGAGAAGAGACTTTTGGCAAAACTAAAGAGTCATGGGATAGCAGGCAGTGTACTATTGTGGATCAGGAACTGGTTAAAAGATAGAAAGCAGAGGGTAGGGCTAAATGGCCAATTTTCCCAATGGAGAAAGGTGAATAGTGGTGTACCCCAGGGATCTGTGCTGGGTCCACTGCTTTTTGACATATTCATAAATGACCTGGAAAGTGGAATAACGAGTGAGGTTATCAAATTTGCAGATGACACAAAACTATTTAAAGTTGTTAAAACCCAAGAGGATTGTAGAAAATTGCAAGAGGTTCTTGATAAATTGGACAACTGGGCATCAAAATGGCAGATGAAATTTAATGTGGACAAGTGCAAGGTTATGCACCTAGGGAAGAACAACCCACACTATAGTTACACGATGCAAGGTTCCACATTAGGTACCACCACCCAGGAAAAAGATTTAGGCGTCATTGTGGATAACATGTTAAAACCCTCGGCCCAATGTGCAGAGGCGGCCAAGAGAGCAAATAGAATGCTAGGTATAAGGAAAGGAATGGAAATTAAAACAAAAGATATTATAATGCCTCTATATCCTTGTAAGTATTAGCATATGTGTGTCATATCCCCTCGTGTTAAATGTATCCCCCAATTGACCGCTTTGACCCGGTGAAAAGCGGGATATAAATACAGCTAAATAAAATACAGCTAAATAATATCGTTCCATGGTGAGACCGCACCTTGAATATTGTGTGCAATTCTGGTCGCCGTATCTTAAAAAGGATGTAGCGATTTTAGAAAAGGTTCAGAGAAGAGCCACCAAAATGGTAAAGGGGATGGAAGGATACTCCTATGAAGAAAGGCTAAAAAGGTTAGGGCTCTTTAACCTGGAAAAGAGACGGCTGAGGGGTGATATGATAGAGGTCTATAAATTAATGAACGGAGTGGAACGGGTAAACGTAGATCGATTGTTTACCTTATCAGAATATAGAAAGACTAGGGGACATGCAATGAAGCTACAGGGTAAACTATTTAAGACTAATAAAAGAAAATATTTTTTCACTCAACGTGTAATCAAACTCTGGAATTTGTTACCGGAGGATGTAGTAAAAGCTGTTAGTGTAGCTGGGTTTAAAAAAGGTTTGGACAAGTTCCTGGAGGAAAGGTCCATAAACCATTATTAAGAAGGGACCCAGGATATCAATGCTTGAACCAATACAAGCATTGTGGAACCTGTGTCTCTTGGGGAAACTGCTAGGTACGTATGACCTAGATTGGCCACTGTTGGAAACAGAACACTGGGCTTGGACCTTGGTCTGACCCAGTATGGCATATCTAATGTTCTTATGTTCTTATGACCATCGGAGGCATCCACGTGTATATCACGGAGATGGGCACAGTCGGAAACGTGCAGCTTTCCAGAATACGGTGAGCACAGGGACGTCCAAAAGCATTTCAACATCTACCCGTGTCCTGTGATATTAGCGGGGACAGGTTTCTCCACTCCACTCCACTCTATAGCCCGTACCTGCACCAGTGTGCGGCTCTCATTCTGAATACGTGCATGGGCCGGCTGGACAGCATGTTGGCCATGCCATGCTAGACACGTCTATGTGCTGATTCCACAAACGTGGGTGCATCTATATATGCAGATGTGGAATTGGCATGGAATCGTACCTGTTTCAGATTTAAACGTATTCACGGGCCAGACATGAATTTTGTGGAATCTGCCTCAAAGTGGTCTCCCATATTATATCATCCATAAGTGATAAAAATAATTTTAAAAACAGTATTAAGAGTTTAATTGATAGGATTTATTTTATAAAGACAACAGGCACCTATGTATCTTTACAACATAAGCTCTCAGAACTATTTCATTACATTTACTGATTTTTCTGTGCTATGGTATCCTAAAAGTTCTGCATGGCTCACATAAAATGCATAATACTGTTAATCTACTGTACAAACAACATAAACTAACATAATACAATCTAATCACTAATAATGCAGAAATGTATACCTATACCGAAGAAGGTGTGAATGTTTGCATGTACTCTGAGGGGCATATTTACTAACCAGTAGCGTGGGCTATCTGCTGCAGCACCAATGTTATTCCTATAGGCACGGTGGCAGATACAGTAGTGCCTGCTAATGTTTAAAGGCACATTTTACAAATGATGCCCAAGGTCAATCTGGGACGTCCAAGCTAGAAGATCTGAAAAATAGCAGGCATGCCCAAGTTCAGGCATGATTTCACAAATGTGAATGTGCCTGATATGGGCGTCTGCGCGGGCAATTACATGGATGCCCCAGAATAGTCTTCAAGACCGTGGATGTCTATAAATAGCCTAATGGTTAAAGTCGTGGGCTAGGATCAGGAAAGCCAGGGGTCAGATCTACAGCACTACTATTACTATTTATAATTTGTATAATGTTACAAGGCATACGCAGCGCTGTAGAGAGACGAGACAGTCCCTGCTCATCAAGGCCTACAATCCAATCAAGACAGATAACACAACAAGTGGGGACTAGGATATATGGTAAGGAACCACATAGGAGGTGAACAAGAGATTAGAGGGATCAGGATCCAAAAGCAGTCTCAAAGAAGTGAGTTTTTAGCCTGGATTTGAACAGGGCCACAGATGGAGCCTGACGTTCCAACTCAGGTAGTTTGTCCCAGGCATAAGGTGCAGCAGGGTAGAAAGATCGAAGTCTGGAGTTGGCAGTGTACGAGAAGGACACAGATAGAAGGGATTTGCCAGAAGAGCAGAGTTCCTGAGGAGGGGTGTAGGGACTAGGGTTGCCAACTGGCTCCAGATGCGCCCGACAGACTTGATCCAGTCCTGGGTTTACCCCATTGCATGCAGGGACTTGTAGTTTTCCATTTCCTATGGCATGCAATGGAGAAAGTAGAACTAAATGTCCCTGCATGCAATGGGGTAAACCCAGAACTGGATCAAGCCTGTCGGGCGCATCTGGAGCCAGTTGGCAACCCTAGTAGGGACGACTGTGATTGTGTAGAGTACTGGAGATGGTGTAGTGCTATCTTCGCTGCACCCTCTGGATGTTTAATGGGCAAAATGAGCACTTTCCTGATGCCTATTTGTGCCTGGAGCAGGTCTAAATTTGGATGGAGTTGCAGAAATTTCTGAAATCAAGTGAGGATATCTAAGTCCATTGCACCACCCCAGACATGTCAATGCCACGCCCCTGCCTACTTGGCCATACCTGCAGGTGAGACATCTTTAAAAGGCATTTGTAAAATGGTTCTGGGGACATCTCCATGATTTAAATGTCCAAATCATGACTAAGGCTTCTAAAACGACTCCCTTAATAAACATGGCCCTAAGTGTGTACATACATATTTTACAAAACACATGGGTAAATCACAGCTCTGATCCGGCTCTGCTTAGACCAGCCTCAGGGAACTCCTATGTGCACATCACGTAAAAACAGGTGCAGTCTTGTAGTACACCTATTTTTACATGCATATACCCATGAGCCATTTTCCAAGTGGGGAAGTGTCTGCCACCAAAAGATGGGGTGTACTTGCACACCCCAGTACAGCAATACTTTCCAGACAATAAAAATTAGTGGAGGTCCACCAGCAGCAGAGGTGCAGAAATGCTCCCTTTGCTGTAACCTTCACTCTTGGTAGCACTGCTGATGTGCACACTGGGGAGAAGGAACTAGCTCAGGCAGGGCCAACCCGTCCATGGGCAAGCTAGACGGCCGGCCCGGGTGGATGGCTTTATACCTCTGTTTGGTTGCCTGTGGCAGGCCATATGCTTCGACACGCACGACCTGCTGCTTCTGAACCCCCTCCAATGCAACTTACTGTCAGAGGGAGAATCGAGAATCGATGCGCGGCGTTTTTTCGCACATTGAATGAATTTGAGCCATGAATACTACAGCTGATTTGTGCGCGTCGTTCTACTGCAACTTGTGAGATTATGCTATCCAAGCAAAGTTCCCCCTGAGGAAGGATTCGAAACGCATTCAGCGGTACCCACATGGTGGCATCGGGGAGTTTTTTCGCACAGCATTCAGATAAGCATTGTTTAAACTACTAAACAACAATTTTTCAACCCTATGGTTAATAATTTGAGAAATGTCTAATGAAAGATAAAACGAAAAAAGACAAAAAAATTTACTTTATCTTCTGAACCAGACAGTGAATGCTTAAGGTCGTTGATGCGAGAAGGCATTTTGCTTTTGATTTTTCTTAAGCACTGCCAGTGTGAGTCTGAGACCTGCATTTACGTTCCATCTCTGTCCAAAGGAGACGGGTTTAGATATTAAAAAAATATATGAGTAGCAAGAGATAATGTAGTCTGACTTTCATTTAGCAACGTTCTCAATATATTCTAGAGGGCTTTTCTCTTTGAATTCTGATATATATGCTTTAGACTAAGCTAACACACACAGGATCACAAGGGGTCAGCGCAGATGATTAAAGTACAGTATATAGAATTCCCCAGAAGAGTGACCTAACAACTTCAGTAATAAAAACTATATATTTTTGTCAGACCAGCAAATATATGTTAACAACTATTTACTATATGTCAACATCAAAATTTAGTCCATTTTATTCTATAATCATATAAAACTCTTCAATATTCAATAATAAAAAAAATCCACAAATTCCTTTTAATCAATCAAAAATTATCCAACATACGAGTAGCACCATGTTCTGAACCCCATAAAATTTTTTTTTAAAAAAGTTCTGCATCAGGGACAATCAGAACTTAGCTTTCTCCACAGCTGAGCCAATCATTTCTGAACTTATGAGCAAGGCATTCTTCATATTCACCATTTCTTTCTATTCATCACTTCAATAAAGATGGGCACCTCATCATTGGAGGGGATATCTATCTATGCCTGCTCTGCCCCTCCAAGCTTTCCATCTTTTACTTTCACCCCCTCACCAGCTCTCATTCATCTTCCTCCAAATCTCATTCCCTCACCAACTCTAGTTCCTTACCTAAGAACATAAGATATGCCATACTGGGTCAGACCAAGGTCCATCAAGCCCAGTATACTGTTTCCAACAGTGGCCAATCTAGGTCATACGTACCTAGCAGTTTCACCAAAAGACACAGGCTCCACAATGCTTGTACTGGCTCAAGCATTGATATCCTGGGTCCCTTC
Source organism: Ichthyophis bannanicus (assembly GCA_033557465.1). Taxonomy (NCBI): domain Eukaryota; kingdom Metazoa; phylum Chordata; class Amphibia; order Gymnophiona; family Ichthyophiidae; genus Ichthyophis; species Ichthyophis bannanicus. The sequence goes on from CM066032.1 coordinate 649,988,381, forward strand.
TTAATAATGGTTTATGGACCTTTCCTCCAGGAACTTGTCCAAACCTTTTTTAAACCCAGCTACACTAACAGCCTTTACTACATCCTCCGGTAACAAATTCCAGAGTTTGATTACACGTTGAGTGAAAAACTATTTTCTTTTATTAGTCTTAAATAGTTTACTTTGTAGCTTCAATGCATGTCCCCTAGTCTTTCTATATTCTGATAACGTAAACAATCGATCTACGTTTACCCATTCCACTCCGTTCATTAATTTATAGACTATCATATCTCCCCTCAGCCGTCTCTTTTCCAGGTTAAAGAGCCCTAACCTTTTTAGCCTTTCTTCATAGGAGTATCCTTCCATCTCCTTTACCATTTTGGTGTCTCTTCTCTGAACCTTTTCTAATAATGCTATATCCTTTTTAAGATACGGCGACCAGAATTGCACACAATATTCAAGGTGCGGTTAATATCTTTTGTTTTATTTTCCATTCCTTTCCTTATGATACCTAGCATTCTATTTGCTCTCTTAGCCGCCACTGCACACTGGGCTGAGGGTTTTAACATGTTATCCACAATGACGCCTAAATCTTTTTCCTGGGTGGTGGTTCCTAATGTGGAACCTTGCATCGTGTAACCATAGTTTGGGTTGTTCTTCCCTAGGTGCATAACTTTGCACTTGTCCACATTAAATTTCATCTGACATTTTGATGCCCAGTCTTCAAATTTATCAAGATCCTCTTGCAATTTTCCACAATCCTCTTGGGTTTTAACAACTTTAAATAGTTTTGTGTCATCTGCAAATTTGATAACCTCACTCGTTATTCCCCTTTCCAGGTCCATATTTATGAATATGTCAAAAAGCAGCGGACCCAGCACAGATCCCTGGGGTACACCACTATTCACCTTTCTCCATTGGGAAAATTGGCCTTTTAGCCCTACCCTCTGCTTTCTATCTTTTAACCAGTTCCTGATCCACAATAGTACACTGCCTCCTATCCCATGACTCTTTAGTTTTGCCAAAAGTCTCTGATGAGGGACTTTGTCAAAGGCTTTCTGAAAGTCCACATGCACTATATCAACCTGTCCCTCAACTTTCCTGGCATCCAACTCTTTTCATCTCTTTCTTTTATTTAACAGGTCTTTTATACTGCTTTATCATTTCAATCAAAGCAGTAACTTAAACTTGGCATGTACATTAAACAGGGACATTGATAACTTGGAATTTTCTGAGGCAGTGGAGGGTTAAATGACTTGCTCAAGGCCACAAGGAGTACTAGTGGGAATTGAACTCTGGTCTCTTGGTTCCCAAGCTGGTGCTCTAACCATTAGGCTACTCCACCACTCCTGCTAGCCTGTTTCTCCACTCCTGCTATCCTGTTTTACCTGCTATCCAGTTTCTCCATTCCCTTCTCTTATCACCTTCACAGATCTGTCCCTTTACACTGCCTCTCAAGCTGTTTCTAGATCCTCAGATCCTTCATACCATCTCTTCACCCCTCTCTCTAGATATTTTTCCCCTCTCTCACCCTCTCTCACCCTCTCTATCCCTTACCCCCTTTTCACCTTCTCCCTCCATCCCATCTTCCTTTCACTCATCCCCTTCCGTTCAGTCTCACCTGATTTCATCACTTCCCTTGCTCCAGACAGCGGGGTTACTTACCTGTAACAGGGGCTCTCCGTGGACTGCAGGATAAGTCAGCCACACCTGGTGACGTCCTCCGGGTGGCGCCATAGATACGGAAGTGCTCTCCAGAGCTCAGAAAGGTGAACCTTTCTGAGCATGTCCAGGTAGCCCACCTTACCAGCCCGCCCCCTAGCCCGGCCAGTGTGTTCCTAGCTAGTCTTACTGGCTAGGGATTGGGCCCCGTTAGGGCTGACCTCCTCCAGGGGAGGTGGGTGGGACTGTGTGGCTGACTTAGCCTGCTGTCCACGGAGAACCCCTGTTACAGGTAAGTAATTCTGCTTTCTCCATGGACTAGCAGGATTGCGTCAGCCACACCTGGTGCCTCCCTAGCTGCAGGTGCATGCTGAGGTGGAGGAGGTAAGTGTACCAATAGATGACTATGGAGACCTGGAGTTAGGACAAGTTTCTTTATTCAATAGCGTAAGTGGGAACAGTGCAACAGCTCAACAATATTATTCACAAAATAGTGCAAACGGCGCAACAATAGTGATATGCAAGAGGCAGCAATGATAATGAACAGTACTGTGTAACAGGTTGTGCAATACAGTGCAATAACAGGCTGTGCAATAATAGTCTGTGCAATAATGCGCAACAGGCCGCAATAACAATGCAATAACAGGCATAGTGCAAGAGTCCACGATTTAAAAGTCTTTGGGAGTCACGGACAGTGACGAGGCCCCATTTCTCTCTGTTGCGGTGGAGAGGACGGCCGTGCCAAGGGCGCAGTCCTCCTGAGACCTGAGGTTGAGGCAGTAGTGTCTCTGGAACATGTGTGGGGAGGACCAAGTGGCCGCTCTGCAGACATCGATCAGCGGGACAGAGCGAAGGTTGGCAATTGAAGTGGCCAGTACTCTGAGTTGGTGAGGACCGACTCTCGGCTGCTTCTGGGTGCCTGTAGGGTCGAGGCAATAGGAGACGCAGGCGGTCAAAGAGTCCTCTTGTTGACGGGCCTACCGGGCCTGCTTGAGTCGAAAGATATGAACAGTTGCTCACCCTTCTGGATGGGCTGTGTTCTGTGTAGGTAGATCTGGAGGGCCTGGAGACAGTCCAGGGTGTGCAAGCGCCGCTCTTCAGCTGATGCATGAGGTTCCAGGAAAAACGAGATGAGCTCGATGGACTGATTGACGTGGAAGGCAGATGGCACTTTGGGCACGAACCTTGGATTGGTCCTCAGGGATGCGCGGTCCTGGTGCAGCTGCATATAAGGGGGGGGTGATACTAGTGCTTGCAGTTCGCTGATCCTCCTGTCAGATGTGATGGTTACCAGGAACAGTGTTTTCCAGGAAACGAACTTCATGTCGGCGGACTGGAGTGGCTCGAAGGGTTCCTGTGTTAATCGTTGTAAGACCGTGTTGAGGTCCCAAGGCGGAACAGGGTGCCTGATTGGGGGTTTTAGGTTTGTCAGCCCCTTCATGAAGCAGGTTGTCGGGGCAGTGCTGCAATAGAGTTGGCTCCCTCAGGTGGTGCGTGGAAAGCCGATATCGCAGATAGGTGGACCCGGACAGATTGTGTTTTCAGGCCAAGGTTGGATAGAGAACTAAGGTACTGCAGGACATTGGGGAGTGGACACGTGGTGGGTTCAAGGCCCTGTGTTGCACACCAGATGCTGAAACTCTTCCATTTGAGACTGTAGGACTTTCTGGTAGAGGGTATTCTGGCTGCTAGAACAACGTCCTGTACCTTTGTGGGTAGTTGGAGTGTAGAAAGGCTCAGCTGTTCAACCTCCAGGCAGTGAGAGCTAGGGCTTTGAGGTTGGGGTGCCTCGTGTTGCCTCCGTTCTGCGTTAGTAGGTCTGGTCTGAGGGGCAGGCATTTCGGGGCCCCGTGTGCTAGGCATAGGAGAAGAGCAAACCACATCTGGCGCGGCCAGTGGGGAACCACCAGGATGGCGTGGGCTTTGCCACGAACGATCCGTTGAAGTGTTGCAGGGATGAGGGGGGGGGGGTCGGCGGGAAGGCATACACCAGAGACCACTCCCCCCAGTACACGTCAAATGCATCTGCTGCCAACCTCCTGGCTGATGGGTGTCTGGAGCAGAACAGGGGGCATTTGACATTTTGTTCCATGGCAAATAGGTCAATGCTCGGTGATCCCCAGTGTCAGAAGAGACTGTCGGAGACCTCCGGAAGGAGAGTCCATTCGTGCGGTTGCAAATGTCTGCTTAGTTTGTCTGCCAAGGTGTTTTGATCTCCCGGGAGATAGGAGGCACGGAGACTGCACATGTTCTTCAAGGCCAGGGACCATATCTGTAGCGCTTCCCTGCAGAGGAAGCGAGAGCCGGTGCCCCCTTGTTTGTTGATGTAAAACATGGCCACCTGGTTGTCCGTCTGGATGAGGATGGATTTGCCATGCACATGTGGTAGGAACACTTTGAGAGAATATCTGATTGCTCTTAGCTCGAGGAGGTTGATGTGCAGGAGTCTCTCCTGCGGGGACCATGCTCCCAGGGTGCTGAACTGCAGGATGTGAGCACCCCAGCCGGCGTTGGATGCATCCATGGTGAGGATTACCTGGTGCTCGTGTGTGTGGATGTCCTTGCCTCCCGAGAGGTTCGTCGGCACCGTCCACCAGCGGAGTTGAGTCCTGATCTGGGGAGTCATCGGGATGCGGGTGGAGAGGGGTTGAGAGTGTTGATTCCAGTGGGTACGCAACTGCCACTGGAGTGCGCGCATCTTCAACCTCGCAATGGGAAGGACTGATGTTGTGGCCAACATGTGGCCCAGCAGGAGTAGTATGGACCGTGCTGAAGAAGTCCCTGTCGTGGCCGAGTTGGACGCCAAGGAGGTGATGGCAATCAGTCTGCGTTTGGGGAGGTAGGCTTTCGAGACCCGGGTGTCGATTACAGCTCCGATGAATTCTAGCCTCTGGGAAGGCGTGAGGTGCGACTTGTTGAAGTTGATGACAAACCCCAGGGAGGAAATCAGGGCCGTGGTTATCCGCAGGGACTCCTATAGCTCTGGGGCTGAGGGGGCTGTGAGGAAGGGAAAAATGGAGATGTTTTGCTTGCGGAGATGGGCTGCTGCTACGCACTTCGTGAAGACCCATGGAGCTGGCGACAGACCAAAGGGAAGGACTTTGTATTGGTAGTGTTGCCCCAGTACATGGAAGCGGAGGTACTTCCTTGCGATTTGTGGATGTGGATGTGAGTGCAGGTGTCCTGTAGATCCAGGGATGCCATCCAGTCGCCGGTCTGGATCAGAGGGAGGATGGAGCTGAGAAAGTACATCCTGAACTTCTCCTTGATGATAAACTTGTTCAGTCTGCGAAGGTCCAGGATGGGGCAGACGCCGCCTGTCCTTTTGGGAATAAGGAAATATCTGGGGTAGAATCCAGAGTTTTTTTGGCAGGGGGTACCTCTTCTATAGCATGGGAGGTCAGCAGGTGTAGCAGTTCTGCGGCCATAGCTAGGTGCAGGTGTGGAGGGGTGTCGCTGACGGGATGTGTGATTTGGTGGGGTGGTGCTGCAAAGCACATGTGGTAGCCCTCTCGGATGATCTGTAGAACCCAGGAGTCCGAGGAGATCCGTAACCATTCTGGCAGGACGTGTGTCAGGCGACCCCCGATCCGGGTGGTTGCCTGTAATTCGCCGTCAAAAGGAGGGTCCACTTTTGCTCGTGGGCGTGTTGCTGTTCTTTCTACTTGCGGTCCCTCTGGGAGTTGCGCTGGTGTGAGGGGCTGTGGTAGGAGTTGTTCTTGTATCTGGGATTTTGCCATTTCCAGTTGGAGAGGTACCTTTTGTTGGAGGTGTAGTATGGTCTCCTCTGAAAGTTGCTTTTCTGAGTGCCGTTGTGGCGCTCAAACCCGTCCTCTGCTAGGGTTTGTAATGTGGTGCAATGCTCTTTCGTATCGTTGACGGTATCCTTGACTTTGTCACCAAAGAGCAACTCGCCTGTACAGGGTGCATCCGCAATCTTATCGTGGGTGTCGTCACGTAGGCCGAATGCTCTCAGCCATGCCTACCATCTTGCGGAGATAGCCGTGCCGGTGGTTCTCAGCGATGTGTCGAAAGAGTCGAAGGTTGTGCTGGCCAGATGCTTGTTACACTCGGACATATCCGTGAGCGCGCTGGATGCCAACACCTGAGACTCCTTTGGGAGGGATGCGATGGCGGTTTTAAAGCTCGCCATGCAAGCGTCCTCGAAAAGCACTTGTTGGAACTGATGTGCCGCAATTTTTGTGTTGAGCATAGCTCCCTGGAAGACTTTCTTCCCAATGTCATAGAGGAGCTTGTGGTCTCGACCCAGCGGGCTATTGGCGTGAGTGCGTGAGGATTTGATCAGTTTGAGAGCTGAAGACACTACAATGGATTGGTGTGCCAGTTGGGGTGTTGAAAACCCTGGAACAGGTTGTACCTGGTACTTAGATTTGAGTCTCCTGGGGAACGGTAGGCCAGAAGCCGGGGTCTGCCACAGTCTCAATTGGTTGTCCCGCAGTGTCTGGTGTATAGGCAGTGCAAAGGCGGGCTTGGTGGTTGCGAGATAAGAACATAAGAACATAAGATATGCCATACTGGGTCAGACCAAGGTCCATCAAGCCCAGTATCCTGTTTCCAACAGTGGCCAATCTAGGTCATACGTACATAGCGGTTTCCCCAAAAGACACAGGTTCCACAATGCTTGTACTGGGTCAAGCATTGATATCCTGCGTCCATTATTAATAATGGTTTATGGACCTTTCCTCCAGGAACTTGTCCAAACCTTTTTTAAACCCAGCTACACTAACAGCCTTTACTACATCCTCCGGTAACAAATTCCAGAGTTTGATTACACGTTCAGTGAAAAAATATTTTTTTATTAGTCTTAAATAGTTTACCCTGTAGCTTCATTGCATGTCCCCTAGTCTTTCTATATTCTGATAAAGTAAACAATCGATCTACGTTTACCCGTTCCACTCCGTTCATTAATTTATGGACTTCTATCATATCTCCCCTCAGCTGTCTCTTTTCCAGGTTAAAGAGCCCTAACCTTTTTAGCCTTTCTTCATAGGAGTATCCTTCCATCCCCTTTACCATTTTGGTGGCCCTTCTCTGAACCTTTTCTAATAACGCTATGTCCTTTTTAAGATACAGCGACCAGAATTGCACACAATATTCTGTGGTCTCACCATGTAACGATATAGAGGCATTATAATATCTTTTGTTTTATTTTCCATTCCTTTCCTTATGATACCTAGCATTCTATTTGCTCTCTTGGCCGCTGCTGCACACTGGGCCGAGGGTTCTAACATGTTATCCATGATGATGCCTAAATCTTTTTACTGGTGGTGATTCCTAATGTGGAACCTTGCATCATGTAACCATAGTTTGGGTTGTTCTTTCCTAGGTGCATAACTTTGCACTTGTCCACATTAAATTTCATCTGCCATTTTGATGCCCAGTCTTCCAATTTATCAAGATCCTCTTGCAATTTTCTACAATCCTCTTGGGTTTTAACAACTTTAAATAGTTTTGTGTCATCTGCAAATTTGATAACCTCACTCGTTATTCCACTTTCCATGTCATTTATGAATATGTCAAAAAGCAGCGGACCCAGCACAGATCCCTGGGGTACACCACTATTCACCTTTCTCCATTGGGAAAATTGGCCATTTAGTCCTACCCTCTGCTTTCTATCTTTTAACCAGTTCCTGATCCACAGTAGTACACTGCCTCCTATCCCATGACTCTTTAGGTTTGCCAAAAGTCTCTGATGAGGGACCTTGTCAAAGTCCAGATACACTATATCAACCGACTCACCTTTGTCCACCTGTTTATTCACACCTTCAAAAAAACATAACAGATTAGTAAGACAAGATCTTCCTTGCCTAAAGCCATGTTGGCTGTCTCCCATTAGGCCATGGCTATCTACATGCTCAGTAATTTTTATCTATTTATTTTATTTAACATTTCTTATATACTGCCTTTCATGATATCAAGGTGGTTTACATTGGACAAACTGAAATTACATTGAACAGGGCATTATAACTTGGAGATAACTATTTACAGGGAACATGGACAATGGATGGTTAAGTGGCTTGCCCAAGACCACAAGGAGCACCTGTGGGACTAGAAACTCCAGTCTTTCTGGCCCAAGGTTGCTGTCCTCTAGTGGGATTTAAACCTCTGACCTTCTGGCCTGAGGTAACTTGTCCCAACCACTAGGCCACTCCTCCCTCCAATTTTATTCTTTATGATGGTTTCTACCATTTTTCCCGGTACTGACGTCAGGCTCACCAGTCTGTAGTTTCCGGATCACCCCTGGAACCCTTTTTGAAAATTGGTGTTACATTGGCAATCCTCCAATCTTCAGGTATTAGAGATGATTTTAATGATAGTTCACAGATTACTAATAGCAGGTCTGCAATCTCATATTTCAGTGCTTTCAACACCATTGCATGTATACCATCCGGCCCAGGTGATTTGCTACTCTTCAGTTTATCTAATAGTTGTAATACATCTTCCCGATGTATCGATATTTCCTTCAATTCTTCTGCACCTTTAAATACCACTTCAGTCATGGGTAACATCCCTACATCTTCCTCAGTAAAGACCGAAGCAAAGATTCATTCAGTCTCTCCTCTATCGCCTTGTCGCCTCTTAGTGCCCCTTTAACCCCTCTATCATCTAATGGACCAACTGACTCTCTCACAGGTTTTTTGCTACAAATGTACTTGAAAAAGTCTTTATTTCGTGTTTTTGCTTCTGCAGCAAGCTTCTTATCAAATTTTCCCTTTGCCTGCCTTATCAATGCCTTGCATTTGACTTGCCAGTGCTTGTGCTGTTTCCAGGATTCATCGTTTGGCTACTTTTTCCATTTCCTGAAAGATGCTTTTTTGACAACAGCCTCTCTGACCTCACCTTTAAACCATGCTGCCAGTTTTTTGGACTTCCACTTTTCTTAAAGTGTGGAATACAGCTGGTCTGAGCTTCCAAGATAGTATTTTTCAACACCCAAGCTTGATGTAAGTCTTTAACCTTTGCAACTGCTCCTTTTAGTTTTTTCTTAACTATTTTCCTCATTTTATCATAGTCTCCCTTTCGAAAGTTAAAAGGTACTACGGTGGATTTCCTTACTATCCCTCCTCCACTAATTAAATCAAAGGCGATCATGCTATGATCACTATTGCCAAGTGGCCCCAACACCCTTATCTTTTGCACTAGATCTGGTGTTCCACTAAGGACTAGGTCTAATATGGCTTCCCCTCTGGTCGGTTCATGAACCGGATGCTCCAAGAAGCAGTCTTACCTCTGGTACTGGTTCCCCTTTATCATCCGAGGCCTTCAGGGCCAAGGTGGAGGCAAGTTTGTTCAGGAACTGGGGTATGTGAGGTCCTCCGGAGGGGGTGGTAGATCTTCCGGCTCCGGGGTGTATCTCTTCTCAGAGGTTGTGTGTTCGTGGGATGGAGACCCCACAACCGCCTCCTCAATGTCATGTTCCTCTGCTGTGCTGTCTGGGGACGGATTGTCTGGGGGTCGCTTGTCCAGAGTGGACGCCTGATTGTCCAGAGTGGTCTGTTTCGTCTGTTGGTGGTCCAACAGGTTCTCCGCCAAGGAAGCCGTTTGAATGGGAGGAGGAGGGGGGATCATGGGAGTAGTGTAGGCAGATTGCCTTAACAGCTGAGACAGCAAGCTTATAATGGCTGAGGAGCCTGTGTGGCTGGATCTGTGGCTGCTGCTAGGGCTGGAGGAGCTTGAGGGGCTCCGGTGCTTACTTCTGTGGCTCCGGTGCTGATTTCCGTGGCTTCTGCAGTGCTGGGAGCGGTGCCGGTGCTTAGAGCGCTTGGAGATGCGTCCTCTGCAGCTGGATCCACTGCTGTTGCTGCTGGAGCTTCTGTGCCTTCTGTCTCTGCTTCGATTAATGGTGCGATGAGTCCTGCACTGCGATCGGCTCCTGCTGCGTCTGTGATGCTTTCTGGCTCTGTGTACCCAGCACGGAGGCGTGTCGGCGCCGATCGGGCTCAGCGGGGCAGCCAGTTGAGTGGGCGGACTCTGGGCAGAGCTTTGGGGGCCAGAGAGACGGCGCCGAGGGCTGCTTCCCGGGCTGTAGCAGCTGTGTCCAATGGTGAGCGGCCTGCCCCGGAAGTGGGCGGAGTTGGAGAACTGATGGCCGGTGCCATTACTGGGTGCCGCATGGCCGCGTGGAGAGGAGACCGCGGGCCGGGATTCAGCCACTGCAAGTCCGGAGGAGTCCTTGAACGTGGTGGGAGCCATCGGAGGTGTCGCCGGAGACATGGAGGAGGGAGCAGCAGCTACTTGGCTGGGGATGGAGGCCCCGACGGGCACATCCTGAGCCAGTGCGATCACAGGGGAAGAGACAGGCTGAGCAGTTGAGATACCTGCATTTGAGGTGAGGTAGTCTTGCAGAGCGTGACCCCTGGATTTTCTGGCCCTTGGGGACATTTTCCCGCAATGGTAGCAGTCCTCCACGTTGTGACCTGAGCCCAAGCAGCGCAAGCAGATGTCGTGTGTGTCTGTGCTGTTCATTTTTCTTTTGCAGCGCTGGCATTTCTTGAAGCTGGGTTTTGGCATTGTTGAACTTCTTTAGTCTTATGTGGAGTTGAATTTGTAGATTTTACAGTGTAGGAGAGCAGGGTCCGTCTTGCTTGCAAGGCGGAAGGAAGAAGACTGGCTGGGCTAGGGGGCGGGGCGGGTCGGTAAGGTGGGCTACCTGGACATGCTCAGAAAGGTTCACCTTTCTGAGCTCTGGACAGCACTTCTGTATCTATGGCGCTGCCCGGAGGACATCACCAGGTGTGGCTGACGCAATCCTGCTAGTCCATGGAGAAACTCTGATCTCCTTTTCACCTTCTGCCTTCAGATATTCTCCCCTTCTCACTACTTACCTCCCTCTTTCCTTCCACTCTGACCCTTTTTGATCCTTTGATGTGGTCCATTCCACCCTCTCACTTCTCCCTCTCTCTCCCTGTACCCTATCTAAGCCCCTTCTCACCCTCTGCCTCTTCCCATCCCCCATTCTCTGGCACTGCATCAGTCCCCAGACCTCTCCTTCCAGCCCCAGCATCAAACCTTTCTCTCACTTGCCTCTTTGTCAGAACCTAACGTCTGTATCAGTCCCCTGTCCCAGCCCCCTTCTAGGTCCAACATTAGACCGTTTCTCCCACTCCCATCCATTATCATTTGCTCTTTTCCCCAACCCCAGCCCCTAGTTTAGCTCCAAGTCTGTTTTCCCACCCCAAGCATCAGTTCCCTACTCTGGTCTAGCAGCAGTCTCTTTCTGTCACTCCCACCATATACCATATCAACTTCCTTTTCTCATCCCCAGCTCCTAGCCCCCTTCTCCCAGACCCAACATTAGACCTTTCCCTACCCCTGTCCCTTATAATCTGCCTCTCTGCCATCTGCAGCCACTGTTTTAGCTCCAAGCCCCCTTCTCCCAACCCCAAGTAAGCCACAACAGTCACATCAGATTGAGACTCTTCTCACAGCCTTATACCTAGCATCAACCCATTTCTCCCACCTGCCCAGCCAAGCAGCTTGTTTTTCCATTCCCACCACTTTGTCTGGCCTCCAGCACTACACAACTTAAGAGTTGAAGTTGCAGAGCAAGTACTTAAGTACTTCCTGTATCATACAGGAAGTACTTGCTCTGTGCCTGACAGCCCTATAGTGCCAGTCACCAGATCCAGCAGAGGACAGACAAAGCAGCAGGAGTGGAAAACCAAGCTTTGAGCTGCTCTGCAAGGAATCTAGAGCTGCTGCAACATCTGGAGAGGTAGGAGAGGATTTTGGTGGGGTCAGAGCCCATGAGCTGTCCCCATTCCTATAGTTAAGGCTCAAAATGGTCCATCAAGGTTTGGGGAGGCTTAGCTTCCCCTAGCTTATATTTGGCTCCTATTCTCCATCTGATTCATTCACTCAATCTTCCTCCTATGTTTACAAAGGACAGAAGAGCCTGAGAAGTCACCACAATAAACAGCAGCGGTTCCAGGAAGGTGACACAACAAGTAGCAGAAGAAGCTGTGAATCTGATATTCACACATTGACTCTGACCTTGCCCATTCTCCTTCATAGCCTCCTTAGTTGTAGGGGAAAATCATGGAAAGATCAAGGTTATATGACTGCTTCTGTCTAAAGCAGGGGTTCTCAACCCATTCCTTGGGACACACCTAGCCAGTCAAGTTTTCAGGATAACTACAATGACTATGCATGAGAGAGATTTTCATGCACAACCTCCATTTTTTTATTTATTTATTTATTTATTTAACTATTTCTTTTATACCGCCCCTTCCAGAGATCAAGGGCGGTTTACATATAACAGGTTAACAGTCTTGTACACATTTGTATATATTTTTTTACATAGAACAATAGAAACTAACTATTTACATTGAACAATAAAATTTAACTTAGTGGGTATTAAAGCAGAACAAAACATCAAACTTTTTTACAAATGTATATTTACAGTGTGTGGTGTGTAGTGCGGGTATTTGTGTAGGTGCTGGAATTTAGTTCCTTTTATGTCTTCTTTGGGGCGTGTGTGAGGGTGGGCAGGCATGCGGTTATGGTGTTGGGATTAAGGGAGTTTGTGTAATTGTTTCCACGTTTGTAGTGGGGCTGGCTTTGGGGGAGTAGGGGATTTCAAAATGTTCAGTGAACAGGTAAGTCTTTAATTCTTTTCTGAATTGGATGAGGTCTTTTATGGTGCGAAGTTCAATAGGGAGGTTGTTCCAGAGTGTAGGAGCAGTGAATGAGAATGCTCTGGAGCTAGTGGTTTTCTTAGTCTTCCGGATGGCTTTTGGTATGATAAGGGAGTGGGCTGTGTTTTGTCTGTGGGCCCTTGTCGATGTTGGAGAGTGCAGTAATGTGGATAGGTGTGAGGGGGTTATGTCATTTATGAGTTTATAGGTTGTTAGGATAATTTTATATTTAATTCGACTGTTTATAGGGAGCCAGTGGAGTTCTAGCAGTATTGGGGTTACGTGATCTGTTAAGCGAGCTTTAGCAATTACTTTTGCACAGATGTTTTGAGCTCTTTGTAGGAGGTATGTGCTTTTTTGAGGGAGGCCTATAAGGAGACTATTGCAATAGTCGAAATGAGGGGTGATCAGGGTACTTACTACAGATCTAAAGTCTTGTGTTTCGAGGAGTGGTCTTAGGTGTTGAATAGTTTTGAGTTTGTAGAAAATAGTTTTTACTGTTTGTTTTATGTGTGGTATCATGGTGAGAGTGTGGTCTATTATTACTCCTAAGTATTTTACCTGTTTTTTAACAGGTATGGAGGTTTTGTTGATTGTGATTGTTTCTGGGTAAGTGTTTTCAGTCATAGTTGACCTCGTTACAAACATTGCCTCAGTTTTTTTGAGGTTGATGCTGAGGTGGTTAGATTCCATCCAGGAGGAGGTCTCTGCCATGCATTGTATGCAAACTTCTCCCATGTATATTGTGATGGGGTCTGTAAGATAGACCTCCCTTGAGCCCTATTAGGCGGCTGCCTAGGGCTTTGAAGTTCACGCTGCCTTTCTACCAAAAAGAGTCTTGTAGTCAAATGGTAAGGCAAAAGAATGTCAAGGCTTTATTCCCCTTCCCAAACGGATATTCTTTGGATACAACACAAACAAAACAGCAGAAAAACAAAAAGAAAACTGCTACAAAGAAAAATATCTTCTTTTCCTTTGACACTAGCACCTGGCTGCTTTCCACAGGCTTAACATAAAGATATGACATCATCTGAAAAACATATTGTGCAATCCATAGGGACCGGGTCAGGAGTACAGCTGTTATTCTCCCACTGCATTAATTCGGATTCACTCCCGATGGGCATAAGGGTCACACTCTTTACATGTGCTGGCTTCCTGAAAACCCTCCTGTGGTGCATGGATTACTTTTCCCAAAAAGTACTCTTCAAACCTAGGGCTCTGAATGCCTGGTATGGTGATAGCTTCTTTCTGGCTTTCCTTTCTCTTCCAACCTGGTGGAATCACTGGATACCTTTCAACATCAAAGTCACTTCCAGTGCCACGCCCTTGCCCTTTAAAACACACAGAGCATTTAGCCTTTTCCCTCAGAAAAGCAAGGTTCCCACCTTTTAACTGTGTTTCTGGTTCTTGTTTCTGGGCTCCTGACAGCTCTCTCCCAGACTCTCCAACCACCATCAAACCTAGCAGGCTCCTGACCACGTCCCTGGCTGCTTCCTGCTCTGGGGTCAGACCTACTGTTTCCTTCTCCCAGCAAACTTCCTTCAGCATGACACGTGCTCACTGGTTGCTTGCTCAGTCCTCCTGAGTCGCTGCCCCTGCTGGCCTTTCCTGGTTCTAGCCAGCAACTTATATGCTTCCCTTCTCTGCACGCTACGTGGGTCTTTGTGAACAGGTGTTACTGATGAGGCTTTCTGTTTCTAACTACGTCAGGACTATCACCAGGAAAATTCATTCTAATGCCTTTTGGCTTCTCCTGTGCTGAATGTATTTGCTGCTCAGCTGTTCCTACGTGTACTGAGTTTATTTGCTGCTCAGCTAAATCTGAGGTAAATTCCTCATTTTCTCTTACCTCCATGTGCTCTATACTGCCTACTGTGTCACAATATTCATTGTGGTTATCTTGAAAACCTGACTGGCTAGGTGTGTCGTGAGGACTAAGTTGAGAATCCCTGGTCTGAAGATAAGAAGCTTTGATACTTCCAGCTTTGCTTTACTTCTTCTAGGAGACAGAGTGCCAGAAATGATCCATTTCCAGAAGAGAACTAGGAACGGATTTATATCATCATCTTTGCTCTGATTCCATAGGTGAGCCAGAACCAATTTATAGTGCCCTTTCTGTTCCGCTACCTTGGGGCCTGGAAAAAAAATGTGGGAATGATGTTCTGGGGTTTTCTGCCAGAAATTAAGCCCTGGGCAAAAGGAAATGAATTGGCAAAAGTCTGAAACATGTGGAAATTCACTCCCTTTTGGGGGATAATTTTATAAAGCTTTATATTACATGCTGAACATGGTGCAGGTATACACACATAAAAAGCAAGCAAATTACATGGTTGCAGCTACTTTTCTGTAATCTGTATGTAGGTGTTCTCAGGGGGAGAATTATAAGATATGCGTATTCATACATAGAGCACATGCACATGTTTGCACGTCCTTGATACAAGCACAAATTTGTGCGAGAAAATTGGTGCACTCCTAGGGGGGTCATTGTAGGAGCCTATTTTATAAAGGAAGATAGGCACCTATGTTGCCTTAATAAAACAGGTGCGCTTTTGGACATTTTACATTGGCATCGTGTTATGATACGAGTCCCTTTGAGGGTAATAATTTTTTAACAGGGTGCTATGGGCAGCTGCCTACCTAGGCACCTATGTAGGTACTATTTTATAAAAACAAGAAGACGGCTACTTGTTTACGCCTTCAAAAAGTAGAAAGACTAGGGGACATGCAATCAAGCTACAATATAGCACATTTAAGACTAATCAGAGAAAATATTTTTTTCACTCAATGCATAATCAAACTCTGGAATTTGTTATTAGAAGATGTAGTACAAGTTTATAGAAGAAAACTCCATAAACCAGTATTAAAGAGGACCAGAGAAATGCACTGCTTACCCTTGCGACAAACAGTATGGAATCTGTGTGCCTTTTGGGAACCTGAAAGGTACTTGTGACCTGGATTGGCCACTATTGGAAAGAGGATACTGGGCTTGATGGATCCTTGGTCTGACCCAGTATGGCATATCATATGTTCTTATGTCTTTATAAAATATTAGCATATGTGGCAGAGAAAATGCCTTGAATGTAGGCACAATCACTTACACCTGCTCACAAGTGTTCATGAGTATTTTACGCATGTGCATGCGTAGATTAAGATAGTCTATGCATGTATGTGCAAACTCTGCCAATGCATTGCTTATACCACACCCCTGACTACACCTACCAGTAGAATACACACCTTCATGCCAAAACACATACTTTATGCCCCTTGCTATTTTTTAAACAGGGCTCGCGTGACCCACTTTGCAAGCGGTGCACTTGCACAGGGCAGCAGCTCTGAAGAATGGTGAGGAAGCACATACTTTATGCCCCTTGCTATTTTATAAATAGGGCCTACGTGACCTACTGTGCAAGTGGTGCACTTGCACAGGACGGCAGCTCTGAAGGGTGGCGAGGAAAGGGGCACTGCCAATTTGTCAACAGCCTTGACCTCCTCCCACCCCCATGTTGCCAGCCACTGCCACCACCGCTTTTCCTATTCCTGTGGCAGCAGCAGTGGTGGCAGAGACAGACCTCCAACTTTAAATAAAATGAAAAAGATAAAAAATCTGCAGGGTCTTTGTTACTGCTGTGCAAAGAGAAGGCTTGCCTGGTCCCTCCCTCCTGTGATGTATGCTCATGTCAGAGGGGGCAAGACCAGACCACCCTTCGTAGTGTGGAGTCACAAAGACCCAAGCTTTTTTTTTTAAAGTTGGAGATTAGCCACTGCTGTTGTTGCCACTGGAACTGCAGGGAAGATACCCATGCTGAAAATAGTATTGAAAGGTGATGTATCTGAAGAATTGAAAGAAAAAGCAATAAACTGGGAAGATATTTTACCACTATTTGATAAACTAAAGAGTAGCAAATCACCTGGACGGGATGGTTTACATCCAAGGGTATTGAAGAATGGAGAATGGCCAATGTAACTCAAATTTTTAAAAAGGGTTCCAGGAGTGATCCAGGAAACTACAGACTGGTGAGCCTGACGTCCGTCCAAGGCAAAATGGTAGAAACTATTATAAAGAAAAAATTACTAAACATGTAGATAACTGCTCTTCCAAACTGAGCACTAGGCAAAGCACAACCCACTTTACTTCTGGCTGTTTATACACTTAGGTACGGACTTCTTAAGCATTCAAATCAGCACTTCTGAACATTCTCTGCCAGCTTTAAAATGTTAGCACTTCATTCCAAACATTTCTAGCAGAACAGGCAAGTACAAAGCTTCTGGGTTTTCTCAGTTTTAAACCTTACAGCTTCTTCACCTTTGCTTTACACACAAAGAACAGTCCATTTGAGAGTCGGCAGAACTATTATCAGAATCATAGTTATCTACCTGCATGCTCTCATACTCGGGGTCAGTTAGCATCTGGCTGGAATCAACTTCTGGGATTTCAGGTTTTATTTCTTCTAATAACTTTAAAACCTTCTCCCAATGAGACCTCTTTTTATGCTGAGGAATGCAGGAAGGGCTGAGGGGATTCTTATCCTTCCATAAACTATGCAAGATTTCAAATGGGCTCACTTTACTTCTAGTAACAGAGCTCTTTACAGACCTTCCTCGAGGTGAAACTCTTCCCCCAGCTTCTGGCAGGACCACGCCCGTGCTCTGCTCAAAGACAGCACTTTCCTCAGGATAAACTCTCCTGTCCTCAGGGCCTGCTGTAATGCTCCTACAACATGGGCTTCCTTCAGAGCTGTAGTTTCCTGTGTGCTGGTTGCAACAAGAACCTTTCCTGAGGCTGTTTCTAGAACACCTCTCTCTCTCTCAGCTTTCTTGCAAGAACCTTTCCCTTTACTTCCTGGTTCCTCGGTTGTCCCCTCTCTCTCTGGTTCCTTGGTTATTCCTTCTCTTCCTGGTTCCTCGGTTGCTCTCTCTTTTCCTGTTTCCTCAGGCTTAAATGATTGGGGCTGCCCTATGGCTTCAAACTCCGCCCCCAGGTGTTCCCCATTACCTACCCTGGTTGCCTTGGAGCTAGGGCATGGCTTGCACTCAGCAACTCTATGTGTGTGTTTTTTTCCATGGCTGGAGTTTCAAAGTCAAAACTCCCGAAACTGTTCTTCTGCTTAGGAATAAATGTCTGTTTTCTATCCATTTCCCTGGGCTCCACTACAGTCTCGCCACCACAATAGTCATGGTTTAATGGGAGAAAGCCAACATGGATTAAGTTAAGGAAAGCCTTGCCTTACTAATCTGTTATATTTTTTTGAAGGTGCAAATAAACAGACAAAGGTGAGCCAGTCGATATAGTATATCTGGATTTTCAGAAAGCCTTTTAGAAAGTGCCTCATGAAACATTCTTGACAAAATTAATGTCATGGGATAGGAGGCAGTGTACTATTGTGGATCAGGAACTGGTTAAAAGATAGAAAGCAAAAAGAAGGGTTAAATGGCCAATTTTGTCAATGGAGAAAGATGGATAGTGGAATACCCCAGGGATCTGTGATGGGTCAGCTGCTTTTTAACATGTTCATAAATGACCTGGAAATGGGTATAACAAATGAGGTAATCAAATTTGCAGATGATACAAAATTATTCAAAGTTATTAAAACACAAGAGGATTGTGAAAAAATGTAAGAAGACCTTGACAAATTGGAAGAATGGACGTCCAAATGGCAGATGAAATTTAATGTGGACAAGTGCAAAATTATGCACCTATGAAAGAACAACCCAAACTACAGTTACATGATGCAAGGTACCACATCAGTAATCACCACCCAGGAAAAGGATTTAGGCGTCATTGTGAATATGGATAATATGTTGAAACCCTCTGCCCAGTGTGCAGCGGCGGCTGAGAAAGCAAATAGAATGCTAGGAATCATAAGAAAAGGAATGGAGAATAAAACCAAGGAATGATAATGCCTCTGTATCATTCCATGATGCGACCGCACCTTGAATATTGTGTGCAATTCTGGTCATCATATCTTAAAAAGGATATAGCAGAATTAGAAAAGGTATAGAGAAGAGCAAGAAAATGGTAAAAGGGATGGAAGGATACCCTTATGAGGAAAGGCTTGAAAGGTTAGGGCTCTTCAGCTTAGAGAAGAGATGGCTGAGGGGAGATATGATAGATGTCTATAAATTAATGAATGGAGTGGAACAGGTAAACGTAGATCAGTTGTTTATGCCATCAAAAAGTTGAAAGACTAGGGGACCGGCAATGAAGCTACAGTGTAACTCATTTAAGACTAATAAGAAAAAATATTTTTTACTCCGTGTAATCAAACTCTGGAATTCGTTACTGGAGGATGTAGTAAACGCTGTTCGTGTAGCTGGGTTTAAAAAAGGTTTGGCAAGCTGCTGGAGGAAAGGTCCATAAACCATTATTAAAGAGGACCTGGGAAATCCACTGCTTACCCCAGGACAAGTATTGTGAAACCCGTGCACCTATTTGGGAATCTGCAGATCCACAAGGGAGTGCAACCCCTCGCAAAAGCAACAAACTGGACAAAGAAGAGCGAGGTGTAGAAACAAAAGTCCTTTACTGATAAAAGCACCCCAATAAAGGACTTCTATTTCTACTCCTTGTCCTTTATGGGAACCTGCCAGGTACTTGTGACCTGGATTGGCCACTGCTGGAAACAGGATACTGGTCTTGATGGACCTTGATCTGACCCAGTATGGCATTTCTTAAGTTCTTATGAACAGGAAAATTGGCAGCAACGGCACACAGTGTGGGAGGGAAGGGGGAGCATATTCTAGGGGTGGGACACCAGGCAGATGTTTGACATAAAAGGGGGGGGGGGGAGAAGTAGGTGCTGGATAGGAAGTGGGGAGCGCAGAAGACAGAAAGGAGGGATTGGAGGGGTAGAGTGCTGACATGTTGTGGGGACATAAGGGGATAAGAGGGCAGATGGTGAATCGGAGAGGTGTTAAATGCTGGACATAGGGTGGAATGGTGGAGAAGAGAGGCTGGACATGGTGTGGGGGCAAAAGGTGATGGAGAACAGATAGTGGATATTGGATGGAGGAGTGGAGGGCATATCATAGATACAGGGTAGGGGTAATAAAGGGATGGAGGGCATATGTTAGACATGGGGTAGGAATATAGGCTGATGAAGGGCAGATGCTGGACATGGGCTGGGGGCATAGCAGGGGTGGAGAGCAGATGGTGGACATGGGGTAGAGAGCAGAGGCCGAATACTGGATGGGGCATAAAGTGATGCAAAGCACATGCTGGACACTGGATCAGAGGCATGGGGTGAATGGCAGATTCTGGATACATGGTAGGGGTCATAGGTGATAAAGGGCAGATGCTGGACAAGGGGTGAGTGGATAGGGGAATCTAGAGCAGAGGCTAGACACAAAATGCAGGTGTGGAGGGTAGATGCTGGATATGAGGTAAGAGAGAGAACTGATGCTGGACATGAGGTTGGGAGAGAAAGGGAAGATGCCGGACATGGGGTGGGGTGTGATGGGAGATGCTGGACATGGAGTGAAGGAGAGAGGAGGAATGCTGGACACGGGTGGGATAGGATGAGAAAAAGGGGAGAGGCATAAGATTGGGGAGAGAGTGGGAAACACAAGACGGCAGAGAGAAGGAGAGAGATGCTGAACACAGCGAAGGAGTCTTTTGTGTCTTTTTTTGACATTGTAGTTTCCTTTGTTTCATTTGTCACCATTTGCAGTGTTTTGGTATGTTGTTTCCTTTTTTTTATAATCTATTATTTATTTATTTGTAAACTTCTATATACCGCCCCTTCCAAAGATCAGGGGCGGTTTACAATGGACAACAGTTAACATACATTGAACTTCTGAACATTATAACATTATAAGTACAGTTGAACATAACCGAGCATTAACTATATACATTACTGCGGCTATTTATTATAACTATTATTTACAACTTAAGTCCCCTCATTATAAACTTAAGTCCCCTCATTATAAACCACATAGATATTGTATATTTTGAATTGTGGTATATTAAGTGAATAAACTACAGTATAAGAGAGAATGAGAAAGGAGAGAATAAGTGGCTGGGGAAGGATAGAGAGATAGGGAGTGTGATGGCTGTTAAAAATTGAAAAGTGGTAGGCAGAAACAATAAAAAGAGGGCGATTGAGAACTCAGTATAAGAAGGAGAAATTAAATTGGAGTTGATAGAGAAAAATAAAATAAAACTGAAAGGAAAAGATCAGTGTCAGAGATGGAAGGAAGTGAAGAAGACAGGAGGGGAGAGAAGTGGCAAATGGACCAGAGACAGTAGAGATTGAGTTAAGAAAAAATGAGGAAAGCAGAAACCAGAGATTGAGATCAACATGATTTGAGAATAAAATAGCCAGACAGCAAAAGGTAGAAAAATTAATTTTAATTTCAATGTAGTGATTGGAATATGTCTATATTTGGACTTCACAGGCCTCGTATTGAACTTGTAGCAGTCAGCATTTTTAAAGTGCCTTACCGTTACCGGCTAAAGTGAAACCAGATATTCAGCACCAAAATCTGGATATCTTCCAGGCACTGAATATGCAGTTCAGTGCTGACTGGCACAGATATCCAGACAGTGGGAAATGTGCATTGCTGACATCTTTATGTTTTGTTCAGTACAAGAGCAAATAAATTTCTAGTTTTATTTCTCCAGTGTTGTGAAACATTCCAAGAATGGCTTATTGGGGTTCCCAGTTCAATTATCGTCTTCATCTTTCTACAGTAAGTTGTGATCATACTATATTTGGTGGTCTGTGTTTTGTGTGTGTGACCAAGCTGCTTTATTTTGTTTGTGTAGTTTCTGTGTAGCAGTTCCACTTGTTCTCTTGTCCTAGTAGGCGATATATTGATGTTCTATACTCCGTTTAAGAAAAGCCAAGATGGCGGACGCGTGCTAACCGCGCTCACATTGGCTCCTGCTTTTGGCATTAAAGTTCTTCTTACTTCTTTATTATGCCTCGGAAATGTAAAGCCAAGGCTTGGGAACCCACGTGGAGTGCAGTTCCGGTTAAGGGGCCGCTTTACGAGTTTGTCCAGCCCGCTGGTACAACGGATTACTCTGGTGCAAGGCTCGTTGGGGGCAGCAGGGGCAGAAGGAGGCTCTTTGCGCTCTTCTAAGCCAGACATTACTTTGAGCCCTGAGGTGAGATCTGCTGCAGTGCGGCCCTCTGTCCCTGACGTCGATTCATCGTTGGTTGATTCCACTGACAGTGTGGAGAATCACTCAGAGACGCTGGTGGTGAGGGTGTGTGTCGCGGCTGTTTCCACTTCTGCTGCAGAGTCTGCTGTTGAGTTGGGGGTCATGGCTTCCAGCGTGGAGAGTGCAGTTCAGTCTGCGGTTGGGGATCAAGATGGAAATAATGTGCATCCGGTTTTGGATACTTTAGAGTTGAGACCCATGTTGCAGAAGCCGTCTGTTATTACCTTGGAAATGCTTTGGAGTGACCTGCAGACTTTGGAGTCTTCTTTTCTCATCCAGTTTGCCTCCTTTCAATCTCTGCTGGTCATGCTTGGGTATTGGAGATCAGAAGCATGCAGCAACTGCGTTAACAACAAGGGTGTCTCAATTGGAGGTGAAGGTTGAAGATATATTGCTGTGTCAGGTACTGTAATTAAAGATTTATTGAGTGTTCATCTGAAGATAGAGTCTTTGGAAAACTCTGTGAGGAAGAGGAACTTGCATTTACTGAATTTTCCTAGGGTTCCTACTATTTCTCCTAAGAAACTTTTTCATTCATACCTCACCTTCTGTGTTGAAAATTCCATATGAGTCTATTCCTCCCCTGGCAATGGTTTTCTATTTGCCCGCTGCTAAGTGGAAAGAGCCTGTGTCCTCTTTGCCACTTCAGAAGCCTGCTTTTGATTCTTTGGACCTGACTGGTTTTTTTGGAGAACTCGGAACCTGAGGCTATTCAGCAGTCAACACTTTTGCTGACATTGGCTTTGGAACCTGATCGGGACTGGCTGATGAAGATGTATTTCAAGGCTAGGAATGAGTTGTTTGTGGGTGCTCCTATTAGAATGTTTCCTGATGTCTCTAAGGCAACTCAAAAACGTAGACAGCAATTTTTACTGCTGCGTCCTAAGGTTCTGCAATTGTGGTGTTTTTTTTGTTTGTTTTTTTGCGTTACCCCTGTAAATGTTTGAGAAAGTATCAGGAGGTGAATTATATCTTTTTTTTGACCCCTCTCATTTAACTCAGTTTATTGTTAGTAAAAAAATGTTAATTCTTTCCAGGAATCTGTGAATCCATGATGGTATGCCCTTGGAATCTGATCTCATAGAGTAGGTGGTATTGCACCAGTATGTGTTCTATTTCCTGGGAAAGATTTCTTTTTGATTTGAGTCTAGTTTTGTCCTATTAATGGTGGACTAGTGGAAGTGATTTCTTTGTACTGTTTTTCTTTTGTTTTTGTGGGGGGAGGGGGGACGACTTTGTCTTCTACCTGCTTAATGATTCTAATTCTTTCTTTTCTGTAACAAGTAGTTTTTCTTGTGTAAAGATTTGAAAATTGCATAAATAAAAAAAAATATACTGATGTTCTATGAGATATACTGGTTTAATATTTGCAGTGCTGCCTTTTGATAGGTTGAGTTTGGTGCTGTGTGAGTCTTGTTAATGCTGTTATGGTATGGCAGGTTTGCTATGGGTTCTAAATGAGCAGGGTTTTGTAGTATTTCCTAATGTACCTGGTAGTTGCCACTGAAGGATAGTAATGTAGAAATATGGTAGCCTATCTTTATACTCACTGCACATGCAAATCATATTAAAACACTCATACACTCATTAAGGGGCATATTTACTAAAGATTAAAGCGCATTAACAAATGTTAAAGTGTGCTCAGCACCCATTTATTTTTATGGGCACAGTGGCATTTAACACATGTTTATGTTTAATAAACATGCCCCTACATCATTGTTGGGACAAAAAAGAGGCTTGTGAAGGGCTTCTTTGACATCAACGAGGGGGGGGGAGGGGCAACCAAAAAAGTAGCACCGGCCCTGATTATAAGGTGTTATAAGGGGTCATTTAAGTGCACATGTAGCCATATATGCAGAGGAATGACTTTGCAAAATTACCTCCTTTATGTCTGTTCTTTGCTCTGCAGTGTATTTCAGGATTGGAAGGGGATGGGGGAACAATATAAGAAGGACTTTATTAGGGAGTAGTGTGGCTGATCTTTGCTCCATGCTTACTCTCTTTCGTCTTCTCCCCTGCAGGCTACCTGGAAGGGAGGAGCAGGGGCAGAACACCTCTGCTGCTCTGGTTCTGGTGTCCAAAAAGAAATGGTGGAACTACCTTCCAGTCTATTCCCCAAAAAATTAAGAATATAAGAAAAGCCATGCTGAATCAGACCAAGGTCCATTGAGCCTATCATCCTCTCTCTGACATTGAACAGCCTGGGTTACAACTACCTGGCAGATCCCAAAAAATAAATCTATTACTCATGGCTTATTTACGGGAATAAGCAATGGCTCTCCAAAGTCCGTAGTTGTTGTGAAGTGCCATCGAGTCGATGTGGATTCATGGCAACTCTGTGGATAGTTGTCCTAAACTGTGTTCGGCCATCAGTCAGGTGGCTAATTCTTGATACAGTGGCATCCATAGCTTCTGTTATTGTATCATATTGCTGGCCTTCCTCTTTTACATCGACCTTCAACCTTGCCAAGCATGATGTCTTTCTCTAATGACCTTTCTCTTTGCATGATGAATCCAAAGTATGAAAGTCACTGTCTTGCCATTTGAGCCTCCAAAGAAAGCTTAGATTTGATCTCTTCTAGACTGATTTGTTCTATGGGCAGTCCACAGTATAGATAGAATTCTTCACCAGCACATAATTTGAAGGCATCAATTTTCTTCCTGTTTTGCTTCTAATAACCCTGATTACTCACAGATCACCTCAAGCCTCGAAGCAATGACAAGATGGCTCGAAGAAGAAAATCTCTCTATAAACTTAAAAAATCAGAAGTGCTTCACATCACCAGGAACGTAATATTCTCCTCACTAGATTCAATAACTATCTTAGACTATACCCTAACAACTAACCAAGAAGTCAAATATCTCGGAGTTATGTTCGACCAACAATTCAGCTTTCAACCACATATAAAGAGAACAACCAAGATAGCCTACCACAAATTAAGAACCATACACAAATTCAAGCCCCTACTCAGTGATAGCGACTTCAGAACAATATATCAAGCCATAGTAACACCCATATTAGACTATTGTAACATAATCTACCAGGGCTTTCCCAAGAAAACAATACTCCCTCTCCAACTGGTGCAAAACACTGCAGACTGAATAATTACTGGAACAGCAAGATATGGTCACATAATCTCCACACTAGAGCAGTTGCATTGGTTCCCAATCACTACACATTTCAAATACAAGACCTTAATAAAACTCTTCAGGATAATCCCCAACCTATCACCTCCCATCCTTCAACCAATGATCATGAAAACACCATAGAACAGAACAAGAAGAACATCCAAAAACAACACTTTGGACATCCCTACAAGCAAAATGAAAGCCAAGCAATCAACTTGTAAAAGAACTTTCTTCATATATGCTCCCCCACTATAGAATGAGCTACCTACCTCAATAAGAGCCATCAAGGACTTATTGGACTACAGGAAAGCAATAAAAACGTATCTCTTTATGGAATACGATGGACCCACCCCATGAGCACATTGCATAAACCTAACTACTACAGTTTGTAAACACAATCCCAATTATTCTCTCCCGTGGATCTGTACCCCCAACCCCATAACCAACTGCATCCTGTATAAATCATTGCTGCTCTAATGTTAATAGCTGTTCTTTAAAACACACCTTTGAACCCCATATAATCATTCAAGTTCAACACCCTATTCTATGTAAAAGTTTGGTTTTGGTGCTATATTATATGTAAACTGCTCTGAATTAATGATAGGGCAGTATAAAAAAAAACCTGTTAAATAATCCCATCCTATTCATGGTTTTATAAATGTCTATCATATCCCCTCTCGGTTGTCTTTTCTTCAAGCTGAAATGCCCCAATCTGTTTAGCCTTTCTTCATAACAGAAGCTGGGCTAGTCCAACCATTAGGCAAACTAGGAGGTCACTTATGGTGGCAGCTTCTGAGGGGGGGGGGGGGGGGAAGAGCAGGACATTCAAAGCTAAACAATAGATTCTAACAGTCAGGGGGGTAGAAGGCTTAAGGTTTGCCTAGGGTGTCGAACACCTTGAAGAGAGGTGTTTCACTCCCTTTATGATTCTTGTTGCCCTATGCTGGATCTTTTCTGTTTGTTTTATAGATTTTTTGAGATGGGTTGATTAGAACTGCACACAATATGCAAGATGCAGTTGCATCAGAGACCTATACAGATCCATAATGGTATTCTCAGTTTTGTTCTTCATCTCTTTTCAAATGATCCATAATATTCTATTTGCTTTTTTAGGGAGCTATGTCACCCTGGGTTGAAACTTTCAGCATATTGCCCCCATGATTCCAAGATCTTTTTCTTGGGTAATGACTCCTAACTCCAAATCCAGATTTTGTACCTGTAGTTAGGATTATTTTTATTTATCTGCATCACATTGCACTTCTCCACATTAAACTTCATCTGCCATTTAGATGTCCAATCTCTTAGTCTCACAAGATCATTCTGCATATTCTTGCAATTCCCTCTAACAACTGTATAATTTTGTCTTATCTGCAGATTTGATCACCTCATAAGAACATAAGAAATGCTTTACTGGGTCAGACCAAGGTCCATCAAGCACAGTATCCTGTTTTCAACAGTGGCCAATCCAAGCAATAAGTGACTGGCAGGTTCCCAAAAAGGCACACAGGTTCCACAATGCTTGTCCCGGGGCAAGCAGTGGATTTCCTGGGTTCTCTTTAATGATGGTTTATGGACCTTTCCTCCAGGAACTTGTCCAAACTTTTTTAATATCCAGCTACACTAACAGCATTTACCACATCCTACAGTAATTTATTCCAGAGTTTGATTATGCGATGAGTAAAAATAATATATTTTATCTTATTAGTCTTAAATGGGTTGCATTGTAGCTTCATTGCATGTCCTCTAGTCTTTCTACTTTTTGACGGCATAAACAACCAATCTGTATTTACCCACTCCATTCATTAATTTATAGACCTCTATCATATCCCCCCTCAGCTGTCTATTTTCCAAGATGAACATCCCCTCCTCATAGGGGTATCTATCCATTCCCTTTACCATTTTTTTGGCTCTTCTTTGTACCTTTTCTAATTCCGCTATATCCTTTGTAAGATATCGCAACCAGAATTGCACACAATATTCATGGTGTGGTTGCAACATGGAATGATACAGCGACATTATAATATCCTTTGTTTTATTCTCCATTTCTTTCCTTATGATTCCTAGCACTCTATTTGCTTTCTTAGCTGCTGCTGCACACTGGGTGGGGGGTTTCAATATGTTATCCACTATGACACCTAAATCTTTTTCCTGGGTGATGGTTGCTAAGGTGGTTCCTTGCATTGTGTAACCATACTTTGGGTTGTTCTTTCCTAGGTGCATAACTTTGCAGTAGTCCATATTAAATTTCATCTGTCATTTGGACCTCTAGTCTTCCAATTTTCAAGGTCCTCTTGTAATTTTTCACAATCTTTTTGCATTGTAACAACTTTGAATAATTTTGTGTCATCTGCAAATTTGATCATCTCACTCGTTATTACTATTTCCAGATCACTTATGAATATGTTAAAAACCAGATGGCCCAGCACAGATCCCTGGGGTACTCCACTATTCACCTTTCTCCATTGAGAAAATTGGCCATTTAGCCCTACTCTCTGCTTTCTATCTTTTAATCAGTTCCTGATCCACAATACTATACTGCTTCGAATCCCATGACTTTTTAATTTTGCCAAGAGTCTCTCATGAGGGACTTTGTCAAAGGCTTTCTCAAAATCCACAAACACTATATCAACCGACTGATCTTTGTCTACCTGTTCATTCACATCTTCAAAAAAATATAACAGATTAGTAAGACAAGACTTTCCTTGACTAAATACATGTTGGCTTTTCTCCCATTAAACCATGACTATCTACATTCTGAAGATATATCTGATATTGCTGAAGGACTGAATGGAAAAGTCTGTCTTTTTGCAGATGACACAAAAATTTGCAACAGAGTGGACTCCCCTCAGGGAGTGGATAACATAAGGAAAGATCTACAAAAGCTGGAAGAATGGTCTAATGCTTGGCAGTTAAGATTTAATGTGAAGAAGTGCAATGTCATGCACTTGGGAAGCAGAAAACCAAGGGAAAGGTACACGATAGGGGGTGAGAGGTTGGTGTGCACGGAACAGGAGAAGGACCTTGGTGTGATTATTTCTGAGGATCACAAGGTGGCAAAACAATGCGACAAGGCAGTGACAAAAGCCAGGAGGATGTTGGGTTGCATACAAAGAGAAAGGAAGAGGTACTAATGCGACTGTATAAGTCACTGGTGAGGTCTCACTTGGAATACTGTGTTCAGTTTTGGAGACTATATCTTGCAAAGGATGTAAAAAGACTGGAAACTGTTCAGAGGAAGGCGACCAAAATGATTTGGAGCCTGCGTCAGAAGCCTTATGAGAAGAGACTTGAAGATCTACATATGTACACTCTAGAGTAGAGGAGGGATAGGGGAGATATGATTCAGACCTTTAAATACTTAAAGAGAAATAATGAACAACAAACCTCTTCCAAAGACGGGGAAGCTGTAAAACTAAAGGGCATAACATGAAGCTGCAAGGGGTAAACTGAAAGGCAATGTCAGGAAATACTTTTTCACTGAAAGGGCGGTGGATGCTTGGAATGCCCTCCCGATGGAAGTGGTGGGGGAAAATACAGTGACAGAATTCAAAATGGCATGGGACAGACACAGTGGATCCTTTTGCAGCAACAGGATAAAATCAAAATAAACTTAACTATCTAATTTCTCAACAAACAGGGGTGTCCTACACGGAGCGGTGGGTTCACACCTAAACAAAGACATGGGGAGGGGTGGCCTGCACGGAGCGGCAGGTGCACCTACTCTTGCCATCTTACTGGGCAGACTAGATGGACCATACTGGTCTTTATCTGCCATCATTTACTATGTTACTATGTTACATGATCAGTAATTTTGTTTTTTTATAATGGTTTCTACCATTTTGCCTGGTACTGATGTCAGGATCATCGGTCTGTAGTTCTCTGTATCACCCTTTTTAAAAATTGGAGTTACATTGGTCACTCTCCAATCCTCAGGTACTACAGATGATTTTAATGATAGTTCACAGATTACTCTCAGTAGGTCTGCAATCTCATAACTCCTATTTCCAGATCACTTATGAACATTAAACAGAGCAGTCCTGCTGTCATCTAATTTTTCTTGAAATTTACATTAGCAGAGTTGCCAAGTTATTGAGTTTCAGGAGTGAGATTTTAGGCCAGTCCTGGATTTGACAGTCTCATCCTGGTGCATTATGGGATCTCCAGCACTGAGCCCAATGGGTAAAATCAGGGACTAAGAATACCATACTGCTTTGCAAAGCAAATTTAAAACCAGAACAGGGAATAAATATCATTCCTGGAACTGGGCAACTTGTTGCAGTAGAGCATAACAGCCCTTGCTGCAGAGCTGCCAAGTTCTCCCAGGTCCAGGAGGCAGAATTTGAGCCATTTCTAGATTTCTGACAACCCTATCCTGATGCATTATGGGAATACTCATGCATTTTTTTAAATATATATTTCCCTTAAAGAGTTATCCTAGCCCACTGTTTGTTCGGTTTGTCCATTTTGAGCAGCTTGCAAACTCTGTAGAGCAGGGACTGTTTCTTAGGTGTGCAGAGTTGCCAAGTCACCCAGTTCCAGGAGTGAGATTTTAAGCCAGTCCAAGATTTCTGACAATCTCATCCTGATGCACTGTGAGACCTGCAGTATGAATTCCAATGGGTAAAAATCAAATCTGATACCGCAAATAGCAACAAATTTCACTTCTGGAACTGGGCAACAATACTGCCTATGCCTAGTCCAATGTCAGAATCAGGGATTATAAGTAACACAATACCTCTTAGGCTTTAAGTTCAAAACCAGGACTTGCCAAAAAGTCTGTCTCTTAGAACTGGGTAATTTGGCAGCTGTAGTGCTGCCTGTAATAAAATATTGCTAAAGGGAAAAATGAATCTATGTAAATCTTATAAACCTTTTAAAACAACCCCCCTCCCCTCCCCACCCCACCCCACCCCACCCCGAATTCTCAATAGGTTCAAACTGTGCTTTCTGCTTTCCCCTTCCTTCTCCTATAGCTTTGGTGTTGAGGTTAGAGAACTGCCAGCAACAGGCATCAATTGGAGCTGGAGGGTGCTAGGACCGCTCGGCTACCCGCCTGGTCCTGAGTACTTCTGACTTCGGACGGGAGGTGGGGGGCAGTCAGTTACGTTGAGAAGCCTTTGCTACCGTTTATTTCCATTCACCCTCCATAGAGACAGAGAGAGCGATACAGATTGTGTGGACGTATATACATCAAGGACTAACTAGTATCCTTTGGCAATTATCGCGGCACACTCCAAGCAAAGGAGGGCTAGGAAAGGGAAAAACAGGGACGATCAGAGGAGGGACCAGAATGCATACACATACCATTGGGTAGAGAGGAAAAGCGAAGTTAAAAGTGCAAGAGGAGCTGGAAGCGAGTTCCTGTCAGTGCGGAGAAGGTGCATGCAACCTCCTGGGCTTTAACCGCCTGTCGGTACCGCTAAGTTTGGAAGGAGCCGGTGGTGCCGTGGACTGCTGCTGCTGCTGCTGCGTTGCCTGCAGGAGGGACAAGTTCTCGTGCTCAGTGCCGCGTGGACTATGGGCTGCAAGAGGCTCTCCGGAGGGGATCTACTCTGCCTCCTCGTTCTCTTGCTGGGATTTTTCATGCCTTCCTGCAGGACTCGACTGTACACGAACCACTGGGCTGTGAGAATAACGGGGGGCAGCCAGGAAGCCAACAGGATAGCTAGCAAATACGACTACATCAACATGGGACAGGTAATGACCCCCCCCCCCCCAACCTTTAGTTAAATATCTGACCAAAACAAGCGTGAGCGATCGCACATGCTGACTGAATCTGCTGCTGTTTGCTGGGGGGCGCCTGTGCAGCACAGGTAGGTTCTTAATGCTTAAAGTGATCGGAAAGGGGATTTCTTCTGCATTTTAGTGAGTTGTGGCTGTTTAATGTCCGTTATGCAGTTTCTCGCGGGCCATGATAATCTCCTGCTTTGCAAAAGTAGGGCAAAGTTCCAACAGTTTTCCCCCAGTTAAACCAGCTTGATTGATTTATTTTTTTTCCATTTGGTTACAAATAGGAAATCACTAATCGGGCTCCCTGAGTGGACATGCTAGCGTTTCATCCGCAAACGGGCGTGTGGAAAAGTTCAGTGGCCCCGGGGTAGTGGATATCCAGGACTGTGAGAGAGTGAAGGTATCAAACCTGACAGAGGCACGGCAGCCCTCTCTTGCACTCTGGACAAATTTAAACCAGTGAAAGGATCAAACAGACTGAGAAATAAAACATCTGTTAGGGTGACTGGCAAGCTACACCGCTTTTTTTCCTCTCAGGTTACTATAACTCATTTTGGTGGTAGGATTGAAAGGCATCCTGTTAGCTTGGATCCTTTGGGGGACAGAGATAAAAACCGGATCCGGGGAGCCCAAGTAACTAGGAATTGGCTTAGACCCCGGCGGTGGAGGAAGCTCTGCCGGCCGGTGGGTTTCCCTCACCCAATCTTTAATAGGCAGTGAGAAGTGAGACTGGACCCCAGTTGTGTCCCCCCTTCCCGAAGAAGAGAGGGAGCGTGGACGCCTTAGAGGGCAGGACGTATCTTGTCTGTGAGCCAGGATCCACGGACATGACAACAAACGGAGCTCGATGTTTGGCCACAAATCGGAATCGAAATTAATAGCTTAAAACTATGTTAGAAAAAAAAAAGCCACATGAATGGGAAGAATGCTTTTGGAAACAGTGGTGTGCACCTTTCTAGCCTTGTTTTCTGTGCGCTGGTGGCACAGTGGTGTGAACTTTGGCATTTCTCTCTGAAACCTCGTGCGCAGGCTGACGGGGCAGGAGGCTGAAGACGAGCATTAGCCTAGCTGCAGCCCGGCGCCCCCTGTGCGCGGGGAGGGGGAGGAGGTGCGGGGTCCCCCCTTCGTCTTGGACGCTTCCATTTGTGCGCTCTGACTTTTGGGTGTATTCAGGAGGGGAACAGCCCTTGCGCTGCTGCTGCTTTCAGCGGGTTTCCCTCGCTTGCGACCTTTCCCGGGTCGCTCGTGACACGGCAGTGTCTAAAGTACACACGCAGTCAGTTACGACCAAGTGCTGCTTAGGGTTTGTTTCAGCACTTCCTTGTAAATGAGCAGCGAAAAGCCCCCCCTGTGCCGGGGAACTGGAGTTTGACTTTAGTTTCGGGGCGAAGTCTAAGAGGCGAGTTCCAGGAAGCAGAGGACTGAGAGCTGACAGGGAGAAGTCGCGCTGTAGCACTGCGCGTTTTTCATTATTCAGCAGAACGGATGCCTGACGACGTTCCCGCGTCAGTTTATTAGTTGCCTTCAATAAAAACAAAACAAAACAATAAAACAAATAGTGAACATTACTTAATCGTTTCTGATGAAAGAAGATATAATAAAGAATGTAATTACAAGGCTATTCAAATCTACAGAGCAAAGTACAACGGGATGAGAGATTCATCCTTTGCACTGTTTAACTTGTACAGTTTCTAGGCTGAGTGGCTATGATTTCATTATGCATAGCTATCTTTTTTTTAATACAAACGTATTGCTAAAGCTTTTGTTGCAGTTAGGGTAACTTGCCGAACCCTGATAGGTTTAACTGTGCTGTTAACAGGAGTCGAGGTGTGTGTGTGTGTTTTATCATTGTGTTCTATTTTAAGTACAATTTTTTTCATGAGTATCTTTCATGCTGTTAGTATGATTGCAATGACAGGGACAGGAACTGGGAAGCGGTATTATAGTTCATAATCACCTCAGCGGGAGTGACGATTCAGAAGTCTAGCAAATAATACATTTGACAGTTTGCTTATGGGGGCATTTACAGGGCATGAGTACTATGGGCAGCTTAGGTAAATATCTCTGTGTATATGTGTGTGTGAAATTTTGAGTTGGCTTTCAGGTCATCTGCTGCCTCAGAATGGCATGAAATGCTATTTTTTGTTTCTGAATATTTAGGTAAACAGTATTAATATGGGCGTGTTTCTTTCTCATTACACATTGGGCTTCCCAAACCTGCCCTAGAGACCTCCATAGCTAGTGAGGTTGCAGGATACGCATCATGAGTATGCGTGAGATGAATTCATATGCACTAGTTCTCCAATGTATGTAAATTGATGTCATCCACATTCCTCGTGGATACCCCGAAAACCTGACTACTTGTGCAGTCCCATCTAGAACAAGTTTAGGAAGCCCTGACACATATGCTGAATAGAAAAGGTTCATATTGAATTTTCTGGTTTAGTTTTTCTTTCCTGTTGTCACCTCAGGTTAATCTGAACCCATTTGAAGTGGTTCACTTGTCATTTCTTGGATATTTCCATTATTGAGAGGTGGGATACTAGAAACGGTGGCAGGAGACCACCCTGCACTCTCTTAGCCTTCACCCGTGCCCATCATAGTGATCTCTGGTGGCTGAAGGGGGTGGTATGGGTTCTGTTCTTTCGTGCTCTTTATTGGAATGCCAGTACGCTTTCCAGAGGACGCTGGATGTTACTTCTGTAGGTGGGGAAAGGAAGGCAGAGCCAGAAAACAAGTAGCTAGCATTATTTCCATAGACAGTGAGAATGGCAGACCTTGGTGGTTTTTATCTTCCATCATGTTCCCTAGTTCTCATTTTCTCTAGTATTGTTACCTCTGAACAGAGATTTATAGCTCTGTGGCTTTGTCTCCAAAAAGAACAAATGAACTGGAATGCACTCTAATTACTTGGGATGTGGGGTTAAAAAGCAATCTTTTTATGCTCTGCATATAATCGTAGGCTCGCTTTTCCCCTTAGAAAAGCTTAGCATACATAATGCTAATTCTCTTAAATCTTTTGCGTCATTTTTGGCATACGTGGCACATTAAAACACCTGAGTTATGAACTTTGCACTTGATTCATACCTTCTAGATAGGGAATAGATGAGACTCCAATATCCTTTGTAGTGTCTAAAAGATATTCATACCCAGAACATAATTTGTGTGCTCACATGATAACTTCAAGATTGTTCTTGTGCTGTAAAACAAAGCTAAGCTGGGGTAGACCATTGAGCATAGAGACATTGCCAGGGCAATTGAAAATACGACAGTCAGTCTGTAACACGATTTGCCATCTGAAAAGGTACCACTGTCACGGATGAAGGAGATAAGCATGTCTGACATGTTTCAGAAGAACTGTTTCCACTTTGGAAGTAGTGAAGACACAATCGGGGAAATCTATCCAGGCCAGATCTAGGTAGCAATAAAGTCCTCGAGCCTGCATTCCTCGGAGTTGTGTTGCTCTTTCCAGAGAAGCACAGACCAAACGTCTGGGGAGAAACCTTTGACTGACCAGATGAGGCTTCCTGCATGGAAGAGAGTATTTGCCTAGGGAGCCCAGTTGAATCAGCTGAGGTAAATAGTATCAAGCTAGGCACAATATACTAGGAAAATGCATTGCTATTCATGATGAATATAATGGAGGGTGGAGTTGATGGGTGCCACTAACAGCTGGGAGATGGGATACAGCCAGACCCAAACTATATGCTGCTATTAAGAGCCCTGACTATGTTGTAATTCTAATCCTGTCTGTATTAGATTTGGGCACAATATTCAGCAGGAGCAGGGCCATACCAAGGGCTGTGTGAGCAGTGCAGCCGCACAGGGCACAAGTACAGAAGGGGGCGCTGATATCATCACTGAGCTTCCAGGAAGCTCAAAAATAAGGAATTACTGCACGTAGCTGGAGCGGAGGGTGTTCCAGATGTTAGTTGTACAGGGTGCATTTCTAGCTTGGTACATTCCTGGCAGGAGATATGCAGATGTGCGAAGTGACCCATCCGAGGATGGCTAGTCAGTGAAGCATATTGTTGTAGGCAAAATTTAAGCACACCAGCTGAATAAAACATGGCTTGAAAGTGAGAAAACACTCAAAAGTGATATCCTGAAACTCTGGGTGGCTTTGAAACAAGAAGAGCGTGCCATGGCTAAAATGCATCTTAATGTTACCAGCCTTTTCCATCTCATCAATAGACAATGCTACTAGCCTATGTCATATTAAGTCAGTTCCCCCAGAGCAGAGACAAGAGGAGAGTTCATATGAAGCATGACCTAGGCCACACGTTAGCCAGGTTGGCACTACAAAGTGGCTAAAATTCTTCCGAAACCAACTGGGGTCATGACCAGGTGCCATCCAACACAATCATGAAGTCTAGTGAACCAAATGCTTGGCTAACAGCATCACTAGTTTTGATAGTAATTTAGGTTATAAAACTTGGTGGTAAGAGAGGGGTTGGAGGTTTTTAGATGTTGGATTAATAAGTATGGCAACACGTGTGACTTTCCACCCAGGATGGCAGAGTATCACAGAGGGAGACAAAAACAGACTTGAATAATATTATATCGAGCTTCCTTGATAGCTAGGGTGTAGCCTTAGATGCAATTGGAGAGAAATTAGGGATGTTCACGCGTAAAAAAAATGTCAGTTCATTTTTTGGAATTTTCAGAAATGTTCTTGTTTTTTCAGGTGTTTCTTTAATTCTTTTCACACATTGGGCTCAATAAAAAAAATCTAATCTAATCCAAGCAAGTTGATCTAATGGATGTTAATTCATAGGTTAGTGTATGTTAAATGGATTTTGCACCCACTAAATTTTTAAGATGCACAAATGAACTGAGTGGAGGAGTAGCCTAGTGGTTAAAGCAACTGCCCAGTACCCAAAAGATCAAGGATTTGATTCCCATTGGTGCTCCTTGTGACCTTGGGCAAGTCGCTTAACCCTCCATTGCCTCAGAAGAAAAGGCCTGATGATCTACTTCTGGTGTTACATTGTCAAGAAAACCCAGTGGCTGCTGGGTCACCAGGAGTCAGCACTGACTTGACAGCACTAAAAACAAAAGAACTGAGTGTGCACCAACAAATATGTCTCCCTAAGAGGAATGACTGGGAAGACTGGATGAGTCAATTGGTCATTATGGAGGTACGTTTATAAAGGGGGTGCCGAGTTTAAATGGTAGAGTATGTGTCATTTATGTGCGTATGTGGCCTCTTAAAATACCGACCAGTCTAAAGGTGCACATATTCATATGACAGCATGCACTTCACTCACGGGCGTGCACATGGGCAGAACACACAAATACACACACAGACTATAAAGTACTATAACTTATGTATGCACTGGAAAATGATAGATGGGGGCATTTACACCAGCTCCAGGATTGGTGTAATTATCCTTGCCTTAGCTTAAGACATGATCTCTGCCTCTTATGCTAGTATTTTGTAAAGACAAGCAGGCGCCTGTGCATCCCCAAATTAAAACTGCACAGCCCCCGCTCCTCTCATGTAATCATAACGCTAATCAACTCCTTTGATCCCTCTCACAACACAGGCACTAGAGAATAACAATACAGTTTAAGGGGTTAAGAGTCAAAATCCCTTATCTGGATAATCTCTGTGGTGATCCGGATGAGGGCCCTCGGCCAGATATTCAGTGGCGGTGTGCAGATAATGCATCACTGACTGCCTCGGTGTATTGCAGAGCCTGGTTGATATTTGCTGAATATCTGATGGATTCTTGAACACCACGGCTGACTGCATGGTGTTTTAGATATCCAGAGCTTTGGAAACTGGCCCATAAAAACCATCCTCCTCCAACCCCAACCCCCAGCTCTACCGGTTTCTAAATAACCACCAAGGCATAAATTCCCATTAAATACTTGTGGCAAAACGCTAAGTCTTTTACAGTTTACAAAACAATGTTCTCCATCCACACAGCCTGTTCTGGTTCTTTTAATCTTATTAGAGTACTGCAAAAGAAGCTGCTCTTGCTTACAGCATTCATAACAGACTTTCTAAACATTGTTTTCCACAACATAAAATTAGCAGACTTCTGTCTAAAGTAGAGATGAGCACAATTTTGTTTCTACAAGCAAACAGGTTAAAACTGGTAGAAACTGTTTAAATCCAGAATGTGAACAGGGTTTATGTCCATTGCTTTGGATAGTTTTGAAATATGAAAATCTCAGTCTTTTGCCCTTTTAAGTTGTACATTCTGGGTCATGGATTTCAGTGTCTGTTTTAACTTACGTTGAACTTTCACTCCACATATATACATCTTATCAACTCATAAATTCCAGTAAGCAGACTCGACGGAGAACATTTTCACAAATGCTAAAACATCGTCCCTTCTCCTCCCAGGAGAATTTTTTTTTATTTTCTGGAGGAGGTGATGGATTTCATGAAAACACATATTGTACTCTATCTAAACTATAAACTTAAAGAAACCTCAGGGGCTAATGTGTTATTTGCCGATCTGGTCAACTTAAGCAGTCAAAACTGCATGAAATTGACAGAAATAAAGGTTAATAATTAAAATAAGGCAATAACCTTTATTTTTATTGGACTAACTTTATACATTTTTGACTAGCTTTTGTGAGGTAAACCCTTTCTCTGGGAAGGAAAGAATTATCATTATGGCGCTACACTTTACAGAAATGAGAGTGCACCCTGAATGAGCAAAAGCTGGCAGTACTAGAAAATGAAGGTAAATTGGGGGAAAAACCATTCCCGTGATAGTGTGATGGGAAGCTTTTGCCCAATAGTAATGGGAAGGAGTATGCACAAGTTCAGACGTGGAAGAAACAGATGAAGATGGTGGGTTGTCTTGTAGGGAAAACAAAGGAGCGAGGAGTGGATTTTGGGGAGTATTTTAGCAAGAAAAAGCTGATCCTGCATTTATCTGGAGAAAGCAAGTAGGAGCGAAAGGACAGTGCTTCCTCATGTCATCTAAATTCATTTCTCTTTACAGTATTGAGTCAGTTTTATGCTACTGACAAATTTTCCAGTTGGTGATTAAAATTAATCTTTTTTTTGTTTTGTTTGTTTTTTTACCACCTCCCCTCAGCATTGCTAAGGAGGAAGTATCTTCTATCTAAAAATCTTTTATGATGTAAAATATGTAATGTTAAACAGTTGCTAGTTATAGGGACCATTTTATTAGAGTCATTGTAGAATTAGATGAGTGTAGTTGAATATATTTGTGTGTGCATACCAATAGTTTGTACTTTTTATTTCTTTTGTGATTTTAAAATTATCATGAGAAACATGATAGTTTTTAATAGGAATTCACAAAGGGCCATGTTTACTAAAGGTTAGCCTATGCTAATTTCTGCACGGCCACAGGACTAAAATGGACCACGCAGCCCTTAACGCAGGCTAAACTTCATAAATATGGCCCTAAGGGGAATGTTTACTAATATCCATGTTGATAGCGTGTGATCAATCTCAGAAATGAGCACAGTGGTGGCACTTGACCCATGCTGGCAAATGGAGGCGTGCCCGGCACGTCTCCATGTTGCTAGTATGGGTAACAGACTGCCTCCTTGCTTATTACCTGTGGTGTGATCAGCACCCTTTGAGGTGGCAGTGAGTGCTATATTGACGGGGAGCACGTGCCAAAAATGCCCATGCTTCCTGCTATGTGGATGCTCTTTCCAGGAGCCGCCCAATCGCTGCTCCAACCTGCGCTATTCAGTTACCGCGAGATTTTCAGCATGGCCACATTTTCAATACGCAGTACTTTTTTTACCACAGCGCACATGCCATGTGCTGAACCTTACACTACCTAGTAGTGCACTTTAGTAAATATGCCCCTAAGTATCACAATCATTTTCTGTTTTATGAAATAAAAACAAATAAAAGCATTATATACTGCAGAATATTTCTGTTTTGTTATTCAAAATGATTTATATGGTCAATTTTGATGTTAAGACGCAGATGGTTTTCTACGAAAATTCAGTATAGCTGATCACACAACCTTTGGGCTGGACATCAACATGTTGGGCCAAAAGTTATGTTAGACGGAAGAGAGCATGGCTGTGCCCGAAGGATAAATGGTGCCGATGTTCAACACTATCTGCTTAACTTTAGAAGAACTTTTTCGGGGTCGTTTACTAACAGCATTAGTGCATGCTGTTAAACCGCATGAAGGAGTTCATTTATTAATCACTTAAGTCTGCTGAAAAGCTGCTTTTAAAGATTGCTGGATACATGTCATCCACTTTAAGTCCTGCTGAATATTGGCCCCATGACATGTAGTTGCTGTGGTGGATGTGATATACCACAGGCTCCTGTCAGAATGTAAGTTTGATAACATGATCACCTATATCTTTTAAAATTCTGCATCTATTTTCGAGTGCCTTCTTTAGATCTTAGTGAGTAAGCTGGTACGATGCTCTGCAGGTCACAGATGTGGAAATATTTGCCTTTTGTTCTGAGTATGAAGAATAGTCCAGTGGGCCATCATATTATGAAAAATTCCTTCATTTGGAGATTTTCTTGTGGCAGAGTCAGTGCATGAAGTTATTAGATGTGGAGAGGATTTATAGCTGAAGCACTGAAAAGCATTTGGTGTGTTAACTATGGAGGCCTTTTGGCTTCAGGTTCAAACAGGTCAACCCTAAACTAGCAGGGTCTGCCACTGGATAGGGCTACTGTTTCTGTCCTTATCCTGTGGTAAAATGGTCGTGATGGTTTGGGAAGAAGTTAAGAAATGACACGCCTCTGTAGCAAAACAGCTTTTACATATCGTGATTTATAAGTGATCAAATTGCAGATGTGTAGTAGTCATCAGTGTAAGTAGATCTGTACCACAGCCTGTAAGAAGTACATGGTTGACAAAGCTAGATTTTTTTTTTAAATTGTACTAGATGAGTATCTGTGGAATAGAAGTTCATAAACGTTTTCATATAAGGGCACATTTTAGGACGTGGCAAGCAGAACTGAGATGGGGAGTCATCACATTCACAACTGTGCCAGTATTTTAAGAATTGACTACTAAATGTGGAACTATTTCTAAAATACACATCTATGTGCAGTGGGAGGAGCCATTTCACAAATATAGATGTGGGAAAAATCGACAGAGGAAACCAGGCAACTCGGATGTGTAAATGCTGGTATTTTCCCAATGACCACCTGTACGTACATACTACTACTACTACTACTACTACTACAAGAATTTGCAAACCACATAATAAATAAGCACACCAGTCAGACACTCACTTTCCCTCTTGTGACATGCCGCCCAAATTGGGCAGAAATCCATCAGCCCTGGAATGACTTTAGTATGCCAACAGCCAAGCACATAGTGGATATTATCAGTACCCTAAACACGACGACATCGCCATCTGATCCTTGTCTGGTGGAATCGATCAAAGATGCTAAGGACCAGCTAGGTCCTCACCTCCACAAAATTGTAAAGGAATCCCTACAACAAGGATACTTACCACAAACACTCAAACATGCAATAATACGGCCTGTCCTCAAGAACTCGAAGCTAAGCACCACTGACCCAAAGTCTTACCGACCCATCTCAAGCTTCCCATTCATATCGAAGATCATCGAAAAAGTAGTACAAAGACAGCTACAAGATCACATTGATCTGCACGCCCCGTTAGACCCTCAACAACATGGCTTCAAGCCACAACACAACATGGAAACCCTACTCACATCCCTCTTTGACAACCTACTGAAGGGCCTAGATAATACAAAAAGTGGATGTCTTCTAGTTTTCATGGATATATCTGCAGCATTCGACACAGTGTCCCACTCCATATTGTTGAATCGCCTTCAAGAGATCGGACTATACAATAACACAATAAAATGGTTTATATCTTATCTAACAAACAGAACACAGCAAGTCAAATGTGACCAAAGAAAATCAACACAGTTCACTATTACTTAAGGCATACCCCAAGGACGTCTCTCTGGAACTCCCTTCCGGATGAATTAAGAGTCATAAACGACATCAAGGATTTTCACAAATCCCTTAAGACTCTTTTCCTTATCGTTCCTCCAGTTTAGTCCTCCACCTCTGAGTTGTGCACCTCCTCCTGCAGCTTGGAGACTGGGCATGTCAAAAAACGTGACATCACTGGATGTAGTCTGCGGGCCTCTCCCATCAGCCCCAGTGTGTCCAGTCTCCATGCAGCAGGAGGATGTAGTGAGCCTTAGGTGCTGGGCTCACTAGTGGAACAGATAAGGAGCATTTGTTTTATGGGTTTTTCTTTCTCTCCTATCATTATATTAATTTTTACTGTTTCTTTAATTTAAAAAAAATAGTCAAATGCAGGACTTGAACCCGCTTCTTTGCTGCCCCTTCATCGCGTGAGCATTTCTGGCAATTTGGGCTGCTCTCCCCTCCTAGATGGGACAGAGGGGAGTTGTTCAGCAGGGCAGAAGGTCTGCCGCCCAGCTCCGGAGCGTCCGGTATCTCACTGAACGGCATAGCTGGAGCCGGGAAGCCCTCTCCATGCTGGGAGCAGCAGCGCGGATAGCAGGGCTGCCGATCGCACCGCCGATCGATAGAACAGCTCAGGGGGCAGAATTCAAACGGAGCGCAGGTGAGTGCCTTGCTAAGCCCAGAGGGGCTGGACGAATGGTGAGCCCGAATTGGGGGCAAAAAGCGGCAGACAGGCCCGGTGCTGTTTGCGCCCATTTTTCCCCCGCATTTTTATGGCTGCGAGGAAACGGCAGGTTTCTCTATAATACCTGTGTTTTCTGCTGAGACAGATGTAGCAAGGATATGTCAAGTTAAATCTTTTAATTTATTTATTTACTTTATTTAATTTCGGCCTAATGAGAAATATTTTTCGATCTAGGATCTATGTTGAAAGAAAAAAAAAAGAGGAAGAGTTAAAGCAGGAAGATCTACTGTGTCTAAGTTAATTTCTTGCATCGCTA
The DNA here is from genome assembly GCA_033557465.1 of Ichthyophis bannanicus. NCBI lineage: Eukaryota > Metazoa > Chordata > Amphibia > Gymnophiona > Ichthyophiidae > Ichthyophis > Ichthyophis bannanicus. The sequence continues at coordinate 650,029,605 of CM066032.1, forward strand.
AGCTAAGAGCTCATACCATCTTGACTAGGGAATGTTTAATTTAATTGTGGGCCTTGGGGGGAATGAGAACCGGCGGAGACAGAGCCTCTTCTCCCCCCTCTCTCCGGTCAGCCCGAATGATTGTGCTGATCTCTCTTCCAGCATTGTTTGGAGGGGAGTTCGGCAACACAGAAGCCGGCAAGCAGAGCAGCGCAGGTCCCAACCAGGTGGGCACTACCGCTCGCTGCTGGGACCTCTTTAGCGGCCTCTTCCCGGGGGACAGTCATCTCCGCTGAGGCGGCCTGCTCCCGGCGGCAGGTGGCACTGTGGAGCAACACGTAATTACCAGGAGGCTGCTTGGACGGCTGGTCGGCAGGAGGTGCCTACTCGGCGCAGCGTATGACAGTAGGGGCGTTCTGGGCACGATTTGAAGTGTGGCGGCATCAGTGGAGCCGCTGAGGGGTGCGAGCCGCGTTCCTGTGTTTTTCCTTTCTCCGGCAGTGTGTTGGTGGCGTTCTCCCGCCCTTTTGTCCCGGGCTTGGAAAGATAGTGGTGTCAGGGGAATATAAGCTAATTCGTGATATTGTGGGGATTTTCTCACTTTTTAATCTTGGGTTTATAGCAGATATCTGGTGTTAGGCTAATGTATATCAGCAATCATAAGATCAGGTATGTTGGCGGAATTGTATGAGGCAAGCAGTGGCGCTAGGGTTACATGAGGGCCCAAGATCAAGTTAGGTAGCTGCGGCGGATCTCAGGCTAGCATTGGGTTAGCAGGACTTTGTTCTATGGGCATAGCTGGTCCGAGTCTGCACAGGTCTGCTTATCCTCTGACTAGATCGAAGTGGTTTCTTTGGATCTCCAATAGAATCAGTTACGCCGTTCTTCGTTCTCCCAAATAAAATGGGAATAAAATGAAAATAAAAAAACAAATTCATGGCTTTCCACTACCTTTTAGGATGGTCTAAAAGTGTTATTTCCCTGTGTTTAATGTAACAATTTACGCCTCTCACGGGGGAGATCCAAGAAAAATTCTTTGTAGTTATGGGACATCACCACACGTTTTGGAAAGGCTGTCCAAGGGCAATCTGAGATATACAGCTAGAACGTGGGAATAGTGAGCAGGTACATCCAAGTCCTGGCACGATTTCTCAGAGGACCACATGCGCGAGGTAGGTCTCTTTATAGACATTGCCAGGATAGTATTTTAGAAGGGAAATGTCTTACAGCCTAATGGTTGGAGTAGTGGCTTGGGGGCCAGGATGACCAGGGGGCTGATCCTGGTTCCGTTTCGCTGATAGTAGGCTAATCCCGCCGGCGATCTCAGCAGCGTACATTGCAGAAAAAGAAAATGTGATGACGAATTCTCTAAGCATGGTCCAGGTGGATGCAGGAGAATGGGAGTTGCATCCGGACGTGTTTGTGCAACTAGTCCACAGATGGGGTCCGCCGCTCATGGATCTTATGGCAACCTTTCAGTCAGCAAAGTGAGTTGATTCTTCAGCGGACAAAGAGAGGAGGGGATCGACGCGCTGCTGCATTGTTGGCCATCGTCAGGTCTCCTCTATGTATTTCCTCCATGGGCGCTCATCAGCCGGGTGGTCCAGCGTATCGAGGCTCTTCAGGGGAGAGTGTTACTGGTGGATCTGGACTGGCCAAGACCATCATGGTATGCCGCTATCATTCGGCTGCTCGATGACGAGCCTTGGAGATTGCCGACGTCAGAGAATTGGGTACTACAAGGTCCTCTACGGAGGTCTCAGGTGGATCGGCTCTCGCCTATGGCTTGGCTGTTGAAAGGACAAGTTTTAAAGAAGAACGGCTACTCGGGAGCAGTCATTGTGACCTTGCTTCGAGCTAGGAAGCAGTCTACATCGCTGACGTATGTTCGTATATGGCGAATTTTTGAGGATTGGTGCTCGCAGAGGCAAGTGCGCGCGGCTACAGGTTCCGTACCTGTGGTTTTAAGTTTTCTACAAGAGGAATTTGATAAGGGACTGGCAGCCAGGTCCTTAAGAGTGCAGTTGGCAGCCACTTCCTGCTGTAGAGGCAAAGTTCAAGGAGTAGACCTAGGGGCGCATGCAGATGTTTTGCGTTTGCTTAAAGCAGTGGCCAGGCTACGACCCCCTCGTAGAGTGGGGGTTCCGCCATGGGATCTCGATTTGGCATTAGGGTTTTAGCCAAGGAGCCTTTTGAGCCGCTGCACAAGGTGTCGGTCAGAGATTTAACCCTAAAGTCGTCTTTTTGGTAGCCATCTATTCGGCGAGGCGAATTTCGGAATTGCAGGCGTTGTCACATAAAGAACCGTTCTTGTCTTTTCCAGAGAAAAGGTGGTGTTACATCCATTTCTCTCCTTTTTGTCCAAAGTAGTTTCCCTGTTTCAGCTTAATCAGTCGGTCTCTCTTTCGGTGCTTGGCTCGCTGGAAGGAGATACAGCGGATGGGGGTTACGCCGCTTGGATGTCAACCGTGTGTTACAGCAGTGTTTGAATATATCAGAGTCCTTTCGCGACTCAGTTTGCCTGTTTGTCTTTTTCGGAGGTTCCCGTAAAGGAGAAGCGGCAGTGAAGGCCTCCATTTTTAGATGGATTAGAGAGGCGATTGCTTCAGTATATTTTCTGTGTGGCAGAGCGGTGTCAACAGGATTACGGGCTCATTCTACCAGGGCTCAGGCAACTTCCTGGGCAGAGTACAGTTTAGTACCGCCTGGTGAGATTTGTAGAGGGGCCACTTGGTCGTCTCGTCATACTTTCGGTAAACTCTACCGCCTGGATGTTTTGGCAGCGAATGATGCAGTGTTTGGATCAATGGTATTACAGGCCGGCTGGAAAGGTCCCTCCCAATGATTACTACTCTGTTACAGAGGTGGAGGACTAAACTGGAGGAACGATAAGGAAATGGAAATTACACTTACCTGGTAATTGTTGTTACTTGAGTAACTCCAGTTTAGTCCTCATTCCCGCCCGGGAGGGTGTAGTTGGCAGTGAAGATGCAGTGGGGACACATGTATGATTACCGGTAGGTATGTTTTTTGCTGTTACTTGCTGTTATCTATTATTAGGTATAACGACATAGATAAGGAAGCGATACACCCCCCCCCCAAATCCCCCCCCCCCGAAAAGTACTTTTTTTTTTCTGGAGGGAAATTACATGATATATAGTTGGTTGATATCAGTACACTTTTTCTAACGTTAAAATGAATTGACTAGCTACTTATTTGTTGTTCCTTTGAGTCTGCTTTGTCAATAGTTCACTGGGGCTGATGGGAGAGGCCCGCAGACTACATCCAGTGATGTCACGTTTTTTGACATGCCCAGTCTCCAAGCTGCAGGAGGAGGTGCACAACCCAGAGGTGGAGGACTAAACTGGAGTTACTCAAGGAACACCAATTACCAGGTAAGTGTAATTTCCATTTATTCACAGAAGTATATAATATAATAACTTAAAGAGCCCTTGCTCCACCGACATGTATGAAAGATTGAAGTAACCAATGTCTATATGTATGTCTTGTCACTCCTCCCCTTTTGTTCTATGTAAACCCACAATTGTGTTGTTAACCACTTTGATTGAAGGATAAAGTGGTATACAAATCTATTTAAATAAATAAATAAATTTGTATAGCACTACAAGGTATATGCAGCGTTGTACATATAGATGTAAGACACAGTCCCTGCGTATCGGAGCTTATAATCTAATCAAGACAAACCATATCACTAAACTGGGGATTAGAGTATGGTAAGATATATATATAGGTAGTGGACAAGACAGTGAGGAGTATCAGGATCCAAAAGCTGCCTCAAAGAGGTGGGTTTTTAGTCTGGGCTAGAGAAGGAGTCCGATGCACAGACTCGGGTAGTTTGTTCCAGGCATATGGAGCAGCAAGATGGAATGAATGAAGTCTGGAGTTGTCAGGGACAGAGGGGCACAGATAAAAGGGATCCGCCAGAGAAGCTGAGTTCCCGAGAAGGGGTGGAGTGAGATAAGAGAGAAAAGGTAGCAAGGAGCTGCAGAATTAATGCACTTGTAGGAGAAGTTTGAACTGGATGCAGAAAATGATAGGGAGCCAGTGAAGAGACTTGAGAAGAGGGGTTACATGAGCATAGTGATACTGGCAGAAGATAAGCCGTGCAGCTGAGTTCTGAACAGATTGAAGGGGAGAGATGATTTAGAAGGAGACCAGCGAGGAGCAGGTTACAATAGTCAAGGTGGGAAATAACTAGTCAGTGGATAAGGGTCTTAGTAGTATGAATTGAGAGGAAGGGTTGGATTTTGCTGATGTTATAGAGAAAGAAGAGGCAGCTTTTAGCTATTTGATGTGCACAGAGAGCGAGTAGAGCCAAAGATGTCCCCAAGATTGCGAGCTGAGAAGAAAACAGGGAAGAGTGTATTGCCATCCACAGAAATAGAGAAGGGGGAAGGCAGGTTTAAGGGGAAAGATAAGGAGCTCATATTTGGCCATGTTTGGTTTCAGACAGTGGTGAGACATCCAGGCAGCAATGTTGGATAAGCAGGCAGAGATCTGGAACTGGATTCCTGGAGAGATTTCATGCACAAAGAGAGATCTGAGGGTCATCAGCATAAAGATGGTACTGAAAACCATGGGAGGAAATAAGTGCACCAAGGGACTGAGCGTAGAGAGAAAAGGAGAGGCCCCAAGACAAGAGAGGTCCCAAGACAGAGCCCTGAGGTACATCAAATAAAAACGGGATGGCAGTAGAGGAGGATCCACCAGAACATACTTGTAATGGGAGAGAGAAGAAGAAAACCAGGACAGAACAGAGCCCCTAAATCCAAGCAAGGACAGGGTATTGAAGAGTAGGTGGTGATCAACAGTGTCAAAGGCAGCAGAAAGGTCAAGAAGGATGAGGATCAAGTAAAGGCCCTTGGATATGGTGAGGAACAAGTCACTGTCGGACATTGGCAAGAGTTGTTTCTGTGGAATGTAGAGGACAGAAGCCAGACTTCAGTGGATTCAGAAGGGCTTGAGAGGAAAGAAAGTCAAGACAGCGGCGGTGAACTGCTTGTTCTAGTAGTTTTGATGCAAAGGGGAGAGAGAGAGAGAGATAGACCGATAGCTTGAAGGACAGGTAGAATCCAGTGAGGGCTTTTTGAGGAGAGGTGTGACCAGAGCATGTTTGAAGGCCACAGAAACAGTTGCAATAGAAGGCGATATGTTAAGGATATGATAGATGGAATGGATGACGACGGAAGAGAGAGAGAGAGCTTAGAAAACAAGTGGGAGTGAGATCAGAGGAGCAGGTAGTCAATTTGGAGGAGGAGAGAAGATTTGTAATTTCCTCCTCTATGATTTCAGAGGATGAAGGAAGGATTTGGATTGAAATGGAGGAGAGGGAGGTGAACCTGTGGAGAATTCAAAGCTAATTGTTTGGACTTTGTTATGGAAATAATCAGCCAAGGACTGGGCAGAAACTGAAGGAGGGATTTGGGGAGGAGGGACCTTGAGGAGAGAGTTGAGTGTAGCAAAGAGATGGCGAGGGTCAGAGGCAAGTGAGTTAGCAAGAGCTTTAGCTGACTGAAAAGAGACTAACATGAATTTGAAACGTAGGTAGTCAGCAAGGGTACGTGATTTAAGCCAAAGACCCTCAAATGAACAATAACCGCCAAAGGCTACCGCAGTTTAGTAGACATGCCCCATAATTTCAACAAAGGAAGTAACATAGTAATGATCCATGTCAGCATCTTAAAAAGATATGCTGGTCATTTCATTTTGTATGGTTTTTATATATTTTATTTTATACTCTGCTGGATTGCTTTAGGGTTGTAAACATATTTTAATTTTAATAAAGATAAATATTTACATTTTAAGGCACAGGCAAAGCTAGTGATAATGTGTCATCATGTAAAGTGATTACGTGGAGGAAGATGACAAAGAGAAGAATTCTAAGGAATCTGAAAGTAGAGAATTTGGAGAACTGTTTACTAGCCCATTGCATGTTTGTTTATATATGATACAGATGCATCTTAATCTCAATGTAGATAGATTATGGATGAGTTCACCCAGTTTAAGCAAGAAAAACGAATTATCTCAGTATTTATGACATAATTATTAAGGCTGAATCATTCCATCCTCCGGCATCAGGCCCAATTTTTTAAAATTAAGTAAGGGATGATTATTTTTTAAAATCCAGAAACAAGTCAAGTGGGATTCTGTTAGCATTCATTACCCAGTAACGAAACCTCCCCAAATATGAATTAATTCTTTAATTTTTATGTAGTCATGTGTCCATCCATTTATCTCATGCCATATCATTGTTTAAATTTAGATTGAGGGAGAGCACCTTTATGTAGCTAGTTACCTTCTTTCTGCACATAAAGAAATTCTGCATGTGCCTTCCCTCCTCCTGGTGTGCCTAAAAATTATTTTAAGGATTTGGAACTTTGGAATTTAAATTATACCAGTGGATCTCAACCCAGTCCTCTGGGACCCCCAGGCCAGTCACGTTTTCAGGATATCCACAATGAATATGCACGAGAGAGATCTGCATACAATGGAAGCAGTGCATGCAGATCTATCTCATGCATATTCATTGTGGATACCCAGAAAACCCGACTGGACTGGGGGTCCCAGAGGACTGGGTTGAAAACCACTGGTTTAGACCATTAGAATGTTCTGTGATCTTCACTTTCAATTTTGTTTTGTTATAGTTTTTCATATAGATGGCACCATGCGGACATTTTCCCATTTTACCCTGACTCTCACAGCGTATGAATCATAGTATATATTTTTTTATCATTTCTGGGTTGATAGAATTCCGTACCTATATACATTCATTACTGCAGTGATAGCATCTGACTTTCTTTCCCTCTTTAACCTGAACTGTGCTTTTTGGTGAGGTTTACTTTATCACTATTCTTAGGGCCCTTCTTGTGTACCAAAGCAGGGGGAATTCATTGGGCGGTTAGCTTAGTATCTTTTTAAAATGTTGTCACTCTTCTGGGTTGTTGATTTAATGGCACTTCAATGATAAATGACCTATCCAAATGATCTCACAACATTAGAGCGATATCGCCAAAGATAACCTTGAGAGGACCTTTGCATATCATGGGGGTGATTTTATGAAATTGTTTTTTCCTGTGGGTAAACCCTGTTTTACCTATAGAAGAGGGTTTTATAAAATAATCTAACCTTACATGTGTGTAAAAATGTATGTGGTGCTTAGTAGACATGCACTCTTATACAGCCCTTATGTAGGCATGTTTTGGTGGAGCTCTGAAGTATGCATGTGCTTTGTAAAATATTCACACACGCCCATAACTTTACCTTCTTACCTTTTACACCTACTCCCAAGCAGGTGCAAATGTACACCAGGTGCATTTTAACTATGCTTTTTATGCATTAAGTGCCACTGCAACCATAAAAATAAAAGGGTTCTGGGCATTTAATTCTCTTTGGCTTTATTAATGCACTTAAATTCTTTAGTAAACATACCCCATGGGTGCCTATGGGTCTTTATAAAGTAGCCTCAAAATAAGCACCTACTTGCACTTCCTCCCTGGACAACCTTAAAATTACCCTCCACAAGCTGATGGTTCTTGCTGAAGCCATGAGGCAGCCACCTATGCAAACTCTGCTGAATTGCACATAATTAACGTAGGGGTCCTGTTTTCTAAGTGCTCCTAATCAGTTAAGGTGTGTTTACAGTGTGGCAACTGACTGTGGTGAACTCTTAACACATGGTCATACCGGTTACCAGCAGCTAAAACTCATGTTAACTGCACTTGTGTGGCAATGTGGAGAGTAAGCAGATTAGAGGCATACTGTGGGTATGGAGAACACAGCGCAGAAGCTTTTTTGAAACGGTAATTGTTTTTAAGAGTAACATATCAAATAGTGCTTGAGTGTGAATGCAGGTTGGTTGAGCATGCTGTCCCTGAGACCAGAGGTGAAGAGGAGCTAAAGTTGGATTTTTTTTTAGATGATGTGTTTTCGTTGGGGGGACTCCCATCATTGAACTGATGATCACAGCCAAAAACATATACAGCTGTGGTCAACATTATTGGCACACATGCATTTTAGGTGTAGAATATCTTGAGAAATAATTGGAAATATTCCAACTATATGTCATCACAATATTTTAATAGTATGTTCATAGGTATACAACAAAAAAAGATGTCTAACTTAGACGTAGTACTTTCTGAGAAAAAATTATGACCTGGACAGGATTAATGGCACCCTTCACTAATATTTGGTTGCACAACCATTGGCAGTGATGACAGTCTCCAAACGTTTCTTGTAGCCATCGATAAGTTTCGTACATCTGTCTGCTCATAGTTTCTCTCCCTCTTCAACTGAGATTTGTTCTAGCTCATGAATGTTTCCAGGATTCCTTTTACCAGTGGTGCTGAATCCCAGTCCATATAGTTAAATACCTCCTCTACATCAAAACTGACAAGGAACGAAGGTGCCTGACTCAAACTGACCCATTCCAACAAACTCAAGATTTTGCTGATATTGCATATTGTATGTCAGCCCTACACAAAACCAATTTGATTCACCTGTATCAAATCAGGCTGGCACAGCTCTTCCTCATCTGCCTTATCTTTAGCTAATATTTTAAGGTCAAAATTTTTTTAATAACGATGTAGGGCAACATGAATCAGGTGCACAGGGATCCTTGCCCAGTTTAAGAATCACTGAGATACAAGCCTAGTTTATCTCATATGGAAAGGTACCCCTCTCTAGCCAAAGGGAGACAGACCTTATCCTGCAAGATTTTATAAAACTCGACCCTCTGTAAACACTTGGCTGTTATTATTGGATCACTTAACCATTGCATTTGTTGTAGGGTCACTCGAGGCAGTATCACACACTCCCCAAATAGCGCCTGATCTCTGCACCATCCCTTGCCATCACTGTATGCAGATTCTGGTAAAAGTCACAAAAATTGCACCTGACTCCACATATTTATGACATAATTTCCCTGTAAACCTGTAGTCAGCAAATGACCAACCCTATCCCCATGTTGAAATAACTGAAATCTGTATAACGAGCAGTTTTTTTGCCTTGGTATATAAATGTCTCTTCTCGCCTGTTTTTCTATTTGGAGGAGCCTGGTGCTCAACTCTTTGTGCCTCCAAATCGCATATGGTACAGAGCGATTATTATATTGTCAGACTCAAGGGTGCAGGAGAGGAATATGCAGAAACTGATAAGGATAAAGCAGAATTGCTTAACACATATTTCTGTTCTGTGTACACAGATGAAGGGCCAGGAGCAGAACCTCAGAAAACACCCACAAACAGGAACAGAAATGACGTGGATCTTGAACGATTTTCAGAAGACCGTGTTTGTGAGGAACTAGCTAAACTAAAAGTAGACAAAGCCATGGGTCCAGATGGGATACATCCAAGAATACTGAAGGAACTTGGGGACATTCTAGCGGCTGCATTGTCTGACCTTTTCAGTGCTTCTCTGGAGTTGGGAGTGGTGCCAGAGGGAGAGAGGCCTATGTGGTCCCTTTACACAAAAGTGGATGTAAAGATGACATTGACAACTACAGGTCAGTTAGTCTAAACTCTGTGATTAGTAAATTATTGGAAAGGCTACTAAAATAGAGAGTAGTGAGGTTTCTGGAGTTCAGTGGATTGCAGGATCCAAAGTAGCATGGATTCAACAGAGGCAGGTCTTATCAGACAGATCTGATTGATTTTTTTGACTGGGTGACCAGGGAGTTGGATCGAGGGAGAGCCCTAGATATGGTGTATTTAGATTTCAGTAAAGCCTTTGACACCATTCCTCACAGGTGACTTATAAACAAACTGAGCACCCTAGGAATGGACCCTAAAGTTACTGATTGGGTTAGAATTTGGTTGAGTGGGAGGTGACAAAAGGGCGCAGGTAAATGGAGCTCACTCTGTGGAGAAGGAGGTTACCAGTGGTGTACTGCAGGGATCTGTCCTTGGTCTTATTCTTTTTAACATCTTTGTTAATGACATTGTGGAAGTGCTGTCAGGTAAGATTTGCTTGTTTGCAGATGATACCATATGAGAAGAGAATGACAGAGAGGAGTTGAAACAACCCCAAGGATACAGGCAGAGGAAACGGGAAGAATAGGAGCATTATCAACGATGAAGGATGGATTAGGGGAAAAGAACAAGTTCAGTTTGGGCCATGTTCAATTTTAAACAGTGCTGAGACATCCAGGCAGTGATGTTGGATAAACAGGCGGAGATACGTGTCTGGAGAGAAGGAGAAAGGCCAGGTGAAGAGATATAAACGTGAGTCATCCGCATAAAAGTGGCACTGAAAGCCAAGGGATAAGATAAGGGAACCAAGTGATTGTGTATAAAGGGAGAAGAAGACAGGGCCAAGAACAGACCCCTGGGGAACACCAACTGAGAAAGGGATAGCAGAGGAAGAAGTACCTTGAGAACAAATACTAAAGGAGCAATTAGAGAGCTAGGAAGAGAACCAAGACAGGACAGATTCTCTAAAGCCAAGAGAGGATAATGTTGCGAGGAGAAGAGTGGTCAACAGTATCAAAGGCAGCGGAATGGTTGAGAAGAGTAAGAATAGATCTTGCCATGAATAAGCCACTGGAAACCTTGGCAAGAGCCATTTCAGTGGAATGAAGAGAGGGTGGAAGCCAGATTGGAGAGGATCAATGAGGGAATGAGTGGAGAGAAAATCAAGAGTGAGAAAGAATAACATGCTCAATGAGTTTGGAGATAGAAGGGAGATGGGACAATAGCTAGAGGGAGCAGTAGGGTTAAGGGAGGGGTTTTTGAGAAGAAGAGTGATCAAAGCATGCTTATAGGCAGCAGGGAAGGTGGCAGTGGACAGAGAAAGACTGATGATATGAGAAATGGCAGGGATAACTGAGGAGGATATGGAGTTGAGGAGATTAGTGAGAATGGGATCGGAGGAGCAAGTAGTTGGATTAGCAGATGAAAGGAGAATAGAGGTTTCCTCATTAGAGAAAGTAGGAAAGGAAGAGAGGGAAGGGGAGTTTGAGGGAAAAGGTTGAAATAGAAGTGGGGGGAAGAGCAGTAGAAGGAATACCAGGAAATTAGAGGCTAATCTTATTGATTTTATCATGGAAGAAGAAGGTGAGAGCTTGGGCTGTGAGAGAGGAGGAAATGAAGGGGGAGGAGCCTTAAGTAGAGAAGAGATGCGGAGGTTAGAAGCCAAAGAGTCAGTCAGTCATGGATAAAATAATTTTGTTTAGTGAGTGAGATGGCAGAATTAAAAGAAGTGAGCATGAATTTAAAGTGAAGGAAATCAAAATGTGAGTGGGATTTGAGCCAATTGCATCTGGCAGAATGGGCACAGGAGCTTAGATAGCAGACTGTAGAAGAAAACCAGGGAGGAGGTACTCTACGCCTCACAGGGCATGGAATTGGGGGAGCAAAGGTATGGAGAGAGGAGGAGAGAGAAGAATTCTAGGCAGTTACAGCTGCATCGACAGACTTGAAGAACAGTGTAGAAGAAAGAAAAAAGTAGAGACAGCAGATGATAGACAGTGGGTCAATAGCTTGAAGATTTCTAAAAAGATAGGAGGTGATAGGGCGAGAGGGCGGCAGTGAATGGTGAAGAAGGAAGCTCAGGAGGTGGTGGTCAGACAGTGGGAGAATTGAGATAAGGAAATTAGAGGTGAATAATTGAGTGGAAAACAAGGTCAAGGCAGTGACCGAGCCGCTGAGTCAGGGCGGAGGAGAAAAACTGGAGGTTGTAAGAGGACGTAAGGGAAAGAGGTTTTTCTGCGTAGTGGTCCGAGGGGATATCGATGTGAAAATTGAAGTCGCCAAGAATGATAGACAAATGTTCCAAAGGAGGGAGGGAACACATAAGGATTAAACAATTCAACCCACATAGAGGTTCTCCCAATACAGGCTTTGAATCACAGTTTCCCACAGTAATAGTCATGTTTTAAATAATCCAGAATTCTTTTTATTTCTGGCAAATTATTTGAAAAGAGTGAAGAAAAAGCACATTGATAACAATTACTCTTGGCTAATTAATTATACATACTAGATAGCATTTGCATTGCACTTTCATTTTGCTTATTTTCATCTAGAATTAGTGATGCAAATTAAATGCCATTAGTGCATGCTTATTAGCAATTAGGCCCCATAAAATGTAGGAATGTGTATTGGCAATAAAATTTTCAGTTTGTTTTTTCTTGACGTTTTCCTGATTTTCGGTTAGTTTCAAACCATTTTCATAAACCTGGAAGAGGTAATACAGCAATTTGATAAACTAAAGAGTAGTAAATCACCTGGACTGATGAGATTGCAGACCTACTTTTAGTAATCTGCAGACTTTCATTAAAATAATCTGTAGTACCTGAAGACTGGAGAGTAGCCAACGTCACTCCAATTTTTAAAAAGGATTCTGGAGTGATCTGGGAAACTACAAATCGGTGAGCCTGATGTCAGTACCAGGTGAAATGGTAGAAACCATAATAAAGAACAAAATTACTGAACATATAGTCATGTTTTAATGGGACAACACCAACATGGATTTAGCCAAGGAAAGTCTTGTCTCACTAATCTGCTATATTTCTTTGAAGGTGTGAATAAACAGGTAAACAAAGGTTAGCCGGTTGATATTGTGTTATCTGGATTTTTAGAAAGCCTTTGATAATTTCCTAAAGAGTCTTTCATGAGGGACCTTAAGTCATGGGATAGGAGGCAGTGTACTGTTGTGGATTGGGAACTGGTTAAAAGATAAAAAACAGAGGCTAGGGCTAAATGTCCAATTTTCTCAATGGAGAAAGGTGAATAGTGGAGTCCCCAGTGATCTGTGTTGGGCCTACTGCTTTTTAACATATTCATAATTGATCTCGAAATAGGAACCATGAGTGAGGTGATCAAATTTGCAGATGACACAATTTTATATAAAGTTGTTAAAATACAAGAGGCTTGTGAAAAATTACAAGAGAACCTTGAGAAATTGGTAGATTGAGTCTCCAAATGGCAGATGAAATTTAATGTGGACAAATGCAAAGTTGTGCACTTAGGGAAGATCAATGCAAGGTTACACGGTGCAAGGTTCCACATTAGGAATCGCCACTCATGAAAAAGATCTGGGCATCATCGTGGATGATATGTTGAAACCCTCTGCCTAGTGTGCAGCAGCAGCCAAGAAACCAAATAGAATTCTAGGAATCATAAGGAAAGGAATGGAGAATAAAACCAAAGATATTATAATGCCTCTGTATTGCTCCATGGTGCATCCGCACCCTGAATATTGTGTGCAATTCTGGTCTAGGGTTGCCAACTGGCTCCAGATGCGCCCGACAGGCTTGATCCAGTCCTGGGTTTACTCCATTGCATGCAGGGACATGTAGTTCTGATTTCTCCATTGCATTCCATAAGAAAAGCAAGACTACAAGTCCCTGCATGCAATAGGGTAAACGCAGGACTGGATCAAGCCTGTCGGGCGCATCTGGAGCCAGTTGGCAACCCTATTCTGGTCACCATATCCTAAAAAGGATATAGCAAAATTAGAAAAAGTACAGAGAAGAGTGACAAAAATGATAAAGGGGTTGGAAAGATACCTCTATGAGAAAAGACTTAAAAAGTTAGGACTGTCTTGGAAAAGAGACTGATGAAGGGGGATGTGATAGAGATCTGTAAAATGAGTGAAGTGGAACGGGTAAACGTAGATTGTTTACTCCTTCAAAAAGTAGAAAGACTAGGGGGACATGTAATGGAGCTACAATATAGCATATTTAAGACTAATCATAGAAAATATTTTTTCACCCAACAAGTCATCAAGCTCTGGAATTTGTTGCTGTAGGATGTAGTAAAAACTGTTAGTAAAGCTGGATTTAAAAGAGGTTTGGATAAGTTCCTGAATGAAAAAGTCCACAAACCATTAAGTGGACTGGGGAAATCCATTGCTTGCCCCTGGGATAAACAGCATGGAATCTATATACCTTTTGGGAACCTAATAGGTACTTGTGACCCAGATTTAGTCACTATTAGAAATAAGACACTGGGCTTGGTGAACCTTTGGTTTGACCCAGTATGGCATATCTTATGTTCATGTGTGCCTTTTAGTGGGTGCTGCATTGATTTAACATGCACTAACTGACAAATTAAGGTGCACTGAGTTGATTAGCATGTTAATTTTTTGCACCCTAAAATTTAAGGTGTGCTAAAGAACTGAATATGCAATGACAAATGCACACCCCTTAAACTGGGAGCTACAGTAATGTAACATATTTTAATGGCATCATGTAGACTCTCCATCCCTAACTCTGCCACCATACATTATGTACCGTTATACCTCTGCTTGTATATAAGTTATGCCCCCCTACTACAACCGTGATCTAATCTGTACAATTCCCCATTAATCTTATAACCTCATTGTAAACATGTTTACATGTTACCACATATGCTCGTTCCATAAATATATTATAGTTGAGTTCCATGTAAACAGCTTTGATACCATGAAAAGTGATATAGAAGAAATGTTAAAGAAATAACTTATCATGCATGCATTTGTAATTTAGTTTTATATCTGAATGGGTAGATAAAACTAAATTTTATATTAACTGTGGAATAGAAGTGGAGTCAAAATCTTAGTCTTGGAGCATCTCAGCATTTGCTTGCTGCATGTGAATAATTGGTTAGAAGGAAATCTTCAGCTTAATTGGTGTTTCCCAGCTTTTATATGAGCCCGTTTTAACCCTTAATTCATGTGACGCCAGATGATGAAAAGCAATAGCAGACCTTCACTTCCCTCCGCTCCTTCATCCACTTCCTCCTTTCCCCACTTAACCAAACATAAAGACAATAAGAACAGTCAGCAGAGGGTGCTGTGTGTCGGTGTGCACTCACAGACCTCAGGACTCTGCCTGGATTTCTGGTCTAATAGGAAATCTTCATAGGAGGAGGTGTGGTGCCTGTGAATATTAACTAATTTACAGCCCACATTCTGTTTGCCACTACTGGGCATAGTCATCTAAAACAGACCCTAATAATATTCATAGCTATAGATGAAAAAACATTTTTTTGGGGGGCTCTGTTCTGAATCTACAATATAATAATCACTGGAGTCCATTTTAATTTATTCAACACCAATATGGCTACTTATAGAGCATATAATGATACTTCATAAGAACGGAAAAATAACTCCTTTAAAAAGTAGATAGAGCAGCTTTTAAACTAGATATTAGGGGAAAGCCGACAGTCGCCCGAGAGCAGATGGTTCGGAAGAATGTATCTTTGAAGCATACTACCAAAAGCAGAGAGATTCCACAAAAGAGTAAAGTAGCCCAAATGCCCTCAAGTATGGAGCAGACGGAGCTTAAAGATCCCAAATTACCCATGTCTAACAATATCCAAATTAATATGAATAAAATACAGTCTCTAAAATGCTTGTATGCAAATGCTAGAAGTCTAAAAAATAAGATGGGAGAGTTAGAATATATAGCATTAAATGAAAGGTTAGATATGATTGGAATATCAGAGACATGGTGGAAGGAGGACAACCAGTGGGACACTGTGATACCTGGGTACAAACTATATCGTAATGATAGAGCTGATCAAATTGGTGGAGGGGTTGCTCTCTGTTAGAGAGGTCATTGAGTCAGAAAGGATTAAAGTTTTGCAGGAAACAAAATCTGCTGTAGAATCTATATGGATTGAAATTCCATGTAAAAGGGGGAAGGCAATGGCAGTGGGGGTGTACTATCGAGTGCCTGACCAGAATGACCAAATGGATGATGAAATGCTCAAAGAAATCAAGGAAGCTAACAAAAGTTACAGCGCAGTAATAATAATGGGCGATTTCAACTACCCCGGTATCGACTGGGTCAGTGTCACGTCAGGACATGCTAGGGAGATAAAGTTCCTAGATGAAATAAATGACTGCTTCTTGGAGCAGCTGGTTCATGAACCGACCAGAGGGGAAGCCATATTAGACCTAGTCCTTAGTGGAACACCAGATCGATTGCAAGAGATAAGGTTGTTGGGGCCACTTGGCAATAGTGATCATAGCATGATCGCCTTTGATTTAATTAGTGGAGGAGGGATAGTAAGGAAATCCACAGTACTACCTTTTAACTTTCGAAAGGGAGACTATGATAAAATGAGGAAAACAGTTAAGAAAAAACTAAAAGGAGCAGTTGCAAAGGTTAAAGACGTACATCAGGCTTGAGTGTTGTTGAAAAATACTATCTTGGAAGCCCAGACCAGCTGTATTCCACGCTTTAAGAAAAGTGGAAGGAAGTCCAAAAAACTGCCAGCATGGTGTAAAGGTGAGGTCAGAGAGGCTGTTGTTGCCAAAAAAGTATCTTTCAGGAAATGGAAAAAAGAGCCAAACGACGAAACCTGGAAACATCACAAGCACTGGCAAGTCAAATGCAAGGCATTAATAAGGCAGGCAAAGGGAGAATTTGAGAAGAAGCTTGCTGCGGAAGCAAAAACGCGAAGTAAAGACCTTTTCAAGTACATTCGTAGCAAAAAACCTGTGAGAGAGTCAGTTGGTCCATTAGATGATAAAGGGGTTAAAGGAGCACTAAGAGGCGACAAGGCGATAGCGGAGAGACTGAATGAATTCTTTGCTTCAGTCTTTACTGAGGAAGATGTAGGGTTGTTACCCATGACTGAAGTGGTATTTAAAGGTGCGGAAGAATTGAAGGAAATATTGATACATCAGGAAGATGTATTACAACTATTAGATAAACTGAAGAGTAGCAAATCACCTGGGCCGGGTGGTATACACCCAAGGGTGTTGAAAGAACTGAAATATGAGATAGCAGACCTGCTATTAGTAATCTGTGAAATATCATTAAAATCATCTCTAATACCTGAAGATTGGAGGATCGCCAATGTAGCACCAATTTTTAAAAAGGGTTCCAGGGGTGATCCGGGAAACTACAGATCGGTGAGCCTGACGTCAGTACCGGGAAAAATGGTAGAAACCATCATAAAGAATAAAATTACTCAGCATGTAGATAGTCATGACCTAATGGGAGACAGCCAACATGGCTTTAGACAAGGAAGATCTTGTCTTACTAATCTGTTATGTTTTTTTGAAGGAGTGAATAATCAGGTGGACAAAGGTGAGTCGGTTGATATTGTGTATCAGGACTTTCAGAAAGCCTTTAACAAGGTCCCTCATGAGAGACTTTTGGCAAAACTAAAGAGTCATGGGATAGGAGGCAGTGTACTTTTGTGGATCAGGAACTGGTTAATAGATAGAAAGCAGAGGGTAGGGCTTAATGGCCAATTTTCCCAATGGAGAAAGGTGAATAGTGGTGTACCCCAGGGATCTGTGCTGGGTCCGCTGCTTTTTGACATATTCATAAATGACCTGGAAAGTGGAATAACGAGTGAGGTTATCAAATTTGCAGATGGCACAAAACTATTTAAAGTTGTTAAAACCCAAGAGGATTGTGGAAAATTGCAAGAGGATCTTGATAAATTGGAAGACTGGGCATCAAAATGGCAGATGAAATTTAATGTGGACAAGTGCAAGGTTATGCACCTAGGGAAGAACAACCCAAACTATGGTTACACGATGCAAGGTTCCACATTAGGAACCACCACCCAGGAAAAAGATTTAGGCGTCATTGTGGATACCATGTTAAAACCCTCGGCCCAGTGTGCAGCAGCGGCCAAGAGAGCAAATAGAATGCTAGGTATGATAAGGAAAGGAATGAAAATAAAACAAAAGATATTATAATGCCTCTATATCGTTCCATGGTGAGACCGCACCTTGAATATTGTGTGCAATTCTGGTCGCCGTATCTTAAAAAGGATATAGCGATTTTAGAAAAGGTTCAGAGAAGAGCCACCAAAATGGTAAAGGGGATGGAAGGATACTCCTATGAAGAAAGGCTAAAAAGGATAGGGCTCTTTAATATGGAAAAGAGACGGCTGAGGGGAGATATGATAGAAGTCTATAAATTAATGAACGGAGTGGAACGGGTAAACGTAGATCGATTGTTTACCTTATCAGAATATAGAAAGACTAGGGGACATGCAATGAAGCTACAGGGTAAACTATTTAAGACTAATAAAAGAAAATATTTTTTCACTCAACGTGTAATCAAACTCTGGAATTTGTTTCCGGAGGATGTAGTAAAGGCTGTTAGTATAGCAGGGTTTAAAAAAGGTTTGGACAAGTTCCTGGAGGAAAGGTCCATAAACCATTATTAAGAAGGGACCGAGGATATCAATGCTTGAACCAATACAAGCATTGTGGAACCTGTGTCCCTTGGGGGGAACTGCTAGGTACATATGACCTAGATTGGCCACTGTTGGAAACAGAATACTGGGCTTGATGGACCCTGGTCTGACCCAGTATGGCATATCTTATGTTCTAACTCCACTCCTTAACCACATCTATAGTACATTTTTCAAGGAAACCAAAAAAAGGAAAAAACAGGTCTTAGAACCTACTGGGTTAATGGGTGAGCTAAGGCCAAAAAGACAGTTTACAACACCCAACTCTGTATCTCAGTGACCTGTCAAAAAACTCCTTTTGTAATCTGTTATATTATGAAAACTTTAAAATATTGTATCCATCTTCACCAGAAACAATGAGCAGTAGAGATCCACATTCAACTTAACTGAACAAACTTGTATCTTCATCCAGCCCAACACTAGTAAATCTCCACACAGCCTGTAGACCGCTGAAAAAGTGAGTTAGCCCCAATGCCCACTTGGACATCCATATAGCATTTTGCTCCTAGCTGCCTCAGAGGGTTATGGACCATACCAATAGCTCTGCAAGTATAAAACAAACAGAAACTCCTTACTAGAGTACTATAGCCGCACAGAAGACTCACACTGTAATCCACCCACCCATCTGTGGAAAAACGACCAAAAAATAACAAAAACATCAAAACGAAAACCAACTTGCCAGCGCTTAACTGTCCGCAGTGTCTCAGATATAGCTCAGCATACTCACACAACTTCACAGAAAACTCTACACATGCGCATATATGTGTGTGTGTGTGTGTGTGATCCTGGATCTAGCACTCTTCATTAGATGATCAAGTGACCACAGTGTCAAAGAAGGCCTGGTAGAACACAAAATCTGGCAGCTGAAGAGGCTACTAAAAGTTCTCATAGAGATAGTAACCCCATTGCTCTGAGCCTTATACTGGTTCCAATTGAGGGCAAAAGTCAGTTTAAGGTTTGAAAGTGTATATTTACACTGCGACCCAGTGGTGCATATCCCCTTCTTCCAGTCATAGTCAGGCGTACTGTATCAGTGTGTGAGACTCATTGTGATGAGCTGTGGTAAGTTGTTTTGGCAGGGTAGCAGCAGAGGCTCTGTGGGAGGATGGGTTTCTGGATAGATGGTGGAAGGAGCTACAAGGGGTTTGTGTGTAAGTAGTACAGTGTGTATATCCCTATGGGAATAGTCAAGGCTTGTATCTGTAGCAATATGGGGGATAAGGGTGTGCTGAGAGGAACGTGTGTGTCAGGGTATCTCTATGAGGTGCATCTGCAGTGAGAGTGGAAGGTTCGGGTTTGGGGGTGGTGGGTGTATAGGTTTTTCTCTCCCCCTTGCCCTCCCATATCCCTACATTCACATCCTTTCCATTCCCTTTCCTGCTGCCTCTATCTTGCACTTCCTGTTTCCCCCTTATACACTTTCATGTTTCCACTTTCCTCTTTGCTCTCCTTACACCACCACCACCTTCAGTTGCTGGTTGCCCTCAGTTGTTCTCTTCTTCTTCCCGTGTCAGTGCTCCTCCTCTCTTGCAGTGCAGTTCACTTCCTCTTTTTGTACCAGTAAGGATTGGTTCCCTGCCGGGACACGTACCTATGCTTCTTTGCACTTTGGTCACTCCTCATCCTCACCTTTTTCAATAGGTGTTAACGCCAGGTGGCAGGTCAAAAGGCCCTTTTGAAAGACTCCTTCTATCCAAGCAAGGACTGTTAATCACCCAGGAAGTTGGTCACAACTTACCTCAGCAGCACAGGCATAAATAGTTCAACCAGAGTTTTGTGATCCTCAGTCTTGAAGGACTAGAAAAGGGGACTGCTACTTCTGGAGAGAGATCTGCAATTGTGAGTATATACGTCTGGGAATTTTTCTGAAGGGACTTCTTTGGATTAAAGCTGATTAATCTGTGAACCCAGTGTATTTGTTAAATTAGTCAGGGCCTAGTAGCAGCAGTTTAAGTTTAAATTTAAAACACAGAAGAGAACTTTCTGGTTAGATTTCATACCCAGCAGAGAGCTTGTAGTTTCAATTTAATACTCACTCAGGACCTAGTATAAGCAAAGTACTTTTAGTTTAAATTTAAAACACAGAAGAGAGCTTTCTGGTTAAAATTTGAACCCAGCAGAGAGCTTCTAGTTTAAATTTCATAATAAGTCAAAGCCTAGCGGCAGCAAAGAGCTTTAATTTAAATCAAATCAGAATATAACTTAGCATAAAAGGCAAAACAAGGTCAGTATTATTTGAGCAACAAATAAAGACTTCTAGAGACCTTTACAAAGAGGTCTTCTACCTAGGGGGCAAGAGACCTGTGAAACATTTTCAATAGGTGTTAACGCCAGGTGGCAGGTCAAAAGGCCATTTTGAAAGACTCCTTCTATCCAAGCAAGGACTGTTAATCACCCAGGACGTTGGTCACAGCTTACCTCAGAAGCACAGGGCAGGGTACTGTGTAGCAGCCCTCTTTTAATAAGTGTTATTTCCTTCCCTCCCTCCCCCACACCCACCCACCCACCCCTGGGATAATCGTAGCTTTATAGGTACTTACACATCTTAAAGGAAAGGAGGTGCTCTCAGGTGCAGCTCGTTATCCAAATCAGTCATACACTAAGGACCTGAGATTAAGCTTCAGGTGAACAAGGTATATTAAAGGTACATTTTTTTTTTATTTATAAATTTTGCATCAATATTACAAAGTAATACAGAAAAGTAAAACTTAGATATACGAAATTACACAAAGAAAAAATATAAGAAATAAATAAAGTACAAGCCCACATCATGGGAGAATACGCCTAGATTACAAAATGATCACTTTAAAGATACACCACAAAATTACCAAAAAAGACAAGACACTATCCGTCTAATCAAATCCCATTTTTTTTCTAACTAGCCAAGATGGAACCCCTATATCACGCCCCACTGCAGGACTTCAAAAACTCCTCTACCTGTAGGGGCTCATAAAACACGTAAGAGGATTTTCCTGAGGTAATCAAGCACTTGCAAGGGAATTTTAGAAAAAATGTCGCACCACTTGCAAGGACCCTGGGTTTGAGGGCCAAAAAGCCTTTCCTCCGGGCCTGAGTTTGCTTGGATACGTCAGGAAATATATTTATTTTCTGCCCACAAAACAACTCATTCTTTTTTGAAAAAAAAACATTTCAAAATCTCATTCTTTACACTTTCAGAATGAAAAGAGACCAATAAGGTTGCTCTAACTGAAATTTCATCCAGCGAGGATTCTATAAACTCAGAAATATTCAAGGAGTCCACTGAACCAAGTAAATCCACATCTCCTTCCCCTCGAACTTCCTTTTTAAAGCTGGGAATATAGTAAATATTATTAAAAACAAACGTAGAAGGATCTTGATATCCCAAAATTTCCTTCAAATATTTACGAAAAAGAATATCAGCAGACAAATAATGTGTTTTGGGAAAATTGAGACACCTAAGATTCTTAGCTCTAAGATTATTTTCAAATTGTTCGTGTTGACGATGCAACAACAAACTATCCTTTATAGAGGAGGAGAGAGCACTTTGCACAGTGGAGACCTGAGACTCAAACTTTAAACAACGAGAATCCAAAGAATTTAAACAAATATCCTGATGTGCAAGCTTATCAACTGTCTCCTGAGTAAACTTTGCAAATTGAGGCATTAACATAGATAAAGAAACTTCCATACGTGTTAACAAACTCCATATATCAGTCAAAGACACATCCTGTTTAGAGGACTGAACAACAGGGTCCACCAACTCAGTAGAAATTTTTGGAACCTCTCCTGCTTGAATCACTCGGGGAAGGGGAATCGCCCCTGCCCGAGGGCTCATCGCAGGAGAAGGAACCACTAAGGAAAAAACGGGAGAAGACCTCTCCCCTAAAATAGGTGAAGAGGTTAACTCAACCATCAAACCCTCCTTGGCTAGTGGGGGAGGGATATCACCCCCTTCAATATTTGAGGAGCTAACAGAAGAGGAGACACTATTGGACAGTGGTAACGACACATTTACAACCTCATTAGGAATTAGTACAATATGTTTGTCCATAGGACCTACTGCTTTAACAGCTTTAGATGGATTCATTGTACTCACACCAGTCACCTTCTTTTTACTTTTACCCATACCAAAGTATACTACCACTCCAGTACTCCTCAATACTCATAAGTGCTCAAAAGGGGCAAGACCTGCCCCTTTAACCACGCCCCTTCAAACACGCCCGTGTCCCACGGAAGGGAGCACCTTTTAAACCCCTTCCGATGACGCTGGGGTAATGCGGCCAATGAGCAGGAAGGAAACCAGGGCTCCAGCAGCCTCCTGTGCAGGCAAGATGGTCCGGGTAGGTTCCGCAGCTCCAGGCACACTCTCCAACAGATATTCCTCCAGCCACACTTTTAAACCCCTTCCGATGACGCTGGGGTAATGCGGTCAATGAGCAGGAAGGAAACCAGGGCTCCAGCAGCCTCCTGTGCGCAGGCAAGATGGTCCGGGTAGGTCCCGCAGCTCCAGGCACACTCTCCATATTAAAGGTACATTTATTAAAGGTACAAGATATTAGGTACATTTTATTAGTATAAGTATCCATTGTAACCCTTAGTAAATAAAGAACTTAAAGATCTAAACATAAGCTTAAAACTAAGATGCAGACAGCAATCCAGCAGCGAGATGGGGGCTTTCCAGTCTTTTGCATTGAGTGTCACATGTATGATTTTCTCCCAGTTGGTGAGAGGTCTTACGTGTACACTAAGTGCAAGGAGCTCTTTGCTCTCGGGGAACGAGTCAGTTCTCTAGAGACTAGAGTAGCAGACTTGGAAGACATAAGAAAGACAGAGAGGTACATAGACAAGACCTACAGGGATATAGTCCTGAAGTCCCACCTCCAGTCTGGCAGCATCCCTGTTGCCATGGAGGAGAGAGTTCACGTGACAGGAAAGCATCACCCTGGTGTGGCAGGAAGTGATCCTGTAACCAGGACCTGTCCTCTAGGTGATGTAAAACCCTCTCGCATCAAGGACGTTTCTCCAGGGCCATGTGCTCATGAGGGAAGAGTTAGGACAGCCATTATAGTTGGTGATTCGATCATTAGGCATGTAGATAGCTGGGTGGCTGGTGGACATGAGGATCGCCTGGTAACATGCCTGCCTGGTGTGAAGGTAGCGGACCTCACGCGCCACCTAGATAAGGTCTTAGATAGTGCTGGGGAGGAGTCTGCTGTCTTGGTACATGTCGGTACCAATGACATAGGAAAATGTGGTAGGGACGTTCTGGAGGCTAAATTTAGGCTTTTAGGTAGGAAGTTGAAATCCAGATCTTCCAGGGTAGCGTTCTCTGAAATACTTCCTGTTCCACGCACAGGACCCAAAAGGCAGGCAGAGCTCCGGAGTCTCATTGCGTGGATGAGATGATGGTGCAAGGATGAGGGTTTTGGATTTGTTAGGAACTGGGGAACATTCTGGGGAAAGAGGGGCTCTTCCGAAGGGATGGGCTTTACCTTAACCGGGATGGAACCAAGCTGCTGGCATTAACCTTTAAAAAGGAGATAGAGCAGCTTTTAAACTAGATAATAGGGGAAAGCCGACAGTCGCTCAAGAGTGCATGGTTCGGAAGAATGTATCCTTGAAGGATACTACCGAAAGCAGAGAGGTTCCAAAAAAGAGTAAAGTAGCCCAAATGTCCTCGAGTATGGAGGAGACAGAGCTTAAAGATCCCAAATTATCCATGCCTACCAATAGTCAAATTAATATGAATAAAATACAGTCTCTAAAATGCTTGTATGCAAATGCTAGAAGTCTAAAAAGTAAGATGGGAGAGTTAGAATATATAGCACTAAATGAGAGATTAGAATGAACAAATGGATGATGAAATGCTCAAAGAAATCAAGGAAGCTAACAATCGTTACAGCACAGTAATAATAATGGGTGATTTCCATTACCACGGTATCAACTTGGTCAGTGTCACGGCAGGACACGCTAGGGAGATAAAGTTCCTAGATGAAATAAATGACTGCTTCTTGGAGCATCTGGTTCATGAACAGATCAGAGGAGAAGCCATATTGGACCTAGTCCATAGTAGAATACCAGATCTGGTGCAAGAGATAAGGTTGTTGGGGCCACTTGGCAATAGTGATCATAGCATGATCACGTTTGATCTAATTAATGGAGGATGGATGGTAAGGAAATCTACCAAAAGTACTACCTTTTAACTTTCGAAAGGGAGACTATGATAAAATGAGGAAAATAGTTAAGAAAAAACTAAAAGAAGCAGTTGCAAAGGTTAAAGACTTACATCAAGCTTGGGTGTTGTTGAAAAATACTATCTTGGAAGCCCAGACCAGCTGTATTCCACGCTTTAAGAAAAGTGGAAGGAAGTCCAAAAAACTGCCAGCATGGTTTAAAGGTGAGGTCAGAGAGGCCGTTGTTGCCAAAAAAGCATCTTTCAGGAAATGGAAAAAAGAGCCAAACGATGAAACCTGGAAACAGCACAAGCACTGGCAAGTTAAATGCAAGGCATTGATAAGGCAGGCAAAGGGAGAATTTGAGAAGAAACTTGCTGTGGACGCTAAAACGCGTAATAAAACCTTTTCAAGTACATTCGTAGCGAAAAACCTGTGAGAGAGTCAGTTGGTCCATTAGATGATAGAGAGGTTAAAGGGGGCACTAAGAGGCGACAAGGCGATAGTGGAGAGACTGAATGAATTTTTTGCTTTGGTCTTTACTGAGGAAGATGAAGGGATGTTACCCATGACTGAAGTGTTATTTAAAGGTGCAGAAGAATTGAAGGAAATATTGATACACCGGGAAGATGTATTACAACTGAAGAGTAGCAAATCACCTGGACCGGATGGTATACATTCAATGGTGGTGTAAATTTGACGTTTTTTTCAACTTCATGACCTTATATCTTAATTTCTTTTTCCTCCCAGTGGCTTTTTCTGTGTATCTCATGATAAGTGATAGATTTGGCTATTAGGGCCAACTTTTAGTATTGGTTTGGCCCTTACTTTCTGAGTTTGTTCCCCATAGCTGTCCTGTTGATAGATTTTCTGTGAAAATCGCGTAATGTACATCTTTGGCCAACGATATATTATTGTAAGTATGCTTTAAAATATTATGAACGCACGCCAGGTTTCCTTCAAATTAATGTATGTGGCCTTGAAAAAGGCCGTTTTTATTTGTCAGTGATGGCTCAGTATTTGATGGGCCACCCTTTGTTCTTCATCACCTGACTGCACCTTGTCGGCATTGAATGAACCAGACTGACAAGGTGATCGTTGGTGACATCGTGGTTCCAAGCTGCAATAAGTGACTCAATCAGCTCACGCTTTGATGTCGGATGCCTCTTGGATATTTCCAAGGCCACCTTGTGCCACAGGTTCTCGATTGGATTCAGATCTGGAGACTAGACAGGTCAGTCCATTGTCTTGATGTTCCGCTGCTTCCAGCTGATCACCTGTCTGGAGCGATGGCAGGGTGCATTGTCATCTTGGAACAGAAACTGGCCAGGAAAGAGCTGGTGTGCTGATGGCACCATGCACTTTTGCAGTATGGTGAGGTACTTGGCCCCGTTGACCATTCCATCGACGATGTGAAGACGTTCAATGCCACTGGCAGCCATGCAGCCCCAGACCATGACCTTCAAAGGATGCTTCACAGTGAGGTTGAGACACTCAGGCTTGACTTCCTCTCCAGGAAATCTCCTCACATAGGTGTGGGCGTGGTTACCAAACAGGCAGAAGGTGCTTTCATCGCTGAATAGTACCTTTTCCCTTATTTCAGTCGACCAGGTTGAGTGCTTTCTCGCCCACACGATCCGGTTGCGCCTTTGTATGTCAGTCATCAGTGGCTTATTCTGTGCTTTGCAGCCCCGGAGACCAAACTGCAGGCACCGGCGATGAACTGTTGATGAGCTGACACTGACCTCATTCTTGTCTGACCACTCTCGAAGTAGCTGAGGAGAGGTCAACTTGTGATTAGTCAGTGAAATGTGTCGTAGTGCGCGGTCTTGGCGTGATGTTGATGCACGTGGACAACCTGAACGAGGCTTGTCCACCACTGAACCCGTTTGTTTCTTCTTCTGTACAATCTTAATAACAGCGCTCTGACTGCAGCCAACTTTCCTGGCTATCTGATGGCTTGAAAATCCTTCCTCGCTCATAAAGGACACACAAACATGCTCCTCCAACATCAGGGTCCGAGTCATCTTCATGGTCGATCCAGAAAGCATATGAAATTCAAAAATTCTGTGCGTTTTTATAGCTGCACTGTTGGCTAGATATCTGCATTGTGATTGGTTAGTGAAACCAGCCTCCTGATTGGTCAGAAATAACGTGTGCATATTGGATTATCTCGATCCAGTTTTGATCCACAAAAATCGAAGTAGCTATCTCCCAGTGTCTGTAAAGTATTTAAATTGGAAGCAAGGAATGCAAAAAAGTCAATTCTAATAGCCAAATGTATCCCTTTTAACGTGGTAGAAAGATGAATATGCTGAGCTAACGCAAAATTAAAAAAAAACAAAACGTTAGAAAGTACGAAAAACGCAAAACTCACAAGTGATTCCAGACTTTTGCACACCACTGTAGTATGTTATGTGCCTGTATGATTGTGCATAATAGTTGGAGGAAGATATTGAAGAGCAAGGATGATAGGGCAGATCCTTGAGGAACTCCTTGATCCAGTGTGAATGTTGATGATTTCTCAGTGCCCATTCTGACTTGGCTGTGACATTCAGTGAGGTAAGTTTTTAACCTCTTTAGGGTGGTTCCAGTCAGTCCTATGTCTTGTAGTTGTTGCAGGATTCTGTTATGTGTGACGGAGTCAAAAGCTGCCTTGATATCCATTTTGAGGTTTATCTGTTCCTCTTATTAGGTTTTCAGTGAGGGCAGTTAACAGAGTTTCCACCCCGTGCTGGAGTTGAAATCCATATTGTTGTGGATCAAGTGGGAAATGAGCATCAACATGATCTTGGAGTTGATTTTGTATGACCTTTTCTATTACTTTGGCCGGGAATGGGCCTGTAAGAGCTTGGAAGGTTTTTATCAAGGCTTGCCCATTTCATTAGTGGGCAGATGGAAGCTACCTTCAGTTCTGCTGGCATATACCCTTGGAGGAGCGATAGTTATCATCTTGAGTATTGTGGGGATCAATTCCGCTCTCACTATTTTAATCTAACTCGCCGGGTAAGGGTCCAGTGGGGATGTGGTGGTATTCACATTTTTGATGATCTGTCCCAGTTGTTCTGGTGATGTGGTTGAGAACGAGTCCCAAGTGATTCTGTTTTGTTTGTGGTTATGGATTGTAGGTGTGAGGTTTGTGCTGGCATATTCTAAGAGTGGGCTTGGCTTTTGGAAGTGGTCTGCCATACATAAACTGTGGTGTCAGGTCTGTCTTTTCGTTTTGTTATGTGGGTTTTTTTATCATTGTCTTAATTCTGTCAAATAGTTCTCTGGGCATGTTAAGCGAACATTGTGGGATCTTGGAGAAGTATTCCTTTTTTGCATTGTATGTTGCCGCTTGATATTCGTGGAGTTTGGCCATATATGTGTGTCTCTTGTTTGTTGATTTACAGCATTGCCATTGTCTTTCTAGATGTCTGAGCTTGTGTTTCATGATTTTTAGTTGAGTAATGTACCATGTAGCTGTGTTTTGCCTGTGTGTGATTGTTGGAGCATGTTGTTTAATTGTTATCTTGACTATTGTCTGGTTCCAATTTTGGATGAGAGCATCGAGGTCTTCTGAGTTGTGGTTGATTTGAGGTATGATTTTTTTCCAGGAATTCTTTCTTTTCCAGATTGTGGAATCTGCGTGTTGAGGCTTGCGTGTGAGGGTCTATTTGGAAAGCTGATCTGTATAGGAGTAAAAAATGGATGATTCTGTGGTCAGAGCATGGGATTGTGTATGTTGTGGGTGGGGGAAGGTTGGTGGTCCTGAGAGTCTGTTGCAGAGCGAAGATCAGGTCAAGTATGTTTCCTTTGTTATGTGTTGGTTCAGTGATGAGTTGTATGTATTCAAGTGCATCCATTGCATCTAGCAAGTCCTTTGCGACTTTGGAGTTGGAAGGGGTGAGGCTGAGATCACCCAATAGGAATAGTTGTGTTGCATGTGGTCCATGTCTGTATTGCCATTTTGAGTAGTGTCTGTATGCTAAGCATATTTTTAGGAGGTTGTTTGTTATAGATATTGGCCCTCATTCTAGAAGGCGGGTTGTGGGGTTGCACGTCCCACCAGGATGTGCAGCCGCGCAATTCGCCTAAACTCTGTTCTCCTACTGACTCTCCCCATATGTCCTGTGCTTCAGGACGGGGAGAGCTGGTGGTGGGAGGGGAGTGGGGGGAGCCGCTCCGGTAGCATGTACAGGACCAATTCAAGTCATGACCCTGTACGTGCTGCCGGGCCTGCTGGGGCTTCTTATACCACCTCACTTACCTCAGAGTTGGTATAAGCAGCATTTTTCACTGGATCAGGGCACGGCAGCCACTATCAGGGCCGGAGACAGGTGTGGAGGGGTCCCTGCCGCCCTATCCAGGCCACAGCAGGCCAGCTGTGGGTCAGGTGGTAGGGATTTGGGGGGCCGGTTATGTGTCAATCTGGGGTGCTTGTGGGGAGGACATCCCCGCAGGTAGAAGGGGCACGTCAAGCTGTCCTCAGGCCCGGTTCTGGCTCCTGTTCCTGCAGATCAGAATAGGGTCCAAATGGCCCTGTCTTCAGGGGGGGATGTCTGGAAGTCCCGCTCCCAGAATCTGGCTTAATGTATCTAATCCTGAAGTGGTGGTAGTGCTACATGTGTGGAAGTTGGTGTTTTTTTTTAATATAATGAAGACTCCACCTCTACACTTGGTGGTTGTGGAGATGAATATATTGTAGTTGGGTGGTAGTAGCTGATTATCATGTTGTCTGATTCTGTGAACCAGGGTTCTGTGACAAACATGATATCTAGACCATTGTTCATGAGGTAGTTGGTGAGGATCTGTGTCTTATTGCATGCTGATCATGCATTGATTAGGGCACATTTCAGGTGTTGTGTTGTTGGCAAGGTCGTGTTGGGGTGTATGGAGCAATACCTGTTGTGATTTGATTCAAATGAAATGTTGGTAAGGTCTGGATCTGGTTCTGGTGCAGGGGGAGGTGATTATGTGGTGTGTGTAAAAGTGTATGACTGGTATGTGTATGGATGATGTGGCCTGTGATGTAGTGCATCTTAGGATGGTACTGAAGTAGAGGAGGCTGAGTAGAACAGCAAGTGTGGACATGTTTGCGTTGTGGTATGTGTTTTGTGTGTAGATGTGCGGGTGGTGTGTCTGCGGTAGGAGCTGGTGAAGAGCCTGACCTTACTGAGGATGCTCCTTGCGTGAGGAATTCCTTGTTGTGTTAGTGGTCACGCTAACCGGGCACATAGGATGTTCAATGCCAGTGGCTGGATATGACTCCAGCATTGAATATCTGGGTTTAATTTAAAGTGGCGACGGTCAGTCATTGTACTCTGGCTGGCCACCACTGCTGAGTAAGCCCCCTCTTTGTAGTGGAAATGCCTGCTTACCTTTTAATTTAAGGTGTGAGCTACTGCCTATTGAGATACCTTTTAATATAATTGAAAAGTTTCCTTAAGTATGTATGTGGTTTTCACACTTATAACTGCTTGAAATTATTGAGTTTAAAAAATATTTAACATGTCACTTATGATTCAGCTGTTGCAGGCTACCTAGAAATCCATTGTTGGGTGCACTCTAAGGCATTTTGTCAATAAGAGTGTAACTAGTATGGCTCAGAACTGTATATCTGCTGTGCACCCATGATAACTTTGGGTCCTGCTCCCTCTCCCCCCCCCCCCCCAAAAAAAAAAAAAATCGTTTCTGGCTATGACGGTTTTTCATATTTACATACAATAGGGATAATTTGAAAGTCTTCATATTGTAAGTCGTGTCTTTTTTTATTTTTATTTTGCTCTTCTTAAACTATTTTGGAGGCTGCAGAAAGGAAGGAATCTGTGGTAGTAAATTTGAATTAATGATTTTAATTTTTGAGGGTTTGCAGTTGGACACAGCATTGCTGAAACCATGCACTGGGTGCTGTGTTAGTTCAATCCTTCTTTTCTAGCTTGCGGACCCTCCTAATATTTTAATTGGACTGTTTCAGGCAAGGCCTACGTGAAACTTTCTACTGCGTATGTCACATATTGATGAAGCATTTCATTAAAATATTACTGGATAGCACATAATAAACATTTTTTTCCTGTTCAGTCTTCTTATAAGAAAGTGGGTTTTCAGGCTTGCTCATGTTTTGTCAGAGCTTCCAGGTTAAATTCCAGATTACAGCATATGCATTAAAAAAACAGTGAACTGCAACTAGTATGTAATGAAGGATAGAGTGTTTGTTTGCTTATCCTTTAAAATAAAATAAAAAACATAACTTTTAAAACCAAAATGTAGGAATCAGATCGCTCCAAGTCATCAGAGACAGGCTCAGCAAGTTCAGATTTTACCTGTGTTGTATGCATGTGTGCGTGTATGAATGCGTGTGTGTATACATGTGCACATGTGAGCCACACACACAGGGCCGGCACTACTATTCGGTGAACTAGATGGTTGCCAAGAGTGCTGGACCTATGAAGGGGTGCCCATTGCTATTGCCTGCCGCTTCTCTCTAGGGCGTGCAAGGGGTTTCTTGGGATGAGGTTTGCTTAGGATGCCTCATATCTGCGCCCACACCCACCCACACACATCTGCATTCATAAGAGGTTTGCCATTATGTACAAAAATTATCATATTTCTCAAATATTTTTATACTGAAAAACAGGGTTACAGCAACTGTGGTCTTTTCTCCTTTTCACAAAGCAATAAATGACCATTATTTGCAGCTAGAACCTTATGTTGGAGTGGCAACACAGCTGAAAAAAAGCAGTGTGTGTATAGGCAATATGTATGTTTTAGAGGGGACGTGTGTGGGAAGGAGGTAAAACATTGTCCCCAGGGAATATTTACAATTCTGTGTTACTGCACAGCTGAATCTCTGACCAACATATGGAGAAGATATGGTTGGGTTGGTGATAACTTATCACCGGGGGAGGGGGGGAAGGACCTGCAACTGCAATTATAATTGGGAGGGGAACAGATCGTCTAAGAGACTTGCACTGTCTGTGGTTGTATTTGCACAGTGCTCTAGGAGAAAGTAGGATCTGAAAGAATTTTGTGTGACTTGTAGGGCTTTTCAGTTTCTATAGCTTTTTTTGGATTTTTACTGAAACTTCGGAGTGGATAAGAAGATGGCATCTAGCTCACAGCACTGTGCAGGGGATCCCTAGTTATTGCTCCTATTGCTTCCTCCTCCTCATGTTCTGTGGAGATCTTGCTACCTACCTGTAAATAGTTACACCAGCGATATCCAAGTTATATCACCTGTTTCATTGTAAATACAGAGCAGCTCAGTCTGCAATGTATAAGCTACTGTTGTATGTAAACCGCACTGTTATTAAATAGCGCGGTATAGAAGAGACATTAAATAAATATAAAAATATAAAATGTGTTAAGGAAGAGGAAAGTCAGCTGTAGTTTGCAGTGTCTGATAACTGCCATCTGGTACTGTAGGTACAATAACAAATTACCTGTGCGACCTGATTTGTCAGCTATGCAGACTCTTGAGTGCAATTTACTGTAGATTAGCAGTAGGATTTTATTAGTTGAGAAATTCCCCCAGTCACAAATCATATTAGAAGTGGCTTCCAGGACTTTCGGTCAGCATGGCGGACTGAGCAAACACGCACCAGAGAGCTCCCCATTTCCCCTGCACACTAATAGCCAAAACTACCCTCAGCGGAGCTCAGGAAACAATGGTGAAATATCGGAGGGATGCCAAAAGTTCTCAAAATGAAGTCGTCAAACACTGAGAGCCATATACCCCACAAAGCAAAAGGTGGGGGAGAAATCAACAGATCCAGCCTCACAGCCTCCGTCGCCATGCTCATCTAAGGCGAGTGAGACGGGAGCAGGGAGTGGAGGGGAACGCGATTCTGGCAGTGGTATTAAGAACATAAGATATACCATACTAGCTCAGACCAAGGTCCATCAAGACAGTATCCTGTTTCCAACAGTGGCCAATCTAGGAAATTCGCTCCTTGAAGGATGAGATCATAGAACTGTTACTGGTGAGACTGGAAGATAAGTTGGTTGGGATTACCAACCAGCTGGAGCAGGCTGAAAACCTCATTAGTAAAACGGATGATCAGCAAAAGGTAACTACAATGGAATTGACATGCTTGCAAAAACAAGTCACCTAGCTGGTCGAAAAGTTAGAGGACTATGAAAACTGAGATAGGTCTCATATCAAGATATTCGGGATCCTGGAGGGGGCAGCAAAGACTAAGTCACTTGAATTTATTGGAGAGTTCCTGCATGCCTGTTTTCTGGAATGGCCATTGCCGGGGGAGTATGAACTCGAGTGAGCATGCCACGAACTGAGGCCTAGGTCTGAGAGTGCAGTCAAACTGTGTGCCGCCTTAGTAAAATTTCTAAGATTTCAAGATCGAGAGTTTGTAATCAGAGAAGCATGCAAAACAGGGATGGTGACTTTCAATGGTTGGAAAGTGGGGGTGTTCCCTGATTTGGTGCCAGAAGCAGTGAAATACAGGAAAGACTTAAATATAAAGCACAGCTGGCTAATTGCAGCATAAATGTTGCAGTCTGGTACCTGGCGAGATTGACATTTATTGAGTATGGGTATGCAGATTTTTCTATTCAGCAGCTGCAAAGGAGAAATACATAGCTGGCAAACCAATGGAGGAAAGGCCACGATCATCAGTATGCTGCAGTCCAGACAGGGGGGGCAATCAACACCATGTCGATTAACGGGTTCTTCAACAACAGATAAGGATCAGCATGTGCGGATAGAACAAGGAGGAGAGGCACAACAGTCAGCCGGGGACCCAGAGGCAGAAGGAGGCAGCTGAGCATCCAGTGGACTGATTGGTAAAACATTTATGGAAGAAAATAATTGGCGGTCGGCCATATCAAAGGAGAAACAGGAAAACTGAGCAAGTTTGGTGAGGTCTGGAGGAACCTTATGGACTGATCATTGAGGACATCGTACTCAAGAAGTACATGTGAAGGGTAATGAGGGAAAAGAGAATTAAGAAAGATAGGATGTGCGGGGGAGGAGGGAGGGGTGTCAGATAATAGAGAAATTCCAAGATAGGACCGGAAGTCCAACAAAAATAATAAAAGAAGAGGTCGGGGAAGGCCTGGGAAAAAAAATACTGATGTACAGTTGTGGTTGCTCAGAGGTGTGTGCTCTATAGGAATGCATGGTGGTGTGACTGTAGTGGCCGAAAGAACCAGAAAGGATTAACAGAGGATTATGGGTAGTCAAAGGGGATATAAAATTGCATCTTTAAATATCTGGGGAATAAAGCACCCTGCCAAAAGAAGGGTTTTAGATCCATTGAACCGCTCCCTAGTACATAGATGTAGCCCTGCTTCAAGAGACACACCTAACGAGGATGGAACACAAAAAGCTTAAGAGCGGGGAATATGAGCAGGTGTACTATAGAACATTTAATTTTAAAAAAAAGGGGGGTTGCTATATTAGTCCACAAGCATACCCTGTTTATGCTCTGTAACACGGGAGGGGACACACAGAGTCAGGTGGTGTGGATAATGGGGCGAGTAGAGCAATCTGAGCTTTCAATATTATGCCTTAATGGCAACAAAGGGGAATGGGTAGTTGTGGGGGATATGAACAGAACGCTGGGGGAATTGGACAGGTCTAATTATAACAGAAAGCTCCACAAGTGGGAGGGGAAGGAATTTAGAGAATACATAGAAATATGGGACCTGGTAGATCCCTGGAGGGTGCAGAATAAAAATAGCAGGGAATATACATGTTACTCACCCAAAACAGAAACATACTCCTGCTTGGACTATCTGTTAGTTGCCCGGGCAGGCTGTGGTCAGTTTGGAGAGATGGAGATCATACCCATAGAGCTGGTTGACCATGGAATGGTAGTGAGGCAGCGGTGCCCACAGGGATTTAAATGGCGGACAGGTTGGTCAGGATGGTGGGCCAATGTCTCCCTCCTATGGAAAACAGCAGTGGCAGACTGTCTCTGGAAGGAGTGGGAAGAATATTTACTACACATTGATAATGGGGAAATGTCAGAGGGAGTGCTATGGGATGGAGAGAAGGCGGTCCTTCG
Source organism: Ichthyophis bannanicus (assembly GCA_033557465.1). Lineage (NCBI taxonomy): Eukaryota > Metazoa > Chordata > Amphibia > Gymnophiona > Ichthyophiidae > Ichthyophis > Ichthyophis bannanicus. The sequence continues at coordinate 650,063,913 of CM066032.1, forward strand.
AGGGGTCCTAATACAAATTGCATCTAGGGAAAAAAAAGAAAGGGAGAGACAGAAGGATCAACTGCTCCACCTAATAGAGACCGTGCAGCAGGCCCATAGTAAGACCAGTAAAAAAGAGTGTGTTGAAACAACTAACAGTAATAAGAGCACAATTAGATGCTTTAGAAATGGAGCCCATAGTCCAAATTATATGGAAAGAGGAAATAAGGTAGGGCGTCTACTCGCATGGCACCTGAAAAAGCAGCAAATAGACCGCAGGGTAGCAGAAGTACAGGGAGCTGGAGGGAAGCGGGAATGTACTTCAAAAGGCATATGTCAAGCATTTCAGGAGTAGAATCAAAGTTTATATACAGCAGGATCTTGGGTGTTTCAGGAGGATCTCACATCCTAATTAGCCCGCTTTAGACTTCCGGAATTAGAGACCGCAGAGGCAGGATGCCTTGGCTGACCGGTGAGCCTGGAGGAGGTGAAGGCGGCTATAAATTTACTTCCAAAGAAAAAAGCAGCAGGGGAAGATGGGTATCCAGCGGAATTCTACCAGGAGTTGCAGGATGCTATGGCCCTATTATTAGCGTGGATTTTTTTCTAAGGACCTGCAGGGTGATCCTCTCCCTGAGTCGCTGGAAATGGCGAATATAATCGTGCTCCCCAATGAAGGGAAACCCTAGGACCAATGTGGAAGCTGTCAGTCCATTGTGCTGATAAATTGCGATGTAAAACTGTTCGCAAAGGTCTTGGCACGTTGGCTGGAAGTGATTTTGCCTAAACTGATTCACCCTGACCTATTGGGTTTTGTCAAGGGCAGACTCATTTCAGATGATGTCAGGAGAGCAGATGATTTGTTATGGATAATAAAAAGCCAGAGGACCCCGACACTTTGCTTGGCATTAGATGCCAAGAAGGTATTTGACCGGGTTGAATGTGGGTTTCTTTTTGCGGTGCTGGAGAAATTCAACATAGGTGGAGGCTTCATACGGGAGGGGGGGGGGGGGGTGTCAGAAATCTGTATTGATCTCCAAAGACTAAAGTTCTGGTTAATGGTGAGAGTTCAGAAAGATTCGAGCACACCAAGGAACGCAACAGAGATGCCCACTGTCTCCCATGCTTTTTGATCTAGTTATAGAGGCCTTTGCTGCGCAGATTAGATCTAACCTCAAGATATGCCCAGTAATCGTTGGTAAGAGTCAGCACAAAATTCTGCTTTATGCTGATGATACAATGGTCTTCATGACTGACCTGAGAAAATCACTGCCAGAATTTTTGCAGGAGATACACTCCTTGAGAGTCTCCGGATTTAAAATAAACATTGTTAAAACGGAAACAATGAACTTGGGTGGAATGTCAAGGGAATTTATACTAGACTTCGCCTTTCATTGGGCAGAACATAAAATTAAGTACCTGGGGATCTACATCAGCAGGGACCCTGATGACTTGTTTCGATTAAACTACAATAACTCGTCCAGTTTAGTGGAGGGAATGCTTAGGAACTGGGCAGAACTCCATTTGAGCTGGATGGAGAGGGCTGCTGCACTCAAAATGAGCATTATTCCAAAATGTATTTTTCTTTTATCTCAGTTGCCAATACCAATCCAACCCAAATATATACAGAAATTGGAATAGTGACTGGTGAGAATTATGTGGAGAGGAAAGAGGGCAAGAATTGGTGCAGCATGACTCTTGAGACTATGTGAGCAAGTAGGGATTAAATTCCTGATTCTTGATTTATACTACCATATGGCGGTACTCAGAGCCCTGCGAGTATCACGTACGTTCACATGAAGCTTTATGGGTGGACATAGAGCATCAATGGGTAATGCCAAGTTCAGTGTTTGAATGGGTGGGCATAGGGGAGAGAAATATTGGGGGTGCAGAGGCAGAAGTTCTGCCGCACTAAATGTGGACCCCTCTGAGGCAATTGGCTCGGATGTATGCCAAAAGTAAGCCCCTCACTTCCCTGCCCTCGAAATGGTCTAGGATTAATGACTATAACCCTTGGGAGATAGGGGAAGAAGTAGATTTCCAGATTTGATTAAGGAGGGAAGGTGTCTAGCACAATGTTAATTAGAGGTATAGTTGAAAAGGAGGGTCTTGTATTTTCAATGTTTTTAACTCCACTATTTTTTGATGCGGAAAGAGTTGGTTGAGCAGTTGACCAAAAGGCCTACATGGCTTGACGAATGTCTTTTTAAAGGGACTGGGTTGAAAGGAATGCTTTCCAAACTGTATCAGGGTCTCCTACAGACTGCGGGAGTACAGTGCCGATAGGGGGGTATATATGGCACCAATGGCTACACAAAGAGCTTACGGATGGGGAATGGGAACAAATAAATCTGGGAGTGCATAAGAATATGCTAGTGACATCAATGGTGCCAGACACAACTACAGATAATTCATCATACCTATATAACCCCCCAGCTCCTATTTTACAGTCAGTGGCGAGTTATGCAATATGTTTGCAGGGGTGAGGGGGTCTTGGTAATTTCTTCCATAAGTGGTGGGAATGTCCAAAGATCCAACAATATTGGCATAAGATTACCCAAGAGGTAGGTAAGGTTATAGAGGAATGCATCAAGCCTGAGGCAGAAGAGTGCCTCTTGGGACTCACCAAGGAAAAGCACGAGAAGAACTATAAACGTACACTACAGGCAAAATTGTTGTTGATGGGGAGAGTTGCCCTGGCATGAAAATGGAAGGCCCCAGAGGGTCCCAAAGTAGAGGATTGGTGGATAAAAGTGGGGGACACAAAGTTCGAAAAAGCTACATATGAGTTATATGTGAAGATTGATTGATAGATGGCACAAAATATGGGAGCCTTGGGTAATGAGATGCCATGGAACAATCGGATAGGGAGGAGAATCTTAATTAATGCCACAAGTCTGTCACTGGAAAGCAGGGGAGAGGGACAAATGATGTGGAAGTTAAGGGACACACTAAAGAGCAGGTGGTGGTTGTTATGGTTAATATTGTTCTAGTTATTTATTTCTTTTTTATACCACGCTCTTTAGAATCAGTGTGATTTACATGTATACTAACAGGTACTTTTTATTCCCTTGTCCCCGAAGGGCTCACAATCTAAGTGTACCTGAGGCAATGGAGGGTTAAGTGGCTTGCCCAAGGCCACAAGGAGTGGCCATGGGACTAGAGACCCCAGTCCCTCTGGCCTGAAGTTGCTTGTCCCCTTGCGGGAATTGAACCCCTGGCCTTCTGGCCTGAGATAACCTGTCCCAACCACTGAGCCACTCCTCCCTGCTCAGTTAGTAGTGTAATTAAAATTGCATTAATATCATGATAATTGGAGGGTTGCACGTTTACTGTTAAAGGTTAAATACACTATTTGTTGAAGCTTATTGAAGGGTGAAAGCCTAATGTGTTGTAAACAGTGGTCTATGATGTATCGATAGTCTAAGGAAGTTCTAACTTTGGTTATGATACCTCTTCATTTGAATAAAGATTAGAGTTCAAAAAAAAAAAGTGGCTTCCAGTTAGCCAAACTGTTTCTCTAGTAAACTATATTCCTTGGCAAATCTGAAACACTGCTAAATTTCAGATTGGCTACAATTTGCACCAAAGATACACTTCCAGGTCTAAACTCTACATAAGAGTGAATGAGCACAGTCTTACTGTTTATATTTAGCAGCCTGTCTGGAGAGTTGTCTGTGGGGGATGTGCAGCCTGTCCCTCTCCTCCATAGCCATAATCCTTTAGAAGGGACGCTGCCAAACCACTTTGGTGGCTCAGATACAGGGCAGGTTACAGTGTCCGCTGCTCACAGCAGTCCAATGGCAAGGAGCCAGGCGGTGTTAAGACTGCTGTCAGTACTAGCATGCAGGACAGAATCTGCAGAAAGAGCAAAGGTACAAGTCCAGTAAAAAGTCAAAGTGAAAGTTTGAAGCTCATGGCAGAAGTCCAAAAGCGTTTTAGATTAGGCTTTTTTTCTTCATTCTACCAGTTCTTACATGTATCCAGAATTGATGGTGTGATCGGCTATATCGTAGTGCATTGATACCAGACTGATGAATCAAAGTTATTCCCATAGCCATTCCCATCTGAGAAGGTCCTGCTTCAAGGTGGTTCTGGAATGGCTGTTCATTTTTTCAATCTGCTTGTCAGACAGAGATACAGTGTTTAAGCAAGGTCATGAGAATGCCATCGAATTACTGCCTCAGCCTTCTCAATTGCTCAGAACAGTAAGCAATATGTACTGTAAAAGCTCAGTTCTAGAATCCTTTGCTGGAAGTCAGTGTTTAGCCAATGACTGACTGAGTGAGCTCCACGGTTGCAAGAGCAATGCAGGTATCTCTCTCTAAGAGGAACATTAGGAGAAGGTGAGGGATGGAGTCTTCTCAGAGCTGTCAACTTTGTTTTAATACTAAATGAGAGTCAGGCCACCATTGCCTGAAGGCTTCCTCTGTATCAATAAAGAAGATAGCATTTCTGGACCAAAGCATGGTCTGCTGTTGTTGGAAGGTTTCCCAGTGAGACAATGCAAAAAAAGAGGCTTAGAATGCAGATTAGAGTTCTGGATAGAGCAATCTCTCTACCAAACCTTTGCAGTCTGGAGTACTAGGGAGGAAGCAGAAGTGAGTGGCACAAGGGATTTGCTGGTCAGATTCCTGAAGTTAGCTCTGGTGACATGCCTAAATGCTACAGATGGTAAAAGGTTAGCTATCCAGATCCATGTTCCTGGAGAGCTCTATTAATGTAAAAGTTTTGCATACAATCCAAGTAATAACTTGTACAGAAACGTTGTCTTGAAAATAACGTAAAAAACAAAATGGTAAGTAAAAGAGAGAGAAGCCGTTTTAGGTGCCCCCTGAGATGTACAAGTCAAGACGTCTGAAATTCCATGGGAGGGACAGCAAAGAAAGTAGACATCGGTAATTGCATTCTAAAATCAACCTATTTCTGCCCCAAAAGATGAACTTCTCTGTCAACATACAAGAGCATTTCCATAACCCTCCAGTCATCTAAAACATTGCCTATAACCACAGACAGAGAGCAGGTTCATTCAGGATAGCTGAAGACTCGGAGCTTCTAAAATGACCCCCTAAATAAAGAAGAAGAAAAAATGTACTAAGTAACAAATCAAATCCACCATATGTGAGGAGCTACCAATTTAAACTCAAAGAAAAATAAAGATTAGACAAGAAAATTGTAGCACAGTCCCTTCACCCCCAGGTACTAATGCAAATGGAAGCAAATTTTCAGCTTTTACAGAGGTATAGACAATGCAACAGGTGATGTGTGTGTTTTTTTTAAATTAAAAAAGGACATAGTTGTGAAGGTTCAAAGAAAACATACTTAATCAACGGATATATTTTAAGTAAAAAAGGCACTCAACTGTATCACCTCAGGTAGAGAAATGGTGTACAACTTTTTTTGTGTATCTTTAGAGATATCTGGAAACATCTTCACTTCAGAACTGAAGGACAGTTTCTCTTGTCTCCTAAAATATATCCTAAGTAGCTAGTCCTTGCTAGATGTTAAGGCCAAGGTCCACCACCATGGTAGCAAAATTCACAGAATCTGAAATGGAAGATTCTAGAAAGGCAGAAGCATCCAGAACATTTATATTATGGGAATTAGCAACCTGGCTTTGATGCTCATCTTTTTTACCTGAGCTATCAGAGGTATATTGGCCTCAGGTATTTCCAAAACCTCTAAAAGGTATTTTTTTAAACATATCTCGAGGGGAAGTTGACACTGAATTGAGGTTACAATTTTTATCGCATTTTTTTCAACATTTCTGCTTTAGGTTTCAAATTAACACAATCTGTAATCAAAACTGACATGAGTAGCCAGAATACCGCCCATGTTTTTCTCCAGAAGTTCTATCCAAGCTCCTGTTTGCTCAATAGCAGCAGAATTATCCTGCACCTTAGTCTCCAGAGTTTGAATAGTTGAGCAAGCTGATTAACTCTTGGGATGAGCACTTTCCCCAAGTCTGCTATAGCGTCCCAAATAATATCCAAGGTAATCTTGGCCAGGCAAATCAGGTAGCCGGAGAACCATCTTGTTGTACTCATCCCTCTTGAGCTTGAACATCACTGTTCTTAATAGCAATTTCCTGGTCTTGGAGTCAGGACATCACCACTGCTAGACCTGCAATCAGATGACCTCCGATGGAGCCTCAGCAGAAGCATCAGTCAGAGGGCTGGTAGCCCCAGATTGTGGTGTGGGTGCTCTTGGGTCCAGGCTTAAGGTGATGTCATGCCCGGAGATGCAGTTGAGTTCCTCTCCTTCCTGCAGTGTCTTCAGTGGGCCTTGCTCTGACCTAAGTGCCTGGGAGTCTTCTTGCCACAAAAATTGGTCCGTTCGGCCAGAAATGGGTACAGGTTTGGCTTTAGGGAGACAGTTTCTAGCTTTTCCTTTCCTTTTCCTCATAAAAGCCAGGAACAATTAGAGAGAGGAAATGAAGTGTGGAGGCATGATTCTGCATCTGTCTGTCATCCTTGGAAGCTCCTGGTGAAACCTTCCTGGAGAACTACGTTTTTGGCATAGGTAGAAGGTATTCCTGAAAGTTACATGAACAAACTTTACTTTGGAGCCAAGTAATATAATAGAAAGTCAGGGCTCTTTTGGAACACCAGGCAGTTCTGATAGGGAACCTTACTTGCCAAATCTCCTGGCTGCAGGCTGTTAATAGCACCATTCCTCTTCATCCTGCAGAGAGCCATGGAGGCTCCAGCAGTTCCTCTCCTGCTCCAGACTGCTGCTCTGATGGTGGCCATGTGGTCAAAATGGTGCTGGGCCCTGTTGTATACTCTGCCACAGATGTGGCTTCGGCCTTTTGGCCCACTGAGTTTATGACATTTCTTCCAGGCTCTGGTGGTAAACCGATATCACCAGCAGCTTTGAGGCTTTCCCTGCTGATGCTTCTTGCAGATGCTGTCAGCATTCACAAGACTTCCCCTGACTTGGTGTGTATCCATGTCACCATGACATTTGGGGCAGTAGGAGCCTGCCATAATGCTCTAGCACTGGCTAATGCAATCCTCGCATCACCATTGGGCCAGCTGCTGTCAGATACCCTCTGTCTCACCATGTTATCTCCAGGAACAAGCAGGAATGAGTCTTCACATATGGGTACGTCGGTACCGACGGAGCCCGCACGGGAACGCTGCCCAGCTTCCAATGAGAAAGCTTTTGGCAGCATCCCTCGCGCCTGCGTGCTGACTTCCCGCCTTCTCCAGAGCCTCTCTTCAGTTTTCGTTTTTCCGCGGAGCCGGCAGGACGTCCTCCTGTCACCGCAGAAACTTTTCTTGTTAATTTCTTTAATTACTTTAGTTTTTTTGTTTTCTTGTGGTCGCGGCTGTATTTCCCGCTGCCACCGGTATCGCCGGTGGATTTTTGACTAAATTCTGAGAAACGTTTTCTTCAGTTTTTTGCCTTAACTTGTTGGGCCTACCAGGCCTCTTCATTATGGAGCCTTCTTTTCCTAAGAAGTGCATTCGATGTAGAAACACCTGTTTCTTTTTAGGCACCAATAGTTGGTGTCTCAACTGTGTGGGTCCTGACCCTTTTTCCCCTGACTTGTCAGGGGATAATTTTGTGAGGAAACCTTCACTCTTTAAAGTTTCCTTCGATACCGTTTTTTCCTCGGCAGTGAGGGTACCCAGTTTCTCTACTTCACAGGATCAGGTAACCCACAAACAGTCTGTTAAGACTAGTCAATGCTTGAGTGGTATGTCCCATGCCCAGCATGGTGACGGCTCCGGTCTTACCCTCAAGAATCCATTGGCATTACCCCTGCGGGAGTGTTCGGGCTCCAAAGCGTTAAAGGGGTTTCAGGTTGTTCCTGGGGCTCACCCCTCACAGAACATACCTGAGCCATGCGCGGGGGTGGTATCCGCTTCGAGCGGTACTGAACCTCCGGCATCGGCACCGGTGTCGAGTGTTCCACTCTTCACCAGGGATCGTCATCGGGCATCCTCGGTACCTTCGGGACCGATCGATACGCACCGCATTGACGTCTCTCAATCTCAGCCATGCTCCGGGACGGTACCAGCATCGATCGGTTCCGATACCCTGGCATCGGCATCGAGGTGGACCGCCTTACCCTTGGCAAGGGGGGGTTATCGGGTATCCTCGGTACCGTCGGTACCGATCGATGTAACCCAGGCTGCCTTAGTGGTATCGGCATCGCCGATGCCGCCACCGGCGTCGGAACCCTTGCGACATGCATCGATAGTCTCGCTTTCTTCGATGCCGAGTCTTGAATCGATATCTAGTCTCGAGGACTGGGTACCGACGCATTCCGGAACTGACTCCTGTCGTTTCCAGATGGGCAGTTCCGAATATCCTAGCAATAACTCTCTCATGATCTCGGTACCACTGCAGCAGTCCCCGATGGCAACTTCAACTGCTAATCCTCTATCAGTATCGATGTCTATGCCTGTTCTTGCACCGATGCCTAGTTTGGAACCAATACCTGGCATTGATGCAGTACCCACTGCCTCTAAGTTAACATGCCAGTATCCTTGTTCATCTACTAGGTCTCTTCCTTTAGCCGTACCAGGGATAGTTCCCATAGGAGATCAGTCTTTTCAGGCTTTTCTCCGGGATATGGCAACCTTTCTTAATATATCTATCCCTGGTTGTGATGCTACTCATGGCTCACCGGCACAAATGGAAAATATGATGCTTCCTTTACATCCTGCTCTGCAGGATCTCCTTCTGAGGCTCTGGAAATCGCCCTTACGACTTCCTCTAGTTTCTACAGCCATTGAGGTTCGGTACCGGGTGCCACCCTCTCCAGGGTTTCAAAAGCCTCAACTTTCTCATCGTTCCCTTGTAGTGGAATCAGCACTGAGGAAAGTTAAGAGTAAGAAGAAGCATTCTTCTTATCCACCAGGTCGTTCTTCAAGAACACTCGATGCTTTTGGTCGTCAGGCCTTCCAAACCTCTATGCTGGCCTCCAGAATTCTTTCATATATTTTTCACATGAGTCTAACACTCCAGGAAGTCACAGAGCAATTGTCTCTTTTGACCCCTTTTTTACCGGAGCCCAAGGCTACTGATTATTCCTTGCTCATCAATCACAGCCAGAATATATCCTGGTTCCTGTCTCGTGCTTCTATAGACTCTTTTGAGTCCGTTAGCAGATCCTCTGCTATTGCTATTGCAGCACGTCGCAGAGCCTGGCTTGAAGCTTCAGACTTGAGCAGATGGGCACAAACTATACTGGCACATTCTCCTTGTACAGGAGAAGGTCTCTTCAATAAGGAGGCTTTACGTCAGGTTGCTCAATGCTCCACTGACTCTCCTTCCACTAAAGACCATTCTAAGCCACCTCCTTCTTCAAGGGGTAGGAAATGTCCTACCAAACCTTCTTTCCCTAAGAAAAGAAAGTTTCATTCATCTCCTGCCCATCTTTCGGCTGTACCTAAACAAGGGACGCCTCAGCCTGGTCTGAAGTCCTCCAGCTCTGGCCAGTCTCAGCATTCCCAGCAACCATAAGGGCCAGGAATTGTAACCTACAGTTCACTTCTACCCATTAGAAGTTTATTCACTGTGCTTTTCTTTTTCAATGTACTAACCTGTCAAAAATATTTTGTTCAGGGACTACAGACTCTCCAGAAGAGCAGTTGCAACTATCCCCTGATAGTTATGTCCCAACTGAACATTTTTTCCTTCAGTTGACTTACCCTATGGGTACATCACCCTCAAATTACTACCCTCTCAATCGGGTTTTTTCCCTGACTGAGGAGTACCATACTGAAAAGCTTCTCTAGCAAGCTCGTTCCTCAGACAAGGAGAAGGGATATCTCCTCTCTTTTCCTGTCTGTTTTTCTTTATTGGGCACAGGACAATCTCTCTGCTGTTTCTGTCAGCAGCTGTGCCTGCAGGAGTTACAGTAATAGTATTACTGGTAATTTTTCCAAGTTCCACTCCCTTGTTCAAAATTTTCTCTAGCCTCAGTAGTGATTCCAAGCTATTCGTCATCTATCTTGGATCCTCCTACTCGTTTAGGCTTTCTCACATTATTCTAACCATCTCCTCTCCTAGGATATGGCAACACACCTGACTTCAGTCAGTTTGTCTCATATCTCTCCTGCACAATGCTCTCTGCAGTCTTCAGAGAAGCTTTCTACTATGAGGGCCTTGTAATAGAGCATTGACCTTGTCTCTGAAGCTTCTCTATTATTAGGGAAAAGCTTATAAACCCTTCCCATGCCTGTGAGGGTTCTCCACACCCTCTAGCCTGGGATGTTAACACGAGATATCAATTCTTCTGCGTGAAAATCCAAGGCTGATGTTTACGCATGCTACCTCTGGGTCCCTCCAGTAGGTCCCTCTGGTATCTTCTTCTGCTTTTCCGCACATCTGCCATGTCAGTGTTCTGTGGAACTCCCGCCTTGTTCCTTAAAGATTCATATGATCATCTGTTTTCACGCGAACATCACAGTTATCTTGTTGGATTGCCTTCCTGCATCCCTCAATCCACGGAAATAGATTCTCTATACATATCCAAAGTGGGTTCACCCTCTTGTAGAGCGCGGAATCTTTTTCTTTTATATTCCCCATGTACAATTATGGGACTGGGTGGTAGACATGTATCTTCAACCTGTTGTCTTGTATGTAGCATCTCCATATATGTCTACATACCTATATCATTACTCTGGTGGTGCAAAACCATGCCCCACAAATGTATCTATATTTGGGTATATTATATCTATATCTATATATATATATATATTTGATACATTTCTCCACCCATATTCTAATATACACATCTGGATATATATATATATATATATATTCCATCCACATATATATATGTGTCTGTTGAGGGGCTTCTTAAGGGTTGATATGTCTTACACACTATCACCCTTACTGTCTATACTAAATGTTTTACCTCCTAGAGGTTTTAGACAATCTATCGCCCTACTTCGCATACCATATTACGATGCAGAAATTGTTAGGCACCAATAACCACTGTAGTGCTAACATCTTCCATTTTTTCTTTAAGTCCTTGATGCATCAAGCTTCAATATTTTTCCTATCTCTCGCCAGCTAGGAAAAACAGTGTACATCTTTATCTTTGAGTACACAGCTGTTCTCCTTGGGAATAGGGGTTTTTCCAATTCCCCTCTTCCCACCAGGACTGGGCTAGTTCTCCAACTCCGTCAGTCTTCTTCCTTTAGTTCTCAATGTTAATGACCTTATGCCTAAAGGAGTTTTCAGCTTTTTTCCATAAAGCTTTCCATTGAAGACCTGAAGTCTAATCCTACCCAGTTGACACCTGGATCGTCTACTACCTCCAGGTCTGGATCTTCATCCTCACTACTGGGGGGTCACCTTGAAGATTCCGCCACTGCTTATCCAGTAGACTCCATCCTGCTTCCTACTTCCTACAATACAGTAGGTAAGCTGCATATTTTAAATGTACATTAAATGTGTTTAATGCTACTCATCATATATACCAAGGACTCCTGTAGTCTGTAGGATCCTCTAGTCCTTGGCAATGCTGTTTCTTTCCTCACAGCTCCTTTATTGTCAACTCCTACCCTCCATCCCACATTGGATGCCGGGGATTCCTGGAGACAAAATGCACCCCTGATCCAGGCTCTTGCATTTTTATGGGATCTCCCCCTGGCATCTCCAGCTAGGGAGTCCCCATATGTGAAGACTCATTCCTGCTTGTTCCTGGAGATAGCACAGTTACTTACCTGTAACAGGTGATCTCTGGTAACAGCAGGAATTAGTCTTCACAACCCTCCCACCTCCCCTAGGAGTTGCATCTCTTTATCTTCTTCTTCCTTCTCTCTCTCGCCTTTGTCTCAGCTTTGAAACTCAACTGAAGAGAGGCTCTGGAGAAGGCGGGAAGTCAGCGCGCAGGCGCGAGGGATGCTGCCAAAAGCTTTCTGATTGGAAGCTGGGCAGCGTTCCCGTGCGGGCTCCGTCGGTACCGACGTACCCATATGTGAAGACTAATTCCTGCTGTTCCCAGAGATCACCTGTTACAGGTAAGTAACTGTGCTTTCCCCACTACCTCCCCTGCTTGCTTCACCTTGAAGGACTACAAAAAGGGACTGCGAGTTCTGGAGAGAGATCTGCAATTGTAAGTATTTACTTTTGGGAATTTTTCTGAATCTTGCGGAAAAAGGAATTATTTAGATTTAAGCTGATTAATCTGTGTAAATTAGAATCCAGTGTATTTGTTAAGCCAGTCAAGGCCTAGTGTCAGCAAAGAGCTTTTAGTTAAACTGAAAGCTATCTATTGAGTTTTTAATTTAAGTTTAAAGCCCAGCAGAGAGCTTTCTGGTTAAATTTAAAACCCAGCAGAGAGCTTTTAGTTTAAATTTAATACTCAGTCAGGGACTAGTATCAGCAAAGAGCTTTAATTTAAATCAAATCAGGGTATAGCAGCATAAAAGTAAAAACAGGGTCAGTATTCTTTGAGCAATAAATTGTTTCTAGAGACCTTTACAAAGAGGCTTTCTAGATAGGGGACAAGAAATCTGTGAAATTGTTTTAAATAAGTGACAGATCAAAGGGGCATTTTGAAAGACTCCCTCTATCAAAGCAAGGGCTGTGTGAATCACCCAGGAAATTGGTCACAGATTACCTTAGAAGCACAGGACAGGATATTGTGTAGCAGCCAGCTTTTAACAAGTTTTCTTTCCCCCCTCCCCCCAACTCCCACCTACCCCTGGGATAATCATAGCTTTATAGGTGCTTAAACCTCTTAAAGGGAAGGAGGTCTCATATTCACTCTCAAGTGCAGCTGTTTATCCTATTCAGGAATACAATAAAAGACCTGAGATTAATTAATCTTGAGGTGAACAAAGTCCATTAAAGATATTGGGTATAGTTTTATTAGTATAAGGATCCCCAGCAAACCTAAGTAAGTAAACAACTTAAATACCTAAACACAACCTTAAAACTAAGATGGAGACAGCAGTCCAGCAGCAAGATTGGGGCTTTCCAATCTTTTGCATTGAGTGTCACATGTATGATTTTCTCCCAGTTGGTGAGAGCTCTTACGTGTGCACTAGGTTCAAGGAGCTCTTTGCTCTCGGGGAATGAGTCCGATCTCTGGAGGCTAGAGTAGCAGACTTGGAGGACATAAGGAAAACAGAAAGGTACATAGTCGAGATGTACAGGGATATAGTACTGAAGTCACACCTCCAGTCTGGCAGCATTCCTGTTGCCATGGAGGAGAGAGGTCACGTGACAAGAGAGTATCACCCTGGTGTGGCAGGAAGTGATCCTGTAGCTAGGACCTTTCCTTCAAGTGATATGAAACCCTCTTGCCCACGAGGGAAGGGTTAGGAGAGCCATTATAGTTGGTGATTCGATCATTAGGCATGTAGATAACTGGGTGGCTGGTGGACATGAAGATTGCCTGGTAACATGCCTGCCTGGTTCAAAGGTAGCGGACCTCATGCGCCACCTAGACAAGGTCTTAGATAGTGCCGGGGAGGATTCTGCTGTCTTGGTACATGTCGGTACCAATGACATAGGAAAGTGTGGTAGGGAGGTTCTGGAGGCAAATTTAGACTTTTAGGTAGGAATTTGAAATCCAGAACTTCAAGGGTAGCATTCTCTGAAATGTTTCCCGTTCCACGTGCAGGACCCAAAAGGCAGGCAGAGCTCCAGAATCTCAATGCGTGGATGAGACAATGGTGCAAGGAAGAGGGTTTTGGATTTGTTAGGAACTGGGGAACATTCTGGGGAAAAGAGGGGTTTTAAATGGGATGGAACCAGTCTGCTGGCATTAACGTTTAAAAAGGAGATAGAGCAGTTTTTAAACTTGATAATAGGGGAAAGCCGAGAGTCACCCAAGAGCACATGATTCGGAAAAATGTATCCTTGAAGGATACTAGCAAAAGATTGAAGTTAGGGCATATCGACAGAGATTGCAATAAAGACAGAAGTAATCCAAATGCCCTTAAGTACAGAGCAGACAGAGCTTAAAGATTCCAAATTATCCCTGCCTACTGATAACCAGATTAATAAGAATAAAATACAGCCTCTAAAATGCATGTATGCAAATGCTAGAAGTCTAAAAAATAAGATGGGAGAGTTAGAATATATAGCACTAAATGAGAGGTTAGATATGATTGGTATCTTAGAGACATGGTGGAAAGAGGACAACCAGTGGGATACTGTGATACCTGGGTACAAACTATAGAGCAGATCAAATTTGTGGAGGGGTTGCACTCTGTTAGAGAGGGCATTGAGTCACAAAGGATTCAAGTTTTACAGGAAACAAAATTCACTGTAGAATCTGTGGATTGAAATTCCATGTAAAAGGGGAAGGCGATGACAGTGGGGTTGTACTATCGACTGCCTGGTCAGAATGAACAAATTGATGATGAAATGCTCAAAGAAATCAGGGAAGCTAACAAATGTTAGAGCACAGAAATAATAATGACTGCTTCTTGGAGTAGCTGGTTCATGAACCAACCAGAGGGGAAGCCGTTTTGGACCTAGTCCTTAGTAGAACACAAGATCTGGTGCAAGAGATAAGGTTTTTGGGGCCACTTGGCAATAGTGATCATAGCATAATCACATTTGATTTAATAAATGGAGGAAGGATGGCAAGGAAATCCACGGTACTACCTTTTAACTTTCAAAAGGGAGACTATGATAAAATAGGGAAAATAGTAAAGAATAACTAAAAGGAACAGTTGCAAAGGTTAAAGATTTACATCAAGCATGGGTTTTTAAAAATACTATCTTGGAAGCCCAGACCAGCTGTATTCCACGCTTTAAGAAAAGTGGAAGGAAGTCCAAAAACACTGCCAGCATGGTTTAAAGGTGAGGTCAGAGAAGCTGTTGCTGGAAATGGAAAAAGGAGCCAAATGATGAAAACTGGAAACAACATAAACACTGGCAAGTTAGATGCAAGGCATTGATAAAGTAGGCAAAGAGAGAATTTGAGAAGAAGCTTGCTGTGGAAGCAAAAATGTGTAATAGACTTTCAATTACATTTGTAACAAAAAACTGTGAGAGAGTCAGTTGGACCATTAGATGATAGAGGGAACAAGGCCATAGTGGAGAGACTGAATAAATTCTTTGCTTCAGTCTTTACTGAGGAAGGTGTAGGGATGTTACCCATGACTGAAATGATATTTAAAAGTGATGACGCAGAAGAATTGAAAGAAATATCGATACACCGGGAAGATGTATTACAACTCTGATAAACTGAAGAGTAGTAGATCACCTGGACTGAATGGTATACATCCAAGTGTGTTGAAAGACCTGAAATATGGGATTGCATACCTACTATTAGTAATCTGTGAGCTACCATTAAAATCATCTGTGATACCTGAAGATTGGAGGATAGCCAATGTAACGCCAATTTTTAAAAAGGGTTCCAGGAGTGATCCAGGAAACTACAGACCAGTGAGCCTGACGTCAGTACCAGGAAAAATGGTAGAAACCGTTATAAAGATCAAAATTGCTTAACATGTAGATAGTCATGACTTAATTTCAGACAGCCAAAATGGCTTTAGCCATGGAAGGATTGTCTTACTAATCTGTTATTTTTTTGAAGGTGTGAATAAAGAGGTAGACGAAGTTGAGTTGGTTGATATAGTGTATCTGGATTTTCAGAAGGATTTTGACAAGATCCCTCAAGAGAGACTCTTGGCGAAATTAAAAAGTCATGGGATAGGAGGCAGTGTACTATTGTGGATCAGGAACTGGTTAAAAGATAGAAAGCAGAGGGTGGAGCTAAATGGCCAATTTTCCCAATGGAAAAAAGTGAATAGTGGAGTACCCCAGGGATCTGTGCTGGGTCTGCTGCTTTTTAACATATTCGTAAATGACCTGGAAATGGGAATAACGAGTGAGGTAATCAAATTTGCAGATGACATAAAATTATTCAAAGTTGTTAAAACCCATGAGGATTGTGAAAAATTCCAAGAGGACCTTGATAAATTGGAAGAGTGGGCATCCAAATGGCAGATGAAATTTAATGTGGACAAGTGCAAAGTTATGCACCTAGGAAAGAACAACCTAAACTATGGTTACATGATGCAAGGTTCCACATTAGGAATCAACACCAGTAAAAAGATTTAGGCATCATCATGGATAACATGTTGAAACCCTCTGCCGAGTGTGCAGCGGCAGCCAAGAAAGCAAATAGAATGCTAGGAATCATAAGGAAAAGAATGGAGAATAGAACAAAGGATATTATAATGCCTCTGTATCATTCCAAGGTGTGACCGCACCTTGAATATTGTGTGCAATTCTGGTCACCATATCTTTAAAAGGATATAGCGTCATTAGAAAAAATACAGAGAAGAGCCACCAAAATGGTAAAGGGGATGGAAGGATATACCCAATTTTACCTTCACTCTTTAGTTTAGTCAGTGTATGCCCCCCTGTCTCTGTTCTCCCTTCTTGTGTCTTGGTAACCGCTTTGATTTAAGGAAAAGGCGGTATAGAAAACCTGTTAAATAAATAAATAAATAAATAAATACCTATGAAGAGAAGCTAAAAAGGTTAGGGCTCTTCAACCTAGAAAAGAGACGGCTGAGGGGAGATATGATAGATATTTATAAATTAATGAATGGAGTGTAATTGGTAAACATAGATTGAATTGTTTACATCATGAAAATACAGAAAGACTAGGGGACATGCAATGAAGCTACAGTGTAACCTATTTAAGACTAATAAAATATTTTTTCATTCAACGTGTTATCAAACTCTGGAATTCGTTACCGTAGGATGTAATAAAAGCGCTTAGTGTAGTCAGGTTTAAAAAATGTTTGTACAAGTTCCTGGAAGAAAGGTCCATAAACCATTATTAAAGGGGACCCGGGAAATCCACTGCTTGCCCCAATACAAGCATTGTAGAACCTGTGTCTTTTGGGGAAATTGCTAGGTACTGGTGACCTAGATTGGCCACTGTTGGAAACAGGATACTGGGTTTGATTAACCTTTGTCTGGCATATCTTATGTTCTCATCTTGGCCGAGGATGGATAGCTTCCCTGAGAGTGAGTGAGTGAGTAACTCACGAGCAAGGGGAGAGGGGAAGGGATCCTGATGGGTACCATGGAGTCCCAAAGAAGGGGGGGGGGGATAAGATCATTCTTGTATGACCCCTCATCTCCTCCCATAATGAAGTGCAGCCTCTTGGGATTTGCTGCCCTACGTTACATTAGATCGTGCTGCACCACTCCAAACGTGTTATGCTCCTGCTGGAGACAGAGAAATGCTGACTCAGCCACACCACCCAGTATCTAAGGACTGTCCTTCAGATAGATTTTTTTTCTCTGCCTCTATTTGCTGGTAGAGGGATATAACCCATAGGTCTGGACTGGTCTGGCACTGGACTTCCCTCTAATTTCCTTTTCTTGAACAAACTTCATCTTTTTAAGGATTATCTATATTTTGCAGAGTAGACTTGAATCTTTGGAAAACAATTCTAGATGTAAGAATCCAATGGATAAGTGTCAGTACTGACTGCCACATGATGATATGTGCTGCTTAAACAGATTAGTGCTACTGGAAATATGAACTAATTAAAATGCTGTTGCTTTACTTGACTTTATTAGGTAGCTACCACATATCGGGCTCTATTTTTAATAATATATCAAGTTAACTTTCATGCCAATCACGTTTCACGGACAGGAATAATTAGCAAATAGAGAGAAAAATAGTAAATACATTAAAACTTATGATTGAAATCCAAGATACATATTAATGAGACATCACTTAATCGACCTCCTTGCTTCCTTTCCGGCTTATCAAAACATCCCTTGATTTAAAACAAAACAAAACAGAGGATGCACACCATTTAGGGAGATTCATCCTGCTATCAATATAGCATCTCTTATATATACATAACCCATCTTATCCCATCTGAGAACATTATACCTCTTGATGAACCCCATTAAACACCATCATATATTATAAAACCATCAAACTCTCATTTATCAGCATCTAATCGATGGGTATCCCAAAACTGATGTGATTTGAAATTCCGGTCGGAGGATGATGGTGGTCTCTTCCAGCACATGTTTTTCAAGACCATCTATGCCATATATCTTATACCAACTATAACTTCCTTGTCAATTAAGATAAAACCATCAAAAGGGCATTACAGTAGTCTGAGAAACTATGAACAAACAACTGTTCTGAGATCTTTGTTTCAAATACAGTCTATGGGGTATGTTTACTAAACGGTCCTAATGTTACCGGCGCTAGTTGCAACGTTAACGTGACGAATGCCATATAAGGTAGTGGGCGGTCTGGCGTTAAGGTAGCAATGGCTGGTTTTCGCACGATAGAGGGCGCCTTGTCCATTATCACGTGATAGAGGGAGCTGTGGCACGTTATCGTGCATTAACCTTAACTTCATGCTGTGACCTGTGATCAAAGCAAGAGAGGCGTAGCATACTAGTGAAGACATTGACTGCTGATACAGTGTTCATGAGTTGAATCCCTCAGTGGGCTCAGGTAAAATGCTGTCTGTGGCAATTCCTTTTCCTGCTTGTAACACACATCCCAACAATCTGTACTGTCAGCCAAAAGAAGCCTCACCCCAGTGCCGCAACCTAATGCACCTTTTAGGGCGCACCATAATGCACATCATAAAGCACCACATCATGCAATGCGGGTCATAATGTGCCCCAGAGGGCGGCATGAAAGGTTGGCACCTTCCAAGGCAGCATATAAGGCGCCCCATAAGCTGGCCGAACCTAAGGTGCCATTAAAGATGCCACAAGAAGGCTAAGGTGACACAAGATATGGTGCCCAAGGGCAGTAAGGTGCCCCAAGGTCACAAGCATGAACTGTATGGGCCAAACACAGATGTAACCCTAACACTGCACAGAGCACCAAGGAAAGGCAATGAACACGTGATGGAAGGAACTAGATATCGGAACTGATGGACCTGCCAAATCTGCGTGCAGCCTATGTGGCAGCTGGTAAAGTGGACAAACATATTGGGGGCAGCTGTACTGATGCACAGGGTGATGGTACTGTAAAGTGCAACAATGACAGTGTGTGGCAGAGGATGGGAGTATGTGTCCACCGGAGGAGGTAGAGGTGGCAGGATAAGTGCAATGACAGGGGAACAGAAGAGTAGTAGTGCCATGCAGAGCAGACACAGGAGAGGCAAGCATGAAGAGCCGCAATGCAGAAATGTGTACCAGTGCAGGACATGAGGTAGCAGCCTGCACAGTAGGGCAGGACGCCATACAGCTGGCACACACACATAGACGGACAGAAGGATGGTTAGCAACTGTGATGAGGGTGTAATGTGCCAGCAGCACAGATCTGCACAGATATGACTGTTACAGGAATGGAATGTAGTTGTGTAGGACAGGCATAAAAAAGGGGAACAGAGAGGAATGAAACCCATGATCTCTGCCACTGAGGTCATTGTAGTAACCATTGTGCTACATCAATATGAGTTTTATCATACCAATGGCTGGCTACTGAAAAAGTGCAGGTCACCGAACAAATTGTCTGCTGTGGTTACCAGGATAGGATAGAACTAACAGTACCCATAATGCACTTCACATGCAGAACAGCAATCTACATCCGCTCACCAGATGGGGTATGCACCTCTACAGCATGTCAGCTTGGTAGGGGGGAATGACCGTGCGTGTTACTGGCACAGCGTACCTACAGGCCATGCCATTGTGCGTGTTCCGTGCTCACCCTGAGGGTGAGGTGGGGTGGCCAGCACCAGGTCAGCAGTACCCGAGTTGGGTGAGGTGGGCTTTGCTGCAGGTCTCCATCAGTGCCAATGTGTGACAGGTATTTGTTGCAGACACCCCTAGGAGTTTTCTATGTCCATTTGTATTTTCCAGTCATGTCTGGCCCTTGTGGACCATGGTGCATCCAACATAGTGCATATCCAGTGTGCTTGCCATGGTCACTTGTTCAGGAACATAAGAACATAAGATATGCCATACTGGGTCAGACCAAGGTCCATCAAGCCCAGTATCCTGTTTCCAACAGTGGCCAATATAGGTCAGGAGCAGGGGTATATTAGGTTGCACATGATGATGATGGATGTAGCAAACCACCCTCTCTGGGTTAGGGTGGGGGACATGATCTACCCCCAACAGACCTGCACTCTCACCGTTTGCAATGGGGGCTAGTGGGACCAGCAACCTCAGTCCTGCTGGTGAACAGACAGCTGATGCAGATCTGCAGTTGGGACAGTGCCACTGGCAGACAGGTAGTGTGCCTGATCAGCTCAGCTGCCCCCCCACTACAATCTGACAATCACCAGCAGAGGGCAGTCAGTATGCACCTGCTGCACCCTGCAAGGTGTTGTTGCCATACACATGCTAACTACAGACAGTCTGCTAGCAAATAAATAGTACATGTTCCTAGAGGAACAATGTGCACCCAAGTGTGGGATTTTGCACAAACACTAAGCAGGTTTGTCAGTAATTAGGCCCCAGAAATGGGAACCCAGAAATATCACTTGTCAGTAACACTGTATAGCACTATGTGGGAACCTAGACATGCCATGGTCACTGCTCAGTCAGAGTGAGAGTGACCTCCCAACATGACATGCTGTGGCCACATTGTCCTTGCAGGTGGTGATCGCGCACTACAATATCCCAGCCATTGCCCTATGCCCTGTGCAGATGCATCCTGTCCAGACCGCCCTGTCCGGGCCATACCCACAATACCTTGCCCCTCATTATGCACATTGACAGGCTAACACTGGAAACTGTGCAAGCATTGTGGGCTCAGTAAGGTGTACGCAGCCACAAAACACTGGATAGACATATGCACACTCCCACACCTATTTCTGCATTGTGCAAAGGTAGAGGTGGTTGCCAGCCCTGGCCGCCACACCAGTCCTGGGCACAGTGCAGGCAGTGGGAAGGAATGCAATACTGTTAGGGTCACTCTCCGGGGTGGTAACCACTGTCATAAACATATTTGGAAGCACACTCCACATATATCAGAAAGGTTGCAATGATGAATCTCTTTTAACAAATTGGTTTAACTTTGGATTTGTGATCTGACATTAACCACAGAATTTGATATATATATGGAACGTGTTTCCATGTTTATGACGGCATTGCTAAGGTATACAGGTTCAAGTAGTGATGGCTGCTGCTCCCCGCAGGGCCCAACAGCCTGCCTCTCCATGAGGCTTTGGATAGTGGAGCCCGTGGGTGTGGGTGTTTGTGCCTCTGTTGGCCGATGCTCTGGGGCAGAGGTTCCAGACTCTGGTCCTGGTGGGCCAAACACCATTCCGGTTTCCTGACTGTCCCTAATGAATATGCATGGATACATTTACATACAATGGGGCATATTTATTAGGGACATCCTGACAACCTGAATGGTGTTTGGCCCTCCAGGACTGGCGTTTGGAACCTCTGCTCTAGGAAGTGGACATGTTTATAGAGTATGTGCTCTGTAGGGTAAAATATTGGGACATGGTCTGCAGGAGCCCCAGCTGGGATTTGAACCTGTGACCACCTGCTTTTGAGCACACTTGCTGTGTGTACTGCACCAAACTGTTGTCATAGAGGCAGGCCTTTCCCTGGGGATCCCTTGACTGTTCTTCAGACAGACCTTATCTGTTGCACTGCACGCCACCCACCTAAACAGGGCTTGGCCTTGCTCTGCTGTGGGCAGCTGCCACTGCCCCCTCCACCACTGGCACCCCTCCACCACCATGCTGACATGCCCTTATGCCAGTGGTGCGCAGTCCCATGTCATCCTGTGTGCCGCTAGGCGGCTGCCTATGGTGTGGGGTCTGGGGTAGGGGTGCCTACATGGACATCCGCACTTTCCCCCGGCACCGCCTGCCAATGTTATGTGCCCTTGGGGGTACCTGCTGGGTACTGTCCCCTGGTACACTGTGGGACACACACTCGTGGCCATGTTGGACCCTGTTCAGTTGCTGTCTTGCTGCTGTTCAGTTTCTGCATTCCTATGTGCCACCTAGGTATCTGCCTAGTCTGCACTGTGCCCCAGCTGGCCCACTGCATGTGCCGCCTACAGCCCCCTGTACCCCATTTCCACCATCACCATAGTGCCCTTTCCTACGTGGCCACTCTGCTGTTGCTGCACATGTGATTGCCACAAAAGCAAGCTGCCCAATAGACACCACAGAACACCCTGGTCAACACTATTTCAGTGTCGGAACATTCACTTTGTAGGGGGAATGTGACTTGACCCTTCCTGAATTGCGATCCTCCTTTTTATTCTTTATAGGTGGTGTTGATTACCCTTCTTCAATATTCTTTCTCTTGGCCAGCTTGGTGTTTCGGATTTCACTTATAGGTCTGGTCATTTTATATGGTGTTTGCATATTTGGTTGCTGCACATGTATCACTACTATCACTTTTCTTGGTCTCACTGCCTTTGCTGTACATTGCTGACTGAAATGGTTTCTCTCTCCTGCAAATGTACCTCTAACGCCTGGTTTTCACTGGCGCTGATTTTCGGCCCTTTTTTTCATGGCGTTAGTGTTGCAGGGGCCTCTCCACGCCCACCACACGCCCCTTGACCCCTTTACTCCGCCCTCTCTCCACCCTCTGTGTGCCTTAACGCCGCCGGAGACGTTATCGCACGAAACGTAATGTTAGCGCGTGATATTATCGCGCAATAATGTTACCGCTGCGACATTACCGCTGTTTAGTAAACATACCCCTATGACTTCTCCTCAGCCACAGCTTCCTGTAAGTTCTCAATATGTTGGACTCTTACCATATTCAACCTTCAATTGATATTCCTAGATTTCCAGCCTTTTCAAGGGAATAAAAATTGTCCCATTAATTTTTATTTCTGGTTAAAAAAAAAAAAAAAAAGCAATGGTTCCTGTTTCCCAAATAATAATATCTTCTTTTCCACTGTTTGTTTCAATTATCTACTAGTGAATTCTAGATTTCTGTTTAAAATCCATCATAGAACATCAAGTGAAATAAAATGAAGTCATACATCTCACATATTAAGACACCATAAAAGATGAACCACCCCCAGAGTAAATTTCAGACCCATTTCTAAAAATTAAGCTCTCCTAAGTAGATCCTGAGCCATGTAACCATACCCAAAGAAATTCAGTCCAAAACCACAGAAAATAGTAAGGTCCTTTTAGATCTAATAGCAACGCATTCCACAGAGCTGGGCCAACACTGAAAAAGCACTAGTTTTGGTTGATGTCATTCCCTGAAATAAAATTGATACCACCACAAGGTTGTTTCACAGTGGTGATTCGGAGGGATCCCAGTCTGCTGATGACAAGGGGATGTTTTAATTTACCATTTACATTATTGTTAATTTTCAAGAAATGAGACAACCTATTAATGCATGGCAAAGCAGAAGTCCACGAGGGGCAGGCAGCTGACTTGGTTAGATTTTTTTGGCTTCTCTACTACTGCTGCTCCCAGCACTCACACTGACTCATGGTTTTATCTGTGAATATTCTCCCCGCCTCACTCGACCTCAGAATAAGGGAGTCTGGAAGGAGCCAAAAGAGGATGTCTAGGAGGGGAAGAGGAGGAAGTGATGCGTGCAAAGTATGTGCTGCAAAAGAGAGGTCTGCCTGTCCAAGACCTGAAAATGCACCCTGTGCGATTCGTGAACCTGGTGCCCCCCACCCCCCAGTACCCTTCTGTGCATGGAAAATTGCTTTTTTAGGCTTCATGGAAGCCCAGTGATGACACTGGCACCCTTTCTGTGCTTGCACAGCCTTTAGTAGAGCCCTGGGCTGTCCTTATCCTGCACACTAAGACCCATGTTGTAGCTAGGAAGGAGAGGTCTATGTGACTGCATTTGTACTCAGCCTCCTGCAGATTTGAGAGTGTTGGCTGGTATCTCTTATTGCTGAGAGTCTAGAAACTGAGCATCAGGCAGTGGGGGCATTTCCATGACATACTTGCTCAGATCTATGGCACATGCATTGGACAGTGTACATTAATATCGCTGTATTTTCATTTACCTTTTCTCTAGACTTTTGAAGACTATTTGCATTTCCAGTGGCATCATCTGTCCATCTGCAAATATGAATGTGTGAAGAGGACCATTAGGTCTATTGAGTTTGCCCAAGTTTATTCTGGGGGTGATACCATACACTCCACTTGACCTCTGGCTATCTCTTGACCCCTTTACAAATAAGTGTCTTCAGTACTTATCCCAGGCTTTCTCAAATTCCTTTACTGTTTTTGGTCTCTACTACCTCCCTCTCCCTCAGAAAGATGCTAGAGGGTGTGCTTCCAACACAGACATTTCAGAATCGCTCATTAATGTATTTTAGTGCCTACTATGCATTTATGATTTTTTAAAAAGTTAATTCTGTAATATATTAATTGTGCTACTCTATTACATTTATTTTATAATAGAAAGCTTGATAGTTAAGATTTGTTGATTTAGTTTCATATTTTATTGCAGGCGGTTTGAATATAGACAGGTATAGATACTTTGAATGTTGTGTGTAAGTTAAACATTTTAAAAGAACTACAAAAAGCATCCCTAAGCGACTTCAGTTCTATCTTTTGCTTGTACAGTTAGTGCCTGAAGGATGCTGCATCTATTTCATATCACATGTCCTGCTTTTTGAAAGATGATCATTAGGGCTCAGGTAACGTTTCAACCCAGCAGGAACTGAATAATTAATAGAGGTTTAAAAAAAAACCCTGATCACGAAAAACAATTTTTCTGGCTTTGTTGTATTTTAACTAAATAAATCTCTCTTCTCCCACCTTTCTTTGCAGATTGGCACACTGAAGGATTACTATCACTTTTACCACAGTCGAACAATTAAAAGGTCTGTTCTCTCCAGCAGAGGATCACACAGCTTCATTTCAATGGAACCAAAGGTAAGAAAATCTGACTAAGAACATCTGAGGCAGAGGCACCTGCATTAATTGGTAATATCACACTAGGATCCATTGCCTGCATCTACGCTTTCAGGACTGACACACTATCTGTCTCCCTGCATACAAATTTACATCAAGATGCAGCTAAAAAGGGGGCAGTTGCCTAGTGCAACTGACTTGTCTTGAAAACAAAATGTCCACCGAGTGACTGACACATCCTGGGTGCACCCCTGTTTTCAGTGTTGGGCTTCACTAGGCCGAACAACAAAAATATGTTTTCTTTTTTGTCGTTTGCTCTTTTATATTTGTCTTTTCAATGTTTTGACCAAATGTAAGACTCCACATTTCTGAGGGGAGTGACTTCTGAGGCAGTTGGAAAGCTATCTTATGCTTTTGTAGAAGAATGGGTTCACACCAAGGAGGTATTTTATGCAGTAGAGTACAACCCTACTTTGGCAGTATTTTAATCATTTACTATACATGTATATGCGTATGTGGCACCTTATAAAATACTAGCTAGCATACAAGTACACATGAATACATGATGTTTGTACTTTGCTATTGGGCATGTTCATGGGTGGCTCACATACATACAGACGTAGATTATAAAATATTATAATTTACATGCATATTAGAAAATTACAGACATGGGCATTTAGATCAGCTCTAGAGCTGGTGTAAAACACCATGCCGTAATTTAAGGTGCAATCTCTGCTACTTAGGCTAGTATTTTTCATGAAGGCAAGAAGGTGCCTACTTGCCCTTATAAAATAGGCTTATCCCAGGTGCTTTAAAACACATTTTAACTAGGTGTCCTCTTATAAAATGACCCTTCACTTGTCTGTATTTTTTCTGTTTTAGACCCTGACACAAAATATGTTTTTTGTTTTTCAAGAAAATCCAGACCATATGATTTACTACTGGAGAAAAATTGTGCAGATCTGCTGCCAAGTGCTCACTTGTCTTGTGTGCAGGGTTGATCATGTACCTCCAGGATCTGATATCAGCCCTTGGAACAATTTCCCAAATGCTTGCAAGCATTTATAGTTGACTTTTCTTGGGCTCCTGTCGTTTTCTTGCAGTATTCAAGGGTTGTAGTGGTGAGGGTTGTTGAGGGTATGTTCTATGTGCTGAGGGCAGAAGACTTGCTTCAAGACCCTTCTCTTGTTGATGCTTTATATGGAGCTGGTGTTTTTTTCTCTCTCTCTCTCCCCTCAGTCACCCAAATTAGATCAGTCAAATTCAGGTTTTGTCTGTTTGTATAAAAATTGTCTTCACTGGGTGATTGAATATTGGAATAAAAAGCTGCTGTCTTCAGATGAAACATACAAAAACTTAGGTAGAGATGTGGATCTGCTGCTTTTCCACTTTCAGTCCCTCTTTTGGAATATTACTCTTCCTTGCTTCATATTTGCACAGTCAGGAAACTTCTCTTCTGACTTGGAAGACATTACACCAGAATCCCCTGTTCTCTTACATCCAAGAATTCTACCATCTGGCCTTTAAGAAACTTTCCAAATCTGGCACATCTTCACTATAATCACCATATAGAATAACACAATCTTTACCTCCCCAAGGTACTACTAAACCCCCGTAAAACATAAATTAAACTGATGAGGAGAAAAGATCTCAGAAATAAGAGTATCCCTCTAACTGGCGGTTGCCCACCATAAGGGGATAGGTCTACAATCCCATCAAAGATCCCGTCAGATAACTTAGTTAAATTTAAACTCTTCAAATACTGTCAGGTAGCTAAGCTTAGCTTCTTTAACATATCCAAAATAATTCCTCTAAAGAATACCTTCCAATTGAATATATCTATATAACCCCAGACCTAATAACACAGTTTATAACGCTCGGAACGCTCTGATATACATATCCCCAATGTCAATGCCTAGAACAAAAAGGGACAAAATGAGTCATCCAAGCAGCATCTTCATTATAGCCATCGCCACCATTGATGAAGGAATTCTCTTCTCTTTTTTCCTTTATTCTAAACAAGTTCAGTACTTTAGGTCCCAGTTCCTCAAGGACTGGAGCTCTCGATTTTTCAGCCTGTCTATCTTTATACCTATCTATCATAAGATGGCAGGAACAAGGCAACACTGACTTTTCTCAGGGTAAAAAGAGGTAAGATCGTAGTTCCTCAATTTATTTCTCCTTTTATCCGGAAACAATGCAGTAGTACCCAGGACCTAGCTTCTCAAGGAGTTCTGTACTCCACCTTGAAGACAGATAACTCTTTTTTTTTTTTTTTAATTTGACCACAGAATTAGTTTGGTATTTCAGCGTTCAATCCTTCATAAGGCTGAAGTTGGCAAGCTGTTTCTTTCTGCTTGTTTCTAGGTGGCAAAAAAGAGGCAAAGAAAACTTCTCTCCAAAACCTGGACTTCCTGTGCGGATATCCAGTTTAGTCCTCCACAATCGGGTAATGCCCCTCCTACTGCAGCCTGGAGACTGGACCAATCAAATCTTCTGTAGTACATATCCAGCAGGAGCTCCCAGAAGCCCCTGTGTGTCCAGTCTCTAGCAGCTTGAAGACGTAAAAGTGTGTCCTCCTGGGCACACTGAGTGACTATTGCAGGAGCAACACTTGTTAGTTAGTTGTTTTAGGGTTTGTTTTGGGGCATTTCCTTGCTATTTCTTTGATAGCTAGCTGTATCTTTAAAAGGAAGACAAAAGAAGAAGTCTGTCTCTCTGGAGCACTGCCACAGGAGACTAGGGGGAAGTCAGACCTGTTGGCTCCTGTGTTCCTGCCTAGCAAATTTTCACAGCCCTGGGTGAGCTCCCCCTGGACAGTACGGGGTAAAGCCATACCTGATACAGTAGTGGCTGGCACTGGGAGATGTTGGCTGAATCCTGGTGGTTCCTGAGCTGGTAGGAGATTTTCATTTCATTTCTTCTTGTGTGCAGTGCTCTGTTAGAGCTGCCAGCATTTCTGTAGGCTCTCCTGAGCCCATTTGGCAATTTTTCTTAAATTTGGTCGTTTGCCCTGTCTTAGAGGGTCGTTTTAGTTCTTTTCCATATTATTTGGTGGCTTTTGTATTTTCGCGCCGTTTTTTACCGCGGGTGAAAAAGTCCGGCGGCCATTTTGAATTTTAAAAGTGTGCTTTAGAGGCACTTTTGAGCACTTGTGCACAGGTTCCCCTGGCGTTTTTGGGGTTCCTCTTGCTGGCGATTTTGCTCAGGGCACCCCAGGGAGTCTGGGGCATATTTTGTTTCTTGTAAAAAAAAAAAAAACCAAACGTTTTAATTTCAAATCGGGGCTGATTTGCATAGGATTGCCCCTGTGGTGTGGGCTTCCCTGTGACTGTTGTATTCTATCCCGCTGGGCAGAGGTGGCCTTGGGATGGCTTCCCAGCCCCAGTGCGTGATTTGTGGGTCCCGCAGAGCAGTAGGGACTGACTCTGGCATCTGCAGGAGCTGTGCTGCAGTGCCTGCAGAGTTAGAGCAATCTGTGAGTCTCCCGGATCAGCCTACCCCTGGGGATGCTTCTAATTCAGGGGTTAGTGTTCTTTCCCCGAGCCTCCCTCAGTCTGGGTCGGTTCCACCGGCCAGCGGGTCGGTGGCGGCGCTCCAGCAGGCGGCTATAGCTGCACCGCCTATGGATTTCTCCCCGGATTTTGTGCTCCTCATGCATCAGGCATTTCGCTTGAGCAGGTCCGGTCAGTTGCCGGCAGTTTGGCCCCCCTCTCTCCCCCCGGGGTCCTCGGGGGCGGCTCAATGCACCTCGCAACCCGGGGGCAAGCGTCTTCGGTTGGGGGAACAGGAGCAGGACGCCCTAGGTCTCCTGGATTCCGAGGCAGAGGGCGATCCTGAGACTGAAGCGGAGGAGTTGGAGGATGGGGAGATCCTTGAGCCGGAGGACCAGGCTCGGATCATTCGCGTGTTCCGTAGGGACGAGCTGGTTCCTCTGGTCACGGAGTCCCTGCAGGCGCTTAACCTTTCGGCGGTGCGGCCCCTGGAGGAGGAGGGTCTTGAGGATCCTCTAATTCAGGCAGTCAGGGATTCCCAGGTGGTTTTTCCCGTTCACCGCGTGGTGGATCATATGATCCAGGCGGAGTGGGAGCACCCGGAATCCGGCTTGAAGGGGATTCGGACCATGAATCGGCTTTATCCCCTTGCCGACAAGGACAGGGACTTGTTCAGGTCCCCCCGGGTGGACGCTGCGGTTTCCGCAGTGACCAAGAAAACCACCATCCCGGTTGAGGGGGCGGCTGCCCTCAAGGACGGTCAGGACAAGAAGATTGATAATTTGCTCAAGCAAACCTTCGATACTGATGCCGTGTCATTGCAGGCCTCTATCTGTGGGGCTTGGGTGGCTCGGTCGTGTCTGCGATGGTCGCAGCATTTGCGCTCGAGCCCCGGGCTAGACCAGCAGGGCCTGTTGGAGGTTACCCGGCTGGAGTCCGGCTCAGCCTATCTGGCGGATCTGTTTTATGATTTAATCCGCGCGTTGGCTAACAGTATGGCATCCGCGGTTGCGGCGCGCCGGTCCCTCTGGTTGCGCAACTGGGCGGCGGACGGTTCTTCCAAGTCCCGCCTCAGTAAGCTGCCCTTCAAGGGCAGATTGTTATTTGGGGAGGCTCTCGAGAAGTTGGTAAAGGATCTCGGTGAGTCCAAGGGGGGCCGGCTCCCGGAGGATAGGCCAAGGTTCAACAGGTCCTCCCCCTCGGCGAGGGGGTCCTTTCGGGATCAGCGCAGGTTTCGTTCCTCCCGCCTGTGGGCTTCGCAGCGGGGCAGGTTTGGAGCCCGTAATCAAGGGTTTCGTACCTTCAGGGGAGCCGGCAGAGGCTTCTCCGGAGCCGCCTCTCTTCCTCGGGCTCTTCTTTTGGGCGCAAGCCACAATGACGCGAGGCAGGCTCTGGAGGGAGGCCCGATTATCGGGGGTCGCTTGCGCGACTTTCTTTCCTCTTGGGCCCAAATCACGTCGGATCGCTGGGTGCTACAAATTATAGGAGAGGGTTACGCTCTGGAATTTGCGTTCCCACTTCCAGATTCATTTGTTCTGTCTCCCAGCAGGGGAGAGCAAAAAACGCGGGACATCCGCGTGACCCTGGATCGGTTGTTAGCGCTGGGAGCGGTGATCCCGGTTCCTCCTTTGGAAAGAGGCGCCGGGCGATACTCCATCTATTTTGTGGTTCCCAAAAAGGGCGATTCCCTGCGTCCGATTTTGGACCTCAAAGGCGTGAATCGCGCGCTCCGGGTGCCGCATTTCCGTATGGAAACCTTGCGGTCAGTCATTGTAGCGGTGCGACAGGGGGAGTTTTTGACGTCCCTCGATCTCACCGAGGCCTATTTGCACATCCCGATACATCCATCTCATCAGCGGTTTCTCCGCTTTGCGTTTCCGTGGGGCCACTTCCAGTTCAGGGCCATGCCGTTCGGCTTGGCTACGGCTCCGCGCACGTTCACAAAGGTGATGGTGGTCGTTGCGGCGGCCTTGCGCAAGGAGGGCATTTTGGTCCATCCATATCTCGACGACTGGTTGATACGGGCAAAATCCAGTCGGGAGTGCCTGCGAGTCACGAGCAGGGTGGTGGCTCTGCTGCGATCTCTCGGCTGGGTGGTGAACGAAAGAAAGAGTTGTCTGCGTCCCTCGCAGGACCTGGAGTATCTGGGAGTGCGCTTCGACACCGCTCGGGGACTGGTGTGTCTCCCCGAGCGCCGCGTCCTGGCGTTGCGGGCTCTTGTCCGACTCTTTCGGGGGATGCCCACTCCGTCGGCATGGTGGTACCTACGGCTTCTCGGAACGATGGCGGCGACCTTGGAGGTGGTGCCATGGGCACGGTTCCACATGCGCCCGCTCCAGAGGGCGCTCCTTCGCCGCTGGTCCAACCAGTGCGATTCCTTGCACAAGAGGCTGCCCTGTCCGAAGGCAGTGCGGCGGTCGCTTCAATGGTGGCTTTCCTCCGAGAACCTGACGCGGGGGATTCCCTTGGAGCCTCCCCTGTGGGTTCCCCTCACTACGGATGCGAGCCTAGCCGGCTGGGGAGCTCACTGCGAGGCCCGCTTCACGCAGGGGGTGTGGTCCTCTCGGGAAGCTGCGTGGTCGATCAACCGTCTCGAGCTTCGGGCGGTCAGGCTAGCCCTGTTGGCCCTGGAGCCTCTGGTCCGGGGTCGGGCGGTCCGCGTCTGGTCGGACAATGCGACCACGGTGGCGTACATCAATCACCAAGGGGGCACAGGGAGTGTGGCCCTGGAGACGGAGGCGACGGCCTTATTCAGTTGGGTGCAGACTCGCCTGCCGGCGATCTCGGCGGCGCACATAGCGGGCGCAGAAAATGTCCAGGCCGACTTCCTCAGCAGAGTGCGGGTGGACCCCGGAGAGTGGGAGTTAAATCCACAGGTGTATGCGCAAATAGTTCGGCGGTGGGGTCCGCCCATCATGGATCTCATGGCGACCTACCAATCGGCCAAGACGAGTCGCTTCTTCAGCAGACGGCGGGAGCGAATGTCCGAAGGACTCGACGCTCTCATTCAGCCATGGCCGACGTCCGGGCTACTGTATGTCTTCCCTCCTTGGGCGCTGAGCGGCCGGGTCGTACAGCGCATCGAGTGCCATCGGGGCCGAGTGCTGCTGGTGGCTCCGGATTGGCCCCGGAGGCCTTGGTATGCCGACCTTGTCCGGCTTCAAGACGGCGTGCCGTGGCGCCTCCCGGCGTTGCCGGACCTTCTCCTTCAGGGCCCCTTGCGGATGCCCCAGGTGGCTCGATTCTCGCTTACGGTTTGGCCATTGAGAGGGCTCGGCTGAAAAAGAAGGGTTATTCGCCCGCGGTGATTTCCACCTTTCTGCGGGCGAGAAAGTCCTCCACTTCTCTCACTTATGTTCGGATTTGGAGGATTTTTGAGGACTGGTGCTCCCGGCGGGGAGTCCGGGCGGCGACGGTCTCTGTGCCCGTCGTGTTAAGCTTCCTTCAGGATGGGTTCGAGAAAGGTCTCGCGGCCAGTTCCCTGAAGGTCCAGCTGGCGGCGATTTCGTGTTATAGAGGCAAGGTCTTGGGCCGCCTTCTTGGTGCTCATGCGGATGTGCGGCGTTTCTTGACCGCCGTTTTTCATTTACGGCCTTCCCGCAGAGCGGTGATTCCTTCGTGGGACTTGAATTTAGTTCTGCGGGCTATGGTTTGGGAACCATTTGAGCCCTTGCGGAGGGCGTCCTTGAAGGATCTCACATTGAAGACGGTGTTCCTGGTTGCCATCTGCTCGGCACGGCGTATTTCGGATCTGCAGGCCCTGTCCTGCCGAGAGCCTTTCTTGTCTTTCTCTTCGGAGCGGATTGTGCTCCGTCCGGTTCCTTCCTTTCTACCAAAGGTGGTGTCTCCCTTTCACTTAACTCAGGCGGTATTTCTGCCAGTGCTTTCGGCATGCTCGGTCGTGTCGGTGGACAAGAGTCTTCTCCGGCTTGATGTGGGCCGCGCGCTGCGGCGGTATTTGCAGTCTACCGAGTCCTTTCGAAAGACTGATCGGCTTTTTGTGCTCTTTGGGGGTACAAAAAAAAGGGGAGGCGGCGGCTAAGGCCTCCATTGCTCGATGGCTCAAGGAAGCGATCGCGTCTGCGTATCTGTTGCAGCGGCGGCCGGTCCCGGAGGGGCTCCGGGCTCATTCTACTCGGGCTCAGGCGGCCTCTTGGGCGGAGCATAGCCTGGTTCCACCAGCAGAGATTTGTAGGGCGGCCACCTGGTCGTCTCTGCATGCTTTCAGCAGGCACTATCGCTTGGATGTGTCAGCGGCTCGGGATTCTTGTTTTGGTTCGGCGGTTTTGCGCGCCGGCCTGCAAGGTCCCGCCCGGTCTTAACTGCTCTGTTACATCCCGATTGTGGAGGACTAAACTGGATATCCGCACAGGAAATGGAAATTACACTAACCTGGTAATTGTAGTTCCTGTAGGATCCAGTTTAGTCCTCCTTCCCTCCCGACTATCTGTATGATTTTGCGGCGCGCTGTCCCGAGCGGGTGCCTGTAGGATGGTTTTCGTCCCGTTCGGACTCTGTCGACAGTCGTGCTTATCGCTATGGCTCTTCCCTTTATTTTGGAGTTCAGTCAGCTCCTTAGTTTCTGGGGGAAGCTCGGTGTCAATTTAAAGGCGTCGATACCGGCGCCATGCAGTGTCCTGACTTCCTCGTTTGGGGAGGGAGTTGGTTATTCCAGGGGGGGAAGTACATAGTTTATTGATAGCCTAATAATAATCTGATGTGTTGCTTCGTTAAGTTTGCTTTGTTACTAGTACACTGGGGGGCTTCTGGGAGCTCCTGCTGGATATGTACTACAGAAGATTTGATTGGTCCAGTCTCCAGGCTGCAGTAGGAGGGGCATTACCCGATTGTGGAGGACTAAACTGGATCCTACAGGAACTACAATTACCAGGTTAGTGTAATTTCCATTTTTTATCTCTGTCTAATATCACCTAATCTTCTCCTTTGGCCATACTCAGTGCGGAAAGCCATCTGCCTACTCGGTACCACATTATTTGTCATATAGCTATGAAGTGATACCTCTGTAGCATAACACACTTTGGCCTTCAGCAGTAATCAACACTGAGGCCAGCAGGTTGAGCTAGGGAATTTTGTTGACTGAATCACACATTGGGGGGGTACTTGTAAAATTTATGAGGGGAAAAAGGCATCTGCAAATGAGTTGCTGTGTTTAGTGGTACTTCTACCCTGTTCTGACATCGCTATGAGGGCTGTGTATTAAAGATGACTAAAATAACACAACTTTAGTGTGACAAAAATGATCACAAAATACCAAGTTATTTACCCAACTGTGGTATCTGAATACTCATGGGACTTTTGCATGCATTAATGTAGCTGGAATATTGTGTGTTCCTGGCTGTATTAATGCAATTTAGGGGCATCCCATTTTGGGCCTGCTATCTTTTTTTTAAAGGAGCCAGTATCGTTGAAAAGTTGAAATCGCCCTTTCTCATTTGGTCTGTTTTAGAGGGTCCCTCGTTCTGGAGGGGGACCCTAAGATCCACGTGGGATAGTGGCCCAAACAGCACCCCCCAGTAAGCCCTGCTCCCATGTGCCTAGCATTTATCAAAGGAAGGCGTATTCACTGACTCTGCCCACTGCCCCTCCCCCCCACTCTCTCCAGAGCCCTGCGGTAGTCCAGTTGGTAGACGGCAGGAGTAGTTCTCCTTTGCTGCTGCCCATTGTACTGCCACGTTTCATAATGGCAGCACCTCGCCTCTAGCATTACATTGCAAAAGGGCAGGCCCAAGGGTATCTGACACCCTAGACAAACCTATAGTCATACCCTCCCTCCCTCCAGGGCAGCTCAAGGCAGTCTGCTGCCTGAGGACTCCCTCGGAGTCTTGGGTGAGAGGAGGATCCCCTCACTCAGAATACTGGCCAGACAGTACCCCAAAATAAAAGAATGCAACTTATTTTCCCAGGCTATATACTGGTAAAATTTTCATTTATTTATCGCTGGTTATATTCAGTGAAAACTCTAGCAATTAAATTATGTAGCCTAGGGCTCTAATATAACCCCCCCCCCCCCCCGAATCCCTGACCCTGTGCACTGGACTGTTGCGGTGTTAATGTTCTACATTCA
This sequence comes from Ichthyophis bannanicus, assembly GCA_033557465.1. Taxonomy (NCBI): domain Eukaryota; kingdom Metazoa; phylum Chordata; class Amphibia; order Gymnophiona; family Ichthyophiidae; genus Ichthyophis; species Ichthyophis bannanicus. The sequence goes on from CM066032.1 coordinate 650,098,236, forward strand.
CAGAAATCCCTCACACCCAACAATGGGATGCAGAGCAGAACTAGGACATTTCCTCATGGAACTCGCTATAAAAAAATGCCCAATTCTGATTTCTTCTTAGCAACATAAACCACCTCCCAATAACAGATATATTATGACATTACGTATATAAAAGCCTACAAAAGTCACTTAGAACTAGAACTCGCACAAGGAGCCTACCCAGAAAAGGGCAGTGCCGTAAATATTGCAATAGGCTCCAGATCATCAGTACACCTACTGGGAAAATGGAACAAGTCCGATTTGTACAGATCCTTACATAGATACTCCATACTAACAGAAGAAATACCTGGCCTCAGTCACACATGCTGAACATAGAACCTCACCAAATGCAGAATAAATGATCATAATCTAAAAATAGAAATATGTAGACAAAACTTAAACTGAAAATACAAGAAGCCACTCTGTATGAAGTGCAAAACCTGAGAAATAAAAGCAGCGATGCATTTCTCCCTGTACTGTGCAAAATATAAAGATTGCAGATGTAAATTCCAAAAAAGGACATACTCCAGTCATTAAATTAAAAATAAAAGTATCAGAAAATTGATTCTTGCATTATCTGCTGGTTCTACCCAGAACACATGCACTGAGTGCTTGCTGTGACTGGCAGTTAGCTGGAGTGCTGCCTCTCTGCCATCTGGTCCATCGACGCTGCGTCCCTTGATGTCACCCAGGGGGTCTTTAAAGCGCAGCCCTACTCCGTGGGATGCAGGTGCGTCCGAAGGGGTGTGTCCAAAGAGGCACATCCTGCCCCTTTGGAGTACGGAGGAACATTGAGGAGTGCTGAGGAGTTCTTGCAGTATGGGCAAACGGAAGAAGAAGACTTCTACCTCGTACCATGAGAAGTATGAATTCTTCTAAGACTGGGAGAATAGCCGGTCCTATGAATGAGCACATTGTGGTCTCAGCTAAGTGTCTGGTAGATCTCTCATTGCCTGTGACTGCTAGTTCTAACTCTCTAGCTAGTTCCTCTTTTTCATCGGGGGTTGATATGCCTACCCCGCTATCTGCCAATGGGGTTTTGGGCCCACTGAGTTGCTGGGCAGTTGCGGTCCCCTGTTTCCTGAGAGTTGGGATTGATGGTTGGGTTAAAGGCACCTGGGACAATAGTTCCTCTTCCTTGAGTCATTTGGATTGCTGAGGATCCTGCATCTTCGCAAGAACTTTCTAGTTTATCTTCCTGTTGAAGTTTCTTTAAGAGACTTTTGGGTCTATTTTGTCTCATATGGAGGCTTCTTTAACTACTACTGTATCGCAATTGCAGAATTTACTAAAGAAACAGCAGATAAACTTGCCCAGCATGATTCTTATTTTGCTGTATTTGACTCTCGTTGTTCTAAAATTGAATCTGAGGTTTCCACAATGCAAGGGGCGGCTACCTCCTCCATTAAAGATAATTTAGTGTTACATAGACAACAGGAAGCTTTAGAAAATGCTGCTCGGGAAAAGAACCTTCAATGCCTCAACTTTCCTAAAATGCATTACTTATCTCCACTAATTCTGTTTCAGAAATATCTGAAGGAAGTGTTGGGATAGCAGGACTTTGCCACGCTTTCTCTTAACAATATTTATTACCTTCCTCAAGCAGTTAAAATAATTGATGTGAAGGGGAGGGTTGGGGTGAGGGAAATTACACCCTGTGATATCTTGAATTTTTCGGAGTTTGAGCCATCTATCGATGAGATACCTACTAGGGCAACTGTACTAGTTTTCTTTTAATACCAAATTAGATAAGTACTTGATTTTGAAAAAAATTTTCAAAAGAAAAATGAGTTGTTTTGTGGGCAAAAGGTGAATATCTTCCCTGACATCTCCAGACAGACTCGGGCAAGGTGCAAGGCTTTTTTAGCCTTGAAGCCTCACATCTTAGAGTTTGGGGCTACTTTCTTTTTGAAATTCCTCTGTAAATGCTGGTGACATTAGGGAAGGGCAGCAAAAAAAAAAGAGTATTTTTTCTACCTTCTGTTTTCTAGCCATTTTACAGTAACATAGGGGTATATTTACTAAGCAGCGGTAGCGGCTTCCGAGCAATATTGGATACTGCAGTTTAGTAAACATACCCCATAGTATATGATGGCAGATAAAGAGTAACATGGCCTATCGAGTATGCTCAGTAAGGTGGTTAACATAGTAACATAGTACATGATGGCAGATAAAGACCAGTATGGTCCATCTAGTCTGCTCAGCAAGGTGGCAAGAGTAGGTGCACCTGCCGCTCTATGCAGATCACCCCTCCCCATACCTTTGTTTAGGGGTGAACCCACCGCTCCATGTAGGTCACCCCTATTTGTTCAGATATAACAGATAGTTACGTTTATTTTGATTTTATCCTGTTGCTATAAAGGGATCCACTGTGTCTTCCACGTGCTATTTTGAATTCTGTTACTGTATTTGCCCCAACCACTTCCATCGGGAGGGCATTCCAAGCATCCACCACCCTTTCAGTGAAAAAGTATTTCCTGACATTGCCTTTCAGTTTACCCCCTTGCAGCTTCATGTTATGCCCTCTAATGTAACAGCTTCCCTGTCTTTGGAAGAGGTTTGTTTGTTCGTTAATACTCTTAAGTATGTAAAGGTCTGAATCTTATCTCCCCTGTCCCCTCCTCTCCTCCGGAGTGGACATACTTAGGTCTTCAAGTCTCTTCTCATAAGTCTTCTGACGCAGGCTCCAAATCATTTTGGTCGCCTTCCTCTGAACTGCTTCCAGCCTTTTTATACCCTTTGCGAGATATGGTCTCTAGAACTGAATACAATATTCCAAGTGAGGCCTTACCAATGACTTGTACAGTGGCATTAGTACCTCTTCCTTTTTGCTGGTAATTCCTCTCTGTATGCAACCCTGCATCCTTCTGGCTTTTGCCATCGCCTTGTCACACTGTTTCGCCACCTTGAGATCCTCAGAAAGAATCACTCCGAGGTCCTTCTCCTGGTCCGTGCACACCAACCTCTCCTATCACATACAATTCTCTTGGATTTCTGCTTCCCAAGTTCTTAATACTGCACTTCTTCACATTAAATCTTAACTGCCAAGCATGCAGGATACTTCAGCTCTATGCTTTCTTGAAGAGTAAAAGTAATTTTAACTTTTGCTTTGAGCAGAAATATTCTATACTTTTATTCCACTCCTTTGCAATATAGGGGGTCCTCTTTTTATTTTATTTATTTCCTCCCATGCTTTTTTGAATTCCATCGCAGTTTTTGTCCCTACCACCTCCACGTGGAGGGCATTCAAGCATCTACCACCAGTTCTGTGAAAAAATATTTCTCAATGCTGCTTTTAAAATTTCCGCCTTTCAGCTTCATTTCATGTGCTCTGGTTTATAGTTCTCACGACTTTGGAAAAGTTTTGTTCAATAATACCTTTCAAGTAAGTGTCTGTATTGTATCTCTCCTTTCCTTCTTTTCTTTCCTTTCCTTTCCTCTAGGATATACATCTTCAAGTCTCTTATACATCTTCTGGCACAGACCCTATACCATTTTAGCTGCTTTCCTCTGAACTGCTTCAAGTCCTTTATATCCTTTGTGAGATATGGCTTTAAAACTGAAGACAGTACTCCAAGTGAGGCCTCACCAATGACCTGTATAGGGGCATTAGCACCACCTTCTTGGCAGCCTAGCATCCTTCTGACATTGGCCACTGCATTATCACATTGCTTTTTTTGCTACTCTGAGATCCTGGCCCATGGTCCATGTGCTCTCAATTGCATGCAGCTCCTTTGGATTTCTACACCCTCCATGGAACATATGGTATCAACAAATCGGATAAATATACCAGGAAGCCTGTATAGAATGCTCTGTATGCTAACATTAATAATTTAAAACTTTATCCCATATGGAACAGTTAGTCAGTGATACTCTCTTAATAATGAGATAATATGACTGAATTTACGCAAGTAAGAAATAAGTTTCACTGACATGTTTTGTATTATTGGAACTAAAAAAGACCCAAAAGGGCTAGGAAAAGCCAAATGTACCAAATACCAATGACCTCAAAAGAGCACAGGCAAATATGCAAATTCACAAATAAAATTCAACCAAAGGAGAAGAACCTTCAGAATGGAACCAGAGGACTATGCTCACCAATAATGGCAAATACCAATGCGCAATGAAAGTCACCCAACACTGCCAAATCCTTGTGGCCTTGGGCAAGTCACTTAACCCTCCATTGACTCAGAAAAACCCAAGTTATCAATGTCCCTGTTTAATGTACATTACCAAGTTGAAGTTACAAGGTAAACAGCTTTGACAGAAATGATAAAGCGGTATAAAAAAAACCTTGTTAAATAAATAAATAATTGGCTTGATTCTTCTTTACTAAATACACATTTGTAATGCTCATACACCATATATTTAAATATAAAAACATTTTTGTATCAAAATTATTACACATTATTACTATCCTAAAACAAACCAGTGCACAATTCTCATGCCAGGTCATCCACTGTAAAGACTGAGAAAAAAGGCTGACATAATCACAGCTACAATTACAACAAAGTTACACACTTATACAGCACTATTGTTAAATGCCGCCGAGTCTGTATGGACTCATGGCGACTCTCTGGATAGTTGTCCTCAACTGTGTTCGGTCTTCAGTCAGGTGTCTCATTGTTGGCACCCATAGCTGCTGTTATTGTATCGATCCATCTCATTGCTGGTCTCCGAACATAGTTTTGGTTTGTAGAAGGGAACATCTTTAAATTGAAAATAAATTTTAAATATGTAAGCCACGCGTCTGTGTGGGTAGGATCGGTAGAATAGGTTCTCCTTGCATCATGGATGCTGAGCCAGGAGCCAGGGTGGGGCACAAAAAAATAGCACCAATCCAAAGTGTGCTTAGCCATGGCCATGAATGAGTACCCCGGAGGCAGAAGTGAGAGGTGGCACTGTAAATAAAAAGGTAGTTAATTGCAAAAATAAAAAAAAATACTTTATTGTGGGTGATTGGGGAAGGTAGACACAATCAGGAATAATGGAAAATTATGATACATTTTATTAAAGATTGTGAGGTGAGGTAAAGAAAGAAAAGCAGGTTAGATAATATATATCAAAGTCAGTTATAGAATTAGTTATAACATTCTCAGGTTTTGCAGTCATGATAAGAATCCCTTGTCAAGCTAGAAGGTGCTCTAGAGCAGTGAACCCTTCTTTGCCACTAGAGCTCCCAATGTGACCTCAAACAGCAACTCCCCCCTGAGCCAGTGTTCTTGACTTCAGCTTCTATTGGTGGAGTACAAGACATTCCCCATACCAAGCCTCCCTGGGTAGGTGATTACCTGGGCCTGAGTTCCACCCAACAGTCTGTCGTTGTTAAGTGCTGTCGAGTCGGTGTTGACTCATGGTGACCCTCTGGATAGTTGTCCTATACTGTGTTCGGTCTTCAGTCAGGAGGCTTATTGTTGACAGAGTGGCACCCATAGCTGCTCTTATTGTATCAATCCATCTCATTGCTGGCCGTCCTCTTTTCCGTTGACCTTCTACCTTACCAAGCATGATGTCTTTCTCTAATGATCTCTATCTTCGCATGATGTGTCCAAAGTATGAAAGTCAAAGTCTTGTCATCTGAGCTTCTAAAGAAAGCTTAGGTTTGATCTCCTCTAGTACTGACTGGTTTGTTCTTTGGACAGTTCATGGGATACACAGTATTTGTCACCAGCACCATAATTCAAAGGCATTCATTTTCTTCCTGTCTATCTTTTCCATTGTCCAATGTTCACATCCATATGATGTTATTGAAATTTCCATGGCTTGAACAAGTCAAATCTTTGTATGGAGGGAGACATCTCTGCTTTTGAGCTGACTGGAGGTGCTGGAGTTGACTGTTGTACAGATCACCAACTACTAGTATGCAAACTCAAGCTAAAGTTGAAAAAGAGCAAGCCACTCATAAATGTTGCAAAATATGACTTTGAGAATATACTACCAGAATTTAAAGACTGCCTGTAAAATCAATTTGCTACTTTAGATACAAATGACAGAACTCCAGAAGAGTTATTGGATGACATCAAGAAGATTGTGTTGGAAGAAAGTGAGAAGTCTCTACAAAAGGTGAAAAAGCAAAAACAGTCAAAATGGATGACAGAAGAAACTCTGAAAATTGCCTAGAAATGCAAAGAGGCTAAAGCCAGAGGAGAAAGAGAGACAATCACAGAACTCAACAGAGATTTTGAACGTGTAGCAAAACAAGACAAGACAAGGAGAAGTACCACAATGATGATACTATTAAATGTAACGAATGTTGCACTTCCAACGTTGGAGCCTTATACTTGATTGCAATTTCAAATAGCACAAAAGCCCTGAATACAATGAATAACCCTCTTGCTGACAGGGCAAAAACATTCGTGCATAGATAACGTCTTTTTGAGCTTTTGCCTTTATGACGTTAACCAGTCATTTATACAATGGAAGAATCACTTAGCTATAGGTCAGTAGTCAGCAGTCCCATCTGGTAAAAGTTCTTATCCTCAATTAATGTCCCATTTCAGCGGATGTACATGGTATTCACAGGCAGTGTACACACAGGCAATCACCTTCCTTTACCTGACCTGCTCGCAGGTTTCAAGACTGCTTCAGGGGCATGGCAATTCTCCGGCACTACCCAACGTTTTTTGGTTTGCACAATAAAGAATAAAAAGAGAGAGCTGTGAAGGTAGCTTTGGTACCCCAGAGTCCTGCTGTAGGTCTCTTTCTTTATTATTTATTGTGCAAATGCCGAGTAGTGCCGGAGAATCACTGTGCCCCTGAAGCAGAGTCTTGAAACTTGTGGGCAGATCGGGAAAAGGAAGGCATCTGGTTTGCTGATTGTTTATGTGTACACTGCCTGTGAATACCGTGTACACCCGCTGAAATGGGACATTAATTGAGGATAAGAACTTTTACAAGTTGGGACTGCTGATTACTGACCTACAGCTAAGTGATTCTTCCATTGTATAAATGACTTGTTAACTTCATAAAGGCAAAAGCTCAAAAAGTAACTTATCTATTCATGAATGTTTTGCCCAGTCAGCAAGAGGGTTAGTCATTGTATTCAGGGCTTTTGTGCTATTTAGAAGTTGTAATCAAGTATAAGGCTCCAGCATTGGAAATGCAGCATTTGCTGCATTTAATAGTGTTGTATAGGTTTGTAACTGTTGCAGCTGTAGCTGTGATTATGTCAGTCTTTTTTTTTTCTTTCTTTATGGTGGATAACCTGGTATGTGAATTGTGCAGTGATTAGTGTTATGATTAGTAATCTTATGTGTAATAATTTTGGTACAAAAAATGTTGTATGTTTAAATATATATCCCCTGCTAAATGCTTGAGTGCTATTCTGGCAAATAAACTCCCCGCATGTACAGCAGAGATGTGCAGGGATCTCAGAATGAGGAAGGGAGGGGGCAGACCCAGGGAGGAGCGAGGGTGGACCGGAGGCAGGACATGGACCCTGGATGTACAGGGCCGATTCTGGTGTCAGCCCTGTACTTCTGGGGATTGCAGTTTGGAAGGGGAACTTATTCCACCTCCGAGGTGGAATAAGCTCCCCCAAGGTTGGCGGCGGTCGAGAAACAGACTGAGAGAGGGGGTAAAGAGGGGCAGGGGGCTCCCTGCAGCCTAAACCTGGCATCAGAAGGCCCGGTTGGGAGGCGGGAAACAGGGCTTTGATTGCAGCTCCAGCGATTGGGGCTCTGGCATGGAGCCGCAGTGCCATGGCAACAGGGGCGGCCCAAGGGGGGTGCGGGGCCATGTGCAGAGACTCGGTGCGGGGCCTCATTTGCATGTTACCATACACTAACTTTTAGTAAACATGCCTCTTAATGAGTATATGGATAAAGAAAGACTAAAAGATTTCTACATTACTATAATCCAGTGCCAACCGCCAGGCACATTAGGAACTGCTACAAACACTGCCCATTTAAAATCCATAGCAAACCCGCCGTATCCTAATAGCTCTACCAGGACTCCCAAAGCACCATACCCTACCTATCAAAAGGCAACACTGCAAATATTAAACCAATACATTTTAGAGAATAACAATACATGACCTACTGGGGAAAGGGAACAAGTGGCAATGTCAAATAGAAATTACATAAACAGAATACCTCAGCTCAGTTACACATGCAGAACACAGACCATCACCAAACAAGGAATCACAATTTAGAAACAGGAAGACAATTAAACTGGGAACCCCAAAAGCCAAACTTGTAATGTACAACAACACTGTAGAAATAAAACTATAAATTAATTTCCTCTTGTACTAAACAAAGCGCAGACGTTAATGGCGCACATTTCCCAGAGCTGACATATTCCAGTTAATAAATTCAAAATAAAGAGATATCTTTCTACCTTTTGTGCATTTTTTTTTCAGTTGCAATTGCTCCAGCCACTTTCTTCTGGTTTCTTTGTGTCTTCTGCTAATTCTGCATCGTCTGCTGTCCCTTTGTCCTTTCTTCTCTCTTCTAATTTTTTTCCATTCTCTCTCTACATCTGCTTTAACATACTAATCTTTCTCCTTTTGCTCTTTCCTCATTCCTATTTCATCCACTCAAATTTTACCCCTCCGTCCTCAATCCCCACTTACTCTCCCAATACCCAGCCAATTGTAAATATTTCTTACGTCCCACACAAAATATTTTTCCCCTCTCCATTTCACTTTCCCAGCTCCATCCCATTCTAATCCTTCCCCAACATCAGCTCCCTTCTAGTCCCCGCATCAGCCCATTTCCAGTCCTAGCTCCCCCCATCAACCCATTTCCAGTCCTAGCTCCCCATCCATTTCCAATCCCATCCAAGTCCCTCCATCAGCTCATTTCCAATACCAGCCTCACATCAGCCCATTTCTAGTCCTTTCCTAGCCCCACCATCAGCCCATGTCAAATCCTAGCTCCCCTCCACTTAGCCTATTTCCAATCCAAGCCCCCCCCATGAGCCTACTTCCAGTTCTAGCCCCTCCATGAGTCCATTTCAATCCAAGCCCCCACCACAGCCCATTTCCAATCTTAGCTCCCCCCAACACCCAATTCCCAGTGCTATCAGCCCCCTCCATCAGCCCATTTCCTGTGCTAGCTCCCTCCCCTCACAATCCATTTCCATTCCAAGCCCCCCTCCCCATCAGCTATTTGCAGTTCAAGCCCCCCTTCCACTCAGCCCATTTCCATTCCAAGCCCCCATTCCCATCAGCTATTTGCAGTTCAAGCCCCCCCTTCCCCTCAGCCCATTTCCATTCCAAGCCCCCGTCCCCATCAGCTATTTGCAGTTCAAGCCTTCCCTTACCCTCAGCCCATTTACAGTCCTAGGAACCCCCCCCAACCCATTACCAGTCCCAGCCCCCCCATAGCCTATTACCAGTCCTAAGTCCCCATCAGCCCACTCCCAGTCCTAACCCCATCAGCCCATTTCCAGTCCTAACCCCCATCACCCAATTTTAATTTTAAGCCCCCCCCCCCCATAGCCCATTACCAGTCCTAACCCCCATCAGCTCACTTCCATCACTTCATCAGCCCATTTCCAGTCTTAGCCCCCCCCATAGCCCATTACCAGTCCTAACCTCCCATCACCCCATTTCCAGACTTAGCTTCCCATAGCCCATTACCAGTCCTAACCCCTTATCAGCCCTCTTCCAGTCCTAACCCCATTAGCCAATTTCCAGTCCTAACTCTCACCCCAACAGCCCAGGGAAAATTTAAAAGAAAAAAAAAAGCTGTCTGCTGCCGCCGCTGCCACAGCAGCGGCAACAGAAGAATTGAATATCCCGCGGGGCCCCCCCCTGCCCGACAGAGCCTGCCCTCCCTGCATCAGCTCCGTCTCCACAGTTGCACCGGCTTTCAGAGCGCAAAAGGAGAGTTTCTCCCTTGCGGCTCTGTTAACCTGCAGGGGCTGATGGGAAAGTCCCATCAGCCCCTGTGGGCTTAACAGAGCCACGAAAGGGAAACTAGTCTTCCTTCGCGCTCTGAAAGCCGGTGCGACTGCGGAGACGGAGCTGATGCAGGGAGAGCAGGCTCTGTTGGGCAGGGGGGGCCCCACGGGATATTCGATTCTGCTGTTGCTGCTGCGGCGGCGGCGGCAGCAGCAGCAGACAGCTTTTTTTTTTTTTTTTTAAATTTTACTTTTAAAGCAGAATGTTCTTTGCACGGGGCCCCCTGAAACACGGGGACCTGTGCAAAAAACATTCTTGCTCAATGGATGGGCCGGCCCTGCATGGCAACGGGACACCATGGCACAGCGGCTCAATGCAAGAGCCAGACTGAGCTAGCCAGACAGAACTCTGGACATCCAGGGTGCCTGGATCGCGGCATTTCTTGGACGTTCAGGTCCTATGCTGTGATTCTGCTCCCACGGGGTTGTCTAACCCTCACGGGAACAGAATTGGGTGCATCTCCAGGCCATCCAGATTTCTGGATGTCTGGATGGCCCAGACGTGCTCCTATAAAATTGGCCTCATGGTGTATGAGGGTTATAAATGTGTGTTTAGTAAAGGAGAATTGAGTCAATGATTGATTTAGTGGACAGTGTTGGGTGACTTTCATTGCTCACTGGAATTTTTCAATAGTACTGAGCGTAGTCCCCTGGCCCTGTTTTGAAGGCTCTTTTCCTTTGGTTGTATAGTAGTTTTATTTGTGAATTTGCATATTTGCCTGTACTGTACTTTTGGGGAGTTCATTAGTATTTGGTACATTGGTATTATTTGAAGGCATTTTAAAGTTGAAACTTTAAGACCAGTGTATAATGAATTGTTAAATGCTGTCGAGTCAATGCTAACTCCTGGTGGTCCTATGGATAGTTATCTATGTTATGATTATCCCCTGGGTTTTCTTGGCAAGGTGTGACCAGAGGCAGATTGCCAGGGTTTTTTTCATGCAGTAAGCCTACAGCATTAGGTATTTGGAGGTGGTCTCCCATCCAAGTACTAACCAGGCTTAAAAAAGAAGGGATGCCCCCAAGAAAATTAAGAGCAAAACAGAGAATGAGGGAATGAAAATGATAGCAACAAATTTTATTAAGTCTGTCATGGCTGTTTTGTGGCATTATGTGTCTGCATCAGGGGCAAATATATAATATCAATCAATTGGAAAAAAAAATATTTACCATAAAGGTCTCAATGGCCAATGCATAGATCGGGCTCAGCAGATAGCAGATTAGCAATAAAAAGAGCAATCTGATGAGCCCGCTCTAAAAAATAAAATTTGTTGCTGTCAATTTCATTCCCTCCCTCTTTTTTGCTAGCCAGGCCTAAGCCTGCTTAGCTTCCAAGATCAGATGAGATTTGGCACTCAGGGTGGCATTGCCATAGGGGGTCATTCTGTGCCATGAACAGGAGGGATGTACGTCCAGGCAAGACGTACATCCCCGCTATTCATCCCCCTGCCGCTCACCCCCTGCCACTCCCAACGCTAAGGCTCTCCATAAGAACAGCGATGTTTTATGGGGAGCCTTAGATGGGGGCGGTCTGAAGGCGAAACATAGGCGGGCCGTGACCCCAGCTGTACAGGGCCGATTCTGAGGTCGGCCCTGTATGTCTGGGGCCTTCAATGTGCATGGGGGACTTATTCCACCTTGAAGGAGGAATATGTCCCCCTGGATGGCAAGGGATTGTGGCACGGGACCCAGAAGAGCAGGTGAGGGAGCACAGAGGGTTCCCCTGCAGCCCGACCCAGGCCTTGGAAGGTCAGATCGGGCTGTGGGGAAAGAGATGTCTCTTCTGGGCTGGAGATCATGGCTCCTGAATGGAGCCATGGTGCCATGGCGATGGGACACCATGGCACTGCAGCTCCATTCAGGAGCCTGGCTGAGTTAGCCAGGTATGTGGCTGGGCATGCGGCCAATCAGAATCAGAACTGACCTGCATGTCCAGGCTGGTAGACTTGATTCTGATCCCACGGGCACATCTAACTCCCACAGGATCAGAATCGGGTGCTACCGCTGCATGCCCTGATTCTGCCCGGCTGCACAAGGGGCTGGACGGCCAGAGTAGAATTGCCCTCATAGTATATAATGAATTACAGTAGTCTGACTGATCTGTGACTAAAACATGAACTAGTTTCAATAGTGTTGTGTTTTCCAAACAAGGTCTAATTTAGTTAATGTGTCTTAAGGAAGGCAAACTGGACTTAACTACTGGAGAAAACTGCATTTCAATAGAAAGCTAGGAATCTAAACACCCTATGATGATATGAATGGTAACTAGTTACCTGATATGAATTAAAGAACTGTCAGTCACTCACATAGCTTGAGATTTGGAAAGATTTAACTTTAGATGATTTTGGTCTAGCCATGATGCAATGACTATTAAACATTTTTTAAGTGCAGAAGATTAGCCTGGTTAGGGTCGACATTCGCAATCAATCAAACATCATCAGCACAAAAAATGACCACCGATACATAAGGACTGAACGAGAAAGGGCCAACAGACTCAAAAATGCATTAAATTTTGGCGATGGTACCAAGTGCCTTGGTACTCAACAACATAAAGGGTAAAGAGTTGAAACCATTTAGTGGAAAGCCACCAGGTAACCTCATGCACTCAAGAATGATTTAAACCAACAGAATACCTTATCTCTTAGTCCTTAGAGAAGCTGATTATTGAGATGTGTTTCATTTTATGCAACCTTGGCATTCAGTCTGTGCTGCCATATGTAAAAGCCCTTTCTATTATTATTATTATTATTTATATTCTCTTATATACCGTGCTATTCTGCATCAGTGTGGTTTACATTGAACAAACTGAAATTACATTGAACAGGGCATTATAACTTGGAGATAACTATTTTACAGGGAACATGGGCTATGGAGGGTTAAGTGGCTTGCCCAAGACCACAAGGAGCACCTGTGGGACTAGAAACCCCAGTCCTTCCGGCCCAAGGTTGCTGTCCTCTAGTGGGATTTGAACCCCCGACCTTCCGGCCTAAAATACCTTGCCCCAACCACTAGGCCACTCCTCAACTCCTCTCTCAACAATGCCACCAGGGTTATATCTGTACTTTGCTTTTCCCGGAAGCCTGGTTGCTGAGGTTGAAGAATATCTTTGTTTGTTTCTTTAGGAAACCACTCTTTCCGAGAGAAACTGCCCTTTCAACTATTTTAAAGATAAAATGGATCTTAAGAACATAAGAACATAAGATATGCCATACTGGGTCAGACCAAGGTCCATCAAGCCCAGTATTCTGTTTCCAACAGTGGCCAATCTAGGTCATATGTACCTAACAGTTTCCCCAAGGGACACAGGTTCCACAATGCTTGTACTGGTTCAAGCATTGAAATCCTGGGTCCCTTCTTAATAATGGTTTATGGACCTTTCCTCCAGGAACTTGTCCAAACCTTTTTTAAACCCAGCTACACTAACAGCCTTTACTATATCCTCCAGTAACAAATTCCAGAGTTTGATTACACGTTGAGTGAAAAAATATTTTCTTTTATTAATCTTAAATAGTTTACCCTGTAGCTTCATTGCATGTCCCCTAGTCTTTCTATATTCTGATAAGGTAAACAATCGATCTACGTTTACCCGTTCCACTCCGTTCATCAATTTATAGACTTCTATCATATCTCCCCTCAGCCGTCTCTTTTCCAGGTTAAAGAGCCCTAACGTTTTTAGCCTTTCTTCATAGGAGTATCCTTCCATCCCCTTTACCATTTTGGTGGCTCTTCTCTGAACCTTTTTGAAAATAGCTATATCCTTTTTAAGATACGGCGACCAGAATTGCACACAATATTCAAGGTGCGGTCTCACCATGGAACGATAAAGAGGCATTATAATATCTTTTGTTTTATTTTCCATTCTTTTCCTTATCATACCTAGCATTCTATTTGCTCTCTTGGCCGCTGCTGCACACTGAGCCGAGGGTTTTAACATGGTATCCACAATGACGCCTAAATCTTTTTCCTGGGTGGTAGTTCCTAATGTGGAACCTTGCATCGTGTAACCATAGTTTGGGTTGTTCTTCCCTAGGTGCATAACCTTGCACTTGTCCACATTAAATTTCATCTGCCATTTTGATGCCCAGTCTTCCAATTTATCAAGATCCTCTTGCAATTTTCCACAATCCTCTTGGGTTTAACAACTTTAAATAGTTTTGTGTCATCTGCAAATTTGATAACCTCACTCGTTATTCCACTTTCCAGGTCATTTATGAATTTGTCAAAAAGCAGCGGACCCAGCACAGATCCCTGGGGTACACCACTATTCACCTTTCTCCATTGGGAAAATTGGCCATTTAGCCCTACCCTCTGCTTTCTATCTTTTAACCAGTTCCTGATCCACAATAGTACACTGCCTCCTATCCCATGACTCTTTAGTTTTGCGAAAAGTCTCTCATGAGGGACTTTGTCAAAGGCTTTCTGAAAGTCCAGATACACAATGTCAACCGACTCACCTTTGTCCACCTGATTATTCACTCCTTCAAAAAAACATAACAGATTAGTAAGACAAGATCTTCCTTGTCTAAAGCCATGTTGGCTGTCTCCCATTAGGTCATGACTATCTACATGCTGAGTAATTTTATTCTTTATGATGGTTTCTGCCATTTTTCCTGGTACTGATGTCAGGCTCACCGCTCTGTAGTTTCCCGGATCACCCATGGAACCCTTTTTAAAAATTGGTGTTACATTGGCGATCCTCCAATCTTCAAGTATTAGAGATGATTTTAATGATAGTTCACAGATTACTAATAGCAGGTCTGCAATCTCATATATTTCTTTCAACACCCTTGGATGTATACCATCCGGCCCAGGTGATTTGCTACTCTTCAGTTTATCTAATAGTTGTAATACATCTTCCCGATGTATCGATATTTCCTTCAATTCTTCCGCACCTTTAAATACCACTTCAGTCACGGGGAACATCCCTACATCTTCCTCAGTAAAGACTGAAGCAAAGAATTCATTCAGTCTCTCCACTATCGCCTTGTTGCCTCTTAGTGCTCCTTTAACCCCTTTATCATCTAATGGACCAACTGACTCTCTCACAGGTTTTTTGCTACGAATGTACTTGAAAAGGTCTTTACTTAGCGTTTTTGCTTCCGCAGCAAGCTTCTTCTCAAACTCTCCCTTTGCCTGCCTTATCAATGCCTTGCATTTGACTTGCCAGCACTGTTCCCTCTAAGCTGTGCACGTGTGCGCGCGCACACACCTCGCCAAGTGAGCGCACATACTTTACAACAGAGCGCACAAAAATTACGGTTCTGATTCTGATAGAAAACAACACAGACGTCTTAAAATTTAAAAGTTGTGTATTTACGGTTTTCACAAGTTCTACAATATTTTCTAGTGCAATCAATGTGGTGTACATACTGTATTCTGACATGTAGTCAAATTTTAAAGTATATAACTCCAAGTGTCGTTATGTGGCGCACAAAAATTTAGCCTTCCTTCAAAAGCTGCACAGCTGATATTTTATGCGCACACAGCATACAGAAAATTAGAGGAAACATTGCTTGCCAGTGCCAGGTTTCGTCGTTTGGCTCTTTTTTCCATTTCCTGAAAGATGCTTTTTTGGCAACAACAGCCTCTCTGACCTCACCTTTAAACCATGCTGGCAGTTTTTTGGACTTCCTTCCACTTTTCTTAAAGCGTGGAATACAGCTGGTCTGGGCTTCCAAGATAGTATTTTTCAACAACAGCCAAGCCTGATGTATGTCTTTAACCTTTGCAATTGCTCCTTTTAGTTTTTTCTTAACTATTTTCCTCATTTTATCATAGTCTCCCTTTCGAAAGTTAAAAGGTAGTACTGTGGATTTCCTTACTATCCCTCCTCCACTAATTAAATCAAAGGCGATCATGCTATGATCACTATTGCCAAGCGGCCCCAACAACCTTATCTCTTGCACTAGATCTGGTGTTCCACTAAGGACTAGGTCTAATATGGCTTCCCCTCTGGTCGGTTCATGAACCAGCTGCTCCAAGAAGCAGTCATTTATTTCATCTAGGAACTTTATCTCCCTAGCATGTCCTGATGTGACACTGACCCAGTCGATACCGGGGTAGTTGAAATCATCCATTATTATTACTGCGCTGTAACTTTTGTTAGCTTCCTTGATTTCTTTGAGCATTTCATCATCCATTTGTTCATTCTGGCCAGGCGCTCGATAGTACACCCCCACTGCCATTGCCTTCCCCCTTTTACATGGAATTTCAATCCATATAGATTCTACAGCAGATTTTGTTTCCTGCAAAACTTTAATCCTTTCTGACTCAATGCCCTCTCTAACATAGAGAGCAACCCCTCCACCAATTTGATCAGCTCTATCATTACGATATAGTTTGTACCCAGGTATCACAGTGTCCCACTGGTTGTCCTCCTTCCACCATGTCTCTGATATTCCAATCATATCTAACCTTTCATTTAGTGCTATATATTCTAACTCTCCCATCTTATTTTTTAGACTTCTAGCATTTGCATACAAGCATTTTAGAGAATGTATTTTATTCATATTAATTTGGCTATTGTTAGACATGGGTAATTTGGGATCTTTAAGCTCTGTCTGCTCCATACTTGAGGGCATTTGGGCTATTTTACTCTTTTGTGGAACCTCTCTGCTTTTGATAGTATCCTTCAAAGATACATTCTTCCGAACCATCCTCTCTTGGGCGACTGTCGGCTTAGAAACCAATTGGTCCAGCTCTGCCATTGAGCTATCAAGATTATTTCTCTTTAATATCAGCTTAACAAAGGTGTTCATAGTGTAATTATGCTTCTGTTTCTAATCCACTATCTATTCCTTTTCGTGATACCGTACAGAGAAATTTTGTATTGTAGCCAGTTGATCAGTGCAGACTTTATCCTGTAATCGCTATGTTTAGTTGTACACTCCATTGCTTTTTGTAACGTTATCCTGTTCTCATTTAGGTCAATTTTCAGTAAAATGTCTGGGGAATAGTTTGAAATATCTAATTTAAACATGTCAAGTTATTCCTGTATTCACCTGCACTATATGTATAGCATAGAGTGTCACTGAATATGTTAGTATAATTATAGGCTTATGTGCAGAAGGGCTGAATATCGGGGCTTCTATGCAGAAGGTATACAAATCTCAACATTATTCGGCATGGATGACCCAAGTTTATATTTGGTTTTTCCACATACAAGTTGAACATATGCTCTGTGGAGGTAATTTTATAAAGTCATTCCTAGGCATATGTAGCCACGGACATGCATAAATGACCTCTTATAAAATACTGACTGGTGTAAAAGTTTGTTTTGGCATAAAGGTGCAAGCTTCGCTGGTAGATGTAGCCAGGACCTCGGTCTGGGTGGCGTTTGTGTCGGGCATACATTATGAAATACTTTACTGTATGCATGTAGGTGCATAAAAAACACATGGTCATTTATACTGCTGGTGAGCAGATGTCAGTGATTTTGCCTACATTCTGCAAACCTTAGGTAGCATTTTATAAGACTAGTAGGTTCCTACTTGTCTTTGTAGAATAGCTCTTGCATGGGTGCCTCTATAGGTCCCTACCCATTGTGCCCTGTTATAAAAGTACTTTCCACATGTATAGGGGCAGAAAATTGGTGCCAGTATGTATGAGAGTAATTTTATAAGGGGGTGCTTATTTTAAGGCTCTCTTATAAAGACACATAGATGCCTACTTATCTTGATAACATACTAGTCTTAAGTGGCCTACTACATGCCTACATTGCAGGGAGGGAGCTGGTCTAAATGTCCGCACCTATAATTTTCAAGTACGCCCCCACTGCAAATTCAGCCCATGTGCACACCAAAGTATTCACCTTGATGCCAAAGCGCTTACTTTTATGCCAGTTGGTATTGTATAAGAGGCCATTTTATGTGCACATATTTCCACATACACATGGGAATGATTTCAGAAAATGGTGTATAGAACCAGACCATAAATTTTTGGTAGACTTCGGTGATAATTACTCATCACAACCACTACAGCATTCACTTATTGATGTCCATATTATTTCAAAAAGGGGAAAAAGACCTCAAATAATTGTCCTTTTTGAGTTTATTAGCCATAAAACAGTCCCATACTTGGCTATCAGGACTAATCTTCACTGGTCTAAAAAATATTATTAGTCCTGATAGCCAAGTATGTACCTTTTTGGGACAGTTTTCTGGATAATTAATGAACTCAAAAAAGACAATTATCTGAGGTCTTTTGACACTTTTTGAAATAATATAATGGACATTAATCAGCAAATTAATGCATTGGTGGTTTATAAAATTATGTCTAGTGTATATGTATTTGTGACCTCATTCCTGAAATGTTCCAGTCCCGTTCTCCCTGCTCTATATATAGCAGGCCTTGACAAATTTTGTGCAGATTTAGGAGCCAGGCCAGGTGGAGATTGCTGCTATGTTTATATATTGATTGCACTTCGTACGAAGAGGCTGCAATAGATATGACCCCTGACGTAGGCAATTTGCTGAAACACAGCTGTGTCGGGTCATCAAAATTCACTGTTTGTTCTCTTCGTCATGTTTGCCAGTACTTGGACCATCAGTGTAGACCCTCTATGCTTGTTTTTGTGGTTATTTTTTAATGGAATGTTTTGGGACAGGGGGCAGGCTTCAGGAGGAAGTTGGAAGCCCGAGGAGCATCACAGGTGATTTTTTTTTCAATTTTGTTTTGTTTTTATTTTAATGATCTATATTGAAGAAAAGAGAGTGCAGAATTGTGCTCTTAAGAGCACAGGCAGTGTACGGGGAGTTAAAATTTATACTGGAGCTCCAGGACTGCCTTCTGGTTGGTGGGTGAATGCCAGTAGGGATTCAGGGGACTAATTTTTAATGTTGAATTAATTCATTTATTTTTGGGCTGGAAAGTTTGGTAAAGGAATTTACTAGACATCTGCAGAGTTTGCACTTGTGCAATAAGTCTCTAAGTGCAAGGGGGCATGAAACACTTCTAAAACTCTGGCGCAATTATTTTAATGATTTAAATAGACAGCATGTGAAATTCAAACAGTATATAAAAATGCTATGTTATGTGGTTAGGGCTGCCATGGAGGAACTGTTTAATAAGAGATTGCAATATCTCTTGTGAAGTACCTGGGGAACTATTTTATATGTGTCCAAGCGGAGGAGCACTTTTCTCTGACCAAGTTGGTGTTGCTGACAGTTCAGTTGTGGCTGGCTTGTTGCTGTGAGAGGGGGTATGCGGTGGATGTGAGTGTGCTCTGGGCCTAGAGTGGGATTTTTCCCTTTTGAAAGTATTTTGTGTATGTGTGCGTGGAGTGTTTGGAACAGGGGTTTCCTTAGCAGAACTCCAGTCCAGTCCCTTTACTCTCAGTCCAGTCCCTTTACTCTCGGGTTGCGCAACCCTTCCAGCAGCTTGGAGGCTGAGCCCATCATCGTTTTGATGATGGTGTGGTATAAATACCACTGGCACCACCCCTAGGCACCAGTATTCTCAGCCTCCAAGCAGCTGGAGGGTTCCCGTAAGCCAGGAGCTTACTGGAGTTTAGTTTTGTTATTTATACCTTTTTAATTGCTTTTCTTTAATTTCTTTGTTTTTCCTTTTACCTTAGTTGGGGAGTTCGCCTTACTCCCGTGCATTTAAAACCGCTGTTTCCTGAAGCCTTTGAACCTTCTCTCTCTCCCCCCTCCTCCCCCTCCCCTCCGGTCCTCTTCCCGGTGCCCTTTGGAAGGAGGGGGTTTACCTTGGCAGCGGGGAGGTTTGTGTGGCTCTCCTCCCGCGTGCGCGGTCATCCGGCTCCCCCATGGCCCTCCCTCTGCTCTCATCTGCATCGCGCTGAAGCCCCGGAGGTGGGCTGAGCCCTAGAGGCAGCACCGCTCCACTTTTCTTCAGCTCCCCCGCCTCGCGCTTTCAGCTCCTGTCCCGGCTGAGCGCTAGAGGCGGCGGCGGGGGAGCGAACTAACTGCCTCAACGTCGGGGAACCCGGGCTCCGGCGGCGAGGACACTTCCGCCGGCCGCAGGCCCTGACTCCACGTGGCTGCGGCCTACCATGTGGAGTCTATCAGGAGGCATCGGATCCAGCGTGAGGAGCGGCACGCAGAGGAGCAGGGCAGCGAAACCGCAAGTATAGAGGGCTGTTTGCCTTTTTAAGGACCTGGTCAAATTCTAATTTTAAAATATTCATATATTTATATATTTTTGCCATATAGAGTGCCGTTTTCAGCCTTTGGGTGAGGGGTGCTCCCCCCCCCCTTTTTTTGTTGGAAGTTTCCTTTCCTTTGCACTGATGTTATTTATTTCATTTATTTTCATTTATTTCACAGATTCTTTGGTTTAGCTCAATTTTCTAAGGGTTTTTAGGCCTGCCCTGGAGTTTCCACTAGGTGGGCTCAAAAAAAAAAAAATAAGAGGGAGGATGACGGGCAAATTACGGTGCCCGTCCTGCGGCACACGTAGAATTGCGGATTCGGAAGCCGGGATCTGCAGGTGTTGTGCGGCAGAAGCAGCTTCTGTGGAGCAGGAAATTCAGTTGACCATGGACCAGACTTCTCAGGGGTCTCAAGGTCTCCTGGAAGGGGGAGGGGATTCTTCCTCCACTCCTCCTTCTACCTCAGCTTTACTGGTCCCCCCCAGTCCCTTCCCCCTGCTTCCAGCGGGGCGGAGGGAGGCTGGGAGCACTTTTCTCCAGAATTTGTCCTGCTATTACACAAAGCCTATTGTATGCGTCAGCAAGGATTCATGGAGCCTTCGGTGGTGAAAGAAAGTGGCCGGGCCGGTCCAGGGAAGACAAGCTCCCATGACCCCAGAGCCCCTCCCAAGCGCTCAAGGCTAATGAGCGAGGAACCACTCACGTCTCTATCACCGATCACTCCGGAGGAGGAGTGCTCAGACAGAGAAGTGGGGGAGGAAGAGGAGGAGCTTGAGGAGGGAGAGATCCCAGAGGAGGAGCAATCCCGAATAGTTAGAGTATTTCGTCGAGAGGAGCTCCCAGCTTTAATAAATGAATCACTGAAGGTGCTCAATATGGCCTCGGACATTCCTGCAGAGGAAGAAGCGTTAGAGGATCCTTTGATCCAAGCCATCAGGAAATCTCAGAAAGTATTTCCGGTCCACAGGGTGGTACGCCAGATGATCCAGGAAGAGTGGAACCAACCAGAGTCGAGTTTAAGGGGAGTCCGGGCCATGGCCCATTTGTACCCTTTACCGGAGCCAGACAAATATCTACTGAAGTCCCCAAGGGTAGACGCGGCGGTGTCAGCGTGACAAAGAAGATGACCATTCCGGTCGAGGGCAGCGCAGCGCTTAGAGATAGGATAGAAAGCTGGACACACTGCTGAAGCAAGCCTTTGATGTTAGTGCCCTCGCCCTGCAGGCCTCAGTTTCAGGGGCGTGGGTAGCAAGAGCCTGTTTGAGGTGGGCTCAGTAGCTTCAACTAGCTGATGGCGCCTCTGCCGACGCGCAGGCTAGTGCTGCTCGGTTAGAGTCTGGTTCCGCTTTTCTAGCAGATAGCCAGTACGACCTTATTAGGAGTCTAGCAAAGAACATGGCCTCGGTGGTAGTAGCCAGGAGATATTTGTGGCTGCGCAATTGGGCGGCGGACCCCTCCTTGAAAGCTCGCCTGAGTCGCCTCCCTTTCAAGGGGAAGCTGCTATTTGGCGAAGACCTGGACAAGTTGATTAAAGACCTAGGCGAGTCTAAGGGAGGTAGGCTCCCGGAAGATAGGCCTAAACAAGGCCGCACGATGGTTCCGGCTTGCAGCCAGCCTAGGGATTTTCGTAGGTTCTGGTCGGCCAGACCGAACTTTTTTCCTAAGGGTCGCCCCCCTCCTAGAGGGCAAGGCTTCCGAGGGTTTTGAGGGGCTGGAAGAGGGTTTGGCGCCCCCTCCTCCTCCTCAGGCCCTAGGAAACCTCAATGAAACATCAGGGGCCCAGGAGAAAGGCCTGCTGGTGGGGGGTCAGTTAAGGCAGTTCCTTCCCGCCTGGGCCCGAGTCACATCGGATCGATGGGTACTGGAAGTGATCCGAGAGGGGTACGCTCTCGAATTCACAAAACAGGTCCCCCCAGCCTTTATTCAGTCTCCCTGCGGCTCTCCAGAAAAGAGGGCAGCGATAGAGGACACTCTTTCAAGGCTGATCGCGCTGGGAGCGGTGGTTCCCGTTCCGAGAGACCAATATGGTTCCGGTCGATACGCGATCTATTTTGTGGTACCAAAGAAAGAAGGAACTTATCAGCACGCAACCTACAAATAGGGACAGAAGAACTATCAACTCGGGCAACCTACAAGTCCCCACCAACTTCAGAACAGTGAAAACAAGTACGAGTCGTAGAGCTTTCTCATTCTCTGCACCAACTATCTGGAATCACCTCCCGTGTGAGCTGCGTTTAACCAAGGACATCACCAAATTCAGGAAGGAGCTAAAAACTCACCTATTCCGATGCCATTACAATCAGCTATGACCATCAACTGAGAGAGTATTCAAAACTGCTATATGTATAATTATGTAAATATGTATATATAGATGTAAGAATGTATAAGTCACCCCCTAAGACGCTAACCATGTGTGCTGTGACCCCAGTTCTTTGTACATACCACCCCCCCCAGTCTTGATTGACAATCCCCGAACATGAATCAAACCGCTGCTGATCGCTGGAAGTAGCGGTATATAAATGTGCAGTAAATAAATAAAAAATAAAATAAATAAATAAAGGATCCTTTCGTCCAATCCTAGACCTAAAGCAAGTCAATCGCTGCCTCTCGGTTCCTCATTTTCGAATGGAGACCCTGAGGTCAGTCATTGCAGCGGTAAGACAGGGGGAGTTCCTGACATCCTTAGATTTGACGGAAGCATACTTACATATTCCGGTCCGAAGATCTCATCAGCAGTTCCTGAGATTTGCAGTACCGAGGGGTCATTTTCAGTTCGAGGCCCTTCCCTTTGGCCTAGCAACAGCCCCCAGGACGTTCACCAAGGTAATGGTAGTTGTGGCCGCAGCTCTTCGCAAGGAGGGAATTTTGGTACATCCCTACCTGGACGATTGGCTGATTCGGGAAAAATCGGAAACGGAGAGTCGTACAGCTACAACCAGAGTGGTGGAATTCCTGGAGGAGTTGGGTTGGGTCATCAATCGAGCAAAGAGCAGATTAATTCCCTCGCAGGAGATCGATTACCTCGGAGCAAGATTCGACACCAGGAGAGGAAGAGTTTTTCTGTCGAAACAGAGGTTACGAGACCTGAGAAGCCTGGTCTCTCTCTTCATATCAAGATAAATCCCCACCGCTTGGCATTACCTTCAACTGTTGGGCACCATGACGGCGGCGATAGAGGTAGTACCATGGGCCAAGGCACATATGCGACCCCTTCAACGTGCCTTGTTACGGCATTGGTTCCCTCAGCATCATCCCTTATCCATGCAACTGTCCTGTCCTCTTCAGGTCAGGAGGGCTCTTCTCTGGTGGAAGTGCCCAAGGAACCTAGGATGCGGGATGCCTCTCGATCCACCCCAATGGATACAGCTGACGACGGATGCAAGTCTAGCAGGCTGGGGTGCGCATTGCGAGGGCCAGTTCGCACAGGGAAGCTGGACCCCAAGGGAATCACGGTGGTCCATCAACAGACTAGAATGGAGGGCAGTAGCATTGGCACTCAGAACTCTCGAGTCCTTGGTTCGGCAAAGGGCAGTCCGCGTCCTTTCGGACAACATCACCACGGTGGCCTACATCAACCGCCAAGGGGGAACAAGCAGCCCCTCGCTGGAGAAGGAGGCGGACAGCTTTTTACAGTGGGCTGAAGCCCATCTATTGGACCTGTCAGCGCAGCACGTGGCCGGGGCAGAAAATGTGACGGCCGATTACCTCAGCAGGTACAAGATAGACCACGGAGAGTGGGAGCTGGTGCAGGAAGTGTTCGACCAAGTGGTAGCTCTTTGGGGGGCGCCGATCATGGACCTTACGGCGCGCTACGAAACATCCAAAGCAAGCCGGTTTTTCAGTCGAAGGAAGGAAAGGATGTCATAAGGCTTGGATGCCCTGGTCCAGAAGTGGCCTTCGGAAGGTCTCCTGTATGTGTTCCCGCCCTGGGCCCTCATAGGGAGGGTTCTAAGGCGTATAGACCTCCCTTTCTTTCGTTTTTCAAGGATAAGGTGGTCTTACGGACGGTCCCTTCATTCCTTCCCAAGGTCCCCTCTCCTTTTCATATGAACCAAACAGTTTCGCTCCCGTCCTTTGCGGGAGAAGCGCAAGAAGGGGATAGTGCCAAGCTGCGTCTCCTGGATTTGCATAGAGTGCTGAGACGCTACCTTTCGCTCACAGCGTCGTTCCGCAAGTCCGAACGGCTATTCGTTCAATTTGGAGGGCCTCACAAGGGGGAAGCGGCGGCCAAAGCTTCCATTTCTAGGTGGATCAGGGAGGCTATTGCCTCCGCCTACATCCTCAAGGGGAGGCAGATCCCAGTAGGTCTTCGCGCACATTCAACGCGGGCGCAGTCGGCCTCCTGGGCAGAGCATAGCTTGGTCCCGCCGCTGGACATTTGTAAAGCGGCTACGTGGTCCTCGCTACATACCTTTTCCAAGCACTACAGACTTGATGTCCAGAGAAGAGCGGACACCAGGTTTGGGGATGCAGTGCTTCGGTCCGGGATGGCGAACCCCGCCCAGGTTTGAACTGCTCTGTTAAATCCCGAGAGTAAAGGGACTGGACTGGAGTTCTGCTAAGGAAAGAGTAATTAGTCCTTACCTGCTAATTAGTGTTCCTGAAGGAACTCCAGTCCAGTCTCTGATCCCTCCCAGGTTCGGTTTCTAGTGTTCAGAATGGAATAACGGACCGAAGTCAGGGAGCGGAGCGGAGCGGAAGCGGAAGCGGGGAATCCCGGTCTGAGGAGCCCCAGCAGCGGGGCTACACTCTAGGGAGGTACTGTGGGGAATGGGTAAAGGCTGGGTCGGCCTCAGGTAAGCCTTCTCCTTCCTTCCTCTCCCTTACCACTGTTTCTTCCTTAAAAAAAAAAAAAAAAAAGGGAGTTTTTGTTTCATAGTTGTTTGGTTTTGTTTTTTGCGTGTTATAGTTATGGGTACCTGTCAGGACTGCTTTTTCATCAGATTACTGGTGCCTAGGGGTGGTGCCAGTGGTATTTATACCACACCATCATCAAAACGATGATGGGCTCAGCCTCCAAGCTGCTGGAAGGGTTGCGCAACCCAAGAGTAAAGGGACTGGACCGAGATTAAAGGGACTGGACTGGAGTTCCTTCAGGAACACTAATTAGCAGGTAAGGACTAATTACTCTTTTTTTTGTCTTTGCAAGTAAACTGTTTATGCCAAAGCTTTCTGCGAGTGTCCTGGAGGAGAGTCGCTTTGTCCCACAGTTGTGAGATTAATAATTCTTTTTAGTCCTGTGGATCTGTGGGGAACTCTTCTTCATCATTTTTTTTTTTTTGGGGGGGGGGGGGGTTCTGTACATTTTTACAGAAAGTAATGCTGAGAGGAGAGCTATAGTGAAGTGACTGTGTGCTAGACAGGGGAAGACACCTGTTTGGTTAAATTACATTAGTGCTGATGGGTATTTATAATTCTGAAAAATTAAAAATATTGCTGAGACAGTTGATGCTTGTAATGCTGAGAAGGTATGTTTGGGATGTGTGAATGACTGGCCAGTGTATGTATGGTTTGCTTGAATGAAAACTGCTGTCAGGGAATTTCAAATTATCTTTCCGTTTTCCTAATTAGATTAGGATAGTCATTCCTCTCAGTCTGAGATGAAGTAAATATTTCCAGACTGAGCAAAATATGTAGCTCCTATTGGCAGTGGTCGTCTCTCCTTGTAAGTATTGATAGGGAGTAAGCTGTCATCTTTTGGAAGAAAGACTGAACCTGCACCAGAGGTGTGACTACAGACCCTGATGCAAGGCAGCCCAGGATCCTTGAAGTCTGAAGAGAAGATTTGATTAGTAACCACCTGTCCATCTTTATTCCCTGGGGTTCCATATTCTCCTATTTAAATATTTGAGCATATATGAGACAATATCTGCTGTAGGAGAGAAGTAATTTGTGGAACCTGCAGAAAAAAAGAAATATAAGGACATTTTAATTGGGGTTTAAGGAAACATTTAAGGAGCTATTTTAAAAGATTTGTGTCCTGGATGGGCAAAATACTTGATGTTCTTAGAAATATCCTTAAAAAGAAAACAAAATAACATTTACACACAGAATCTGATGCATGTTAATGGCAACAGAACTGTTTAGGGTGTAAAAAAACCAACTCCCTTCACTGAGAATACTTATCTGAAAGTTTTTCTTGAATTTTGTAACATTTAGGGGTATGTTTACTAAACGGCACTAACGGCACAGCTGCGACGTTACCGCGCGATACGTGACATTAACGTGTGATAATGGCACTTTACTGTGCGAGAACGTCACGTATCGCGCGATAATGTCTGTAGCGGCGTTAAGGTGTGCAGAGGGCGGAGTAAGGCTTCCCAGAGGGCGGAGTAAGGCTCCCCAGGGGCGGAGATGAGGGGTCAATGGGTGGAGAGTGGGCGGGGAGAGGCCCCATGCACACTAACGCCATGAAATGAAGGTCTGAAAATTAGCGCCAGTGAAAACCTTGCGCTAGAGACACATTTGCAGGAGAGAGAAACAATTTTAGAGAGAAACCAAGTTATCTCCAAGTTATAATGCCCTGTTCAATGTAATTTCAGTTTGTTCAATGTAAACCACCTTGATATCATGAAAGGCGGTATATAAGAAATGTTAAATAAATAAATATAAATAAATAAATAAATAAATTTCAGTCAGCAATGTACACAAAGCCAGGGAAACCCAGAAAAGTGATAGTAGTGATACATGTGCAGGAACCAAAAAGGCAAATAAACATATTAAATGACCAGAACCACATTTGAAATCCCCATAACCAAGCTGGCCAATAGTGCTACTAATGATAAACATAAAGCAACACTACTGACAAAGCGTACAAAGGAAGAAGATATCATGTTTGGAAGGGGCTATGCTGTGTCCCCCTACAAAGTGAATGATCCCACAGTGAAATAGTGGTGATCAGGGTTTTGTCGTTTATATTGGGCAGGTTTGTTATGCTGTGGTCCAGCTGGGGCACAGTGCAGACTAGGCAGATGCCTTGGGTGGCACATAGGAATGCCGAAACTGTAAAGCAGCATTATAGCAACTGACGAGGGTCCAACATGGGCACGAAAGTGTGTCCCACAGTGTGACAGGGGATATTACCCAGCAGATACCCCCAAGAGCACATAACATTGGCAGGTGGTGCTGGGGGGACGTGCGCATGTCCATGTAGGCACCCCTACCCGAGAACCCACACCATAGGCATCTGCCTACCGGCACACTGGATGGCCTGGGACTGCACACCACCAGCACCACTGGCATAAGGGCATGTCAGCATGGTGGCGGAGGGTTGCTGGTGGTGGAGTGGGCAGTGGCATCTGCCCACAGCAGACCAAGGCCAAACCCTGTTTAGGTGGGTGCCGTGCAGTGCAACAGACAAGGTCTGTCTAACGAACACTAATGGTAGCCCCAGGGAATGATCTGCCTCTGTTTCAACAGTTTGGTGCAGTACACACAGCCAGTGTGTTCAGGGGAAGAAGGTCACAGGTTCAAGCCCCAGCTGTGGCTCCTGCAAACCATGTCCCTATATTTTACCCAGTACTAAACCGTGGTAGTAAAGATGGAACTGTTATTGCAGATTAAATAAACAAGCCATAAACACCTATATTTTACCCTACTGGGCACAGACACTATAAACATGTGCAATCCCTAGAGCAGAGTTTCCCAACTGCAGTCCTGGAGGACCAAACACCATTCAGGTGTCATGCTGTCCCTAATAAATATGCCTGTGCTGCATTTGTATGCGCCGCCCCCATTGCAAATGTATCTCATGCATATTCATTAGGGACAGCATGAAAACCTGAACAGTGTTTGGCCCACCAGGACCGGAGTTGGGAAACTCAGCCCTAGAGCAGAGGCCAACAGGGGTATAAACACCCACACCCACAGGCTCCACTATCTAATGCCTCATGGAGAGTCAGGCTATTGGGCCCTGTGCGGAGAAGCATCTCCCAATACTGGCACCTGCATACCTTAGCAATGCCGTCCTAAACTGGGGAACATGTTGCACATATATCAAAAGGTTGCTATGATTAATGTCAGCTAACAAATCCTAAGTTAAACACAATTTGTTGATAGAGATTCATCATAGCAACCTTTCTGATATCTGTGGAATGTGTTTCAGTTATTGCTTCTGACAGTGTTTACCACCCCGGGGAGTGACCCCAACAATTTTGCGTACCATAGCAGTGCCTGCAGTGCCCAGGACAGGTGTGGCGGCCAGGGCTGCCACAAACCTCTATATTTGCACAATGCTGGCATAGGTGTGGGAGTGTGTGTTTGTCTATCCAGTGTGTTGTGGCTGCCTACACCTTACTGAGCCCACACTGCTTGCACTGTTTCCAGTGTTAGCCTGCCAATGTGCATAATGAGGAGCAAGGTACTCTGGGTATGGGCCGGACAGGACAGGGTGGACTGGGCAAGATGCATCTGCACAGGGTATAGGGCAATGGCTGGGACATTGTAGTGCCTGACCACCACCTGCATGGACAGGGTGGCCACAGCATGTCATGTTGGGAGGTACTCTCACCCTGACTCAGCAGTGACCACGGCATGGCTAGGTTCCCCCTTAGTGCTATGCAGTATTTCTCTCAAGTGGGGCTGCCCAGTTCCCTGATAGAGCAATCTACTTCTAATAATGGGTCCTAAATTTGGTAACTAGTTGTTATCCTTGAGCAAAGAGACTTCTTCTTTCCTTCCCTTTTCCTCAGGCTCTAGAGCATTCCCAGCAGACTTGGGGATGAAAGAACTGGCTCAGGGATGAAACAGAGTATCTTCAGCATGGCAGTGCACAGCAGCACTAGTGAGCCACCAGGCAGGTCCGTTAGTCCACTTTGATGGGTACAATAAAGGCCATAAACAAGATATAGGTGATACATGTTGTTCTTTTTATTAACCTAGCATATTTGACTAGCTTTCATGTGGTAGGGAAACATGCTGTTAAGTTTAATCCAATTAAAAAAAACTGGCACATATGGCTTGCTTCATTTTTTATTTCTACAGATTTAGCAGCTTGTTAAAGTTTTGCACTGACAGTGTGTTAGGTGCAAAAATTGACATGCATGTTTCTCTGTTTCTATCAGACCATCTCTAAAGGAGAAAGGGGGACTGGAGATCTTAGCAATTGGCATGGAAGGGCAGACTGGATCTGTTGTCATGTTTCTATATGTGAAGAGTCTCTGTGATAGCTACTGGGGGTGTGATACACATGGCAGGTATTTAGCACACAGTAAATGTATTGTTACGTGGCACAATTGTGCCAATGCAGTTACTATAGCCTGCTGCAGAAAAAAAAACCCTCTGCCACAATCAAGCTCCAGACCTTCTCCTCCTGATCAGCATCCTAATCCCTCTCCCACCATCCTGCTCAATGTCCCAACTCCCCCTTCCATCAGCTTGATATAATCCAGGTCACACCACCCCACTGGTCCCCCTTGGCACCTACCAAGGATATCCATGGTGGGTTGGTGAGGAGGCTGGAGAAATTTCTGGACCCTCCCTCCCTGTCACCAGCCTGGATTCAAAATAGCAGCTCTGAACGTTAGCGGTGGTCTCATGAGGAGATGTTAAGTGTACTATTGCTATTGGCGGCTGTGTGCTAATTCAATGTGCAGTCAATTCCCCTTCTCTGTTCGTAACCCACTAGTTCCCGCCCCATAAAACTGTGTACACTTAGCATGTGAATGAGTGCTCACAGTCTTGCCTGCGCCGTAACTGTTACCACATGTGTGCACTAAGGGCACATGCTAATTTACATGCTTTATCTGCTTAACACTCTTTAGTAAATGGGCCTCTTAATTTTAAATCAAAGTATATTGAATATAAGAAATGTGAATTCTAATCAAATTCCTTCAGAGAGCCTAACCACAGTATACATAACAACTTACGAGTTCAGTGCCATATTACACACAGGGTATTCGGAGAAAACCAGGGTGGGGGAGAGAAAATTATGTACATAGCTATTGGAAGCTGGGAGCCATGGGAAGTGGAATAGTTTATTTATAAGGAAAGAATATATAGCCAGGAACTGCTTAAAAGGATGGTCACTGTGGTAAAAAAAAAAAAGAAAAAAAGAAAGTGTGTGTATTTTTTTTGATCACCGACCAAGTGAGATGGTGGTTTTATATAGAATATCTGTTTTAAAACTCAGTCCTCCCTTTTGTCTATATGCTTAGTAAAATGATGCTTACAGTTTATTCATTTAGAACTGTTAGATTTGGATCTAGGTTGCTGTTGTCTTTGCAAGGAGGGAGCTCCTTCTATGTTATTATAGTGCAGGGCTTTTGTTGTCTACAATAGTAAGGACCCACTAGAAGAGTGATGCCTTAAAAGTATTTTAAATGTTTTAAAAACAAATGCTGTTTGCAAGTTCACACAGAAAATGGTGTCAGATAAAGACCATAAAGTTTATCCAGTCTGCTCATCCAAAACCAACTACTGAGCTCTACAATCTCTTCCTCTGCCTTGGAGATCCTCTATGCTTGTCTCATGCTTTCTTGAATTCGGATACAGTCATCCTCTCCACCAGCCAGTGGTAGTGCAAAGATATGAGGTGCCCTAGGTGAACCTCATTCCGGTAAAGCTCTGCCCCTGCCCCCAACCCCATTGCTAATGCTGCTGTGCCCCTCTCTGAGACCAGCAGCAGCGGTGGTGGCAATGGCTTTAAATAATACCGCAGCACTAGCCTAAGCCTTTGGCACTGTGGTGCTGTTCCTGCTTCCACCTCTTCCAATGCACACTTTCTGTTTACATGGGGGCGGAAGTGGCTGGATCAGCTGGATCAACTCATCTCCTTTCTCCCTTCTCACCTTTATTTCCAAACTACTTGAATGTGCATTTCACCGCTGTTATCTTGATTTTTTTTCTCTCCTCTCAAGCCCTTCTGGATCCATTGCAATCTGGTTTTGTTCCCTACATTCTGCTGAAATGACTCTTGCCAAAGTCTCCGATGACTTGTTCCTTGTCAAATCCAAGGGCCTTTACTTGATCCTTATCCTTCTTGACCTTTCTGCTACTTCTATCTGTGCCCTTCTCTTCCACTGCCGACTTCGTTCTTTCCAACTGCGCCTTATGCCTGGAACAAACTACCCAATTTGGTACATCAGGCTCCATATGGCTGTATTCAAATCCAGCCTCTTTGAGACTGCTTTTGGATCCTGATCCCCTTACTCTCCTGTTCACCTCCCATGTGTTTCCTTACTATTCCCCCTACATATACCCCAGTTGTTGTGTTGTTTGTCTTGACTATATTGTAAACTCTGATGAGCAGGGACTGTCTCTTACATGTCTGTGTACAGCACTGTGCATGCCTTGTAGCGCTATACAAATGATAAGTAATAGTAGTAGGTAACTAGTTCCCTATGTTGCCTTCCACTCAACCAGTTTCTAATTTAAGTCAGCCACTTTAGGATCCATCCCAGTGGTGCTTATAAGTCACCTACATGAAATCGTGTTTTACTGGAATCTAAGTATACCCCATGGTCTCTGTTTGTCTAACTCTGACAAGATCTACTGCTACTGAAACCTTGCTGCTTCAGATTTTGTAATCCTTTGGATTCTAGAAACTGCACAAGACTCTTTTAATAGTACATCCATTAATGTATTCACTACAGAGATCAAACTGGCCTGTAGTTACCATCCTCCTCCTCCTTACTTCCACTTTTGGAGAGAGGGTCTACATCCACTGTTCTCCAGTCTGCTGGAACCACTCTTGACTCTGAAGAGGCATTTAAAAGGTTAGACAGTGGAGCCACCAGTGGAGTTCCAAATCCCATGGGCACCCAGGGTGGGTGCCCCCCCTTGCGGCAGACACCATGCATCCTCCTGCTGGGCCTACAAGGTGGAGCCAGCATGGCAAACTTGACACCATGAGTGACTTGCTGTGCTGCCTTCACTCCAGGCCCAGCGGCTGTTCCCTCCCATTTTGAAGTTTTGGGCCTTTCCTTTTGGCCTGGCCATGGCTCCTTGCACCTTCTCAAAGGTCATGATGGTGATGGTGTTCCTTTGCAAGCAGGGAATATGAATGCACCCTTACCTGGATGACTGTTGATTTGATTAGACTCCCTGGAGCAGTCCATGGATGACACAGCTCTGGTGATATGCTGGCTAGAGAGACTAGGGTTGGTGATCAACTATTCCAAAAGCATCCTGATCCCTTTTCAGGACTTGGTGTACCTTGGAGTTCAATTATCTGGGTGAATTTTCCTCATGCCAGAGAAGTCACTTAGACTATAGAGCCAGCTCAGGGTGTATTAGGCTCAATCGGTTCCCCAGGCCTGGGACTACCTTCAGCTTCACATTCTGATGAGGCAGTATATAAAAGTAGTTAAATAAACTGATGAGGCAGTATTTAAGTAGTTAAATAAACTTTTAGGATCCATGGCATTGACCCTAACCTGCCTTGAGCCAGGGTGCACATGTACCCTCTTCAAAGAGACATGCTGTGTCTCTGGTCTTCCAGTTCTCAGTTGGTTTGACCAGTCCCTTCCTCTCTCTTGGGAGATCAAGGAGCAGTTGACATGATGGTTACATTCTTGCCATCTCGTAAATAGAATGCCTCTGGAAGTACACTGGATGGAATGTTGGTCACCATGTATGACAGCCCGAACGACACTAGAGTTTACTGTCTGGATCAGTTTGTACAGGGACTCTGGAGCTCAGATCAACCCTCCTGGCTCAAGAAAGGTTCTAACCTCTCCTGTTGGGCAAAGTAGTCCACATATTCTTGGACAATGCAACAGCTATGGCGTACCTCAACAAACAAGTAGGAATTCACAGCACTGGAGTGGCTCTCGAAATGGCGGAGCTGTATTGTTGGGCAAAGGAACACTTAGTCACCCTGTCCTCAGCCCTCAGCCCTCATTATGGGCATCATCAGCATGCAAGCAGACTTCTTGAGTCTGAACAGTAGATCCTGTTGAGTCGGAGTAAAGTCCTCTCACATTCGGCCTCAAAGTGCAGAGGCGGGGGCTCTTGGTATTCAACTTCATAGCCAATCAGAATGCCAAAGTAGAGAACCTTTTCAGCTGCAGGAAAGATCTGTAGGCAGATGTTTAGGGTGCCCTGCTTCAGGAGTGGCACCCTAAACCAGATGTCTTCAAGAGGTGGTGTTCTCTTGGGCCCTGAAGGCTAGGTAGATGAATATAGCCACCATTCTGTCCTTTTTACAATCTGGTTTGATTTGACCAGTAGTTGGCCCTGTACCCTCTCAAGGTTCAGGTAGCTGGGTGGAGGGTGGATTCAAAGGATGTTCCTGCCGAGTCTCGCTTCCTCAAGGGGGTGAAGCAGACCCACCTGCTGGTGCAGCCAGTTGTCCCTTAGTGGAGTGTCTCTCTGATGTTGAAAACTCTAAAAGGGCCCTCTTTTGGAGTCCATTTGCAATGTCTTCCTCAAGGAAGTTTTCCTGGTAGGCATTGCTTCCACCAGGTGGGTGTCAGAGATGCAGGGAGCCTTTTTTTGGTGATTTCGATGGTTTCCGTCTCCTTGCGAACTGTTCTGTCCTTTCTCTCAAAGTTGCTTTCTACATTTTACCTTAACCAGGCCACCATTTTGTCCCCCTCCTCAGAGGAGGACCTTTAAGTGAATTCCTCTTTGCATCTGGTAGATATGCAGAGGGTGTGCTAGTCAGATAATTGTAGGTTACTAATCCCTTCCATCTGTCATAGCATTTCATTATCCTCTTCAGTGGTCCAAATAAAAGACAAACAGTGGCCAAGGCCTCAATTGCCTGCTGAATTAAGGAGACTATTGGTTTGGTATACCTGTTTGGCTGGAAAGCACATGTTGGAGGTAGTCAAAACTCACTCTATTAGGGCTCAGACCTCTCATGGGTGGAGTCTGCTTTTGTGTCGCTGGAGGTCATTTGAGCACCTTTGGGAAGCACTACATGTTGCATGTGGGAACTCAAGCAGATAATGCTTTGGGCAAAGCTGTTCTGTCTGGGGCATCATCTTCCTGCTACCTTGGGTTCTGAATGCTTGGGTTCATCCCACTCATCTGGACTGGTCTAGAAGGACGATAAGGAAGGAGAAATTTACATACTTGATATTTGTTTCCTTGAATCCTGCTAGACCAACCCAAGATCCACCCTAAAAGATTTTTTCTACAGGCTTGGGAGCCCTGCTGCCGCTTGTTTGCATTGTCTGGATCGGTACCCGATGCAGAGCCATTTGTGATAAGAGAGCCAAATACTTGTTGTTAATGAGTTTTCGAAATTATGGTGGTTGATTTACTAACGTTCATAGTTTTCTGAGTTTTTCAGAGATTTTCAGTTTTGTTTGCTGCTTGTAAAATGTCATACTGACTTCTTTCAGTGCTGCACCAGAAGATGTACCAAGATGAGATAACTGAAAGTTGTTCTAGTCTACTTACACCTGCAGGCTGGGGAGCATAACCACATGTCTGGGCTGTTCTTCCAGGATTCAAGAAAAGTTAATTACCATGCATGTATCTTTCTTTTAATCTGTATTTGAATGCTATTTAAAATTCCCATTTGCCAGCAAAATAGAATTTCTATTTAGAATAAATTTGTTTGAATAATTAAACTAAATTGGGTTTGAAGAGACTCTTTTCTCATATAAGACATCCTTTATTTAGCTCAGAAAACTATGCACCTTTCAAATTTTATTTGCTTCCATCTTTCTTCCCCCATTTCCTAAAGGTTTGGTTGGGTTTTTATGATCTCAAAATATTCTGAACACAACCAAAGAAGTAATTTGACTTATTCCATAAGCTACCTTGATGTAGCGTTCCCCATCTAACACCTAAATATTCCACTATCACATAACCCCAAAACCTTGGCCATTGACAGCAGAGAAATGGGTGACTTAGGGGTATGTTTACTAAACTGCGGTAATGTCACCCACGTTAGGTTCTGCGGTAAAGGTACAGATGCCCAAATAAAGGCATGGGCGGTGCATCGTTACAGCAAGCCGTATCAGCTAATGCACGTTACAAGGCACCTTAGACTAACGCGCATTACAAGGCGCCTTATGAGGCACCTTATAAGGCACCTTACAAGGTCCCTTATAAGGCATCTTACATATAAGGCGCCTTACAAGGCACCTTATAAGGCGCCTTACAAGGCACCTTATAAGGCGCCTTACAAGGCACCTTATAAGGTGCCTTGTAAGCTGCCTTGTTAGGTGCCTTATAAGGTGCCTTGTAAGGTGCCCTATAGGGCTCCTTAGGCTAAGCGCCGTATTAGGCATCCCTGGACAAGGCACCTTAGAAGGCACCCTGGGTTATGGGACCATAGGTTAAGGTGGCCTAACAAGGTTACCGTGCCCTAGGTTAGTGTGCACTAAAGGCTGCAAGGTGCGTCAGGATGACATGCATGACCTGTGAGGCACAGAGACAGATGTAGCCCTAACACTAGATAGAGCACTGAGGAAAGGCAATGAACAGGCGAGTGAAGGAGGGAGAGCTGGGAATCGCTGGACCTGCCATATCTGCGGGAATCCCATGTGGCTGCCAGTACTGTTGACAAACATGGTGGGGGCAACTGTATCACAGCACAGGGTGTTGGCAATGTAAAGTACTGGAAAGACAGTTGGTGCCAGACGATGGGAATATGTGTCCCCCAGTGGAGGCGGCAGGATAGTTACAATGATGGGTGGACAGAGGAGTGGTGCTGCCATGCAGATCAGGCACAGGCGAGGTAAGCACGATGAGGCGCTTTGCAGGAAAGGGAAGCAGTGCAGGACCTGGGGTGGCAGCCTGCACAGGCAGGCAAGACTCTACACAGCTGACAGACGCAGATAGACGGACCGAAGGAATGTTAGCAGTTGTGGCAAGGGTATTATGGGCTGGCAGCACAGATCTGCAAAAATATGACTGTTACAGGCATGCAAACTATTTGAGTAGGACAGGCATGAAAGGAGGGAACAATGAGGAATTGAACCCATGAACACTGCCGAGAATGGCATTGTACTAACCAGTAGGCTATACCTCCATGGTGTATCTCACAGTAATGGCTGGGTACAGAAGGACTGCAGGTCACCGCACAAACTGTCTGCTCTGAGTGCCAGGATAGGGTAACCCCACCAGTACCCATGATGCAATGCACATGCTGAATAGCTGTCTACAGCTGATCACCAAATGGGGTCTGTACCTCTCCGGTACCTCAGCTTGGAAAGATGAACTGACAGTGCGTGATAGTGGCACAGGGTAGCTACAGACCATGCCAGTGTGCAGGTTCTGTGTTCACCCCGAGGGATAGGATGGGTGCCCAGCACTAGGTCCGGAGTACATGTGGTACTAGAGATAGGTCCTGCTGTACATTCCCAAAACTACCAGTGTGTGACAGGTGTTCCTTGCAGTGCATCTGAAGGTAATTTGGTGTCCATCTGTATCCTGCAGTCACATGTGGCCCTGTGGGATCAGACATTACCCAGATTAGTGCGTACCCCATGTTAGGGTCTGGCTGACATGGACAGCTGTTATCAGGGCAGAGGGGTTTCTAGACTTGCATGAGGTTTGTGTAGCAGTGCCTTTACAGGTCAAAGTGGTATACTCTATATACACTAAAGGGCCCACAATCACCCTTTTTATAGGTAAAGAACAGGTGCCTGAGCCCCGGTGAAGCAACCTCCATCCTGCTGGTATAAGACAGCTCTCCAAGGTTGGTGGTCCAGTCATACCTGTGACTGGGGCAGTGGCAGACCAGCAGTAATGCTGGGGTTAGGGCTGGAAAATCCCAACTGCCTCACACTACCATCTGTCAGTCACTAGCAGACAGCACAGTCAGACTGTACCTGTAGTACCTTATAGGTGTTCCAACCATGCACAGTCTAACTGCAGACAGTCCACTAGCCAGTCCATAGTGCATGCTCACAGAGGAACTATGTGCACCAAGCAGGTATCTCAGTGATTAGGGCCCCAGCACTGGGAACACAAAAGTATCACTGAAGGCGGATAGTGTAGAGTGCTATGTGGGAACCTAGACATGCCATGGTCACTGCTCATTCAGAGTGAGTGCCCTCCCAGCATGCCATGTTGTGGCCACCCTGTCCATGCAGGCAGTGGTCAGGCACTACAGTGTCCCAGACATTGCCTCACACCCTGTGAAGATGCATCCTGGCCAATCTGCCCTGTCTGGGCCATACCCACAATACCTTGCTCCTCATTATACACATATTCAGGCTAACGCTGGTAACAGTGGGACATTGTGGGCCCAGTGAGGTGTGGGCAGCCACAGAACAATGGATAGACATACACACACACACACTCCTATGGCAGCATTGTGCAAAGATAGGGGCGGTTGGCAACCCTGCATGCCACACTGGTCCTGATCACAGTGCCAACATTGGTAAACTGTGCAGGAGGTAGTAGTAATGCTCTGGTGATAACTGCAGCTCAGTGCTGGGGCTAACAGCCTGACTCTCCATGCAGCTTTGGATTGTGGCGCCTGTTTGAGTGGGTGTTTGTACCTCTGTTCGCCACTGCTTTGGGCTTTGCACATGCTGCTGTTGCATATGCATTGTAGGGTAAAATATAGGGACATGCTCTGCAGGAACCACAGCTGGGACTTGAACCTGTGACCCTCTGCTTTTGGACACACTGGCTGGGTCTACTGCACCACACTGTTGCCACAGATGCATGGGAGTCCCTGGAGCTACCTATACTTTTCCTCAGCCAGACCTTTTATGTTGCACTGCACACTACGTACTGGTACAGGGCATGGCCTAGGTCCACTGCAGGCAGGTGCCACTGCCCCCTCCAGCACGGGCAACCCCCCCGCCATGCTGACATGATCATATGCTGTCAATACTGGTAGTGCGCAGTCCCAGGCCATCCACTGTGTGGGTAGGCGGTCGCCTAGGAAGCGGGGTCTGGGGCGGGGCGCATACATGAGCATCCTGACATCCCCCCCCCATCACCGCCTACCAATAGTATGTCCCTTCCGCTTGGGGGAGGGTTGG
This sequence comes from Ichthyophis bannanicus, assembly GCA_033557465.1. Taxonomy (NCBI): domain Eukaryota; kingdom Metazoa; phylum Chordata; class Amphibia; order Gymnophiona; family Ichthyophiidae; genus Ichthyophis; species Ichthyophis bannanicus. Next base: position 650,136,171 of record CM066032.1, read on the forward strand.
CTGGGGGAATGTCAGGTTAGTGCCATGGCAACTGTTGGCTCGGGTGGACCAGGTAGATGTAGGTGGATTGTGTTTGGCCTTGGTCAGCTGCTATCTTGCTGATTTCCAGTTTCCATGTTCCTAGGCGCCCGCCTAGTCCACCTTGTACCCCAGCTGCCCCGCTACATGTTCCGCCTGCAGCCCCCTATGCCCCGTTTGCACCATCGCCATAATGGCCTTTCGTACTTGGGCACTGTGCTGTTGCTGCAAATGGAGCACTACTATCACTTTTCTTGGGCTCCCTGCCTATGCTGTACATTGCTGACACTGAAATGGTTTCTCTCTCCTGCAAATGTGCATCTAACGACAGGTTTTCATTTGCGGTACTTTTCAGCCCTTCAGTTCCCCGCGTTAGTGTAAAAGGAGCCTCTCCCCGCCTACTCCTCGCCCATTGACCCCTTCTCTCTACCCTCTCTTCACCCTCTGCTTAGGTAACAACGCACATTAACGTTACCTAACGAGTGTTAACGTAGCCGCTGCTACATTACCGCAGTTTAGTAAACATACCCCTTAGAGTATCTTAATGGAAGCTTAAGTCCTAAAAGCCCAAAATTGGCCAGTATTTCACCATAGGGCTGCTTTAGCTCAAAGATAAGTTCTCTCTATGATTTCTAACTCCAAACCTAGTTGTGACTCCTGCTAATTCAGAACTTCGGGTTTTGCAGAGGGTTTACTAGTGTTGCTTCCGCCTTCTACTTCTTAGTCTGAGACCTGTTGATTAAATAAATATTTATAATTGATGCTCAGAATGAAAATGGGAAATATACTCTTTGAGACCAATGACTGAGAGTACACAGCGAGTTATGCATCTCTTGTGGTTAATGGTATCATCTTTGAGGCGTTTCCTCTCTTTTTTGCTTTTCTTAAGATCACAAATTGTGGCACCCTCCCATCATACTCTGTTCATACAGCCTCCTCAGAATGAAGCAATGCATTTCAAGCTACTGTCTGTTCTATTTGAATGCATGCAAAATTGTAGTTATGATTTTTCTTAAGATCTCAAATCGCCAAGTATCTCAAGATGGCGCAAAATCCATTTAAGATGGATGAATTCTTTTTTAGGATTATAATTGGAATACCAAAAATTCCAAAACAACTTAGATGTGTGAGTAACTGTGGGTACATTCTGCAGCCTTCTTCACATTTAACTACAGACTGAGAAATCGGAGAGAGATCAAAATGCTTATCTCCGGTACCTAGACTGTGTGACCACATCTGCCACTCAGAAGCCACAAAAGAAGTAAAAAAAAAAAAGAGAGCAGGACAGCGGGGCAGTAAGTTGCAAGCCACTTTAAATGCGTAACATAATGTTAATATCATTAAAGCTCTGAGAAGTTATATTTTAATTGGGATTTTTGATGTTCCATAATTAGATTAGGTCTAACTTTATGTGCTAGATTTTCAGCAAATTAAAGGTAGTATAAAAGTTTGCAAAAATCTGTGCTGCAGTTTCTGCTAGGACATTCTACTCAACTTATGGTTTTAAAATAACTAATTTTTAGGACAGTATACTAAATACAGGCGTAGCCCAGTGGTTAGAGCAAATGCCTAATACCTAGAAGATCAAGGAGTCAATTCCCACTGGCACTCCTTGTGACCTTGGGCAAGTCACTTTACCCTCCATTGCCTTGGAAGTAAAGGTCTGGCAATCTGCTTCTGGTGATACATTACCCAAGAAAACCCAGAGACAGCTGGGTCACCAGAAGTCAGGACTGACTTGACTGCACTAAAAAATAATAAACAACAACAAAGAACCCCTAAATACAACTATGTTGATGATAGTTCTGGGAGCATAGATCATTGGATATTACCAGATAGTAATTTTATATCATAATAACATAGTATATGACGGCAGATGAAGACCAGCATGGTCCATCTAGTGCCCAGCAAGGTGGCAAAAGTAGGTGCACCTGCCGCTCCATGCAGGTCACCTCTCCCCACGCCTTTCTTTAGGGGTGTACCCACCTCTCCGTGTAGGTCACCCCTATTTGTTCAGATATAAGAGATAGTTATGCTATAAAGGGATCCACTGTGTCTGTCCCATGCCATTTTGAATTTTGTCACTGTGTTTGCCCCACCACTTCCATCGGGAGGGCATTCCAAGCATCCACCACCCTTTCAGTGAACAAGTATTTCCTGCCTTTCAGTTTACCCCCTTGCAGCTTCATGTTATGCCCTCTAGTGTTACAGCTTCCCTGTCTTTGGAAGAGGTTTGTTTGTTCATCAGTACTCTTTAAGTATTTAAAGGTCTGAATCTTATCTCCACTGTCCCCTCCTCTCCTCCAGAGTATACATATTTAGGTCTTCAAGTCTCTTCTCATAAGTCTTCTGACGTAGGATCCAAATCATTTTGTTCACCTTCCTCTGAACCTCTTCCAGCCTTTTTATATCTTTTGCGAGATATGATCTCCAAAACGGAACACAATATTCCAAGTGAGGCCTCACCAGCAACTTGTACAGAGGCATTAGTACCTCTTCCTTTCTGCTGGTAATTCCTCTCTGTATGCAACCCAGAATCCTTCTGGCTTTGACCACCTTGAGATCATCAGAAACAATCACACTGAGGTCTTTCTCCTGGTCCGTGCACATCAATCTCTTGCCCCTATCGCATACAATTCCCTTGGATTTCTGTTTCCCAAGTGCATTACTCTGCACTTCTTCACATTAAATTTTAACTGCCAATTAACAATTCCTGAAAGAATGTTCCTGGAATTTTGCATCCATTATGACATCTTAGATGTTAAGAGCAAAAGAAGATAACACTTGGATGTTGCTCCAGTTTGCTATTAATGTACCTTCTTGAGTAACAAAATTCAGTGTCTAACATTCTGTTTATTTTTTTTATTTACAATTTCACCATAGAGATTAACATAAACGAAATCAGGAAAATATGAGTAATGAGTCACAAATAACACAGAAAAAAACTAAAGAAACAAACAGTAAAATCTCTTCTATTTCCACTTCTCAAAAACAGGAAGGGGTCTGTAAATCAACATTAGGGGGCATGTTAACTTTATTTAATGAACATTAACCTTTAATCTTCTATTTCCATGACTAGAATGTCATGTGATGTGTAAATGAGCAGTATATCAAATTTTCAGTGAACTTAAACATATAGAGGTATGTTTACTAAACCCCGGTAATGTTACCCGCGTTAAGTTCCCCGGTAATGTTACGGATGCCCATATAAAGGAGTGGGCAGTGCATCGTTACGGCAAGCCATGTCAGTTAAAGTGCGTTACAAGGCGCCTTAGGCTAATGCACATTACAAGGCGCCTTAGGTTAATGCGCGTTACAAGGTGCCTTATAAGGCACCTTACAAGGCGCCCTAGGTACTTTATAATGTGCCTTGTCATGTGCCTTATAAAGCACCTCATAGAGCTCCTTAGGCTAGGCGCCGTATTAGGCACCCCTGGACAAGGCATCTTAGAAGGCATCCTGGGTTATGGAACCATAGGTTAAGGTGTCCTAACAATGTTACGGTGCCCCAGGTTAGTGTGCCTTAAGGGCTGCAAGGTGCTTCAGGTTGACATGCATGACCTGTGAGGCCTAGAAATAGATGTAACCCTAACACTGGACAAAGCACCAAGGAAAGGCAATGAACAGGCGATTGAAGGAGGGAGAGCTGGGAGCTGCTGGACCTGCCACATCTGCGGGCATCCCATGTGGCTGCCAGTAATGTTGACAAACATGTTGGGGGCAGCTGTACCACGGCACAGGGTGTTGGCAATGTAAAGTACTGGAAAGACGTTGGCAGACGATGGGAATACGTGTCCTCCAGTGGAGGCAGAGGTGGCAGGATAGTTTCAATGATGGGTGGACAGAGGAGTGGTAGTGCCATGCAGATCAGGCACAGGCGAGGAAAGCACGAAGAGGCGCAATGCAGGAAAGGGTACCAGTGCAGGACATGGGATGGCAGCCTGCACAGGAAGACCGGACTCTACACAGCTGACAGACGCAGATAGATGGACTGAAGGATTGTTGGCAACTGTGGTGAGGGTGTTATGGACTGGCAGCACAGATCTGCAAAGATATGACTGTTATAGGCATGCAGAATATTTGGGTTGGACAGGCATGAAAGGAGGGAACAATGAGGAATTGAACCCATGACCACTGCCTAGAACGTCATTGTACTAACCGGTAGGCTATACCACTATGGCTTGTTGCACAGCAATGGCTGGGTACAGAAGGACTGCAGGTCACCGCACAAACTGTCTGCTCTGTGCCAGGATAGGGTACACCCACCGGTAACCATAATGCACTGCACATGCAGATCAGCTGTCAACATCTGTTCAGCAGATGGGGTATGCTCCTCCCCAGCACCTCAGCTTGGTAGGTGGAACTGACCCTTTGTGATACTGACACAGAGTAGCTACAGACCATGACATTGTGCGGATTCTGTGCTCACCCTGAGGGTGAGGTGGGGTGCCCAGCACCAGGTCCACAGTACCCGGTTTGGTTGAGATAGGCTTTGCTGCAGGTCCCTATCATTGGCAGTGTGTGGTAGGTATTCCTTGCATTCACACCTAGGATAATCCTGTGTCCATCTGTATTCCACAGTCGCGTTTAGTCCCTATGGCCACTTGTTACAAGAGCAGGGGGGTGTCTGGACTCACATGCAGATTATGCAGCACCACTTAACAAACCACCCTCTCTGGGTCAAGGTGGTGTATAGGATCTGCCCCCAGCAGACCCACCCTCTACATATTGGCAGTGGAGGGACATGCTGAGGGGCTGTGGGACTAGCAATCCCAGGCCTGCTGGCGAAAGGGGGCTGCCTGGGGCAGTTGATGCAGATCTGTACTTTTTACAGGGGCACTGGCAGACAGGCAGTAAGCCTGGAGATACTCAGCTGCCCACCACCACAATCTGACATTCACCAGCAGAGGGCACAGTCAGTCTGCACCTGCTGCACCCTGCAAGGTGTTCCAGCCATGCACATGCTAACTACAGACAGACCATAGTGCATGCTCCCAGAGGATCTAGGTACACCCAGAAGTGGGATGTGAGCACAGACACCAAGCAGGTATCTCAGTGATTGGGCCCCGGAACAGGGATCACACAGATATCACTAGAGGCAAATAGTATATAGCACTATGTGGGAACCTAGACATTTATTTATTTAACAAGTTTTTTATACCGCCTTTTCCTTCAATCAAAGCGGTCACAAGAAATACAAGGTATAAACAAGGGAAACATAAACAGTATAGACATGACAGCATATGGTAATGTAGGAAAAATAACAAGGGTTAACAATATAGTGGATTATTTATAAAATATATACAATAGATGATATCTTAGTCATTTGTTGATCCATAGTGCTCAATGAAAAGTAAAGTTTTTAATTGCTTACGAAAGTCACTTAAATCATCAATTGCACGTAAATCAGGAGGGAGAGAGTTCCAAATCAAAGGGGCAGATCCCTTTTCTATGATGATTTAAGAGAATTGCCGTGAAGATTAGTATTGAGGAAAGTTGATTACATTTATTTACTTTGGAGTTGTCTTTCAATGCCATTTTTTGAGAGTCAATATTACTCCCACTAATCTCACGAGCTGTAGTTTTGCTACCGTGGAGGTCGTTGATGTGTTTTAGCATTCCTCTTCCTTTTATGACGGTTACGTCTCAGGAATTGGAGCTAATCTGAGGCCTCCCGGTTGCTCTTAAAGACATGAGTAATCCACTTGTTGAACATAAAAGAAAAGAGGACTAAGTGATTATTTTTCCATATGTTATATTGAACGTAAGAGTAACATTTTTTGACAAGAGGTCTGGCGTTCAAGAATTGACCACTATTGGCGTGTTCACCAAAATTTTCACTATGCATTGTTTCTTAACTCTAACCTTACTGCAGGGCGAGCCCAACATTAGGCAAACTAGGCAGTCACCTAGGATGGCAACTTTTGGTAAGAGGGAGCGGCAAAGTGCAGAACGTTCAAAGCTAAGCAACAGGCTCTGACAGCAAGAGGGGGCAAAAGGCTTAAGGTTTGCCTAGGACACCAACATCTTGAACCAACTCTGGGGCCGGTTCTGCCTAACTGTGATTCTTTGTCTTTTATAGATACTTTAGACAACCTTTATGGTTAAGGTAAGCATTCTTTCAGGAGTAAATGTGCTTTAAGGGGATTATTTTGGAAATTCTCTTTGAGCTTTGGATGTCTAGAAATGGGCAAGGAGACATCCAGAGCCATTTTAGAAACCGGGTCTGTGGACATCCACAGCATAAGGACATCCACGTCTGAAAAGGGATGTGGTGGAGGCGTGGCTGGGGCGCCCCTAAGAACTTGGATGTTCCCGCCTGATCTCAGAAACGTCTGGTGCCGTGTTTAAGGTAATACCTGCTCCAGGTACAAACGGCATCTGAAAGTGATCATTTTGACAGGCAAATAATCTGGAGGGTGCGGACAACGATCTACACTAATACCCCCTGTATTTTACAATATGACAGTGAACACTGACAGGGAATGGAGGCAAATGCTTCCATTTTGCTGCACTTCTGGATGTCCTCCTACCCAATCCTGCATGAGATGGGTGTCCCTGCCTCATGTTTTCCTAAGGGGCTGCCAGCATGGAAGGCCAGGTCAGAGATATCCATGTAATGAAAATCGGCTGGCAACATAGATGTCTCTGGTGTTTTTCTGCACATTCCATCCTGGATGTCCTAGATTTGACTTGGACATCTTTTATAAAATGCCACGTTCATATCATCCTGCTAGACCAGTCAAGATAAGTGGGTTGTGTTCATCTATCAGCAGATTGGTGGAGACAAAGAACCAATGAAAAGCCCACGCTTCAGTGACATCACTTCCATGCCTCTATCCAACTCAGCCACCAGAGGTTTCTTCAGTATCCATCCCAAAGCATATGGGAGAACATGGCAAACATGGCAAGCTTCACACAACTTCAATGTGGGCAACAAATGAGTAATAAAACAGTACAGAACAAGGCACAGGAAGGCATAAACAAAAAGCTGTCAGTCAAAGATGAACCTGCAGAGTCAAGTCTAAAAATCATAGCTGACTCAAGGGTACTGCTGCAGAAGAAGAGAGCAAACAGTGCCAGGAGCGCCCCTGGACTCGTCTAGTGGGACTCAAGGAAAGGACATTATCTGGTAAGTAACTTGTCAACTTCCATATCATTCTGCTAGACCAGTTCAGACAAGTGGGATGTGCCAAAGCTATGCCACCACTGGGTGCAAAAAAGACACAGCAGCTCGCAAAACTCTTGATTCAAAGGCAGTGTCCAGCTGAGTATAAACATCCAAGAAATAATGCTTGACAAAATTGGAAGGTGATACCCACGTTGCTGCCAAAAAGCCAGCAGAGACAGCACCTGGGTCACCTCAGGAACCAGCTGCCATGTGCCACACTATCGCTTAAAGAGGCTCCAGACATGCACGTATGCCAGGTTGGTAGACCTCCTCCCAGACTCCCAGCAGAGTGGAAATCACTGCCAGAGAGTAGTCCTTACTGGCTAGCAGTCTCCTTTCAAGAGCCAACCCATAAGTGAGAAGGGAGCCAGGTCTTCCAGGATGATTGGCCCCTGACATGAGGCTCCGAGACAGAGGTAAGCCAAGAAGTGGAACTTGCAGGAGCCACATCACTGAATCACATGTCCATGAGGTGCTACAGAGGAAACATATAGCTGGCGTTGACATGCCCAAGGCTGAGCCAGGGCATTGATGCCCTTGGACCCCATCTCTGTGCAGCGACTGAAGAAGCAATGCACTTTGGCATTGGAGTGGGTTGCCATGAGATCCATCTCGAGGCAACCACAGTGGATCAGAATCAACTGAAATGCCTTCTGACTCAACTTCCACTCTCCTGGATCCAGAGAGTGCCGACTGAGAAAGTTCACTTCCACATTGTCCACACCAGCAATGTGCTAAGCTGACAACATTAGGAGATTCTTCTCTGCCCTGATAAACAGGAGAGCCATCTCCAGGGCTGCCCCAGCACTCCTCCTGCTGCCTTGCCGATTGACATAAGCCGTCGCCATGGTGTTGACTGAAAATACCCAAACCGCCCGGCTTTCGACCAGGGGCCAGGAAAGTAGAACAGCCAACCTGATAGCCCTTACTTCAAGGAAGTTGATGGACCCACAGGGAGGTGGTGATATCCAACAGACCTGAGCCATTTGGTTTTTGCTATGGACTCCACAGCATGAAAGACTGGCATGCAACGTCAGAAAGATCCATGAGTAATCGTCCAGCAGCACACCCTTCCTCAGATGACGGGGCTGCTGCCTTCACAATCATCAGGAGCAGGAGCCTGAGCTTGAACTCCTGAGAACCCGAGAGTCAACAAGGCTCGTTGGAGCAGTCACATGTGTGCATGCATCCATGACACCATTGTGATCGACACAGCCATCAATCCGAGGAGCCAAATATATTCCCGGACTTTGGGAGCCTGCTGTGAGCAGAACAGCATCATGCAATCAAACAACCTTTTGACTTTCTCCTCTGGCAGGAAGACGCTGCCCACTCAAGTACTGAAATGTGTGAATAAACAGATTGACAAAGGTGATCCGGTCGATATCGTATATCTGGATTTTCAGAAAGCCTTTGGCAAGATCCCTCATGAGAGACTCTTGGCAAAGTTAAGTCGTGCGATAGGAGGCAGTGTACTACTGTGGATCAGGAACTGGTTAAAAGATAGAAAGCAGAGGGTAGGGCTGAATGGCCAATTTTCCCAATGGAGAAAGGTGAATAGTAGAGTACCCAGGGATCTGTGCAGGGTCCGCTGCTTTTTAACATATTCCTAAATGACCTGGAAATGGGAATAATGAGTGAGGTAGTTAAATTTGCAGATGACACAAAATTATTCAACATTAAGACCTAAGAGGATTGTGAAAAATTGCAAGAGACCTTGATAAATTGGAAGACTGGATGTTCAAATGGCAGATGAAATTTAATGTGGCAAGTGAAAAGTTATGCATCTAGGAAAGAACAACTCAAACTATGGTTACATGATGCAAGTTTCCACATTAGGAACCACCGCCCAGGAAAAAGATTTAGGTGTCATTGTGGATAACATGTTGAAACCCTCTGCCCAGTGTGCAGCAGCAGCCAAGAAAGCAAATAGAATGCTAGGAATCATAAGGAAAGGAATGGAGAATAAAACAAAGGATATTATAAATCCTCTGTATCATTCCGTGGTGCAATCACACCTTAAATATTGTGTGTAATTCTGGTCGCCGTATCTTAAAAAGGATATAGCAGAATTAGAAAAGGTACAGAGAAGAGCCACCAAAATGGGATGGAAGGATACCGCTATGAGGAGAGGCTTTAAAGGTTAGGGCTTTTCAACCTGGAAAAGAGACGGCTGAGGGGAGATATGATAGAGGTCTTTGAATTAATGAATAGAATGGAAATGTAGATCAATTGTTTATTCCATCAAAAAGTAGAAAGACTAGGGGACATGCAGTGAAGCTACAGTGTAATCCATTTAAGACTTATAAGAGAAAATATTTTTTCACTCAGTGTAATCAAACTCTGGAACTCGTTACTGGAGGATGTAGTAAAAGCTGTTAATGTAGCTGGGTTTAAAAAATGTTTGGACAAGTTCTTGGAGGAAAAGTTAATCAACCATTATTAAAGAGGACCCAGGTAATTCACGGCTTGCCCCAATACAAGCATTGTTTATTGTTTATTCACATTTAATATACCGCTCCCCATAACATCGGAGCGGTTTACAAAAATAAAATTAATTATTGAAAAGGAAAAAGGAAAAGGAAATTACAATAGCCGGTAGAGAGAGAAAAGAGACAAAGGCAGAAAAATCATGCAAAGCAACAGAGAAAAGACAAGGAGAGGAAAATTCAAGGGGGGAAAGCTAGAGAGAATAGATGAGTTTTTAGGAGAGAGCGGAACCTTGGATAGGATTCTTCTGTGCGGAGGTTGGTTGGAAGGGAGTTCCAGAGAGAAGGCCCTAAATAGTAGAATGCTGATTTTCTGGTAGATTGCAGATGAGCTCTGGAGGGTGCTGGAAGATGGAGGCGGTTGATGTGAATGGACCGGAGACTGCGTGTAGGAGTATGGTAGAAGAGTAGATCTGAAAGATAGGCAGGTGTAGAGAGATAAATGGCTTTGTGAATTAAGGTAAGAACCTTGAAGGATATCCGAAAGTCAATTGGCAGCCAATGGAGGTGATGGAGCAAAGGAGTAACATGGTCCCATGGTGAAGCGTGAAGAATCATACGAGTGGCTGTATTCTGAATTAGTTGGAGGCGGCGTTTCTGGTATTGGGGGAGTCCGGCAAAAACAATATTACAGAAATCTAGCCTGGTGATGATTAAAGAGAGAAGCAAAGTAGTGATGGCCTGAGTGGACAGGAAGGGGCGGATGGCACGAATTTGGCGGAGACGCAGAAAGGAACACCGAGAGACGTGAGAAATGTGATCATGAAAACTAAGAGCGCTGTCAAGGAAAACTCCAAGATAACGAAGAGTAGGGACTACAGTAATGAGAGAGCCTGCAAGAGATGGGGCGAGTGAAGGGGCAGGAGAGGTGTGCGGGAACCAGATTGCAGCAGTCTTTTGAACATTAAGCACTAGACAATTAGAGGAAAGCCAAGAAGAAACGGTGGACAGACAGTTCTCCAAGGGAGAGATATCAGGGTGATATGGTGAAGTATGATACAGCAGAAAAATATCATCAGCATAAAAATAGCTTGAAATCCCAGATTGCTGAATAAGAAGGGGCAATGGGGCAAGAAAAACATTAAACAATAAAGGAGCCAGAATCGAACCCTGGGGAACACCACAGGGAAGTGGATAGCGATCAGATGAAGAGAGGGTGGAAGAGACAGCAAAAGACCGATGACTAAGAAATGAATGAAATCAGTGAAACACCGAACCACGAATGCCCGCATCCCGAAGGCGAGAAAGAAGAAGGGTGTGGTCCACCAGGTCGAAAGCCGCGGAGAGGTCAAGTGATACTGCTAAAGTGATGTTACCTTGATCATGAGAAGTACGGATTTCGTTCAAGACAGCTGTGATTGTAGTTTCCACACTAAATCCGGGTCTAAAGCCAGATTGCCTGGGATGAAGGAAAAGTGTAGTGGCCAGGTAATGAGAGAGTTGTGAAAAATCTACCTTTTCCAGCAGTTTAGAAGAGAAAGAGAGATTGGAAACTGGGCGATAGTGAGCAGGGATAGAAGGGTCAAGAGTGGGTTGTTTTAATAAAGGACGAACCGTGGCATGCTTCCAAGGGGTAGGGAAAAGACCAGATGACAAACTAGAATTGATGATAGTTAGAAGAGGATGGAGAAGTGTAACGGGAGGTACAGAGAACCAAGTAGAGGGAACAGGATCTAAATCACAAGTAGTTTTACGGGTAGTAGAGAGTAGTTGGAGCAATTCAGGAGATGAGACGGGAGAGAAGGTGGACCATATATGAGAGAGACAGGGAGAAGAGGGGGGAGAAACAGGAGGTGGGGAGGTCAGGGCCTGGGAGCATTGGGGGAGAGAAGAGCGAAGATCCTGGATTTTAGAGGAGAAGAATGTCGCCAGGGAGGTGGGGCTGGGAGCCTTGTTGGAAAGAGAAGCGTCCTGAGTAGAAGAAGACTGCAGACGAGAAAGAGTGTTCAAAGTCGCAAATAGCTTGTGGAACCTGTGTGTCCTTTCTGGGAAACTGCTAGATACTTGTGACTTGGATTGGCCACTGTTGGAAACAGTGATGGACCTTGATCTGACCCAGTATGGCATTTCTTATGTTCTTATGTAGTGATCCTTAGTTATCTTAAGTCTTCATCTGCATCTGCTTTGTCTTGGGGCCCAGTCATCACAAAGACACAGGACCAGCACATGTTCCTTTTGGACAAGAATTTAATACATTACCTACTCCCTATCTTTAATAAATTAATAAGGGAAAAGCCTTATCTCTCTACATATTGAATAGCAGGACTCTCCTGACTAAGCTGGAGCAGTTTCTTTGAGCAGCAAAACTAGTTTACAAAAGAGGGTAATATAAATCACCCTGTCTAACTCCAAGCATGCACACACTTTCACTTTCATGCTCCTGCACCTGGATGCTCAACAATAGTCGCCCAGCCAGTTCCCTGCAGAAATTTTGCAGTCAAGATGAATTCTCTCAGGAATAGAGCTAAACTCAACCAGAGCTAGAAAACTGACATGACACTCAACTTCATTTTTTAAAAGTGGTAGCTGTTACGTTCTCCTTTTTCACTAAAGCTTACAAGCTTATCTCCAGGAACAAGCAGGAATAAGTCCTCACATATGGGTACGTCGGTACCGACGGAGCCTGCGCGGGAATGCTCCCCAGCTTTCCAGAATGAAAGCTTTTGGGGCATCCCACAGCGCATGCGCGCTGCCTTCCCGCCTTTCCTACCAACTCTCCTCAGTTCTTCTTTTTCCGCGGAGCCAGCAGGTCGTGTTCCTGTCACCGCTGAAGAAGTTCTTTATTTTAATTTATTTCTTTGGTCGCGTGTCTGCCTTCCCCGACGCCGGACCGGTACCGCCGGTCTTTTTCTTTTCTTCTAAAAAAAAAAAATAATAATAATTTTTCTCCTCACTTGGTGTATTTTTCTTCTTAGGCCTCCAGGCCCACAAGAAACTTTCCTTCATGGAAAAACCAGCCTCTGGTTTTAAAAAATGCACTAAGTGTAACGGTACAATTTCTGTTACAGACACCCATGAATGGTGTCTTAAATGTTTGGGGCTTGAGCACTCCGTCCCGGATTGCCAGTCCTGTTCCCTAATGTCTAAACGGGGGTTACAGAACCGAGCAGCCAAGCTCCATGTGCTGTTTCCCACGGATGCACCGGCGGTGGCATCGACATCTTCCAGGTCTTCCTCTCCTGATGGGTCTCAGGTAACCAAACATACTTTTAGCAGGTCCTCGAAGGGCAAATCTCCCTCCAAGTATCGAGATGCCTCCGGGCTTGCCCTTGAGGATCCTGCCCCAGCCAAACAACCCCGGCGGGAAGCTCCGGCTTCCAAAGCTCCTCCTATGGGGTTACAGGTTGACATCGATGGCACGGCCTCGACCGATCACCTGTTAGACTGCTCTGGGGTACCGGCACAATCTCCCGGTACCGGCATCCAGGCAGTCGTGGCGTCCATGGATCACACTGTGCAATCCATGCAGCAGGCCATACTGGCTTTCATCAAGGCTGCGACGCCGTCGGTACCGCAACAAGCCCTGTTGTCGGTACCGGCGCCGGTACCGGTACCAACCTCGATACCGGTACCGGCTGCATCGACATCGGCCAAGATGCCGCTTCCGGCTCCCTGTCCTGGGCTTTTTCTCAGTACCGACCCGGTACCGGGGACACCCGATGTCGGTACCGATCGATACGCCTATCGATCTTTGGAATCGGGCAGACGATACTTCGATTCTTCTGATGATTCTGAGTCATCGGATGAGTCCCCTGAAGTATCTGTCACCCTTCCTGAGGAGCCTTCTTCTCCAAAAAGGAGAATGTCTCCTCCAGAGGATTTGTCCTTTCAAGACTTCATAATAGAAGTAGCTAAAGGACTCTCTATTTCAGTAACCTCTGAAAAAGAACCTAGAGCAAAAAAATTAGATATTTTGGGATACTCTAAGGTTCCCAGAGAGGCAGTCACCTTGCCAATTCATGAAATTCTTCAAGAACATTTGATTGAATTGTGGGAGACTCCTCTCACCCTTTCTCCTCATTCTCGTAGATTGGACACTATGTACCGTGTCCCTCCTTCTCCTGGATTTCAAAAAAACTCAGCTTCCTCACCACTCCATTGTGGTGCAGTCAGCTATGAAGAGGATAAAGAGTACCAAAAGACATTCTTCTACTCCAGGAAGAGAATGCAGGACCTTGGATGCTTTTGGTAGGAAAATCTTCCAAGCTAGCATGCTTATTGCCAGAATCAATTCATACAGGCTTTATATGGGTATGTTTCTGAAGGAGGTTGCAGAAAAGCTGCACAACTTTCTCCCTTTTATTCCAGAAGATAAAAGGGATGAATTCCTTCTTTGGCTTAAGCATACTCAAGACATTTCAAAGTTTTCCAATAGGGCAGCCTTTGATTCTTTTGAGGGTGCCAGCAGAGCCTCAGGCATTGCTATAGCTGCTCGTAGAATTGCTTGGCTCCAGGCTTCTGATCTAGAACCCTGGGTTCAAGATGGTTTAGGAAATCTGCCCTGTACAGGTGAAAACCTATTTGGCAAGGAGTGGCAAATTAAAGCCACTCAAATGGATGCAGAAAATGCTGCTCTGGATAGACTTTCTAAGTCTACCTCCACTCCGGCCAAGAAAAAATCTTTTAAAAAGTCTTTTTACAAGAAGGGCAGATTTCCTTCCACTTCTGGTCAACAGTCTTCTACAGGTCGTTTTGCTACTAAGCGTCAGCAACCTAAACAGGCCAGGCCTAAACCTGCAGGGGCTGCTGCAACCCAGCAGTCCCAAGCCCCTCAGGGTTTTTGACATGACACTAGAGAACTTAACCTTTCTGGCTCTACAACAGCCAGAACCTCTCACCATTCCAGGAAGGTTAGCTCATTTTGCTCCCAGATGGGAGCAAATCACATCAGAGCAGTGGACCCTCTCCATCATCAGAGAGGGCTACAAACTTCATTTCTTAGACCTTCCTCCCTACACCATGGTGAGACATTTCAATTTTCCCACATCTCTCCTCGACCTTCTGGATCAGGAGGTGACTACCCTTCTGGCCCAGGGGGCCATAGAAGAAGTTCCTCTTCTTCAACAGGGGTCAGGGTTTTACTCCCCCTATTTTCTCATTTCAAAGAAAACAGGGGGATACAGACCCATTCTAGATCTCAGAGAATTGAACAAATTCCTATGCAAGGAGAAGTTCAAGATGCTTTCTCTAGGCACTCTCCTTCCATACCTGCAGAGTCAGGATTGGCTTTGTTCTCTAGATCTCAAGGATGCGTACACTCATGTCCTCATTCATCCATCTCACAGAAGATTCCTACGTTTTCTGTTCCAGGGAAAACATTACCAATACAGAGTGCTTCCTTTCGGTCTAGCCTCTGCTCCAAGAGTGTTCACCAAATGCATGGCAATAGTTGCTGCATTTCTACGCACTCTGGGAATATTTGTCTTCCCATACCTGGACGACTGGCTCATCCGAGCTCCAACCCAGTCAGAGGCTCAGATCTCCCTGAACCGCACCAGGCGCATTCTGCAATACCTGGGACTTGTGGTAAACCTCCCAAAGTCCCAGCTCACCCCTACTCAGTCCCTGGAATTCATAGGGGCCTGGTTGGACACCACTTCTGCAAGGGCCTACCTTCCTCAGGCCCGTTGTCAACGTCTAGTGCAGTTAGCCTCCCAGATTCAGTCAAAGAGCCATTTAACTGCCAGGGAGATGCTACAGCTGCTAGACCATATGGCTTCCACAGTACATGTGGTACCCTATGCTCACCTACACATGAGAGCAGCTCAATGGACTTTGTCCACCCAGTGGACTCAAGCTTCAGGAGCTCTCTCAGACCAAATAGCAAACTCCAAACGTCTCTTTTGGTCTCTCCAATGGTGGATGTCCATTCAAAATCTGTTGCTGGGGTCCCCCTTCCAACCTTTGTTGCCCCAAGCAATCCTCACAACAGATGCCTCCCAAACAGGTTGGGGAGCTCATCTACAGGACCTCTCCACCCAGGGCACTTGGTCCCCACAGGAGACCTCTCTTCATATCAACCTCTTGGAACTTCGAGCAGTGTTCCTAGCTCTCAAGGTCTTTCATACCCTCCTCAGCTACCAGACAGTCCTCATTCAAACGGACAATCAGGTAGCCATGTTTTACATAAACAAGCAAGGAGGAACTGGCTCTCTGTCGCTTTGCAACGAAGCTCTAAGATTATGGGCCTTCGCCAGAGAGCATCAAATCCATCTCCTGGCAGTATACCTCCCAGGAATTCAAAACTCTTGGGCAGACAGACTCAGTCGAGTTCTGCTTCCACACAAATGGTCCCTGCACATGGATCAGGTACTCAGAATCTTTCAGGAATGGGGAACCCCGGACATAGACCTATTTGCAAGTCCGTGGAATGCCAAACTTCCCCGGTTCTGTTCCAGAATTCCGTGTCAGGGAGTTCAGGCCAAGGATGCCTTCCTCCTTCATTGGGGTCAGGACTTCCTGTATACCTTTCCACCCATTCCTTTGATTCCCAAGACTCTGCTCAAATTTCAGAGGGATCAAGGATCTATGATCCTCATAGCTCCACGCTGGCCACGCCAAGTGTGGTACCCTCTACTTCTGCATCTCTCCCAAGCCCCCTCCCTGGACTTGGGAGCTGCTCCAGACCTTCTGTCTCAGGAGGAGGGGACTTTGTGGCATCCAAACCCCAAGTCCCTTCACCTCAGAGCTTGGTTACTGAAGGCCTAGACCTTCAAGACTTCAATCTTTCACAGCAAGTGAAGGATATCCTCCATGCTTCCAGGAAACCTTCCACTAGGCGTTCCTATGCTTTTAAATGGAAAAGATTTTCCATTTGGTGTGCTCAGCAGGGTCTTGACCCTCTGGCACTTCCTGTGAATTCTCTATTGGAATATCTCCTGCATCTCTCCAATGCAGGCCTTAAAACGAATTCAGTAAGGGTCCATTTGAGTGCTATTGCAGCATCCCTTAAGCCTCTCAATGGACAACCTATCTCCTCTCATCCTCTTATTGCAAGATTTATGAGAGGCCTAACTTTAACAAAACCTCCCATTCGACCTCCTCCGGTGGCATGGGACTTAAACTTGGCTGGATTTGGAGACCCCTGCCTTACACCTCTGTCATTTAAGATTGTGAGTGGGCAAGGTGCAGATTTCCTAGACATCGAAAGGGTATATAGAATGTGTCACATTCCTCCTCGATTCTCACCACCACCAAAACGTTGTCTAATAGACAATATTTTGGTGGTGGTGAGACGTGAGGAGGAATGTGACACATTCTATCTAACCTTTTTGATGTCTTGGACATCTGCACCTTGCCCACTCACAATCTTAAATGACAGAGGTGTAAGGCAGGGGTCTCCAAATCCAGCCCTGGAGGGCTACAAACCAGTCAGGTTGGCAGGATATCTCTAATGCATATATATCTCATGCATATTCATTAGGGATATCCCGAAAACCTGACTGGTCTGCGGCTCTCCAGGACCAGGGTTCCCCACCCCTGCTCTAAGGGGTATGTTTACTAAACAGTGTTAGTGGTGTCTGTGCAATATCGGAGCCGCGGACCCATTGGATTCAATGGAGCCGCGGTTCTAATATCACGCGGAAGCCGCTACTGCTGTTTAGTAAACATACCCCTAAATGTGGTCAGATGGCTCCACCAGGTGAACACTATTGATGGATTCAATGTGAAACCTTCTGCGCTGGCCCTGTATGCAGAGCCTAAATGCCAGAGTGGAGGAGTAGCAATCCTGGGACCTGAAAGACCAGAGTTCAAATCCCACTGGTACTTCTTGTTGCTTAGGCAAGTCATTTAACTCTTGATTGCCTTAGGTGTAGTCTAAGATTGTAAGCCCTCTGGAGGCAGGGAAATACCTACTGTACCCGAATATAACTCACTGTGAACTACTGCTAAATACTAATAAATAAAATAAATATTTCCAGCTTAACTCAGTAGCTCTTTCAAAGTTTCAGAAAGAAAACAAGCCATTGTTCAAGGGTACGATTTTCAAAATAATTTACTAGCTAGAAAAGAATTTGGGAAAAAAATATTTAAAAGGCTTATGTCTTTGACTTTCACTTGTGTTTTGTGGCTGGTCTTTTACAATGAAGTCACCATTACATTTTCATTATCCCTTGGGTTGTTAAAGGCTCCAGCGTGGTTTTTCTAGTTTTCTGATTTCTTTTCTTAAATTGCTTGCCAAACATTTTTGTGGTTCAGATGACATTCACGTACAGATAATTGTCTGCTTCTGGTATCCTTACTTTGACAGCATGGTGCAATTACAAATCTCCTTAGAGTGTAGAAATGTGATAGGAAAAAATTTTCACCACCAAAATAATAAAGTGGTCAAGAATTCTAGACTTTTTTAGTAGCTCCAAGGACTCTTTGATGGCAGAAGATCACCATAGAAATAGTACTTGCTTGGCAGTGCTGTGGAAGACCTGTGTTTGGTTCTCATTCCTGGTTTCTGTACCTTGGGCCAACCAAGGCTTAGAATGCTGCAGAAATAGCATTCGCCACCTTCAGGGAATAGGGGTGTGCATTATAAAAAATAAAAAAAAAAAAGTTCAGTTAGCGTTAATTTAAAATTAAGTTTTATTGATTTTTGTATTTGTGTTTTTGCACATATTTGTCTTAATTGCATATTTCTTATGTATGCTACAACTTTTCTGCATGTGCAAGTTGACATGCTAATGGTTTGCATTTATGCTAATTTGTAGGAATGTGCATTTACAAGCAATTTGCACATACAAATATTTTTTTTAGACATCCAGACAAACTGAATAAAGTAGGATAAATGCACATCCCTTTTGGGTATGGAGGCTCGACCATCACACAGCAGTGATGTCTAGTGGCCAGAATCAATGTCCACACTGAACTGGATCTGGAAGGAGCTGTGTTCTGTGGCTCCTAGCCAAAGGTCATTTCTTTGAATGACTGGGTTTTGGGGGAGGGTAAATTGAGGGAAAAAGGTCAGTATAGTTGCAAATGCACATTCCTGTTGCTGTAGCTCAGTAAAGGTCAATTCAAACTTGATTTGGCAATTCAAAAAAGGAGGTAGAAATTTCTGTTCTGAATAAATTCAACTTAACACCAATGGGTTTGGCCCTTGCATGCTAAGAAGTATTGCTCGGATTTGGTAAAGAGCAATTTGGACGTGAAAAATATTGCTATGCTACCACCTTTCCATTATATTTGAAAGGTGGGTGGTATGTAGAGTACCTCTGAAATACCTATACTGTGCCTTGTCCTCCCTTTACATCGTCTTATTGTACCTTCTGAAACTTAATCCTTTTAGGAAAAGGCAAAGGCCTATTCATTCAAGATTACCCCAGTATTAGTTTTATCTAAAAAACGCACAAGTTTTAATTATTTTGTATTCATTTTAATGGCTGGATGTTAATGTTAAATGAAAGACAAAGACCAAACAAAGAAATCTGGTTCTGAGGACCTACTTCTGTCCTGATTTGTAGGCTTTGCCTATTTGTACTAAATTAAATGATAATTGTCTGAATAGATAGGTGTCCTTTCATAAAATTACCCCATTTGGAAAATCCAAAAAGGTGCCTATTTTATACTAATGGCAACAAAGAAGCCCAGAACCAGCATGAGTAGGACTCTGAAGATGATGTAAATTTATGTGTGCACTCGCATATTTTATAAAGTAGACATGTACATTGTGATTCCTCCCATACTGCACCTTTGTGAACACAGAAATCATGTAAAAGTAGGTGCACTCTTTTTGCATATACACCCCCATGTAATTTATAAGAACTCTTTCCTGTATTTAAAAAGACTTTACACACAGATAAAGCTTTATAAAATTACCCTGCTGATGGCCAGTAGTAACAAAGAACAAGTGCTATCAGCAAGGAAGAGGAGCTTCAGAACTACTGGAAAGACTCAGTACTTTGGTGAAACTGAAAATTCCTATTGTGAACATAAGAATTGCCATACTGGGTCAGACTGAAAGTCCATCAAGGCCAGTATCTTATTTCTGACAGTGGCCAATATGGGTCACAAGTACCAAAAGTACCAACTTCTATGCTACTTATATCCTTTTCTCCTGCTGTACCTTAATAATGGTTTATGGACTTTTCCTCTGGAATATGTCCAAATCTTTTTTTTAAATCCAGCTACCCTACTGTTTTTATTACATCCGCAGTGTGAGTTCCAAAGCTTAATTGCATGTTGAGAGAAAAAATTTCTCCTATCTGTTTTAAAAGTGCTAGCTTTTAACTTTATGGCATTCCCCCGCACAATTTTTGTACTTTTTAAAAGAGTAAACAATCAATTCATGATTACCAGTTCTACTTCACTCAGGATTTTTTAGATATCTATCATATCTCCCCTCAGGTATCTCTTCTCCAGGCTGAAGAGCCCCAACCTCTCTAGCCTTTCCTCATAGGAGAGTCATTCTATCCCCTTTGACATTTTGGTTGCCCTTCTCAAAATTTCGCTATATCTTTCTTTTTTTTTGAGATGTAGGGATCAGAATTGCACATGTTATCAAAGGTGCTGTTGTACTGTGGAGTGATACAGAGGTATTATGATATTAATTTATTCTCTGTTGTTGTTTTATTCTCTATTCCTTTTCTAATTTATTTAACATCTTTTCTATACCGTCTTTCTACAAGTCAAAACCATTTACAGGGAACTCGGTGTATAGAAACGTAACATAGAGGGTGCAATTACATGTAATGTAGTAACGGTGGGGGGAGGGGGTGTTTTGGTACTCGAGTGGGCAGTGTCTTCCTCCCTGAGGAGACAGTTAAAAGGTGGTTGGATTGCCTGGCGCAGTTTTGTTTGCAGCAGGCTCCCAGAATTCGGGATTATCTTCAGCTCTTTGGATTGATGGCAGAGACAATTGAGATGGTGCCATATGCGCGAGCTGATCTTTGGCTGCTCCAACGGTCCTTGCTGACTTTGTGGTCCCTGAGTTCTCTGGAACTTGAGCTCAGGCTCCCGTTCCCGATGATGATGAAGGCCAGCCTGCAGTGGCGGCAGCATCTCAGTCTTTTGAGGAAGGGCGTGCTGCTGGATGATTACTCATGGATCATTTTGATGACAGATGCCAGTCTCTTAGGCTAAAGAGCCCATTGCCAAGACCGAATGGCCCAGAGCCATTGGTCCTCACCTCAGAGCAGTTGATGGCTCACTCCACCTCCCTGTGGTTCCATCCGGTTGGCTCTTCTGTATTTCTGGTCCCTGGTCAAGGGCCAGGTGGTTCAAGTGTTTTCAGACAATGCCACAACAGTGGCTTATGTCAATCAGCAGGGTGGCACGAGGACTGCCAGGATAGCCCTGGAGATGGCTCTCCTTTTTGCCTGGATGAAGAAGAATCTCCTAGCTGTCTTGGCTCAGCACATTACTGGAGTGCGCAATGTGGAAACGGACTTCTCAGCCTGCACTGTCTGGATCCAGGAGAGTGGGAGTTGAGTCAGGAGGCATTTCAGTTGACTCGCACCGCTGGGGTCACTCTGGGATGGAATGTGACCCGCTCCAATTCAAAGTGTGCCACTGCATTGGCCAAGTCGGTGCCTGCTGTATATGTTTCCTCTGTGGCCCCTAGTGGGGGCATGTGATTCGGCATGTAGGGTGCCTCCCGGAAAGTATTATTCTTGTGGCACCTGATTGGCCAAGGAGAGCATGGTTTGGAGGTTTGATGCGGCTCCTGCAAGCACCACCTCTTTTGTTTGCTTCCGTCTTGAGGCCTATTGTATCGGGGACCGATCGTCTTCCAGGAATGGCTTTCTTCTCGCTTATGTCTTGGCTCTTAAAAGGAAACTGCTACCGCATAAGGGCTACCGTCCGACGGTTGTTCTGCTCTGTTCAGAGCCTGGAGGAAGTCTACCAACATGGCATATGTGCGTATCTGGAGCCTCTTTTAGTGATGGTGCAGCCCACGGCAGCTCCTTAGGTGGACAAGCTGCTACCTCTGTTGGCCTTTCTGCAGGACAGTCTGGAGAAGGGCCTTTCTTTTAGCTCCCTGAAGGTTCAGAAGGCAGCTTTGGCCTGTTTCAGAGGTCCGGTGGCTGGTAAGTCTCTAACCTCACACCTGGATGTTTTACGATTTCATCAGTGGGTTTGGCATATGTGTTCTCCCCTCTAGTCTATGGTCACTTCTTGGGATCTGGATCTGTTTTTCAGGGCCTTGATGTCTCAGTCCATTGAAGCATGCTACTCTGAAGGATTTGATGTTCAAGGCGGTGGTCTTGGTTGCAATTTGTTCTGCAAGGCGGATTTCCGGACTGCAGGCTCTGTCTTGCTGAGATCCTTAACTATCTTTTTCAAAGGAGGTTGTTTCCATTCGGCCTATGCCTTCCCGCTTACATAAGGTGATCTCTCCCCTTCAAGTGAACCAGGTGGTTTGCCCGCCCTCCTTCTCTAAGGAGCCGTGTCGGGGGAAGGATAAGGATCTTTGCCTTGTGGATGTCCTGAGGCTGCTTATCCAGTACTCAGAGGATACAAATTCTTTGTATTTGTTTGCCAAACCATCTTTTTGTGCTGTTTGCTGGCCCACACCAAGATGATGCGGCTGGAAAGTCTACCTTGGAGCGCTGGGTTGAGGAGGCCTTTGCCTCTACCTGCTGTGGAACTCACTGGTTCTGGAGAATTTGTGCGCCCATTCTACCCAAATGCAAGCATCTTCATGGGCAGAGTGGAGCTTGGTAACCCCTAAAGACATATGTTGGGCGGCAACATGGGCATCACTTTCCACTTTTGTCAAGCATTACCGCTTGCTTGACTACTCTTGGGCGGACACTGCCTTTTGCTCTATGGATTTGCGAACTGCTGTGTCTCCTTCCTGCCCAGTGGAGGCGTAGATTTGGCATGACCCACTTGTCTGGACTGGTCTAGCAGAATGAAATGGAAGGTGACATTTTACTTACCAGATAATGTCCTTTTCTTGAGTTTTGCTAGACCAGTCCAGGGCCCGCCCCTGGAACTGTGCTTGCTCTGCTCTTCTGCAGCCGCACCTTGGTTCTGCTATGTTTTTTGTGTACTTGGCAGGTTCATCTTCGACTTGCAGCCTTCTGTTTATGCCTCCCTGTGCTTAGTTCTGTACTGTTTGATTACCCATTATTGCCCACGTTGAGGTTGTGTGAAGCTTGCCATGTTTACCATGTTCTCCCATGTGCTTTGGGACAGATACTGAAGAGACCCCTGGCGGCTGAGGCAGATAGAGACATTTATTTATTTATTTTATTTATTTATGCTTTTCTTTTATACCGCTTTTTCCAGAGATCAACATGGTTGAACATGGTTTTACATGGAACAGCGTTTTTCATAACTATGTACAATTAACTTTTCATGAACAATAACATGGGAGTGCTGTCATGGGACATGGGAGTGCTGTCATTGAAACCTGGGCTTTTCATTGGTTCTTTGTCCCCAACAATCTTCTGGTAGGGGATCACAACCCACTTATCTGTACTGATCTAGCAGGATACAAGGAAAGACATTATCTGGTAAGTAAAATGTCACCTTATGTGACCGTTGGAGCGGCCAAAGATCAGCTCGCGCATATGGCACCATCTCAATTGTCTCTGCCATCAATCCGAAGAGCTGAAGATAATCCCGAACTCTGGGAGCCTGCTGCAAACAAAACTGCGCCAGGCAATCCAACCACCTTTTAACTGTCTCCTCAGGGAGGAAGACACTGCCCACTCGAGTACCAAAACACCCCCTCCCCCCACCGTTACTACATTACATGTAATTGCACCCTCTACATTCTTCAGTAAAGATGGAAGCAAAGAATTCCTTCTTGTTGCAAATGCACTTGAAAAAGTTGTAAATACTTTTTGCTTCAATGGCAATTTTTCTTTTTAAATTTTCTTTTTACCTTCTTTATCAATACTATACATCAAACTTGCCATTGTCTATTCAGTTTCCTGTTTTCTTCATTGAGATCTTTTTTCTATTTTTGAAAGATGTTTTGGTAATAATAACTTTTCTCGCCTCACCTTTTAAGCATGTATTGATCATATAGATTTGTCATTACACGGAATAGCATATCCACTCAAGTTTGAGATTGATTTTGTTTGTTGGAGTCATGGTAATAAATAATGATGTTCAAAGTAAATAATTTTCACCATTGTGTGCTAGAATTGACTCGGTGTTTACTTCAGCTGTGCACATGGAGGATAATTAAAGTACCTGGATTTCACTGGTAATTCATGGATAAGTTCTGTTACAAAAATTATGCTACACCTTTTATTTGTTTTTTTAGATTCCGCGCTATGCTTGCACAAATGAGCATGCTTTTATATTAGCACGCATGAAAAAGCTAACTTTTTTTGCAAAATCTTTTGATTTTGATGTTTGAAAAATTAAATATTGTTACAAAATTTTGAAGCCTTTACTAAAAGGCGCACCGCTGGCGTGCATTTGATACTGAAAACTAGTGAGGAGTGACACTCGACCCATGCTAGTAAATGGAGGTGTGCTTGGCATGTCTCCATGTTACTATTGCACTGCACCTATGCTCATTATCTTTGGCGTAATCAGCAGGGATGTGGTGATAATAAGTGCACCCATGCTAAATGCCACATCGACGGGGAATGTGAGCCCATAATGCTCGCACTACCTGAGATTCAGATGCAACATCCAAGAACTGCCCATTCGCTGCCCTAATCCATTACGCTTGGGTAGCATGGAATTGTGCCCAGAATTCCATGCTACCCAGTAGTGCACTTTAGTAAACATGCTGCTTTATATATTCCTGAATACATTTCTGTTTTTCAATATACCTTTATTTAACTTTTCTCCCTCTGAATGTTCTTTTACTCTTTCATTCTTACCATTATAGTATATTGTCTCTCATCTGTCTGTCCTCTCCCAAAGGGTTTTCTTCCTCCTAGTCTCTTTTTTTTTTCTGCACTTAAATGTATCTCATAACTTTCACCCATCATGTCCTTGCCTCTTTCTGTCCAGTCATATCTATGGCCTAAAAATGTAGATGCGTAAGGCTTTGGAGATCATATAAGGAGTGAGGTCGCAACACACACAAAGTAAAAGTAAAATAATAAATCTTTATTGAAGCATTGATAATCCCACCCTACACGGCCATATTTCAGCTAATGTCTTCATCAGGGGTATAGGGACCTGAAAATATAAGTCACAAAACAGCATACATTAATACTTAACATAAAATATATATGTAAACATGTATATAATTTAAAAAACGAACCAATAAAACAATAAATTTAAAGAGGTAAATTAAAAAGATACATACATATGTGTAGGCAGGGGAGGAGATGAAAAACCATGACCATATAATATTATAAAGGAAAGATAAACTAATAATAAATATATGATACATATTGAAACAATATAGTGAAATGAGTCTCATAATATAATAAAACTGACTAAAAAAGAAGAATAAACCTATAAGGGGCACCAATAACAAATAAATAATGATAATGATAGACTGTGGGTCTGTGTAAATGTTAATCTCCAGGAACAAGCAGGAATGTAGTCTTCACATTTGGGTATCGTCGGTACCGATGGAGCCTGCGTGGGAATGCTCCCCAGCGTCCAATAGGAACGCTTTTGGGAGCATCCCTCAGTACATGCGCGCTGCCTTCCCGCCTTTCCAACTGTCCCTCTTCAGTTCTTCGTTTTCCGTGGAGCCGACAGGATCCATACTCTATCACCACAGAAAATTCCGTCTTTAAAATTCTATCTCCAGGAACAAGCAGGAATGTAGTCTTCACATATGGGTATCGTCGGTACCGACGGAGCCCTCACGGGAACGCTCCCCAGCATCCAATTAGAAAGCTTTTGGGAGCATCCCACAGCGCCTGCGTGCTGCCTTCCCGACTTTCCCAACTGCCTCTCTCCAGTTCTTCGTTTTCCGCAGAGCCAGCAGGTCGTTGTTCCTGTCACCGCAGAAAATCTTTCCTTATTCTCCTTCTTTTTTGTGGTCGCGTCTGCCTTCCTCGATGCTATACCGGTACCGCCGGTTCTTCTTTCTTTAAAAAAAAAACAAAAAAAACTTTTCTTCCCAGGTGCACGCGCCATTTTGGGCCTTAGGCCCAAAATTTCCTCCACTATGGAAAAAACCTGCTTCGGGTTTCAAAAAGTGCACCAAGTGTGGCGGTACCATCTCCGTCACTGACACCCATGAGTGATGTCTCAAATGTTTAGGTCCTGACCACTCCATCTCGGAGTGTATTGCTTGTGCCATGATATCCAAGAGGGGTCGACAAAACCGAGCTGCTAAGCTCAGTACCCTTTTTCCCTCCGATGAAGCTTCTGTGGCATTGACGTCTTCCAGGGCTTCGTCTTCCTCCCATGGATCTCATGTAACTAAACATAAGTCTGGCCGGTCCTCAAAGGGTAGATCTCCTTCCAAGCATCGAGATGCCTCTGGCGTTGCCCTTGAGGGTTCTGTACCGACAAAATTGCTCCGGTAGGAGGCTTCAGCTTCCAAAGCATTATCGGGGCTCCAGGATGTTTTTGAGGCCTCAACCTCGCCAGAACTACTGGTGCCATGCTCTGGGGTACCGGCTGCTTTCTCCGGTACCGATACCCAGGCATCGGCAGCGTCGATAGACCAGAGGTTCCTGGCTATTGAATGCAGTCTGGCGGCTCTCCTTGCGGCATCGACACCCTCGGAACCGCGTCAGACAGTTCAACCGGTACCGGCACCGACTCCGGCACCGGTATCGGTACCGATACCGACAGCATCAGTATCGACATCGGTGTCTGCTTTGCCGGCACCCAGTCATGCTATGCCTTCCGGTACCGATACACCGGTACCGATTCCCCCCGGTACCGACTTCAGTCGGTACGGGTATCGTGCTCTACAGGAGCATCTGGACAGAAGGTACTTTCAATCCTCGGAGGAGTCTGAGGATTCTGACAGCTCTGTCGGTACCGGAATACTTCTCCCGGAGGAGCCTTCCTCTCCTAAACGTAGGATGTCTCCTCCAGAAGATATCTCCTTTCAGGATTTTATCAGGGAGGTGGCTCGAGGTCTTTCCATTACTGTGGCTCCCGAAACAGAGCCCAGGGCAAAGGAGTTGGAGATTCTACAATATCCCAAGGCTCCTAAGGAGGCAGCTACTTTGCCTATCCATGAGATCTTACATGATCTCGTGCTAAGAATGTGGGAAACACCTCTTACCACCTATCCTCACTCTCGTAGACTGGATACCATGTATCGAGTCCCTCCTTGTCCTGGTTTCCAGAAGACTCAGCTTCCTCACCACTCTATTGTAGTGGAATCAGCTATGAGAAGGATCAAGAGTGCAAAGAGGCATGCCTCTAATCCTCCAGGACGTGAGTGTAGAACTTTGGATGCCTTTGGACGTCATACTTTCCAGGCTTCCATGCTTTCTGCCAGGATCATTTCCTATATTTTATATATGGGAATGTTCCTTAAAGAAGTCACAGGAGACTTGGAGATTTTAAGCCCTCTCCTTCCTGATGATAAGAGGCAGGATTTTCTCACACTGGTTAAACATGCCTAGGATGTTTCTAAGTTTGTCAATCGTGCAGCTTTTGACTGTTTAGAGTGCATAAGCAGAACCTCTGCCATTGCCATAGGTGCACGTAGAATTGCCTGGCTCCAGGCATCTGATTTGGAGCTCTTGGTGCAGGACAAACTGGGCAATATCCCTTGTACATGTGAAAATCTATTCGGCAAATATTGGCAAGAGAAAGCCAATGAGTTGGATGCTGACACTCCACTTTGGATAGGTTATCCAAGGCCACAGCTGATCCTGCAAGGAAGAAATCTTTCAAGAAACCATTCTTCTCAAAAAAGAAGAGGTTTTATCCCTCTTATTCCCAGCAGGGATGTTCTGCAGGTCAGCCTGCCTGAAAGAGTCAGCAACCACCTAAGCAAAGGAAAGCAAAGACTGCTAAGCCTCAATCGTCTCAGCAGTCTTACCCTCCACAAGGCCTTTGACTTTCATCTAGAGAACTTAGTCTTCCTGGCCCTCAATGGACCAGAGCCTTCCACCATTCCAGGAAGGTTGTGTCATTTTGCCCCCAGATGGGGGCAGATAACAGCAAAACATTGGACTCTCTCCATTATAAAAGAGGGGTACAAGCTTCATTTTATCTGCATTCCCCCTCACACAATGGTAAGACAGTTCAATTCTCAGACCTCTCTCATCAACCTGTTAGATCAAGAGGTCACTATGCTTCTTGCCCAAGGGACAATAGAAGAGGTACCCATTCCACAACAGGGTACAGGGTTTTACTCCCCCTATTTCCTTATCCCAAAGAAAACAGGGGGACACAGACCTATTTTAGACCTCAGAGAATTGAACAAATTTCTATTCAAAGAGAAATTCAAGATGATTTCTCTGGGAACTCTGCTGCCATACCTTCAAAGTCAGGATTGGCTTTGCTCTCTAGATCTCAAGGATGCGTACACTCATGTTCTCATCCATCCAACTCACAGAAAGTTCCTTCGGTTCCTTTTTGAAGGAAAGCACTACCAATACAGGGTGCTTCCTTTTGGCCTGGCCTCAGCACCAAGGGTGTTCACGAAATGCATGGCTGTGGTAGCAACATTTCTTCGCACTCTAGGAATATTCGTCTTCCCCTACTTAGACGACTGGCTCATTCGAGCCTTAACAGAGTCAGAGGCCAGGATTTCTCTATCTTGCACAATGCGTATCCTTCAGTATTTGGGTCTGGTCATAAACATCCCAAAATCCAGTCTAACTCCCACTCAGTCTCTAGAGTTCATAGGAGCTTTGCTGGATACCAGAAAAGCGAGGGCCTATCTTCCCCAGGCCCGTTGCCTTCGCATGGTGCAGTTAGCTTCTCAAGCAGTGCTAAAGCCTCATCTCACGGCTCGAGAAATGTTACAACTACTAGGCCACATGGCATCTACCGTGCATGTGGTTCCTTATGCTTGCCTCCACATGAGAGCAGCCCAGTGGACTTTATCCACTCAATGGACCCAGGCATCAGGGTGCCTGTCAGACAAAATAGCAAACACAAATCGCCTTATTTTGTCCCTCCAATGGTGGCAGTCCACTCAAAACCTGTTGGTGGGGTCCCCTTTTCAACAACCTTTACCCCAGGCAACTCTCACAACAGATGCTTCACCAATGGGTTGGGGAGCTCATCTAAAGACCTCTCCACCCAAGGCACTTGGACTCCACAGGAGACTCATCTACACATCAATCTCTTAGATCTCAGAGCAATATTCCTTGCTCTTCGAGTGTTCCACACCTTGCTCAGCTTCAAGACAGTCCTCATCCATACGGACAATCAAGTAGCCATGTTCTACGTGAACAAGCAGGTGGGAACAGGCTCTCTGTCACTTTGCAATGAAGCTTTGTGACTATGGGCCCTCGCCAGAGAGCATCAGATTCATCTCCTGGCAGTGTATCTTCCAGGCATCCAAAACTCTTGGGCAGACAGTCTCAGTCGAGTTCTGCTTCCACACGAATGGTCTCTACATGCAGACCAGGTGGCCAAGATTTTTCAAATTTGAGGAACTCCGGACATAGACCTCTTTGCAAGTCCATTGAATGCCAAACTTCCCCGGTTCTGTTCCAGAATTCCGGCTCAGGGCTCTCAGGCCAGGGATGCTTTCCTCCTTCATTGGGGTCAAGACTTCCTTTATGCCTTTCCACCCATTCCCCTAATTCCCAAAACCCTTTTCAAGCTTCAGAGAGACAGAGGCCGTATGATTCTCATAGCTCCACATTGGCCACAGCAAGTGTGGTACCCTCTGCTTCTACATCTCTCTCAAGCTCCCTCTCTGGAGTTAGGGTCTGCTCCAGATGTCCTGTCTCAGGAGAACGGAATGTTATGGCATCCCAATCCCCAGTCTCTGCATCTCAGGGCTTGGTTGCTGAAGGCCTAGATCTTCATGATCTGAACCTTTCTCAACAAGTAAAGGATATCCTTTATGCTTCTAGAAAACCTTCCACAAGATGCTCTTATGCTTTGAAGTGGAAAAGGTTTACCATATGGTGCTCGCAGAAGGGTCTTAGCCCCCTTGCGATACCTCTGGAATCATTACTGGAGTATCTCCTTCATTTATCCAATGCAAGACTTAAAACTAACTCAGTAAGAGTCCATTTGAGTGCTATTGCAGCTTCTTTCAAGCCTTTAAATGGACAACCTATTTCCTCCCATCCTCTTATAGCAAGATTTATGAGAGGCCGCCTTCTAACTAAGCCTCCCATTAGACCACCACCGGTGGCATGGGACTTAAACCTGGTTCTTGTCCAGCTCCTGAAGCCACCTTTCGAATCCTTAGCTACTACCTCGTTGAAATTCCTTTCCTGGAAAGTTATCTTTCTCATTGCAATCACATCAGCACGTCGCATCAGTGAGTTGCAGGCACTAGTGGCTGATCCACCTTATAAAAGGTTCCATCATGACAAGGTAGTCCTTAGGACTCATCCACACTTTATGCCAAAGGTGGTCTTGCCTTTTCATCTTAACCAAGCGGTCTACCTGCCTGTGTTTTTTTCCAAGGCCTCATGCATCAGATGCAGAAAGGAATCTTCATACTTTGGACTATAAAAGAGCTCTAGCCTTTTACTTACAAAGAACACAGCAACATAGAAAGTCCTCTCAACTCTTTGTTGTTTTTGATCCTTCTCATTTTGGACTTCCGGTCTCCAAGAGAACAATGTCCAACTGGATTGCACAGTGTATTTCATTTGCCTATCAGAGTAAGAATCTTCCTCTGGAGGGCCATGTCACAGCTCACAATGTGAGAGCCATGGCAGCTTCAATGGCTCATCTGCACTCTGTGTCTATCGACGACATCTGTCGAGCAGCCACTTGGGCCTCGGTTCATACCTTCACAGCCCATTACTGCTTGGACAAGGACTCCCGCCAGGATGCCTTGTTTGGTCAGGCTGTTCTCCAGCACCTGTTCCATACCTAATCAACTCCTACCCACCATCCCTGGTTGGATGCCAGAGATCCATGGGGGGAAGTGGAGCCCTTTCACAGGGACACACAACTTCTGGGGTCTCTCCCTGGCATCTAAAGCTAGGGAGTCCCCATATGTGAAGACTACATTCCTGCTTGTTTCTGGAGATAGCATAGTTACTCACCTGTAACAGGTGATCTCCAGGAACAGCAGGAATTTAGTCTTCACAACCCACCCACCTCCCCTAGGAGTTGTATCTCTCTATCTATCTCTTTCTCTTTCCCTCTCTCTCTCTCTCTCTTTGTCTCAGCTTTAAACTCAACTGGAGAGAGGCAGTTGGGAAAGGCGGGAAGGCAGCACGCAGGCGCTGTGGGATGCTCCCAAAAGCTTTCTAATTGGATGCTGGGGAGCGTTCCCGTGCAGGCTCCGTCGGTACCGACGATACCCATATGTGAAGACTAAATTCCTGCTGTTCCCGGAGATCACCTGTTACAGGTGAGTAACTATGCTTTTCTTGTGGTCGCGTTTGCCTCCGCACGACGCTTACCGGTACCGCCGGTTCCTTTCTTTTCTTTTTCATAACCCCCCCCCCTTATACTTTGAATTGTTTCTCTTCAGAAATTTTTCTATTTCGGTGCTAGGCGCCATTTTGAGCACTAGGCCCCATATTCCTAAAACATGGAAAAACCAACTAGTGGTTTTAAAACATGTACTAAGTGTGGCGATACCATTTCCGTCACTGACACCCATGATTGGTGTCTTAAGTGTTTAGGGCCTGAACATTCTCCATCTGAATGTCTCTCCTGTATGGGGATGACCAAATGAGGAAGACAGAACTGGGTTGCTTTTCTTCGGATGCCAGATCCATTGCATCGACATCTTCAAGGGCCTCCTCTTCCTCCCATGGATCTCAGGTAACTAAACATAAAAGCCGGTCCTCAAAGGTTAGCTCTCCTGCTAAGTATCGAGAGGCCCTTGGCATTGCCCTTGAGGGAACCACACCGGAAAGCAGCCCTGGTGGGAGACTTTAGCTTCCAAAGCATCAATGGGGCTCCAGGATGTTCTCGAGGCCTCGACCTCGCAAGAACTACCTGTGTCATGCTCAGGGGTCCCGGCCGTTTTCACCGGTACCGACACCCAGGCATCGGTAGCGTCGATAGACCAGAGGTTCCTCGCTATCGAATGCAGCATCACAGCTCTTCTCTCAGCTGCGGTACCGTTGGTCCAACGGGCACTGGCACCGACATTGGCACCAATGCCGGTACCTACACCGGTACAGACACTGGTACAGACACCAGTACCGGTACCCTGGTGGGAATTCTTCCCATGCCATCTTTGGCCTGAATCGACAGATCGGTACTGGATCAACTCAGTACCGACTTCGATCGATACCGGGACCGTGCTTTGCATGAGCATCGTGGTCAGGAATTCTTCGAATCCTCCGATTCCGAAGACTCTGACAATTCTGCTGGTACTAGAGGGTTTCTCCCAGAAGATTCCTCTTCTCCCCAACACAGAATGTCACCTCCAGAGGACATGTCTTTTCAGGATTTTATTTGTGATATGGCCAAGGGCCTTTCAATCACAGTGGCTCCTGAAGAGGAACCCAGAGCAAAGGAATTGGAAATTCTCCAATATCCTAAAGCTCCAAAGGAGGCAGCCACTCTGCCCATCCATGAAATTCTGCATAACGTGATGCTCAGATTGTGGGAGACACCTCTGACTACATCTCCTCACTCTAGGAGACTTGATACTATGTATTGAGTTCAATGGTGGTGGAGTCAGCCATGCATAGGATGAAAAGTGCAAAGAGGCATGCATCCAATCCTCCAGGTCGTGAATGCAGGACTCTGGACGCTTTTGGACGCCAAACTTTTCAGGCTTCCATGCTTTCAGCTAGGATCAGTTCATATATACTATATATGGGAATTTTCCTCAAGGAAGTTACAGGAGACTTGGAGCTTATGAGCCCATTTCTCCCAGATGACAAGAGACAAGACTTTCTTGCTCTAGTTAAGCATGCTCAAGATGTCTCCAGGTTTGTAAATCGTGCAGCCTTTGACTGCTTTGAATGCATCAGCAGAACCTCTGCTATTGCCATTGGCACACAGCGGATTGCCTGGCTTCAGGCATCAGACTTGGAGACTTGGGTACAGGACAAGTTAGTCAACATTCCTTGCATGGGAGAAAGTCTCTTTGGCAAGAACTGGCAGGAAAAGGCTAATGAGTTAGATGCTGACAATACTACTCTAGATAGATTGTCGAAATCTACAGCCACTCCAGCCAAAAAGAAGCCTTATAAAAACCCCTCTTTCAGCAAAAAGATGAAATTTTATCCTTCCTATACCCAGCAGAGTCAAACTCAGGGTCAGGTTGCCCAAAAGGGACAAACTAGACAGCAAAAGAAGCCAAAAGGCCCGAGAGCCCAAACCGCTCTGCAGGTTCAGCCCCTCAAGGGCTTTGACTCCTTCCTAGAGAGCTAAGCCTTCCTGCCTCTGAGGTGTCCCCAACCCCCCAATATCCCAGGCAGGTTATGCCACTTTGCCAACAGATGGCATCAGATAACAGCAGAAGATTGGACTCTGTCCATTGTAGGAGAGGGGTACAAGCTCCATTTTCACAGCATGCCTCCTCCTGCAATTCTAAAACAATTCAATTCTCCAACCTCCGCAGACGATCTGGTAGATTACGAGGTCTCAACACTTCTTGCCCAAGGGGCAATAGAGGAGGTACCCATTCTACAACGGGGTGCAGGGTTCTACTCCCCCTATTTTCTTATTCCAAAGAAAACAGGAGGACACAGACTCATTTTAGACCTCAGAGAATTGAACAAATACCTGTTTCGAGAGAAGTTCAAAATAATTTCTCTAGGAACTCTTCTGCCATACCTTCAAAGCCAGGATTGGCTTTGCTCTCTAGACTTAAAGGATGCATACACTCACATTCTGATCCATCCAGATTACAGGATATTCTTACGATTCCTTTTCAGGGGAAAACATTTCCAGTACAGGGTTCTTCCCTTTGGTCTAGCTTCAGCACCAAGGGTATTCACGAAATGCATGGCAGTAGTAGCTGCATTTCTGCGAACTCGGGGGATATTCGTCTTCCCTTCCTTAGACGACTGGCTCATTCGAGCCTCTATATTTGCAGAGGCCAGCACTGCACTGTCTCGCACAATGCGAATCCTCCAATATTTGGGGTTGGTAATAAACGTCCAAAAATCCCAACTTGTTCCTTCCCAATGCCTGGAATTCATAGATACCAGACAGGCAAAGGCTTTCCTTCCACAGGCCTGGTGTCTTCGCATAATGCAATTAGCTTCTCAAGCAGCAGGGAAATCCTCCCTAACCGCTTGAGAACTACTACAGTTGCTGGGACATATGGCATCCACAGTTCATGTAGTCCCATATGCTCGCCTCCACATGCGAGCAGCTCAGTAGACCCTATCCACACAGTGGACACAGGCCACAGGCTTTTATTTTTGTTTGTTTTCTTTTAAATTAATTTTTAATCAAATTACATTGATCAAATATAAATTCAAGTCAATCCAGAAATAAAAAAATCAAGGAAATACATAAACAAAAGATAACAAGTTTACATGATATAGCCCACATCATGAGAGTGCAATTGGAGTCAAAAAGCAAGGAAATATATAACATAAGCCAGTAATCTGGGTCCTAAGACCCACACCTGAAGAGGTGAAATATCATCAAACGATACCATCTCCTACCGAGCCCTGCCTATCATGCAAAACTTTTTCCAGATGCGTGACGTCTACAAAAACATAGGAAGCACCATCAAAATTGACAGCACACTTGCACGGAAATCTCAAGAAAAAAGTAGCGCCCATAGCTAACACTTGAGGCTTTAAAGCTAAAAATTGCCTCCGGCGCAATTGAGTAGCCCATGACACATCTGGAAACACAAACACAACCTGTCCACAAAACTTAAGCGCCTTAACCTTAAAATAAGCTTTAAGGATATGCTGCTTAATCAAAATGGATGGAAAAGTAACTATCAAAGTAGACCTTAAGGTAATAATATCTAATGTGGAGGCCCCTGGCCCAGGCAACAGCCTAAAAGCCTAGGGCTGCACCTGTTAGTCCTTTAAGGAGTTTTTTCCTCATCCAGTGCCAGGGCTGCTGGGATTTGTAGTTGTGTTGTTTAGAAAAAACAAGTAGTGTGGAGACCGAGGGTTTACAAGTCAAAATACAGGAATTTTATTTCTTTTTCTAATGAGCATTAAGGCTCAATGCAAAGCAAACAGGATTCTTTCTCCAAACAATAATCCATAGGCATTTATACCAAACAAAACAATGAAACTGCTCTTTGTAGCTTTTTAACATGTGTCGCTGTTTTTCAAAACCATTCAGCAATCAAGCACAGTTTCTCTTCTCTTCAAACCCCAAAAGAAATATCCTCTCTTCAGCAACAGGGTCTTTAGCATTCCTGGCTAAACACACTTCTCCCTGTTTTCACACTGCCTTCTAGGACATTCAGGTTATAGACTTTTTCCTTCTTTTATCCAAGAACTTTTTATTCTGCCTTCTGGCACAGAGAACAATCCATTACTGAATCTTCAGACCCCTCATCAGATTCATAATAGCCTATCTGCATTTCCTCAGGACCTGTGTCAGGTAAATCTGGCTTTAAGCCAGCATGAAAAACTTCAGGCTTAATATTTTCTAAAAGTTCCAGAACCTTTCTCCACTGAGGCTTTTCCCTATGCACAGGGTTTCCACCAGGAACGTGAAGATTATTTTCTTGCTTCAAATGACACAATACCTCTAACTGGCTCACGGCACTTTTGGCTACCCTTTTATTCACGCACCTTTTTGGAAGTTGCAGCTCTTTAGCTGGTTCAGGAATGGTTGGCAGTGCAGCCTGACCCTGGTCAGCACTTCTCTCTGGCACAGCTCTCCTAGTTTTAAAACCAATTGCAGTTTCCTTGCAATCCTGGTTTTCCTTCTGACTAGGGCTTTCACCTCTGAGATTCCCCCGGAGGTCTCCACCGTTCTCCTCCACGATGAACTCTCTGGGCCTTTCTCTGGTGCTTCTCTCCTCACTGAATTCTCCAGTGTTCTCCCTGGTCAGCTCTCTCGAGTGCTGGTTTCCTGTATCTTTCCTTCCAGCGTGCTGCTTCCCTGTGTCTCCCTTTCCAGGGTTCTTATGCGTGTGCTGCCTCGCCCTGGTACTCCTTTTCCCGTTGCTCTCTCTCCCTTCCAATGTTTCCCTGGGTTTATAAGAGTGTCTCTGAACTACCGTGCACTCCCCTTCACCCAGGTGTCCCTCATTAGTTTCCAAGCCTGCCCTTAGATTAGCAGAGCTTGGGTGTGTCCTGTCCTCAGTAGCTGCGTGTTTTTTTTTCTCTGCCTGCAGTTTGAGAGCTACTGATTCCTTGCCTGTCTCTTTATTTAAAGGTAAATGTCTGATTTTCTTCCAATTCCATGGGCTCAGCCATACTCTCGTCATCACACTAAGGAATCCTCAATAAAGGCCGTGAGATTAGCGATAGTGGGAACTATCTCACCTAGTTCATCATCAACGGAATTAACCTTTTTGGAAGTTGAAGGGATATAGTATATTTGAGAAACTTCAGTAGGGTCAGCTGTTGCCAGAACCTCCTTAAGATATTTATCCAAAAGAATATTTGCTGAAAGCAAAGAAGATTGGGGAAAATTTAAAAACCTTAAATTACACCAACGCATAGAGTTTTCAAGAGCTTCAACTTTAAAAGAGTCCTTAATGCCTAAAACATTAACTGACTGGAGAGGAAGAACCTGAGAATCTAATTTAGAAACGGCCATATCCAATAAAGTAGCCCATTTATCCAATTGTTGCAGAGAATCTGCAGCCTCTTCGGTAAAGGTACATAGGGAATCCAATTTTGAAGATACTTTTAAATCAATGCATTTTAAAGCCCCCCAAATGTCCCTCAAGGTCACTTCCGCCTCAGAGGGCAGGTCCGGTAGCTCAGAAGAGCCTCCCGAAGCTGTCCCAGGAACCGGAGTAGGTAATTTAATAACACTTCTCAAATCCCCCATGGCCTCAAGAGGAACCCCAGAGACAACTGACAACCCAGAACCAGGGCAAGGAGGAGGAGATCTCCTGTTGGGACTCAAAGAGACACCATCGGGAGAGGACTGCGCCAGTGGAAGAGGAACTACATGCCTATCTAGAGGACCGACCGGTTTAGAACTTCCGGTTCCAGTACTCTGAGACTTAACACAAGCCTTTGCCTTTCGTTTCCCCATATTATAATTCAGACAAACCGCACTATTAACTTACAAGACACAAGCAAAATACTCCAGCAAAGACACACTGTGAACGCATGAGACCTCAACACCATAGTCTGTAATCGCCGAAATACAGGCGCCGCACTGGCGTCGAAGGGGCAGAACCTGCCCCTTTAGACACGCCCCTTCAGAACATGCCCCACGGTCGCGGAGAACTAAAGAGAAGAAAGATATAGAGGAAATAATAGAGGACCCACCAGGAGCAGGCTGTCCCGGGCGTGCCTGCCCGATGTTCTCTGGAACGGCAGCGTCGGCTTCACAGGATCAGTCCCGGCTCACTCTGGGCACAATCTCAAAGCCCAGCACATCTCCACACACCTTTCAAACGCTCTCCAACAGGGGAACCCAGGTGGAAGCCCTTTAACTCCTGAAAGGCCCCACCAGGAGCAGGCTGTCCCAGGCGTGCCTGCCCGATGTTCTCTGGAACAGCAGCGTCGGCTTCACAGGATCAATCCCGGCTCACTCTGGGCATGATCTCAAAGCCCAGCACACCTCCACACACCTTCCAAACGCCACAGGTCTTTTATCAGACAAAATATTAAACTCTCAGCATATAATTTTGTCCCTCCAATAGTGGCAATCACTAGAAAATCTGACAATGGGGTCTCCTTTTCATCAACCTCTTTTTCAGGCCACCCTAACAACAGATGCATTGCAGGTGGGTTGGGGAGCACACCTGAATCATTTCTCTACCCAGGGAACCTGGACGCCACAGGAGGCTGGTCTACACATAAACCTCCTGGAATTAAGAGCAATGTATTTTGCTCTTCGAGTTTTCCACACCCAGCTCAACTATAAGACAGTCCTAGTCCAGACAGACAATCAAGTAGCCATGTTCTATGTGAACAAGCAGGGCGGGACAGGCTCTCTGTTGTTATGCAATGAAGCTTTACGACTGTGGGCCCTTGCCAGAGAGTATCAAATTCACCTTCTAGTGGTATATCTTCCAGGCATTCAAAACCTTTGGGCAGACAAACTCAGTCGAGTACTGCTGCCTCACGAGTGGTCCCTCCACATAGACCAGGTGGCAAAGATATTTCATCTCTGGGGCACTCCAGACGTAGACCTCTTTGCAAGTCCACTGAATGCCAAACTTCCCCGGTTCTGTTCCAGGATTCCGGCTCACAATTGTCAGGCAAGGGATGCCTTTCTCCTTCACTGGGGTCAGGACTTCCTTTATGCCTTCCCACCCATTCCCCTCATCCCCAAAACACTCTTCAAGCTTCAGAGAGACAGGGGTCACATGATTCTCATAGCGCCATGTTGGCCACGCCAAGCGTGGTATCCCCTGCTTCTACGTCTCTCTCAAGCTGCACCTCTGGAGTTAGGGCATGCTCCAGATCTCCTTTCCCAAGAGGACGGGACGCTATGGCACCCGGATCCCCAGTCCCTGCATCTCACGGCCTGGTTGCTGAAGTCTTAGACCTCCAGGATTTCAACCTGTCCCAACAGGTAAATGATATCCTTCAGGCTTCTAGGAAACTTTCCACAAGAAGATCTTATGCCTTCAAGTGGAAACATTTTACTATATGGTGCTCCAAGAAGGGATTAAACCCTCTTGTCATACCTTTAGAATTGATACTAGAGTATCTCCTTCACTTATCGAATTCTGGTCTAAAGACCAATTCGGTAAGAGTCCATCTTAGTGCAATTGCAGCTTCTTATAAGCCTCTGAATGGACAACCAATTTCCTCTCATCCACTCATATCCCGATTTATGATAGGTCTTCTATTAAGCAAACCTCCCATTAAGCCACCACTGGTGCATGGGATCTAAATCTAGTTCTCGGGCAGCTGATGAAGCCGCCTTTTGAGCCTTTAGCCACTACAACCCTTAGGTTTCTGACCTGGAAGGTCATCTTCCTAATTGCAATCACCTCTGCACGTCGCATTAGTGAACTGCAAGCTTTAGTGGCTGATCCTCCTTTTACTAGATTTCATCATGATAAGGTTGTTCTTAGAACTCATCCACGCTTTATGCCAAAGGTGGTTTCGCCTTTTCATTTGAATCAATCAATTTATCTTCCTGTATTTTTTCCGTGGCCTCACGCCTCTAGTGCAGAAAGAAATCTTCATACTTTGGATTGTAAAAGAGCCTTAGCCTTTTACCTACAGAGAACACAGCAACATAGAAAGTCCTCACAACTTTTTATAGCTTTTGACCCTAGTCATTTGGGACTTCCAGTCTCCAAAAGAACTTTATCTAAATGGATTGTCCAATGCATATCCTTTGCTTATGAGAGTAAGGGTCTTCCTCTTCAAGGCCATGTCACAGCTCATAACGTGAGAGCCATGGCAACTTCTATGGCTAATCTCCACTTTCGATGACATTTGTCGAGCAGCCACTTGAGCTTCGGTACACACCTTCACAGCCCACTACTGCCTGGATAAAGCCTCCCGTCGGGATGCCTTCTTTGGCCAAGCTGTTCTTCAAAATCTCTTTCAGACCTAATTCAACTCTACCCACCAACCCTGGTGGAATGCCAGAGATCCATGGGAGGAAGGATTCCCACCTTTCTAGGGTGGCACCTTCCTGGGGCTATCTCCCTGGCATCTTCAGCTAGGGAGTCCCCATATATGAAGACTACATTCCTGCTTGTTCCTGGAGATAGCGTACTTACTCACCTGTAACAGGTGATCTCCGGGAACAGCAGGAATTTAGTCTTCACAACCCACCCACCTCCCCTAGGAGTTGTCTCTCTATCTCTTTGTCTCTTTCCTCTCTCCCTCTATCCTTTCACTCAGTTACAAACTTAACTGAAGAGGGACAGTTGGAAAGGCGGGAAGGCAGCACGCATGTGCTGAGGGATGCTCCCAAAAGCGTTCCTATTGGACGCTGGGGAGTGTTCCCGCGCAGGCTCCGTTGGTACCGACGATACCCATATATGAAGACTAAATTCCTGCTGTTCCCGGAGATCACCTGTTACAGGTGAGTAACTACGCTTTCTTGCAGAACATAGGTGCACTTTAATGACTGTCTATGCACCAACTATAGCTTCCTTAGTCTTTTATGAAGGCTTATGCTAAACTCTGCTAGCTTTTGGAGTTGATGAGATGGTGCTAGGTGGAGATTTCAATACAGTACTTAATGAAGGATTAGATAGGAAATCCTTCTGCAGAAATTCACATCAGAATTCTAGTGGGGCTGTACACAATGCATTGGTGACTCTTTTTATGGTGGATGCTTGGTGTTGTCTTCATCCCTTGGCGCAAGAATACACATTTTTTTCCTTTTGCGCACCAATCATTTTCATGTATCGATTATCTTTTTGTGTCTAAATCTCCCCGCCCTGAAGTACAAGACTGTGTTATTAGTCCTAGCCATATCTCGGACCATGCTACAATATTGTTGGAATTTCTGCCTTGAACTCGGCGTGTCCGCAAGCCACAGTGGCACTTCCAAAATAATCTTCTATTCCTTATCGTCACTCCAGTCCAGTCCCTTTACTTCTGGGTTGCGCAACCCTTCCAGCAGCTTGGAGGCTGAGCCCAACCTTTTTGGAGGTGGGGCGGTATAAATACCACTGGGATCACCCACCAACTCCAGTATTCTCAGCCTCCAAGCAGCTGGAGGGTTCCGTAAGCCTAGGGCTTACTGGAGTCCTTCCTAATCCTTTAAAAGATTTTACTTGATTTCTTTACTTGGTTACTTTATTACTTTTATTTCTTATTTTAGTTTTCCTCTTTCGTTTAGGTTTAAGCTGTCTCTGCCCCTTTAATTGCTCCTGCCTGCTCTCCTCCCTCCCCTCCCCCCCCCTGGTCGGGCCGGGCATCGGAGGTTCTCGGTGCATGCAGTCCCGAAGAGGTTTTTTCTGAGCTCTGCGGCTGCCATCCGACGGTTCCCCAAGCCTCTCCTTTCATTCCCGATCTGCCCTGCCTCGCGCCGAAGCCCTTTTGGAGGCTGAGCGCTGGAGGCGAAGCCGGAAGTGAATCCTTAACGCCGGACCCGTCCCGCAGCCAAAGGATGCGGCGGCGAACCCAGGGCCTCCTGATCTCGGCAGGGAAGCCGATTTCGGCGATTCTGCCTTAGGGGTGGACTCCCAGCCCCCGGCGGTATCCGGGGTAGGCAATTGATGGTCCAGAGGACAGACTCATGGCCCCCCGTTCAGGCTCCACGTGGTGAGGCCTACCACGTGTAGAGCCAACGGGCAGGGACCGCTGAGCCGGGCTCAGCCAGCATGGAAGCTACAAACCGCAAGTACTCTATTAAAAAGCTTATTTCTAGTTTAGGGGGCATTTTAATATAATTTAAAAGTTATTTTCGTTTATTTTTTGTTTCATCTAGATTTGTTGAATTTAATTGAAGTTTACATTAGTCTACTCCGGATCTGGTTTTGGGATGATATTATAAAATAAAAGAGGTCCTTGTTCGGGGAGATTGTTGGCCAGCTGAAGCAGAGAGCACTCACACCGGATTAACTGTGCAGTTTGCTGGGACTTAGGCCCTGGTATAAGCCTACTAGCAGGAAAGGCTGGGATACCTGGAATCAGCAGCATGGCGGCCAAATCTAAATGTCCATCCTGTGGCTCGCGCAGGGGCACTTCCTCGGAGGCAGGAGTCTGCAGGGCTTGTGCTGCAGTAGCTGCCTCCGTGGAACAAGAAATGAACTTGGCCATAATCCAGCCCTCTCAGGGGTCTGGGGACCCATTAGAAGGGGAAGGGGGGTCCCAGTTCCCTCCCTCAACGTCCTCGGATCTAACTTCCCTCCCTCCTCTCCCTTCGCCCCCCCCCCCTCTGGGGTAGGGGGCGCCGGGGATTTTTTCTCTCCTGACTTCATCCTTTTACTCCACAAGGCCTATTGCCTGCGTAAGCAAGGCTCAGGGGCAGGAGAGGCTGTCCCATCGGCCGAAGCCAAGCCCAAGAGGGCAAGCAATCCAGACCCAGACATTCCGCCTAAACGTCTCCGTTTGGGCGGTGAAGAACCTCTCGCGGCCCTCTCCCAGGGCACCCCAGAGGAAGATGGCTCTGACAAGGACTGGGACGAGGAGGAGGAGGAGCTGGAAGAAGGAGAGATCCCTGAAGAAGATCATTCCCGGATAATTAGAGTCTTTCGTCAGGAGGAGCTCCCGGCACTAATCAATGAGTCCCTAAAAGTCCTCAATGTGGCCTCAGACACGCCGCTAGAGGAGGAGGCGCTGGAGGACCCATTAATCCAGGCCATTAGGAGATCTCAGAAAGTTTTCCCTGTCCACAGAGTAGTGCGTCAGATGATCCAGGAAGAATGGGATCAACCTGAATCCAGCTTGAGGGGAGTGCGGTCCATGCCTATACCCACTTCCAGAGGCAGACAAGGAGCTGCTGAAGT
Organism: Ichthyophis bannanicus; assembly: GCA_033557465.1. Lineage (NCBI taxonomy): Eukaryota > Metazoa > Chordata > Amphibia > Gymnophiona > Ichthyophiidae > Ichthyophis > Ichthyophis bannanicus. The sequence goes on from CM066032.1 coordinate 650,178,301, forward strand.
CTCCCAGGGTGGATGCGTCGGTATCAGCGGTTACTAAGAAGACCACCATCCCAGTGGAGGGCAGCTCGGCCCTAAGAGATTCTCAAGACAGAAAACTAGATACCCTCCTGAAACAAGCCTTCGATGTGAGTGCCCTTGCCTTGCAGGCCTCGGTGTCAGGAGCCTGGGTGGCAAGAGCCTGTTCAAGGTGGTCACAACAGCTTCAGGCAGCAGAGGGGTCAACAGGCGAGGCTCAGACCAACTCTGCTAAGCTGGAATCAGGAGCAGCCTACCTGGCGGATAGTCAGTATGACCTCATCAGAAGCCTAGCCAAGAACATGGCCTCGGTGGTGGCGGCTAGGCGTTATCTGTGGCTACGGAATTGGGCAGCGGATGCCTCCTCCAAGGCACGTCTGAGCCGCCTTCCCTTTAAGGGGAAGCTGTTATTCGGAGAGGACTTGGAGAAGTTGGTTAAGGACCTGGGCGAGTCTAAGGGGGGCAGGCTTCCTGAAGATAGACCGAAGCAAGGACGACCCCTAGCCTCAGTGCGGAACCAGCCCAGGGACGCCTGTAGGTTCCGTCCAGCCAGGTCAAACCCCTTTCCCAGGGGCCGATTTCCCTCGAAGGGACAAGGTTTTAGAGGGTTTCGGGGAGCAGGCCGAGGCTTTGGGGCGGCCTCCTCCTTCTCCTCTCAGGGTAATAGAAAACAATGAGGTGACGGGGGTCCAGGGGGAAGAAACGTCGGTAGGCAGTCGCCTAAGGCGATTTCTCCCCGCCTGGTCCCGAGTCACGTCCGATCGTTGGGTCCTAGAGGTTATCAGAGACGGCTATGCTCTCGAATTTGCAAAACAAATACTCCCAGCCTTTGTCCAGTCTCCCTGTGGTTCTTCTGCAAAGAGGGCGGTGGTAGAGACAACTCTTTCCCGTCTAATAATGCTCGGGGCCGTGGTCCCACTACCACCAGACCAGTGCGGTTCTGGTCGGTACTCGATTTACTTCGTAGTGCCAAAGAAAGAAGGGGCCTTTCGCCCGATCCTAGATCTAAAACAGGTCAATCGCTGCCTCAGGGTTCCGCATTTCCGGATGGAGACCCTATGGTCAGTAATAGCAGCCGTAAGGGGCGGGGAGTTCTTAACATCCCTCGATCTGACAGAAGCCTACCTGCACATCCCGGTCAGGGCATCCCATCAACAGTTCCTGAGATTCGCAGTTCCAAGGGGCCACTTTCAATTCCAGGCCCTTCCCTTCGGCTTAGCTACGGCTCCAAGAACATTCACCAAAGTGATGGTGGTGGTAGCGGCCTTCCTACGGAAAGAGGGAATACTAGTACACCCCTACCTGGACGACTGGCTAATCCGGGCAAAGTCGGAGGAGGAAAGCCACTCCGGGACGACAAGAGTGATTCAAGTCTTAGAAGAATTGGGCTGGGTCATCAATCGAGCAAAGAGCAGGATGACTCCCTCCCAGGAACTCGAGTACCTCGGTGCAAGGTTCGATACCAACAAAGGAAGGGTGTTCCTGTCTCGATCAAGATCAAGAGAACTGAGACTCTTAGTCACACAGTTTCTGGCCAGACGAAACCCCACGGCGCGGCCTTATCTTCAGGTCCTGGGGACAATGGCAGCGGCGATAGAGGTGGTACCATGGGCCCGGGCCCACATGCGGCCTTTGCAGAGGGCCCTATTGCGTCGGTGGTCGCCCCAGCATCATTCCATGTCAAGGCAGTTACCTTGCGCTCCGCGGACCAAACAGGCTCTACGCTGGTGGCAGTGCCCAAGGAATCTGGATTGCGGGATGCCCCTCGAGCCTCCTCAGTGGTTATTATTGACGACGGTTGCCAGCCTGGGAGGCTGGGGAGCTCACTGTGAGGACCAGTTCATCCAGGGCAGCTGGACTCCGTTGGAAGCACAATGGCCCATCAACAGACTGGAATTGCGGGCCGTCGGGCTAGCGCTCAGGGCTCTCGAGACCTTAGTGCAAAAGAGAGCAATTCGCGTTCTCTCCGACAATGTCACCGCGGTGGCTTACATCAACCATCAGGGCGGCACCAGCAGCCCTGCCTTAGAAAAGGAGGCGGGCACTCTGTTCCAGTGGGCGGAAACTCGGTTGGAAGCCCTTTCTGCCCAGCACGTAGCAGGTACGGACAACGTCACGGCAGATTATCTCAGCAGGTGCAAGATAGACCACGGAGAGTGGGAACTGGAGCAGGAGACCTTCGACCAGATAGTAGCCCGTTGGGGACTCCCGGTCACGGATCTCATGGCGAGGTTCTCGTCCGCCAAGGTGGACCGATTCTTCAGCCACCGAAAGGAAAGAATGTCCGAAGGCCTCGATGCCTTGTCCCAGAAGTGGCCCTCGGAGGGTCTGCTCTATGTATTTCCTCCCTGGGTTCTGATCGGAAAAGTTCTCCAGCGCGTGGAGTCTCACCGGGGATTCGTAATCCTCATAGCTCCGGATTGGCCTCATCGCCCCTGGTATGAGGATCTGGTGAGGTTGACCGCCGACAAACCTTGGCGGCTACCGTGCAAGAGGGACCTTCTGAAGCAAGGCCCAGTTCGTATGCCTCACATGGATCGATTCTTGCTTACGGCCTGGCTATTGAAAGGGCGAGGCTCCTGAAGAGAGGTTACTCAGGAGCTGTTATCTCGACCCTGTTGAACGCTAAAAAGCGCTCGACCTGTCTCTCCTATGTTAGGACTTGGCGTATCTTCGAAGCGTGGTGTGCGGAGCACCGGCGGAAACCCCTTTCCGCCTCAGTCCCTGAGGTCCTCGAATTCTTACAGGAAGGATTTGACAAGGGTCTAGCGCACAGCTCTCTGCGGGTCCAGCTGGCGGCAATCGCATGCTATAGAGGTAAGGTCCGCGGCAAGTCCCTAGGGGCGCACGCGGACGTCTCCAGGTTCCTAACAGCGGTGAGACGCATGCGTCCTCACCGGAGGTCGGTCGTCTCCTCTTGGGATCTCAACCTAGTGCTTAACGCCCTGATCAGGGAACCCTTTGAGCCAATGAAGAGGGCCTCCTTAAAGGACCTAACCCTGAAGACAGTTTTCCTGGTCGCTATCTGCTCGGCAAGGCGCGTTTCCGAATTGCAAGCGTTGTCCTTTCAGCCCCCCTTCCTACTATTTCTCAAGGACAAGGTAGTTCTACGAACGGTCCCTTCCTTCTTGCCCAAGGTCATCTCTCCCTTCCATGTGAATCAGGCAGTTATCCTTCCGGTCCTCTCCGCCGAGGGGCCTGAAGGCAGGGATAGCAAACTGCGGCTCTTGGATGTCCGGAGGACCTTGAAACGCTACCTCTCCCGCACAGCCCCCTTCCGGAAGTCTGAGCGACTATTCGTTCAGTTTGGGGGTCCACACAAGGGAGAGGCGGCGGCCAAGGCCTCCATCTCCAGATGGATCAGAGAAGCGATCGCTTCCGCCTACATACTGAAGGGGAAGCATGTACCAGCGGGTCTCCGGGCGCACTCCACCCGAGCTCAGGCTACCTCCTGGGCAGAGTTCAGTCTAGTCCCTCCGCTAGATATCTGTAGGGCAGCGACTTGGTCTTCGCTGCATACCTTCATCAAGCACTACAGGCTGGACATCCAGAGTGCGGCGGACGCTCGGTTTGGGCTGGCTGTCCTTCAGTCCGGTATGCCGGATCCCACCCAGGAATGAACTGCTCTTTTACATCCCAGAAGTAAAGGGACTGGACTGGAGTGACGATAAGGAAGAGGTAATTAGATCTTACCTGCTAATTAGTGTTCCTGAAGGAACGACAGTCCAGTCCCTGATCCCACCCGGTTAGGACCTATCAGCCAGAAGGAAGCTTTGGGCCGAGTGTGGGGCCAGTTCGGGGTGAAGGGCGGGGAGAGAAAAATCGGATTCGGCAGCCTCAGACATACCCTCCCTCCGTCTCCATTTCTCCCCTCATGCTCTCTATTGTCTATATGAAAAAAGAAAAAAAAAATTTTATGCATTGTTGGACTGTGTTATGTTCTATAGTTTGTTTGTGGTGTTATATAAGTTATTAATGGAATTACTTCTGGTCTGCTTTTTCATTCGATTACTGGAGTTGGTGGGTGATCCCAGTGGTATTTATACCGCCCCACCTCCAAAAAGGTTGGGCTCAGCCTCCAAGCTGCTGGAAGGGTTGCGCAACCCAGAAGTAAAGGGACTGGACTGTCGTTCCTTCAGGAACACTAATTAGCAGGTAAGATCTAGTTACCTCTTAGAGGCCCCATTTTTGGATAGGCTGAATATATTTATAGATGGGTTCTTCCAGAGAAAAGAGAGTGAACATAATCATTATAGTACAATATGGGAGGCCTTCAAGGCCATCCTATGTGGCGAGGTTATCAGTTTCTCCTCGTGACTTTGCAAGATGCAGACGGAAAGAGTCAAAAGATTGGAAGAGGAGAGAGCTCATTTGGAGGCGGTTCATGTTAGGTCGAATTGTAGTGTTACATTTCAACAGCTGTCTCGACTACATTCTGAGTTTAATAGAACTTTGATGCGGCAAGCTGAACAGGAGCTATTTGTGTAACGGACAGGCTATTATGCGGGCACAGATAAGTCAGGCCGACTGCTTGTGCAGCTTTTAAAAGTCCAAAGAAAGAAGCATTTTATTACATCTAGTCAGTCTGCGGGTTCCCACCTTATTACAAAATCTGAGGACATCTCTAAGGCCTTTGCCTCTTTCTACAAGAAACTGTTTTCTACTGCTAGTACAATAATGTTGATCTGTGGGAAGCATTTCTGGCAATGGAGGATCATCCTAAGTTTTCTGTACAAATGAGAGACAGGTTGGAGAGATTCTGTCAGCTATCAATGATCTGCCCAACAATAAGGTTCCAAGCCCTGATGGTTTCACTGTAGAGTTTTACCAACAATTAGTTCTGATTCTAGCTCCAAAGCTGCTGCAGTTATACCAAAGTCTGCATGCACAGCCATAGTTCTCTTCCAATTTTGCAGAAGCTAAAGTTGTGCTTTTTGCTAAACCAGATTGTGACCCTACTTTGGTGGGAAATTATCAGCCCATCTCTCTTTTGAATGTGGACTATAAGATACTGGCTAAAGTACTGGCTACTCGACTCAGTCATGTCATGTCATCCATTTGCTGATAGGAGAGAAGCATACCAGTTTTATTAAAGGTAGGTTCATAGGTGATAATGTTTGTTTTTTTCATAATTTACTAATGCTGTTGTAACGTGATCATTGCCCTGCAGTAGCTGTCTTCCTAGATGCAGAAAAAGCCTTTATTTCCCAGAATATGTCACAGGTTTTTTTTACAACAGAGCGACCTATCTAATAAATTTACATGGTAGACCACGCTCCTCGAACCACATATAAATACTCACCCCTGCGCCCTCCTCCCGGGGCCCTCTACTCTATGCCCAACACTTGCAAGCAGGCCCTCCAATCATCAGACTGGTATTTACTTGGACTATACTCGCAAATAATATACCAAATAGCATACCATACAAATTTCAGTTACAATGCAAATTAAGCATTATTCAAAGAACAACCATGTGTCAGCAGCTCCCCACTGATTTCTTGGGTAAAGTACAGAATTTCAGGGAATTTGTAAACAAAGAAATCAGCACATACATAGTGACAGTGGACTTCATAATCAAAATTGACGAGGTTCCCTTAACCTTCAACATCCCATTAGGGAGAACGGTCAGTCAAAAGAGGGTTAGAACAATAAATATTAGAACCACTAGACAAGAAAAGACACACTCTACAGTGATGCCGGCCTGCTGTGCAAGTGGAAAGAAGCTGCCACCTATGATTATATTCAAAAGGAAGACAATGCCACGTGAAACTCTACTGAATGATAAAGGATGGATGGATGAAAGCGTGATGTTGAAATGGCTGCAGCCCTGCTTTAGTAAGCAGTCGGACGGATTTTTCAAGAGAGAAAGTGCTACTTGTCATGGATAGCATGAGAGCCCATTCCACTGAAGACACAAAGAAGAAAATAAAATCTTTGAACACTGTCCTGGTTATTATACCTGTTGATATGACAAAAATGCTTCAGCTGCTTGACATTTCTTTCAACAGAAGGTTCAAAGCTGTGTTGCGTCACCTATGGGAAAACTGGATGTGCAACAGAGATCACAGTTTCACGTCTACCGGCTGTTATGTGCCACACCACTTTTGCAGAAGTCACCAGTTGGGTTATGACAGTATGGTGGGGGGGATGAGTGATAAAATAATTAATAAATCTGGTTTTGGAAGGCTGAGATATTAAAGAGCCCTGATTTAATTGTGAAGATGAAGATGATGAAGACAAAGAAGATGACAATAATTAACATGAACTGGCACCTGAAATTGTAGAACTAGTTCACAGTTACACTGAAGATGAGGACTTCAACAGCTTTCCTGAAAGTGATACAGAACCAATCTGATGTGGAATGAGCTGCTATGTTTTATACTTTATTCAAAAGTGTTATTGTAAAGTGAAAGTGAAACAGAATAAATCGGGTTTTAAAAAAACAGCAGTGTTGAGCTTTATTTTTAGTACCAGTGACTTATATAGCAGGGCGACTTATACTATGATTTTACAGGTAAAATCTCCAATTTTGTCATCTGTGACTTATATACAGGAAGGACTTATAATCTGGGAAATACAATAGCCTTAAAATGGACCTGCACCTTAATGTAAAGAAGACAAAGATCCTGAGAACTGACACAATCAATAAGTTCATCATTGATGGAGAAGAAAATGAAATAGTTGACAATTTTAACCTACTTGGATTAGCTATCCATAAAGAAACAACAAGCAAGCTATCAATAAAGAAACAACAAAAAATCAGATGATGCATTGCTTTTGGCAGAATGGCTATGAAAGACCTAGACAAGATTCTCAAGAGCAGAGATTTCTCTCTCCATAACAAAGATTCAACTTGTCCAAGCCATGGTATTTTTAATAACATCTTATGGATGTGAAAGTTGGACAGTGAAAAAGATAGATAGGAAGGAAATTGATGCCTTTGAATTATGGTGCTGGTGAAAAATACTGCGTATACTATGGACTGCCTAAAGAACAAATCTGTCAATACTAGAGGAGATGAAACCAAGCTTTTTTTTTAGAAATCAGATGAGAAGACTTTGACTTACATACTTTGGACACATCATGCGAAGAGAAAGATTGTTAGAGAAAGACGACATGCTTGGCATGGCAAGGTAGAAGGTCAACATAAATGAGGAAGGCCGGCAATGAGATGGATCGATACAATAATAGCAGCTATGGGTGCCACTCTATCAACAATGAGCCGCCTGATTGAAGACCAAACAGAGTTTAGGACAACTATCCAGATGATCCCCATGAGTCGACACCGACTCGACAGCACTTAACAACAACATTCATGATAGGGAATAGAAAGGGAGGGCTCTTTGAAAGATACCATTCCATGATTGCTATGTTGCTATGAATCAGTTTTAGTTTTCTGCCCACAAAAATGCATTGAAGCATCATTTTTGTGGGGGAAGAGGGCCTTCATTTCTTTTCTATCCCCTACAATAAGTAGAAAGTTCAGTTATTATAGCACAGAAGCTTCTCCCAATTCACCACCTCCCTTTCTGTAACTAGAGCAACATTCCCGTGGTCCACTCCCACAACCTTCATATTGACTGGATTAATCTATAACTAAACTGACCATTTCAGTATTCCTTCCTCCAGTGCCTTCCTATTGGCTGGATCCTACAAGTCTCAATTAAAGTAAGAAGATGTATAGCTGTGCTTCCCAAACCTTTTTTCCAATGTGACCCCCCATTTTAGCAGTTGAAAATTCACATGACCTCAGATGGTAACCAAAGCATATTGTAACTCAAATATAAGCAGCACATTCATTGTAACATACATAGTAACATAGTATATGATGGCAGATAAAGACCAGCATGGTCCATCTAGTCTGCCCAGCAAGGTGGCAAGAGTTGGTGCACTTGCCGCTCCGTGCAGGTCACCTCTCCCCATGCCTTTATTTAGGGGTGTACCCACTGCTCCGTGTAGGTCACCCCTATTGTGTTTCTTAAAGATTCAGTAAGACAGAAATACATAAATCTCTGCTTTTAAAAAGTAATGATTTGATATGCTCACAATGCCAGACACACTTGAGCTTGCAAGTTGAAGCTCAGTTTCTCAAGCTCCTGCAGCACTGTCTCTGAGCCATCTGACCAGCCTTTCTCTTTTAAGGTGGAGGTTGTGGGTAGATGGGCTGAGAAGGTGTCTACAAGTATGTAGTTGGGGTCAATCTGTGTGTGACTGAGTAGATCTGAGTATGTAGATAATTGTGAATACATGTTGTTGTTGTTAAGTGCCGTCGAGTCGGAGTCGACTCATGGCGACCCTCTGGATAGCTATCCTAAATTGTGTTCGGTCTTCAGTCAGGCGGCTCATTGTTGACAGACTGGTACCCGTAGCTGCTGTTATTGTATCGATCCATCTCATTGCTGGCCTTCCTCTTTTGCGTTGACCTTCTATCTTGCCAAGCATGATGTCTTTCTCTAATGATCTCTCTCTTCGCATGATGTGTCCAAAATATGAAAGTCGAAGTCTTGTCATCTGAGCTTCTAAAGAAAGCTTAGGTTTGATCTTCTCTAGTACCGATTGGTTTGTCCTTCGGGCAGTCCATGGTATACACAGTATTCGCTGCCAGCACCATAATTCAAAGGCATCTATTTTCTTCCTGTCTGTTTTTTTCACTGTCCAGCTTTCACATCCATATGATGTTATTGAAAATACCATGGCTTGAACAAGTTGAATCTTTGTATGGAGAGAGACATCTCTGCTCTTGAGAATCTTATCTAGATCTTTCATAGCCATTCTGCCAAGAGCAATGCGTCGTCTGATTTCTTGACTGCTTGTTGCTTCTTTATTGATAGTTGATCCAAATAGGTTAAAGTTGTTCACAATTTCAATTTTTTCTCCTTCAACAATGAACCTGTTGATTATGCCAGTTGTCATGATCTTTGTCTTCTTTACATTAAGGTGCAGGCCCATTTTGAGACTATTTTCTTTGATTGTGAGAAGCAAATGTTTCATATCATCTTCACTTTCAACCAGTAATGTAGTATCATCAGCATAGCGAAGGTTGTTGATGAGTCTTCCACCAATCTTCACACCTCTGTTGTCTTCATACAATCCTGCTTCGCTGATGATTTGTTCTGCATATTAAACAGGTAGGGGGAAAGTATGCAGCCTTGTCTTACACCTTTGCTTATTTTAAACCATTCTGTTTCTCCTTGTTCCGTTCGAACTATTGCTTCTTGATCAATGTACAGATTGCGCAAGAGAACGATCAGGTGTTCTGGTATACCCATGCTTCTTAATGTGGCCCAGAGTTTCTCATGATTTATACAGTCAAAAGCCTTGCTATAGTTGATAAAGCACAAATAGATATCCTTTTGGTATTCTTTAGTCTTTTCAAGGATCCATCTCACATCCGCAATGATGTCTCTCGTTCCTCGCCCTTTCCTGAACCCTGCTTGCACTTCAGGTAGTTCTTGTTCCAGGTATGGTTGTAGTCTCTTTTGAATCATCTTCAGTAGAATCTTGCTGGCATGTGGGATCAGAGCGATTGTGCGATAATTTCCACAGTCAGTTGGATCACCTTTCTTTAGTATTGGTATAAACACAGATCTTTTCCAGTCAGTTGGCCATGATGTTGTCTTCCATATTTCTTGGCAGAGCCTTGTAAGTATGGTAACAGCTGCATCAGATTGCTGCAATACTTCTATGGGAATACTATCAATGTCTGGTGCTTTGTTCTTTGATAAGGCTTTCAATGCTGCTTCAACTTCTTCTTTCATCACCAACGTTTCCCGATCATAAGGTACAGGTTGAAACGGCTGTTGGTCCACTTGATCTTTATCATATAAAAGCTCTGTATATTCCTTTCACCTTTTCTTGATCTTCTCAGCATCATTCAACATAGAACCTTGAGCATCTTGTAACATTCCAATTCGAGGCTGGAACTTTTTCTTTAACTCTCGTAGCTGTAGGAAAGCCAATCTTGTTCTTCCTCTAATAGTTTCTGCTTCTATTTTCTTGCAAGTGTCATTGTAGTACTTTTCTTTGTCCTGTCTTGCTGCACGTTGGAAATCTCTGTTGAGTTCTGTGATTGTCTTTCTTTCTCCTCTGGCTTTAGCTTCTCTGCGTTTCTGGGCAATTTTCTGAGTTTCTTCTGTTATCCATTTTGTCCGTTTTTGCTTTTTCACCTTTTGTAGAGACTTCTCGCTTTCTTCCAACACAACCTTCTTGATGTCATCCCATAACTCTTCCGGAGCTCTGTCATTTGTATCTAAAGCAGCAAATCGATTTTGCAGGCAGTCTTTAAATTCCAGTGGTATATTCTCAAGGTCATATTTTGCTGCATTCATGAGTGGTTTGCTCTTTTTCAATTTTAGCTTGAGTTTGCATACTAGTAGTTGATGATCTGTATCACAGTCAGCTCCAGGTTTTGTCTTTGTTGATGTTACAGAGCTTTTCCATCGTTGATGTCCACAGATGTAGTCAATTTGATTTTTATACAATCCATTGGGTGAAGTCCATGTGTACAGTCGCCGCTTGTGTTGCTGGAAGAAGGTGTTTGAGATGAATAGATCATTGGTCTTGCAGAATTCTATCAGTCTTTCTCCAGCTTCATTTCTGTTGCCAAGTCCATATTTTCCAACTACTTTGCCTTCTTCTTTGTTGCCAACTTTTGCGTTCCAGTCACCCATGACTATCAGGATATCCTGTTTGCATGTTCTGTCAATTTCAGCTCGTACTTGTTCATAGAACTCTTCAATTTCATTCTCTTCTGCAGCTGTTGTTGGGGTATATACTTGAATTATAGTTGTGTTGATAGGCAATCCTCATAGACGAATAGAGATTAAGCGTTCGCTGACTGCATTGTATTTCATTACAGTTCTTGCAAGTTTCTTCTTTATTATAAATGCAACACCATTTCTTCTTTGTCTTTCATTTCCAGCATAGTAGACCATGTGATCATCTGATGCAAAGTGCCCGATGCCAGTCCATTTCAGTTCACTGACACCCAACAGATCAAGTTGTACACGTTCCATTTCATTCTTGACCACCTCCAACTTCCCTTGGTTCATGCTTCATACGTTCCATGTTCCAATATGTAAGACATCTTTACAGCTTCTGACTCTCATTTCATGCGCAGCTACATCAGCAGTCGGACTTCCCGAGGGCTTTCATCCAACCACATCATAAATTCTGGCTTTACTCTGAAAAGTCTTCAGCTCTTCTTCAGTAGCTAGTTGAGTGCCTTCCGACCTGGGAGTCTCATCTGCCAGCACCATAGCACAATTTGTTTTGTTGTAACTATCCATTGGGTTTTCATGGCAAGATACAGAAGTAGATTGCCGGGCCTTTCTTCAGCGCAGTTTAAGTTTGGTGTTGTTGCTGTTGTCACAAAAATGTGATCCTCTGCCGTCAACACTATCCCATTCTGCTGCTGCCCAGATGGGTAGTTTGTCTTGGTCTGGCACCTCAGCTGAGACCTGTCCATCTTGGGAGACCCTGCCAGTAGTTAAACTACCGATAGTTTAGCTCTCAGCATCACTGATGCACGCAAGCCCTCACAGCACGACAAGCTGCAAACCAAGTGAATACATAAGTAGTGAGTATCTATATGGACAGGCCTGACCCAACCACTCAATAAACTAGGCAGTCACCTAGGGTGGCAACTTCTGGGAGGCAACAAAAAGCAGGGCATTCAAAGCTAAATAGTAGATTTTGACAGCCAGAGGGGGTGTAAAGCTTGAGGTTCACCCAGGGTACCAACACCTTGGACCAAATCTAGGGTCGGCCCTGTGTGTTGTATGTTACAGAGGGTGGATGATGTCTTCAAGTATATAGTTGGGATCTCTGTGGGTATGTGAGTGAGTGGATTTAGGTGAGTGGGTGGATTGAGTAAGTGCATGAGTAGTAAGTGATTGGATACAGTCGGAGCTATTCGTGCTGACTCCTGCCCCCAACTAACTTCCCCGCTTGTTGTTCTGGGAAGTTAGACAGGGACGGGGAATGGGTGGTATGGGGGCGGAGTCTGGGAAGGCAATGGGCGGTCGCTGGCCCTGGATGTACAGGGCTGTTTCATATGTCGGCCCTGTACATCCAAGGCCAGCGACATGTGCGGGGAAGTTATTCTACCTCCGAGGTGGAATAACTTCCCTGGACGGTTTTTCTTGCTGTGTCCGGGGTGTGGATGGGGCAGAGTGGGACCAGGGGACATTCCCTGCAGCCTGACCCTGGCCTTAGGAGACCAGATCGGGGGGGGGAGGGCTGCAGGGAATAGGCAGTTTTTGCCGGTGGCCAACATCGCCGCTTTTAAATGGAGCCGTGGTGCCATGGTAACCGGATGCCGTGGCGCCACGGCTCCATTTAAAAATCCTGACTGAGTTAGCCGGGCTTTTCATGTACGTGCAGGCCAGACTAAATCGTAGTCCTGGCCTGCATGTACATGATTGTTCACGATTCTGATCCCACAGGGCTAGACGTGCCCCGTGGGATCAGAATCGCATCCCCTCTGTTTGTCCTGTTCAGGCCGGATGCACAGAGGGGATCTACGTGCGGGACGGAATTGGGCCCAGTGTGCTTGGGTGTAAAAAGTGAGTCGCCCCTTTCCTCCCTACTTTCTCTGATTATCACTACAACCATTGACCAAACTGGAGGAGGATATTGTCTGTGGCATCCTTGTTTTCCTGCCAGCTGTACTGTTCACTCGTGCTTCTCTTTTCCCTTCCTCCCCTCTCGCATGCACTTTTTTCTTCTGCTTCCCTCTCTATCTTTTCTCTTTCTCTTCCTTTGCATTCCTTCCAGTCCCCCACCCCCAAGCTCACATCAACCCAGTCTCAACTACTCCCACAGCTCATCCTCCCCATATTCTCTTCTACAGGCTCATTTTTTCTGTCTCATTCCTCCCTCCCGCCCCAGACTTCCTTCTCCAGACTTATCCCCTCCCTCCTCCCACCAAACTGGCTCATTACTCACTCATCACTATCCTGATATTCCTTTTTTCTTACACCTCATTCTGTTCCCTCCTGCATGCTCATATCCTCATTTCCATCCCTACCCACATGCCCGCCCCTCCACGTGCTCCTCCCCCTCTGTAGACAACCATTTTTCCACTTCCTTTTCTCATTCTTCCTTCTCTCTCACTTACTGGGCTTATCATGTCACTTATCCATTCCATTCCACCCCCCTTCCTAAGAGTGACATCATATCCCCTTCATTCTCTTTTCCCAGCAGGGTCACCTCTGTCTCTTTCAGCTCCCCGTCATCTTCTCTACCAGGCTTCTTTTCAATACCAGCAAGAGGAGGAAGAGAATAGGGGTGTTTGGGACCATCTGCTGCTCCTGTTGGTCAAAAGTGATCATTGGGAGGGGAGAGGGGGAAGGAAGAAAAGAAGACCCAGGATGGCAATCGACGGAAGAGGAGGCCTCTGATTTATTTATTTAGAGCACTTGATATACCGCTGGAGAGCCAAGGCCATCACAGCGGTTTTTAAAACATTAAAAAAAAAAGTTGAGGGGAGAGGATGAAAAAGAAATAAAGAGAAGGGAAATTACAATTCATATACAGGGAGAGAAGCTGAGAGGCCAAAGGAAAAAAGAGCAGGCAATTCTCAGGGGAAAAAGTTAAGGAGCAGGGCAATGTGGAAAAGCTTGCAAAACAACAAGGTTTTGAGATTCTTCTTAAAGGTGGGGAGGGAAGGGTCAGTGCAAAGTGAAAGGGGAAGGACATTTCAAAGGGAGGGATCAACATAGGAAAAGGAAGAGTTTCTGGAGATGACGAGGTGGAGGGTTGAGGGTGAAGGCAGAGACAGAGGGCGGCATTGAAAGAGTGAAAAGAATGGGAAGGAACATAGGGAGAAATAAGGGTGGCTAGGTATGATGGACAATGATAAGAAGTTTGAAGTGGATAGAGAAAGGAATAGGAAGCCAGTTAAGAGCAAAGAAAATTGAGGAAACATGATTGTAACAGTGAACATGAAAGATTAGTCTAGCTACAATGGACTGGATCAGTTGTAGGCGGCAAACGCAGAATTGAGGTAACCTGAGAGAAAGAGAGAATTGCAATAATCAATGTGCAGGATAACAAGGTCAGTAACAAGCTGAGTAAATTGTGTAGTGGACAAAACAGAGCGGTCCGAGCATAAGTGGTGAAGAGCAAAAAAAGCTGATTTGGATAAGGAATCGAGGTGGGATTTAAAGGAGAGAGATGAATAAAGTGTGACACTTAAAGTCTTTATAGAGTCGTGAAAACGAAGGGGAGAAGAGGAGATGGTAAGAGAGGGAAGCACAGAGGCTGCTAGGGAAGGGAAGGCAATAGCCTCACATTTGGAGATGTTTAAAAGAAGACGATTGAGCCATTGGTGTACAGATTGTAAGCAGGTCTGGAGGGGGGAGACTTTGGACAAAGAAGAAGGAACAGTGTAAAGAATCTGACTGTCATCAGCATATAGGAAAGATGTACATGCAAGAGATTAGACTAACAGAGGAAGAAGATATTAAATAGAGTGGACACCAGAAGGAAACCTTGAGGGACCCCTGAGAGAAGGGGAAAGGAGGCAGAGAATCTAGAATTGGAGAACATTTGGAAGGTGTGATCCGAAAGATAAAAAGAAAACCAATTGAAAACCGAACTCCGGATCCCGATAGAGTAGAAGCATTGGAGAAGAGAATGATTGACCTGGTCAAAGGCAGAAGAAAGATCCAATAAAACAAGAATAACAGAATTATCCGTGGTCAAGGGAATTCAAGATTCTGTCGAGTGACCTGAGCAGAAGCCAGCCTGCTGTGGGTGCAGGACCAAAGACTTTTCCAGAAAAGAAGAGAGTAAAGAGGGAATGATGCATTCCAAGAGCTTAGAAAGGAAAGCAAGATTGGTGCTTGAATGGAAATTAGAAAGGGAGGCACTATCAAGAGGGTTTCTTGAGGAGAGGCCGAATGACAGAATGTTTCCAGGGGGAGAGGCACATAGCCTTCAGTAAGGCTGTTGTGTAGCAGAGGAAGAATAGAAACAGACATGATGGCAGAAAAAGACCACTATCTAGTACTAGGAGAAAGTGAAGGAGGCAGTCTTGAGATCCAGCTGGGCAGGCCAGGAATCCAAGGGAGAAGAGGAGGGGTGAACTGATTTTGAAAGCAATTTCCAAAAAAAGGAGGAGAGAGAGCGAGGAGGAGGACTAGGGAGAAGAGTAAGAACAAGTAGAGACAGGAGTATTGTGGCAAACAGAAGCACAAAGAGAAGAGGTCCTGTTGAACAAAAAAGAAAGCATAGGCATTTGGGGAGGGGGAAGCAGCTGGAGCAGAAAGACTGGTGAAGGGAGGGCAAAGGAGTACAGGAGGTGGAAAAGCTTCTGGGGTTTATTAGCAGAGAAAGAGATACATTCTTGGATGAAGGTGGAACAGGCCAAGTGATGGGTCTGTAAGAAAAAGCAGCCTTCCTCCAACGGGCAAGATCATGGTGGTGATTGGCACCATAGATAAGGGAAATAAGGCCTGGCTAGAGGCAGTAAATGGAAGCAATGTCCCCGTGAAGCTCTGCAGGAATATTGCACAGGAGGCCCAAGAACTAGATGAAATAAATGACTGCTTCTTGGAGCAGCTGGTTCATGAACCGAACAGAGGGGAAGCCATTTTGGACCTAGTCCTTAGTGGAACACCAGATCTAGTGCAAGAGATAAGGGTGTTGGGGCCACTTGGCAATAGTGATCATAGCATGATCGCGTTTGATTTAATTAATGGATGAGGGGATGGTAAGGAAATCCACAGTACTACCTTTTAACTTTTTAAAGGGAGACTATGATAAAATGAGGAAAATAGTTAAGAAAAAACTAAAAGGAACAGTTGCAAAGGTTAAAGACTTACATCAAGCTTGGGTGTTATTTAAAAATACTATCTTGGAAGCCCAAACCAGCTGTATTCCACGCTTTAAGAAAAGTGGAAAGAAGTCCAAAAAACTGCCGGCATGGTTTAAAGGTGAGGTCAGAGAGGCTGTTGCCAAAAAAGCATCTTTCAGGAAATGGAAAAAAGAGCCAAATGATGAAAACTGGAAACAGCAAAAGCACTGGCAAATTAAATGCAAGGCATTGATAAGGCAGGCAAAGAGAGAATTTGAGAAGAAACTTGCTGTGGAAGCAAAATTCATAATAAAGACTTTTTCAAGTACATTCATAGCAAAAACCCTGTGAGAGAGTCAGTTGGACCATTAGATGATAGAGAGGTAAAAGGGGCACTAAGAGGGGCAAGGCCATAGCGGAGAGACTGAATGAATTCTTTGCTTCGGTCTTTACTGAGGAAGATGTAGGGATGTTACCCATGACTGAAGTGGTATTTAAAGGTGATATTGCAGAAGAATTGAAAGAAATATCGATATTCTGGGAAGATGTATTACAACTATTTGATAAACTGAAGAATAGTAAATCACCTGGACCTGGTATACATCCAGATGTGTTGAAAGAACTGAAATATAAGATTGCATTTCTGCTATTAGTAATCTGTGAAGTGTCATTAAAATCATCTGCAATACCTGAAGATTGGAGGGTGGCCAATGTAACATCAATTTTTAAAAAGGGTTCCAGGGATGATCCGGGAAACTAAAGATCGGTGAGCCTGACGTCAGTACTGGGAAAAATGGTAGAAACCATCATAAAGAACAAAATTACTGAACATGTAGATAGTCATGGCTTAATGGGAGACAGCTAACATGGCTTTAGACAAGGAAAATCTTGTCTTACTAATCTGTTATGTTTTTTTGAAGGTCTGAATAAACAGGTAGACAAAGGTGAGACGGTTGATATAGTGTATCTGGACTTTCAGAAAGCCTTTGACAAGGTCCCTCATCAGAGACTTTTGGCAAAATTAAAAAGTCATGGGATAGGAGGCAGTGTACTATTGTGGATCAGGAACTGGTTAAAAGATAGAAAGCAGAGGGTAGAGCTAAATGGTCAATTTTCTCAATGGAGAAAGGTGAATAGTGGAGTACCCCATGGATCTGTGCTGGGTCCGCTGCTTTTTGACATATTCATAAATGACCTGGAAAAGGGAATAACGAGTGAGGTTATCAAATTTGCAGATGATACAAAACTATTCAAAGTTGCTAAAACCCATGAGGACTGTGGAAAATTGCAAGAGGATCTTGATAAATTGGAATACTGTGCATCCAAATGGCAGATGACATTTAATATGGACAAGTGCAAAGTTATGCACCTAGGAGAGAACAACCCAAACTATGGTTACATGAATCAAGGTTCCAGATTAGGAACCACCACCCAGGAAAAAGATTTAGGCGTCATCGTGGATAACATGTTAAAACCCTCCGCCCAGTGTGCAGCGGCGGCCAAGAGAGAAAATAGAATGCTAGGTATCGTAAGGAAAGGAATGGAAATTAAAACGGATATTATAATGCCTCTATATCATTCCATGGTGCGATCTCACCTTGAATATTGTGTGCGATTCTGGTCGCCGTATCTTAAAAAGGATATAGCGTTATTAGAAAAGGTACAGAGAAGAGCCACCAAAATGGTAAAGGGGAGGGAAGGATACCACTATGAAGAGAGGCTAAAAAGGTTAGGGCTCTTCAACCTGGAAAAGAGATGGCTGAGGGGAGATATGATAGAGGTCTATAAATTAATGAATGGAGTAGAATGGGTAAACGTAGATCGATTGTTTACGTCATCAGAATATAGAAAGACTAGGGGACATGAAATGAAGCTACAGGTTAAACTATTTAAGACAAATAAGAGAACGTATTTTTTCACTCAACGTGTAATCAAACTCTGGAATTTCTTAACGGAGGTTGTAGTAAAAACCGTTAGTGTAACTGGGTTTAAAAAAGGTTTGGACAAGTTCCTGGAGCAAAGGTCCATAAACTAGGGACCCAGGATATCACTGCTTGACCCAATACAAGCATTGTGGAACCTATGTCTTTTGGGGAAACTGCTAGGTACTTATGACTTAGATTGGCCACTGTTGGAAATAGGATACTGGGCTTTATGGACCTTGTTCTGACACAGTATGGCATATCTTATGTTCTTATGTTTATTTATTTAAAACATTTATTGAAGGCCAAGTGCTAGAGAATCTAGGCGGTTTACAAAAAGGCATAAAAATACATAACAGTACCAATCACCCCTTTCTCCCCCCCCCCCACCCCCACCATCAAATTACCCTTCCTACCCTACCAAGTAGCACATAATGCTACCATCTGCCATCACTGCTAGAAATACTTGGTGGTGATGGGCACCATAGGTGAAGGAGAAAAAAGCCTAAATAGCAGCAGTGAAGGGTGGGGGGGGGGGGGGGAGGAAGAGAAGGCCCAGAATGGCAACAACAGTTGGTAGCAGAAGATGCTCGGGATTGCGGTAATGACTGGCCCTAAAACTGAGCACAGTAAGTTCTAACTGGTGTCTGGGGAGGCCTGAGATCGCAGCAGTGATTGGAATCATATGTGTGAGTGATAAGGCTAATTAGCAACAGCGATTGCTAAGAGGGGAGGCCAGGGCTGGCGATGATTGGCTGATGAGGTGAGCGAGTAGGTCGGGCTGGCAGTAGTGAGCCACATTTACTGTTTCATCTAGCAGTTATTAGGATAAAACTAATAGCTGCTAGTTAACAGCAAGAATGCTAGAGGGACAGAAGGCAATTGGTACTGTGCCCTGCATTCTCCACACATGTGTCAATTAGAAAAGCAAAGGTTCAAGAGCTTCCCCCCCTCCTGCCATGTGCAGATATGCTCGCAGTTCCAATTGAGGATTTTGTGACCACTCTGGGGTTATGATGCACAGTTTGGGAACCACTGATGTAGAATGTGAGAAATAAAGAGATTATCATTTTAGGCAAGATTTGGGAGACAGAGCTGACATTTCATTGGGGGTCTGAGAAAAGGGAGAGATGAGGGGGAAGCAGGGCTGGCCTGTCCACTAGGTGAGCTAGATGGCCACCTAGGGTGTCTGGCCGGCCCAGGTGACTGGCAGCAGCACACATGGGTGGCCGTGCCATTCCCTAGCTGCCGTCGATCCCGTTTGGGGGGAAGGTAGTTTGAGGCCGTATTTCCAAAAACGGCCGCAAAATGTCACCGCTTTTGGAAACACTACAACTGCCCGCCTCCCCCTCCTGAGACGGAATAGGCAGCAACTAGGGGGGGGGGGGAGTGGCAGTGGTGGCAGTGGCAGCAGCTGAGTGGGTGGCAGAAACCCTTGGACCAGCTCTGCGGGAAAGGAGAGGATTATGAATAAGACTGGAGAAGCTATGGTTCGATCTGCATAGATGGGTGTAAGAGTTGCCTTGGAGAGCCAGGGTTGGGATTGAAATCCCCAGCCAAAGAAGAGAAGGGGGAGATATGATGAGGTGCTCTCAGAGAGAATGGACATGGCTTAATGAGAGGAAGAAAAGTTTGCAGCTCAATAGCAGACGACAGGGTAGAAGAAAAGAATAGTTGGAAAAATATAGAAAGTAGAGAACTGGTGTTGTCGCCTTGAGATTTGTAATGGTTTGATGTAGGCAATAAGACCACCAGGCCAGATGAAGTGTTGCTTTCCTTTCTGCAATGGTGAGCTTGGGTGAGCTTGGCCTATGTAGGCTAGTGGACATGCTTGGGCTATGAGGGCTGAGATTTCAGACAGTAAACCAAGTATGGGGTGGAAGAGAGTCTGTGTGATGGGTAGGAGGTTAACTAAAAAACAGCAGTAGACATTGTGGATGGGGCTGAAGCAGTTCTTGTAACATATAATCATTATATATAATATATATGTATGGAGAAAAAAGGAAAATACTTTATTTATTACTACTAGTCAACAGTTTAATGCAAATCAATGTGTGTCCTTGAGTCAATGCTGACTCTGGGTTTTCTTGGCAGTGTGAGCAGAAATAGATTGGCAGGCCTTTCTTTCAAGACAATGGAGGGTTAAGTGACTTGCCCTTGATGTACCAGATCTCTTGGGATTTAAGCTGTTGCTGTAACCACTAGGCTACTCCTCCACTCAGGGAATCTGTAATCAGAAGATACTGTGTTCAAAGGGAAAGATGTTTTAAGGATAGATGAGCAAAAGGTGTGAGTTGCCCAAAGGAGTCCCTATTTTAATTTTATTAATTTTATGGCTGTGTATCATGATTATGTTTTTGATTGCTAAAGAGCATGCGAGGCCCAAATTAGACATCTGAGTTACTGGCATAGTATTGCTTTCTACCACAAGACACGGGATTTTTCTGAGTCTTAGCGAGGCATTTGGTACAGAATTTGTGAAACCACTGATAAGGAGTTCTGCCAGCTGGAAGAGACACAGAAGGAGAACATAACTTGTCTTTTCTTGAACAAAGTACTTTGCACTCCATAAAAGCCTTTTAAACAAGCTTTATTTTTGTTTTATGTAGAGACTTAAGGGTGTAATGCGAGCCTGTCATTCCGATGACGATGTCTGGATCATAACTATAGTTTTAAAAAACGTACACTACAGTAAAGCTGGCTAGCTAAAGCAAATACAAGGCGTGGGGACGTTTTAGCAAGGATGAAGTGATTTCACCACCTTGTTAATGAGTGTCTTTAAACTTTTTTTTTTCTAAGGCAGTAGCTTCAGCTTTTAAGTTCAAAGCAATTTTGAAAGAGACAAGGGGAGTTACTCTAGGAAAGTGTATACTTAGTCTTGGCAGTGCTTGGTATTCTGGTGGCATTAGAGTGTCAGAGCTGGGGCACTGTCAAGACAATCATGCATTGCTTGGTACCGCTTGGAAATCTTTTGGTCTGGTAAGCTCGAAAATAACTATTGAGGCTAAGACAATATTGGTTGCCATGGCTCTTTCCAGGATTTCCAGAGGTTTAGATTCAAGGATATCGGGTGCCCTAGGTGAATGTTCAGCCTCACACCCCTTCTTCCCCCGAGATTTTGATAATTAAACTCAACGATCCTGATCATTCGAACACCACCCCTCCCACAACAATCCTGTAAAAGTGCTGAAGGTAGACATCATAGGCTCGATATTCCAAGGAATTTACATGATTTTCAGAATATCTGGATCTAGATTCTATGCCAATGGCTAGCTGCTGTAGGCACTGAATATTGGGCCCCATGCTTTAACATAGTAAATTTTGCTTTGCATGTATGTGTGATCCCACTCTCCCTGCAGGTAAAAGAATGTGCCAGTGGCCCTTTGAGTTTGTGGGTCTGTCGGGATCTATCGTTTTGCTTTCACTGCTTCTGCTCTTTGTTGCTCCTCCGGAGCCTCTGCCCTAGGTAACTGCCTAGTCTTGCCTAATAATTGTGCTGGCTCTTATTGCAGACAAAGGACAACTATGTGCCATCCAGGCTCTTATTTCTGTTATATCTCTCCAACTTGATATTTAGTTTTACCCTTTCAGTTAAATTTAATATACTTCGCTAGTGACCAGACTTAGTTTGCTTCTCTAAGAGGTTTCAAACTCTACTTCTCTATAACCAGATAAATTTTGCCCAGGAAAGGTTTAAGCAATCTGAGGAGGAGGAAGAAAGTTTTGAAAAGGGAAGATTTTTGTGGGTCATCCCAAAGTTATATGGTCACATCTTTTGAATACTGGCCTTCTTTTTTTCCTACTTTGTCATTTCAGATGCTTAACTCATTCAAAAACAGTACGTGAAAAATTACTCATTTGAACAACTGATTCTTCATAGTTGTGGATGTCTAGATTCTATCAACTAAAGTATATTCCCTCAGATGAATAGTTTTTTGACCTCGTAATTGAATGAAATGGTGCTCATTTATGAGCACGCACTGTAACGCTGTTTTATCTTAATCATAAACTTCATTTGGCATCTCTCTACTGCTCACCCATGTCTGTATATTTTAGAAGCTGGTGCAGAATCTAGTGTGACAGTTACCAAAATGGTCCTCTGCTGAAACAAAGAAGGTCATTCAGAAATAGAAGCTGTCTTCTCACCTAGTTAGTGGGCATTCAAGAACAGTGGTAGTGTGGCAATGGAGAATTTTAGTAAGTAGGAGGTGGGAAAGACCTGACAATGTGTTTATTAACACTAATTTATCTATTGTTAGGAAATGCAAGCTATAGGCTGGAGGGAGTCAACAGCACTGGAATAATTTATATTTCTTCGTGAAATTTGTAGGAAAGATTCTTAGGTTTTTGCTGGCATTTTCTTTTGTCCTTATTAAAGAAACGTGTTTTGAAAATGTACTGAAGGTTAAGGGGGAAATACTGATTTTGTGTTCACAGACAAGCTAAAGAAACATTTATTTCATTTAAAAAGTGTAAACTGTTAACACTGGTTTTTCATGGCAATAAGTTAGAGTAATGGCAAGGAAGAGGAACTGGCAGGCACACTTCTGCTACAGGGCTCATGATGGGAAACAGAAGTGCTAGGAGACAAGAGGATGAGCTTGCAGTGATTTGCAAGATGACTGGAGCCGAAAGGCCAGGAACAGAGAATATTTTGGTAAATAAGGATTCCAGTCTGCCTCGTTTTTTGCTTTTTTTTGTAAAGCTATAGACCAGGGATCTTCAAACTATAGCCTGTTTAGCTCCATTTGATTCTTACCAACCCAACAGAAGTTTGAAAGAATTATTCAAAAGGTGCTGAAATGTCTCCCTGTTTGGAGGTAAAATAGCATTCTGAAAAATGAATGGGATGACACTTAGCATAGAAGTAAAGTGGTGAAAAAATAGAGTTAAAAAATGGGCCAGATTAGACTAGGGGTTCCGTAGAAATATGCCCCCCCCCCCAAAAAAAAAATGACCCACTGTATTTCTATGGGAGAAGGCATTCCAGCCTTTGCAACGTAGAAAATTGCATACAGTGAAACCATAGTAATTATGGAATTTGCTTCTTTCAAGCTGCCTCTGTACTGTTCTTAACTCTCCCCAAACCTCAAAATGCCCCAACCCCCCTAAAATACTCCCTGCAACTCCACCATGACCATGCAAACTCTCCCATCCCCCAAATCTACCTCCCATAACTGCCCTACCAGCACGGAAGCCTCCTCCACCTCCAAAGAACAACCCCCTATAATTACCCACCACCCCACAAACTGCCCCTATCCCCAGACCAAAACTTAATTCTCACAGTTGTCTCAATACCCCCAAACTGCCTTCATCGCCATAACCTGCCCCATCACTTCACAAACAGCTCCCACTTCCAAGAAATATCCCTCACAACTGCCTCAGTATCCTGCTAACTGCCTCCATCCTCAAAAGTATCCTCCCCCCTGCAAATTGCCCTATATCTAAAAACTATCCCTGTCTATCCATAAAAATAACCCCAACAAAAATGCTCCCCTCAGTCTTCCCCCTCTGTCAAAAAACTACCCCATGCAACTATTCTGCCATATCAAACTATCCTCAGCTCTTGAAACCACCCACAAAAATTAACTAGCACTCCCCCAACCTTTCTCATACAACACACATTTTCACACCACATACCATAGACACACACACACACAGGGATTACAAATTCTCTAATTCTGATCTGGTGTATTTTAAGCTATTCAGATGTATATTTCATTTGCTTTGTTAATTCTACTGTGACAACCAGGAATTGAATCATTGTCTTCCTTTGGGTTGCTATGTGTACTTGCCATGGGTCAGAGCTAGATTAAAGCTTTGACACACGAGGCACATACCTGAGACCCATGGTTTAGGCGCACCCTATTAGATGTGATCAGGATTTAGGAGGTTAGGATTATACATGTAATGCATGTGTGCTGTCGAGTCAATGCTGACACTTGGCATATTTTGACATTAATGCTCAGATACTATAAAGAGTGGGTAATGTGTGTAGGTATTTTTTTCACAGTTTAAAACCTTTACCTGCGGTTCTCTAATCTCCCCCTTGTGTGATTGAGCCTGGTATTCCAGCTTCCGATGTAACTAATAGCAGAAACTATTGACAGAATCCAGCCAAGGGCAATGCACTGGATGCAGGAATAGTAGAAAATAGCTCTAGTTGCAGAGACTGTGGGTAGAGTCCAGTCAATGGGAAGACTATGGGAGCGGAGCACTGGAATGCTGCTCTCGCCACAGAAAGGGAGGAGGTGAACTAGGGGAAGTTTCTATACTAGTCCAAGAATCCATACGTCTATGTGACACAGCACTGTGTTTCGAGCCCTTGATAACTCAGAGCTCTTCCTCAAGCAGAATGTGTGTCAAACGTTCCTCCAAGGGCGTATGGACTTGTATGGATTCTTGGACTACCAACAGATTTAGCTGAATTTGGCTTAATTTCCAGCCGGCAACTACAGCCACAGAAGAATCAATGGTGGCAGACCTTGGCTGATCGTGATTTTCACACAGACGCTGATGTTGGTGTTCCTAATGTGGTTCGTCCTTTCTTCAAAGAAAATCCCCTTTGGAATAAGATAAATGGTATGCGTGTATCTCGCTGTATGCATTATTCACGTGGTTTTTTGGGGGCAATGGGTGCTTTTTAAATAGAGAAAACTAGAGGGTTTCTCACGAGAAAGGTTTCCTTTTCAAGGGAAACAATCCAACAAAAAAAAATATAACTAATACGTAGTTTATTAGTCACTCACATAGATCCATGTGAGATATATAGATGGTGGGTTTAGATTAGTTTATCCTACTTTTTTGGATTTTGGATTTCGCTTAAGTTTGGACCTTTAGAATTTTTGCTGAGCATAGGGCATGATTATTGGCACCCCTATAAACAATTCAAATCAGTTTGAACAGAAGAACCACATTCCCATTGCAGTAAAATTAAGATGCACCTGTGATCAATTGTCAGTACTCACATGACTTGAATCAACCAATGAATGATGGTTCTAATGTTTAAAATGGCCACATTCACTCCCTGTTCCCTTTTCACAATGGTGTTGACAAGAGAACTGCCTAAGACCGTCAAAAAAGCCATTATCAACAAACTTCAAAGGGGTACAAGGCCATCTCCAAAGACCTTGGGATTCCTGTGTCTAGAGTTTGCTATGTTATTAAGAAGTTTTTGGTTCATGGATCTATCAAGAACCTCCCAGGACTTGGTGGGAAAAGGAAAATTAATCCAAGAAGTCTTCGAAGGTTAGTGTGAAGTGTTGGAAAATCACCACATACGGCATCCACAGAGCTAAAGGCTGACCTGGAGTGTTGATTTCAACCAGGAGTGGCTCTATAATGAGGCGGGGGGACGTGGCCGCCTCAGGCAGCAAAGTTTTGGGGGTGGCAAAAAATTCCCCCCCCCCCCAATAGCCATCTCACTCTGCCTTCAAATGTTTAAAAACAAAATAAAGAATTGATGAATTGAGTGGCCATCTGCTGCTGCTTCTCGGCAGCGGCAAAATCTGCTCCCCCTGCCGCTGCCACTGCCCCAGATTCAAGGACACTGGGGCAGTGACTGAGAGTTCTCTCAGTTGCAAAAAAAAAACCCAATCCAAAGTGCAGGATTTTTAAGCCTCCGTCGGCTTGTAAGTCCTGCTGGTTTTGCACCCCCCGATGCGAAAAGCATCATCAGAGGGGGAGGGACTCATCAGGGCCTTACAAGCATGCCAGTGACACAAGAGCCTGCGATTTTGCTTTCTGTTTTTTTTTTTTTCCCCATCAACTTTGAAATTAAAAAAAAAGACAAGCAGAAAGCAAAATCATGGGATCTTGTGGTACCGGCATGCTTGTAAGGCTCTGATGGGTCCCGCCCCCTCTGATGATGCTTTTTGCATCAGAGGGGAGGGGGGGGGGGGCGCGAAACCAGCAGGTACTTACAAATTGAAAGAGGCTTGAAAATCCCATACTTTTGTATTCCTGCCACCAAGAAGCATCAGTGGCGGCAGGAATGGGGGGGGGGGGGGGTGAAAGGGAGGAAGAGAAATGCTGGACAACAGGGGAGCAAGTAGGAATACGCATGCTGGACAACGGGGAGGAGGCAGGAATACGCATGCTGGACAACAGGGGAGCAAGCAGGAATACACATGCTGGACAACAGGGGAGGAGGCAGGAGGACAAATGCTGGACAACAGGGAAGCGGGCAGGAAGACACATGCTGGACAACAGGGGAGGGGGCAGGTGGACAAATGCTGGACATGGGGGGGAAGCAGTATGACAAACGCTGGATGATAGGGGAGGGGGCAGGAGGACAAATGCAGGACAATAGGGGGGAAGCAGGAGGACAAATGCTGGACAATGGGGGAGGAGGCAGGAAGACATGCTGGATAATGGGGGGAAGAAGGAAGGCAAATGCTGGACAATGGTGGAGGGGTCAGGATGACAAATGCTGGACTACGGGGGGGGGGGGGGGGAGATGCTGGACAATGGGGGGAAGAAGGAAGACAAATACTGGACAGTGAGGGATAGGGCAGGAGGACAAATGCTGGACAATGGGGGAGAGGGCAGGAGGACAAATGCTGGACTACGGTGGGGGGGAGAAGGAAGACAGATGCTGGACAATGGGGGGAAGAAGGAAGACAGATGCTGGACAATGGTGGGGGTGAAGGAAGACAAATGCTGGACAGTGGGGGAGGTGAATGAAAGAGGACATATGCTGGACAACGGGAGAGGGAGAAGGAAGACAAATGTTGTACAGTGGTGGGGGGGGGAGGGGGCAGAAGGACAAATGCTGGACAACAAGGGGGGGAAGGAAGACAAATGCTGGATAACAGGGGGGGGGGGGGGGTGGAAGCAAGAAGACAAATGCTGTACCAGAGCTGAGTGAGCGTGGCAGGGAGGTGCCAACATCAGGAGAGTGCAGTTGCTAGCCGCCCGCCCCCTCTGAATGGGGGATTCAGGATGGCCTGCAGAATGCAATCTTAGTGGAGAGCCTGCCCACAGGACATGCTGCTTCCATGGGCAGAAGGATGTAAGAGGCTGCAGTCGCTTCTCACAGCTTTCTGCCTGTGGACAGGTTCTCCACTAGGCTACTGGTGCGCTGCAGGTCATCTTGACTGGGGAGTGGGGATGGGCGGACAGCAATGGCACCCTCTTGATGTTGGCTCCTGCGGGCAGGCTCTGTTTCTCAGGGCCACAGTCGCAGTTTGCACAGAAAGGTGTAGGAGCCAGTGATTGTAGACCAGAGATCAGAATCTGCCTGCAGGAGCAGCATGTCCTGCGTGCAGGGGTTGTGCAAGGCCAATTGTACCCTGCCTCTCTGGGCTGTGATCACTGCTTGCACAGCCCTTGTCTGTGGGATATGCTGCTCCACAGGCATGCTCTGTCCCTTGTACATACAAGGGGCGGACATGAAGGGGCATTGGGAGGTGGATGTGGATGAGCACAGTGAGTCAGATGGGAAATGTGGGATGGGGGGGCGGAATAGGGAGACAGCGAGGATAAGATTGGTGGAGGGCTGGGAGATAAAGGGAGATACTAGACATGGAAGGGGCAAAGGGAGAAGCAGGGAGGGAAGATGAAGTGGTGATGTTGGCCAGGGGGTTATAGGGAGACTATGGGAAAATGCTGAACTTAGGGAAGGGAGACAGAGGGAAGATGCTGGACATGGGGTAATAAGGGGAGAAAGAGATGCAGGACATGGGGTGAGAGAGGGGGGAAGATAGACACAGGGTAAATAGGTTGAGAAGGAGACAGAGAGATTCTGGACATGGGAATAATAGAGAGGGGATGGTATGGTATAGAGATGGGGTAGATGCTGGTTGCCGGGCGGATAGGAAGGGAGAGGGCAGACATGCAAGGAAAGAGAGAGCGGAGGTACTGGATGGAGGGAAAGAGAGCCAGAGAGAGAGAGACACTGAATGATGGGGGGAGAGATGTTAGACATGGAGGGGGAGAGAGTGAGCAAAAGACTGGGGAATAATGGACCAGGGAAAAAGTGCTGGGGAAGGTTGAAAGCGGTAGGTAGAAGACGTAAAAAAGAGGGAGATTGAGAACTGGATAGTAAGGAGTAGTGAAATCTGAGTGGACAGAGAGAGAGAAATAAATGGAAGAAAGCTAAAAGGAAAAAAAAGTAATATCCAAGAAGGAAGGAAGTGAAGAAAACAAAAGGAGAGACAAAAAATGGCAGATTTGACTAGAGACTGTAGAAAGAGAGCTAAGAGAAGACAGAGGAAAGCAGAAGCCTCCGATCAGGGCCAGCATGATCAGAGAATAAAATGATCAGACAACAAAAGATAGAAAAAATAATTTTATTTTCAATTTAGCGATTGAAATTTGCACTACCTTTATATTTTACACAGTATGGGAAACTGCATCTCTTATTTCTCTGGTGTTGCTCTGCATGCAAAGTCTGGCTTATTGGGTTTTAGTCTAATTTTTGTCTACATATTTTTATTTTTCTTTAGATTGTGGTCACTTGGTGAGGGTCTGTCTTCTGAGTGTGTGAACTAGGCCAAGCATTCTGTTAACATGGAGTTCATACATAGAGATCTCTACTGCAGTAATTTGATTTGTTCAGCTTTTCAAATAGGTTTATGGATGTTCTAGGGACCACTGCAGTATTTATAGTGCTGCTTTTTTCTGTGTAGGCCCCTTGTATGAGTTTTGGAAATTTATGCTGGTATGTTACGGTAGATTTGGCCTTGTAGATCTTTGCTGAATTTAGTAGGGTTTTATATTCGTTCCCAATATGCCTGGTACTGGAGAATGTTTGTTAGTGAGATGACCAGAAGCAGATTTTATTTTTAATATATTGAATTCTGT
The DNA here is from genome assembly GCA_033557465.1 of Ichthyophis bannanicus. Lineage (NCBI taxonomy): Eukaryota > Metazoa > Chordata > Amphibia > Gymnophiona > Ichthyophiidae > Ichthyophis > Ichthyophis bannanicus. Next base: position 650,206,846 of record CM066032.1, read on the forward strand.
GGGTGAATGTCCTACTTCTGCTCTGCACCCATTGTTGAGGGTGAGAACCATAATGCAGTTTATAACAAAAATAAAATGAGTTATAATTTGGTGTTATAAACTGTACTGTGGTTCTCATGTTTTCTTTTAGTTCCTTGGTGTGCGAGCATCTTGCATTTCCTTTGTTTTTTGCAGAATACATATTTACATTAACACCATACTGGTCCAGTGTCCAGTTTCAGGAGTTATGTTGCGGTTGCCAAGGCCTTCTTGGTGTTTATATTGGAGTGGAAAGTACGTTGGGGTCACAAAGTCCCTCTTGTTTTTCAGAAAGTGGGACGTGCTGTGTGGGGGCCACTGAGCTTCTCTTTTTTTTCAGAGTGAGTAAAGTGCTTTGAGGCGCCAAGTCGCTCTTGGTTTTTTGTGAAAGTGGGAGGTGCTGCATGGGTGCTGTTGAGCCTCTCTTGTCTGGCATATTTAGCAGCATTTTTGCTAGGCTCTGCGCTGATAACATAAGAACATAATGCCATACTGGGTCAGATCAAGGTCCATCAACATCAATAGTGGCCAATTCAGGTCACAAGTGTCTGGAAGGTTTCCAAAAAGGCACACACGTTCCACAATGCTTGCCCCGGAACTTGCCGCCAAGAACTTGTCCAAACCTTTTTTAAACCCTGCTACACTAACAGCTTTTACTACATCCTCTGGTAACTAATTCCAGAGTTTGATTACGTGGGGCCATAGGCTAACTGCAGGGAGGCAGTTACATCCCTTCAGTTATCGCATTTCAACATGGCAAATCAGCTGCCAGTGCAACTAAGGCCACCCATTGATGTGGCATTAGTTGCACTCATGCTACTTGCGCTGAGCCATTGTGTTAGTTTCTGCCAACAATGCAGATGCCTGTATGTGAGAATTCTTTCTTTTGCCTCACTCTAGAGTAAAGTATAATTTTGGGAAAGAAATCCTGTAAGCCTAATGGGTAAAAACATTTTTTGTCTACATACAGTATGTCTGTTTATAGTTTGTATTAATATATTCCCTACTTGGTGAAGATCTATTTCTATTCTGCATGTATGACTGAGGTGACATGTCCTGTTAGCATGGAGTTTCTATGTAGGGAGCTGTAGTAATCCTGCTTGTTCAGTTTTCTGAATAGGAATATGGATGTTCTAGGTCCTACTGCAATATTTATGGCGCTGCTCTTTCTGGGTACGCTCCATGTTGTCTGCTGGAAGTTAGTGCTGTTATGGAATAGTAGATTTTCTCTTTAGGTCCTGCACTCTGGGTTCCTGATGTCAACTGTAGGGTGTTGGTTGGGGGAGGGGGCGGGGGTATTAGAATATGTATTGTCTTTGAGATTCGCAGTTTTGCGTTCTTTATGCTGGCAAACTGAAATTTAAAATATTTTGTCAGTTCAGATTCAAGGAAATTTCAAATTTTCAGGGAGCGTCTCAGTTTAATTTTGTCTAGTAACCTGATAGCTTCACTGCTGCTGAGTTCTGGACTTTTCCAGCTCTAGAACAATCCAATTCAGCGTTTGAATTCATGGCTACTAGGATTAGCTTATCTCATTTTATATCTGTTCTCCTCATCAATAATCTGGTCACAGCGAAATAAATCTGATGTGCAGATACTTAAAATGGTTTGATTGGAGGGGGAGGGCTGTGTAAGTGGCTTTTCATTCATTAAATTTCATGTTTTATTATTATGTTTGTTTTATTATAACATCTGTTTTACTGAATTGCATGTGTGTTTGGAAGTCACCTAGGATTTTAGATTGGTGGCATATACCTTTTAAAATAAAGTATACTAAGTTTATGCAAATGATGCTGTAGTGAATCTCCACACATGGCCCTGCATCACCCTCGTACTGCCCCTGGTGTGCAAACATCTTGCATTTCCTCCACGTTATCTAATCGGCTTTTTGGTTTGGTTCAGTTTCTGACTGGAGTTTTGAGAAAGCCCTCTATACCTACTCCAGGGGGTGGACACCATCTCATCCCTCGCCTCAGGCAGCAGATTGCCTTGTTCTCCAGGAACAAGCATGAAGTCAGTCCTCACATATGGGTGATGTCTGTGCCAATGGAGCCCATGCGGAGCATTTCTTCAGCTTTCAAAGAAAGCCTTTAGGATATGCTATCACGCATCCGTGGTCCCCTTCCCACCCAAGGGTGCCATCTTACTCAATCTCCTTTTTCCGCGGAGCCCAACGGACGTCTGTCCTGTTTCCCTGGAAAAATCCTTGCTAATTATCCTCAAAATAGTTTGTTTCCCAGTTCGCGTACCAGTTCCCCTTCCTTCCTCGAGCAAGCGCCATCTCCCGTGCTGTTTTCAGCTCCTTTTGTCTTTTTTTGATCGAGGATCACCTCGACCAGTGTTCGCACCCTTTTTTGCCCAGGGGCCTTCAACCCTGGCTGGGTGTTCCCCACTATGTCTCCCGGTGGGTTAAAAAAGTGTGACCTCTGCAGTCAAATGATGTCAGTGACCAACACCCACAGCTGCTGCCTCCTCTGCTTGGGCTCAGACCATGACAGCACCTCCTGCGACATGTGCCAGGCCATGATGCCTAAAACCAATAAAAAGAGGTCAGAGTTACAAGAAAAACTATTCCCCAGGTCCGACTCAGCACTGACCTCCCTGACTCCGAGCTCTAAGCCCAGCACTTCCCATAAGGTCTGAGCATCCTCAGAGTCCCACAGTAGCAGCTCCTCCGAGAAGACCTCTAATCCCAAGAGAAAGAAGAAAAAAATCCTCAAAGTCCACCGATGTTGCATCGAGAAACCTGGTAAAACCGCTCGGAGGGACTCGAGCGGCTCCGAGAAGCATTCTACCAAAGTCCTCAAGAAGGATTCCTTGGCCAGCGGAGACCATGGGAGGTTCCTTGAGACTGTAGTCCTCATCAAGGACATACTCATGAGTGTGCTGGCGCTGGACCCAAGGTCCTCTGTGCCCACGCCGAAGCTGTGGAGTCTTCTGGCTTGGAAACCAGAATGGCAGCCTTGGAGCAGAACGTCACTGCTATCTTGGCCTTGCAGCAGGCAAAAATGGCTGATTCATCCACATCAACTGCCCCAATAATCAGGCCTCCGGCTGTGGGGGAGTCCCCGGTTGTTGAGCCGAGTTCCGAGTGCCAGCGGTCCCAGATACTCCAGAGGCTGCCAGCTACTTGGCCCCAGCTTCGATGTTATGAGTCGCAGGGCCTCGGACTCATCTTTATCGCTTGACTCCAAGAGGGAAACCGACAACGAGGCGTCCCCAGAAACCAAGCGGCACCAAGATATTCCCTTGGACCCATCGCCCCCGGCACCCCAGCGCCATTCTCCTCCGGAAGATGTGGCCTTCTATGACTTTGTCAAGGATATGGCCAGAGCTCTCTCACTGCAAACTGAGGCGGAAGAAGATCCATATACCAAGGAACTGGAGATTCTCTAGCATGAGTCTCCACCCAAGGAGACTCTCATGGTGCCCATGCAGCTGATCCTCGAGCGGCTGCTACTCAGAATGTGGGAAACACCGGCCTTGGTGCCAGTGGTGAGCCAGTGTCTCAATGCCATCTACCGCATCTAGAAAGGCCCAGGGTTCCACAAGCCCCATCTCCCACATAACTCCATGGTTGTCGAGTCGACCATGCAGAAACTTAAGAGGCAGAAGACCCACTCTGGTCCCTCCTGGAAGGGATGCTAGAGCCCTCGATGCCCTCAGGTGCAAGTGTTACCAGGGCTTCATGCTGGGTTGCAGGATTCAAGCCTATGAATTGTAGATAGGCATGCACCTGAAAACCCTAACCCAGGTGTTGTCCGAGTTTTCAGTGGTACTTATCAGGGAACCCCTCCAGTGGTTCCAATTCCTGACCTCTGGGATCAAGGACTGTTCTAAGTTCCTTTCCTGGGTGGCATATAATGGCTTTGAGTCAGCAGCTCGGGTATCAGCAGCCAGCATTGGCGCCTGGCGCCAAGCCTGGCTGCAGTCCTCTGACCTCAAGCAATGGTCCAAGACAAACTGCTCGACAGCCCCTGCACTGGGGAGAACCTGTTCAGCAAACCTATGACTGACAAGGCGGCCGATATTGAGGCAGACGTGGTGACTTGACAGAGGCTCTCGCCACTCTGGACAATGCACAGCTACCCCGCTGCTGCACCCGGAAAGAGTGGTGGCAGATGCCTTCCTGATCTTGTGGTCCGAGGGCCTACTCTATGCATTTCCACTGTCCCCCCCCCCCCCCCGGTCGCCAGGACCCTCTTCAAGGTCCAGAGGCTCTCCTTGTTCCTGAGAAAAAAGGGGCCCTTCCAGCAGAGTCACCACTATCAGCCCTTCTCGGGCCAGCAACAGGATTCTCACTCTAAAAGACAAAGCCAATGGGGCTCAAACTGAAGGCACAGAATCCTCAGGCCCCAGCTCCTGCCCAGCTCGGGGGAAGCTTTTGACTCCCGGGGCAGGGCCTCCCCTCCCCCCGGGAGACCTTCACCAGCCCACAGGGAGCCGCCTGGCACTCTTCGCCCACAAGTGGGCTAGTGTCACCTCAGACCAGTGGGTACTGCAGGTGGTAAGGGAAGGATACCTCCTCCACCTACAGCAGGTACCACCCAGGTTCTTTCCAGGAGAGCCAGTGCAACCTCTCCTTCACCAGATCCTTCTGCTGTCAGAGCTCTCAGGTCTGCTCAGGGAAAACACAGTGGAGCCTGTATCCAAGCACCTATGGGGAAAAGGCTTCTACTCCAGATACGTCCTTGTCCCAAAGAGAACTGGGGGCCTCAGGCCCATACTAGACCTGAGAAACTTAAACAAGTTTCTAGTGAGGGAGAAGTTCAGAATGCTCTCCCTTGGAACACTGCTGTCTTACCTCCACCAAGGAGATTGGCTGTGCTCTTTGGACCTGAAGGATGCGTATACTCACATCCTGATCCACCCCTCCCACAGGCAGTACCTACAGTTTGTGGTGGGAGGAGGTCACTACCAGTACAGGGTGCTACCCTTCGGCCTAGCCTCATCTCCAAGGGTCTTTATCAAATGGCTGGTGGTGGTAGCCTCCTACCTGCGCTTACAAGGGGCTTTCATCTTTCCCTATCTAGTCGACTGGCTCATCAGGGGTGGTACGGCCTCAGAGGTCAGTCAGGCTACAGAGCGTGTAACCCTCCTTCTGCAGCAGCTGGGGTTTGTCATCAGCTACTCCAAATCCCATCTCTCTCGAGCCCAAAGTCTGGAGTTCATAGATGCTCAGTTGGACACGTTAGAGGCCAAGGCCATCCTCCCAAGAGAGACAGTAGAACGCCTCAGGCAACTGGCAGGAGAGGTATAGCGCCACCAGTCAGTGCCAGCTCATCTTCTCCTCCGCCTACTGGGCCATATGGCCTCGACGGTCCACATCACGCCCTCAGCCTGCTTACACATGTGGACAACCCTGTGGAGCCTACAGGCAGGCTATGGGACAGGGTCAGGGTTACCCGCCAGCTGGTGGAGTCCCTCAACCAGTGGCGAAATTTGCACCACCTCCAAGAGGGGATGCCCTTCCAGGCATCTGCACTGCAGAGGATCCTGACCACAGATGCCTCCCTCCTGGGTTGGGAGGCACATTGTGGGGACCACCGCACACAGGGCAGCTGATCTCAGGAGGAGTCACTCCTACAGATCAATCTCCTGGAGCTCAGGGCAATCTTCTTGGCCCTATGAGCGTTCCGCCACCGCCTGTGACACCAACCTGTGCTGGTCCAGACAGATAACCACGTCGCCAAAACCCCCTCAAAAAAAACAACACACACGAAAAACCCTATGGTATACCCATACCCTCAGAAATCTAAAAATGGAACCAAGAAGAGCCGAGAGAAGATGGCGGAAAACTACCTTAAAGGAAGACAAGAACAAATACCTTATACTTCTTAAAAACTATCATACCAGCATAGATCATGCCAAGAAAGAATACCACTCTAAACTCATCAACACAGCAGCAAACCCCCCCAAGAGAACTATTTGAAATAGTAAAATGACTCACAGAAACTTCAACGAACCCCAACCAAACAATCAACATCATTCACCAACAGTTAGCTGCAAACTACAAACAACTACACCCTGACCCTGTTCACAACATCCCAACCCTCACCGAGAATAATAACACAAAGACTTGCTGGCACACCTTCAATACAATTGACACCAAAAACATCTCTAACATCCTAACAAAGTTAAACACCACCATCTCGCCACTAGATCCTTGTTTCCCTAACTGGATCAAGCTAGCAAGCACAGAAATCAGCCCATTCCTAGCTAAGATAGTGAACAAAACACTCCAACAAGGAATAATGCCTCCCAATCTTAAGATTTCCTCCATCCGCCCTACCCTGAAAAAAACAGACCTAGAACTACAGACCTAACATCATACCCAACATCATTGCCAGCCTCCCATTTCTCACTAAAGTCATAGAGAAAACAGTACAGATCCAATTACAAAATCACATAGACTAAAACAATATAATGGATCCCCAACAACATGGATTTCGCCCACTACATGGCGTTGAAACCCTCATGACCTGCCTCATTGACACCATAACCAAGGGAATTCAAGATCATACACAATCCTACATGTTACTATTTCTCGACATCTCAGCATTCGACACAGTCAACCACAACATATTACTACAAAGACTACAACTATTTGGAATCCAGCACATAGGACTCAAATGGTTTAAATCATATCTAACAGAGAGAATGCAATAAATAAAAATCGGCACAAACATATCTGAACTCTTCAAGCAAACTCAAGGAGTACCTCAAGGCTCCACTCTTTCCGCACCCCTCTTTAATTTATACTTGCAACCCCTATGTTCAGTAATCAAAAAACACAACATCCACTATCACATATATACCGATGATATCATGCTGTATTGTCCACTCCTCTCCAATCAACCGGACTACAAACAAATCCAAGACTGTTTTACTGAAGTTATGCACTGGCTCTCATCCAACAACCTATCCATTAAGTTAAAGAAGATGGAATCTGTGTTCATTATAAGAGATACCATCTTCGCCCCCCCCCACCTACTATAAAACTAAACAACATACCAATAACTGTGAAAATGGAGCTGAAATACCTTGGCATCATAATTGACCAACAACTATCCTTCAAAACGCAAATAACGACAGCAAGGACAATCTACCTCAAAACAAAGACCCTACAGAGACTTAGATCACTCTTAGAACCAACAGACTTCAGATCAGTACTACAAAACCTCACACTCCCCCATGTAGACTTCTGTAACAACATCTACCTAGTGGTAAGGACACAGTACCTCAGGCCGGAGGGCTAGGGGTTCAAGTCCCACCTGGAGACAGCAATCTCAGGCCACTTAACCCTCTGTTGCCTCAGGTACACATAGATTGTGAGCCCTTTGGGGACAAGGGAATGTATCCAGTACCTGTTTGTAGTGATTACATAATGTAAACCACTTTGATTGAAGGATAAGGTGGTATAGAAAAACTGATCAAATAAATAAATCTACCAAGGATTACCTCAATCAACCCTCCTCCCTCTTCAAACTGCCCTACACACAGCTGAATGTTTTATAGAAGGTGCAAATAAATATAAACATATCACCCCTATCCTAAAACAAACTGCACTGGTTATCACTTACCAGCAGAATAAACTACAAATGCATCTCCTCACCCACAAAGCACTCCACTCCCAACAAGAAACTTGTCTCAAAGCCCTACTACAAACCCACAGATATCCAGACCATGAAGACAAACAACAATCTGTAAACTCAGCATACCACAAACCAAACGTAACTACAACCAACATACATGTCACAGAGCATTTGAACTGTACGCCCCATCTCTATGGAACTCTCTCCCGTACACCCTAAGAAACATCACCAACCTCTCTACATTCTGCAAACAACTAAAGATCTATCTCTTCACAGAACACTTTGGATCCCCTACCTAACCCTCTAAAATACAACTCAGCACAAAAAAAACATAAATGTAAATAGTTTTGTATATGCCAGCTAGAATTTTAATAGTTATTTATATTAATCAAATATTACACAGTTACATTAGAAAATGTTCTTGTATAATAAAAGCTCAATGTAAAATGTTTTATTTTATGTAAACCGCTTTGACCTGGTGAAAAGCGGTATATAAATACAGTTAAATAAATTATATCAACAAGCAGGGGGGCACAGGCTCATACGCCCTCTGCCAGGAGGCGGTGGCCCTCCTTTCCTTCACAGCATGCTTCTGCGAGCGATGTACCTCCCAGGCCAGGAAAACTGCCTAGCAGACAGGCTGAGCAGAGTCCTTCACCCACACAAGTGGCACCTAAACCCCAGAGTAACGAAGCAGCTCTTCCATCTCTGGGGCAAGCCCATGATGGACCTATTCGCCACTCTGGACAATGCACAGCTACCCCACTTCTGCTCCCGTCAGCTGCACCCGGAAAGAGTGGCGGCAGATGCCTTCCTGATCTTGTGGTCCGAGGGCCTACTCTATGCATTCCCACTGACCCCGCCTCCCCCAGCCACCAGGACCCTTTTCAAGGTCCAGAGCGAAGGGGCATCAGTCATACTGATTGCCTCCAGGTGGCCCAGGCAACTTTGTTCCCTCTGCTGCTTTCCCTGACAGTGACACTCCTAGTCCCTCTGGGCCAAGCCCCGGACCTCCTGTCCCAGGAGGAGGGCTCCCTCCTGCACCCCAATCTGGGCGTAGCTGTTGAAAGGGTAGGGTTGGCCCCTTTCAATCTTCCAGGAGATGTTAAGGAGATCCTACTAGCCTCCCAAAAACCCTCCACCAGACGGGCTTATGCCTTTAAGTGGAAGAGGTTCCTCTGTCTGTTATGCGGAAAGAGAGGAGAATCCCTTCTCATGCCATATGCAACTAATACCTCTGTACCTACTGCACCTATCACACACTGGGCTAAAATCTAACTTGATGAGGGTGCATTTGAATGCCATAGCCGCTCATGACCACCCTATCGAGGGAAAACTCCTCTCAAGCCAGCCTCTGGTCTCCAGATTCCTCCATGACCTCCTGTTATACAAATCCCCTCTCCGCCCTCCAGCAGCAGAGTGGCACCTCAACGTGGTGCTCTCTCAGCTCACCAAACCATCATTTGAGCCCTGGCCACTTGCCACCTGCTGTACCTGTCTTGGGAAGTGACTTTTCTGGTGGCCCTCACATCCACTCAAAGAGTGAGCGAACTCAGGCCTTGGTGGCAGATCCACTATGTACAAGGTTCTACAAGAACAGGGTAGTGCTCCGCACACGTCCCAAATTCCTCCTGAAGGTGGTATCTCCTTTCCACCTCAACTAAGAGGTGGTCCTCCCCACCTTCTTTCCATGGCCCCACTCCGTCAGGGAGGAACTAGTACTTCATACACTGGATTGCAAATGGGCCCTATCCTTCTACTTACAGTGGACCCAGGCCCATCACAAAGCTCCTCAGCTTTTTGTGCCCTGTGACCCCATCAAGCTGGGGCTCCCTGTCATTAAGCAAACTCTGTCCACTTAGGTGGCAGACTGTATTTCCCTCGCTTATGAGTGAGCCGGCCTCTCCTTTGAGCACCGAATCACAGCGCATCGCATGAGAGTGATGGGCACATCGGTGGCCAACCTCCGCTCAGTGTCAGTGATGGAGATCTGTAAGGCTGCCACATGGTCTTCAGTTCATTTGTTCGCAGCTCACTACTGCCTGGAGAGTGAGTCCCGTATGGCCAGTGCCTTTGGCCAGGCAGTACTCCCTAATATTCTCGGGGTGTAGACAACTCATGCCCTCCGACCCTTCTGTGTTCAGGCTACCAGAGTGATAGTGTCGCTGGATACTAGGGTCTAGCAGAGTTTCTCAGTGGGGACTCACTTTCTGCAACTCAATGCTATCCAATTGGTCGCCGTTGGTGCTGTCATGGTTCGCTCCTCGGCAGCCTGGAGCTAAGGAGTCCCATATGTGAAGACTGACTTCCTGCTTGTTCCTGGAGAAAGCATAGTTACTCGCCTGTAACAGGTGTTCTCGAGGTACAGCAGGAATCAGTCCTCACAACCCTCCTTCCTCCCTTGTTTTAGTTTTTACTTTCGTCCTAGCTATGTCATCTGACTGAGCAAGATGGCACCCTTGGGAGGGAAGGGGACCATGCATGCATGGTAGCATGTCCTAAAGGCTTTCTTTGAAAGCTGGGGAAATGCTTCACGTGGGCTCCGTCAGCACCGATGTCATCCATATGTGAGGACTGATACCTGCTGTCCCTCGAACATTTGTTACAGGTGAGTAACTGCACTAAACAAAGAAGGACTTCATGGGCAAAGGCCAAGCAGGACCCCACTGCTCAAAGACAGACATTAAAAGGCACGCTTGATTTTTGCCCAAGCTCACGTTGAGAAACCACAATCCTTCTGGGAAAATGTTCTGAGGTCAGATAAAACCAAATTTGAGCTCTTTAGCAGTGCAGACCAGCAGTACATTTATAGACGAAGAAATGATGCGTATAAGGAAAAGAAAACACCCTTCTTACAGTTAAATATAGTGGAGGTTCCATAATGTTGTGGGTTTGTTTTGCTGCCTTAGGAAATGGAGGCCTGGAACGTATTAAAGAAATTATTAAGTCGGAAGCCTACCAAGGTATTTTGGAGTGAAATGTGCTACTCTAATATCAGAAAACTAGGTATGGGTCGAAGGCCATGGGTCTTCCAGCAGGACAGTGCCTCAAAACATACCTCCAAAAGAAGAAATTAATGGTTAAAAAGGAACAAATGGACTGTTTTAAACTGGCCAGCAGTGAGTCCTGATCTCAATCCAATCGAGAACCTTTGGAAAGAGCTGCAATCTGGCATTGCTAAAAGGATTCCTGGAAACATCCATGATCTGGAACAAACTGCCAGCAGACAGATGTATGAAACTTAATGCAAGCAGTACAAATGCTCAAAATATTTTAATGCATGTGCAAGTTGTTGTTCAAATGTTGAAAAAGTCAATTACTCAGCAGTATAAATGCTCAAAATCTTCAAATATGTATGCAATAATTGTTCAAATGTTCAAAAAGTCAATTGCTCAAAAAAATATATAGAACAACACGAGTCAATAACTCTAAATAGAATGAATGTATAAAATGCCCTGTTGTCTCTCAAAGCACTGTCACCCAGAATAATAAAAAAATCAAAAAAAGAAACACTTATCTCAAGTGGTTGTCGCTGAACATATTCTGGAACTCAAAACCAGCTCAGATGCAATTCAGCTGATACTCAAAGCCAGCTCAGAAGTAAATCCAATCTGCTGGAAATCCACCAAAAATCCAACACCTCCCATAGACACCGGTTGAGCGTTTCACCACATACTTCGTCAGGGACTAAACTGACAAATCCAAATGCCATTTAACCATAACAGACATTGCATAATCCTCCAGTCAAAACAGTTCACAGAGTCAAAAAATTAAATCGCATCATTTGTTCAGTCAAAGTTGTAGATAAGGGCAGGGTTTCTGGAGGTGGGGCAGGGTTGCCATCTTTTGTGAAATCTAGTAATATTACAGGCCATATTGAGTAGCATGATTGTAGAAAAGTTAATTGGATATTATTATTAGGTTACTGCTGCTTAGTATAACCAGATAAACGTAACACAATAGAGATGTGGCTAATTTTCGGATAGCCTTCAAACCTGTGCAGACTTGTCTGAATAACTAACTGTACAGCAATGAAAATTGGTGATGTTGGCTAAAGTCAAACTACGTCCCTGTAATGCTAAGCCCATCGTCTCCTTGGCAGTAGCTACATTTTTCTTCAGGCAGAGTTATCCAGACAAATCTTTTGCATAGTAACACATTAGTATAATTGAATAGATGCTTAAAAACATATTCCCTATCATCCTGCTAGACCAATCTAGACAAGTGGGTTGTATTCTCCTACTAACAGATTGGTGGAGACAACCAATGAAAAGCCAGGATTTAAATGATATCACTCCTGTGCCTCTATCCGCTTCAGCCACCAGAGGTCCCTCAGTATTTCTTTGTCTCCAGCAGATGGTAGATGGATTTTCTCCTCTCTGGAGAAAATCTGAGGACTGAGAGGAAAAGAGATTGAGTAAATGCTTGTGAACAACTACCTCAAGCCCTAAATAGTTGACTCTCACTTGAGCGTGACGTGAGATGCTCCACTAAACTGTGGTCTTTTTGATAGCCATAGGAAAAGGGAAAATTGGTTCAGCTCCACACCCTTATCATGATAAGGGCCTGTTGAGCGGCCACAGATTGGACAGATTTGGAAGAATCTGGAAGAGTACAGCAGCCTTACACAACCTTAGCGCCCCTCCGTCCTCCTCCATTCCCCCTTGCTCTCTCCTGAAGATTGCAGAAGGCTCTCGGAGGGTTCTGCCCACCAGCCACCTTTCACACAGTGGTGTTAAGGTATACCCAGCCAGTAAAATGGTTTTAGGAGAGTAGAGCTGAGCCTGGCATGGATCCTATGCTTGGGGCTCTCAGGGGGCAAGTACCAAAGTTTCCAAACGTTGCACCCTAGTGGTGCAGTTTGGTTCTGAGTCCAATAAATTGTGTGTATTGAGGGCCTATTTTAAAAGCAGAGAGGCTCTCTTTTGTGGTTTTAAAGTACAGGTTTTCCCGGGTGTTGGCCGTCATACCCAGCTTCGTCGGAAGCAATTTTTGGGTTTGAAAACTCGAGTTGTGGCTCTTGGAGCTTCTTTCTTTTTAAAATTTCTGTGTCGATGTATTATAACTCTAGAGGGGCAGACTTTCTCATTTACTGATGTTTCATCTTTGTTAAATTTTCTGAGTGAAAGAGAAACTGCGGGGAAATAGTGGGAGGGAATGGATTTGGTAATTTAGCTCCCTATTGTGGAGTTTTACTCCTAATTGCTGTATTTTTTTTTCTTGTATATTATGGGTTGGTTTCTCTCTCTTGATGTGTTCCTTGTTATGTGGTACAATTTATTCTATGGATCACTCTGGTGTACTATTTAAAATTTTCTTTATGATTGTGTTGCATTCAAGAAAATATCATAAATAAAAGTTATAAAAAAAAAAAAAAAAAAAGCTTGACCCTGCCATTGTCCTTGTTGGGGGCTCCCAGTTCCGTGTCTGAGGGATGCAATTCTGGGTGGACTGCTAGTGACTGTTGGTGCAGTGCAGGGGTTTCCTGCCATTTTCTGCATGCATTGGGGTCATGTGGTCCTAACACGCATTCTAAGATCTCTGATGAAGAAACCTCTCATCTACTTCCCTCCTTTAAACTTACTACTTGCTCTTCTGATCCTACCCCCACCCGTCTCCTTAGTTCCATTTTCTCCTCTATCATTCTTTCCATTTCACATATTCTCAACTTTTCGCTCTCCACTGCCTTGGTCCCTTCAGCCTTCAAGCATGCTGTGGTCAAACCTCTCCTTAAGAAATCTTCTCTTGACCCTAGTTGTCCTTTTAATTATCGACCCAACTCCCTTCTTTATTTATTTTTTATTTATTTAGACAGTTTTTGTATACCGCCTTATCCTTCAATCAAAGCGGTCATGACACAATTGGGGGATATATTTAACACGCGGGGATATGAGACACATACACTAATACTTACAGGGAACATGGGCTATGGAGGGTTAAGTGGCTTGCCCAAGACCACAAGGAGCATCTGTGGGACTAGAAACCCCAGTCCTTCCGGCCCAAGGTTGCTGTTCTCTAGTCCGATTTGAACCCCCAACCTTCCGGCCTGAAGTACCTTTCCCCAACCACTAGGCTACTCCTCCCCCCCTTCTTCCCTTCATTTCTAAATTTATTGAGTGTGCAGTCCTCCTCGTTGTCTTGAATTTCTTTCCTCTCAAGTACTGTTGGATCCCCTTTCATTCTACTGAGACGGCACTTGCCAAAGTCTCCAGTGACTTTTTCCTGGCTAAATCCAAAGGCCTTTATTCTATCCTCATCTTTCTTGACCTTTCTGATGCTTTTAACACCGGTGACCAACACCTTCTCCTTGACACATTCTCGTCCCTTGATTTTAGGGATTCTGCCCTGTTCTGGTTCTCTTCTTATCTCTCCCATCACTCTTTCCATGTTTGTTCTTGTGGTTTCTCCTCTACTGCTATCCCACTCTCAGTTGGTGTACCCCAGGGATCTGTTCTTAGTCCTCTTCTTTTCTCTCTCTACACCCAGTCCCTTGGTGCTCTCATCTTCTTCGATGGATTTGAGTATCATTTTTATGCTGATGATTCTCAGATCTATCTTTCTACACCTGATATCTCTTTGACACTCCAGTCTCACATCTCTGCCTACCTGTTTGACATCGCCACCTGGATTTCTCACCGCTGTTTGAAATTAAGCATAGCCAAAATGAAACTTCTTATTTTTCCCCTTAAATCTTCCTCCCTTCTCTATCTCTGTAGATAACACTCTTCTACTTCCTGTTTCCTCAGCCCTCAACCTTGGGATCATCTTTGACTCCTCCCTTTCTTTCTCCTCATATATCCAGCAGATAGCTAAAACCTGTTGTTTCTTTCTCTATAACATTAACAAAATTCACTCCATCCTTTCTGAACGCTCTACTAAAACACTTGTCCACTCTCGAATTACTTCCCGTCTCGATTATTGCAACCTCCTTCTTGCTGATCTCCCTCTTAGCCACCTTTCTCCTCTTCAATTTGTTCAGAATTCTGCTGCATGACTAATTTTTCTCCAGACTTGATATTCATATAACCCCTCTTTTCAAATCACTTCATTGGCTTCAGTATTCCCTACCATTTCTGTATCCAATTCAAGCTTCTCCGTCTGACCTGTAAGTGCATTCACTCTTCTGCTCCTTTCTACTTTTCCTCTCTTCTCTGTCCCTACACTCCTCCTCGTGACCTCTGCTCTTCTTCTGGCTTGCTTCTCTCTTCGCCCTTTTCTTCCACTGCCAACTCCAGACGTCGGTCCTTTCACCTTGCTGCTCCTTATCCCTGGAATAAACCCCCTGTACATTAGGCTTCATCTCTGTCCCTTTTCAAGTCCATGTTAAAGGCTCACCTCTTTGAAGCTGCTTTTGCATCCTGACCACTTTTTTCCTTGTGTCTCCTTATCTTCCTTTTCCTCTTATTCTTATCCTTTGTCTTTTCTGTCGTAATTAGATTATAAGCTGTCACAAGCAGGGACTGTCTCTATCTATGTTTATACAGCGCTGTGTATGCCTTGTAGTGCTTTATAAATGATTAGTAGTAGTAGTAGAGTCAAGAAGCGTTTCAGTTGATTCTGCACCACTGCGGTCACCCTGAAATGGATCTGATGGTGACCACTTCCAATGCCAAAGTGTGCGGCTTCTTCAGTTGCTGCACAAAGATAGGTTCTAAGGGCATTGATGCCCTCACTTTGCCTTGGCCCAGTCAGTGGCTGCTATACGTGTCTGCTCCGTGGCCCCTGGGGGGCCTGTGATTCGGCATATAGAGTGCCACCCAGGTTGTGCCAAGTTGGCCGCGGAGAATGTGGTTTGGAGACCTGATGTGGCTCCTTCAAGCGCCTCCCCTGAGGCTGTCTCCATCTCGGGGGCTATTGCAGCAGGGATCAATCATGCTTGTGGCTCCGGCTCTTTTCTTGCTTATGGCATGACTCTTGAAAGGAGACTGGTAGTGCATAAGGGCTACTCTCCAGCTGTAATCTCTACTATATTTGGTGCCTTGAGGAGGGTCTACCAAGCTAGCATATGTACAGATTTGGTGCCTATTTGAGTGCTGGTGTGGCTCGTGGCACTTGGCTCCTGAGATGGCCAAGGTGTTGTCCTTGTTAACCTTTCTAAAGGATGGCCTAGAGAAGGGCCTTTCTTAGCTCCCTAAAGGTTTAGGTGGCAGCTTTGTCCTGTTTCTGTGGTCCGATGACAGGCAAGTCCTTGGCCTTGCACCCTGACGTCTCCCATTTTCTCCAAGGGGTTTGACCTCTGCGTCCTCCCCTTCGGTCTGTGATCCCTTCCTAGGATCTATCTCTGGTGCTCAGGTCCTAATGATGGCCCCCTTTGAGCCATTGAAGTGCATTGCCTTGAAGGATTTGATGCTCAAGAATGTCTTCTTAGTCGCAATTTGTTCTGCAAGGTGGATCTCTGAGCTGCAGGCTCTGTATTGCCAAGATCCTTGTCTTTTTCAACCGAGGCTGTTTCCATTCAGCCTGTGCCTTCCTTCTTGCTTAAAGTCCTGTCTCCCTTTCATGTGAATCAGGTGATTTACTTGCCCTCCTCCTCTAAGGAGCAGTGCCAGGGGGAAGGATAAGGATCTTCACCTTTAGATTTCTGGAGGGTGCTTCTCCGATACCTAGAGGTTACAAATTCCTTTTGTAAGTCAGACCATGTGCTATTTGCTGGCGCACGCAAGGGTGAGGTGGCAGGCAAGTCGATCTTGGGGTGCTGGATTAAGGAGGCTATTACATCAGCATATTTATTATGGAATCAGCCAGTTCTAGTGGGTTGCGCACCCACTCTACCTGAGCACAAGTATCCTTATGGGTGGAGCGGAACTCAGTTGCCCCTGCATACATTTGTCAGGCAGCAACGTGGGCATCACATTCCTCTTTTGTCAAGCATTACCACATGGATGTCTATGCGCTGGTGGGCACGGCCTTCAGCTCAAGAACTTTGTGAGCTGCTGTGTCTTCTTCCCGCCCAGTGATGTTGTAGCTTTGGTACATCCCCTTTGAGCCCCCACCACCACCAGCAGCTCTCCCCTTCCCGGGGATCGAGCCACCAGCAGCGGGAGGGGCTTCCTGCACACCGTGGCCCAATCGGGGCCGAGCTCACCACCTCAAAAGCTTCGTGCCATCGGGCGCTGACTCCTTTGAGCCCCCGCCACCACCAGCAGCTCTCCCCTTCCCGGGGATTGAGCCACCAGCAGCGGGAGGGGCTTCCTGCACACCGCGGCCCAATCGGGGCCGAGCTCACCACCTCAGAAGCTTCACGCCATCGGGCGCTGACTCCTTTGAGCCCCCGCCACCACCAGCAGCTCTCCCCTTCCCGGGGATTGAGCCACCAGCAGCGGGAGGGGCTTCCTGCACACCGCGGCCCAATCGGGGCCAAGCTCACCACCTCAAAAGCTTCACGCCATCGGGCGCTGACTCCTTTGAGCCCCCGCCACCACCAGCAGCTCTCCCCTTCCTGGGGATCGAGCCACCAGCAGCGGGAGGGGCTTCCTGCACACCGCGGCCCAATCGGGGCCGAGCTCACCACCTCAAAAGCTTCGCGCCATTGGGCGCGCCGCGCCTGAGGGCCTCACCAGAGGGCCCTTTGGTGTGGCCCTTAGGCAGTGGCCCTCTCAATCCTACGGCAGCAGAGCACCAGCAACCAGACAATACGCCGCAAGGACCTGAACCAACAGATTTGCCCAGATGATTGTTCTCCCCTGCTTCTTCGCAAGTATAACCTCGCAATAACTCTGCTACATTGTTATTACACTACTGCCTGTAGTCTTACTAATAATAATCACCATTGTCCTGTTACCAGTACCCATATTGCCATTATACTATTGTCAGTACCCTGACTGATACCTAATTACTACACTGTTGCTATTATACTTTTGTCAGCTGCTACAATACTACGGTCAGTAGCTTGTTTGATAGCTAATTACTATACTGCTGCCAACAACCTTACCATTGGTATTTTACTGTCGCCACTAGCAATACTGTTACTTAATTACTATACTGCCACCAGTAACCTTACTACTAGCATAAACTACCATTGTATTGCAACTTGTTTCTGTTCTATCACCACTATACTGTTGTCAGTTGTATCTGATCAGTTGTCAGTTGTATCTGATCCACACTTGCACCATGAACCCACCCACAGCATCAACTTCACTACATATCCTTGCAGCTTATTGCATGCTTCTCGCCCTCATTCACCACTCCCAAGCCCTCACCTATAACTCCATCCCTGTTCTACATAGTGCATGGAAGAGACATCACACACCTCCCTACATACAACCTGAAAGACATGGGCGAGCCCTACACCCCCATCTTATCTACGTCGCCATCCAGCAGACCCTCCCACCCAAACCTGAGACTCCCCCCCCCCCCCAGAACCTGAAATGTGCACTCATTAACGCCCGCTCCATCCGCAAGAAATGGCTTGCCATTACCGTCATGCTTGCTGATCACGATCTCGACATCCTATGCATCACAGAGACGTGGATGTCTACCTCAGACTCTGTCCTCCTCCTCCACCAACACGTCCCTCCTTCTTTTGCCATACACTCATGTCACAGGACAGACCGAACAGGGGGTGGAGTAATCATCCTCACTAAGGAAAGCCTACAATTCCAGCCCATCTCCTCTAACAGTTCCCCCCATCTCGATTATATATCCATAGCAAACAAGAACCACACCATCAACCTGATATATAGAGCACCTTCCCCAATACCTGATGACCTCTCAGTAATTGTTGACCTTGCATGCAATCCTAGCAAACCCCGTACAGCAAACTGGGTGTTAGGGGACTTTAACCTCCCCACACTGCAAGACACCCAAGCCAAGGCCTTCCTTGATGCCCTCAAAGCACTAGGTTACACTCAACTAATTAACTCCCCCACTCATATCAAGGGAAACACCCTTGACTTGATATTTGCTCCTCAGATAGCCAACTACCCCTCTCACAAGTTCAATCTCTCACTGAGCTCAGTACCATGGTCTGATCACAGCCTAATCAGATTCTCGCTGCCTTCCCTTCGTGGATCTAACTACCCCCCCACCCCAGTGGATAACACCACTACTACTCGGACACGCTACCTCCCATTCAATGAGCAGGAGATCATTGGGAGAGTACGCCCTCTCCTTGAAACACCCGAACTCAACCTCGATGACATAACATTATGGAACAAGTCCCTCAACGCAGTAAGTAACGTCCCAGCTACCAAGAAAAACTACAGGGGTAGGAAAAAAGCACCGTGGTATTCACCTGAACTTACAGCGTCCCTCCGGTGGTTGCGTCAACTTGAAAAACGATGGCGCAGATCAAGGACAACCGAGAGCCAGGAAGCCTATAACACCCACCTCGACGCTCACAGAACAGCCGTATCCACAAGAATGAAACAATACCACTCAGATGTCCTACTGAGAGCCATAAACAAACCACGAGAGCTATTCAACCTGGTCAAAAATCTGGCAAAGGAGCCCTCCCCCAACCAAACAAATTTACCTGACCCCCAGGAATATGCGGACTATCTTCGCTCAAAGACGAGCCAACACATTGCCCCTGCAAACTACCAACCCCCGGAACATACAATCTCGCTACCTCCCGACTCCTCCCCTCTATATGGGACAGCAGACAACCACCACATTCTTAACTCCTTCTCCCCCCCAACAGCAAGGGAGATCCAAGATACCATCACATGCATTAACACCACCACGGCTCCGAGTGACCCGTGCCCGGCACAATGGGTAAAAGTGCTAAAATCAGACCTCAGCCCTTTCCTCGCCAAACTAATAGGAGCATCCTTCACGTCAGGGATATTCCCACAGAACCTGAAACAAACCTCAATAAGATCCCTACTGAAGAACAAAAAGCTCGACCCCACAAAGATGGATTCTTACAGGCCTATATCGAGCATCCCGCTCCTAGCTAAAATCATGGAAAAAACAGTCCAACAGCAACTAACCCATCACATCGAAAACAACGCTCCCCTTGATTACTGCCAGCATGGGTTCAGAGAGTCCCATGGAGTTGATACCCTTCTGACTACATTATTCAACTCCCTTACCATCGGGCTCGATAACATCAGGAAGGGCTTCGCCCTTATCTTTCTGGACATCGCAGCCGCCTTCGACTCGGTAGACCACAAGATACTCCTATCTCGCCTCGCTGAGAAGGGCATCCATGGCAACGCTCTAGCATGGTGCGCCTCATACCTGAGTAACAGATGGCAACATGTCCGCTCCGGCTCCTCATTATCAGACCCTTTCCCACTAGAAAAAGGCGTTCCGCAAGGTTCATCCCTCTCAGCCCTATTATTCAATATCTATATGCAGCCCATCTGCAGCCTTATCTGGTCCTTTAACATCAACTGCCTAGTATATGCTGACGATGTCCTAATGTTCACCCCAATAGACACAGAACATCCAAACCTTGACCAGCTCTCCTCTTGCTTCAACGCCGTCACAGACTATCTACACAACCAAATGCTCAGAATAAACCTAAAAAAGACAGACGTCTTATTCATTGGAAGAGACCAGTCATTCACTCCCCCCTCATCAATCAAGGTGAACAACGCTGAACTCATCTCCAAGACAACGATCAAATACTTAGGCGTAACACTTGATCAGCACCGGGACATGCATGCTCATATAGACAATACCATCAGGACAATCTGCCATAAATTATGGACACTACACCTCATAAAGAACACTCTGGAACCAAATGACTTCAGAACAGTCTTCCAGGCCATAATCATGCCCCACTTCGATTACGCCAATTCCATCCTACTTGGCCTCCCAAAGAGCTCGATAAACCCCTTGCAGCTTGTGATGAACACCACAGCTAGAACCCTCTATGGAGCGTCTCGCAGAGACCATATCACCCCTATTCTTATGAGCCTTCACTGGCTCCCCGTCCAATACAGGATCACATTCAAGATCCTAACCATGACCTTCAAAGCATTCAACTGTATCACCGCAACTACCCTGTCAGATCTGATTCAACCTACACCAGACAACAGAGTAAGAAGAGCCACATCCTGCAATACCATCCTCCTTCCAAAAACCATCACAAAATGCAACAAATCCACTAAAAAGCGTGCCTTTGCCTTGTTTGCCCCCTCATGCTGGAACTCCCTCCCAACAGAAATCCGGACCATAAACAACCTCCCCAGTTCAGAAAAGCCCTCAAACAGCACCTATTTATACAACACTTTTATAACTCCGACAGCATCACCTAGACTGTATCACTTGACCCTACAGTCTCTCAATCCAACGCCGCTAACCAATCTCCTATGATAACTCTCCACCTCATCCAACCATCCCCTTTAGGGCCTGTATCATAAACTCAGCTATGATGCAATCCCCTTTTGTATATAATGTATAAAGTTCACCTGTTATCCATGTTTAAATTCCCCTTTTGTATATTATGTATAAAGTTCACCTGTTATCCATGTTTAATTCCCTGTTTTATATAAGTTCAATGTATGGCTGTTCCACATTGTACAAACTTGTTCCTTGTAAACCGCGCTGATGCAGAATAGTGCGGTATAGAAAAACGTTAAATAAAATAAATAAATAAATAAATAAATTTGTCTGGACTGGTCTTGCAGGACAATATGGAAGATGACATTTTACTTACTCGATAATGCCCTTTCCTTGAATCCTGCTAGACTAGTCCAGGGCCCGCCCCTGAAACTGTATTGCTCTGTTCTGCTGCTACAGTACCAATGGGTCCACTGTGATTTTAATACTTGACTGTGCAAGTTCATCTTCTACAGACAGCCTTTGGTTTTTGCTTCATATAGTTCTCGACTATTGGTTATTCCTTGTTGCCCATGATTGAGATTGTATGAGGCTTGCCATGTTTTCTCCCATATGCTTTGGGATGAATACTGAGAGACCTCCAAACAGGCAAATCAACAGAGAAATAAACAGTGATGCATTTTTCCCGTACCATGCAAAATATAAAGATAATGGACGTAAATTTTAAAGACTGACATATACAAGTCACTAATCTGAAAATGAAGTTTTTCAACCCCCTTTGTTCCCATTGCTGTATTTGGGGACAGGAGGCTGCAAAAAGGTGGGAGTCGGGGACACAGCTCTAAAATGCCACTGCAATTACATAGGCTCTCAGTCCCACTGCCTAAATCTGTCCAAACATCGTGTGTACCTTTAAGTGTGACCTAATTTTATAAGAGGCTTTTAAATAATAATCTATGATCTACAGTAGCAAAACCCAAAGAGACATCTAAGAAAATAAGTGCAACCTCCTCCCTGATTTACCTCTGTATAAATATCACCAATACTAAGATTAATAATGTCTCCATAGAATGAGCCTGCCAGAAACCTGATTGATTTTTATCTAGTATCTCATTATCACTGGTTGTAGAATTGCATCTTTCAATACAATAGAAAAACATCCCGATTAGTAGCGAAGTATTCACTACTGAAATAAGCTTTCCTTCAAACGCTCTTGAGTAGCTCATACCAGCACCAAAGAACAAGGAACTAAAATACAAAAGATGAGTATAACCTGCAAAACTAATACAAATATTTTCGCATCTGTCAGTGGTGAAAAATCACCCCAGCTCCGCTATTTTTATCCACTTCTCATACCCTTCCAACAAAACTACCTCTTCAGCTTCACTGCTGCAATCTAAACCAATTTGTTCAGATTCCATATCAATAATCCTCACCTTATCTTTAAAAACAGAACTAGATATTGAAGTTTCTTTTATGGGTTTCCTCCACTCATCATTTTTCTCAATATCCTGAGCATATCTCTCCATTATCCTCCAAAGAAGGACATTTGCAAAAAATTCTCTTTATTTCAAGCACTTAAATTCTTGGAAATACTTTCCAAACATAACTCTTAAAGATTTAAGATCCATCCCATTCTCACTCTCCTGCCACCCCTTTTTCAGTTGTCTGTACTGCATTTTTAACTTACGCAGATCCTTTGTAAACCACTGTCCTTTAGAGTCAAGCCTGTGAGTCTGTTAGCATGTGAGCTCAAAAGAGAAGGGGTGCCAAAAGTTAGTTTTACTCTGGATGCCATTTAATCCAGCAAAACAATGTGTGTCTTTGAGTCCATGCAGACTCCTGGTGACCCAGCAGCTCCTGGGCTTTCTTGGCAGTGTGACCAGAAGTAGATTGCCAGCCTTTCTTCCGAGGCAATGGAGGGTTAAGTGACTTGTTCAAGGCCACAAGGAGTGTTAGTGGGAATCAAGCCAAGCCAGTGCTCTAACCACTAGACTACTCCTCCACTCAACATGTAATCCAGCACCTCCCTCTTTTCTTCAGCCCTTCTTTATATAGCATTTTAAATCTTTGAAAGTACCAGATATGATCGCCCTCCCCTCCCATTTACCAAATTCCGATCCCCCAATTTCAATCATTTGAAATGTCCACTTTGGGCCATGCTTTAAAGTTTGCGGGTCCCTGCTCTAGACCATTGATTTCTGGTTTTCCTCTCGCGTTGTTCTTCTGTTCTTATCACAGACCACATTGAATTCTATTACAAGAACGTAAAATATACCATACTGGGTCAGACCAAAAGGTCAATCAAGCCCAGTATCTTGTTTCCAGCAGTGACCAATCTAGGTTTCAAGTACTGTCAGATTCTCAAAAGGTAGACAGATTCCATGCTGCTTATCCCAGGTGTAAATTGTGGATTTTCCCAGTCCACTTCAATAAAGGTTTATGGACTTTTCCTCCAGGAACTTGTCTACATCACTTTTAAACTCTGCTACACTAACAGCTAGGATATAATGGAGAAGATCTCAATCTCTTATTGAATGCTGATGCTTCTGGAATTCATAAGTGTATAATATGAGGACAACATATCAAGGTGCCTTGGGACAATTTTTAATCAAATTGGCACCCAGTATAATTGGGACAATTTCTGTATCTTTCTGCCACATTTTCCTGGTCTTTTCATTTGTTGCGGTGTAGGGGATCTTGATCCCCTGTTAAATCAAGGCCTTTCAAGCCTTGTGTACTATGGACTCAGATGCAGGAGAAAAAAAAAAGCTGCTACTACTGTGGTTTTGGCTCCTGCTGGCTGACTAACATGCAGTGCTTTTGGTACACCTCTGTATATTTTATGTTTGTTTTATATTTTATATTCATGTCTCTTATTTATGATAGTTTTTTATTCTCTGTTCTATAACTTTTTAATATTTTATGTTCAAAACTTATTTTATTAAAGTTGCAAATCGTACAAAAGACCTCCAGTCCATATCTTAAAACATAATCAACAAAAGAATTAACGGGATTAAAGAGTGAAGCATCCCCAGGTACGTTTTAAACACATGATTTTGATTTTTTTCTTGAAAACCGCATCCCTAAATATATGTTTGTTCCCCCACCCCCCTTCTTGAACAAAATATGACTCTACTCGTCCCTCTGCCTTTTTCTATATCACCCCCACTCTCTGGAGCTGCCTTCCTTCTAATTTATGCCTCAAACTGCCTTTCCCTAAATTCAAGATCATCCTAAAGACTATTTGTTCACACAGTTTTTCGGCATGGATGTAACATAGGATGCTGCATGAACAAGTAGCCTTAATTCTGTTCTCTGTATGTCACATTGTTACAGGATATAAACCTTTGATCTATTACTCTATTCTATCATCCTCCTTTCCTGTCACTAAATGGAGTTCCCTATCCTTTTCTTGTTTTGCATGGCTGTGCCTTTTTATATATTGTAAACTGCTCTGTTTGCTTTGCCAAGGGCGGTATATCAAGCCTCGGTAAACGATAAGCCATTCTCTATAGACAAGCAGGAAAAAAGTCTTCATACATGGGTGATGTCATCCGATGAAGCCACTGCACAGGAGCATTCCCAGCTCATTCTAGAAGCTTTTGGACACTTACCACGCCTGGGTGCATCTTCCTGCCTGCTGCAGCAGTGCCATCTTAACTTTTGTTCATTTTTGCTGTGGAGCCCGTCAGACACTAGTTTCTGTGCTTTGTGAGTACATTTAGTCAAATGAAGTTTCATCAGGGTTTTTGCTACTCTGCTTTTTTCCTACTGTTGCAGTAGTAGTATTTTCCAGGT
The DNA here is from genome assembly GCA_033557465.1 of Ichthyophis bannanicus. Taxonomy (NCBI): domain Eukaryota; kingdom Metazoa; phylum Chordata; class Amphibia; order Gymnophiona; family Ichthyophiidae; genus Ichthyophis; species Ichthyophis bannanicus. The sequence goes on from CM066032.1 coordinate 650,231,493, forward strand.
GGACAAACCACAACAATCTGGAAAAAGTCTTCACTTCCAAACTGTTTCACAAAAGCTACTGATGACAGATGAGTCCGTACTGGGTTAGAGAGCTAACCTTGATGGGTTTCCGCACTCGGGGAATTTGGTCCCTCCAAGAAAGTCTCCATCAGATAAACCTTTTGCAATAGCAAATGTTCTAAGGGGTTTTAAAGATTGTTGTTCAACCACATTGTTCTGATTCATACAATCTAGTTATGTTATATATCAACAAGCAGTGGGGAACAGGGTCATATCTCCTGTGTTGGGAAACAGTCAGATTGTGGAATTTCACCATCTCTCACAGGATGGAGTTGAGAGCCACCTACCTGCCTGGCAAACAAAACACACTGGCAGACAGACTTGAGTTGAGTTCATCAGCCTCACGAATGGATCCTAGACAGGGATGTTGCACAGCACATCTTCTGGGAGTGGGGCACCCCCTCGCTCAATGAGGGAGGCTCATAGTAACATAGTAAATAACGGCAGATAAAGACCGGCATGGTCCATCTAGTCTGCCCAGCAAGATGGCAGGAGTAATATGGCAGGAGTAGGTGCACTCCTCCCCATGTCTCTGTCCAGGGGTGCACCTGCCACTCCGTGCAGACCACCCCTCCCCATGGCCCCGTCTAGGGGTGAACCCACCGCTCCATGCAGGACACCCCTATTTGCTGAGAAATTAGATGGTTCATTTTATTTTGATTTTCTCCTGTTGCTGCAAAGGGATCCACTGTGTCTGTCCCATGCCATTTTGAATTCCGTCACTGTGTTTGCCCCCACCACTTCCATCGGTAGGGCATTCCAAGCATCCACCACCCTTTCAGTGAAAAAGTATTTCCTGACATTGCCTTTCAATTTACCACCTTGCAGCTTCATGTTATGCACTCGGTTTACAGCTTCCCCGTCTTTGGAAGAGGTTTGTTCATTATTTCTCTTTAAGTATTTAAAGGTCTGAATCATATCTCCCTGTCCCTCCTCTCCTCCAAAGTGTACATATTTAGGTCTTCAAGTTTCTTCTCATAAGACTTCTGACGCAGGCTCCAAATCATTTTGGTCACCTTCCTCTGGACAGTTTCAATTCTTTTTACATCCTTTGCAAGATATGGTCTCCAAAACTGAACAAAGTATTCCAAGCGAGGCCTCACCAGTGACTTATAGAGTGGCATTATTACCTCTTCCTTTCTGCTGGTAATTCCTCTTTCTATGCAGCCCAACATCCTCTTGGCTTTTGCCACTGCCTTGTCGCACTGTTTTGGCACCTTGAGATCTACAGAAATCACACCAAGGTCTTTCTCCTGATCCATGCACACCAACCTCTCGCCCTCTATCATGTACATTTCCCTTGGATTTCTGCTACCCAAGTGCATGACACTGCACTTCTTTGCATTAAATCTTAATTGCCAAGCATTAGACCATTCTTCCAGCTTTTGTAGATTTTTCCTCATGTTAAGCACTCCCTCGGGGGAGTCCACTCTGTTGCAAATTTTCATGTCATCTGCAAAATGACAGACCTTTCCATTCAGTCTTTCAGCAATATCATGCACAAATACATTGAACAGTGCCGGGCCCAGGACCGAACCCGGGGGCACCCTGCTAATCACCTTCCTTTCATCCAAGTGAGCTCCATTTACTATCACCTTCTGTCGTCTGTCAGTCAACCAATTTCTGATCCAGTTTACCACCTTGGGACCCATCCCCAAACTACTGAGTTTATTGATAAGCCTCCTATGAGGGACAGTATCAAAGGCTTTGCTGAAATCCAGGTAGATGACATCCATCGCATGCCCCTGATCTAGTTCTCTGGTCACCCAGTCAAAGAACTCAATCAGATTTGTTTGGCAAGATCGTCCTTCGGTAAAACCATGTTGCCTTGGATCTTGCAACCTGTTGGTTTTGAGAAAGATCACTATTCGCTCTTTCAGGAGCGCTTCCATTACTTTTCCCGCCACCGAGGTAAGGCTCACGGGCCTGTAGTTTGACACTACTTCCCTGTCACCACTTTTGTGTAGAGGTACGACTTCTCCTGAGGAACTTCTCCTGTTTCCAAGGATCTGTTGAAAACATCCTTTAACGGCCCTGCAAGAACCTCTCTGAGCTCTTTCAGTATCCTGGGATGTATCCTATCCGGTTCCATGGCCTTGTCCACTTTCAGTTTTGCAAGTTTTTCTAACACATCATCTTCTCTGAATGGTGTGGTATCTACTTCATTCCCATTTTTATATTTGGGAGTCACAGGTGGTCCTTCTCCAGGATTTTCTTTAGTAAAAACAGAGCAGAAGTAATTGTTTAGCAATTTCGCTTTTTCAATGTCACTTTCCACGAGTCTGTTCCCAGCACTTCTGAGTCCTGCAGTTCCACCTCTGATCTTCCTTTCCCGAATATACCTGAAGAAAGTTTTGTCGCCACACTTAACATCTTTAGCCATCTTTTCCTCTGCCTTTGATTTTGCTATCCTTATTTCTCTTTTTGTCTCTTTGAGTTTGATCCTGTATTCATTTCTGTGTTCCTCTGTTTGCAAGCTTTTGAATTTTGCGAAAGCTGGGTTTTTTGCTCTTATTTGAGCAGCCACTTCTTTGGAAAACCATATAGGTTTCCTTCTCCTCTTATTTTTATTTACTTTTCTTACATATTTATCTGTTGCCCCTTTTATTGCCACCTTTAGTTTAGCCCATTGCAATTCCACTTCCCTTTTCTCCTTCCGCCCTGTCAACTCCTCCTTTAGGTAGTCGGCCATTTTATTGAAGTCAGTGTTTTTGAAGTTTAGGACTTTGAGTTTGTTACGATTGGACTGCACCTTGGCTTTTATCTCAAACCACACCATGTGATGATTGCTGTTGCTCACAGGGGCACCCACCCAGACATTCAACATGCTATCACAGTTGGTGATCACTAAATCCAGTGTTGAGCTTTCCCTGTTTGGTTCCATCACCATTTGTCTAAGTAACGTATCTTGGAAAGCATCCACAATTTTTTTGCTTCTTTCCAGATTTGCAGAAGGAGTAATCCAATCCACATCGGGTAGCTTAATGTCACCCAATATGATTGCTTCCCTCTTTGTGGCTATCTTAGCAATATCTCTAATCAATTCGTTATCTATCTCTTCGATTTGAGTTGGAGGTCTGTAGACTACAGCAGTATGGATGACAGTGCCATCTCCTCTTTCCAGCACAATCCAGAGTGCTTCTTTTTTTCCCCATGCCCCCTGCATTTCAGTAGATTTAATATTGCTTTTGACATACAAGGCTACTCCTCCTCCTTTTCCATTTTCTCTGTCTCTTCTGAATAGATTATAGCCAGCTATGGCTATATCCCAATCATGCGATTCATTAAACCATGTTTCTGTAATGGCCACAATGTCCAAGTCCATTTCCACCACTAGGGCTGCCAGGTCTGTAAGTTTGTTGGCTAAACTTCGAGCATTTGTGCTCATTGCTTTCCAGCATTTAACTGGCTTGCATGTATTTTGCATTGATTTTGTTCTGCCCACTTCTTCCCACTTGTTTTTGATGTGTGGTTTAAAAGTGTGTCTGTTTCTGATGTTGTTCTGCTTTTGCAGGGAGTGACGTCCAGAACTTGACCTTCCCTATCCGTCACCCCCTTTTTCTAGTTTAAATTTATATCCACATACTGCCTGAATTTTTCACTTAGGATTCTTTTCCCTGCGACAGAGTGATGTAGTCCATCAGCACAGTATAGTCTCTTGTTGGTCCACCTGTTTCCCCAGTCGCCTATAAATCTGAATCCTTCCTCTTTGCACCAGGTCTGGAGCCATGCGTTAAAGCTGTTTATGCGATATAGCCTTTCTGCCCCCTTACCAAGAACAGGTAGAACTTCTGAGAATACTACAGTGTTAACAATGAGCTTTAGTTTCTCCCCCAGATTTTGAAAGTCCCTTTGAACTGTAGTGGCACTGTTTCAAACCAGGTCATTGGCACCCAAGTGGATGACAACATCAGTTTTGGAGTGCTCACTTTCAGCGCTAAGTACAACAATTTGGTTTGTATTAGAAACATAGAAACATGATAACAGAAAAAGACCACATGGCCTATCTAGTCTGTCCTTCCATATCAACAACTACAACAGTCCACTTTTTACCTTTAGAGATCCTCTGTGTTGGTCCCATGCTTTTTTGAATTCAGTTACTGTCCTCATCTCTACCACCTCCACTGGGAGACTATTCCATGGATCCACTACTCTTTCCGTAAAGAAATATTTCTGCATATCACTCCTGAATATATCTACCTTCACCCTCATCCCATGTCCCCTCGTAGCAGAACTTGCTTTCAATTGAAAGAGGCTCTCTCCCTGAACATTTATGCCATGGAGGTATTTAAACATCTCAATCATATCACCTCTATCCCGCCTTTCCTCTAAGGTGTACATATTAAGATCCTTCAGTCTGTCCTCATATGCTTTATAATGAAGCCCACTAATCATTTTAGTAGCCACTCACTGCACCGACTCCATCCTGTTCACATCCTTTTGAAGGTGCGGTCTCCAGAATTGCACACTATACTCCAAATGAGGTCGCACCAAAGACTTATACAGAGGCATTATCACCTCCTTTTTTCTGCTAGCCATTCCTCTCCGTATGCACCCAAGCATCCTTCTAGCTTTTGCTGTTGCCTTTTCTACCTGTTTAGCTACTTTAAGATCATCAGACACAACCACGCCTAGGTCCCGCTCTTCTTTAGTGGACAAAGGAACTTCACCTCCTATACTGTATTGCTCCCTTGGATTGCTGCAGCCCAAATGCATGGCCTTACATTTTTTAACATTAAATCCCAGCTGCCAAATTCTAGACTATTCTTCAAGCTTTCAATAAACTCAAATTATCGCTCCACTATGGTGTGATGAATCCAACTCAGGTATAGAGGTCTCAGTAGAAAAAAACACCGGCTTCGGGTTTTCTCCCTCTTGCCGCAAATGTGGGGTTGGTAGGTAATTTTAATGGTTTTAATTTGAAGTGGAGGATGGGTGATGGTTAAAATAAGTATTTTTGTGTTATTTAGTTTGGAGTATCGGTCCCCTGAAGAAAAGAATTTATTGAAACGTCTGGCTGGTACCGGGATCGCACGTCGGGATCGCTGATGAAGAAATAGACTTGAGTCGGTCCTTTTTCTGAGATGAGTGTGGAATATTTGAGCAAGTTTATATAAAGGACTTTGATTCAATGCATTTGTGATTTCAGACATTGTGAGAGAGAACAACGGAGGGTGGAGGTCATTGATGTATCATAACACATTTGCGGCAAGAGGGAGAAAACCCGAAGCCGGTGTTTTTTTCTACTGAGACCTCTATACCTGAGTTGGATTCATCACACCATAGTGGAGCGATAATTTGAGTTTATTGAGAGTTTCTTATCGTTCGGTGACCAATTTGATTTTTGTGTGAGCACAACAATGGCTGGTCCGGCAGGATGGACTAATATTTTAAGTTTCACCCACGAGCATGTTGCAAGCCTGACCAAAGAAAAAACTCCTTTCACTCAATTGAATTTGGAATTACAATCTTCTAATGAAGTGACCTGGGAGGCATTCTTGAAATTGCAGAAGAAACGAAAACATCTGGAGTTACATCGGTTTTCATTAATTGAATATATCAATCGTCAACAAATACCGAGAGGCCTCAGAATTTATAAGGAACCTCGTAAGCCTGTATTGGAAGCAGATTTTCTTGAGCAGTGGAATCGGATATTAAATAAGTGTGCCTTAGATCTTATGGTACTGATTGTGGATACAGCTAAAAAAGATTTGGAAAAGTTAACAGAAGAGTTGAATATGATGGAAGCTAGTTCCTTATCGTTCCTCCAGCTTTGTCCTCTACCAATGGGTTGTATGCACATCCTCCTGCAGCTTGGAGACTGGACCAATCAAAACTCTGCATTCCTGCAAGTAGTGTGCTGGCATTCCATATCAGCTCCAGTGTGTCCAGTCTCCACGCAGCAGGAGGACTTAGTGAGTCTAGGTGCTGGACTCACTGGAAGAACAGATAAGGAGCAGTATTGTGCTAAATTTATTTTTTTCTTTATTTGGCTGATTGGCTTGGGCTGGCTCTTTAAGGGCACTCGAAAAAAAAAGAACAGCTTCCCCCCCCCCCCCCCCGAGCTGCTGCAACAGCTGTCAGCTTCGGGCCGAGGTGGAGGAGGGGGGGGGGGTTTCTCCGTTGCTTTCCCCCGTCTGCCAAGCCACCGTTGGATTTCCTGCCAGCCTGTCTGTTGGTCAATCCACATAAAAGGATCTCTGTCCCAGGACTAATCGGGGCACAGCTCCTACCACGGTACCCCAGCGTTCCGGTTCTGCCTCTGGGCAGTCCGCGGCAATTTGTCTGCCCTTTTTTTCTTTAGACCTGGGTGTTTGAGCTGGGGGCCGGATCGGGCGTTTTCAGCCCTTGGCAGCTTCCTCGGTTCGCTCGGGTGAGAGGGACCGATACGGGACGCGCTCTACCGCGCCGGCCTGTGCTCGGCTCGCGGGTTCCTAGCGCCCGTAGAAAAAAGCGCCAAAACATTTTTCTGTGGAGCCGCGGCCATTTTGAGCACGCGGCTCTACGGGTCTCCGTGCCACCGCGTGTCGGCGGACAGCTCTGGAGCTTCTTTTTTCTTTTTTTGTTTGGCGCTGCTGCTGCTGTTCTGCCCAGTTTCTCTGGGGTAATATTTTATTTCGAGTTTAATTTAGTTTCTTTGTGTTTCTTTGTTTTTTCCCGCGTTTTGCTCAGTGACTGTTTCGCGGTCCATTTTTGTTTGAAATGCAGTATTAGATAAAAAACAAAACAAAACAAAAGAACCAACGTGGGCTAATAGAGCAGTGCACCCACGCTGAGGGGTGCCTTCTTGTCTTTGGCCTAGCGCTTGCTGGAGGCAGCAGTTCCTCGGGCCCTGCCCTGGTAGAGCTTATGCCCTCTAGCTCTCAGTGTTTAATCTGCGGCACCCGCAGGGGGGTCTGAGGGGAAACGGGCGTCTGTCATTGCTGCGCCTCTGTTTCCCTCTCTATGGAGCAGCAGTTGGAGATGTCAGGGGCCCCGGAAGCTCAGGGGGCTCTGGTGGGGGAGGAGAGCGGAGCAGTGGTGGCTGGTCCTTCTGCTCCTTCACCGTCGGTCGTGCCCGGGTTGGCCAGTGGGCCATTGGATCTCGGGGGCTCTTCTCTCATGCACGAATTCTCTCCGGAGTTTGTGCTGCTGATGCATCAGGCCTTTTGTCGCAGTCGGCAGGGGCAGCTGCCTAGTACCTTGCCTGTCGCTCCCTCGGAGATGCTATCACCGGTGGGTGACCGTGCAGCTGGCGGGGCAAAGGCCCCCAAGCGCCCCTGCCCGGCTGATCTCTCCCTTGCTGATGCTGACTGGCAAGAGGCGGAAGAGATGGACTTGGATTTGGATATCGACATGGAGGAACTAGAAGAGGGGGAGATTGTGGAACCCGAGGATCAGGCTCGAATTATTCGGGTGTTCCGTAAGGAAGAATTACTGGCCCTGATTACGGAAGCCCTACAGACGCTCCGCTTGGCGCCGGAGCGACCAACAGAGGACGAGGATGCTGCGGATCCCATCATTCAGGCGGTCCGTCAGACCCAGGTAGTTTTCCCCATTCACAAGGTGATTGATCAGATGATCCAGGCAGAGTGGGATGCACCCGAGTCCGGTCTTAAGGGGGTCCGGGTCATGAACAAGCTGTATCCCCTGGCGGACAAGGACAAGGAGCGCTTCCGATCCCCCAAGGTTGATGCTACGGTGTCCGCGGTTACTAAGAAAACCACTATACCAGTAGAAGGCAGTGCGGCCTTGAAAGAAGCACACGACCGAAAGATGGATGGCTTGCTGAAGCAATCTTTTGAGGCGGACGCACTGGCGTTACAGGCTTCTATTTCTGGTGCTTGGATTGCGCGGGCCTGTCTTCGGTGGGTACAGCACCTACGGCAGTCGACTTCCTTGGAGGACGACGCAGTGAGGGAGCTTCAGCGCTTAGAATCGGGTTCGGCCTATCTAGCGGACGTCCACTATGACCTCATCAGAGCCCTGTCGAACAGTATGGGTTCCCTGGTAGCGGCGCGTAGGGCTCTTTGGCTGAAGAATTGGGCGGCTGATGGCTCGTCAAAGGCGCGGCTCGGCAAGCTTCCCTTTTGGGGAAGGCTGCTGTTTGGTGAAGCATTGGAACAGTTGGTTAAGGACCTGGGAGAAACTAAGGGGGGCCGGTTGCCGGAGGATAAGCCCGGACGTGGTAAGGCGGCACCGGCATTTCGTGGCCAAAGTAGAGACTTTCGGAGATTTCATTCCCCCCGTTTTGCAGGGTCCTCGAGGGGTCGTTATGCCTCTAGGTACCAGAGCTTTCGTGGATTTCGGGGGGCCAGTAGAGGTTTTGCGGCGGGGTCCTCCGCTGTCGCCCGAAAGCCACAATGAAGGGCGGCGGGTCCCGGCAGAGACTCGGCCTCTTGTGGGTCGCCTTCGGGGGTTTCTCTCTGCCTGGGCCCACATTACGTCCGACCAGTGGGTGTTGGAGATCATCCGCGACGGCTATGCCTTAGATCTCGCCCGGCCGGTTCTAGACTCCTTCGTCCTATCTCCTTGCCGCAACCCGCAGAAGGCTTTCCAGCTGCGACAAACAGTAAACCGGCTGCTGCAGTTGGCAGCGATTGTTCCCGTCCCGCCAGCGGAATACGGTCTCGGCCGGTATTCCATTTATTTCGTGGTGCCAAAGAAGGATGGCTCCCTCCCTCCCATTCTCGATCTGAAGGGCATCAATCGTTGTCTTCGGGTACCTCATTTTCGGATGGAGACGCTACGATCCGTTATCGTCGCAGTCAGAAAAGGGGAGTTCTTGACCTCTCTCGATCTCACCGAGGCTTATCTGCACATTCCCATCCGGGCGTCCCATCAGAAATTTCTCCGTTTCGCTCTTCCCTGGGGACATTATCAGTTTCAGGCTCTGCCCTTCGGTTTGGCTACTGCTCCTCGCGTATTCACCAAAGTTATGGTGGTGGTGGCGGCAGCCTTGCGAAGGGAGGGGATCTTGGTCCATCTGTACCTGGACGATTGGTTAATTCGAGCGAAGTCCCGAGACGAGAGCCTGGCGGTCACGGCGAAAGTGGTATCCTTCTTAGAGTCCCTCGGTTGGGTGGTCAATCCGCTCAAGAGCCGCCTCGTGCCCACACAGGTGCTCGAGTACCTGGGGGTGCGGTTCGATACTCGGAAGGCCTCCGTGTTCCTCCCAGATCGGAGAGTTCTGGCCCTGCAGAGGCTGGTGAGGAAGTTCCGCAAGCTCTCAGCACCATCGGCGTGGCATTGCCTTCAGGTGCTGGGAATGATGGCGGCAACCTTGGAGGTGGTCCCTTGGGCCCGGTTTCATATGCGATCGTTACAGCGTGCCCTTCTTCGCCGCTGGTCCAATCAGTTCGACCCCTTGAGCAAACGGCTTACGTGTCTGCCGCGGGTCCGGAAAGAGCTGCAGTGGTGGCTTCAGCCGTCTGTTTTGCGGGCGGGAATGCCCTTGGAGCAGCTCGAGTGGCTTCCGCTGTTGACAGATGCCAGTTTGGCGGGCTGGGGAGCCCATTGCGGAGCGGAGTTTGCGCAGGGTCTCTGGTCAACGGAGGAGAGCAAGTGGTCAATCAACCGTCTGGAGCTGAGAGCGGTGTTTCGGGCACTGCAGCACTTCGAGGCTCACTTGACGGGGCGAGCGGTGTGGGTGCTGTCCGACAATGCCGCGACCGTGGCATACCTAAATCGACAGGGCGGCACCGGCAGCTCGGCCATGGAGGAAGAAGCCCAGAGTCTGTTTGTGTGGGTGGAGCCGCGATTGCAAGCAATCTCGGCAGCGCACATAGCAGGAACGGACAACGTAATGGCGGATTTTCTCAGCAGAGTGCGAGTGGACGCAGGGGAGTGGGAGCTAAATCCCACCGTCTTTGAGCAGTTAGTGCTTCGTTGGGAAATGCCCGTGATGGATCTTATGGCGACCTTCCGTTCCGCCAAGGTGAGTCGGTTCTTCAGCCGACGGCGGGAACCCATGTCGGAAGGCATCGATGCTCTCATGCGGCCATGGCCCTCGAGGGGTCTTCTCTACGTCTTCCCCCCGTGGGCACTCCTCGGTCGAGTGATCCAGCGTATCGAGGCGCATCGCGGAAGGGTACTGTTGATTGCGCCAGATTGGCCCCGACGTCCGTGGTATGCCGACCTGGTGCGTTTACTCAACGGGGTTCCGTGGCGTCTTCCGTTGTCGCCGGAGCTGCTGCTTCAGGGTCCACTCCTGATGCCGCGGGTGGAGAGATTCTCGCTTACGGCTTGGCCATTGAAAGGGCGCGGCTAAGGAAGAAAGGTTACTCCACATCGGTGGTTACAACCTTGCTTCAGGCGCGTAAACGTTCCACTTCGCTCGCGTATGTCCGCGTCTGGCGCATCTTTGAGGACTGGTGTTCAAGGCGTCAGATCCGGGCTGCCACAGCTTCTGTCCCGGTGGTGCTTCATTTTTTGCAGGATGGCTTCGATAAAGGGTTGGCGGCTAGCTCCTTGTGGGTACAGCTGGCGGCTCTGGCCTGCTACCGGGGAAAGGTGCATGGGGTAGCTCTCGGAACACATGTTGATGTCGGGCGTTTCCTTAAGGCGGTCGCCCAGTTGCGTCCGGCTCGTCGACTTACGGTCACTCCGTGGGATCTTAACTTGGTGCTGCGGGTGCTGAGTAGGGCGCCTTTCGAGCCTTTATCGCAGGCCTCTGTGAAGGATTTGACTTTGAAGGTTGTCTTTTTGGTGGCCATCTGTTCGGCTCGGCGTATTTCGGAGCTCCAGGCGCTTTCCTGTAGGGAACCCTTTCTCTCCTTTTCCTCTCATAAGGTGGTGCTTCGCCCGGTTCCTTCCTTCCTCCCTAAAGTGTCTTCTGCCTTTCATGTGAATCAGGTGGTTTCTCTTCCCGTCTTGCGGGTGGCGGGAGAGCAGGCTTCCGACCGGGGGCTTAGTCGCTTGGATATGCGGCGATCTTTGCGCCGTTATTTATCAGTCACCGAATCCTTCCGCAAGTCCGATCGCTTGTTCGTCTTGTTTGGGGGCCCAGGAAAGGTGAGGCGGCGGCGAAGGCCTCTATCTCCCGGTGGATTAAGGAGGCCATTGTCTCCGCCTATTTGTTACAGGGTCGCTCTGCTCCGATGGGTCTTCAGGCTCATTCGACTAGAGCACAGGCGGCCTCCTGGGCGGAATACAGTTTGGTGCCTCCACTGGAGATTTGCAAGGCGGCGACTTGGTCGTCTTTGCATACCTTCAGCAAGCATTATCGGCTTGATGTTCTGGCGGAGAGCGATGCCTGTTTTGGGTCGGCGGTCTTGCGTGCCGGCTGGCAGGGTCCCTCCCATTAGTACTGCTCTGTTACATCCCATTGGTAGAGGACTAAGCTGGAGGAACGATAAGGAAATAGTAATTACACTTACCTGGTAATTGTAGTTCCTTGAGAGACGACAGCTTAGTCCTCAGTCCCGCCCGTGGGTATCTGCCTTGGGATTCAACCTGGGATGCAGTTGGGGCGGGTAAGTATATCCCGCTTACTTTCATCTGCTTACTTTGTCTATTCCCTGTCTCTCGCAACCTGGCTCTGGCTCGGCAGGCGGGGGGCAGGGCATGGGGCGGTCTCCCCTTCCGGATGGCTTCCTCGGTACTTTTGGGGGGGGTTCCGTTCTACAGTTTTTTCAGCAGTTTATGATGCTTTCTAATTGCTAATCATTAATGATACTTTATAACAATTTATAGTGCATTTTTTTAGTATTGGCTACTTATTTGTTGCTCTGAGTCTGCTTTGTCAATAGTTCACTGGAGCTGATATGGAATGCCAGCACACTACTTGCAGGAATGCAGAGTTTTGATTGGTCCAGTCTCCAAGCTGCAGGAGGATGTGCATACAACCCATTGGTAGAGGACTAAGCTGTCGTCTCTCAAGGAACTACAATTACCAGGTAAGTGTAATTACTATTTTAAAATCGTTGGAGTCAGAGGGAGTGTTTACTATGAAAATTGAAGATATAACGAAACAACTGGAGTCTTTCCATCAAGAGGTGATGTCTGCCAAAATAAAGAAATTTAAACGTGATCATGCGGACTATACTGTAGGCTACGTTTATCCTTGGATGAATAGCAAGCGTAAACCGAGAAAATCGGGGAAGCGAGTAAATTTTGAAGGTGCATCGGATGAAGCTTCTTCTACTGATTCAGTGAGATCTTCCAAAGGTAGTAGTGATTTTTTAGAGGAGGACACCAACGACAAGACCAAAAAGAAAAAAAGAGTCCGAACGTCTCAAGCAACGAAGTATCACGAAGAAAAAAGGTCCATAGGAGAGTTGCCCGCCCCAGGGGAAGACCTGGTAGTGAATATTTCTGGACGAATGTTATCATCAGCCGAAATAACTTTATTGAATAAAGGCTTATCATTTGTGCCTCGTTGTGGTTATGACTCTTTTCAATTTAGGGTAGATTTTGAGGCACTACTGAGAAAATTATGGTTGAAACATTATTTTAGGGATCCCTCTTCTACGGAGATGGATCTCTCCCCTATGGACCCGGATGATATAGGATCTCGTAGGGTCCGTTTACCTTTGAAGTCTACCTGACTACCTCCAGGAATTCCTCCCCCGGCATTGCAAGTGTATAGACAAGCAGTGTTGCGGGATGTTGAGGCTTTGGAAAAGACCCGTAGAGTGCAGCGCACAGTTCTTACCCCAGAAGAACTGAAAGCATTGCAGGCTTTAAGGGCTCGTCCTGATATAGTCATCAGGAGAGCCGATAAAGGGGGTGCGATAGTGGTCTTAGCAACAGAGGACTACATTGCGGAGGCCATGTCTCAATTGCGAGACACGGCAGTCTGTCTGCACTTACAAGAAGATCCATTGGATAGTCTACAACGGACAATACTAGATCTTACTTCTGAGGCGTGGAAACAACATATTATCACTAAGCAAGAATATAATTTTTTGAATCCTAAGGCACCTAGTACGGCTAAACTATACTTGGTTCCAAAAATTCACAAAAATTTATATAACCCTCCAGGTAGACCCATTGTGTCTACGCGTGGCAGTGTACTAGAGCCACTGTCAGTGATGGTAGATTCATATTTGAGACCTCTTTTGCCCACAATACCCTCATTTTTACGTGACACCACACATTTTCTTAATGTACTTGAAACACATCATTCTTTAACAATTCAACCAGATATGTGGTTAGTGACCCTAGATGTGGTGTCCCTTTACACCAATATCCCTCAGGAGGCGGCATTGGCAGTAGTAGGGCGAGTGCTGGATCGGAGAACTGACATGTCTGATGTTAAGAAAGATTTTCTTCTAAGTTTAGCGAGAGTAGCCATTTTTCAGAATTATTTTTCGTTTCAAGGAGAACTGTACCAACAGATCTCTGGGGTAGCTATGGGCGCGACATGTGCTCCGTCCATAGCTAACTTCTATATGGGATTTTTTGAGGAAGAATGGCTTCTCTCGTCTCCGTATTCCACTCATATAAAGGTGTGGAAGCGGTTTATAGACAACATTTTTTTGTTGTGGCAGGGTTCAGTCATATTACTTAGAGAATTTTTATTATGGCTGAATGGAAGGGATGTAAACATTAAATTTACTTTTGAATATCATCCTGACACATTAAATTATCTTGATGTTTGTGTTAAGCGGACTATAGACGGGTGGGTTATGACAGTTTTTAAGAAACCAACTGACCGGGTCACTTATCTACAGTTTACCAGCATGCACCCTCCGCGATTAAAAATGGGTCTCCCGTTTTCACAGTTTTTGCATTTTCGATGCAACTGTTCAGATCTGGCTGATTTTAAAAAGAAAGCTCAGGCTTTGAAGGGACATTTTGTACAACGAGGTTATCCAGAGCCAGTTGTGCGTAGGGCGTACACTAGGGCTCTTTTTAATCATCGTGCATCTCTGTTAGAGATGGGCTCTCGGGTAGCTCTTCCTGAGTATTCGGACAAGCATGTCAATTTGGTGACGAGGTATTCTCCTCTCAGTGGGGAGCTTCAGAAGATCTTTAAACAACATAGCAATATTCTGGCTGGTGTACCTGGGTTGGGTGATAAAATAGTGAGGTGTGTGTGGCAGCGGGACCATAATTTAAAGGATCTTCTTAGTCCAGCTACACTCCCTGCTGAACGGGTACAAATGGGATTGACGGTAGGGGGTCATGAGCCATGTGGGACATGTGACATTTGTGCTATTACTTTTCGCCAAGAGACCTTTGAATATCAGGGGGTCTCTGTGCGTCTTCGCAGTCGGACAACGTGTGAATCTATGAATGTAGTATATGCAGTTGTATGTCCCTGTGGTTTATGTTACGTCGGGAAAACGATTCGGTCGTTTCGCACGCGGATGAGAGAGCATCGAAGCCGCCTGGCAAGGGTCTGTATGGAAGCCCTAATGGTGCAACATTGTGTGGAGAGGGCTCATACTTTTGACCAGCTACGGTGTTTGTGTCTTGAGCAAGTAGTGCGAGGGAGCCGAGGAAAAACTTTGGATCAAATGTTGATCAGAAGAGAACAAGGTTTAATTTTCCAGCTAAAAACATTAGTGCCGACCGGTTTAAACGCACAAATTGACTGGCAGGCGTGTTTGAAATAAGGAAGAGGTCATAATGGCGATAGACAGCATCTGATTGGTCGTTAAGAGGTGGTGTCCGCCCCCTCGGTCTTAAAAAAGGAAGGGAGTGTGGAAGTTCGCATGCGCGGCGTTCTTTGAGGTTAATAGTTATATACTGGTTGCAGTGTTAACAAGAGCTAACGCGGGCAGCATCAGAGGTAAGCAGTGTGCGGTACGTGGGGTTGGTAGGTAATTTTAATGGTTTTAATTTGAAGTGGAGGATGGGTGATGGTTAAAATAAGTGTTTTTGTGTTATTTAGTTTGGAGTATCGGTCCCCTGAAGAAAAGAATTTATTGAAACGTCTGGCTGGTACCGGGATCGCACGTCGGGATCGCTGATGAAGAAATAGACTTGAGTCAGTCCTTTTTCTGAGATGAGTGTGGAATATTTGAGCAAGTTTATATAAAGGACTTTGATTCAATGCATTTGTGATTTCAGACATTGTGAGAGAGAACAACGGAGGGTGGAGGTCATTGACGTATCATAACACATTTGCGGCAAGAGGGAGAAAACCCGAAGCTGGTGTTTTTTTCTACTGAGACCTCTATACCTGAGTTGGATTCATCACACCATAGTGGAGCGATAATTTGAGTTTATTGAGAGTTTCTTATCGTTCGGTGACCAATTTGATTTTTGTATTCTTTAAGCTTAGCTAGATCCCTCCTCATGTTATCTACACCTTCCTGGGTGTCTACTCTATTGCAGATTTTGGTATTATCTGCAAAGAGGCAAACCTTACCCGACAGCCCTTCCGCTATATCACTAACAAAGATGTTAAAAAGAATCGGACCAAGGACAGATCCCTGGGGCACACCACTGGTAACATCCTTCTCCTCAGAGTGAGCTCCATTTACTTGTACTCTTTGTCGCCTCCCACCCAACCAATTTCTAACCCAAGCAGTAACTTTAGGGTCCATCCCTAGGGTGCTCAGTTTGTTTATAAGTCGCCTGTGAGGAACAGTGTCAAAGGCTTTACTGAAATCTAAATACACCACATCTAGAGCTCTCCCTCGGTCCAACTCCCTGGTCACCCAGTCAAAGAAATCAATCAGATTTGTCTGACAAGACCTGCCTCTGGTGAATCCATGCTGCCTCGGATCCTGTAATCCGCTGGACTCCAGAAACCTCACTATTTTCTCTTTCAGCAGCGTTTCCAATAATTTACTCACCACCGAAGTTAAACTAACCGGCCTGTAGTTTTCAACCACATCCTTACTTCCGCTTTTGTGTAAAGGCACCACATGAGCCTCTCTCCAGTCCTTTGGCACCACTTCCGACTCCAACGAGGCATTGAAAAGGTCAGTCAGTGGAGTTGCTAGAATGTCCCCAAGTTCCCTCAGTATTCTAGGGTGTATCCCATCCGGTCCCATCACTTTAAGTTGAGCTAGTTTCTCACGAACACAGTCTTCTGAAAATTGTTCAAGATGTCCCTCGCTTCTGTTCCTATTTGTGGGTGTTTTCTGAGGTCCTGCTCCTGGTTCTTCCCCATTTTATTGCATTGGCTATTTCCTCCTCCTTTTGAATCTTTGCCTTCTTGACTACTTTGCTAGCTTCTCTAAGATTTTCCAAATACAGATGCCTGTCTTCCTCTCTCTGTGATCTCTTGTATTTCATGAAGGCCTCCCTCTTTTTCTTCACTTTTTCAGCTACTTCCTTCGAAAACCATAGCGGTCTCCTTTTCCTTTTGCCTTTATTTACCATTTTAACAAAAAGGTTGGTTGCCCTTAAAATACCCCCTTTCAGTTTTGCCCACTGTTTTTCTACATCCCCCAGCTGTTCCCATCCCACTAACGACTCCCTGAGGTATTGGCCCATCTTCGCAAAGTTAGTCTTCCTAAAGTCTAAGATCCTCACCTTGGAATGGATTCTAACAGCCCTAGTCCTAATACTGAACCATACCATCTGGTGATCACTGGATGCAAAATGATCTCTCACTACAACATCAGAAACACTTTCACCATTGGTAAGCACCAAGTCCAGTATGGCCCCTTCACGTGTGGGGTCTGTTACCAATTGCCTGAATAGTTCTCCCTGTAGAGAATCCAGGATCTCCTTACTTCTAGATGATACTTCAGCAGGAATGTGCCAATCAACATCTGGCATATTGAAATCTCCTATCAGTAGCACTTCCCCTTTCCTAGCAATGCTGCGTATGTCTTCAATTAACTCTATGTCCACCTCTTCCTCTTGTGAGGGAGGTCTGTATATCACACCAATGCAAATAGATTTCTCTTTCCCTCTTTTTAGTTTAACCCACAATGCCTCCTCTCTTCCTTTTAAGCTCTGTAATTCCAAAGCTTTAATAGTAGTTTTTACATATAGTGCCACACCTCCTCCCCTTCTTCCTACCCTGTCCTTTCTGAATAAAGTATAGCCAGGTATAGTTACATCCCAGTCATGGTTTTCTGTGAACCATGTTTCTGTAACTGCCACTAAATCCAAGTCAGCCACTCCCACCAAAGCTTCAACATCAGGGATCTTATTTCCCATGCTACGGGCATTTATACACACTGCTTTCCATGTGTTACCCCTGTTACCCATTTCCATAAAGATATTTAATGTATCACTTACCTGGGGGCTTTCACTTACCTGGGGGCTTTCTTCACCTATTCCCAACGAATCTAGTTTAAAGCCCTCTTCAGTAGATTAGCCAGTCTACTACTGAAGATGCATTGACCTTTCTTGGACAGATGGATGCCATCTCTGCTCTGCAACCCTTGGAACAGCATCCCATGGTCTAGGAAACCAAAATGCTCTCGATGACACCATCCACGCAGCCATGCATTCTGTCACAACGCCGCCCTGGCGGTTGATGGTGGTCAAGGCAGGTCGGACATAAAGAAAAGTAAAGTTGGGTTTGGTATAGAAACATAGAAACATGATGACAGAAAAAGACCACAAGGCCCATCTAGTCTGTCCTTCCATAACAACAACTACCACAGTCCACTTTTTACCTTTAGAGATCCTCTGTGTTGGTCCCATGCTTTTTTGAATTCAGTTACTGTCCTCATCTCTACCACCTCCACTGGGAGACTATTCCACGGATCCACTACTCTTTCCGTAAAGAAATATTTCCGCATATCACTCCTGAATCTATCTCCCTTCACCCTCATCCCATGTCCCCTCGTCGCAGAA
This sequence comes from Ichthyophis bannanicus, assembly GCA_033557465.1. Lineage (NCBI taxonomy): Eukaryota > Metazoa > Chordata > Amphibia > Gymnophiona > Ichthyophiidae > Ichthyophis > Ichthyophis bannanicus. The sequence goes on from CM066032.1 coordinate 650,249,250, forward strand.
CTTGCTTTCAATTGAAAGAGGCTCTCTCCCTGAACATTTATGCCACGGAGGTATTTAAACATCTCAATCATATCACCTCTATCCCGCCTTTCCTCTAAGGTGTACATATTAAGATCCTTAAGTCTGTCCTCATATGCTTTATAATGAAGACTACTAATCATCTTAGTAGCAACCCTCTGCACCGACTCCATCCTGTTCACATCCTTTTGAAGGTGCGGTCTCCAGAATTGCACACCATACTCCAAATGAGGTCGCACCAAAGACTTATACAGAGGCATTATCACCTCCTTTTTTCTGCTAGCCATTCCTCTCCGTATGCACCCAAGCATCCTTCTAGCTTTTGCCGTCGCCTTTTCTACCTGTTTAGCTACTTTAAGATCATCGGACACAACTACGCCTAGGTCCCGCTCTTCTTTAGTGGACAAAAGTACTTCACCTCCTATGCTGTATTGCTCCCTTGGATTGCTGCAGCCCAAATGCATGACCTTACATTTTTTAACATTAAATCCCAACTGCCAAATTCTAGACCATTCTTCAAGCTTAGCTAGATCCCTCCTCATGTTATCTACACCTTCCTGGGTGTCTACTTTATTGCAGATTTTGGTATCATCCGCAAAGAGGCAAACCTTACCCGACAGCCCTTCCGCTATATCACTAACAAAGATGTTATGGTATGTGTTTCTTTCTAGGGCCCAGGGTTGTATAGCCCTGGTAGCGTCCTGAATACCAAAAATACCCAAAGAACAAAAGGTCATCGAGTGTAGGGAAAAATAAGGCTTTATTTCCCTCGTTTGCACAAAGGTTCAAAGGATCGGCTTCAAACACCAACAGAAATATCCTTACATCAGGGTAGAAAAATAACAACTCATGTTCAAAAGAAAAACTGTTCTCTTCACAGAAAAAGGTTACAAAACAAGCATTCCTATTTACACCGGTTTTAAAGCTCACTGGTTGTACAAGCATTCCACGCTGCCCGTAATACAATAGCTGCAATCCATTTCTTCTTCTGACAAGGACTCTACCTCTTCTACTTGCATCGGCTCCTCCTGCAATGTATCTGAGCTAGAGTCAACAGTTCCCGGCAAGCTATAGTCAGGTTTCTCCCTCAAATGCTGAATGACCTCCCAGTGTCTAGAGTTTAGCGTGGGGCGTCGGCCATGAGCATTTTTACAATGTGAACATCTTTCTTTCTTCCAAGGACTTCCATGCACTTCATGCAAAGCAGGTTTACTTAAAAGTTTCTTATTCAATAAAAACTTTTCATACCTTTTCTCTTGCGAAATGGGACATGTACAGGGAGCTTCTGTTTCTTGTCCTTTCCATGCGTTAACCCTCTGTGGGCTATCTTCAATACAGTATGGGTTACCTTGTAACTCCTGCTTCTTCCTCTGAGACGAGGCTTGTGGCCTACTCCTGGTAATATTCTGCCTTGATTCAGCAATATGGCTTGGGTTCTGCCTACAGCATTCACAATGCAGCTTCCGTGTACCTGAATCTCCTGGACCCTTCTGTATTCTCTGGCCTTTCAGGTTCCTTTGGCCTGTACCTCTTTCCTGCACTCCAGCAGTGTCTGTAGCTTCTGCAGTTTCTCCAGCTTCTGCAGTTTCTGCCACTCCGGCAGCTCCTGCCGTTCCTCCGGCTTCTGAAGGCCCTGCAACCTCTCTGCTGCCTTCCTTGCTGCTCCTAGCTTTACCGCTACTTCTGCCTTTCCAGTCCTGCTGTGCCTTCCAGTCCGGCTGTGTCTTCCAGTCCGGCTGTGCCTGTGCTTTCCAGTCCTGAGGTGTCTGTCCTTCTTGCGGTACCTCTGCCCCCCTCCAGTCTTCCTGACTTCCTTTAAAAGGAGTTCCTCTCTTCCTGGATTGGAGGCTGGCTGACTTTCGGTTACACCCTGTAGGGCGTGGATCCTCAGTCTTCCAGAGGTCCCTCTTGCTCCCCCTATCAGGCTCCTGCGAATACTGCAGCTTGTGCATGTCTTTTTTCAGGTTTAAAACATTTTTTTCTAAGCCCTGCTGGTCTGCTGCATCACAATTCATCTCCAGGATGCGAGCCTCTCTGCCTTGGCCTTTACCCTCAATAGGGAGGATTGAAGAGAACACCACCTGTGCACCTAACTGCTTCACCCTCTGTCCCAGAGCCATGAAGTCACTTTTGATACGTTCCGAGGTATACCTGGCAGTATCATTTGTTCCAACATGGATTAGCAACATTGGGTAATAGTCAGTGGGCTTGATGAGTCTCGGCAAACTTTCCGTAACATCTTGGATTTTGGCACCAGGCAGACAGCATACCTCTCTGGACATCAAGTCTGGTCGGCAGATGGACGCCTCAGTACCCCTCAGAAGAGAGTCTCCAACCACCACTACCCTTCGTTTCCTTCTGGTCACTGATTCTGCAACTTTGGGGTACTTGAACTCTTGTTCTTCCCTTTCCAGGGATGCTTTCACCTCCTCCACTTCCAGGGCTGCATAATGGTTCTTCAATTCAAGGGCTGGAGAAGTTGGATTAGTGATTTTGCAGGCCCTGGTGACTTGTGTCCAACCATTGACATTCTGTTGGCACCCATCTTCTCCTGTGCTGGAGAGCTTGGTTGCTGCAAGAAACATCTCATCAATGTACTTCTCACTGTCTTGAATGCTCCTCAGCCTCGCCACCTCCTCTCTGAGTTCCTCCACTTGTTTCCTCAGAGCTTCAGCATGCAGGCACCCTGCACATGGAACTGGTCCTTCAACTGGCATTAGGACCTCTGTCTGGATCGTGGCAGAAGCTGTAACGCGGGCAACAGCTTTAGCAATACGATTTTTCCCAGCCATTGTTCTGTTCGTGGAGCTTAGGTATCTGTTAAAGCAAAAGAGAGAGATCTACCAAGTACCAGCCGGTTTCACAGCTGTCCTTGCTAGCTGAAGAGCCTGGGAGGCATTTGACTAACTTCTCTCCTTTGAACTGTGTTTCCAAGTTGGTGCCTCTGATGATGGAATCACCAAGTAGTAGTAGTTTTCTGTTCCTTGAGTTTTTCTTCATATTTGGTGCTGTATCAGGAGATTGGACATTGTCTCATTTAAGGGCCATTCAGCTTCCCTGGATTGGGTATTCTCATTAACCAATGCAGAGAAGGCATTATGCAGTGATAGCTCATGATGTACAGGGTGTTTCTGCGTTACAGGACGCAGTCTACCAGAGCCCACTGTGATCCATTTGTTCCTGGGATGTTTGATTCTCTGTGGGAGTGGCAGAGGACTTTGGTTTGTATCTTAGAAGAGGTGCGTTTCATTGCAGCTACTTCTTCCCTTAAGAGCCAATTCTTTATGTATGGCTGCTAACTTGAGGCATATAGGGCAAGCTCTTAGGTTCCAGATGAGTCGTCTCAGAATGAAGGCACCACAATTATTGCACTGAATACAAGACATGTGTGGTCCTAGAAGGAGAATATAAGGTGGACCTAGCACCAAATTAAGAGGATAGATGTCAACATATATGACCGCTATATAGGCTTGAACATTGCATTCTTTTGGGATGAGGGTGTTTCAGAGTACCATGCTCATTGCCCTCATGGCTTCTTACCAGCTCTACATGGGCATGTTCTTGAAGGTTATCATGCACAGCCTTAGTGATATGTCCCAGTTTTTTTTTTCAAGAGAAGCTGGAACAGTATCATTCCCTACTAAGACATAGCAAGGACTGCTTGAAATTCATGGTCCAAGCGATCTATGGCATTTTCAGTATGGTATCGAGAGCTTCTACAGTAGGTATTGGTTCCTGGAGTCTCGCCTGGCTCTGAGTCTCAGACCTCCAACTATCAGTGTAGGATAAACTTTCTGATGTGCCGTGTCATGCAGCAAATTTCTTCAGAGATAAAGTTGAAAAGAAAAACGGACTTTGTGGATAGCAGCACATCACTCTTCAAAATCTCTCAAGACACATGTCTGATTTGGCTTCCTACCACAGGAGATATCAAGGTGGCAACCAGAGAAAGATCTACACGCATAGGTAGTTCTCTGGTTCTCGCTATTCTCAGTCTAATCAGACTCCTCGAGCACAGCCGACATGAGAGAATTACAGAAGTTCCAGCCTACTCCTCCGCCAAAAGCAGGGGTGGGGTTTTGATTGGTTTCTGCAGAGTGTAGCCATTCTTGCTATGGCCTCTGTGGAGGACTCTCCTGTAGGATGGAGGATCACACTTTTTGCCCAGGAGTGACCCTTTGTAATCTCAGACAGTTGGGACTTGCAAATTATCCAAAGAGACTACAAATTGCATCTTTTTGTCCTCCCTCCAAATTGTTTCCAATGGTTCTGTCCCTGAACCCTCAGCATCAGGAACTACTTCTGCATGAAGTCAGCGTCCTTCAAAAAGACCTTGCGATCAAGCTTGTTCCACCAGAGCAAGAAGGGTGGAGATTTTATTCAAAGTATTTCCTAGTCACCTAGATACTGCCCCATTCTAGATCTAACGAATGCATATACTCACGTACAGCTACATCCCAGTCACAAGAAGTATCTCAGATGTGTAATAGGGCAGTGACACTTCCATTACCTTGTTCTGCCTTTTGGCCTTGTGTCAGCTCCTTGGGTCTTTACCAAATGTCTCGCCATAGTAGCAGCATTTTTACGCAGATTGGGAATATACATTTTTCCCTGCTTGAACAATTGGCTTTCTAAAGAGAATTTTTGCATGGTACTTCGACCCTAATTCTGCTTCTATTTGATTATTGTAATGTTATCATTCAGAGTTCTCTTCGTATTTGACTGCATGTATGCAGCAGGTTAGGATAATGCAGTGACTGGAGCTGCTATATGGATAGCAGTCATATTCAGTTTACTATCTAGAGAAAGTTAGGGCATCCTTTTTGCTTTCCTAAATTGATGCAGATCTTTATCTGACTAGTGGACTGAATATCACTGCTAACTGGATAATTCTCTGTTCTGTAATCTGCCTATGGACCACCCTGGCACTATCTGTATGATATTCAGTGACAGCGTCTGACTAGTGATGCTGAATATCACTGGATAGTCTCGGCTGGTGGCACTTATCCAAATAGCAGGTGTTGCTGTCCGGATAGGGTCTTTGAATATTTACTCCTCAGTGCAGGACTCAACAGATTTTCTTAGGATCTAGGAGCCAGAACCAAAATCTAGGAGCCAGACATAAACAGTTGGATCATTCATTTTGTTTATATGCACCCTCACCTGCCTATGCAGCCTCAGTCGCAACCTCTGGCCACTGCCTACCCATGCACCCCAGACCCTTTCTCTCAGCCCCAGCATCAGACCTGTTCCCAGGCCCCAACCATTTTTTCCTACCCTCCCTTCCTTGGCCTCCAACCTTGGCTTCAGCCTCCTGCCCCCCCAGCTCCCTTCTACCAGACCCAGCATTAGACTCCTCCACCCATCCCTTAGTACCTTTCTTTTTTTCCATCCATATCCCCTGTGTTAGTTTCAAGCCCTCTTCTCCCATCCACAGTATCGGATCCTTCCTTCTTTCATTTCTTGCACCAGCCCCCTTGTGCCACCTCCTCCATCTGGCAGCATGAGCCCCTTTCTGCCATCCCTAGTCCCCAGCATCAGACCTTCTCATGTCTTCATCCCTTTAGTATATTCTTCCACCTCAATCCCAGCCTCATTCTCCCATCTTTACTCCTTATCTGCCACCTTCTCCCAGCCCTGTTCCCAAGATCAGCTCCATTATCCTACCTGCCCAGCACTTCTAAATTCACTGCAGAGGGGAGAGCTTGTTTTCCGCTTCTTGCAACTCAGTCTGTCCTGCACTGATTCTGGCTACCTGCATTTTGCAGGAGATGAAAGCCAAGAACCTCTACGTCTTGTTTCTCATGCAGTACAGGAAGTAGCTGCTCTCTGATTTTGGCTCCTTCAGCAGTGCTGGTGGCCAGAGCCGGAGCAGGAGAAGCAGAGAGCGGCAGTGAAAAACAGACCCCACTGCTCTGCAAAGAATTTAGAGGTGCCAGGCAGGTCGAATGGGGCTGATGCTAGGGGCCGCTGACAGCCCCAATGCCAGTGCGCAGCCATGATAATGCTGCACACATGCTCTAAGCCCTTGGTGCCAGGTCTGACTTTTTAATCGCCATAGCGACCAGGTGCCTGGGGTTTGGCTAGCCCCGCCTGAATTTATTTGTTTTCAGTCCCCGTTCTTGCTTCTGCTGCCGGTCTGTGGACCATCTTCCTGAACTCTGGTCGCTATTGCCTCTAGTCTGCACTTTGCTCTGCTCCAAGCTTATTGACACTTTTTTTTAAACTATTGCTGCTACCACTTATTTGCATAGTGCTACAAGGTGTACGCAGCGTTGTACATATGCAAATAAGAAATAGACCCTGCTCGTTAGAGTTTACAACCAAATCATGACAGAACACGCAGCTGGGGACTAGGATAAATCTAGGGAATGGTAAAGATACAGATAGATGAGGAGCAGGAGAATAAAGGGGATCAGGTTCCAAAAGCTGCTGCTATTCCTCTGCCCTTCTTGACCTCCAACAATGGCTTCTGCCTTTCTTCAGCCCTTCTCTTGAGTTACTGCAGGATTAACATTAGTTGCCAGTTGAATACTGTAGAATTTTAAAAAATGTAATGCTGGTTTTCCAGGCAAAGAATGAGCTAGCAGCCTCTTATTTGGGGGTTAGGCTTATTTCTTATAAGCCAGGATGTACCTAGCATTCAGTATCTAAGAATTTGTTTCTCAATACATTCCTATAGGATAGTACATTTGCAGTGGATTAGAAAGCAAATTATTTTGGTCATTGGACTGCTTTGCTGCAATAAACTTCCTAATGACTTACGTAGAAAGGCAAATTATTTTTGCTTTCACGAAGGGGTGAATGCATGGCTATGGTGGATAGCCTCTGGGAAATGATCATGAAGAAAGCTGGGGGGAGGGGGGGTTGGGGGATGGGCAGGAGATAGGGGGATGACTGTTGATGTTAGATTTTGGGGTAGGAAAAGGGTGGGGGAAAGATATGGGTATGTTTTTATTATTTTAAATATGTGTAAATCACCTTGTGCTTTCTATAGAGGTAATAAATAAAAAAACACTAAATACATACTAGCCATTGGCCATTCTCTACTCCCCCAGTCCTACAACATTGTTATCTCAGCTTCATGGGCCCCCAGTTTCAGTTGTCACTGCCACATCCTACAGCATTAATGAGAGTAACCTTCTTCTTGGGTGGCTGAATGGAATTAGTGCCGGTGGTTAACTGATTGCAGAGAGGGACCCACTTAATCAGTCATTCCTTTACAAAAATGGGGATGTGAGCTACTTGCCTTCACAAGGAACCTTTGCGGCTGTGTTTAATTAAACAGAGGGTCTATGAACCTAACATGGTCAGAGGTTTCCCCAGAGGTAGAGGTGAAGGGCTAATGTGCTCCAAGTTGCACATTACAGCAGGTACAATCTGTGACTTAAATAAAACTAATTTCCTCTCAAACAAATTACATTTTCAGTCTATTAGTGCTTTGTATCCTTTTATGGGATGCACAAGTTTATGTAGAATAAATATTTTATTTCCAGCAGCATTTCTTCTCAGCTAGGACAAACAGTGCACAGTTTAAAACATGCATTTCAATATGTGCTAGCATGGTCAAGTATTTGAGCCCTGAGCATCTGGTAGGCTTGCAGACAAACCGAGTGAAGAAATTTCAGGAACCAAAGTCCCCCTTTATTCAGGACAGCGATTCAGAACACAGAGCAGAGGACTTGTCCTACCTTTAGGCAGAGCCCTTAGCAGAGCAGCAAGCATTCCTTACATGTAGGTAGCATGGGCATCATGTGGAGGGCTGTGGCTGCTTCCTGTTCTGGGTCTCCTTGACTTCCGTAACTTAGGGTTTTTATGCTTCTTGGTTGGACCATGCTTTCCTGGCTAGATTCCCTTATTCTGGCTTTGGTAAGGTGGCCCTCTGGGAGTAATGTGTTTGAGGATGACTAGGGCTCTCTCATGCACTCCCTCACACAATATCTTATAAAATGGGTCACAATCTAAAAAGAGGTGCACTATAAGCTTCACATGGGAAAACTATTTCAAAACACTTAAATAGCTGCAAACCACCACACTGTATTTGGTGATTATTTTATTACTAGGTAGAGTAAAAACTCTCCCTCTGAGCAATTTTCCTCAATTTTACAAGAATACCTTGGGAGAAAGTTAATTTATATTTCAGAATCTAAAAGATCCCTTCACCTACCTTTGTGGAGGTACAATTTATGCAATTCTATTTGAAAAATGGATATAGAAATCATGCATTAATCTTCTCAACAAACTGTATTTGTAAAACATCCACAGGCTACAATGGACACCAGCCAAGAAAACATGGCAATTAATACAAATTCCATCATAGAAACGTTACAAAAAGTGATAGCGTAAGGTCATCTAAACTTAGGACTTTAAAGAGGAACTCTCTGAACATATTACTTTATCTGGAAATAGCTTTTGAAATGATTCTGCATCTGCCATAAAACTTTTTTTTATTGAACTTTCTGGCAACATTTAAAATGGGCCACCCAACTTTAAACTAACTTGGACAAACACTCATAAAACTTATATGGCTAAATAAAGCTCTCTAGGGCTGGGCTGGTGGCTTAGCTGTGCATTGCCATATCAAAGGACCCCAGTTTGATCCCTGAGTGGGGTCCTGCAAACCCCTCCCCACTCCCCAGAGCAAAGTGTGTTGTGGTCAGTGTTTAAGGGTGATATCTAATGGCTGGGCTCAGGGCTCCTAATTACAGGGTTCTGAAAGAAGCTCTGGTGCACGGTGCCTGCAGAGTAGTTATAAAATACGGCAAAATAATCCCTTTGTAGTTCTGATTGGAACTCATGGTACTCAATTTCAGCTGATTTGAGCTGGAAGTACAAAGAAACAGGAAGCAACTTCCAGGTCAAAAAACAAACTAGAACTTTCTTAGGGCTTGGTGGTCACAGAACACTGATAATTGATAGAACACAGAATGAGTTGGTAAAACTTTTAATCTTCAATCTGTCCTATTCATTGGCATGAGGCAGCACACAATGTAAACTGGCCATGGGTATGCTTGTACTGGGTTGCCTCACAATTCTTCTCAATCACACTCTGCAGGGCGGGTCATACATTTGAGACTCATCATTGGTAAGTCCTTTAGAATATCCCTGAATAGGTTTGCTTCATTAAGCTTAACAATAACAGTAACACTTTTCCACCCTCTCCCTTTTGTGGAGTGCTAGAGGAATTGGATGCCTTTTCTAGAGCTTTTCTATTCCTTTCCATCTCCAGTTCAGAATTGCCACAAGGCATCATACTCTTCCAGGACTAAAACATTTAAGGAGTCAGCAGTGGACTTCTTGCTTAGAATCATCCTGTGTTCCTTAAAGGAATAGGTACCAGTAAACTTATTTTTATATATTTAACATAGGCAGCTGGAACATCTATCTGCTCCCCCTCCCCCTTCTTGCTGTTTGTCAACAACAGTGCATATACAGAATTAAAACTGTCTGCTGAATGTCCTGGCTCAGTTGGCTGCAGCTTTATTAATAGCACATCAACAACAGTGGAGTAAAAAGGGGCAGGGATCCAGTCTAGTCACCCAAGCTGATGTGTGATATGCTATTGCAATCAACACCAACTGGCAGGGCACGGGGTGCTGGGCCCACCATGCCAAGCTGAGGTAGGTCTGCCACTGTGCCAACTGCCTTGCCATGCTGTCTTGTGGGATCGCCTACGCCAAGTTGGCCATCGCTTGGGGGGACTTGCTGGGGTGCCGTGCCTTATTGTCAGAGCACTGTGCCCCTCTGTCAAGATCTGCTGTCTGCCTGAATTCTGGTTTGGGTATCCACCATGGACACAGGGAAGCCTGCATTGTCCCAGGTCCCACACTTACAAATCCCTGCCCCCTGCAACATGGGATGTCGCTGATATGGACAGACTATGCATTGGCTTCAAGGATGGCCTCTACTGTCACATGTATGTCATTGAGGAAGATGTCCAGACCAATGTCTGATATGTGCATAAGGTCCATCCTGAAATACTCAGTGTGCAGATTCGCCATCCCCTGGCACACAGTATGCGCTGGCTGACCTGTCTGACCTTCTTGAGATCTCTGTTCCAGAGATGGGTATTGGTCCACTTCAGGCACAGTATGAAGTCTGACCAGATGAATAAAGGTGTAGGGCAGGCTTCCGGTTGCCCAGAAGAGGCCATCTCTGGAGTTAATAAGCTGCTTTCTGGATATGGTTCCCAAGTCGTTCCCTCTGAGGTGGATGATTAAGGTATGGGGGGGGGGATGTTTGTAAACGCTGCTACAGCATGGAGCGAAGTTGTGCCCACCTCATACTGGGATTTCCTAGCCATTCGAGATGCACACCGCACTTAAGTCAGTCCTAAGTGGATCCCCAGAGGCTATGTGGATGCCCTCCCAGATGCCCAGTTGATGAAGGAATGGCCAGTTATCCAGACTGTGTTCCACAAAAAAAAAAAAACAAGGAAAAAAAGAGTGAGAGGTGGCAAGATGGTGGCCGCATGCAGGCATGATGGAGGATCGCTATCCTGAGCATGGACAAGCAAAAGGCGAAAACCAAAGTTGCTTTGGCCAAGGTTACTGGTCTGCGACCCAGTGGAACACTGATGCCGACTCAGCCCCCAATCACCTCCTTTCTTGTAAAGGGGACTCCCTAGCTGGTTACCCCCAGTGGTGCCTTGCTTGAGCCCATGGTTGAATGGGAGATATTCTCAGGCTCCTTAGAGGCAATATCATTATCTTCCAGAGGGAGGGTATTTGTGGGATATCAGCAGCAATCTCTAAGCTGGCTGCAGCACATGGCTCTGGAGACGCCAGCTCTGACGCCGTGACTCCAGAAGGGGTTGGGAGAGCAGTGAACAAATTGGGCGATGGAGCTGTGGCAGTGAACCTGGTTCCTCAAGATCCCTTGGGACAGCATTCAGGAGGAGCAAAAGTTCTGTGGGCGTTTCTTCAGTAACTGTGAGTGCATCTTTGGATCAGTTGGGACCCTTTGCTCTTGCTGGGACACTTTCTGCTTGTCCGTCAGAAATTAATTTATTGACTGTATTTTTATTTATTTATTTAAAGTCTCTTATATACCGCACTATTCGGCATCAGCGCGGTTTACATGGAACAGAAATGTATGGGAAGTATGTATGGGAAGTCATTCAAGTTCTCCAGGCTTCGGTTAATTTGCTATCCCAGAGTTTGGCACAACATACAATGCAGTTCTCTGCAGACCTGGTGCATTGCTGCTCAGAAATCGACTCTTTGGAGACGAGAACTGGTGCTCAGGAGTTAAAAATCAGGGCTTTGGAGTCGCAGAATGTGGCCTTTGTGAAGGATAATTCTGCAGTGTAGTTAAAAATGAAAAATCTGGAGAATGCTGATCGTCGTAGAAATCTTTGTCTATTGAATTTTCCTAAATCTGCTGCTATTTCCCCCTATGAGATGTTCAAAAAGTACCTGCTTGAGTTTTGGAAGGTTCCTGAGCAGTCTGTCCCACCTACTGCTAGTGTATATTATATTCCATTTGGTAAAGTTTCTTCTGTTGGGGCACAGACTTCTGGTATGGACCTTTTGAACATCACGGATATTCTGGAGCAATCTGTGGAGGAAGGGGTGCAGAAAACAACTCTGATGGTACACTTAGCCTTGGATGTTGATCAAGACTTACTGTTGAAAATATTCTTCAAAAATAGAGATGTTTTGTTTATGAATTGTAAGATACGAATGTTTCTGGTCTGAGCAATAGAAATTGTCTACTACGCTGCTCAGTATGTCTGGCAATGTCCAGAAACATAGTAACATATGTTACTATGTTACTATGTTTCTGGACATTGCCAGACATACTGAGCGGCGTAGTAGATAATTTCTATTGCTCAGACCTCAAGTTTTCAGCTGGGGGCAAGTTTTCAACTATGCTATCCTTCCATGGTTCTAGTGGAAATAAAGGCAGTTAAGTGTGTAGATTCAAAAAACATAAACCTATTGCCCTGAAAAATGACTAAGCATTTGCATGTTATCCTTGCAAATGCTTAGTCATTTTTCAGGGCAATAGATTAAAAAAACATAAACCTATTGCCCTGAAAAATGACTAAGCATTTGCATGTTATCCTTGCAAATGCTTAGTCATTTTTCAGGGCAATAGGTTTATGTTTTTTGAATCTACACACTTAACTGCCTTTATTTCCACTAGAACCATGGAAGGAAGGGACAAGACTGGTGTGCCACCTGCCCATGAGGTAGAAGGAGTGGTAGCGGAATGGTTCTCACATGCTGTTGCAGATTCTGGGGGACCTGATGTACCTGGAGTGGTTGTCAAAGGTTTGACGCCATGCTGGGTAGGTTATTTGAGCCCCTCGGATGGGAAGCTCAATGTAGGGGGCACCAATGTGTTGCTGTCCTAGCATGTCACAGTCTCCAAAGTGGATCGGTGATGTTTTGGACGGTGCCGGTCATTTCTTTTCCAAGAAGAATCACAACAGTGCTGTTTTCAATGACAGAAGCCATTTGAAGAACTGCTTGGTGGAGGTGGTACGGATGACATCTGCGCCTGTGCAATGATCTGTGGTGATGCTAGTGGCTGCAACTCATTGTGCTTGTGGATCGCTTGCTACAATCACTTCTGTTTGATGAGCCAGAATGGTACCTTGTATGCTTGTGAGGTGTCAAGCACATAATGCTATGATGATGACGCTTACGGGGTGTCTCAGAGGTTTGGGAGTCCGGTGAATGATTGTTGCCAATTGTGAGTGTTGGGCTGAGTGTGCTTAGCTCCCGACATCCCAGGGTCATGAGTGTTGTGGCACGGGGGGTACTCAACTGCAGCTGGACTTGTACGAGTGGAGGAATGGGCAGGCTCGTTGCTAGGCCCTAGGGTCCAGACCTTGCCTATGTGGCAGAGGCTGCCTTTCTTGAGGCAGTTGCTCCCCTTTTATGAACAGGGGTCTCTGGGGTGTTGCCATACCTTGCAAGAAGCTGCTTCTGCCTCCGAGGGTGGCCAGATGCTCCGCTTGTGGCATCGGATTCCCTGTTAGCTCCCATATGTCCAACATGTTTTTTTTCTGAGCTGTGGGGAGTGAGCAGGTTCAAACTCACCTGCTTTGAAGGTGCTGGCAGCTATAGGCAGCTGGGTAACTTCAGCTTAAGAGGATTCAATCGCATTCTGGCCCCAGGTGGGCAGCATGGGGCAGTCGATGTGCTCAATGGTTGTCGTGTTGGCCATTTGTGGATGCTTTCATGACTGAGCTGGGTGTTTCATAGGTATGGTGTTGCAACTGCTCTGCAGTCTGACAATTAAGGGGGGTATACCTTTAAGGGCCCGGGTTAAGAAGGAAGTTGTGGTCAGTTTCTGGCTACTGCTGGCTCGGTTCAAGTCACTGCACTTCTTCAAGCGAAACCCCCTGCCCAGGCAGTGATCCTTCAGTCGTGCCCATTCCCTTGATGCCAGTCAGCTGCTGGGACTGGGACTTTACCTTCCTTTTATGAACAGAGGTTGGGTCGGCGTGCACAGATTCTGTGCAGCATAATCGGGGTGCCGCACAAGGGATGTCCTGGGTAGTGATGCTGGGATGTGCAGATCTTAGCTGGGTTCCTGTGGTCTGGCTCCAGAGGTCACTCGTGGAACTGCAGGGCAAAGCAAACTTGCAATCCTGGTGAAGCAAGATGGCTTCTGTTCTGCAATTTGGTGAGCAGGAGCAGTTGATTGTAACAGGAGATCGCTCTGCTCCTGCTCACCTTTATTGGGTCGTACTCCTGACAATTATGACATCATGTTACTGTGACAAATGTCATGATACTCGGCCAGGCAGGAAGTTTTCCTGCCCTTTTTTTTTTTTCTTCTTCAATATTTGCGAGAGAGCGGCCCAAGCCATGGGAGGTCCCCAGATGGGTCTGCCGCACTTTTAAGCCATGGGCTCATGACATTTTTTCTCCGGGCCTTCCAAAAGCCTGCCCACATCAACAGTTCTTCACACCAACTCTATTGCAGCTTAAATCTGGCCATTTGTTTTCTGGATAGTGCTGTCTTCCTGAGATTATAGAGTGTTGATAAAAGTTGCACTTGAAGTAATGATGTTTGCAATACTGGTAAGTTTATTCCTTGAATACTAATTGTGTCAAGTTTAAAACAGAGTGCAAATGCATATTTATTTTTATTTATTTTATTTAACATTTCTTATATACCGCCTTTCATGATTCAAGGCGGTTTACATTGAACAAACTGAAATTACATTGAACAGGGCATTATAACTTGGAGATAACTATTTTACAGGGAACATTGGCAATGGAGGGTTAAGTGCCTGTCTATGTGTGTGTCTGTGTGTGTCTTGCTGTCTCGCTCTCTTTGGATGTTGGAAGTTTTTTGCTGTGGAAAATATGACTTATAACTCAGGGTGAGGGAGGTCTAGCACAGTAAGTGTACCTGATAAAAATGGCATATAAAAGCACATGTAGTGTTTGGAACGAATCAGGAAATCCATGGTGCAACCTTATTTTCACACACAACTTTAAAAAGTACCAGCTAACAAATTAATTTATCATGTGAAGCTCTAGCTGTTATGTGGCCTGAGCTGCAGAAGTTCATGAATCCCACTCACCTGCAAGTGCTTCTGCTATGTTTTAAGATGTGGGACTAGTGCTTGTATGGGGAAAAATTGAAACACAATACCTGATGTGGACTCCAGGCACCTGAATTCAAGCAAATAAAGACAATTTTTAATAATCATTTTGTCCCCTTCCTGAGCTAGCTTTGTAAAACATTCAGCGAAGCTGCTGGCTTGGCTTTAGCATGGCATCACTGTTAACACCACACTTCGCAGCTTGAGAGCTGATTTTGAAAATGCAAGAGGCATGCCAAGGCCCAGGTTGTAGTGTAAAGAGGACGCTTAGTGTTTGGCAAGAAAAGCGGCACCCGTGCTTCAAAATGAATCTCATCACAGCCCATTGTTACATGTGTGTTTGCTCTCTAGACTAGAGAATCCCTTCCTCTTGTTTCCCACTGAGTGTAGAGCTCACCATATGAAAACATTCTTGCACAGTGTGTATTCAAGCTAGGATGAGAAGCCAGCTTGCAACAATACAGTTTATTTTTGAGTTTATTAAACATAACACCAACAATCAATCACAAATAAAGCACAGCTTATGATACAGCTTCACCAATTAAACTCCTGTGGATTACAGCCTCACTTTACCAAAAAACCTAGTTAACCATGCACCTCTCCACTAATTACCTTGCATTAACCAAAGATAAAATAAACACATACACTGACCTGTCGATAAGCATACATTAACCCCAATCAAAACAGAATAAATATTAGGAGCTTGCAATACAAGCATGGGCGAAAGTTGCTTCAACCTGATGTTCTTGTATGGATGGAGGTGTTGTACTGTAAATGCTGCAATTTGTTCGATAAAAATGTACAAGTAAAAAAAATATCCTAGCAAACAAGGGTTTGAGCAAACAGGAGATACATTTCTAAGCCCTATAATGTTTATCTGCCCATGCCCACCTAAGCCACCTTAATTATAGCTCCTCTCTTAGCAGTCTCTAAAAAGAGGCTCAGATTTTAGCAATGTCATGGTACTTATCCTTAACCACAAAAGTAAGCCCCTCCATAGAATAAATGTCTCATGTTTTCTGCACATGGAGAGCAGGGACATAGCCAACAAAACAGTTTTGGGGGTCCCAGGGTTAACATGGGATGGGGGACAAGAGGTATTCCTGGTAGTCCCTCTTCCATGGCACTTGCCTTTTCTGCAGGGCTGCGGGAGCGCTCAGGAGTTCTTTCCCCAATTTGTAACTGCGATGCTTTTGTTTAGCGGACATGGGAGGGGCCTGATGTAGCAACAGAGGGACTTTGGCATATCATATGTTCTCAAGTAGGTAGACTATGGATATAAGGCCTTTTTTCCAGAACAGAGGGCTAAGTATAGACTTCAAAGGTATTAACTTCCTCTAACACCCCAACCTCCTGAACTGCAGGTACAAGAAGATTGCCCCCGCAGGAACATTATAGTGGAACTTGAACTCCCCAAAAGAGAGAAACACATTTTGTTTGAAGTAATTGGGTAGACTTACAGTGCCAATATAGTGTTACTGAAAATTCTTGGCTCCAACAACAACCCTACGGAGGGTAGGATTATCTCCAAAGGGGGAAGAGAAGGGACAGATAGGAGGAGTTAGGCTGCACTTGTGGGCAATATTCCTCCAAGTTGTCTCTTTCAGGCCTATAAATATTGACTGATGTGACCAACCTTCATCCATTTCCTACATTTAAGTTGATCTCATATACCAAACCCCATATACCAAACCTCTTTGGAGCCAAACGGGACTCTACTGGTACTCTGTGCTTCTCTGTAGGTTGCTGCTGCAAGTAAACCATGCTTTTCAGTAACATAGACAAATAATATTTCTTAAAGTCAGGTAACCCTATTACCCCTTCTACCCCCCCCCCCCCCACCACCTCCAACTGGCAAGAAGTGATACAAGATTCTAGGCTTTTATCGGATTCCAGAGAAAATCATGTACACATTTTTGCAAAAGGCGAAAGAAACTGTGAAGGAAGCCAAGTTGACATCATATTCATTATAAACAACTCCCTAGACAACAGGATCAATTTCACTTTTGTTCTCCTACCAAACGACAACTAGAGTGGAGTCCATCAATGCAAATCAACTCTAACCCTTTTTAACAGGAGGAAGAAGTTCAGATCATACAGTTTCTTAACATCTACTGGAATCAGCATTCCTAGGTAATGCAAGGCTTTGATGCACCACTTAAATGGAAATTTTACCTGCATCCTCGGGTTTTGCTCTGTAGAAATATTTATACCCACAATCTCAATTTTTGATGTGTTAGTTTTGTACCTTGAGGTGCACTAAGCAGTTATCGCAGGAATTGACGTGTGGTAATAGTTGCTGCACAGCCTCAGTACTTAGCATACGCTTATACCCATGATGAAAACCCAGGGGCTGCTGGGTCGCCAGGAGTTAGCATTGGCTTGACTGCATTTAATAAACCCCCCAGAAAACCCATGATAGCTGCTTGCTTCAGTAGAGGGCAGGAAAGGGGTGTGGACGGCTCGTACATTTTAAGTTACTGTGGGTTATTGCTGACTCCAAAAAAGTAGTCGGTAAGTGCACCTATGCTTTCACTATACACATACCACAATGGAAAAGAATGACCCATCCCCTATGAGGAACATTTATCAGGGGTTTCCCTGGTGGTATAGTGGCAGGGCAAGAGCGATCCCCAGATGCTTCTGACCCATTGTCATCCTGGGTTCAAAATGGGAGCTCTGATCCCTAACTATAATCTTTCAATACTACTGCTAGAATTCAGGATGCCAAATAAAATTAAAAGACTGCTTGAACCCTAGCAGTAGGTACCGCAAGATTACCATTAAGAGCCAGAGCTGCCATTTTGAACTGGGATGGCGTGCTCCTGCCCTAGCACCATACTACCTGAGAGACCCCTGGTAAGTTCTGGGAGGGGGTGACGCTGCTACCGATCAGGGGATGGGAGGAGGGGGGGTAGGAGGTGGTAATGATGTTTGTATATGATTGGAGGGTGTGGATTCTAATAGGGGGTGATGCTCAGCGCATACATACTTTCCCACATGGAGCTGCAATCACTGCATTAGCACAGTAAATGCATTGCACTATCTACCGATGCATTTACTGTGTGGTAATGGGGGCTTGCAAAGCATCTGCCCTTCCAACAGCTATCACACAAACTTTGCTCTTACCACACACTAACTTTTGCATCTAATGTGCAATAGTTGCACAGACTTGTCACACTTTAGTAGAAGAGCCCCTAAGTGCATTATTTTTGGCAATATACCTAACAAAAGTTGCTTTTAAGGAAATATCGCCTGGTGTGACCTTCAGTTCTTTTAGAATGTGGAATAGTGTAGTTTTATTTTTCAGTGCGGCCAGACAGTTAAGTCCTTGGGATATCTGCCTCTCCCTGCTCATCAGAAGGAATTTTTGGGATTTTTAAAAAAATAAATTCTTTATGTACCTTTTTTGGATTGGTGAACATAACACCTCCCCCCCTCTCCTCCCCCCATGGGCTCCAGATTACACTAGCATTTGGCATGGAGAAATTATAAAGCTTTCATGAAAGAAGAAAAAGCAGAGGCACTAATGAAGCAGAACAATTTACTAAAATCTACAAAAGGGACTAAAAATCATTTCAGCAAGCCAGCAGCTTCATATAAGTAGCTTTGTAGCAATAGCAAAAACAGTTTGCTTCCTTTTCCACTTTTAGAATAATTATTGAGCCAGTCCAAATTAATTTTCCCTCCCTTCTTTAGGCTATCCAGTTTTCTGAAAAAGAACATCAGGGTACTTGTTGAAGTTATTGATCTCTTCACTTCAGGAAGATTGCAGGCATGTTTGATGCTCTGAGTTATCCCAACACATTAAAGCAAAAAACACATGAAGGGCTGAAGTGTCAGTCTTGAGCCTGGCTGCTTGCCACAGCTCTCCCACGCCACCGTTAACTAGTACTAAGCTGTAAGAGGTAGAGAATCCATTTCTTTCTTGCAGGATGTGTGTGAGGGAGGGGGGAAATGCAGGTTTCAGAGGTGGATGTCATGTACAGGGCTGACCCTTCCACTAGGTGGGCTAGACGGCCACTGGCCTCTGAGGGTGGCACGGTGCCTATGGCAGGCCATGTGGACCGAAGCACATGACCTGCCCCAGATTGCTGCTGTGGCTACCCCTGACCCCACCAGCACAATTGGTGGCAGCGGGAGGGTGGTGACACTGCTCGTGGGGGGGTGGGTGTCACAGCTGGAGCTTCTGCCTGGGGTGGCAGGAACCCTTGGGTTGGCCCTGGTCACGTATTTAAACCTACAAAAATATCTGGGGATTCTGAGGTTTTCTTCATCCTGATATTAAGCAGAGGTCAAGGGACTGAGGAAATGTTGTTCAGTGTATTGTGTTTTGTGATGCAAATGCAATATGTGCCTTTGAGAGAATGTTGACTCCTGGTGACCCAGCAGCATCTGGATTTTCTTAGCAGTATTACCGGAAGTAGATTTCCAGGTTTTCTTCTGAGGCAGTGGAGGGTTAAGTAACATGCCCAAGGCCACAGGGAGTGCCAGTGGGAATTGAATCCTGGTCGCTTAACATAAGAACATAAGATATGCCATACTGGGTCAGACCAAGGTCCATTAAGCCCAGTATCCTGTTTCCAACAGTGGCCAATCTAGGTCATACGTATCTAGCAGTTTCCCCAAAAGACACAGATTCCACAATGCTTGTATTGGGTCAAGCATTGATATCCTGGGTCCCTTCTTAATAATGGTTTATGGTTACCAAGCCAGTGCTGTAATCACTAGGCTACTTCTCCACTCCTTTGTGATACTGGCAGAAATAATCATGTAGACATGATTATATAAAGGATTCTTTGCACCTCTGGGATAGACAAGTTTAGGATTTCAGATTTTCCCCAATTCAGGCAGAACACAGACAAACAGGTGACTCCCTAAGCATCCACATAATAAGGAGATGGGGATATGCAGTATTCTCACCCATATCCTACTTATATCTTGGCTCATTCTGATGTGTGCCGCTAGGGGTTCCCCTGCTGGGTTTCTCTGCCATTGGTGAAGAAATGAGACTATCCCCCATTAGCCCTCTCGCAAGCCTGGGAGTTCCTTTACAATGCCCAAATCTACCTCAAAAATCCTCCCCAAAGTCCAGTTTTCCTAACACATGAAACATGAAGTCCCAAGATACATGGCCAAATGCTTTCTCTGCTTCCAGTGAAAGCAATAGTGTGGACTCCTTTTTTTGCGGTGTGACCCAAATGGTTATGCCATGGTATTTTCAATAACATCATATGGATGTGAAAGCTGGACAGTGAAAAAGATAGACAGGAAGAAAATCGATGCCTTTGAATTATGGTGCTGGCAAATAATACTGTGTATACCATGGACTGCCCGAAGAACAAACCAGTCAGTATTAGAGGAGATCAAACCTAAGTTTTCTTTAGAAGCTCAGATGATAAGACTTCAACTTTCATACTTTGGACACATCATGCGAAGAGAGAGATCATTAGAGAAAGACATCATGCTTGGCAAGATAGAAGGTCAACACAAAATAGGAAGGCCAGCAATGAGATGGATCGATACAATAACAGCAGCTACTGGTACTAGTCTGTCAACAATGAGCCGCCTGACTGAAGACCGAAAACACAATTTAGGACAACTATTCAGAGAGTCACCATGAGTTGACACCGACTCACTTAACAACAACAACAATCCAAATGGTATTAAGAATTTTCCTAACATTGTCTGCAGCCTCTCTCCCAGGCATGATACCTGCTTGGTCATCATTTTTTAGCCCCAGAATCACTTTGTTAAGGTGTGTAGTCAGGATCTTGGCCATTAATTTCACATCGGCATTCAAGAAGGAGATGGGGTGAATAGTGTAGAGCTTTCCCTTCCTTTGGAATCTATGAAATGCCCGCCCACCCCACTGCATCAGCCAACACTCCCCTCCCCCCAGCCCTTGGCAAATTGAAAAGCTGTGTCAATGGCTCTGTTAATTGCTTCCCAAACTTCCAGTAAAAGCGTGCTGCAAACCTACCAAGTCCTGGGGCCTTGTCGAGCTTGAGGGTGCTAATGATCAAGGTAATCTCCTGGTCCACGATTTCTCTCTCCAACCCCTCAACTTATTTGGTGGCACTGAGTTGAGGAAACGAATAATATCCTCCACTGTAGAATCCATTGCTACCTCACTGCTTGTACGAGAACATATGCTGCATAGCCTGTAGAATCCATTGCTACCTCATTGCTTGTATATTAACATACGCTGCGTATCCTGTAGAATCCATTGCTACCTCATTGCCTGTAAGATACCATATACTGCATAGCCCCTCTTTGTTCCTCTTCCATGGTTCCACATCACATTGTCTTCCTCTTCTTCATACTCCCTAACTGTTTTCCCTCCTACCAGCACCTTCACTCCGTCCCTCCTTACTCCCCCTCTACCATCCTCGCCTCCACCGCCATTCCGTCCTCTACTCTGTCATTAGCTCTTGAGCTTCATTGCTTTCTCCCTCTCATTCAACCATCTCCTCTCTCTCTAAGGCAACCTCACCCTCATTTCCGCTGTACTGTCTCCTCTCTACCCCAGAATCTGCTACTCCTTCTCCTTCTCTCATCCGGAGATATCAACCCCAATCCTGGCCCCCCTAGACCTCTGTCTCACTCTGAAAAGAGATTTTCATGCAACATGTCTAATCTTATTCATATCCCTCTCCTTTCCCCTTCCACTCTCCCTTTCTCATGTGCCTTGTGGAACGCACACTCTGTCTCTAATAAACTTGCTTTTACTCATGATCTCTTTATCTCTAATGCTCTACATCTTCTTGCTCTAACTCAGACCTGGCTCCTCCCAGGTGATACCGCATCTACTGCTGCTCTCTGTCATGGGGGCTATCAGTTCTCCCCACACGCCTCGTACCACTGGCCGTGGTGGTGGTGTTGGGCTTCTACTTTCTCCCTCTTGCCAATTCCAACCCCTCCAGCTGCCTCAGTCTCACTCCTTTCTCTCTTTTGAAGTCCACTCCATCTGCCTTTTCACTCCACTTCCTCTACGGGTAGCTGTTATTTATCGACCTCCTGACAAGTCTGCTTCTACCTTTTTCACTGACTTTGACTCGTGGCTTTCCTTCTTTCTGGATTCCTCTTCCCCCACTATTATTCTTGGGGATTTTAACATTCATGTCGAAAACCTCTCTGATCCTTATGCTTTAAAACTCCTCTCCCTTACCTCCTCGTTAAACCTCCAGCTTTGTTCCACTGCCTCCACTCACTAGCATGGCCACTGCCTTGACCTGATATTTCTCTCTAGTAGCTTACCCTCGAACCTCTGTAGCTTAGTTCTTCCCTTATCCGACCATCACCTTTTAAGCTTTAATCTTCATCACCCGCCACCTCAGCCTCGTCCTGTCTCCTCCAACCTATTTAGAAATCTTCATGCTATTGATACCTTAGCTCTCTCTTCCACTATTTCTTCATCTCTTTCTTCCACTATGTCATCCAAGTCTGTTGACGAGGCAGTAACTTCCTATAATGCTGCACTCTCCTCGGCTCTGGATGCCCTTGCTCCGCCCATCCCACGTCCTGTGAGACGTTCTACACCCCAGCCCTGGCTTTTACCCACTACCCGCTATTTACGTTCCTGTGCCCATTCTGCTGAGCGTGCTTGGCTCAAATACCGCTCCCCTGCAGACTTTCTACACTTCAAATTCATGCTTGTCTCTTTCCAGTCAGCCATAGCTCTTGCCAAACAAGACTACTATGTCCCTCTGACTAACTCCCTTGGCTCTGATCCTCGCTGTCTCTTTACTACTCTCAGCTCTCTCCTCAAAGTGCCTCTGCCTCTGATCCCTCCCTCACTTTCTGCCCAAACCCTAGCTGACTATTTCCATGACAAAATCCACAAGATCACCCTCCAATTCCCCACAAAGTCAGCTACTTCCCCTCCTCCCCCTCTCCACCCCAACTCTCCCCCCCCCCCCACCTCTCCTGTGATCTCTGAAGAGGAAACTGCACACCACCTTTTTTCCTCCAAACTCCTTGTGGTCTTGGGCAAACCACTTAACCCTCCATAGCCCATGTTCCCTGTAAAATAGTTATTTCCAAGTTTTAATGCCCTGTTCAATGTAATTTCAGTTTGTTCAATGTAAACCGCACTGATGCAGAATAGCGCGGTATATAAGAGAATGTAAATAGATAAATAAAATAAATAAATAAAATCACCTCCTCCTCTGATCCTATCCACACCCATCTCCTAAGCCCCATCTCTTCCACCGTTGTCCCTTCCATCTCTCATATTTTCAATCTATCGCTCTCCACCACAACAGTCCCTGCTGACTTCAAGCAAGCTGTAGTCATACCTCTCCTCAAGAAACCCTCTCTTGATCCCACCTGTCCTTCTAACTATCGACCCATCTCTCTCCTTCCCTTCATTTATAAACTACTCAAATGTGTGGTTCACCGCCGCTGCCTCGACTTCCTCTCCTCTCATACCCTCCTGGATCCCTTACAGTCTGGCTTTTGTCCTCTACACTCTACTGAAACGGCTCTTGCCAAAGTCTGCAGTGACTTGTTCCTGGCAAAATCCAAGGGCCTTTACTCTGTCCTCATCCTTCTCGACCTCTCTGCTGCTTTTGACACTGTTGACCACAACCTTCTCCTCGATACCCTGTCCTCGCTTGGTTTTAGTGGCTCTGTACTATCCTGGTTCTCCTCCTATCTCTCCCATCGCTCTTTCAGTGTGTTTTGGTGGCTGCTCCTCCTCGCCTACCCCGCTCCCAGTTGGTGTACCCCAAGGATCTGTCTTGAGTCCACTCCTTTTCTCTCTCTATACCCAGTCCCTTGGTGCGCTTATCTCTTCTCATGGCTTTCAGTACCATCTGTATGCCGATGACTCCCAGATCTACCTCTCTACACCTGAAATCTCTCTGACAATCCAGACCTAGATCTCTGCCTGCCTTTCTGACATTGCTGCCTGGATGTCTCACCGCCGCTTGAAATTGAACATGGCCAAGACTGAACTTCCCATCTTCCACCTAAAACCTCCCCTCCCCTTCCTCCTTTCTCAGTCTCTGTGGATAACTCTGTACTCCTTCCTGTTCCCTCGGCCCACAATCTGGGGGTTGTCTTTGACTCCTTTCTCTCTTTCTCCACACATATCCAGCTGGTAGTTAAGACCTGCCGTTTCTTTCTCTATAACATTAGCAAAATCCGCCCTTTCCTTTCTGAGCACACTACTAAAATGCTTATCCACTCCTTAATCACCTCCCGTCTTGACTACTGTAACCTACTCCTTGCTGGTCTCCCTTTGAGTCATCTCTCTCCCCTTCAATCTGTTCAACACTCTGCTGCGCGACTAGTCTTCTGCCAGCCTCGTCATGCCCATATTACTCCTCTTCTCAAATCACTTCATTGGCTCCCTATCCGTTTCCGCATCCAGTTCAAACTTCTCCTGCTGACCTATAAATGCATTCACTCTGCGGCTCCTCAGTACCTTTCTTCTCTTATCTCTCCTTACAACCCCCCTCGGGAACTCCGCTCTTCTAGCAAACTGCTTCTATCTGTGCCCTTCTCTTCTACTGCTAACTCCAGACTTCGCTCCTTTCACCTTGCTGCACCTTACGCCTGGAACAAACTACCTGTGTCTGTACGCCGGGCACCCTCTCTAACCCTCTTCAAATCCAAGTTGTAAGCTCACTTCTTCGCTGCTGCTTTTGGATCTTGACTCACCTGATCTCCTTTTTCTCCCCTTTCTTTCCCTTAGTCTATCCCTGCTTACACCTTCTGTGTTTTGTCTTGACTAGATTGTAAGCTCTAATGGGCAGGGACCTTTCTCTTACATGTCTGTGCAGCGCTGCGTACAACTGGTAGCACTTTGCAAATGCTCAGTAGTAGTAGTAGTAGTGTGCAGTTTCTCATTTAAAGCTAAAAATTCTTTCCTCATCTCTCTCTTATTATGGTGTTGCCCTGGGGTTCTTTTATTGCCAAAATCTGGCATCTTAATTTACGTTGTCGTAATTGTTGGGCCAGAAACTTCCCAGCTTTATTCCATCCCTCAAAGAATTCTTGTTGTGCCAACCGCATTTTGTACTGAATCTATCCAGATTCCTGAGCATTTAATTTATAGCGCAGTATTAATACTTCCCCTCTATACACCCTCCCCTCCAGATGCCTGGCATCTGCTTCTTCTATCTCCTGCACTTGTAGCCTCAGTTGAAAAAGCACTTCCTCTATCTCCCTCATAATCCTAGCCCCCCCCCATTTTATCAAAATATCTCTCAAAGCTGCTTTGAATCCATCTCAAACTGTGCCACAACCCACCTCCCCATTGTCATTCATTTCAAAACATTCTTTTATAAACTCTTCAACCTCTCTTACTACCCTCCCATCTTCTAACAGCGAGTCGTTCAATCTCCAGAACTCTACCCCCCCCCCATATCTCCTTTTATCGCCAGCCTAACCTCAACAGGTGCGTGATCCAACCACGTAATTACATCAATATCTGCCCCCAAAATTCTTACCACGCTCTTTCCCCACCCATACCATATTAGTCCTAGAATAGGATCTGTGCACATTAGAGAAGAAGGAAAATTGTCTTTTCCCTGGGATGCATAAGGTGCCATGCATCCACTACCCCCTGTCTTCGAATGAACCCTTTAAATCTTGCTCTGTCCAGCAGTCAACTATCATCTTTACCCATATTGTCTTTCCCTGGGTCCCATGTCACATTAAAATCCCCTTGAAGGATCAGTGTCCCTTTCCCAGAGTTACAATTTTCTCCCCCAACTTTTCAAAGAAACTCCCCTGTGCTCCAGTAGTTCCATTCCCCCTCAGTCTTCATCCTTGCCACCAAAAACCTCCCTATTTTGTCCTGGATCTCCACCCCGACTCTACCTTCAACCCATCCTCAATCAGCATGACCACTACCCCTCCCCTTCCCTTTTCTTTTCCACTTGATTTGATGCAAACAACTTCAAGGAGTATTTTTTTTAGGATTTATTAGTCCTTCATAGGCCCTAAGCAAATGGGCCTCTTGCAGCAGGAACACAGACGCCTTTTGAGGTAAATTGAGACTCCGTATATTCAAGGTTATTTAAGTTCACCAGCTATTATCCTGTCTCATCCACCCTACCCATTCTCTCTTTCAGTCACGCACACCCCCACTTGCCCCTCCTATTCCCACCAGCTATCAACTCCCCACCCCTTCCCCCACAACCCAGACATCCTGACTCCACAGAGTAGCACAAAGTGACTGCGCCTCCGTCACAATCGGCCCAGCCCATTTCCCCATCACTGTTCCCAATCAACCCATCCCCCCAGAGCACAAATATGGTTTTATTGAGAACCCCCCCCGCCCTTCTTCCTAACCCACCAGGTGAACCATATTGCCTCCCATTCACCATATTTTACACAAAACCCCCCCAAGCATAACGCCCCCTAACACACCACCAACAAGCGTCCTTTCTCTATAAGGTGCTATCCACTGGCAGGAACCATCCAGCCTGAATGGTCCCTCCTTCAACAACAAAAATAGAACCATCATTTAACAAACATCACTTAAAAGAGAAGAACCCAACAATTGTGCAGCACCCCCCAAGGCATTCACCACACCAACACCCACACCCTCGAGCAAAACTTGGCCCGAACTTGCTCCTTAGCATGAACGGGCAACTCCATTCCACTCACCCTTTTCCACCCTGGTGTTCTCCCCCGCCCATCCGGACCTCCTTAAGTAGCTCAAAGTAAGGAAGTAGTCAAGTCTGTAGGCCAAACTAACATTGCATAGGCTTAGCGCTTATACAAAGCGCTGGGCTAGGGTATCAACATAAACCGGTCAACTTAAGTTCTTGCAAGTCTGTGTAATTCCTCCAGCTTACGTTGTCTCCATAGGCCCCACTTCTGCTTCTTCAGGCTGTCGCTTGAGCCATCGTCTCCTTTTGACACCCTTTGCCAGCACAGGAATTATTTTCGTAGCACTGCTTCTTTCACCGGTCTGAGTTCTAATCCCAACAGTCCGGCATCTGTTAGTACACCTACTGCTTCTCTCAAGGGCACCTTCCACCTTTTCCCTTTGAGGGTGAACATAAGCCTGAAAGGAAAGGCCCAACCATACCACACACCCTCCTCAGGCAGCCGCATCACCACATCTTTCATTTCATAACGTCTCTGCAATGGCCTGTGCCAAGTCTGCATAGACTTCAGTGCTGCATGATTCCAACTTAAACAGGTCATTACAGACACTCCAAGGACCGAGCACATCACTCCCGTCCTACAGCAACTACACTGGCTTCCAATGGTGGCAAGAGCTAAATACAAAACAATCCTGATCATCTTCAAAGTCATTCACCATCTCTCAGCAGACGTACTCCAAAACGTTATAACAAGGGACAGCAACAATAGACCAAGAAGGACCAATAATAACAACATGATTGGCACACCTGCAGGCTATCACAAAACCAAACAAACAGCTTCAAAAAGAGCACCATCACTACTGGCATCCACACTATGGAACTCCCTACCAACGAGCCTGAGAGCTTTAGATGACCTCACAGACTTCCGCAAAGACCTCAAAACATTGTTATTCATAGAAACCTATGAGCATTCAGGCAACATCCCCTACCCAAACAGTAACACGACTACCTCCGCCAACTAAACACACACCCATCCTATCCACACACACAAATATATCATACCACATTATTAAATACCTTTATGTTAAATGTTACGTCAATTGTACTGTCTAAATACTGTTAAGTAACTGTACTGTCTAATGTTTACATGTACCCTAATGTTAAATGTAACCCTCCAATTGTGATGTGACCACCTTGATTGAAGGAAAAGGTGGCATAAAAATCTGTCTAAATAAATAAACTTGAGCTCTTGCTGCCACCCTTTCTTTAACTGCACAAGAAAAAAAAAAGACAAAACTACTAGCTTTTTTTTTTCTTGTGTAGCTTTTGCTAAACCAGGTGCTTGAGGTTTGCATTTGTATTAAGATGTCCTTTCTTTAACGCCATAATCAAGGAAGCGGGCGATTATATCTCTTGGTTTGTTAAGACCAGTAGGCCCTGCAACCCGGTGCATTGGGTCTATTGGAAGTCCCAATCCTCCACCATGACACCGGCCCCAATTAGCAGTGCTTTGGAGATTTTCTAGAATACAAACACAGAATCCATAAAGTTAGTTTCTTCTGACACCCCTTGAAAC
Organism: Ichthyophis bannanicus; assembly: GCA_033557465.1. Taxonomy (NCBI): domain Eukaryota; kingdom Metazoa; phylum Chordata; class Amphibia; order Gymnophiona; family Ichthyophiidae; genus Ichthyophis; species Ichthyophis bannanicus. The sequence continues at coordinate 650,276,986 of CM066032.1, forward strand.
CTTAGATTATTTTGTCTTGACCTATTTTCTAGGTCTTCCACCTTGTCTGCTAGCTCCTTTCTCAGTTTGTCCAGAATAGCCAACTGCTGTTCCAGGGAGCCAGAGATTTCAGCCTGCTCCTCCAGGTGGTCCTCTATCTCTTCCACCCAGCTTCAAAGCTCCCCCATGTCCAGCCACAAGTTCTCTAAGCTGCCCACCACGTCCTCCTTCATGTGTGAAATGTTGGCCTTCAGCTCCTTAAATCATGAAAGGCTCCCCCACTCAGGACCTCCCACTCTGTGCTGGCTGAATTCTCATTGCTCGCTGTATCTCCCAGGCTTTTTTGTTCACCCCCAACAATGCGTGAGTTAGTGGTCGACATCTTGTTCGGGACATGGCGCACCTTGGCCATCACACTGGCATAAGAAAAGTCTTTCAAATCCACTTTTTCCCCCTTCGCAGCCTTGCAAGAGTTATCCACTGCTTGTAGAGCCTCGCTGCCCTTAAACTCTACCGTCTGGAGCCGAAAAGGAACATTAAATTAGCATCGGACCAGCTGGAGTTCAGGCTCAATTGGCCATCTTGGATGGTGATGTCAGTAGCCTCCAAACAGTTGTTTTGATAATTTTTGTGGACCTGAAAGCTGCATTTGATACTGACTATCAGCAGATATGGTTTACCTCCTATTTAACTGGAATACAAGTGAGAACCTAGAATGGTTCATCTTTATGACTTGAGTTGGACTCAAGTGTACCACAAAGATCGGTGTTGTCTGCCTCCTTATTTAACATTTATATGATTCCATCGTATTAAACTATATGAGCTGAATATTCATTCCTTTTTGCCTTTATGCTGATGATCTTTAATTTTGTCCATATGAAAACACAGCCTCTGTACAATCTTTAAATTTCCTGTCTGATTTTAGTATTACTTTACACTGGCTTTTCAGTAAAACTGAGAGCACAAGTTTAATATAAGCCTTCTGAAATAATAAGCTTGGCAGGATATGATGTTCCAGTAAGAGACGGAATTCTTTACTTGGGAATAGATCGAGGGTTAACATTCAAACCACAAGTGAAGAAGATCATGTTAAATATTTACTATAAACTCTGAACTGTTGGGAAATTGAGATACTGCATGTACTTGATTAGAATTTTTTTCAGAGTGTTTTGCAATGTTTAGCATTGCCCGGTTTAGATTACTGTAATGTAATTTATGGTGGGTTACTAATAATAATATAAAGGCAATGCAGTGTCACAGAACCCTGCAGCAAGGTTGATTGCTGGATTAGACCAATATGACCATATCTCCCTGGCATTGACTGAGCTTCCAGTTTAAGACTGCCTGATTTTTTTCTGGAAACTCTCTCTCTCTCTTTATATATGGTATAGGTTTACAGATTTCTGTGCAACCTTGCATAGCTGATTGGGTGCTACATTCGAATGAACAATTACTGAGTATTCCAATGTTAAAATCTTTGAAACAAATAACAGTCAAGCGAGTATTCTCAATAGTTGGCCTTAAAATGTGGAATAGTCTTGCAACAAGAATCAGACTGTCTTATTTTTCTGAAGAAATTGAAGTCATAGTTTTATAATGTTGCTTTTAATTAATCTGGAGCCCATTCCCATAAGGGGCACATCTGGGCCATAGCAGGATCAGACATCGAGACGGCCGGCGTGCCCCTGGTGCTGTAGTGTCCTGTCGCCATGGCACCAGGACGCCCAACAGGAGCACCGATGGCCAGACACCCCAGCAGTCCAGTTTTCCCGCTGCCTGACCCTCAGTGGAGTGTGCCAGGGCTGGGATTGGTTGGCGGGGACTCGTCTCCCCCAGATTCTGTGCTGCTGGGGGGCTGCTGGTCTGGTCCGCCACCATCGCTGCTGCTTATTCCACTTCTGAGGTGGAATAAGCAGCGTGACCATCTTCCACCACCAGAGGTACAGGGTCATGACTTGAATCAGCCCTGAATGTCTGGGTGCCTGGCCTGTCCTCGCTTTGCCCACTCTCTGCCCCCGTTCAGATCTCCCCGCACTGTGGCTGTGTGCGTGCAGGAAGATTGCGTTCCTGAATACAGGCCAGACTGATAGCGGGGCTGCACATCCTACCGTGATGTACGGCCCCACTAATTGCGTCTTTGGATCAGGCCCATTATGTTTTTACTTTGTAATGCTATTTTTATTTTAAATATGTATATAAGTTTGTGAACCAGCTAGAAGTCATAGCATAGGTGGGTATAAATAATACAGTGAAAATGCAAAGAAAAATAGAGCAGCATATTTTCACTTATATTTTTGTCTGTACATCAAACAAGTAAAAACGTTGCTTGTGTGTGAGAGTGAGAACTGTATATTAAGTGCTTTTTTATTCTTTCCAACCCAATGGAAGTTTGAAAGAATTAACACAAAAGGGGTCAAAAAATTTCTTTCAGTCTGCGCGCAAAATAACTCAGAAGATTAAACCAAACGGTATGAAAGTTTGGCATTGGGAAAAAACACTGAAAAGAGGCAGCGATTTTGAAATGGGCCAGATCAGATGGGAGATTTCAGAGAAATAAGCTCCCCTCCCCCCCCAAATGGCTAGGTGCATTTCTATTGGAGGAGTTCCAGGTTCTTTAGAACAGAAACTTGCACACAGGGAATTATTTCCCAGCTCATAGGAAATTGTTCTTTTCAAACTCCCTCTGTTGTTCTGAAGTCTGCCCCCAAACTGTTCCCACCCTCAAAAACTACCCCTCTACAGTTGCTCTCCCACCACACCAAAAATACCCCCACAACTGCCTCATCACCATGAAAACTGGCACCGCACCTGAAAACTACCCCCACAACTGCCACCACCATAAAAAATTTCCCCCGCAACTGACTCGCTGCCCCACAAATTGCCACCATCTGCAAAAAGTACTCCCTAGCAACCGATTCACCCCCATGCAATTCCTCACCCCCAAAAACAAACACCCTGCAACTACAGTACTCCACTACACAAAACAGAAAAACATGCAAATCTGAAAGACACATATACACAGGGGTCTATACTGATCAGCATTTAGCGGGGCTGGACGTCGGGTTGCCGGTCCGGAAGATAGAGCTCCCCACACGTATATGTAAGTTGTATGGGGAGCTCTGTTTGTGTGTGGGAGGGGGTGGGCTGGAGGAGGAGCAAGGGCAGGGAGCAGGTGGGAACTTGACCCCAGATGTACAGTGCAGATTCTTTGATCGACCCTGTACGTACGGGAGACAGCCATTTAAATGGGGGACTTATTCCACCTCTGAGGTGGAATAAGTCCCCCTGGACGGAAGAAGACAGAGGACCTGGGCCCAGAAAAGAAAGGTGAGGGGGGCAGAGGATTCCCCATGGCTCGATCCTGGCCACAGCAAGCTCGATTGGGGGTCGGGTGGCAGGGAAAGGACCATCTCGGGGGCTGACAGGGATCATGGCTCCAGCATGATGCCACGGTGTCATGGCAACAGGACATCATGGTGCTGCGACTCCATGTAGGAGCCTGACTGGGCTGGTGAGGTAGTGGGCTGAACATCCGGGTGCCCAGAATCGAGACACGGCCTGCACGTCCAGCTGTTTACACCCGATTCTGGTCCCACGGGCATGTCTAACCCCTGCAGGATGAGAATCAGGGATGTCCAGATTCTGGGCGCCTGGACAGGGGGGGAGGGAGGGGAATGCCCAGAACAGAATTGGCCTCACAGGCATGGCATATTGGTATGCACATATGTGCACAGGCAAATGGAGAGGAGAGGTCAAGAATTCCATGAGCCATGCCCTGCATGCTTTGTCCAGTGTTCTGTTCTGTAAGTGCACTGCATTAATTTCTGCAGTGTGTGGCAGGGGCCCTCAAGTGGAGAGGTAAAGCAGGAGAGCCAGAGGTGAGGTAGTTGCAGTGTTTGAAACCTGGGGCAGAAGCTGTCACTTTGTGTTTTTTATGACATTGTACTCTGTAAAATCGTTTAAAGTTCCATTAATTGATATTTTATTCCTATGCCTTTCTGACATAGCTGCCTGGATTTCTCACCGCCGCTTGAAATTGAACATGGCCAAGACTGAACTTCTTATCTTTCCCCCTAAAACCTCCTCTCCTCTTCCTCCTTTCTCAGTCTCTGTGGATAACTCTCTACTCTTTCCTGTTTCCTCTTCATCTGATAGCTAAGACCTGCCGTTTCTTTTTCTATAACATCAACAAAATCCGCCTATTCCTTTCTGAACATACTACTAAGACGCTTAACCACTCCTTAATCACTTCCCGTCTTGACTACTGTAACCTACTTCTTGCTGGTCTCCCTCTGAATCATCTCTCTCCCCTTCAATCTGTTCAACTCTCTGCTGCGCGGCTAATCTTCCGTCAGCCTCGTCATGCCCATATTACTCCTCTTCTCAAGTCACTTCATTGGCTCCCTATCCATTTCCGCATCCCGTTCAAACTTCTCCTGCTGACCTATAAATGCATTCACTCTGCGGCTCCTCTCTACCTTTCTTCTCTTATCTCTCCTTACAACCCCCCTCGGGAACTCCACTCTTCCAGCAAACTGCTCCTTTCTGTGCCCTTCTCTTCTACTGCTAACTCCAGACTTCGCTCCGTTCACCTTGCTGCACCTTATGCCTGGAACAAACTACCTGTGTCTGTACGCCAGGCACCTTCTCTAACCCTCTTCAAATCCAGGCTGAAAACTCACCTCTTCGCTGCTGCCTTTGGATCTTGACTCACCTGATCTCCTTTTTTCTTTTCCTTGCCCCCTTGTTTTATCCCTGTCTACACCTTGTGTTGTCTGTCTTGACTAGACTGTAAGCTCTGATGAGCAGGGATTGTCTTTTACGTGTCTGTGCAGCGCTGCGTACGACTTGTAGCGCTATACAAATGCTCAGTAGTAGTAGTATTCCAAAATTTTGCTATGATGTTGTTCTAAGAACAGAGAACATTTTATATCTACAGTAAGTGATCAGGGCACACTGCATTTAACTTTTAACAATTTTGCATGAAGGTAGTAGTAAAATTCTTGACTCAAGCTTGTACAAGGGTTTCCGCATTCCTCTTTTTACCTGCATTTTTAGATCTGAGCTATAACCCTCTTCTCCGAGTTCATTTTGATTTTGTTTCCATTTTATAAACTATATCACTGTAAAACATAGGGATGTACCAATGTCAACAGCTTTGCTTTTAGGTGAATCATTGACCCTGATAGTCTGAGAGAGAGAATTTGGCTAGACTATAAGCTCTGACGAGCAGGGACTGTCTCTTACTGTACATGCCTCTGCACAGCGCTGTGGACACCATGTAGCGCCGTATAAATGATAAGAAGGAGTAGTAGAAGAATTTGTCAATCAGTAAGCAAATATGAATTACTTTGTCGTGCTGAAACAGATTTGTGTCCAACTGTTTAGACACTTGGAGTTCCTGAATTGTCTTGTGTTTATCTGAAATCATTTCCCAAGCGCTTGACCTGTGTCAGCAGCTGTTTAGTCCTACTGTCTTCATCCTTTTAGTTGTAAGCTAACTGTGGCTGCTGTGATGGCTGAGGAAGTGAATCCAGTGCTGAAGATTTATCCCCATGCTCTCTCAAGCACCCCTTTTCAAGTGGAAAGTAAACAACTGGAGTGCCTCTCAAGAAATCCTTTAAGAAAAGCACAGTGTAATTGCATAATGAAATGCTCCATTGTTTCACATGCAAGAAACAAAAATTTTGGTGATTTGCTATACTTTCATACTCTTTGCTTCTCCTCCCCCACCCAGACATTAGCGTTCTCCTGCGCTACAATTTCTGTTGCTTTAGTTTGAACTAAGTTCACTCTATGAAAGTGGGATGTTCTACTGACATGCCAGTCTATTGCAGAGCTCATCTACCATTCCATCTGGATATTAATTATCCATATGGGGTTTTGGCTGCGACAGGGACTTTTCTTCTGCGCTTTCCTTGTAAATGCTTGATTTCCATTAATGGTATTAAGTATGGGGTCTATTCTTTACTGCAAATAGCGGGGATGGACGTCCCCTTGGGATGTCCATCCCCGCCATTCACCTCCTTCCACAGAAGGCCAGATCGGGGGTCAGTCTGGGGGAAAGAAGATTATGCTCAGCGACTGGGGATCGTGGCTCCTGAATGGAGCCGCGGTGCCATGGCAATGGATGCCATGGTACCGTGGCTCCATTCAGGAGCCTGACCGAGTTAGCTGGGCAAGGGTCTGTACATGCAGGCGATCTGAATTGGGTCCCAGCCTACACGTACAGGCCCTAAACCCGATTCTGATCCTGCGGGGCACGTCTAGCCTCCGCTGGGTCAGAATCGGGTCTGCCTTTGTGCGTCCCGATTCCGATCGGACACACAGGGGCCTGGACGCACACATTAGAATGTGCCTCCACATTTATATGGACCTGGTGCAGCTTGGTAATTTCTAGATAATAGGATCTGTCTGTCAGTAGTCGCTGTAGTATATTTGATTAATATTTCCTTGGCTGTTTTGTATGGGATGGATTTCCCTGACTGTGTTTGTCTTCTGAGACTAGGATCACTCACTCCTAAGTAACTATTATTGGATTTTCTTGTGTTGTTTTAAGTGGGTTGTTCATTTCTTGTATTTCTGTTATTTCCTTGTTGTATTAATAGAGAAACGTGCAAATAAAAAAATAAATATCCATTTGTACTATATATGGAAAAGGTCAAGTCATCAAAGAACCAGAACCAGATCCAGAAAGAGGGGAAAAATTTAGCAGTGGTGACCAGCCAGAGTAAAGCGTCTGGCTATCACTGCTTTAAATTAGACCTGGATAGTCAATGCCAGAGCCATATCTGGCCACCGGTACTGAATATCCTGTGTGCTTGGTTAGCGTTTTAGCTAACCGGATAGCAGAGATTTTCATCCACTGCCTGATTAGCTGAATGGCTAAAGTTACAACAGCCTTTATTTCACATAACTGTAGCCAGTTCAGGTTAATCATTTAGCAACTGAATATCACCACTAATCGGCTAACCAAAGTCGCCACCCTCAGAACGCCCCAATACTAGCCAGCTAGTGTCTTTGGGCATTTAAACCTGGTAGAAGGGGATATTCAGCAGCGCTAAACCATTTCATGCCACTAAATATCCCACTGATCACGATTTAACCAGGGAGCTGGGTTGCTAACCAGTTAAACGCTTTGAATATACTCCCTTGAGTGTTTTTAAACTCTGTGTCTTGGGTGTCTCTAGGCCTAGATTTAAGCACAGGCAACTGTGTAGGGCACCAAAGTTTGAAGGTGCCAAATGCCCAGGCCACAAAAGAGACTGCCTCTGTGTACTTCAGGGCCATGTGCATGTACTGCTTCAGAGGGGCACCATCGTGGCACTATAATGGCCTTCCTCTTTGGGAATCTGACACCCTTACCCCCTTTCTCTGGGATCTGCTGTTTGGCCATGCATAGGGGTGCCAACATCATAAATCATGCTCTGGGTATCTCCCCATAGTAGGTTTAATCCATAGTATTTAGTTGTAGGTACTGGTGTACTGCAGACCAGTTCCTGGATGCGTCAAAACTGGCTTCTCGGTTGGATTTATAAAATTTTCAATAAAAAAGATGAGTAGAAAAACATTTCCAAGTAATTCAGTTCTTGCTTTCCCAAAATTTTCAGGCTGAGCTCAGAATCAGCTTGCTATAAACTAATTTATTATTTGTTTTTAAAAACACTGGACATTTTATTAGAACTAAATGTTTAAGAACATAAGATATGCCATACTGGGACAGACCAAAGTCCATCAAGCCCAGTATCCTGTTTTCAGCAGTGGCCAATCCAGGTCGCAAGTACCTGGCAGGTTCCCAAAAAGATACACAGGTTCCACAATGCCTGTCCCGGGGTAAGCAGTGGATTTCCCGTGTCCTCTTTAACAATGGTTTATAGTCCTTTCCTCCATAAACCCTGTTACACTAACGGCTTTTAATACATCCTCCAGTAACGAATTCCAGGGTTTGCTCATCTCTCCAAGCCACTGTCTTTCTTAAACTCCTCTCTGTCTCCCCTCCCTCCCTCTTCTAGGGGAACATCAGCTTTGGTACAAGCCCTGATAGTCTGATCAGTAGACATGTGGCTTGGAACAAACAAGAAGTGCACCAGGCACCCACAGCTTATTTTACTGAAAGGATGGACCCAGGTGCATGAACAGCAGTAAAGAGAATAGAAAAACCTCTATGCCATAATCTCTTCATAACTACTGCCAGCTCACTCCAGTATAATAAGCAGAAACCTAAGTGTTAGATTTCTTGTTTTATTCTCACAGTGGGATTTTCAGGATGGCAGAAAACATCAAAGCACATTTCAATATCCAAGTAAGCTTCCTCTTTAATGAGTTTGGATGATCCAGGGGACAAAGTCCCTTATATTGGAAAATAAAATAACTTCTCAGGTATGAGTCCCACGTTTACACATACTAAAAGTATTAGCTTGCGAAAATAAATTTCAATAAATATCACACTCCAAGCCCAAGGAATGTGTGTTATCTTGATTTTTTCCCTGACAGACTTGGTGTAGAAATTTACAGCAGAGTCGATTTGTTTTGGCTAGACCAGATGTACATCCTAACATTGAGTGATATGGGAATTTGCAAGTAGTGGCATGTGAAAGGAGGCTGAACATGGTGGTCTAATAGGTTTTTCAGTCTCACAGAAATCTTTTATCACTAGGTATGCTCTTGGCAGTATGACTATGAAAGACCTAGACAAGATTCTCAAGAGCAGAGATGTCTCTTTCCATGCAAAGATTTGACTCGTTCAAGTCATGGTATTTTCAATAACATCATATGGATGCGAAAGCTGGACAGTGAAAAAGATGGACAGGAAGAACGTTGATGCCTTTGAATTATGGTGCTGGCAGTGAATACTGCGTATACCATGGACTGTGTGAAGAATAAACCAGTCAGTACTAGAGGAGATCAAACCTAAGCTTTCTTTAGAAGCTCAGATGACAAGACTGCAACTTTCATACTTTGGACTAATCATGCGAGGAGAGAGTTCATTAGAGAAAGACATCATGCTTGGCAAGATAGAAGGTCAACGCAAAAGAGGAAGGCCAGCAATGAGATGGATCGATACAATAACAGCAGCTACGAGTACCACTCTGTCAACAATGAGCCATCTGACTGAAGACTGAACACAATTTAGGACAACTATCCAGAGGGTCGCCATGAGTCGACACCGACTCGACGACACTTGACAACAGCAACAACAACAACAGAAATCTGGAGGGAATGCCAGAATGCTTCAGTCCATTACCTATCCCTGTCTCACTACATACAGCCAGCCCAAGAGAGAATATTCTCTACAAAGAGTTCACCCACCATCTCTCAGTACTTAAAAGTACTACTATTACAGATCATTTATATAGCACTACAAGGTGTATGCAGCGCTGCACAGACACATGTATAAGACGGTCCCTGCTCATCATAGATTACAATCTAGCTAAGTCAGACAACACAACAGCTGAGAACAAGGATACATCTAGGGGTATGGTATGGAAACACATAGGAGACTAGGCGCATCAGGATCCAAAAGTAGCCTCAAAGAGGTGAATTTCAGCCTGAATTTGAAGCCTGCTGTACAGACTTAGGTAGTTTGTAGCGCTATACAAATGCTCAGTAGTAGTAGTAGTTCCAGGCATAAGGAGCAGCAAGGTGGAAGGATTGAAGGATTGAAGTCTGGAGTTGGCAAAAGGGCACAGATAGGATCTGCCAGAAGAGCGGAGTTCCCGATGATGGGTGTAGGGAGAGATAAGAGAGGAAAGGTAGTGAGGAGCACCTGAAAGTGCACTTATAGGTCAGTAGGAGAAGTTTGAGCTGGATATAGAAATGGATAGGGAGCCAATGAAGTGACTTGAGAAGAGGGGTTATATGAGCATCTCGAGGCTGACAGAAGATTAGCCACACAGCTGAGTTTTGAACAGATTGAAGAGGAGAGAGATGATTCAGAGGGAGAACAGCAAGGAGGAGGTTGCAATAGTTTAAATGGAAGATGACTAAAGAGTGGATAAGTGTCTTTATAGTACTTGGTATCAATGTTCGCACTATGCTGTGCAGGAGTCCTCCAGCCACACTGCTGCCAGTAGGGAGAGGTGCTGCAATATTGCGCTTTTAATAGGAAGGAACAACTAAAAAATTAATATTGCAGTACCTCCCCATACTGAGAGCAGTGCAGCTTTGTGGGAACGCTGCTTGGTATTATTTGTCAGTATAATCTCAAACTCTTTCCACTGTTTATTTGTTCAAGAAAATTATTTTTTTTAAGTATTATTTTGGATGTTTTGTTTTGGATTCTCTCTCTCCCTTACTTAGTGGATGATTTAGAGGCATCACTTTGTTTCATGTATTTATCTTAACACTGTACAGACTAATATTTTAAGTTTAGAGCTTCACTTAGTAAAGTGTGACACAGAAATGTCATTATGCTGTAAGGTTTCTGGGCAGTCTGCTGTTGTGGTAATATTAAAAGTTACTCTTATGCAGCGTGATTTTCCTAGAAGAAAAGGTGCCGGTACCTATATGCAGGGTTCTTTCATTACTGCATTCGGACCATGGGTCAATTTTAGCAGGCCATGAAAAAGGTGCTGGTAATCTGTACCACCGCTTACCCCCTCAACAAAAAAGCCCTGCTCTTATGCTGTTTTTGATGGAGGTATAATTCTGTTAAGTTTGGAAGAAAGGCCTGGCAATCTACTTCCGGTGACACTGCCAAGAAAACCCAGGAGCTTCTGGGTCGCCAGGAGTCAGGACTGACTCGAAGGCACACAGTGTATTTGCATAATTCTGTTACTAGCTTGCTTAAAGAATGTCAAAGAAGATGTATGTCAAAGTTAAAGGGAAGTATGTAAATAACTATATATAGGGAGATGCACAACCGGAGGCCAGACTTTCATCCGGGATGACCAGAACGAGGCAATTGGCATGTTCTTCCTGTTTCTTTGAGACTCTAAAAAGGACTGAAGAGCCTCTAAATGGGACTGCTCATTGTCCAAACTCTCCCACTATAATATCCGTGATGTTTTGTTAACATGGTGATACATTCCTACACTGTAGCAGTGCTGTATTTATCACATCATTACTGAAGCTATAAATCTCTTTACCTGATGTGCTTTATTTACCCAGTGAATATTAAAATTCAGATATATCAGTATAGAGTGGGCAGAGACATGGATAACAATGGATGCTCTTCCCTTATTTTACCTGTGTGATCTGTTAAAGAAATGTTTAGTTTTGCAAAAATGATGATGGAGAAATATTAACCAAGGGCCGTACCAAGGGCCATGCAAGTGGTGCGGCCGCACAGGGTGCAAGCACAGAAGAGGGCACTGATAGCATCACTGGACTTCCAGGAAGCTCAAAAAGAATGAGTTACTGAACATGACTGGGTGGAGGGGGGGCCCCAGATTCATTAGTCGCACGGGACTTTCTAGCTTAATACAGACCTGCTCGAACCTAACTAAAAGAAGCCAGGAGTTATGAGTAGCCTAGCAATTACTTATAAGTCGCTGTGCCATTTTGCACCAGAACACTAAATTGACTGCGGCTAACAGCAAAGATTGAAGTACAAAATCTTGAATATGCTTCTCTAGGTTCTATGGTTCTATCAAAAGGTTATGTAATTTTGTTTTTTATATACCCATCTTTTCACATCACAATACATTCTGTATTATACATACTATTTTTTGTTGATGCTCCATGTCATTTTATTTTTATTCTCATTTTTATTTCTATTTTATGTGTTTATTTTTCATTTAAGTTTTATTTACTGTTTTTAACGTTCATGTATGGTTTATATATTTTAATGCAGTATTGTTGATTATTTTTATGTTATGATTACTCTCATTCTGTTTTGTATATTCAGTTTATATTTTGACTTTTGTTCTATACTAGAATATCCCGATAAAGACTGTCATGGAAATACGAAAATCTTTGTTAAGAGACTCTTATAGTGGGCCGAACTTCTGTTTTGTAAAGCTTTTCCCCTACAGCAAGGCTCATTTTGGAGCCTGAAACATGAATTAATGTTGGGTGCTTCCTTTGTGCAGATAAGTAGAGTGTTTCCTTTGGGCAGATAAGTATTTTACTTATTTTTCAAGTTGAATGATCATTTATAGTATATATATTTTTTAAGAAAATTGATAAAATTGTTTTTATAAAAAGTGTTTGGTAAGATTTAATAAATTGCACAATTTTAAAAGATTTAATAAATTGCACAATTTTAAAACCCTCGAAAGCAGAGGGTTGGGCTAAATGGCCAATTTTCCCAATGGAGAAAGGTGAATAGTGGTGTACCCCAGGGATCTGTGCTGGGTCCGCTGCTTTTTGACATATTCATAAATGACCTGGAAAGTGGAATAACGAGTGAGGTTATCAAATTTGCAGATGACACAAAACTATTTAAAGTTGTTAAAACCCAAGAGGATTGTGGAAAATTGCAAGAGGATCTTGATAAATTAGAAGAATGGGCATCAAAATGGCAGATGAAATTTAATGTGGACAAGTGCAAAGTTATGCATCTAGGGAAGAACAACCCAAACTATGGTTACACAATGCAAGGTTCCACATTAGGAACCACCACCCAGGAAAAAGATTTAGGCGTCATTGTGGATACCATGTTAAAACCCTCGGCCCAGTGTGCAGCGGCAGCCAAGAGAGCAAATAGAATGCTAGGTATCATAAGGAAAGGAATGGAAAATAAAACAAAAGATATTATAATGCCTCTATATCGTTCCATGGTGAGACCGCACCTTGAATATTGTGTGCAATTCTGGTCGCCGTATCTTAAAAAGGATATAGAGTTATTAGAAAAGGTTCAGAGAAGAGCCACCAAAATGGTAAAGGGGATGGAAGGATACTCCTATGAAGAAAGGCTAAAAAGGTTAGGGCTCTTTAACCTGGAAAAGAGACGGCTGAGGGGAGATATGATAGAAGGCTATAAATTAATGAACGGAGTGGAACGGGTAAACATAGATCGATTGTTTACGTTATCAGAATATAGAAAGACTAGGGGACATGCAATGAAGCTACAGGGTAAACTATTTAAGACTAATAAAAGAAAATATTTTTTCACTCAACGTGTAATCAAACTCTGGAATTTGTTACCGGAGGATGTAGTAAAGGCTGTTAGTGTAGCTGGGTTTAATTTTATTTTTTTATTTAATTTTTATTTTTATTTTTACATTCTCTTATATACCGAGCTATTCTGCATCAGTGCGGTTTACATTGAACAAACTGAAATTACATTGAACAGGGCATTATAACTTGGAGATAAATATTTTACAGGGAACATGGGCTATGGAGGGTTAAGTGGCTTGCCCAAGACCACAAGGAGCACCTGTGGGACTAGAAACTCCAGTCCTTCCGGCCCAAGGTTGCTGTCCTCTAGTGGGATTTGAACCCCCGACCTTCCGGCCTGAAGTACCTTGCCCCAACCACTAGGCCACTCCTCTACTGTTTAAAAAAGGTTTGGACAAGTTCCTGGAGGAAAGGTCCATAAATCATTATTAAGAAGGGACCCAGGATATCAATGCTTGACCCAGTACAAGCATTGCGGAACCTGTATCTTTTGGGGAAACTGCTAGGTACGTATGACCTAGATTGGCCACTGTTGGAAACAGGATACTGGGCTTGATGGACCTTGGTCTGACCCAGTATGGCATATCTTATGTTCTTATGTTCTTAGAGATTGATGATGGTGCTATGGGCAATGATGATGGTGCTATGGGCAATGGTTTATTTTATTTATTTATTTGGTTTTATATACCGCGGCTTACATTAGAACAACTCTTTTTTTTTTTTTTTTTTAAATATCTTTATTGCTTTTCACGACATTTACAGAAAAATCACATAAACAGTCCAGTCCTAACATAATAAAACTAACTTCATTTAAACAAAACTCTAAAAACATTCAAAAAACTGGCTGCAACCAATCCAATCCAACTATCCCTTGATACACTTTGCGCTAAATACGCTGCATTAGCAAAGCATTGCTGCCATCGCCATCCATCGGTAATACACTTATCCGCAGATCCATTCGCTTTATTCAGGCTATACCCCTAATGTCAACCCTCCCCATTGCGTTCCATATATTTATTTAGAAGCTCCCATTTCAGGACCAGTTTGACTGCAGTAGGATCCTTCGTCACATACAGTTCCTCTTAGATCTTGTGCTGACATAGCAGATTTCACCAGCATTCACTATGTACTTTCTCAAAAATTTTCCAATAAATCAAAATTACCTTGATTGCCAAACTGATCATTATATCCAGCAATTGACTCTCTCGCTTCCCTAATAGAAGACCTTTCATCGCAGATTTGTAGACAATTATTTGATAGGAAATGGGAACTTGTATATTTAAAACCTTTGATATCCGCTGCCAAACACATTTGCAAAACTTCTGTAGATGTCCGCAATAGTAAATCATATGCGATAATGTTCCAATCTCTGATTTGCCCACACTGGTTACCCACTTGCGGTGCCCATTTCACTATCCTAGAAGGTGTCATATGTGCACGATGAACAAAAAAGTATATCGACTGTGTCAGGGCTGCTGCTCTCATTATCTGTGTTTGGGATCTCCAGAAATCATCCCAAGATTCCGGCTGACTATGCGCTCCTATATCCCGTGCCCAGGCAGACTGCAAACTGGTACATTGCTTATTTGACTTGGACCTGAGTAGTCCCAAGAATTTCGAAATTACACGAGCACCACTCTGGATCTCCCGCATTGTCTGCAATAGGGGCCATTCAGACCGTATTGCCACCGGAGTAACACCCGCTTGACTCAGGCAATGTCTAAGTTGGCACCATTGAAAGTAACATGTACTTGGCAGATCAAACTCGCTCTTCAGCATATCAAAGGTTTTAAATTCCTTCTCACGTATCAGATGACCTAACACCATAACACCACAGGCCATCCACTTCTTCCAAAGAATTACCTTTCCGCTGACTGTAAATCGCCGATTCAACCACAATGGCATCCCAGCAGCAAAGTCTTCCCCCCCTTCTACACATGAAGTCACCACCCGACACGCATGCTGCGTTGCTGCAATAATCTCATTCTGAGGTTTATGGAGATCAGTTGATGTTCCGATTAATAGGTTCATCGGAAGTGGAGCACTCATTATTCTTTCCAGCCTCAGCCATCTAGAGGGTTCATCACCGTCTTCTTCTGTGGTCCACTGGGCTCCTTGCTTAAGTAGGGAAGCTATATGCAAACATTCAACGTCTGGGAAATGTATTCCCCCCTTTTCTTTTGGCAGCCTCAGCTTCCACGCTGCAATTCTAGGGACCTTCTTGTTCCAAAGAAAAGCAACAAGCAAATTGTTGTTCTTTTTATAACAGCCTTGCGGGAACAGAGCAGGAATCATACTTAATATATAGCTGATCTTTGGAACCAGTACCATTTTCATGGCTTCCAACCTGCCCCACCAGGTTAAATGTAGAGGTGTCCATTTCAAGACGTAATCCTTCACTATCTCTTCGCACTGTTTTGCATTAAGATTCACTGTTTCCGACATCGTATGTCCATATTCAACTCCCAAGTATTTAAAAGATGAGCGTGCAACTTGGAACACATAATCTTTTAGCATATCTTCCTGTACATGAGAATTGAGAGGAATTATAGTGGTTTTTGCAAGATTTACTTTATATCCTGACACAGAAGAATAATGATCAATTATCTTCATGACTACAGGCATTGAAGCAGGCACTAAAAACAGCAACAGGTCATCCGCATATGCTGACAATTTACATTGTCCATCCGCCAGGACCACACCGCTAATAGACTCCTGTTGCCTAATAGCTATCAAGAGTGGTTCTAACGCCAGGTTAAACAGAAGCGGGGAAAGCGGACAACCCTGCCTGGTGCCTCTCTGAAGTTTAAAGGATGTTGATATTTCCGAATTAGCCGCTATCCGCGCTGTGGGATTAGAGTACAACAGCGCAATCCTTTTAATGAAACTCTCTTTGATCCCAAACCATCTTAGGGCCTGAAACAGAAAGGACCACTCGAGTCTGTCAAAAGCCTTTTCGCCATCCAATGCTAGCCCTACTATCGGTTCAGGGACCATCTGCGCTTTAGACATGACATGTGCAAGTAGTCTTCCATTATCTGTAGTGGATCTTCTGAACATAAAACCACATTGATCTACATGAATCAGTGTAGCCAGGTCTTTACTCAGACGATTTGCTAGCAACTTCGCATAGATCTTGTAATCCGCGTTTAAGAGCGATATGGGTCTATAATTTTCCACTCTCTGCGAATCTCGCCCCGGCTTTGGATGAATAACAATGGTTGCTTCTGCAAGGGCACCCACCTCTGGGTCTTCTGCATATAGGCCACTGTAATAGACCTGAAGCATTGGCGCCACTTTCACCTGGCACTTATGATAAAACTCCAATGGAATTCCATCAGGTCCTGATGCCTTTCCTTTAGCTAATTGCTTAATTGCCTGTTGTATCTCATCAATTGTGACATCTTGCTCCAACTTCTGTGCTTGAGTTGCAGACAACGTTGTCCCGGATATATCGGAGACAAACTCTCTAAAATCCATGTCACTACAACCCACTTCCGAACAGTATAACTTCTCATAAAACTCTTTACAGCGTCCCAGTATTTGCTTATTCTGCAGGAGAAGTTCTCCTTTCTCAATCAGAAGTGCTGTTATAGGGGTCACGTTTTTCTTCACCTTAAGCAATTTAGCTAAGAGGGAACCCGCTCGATTACTCTCATGATAATATGTATTTTATTTTTATTTATTTATTTACAATTTCTTATATACCGCACTATTCGGTATCAGCGCGGTTTACATGGAACAGAAAAATCAGAACGTGTACATAGGTCTGAGTTTACAAATAACAGGATAGTAAAACTTGGATAACCAGGGGAAACTATTTACACACTGGAGTCATAGAATAAATGCAACAAGAGAAACTGTGGTCAGTACCCTAGGTAGGGGTGTTCCCTGGCTGAATACATGTGTTGGTGTAGCTACAAGTAATCAGAGTGTGTGATTCAGTGTTCTCTGGGAAGTATTTGAGGAAAAGGTAGTGTTTGAGGGCTTTTCTGAACTGTGTTATGTTGGTGATCGCTCTGATGTTTGCAGGTAGAGCGTTCCAGAGTCTTGGGGCACAGAATCTGAAGGCCCTATTTGCTGTTGTCGCTGTGCATCTTGTTAATTCTCTCAGAATTATTAGTGTGTTTGTTGCTGTAAATCTTCTTGATCTATTAGGGGCTATGGTTTGGATGAGGTTGGTTAGTGAGGAGGAAGAGAGGTTATTGACCGCTTTGAATGTCAGTAACACTGTCTTGAAGATGATCCTGGCCTGTATGGGAAGCCAGTGTAGCTGCTTCAAAAGGGGGGTCACATGGTCTCTCCTAGATGCCCCATTTAGAACCCTCGCTGCACTATTCATTGCGAGCTGTAAGGGGTTCAGGGTGGATTGAGGAAGTCTTTGTAAAATGGCATTGGTGTAATCAAAATGCGGTATGATAAGAGCCTGGTAAATTGTACGGAAATCCTCTGGTTCGAGCAAGGGGCGAAGATGTCTGAGGGAGCGGATCTTGAAATAGATAGCTCTGACAGAGTTAGCTATGTGTGCTTTCATGTCAAGGTTTTGATCCAATATAACACCCAGGTACAGAATTGTGGGCTTTGCTTGTAGCTCAGCTTCTTTCACTTTCTTTTTTTTTTTAAACTTTTATTTTCATTTTGCAACAAACAAAAGAACAACACACCAAAGGAGACAAAACAAGTATACAATAAAGAAAAGTAAACCCAATTACCCCCCACCCCCACGCTTCTTCTCTAGCTGATTATGTCAGCATGTGAGCGCTTCCAAACAACAGTGATTATACATCAAAACAATCAAAAGAGGATCTGCGATACAGAATAATCATGGGACAAAGATATATACAAATTTAGACAGTCAGATGAGAGCATTGAGCAGAATGTACATAGTCATTGAGCATCTTCCATTTAGACCGATGATGAGGAGTCTGAATGGGGGAAGCAAACATACGAGGTATTTGTTCATATTTACTGTAGAGACAGACATGATTCCACCATTCATTGGGGCTCAGCTGAGAGCTATTTTTCCAGTATTTCGTGATTAGGGAAATAGCAATGCCAAGCATAAAGTCCAAAAGGAAGTAAGCCGTTTTTGGAAGAGAGGGGATCCCCGCAGCTGAGCGAAGTCCCACTATCCTCCAAGAAAGGGGCTCTTGAAAGTGCAAAATAGACTGGATACGACCCCAGACCCGACGCCAGTAATACTGTAGTGCGGGGCATTCATACATAACATGAGGTAGTGAACCAATGGCCGCATGGCATGTCCAACAACTATTGCCCTGAGTAGTGTTCCATTTGGCTAATCTGTCAGGAGTGTAAAAACACCGGTGGGCTAGAAAGAAGAGTGTCTGAGTGAGTGAGGCGGATCGGGAGACCCGTGTCACTCTACTCCAGACAAGGCTCCATTGCTCCGGGGTCAAAGTCACATGCAATTCCCTCTCCCATACTTTCTGCGCTATAGGGGTATCTCTAATTATAGCATTACATAAGGTTTTGTAAAAATTGGATGCTACACCCGGTGAACTACCGATAGATCGGATAGTCTCCAACCAACCTTGTGTAGGGGAGGCCGATGGCGGGAGCACCTTAGCACTCCGAAGGCAATGCTGAAGTTGCACCAACTGAAAATAGTGTTTCGCTGGGAGACCAAATTCAATTTGCAATTCACTAAAAGTTTTCCAGCGACCTTCATGGAACAACTGACTAGGAATCCAAATGCCCCTAGTGTACCAGGGGCTCCACGCCATCGGCTTATTTTGTATTCGAAATCGAGTGTTATACCAAAGTGGGAGCTTGTCTAACGGACAGAGTCGGGAGTCTAAAGAGTGCATAAGATTATTAAAGGCACCTAAGGTGTCTAAAAGCATTGGTGGAAAGTGGGAGTCTGATGGGAGAGTCATACCAGGGAGAAAAGTAAGAGGAATCGGTTTGCAAAGGTCCTCTTCTATGTCTAGCCACACAGGTCTACTCGGTACTGGATCTTCCAGCCAGCGAGCGCCTTGTTTGAGAAGAAAAGATTGATGATACTTCAGGAAATCAGGGAATCTGACACCCCCATTTTCCTTATCTGCTTGCAGCTTATGTTTCGCTATCCTAGGTGTCTTGTTTTGCCACAAATATCTAGTCAGAAGGCCCTCTATATCTTTATAGATACGTCGAGGGAAGAGACAGGGCAACATTTCTAAGATATAATTCACTTTCGGAACAATCATCATTTTTATGGTTTCTAATCGACCCCACCAGGTAAGTGTTAAAGGAGTCCAGCGGTGAGTAAGCGCCCGGACTTTAGAGGTTAAGTCTTTGGCATTGAAGGAGATAGTGTCTTCCAAAGGAGAACAATAGTGAACCCCAAGGTATTTGACCATGCGAGGTTGCCATAAAAAGGGGAAGGGTTGCATATCTGCCTGATGAAGCAAAGGATTTAATGGAAAGGCTACCGACTTGGTCCAATTTATCTTATAACCGGACAGTTGTGAGTATTTACCAATTTGCTCTAGGACAGCCGGTACTGAGTCTATAGAGACAAAAAGCATAAGGTCATCAGCATACGCTGAAATTTTGACTTCCCTATGGGTGAAGGGGACTCCATGAATCTCCTCCGATTGCCGGATTAGTAAAGCCAAGGGTTCAAGTGCAAGATCGAAGAGAAGTGGAGACAGTGGGCATCCCTGGCGAGTGCCGCGTTGAAGGGGAAAAGGCTGAGACTTTAAAGCATTGGCACATATACTGGCTGTAGGCTGTGCGTACATGGTGCGAAGACAACGGAGAAAACCTTCCCCGAATCCGTACCAGCGGAGGACTGCAAACAGGAAGGGCCACTCTAAGCGATCAAAGGCCTTCTCAGCATCAAGTGAGAGGCCAACAAATGGGCGATCAAGATTAACTGCGGTAGTCAGTACATGGCATAGGGTCCGAGCATTGTCGGCAGTTGATCTACCAGGAATGAAACCGCATTGATCTGGGTGTATTAAGGTAGGCATCCTATCCGAGAGCCGGGTAGAGAGAATGGTAGCAAATATTTTATAGTCCGCGTTTAGAAGGGAAATTGGACGATAATTAGCTGTTAGTTGCGGGTCTCTCCCCTCTTTCTCAAAAACTACTACATTTGCCATGGAAAAGGACCCAGAAGGAGAACCCTCCTCGGCCAGAGCAGAAAAATAAATTTTCAAAACTGGAGCTAAGTCAGCGTGAAAAGTTTTGTAGAATTCAGCAGGGAGACCGTCTGGGCCTGCGGCCCGACCTGAGGCACATTTCTTGATAGCAGAATGAATTTCTGAGACAGTAAATGGTGTGTCCAAGGCCACTCTATCGTCGTCAGATAGGGTCGGTCTTTGTACCCCTGAAAGTAAGCGTTCAAATACATCTGGCTCAAAATCACATTCAGATTGATAAAGCCGAGTATAAAAATCACGAAAGAGTTCTAAGATTTCGGTATCTTTAGTGACCAAGCCCCCCCCCGACGGATTACGGAGGGCGGTAACACGCTTAGCTTCTTTTTGACCTTTTAGGGCATTTGCTAATAATTTGCCAGCACGATTATTTTCCCGATAATATAGCCCTTGTTGTGATTCGATATTTTTAACAGCAGCAGTGTACAAAAGCTGATTGTATTGAAAACGCAAGCGTTGTAAACGGAGTAAAATACATGGGTCAGTACGGGACGTGAGGAGACGCTCCCCAGCTTGTATCTGCTGCTCTAGAGTCAGTAAATGCTGCTTTCTTTGTTTCCCCTGCCGAATTTGATAGCTAGTTATAGTGGCGCGGATAGATGCTTTAAAACCCTCCCACCAAGCCCAGCTCGCTGTGTCATGGGGTGAGTTAAAATGAAAATAATCTTGGATAGCGGCCTTTATATCAACCTGAAAATCTTTTTGACCCAGTAGGGATCTATCAAAAAACCAAGCTCGGGGAGAATCGTCCCGCGCAGTGACACGTAATGATAAAGATATGGCAGCATGATCTGAAATATGGAGAGGATGAGTCCTAGTCGTGTCTACTTGAGAAATCAGTGCTTTGGAAATGAGAAAGAAATCTATTCTAGATTGGGAGTGATGGGGGGCAGAAAAGAAAGTGAACTCTAAGTCGGAGGGGTGAAGTAGCCTCCATATATCTACCAGCGCAAGATCTTGCATCAGAGCTGTAAGGGTAGCAAGACTCTTGGGTGGACTACTCGTTCTAGGCGGCTATCTATCTATCAAAGGGTCTAACACTTGATTAAAATCACCACCAAGTATTAATGGAGTATTGGCAGAGGCCTGTGCCAACTGCGCAATACTTGCATAGTAAGCAGGGTTGTCCACATTCGGGGCATAAATACAAATACATGTAAATTCACTATCTCCAACCTTAAGATGTACGCGGGCCCATCTACCCTCCTTGTCAGCACTAGTATCAATTACAGTAGCTTGCAAAGATTTCTTAACCAGAATGGCTACCCCGCACCGTTTGGAAACGGCGGGAGAATAAGCAGCCACCATGTAAGGCTTAACATTGAGTTTCAGTGTTTCAGCAGAGTTTAAGTGCGTTTCCTGAAGAAACGCTAAATCAGCATGCTCATGGCTAAGATAGCTAAGGATTTTCTTCCTCTTGATTGGACTATTAATGCCCTTTACGTTGAGTGATAAGATTTTACATAAAGCCATTCAGACAAGTTAAAAATTCTGAGCATGATAGCGCACATAATTTCACAATGTCCCTCATATTGACTGTATCTGGCTGTACATATGGCATAAAAGAAAATAAGCTTAGATAATACAATGAAGCGCCCCACATGAAAAAAGAAAAACCGCAGCGCGGTAGAGAAGAAGCAGAACCCCAAAAATTACTGGCGACCATGTGTCTGCGGGGAGAAGCCCCGGAGAAGGCCGAAATTGAAAAAAAACACATAACCTGTAGGACTGTGCGTGCTCCGAATCCAACCGGGGCACACATCATGGAGGGATAGGAGACCACATAACAAAAGTCATAGAAAGAAAGAAAGAAAGTCCAGGCAGTCTCTGTACTGAACTATGACCGCCGCATCGGGCCCTTCAAAATGGCGGACAGAGCCGGCAAATAAAAGTCCAAGTCGTTGGATTAGCGCATCTGCTCTGCTTCTTTGGAGTCTAAAAATGTTGATAGTAGATCAGGATCTTCGAATGTCCTGGTTTGATTGTGGAGAGTCACTCGGAGCTTCGCGGGATACAACAGGCCAAAGCGAGCCTGTAGCTGTTGAAGTCGAGGGCGAAAAGCAAGGAGTTTCTTCCGTCGGTCGACTGTAGGCTTTGCCAGATCAGGGAAGAAGGAGACTTTGTGACCTTCAAATTCCAAATGATGGTTCGCCCGGGCAGCATTTAAAATTTGTTCCACTTGTTGATATCGTAGCAAGCGAAAGATAATAGGCCGGGGGGTCGTTCGGTTGAGCGCCATGTGGGTAGGAACACGGTGTGCTCGATCGATTTCCAGTTCTTTATGAAAGGTGATCTTCAGCAAGGAGGGAAGAGTTTTGAGCAGGAATTCTCTCATATCTCCCGCTTCCACCCCCTCCGGTATTCCAATGAGCCTCACATTGTTGCGACGGGCTCGATTATTGCTATCTTCTAACTCCTTTTGAAGATTCTGTATCTGGCGCTCAGCCTTGTCCAGTGTGCCCAAGCGCACCGCGTGCGAGTCGAGGACCCCCGCCATATTGTCCTGCCGTAATGAGAGACCTTCAAGTCGGTCCTGGAGCACTCCAAAGTCTTCTCGCATGGCTCTAAGCGCTTCTCCATTGGACTGCACCAATTCCTTCACGCCGCGTATTTCCTCTAGAATCTCCAGGTGCATTTCGGGGTTCTCCCGAAATGGAACCATCTTCTGTGGGGAGGACACCTCTGTTTTGGAGCGTTTTCCGTGAGAAGAAGAAGGAGACCCGAAGTCCAAGCGCGCTGGTTTATGGGCCGCCATCCCCCCCGAGGTACCCCGGTCAGCCCGGAGCGAAATAGTAAGTTTGTATAGATATTATGTCAGGATTCTAAGTAGGCCTCTCGGGAGCTTCAGCGCGAAGCGTCCTACCCGCTGGACATCAGGCTCCGCCCCCCAGCTTCTTTCACTTTCAAGTATTGTGGCGGGTTGAAATTCGGGTTCCTTGTAATGAAAAGCACCTCAGTCTTCTTATACTGAATTCGGAGGTTTTGCGATAGGAACCATTCTGATATGGCATTGAAACAATTTGTCAAAGGGGAGAGGTCTAATTTATCTATGGAGAACGACATATAGAGCAGGACATCGTCGGCGTATATCATGCAGCTGACATTGAAGGACCGGATGATATTACAAATGGGTTGCATGTATGCGTTAAACATCAAAACAGAGAGGGAGGATCCCTGTGGAACTCCCTGGCCTTGATGAAACGGTTCTGATGTTGCTCCGCCAGATCGTACCTGTTGCCATCTTCCGGACAAGTATGAACTACACCATTCAAGTGCTGTTCCGCAGATGCTTTTCTCCTTTAGCCGCCCTAAGAGGAGCTCATGGCTTACTGAATCGAAGGCTGCAGCAATGTCTAGGAAAATGAGTGCCATCCCCTGATGGATGTTGTTAATACCAGTGATTATATTATTGAAGAGGGTGGTAAGGAGTGTTTCCACTCCATGCACTGTACTGTGCTGCATTCAAATAACAGATTGCGCTTGTATGTTAAGAATACTGTTGTATTTATATCTTAATTTTCGAAGCCTTGACAGCACCATTGGGTTTCCTCTTTTGGCCAACAGACGTTCTCCTGCTTTTATTTGTACTTCCAGTTCCTCCTGTTCTTGTCTCCTCAGTTTTCTCCTTTGTATTGAGAATGTTGTTATGTGCGCCCGGAGCGTTGCCTTAAACCCCTCCCACCAACCCCATGTAGACGTGTCTGAGGAGTTATTGCACTCATTGTATGTCTCTATTACGTTATTAATATACGACATAAATTAGCTATCTGCAAGCAGAGATTTGTCAAAGGTCCATCTTGGGGATCTTTGATACTGCCCTCCAGTGTCAATGGTCAAGGATACCGCTGCATGATCCGAAACTGTTCCCGCGTGTATATCCGAAGACACCAATTGCTGAACTAATCCATTGGTTACCAGGAAAAAATCAATTCTAGTCTGAGAATCATGAGGGATAGAGTAAAATGTAAATTCCTTGTCTACCGGATGCAGAAGACGCCACGTATCACTCAAATGCAATTCTTTCATCATACTCATCAACACTCCATGTGATTTAATTTTAACAGTTGGCCTATACGGCAACCAGTCTACTAGTGGATCCAAAACCATGTTGAAGTCTCCCCCAACAATTATCTCAGTGGCAGCCACATTTACTAACTCCATGGCAACATTTTTGTAGAAGTCGGGGTCATCCACATTGGGGGGCATAGATATTCATCAGTGTGTACAACTTCTGTTCCCATATCACCGTCACTCTTACCCATCTACCACCAGGATCGGCTTTCGTTTCCTTAATTGTGGCTATTAGGGAGTTCCTCATCAATATCAACACTCCACCTTTCTTATTTATAGCAGGAGATACCGCTGCCACTTGATAGAATTTTGACGTCACTTTCCATTACTCTTTATCTGTTAAGTGAGTCTCTTGCAAGTACACTATATCAGCTTCCTTATGCTGACAATAGGTTAGGATCTTGTTGCGTTTAATTGGGTTCGACACACCTTTTACATTAAGGGTGAGCATTATCAATTTGTTGGTCATCTTATCCTACAAGCGGATATCTGACTGCACTGGTTCTAGTATTCTCACCAACTGCAGTTTTGCTAACCAGGAATATATTGTTGGATTGGATTAGCCAGCATAAACATCTCAACTTATTTAACATATCCCGTATGGTGAATACCATCATGTCTTGGCAGACTACCATAATCAAAGATTCAAAACTCCGTTGCCATTTCTATCATTTTTGTTTTGCATATTTAAGTATATTAACAGCATTTTACCCTCCCTGAAATGCCCTCCCACATGGGTAACCATTATTCCTTCGATCCTCATTTATCTTAACATACACGAATCATAAAGGAGAATTCTGCCCGTTGTTACATTGAATATCATACAATCTGAACACTTCAGTAGACAATTACATATTCTCCCTGAATTATTTTATCCATCTTATAGTCTCACTCATATATCCCACCTCCCTCATTCAAAAGATACACCACCCTCAGGTTTCCAGACAGCTAGTCTCCTGTAGAAAACTTTTCAGCACCTCAGCATCTGTAAAATTTCTTGTGACATTGTTTAGCGTTACCCGCATGGTTCCAGGATAGTACAAACCATAGCGTGCCTGTAGTCTTTGTATCAACGGCCTGCAGGCCAACAGTGCTCTCCTACGATCCATCGTTTGCTTACTCAAGTCTGGAAAAAAGGCCACTTTTTGCCCTTGTATTTGCAAAGACGTCGACTTCTTGGCTGCTTGTAGATGTGTGGGACTTGCGGGTATCGCAAAACTTTCAGCACTATTGGCCGTGGGTATCTGACGTTATCGGCCCTATGTGTGGGAACCCGATGCGCCCGCTCCAGCTCAAAAGGCTTCAAGAAGGATATCTGCAGGATCTCCGGGATCAATTTCTCAAGGTATTCTATCAGATTTGCCCCTTCAGCGCCTTCGGGGATACCCACAAGTCGAATATTATTCTGCCGTGCCCGATTGTTTTGCTCTTCCATCTGGGTTTCAATCTTTTTGACTCGCGTTGATAAGGCCTCCATTTGAGTAAACATGGTGTCATGTTTCTGCACTTGTCCTATTACATTCAACCGCCCATTCATATCTTGCACTTTGCTCTTTAGCTCATTTAGGTCATCCTGTATATTTCCCAGCGAAGTCGTATTTGCAACTATCAGTTCTTTTACACTTTTCAATTCTAGCAGGATTTCCTTAATACCTTCCACTGCTGCTTCTTTTTCTGCCACAGCCATTTTCTGCGGAGATCCCACCTCTTGCTTCGTACGCTTCGGAGCCGACCCGGAGCCCTGTTGGAAGTCTAATCGCGCAGGCTTTAGCGTCGACATCATTAGTTACTCCGGAGGTATCAACCCAACTCTTTAGGGAGTTTTTTTTATTGCAGTATTTGAGCAGGATTCTTTACTAGCAACGGGAGCACAAAATCACACGTCCATTCTGCTCCGCTGATGGCTCCGCCCCCATTAGAACAACTCTTTACATTGAACAGTACAAGTTAAATACATTGGCGCAGGCTTTAGCGTCGACATCATTAGTTACTCCGGAGGTACCAACCCAACTCTTTAGGGAGTTTTTTTATTGCAGTATTTGAGCAGGATTCTTTACTGGCAACGGGAGCACAAAATCACATGTCCATTCTGCTCCGCTGATGGCTCCGCCCCCATTAGAACAACTCTTTACATTGAACAGTAGAAGTTAAATACATTGAACAGTTATAAATAACAAGTAACAGGGATTAGCGCTATAGAGGATTCCAGTAAAATAAAATAGGTCAATGGACTATAAACAAGTTGGAGGGTATAATATATACAAACTGAAGGTCGCTTTATATTGAGGGGCAATCAAAATAAGCTATGGTACATGGTTGAATGAAAGCTGGAACAGGTGTGTCTTAATAGCCTTACGGAAAGCTGATAGGTCAGTGATAAGGCAGATATGAGTAGGGAGAGAGTTCCAGAGCAGAGGGGCAAAAATGGAGAAGGCTCTGTGTCTGTGGTTTGGTGTTTGATACACTGGTTCTACTCACTCTGAGGGTCTCTTAACAAAAATTTTGATATTAGTGCTGGTAGAGGGATTTTGGGGATTTTTTGGATTGTTATATAAAGCTACACTTATAAGATCCTTTTGATTATTGTCATGGAAATATAGGCATGTGGGGTCTGCTTATTTGAGAAGATTAATCAAATAAAGGCCACTGAACGTTTTATCTTGTGTTTTGATCTTTCATCTTGCTCCTTCCTTGCTGGTGGATGCTGTGAATGTGATTGTCTTGTGACATTCCCAAGGTCACAAGGAATGTCAGCAAAAAAGAAGTTATTTGGATCCAGGTTTCTCTGGTTCTCATTTCATTTAATTTATTAAAACTTGATATACCGCCCCTAGTTGGGACAACAGAGCGGGTTACAATAAAATCAGTAAAAACAAAAGAAACAGAAAGGAACCCCAGTGCTAGATAGAAAAGTGAGACAAAGGCAACACAACATCAAGGGACTAGAAAAACGATATAGAAGGAAATACATAACACTAAGGGGTATGTTTACTAAACTGCGGTAATGCCATTCGCGTTAGGTTCCGCGTTGATGATACAGATGCCCATATAAAGGAGTGGGCGGGGCAGCATTAAAGCTGTGTCAGATAAGGCGCGTTAGAAGGCACCTTATTAGGCGCAGTACAAGGCACGTTAGAAGGCACCTTATTAGGCGCAGCACAAGGCACGTGCCTTGTACTGCACCTAATAAGGTGCCTTCTAACGTGCCTTGTACTGCACCTAATAAGGTGCCTTCTAATGTGCCTTGTACTGCGCCTCATAAAGTGCCTTATAACGCGCCTTGTACTGTGCCTAATTAGGAGCCTTGTAATGCCTTATAAGGATTGTTGCCAACTGTGGTGAGGGTACTATGGGCAGGCAGCACAGATCTGCAAAGATATGACTGTCACAGGCAAGCAAAATATCTGCCTTGGACAGGAGGGAACAACAAGGAATCAAACCCATGACCTCTGCCTAGAACGTCAGCATACTAACCAGTAGGCTATACCTCTATGGCTTGCTGCATAGCAATGGCTGTGTACGGAAGGACTGCAGGTCATGGCACAAACCGTCTGCTCCATGCGCCAGGATAGGGTAACCCCACCAGCACCCATGATGCATTGCAAATGCAGAACAGTGGCCTACAGCTGACCACCAAATGGGGTCTGCACCTCTCTGGGACTGCAGCGTGGTAAGATGCACTGATAGTATGTGATACTGGCACAGAGTAGCTACAGACCATGCCATTGTGCAGGTTCTGTGTTCACCCTGAGGGATAGGATGGGCGCCCAGCACTAGGTCCACAGTACATGTGGTGCTAGAGATAGGTTTTGCTGCACATCCCCAGCAGTGCCAGTGTGTGACAGGTGTTTCCAGCAGTGCAGTCAAAGGTACATCTGTTCCAGCTGTGTGCTGCAGTCATATGTGGCCCTGTGGGACCGGACACCACCCATATTAGTGCGTACCTGATGTTAAGGTCTGGTTGCCATGGGTACCTGTTATCAGGGCAGTGGGGAGTCTAGACTTGCATGAGAGCTATGTAGCACTGCCACTATGGGTCTAAGTAGTATGCCCTATATACTCCAAGGGGCCTCAATCACCCTGTTTGTAGATGAGGGTGTGGTGGGACAGGTGGCTGCACTCTGCAGAATGGCTGTAGTACTAGCAACCACAGTCCGGCTGGCGGATGAGAGCCCTCCAGGGCTTCTGGGCCAGTGCCATACCTGTGACCATTGCAGACCAGCAATGATGCTTGGGGTAGGCTCAACTGCCCCACACCACAGTCTGCCATTCATCAACAGACAGCACAGTCAGACTGTACCTGCAGCATCCTACAAGGTGTTCCCACCATGCATAGGCAAACTACAGACAGCCCACTAACCAGTCCATAGTGCATGCTCACAGGGGAACCCTCTGCACTCAGAAGTGGGATGCACAGCACAGACACCAAGCAGATAGCTCTGTGATTTGGCCCCAAAACCGTGAACACACAGGCATCACTGGAAACAAATAATTTGTGGCACTGTGTGGGAACATAGACATGCCATGGTCACTGCTTTGTCAGAGTGAGAGTGACCCCCCCCCTCAGCGTGACATACTGTGGCCACCCTGTCCATGCAGGTGGTGGTCAGCCACAACAGTGTCCCAGCCATTGCCCTCCACCCTGTGCAGATGCATCCTGGCCAGTCCGCCCTGTCTTGGCCATACCCACAATACCTTGCTGCTCATTATGCACATTTGCCGGCTAACGCTGGAAGCAGTGTGAGCAATGTGGGCTCTGTGAGGTGTTGGCAGACACAAAACAATGGAGAGACATACGCACACTCCCACACCTATCTCAGCATTGTGCAGAGATGGTGGTGGTTGCCAACCCTACCCCCTGCACTGCTCCTGATCACAGTGCCGACATTGCTAATCTGTGCAGGGGGTAGTAGTAGTGCTCTGGTGATAACTGCAGCTCTGTGCTGGGGCCAACAACCTGACACTCCATGAAGCTGTGGATAGTGGAGCCCTTGTGAGTGAGTGTCTGTACCCCTGTGCACCACTGCATTGGGGTTTGCCCATGTTGTTGTTGTGGCTTCATTGTGGGCTAAAACTATGGGGAGATGCTCTGCAGGATCCACAGATGGGACCTGAACTTCTGACCCTCTGCTCTTGGACATGCTGGCTGAGTGTACTGCACCACACTGTTGCCACAGCAGCACAGTGGTCCCTGGGGCTACCCTTACGTTCCTTGGCCAGACCTCTTCTGTTGCACTGCACAACACGTACTGGTACAGGGCATGGCCTAGGTCCAAAAAAAGGGAGAACATCTTGTAAATTAAAAGCTTAAATAGTTTACTTATTTATCTTTTTTAGCTATATATCTTTTTTTAGGCCACCCTGTATATTGTTAGGGATGTTTGTGTTTGCCACCTGGGGGCCAATGCATGGAGCCCAGTATTCAGTAGGAGTTATCTTACCTGCAGAAATGCCTTTTAAAATTTCCACCTCAATATTTAAATACGAGGTTGATCAAAGAACCAAGACTTAGGGGTATGTTTACTAAACCGTCTTAATGTTACCAGCGCTAGTTGCAGCGTTAATGTGAAGAATGCCATATAAGGTAGTGGGCGTTCCGGCGGCAAGGTTGCAAGAATCTGTATCGCGCGATAGTGGGCACCGTGGCACATTAACGCGCTTTAACCCTAAGTTCATGCCAGCGCAGTGTTAGAAGCTATAAAGATGTAGACCACCGGTTACTGCAGCGACTGTGGAGGCAGAGGTCATGGGTTTGATCCTGCAGTGGTGTTATGTAAGAAGGCTGTCTGAGGCATTTCCTTTTAATTTAAATCAGTGCTGCCAGCAAAAACACCCTCACAGTGCCGTAACCTAAGGTGCCTCATAAGGCGCCCTATAAGGCACTCCATAAGGCACATTATAAAGTGCCCTGTCTGCCAAGGCACCTTATAATGTGCCCTATTGAGCGCCCTATAGGGCGCCTTATGAGGCACCTTAGGTTATGGCACTGTGAGGGTGTTTTTGCTGGCAGCATTGATCTAAATTAAAAGGAAAAGCCTCAGACAGCCTTATTAAATAACACCACTGTGGGATCAAACCCATGACCTCTGCCTCCACAGTCACTGAAATAACCAGTGGGCTCCATCTCTAGAGTGTCTAACACACTGCTGGCCGGCTACAGAAAGACTGCAGGTCACCACACAAACTGTCTGCTGTGGTTACCAGGATAGGGTAAACCCACCCATACCCATGATGCACTGCACATGCAGATCTGCAGCCTACATCTGATCACAAGATGGGGTATGCGCCTCTATAGCATCCCGGCCTGTTAGGGGGAACTCACCGTGTGTGTTACTGGCACAGAGTAGCTACAGACCGTGACATTGTGCGGTTCCTGTGCCCACCCTGAGGGTGAGGTGGGGCACCTAGCACCAGGTCTGCAGCACATGGCATGGTTGAGATAGGCTGTGCTGCAGGTCCCTATCAGTGCCAGTGTGTGATAGGTAGTCCTTGTAGACACATCTAGGATATACCTGTGTCCATCTGTACTTCCCAGTCACATCTAGCCCTTGTAGACTATGATGTACCCAGAATAGCGCATATCCTGTATGGTTGCCATGGTCACAAGAGAAGGGTGGTGTTTGGACCCAAAAGCGGATTATGTAGTGCCCCATTGTATTGTGAAATACATTTGCATACAATGGGGCACTACATACCAATGCATGTCATGCATATTTATTAGGACAGCATGAAATCTTGAAGGGTGTTTGGCCCTCCAGGACTGCAGTTGGGAACCTCTGCTCTAGGGAGTGCACATGTTTATGGTGTATGTGCTCTGTAGGGTAAAGTATAGGGACATGGGCTGCAGGAGCCACAGCTGGTACTTGAACCTGTGACTTTCTGCTCCTGTGCGCACAAGCTGTATGTACTGCACCAAACTGTTGCCACAGAGGTAGGTCATTCCCTGGTGATTCCATTACTGTTCATCAGACAGCCCTTGTCTGTTGCACTGCACGCCACCCACCTGAACATGGCTTGACCTTGGTGTGCTGTGGGCAGATGCCACTGCCCCCTCCACCACCAGCACCCCTCCGCCACCATGCTGACATGCCCTTATGCCGGTGGTGCTGGTGGGGCGCAGTCCCAGGCCATCCAGTGTGCCGATAGGCGGCTGCCTATGGTGTGGGATCTGGGGTAGGGGTGCCTACATGGACATCCGCGCTTCCCCCTGGCACCGCCTGTCACTGTTATGTGCCCCTTGGGATACCTGCTTCGTGATGTCCCCTGGGACACTGTGGGACGCACACTCGTGGGCATGTTTGACCTTGGTCAGGTGCTAGCTTGCTGATTTGCAGTCTGAGTTCCTATGTGTCACCTAGGCACCTGCCTAGTCCAGCCTGTGCCCCAGCTGCCCCACTGCATGTCCCGCCTTCAGCCCCCTGTACCCCATTTGCAGCCTCACCGTCGTGCCCTTTCGTACGTGGGCACTATGCTGTTGCTGCACATGTCACTTTTCTTGGTTTCCCTGCCTTTGCTGTACATTGCTGATTGAAATGGTTTCTCTCTCCTGCAAATATGCTTCTAATGTGAGGTTTTCACTGGCGTTAATTTTCAGACCCTGATTTCACAGCGTTAGTGTGCCTGGAGCCTCTCCCCACCCACTCTCCGCCCATTGACCCCTTATCTCTGCCCTCTGGGGAGCCTTACTCCACCCTCTGTGCACCTTAACGCCGCTGGAGACATTATTGTGCAATACGTGATGTTATTGCACGGTAAAGCGCCATTATCACACGATAACGTCATCGCTGCGACATTAGCGCTGTTTAGTAAACATACCCCTTAGTCTGAAGGTTAATTTGATCTTGTGGTATTTTCTTAATGTTGTATTTTGAGCTTGTTTCTATAATGTTATCTAGTAGTTGTGCACCCCCAGTGTTACTTTACTTTTTCCTTACAAAGTACAGTTCCTAAAGGCTCAGTTGAATAAATCATAACACATAATCATACTGTAGCGAAAGATTTTTCCTCTCTTTGCTGTGAGGCTGCTCTTTTGTTGAACTGAGATTTCTTAATATTTTATTGAGCTGCATATTTCACTGAAGAGAGGAAAAAGGAAAAGTAGCAAAATGTGAAAAAAAGGTAAAATGGGAATATTTTTTGTTTGCTGTGTTTGCAACCCAAGTAGTGTGTAGACATGTTCCCGAGAAAGTTAAACAATAAAAACACATGCATATATGTTCCTATTAGTATGTGGAACTAGCTTCTTTTATCTAAATTAAACGTAGTCCCCTCTTACTCTTAGCCTACCTGTTGCACAGCGTACCAGGAAAAGCTGGGCCTAACCACTATCAGCATGAACTCTTTATAAGATGAACTGTGTTGTGTCATTAAGCAGTGGGGAACGCTCTGGGACTTTTTCTTCAGGTTTCATAATGGTCTGTGTGGAATAGGACCCTCACTATATCAAATGTCGTTTTCTTTTTGGCAGGTGGAATGGATACAACAACAGGTGGTTAAACGAAGAACAAAAAGGGATTACAAAGCTGGCAGTGCCCAGCCCACTTACTTCAATGATCCCAAGTGGCCAAGCATGTGGTATATGGTAAGTGTGCAAAGCTAACCATTGTTAATGCTCATTGCTCACTGATCTCTGCCTATATGTATGTCAACAATATAAGAGACTTGCACCGTATCGGGTGTGAGAGGAACGTAGTGATATAACTAACTCGAAGCACCTTTCCTCACCCGTGAGAGAGAATGCATAATGCTGGCCCATCCTTTGGCCCACAGCTTGACCCTGATCATCCATGTATCATTCCTTTGACTTCTGTGAAGCTGTGGGTAGTTTCAGGATGTGTCTGGGATGTCCATGGATTTGCTATGATCTGAAATTGCCTGCATTTGCAGGACGTTTGTAGGGAAGAGGATAAAACTACCCCCTAATCTTTCACTCCACTTGTTGCAGCGAGCTTCAGTTTATCTTGAAATGATTTATGCTGATAAGACACACGTGCACGATCTGCCACAAAGCCCATTTTATTCCTATATTCCCTATGGCAGATAGCACGCACTAGCAGTTTGTAAATACCCCCTAAGTGATTTTATGATATTTTCTTATTTATTTAATTTATTTGATTCTTCTATAGCGCCCCTTCCAAAGATCAGAACTTTGTAATTACAGATATCAAAACAATTTACAATTCTTAAAAGCCGTTTGTCTTTTGTGGGGTTCACCACATGCCCTGCCACCCTCCCTCCAGAAAATACTGACAGCCTGAAAGACCTTTTACTAACAGTTCAACTCATTTTTTTAGTGGTACACCCTTTATATAATCTAATAATGTACAGATTAACCCCCCCCCCCTTCCCCCATAAACCTGAGATTTTCACATGCATGCCAATATCTGAAAGCATTTTAAATGATCTGTGCACACAATTGTAAATTATGGGACACATTTCATTTGTAACTGCCACTTTTCACTGTACCTTAGCTCTGTGTGTAGACATTAACACAAAGCAAGACCCAGGGCAACCCAGAAAGAGAGCGTGGGATTTGTGACACTCTTCAGATTCACTGCTCCCGCTCTCAGCATGATGGTAGATGGAGTCACACCGATGAATGCACTGCATAGAGGCAGATTGGGTAGCTGAGGGGAGATAAGGGGTATGATACTTCTGCACAAGCTCTCACCTCTTTAAGTTCAGACAACAAGAGATTTGTTTCCCCCCATATGCACCATTCACTCAATCTTCTGCTTCAAATCCTATAGCACCCAAGGCATTTTGTAGATAGTTTTCCCATCGACTCAATGGCACTGAACAGCAACAGTGTGCGTGCACAGCAGATAGGCGGCTTTGGAAGAGACATAGCAAAGGATAACGCACTGGGTAACTGGTCATTTTAAACATAAAAAGCAGAGGCCGCAACCTTTCCATAGTTCTGGATTCTGCCAATTCTGTTAAAATGTCAGAGAGCTGAAAGAGGCACAGATGGTTTACCAGTAGGCAAAACATAAATAAAACTTACCGACAGAGCCATTTTGTATTTGAATTTTTCTTATAGGCAGCTCATACATTCACAGGTCTTTGGCAACAATCCTTGAGGGGGAGGAGCGGCCTAGTAGTTGGGGCAAGTTACCCCAGGCCAGAGGGCCAGGGGCTCAAATCCCACCAGAGGACAGCACCCTTGGGCTGGAAAGACTGGGGCTTCTAGTCCCACAGGTGCTCCCTGTGGCCTTGGGCAAGCCACTTAACCCTCCATTGCCTCAGGTACAAAAAAAATTACATAGATTGTGAGCCCTTTGGGGACAAGGGAAAAATATGTACTGTACCTGAATGTACCGTGTTTCCCCGAAAATAAGACCGGGTCTTATATTTATTTTTGCTCCAAAAGATGCACTAGGGCTTATTTTCGGGGTAGGGCTTATTTTTTTTACTGATACCGGTAGCACTTGCTGATTGGCTGACTGTCATGAGGTGGCAGCCAATCAGTGAAGTGTTACCACAGAGCGCACAGGGAAGCAGTGGATGCGGGCAGCGACAGCCCCTTGGAGAGAAGGAAGAGGCCCGCAGCGCAGAGACAGCACCGGCAGCTGATCGGCGTCGGTGTTTTTCTTTTCTCCGAACATAAGGACAGAGCAGAGGCAGGCCCGAGGGAGATAAAGAGAAGCCGAAGCGCCAGCTTGCCCTCTAACTTCGTCGCAAGTATTTTGTCTCCCTAAACGCCACCTCGTTAATGCGGCTGCCTTCCCAGTCCACGCCGCGAGACTGCGCGTTCTTCGTGATGGATACACCCCCTCTCGGCGCGTGTGTAACAATGTCCCGTGGACATGATGAATTTGAAAGGCCCCCGCGAAGCACATTGCAGAAACCCCCGTGCCTTGGAAAGATAATTCGGACATGGAAATCGCCATACCGGTAGGTAGATATATTATCTGCTTGCTCTCCTTCATGCTGTGCTATTCATGTCCATTATGACTGAGTTCCCGTATCCCCAGTTTATTCACAGCTACGGTAGTGCAGAATCCACTCGGTGTTAAAAAATGCCTTAATGTAAAGTGCAGTGAATTTAGGCTGAAGGGTTGAAATGAATGCATGGGGACCAAAAGGAACAATGCCTATTTATCTAAAAATGCATTCCCCTACCTCAAGAACACACAGAGGCAGCCCTCCTCCATGATCTTCACTAGGTCTTATTTTCGGGGTAGGGCTTATATTATGGGAATCACAGAAAAACGTGCTAGGGCTTATTTTCGGGGTAGGTCTTATTTTCGGGGAAACACGGTATACCACTTTTACTGGTAGAAAAGCAGTATATAAGCCTAGTTAAATAAAATATATGAAAATCTATTTCATGCATATTAATTATGGCTCTCCTGAAAACCAGACTGGCATGGGGATTCTCCAGGACTGGCTTGTGAAACACAGGTCTGTGGTGCTGTAGGGTTCCATTTTGATAATGTCCAATTGGAGATGAGCATTAAATATGCAATGAAAGGGGTAAAGGTTTTCCTGACATTGTCTTAGTTTGTGCCATTCTGATTTTGCTCTGACCTTAAGGTTGTATTTTACATCTATTGAAGACACCGGCTGTACACATATCAAGAAGAATGTGGATCTAAGGGACTCCTTTACTAAGCCAGTAATGCTCAAACTGGTCCTAGGGCCCTCAGCCAATCAGGTTTTCATTTGTTCCTTAATAAATATGGATGAGATGTGTGTCTACTGGCTCTGATTTATACAAATGCATCTCATGCATGCTCACTAGGGATCCCGAAAGGGAGGGCTCTCAGGATCAGTGTGATTGCATCAAGCCAAGCATCAGAAGCAGCAACATGATACAATTTGTAGAGCATACCAGATAAGAACGTGAATGAAAAATCCAGTGTGATTAGTTAAAACAAGTTGGAAAGGGAATGCTAGAAGCATTATAAACATGCTCGTTTTGTTGATTGGGTTTGGGGTGGAGTATATACATTGTGCAGCACAGTGGCAGGGATACACGTGTGTATGTGAGTGCAACAAAGCCACAGCCCATCATGCCCAGCAAATCCCTTCCCACCCTCCCTTCCTCATCTCCATCAGTCCAACCCCCTCCCTCCCCCAATTCAATCAACTTCCTTTCTCGCCCACTGCACCAGCAATCCAGTCCCAACCTGCAGCAACCACCATATACTTGAAAAGATTCATGGGACTGCCTTCAACATACCCTTGTTGAAAATGATGCGAGACCCCTCTCCTTCGAGCACAGATGTCCTGTGTTGAATAATGCAGGACTTGGCATTGCATTCAGTGGATGTGTGTTGAAGGCATTGCCTGAGTGTCTTTTGAAGTCTGTGGTGGCTGTGCAGGTTGGGACCATGTTGCTGGTGCAGCAGGTGAGAAAAGTCGAGGAGGGTGTGCTGGCAGCAGAGGGCCGCCCTAGAGTTTGGCTACAGCTTGACAACAGAAGCCGCAGTGCAAGACTGAGGAGTTGAGATGGCTGAGCTGGAGCTGTGCTGCGTAGGCCTTGTAGTGTTATACAAATGATAAATAGTAGTAGTAGGTGGTGATGTTCGCACTTTTGGTATCTGCTACATTAGTTTCTCCTTTGAAACTTTCCAGGCACTCTCTTCGTGGTACACCCACCTCCGCTGTCGACCGTATCTGTCTGTCTGTTCCTCAGTATGCATGGGTTTGTGCATGTACAAATAAACAAATGCATGCAGACAGGTAGATGGACAAATAGACCCTTCTCAATATGTGTTATTGCTTTAGCAAAATGTGCCTAAAAACATTAACTTGAAATGGTGTGCTCAGTTTATCCATAGTTAGTGTGGACGAGAATCTAGAGGTTGGATATTTTTTCTTAACTTTGTTTGCTGACAGCATGTTAGTAGACCCGTGAATGAAGTGCCGCCTCTTCTGTTTTCATAAACATGGTTAGATGACAATCTCCAGGAACAAGCAGGAATGAGTCTTCACATATGGGTATCGTTGGTCCCGACGGAGCCTGCGCGGGAATGCTCCCCAGTACCGGTACCGGTACCGATTGCATCGGCTTCGGTGTCGGCTGAAACGGTACCCTGTCCTATGATGCCCATCGGTATCGAACCGGTACCGCTTACTCCCGATGTCGATCCCACTCGGTAACAAATCTAATAAATCATCGAGAACAGAGAAAGAATATGTGAGCTGTCCAAAACGGGTTAAAGTCACCCAATATGATCGTTTCCCCCTTTGTTGCTATCTTGGCAATATCTATAATCAATTCGTTATCTATCTCTTCAATTTGAGTCGGAGGTCTGTAGATTACGGCAGTATGGATGACAGTGCCATCTCCTCTTTCCAACATGATCCAGAGCGCTTCTTCTTTTCCCCATGAATGAACCCTGCATTTCAGTAGCTTTGATATTGCTTTTGACATACAAGGCTACTCCTCCTCCTCCCCCTTTTCCATTTTCTCTGTCTCTTCTGAATAGATTATAGCCAGGTATGGCTATATCCGTATCTTGTGATTCATTAAACCTTGTTTCTGTAATGGCCACAATGTCCAAGTCCTTTTCCACCATTAGGGCTTCCAGGTCTGGAAGTTTGTTGGCTAAGCTTCGCGCATTTGTGCTCATTGCTTTCCAGTATTTAACTGGCTTGTGTGTATTTTGCATTGATTTTATTCTACCCACTTCTTCCCAGTTGCTTGTGATGTGTTTAAAAGTGTGGTTGTTTCTGTTATTCTGCTTTTGTAGGGGGTGACGTCCAGAAATTGACCTTCCCCGTCTGTCACTCCCTTCTTCTAGTTTAAATGCAAATCGACATACTGGCTGAATTTTTCACGTAGGATTCTTTTCCCTGCGACAGAGAGGTGTAGTCCATCAGCACAGTATAGCATTTCATGAGCTCAGCTTTCTGAAAAATAAATATAGTTTTGTTTTAATAAAGTTAACAAAAGTCTATTACTCGGTGCATGCAGTGCATATATTAAAGCTAATCACATTTACCACTTTTGCCTTATATAATTAGAAGTCTGAGACGCTTGTGTTGTGAAAGGCTGTAGCACTTAAGGAATGTCTTGATATTTGATGACTTTATGCTCCATAAATTTGAACTTCACAGTGTAGTTTAGTGCTGTAGTTCTCAAGAAAATAGTCCTGTAACCACATTTATGAGCTTCAGTTTAATTTTAGTAAAATTGCTTTTGTAACAGTTGTTAAAGCATGCTTTGGGTGTTTTTAACAAGAAATAACTGAATAAAAATGCTTATTTGGCTAGAGAAGCTTGGATCACACACTGCTCTTCTTCAGAGAACGGCTCCAAGAATTTAATCCTTCGTTCCTTTTGTTAATGATATTTATTTTTCAGAAAGCTGAGCTCATGAAATGCATGTAAACACATTACAGATGTTCGAAATACTGTTGTGGTCATCTTTCAGTAGGATTTAGGGAACCTGAAAAATAAAGGAAAAATTGTCAAATCATTTTTTTGTCTTTGACCTGGAGAGTAACATCTTCTAATGTACTTTGACCTTTTCATTTTAAATTCCTTAATAAACTCCCATACAAGTACTTGAATTAACAAATCTCAATTTAACATTTATGTATACCCTTCTCCTCATCATCCCTTACCCCTACGTCTCCCTGTATTGAGTTGAACATGTTAATATTCAAAAGCTTTGACGAGCCCATGTGTTGCAAAATCTGTATCTTAGCATTAGTAGTGTATAAGGTATTTCTTTTGGGTCTGCTCCCCAATTGTCATGTCTTGGTGTCCCAAGACAAATCAATATGGATTATTCATTTCAGCATGTTGTTGATTTTACTCTAAAATGTTGTGTTAATTTTGGGTCACTGCCACCAGATGTAGAGGCCGATGCCTCCCTCTTCTCTCCTGTATCCACAGATTCTCCAACGTTGTCTGGAGTCTCCTGGATAGATCCTGCTCAGTCTACACGGGATAAGATACCATTGGTACTGAATCAGTGTGCAAGCCCAGATTTAAGCTTAGGCAACTGCCTGGGGCACCAAAGTTTGAAGGCACCAAATACCCAGGCCAAAGGTGTGTCTGCTCCAGTTTACTTTAGGGCCAGGTACTCCACTATAGTTCTATGGCCTTCCTCTCTTTTTCTGGCTCTCTGCTCTTGAGGATCTTGAACACCTATGCCCCTCCTCCCCACGGTCTCTGGGATCTACTGTCTTAATATGCCTGTGGGTGCCAGAATCTTAAATCCAACCCACCTTATATGTTGGATTTCAAAAAATTTAAATTAAAAATAACACCTTTAACCACTTAATTACATCTTTCCATTTAGATAGTATCTTCTTATATTCTTGCACCATAGTATTTCATGACATTAAAGACAAATGTGTTATTTTTTTTTTAAGTGTTGACTCCCCTAAGTTTTCTTGGCAGGGTATAACCAGAAGTAGATAGCCAGGCCTTTTTTTCTGAAGCAATAGTGGGTAAAGTGACTTGCTCAAGGTGTGCCAGAGGGAATTGAACTCAGATCTCTTGGGTGCTAGGCTACTCCTCCACTCACTATTTAGTGTGTCAAAAAGTAGCTTCTCAGACACTCAGCATAGCTAAATTCTTTTTAGCAACTGGGAGAGCTTTCCTTAAAAATAAATATATGCTTCCAGGCTCTTTTATATCGTCAAACTGACACAACTGTATGTAAGTCTAAATATGAAATTCAGCTATATGTGATTCAGGTTTAATTTCTCTTAAAACACTTATGGCATGACAGAGAGAACATATCAGAATCTGTATTCAAGTTTTAACTTTTGAATGTCTGCTTCTGGTAAGTATACAGTTTTTGGAGAAATTTGAATTTGGAGGAAAGGAGTGGCACTGTAAGTCTTGACTTGCACTTATTCAGGGATTTTTCTCCTATTTTATAATGGCCCCCCTCAAGCCCAGTTATCACAGGGACCATTCTCAGCCAGGGGCCATTCTCAAGGGCTCCTTCAAGAACTTTGGAATCATGGGCCCTAAGGCTGTGCAATCAATGTATTGCAAAGTGTATTTATTGCACAATGACAGGAACTCCCTCCAGGAGCTCAGAATGCTGTCTTCACAGTTATCTCCAGGAACAAGCAGGAATGAGTCTTCACATATGGGGTATCGTCGGTACCGACGGAGCCTGCGTAGGAACGCTCCCCAGCGTCCAGTAAGAAAGCTTTTGGGAGCATCCCACAGCGCCTTCCCGCCTTTCCCAACCGCCTCTCTCCAGTTCTTTTCCGTGGAGCCAGCAGGTCGTGTTCCTGTCACCGCAGAAGAAGTTCTTTATTTTTTTTCTTTATTTTTCTGTGTCGCGTCTGCCTTCGACGTCAGACCGATACCGCCGGTCTTTTCTTTTCTTTCTTCTTTAAAATAAAAAAAAAACAAACCCTTTTCTTTATTCAGCTGTGCATTTTCATTTTGGGCCTTAGGCCTAAATATTTTCTCCTCATGGAGAAGCCCGCTTCTGGGTTCAAAAAGTGCACAAAAGGTTGCGGTACTATTTCTGTCACTGACACCCATGATTGGTGTCTGAAATGTTTGGGTCCTGACCATTCTATCACGGATTGTGTGTCCTGCACCATGATGTCTAAAAAAGGTTGGCAGAACCGAGCAGCCAAGCTCAGTACCCTGTTTCCCTCTGATGCAGCCTCGGTGGCATCGATGTCTTCCAGGGCTTCTTCCTCCCATGGATCTCAGGTAACTAAACATAAATCTAGCCGGTCCTTGAAGGGCACATCTCCCTCTAAGCATCGAGATGCCTCCAGGCTTGTCCTCGAGGATTCCGCTCCGGCAAAATTACCCCGGCAGGAAGTTCCGGCTTCCAAAGCATTGTCTATGGGGTCACAGGTTGACATCGATGGCTTGGCCTCGACCGATCACCTGTTGCCGTGTTCTGGGGTACCGGTGGCCTCCACTGGTACCGACATCCAGACTTTGGTGGCGTCGATGGATCAGAAAATTCTGTCCATGCAGCGCACCCTTACGGCGTTTATGCAGGCTTCGACGCCTCCGGTACCGCAACAATCTCCGTTGCCGGTACTGACCCCGGCACCGATTGCATTGACATCGGCTTCGGTGTCGACTGCAACGGTACCCTGTCCTATGATGCCCATCGGTACCGAACCGGTACCGCTTACTCCCGATGTCGATCCCACTCGGTACGCATATCGGGCTTTACAGGAGCATCCAGACAGGCGATACTTTGATTCCTCCGAAGACTCTGATGAGTCGGAGGCTTCTGTCGATGCACCGGTACTTCTTCCTCAGGAGTCTGCTTCTCCAAAACGAAGAATGTCTCCTCCAGAGGGCTTGTCTTTTCAAGACTTCATTAGGGAAGTGGCTAGAGGCCTCTCCATCACAGTGGCCTCTGAGTCAGAGCCTAGAGCCAAGAAATTAGATATTTTGCAATATCCTAAGGCTCCTAAGGAAGCAGCTACCTTACCTATTCATGAGATTCTTTATGATCTCATGTTGGGCATGTGGGAGACTCCTCTCACCACCTCTCCTCATTCTCGTAGGTTAGACACCATGTACCGTGTCCCTCCCTGTCCTGGTTTTCATAAGACTCAGCTTCCTCACCACTCTATTGTGGTTGAGTCTGCTATGAAGAAAATAAAGAGTGCAAAGAGACACTCATCTAACCCTCCAGGACGTGAATGTAGGACTCTGGATGCTTTTGGCCGAAGGATTTTCCAGGCCAATATGCTTGCTGCCAGAATCAACTCCTATAGTCTCTATATGGGGATGTTTCTAAAAGAAATCACAGATCATCTGCAGACTTTAGCTCCTTTTATTTCAGAAGATAAAAGGCAGGAATTTCTCACTTGGCTCAAACATGCCCAAGATGTTTCCAAATTCTCCAACCGTGCATCCTTTAACTCTTTTGAGTGTGTAAGCAGAGCCACGGCTATTGCCATAGGTGCACGCAGAATTGCTTGGTTACAAGCCTCTGATTTGGAACTCTGGGTCCAAGATGAGTTGGGAAACCTTCCTTGTACAGGTGAAAACCTCTTTGGCAGGGATTGGCAAGCAAAGGTCATTCAGATGGATGCTGAGAACTCTGCTTTGGATCAACTTTCAAAGTCTACCTCTGCCCCTGTTAAGAAAAGATTGTTCAAAAAGACATCTTTTTCTAAAAAGGGAAGATATTATCCTGTTCATGGGCAGACATCTTCTGCAGGTCGTTTTTCCGCAAAGCGTCAGCAACCACCTAAACAGGCCAAGTCAAAGGCTGCCAGGCCTACCACAGCCCAGCAGCCTCAACCTCCTCAGGGCCTTTGACTTGCAGCTAGAGAACTTAGCCTTTCTAGCTCTGGAAAAACCAGAGCCCCTCACCATTCCAGGAAGGTTGACTTACTTTGCTCCCAGATGGGAGCAAATCACAGCAGAGCAATGGACCCTCTCCATCATAAAGGAAGGGTACAAGCTTCATTTCTTAAGCCTTCCTCCTCACACCATGGTGAAACAGTTCAATTCTCCAATATCTCTCCTCAACCTTCTAGGTCAGGAGATTGCTACCCTTCTTGCCCAAGGGGCAATAGAAGAAGTACCTCTTCTTTAACAGGGCTCAGGGTTCTATTCCCCTTATTTTCTTATCCCAAAGAAAACAGGGGGCTACAGACCCATATTAGATCTCAGAGAAT
Organism: Ichthyophis bannanicus; assembly: GCA_033557465.1. Classification (NCBI taxonomy): domain Eukaryota; kingdom Metazoa; phylum Chordata; class Amphibia; order Gymnophiona; family Ichthyophiidae; genus Ichthyophis; species Ichthyophis bannanicus. The sequence goes on from CM066032.1 coordinate 650,319,860, forward strand.
TGAACAAGTTTCTATTCAAGGAGAAATTCAAAATGATTTCTCTAGGGGCTCTGCTTCCATACCTTCAGAGTCAGGACTGGCTTTGTTCTCTAGATCTCAAGGATGCGTAAACCCATGTCTTCATCCATCCAACACACAGAAGGTTCCTTCGGTTCCTTTTTCAAGGAAAGCACTACCAATACAGGGTGCTTCCTTTCGGTCTGGACTCTGCACCAAGAGAGATCGAGGGACCATGATCCTCATAGCACCACATTGGCCACGCCAAGTGTGGTACCCTCTACTTCTGCATCTCTCTCAAGCTCCCTCCCTGGACTTGGGCTCTGCACCAGACCTTCTATCCCAGGAAGAGGGAACATTATGGCACCCAAACCCCCAGTCGCTCCATCTCGGGGCTTGGTTGCTGAGGGCTTAGACCTTCAAGATTTTCATCTCTCTCAGCAAGTCAGAGATGTTATTCATGCCTCTAGAAAGTCTTCTACTAGACATTCCTATGCTTTCAAATGGAAAAGATTTACCATTTGGTGTTCAGAGAAGGGTCTAAACCCTCTTGCAATACCTCTGAATTCTCTACTAGAATATCTCCTGCATCTATGCAGGTCTGAAAACGAATTCAGTAAGAGTCCATTTGAGTGCTATTGCAGCGTCCCTCAAGCCTCTCAATGGACAACCTATTTCCTCTCATCCTCTTATAGCAAGATTCATGAGAGGCCTTCTTTTAACTAAACCTCCCATTAGACCACCTCCAGTGGCATGGGACTTAAACCTGGTTCTTGGCCAGCTCATGAAGCCACCCTTTGAACCTTTAGCCACCACCTCCTTGAAATTTCTTTCTTGGAAGGTTATTTTTCTGATTGCAGTCACCTCAGCACGCCACATCAGTGAGTTGCAAGCTTTGGTGGCTAATCCACCTTATACAAGGTTCCATCATGATAAGGTAGTCCTCAGGGCCAATCCACACTTTATGCCTAAAGTGATCTCGCCTTTTCATCTGAACCAAGAGGTATATTTACCTGTCTTTTTTCCAGGACCTCATGCATCAAGTGCAGAGAGGAATCTTCATACCTTGGATTGTAAGAGAGCTCTTGCTTTTTACTTACGAAGAACACAGCAACATAGAAAGTCTTCTCAACTCTTTGTTGCTTTTGATCCTTCTCATTTAGGACTTCCAGTCTCTAAGAGAACACTGTCCAACTGGATTGCTCAGTGTATTTCTTTCGCCTACCAGAGTAGAAACCTTTCTCTGGAGGGCCATGTCACAGCTCACAATGTGAGAGCCATGGCAGCCTCAATGGCTCATCTAAATTCTGTGTCCATCGACCAAATCTGTCGAGCGGCCACCTGGGCCTCGGTTCATACCTTCACAGTCCATTACTGCTTGGACAAGGACTCCCGCCGGGATGCCTTGTTTGGTCAGGCTGTTCTCAAACACCTGTTCCATTCCTAATCAACTGCTACTCACCTACCCTGGTTGGATGCCAGATATCCATTGGAGGAGGTAGAGTCCTTTTCAAGGAAAAACAACCTGGGGTTCTCCCCTGGCATCTGCAGCTAGGGAGTCCCCATATGTGAAGACTCATTCCTGCTTGTTCCTGGAGATAGCACAGTTACTTACCTGTAACAGGTGATCTCTGGGAACAGCAGGAATAAGTCTTCACAACCCACCCACCTCCCCTAGGAGTTGTATCTCTCTATCTTTCCTTTCCTCTCTCTCTTTGTCTCAGCTTTAAAACTCGAACTGGAGAGAGGCGGTTGGGAAAGGCGGGAAGGCAGCGCGCAGGTGCTGTGGGATGCTCCCAAAAGCTTTCTTACTGAACGCTGGGGAGCATTCCCGTGCAGGCTCCATCGGTACCGACGATACCCCATATGTGAAGACTTATTCCTGCTGTTCCCAGAGATCACCTGTTACAGGTAAGTAACTGTGCTTTCTCAGCCAGTCTGAGAAGCAGAAAGCATGTCCTGGAAATTGAACTTAAGTTTTCCTCATTCACTGCCACTAAGCCACTAGGCTGGCCCAGAAACTTGTGTTTCTTTTCATGTCGCATTCTTTTTCTCGATTACTTTTGATATTTGTAAAATCTTCAGGTAATTGTGACTGTTTCCATTTTTCCCTTGATGCATACATTAGTATTCTTCTAGTATACTGTATATTATGTATTGTACTAGCGTTATGTTTACTAAAAGGCATTAGCTGTGTAACACGGAAGATCTGTCCTCTGCCTCAGAAGCACAGAAATCTGCTGTTTGCAGTTTAGATTCTGACAGGCAGGCAAGTCACAAGGTTCCCAGTTACCATAGGCAACGTAAACAAACTCAGATACGAGGTCTGCAGTCACGCCTAGCTAGTAAGCATTCCCCAGTTGCTGAGGAAAACGGCTTTCACCTGTGCAAGGGAACGCCCAAGAAGCTGTATAAAAAATGCTCAGTGCAGTCAGAGTTAGAATGGCAGGACACGAGAAACTTGCAGGACTCAGAAGAGAGCTCAGAATATTCAGGAAATACAGACACAGAGTCAGAACTGCCTGAAACTTCTAGCAGGAAGTCACAAAGAAATTCACAGAAAGAAACAAGGAGAGTTTCACACAGAGAGGTCAGCTGTAAGAAGCACTTACCTCTGACGCAGCTTGAATTTCCTAAGCACCGGGCTGTGCTGAATGAATGGGAGGCAGCAAAAGGCAAACCGTATGTATCTGAAAAGCATGGCAGCTTAAAACAGTTACAAACCCTAGAGAGGGAAAGAAATGCTATTGAAGATGTGTGTATGTCTGACCCTGAAGAGCGTGTGCCAGTGAAACCCTGCAAAAGATTTCCAAGGGAGAAATCTTCACATAATGGAAGAGAACAGTGTTATGGTTTACAGCCAAATGTAAAAGGCAGGAAGTTTAAAAGTTTTAAGGATAAAGCTTACCCAGAGAAAGGTGTTTCTCCTTCCTGCTATTACAAGCTATATGACAACTATTTGCCTTACTGTGAAGAGGGCTGTTCAGAGAGCACTGATAGAGATACAGGACTAAGAAAGGTGCAAACTTTCTGTTCTAATGAAAATACTGTAAATGATAAAGCAAAGTGTGAGCCTATGATTACAGAGGCTGGTATTGAAAGCCCATGTGATGAAGCCATGGATTGTACGCTGTTGTTATCCGATATGGGTTCCTCCTTATGCTGAAGCCAGGATAAGAGTTCCTCGTGAGTGCTGAGAAAGCTAAGAAGAGACAGCTAGCATATCGGATAAGCTCTATACTGTGATTTATGAGTTCTGTTGAAGCAAGATGCTATGTTTAAGTTTTCTTCAGTTTACCAGTAGTATGGTTGTATCCTGAGTTTTTTGTATTATAACCTTTTTGAAAATCCAACCCCGGGAGGGGAATAAAAATCCTTTTGAAAAACCTGACCACTTGACTCACAACTACAACTTTCTATAAGAAAGGTCAGGCCCAGCAGTCTGGGTGTTAGCTTAGGCCACAGTCCAGCTCCTGCTGGTGACAGCTGTTATCGTGGGGCTAACATGGAAAATCATGTCACAGTAGCAGCTAACACGGGCCAAATGCAGATAGTGCAGGCAATGGGTGACATTAGATGCATCGGCAATGCTACCACGCCATGATCCCTGCGTTTTTACTGTGGTATCTGCTGAGGAAATGCTGGGCACTCCCTCAACAAATAACACACGGCTTTTTCAGCTAACCTGGAATGACTTGCACTAATGCCTGGCGTCAGCTGCTAAAGCCTAAGGTCTTTTAGTAAACCATACCCCTTTGCGTTCTGCCTCCACAGTTGTGTGTGCATGGTTTTACTGTATTTGTACTGAGTTGCCAGCTTGTAAGTTGGGCAAGCAGTTTTTTGCTTGGTCTGCAGTCTTTACTCCTATAGGTTAAAAAGTACATATGTGGTCATTCCCTTCAATCTCCTTGATACCTGTCTGACTTCATACCTCAGCCCAAGGAACAACCTTTGACCCTATTGGTCAGCTGCAGAGCCTGTAACCTTTTGGGTAAACCTCTGCACTAGTGGTTCCCAAACTTGGGGTTGGGACCTCAAGTGGGGTCACATCATCAGTGGATGTGGTCACAGAAACATGGCCATTTCCTCTTCTCTGGACTTTCACTGTGACCTATGCCAAGTAATGGCAGTCACCAGTCAGCATGTGGTCTGTGAATCAGTGAACATTCATAGGCCCCTACCCCCTCCTGGCTAAGCTTCCATTTAGACTGGAAACGCATGCTGAGTACTGGGGTCTGTAAGCTCACACTGTACACTGACATAAGGGACCCTGTGCTGACTGCTGCTGCTGTTGCCACTACTCTTGCTGTTGCCTTCCTGCTTTAGATGAGTGGAGGGAGGGGAAGGAGGCTGGAGATCTGCTATTTCGATTTCATCATCCTGGGTCACATGAATTTTCAGTTGTCAAAATTGGATCACATTGGAAAAAAGTTTGAAAAGGTCTGCTCAGCATTCCTTCCTTAAGTGAAAATAACTCCATTTTGGAGGCTCTGAAAGCAAGGTTCCACAGCTCTCTTTTCTTTAACATCCACCTGGAATTCCATCATCTTTGCGCCAATTCAGCACCCATCTCTCCATCTCGCAACATCCATCTCCAGTTTGCAGTATTCAGTTATTCATCCAATCCCACAACCCATCTTGTAAATAATAGTCCAGCTGGAACAGATAATTCGGACAGACTCAGCCTGCTGCATTTGAACCAGAAAACCAGTAAGGGGCATGTTTTCTAAGCCCTGTGCTGGTAACACGTGTGGGTGGTGTTACAGGTGATGTCCTCTTCAATCCTCCCTGTTGAGGGTAAAGGACGAGGCAGAGAAGCTCGCATCCTGGAGATTAATGCATGGCTATGTGGATAGTTTCCTGGACTGTGGAATGATTTTCCAAGGGTTACTGAGCCAAGAAGGTATCCACCTATCCAAGAAGGGGAAAAGTATCTTCTGCAGCAGACTGGCTAACCCATTGAAGAGGGCTTTAAACTAGATTGGTTAGGGATGGATGAAGAAAGCCTCCAGATAAGTAAAAGCCATCAGGTAAGTAAAATATTAAATACCTCTGTAGAAATGGGTAAAAGGGGCAATGTCTGGAAAGCAGTGCGTATTAATGCCTGTAGTATGGGAAATAAGATCCCAGATGTTAAGGCTTTAATAGGAGAAGCTGACTTGGATATAGTGGTGGTTACGGAGATGTGGTTCATGGATAACCGTGACTGGGATGTAATTATATCAGCCTATACTTTATTCAGGAAGGATAGGGTAGGAAGGGAAGTAGGAGTGGTATTATATGTAAAAAATCATATTAAAGCTACAGAATTACAGGGCTTACAAGGGAAGGAGGAGGCACTGTGGGTTAAAGTAGAAAGAGAGTATGGGGAATCCATTTGCATTGAAGTGATATACAGATCTCCTTCACAGGCAGAAGAAGGGAACAGAGATTTAATTGAAGACATTCGCAGTATTGCCATGAAAGGAGAGGTGCTACTGATAGGTGATTTCAGTATATCGAATGTTGATTGGGATATCTCTGCTGCAGTCTCATCCAGAAGTAAGGAGATACTGGATTCTGTACAGGAAGAATTATTCTAGTAACTGGTAACAGAACCCACACGTGAAGGTGCCATACTGGACCTAGTGCTTACCAATGGGGAAAGTGTTTCTGATGTTACAGTGTGAGATCATCTCACATCCAGTGATCACCAGATGGTATGGGTTCAGTATTAGGGCTAGGGCTGATTAAATCCATTCAAAAGTGGAGGTCCTAGATTTTAGGAAAACTAACTTTGCCAAGACAGGACAATACCTCAAGGAGTCTTTAGTGGGATGGGAACAGCTGGAAGATGTAGAAAAGCAATGGATAAAACTGAAAGGGAATATTATAGACAGCAAACCTTTTTGTTAGTAAAGTAAATAGGTCACTATGATTCTTGAAAGAGGTAGCTGAAAAGGTGAAGAACAAGAGAGTGGCCTTCATAAAATACAAGAGATCACAGAAAGAGGAAGACAAGCATTAATAACTGTAAAAACTTAGAGAAGCTAGCAAAGTAATGAGGAAAGCAAAAATACAAATAGAAGAAAAAATAGTAAATATAGTAAAATGGGGGAGACAAGATGACATTTTTCAGATATGTTAGTAAAAGGAAGAAGTGCAAAAGTGGTATTGTCAGACTTTGAGGGTGAAGGGGAGGACTATCTAAAGTAGAAACTATTGAGAATAAAGCAGAATTGCTTAACAAATAGTTTTGCTCTGTATTTACAGATGAAGGGTCAGGAGCAGGACCGCAGAAAACACCCACAAATAGGAACAGTAGTGAAGGAGATCTTGAACGATTTTCAGAAGACTGTCTTCATGAGGAACTAGCTAAACTAAAAGTAGGCAAAGTGATGGCACCAGATGGGATACATTCCAGCGTACTGAAGGAACTTGGGGGGGGGGGGGAGGGGAGGTTCTAGCAGCTCCACTCTCTGACCTTTTCAATGCTTCTTTAGAGCTGGGAGCGGTCCTAGAGAACTGGAGAATGGTGCATGTGGTCCCTATACACAAAAGCAGAAGTAAAGATGAGGTTGAGAAGTACAAACTGGGTAGTCTGACTCTGTGGTGAGTAAATAAATGGAAATGCTGCTAAAACAGAAGATAGTGAGGTTTCTGGAGTCCAGAGGATTGCAGGGATCAAAGTCAGCATGGTTTTTCTAGAGGCAGGTCTTGTCAGACAAATCACATTAATTTCTTTGACTGGGTGACCAGAGAGTTGGACTGAAGGAAAGCCCTAGATGTGGTGTACTTAGATTTCAGTAAAGCCTTTGATACCATTCCACACAGATGACTTATAAATAAATTGAGCATCCTAGGAACAGATCCTAAGATGACTGACTAGATTAGAAATTGGTTGAGTGGGAGGCGACAAAGGGTACAGATAAATGAAGCTCACTCTGAGGAGAAGGATGCTACCCTTGATGTGCCACAGGGATCTGTCCTTGGTCTGATTCTTTTAACATTTTTGTGAGTGATATTGCAAAAGAGTTGTTGGGTAAGGTTTGCCTCTTTGCAGATGATACCAAAATCTACAGTAGAGTAGACACTCAGAAAGGAGTAGATGACATGAGGAGGGATCTAGCTAAGCTTAAAGAATGGTTGAGAATTTGACAGCTGAGATTTAATGCTAAAAATGCATGGTCTTGCATTTGGGCTACAAAAATCCAAGGGAGTGGTACAGTATAAGGTGTGAAGTACTTCTGTCCACGAAAGAGAGCGGAACCTAGGTGTGATTGTTTCTGATGATCTTAAAGTGGCTAAACAGGTAGAAAAGGCAACTGCAAAAGCCAGAAGGATGCATAGGGGGAGGAATGGCTAGCAGGAAGAAGGAGGTGATAGTGTCTCTGTTTATGTCTTTGGTGAGACCTCATTTGGAGTATTGTGCGCAATACTGTAGACCACACCTTCAAAAGGATATAAATAGGATGGAGTCGGTGCAGAGGGTGGCTACTAAAATGGTCAGGGCTTTGTCATAAAGCATATGGGGTTTGGGGATAGACTTAAAGATCTCAGTATGTATACTCTGGAGGAAAGGCAGGAAAGGAGATATGATAGAGATATTGAAATACCTCTATGGCATAAATACACAGGAGGAGAGCCTCTTTCAGTTCAAAGAAAGCTCTGCAATGAGGAGGCATAGGATGAAGGTGAAAGAGGACTGACTCAGGAGTCATATGTGGAAATATTTCTTTACGGAAAGAGTGTAGGTGCGTGGAGGTAGTAAAAACCAGGACAATACCTGTATTCAGGAAAGCATGGGACCAACACGGATCTCTGAAGGAAAAAAAAGGACTATAGTAGTTGGAACGGAATGGTAGATCGGATAGGCCATATGGTCTTTTTCTGCCATCATGTTTCTATGTTACCACTGTGGGGATCCTTGCTAACTGCAGGGGGGCATTTACATCCGTCTCCCTGCAGTTAGCACAGGTAAGATGCGTGGAGGCCAGTCATGGATGCAGCTAATATCATCCATTGAAATGTCATTAGTAACACCAGTGCTACCTGCATCAAGTATCCATATCCCACCCAATCCCTGCCCTGATGTATGCTGCTAGTGTAGCTTGCGAATTTACAGAGGCTTGCGTGACCTACGCTATTTTTTGAGCATGACTTGTAAACTGCATGCTAACCCCATGCTAGCAAACATGCCCCTAAAGGATCTGTTTATTTAAGCACATTGGGCTTTTGCAGCTAATGTGGCAAAAGAGTGCAGATAGTTTGGCATTAGCTGCAAAATCCGTGTGTTATCTGGTGGAGGCATGCACAGCTTTTCCCCATGAGATAAAACACTGAAATCGCAGAGAGCATTCCATGGATGCAGCTAACATTGCCCATTGAGGTGGCATTATGAGCTCTCACGTTCTCTGCAGCTTTGCCAGTTATCGCACACTGAGTGCACCCATGCAGACACACCCACTTTCTGTCCATATTCCACCCACTCGAGCAGTTTGTGCAGGATCTGTTTTCTGGTACTTTTTGTATCAGTGATTGTAGGTGGACGGCAGAAAGGTAATGGGCGGCTTTGAAAATTGTTAGCAGGGACTTGTATTTGACCTTTTTATTGCTGGTAACTATTGCTGTTGCTTGAGCATGGGGATAATATGTTCAGTTCTAGATGCGTTATAGAGAATGCACACTGCTGTGTTCAGGGCTAGTTGTAGTGGGTGAGTGGTGGATTTGGGAAGGCCTTGATGTTACAATAGTCAATGTGGGGGAAGGTGAGTGCTTGAACTGTGCCAAGGTGGCTGGAGTCCAGGAGAGGTCTGAGGTGTTGTACTGTTTTGAGTTTGTGATATACTTTCCTCGTGACGTTGTTGAAGTGGGAGGATAGTGAGAGGTATCGATCTATTGTGATTCCTAGGTAGTGTACTTTGGGTTTGATTTGCAGTCGCTTTCCGGCAATGGTTATGAAGGCTGGTGGGGTGAAGCTACTGTCTTTGGTAATGTAGAGGATGTCAGTTTTATTGTGGCTTATTGTCAAGTTGTGCTTTGACAGCCAATGGATGATGGAGGTGAAGTATTTCTTTATGTGGGTGATTCTGGGCTTGATAGTACTGATGGGGGCGTATAGCATGATGTCATCTGCGTAAATGTGGTATAGTGTGTTGTGTGCATGGATGATTGTATAGATTGGCTGTAGGAAGATATTAAATAGCAGAGAGGATAGGACGGATCCCTGTGGGACTCCCTGAAGTTGGGTATATGAGGCTGATCTATTGGTACCTATTTTTACTTGAAAGTGGCGATTCGAGAGGTAGGAATTGAATCAGTTGAGCGTGGGGCCTCTTAGAAGGATTGGTGTCATTGGATGATCAAGTTGTGTGGGATGGAGCCGAATGATGTCAGTGCAGATAAGTATGAAGCCCTTGTTAGATTTGTCGATTCCTTTTATTAGATTGTCTATAAGGGGCGCTATGAGGGATTCGACTCCATGATGGGGTCTGAACCCATATTGTTGGGGATCGAGGGGGAAGTGAGTCTATATGATTCTGGAGTTGCATCTGTATGATCTTCTCTATTTTCTTTGCCAGGAATGGGATGCTAGTGATTGGTCTGTATGAGATTGGTTGCTTGGGGTCATTTCCTGTGGCCTTTCTTACTGGGCAGATGGATGCCATTTTTAGCTCAGGGAGTAAGTAACCTTGAAGCAGTGATAGTTGAACAGTTTTTAGGATTGTAGGGGATAACTCTGTTCAAACAGCTTGAATCCAACTAACTGGACAGGGATCAAGGGGGATGTGATGGTATTGATGCCTATGATAATTTTTTTCAGTTGCTTGTCTGTGATGGTGGAGAAGGATTCCCAGGTGACTGCTGTTTCTGGGTTATTGTGGGATGGTGGAACTGATGCAGTGTGAGCAAGATCAATCTCCAGGAACAAGCAGGAATGTAGTCTTCACATATGGGGTATCGTCGGTACCGACGGAGCCTGCGTGGAAACGCTCTCCAGCGTCTAATAGGAACGCTTTTGGGAGCATCCCTCAGCACATGCGCGCTGCCTTCCCGCCTTTCCAACTGTCCCTCTTCAGTTCTTCATTTTCTGTGGAGCTGACAGGACCCATACCATGTCACCGCAGAAAATTCTGTCTTTAAAATTGTTTTCTTGTGGTCACGTTTGCCTCCGCACGATGCCTACCGGTACCGTCAGTTCTTTTCTTTTCTTTTCTCAAAAATTTTATACTTTGAACTGTTTTTCTTCAGAAACTTTTCTTTTTCAGTGCTAGGCGCCATTTTGGGCATTAGGCCTCATATTCCTGAAACATGGAAAAACCAACTAGTGGTTTTAAAAAATGTACTAAGTATGGCGGTAACATTTCCGTCACTGACACCCATGATCGGTGTCTTAAATGTTTAGGGCCTGAACATTCTCCATCTGAATGTCTCTCCTGTATGGGGATGACTAAGAGAGGAAGACGGGGTACAGGACAAGTTAGGCAACATACCTTGCATGGGAGAGAATCTCTTTAGCAAGAACTGGCAGGAAAAGGCTAACGAGTTAGATGCTGACAATACCACTCTAGATAGATTGTCAAAATCTACAGCCACTCCAGCCAAAAAGAAGCCTTATAAAAAACCCTCTTTCAGCAAAAAGAGGACATTTTATCCTTCCTATACCCAGCAGAGTCAAACTCAGGGTCAGGTTGCCGAAAAGGGACAAACTAGACTGCAAAAGAAGCCAAAAGGCCCGAGAGCCCAACCAGCTCTGCAGGTTCAGCCCCCTCAAGGGCTTTGACTCCTTCCTAGAGAGCTTAGCCTTCCTGCCTCTGAGGGGTCCCCAACCCCCCAATATCCCAGGCAGGTTATGCCACTTTGCCAACAGATGGCATCAGATAACAGCAGAAGATTGGACTCTGTCCATTGTAGGAGAGGGGTACAAGCTCCATTTTCACAGCATGCCCCCTCCTACAATTTTAAGGCAATTCAATTCTCAAACCTCTGCAGACAATTTGCTAGATCACGAGGTCTCAACACTTCTTGCCCAAGGGGCAATAGAAGAGGTACCCATTCTTCAACAGGGTGCGGGGTTCTACTCCCCCTATTTTCTTATTCCAAAGAAAACAGGAGGACACAGACCCATTCTAGAGCTCAGAGAATTGAACAAATACCTCTTCTGAGAGAAGTTCAAAATGATTTATCTAGGAACTCTTCTGCCATACCTTCAAAGCCAGGATTGGCTTTGCTCTCTAGACTTAAAGGATGCATACACTCACATTCTGATCCATCCAGATCACAGGAAATTCTTACGATTCCTTTTCAAGGGAAACCATTTCCAGTACAGGGTTCTTCCCTTTGGTCTGGCTTCAGCACCAAGAATATTCACGAAATGCATGGCAGTAGTAGCTGCATTTCTGCGAACCCTGGGGATATTCATCTTCCCTTACTTAGACTGGCTCATTCGAGCCGCTACAGTTGCAAAGGCCAGCACTGCACTGTCTCGCAAAATGCGAATCCTCCAATACTTGGGGTTGGTAATAAACTTCCCAAAATCCCAACTTGTTCCTTCCCAATGCCTGGAATTCATAGAGGCCTGTCTAGATACCAGACAGGCAAAGGCTTTCCTTCCACAGGCCCGGTGTCTTCGCATAATGCAACTAGCTTCTCAAGCAGCAGGGAAATCCTCCCTAACTACTCGGGAGCTACTACAGTTGCTGGGACATATGGCATCCACAGTTCATGCAGTCCCATAAGCTCGCCTCTACATGTGAGCAGCTCAGTGGACCCTATCCACACAGTGGACACAGGCCACAGGACATTTATCAGACAAAATAGTAAACTCTCAATGACTAATTTTGTCCCTCCAATGGTGGCAGTTACTAGAAAATCTGACAGTGGGGTCTCCTTTCCATCAACCCCTTTTTCAGGCCACCTTAACAGATGCATCACAGGTGTGTTGGCACCTGGACTCCACAGGAGGCTGGTCTAGACATAAACCTCCTGGAATTAAGAGCAATCTATTTAGCTCTTCGAGTATTCTACACCCAGCTCAGCTACAAGACAGTCCTAGTCCAGACGGACAATCAAGTAGCCATGTTCTATGTGAACAAGCAGGGCGGGACAGGCTCTCTGTCGTTATGCAACAAAGCTTTACGACTGTGGGTCCTCGCCAGAGAGTATCAAATTCACTTTCTAGTGGTATATCTGCCAGGTATTCAAAACCTTTGGGCAGACAAACTCAGTCGAGTACTGCTGCCTCATGAGTGGTCTCTCCACCTAGACCAGGTGGCAAAGATTTTTCATCTCTGGGGCACTCCAGACATAGACCTCTTTGCAAATGCACTGAATGCCAAACTTCCCCGGTTCTGTTCCAGGATTCCGGCTCACAATTGTCAAGCAAGGGATGCCTTCCTCCTTCACTGGGGTCAGGACTTCCTTTATGCTTTCCCACCCATTCCCCTCATCCCCAAAACACTCTTCAAACTTCAGAGAGACAGGGATCGCATGATTCTCATAGTGCCACGATGGCCACGCCAAGCGTGGTATCCCCTTCTTCTACATCTCTCTCAAGCTGAACCTCTGGAGTTAGGGCATGCTCCAGATCTCCTTTCCCAAGATGATGGGACGCTATGGCACCCGAGCCCCCAGTCCCTGCATCTCACGGCCTGGTTGCTGAAGGCTTAGACCTCCAGGATTTCAACCTGTCCCAACAGGTAAAGGATATCCTTCAGGCTTCTAGAAAACTTTCCATAAGAAGATCTTATGCCTTCAAGTGGAAACGTTTTACTATATGGTGCTCCAAGAAGGGATTAAACCCCCTTGTCATACCTTTAGAGTTGATACTAGGGTGCCTCCTTCACTTATCGAATTCTGGTCTAAAGACCAATTCGGTTAGAGTCTCTCTTAGTGCAATTGCAACTTCTTATAAGCCTCTGAATGGACAACCAATTTCCTCTCATCCACTCAAATCCAGATTTATAAGAGGTCTTCTGTTGACCAAACCTCCCATTAAGCCACCACCGGTGGCATGGGATCTAAATCTAGTTCTCGGGCAGCTCATGAAGGTGCCTTTTGATTCTTTAGCCACTAAAACCCTTACGTTTTTGACCTGGAAGTTCATCTTCCTAATTGCAATCAGCTCTGCACGTCGCATTAGTGAACCGCAAGCTTTAGTGGCTGATCCTCCTTATACTAGGTTTCATCATGATAAGGTTGTTCTTAGAACTCATCCACACTTTATGACAAAGGTGGTTTCGCCTTTTCATTTGAATCAATCAATTTATCTTCCTGTATTTTTTTCGAGGCCTCACGCCTCTAATGCAGAAAGAAACCTTCATACTTTGGATTATAAAAGAGCCTTAGCTTTTTACCTACAGAGAACACAGCAACATAGAAAGTCCTCACAACTTTTTATAGCTTTTGACCCTAGTACTTTGGGACTTCCAGTCTCCAAAAGAACTTTATCTAAATGGATTGCCCAGTGCATATCCTTTGCTTATGAGAGTAAGGGTCTTCCTCTTCAATGGCTCATAACGTGAGAGCCATGGCAGCTTCCATGGCTAATCTCCACTCCGTGTCAATCGATGACATTTGTCGAGCAGCCACCTGGGCTTTGGTACACACCTTCACTGCCCACTACTGCCTGGATAAAGCCTCCCGTCGGGATGTCTTCTTTGGCCAAGCTGTTCTTCAAAATCTCTTTCAGACATAATTCAACTCCTACCCACCAACCCTGGTTAAATGCCAGAGATCCATGGGAGGAAGGATGCCTACCTTTCTAGGGTGAATATAAAGTCAAATACACTCCAAATATATCAAAATTTCAAAAAAGTAGACAATGCTTTCCAAGTCTCCCACGCAGGTATTACACAAAATGAAATACACCCATACAATAGCTCACGAGGTCTCAGACTTAATGGTGACGTGGCCAAAACTGACCCACATCAACTCCAATTTGCATCAATGACCTCTCTGTGATTTTTACAAATAATAAGGTGTACTTTCAAATTTTACTCATCCTGCTAAAAAACGAGTACTGGCTTGTAAAAATTTAGTTCCTTAAAATCGAAACAATTCTCTAGAAAAATGTTCTTATCTTATTCGCTGTAGCAAACCAATCAGGCCAAAAGTCTCTTATCAAACTTTTAAATCTCCCAACGCCGTCCACTGGCACTGCCTACGCGTTTCTCCACGCGGTTCTTCAGGGGCTAATAACAGAGTGCCAAACGTTTGTACCAACAGCACATCAATTACCTGTTAACAAATCAAAAGAGAAAAGAAAAGAAATAATAGCCTCATCCATTCATCCATCGGAACACATTTTTGCATTTTCATAGTGCCCATCCACTCCGTTTGAAAACGGGTTTACCGTTCTCCCAATTTCTTAGGTATAGGAGAAATTGTTCAGATCGCCATGATTACAAAATTCAGTCCAAACAACTCACTACCAACTTTATAGACAGGGGATATCCGTCTCTGATAGTTAAGAAGGCTTATCAGAGGGCTCTGAATAATAATCGGGAGTTGTTATTGCAGAGCATTCCTTGCTCCACTAAGAAGACAGATGACATGAATATAAATCTTATCACTCAATATTCGCCGCTTAGTCAGTTTATTCAACACACAGTGTTACAGTTAGTTCCTGCCCTCCAAATGAAAAAAATTAGATGTGTTTGGCAAAGGGGGAGAAATCTCAAAGAATATTTGAGTCCGTCACGGTTGAGGAGTAATGTTTCTCTGGAGGTTGGCGAGAAGGCGAGGTGGGGACATCATAAGTGTGGTAGGTGCAATATATGTTTGATTACTAAGGAAGTGGATATTTTTTATTATCGAGGCAAAGAATATCAATTATGTTATCATTCGGACTGTGAGTCCACTCATGTAGTGTATATAGCACAGTGTCCTTGCCAACTATTGTATGTGGGAAAGACTAGTAGGGTGTTCAAAACACGCATGGCCGAACACAAGAGCCGGCTTAAACATCAGATATTAGAGGCACCTATGGTGCAACATTGTTTGTCACTGAAGCATTCCTTTGGAGATTTACAGTGTTTTTGTATAGAGGCAGTGCGCAGGGGTCAGCAAGGCAAGTCGATAGACCATTGGCTCACCGTGAGGGAGCAACGATGGATTTTTGAACTCGATTCCATAGTTGCGGGAGGGCTAAATGTGAATATTGATTGGCGGGCTTGTGTGGCCTGACTTTAGTGATCATTATATGCATTTTGTGATGAACTTTAGTTCGGATGCTTTGGACGTTTCATCTGGGGGTGAGTAGTTTGGTGACGGTCTCTTTGGGGATAGGGTGAAGGTTTAAAGCCCGGCTGGTGGGTTAACCCGCATGCGCGGCGTTTCCCCCAGGTTGTGGTTAACAAAACTGAAGAGTAGTGCGATATCGACGGTAAACGTGGGCAGCATTTTGTAAGTTTGTGAGCTTGAGATATGTCGTCATATTAAACAGTTTAAAGTGTGCAAAGAGTAATCTAGTGGACGATGGATGAATGGATGAGGCTATTATTTCTTTTCTTTTCTCTTTTGATTTGTTAACAGGTAATTGATGTGCTGTTGGTACAAACGTTTGGCACTCTGTTATTAGCCCCTGAAGAACCGCGTGGAGAAACGCGTAGGCAGTGCCAGTGGACGGCGTTGGGAGATTTAAAAGTTTGATAAGAGACTTTTGGCCTGATTGGTTTGCTACAGCGAATAAGATAAGAACATTTTTCTAGAGAATTGTTTCGATTTTAAGGAACTAAATTTTTACAAGCCAGTACTCGTTTTTTAGCAGGATGAGTAAAATTTGAAAGTACACCTTATTATTTGTAAAAATCACAGAGAGGTCATTGATGCAAATTGGAGTTGATGTGGGTCAGTTTTGGCCACGTCACCCTTAAGTCTGAGACCTGGTGAGCTATCGTATGGGTGTATTTCATTTTGTGTAATACCTGCGTGGGAGACTTGGAAAGCATTGTCTACTTTTTTGAAATTTTGATATATTTGGAGTGTATTTGACGTTATATTCACATAAACACACTCTGCAACGTAGACCCAGTATTAAGTACCTTTCTAGGGTGGCACCTTCCTGGGGCCATCTCCCTGGCATCTTCAGCTAGGGAGTCCCCATATGTGAAGACTACATTCCTGCTTGTTCCTGGAGATAGCGTAGTTACTCACCTGTAACAAGTGATCTCCGGGAACAGCAGGAATTTAGTCTTCACAACCCACCCACCTCCCTTAGGAGTTGTCTCTCTATCTCTTTGTCTCTTTCCTCTCTCCCTCTATCCTTTCACTCAGCTACAAACTTAACTGAAGAGGGACAGTTGGAAAGGCGGGAAGGCAGCGCGCATGTGCTGAGGGATGCTCCCAAAAGTGTTCTTATTGGACGCTGGGGAGCGTTCCCACGCAGGCTCCGTCGGTACCGACGATACCCCATATGTGAAGACTAAATTCCTGCTGTTCCCGGAGATCACCTGTTACAGGTGAGTAACTACACTTTTGATGGGCAGGTAAGGGACTGGAATTGGTTTGCCATCAGTTGAGGAGTTATCTGTAGTTCTTCTTTCTGTAGGGAGGGGTCTTTTGTTAGGGATTTGACTATTTCAAAGACCTCCTGGGGCGGCTTAAGGAGCTGTGGAGTAATTTTGAATAGTATGTTCCATGCGGAGTGAGCGTTGAACAGTATGCATTTTTTGGGTGGGAGATTGCTTGGAAGCATTTGAATGGGTGTGGATGTGGCTTGATTCAGATGAGGTGTTGGTATGTTCTGGGTCTAGGTCTGGTATGGATGAGGGGTATTGGGAGGAAGGGGTATGAGTATTTGATCAGTATGTATTGTGTGGGGGAGATAGGGAAGTAATGGGGGAGAGAAGAGTGGTGAAGTAGCAGAGTGTGAAGGACACACAAAGAGGAGCGGGTCCTCCTGCAGGTTATCCAAGAAAACACAAGAGGCAGGAGATGTTGGATGAAATGAAAATCCTTTAATGTGAAGGGTCCCTTCACATTAAAGGATTTTCATTTCATCCAACGTCTCCTGCCTCTTGTGTTTTCTTGTAGCAGAGTGTGAAGACAGAGGACATGTTTGCCATGCTGGAGCCTTTAGTTCTCTGTCTGCAAAGAGAATGAATGCAGTCTGTGCTGGATAAGAGTGTCTTTCGAGCAATGAGAACTGTGGAGACTCTTGTAATGGGTAGAGATTGTGTATCTTCTAATGAAGACAAGCAGTGTGGGTTACTAGTGAGAATGTTTTTAGCTTGTGGTGGTGGTGAGGCATCGGTTGGGTTTTGAACTGTGTTGCTGAGTAAGTTGTGTATGATGGGGTGTTGTTGCTGCTGCTTATTACTGAGCTGTCCTGTCTGGTCCAGTCCAAGGGCTCATCTAGTTTCACCACTCTCACCACTTTGTGTTGCTCTTTTCATGATGCTTGTGGGAAGTTGGTGTATTTCCCTTTTGTAGGTCACAGCAATTTCTAATGAGCGGTGGTGGCTGTATGAAGAGGTGGGCAGTTAGCTTTGCCTTTCTTGTGGTCTTTCTGATGGTCACACTTCAGACCACACTTAAGGGCTACACCGGTGAATGTGGTGGGCTCTTAGGGCACCTAGAGGGTGGACACACTTCATTCCATGCTGAGGGCTATGCCTAGGGGCCCTTTGGTGTGGCCTTTAGGTGTAGGCCCACAAACATTGCTGTTTTAAGTCATGGGAGGCCAGTGGTTGGCTTTGCAGGGAGAGCAAGGAGGAGCTCACCTCCCGCTCAACCGCCGCTGCTGCAGATCCCTCATATATATGGCATTACAATAGTCTAATAATGGTTGTACCAGATCTCCAGAAAAAAGCAGGAATTTAGTCTTCACATATGGGTGATGTCGATACCGACTGAGCCCACGCGGGAATGCTCCCCAGCGTCCAATTGGAAAGCTTTTGAGAGCACTCCACTGCACCTTCGCGAATGCCTTCCTACCTTCCCAACTCCTTCTCCTCAGTTCTTCGTTTTCCGTGGAGCCAGCAGGAAGTAAATCCTGTTACCATAGAAAACCATCTATTTTGTGAATAGCATCTGCCTTCCTAGTGACCCCAGCACTGTTGAAGACATCGCCGGTTCCCCTTTCCTTTCTTTCTTTCTTTTCTTCTTTTTACTTAATTTCCAAAAAAAATTATATAAGAGAGATTTTCAGGTGCCTTAGCACCATCTTAGGCCTTAAGCCTACCATGCCCTCTGTCGACAGTATGGAGAAACCAACTAGTGGTTTCAAAAAAAGTGCTGGCACGTTTAACACCTATCTCAGCGAATGGCACCCATGACTAGTGCTTAAAACGCCTCAGCCCAGACCACCAGCCAAAAGATTGTCCCCTTGGTCAAAAGATGACATGAAGAGGCCTACAGAACCGGGCCTCTAAACTTGGGACACTTCCCCTTGGACGCGGTATCCTTGGCTTCCACATCATCAAGGACTTCCTCCTCCTCCTCCCATGGATCGCAGGTATTGCCAAAGTCCAAGCACAAGTCTTCTTTGAAGAAGGAGAAACCCTCCTGAGGTAGATCTCCTTCCAAGCATGGAGATCCCTTGGGTGTTGCCCTGGAGGAGGATTGGCCTGCCAAAGAGCCCCAGTGTGAGGCTCAGTACATGTCATTCCATATGCCTAACTACATATGCGGATAGCCAAGTGGACTCTGGCCCCCCAGTGGAAGCAGGCCACGGGCTGTCTCCGGGACAGGATCCAAGTCACTGTCCATCTAACCACATCCCTTCAGTGATGGTGTTTTCCAGAAAATCTACTCATAGGGTCACCTTTTCAGATGCCTCTGCTTCAATGCATCCTGATGACATATGCCTCCAAACTGGGTTGGGGGGCTCACCTGGGCAATCTGACTACACAGGGGCTCTGGACATCGCAAGAGTCACACCTCCAGATCAACCTTCGGGAACTTTGAACTATCTCAAATTCCCTCAGGGTGTTTCAACACCACCTCAGGACACAATAAGTCCAAGTCAGGACAGACAATCAGGTTGCCATGTTCTATGCGAACAAGCAGGGAGGAACAGGCTCCTGGGCCCCCTGCGAGGAGGCGCTACACCTGTAGTCCTTTGCCATTGCTCATCAAATACACCTCCAAGCAGTGTACCTCCCGGGGAAGTCCAATGTCTTGGCAGACAGACTGAGTCGCATCCTTCTTCCCCACGAATGGTCTCTGCATCCGGACAAAATGTCCTACATCTTTCAGACCTGGGGAACAACAGACATAGATCTGTTCGCGACTCCCCAAAATGCCAAGTTTCCTTGCTTCTGCACCAGAACTCTGATATCCACCAACCAACCAACCAGTGGATGCCTTCCACCTAACTAGGGTTGGGGTCTGCTTTACGCTTTCTCTCCTATACCCTTCATTCCCAAGACGCTTTTCAAGCTTAAGTCGGACAAGGGCTCCATGATACTCATAGCCCCCCCCCCCCCCCACTGGCCCAGGCAACCATGGTTTCCTCTGCTACTATGTCTGACTCAGACTCAACTTCTGCGATTGGGATATGCACCCAATTTCCTCTCCCAGGATGACGGCTCACTTCTCCATTTCAATCAATAGTCTCTCTGTCTCACATCTTGGCTGCTGAGAGCATAGCTATCCAGGGTCTTGACTTTACTCAAGAGGTTAAGGAAGCTCTTTACCAGATGTTCATATGCTTTCAAGTGGCGTAGATTTTCTGTCTGGCATTCCCAAAAGGATCTCAATTCCTTTTCTGTTCCGGTGGAGTCACTCCTCCAGTACCTCCTCCATCTGTCATCGATAGATCTAAAGACCAACTTGGTGAGAGTCCACCTCAGTGCAATTGCAGCCTCTCACCACCTACTGGATGAACAGCCAATCTCCTCAAACGCTAGTGGCCCATTTCATGAGAGGTCTTCTCCTGTCCGATCCGCCCATTAAGCCACCTCCCATAGCTTGGGATCTTAAAATCGTTCTAGCACAGCTTCTTAAGCTGCCCTTTGAACCATTGGCCATGGCCTCACTAAAGTTCCTGTCTTGGAAGGTAATCTTCTTAATTGCTCTCACTTCAGCTAGATGCATTAGTGAGCTTCAGGCTTTAGTGGCGGACTCAACTTATATCCTCTTCCACCATGACAAAGTCGTTCTTAGGACTCACCCACACTTTAGGCCAAAGGTGGTCTCTCCTTTTCATTTAAACTAGTCAATTTTCCTTCCAGTCTTCTTTCCCAAACCGCATGCGTCTCAAGCAGAAGCAACCCTGCACACCCTTGATTGCAAGCATGTGTTGCTTTCTCTCTCCAAAGGACTTGAGAGCATTGCAAAGCCTCACAGCTGTTTATCTCCTTTGTCTCCAGTCACCTAGGTATCCCTGTATCTAAATGCATGCTCTCCAGATGGATAGCGGACTGATTCTCATTTGCCTATGACAAAGCAGGACTCTCCATGGAAGGGCATTTCACAGCTCACAATGTTCGTGCCATGGTAACCTCAATAGCAAATCTACGCTCAGTTGCCACTGACGAGATATGCAAAGCAGCAACTTGGTCTTCTGTCCATACCTTTGCTGCCCATTATTGTCTGGTCAAGGACTCCTGTCGAGATGCCATGTTTGGGCAGGCTGTACTACAGCACCTCTTTCAGACTTAAAGGCAACTCCTACCCTCCGCCCCAGACTTTGACAATACCAGGCCTCATCAGGCCTACTCCGAGGCAAACCTCCGAGGTCACTGGTTGTGAGGTCACTTCATCTGACATCTGGGAGCTAGGGAGTCACATATGTGAAGACTACATTCCTGCTTGTTCTTGCAGATAGCATAGTTGCTCATCTGTAACGGGTGATCTCTGGGAACAGCAGGAATTTAGTCTTCACAACCCGCACTCCTTCCCTAGGAGTTGTAGAGTTTCTTTTTCTCTCCTTTCTCAGTTATAAACTCAACTGAGGAGAAGGAGTTGGGTAGGCGAGAAGGCATTCATGCAGGCGCAGTGGAGTTCTCCCAAAAGCTTTTCAATTGGACACTGGGGAGTGTTCCTGCATGGGTTTTGTTGGTCCTGATGTCATCCATATGCAAAGACTAAATTCCTGCTGTTCCCAGAGATCACCTGTTACAGGTGAGTAACTACACTTTCTCGTACTACAGTACGGAATGTTTCTTGCGTTAATACAAACTTTAACCCACATAACATCCTTAATCTTAATTGGACAGCCTGAACTGTTTTCTTCACTTGGATATCAAAAGACAGAGGAGACTAGCTGTTGTTGTTAAGTGCTGTCGAGTCGGTGTCGACTCAAGGCGACCCTCTAGATCACTGGTTCCCAAACCTATCCTGGGAGACCCCACAGCCAGTCGGGTTTTCAGGGTATCCACAATGAATATGCATGAGAGAGATTTGCATGCAATGGAGGCAGTGTATGCAAATCTCTCTCATGCATATTCATTGCAGTTATCCTGAAAACCCAACTGGCTGGGGGTCCCCCAGGACAGGTTTGGGAACCACTGCTCTAGATAGTTGTCCTAAATTGTGTTCGGTCTTCAGTCAGGCAGCTCATTGTTGACAGACTGCTACCCATAGCTACTGTTATTGTATCGATCCATCTCATTACTAGCCTTCCTGTTTTGCGTTGACCTTCTATCTTGCCAAGCACGATGTCTTTCTCTAATGATCTCTCTCTTCGCATGATGTGTCCAAAATATGAAAGTCGAAGTCTTGTCATCTGAGCTTCTAAAGAAAGCTTAGGTTTGATCTCCTCTAGTACTGACTGGTTTGTTCTTTGGGCAGTCCAGGGTATATGCAGTATTCCCCGCCAGCACCATAATTCAAAGGCATCAATTTTCTTCCTGTCGAAGACTAGCTAGATCCCTAGATATCGAATTTAGTCTCAAATTGTCACCTGTTGTCCCCCCAGGTTAATCTATGCAGGCTATTTCTTGAGTTTGTCTTTATACAATATCATGGCTTCTGATTTTTGCGTAATTAATATTTAAACCATGATTAGTGAGACAGGTATTTATTTCAGGGAAGTTCTGAAGAATGGTATTTGAGAAGGAACCATTCACTGGTTTACACCAAAATATTTATTTTCTTCATCAAAAGTGAAATCTGGTTTTCCTAAAGCAGTTTTTCACACTGAATCTAAATCTGTAATTAGCTTTTCTCTAGCACATAGCATTTTAAATATATCATCCATAGATGTTTCTGTAAAATGTTACATATCATAACATTGAAAAAGTCTGATGTGATTTCAATTACCCCGGTATTGACTGGGTCAATGTCATGGCAGGACATGCTAGGGAGATAAAGTTTCTAGATGAAATAAATGACTGTTTCTTGGAGCAGCTGGTTCATGAACTGACCAGAGGGGAAGCTATTTTGGACCTAGACCTTAGTGGAACACCAGATCTGGTGCAAGAAATAAGGGTGTTGGGGCCACTTGGCAATAGTGATCATAGTATGATCGCGTTTGATTTAATTAATGGAGGAGGGATGGTAAGGAAATCCACAGTACTACCTTTTAACTTTCGAAAGGGAGACTATGATAAAATGAGGAAAATAGTTAAGAAAAAACTAAAAGGAGCTGTTGCAAAGGTTAAAGAGTCATATCAAGCTTAAGTGTTTAAAAATACTATCTTGGAAGCCCAGACCAGCTGTATTCCACGCTTTAAGAAAAGTGGAAGGAAGTCCAAAAAACTGTCAGCATGGTTTAAAGGTGAGATCAGAGAGGTGGCTGTTGCCAAAAAAGCATCTTTCAGGAAATGGAAAAAAAGAGCCAAATGACAAACACTGGAAACAGCACAAGTACTGGCAAGTTAGATGCAAGGCATTGATAAGGCAGGCAAAGAGAGAATTTGAGAAGAAGCTTGCTGTGGAAGCAAAAACGTGTAATAAAGACTTTTTCAAGTACATTCGTAGCAAAAAACCTGTGAGAGAATCAGTTGGACCATTAGATGATAGAGGGCTAAAAGGGGCACTAATAGGGGACAAAGCAATAGTGGAGAGACTGAATGAATTCTTTGCTTTGGTCTTTACTGAGGAAGATGTAGGGATGTTACCTATGACTGAAGTGGTATTTAAAGGTGATACTGCAGAAGAATTGAAAGAAATATCGATACACCGGGAATATGTAAACTGAAGAGTAGCGAATAACCTGGACCGGATGGTATACATCCAAGGGTATTGAAAGAACTGAAATATGAGATTGCAGACCTGCTATTAGTAATCTTTGAACTACCATTAAAATCATCTGTAATATCTGAAGATTGGAGGACAGCCAATGTAATGCCAATTTTTAAAAAGGGTTCCAGGGGTGATCCGGGAAACTACAGAATGGTGAGCCTCAAATCAGTACTGGAAAAAATGGTAGAAACCATCATAAAGAACAAAATTACTGAACATGTAAATAGTCATGGCTTAAGGGGAGACAGCCAAGATGGCTTTAGACAAGGAAGATCTTGTTTTACTAATCTGTTATGTGTTTTTGAAGGTGTGAATAAACAGGTAGACAAAGGCGAGTCTGTTGATATAGTTTATCTGGGTTTTCAGAAAGCCTTTGACAAGGTCCCCATCAGAGACTTTTGGCAAAACTAAAAAGTCATAGGATAGCAGGCAGTGTACTATTGTGGATCAGTGACTGGTTAAAAGATAGAAAGCAGAGGGTAGGGCTGAATGGCCAATTTTCCCAATGGAGAAAGGTGAATAGTGGTGTACCCCAGGGATCTGTGCTGGTTCCACTGCTTTTTAATATATTCATAAATGACCTGAAAATGGGAATAATGAGTGAGGTTATCAGATTTGCAGATGACACAAAACTATTCAAAGTTGGTAAAATCCATGAGGATTGTGGAAAATTGCAAGAGGATCTTGATAAATTGGAAGACTGGGCATCCAAATGGCAGATGAAATTTAATGTGGACAAGTGCAAAGTTTTGCACCTAGGAAAGAAAAACCCAAACTATCGTTACACGATGCAAGGTTCCACATTAGGAACCACCACCCAGGAAAAAGATTTAGGCATCATTGTGGATAACATGTTAAAACCCTCCGCCCAGTGTGCATTTGCTAGGTAGCATAAGAAAAAGGAATGGAGAATAAAACAAAGGATATTATAATGCCTCTGTATAGTTCCATGGTGCGATCTCACCTTGCAATTCTGGTCGCCATATCTTAAAAAGGATGTAACTTTATTAGAGAAGGTACAGAGAAGAGGCACCAAAATGTTAAAGGGATGGAAGGATACCCCTATGAAGAGAGGCAAAAAAGGTTATTGCTTTTCAACCTTGAAAAAAGACGGCTGAGTGGATATGATAAAGGTCTATAAATTCATGAACGGAGTGAAACGGGTAAACATAGATCAATTGTTTACGCCATCAAAATATAGAAAGACTAGGGGGCATGCAATGAAGCTAGAGGATAACCTATTTAAGACTAATAAGAGAAAATATTTTTTCACTCAACGTGTAATCAAACTCTGGAATTTGTTACCGCAGGATGTAGTAAAACCTTTTAGTGATTTAAAAAAGGTTTGGGCAAGTTCCTGGATGAAAGCTCCATAAACCATTATTAAAATGGACCCAGAATATCCACTGCTTGCCGCAATAAAAGCATTGTGGAACCTATGTCTTTTGGGGAAACTGCTAGGTACTTGTGACCTAGATTGGCCACTGTTGGAAACAGGATACTGGGCTCGATGGACCTTGGTCTGACCCAGTATGGCATATCTTATGTTCTTATGTTTTCACAGCTCCATTGAAAGGCTTGCCATGTTTCAAGTTCCAAAGCATCCAGTCATTTTTAAAATTCTTCATCCTCTATCACCTATCTTATTTGAAGCTCCACAAAAATGCCTTCTTTCCGTTTTGCAGCAGTGATCTTTGGAAATTTAGAAACAAGATAATGAATTCCTTTTGAATTTGTTTGTGCCATTTTTTTCACTAAACATTTTATGAAACCCACTTTTATATGCAAAGGAGGAAGCAAAATATTTGTTGGATCAACTAATGGAACATGACTAACGCTGCTGCTTCTAACAATGCAGACTTTTAATGTATATTTATTCCACTAGTTTACCTTAATAACTGATTGGTTTGGGAAGATAGTGTTATTTACTTATTTTATTTATGTCCTTGGCTTACTTTGGTAAATATCTGTATTGTATTTTCTTTGTGAGCTGTTTCTTGTTCATAAAATTAAAAAAAGAAAAAAAAAGATTTGGTTCAAGTATTTTTTTGTCTTTTATTCCAAACATATGTCTCAGTACCCACTATTTCATTTAGAATTAACCAATCTCACCACATTTGATACAAGTTCTTTCAACCCTGTAAATTTTCCTGAGGTTGGTGTGCATGTCTAAGCATCAGAAATCTCCATGAACGTGTCTCATGGCTTGTCTTTATAGGTTTTAAGCAACTGCAGGGCAGAAAATACAGTCCAAGTTACACATAAACACAGAAGAAACATAAGATAAAAAGGAACTTAAAAGACACCAGTAACACATTCCTTATACAAGTTTTGTAGCCATCTTACTTCCCATATCTCAACAATCAAAAGCCTGTCTCTCACTCTAGCTTCATGCCACCTCCCACTGTGCTGTTTTCTCTGTTCCTCAACCCCCATCACCTGCATATTTCTCTCTTCCCATTTCATCAAACTTCTAAAGCCCCATCCCTCATCTTAAACCTAACCGTCCACCTTCATGGGCGGCTCAAGGCAATCTGCTGCCTGAGACGAGGGATGAGGTGGTGCCCCCCCTCCCCAGAGCAGGGGGGAGGCTTTCTCAAAACTCCAGTCAGGGACTGAACCAAACCAAAAAGCCGATTAGATAATGTGGAATAAATGAAGTGTTTACACACCAAGAAACTAAAACAGAGAGCGAGAACCGCAGCACTATTTGTAACACCAAATTATAACTCATTTTTATTTTGGCGTTATAAACTGCATTATGGTTCTTGCTTTTTCTTTTTGAACATATATTTTGCATCCACAGAACCCCCTTTCTCAACAATGGGTGCAGAGCAGAACTAGGACATTCACCCACAGAACTCAATATCTTTAAAAAAAATCTGATTCCGATCATCTCACTAACAACAACAACCATTCTCCAGTATCAGGCATATCGTGAACTAATACAAAACCCTACAACAAAGTCATTGAGGATCTGTAGAGCAAACCTACCATACCATACCAACTCAACTTCCAAAACTCATATAGAGCGCCTACCCCCCAAAAAAGCATAACTGTAAATAATGCAGTGGGCCCTGGAACATCCAAATGCCTATTTGAAAAGCTGAAACAATTCAGATTACTACAGTACAGATCCCTTCGTACAAACTCCATGTTAACAGAACACCTGGCCTTGGCCATAAATGCAGAAAACAGACCCTCACTAAAGTACAGAATAAGTGACCATAACCTAATAATTAACATATGTAGATAAAAATTAAACTACAACCCCAAAAAGTCAGATTCTGCATACAATGCAATGCCAGAGAAATAGAAAGAGATGCATTTCCCTGTACTTTATAAAATATAAAGATAGCACCAAGACTGTTCATTAAATTGAAAATAAAATTCTCTTCTACATTTGTTGTCTGATCATTTTATTCTTGATCATGCTGGTCCCAATCTCAGGTTTCTGCTTTCCTCCACCCCCACTGTCTACTTCCTCCCAGGGGCGGCATGAGGGTGATGCAGTGCCATGTGCGGAGATTAATTGCAGAATTATTTGCATAAATTTAGTATACTTTACTTTAAAATGTATATGCCACCAATCTAAATCCAAACATATACATGCAATTTAGTAAAACAGATGTTACAATAAAACAAACATAATAAAACATTCAATTTGATTAATGAAAAGCCACTTACACAGTCCCCCCCCCCAATCAGACCATCACCAATCTGCACATAAGATTTATTTCACTATGACCAGATTATTGATGAGGAGGTAGCCATGAATTCAAACACTGAATTTATTTATTTATTTATTTTATTTATTTAACATCTTTTATATACCGCGCTATTCATAATCAGCTCGGTTTACATAGAACAAGAAAACATCAGATAAGATAAGATACATATTATCTGTTTTTTTTTTTATATAAAACAGGAACAATAACTTGGGTAACCGGGGTAATTATTTACAATAAATAATAGTCATAGAACTATTTAAATTTGGATGGCATATTGTTAGTATGAGAGAGAGTTGAATTGGATTGTGTTAGAGCTGGAAAAGTCCAGAACTCAGCAGTGGTGAAGTTATCAGGCTACTAAACAAAAATAAACTGAGACGTTCCCTTAAAATTGAAATTTCCTTGAATCTGACCTAACAAAATATTTTAAATTTCAGTCTGGCAGCATAAAGAACACAAATCTCAAAGACAATACATATTACAGTACCTCCCCCCCCCCCTTCTCCACCCAACACCCTAAAGTTGACCTTACCAAGAGCGCAGAGTACAGGACCCATAGAGCAAATCTACTATTCCATAACAGCACTAACTTCCAAAACTCACACAGCAGTGAGCCTTAGAACATCCATATTTTTATTCAGAAAACTGAACAAGCCGGATTACTACAGCTCCCTACATAGAAACTCAGTGCTAACTGAACATGTAGCCTCAGTCACACATGCAGAACAGAGACAGATCTTCACCAAGTAGGGAATGTATCAATACAAACTAAAAACAGACATATGTAGTCAAAAAATGCTGTTACCCATTACTCTTTAGGTTTACAGGATTTCTTTCCCAAAATTACAGTTTACTGCAGAGTGAGGTGAGAGAAAGAACTGTAACACACAGGCATCTGCATTGTCAGCAGAAACTAACATAATGGCTCAGTGCAAGTAGCGCGAGTGCAGCTAATGCCACCTCAGTGGGTGGTCTTAGTTGCACCTGAAGCTGTTTTGCCACGCTGAAATGTGGTAAATGCAGAGGGATATAACTGCCTCCCTGCAGTTAGCCTATGGCTCCGTGTAATCAAACTCTGGAATTATTTACCAGAGGATGTAGCAAAAGCTGTTAGTGTAGCTAAGTTTAAAAAAGATTTGGACAAGTTCCTGTAGGAAAGGTCCATAAATATTATTAAAGAGGACCCGGGAAATCCACTGCTTGCCCTGGAACAAGCATTGAGGAAACTGTATGCCTTTTTGGGAATCTGTCAGGTATTTGTGACCTGGATTGGCCACTGTTGGAAACGGGATACTGGGTTTGAGGGACCTTGGTCTGACCCAGTATGGTGCAGAGCTTAGGAAACATACTGCTAAATATGCCAGACAAGAAAGGCTCAACAGCACCCATCCAGCACCTCCCACTTCCACAAAAACAGGAGCAACTTGGTGCCCCAACACAGTACTTCCCATCTCTGAAAAACAAGAGAGACTTTGTGACTAAGAAGGGCTTGGCAACCCCTTCCCGTCTCTGTTTAATCAATGATGAGGAGATTAGATATGTTTACAGACCTCAGAGCAACTAAGAGTTTTTAACAGTAGACTGTTCCCAAAAAACTTGCGTCCAATACTCAAAAGTTGAACCCCTAATTATGCTTTTAAATTTGTGCCCCATTTTCAGTCAAATTTAGGAGCCTATGTTTTCAGCTGAAAATTCGTCTTAATTCAGAAGCTTAACAGTTACTGTATAGGGGCATTTTCAAAGCCATTTAGGTGGTTTGCAGTCCTGCAAACTACCTAAATGGTGCTCCTTGGGATATTCAGCAACAGTGATGTGATTATCCTCCTGATCTTTGAGCATGTCTGGCTTTGAAGCCTGAAAGTTTGTTCCAGCTCTCTGCTAGAAGCGAGCTTGTGCTCAATTATTTTGAAGTCCTCTTTAATAAAAATTTAGTGTTCAGGAGCTTTCTGGATTTTTTGGTATTTTTGTGCTATCCTGAAATTTTGAGTCATTTTTTTGTGATTAATTTGATTCGTTTACTTGTCCAGTTCATAATTATGGTGATAGAAGACGTAAAGTCTGATATATTTAGCTAGTCTGAGGAGCAAATGAATAAATTGCTACAACGATCCTCTTCATTTGATACGCCTTCTAAAGTTAGCTACAAGTTACATCTGTTGGGCCTTCCTCAAAATTGCCTGAGTCCAATCCTGAAACCCTTAGCATGAGGAACTACTTCTGCAAGACGTTACCACCCTTCAAAACGATCTAACAATTGAGCTCATACTATCACAGAAAGAGGGGTAAGGATTTTACTCAAGGTATTTCCTGATCACCAAAAAAAGGGGGGAATGCCATCTCAGCTTAGACCTAAAAGATCTGAACAAGAAAAATGTTCAGAATAATTTCTCTAGACACCCTACTTCCCTGTCTTCAAAAAGGAGATTGGCTATGCTCTCTGGATCTAAAGCAGGGGTCTCAAACTCAAATTGCTTTGAGGGCCAAATGAGGACTTGTAAAGTAACCCACGGGCCGCACTCGGTAGCACTTTTTTAATACAGGTGAGTTTCGCCGTTAAACCGGGCTTTCCAATGCCTCCGATTCGCTAGAAAACGCTCCTTCTTCAATCGGCTGGGTCATAATCATGGTCGGAGGAGCACTCTGCCCCCTGCATGCATGGTGTTAATGTTAAACAGCGGCGAGAGGAACATTTTTATCATCCTAAAATGTGTCGCGGGCCGCACAAAATTCTCTCGCGGGCCGCATGTTTGAGACCCCTGATCTAAAGGATGCATATTCCCACATACTTCCTGTGACTAGGATGTATCTGTATCTCAAATTTGTAGTAGGGTAACAGCACTTCCAGCATTGCATTCTGCCCTTTAGCCTTGTGTCAGCTCCTTGTGTATTTACTAAATGCCTTGCCACAGTAGAAACATTTATACACAGACTGGAAGTGCATATTTTCCTCTACTTGGACAATTCGTTGATCAAGAGTGCATTCAGGAAGGAGTTTGTGAATCAAAACAACTGACCATTCAGGTGCTGGAACTACTATAGTAATTTATCCAAATTCCCACCTCCATCCCATCCAAAAATTGGAATTAATCAGAGCTCTGCTTGACACGACTGCGAGGAGAGCTTTTCTTCCACATGCGAGACTATCATGACTGACAGTTATAGTGCGGGGGATTCAAATGAGTCAGCCTGTGTCAGCTCACATCCTGTTAATATTACTGGCCACATGGTGTCAACAGTACATGTAACACCCCTTGGCACATCTCCATATGATGCAAATTCAATGGACCCTGAGCATCCAGTGGTCACAAGTCACAGAGAATATCAGAGACCTGATCATCACCGACCCATTCATAAGAACATAAGATATACAATGCTGACTCAGACCAAGGGTCCATCAAGCACAATATCCTGCTTCCAACAGTAGCCAGTACAGGTCAGAAGTACCTGTCAGGTTCCCCAAAGGTATACAGATTCCCTGCTGCTTGGGTCAGGGTAAGCAGTGAATTTTCCTGGTCTTCTTTAATAATGACTTAACTTTTCTTCCAGGAACTCGTCCAAACCTCTCTTAAATCCAGATACACTAATAGCTTTTACAGCATCCTCTGGTAATGAATTCCAGAGTTTGTGTTGAGTGAAAAAATATTTTCTTCGATTAGTCTTAAATGTGCCACATTGAAGCTTCATTGTGCACACCCTAGTCTTTTTACTTTTTGAAGGAGTAAACAATTAATCTACATTTACCTGTTCCACTTCATTCATTATTTTATAGATCTCTATCATATTATTTATTTATTTGTGTGTTTTATGTACCACTATATCGGGTAATCATAGCGGTTTACAATTAAAACAACCGATACATTAAACATTGAAACAATAAATGGTGCAATAACAGGTAATCAAGAATGTACATGATTCAAGATAGTTTTAACATATACAGCATGTTTACAGTTCTGTTGATCGATAATATTTATTTATTTATTTTATTTATTTGTGTGCTTTTCTGTACCGCCCCTTCCAGAGATCAGGGGCGGTTTACAAGGAACTTAAACAACAATATAGCAAAACAGTGCAATATTGCATTACATTAAACATTAAGTGAACATAAACTAGATTACATAAGAACTAGGTTACATGGAAAACAATGTGTGGGTTATTAACATAAAAGGAAACATAAAACTATGTTACAAGGAACCAAAAAGTAGATTATTTACATGGTTAGCAAGAGACTATAATAGTTATTTGCGATCATAAGTACAGTGTTGGGAGTAGGCTAACTTGGGTGGATATGAATCTGTCAGTATAGGATGGAGTTAAGGGATGGGTGATTTAGTGACCAGTTTGATTGGTCAGATAGCTTGGTGGCTTGGAGGGGGGAATATTACATTGGGTCAGTAAGAATTGTAGTTTCATTTTGACCAAAATATTCTGTGAAGAGATGGGTTTTGAGCTAAGAGCGGAACGAGGCAAAGTCTGTAATGTTTCGGAGACTGGGTGGTAGGGAGCTCCAGAGCATTGGGGATATAAACTCAAATGCTCTGCTGCTGGTGCATTGTTTAGACTTACGGAAAGCTGATGAGGTAGAGAGAGTGTTGGTCATTTGTTCTCTTCTTAGTTGATTGATGGGGGCCACTTTAATTAATTGGGAAAGAGTTTGGGGAGCTATTTTTCTAATGATTTTGGAAGTGGTCATTAATATCTTGAATTTGATGCGGCTTTGTACGGGCAGCCAGTGTAAGTCATATAAGATTGACATTATATGATCAATTCGGCATGCATTGTGGATGATTCGTGCCGCAGTATGCTGAGCCATTATGAGTGGGAATAGGGATATTTTGGGAAGACCCTGAATATTGAAATCGCCTATATGTGGGGTAATCACTGCTTGCCTTATGGTTCTGAAGTCAGGGGGCTGAAGTAAGGGTTTTAGATGCTGCAGAAGACAGATCTTATTGAAAATTGTTTTTGTAAGATTTTTGATGTGTGTCTGAAAAGAGAGGTGTTTGTCTAAAGTTACACCTAAATAATTTACTTCGTCTTTGATTGAGAGATTAACATCATCAATTGTTATGTGTCGTGGTGATATGTATGCTTGATTCCTAGTTATTATCAAGACATCTGTTTTCTTGTAGTTGATGTTTAAACCAGCATCTTTAAGCCAGGTGGCTATTTCCCTAAAGCAGAAAATTATGGGGTCAAAGTTGGGTATGATTATGTTGAAGGGCATGCAAATCATTATATCATCGGCATAGATGGCATAATCAATCTTGTATTTTTTTATGATTAGGCAAACTGGCTGAATGTAGATATTGAATAACAGGGCTGAAAGTGTGGATCCTTGTGGAAGGCCTGTGGTTTGAGAGTAAGAGTTGAAGTTCATGTGCCCCATGCAGACTTGTTGAGACCGGTCAGAGAGATAGGAAATAAACCACTTGAGCGTTAGGTTGCTTAAACCTATTTGTCTTAGTCTTTGTATTAGAAGTGTGTATATGACCGAGTCAAATGCAGCAACTATAGCTAGGAATAATAGTATGTAGGCCTGGTTGATGTTATCAAGTCCCTTGATGATTTTATTGTATAGGTCCAGCATTAATGTCTCAACACTGTGGTATGACCTGAATCCAAATTAGTTATCATCCAGTGGGGCAAAGATGTCGATGTGTTCTTGCAGTTGCAAGTAAAGGTTTTTTCTATAATTTTGGCAAGGAAAAGGAGACTAGAGATGGGTCTATAGGAAGCTGGATTTGTTTTGTCTAAGGCTTTGTTTTTTAGTATTGGAAGAATGATAGCTCTTTTATGTTCACGAGGCATGTACCCTTGAGAAAGTGATCTGTTGGCAATATCTAGTATGAAGGGGGCTAATTCAGAAATTGAATCCTTGATCCATTTAACTAGGCAAGGGTCAGTATTGGAGATTGTAGTGTTCATATTTGCAATTACCTTTTTAAGAGGTTCTGGATGTATTGGATGGAACGTTTCCCAGGGTTCGGTGGGTGTTAATGCGCTAATTGTGCATGGACTGATAGGGTGTGTTGGGGAATTTATTTTAGACATGTAAAAGTCTACGAGATTTTGGGGTGATATGTCTGGCATTACAGCAGAGGTGCTTGGATGTGTTGTGAGGGATTTAACAGTAGAGAACAGATATTTTGGCTTATTAATTGATTTCATAAGTAGCTTAGTGTGATAGTCCTTTTTAGCTAGGTTAATGTGGTGCCGATATCTGGAGAGCATGTACATGTATTTGTCTCTATTGTCTGAAGTTTTCATGGCCCTCCAGGATCATTCTAGCTTTCTCAGTTCTCTTTTCATTAATCTCAGCTCGTGGGAGAACCATTGTTTGGAAGGGTTTTTAGAGATGTTTGGGGACTTCTGCGGCTTAGTAGCTATGTTGTTAATGAAAGCGTTCCATTTGTTTACTAGAGTGTCCAAATCATTTGTATTTAAGTCTAAGGACCCAAGGAGCTTATCCGTGAAGGTTTTTTGTCAAAATGTTTGAATTTAGAATATATTTTGGGGTGACTTCGATCTGAGTTGGTTTGGGGTACTTTAATTTCAAGAGTGAATTCGATGAGTTGGTGGTCTGATCAGGGAACTGGGGTTATCTTGGGAGGAATGCTAGAGAGTAATTGAATTTCATGAGGTCTAGGAGGTTTCCTTTTTTATGTGTAGGGTTTGTTATGATTTGTCTAAAGTTTAACGCTTCCATTGCACTAGTGAAAGTGCATGCTCTTATGCTTTGCACTGAAGGGAGATTGAAATCTCCAAGTAGGATAACCTATTTTTTGGGGATATGTTAACAATATCGTCAATAATGTTAGCTAGGCTGTCAGGGTTGGAGTTGGTAGTCTGTATAATAGGTATAGCGCAAGGTTTCCACTGTTGATTATTAGCCAGTCAATGTCAAATGTACCAGAGTTGAGAAGTTGTGGTTCTAATGAGACTTTTATTATCATCAGAACGCTTCCCCCCACGTTCAGTTGTTCTGGGGGTATGGAATATTTTATAACTGGGGGGACATAGTTGGTTTAGTAGAATGCTGTCTAGTTCATGAAGCCATGTTTCAGTTACAAATATTATGTCAGGGTTGACTGAATTTATGTAGTCTACAATGACTGGTATCTAATTTTTTATGGACCTTGCATTTATGTATGCACATTTAAGTGATGAGGTTTTGTTGGGGCAAGACTGTCATGTGGAAGGTTAGTGGAATGGGGTTGATGTAGATTAGTCTCTGCATGTGTGTGTCATGGGGGTGCTTTGTGGTATGGTTTGTGTGTGTTAATATGAGAACATATAATTGGAATAATACCAGTTTGTGTGAGAGCATTGAATTACTTGATAGGCAGGTAAGGATAATTGTAACAATCAGTGTTGCTAGTAGTTGAGGATACATTTTTGTAAGAAGGTGAGTTTTAAGTTTAAATAATGAGATAGGGGGAGAGATTTGATCCAGCTGTGTGATTAAGAATGAAGTAAGCAAGAAAAAATGGTCAGATACAGTGGCAAGGTACAATATATCAATACAATTCAGTTGAAAGGTACTAGTGTAACAATGCAAATCAGTAGGCAAGATACTTTAAAACAATGCATAGCAGTTAATTAAATAGAGCAGACAGTGTATCTAGTGAAAGTGGGTATAGAGTGCCCCGGAGCGGGCTGGTAACATGCACAAAGTATGTTAACCTCACAGTCACATATCTTGTATGGAGCAGCTGAGAATTCTTCCAGATGCTTAATTTCCACACCTAAGGGCCCTCTGGCGAGGCCCTCAGGCACGCGTTCGCAAGGGACTGGCGAGCCCTCGGTACACTGGCTTTTGTAGCAGATCTGTTATGCAGCCGGTCTTGTAGTTTTCGTGGGTGGAGCTTTACAGACAACGTGCAGAGAAGCAGGAGCAGGAAAGGCACAGATTAAAGAACAAAGTCTCACCTCCCCCGATGTTGGAGATCGCTGGAATGCACACAGATGGAACAGGAGGCAGCAGCAGGAGGAGGGGAGCGTACCTTGCTTCTTTTCCCTCTGGGTTTTAGTAGAGATCACAGCCCCAGGATGGTGGAAATCACCCCTCAGCTGTCTTTTTTCCAAGTTGAAGAGCACTAACCTTTTAAGCCTTTCCTCATAGAGGTTTCCTTCCATCCCCTGTAACATTCTGGTGGCTCTTCTCTGTACCTTTTCAAATTCTGCTATATCCTTTTTAAGATATGGTGGTCAGAGCTGCACATAATATTCAAGATGCACTCGCATCATGGAGCAATACAGTAGCATTATAATATCCTTTGTTTTATTCTCCAAGTTCTTCTTTATGATTCCTAGCATTCTATTTGATTTCTTGGCCATGACAGCTCACTGGGCAGAAGTTTGTAACATATTATCCATGATGATACCTTGATACTTTTCCTGGGTGGTGATTCCTAATGTGGAACCTTGTATCGTGTAACTGTAATTTGGGTTGTCCTTCCCTAGGGGCATACATATCTTTGCACTTGTCCTCATTAAATTTCATCTGCCATTTGTATGCCTAGTCTCTCAATTTTTCAAGGTCCTCTTGTAATTTTTTACAATCCTCTTTTGTTTTAACAACATTGAATAATTTTGTGTCATCTGCAAATTTGATCACCTTACTTGTTGTTCCCATTTCCAGGTCTCTGGAAATGGTAGAATGTTCCAGACAGGCTGTCCAAATTCCTCTGCCACAAAAATTGTTGATTCAAAAAACCCTCAAAAATAGCAGTGAATGAACTAATCAGCAACAAATAGAAAACTGCTATAAAGCTACTAGTATGTTGATTAATATATCTGTGCACACACTAAGAGCCTGGTTCAGATAGGGGCACATCCGGGCCATCTGGATGGCCCCAAGCAAGACGGTCCCATTTGGACCCAATTTTGGACCATGGGAACAAAACGTTCCTGCGGTAGCTAGAATCTGGCCTTGAGATGGCCCGATGTGCCCCTGCCGCCCTTGGAGGTGTCCTCCCCGCAGGCGCCCCCGACTCCTGCATCCTTGGCCCCTCGACCCAAGGGGGGGATCCTCAGGCCTGATCACTGGGTTTTTGTTGCTTATTCCTCCTTTGAGGTGGAATAAGCAGTGCGTTCCCATGGGCCCGGCTGGACGTACAGGGGCCATGACCTGAATCGGCTCTGTACATCCTTCTGGGTTAGCCCACCCCCGCTCTGCCCCCTGCCGGTTCTCCCCATCCTGATGCTTAGGACGTACGGGGAGAGCCAGAGGGGGAATTGGACCCAGATGAAGCCCTAAGGCTATCCTATATAAAAGAAATGGTTGACCTCAGTGTCTCTCTTACTGGGACTACATAGAGATGGTTTGTCATCCAACTTATGCCAGATCAGTGCCCCAAAGTTAATATCACATGTCATACTGTTGCTTAGTATTCTAGCAAAAGCATTTAATAAACTTTCTTTTTTAAAAATTCAGAAAGATAACTTATCTTCTTTAAATGTCACTAAAATCACATGATGATGCATCCAAGCTGGGTTGGGAAGTTCATCTCGAAGGGTTACACACTTAAGGAACTTGGTCCCTCCATGAGAGTCTCCATCAGTTCAACTTCTTGGAATTAAGAGCTGCTGTAAAGTGAATGCTCTAATGGCATTCAAAGGTTGGCTACCTAATCAAATTGTACTAATTCAGACTGGCAATCAAGTGGCCATGTTTTACATCATCAATCAGGGAGGAATGGGGTCATACTCCTGTTTTGGAAAAGAGGATGTGGAATTTTGCCAGCTCTCACAGGATGGAGTTGAGAGCCTCTTACTTACCATGTGAGCAGAACAGACTGAGTCAAATCCTCCAACCTCATGAATGGACCCTGGACAGGGATGTAGCGAAACACATCTTTCGGAAGGGGGGCACTCCCTGGATAGACTTTTTCACAACTCCTCAGAATGTCCAGGTGGATCAGTTCTGCCCCAGTGTGGGCTTATGCAGCAAACTAGCCTTGGATGCTTTCCTACTCGAATGGGGGGGGGGGGGGGGGGAAGGTTTTATGTATGTTTATCTTCCAATTCCTCTCATTGCCAAGATCCTCCTGAAGCTCAAAACAGACAAGAGTATGTTAATTCTCATCTCTCCTTATTGGCTCAGGCAGCCGTTTTTCCCTCTTCTTCTGGAACTTTCCATTTGGGAATGAATTTGGCATAGACAAGCTCCAGATCTGATATTGCAGGAGGACAGAGCGATATTGCACCCAAACATCAAGTTCATAGCCCTCACAGCTTGGAAGTTGAGAGGCTAATGTTGTGTGCACTCATTCTCTGGCCGGTGTCACCAGTATCTGTTTTGGTCTCCAGGAGGGCCTCATTAAGAAAGTCCTATTCATGCAAATGGAAGGAGTTTGCTGTTTGGTGTGAAGAATGCTACTTAGATCCTTTCTCCTCTCCCACATACACTGAGTATCTTCTACACCTCGAACTTGTCATCGAGAGTCAAAGATAAAGCCATTTCTGCCTAGCCCTTAGCTGTTCGCTTCATATGGGGCTTACTACTGTTAGCTGAATACCTGTGGGTGCTGTCATTGCACGCTTTAATGCTAACTCATTGAGGAATGTTCTGTGGTTGCACCCATCGATAACCAGGCATTAGTGATATTGAGCCGCTGCATGATTACCGACACATGGCAAAAGTAGGGCACAATAATGGCTGGCCTGACTTTTGCTGCAGAAGCCAACTGGGCAGCGACTGAATATTGTTACTGCCCGGTTAGCTTCCCAGCTATCCGACCAACCCTGGATATTCAATGCCAGGGTTCGGATGTGGACCCAGCATTTTATATCTGGGTTTAGAATTCAATTGTAGTGGCTAGCCGTATTAGATTGGCTAGCTGCTACCCCTGAATATTCCCCCCCCCCCTAGTGTGCATATAATGTGCAGTTGAAGAACAGATATGTGAAATGAACGTGAAAAACTTGCCCAAAAACTGGAAACAATTCTCCCTGTAAAGAATGCAAGATCTCCCTACTTCTAGATGACACCGCAGCCTGAGTATCTCAATCAACATCTGGCAAATTGAAATCCTCACAGTACAAGACTCCAGACTCTCCCAGACCCAAGAAAGCCTATCAGGCGAGGAACAATGTCACGGTCTTGCTCACAAGTTTTCGTTGATTACCAGGATATTGTTCATCATGAGTATGCTCCAAAAAGCCAAATAGAACAACCCAAATAGAACAACCCAAACTATGGTTACACGATGCAAGGTTCCACATTAGGAACCACCACCCAGGAAAAAGATTTAGGCGTCATTGTGGATACCATGTTAAAACCCTCGGCCCAGTGTGCAGCGGCGGCCAAGAGAGCAAATAGAATGCTAGGTATGATAAGGAAAGGAATGGAAAATAAAACAAAAGATATTATAATGCCTCTATATCGTTCCATGGTGAGACCGCACCTTGAATATTGTGTGCAATTCTGGTCGCCGTATCTTAAAAAGGATATAGCGATTTTAGAAAAGGTACAGAGAAGAGCCACCAAAATGGTAAAGGGGATGGAAGGATACTCCTATGAAGAAAGGCTAAAAAGGTTAGGGCTCTTTAACCTGGAAAAGAGACGGCTGAGGGGAGATATGATAGAAGTCTATAAATTAATGAACGGAGTGGAACGGGTAAACGTAGATCGATTGTTTACCTTATCAGAATATAGAAAGACTAGGGGACATGCAATGAAGCTACAGGGTAAACTACTTAAGACTAATAAAAGAAAATATTTTTTCACTCAACGTGTAATCAAACTCTGGAATTTGTTACCGGAGGATGTAGTAAAGGCTGTTAGTGTAGCTGGGTTTAAAAAAGGTTTGGACAAGTTCCTGGAGGAAAGGTCCATAAACCATTATTAAGAAGTGACCGAAGATATCAATGCTTGACCCAGTACAAGCATTGTGGAACTTGTCTCTTGGGGAAACTGCTAGGTACATATGACATAGATTGGCCACTGTTGGAAACAGAATACTGGGCTTGATGGACCTTGGTCTGACCCAGTATGGCATATCTTATGTTCTTATGTTCTTAATCATAAGGAGTATTATGTCCAAGTTCTGACTTGTTTGAGAGATGCAGTTCGTCATAAGAGGCCAGAGTTGCACAGGAATGGTGAATGGTTGCTTCATCATGATAACGCCCCATCTCACTCATCACATCTTGTCTGGCAGTTCTTGGCCAAACACCAAATCAAGCAAGTCTGTTAGCCTCCATACTTGCCTGACCCCGCACCCTGTGACTTTTTCTTGTTTCCCAAACTGAAATTACCACTGGAAGGAAGATATGATGACTTGGAGACCATTAAGCAAACGTCACACAGCATCTTTACAGCATAACGAAAGAGGCGCTTCAAAATTGTTTGCAGCAGTGTCAGGAATGCTGGTGGAAGTGTGTTTTATCGGAAGGGGACTACTTTGAAGGAGACTGAGTGCAATAGCTGTCAGTATTATACTTCTTGTGTTATTATACAAGTCTCAATCCTTTTTGATCATACCTTGTATTTAACTGCTGTTGTCTTCCTTTCATTGACCTTTTCACTACACAGTTCTTTTTCTCCAGAAGTCCTCAAAGGAAAAAGATCTTATCAGCTAACCATCTAGTCTGTGCTCCCTCCATTCCTCTTCCTATCCAAAGTCATCCGAGCAGAAAACCAGTCAATAGTCCTGGGCAACCAACCCATCCTACTGACTCAGCAGAGGAGTCAATTCCAACATATGAATCTCAAATTCCAGTCTCTCTCAGCATGGTTATTGAAAGGCAAATAGCCTCTACCACATCCTCTGGGAGGTTTTTCCTTTGGGTTTTCCTTTCAATTTTCACACTTTTTTCCAGTTCTTTTCATACATTTGTTTTAATAGAAAATATTTGATGCATGTTAGAACTTTTTAATGTGTGCTAATTGAGAATATGTGCTGATTTGTAGGCTAACATCTGTGAAATTTATGTCACATGCCCTAACAATTTGAGTGAATCC
The DNA here is from genome assembly GCA_033557465.1 of Ichthyophis bannanicus. Lineage (NCBI taxonomy): Eukaryota > Metazoa > Chordata > Amphibia > Gymnophiona > Ichthyophiidae > Ichthyophis > Ichthyophis bannanicus. Next base: position 650,359,667 of record CM066032.1, read on the forward strand.
TAACAAATACATATCCCTATTTATAGAGTTTACAAAATTTCCAGTGGATAGGCTGAGCTAACATTTGATGCCTATTTGTATTCAAGTCTTCTAACATCAGCATGTCACATCTGATGATAAACTGGTACTATTTTCCAGTCTCTTTTACAAAATCTGAATTTTTGTGGCTTTCTTTTTGTATGCTGGCTGAGATCCATCTGGTTCATGGTTCACTGTCCTGTACTTCAGTTATCAATCATGTGTAAGGTTTTAACCAACTTAAGGTTGGTGAAGTAACTTTGTTTCCCCACAATATTTATGCTTTAGCCAGTTGTTCTATGTTTTTTTACTGCTTTGATTCCCTTTTTTCTCCTCATTTTGTAAATTCTGCTGGAGTTTTTCTCCGCATGTTCTCACTTATTCCTTCTATTTATTAGGACACCTGTCCAAGTTTTAGGATGGAGACAGATTGTGGAAATTTACTTTTGTCCTTCAACACTTTTTGCATATTTGGATCTGCTGGTGATAAATATGCCTGAAGACATAGGATAGTTGCTCAGTTGGGATAATTTTAAAACAGGATACTTAGGTTAAGTGAGCAGGCTTGGCGCTAGACACAGGCACCTATGTGACTTTACAAGATAATAGCACAAATCTAGCAGCAGTAATGCCTGCAGTCAAGGCACATACATTATGCCTGATCGAGAGCGGCTGTAAATTCAGCGCTTACTTTGCATGCATGAATGCATACTTTATAAAATATGTGCATAAATCGTGATTTTGCTTATGCTGTGCCCAAACTCTGCTCCTGTGCATGCCTACTGTATATGTACATGCTGGCTTGCACCCCATATATTTTTAACTGTGACCTAATTTTACAAGTGCCCATATATGCACATAAAATGCTGTTTTATATGTGAAAACGATTTACAAAATTACTCTAAGGGTAATTTTATAACAGGGCACCTAGTGGGTCAAGCATTCCACATGTTCTCGGAGAATGCCACAGCTGTGGCATACATCAACAAGCAAGGCGAGCCTTGCGGTGCTGGAGTGATTCTCGAGGTGGTGGAGCTGTATCATTGGACAAAAGAGCATTTGATTGCCTTCTCCAAAGCCTACATAGCAAGTATTGACAACGTGCAGGCTGATTTCTTAAGTCTGAACTCTATGGATCCTAACGAGTGAAAGTTAAGCCCTCATGCATTTGACCTCTTAGTGCGGAGGTGGGGCCTTCCAGTATTTGACTTGATGGCCATTTAGGAGATTTCCAAAGTAGAAGTGGGTAATGGGTCTAGATTCCCTGCTTTAAAAATGGCCCCAAGAATGGCTTTGGGATCTCTTCCACCCCCATGGCCATTGGTATGCTGTCTGCTGTGCAGAATTTGGTTTCATCCAGGCTTGGTGATTCTAGTGGCTCTGGACTGGCCATGTAGACCATGGTACATAGATCTTTTTATCCTGTTGTACTCTCTTTTGCTCTCTCAAGAGAGGGGCCTCTTGTGGCAGGGGCCCCTGGTGATAAGGATTCTGTTTTCTTCTCACTTATGGCATGGCCCTTTAGTGGTGTAAGCTGTTCAGGCAAGGCTACTATGGAACAGTAGTGGACAACCTGCTTATGGCTGGAGGGGTCTCTATTGCCTTAGCCTATGTGAGAGTTTGAAGGGTTTTTGAGAGGTAGTTTCTTCTGAAGCCTTAGAGGCCAGGAAAGTGGACATTCTTGTCGTGTTGTTGTTCTTACAGCCCAATTTGGACTGGGGGTTGGCCTTGAACTCAAAGTTCAGGTTGCAGCCCTGGAGTGCTACAGGTGTTGTGTTCAAGTCATGTCTTTTTCAGCACACCCTGACATCTCCTGCTTCCTCAAAGGAAGAGAGTGAAGCAGATCTGCCAGCCAGTGCACTTGATCTTTCCTCAGTGGAGTCTCTCTGGTGTTGAAGGCGCTGAAAGGGCCTCCCTTTGAGCTCATTTGTAAGGCCTGTATCAGAGCTGCGGGCCTTTTTCAGTAGGGAGCATTCTTGATCATCTTGACTGCTACGGCCTCCTTACAGACTGTTCCGTCCTTTTTCCCAAAGGTGCTGTCTCCCTTTCACCTTAATCAAACTTTCATCCTAATCTCCTTCACAGAGGACCTTCAGGAGGACTCATCTCTGCTTCTGGTGGACATCAGGAGTGGATTAGTCAGATACTTGGAGATTACTAATTCCTTGTGTTGATCAGGCCATCTCTTCAGGGATCTAAGGAAAGATTATTGGAAGCTAAGTCCTCGATTGCCCATGGGATTGAGACTATTGGCTCAGCATACCTTTTGTCTGAAAGGTGCATGCTGGAGGAAGTTAGAGCTCACTCCACTAGGGCATAGGCTGCCTCCTGGGTGGAGCCCACCTTGGTATTTCTGGAGGACATCTGTAAGGTGGCTACCAGGTCGTTGCTGTGAAGCCCTACATGTTACATGTGGGATCAGGAGCAGGTAGTACCTTTGGCATGGCAGTTCTGTTCAGAGCATCATCTTCATCCCTGCCAGAGTCCTGACTGCTTAAGTATATCCTGCTCATCTGGAGTGGTCTAGCAGAAGAAGAAAGGAGAATTTTTACATACCCGAAATTTTATTTCCTTGAATCCTGCTAAACTGATCCAGAACCTGCCCTGGAACACTTTACTACAGGTTTGGGAGTTCTGCTTTCACTTGATTGCATGGTCAGGTACAGGGCCTGACGTAGAGTCAGTTATGGTAAGCAAACCAAATACATATTCATATCGATTGTCCCAAATTATGGTTGTTGAATAATAACATTTTATAGTTTCTGAATTTTTCAGTCTTGCTTACTGCTTGGGACGTGTCATACTGGCTTCTCACAGTGCTGCACCAGTGATGACATTACTGAAAGTTACTCAGGCATGCCTCCACCTGTTGGCTAGGGAGCATAATCCATTGTCTGGACTGATCTAGCAGGATTCAAGGAAAGAAAATTCAGGTGTGTAAAATTTATCCTTACAAAGCACAGCAACCCCCAACGCATATCACATGGAAGCATGGCATCTTCCTAGGGTGGTAGAATCTGTGGACGGTAGCATGGCATCAATGTGACCAGCAGTGCAGCACTTAAGCTGCTGTTAGTGCAGTGGCAGGCCCTTGATTACCAGCATGTGCTCAAGGCCTACCACGTTCTGTCCCCTCCAACAGGAAGTTTGTATTGGCGAGGGCAGGACTTGGCAGGCCTGAAGAAAGCCACAGTATGGTGGCTGAAATGATGGTTTGAGTACCTTTTGTCTGAAAGGTGCATGCTGAAGGAAGTCAGAGCTCACTCTACCAGGACATAGGCTGCCTCCTGGTGGAACTCACCTTGGTATCTCTGGGGGAATTCAAGCTCACTCTCTGGGATGGTAAATCTCAAGGTTTGGGATGGTTCACCCTTGGTATCACCGCATATGCTATGTTGTTAAAGCACTTTTCAATATTAGTTTCAATCTCTTTATTGATTTCTCAGTGATTTGTGCTGAATTGTTTGCATATACTTTCCTACTCAAGTTCCTTTGCTACAACCTTTAGCCAGAAGGAAGTTTTAAATTGCCTTAGCACATCATTGGCATCATTTGAGAAGCTCTTCAGTATTTGGGGTTGCTCCCATAAATCTGATCATAGGAACTATATAGCTGCAGGTCCTCTACAAATAGTAGGTATGATATTATCTCTTTGTAACTACCCAGCTTGCACAGTCACACAGACATTCAAAACTCACTCAGAATCCTTTCCTGAGGAGATGGATTGTTGTGTTTAGCCCTCCTAGTCAGGGACACTTTTATATATGGACAAAAGGGGCAGCTGCCCCAGGTTCCTGTACAACGGGGGCCCTGCTGCCCATAGGTAAAACTGACCCTGAGGTCATTCCCAGCGCCACCCTGCTCCTGCCCCCGCACCCTTCTGCTGCCCCCGCACCCTTCTGCTGCCCCAGCACCCTTTTCCAGCCCCCGCGCCCTTCTCCTGCCTCCGCGTCCTTCTCCTGCCCCCGCACCCTTCTCCTGCCCCGTGCCCTTTTCCAGCCCCCGCGCCCTTCTCCTGCCCCGTGCCCTTCTCCTGCCCCGTGCCCTTCTCCTGCCCCGTGCCCTTTTCCAGCCCCCGCGCCCTTCTCCTGTCCCCGCACCCTTCTCCTGCCCCCGCACCCTGCTCCTGCTCCTGCGCCCTTCTCCTGCCCCCGCGCCCTTCTCCTGCCCCCGCGCCCTTCTCCTGCCCCGCGCCCTTTTCCAGCCCCGTGCCCTTCTCCTGCCCCCGCACCCTTCTCCTGCCCCCGAATCCTTTTCCAGCCCTGCGCCCTTTGCTGCCACTGCCGCACCTCTCGGGATGTGCAGTGGCAGCAATACATTTAAAAAGGAACCACGGGGCTGGAGTTACTGTCTCTTCTAGAGCTGTGGTGCCATTCACAATTCTACCCCTTTCCGATTCATTTAGCAGGAAGTGGAATTGGAGAGGCAGAAACAGGAATTGCACCGCAATGGACTCTTCAGGAATTATCACCAATTAACAGAAAGGTGGGAGCGGTGCTCTTTCTGTGAGTTCTCTCACTTTACATGTGATCCTAGCTAAGACTGCTCTTATAAAGTCTCTTAGTAATCTTGTTCATAGTGCCTTTCTACAAAACCTGGTGCAATTCTCCAGTTTTTTTTACAGGTTTCCTTTCTCTTGAATCGTGACAGATAGCCTTAATGGAAAGATGTTGTTCTATTCATCTTTGCCACTGGTCCCTCTGATGGAGAGTAAGAGAGAGAGACTCCTTTTTCTCTCTTTCTGTAGTTTTAAATAACTCTCAACTTCAAGAGGCTGATCCCTGCCATCTGCTGGCAAAATTCAGTCGCAGCCATTTCCTCTCTAGTTGCATATCATATCTATTGATTAGGGAGTAATAACAGTCCATTGGTCCAGATCTGGGCCTCCAGGAGAATCCCTTAGTACAAGAAACTAGCAACAGTGTCTTAAGTGCCAATAAAACATTTCTTTCTCCCAGACAGAAAATCAAAATACCTGGCTTTCTGGCTGAAGGTTAGCTTACACCTGTTCTGTATAAAGATTCTGCTTAGGCCGGTCCTTCCTGACCCTTTCTTGTCTGGGCCTTCTCTTCTTGCTCTGGGTAGGAGCCTTTTATGTTCCCCTGAGGCCTTGCCCGTCAGTCCTGATTCTCTGCTATTTCTCTTTAAGATGGACCAGTTTTTAAGAAGGGCTGGAGAGTACTTAAGAACATAAGATATGCATACTGGGTCAGAGCAAGGTCCATCAAGCCCAGTATCCTGTTTCCAACAGTGGCCAACCTAGGTCATAAGTACCTAGCAGTTTCCCCAAAAGACACAGGTTCCACAATGCTTGTATTGGATCAAGCAGTGATATCCCGTCTCCCTTTTAATAATGGTTTATGGACCTTTCCTCCAGTATGTTTACTCCTTTACACAGTCTCTCCTTCAGCTCGACCTTTTCAGGATGAATGCCTTCTTTTGCCAGGATAACCTCTCTCGGAAGGAAATCAGCCTTTCTGTGTTCCTTGTCTGTTTTGTGCTGTATTTCATCCTTCTCAGGTTGAGCAAAGGAGTAGCCTAATGGTTAAATCAGTGGGCTGAAAACTAGGGAAGACAGGTTAAAATCCTATTGGCAGGATCTTAGGGAAAGTCACCTAACCCTCCATTTCTTCAGATACAAACTTAGATTGCAAGCCCTCTAGGGACAGGAAAATATCTACTGTACCTGAATGTAACTCACCTTGAGCTACTCCTTAAAAGGTATGAGCTAAATCCAAAACCCATTCCCTTCCCCTCTCCTCTATGGAACCACCTCCTGGGAAAGGGAATCAACGTTTTTATGCTCCATGCCTTTCCTGTGCTGTATTTTGTATGTGAAGAGCTGTAGACTAAGGAACCAATGCATAATTCTGGCACTGGTTTCCTTCTTCCAGGCAATCCATGTAGATGGCTGGTGGTCCGTTATCAATGTGATCCTGCACCCCAGCAGGTGATACTGAAACGTTTCTAGTGCCCACTTTATCGCCAGGGGCTTTTTCTTCATTACAACATAATTCCTCTCCTGTAGTATAGTTTCTGACTAATGAGAGCTATGGGGTGTCCCTGGCTATTTTTCCTTGGATCAGAACTGCTTCAGTGCCTACTTCTCAGGTGTCTGCAAGACAAAGGCCTGATTAAGGTCAGGGCTGCTCAGATCCAGTTCTGAGCATGGGGTCAAAGGTCAGGGCTCATCAGATCCAGTTCTGAGCATGGGGTCATCTTTAATCCTCTGAAGGCTTCTTCCAACTCCCAAGACTGCCACCTTCTGTAGGAGGTGAGTTAACGGCTTTGTCTTCTCTCTAAAATTTGGCATGATATGATGTTAATAGCCAATGAGCCCTAAAAAGACACTCGCCTGTTTCTTCAACTGGGGAATGAGCCTCCCATTCAGTGGATTCTATCTTCCATATCTGAAGATGAACTTGCCCCTTCCCTATGGAGTACTCTAGGTATTGAACTTTGTGTCCTCCCAGGAAGCATTTCATGAGATTTGTAGTTAGGCCTGCCTTTTGCAAGCTTGCAAGGACAGCTTGAAATTGATTTACATAAGTCTCCCAGTCCATACTATAAATTACAGGGCCATCTAGGTAAGTTGCTGCAGAGTTGCTATGGGATCATTATAGATAGTCTACTAGATGAAGGCTCCATGAAATGCAAATGACAGGACAGTAAACTGGAATAGCTCCTCAGAAGTAGAGAAGACTATAGTTTCCTTGGCTCTAGGAACACATGGCATCTGCCATTAATCTTAGTTAAGTCCAGCATAGAGAGAAATTGGGCTGCCCCCAGTTTCTCAGTAAGTTCATCACCTTGGGCATTAGTCAAGCTTCAGGCTTTGATACTTTATTAACTTTTCTGGAATCAGAGATGAAGCAGCTACTTCTATATGACTTGGGAAAGAGTATGATGGGTTACTACTGGGCTCATCTGTCACTCGTAGTTTAAGAATTTCTCTCACTTCTGAGGAAATGGCCTACCAAACTGCTTCTGGAATTTGATACAGTTATTGTTGAACAACTATACCAGGGTCTGTGACATTAGAACATAAGATATGCCATACTGGGTCAGACCAAGGTCTATCAAGCCCAGTATCCTGTTTCCAACAGTGGCCAATCTAGGTCATAAGTACCTAGCATTTTCCCCAGAATCATGCAAGTTACTGTAAATGAGTCCTTCACAGAATATTGAGCATTCTGTTTTATCAGTTATTCTAATCAGCTTTGTGTGTATCCAATAACCAGTCTCTGAATGAGACATATAGTGGTTTAGGGTTCAATAGCACATACAATCCAGTCTTCCCCCTGGACTTGAGGAGAGGTTGTAGCAACCCACTTTTTCAAGAGACTAACAAGGAAGATTTGGGCCACCTGTTTGTACAGTTGGACGGTCTTGTAATTAATCATTCTCTCTGTGATATGATATGGGCTTTGCTACTAACAGTAGCTTGCTATTCAATGATGGTAGTATCACTAAAGCTTGGTCACCTGGTTTATAAACTTCTGGACCATAGACTGATTATATTCTCAGGCGTGAGTGCCCTGGACCTTTCCAAATACAGCATGGTGGTCTCTCTGGCTTTCTTTTGCCAAACTTGCATCTGAAACACATAACCTACCATGTTTTGCCTGGGTTTTGCTTCTCCTTCCACATCTCACAAATTAAATCCAAGATTCATCTGGGTCTTTTCTCATAAAGCAACTCAAACTGGTAAATTTCATTGAACTCTGGGGAACCACTTGGAGTGCAAATAGTACATATGGCCATACAGAATCCCAGTTCTTGCCATCCTTGGCAAAAAATTTCTCATCATTTGTTTGAAGGGTTGTCAAAGTGTTCAACAAGCCTATCTTTCTGGGGATGATACATGACAGTACGAAGTGTATTAACCTTTAACAGTGAGTAAACTTGCCTTGCTTCATTACAGGTGACACAGATGGTGTTCACTGGTCATCCTATACTTCCTTAGGCAAGTCCACTGGTGATAAGACATTGCAGAACAACTGTCACTGTTGCTGTCTTCAGATTGTAAAATGGTATTGCTTTCTGATATCGTGTAGCATAATCAAAGATGACAAGAATGCACCGGTTGCCTTGAGTGGTCCTCTCAAATCCATGGCAACTCAAAGTTGGGTCACTATTAGATGCACATCCATAGCTTCAATCTCCAGGAACAAGCAGGAATGCAGTCTTCACATATGGGTGAACGTCATCAATAGAGCCTGTGCGGGAACGCTCCCCTTCGTCCAATAGGAACATTTCTGGCATCATTCCACTGTGCCTGCATGCCTGCCTTCCCACCTTCCCAACTCCTGTCCTCAGTTCTTTGTTTTCCACAGAGCCAGCAAGACGTATCATCCTGTCACTGTTGAAAAACATCTCTTTTTTGTGGAACATCATGCTTCTGCCTTCCCAACGACGCCGGTTCTATCAAAGCCGTCATCGGTCCTGATAATTTTTTCTTTTTTGTTTTACAAATTTTTCTATTTCGTGGTTTTCACTGCTAAACTAGGCCTCCATAGCCTTATCTTCACTGATAAACTAGGCCTCCATAGCCTTATCTTCAATCCCAAAGACAACCTTTTGAGGCATGGAAAAGCCAACTAGTGACTTTAAAAAACGTACCAAGTGTGCTGGTGCCATATCAGTCACTGATAAACACGACTGGTGTCAAAAATGTGTGGGCCCTGAACATGAACCCAGTTCTTGTACTTTGTACCTGCAAGTGACAAAGAGAGGCCTAAAGAACTGAGCCAGACAGTGTGGATTGTTGTTCACCTCGGACTTGCTTTCAGTGGCTTCCACTTCATCGAAGGCATCGTCTTCCTCTCATGGGTTTCAGATTTTTTTCAAAGTCAAAACATAAAAGTAATCAAAGTCTCTGGCAGCTCCCAAGTCATCATCATCAAAGACAGATACAAAGACCAGAGATATTTATTTATCTAGGCTTATATACTGCTTTTCTACCATCAAAGTGGTGTAAATTCAGGCACTGTATGTATATTTGTCCCTTGTCCCCAAAGGGCTCATAATCTGTTTTTGTACCTGAGGCAATGGAGAGTTAAGTGGCTTGCCCAAGGCCACAAGGAGCATCTATGGGACTAGAAACCCCAGTCCTTCCAGCCCAAGGTTGCTGTCCTCTTGCGGGGTTCAAATCCCTGGCCTTCTGGCCCAAGGTTACTTGCCCCAACCAATAGGCCACTCCTCCCTTATGTCTTAGCATAAGCATTGCGACTTCCCTTGGGGTGCTTACAATGCAGACCGGCCAGCCAAACAACCCCGGCAGGAGGATCGGTCCTCCAAAGCACAAGAGGGGCTCTGGGATGCTCCTGAGGCATTGACCTCCGGAGAGCTACTGGTTTCATTTTCTGGGACTGTGGCTCAGCCCCGTGGGTGATTCCACCCAGACATCAGCCATCTCCCTAGACCAGCACATGCTGACTCTTGAAAGGAGTTTGGTGGCAGCCTCGGTACCGATAACATCGAGAGCTCCAGGTGTGCAGGGTTCGGCACCAAGCCAGCAGAGAGGTGTATTGGCACTGATGCTGGCCCTTGAACCGGCATCTTCTGAGCCCCTGAGACCGAAACCTTCGTTGGATCCGACCAATTGATTTATTTATTTAAGGTTTTTAATATACCTTCTTTCTACAATTCAAGATGGTTTACATGGAAGCCAACAATAACAGTGTAGATACAGCTGTTTTACATAGAACAATCAACTTAGGGAGAAATTATCTAAGGTCAAACATAAAATAACAGTCAGTTATAATGCCAGATGAGGCAACTATGTACATTTGATGGAGAAGGGGAGGAGGAGAAGAATAGGGGGGGGGGGAGCAAGGGGAAGGGGGATATTGAATGTAGAGTAGAATGTTAGCTAGATCTAGGAGGTATTGGTTGGGTGGAGCTTTGGGGGTGGTCCCAATATCCAACAGACTCAAACTGCTATGACTCTCTGTTCCTATATTTCTGAGCATTGGTATTGGCATTGACCTTTGACATCCATGAAGCATTGAGATCAAACCCAAGACCGCTGATACTTTGACTTCTTACCAGATTCTGATTCCACTTCGTCAGAATCTGTCAAGGGATCGCTTGATTCCTGAGAACTTCCAAACATCCCTTTGGATCCTTCACCACCTCTGGAACAGCATCAGTCTCCACCAGAAGATATGTCCTTTCAGGACTTCATATGTGACATGGCAGCAGGGCTCACCATCACAGTAACCTCATCTCGGAAAAGGAACTGAGGGCAGAGGAATTAGAGCTAGTCCAAAACCCTCCCAGGCCTAAGGAGGCAGCTACATTACTGGTGCATTGGTTCCTGCAGGATCTTATGCTCTGAATGTGGGAGGTTCTGCTCAGAGTTCCGCCTGTCAGCAAGAGGCTCGATACCATGTACCAAATACTAGAGTACCCAGGCTTCCAAAAACCTCAGCTCCCCCACCACTCAATGGTGGTAGAAGCAGTGATGCACCAAATAATGAGCTCTAAGAATCATTCATCCATGCCACCTAGCAGAGACTTGAGGACACTTGATGCCTTTGGGCATCGGTGTTTCCAAGCATGCATGTTGGTCTTCGGAATAAAATCTTACATGCTCTAAATAGGCATGTTTCTGAAGGATGTCACCAGGGATCTGCAGACTTTCACTCCCTCTGTCCTGGGATAAGTGAAGTGTGTTCCAGATACTCATCAAACCGGGCCAGAACACGTCTACGTTTTCTTACCAGGGCCTGTTTTGATGCCTTCAAATCAACAAGCAGGGCTTCAGCAGTTTGCATTGGAGCTCGCAGAATGGCCTGGTTACAGGCATCAGATCTTGAGCAATGGTCCAGGATAGACTGGCCAATATCCCATGTATTGGAGAAAACATTTTTGGCAAGGATTGGAGGAAAAAAGCAGAAGAGATTGAGACAGATGATCTCACCCAAAAATGCCTTTCCAGGAAAACAGCATATCCATTCAAGAGTAAGTCTCTTCCTTAGAAATCTTTCTAAAAAGAAGAGATAATATCCTTCTTACCTGCCTTCTGCTGCCTATCAGCCTCAACATCCTCAGCAGAGACAGCAGGGCCCTCGCCAAAACAAGTCCAAGACCTCTAAGCCTCAACCAGCTATACAGCAACAACCTGCACCTGTTTTTTGACTCCTTCCTAGAGAGCATTGCCCACCTGCCCTGGAGGTTCCGCAGCCCCTCTACATAGCAGGCAGACTTTCACTATGCCCACAGGTGGAACCTCATAATAACAGAGAAGTGGACACTCCAGATTGTCCAAAGGGGTTATCAGCTTTACTTCGAAACCTTATCCCCCACCATCTTCACAGGGGATTATCCCACCCAACACCTTCAAAGCATTCTCTTAAAAGAAGAGGTGATCACCCTATTGTTCCCGGTTGCCATAGAAAGAGTTCCTCCTCTTCAAAAAGGGGTGGGCTTCTACTTTCCATATTTTCTCATTCCAAAGAAAACAGGAGGATTCAAAACCATCTTGGATCTCAGAGCCCTAACCAGGTTTATGGTCTGAGAAAAAGTCAAAATGATTTCTCTAGGAACTCTTCTACCATACCTCCAGAGACACAATTGCCTATGTTCTCTAGACCTAAAAGAGGCATACACTGATTTACTGATCCATCCCTTGCACAGACAGTATCTGCGCTTCATGATTCAAGGAAACCATTATCAATACTGGGTTCTCCCCTTCGGTCTAGCCTCTGCCTCAAGAGTTTTCACAAAATGCATAGCAGTAGTCACTGCCTACCTATGCACCTTAGGTGTGTTTGTCTTCCCTTACTTAGACGAGTGGCTGATCAGGGGAGAATCCCCAACACCTGGGATTTGTCATAAACTTTCCAAAGTCTCACCTCGCTCCAACCCAACAACTGGAGTTCATCGGAGCACTCTTAGACGCTCAACTGGCCTGAGCTTTCCTCCCATAGGATCGCTGTGCCTGCCTCATTGAGCTGGCAAAATGGGTACAACAGCAAAGCTGAGTAACAGCTCGAGAGATGCTATGACTATTAGGATACATGGCCTCCACGGTCCATGTCCTCCTCTATGCTCGATTACACATGCGACAAGCACAGTGAATTCAGTCTTTCAAATGGATGCAAGTGAAGGGTCAACTCAGAGACAAGATCCACATCATCCCTCAATTGATCAAGTCCCTTAAGTGGTGATGTCTCCCACAGAACCTACTCATCAGGTCACCTTTTCAGATGCCTCCACCTCACTACACCCTGATGATGGATGCTTCCAAACTGAGTTGGGGGAGGGGGGTGCATCTAAATGACCTGACCAGACAGAGATTGTGGGCACAATAGGAATCTACTTTGCAGATCAACCTGCTAGAACTACGGGCACTGGCAAATGCTCTTCTGTTTTTTCAACCACAACTTTCAGGGCAACCTCTTCTAGTCAGGAAGGACAACCAAATTGCCATGTTCTATGTGAACAAACGGGTGGGGGGGGGGGGGGAACAGGGTCAAGTCCCGTCTGCGAGGAAGCAATTTGCCTGTTGTCTTTTGCCATCTCACACTGCCTTCACCTCAGAGCGGTGTACTTCCCGGGCAAAATCATTGTCCTTGCGGACAAGCTAAGTCGTATCGTTTCACCACATGAATGGACATTGCATCAGGAGATGGCTGCTCAGATCTTCCAGATGTGGGGACCCCACTCATAGATCTTTTTGCCACTACGCATAACACACAGCTGCCATGCTTCTGCTCCAGGGTTCTATCACTGCACCAATAGGCTTCAGATGCCTTCCTTCTCCACTGGAGACAGGGACTGCTCAGTGCATTCCCTCCCATCCCATTGATACCGAAGATGCTGTTCAAGCACAGGCCACCAGGGGCTCGATGATTCTCATAGCTCTCTTCTGGTCCTGTCAACCATGGTTTCCTCTACTTTTTTGCCTTGCACAGACTCAGCCACTCATCCTCCTCTCTCAGGACCATGAGATGCTCCTCCATTCTAATCTTCACTCCCTATGCCTGTCAGCTTTGCTGCTGAGGTGCTAGTGCTTGCTGACCTCAACCTACCACAGGCAGTCAAGGATGTCCTCTTTGCATCTCGTAAAGATTTCACCAGGCACTCTTATGCCTTCAAATTGCATAGGTTTGCCCTCTGGTGCTCCCCAAGAAACTTTAACCCCTTTTCTTGCTCAGAGTCTCTTCTACAATATCTCCTCCACTTATCCTTGACAGGTCTTAAAATTAACTCATTGAGAGTTCACCTTAGTGCCATTGCAGCTTCTCACAGACCAGTGGATAGACAGCCTATCTCCTCACACCCCTTAGTAGCACACTTTATGTGGGGTCTCCTGCTGTCCAAGCCACCCATTAAGCCACCTCCAGTGGCCTGGGATCTGAATGTGGTTGTGATGCAACTTCTAAAACAACTTTTTGAACCTTTAGTCATTACTTCACCAAAGTTCCTATCTTGGAAGGTCCTCTTCCTTATTGCCCTCACTTCAGCTCACCACATCAGCTGTTGTGGCAGATTCCCCCTATACCTGGTTCCACCGTGACAAGGTGGTTCTCCATATCCATCCACACTTCCTCCCAAAGGTGGTTTCCCTTTTCCACCTAAACCGATTTTCTTCCCTAGACCACATGCGTCTCCGACTGAAGCAGCGCTACACACTTTAGATTACAAACAGGCGCTGGCCTACTACTTGGATAGAACTAAAGATTACAGAAGATCCCCCTCAACTATTTATTCCTTTGATCCTTGTCACCTGGGTCTATTGGTGATGAAACATACTGTATCCAGTTAGATAGCAGATTGCATTTTTTTTGCTTATGCACAAGCAGGACTCTGGAGGTTCATGTCACTGCTCACAATGTGAGGGCTATGGCATCCTCCATAGCCAATCTCCATTCAGTATCCATTGAGGAGATCTGCCGGACAGCTACCTGGCTCTCCATTCATACTTTTGCTGCACACTACTATCTGGACAGAGACTCCCATCGGGACACTGTCTTTGGTCAAGCTGTACTCTAGCACCTCTTTGAGACTTAAACTCAACTCCTACCCTCTGTCCCGGACTTCTACAAGATACCAGACTATCACTGAGGGAGTATCACCTCCTGGAATCGCATCCAATGGCCCACAACTCTTCCAGACTCTTTGGCTACATGCTTTTTGTCTCAAGAATTGTACTACTCTCCCCCTCATACCAGTATGGTACCTGGGAGCTAGTGAGTTCCATATGTGAAAACTGCATTCCTGCTTGTTCCTGGAGATAGTGTAGTTACTCACCTGTAACAGGTGATCTCCAGGAACAGCAGGAATCAGTCTAAACAACCCGCCCTCCTCCCCTAGGAGTTGTAGGGTTCTTTTATTTTCTTCTCAGCTACAAACTCAACTGAGGAGAGGAGTTGGGAAGGCGGGAAGGCAGGCAATGTGACAAGCCAGTAGCCAAAGCCAAAAGGATGTTGGGCTGCATACAGAGAGGAATAACCAGCAGAAAAGAGGAGGTATTAATGCACCTGTACAAGTCATTGATGAGGCCTCATTTTGGAGCATCGTGTTCAGTTTTGGAGACTATATCTCACAAAAGATATAAAAAGACTTGAAATGGTTCAGAGAAAGGCAACCACAATAATTTGAAGCCTGCGCCAGAAGACGTACGAGAAGAGACTTGAAGACCTAAATATGTATACCCTGGAGGAGAGGAGCGATAGAGGAGATATGATACAGGCTTTTAAATACTTACAGAATGTATCCTTGAAGGATACTACCAAAAGCAGAGAGGTTCCAAAAAAGAGTAAAGTAGCCCAAATGCCCTCGAGTATGGCGCAGACAGAGCTTAAAGATCCCAAATTACCCATGTCTACCAATAGCCAAATTAATATGAATAAAATACAGTCTCTAAAATGCTTGTATGCAAATACTAGAAGTCTAAAAAATAAGATGGGAGAATTAGAATATATAGCACTAAATGAGAGGTTAGATATAATTGGAATATCAGAGACATGGTGGAAGGAGGACAACCAGTGGGACACTGTGATACCTGGGTACAAACTATTTCGTAATGATAGAGCTGATCAAATTGGTGGAGGGGTTGCGCTCTATGTTAGAGAGGGCATTGAGTCAGAAAGGATTAAAGTTTTGCAGGAAACAAAATTTGCTGTAGAATCTCTATGGATTGAAATTCCATGTTAAAAGGGGAAGGCGATGGCAGTGGGGGTGTACTATCGACCACCTGGCCAGAATGAACAAATGGATGATGAAATGCTCAAAGAAATCAAGGAAGCTAACAAACGTTGGGAGACAGCCAACATGGCTTTAGACAAGGAAGATCTTGTCTTACTAATCTGTTATTTTTTTTGAAAGTGTGAATAAACAGGTGGACAAAGGTGAGTCGGTTGATATAGTGTATCTGGACTTTCAGAAAGCCTTTGACAAGGTCCCTCATCAGAGACTTTTGGCAAAACTAAAGAGTCATGTGATAGGAGGCAGTGTACTACTGTGGATCAGGATCTGGTTAAAAGATAGAAAGCAGAGGGTTGGAAAAAATGGCCAATTTTCCCAATGGAGAAAGGTGATCTGTGTTGGGTCCACTGCTTTTTGACATATTCATAAATGACCTGGAAAGTGGAATAACGAGTGAGGTTATCAAATTTGCAGATGACACAAAACTATTTAAAGTTGTTAAAACCCAAGAGGATTGTGGAAAATTGAAAGAGGATCTGGATAAATTAGAAGACTGGGCATCAAAATGGCAGATGAAATTCAATGTGGACAAGTGCAAAGTTATGCACCTAGGGAAGAACAACCCAAACTATGGTTACACAATGCAAGGTTCCACATTAGGAACCACCACCCAGGAAAAAGATTTAGGCGTCATTGTGGATAACATGTTAAAACCCTCGGCCCAGTGTGCAGCGGCGGCCAAGAGAGCAAATAGAATGCTAGGTATCATAAGGAAAGGAATGGAAAATAAAACAAAAGATATTATAATGCCTCTATATCGTTCCATGGTGAGACCGCACCTTGAATATTGTATGCAATTCTGGTCGCTGTTTCTTAAAAAGGATATAGCGTTATTAGAAAAGGTTCAGAGAAGAGCCACCAAAATGGTAAAGGGGATGGAAGGATATTCCTATGAAGAAAGGCTAAAAAGGTTAGGGCTCTTTAACCTGGAAAAGAGACGGCTGAGGGGAGATATGATAGAAGTCTATAAATTAATGAACGGAGTGGAACGGGTAAACATAGATCGATTGTTTACGTTATCAGAATATAGAAAGACTAGGGGACATGCAATGAAGCTACAGGGTAAACTATTTAAGACTAATAAAAGAAAATATTTTTTCACTCAACGTGTAATCAAACTCTGGAATTTGTTACCGGAGGATGTAGTAAAGGCTGTTAGTGTAGCTGGGTTTAAAAAAGGTTTGGACAAGTTCCTGGAGGAAAGATCCATAAACCATTATTAAGAAGGGACCCAGGATATCAATGCTTGACCCAGTACAAGCATTGTGGAACCTGTGTCTTTTGGGGAAACTGCTAGGTACGTATGACGTAGATTGGCCACTGTTGGAAAATAGGATACTGGGCTTGATGGATCTTGGTCTGACCCAGTATGGCATATCTTATGTTCTTATGTTAAAGGGTATCAATGAACAAATAAACCTTTTTCAAAGAAGGGGAAGCTGTAAAACTAGAGGGCCTACGATAAAGCTGGAAGACGGTAAACTTAAAAGCAACATCAGAAAATACGTTTTCACTAAAAGGGTAGTGGATGCTTGGAATGCCATCCTAATGGAGGTGGTGGGGGCAAATACAATGACGGAATTCAAAATGACATGAAACAGACACAGTGGATCCCTTTATAGCAAGAGGATGAAATCAAAGCAAACTTAAATATCTTTAATACTTCAATAAATAGAGGTGGGCTGACCTACATGGATCAGCACGTACAACTCTAAACACAGGCATGGAGGGGGGTTACCTACAGGGAGCTGCAGTTACAACCACTCTAACCACCTTTATTTGCCATCATATACTTGTTACTAATCAACTGTGCAGACTTTATTGTGATTTATCTAATAATTTTAAGAAATTCAGAAAAAAATGGTCCAGCAATAAATCTGTGCAAGTATTATTTTTTCTTACAAGTAAAAGAAAAAGAAAAAAAAATCTGTATATCATGTCATATGCTGTATACCATGTTTAACCCTTTGCTCTTGCTTTGGTTAAAACAGTTGTTCCGAAACCAGAGTAAAAGATAGAACATAAGAACTGCTATACTGGGCCAAACTAAAAGTCCTTCAAGCCCACTATCCTGGACTATTGTAGCTGACATGGAAGGGCAGACTAGATCTTGTTCTGCCATCATGTTGTTATGTTTCTATAAGCAGCTGGATTACCAGCTTGCCTCTGCCTAATGAAAGTGATATAGGTTTGAGTTAACATCTGAAAGGCATCATGTATTTTATTGTATTTATAATATATGATGGTATTCTATTGGTGTGGTTGATTATGATTGCTACCATATATTTGATTATTTTGAGGGTATACTCATGTAAAATGCCTTTTATAAAATTACCTCATGCCAGTATGGTACCTGGGAGCTAGTGAGTCCCATATGTGAAGACTGCATTCCTGCTTGTTCCTGGAGATAGTGTAGTTACTCACCTGTAACAGGTGATCTCCAGGAACAGCAGAAATCAGTCTAAACAACCCACCCTCCTCTCCTAGGAGTTGTAGGGTTCTTTTATTTTCTTCTCAGCTACATTGTGCATGTATCTACAATACGTAGATATATGCACAATGAGAAGAATGCACGTACTTGTATGTGACTTTGGTTCGGGAGAGTTTGGGCAACATCTTGATTTGTCTTGATAAATGTCTTTGATAGCACATTTAGAATGGATTCACAGAATTTCTAGCACAAGAACATGGAAAAAAAAGACTTTAGCATAAGTCTCTAAAGCAGGAGTCAATATATTCAAAAAATCCAGGAAGGGTTTTGCATAGAGCTTGAGACTAAACAAACTTTGGGCCTGTTAGGAAATGGTAATGAAGTTCATCAGCAATACAAGATACAGCTAAGAGCAGGGTGACTAGATCCTGGCCCCATGGAGATGTAATAGCTTTTCTTGAAAGATGCCTGCCTTCTAACCAAAGGTTGCTGGTTTGAGGCACAAGAAAAAAAAGCCATTTGGGTGTTTTGTCTGAAACTGCTAGTATCTTTTCAGCTATGTTTTTTTTTGGGCAGCAGCCACAGCCACCTCTCTAATAAAATTGCTCTAAAATGGAAATATATTAAAACAAAACATAAATTTATTAAAACAAAAAAAATCTGCAAACAACATAGGAAACTAAACAAAATTAATTTTTTTGCTTGCACATCTCTAATGAAGTCTGCCTTTCATATATATGGCTGCTTGTGTCCCGCACCAGTACATGATTTTCACATTGTATTGGGCATACCACCCTCATCTAAGGTGGCTAGTTAACAGTACAAGCAAGGTGGCAGTTAGTTAAAGCTCATATTGCAGCTACCCTCTTCATCAGTGGTTCTCAACCCATCTTCTGAGACCCCTAGTCCATTTGGGTTTTCAGAGTATCCACAATGAATATGCATGAGATAGATCTGCATACAATGGAAGCAGATCTATTTTATGCATATTCATTGTGGATATCCTGAAAACTTGACTGGCCTGGGGGTCCCAGAGGACTGGGTTGAGAACCACTGATGAGCTTCACTGCTCTTCATGATAAGATTCTTCAGACGCTGCCAGTACAGTGACATAAGAACCACAAGCCTTTCATCAGTGCAGCACAGGCTTTTATTCAATCAAATGACTGCCAAGGCAGGAGTGAGTGGGTCATGAGTGAATGCAGGAAAAAACGTCCTGGAATGCGGCAGTGATTTTTCCTCCTTTTTTCTTTATCCCCTCAGGTTACAAAGGACCACATAAGTTTTAAGCTTTTATTTGCACTCTTGGAAGCTTGGCATTTCTACAGCTTGTGAAGGTTGAGAAACACAAATAGTTTACTATTTAGTTGAAGAGTACCTAAGTTGTCCCTTTGAAAGTGCATGGACGTCACTTAACCAGCTTTTATAGAATTAGATTGACTTGAGCCCAGCGAACCTGTGATCTTGATTGCTACTACTAATAATAATCATTTGTATAGTGCTAAAAGGAATATGCATCACTCTACATATAGATGTAAGACACAGTTCCTACTCATCAGAGCTTACAATCTAATCAAGACAAAAAACAGCAAAACTGGGGACTAGAGTATGGTAAGATATACATAAGTAGTGGTCAGGTGAGTGAGGAGCATCAGGATTCAAAAGCAGCCTCAGAGAGGTGGGTTTTAGCCTAGATCTGAATAGGGCTAGAGAAGGAGCCAGACACAACTAGCCTTTCACTTCAGGTTTCAGCCAGTCAACCTTGCAGATGCTGGTTTTCCCCTTTTTGCCGCAACCTTGTTCTTTATTTCAGTGGGCTTTTTCTTTGCTTTTTTTTTTTTAATTTTGCTATTTGGAGCTCTGTTGTGATCCCTTTGGATCAGCTCTATGGCAGGAATTTTGGCCCCATGTGTGATAGTGACACCTTGGGTGCAATTTTTTATGCTACTTTTGGACCTCCAGGGCCCAATACCATTTCTGATACCTCCACTGATTCACTTACGGTTTGCTGGCCCACAAGACTTGTGGCCATTTTGGATCGCTGTATGGTCTGTGCAGAGGGGAATGTGGTGAAGATGCCATGGGCTCTAGCCAGCATTGTCCCTTCAGCCTCTGGGGCTCCAGGGTCCTTTTTCTACTGGTTTTAAGCAGCAGCTTATGAAGCAGATCATGGATTGCTTTCAAATCTTCTCAACTGCCCGGCAGTCCACTCTGTATGGGTAATAGGCTAACCCTATGGGGGATCCGGGGCCCTCGAGCATCTCTACCACTGGTGGTTAGGGGACTTAGTGCCCCTGCATTGCCTCTTCAGCTGCCTCTTGCTGAGGGAGCTCAGCCTTATCCCTCACAGGGGTTGTCTGGAATGATGAAGAGGAATCCTCCTCTCCAGAAGGTGAGTCTGAGGAAGAAGCAGATTCCCCTCATGGAAGGCAACGATCCATTTGCAATCTGCCTATTTCATAGGGAGGTCCTCCCTGTGCTGATTCAGAATGCGATGGTGGCTCTTGGTATTGCTGAGGCTACTCCTGTAAAATTTTGCAAGCTGACAACATTCTGGCATCCTGGATTTGTTTCCTCTACCTGAGCCCATGCATCAGCACCTAGTCTCCTTCTTGAAGTGGGAGACTCCTGAGCTAGGCCTTAAGGACCCTAAGTTCCCATCTCTGTTATACCCTCTGCCTCAGGGTGAGCTGGATTAGCTTTTTGAGCTTCCTTGATTTGATGCCCGGGTCATTGGGTTGACAAAGTACATGAACATCCTAGTGGAAGAGGACACTGCATTCAAGGAATCTAAGGAATCTATTTATTTATTTACATTCTCTTATATACCGCGCTATGCTGCATCAGTGCAGTTTACATTGAACAAACTGAAATTACATTGAACAGGGCATTATAACTTGGAGATAACTATTTTACAGGGAACATGGGCTATGGAGGGTTAAGTGGCTTGCCCAAGACCACAAGGAGCACCTGTGGGACTAGAAACCCCAGTCTTTCCGGCCCAAGGTTGCTGTCCTCTAGTGGGATTGAAAGAAAGAAAGATCTAATGAAAGAAGGGCAGAGGCCTTCCTTAAGAATGCCTTTGTGGCCTCTGCTTTAGGCTCTCAAGCGGCACTATGTGGAGGTCTGGTGGCCTGAGCTCTTTTGTGCCGGGTTCAGCAATTGTCAGACAGCCTGTGAGACTAGAGATAGGCACTGTGTATGTGGCTTGTTTGGGACCTACTAAAGGTTCTTGGCATCAGTTGTTGTGGTTAAGCAGTGGCTGTGGCTCTGCAGTTGGTCTGCTGCTCCTGCCTCCAAACTGTGTCTGACAAAGGTCCCTTTAGGGGCAGGTTGCTGTTTGGTGAGGATCTGGAGAAATTGGTGAAAGACCTTAGAGAGGCAGACTCCCTGAAGACAGGCCTAGAAATGGCAGAAGAGTACCCCATAAGGCCTTACATGGAGCCTGGAGATGCTCTTGGACTACTAAGAGTCTGGGTAGGGCCTATAGTTCTAGGTCTAAGAGGGTTAGGCTTTTTTGAGCTCTTTGTGCTCTCTAGACACAGCAACAGCTCCTACCAGACCTGGTAAGTCCCAGCAATGAGATACAGCAAGTTGCTCCAACTGTTTCAGATAACATCAGACCAATTGTTCCTCAAGATCCTAATTCAGGAAAACGTGCTGGAGTTTGCAGAACCTCTGCAGGATGCCTTTGTGGAGTCTCCCTGTGGCTCCCTGTTCAAACAGGTGGTGATCTTAGAAACTCTAAAGCACCTGCTGCAGTTATAGGCAATTCTACCTATGCTCTCTGCAGAACAAGATCTGGGGCATCATTACATTTATT
This sequence comes from Ichthyophis bannanicus, assembly GCA_033557465.1. NCBI lineage: Eukaryota > Metazoa > Chordata > Amphibia > Gymnophiona > Ichthyophiidae > Ichthyophis > Ichthyophis bannanicus. The sequence goes on from CM066032.1 coordinate 650,381,158, forward strand.
TTGTAGTGCCCAAGACGAGAAGATCCTTTTGGCCTATCTGGAACCTAAAAGCAGTCAAAGCCAGATAAGTCATTGTGTCAGTTCGGCAAGCAGAGTTTCTTACCTCCCTAGATCTTACAGAGGTTTATTTTCATATTCCCATCTGGGAACAGCACCAACGGTTTCTCTATTTGTGTCCTGGGTCGCCATTTCCAATTTCAGGCTCTGCCCTTTGCCCTTTAGCCTGGTCATGGCTCCATGCATCTTCCCAAAGGTCATGGTGGTGATGGCAGCAGCAGCATTCTGCTGCAAGCAAGCATTCACCACACCTGGATGACTGCCTGATTCGGTCAGACTCCTTCGAAAGTCCAGAGAGGACACAGCCCTAGTGATCCAATGTTTAGAATGGCTGGGTTTGGTGATCAGCCATTCCAAGAGCAGCTTGACTCCTTCCCTGGACTTGAATTATCTTGAAGTACTATTCAACATATTACTGGGTTGAGTTTAGAATTAGAATCCATGACATCGACTCTCTAGGTTAGATGGCCCAAAGCCATTGGTCCCCACAGGAGGCCTTCTAGACAATTGGCCAGTTGGAAGCCAGGGCTATCCACTGACTCTAGAGAGGTTTCAGCCTCCTTTAGTGGGCAAAGGGGGTCTGAGTGGTCTCATCGATGCCATGGCAGTGGCATATATCAGTAAGCATAGTGAGACTCACCCTGCTTTAAGAATGGTCCCAGGAGTAGGCTTCTCTATGTCTTCCCTTTGAGCCACCTTCTATGCAAAATTTTGGTCCCACCCAAGTTTGGTGATTCTGGTGGCCCGAGATTGCCAGTGTAGACCATGGTACATGGATCTCCTGTGTCTTTTGGTGGGGTCCATGCTGCTGTTATCACAAGGGGCTTCTTTGGCAAGGCCCCTGGTGATGGAGGACCCCATTTCCTTCTCATTTGTGGCTTGTTCCTTGAGAGTCGACAGCTGTCTAAGAATGGCTACTCGGGTGCAGTAGTATAATGGATACTCTTCTCAAAGTCAGTGGGCCTCTTCTTCCTTAGCTTATGAGAGAGTCTGGCGCATTCTCAAGAGGTAATGTTCCTCTGAGGCCAGGAAGGCGGACATAGCTGCTATGTTATCTGTCTTATAGTCTGACTTGGACCAGGGTTTAGCCCTAAACTCTCTCTCAAGGTTCAGGTAGTGGCCTTAGCATGCTAATGCTCCTATCCAAGTCTATACCTGCTCCAGGACATGAATAAGCCTCAAAAAATGCTCATTTTGCCAGTACAACATATGGGGGGTTAAGAGGAGATGTACTCTAATATCCTTAGTATTCTCCATACCCATAAAGACAAGGTATTGGGGTAACCTATTTTGTGGTTTTTGTGGTGCTCGATGTCTCCACTAGCAGAATGGCTGCCTGGGACGCATCCCCTGTCAGAAATACCATTGTGGGGACATCTGTGTTGCTGTTCCCACATCGGCCATGTTGATGGTTCTGAAATTGTGCGTGAACTTGGACATGGCTGGCCTTTTTGGACTTGCTTTGACTTGGATGTCTCAGATTGCACCCGGGCATTTCTAAAATGTGTTTTATAGTATCTTTCTATGAGACCCATTCTTCCTTCAGCTCTAGGAATATACACCGTTGGCCTACTCTGATTCTTATAAGTTAAAAGGGAGAAGGTATTGTATTGTCCTATGGGTCAATTTCTCCAAATGAATTAGTTTTGCGCATACCATGATAATCATGAATCTTGGACTAGGTGAGCTTGTTTCTGTTATCAGTTTGACTTTCCTCTTTTAAGGCTTTTGTGTGGCTGAATGTAAGGGCCACTTGTGAGAGAGAACAAATGGTAGCTGGGGAAGGAGGCACATATGTGGGGTGAGAGATATAACTTTGGATAGGAGCAACAGGAGGGATAGCTACTGCTGGAGAAAGAGAGTAAAAGAGTCCCATAGGATGTGGATGAGTAAGACATAACATATTAGAATGCCACTCTCACATATAAACACCTAGTAGCTGTATATTGTTTGAACTTTTTATGTGGTACCAGCCTTGTTTTTGGTTTAGTATAGTGGTGGAGATTTCAATGAAAACTTAGTGGTATCTGTCCCTGTATCCTGTATTTAATGCTTAGACTTACCTTTTCATTTTGATTTATTTTTATTACTTTGACAGTACAAATGACATTTAATATTTTTTTGTTACTACTAAAGGATAAAATGCAGTGTACAATCACAGTGTGTGCTGATGCCCATATTTTGCAAATGCTTCCTATCAGTAAACACTGTATCCCCTAGACATTTCCCCAACTCCTCCCCCACCCCTTCAATGCCCACCCACCTTCCTCTGCTACACACTATGGGGTATGTTTACTAAACTGCGGTAATGTCATTCACGGTAGGTTCCGCGGTAAAGGTAGAGATGCCCATATAAAGGCATGGGCGTTGCATCGTTACAGCAAGTTGACAGCTAACGCGCGTTACAAGGTGCCTTAGACTAATGAGCGTTACAAGGCGCCTTGTAAGGCACCTTGTAAGGCACCTTGTAAGGCGCCTTGTAAGGTGCCTAGTAAGGTGCCTCATAAGGCGCCCTATAGGGCCTCCTAGGCAAAGCGCCATATTAAGCACCCTTGGACAAGGCACCGCAGAAGGCACCCTGGGCTATGGAACCATAGGTTAAGGTGGCCTAACAAGGTTATGGTGTCCTAGGTTAGTGTGCCCTAGGGACTGCAAGGTGCCTCAGGATGACATGCATGACCTGTACGGAAAGAGACAGATGTAGCCCTAACACTAGATAGAGCACTCGGGAAAGGCAATGAACAGGTGAGTGAAGGAGGGAGAAGTGGGAGCCGCTGGACCTGCCATATCTGCAGGCATCCCATGTGCCTGCCAGTACTGATGACAAACATGGTGGGGCAGCTGTACCACAGCACAGGGTGTTGGCAATGTAAAGTACCAGAAAAACAGTTGGTGGCAGACAATGGGAATACGTGTCCCCCAGTGGAGGCAGAGGTGGCAAGATAGTTTATGTTTATGTTTATTACATTTGATATACCGCTCAAGCCAAAGCATCAGAGCAATGATGGGTGGACAGAGGAGTGGTGGTGCCATGCAGATCAGGCACAGGCGAGGCAAGTATGAAGAGGCGCAATGCAGGAAAGGGTATGACATGGGGTGGCAGCCTGCACTGGCAGACAGGACTCTACACAGCTGACAGACGCAGATAGACGGACCAAGGGAATGTTGGCAATTGTGGCGAGGGTATTATGGGCTGGAAGCACAGATCTGCAAAAATATGACCTCTACAGGCATGCACCCTATATGAGTACGACAGACGTGAGAGGGGGGAACAATGAGGAACTGAACCCATGAACACTGCCAAGAATGGCATTGCATTAACCAGTAGGCTATACCTCCATGGTGTATGTCACAGCAATGTCTGGGTACAGAAGGACTGCAGGTCACCGCACAAATTGTCTGCTCTGAGTGCCAAGATAGGGTAACCCCACCATACCCATGATGCAATGCATATGCTGAATAGCAGTCTACAGCTGATCACCAAATGGTGTCTGCACCTCTCCGGTACCTCAGCTTGGAAAGACGAACTGACAGTGTGTGATACTGGCACAGAGTAGCTACAGACCATGCCATTGTGCAGGTTCTGTAGTCACCCTGAGGGATAGGATTGGTGCCCAGCACTAGGTCCGCAGTACATGTGGTGCTAGAGATAGGTCCTGCTGTACATCCCCATCACTACCAGTGTGTGACAGGTGTTCCTTGCAGTGCAGCTGAAGGTAATTTGGTGTCCATCTGTATCCTGCAGTCACATGTGGCCTTGTGGGACCAGACACCAGCCAGATTGTTGTATACCCTGTGTTAGGGTCTGGCTGACATGGGCAGCTGTTATCAGGGCAGAGGGGTTCCAAGAATTGCATGAGGTGTGTGTGTAGCAGTGGTATATACTACATACCCCAAAGGGCCAACATCACCCTTTTTGTAGGTAAAGAACAGGTGCCCCTGCCCCGGGGAAGCAACCTCCATCCTGTTTGTATGAGACAACCCTCCAGGGTTGGTGGGACAGAGCCATACCTATGACTGGAGTAGTGGCAGACCAGCAGCAATGCTGGGGTTAGGTCTGGAAAACCCCAACTATCTCCCACCACTGTCTGCCAGTCACCAGCAGACAGCACAGTCAGACTGTATCTTAAAGGTGTTCTGCCCATGCACAGTCTAACTGCAGACAGTCCACCAGCCTGCTCACAGAAGAACTATGTGCAGCAAGCAGGCAACTCAGTGAGTGGGACCCCAGGACTATGGAACACAAACATATCACTGGAGGCAGATAGTGTAGAGCGCTATGTGAGAACCTAGACCTGCCATGGTCACTGCTCGGTCAGAGTGAGTGCCCTCCCAGCATGCCATGCTGTGGCCACCCTGTCCATGCAGGTGGTGGTCAGGTACTACAGTGTCCCAGCCATTGCCCCACACCCTGTGAAGATGCATCATGGCCAATCTGCCCTGTCCGGGCCATACCCAAAATACCTTGCTCCTCATTATGCACCTATTCAGGCTAACGCTGGTAACAGTGGGACATTTTGGGCCCAGTGAAGGGTGGGCAGCCACAGAACAATGGATAGACATACACACATGCTCACTCCTATTGCAGCATTGTACAAAGATAGGGGTGGTTGGCAACCCTGCCCGCCACAGTGCTGACATTGCTAAACTGTGCAGGGGGTAGAAGTAGTGCTCTGGTGATAACTTCAGCTCAATGCTGGGGCCAACAGCTTGACTCTCCATGCATCTTTGGATTGTGGCACCTGTGTAGGTGGGTGTTTGTACCCCTGTTTGCCGCTTCTTTGGGCTTTGCACATGTTGCTGTTGTATCTGCATTGTAGGGTAAAACATAGGGACATGCTCTGCAGGAACCACAGGTGGGGCTTGAACCTCTGACCCTCTGCTTCTGGACACACTAGCTGGGTGTACTGCACCACACTGTTGCCACAGATGCACAATAGTCCCTGGGGCTACCTGTACTTTTCCTCAGCCAGACTTTGTATGTTGCACTGCACACCACGTACTGATGCAGGGCATGGCCTAGGTCCACTGCAGGGAGGTGGCACCTCCCCTGTCAAGCTGACATGGCCATTTGCTGTCAGTGCTGGTAGTGCGCAGTCCCAGGCCATCCACTGTGCAGGTAGGCGCCCGCCTAGGGAGCGGATTCCGGGGTGGGGGGCCATACATGGACATCCTCACATCCCCCCATCACTGCCTACCAATATTATGTCCCTTCCACATGGGGGCGGGTTGGCTGGAGGGATGTCAGTTTTCTCTAACTCCTCCTACATCCCCCCTACAACCCTCACCTTTGACAATCTCACTCTCACTATAAAAAAACCAGGTGAAATATCTTGGTATCATACTCGATCAGAGTTTATCTTTCTCAGATCAAATAAAGAAAACCACCAACACAGTATACGCTAAGCTACGCACACTCAGGAACCTCATACCTCTCTTAAGCCCTGACTCCTTTCGCACTGTCTGTCAGGCCCTTACAACCCCCTCGCTTGACTATTGTAATCTGATCTATCAGGGCCTCCCCAAAAACTCTATTCAACCCCTCCAACTAGCCCAGAATACATTAGCGAGTCTCATAACAAACAATCCTAGACGAGCTCATATTACACCTATCCTCCATGATCTCTACTGGCTCCCAATTCATCACCGAGTAAAATTCAAGGTTCTCACTCTAATACACAAAATTATTTCTAAGGAGTCAGCTCCATGCCTCTCCCCTCTCCTTGCTTTCTCCAACAACACTAGAAATCACCGTTCTATCACTAAAATCTTACTGACTACACCTACAATTAAAAAACACTGTGAACAATCTACATGCAACAGGACATTTTCCCTCTATGCTCCATCCCTTTGGAACACCCTTCCACATGAGCTACGCAACTGCATGAGCCACACTGATTTCAGGAAAAAGTTAAAGACTCATCTCTTCCTTGATCATTTCTCTGTCCCACCCTAATACCTAAACCCCTCTTTTTTACCTCCCTACCCTTGTTCCATTAAACTGTTCAATATTCCCATCCGTAGCTATGCACATACATATGTAAATATGTAAATAGTTGTTCACGGTTCACTGTAATTAATTATATATTATAATTTTGTTTTTCATGTCTTATTCTGTACCCTGTTATTTGTTCCTTGTAAACAGTTGCAATATACTGCCTTTTATTGTTCTATGTAAACCGTTTTGATTTGTAGAAAGACGATATATAAAACATGTTAAATAAATAAATGTCAGGTCAGTGCCCTAGCAACTATTGGCTAGGGTGAACCAGGTGGATTGTGTTTGGCCTTGGTCAGCTGCTGTCTTGCTGATTTCCGGTTTCTATGTTCCTATGTGCCACCTAGGTGCTCGCCTGGTCCACCCTGTGCCCCAGTTGCCCATGCTACATGTCCTGCCTGCGGCCCCCTAATCCCCATTTGCACCATCACCATAGTGGCCATTCATACTTTGGCACTATGGTGTTGCTGAAAATGGAGCACTACTATTACATTTCTTGGGCTCCCTGCCTAGGCTGCACATTGCTGACACTTAAATGGTTTCTCTCTCCTGCAAATGTGCATCTAACGGCAGGTTTTCATTCGCAGTAGGATTCAGCCCTTCAGTTCAGCACGTTAGTGTGAAAGGGGCCTCGACCCACCCACTCTCCGCCCATTGACCCCTTCTCTCCGACCTCTCTCCACCTTTTGCGGTGTTTACCGCGGCCGGGGACGTTAACGATCGTTAAGTAACGTTAATGCACGTTAACGTTACATACCGCACTTTATGTAACGTTAACGATCGTTAACATTACATAACACGCGGTATGTAACGTTACCGCAGTTTAGTAAACATACCCCTATGACTCTCGACAACCACAAGCCAGCCAAGTATTAATCACAATATACTTTAACCAATATGCATAAGTTCCCCCTCAACCTGTAACCCAAACAGAACCTGGTTAAACTGCAAAGAATAATGATACTCACTTCTGTTCAAATTATGTTCACTAGAAGATTATTATAAGTTCATAAAGCTAAATTTATTTCCATTTGTTTTAAAATTTGCTGTAAATCCATATCTCCTGGAGCAAGCAGGAATGCAGTATTCACATATGGGGTGACGTCCCACGAGGGAGCCCATATGGGAACACTCCCCAGAATCCAATAGGAAGCATTTGGGAGCATGAAGCTATGAATGTGATTGCATACAACAAGAAATGTCTCCATCAGCAAATTGTAAATTGTCATGGATATTTATTTCTCCCCTGTACCCATACCTTCTCCAGTAACCTTCCTCGCTCCTACCCCAAAAATGTAAATAACTTATTTACATGTAAATCACTTTGATTGAAGGAAAAGGTGGTATATAAAACTGGTTAAATAAATAAATAAAACCCTCTGCACATGTGTGCATGCCTTCCCAATGAATCTCTTCAGTCTTAGTTTTCTTACAGAGTCCTACAGATGCTTGTCCTGTCATCGCACTTAAATTTTTTTTCTACCGTGCCCTTCGGGGTACTTCTTTTTTTGCTTTTCCATCTCTTCAGTACTATCACTCCTCGATGCCGGTGCCCTTTTATGGCATTTTCCTTAATTTTATTTTTTTTCTTTTTACCTCACGGTTCCCAAGGGTTTTTTGTTGGTCCAGGTCACCAATGAGTCTTTTGACCTGGCAGAGGCTATGTTTCCTAACATGGAGAAGCCAGTCAGTGATTTCATAAAGTATACTAAATGTAACTGCACTATTTCGGTCACAGACAAGGTGCTTACAGTGCTTGGGGCCCGACCATAACCTGGGCTCTTGTACTTTGTGTCAGCAAATGACAAGGAAAGGGTTAAAAAAACAGGAGAAGCATTGCAAGATTCTTTCTGGAGCTGACTTGGCAGCATCAGCACACTCTTCTTCAGGACTTCTGTTCTTTGCGGCGTTCCTGCGCTCCCTCGGAATTGAAAGACCGTGGTAAGAAAGAGTCAGCCACCAAAGTCTTATCAGCATCTCAGCCTTCAACGTCGAGAACCGATTCCAGTTCCCGAGATCGTTCCCTTGGACATATACCGGAGTTCCCCTCAGCGGGATTCTGATCCTGAGAACCGTGAGCGACCAGCTAAACAGCCCCAGAGGGAGGAATCCACCTCCCAAGCACAAGAGGGTTTCTGGAGTGCTACCCAGGCTTCGACCTCGGGAGAGCCTCCGGTTCCATTGTCTGGTATGGTGGTCCAGATTCCTGTACCCAGACTTCCTCCATCTCCCTCGAGCAGCGCATGCTGACCATCGAGAGGTGTTTGGCTGCTTTCCTGGCAGCATCCGTGCCGGTGGCCTTGAGGCCTTCTGGAGCCCAGGTCTCAACACCAGGCCTAGAATTGGGCCTTTTAAAATCCTCGGTGACCCAGATCTCAATGCTGAGTCTGGAACCACTGTCTTTGGGACCCTTGGGGTCCATGTAGAGCCTGGAACCGGCCGAATTCCATTGGCTGCAGGAGGAACAGGCATCGAGCATCTATGGTTCCGATGTCTTTGGACATCGGCATTGAGATCGTCCTCTGATATTGGATCGGTGGCAGAGTTGCGATGGTGACGGTTGCTATTTTGACTTCCTTTCTGATTCCGTTGCCTGGGAATCGGAGGCAGAGTCCTCTGTTTCACAAAAGCACTGTGATGTGCCATCGGACCTATCACTGCCTCATGAGTGCAGTCTGTCCCTGCCAGAGGACATGTCCTTCCAGGACTTTATCTGTGACATGGCCAGGGCTCTCTGTCTCCATGGGCACTGAGAAGGAACTGAGAGACAATGAACTAGAGATACTTCAGTGTCCCTTGATGCCTAAAGATGCTGCCACTCTTCTGGTCCATCGAAATTTACAGGACCTTATGTTTCAGATGAGGGAGACCCCTCTCTTGGTTCCTTTGGTCAGTAAGAGACTGGATACCATGTACAGGATTCTTGATTCCCAGGGTTTCCACAAACCTCAACTCCCTCTCCATTCTATGGTGGTCGAGTCGGCCATGCGCTGGCTCAAGAGTTCTAAGAGCCACTCTTCAGTTCCTCTTGGGAGGGAATAATGTACCCTCGATGCCTTTGACTGCCGATGCTTCCAGTAATCGATGTTGGCTTCTCACATTAATTCCTATATGCTTTATATGAGCATGTTCCTCAGACATTGTCGAGGATCTTGATGGGTTCTCTGCTGTCATTCCTTCAGAGAAACAAGAGGCCTCAAGGGCCTTAGTTAAGCATGGTCAAGACTGCTCTAAATTCATCACTAAAGTAGCTTTTGACTCTTTTTTGAGTCTACCAGCAGAGCTGCAGTGGTGGGCATTGGAGCCAGAAGGCTGGCTTGGTTGCAGTCTTCAGACCTGGAACCAGTGGGTTCAAAACAAGCTAGCAGATTCCTTGTAGAGGTGAAAACCTCTTTGGTAAGGGCTGGAGGGAGAAAGCGGGTGAAGTTAAGATGGATGACCTTACAATGAAGCGTCTCTGCTATAAAATAGCAGATCCTTCCAGGAAGAAGGCCTCTGTAAAGAAACCCTTCTATCCAAAGAAGAAGAAATATTGCCCCTCTTATCCGGCTTACATGCCCTACCCTGCTCACCAAGGTCAGCAGAAGCCTCAGGCTCTTTGCCAACCCAAGAAACCTAAACCACCTAAGCCACAACCCACTCCACAGCCCCAACCTGGGGCTAGCTTTTGACGGCTTCCTAGAGAACACTGCCACTCTTTCCCTGAAGGAACCTCAGCTGTCTCACATTGCGGGCAGGCTGGTCCATTTTTGCCCACAGGTGATCCCTCATAACATCAGAACCCTGGGTTCTACAGATCATCCTCAAAGGCTACCTGCTCCATTTCACCCAATCACCTCCTCCCTTCTTTCTAGGGGAGTATTCTCTAGACCCTCTCCGTCAGGATCTGTTGTGACAGGAAGTCACCACCCTTCCAAAAGAGGGTGCCATAGAACTTGTTCCCTGCGCACAAGAAAGATTAGGGCTTTACTCCTGGTGCTTCCTTATTCCCAAGAAGTCGGGGGTTCCATCCCATTCTAGACCTCTGGAACTTCAACAAGTTCCTAGTATGAGAGAAGTTCAAGATGGTTTCTCTAGGAACCCTACTGCCCTACCTTCAGAGGAATGATTGGCTCTGTTCTCTAGATCTAAAGGATGCATACATGCACATCCTCAACTATCCATCTCATAGGCAGTACCTTCACTTCATGTTCGGCAGATGTTACCAATACCTTCTCTTCAGCCTGGCATCTGCCCCAAGGGTGTTCACAAAATGTCTAGCTGTAGTCATGGCCTACCTCCACACCCTAGGCATCTTCGTCTTTCCTTACTTAGATGACTTGCTTGTCAGGGAAGACTCGCTACAGATGGTGTATCTATCTGTTCAATGCATTGTCACTGTGCTCAAACACCTCGGTTTTGTCATAAACCTTTCAAAGTCGTACCTTTCTCCCTCTCAGAAACTGGAATTCATAAGTGCCCTTCTCGACATGACTCAAGCCCGAGCTTTCCTGCCCATCTCAAACGCCTCACAGAGTTGGCAGGCATCATTCAGTGCAGCCATCACACCATGGCACGAGGCATGCTTTGTCTCCTTGGTCACATGGTCTCCACGGTCCATGTTGCCCCCCAATGCTCATCTTCACATGTGTCAAGCACAGTGGACCCTCTCCTCACAATGGAAACGGGCAATGGGCTGTCTACAAGATGGAGTGATGGTCACCCCACTTCTAGCAGACTCCCTTCAGTGGTGGCTCTCTTCTCAAAATCTTCTTGTAGGTTATCTTTTTAGATGCCTCCACCTCAATGGACCCTCACTACCAATGTATCTGGATGGCCTCTAGTCTCAACAAGAGGCCTCCCTTCAGATCAGCTTCCTGGAGTTGAGAGTGATAACTGCTGGCAAAACACCCAAAGGGTGTTGGTTATCACATCAATCAATCCTGCTTCAGACGAACAACCAAGTTGCCAAGTTTTACATCAACAAACAGGGAGGCATGGGCTCCCTCCTTCTCTGCAAGGAAGCGATCCACCTGTGGACGTTTGCCATGGCTTATGGAATGTTTCTCCAAGCTGTTTACCATGCCGTGAGAGAAACATGTTTTTGCGGACACACTGTCAGGTCCTCCGACCTCACGAGTGGACTCTTCATCAGAGTAGTCGCTCGCATCTTCCAGCTCTGTGGAATCCCACAGATCTACCTCTTTGCCACTGCATTCAATGCACAGGTCCTTTGGTTCTGCTCCAAGGTATCATCTCCACAGCATCAAGCTCTGGATGCTTTTCTCCTTCATTGGTTAATGAGTCTGTTATATGCTTACCCGCCCATTCTGCTGATACCCAATACACAAATTACAGGGCGACAGAGGCACCATGATCCTGGTAGCCCTGTTCTGGCCCCGACAGCCATGGTTTCTCCTGCTTCTTTATCTAGCTCAGCATCAGCCTCTTTGTCTGGGATGCACACCAGATCTGATCTCGCAGGAGCAGGGGGCATTGCTCCATCCCAATATCCAGATGCTCCGCCTGACGGCTGAGAGGTTTGTACTTTCAGATCTCAGTTTACCAGATGCTGTAAAGGACATCCTTCTGCAATCCCAAAAAGACTCTACGCGATGTATGTATGCCTGTAAATGGCACTGGTTTGTATACTCTCAGCCCCTTCATTTCTTCAGTGGAGGGTCTTCTACTGTATCTCCACCTCTCTTCCATGGGTTTCAAAACTAGTTCCATTCGTGTCCACCTCGGTGCCATTTCAGCTTCTCATTGGGGGACTGATGGAAAACTTGTCTCCACACCCATTGATAGCCTGTTTCATGTGTGGGCTTCTATTGACTAAGCCACCGATTCGGCCCTCACCTGTTGCCTGGGACATCAGTGTGGTTCTTTTTTGATTGCTCAAGCCTCCATTTGAGCCTCTAGGCACTACCGCCCTCAAGTTTTTTACTTGTGAGGTCTCCTTCCTATTTGCGCTCACCTCAGCTCAACGAGTCAGCAGACTACAAGTTTTGGTTGCAAGTGCCCCCTATACATATTTTCATTATGACAGGGTAATCCTGCGAATGCATCTGCATTTCCTTTCAAAGGTTGTTTCTCCCTTTCATCTCAACCAGTCAGTAATTCTTCCGACCTTTTTCCCCAAGCCACATGCATCTCGAGCTGAGGCGGCGCTTCATATCCTAGATTGCAAACAAGTGTTGGCATATTACCTTGACTGAACCAAGGCACACCGAAAATCCTCAGAATTATTAATTTCTTTTAACCCTTCACCTTGGTCTTCCTATGACTAAACACACTCTTTCTCTTTGGATAGCAAACTGCATATCCTTTGCATACGCACAGGCGGGTCTGACATTAAAGGGGCATGTAACCACCCACAATTTCCATCTGTGGCCCACTTATGCTTTGTCTCCATAATGGAGATCTGCCATGCTGACACATGGTCCTCCATTCAAACCTTTGTTGCCCACTACTGCCTGGACAAGGACTCTCATAAGGACAGTGACTTTGGCCAAGCCGTACTGTGGCACTTCTTTGAGATTTAGCTACTCCTCATTCCCTCTGGTCCTCTGTCCTTCCAGGCTACCTCCACTACCATCTCGATGGGGGTATGCTGGGGATGCCAAGTCTCCTAGATCCCCTGGATTCTTCATGTTGTTCTTCAATGGTTTTATTTTCCCTTTATAATGGGCTATGCCCCTCACTGGCTTCTGGAAGCCTGGAGCCTAGGGAGTCCTATATATGAAGATTGCAGTCTGCATTCTTGATTTTTCCTGGAGATATTGTAGTTACTCACCTTTAACAGGTGATCACTGAGAACAGCAGGAATCAGTCTTCAGAACCTGCCCTCCTCCCCAAGGAGTTGTAGATTTTTCCTTTTTTCTCAGCTATATACCTCACTGAGGAGATTTATTAGGAAGGTGGGAAGACATGCACACATGTGCAGAGGGATGCTCCCAAACGGTTCCAAATGGTTGCTGGGGAGTGTTCCCATGCAGGCTCCGTCGGGGGACATCACCCCATATATGTAGACTGGTACCTGCTGTTCCCGGAGATCACATGTTACTACACTAAACACATTTATTGTCAACTGCTTTGACTTCATGAAAAGCGGTATAGAAGAGATGTAAAAAAACTAAATTCATTAATTGAAATGAGGGGTATTAAATCTTGTGTTTTTATTACGTGCTAAAGATGTTCAAATTTTTAGCACTTTTTATGAAAGAAAACATATTTACGTTATCATTTTTTGTCCATTTGTCCCTGATACATGACACTGCAGGAGGGGGCTAACTGGTATTTTGGTGGCTTTGGTGGCAGCCATGGTAACTATTCTCCTCCTGGGTGTGTCTTGTGAGTGACAACATCAGTAGAGAATCCATCTTCATCCTGTGTTCCATTTCCTAGGTAAGAGGCAGGCCAGGTGCAGAAAATGACATGCTGTGGAAAGCAAGACATGCCAGTCTTCAAAGGGGTGAATGGGAAAGGAGGCAAACATCTAGAAGACCATGTGTTTCCAAGATAATTTAGAGGAGGGGGTGAGGTGTGTGACATAGTGGGTCCTTCCAGCCCGTTAGAAGAAGCTAAAAAGCAGGAAACAGGAGCAGTGCTGAGATGTAAACAAGAGCACATGGCTTCTGGTTACCACAGAAACCAAGCACAAGGGAAAGGGATACGCCCATGCTACCACTTAGAGAATGAGTCACAAGTTGATTCAGCACACCTGTTAGGGGGAGGAGTCAAGCTCTACCCTAGAATTCACTCTAATAAAGAGGTCACAGTTGAGCCTATGGAGTTGGGCAGAGGCGAAGGCGAGGAAGGCAGAGGTGAAGGAGGTGAGACGAGCAGCCAAGCAGGCAGCCAGGTGGGCTACGAGAGCTGCAGTGAAGAGAGCAGTGAAAGGAGAAGGACAGAGTCTCCGTGGAAGGGTGAAACGGAGCTTCCCTTCAGGAAGAGAACAGAAACCCCAAGGAAAGGATACAGAAAAGGCCGTCTGGATTACCTGCCGTATTCTGGGGAGTATAGAAAAGAAAGAAAGCCCGGAAGGCAATTGAAAGCTTCTGTGCACAGCTCAGGTTGGGAACATACAGCCAGTTCCAAGCCACAGAGAAAACCTCTACCAGCTAGGTTTAAAGGTAAGCTTAACGGCTGGGGTGCTAATGATTACAGTGATTTAATTTACCCAGAAGGTTGGGGCTGTAATGAGAAGGACTGTATTGAGAATGCTTACTTGAACCAATACTTAATTCAGGAGTATCAAGCGAAGCCTGGAGCAGTAAGGAAAGGCGTGGCACCAGGGTGGCAGTTACAAACATTTCCTGTTGCAGAGGAAGAATTAATGGACATTGAGCCAGAGCATGTAAATACTAAGGATGAAGTAATGGACTGTACGATAACTTTTTCTAATGAGATAATGCCATTACACTGAGTTCATGCTTTAAAGAGAAAGGCAGCATTGCTTGGAGTTAAAAGCGTACAGCTGTGAAGAAACAGAACTGTTACCTTGAAATACTGGAAATTAATGTGTTTATGCTGAAGTAAGCCTTTATGTTGAAAACCTTTAATTTGTCCTTATACCAGAAAGTACCTGGTTTTGTGTTACCTTATTTCCTGGTTAAAAATCCTACCCCGGGAGGGGAAATAAATCCTTTGTTTGCTTGAACCACTTTTGAATCCACAACTGCTCCTCATTAGTCAGCGAAGGGACTACATCTCCCAAGAAGCCTTGCTTCAGGATTTGTGAAAGTAGCTGTTCAGTGGGGAAAAACCACTCGCTTTAACCCTACCTACTGATACTGGGGGGTTTTAAAGGGGAGTTGGTCACTGGTGATGGTAAGAACTGGGCAGGTAGGCAATGGCCCTTGGCACACCTGTGGTGATTCTCTCATAGAGAATGGGTAGATACAAGTATTTGCTGTGTAGTTTGAACTCCTGTGTGTTGCTAGTGGCCAGAAGAATGAAAACACAAGCTGCCTGGCCAGACCAATGGGAGAAGGAGTTGATTCTGGGAAAAGGGCAGGGAGAAGAGTCTCAATCTGATGCTAAGGTTGGGGGCTTACAAGGGGCTGGGGCTGGGAGAAGGGGGCTTGGAGCTAAAATGTGAGTTGGGGTTGGGAGAGAGCAGAGTTATAAGGGATAGAGTGGGAGAAGAGTCTAATGTTGGGCCTGGAAGAAGTGGGTTGATGATGGCAGATGATGGGAGAAGCAGAAAGGGGCTGATAATTGGACTGGGAAAAGGGGCTTGGAGTTAATATGGGAATGGGAGAAAGAGCAGATGATAGGGATGAGGCGGAAGGAGGAGTCTAATGTTGGTCCTAGGAGAAGGGGGGGCTGAGTTAGGGGACAGACATTGCAGCTAGGTACTGTCAAAGACGTAGGTGAGAAAATGGGACTGAGGCTGGAAGAAAGGGGTCTGGGGGCTGATGCAGGGCTAGGGGATGGGGGATGGGAGGAGCTAGAGGGTGAGAAGGGGCTCAGGTAGGGGTGAGAGAGAGAGAGAGAGAAGAGAGTGGACCAGAGTGAGGGGGTTTGAAAGGGTTAGTGTGGGAGGAGAGTAGTGAGAAGGGGTCAAAGTGCCTGGAGGGAGAGGGTGAGAAGGGAGTCAGTGTTTGAAGAGATGGAATTGGTGAAAAGAGTAGAGTGAAGAGAAGGGAAAAGCGTGAATGGAGGGTGGGATGGAAAGAGAAGGTGAAAATGTGGAAGAGTGGATGAGAGAAAGGGGAAGAATATCTGGAGGGAGGGGTGAAGAGATGGTGTGAAGGATCTGGAGGTGCTACAAAAGGTTTGAGGGGCAGTATAAAGGGACAGATCTGTGAAGGGGGTAAGAGAAGGGAACGGAGAAAGTGGGTAGCAAATAAGTGAAAGAAAACGGTTGTATGCCAGGAGAGGGTGAGGTGCAGGTAAGGGGCTGGGGTTGGTGAGGGAATGAGAATTGGAGGAAGATGAATGAGGGTTGGGGTGGGAGTGACTGTAAGATGGAAAGCTTGGAGGTAGCTGAGAGATGAATAAAGGGAGACCGAGGACTGAAAGTTGAGAGAAGAGGGCAATAAAGGGTAATATCTAGCTACTAGCAGAGTTGCAGAGAAACAGAGAAAAATGATGAAGGGATGAAAGGGAGCAATCAAATGTCAGAAACAGATGTAAAGAAGGGAAGATAAAAGAATAAAGAAGAAATGAAATTGAGACTGGAAAAAAGTTAGATGAAGACCAACATGAAATGAAATAAAATGCCTAGACTACAAAAGTAGAACGTGTTTTCTATTTTCAGTGTATCAGCTTTTGACATGTGCAACCCTGATGACTTTTATTTTGTACAGTACAGAAGGAAAATAGTTTGTTTCCCCAGTGTTGCATTGCATGCAGACTTATTCAAACTCTTATTTCTAGTTTCTGTATTTGAGGCTCTGTCTGTATTCTGCAGGTGTGAGAGAAGTGAGATATAAGACCATAACATAAGATATGCCATTCTGGGTCAGACCAAGGTCCATCAAGCCCAGTATCCTGTTTCCAACAGTGGCCAATCTAGGTCATAAGTACCTAGAGGTTTCCCCAAAAGACACAGGTTCCTCACTGCTTGCATTGGGTCAAGCAGTGATATCCCGTGTCCCTTTTAATAATGGTTTATGGACCTTTCCTCCAGGAACTTGTCCAAACCCTTTTTAAACCCAGCTACACTAACAGATTTTACTACATCCTCCGGTAACAAATTCCAGAGTTTGATTACACGTTGAGTGAACAAAATATTTTCTCTTATTAGTCTTAAATAGGTTACCCTGTAGCTTCATTGCATGTTCCCTACTCTTTTTATATTCTGATGAAGTAAACAGTCGATCTACATTTACCCGTTCCACTCCATTCATTAATTTATAGACCTTTATCATATCTCTCCTCAGCCGTCTCTTTTCCAGGTTAAAGAGCCCTAACCTTTTTAGCCTCTCCTCATTGGAGAATCCTTCCATCCCTTTTACCATTTTGGTGGCTCTTCTCTGTAACCTTTCTAATAACGCCGCCGCTGCACACTGGGCAGAGGGTTTTAGCATGTTATCCACGATGACGCCTAAATCTTTTTCCTGGGTAGTGGTCCCCAATGTGGAACCTTGCATCATGTAACCATAGTTTGGGTTGTTCTTTCCTAAGTGCATAACTTTGCACTTGTCCACATTAAATTTCATCTGCCATTTGGATGCCCAGTCTTCCAATTTATCAAGATCCTTTTGCAAATTTTCCACAATCCTTTTGGGTTTTAACAACTTTAAATAGTTTTGTGTCATCTGCAAATTTGATAACCTCACTCGTTATTCCCTTTTCCAAGTCATTTATGAATATGTCAAAAATCAGCGGACTCAGCACAGATCCCTGGGGTACTCCACTATTCACCTTTTTCCATTGGGAAAATTGGCCATTTAGCCCTACCCTCTGCTTTCTATCTTTTAACCAGTTCCTGATCCACAATAGTACACTGCCTCCTATCCCATGACTTTTTAGTTTTGCCAAAGGTTTCTGATGAGGGACCTTGTCAAAGGCTTTCTGAAAGTCCAGATACACTATATCAACCGACTCACCTTTGTCTACCTGTTTATTCACACCTTCAGAAAAACATAATATATTAGTAAGACAAGATCTTCCTTGTCAAAAGCCATGTTGGCTGTTTCCCATTAGGCCATGACTATCTACATGCTGAGTAATTTTGTTCTTTATGATGGTTTCTACCATTTTTCCCAGTACTGACGTCAGACTCACCAGTCTGTGGTTTCCCGGATCACTCCTGGAACCTTTTTTAAAAATTGGTGTTACATTGGTCATCCTCCAATCTTCAGGTATTACAGATGATTTTAATGATAGTTCACAGATTAAATAGCAGGTCTACAATCTAATATTTCACTTCTTTCAACAGCCTTGGATGTATACCATCCGGTCCAGGTGATTCGTTACTCTTCAGTTTATCAAATAGTTGTAATACATCTTCCTGGTGTAACGATATTTCTTTCAGTTCTAATGCAGCATCACCTTTAAATCACTACATCTTCCTCAGTAAAGACCGAAGCAAAGAATTCATTCAGTCTCTCTACTATCGCCTTGTCGCCTCTTAGTGCCCCTTTAACTGTTCTATCATCTAATGATCCAACTGACTCTCTCACATGTTTTTTGCTGTGAATGTACTTGAAAAAGTCTTTATTATACATTTTTGATTCCACAGCAAGTTTCTTCTCAAATTCTCTCTTTGCCTGCCTTATCAATGCCTTGCATTTAACTTGCCAGTGCTTGTGCCGTTTCCAGTTTTTGTCATTTATTGCATCTAGAAACTTTATCTCCCTAGCATGTCCTGCCATGACACTGACCCAGTCAATACCGGGGTAATTGAAATCACCCATTATTATTACTGTTCTGTAACTTTTGTTAGCTTCCCTGATTTCTTTGCGCATTTCATCATCCATTTGTTCATTTTGGCCAGGCGGTCGATAGTACACCACCATTGCCATCGCCTTCCCCTTTTTACATGGGATTTCAATCCATAGAGATTCCACAGCGAATTTTGTTTCTTGTAGAACTTTAATCCTTTGTGACTCAATGCCCTCTCTAACATAGAGTGCAACCCTCCACCAATTTGATCAGCTCTGTCATTACGATATAGTTTGTACCCAGGTATCACAGTGTTCCACTGGTTGTCCTCCTTCCACCATATCTGTGAGATACCAATCATATCTAACTTCTCATTTAGTACTATATATTCTAACTCTTCAATCTTATTTTTTAGACTTCTAGCATTTGCATACAAGCATTTTAGAGACTGTATTTTATTCATATTAATCTGGTTATCGGTAGGCATGGGTAATTTGGAATCTTTAAGCTCTCTCTGCTTAAAGGGCATTTGGGCTACCTTTGTCTGTGCCCTAACTTCATTTTTTTTTGTAGTATCCTTCAAGGATACATTGTTCCGAACCATGCGCTCTTGGGCGACTTGGCTCTTCCCTATTGTCTAGTTTTAAAGGATCTGCATAGCACCTTGATTTCTGTTTTTCCAGGAGGAAATAATTCTAGGGTGCTGCCATTAATAGGTAGGGTTGTTGCTATTTGAATCCTGGATGTTAGTGCTGTTCTAGTATGACAGGTTTTCTTTACTGGTCTGGAATGTGTTTTTTGCAGGATCTGGTTACTTACAAAGAATTTGCTAATGGGGAGTTTGAGTTGCTGAGGTGACTCCAGAATTTGTATACTATGTATATTTTATGTCACATATGAAGGTATCTTGCCTTTGTACATGTTTTGTAGATCAATAAAAATATAGTTTAAAAAGCAGTTAGGTCGTGAAACTAAATTCCATATTGCTACAAACTGTTTTTTTTTTGTTATGCCGACTTCTTTAAAATAATACTCTTAGGAACGTTTTTGAGGGGGAACTCAGTACCGGCACCTTTTTTCATTGCCCACTAACACTACACCACAGTCTAAGTATTATTACGAGAGCCATGCATATTGGTGCCGGCACCTTTTGTTGCCAGGAAAAATGTCCTATGTCCTAAGGTGTAAGAACATAAGCATATAGCAAGGATTTTGTTATTTTTAAAATTGCCCTCCCCCCCCCTAGTTCAGTGGTGTAAATTCTGCCTAAGCAGCCCCCACAATGTGGGGGACCCAGGCAGGAATGGGGCCAACATGGCAGTGTGACAAGCAGAGTGGCAAACTTACTTTACAGTGTGCTGCCTCCCTCTCCTTTCCTCTTTCATTGAAGTTTTGAGGCCTGGCAGCCATCACCACCTTTGCCAGGCCAAAGTCTCATGATAACAGCTGCACAAGACTTTGACCTGGCAGCGGGAGGTGATGGCTGCTAGGCCTCAAAACTTCAATGAAAGAAGAGAAGAGCAGAGGCACTGCAACAAACATTTAAGAGTAAGTTTGTCGACTTGGGGTGGGGGGGGGGGGGAGGAGTGCCACCACTTGGACAATGGGGGCCCTCAGAAAAAGTTTGCTTGGGGATCCCTTATTAGAACTTATGCCACTGCCCTAGTCACATCATTGGTGAGGACTATGTGTCTATACCTGCCCTGCCTCTCCTCACTCTGTCACGCTGCTTCAGCCTCGCCAAACAACTGAGTCACCAGCTGCTTGTGATAGAGGGAGGAACAATTCCCTCATAGCCTATATCCCCAGTTCCCTCACAATCCACACTCCCTCTGATCCATTCATACCCTACAGGCACTATTTACTTAAAAGGTGAGCACATAAATGGGGTAATCAGACTCTGGTCTGTCTGCTGCTTTGCTAGCTCCTCAAGGCCCGTCCATATGCTGGCTTTGCACACACATGCAGGAAAAAGCGGCCTCCAGTGCCGGTGTGCAATCAGGAGTGGCAAATAATGAGTAAGCGCTTTGTTATCCAATTTGTTCTATCAGTAAAATTTCCAAGCGAATCCAGGGAACTAAACTCTAGGAGGGTCCGGAGAGGGAGCCTTACTTCTGTGGCGCCCTTGGATATAGGCACAGTCCCAGCCATATTAGTAGTTTCTCCCCCCTCATTCTGCAACCCTTTTCTCCCCCAGCAAGCAGTCCAAGGCCCTGGCTGCGGCCTGCCCCAAACAGACAAAGCTCACAGGGAGAAAACAACTACTGTTATTCATGCCTCCTGTCCCACAATTCCAGTTTATCCAAAAGAAAACAAAGAATGTTCAGCTTAGGGTCTTATACCCTTTCCATCTGCAGCCATCTCATGCTTCATTCAAGTCCAGTATAAAAGTAAAAAGACACACAAAAAATGGATCCTTTTCTCAACCTGGTCTAACTGGCCATAAACCATTAAGAGGAGTAGGGAAATCCACTGCTTACCCTGGGATAAGCATTGTGTAATCTGAGTACCTTTTGGGAACCTGACAGGTACTTGTGATCTGGATTGGCCACTGTTGGAAACAGGATGCTGGGCTTGATGTACCTTTGTCTGACCCAGTATGGCATATCTTATGTTCTTAATAGCTGAATCTGTATGAGAGTGAGTGTTAAGAAATATTTCTAGTTATGAACCTGGTTTAATTTGAAGTTCCTGAAAAAGCTGAGAGAAGCAGATAGAAGCTGATACTGAAAACAGAGGTCTTACTGCTTGATAGAAGTTGATATTCTGTGAGACTTTTCTACTACAATTAAAGCTGGTTAATAGTGATTGGGATTTCTGGTCTCTAAGAGAAGTAATAGCGTATAGTCACAGTTGTCAAGTCATAGATTCAAAAGCACGTTACGTAAGGTTTAAACATTCTTCTGTGTGAAAAGTGGTGAAGTATAGCTGCTTGCTGATTCAGCTTTTTTTGAGAAACTTAGATGTCAGCCTCTGGTGAAATTGTATTGACAGAGGAACAGCAACTTTTAAAGCAAAGTTCTGCCTGAATTTTTATTTTGACAGCTTGTTTGTAGCAATATTGTCTACTGCCACTGCTTATGAGAAGTATGTTTTGAATGTGTGTGGTAGTGTGAATTGAAGGTGGGGGTTTTAGACAGGGTAATGATCTTTTTATTTTGATTAGCTAGTATCTTGCCTAGGGCCAGCGCTAGGGTTTCTAGCGCCCCCCTGCAACCTATAAATCGGCGCCCCTCCCTCATTATTATTAATGTTAGCAGCACCCTACCCTCCTTTTTCCCAAAACTGCTTTGTGAACTCTTTTCAAGCGATATTAGTATTTCTCCTTCAAATCATGTTTTGTGAGAAAACTGCAGTGAAAGATCAAATGCATAGCCAAAATAAAAATACTTAACAGCAAATACTTAGCATCATACAAACAGACTGTGATAGTCCAAAAAAAAAATACTGATTCTGGTCATCTCACTAACAACAGAGAAACACAAAGGGCAGGAGACGTCGGATGAAATAAAACTTCTTTATTATAAAGGGACCCCAACGCGTTTCGGCAACGCCTTCTTCAGGGGGAATACCTCCGATTGTCTCCAGATACTCGTATTGAGTGTAAAGAAAACCGTTATTATAAAACATTTGAAAATTTGGCACTGTAGGCTCAGCTTCGTGGATAGAACTAATACACAACCAGCACTGTGCAGCACAACCAGCACCACTGTTGGGGTCCCTTTATAATAAAGACGTTTTTTCATCCGACGTCTCCTGCCCTTTGTGTTTCTCTGGATATCCTGCAGGAGGACCTGCTCCTCTTTGTGTGTCCCATCTCACTAACAACAACATAAACATTCTCCAGTGCCAGGCATTTTGTAAACTACTAAAAAAACACTGCAAAAGTCACTGAAGATCTACAAAACCAAATCTACCATACCATACCCGCATACACTTCCAAAACTCATATAATAAGGGGCCTACCAAGAAAAAAGCAGCACTATAAATACTGCAATGGGCCCCAAAACATCCATACACCCATTTGAAAAGCCGAACAAGTCAAATTACTGCAGTACATATCCCTACGTACAAACTCCATGTTAACAGAACACCTGACCTCAGTCACACACTCTGAACACAGACCCTTACCAAGTACAGACTAAGTGACCACAACCTAAAGTTAAAATAAAAATATGTAGACAAAAATTCAGCTGAAACCGCAAGAAACCAGACTCCACATGCAGTGCCATCCCAGATAAGAGATGCAGTTCCCCATACTGTGTGAAATATAAAGCTAGTGCAAAGTCCAATCACTAAATTGAAGATAAAATTATTTTTCTACCTTTGTTGTCTGACGATTTTTGATCATGCTGATCCTGATCTGAGGTTTCTGTTTTCCTCTGTCTTCTCTTAGCTCTCTTTCTATGGTCTATAGTCCATCTGCCATTTCTTGTCTCTCATTTTGCTTTCTTATTTTCTTCTATCAGCCTTTTTCCAGTCCGAGTAACTCTCCCCAGTATCAGCCCCCTTTACAGCCTCCCCTCCCAGTGTCAACTCCCTTGCATTCCCAATACTGCCACTAGTGTCTATTCCCTTCCAGTTCCCCTCCATCTAGCCCCTTCTAATCCAAATACCATCCCAGGTATCTGCGAACTTCCAGTCCCAGTGACCCCTCCTGTGTCAGCTCCCTTCCAGTCACTCTCTCCTCTGTCCATCCACCTTCCAGTGCCATCCTTGGGTGCCAGCCCCCTCCTTCCCATCTTTGCTGCTATTTTCCAACCCCCCATGTCATCTCCCTTCCAGCCCCCTCCTTCCCATTGTGTCAGCTCTCTTCTAATATCCCTCCTCTTACCCAGCCACCTTCCAGCACCATCCCCAAGTGTCATCTCCCTTCCAGCCCCCTGTGTTTGCTCCCTTCTAGCCCCCCATGTCTGCTCCCTTCCATCCCACGCCATGTCTGCTCCCTTCCAGCCCCCATCTTCTTGTGTCGGCTCTCTTCCAACCCCCCTCCTATTACCCAGCCACCTTCCATTCCCAAGTGTCAGCTCCCTTTCAGCCCACCATGACTGCTCCCTTCCAGCTCCCATCTTCCCTTGTGTCAGCTCCCTCCAACCCCCCTCCTATTACCCAGCCAGCCACCTTTCAGCCCCTTTTTCAAGTATCAGCTCCCTTCTAGCCTCCTGTAGCTACTTTCTTTATTTTTAAGTGCACTTACTTGTAAGGCCATGTCTACTAAAGTACATTAGCTATATCTGCAGAGTTAACACAGATTAATTGCTCTGCAGTAGCAACTTACGTATGAGAAAAGCACAATATCACAGGCATGTTTTCGCACGGTGCAGGGGTAGTGAGGTGGGGAGTAGGCATGCCATTTGTTGGAAGCCATTGCTCAAAACATTTTTGCATTGTGGCTACAAAATCAGGCCCCATTGCAGTTACAGATAATGCCATTTCAAGAGGTGGCATTATTTTCCCGAGAGCCCGTTAACACTGCAGTGTTACTGCCACCAATTGATCCTTGCCAAAATGCCTGCAATCACACAGTGCTGCCCCATATTTGTTAGTACTGTTGGGGAGAGCAGGAAAACTCCTACTTTCCTCAATAGTACTTACATGGGCACGATCTTGCAGTACTGCCCCCTAGCAGGAGTACTTTTTTAATGGGGGGAAGGAGAGTAGATCAGGAACCCAACTGGCTAGCTGGGAGTTTTTTTAAGGCATCAAGAAGGGGCCAGGATAGTGTATTTTGTCTGGAGGGTGCACCCCCCCCCAACAGCTCTTGACGAGAATTAGGAGCTGATGGGGGAAGGGGAATGCCTCTTTTAATATTGTTGGTGCCACAGATCTCCTACATCTGCGTTACTGACAATATTGTTTAAGGGGGGCCGATCAGGTTATTTGTGGGGGGACAGTAGCAATTGGGGCACAAAGCTAGTGAGAGCCCTGTGCTTCTGATTGCTGCCATTCCTCCCCTTGGATTTACCGTGGGGACCCACAGCAGGCACTGCGGGACTTTTCCCACACTGCCTGCTGTGACAGTTATCACAGGTCTCCACGGAAAATCCAAAACCTCTGTGGTATCTGCAGGGGGAAAACTGGGAATGCCCTGTACTGATACTGTGGAGAATTTTGACTTACTGCGAGCCTTTTGGAACTATTGCCCGTGATAGCTGCAAAAGGCTACCACGATTTAGTAGACCTGCTCCTTAGTTGAGCTCAAATAGTTTATTTGTGTGTGTGTGTTTTAAAAGAACAACACTGCAGGATACTAATACTTACCTGAGGGATTTACTGAGTCACCTGTGAAAAGTACAGAACAGAATTAGCAAGTTTAGTTTTCTTAAGGAAATGTCACAGTATTTGCACTACAAAGTTTAGGAATTTCAAAACAGCTACCAGAATGTAGAAGAAAAGATTAATCCCGAAATGAAAGAAAACAAAATTTTAGGAAAAGTCTTGTTCTATAGGCTGATTTATAATAGTGGGATTTAAACAGTTGTAAAAAGAAATACTTATGCGATGTGTTGTATGATTCTGGGAGAATCTAAGGAAAAATAATTTAGTTGTAATAAATGTATTTATTACTAGTTATGTTTAACCGCTGCTAAACATCTATTTAAGATAAATTGTGTTTATGTAATTTATCTTATGTAGGACATCCTAGTTTATATTATTTATTCTAGTAAATAAAACTTCTAATTTTAATAATTCAAAAAGGATTCTTGTTCTGTTATGATAAAGTAATTTGTGAAAACTTGTCATCTTACCAGGGTCAAAGTGACGACATCTTCTGGGCCTTTGACATCCAAATAGAATCCTGAATTTAGTTTCTTTAATGTTTCAGTTGTCTTATCTTCAGTATCCTGGGGATTGGACTTCTGAATGGTAGTGTTTTTCCATGGGCGGCCTCTGGAGGTAATTCCAATCTGAGGGTATCAGCTTAACGACTACAGTAGTAGGATAACTGTAAGACTGGAAATTCCCTGGAGCCTGAGTTACCTTGCCGTAACTACTTCTTTCTCCGTAGTTTTCTTAGGGTCGTGAACCCTATGCTTTTCCAGTTCAGCAGTGTTGTAGTGTTAAGTTTCCAATGGATGAGATGTGCCACCTTGTACATTCTGTCTCTAAATTTTCTGCCATCAGAATTTCATAACCAGCTATGAAATAAGTAACCATTTCCAGCTCTTTATTATAGAATCTACATATGTCTGTTTTACCAGTCTTCTGTATGCTCACTGTGAACCATCTCATCTATAATCACCAGTCTGGGCCGCAACTATCAATCTTTCATCCTTAAGTTTCAGTTCACCTCTCTTTAACCACTCATGTGTCCTGGTTTGATCGACAAATAGAGTAATAATTTGTATTTTCCACTTGTTTGCTGATCTGATTCTTTGAGAGTTTTTTTTCTCTTATTTTTGCAAATTTTGTTGTTTCCTTCTGTTGATTCTCATCCACTCCTTCTGATCCTTGGAATGCTAATCAGTTCAAAGCATTTGCTAATTCTTTAATTGTATTTCTGCAGTTCCTCTGGGTCAGGGATGCTTGGAAGTGAGTCACAAATTACAATGCCTTTTAGCATCTGAGTCAGATACTGTGAATATAAGAACATAAGAAATGCCATACTGGGTCAGACCAAGGTCCATCAAGCCCAGTATCCTGTTTCCAACAGTGGCCAGTCCAGGTTCAACAGTGCTTGTCCCGGGTAAGCAGTGGATTTCCCCGGTCCTCATTAATAATGGTTTATGGACCTTTCCTCCAGGAACATGTCAAAATATTTTTAAACCCAGCTACACTAATAGCTTTTACTACATTCTCTGGTAACGAATTCCAGAGTTTGATTACGTATTGAGTAAAAAAATATTTTCTCCTATTAGTTTTAAATGGGTTACATTGTAGCTTCATTGCATATCCTCTAATCATTCTACTTTTTGATGATGTAAACAACTGATCTACATTTACCCGTTCCACTCCATTGATTAATTTATAGACCTATCATATCTCCCCTCAGCTGTCTGTTTTCCAAGTTGAAGAGCCCTGACCTTTTAAGCCTTTCCTCACAGGATTATCCTTCCATCCCCTTTACCATTTTGGTGGCTGTTCTCTGTACCTTTTCTAATTCTGCTATATCCTTTTTAAGATATGGCGATGAGAATTGCACACAATATTCAAAGTGCAGTTGCACCATGGAACACCGTGATGTGTATGCCATTTGTGACATCATAGTCAATAGGGACCAGTTAGGTCCAATGTGTGTGAAAATATTTGTGACTGTGGCTAAAATGTCTGGTTTCATGGGGTCAGGGGAACACAAAGCAGGGGCACGAGGCAGTTAAAGGAATGATTTAAAATCATGAGCACATCTGCTGTAATGTTTATCTCTGGAATACTGCAAACATATACAGAAGGAGCTAAGAAGGTAACTTTAAATAAAAGCAAAATACAAAGGGGACAGGATTGCAAGAGTGCCTTGTATTGTTGTACACTTCTGAGCTTCTCTGGTGTTTGGGTGTCTTTTGTTATTCTTTTTGATGGTTGTACTGATCAGTTCTCTAAGGTGCTCACCAAAGGTGCAAATATTAGGATGGGAAGTACTAAAACAGTGAACTGAGTTGTTATACATAGAAACATCTCTTTGCTATATTTTTTTAAAATGACTACTCTGTTCATTTTTCTTTCCCTCTGTGCTCTATTACAGATCACTTACATATCCAGGATTCAGATTTATTTATTTTATTTTATTTATTTATTTATCTATTTCTTCTATACCGCCCCTTCCAGAGATCAGGGGCGGTTTACATGGAACAAGTAAACATTTGTATACTGCTGTATACATTACATGGAACAGAGATTTTTTTAACTTTATACATTACATGGAACAGAGATTTTTAACTTTATACAGATAATAGATACTATATTACATGGAACAGAGATTTCTAACTTTATACAGATAACAGTGCATTAAACTGTCGGAACTATTTACATTTTGTATACTTTTATAAATTCCTGTATTATAATATTGAGCAGAATTTTCTAACTTTTTACAGGTAGTGAGGCGAGGAACTGCCGAAACTATTACAATGGTTATTTACCAAAAGGTTATATACAATGAATTACAGGGTGAAGCATTCGTTAGTCATGTGTGAGTGGTGGAATTTATTTCCATTTTTTTTTTTTATTCGTGTGGTTTTTTGGGGTGTCTGTGTGTGGTTGGTTGAGTGAGATTTTAGGGCTTTGTGTTTGTGGGTCTGGGGATGCTGTGTGGATGGAGTTGGGGGTAGGGGATTTCAAAGTGTTTGGAGAATAGGTATGTTTTGAGTTCCTTCCTAAATTGGGTGAGGTCTTTTATGATACGAAGGTCTATTGGGAGATCATTCCAGAGCATGGGGGCAGTGAATGTGAAGGCCCTGGTGCTGGTGGATTTTTTAGTTTTCTTGAATGATTTTGGTATTTCAATTGAGTGTGCTGCGTTTAGTCTGCGAGCTCTTGATTCAGATGGTGCGTGTAATAGTGTGGATAGATATGAGGGGCGATGTCGTTCAGGAGCTTGAATGTGGTTAGGAGAATTTTGTATCTGATTCTGCTGTTTATAGGGAGCCAATGCAGTTCTAGCATTATAGGGGTTACATGGTCTGCTAGGCGGGCTTTAGTGACTACTTTTGCACAGATGTTCTGGGCTCTTTGAAGTAGGTATGTACTTTTTTGTGGTAGGCCAATTAGGAGACTATTACAATAGTCAAAGTGGGGGTGATGAGTGTGTTAACAACTGATCTAAAGTCATGGGTGTCAAGAAGGGGCCTTAGGTGTTGTATGGTTTTGAGTTTGTAGAATATGGTTTTGACTGTCTGTTTTATGTGTGGTAGCATGGTGAGTGTATGGTCAATTATTACACCTAGGTATTTTACCTCTTTTTTAACAGGTATAGTCGTATTGTTGATTGAGATTGATGTTGGATAAGTGTCCTCGGTCACGGGTGATCTTGTTACGAACATTGCTTCGGTTTTTTTGAGGTTGATGCTGAGGTAGTTAGTTTCCATCCAAGAGGTGGTCTCAGCCATGCATTCGGATAGGGCATCATAGGTAGGGTCTTTGGTGGTTATGGGGAGAGCAAGCATGATGTCGTCAGCATAGATAAAGTGACTAATCCTGTGTTTTCTGAATATTTTTGTAATGGGTTGGAGGTACAGGTTGAAAAGGAGGGCAGAAAGGGCAGATCCCTGGGGTATTCCTTGTCCTTGGGGGAAGGTTTCTGATACTTCCTGGTCTATTTGAACACGTATTAGTCTGTGTGTGATGTAAGACTTAAACCATTTGAGGACAGTCCCACCTATTCCTAGGTTTTCTAGTCTATTGATCAGAGTAAGGTGGTTGATGTTGTCAAAGGCGGCAGAAATGTCTATGAAAAGGAGTAGGAAGCCTTGACTGTTGTCATCAGTGCCTTTGAGGAAGTCTGTCAGTGTAATTAGGAGGGTTTCTACACCGTGGAAGGGGCGGAAACCAAACTGGTGTGAGTCTAGGGGTTTGTGCTCATCAATATGGTCTTGTAATTGTAATTGGACGTTTTTTTCTATTATTTTAGCTATAAATGGAATGCTGGCTATCGGTCTGTAAGAGTTTGGGTCTTTTGGGTCAAGTTTATTGTTTTTTATTATTGGGCGAAGCGTAGTGAGTTTTAGGGCATTGGGCATGATGCCCTGATCAAGGGATTGATTCACCATGTGTTGAATGTTTTCAGCGAGTTCTTCCTTTGTACATTTGATCCATGACACAGGACATGGATCGAGTGGAGAAGTTGTGGTGTTAAATGTTATGATCCTAAGGAGGTGTTTTTGATCTATCGTGTGAAAGGAAGTCCAGGTGTTATTAGATTCAGTGTTTGGGGGTAGTATCGTTGGTATGGTGTTAAGTTTGCACTTTAGTTTTTCTGAAAAGTGGGTTGCTAAGGTTTGTATGCTTATTGCTGATTGTTTTGGCTCTTGGTTTTTAGTTTTTGTCAAAGTTTTTACGATTGCGAATAGTTCTCTGGGGCGGTTGATAGCCATATTTATTACTTTGGAGTGGTAGTCCCTCTTTGACTTGTTAATTGCATTTTTGTAATTGTTGAGGGTGTTCATATTGGGATTTATTTTCGTCAGATTTAGTTTTCCTCCATTTCTTTTCTTGTTTCCTCAGTTGTTTTTTTAGATTTGCTAGTTCTTTCGTGAACCATTTTTCTGTCTTTTTTATTTGTTTATGCATGGTGTGTGTGGGGGCAGCTGCTTTCTGGACTGTTAGATTCCAATGGTTTACAGTGGAGTCGATGTCTGGGAGGTTTGTGTTGAGTATGGGTAATACTTTGTCAAGGAAATTATCTTTGTCAAAGCGTGCAAAGCGTGATATATGGGGTGAGGAGTTTGTCGTGTTCAGTGTTGCTTGAGCTGGGAGGTGGAGTGTAATAAGGTGATGGTCGGACCATGGTACTTCTGTTATAGTTGGAGATCCTAGCAGTCTTCTGTTATAGTTGGAGATCCTAGCAGTCTTTCTCAAGCTAGCCCTGGATTGCCATCTAACCAGTATGTTTCTTAGGATACCCACGATGTACAGGTGGTGGATTTCCTATTGCATGTACGTAGATCTATCTCTTTTATAGTCATTGTGGGTATCCTGAAAAGCAGACTGGCAAGGAGGTATTCCAGGACTGTTTTTATTTTCAAATGCTGATTGCCTATTCAGGTTCATGTATGACTGTAGGATGTGATGGTTTTCCCTAATGCATAGGTCAGAGGACATTTATTTTTATCGTCTCTTTTAAAACGGATCAAAAAAGGTATTCTGTATTCAAAAGCTCCATAGGTTTCCTTTACAAAGAAGTATTGTTAGACACATAAGATGAGAAATCACATTGTAAATCTGACCCTAAATATTTTATAATGCTGTGAGAGGATAAACTGAACTGTGTCCAGTACCCTAGAAGGCTTTGATTAAATCTAGAATAGATTCCTACTGGAAATGATCAGATGGCTAAATGAAGTGGGTTTGCCTATAGTGGCCGCTCTTATGTCCTGATGGGTTTGAGAATGGAAGCACAGGGATGTCTTTTTAAAATGTTATGAGCAATGTACAGTATCGGTCACAGGCAAGAATCCCAGTTTTCGGTGACAACTTGAGGTTAGATGTAGTAGCTACAAACCTTTGTGGAACTTTTGCATAGAGGTACATGTTGCTGTACACATGGAGCGGGGGAGCGAGTTAATAGAGCAGCAGGATGAGAACTTGGGGTTCAGATTTCATGTTCCCACCAGTGCTTACGATGGGAGGGATATTCAGCTCTGGAGGCGGTGGCTAGCACTCCTTAGAATCCTTGCTCCTGTTTTCCAGCTCTTGACTACAATGCCTGTTTAGTGCTGTCAGCTCCCCTTCAAGGACTGGAAACTGACAGCAACTGCTGTTCCTCTCCTGAGTTCCTCTCTTCCAGTTCTGTTTCCCTTTCTCTTTTAGGGCTAGAACCTGAAACTCCTCTCCCTGGGATCTCTCCTCCAGTGATCCCTCTTTGAGTACATGGGGCTCTTTTCTGGGTGAGCTGATGGAGCTTCAGCCTCCTTCTGTGAAAAGCCTCTCTACCAGGCTTCTTCCTCTTATGAGGAAGGCCAGACATTCTTCTGCTACATACTGCTCCTCTTTTCTTTGATTGGAAGGCAGTGTGCCACACCCTAACTCCCACTTTACTAACAGCCTACAAAATTTAGAAGCTTCTTTACCAAACTATATCCCTCCTTATTAGTTTTGATATGCACTACTCTGGATCAGGGACCCAAAATGGTCCTCATGTTATCCTCTGCAAGGAACATTTTGATGTCCTGCTACATGCGCATAAAAGTACACATGGTGACAAGAAGATATGTGTTGCTGTGCGATGCATGTGTAGGCATGTTTTGGGGTAGTTTGGGTGAAGCATAGCTGAAGTCGCAAATTATGTGTATTTTTCATAAAATACATGTGGACACAAAAATTGTATGCAGCTTCAGTTTAGCCATTATTTCTGCCCATGTGCCCTTATTAAAATGGCCATCACCCTGCGCTCTCAACCTGATGGACCCGTTAAAAAAAAATTCCCCCAAGAGGCTGATGGGCATAGATTAGATCTGTTTTAGCATACAATTTTGTGTGCTACTAGTGCAGGAACAATTTTTCTACATGAGATAAATGTGCTCAAAGCCTCAAGCAGACAGTGTGGCGCATAGCACATTTAAATCCATGGTGATGTACTCTATTGCACAGATATGGAGAAGTGTGCTGAAGACCAGAAGACTGAGCTGAATACTGGGATCTTAATGCAAGGTCTGAGGAAGCATCAAGGATAGCTTTTGGAAATGCTGCCGCTACCTGCCTCCTCCTCCAGAGACGGAATCGGCGGCAGCTGGGGGGCACGGTGAGGCTGGGGTTTCTACCTAAGGTGGCAGACATCCTTGGGCTGCCCCTAGTGAAAAAACAGTGGGATTCCCATGGGTCTTGCTGGCCTGGAGAGCAGAGCTGCAGACCAAAAACACCAGTGGGTGGTCTGAGCGCTGTTGTGGCCTGTCTGCTTGAGAGGAGGAAAGGGACTGGTAAAAAGGTGGAGCATAAATAGAAGGGGTGGGATTAGAGAAAGAAGGCAGAAAAGCATGAGGGAATGGATAGGGCTAGGAGGCAGAACATTAGGGAATGGTGGGATTAGAGGAGTGACTAAGACTTGAGAAAGCGTGCAAGGAGTGCAAGGTAGGGAAGGGAGAGAAAATACAGAGTTAGCTGGGAGGTAAGGAGAGACAGTGCAGGAGGAAGGGTATTGAAGGTTAGGGGGGAAACCCCCATGACACGGACACACAGGCACTCATTGTCCATGACACACACATATGGAGGCATGCACATATCCCCAGCACCCCCCCATGATACACACACGTGTGCACACAGACATACATACACACATCCCCCATCACATATATTCTCCAGGAACAAGCAGGAAGTCAGTCTTTACATATGGGTGACATTGGTGCTGACGGAGCCTACACATATGTTTGTAGCTCATTACTGCCTGGAGAGTGAGTCCTGCAGGGACAGTGCCTTCGGGCAGGCAGTACTTTGTAATATTTTCGAGGTATACTCCAACCCTTCTGTGTTCAGACTACTGGAGTGATGTTGTCGCTACACGCGCAGGTCTTGCAGAGTCTCTCTATTGGGACTCATCTTCTGCAACTTACAGCTATCCGATGGGTCGCTGGTAGTGCTGTCATGGTTCAGTCCTCGGCAGCCTGGAGCTAGGGAGTCCTCATAATCCCTCCCTCCTCCCCTTGGAGTTGCCTCCCTACATTGTTTTAAGTCCTTTTTCGGTATGTCATCAGACTGAGCAAGATGGCACCCTTGAGCGGGAAAGGGACCATGCATGAGTGGTAGCATTCCCAAAGGCTTTCTGTAAAAGCTGGGGAAATGCTCCGCGTGGGCTCCATCAGCACCAACGTCACCGATATGAGAGGACTGATTCCTGCTGTCCCTGGAGAACACCTGTTACATGTGAGTAACTACGCTTTCCCCAACATCCCCCCCATGATGCACACATATCCTCCAATATCCCCAACACTTTATGATATATACACACACACACACACATGTACCACCAACACCCCTATGACATATACACATGCTGAACAATCCCCATGATGCATGTGCAGAAATGCACGCGCACTCCCAACATCCCCCATGATGCGCATACATGCATACACACACCCATGATGCCTGCACGTAGATACATGCCCCCCCCAGGACCCCCATGATGTACACACACACACACATGCACCCTCCCCTTCAGCACTCCACATAGGCACACAGATAAACTTCCCAAGACCTCCCATGACACACACACATACAGCCTCCATATGCCTGATTTTGCGAATGGGAAAACGTGCCGTTGTGTCACATTGCAAGTGTATACTTTTCAGCTTGTGAAATATTTGTGTGCAGAATAACTTTCCATCATATGCATGAATGCTGTGCTCATGCAATTCTGAAGAGCTGAACTGTGTGTGGTGTGTTAGAGTCGAATGTGCATGATAATCATGCATATGACAGAATGCTATTCTGCGCATAAATATAAATATTACTATGTGCCCAATAACATCCCATGATAGACTTGGTGGGTGCCAATACAGCTGCTGGTAGCTCAGATCCCTGTGCGCATGTACATAAGAACATAAGAAATGCCATACTGGGTGAGACCATCAAGCCCAGTATCCTGTTTCCAAAAGTGACCAATCCAGGTCACAAGTGGAGTGGAGGAGTGGCCTAGTGGTTGGGGCAAGGTACTTCAGGCCGGAAGGTCGGGAGTTCAAATCCCACTAGAGGACAGCAACCTTGGCCGGAAGGACTGGGGTTTCTAGTCCCACAGGTGCTCCTTGTGGTCTTGGGCAAGCCACTTAACACTCCATAGCCCATGTTCCCTGTAAAATAGTTATCTCCAAGTTATAATGCCCTGTTCAATGTAATTTCAGTTTGTTCAATGTAAACCACACTGATGCAGAATAGCGTGGTATATAAGAGAATGAAAATAAATAAATAAAGTACTTGGCAGGTTCTCAAAAAGGCACACAGGTTCCACAGTGCTTGTCCCGGGGCAAGCAGTGTATTTCCCAGGTTGTATGCATGTTCTACCATGCTAGCACGTGTTTTTTGCACACAACTCAAATTTGCATACCTTTGTTTACAGCCCTGGTGAAACTTTCTGCATTAGGCTTACATTAGAAATCCATGTGCTGAGCTTTAGCACATGGCTCTAATGCAAAGTAACTGGATCAACTCCTAAGTGTGTATTTGTGTATTTTATAAAACACACTTGTACTTTACTTTGTCACGCCACCCTTGAGAAGGCCTACTTGCAGATTGCATAAAAGTAGAGTCACACTTTTTCATTTGTGTACTGTTTATACGCAAATATATTTGCACAAGTCTATAAAAGTCCTTTCTCCAGGAACAAACAGGAAATCAGTTTTCACATATGGGTGATGTCGACGCTGACGAAGCCCTCGTGGAAGCATCTTCCCAGCTTTCAAAGAAAGCCTTTAGGAGATGCCACCACGCATTTGTAGTCCTCTTCCCACTCAAGGGTATCATCTTGATCCATCTCCCTTTTTCCTTGGAGCCCTACAGACATCTGTCATGTTCCCCCCCAGAAAAAAGTTGATTTCTCGTACACTGTTGTACTCCTTTCCAGCTTGCGCCGATCCTTTTCCCACCTTCAAGACCTTCTGCCCCAGCATTGGGTCTCAAGTTTTATTTTTGTTAGGTTCCTCCAGCGCTTTTGTGCCCTTTTCAACGGCAGGCTGCGCCAAAGGTCTTTGACCTCGTGGGGGTCCTTTTTGCCCCAACGGCCACCGGTTTTTAGAAATGTGATCTGTGCTCAAAAAACATGCCTTTCCCCGACTCTCATGACTGTTGCCTCCGGTGTCTGGGCGCCAACTGTGACCCGGAGGAATGCCCCCTGTGCAAAAAGTTGTTTGTCAAGGCCATCCAGAGCTGCTGGCTAAAGCAAGATGACATCTTCCATAGGGCAGACTCGACTCCTGTTTCCTCAGTAGCCTCGCACTCAAAGGCCCTGCACAGATCCTCAATGGTGTAAGACCCCAGCGATTCCAGAGCGGGCTCCAGACATTCCGAGCAAGGGTACCCAGAGTGAGAGCGTAGAAGGAAGAAGACGACCTCAAGGGCTTCGTCCTGAGAGGCGGACAAGCATGGGAAATCCCATGCGCGGCTCCTCAGCAACCGAAGGACCTCTGAGGAGTCTGAGTGCAAGTGGCCCCGAAGGGTACCAGGACAGAAGCGATGGACCGTGGTCTCCCGAAGGCTGTCCTGTCGAGGACCCCCTCATCTCCTCGATGCCAGACCCAGTAACCCCGGCGTCGGTGTCACTAACAGCCATCCCTGAGTGGGAAACTCATATGTTGGTGCTTGAACGCAGCGTTTCTACATCCATCGTGTCCCAACAGGTGTTGATGCCCAGCCCCACCAGTGCTCACACCCAGATCGCAGAGACCTCGATGCTGAGGACTCCCCAGGCCGCTGAAGCGATCCCTGAGAGAAAGACGCCTCAGATAGATCCTTGGCAAGGGTCTCGATCTCGCTTCTGCTCCTCGGGGGTGAGGTCTTCGCAGGCGAGTGCCTCTGGCTCGGCCATGCCTTGGCATCAAAGCATCGAAGACCAGAGTCAACGATGCCCCTTGAGCCATCGGGCATCAAGTCTTCTTTGGGTCCACTGAGACCTCCCTTTGGAGCCCTCTACCTCACTACAGATTCAGAGGTGGACCCCCGTATGGAGGAGCTAGACATCCTACCAGTATGAGGCACTACCTAAAGAAACCCTGACAGTCCCGTTCCCCTCCATCCTTAACTGGCTCCTTCTTTAGGTATGGGAAGTCCCGGATTCGATGCTGATTGTTAGCCGCTGCCTGGATAACCATGTACCAGGTCCAGCACATAAGAACATAAGATATGCCATACTGGGTCAGACCAAGGTCCATCAAGCCCAGTATCCTGTTTCCAACAGTGGCCAATCTAGGTCATACGTACCTAGCAGTTTCCCCAAAAGACACAGGTTCCGCAATGCTTGTACTGGGTCAAGCATTGATATCCTGGGTCCCTTCTTAATAATGGTTTATGGACTTGTCCTCCAGGAACTTGTCCAAACCTTTTTTAAACCCAGCTACACTAACAGCCTTTACTACATCCTCCGGTAACAAATTCCAGAGTTTGATTACACGTTGAGTGAAAAAATATTTTCTTTTATTAGTCTTAAATAGTTTACCCTGTAGCTTCACTGCATGTCCCCTAGTCTTTCTATATTCTGATAACGTAAACAATCGATCTACGTTTACCCGTTCCACTCCGTTCATTAATTTATAGACTTCTATCATATCTCCCCTCAGCCGTCTCTTTTCCAGGTTAAAGAGCCCTAACCTTTTTAGCCTTTCTTCATAGGAGTATCCTTCCATCCCCTTTACCATTTTGGTGGCTCTTCTCTGAACCTTTTCTAATAACTCTATATCCATTTTAAGATACGGCGACCAGAATTGCACACAATATTCAAGGTGCGGTCTCACCATGGAACGATATAGAGGCATTATAATATCTTTTGTTTTATTTTCCATTCCTTTCCTTATGATACCTAGCATTCTATTTGCTCTCTTGGCTGCCGCTGCACACTGGGCCGAGGGTTTTAACATGTTATCCACAATGACGCCTAAATCTTTTTCCTGGGTGGTGGTTCCTAATGTGGAACCTTGCATTGTGTAACCATAGTTTGGGTTGTTCTTCCCTAGGTGCATAACTTTGCACTTGTCCACATTAAATTTCATCTGCCATTTTGATGCCCAGTCTTCTAATTATCAAGATCCTCTTGCAATTTTCCACAATCCTCTTGGGTTTTAATAACTTTAAATAGTTTTGTGTCATCTGCAAATTTGATAACCTCACTTGTTGTTCCACAGGCCGGGCTTCCGGAAGACTCAACTCCCCCACACCTACATGTTGGTGGAGTTAGCCATGCTCCAACAGAAGAGCCTGAAGATGCACTCATCAGTGCCCCCAGGCAGGGAGTACCACACCCTTGACGCCCTCAGGCATAAATGCTGCCAATGCTCAATGCTCGCATGCCGCATTCAGACTTATCAACTTTACATCGGCATGTTCCTCCGAGACCTGGCAAAGGAACTCAGAGGCTTCACGGCTGGCCTTGATGGAGACCACCTCCGTGTTTCCAGATACTTACAAAGTCCATTGGAAAGTGCTCCAAGTATTTATCTTGAGCCGCCTATGATTTCTTTGAGTCCAGTATGAGAATGGCTGCTGCCGGCATCGTCGCCCGATGCCAGACTTGGCTCTGACTTCGAGCAGTGGATGCAGAAGAAGCTCCTTGATGTCCCATGCCTCGGAGAGCAGCTCTTCGGCAAGCCCATGGAGGACAAGGCTGCCGAGATCAAGACCAAGTACGTGACTCGGACTTGACTCTTGAGGAAGAGTTTGACTCTCCCAAGAAAGAAGCCTCCAGGAAGGAAGCCTCCTTTCCATATGAAGGGCCAGCCCTATCAAGGCTATCCTCCATTCCTGGCCACCCAGACCCCTCAGCAAGGGCAAGGGAGCAGGCTAAGGCCCATGCATGCCAAAGGGCTCCAAGCCTCAGACTCCAGCCCCAGCTCAGCCTGTGTCAGGGTTCTGACGACCCCAGCAGCCTCTCTTCCTTTAGAAGATCAGCTGCCAAAGGGGGGGGGGGGGAGTGCCTAGTCAGTCAAGGTCCTGCAACACCTGGGATTCGTGATAAATCATCCAAAATCCCATCTTACCCCAACTCAGGACTTGGATTTCATAGGGGCTCACCTGGACATCCTCCAAGTCGTGGCTTTCCTCCCCCTAGACAAGGCAGATCGCCTCATGGCCTTGGCGACCGAAATGCAATGCCACCGCACCATGTGGGTGCGGTCCATGCTTTGCCTCCTCGGCCACATGGCCTCCATGGTCTATGAGGTCCCCAATGCCCATCTCCACATGCAGACAGTTCAGTGATGTCTCCGCTCACAGTGGACCCAAGCCACAGGCAGGCTCCGGGACAGAGTCTCGATGCCCCGTCAGCTGGCGGAGTATCTCAGTTGGTGGCAGGATCCGCAAAACCTTCAGAAGGGCATGCCCTTCCAACTCCCGAGCCCCCAGAGGGTTCTCATGATAGATGCTTCCCTGCTGGGCTGGGGGTGCCCATTGTGAGGAATTGTGCACCCAGGGCATTTGGTCCTATGAGGAGAGCCAGCAGCAGATCAACCTGCTGGAACTCAAGGCCATCTTCCTTGCGCTCAAGGCTTTCCAGCACCGCCTGCAACATCAGTCAGTGCTTGTCCAGACAGACAATCAGGTCACGATGTTCTACCTCAACAAGCAAGGCGGCACAGGCTCCTACCACCTCTGCCAGGAGGCAGTAGCCCTCTGCTCGTACGTGACCAGATAGGGTATGCTCTTGAGGGTGGTATTCCCCGGCCCAGGACAACGCCCTGACGGACAGGCTGAACTGGGTCCTCCAACCACCTGAGTGGCATCTGGACCACGGGGTGGCACAGCGGCTCTTCAAGTTATGGGACACCCAGAATCCTGACCTCTTTGCCAGCCCAACCAGCACTCAGCTACTGCATTTTCTGCTGCCTAGAGCCACACCGGCCCAGGTAGCAGCGGATGCCTTCCTCATCTCGTGGTCAGAGGGTCTATTGTATGCCTTCCCTCCTACATGTCTGATAGCGCGGACCCTCTTCAAAGCCCAGCAAGACAAGGCTTCCCTGATCCTAGTAGCACTGAGGTGGCCCAGGCAGCCTTGGTTTCCTCTACTGATTTGTCTCTCGACAGAGTCTCCGGTCCCTCTCAGGAGCTCACGGGGATGTTTGACCCAGGAGGAGGGCTCAATCCTCCACCCCAACCTGGGATCCTTGTCCCTCACAGCATGGATGATGAATGGGTTGCTTTAGAACTCTTCAACCTCCCCAAGGAGGTGGGAGCGATGATCCTGGCCTCTCACAAGGACTCCACGAGATGGGCTTACGCCTTCAAGTGGTGCAGGTTCTCCTTATGGTGTACGGAGCAATGGGTGAACCCATTCTCCTACCCAGTACAAACGGTGCTGCAGTACTTGCTCCACCTTTCACAGTCCAGACTTAAGTCCAACTCTGTCAGGGTGCACTTGAGCTCACTCTCTCAACGAACCACCACTCCATAGAGGGCAAGTCTCTTTCCATGCAGCCCATCATTACCCACTTCATACCGGGCTTAATACTCTCAAAGCCCCCCATCCATTTCCCCCTGAGATACCTGTCCTGGAAAGTGGCCTTCCTGGTGGCAATCACCTCTGCATGCAGACTCAGCGAGCTCCAGGTCCTGTTGTCCAAACCACCCTACCCCACGTTCTACAAGAACAGAGTCATGCTCTGCACTCACCTGAAGTTTCTTCCGAAGGTGGTGTCTGATTTTCACCTCAACCAGGAGGTGGTACTCCTTACCTTCTTTCCATGGCCCCACACTGACAAGGCGTCGGCCATTCTCCATACTCTGCACTGCAAAAGGGCCCTGTCCTTCTATCTACTGCAGACTTAGGGACACCTCAAAGCCTCACAGCTTTTTGTCTCATAAAACCCCAGTTGTCTGGGGGGAGACCGTTACCAAACGGACCCTTCCATCTGGGTGGCGGACTGCATCACCTTCACCCACAACCAGGTTGGGCTTCCATTGGAGCGTCGGGTCACGGCGCATAATGTCAGGGCTATGACAACTTCAGTTGTGAGCCTTCGCTCTGTTCCCATGGCGTCTGCCGGGCTGCCGCCTGGTGTTCGGTCCACACTTTTGCAGCTCACTACTGCCTAGAGAGGGAGTCCCGATGGGACAGTGCCTTCAGCCAGGACGTACTCCATAATCTGTTTGGGGTTTAGGCAACTCCTGCCCTCCAACCCTTATTCAGATTACTGGAGCCATGGTTCTTCCTGGACACTGGGGTCCTTAGAGTCAGTCCTCAGATTCGCTTGTGGCAGCTCATGGTTGGGCCATGTTTTTTCTACAGGTTCTCGGTAGCCTGTAGCTAGGGAGTCCCTTATGTGAGGACTGACTTCCTGCTTGTTCCTGGAGAAAATGTAGTTACTCACCTGTAACAGGTGATCTCCAAAAACAAGCAGGAATGAGTCTTCACATATGGGTACGTCGGTACCGACGGAGCCTGCGCGGGAACGCTCCCCAGCGTCCAAAAAGAAAGCTTTTGGGAGCATCCCACATGCATGCACGCTGCCTTCCCGCCTAAACACTTCCCTCTCATCAGTTTTCCGTTTTCCGCGGAGCCGGCAGGACATCTTCCTGTCACCGCAGAAAATTCTTCTTTTTATTCTTACTTTTTTGTGGTCGTGTCTGCCTTCCCTCGCCGCCACCGGTACCGCCGGTGTTTTTCTTTTCTTTTTTCTAAATAATTTCTTCTTCTCAACAGAAATTTTTTCCTGTTAGTGTCTGACACTTTTTAGGCCACTAGGCCTCCTTTTTTCCGATATGGAAAAGCCAGCCACTACCCTTAAGAAATGCTCTAAGTGTGGCGGTACAAATATTCTTTTAGACACCCATACTTGTTGTCTAAAATGTTTGGGTCCTGACCATTGCTCATAGGATTGTCTTTCCTGCTGGAGTTCAAACAGAAGAAATCTTCAGAATCGAGCACAGCTCGATACCCGGTTCACATCACACTCGATGTCACCAGCTAGAATATCTCCACAGAATCAGGTAACCAAGCAAAAGTCTGTAAAGACTAGCCAGTCCTGGAGTGGTAGATCTCCTTTGCAGTATCGAGAGAGCTCCGGCTTTGCCCTCGGACATTTTGGCAATAAAGCCCCGGCGGGAGTCTTCGAGCTCCAAAGCATTAACGGGGCTTCAGGTCATTCCCGGGGTTCTCACCTCATTGAACATACCTGGGCCATGCTCGGTGGTTGTGGCCGCTTCAAGCGGTACCGACACTCCGGCATCGGCTACGGTGATGGATGAAACGTTCCTCACCGATGAACATAGTCTAGCGCTCTTGGTTACTTCGGTACCGTTAGAGTGGCTGCAGACCGTTCCTCCAGTATTGGTATCGTCTTCGGTACCAGTACCGGTATCGACATCGGCATCGGTGTCAGTACCATCCATGCTTGCTTCGACAGACTCGATTCCTTCGATGCCGAGCCTGGAATCGATC
Organism: Ichthyophis bannanicus; assembly: GCA_033557465.1. Taxonomy (NCBI): domain Eukaryota; kingdom Metazoa; phylum Chordata; class Amphibia; order Gymnophiona; family Ichthyophiidae; genus Ichthyophis; species Ichthyophis bannanicus. The sequence goes on from CM066032.1 coordinate 650,422,245, forward strand.
CCTAGCATGGATGATTCGGTACCGACTCGTCTTGGTACCGAAGACATCGGTTTAGAGAAAATCCGATGCTTCATCCTTTCAAGTCTTCCGATACCGATGACTAGGATGAGCCCATCAGTACCAAGGCTGAATCTTCAACAAGTCTAGCCTTTACCCCTCATTTTAGAGGGTCCTCCTCAGGGGAGATTTCTTTTCAAGCTTTTCTGCTTGATATGGTGAGGTTACTTGCCATTTCTATTCCTGGTGAAGAATCCTTACCAGGGGATTCAGAGACCCTGCAATCCCCCTGGTTGCCAAAGGAGCTAATCATGCTTCCTTTGCATCAGATCTTACAGGATCTACTTTTAAAGATGTGGGAAACTCCTTTAACGGTATCACCACATTCTGAGACACTTGAAACTAGGTACAAAGTGCCACCTTCTCCAGGTTTTCAAAAGACTCAACTTCCTCATCATTCTATTGTTGTAGAATCAGCAATGAGGCGTATTAAGAGTGCAAAGAAGCACTCTTCTTATCCACCAGGTCATGAGTCTAGGACTTTAGATGCCTTTGGACGTCGATGCTTCCAGGCATCCATGCTTTCAGCAAGAATTATCTCATATACTTTTTATATGGGATTATCTCTTGAAGAGGTCACAAAGAACTTAAAGTTTTTGAACCCTTTTCTTCAAGAGCATAAAAGAGCAGACTTTTTCTTATTAGTCAATCATGCTTAAAATATCTCTAGGTTCCTTAATCGTGCTTCCCTGGACTGTTTTGAGTCTATTAGCAGAACTTCTGCTATAGCCATAGGAGCACGACGCATGGCCTGGCTCCAAGTTTCAGACTTGGACAGATGGGTACAGGAAAGGCTGGGAAATACTCCTTGCACTGGTGAAAATCTCTTCAACAAGGAGGCTTTATTTCAAGCTAATCAGTTACACACTGATGCTGTTGCTTTCAGAGGATTGTCAAAACCTTTTCCTCTATCCCAGCTAATAAAAAAAATCTCCTAAAAAGCTTTATCCCCCTAGGGGAAAAAAAGTTCTATTGATCTTCTACTCATGATGCAGATGTTACCAAGGACAGGAAACATCAAACCAGGCTAAGAAAATCAAAACCTCAACAGGCTCAGCAAACCCAGCAGTTGCAGGGTTTCTGATGTTTTATTCACTTTTCCTGTGTGAGGTTTAGAACCTCTGAACCTACTTCTTTTCAGCAGAAGCATCTAAGGTTCGTCTCATCCATGCTGAGATATTAGTCGTATATTGACTCAATTCCTCGACCCTGGGCATGAATCTCTTGCTACAAGAGAAATCCATCATTTTAGCTCCAAGAGCTATTGAGGACCTTCATACCCTAGAGATAACAGGTTTCTCCTTGCAAGGTGAGCTATGCCTTCACCTTGACAGTTTCCTGTACGAGGATATCTCATACTTTTAACTGCAAGGGGATCCTACCTCTTCAAAGACTTACCAAATTGTAAGTTTTCTCAACTCTGTATTTTCTATCCCTCTTAGTCTAGACATTCAGTCTCTAAGAGTACTACTAATCAACTGGAGGGCTTTTCTTCTAAGCCCATAGGATTTTTTTCAATACCTACTCCGGTAAGTAGTTTCCATACAGAGTCTTCTTCCCCTTTGCGGTTCATCTCCTTTTCTGTGTATCTTTGAGCAAACCTTCTCAGATACTTCTTTAAGGCAGCTTATCAGACGGAAACTGAGTATTACCACTCCAAATTATGTCTGTCGGTCCTTTCCAACCTATAGGACCTAACTTTTTTCTGCTGCCTTAATAACAGATAACTCCAAAAGAGGTTCCAGAACCCATTTGGACAATTTATTGTTGCAGGCATCAGGCCTGTTTAGTATTCTTAGCCATTTTTAATTCTCTTTGGCTCCAACAGAATAGATTAGGTTGCACACTGGCAATTAAACAGCCAGTTCTAAGCAACCTACAACATGCTCTCTGCAATTATACAAGAAAGCTCTGCAACTATGGGCCTTTGCCAGAGAGCCTCAGAGCTACTCCTAGTAGGTAGCTTCCAGATGGTTAAAAAGGGCTTCAGCTGGTAGACTCTGCCCAGTCATGCTCCTACATGACTGTTTTTTTTCCTAATCTCACCATCTTCCTTAGAAATTTCCTTTTAAGGAAAAGTAACCATGGCTTAGACCACGTGAAAGCGTAGAGAATTGCACAATTCCATGGGTTGTTCCACATCTGACTGGAACTTCTACTACAGGGATACATTCTTTTCACTGCAGTCGGTCCTTATTCACTACTTTCCTTCTAATTCCCTATACTTCATTGTAGCTTATGATGAACAAAAGAACGCATGATACTCATATTGCCCTCATAGGGAGGCAAACATGGTATCCCCTTATATTGTGTCTTTTTCTCCAGCTACTACTTGAAGTTAGAAGGATCCAGACTTGCTGTCTTAAGACTAAGGATCTCCTCTGCACTCCTTCATGTACGTCTCAAGACCTGGTTATTCAGGGGCTAGATCTTCTTTTTTTTTTTTTTTTTTAAAGAAATCTAGTCCTCTCCTTATAAGTGGAAAACATAGTACCAGTTTTCATGAAGCTTTCTCTATAGTTCTTCCATTTTTAACCAGACAGAGATTCTCAAGTAGGTCTAATCCTTCTTGTTATTGGGTCAATCTCTATACAACATCTGACTTTGAAAGATTTGTTTACTGTCCATATTAATGCTGTCCCAGCATATCATAAAACGTTATAGACAACCAAGTTCTACGGTAAATTAGGAAATACCTTCTTTACCATTACCTTTTCGGTTACCTCACATCTGAAGCTCTCCATATAAAGTCATTATCATAAGTGACATCACTTACGAAAGACTTTACTGATCTTCAAGAAATTGGGGGCCCAACACCTACTACAAATGTCTTTGTCTTTCTTTTGGATAAAGGAGGTCTTAAAGACCTATCCTCTTTTCTGCAAAGGGTATTTCTACCTTTTCATCCAAACCAGTCAGATTTATCTCCACTCTTGCCTAGGGCCTTATTCTGCTCCAAGGACAAAGAGTTCAAACTTTGGACTTTACAGAAGCTTTAGCTATTTTCTCCAAAGTCCAACCTCATTAAACTTCCCCATTTTTTCTTCTGGGGTTAGTTCTAAACATTAAGGCTTCTTATCTCTTCCTGTATTGCAAAATTTATTTTCCTCTACTTCACAGTGAGGGGATTTCTTTGAGGATAATGTACTGGCTCTCAACTATAGACCCATATTAGCCTCAGCAAATACTTTCGCAATACTTTTGAGTAAGATCCACTTTAGAAAATTGGGATTCAATATTTTCTAACAATTATAATCTACACAAGGACTCTCCTCTGGATACCTTGTTTAGTCAAGCTGTTCCACAGCACCCCTTTTTTCTTTTCTAGTTCAACTCCTACCCTCCATCCCTTGGATGCCTGAGGTTCTGAGGAATAAGCATGGCCTATCCATTAGATCTGCAACATGCTTGGGGCCTCCTCTAGGCATCTTAGCTTGGGAGTCCCCATATGTGAAGACCCATTCCTGCTTGTTCCTGGAGATAGCACAGTTACTTACCTGTAACAGGTGATCTCTGGGAACAGCAGGAATAAGTTTTCACAACCCATCCACCTCCCCTAGGAGTTGCTCTCTCTCTCTCTCTCTCTTTCTAATTTGTCTACTTCCCTCCTTCGGTCTCAGCTACAAACCCAACTGATGAGAGGGAAGTGTTTAGGCGGGAAGGCAGCGCGCATGCGTGTGGGATGCTCCCAAAAGCTTTCTTTTTGGATGCTGGGGAGCGTTCCCGCGCAGGCTCCGTCGGTACCGATGTACCCATATGTGAAGACTTATTCCTGCTGTTCCCAGAGATCACCTGTTACAGGTAAGTAACTGTGCTTTCTCCAGAGACAGCAGGAATCAGTCCTCACAACCCTCCCTCCTCGCTTTGGAGGTGCTGTAATTTTGCCATCCTTTTTGTCGACTCTAGCTATGTCATCTGACTGATCAAGATGTCAACCTTGAGTGGGAAGGAGACCACGATGCGTGGTGGCATCTCCCAAAGGTTTTCTTTGAAAGCTGGGGAGATACTTCTGAGTACTCCATTGGCGTCAACGTCTCCCATATGTGGACTGATTCCTGCTATCCCTGGAGAACACCTGTTACAGGTGAGTAACTACACTGTTTCACATGTGAAACAGACCTGATAAAATTACTTCCTCGCATGTCTTTACGAGGATGTGACCTCTAGAACTGACCACAACAGTGCAGGTAGGGCCTTATTAGTGATCTATGCAAATGAAATATTACTTCAGTGTTCCCAAAATGATATCTAAGATAATGATTTTTAGTTCCTTTCCTATCCAGCAGTTGCCATTTCTTGCTTTTGCATCCTCATGTGCTTGGTTTTACATTTTCTAGCACAGTTTCTAAGCCTTTGACCATTATTTTTTATTGTTAAGAGGGGTATATCAGAATGTATAAAAATTAACAAAAGGGGTTTGATTGGGCAGGGAGATGTTACAGCTCCATTGTCTTGACCACCTGATTACAGTGGGAAGAAGCTTCACACAGTTCCACACTATAAAGGAACTCACACCCAGTCCAGGGGATGTTAATCTTAAAAGCACCTATATTAGGTATACAGTATCCCAAAATAAAGTATTTACAAAATCAGCAGCAAAAAGGTTTTTCTGACTTTGCCAAACGTATTGGCAAAATACCCTAGAATTATTGCAAACTGGAGGCCCAGCTGTAGGCTCCCTTCAAACATTGAAAAAACCGTAAGACCTTGTCCTCATGATTTCAAAGGATCCTTTCATTTTTAAATTTCAACTGTTGTCAATTGTAGAACTACTTTTGATGAATAGTATATAGATCTGGCTTCCTATTTTGTAGCTATTTGAAATTCTGTAGAATACTGTGATGCTTTTGAAAAATGCCAGTGGATATTTCTGCAAGCTAGTGATAGTGTGTGAAATGTAGTTAGATAAACGAATTAGGAATAGCGTAGCTCTAACAACAATGTACCATGTGTTTATAATCGCTTTTTCTAAGTGAAAATGGCACTTAAGGTTTCTAAAATCAGCTGTAATGGAGGTGAAACCATACCTTAAAAAGTCATCGCAATATTTTCTTTTCTTGGTATTCTTCTCTCTGTCATTCATTTTCAATGGAGTCACTGGTGTTATATAATATTACATAGAAAATTTAATTTTAGTAGGATCCATGTCTGCCATTACAAAACCGGAAGTGATCTAAATAACGTCTCGAGGTATATCGTTTCTGTCGAACAGGTAAAAGTAAGTAAGGATAGCCTAAGTAATATATAAATTGATTAAATTCAAAGTATTTGGCATTTTAGGCTTTGCGAACAAATTAGAACAATAAATTAGAAAACAAATAATTCACGTGATTTGTCAGGCAACCCCTGATAATCTTGAGGCGACCCCCCTGGGGGTCCTGACCCAGTGGTTGAGAACCGCTGCTCTAACGCGAGGTTTTCACTGGCATTAATTTTCAGACCCTGATTTCACAGCGTTAGTGTGCCTGGAGCCTCTCCCCGCCCACTCTCCGCCCATTGACCCCTTATCTCCGCTCTCTGGGGAGCCTTACTCCACCCTCTGTGCGCCTTAATGCCGCCGGAGACGTTATCACGCGATAAGTGACGTTATCGTGCGGTATTATCGCACGATAACGTCACTTATCGCGCAATAACGTCACCGCTGCGACGTTAGCGCTCTTTAGTAAACATACCCCATAGATTAAGGCATGTAAACCTAGGCTCAATGAGTGCTGAGCTTTTTATAAAATACATATAGCGCCATCAAAAATATATGTACAGTGGCACCACATACAACTGAAAGGGTTGTTTTAGAGCCGTTAAACATTTTAATAAAGAGCACTCTAAGGGGGGCTATATGTGTACAAGTGGCAGCATATACAGTAGAGGTAAATGTGATTTCCTGACAAATGCTAGTATGTGCTGCTGCCGCCGATATGTGTATGTGACAGATGTTGTAAACCTGCACATACTACAACAGCTAATTAGGGAACTGATCTAAAAAATAAAAATAAATTTAAAAAACTGACTCAAGGGAGGTGACTGAATATCAGAGTTGGGCAAATTTACCTCTGAGACACTTCTCCAAGTTCCAGGTCCAAACGAAGTTAGCAGGGATTATGCACAACTGTGCAATTGTAAATGAGGACAGCTAGAAAGTCTAAGGTATATGTGTATTGCCATTCTTAAATATGACAAACCTGTTAGACCTGCCCAAAACTAACCTTCTTTAAAACCCTGCATGCTACCAAATAGACATATAAATAGTATCTTTCCTAAAATCACAACTTATATGCATATACCAGTTTGCCCATATAGCATCAGTTTGTACATGAGTAATATCATCGTACTCTTCAGGAGGGAAATGCCTTCCCATTTGGTTAAAAAAGTACCACTCTGCCTTTGTCCTCAAATGTCCTCAAAATGTTAATGCATGCAACCAGCCTGCTGGATATATTGCTTTTGTCTTTTGTTTTTCTAAGTTTTATAAAATGACAGCTGCCCTTGGTCTGAGCTAGGATGAGTTCATTTCTTCTGAGTCATATCCCCGTGAGCTAGAAGTGATGTTCAAAACAGTACATTACTCTTGTGCATTACTTGTGCATACCATCACAACAGAGTGGTCCTTCGTACTCTTCTCAAATTTCTTCTAAAGGTGGTCACAGAATTTCATCTTGACCAAACAATTATCCTTCCAACATTCTTCCCAAAACCTCACACTCACAGAGGGGAAGCTGTGTTACACATGTTGGACTGCAAGTGAGACTTAGCTTTCTGCTTGGAGTGGACAAAAGCTCTTAAAGTCCATCCAGTTTTTTGTTTCTTTTGGCTCCCAATAGATGGGGGTGGGTTTGTTTCCAAACACATCTGTCAATATGGCTCACAGATTGCATCTCTTTCACTTATGCTCAAGCAGTTCATCCTTGATGATCATGCCATGTCACAGCTCATAATGTTAGAGCCATGGCTGCGTCGGTGGCCCACTTTCATTCTGTCTTCATGGAGGAGATTTGCAAGGCTGCAATTTAGACATTGGTCCATACAGTCACATCTCACTACTGCCTGAAGGGGGATTCCTGACGTGACAGCGGTTTTAGCTAATCAGTACTTAGGAATCTGTTTGGGGAGTAGAATTCAACTCCATCCCACCTAGGCATATTTATTAAAAAAAAAAAAAAGGAAACAAAGTATAAAACTTTAAAAGGCTTGTTGCCAACAAAAATAGTGTTTTGTTGCCATTTTAGGCTCTGTCTCCTATTTTTTGTTCAAGGCAGCCTGTAGCTGGGGAGTCCTATATATAAGGACCTTTCCTGCTTGTCCACAGAGAAAATATAATTACTCACCTGTAGCAGGTGTTCTCTGTGGGCAGCAGAAAAAGTCCTCACAACCCACCACCTCCCCTAGGATTTGTATTCTCCTCAACTATTGTACTAGACTGAGTTTGAGATGGCATCATGGCAGCAAGTAGGAAGGCACATACATGTGCAGTGGAGCTTCTAAATACTTCTAGAAGGAGCTGGGAATACTCCCGTGCCCCGGGCTCAGTTGGATGACATCACTCGTACAGGATGACCTTTTCCGTTGTGCATGGAGAACACCTGCTACAGGTGAGTAACTACATTTTACTTATGTTTCGAAGGATATTAATAGGCCTTAAGATCTTTATCTGCTATCATATTTTATGTCTTTAGCATGATGTGTGAACTCTCGGATGGGTTTGGCAGCATTTACACCTGTAAAAAGCTAATTTTTAGATGTAAATAGACTTATATGTATCTGTCGATTTTAGAAAAACTGCTACTTAGGAGTGTGCAGATTAAATGGAGCATTTTCTGGTTGTGGTTTGGGCTGACTTTTAAAATATATATGTACTTCCCATGCTACAAGGGGAGTAAACATCTTCCCTGTTGGTATTTACATCTCCAAATCGCACGTAGTTCAAGTTGATTAAAAACTTTATATACTGCTCTTCTAACCAGTATGAGCGATTTACATAAATAAAAAGTAGGTGTGATCTGACTGCTCATTTAGACTTGGGTTTTGAGATGTATGTGAGGGGACAATTGTGCTCATCTCTCTGGCTTTAACAGCCACCTCAAAAAGCCAAGAATATGGGACCCAATATTGAATTATGATAGCTATGTACCACTATGGCACATAGCGGTCTGCGCTGACCCTTAACTCTGAATATTCAGTGACGGGGTCTTATGCGGTTCCGCATTGAATATCTGGGTTTGCCACACAGCCTCCCAACTGCAGTAGCTAACCAAGCAGCAGCAATATTGCATACTACCTGGTTAGCCCCGGCGACTAAAAGATTGGCAAGCTTTTTCTACGCCTATCATTTAACAGCAGGTCGCTAACTAGGCAGCATGAAATATTGTCAGTGCTCAGTTAACAACTGTCGCTGCCTCCACTCCTCCCTGGAGTAGCCAGGATGCGCCCCAGTGCTAAACAGTTAGCATCTGGGCATATAGGGGAGAAGATCAGGGATATTCAGTGGCACTAACCATGTTAATAACATAACGGCAGAAAAAAGACCACATGGCCTATCTAGTCTGCTCTTCCATCAACTACAATAGTGCCCTTTTTTTCTTTAGAGATCCTCTGTGTTTCTCCTATGCTTTTTTCAATCCAGATACTGTCCTTCTCTTTACCACCTCCACTGGGAGACTATTTCACGCATCTACCACTCTTTCCATAAAGAAATATTTCCGCATATTACTCCTGAGTCTATCTCCTTTCACCCTTATCCTATGTCCCCTCATAGCAGAGCTTGCTTTCAATCGGAAGAAACTCTCTTCCTGTGCATTTATGCCATGGAGGTATTTAAGCATCTCTATCATATCTCCCCTGTCCTGCCTTTCCTCTAAAGTATACATATTAAGATCTTTAAGTCTGTCCTCATATGCTTCATAACGAAGACCACTAACCATTTTAGTAGCCACCCTCTGCACTGACTCCAACCTGCTTATATCCTTTTGACTGTGCAGTCTCCAGAATTGCACACAGTACTCCAAATGAGGTTGCATCTCCTTTTTCCTGTTGGCCTTTCCTCTCTCTATACACCTAAGCATCATTCTGGCTTTCACAGTTGCCTTTTCTACTTGTTTAGCTACTTTAAGATCATCAGACACAATTATGCCCATGTCTTGCTCTTCTTTCATTGACAAAAATACGTCACCCCCTACACTGCCCTGCTCCCTTGGATTTTTGCAGCCCAAATTCATGACCTTTTGTTTCTTAGCATTAAATTTCAGCTGCCAAATTCTCGACCATTCTTCAAGCTTGGCTGGATCCCTACTCATGTTACCTACTCCTTCTTGGGTGTCCACTCTACTGCAGATTTTGGTATCATCCGCAATCAAGCAAATTTTGCCTAACATCCCTTCCACAATATCACTAACAAAGATGTTAAAAAGAATCGGACCAAGGACAGATCCCTGCAGCACACCACTGCTAGCCTCCTCCTCCTCAGAGTAAGCTCCTTGGAGTGTAGTGCCATTGAATATCCCACTGACCAGCAGGGGCGGCCCAAGGGGGGTGCAGGCCATGTGCGGAGACTCGGTGCGGGGCCTCATTTGCATAAATATTTGCATAATGTTACCAAAAACTAATTTTTAGTAAACATGTCTCTTAATGAATGTATGGATAAAGAAGACTATAAAAGATTTCTACATTACTATAATCCAGTGTCAACTGCCAGGCACATTAGGAACTACTACAAATGCTGCCCATTTAGAACCCATAGCAAACCCACCGTATCATAACAGCACTACTAGGACTCATAAAGCACCAAACCCTACCTATCAAAAGGCAACACTGCAAATATTAAACCAATACATTTCAGAGAATAACAATACATGACCTACTGGGGAAAGAGAACAAGTGACAATGTCAAATAGGAATTACATAAGCAGAATACCTCAGCTCAGTTACACATGCAGAACATAGACCATCACCAAACAAGGAATCACAATTTAGAAACAGGAAGACAATAATTAAACTGGGAACTCAAAAAGCCAAACTTGGAATGTACAACAGCACTGTAGAAATAAAACTATAAATTAATTTCCTCTTGTACTAAACAAAGCGCAGACGTTAATGATGCACATTTCCCAGAGCTGACATATTCCAGTTAATAAATTCAAAATATAGAGACGTTTTTTCTACCTTTTGTGCATTTTTTTCAGTTTCTTCTTCTGGTTTCTTTGTGTCTTCTGCAAACTCTCCATCGTCTGCTGTCCATTTGTCCTTTCTTCTCTCTTCTAGTTTTTTTCCATTCTCTCTCTCTACATCTGCTTTAACATACTAATCTTTCTCCTTTTGTTCTTTCCTCATTCCTATTTCATCCACTCAAATTTTACCCCTCCATCCTCAATCCCCACTTACTCTCCCAATACCCGGCCAATTGTAGATTTTTCATCCCTCCCACACAAAATATTTTCCCCTCTCCATTTCACTCTCCCAGCCCCATCCCATTCTAATCCTCTCCCAACATCAGCTCCCTTCTAGTTCCAGCCCCACCCAGCATCCGCTCCCTTCTAGTCCCTGCATCAGCCCATTACCAGTCCTAGCTCTCCATCAGCCCATTTCCAGTCCTAGCTCCCCCATCCATTTCCAGTCCTATCAGAGTCCCTCCATCAGCTCATTTCCAATCCCAGCCCCCTATCAGCCCATTTCTAGTCATTTCCTAGCCCCACCATCAGCCCATGTCAAATCCTAGCTCCCCTCCACTCAGCCCAATAACAATCCAAGCCCCCCATGAGCCTACTTCCAGTTCTAGTCCCTCCATGAGTCCATTCCAATCCAAGCCCCCACCACAGCCCATTTCCAATCTTAGCTCCCCCAAACAGCCCATTTTCAGTCCTATCCTAGCTGCTCCATCAGCCCATTTCCTAGCGCCCCCAGCCCATTTCCAGTCCTAGCTCCCTCCCCTCACAGCCCATTTCCATTCCAAGCCCCCCTCCCCATCAGCTATTTGCAGTTCAAGCCCCCCTTCCACGCAGCCCATTTCCATTTCAAGCCCCCAGCCCCATCAGCTATTTGCAGTTCAAGCCTCCCCTTCCACTCAGCCCATTTCCAGTCCTAGCAACCCCCAACCCATTACCAGTCCTAGCCCCCCCATCAACCAACTTCCATTCCTAACCCCCCATCACCCCATTTTCATTTTAAACCCCCACCCTAGCCCATTACCAGTCCTAACCCCCCATCAGCCTATTTCCAGTCTTAGCCCCCCCATAGCCCATTTCTAGTCCTAACCCCATCAGCCCACCTCCAGTCCTACCCCCCCCCCCATCAGCCCGTTTCCAGTCCTAGGCCCCCCAGCAGCCCACAGCCCATTACCTGTCCTTAACCCCCCCTCGGCCCAGGGAAAATTAAAAAAAAAAAAAAGCTGGCTGCTGCCGCCGCGGCAGAATCGAGTGTCCTGCGGGGTCCCCCCTGCCCGGCTGAGCCTCTCCACGACAGCTTTCAGATCCGCGAAGGGAGAGTGTCTCCCTTGTGGCTCTGTTAAGCCCGCAGGGGCTGATGGGAAATTGCCCATCTGCCCCTGTAGGCTTAAGAGCCGAATTTTCCATCAGCCCCTGTGGGCTTAACAGAGCCACGAGGGAGACAGCAGCCAACATTTTAAAAAAAATTTATTTTTAAAGCAGAATGTTCTTTGCGCGGGGCCCCCTGAAACACGAGGCCCTGTGCAAAAAACATTCTCGCTCAATGGACGGGCCGGCCCTGCTGACCAGCATTATATGATTTACAGGGCTGTAAACCGTGTAAATGCCTTTTGAATATCGGGCCCATGATGTTTAGAACTCAGTTCCTTAACTAGTCCCTCTTGTACATGTAGGTTTGTAAACTTTGCACTTATTTGTAAGAATCACTACTTACATATGTAATCCTGAGTGAAGCTACTTTTTGTTTTGAGGGGATGAGGGGTGGAAACGTATTTATAAAATGGCTGCTCCTGTTGCATGTGCTGCCCAGTTCATGTGTATCTCCTGCACCTCCTTGGAACAAAAGAGACACCCCACCTGCAGAAAATCAGCACACAAAGCAAGAGCAGGAAACGGAGAACCCTTGGAAGGAACAAATTTTATTAGGGGGTCAACTGTACACGTGTTTTGGCCACACGGGCCTTCTTCAGGGGACTGTGACCACTAAAAACATAAAAATACATTAGAAATTATATAATTATATATATAATAAAACCCATCAATACATATATATAAAAAAATGGTAAATATCCCATTGAGGCATGGTGACTGTTGAATATCAGAATTAAAACACATAATAATTGTGTAAATGTATAAATATTGTAAAAGATCAAGATACATAAATTATACAAAAGGTTAATAAATTAAAAAATAATTATAAATAAATGTAAATAGACATAAAATACATGCTGCATACATGAAAAACAATAATAATTAGTAATACGATAATAACTTACCTAGAAGAACTGTAATTAATATTTGCCCAAAGGTACTTGGAAATACAATATAGAAGCACTGGAAATCAGGAGAAATGATACAATATTAAAAATTATATATATGTACAAAACAATTAAGATTGGAGAGGGGGAAGGAATGAAAGTGTATCTTGATTTTTTTACAATATTTATGTATTTACACAATTATTATGTGTTTTAATACTGATATTCAATAGTCGCCATGCCTCAATGGGATATTTACCGTTTTTTTATATGCACCTCCTTGTACATATTTTACAAAAGGCTCCATGTTCAGCAAGTTCTTTGTGTAAATACTCAGGGAAATTTTGGATGTCCCAACTTGAATGTCCCTTTTGTGACCCAGGCATCCTATATGGTGTGGCTGTTGAGCCAAAATAATATGGAGAGATGAAGTGAGCCCTTCTCCTCTTGCATCTCGCTTTGAGCAATTAGTTATGTCCAGCCTCTCAATGTATGCATCTGCATTCCTTCTCTTTAGCACTGCAGTGACAACGTCCACCACTGTCAGTCAGATATGAATATTGTAGGAGCTTGGAGGAGAGGCTACACTGGGAAAAATGTTGTGGTTACCATCCTTGATGACGGCATCGAGAGAAACCATCCTGATCTGATGCAGAATTATGTGAGTTTTTATAGAAATTCCTGTTACTTTAATGTTTTACTATGCTGTATCTGACTCCCCGGAGTGTTACCAAGCCTAGTGGTTAGAACACTGGCTTGGTAACAAAGCAACAAGGGTTCAATTCCCACTAGCACTCCTTGTGGCCTTGGGCAAGTCACTTAACCCTCCATTGCCTTGGAAGAAAGGTCTGGCAATCTGCTTCCAGTCACACTGCCAAGGAAGCCCAGGAGCTTCTGGGTCACCAGGAGTCAGGACTGACTCGAAGGCACACATTGCATTGCATATGACTCCCTCACATTCACATGTCTTGGAAGAAGCTGTCAAATTTGATCAACTTTTAACTCAGCTGACTCAAAATGCTTCCCTGTAATGTTGAGGTTGTAATGGGGGAAACTATTATCTCCAGGAACAAGCAGGAATGAGTCTTCACATATGGGTATCGTCGGTACCGACTGAGCCTGCGCGGGAATGCTCCCCAGCGTCCAGTAAGAAAGCTTTTGGGAGCATCCCACAGCACCTGCGCGCTGCCTTCCCGCCTTTCCCAACCGCCTCTCTCCAGTTCTTCTTTTCTGCGGAGCCAGCAGGTCGTGTGCCTGTCACCGCAGAAGAAGTTCTTTATTTTTCTGTGTCGCGTCTTCCTTCTTCGACATCAGACCGATACCGCCGGTTTTTTCTTTTCTTTTCTTTCTTTAAAAAACAAAACAAAAAACTATTCTTTACTTCAACTGTGCATTTTCAGTTTGGGCCTTAGGCCTGAATATTTTTCTCCTTATGGAGAAGCCTGCTTCCGGGTTCCAAAAGTGCACAAAATGTGGCGGTACTATTTCTGTCACCGACACCCATGATTGGTGTCTAAAATGTTTGGGTCCTGACCATTCCATCACGGATTGTGTGTCCGTACCATGATGTCTAAAAGAGGTCGGCAGAACCGAGCAGCCAAGCTCAGTACCCTGTTTCCCTCTGATGCAGCCTCGGTGGCATTGACGTCTTCCAGGGCTTCTTCTTCCTCCCATGGATCTCAGGTAACCAAACATAAATCTAGCCGGTCCTCGAAGGGCAAATCTCCCTCTAAGCATCGAGATGCCTCCGGGCATGTCCTCGAGGATCCCGCACCGGCAAAATTACCCCGGCGGGAAGTTCTGGCTTCCAAAGCATTGTCTATGGGGTCACAGGTTGACATCGATGGCTCGGCCTCGACTGATCACCTGTTGCCGTGTTCTGGGGTACCGGTGGCCTCCACTGGTACCAACATCCAGACTTTGGTGGCGTCGATGGATCAGAACATTCTGTCCATGCAGCGCACCCTAACGGTGTTTATGCAGGCTGCGACACCTCCGGTACCGCAACAATCTCCGTTGCCGGTACTGGCTCCGGCACCGGCATCGTTCCCGGTGCCGGTACCGATTGCATCGACATCGGCTTCGGTGTCGACTGCAACGGTACCCTGTCCTATGATGCCCATCGGTACCGAACTGGTACCGCTTACTCCTGATGTCGATCCCACTCGGTACGCATATCTGGCTTTACAAGAGCATCCAGACAGGCGATACTTTGATTCCTCCGAAGACTCTGACGAGTCTGAGGCTTCTGTCGAGGCATCGGTACTTCTTCCTCAGGAGTCTTCTTCTCCAAAACAAAGAATGTCTCCTCCTGAAGACTTGTCTTTTCAGGACTTCACTAGGGAAGTGGTTAGGGGCCTCTCCATTACAGTGGCCCCTGAGTCAGAGCCTAGAGCCAAGCAATTAGATATTTTGCAATATCCTAAGGCTCCTAAAGAGGCAGCTACCTTACCTGTTCATGAGATTCTCTATGATCTCATGTTGAGCATGTGGGAGACTCCTCTTACCACCTCTCCTCATTCTCATAGGTTAGACACCATGTACCGTGTCCCTCCTTGTCCTGGCTTTCATAAGACTCAGTTTCCTCACCACTCTATTGTGGTAGAGTCTGCCATGAGGAAAATAAAGAGTGCAAAGAGACACACATCTAGTCCTCCAGGACGTGAATGCAGGACCCTAGATGCTTTTGGCCGAAGGGTTTTCAAAGCTAATATGCTTGCTGCCAGAATCAACTCCTATAGTCTCTATATGGGGATGTTTCTAAAGGAAGTCACAGATCATTTGCAGACTTTAGCTCCTCTTATTTCAGAAGATAAAAGGCAGGAATTTCTCACTTGGCTCAAACATGCCCAGGATGTTAACAAATTTTCCAACCGTGCAGCCTTTGACTCTTTTGAGTGTGTAAGCAGAGCCTCGGCTATTGCCATAGGTGCACGCAGAATTGCTTGGTTACAAGCCTCTGATTTGGAACTCTGGGTCCAAGATGAATTGGGAAATCTTCCTTGTACAGGTGAAAACCTTTTTGGCAAGGATTGGCAAGCAAAGGCCACTCAGATGGATGCTGAGAATTCTGCTTTGGATCGACTTTCAAAGTCTACCTCTGCTCCTGTTAAGAAAAGATTGTTCAAAAAGACATCTTTTTCTAAAAAGGGAAGATATTATCTCCAGGAACAAGCAGGAATGAGTCCTCACATATGGGTACGTCGGAACCGACGGAGCCTGCGCGGGAAAACTCCCCAGCTTTTCAGATGAAAAGCTTTTGGGGCTTCCCACAGCGCATGCGCGCTGCCTTCCCGCCTTCCTGACCAGCTCTCTTCAGTTTCTCTTTTTCCGCGGAGCCAGCAGGTCGTGTTCCTGTCACCGCTGAAGAAATTGTTATTTTAATTTGTTTCTTTTGACCGCGTACCTGCCTTCCCCATACCAAAACCGGTACCGCCGGTCTCTTTCTTTATTTCTTAATAAAAAAAGAGATTTTTTTTTTTTTTTCAGCACAACGTGGTAACTTTTGCTAGGCCTTCAGGCCTACACAAATTCTCCTCATGGAGAGGCCAGCTCCTGGTTTTAAAAAGTGTGCCAAGTGCAGTGCTGTTATTTCTCTCACAGACACCCATGAATGGTGTCTTAAATGTTTGGGACCTGACCACTCCATACCGGACTGCCCATTCTGCTCCCAGATGTCTAAACGTGGTATGCAGAACCGGGCCAACAAGTTCCATGTGCTGTTTGCTTCAGATAATCCAGCATCACAGTCATCCAGGTCTTCCTCTCCGGATGGATCTCAGGTAACCAAACTTTCTGTGGGCAAATCCTCTAAAAGCAAATCTCTTTCAAAAGATCGAGAGGCTCTCAATCTTGAGTTCGAGGATTCTGCCCAAGCCAAAAAACCCCGGCGGGAGGCTCCAGTCTCCAAAGCACCATCTATGGGGTTACAGGTTGACATCGATGGCACGGCCTCGACCGATCACCTGTTAGACTGCTCTGGGGTACCGGCTGATACCGGTACCGACATCCAGGCAGCAGTGGCGTCCATGGGCAATACTGTCCAGACCATGCAGCAGGCCGTTCTGGCTTTCATTAAGGCTGCGACGCCCTCGGTACCGATTCCGGTTCCAGTATCCACACCGGAACCGAGACCATCGACTTCCAAGCGTCGATCGGTTCCGCATGCCGGATTCAGGCTTTTGCCCGATACCGATCCCATGCCCGATACGCCCGATGTCGATATCGGTCGGTACGCGTATCGTGTATTGGACGCACAGAGAGAATACTCAGATTCTTCTGATGAGTTCAATTCCTCTGATGATTCTGCTGAGCTTGATCTTCCTGAGGAGCCCTCTTCTCCAAAGAGGAGGATGTCTCCTCCAGAGGATTTATCCTTTCAGGATTTCATTGTTGATGTAGCTAAAGGGCTTTCTATTGCTACCTCTTCTGGAACGGAACCAAGATCAAAGAAATTGGATATTTTAGGATACTCCAAAGCTCCTAAAGAGGCAGTTACCCTGCCTATCCATGAATCCTTCAAGAACACTTGATGGATTTGTGGGAGACTCCTCTAACACTGTCTCCTCATTCCCGTAGGTTGGACACCATGTACCGGGTCCCTCCTTCTCCTGGGTTTCGAAAGACTCAACTGCCTCACCACTCCATTGTGGTGAAGTCTGCCATGAAAAAGATAAAGAGTCCTAAAAGGCACTCTTCTACCCCTCCAGGGCGAGAATGTAAGACCCTTGACTCTTTTGGTAGAAAGATCTTCCAGGCTAGTATGCTTATAGCCAGGATCAATTCCTACAGTCTTTATATGGGCATGTTTCTCAGAGAACTTGCCCTGAAGGTACGGCATTTTGCCCCTTTATCCCTGAGGATAGAAAGGAGGACTTCACTTCTGTGGTGACACAACATTCAGAGGTCTCCAAGTTTTTCCAACAGGGCAGCCTTTGATTCCTTTGAGGTTGCAGGCAGGGCTTTGGGAATTGCTATTGCAGCTCGACGTCTTGCTTGGCTCCAGGCTTCTGACCTAGAACCCTGGGTCGTGGATGGCTTAAGGAATCTGCCCTGTATAGGTGAGAACTTATTTGGTGAGGACTGGCAAATTAAAGCTGCTCAAATGGACGCAGAAAATGCCACTCTAGATAGACTTTCTAAGTCTACTTCTACTCCTGCCAAAAAGAAGCCTTTTAAGAGGCCTTACTACAATAAGGCCAGATTTTCCACAAATACTGGCCAACAATCTGCTCAGCCTCGCTTTGCTGCTAAACATCAGCAATCTAAGCAAGTAAAGTCAAGGCCTGCAGTGTCTGCTACACCCCAGCAGGCTCAACCCCCTCAGGGGTTTTGACTTGCCCCTAGAGAACTTACCATTTCTGGCTCTAGAACAACCAGAGCCCCTCACCATTCCCGGAAGGTTAGCTCACTTTGCTCCCAGATGGGAGCAAATTACATCAGAGCAATGGACCCTCTCTATCATCCGAGAGGGTTACAAACTTCATTTCTCCAGCCTTCCTCCCCATACCATGGTGAGGCAATTCAGTTCTCCCCCATCTCTTCTGACCCTGTTGGGTCGGGAAGTCTCCTCTCTCCTTGCCCAAGGGGCAATAGAGGAGGTTCCTCTTCCTCAACAGGGGTTAGGGTTCTACTCCCCTTATTTTCTCATAACAAAGAAGACAGGGGGCTTCAGACCTATCCTAGATCTGAGAGAATTGAACAAGTTTCTATTCAAGGAGAAATTCAAAATGCTCTCTCTGGGCATTCTCCTTCCATACCTTCAGAGTCAGGTTTGGCTTTGTTCTCTAGATCTCAAGGATGCGTACACTCATATACTCATCCATCCATCCCACAGAAAATATCTTCGATTTCTGTTCCAGGAAAAACATTTCCAATACAGAGTACTTCCCTTCGGTCTCGCCTCTGCTCCAAGAGTATTCACAAAATGCATGGCAGTCGTAGCCGCATTTCTAAGAGGCATGGGAGTCTTCGTGTTCCCATATCTGGACGACTGGCTCATCCGAGCTCCATCTCAGTCAGAAGCCCAGATTTCCTTGGACCGCACAAGGCGTATTCTTCAATATCTGGGACTTGTGGTAAACATTCCCAAGTCCCAACTTATCCCTATTCAGTCCCTGGAATTCATAGGGGCCCACTTGGACTCCACCACTACAAGGGCCTACCTCCCTCTGGTCCGAGGCCAACGACTAATCAGCTTGGCCTCCCAGGCTCAGTCCAGAAGTCACTTGTCAGCCAGGGAACTGCTGCAACTTCTGGGCCACATGGCCTCCACGGTCCATGTGGTGCCCTATGCTCGTCTCCATATGAGGGCAGCTCAATGGACTTTGGCCACCCAGTGGTCTCAAGCATCAGGAGCGCTCTCAGACCAAGTACTCACCTCAAAACATCTGTTTTGGTCTCTCCAGTGGGGGACATCCTCCAAAAATCTGTTGTTGGGGACCCCCTTCCAACCTTCGTTGCCCCAAGCAACCTCACAACAGATGCCTCCCAAACAGGGTGGGGAGCTCATCTCCAACACCTCTCCACTCAGGGCACCTGGTCTCCCCAGGAGACCACCCTTCACATCAACCTTCTGGAACTGCGAACAATCTTCCTTGCCCTCACAGTCTTCCACACCCTCCTTGTCAACCTGACTGTACTAGTCCAGACAGACAATCAGGTAGCCATGTTCTATGTCAACAAACAAGGAGGGACGGGCTCTCTGTCGCTTTGCAACAAAGCTCTCAGATTATGGGCCTTCGCCAGAGAGCATCAAATTCATCTTCTGGCAGTATACCTTCCAGGAGTTCAAAACTCTCGGGCAGACAGACTCAGTCGAGTTCTGCTTCCACACGAATGGTCCCTGCATATGGACCAGATACGCAGAATCTTTCAGGAATGGGGGACCCCGGACATAGACCTCTTTGCAAGTCCGTGGAATGCCAAACTTCCCCGGTTCTGTTCCAGGACTCCGTGTCAGGGAGCTCAGGCCAACGACGCCTTTCTCCTGCATTGGGGTCAGGAATTCCTGTATGCTTTTCCACCCATTCCTTTGATTCCCAAGACTCTGTTCAAACTTCAGAGGGATCACGGGTCAATGATCCTCATAGCTCCACGCTGGCTACGCCAAGTGTGGTTCCCTCTACTTCTACAGCTCTCCCAGGGCTCCTCCCTGGACCTGGGAGCTGCGCCAGACCTTCTGTCTCAGGAGAAAGGGACTTTGTGGCACCCAAACCCCAAGTCCCTACATCTCCGAGCTTGGTTACTGAAGGCTTAAGCCTTCATGAGTTTAATCTTTCTCAACCAGTGAAAGATATCCTTCATGCCTCTAGGAAACCCTCTACCAGGCGTTCCTATGCTTTCAAATGGAAACGTTTTTCCATTTGGTGTGCTCAACAGGGTCTTGACCCTCTGGCACTTCCTTTGAATTCTCTACTAGACTATCTCCTGCATCTTTCCAATGCAGGCCTCAAGACGAATTCAGTACGAGTCCATTTAAGTGCTATTGCAGCATCCTTAAAACCTATAAATGGACAACCTGTCTCCTCTCATCCTCTTGTTGCAAGGTTCATGAGAGGCCTGACCTTAACTAAACCTCCCATCCGACCTCCGCCGGTAGCATGGGATTTGAACCTAATTCTAGGTCAGCTTATGAAGCCACCTTTTGAGCCTTTGGACTCCACCTCCTTGAAATTTCTTTCATGGAAGGTAGTTTTCCTTATTGCAGTCACTTCAGCTCGCCGCATCAGTGAACTGCAGGCTTTAGTGGCTAATCCACCTTATACTAGGTTTCATCATGATAAGGTGGTCCTTAGGACGAACCCCCACTTTATGCCCAAAGTGGTCTCGCCTTTTCATCTTAATCAAGAGGTATATCTACCTGTTTTTTTCCCGGCTCCTCATGCATCCAGTGCAGAGAGGAACCTTCATACCCTTGATTGTAAAAGAGCTCTCGCCTTTTACCTCAACAGGACTGAGCCACATCGAAAGTCTTCCCAACTTTTTGTGGCTTTTGATCCTTCTCATTTGGGACTTCCAGTCTCCAAGCGTACACTTTCCAATTGGATTGCTCAGTGTATTTCCTTTGCTTACCAGAGTAAGAACATTTCTCTGGAAGGCCATGTCACAGCTCACAATGTGAGAGCCATGGCCACCTCTATGGCTCATCTTCACTCTGTTTCTATAGATCAGATCTGTCGAGCAGCCACTTGGGCCTCGGTTCATACCTTCACAGCCCATTACTGTTTGGACAAGGACTCCCGCCGGGATGCCTTGTTTGGTCAGGCTGTCCTCAAACACCTGTTCCATACTTAAACAACTCCTGCCCACCTTCCCTGGTTGGATGCCTGAGATCCATACGAAGATGGTTACCTTTGGAGGGGGATCTCCCAGGCATCTTAGCTAGGGAGTCCCCATATGTGAGGACTCATTCCTGCTTGTTCCTGGAGATAGCACAGTTACTTACCTGTAACAGGTGATCTCTGGGAACAGCAGGAATTAGTCCTCACAACCCACCCACCTCCCCTAGGAGTTGTATCTTCTATCTATCTACCTTCCTTTCCTCTCTCTATTGTCTCAGCTATAAACTCGAACTGAAGAGAGCTGGTCAGGAAGGCGGGAAGGCAGCGCGCATGCGCTGTGGGAAGCCCCAAAAGCTTTTCATCTGAAAAGCTGGGGAGTTTTCCCGCGCAGGCTCCGTCGGTTCCGACGTACCCATATGTGAGGACTAATTCCTGCTGTTCCCAGAGATCACCTGTTACTGGTAAGTAACTGTGCTATCCTGCTTATGGTCAGCAGGCATCTTCTGCAGGTCGTTTTGCAGCAAAGCGTCAGCAACCACCTAAACAGGCCAAGTCGAAGGCTGCCAGGCCTCCCACGGCCCAGCAGCCTCAGCCTCCTCAGGGCCTTTGACTTGCAACTAGAGAACTTAGCCTTTCTAGCTCTGGAAGAACCAGAGCCCCTCACCATTCCAGGAAGGTTGGCTTACTTTGCTCCCAGATGGGAGCAAATCACAGCAGAGCAATGGATCCTCTCCATCATAAGGGAAGGGTACAAACTTCATTTCTTAAGCCTTCCTCCTCACACCATGGTGAAACAGTTCAATTCTCCAACATCTCTCCTCAACCTTCTGGGTCAGGAGATTGCTACCCTTCTTGCTCAAGGGGCAATAGAAGAAGTACCTCTTCTTCAACAGGGCTCAGGGTTCTACTTCCCTTATTTTCTTATTCCAAAGAAAACAGGGGGCTACAGACCCATATTAGATCTCAGAGAATTGAACAAGTTTCTATTCAAAGAGAAATTCAAGATGATTTCTCTCGGTGCTCTGCTTCCATACCTTCAGAGTCAGGATTGGCTTTGTTCTCTAGATCTCAAGGATGCGTACACCCATGTCCTCATCCATCCAACACACAGAAGGTTCCTTCGGTTCCTTTTTCAAGGAAAGCACTACCAATGCAGGGTGCTTCCTTTCGGTCTGGCCTCTGCACCAAGGGTGTTCACGAAATGCATGGCAGTAGTAGCTGCATTTATACGCACTCTAGGAATATTCGTATTCCCATATCTGGACGACTGGCTCATTCAAGCTCCATCCCAGTCGGAGGCCCAGACTTGTCTAACCTGCACAATGCATGTCCTTCAGTATTTGGGACTGGTAATAAACATCCCAAAATCCAATCTCACCCCTACTCAGTCTCTGGAGTTTATAGGGGCCTTGCTGGATACCACAACTGCAAGGGCCTATCTTCCTCAGGCCCGTTGCCTACGCTTGGTGCAGTTAGCCTCCCAGATACAGTTAAAGTCCCATTTAACTGCTCGAGAGATGTTACAACTATTAGGCCACATGGCATCCACCGTGCATGTGGTTCCATATGCTCGCCTTCACATGAGGGCAGCTCAATGGACTTTGTCCACCCAATGGACTCAAGCATCAGGTTGCCTGTCAGACAAAATAGCAAACTCCAGTCGCCTTTTTTGGTCTCTCCAGTGGTGGAAGTCCTCTCCAAATCTGTTGCTGGGGTCCCCTTTTCAGCAGTCGCTACCCCAAGCAACTCTTACAACAGATACTTCTCCAATGGGTTGGGGAGCTCATCTGCAGGATCTCTCTACCCAGGGCATCTGGTCTCCACAGGAGACCTCTCTGCATATCAATCTTTTGGAACTCAGAGCAATATTCTTAGCTCTCAGAGTGTTCCATTCCCTGCTCAGCTACAGGACAGTCCTCATCCATATGGACAACCTAGTAGCAATGTTCTATGTAAATAAGCAGGGCGGGACTGACTCTCTGTCGCTTTGCAACGAAGCTTTGCGACTGTGGGCCTTCGCCAGAGAGCATCACATCCATCTTCTGGCAGTATATCTTCCAGGCATTCAAAACTCTTGGGCGGACAGACTCAGTCGAGTTCTGCTTCCACACAAGTGGTCCCTCCACATGGACCAGGTAGCCAGGATTTTTCGAATTTGGGGAACCCCGGAGATAGACCACTTTGCAAGTCCGTGGAATGCCAAACTTCCCCAGTTCTGTTCCAGAATTCCGTGTCAGGGAGTTCAGTCCTAGGATGCCTTCCTCCTTCACTGGGTCAAGACTTCCTTTATGCCTTTCCACCCATTGCCCTAATTCCCAAAACTCTTTTCAAGCTTCAGAGAGATCGAGGGACCATGATCCTCAAAGCACCACATTGGCCACGCCAAGTGTGGTACCCTCTACTTCTGCATCTCTCTCAAGCTCCTTCCCTGTACTTGGGCTCTGCACCAGACCTTCTATCCCAGGAAGAAGGAACGTTGTGGCACCCAAACCCCCAGTCTCTCCATCTCAGGGCTTGGTTGCTGAGGGCCTAGACCTTCAAGATTTTCATCTCTCTCAGCAAGTCAGAGATGTTATTCATGCCTCTAGAAAGCCTTCTACTAGACGTTCCTATGCTTTCAAATGGAAAAGATTTACCATTTGGTGTTCAGGGAAGGGTCTTAACCCTCTTGCAATACGTTTGAATTCTTTACTAGAGTATCTCCTGCATCTATCCCATGCAGGTCTGAAAACAAATTCGGTAAGAGTTCATTTGAGTGCTATTGCAGCGTCCCTCAAGCCTCTCAATGGACAGCCTATTTCCTCTCACCCTCTTATAGCAAGATTCATGAGAGGCCTTCTTCTAACTAAACCTCCCATTAGACCACCTCCGGTGGCATGGGACTTAAACCTGGTTCTTGGCCAGCTTATGAAGCCACCCTTTGAACTTTTAGCCACCACCTCCTTGAAATTTATTTCTTGGAAAGTTATTTTTCTCATTGCAGTCACCTCAGCACGCCGCATCAGTGAATTGCAAGCTTTGGTGGCTAATCCACCTTATACAAGGTTCCATCATGATAAGGTAGTCCTCAGGACCAATCCACACTTTATGCCTAAAGTGGTCTCGCCTTTTCATCTGAACCAAGAGGTATACTTACCTGTCTTTTTTCCAGGACCTCATGCATCAAGTGCAGAGAGGAATCTTCATACCTTGGATTGTAAGAGAGCTCTTGCTTTCTACTTACAAAGAACACAGCAACATAGAAAGTCTTCTCAACTCTTTGTTGCTTTTGATCCTTCTCATTTAGGACTTCCAGTCTCTAAGAGAACACTGTCCAACTGGATTGCTCAGTGTATTTCTTTCGCCTACCAGAGTAGGAACATTTCTCTGGAGGGCCATGTCACAGCTCACAATGTGAGAGCCATGGCAGCCTCAATGGCTCATCTAAACTCTGTGTCCATCGACCAAATCTGTCGAGCGGCCACCTGGGCCTCGGTTCATACCTTTACAACCCATTACTGTTTGGACAAGGACTCCCGCCGGGATGCCTCGTTTGGTCAGGCTGTTCTCAAACACCTGTTCCATTCCTAATCAACTCCTACCCACCTACCCTGGTCGGATGCCAGAGATCCATGGGAGGAGGTAGAGTCCTTTTCAAGGACACACAACCTGGGGTTTCTCCCTGGCATCTGCAGCTAGGGAGTCCCCATATGTGAAGACTCATTCCTGCTTGTTCCTGGAGATAGCACAGTTACTTACTTGTAACAGGTGATCTCTGGGAACAGCAGGAATAAGTCTTCACAACCCACCCACCTCCCCTAGGATTTGTATCTCTCTATCTATCTTTCCTTTCCTCTCTCTCTCTTTGTCTCAGCTTTAAAACTCGAACTGGAGAGAGGCGGTTGGGAAAGGCGGGAAGGCAGCGCGCAGGCGCTGTGGGATGCTCCCAAAAGCTTTCTTACTGGACGCTGGGGAGCGTTCCCGCGCAGGCTCCGTCGGTACCGATACCCATATGTGAAGACTTATTCCTGCTGTTCCCAGAGATCACCTGTTCCAGGTAAGTAACTGTGCTTTAAGTATATTTTTTCTATTTTTTCATATACAGTATGCCCTCGTACATTCGCGCTTCGTGATTCACAAATTCACAGATACGCGAAAATTTCATCGGAAGTGAACCTATTTGCATCTGCGATTTTTTTCGCACATCCGTGAAATCCTCGAAAAACCCTGCAGAAGTGTTTATGTTTAATTTTTGTAGTAATTTATGTTTTCATGCTTTTAAATGAAATTAAAGTGTTTGGGAGCATGACTGGGGTCATATTTAGGGTTTAAACTGTAGAAATAAGCATATATTACAATTTTTAGTGACTCTACCAAACATCCGCAAATCCTCCTCATTCGTGACGGGTTCTGGAACCTAACCTCGCGAATGTCTGAGGTCTGACTGTATGCCAAAGAGCTTTTCAGATAGACTTGTAACAGTAGGTTAACCACCTTCTGAGTTGATGACTAGCATGGAGTTTGAGGGTAGATCGCTATACCCTAAATCGCCCATATCACAGAAAAAAGATTATAACACTATAGAAGATAACAGAAAAATAGAGTAGGTGCTATAAAAGATCTAAGTCGTGCCAGCTGTTTGCTTGAATAAAATGCTGCTTCAACACTTCTAATTGCTGGGTAGGTGCTGCCTATATAATCCTAATGTTTTAGGGGTCAGTATTCAGCTGTGGCAATCAGTGTTCTATTTTTTAAATGTCAGCCACCACAGCTAAATAAAATTTGGATATTCTTGGTGGACAAACAGGAAGTAAGTCCTCAAGCATGGGTGATGTCTCTGATTGAGCCCTGCATGGGAGCACTCCTCAGCTTCTATTGGAAGCTTTTGGTAGGCTCTACCATGCCTGTGCACCTGCTTCCCACCTGCCACCACAGCACCATCATCTTCAGTCCTTCATTTTCCACGGAGCCCCAGAGACGTGTTCCAGTAATACTCTCTGTCGGTAATCACTATCACCCCTTTGGGGGTGCTTAATTGCACAGATTTTTCTTGCATTGAATTTTCCTGCCTGCCATCACAGTTCTTTTTTTGATTGCTAGTTTTCTCCTTTTGTATTTTTGAAGTACTAATCCAGTGGCACCTTTGGTGCACTGGTTGGGTTCTCCACCATCGAGCCATTTGATTTTGCCATGGCTATTTTTTCAAACATGTCTCAAAAACTAACCAGCTGATTTGAAAAGTGCACCATGTGTGCCCAGACCATTTCTGTCATGGACAAGCACAATTGGTGCCTCCAGTGCCTCTCCCAATCATCATCCCTCTTTGACCCTCAAGGGACATGAAAAACAGTGGGAAACTCTGTTCGGTATTCCACAGCCTGATCCATCATCTTTGGTATTGACGTTATTGGCCTCCGTATCTTTGAAGGCAGTTCAGGACATCAAAGGGGCATCAACATCAAGGGCCTCTCGATCTCAGTCTGAGCTGAGCACCTGTACTACCCAGGACCATCAATCATTGATTGGCCTCTCAGTGAGGAGGGAACAGACATTGCCTCTGTCGATGTTGCAGGGTGCTTGGACCAAGCACCAGGAAAAGGCCCAAGTGCATGGACATCGGAGCCGTTCACAATGTGGCATCAAGAATGATGGCAGGCTGCATGAGCGCCCCTTGAAGGTATTATGCAGCGAGGACTGCTAATCCTGACAGTCTCCTGATATCAGGATATCGAAGTGATTGGATGCCGGTTCCTGCTCAGCCAATTTCCCCCTCCAGCATCTTGGGGTCCGACACACCCTTGAAGCCCAGACAGGCTTCAGATTGCTTGTCTTCTCGGAGAAGCTCCCATTCTCCTCAATGCAGAGAAGATCTCTGGGCACAGGATCAGAGGTATTTCATCTTCCTCTCAGAGTCTGATTCCAATGGATGGGTAACCCATATGGAATCGGAGTACTTCTCAGAGTGTAGGTCCCTGGAGCTCCGGTTGGACCCTTGCTCACCTCATGAGCATCAGAGGTCTCCCTGTGAAGACAGGCAGCATCCCTGGATGGTTCCAGCAGGGTGATTAAGCCCGAGCCAGGTCCCACAGTCCACGCTGCTCGTCGAAGGGCTTGGCCCACTAAGGTTGCCTGGAAGGAATTGCCTGAAGATTGGCCCCGGACATCCGAGGCCATCCTCGTTCCCCTTCAGGGGAACCGGCACCATGCCAGAGTTACTCACTGCCTGCACCAATGGCTGCGGAGCGTTCTGGACTTGAGACCAGAATGGCGGCCCTGAAGCGCAGGTTGTTTGTCTTCATGGACCAGCAGTGGGCGTTGATGTCTGGCACAGCCAGTTCCTCTGCCCAGATCACTGGGCCTTCGACATCGAGGACATCCCCAGAGGCCGAGCTGATCCTCAAGATCATACGGCCTCAAGTCGATCCTTGGCCGAGGTCTCGATCCAGGTCCCATTCTACGGGACCAAGGTCTTCCCCGGGTAGTATGCATGGCACTAGCTGTGGGGCCTCTGAGATGTTCAGGCCGGGCTCAGGCCCGGAGCCTCCAGGCCGCCCCCCCCCCCCCCCCGTCTTCAACTGACTACTCGGAATGGGAGGATGAGGTGTCCCCTGACACCTGTCACCACCGTGATGTCCCCTCAGACCCATCCCCCTCCTAGTCTTGAAATCAGTCCCCACCCGAGGACATGGCATTCCTTCACTTCATGCGGGGCGTGTCAAAGGCACCAGCATTCCCAACAGAATCAGAGGACCATTGGATGGAGGAACTAGAAATTCTCCAGAATGAGACCCCACCGAGGGAATCGCTGTCGGTGCCCATGCCACCCATCCTGGAATGGCTAATGCTCCGCATGTGGAAAACATCGGCATTGGTGCCCATCGTGAGCAAGCAGCTAGACTCGATGTATTGGGTCTGCTAGAGCCCAGGCTTCCAAAAGGCATATCTTCTGCACAATTCATGGTGGTGGAGTCGGCCATTCGTCAGCTGAAGAGCCAGAAGATGCACTCCTCGTTACCCTGGGTAGGGAGGCCCACAGCTTGGATGCCTTCGGCAAAAAGTGCTATCAGGGCTCGATGCTTATGCTCATGGGGCATGTACCTGAGAGACCTAGTAACATACATAGTAATATAATAGTATATGGCAGCAGATAAAGATCAGTATGGTTCATCTAGTCTGCCCAGCAAGGTGGCAAGAGTAGGTGCACCTGCTGCTCCATGCTGATCACCCCTCCCCATGCCTTTGTTTAGGGGTGTACCCACAGCTTCATGTAGGTCACCCCTATTTGTTGAGATAAGTTATGTTTATTTTGATTTTATCCTGTTGCTATAAAGGGATCCACTGTGTTTGTCCCATGTCATTTTGAATTCTGTCACTGTATTTGCCCCCAAAGGAGCTTACTGGGTTCTCAGCTGGTGTCTCCAAGGATCTCTGAAGTGGTTCAAGAACCTGGCCACAACTGTCTGTGAGTGCTCCAAGTCTGAGTCGACAACTAAAGTAGCAAGCATTGGTGCCCAGCACCAGACTTGGCTACAGTTTTCTAATCTCAAGCAATGGGTTCAGGACAAATTGTTTGATGTCCCATGCCAAGGGGAGAGCCTCTTTGGCAAACCCATGATGAAAAAGGCCACCATGTTGGAGACTGAGCTCGTGACAAGGACCAGGTTCTCCAAAAAGACTGCTACTCTCCCACGATGGAAGGGCTTGGGTAAAAAGCCTTTTACCCAAGGAAAGTGGTTGCTTACAGAAACTAGCAAGATTTTCAGGCCTCCCCAACTCAGGGAGGCTAAGGGACATGGGCAAGGCCCTCGTAAGCAGAAGGCTCCCAAGCCCCAGGTGTCGGCTCCAGCCCAGCCTAGGGGGAGTTTTTGACTCCTTGGGCATAGCCTCTCTACCCCAAGGAGGACAGCAGCCCACAAGGGGTCATCTGTTCCACTATGCCCACAGGTGGCCAGCCATCACCACCGATTCCTGGGCACTCCAGGTGGTAAGGGAGGCTACCTTCTCCACCTGGCACAGACACCTCCTCCTTTCTTCCCGGGAGAGCCCCCAGGTCTCGCCTTCCCCGGAACCTCCTACTGCAGAAACTCGCAGGCCTTCTCGAGGACAAGGTATTTCCTTGTGCCAAAAAGGACAGGAAGCCTACGGCCCATCCTAAACCTGCGGAACCTGAACAAGTTCCTGGTGAGGGAGAAGATCAAGATCCTCTCCCTTGGGACATTGCTGCCTTACCTCCAGCAGGGAGATTGGCTATTCTCCTTGGATCTGAAGAATGCTTATTCCCATATCCTCATTCACTCCAGCCACAGGCAGTATCTTCGCTTCATGGTGGGGGAGGCTACTACCAGTACATGGTACTACCCTTCGGCCTGGCATCTGCCCCAGGGTCTTCACGAAATGTCTGGCAGTAGTGGCCACCTACCTCTTTCTCCAATGGGTATTCGTCTTCTCCTACCTGGATGACTGGCTTATAAAAGGAGGCACGGCCGCTGAAGTGCAGCAAGCCACGGCATGCACCATCCACATCCTACAACATCTGGGATTCATGATAAACCATCCCAAGTCCCACCTCCTCCCGACACAATGTCTGGAGTTCAAAGGGGCAAAGACCTTCCTCCCCCTGGACCGGGCCAACCGGCTCAGAACACTGGCTGTAGATGTGCAATACTGTTCCTCAGTGTCAGCTTGGCTTCT
Organism: Ichthyophis bannanicus; assembly: GCA_033557465.1. Classification (NCBI taxonomy): domain Eukaryota; kingdom Metazoa; phylum Chordata; class Amphibia; order Gymnophiona; family Ichthyophiidae; genus Ichthyophis; species Ichthyophis bannanicus. The sequence goes on from CM066032.1 coordinate 650,451,663, forward strand.
GCTACGCCTACTCAGCCACCTGGCCTCCACAATCTATGTCACCCCAGTTGCCCGTCTGCACATGAGGGTTGCCCAGTGGTGCCTTCAAGACCAGTGGACACAGGTCACGGACCACCTCCAAGACAGAGTCTCAGTGACCCACCAATTGGCAGACTTTCTGACTTGGCAAATCCGCAACACCTTCAGGCAGGGATGCCCTTCCAAGCCCCAAGTCCCCTATGGGTCCTTACAATGGATGCCTCCCTGCTGGGATGGGGAGGAACTTCACACCCAGTGCAGCTTGTCACAAGCCAAAAGAAACTAGCAGATCAACTTTCTGGAGCTTCGGGCAATATATCTAGTCATCTGAGCTTTTTGCCACCGTCTGAGGCACCAGCCGGTGCTGATCCAAACAGACAACCAAGAGGCGATGTTCTGTGTGAACAAGCAAGGGGGCATGGGGTCTCACACCCTTTGTCACGAGGCGATGCCACTCTGCCCCTATGTAATTCATCAGGGAATGCTCCTACGGGCAGTATATCTACCAGACCAGGACAGCGTCCCGATTGACAGACTGAGCAGGGTCCTCCAACTGCGTGAGTGGCAGCTGGAACCCCACTCATGGCCACCTAGCTCTTCCATCTCTGGGAGACCCCGCGGGTGGACCTTTTCACTAGCCCAGACAACTAGCAGTTACCCTGCTTCTGTTCCCATCAGCCCCACCCGGGCCGGGTAGCGGCAGATGCTTCCCTCATCCCATGGTCAGAAGGCCTCATGTAGACTTTGCCAATACCCTCTTCAAGGCTCTTCGCAACAAAGAGTTGCTGATCCTGGTGGCTCCATGGTCGCCCAGGCAGCCGTGGTTCCCGCTGCTCCTCCAATCATCTGTGGAGGTACCAATCCCCCTGGGGAGTTCCCCAGGGCTCTTGTCTCAAGAAGAAGGCTGTCTCCTGCACCCCAATCTGGGATTCTTATCACTGTTGGCATTGCTGCTGAAAGGGTAACCTTAGCCCCTTTCAGCCTCTCAGGGGAAGTGGAGGAGATCCTGCGGGCCTCCCGTAAGACCTCCATCAGGAGGGCTTATGCCTTTAAATGGCACAGGTTATTGGTGTGGTGTACGGAGCAATTGGTGAACCCATTCTCCTGTCCATTGCAGCAGGTGCTGCAGTACCTCCTTCATCTCTCAAAATCCGGGCTCAAATCAAACTCCATCAGGTTGCACATCACCACCCTGTTGAAGGTAAGCCCCTCTCGGCCCATCCTCTGGTGACCCACTTCCTGTGGGGCTCCTGCTGCCAAAACCCCCGTCAACCCTCCGGCGATGGAGTGGGACCTCAATATAGTGCTGGCACAGCTCACCCGCCTGCCCTTCAAGCCCCTGGATACCTGCCATCTGAGGTATCTCTCATGGAAAGCCGTGTTCCTGGTGGCGCTCTCCTCCACTTGCAGGGTCAGCGAGTTCCAAGCCCTGGTGGCAGAGGTACCGTATACTAGATTCTGCAAGAACAGGGTTGTGCTACGCATGCACCACAAATTCCTCCCGAAGGTGGTGTCTTCTTTTCACCTCAACCAGGAGGTGGTGCTACTCACCTTCTTCCCAAGACATCACACCAGTAGGGTGGAGACCATCCTTCGTACCTTGGACTGTAAGAGGGCCCTGTCCTTCTATATTCAACATACCTAAGGCCACTGCAAAGATTCTCAGCTCTTCGTTTCCTACGACCCCAGTCGGCTGGGGAAGGCAGGGACCAATCAAACTCTGTCCACCTGAGTGGTGGACTGTATTGCCCTCGTCTATGAGTAGGCTGGGTGCACACTGGATGGCTGGGTCATGGAACACAGTGTCAGGGCCATGGCGGCCTCTGTGGCAAACCTGCTCTCCGTCTCAATGTTGGACATCTGCCAGGCTGCCACTTGGTCTTCAGTCCATATCTTTGCAGCTCATTACTGCCTGGAGAGGGAATCCTGACGGGAGAGCGCCTTCAGCCAGGCCATGCTTCCTAATCTTTTCGGGGTCTAGGCAACTCCTACCCTCCGACCCTTCTGTGTTCAGGCTACCAGAGCGTTGGTTTCCATCGGACACACGGGTCCTACTGCAGTCTGTTTCTGTGGACTCAATTGCTGCTGCTCATGGCTCCCCTTGAGGGCAACCGTGTTTTTCTCTACAGGCTTTAGGTAGCCTGTAGCTAGGGAGTCCCATATGTGAGGACTGACTTCCTTCTTGTTCCTGAAAAAAACATAGTTATTCACTTGTAACAGATGTTCTCCGGGGACAACAGGAGCCAGCCCTCACAAATCTCCCTCTTTCCCTTGGAGTTGCTTTCTTTTTTGGCCGTCTGTTAGCTATCATCTGACTGAGCAAGATGGCACCTATGGGCAGGAAGGGCACCACACATGCATGGTGGCATCTCACAAAGGCTTTCTTTGAAAGCTGGAGAGATGCTTCTGCAGGGCTCTGTTGGTGCCAATGTCACCCATATGTGAGGACTGATTCCTGCTGTCCCCGGAGAACACCTGTGAAATAGAGGAGGCACCCCCTCCCCCCTCCCCCCTTCCCCCGCAAAACCACAAAATAAGAAATAGCAGGAGGAACCGTCACTGGAGGACAAGAGTTTTATTAACATGTCACCAGCTCTGCCTAACTTCCCTTCGGGGCAGTTTCCCGCCCATGGCAGTTTTTCAGTTTTACTTTGCTAATCGCTCTGCATCTCCCCCCACCAGCAGGAATGCCGGTGGAGGACCCAGAACAGCTTAGAGGGAACATTGGTCCCTTAACCTCCCATTCGAGTGGAGAACATGTCCCTGGAGGACATGTCCTTCCAGGACTTCATTAGGGACATGGCCAAGGCCATCCCCTTTTCACTGGAATCAGAGGAAGAACCAAGGGCGGAGGAACTGGAACTCCTCTAGTACCCCTCAGTGATGGTTCCCATCCACCATGTCCTGCGGTGTCTGCTGCTGCGGCTGTGGGTGGCACCGCTCATGCTTTGTTGTCAGCCATCAGTTCTATTCCCTAAACTGGGTCCAGAAGGCCCCGAGGTTTGAAGAATCAATTGCCCCACAATTCCATTGTAGTGAAGTCAGCCTTAAAGTGTGCAGAGAGTGCTAAAATGCACTCCTCGTTCCCACTGAGTCACGGGACTCAGACCCTGGACTTCTTTGGGAGGAAGTGCTGATTGTCAGGATCCTGGCTTACCAGACTTACATGAGTATGTTCCTTAAGGATGTCATGTTGGTCATGGAGGACTTTTCTGTCCTTGTTCCTAAGGACCGTCACGAGTCCTTTTGGGGCCTCGTGGCTCACAGCAAGGATTACTGGAAGTTCATGGTGCAGGGCACCTACAACGCCTTTGAATCTGCTGGCAGAGTAGTGGTTGTGGGCATTGCCACCTGCCAGATGATGTGACTGCAGTCTTTGGACCTGGAGCAATGGGTCCAGGACAAGATCATTAATGTCCCCATGCTGGGACGAGAACCTCTTCAGCAAGCCTGTGGAAGAGAAAGCTGAGGAGCTGGAGAAGGAGTAGGTGACTCTCGCCAGGCTCTCCCTGAAAGGCCGTGGACCCAGCATGGAAAGAAAATCGCACCAAGAAGGCTGCCTATCTGTGCCTGCGCCGGTATTTCCCTGCCCACCTGCCAGTGCAGCCCAAGGCGCAGACTCCCTGCCCACAGCGGAGGGAGAAGACCCTGAAGGCACAACCCGCCCTCCCCAGCCCAAGTGGGTATGGGTTTTTGATGGGTTCCTCAGGAGTATAGCCTGCCGTCCATTGCCCGAGGAGGTACCTCTGCATGTAGGGGGGCAGCTCGTCCACTTTGCCCACTGGTGGCCCCTCATCATCTTGGACACCTACAAAAGTCCAAAGCAGATATCGGCTGCCCTTCACTCAGCTGCCGCCTCTGTATAATCCCGGAGTGTACCACATGGACCCTGGGAACCAGAGTTTACTGCAGACCGAGGTTGAGGAGCTGCTGTCTGACCTTGGCATCGAGACAGTCCCCCCAGCTCAGATCGGACAGGGCTTCTACTCCAGGTACTTCCTGGTTTCCAAAAAGACCGGCAGGTTTCATCCAATTCTGGATCTGCGAAACCTCAACTGGTTCCTGGTGTGCAAAAAGTTCAAAATGGTCTCATTAGGGACGTTGCTCCCGCACCTCATACAGGATGATTGGCTATATTTCTTGGACCTGAAAGATGGGATACACGCATATTACTACAGAACATTTGTATAGCGCTACAAGATGTACGCGGTGCAGTAGAGATACATGGAAAATCCGATCCACCCACATTAGTCAATACTTTTGATTCATGCTGGGAGGTCGGCACTACCAGGACCGTGTGCTTCCCTTCAGGCTAGCTGCGGCCCCCCAGATCTTGCGGTCATGGCCGCCTTCCTCTGGACCCAGGAGGTCTTTGTCTTCCCATATTTGGATGACTTGGCTGATCATGGCTAACATGCCTGCCAGCATTTGGCAGTCTGCTGCACTCATAATTCAGGGGCTCGAGGGTCTCTGCTTCATGGTCAACTACCCGAAGTCCCGCCTCCATCCAACAGTGGCTGGAATTCATCAGGGCCCTCCTTGATACCACTCTGGCATGGGCCTTTCTGCCGGCAGGTCTCCTGCAGCACCTTGTCGAGGTAGTGGGCATGTTACAGTGCCAATGCCACACCACACTCAAAGGGGTGTTGAGGGCCCTCAGACACATGGACGCTATGGTGCATGTTACTCCTCAGCCCCACCTCTCCATGTGACAGGCCCAATGAACCCTGTCCATGCAAAGGAGGCAGGCATCAGGCCATCTGCAGGACAGAATAGTGGTCACAATACCACTAGCACAGTCCCTGGTATAGTGGCTTGAGCCAAACAACCTGCTGTGAGGCTTCCTGTTCTAGCTGGTAGTCCCCCACAAGATTCTCATGACAGACGCATCTAAGCTCATCTGGGTTGTGAACCTAGATGGTCTCAGCACTTGGGGCTGTGGTCTGTGCAGGAGAATCTCCACCAAATCAACTTCCTCGAGCTTCGGGCCATATTGAATGCCATCTGTGCCTTTCATGTGCACCTGGCAAATCAAGTGACCCTGATTCAGATAACCAAGATGCTGATGATCTATGTGAACAAGCTGGGGGATATGGGATTGTATGGAAGTTTGCCCTGCTCCATGACATGGACCTCAGGCGACTTATCTGTCCGGCGAGCTCAAAGGCATGGCAGATCACCTCAGCCAGTTGCTTCAGCCTCACAAGTCAACCCTCAAGAAGGAAGCGGTGGACTGGATCTTCTGGAAGTGGGGCACCCCGGTGGTGGACCTTTTTGCCATATAGCAAAATGCTCAGGTGGATCGGTTCTGCTTTCGAAGGCTGGCCAGCTGTCACCTGGTTTCGGATGCCTTTCTTCTCCACTGGGGGGGAGGGCCTGCTGTATGCCTATCCCCCTATACCACTTGTGGCGAAAACTCCTGAAGCTCCAGATTGAGAGGGGCTCCATCTTGTTGCCCCATACTGGCTTCTGCAGTCGTTGTTCCCTGTGCTGCTGCAGCTCTTGCTGAGGAAGCCTTTTTGCCTGGGCTCCAATCCAGACTTCATCTCGTAGGAAGGCAACTTCCTACTGCATCCCAGCATCCGCTCCCTGGCGCTCACGGTGTGGATCTTGAGAGGTACTCCTCATGGAGCTTGATCTTCCCGAGGGTGTTACCAATATCCTGCTGGTGTCCCACAAGGGCTTGACAAACAAGGCCTATGTGGCAGAGTGGCAGTGGTTTGCCATCTGGTACGCAGGTAGGGCACTGGAACCCTTCTCCTACCCTGTGGATCAACTGCTGGAGTACCTCTTGCACCTCTCCAACTCCGGGCTAAAATCTAACTCTGTGTTAGTTCACCTCGGTGCGTTTAGGGCTTACCATCATGGTTTTGGGAGAAATTCCGCTTCGGTCCAGCCTCTGGTGGCTCAGTTCATGAAGGGCCGCCTCCTCTCGAAGCCTCTGCTCAAGCTCCATACGGTCACTTGGGACCTCAGTGTGGCCTTGGCTCATGCTCACTGAAATTCTTGACCTGTCAAATCAGCGTGACGTGTCAGTGAGTTCGAAGCTCTAGTTGCTCATCCTCCATATACCAAGTTTTACCAAAGCAGGGTGATGCTCCGCACGCAGACCCACTTTCTGCCGAAGGTGGTCTTGGTGTTCCACCTCAGCCAGTCTATTGTCCTTCTGATGTTCTTTCCTCGGGCTCATGCGAACCGCGGTGAGGCAACTTTGCACATGCTGGACTGTAAGCATGCATTGGCCCTCTATCTGTAGTGCTCAAAGATGCACCATCAATTCACCCAGCTGTTCATCTCCTTTGACCCCAATAGGCTGGGGGTCGCTTTCTTGAAGTGTACTTACCGTCCTAATGCTCATGTGAGAGGTGGTTAAGAAAGTTTTTTAATAAACATAAACAATAAACATAAACATACTCTATTCCTCTGACTAGCGGAATGCATCACTCGTGCGTATTTTCTGGCTGGGTTAAGACTTGAGGGTCATATCACGGCTTGCAGTGTCCGTTCAATGGCTAAATTGGTGGCCAACCTCCGTTCAGTGTCTGCAGAGAAAGTCTTCAGGGCTGCAATGTGGTCTTTGGTTTATACTTTTGCAGTACACTACTGTCTGAATGAGGATTCCCGACAAGACAGCAATTTTGACCAGGTCATGCTCCAGCACCTCTTTGGATCTTAGAGCCAACTCCTACCCAATGGCCCTTCTGTCCGTCCAGGCTACCTGCTCAAAATTCCCTCAGGCCGATGTCTGCTGAGGATACTGAATCAGCTGAGTCCTTCAGCGGGACTACTTCTCTGGTCTCCCTGACTTCTCCAGTTCTCGTTGCCCGGTTGGGCTACTTATCGCCTCGGGTTCTGGTAGCCTGTAGCTTGGGAGTCGCATGCTTGAGGACTTACTTCCTGCTTGTCCACAGAGAAAAGGTAGCTACTCACCTCTAGCAGGTGTTCTCCATGAACAGCAGGAATAAGTCCTAACCATCCCATCTCCCTGGGGAGTTGCCTTTTCTGTCCCCTGCTATGTTATTGTACTGGAGAGTATGACGCCATGGCGGGCGGAAAGACAGGCACGCATGCACGGTGCATTCCATGCGGGGTTTCCGTCAGTGATGTCACTCATACGTGAGGCCTTATTCTTGCTGTTCACGGAGAACACCTGCTAAAGATGAGTAACTACGCTTTCTGAATTCATGAAAGTGTCCTTCGAATCTCTGGCAACTACCTCCTTCAAGCACCTCATGTGGAAAACTGTTTTTCTCCTTGGACAGGCAGGAAATAAGTCCTCATGCATGAGTGATGTCCCAGATGGAGTGCTGCATAGGAACACACTCCAGCTTCTATTGGAATCTTTTGGGATGCTCCACTGCACCTGTGCATCCCCTTCCCACCTGCTGCTGCTGCAGTGCCATATTTTGTTTTCTGTGTAGCCCCACGGAAGTTGTTCCACTTAAATTCTCCATTGAAAATCACTATCTCCCTTTCGGGGGGTGCTTAATTGCTTTGAATTTTCTTGCCTGCCATCACGGATCTTTTTTCTGATTGCTATTGTTTCTCCTTTTGTATTTTTTTAATACAAATTCGGTGGCACCGATGGTGACCCAGCCAGGCTCTCCACCATCGAGCTGTTTGATTTTGCCACAGCTATTTTTCCAAACATGCCCCAAAAACTGACCAGCAGGTTTAAAGTGCACCGAGTGTGCCCGGGCCATCTCCATTATGGACAAGCATAATTTTTGCCTCCAGTGCCTAAGACCCAATGATTAGCTCTCTTTTTGTAATTTATCTGCAGATGACAAGGCAAGGCCACAAGGAATCATGATGAACAGTGGGAAACTCTGTTCAGCATTCCATAGCCTGATCCATCATCTTCAGCATCAACTTCATCAGCTCCCATGCCTTCGAAGGCAGTCCAGTCAGGTTTTCAGGATATCCACAATGAATATGCATGAGATAGATCTGCATGCACTGTTTCCATTGTACTGACATAGAAGATTTCTCAAGCTCATTCAGAGCTGAGCACCTGCACTGCCATGGACCATCAGTCATCGGTCAACCTCCCGGTCAGGAGGGAACAGACATAAGAACATAAGATATGCCATACTGGGTCAGACCAAGATCTATCAGTACCCTTTTTCCAACAGTAGTCAATCCAGTTCATAAGTACCTAGCAGTTTCCCAAAAAGACACACAGATTCCATAATGTTTGTATTGGGGCAAGCAGTGAATTACCTGGGTCCTCTTTAATAATGGTTTATGGACCTTTCTTCCAGGGTGTTCAGAGTAGGCATCAGGGCCCGGAGACTTGCCTGGCTTCAGTCCTCTGACTGGGAACAGTTGGTTCAAAATAAACTGGTAGACATATCGTGCCACGGTGAGAATTTGTTCAGTGAACAGATGGAGGAAAAGCTGGCATTATAGAGAAGCAACATATCACACTTACCAGACTTTCCAGGTGCACTTCTGAGCTGGCTTACCATATGATGTACCAAGGAGGGGGACAGAAGAAGACCTCTTACTTCCATAGGCATTGCTACTTTCCTGGACCCCAAACCTCCCAGCAGAAACAGCAGTCGCCTCGCCAGCAAAGGTGCATAGAAAGCCCCGAAAGGCCCAACCAGCCCTGCAGCCAAAGCCTCGGGCAGGGTTTTGACTGGTTCCTCTGGAGCATAGCCAGTCTAGCAGGGTTCACCATAATAAACCCTTCCAGTAGGGGGAAAGCTCACTCTCTTTGCCTAGAGATGGCCCCTCATAACCTCGGTCTCCTGGGTGCTACAAATAATCTGGAGTGGATACAGTTTGCACCTCTTCGAAGTTCTTTCAAGCTGGCACCAAGGGCGTATCGCCTCGACCCCCCCCCCTCCCCCACATCAGGAACTGCTTTCGAAGGAAATCTTCACCCTCCTGACCAACCTAACTGTTGAGCTTGTTCCACAGGAGCAAGTAGGGCAGGGCTTTTACTCGAAATACTTTCTAGTTCCCAAGAAGACCGGGGGATTCTCCAGGAACAAGCATATATGGGTGATTTTGGCACCGATGAAGCCCATACGGAAGCATCTCCCCAGGTTTCAAAGAAAGACCATGGAAGATGCACCATGCATGCATGTTCCCTTCCCACCCAAGGGTGTCATGTTGCCTCAGTCTCCTTTTTTCCATGGAGCACACTGGATGTCTGTCATGTTTCCCTGGAAAATTTTGTCTTTTTTTGTCTTAAAATGTTTCTTTTCTGGTATGTGTACCGGTTCCTCTTCCCACCCCCGAGCCAGTTCACCTTGGCATCATTCCTCGGGTTAGTTTTTCTTGTTTTTTTCTGAGAAGTCCCTCGACCAGCGCTTCGTGCCATTTTTTCCCATGGCCTCCGTGGCTTCAGGAAATGTGAACGGTGCAGCAAGATGCTGTCCTTCACTGACCCACATGACTGTTGCCTTGGGTCAGACCACAATAACCTGGGCTGCAACTTTTGTAAGTCCATGTCCATAAAGGCCATCAAGCTGGAGCTGGAAAAGTTCTTCCATAGATCTGACTCTGTGCTGGAGTTCCTGTTGATGCCATGCTCCAGGGTCCCTTCAGGTACCTCTGTGCCCTGTGATGCAAGGGCTACCTTGGAGTCCCTTGGCTGTGGCTTCTCCAAGAGGAAATCCCCAGAGGTGGAACACAAGAAGAGCTTGAAGCCCTCAAAGATCACCTTGGAGGACAGGTCTGGAAAAGCGGGTAAATCCCACACCAGGCCACTCAATTCCCGGAGTGAGTCTGAGGGGTCAGAGCGAGAGCAGCCTCGCAAGCTGATCTGGAAGGAGGAGTCAGCATCAGGCAACCAGCCTCAGACCCCCGAGGCCATTCTGATCAAGGACTCCCTTTCAACAGAACTGATGTGGAGCCATCTGGCATGGAAACCAGAATGGAGGCCTTGGAGCACAGTATCACTGTCCTCCTAGCACAGCAGCAGGCGCTGATGTCTGGTTCATTCTCCCTGATGACTGGACCTTTGACCTCGAGGGCTTCCCAGGTCATCAAGCTGACCTTTGAGTGTCAATCGCCTTGAGAGACTCATTGGCGTCAGACGAGGTCCTGTTCCTCAGGACACCGGTCCTCCCTGGCAAGTTCATGCATCTTGGACCACAGGTTCCCTGGGGGTCACGGGCCTTCAGGCTTGGGACCCAACCATGGGAGCCGCAGAGCATTGGATTCTTCCTCTGACCAAGTCAGACTGGAAGACTAAGGACGAGGAGTTTCTGGACACTCAGCGACACCGAGACATGCCCTTGGATCTGTCTCCATCGGTGTCCTCATGCTGTAACTCCCCCCAAACCCCCCCCCCCCCACAACTATGTGTGAGATATGGCAAAGAAGCTCTGGTTCAAGACTGAGGAGGAAGAGGTCCCCCACACTGAGGAACTTGAGATCTTCCAGTACGAGGCCACTCCAAAGGAGGCCCTCTACTACTCCTCCTCCTACTACTACTACTACTGAGCATTTGTATAGTGCTACAAGACATACACAACGCCGCACAGACATGTAAGATACAGTTCCTGCTCTTCATAGCTTACAGTCTAGTCAAGACAGACAACACAATAGGTGTAGCTGGTGATACATCTAGGGGGAATAGTAAGGAAACACAAAGGAGATTAGGTGAGTCAAGATCCAAAAGTGGCAGCGAAGAGGTGAGTTTTCAGCCTGGATTTGAAAAGGGCCAGAGAAGGTGCCTGATGTACAGACTCGGGTAGTTTGTTCTAGGCATAAGGGGCAGCAAGCTGAAAGGAGCGAAGTCTGGAGTTAGCAATAAAAGAGAAGGGCACAGAAAGAAGCAATTTGCCAGAAGAGCGGAGTTTCTGTGGAGGGGTATAGGGAGGTATAAGAGAGGAAAGGTAGTGAGGAGAGCTGCAGAGTGAATGCACTTATAGGTCAGAAGGAGAAGTTTGAAGTGGATGCAGAAATGGATAGGGAGCCAATGAAGTGACTTGATAAGAGGAGTAATAGGAGCATGACAAGGCTGGCGGAAGATTAGCTGTGCAGCAGAGTGTTGAACAGATTGAAGAGGTGAGAGATGATTCAGTGGGCGACCACCAAGGAGTAGGTTGCAATAGTCAAGATGGTGATTAAAAAGTGGATAAGTGTCTTAGTAATGTGTCCAGAAATGAATGGGCGGAATTTGTTGATGTTAATGGAGAAAGAAACAGCAGGTCTTAGCTATCAGTTGGATGTGTGTGGAGAAGGAAAGAGAGGAGTCAAATGACTCCAAGATTGTGAGCCGAGGAAACAGAAAGGAGTGGAAAGTTATCCACAGAGACTGAGAAAGGAGGAAGGGAAGAGGAGGGTTTAAGGTGAAAAAGAAGAAGCTTAATTTTGGCCATGTTCAGTTTCAAGGAGCAGTGAGACATCTAAGCAGCAATGTCAGAAAGGCAGGCAGAGATCCTGGCCTGGATTGCCGGAGAAATTTCAGGTGTAGAGAGGTAGATCTGAGAGTCATCAGTGTAAAAATGGTACTGAAAGCCATGGGAAGAGATGAGTGCACCAAGGGACTGGGTATAGAGAGAAAAGGAGTGGACCCAAGACAGATCCTTGGGGTACACCAAATGAGAGCAGGATAGCAGCGGAGGAAGATCCACCAGAACAAACACTGAAAGAGTGATGGGAGAGAAGAGGAGCCCCTAAAACCAAGCAAGGATAGGCTATCAAGGAGAAGGTTGTGGTCAATAGTGTCAAAAGCAGCAGAGAGGTCAAGAAGGATGGGAACAGGAACAAGTCACTGGAGACTGGCAAGAGCCATTTCAGTAGAATGTAAAGGACGAAAGCGAGATTGTAAAAGACCCAGGAGGCTTCAGAGGAGAGAGAGTCAAGGCAATGGTGGTGACCTGCACATTCAAGTAGTTTACAAATGAAGGGGAAGAGAGAGATGGGTCAATAGTTAGGACAGGTAGGATCAAGTGAGGGTTTGTTAAGGAGAGGTCTAGCTACAGCTTGCTTGAAGGCTGCAGGGACAGTTGCAGTGGAGAGTGATAGGTTGAGAATATGAGAGATGGAAGGGACAACAGTGGAGGAGATGGGGCTTAGGAGATGGGTGGGAATAGGATCAGAGGAGCAGGTAGTGAGTTTGGAGGAGGAAAGAAGGTGTGTGGTTTCCTCTTCAGAGATCATAGAAAAGGACGAAAGGGTAGCGAAGGTAGAGGGGGAAAACTGGGAGTGAAGAGAGGAAGCAGGGGAACTAGCTGACTTTGCGGGGAATTGGAGGGTGATCTTGTGGATTTTGTTATGGAAATAGCCAGGGTTTGGGCAGAAAGGAAGGGAGGGGTCAGAGGCAGAGGCACCTTAAGGAGAGAGTTGAGAGTAGTAAAGAGATGGCAAGGGTCAGAGGCAAGAGAGTTAGTCAGATGGACATAATAGTCTTGCTTGGCGAGTGCTATGGCTGACTGGAAAGAGACAAGCATGAAGTTGAAGTGTAGAAAGTCTGCAAGGGAGTGGGTTTTGTGCCAAGCACGCTCAGCTGAATGGGCACAGGAACATAGATAGTGAGTAGTGGAAGAAAGCCAGAGCTGGGGTATGCCTCACAGGATGTAGCATGGGTGGAGTGAGAGCATCCAGAGCAGAAGAGAGTACAGTGTTATAGGAAGCTACTGCCTCATCAACAGACTCAGGTGACATAGTGGAGGAAAGAGGTGATGAAACAGTGGAGGAGAGAGCCAAAAGTCATGTCATCCAAGGCTGCTGAGATAGAGATTGAGTTCCTGAGCAGGACCAGACTCTCAAAGAAGACCTCGGTTTACCCTCGTAAAAAGGCCCCAGGGAAGAAGCCTTTCTTCCTGAGGAAGAAGGGGGTGTTTGGTAGTGCACCACAGTACCAGGCCTTCTCTGTCCTACAGCAGGGGCAACAGTCAAGGGGCAATAGCATGGCCCCCGCAAACCTAAGACCCAAACACCGGTCCCGGCCTATCCTGGAGGATGTTTTTGACTCATTAGGCATTGCCTCCTCTCCCCCAGGAGGCCCCAGCAGCCCACAGTGGGGTATTTGGCCAGGTTTGCCCACAGGGGGTCCTCCATTACCACTGGCTCCTGGGTGTTGCAAGTAGTCAAGGAGAGATACCTCCTCCTCCTGCAACAGATGCCACCCTCGTTCTTCCTAGGAGAACCAGTAAGGCCTCTCCTTCACCAGACTCTGCTCCTCAACGAGCTCACAGGCCTCCCCTCCTCATGGACAAAGCAGTGGAGCCAGTGCCCAAATATCTTTGTTGCAAAGACTTCTGCTCCAGATATTTCCTTGTTCCCAAGCGAACAGGGGGCCTCAGGCCATTCTGGCCCTATGGGACTTGAATAGATTTCTGGTGAGGGAGAAGTTCAAGATGCTGTCCCTTGGAACACTGCTGCCTTACTTCCAGCAGGGACACTGGCTATGCTCCTTAGACCTGAAGAATGCTTATACACACATTCTGATCCATCCCAACCACCGACAATACCTCTAGTTCATGGTGGGAGGAGGTCACTACCCGTAGAGGGTTCTACTCTTCGGGCTGGTGTCATCGCCAAGGGTCTTCACCAAGTGCCTAGTGGTGGTCGCAGCCTACCTTCATCTCCAAGGGGCCTTCGTCTTTCCCTACCTGGACAACTGGCTCATAAGGGGAGGCAGAGCTGCAGAGGTGCACCACGCCACCAAGCACACCATCCATATCATGCAGCATCTGGTGTTCATCAACAACCCCAAGTTCACTTCTCTCTGGCACAGTGCTAGGAGTTCATAGGGGCTCAACTGGATACTCTCCAAGCCAAGGCCTTCCTTTCTCTGGAGAGGACAGAGTGCCTCAGGTGCTAGCCACATTAGTGCAACACTGCCAGTCAGTGCCCGCTTGACTTTGCTGTCTGCTGGGCCACATGGCCTCCACTGACCAAGTAATCCTATACACCTGCCTGCATATGAGGGTGGCCCAGTGGACACAAGCTACGGGCAGACTTCAGGACAGGGTAAAAGTGACTCTCCAACTGGTGGACTCCTTCCACTGGTGGCAAATCCCCGTCACCTTCAAGCCAGGATGCCCTTCCAGGCACTCACCCTCCAGAGGGTCCTCACCACGGATGCCTCCTTGAGAGGATGGGGAGCTCATTGTGAGAACCTCTGCACCCAAGGCACGTGGTCCCAGAAGGAGTGCCAGTTGCAGATCAACTTACTGGAGCTCCAGGCGATATTTCTGGCCCTCCGAGCCTTTAGCCACCGTTTGCAGGACCAGTCAATGCTGGAACTATTCATGGGTTTTCCTCCTATTTTATATGCTATCTCAACTAAATCCAACCACTGCAGTAGAAATCTTCAGCCAGAGGCCACACGGATAACCAAGTTGCAATGTTATATGTCAACAAACAAGGAGGCACAGGGTCATACTCCCTCTGCCAGGAGGCCTTTGCCTCATATGCGACATGCAACAGGATGCTCCTGTGAGAGATCCTAGGCCTGGACCACACCCTGGCAGACAGGCTGAGCAGAGTTCTCCAACTGTATGAGTGGACCCTAGAGTGGGTTCCTGCTTTTCCGACTCAAGGGAGTCCCCCTAGTGGACCTGTTCAACAGCCTGGACAACACACAGATGCCCCGCTTCTGCTCACACCAGTTGCTCCCATTCCAGGTGGAGGCAGATACATTCCTCATCCCATGGATGGAAGGCCTCCTTTACGCCTTCCCACCAACACTGCTGTCGCTAAGACCCTCTTCAAGATCCAGCTCTCTCACAATTCTGATATCCCACTGGTGGCCTCAGCAACCCTAGTTCCCACTGCTTCTCTGTCAGCGGTGCCTCCAGTTTCCCTGGGTTGCACCCCAGGACTACTCTCACAGGAGGAGGACTCTCTCCTGCATCCCATCCTGGGGTCCCTGGTGCTCATGGCTGGGCTGCTGAAAGGGTAGCGCTAGCTCCCTTCAACCTCCCACATGACGTGGAGGAGGTCCTTTTGGCCTCACATAAAGCTTCTACAAAAAGGGCATGTGCCTTCAAATGGTGAAGATTCTTGGTGTGGTGCGTCGAGATGCAGGCGAACTCTTTCTCCTGCTCAGTGCAGCTGGTGCTTCGGTACCTACTGCACCTCTCACAGGTGGGACTGTAGTCCAACTCAGTCAGAGTGCACCTGAGAACTATTGCGGTGCACCACCACTCTGTCGAGGGCAAGCCCCTCTCGGCTCAGACTCTTATCTTTCGTTTCCTGTGGGGCTTTATGCTGTCCAAGCCTCCGATCCGTCCACCAACAGCAGAATGGGATCTCTGTGGTGCTCTCACAGCTCATTAAACTGCCGTTTGAGCCCCTGGCTACCTGCCATCTGCAGTAAGTCTCCTGGAAGGTTGTCTTCCTTGTGGCACTCACGTCAGCTCGCAGGTCAGTGAGCTACAGTTTCTGATGGCAGAGCCGCCTTACATAAGGTTTTACAAGAACAGGATGGTGCTCCACACATGCCTCAAGTTTCTGCCAAAGGTGGTGTCCCCCTTCCATCTCAATCAGGAGGTGGTGATCCCCACCTTCTTCCCAAGGCCTCATGCCAGCAAGGTAGAGACCATTCTCCATACTCTGGATTGTAAAAGGCCCTGTCTTTCTATCTACAATGGACTCGGGGCCACTGCAAAGCACCTCAACTCTGTCTCCTATGACCCGTTGACTGGGGCTTGCAGTAATTAAGCCAACTCTGTCCTCATGGGTGGCGGACTGCATTGCCCTCACCTCTAAGCAGGCTGGGCTCTCACTAGACCACTGAGTCATGGCGCATTGCATCAGAGCCATGGCTACCTCTACTACCTGTTACGGAAATCTGCCGGGCTGTCACCTGGTCTTCAGTCCATACTTTCACAGCTCACTACTGCCTGGAGTGGGAGTCCCGATGGAACAGTACCTTTGGCCAGGCCGTGCTCTGTAATCTCTTCGGGGTGTAGGCAACTCCTGTCTTCCAATCCTTCTGTGTTCAGGCTACCAAAGTGCTGGTTTTCTGCTGGACACTTGGGTTTGGTGAGCGTCTCTCAGTTGGCACTCAACTGCTGCAGCTCACAACTCACCTTCTCTGGTTGCTGTGGCACTTTGTACAGGTTCTTGGTAGAGGACTGACTTCTTGCTTGATCCTGGAGAAAACGTAGTTACTCGCCTGTAACAGGTGTTTTCTGGGGACAGCAGGAATCAGTCCTCACAACCTTCCCTCTTCCCCATGGAGTTGCTTCTTTACCGTAGTTTATTTTTGTCGACCTAGCTATGTCATTAAACTGAGGCAAGATGGCACCCTTGGGCGGGAAGGGGACCATGCATGCGTGGTGCATCTCCCAAAGGCTTTCTTTGAAAGCTGAGGAGATTCTTCCGCACGGACTCTGTCAGCGCCGACGTCACCCATACTGATTTCTGCTGTCCCTGGAGAACAGGTTACCTCAGGCCGGAAGGCCGGGGGTTCAATTCCCGCATGGGGACAAGCAACTTCAGGCCGGAGGTACTGGGATCTCTAGTCCCATGGCCACTCCTTGTGGTCTTGGGCAAGCCACTTAACCCTCCATTGCCTCAGGTACACTTAGAGTGTGAGCCCTTCGGGGACAAGGGAATAAAAAAAGTACCTGTTAGTATACATTTAAACCACACTGATTCTAAAGAGCGCGGTATAAAAAATAAATAAATAAACACCTGTTACAGGTGAGTAACTATACTTTCAGTCCCATTCTGGACCTCAGGGACCTAAACACTTACTTGGTGAGAGAAAGGTTCAAGATGACTTCTCTAGGCACCCTGCTCCCATACCTTCAAAAAGGAGATTGACTATGCTCCCTGGATCTACAAGATGCGTACACCAACATATCGAGTCATCTCACTCACAGGAAGTATCTCAGATTCGTCCTAGGAGCACAACACTTTCATTATTGAGTGCTGCCTTTCACCCTAGCCTCAGCCCCCCAATTCTTCACAAAATGTCTCTCGGTAGTGGCAGCCTACCTCCAAATGCTGGGGCTGTTTGTTTTCTCTTACCTGGACAATTGGCTAATAAAAAGCAGCAATCCAGAGAGTGTTTGGGGCTCCACACTGATGACCATTCACGTGTTGAAGCTGTTTGGGTTTATGATCAACTCTCCCAAGTCCCAACTTCAGCCCATCCACCAGCTGGCGTTCATAGGAGCCCTGCTCAACATGACTCAGGAGAGGGCTTTCCTCTTGCAGTACCGGTTTCAAAGGCTGACAGCCTTGGTACAGGACATTCAATTGAGACGAGTAATGGCTTGCAGTATGCTAACTGTCCTAGGTCTCATGGCTTCTACAGTGCATGTTACTCCTCTAGCATGTCTTCAAATGCAACAGACTCAATGAACTCTGCAGACTTAGTGGACATAGGCCACAAGTCACCTTTGGGATCTGGGTGTATATCACCAATCTCCTGGTCCAATTACTGCATTAATGGATAGTCCCTCAACATGTGCTCAAAGGTCTCCCATTTCAAAAGGCCTTGCTCCAGAACATCTTGTCAATGGACACTTCTAAGTTGGACTGGGGAGCTCATCTTGATGGTTTCCACATTCAGGACAAGTGGTCTGTCCAAGAGAGTCTTCAACAGATCAACTTCTGGAATTGAGAGCCACATAAAATGCTCTAAAGGCCTTCCAGGATCTGCTGGCCAACCATATTGTTCTTATTCAGACCGACAATCAAGTTGGTATGTTCTGTGTCAACAAGCATGGAGGCATTGGCTCCTATCTCTTATGCTTGGTCAGATTGTGGAGATGTGCCATCGCTCATGGAATGGAGCTGAGGGCCACATTTCTGCTGAGAGACCAAAACACTCTGGCAGACTGAACTGGGGCCACATGAATGGATGCTGAACAGAGATATAGTGGCCCGCATCTTTCAGAAGGGGGGCACTCTCTCGATAGACCTGTTTGCCACTCCTCGAAATGCCGAGGTAGAGAGATTCTGCTCCAGATTGAGATCCCACAGCGGACTGTTGTTGGACATTTCACTCCTGCACTGGGGGGGAGGGAGGTCTTCTGTATGCTTAGCCACCAATACCTCTCATAACGTTAATGAAGTTAAGGACAGATGGAGTCCTGGCTCCGTGAGGGGGAGGACGCCCTCCTTCATCAATGTCTTCCACCCGGCTTCTCTGCCTTTCATACCCCTCGCCTTCGCCGCTCTGGCGGTGGGGTAGCGCTCATTTATAGGTCTTCCCTCTCCTTCTCTCTGGTATCACCTCCCCCCGCCTACCCTGAATCCCTCCTGGTACGCTCCGACTCCACTCCCCCCATCTACTTTCTCCTCCTGTATGTCCCCCCTTCCTTACGTCCTGATCTCTGGGACTCTCTGCTAAATACCCTCTCAGACACTACTCTCCTATCTCAGCACTTGGTCACGTTGGGTGACCTTAACGCTCATCTGGATCCCCCCTCCCGTTCCCGTGACAAGACTCTCTCTTCCTTGTTTTCCGATCTGTCTTTCACCCAACATGTTTCCTGTCCTACCCATGCCTCCGGTCAATCCCTGGACTTGATCCTCACTCTTGATTCCTCACCTTTTGTCCCCACCAATATTTTCTCTACCCCCATCCCCTGGTCTGATCATCATTGTCTTTTTCACCCTCCCCTTCCCCTCTCCCGGGCTGGCTGGCCCCATTCCCTCTTCTGTACCATCTCTCAGACGCCGCTTCATTTCAAACTCCCTGCTTTCCTTCCCCTCAGCCCACACTCTTCTCCCCTCAGTTTTCCTCCTTCTCTGTTGACCACCAGGTTGATCTTTGGTCTTCCTCTCTTTCTGCTGCTCTTGACATCGTAGCACCTTTCTGCCCCATGGTCCCTCGTCCAGCCTCTCACCATCCTTGGTTCCACCCTGGTCTTCTCCTTCTCCGTGCCAATCTCCGCCGTGCAGAGCGGTACTGGAGGAAGCTCCGCACACCTGCTTCTCGGTCCCACTATCAGCTTGTTCAACTCTCCTACCGGTCCGCAATCTCTTCTGCTAAATTCTCCTATTCCCATCTCATTTCCTCATCAAACTCTGCCAGACGTCTTTTTCTTGTCCTAAATTCCATCTCCTCCATCTCCTCTATCCCGTCTGCCCCTCCAATACTCCCCCTAGCCCCTCCACCCTTGCCTCATTTTTCTCCAACAAGGTTCTCTCCCTTCGCTCTTCCTTTCCCTCCTGCCCTCCCCCTCCCTTCCCTCCTGCCTCTCCCTCCTTTCAGCCTGTGTTGCCTCTCTCCCACACCTTTCCACACAGTTGGTGTTCTTTCTCCCCCATCTCCTCCTCTGAACTTATTAAGGCTATCTCGTCTGCTCATCATACTACCTGCCCCCTTGATCCATTGCCCTCTTCCTGGTTACTCAACCCTGATATCGCGCTCGTGCCTTCTATTCTCTCTATTTTCAACTCTAGTCTCTCTTCCGGTCTATTCCCCTCCCGTTGGAAGCACGCTATCGTCCGTCCCCTCCTGAAGAAGCCTTCCCTTGACCCCTCCTCTCCTGCCAACTGGCGCCCTGTCTCCAACCTTTCTTTCTTGTCTAAAGTTCTTGAGAAACTTGTCTTTCTCCAGCTGGCTTCTCACCTCGACTCCACTCACGCCCTTCACCCCCGCCAATCTGGATTCCGCACAGGTCACAGCACAGAAACTATCCTCACTGCCCTGCTCTCCGAACTTCACCGTTCTCACGATCGTGGTGATATCTCTTGTGGTTTCCCTGGACCTGTCCTCTGCGTTTGATGTAGTCTATCACCGCACCATTTTGTCTCGCTTGTCTGACTTTGGTATCTGTGGCACCGTTCTTCGGTGGTTTCATTCTTTCCTCTCTGGTCGTACCTTTTCGGTTCACTCCGGCGCTTCAACGTCCGCCCCCACTCCCGCTACATGTGGTGTCCCTCAGGGTTCTATTCTAGCCCCTCTGCTCTTCAATGCTTTTCTTGCCCCCCTGGCCCTGTTGATCCAGCAATCCGCCCTCTCCTTTTATATATATGCTGATGATATCCTCTTGGTCCACCACACTTCTCCTTCCCCAGATCTGGGTCCCCTGAACCTCTGTCTTTCTTCCATCGCCTCCTGGTTTGACACTAACTTCATGTACGCCAACCCTGCAAAATCCTCTGCACTTTGGATCACCTTCGGTCTCCCTTCCCTCTCCCTGCTCCCCGTCATGGGCCCTCACCCCATTCCTTCTGCCCCAACCCTCCGCTACCTGGGTGTTACCCTAGACTCATCTCTTTCCTTTCACGATCATATCTCTTCTGTTGTACGCTCCTCCTTTTTTCACCTACGTCGTATCAAGGCTGTTCGTTCCATTCTTCCTTCTTCTTCCGTTGTCACTCTTGTCTTGTCTCTGGTTATTTCTCGTCTCGACTATTGTAATGTTATCTATGCTGGTCTTCCCTTCTACCAACTCCGCCGTCTACAACTTGTTCAAAATGCTGCTGCCCATCTTGTTACTTCCTCCCCCATTCATGCTCATGTGTCACCATGTCTCTTATCTTTACACTGGCTCCCCGTTAAGTTCCGGTTCATGTTCAAGTTGCTTATCCTCGCTCATAAAGCCCTTCACTCTAGCACCCCCCAGTATCTAGCTGACTCCATTCGTCTCCAGCCCTCTCCCCGTTTCCTTCGTTCATCTCACGGTAATCGTCTTTTTCTCCCGTCACCTACTCAGGCTCACCGAGTCTACTCGTCACTCTGCTTTCTTCTTCTTAGTCCCTGCCCTCTGGAACTCTCTTCCCCTTCCACTTCGCACTGAATCATCCTATACCCGTTTCAAGACCCTCCTTAAGATGCACCTTTTCTGTCAGGCTTTTGATCTGCCCCCCTGTTGATGGTGTTTCCTCTCCCTAGTTACGCCTCCCATTCCCCTTCTCCTTACGTCCCTCCCATCCTCTTTCCTCCTTCCCTCTTAACCTTCCTGCATCTCGGCTATCTGCTATCTGTTTTATTACTATTATTTATCCTACTATTTTATGGTTTTACTATCCCTCCTTCTGTCCTGTTATTTTATGGCGTTCCCTTCTTTCTTTATTAGCAGTCGTTAATTTTATGATTGTACACCGCCCTGATGCCTCGGCCTGGGCGGTATATCAAGTATTTTAATAAAGATAAAGATAAAGAATGATACTGATCACGCCAGACAGCCCTGATTCCCACTCCTGCTGCAGCTCTCCACGCAGGAACCTCTCTGGCTTGACCATGCTCTGAAACTCATTTCGCAAGTCCCTGGCCCTCATGACATTGATGATGAGAGGTTAGTCCTGTCAGAGTCAAATTGCCTGTCAACATAACTGATGTCCAGTTGGCCTCCAGGAAGTCTTATATGAGGAGGTTCTATGCCTGTAAGAGGAGAAGGTTTACTGTCTGGGTTGGAAGGCCAGACACTGGACCCTTTACTCTGTCCTGCAAGGAAGCTGCTCGAATATCTTCTACACTTCTCTGACTTGGGCCTGAAGTCCAACTCCATCCAAGTTTACCTCAGTGCAATTGGAGCTTACCATCACAGAGTAGAAGGGAAATTCATCTCAGCACAGCCTTTGATTGTTAATTTCATGAAGGGGCTGCTTCTTTTAAAGCCTCACCACAAGCCCCCTACTGTGGCACAGCTCTTCAAAGCTCCCTTTGAGCCTTTCAACTCATGTCCACTGAAGTTCTTGACCTGGACATTTGTTTTTGGTAGCTATTACCTCTGTGCTCCGAGTGAGCGAGCGTTAGGCTCTGGTAGTTCATCCACCATATACCAGATTTCACCATAATCAAGTGATCTTCAAACACATCCCCATTTCTTTCCGAAGATGGTTTTGGATTTCCATCTCAACTAGTCCATAGTCCTCCCTACATTTTTAACTAGGCCTCACACCCACAAGGGGGAAGCGGTGTTGCACATGTACTACAAGCGGGTCTTAGCCTTCTACTTGGAGTGGACAAAGGACCATAGGAAGTCTGTCCAACGTTTTGTTTTTGACTCCAGCAAGCTGGGAGCTGTCATTTTCAAATGCTCTCTTTCAATTTGGGTAGCAGACTGCATCTCCTTCAATAATGCCCAGGCAGGCCTGAGCCTTGCTGGTCATGTTACAGCTCACAATGTTGAAGCTATGGCTGCATCAGTGACCAGCTTGTGCTCGGTCTCCATGGAGGAAATCTGCAGGACTGCAACATGTTTTTTTTATCCACACATTCATGCCTCACTACTGCCTGGAAGGGGATTCCCAATGTGACACTAACTTTGGCTAATTTGTACTCTGGCACCTGTTTTGGGATTAGAATCCAACTCTGTCCCCCTGATGCCCTTCTGTCTGTCCAGGCTACCAAAATCCCAGAGTTAATGAGAGAAAGAAATGTCGCAGAGTGCAGAACAGATGTGGCAAGATGTGCCTTTGCTGTACATAGTTGGTTTTGTGTGTTTTGCAGTTCGTTGCCTTTGTTGGGTTTCTCCTGAGTTTTCGGTAGCCTGTAGCTTGGGAGTCCCATGCATGAGGACCTACTTCCTGCTTGTCCACAGAGAAAAAAATAGATATTCACCTGTAGCAGGTGTTCTCCGTGTACAGCAGGAATAAGTCCTCACAATGCTCCCACATCCCCGAGGAGTAGTATTCTGCTCCAGCTATATTATTCGACTGATGAAGATGGCACCTCAGCAGCAGTGGGGAAGGAGGTGCACCAACGCAATGAAGCCTCTCAAAAGCTTCCAATAGAAGTCGGGGAGCATTCCCGTGTGAGGCTCTGTCAAGGATGTCACCTGTGCTTGAGGACTTATTCCTGCTGTCCATGGAGTACACCTTCTACAGGTGAGTAACTACCTTTTCTGGTAGCCATAACGTCTGCCAGAAGAATTAGAGAATGTCAAGCTCTGGTTCACTAACTGCCCTGCATGCTGTTCTTTCATGAGAGTCATCCTCTGGACTTATCCTAAATTCTTGCCAAATCAATCATTTCCTTGTATTTACTTGCCTTCTTTCCGAATCTGCTGAGGAGATCCTTAGGAGGAGGTCCTTCATACTTTGGACCGTAGAAGGGTTCTCATGTATTACCTCCATCACACTGCATCCCAGTGCTATTCCTCGTAGCTCTTCATAACCTTTAATCCTAATAACCCACGACAACCGGCCTCCAAGCAAACCATTGCAGCCTGAATAGCATAATGTATTGCCTTTTGCTACCAAGAGCCCTATTACCTACATTCTTCTGGTCGCATAGGGTCTCACAACCTCAGGGCTACTGCAGCATTCATAGCTAGCCTATCTTCCATCTCTGCTCAAGACATTTGAAGAGCAGCTACTGGGACATTTCTTCATACCTTCACCAAACACTACAGTCTACACCATTCTTGAGTGTGAGACTTTGCCTTTGTAAAGACTGTCCTCTGCAACCTCTTTGCTACCTAATCCTTTTTCTGTCCACCTCCCATCTCCACACTCAGGCCTCAGTGTCAAAACCTTACAAGAGGTGGCCCTTAGTTCTAGATTCACCATCAGAGTGTGCCTGCATCCACCACTTGTCTCTGGAGAAAGCATAGTTGCTTACTTGTAAGAGGGGTTCTCTGTAGACAGCAGGGGTATACAGCCATACAACAACAACAAAAAACTATACGAAGAACAAGTACAGTACATCACATGAAACTACTCTCTGCTAAGTTGGATGGCACATAACAAGTTAGCTTTGAATGTTAAGAAGACAGAAATTTTGTATTTGTCATGGGCACTACCTGATCCTGTTTTGTTGTCTGTACAGACTGATAACTATTTGCCCTCTGTGAATGTTGAAGTCCGAGATTTGGGTGTGTATTTTGTTATGTAATTGAACATGCAAGCTTATATACAAAACTTGCTAAAGCTGCTTTTTTCAAATTACACCTGCTTCGAAAACGTAAACCATATCTATCTGTGGATGATCTTCGCGCTGTTGTCCAAATTCTGGCATTATCACCATTAGATTATTGTAACAGCTTATAGTTAGGTCTTCCATCATATGCTATTGAAACATTGCAGTGTGCTCAATATGCTGCTACCTGTCTTTTGATGGGTAGTAAGCACTTTGATCACGTATCTCGTGATCCATGTAATCTGCATTGGCTGGCAATTCAATTTCAGATAATATGCAAAACTATTAATGTTAGTATTTAAATGCCTTCACCATCAAGCACCACTCAACTTATTTGGCTCTCTTGCAAATTGATTGTCCTCCTCAAGCTTTACGTTCATAGGATACATTATTATTAGATGTTCCATTATTTCGGAAGATACACTTTCAAACATTTTGCAACAGAATCTTTTCCATTGTTGCTCCTTGTCTCTGGAATGCCTTACCAGCTGGCTTGTGCTGTATCTCCAAAATTGTGATATTCAGAAAGAAATTAAAAGTGCACTTATTCCAACAGGCACTTCCAACATTAGCTTCTGTGAAGTGAATTACTCTGTGAAGTAATTTGTCAGCTGGCTAGGGGTTGTTGTTGTTAAGTGCCGTCAACAACAACAACAACCCCTAGCCAGCTGACAAATTACTTGTCTGCTGGTACTTGTCTGCTTTTGTTTGTTTTTGTTGTAATCTTATTTATATTTTTATGTTATCCACATAAGATGTAGTGTAGAATATAAATATTTTAAATAAACAAAATAAATAAACTGAACTGATGTCACAGGAGGCAAGCAGGTGGGAAGGGCACTTGCATGTTCAGAGAGGTCCAAAGACTTCTCTGAGTTAGGTGAGAGCCTGGGCAACTTGACTCAGTAGGCACCTCGCTATCAAGAGTGTGGCTGTATATCCCTGCTGTCTATGGAGAACCCCCATTACAGGTAAGCAACTACGCTTTATTCCAAGGCCATCTTTCTGTTCCCTGGGTAAACTGAGGCTGTGGATGCTATGTAAGCAGTGCGCATGTCCCCTGTGTAAGGACGTTGGTCATTCGTCATTCTGCAGTGTTGACATCTAGTGGACAGACCTAGTGGCCATGACGGCAAAGTCTGAAATGAGCATTTCTGTGTGGCCTCTGGCTGAAGATTTCTACTGCAGTGGTTGGGTTTAGTTGAGATGGCATATAAAATAGGAGGAAAACCCATGAATAGTTCTGAATGAAGACTCAGGGTTCCATAGCTCATAGGGAGAAACTGTTGGGGATATGCATTTGTTTCCTTGTCATGCCATGTAGTATTTAACCCAAAATGACATGGAAAACCTCAGCATTTTGGACTTCTTTTTCCTGTGCCAAAAAGTGCTCCCTGTAGCACAATGAGATGCATTATTAAGCAATAGGGCACACTATTGATGACTGCTCCCAAAACTGTAAACAAATAAGACCTAAATAAATAAAAACATCCCATAAATGACATGAGAAACTAAACAAAAAGACATTTTTTCCCTGTACACTCCTAGAAACTGCTAGGTAAGTAGCTCCAGAAACAGAGAGACATTTTAAAATAACATCAAAGAATTGGTTAGGATTAGGAAACTTGCATTAATTTGACTGTAGCCTGATTTTGTCAACAAAAATAGAAGATGACTAATTGTTCGATATTTAAACACTGATGGAAAAAGCTATAGAACTAGAGGACATGAAATGAAATTGCAAGGAGGTAAACTTAAAAGCAACGTCAGGACATACTTTTTCACGGAAAAGGGGGTGGATGCCTGGAATGCCCTCCCAAAGGAGGTGATAGGAGCAAAAACAGTGATGGAATTCAAAACAGTAATGGACAGACACAGAGGATCATTATAAAGGAAGAGGATAGAATCAAAGCAAATGTATAATGTCATGAATAGAGAGGGGTAACCTGACTGGAGTGGCAGTACAACCTTAAGCAAAGGCATAGAGGGGGAGTAACCTGCGCAGAGCGGCTGGCACAACTCTACAACTCTAACCACCTTACTGGACAGACTAGATCAGCGGTTCTCAACCTGTGGGTCGCGACCCCAACGGGGGTCGCCACAGGATTTAGCGGGGGTCGCTTAGCCTCCACGAAGTTTAAAAAAAAAAATTAAGATGTGCACAAGTTGCTGCCGAGTCCGCTTCTCGGCAGCAGCAAACTCCGGCAAACTCACCGCCTTCTTCTGCAGCCGCGGCTCCCTGCCTTTTAGGGAACCGCGGCTGTACTTGTAAAATCGTTGCGGAGCCCTTCCTGTCTCGACGGGCTCCGTGCAGCATTGTCCCGCCTCCAAAGGAAGTGGTAAACAACTTCCTTTGGAGGCGGGACAATGCTGCATGGAGCCCATCGAGACAGAACGGGCTCCGCAATGATTTTACAGGTACAGCCGCGGTTCCCTAAGAGGCAGAGAGCCGCGGCTGCATTAGAAGGGAGGCAGACAACCTGCAACACGGCTGACATCGACAGAGGGGGGCTGACATGGAGGGAGGGGGGCTGACATGGACCGATGGAAGGATGGGGGCTGACATGGAGGGATGGATGGAGGGAGGGGGGCTGACATGGACGGATGGAAGGATGGGGGCTGACAGGGAGGGAGGGAGGGAGGGAGGGATGGGGGCTGATATGGATGGATGGAGGGAGGGAGGGAGGGAGGGGGGCTGACATGGACGGATGGAAGGATGGGGGCTGACATGGAGGGATGGATGGAGGGAGGGGGGCTGACATGGACGGATGGAAGGAGGGAGGGGGGCTGACAGGGAGGGAGGGAGGGAGGGAGGGGGCTGACAGGGAGGGATGGGGGCTGATATGGATGGATGGATGGATGGAGGGAGGGAGGGGGGCTGACATGGACGGATGGAAGGATGGGGGCAGACATGGAGGGAGGGATGGATGGAGGGAGGGGGGCTGACATGGACGGATGGAAGGATGGGGGCTGACAGGGAGGGAGGGAGGGGGCTGACAGGGAGGGAGGGATGTGGGCTGATATGGATGGATGGAGGGAGGGAGGGAGGGAGGGAGGGGGGCTGACATGGACGGATGGAAGGATGGGGGCTGACATGGAGGGATGGATGGAGGGAGGGGGGCTGACATGGACGGATGGAAGGATGGGGGCTGACAGGGAGGGAGGGAGGGATGGGGGCTGATATGGATGGATGGAGGGAGGGAGGGAGGGGGGCTGACATGGACGGATGGAAGGATGGGGGCTGACATGGAGGGATGGATGGAGGGAGGGGGGCTGACATGGACGGATGGAAGGATGGGGGCTGACAGGGAGGGAGGGAGGGAGGGGGCTGACAGGGAGGGAGGGATGGGGGCTGATATGGATGGATGGAGGGAGGGAGGGAGGGAGGGGGGCTGACATTGACGGATGGAAGGATGGGGGCTGACATGGAGGGATGGATGGAGGGAGTGGGGCTGACATGGACTGATGGAAGGATGGGGGCTGACATGGAGGGAGTGAGGGAGGGGGCTGATATGGATGGATGGAGGGAGGGGGGCTGACATGGAGGGAGTAGGCTGGCATGGACAAAGGAGAGAGACATGGGGACATACTGGACAGACGGGATAAATGCTGGACAGAGGCGAGAGACAGTGCGGGTTAGGATTATAATGGGCTGATGGGGGTGCTAGCACTGGTAATGGGCAGATGGGGGGGCTACGAATGGTAATGGGTTGATTAGGGAAGGCTAGGACTGGGAATGGACTTATCAAGGGGGGGTAGGACTGGTAATGGACTGATGGGGGTCTAGCATTGGAAATGAGCTGATCAGTGAGGTTAGGACTGGAAATGGGCTGATTAGGGGAGCCTAGCACTGGTAATGGGGTTGAGGGGGGGACTAGCACTGGAAATGAGCTGATGGGGGGTAGGACTGGTATTGGGCTGATTAGGGGGGGGGGTAGGACTGGTAATGGGCTTGAGGGGGATTAGCACTAGAAGTGAGCTGATTAGGGGGCTTTGACTGGGAATGGGCTGATTGTGGGGAGGGGAGGATAGAGCTGCTGACCCTGGAAGAAAACTGGGGGCTAAGGCTACAAGTGGGCTGATACAAGGGGATGGGAGCATGGAACTGAAAGGGAGTGGATCTGAGAGGGGCTGCCATGGTATTTGTACTAGAAGGGACTGATCAGTGGGGAAGGAGGGGGACTGGAAGGGAATGGACACCAGTGGCAGTCATGGGAATGCAAGTTGACATTGGAAGGTACTGGGAGTGAGGACTGGAAAGGGGCTGATACTGGGGAGGGTTACTGGGACTGGAAATAGGCTGATGGAAAGAAGTGAAGAAAACAAAAGAGATAAGAACTGGCAGATGGACCATAGACCACAGAAAGAGAGCTAAGAGAAGACAGGAAAGCAGAAGCCTCAGATCGGGACCAGCATGATCAGAGAATAAATTGGTCAGACAACAAAGGTAGAAAAAATAATTTTATTTCATATTAGTGATTTGACTACAAAATCATCATAATTTTGAAATCAAATATTGTTACTTGTTGTTTTGATTATTTAAATAAGTATTTTATAAATAAAAACATATTGCAAAGGCCTATAATATATTAATAATTCAACAAATGATTACAGCGACAATGCGTTAACGGTAAAGGAAGAGAGACGCATTTGATTTTATCATTGGGGGTCACCACAAGTTGACCAACGGTAAAAGGGGTCACGATACAAAAAAGGTTGAGAACCACTGGACTAGATGGACCATGCTGGTCTTTATCTGCCATCACTTACTATGTTACTGTGGCTGTGGTGATTAAATATTTTAAGTATATCCCGTACTGCTTTCCATGCAGCTATGCATATAAATTCAGGACAGCTTTTTCGCTGTTCTAAATGTATCCACATAGCTATATGGAGAGTGGACTGAATATTGTTGCTTTCCACATAATTGCGCAAAACACCCCCATTCCTCCTGGTACAACTGCGATAACGCTGGAGGGTCTATAGTAATTTCAGTCAAATTATCCGGATAGTGCTGCTGAAAATTTATGGATAGGGCATTTATCCAAATAGTGACAGCTGCTATCCAGATAAGTACTTTTGAATATTGACCTATAAAGAAAATGTTGCATTTTCCTGGCACAGTTTTTTTTTTATTAAAGACTTTGAAAGCATAACTGGAAAAAAATGCTAACAAATAAGGAGACCTCCATAAAACTGCTGATAATTGTAAGCATAATGAATTTCTTTTATAACCAAAATGGCAAATATGAAGACTATAAACAAAATGCTGCAGCTGTGCAAAAATATATGAGATAAGCAAATATATCTGTGTCATTTGATAGCTGTAAGATTCTAGCTTTTACAGACCAAGCTAAATGTACATGTTTTGACTAGAAATTCTTTTTTGTGGTTAGCATTTTCTTTGTAAATGTTAAAGTTTTATGAGACCTTTTCAGCAATAATATTCAGGACAGCAAGGAAGTTGGCTTTTATTGTAAATCACCAAAATATAGATGTCATTTTGCAATTTGGATTTTTAAAAATCATTTTAGAAAGAAAGTGTAGCCCAGTCCTGGAGGCCCTACAAAAACAATTAAACTGGTGCCTATTGCTTTACAAGGGAGAAAACAGCAAGACCCAAGCAGAGCGGCGCACAAGAAGGAAATTAAGGGGTATATTTACTAAACCATCTTAACGTCGCAGCGGTGGTATTATCGCGCCATAAGTGACGTTATTGCGCCATAAGTGATGTTATCGCGCGATGATGCAGTGTTGGCATTAAGGACACTAATGCTGTGAAATCTGGCTCTGAAGGGTGGAATAAGGCTTCCCAGAGGGCGGAGAGAAGGGGTCAATGGGCGGAGAGTGGGAGGGGAGAGGCTCCAGGCAGACTAACACTGTGAAATCCGGGTCTGAACACTAACGCCAGTGAAACCCTCGTGTTAAGGCACATTTGTAGGAAAGAGAAACCATTTCAGTCAGCAATGTGCAGCAAAGGCAGGGAAACACAGAAAAGAGATAGTTGTGATACATGTGCAGGGACCAAAAAGACAAATAAACATATAAAAGGACCAGAACCACATCTAAAATCCCAATAACCAAGCTGGCCAATAGTGATATTAATGATAAACATAAAGCAACACTACTGACAAAGCGTATAAATTAAGATATCATGTTTGGAAGGGTCTATGCTCTGTCCCCTACAAAGTGAATGATCCCACATTGAAATAGCGCTGATCAGGGTTTCTGTCATTTAGATTGGGCAGGTTTGTTATGGCGTGCACATGTGCAGCAACAGCAGAGTGGGCATGTAGGAAAGGGCAACTGTACTGATGCTGTAAATGGAATACAGGGGGCTAAAGGTGGCACATGCTGTGGTCCAGCTGGGGCACAGTGCGAGCTAGGCAGATGCCTAGGTGGCACATAGGAATGCTGAAACTGTAAAGCAGCAAGACAGCAACTGACAAGGGTCCAACATGGGCACGAGTGTGTGTCCCACAGTGTCACAGGGGAGATTACCCAGCAGGTACCCCCAAGGGCACATAACATTAGCAGGCGGTTGGGGGGGGGAGGGAAGCGCGCATGTCCATGTAGACACCCCTACACCGAGAACCCACACCAGCATGCTGGATGGCCTGGGACTGCGCACCACTGGCATAATGGCATGCAGCATGCGGTGCTGGTGGCGGAGGGGGCAGTGGCATCTGCCCACAGCAGACCATAGCCTAGCCCCGTTTAGGTGGGTGCCGTGCAATGCAACAGACAGGGTCTGTCTGACGAACAGTCATGGTATCCCCAGGGAATGAACTGTCCCTGTGGCAACAGTGTGGTGCAGTACACACAGCCAGTGTGTTCAGGAGCAGAAGGTCACAAGTTCAAGTCCCAGCTGTGGCTCCTGCCAACCCTTTCCCCATATTTTACCCAGTACTAAACCGTGGTAATAAAGACGGAACCTTTATTGCAGATAAAATAAACATGCCTGAAATGCCTATATTTTACCCTACAGAGCACAGACACCTTAAACATGTGCAATCCCTAGAGCAGAGTTTCCCAACTGCAGTCCTGGAGGGCCAAACACCATTCAGGTTTCATGCTGTCCCTAATAAATATGCCTGTGCTTCATTAGTATGCGCCGCCCCCATTGTATGCAAATGTATCTCATGCATATTCATTAGGGACCGCATGAAAACCTGAACAGTGTTTGGTCCACCAGGACTGGAGTTGGGAACCTCTGCCCTAGAGCAGCGGCAAACAGGGGCATAAACACCCACACCCACAGGCTCCACTATCCAAAGCCTCATGGAGAGTCAGGCTGTTGGACCCTGCATGCAGCAGCATCTCCCAATACTAGCACTTGCATACCTTAGCAATGCCGCCCTAAACTTGGGAATACATTACACATATATCAAAAGGTTGCTATGATTAATGGCAGATAACAATTCCTAAGTTAAGCACAATTTGCTGATAGAGCTGCATCATAGCAACCTTTCTGATATCTGTGGAGTGTGTTTCAGTTTTGGTTTCTGACAGTGTTTACCACCCCGGGGAGTGACCCCAACAGTATTGCGTACCATAGCCATGCCTGCACTGTGCTCAGGACTGGTGTGGTGGCCAGGGCTGCCAAAAGTGTCTATATTTGCACAATGCTGGCATAGGTGTGGGAGTGTGTGTCTGTCTATCCAGTGTGTTATGGCTGCCTACACCTTACTCAGCCCACGCTGCTTGCACTGTTTCCAGTGTTAGCCTGCCAATGTGCATAATGAGGAGCAAGGTACTGTGGATATGGCCTGGGCAGAATGCATCTGCACAGGGCATAGTGCAATGGCTGGGACATTGTAGTGCCCAGCCACCACCTGCACGGACAGGGTGGCCACAGCATGTCCTCCTGGGAGGTCACTCTCACCCTGACTGAGCAGTGACCATGGCATGGCTAGGTTCCCCCATAGTGTTATATAGTATTTCTCTCAAGTGATATTTATGGGTTCTCTTTTCTGGGGCCCAATCACTGACTTATCTGCTTGGTGTGTGTGCACACATTTCTTCCAGGAACATGCACTATGGACTAGCTAACAGACTGTCTGCAGTTAGCATGTGTGTGGCTGGAACACCTTGCAGGTTGTAGTGGCTGGAGGCTCACTGTGCTTGCTGCTGGAGAATGCCAGATAGTGGTGGGGGCAGCTGACCATTTCCAGGCCTACTGTCTGTCTGCCATTGCCTTATCGATGGGTACAGATCAGCATTGACTGCCCTGTAGGGTGCCTGTTCCCCAGCAGGACTGGGGTTGATGGTCCCCTCTACTGCCACCATTGCAGGGATGTGGATCTGTTGGTGGAAGATCCTGTCC
The DNA here is from genome assembly GCA_033557465.1 of Ichthyophis bannanicus. NCBI lineage: Eukaryota > Metazoa > Chordata > Amphibia > Gymnophiona > Ichthyophiidae > Ichthyophis > Ichthyophis bannanicus. The sequence goes on from CM066032.1 coordinate 650,483,756, forward strand.
CCCACCCTGAGCCCCAGAGGGCAGGTTGGGTGGTGCTACATAATCCGCCTATGGGTCCAAACACCCCCTTCACTTAAATCATGTGACCATGGCACCCACACAGGATATGCACTATTCTGGGTGCATCGTAGTCCACAAGGGCTAGACGTGACTGGGAAATTCGGATGGACACAGGTGTATCCTAGGCATGTCTGCAAGGACTACCTATCACACACTGGCACTGATGGCAACCTGCAGCATAGCCTATCTCAGCTAAGTCAGGTGCTGCGGACCTGGTGCTGGGCGCCCCACCTCGCCCTCAGGGTGAGCACAGTACCCCCACAATGTGTCGCTCTGTAGCTACTCTGTGCCAGTAACACACATGGTCGGTTCCGCCTACCAGGCCGAGGTGCTGTGGGGGTGCATACTCCATCTTGTGATCATCTGTAGACTGCTGATCTGCATGTGCAGTGCATCATGGGTACGGGTGGGTTAACCCTATCCTGGTAACCACAGCAGACAGTTTGTGTGGTGACCTGCAGTCCTTCTGTAGCCAGCCAGGGGTTTGTTAGTAGCTATAGAGATGTAGCCAACTGGTTACTTCACTGACTGTGGAGGCAGAGGTCATGGGTTTGATCCCACAGTGGAGTTATTTGATAGGGCTGTCTGAGGCATTTCCTTTTTTAATTTAAATTAGTGCTGCCAGCAAAAACACCCTCACAGTGCTGTAACCTTAAGGTGCCTCATAAGGCGCCCCATAAGGCGCCCTATAGGGAACTTTATAAGGTGCCTTGGTGGACAGTGCACTTTATAATGTGCCCTCTAGAGTGCCTTATAAGGTGCCTTAGGTTATGGCACTGTGAGGGTGTGTTTGCTGGCATCACTAATTTAAATTAAAAAAGAAAATGCCTCAGACAGCACTGATTTACAGTAAAGGGTAATGCCTCAGACAGCCTTACTCATTAAGCCCACTGGGGGATTGAACTCATGACGCCTGTTTCTTCAGTCATTGTATTAACCAGTGTGCTATACCTCTATTGCTGTGATTGCAGGTCAGCACGCAAAGTTAAGGTTAATGCGCGGTAACGTGAGTGGCTCCCTCTATCGAAAATGGACACTGCGCACTTTATCGCACGATAACCCGCGATTGCTACCTTAAGACCGGAACGCCCACTCCTTATATGGCATCCTTCACATTATCGCTGCAACTAGTCCCGGGAACATTAAGACGGTTTAGTAAACATACCCCTAAGGATCCTGTTGGATAGGGGGCGGTAAGTTGAGATTTTAATTGGGGTAGAGTTAAACACAGCAGGAGGAATAAGAGAAAGCGTGTGTCAATCTCTGAATGATCTGTGCCAGGAAATTCCCTTGAAGCCAGGGTTTGCTAGAGTCTGGTCTGGTCATTTATATAGAGTCCTCTTCTTACAGTCTGGTGCTTCCCTTAGGTAGTTGAGAACAACTAATCAGACCTCAGGGATTCTAGTCTCTGAGTTCAAGTTGACTGGAGTACCTTTTTCTTTCCTACTTGGTAGCTCAGGTTGTGCCACAACACATTCAACAAACAAGAGGTTCTTCCCCTCCTCAATCCCTCTGTAAGGTAGAGTCTTCAGGGTGTGACCATTCACTTCTTAGTTGTCCTCCCCAACACCCTTTGTCCTTCTCAGGAGGCAGGGTTTCTCCTGCTGTTACTGGTGCACCTACAGTCTATGCAAATGAGGGTATGTAGTGCTCCAGCTGCAATTCACCATTCACTCAACGGGTGGCTGTATGGAGTCCACCTAGCTTATGCTAATCAGTAGTCCACTGCTGTCCCATATTCCGAGCCTTACACAGGGGCTTAATTAACTAGCTCCCCTGGCCAGTCTGCCACCACCCTCATAACATCCTTTCCAGATACTGTACATCCACCGCCAGCGGGTTCTGCTTGGTGAGTCTTAAGGAGTCTCCTGCTAGATCTTCATTTCTTCTTCCTCTGGTGGATCTACAGGGGCATCTACACTGTTAAGTCTATCGCCCAGGTGGCATCATTACACCCTAGTTCAGTCTCTTGTTGTGGTTCCTCCAGGTCTACTTCCATTTCAGAAGTAGCACTGTCTAACTCAAGGGAAGGGTCCCCTTCTTCCCCAGTCAACCCCAGAAAGGGTTGTGGGAAAAGTATCCAGTCCCGTAAATTCCACCTGGAGGAAGCCTGCCAGGAAGTCTCTTTAGGCTGTTGTTCCCTGATCCGGGGCCTACACCTGTCTACATGGCTCCGTGATGGGATGTATACCCCCACACCGGCCCTGTTGTTCAACGGTTTTGGAAGAGTCTCAGCATTCTGGACGATTATTCTGAGAGTATGCCACTTTGTTATTTATGTATGTGGACATAGTCCCCTAAAGAACGTTGAAACACGTGTAGGGCAGATCCACACCAATAAAGCTCTCTTCCTTCCAGTGGCTCTGTTCCTCCTTAATTATGCCTTCTAAAGCAGTTTGCTTGTAGTTAGTCCCCAGATGACAACTGCTCTTTTGTATTCCTCTCCTTCAGCTCTTAACATCTCCCTTTCAGTGTACTTCAGCTCTGGACACAAAGGGCCCAATATTCAGTGCTGGTGGCTAGCTGCTGGTGCTGAACTTTAACATGGATATTCAGTTCCGGGGCCATAATCCGGCCAATGGCATTGAATGTCTGGGTTGGCTGCAGAACCTGGAAGCTAGCCAGGCAGCAGCAATATTCAGCCACTGCCCAATTAGCTTCTGCGGCTAAAGTAAGGCCAGCATTTGCAGTGCCTTACTTTAGTTGCATGTTGCTAACCAAGCAGTGGCTCAATATCACTGCTGCCTGGTTAGTGATGGATGCTGCCCTGGAATGCTCCCAGTACGCCCCGATGCTAACCAGTTAGCATTGGGGCATATAGCAGCAGCACCCACAAATATTCAGCGGCACTAACCATGTAAATGCCTTTGAATATTCTCCCCCTCCCCATATCAAAACACTTTCTAAAGAAGGAGGATAAAGGGAATGGAAGGATATCCCTACAAGGAAAGGCTTAAAAGGTTGGGGCTCTTCAGCTTGGAAAAGAGATGGTGGAGGGGAGATATGATAGAGGTCTATAAAATGAGTGGCATGGAATAGGTAAATGTAGATCAATTTTTTAATCCTTTAGACTAGAGGACACACAATGAAGTTGGAATGTAGCACATATAAGATTCATCTGAGAAAATATTTTTTCACTCAGTGTGTATTTTTATTTATTTATTTTTTTATTTAGACAGTTTTTGTATACCGCCTTATCCTTCAATCAAAGCGGTCACAACACAATTGGGGGATACATTTAACACGTGGGGATATGAGACACATACACTAATACTTACAGGGAACATGGGCAATGGAGGGTTAAGTGGCTTGCCCAAGACCACAAGGAGCATCTGTGGGACTAGAAACCCCAGTCCTTCCGGCCCAAGGTTGCTGTCCTCTAGTGGGATTTGAACCCCCGACCTTCCAGCCTGAGGTACCTTGCCCCAACCACTAGGCTACTCCTCCCTATCAAACTCTGGAATCAAACTCTGGAATTTGTTGCCGGAGGTATAGGGTAGCTGGGTTTAAAAGAGGTTTGGACAAGTTCCTGGAGGAAAAGTCCATAAACTATTATTAAAGCGGACTGGGGAAATCCACTGCTTACCTTGGGAATAAGGAGCGTGGAATCTGTCTGCCTTTTGGGAACCTGACAGGCACTTGTGATGTGAATTGGCCACTACTGGACTTGATGGACCTTTTGTCGGATCAGTATGGCATATCTTATGTTCTTACCAAGAATACCTCCTCCTAGGAGAACATAAGAACATAACATATGCCATACTGGGTTAGACCAAGAGCCCAATATGCCTTTTCAGTCTTGTTTCAACCTACCACAGCATTTACCTTTGGATTGCAAGAGCTCTTCAGTAGCACTCTGAACACCAGTCCTTGCAACCTCAGCTGGAGAATCACCCATATCTGAATATTACTTGCTTGTCCATGGAGAAGGTAAAGTTACTTATCTGTAACAGGGGGTTCTCCGTGGACAGCAGGATAAATCAACTACACAAACCCTCCCACCTTCCGTTCTGGTTGAAAATGTTTTCTTTCTAAGCTATAGATCAGACTGAGGGAGGCGATCAACAGTCACACATGAGGGGGGAACTCGGGCATTCCCAAAAAGTCTTTCTATCCATACACAAGATCATGGATAAGAAGGAATCATTTATTGTAATAGCCATTACCTAACTCGGCCAGGTTCACAGAGAACCCTTGTTACAGGTAAGTAACTACATTTTACTTTATTACTTTTTGAATCTGACAGCAATGCGGCTTGCAACTTTAAAAGAATAAAAGAATTATAAGATAAAAAACACAGCAAGCTAAAGATTAAAATAGAAGAATTCATAACAGAAGAAATAATACTTGATAAAATTATAATATAATAAACAGACAAAAGTATAATACAGTAGCATGTTTACAAATTACAATACAGTGAGCAAGTGGAGGATAAAATAGAGAAATCTGAAACTTAAAAAGAAGTTGATTCTATAAAGCACACATGGAAAGTTATGAACTGGAACCTCGCATAATCTCTTTTCTGAAGGACTGTTTATTCTAATGGGCGCATATGCATGCACGTTAGGAGTCTGCTATTCTGTAAGCATGCAGGTACTTTCAGTAGGAGCAGAGCTTTTGGTGGAGTGAAGGCAAAACGTAAATCTATGTGCATAAGTTATAAAATACTATAACTTACATGCATTTGACTGAACTAGGTGCAGACATTTACATCTGGTCTGGAGCAGGTGTAACTACCATGCTGAGGTCCAGGGATGCCATTATGCCCCTAGTCTATAAAGTAAATTGCACACTTACATTCAAGTTAACAGGTTATAAAATAGCCCCCCCCCCTACATTCCTGAAACCACATGCTAAGTACACAGAAGATTATAGAATTACCCTCTAAAAGTTCTGCTTGGGAGAGATTAGATATTACTGGATTTTAGTGCTCATTCATACTGTACTTTTCCACTGACTTATGAAAACTTCAGACCCTAGCAAAATATAGCCTTTCCATGCCTTCCTCCCACCTCCCCCCACCCCACATATGCTCCCACATACTCACAGTACACTACCAAAGATTTTGTTTTGCATTTTTTAAAAAATTTACAATGGAAGAATTTCCATGATGACAGTAATTCTTAAATGCTAGTTTTATGCTGCTGTGGTTAGAAACAGATTATTTGAGGCGGTTGTGGTACTTGGCTTTGAATAAGACCAGATTAAAAAGAAAAACTTGCCGTGTCGACATGCTGCCACATCAGTTAACTGAAACCAGACAGACCAGCAGCTCCTTGCACTGGGAAGAATGTTGGTAAGCCCCAAACAGGTAAAAAATGCACATTTGCCTGTCTGTGGCAATCAGCCAGTATCTTTTTTTTTTCTTCAGTCTATATTCAAGAGGAGAATATTAGTCACACATTCTACTGGATTACACAGATTGAATAAAGAAAGCTTCAATCAGGTTGACGCAAAGGGGTATCTTTACTAAAGTGTGGAGGGCTTTTGCAGCTAACGCCAGGCATTAGTGGAAATAGCACTATATTAGCTGCAAAAGTCACGCGTTACCTCTTGGGGGTGAGCCCAGCATTTCCCTAGCAGATAAGGCGATGAAAACGCATGGATTGCCATATGACAGCAAAGCAGATGCAGCTAATGCCACCCACTGAGGTGGCATTAGCAGCATCCACAATATGTGGCTATCATGAGCAGTCGACATCTGCGATAACCGCATGGTACAGACATGCCAGTCTCCACTCACACCCCACCCACTCTTGCAACTAACGTGCTGTATTCAACCATCACTAAAAATTGCCTGTGGTGCCTGTATTTGGCCCACGTTACCTATCACCATGGTGCAGTTTTTCTGCGATAGCTCCACAATGACTGCTAAAGCCCATTGGTAAATATCCCCCAAATTCTCAGCCTCCCACAAATGTTATTCCCCTACCTACCATGGTTACAGTGTTTCTCAGTCCTAGCCTGGTGTACTCCCTAGTCATTCGAGTTTTCAGGATATCCAGGACAGGCCCCAGAGTTGACTCAAGGTGTTGGTGCCCGAGGCAAACCTTAAGCCTTTTACTGCCCCTGGCTCCTTTCAGAATCGATTGTTTAGCTTTTGAATGCACTGCTCTTTGCCACCCGCTAGAACCTGCTGTCCTAAGTGACTGCCTGGTTTGCCTAATGGTTGACTCAGCCCTGAGGATATCCATAATGAATATGCATAAGTTAGATTTGTATGTACGCTCTCCACTGCATGCAGATCTGTCTCATGCATATTCACTGTATATATCCTAAAAAACAAACTGATCAGGGATACACCAGGACAGGGTTGAGAACCAGGGAGTTAGCAGCCAAACGTTACCAGCAAACCTTATTTATACAGTCACAAAACACAACATATTGGAGGTGTCTGCTAATCTCCCTAACCCACTGCAGTCAAAAATAGGGAGCCTTCAAACTTGTTTAAAGTCAAATTGCCCTTTTAATATACATGCATATATGAGGCATTCTTTTAGTAAACTAAAGTTCAAACCATTGAGATTCATCTCTGTTTTGAAATTCATTTAAGGCAATTTAGAGCCACGTTTAAGGATAGGGCAAAGATCTTGTTAGGGTGTTTGGGAGGGGGAGAGATTAATGCATTTATTCTTTGCTTTGGCGTACAAATAAAATTTATGCCTCAGGAAAAGGTTTGGTTGACAATTTCTTCAGCAAACTGTGAGATGGGTTTTCAACAGCATGTTTTCTACAGTTGCCTGCTGCATGGACATTTTAAGATAGAACGGGCTTATGTTGAGTAGTTTCGTGCACAGCTGGCTGGGGCTAAAGATTTAAGATTTTTAAAGCTTTGAGCAAAGAATTGAGGAGCTCAAATTTTGTTTTCTTATGTGCATATTTTTTTTTAAAGTTTGAGAATACATTATGGGGAAACATTTTCCGTCCATCCATTGGGCCGGAAGGACTGGGGTTTCTAGTCCCACAGATGCTCCTTGTGGTCTTGGGCAAGCCACTTAACCCTCCATAGCCCATGTTCCCTGTAAGTATTAGTGTATGTGTCTCATATCCCCGCGTGTTAAATGTATCCCCCAATTGTGTCATGACCGCTTTGATTGAAGGATAAAGCGGTATACAAAAACTGTCTAAATAAATAAAAATAAATAAATTTCTACATGTGTACCCCATTTGCATACTGAATGAACATCAAGGCAGATTGACCAGCATCTGAGGCACAAAGAATGTACTTGGAGTCTATGTACTACAAAGAGGAGTATCTCTTTCCCAGCTCATTTTCAGCTATGAAAAAAACTAGTGTCATTTTGACAATTGTATATGCAGATTAGTGGCATTTTTAAAAACCTTTTCTACTATTTGGTTTTATCTTCAGAAGAATAGAGAATCACTTGGAAACCACGCCACATATAATTTTTCTCTCTAATTGAAAATTGTTAATATCTGTTCAAGACCTTATTATTTTTTTTTTTGAAACTTTTATTTTCATTTTGCAACAAACAAAGAAACAACACACCAAAAGAGACAAAACAAGTATACAATAAGGAAAAGTAAACCCATTACCCCCCACCCCGGTGCTTCTTCTCTACCCGTTTGTATCAGCATGTGAGCGCTTCCAGTTAACAGTGATTATACATCAAACAATCAAAAAATATCCACAATACAGCATGATCATGAGACAGAGATATATACAAAGTTAGACAGTCAGATGAGAGCATTTAGCAAAATGTACATATTCATTGAACATCTTCCATTAAAACCAATAAGAAGGAGTCTGGACGGAGGAAGCACACAGACGAGGTATTTGTTCATATTTACTGTAGAGACAGGCATGATTCCACCATTCATTGAGGCTCAGATGGGAACTAATTTCCCAGTATTACTCAATGAGGGAAACAGCAATGCCAAGCATAAAGTTCAAAAGGAGATAAGCCATTTCTTGGGAGAGAGGGGATCCCCGCAACTGGGCGAAGTCCCACTATCCTCCGAGAAAGGGACTCCGGAGAGTGCAATATAGACTAAATACGACCCCAGACCCGACGCCAGTTATACTGTAGTGCGGGATATTCATGCATAACATGAAATGAAGTAATAAACCAATGGCCACAGGACGTGTCCAGCAACCATTACCCTGAGTAGTGTTCCATATGTCTAAACTGTGAGGAGTGTAAAAACACCGGTGGGCTAGAAAGAAGAGGGTCTGAGTGAGTGAGGCGGGTCGGAAACCCGTGTCCCTCTGCTCCAGGTAAGGCTCCATTGCTCCGAGGTTAAAGTCACATGCAATTCTCTCTCCCATACTTTCTGCGCTATAGAGGTATCTCTAGTGATAGCATTACATAAGGTTTAGTAAAATTGGATGCTACACCCGGTAAACTACCGAGAGATCGGAAGTTTCCAATCAACCTTATGCAGAGAGTGCCGATGGCGGGAGTACTCTAGTGCTCCGAATGCAATGCTGAAGTTACACTGACCAGAGTCGGGAGTCGAAAGGTTGCATAGGAATATTAAAGGCACCTAAAGTGTCGAAAAACATTGGTGGATAGTGGGAGTCTAATGGGAGAGTCATACCAGGGAGTAAGGTAAGAGGAATCGGTGAGCAAAGGCCCGCTACTATATCTAGCCACACAGGTCTGCTCGGTACTGGAGCTTCCAACCAACAAGCACCTTGTTTGAGAAGAAAAGATTGAGGGAGCACTTGAATAAAATCGCCACCAAGTATTAATGGAGCATTAGCGGAGGCCGAGGCCAACTGCGCAAAACTTGCATAGTGAGCAGGGTTGTCCACATTCGGGACATAGTGCTAATACACGTGAATTCACTATCTCCAACCTCAAGATGTACACGGGCCCATCTACCCTCCATGTCAGCGCTAATATCAGGTACAGTAGCGTGCAAAAACTTCTTGACCAGAATGACTATCCCGTACCATTTGGGAACGGTGGGAGAGTAGGCAGCTACCATGTGAGGCCTAGCATTGAGTTTCAGTGTTTCAGCAGAGTGTAATGCGTTTCCTGAAGAAAACCTAATCAACGTGCTCGTGGCTAAGATAGCTAAGGATTTTCTTTCTGCTGAGTGGACCAGCAATGCCTTGTACGATGAATAATAAGATTTTACATGAGGCCATTCAGAAAAGTTAAAATTCTGAGCATGATAGCACACATAATTTCACTGTGTCCCTCAAACTGACTGTATCTGGCTGTACACATGACATAGGAAAATAAGCTAATATAATACAATGAAGCGCCCCACATTAACAAAGATAACCGCAGTACGGTAGAGGAGAAGCAAAACCCCAAAATTACTGGCGACCATGTGTCTGCGGGGAGAAACCCCAGAGAAGGCCGAAATTGAAAAAACATATAACCTGTAGGACTGTGCGTGCTCCGAATCCGACCGAGGCACACATCATGAAGGGATAGGAGACCAAAGACAAAAGTCATACAGAGAAAGAAAGAAAGTCCAGGCCATTTCTGTGCTGGGCTATGACCGCCGCATCGGGCCCTTCAAAATGGCGGACAGAGCCGGCAGATAAGAGTCCAAAATTTGGGATTAGCGCATCTGTTCTGCTTCTTTGGAGTCCAAAAATGTTGATAATAGATCAGGATCCTCGAACGTCCTGGTCTGGTTATGGAGAGTCACTCGGAGCTTCGCTGGATACAACAGGCCAAAGCGAGCCTGTAGCTGTTGAAGTCGAGGGCGAAGAGCAAGGAGTTTCTTCCGACGGTCAACGGTAGGCTTTGCCAAATCAGGAAAGAAGGAGACCTTACGACCTTCATATTCCAAATGATGATTCGCTCGGGCAGCATGTAAAATTTGTTCCACTTGTTGATATCGTAGCAAGCTAAAGATAATAGGCCGGGGGGTCGTGCGGTTGAGCGCCATGCGGGCAGGAACACGGTGTGCTCGATCGATTTCCAGTTCTCTGTGAAAAGTAATCTTCAGCAAGGAGGGAAGAGTTTTGAGCAAGAATTCTCTTATATCTCCTGCTTCCACTCCCTCCGGCATTCCAAGGAGCCTCACATTGTTGCGACGGGCGCGATTATTGCTATCTTCCAACTCCTTTTGAAGATTCTGTATCTGGCGCTCAGCCTCGTCCAGTTTGCCCAAGCGCACCTCGTGCGAGTCGAGGACCCCCGCCATATTGTCCTGCCGTAATGAAAGACCTTCAAGTCGGTCTTGGAGCACTCCAAAGTCTTCTCGCATGGCTCGAAGCGCTTCTCCATTAGACTGCACCAATTCCTTCACGCCGCGTATTTCCTCCAAAATCTCCAGGTGCATTGCGGGGTTTTCACGAAATGGAACCATCTTCTGCGGGGAGGATACCTCCGTTTTAGAGCGTTTTCCGTGAGAAGAAGAAGGAGACCCGAAGTCCAAGCGCGCTGGTTTGTGGGCCGCCATCCCCCCCGAGGTGCCCCGGTCAGCTCGGAGCAAAATAGTAAATTTATATAGGTATTAAGTCAGGATTCTGAGTAGGCCTCTCGGGAGCTTCAACGCAAAGCGTCCTACCCGCTGGACATCAGGCTCCGCCCCCTCAAGACCTTATTATTATGTATCATTGCTGCTTTCCTTTGTCATGTTTCAGCTTAAAATTATGCATAGTAGACACTCCAGATAGGTTTCAGCACTGGAACTCAAGCTAATCAGCACCCAAAATGAAATGGAGAGAAAATGTTCTATAAGTTTATTTAGTATTTAAAGTATAGGCTATTTAAAAATTTCACATTATTCATTGCGTAACATAGTGCATCTTCATTTTAATATTCGTTATAAGACATTTTTGTGCCATTGCAAAAGTAGATATTTTTCCGGTTCCTTCCATTTAATTTACAAAGGGGAATTGCTTTCTGAGGTGATATAGTCCTGCAGTTTTTGTGTTTGCCTTTGTGTTGTGGCTTATTTTATGCCTGTTTTACATAACTTTGTCAATGTTCAGTTCAACTTCCCTTCCCCCATGGGCCGAATCTTAGGACCCCTTTTACTAACTCTTAGCATGTACCATATCTGTCAGCATGCTATCTGCCACTGTGGCCCATTTCAGTGCACGCTAGGGTATGTTTTCTAAAACATGGCAGTTTGCCATGCCTTCAGCCCCCAAAATTAGCTGGGGATGGCGCCATACCTGTGCTAACAAATGGGGGCATGCACAGTGTGTCATCATGTAATTAATGTGGCTCCAGCGCCACCCCCATTTTAATCCAGTTGCCACAAGTACAGTGGGTGCAGTTATTTCCACCCATTGAGGTGACGGTAAGAGCACCGATGCGAATTGCAGCAGTGATGATGAACGTGCACTAAAGGCTCCCCACTAACTGTAATGTACAATCTCCACCCCAACCTATTAGGATGTCTGCATTTTTATCACATGCTAACGATTACTACATGTACTGTAAGCCCTGCATTAACGGTGTGTTTTAGTAAACATACCCTGCTTTTTTTTTTTTTTTTTAAGTACTATCAATTCAATGCTGACTCTCCTGGCAGCAACCTCTAGGCTTTCTTGGCAAGTTATGACCAGAAGTAGATTGCCAGGCCTTTCCTTCCAAGGCAATGGAGGGTAAAGAGACTTGCCCAAGGTCACAAGGAGTAACAGTGGGAATCAAACCCTGATCTCTTGTGTACTAGGCTGTTGCTCTAACCACTAGGCTACTCCTCCACTGCTAAATGTTAATAAAAGGGGCCTTTGGGCTTTAGAAATTCTAAATGTAAATGTAAAATTTGGAATAGGTTCCCAGGTTTAAAGCAACTAACTATTTAAAAATTTTAAAATATATATTTGTTTTTGTTTGAAAACAATATATATTTAGATAGTTTTAGAAATTTCACCTAGCATTGTGGCATCAAATCTTCCTGTCTGCACATGTTTGCATGCAGGCGGGTTCTGTGCAGCATTTCCAGGTGATAGCCCTGCCGCCATCTGTCATGCCACCCTGTTAAACCACCTAAGAATATGTAGCAACCTGCAAGAGTTCTCAGAAAGCTACAGATTTTGTTGCAGTGTTTTCTCACTATCCATACATGGCCCCAGGTGTCAGAGAACACCCTGTTAGCTAAAATTCTTTGGAAATAGCTCCTATTCTGTCCTCACTTCCTTCATTAAAAAAAAGGTGACCTATAAAATAAAACCTTTTCTTTATTGAGTACCTAATCTTTTCCTAATTGGGTACACAGTCATCAAAAAACCACAGGAATGTTAGTTAACCTAATTGATTGCATGTAGAAACCTGTTTAAGAATGTATGAGCCACACCAGGCAATAGCTAATTAATGAGATTCCATGGTTCTTTCTCTCTCATTACGGCTATAGGATTCGCAAGCCAGCTTCGATGTCAATGGCGATGACTTTGATCCCATGCCTCGGTATGATGCCACCAACGAAAACAAGTAAGGCCCAAGCACAATGGCACACTGATGGCCTTTCTATTGCACCGCCTCAGGACTGACATATCTCATCCCATTTGCTGCAGTTTTCTGCATGGTTTCTATTGTCAGCTGCAGTATAGCCGGTTTTTAACTCACATCTTTGTATGCTGTCTATCAAAAAAAGAGAGATGATGACTGTTCTGCTGATGTAGAAGTCCTTATGTCCAGGCACCATGGGGAGAAATGGCAAAACTATAATCAGACAGTGAGCCATCTTCCCTCTCAGAATGAATTATTAATTTTATCTGTAAATTTTCCAAAGAAAATTATAAACGTTGTTTATTTTAAAAAGCACAGGCAGCCATTGAAAAATAAAATGATAGATTCATTTTTGCACAAATTGACTAATCAGCACTGGACTGCAATACACACATGCCGTCTTCTGTTAAAAGAAATAATAATTAAAAAAAAGAGGAGAGTGGGTCATGTAAGATGCCATATCCTGACATTTTAGATGTGATTAGACTTGAAAGTCACCACCACTACTAAGTAAGGAACCATAGAACTCTTAGGGGCATAGTTTCCGAGCCCCCCATAGTGTTAACTCAGGTATGGGCTGTGTAACTAGCACGGGATTTTGCACTAACTGCGGGAGAGGCAGGTACAACCGCCCTCCCGCAGTTACCGTGGGTCACTGAATTATAACCGCTGTGGGAGCAACTAACGCTACTCATTGCTATGGCGTTAGTTGCACCCGTGGTACTTGATATGAGCGCAGGTAGCGCAAGCTACAAATGCCTGCACCACCAGCACTGCTGTGGGAATGCTCCATTCTGCTTAGTCCCTGCCCCGTTGCGTGCTGCCCGGGTAATGCAGGGCCCGGTGCTACTTTTTAGCGTGATGCTTACTAACCTCAGTAGTGCACATGAGTAAACATGTCTCTTAGGTCTTCACACTAAGGGTCACGTTTACCAAAGCTTAGCATTCGATAATAGGCATTAGCATGTGCTAAGTGTCACCTGGCCCATTGGAATAAAATGAGCCATATGATGGACTACAAGCATGTGCAGGGATGGGTGATGAATAAGGATGACGCTCCCTGACCTCATGCTTAGAGATTCTGGCTCTTGCTCATACTGCAGTCAGACTCCATCAAAGTGCTGCCGTGTTTCCATGATATGAAAAGAAATAGAACCCAATCGGATTTGTCAGGAAACAACCAAAAAATAATCAATCCGAATTACTGAAAAAACTCCCCTAGAATTCAGAACTATGTTTTTTTGTTGGAGCTTGTCAGCCCAGTGCCAGGAATTTTTCCAAAGACACCACCGTGACCACTCCTTTTATTAGATAAATTTAAAATTGAGATCAAAAACGTAGCTGTTGCCAAAGCACCGCCAAGACACCGAAACCACCGACTGACGACGTGGCTCACGTTTCGGGTTTTTCTCCAATTTATGTAGAAACCCTGCTTCAGGTCCAAAGAATCAGCAAATGGCTGACAAGCTCCGACAAAAAAACATAGTTCTGGATTCTCGGGGAGTTTTTTTCAGTAATTCGGATTGATTATTTTTTGGGTGTTTCCATGATACACATGCTGACACATTTACCTCCTGTCCTGCACCCCTGTAGGCTCTGTTGTGCACATTTGTGTGTAGTCCTTTATCTTGGGCAAGAAAATCACTTTGTGTAAGAGAAGTTTCCAAAAACACATGGAGAGCAGGCGGAAATCATTTTTCTGATCTTAAATGAAGTTCTCAGGAATCTGAGTAGTAAGTCAGTGAAAGGTGGTATATAAATGCAGCTAAAAAAAACTAAATAAATAAATACTTATTTGCTGAGCCATAAGAAGAAAAGTATTTTTATGTCTGTTGTATCATCTTGGTCTACATAAACCTGTCTGACAAAATTCATTATACTACTCTTGGAAGACCTGGGTAATTAGGTTGTAGTGTTATGTTTTTGTTCTCTGCCGCTGATTAGAAACTTTTAACAGAATTCACCAAGTCATTTTGGTGCTAAAATTGGTCTGTTTTCTTACATTTAGAGCCTGCAGTACATTAGCACCTACTGTCCCAAGAGTGATCATTTAGTTTTACAGACTGCATCTGTGGAAGTGCTAAATATTTCCGAGACTCAGGATTTGCCTTGTATGCTGTGTGATATTTTTCTGAGTTTTGTATGAACATGTCTAAACTAGTGAATGAGGAGGGGCTCGGCATATTTTAGCTGTCTGGTTTAAGCATGTATCTTTCTTGCCCATTGTTCATTTTCAGTTTTAAACTGAATCCTGCTGACATATGTTTCGGTGGGATTTCGCTAAAAACAAATAGACCTATGTCAGTTTGCATGCATGTACGACTTTTATCCTAGATCGCTTACCTGGTTGGCACCTAGAGGCAGATCTTGCAGAGAAATATCAGCTAGGAGTAGGAAAAGTCCCAGATGCTGTAGAGGGCTGTTCCATGAGCACCTAGTGGAAGAGTATATTTGAAGGTATGCAATGCTAGATCTGATATTGATTAATGGAGACAGTGGTAAGAAAAATCTTTCGGGTGCTAGGGATAACTTGATGTTTGGTGCCAGTATTATCTCTGACTTCAGCTGAACAATACCAAGATGAAGATCCTGGACGTGTCTTGAAGGTGATAAATAACAGTGCTGAGACGTCTCTAATAGGAATTCTAGAGCTAAAGGAGGAACTTTGGTCAGCAATAAAACGGAGCATTCAAAAATACAAAAAATAAAAAGCCCACACAGGTAAAAGAGGAGTGTGTGGAAGTATAAAGAGAGGGAGATCAGAAGAGCAAAGGCAAAAACAGAAGAAGTAATTGCCGAATCTTATTCCACCTACTTGTAAAAAACTGTAGGGTGGAATAGGCAAGATGAAGGAAAAAAGTGGAATTTATGAAGGGGACCAGGAAAAGGCAGAAACATTAAATATGTTTTTGTTTGGAGGCCAATTCCGACATCCAAAAAAATGGATGGGCCCAATATGTACCTGATTTTGCATCCACAAGAGCTAGACATTTCTGTGGTTGCAGAATCCAATTCTGCAGCACGAGACGTCCTCCCGTCTGCCTGGCCAACCTGCCCTATGCTCCTGCTAATGTACCAGTAGAGGAGCGCAGAATAGCCAGCACCAATGAACCCATCTTTTCTCCGTCGCCCAACCCTCAGCGGGGTCTGCCAGGGCAGGGATCGGGCAGAGGGGGCCTCACCTGTCACGGCTGCCTGCCTTGGGGGGGGGGGGGGAGGCTGCCTGACCTGATCGCTGCCTTTGGTGGGACTTATTCCACCTCCAAGGCTTGGCTCTTGAAAGGAGATGGCTAGCACATAATGGCTACTCTCCGATGATGGTCTCCACTCTGCTCGGAATCCGGAGGAGATCTACCAAATCAGCATATGTGTGGATCTGGTGCCTCCTTTGAACGATAGTGCAGTGCTCCACAATTGGTTCCTGAGGTGGCCAAGGTGCCATCTCTGTTGGCCTTTCTACAGGATAGCCTGGAGAAGGGCTGTTCGCTTAGCTCCCTGAAAGTTCAGGTGGCTTCTTTGGCCTGTTTCCAAGGTCTAGTGGCTGATAAGTCTCTAGCCTTGTACCCAGATGTTTCATGCTTTCTCCAGGGGGTTCGGCATCTGTGTCCTCCCCTCTGGTCTGTGATCCCTTCCTGGGATCTGTGTCTGGTGCTCAGGGCTCTGATGGTGGTACCCTTTGAGCCACTGCTTTGAAGGATTTGATGCTCAAGATAGTCTTCTTGGTCACAGTTTGTTCTGCAAGGCGGATTTCAGAGCTGCAGGCTCTGTCTTTCCAAGATCCTTATCTGTCCTTTTCAAAGGAGGCTGTTTCCATTCGGCCTGTGTCTTCCTTCTTGCCTATGGTGCTTTCTCACTTTCACGTGAACCAGGTAGTCTACCTGCCCTCCTTCTCTAAGGAGCAGTGTTGGGGGAAGGATAAGGATCTTTGCCTTGTGGACGTCCGAAGGATGCTTCTCCGGTACCTGGAGGTTACAAATTACTTTCATAAGTCCGACCATATTTTTTGTGCTCTTTGCTGGCCCGCACAAGTTGACTTTGGGGTGCTGGATTAAGGAGGCTATTGCTTCGGCGTATCTCTTGTGGAACTGGCTGGTTCTGGAGGGTTTGCACGCCTATTCTGCCTGAGCACAAGCATCCTCGTGAGCGGAGCTGTACTCTGTAGCTCCTGCAGACATTTGTTGGGTAGCAATGTGGACATCAATTTCCACTTTTGTCAAGCATTACCGCTTGGATGTCCATGTGTGGGTGGACACGTCCTTTGGCTCAAGGGTTTAGCAGTGAAGTTGTAGCTTTGATACATCCCACTTGTCTGGACTGGTCTAACAGGACGATATGGAAGGTGATATTTTACTTACCAGTTAATATCTTTTCCTTAAGTCCTGCTTGCCCCTGAAACTGTATTTGCTCTGTTCTGCTGCTTTGGGTCTGTTATGATGTTTATACTTGACTCTGCAGGTTCATGTTATACTGAAAGCCTTCTGTTTATACTTTCCTGTACATACTGTTGTTCTTGACTGTTTATTATTCCTTGTTGCCTACGATTGAGGTTGTGTGAGGCTTGCCATGTTTCTCCCATATGCTTTGGGACAAATACTGAAGGGACCTCTGGTGGCTGAGGGAAATAGAGGCATGGGAGTGATGTCATTGAAACCTGGGCTTTTCATTTATCTCCATCAGTCTGCAGGTAGGGGAACACAACCCACTTGTCTGGACTGGTCTAGCAGGATTCCAGGAAAGGACATTAACTGGTAAGTAAAATGTCACTAGCCTTGATTTTCTGATGAAATTATAAATAATTATTTTCTTATTGGCATTTCAAAGAGAATTGCCTTCCATAAGAAAGGTGCACGTCCTTGTATCTTAAACCTATAAGGTATCTACATTGAAGAACTCTTTTCAGCATATAAGGGTACAGCTTTTTGGTCCTCCCCAATTAAAGTTCTGAAAACTAATCAAAAAAGCTTAAATTTAACTCCACATTTCACCAGCTGCCAGGTTTGCAGAAAGAGAGTTAGGATCATGTTATATATCAGCTGAGCTAAGGTATTTTGTGGCAGTTGAAGGCACTGTAATTTTCTAGGCAAGCCACAATACAGACTATTGCGTACTGTAGTATATTGGTAACAAAAACATGAACAAGTGTCACCATATCCTCATGTCACAATAAGACACTTGATAATTTCCTTATTTGACAGCCTAATCCCTAGTAGTAGTGCTATAAGATTACAGCTACAAGCTCTGGGTGGCGCCATTTTGGAAGAGGCCGCTGTCAGGTAGGAGAGAATGGGCATCATTCTAAACTTCATTAGATGTCTGGGGAGAACAGCTGGCTTGGGGGAGGGGGTGGACTTTGGCACAAGCAAGATTTATGTTAAAAGGTCTAGGGTTGGAGGTGCTTTTTCTCCCGATCATGAGCCAGCCCTTTATTTTTGTGTTGCTGCAGCTGGGAACACAAAATATTTCTGGCTGCAGTAATACAAAAAGAAAATTATTGCAGGATTCATTATTACTACTTATGCATGTAGTGCTGTTAGGCACATACACATAAGACAGTCCCTGCTTTATAGAGCTTACAATCTGCTAAGACAGACACATAGGGGACTGGGGAATTCTTAAGGGTAATAATTAAACTACACGTGAGTAGATAGGGGAATAAAGGGATCAGGATCCAAAAGCAGCCTCAAAGAGCCAGAATTTGAATAGGACCAGAGATGAAGCCTGACGTATTGACTTGGGAAGGCTGTTCCAGGCATACAGTGCAGCAAGGTGGTAAGTGTGGAGCCTGAATTTGGCAATAGAAGAGAAGGGCATAGATAAGTGATTTGCTTGATAACCAGAATTGCAGAAGGGGAGTGTAGGGAGAGATAAGAGAGGAGAGAGTGAGGAACCACAGAATTAATGCATTTGTAAGTCAGTAGGAGAAGTTTGAACTGTATGCGGAGCCAGATGAGGAACTCCTTGAAGTGACTTGATGAGGGCTTAAGTGAGCACAGTGGACACTGGAAGAAGATTAGCTGTGCAGCTGCATTTTGAATAGACTGAAGGCGAAATAGATGATTCAGTGGGAGACCAGTGAGAAGCAAGTTGCAATATAGACGGGAGCTGATGAGAGAGTGGATAAGGGTCTTAATAGTGTGTTCTGAGAGGAAGGGACAAATTTTGCTGATGTGTTAGGGAAAGAAATAGCACATTTTAGCTATCTGTTGGATATCTGCAGAAAAAGTGAGAGAGTCAAAGATGACCCCAAGTTTGCTAGCCAAGGAGACAGGCGGAGGATGACAGTTTTATCAACAGAAAGAGAGAAGGGAGGAAGGGGAGATAAGAAGCTTTGTCTTGGCCATGTTCAGTTTCAGATGGTATTGGGACATTTAGGCAGCAATGTTGGACAAGCTAGCTGAAATTCAGACCTGGATTCCTAGAGTGATTTCTTGTGTAGAAAGATAAATCTGAGAGTCATCAATGTAAAGATGGGAATAGCATGGAAGGAGAGCAGAACACCAAAGGAATGGATGTAGAGAGAGAAGAGATGATATCCCAAAACAGAGCCCTGAGGTACACTGACTGAAAGTGGGATAGCAGTGGAGGAGTATTCACCAGAGCATACAGTGAAAGTGTGATGGGAAAGAAAATATTTGTAAAAGATTTTCGCTTGATCCTCACCAGCTTCTACATATTCCTCCCCTTTACTCTTACATAAGAACATAAGATATACTATACTGCGTCAGACCAGAGGTCCATCAAGCCTAGTATCCTGTTTCCAACAGCGGCCAATCCAGGTCACAAATACCTGTCAGTTTCCCAAAAAGGTACACAGATTCCATGCTGCTTATCCCAGGGGTAAGCAGTGGATTTCCCTGGTCCTCTTTTTTTTTTTTTTGAAAACTCTGTTTATTAATCCACACATATCATATCGCATCACATAACATACTACTGTTACACTGCATCTCCAGACGGGGTGAGCTCTTATCCACCGCCACAGAGCTAAACCAACCTTCAGTGACAACCACGACTTCTCCCCCTTCCCCCTCCCCAGCCCCTACTCTAATCCTCATCCCCCCCCCCCCCCGCCCGAAGTGAAAATCTGTCTACTCTGCCCTTCCCAACCACCTTCTTTGGCCTTGTATTTATAAGGGCCCGTCCTCTCTCCCTGTGTCTCCTCTCCCGCCTCCGTCTTACTGTTGAATTTTCCGACATCGCCACCACATGTGACCCAAATCTGCCAGGGGACAGGAGCACTTCGGGCAGCTACCATCCAGAGTAAGGTGGCTTATCAGAGCTCTTTTTGGGGAAAAATGTGCAAGGATGATACACTTGAGCTGAACCTCTCTCTATCGGGCCCCCTCTACCAAGCCCGCGATTCGACACAGGGCTTTACGCACTGATCCGGGGGCTACCCCCTGTCTCAATTCATCCGCACACCGGGCTTCATCTCCAGGGACAAGCAGGAATGAGTCTTCACATATGGGTATGTCAGTACCAACGGAGCCTGCGCGGGAACGCTCCCCAGCGTCCCAAAAAAGGAAAGCTTTTGGGAGCATCCCACAGCGCCTGCGCGCTGCCTTCCCGCCTTTCCTACCGCCTCTCTCCAGTTCTTCTTTTCTGCGGAGCCAGCAGGTCGTGTTCCTGTCACCGCTGAAGATGTTCTTTATTTTATTTTATTTCTTTGGTCGCGCGTCTGCCTTCTTCGACGTCGGACCGGTACCGCCGGTCTTTTCTTTCTTTTTCTTAAAAAAAAAAAAAAAAAAAGATACTTCCGTTCCACTTCAGTGTATTTTTTCTTCGTTGGGCCTTAGGCCTAACGGAAAATTCCTCATGGAAAATCCCACCTCCGGGTTTAAAAAATGCACTAAGTGCAGCGGTACCATCTCTGTTACCGACACCCATGACTGGTGTCTTAAGTGTTTGGGTCCTGACCATTCCATCACGGATTGTCCGTCCTGCACCATGATGTCTAAAAGAGGTTTACAGAACCGAGCAGCCAAGCTCAGTACACTGTTTCCCTCTGATGCAGCTTCGGTGGCATCGACGTCTTCCAGGGCTTCTTCTTCCTCCTATGGATCTCAGGTAACCAAACATAAGTCCAGCCGGTCCTCGAAGGATAGATCTCCCTCTAAGCATCGAGATGCCTCCGGGCTTGCCCTCGAGGATCCTGCACCGGCAAAAGTACCCCGGCGGGAAGCTCCGGCTTCCAAAGCTCCTCCTATGGGGTCACAGGTTGACATCGATGGCACGGCCTCGACCGATCACCTGTTGCAATGTTCTGGGGTACCGGTGGAATCCGCCGGTACCGACCTCCAGACATTCATGGCGTCGATGTATCAGAATGTCCTGACCATGCAGCGTGCCATTACGGCATTCATACAAGCTGCGACGCCGCTGGTACCGCAACAACCTTTGTTGTCGGTACCGGCTCCGACACTGACTCCGATATCGGTTCCGGTGCCGGTACCGGTTGCATCGACATCGGCTTTGGTGTCGACTGCAGCGGTACCCTGTCCGATGATGCCTATCGGTACCGATCCGGTACCGATGACTCCCGATGTCGATACCACCCGGTATGCGTATCGGGCTTTACAAGAGCATCCAGACAGGCGATACTTCGATTCCTCTGAAGACTCTGATGCATCGGAGGCCTCTGTCGAAGCATCGGTACTTCTTCCTCAGGAGCCTTCTTCTCCAAAAAGAAGAATGTCCCCTCCAGAAGACTTGTCTTTTCAAGACTTCATAAGGGAAATGGCCAAAGGGCTTTCTATCTCAGTGGCCCCTGAGACAGAGCCTAGAGCCAAAAAAATTGGATATTTTGCAATATCCCAAAGCTCCTAAAGAAGCAGTCACTTTGCCAGTTCATGAGATCCTTTATGACCACATGATAGGCATATGGGAGACTCCTCTCACCATCTCTTCTCATTCTCGTAGGTTGGATACCATGTATCGTGTCCCTCCTTGTCCTGGATTTCATAAAACTCAGCTTCCTCACCATTCTATCATGGTAGAGTCTGCTATGAAAAAGTTAGAGTGCAAAGAGGCACTCATCTACTCCTCCAGAAAGAGAATGTAGAACCTTAGATGCTTTTGGCAGAAAAATTTTCCAGGCCAGTATGCTTGTTGCCAGAATCAACTCCTATAGTCTCTATATGGGGATGTTTCTGAAGGAAGTTACAGATCATCTGCAAACTTTCCTCCCTTTTCTTCCAGAAGATAAAAGGGAAGACTTTCTTACCTGGCTTAAGCATGCCCAGGATGTTTCCAAATTTTCTAACTGTGCAGCCTTTGACTCTTTTGAGGGGGCCAGCAGAGCCTCGGCCATTGCATTAGGTGCACACAGAATTGCTTGCTACAAGCTTCTGATTTGGAACCCTGGGTCCAAGATGGATTAGGAAATCTTCCTTGTACAGGTGAAAACCTGTTTGGCAAAGATTGGCAAGCAAAGGCCACTCAAATGGATGCAGAAAATTCTGCTTTGGATAGGCTTTCAAAGTCTACCTCTAATCCTGTCAAGAAGAGGTTGTTCAAAAAGGCATATTTTCCCAAGAAGGGAAGATATTATCCTGTTTATGGTCAACAGACATCATCTGCAGGTCGTTTTGCTGCAAAGCGTCAACAACCTAAACAGGCCAAGCCTAAGGCTGCAAGGACTACTGTAGCCCAACAGCCTCAGCCTCCTCAGGGCCTTTGACTTGCAGCTAGAGAACTTAGCCTTTCTGGCTCTAAAAGACCCAGAGCCTCTCACCATTCCAGGAAGGTTAGCTCACTTTGCTCCCAGATGGGAGCAAATCACAGCAGAGCACTGGACCCTTTCCATCATAAGGGAAGGGTACAAATTTCATTTTTCAAACCTTCCTCCTTACACCATGGTGAGACAGTTCTATTCTCCAACATCTCTTCTCGACCTTCTGGGTCAGGAGATTTCTACCCTTCTTGCCCAAGGGGCAATAGAAGAAGTGCCTCTTCTTCAACAGGGCTCAGGGTCCTACTCCCCCTACTTTCTAATTCCAAAGAAAACAGGGGGCTACAGACCCATCTTAGATCTCAGAGAATTGAACAAATTCCTATGCAAGGAGAAATTCAAGATGATTTCTCTAGGTACTCTCCTTCCATTCCTTCAGAGTCAGGATTGGCTTTGTTCTCTAGATCTCAAGGATGCGTATACCCATATACTCGTCCATCCAGCACACAGAAGGTTCCTTCGGTTCCTTCATCTAGGAAAGCACTACCAATACAGGGTGCTTCCTTTTGGTCTGGCCTCTGCTCCAAGAGTGTTCACAAAATGCATGGCAGTAATAGCTGCATTTCTACGCACTCTGGGAATATTCGTATTCCCATATCTGGACGACTGGCTCATCCGAGCATCATCCAAATCAGAGTCCCAGACTTCTCTAGCCTGCACAATGCGTGTTCTGCAGTATCTGGGACTGGTGATAAACATTCCAAAGTCCCAACTCACCCCTACTCAGTCTCTAGAGTTCATAGGGGCCTTGCTGGATACCACAACTGCAAGGGCCTATCTTCCCCAGGCCCGTTGCCTACGTTTAGTGCAGTTAGCCTCTCAGATTCAGTTAAAAACCCCTCTAACTGCTCGAGAGATGTTACAATTGCTAGGCCACATGGCATCCACTGTGCATGTGGTCCCCTATGCTCGCCTTCACATGAGGGCAGCTCAATGGACTTTGTCCACCCAGTGGACCCAGGCATCAGGGGATCTGTCAGACAAAATAGCAACCTCCAGGCACCTTTTTTGGTCTCTCCAGTGGTGGAAGTCCACTCAAAATCTGTTGCTGGGGTCCCCCTTCCAACAATTGTTACCCCAAGCAATCCTTACAACAGATGCCTCTCCAAAGGGTTGGGGAGCTCATCTTCAAAACCTCTCCATCCAGGGCATTTGGTCTCCACAGGATACCTCCCTACATATCAACATCTTAGAGCTCAGAGCAATCTTCTTAGCTCTCAGAGTCTTCTATACCCTGCTCAGCTACAAGACAATCCTCATCCACACGGACAACCAAGTAGCCATGTTCTATGTGAACAAGCAGGGAGGAACGAAGCTCTGAGATTGTGGGCCTTCGCCAGAGAGCATCAAATTCGTCTTCTGGCAGTATACCTTCCAGGAGTTCAAAACTCTTGGGCAGACAGACTCAGTCGAGTTCTGCTTCCACACGAATGGTCCCTTCATATGGACCACATAGTCAGAATCTTTCGAATTTGGGGAACCCTGGACATAGACCTCTTTGCAAGTCCGTGGAATGCCAAACTTCCCCGATTCTCTTCCAGAATTCCGTGTCAGGGAGTTCAGGCCAGGGATGCCTTCCTCCTTCACTGGGGTCAAGACTTCCTGTACGCCTTTCCACCCATTCCCCTAATTCCCAAGACCCTGTTCAAGCTTCAGAGAGATCAAGGGACTATGATCCTCATAGCTCCACGTTGGCCATGCCAAGTGTGGTACCCTCTACTTCTGCATCTCTCTCAAGCTCCCTCCCTGGACTTGGGGTCTGCTCCAGATCTCCTGTCTCAGGAGGGGGGAACGTTATGGCACCCAAACCCCCAATCTCTCCATCTCAGGGTTTGGTTGCTGAAGGCTTAGACCTTCAAGATTGGCATCTTTCTCAGCAAGTAAATAATATCCTTCATGCTTCCAGAAAGCCTTCTACTAGACATTCCTATGCTTTTAAATGGAAAAGGTTTACCATTTGGTGTACTGAGAAGGGTATTAACCCTCTAGCAATACCTTTGAATTCTTTACTAGAATATCTCCTGCATCTTTCCCATGCAGGCCTCAAAACGAATTCTGTAAGGGTCCATTTGAGTGCTATTGCAGCATCCCTCAAGCCTCTCGATGGACAACCTGTCTCCTCTCATCCTCTTATTGCAAGATTCATGAGAGGCCTTCTTTTAACTAAACCTCCCATTAGACCACCTCCAGTGGCATGGGACTTGAATCTGGTTCTTGGTCAGCTCATGAAGCCACCCTTTTGAACCCTTAGCCACTACCTCCTTGAAATTTCTTTCCTGGAAGGTTCTTTCTTATTGCAGTCACCTCAGCTCGCCGCATCAGTGAACTGCAGGCCTTAGTGGCTAATCCACCTTATACAAGGTTCCATCATGATAAGGTAGTCCTTAGGACCAATCCACACTTTATGCCTAAAGTGGTCTCGCCTTTTCATCTTAATCAAGAGGTGTATTTACCTGTCTTTTTTCCAGGTCCTCATGCATCAAGTGCAGAGAGGAATCTTCATACCCTGGATTGTAAGAGAGCTCTTGCTTTTTACTTACAAAGGACACAGCAACATAGAAAGTCTTCTCAACTCTTTGTTGCTTTTGATCCCTCTCATCTGGGACTTCCAGTCTGTAAGAGGACACTGTCCAATTGGATTGCTCAGTGTATTTCTTTCGCCTACCAGAGTAAGAACCTTTCTCTGGAGGACCATGTCACAGCTCATAATGTGAGGGCCATGGCCACCTCTATGGCTCATCTAAATTCTGTGTCCATCGACCAGATCTGTTGAGCGGCCACCTGGGCCTCGGTTCATACCTTCACAGCCCATTACTGTTTGGACAAGGACTCCCGCCGGGATGCCTTGTTTGGTCAGGCTGTTCTCAAACACCTGTTCCATGCTTAATCAACTCCTACCCTCCATCCCTAGTTGGATGCCTGAGATCCATGGGAGGAGGTAGAGCCCTTCTCAGGGTCTCACGACCTTGGGGATCTCCCAGGCATCTCTAGCTGGGGAGTCCCCATATGTGAAGACTCATTCCTGCTTGTTCCTGGAGATAGCACAGTTACTTACCTGTAACAGGTGATCTCTGGGAACAGCAGGAATAAGTCTTCACAACCCACCCACCTCCCCTAGGAGTTGTATCTCTCTATCTATCTTTCCTTTCCTCTCCTCTCATTCTCTTTGTCTCAGCTTTAAAACTCGAACTGGAGAGAGGCGGTTAGGAAAGGCGGGAAGGCAGCGCGCAGGCGCTGTGGGATGCTCCCAAAAGCTTTCCTTTTTTGGGACGCTGTGGAGCGTTCCCACGCAGGCTCCGTCGGTACCGACGTACCCATATGTGAAGACTTATTCCTGCTGTTCCCAGAGATCACCTGTTACAGGTAAGTAACTGTGCTTTCTCTGGAATAGTTTGGGACCGCCTTATATTGCTCTAATCTTTTCTTCAAACCTGAAATCGTTGGCGGAGATGCTTCTCCCAAGGAGAAGAATTCCAATATTTGTGCTGAACGTTCCCCTGTTAACTCCCCCAACGGAAGAGAGGCCACATAGTGGGAAAGCTGGGTATATGCAAAAAACTGACTTCGACTCACCTCATATTCCCTTCCCAGAGTCTCAAAGGATTTACCCTTTCCCTCCAGGTCCACGACATGTCCAGCATTCTGAATACCATGTCTGTGCCATGTCCGGAAATTGGCCAATTCCGACCCTGGCGTAAAATTACTATTGCCCTGAAGTTGCAACCAACTCGACACCGCCGGAGATCTGCCCCAGCAGCTATTCAACTGTCTCCATGTTTTCCGCACAGACATCAGCACCCCACTCCCGCTCACTCCTCTTTGCAGCACCGAGGTCTCCAGGTGTAAGACCGCCAGTAACGTCTGTGGCCCTACCATGGCTTCCTCCAAGGCACTAGGTGTGTAGACCTCTGTACCCCCCAACCAGTCTCCTATGTGACGTGCCTGACATGCCAACACATATAATTGCAGATCTGGAATGCCGATGTCCCCCTCTCTCCATCCCTCTATCAAACGACCCAATGGGATCCGTGCCCGTGCCCCTTTCCACAGAAAGCCACGGATCTCCTGTTCCAATCTATTCCAGTCCCTCCTCAACAGCCAAACAGGGAGGGTCTGCAGCCAGTACAACACCCTAGGCAGCACTACCATCCCCAGTGCAGCCGCCCTCCCCAGCAGTGACAGCGGAAGCAGATTCCATGACCGCAACTGTGTACGAAGTTTGAGAAGCGTTCGCTTGAAATTCCGCTTATACAATTCCGTCGGATTCCTAGTCAGGAGAATCCCTAGATAACAGAAGGAGTCCTTTGCCCATCTTAGTGGAAAGGAGTCACCCCAGCTCCCTTGAAGCGTACCCGACACATCCAAGGCTTCTGACTTGGCTTTATTACTGCTGAGTCCTGCAAAATGTCCGAATCTCTCGAATTCCTCCATCAATCTCGGCAGCGACTTCTGCGGGGATAACAAGTGCACCAGCATATCATCTGTGAAAGCAGCCACCTTAAAACCCTGCCTTCCGATCTGCACCCCCTGGATCTCCCACAAAGCCTCTATTGTCCGTATAAGAGGGTCCAAGGACAACACAAACAGCAACGGCGAAAGCAGGCATCCCTGCTGCGTACCTCTCTCTAATGAAAAATGTTCCGATATCTCTCCATTACATACCACCCCCGTTGTAGGTCCTGCATATAATAGATCCACCATGCTACAGAAAGACTCGCCCAGGCCATACCGAGGCAAAAGGAATTGTAGGTAATGCCAACTCACCCTATCAAAAGCTTTCTCCGCATCAAAGCTCACTAACAGCGACTTACGGCCGTGCTCCCGGACCCATTCCAACGATGCCAATATTTTCCACAAATTTCGCACTGCATACCTGCCTTTCACAAACCCCACTTGTGATCCATGTACCAGGTCCTCCAAAACCAATGCCAGCCGATCAGCCAATATCTTTGATAATACCTTCCAATCATAATTTAACAATGAAATGGGCCTGTATGAAGCGGCCTGGAGCAGATCCTTTCCTGGCTTAGGTATTAAAATAATATGCGCATGGTTCTCTCCCCACTTAACATTACCTTGCTCCACCCGTTTATGGTACACCGCCATCATAACAGGTAATACCATATCGCTCAGCAACTTATAAAATTCCACCCCAAACCCATCAGGATCAGGCGCCTTAGAGCAACTAGCTTTCTGGATGACCTGCTGCACTTCACAAAGCATTATAGGCTTATCCAGCTGGGCTCTCTGCTCCTCTCCTAGCCTAGGCAGGTTCAATGCCCGAAGGTAATCCTCCATACTAGACCTAGATCCTTCCTCCGCTGAATATAATTTCTGATTGAAGGACCGAAACACTCTAGCTATCGCCCTTCTGTCTTTGTGCAGTTGGCCCCGGTCATCCCGCAAAGCGGCCACCATCCCAGTGCCCCTGATCCCTCCTGGAGACAACGGGCTAATAGTTTCCCTGGCCGATCCCCATACCGGTATAGTTGATAGCGATAGTACAAAAAGGATTTCTTCGTTCTCTTATGAAGCAGCTCATTAAGCGTCACTTGGGTCTCCCACACCCTTTTCCTATTCTCTACATTGGGACACCCCAGATGTTGCCTCCTTTCTTTCTCTAGTTGCCGCTCCAATCGGACTGTCTGTTCAGATGCCAATCGCCTTTTCCGTGCTGCATACCCAATAATGTACCCCCTCAGCACCACTTTAACCATCTCCCAAAAATGCTCTGGGTTGCTGAGGTGCTCCTGGTTGTAAAACGCAAAATCTTGCCATTTCTGTTTCAGATAAAGGTGAAACGCCGTGTCTCTATATAGATCTAATGGGAATCTCCATCTTCTCCCCCATGCCCTGCTATCGTGCCACTCCAATTCGATCCAAATCAAGGCATGATCTGAAATTTCTACCGGGCCTATTTGTGCATCAACAATGTGAGCAAAGAGTCTTTCAGAGGCTAGAATATAGTCTATTCGTGCACTCGAACCATGCACCTGAGATTGATGGGTGTAGTCCTTGTCCGTCGGGTGTAGTAGACGCCATGGATCTACAGTCCCCAATCTGCGGCGTAGTTGTTGTAGCGTTTTGGCTGTCTGCACACGCCCTCTGTCCCCCCCTTGTCATGTCCAACTCCACATCTAACAACCCATTAGCCTCTGGAAGCTGCTCCACCGTAGATGCCAATTGTATATACAATTCTCTATCCAAAGTATTAGGACTGTACAGATTCCCCAGCACCATGGGTTTCCCCTCCATCTCTCCATATAATTGCACAAACCTACCATCCGGGTCACAATATTCCTGCTCCAGCACAAATCTCACCCGTTTATGGATCAAAATGACCACTCCCCCATTCTTCGCTTTCGCCGGAGCCCTCCACCCTTGTCCCACCCACTCCCTCTGCAATTTGTGGTGTTCTATCTCAATCTGGTGGGTTTCTTGTAGCAAGGCTACATCACAATTTTGTCTGGCTAGGGCTTTCAACAACTTATACCGCTTGATTGGGTTCCCTATCTCACATACATTCCAAGAAATAATCTTCAGGTTGGTAAATACAATTCATACTCAAAACTCTCATTACGTAGTCTTCCTCCAGTAGGTGCCTCCCCAGCCTGAGGCCCCTCCTGCTCCTCCCACTCATTGCGAGTTACCTAAACCACTTTCCACTCCTGGTAAGCTATCTTCTGTTCTACACCTCCCCGTTGTAACCCCCCCCTCCTCCCCTCCCCCCCCTCCTCCCAATCCCTTCCCCCTCTCTTTCCCACTCCGCCCCTCCCTCCTCTTCCCTCCTCTTCCCTCCCCCCTCCCCTCTTCTCCCAGCTCCTCCCCCTATTCCTCCCCCTCATTCCTACTGCACCCTTCCCCTCTCTCCCCCTAAGTCACCAACTTGTGTGTGTGTGTGTGTTATCCCCCCCCCCCACCTTCCCTATTCCACTATCCCTGCTCCGCCTAGGTCCCTCTCCTGCCTCCAGCACTCCCTGCCCACTTAACAATAATGTCAATCCCTCTTATCCAACCCTTCCCACCTTGTTTCCCCTCTATACCATATCTTCCAGCATACAGCTTCAACAGATATAACAATTTATAAGCAAAACCATCAAACATGCAAATTTTGTAAACCCCAGTTCTGGAAATCCAGTCACGTTCTCATCTGACATAGTCCTCGGTCCCTCCGAGCTAGAAAAACTGGATACATGACTCTCCACTGTAGAAACACTGCTTCCTCTGCCACTTCATGTCACATTCTCCCTGCTGCTGGCGGGTCCCTCTGATGGAGCTGCAGTCCTCTGCGTTTTTTCCTCCACGTAGTGGGCTGCCTCCTCAGAAGATTCAAAGATCCGGCGTACTCCCTCGTGGTTGATGATCAGTCAGGCAGGATATTGCGCCATAAACTTAATATTGGTGTCTATCAGCTTTTGATACAAGGGCCCATATGCCCGCCTGTGCTGTCCCAGGGCCGCCAAATAGTCCTGCACAATCCGCAGTTTAATATTTTCTATTGCAATAGTTCCTTTTTTGCGAGCTGCTCGTAGCACTTCCTCCTTCTGTGGAAATCTCAGGAACCTTGCCAGTACAACACAAGGCCGGCCGTCTCCTGACCATCTGGGCCCCATTCTATGAGCTCTTTCAGTTTGGACCCGGGCCCTATTTCTCCGCCCTCCAGAATCTGCAAAACCAATTTTCCAAGTAGGGCTTTAACTCCCGATCCAAAATATTGTCGGTGACTCCCAAGAAGCGCAGGTTATTACGCCGAGACCTGTTTTCCAGGTCATCTAACTTGGCCTCCTGTGCCTGTAACACTGCCTTCATATGGCCTACCTCCTGCTGCAGCTCCGTCACATTTTCCTCTGCCTGCTCAATTCGATTTTCAGCCTCCTGAGCTCTGCTGCCCAAGGCTCCCATTGAGGTCTGCAGTAAGTCCATTTTGCCTTTCAGGATATCAAACTGTGAAGAGAGAGCCCCCACTACTGCCAGCATAATCTCCTCTACTAGCTCCGGTGCGGCCTTCGCTCGGGGGGTCTGAGGTAGCTCCGCCATTTTAGGCTGAACGGCAGGTTTTTCCTTTTCTCGGCATCCTGCTTTCACCGCTGCTGCCATACCCTCCGCCACCGCTTATCTTCCGCTATCTTCCCTCCACACTGCAGCATCTGTGCCTCGTATATGCAGCCTATTTACTGCTCGAAATCGGCATTTTTACCGGCATGGCGGGGGGGAGGGGGGAAGGGCCCGGAGCTCGAACGGTGCACATCAACCCAGACTCACCACATCACGTGACTCCCTTCCCTGGTCCTCTTTAATAATGTTTTATGGACATTTCCTCCAGGAACTTGTCCAAACATTTTTTTTAAATCCAGCTGCACTAAGAGCTTTTACTACATCCTCTGGTAACGAATTCCAGAGTTTGATTATGTATTGAGTGAAAAAATGTTCTCCTATGAGTCTTAAATGGGTTATATTGTAACTTCGTTGCATGTCCCTTGTCGGAGCAGCCGTGATTAATAATTTTAAAGTGAGCGAA
The DNA here is from genome assembly GCA_033557465.1 of Ichthyophis bannanicus. Lineage (NCBI taxonomy): Eukaryota > Metazoa > Chordata > Amphibia > Gymnophiona > Ichthyophiidae > Ichthyophis > Ichthyophis bannanicus. The sequence goes on from CM066032.1 coordinate 650,514,453, forward strand.
AACTGAATGCTCCAATCCCTCTTTATAGTTTAACCCACAGTGCCTCCTTGCTCACTTTTAAGTCCTGTAATTCTATAGCTTTAATGTTATTTTTTACATATAGTGCCACTCCTCCTCCCCTTCTTCCATAGGACTTAAAAGGGAGCGGGGAGGCACTGTGGGTTAAACTAAAAAGAGGGAAAGGAATCACCATTTGTATTGGTATGATGTACAGATCTCCTTCACAGGGAAAAGAAGTGGACAGGGATTTAATAGAAGACATTCACAGTATTGCCATGAAAGGAGAAGTGCTACTGATAGGTGATTTCAATATGCCGGATGTTGACTGGCACAACATCCCAGTCATGGTTGTCCATGAACCATGTCTCCGTAACTGCCACTAAATCCAAGTCAACCTCTTCCATTAAAGCCTCAACATCTGGGATCTTATTTCCCATGCTACGGGCATTTATACACACCGCTTTCTAGATGTTGCCCCTTTTTTTCCCATTTCTGCGGAGGTATTTAATGTTTCACTTATCTGTGGGCTTTCACTTACATGGGGGCTTTCTTCACCCATCCCCAGTGAATCTAGTTTAAAGCCCTCTTCAGTAGGTTAGCCAGTCTGCTATGGAAGACCCTTTGATCCTTCTTGAACATATGGACACTATCTCTGCTCTGCTCTGCAGCCCTTGGAAAATCATCTCATGTTCCAGGAAACCAAAACGCTGTCAGTGACACCGTCCACACAGCCATGCATTCATTTCCAGAATGCCAACTTGTCTACCTCGGCCTTTACCCTCAACAGGGAGGATTGAAGAGAACACCATCTGCACACCTATCTGCTTCAACCTCTGTCCCAGAACCATGAAAACACTTTTGATATGCGCAGAGGGATACCTAGCAGTATCATTTATGCCAACATGGATGAGCAACATCGGATAATAATCAGTAGGCTTGATGAGCTTGGCAAACTCTCTGTAATATCTCAGATTTTGGCACCTGGCAGATAGCACACCTCTCTGGACATCAAGTCTGGTCGGCAAATGGACGCCTCCGTACCTCTCAGAGAGTCACCAACCTCCAAGAAGTGTTGTGAGGAGCTCCCAAGTCCAGCACTGGGTGATGTAACTTTTTATTTTATTTATTTAGCAGTATTTAGCACACCGTTTTCCATTAGTATATCAAGAGGAAGGGGTGGGAGGGAGAAAGAAAGAGCTGAGATACTTGATGGGGAAGAGGGTTCTCTGGGGAAAAGGAGAGGAGGGATGCCTGATGAGGGGAGGTGGGGAAAAATGCCACCCCCTCCCCTCCCAAAGGTGTACACAGCTTGGAAGCAGATTCCCTTTGATGACAACTCCCAACCCTCCCTCCAAACCCCTAGCAACCCCAACACTCACCTTTGCTGATCCACTTCTGCCCCAGAACTCCTGGAGTTTAGAATGGCAGCTATGACCCCTAAGGGTAGTCTCGTGGTTCTACTGCCATTTTGAAGTACAACGATTCCTGAGGGGGAATGGAGAGAGAATATTCCTATCCCAGTCCATTAGACTACTAGTGATGAGTAAGGGTGAGTGCTGGTAAAGGGTGAGGGGTCGATCTGATTGGGGTTACATTTTGGGGAGATTACTGTTTGGGGTAGTCTTGATCAGGGGGAGAGATTCAGTCAGGATACGGGTCTGATCAAAGAGAAGGTACTCTGGGGATGATAGTTTCAAGAGGGGTTGATTTGTGCCTCAACGGTGACTGAATTTCTTTATTTGCGCTGGGGCCTGCGTTTCACGCTTCAAACCTATCTGCCAAGAGATGTAACAAAGGCCATATGATAAGTGTTTGTCCTCTGTAGTAAATGTAGACATGCTAGTCATGTCCCCTGCATTTACCGCACAGGTTTTGCACTTACTACCAAGCAAGAATGGAGGAGCTACTCAAATAATCCAAAATGAGGAAAACACAGAGCGGAGCATAAACCAAATCAGAAGATCCATAAATGAAAATGAATGAACTTTATTGTCAACCCAACACAGCCATGTTTCTGTTCTACAATGTTTGCTGTATTTTTTGTCATGTTAGATGATCTCAGTGCTGGTACCTGTTTCTTATTTCCCTGTGATCTACATCACTCCAATCTCTCCTTTCCGTTTTTTTTTTTAGATTTACACATCTTTTTAGAAAAAGAAGTTTTTCTCTATGGACAAGAAGGAATTAGTCTTCATGTATGGGTGATGTCCCCAGTGGAGTTCCTCCCTGGAATGCTCCCCAGTTTCTTTTGGAAGCTTTTGGGAGGCTCCACCATGACTGTGTGCCTGATTCCTGCCAGCCGCTGCAGAAGCCATCTTGGATCAGTCTTTCATTTTCCACAGAACCCCATGGACATGTTCCTGCGTTCTCTCCTTGGAAAACTTTCCTCTGCCCCTATGGGGGTTTCTGTGCTTTGAGTTTCTGCCTTCTGCCTGCCATTGCAGTTCTCTTTTCACTTCCAAAGTTTTTTTCTCCCTTGATTTGTTTATTTTCTCTTTTTTTCCCCCGGCACCTATGTACCCTTAGGTGCCAGTAGTCCAGTGGGTCCTTGCTTCAAAAATTGAGCTGTATGATTTTGCATGCATCTGTTTTCCTGAGCAACATGTCCCAGAAACCTGCCAGTGGGTTCAAGAAGTATACTCAGTATGCTAGGACCATATCCACCATGGATACACGTAGCTGGTGCCTTCAATGCCTGAGATCCAATCATCAGCCCTCTTCTTGTAATTTGTGTTTGCAGATGACAAGAAGAGGCCTCAAATGTCACTTTTTGGCACTCACAAGTCCGGTCCATCGCCATCGGCATTGACGACACCAGTCTCAATGACTTTATAGGCTGCATCGGATGCTGGCAGTGCATCGACATTGAGGAGTTCTCAAGCTCACTCGGAACTGACCACCCGTAGTGCTCTGGAGCATCGGCCATTGATTGATCACCCAAAGACAAGGAAGGATTCGTCTTTGTCTTCATGGATGCTGAGGGATGCTCGAACTGATCACCGGGTGAAGACTCTGGTGCATCGGAGTCGGAACCAATCGAGGCAGGGCATCGAGAGTGATGAAGGTCCACGAGTGGGGTCTCTTTCATGTCAAATAAACATATTTTCTGTCTTGTCTGGTTGGAGAGAAGGTAGCTCGGGATGTGTGAAATTAGTAATCCTCAGATTGATGCCCTTAAATGTAGATAGAAGAATCGAGAACTAAAACTGTGCCCAAGCAATGCATAGTCTTTCATAAAAGCCCACTCCCAGCCCCAGTCCACCCAATTCACAGAAACTCTCAAGCCCTCCATCCTCTGACCACTCTCCTAAATTCCCAGAGAAGCCCAAGCCCTTGTGTCTAATGGTGGCCAGGCATTACCATTGCAGGGCCAGGAGTACAATGTGCTCCTGGCTCTGCAGCTTCATAATGGTACCCTCAAATTGAGAAGTAGCCTCATGGTACTATCACTAGGGGATGAGAGGTTCCATTTTGAAGCTGCAAGCTAATGAGGCAAGAGTGAACGAGGATTGCTTGTGGCCTCCCACTAGACTCCAGTGATACGCCTGTTAGTTGTGGAGGAAAGGAGTGAGTTTTTTTGAAGATCAAGGAGTCTGAGGATCAGGGAATTCAATCCAAACTGGCCTATTTAAAAGATAATGGGTGATAGACGTCCATAATGGCAGTGGGCTGCTGAGCTGTGTCCATTAAACTAAGTTAGTCTTCTTTAACTTTGCCTCCTATGCAGAAGCGCAAGGGAAAGGCTGGTCATCATCTTCCCAAGACCAAGTCTGTGCGTACATCTGGGCCAAGAGCCTGGCATATCCAGTGAGATGGTCAATGGGTAGAAAAATCTGAGCAGAGACCATTAGAGATGCTATGATATTACTTTGAGTCCAGACCCAAGAGCATCAGCAACGCAGCCATTCCATAGTTCACCGATTACTGTGACTCATCTGAGCCCATTGGAAGTTGTAGAAGACTCAACAGGTTGGGAGGGGAGTGCTGAGTGAGTACACGGTCTTGGAGCCTCAGCCTACAGGATCAGATGCTACTGGGGGTAATGGTGAGGGGTGGACTGAGGAAGGTAGTAGTTGCATTAAGTCTGATCGAAAGAGTGAAGCTGTGAAGGATTATGGCTGCACTGGAGGGTTTGAATTATCATAGTGTTTAGTAATTTGACCTGCAAAGATAACTTTGGATCCATTCTGGGAGGCTATAGTAAGTCTTGGATTAGCTCTGGTGAGGTTAGGGAGGTGAAAATATATAAAATGTGGCTGATATTTTGCAATTTAACTCTGCGATAGAATCCTTGGAAAGATCTGTGGATATTTGACAGCCTGTACAATGTGCTCTTGTAAAAGACATTACCAATTTGAGAGCTAAAATGGGAGCCTGAGAAAATTTCTCTAGGAATTTTTGCATTTTAGACTTCCCACATTCACTTACAATTACACCTCTCTGCTTAGAAAATATATGTCAGAAAATATATGATCCTCTCACCTAGTGTTCATGTATATTACCTTCCAATGGTTAATTTAATTTAATTTTGATTTAGAACTTATATACCACAGATCCTGTATGATCTCCATGCTATAAAATAATAGAAATCATAAAAAATAAAACAAAATCAATAACATAGTATAAATAACATAATTAAAATTACCTGAAGGCTTTGCCAAAATAAAAAGCTTTAACCTTTTTTCTAAAAACGAGATAATCTTGACAAAAACGGAGTTCAGAAGGAAGCTAATTTATTTTTTTTTAGTTTCTTTATTTATGTTTTCCAACAAAATACAAACAAAAGAGAAAAACAAATTGCAGTAAATCAAAATACACAATTCTTCTCTATAACATGAGATAAGAAAAAGGCTAATCACAGCCTACCCCACCCTGTCCCTCCCATCATCATGTGATCCTCAGGGGCTATATAAAAGAAACACAAAACATCTGTAAGCCTATGAGGCCTACAAGGGGTATAGAAGAGCAACCACTCCACTACATAGGAAATGAGAAGATTTGTCTAATAACCCCTTACTATATCTCATATCGTGCTTTAGAGATGTAATTCTATATGAGTTTCCACTTAAGAAAAGAGGAGGATGTAAGGGAACTAACACACCATGGTATTTGCGCATATATGTAGCATAAGCACAAACGTTCTACCATTCACGTCAACTAAGCTCTACTGTATGTTTCCAGTTAGAATTAACGAGATGTAGGGCCACTCCCAACATGAAGTAAATTAAAACTGACAAGCCCTCTGTAACGACGAGATGCCAATTGCTGATTGAAAAACGACCCCAGACCAGGAGAGAGTGGCCCGGAATCCCAGTACCTCTTTAATACTGTTCCATATTGAACCCAATAAGACTGAATGTTAGGACAATCATACACCACATGTCTCAAAGTGACGACATCTCCTCGACGAGATTAACACTCATTCCCAGCTGCCTGATCCCATTTAGCAACCTTTCAATAGGCAATCCTCCTTAGGAATTGTATTTGCTAATTGTTGAAAAGCCTTCTGAGTATCCGATATAACCCTATGAGACTTCAACCTCCAAACAGACACCATGCCAGGAAGAAGATTTTAGGGGAAAGGATTACTTAATTTCTCTTCTAGTTCAAGCCATACTGAGCGTATACCTATGGTCCCCTCCACCCATCGCAAACCTTGTTTTAGTAAAAAAAAAAAAAAAATAGAAGGAAAACCCCCCCGCAGTGCTAGGCCTGAAAATCAGGGGAAATCACCCCCTTCCTCTTTTTAAGATTTAAGTTTCCTGAGAGCAATTCTAGGCGGTTTATTTTTCATAGAACTTGAACTAGGATCCTTTCAATTTGACGATAGACTTTACTTGTAAGGAAGACTGATCGCATTTCTACTATATAATTCACTTTAGGAGTGATAGTCATTTTTATAGCTTCAAGATGACCCCACCAAGAAAGATGGACCAGCAACCACTTTGCTGTTATATTATTGAAAGTTTGTTGAGTCAAATAGGGTAAGTGAGATTGTAGAGTGTTCAGAAATGTGAGCCGCATGAATAGTAGACTCACTAATTCTAGAACAAAGTTCCTTGGGAACTAGGAAAAATCTATACATGATATTTGAAGAACCATGGGGGATGGAACTTTCCTCACTAATATGTCTGCCCCATTATTCTTATGATGGGCAGCTGAAAAACCTCTAAAGAGTAGGATTTTATATCTAGTTTTAACGACTCCTTTACATTGAAGTGTGTCTCCTGCAGCAGTAAGATGTCAGCACTTTCTTTCCTACCATACAGAAGAATCTTTTTCCACTTATTGGGATTGTTAATGCCCTGAACATTCAGTTAAACAATCTTAAAGGAAAGCATACTGACAATATAGCTCATCAAAAGTCTTTTTCTGGTTATGCAGCATGACTCTCATGTGGGCAGGATAGAGCAACCCAAAACGGGCATGCAGTTGTACCAAGCGTGGATGCAGCACCAGAAAACTCTTTCTCCAGTCCACCGTCACCTTCGTGAAGTCCGGGAAGAACAGGAGTTTATGTCCCTGATATTCCAAAACTGAAAGTGCTCTGGCTGCTCCCATTATTTGCAATACTTGCTGAAAACGTAAAACTTTCAAGATGATTGGGCGTGGACGCTTGCCCGTGACCACGGACTGAGTAGGCATTTTATGGGCGTGCTCGATCTCGAACATCATAGCAAACTGCAACTTCAACACACCTGGAATCATGGCCTGCAAAAAGGACACCATATCAGGGCCCTCTGCTCCCTCAGGAACTCCTACTATTCTTATGTTATTCCTCCGAGCGATTATTACCGTCTTCCACCTCTCTTTGTAATGAACGTATCAACTTGGCCTGCTTCTCAATGGCCTTGAACCTCTCCCCATGTGAATCCACCACATTCTCTACCTTCCCCAAGCGAGCTGTAATTTACTCCAAAGAAGTTTGCAAAACATTGATATCTTCCTGCACTGCACATAGCGATTCTCCATTAGCTTTGACCAAGTCTTTGACTGCCCGTATCTCAGCCAGGAGCTCCTGTGAGGTCTCAGGACAATCTCGGATGACCGCCATCTTCTGAGGTGAGAGAGGTTCCGTCTTGTTCTCTTTGCGCTAGCATTTTGAGATAATTGGTAATCCAACCGCGTCTGTTTGGGACCCGACATATCCGGGATCGAATGGTATCAAAGTAGTTAGGAGCTATTTGATTAAAGATTGCAGAAGTCAGGATTCTTGTCTATTGCCCTCCGGAGCACAGCTCTTATACGTCCACCTTGACCAGAAACCAGGCTTCGCCCCCCAGAAGGAAGCTAATTTCTAAGAGCAAGACAAAATATAGAAACCCAACGTTTCAAAATTTGGACACTGTAACCAGAATGGAGGTGCTGGATAACTTAGCTATCCAGTCCTCTGAGATCTTAGTAAACACGTAGAGGCAAGAGCCTCCCAAGGAATATTAAGAGTGACATCTCTATTCATTTTCAGTTCTTTAAATATCAGCATCACTAGTCTAAACAAAATACGAAACTCAAAAGGCAAAAACTGAAGCCTCTACAAAATAGGAGAGACATGATCACAAAATTTCGTACCTGTTAATAAATGGGCAACTGCATTCTGAACTCTCTGAAGAATCAAGACTATAGATTGTAAAACAGTCCAAAAATCATCAGGGGGCAGAATATATTTCAATCGCCTAATGAGGCGCAACTTCCCTCATATGAGGACAAAAAGATAGCTGGGGATCTAAAAGTATACCTAAATAACGTAGTGACTCCGAAAAAGCAGTTTGATGATAACCAGTAGAAACCATATTTGGTAACTGTAAATCACGATGATGCTGGATTGCCAAAAGTTCAGTTTTAGCAATATTTAATTCAAGCCCATGGGCCCACAGCCATTTTGATATCTGAAGTATAAAATCAGAAAGTGTCCCGGAAACAGATTGCTTTTTCCTTTTTCTAAAGACATTCAATGTCATCAGTGTACAGCCAATACTCAACTTATAAAGACTGCAGTAAATGACATAAAGGAAGTAGTAGAGACAAGGACAGTATCTGAATTCAAGAAAGCGTGGGACAAATACAGAAAATCTCTAAAGGAAGAAAGGGACTATAGTAGTTGATATGAAAGGGCAGATTGGATAGGCCAAATTGGTCTTTTTCTGCTGTCATGTTTCTATGTAAACATAGATGTCGAAAAGCAATGCTGACAGCGAGGAGCCTTGGGGAAGGCCCCGCCTTACCAACAACCAATCTGAAGACCTATTCCCAACAAACACTTTCTCTTCCCTTTCAGAAAAATAAGAGGGAATCCATAGATTCATGACCAAGGTGGAGCTGCTCAGCAGATGAATATGATGGATTTAATTGCCTTATTGGAGGCTTCTGATTCGGAATCTGTAATTTTGGCTACTATGACTGTAACATTTCCTTTAAATTCAGATAGGTATTAGCTTCTCAAATTGTATTTCAAGAAACAGCATAAGTTGTTTAATAGCAAAATTAGAATTTCTCCCAATGTTTCCAGAGAAAACAAAAGCAGTTCTTACTGACAAGACCAGCCATGCTACAAATCTCCAGGAATAAGCAGGAATGAGTCTTCACATATGGGTACGTCGGTACCGACGGAGCCTGCGCGGGAACGCTCCCCAGCTTCCCAAAAAGGAAAGCTTTTGGGAGCATCCCACAGCACCTGTGTGCTGCCTTCCCGCCTTTCCTAACCGTCTCTCCCCAGTTCTTCTTTTCCGCGGAGCCAGCAGGTCGTGTTCCTGTCACCGCTGAAGAAGTTCTTTGTTTTATTTTATTTCTTTGGTGGCGCGTCCGCCTTCCCCGACGTTGGACCGGTACCGCCGGTCTTTCTTTCTTTTCTTATTAAAAAAAACCAAACAAACATATTTTTCCCTCACTTAGTGTGTTTTTCCTCTTTGGGCCTTAGGCCTCACGAGAAATTTTCCTCATGGAAAAACCAGCCTCCGGGTTTAAAAAATGCACTAAGTGCAGCGGTACTATTTCTGTCACCGACACCCATGAATGGTGTCTCAAATGTTTGGGTCCTGACCACTCCATTTTGGATTGTCCGTCCTGCTCCTTGATGTCTAAACGAGGTTTACAGAACCGAGCAGCTAAGCTCCATGTGCTGTTTCCCTCTGATGCAGCTTCAGTGGCATCGACGTCTTCCAGGGCTTCTACTTCCTCCCATGGATCTCAGGTAACCAAACATAAATCCAGCCGGTCCTCGAAGGATAGATCTCCTTCCAAGCATCGAGATGCCTCCGGGCTTGCCCTCGAGGATTCCGCACCGGCAAAACAACCCCGGCGGGAAGCTCTGGCTTCCAAAGCTCCACCTATGGGGTTACAGGTTGACATCGATGGCACGGCCTCGACCGATCACCTGTTAGAATGCTCTGGGGTACCGGCGCAACCTTCCGGTACCGAATTCCAGGCATTCATGGCGTCGATGGATCAGAATGTTCTATCCATGCAGCAGGCTATCACGGCCTTCATTCAAGCTGCGACGCCGCTGATACCACAACAAACTCCGTTATCGGTATCGGCTCCGGTACCGGCACCAGTATCGGTACCGGTACCGACTGCATCGACATCGACCAGGATGCCGACTGCAGCGGTTCCCTGTTCAGGGATGCCCATCGGTACCGAACCGGTCCCGATGACGCCCGATGTCGATACCGCTCGATACGCATATCGAGCTTTGGAAGAGCACCCTGACAGTCGATACTTTGATTCCTCCGAAGATTCTGATGCATCGGAGGAGTCTGCTGAAGTATCCATAGCCCTTCCTGAAGAGCCGCCTTCTCCAAAAAGAAGAATATCTCCTCCAGAGGACTTGTCCTTTCAAGACTTCATAAGAGAAGTGGCTAAAGGGCTTTCTATTTCAGTAACCTCTGAATCAGAGCCTAGAGCTAAAAAATTGGATATTTTAGGTTATTCTAAGGCTCCTAAGGAGGCAGTCACCTTGCCAATTCATGAGATTCTTTATGATCACATGATTGACTTATGGGAGACTCCTCTCACTATCTCTCCTCATTCTCGTAGATTGGACACTATGTACCGTGTCCCTCCTTATCCTGGGTTTCATAAAACACAGCTTCCTCACCATTCTATTGTGGTGGAGTCAGCTATGAAAAAGATAAAGAGTGCAAAAAGACACTCCTCTGCTCCTCCAGGAAGAGAATGCAGGACCTTGGATGCTTTTGGTAGGAAAATCTTCCAAGCCAGTATGCTCATTGCCAGAATCAACTCCTATAGTCTCTATATGGGGATGTTTCTGAAAGAAGTTGCAGATAAGCTGCACACTTTCCTCCCTTTTCTTCCAGAGGATAAAAGGGAAGAATTTCTTATTTGGATTAAGCATACTCAAGATATTTCAAAGTTTTCCAACCGTGCAGCTTTTGACTCCTTTGAGGGTGCCAGCAGGGCTTCGGCCATTGCCATAGCTGCACGCAGAATTGCTTGGCTCCAAGCTTCTGATCTAGAGTCTTGGGTCCAGGATGGCTTGGGAAATCTTCCCTGTACAGGGGAAAACTTGTTTGGCAAAGATTGGCAAATAAAAGCCACTCAAATGGATGCAGAAAATTCTACTTTGGATAGACTTTCAAAGTCAACCTCCATTCCTGCCAAGAAAAAACCTTTCAAGAAGTCTTTTTTCAGGAAAGGCAGATTCCATCCTGCTTCTGGCCAACAATCATCTACAGGTCGTTTTGCTGCTAAGCGTCAGCAACCTAAACAGGCCAGGCCTAAGCCTACAGGGGCTGCTGCAACTCAGCAGACCCAGCCTCCTCAGGGTTTTTGACCTGATGCTAGAGAACTTAGCCTTTCTGGCTCTGAAACAGCCAGAGCCTCTCACCATTCCAGGAAGGTTAGCTCATTTTGCTCCCAGATGGGAGCAAATTACAGCAGAGCAGTGGACCCTCTCCATCATAAGGGAGGGCTACAAGCTTCATTTCTCAAACCTTCCTCCTCACACCATGGTGAGACATTTCAATTCTCCAACATCTCTCCTCGACCTTCTAGGTCAGGAGGTGGCTGCCCTTCTTGCCCAAGGGGCAATAGAAGAAGTACCTCTTCTTCAACAAGGGTCAGGGTTTTACTCCCCCTACTTTCTGATCCCAAAGAAAACAGGGGGCTACAGACCCATATTAGATCTCAGAGAATTGAACAAATTTCTATGCAAGGAGAAATTCAAGATGCTTTCTCTGGGCACTCTCCTTCCATACCTTCAGAGTCAGGATTGGCTTTGTTTTCTAGATCTCAAGGATGCGTACACACATGTCCTCATCCATCCATCTCACAGAAGGTTCCTCCGTTTTCTTTTCCAAGGAAAGCATTACCAATACAGGGTGCTTCCTTTCGGTCTGGCCTCTGCTCCAAGAGCGTTCACCAAATGCATGGCAGTAGTAGCTGCATTTCTACGCACTCTGGGAATATTTGTATTCCCATACCTGGACGACTGGCTCATCCGAGCTCCATCTCAGTCAGAGGCCCAGACTTCCCTGGACTGTACAAGGCACATTCTGCAGTATCTGGGACTTGTGGTAAACCTCCCAAAGTCCCAGCTCACCCCTACTCAGTTCCTAGAGTTCATAGGGGCCTGGCTGGATACTACATCTGCAAGGGCCTATCTTCCTCAGGCCCGTTGCCTACGCCTAGTGCAGTTAGCCTCCCAGATTCAGTCAAAGAGCCATTTAACTGCCCGGGAGATGCTACAACTGCTAGGCAACATGGCATCCACAGTGCATGTGGTACCCTATGCTCGCCTTCACATGAGAGCAGCTCAATGGACTTTGTCCACCCAGTGGACTCAAGCATCAGAAGCTCTCTCAGACCAAATAGCAACCTCCAGGCGCCTCTTTTGGTCTCTCCAGTGGTGGATGTCCACCCAAAATCTGTTGCTGAGGTCCCCCTTCCAACAGTTGTTGCCCCAGGCAACCCTCACAACAGATGCCTCCCAAACAGGTTGGGGAGCTCATCTACAAGACCTCTCCACTCAGGGTACTTGGTCTCCACAGGAGACCTCTCTACATATCAATCACTTGGAGCTCCGAGCAGTTTTTCTAGCTCTCAAGGTCTTCCATACCCTGCTCAGCTACAAGACAGTCCTCATTCATACGGACAATCAGGTAGCCATGTTTTACATAAACAAGCAAGGAGGAACTGGCTCTTTGTCGCTTTGCAACGAAGCTTTAAGATTGTGGGCCTTCGCCAGAGAGCATCAAATCCATCTCCTGGCCGTATACCTCCCAGGAATCCAAAACTCTTGGGCAGACAGACTCAGTCGAGTTCTGCTTCCACACGAATGGTCCCTGCACATGGACCAAGTACTCAGAATCTTTCAAGAGTGGGGAACCCCGGACATAGACCTCTTTGCAAGTCCGTGGAATGCCAAACCTCCCCGGTTCTGTTCCAGAATTCTGTGTCAGGGAGTTCAGGCCAAGGATGCCTTCCTCCTTCACTGGGGTCAAGACTTCCTGTATGCCTTTCCACCCATTCCTTTAATTCCCAAGACTCTGTTCAAGCTCCAGAGGGATCAAGGATCCATGATCCTCATAGCTCCACGCTGGCCATGCCAAGTGTGGTACCCTCTACTTCTGCATCTCTCTCAAGCTCCCTCCCTAGACTTGGGAGCTGCTCCAGACCTTCTGTCCCAGGAGGAGGGGACTTTGTGGCACCCAAACCCCAAGTCCCTTCACCTCAGAGCTTGGTTGCTGAAGGCCTAGACCTTCAAGGTTGGAATCTTTCTCAGCAGGTGAAGGATATCCTCCATGCTTCCAGAAAACCTTCTACTAGACGTTCCTATGCTTTTAAATGGAAAAGGTTTTCCATTTGGTGTGCTGAGAAGGGTCTTGACCCTCTAGCACTACCTTTGAATTCTCTATTGGAATATCTCCTGCATCTCTCCAATGCAGGCCTTAAGACAAATTCAGTAAGGGTCCATTTGAGTGCTATTGTAGCATCCTTTAAGCCTATCAATGGACAGCCTATTTCCTCTCATCCTCTTATTGCAAGATTCATGAGAGGCCTAACTTTAACTAAACCTCCCATTAGGCCTCCTCCGGTGGCATGGGACTTAAATCTGGTTCTTGGTCAGCTTATGAAGCCACCTTTTGAACCCTTAGCCACCACCTCCTTGAAATTTCTTTCCTGGAAGGTTATTTTCCTCATTGCAGTCACCTCAGCTCGCCGCATCAGTGAACTGCAGACCTTAGTGGCTAATCCACCTTATACAAGATCCCATCATGATAAGGTAGTCTTTAGGACCAATCCACACTTTATGCCTAAAGTGGTTTCACCTTTTCATCTTAATCAAGAGGTGTATTTACCTGTCTTTTTTCCAGGTCCTCATGCATCAAGTGCAGAGAGGAATCTTCTTACCTTGGATTGTAAGAGAGCTTTTGCCTTTTACTTACAAAGGACACAGCAACATAGAAAGTCTTCTCAACTCTTTGTTGCCTTTGATCCCTCTCATTTGGGACTTCCAGTCTCTAAGAGGACACTGTTCAATTGGATTGCTCAGTGTATTTATTTCGCCTACCAGTGTAAGAACCTTTCTCTGGAAGGCCATGTCACAGCTCATAATGTGAGGGCCATGGCCACCTCTATGGCTCATCTAAATTCTGTGTCCATCGACCAGATCTGTCGAGCGGCCACCTGGGCCTCGGTTCATACCTTCACAGCCCATTACTGTTTGGACAAGGACTCCCACCGGGATGCCTTGTTTGGTCAGGCTGTTCTCAAACACCTGTTCCATGCTTAATCAACTCCTGCCCTCCTTCCCTGAATGGATGCCTGAGATCCATAGGAGGAGATAGAGCCCTTCCCAGGGTCTCATAACCTTGGGGATCTCCCAGGCATCTCTAGCTAGGAAGTCCCCATATGTGAAGACTTATTCCTGCTTGTTCCTGGAGATAGCACAGTTACTTACCTGTAACAGGTGATCTCTGGGAACAGCAGGAATAAGACTTCACAACCCACCCACCTCCCCTAGGAGTTGTATCTCTCTATCTATTTTTCCTTTCCTCTCTCTCTTTGTCTCAGCTTTAAAACTCGAACTGGGGAGAGGCGGTTAGGAAAGGCGGGAAGGCAGCACGCAGGCGCTGTGGGATGCTCCCAAAAGCTTTCCTTTTTGGGAAGCTGGGGAGCGTTCCCGCGCAGGCTCCGTCGGTACCGACGTACCCATATGTGAAGACTTATTCCTGCTGTTCCCAGAGATCACCTGTTACAGGTAAGTAACTTTGCTATACTGTAGGTGCGATGTTTTTCTTAAAATTTCAAGGTAAATACATTATAAAGTTTCCATCAGTTAAGTAAGTTTCTTTTATAAACCAATTCAGCTGTCTTCTCTTTTGGCGTTAAAAATTTTGCAGGTTATACTTTCTGAGCCCTTAGCACTGATCTCAGTATGATAGCTCTCCGTGAGGTTAATACTCATAGATGTGAGACACTTTCTAGCTTTCTTTTGCATTATTAGAAAAGTTTCTTTCGGTCTCGGAATGGAAGTCCCTTCATATTGAGGACTTGTGATGTTCTAAGATTTTTGTTTAATTTTCTTGCTTTGTTTTTCCTTCTTGTAATAATGGAGCTCTGACCAATTTTTCTGTTATTGCATTAAAAAAAAGATTATGGGCCTGTCTTTGGACCTGCTGTCTTTGTATTGCTTTGGTCAGGAAAGCCTGATGTTCCTAGCTTCAGCAACATAAATTTAGATTTACCATGCAAGTTACTGTCCTCTGGTGTTGACGTACCACAGGTTAGTGGCTTGCACTGTAAATAACGCTGTGATAAATTGTATTTTATCACAGCTTGCTTACTACCAGCCTTTGTCTGTAAAAGTGCTACATAAGTGTTTTGTTTTCTTTTATATGCGTTTAGTTTCTTGGATATTAGTATGGGTTCCCTTTTGATACAAAATACATTCTTGGCATATAATAAGAAACACGCATAAGTAAATTTAAAAAGCAGTTCTTCGTGTTCAGATTAAATATCTGTGCACTTTAGGTAAAATGTTGGAAGTGCTACAATCCATGAGTTAAGTCCCTTCACACCCTAGACTGCAAAAAGACTCTCTTGGTTACTCTTTTAAAAGAACAGAATCCATCTTAAAATCTACACAGCTATTCATTTCCTTCAACCCCTATAGACTTGGTGTTCCAGTGGATAAATGAACTCTAGCCAATTGGCTAGCCTCCAGTATTCAGCTATGTTATGAGCAGACGTGTGGTCCTCTAACCAGTAAAGTCAAACCTCATCAAATCAGAACCACAGCTACTTCTTCATTAGCCAAAATATGCAAATCATCCAGTTAGTTCTCACATTGTGCCTTCACTTTGTAGTACTGAATACGGTCAAGCAGTACTGACCAAACTATTTTTGTGATTTGTGTAACTTGTACGACTGGTTGTTGAGTGAGCCTCTCCTCAACAGTGGAAAAATTATCTATAAAGCTAAGCAGCCTTGAGCTTGGGAGTCACCCATTTGTGTGCCTGATTTATATCCTGTTTATTGACAGAAAAAGCTAAATTGCTTGCCTGTAGCAGGTATTTTACCTAAATAGCAAGATTAGTTTCACCTAGAATTCCTTCCGCCTTCCAGAGACTTGCATTGTATCTTGAGCTGTGAAAAGGACTGAGGAGATTGCTGTGCATGGGAAAGACTGTATATGTTCAGAACGTAGTATACAATTGTAAGCTTTGAGAGTTGCTCTGTCCAAGCGCCGTGCAATGGCGTTACCCAATTATGTACCCTATTAATGCTGCTGTCTACAGAAAGCAGCTGTTATAGGTAAGCAGCCTTGCTTTAGTCATTTTGCAGGGGAAGTTAAAAAACAAACAAACACAAAAGAGATATCAGAAAGCAAACGTTTGAAAAGTTAAGAAACTTAAATTTTGAGAGCTATATATTGAAACACAAGGTGTAGGAGCTATAATTTATTTAGCTACTACAGTATGCACGAGTCATGCCAGACGTTTACTTTGCTTTCCTACAACTTGGCAGAAATGTGAAAGTTGTCAGTAGTGCAGACCTATCTTGGAATTTCACTCTGTGGGTCTGTAGACAGCAGTCAGCTGTGGGTGAAGTCATTCCTGCTATGTGAAACATCTTGGCTGCATTTAAAGCTGCCTGTTGCAGATAGTCTGGTCCTTGTTGTTTTAGTACAGATTTTAAACATCCTTGGTTCTGTCTTTTCCACAACACAGATTGCCAGATGTGGGAAGTTAAGGGGTTTCATTGCCACACACCTGCTTTCTGTAAGCTGCAGATGTAACAAGCCAATAAAACAAATTCCATCTTGGAAACATATGACCCTCTTTCACGGCTTATTCTCCCCCCCCCCCCTTTTTTTTATGCTGCTGAATTTATCCTAGGCACCAACACAAATATTTAGCAGCCAAAGCAGAAAAGCTTCAAAACTTCATCTTTCTTTCCATGTTTCTCCTCTTCCCTCATTCCTCCGTCACCTCCATTTAAGGTTTCATGTTGTTTACCCTCCTCAAGCCATGGTGGTCATAGTGTCTGTGGGTGGGCAGCACAATGACACAGCATCACACTAATAGTCCCTGTGGCTCCTACCTTCCCTTGCACACTTTTTCTTAGAAAAGAAGCATGTGTCAGAGGGAAGGAATGTGACTTAGGGGCATGTTGACATGCACCTTTTTTTTTCTATGCGCACAGTGGTACTTAATGCATTTTTAACTTCATTAGTGCATGTTAACCTTTAGTAAACATACCCCTTATATCAGGGTTCTCAATTTGTAACCAGTACGAAAAAAAATATATATATATAAATATTTATACATACACACAAGTGAGGAAAGCAATAGAATTATTTTCAACCCCTCTGGGCTCGATTCTATTCATAACATAGATCTCCTTTGTACGTCCAGGCTGACCCGGACGTACAAAGGAAATTGCGATTCTGATCCCGCAGGGCACGTCCAGCCCTGCGGGATCAGAATCATGAACAGCACTGTACTTGCAGGCTGGGACTGCGATTCAGTCCCGGCCAGCACATATAGCACTAGCCCGGCAAACCCAGCCAGGGTTTTTAAATGGAGCCATGGCACCATAGCATCCCATTGCCATGGCACCGCGGCTCCATTTAAAAACCATGATGCCAGTCGCTGCCCCAAAAAGTTAATTCCCCGCAGCCCAATCCCTGATCCAGCCTCCTAAGGCCAGGGTTGGGCAGCGGTGGATTAACTTTGTCTCCCCCAGCCCCTTCCGTGCCCCGAATCAAAAGGAAAAAACGACCAGGGAGGTTATTCCACCCCTGGGGTGGAATGACCTCCCCGGCCAATTTGCTGGCTCTGGACGTACCGGGCCGACATTAGAATTGGCCCTGTACGTCCAGGGCTGGCGACCGCCCACTGCCCGCCTATTCTCCACCCTTGGGTCGCCTCTTCCCCGCCCCCGACTAACATCCCTGCATAACTGGCAGGAAAGTTATTCGGGGGCCTGCAGCCGCACGAATGCGGGGATGGACATCCCGTTAGGAAGTCCATCCCTGCTATTCATGATTCTGAATAACCCCCTTGTGTGTATGTGGGTGCACATGCATGTATCCACCCATCTTTTTGTGTGTGTGGGTATGTGTCGTGTGTATGTGATCTTTTGGGGCAGTTTCTCCAAATGGGTTAGTTATGCTCAAATTACTTCTAAGCCAGGGTATGTGGAATATGATCTCATTCTCTCAAATTTACTGCTAATACTCAGTGTAACACTTGCATCATGCCAAAGAGTGCTTCCTTCTGGAGTTTATAAGATGCAACATGTATGGAGAGTTTGTGCTTGTAAGTTCTTCTTTATCAAGCCTGTGGCTCCCAATACGATAGGAAATATTTCTGTATCTTTCTGCCACATTTTCTTGTTCTCTGACTGCATTTCTTGGTACTTCAAGATCTTCTGCCTATCCATACGATTCACAGAATAATCACCTGGAACAGACACCTCTATTATCGATGCCGTTCTGTTTTTCTTTTCTCCTTTACTACTATGTTGTTGAGTTTCCTCACATCCAGTTTCTTATCCATCAGAATGAGAAAGTCCCAGATGATCATAACCTCTTCATTCTCTGTAATTCTCTTAGGATCATGTTCCCAGGGCTTTTCAGGCACAGTGATGTTGTAGAGTTTCCAGTGCATGAGACGTTCTACTTTGTTGTGCCTTTCTGTATAGAAATTTTCTGCCATCAGAACTTCACAACCAACTTTGATGTGAGTCACTGTTTCCGGGTCTCTCTGGCAGAATCGACATATGTCTATTTTTCCAGTTTTTTCAATGCCCGCTGTAAACATCTCGTCCATAATCCGCTGTCCTGGGCTGTAACTATTGACCTCTCATCCTTCGGTTTCAGCTCATCTCTCCTCAACCATTCATGTGTCTGCTCTTGATCGACAAAGGAATAACACTTTGTATTTCCCACTGTATTAGTGCATTTGCCACTTGTTTTTCCTCATTTTCTGTTCTAATTCTTTGAAAAGTTTTTTTTTCTCTTGTTTTCCAAATTCTGTTGCTTCCTTTCCTGTGTATGCTTGTGGATTCTCATGCATTCCTTCTAATGGTCGAAACGTTTGTTCAAGTTTGATGATGGAGACAGATTCTGGATGTTTACTTTTATGTTTCAGCACCTTTTGCTTATTTGGATCCAGTGATTATGTCAGGTAGGCCTGGAGGCCTATGATAGTAGGTGTAATCAATCTCTGAGGCCTAGCCCTCCTTCAGCTCTAGAATGTATAGTCTTGGCATACACTGATTCTTGTAAACTACCTCATGGGCATGGAGGAGTTTTCTTGTTCACACATCCAGTTTTTCAAGATCTTTAAGAGGCCAGTCTACAATCTCAAAGCTGTATGAGAGTACAGGAATTATCAGCTGATTGGCTTATATCTTATTCTGTGATGTTAAGGCATTTTTCAATAATTTTAATCTTCCATAGTATTCTTTACTAATCTTTTCTCTCAGTAATTTCTGCTTGAGTGTCGTTCCTTCCTCTACTCCAAGATATTTATATGTGTCCTCCTATCCAAGTTCCTTGATGTCACAGCCCTTAGCCAGGGAAATGTTTTTCATTTTGCTCAATTTTCCTCTTAAAAAAAAAAAAAAAAAAAGTTGCCTTAGCACATTTGCCTAGGCCAAAGTCATCCTGATGTCATCAGAAAAGGTTTTCACTACACAGAGTTGCTCTGCCAATTGTTGGTCACTGGAACTGTAGAGCTTCAGGTTGTCTACAAATAGTAAATGGGATGTTACCTCTGGGTTGTTACCTTCTTTAGGATTCTCCATTGATGAGTGTACTTGTTGGTTTAAGTGTCATACAAAACAGAAGTGGCGACAGAGAATCTCCCTGAAATATTCCTCGCTGGATCTTGATGTAAGGAATACTTACAAAATAGGGTGGTTTGCTACATTGTCATGGTGAACTTAATGTACTCTATCAAACCAGGATTTATCGTATACATCTCAAGGCAATTAATTATCCAAGAGCGTGGGATGCTGTCAAAAGCTTTCTTATAATCAACCCATGTTATACTGAGATTTCAGCTTTTCTTAGAGCTGGCCATGATGGCCTTATTTAACATTAACAGGTCTTTGGTCCCATATACTACCCTCTTAGTGGCCTTTTACTTGTTCCATGATGTTATTGGATTTTATATGATCATATATTCTTTTGGCATCTATTGCATGTGGCATAAAAGTAGCAGTATATTTCTCCTCTTTATTTGCAGAAATCCACTTAACCATAGTTAATCCCTTAACTTTTTCATTAATTTCTGTGGTTTATCTCCTGCTACAGTGGTAACTATGAACACGTTCACCATGGCCTTTTATCCATGGCAGGGGTGTTACAATGTCTTGCAAAATTATTCATCCCCTCAGTTTTGCTCCTGTTTTGTTAAGAGTGCATATGTATTCATCCCTTTTGCTATGAAAGCCCTAAATAAGATCTGGTCCAACCAATTAACCACAAAACTCACATAATTCATTGATTAGCGTCCCCCTGTGTGCAGTCTGTGTCACATGATGCCTGTATAAATATACCTCTTCTGAAAGGCCCCTGACTCTGCAACACCACTAAGCAAGCAACATGAAGACCAAGGAGCACGCCAAACAGGTCAGAGGCAAAGTTGTGGAGGTGTATGGATCAGGGTTGGGTTATAAAAAACATATCCAAATTCTGATTATCCCACGGAACAACATTAAATCCATGATAACAAACTGGAAAGAATATGGCACCACTACAAAACAGACCAGAGAAGGCCACACACCAAAGCTCACAGACCGGGCAAGGAGGGTATTAATCAGAGATGCTACAAAGATAACTCTGAAGGAGCTGCAAAGATCCACAGCGGAAAGGGGAATATCTGTCCATAGGACCACTTTAAGCCATACACTCCACAGAATGGGGCTTTATGGAAGTGTGGCCCAAAAAAACAACCATTGCTTAAATGAAAAAAAAAAAAGGAACACACATTTGGGGTTTACCCAACAGCATGTGGCAGACCCCCAAAATACATGGAAGAAGGTTCTCTAGTCATATGTGAAAAAAAGAACAATTGACCTTTTGGACCATCATGGGATTCACCCATGTGTGACATTAACGCAACACTTCCCATCACCCCACAAACAACATTCTGACAGTGAAACATGGTGGTGGCAGCATCATGCTGTGGAGATGGTTTTCTTCAGCAGGGACAGGCAAACAGGTCAGGATTGAAGGAACAAAGGCTGGCACTAAATACAGGACAATTTTTGTGAAAAACCTGTTTTAGTCTGCCAGAGATTTGTGTCTGGGACGGAGGTTCACCTTTCAGCAGGACATTGACTGTAAACATACCGCTAACGTTGGTTTAAAGGGAAACATGTAAATGTCTTGGAATGGCCTAGTCAAAGCCCAGACCATATTCCAATTGAGAATCAGTGGCATGGATTGAAGATTGCTGTACCCCAGTGTAGCCCATCTAACTTGAGGGAGTTGGAACAGTTTTGCCTTGAAGAATGGTTGAAAATCCCAGTGGCTAGATTTGCTAGGCTAATAGAGACATACTCCACGAGACTTGCAGCTGTAATTGCATCAAAATGTGGCTCAACAACTTATTGACTTTAGGGGGTGTGGGGGGGGGGGTGAATACATATACTCACTCCTTTAAAAAGAATTCTTTTTTTTAAACTACTGTTTGTGATAGAATAAAGGATACTTTGCATCTTCAAAGTCATAGGCATGTTGTGTAATACACATGGTGTTATACCTCAAAACTCCATTTTAATTCCAGGTTGTAATGCGACAAAACCAGACAAACCTTGAGGGGATGAATACTTTCACCAGGCACTGTACCTGCATCAGCAGTGTCTGTACTATTGCTACCACCATCGTTAGTCCTAGGGCGGAGGCAATGAGTGTGTCCTGGGCGATGTGTTCCAGACTTCAATTGTAGTATTGCATGGCTGGGATTTAGTACAGGTTTTGTATAACAGGGTCACTGTGCGAAGATATCCAGCAAGACTTGGGAAGGGAACTATATTCTCTCCCCCCTAAGAGATGCACAGCCACTCACCCAACCACAGCTAGCGAATGTTATGCTGCACTTCTCTGTATGTGCATATCTCTGTTTTGTATATTCATCTGTTTTTTCATTATGTGTGCACATCTTTGAAGGGCTGATATGTCTATGCAAGGTTGTGTAAGTATGTGAATATGTTCGTATGTCCTTTGTGTGTGCTTGTGTGTGTGAATGCTTGGATGTATGTCTATGCACGTGTGGACGGGTTTATGTGTGGATGAGTGAGTTTATATCCGTGTTGTTACTATGTGTATCTGATAGGGAGAGGAGATAAAAGGGGTAAGCTGTCTGATAGCTACAATTCCGTAATCACACTGTTTGTATAGTGCAGCTGTTGGAACTGTTTTGTCTATAGAAATGCATTGAGGCATATTTTGGTGGGATAGGACTTTGCTTTCATTTCTTTTCTGTCTTCAACCATATTCCGAAACTAAACTTGTACAGCAGAGGAACATCCCGAGGGTGATTGGTAAGCTGGTGAGTTAGTTGCAGGAGGTTGTTGTTTGGGGTGGGGATAGTTTGCGGTGTGTTAATGCAGTTGGGGTATAGTTTTTGGGGGTTGGGGCAGTTAGCAGGCAGTGAGGCAGTTGTAGGGGGGGTATTTTTTTGGTGGTGGCAACAGTTGTCAGATTGGTAGGATAGTTGCAAGGGAGTGTTTTGGGGGTTCAGTGAAGTGGGGGGGGGGCAGATTTTGAGGTGAGACAGTTTGGGTGTTTGGGAGAATAGAGAACAGAGAGGGGGAGTTTGAAAGGAGCAAGTCTCGAACTGCTGTGTTTGTGTATGTAAGTTTCGATGCTACAGAACCTGGAACTTCATCTCCCATAGAAATTTGTTGGGCTATTTTTTTTTTGGGGGGGTGGAGAGGGGGAGGATTATATCTCTAGAACCTCTGGTCCGATTTGGTCCATCTTCAAGCTTGTCTTTTTACTAGTTTTCTCATGTGCTAACTTTCATCCCATTCCGTTAAATCTTCTGACGAGTTTTGTCCCCAGACAGACATTCTTGAACCCCTGTATGTAATTCTTTCCAACATCTCCTGGTTGCCAATGATCTTGGTTGGAGTCAGGCAGGGGGGTTGTGCTGGCAGAGGAAGCCATGCTTGGGAGAGGCAGAAATAAGCGGCACTGGATTTTGAACCTGATACCTCAAAGAAACATCCCTAATGAGTCTGAAAATGAAAGCCCTGAATAAAACAAACATAAAGGGAAGTACAATGCTGAACAGGTAGTCAAGGGACTCGGGTCACTGGAGTGTTTTTGGTGACTTGGGAATGGCATATGTGGGCGAGGAGTACATGTGTATATGATATAACAGAAAATTAAGCTTAGTTCAGAGATGAGGAGGCTAGATGGTGCCCTTTTGGGACCATGCTTGCTAAAATTCATGTACAGTGTGTTAGAAATTGAAATATTTGGCTATGGGCTATTACAGAAAAGGGATGGATGTTTCTTGTAGAAGCTTTGATATTATACACATGTACATTCTGCGCTGGAAGCCAAGGGACAGAGGTAGAACAGTCAACATTGATTTCTCAGGCTTCATTGAAGCTTCCAAAAATTTCAGTTGAGAGTTGGAGTAAAAGATTTGATGAGAGCAGAGGCTCTGAAGAGTTAATCTTGCTTCAGAGAGAGAACTAAATCATATTTTCCTCATTTTAAGTGCAGGATGATAATTTGACAGTACTACTGTACAGTATTTTTTAAGTGAGTTCTGGGAAAATAGTAGATTTGAAACACAAAAGAAGTGTGTGTTAAAATATAATGTTAAGGGTGAGATTTTTGGTTAAAAGTAAATTTTCCTGATAGCTCCATAATAAATAAAACAAAACACAAATTTGTGTTTAAAGCTGGTAGAAATCAAATCCTAGTTATATATGGGAATTTAAATTAAGTATAATTGGAGACAGAAGAATTATAATAAACAAATTAAACAAAACGTGTTCCATTTTGAAAGAAATGTGCCACCGAGGGGTACAGTAAGTGTTGCGACTGAAGACAGACCTGCTTGCAAACCGACTGTTTATTCTGTAAGTGGCACTTACATTGAAAGCGCATACATACCAGGTCTTTTATAAGAGAAATGTGAAAATTGTACATTTTAAAGGGAAGCTTAGATTGGAGATCACTTTTATCATTTCTAAAGTAAAATTCTCCTAGGATAGAGGAGCTGTGGATGGGATTGGAATGGGAGTTGCCGAAGTGACGGACCACATGAAATACGGTTTTGTATGGTGCTGTGAGTAAGTGTGAAACCTCAGAGCAAGCATAGAAACTTAGAGATAATTCTAATGTCCTTTCAATTATATTTATATAGAAATCAATTTACACCAAGCATTGGTGTAGTTTGCTTTCTTACTTTGGGGGGGGGGGGGAGAAGAATAAGGAAGTCATACTGACAGTGGGGGCAGGGAGACCATTTCACCATAAGTGCCTGCAACAATTGGGGGAGGCACTGGCCCCCCCCCCCCCAGCTATACCTATGACGCTAAGGTATCCAGAAAAATACTAAGGAATATGCTGAATTTAGTCTAGTGGAAGAAATCTCACTTGAGGGTAGACAGAATCTCTTACAGAGTTTTTATAGTTAGGTAGTAGGTGCTGTTCCTAAAGACCTAGATTAGATGCTGACCTCATCTGATGCAGGGCTCAACAAACCCCAGGGGCCAGGTCGATATGATAACTAAAAAATCAGACCTAGCATCTGGGGCTTGGAACACCTGCAGCAGCATGAAGGTCCCAGCGGTAGGGACTGGTTCTGGCTGCCCATGGGGATCTGATCTCCCACAGGCAGAAGAGAAGGGGATAGACACGATTGCGGCACAGGTGCAAGCTGTCTGACTGCAGGAGATTGAATCCCCATGGGCAGAACAGGAGGGGAGGGCCACGATCGCTTCCTTCAGGGATCCCATGTCCTGTGGGCAGAAGAAGAGAGCTAGTCTGGGCCTGCAATTTAAAAATAAAAAAAATAGACGGGAGAGTTGGGTGGAGGGAACTACAAAATCGTAAAGGGCCCGTAACTTAAAAAAAAAAAAAGGAAAGAGAATGGGCCGGGGGGGGGGGGGGGGGATGGAGGGCAAGGGGGTGGAAGTGCTGGGGGGGGGGGGAGGGGAGGAGAATCTGGAAGGGGAACAAAGAATGGGGAAGGGTTGGAGAGGGAAGGATTGCAGGGTTAAAGGTATGAATGCATGGGGTCAAACAGACTCTATACCTGTTTACCAAAAGGTGTATTCCCCTCCCCCAAGAACACAGACACACACACACACATCCCACCTCTGTAGGACAGACATGTATGTACCCTATCTCTGTACTATATACACATACACTCACAGAAATCTCACCTCCGCACCGCGCACACAGAAACTCCTCAGCTCTGCAGCACGCACACACATACACCGCAGCCCTGCACCCCACCCATACAAAGGCACCCACCACCACACCTCATGCACAGACTGGCACACCAGCATTGCATCACACACCCACAAAGTCACTTGCTGTCTGAAGTTATAGTTGTTATCTAAATTCGACGTACGATGTAGGAACTCTGGCACTGGTCTCACGAGACTTGAGAACATGAGACCAGCACAAGAGAACTGGGGGGGGGGGGGGGAGGGGGTGGCATGAGGATGTCATGGGCACTGATTCCTAAATTTGCACAAAATTTGTCCTGAACTAATCAGCACAAAGGAGGAGAACTACACCACTGGAGGAAAGTGCTTTATTAATAACAGGGTCTGCCCGACATATATTTCGGCTGAAGCTTTCTTCAAGGGACTAAGACCACTAGTAAGACACTGGTAGAGCGTAACTTACTAATATATCTAAGGAATCATCCAAGTAGAGTACTTTCACAACACTGCAATTCTGTCAGACCCTGTTATTAATAAAGCACTTTCCTCCATTGGCGTGGCTGTCCTGCTCCTTTTTGCTGCCTTGTGCCTGCAGGAGGTGCCACCCTTCTGCGCTTTTTGGTTAAGGCCTGAACTAATGACATCTGCTACAGGATCTTCAAAGGTGCCCAATGAACCTCAGTTGCTAAAGAAATAAAGATGAACCTAAATAATTTGGGACAAACTTTAAAGAAATACTTAAATATGGGTGACATTTCTATTTTGAAATAATATACACAAAAACACTACCCATTTTAAGACTGTTCACTTAAAGCAGGGGTCTCAAACTCCAGTCCTGAAGGGCCGCAAACCAGTCAGGTTTTCAGGATGCCCCTAATGAATATTTATTAGATATATTTGCATACAATAGGGGGCAATGCATGCAAATATATCTCATGCATATTTATTAGGGATACCCTGAAAACCTGACAGAGAGAGAGTTGTGTTTTTCTTAAAGTGAACTTCTCAAATTTTTTTTAGTTGTATGAGTTAATTCAGAGTAACTTCTGTGTCATGCTCTTGAAACTGTTTGAAAAGAAAGAAAAAGAGAACAGGTAAGTAGATGGTAATGTAATAGGGAATTTTTAAGAAGAGAGAGAGAAGGAAAAATAAAGGTCAAAAGAAGAGTTTTAAAATAGCCTGTATAGTACTCACCTGTGAAAACGCTTTAATTATTGTACTGTGAAGTCCTGGAGTGTTTTTTCTCCATGAACAAGCAAGATACTCTCATGTGTGGATGATCATAATGTCATCCCTCGTGGTGCCAGGTTGGACCCGCTCTGCCAGAGCCCAGGACAGTCTAAAAGAGCTCTCTGGGCACGTGTGAGTGCTTCCTCTTGTGTGACTATTGCTCCTTTCCTCGGTCATCTTCATCTGTGGACCTGCGTAGACACAGCTCTCCACTTTCCTTTTCACTATTGTTTTAATTTTCTGTTTTATATACACCCCTAGTATAAAAGGTCTATCTGCATCAACCACCTTTCGTTATCTTTAATCATTTTCTTTGTTATTGCACCTTCCTCATCAGCCTTCCTGCTACAAATATCTTCAGGCTAGAGCCTCTTCATGGTCCAGCTTTTGGCCTCACTAACTGGAGCAGTTTTCCTTCTAGCAGCAGCATCACGTTCAAGAGCTTATAGTACCTGGGTCTGGGACTGCTGCTGTAATGCGCTCATGAGATCTGACTTATCAGCTATGCACCTGGAGCAGCAGGACCCGGAAAAATGAAACATTTGTCATATTTATTTATTTATTTTAGTTTCTTATATACCGCACTATTTAGTATCAGCACGGTTTACATAGAACAATGAACCATAATAAACAAATGTTAGGTTTTACAGAGAACAGGGAAATACAACTTGGATAACTTAGGGAAACATGCACATCAACTATTTACATATGTAACAATTACATTAGCTGCGGAAGCCCAAGAGAATGCCATTTGGCTTGTTACGATGTCTGTTTGTCTTTTCCCCAAGGGACTATTCCTTAGCAAACTTCCCTGCAGCTCACGTCACTTGCAAAGTTCATTTTTTGAAAGAATACACAGTTCAGCAGATCTAGGCACCCAGTCTGCACCCCGCCTCTCTATCATTAGATAGACTTCAACTTTAAATTCTGTTGTTCCCTTCCCATTGGGAAGACGACCAGAAAACACAATGTGATTGTATGACCCTAAACACATCCAGGCCATACAACTATACGTACAATGGAACTGTGCAATAGGCGTCCATGAAAACCATACACCAGAAGCTTTTCTTCACTCTTGTTTCATTTCCATGTCCGGTTAGACTCTTCAAAACCACTTCTAGCAAATACTGGCCCTTCTGAACTTTGAATACCTCCACTCTTAAAAATTGCCCACCCCCAAAATGTTTCTCCCTGCAACTCCTGCATTACTTTGCAAACTGTCCCACCTCCAAAACTCTACTTCCTTGCATCTGCCCCATCACCTCACAAAACTACCTCCCTGCATCTGCCTCTACCCCCAAAACTATATAACTGAAACGCTCCACCACCCGTAGTTCCCTCGACCCAGGCACAACATCACAGAACACACAACAGAGACACAGGGATTACTAATAATTCCCTAACTGGGATGTACTGCGTTTTACATTATTTCCATGTATATTTCATTTTCTTTGTTGCTGTTTCTACTGCGAAAGCTGACTGATTTTTACTGCTTCCTTATTGGTTACTATGAGTATTGATAAATAATTTTGTTGTCATGGGCAGGGTTAGTTTAACAAGCTGGCATACTAGAAACATACCTAAGTTCCTAAATTTATAGGGGGGGGGGGGGCGGCTGTCAAATGTGCTCCATACACAGGAGGTTAGGATTGACAACTGTATGTTTTTGTTCCAGGATTCTACTGATGTTTACATTAATTTCTGGAAACTAGAAGGATGTTTGCACATTTTTCATAGTTTAAAACCTCAATATGCAGTTTTCTAATCCTGCCCCAGTGTAGCTAGCATCAGAGACTGTGAGTAGGATCCAGCCAATGTGAGGACTGTGGGTGCGGAGCACTGGAATGCTGCTCAAGTCATAGGAAGGGAGGTGGTAATGTACAGGTTACGATTCTGTGTCTGCTGGGAGATGGAAGCAGGGACAACAGAGCATCTTTGGTTGGAGGGACCAAACAAACCAATCTCCATCCCTGCCCCAAGCTCTCTAGTTGCTGATGCTGTTGTGGGCAGTGTTAACCAGTGATATTGTTATTGTGGCAAGCTAGTTTTGTAGATGTGCCTTAATTGTCAGATGTGTCATTTTGTAGGATTACCAGTTCCCCGATGCTTTAAGTGACTGCTAGATAGCTTGGCCCTGCCTACGTGACCCTTGACGTCAGATTACCAGTTCCCCGATGCTTTGAGTGACTGCCAGATAGCTTAGCCCTGCCTATGTGACCCCCTACGTCAGTGATTGAACTCCCAGGCATCAGCATTTCTTTCCACACAGTAGTGGCATCTGCTCTGAGTGCCAATGTTAACCAGTGATATTGTTATTGTGGCAAGCTATTTGTGTAGATGTGCCTTAATTGTCAGCTGTGTGTTATTTTGTAGGATTTCCAGTTCCCTGGCCCAAACTACGTGACCCCTTACATAGTGAGTGAACCCCCAGGCATCAGCATTTCTTTCCATACAGTAGCGGCGTCCACCACAGGTGCACACCCAAGGAGCAGGTTCTGCTCCTTGGTCTTGCTCCTTGGGGTGGCTCCTGGGTTGGCACCCACAACCTGGTTAGAGAAACGTTTTATGACTTACACCTCAGGAAGGTTTTAGTACTGTTACCCTTCTTACTGTAGGTATTGTGTTTAACATTTGTTTATCGGGACTTAACATGACAACTATACCAGTGTATTGGTGCCTGCGCTGGCCTTTACGGACTTGGTCACAGCTTTTGGGTTGTACCCGCCAGGTGGATAATTTAATCCGCTGCCCCTTGCAGTCCTCTCCAGCTTACCTGGGTGTAATCACCTGCAATCCTACAGACTCCCTCTCAGTGGCACTAGTCAATTGCCGTTCTGTGAAAGCCAAGACCGCACTGATACTGGATTTAGGGTAAGTTTACTAAACAGTGGTAGCAGCTTCCATGCAGTATCGGAGCTGCGGCCCCATTGAAATCAATGGGGCAGTGGCTCCAATATCGCATGGAAGCCGCTACCTCTATTTAGTAAACATACCGTTAGTTTCCTTTTACACCCTGGACGTGCTCTGTTTGACAGAAACATGACTCCGAGAGGGAGAAGAACCATATCTTCTATATTGCCTTCCCCCAGGTTATTTGGTCCTATCTTATGCTGCTTTTGATCTTGTGGACCACTCACTTCTGCTTGCCAGGCTACAAGACGCAGGTCTGCATGGACTGGTCTATCGTTGGTTTCATTCCTTACTCCACTCTAGGTTTTTTTCGGTCACTTTAGGCGCGGCAACCTCCCATCCCTTTTCTTTCCACTGTGGTGTCCCTCAGGGCTCAGTTCTGGCTCCACTTCTCTTTAATATCTTTCTTGCTCCATTGGCATTGATCATCCAGCAGTCAGGACTGTCAGCATATTATTATGCCGACGATATAATTTTTCTTCATCACACTTCCCCCTCTCAGCCTGATCTCTCCCCTCTCAATGCATGCCTATCCCTGGTTTCTGAGTGGTTATCAGCTATCTGTCTACTTCTAAATTTATCTAAAACACTGGCCATAGGGTTCCCCCATGGGGGCTCCTGTCCAACTATAGCTCCATCTCTATTATCCACCTCAATCACCTTAGTTTTATCCCTTCGATATCTTGGGATGCTCCTTGACAATGACCTCTCTTTTCATAATCATAGTTCACATCTGTCCCAGCGTTCTTTCTATTATCTTTGTCGTATTTGGGCTATCCATCCTTTTCTATCTTTACAGGCACTGACTACTCTTTTCATATCATTAGTTATCTCCAGATTAGATTTTTGTAATGCCGCTCTTGCTGGTGTCCCCCAATACCAGTGACACAGGATACAACTAATACAAAACAAGCCTGCCAGACTTATCACACACTCCACTAACCGTGACCACATCACCCCCATTCTTTGTCAACTCCACTGGCTTCCAATAGATTTTCACATACAGTTCAAAATCCTTACTCTTGTTCATCAGGCCATATATACACACACTCCTCAATATCTAGCAGACCTCCTTGTCTTTCATACCCATTCCAGAAGTCTCCGTTCCGTACACATTAATCGCCTCCATCTTCCCTCCCCCTCCCTTGCACGCCTGCAATCTACCCGTTACTCAGCCTTCTTTTTCCTCAGCCCTTCTTTATGGAACTCACTCCCTACCACTCTCTGATTAGAACAGTCCTACCCTAAATTTTGGTCTCTCCTAAAAACCCACCTCTTCTCTTCTGCTTTTGAAACATATTTCCCACCCTCTGTTCCTTGACTCTCTCTTGCAGTTTTGCTGGTTATATTTGCTCTGTATGATTGGACCCCTTTCAGTTTCCTATCTTAACTTTGTAGTTGCTTTCTATTTTCCAAGGCTCGGCCTTATCCTTTTGTTTCATTAAATTGTAAACCGCCTCAATGTTACGAGAGGCGGTAGTCTCGCACTTCCCTAGGCAGATGGATGTGGGAATGGAAGGGATAGATACAGTATATTGTCACATGCTCACGATCTGTGACTGCATGCCATGGCATGACTGCCTCCCCTTCCTGACCAGCTTTCCAAAGTAAGGGAAGAGACGGAGACCTGATCATCACAGGGACCTATCAATACGTAGCAGATCACATTTCTTTCAATGGAGCACCTGCACCTTCAGATGGATTTGAACTGCTCAGGCATGGGGGAGGGTGGCCCACCAGGCAGTCACCTAGGGTGTCAGCATCTGGGGGAGAGACAAAGAGCAGGGCATTCAAAGACAAACAATGTATTCTGAGAGCTAGGGGGCGGGGCATAAAGGTTAAAGTTTACCTAGGGCCACCAACACCTTGAAGTAGCTCTGGGGCTGGCCCTGGATGAGGCGAAAGGTTTTAAATCATTTTCATCAGTTAGATTTATTTTGTTTTATTTTTTATGACTTGTAAGTAGTGGAGAAGGCATTGAGTGCATATATGGAACAAATACAGAGCTGGTGTACATCTGCATTGTCAGCAACAGGGGAGGCTGGGCTTAGTAAGCAGCAGCAGTCAGGGAGGGACATTGGACATTACCAGCAATGGTGTCACTTGGCGAGGAGAAGTAATTTAGAAATCACCTAGAGGTCATACAGAAATTTTGCACTGACATGGATTATCTCATTTTAATTTTAATTATTATGAGAATCACAGTTTGAAGATTACATACACTGCTGTTGACAGTTTATAACCTCTTTCAAAATGTTTACCCGTTGTTGCTGTATTTGTGGAGCTAAAATGCATTAAAACATTACTTGTTCTATGTATCCACACATCCTGCCACACAAAAACCAAGTGAAAAATGTATTCCAGAAATACTCAGAAAATTATGTAGTGGAAAAAAAGCATGGGATAATTTGACTGGGGTAAGTGTCCCTTCCCTTTGCAGTCCTGTAGAATTCCCAAACAGTTTAAGTTCTGACATAACCAGTCTTCAAAAGTGCACACAAGTGACTTGTCCCCTTTTACGTAATTGTACTGACACATATGGCGATAAGATAGATTCAGCAGTTCCTGTTGATTCCTTTATTTCACAGCTAGGACCTAACCATGAACACCAAGTAGCTGGCAAAATAACTCTGGGACAAAAGTGTGAAAAGGTACAGATAAGAGGGTGGATATAAAAGAATTGCAAAGCCCTTAAATCAGGCCTTGACAGATTTTCTTGGAATCCAGGAGCCAGTTTAAACATTTAGGAGCCATCCATCAAGTCCTCTATCACAGTGCCCCCTACCCCCAAAAATGTGTATCACAGCTGTTGGCACTGTGTAAGGCAGTGATCCTTCTCCTTCCACCAACCCCAATGAGTACGGTGTTAGCAGCATATTGGTGATTCTTTATAGTTGCACCTGTGGCAGCTTCTTTTTTTGATTCATATATCACCATGGCCTGATAATATGTAAAGCAAAAAAAAAATATTCTCATAGGCCTCAAACCCTGCTTTCACCCAGTCTCTCTGTCTCTTCCTCCTCCCCCCCCACCACCATTACCCAGTCTGTCTCTCTCTCTCTCTCATAGCCCTCTACCCAAGCCATCATCTAATCTCTTTCTCTCTCTCTCATAGCTCCACACCCCAGCCATCACTTAGCCTCTCTCTCTCTCATAGCTCCCCACCCCAGCCATCACCTAGTCTTTTTCTCTCTCACTCATAATTTCCGACCCCAGCCATCACCCAGCCTCTTACCATTCCTGCCGTGTTGCTGCAGCGAAAAGGCCATGCTGCTTTCTCATCACAATTGAGACTCTGCAAAGAGCTTGAGCCATGCAGTGGACGAAGTCTGTTTCAAGTCTCTGGTTCAAACCCAAACTCCCTTCATCATATGGATCGAGCTTCTTGCAGACTCGATTTGCAGTGAAAGAGTGAGGCAGCACTGACACTTTTTTTTTTTTAAACTTTTATTTTCATTTTGCAACAAACAAAAGAAACAACACACCAAAAGAGACAAAACAAGTATACAATAAGGAAAAGTAAACCCATTACCCCCCACCCCGATGCTTCTTCTCTACCCGATTATATCAGCATGTGAGCGCTTCCAATTAACAGTGATTATACATCGAACGATCAAAAGAGTATCTACAATACAGCATGATCATGGAACAGAGATATATACAAAATTAGACAGTCAGATGAGAGCATTTAGCAAAATGTACATAGTCATTGAGCATCTTCCATTGAGACCAATGAAAAGGAGTCTGAACGGAGGAAGCGAACAGACGAGGTATTTGTTCATATTTACTGTAAAGACAGGCATGATTCCACCATTCATTGGGGCTCAGATGGGAGCTAATTTTCCAGTATTACTTAATTAGGGAAATAGCAATGCCAAGCATAAAGTTCGAAAGGAGATAAGCCATTTTTGGGAGAGAGGGGATCCCCGCAACTGGGCGAAGTCCCACTATCCTCCAAGAAAGGGACTCCTGAGAGTGCGAGATAGACTAAATACGACCCCAGACCCGACGCCAGTAATACTGTAGTGCGGGATATTCATGCATAACATGAGGCAATGAACCAATGGCCGCAGGACGTGTCCAGCAACCATTGCCCTGAGTAGTGTTCCATTTGTCTAATCTGTGAGGAGTGTAAAAACACCGGTGGGCTAGAAAGAAGAGGGTCTGAGTGAGTGAGGCGGGTCGGGAACCCGTGTCCCTCTACTCCAGATAAGGCTCCATTGCTCCGAGGTCAAAATCACATGCAATTCTCTCTCCCATATTTTCTGCGCTATAGAGGTATCTCTAGTGATAGCATTACATAAGGTTTAGTAAAATTGGATGCTACACCCGGTGAACTACCAAGAGATCGGAAAGTCTCCAATCAACCTTATGTAGAGAATGCCGATGGCGGGAGTACTCTAGTGCTCCGAATGCGATGCTGAAGTTGCACTGACCAGCGTCGGAAGTCGAAAGATTGCATAAGAGTATTAAAGGCACCTAAAGTGTCTAAAAGCATTGGTGGATAGTGGGAGTCTGATGGGAGAGTCATACCAGGGAGAAAGTAAGAGGAATCGGTTAGCAAAGGCCCGCTTCTATATCTAGCCACACAGGTCTACTCGGTACTGGATCTTCCAACCAACGAGCACCGTGTTTGAGAAGAAAAGCTTGAGGGAACACTTGAGTAAAATCGCCACCAAGTATTAATGGAGCATTGGCAGAGGCCGAGGCCAACTGCGCAATACTTGCAAAGTAAGCAGGGTTGTCCACATTCGGGGCATGATACAAATACACGTGAATTCACTATCTCCAACCTCAAGGTGTACACGGGCCCATCTACCCTCCATGTCAGCGCTAATATCAGGTACAGTAGCGTGCAAAGACTTCTTAACCAGAATGGCTATCCCGTACCATTTGGAAACGGTGGGAGAATAGGCAGCTACCATGTGAGGCCTAGCATTGAGTTTCAGTGTTTCAGCAGAGTTTAAATGCGTTTCCTGAAGAAACACCAAATCAACATGCTCATGGCTAAGATAGCTAAGGATTTACGTTCCTTTGAGTGGACCATTAATGCCTTGACGATGAATAATAAGATTTTACATAAGGCCATTCAGAAAAGTTAAAAATTCTGAGCATGATAGCACACATAATTTCACTATGTCCCTCAAACTGACTGTATCTGGCTGTACACATAACATAGGAAAATAAGCTAATATAATACAATGAAGCGCCCCACATTAACAAAGAAAACCGCAGTACGGTAGAGGAGAAGCAAAACCCCAAAATTACTGGCGACCATGTGTCTGCGGGGAGAAACCCCAGAGAAGGCCGAAATTGAAAAAACACATAACCTGTAGGACTGTGCGTGCTCCGAATCCGACCGAGGCACACATCATGAAGGGATAGGAGACCAAAAAACAAAGTCATACAGAGAAAGAAAGAAAGTCCAGGCTATTTCTGTGCTTGGCTATGGCCGCCGCATCGGGCCCTTCAAAATGGCGGACAGAGCCGGCAGATAAGAGTCCAAGATTTGGGATTAGCGCATCTGCTCTGCTTCTTTGGAGTCCAAAAATGTTGATAGTAGATCAGGATCCTCGAACGTCCTGGTCTGGTTGTGGAGAGTCACTCGGAGCTTCGCTGGATACAACAGGCCAAAGCGAGCCTGTAGCTGTTGAAGTCGAGGGCGAAAAGCAAGGAGTTTCTTCCGACGGTCAACGGTAGGCTTTGCCAAATCAGGAAAGAAGGAGACCTTACGACCTTCAAATTCCAAATGATGATTCGCTCGGGCAGCATGTAAAATTTGTTCCACTTGTTGATATCGTAGCAAGCTAAAAATAATAGGCCGGTTGAGCGCCATGTGGGCAGGAACACGGTGTGCTCGATCGATTTCCAGTTCTCTGTGAAAAGTGATCTTCAGCAAGGAGGGAAGAGTTTTGAGCAAGAATTCTCTTATATCTCCTGCTTCCACCCCCTCCGGCATTCCGAGGAGCCTCACATTGTTGCGACGGGCTCGATTATTGCTATCTTCCAACTCCTTTTGAAGATTCTGTATCTGGCGCTCAGCCTTGTCCAGTTTGCCCAAGCGCACCTCGTGCGAGTCGAGGACCCCCGCCATATTGTCCTGCCGTAATGAAAGACCTTCAAGTCGGTCCTGGAGCACTCCAAAGTCTTCTCGCATGGCTCGAAGCGCTTCTCCATTGGACTGCACCAATTCCTTCACGCCGCGTATTTCCTCCAAAATCTCCAGGTGCATTGCGGGGTTTTCACGAAATGGAACCATCTTCTGCGGGGAGGACACCTCTGTTTTGGAGCGTTTTCCGTGAGAAGAAGAAGGAGACCCGAAGTCCAAGCGCGCTGGTTTATGGGCCGCCATCCCCCCCGAGGTGCCCCGGTCAGCTCGGGGCGAAATAGTAAATTTGTATAGGTATTAAGTCAGGATTCTAAGTAGGCCTCTCGGGAGCTTCAACGCAAAGCGTCCTACCCGCTGGACATCAGGCTCCGCCCCCGTGGCAGCACTGACACTTAAAGAAAGCTTCCTCATCGTCCCTCCAATCCAGTTGAGATGCATGGGTTATGCTCGCTTACAAGCAGATGGAGACTGAGAACACTGGTTTGATGTTCTTATGGTATAAGGCTCCTGTGTAGCCATCCTCTGACCAGTAATTTCTCATTCTCCAGCAGATGGAGGATGTCTAGCCTGTGCAGTCTATACCGGAGTGAAGATGGCAAGGGGGAAAAAATAAAAAGATTTTTAGGAACACATTTCGGCTCTTGCTGGTAGCTGACCCCAGGGTGTAGAATCTGGCGGTATTAGGTCCCTTCCTACCCGCCTCCACCTCCTCAAGATCTGAGAGGCAGGCTGTTAGTAGCCTTTATCAGGGATTCTCTCCTTCCTTCCTCCTCAACTTTTGGGAGGGGGCATGGGGGTAGACATAGTGCAGAATTGTGACTTCTCTTAAAACCCCCCCAAAACATATATCTCAGCTTTCAGCTCTTGTTGCAAATGCATGGACCAAGCTGTGGTATACACAGTGAGTGTTTGTTTGGGTGGGGTGCATCATTTAAGTCCATTTGCTCAGCTATCGGGGAACCTTGGCTGGCATTCCCTCTAAGGAGGAAAGCCAACAAGTACAGGTTCTGTGGCCAACATCCTCTTTGATGGGGACACAACCATTTAATGCTGGATCAGCGGTTGACATCCAATTTGAGGGGGAGACTGACATTCAATGCTGGATCAGCAGCTGACATTCCCTTTGATGGGAAGGAAACCAAACACTACAGGGCCAGAATCCTGCCTTCTCTTCAGAGTTTGTTGCCATGGTTGTGGGGATATTTCTTCAGCAAGTCCCTCAGATACCACTTGGATGCCTTGGGAGAGACAGCATGAGGCACCATTGGGTGGTCCTTTTGAGCTGGGGGATCAGGTGTTATGTTTATTTTGCCAGCATGCCGGTAGGTTCAGTGATGATTTTGGCGAATAGTAACTTGAGGTCCAGGGGCCACAGTGCTTTGCTGTTTCGAGCATTCACTTTTCACAGAGAAAAAAAAAATGCACATGGAGCAACCGGCTGAATGGCAGAAAGACCGGTTGGAGGCAGCCCTGCGCTGGGTGTCGA
Organism: Ichthyophis bannanicus; assembly: GCA_033557465.1. NCBI lineage: Eukaryota > Metazoa > Chordata > Amphibia > Gymnophiona > Ichthyophiidae > Ichthyophis > Ichthyophis bannanicus. The sequence goes on from CM066032.1 coordinate 650,551,085, forward strand.
TTTGGGGGAGGGGGAGGCTGAGCTGATATCCTTACAGTGCAGGAATTTTGGCGTGAACAGCAACCATTTTGGTGATTAGTTTGGTCCTCTTTGTGTGAGGATTTTGAGGAATTATTGTAATGGTGCTCCCGGGATTGGGATAGAGACTCTTGCTATGATGATCTATCCTTCCCTAATTCTGGTTTTGAGCTCGCATGGCTTCTCCTTTGAAAAGGATAGAGTTGGAACTATACTGAAGAACAAATGTATTAATAAGGTCAAGTGAATAACTTAAAATAAGTGAGTGAGTAAAGATCTAATTAAATATCAGATTCCTTTGGCCTTTCAGTTTTCACTACTACTACTACTACTACTATTCATCACTTGTAATGTGCCACGCACGCAGCGCTGCACAGCTGACCTAACAAGAGGTAGCCAACATACAAGAGACAGTCCCTGCCCGTCAGAGTCAAGCTCATCGGAGCTTACAATCTAGTTAGAACAAACATAAGTTAGAACAGTATAGAGCATTAGTCAGTTCTGCGCAAGGTAGAGCATTAGTCAATTCTGCGCAAGGTATGGTTTGGTCAGTAGTTTGGTCATAAATGATGACGGGGGTTAGGGTTAGATGAAAAAGGAGTGAGGATTTGAATGCAACAGTGAAGAGATGGGTCTTCAATCTGGATTTGAAGAGGGCCAAGGAGGATGCCAGGCGCACAGACGCAGGTAGGCTGTTCCAGGTGTAAGGTGCAGCAAAGTGAAAGGAGCGCAGTCGGGAGTTCGCAGTGCATGTGAAAGGCATTGATAGAAGTAATTTGTTAGCGGAGCGCAGATTTCGAGAGGGGATGTAGGGAGAGATAAGAGGTAGTTAGAGGCCATAGAGTGGATACACTTATAGGTTAGCAGGAGAAGCTTGAATTGGATGCGGGATTGGACAGGGAGCCAGTGAAGCAACCTGAGAAGAGGAGTAACATGGGTATGGCGAGGTTGGCAGAAGATTAGTCGAGCGACGTGATTTTGTATAGATTGGAGGGGAAGGAGGTGGCTAGCGGGAAGACCAGTGAGGAGTAGGTTGCAGTAATCAAGGCGAGAGGAGATTAAGGAGTGGATAAGCGTTTTGGTAGTATGTTCAGAGAGGAGGGGGCGGATTTTGCTGATGTTGTAGAGAAAGAAGCGGCAGGTCTTAGCTACAAGCTGGATGTGAGCAGAAAAGGAGAGGGAGGTTTCAAAGATAACCCCCAGATTGCGGGCCGAGGGAACAGGAAGGATAGTAGATCCATCCACATGGACTGAGAGAGGGGGAAGTGTGGGGGGGGGAGGAGTTAGGTGGAAAGACAAGGAGTTCAGTCTTGGCCATGTTCAATTTTAATTGGCAATGAGACATCCAGGCAAAGATGTCCGAAAGACAAGCAGAGATCTTGGACTGGGTTGCCAGGGAAATATCAGGTGTAGAGAGGTAGATTTGGGAGTCATCGGCATAGAGATGGTATTGAAAGCCATGGGAGGAGATGAGCGCGCCAAGGCCTTGGGTATAGAGAGAGAAGAGGAGGGGCCCAAGACAGATCCCTGGGGTACTCCTACATGGAGTGGGGTAGGGGAGGAGGAGGAGCCACCAGAGTATACACTGAATGAGTGATGGGAGAGGTAGGAGGAGAACCAGGATAGTACGGAATCCTTGAAGCCAAGCGAGGAGAGGGTGATGAGGAGAAGGTCGTGGTCGACGGTGTCAAAGGCAGCAGAAAGGTCAAGAAGGATGAGGATAGAGTAGAGGCCCTTGGATTTAGCCAGGAACATGTTGTTTGTGACTTTAGTGAGTGCCGTTTCAGTGGAATATAGGAGACGGAAGCCGGATTGAAGTGGGTCCAGGAGGGCCTGGGAGGTGAGAAAGTCAAGGCAGCGATGGTGGACTGCTCGTTCTAATAGTTTGGATATGAAGGGAAGGAGGGAGATGGGTCGATAGTTAGAAGGGCATGTGGGATCAAGTGAGGGTTTCTTGAGGAGGGGTGTGACAACAGCGTGTTTGAAGTCGGCGGGGACAGTTGCAGTGGAGAGTGAAAGGTTGAGGATATGAGTGATGGAGGGGACAATGGTGAGGGAGATGGAACGTAGGAGATGGGTGGGGATAGGATCTGAATAACAGGTGGTGGGTTTGGAAGAGGAAAGAAGGAGTGTGGTTTCATCATCAGATTGAAGGGAAGGAGGAGAGGGTGGCGGGGGAGTATGGATGGGGAGGAGAAATGGGAAGGAGGGGAGGTAGATAAGGGGGTAGGGAATTAGAGGGTAATTTTGAGGATTTTGTCGTAGAAGTAGTCAGCTAGGGTTTGGGCAGAGAGGGAGGGTGGGATTGGGGGCGGGGGGACCTTGAGGAGAGAATTGAGGGTGTTAAAGAGACGGCGAGGATCAGAGGCAAGGCAATTAGTCAGATGAATGTAGTAGTCTTGTTTGGCAAGTGCTAAGGCTGACTGGAAGGAGCCAAGCATGAATTTGAAATGTAGAAGGTTTGATGGGAAGCGGGATTTGGACCAGGCTCATTCGGCAGAACGGGTGCAGATGTGTAAGTAACGGATTGTGGGTGAAAGCCAGGGTTGGGGAGTAGATCATTTAACAGGACGTGGGGTGGAAGGGACAAGAGTGTCAAGGGCTGAGGATAGTGTAGCATTGTATGAGGATAATGCCTCATCGACGGGCTCGGATGATAAAATGGAGGAAAGAGATGGAGAAATGGTGGAGGAGAGAGTCAGGGGATCAATATTATGCAGATTTCTAAATAGGTTGGAGGAGACAGGACGAGGTTGGGATGGCGGGAGCTGTAGAGTAAAAGTTAAGAGGTGATGGTTAGATAAGGGAAGGATTGATTTGCGGAAGTTTGAGGGAGAGGAATTTGAGAAGAGTATTAGGTCAAGGCAGTGGACGTGTAGGTGTGTGGGGGCAGTGGAGCAAAGTTGGAGGTCAAACGAGGCGGTAAGAGTGAGGAACTTTGAGGCATGGGGGTCAGAGGGGTTGTCGACGTGAATGTTGAAGTCGCCGAGAATAAGAGTGGGGGAGGAGGGATCCATAAAGGCAGAGAGCCAGGAGTCGAAGTCGGTGAGGAAGGTTGACTTGGAATAGTCGGGTGGGCAATAAATAACCGCTACTCGGAGGGGAAGTGGTGTGAGGAGGCGAATGGAGTGGACTTCGAAGGAGAGGGGGGAGTGTGATTGGCGTGGCAGGAGGGTTTGGAATTGGCAAGAGGGAGAGAGTAGGAGGCCAATGCCACCACCGCGACCTGTAGATCGAGGTGTATGGGAGAATTGGTAGCCCCCATAGCAGAGAGAGGCAATGGATGCGGTGTCGTCTGGGGGGAGCCAGGTCTTGGTCAGGGCGAGGAGGTGTAGGGCATTAGAGATGAAAAGATCATGAATAAAAGAGGTTTTTTTAATGACTGAGCATGCGTTCCATAGGGCGCAAGTAAACGGGAGAGCGAAGGGAGGGAGGAGAGGGATATGGATAAGGTTGGATAAGTTACGTGCGGCTTTCTTATTAGAATAGCGCTGGGGTCTATTTTTAGGGTAGTAGCGAGCTTTAGATGGAGAAGGGTGAGGGTGGGTATGTTTTGGTGTATGTGCTCCCCTAGAGGGATATGGGGGGGGGGGGAATGAGGGATAATTTGATGGTGCCGGGTAGGTTATGTGAGGGATTATTTTTGGGGGTAGGGTTGGAGTTGATATTTATGGGTGAGTGATTGCGGGATGACTGGGAGGGGGTGGAAGGGGGTGGAAGGAGGGAGGAGTGGGATGTGGATGAGATTAGATAGGATTGCGGGATGACTGGGAGGGGGTGGAAGGAGGGAGGAGTGGGATGTGGATGAGATTAGATAGGGTACGTGAGGAACTATCTTTAGAGTGGGAGAGAAATCGGAGGGGGGGACCAGGGTTAGGGTTGATATTACCTGATGAGAGAAGGAGAATGAGTATTAGAGAGCGAGGTAAAGTGGAGATAGTACGGCGGAAGCGAGGGTGGGGTTGCCTTAAAGAGAGGGGGGCAGGTTGAATGCGGGGGATGGTGTGGAGAAGCTCAAGAACAGGTGCTAGGGTAGGGGGCAGAATGGAAGGAGAAGTGAGGAAGGTGGAGAGGGGGGCTGGGTAAGTGTGGGGGATAGTGTGGAGAGGCTCGAAAGCAGTTGCTAGGCTAGGGGGGAGAGTGGAGGGAGAAGTGAGGAAGGTAGATGCTAGGTTAGGGGAAAGAGTGGAGGGAGAAGCGAGGAGGGTAGGGGGAGAGGAGGGAGGGTGTTGATAGGACGGGAGGCAGTTGGGGAGGATGAGGGAGAGAAGGACAATGAGATGTGGGGCCATGGGGGTGGGCAGCAAGGTCTGAGCAAACAATGGGTAGCAGTACTACGCAACAATAGGTAGCAGTCCTAAGCAACACTGGGTAGCAGTTCTAGGCAATAATGGGTAGCAGTTCTAAGCAACAATAGGTAGCAGTTCTGTGTAATACTGGGAGCAGTTCTGTGTAACAATAGAAAGCATTTCTAAGCAACACTGGGAAGCAGTTCTACGTAACAATGGGTAGCGGTTCTAAGCAACAATGGGTAGCAGTACTGTGCAACACTGGGAAGCAGTTCAAGGCAATAATGGGTAGCAGTTCTACGTAACAATGGGTAGCAGTTCTAAGCAACAATAGGTAGCAGTCGTAAGCAACACTGGGTAGCAGTTCTAGGCAATAATGGGTAGCAGGTCTACGCAACAATGGGTAGCAGTACTGTGCAACACTAGGAAGCAGTTCTATGCAACAATGGGTAGCAGTACTGTGCAACACTGGGAAGCAGTTCTATGCAACACTGGGTAACAGGTCTAGGCAACACTGTGAAGCAGTAATACGCAAGAATGGGTAGCAGGTCTACGCAGCACTGGGTAGCAGTTCTGCTGGGGTGCAGGCAGTGAGCAGCAGTTCTGTGCAAGTACTGGGTAGCAGTTCAGTGCAGGCTGTGGGCAACAGGTCTAGGCAATCAGCGGGTAGTGGTTCAGTGCAAACAATGGTTAGCAGCTCTAGGCAGGCAGTAAGTACTAAGCAGACAATGGGTAGCAAGTACAAGGCGGGTAATGGAAGGAAGGTCAATGTCAGCAGTGGGCAGCAAGTCAAGGAAAGTTACTTGAAGGAAGGTGGTGTTGGCGAGATGGTTGAGGTCTGGAGGAGAAGTGTGGAGGAGCAATCGTGCTTACCCTGATCCAGGGCCGGCTCCAGGCAGCTGTGATGATTAGGAGGAGCAGGGTTCATGGCTCAGACCAGAGCGCTCCCGGGCCCGCGCCTAAGGGCCACGCCAAAGGGCCCTCTGGCGAGGCCCTCAGGTGCGGGCCTGCCAGGCGCGGGCGCGCCTGATGGAGCACACCACTTTTAAAGGGCCGCTGCCCTTTGATCCTCCCGGCGGCGGCGTGCTCTGCTCCTGCGATGGAGCCACGCCGCTTTTAAAGGGTCGCTGCACTTTGATCCTCCCGGCGGCGGCGTGCTCTGCTCCTGCGATGGAGCATGCCGCTTTTAAAGGGCCGCTGCCCTTTGATCCTCTCGGCGGCGGCGTGCTCAGGTGCATTTTTTCTGTAGACCGGTACCCCACAGCAATTAGGGTGGGCATCAGTTTCTATTTGGCTTAAGGAAGTAAGACTTAATAACTTGGATATGCCAAAATGGGTGAGTCATGGGGTCTGCCAATCCCTCTATTCTGTTTCCAACAGTGGCCAATCCGGGTTCATGGGTATTAGACTGAGCCTCTAAGAGTTTACAGCTTCCACGATGCTTGTCCCAGGGGTAAGCAGTGGTTTTCCCCAGTCAACTTTAATAATGGTTTATGGACTGCTCCACCTGGAGCTCGTCCAAACCTCTTTTAAATACAACTGTACTAATATCCTTTGTTATTTCTTCTGGCGACTGTGGTTCTCTCAGCTCTTGTAAGTAAGGCAAGCTAGGGATTGGTGGTGGTTTCATGTAATTCAGAGTTGGCACATAGTCCTCTGGGATCTGGATGGGCAGACTGGATGGACCATGCTGGTCTTTATCTGCCGTCAACTACTATGTTACTATGTTACTATGGGGTCCCTGTCCTGAAAGCAAAGCAGGCTCTCTACAGGTTACCTATAGTGTGTTCAAAAAAGGTCAGCAGACACATGCTGCGTCTCTTGGTGGGATCCCTTATTCTGGATAGGGTCTTCTCATATGGCGAGCTCAGATCCATTGCATTTGCTCTTGTTTGAATTTTTGTCAGTGCATCATTTTGTCAGTTGCTGGCCTGCATATTTTTGTATGACGACCCAGCTGCATGTGCTCTAGCTGCTACTTAAAGGGGGGAAACAACAACAAGAAAGAAAAAAAAAACAGAGAGAGCAGTTATATCCTGTTGGTTGGGTCAAGTTTTACTTCGCTCCTCTGGGCTCGGTAATTGCCTTGCGTAGGCAGTGCCGTGATGTTATCCTTTTTACATGCTGCATTGTTCTTTGGCATTTTAGTTCCTGTTGGAGATTCTGGGAGCTGATGTGGAGATTCTGAGAGCTGATTGTTTGACAGTGGACCCACCAGAAAGTTTAGTGAGTCTGTGGCTTGCTAGGTTGTGAACATGGGTGGCAGAAGCTAGTCTGAAAGCTCAGTAGGAGGTCATCTCTCTTCTAATCCTCTGGTTTGATTCTGGACTCTGGTGTTGACAGGATGAAGTCAGCGGGCTTGAGGTCCATGTAACAGCATGTAACTGGTTGGCAGTTTGGTGAACCTTGCATGTTTTGTTTTGGGATAGTTTGGATTTTATGCCTTAGTAAAGGAGCTTATGTCAGTTTTTCCCCCCAGGAGCATAGGGCACAGGTAAGGGGTCAAAGCATGGCTCGTAGGCTGCTCCTTCCATTCTGTAGTCAAAAGTACTTTGGTCTTTGGTTCTGGTTTGTTCTGCTATTATTTATTTAGACAGATTTGTATCCCACCTTATCCTACAATCAAAGTGGGTGATTATTGCTTTAATCTTCTCTAGGATAGTCTTTTTGGTGATTAATGATGTTCTGCCTAATGATTCAACAGTAAATGGGTAGGCTGTTTGATGGTAAATTCCTTTATGGGAGGAAGAAAGTTCTTCTGAGGGAGGATGTCAGTAGCCTTTCCCTCAGGCTTATTGCATGCTGTCTCAAGAACCCTATTTAGGACCAAGAATTGAATACACGTCAAAAAAAAAAAAAAAGTAAAAACCAATAAATTTACAGACTGTTTTGAGTCAGCTCTGCTTGCTCCATGGATAGTGTGGATGATGAGAAAGTCTGGGGAAAGGGAGCTTTGTGCGGCTGGGAAAGGGAGCTGCTGGGGAAAGGGAGCTTTGTGAGGCTGGACTCCTACAATTTATGGGTCACCCAGAGATGTGACAGCAATGCAAGGCAGGTTGTTCCCAGCGGACGAGCTTGGGAACTATAGAAACATAATGGCAGAAAAATACTACATGACCTATCTAGTCTGCCCTTCCATATCAACTACTACAATAGTCTCCTTTTTTCCTTATAGATACTCTGTGTTTGTCCCATGCTTTTTTGAATTCAGATACTGTCCTCATCTCTACCATCTCCACTGGAAGACTATTCCATGCATCTACCACCCTTTCTTTAAAGAAATATTTCTGCATATTACTCCTGAGTCTATCCCCTTTGACTCTCATCCTGTGTCCCATTATAGCATAGCTTGCATTCAATCGAAAATGGCTGTCTTCCTGTGCATTTATGCCACAGAGGTATTTAAATGTCTCTATCATATCTCTTCTATCCTGCCTTTTCTCTAAAGTATACATATTAAGATCCTTAAGTCTGTCCTCATATGCTTTATAATGAAGACCACTAACCATTCTAGTAGCCACCCTCTGCACCGACTCCATCCTGTTTATATCCGTTCAAAGGTGTGGTCTCCAGAACTGCACACAATATTCCAAATGAGGTCACACCAAAGACTTATACAGAGGCACTATCGCCTCCTTTTTTTCTGCTGGTCATTCCTCTCCCTATGCATCCAAGCATCCTTTTGCTGTCAACTTTGCTATCTGTTTAGCTACTTTAAGATTGTCAGACACAATTACGCCCGGGTCCCACTCTTCTTTAGAGGACAGAAGCACTTCACTCCCTTCATTGTACTGCTCCTTTGGATTTTTGCAGCCCAGATGCACGAGCCTGCATTTTTTAGCATTAAATCTCAGCTGCCAAATTCTGGACCATTCTTCAAGCTTAGTTGGATCCCTACTCATTAGAGTGGTCCACTGCCATAGGGGAAAAAATAAAAGTAGGAATTTCTTTGCTCCCTGGCCTGATTCTGGTTCCATTTATGTAGAAAACAATGTGTGCAAAGTTTGCAGCCAATCAAATAATATTTAGGGGTGGCTCAAGGTCCCTATCTATCAGGCCCCTGGATCCCCCCCAGGGTTTGTCAGACCACTGGGTATTATCCGTTCATAGACGGGGGTATCATGCTTGCCAAGCACTCAATGTGGTCCAGATGCTAGTAAGGACTTTGACGATGTGGGGAACATCTTACGGTGTTGCGAGACAACACCCAGAAGGAACTGGAGTTGCTCTTCTTTTGTGGTGTGTCGGCCGTTGAACTCCTCAATGAGTTTGACCCCTCGCTCAGCCACATCGTTGATCACTGGAAGATTTTTTACTTTCTTCAGACCGTCTTTGAATGATGCATTCTCTTCCCAGTCTTCTGGGTCTGCATTAAGAAAATCACTGTTGATGTCGAGGTGTTTCAGGAAACGGATTGACTTGCGAGTTGCAAAAGATTCAAGTGGTGGAATCATGGAACTTTTCAATTCAACCCGCTTTGGGGGATCTTCGTCTTCGTCATCATCCTCATCGCTTTCATCTGATTCTGCCGGGATCATGGCCGACACTATGGCCCGCTTTGTCGGTGCTGAAACAGCTTCATCGAACAGTGACAGTGCCACAAGCTCCTCTGACACATACCAGAGATGCTGTTGCAGTTTGTCTCTGGCCGCTCTTCCAACACGGTCATTGTGGTAAGAGTGTAGTTTCTTCAGCATCTCCAAATCTGTTTGAGGAGCAACTGCGGCATCAGGGGCAGAAAACCAGGCTTCCACATGAATCAGGATGGAGAAAATGCTCACATCACGAACACAGGACTCCTCGCGTTGGGTAAGATCTTTGAGTTGTCCTCGGAACATCCAAATCTTGAGACAGTACAAGACTTTTGCCATCCATCTGGCATGATGGAAAGCTCCGGGTTTCTTGAAATTGAATCTAGGAAGATTCCCTCCAAGGCAGACAATCATTAACTCCAAGAATTCCAGGTAATCATCTCGGTGATTGCCCTGTGCCAACTTGGATTCCGCAAACTTCATGATGCGATCCCTGTCAGGTTGCAGCACCTCCAAGTCTTTTCCAGTTTGATAGTTGGACTTGTCAAGGGAGCCCCAATTCTTTTGGAACCGGCGAAAGAGTTGGACATCGGGACCCGATGAAGCTCCAGAGCATGTAGAGAATACTGCACCAAGAATTATTTCGTAAATGTGATGGCGGCATGCCAAATGAAGGACTGTGCGACGGAGTCTCTGTTCTAGAAGAATGCACGCTCCTGATCGACGTCCCGTGTTCGATGCAGTTGTATCAAAGCAGAAGCCTGCAACCTTTTCATCCAAACACCATTCCTGTAACAGTTCATAAACTGCTGCAGCTTGATTCTCGCCCGTTCCTGATGTCAGTTTTGGTACACCAAGAAGTTGTGTTTCTCCAGTGGAGACAGCCGTTATCAAAACTGGAAGGCGGTCAATGGATGTGGTTGAACAGAGGAGAGATGGCAATAACTTGCTATCCCAATGCACAATGCATGTTTTGCCTTCGGCTTTGAATGCGTTGTGCAGGACCGTCCATTGTTGCTGACGGTGCTTTTCTCTATGGCGCTTGATGCTGGAGCGGCTGATATTGAGCTCCCCAGGATAATGTCCCAGACTTCTGGCGGTTTCAGCTACCACAAACAGAGCATTGCGATCCGTTGTCCCTGTCCGATCCAGGGCTGCTGTAAGCTCTGGGGTCCAGACATTGTTAGGTCGAAACTGCTTCGTTTGTGGAGTTGCTTTCTTCTGTCCATTATCTGAATCCGCAGATGTTGACGAGTCTTCACCTGACTCTGCTGAGGATGAAGATCCTTCCAGCTGAACTTGGCTTGTAGTTGCCTCGGCTTCGGCAACATGTTTTTGTCTGCGCCTTTTCAGTTCTTCTTCTCGCTGTTGCGAACTTGCTTCCATGTTGGCCAGTTTCTTGTCCATCACGCACATTGAGCCACGGCGCCCTGGTTCTCGTTGCGCTATTAAGAATTCTTTGTCTTCTTGAATATGAATTAAAGACATTGCATTGGCATGCGCCACATCAAATAGGTTTTTCATTGCAACCTGGAATTCTTTTTCATTTGCCTCTTGTTTCCCTCCTCTCCCTTTGTTTTTCTTCAAAAGTTTCCACTGATTGAACAATTTCTTTACTTCTTCTTGAATTTTGTTATTTCTTTGAACAGGAAGCCTGGCCTTTTCCCAGTAAGCTTCTACTTCACTTGTTACAATAGATGCACTTTCACTAACGCCTTTGTTTAATGTCATATGGTGATGTAAAAATACACTTAACACTTGCTCCTTGCTGGGGAGCTTGGCCCCCAGAATTGTGGTGGACATTTCTTCAATGAGATAAAAACCATGTTTTTTTGCCATCTGAAAAGAATAAAGATACAAAGATAATAGTACAATGTCTATCTCCAGGAACAAGCAGGAATAAGTCCTCACATATGGGTACGTCGGAACCGACGGAGCCCGCGCGGGAAAGCTCCCCAGCTTCCCAGAAAGGAAGCTTTTGGGGCCTCCCACTGCACATGCGCGCTGCCTTCCCGCCTTCCTGACCAGCTCTCCTCAGTTTCTCTTTTTCCGCGGAGCCAGCAGATCGTGTTCCTGTCACCGCTGAAGAAATTCTTATTTTAGTTTGTTTCTTTAGACCGCGTACCTGCCTTCCCCATACCGAAACCGGTACCGCCGGTCTCTCTTTTCTTTCAAAAAACAAAAAACAACAACTTTTATTTAGCACAACTTGGTGACTTCGGTTAGGCCTCAGGCCTACACAAATTCTCCTCATGGAGAAACCAGCCCCTGGTTTCAAGAAGTGTACCAAGTGTAGTGCTGTTATTTCTGTTACAGACACCCATGACTGGTGTCTTAAATGTTTGGGGCCTGACCACTCCATTCCGGACTGCCCATCCTGCTCCCAGATGTCTAAACGTGGTTTGCAGAACCGGGCCAACAAATTCCATGTGCTGTTTGCTTCAGATAATCCAGCATCACAGTCATCCAGGTCTTCCTCTCCGGATGGATCTCAGGTAACCAAACCTTCTTCGGGCAGGTCCTCAAAAGGCAAATCTCCTTCAAAGTATCGAGAGGCCCTCAATCTTGAGTCAGAGGAACCTGCCCCAGCCAAACAACCCCGGCGGGAAGCTCTGGCTTCCAAAGCACCATCTATGGGGTTACAGGTTGACATCGATGGCACGGCCTCGACTGATCACCTGTTAGACTGCTCTGGGGTACCGGCCCATGCCGGTACCGACATCCAGGCAGCAGTGGCGTCTATGGGCAATACTGTCCAGACCATGCAGCAGGCCGTTCTGGCTTTCATTAAAGCTGCGACGCCCTCGGTACCGCATCTAGTGGTTCCGGGTCCGGTTCCGGTACTGTCTTCCATACCGGAACCGAGACCATCATCTTCCAAACGCAGATCGGTTCCGCATGCCGGATCCGGGTTTTCACCCGATACCGATCCCATACCCGGTACGCCCGATGTCGATACCGATCGGTATGCGTATCGTGCGTTGGAAGCAAATAGAGGATTCTCTGATTCTTCTGAGGATTTTGACTCCTCTGATGACTCTGATGAGCTGTCTCTAGTTCTTCCTGAAGAGCCTTCTTCCCCAAAGAGGAGAATGTCTCCACCAGAGGATTTGTCCTTTCAAGACTTCATTATAGAAGTAGCTAAAGGACTTTCTATTACTACATCCTCTGAAAAAGAACCTAGATCAAAGAAATTGGATATTTTAGGATACCCTAAGGTTCCTAAAGAGGCAGTCACCCTGCCTATCCATGAAATCCTTCAAGAACACTTGATGGACTTATGGGAGGCTCCTCTAACGTTGTCTCCTCATTCTCGTAGGTTGGACACCATGTACCGGGTCCCTCCTTCTCCTGGTTTTCAAAAAACTCAGCTACCTCACCATTCTATTGTGGTGAAGTCTGCGCTGAAAAAGATTAAGAGTACCAAAAGGCACTCTTCTACCCCTCCAGGGCGAGAATGTAAGACCCTAGACTCTTTTGGTAGGAAAATCTTCCAGGCTAGTATGCTTATAGCCAGGATTAATTCATACAGTCTGTATATGGGCATGTTTCTAAGGGAACTTGCCCTAAAGGTACGGCATTTTGCCTCCTTTATCCCTGAGGATAGAAAGGAGGAGTTCATTTCTCTGGTGAAACAGCTTCTAGATGTTTCTAAGTTCTCCAACAGAGCAGCCTTTGATTCCTTTGAGGGTGCCGGTAGAGCTTCGGGCATTGCTATTGCAGCCCGACGACTTGCTTGGCTCCAGGCCTCTGACCTAGAACCCTGGGTCCTGGATGGCTTACGGAATCTGCCCTGTACAGGTGAGAACTTATTTGGTAAAGACTGGCAAATTAAAGCCACTCAAATGGACGCAGAAAATGCTACCTTAGATAGACTTTCTAAGTCTACCTCTACTCCTGCCAAGAAAGTCTTTCAAGAGGCCTTACTACAAGAAGGCCAGATTTTCCATAAATACTGGCCAACAATCTTCTCAGCCTCGCTTTGCTGCTAAGCGTCAGCAACCTAAACAGGCAAGGTCAAAGCCTGCAGCGTCTGCCACTCCTCAGCAGGCTCAACCCCCTCAAGGGTTTTGACTTGCCCCTAGAGAACTTAACCTTTCTGGCTCTAGAACAACCAGAGCCCCTCACCATTCCCGGAAGGTTAGCTCACTTTGCTCCCAGATGGGAGCAAATTACATCAGAGCACTGGACCCTCTCTATCATCAGAGAGGGCTACAAACTTCATTTTTCCAACCTTCCTCCACATACCATGGTGAGGCACTTCAATTCTCCCCCATCTCTCCTGGCCCTGTTGGGTCAGGAAGTCTCTTCCCTCCTTGCCCAAAGGGCAATAGAAGAGGTTCCTCTTCTTCAACAAGGGACAGGTTTCTACTCCCCTTATTTTCTCATACCAAAGAAGACAGGGGGATTCAGACCTATCCTAGATCTGTGAGAATTGAACAAATTTCTATACAAGGAGAAATTCAAAATGCTTTCTCTGGGTATTCTCCTTCCATACCTTCAGAGTCAGGATTGGCTTTGTTCTCTAGATCTAAAGGATGCGTACACACATATACTCATCCACCCATCCCACAGAAAATATCTACGATTTCTGTTCCAGTGAAAACATTTCCAGTACAGAGTACTTCCCTTCAGTCTAGCCTCTGCTCCAAGAGTGTTCATCAAATGCATGGCAGTTATAGCCGCATTTCTAAGAGGTCTGGGAATTTTTGTATTCCCATATCTGGACGACTGGCTCATCTGAGCTCCATCTCAGTCAGAGGCCCAGATTTCCCTGGACCGCACGAGGCACATTCTGCAATATCTGGGACTGGTGGTAAACCTTCCCAAATCTCAACTCATCCCTACTCAGTCTCTGGAATTCATAGGGGCCCAGTTGGACACCACCACTGCAAGGGCCTACCTTCCTCGGGTCCGGGTCCAACGTCTGGTGTCCTTGGCCTCCCAAGCTCAGTCCAGCACTCACTTGACAGCCAGGGAAATGCTGCGACTTCTGGGCCACATGGCCTCCACGGTACACGTGGTGCCCTACGCTCGTCTTCATATGAGAGCAGCTCAATGGACCTTGGCCACCCAGTGGACTCAAGCATCAGGAGCGCTCTCCGACCAAATACTCACCTCAAAACGTCTGTTTTGGTCCCTCCAATGGTGGATATCCACCAAGAATCTGTCGTTGGGGGCCCCCTTCCAACCTTTGTTGCCCCAAGCAACCCTCACAACAGATGCCTCCCAAACAGGGTGGGGAGCCCATCTTCAACACCTCTCCACTCAGGGTACTTGGTCTCCACAGGAGACCACCCTTCACATCAACCTCCTGGAACTGCGAGCAATCTTCCTTGCCCTCAAAGTCTTCCATACCCTCCTTGTCAACCTGACCGTCCTAGTTCATACAGACAATCAGGTGGCCATGTTCTACGTAAACAAACAAGGAGGGACAGGCTCTCTGTCGCTTTGCAACGAAGCTCTCAGATTATGGGCCTTCGCCAGAGAGCATCAAATTCATCTTCTGGCAGTGTATCTTCCAGGGGTTCAAAACTCTCGGGCAGACAGACTCAGTCGAGTTCTGCTTCCACACGAATGGTCCCTACATCTGGACCAGATACACAAAATCTTTCAGGAATGGGGAACCCCGGACATAGACCTCTTTGCAAGTCCGTGGAATGCCAAACTTCCCCGGTTCTGTTCCAGGACTCCGTGTCAGGGAGCTCAGGCCAGCGACGCCTTTCTCCTGCCTTGGGGTCAGGAATTCCTATATGCCTTTCCACCCATTCCTTTGATTCCCAAGACTCTGTTCAAACTCCAGAGGGATCACGGGTCCATGATCCTCATAGCTCCACGCTGGCCACGCCAAGTGTGGTTCTCTCTACTTCTGCATCTCTCCCAGGGACCCTCCCTGGACCTGGGAGCTGCGCCAGACCTTCTGTCTCAGGAGGAGGAGACTTTGTGGCACCCAAACCCCAAGTCCCTACACCTCAGAGCTTGGTTACTGAAGGCCTAAGCCTTCATGACTTCAGTCTTTCTCAACCAGTGAAAGATATCCTTCATGCCTCTAGGAAACCCTCCACGAGGCGTTCCTATGCTTTCAAATGGAAACGCTTTTCCATTTGGTGTGCTCAGCAGGGTCTTGACCCTCTAGCACTTCCTTTGAATTCTCTACTAGACTATCTCCTGCATCTTTCTAATGCAGGCCTTAAGACGAATTCAGTAAGAGTCCATTTGAGCGCTATTGCAGCATCCTTAAAACCTCTAAATGGACAACCTGTCTCCTCTCATCCTCTTATTGCAAGGTTCATGAGAGGCCTGACTCTAACTAAGCCTCCCATCCGACCTCCTCCGGTAGCATGGGATTTAAACCTAGTTCAGCTTATGAAGCCACCTTTTGAACCGTTGGTTTCTACCTCCTTGAAATTTCTTTCCTGGAAGGTCCTTTTCCTTATTGCAGTCACTTCGGCTCGCCGCATCAGTGAACTACAGGCCTTAGTGGCTCATCCACCTTATACTAGGTTTCATCATGATAAGGTGGTCTTTAGGACGAATCCCCACTTTATGCCCAAAGTGGTCTCGCCTTTTCATCTTAATCAAGAGGTATATCTACCTGTCTTTTTCCCGGCTCCTCATGCATCCAGTGCAGAGAGGAACCTTCATACTCTAGATTGTAAAAGAGCTCTTGCCTTTTACCTCAACAGGACTCAGCCACATCGAAAGTCTTCCCAACTTTTTGTGGCTTTTGATCCTTCTCATTTGGGACTTCCAGTCTCCAAACGTACACTTTCCAATTGGATTGCTCAGTGTATTTCCTTTGCTTACCAGAGTAAAAACATTTCTCTGGAAGGCCATGTCACAGCTCACAATGTGAGAGCCATGGCCACTTCTAAGGCTCATCTTCACTCTGTATCCATAGATCAGATCTGTCGAGCCGCCACCTGGGCCTCGGTTCATACCTTCACAGCCCATTACTGTTTGGACAAGGACTCCCGCCGGGATGCCTTGTTTGGTCAGGCTATCCTCAAACACCTGTTCCATACTTGAACAACTCCTGCCCACCTTCCCAGAATGGATGCCTGAGATCCATATGGCGAACCCTTGGAAGGGGATCTCCCAGGCATCTTAGCTAGGGAGTCCCCATATGTGAGGACTTATTCCTGCTTGTTCCTGGAGATAGCACAGTTACTTACCTGTAACAGGTGATCTCTGGGAACAGCAGGAATTAGTCCTCACAACCCACCCACCTCCCCTAGGAGTTGTATCTTCTATCTATCTTCCTTTCCTCTCTCTATTGTCTCAGCTATAAACTCGAACTGAGGAGAGCTGGTCAGGAAGGCGGGAAGGCAGCGCGCATGTGCAGTGGGAGGCCCCAAAAGCTTCCTTTCTGGGAAGCTGGGGAGCTTTCCCGCGCGGGCTCCGTCGGTTCCGACGTACCCATATGTGAGGACTAATTCCTGCTGTTCCCAGAGATCACCTGTTACAGGTAAGTAACTGTGCTTTGCCACCTCTCAGAGACGAGATTAGTTCAAATATGACGCAATCAAATGTAATCAGCGTGGAACTGAGTGGATGATACAAGATGATGCAACATTTCGTCATCTGCTCCCAGGGGGAAATCTCAAGACTTGTTGGGCCACCCCTAAATATTATTTGATTGGCTTCAAACTTTGTACACAGTGTTTTCTACCTAAATGGAACCAGAATCAGGCCAGGAAGCAAAGGAATTCAGGAATTCATTTTTATGGACCACCCTACTACTCATGTTATCTACTCCTTCCTGGGTGTCTATTGCAGATTTTGGTATCATCTGCAAAGAGGCAAACCTTACCTGACAGCCCTTCTGCAATATCACTAACAAAGATGTTAAAAAGAATTGGACTAAGGACAGATCCCTGCGGCACACCAGTTGTGGGTCTTATCATGAGCAGAGTTATCTTAATGAAAGGGCTAAGTCTTCTCTATAGCAGCCAGCCTTTGCCTGCATAGTTGCTTTATCTTCATAGAACATCAGTGTGTACAGGATAAATTACTCGCTTCAGTGAAGGGGGGCTCCATTTCATTGCTGGTCTAATTTCCTGGAGTGGATGGTTGACTACTACTATTACTATTTAGCATTTATATAGCGCTACGCACGCAGTGCTGTACAGAAATATAAGCAAAAAGACAGTCCCTGCTCGTCAGAGCTTACAATCTAGTCAAGACAACACAGAACAATAGACAGATCGAAAAAACAATTATGGTGACACGGAGCAATAGTTAATTCGGGATAAAGCAAAGTATGGGGTAAAACAAAGTATGGCAATTACAATTCGGGCAAAGCAAGTATGTAAATGCCATACTTGGTTTTTGTAAATGCCAGTTTTAGACATGACAAAGAACTTGAGTCAGGTTAGGACAACGGGTAGAAGTCAGGATCTGAAAGCAACAGTGAAGAGGTGGGTTTTCAACCTGGACCTGAAAAGGGCCAGGGAGGGTGCCTGGCATATAGACACAGGTAGGTTGTTCCAGGCATACGGAACAACTGGGTGTAGGATGATCAGAAGTGGGGCTTAATTCTTTTGCAGTTATTTGTGCTACCCCAGTAGTTCACTTGATATCTGCAGGCATCCTTTCCGGGGTCTAGAGGCTTGAAATTAGAGGTTCAGTGAATTCATCAGACCAGGGCTTGCTTTTCAGAGGCTAGCATGGTTGGATGCTTTGACTGACTGTTGGGAGAGTTGTCCTGGAAGGGCAGATTCCTCGGAGCTTTGTCGCCATTGCGGAACCTTTGTGGTCCTCTGAGGGGTTCTAGGTGTTCAGAGTGGTGACTTATTTATTTAGACAGTTTTGTATACCATCTTATCCTTCAATCAAAGTGATCACAACACAATTGGGAAATACATTTAACACGAGGGTATATGAGACATGTACACTAATACTTACAGACTTGGCTCTGTGGACCCCTCGTTTGATGATGGAGAGTCATTTTGGGCTGTCGGTTAGAGACCTCAAGGTGGCCACCTAGGTGCTTTCTGGTTCATTTGTCTGTGGCTAGGGTAGGACCAGCTCCAGTCCTGGGGGATTTTTAGTTTCCCAGATCAGAGGAAAAACATTGTCTTCCCTTTTGAGGGTCTGAGTGTGGGTCAGACTTTGAATAAGAATCCTTCTTGCCCAGGTCATAGCTGCTGTCTTAGAGTGTGTGCCTGTCAGTGTTAAGGTTCGTAGAGAGATCTTGTTTCAGTGGAGTGAAACGATGGTCCCTTTGTTTCAAGGCCTAGTGTTGGCCTGATATATGAAGTTGCTATAGTGCTTTGGCCTTAGGCAGTAACATTGGCCGGTTTAGAAATCCGATGTAGGAGATATCTCTCTCTTCTTTCTAGGTGAGGTGTATTTCATGAGAAAGATTTAGGCTTTGTGCTGTCTTACCCACATGGAGTCTTTCTTGGTTCCCTTCTGGAGTTGGTAGTCATCCATTGCAGTTTGGGAGAATTGTTCAAATCCTTTCCTGGTAGCAGAGAGAATGCAGTTGCTTCAGAGGGCTAGTTTGGAGATGCCATGGGCAGTGGTGTAGCTGGAGCCAGTTTTGGAGGTCTCTGGAGCATCTTGGAGTACTTGAACTACAATGTTTCTCGGGAGTATTTTTCCTTGGGGAGCTGTGCAGGGTCCTGCAGCATGAGTCAGCTCCCAAGATATCATTTTCTGTTGGCTATAGATGGTTGGTTTGTTCTAACAGTGTTGTCATTTGGTGTCACTATGCTCCAGTTCTTCTTGGAAGGAGTCTGGCTCAGAGTCCTATGTCCATGTCTCGGGGATACAACTAACCTCTTCCTCACCTTTTTTGCATCTGAGGAACATTGGGAGTCTCTGGCAGGGAGAATGTCGTGCCTTTGAGTCACAGGTTTTGCAAAGCCTGGCTTTTTTATTTCCCTCCCATCATTAGGTAGTACTTTCTTACATCCCATGCATCTGGACTGGATTGGAGGGCCAATGGGGAAGGTGAAATTAAAACTTACCTGCTAATTTTCTTTCCTTGAGTCCCTCCAGTCCAGTCCACCCTAAATGCTTCTTCTTCGTGCTCAGTCGGGAGTGAGTGCATGTGCCTGACATTTGGAGGGAGCAAGAGCGAGTGCATGTGACGCTGGGCCATGATTGCTATGTTATGGCTTGTTTAGTTCAGTGTGATATAAATGGGGATATAGATGGTGGTTTATATCCTTTATTCTGGATTAGTTTCTGATTGAGGGTAGTTCTTCAGTAAGTATAGCTTATGGTATTGGGAATGTAAGTATGACTAATAATTGCCTCTGGAGTCTGCTTTTTTACAGAAATTCTGGTCAGAAGAGGGCCGCATAAGAGCTTTATACCATGACTTCATCAAACCAGCGTTCTGCTGATTAGGTAAGCACAACCCACGATTCTGGACTGGACTGGAGGAACTCGAGGAAAGAAAATTAGCAGGTAAGGTCTAATTTCACCTTTCTGGGGCATGAAATCCCAGGTGCCAGGGTGCAATTTCTAGGTGCCATGTCTACCTGGCACCCAGGATTTGTCGAGCCCTGCCTTAAATATCCCTTGGAGCACAGTCTGGATGATGATTAAGAAGTGGAAGGTTTATGACACTACCAGAATTTTGACGATCAGACTGTCCCTCAGACTGGATGGCGAAACATAGAGACTGATCAAGGAGGCAGCCAAGAGGACCAATGGCAATTTTATGAGAGGTACAGGCTCAGATGGCCAAGATTAATCAGAATGTGTGTGTGATGGTAATATCCAAAGCAATCCTCAAATATGGGCTGTATGTGATGGTGGTGAAAAAGGAGGCTGTTACTTAGAGGCACATTTCTCAATGGGATGTCCAACTGCAATTTGGGTCGTCAAAGCCAGAACATCTGAAAAAAAAACCAGGCACGTGCAAGTTCAGGCACTATTTCGGAAATGTGGATGTACCCAATATACATGTGTATCAAACATCTATATAGACATCCCCAGGATAGCCTTTCAGAACCAAGATGTCTAATAGCATAATGGTTAGAATAGGGGCTTAAGAATAGAGTGGTCAGTGTTCATATCCCTGCATGGGCCTTTGTCATCTAAGGCTACTCTCGTAGTTCTCTATACTCTGGATGTTTTCAGGTGAAAACAAGCACTTTCCTGATGCCTGTTTGTGCCTGGAGCAGATATAAACATTGACATGCCTGCAAATGTGTTTCTGAGATCAAAAGGGGACATGTAAGTACACTGACATGCTTCTGCCTCACTCCTGTGCCTACTTGGATGTCCCTGCACAGGAGACGCCTGGGAACATCATTGTGGCTATGGAGATGTATCCATGATTTTGATGTCCACATGCATGTCTTCAGATGTCTAAATCATGATTAAACCTTTTAAAATGACCCTCACAGTTTACTTTATATCCCATTTGAAGTATGTAGAGGGACATTCAGCAGATGCACAAAAGGTTTTGTAGCCTGATAAAATTAAAATAGAACATATTGGTCTGAATGCAAAGTGTGATATGTTTGGTGCAATTTCAACATAGTAGATCACCTTAGAGCAAGAGTAGGGATCTCCAACTCCAGACCTGAAGGGTCGCAAACCAGTCAGATTTTTAGGATATCCCTAATGAATATGCATGTGATGAATTTGAATACAATAGGGGCAGTGCATGCAAATATCTCTCATGCATATTCTTTAAGGACATCCTGAAAACCTGATTAGTTTGCGACCCTCCAGGACTGGAGTTGGAGACCCCTGCCTTAGAGAATACCATCCCTATTGTAAAGCATGGTGGTAGCAACATCATGTTATGGGATGTTTCTCGTTGGCAAAAACTGTTATACTAGAGGGGACAATGAATGGAGAAAATGGCAGAAAAATCATGTGGAAATCATGCTGCTCTCTGTAAGAAAGCAGAAACTGGGCTGTGAATTCATCTTCCAGCATGTTAATGCATGCAATCAAAGCTACAGTGGCTGCTTTAACTACTTATGGAGCCTGGACAAACTTTTGTACATGGGGCCCCCTTTTTTCCATATTGCTCCTCCAGCATGCAAAAGAGAAACATTTCAAACTATGATGCCACATTAGCAACAGCAACCCAAACACTCCCCATTACCAGGCACACTATGGAGAAATACAACATCTACAGAAGACATTCAGAACCTATCTAGCAAACTCGCCACACCAAAACGACTCTAACTACCAGGACTCAAACAGCAGCCTGAGCTATGAAGCATATTATAACAGATCCTACCACACAAATACACCCCCTAATGGAAAACAAACCAACCTGGACTGTTAAACATCCCTATGTAGGACCAATACACCAGGTGGACTCCTTTACCTTGAACACACAAGCCAAATATGGAAGATTATCATCTAATATAGAATAAGGGACCACAAATTAAAAATAGAAATATACAGACAACTGACATGGAACTCCAAGAAGCCAGGCTATGAGCCTTGGAAGACTGGAAAAAGAGAAACAGAAATATATTTCTTCTTTTTTACAAAATGAAAAAAACAGAAAAGATGCACATATTTCCCAAACCTGACATAATCCAATCCCTAAAAGCTTAAAATACGTTTATTTTCTACTTTTGTTGCCTGGGCATTTTATTTTTCTGACTGGATTCAACTCACTCTTTCCCTTCCATTTTCCTTGTGCTGGTCTTTGTCTAGGATTTCGTTTTTCATTTCTTCTTTCTTCTGCTTCCTACATCTGTCTGACATTGATTTCTCCTTTCACATTTTTCTCTAATTCTTCTTCTTTGCATTTCCACCAACAGCCTTATTCTCCTCTTTTCTTATTCTGTAGTCCTCCATGTTCCTCTTTTTATCTCACCTATCTATGGGCTTTCCATCTTCCACTCTCACCTCTTCCCCCAGCTCTCATCTATCTTCATTCAAGTCTCATTCTCTCACCAGCAGCAGCTACTTACCTGTCTCTCAACCCCTCTTGGAATCCAACTTCTTTTTGTCTCTCTTGTCCCCTACCCAAATTCCCAGTTTCTTTTTCACCCCCTTCATAGATCTGCCCTTTTCATCTGTCTCTTACCCTTTCTACATTCCTCTCTTTACACCATCTCTCAACCTTTTTCAAGGTCCTCCAGATCCTTCAACCATCTCTCACCCCATTCATCCAGAATACTCTTCCTCCCTTCTCAACTCCTCACCTTCCCTCCTCACCCTCCTGCCATACACATTTCTCCCTTCCACCCATTGTTCTTCTAGACCAGTGGTTCTTAACCTGGGTTCGATCGAACCCTAGAGGTTCGGTGAGTCAGTCTCAGGGGTTCGGCGGAGGTCAAGACACAAGACACGCACCCGACTCATATGGGATTCGTGATGACACGCCCCGCTTGGCCATCATTGGCTGCAGGTGATCACGCTACATTGCTTGACCAATCTGTGCTGCAGGGAATTTGGTGCACTCAGTAGTCGACTTGTGACTGTCGTGATGGTATGTCGTGTGATTTCTTTCTTAATATTTTAATCCATACTAACTATGTCAAGCAAAAAAAGAACGTGGTCAGACGAATATGTACAACATGGATTCGCATATATAACAGAACGTGATGGGAGTCAGCGTCCTATCTGCATGATTTGCAATGCCAAGTTAAGCAATTCTAGTCTAGTACCGGCAAAACTAAAGGAACACTTCCTTAACTTGCATGGAGATGGGGAATACAAGAACACAACGCTTGCTGAATTCAAGGTGAAGAGAGCCAGATTCGATGAAAAGGCTACTCTGCCTGCTCTCGGCTTTGTACCCATCAACAAACCGATCCGCACAGCATCGTACGAAGTTGCTTACCTGATCGCAAAGCAGGGCAAACCACACACCATTGGTGAAACACTCATAAAACCAGCTGTGTTGAAGATGGCGAATCTAATGCTGGGAAAAGCGGCCTAAGTTAAATTATCCCAAATTCCTCTTTCAAATGACACCATCAGCGACAGAATAGAGGACATGAGCAAAGACATCTTGGCTCAAGTAGTTGCAGATCTGATTTCAAGCCCAGCAAAATTCAGCCTCCAACTCGACGAGACCACAGACGTTTCTAATCTAAGTCAGCTTGCTGTATTTGTGAGCTATGTGAAAGACAACATGATAAAGGAAGATTTTTTATTTTGTAAGCCTCTTACAACAACAACTAAGGCAGCCGATGTGAAGAAACTTGTGGATGACTTCTTCAGAGACAACAATCTTTCATGGTATATGGTTTCTGCAGTTTGTACGGACAGAGCTCCAGTCATGTTGGGAAGAAAGTCTGGTTTTGGTGCGCTAGTGAAAGCCGATGCACCACACATCATTGTTACGCATTGTATTCTGCACAGGCATGCGTTGGCAACAAATACCTTGCCTCCAGAAATGAAAGAAGTATTAAAAATTGTAGTGGAATGTGTGAACTATGTGCGAAATAGTGCACTGAGGCACCGCATGTTCAGTGAGCTGTGTAAAGAAATGGACTCTGAATTCGAGGTACTTCTGTACCATTCTAACATTCGGTGGTTATCCCGGGGACAGGTGCTGAATCGTGTTTTTGCCATGCGTGTGGAATTAGCCCTGTTTTTGCAAGAGCACCAACATCGTCATGCAGATTGCTTCAAAAATTCTAAGTTCAATCTCATTTTAGCGTACATGGCTGATATATTCGCATCTCTCAATCATCTCAATCAGCAGATACAGGGTGGTGGAGTCAACATCATCGAAGCGGAAGAAAACCTGAAGGCTTTTCAAAAAAAGCTACCGTTATGGAAACGACGAACAGAGAACGATAACTTCGCAAACTTTCCCCTGCTGGACGACTGTGTAAGTAAGATCGAAGATGTGTCTGGAATTGGAGACATTTCTGTACCCACGGAACTGAAGCAAACAATTGCCACGCACTTAAATGAGCTTGCAAAGTCTCTCGACGGATACTTCCCTACAAGAGAGTCATATCCAGCATGGGTGAGACAACCGTTCACGTTTGGTGTTGAGACAGCAGATGTCAATGATGAATACCTCGACGAAATCATTGAAATTCAGCAGAGCCAGGTTCAACAGCAACTCTTCAGAACAACGCTCTCAACGTTTTGTTGTCGACAAATGGTAACGTATCCTGTTATTGCTAGGAAAGCCCTGGAAATTTTTATACCATTTGTTACAACATATCTTTGCGAGCAATCCTTTTCGAGGATGCTGGACATAAAAACGAAGAAAAGGAACAGACTTTGCTGTGAAAATGACATGAGAGTGGCACTTGCCAAGGTGAAGCCACACATTTCTGAACTGGTCTCTCAAAGGCAACAGCAGAAGTCACACTGATTTGCAGTAAATATTCATTATTATTGTAGCGGTGTAGCCTGATGGAAATTAGGTGATGGGTGTGTGTTAAAATGTTAAAAATAATAAATAGCATAAATACAATAAGTTCATTATTGGAATACATAAGGTTAAAAATTTAAAACCATTTCAGTGTGGTAGCATTAAAAAAAGGTCATGTCTTTGTGAAAAGTTATGTATGTAATTTGTTGTGAGTTCATGTATTGTATTGGTTTTGAACACAGTGATGTTAATGCACGATTCATTTTGTGAACCAATAAAACATATATACCTATGTCCTGAATTTGAAAAAAAATCATATTTTATTTTTCAATAAAGAAGGGTTCGGTGAATGTGCATATGAAACTGGTGGGGTTCAGTACCTCCAACAAGGTTAAGAACCACTGTTCTA
Organism: Ichthyophis bannanicus; assembly: GCA_033557465.1. Taxonomy (NCBI): domain Eukaryota; kingdom Metazoa; phylum Chordata; class Amphibia; order Gymnophiona; family Ichthyophiidae; genus Ichthyophis; species Ichthyophis bannanicus. The sequence continues at coordinate 650,575,613 of CM066032.1, forward strand.
GACAATCTTTCCCCTTCTCATGTCCTCCCCTTCCTCCACTCTTCCCCTTCTTGCCCTCTCCCTCTTGGCACAATAACCCCTTCTCACCTTTTTCCTTTTTTCCTTCCCCTGCACTGTTTCCCCCTTTTGACATCAATACTTACCCTCCCATCTGAACTCCTTCTCACCCCTATCTCCACTCTCCTCCTCCAATCAGAGCCTCTGTGCACCCCTGATTCCTTTTCTCTATCTCCACTCTTATCCCTTCTTACCCTCTTCCTCTCTTTCTCTCTGTACTCTCACTCTCTTTTCACGCCCTCCTGCCCTTCGCTCCAAGTCCTTTCTCATTTTCTCCCTCCACTCTAGTCGTTTTGACCACTTTTCCTCCTTACAGATTGTCAGTCTGCTCCAGTTGCAAATCCCGATCAGGCAAACAGCAGATGGGTCAAATTGCTTGGCATGCCCTGCTGCCACAGAGCCAGTCTCGCAGGGTAAGCCATGAAATTTCGCACAGCATCATGAGATTAGCTCCATAGCAGCAGAGGACGATGTGCAATTAAGTGCAACTTCCACTACAGGCAGTAGAGTCAGTGGCAATCATTGTACTGCACCAGGTGGAATGGGATTGAATCAGGCCAAGCAGGGGTTTTGGGTTACTTTAGACTTGTTCCGATGGATCATCCTGCATTTTTGAAGGGCCCCCTGGTCAGCTCATTGCAGCAACAGAGCCGCATATACTTATGGGCCCCGTATTAGGCAGGGCCCAGGGCAGCTGCCCCTTTTGCCCATAGGTAAATGTGGCTCTGAGTGGAGTGGCTACGAAACATAAAGGTTAATATCCTTCAGTAACCTAATCAAATACCAGATTTCAATTCAGTCAGAAATCTGCATCACGACTTGAACATTGCTGTTCATCAGCACTCACCAAGGAACTTGATAGATCATTCGTCTTTATAAAACTGTTGAAGCTCCAATACTGACAAATTCTAGATGTGCAATGTTGATGGAGACTTTCCCAACATACTTATAGATGTAATTGCTTTCAAAGGTGCTTCCACCAAGTATTGACTTGGAACCCAGTTCCATAATGTGCACGTCTAGCCTGCGGACACGTCTAAAACAAAAATGGTCCCCCTTTGAACCTAATTCCTCATCTATGAATCTGGACATGCCCACAGGTCCAGAATCAGGGAGATAGATGTGTCTGGCAGGCATGTGCAAGCTCTATTCAGCGGACATGGGTAAAGGTTTTGGACATCCCGTGCCCACCGTATTCTGAAAAGTTACATGGTTCGGATCCTGTCTGTCCCCGCAATGTACCCACGGACACCATGCCCCTCAGGGAAAAACATGCATCTCTTAAGCTGCTCATCAGAGACAGTAGTTTGCTGATGCATGCTAGATATAAATGCCAATGAGAAATGACAGCTGCTGCAACCTAGACCATATACCAGTCCCCCTCATGCCCTGAAAAGTGCTAGGTAAGCCCTGCACACCCCAATATGGTATATCAGAATGTAAATGTGAACATGTATGTCAGGTCATACCTTGCATCAAATGGTACGTGGCATTAGGAACCAGTCCCAGTGATTCCTGCCCTGGTAGTCTCTACAAGCATGCCTGAAACTGCTGGGGATGGACCCCCACCAAGTGCACAAAACCCTGAAGTAACATTGCAGGTCCCCAATGAATGCATAATATTGCTGAGCAACAAATGTATGCCCTTGTTGTGCCTGTTGCCCATAAGTGCACTTATTCTGCTACTCTGCACTACCATTCCCTTCTTATCTCTCCTTATGCCCTTCCCCGTGAACACGACTCTTCTGTCAGATTGCTTCTATCTGTGCTTTTCTCTTCTACTGCCAAATTCAGATGTCACTCTCTTCACCTTGATGCTCCGTATGCCTGGAACAAAGTACCTGAGTCTGTATGTCAGGCTTCATCCCTGGCCCTTCTCAAATCCAGGCTGGGCGCTCACCTCATCGTTGCCGCTGTTGGATCTGATCTGCCTAAACTCCCTTGTGTTTCCTGACCATTCCCCTTGGATGTATACTATCTACAGCTGCTGTGTTGTCTGTCTTGACTAGATTGTAAACTCTGCTGAGCAGGACCATCTTTTACGTGTGTCTGTGCAGCGCTGTGTATGCCTTGTTGCGTAGTAGTTGTAGTAGGGCCTTCTGGCTTTGGCATCTGAGGCCCATCTTTATGGATACTGGCATTTCTCACAGCAGCTGCACCTGTCTCATCGTGGAGTATATTGGTCTGTATACATCCACTACCTGTGGGGCAATTTTGTCTGCCTTCCCACAGCCATCTCCCCTGGTCAGGGCTGTGTGAGCATGGGAAGGGGGATCCCTGTGCCATCATACTAAGTAGCCAGACTCCAGATATATCACCACTCTTGCAGCCCTCATCGGTTCTGGCCTGGGTAGAGATATAGGCCACATGGGACAATCCGGGAATGTCCCCTCTGAATTGCAGATCCTCCCCATGCACCCGCTTAAATCACACACACACAACTTTTCTGTCACAAAAACATGATTCTGCCAAAATGATGCCCTGAACCTATACATGACAGCTATGACATAATATAATTGCATGGGGTACCAGGACTACAACTGTGATTGCCGTTTCTCACCCAAAAAGGAATCCTTTCCCTGCTCATGGCCATATTATCTCTGCATGAGCAGTCCTATTTTTCTGAACATGGGGATTGTTATGGTCCCATAGATTGGCTTATTTAGCACAAACAGCTCATTAGTGCATATCCTGAATAACCACTATTGCTCTTCTTACTGTTTCTGTAAGGGTGTTTATTAATGTGTCTATACCTTACAACATTCTCTCACCTCTGCTCCCTGTACCTTAAGATTGCATCTTGTGTTTTTCCAGATTGCAGTCACACCAGTTCATGACATACTTGTCACAACCATTCCTCAGTATGGGCCGCATTCCAGAGAAGAGCAGAATCTTTTCTAAGTCCTATTGTAGCCTTATACCACGTTTCAGCAGGAATAATGTGGATGTTTCCGGGAAACACTTCATACATTTTCTACATCTCCGTGGCTGACCACGCCCTGTTCCACCCTCTCCCACCCACACCCTAAGATCCCCATGCTAGCGCCGTGGACATGCATGTCAGCAGTGTTTTGGAATATGGTCTGGGATGTTTTTTGGCATATAAACATCCCCACCACGCACACAAACCCCTTTTTTGTGTCCTGGAATTGCCCACTTAGGGTTTGAGATTTGCCCAGTTGTTGCATTTCAGTATTATATTTTTGGGTATATGCTTTGTCCCACAATAAAACATTTTTCCCTTGAAAGCTGTGGAATATGGTGTGTTGAGTGGAAAACAATTAATCATTCAAATGCATGTAAGCCTGATGTACTCACAACAAAATGTGAAACATGTTCAAGAGGGTGTCGATTTTCTATAGCCCTGTATAACGTACCCAAAGCATACGCTGTTCGCTACATTTCTTGCCTGTGTGTCAAAAAGATTTAATCCCTTCTCTTTTATCTGATATTGAGTTTCTGTTTAAAAACGTATGATTTGTTGCTAGGATTATATTCATATAATTTGCTATTAAGTTTGTGGCATCTGTTTACACATTAGGGCTGCCATCGCACTGTAAACACAAATGGAAATATTTATCTGTAAACATCATGATGCAAGGCACAGGTTAAACATACATTTGTTTTTCTTTATGCTATCATGAAATGTCAAGCGCTCATGTAGCTCAGGTTAAGATATGCGCGAAGACAGAGTCCTTCATGTTTCTAACAATGGAAGCTTTACGTGGATGATCACTAGGAATTTCTCATCCCTGTCAGTTCTCTTCATGCTTCAGTCTTCATTCATAATGTGCTTGGAGACTAACCAGGAAAATGGCATCAGATATTTCAGCCTGCTTTCAGTGTCTGAATGTCAGTTTAGACAGATAATGCTAGGGTGAGTATGTAGTACGCTTGTGCTGTCGCTGCTGATATGCATAGCATCCTACAACTGGTGCTGGGTGTTGGTGCAGTGAAATGAAGTCCTTTTATATTGTTATGTCAGTGATCCCCTCTGTCACGCATAATAGAGATCCATCAATCCTAAGGGCAGAAAAGCTTGCACTTTCTTTTTTCTTATAAAATATTTCTCCATTTCCAGTTTCTAAATTAACAATTTTCTAGTTAAAGTATGATTTAGAGAGAACATTCAATCTGTTTCTTTGCAATTTTAATTATAATTTTTTTTCCAAGATTTGCTATTTACTGTATTGCATAAAATATAATGTTTGGTTTCTTTATGAATTTCAGACAGTTAGCTTTATTCTCTATGAAATTAATATTTACTCTTTTGTCTATCTATAAATTTTGAAATATTTGTCTTATCACTGAAGTGCGCATGGTAATATACACTTCAACAAAAAATATAACTTCAATGAAAAAAACTAATATGCAACATCTTGCCACTCAGTGGTATTAGTAGTCAAATGGTGAACTGTGACTTGCTAATTGATCCTGGGAGAACACAAATAATTTTCCTTCAAAAATATAAACTTTAGGTCATCAAAGTTTAGCATCATTAAGTGCGTCTTTCCCTAGCGATAGAGCCCTATGTATGTTTTTTCTGTTTATTCAAATGCATCGGTTTGTTGGCACATACAAATAGTTTCTCACCCCACCCCCAGCTTCTTATGTGCACAAACACACACAATCTCTCACCCAGTACCTTCCCTCTCATGCACACAAAGATATATATAATCTCTCATCCCATTTATCCATGCACGCGCACACAGTCATTTGCCCCACCCTAACCTATCACACATGCATGCACACACACATACACACACACAGTCTCTCACACCATCGCCATCCTCTTATGCACTTAGATATGCACACAAAGGTCCACAGTCCACTTCCAACATATCACTATTACTACTACTACCTATCATTTGTATAGCACTACAAGGCATATGCAGCACTGTGCATATAGATGTAAGACACAGTCCCTGCTCTTCAGAGCTTACAATATAATCGCATCCCCTATTCCCACACCATATACATGCATGCACGCACACGTACAGTTGTGGTCAACATTACTGGCAACCTTGCAGTTCAGCCCCTTAATGTCCAATATCACCTAAAAAAAAAGTGGCCAGTGAAACGACTTTGGATTATATATGCATATATATTTGACGCATAAAAGAATCAAATAAAACCAATTAAAAAAGGAAATAGTAGGAAATAGTTTAAAAACTGGGAAATTACCAGGATATGATTATAAACATTTCAAATCAATTTGAACAGGAAAAACTACATTTCCACTGTAGTAAATTGAGATGCACCTGGTATCAGTTGTTAGTACTCACATGATTCGAATCAACTAATGAATGATGGATCTAATGTTTAAAATGGCCACATTCACTCCCTGTTCCATTTTCACAGTGGCAAGGACAAGACAACTCACCAAATATCAAACTTCAAAGGGGGGTACAAGGCCATCTCCAAAGACCTTAGGATTCCTGTGTCTACAGTTTGCAATGTTATTAAGATGTTTTCTGCTCATGGAACTGTCAAGAACCTCCCAGGACGTGGTGGAAAGAGGAAAATTAATCCAAGAAGTCTTCGAAGGTTAGTTTAAACTATTGGAAAAACACCACATACAACATCTAAAGAGCTTAAGGCTGACCTGGAGCAATCTGGAGTGGTGGTTTTAACCCACACCAAACTCCGCACACTAAACAAAGAAGGACTTCATGGGCAAAGGCCAAGGAGGACCCCACTGCTCAAAGATAAACATAAAAAGGCATGCCTGATCTTTGCCCAAACTCAGCTTGAGAAACCACAATCCTTCTGAGAAAATGTTGTGGTTAGATGAAACCAAACTTGAGCTGTTTGGCAATTGAGACCAGCAAGCTCATAAGGAAAAATCCCCCACCCTTCCTACAGTTAAATATGGTGGAGGTTCCATAATGTTGTGAGGCTGTTTTGCTGCCTCAAGAACTGGAGGCCTGGAACGTACTAAAGGAATCATGAAGTCAGAGGACAACCATGGTATTTTGGAGTGAAATGTGCTGCCTAGTGTCAGAAAACTAAGCCTGAGTTCTCCAGCAGGACAATGACCCCAAACAAAAGAATGGTTATAAAGTTAAAAATGGACTGTTTTAAATTGGCTAGCAATGAATCATAATCTCAATCGAATTGAGAACCTTTGGAAAGAGCTGAAATCTGCCATTAGTAAAAGGAATTCTGGAAACATTCATGAGCTGGAACAAATCAAAAACTACCAGCAGGCAGATGTACAAAACTTACAGTTGGCTACAAGAAATGTTTGGAGGCAACCAAATATTAGTTAAGGGTGCCATTAATCCTGTCCAGGTCATATTTTTTTTTCTCAGAAATTACTATGTCTAAATTGCAGAGGTCTTTTTTTTGTTGTATACCTTTGAACATACTATTAAAATATAATGACATACAGTTGGAATATTTCCAGTTATTTCTCAATATATTGTATGCAGCATACCTAAAATGCAAGGGTTCCAATAATGTTGTCCACAACTGTAACATCCTATGACCACACCACAGACATGCACCCTACCCCTACATCGCAGATGTGCGCACCTGCATACACACACCCTAACCCCACACCACATATATGCATGTACATGCATGCGCGCAGTGACATGTGCCACCCTTGTATCACAGTGTGCTACTACATGTATATCCATACGCTTTTTCAGGATGGACACAAATATATACATGAGTTGCCTAATACAGGCCCAGATCCACTGCTGCTGTAATAGGATCAGGGCCAGTCTGTCTATTGAGCGTGAATGTTTGTTCACACAGGGCCCTGCGTGAACTTCATTCCACAGGGTTTGCAGGGCTGGCTTCACAGGGAGCCAGGGACACCAGAGACCCTAGCTCGCCTCTGCACATTGCTGAAGAGCAGCATGCTCCTTCACTCATGCTGTGTTCATGTGAAGCCCGCTGAGTGCCGGGAAACAGGAAATGACCTTTAACCTTTTCCAGAACTCTGCGGGCTTCACGAGAACACAGCGCGCGTTAAGGAGCAAGCTGCTCTTCACTCCAGCACTGTGCAGAGGTGAGCCAGGGCCTCTGGCATCCTTGGCTCCCTTGTAAGCCACTCAGACAGGCATGGGGCTCTTCGGGATGGGAGTGGGGGCTAGGATAGGACTAGAAGAGGGCTGAAGGGGGGGCTTGGACTGGAAATAAGCCAATGGGGGGGCTAGGATAGGACTGGAAATGACTGATGGGAGGCTAGGAATGGAAATGGGCTGATGTGGGGGCAGGATAGAACTGGAAATGGGCTGATGCGCGGCTTGGACTGGAAATGGGCTGATGGGGAGCTGGGATAGGGCTGGAAATGGCTGATGGGGGTAGGTATGGAAATGGACTGATGGGAGGCTGGGATAAGACTGGAAATGGCTGGGGGGGGCTTGGATTGGAAATGGGCTGATGGGGGGCTAGGATAGGACTGGAAATGGTTGATGGTGGAGCTAGGAATGGAAATGGGCTGATGCGGGGGGATGGGAGAATGGGACTAGAAGGAAGCAGATGCTGGGTGGGGCTGGAACTAGAAGTGAGCTGATGTTGGGGGAGGACTGGAAGGGGATGGGACTGGGGGAGTGAGGCTGTAGAGGGGGAAATATATTTTGTGTGGGAGAGAAGAAAAATCTACGATTGGCAGGGTAATGGGAGAGTAAGTGGGGATTGAGGATGGAGGGGTGAAATTTGAGTAGATGAAAAAGAAATAAAGTAAGAAAGTGGATGAAAAAGCAAAAGGGGAAGATCAGTAGGTTAAAGCAGATGTAGAGAGAGAATGGAAAAAAACATGAAGAAAGAAGAAAGGACAAATGGACAGCAGACAATGGAGAGTTAGCAGAAGACACGAAGAAACCAGAAGAAAGTGACTGGAGCAATTGCAACTGAAAAATAAAATGTCCAAACAACAAAAGGTAGAAGAATACTTTTTTATTTTGAATTTATTAACTGGAAGATGGAAGCTCTGGGAAATGTGCGTACAAGAGGAAATTAATTTATAGTTTTATTTCTCCAGTGTTATTGGGAACCCCAAGTTTGGCTTTTGGGGTTCCCAGTTTAATTATTATCTTTCTATTTCTAAATTGTGATCCTTTGTTCTTTGTTTGGTGACGGTTTATGTTCTGCATGTGTAACCGAGCTGAGGTATTCTGTTCTTGTAGTTTCTGTTTGATAGTGCCACTTGTTCTCTTTCCCCAGTAGGAGATTCTATGGTATTCTCTGAGATGTATTGGTTTAATATTTGCAGTGTTGCCTTTTTGATAGGTAGGGTTTGGTGCTTTGTGAGTCCTGGTAGTGCTGTTATGATACAGCGGGTTTGCTATGGGTTCTAAATGGGCAGGGTTTGTAGTCCTTCCTAATGTGCCAGGCAGTTGGCACTGGAGTACAGTAATGTAGAAGTATAGTAGTCTTTCTTTACCCAGACATTCATTAAAAGGCATGTTTACTAAAAGTTAGTGCACGTTAACATTATGAAATTATTTATGCAAATGAGGCCCCGCACCCCCTTTGGGCTGCCTCTGAATAGGATACGCTTTAACATATCTTTGCGCTCAGTCCCTTCACAGACATGAGTTTGTAAATGGAGGAAAAGGAAATGTGCCATTGTGATGCATTATAAATATGCATATTTCTTACTGTACTTGTGCTAACTTTTGATGTGACAAGGTGTACTGTTGATTTGGGTGCTTTTCTTGTTTAAAGAAATGGACAGAGTTAGTAGAAAGCTAGTTTTGGTTGTTCGGTTATTTCTGTTTTTTGTAAATTAATATTAATGAAACAAATACTACTGTTCCTCTTCCCCTCCCCCACAGAGGTGTATTTTCTTTCAAGTTGTGGCTGTTTGTTAAAGCAAAAGATTTGGCTGTTGATACGTGTGAGCCACTAGTGGGTTATCAGGTTATAGCCATACCAGTATGGGTAGCTATTTAAATTAGGCTGTGATAGTATTAAACTAGTAGCTGGGTTTGCTGAGAGGCTAAAGTGCAATATTATGAGAGCTCCAAGTGAAAATGTAGTTGCTCACATAACAGGGTATCTCTGTCAGGCTACATGGGAAACTTTGGAAACTGGATGCTCGGAATAGTGGCTATGCTGATTATGGATAGCTGTTTAAATTTTGTGGGCAGACATACGATGGGAGGTGTTCTGGATGTGAACGACATGCTGGATCTTGTGTGGTTATCCACCTAAGATGATGTAGAGTAAATGAAGGTTGACATAAATTGTCTTGAGGAACAAACTCCTATAAGCAGTCATACTAAGGTGGCAGCTAAGATACGAGGTATATCCTTGTAGGGTAGACAGGAATAACTAGGCAGACCAGATGAGGCAGTTGATCCATTTCTGCTGCCGTCTACCATGCTACCCTATATTACAAAGGAAGTGACTAAAAAGTTTTTATTTAATGAAGGTTAGAGCATCATTTAGGTTGTAACCATCTCATAGAGTCTGATTCAGTTCTTTACCTTATTCTTACTCTCTAGAACTATCTATACAGCAGAATAACGAGGACTTTCTGATGATCAGCGTGCTTTTGTGACAGTCACTAAATTTAGCAATTATGGTTTGTGACTTTATCATTGTTATTGTTTTCCCCCTCCTTATCTCGGGCTGTGCTTTATAAGGGGTTTGAGGCTATGAGATGATGTGTTGTTAGTACTGTCATTTTTATCCCTCCCTAAACCCATCATCTATCCTCTCACCCTTTTCATTTATAATTGTTTTGAGCAATATCACTTGTTTTGCACTGATCTGATGAAAGTGGCATCTCTCAAAAGCTAGTTAACATGGATTGTTTTTGAATGCAGTACTAAGGTCAGCAGATGTTAGTGCCAGTATAGGTCACCTTTGTGAAGACAGATCTTTAATCTACTGTAGATAATGAAATCTTTCAGAATCTGGCAAATTATATCTTTCATCTGCTCAGATTATTCAGGCTGGCGATTTCAGTTCAGATGTTTTTAAGTGAAAAGTCAATTGTATGCATGATAATTCATAAATATAAACACATACAAGTGATTTGGGTATACTTAACATTTTTAGACACCCAATGAAACCAAATGAGTGCTCATGAATGCACATCCTTAGAAAATATAATTATCTAGAATGGGCGAACCTGGCAGATCGGTTTATTCTTGCAAATCTTAAAATCTGAAATAGAAAATATCCTGTTTAGAAACAAGTACAATATTCCTTGGAATAGTTAGTTCTAAAACATATAAATCCTAGGTTTACTTAACTCCTTTGAGGATGTGCTGTGGGACAGTTACAAACAAAGCCTAAACCCAATGCAAAATAATGTTAGGGGACCACAACAGGCACACACACCCGCAGAAAACCAGCACACCAACGAGAGCAGGGCAAAGAAAATGTCCACCTGTGGCAACAGTTTCTGCCCACCTGGCGGCACAGCTGCAGCCTATAGGGAATGAGACTCGGGGGGGGGGGGGGGCTTGCCTCTGTGCCTGTCCAGTCCACTCACTCAGCTGGTGACACAGGCAGGACTCTGCGATAGAAATGCATGCATGTTGCTCTTGACCCATGTGCATTTGCAGACTGCATGCCAGGGGACCCTTTCGTCCTTGCAGTGTATGCACATACAGGGAGGTATGTATCAGGCACTCCACACCAGCATGTATCAGGCATCTCAACACCGTCTACTGATCAGTGGCAAAGGCATCCAGCAGTGCATCACCTATGACCTCCAGATGGGATTCCAAATGTATCTGTGAGCCTCTTTGGGACATGGGGACACAGACCTCTGAATGGCGCATGCTTACTTCCAGCTGCTGAAATGTGCCACAGGATGTGATGTTGGTCTCTGCATGCCTCGCTACTATATGGGAAGGCAGTGCATAGAGGTGAATGTTGGGATAGGGGTGTGGGGAAAAGTGCCATACATCTTTGGCATGTTCCCTTTGTAGGTGACATTGCTGGCCAAAGCCTATTGTCACATGACCAGAACCTATGCAGGCCTATCCAGTGTCTGCATGGGTTACAGCAGAGGGCCTGCATAACAGCCTCACTGGCTCCCTATGGGCACCGAGTGTGGCAGTCACAGGGACAATGTTAGCAGACAAAGAGCCAGGGTATGGTGGGGTATGTGTCGACAGCAACTGTGCCAACATCCAACCCCATATCCATTCTACCATGAATGGGGTGGGGGGGGGGCACTGCGTCTGTCACATGGGAGAATGGATGAGCTGCATTGCCCATTTTTTTGGAGAGTCTATGGCTAGGGACATGACATTCTATGCACATACAGGCATGGAACTAGATGCAATGCACACTGCCAAGAACTATGTAGGGAGACACCGTACATGTGTATGTGACAGACGTAGGCCACTATGGGCCAGCATGCACTCTAAGCCTGTTCCTGGGCTATTTCCCACCATGCCACACACTGCATGAGCTGTCCTCAGGTTCGAGAGATGAGGGTACATAATGAGGAGCAGAGGATTCTGGCTTCAACCTAAGACAGAGCTGTCAGCAGAGGATGTGGACGTGTCAAAGGTTAGGTCAATGGCTGTAGCATCTAAGCATGGGTCTGCCACAGACATGGCCTGGGTGCACACCCCTGTTCATGCTGAGGTGACTCTCACTCTGACCGTTCTGTGATCCTGTCACAGCCATATATGCACTTGGTGCTATGTAGGATTAAGCTGTATGGACTGCTACATTGACGGCGGTCCAGTCACTGGACAGGCTGCTGGGTGTCCATGCTGATTATACAAACCCAATGTGTTTATATGGGCTAGTTGCACAGGCAGCATGTGGTGACACACAGACCGGACAGATAGTATGTACGTGGCTGGTCCTAGATGTTGTTGCCCAACATTCGCTGGATACCTGGGAATGTTCTGGCTCCTTTAACTACCCAGACAATAAGGCTGTCAGCTGCTCTCAGGCTGTTGATAACCTGTTGATAACTATGGTCCAGGCAGGCACCCCTGCTTGGTGTCAGAATCTCCCTTCCCTGCCTAGACAACACTCACTGCATTTGGGTTCCTTGGAAACAGCTGCTGCAACCTTAGGGGCTTGGCATGAGATGTTATGGGGGAGTCCTTGGCCAACAGGGGCAGGGTACATGGCCCAGATGGGTCAACAGGGACAGGTCATAGGGCCCAGATAGAAGAAACCACTCCAGCATGCCGCGTTTGGTCAGGATATCAATTGGACAGCATCACACACTGTAGACAATACTTGTAGCACAGCGCAGCGGACTGTTGCTTGCAACTCTTGTTTGCAGTTGTGGGGTACAGTGCAGGGACGGGTATTCTGACCTCACATGCGGCTTGCAAGGACGGGTATTCTGACCTCACATGCGGCTTGGCCTTTTGACAAAAGAAGTTTTGTGCTGCTGAGTGTCTGTTCTGCAGCTACATAACTATGTGTCCAGTGCAGTGTGTACTGCATGTGTGCCACTGTTGGCAGGCCCTTGATGTGGTTTCACACAGTCTCTGACTCTGCCAGCCACATTGTTTCACATCCTGGGTTTTGGACATTGCTGCCAAGGACATGACATTTCTGATTCTGAATAGTGCTATGCTGAAAGATGTGCTGGTGTAGCCTAATGGTTAGAGCACTGATGCAGCAAACAACAGACCAGGGTTTGAATCCCACTTGTTCTCTTGTTGGCTGTGGGAAACTCACTTCATTATACTGCCAGAATCAGCATTGTCTGCATTGAGGTGGTGGCACATTCATGATCTTTTTTTGATGTGTTATGATGGCACAATGGGTCAGTGTACATGCACATCACACTCATGCCTATCTTGCCTATGCATGACTTTCTGGTCTCTGCTGTAGCCCATTGCAGATGTCTGACACATGCGTTCTCCCTGAAGATGCCTGACACATGTGTTGTCCATGACTGGAATATTTCATCATAACTGTGACTGGACGTCGTGGCCTCTATCACATACATGCAGTATGTGAAGACACATCCCATGCCTGGGATGGCCACCTGTGGAAATCATCACACGTCCTTACTTGTTCCATATGGCCAATATGACAGACACTTGTCCAATTCTTCTGTGCACATGCATCAGGATGATTGTATGTTGTTTGGAGATGCTGCAGCAGCTGTTGTCCCCACATTGCTGGTATTGGGACTTCCCCGTGGCACAGCTACTATTTCTTCATGCACGCTACAACTGCATTGGTGTGGTCACATCAGAAACACTGGGACAGCACGGCTGTACTAGGACTGTAGGATCCAGACCTGGATCTCTGTCTGCTTATCTGAAATGGCTGCCTGGATGTCTCACCGCCATCTGAAACTGAACATGGCCAAAACTGAGCCCCTTGTCTTTCCACCTAAATCCACCTCCCCCCTTCCTCCCTTCTGTATTTCTGTAGATAATACTACACACCTCCCTGTTTCCTCAGCTTGCAACCTTGGGGTCATCTTTGACTGTACTCTCTTTTTCTCTGCACACATCCAACAGATAGCTAAAACCTGTCATTTCTTTCTCTGTAACAATGGCAAAATTTGTCCCTTCCTTTCTACACACACTACTAAGACACTTATCCACATGTTAGTCACTTCCCATCTAGACTATTGCAACCTCCTCCTTGCTGGTCTCCCTCTGAATCATCTCTCTCTCCTTCTATCTGTTCAAAACTCAGCTGCACAGCTAATTTCCACCAGCCTCTAAAGGCTCATATAATCCCCCTGCTCAAGTCGCATCACTGGCTCCCTATCCATTTCTTTATCTAGTTCAAACTTACCTACTGACCTACGATGCACTCATTCTACTGCTTCTCTCTATCTTTCCTTTCTTCTCTCTCCCTACATCCCTTCTCGGGTACTGTACTCTTCTGGCAGACCCCTTCTATCTGTGCCCTTCTCTTCTACTGCCGACTCTATACTTAAATCCTTCCATCTTGCTGCTCCTTATGCCTGGAACAAGCTACCCAAGTATGTCATCAGGCTTCATCTCTAGCCTTTTTCATGTCCAGGCTGAAAACTCACCTCTTCAAGTCTGCTTTTGGATCCTGATCTGCTTGGTCTCTTATGTGTTTCCTTGCCACGCCCCTAGATGTGTCCTTATCCTCAGCTGTTGTGTTGGAGGAGGTGGACTCCCTTGATGTGGGTACCACCTCTGACGAGGAGGAGGAAGAGGATGAAGAAACTCCAGCCCCTAACCCGCAGCTTGAAGACAGGAAGCAGTGACATTGGCCAGCCATATGCGCTCCTAGGCTGGAGAGGGTGTGGCATGCCACTGATATGCCTTATGCTGAAGGGGAGGCGGAGCTCCTAGAGCTGGAAGATATTGAAGACGAGGTTGTGAAGGATGATATGGAGATTGTGGAGGGTAGGGAAATAGAGGAATTGGGGGGGGGGGGGGAGGAGGCAGGTGGACAGGCTGGGGATCCACTGGAGCATCTGGTGACCAGCCAGTCCAGTCTGCCTTCCTATTAGACTAGATGGTCCCTATGAGTACTCTAGGGAATTTGAGGACCTTGAAGTCCTGATACACCTGATGTCCATTTGATGGGAAGTGCCACAGGGCTTTGTTGTGGTGACAGGTTCTTAGAACCTCATGGTAGCTCATCTGGAAATGCAGCGAGCAGAGACATGTACCATGCTACTAGTACTTAATCAGCCGCTGGCATTATCTCTGCTCTAGACAGGGAGAGGGAGCGTGGGGAATAGGCGTCAAAATATGTATTATATGTGTTGACTTTGTTGGCTATATTAGGGAAAACGTGATTGAAGATGTTAGCATTCATATACTACATTACTTTGATCTGTGAAATTAAAGGTCTTAAATTGCATCTGCTAGTTATGGGGGGGGGGGGCGCGTGGGAAGAGGGGAGTGGCACTGGGCTGATGATAGAAGGATGGAGATGTGGTGGGCATGGGAGGTGGGTGGGGAGGTATGGCTAGGAAGGTTTGGAGGAGTGCTGGTGGGTGGGATACTCGCTTGTACATGCATTCATTTTGACTAATAATGCACTTACCTTCACAATAAATATTTGCATATGAGCTCATCTCTTGATATCACCCATGCTCATATTACTACTACTATTACTACTGAGTATTTGTAAAGTGCTACCAGTCGTATGCAGCGCTGCACAGACATGTAAGAGACAGCCCCTGCCCATTAGAGCTTTCAATCCAGTCAAGACAAAACACAAGACAAAAACACTGAAGGTATAAGCAGGGATAAACTAGGGGAAAGAAAGGGGAGAGAAAAGGAGATCAGGTGAGTCAGGATCCAAAAGCAGCAGTGAAGAGGTAAGCTTTCAACTTGGATTTGAAGAGGGTTAGAGAGGGTGCCTCACGTACCGACACACCTCTTCACCATTGCTTTCAGATCCTGACTTCTATCCTTATCTTATGCCTTGCACTGAACTGACCTATGCTCTGTATTATTCTGACTAGATTGTAAGCTCCAATGAGCATGACTCTGACGGGTAGGGACCGTCTTTTGTATGTGGGCTGCCTCTTGTAGGTTAGCTGTACAGCGCTGCATGCGTGGCGCTCTACAAGTGCTAAATAGTAGTAGTAGTAGTTTGTTCCAGGTATAAGATGCAGCAAGGTGAAAGGAGCGAAGTCTGGAGTTAGCAGTAGAAGAGAAGGGCACAGATAGAAGTAGTTTACTAGAAGAGCGGTGTTCCCAAGGGGGGTCGTAAGGAGAGATAAGAGAAGAAAGATATTGAGGAGCCGCAGAGTGAATGCATTTATAGGTCAGCAGGAGAAGTTTGAACTGGATGTGGAAATGGATAAGGAGCCAATGAAGTGATTTGAGAAGAGGAGTAATATGGGCATGACGAGGCTGGCGGAAGACTAGTCACACAGCAGAGTGTTGAACGGATTGAAGGGGAGAGAGATGACTCAAAGAGAGACCAGCCAGGAGTAGGTTACAGTAGTCAAGACGGGAGGTGATTAAGGAGTGGATAAGCATTTTAGTAGTGTGCTCAGAAAAGAAAGGGCGGATTTTGCTAATGTTATAGAGAAAGAAATGGGAGGTCTTAGCTATGCGCTGGATATGTGTGGAGAAAGAGAGAGAGGAATCAAAGACAACCCCCAGATTGCGGGCCGAGGGAACAGGAAGGAGTACAGAGTTATCCACAGAGACTGAGAAAGGAGGAAGGGGAGGGGAGGTTTTAGGGGGAAAGATGAGAAGTTCAGTCTTGGCCACATTCAATTTCAAGCGGCGGTGAGACATCCAGGCAGCAATGTCAGAAAGGCAGGCAGAGATCCGCGTCTGGATTGCTGGAGAGATTTCAGGTGTAGAGAGGTAGATCTGGGAGTCATCGGCATACAGAAGGTACTGAAAGCCATGAGAAGAGATAAGCGCACCAAGGGACTGGGTATAGAGAAAAAAAAGGAGTGGACCCAAGACAGATCCTTGGGGTACACCAACTGGGAGTGGGGTAAGAGAGGAGGAGGAGCCACCAGAACACACACTGAAAGAGCGATGGGAGAGAAAGGAGGAGGACCAGGATAGTACAGAGCCACTAAAAACAAGCGAGGACAGGGTATCAAGGAGAAGGTTGTGGTCAACCTTGTCAAAAGCAGCAGAGAGGTCAAGAAGGATGAGGACAGAGTAAAGGCCCTTGGAATTTGCCAGGAACAAGTCACTGGAGACTTTGGCAAGCGCCGTTTCAGTAGAGTGTAGAGGATGAAAGCCAGACTGTAAGGGATCCAGGAGGGCATGAGAGGAGAGGAAGTCGAGGCAGTGGCAGTGGACCGCACGTTCGAGTAGTTTAGAAATGAAGGGAAGTAGAGAGATCGGTCAATAGTAAGAAGGACAGGTGGGATCAAGTGAGGGTTTCTTGAGGAGAGGTGTGACTACACCATGCTTGAAGTCAGCAGAGACTGTTGCAGTGGAGAGTGATAGATTGAGAAAATGAGAGATGGAAGGGACAACGGTGGAGGAGATGGGGCTTAGGAGATGGGTGGGAATAGGATCAGAGGAGCAGGTGGTGAGTTTGGAGGAAAAAAAGAAGGTGTGCAATTTCCTCTTCAGAGATCACAGGAAACGAAGAGAGGGTAGCAGAGGTGGGGGGGGGGGGGGGGGAGAGTTAGGGGTGGAGAAGGGGAGGAGAGGGGAATTGGAGGATGATCTTGTGGATTTTGTCTTGGAAATAGTCAGCTAGGGTTTGGGCAGAAAGGGAAGGCGGGATTAGAGGCGGAGTCACTTTGAGGAGAGAGCTGAGAGTAGTAAAGAGATGGCGAGGATCAGAAGCAAGGGAGTTAGTCAGATGGACATAGTAGTCTTGTTTGGCAAGAGCTATAGCTGACTTGAAAGAGACAAGCATGAATTTGAAGTGTAGAAAGTCTGCAGGGGAGCGGTATTTGAGCAAAGTACGCTCAGCAGAACGGGCACAGGAACGTAGATAGCGGGTAGTGGGTGAAAGCCAGGGCTGGGGTGTAGAACGTCTCACAGGACATGGGATGGGCGGAACAAGGGCATCCAGAGCCGAGGAGAGTGCAGCATTATAGGAAGTTACTGCCCCGTCAACAGACTTGAATGACATAGTGGAAGAAAGAGATGAAGAAGTAGTGGAAGAGAGAGCTAAGGTATCAATAGCAGGAAGATTTCTAAATAGGTTGGAGGAGACAGGATGAGGCTGAGGCGGCGGGTGATGAAGATTAAAGCTTAAAAGGTGATGGTTGGATAAGGGAAGAACTGAGCTACAGAAGTTCGAGGGTAAGAAACTAGAGAGAAATATCAGGTCAAGGCAGTGGCCATGCTGGTGAGTAGGGGCAGTGGAACAAAGCTGGAGGTCAAACGAGGAGATAAGGGAGAGGAGCTTTAAAGCATAAAGATCAGAGGGGTTATCGACATGAATGTTAAAATCCCCAAGAATAATAGTGGGGGAAGAGGAATCCAGAAAGAAGGAAAGCCAAGAGTCAAAGTCAGTGAAAAAGGTAGAAACAGATTTGTCAGGAGGTCAATAAATAACAGCTACCCGGAGAGGAAGTGGAGTGAAAAGGTGGATGGAGTGGACTTCAAAGGAAAGAAAGGAATGAGACTGAGGCAGCAGGAGGGGTTGGAATTGGCAAGAGGGAGAAAGTAGAAGCCCAACACCACCACCACGGCCAGTGGGATGAGGCGTGTGGGAGAACTGATAGCTCCCATGACAGAGAGCAACAGTAGATGCGGTATCATCTGAGAGGAGTCAGGTCTGAGTTAGAGCAAGAAGATTAGAGATTAGAGATAAAGAGATCATGAGTAAAAGCAAGTTTATTAGAGACAGAGTGTGTGTTCCACAAGGCACACGAGAAAGGGAGAGTGAAAGGGGAAAGGAGAGGGATATGAATAAGATTTGACGTGTTGCGTGAAGATCTCTTCTCAGAGTGAGACAAAAGTCTAGGGTGGCCAGGATTGGGTTGATATTCTCCGGATGAGAGAAGGAGAAGGAGTAGCAGAGTACGGGGTAGAGAGGAGACAGTACGGTGGAAACGAGGGTGAGGTTGCCTTAGAGAGAGAGAGGAGATGGTTGAATGAGAGGGAGAAAGCGATGAAGCTGAAGAGCTGATGATAGGGTAGAGGACAGAATGGAGGGGGAGGTGAGGATGGTAGAGGGGGGTTAAGGAGGGACAGAGTGAAGGTGCTGGTAGGAGGGAAAACAGTTAGGGAGTATGAAGAAGAGGAAGACAATGTGATGTGGAGTCATGGAAGAGGAACAGAGAGGGGCTATGCAGCATATGGTATCTTAGGATAGGATAGGTAGCAACAGATTCTACAGGCTATTCAGCATATGTTAATATAAAAAGCAATGAGGTAGCAATGGATTCTACAGGCTATTCGGCATATGTTAATATACAAGCAATGAGGTAGCAATGGATTTTACAGGCTATTCAGCATATGTTAAAATACAAGCAGTGAGGTAGCAATGGATTCTACAGGCTATTCGGCATATGTTAATATACAAGCAATGAGGTAGCAATGGATTCTACAGGCTATGCAGCGTATGTTAAAATACAAGCAATGAGGTAGCAATGGATTCTACAGGCTATGCAGCATATGTTAAAATACAAGCAATGAGGTAGCAATGGATTCTACAGGCTATGCAGCGTATGTTGATATACAAGCAATGAGGTAGCAATGGATTCTACAGGCTATGCAGCGTATGTTAAAATACAAGCAATGAGGTAGCAATGGATTCTACAGGCTATTCAGCATATGTTAAAATACAAGCAATGAGGTAGCAATGGATTCTACAGGCTATGCAGCATTTGTTAATATACAAGCAATGAGGTAGCAATGGATTCTACAGGCTATTCAGCATTTGTTAATATACAAGCAATGAGGTAGCAATGGATTCTACAGGCTATGCAGCATATGTTAATATACAAGCAATGAGGTAGCAATGGATTCTACAGGCTATGCAGCATATGTTAATATACAAGCAATGAGATAGCAATGGATTCTACAGGCTATGCAGCATATGTTAAAATACAAGCAATGAGGTAGCAATGGATTCTACAGGCTATGCAGCATATGTTAATATACAAGCAATGAGGTAGCAATGGATTCTACAGGCAATGCAGCATTTGTTAATATACAAGCAATGAGGTAGCAATGGATTCTACAGGCTATGCAGCATTTGTTAATATACAAGCAATGAGGTAGCAATGGATTCTACAGACTATGCAGCATATGTTAAAATACAAGCAATGAGGTAACAATAGGATTCTACAGGCTATGCAGCATTTGTTAATATACAAGCAATGAGGTAGCAATGGATTCTACAGGCTATTCAGCATATGTTAAAATACAAGCAATGAGGTAACAATAGGATTCTACAGGCTATGCAGCATTTGTTAATATACAAGCAATGAGGTAGCAATGGATTTTACAGGCTATTCAGCATATGTTAAAATACAAGCAATGAGGTAGCAATGGATTCTACAGGCTATGCAGCGTATGTTAATATACAAGCAATGAGGTAGCAATGGATTTTACAGGCTATTCAGCATTTGTTAATATACAAGCAATGAGGTAGCAATGGATTCTACAGGCTATGCAGCATATGTTAATATACAAGCAATGAGGTAGCAATGGATTCTACAGACTATGCAGCGTATGTTGATATACAAGCAATGAGGTAGCAATGGATTCTACAGGCTATTCAGCATTTGTTAATATACAAGCAATGAGGTAGCAATGGATTCTACAGGCTATTCAGCATATGTTAATATACAAGCAATGAGGTAGCAATGGATTCTACAGGCTATGCAGCATATGTTAAAATACAAGCAGTGAGGTAGCAATGGATTCTACAGGCTATGCAGCGTATGTTAATATACAAGCAATGAGGTAGCAATGGATTCTACAGGCTATGCAGCGTATGTTAATATACAAGCAATGAGGTAGCAATGGAGTCTACAGGCTATGCAGCATATGTTAATATACAAGCAATGAGGTAGCAATGGAGTCTACAGGCTATGCAGCATATGTTAATATACAAGCAATGAGGTAGCAATGGAGTCTACAGGCTATTCAGCATATGTTAATATACAAGCAATGAGGTAGCAATGGAGTCTACAGGCTATGCAGCATATGAGGTAGCAGTGGATTCTACAGGTTATGCAGCATTTGTTCTCGTATAAGCAGTGAGGTAGCAATGGATTCTACAGGCTATGCAGCATTTGTTAATATACAAGCAATGAGGTAGCAATGGAGTCTACAGGCTATGCAGCATATGAGGTAGCAGTGGATTCTACAGGTTATGCAGCATTTGTTCTCGTATAAGTAGTGAGGTAGCAATGGATTCTACAGGCTATGCAGCATATGTTAATATACAAGCAATGAGGTAGCAATGGATTCTACAGGCTATGCAGCATTTGTTCTCGTATAAGCAGTGAGGTGGCAATGAGGTAGCAATGGATCCTTCAGGGTATGCAGTGCAGGTTGTCTTGCAGGTTGTCTTGCTCATCGTGTGCTGCTTACCAGTTTGGGTGGCTTGGTTTGGGACAGCTTGACTTGGGGTGTATAGGTTCAGGTCACGTTGGTAGTTGGAAGGGTTTCTGATGGAGGGTTATCAGGTTAGTTCCACGCCTAAGGGCCATGCCAAAGGGCCCTCTGGTGAGGCCCTCAGGCGCAGGCCTTCCTTGTGATGGTCCTGGTGCGCCCCGATTGGGCCTTGGTGGGGGGAGCGAGAGGGGTAAGCAGCACCCGCTTCCTCCCCCAACGTCCCATCGGCAGCGTGGGGCAGAGGGCTGCTGTTTGCCTAGTGGTTGGGCCAGTGCTGTGCATGGATGCAATCTGCACACTTTTCTACCACCCCATCCACATTTAAAATGTGAAAAGGGCTTCTAAAATAACCACCTAAATGTATTTGTTAAAGTAGCTAAGCTCAATTCAATTCATATATTATTCTTTTTCAGTGATGTGTCAGTTACTTTTCAAGGACTGTTCTCCAGCTTTGCTTCACATAGTTGAGATACTCATTGTTTTCATACAATACTTTAAAAAGGGCTTCTCTGGATTACTCACTGCCTGCAAAACATTAATAACACATGCATATATAAATGAAAAAGTAGGGGGGGGTGTACCTTGCCCAGTCTATTGAAGGAGGAATAAATCATTTGCTTCAAGAAACTTACACAGATATTTTTCCAGCACTGTTGATACTTACTATATTACTCCATACAGCGAGTCTGATTTTATCAACTGTTGTTTACCTATTTATTGCACTTGACATACTGCTTGTCATAGGCAAGAAATTAAGGTAGTTTACAAAATCTACTGAATAAAATATCTGCAAATTTGACACATGGACAGCAACAAACAAAAGAAAGTTAAGAGGATAGGGAAGAGGGTTGCAGTTACAATCCAGAAAAGAAAGGGTGTACATCATAGGAAAGGGAAAAGAAAAAAAAACTAGGTAATCTCTTGTAGAACTTGTGCAATTGGATCCTGAATCCCTATAGAAAAAAAAGGTCCAAACCAGAAGTGATCTAATTGTAGGATTGTTAACCCACCCTTCCAAATAGCAGTCAAGATGCTATATTATTCATATTCAGGTGCAAGTCCCTTCCCCTAGAGAGCTCAAAATCTTAGTGGGTACTTGAGATACACAACAAAATGGTTCTCTAACTACTAGACCACCACATATCCAGCTCCTGTACTCATTTTGCTTTTTTCCTCTTAAGTCTTTCTTTCCCTTACCCGTTTTTCTCCCCACTATCTGCTTTCTACAATATCTCTCCTTTAACCCATATATTGCCCTCTCTTCTTGCCCATCTCTTCCTCGCTTCTTAATGTTTTCATGTCAAAAGTGGGCAGTAAACTACTTTTAAGGCTAAACACAGCATGAGACTGATAGTCGATAAGTACCGTAAGGGAAAGCTGAAAAGAACTTTTTAACTTTATGTATGAGAAATGTTCTTATGACTGAAATAATCTTCCTACATTCTGAAACTGATGAATATGGGATAGTGAGAGTGTATTACATATACAGAATATAAGCTGTGCCATGCTGTGTCAGGCCAGTGATCCATACGGCTGTGGTCAACATTATTGGCGCCTTTGCATTTTAGCTATGTTGTGTACAATATCTTGAGAAATAATGAGGAATATTCTAACTGTATGTCATCATAATATTTTAATATTATGTTCAAAGGTATACAACAAAAACAGATGTCTGTTCAACTTAAATACAGTAATTAGTGGCCTAGTGATTGGGGCAAGTTACCTCAGGCCCGAAGGTCGGGGGTTCAAATCCCACTAGAGGACAGCAACCTTGGGCCGGAAGGACTGGGGTTTCTAGTCCCACAGGTGCTCCTTGTGGTCTTGGGCAAGCCACGTAACCCTCCATTGCCCATGTTCCCCGTAAATAGTTATCTCCAAGTTATAATGCCCTGTTCAATGTAATTTCAGTTTGTTCAATGTAAACCACCTTGATGTCATGAAAGGCGGTATATAAGAAATGTTAAATAAAATAAAATAAATAAATAAATACATTTCTGAGAAAAAAAACCAAAAACAAAATATGACCTGGACAGGATTAATGGCACCCTTCACTAATATTTGGCTGCAGTGATGACAGGCTCCAAATGTTTCTTGTAGCCATCTGTAAGTTTTGTATATCTGTCTGCTGGTAGTTTCACCCACTCTTCAACTGTGATTTGTTCCATCTCATGAATGTTTCTAGCATTCCTTTTACCAATGGCAGATTTCAGCTATTTCCACAGGTTCTTGATTGAACTTAGATCAGGACTCATTGCTGGCCAGTTTAAAACAGTCCATTTGTTCCCTTTTAACCATTCTTTTGTACTTTTGGATGTATGCTTTGGGTCATTGTTCTGCTGGAGGACCCATTACCTTCAACCCAGACCTAGCTTTCTGACGCTAGTAGCATGTTATCTCCAGGAACAAGCAGGAATGAGTCTTCACATATGGGTATCGTCGGTACCAACGGAGCCTGCGCGAGAACGCTCCCCAGCGTCCAGTAAGAAAGCTTTTGGGAGCATCCCACAGCGCCTGCGCGCTGCCTTCCCGCCTTTCCCAACCGCCTCTCTCCAGTTCTTCTTTTCCGCGGAGCCAGCAGGTCGTGTTCCTGTCACCGCAGAAGAAGTTCTTTATTTTTTTCTTTATTTTTCTGTGTCGCGTCTGCCTTCTTCGACGTCAGACCGGTACCGCCGGTCTTTTCTTTTCTTTCTTAAAAAAAACCAAACAAAACCCCCAAACTTTTCCTTCTTCAACTGTGCATTTTCAGTTTGGGCCTTAGGCCTGAACATTTTTCTCCTCATGGAGAAGCCGGCTTCCGGGTTCAAAAAGTGCACAAAATGTGGCGGTACTATTTCTGTCACCGACACCCATGATTGGTGTCTAAAATGTTTGGGTCCTGACCATTCCCTCACGGATTGTGTGTCCTGTACCATGATGTCTAAAAGAGGTCAGCAGAACCTGGCAGCCAAGCTCAGTGCCCTGTTTCCCTCTGATGCAGCCTCGGTGGCATCGACGTCTTCCAGGGCTTCTTCTTCCTCCCATGGATCTCAGGTAACCAAACATAAACCTAGCCGGTCCTCGAAGGGCAAATCTCCCTCTAAGCATCGAGATGCCTCCGGGCTTGTCCTCGAGGATTCCGCACTGGCAAAATTACCCCGGCGGGAAGTTCCAGCTTCCAAAGCATTGTCTATGGGGTCACAGGTTGACATCGATGGCTCGGCCTCGACCGATCACCTGTTGCCGTGTTCTGGGGTACCGGTGGCCTCCACTGGTACCGACATCCAGACTCTGGTGGCGTCGATGGATCAGAAGATTCTGTCCATGCAGCGCACCCTAACGGCATTTATGCAGGCTTCGACGCCTCCGGTACCGCAACAATCTCCGTTGTCGGTACCGACTCCGGCCCCGGCATCGTTCCCGGTGCTGGTACCGATTGCATCGACATTGGCTTCGGTGTCGACTGCAACGGTACCCTGTCCTATGATGCCCATCGGTACCGAACCGGTACCACTTACTCCCGATGTCGATCCCACTCAGTACGCGTATTGGGCTTTACTGGAGCATCCAGACAGGCGATACTTCGATTCCTCCGAAGACTCTGATGAGTCGGAGGCTTCTGTCGAGGCACCGGTACTTCTTCCTCAGGTGTCTGCTTCTCCAAAACGAAGAATGTCTCCTCCAGAAGACTTGTCTTTTCAAGACTTCTTTAGGGAAGTGGCTAGGGGCCTCTCCATTACAGTGGCCCCTGAGTCATAGCCTAGAGCCAAGCAATTAGATATTTTGCAATATCCTAAGGCTCTTAAAGAAGCAGCTACCTTACCTATTCATGAGATTCTCTGTGATCTCATGTTAAGCATGTGGGAGACTCCTCTTACCACCTCTCCTCATTCTCGTAGGTTAGACACCATGTACCGTGTCCCTCCTTGTCCTGGCTTTCATAAGTCTCAGTTTCCTCACCACTCTATTGTGGTAGAGTCTGCCATGAGGAAAATAAAGAGTGCAAAGAGACACTCATCTAATCCTCCAGGACGTGAATGCAGGACCCTTGATGCTTTGGGCCAAAGGGTTTTCCAAGCTAATATGCTTGCTGCCAGAATCAACTCCTATAGTCTCTATATGGGGATGTTTCTAAAAGAAGTCACAGATCATCTGCAGACTTTAGCCCCTTTTATTTCAGAAGATAAAAGGCAGGAATTTCTCACTTGGCTTAAACATGCCCAAGATGTTTCCAAATTTTCCAACCGTGCAGCCTTTGACTCTTTTGAGTGTGTAAGCAGAGCCTCGGCTATTGCCATAGGTGCACGCAGAATTGCTTGGTTACAAGCCTCTGATTTGGAACTCTGGGTCCAAGATGGATTAGGAAATCTTCCTTGTACAGGTGAAAACCTTTTTGGCAGGGATTGGCAAGCAAAGGCCACTCAGATGGATGCTGAGAACTCTGCTTTGGATCGACTTTCAAAGTCTACCTCTGCTCCTGTTAAGAAAAGATTGTTCAAAAAGACACCTTTTTCTAAAAAGGGAAGATATTATCCTGCTTATGGTCAGCACCATCGCAGCCCCTCTAGAGGTGAGATCGACAGCGAGGGCTGAGAATGGCCGACCAAGCTTCACCAGTGGGAAGATCTGACCCAAATGGTGGAATGCATTCCCAATGCCCAGGAGGGCTGTCGGATGTCTCCTGATGCTTCTATCATCGTGGAATCCCCACCCGAGGGTTCACAGGTGATGGCCGCAGCATCAATTTCCTCATCAGTGGTGGTTCTGGAGGAATACCTACGAGCCTGGTGGTGGTGGAAGCCCTGTGGAATGCAGGCTTTGCGGCACAGAGTGCATAATCATTGCACTCCTTGCAGCTGATCCTAGAAACCCTTGCCCTGCCCACAGCAGCTGGGTCATCGGGTGGGAGACCGGTATCAATGCCGGTGGCTGGAGCCATCTCCTTCTCCAGTGTATTGGAGTCCGAGGGCCCCGGGCATCGCCATCAGCATGCTGGGCACAAGGGGGATCATCGACACCCACCCTCTTCTGTGCTGCACAGTCTGCGCTCAGAGGAGACTCAGCATTATTTTGACTTCCTCTCAGAATCGGAATGAGAAACTGATGTGGAATCAACAGTATCAGACCTTTGGGCCCAGGATCTCTCATCTAACCTTTTGCCACCTCCGGATTGGCAGAAGTCGCCCCCTGGAAGGCATGTCCTTCCAGGAGTTTGTTTGGGACCTGGCCAAGGCTATCCCCTTATTTCTAGAATTGGAAGAGGAACTGAGGGCGAAGGAACTGTAACTCCTCCAATACTCCTCAACTCCTCTTGAGGCAGTGATGGTTCCCATCCACCATGTTCTGCAGAGGCTGCTTCCGTGGCTGTGGGAGGTGTCATTTATGCTCCCACCCATCATCCGCCAGTTCGATTCCCTGTACTGGGTCCAAAAGACTCTGTGGTTCTCAATTACCACACAATTCCATTGTGGTCAAGTCTGCCTTGAAGCGGGCAAAGAGTGATAAGTTGCACTCCTCAGTGCCACCCACATGGGAAGCGCGGACTCTGAACTCCTTTGGGAGGAGTTGCTTCCAAGGTTCCATGCTGATAGCCAGGATCCTGGCCTAAAAAACGTACATTGCCATGTTCCTCATAGATGTCATGCTGGACATCGAAAACTTTGTTTCCCTCATCCCAAGGACTGCCTCTAGTCCTTTCAAGGTCTCATAGCTCATGGAAAAGATTGTTCTAAGTTTATGGTCCGGGGTGCCTATGATGGCTTTGAATCCACCAATAGGGTAGCGGCTGTAGGGATCGCCGTGTGGCGGATGACCCGGTTATAGTCCTCTGACCTGGAGCAGTGGGTCTAGGACAAGACCGCCAACATTCCTTATCAGGGTGAAAACCTCTTTGGTAAGCCCAAAGAGGAAAAAGCTGAAAAATTGGAAAAGGAGCAGGTGATCCTCACCAGGCTCTCCAGAAAGACTGTGGATCCCATGAGGAAGAAAGTGCTAAAAATGCCATGCTACCGCAACAACACGTGAGTAGGCAGGGCCGAGGCAGAGAGAGGGCAGAGTAAGAGTGCATAGCTGTGGCGGATGCAGTAGTTGCAAGTGCTAGCTACAGAATCACACTGCTAGTGTGGCCGCAGCTAATGCCAGCCTCTGACTAGGTACAATCTGCACTCACCCTGCTCCCACATGTCAGCTGCACGGTTTGGACACATGGTTCATACGTGACTGTTAAGTAATATGAAGGGCAAGAACAGAGCTAACACATTGGAATAGTAGGGTGCCAATAGAAGACTGAAATTGAATAGCAAGGCATACACCTAGGCCATCATTTTGGGAGTGCTACATAGTACAGCCAACATGGTGATGGAACACAACAACCTGACAGACTCAATACCAGTGCCTGCAGGTCTGCGGTCACCCTGATGGTACAGTGGACAAACATCCTTGGACACAGCAAAAGCTGTGGATGCATTGGATAGGTTTCAGAGGGCTGCTGGCAGTGTGCTGTGGAGGTATCAGGAGATAGGGCCTTTGCTCTGTGCTGCAGGCAGTGCGTGTCCCTTGCCCACGGTAACTTTCTGGCTCCAACTCTGCCTCTGAGGCATGTAAATTAGGAGATGCACTTCACAGCAAAATGATGGTGTGGCAGCACAGGAGCCATCTGGCCCCTGTTCATGGGGATGCAAGTGGCAGTGAACACATGCACGTGGGGGGCCATGGCACTGCCATGAGTCATGTACCTGTGGGCTGATCACCCTTTACCCTGACCGGGGGAAGATGTGGCTGAGGCCTACCACCTCTGAGTAACAGCATAATACTTCTATTACTGAATGTGGGTCTCCAGTGTTGGAGCTTGCTGATCGGCAACCTCTGCCTGGCCCCCATGCACTGAGGTTGCGTAATCCATGGACTTTGACCTCCCAAAGTCTGGTGAGCTATGACTGCTGGGGTGCTCATTCTGTGGGCTGTGTGGGATTTACCACCTCCATGTGATGTACTGCTACAGCCCCTCGCAGAAAGGGGGGGGGCATGGGAGCCCTCTGTGGGTGGATGGCTGTAACACCCCCCCTTGAGTAGCTGTTAGACCATGGTGTAGGTGCTCTAAATGGTAGGCCATTGCGGGGGGATGCTGCTTGATGCTATGGCCCACATGTACAGGCTGCCCAAAGCAAGTGTGCTGATTGTGATTGGTCTTCAAACCTTCCTGGCGCATGTACCCCCTTCCCTTAACATTGGGGCGCACTCCACAATGACTAAGGGGCTGCCCAAGCCATGATCAGGGGAGGGAAAATGAGCTGTGGAGGCCATCTCCCCCATCAAAGACCTTGCACTGTGTTCCTTGCAGCCTAGGTGAATAGCCATCCTTTATGCCTTGGAGTGACTGGGTCAATATCCCTGTCCCCCATAATGGACACTGTGGACATCCTGCCTGATCCTATACATGGCCCCTGCATCTCCAGATGCCACATTTGCACCCTATCTCTATATGGTTTGGGATGCAGTACATCCTCTCTGCATGTGTTTGTCTTCCGATTTGCATGCCCCACCCTCTTGTAATTAGCCTCTGTGCTCTGAGTTGTACTGGCTGTTCAGTCCACTCCCAGTCAGCACTTTGTTCTGGACTGGCCAGTTGCTGTCTTCCTGTATGATGCTAGGCACCAGCGCCATACCTAGCCCTGTGCAAATGGTGCAGCCGCACAGGATGCAAAAGGATTAGGGGTGCATTTCGGGCTTCTGGCATTCGGCTCCCCCCTATGCCGCCTGCTGTTCCCTGCCACCGCCACTTTTTGATTTCTCAGCAGCAGTGGTGGCACTGGCGACAGCGGTATAGACCTGAGTTCAAATTAAAAAAGAAAGAAAACAAAACGCGCAGGTCTTTCTGATTCCGCGCTTGTAGGCAGGTCGGATCCCCCCTTCCCTTCGCTGATGTAGGTCGCATTAGAGGAGGGAGGAACCAGGCCAACCATTTAAATGTGCAGTTGGCAATGGCTGGCCTGGTCCCTCCCTCCTCTGACATGACCTACATCGGAGAAGGGAATGAGGAACCCGGCCTGCCTACAAGCGCGGAGTCAGAAAGACTGGCATGTTTTTGTTTTGTTTTAATTGAAGTTGGGTCAGCCTCACTGCTGCCACCGCCACCACCACCGTGAAAACAAAAAGTGGCGGCAGCGAGGCAAGAGCAGGCAGCCGACTGGACATGGAGGAACATCGAGGTATGGGGGGTGGCGTGCCAGATGTGCAAGTAGCATAGGGTGCAATTATGGCTTGGTACAGCCCTGCTAGGCACACACAGTTCTTACTGTCCACAGTGAATCCAAGGTCCACAGACTCCCCAGTATCATGCTTATAGCATTCTATTTTCTGACATGTGTAGAGATAATATGCATTGCGTGCATGCACTGGGCCGTGCATTCACTACTACTATGCTATGGCCATGACTAGCGTGGTAGTAATAGCATACTGCGGCTATACCCCTTGTGTTTACTGCTGCCACTAGGCTCCTGCACAGTACTAACACACGTGAATTCCATGCATTAACCCGGTGCTCTCTATCACTTTTTAGTAAACATACCCCAGTGAATTGTATTTGAGAGCTCTTGTATTCTGGGTACAAGCTCCTTTCCCGTTTCCTAGACAAAACTATTAGCAGATGTTTATTCCTGTGGTTGACATACTGTATAAACTCTATTGTGTATTGTCTGAATAGTCCACAGCACAGTAGAATAATAAAGTGGTAGTATTTCAGGAGATGCTAGTGATGGACATGTATTGAAATGGCCTATAATCCTTTCCGCACAAGTCTTTGTGTCTGAAAAGGCTTCACAGTTGACAAGCTGAAGTGAACTGAACTATGGTGTTAATGACATGAAAAAGTTGAGGCCTTTAATCCCACTGGTCTCTTGAGTTTTGATGTTCTAAAAGGCTTGACAGAGTTGGCAATGAAATGCGCTTTCTAAATGTTTCTGGAAAGCAAAGAAAAGCAGTACTTTTGTGCTCTGATGTGAAAATCCAATTTGCATGTAAAGTGAGATCTTAGAGTTACCTGCAGTTGTGAACATTTTCTTTTTCTTATTATTCACTGACTGAATTAACCTTCAGCTATGAGGTGCTCTTGGTTCCTTGTTTCTGTCTCTCTTATGTAATAGGAACTCATTATAATTAAAACAGCAATGGCACAGACTTCCTGCAAAATTTAACATCTCTTCCATCCGTCACAAGGACAGGATTTCAGGTTATAAAGTAGCCTGTAGACCTGCAAGAAAGATGGTAGACTGTTTCCCTCTTTCTTTGACTCTTCAGTGTCATCATGTCCCCATTTCCTAATTACTAGTTCTAACTGGCTGCTTTGTAGCATGAGGTTACTGGCAAAATATGATTAAAGCAGCAAAACAAAAATTAATAAGCAGTTATAGCTAATACTTTATTTTTTTTGGACTAACAACTCTGGAAAGCTCGTAAGGAAAAAAAAAGCCTTTCCTTCATGTCGATACAAACCCCAAAAATCTATTGAAGGACGTATAACTGTTCAAAGTCGGTCAAAATATATTAGTTTAATGAAAGGGATCACCTAAACATTGTTGACCTGTGAGGTGTGGCTCCTTCAGAATTACTCATTCCAGAAGACACCCACAAATCTGTGAGGGCTATTGTCAGTAGCAAATGAGTATGTGTATCTATCTATCTATATAGATCAATATATATATAGATAGATAGATAGATAGATAGATTGTCATGCCCTAGCCCTCCGTCTCAGGCTAAGAGGGTTAGGGTTGCCATTATGTTCTCCTTATAGAAGGTGGGATAAACTATTTTGCTCCGGCTAAGATTGCTGGGAGTGGTAGTTCTTTTGCCTTCTAAGAAGAAATAGTTGTGAAACCAGTGGTAAAGGCAAAGATGACAAAATTTATTCCCCAAACAAAAGGTTCTATGCAGGTTGCATCAGGATAATTCTTCAGTTGTTCGCTCAAGGCTATTTACACAAGTATGCTGGCTGAGCTTCACACTCTTTACTCAAAAGTGCAACTGCTTAACAGATAAAGAAAAACATAGCAGCTTCCTTCAACAAAGAAAAATATTCTCTTTTCCTTTGTCTTCCCTCAGCTCTCCAATATACACTAGCAAAGGGATTCAATGTCATCAGCTAAACACAACGTACAGTCCATAGGTACTTCAGATGATAATGAATCATTCTCATTACAGTCCACTTACATTTTCTCCAACTCCTGAACTACAGTGTTTTGCTTCAAGCTACTATCATACGTCTTAGGGTAACTCCTCACTAAGGGGTTCTGTGTCTCCTTTGAGCACAGCTCTATGTGATAGGGATTACAGGTACCTGAGGTTATGGAGACTCCTCTCTGGCTCTGTTCAGCAATCTCTCTCCAGCTATGGGGAAGCAGTCTCTGGTTCCCTTGTTGGAGTTCCTCCCTGGAGCTCTTCCCCGGTTCCCTGTTCCAGGCTAGGCTTTGTAGACTCTTGGACTGAGTCCTGGGCTCCCACCTCTGAACTCTCTGAACCTTTCTATCCGGCACTGGGGTTTGAAGGTTTCTCTTCTCCCCTTCAGCTCTGATTGCTTCACCTCCACTTCTCCAGCTGTGTCTCCTCCTGTGTTCCCTCTTGTGTGCTGTTGTCGTTGTTCTTCTGTCGTCCTCCTTGTTCTCGTCGTCCTCCTTGTCCTGACTCTTTCTAGCCAGGGTTTATATTCCTGCTCTCTGAGCCGTGTCTCTGCCTCTCTGGACAGGTGTCTGTAATTAGGTTCCAAGCTTGCTACTATGTCAGCAGAGCTTGGGTGTGGCAGCCTAGCTTCAGTTTCTCTGTGCTTGCTTTCTTTTGGCAAACGCTGAAATGTGTGTACTGCAGGGATGTCACTTTTCTTAAAGGTAAAATCATTCTTTTCTTCTACTTTCATATGCTCACTAGAGGCTTCCTCATCACAATATATATATATATATATTGTGGTACTGCAGAGCCTATGCAAACAGAAAAAAAGGTTTTAAATCCAGAAAAAAGATGCCAACACCAGATGCGACATTACGAGGAGCCATATAGGGGGAGCAAGAGAGACCTTCCAAGGCCTAGAGAACCGCACCCCAGAGCTGGTGATGTAATGCCGGCCAACAGCCAATCCAGGAAAGGGGGAGTTCCTTCTAAGAAAGGCTGGGAAGTTGAAAAGGAGGAAGTAGGACAAGCAAGAGAAGCAGAGGAAGAGGCGGAGGCAGAAGCCGAGGAAGAAAAGGAGTCTTGGCAAAGAGACCAGAGAGGAAGGAGTTCCTGGCAAGAAGACACAGTGAGTCCGGTGCAGCAGAATACCAGGAGTTCTTGGAAAGAGAACCTGGAAAGAAAGGTACCAGGAGAGAAACAAAGGTCAGAGTTTTATATGAGGAACCGGTACCAGCAGATGCAGGACACTGTGGAAGTTACCAGAGAGATGATGAAGTCATTGCCATAAGAGGTAACACTCTTCATTCAAGGAGCAAAAGGTGTGGGTGTGAAAGAGTGGTAACTCCACCCGAAGGCCAGATGAACAGTGGGAAGCCTACTACGCGAGTAAGGCTGAATTGCAGCAGGACTAGGCCTCAAGACTCAGCTAACTGGGATAGGCCCAGAGAACAAGGTAAACCCCATTTTTATTCTAATAAGCGTTATAACTTGCTGACACAGGGAGCACAAGGAACAGAGGTGTGCACCCCTTACCAAGCTGTCTGTAAGACAAGACACAAGCTTTTATCAAAAGAAAGACTGTTTAATACAAGGCACCAAGACAAAGGAAGATACTTTAATAGCAAGCATTCACATGACCAAAGCCCAGACCTAGGCCCAGAACACTGGAGGCTAGTGCAAGCAGTATATGAGAAGCCTCAACGTATTCCACAAGAATATACTGATACAGAGTCACAGTTATCAGACCCACAGCCTATGCAGGTGGAATTCAATGAGGACCCTCCTGAGATAGCCATGGATTGCAGCTACTGTCAGGCAGGAAGCCTAGAGTCTCTGCCTGATGTGTAAAGCAGGGCTCAGTAGCAAAGCCTGTGTTATTTGTATAAGGTCCTGTGAAGTAACAGTAGACAAAGCAATATCTGAATATGTTTTCTTTTCTACCTGAAGCAAGGTTTTCTTTATGTTGATGTAGACTCCACTATTTGAACCATTGTACATTAGGGGAAATAAAAAAGCCTTTCTTTCCCTACACTCGGACTTTGTGTTCACTTGAAGTTTTGGTACACGGTAGGTCCTGGGAACAGATACCCAGACCCCGCCTACAAGGACCAAACTCAAAATAGAAAAAATAACTCATGTCCACCCGACCTGCCTTAACCACCCTTGGCCACTAGGGCGGCAGTGCGACAATATATATATATATATATAAATACTATATAAATACTTGATAGGTCCAGGGGTAAATGCTACATCCCTCTTTTCCCAAGATTCGATAGGTTTATCTGGCAAATGAACCACATGAGATAAAGGAACCAACCCTGTGTTTGTATATAAATTGGACTTTATTGCTGATAGAAAATAATGCAGATATAGAATGTTAGTTTTCTGAGGTAGCAAGTTATGTAGCCCTATGATTGCAATTATCAAGACAATTAATCACTGTTTTAGCAACCAATGTCATTGTTTCTCTCCGCACTCAGACGTACAAAAAATTAGCTGTCTGTCTGTCTAGGCCCAATCCTGGAGAAATTCAGACCAATACCTTAGCTTTTGCAAGGATGATTGTGGCTGGGTCCAAGAAGTCGTCTCTGGAATGACACAAAGTCCAAAGGATGGTAGTGGTCCAACACAGGCTGTAGGCAGTCCGAGCGAGCTGCGTGATAAAAGAGAGCTTCGGGTCTGTGGGAGAAATTCACTCCTTCCCGAGGTTAGCACTTGATCTTGCACACCGTCTAATTTTCATGCCAGAGACAGGCAAGTGGTAGGTCTAGAGACTGCAGTGAGAAAACTGCCAGTGTCAGGGAGCTATTAAAGTTCCCAATAGTGTTCAAAACTGTACTCAAAGGTAAAAGTGTCTCTGAAAAGTGCCCTCAAAGTGGACTCCAATAGGTGTCTGCCAAAAGTGTGCCACGTCCCTCTGTGCCCAGCGTATAATTCTTTGTCCTGCCTTCTTCATAGCAGCATGGTGATTGGCTGGTCTCAGATGATGTATGTCATCTTCAGTGAATCATATAACAATTGTCAGGTTGTTTTTCTTCAAACAAAGGTCCATGGTGAGAGAAAAGATGCTAGCATGCAGATTCATACATTGTTGTAAATGCTAGGACCAATAGCACAGTCTCTGGCCTCAGGAGCGAGGTCTCTCACACGTAGTCATAGCTGGAAACAATGACCCTGTTATAAAGTACATAACTTTGCAGAATTGCTTGATCTGCAGGCTTGACACTGAGAATGTAGCAGAAAAGGAATTCATCTTTTTTTGCAGTACATCTTAACTGACAAGTTCCTGATTTTTCTGCTCCATCTGGTAAGTCTACCCTGTTACACATTTGATAATATTAAGAAAAAAAACATTTGCTAGCAATTGTTCTCTACTATTGCTTTTAAAAATATCAATCAAAACTAAAAACAAGAACTAAAATCTGAGACAATCCCTTGATACAATCCTTTCCTGAAGTGAATTCAGTTTACCATTAGCCTCTGTTGCCTATCAGTTCTTAACCTAGTTTACCGTTTTAGGCCTCCGCCCCTAGGCTACTCAGTATTTACAAAGCTCCTGTATGAAAGAATGTCAAAAACCTTACTAAATTTGACTATACCACACCTTCTGTTTGTCTGTAATCTATTCTTTGGTTACAAAATTAGTTTTGTTTGCTTGACGTTAGCATATTTTAAATCACTATAAATTATATGTAGATGAGATGATCCATAAATAGAAATAAATACATCAATAATTTTCTGTTAAACCATACTGTAATCTCTAACCTTTTTGATTTAAGATATTTCACTATCGTTCGCTTTAATAGTGACTCCCTTACACACCAGAGACTAGATCGACTGGCCAATAGTTACACACCTTCTTCCTAAATCTACTTCCTCTGAGAAAGGATGATGTCTGCCTGCCTCAGGTCCTCAATAATTGTTAAACAGAACTGTCAGTAGAATTGGAGGCATCTCTTTGAACTTCCTTAATATCTGAAGATGTATCCTATCAGACCCCATTGCCTTGTGCATGCTCAGTCTTTCTAGTTACATAGAGAAACATAGAAACATGACAGAAAAAGACCACATGGCCTATCTAGTCTCTTCTTCCATATCAACAACTACAACAGTCCACTTTTTACCTTTAGAGATCCTCTGTGTTGGTCCCATGCTTTTTTGAATTCAGTTACTGTCCTCATCTCTACCACCTCCACGGGGAGACTATTCCATGGATCCACTACTCTTTCCGTAAAGAAATATTTCCGCATATCACTCCTGAATCTATCTCCCTTCACCCTCATCCCATGTCCCCTCGTAGCAGAACTTGATTTCTATTGGAAGAGGCTCTCTCCCTGAACATTTATGCCACGGAGGTATTTAAACATCTCAATCATATCACCTCTATCCCGCCTTTCCTCTAAGGTGTACATATTAAGATCCTTAAGTCTGTCCTCATATGCTTTATAATGAAGCCCACTAATCATTTTAGTAGCCACCCTCTGCACCGACTCCATCCTGTTCACATCCTTTTGAAGGTGCGGTCTCCAGAATTCCACACTATACTCCAAATGAGGTCGCACCAAAGACTTATACAGAGGCATTATCACCTCCTTTTTTCTGCTAGCCATTCCTCTCCGTATGCACCCAAGCATCCTTCTAGCTTTTGCTGTCACCTTTTCTACCTGTTTAGCTACTTTAAGATCATCAGACACAACCACGCCTAGGTCCCACTCTTCTTTAGTGGACAAAAGTACTTCACCTCCTATACTGTATTGCTCCCTTGGATTGCTGCAGCCCAAATGCATGACCTTACATTTTTTAACATTAAATCCCAGCTGCCAAATTCTAGACCATTCTTCAAGCTTAGCTAGATCCCTCCTCATGTTATCTACACCTTCCTGGGTGTCTACTCTATTGCAGATTTTGGTATCATCCGCAAAGAGGCAAACCTTACCCGACAGCCCTTCCGCTATATCACTAACAAAGATGTTAAAAAGAATCGGATCAAGGACAGATCCCTGGGGCACACCACTGGTAACATCCTTCTCCTCAGAGTGAGCTCCATTTACTTGTACTCTTTGTCGCCTCCCACCCAACCAATTTCTAACCCAAGCAGTAACTTTAGGGTCCATCCCTAGGGTGCTCAGTTTGTTTATAAGTCGCCTGTGAGGAACAGTGTCAAAGGCTTTACTGAAATCTAAGTATACCACATCTAGAGCTCTCCCACGGTCCAACTCCCTGGTCACCCAGTCAAAGAAATCAATCAGATTTGTCTGACAAGACCTGCCTCTGGTGAATCCATGCTGCCTTCTGATCCTGTAATCTGCTGGACTCCAGAAACCTCACAATTTTCTCTTTCAGCAGCGTTTCCAATAATTTGCTCACCACCGAAGTTAAACTAACCGGCCTGTAGTTTTCAACCACATCCTTACTTCCGCTTTTGTGTAAAGGCACCACATGAGCCTCTCTCCAGTCCTTTGGCACCACTCCCGACTCCAACGAGGCATTGAAAAGGTCAGTTAGTGGAGTTGCTAGAACGTCCCCAAGTTCCCTCAGTATTCTAGGGTGTATCCCATCCGGTCCCATCGCTTTGTCTACTTTAAGTTGAGCTAGTTTCTCATGAACACAGTCTTCTGAAAATTGTTCAAGATGTCCCTCGCTTCTGTTCCTATTTATGGGTGTTTTCTGAGGTCCTGCTCCTGATTCTTCATCTGTGAACACAGAACAAAAATATTTGTTAAGCAATTCCGCTTTATCCTTATCAGCTTCTACATATTCCCCCCCTGCACCCTTGAGTCTGACAATACCACTTTTGCCCTTCCTCTTCTCACTAATATATCTGAAAAATGTCTTATCCCCCCATTTTATTGCATTGGCTATTTCCTCCTTTTGAATATTTGCCTTCTTGACTACTTTGCTAGCTTCTCTAAGTTTTTCCAAATACAGATGCCTGTCTTCCTCTCTCTGTGATCTCTTGTATTTCATGAAGGCCTCCCTCTTTTTCTTCACTTTTTCAGCTACTTCCTTCGAAAACCATAGCGGTCTCCTTTTCCTTTTGCCTTTATTTACCATTTTAACAAAAAGGTTGGTT
The DNA here is from genome assembly GCA_033557465.1 of Ichthyophis bannanicus. Taxonomy (NCBI): domain Eukaryota; kingdom Metazoa; phylum Chordata; class Amphibia; order Gymnophiona; family Ichthyophiidae; genus Ichthyophis; species Ichthyophis bannanicus. Next base: position 650,612,795 of record CM066032.1, read on the forward strand.
GCCCTTAAAATACCCCCTTTCAGTTTTGCCCACTATTTTTCTACATCCCCCAGCTGTTCCCATCCCACTCATGACTCCCTGACGTATTGGCCCATCTTCGCAAAGTTAGTCTTCCTAAAGTCTAAGATCCTCACCTTGGAATGGATTCTAACTGCCCTAGTCCTAATACTGAACCACACCATCTGGTGATCACTGGATGCAAAATGATCTCCCACTACAACATCAGAAACACTTTCACCATTGGTAAGCACCAAGTCCAGTATGGCCCCTTCACGTGTGGGGTCTGTTACCAATTGCCTGAATAGTTCTCCCTGTAGAGAATCCAGGATCTCCTTACTTCTAGATGATACTGCAGCAGAAATGTGCCAATCAACATCTGGCATATTGAAATCTCCTTTCAGTAGTACTTCCCCTTTCCTAGCAATGCTGCGTATGTCTTCAATTAACTCTCTGTCCACCTCTTCCTCTTGTGAGGGAGGTCTGTATATCACACCAATGCAAATAGATTTCTCTTTCCCTCTTTCTAGTTTAACCCACAATGCCTCCTCTCTCCCTTTTAAGCTCTGTAATTCCAAAGCATTAATAGTAGTTTTTACATATAGTGCCACTCCTTCTCCCCTTCTTCCTACCCTGTCCTTTCTGAATAAAGTATAGCCAGGTATAGTTATTTCCCAGTCATGGTTTTCTGTGAACCATGTTTCTGTAACTGCCACTAAATCCAAGTCAGCCACTCCCACCAAAGCTTCAACATCAGGAATCTTATTTCCCATGCTACGTGCATTTATACACACTGCTTTCCATATGTTACCCCTGTTACCCATTTCCATAAAGGTATTTAATGTATCACCTACCTGGGGGCTTTCACTTACCTGGGGTCTTTCTTTACCTATCCCTAACGAATCTAGTTTAAAGCCCTCTTCAGTAGATTAGCCAGTCTACTACTGAAGATGCGTTGACCTTTCTTGGACAGATGGATGCCATCTGCGGCGCTCCTGCCCGGCCTTGGGGCTAAAGACAGGAGCGGCGGTCTGATGCTTCGTGAGGAAGGAGAGTAACCTGTATCCAGGGAATGCTGGGTATTGTAGTTCCTGCTCCTCTCGCTCCGAAATAAAGAGTTGTAGTTATGGGGTTTCCAGTATTTTTATTATAGTAAAGGATATTGTTCCATCACATGGCAAATAAATGCAAACAAAATAGGTGCTTCAAAATGCTAACAGGAAAACTTAGTATAAAGGCAACTTAAAGTATAACTGCTTCTTTTCACTTCTCAGCAAATTACTCACTTTGCCCCAAGAGGTCAGTTAGATTCACTGCAGCCTCTTTCAGCCACTGTTACCTTCACAGTGCTGGGGAAAATCAGGTGCACATAATTAGAGCTTTCTCAGCAAGGCAATACAACAGCTCCGTAGCATTCAATTCACATACGGTAAAAAGCAGTTTCCTTCAGCTTGGCATATCTACACAGTAGACCGTGCAATCCATGCTCTCACAATCTGGTAAGTCTGTATTATCTTGTGTTAACTCTTCAAGCTGTATGGAATTACTGGCTTCTGGTAACACTGGCTGTCTTCTAGCTTGCAACTCTAAAAACTGCTTAAAACTCTGTAGGAGCAATTCAGCCTGCTGTTTGGGAGGTAGGGAATTGCTATCAGCTATACAACTTCCCTCTGGCTTAAGGCTGTTTATTTTCTCCTCTCTTAGATTAATTGTGTCAGAGTAACTGCTAGTCCCTTTTGCTAATGTTTCACACACAGGAGAGTTAGCTTTACGTTCAGCCTGGAAACTTTGTGGCAATTCACTTACTTGTTGCCATGCCGTTCTGACTTCAGATGGCTCCAACGTTCTCCAGCTGTTAGAATGTTTGTTGCTCTCTGGCTCAAACGGTACTTCACAGAATGATTGTTTTCTTTCTTGTGCCTGCCTTGAAGGCTTCCTTTGCCAGGGCTGTGCCTTCCAACGGTTGTCTAATTCAGGGCTAGGTCCTCTCTCCTTGGGACTTCTACTCACTGCCTCTGAATAGAACTTTGCAGGTCTCCTTCCAATGCCAGGCTCCCAAGTATCAGCATACTGTCTTCTGGACTTCCAATCATTATTCCTCCTCTCCTTCTTTCTCTTCTCTATCTTAATCCCATTCTCATTCTCCCTCTGACTAGCAAAGCCATGCTCTGGTTTAAAACCACGTTCTCTCCTGGACATGCCCCTTCCCAGGACAGGGTGTGCCCAATCAGGACTGCAGGACTCCTCCCCTGGGCTGGTCTCCATGCTCAGCTCTGTGGAATAGAGTCTCTCTTTCTTCCTTGGTTTCTCAAATAGGGATAAATCCTGCTGAACCTCAGGATTTTCATCCGTTTTCATAGGCTCAGGAGGGCGCTGTTCACCACACATCTCTGCTCTGCAACCCTTGGAACAGCATCCCATGGTCTGGGAAACCAAAACGCTCTCGATGACACCATCCACGCAGCCATGCATTCATCTCCAGGATGCGAGCCTCTCTGCCTTGTCCTTTACCCTCAACAGGGAGGATTGAAGAGAACACCACCTGTGCACCTAACTGCTTCACCCTCTCTCCCAGAGCCATGAAGTCACTTTTGATACGTTCTGAGGTATACCTGGCAGTATCATTTGTTCCAACATGGATTAGCAACATTGGGTAATAGTCAGTGGGCTTGATGAGTCTCAGCAAACTCTCCTTAACATCTTGGATTTTGGCACCAGGCAGACAGCATACCTCTTTGGACATCAAGTCTGGTCGGCATATGGACGCCTCAGTATCCCTCAGAAGATAGTCTCCAACCACCACTACCCTTCTTTTCCTTCTAGTCACTGATTCTGCAACTTTGGGGTACTTGAACTCTGGTTCTTCTCTTTCCAGGGATGCTTTCACCTCCTCCACTTCCAGGGCTGCATAATGGTTCTTCAATTCAAGGGCTGGAGAAGTTGGATTGGTGATTTTGCAGGCCCTGGTGACTTGTGTCCAACCATCGACATTCTGTTGGCACCCATCTTCTCCTGTGCTGGAGAGCTTGGTTGCTGCAAGAAGCATCTCATCAATGTACTTCTCACTGTCTTGAATGCTCCTCAGCCTCGCCACCTCCTCTCTGAGTTCCTCCACTTGTTTCCTCAGAGCTTCAGCATGCAGACACCCTACACATGGAACTGGTCCTTCAACTGGCATTAGGACCTCTGTCTGGACCGAGGCAGAAGCTGTAACGGGGGCAACAGCTTTAGCAATACGATTTTTCCCAGCCATTGTTCTGTTCGTGGAGCTTAGGTATCTGTTAAAGCAAAAGAGAGAGATCTACCAAGTACCAGCCGGTTTCCCAGCTGTCCTTTCAGAGAAAAAGCAGTTAAATCTTTTTAATTATATTCAAAATGTGCTGGTCCAATTCTCTGTGATTTGTTGAAGGGGGAGGTGCCCAGTAAAGCAAGACTGCTCACTAGGTGTGGGTGGGAGTCGGGGTGGGTAGGGAGGGAACTAACACCTGATTAGGTGTTAGTTGTTTCCAAACCTGAGGAGGTTACTAGAGTTCAGCAACCTACTGTGCTCAAGGAAAGTTCCCCTAAAGCACCAAAAAGAAAAGTAACCTTGCTTTAAAAAATATACAAAAAACCCTTTTAAGAGCTCCCAGTCAGAGAGCTAGCAATGTAATATAATAAAAAACAAACAAATAAACCCTCAAATCCTTACTGTTTGTTGATCTGTAGAGCCCTGGTTAGGAAAGCCTCAACAGGGCAGGGCACTGGAGCCTTTTATGCAGGCCTCAGCTGCACTCAGGAAATCAGGCCCACTAACTCCTGATTAGGTGTTAGCAGTTTCTAAACCTGAGGAGATTACTAGAGTTCAGCAACCTACTGTGCTCAAGGAAAGTTCCCCTAAAGCACCAAAAAGAAAAGTAACCTTGCTTTAAAAAATATACAAAAAACCCTCTTAAGAGCTCCCAGTCAGAGAGCTAGCAATGTAATATAATAAAAACAAACAAACAAACCCTCAAATCCTTACGGTTGATCTGTAGAGCCCTGGTTAGGAAAGCCTCAACAGGGCAGGGCACTGGAGTCTTTTATGCAGGCCTCAGCTGCACTCAGGAAATCAGGCCCACTAACTCCTGATTAGGTGTTAGCAGTTTCTAAACCTGAGGAGGTTACTAGAGTTCAGCAACCTACTGTGCTCAAGGAAAGTTCCCTGTTTGTTGATCTGTAGAGCCCTGGTTAGGAAAGCCTCCTTCCTAGTTCCTTGTAAACCTTTCCTTATGTAAATGGAGTAGCATTTACCCCTCTGCCATATGTGCTTCTGGTATCTGTGAGCCTTCTCTAACCCTTCCATCACTGAGCAAAACTATATTATATCTGTTCCTTCTTTACACCTCTGTCTTAAAGTCCTACCTCTATGCATCCACTTGTTTTTTTAATTTAAATATTCTTTATTGTCTTTCAGAATGCAAACAATAAAATGTCACATAAAGAAGGGGGGGGGGGGGAGAAAAAGAAAGGGAAAACAATGCAACTAGTCAAAAAGCCTCCCAAATGCAGCCTTCTATTCATCTCAAAGTACTGCTTATAGGTTTTCCACAAACTTATTAACCGGTGCCCAACCTGTATCATACAGATGAAAGCAATCTTTCTTTTCTGCGTTCACTCATTCATCTTTATGTGTAAGACACACAAGATTCTACCAGGCATTAAAGTCCAGATTAATGTTGCCTTTCCAATAGGCTAAAACTAGTTTAAGAGCCAGTGCCAGCATTTGATTTAAAAGTTTCACATGAAGCTTAGATAAATTGGTCTGTAGAGCAGCAGATTGCAAACTTACTAGTTTATAATGTAAAGGTTCTCGGATCAAAAGTATTTGGCAGAGTCTCTGCCAAATTTGGTTCCAGTATGGATGCAACTTGTCATAAAAAATATAACAAATATGCTGAGATCCCTGTGTGTCTTTGACAGGACCAGCAAGAACTAGCCACAGATTAGCATTAGCCAGTGTAGCAAGATGCATTGTGCTCTAGTGCAGCATTTTGCTGGTGCTTTTCCAGCTTTAGTCTTGCTTTCCAATACAGAAAGCAATCTAGCATGGGAAAAATGCCAACAAAACCACTGCGCTAAAGTATAGAGCAGTGGATAAGCTAACCACATGCAAAATAATGAATTTTAAATCGTACCCGATGTAAAAACCTGCGCTGAAACTACGTGCCTTTTAATGTTGTATCTTTATGCCTGCTTTAAATGTAGCAGGAGATCTATTATCTGTTCGAAGTCTGTCCCTCCAGCCCTCAGATGAAAACACAGAGACAGACCGGTATGCAAACACATGCTGTTTATTGTGCGCACAGTCTCAGGCAGAGCCGGCACCCTGAACAAAACGATCTGAGAGAGAGAGTGGCGTCACACACTGTCTTATATACAGTAAGTTTTCAAACCCATACTAGCTTCTCATTTGTCTCAGGTATCCCCTCTCCACCAATCAGTAGCCCCTGGGGGGGGGGGGGTGTGGGCTATCATATAGCATGCCTAAATGACCTGTCTAAACTGGTATGCTCCGGTCTGCTGGACTCTGGGCGAAAGGGTATGTGTTTAAGTTTTGTTTCACTGTAACTCAGGCTGAGAGGGGAGGGGTTACCCTCACAGCTACCTTCCTGGCTGCCTCATAAACAGATGTAAAAATACAGCTGAGACAAAAGATCCCCTAATCATGGCACACCCCCTCCATCAAGGTCCTCATCCAACAAAATAACCTGGTGTCCCAGCGGCCCCAACCCCCCATGCTCCGAACCAGAAAATGGCTTGGTGATCTAGTGGACCCTACTCCCCACCTCCCCGACCCGCCTGATACCTTAAAAGTTGCCCATATGCTCCTGCCCCTGTGCCATCATCTTGAAAAATGGTGGTGCCTGGCCCTGCATGTTGCATCATGGGATGCACTGGGTAGAGTCAAACTGCCATAGAAGGCAAAAATGTCTTATATGGCAGAGCGAACTCCTCCATGGGGTGCATCCTGGGAAGCTGACCCTGCATTGTGCATTCCATGATACATCTGGGGAGTCCACTCTGCCTGATAAGGAATGTTTGCCTTATATGGCAGTCTAACGCCACCTGGTGCATCCCAGCATGCACTACGCGGGGCCTGGTGCCACCATTTTCCAAGATGGCAGTGCTTCCGTCCCCCAACTCGTAGGGTACTGCAATGGTTCAGGGAGATGGGGGTTAGGAGGGTAAGGTCCACTAGACTAACCAGCCCATATTTTGGTTCGGGAGGGTGGGGGCATTGGGGCTGCTGGTGACCAAGTAATTTTCTGGTTCAGGGGGTGGTGGCTGTTGTGGCACCAGGTAATTTTCTGGTTTGGAGATGGGGGGGGGGGGGGGGTGGAGCTGCCACAATTAGTGAGTCAGGTCATCTGAGGTGAAGTCTTTACCTCAAATGATTTTTTAGCAATCTAGTCCATGTGCACGGGTGTGAGACTTTAAACAAGCCCCTGTGTACATGTGTCTGACTTGTTTTCATTGTTTAGCACTAACGTTTTGCACTCAGCTGATATGTATACTGTTTGCTTACAGCATCACTGCACAAAATGTCAGTGTTAAACTTGCTCTAGGAAACCCTGTGCTAGTACTAGACTCTAACTCAGGGTTTCTGCATCGGCCTCTATGACTTAAAAAAAACAAACAGTCCATAGTTTGAGTGAAGTAGAAGGGGATGCCCTGACCTGGTGATAACTAGGCAGCAGTGGTATTCAGTCACTGCCAGGTTATCCTTAAATGGCAAAAGTTAAGCACCTTAAAGTGCTGCCTAACGTTTGCCAGAGAACTAACTGGCAGTGGCTAAATATCGCTGTTTCCCAATTAGCTTCCATGCTATCTGGCTGATCCGGATATTCAATGTGGTGGCTGGATATGGGTCTTATGTTCAGCGGCAATGGCTAGCCAGCCACTTTACAAGGGCTAGCTGCCACTGCTGAATATCTGGCCCTAATATTTCACGTTTTTGGCAATTGGGATTCTACCCCGGACACAGCACCAAAACCAATTCTTGCCTCTCTTAAGCAACATTTACAGTTCTCTTGAGTAGAGTAATATTAAATTAGCTGTTTCTCTCAACCTCTCCGCTACCTTTGACTTAGTAGTTCCCTCTATTTTCTGCTCACGCTTACATGACATCAGCTTATGTGACACCATCCTTCATTGTTTTTTTTTCTTTTTTGACTCATAGCTCCTTCTTAATATCTTTTGGCTGTTCCTCAGTGTCAGATCCTCTGACCTATGATGTCCCTCAAGGCTCCATAGAGCAACTTTACACTTTAACTTTTCCATCAGCCTCTAACAACAATCATACAACTATGCAGATGATATTTTAGCCATCTTGCACATTCACACAAGCTCACCTGACTTGGCTCCAGTGAATGACTGTCTAGCAAAAGTAGCTTCCTGGTTGAAGACTAATCATCTTAAGCTTAATATCCAAAAAACGTAATCTACTTAGTTTACAGGTAGCCCAAGTTCTTCGAGTGTCAAGCCTCAATTAGATATCAGTCCCATTGTTCTCTCCCCATCATTTAAGTATCTCTGCATTATTCTTGACATCAAACTCTCCTTCCATAAACTAATCAGTGCAGTAAAAAGTTCATTCTATGCATTGTATCAGTTCCAGACAGTTTGTTCTTTTCTCACTACTTCTGATCAAATTACAAGAATTCTTAGTCTAGCAATTTTGTAACTAGATTACTGTAATGTCATTTTTTCAGGCTTCTCCCAGCAGGGCTAACTCAAGGGGGTGTAGCCAGCTTTTTCTTTTGCCCCCGCCCATTCCCCCTGGGTCCGAACTTGCAGTGCAAGATGTGCAAACGGGGGTAAATTTTCAGACCACTGGCTCATTAATGCCACCCTCCCATTTAACTTATTCTGTGTATTCTGTATCATTATCCATTTGCCAACATTAGCCCCCTTTCAATCCCAGGTCAGCGCCCTAGAATTAGCTCCCTTCCAGTCCCAGCCCTTTTCCAGTCCCATTTCCCCAGCCCTAGTATCAGCCCATTTACAGTCCCCCCCAGTCCTAGTATCAGCTCATTTACAGTACAGTTTACCAGCCCCAATATTAGCCCATTGCCAGTATCAGTCAACCCCCCCCCCCCCCCTGGCCCCTGTATCAGCCCATTTCCAGTCATCCCAGTCCCAGCTCCAGCTCCCTCAGTCTGATCATCAGCCCATTTCCAGCCCTCTTCCCATTCCTGCTCCCCCTCCACAGCCCCAGTAGCAGCCACATCTCCCCCTCTCTGCAGCAACATATCCACGGGAGCATTTGCTTTTGCTCCCACAGCTATGTTATACTCAAGCCACAGTGCTGATGGCTTGAGAATAGCACAGCTTTGGGAGCAACAGTAAATGTTTTTGTGGCTGTGTTAATGTCACAGCTGGGGAGGCAGAGGGTAGGCTAGAACTAGCCAATGATTTAGGCTTCCATTGCCACTATTGTAGTGTGCCCTGAGCCAGTGCCTCACTGGCTCACCCCTTAAGCTGGCCCTGTCTCCAGGGTTATGAGCTAAAGAACTACAATCAGTCAGAAATATAGCTATTAGGATTCTCACCTACACTACCAAATTAGATCACATCACATCTCTCCTTATCCGATATCATTGGCTTCCTGACAGTTCTGTATTCAGTATAAAATTCTTACCTTGGTTGATAAAGTCTTACACACTGGGATCCCCCCCCCCCCCAACCATCTTTCTTCTTTGATCTTTCTTCATATTCTGTATCATTCAAAGCATCTTTTTCTGCCTCTGGTATCTCAGGCAAAATTTGAAACCACAAGGCAGTCTGCTTTTTACTTCCAAGCTTCTAGTCTATGGAATGACCTTCCTTCAGATTGCCACCAGAAAGGCTCATACAAAAATTTTGAAATAGGTTTAGAAACCCATCTTTTCTAGAGGGCATACAGCTGTGTCCCACAGTAGGGTCAGACAGCCCTTAGGTTGGTCTGCATATCCCCCCTCCTCCCTGAGTTGTGTAAGTGTCTGTTCCTCTCTTCCCATATTATTGTGTAGGATTCTTTATATACTTAATTGGAGTTCTTTTCTGAAATTTTTTTAATTTATTGATTTTATGTAAACTGCTCTGATGTGACTGAAGGGTGGCATAATAAATTTTTATATAAACCATAAATATTTTAACTCAGAACATATCTTAGAATAGAAATTCATGAAGCACATGAAGGAATATACTAAGGAGCAGGCTTCTTATGCATGCTCCTTTGCCTGCCTGCAGCGGTGTGCTACAATAGGGTTCAAATTTAAAGTGGTTTTGAGGTTGAATGTCAGCTGTTATGTAATTGTGGTGGGACTTCTGCCTTCAAATCATTTTTTATTTCAGAGGTTTCTAAATTTTTATCAATTTTATTGATGGTGGGTGGGGTAGCAGGGCCCCCAGATGTTCTTCTTTCTTTAGAATGAGGAAACCTCTGTCCCTCCTGCTCTAACACGTGCAGGACATGCTAGGGAGATAAAGTTCCTAGATGACATAAATGACTGCTTCTTGGAGCAGCTGGTTCATGAACCAACCAGAGGGGAAGCCATATTAGACCTAGTCCTTAGTGGAACACCAGATCAAGTGCAAGAGATAAGGGTGTTGGGGCCACTTGGCAATAGTGATCATAGCATGATCGCCTTTGATTTAATTAGTGGAGGAGGGATAGTAAGGAAATCCACAGTACTACCTTTTAACTTTCGAAAGGGAGACTATGATAAAATGAGGAAAATAGTTAAGAAAAACTAAAAGGAGCAGTTGCAAAGGTTAAAGACTTACATCAGGCTTGGGTGTTGTTGAAAAATACTATCTTGGAAGCCCAGACCAGCTGTATTCCACGCTTTAAGAAAAGTGGAATGAAGTCCAAAAAACTGCCAGCATGGTTTAAAGGTGAGGTCAGAGAGGCTGTTGTTGCCAAAAAAGCATCTTTCAGGAAATGGAAAAAAGAGCCAAACAACAAAACCTGGAAACAGCACAAGCACTGGCAAGTCAAATGCAAGGCATTGATAAAACAGGCAAAGGGAGAATTTGAGAAGAAGCTTGCTGCAGAAGCAAAAACATGAAATAAAGATTTTTTTCAAGTACATTCATAGCAAAAAACCTGTGAGTCAGTCGGTCCATTAGATGATAGAGGAATTAAAGGGGCACTAAGAGGCGACAAGGTGATAGCGGACAGACTGAATAAATTCTTTGCTTCGGTCTTTACTGAGGAAGATGTAGGGATGTTACCCATGACTGAAGTGGTATTTAAAGGTGCGGAAGAATTGAAGGAAATATTGATACATCGGGAAGATGTATTACAACTATTAGATAAACTGAAGAGTAGAAAATCACCTGGGCCAGATGGTATACATCCAAGAGTGTTGAAAGAACTGAAATATGAGATTGCAGACCTGCTATTAGTAATCTGTGAACTATCATTAAAATCATCTCTAATACCTGAAGATTGGAGGATCGCCAATGTAACACCAATTTTTAAAAAGGGTTCCAGGGGTGATCCGGGAAACTACAGACCAGTGAACCTGACGTCAGTACCGGGAAAAATGGTAGAAACCATCATAAAGAATAAAATTACTCAGCATGTAGATAGTCATGGCCTAATGGGCGACAGCCAACATGGCTTTAGACAAGGAAGATCTTGTCTTACTAATCTATTATGTTTTTTTGAAAGTGTGAATAAACAGGTGGACAAAGGTGAGTCGGTTGATATAGTGTATCTGGACTTTCAGAAAGCCTTTGACAAGGTCCCTCATCAGAGACATTTGGCAAAACTAAAGAGTCATGGGATAGGAGGCAGTGTACTACTGTGGATCAAGAACTGGTTAAAAGATAGAAAGCAGAGGGTAGGGCTAAATGGCCAATTTTCCCAATGGAGAAAGGTGAATAGTGGTGTACCTCAGGGATGTGTGCTGGGTCCGCTGCTTTTTGACATATTCATAAATGACCTGGAAAGTGGAATAACGAGTGAGGTTATCAAATTTGCAGATGACACAAAACTATTTAAAGTTGTTAAAACCCAAGAAGATTGTGGAAAATTGCAAGAGGATCTTGATAAATTGGAAGACTGGGCATCAAAATGGCAGATGAAATTTAATGTGGACAAGTGCAAAGTTATGCACCTAGGGAAGAACAACCCAAACTATGGTTACATGATGCAAGGTTCCACATTAGGAACCACCACCCAGGAAAAAGATTTAGGCGTCATTGTGGATAACATGTTAAAACCCTCGGCCCAGTGTGCAGCGGCAGCCAAGCGAGCAAATAGAATGCTAGGTATCAAAAGGAAAGGAATGGAAAATAAAACAAAAGATATTATAATGCCTCTATATCGATCCATGGTGAGACCGCACCTTGAATATTGTGTGCAATTCTGGTCGCCGTATCTTAAAAAGAATATAGCGTTATTAGAAAAGGTTCAGAGAAGAGCCACCAAAATGGTAAAGGAGATGGAAGGATACTCCTATGAAGAAAGGCTAAAAAGGTTAGGGCTCTTTAACCTGGAAAAGAGACGGCTGAGGGGAGATATGATAGAAGTCTATAAATTAGTGAACGGAGTGGAACGTGTAAACGTAGATCGATTGCTTACGTTATCAGAATATAGAAAGACTAGGGGACATACAATAAAGCTACAGGGTAAACTATTTAAGACTAATAAGAGAAAATATTTTTTCACTCAACGTGTAATCAAACTCTGGAATTTGTTACTGGAGGATGTAGTAAAGGCTGTTAGTGTAGCTGGGTTTAAAAAAGGTTTGGACAAGTTCCTGGAGGAAAGGTCCATAAACCATTATTAAGAAGGGACCCAGGATATCAATGCTTGACCCAGTACAAGCATTGCGGAATCTGTGTCTTTTGGGGAAACTGCTAGGTACATATGGCCTAGATTGGCCACTGTTGGAAACAGGATACTGGGCTGGATGGACCTTGGTCTGACCCAGTATGGCATATCTTATGTTCTTAACACACTGTGCAGTGGAATGATATATAATGAAGGATGGGATAAATAGTCTTTCCCAGTAGGTATGTGTTTCCATTTTTGCTTTGAGAGGGAACTATAAAAGATCCTGAAGTATCTAAGCAAAGGTGTTTGTTTTTTTAAGTGGTTATTAGAGTTCCAGCATCTTGGTGCTCTGTGCTACTACTGGGTAGTTGTAGAGGCCCTCATCTTCATGGCTGGCTAGACTTTGAACCAAGAGAGAGAGGTTGTCTCCCAGGCCGCCTAGGCCTAACGGAGAAAAGAGGAGTTTGAAAGAAGTGCAGGCTATAGGAAGTCTGGAGAAGTGTGGATGTTCAGCTGCTTCCAGTTATTTTTTTCAGGAAAAAGTATTTAGGGACCCAGCCGAAGTAGATCTGGAAATTTCAAGCTGAGGGTTTTTTTTCCTTGTATCCCTGAGGAGTTTGGAGGACTAGGACAGTGCATCCTTTCAGACTTCCTTGGCAATTTCAGACTAATCTGTTTTGGACCAAACCCCAGTGCATACTGTAAAGCTAGTATGAAGATTGGAGACATTTTTGCCTTTTTCCTGGGCATAGGAATCTGAGAGAAGAATATATTTTTGAGGACTTGGAAAACGTCCATGGCACAGACAGACCACGGTATTTTCCCGAAGTGCTAAATGTGGTTTAGCAACTTCTGTTTGGTGTTTTTATTTTGGTGAATGTATTTCATGGAAGAGAGGGGAGGCTGGGTACCACCCAAGGACTGAAGAATAGATAAAGTGATTTGTTCTAAAAGGGAAGATAAGGAGATCCAGGAGAGTGTGTGCCAAGCTGCAGTACAACTAGACAAATAAGAGCTCAAAGATGTGCTCTAAACAGCCTTGTGATTTTGAAAGGTTCGTTACTTTTTGATCTACTTATTTTAATTTTATTATCTACATTTTCTGTTATTGCATTGGATTTTTGTTTTGAGTATTGCACCAATAAAGGTGATTAAGAACTAAATCCTTGGGCAAGCCTGGAGAAGTTGTATGGGAGAGGTCAGGCAGAAAGGACCTTAGAACTGTAGCCTCTGCCATCATCCACTAGGACCCCCATTCATTCTCTTTATAGCAATTCTTGCAGATTGGATCAAATACCTCACCCACACCATTGGATTACATAGTGTAGGTTCAAAGTTACGATTACGTATAGGGTAGAAATGGAGGTGGAAGAAAGGAGAGAAGGTAATCTGGAGCCTGGATAAAGGATTAAAGTATACCGTGGGGAATGGAATAATTGAAGATCAACACCTGTTAGTGGGTGAAAAAGTGGGTTGTTGATCTGTGTTCTGCCCCCACAGCTTGTGTATGCATGTTTACATTCAGTTTGTTTTGTTTTGAGAGCCTGTAAGCTAAAGCAAGTTGCTTCTTGTTATGGGACTGTAATTTTTGCACATATAGCATGCAACCCAATACCTCCAGTTTCTTTAAGACTTGCTTAGTTATATGCCTCAGTCCAAGGTACAGCTTTTGACTTTGTTAGTCACTTTCACGGCCCCCATTTCTTTTGGATAATTCTCCGCATCCCTTCCTCTTGTGCAAATATCCATCTTGGACTCAGAAAGCCAAAAAAAGGAATCCACAGCTTTCCCTATTCCTCCCCATCCTCTGGATTTCTTTCGCATGTAAGCTGGGAGAGACCTTCCTTCAGAAAAGCCTTAACAGACCATGCAGGTAAAAAAACAAAACAAACTAAAAAAAGACAGTAAAGAGCAGGGCATTCAGAATGGCCCGAAAGCTTAAGACAAAATGCAGAAAGATACTAAAAAGAGCTGTTCTCTTAGGTATAAGGAAAAAGCAGCTTTCCTGTGCAGATCTGGTCATTGCGTCTTGAAGTTGCACATCAAAGGGTGTTTCTGTGACACTTTCTTCCCTCCTCTTGCCAGTGCAATCTGCCACACTGTCACTTACCTGCAGATGATTGGTTTAGTATGTCAGACACTACAAATTATGGAAAACCATTGCCCTGTTAAAAGCAGTGTGATTAATGTAAGTATAATGCTGAAGCAAATACTATCCAAAAGATACTGTGGCCACAGTGCATGAGATTGCAGGTCAGACTAAGCAAAGGGAAGAGTATACTAAATCCAGAAGAACCGATAAAATTGACCTAGCTTCCAAAAGTGCTGAGGTGCTAAAAGCATTCGTGGAAGACCATGGACAAGATTTGAAGAACAAACTTGAGAAGAGATACACCTCTACTCTACATTGCAGCCTTTGTTTAAGTTGGGATTTAAAGAAAAACATTTTCACCTTCCAGGTCTCAACCTAAGAAAAAACATACACTGGTCAAGGTGTTTTATCAACAGTAAATATAGCCTGTATGGCCCAGAAGGATTGTGGCTCCAGTCACCATACAAGGACATTTATTGTTAAGAGAACTTTCATTAAGCACATGTTATTGGGACACTCCATACCTCAAAAAAAGAAAGAAGAATAGGAAGTATGGAAAGATTCCCTAAAAATTCTTGGGCAGCTCCACATTCCATGCACCCATACTTCTACATCTCTTAAGACTGCCTGCCACAGAGATATTTGTATTTTCTCAGACGCATCTGAAAATGTAATTTTCATTTCCATTTTCTCATCGGCTACAAGCAAACACACATAATACATAAAAATAAGCAAGCAGCAGCTGCAGTGGCCTACTTGAAGGCCACAGATGCAGAAAGCGTGCCCCAAATTAGATTATCTTTGGGAAAGCTAGCAGCTGATAATGAGTGAGATGGACATTCATCCAGTCATGGTTAAGTTCTACACAGATGGCAAGGTAGTGCTGGGCTACATATACGAACAAACAAGAAAGTATATGTAAGCAGCAGGATTAAATGCATTCCAGAAGACAATGCGACCAGAAGTGACATCATATGCCATACTACAAGATCCATTCCAGCAGACCATACTACAAGATCCATTCCAGTATCTCAACTGATGCAGACAATATTGTTGGCAAGACCAGATTTCCTCATAAAACCTGACTACACACTCTTAACTTCAGTGAACGCTTGAGCTTGTGAAACTCTAATCAGACTGAGAAGTCCATCCAGAAATAACCACCCTTGCTACTAGCATCACAGCTGGAGGTAACCTGGGGGTACATTGCTTCAACAGCTTCTCAAGATGGACAACACTAGGAATCCTTGATGAGTTTTCAGGGATGGGAGCAGTGCGTTGGTTGGTTACACTGGAAATGCGTGCCCTGTACACTTTGATTCCTGAAGAGAAAGCTTTGCAAGTGATGTATGATATTTGATGTCATCAACTTCGACCACATCATATACTTATTTATTTATTTAATCAGTTTTATATACCACCTTATCCTTCAATCAAAGTGGTCAACAAGACAACAGAGGGACTACATCGAGGGGGGGGGGAGACAACAAGATAGTACATTACAGTAAACTACAGTACATTACATGCACTCTCCATGCATCTTTGGATTGTGGAGCCTGTGTAGATGAGTGTTTGTACCCCTGTTCGCTGCTGCTTTGGGCTTTGCACATTAAATTATACATAAACTACAGCAAAATTACATTTCATAATTCATTACAATTACATTAAACAAATAACTGCAATCTTACAAAATGTTAAAATAATTTAAACATTATAGGAAAATTGAAATTCAAAGGGTTAAAACATTTTGTTCTGTTGGAATTAGATTAGTTGCCATATGCTTCAATAAATAGGTACTTTTTAAGGGACTTTCGAAAATCTTTGATATCATACTCATTTCTTAAATCACTAGGAATATAATTCCATAGTTGTGGTGCCATAAAGGAGAAAGCCCTATTAGATGTCATTTGTTTGGATCTATTAAACTCCAAGTGGGAATTAAGTCTGTTAGTAGACTGTGAGCGTCTGGGCCTTGAGCCTATGTCCTTAGAAATAATAGTTGTTAGAACGTTTGCTGATGACTCATGTAAAATTTTGAAAATATACTTACTGGATTTTTAATGGAGATGGCTAGGATTGCTTTATGTGAGAACTATTTCTTATATCGAGATCAGTATTACATGCAAATCTCTGGGATGGCAATGGGGGTGACATTCTCCCTTTCCATGGCCAGTTTATATATGGAGAAATTTGAAGAGCAATGGGTATATGGATCTGTTTTTAAGCATAATATTATACACTGGTATCATTATATTGACACATCCATCTCAGAGCTTCAATGGCGGTCCCCGCCAGAGGATACGGGCTTCCTTGATTTTGTCAAGGATATGTCTAAAGCCCTAGCATTCCCTATGGAGTGGGAGGAGGACCCTCGGGCAGATGAGTTGGAAATCCTCCAACATGAGACTCTTCCGAGGGAATCGTTCATGGTGCCTATCCCTCCCATCCTGGAACGGCTGATGCTCTCTATGTGGGAGATGCCAGCGTCAGTGCCAGTGGTAAGCAAATGGCCCGACTCGATGTATCGAGTCCGCCGTAGCCCGGGCTTCCAGAAATCACAGCTGCCGCATAATTCCATGGTAGTGGAGTCGAACATGCGTCGGCTGAAGAGCCAGAAGACACATTCCTTGATGCCCTCTGCCCCGGCAGGGAGGCCTGCACCTTGGATACCCTCGGCAGAAAGTGCTACCAGGGCTCGATGCTAATTGGCCGCATGCAGGCCTACCAGCTGTACATGGGCATGTACGTGAGAGACCTGGCAAAGGAACTCGACAGATTCTCAGCTTGTCTCTCTGAGGAACCCCTGCAGCGGTTCAAGAACCTGGCCAAGGTAGTCTGTGAGTGCTCCAAGTTCATGTCTTGAGTGCCCTATGACAGGTTCGAGTCGGCGGCTCGAGTAGCAATGGAGGGCATCGGTGCATGATGCCAAACATGGCTTCAGTTGTCCGACCTCAAGCAGTGGTTCAGGACAAACTGGTCGATGTCCCATGCCAAGGAGAGAACCTCTTTGGCAAACCCATGACCAACAAGGCTGCCGAACAAGTCTGAAAGATGTTAGTATTTTTTGGAGACAGCGCCCATCAAAGGGATGGGTAATATTCATCATGACTGCAGATTGACTAGTGGATATAAGAACATAAGATATGGGAGGAAGTGACATCATCGGTAGGGATGGCAGCTTAAGGACTGAGCTCCGGAGCTTAACCCAGAAAAGAGGTGCAGATTGATACCCCCCCCCGTAGACGCCACTAATATCGAGGAGAGGAGTGGTGGAGCGGGTAGGAAGCCAGCGGAGAGCTATGACGACCTGGAAAAAAGTGGCAGATTTAAAAGAGTTTGCTTATGGCGGAGGTTCGGCTGGTGGAGGAGAGACAAAGATGGCGGCAGGAAGCACGTTGTGCAGGGAACCCACAGAGTGGCAGATGCTGAAGCACGCGGAGCTGGAATTGGGAGAAACAGTGGTCAAAAATGTGTCCCGGGAAGAGTTGAAAGCATGGTTTGAAGAAATCAAGACGGAGCTGGCTGCAGTGAAATCGGAGGTGGGGTAAGTGTGTGGTGAGCTGAGCCAGAGAATGGAGGAGCAGGAGCAGCACATGGAGAGGGTGTAAAGCCATCAGGCAGAGAAAGATAGCTCTGTAAAAGAGTGGGAGCAGTGGAAAGATCAGGTCCTATACAAGTTGGAGGACTTGGAGAATCGCACCCGAAGAAATGATTTAAGAATCAGGGGGGTCCCTGAACAACCGGAGTTTAATGATAGCAGGAGGGTGGCGGAAGCAATTTGCAAGGAGATTCTGCTGGAAGGTGAGGAGGAAGAGGGGCCCAGTATGGTGGTCTTGGACAGAGCGCATAGGGCGCTGGGACCCAATAGACCGAATAGACCACGCGATATAGTGATCTGTGTGCATGATTACATCACTAAAGAGAAAATAGTAGTCAAAATGAGGAAGGCCCGAGAGTCTGTGTGGCAGGGCTACAAATTGGAGATCTTTGCAGATCTAGCAGCTGGGACACTCCAAAGGCGGAGGGAGATGCAACCGATCACCAGTTTGCTGAGAAAGGAAAATGTGCGATATCGCTGGCTATATCTGTTTGGACTGTGTTTTACGGTGGGAACACGGAGTTGGAAAGTGAAGAATTGCCAGGAGGAAGAGAAGGCCTTGGTGGAGGCCGGTCTGAGCAACACCCACAGGCGACTAGTACAGATGGCGGAGGAGCAGGAGGGACAACAGGTGATCTCAGAGACTGCTGGTGAGAGGGGACGGAGCGGTATGAGGCAGAAGAATGCATGAGGGTCTCAGAGGGCGCCATCCTGAAGAAGAGCGAG
The DNA here is from genome assembly GCA_033557465.1 of Ichthyophis bannanicus. Taxonomy (NCBI): domain Eukaryota; kingdom Metazoa; phylum Chordata; class Amphibia; order Gymnophiona; family Ichthyophiidae; genus Ichthyophis; species Ichthyophis bannanicus. The sequence goes on from CM066032.1 coordinate 650,630,999, forward strand.
GGATGTGAAGATGGACCGGCATTTCGCCAGGATAATTGAGGACTGGAATATAACACTGTGTAATGTGATTGTGGGGGACAGAGAATACGATGCAGACTATTAGTATGCTTGTGAGTGGGTCTGGGGGGAGGAAGGAGGGGGGAGGAGGGTGGAGGGTGATGGGAGGACGGGATAGGGGGATGAGGAGAGGGAAGGTTGGATGGGATTGAGTATATTGTTTAAAGTGTTGAAATGATAGATGTTTATAGTGAAATGTTCATAATTAAGGTAGTATAGTTATGGTAAGGGGATAGGGGGAGGGGAGGTGGTCGTGGGAAGGAGGGGAGGGAGAAGGTTTATGTGAGGGGCAATGGGTACAAAGGGATGTAAGAGGACAGCGGGGAAGTTAAGGGGTCCGAGGTGGAGGGGGGGGGAAGGAGAAGGGGGAGTGTGGGGGTAAAGGGGATTGGGTGGCAATGGATGAGGGAAAAGTGATGTGGGAAGGAGGGGTGGTCAGAGAGGGCAGGGTTGCTCCAAACTGATGGGCACTACTCTACAGGAGACCTCAGGTGGGCTGAGGGGAGGGAGGGGGGAGCGGGAGGGGGAGGGGAGGGAGGGGGAGGGGGAAGGGGACAGGGGGGAAGGGGGATAGGGGTGGTGGGGGAACAAAAAATGAAGGTGGTTACTATCAATGCTAAGGGGTTAAGAACTTGGCGGAAGAGGAGATTGGTGGAAAAGGAAGGCTGTAGAACTCAGGCTGATTTCATTTGTATCCAGGAAATGCATTTGAAGGTGGGGCAGGAGAAATTGCTGGAATCCAGGAAATATCCTAAGATCATCTTGGCAGGGCAAAGAGCGGAATCTCGGAGGGGGGTGGATATAATGGTGGGGGTGGGGATGGCGGAGATAGTGGTGGGGGAGTATAGGGATAAAAAGGGGAGATGTGTGGGGGTTAAGATAAGGCTGGGTACAGAGCAAGTGTGGATTATGAGTCTGTATGGACCACATGAGCATCAAGGGGAATTCTATGATCGGCTGTGCGAGGACCTGGAGGAGCTGGGTGAAGACCCAATCATTATTGGTGTGGATTTTAACTTAACAGTGAACCCAAGGTTGGATAATGGTGGGGGAGGGGGGGTCGGAAAGAGAGGTGATAGAGTCAAATTGTTGAAAATGAAGGAGGGTTTGGGTCTGGTGGATGTATGGAGATGTAAAAACCTGGGGAGGAAACAATATATGTATTATTCAGCGCCACATGGGTCCTATAGTCGAATAGATATGATTTGGGTGGGAGGGAGATGGATGAGTAAGGTGGAGGAGGTGGAGCAGGGGTCCATTACGTGGACGGATCATGCCCCCGTGAGTGTGGAGTTCAGTCTGGGGTACAAGGATAAAGGATTGAAGTTCTGGAGATTGAACGACTCATTGCTGGAAGAGCCGGAAATAGTAGGGAGAACGGCGGGGGTAATCAAAGATTATAAGGATCATAATTTGAATGGGGAGGTAGGACTAGGAATGGTGTGGGATGGCCTGAAGGTGGTGGTGAGGGGGCACTTGATAGGGGAAGCGTCCTGCAGGTGTAGAATGCAGGGAGAGACGGAGGGTAGACTTCTGGGGGAAATTAAGAAATTGGAGGAAAGCCATCATTGTGATAGGAATGAGGGAGTTCTAAGGGACCTGCAGAGTTTGCGGAGGAAACTGGGGCAACTTAGAGCAAGTAAATTGGCGTATGAGTTGAATGTCTTAAGGCAGGCTATGTTTGAGGGAGAGAATAAGGCGGGCCGCATTCTAGCGCATAGACTTCGAGCAAGAGTGGCACAAAATACTATTGGTAGTATTAGGAATGGGGTGGGGCAGTTAGTCACTGGAAATAATGAGATACGACAGACGTTTAAGGAGTATTATAAAGCGCTCTATAGTAGTGAGATGCAGGAGGGCCTGGTGAAAAGCAAGGAATACCTGGCGGGGTGTGATCTAGCTAAATTAATGTCGGAGGAGGCGGGGTGTTTAGATAGGACCATTGAGGAGAGGGAGGTGGAGGAGGCCATCAGCACTTTGAAGGTGGGAAAGGCCCCCGGGCTAGATGGGCTAACGGGGAAGTTTTACAAGGTTTTTCAGTCGGGTCTCAGGCCTTTAATGGTAGAAGTGTTTAATGGGGTGCTCAGGGATGGGGCAGTGCCAGGGACTATGACGGAAGCGGGGATCACATTACTACTCAAGCCGGGGAAAGACCCCATGGTGTGTGGGTCGTATCGGCCGATTTCCCTGTTGAACGTGGATGCTAAACTTTTAGCTAAAGTACTGGCCACTAGATTACAACGAGTAATGCCCAAACTGGTGAATGCGGATCAGATGGGGTTTGTGGCAGGGAGGCAGGGAGGGGATAATATAAGGCGATTATGTAACTTAACCTGGGAAGTGCAGCGCACGGGGCAGAAGGCAGTGTTTATCTCAGTAGACGCCGAGAAAGCTTTTGATAGGGTGGAGTGGCCCTTCATGATACAGGTGCTAGAAAAGATGGGACTAGGGAAGAACTTTGTGAATTGGATCCAGGCTTTCTACAGGCAGCCCAAGGCCAGAGTTAGGGTAAATGGGATTTATTCTGAGGTAATACAGCTTGAAAGGGGGACTAGGCAGGGGTGTCTGCTCTCACCACTGTTATTTGCGCTGGTTATAGAGCCTTTGGCTGAAAGGGTGCGAAGGCTGGGGGATGTTAAGGGGGTGCTCATGAATCATTGTGAATCTAAAATTGCTCTGTTTGCTGATGATGTTATTTTCACTATTAGGGAGCCATTGCTGTCACTGCCTGTGTTGATGAGGGAAATAGAGAACTATAGCGGGGTAGCGGGGTATAAAATTAATGGAAGTAAAACGGAGTTACTAGGGTTTAATCTGGGGGAGTGGTTGGAAATGAGTCTAAGAAGTGGGTTCCCGTTTAAATGGGTGAAGGGAACGTATAGATATTTGGGGATTCGTATGGGGAAGGATTGGCAACAATTATGGAAGTGGAATTTTGTTCCATTATTACAAGAAGTAAAGAAGGAAATGCATAAATGGAAGAGTTTATTTCTAACGTGGGTAGGGAGAATAGCAGTCATTAAGATGAATGTGCTGCCGAGATTTCTATTCTTATTTAGTTCAATTCCTTGTAAGATCCCCAGAGCGTATCTGAAGCAGATCCAGACAGTGATCTTAGATTTTATATGGGCGGGAAGGAAGCAAAGGGTGTCGGAATATACTCTCTATAGACACCAAAGTGAAGGGGGAATGGGGGTTCCATGGATGGAAAAGTATTTCATGGTAGCGCAGTTGAGAGCATTGGCTAGCTGGCAGGGGGTGGGGGAAGTACCCTTTTGGGTGGCATTAGAACATGAGGGCTCGCGGGGGGAGGATTTGAGAGCTTGGATTTGGGATCCGGGGGCGAAAATGGGAGGGGGGAAAGATGGGAATCCTTTCAGGGACCTTACCCAGAGGATGTGGTTAGGAGTAAAGCGGCAAATGTTGAATGACAAGCGGTATACGAAAGAAACTTTCATAATGGGTATGAGTGGGTTTGGACAGGGAAAGGAGGGGGGTAGATGTCGGGGATGGTGGGACAAAGGAGTGCGGACCTTGGGGCAATTAATTAAGGGAGGTGGGGAATTGTACACATTTGAGGAGTTGCAGGAGGTGTATGGGGTGGCGGGGAGAGACTACTATGCGTATGTGCAGTTGGTGTCCTATCTGAGGAGGGTGAAGGCGAGGGAGGATTTACGGAAAATGGATACTCAGTTTGAGCGGATGATGCGGCAGGGGGGTTCCTGGAAAGGGATGATAGCTAACCTATATGGGGAGTTGCGAGTGCAAGTAATAGAATGGTGTCAGGGGCGGAGTAAAGGTGAAAAGGCGTGGGAGTTACAGCTTCGAGGGATGTGGGGGGAAGAGCGGTGGCATAACATTTATAGATGGACAAAGAGGTTGGCTCCGGGAACAAAGTATTTAGAAAATAGTTTAAAGGTGCAATATCAAATATATTGGACACCATGGAAGATCAGGGTTTTTCAACCTCAGGAGAAGGGGGAATGTTGGAGGGGGTGTGGGAATAGGGGGGATCTGGAACATATTGTTTGGGGATGTCCAGAAGTGCAGAAGATGTGGAAAGCATGGGAGGGTAGAATACGCAAAATAGTGAAGGAAGAGATTGTTCTGACAGCGTCGATGGTCCTATTAAATGAGATGTCGGAGGGGGAGGAGCGGAGTATTTCAATGATGGTGGGGTATTGCATTGGAGCGTCAAGGGGCGAGATTATGGCGAAGTGGAAGTGTGTTGATGTGCCTAGGGTTCAAATGATTATGCTGAGATTGGAACATCTTTGGACTGTGAGTGCGATAGCAGCGCACCAGCATCATAAAATAAAAGCCTTTCGGGAAGTGTGGAGGAGGTATGAGGAATGGAGGGAGGGGTGGGGAGGGGGGTAAAAGGGGACGGGAGGGAGGGGGGTGGGGTAAGATAAATGGGTTAGCATCAAGGGGGGGGAGTAGGGTTAACAAAGAGGGGAACAGTCACAAGTTCTGGATGGCTATATAGGTGGAGTATTAAAACAGTCTATTTGGTGGAGTTGCTGAGGTTATGAATATAAGTTTGAACTAAATATGGAAAGGAGGAGGTTCATGAAGCTAATGGTAGAAGGGGTGAGGGTATTGGAACAGAAATGGAAAACTGAGGTTGCTACCTCGGGTTGGTCATAGAACTGGGCAGGCAATGGATGGTAAAGGTGGGGATTTCTCGTATTATAATCTTGAGTACGAGTCTATTCTGTTATGGATTATGTTATAGGCAACCAGTGATTGTGGAATTTACTTGGTGGGGATATAATTCAGCACTGAGGAGTTTGTCATTTGTTGACTGTAACCTAGAGAATTTGCATTGCATTGTTTTTGCTATGGATGTAAAAGCTTAATAAAAGTTGCAATTATAAAAAAAAAAAAGAACATAAGATATGCCATACTGGGTCAGACAAGGTCCATCAAGCCCAGTATCCTGTTTCCAACAGTGGCCAATCTAAGTCATATGAACCTAGCAGTTTCCCCAAAAGACACAGGTTCCACAATGCTTGTACTGGGTCAAGCATTGATATCCTGGGTCCCTTCTTAATAATGGTTTATGGACCTTTCCTCCAGGAACTTGTCCAAACCTTTTTTAAACCCAGCTACACTAACAGCCTTTACTACATCCTCCGGTAACAAATTCCAGAGTTTGATTACACGTTGAGTGAAAAAAATATTTTCTTTTATTAATCTTAAATAGTTTACCCTGTAGCTTCATTGCATGTCCCCTAGTCTTTCTATATTCTGATAACATAAACAATCGATCTACGTTTACCCGTTCCACTTCGTTCATTAACTTATAGACTTCTATCATATCTCCCCTCAGCCGTCTCTTTTCCAGGTTAAAGAGCCCTAACCTTTTTAGCCTTTCTTCATAGGAGTATCCTTCTATCCCCTTTACCATTTTGGTGGCTCTTCTCTGAACCTTTTCTAATAACGCTATATCCTTTTTAAGATACGGCGACCAGAATTGCACACAATATTCAAGGTGCGGTCTCACTATGGAATGATACAGAGGCATTATAATATGTTTTGTTTTATTTTCCATTCCTTTCCTTATGATACCTATCATTCTATTTGCTCTCTTGGCCGTCGCTGCAGACTGGGCTGAGGGTTTTAACATGTTATCCACAATAACGCCTAAATCTTTTTCCTGGGTGATGTTTCCTAATGTGGAACCTTGCATCGTGTAACCATAGTTTGGGTTGTTCTTCCCTAGGTGCATAACTTTGCACTTGTCCACATTAAATTTCATCTGCCATATTGATGCCCAGTCTTCCAATTTATCAAGATCCTCTTGCAATTTTCCACAATCCTCTTGGGTTTTAACAACTTTAAATAGTTTTGTGCCATCTGCAAATTTGATAACCTCACTTGTTATTCCCCTTTCTAGGTCATTTATGAATATGTCAAAAAGCAGCGGACCCAGCACAGATCCCTGGGGTACAACACTATTCACCTTTCTCCTTTGGGAAAATTGGCCATTTAGCCCTACCCTCTGCTTTCTATCTTTTAACCAGTTCCTGATCCACAATAGTACACTGCCTCCAATCCCATGACTCTTTAGTTTTGCCAAAAGTCTCTGATGAGGGACCTTGATAAAGGCTTTCTGAAAGTCCAGATACACTATATCAACTGATTCACCTTTGTCAACAGACTAGTAAGACAAGATCTTCCTTGTCTAAAGCCATGTTGGCTGTCTTCCATTAGGCCATGACTATCTACATGCTGAGTAATTTTGTTCTTTATGATGGTTTCTACCATTTTTCCCGGTATTGACGTCAGGCTCACTGGTCTGGGGTTTCCCGGATCACACCTGGAACCCTTTTTAAAAATTGGCATCACATTGGCGATCCTCCAATGTTCAGGTATTACAGATGATTTTAATGAAAATTCACAGATTACTAATCGCAGGTCTGCAATCTCATATTTCAGTTCTTTCAACACCGTTGGATGTATACCATCCGGCCCAGGTGAGGTATCGATATTTCCTTCAATTCTTCCGCGCCTTTCAATACCACTTCTGTCATGGGTAACATCCCTACATCTTCCTCAGTAAAGACTGAAGCAAAGAATTCATTCAGTCTCTCCGCTATCGCTTTGTCGCCTCTTAGTGCCCCTTTAACCCCTCTATCATCTGATGGACCAACTGACTCTCTCACAGGTTTTTTGCTAAGAATGTACTTGAAAAAGTCTTTATTTCGCGTTTTTGCTTCCGCAGCAAGCTTCTTCTCAAATTCTCCCTTTGCCTGCCTTATCAATGCCTTGCATTTGACTTGCCAGTACTTGTGCTGTTTCCAGGTTTCGTCGTTTGGCTTTTTTTTCCATTTCCTGAAAGATGCTTTTTTGGCAACAAAAGCCTCTCTGACCTCACCTTTAAACCATGCTGGCAGTTTTTTGGACTTCCTTCCACTTTTCTTAAAGCGTGGAATACACCTAGTCTGGGCTTCCAAGATAGTTTTTTTCAACACCCAAGCTTGATGTAAGTCTTTAACCTTTGCAACTGCTCCTTTTAGTTTTTTCTTAACTAATTTCCTCATTTTATCATAGTCTCCCTTTCGAAAGTTAAAAGGTAGTACTGTGGATTTCCTTACTATCCCTCCTCCACTAATTAAATCAGACATGATCATGCTATGATCACTATTGCCAAGTGGCCCCAACACCCTTATCTCTTGCATCAGATCTGGTGTTCCACTAAGGACTAGGTCTAATATGGCTTCCCCTCTGGTCGGTTCATGAACCAGCTGCTCCAAGAAGCAGTCATTTATTTCATCTAGGAACTTTATCTCCCTAGCATGTCCTGCCGTGACACTGACCCAGTCGATAGCGGGGTAATTGAAATCACCCATTATTATTACTGCGCTGTAACATTTGTTAGCTTCCTTGATTTCTTTGAGCATTTCATCATCCATTTGTTCATTCTGGCCAGGCGGTCGATAGTACACCCCCACTGCCATTTCCTTCCCCTTTTTACATGGAATTTCAGTCCATAGAGATTCTACAGCAAATTTTGTTTCCTGCAAAACTTTAATCCTTTCTGACTCAATGCCCTCTCTAACATAGAGCGCAACCCCTCCAGCAATTTGATCAGCTCTATCATTACGATATAGTTTGTACCCAGGTATCACAGTGTCCCACTGGTTGTCCTCCTTCCACCATGTCTCTGATATTCTAATCATATCTAACCTCTCGTTTACTGCTATATATTCTAACTCTCCCATGTTATTTTTTAGACTTCTAGCATTTGTATACAAGAATTTTAGAGACTTATTTTATTCATATTAATCTGGCTATTGGTAGACATGGGTAATTTGGGATCTTTAGGCTCTGTCTGCTCCGTACTCAAGGGCATTTGGGCTACTTTACTCTTGGAACCTCTCTGCTTTTGGTAGTATCCTTCAAGGATACATTCTTCTGAACCATGTGCTCTTGGGTGACTGTTGGCTTTCCCCTATTATCTAGTTTAAAAGCTGCTCTATCTCATTTTTAAAGGTTAATGCCAGCCGCCTGGTTCCATCCCGGTTAAAGTGAAGCCCATCCCTTCAGAAGAGCCCCTCCTTTCCCCAGAATGTTCCCCAGTTCCTAACAAATCCAAAACCCTCATCTCTGCACCATTGTGTCATCCAAGCATTGAGACTCCGGAGCTGTGCCTGCCTTTTGGGTTCTGTGCGTGGAACGGGTTTTCGGAGAATGCTACCCTGGAAGTTCTGGATTTCAGCGTCCTATCTAAAAGCCTGAATTGAGCCTCCAGAACCTCCCTACCACATTTTTCTACGTCATTGGTACCGACATGTACAAAAACAGCAGACTCCTCCCCAGCACTATCTAAGACCTTATCTAGGTGGCGCGTGAGGTCCGCTACCTTCGCAACAGGCAGGCATGTTAGCTGGCTGACTGGTGGACGTGAGGATCGCCTGGTATCTACATGCCTAATGATTGGATCACCAACTATAACGGTTGTCCTAATCCTTTCCTCATGAGCACATGGCTCTGGAGAAACCTCCTCGGTGCGAGAGGGTTTTACATTACCTGGAGGACAGGTCCTAGTTACAGGATCATTTCCTGCCATACCAGGGTAATGCTCTCCTGTCACGTGACCTCTCTCCTCCATGGCAACAGGGATGCTGCCAGACTGGAGGTGGGACTTCAGGACTATATCCCTGTAGGTCTCATCTATGTACCTCTCTGTCTTTCTTATGTTTTCCATCTCTGCTACTCTAGCCTCTAGAGAACGGACTCGTTCCCTGAGACCAAAGAGCTCCATGCACCTAGTGCACATGTAAGACCTCTCACCAACTGGGAGAAAATCATACTTGTGACACTCAATGCAAAATACTGGAAAGCCCCTATCTTGCTGCTGGACTGCTGTCTGCATCTTAGTTTTAAACTTGTGTTTAGATCTTTAAGTTCTTTACTTATTAAGGGTTGCTATGGATATTTATACTAATAAAACTGTACCTAATACGTTTAATATACCTTATTCACCTGAAGCTTAATTAATCTCAGGTCCTTAGTGTATGACTGATTTGGATAACGAGCTTCACCTGAGAGCACCTCCTTTCCTTTAAGATGTGTAAGTACCTATAAAGCTACGATTATCCTAGGGGTAGGTGGGTGTTGGGGAGGGAGGGAGGGAAATAACACTTATTAAAAGAGGGCTGCTACACAGTACTCTGTCCTGTGTTGCTGAGGTAAGCTGTGACCAACTTCCTGGGTGATTAACAATCCTTGCTTGGATAGAAGGAGTCTTTCAAAATGGCCTTTTGACTTGCCACCTGGTGTTAATACCTATTGAAAACGTTTCACAGGTCTCTTGCCCGCTAGGTAGAAGGCCTCTTTGTAAAGGTCTCTAGAAGACTTTATTTGTTGCTCAAAGAGTACTGACCCTGTTTTGCCTTTTATGCTAAGTTATGTTCTGATTTGATTTAAATTAGAGCTCTATCTCCAGGAACAAGCAGGAATCTAGTCATCACATATGGGTATCGTCGGTATCGACGGAACCTGCGTGGGAAAGCTTTTGGGAGCATCCCACAGCGCCTGCGTGCTGCCTTCCCGCCTTTCCCAACTGCCTCTCTCCAGTTCTTCTTTTTCCGTGGAGCCAGCAGGTCGTGTTCCTGTCACTGCAGAAGAATTTCCTTATTTCTTTATTTCTTTTTGTGGTCGTGTCTGCCTTCCCTGACGCTCTACCAGTACCGCTGGTATTTCTTTTCTTTTAAAAAAATTAATTTATCCATTCTTTTACTTTCTTCAGGTGCACCTGTCTTTTTGGGCCTTAGGGCCCAGAAATTTCCTTAATATGGAAAAACCTGCTTCAGGTTTTAAAAAGTGCACAGAATGTGGCGGTACTATTTCCGTCACCGACACCCATGAATGGTGTTTAAAATGTTTAGGTCCTGACCATTCCATCACAGATTGTGTGTCCTGTGCTATGATGTCTAAAAGGGGTTGACAGAACCGAGGTGCTAAGCTCAGTACCCTGTTTCCCTCTGATGCGGCTTCGGTGGCATTGATGTCCTCCAGGGCTTCTTCTTCTTCCCGTGGATCTCAGGAAACTAAACATAAGTCTAGCCGGTCCTCAAAGGGTAGATCTCCTTCTAAGCATCGAGATGCCTCTGGCGTTGCCCTCGAGGATTCTGCACCGGCAAAATTACCCCGGCGGGAGGCTTCGGCTTCCAAAGCACCATCATCGGGGTTCCAGGATGTTCTCGATGGCTCGGCCTCGATAGATCTCCTGGTGCCATGCTCTGGGGTACCGGCAGTTTCCACCAGTATTGATTTCCAGGCATTGGCAGCGTCTATGGACCAGAGACTTTCCTTATGGCATCGACGCCCTTGGTACCCCGACAGACAACTCCACCGGTACCGGCATCGGTATCGGTATCGCAACCGGTACCGATAGCATCGACATCGGCATCGATGCCTGCTATGCCGGTACCCTGTCCTTCGATGCCCGCCGGTACCGATTTCCCGGTACCGGTTATTCCCGATACCGATTTTGCTTGGTACGGGTATCGGGCTCGGCAAGAGCATCCAGACAGGCGATACTTCGATTCCTCAGAGGAATATGAGGATTCTGAAAGTTCTGTCGATGCAGCAATGATGCTTCCACAGGAGTCCTCCTCCCCTAAACGCAGGATGTCTCCTCCAGAGGACATGTCTTTCCAAGACTTCATCCGAGAGGTGGCTCGGGGCCTGTCCATCACTGTGACCCCTGAAACAGAGCCAAGGGCCAAGGAGTTGGATATTTTACAATATCCCAAAACTCCTAAGGAGGCAGCTACCCTACCCATTCATGAGATTCTATATGATCTGATGTTGAGGATGTGGGAAACACCGCTTACCACCTCTCCTCATTCTCGTAGGTTAGATACTATGTATCGTGTCCCTCCTTGTCCTTGTTTCCATAAAACTCAGCTTCCCTACCACTCCATTGTGGTGGAATCTGCTATGAGAAGGATTAGAAGTGCAAAAAGACATGCCTCTAATCCTCCAGGACGTGAATGCAGAACTCTGGATGCTTTTGGATTTAGAGTCTTTCAAGCTTCCATGCTTGCTGCAAGAATCAGTTCCTATAGTCTCTACATGGGAATGTTCCTAAAGGAAGTTACTGATCATCTACAGACTTTAAGTGCTTTCATCTCTGAGGATAAAAGGCAGGAGTTTCTCACTTGGCTCAAACATGCCCAAGATGTCTCTAAATTCTCCAACCGTGCAGCCTTCGACTGCTTTGAATGTATAAGCAGGGCCTCGGCTATTGCCATAGGTGCACGTAGAATTGCTTGGCTCCAAGCATCTGATTTAGAGCTCTGGGTACAAGATAAATTGGGAAATATCCCTTGTACTGGTGAGAACCTGTTTGGTAAAGATTGGCAAGAAAAAGCCAATGAGATGGATGCTGAAAATTCCACTTTGGATAGACTATCCAAGTGTACTGCTGATCCTGTTAGGAAAAGGTTATTCAAGAAAACAACTTTTTCTAAGAAGAAGAGATTTTATCCTGCTTATGGTCAGCAGGCATCTTCTGCAGGTCAGTTTTCAACCAAATGTCAGCAACCACCCAAACAGAAGAAAGCAAAGACTGCTAGGCCTCAACCGGCTCAGCAGCCTCAGCCTCCTCAGGGCCTTTGACTTTCAGCTAGAGAACTTAGCCTTTCTGGCTCTGGAAGGACCAGAACCGTCCACCATTCCAGGAAGGTTATGCCATTTTGCTCCCAGATGGGGGCAAATAACAGCAGAGCGTTGGACACTCTCCATCATAAGAGAGGGGTACAAACTACAAAATGATTTCTCTCGGAGCTCTGCTTCCATACCTTCAGAGTCAGGATTGGCTTTGTTCTCTAGATCTCAAGGATGCGTACACCCATTTTCTCATCCATCCAACCCACAGAAGGTTTCTTCGGTTCCTGTTTCAAGGAAAGCACTACCAATACAGGGTGCTTCCTTTTGGTCTGGCCTCGGCACTAAGGGTGTTCACGAAATGCATGGCTGTGGTAGCAGCATTTCTACGCACTCTGGGAATATTCGTCTTCCCTTACTTGGACGACTGGCTCATTCGAGCTCCAACACAGTCAGAGGCCAGGACTTCTGTATCCTGCACAATGCGTATCCTTCAGTATTTAGGGCTGGTCATAAACATCCCAAAATCCAGTCTAACTCCTACTCAGTCTCTAGAGTTCATAGGAGCCCTGCTGGATAACACAAAGGCAAGGGCCTACCTTCCCCAAGCCCATTGCCTTCTCTTGGTGCAGTTAGCTTCTCAAGCAGCCCTAAAGTCCTTTTTAACTGCTTGAGAAATGTTGCAGTTGCTAGGCCACATGGCATCCACCATGCATGTGGTACCATATGCTCGCCTTTTCATGAGGGCAGCTCAGTGGACTTTATCCACCCAATGGACCCAGGCATCAGGTTGCCTGTCAGACAGAATAGCAAACACAAGTCGTCTCATTTTGTCTCTCCAATGGTGGAAGTCCACTCAAAACCTGTTGCTGGGGTCCCCCTTTCAGCAAATTCTGCCCCAAGCAACTCTTACAACAGATGATTCTCCAATGGGTTGGGGAGCTCATCTGCAAGACCTGTCCACCCAGGGCACTTGGACTCCACAAGAGAGTTGTCTACATATCAATCTCTTGGAGCTCAGAGCAATCTTCTTTGCTCTACAAGTGTTCCACACCCTGCTCAGCTACAAAACAGTCCTTATTCATACGGACAATCAAGTAGCCATGTTCTATGTGAACAAGCAGGGGGGAACAGATTCTCTGTCGCTTTGCAACGAAGCTCTGTTACTGTGGGCCCTCGCCAGAGAGCATCACATCCATCTTCTGGCAGTGTATCTTCCAGGCATTCAAAACTCTTAGGCAGACAGACTCAGTCGAGTTCTCCTTCCACACGAGTGGTCTCTGCATGCAGACCAGGTGGCCAAGATTTTTCAACTTTGGGGAACCCCGGACATAGACCTCTTTGCAAGTCCGTGGAATGCCAAACCTCCCTGGTTCTGTTCCAGAACTCCAGCTCAGGGAGCTCAGGCAAAGGATGCTTTCCCCTTCACTGGGGTCAAGACTTCCTGTTTGCCTTTCCACCCATTCCCCTAATTCCCAAAACCCTTTTCAAGCTTCAGAGAGACAGAGGCCACATGATTCTCATAGCACCACATTGGCCATGGCAAGTGTGGTACCCTCTGCTTCTACATCTTTCTGAAGCTCCCTCCCTGGAGTTAGGGTCTGCTCCAGATCTCCTTTCTCAGGAGAACGGAATGTTATGGCATCCCAATCCCCAGTCCCTGCATCTCAGGGCTTGGTTGCTGAAGGCCTAGATCTCCAAGATCTTCATCTTTCTCAGCAAGTGAAAGATGTTCTTTATGCTTCTAGGAAACCTTCCACTAGACGTTCTTATACTTTCAAGTGGAAAAGGTTCACTATTTGGTGTTCAGAAAAGGGTCTTAACCCCCTTGCTATACCTCTAGAATCTTTACTGGAGTATCTCCTCCATTTGTCTAATGCAGGCCTTAAGACAAATTCAGTAAGAGTCCATTTGAGTGCTATTGCAGCTTCTCTTAAACCTCTAAATAGACAACCTATTTCCTCTCATTCTCTTATAGCAAGATTCATGAGAGGCCTCCTTCTAACTAAGCCTCCCATTAGACCACCTACGTTGACATGGGACTTGAATCTGGTTCTTGGGAAGCTCATGAAGCCACCTTTCGAACCCTTAGCTACCACCTCCTTGAAATTTCTTTCTTGGAAGGTTATCTTTCTCATTGCAATCACATCAGCATGCCACATTAGTGAATTGCAAGCACTAGTAGCTAATCCACCTTATACAAGGTTTCATCATGACAAGGTAGTCCTTAGCACTCATCCACACTTTATGCCTAAGGTGGTCTCGCCTTTTCACCTCAACCAGGAGGTCTACCTACCTGTCTTTTTTCCAGGACCTCATGCATCAAGTGCAGAGAGGAATCTTTATACCCTGGACTGTAAAAGAGCTCTGGCTTTTTATTTACAGAGGACACAGCAACATAGAATGTCTTCTCAGCTCTTTGTTGCTTTTGACCCTTCTCATTTGGGACTGCCAGTCTCCAAGAGAACACTATCCAGAAGGTCGGGGGTTCAAATCCCACTAGAGGACAGCAACCTTGGGCCGGAAGGACTGGGGCTTCTAGTCCCACAGGTGCTCCTTGTGGTCTTGGGCAAGCCACTTAACCCTCCATAGCCCATGTTCCCTGTAAAATAGTTATCTCCAAGTTATAATGCCCTATTCAATGTAATTTCAGTTTGTTCAATGTAAACCGCACTGATGCAGAATAGCGCAGTATATAAGAGAATATGAATAAATAAATAAATATCCAACTGGATTGCTCAGTGTATTTCTTTCGCCTATCAGAGTAAGAACCTTTCTCTGGAGGGCCATGTCACAGCTCACAATGTGAGAGCCATGGCAGCCTCAATGGCTCATCTGAACTCTGTGTCTATTGACGACATCTGTCGAGCAGCCACTTGGGCCTCTGTTCATACCTTCACAGCCCATTACTGCTTGGACAAGGACTCCCACCGGGATGCCTTGTTTGGTCAGGCTGTTCTCAAACACCTGTTCCATACTTAATCAACTCCTACCCACCATCCCTGATAGGATGCCAGAGATCCATGGGGGGAAGTGGAGCCCTTCTCAGGGACACCCAACTTCTGGGGTCTCTCCCTGGCACCTAAAGCTAGGGAGTCCTCAAATGTGATGACTAGATTCCTGCTTGTTCCTGGAGATAGCATAGTTACTCACCTGTAACAGATGATCTCTGGGAGCAGCAGGAATTTAATCCTCACAACCCACCCACCTCCCCTAGGAGTTGTATCTCTCTATCTATCTCTTTCCTTTCCCTCTCTCTCTCTTTTTGTCTCAGCTTTAAAACTCAACTGGAGAGAGGCAGTTGGGAAAGGCGGGAAGGCAGCACGCAGGCACTGTGGGATGCTCCCAAAAGCTTTCTGATTGGACGCTGGGGAGCATTCCTGCACAGGCTCCGTCGGTACCAACGATGCCCATATGTGAGGACTAAATTCCTGCTGTTCCCGGAGATCTCCTGTTACAGGTGAGTAACTATGCTTTGCTGCTACTAGGCTCTGACTTATGAAATTTAAACTACAAGCTCTCTGCTGGGTTCCAAATTTAACCAGAAAGCTCTCTTCTGTATTTTAAATCTAAACAAAAAGTACTTTGCTGATACTAGGCCCTGAGTGACTATTAAATTTAAACTACAAGCTCTCTGCTGTAGTGAGGTGAGGTGACATCAGCTTCTACATGTTTGTGCTTGCAGGAGGACTGAGAATCTCCACAAGAACAGCATTGTGCTACTTGGAAAAATTAGAAGAATGGTCAAATGCTTGGCAATTGAGATTTAATGCAAAGAAGTGCAGAGTGATACAGTTTGGATGCAGAAACCCAAAGGGGCTGTATGCTCTAGGGGATGAGAAACTAGTATGTACAGACCAAGAGAGGGACCTTGGAGTGATGTCTGAGGCTGTCAAGGTGGCAAAGCATTGTGACAAGGTGTGGCCAAAGCTAGACTGACATTAGGCTGCATGCAGAGAGAAATAACCAGCAGTATGAAGACAGTATTAGTGCCTTTGTAGAGGTCATTGGTGTTGCCTCACTTGGAGTTTTGTGTTTGATTTGGAGACCATACCTTTCTAACAATCTACAAAGACTGGAAGTGTTTCAGATGAAGGCGACCAAGGTGATATGGAGCCTCTGCCAGAAGACATATGAGTAAAGACTTAAAGACCTAAATATGGGTACCCTAGAGGAGAGGAGAGACAGGGTGGATGTGATACAGATGTTTAACTACTTAAAGGGTTTAATGAACAGACAAACCTTTATCTAAGACGGGAAAGTTGTAGAATGAGAGGATCTGAAATGAAGCTGCAAGGAAGTAACCTTAAAAGCAACACCAACAAATACTTTTTTACAGAAAAAGTGGTGGATGCCTGGAATGTGCACTCTAAGGAGAAGATGGAAGCAAAAAGAGTGATGGAATTCAAAAAGATACAAGACAGACACACAGAATTACTACATAGAAAGAGGATGGAATCAAAGCTAATGTAAATAGCTTCATAAATAGAGATGGATGACCTGCCTGGTTTGGCAGATACAATCTTAAGCAAAGGCACAGAGGGGTGTAAACTGCCAAGAGCAGTAGGTGCATCTCACAACTTTAGCTACCTTACTGGGCAGACTAGATGTATAATGCTGGTCTTTATCTGCCATCATTCACTATGTTACTATGGAAAACCATCAAGATGGATTTTATTGGCCCACCTAGTGATTTAGATTGGCCAAGATTCCAAAGAACCTTGATGGTGCTCAAAAGAATCAACATCATGAATGTAGCTATGTTTTTACAGTGCCTCTGCAGGAACTTCCCCCACATGTGGCTTGAGCTCTTTTTAGATAGCCAATTACAGTGGAGGGAGGAAATGCCAGGCCAAACTTTCAAGGCCTTCAAATCCCAGGTGCTAGAATGAAATTTGTGATAGCCATGGTGACCTGGTGTCCGGGATTTGTCGAGCCCTGTGATAGAAGTCTGTAAAATTATGTCCTTGGTCCAATTCTTTTTAACATCTTTGTTAGTGATATAGCGGAAGGGCTGTCGGGTAAGGTTTGCCTCTTTGCGGATGATACCAAAATCTGCAATAGAGTAGACACCTAGGAAGGTGTAGATAACATGAGGAGGAATCTAGCTAAGCTTGAAGAATGGTCTAGAATTTGGCAGCTGGGATTTAATGTTAAAAAATGTAAGGTCATGCATTTGGGCTGCAGCAATCCAAGGGAGCAATATAGTATAGGGGGTGAAGTACTTTTGTCCACTAAAGAAGAGCGGGACCTAGGCGTGGTTGTGTCTGATGATCTTAAAGTAGCTAAACAGGTAGAAAAGTTGACGGCAAAAGCTAGAAGGATGCTTGGGTGCATACAGAGAGGAATGGCTAGCAGATAAAATGAGGTGATAATGCCTCTGTATAAGTCTTTGGTGCGACCTCATTTGGAGTATAGTGTGGAATTCTGGAGACCGCACCTTCAAAAGTTTGTGAACAGGATGGAGTCGGTGCAGAGGGTGGCTTCTAGAATGATTAGTTGTCTTCATTATAAAGCATATGATTACAGACTTAAGGATCTTAATATGTACACCTTAGAGGAAAGGCGGGATAGAGGTGATATGAATGAGATGTTTAAATACCTCCATGGCATAAATGTTCAGGGAGAGAGCCTCTTTCAATTGAAAGCAAGTTCTGCTATGAGGGGACATGGGTGAGGGTGAAGGGAGATAGATTCAGGAGTGATATGCGGAAATATTTCTTTATGGAAAGAGTAGTGGATCTGTGGAATAGTCTCCCAGTGGCGGTGGTAGAGATGAGGACAGTAACTGAATTCAAAAAAGCATGGGACAAAACACAGAGAATCTCTAAAGGTACAAAGGGGACTGTTGTAGTTGTTGATATGGAAGGACAGACTAGATAGGCCATGTGGTCTTTTTCTGTCGTCATATTTCTATGTTTCTATGAGTGGGTAGAATGTGCAAATAGGGAACAGTTGTTTTAGCCCTTAAAATAGTACTAAGACTAGGGGACGATCCACAAAACTAATAGGTAGCATATTTTAAACAAATTGGAGAAATTATTTTTTCACTCAACATACGATTAAGCTTGTGGAATTTGTTGAAGACGTGGTCAATATAGTTAGCATAGCTGCATTTAAAAAGGTTTCAACAAGTTCCTGTAGGTAAAGCCCACTATTAGATATGTAGTCTTGAAAAAAAAGAATCCTTATCACTGGTAGGGGACTTGTGAACTGGATTGGCTACTGTCAGAGACAAGATGCTAGGCTTGATGGATGCTTGGTCTGAGCAAGTTTGGAACTATGCTCTCATTTCATAAGGTCAAGAATTATTAGAGAAGTTGCTGATGTCACAAGGTCACTTTGACCATCACAATAAAAGCAGCTCTCCCATTGGGGATTGAGCCGGCCGGAGCCAGCTTGAACCTGTCGTCCGCCGCATCACTCGGCCCAATTGGGGCAGCCTCCACCTCATAAAGGAGCGCCATCGGGCGCGCCCGCACCTGAGGGCCTCACCAGAGGGCCCTTTGGCGTGGCCCTTAGGCAGGGTCCTGCGTGGAGGACACCCCCACCCTCACTGAGAACCACCGGGAGCCGCAGATCGCGGAAAGAACCAACCTAAACAATCACAAAATGGACGGCACTGCAGAGATCACCAGAATCACGGTAGAGGGCAACAGTTTAAGGACCACCGCACTTTCAGCAAAACGTATGTAGACAAAGACCTAACAGTGTTAACACTGCACAAAACTGTATATGCCATCTACCGGACATACTTGTGAGAACTATAATACCCAGTACCTGTCCTGTTAATATGTTCTACTAATACTGAGCGAGACATATGACAATAGTCAAGGAAGACTGTCACTAGCACGCATGTAATACCTAGGTAAAACTCCTTCCGCATAGGCCTTCGAATGAGCTAATGACCGCTCACACTGTATTAAAGTAATCAAGCTAATGATTAAAGTATAGTATTAAAGTAATCGAGCTAATGACCGCTCACACTGTATTAAAGTAATCAAGTCTATGCATAGTATTCAACCAAACACAAAATAGTCATTACTGTAAAATATAGCCACCGCTGCAGTAATTAGTCACCGCTATACAGATTAGTCTCTGCTCTACGAGGTTGCCATTGTTGAATGGGGTAGCCACTATTGTTAAGCTAGCTATTCCTTCCAAGTATTCATTGTTGCTTTATAAAGGACTCATTAAAGTGCAAAATATTCATTGCCTACAAGTTAGCCACTATTGTTAAGCAAAGTACTTATTGCTGTACAAGTTAGCCACTATTGTTAAACTAGCTATTCCTGTACAAGTATTCATTGTTGCTTTACAAAGTACTCATTTAAGTGCAAAGTATTCACTGCTGTACATGTCAGCCACTATTGATCAAGCTAGCCATTGCTGTACAAGGTAATTATCGCCACACACTGGAATCACTGCCCCCACAACTCAACATGGCCATATCCATCCTAACCCTAACCAGTTTGTACCTCCTCAGCAATGCACTCAATGGCTCCCTTACTTCTGCCTCCAACCACAACCCTATTCCAATCCTACAAGGCCAAGGAAGGAGACATCACGGCAGCACATGCCATACTCCAACATAATCCTTTCAAGACTCTCACCCACACTTAATCTACATACCGCTCCAACAACCTGCAATGCCCAAAGTGGTGCAGCCTCAAAACCCACGCAACCTGAAGTATGCCCTTATAAATGCACGCTCAGTCTGCAATAAATGGCCAGCCATCACCTACCTTATAACACACCTTGAGCTAGACATCCTACTGGTCAATGAATCGTGGCTCACCGACTCAGATTCAGTCCCTATCAACCAACTAATCCCCCCCAACTTTTCAATCCACACCTGCCACAGAGCTAACCACAGAGGAGGTGGCGCATTCATACTAGTAAAAACAGAGCTCCAATATCATCTGATCAGCTCCAACAGCGCAACACACCTTGATACAATCACCATATCCAACAACTACAGCATCATCAACCTAATCTACGGATCCCCATCCTCCTCCCCTGAAGACCTCGCAACCTGCAACCCCAAGAACACACACAGGCCAAACTGGGTATTGGGAGACCTTAACCTACCAGCTCTTCAAAATACTCATTCCAAAGCCTTCCTTGAAGCACTCAATGACCTAGGCTATGAACAGATAGTCAACGCACCCACCTACCAGAAAGGAAATGCACTAGACCTCGTCTTCATCTCACGACCAGACATAAGCCTGAACTACAACTTTGACCTAGCCATCACCCCAGTCCCATGGTCAGACCACAATCGAATCAAATTCCAGATATCCATGCATCAAGATAGCAACCTGACTAGTAAAGCAGCCGAGAACTCATCGGCACCTACAGGACATTTCAGACCCTTTGACAAAGAGGCGATCTCAATGAAGTCCTTCCAAACCTCAAGCTGGCATCGCCTAACCTGGAGGAAATGATGGCCACATGGAACAACAGCCTGAGATCCTTCGCTTGCCTACCTGCCAAAACAAGCCACCTGCCCCAGATAAGCCACCAAGAAGTAGGAAATCAGCACGATGGTTCTCCGCGGATCTATGAACCTCACGTTTTCTCCTTAGGAAACTAGAAAGAAGATGCCGATGCTGACCAAGCAGCCTACACTTCCCACCTGAAGGTTGTCAGACGGGTGCCTGGGTGAGAATGTTCACAGTCTTGGCAAAGGCATATATTAATATGATTTGCAAGGGATTGTGGGAAATGTAGTCCATTCACACCAGACACAGCCGTTCACAATAATTAGTTGTGCTTGAGTGTAAAGCCAATAAGATATTTATTTATGGGGTTATTTCTCCAAACACAGATATGCTTGGTAGCACATGAAACAGGATACTTGCTTTCAGTGTTAAACTTAGAAAAACAAAATCAGGAAAACAACAGCTGAACTTGTCAGGCAATCAAAGCAAAAGAATAAAGACCTGGTTGGTAACAAACTGGTCTTTTCTGTAGGCTCTAGCTAATATTTTCTTAGCAGTGCTTTAATCAACAAACAAAACCCACAAAGTAGGGAAAAAACTGTTCTTTTCAGGTTAACTTCTTATATCTTCACACATAGACTCAGAAGTGATTTCCTCAGAGCTCACAAGCAATTAGGTAAGGCTCAATTGCTAGCAGTTACCCAGCTGAAACCCCTTAGCTGGCTTGCTTTCTACTGCGTGGCTCAAAATCCTACTCAGGAGCTTTTCTGAGTAGATTAAAGAACAAGTTTGTATTTCTTTGTGATGGTTGTTGTACTTTGTAACAGTAAATTACCAAAGGAGTTTAGACAGAGAGCAATCCATGTATTCACAGCCTGTATCTACCACCTCTCCCCCTTCTTCAACAATCATGGGTTCAAAATCATGGATTGGCACAGAGGAATTTCTCAATGGAGCACTTTCAGGAGAATACTTGTTTCCCTGCTGTCTTTCAAGGGTATAGCTAGGGCATAGATCAGTGTTCATACCTGAGCTTCCATTGCTGTTAGAGTTCCTCTCTAAATAGCCTGGCCAGTATGTAGTCCAGTTCTTATGTCCAGCCTTCCAATCCAGATCCCTGGACACTGGATCTCTCTTCACATACCTTCTGGCACGGGTCTTAGGGTCCCTTCCACGTGCAGCCGTCTCCCTCACAGGTACCGTCTGGAGATTCCAAGCTCTGCAGCACCATTCCTCTGGCTTTCCCCAGTCCAATGGTGTAAGCTTGCCTTTGGAATGCCTTCCAGTATACGTACTGCTCTGGACTCCTTTAGACCTCCCAAAAGCTTTTCTCTTCTTTCTTCCAAAGGGTTTCTTGCCCTCTCTGTCCGTCCGCTCTGGCTTCTGCTTCTGATGATCCTCCAGATGATGAAGCTGTCCAAGATGAGGATATCCATGCTGAATCTGAGGATGAGGATGATTCTCTGTAGAATAAACTCTACCTTTATTCTGCTTAGATGAGTGCTCCACCCTAGCACAGCGCAGCTGTGCTGAATCAGGCCCTGCTCTTTGAGATGAGTGCTTGGGGATTACCTCATAGCCCTCTTGATTGAACACACGTTTCCCCACTTCAGCTCCTCTAATGGCTGTTGGAAACCTGGTGCATTCTGGGACTGGTAGTCTTTTATGGAAAAATTCTGTTTTCTTATTTCTACAAGAACTGACAGGTTGCTTGTTCAGAGTCACTTCACCTTTACTATAGCTCCTTCCTGAGCTATGATAAGCTTCCTTATCACAAGGTACACTGAGACTCAATCTCAGTGAAAATGAAAGAACACCACTCCGAGCTCCTGCGTCGTTCCCTAAACAAACCTCACGACCTATTCAACATAGTGAAGACCCTGACAAAAGAACCTTCACCCCCCAACCAACCATGTTACACCCCCAGGAATACGCAGACTACTTACTAGCCAAATCCAGAAATGTCAGTGCAGCCACGAAGCCCATCCCTAGTCACAACCCATTCCAACTAAAGCCGCTCACCTCTCTCACAACACCATCGGCCAGAGGCATCGAGGACGTCATTGCAGCCATCAACTCCATCACTGCTCTGAACGACCCCTGCCCAGCATTCTGGATAAGATCACTGCGCAAGGAGCTCAGCCCAATTCTAACCAAGATCATGGACCTGTCCTTCTCCACAGGACTCTTCCCTTCATGCCTCAAACAGATGTCAATCTGGCCCCTTCTGAAGAACAACAAACTGAACCCCCAGAAGGTAGAATCCTATCGACCAATCTCAAGCATCCCGCTGCTAGCCAAGATAATTGAGAAGGTTGTCCAATGTCAAATCCAGGACCACATCGACTCCACTGTCCCCCTCGACCCATGCCAACATGACTTTAGAGAATCCCATGGCGTCGAAACACTTCTTGCCATTCTTCTCAACACATTAATCACAGGGATTGACAACATCAGAAGAGGATATGCCTTGATCTTCTTGGACATCACTGCGGCTTTCAACTCCATCAACCATGAACAACTCCTGGTACGTCTCCAGGAAAGGGGAATCCATGGCTCAGCCTGGAACTGGTGCAAATCATATCTAACAGACAGATGGCAGCAGGTACGAACAGGCTCTGTGACCTCAGAACCTTTTCAACAAAAACATGGCGTTCCCCAGGGCTCCCTCACTCTCTGCCCTCCTATTCAATATATATATGCAGCCCATATGTGAAATCATCCACTCCTTCAACATCTCCTGCCTGATTTATGCGGATGATGTACTACTCTTCACCCCATTCACTATCGACCAACCAGACTTCTCATCACTAGTAAAATGCTTTGATGCCGTCACTGACTGGCTCCACTCACAGAGCCTCAGGATAAACTTCAGCAAGACAGACATGCTGTTCATCACAAGAAATCAAACCTTCTCCTCACCGGCAACATTAAAGACGAGAGACGCCAAGCTCCCGAGTAGATCCACCATCCGCTACCTAGGCGTTACGCTAGACCAGCACCTTGACTTTAAAGTGCACATAGCCAACACCATCAAGCAAATCTACCATAAGATGCAGACAATTCGACATCTCCGTCCCTTGCTGGAACCTGATGATTTCTGAACAGTTTTCCAGTCACTAGTGACCCCCCCACTTTCACTACGCCAGTGTGATCCTGCATGCACTCCCTAAGAACACACTAAATCCACTACAGTTAGCAATGAACGCTGCTGCCCGCTTCCTACACGGGGCCTCTAGAAGAGACCACATCACCCCAATCCTAAAGGAACTGCACTGGCTACCAATCTACTGCCGGCTCACCTACAAAGTAATACTGATGACCTTGAAAGCCATCAACAAAATATCCTCTACTTCCTTGATGGACCTTCTCCACCCCACTACTGCAAACAGAGCAAGAAGGACTTTCGCCACCAACACACTAATAACCCCCAGTGAAATAACAAAAGGCACTCATGCAACAAAGAACAGAGCCTTTATATTCTATGTACCCACTTGCTGGAACGAGCTCCCAACTACCATCCGAGCGATCACTGACCTTGCCCAATTCAGAAAGGCACTAAAACACCACCTTTTTCTCCTACACTACTCACAGGCCAACGACACGACCTCACCCGCCATAACCCCAAACCACTAACTGTAAAAGCAGACAACCCTGTAAATAAAATTACATTCCTGTACAAAGTTCTTAGGGTAAGCCATGTCGCTGCAACTGCGCAGTGACATCCTGCTTATACTGTATATAGTTACCCCAGTTCTAAATCCAAGTTGCATTACCCATTCAATGTAAGTGCAAAGCAGGCTCTCCCTGATTTGTACAAAATGTTATCTGTAAACCACACTGATTTTAAAGAGCGTGGTATATAAAAGCATTCATTAATTAAATAAATAAATTAAATAAATAAAAAATAAATGTTAACAATCCAGTGTGCTAACTGTTAGAACACGTTAACTGCAGCATTAAATAACTAACTTAGAAATTTCTATTAGGGGCTGGGGAATAGACAAGGACTTCACCTCGCAGTTAACACAGGAGGGTAGGGCTGGCCCAAAGGTTTCTGCTGCTCTAGGCAGAAGCCCCAAGCTATGCCACTCCTCCCAACTCGTGCTGCCCCTAACATGCTGAGCCATGCTCCTGCCAATTCTGGCAGCAGGGTTGAGGGGGGGGGGGTGTGGCGCAGCACAGCGACAGGCCTTGTGCTTCGGTACACATGACCTGCCGAGTCTGACCCCCTTCCGACATAACTTCGAGGGTTTAGAAGCGGCAGGCCAAGAGTGCCGAAGCACATGGCCTTCCACTGAGCCTAGTCACCCCCCCCCCCCCCCCGCTGCTTGAATCAGTGGCAGTGTGGTGTGGTTCAGCACTGGGTGGGGGGAGGGCAACACAGCTTGGGGCACAGGGGGGAGGGGGGGACAACAGGCCATGTATGCTGAAGCACATGACCTTCCACCCACAGAGATCTGCCACCCTAGGCGGCGACCTAGCTCGCCTAGTGGATAGTCTTGTTCTGCTGCTAAGGCAACAGATAGCTCAATGTAAGCATCTACAGCTCCAAAGAGATAGCTAACTGCAAATTCAAAAGCTTGCAAACAGAGGAAGACAGAAAGGAATACAGGATCAAACTCAAACAGACAAAAAGAAATAAGGAAAGCAAAATCAAAGGCAGAAGAAAAGATGGCTAAAGATGTGAAGTGTGGCGACAAAGCTTTCTTCAGGTATATTTGGGAAAGGAGGAAAATCAGAGGTGGAATTGAAGGACTCAAAAGTGCTGGGAATGGGCTCATGGAAAGTGACATTGAAAAAGCAAAATTGCTAAACAAATACTTCTGCTCTGTTTTTACTAAAGAAAATCCTGGACAAGGACCACCTGTGACTCCCAATTATAAAAATGGGAATGAAGTAGATGCCACACCATTCACAGAAGATGATGTGTTAGAACAACTTGCAAAACTGAAAGTGGACAAGGCCATGGGACTGGATGGGATACATCCCAGGATACTGAAAGAGCTCAGAGAGGTTCTTGCAGGGCCGTTAAAGGATGTTTTCAACAGATCCTTGGAAACAGGAGAAGTTCCTCAGGACTGGAGAATGGCTGATGTGGTACCTCTTCACAAAAGTGGTAACAGGGAAGAAGTGACAAACTACAGGCCTGTGTGTCTTACCTCAGTGGCGGGAAAAGTAATGGAGGCACTCCTGAAAGAGCAAATACTGGACTTTGTCAAAACCAACAGGTTGCATGATCCGAGGCAACGTGGTTTTACCGAAGGACGATCTTGCCAAACAAACCTGATTGAGTTCTTTGACTGGGTGACCAGAGAACTAGATCAGGCACATGCGATGGATGTCATCTGCCTGGATTTCAGCAAAGACTTTGATACTGTTCCTCATAGGAGGCTTATCAATAAACTCAGTAGTTTGGGGATGTGTCCCAAGGTGGTGAACTGGATCAGAAATTGGTTGACTGACAGACGACAGAAGGTGATGGTAAATGGAGCTCAGTCGGATGAAAGGAGGGTGCCCCAGGGTTCAGTCCTTGGCCCGTCACTGTTCAATGTATTTGTGAGTGATATTGCTGAAGGACTGAATAGAAAAGTCTGTCTTTTTGCAGATGACACGAAAATTTGCAACAGAGTGGACTCCCCCGAGGGAGTGGTTAACATGAGGAAAGACCTACAAAAGCTGGAAGAATGGTCTAGTGCTTGGCAATTAAGATTTAATGTGAAGAAGTGCAGTGTCCATGCACTTGGGAAGCAGAAATCCAAGGGACATTTACAGAATAAGGGGCGAGAGGTTGGTGTGCACGGATCAGGAGATGGATCTTGGTGTGATTATTTCTGAGGATCTCAAGGTGGCAAAACAGTGCGACAAGGCGGTGGCAAAAGCCAGGAGGATGTTGGGCTGCATACAAAGAGGAATTACCAGCAGAAAGGAAGAGGTACTAGTGCCACTGTATAAGTCACTGGTGAGGCCTCACTTGGAATACTGTGTTCAGTTTTGGAGACCATATCTTGCAAAGGATGTAAAAAGACTGGAAACTGTTCAGAGGAAGGTGACCAAAATGATGTGGAGCCTGCACTTGAAGACCTAAATATGTATACTCTGGAGGAGAGGTGGGATACAGGAGATATGATTCAGACCTTTAATTACTTAAAGAGAAATAATGAACAAACAAACCTCTTCCAAAGACGGGGAAGGTCTAAAACTAGAAGGCATAACGTGAAGCTGTAAGGGGGTAAATTGAAAGGCAATGTCAGGAAATAGTTTTTCACTGAAAGGGTGGTGGATGCTTGGAATGCCCTCCCGATGGAAGTGGTGAGGGTAAACACAGTGACAGAGTTCAAAGTGGCATGGGACAGACACAGTGGATCCCTTTACAGCAAGAGAATAAAATCAAAATAAACTTAACCATCTAATTTCCCAACAAATAGGGGTGTCCTACACGGAGCGGTGGGTTCACCCCTAAACAAAGACATGGGGAGGGGTGCCCTGCACAGAGCGGCAGGTGCACCTACTCTTGCCATCTTACTGGGCAGACTAGATGGACCATACTGGTCTTTATCTGCCGTCATTTACTATGTTACTGTGTTACTATTTAAACTAGGTTGCCTGTATGTGATAGCCATGTAGGCACCTATTAGCCTATTTTCTAAAGATCCAAAGACACCTGTTTTTCTTTATAAACTACTAGAGGTAAGCCATACACCTGTACAGAAGAAGGTTTAAATGTTAGCACATAAAGTACATGTGTACACATGATTTTATAAAATACAAGCATAAATCACAACTCCATGTGCTTTCCACCCTAAAATATGTCTATATGGATCACATAAATGCATACTCCTTGTTACTGTTTGTACTCTGCTGTCCTCATAATCAATGTCCCCTCTAATTTTCTGTAGGCTGTGTGCACATAAAATATCAGCTGTGCAGCTTTTGAAGGAAGGTTACATTTTTGTGCGCCACATAACGACACTCGGAGTTATATACTTTAAAATTTGACTACATGTCAGAATACAGTATGTACACCACATTGATTTTAATCAAATTAAATGAAAATAGACGATTACTAAATGAAGCGGAAAATTTCTAGTAATTACAATCACAACTTTTAAATTTTAAGACGTCTGTGTTGTTTTCTATCAGAATCAGAACCATAGTTTTTGTGCGCTCTGTTGTAAAGTATGTGCGCTCGCTCGGCGAGGTGTGTGCGCGCGCACACGCGCATCGCTTAGAGGGAGCAGTGCTTATAATATTTGTGGCTAAACTACATCACTGTCCACTGAGAAAGTTCTTTTGCTTAATTTTCAACTTATTACAAATAAGCAAATGAGGAAGTTACTGTAGATAGTTGAAAACAAGAATGACGCAGAGTCCTTCCATAAACATTTCAGTTGAACAGCTAATAACTGAAGGTATGGATTGTTGAATAATTATGTGTGTGGTAAAAGATAGTGAAGTTTCTAGGGGCTGTGAGAGGAGAGGAAATCTGTGAAGTGGATTGCATTCTGTCCAAGATGGAGAACAGAGTCTTGGAGGGAGGTTTACGTCAGATTATGCACAATGGGTTCAGAGGTTACAGTATAAGTTAGATCATGAAGCCAAATGATTTTACGAGACAGAAGGGAATGCAACATTGAACTTATAAGAAAAAAAGAATATGTGTTCTATCTAGGATATGCTGTAGGGCAGATCATGTACTTCTAGGGTTGCCAGATGTCCTGATTTTATCAGGAATTTACTGATTTTTGGAAGCTTGTCTTGATTTGAAAAATGTCCTGATTTTGTCCTGAATTTTGGCATTTTGTCCTGACTTGTCCTGAATTTCTGTAAAATTTTGAAAGATAATTAAGAGGAACATTATAATACAAATGAAGTTATTTTTATTCGCTTACAGCCTGATTCCATCCCGGACGTACAGGCCCTCTGTTCGCCCAGTCGGAACTGGACGTACAGAGGGAGTCGCGATTTTGATCCTGCGGAGTGTCTAGCCCCGTGGGATAAGAATCACATGCAGGCTGAGCCCACAATTCAGCCGGGCTGAACGTACAGGCCTTGCCCAACTAACTCAGTCAGGGCTTTTAAATGGAGCCGCAGCACCATAGCGTCCCATTGCCATGGCACCATGGCTCCATTTAAAAGCCGCGATCCCCAGCTGCTGCCCTCTGCCCCTGCCACCCCTTCCCAGCCCCTTCCTCGGAGGTGGAATAACTTCCCCGTTCAAGTCGTCAGCCCTGGAGGTACAGGGCCGACATTAGAATCGGCCCTCTACATCTCGGGCTGGTGACCACCCACTGCCCACCCTAACAATACCCCTAATTCTCTCCTTTCCCGCCCCCGTCTAACTTCCCCGTACAACGTGCGGGGAAGGAGAATGGGGCTGGGAAAGGGCACGAATAGCGGGAATGGACATCCCAACAGGATATCCATCCCCGCTATTCATTGCTCAGAATGACCCTGTTTTTGTACATAAAATGGAGAAATGAAACATAAGTTTTTCTTTTTCAATGTGTGAGTGTGACTCAGTGTTTTTGCCCTAAAACGTTCCTATTAGCATTTGTTTGAAAAAGGGAAAACATTTTGGACTCTTTCCCAAAAATGGGAAAGTTTGGGTACCATGGTACATACAAAATATAGAGAATTTAAGATGTATGTAATGAGGGGAAATATAAAACGTTTCTGTAAGCGTGAAGTCTCGGTCATAGTTTATTGTTTGTTAAAATTTTCAATTTTTGGCGTCATAGTAATATTACTACTATAAATGAATTTGCAATTATGTATAACATCATTAGTAGAACGAGTATTTTTGGTGTGCAAGAAGCAATGGACGGATGATTGAAATTGATTGGATATTGAAACTGTAAAATGCTTCAAGTTAAAATTAACTATTCATTATCTTGTGGTGATATGTACAAAAAGATTTTGGCTGATGAAAATCTGCTAAATCAAATATCATCGAACAGTAAATACATGTAAATAATGTTTTATTGTGTTTGATGCCTAATAAAACAATTTTTTGAAAAGTTATATTTTGAAAAAATATCCTGATTTTGGACCAAAGGTATCTGGCAACCATATGTACTTTTAAGTTTGTACCCCTGAGATAATTTTATTAAAAGCTCTTTTATGCGTGAAAAATCCTTTATAAAATTGCCTCTTAATTGTATGGCTGCCTTCCATAAAGTGATTCTCCATGTGGTGAATAAAAGGGTTTATTTTCAGTTGACTCATAGGAGGAGTTTCCAGCCTGTGGTTTTGTCATTCGTAATTTACAGTAGCACTTTCCGATGTTGATGATCTGGGAATTAATTTAATCAAAAGAGTAAACATTATGTATTCTCTCTCTCTCTCTGATTTTGCATATATATTGACATTTGCTTAAAACACTACTGCTTGACCCACAGCTCATAGGGAAGGTGAAAAAAATTGAAATTGGAATGATTTGTTGCCACTGTTGCATTCTGTCTCATCTGTAATTGACCAGGAAAGAAGCAGTTGGGGGGGAGGGAGTCTACTTTTAGTCTACTGAAACTCCATCTAGGTGGATTCAGCCTTTCTACCTGTGTAAACCTTAATACACCCTCTCAGAAGCCAGGAATATCGACCAATATTGCTGTGGCCCTTTGTAAATGGCAGCTATGGAGAAACATCCTCTGAAAGCTATCGAGGAACGCACCATGATGCTGTTTGCCATGCAGCATTTCGGTACCTCCATTTACTGCATTGACAGTCTAGCTGATCCTCAAAGCACAGTGTACCTGCAGGAGGGGCATTGAAGGGTCCCATTGCTAGGGCCTGCCTGGCCGATTACTCTCTCTAGTACACTGGGGTCCAATGTTCCCCAAAGTCTAGAAAGTCATTGGTGCATCAACGCTCCCAATCCCCAAAAGGCAGGAGTCATCCAGGCTGAGAATCTGAGATATTTTGATTTTTATCTTTTGAGTCTGACTCAAAAAACTGAGTTACCGATGTCAAATATGAGGACATGTCTGAAGACAAGTCCCCAGAGTTTCCATCTGACCCTTCTCCTCCTCATGGGAGGCATAAATCACCTGAGGATATGACTTTCCAAGATTTTGTAAGGGATATGGCTAAGGCCATACCATTTTCTTTGGAGACTGAGGATGCACCCTGGGCAGAAGAACTGGAGATCCTTCAGTATTCTTCAGCCCCTAAGGAGGTGGTGATGGTGCCCGTGCACCGTGTCCTTCAGTTGATAATGTTCCAAACTGTACATAGTTATAATGTTCCATGTAAACTGAATTAGTTAGTTTCACTCTCAGATTAACCACATCAATAACACAAGACAAACTCACAATGTAAATAGTTAAAACACCTTGTTTTATTGTTATAACTGTATATACTATAGTTGATAATGTTCCAAACTGTAAATAGTTATAATGTTCCATGTAAACTGAATTTGTATATGTTGTACAATTCATTGTTGTTCCCTGTAAACCACAATTGATCTTTAGGAAACTGCGGTATAAAAATGTAAAATAAATAAAATAAAATAAATGAGACTATGTGAGAACCCCCTCACGAATACCTCCTGTTAGTAGAAAGCTTGACTCTCTGTATAGAGTTCAAAGGCTCCCGGATTCAATAACCCCAGCTTCCTCACTATTTGGTTGTCAAATCCACCCTTACTCCTCAGCGCCCCCAGGGAGGGAAGCTCAGACATTAGACTCTTTTGGGAAGAGGTTTTTCCAGATTTCCATGCTTGCGGTCTGCCTATCAGCTCTATATGGGCATGTTTGTGAAGGACATCATGAGTGACCTAGCTGATCTGTCCCAGTATCGCCCTCCAGAGAAATTAAAACAGTATCGTTCCCTTGTGAGACACGGTAAGGGATTGATACTCTAAGTTCATAGTCCGAGAGACTTATGATATCTTTGAAACGGTATTGAGAGGTTTTGCAATGGGTATTGGTGTATGGAGGTCCGCCTGGGTCCAGGCCTCAGACCTAGAACAATCTGTGTAGGACAAGCTTGCTGACATACCATGCTATAGAGAGAATCCATTTGGAGAAAAAGTCAAAGAGAAGGTTGGTTTCCTCGAAAAGCAGTATGTCACCCTTCGTAATCTCTCAAGGTACACATCTGAACCTGTCTCCTATCACAAGAGTTTACAAAGCGGTAACCAGAAAAAGACTTCGTAGGTACTTTCCTGCTTCCCAATGTTCACAATCAAATCAGGCTCTTTGAGCATGAATGAAGTGAGAGAAGCCTCAGAAGGCCCAACCTGTTCCTCTACCAAAACCAGGGGTGGGGTTTTGACTGGTTCCTGAAGAGCATAACTACTCTACCTGTGACTGCAGTGGAGAACTTTCCAAATGGAAGGAGGCTCACTCTTTTTGCCCAAAGGTGGCCCCTTGTAATGTCAGACACATGGGTTTTACAAATTATCCAAAGCAGTTACAAATTGCATCTATTTGACTAGCCTTCATATTGCCCACTAAGGGCTCATTCTGTAGATCCTCAATATCAGAAATTGCTTCAGAGAGAAATCACCACCCTCTCTTCAGATCTCATGGTGGAGCTTGTGCCACCAGAGCAAAGAGGGCAAAGGTTTTATTTCAGGTTTTTCCTCATCACCAAAAAGACAGGGGGGGGGGGGGTTATATCCCATCCTAGACCTAAGAAATCTAAACACATATCTGGTCAAAGAAAAGTTCAGAATGGTTTCTTTGGGCACCCTAATTCCTTACTTTCCAAAAAGGAGATTGGTTATACTTTCTGGATCTAAAGGACGCATATACCCACATATAGATGCAATACTCTTAGAGGAAGTATCTTAGATTCCTTTTGGGGGCAACATTTCCAGTACCAAGTTCTGCCTTTTGGCCTATCTTTGGCATCTCGGATCTTTACAAAATGCCTTGCTGTTGTAGCAGCTTTCCTTCAAAAACTGGGAATGTTTGTCTTTCCCTACTTGGACGATTGGATGATCACAAGTACTACTCAGGAAGGAGTGTGAGAATCAACATGGCTAACCATTGAGGGGTTGGAACTGGTAGGGTTTGTAATAAATTGCCCCAAATCCCACCTGCAACCCACCCAATAATTGGAATTCATAGAAGTCCTGCACAACACAGAGCAAGCAAGAACCTTCCCTTCCGCATGACAGACTGTGCAGGTTGATAGCGACAGTGCATGAGACTCAATTGAGTCAGCAGGTGACAGCTCGCAAGATGTTAACTGTCCTGGGACACATGGCTTCCACTGTACATGTGACACCCTTGGCATGTCTCCATATGAGACAGACTCAGTGAACATTGAGAATCCAGTGTATGCAAGCCACAGGACATCTCAGGGATCATCTGTACATCACCAACCCTCTCATTTGGTCTTTGGACTGGTAGACTATCCAACACAATTTCCTCCTAGGTCTTCCTTTTCAAATTGTGCCACTGCAAAAAATATTGATGACAGTTGCATCCAAACTGGGTTGGGGAGCTCATCATGATGGGCTTCATACTCAGGTCAATAGGTGCCTTCAAGAAAGTCAAGTCACTCTCAAAACTTACTGTAATCCAAAAACTACTCTTCATCTTCATAAAAGAGTGTTTAGAGACAATACAGAACGTATTATATCTGCAAGGATGAAACTACCGAGATCACACTTTCCATCGCGCAAGCACAACATTTTTTTGACAGGAGAGTCGGGTTTGTAGTCCTGCTGCCTGTCTGAGAGATCCCTGAAGAAGCCAGTTATGGGCAAAACTATTGGCTAAAGTTGGAAGAATGGTCTATAATACAACTGTGGAATGGCTAGTGCTGTATTTCATGGTGAATGCTACATGGCATGACAATAAGTGATGGTTATCAGCATTTGTCATCAGATAAGTGACTTGTTTTGAAAATTGAACACTTATAGGGAAAGTGCACTGCAATTCACATATAAAATTATTCTTGAAAAATTGGAAAAGTTGATGGAATGATGATGAAACTACGAGATCACACTTTCATCCTTGCAGTTATAACACCGATGAATGTTTTCTATTTTGTCTCAAAACACTCTTTTATGAATGTGTTTTACATGGTGAAGAATAGTCTTTGGATTACAGTAAATTTTGAGAGTTTGACCTGAATATAAGGTCTGTCGCTACAATCTCTATTTACATTTGTAGCATTTTTGGTGGTTATTTTTGTGTGGATCCTTCCAGGAAAGTCTCCATCAGATCAGCCTCGGAACTAAGAGCTACAGCAAATGCTCTAAAGGCTTTCAAAGATCGTACATTCTGTATTGGGAAATAGTCGGGTTGTGGAAATTTGCCATCACCCATGGGATGGACCTAAGAGCCACATACCTGCCAGGCAAACAAAACACTCTGGCGGACAGATCGAGTCGAGTCCTTCAGTTATATAAATGGATCCTGGACAGGGAGGTTGCAGGCTACAACTTTCGAGAGTGGGGCAGCCCCTCGATAGATCTCTTTGCTACTCCTTAGAATGCCCAAGTGGATCAGTTCTGCTCCAGAGTAGAGTTGCACAACAAACTAGCCTCAGATAATTTCCTCCTCGATTGGGGGGGGGGGGGGTCTAATGTACATATATCCTCCAATACCTCTCATTGCGAAGACCCTCCTAAAGCTCAAAACAGACAACTACTGGACCAGACAACCATGCTTTCCTCTCCTCCTAGAGCTCTCCAGTCAGGAACCAATTTGGCTGGACCATGCATCGGATCTGATATCACAAGAGAATGGAATGATGTTCCATCCCAACATCAATTCCTTGGCCCCCACAGCTTGGGTGTTGAGAGGATGACATTCTCCACACAGTCTGCTAGCCGGTGTCACTTCTAAGATTCCACAAGGAATTAAAAACCTTCCTGTTCTCAGAATATTACAACACATCTTCCCCCAACAATACTAACAATTTATCTACTTCACAACACACCACCCAAATATCATAATCCCTCCCATCCAAAAAATTAGCTCATGTAAATAGCTAAGAAACACAGCCCCCTCTATACCTTTCTTTAGAGTATACTGGGATGTACATAGTTATGGATCCATCTATCTTGTATATAGTTTGTTTTAACTAGTTCTCTTGTTCCAATGATGTTGTTAAGCTGTTAAATGTTCTATGTAACTTCATGTTATTGTTCAGTGTAAACCACCCCTGATTGCTGGAAGAAGTGGTATAAAAGAGCTGTTCAATAAGTAAATAAATAATGTTCTTTTGGCCTCCAGGAGAAAATCCTATTCATGCAAATGGATGAATTGGATCTCCAGACTGTGTCTCTTTAAATAGAAATGCGCCTCCTTTGGTGTGGCCCTTAGGTGTGGGCTGTGACTCTGCCTTCTACTTGGATCCATGCTGTGTTAACGCTATCACAGCCGCATCTCCTGGTTGTTCATTTAATGGTTGATATCTATATCTACCTTTGTCCCTGCCTTAGCTGTTGCAGTCTTCTCATTTTCTTCAGCTTACCTCCATTGTTTGTTTCTCTTCTGTTATTTCCCTTCTCTGCTTCTTATGTTCCCCATTTATGTGACCTGTCTCTGTCTACTTCTCTCCATCCTTAGCCCTCCCTCCTGCAGAACTTTTTCCTCCTCTCTACTCCTTCCCGCCCTTCTTTCCTATATCCTCTGCCTTCTTATCCTCTTCATTCTTCTCTGCTCTTGAGCTTTTCTACTCCTTCCCTTACGCTCACACCTCTCACTCCTGGCCTCAACCTTAAGTCTGTTATGCACCTTCCTCTCTCACTCACCTTCTCCTCCTTTTCTCTGGTGATATCAATACTAATCCTGGCCCTCCCCACTGCACTGTTCTCTTATCTCTATCCCTCTCCATCCCGCCCCCCCCCCTTCACTATCTTTCTCCTGTGCCCTTTGGAATGCACATTCAATCTCTAATAAACTTTCCTTCTTGCATGATCTTTTCCTTTCCCATCCTCTTCAGTTCTTGGCACTAACTAAAACCTGGCTCCACCCTGCTGACACTGCTTTTGCCGCGGTGCTCACTCATGGTGGCCTTAATTTTTCCCACACTCCTCATGCCATCGGCCGTGGTGGAGGGGTTGGTTTCTTGCTCGCCCCATTTTGCCAGTTTCAATCCTTCACTCCATCTCAAATTCCTACATTCCCCTCTTTTGAATCTCATTCCATTCAATTGTCCTATCCCTTCCTCCTTCGCATTGCCATTTTTACTGACACTCCAGTTATCCCATCTCCTCTGTCCTTAATGACCTAGTTTCATGGCTCCCTTTATTTCTAGATTCATCATCCCCATCTATTATCCTTGGTGACTTCAATATCCACGTTGATTGCCCCTCGGATGTTTATGCATCAAAACTTCGTTCCCTTACCTCTTCATATAACCTCCAGCTTTGCGCCACTGCCTGAATCTTATTTTCTATTTTAATTGCTCCTCTTCTAATCTCCTCAATTCTATTTTGCCACTATCTGACCATTAGCTCCTTAGTTTCTCTTGCCAACATTCTCCCCCACTTTCCTATCCTGTCACCTCCTACTCATTCAGAAACCTGCTTGCAATTGATCCTCTATTTTCTTCTGTCTGTCCACTTCTCTCTACTATACTGTCCACCAACTTGACATTGCTGTGGCTGGCTATAACTCTGTTCTCTGCTCTCAATGCTCTTGCTCTTGCTCTCCAAACTTCACACCCTGTAAGGAGTTCTTAAGTTTGTCCTTGGCTGACCTCTATAGCCCACCAGATCTAGTGCAAGAGATAAGGGTATTGGGGCCACTTGGCAATAGTGATCATAGCATGATCGCCTTTGATTTAATTAGTGGAGGAGGGATAGTAAGGAAATCCACAGTACTACCTTTTAACTTTCGAAAGGGAGACTATGATAAAATGAGGAAAACAGTTAAGAAAAAACTAAAAGGAGCAGTTGCAAAGGTTAAAGACTTACATCAAGCTTGGGTGTTGTTGAAAAATACTATCTTGGAAGCCCAGACCAGCTGTATTCCATGCTTTAAGAAAAGTGGAAAGAAGTCCAAAAAACTGCCAGCATGGTTTAAAGGAGAGGTCAGAGAGGCCGTTGTTGCCAAAAAAGCATCTTTCAGGAAATGGAAAAAAGAGCCAAACGACGAAACCTGGAAACAGCACAAGCACTGGCAAGTCAAATGCAAGACATTGATAAGGCAGGCAAAGAGAGAATTTGAGAAGAAGCTTGCTGCGGAAGCAAAAACGCGAAGTAAAGACCTTTTCAAGTACATTCGTAGCAAAAAACCTGTGAGAGAGTCAGTTGGTCCATTAGATGATAAAGGGGTTAAAGGAGCACTAAGAGGTGACAAGGCGAAAGCGGAGAGACTGAATGAATTCTTTGCTTCGGTCTTTACTGAGGAAGATGTAGGGAAGTTACCCATGACTGAAGTGGTATTTAAAGGTGCGGAAGAATTGAAGGAAATATCGATACATCGGGAAGATGTCTTACAACTATTAGATAAACTGAAGAGTAGCAAATCACCTGGGCCGGATGGTATACATCCAAGGGTGTTGAAAGAACTGAAATACGAGATTGCAGACCTGCTATCAGTAATCTGTGAACTATCATTAAAATCATCTCTAATACCTGAAGATTGGAGGCTCGCCAATGTAACACCAATTTTTAAAAAGGGTTCCAGGGGTGATCCGGGAAACTACAGACCGGTGAGCCTGACGTCAGTACCAGGAAAAATGGTAGAAACCATCATAAAGAATAAAATTACTCCAGCATGTAGATAGTTACAACCTAATGGGAGACAGCCAACATGGCTTTAGACAAGGAAGATCTTGTCTTACTAATCTGTTATGTTTTTTTGAAGGAGTGAATAAACAGGTGGACAAAGGTGAGTCGGTTGATATTGTGTATCTGGACTTTCAGAAAGCCTTTGACAAGGTCCCTCATCAGAGACTTTTGGCAAAACTAAAGAGTCATGGGATAGGAGGCAGTGTACTATTGTGGATCAGGAACTGGTTAAAAGATAGAAAGCAGAGGGTAGGGCTAAATGGCCAATTTTCCCAATGGAGAAAGGTGAATAGTGGTGTACCTCAGGAATCTGTGCTGCGTCCGCTGCTTTTTGACATATTCATAAATGACCTGGAAAGTGGAATAACAGTGAGGTTATCAAATTTGCAGATGACACAAAACTATTTAAAGTTGTTAAAACCCAAGAGGATTGTGAAAAATTGCAAGAGGATCTTGATAAATTGGAAGACTGGGCATCAAAATGGCAGATGAAATTTAATGTGGACAAGTGCAAGGTTATGCACCTAGGGAAGAACAACCCAAACTATGGTTACACGATGCAAGGTTCCACATTAGGAACCACCACCCAGGAAAAAGATTTAGGCGTCATTGTGGATACCATGTTAAAACCCTCGGCTCAGTGTGCAGCGGCGGCCAAGAGAGCAAATAGAATGCTAGGTATGATAAGGAAAGGAATGGAAATAAAACAAAAGATATTATAATGCCTCTATATCGTTCCATGGTGAGACCGCACCTTGAATATTGTGTGAAATTCTGGTCGCCGTATCTTAAAAAGGATATAGCGATTTTAGAAAAGGTTCAGAGAAGAGCCACCAAAATGGTAAAGGGGATGGAAGGATACTCCTATGAAGAAAGGCTAAAAAGGTTAGGGCTCTTTAACCTGGAAAAGAGACGGCTGAGGGGAGATATGATAGAAGTCTATAAATTAATGAACGGAGTGGAACGGGTAAACGTAGATCGATTGTTTACGTTATCAGAATATAGAAAGACTAGGGGACATGCAATGAAGCTACAGGGTAAACTATTTAAGACTAATAAAAGAAAATATTTTTTCACTCAACGTGTAATGAAACTCTGGAATTTGTTACCGGAGGATGTAGTAAAGGCTGTTAGTGTAGCTGGGTTTAAAAAAGGTTTGGACAAGTTCCTGGAGGAAAGGTCCATAAACCATTATTAAGAAGTGACCGAAGATATCAATGCTTGACCCAGTACAAGCATTGTGGAACTTGTGTCTCTTGGGGAAACTGCTAGGTACATATGACCTAGATTGGCCACTGTTGGAAACAGAATACTGGGCTTGATGGACCTTGGTCTGACCCAGTATGGCATATCTTATGTTCTTATGTTATTACCTATGCTCCTGTGCTTTTTCCACCGAATGTGCCTGGCTTAAACCCCATTCCCACTCTGCTTTCCCTCACTTCAAGTTCATGCTCATTTCTTTCAACTCTTCCATCCCCCTTGCTAAACAAGACTATTTTATTTACCTGACCAGCTCCTTAGCTTCCAACCCCCACCGTCTTGTCTCTACTCTTAATTCTCTACTTCTGGCTCCGCCCCCTCAGTTCCCCCTTCCCTTACTGCCCATACCCTCGCCGCTTTCTTCCACGATAAAATCAATACAATTACCACTCAATTCCCTCCCATTTCTTTGACCCCTTCTCCACCTACTTTAAGTCACCCTCCTCTCACATTATCATCCTTTCCTCATTCTCTATTGTCTCTGATGATGAGACTTCCTCCCTCATCTCTGCTGCTGATCCTACCACTTGTCCCTCCGACCCCATCCCCACTTATCTCCTAAACTCCATTACCTCTTCTGTTGCCCCTGCCATTTCCTATATTATCAACCTGTTTCCTTCTTCTTCCACCTTCCCTATTGCCTACAAATATGCTCTGATCACTCCTCAAAAAAATATCTTTTGACCCATCTGCTCTCTCTAGCTATTGTCCCATCTCCCTTCTTCCTTTTATCTCCAAACTTATTGAGCATGCCGTTCTTTCTCATTGTTTCAATGTTTTCTCTACTCACTCCCTCTTGGATCCCCTTCAATCTGGCTTCCATCCTCTCCATTCAACTGAGACGGCCCCTGCTAAAGTCTCTTGTGATTTATTCTCAATTAGGTCAAAAGGCCTTTACTCTATCCTTATTCTCCTTGACCTTTCTGCTGCCTTTGATATTGTCGACCACTCCCTTCTCCTGTCTACTCTATCATCCCTTGGCTTTAAGGATTCTGTCCTGTCCTGGTTCTCCTCTTACCTATCTAATCGTTCATTTAGCATCTGTTCTTAAGGTTCATCCTCTTCTGCTATCCCTTTCTCAGTTGGCGTTCTGCAAGGGTCAGACCTCTGCCCTCTCCTTTTCTCCCTTTATACTCAGTTCCTTGGTTCCCTTATCTCTTCCCTTCACTTCCTATATCACTTCTGTGCGGACAATTCACAAATTTATATTTCTTCACCTGACATTTCTGCTTTTCTCCAGGCCTGAATCTCCTCCTGCTTATCTGATATTGCTGTCTGGAAATCTCATCACCATCTGAAACTGATCATGCCCAAAACTGAACTCCTGTTTTTTTCCCCTAACTCCCCCTCCCCCTTACCCCTTTTTCAATCACGGTTGATAACATACCTGTTTGTCCTGTTTCCTCAGCACACAATCTTGGAGGTTTCTTTGATTCCACCCTATTATTTTCTTCTCATATCCAACAAATTGCAAAATCCTGTCGCTTTTTTCTCTTTAATATTTACAAGATTCGTCCTTTCATCTCTCTGTGTGCCACTAAGACTCTGGTACATTCCCTTATTATCCCCCGTCTTGTTTATTGTAACTTCCTCCTCGCTGTCTCCCTCAATCTCATTTGTTACCACTTCAATCTATTCAAAACTCAATTGCACATCTAAATTTTCCGCCAGGCTCATTTCTGTCACATTACTCCTCTTTTAAAGTCCCCTCACTGGCTCCTATCCGTTACTGCATTCAGTTTAAACTCCTTACTCTCACACATAAGTGCATTCACTCTGCTGCTCCTCCTTATCTTTCCTCTTTCCTCTCTCCTCTCTCCCTACACCCCTTCCCATGATCTTCGTTCATCTTCCGCTTTTCTTCTCTCTATGCTGCCTTCTTCTGCGAACTTTCGGCTTTGCTCCTTTGACCTAGCTGGCCCTTTTGCTTGGAACAACCTACACATATCACTGTGTCCAAATCCCTTCCCTCACTCTCTTCAGGTCTAGGCTCAAGACGCACCTCTTTGAGTCCGCTCTTGGCTCATAATCCCCATCCTTACGTTTGTTCCTTATTGTCCCCTTTTGTCCTTCTCCTTACGTTCTACTGTATGTTTGTCCTTTTAGATTGTAAGCTCAATGGCAGGGACTGTCTTTTTCTGTCTCTACAGCGCTGCGTATGCCTGGTAGTGCTTTATAGATGCTCAATAATAATAATAATAATGATAAAAATGAAAGAGATTTGATGTCTGGTGTGAGGGATGTTCCTTAGATCCCTTTGCCTGTCCCACATAAACATTGCTTGAGTATCTTCTACACCTCTCTGAGTCTGAACTCAAGCCCAACTTTGTAAGGGTTCATCTCTGTGCAATTGGAGTTTACCATCGAGGTGTGGAAGGTAAACCCATCTCTATACAGCCATTAGTATGCTCACTTTATGCAGGGTTTGCTTGTGTTGAAACCTCTCTTTAAGCCTCCTGCAGTGTCCTGGGACCTCAGTGTGGTTCGCAGCTGGTGAACGCTCCTTTTGAACGGCTTAATTCCTTTCCTCTAAAGTTCTTGAACTGGAAGTTTTTTTTTTCTGGTGGTGGTCACTTTGGCATGCATAGTGAGCGAACCTCAGGCTCTAGTAGTTCAGACACCTTACACCAAATTCCATCACAAGAGAGTGGTATCGGATTTCCATCTTAATCAGTCAGTTGTTCTGCCAGCATTTTTCCCCAAAACCCTCATACTCAAAAAGGGGAAACTGTGCTGCACATGTTGGACTACAAACAAGCCTTAGCTTTCTACTTGGAGCAGATGAAAGCCCATAGAATATCCATCCAGCTTTTTATTTCTTTTGACCCCAACAAGCTAGGGGTTGCCATTTCCAAACACTCATTATCAATTTGGCTAGCAGACTGCATCTCTTTCACTTATACCCAAGCAGGCCTGAGCCTTTAGGCAGGGCCGGCCCGTCCATTGAGCAAGAATGTTTTTTGCACAGGGCCCCGCGTTTCAGGGGGCCCCGCGCAAAAAACATTCTTCAGCATCCCAAGTTTTAAAAAAAAAAAACCAAACCGGCTGCTTCTGCCGCGGCAGCAGCAAGAGCTCTGCCGCGGCAGCATCAAGAGCTCTGCCGCGGGGCCCCCCCCTGCCCGGCAGAGCCTCCGTGCATCCTCAGCAGCTTTCTTCATGTCCAAAACGCGGGCTTCTTTCAGAGCCGCGAGAGTTTCCTTTCTCGCGGCTCTGTTAATCCCGCCGAGGGTGATGGGATTTCCCATCAGCCCCGCGGGATTAAGAGAGCCGCGAGAAAAGAAACTCTCGCGGCTCTGAAAGAAGCCTGCGTTTTGGACATGAAGAAAGCTGCTGAGGATGCACGGAGGCTCTGCCGGGCAGGGGGGGGCCCCGCGGCAGAGCTCTTGATGCTGCCGCGGCAGAGCTCTTGATGCTGCCGCGGCAGAAGCAGCCAGTTTGGTTTTTTTTTTATTTTAATTTGGAATGATAGGGGGGGGGGGGTGGTTAGGACTGGTAATGGGCTATGGGAGGGGAGGCTAAACTGGAAGTTGGCTGATGGGGGGTGGTGTTTAGGACTGGTAATGGGCCGGGGGGGGGCATGTTAGGACTGTTAATTGGCCAGGGGGGGGGGGTGGTTAGGACTGGTAATGGGCCATGGGGGGGAGGCTAAGACTGGAAGTGGGCTGATGGGGGGGGGTTAGGACTGGTAATGGGCCATGGGGGGGGGGCTAAGTGGGCTGATGGGGGGGTTAGGACTGGTAATGGGCCATGGGGGGTGGAGGCTAGGACTGGTAATGGGCCATGGGGGGGGGCTAAGTGGGCTGGGGGGGTTAGGACTGGTAATGGGCCATGGGGGGGGGAGGCTAGGACTGGTAATGGGCTGATGGGGGGGGGGTAGGACTGGTAATGGGCTATGGGGGGGCTAAGTGGGCTGATGGGGGGGGTTAGGACTGGTAATGGGCTATGGGAGGGGAGGCTAAACTGGAAGTGGGCTGATGGGGGGGGGTGGTGAGGACTGGTAATGGGCCGGGGGGGGGGGGCTGGTTTTGACTGGTAATTGGCCGGGGGGGGGTGGTGGTTAGGACTGGTAATGGGCCATGGGGGGAGGCTAAGACTGGAAGTGGGCTGATGGGGGGGGGGTTAGGACTGGTAATGGGCTATGGGGGGGGCTAATTGGGCTGATGGGGGGGGTTAGGACTGGTAATGGGCCAGGGGGGGTGGAGGCGAGGACTGGTAATGGGCCATGGGGGGGGCTAAGTGGGCTGGGGGGGTTAGGACTGGTAATGGGCCATGGGGGGTGGAGGCTAGGACTGGTAATGGGAGGATGGGGGGGGTTAGGACTGGTAATGGGCTATGGGGGGGCTAAGTGGGCTGATGGGGGGGTTATGACTGGTAATGGGCTATGGTGAGGGGGCAAAGGCAGGAAGTGGGGGGGTAGGACTGGAAATGGGCTGATGGGGGGGCTAAGACTGGAAATGGGCTGATGGGGGGTAGGACTGGTAATTGACTATGGGGAGGGGGCTAAGGCTGGAAGTGGGGGGGTAGGACTGGAAATGGGCTGATGGGGGGGGTTAGGACTGGTAATGAGCTCTGGGGGGCCAAAGACTGGAAGACGGATGAAGGGGGGGTGGTAAGGACAGGTAATGGGCCATGGGGGGGGTAGGACTGGAAATGGGCTGATGGGGGGGGTTAGGACTGGTAATGGGCTATGGGGGGCTAAGACTGGAATTGGGCTGATGGGGGGGTGGTTAGGACTGGTAATGGGCCATGGGGGGGGGGGAGGTTAGGACTTGTAATGGGCCGGGGGGGGGTTTAGCAGGGGTAATGGGCTGGGGGGGGGGAGGGATAAGACTTGTACTAGGCCATGGGGGGGGGTTAGGACTGGTAATGGGCCATGGGGGGGGAGGCTAAGACTGGAAGTGGCTGATGGGGGGGGGTAGGACTGGTAATTGGCTATGGGGGGGGGCTAAGACTGGAAATAGGCTGATGGGGGGGCTAGGACTGGAAATAGGGTGATGGGGGGGTTAGGACTGGTAATGGGCTATGGGGGGCTAAGACTGGAAATGGGCTGATGGGGGGGTAGGACTGGTAATTGGCTATGGGAGGGGGGCTAAGACTGGAAATAGGCTGATGGGGGGCTAGGACTGGAAATAGGGTGAGGGGGGGTTAGGACGTACTGGGCTGATGGGGGGTTAGGACTAGTACTGGGCTCTGAGGAGGCTAGGACTGGAATGGGGCTGAGTGGAAGGAGGGCTTGAACTGCAAATAGCTGATGGGGACGGGGGCTTGGAATGGAAATGGGTTGTGAGGGGGCGGGAGCTAGGACTGGAAATGGGTGAGGGGGGGCTAGGACAGGAAATGGGCTGATGGAGGGGCTAGAATAGGACTGGAAATTGGCTGTTGGGGGGTGCTAAGATTGGAAATGGGCTGTGGTGGGGGTTTGGATTGAAATGGACTCATGAAGGGGCTAGAACTGGAAGTAGGCTCATGGGGGGCTTGGATTGGAAATGGGCTGAGTGGAGGGGAGCTAGGATTTGACATGGGCTGATGGTGGGGCTAGGAAAGGACTAGAAATGGGCTCATGGGGGGCTGGGATTGGAAATGAGCTGATGGAGGGACTTGGATGGGACTGCAAATAGATGGGGGAGCTAGGACTGGAAATGGGCTTATGGGGGCTAGGACTGGAAATGGGCTGATGCGGGGACTAGAAGGGAGCGGATGCTGGGTGGGACTGGAACTAGAATGGAGCTGATGTTGGGGGAGGATTAGAATGGGATGGAGCTGGGAGAGTGAAATGGAGAGGGAAAAAATATTTTGTGTGGGAGGGAAGACAAATCTACAATTGTCCGGATATTGGGAGAGTAAGTGGGGATTGAGGATGGAGGGGTAAAATTTGAGTGGATGAAATAGGAATGAGGAAAGAGGAAAAGGAGAAAGAAGATTAGTATGTTAAAGCAGATGTAGAGAGAGAATGGAAAAAAACTAGAAGAGAGAAGAAAAGACAAATGGACAGCAGACGATGAAGAATTAGCGGAAGACACGAAGAAACCAGAAGAAAGTGGCTGGAGCAATTGCAGCTGAAAAAAAATGCACAAAAGGTAGAAAAATATCTCTTTATTTTGAATTTATTAATTGGAATATGTCAGCTCTGGGAAATGTGCATCATTAACGTCTGTATAGTTTTATTTCTACAGTGTTGTACATTCCAAGTTTGGCTT
Source organism: Ichthyophis bannanicus (assembly GCA_033557465.1). NCBI lineage: Eukaryota > Metazoa > Chordata > Amphibia > Gymnophiona > Ichthyophiidae > Ichthyophis > Ichthyophis bannanicus. Next base: position 650,675,290 of record CM066032.1, read on the forward strand.
TTGGGATTCCCAGTTTAATTATTGTCTTCCTGTTTCTAAATTGTGATTCCTTGTTTGGTGATGGTTTATGTTCTGTTCATGTGTAACTGAGCTGAGGTATTCTGTTTATGTAATTCCTATTTGACATTGCCACTTGTTCTCTTTCCCCAGTAGGTCATGTATTGTTGTTCTCTGAAATGTATTGGTTTAATATTTGCAGCGTTTCCTTTTGATAGTTAGGGTATGGTGCTTTATGAGTCCTGGTAGTGCTGTTAGGATACGGCGGGTTTGCTATGGGTTCTAAATGGGCAGTGTTTGTAGTAGTTCCTAATGTGTCTGGCGGTTGGCACTGGATTATAGTAATGTAGAAGTCTTTTAGTCTTTCTTTATTCATACACTCATTAAGAGGCATGTTTACTAAAAGTTAGTGTATGGTAACATTATGCAAATATTTATGCAAATGAGGACCCTCATGCAAATGAGGCCCCGCACCGAGTCTCCGCACATGGCCCCGCACCCCCCTTGGGCCGCCCCTGCCTTTAGGGTCATGTCATGGCTCATAATGTCAGGACCGTGGCTGCGTCGTTGGCCCACTTACACTCAGTCTCCATGGAAGAGATTTGCAACGTTGCAATGTGGATTTATATCCACACATTCACATCCATTACTGTCTGGATGGGGGTTCCTGATGCGACAGATTGCTTTCTGTTCAGGCTACTTTTAAAAAGAAAAAAATATAAAATACAAAATGTCTGTTGCGAACAAAAGTAGTATTGGGTTGCACTTGTTAGTGATCTCTTTGTTTCCACTTTTTTTGTTTAAGTTATTCTGTAGCTAGGGAGTCCCATACACGAGGAGAATTTCACTGCTCATCCATGAAGAGAAGGTCCTGGAACACCTGTAGCAGGTATTCTCTGGGACATCAGGAAAAGTCCTCATAATATATCCACCTCCCCTATGAGTGTATTCTCATTAGCTATAGTATTTAACTGAAGTAAGATGGTGTGGCGGCAGCGGGCAGGAAGGTGAAGATGCACATATGCACAGAGAAGTATCCAGAAGGAACTGGGAATATTCTCATAATGGGCTCTGTTGGATGACATCACCCATATGTGAGGACTCTTCCTGCTGTCCATAGAGAACAACTGCTACCTTTTTTGGATATTTACGAGAGTATAATTTAAAATATGCGCATACTTCATTTTTTGCACATATTCCATGCCGATGTTATAAAGTTATGTGATAACAATGCGGGAATTCATAAAATTGCTCTCATAGTGGGGCCATTTTACAGACCTGGAGGTATAAGTGCTGCCAGTTTTTTTCCTAAAATACAAAAGCCAACAAGGATTTTTGTTTTTTGACATGGATGTATATTCCCAATGCAAGATAGGGATTTGGTTTGCACAATCACATCCCCTGGAAATCTGTGTTGTGTCTATCTCCATGTGTAAATCGTGATTTTTTGAAAACAACATTTACATGTTTATGCAATTTACAAGTGTAAATGATGCTGTTTATACATGGAAATACTCTTAAAATGACCTGTATAGATAGTTACTAAGGGTTTGAAAGTTGCTGTGTTGAGTAATTCCACAATAACTCAGTTTTCAAAATGCTACAATAAAAAGTAATATAAATAACCTAGCTTATATTTTGATATTAATTAAAAACTGAAAAATGCTCTGCAGATGAATGACCTTTTTGAGATTTCCTAGGAAGTGTTTTGTTAAGTATGAGGGGACAGAATTACATTTTCTTGGAAGTGAGACAACTTGAAAAGCTTATAGCAAACTCAAGACTGGATCCGATTAGGCCATAAGAGTGTATGAGACCCAGGGGATTATGAGGGCTTAAAATGTGATGTTCAAAGATTTGAGAATGTGAGGTTCTTTTCTTTTTGTGCTTTTCCTTAAATGTTGGTTCTCTCCCTTTTTCTTTTCCCCAGTTATACAGGATAGGCTTAAAAATTTTTATTTGTTTTTCTTATGTACCTATTCTGGTTATAGCTGTTATTTGTTAGATTTATTGTTTTTCTTTTACTTTGTAATTTGACTTGACAACTAGTAAATAATAAATAAAAAAAGCTGAAAAATATTTCAAGTTTATCCTGTTATCCAAATTTTAGCTAGTAACCCTCTTGTACATTACTTACATGCTTTGCAGAATTATGACATTTAAAAATGGCATACAGCTGAATCCATTTAAAAAGTCACAACTCCTATGGTGCTGAATACAGCAGGGTCTAGGAACAGTCTAAAATCATCAATCTTCTTGATTGAAAGGGAATTTTAAAAGCAAGGGGACAACAAGGTCAAGTGGGTGAGTACCCTGGACTCGAATGGAGAGACGGGTTTAGACAAGAGGGTTCATTAATTGGATAAGATTTTGAAAAATGTTTAAAATGTGGTTTGTCATGACTGGAAAATGAGTCCAAGTAAAGGTACTGGGAGTGGTTAGTGATGTTCCTGTGTCCTTCACATTCCAGTAGGATGTTCAAGGCCTGCAATGGGCGTACACATGTTGTGAACCTTCCTGGCATGCTGTGCATTAGCTAGCTAGCAGATAAGTTGCCCCATTACGACAGCTGATATCCGAGAGTTAGGTGAAGTCTTGTCCATTTGATCCTGCAGGAATTCTAAGCACTTATTCAAAACAGAAAATGGTAACAAAAACACAGTTTGCAGTATCTTCATGTTTGCATACTTAGAAACAATTTTTCATACTTCTGAGAGGATGAGGGTCCATGAGTGATCATAAAGAGATTCTGAGGTAATGATTTGTCTTGCTGGCCAGACACTGTTGGCTGAATAGTTAGAGTTCCTATTATGTATGAGTTGTAATCTGGCTTATCCAGCCATCAAGAGATTTTGAATTCCTCTGTATCTGAAAATGCCTCAGTTCAGTGAATAATATGCCTTGCTTCATGATTAAAGATGTCTCTCTTCTGCCTGCAGACATGGGACCCGTTGTGCAGGAGAAGTGGCAGCCACGGCAAACAACTCACACTGCACAGTGGGGATTGCTTTTAATGCAAAGATTGGAGGTATGTGACACGGGACTGTGGCAGACGAAAAAGAGCTGTCATTTCTCCAGAATAATATGTTGATATCTGTTTTTCCTGTTTCTATCAAGTTTCAGAAACTATTTTGCTTATTTTGAGTTTCTTACATAGCAGTATTTGTGCCATGTTTGTCTACTGCATGGCCATAACTCTTAATTCTTGAGGGAGGAGACCTTAAGTGGCACTTCTTTCTCCATAGTGAACCCCAGTGTCCCAGTGTGTTTATGACAGTTAGGGGTATGTTTACTAAATTGCGGTAAAGTCACCAGCGGTAAGGGCAGCGTTAAGGTGCCTGAAGCCATATAAGGCAGTGGGCGGATAGGGGGCGTGCCAGCATTAGGGTGCCTTGGGCCATTTAATGTGCGTTAACAGGACCAAGTGCGGTAAAGTGACAAGTCTTCCTAAGGAGAGACAAGGCGTCTTAGGATGTGATAAGGTGCCTTAACAGGAGATAAGGTGCGTTAAGGCGTGCTAAGGCACCTTCTCACATCTTAAGGCGCCTTAAGGTGTCTTATCTCCTGTTAAGGTGCCATAGCACATCTTAAGGTGCCTTAAGATGTGCTAAGGCACTAAACAGGAGAAAAGGCGCCTTAAGGTGCCTTAAGATGTGGTAAGGTGCCCTAACAGGAGATAAGGCATCCTAAGGAGAGACTAGGTGCCTTTAAAGGTGTAAAGCATGCACCTTAAAGCAGGACCACGGCTCTAAACCAAATGCTGGACAGAGCACCAAGGAATGTCAATGTAAAGGTGATGGAAGGAAGGACAGGTGGGAGTTGTTGGACCTGCCATATTGGTGGGCACCCTATTTGGCAGCCAGTAAAGAGGACGAGCATGTGGGAGGCAGCTGTACCGATGCACAGGGTGGTACCAATGTAAAGTGATACAGTGACAGTGTGTGGCATAAGATGGGGAAGACGTGTCCCCTAGCAGAGGCAGAAGTGGCAGAATGTTTGCAGCGACAGAAGGACAGAGTAGTAGTGGTGCCATGCAGATCAGGCACAGGAGAGGCGAGCACAAAGAGCCGCAATTCAGAGAAGGTACCAGTGCAGGATGTGGGGTATCAGCCTACACAAGAAGACAGGACTGTACACAGCTGACAGAGGCAGATAGTGGGCTGAAGGATGGATGGCAGCTGAGGAGAGGGTGCTATGGGCTGGCAGCACAGATCTGCAGAGCCCTGACTGTTGCAGGCATGAAAATGATCTGAGTAGCACAGTCACAAAAGGAAGAGGTAGGAATCAAACCCCTGGCCTCTGCCTACAGAGACCTTGAACTAACCAGCAGGCTCACCTCCATACCTTTCTGTACAGCAATGTCTGGATACAAAAAGACTGCTGTGTGAGCTGGTATAGGTTAGCCCCACCAGTACCCATGATGCAGTGCACAGGCATAACAGCAGTCTACAGCTCATCATTGAATGGAGTATGCACTTATCCATCACCTCAGCTTAGTAAGAGGACCTGACAGTGATACAAGCACAGAGCAGCTACAAATCGTGCTACTGAGCAGTTTCTTTGGTCACCCTGAGGGTGAGGATGTGCGCCCAGCACCGGGTCCCTAGTACCTGCCCATGCTGCAGATCCCCATCACTACCGGTTGGTGGCAGGTATTCCTGCAGTGTGATGTACTAGTCACCTTGTGTTCTTCTGTATGTGCCAGTCTCATCTGGCCCTGTTGACCGGGACCCACGCAGAACAGTGCATTGGTATACCCAGTGTTACAATGCTGATGCTATGGCTACCTACTACCAGGAGGGAGGGGTATCTAGACCCGCATGCGAGATATATATATATATATATATATATATATATATATATATATATATATATATATATATATATATATATATATGTGTGTGTGTGTATATATATATATATATATATATATAAATAAATATAATGTAGCAATGCTTACATACTGCTTTTCACTGGGTCAAAACGGTGGACAGGTACGGTATAAATTTCCCTTGTCCCCGAAAGGCTTGCGATCTACATCTTGTACCTGAGGCAATGGAGGAGGGATGTGGCTTGCCCATGGGACCAGAAACTCCAGTTCCTCTGGCCTGAGGTTGCTATGGTCCAGTGGGATTTTGAACCCTCAGCCCGAGGAACATACCCCAACCAGTAGGCCACACCTGTTACTAAGGCCCTATCAGTAATACTGGGAGTAGGCATGGAAGACCTCACTTCCCAACCTGCTAGGTCTAACATTCACCCGCAGCAAGCACAGTCAAACTGCACCTGCTGTCCCCTGCTATGCACATACTAACTGCGGACAGTCCGCATTGCATGTGCGCAGAGGGACCATGTGCACCTAGGCTTGGGATATACAGCACAGACACACAGCAGTTGGCTCAGTGATTGGGCCCCCAGGACAGGAAGCACACCCATATCACTAGATGCAGACACTATATAGCCCTATGTGGGTACATAGCCATGCCATTGTCACTGCTCAGTCAGAGTTATAGTGTCCTTCCAGCATGACATGCTGTGGCCACCTGGTCCATGCAGGTGGCGGTCGGGCACAATGATGTCCCAGCCATTGCTCTACCCCTGATGCAGACGCATCCTGCCCAGTCCTCCCTGTAAGGGGCATACCCACAATACTTTGATCCTCATCATGCACATTTGGAGGCTGACACTGGAAACAGTGTAGGTAATGAGAGGCCCAGTGAGGAATAGAAAGCCATAAAACAATGGATAGACATACACACTCATATTGCAGCACTGTGCAAAGATAGGGGGATGGTTGGTATCCCTGCCCGCCACAACCATCCCAATCTTAGTGCAGGCATTGTTAAGGTGTGCTCATTGTGCAGGAGCTAGTAGTAGTACTCTGGTGCTAACCGCTGCTCTGTGTGCTGAAGCCAACAACCTGATGCTTCATCCAACTGTGGATAGTGGAGCCTTTCTGTGTGGGTTTATGTACCCCTGTTGGTCGATGGATTGGGGATTGCACATGTTGGCATTGTAACTGCATTGTGGGTAAAATGTTGGGAGATGCACTGCAGGATTCACAGCCGGGACCCAAACCTGTGACCCTCTACTTCAGTACACACCAACTGTGTGTAGTGCACCACAGTGCTGCCACATAGACACTTCAGTCCCTGGGACTACCTTGCTTTCCATCAGACAGACCTTGCATGTTGCACTGCGCACCATGCACTGAAACAGGGTATGAACGTGGTCTGCTGCAGGCTGGTGCCGCTGCCCACTCTGCCAACACCCACCCCCCACCATGCTGACATGCCCATGTGCTGTCGGTGATGGTGGTGTGCAGTCACAGGCCAGCCAACATGCGGGTAGGTAGGGTCCCGGAGGGGGGGAGGCATACATGGACAGCCACACATCCCCCCCCCCATCACCGCCTGCCACTGTTATGTCTCTAAAACCTGGGGAGGAGAAGGCGGCATGGTGGTAGGTATGGGGTCTAGAGCATATTGCCAGGAATGGAACAGGTAAATGTTGGTTGCTTGTTTCTAAGAACATAAGATATGCCATACTGGGTCAGACCAAGGTCCATCAAGCCCAGTATCCTGTTTCCAACAGTGGCCAATCTAGGTCATACGTACCTAGCAGTTTCCCCAAAAGACACAGGTTCCACAATGCTTGTATTGGGTCAAGCATTGATATCCTGGGTCCCTTCTTAATAATGGTTTATGGACCTTTCCTCCAGGAACTTGTTCAAACCTTTTTTAAACCCAGCTACACTAACAGCCTTTACTACATCCTCCGGTAACAAATTCCAGAATTTGATTATATGTTGAGTGAAAAAATATTTTCTTTTATTAGTCTTAAATAGTTTACCCTGTAGCTTCATTGCATGTCCCCTAGTATTTATTTATTTACATTCTCTAATATACTGTGCTATTCTGCATCAGTGTGGTTTTTATTGAACAAACTGAAATTACATTGAACAGGGCATTATAACTTGGAGATAACTATTTTACAGGGAACATGGGCTATGGAGGGTTAAGTGGCTTGCCCAAGACCACAAGGAGCACCTGTGGGACTAGAAACCCCAGTCCTTCTGGCCCAAAGTTGCTGTCCTCTAGTAGGATTTGAACCCCTGACCTTCTGGCCTGAAGTACCTTGCCCCAACCACTAGGCCACTCCCCACTCCCTAGTCTTTCTATATTCTGATAATGAAAACAATCGATCTATGTTTACCCGTTCCACTCCGTTCATTAATTTATAGACTTCTATCGTATCTCCCCTCAGCCGTCTCTTTTCCAGGTTAAAGAGCCCTAACCTTTTTAGCCTTTCTTCATAGGGGTATCCTTCCATCCCCTTTACCATTTCGGTGGCTCTCTCTGAACCTTTTCAAATAACGCTATATCCTTTTTAAGATACGGCGACCAGAATTGCACACAATATTCAAGGTGCGATCTCACCATGGAACGATACAGAGGCATTATAATATCCTTTGTTTTATTTTCCATTCCTTTCCTTATGATACCTAGCATTCTATTTGCTCTCTTGGCTGCCGCTGCACACTAGGCTGAGGGTTTTAACATGTTATCCACAATGACACCATACATCCTTTTCCTGGGTGGTGGTTCCTAATGTGGAACCTTGCATCGTGTAACCATAGTTTGGGTTGTTCTTCCCTAGGTGCATAGCTTTGCATTTGTCCACATTAAATTTCATCTGCCATTTTGATGCCCAGTCTTCCAATTTATCAAGATCCTTTTGCAATTTTCCATAATCCTCTTGGGTTTTAACAACTTTAAATAGTTTTGTGTCATCTGCAAATTTGTTAACCTCACTAGTTATTCCCTTTCCAGGTCATTTATGAATATGTCAAAAAGCAGCGGACCAAGCACAGATCCCTGGGGTACACCACTATTCACCTTTCTCCATTGGGAAAATTGGCCATTTAGACCTACCCTCTTCTTTCTATCTTTTAACCAGTTCCTGATCCACAATAGTTCACTGACTCTTATCCCATGACTCTTTAGTTTTACCAAAAGTCTCTGATGAGGGACCTTGTCAAAGGCTTTCTGAAAGTCCAGATACACTATATCAACCGACTCACCTTTGTCTACCTGTTTATTCACACCTTCAAAAAACATAACAGATTAGTAAGACAAGATCTTCCTTGTCTAAAGCCATGTTGGCTGTCTCCCATTAAACCATGACTATCTACATGTTCAGAAATTTTGTTGTTTGTGATGGTTTCTACCATTTTTCAGCCATTGGAGTGTGGGTAAACTAGGGGACAAGCACTGCGGCTACTTCCTGGACTACTGTGTGAAATTAGTTTTTCAGTCAACGCATGATTGACCCTTGCATTTCATTACTGGAGGCTGTAGTAAAGGCTGCTAGTGTAGCTGGGTTTAAAATATGTTTGGCCAGGTTCCTGGGGTAGGTCCCTCAGCCATTATTAGTGTGGACCCCCGCTTTGCACTGTGTGCCCCTTTACAAGCATTGTGGCTCATGTGTGCCCTTTGGGGTACCTGCTATGTATCTGTGCCCTAGTTTGAACACTGTTGGACATAGAGTACTGAGCATAATGGACCTTGGTCAGACACTGTCTTGCATATTTACTGGTCTTCTATTCCTATGTGCCAGCTAGGCAGCCACCAGGTCCATCCTGTGCCCTCGCGGCCCCCACTGCATGAACCACATGCACCCTCCTATGTCCCATTTGCACCATCAACATAGCATCCTTTCATACTTGGGCACTATGCTGTTGCTGAAAATAGAGCACTACTATCACCTTCTTGGGCTCACCTGTCTATGCAGCACATTGCAGATTTTTAAATAGGCTCTCTCTCCTCCAAATGTACCCTTATCGAAAGGTTTTCACTTGCGGTAATGTTCTTGGTGTTAATGTGACAGCGTTATTGTAGCAGGGCCTTGTTCCTGCCCACTCCCCGCCCATCGATCCCTACCCTTTGCCTTCTCTAAACCCACTGGGACATTTACCGCTGCCGGTAACGTTAGCATGTGTTAACGTTACATTAGCTCGTGTTAACACGTTAACATTACATAAAATGTGACATTAACACGCGTTAACGTCACAGATGCTACATTAGCGTCCTTTAGTAAACATGCCCTTAAAGTAATAGCAGGAGCATTAATGTAAAAGGTGGCTTAGTGAACAATTGAAAGCAATAATACTAACTAGCCTTCAAGTTATCTGCTTGACAGCTATTGACACTGTTCAGTACTTTTTGGTTCTTATCCCTAGATTTCTTTGCTTAATTTTTTGTTGAATTTTCACCTTTTCATATGGTCACGCATCCTGTTTTTTAAATATCTGTTGACCTTTGGAGGAGGGTGCTTTTTCTTTCTCCTCCTCCATCTTTGAAATGCCCTCTACAAACAGCTTTTCTCAGTATCTCTGAGAAAAAACTGACCAGCCTAAGAGCTTGAAGGGCAGTTTCTTAAGATGTCCCCTTAATTCTGTTTTTCTGCCAGTCTGTAAAGATTGCTGCCTTCAACCTATGTCCTCCATAGTTCAGCCAGAGCTGCCTGGTCCTCTTGTTATAGCTTTCAGTTGACAGTATTAAAAGCATGCTTTATGGGGGTAGTTTTATAACAATAGCCCCCAAACCGCAAAACAACCCTTATTAACATACTCAGACGCTGTATCAATTTCTTCTTCACAATATGCCATTTCCACCTCCCTCCGGCGCAGCTTCAAATTGGAAGTGGCATTAGAGGGGGCTGGAAATGACGCATTGTGAAGAGGAGGAAACCATGAAGCAGGACCTGAGTGCTAGTAAGCACTGTGTCACAGTTTGAGGGCTATTTCCCCCAATGCAGGCCCTGGAGAGGAGGGTCAGCAATGGGAGTAGGGGGCGGCAGGATGTAAGTCCTGCCTAGGATGCCTCCAATCCTTGTGCCAGCCCTGGGAGGGCTATGGGAGAATGTCAAAAAGACAATAATTTCATATAGACAATATAGGAAGCCATTTACTAAATCCCAGGTAGGTTGTGTTCTTAACATACATTTGTAATGCACATTTGCATGCATATCATAGTGCAAAGCCTCTGCATTAGATATCGGGGGTGTGACCAGAATGTTCCTGGCAACTGGGTATATTAACATGCAGTGCAATTAATGCGGGTGTACCTAACAATACCCACAGACATATCAGTTAGGTGCATCTCCACTAAATACCATGTTATTTATTTATTTTTTATTTTATTTATTTATTTACATTCTCTTATATACTGCACTATTCTGTATCAGTGCGGTTTACATTGAACAAACTGAAATTACATTGAACAGGGCATTATAACTTGGAGATAACTATTTTACAGGGAACATGGGCTATGGAGGGTTAAGTGGCTTGCCCAAGACCACAAGGAGCACCTGTGGGACTAGAAACCCCAGTCCTTCTGGCCCAAGGTTGCTGTCCTCTAGTGGGATTTGAACCCCTGACCTTCCGGCCTGAAGTACCTTGCCCCAACCACTAGGCCACTCCTCCACTCCATGTTAACTGTACTTCTGCATTATTGTGCTCCTCCTGACCACACTTCACCCCTAAAACACCAACTCTACGTGTTTTTTTATCAACGTACTTTGGTGTTTACTGTGGCCGATTTCCATGTTCTTTAATGTGGTGTTTCAGTAAAAGGGCCCAAAGTTACCTATTGCCTTTACAAAATGGGCACCCAGAAGCAGTTTGCCTACATGTAGATTGCATAAAGATGGGTGAACTGCTTTTGTTGCACGGATTTTTTCACACATATGCGATTGGCCTATTTTATGAGCTTTTTCCCATTTTTAAAACAGGCTTTACTCATGGGGTAATTGATAAAGCATTTTTCCTCTCCCCCTCCACCATGAAAGTATGTGCCCTGACAAGAAGATGCACACTTCTACTCAACTTAAGTTGGCATGTTTGGAGGCAGCTTTTTGATGGTGTATGAGCAGAAGACTGTGTTCATGAGGAACTAACAAAACTAAAAATAAAGTGGTGGTACTGGATGGGATACATCTGAGAATTTTGAAGGAAGTTGGGATAGTTCTAGTGGCTTCATTGACTGACCTTTTCAATGCTCCTTTGAAGTTTGGAGTTGTCCCAGAGGACTGGAGAAAAGCACATGTGGTCCCTTTACACAAAAGCAGAAGTAAGGAGGTTGAAAACTACAGGCCAGTCAGTTTAACCTCTGTGGTGAGTAAACTATTGGAAACCCTGCTAAAAGAGAGAACAGTGAGGTTTCTGGGGTCCAATGGATTGCAGGATCAGAGGTAGCATGGGTTTACCAAAGGCAGGTTTTGCCAGACAAATCTGATTGATTTCTTTTGACTGGGTGACTAGGGAGGTGAACCAAGGGAGAGCCCTAGATGTGGTGTACTTAGATTTCAGTTAAGATTTTTACACCGTTCCTTGCAGATGACTTATAAACAAACTGAGCACCTTTGGGATGGACCCAAAGTGACTGATTGGGTTAGAAATTAGTTGAGTGGGAGCCGATTAATGGTACAGATAAATGGAGCTCGCTCTGAGGAGAAGGAGGTTACCAGTGGTGTGCTTCAGGGATCTGTCCTTGGTCCGATTCTTTTTAACATTTTTGTTAATGATATTGTGGAAGGGCTGTCGGATAAGATTTGCCTTTGCAGATGATACCAAAATCTGCAATAGAGGAAGACACGCAGGAAGGAGTAGATAACATGAGGAGAGATCTAGCTAAGTTTGAAGAATGGTTGAGAATTTGGCAGCTGAGATTTAAAGCTAAAAAATGCAGAGTCATGCATTTGGGCTGCAAAAATCCAAGGGAGTGGTACAGTGTAGGGGGCAAAGTACTTCTATTCATGAAAGAAGAACGGGACCTGGGCGTGATTGTTTCTGATGATCTTAAAGTGGTTAAATAGATAGAAAAGGCGATGGGGAAAACCAGAAGGATGCTAGGGTGTATAGGGAGAGGAATGGCCAGCAGAAAAAAGGAGGTGGTAGTGCCTCTGTATAAGTCTCTGGTGCGACCTCATTTGGAATATTGTGTGCAATTCTGGATATCACACCTCTGAAAGGATATAAACAGGATGGAGTTGGTGCAGAGGGTGGCTACTAAAATGGTTACTGGTCTTCGTTATAAAGCATACAGGGACAGACAAAGATCTTAATATGTACACCTTAGAGGAAAGGCGGGATAGAGGAATATGATAGAGACATTTAAATACCTCTGTGGCCTAAATGCACAGGAGAAGAGCCTCTTTTGATTGAAAGCAAACTCTGCTCCTATGTTTCCTCGGAGCAGAGTTTGCTTTCAATCGAAAGAGGCTCTTCTCCTGTGCATTTAGGCCACAGAGTAAGATGCAGAGATTTTTTTATCTCCAGGAACAAGCAGGAATGTAATCTTCACATATGGGTATCGTCGGTACCGACGGAGCCTGCGCGGGAATGCTCTACTTCTCTCCTTTGGTCTCAGCTATAACTGAAGTGAGAGAAATACAGAGGCAGGAATGCAGCACGCATGCACTGTGGGGTGCTCCCAGAAGCGTTCCTATTGGATGCTGGGGAGCGTTCCCGCGTGGGCTCCATCGGTACCGACGATACCCATATGTGAAGACTAAATTCCTGCTGTTCTTAGAGATCACCTGTTACAGGTGAGTAATTACACTTTATGGAAAGAGTGGTAGATACTGTACGGTCAATAGTCTCCCAGTGGAGGTAGTAGAGATGAAGACAGAATCTGAATTCAAAAAAGTATGGGACAAACACAGAAGATCTCTAAAGATTAAAAGGGGACTATTGTCATTGATATGGAAGGGCAGACTAGATAGACCATGTGGTCTTTTTCTGCCATGTGGTCTTTTTGTGGGTTAAACTAGAAAGAGGGAAAGAGAAATCTATTTACATTGGTGTGATATACAGACCTCCCTCACAAGAGGAAGAGGTGGACAGAGAGTTAATTGAAGACATGCACAGCATTGCTAGGAAAGGGGAAGTGCTTCTGATAGGAGATTTCAATATGCCAGATGTTGATTGGCACATTCCTGCTGCAGTATCATCTAGAAGTAAGGAGATCCTGGATTCTCTACAGGGAGAACTATTCAGGCAATTGGTGACAGACCCCACACGTGAAGGGGCCATACTGGACTTGGTGCTTACCAATGGTGAAAGTGTTTCTGATGTTGTAGTGGGAGATAATTTTGCATCCAGTAATCACCAGATGGTGTGGTTCAGTATTAGGACAAGGGCTGTTAGAATCCATTCAAAGGCGAGGATCTTAGACTTTAGGAAGACTAACTTTGCGAAGATGGGCCAATACCTCAGGGAGTCGTTAGTGGGATGGGAACAGCTGAGGGATGTAGAAAAACAGTGGGAAAAACTGAAGGGATATTTTAAGGGCAACCAACCTTTTTGTTAAAATGGCAAATAAAGGTAAAAGGAAAAGGAGACCGCTATGGTTTTCGAAAGAAGTAGCTGAAAAAGTGAAGAAAAAGAGGGAGGCCTTCATGAAATACAAGAGATCACAGAGAGAGGAAGACAGGCATCTGTATTTGGAAAAACTTAGAGAAGCTAGCAAAGTAGTCAAGAAGGCAAAGATTCAAAAGGAGGAGGAAATAGCCAATGCAATAAAATGGGGGGATAAGAAATTTTTCAGATATATTAGTGAGAAGAGGAAGGGCAAAAGTGGTATTGTCAGACTCAAGGGTGCAGGGGAGGAATATGTAGAAGCTGATAAGGATAAAGCGGAATTGCTCAACAAATATTTTTGTTCTGTGTTCACAGATGAAGAACTAAGAGCAGGACCTCAGAAAACACCCACAAATAGGAACAGAAGCAAAGGACATCTTGAACAATTTTCAGAAGACTGTGTTCGTGAGAAACTATCTCAAATTAAAGTAGACAAAGCGATGGGACCGGATGGAATACACCTGAGAATACTGAGGGAACTTGGGGATGTTCTAGCAGCTCCTCTGACTGACCTTTTCAATGCCTCGATGGAGTCGGGAGTGGTGCCAAAGGACTGGAGAGAGGCTCATGTGGTGCCTTTATACAAAAGCGGAAGTAAGGATGTGGTTGAAAACTACAGGCCAGTTATTTTAACTTCGGTAGTGAGTAAATTATTGGAAACGCTGCTGAAAGAGAAAATAGTAAGGTTTCTGGAGTCCAGCGGATTACAGGATCCGAGGCAGCATGGATTCACCAGAGGCAGGTCTTGTTGGACCGAGGGAGAGCCCTAGATGTGGTGTATTTAGATTTCAGTAAAGCCTTTGACACTGTTCCTCACAGGCGACTTATAAACAAACTGAGCACCCTAGGGATGGACCCTAAAGTTACTGCTTGGGTTAGAAATTGGTTGGGTGGGAGGCAACAAAGAGTACAAGTAAATGGAGCTCACTCTGAGGAGAAGGATGTTATTAGTGGTGTGCCCCAGGCATCTGTCCTTGTTCCGATTCTTTTTAACAACTTTGTTAGTGATATAGCGGAAGGGCTTTCAGGTAAGGTTTGCCTCTTTGCGGATGATATCAAAAAGTGCAATAGAGTAGACACCCAGGAAGGTGTAGATAACATGAGGAGGGATCTAGCTAAGCTTGAAGAATGGTCTAGAATTTGGCAGCTGGGATTTAATGTTAAAAAATGTAAGGTCATGCATTTGGGCTGCTGCAATCCAAAGGAGCAATATAGTATAGGGGGTGAAGTACTTTTGTCCACTAAAGAAGAGCGGGACCTAGGCGTGGTTGTGTCTGATGATCTTAAAGTAGCTAAACAGGTAGAAAAGGCGACGGCAAAAGCTAGAAGGATGCTTGGGTGCATACGGAGAGGAATGGCTAGCAGAAAAAAGGAGGTGATAATGCCTCTGTATAAGTCTTTGGTGCGACCTCTTTTGGAGTATAGTGTGCAATTCTGGAGACCGCACCTTCAAAAGGATGTGAACAGGATGGAGTCGCTGCAGAGGGTGGCTACTAAAATGATTAGTGGACTTCATTATAAAGCATATGAGGACAGACTGAAGGATCTTAATATGTACACCTTAGAGGAAAGGCGGGATAGAGGTGATATGATTGAGATGTTTAAATACTTCCGTAGCATAAATGTTCAGGGAGAGAGCCTCTTTCAATTGAAAGCAAGTTCTGCTACGAGGGGACATGGGATGAGGGTGAAGGGAGATAGATTCAGGAGTGATATGCGGAAATATTTCTTTACGGAAAGAGTAGTGGATCCATGGAATAGTCTCCCAGTGGAGGTGGTAGAGATGAAGACAGTAACTGAATTCAAAAAAGCATGGGACAAACACAGAGGATCTCTAAAGGTAAAAAGGGGACTGTTGTAGTTGTTTTTATGGAAGGACTGACTAGATAGGCCATGTGGTCTTTTTCTTTCATCATATTTCTATGTTTCTATGCCATTATGTTTCTGAACTACATACATATATTTACACTTGCTCCACGGAAGGTCTAAATGTTTGTAGGTTCATTTTACCCTTGATTTCTGCAGGATTTGTGCTGGGATTTGATAGAGAGACGGTTGCTTTTCTATCTTGATAAAATAGACCCAAAATAGACACCTACTTGGGCAACCTGCTATAAAATTACCCTCCGCATGTAAGCGTGCAATGCTGCACATTGTTTTAATAACATTCAGATGCACCTATTTAATGGAAGTGGCTGAAGGGGAAGGCTTTTAAAAAGAATTGTAAAACACTAGTATCTCATTAGGAATGAAATCCAAATCAGAACAAATGAACATTTTTTTTTCTGTTTACTTATATATGAATCATCATTTTGGTACGAATATCGAATATATACCAAAATGGTACTTTTGAGTCTTGGAAAGTATCTCTGAGCCTTCAAGTTGATTTATAAAGAAACTTTCCATAGACTTTTCCTTCAGGCCATCTGGTTTGTGCCACAGGGATCTCTTTCCCAGCATCCTTTTGTAGGTTTAAAGTAGGGACCATGATAGGATTTCACACCCGCAGCACCTCTTTTCCATACAGAAGGCCTATGACAATTATTAAGGATGTGCATTGGTTTGAAATACATGGGCAATATTAACATTTTCTTTGTCATTTCATATTTTTAATCCAAATGCAATATGAATAAACTGAAATTCTGTGATTTGTCCCCAGTGCTATCACAGCCTGGCCTCAAACAGATGACTCTTGGTTGGAAGACAGGCATCCTACAGAATGAGCTGTTATGTCTCCGAGAGGGTTGGTTCTAGTCAGTCTGTTCTTCACTGTATTTTGTGTTTCTGGTGATCTTCATTCCTGTTTTCTAATTGACCCATAGCGTCATTGTTCTTGAGCTTTGTGGAAAATGTTTCCTGGATTTTTTGCCTTATGAATCTATTGATTCCTGCTGTATAGACTTACTCCAAATGCTTTTATTTTGCCATATTCTTGTGTAAGAAATTCTGTGAAACCATGTCCGAGTATACTATCAGATACATTTACTTAGTCTAATTCAAATCCTGATCATCCATTTACTGATCTGGATTAGACTTGGTGAATACCTCTGATAGTATTTCTTAGGCACAGTTTCACAGAATTTCTGGCAAAAGTCTTTGAAATAAGTATAGAACAGCAGGAATCAATAGATTTGCAAGGTAAAAAATCCATTAGGGGTTTTCCACAGAGTTGATGAACAATAAAGATTTGGGCCAATCAGAAAACAGGAATGAAGATCACCAGAAATACATGAAACAGTTGAGAGCAGGCTGACTAGAGCTAGCCCTCTTAGAGATATAACAACTCATCCTGTAAGATGCCTGTGTTCCACCCAAGTCTGTTTGAGGCCAAGCTGTGACAAGAAAATTAAGACTGCATATTATTTTATTTAGCTTGTAAACCATTTTGAATGATAGAAATCACTAAGATGGTAAATAAAATGTATTAAATGAAGAGTTCTAGCTAGCTTGCTAAGAAATGTAATAATTCAGCTTTGAAGACAAATGTCCTCTAACCATAAAGGTCACCGATTCGAGGCCAAGCTGCAAAAAAAAAAAATTTGGATTTTTTTTTCTGGAAACCTCTAGGAACCACAGCCAACTCTTAATTAAGAAAATAGCCTCGAAATTAAAATTTTAAAAATAAAACGGAACAAAATGAACATTTATAAAAACAAAATGAAAAATATCTGCAAGTAACACAGGAACTTAAACAAAATGAAATTTCTTTGCCTACATCCCCTAGTGATGATTAAAAAGACTTTCTGTGTGGGAAATGCCTCTTTGCCTATGCAGAATGCTCTTAAAAACTGCCCCAAACCCTTTTTGCAATTTTCTGCAGTTCAGGCCTCCCAGAACTAACTGTGTGCTACAAGATTACTGCAGAACAAATGGTCCTGCTGTTTGCATTGAGAAAACATGGAAGAGGCAACTGCTTAAACATTTTCTTCTTATGGTCTGCATTTCTTATAAAACACCTTACTTCAGGTCTAAAAACAGAAATCTAGGGCAATGTAGTGGAAGTGCTCATTAAGAAACTAATAACGTTCCATTTTTTTCTACTCTGTAATTTTGTTTACTGTCTCACTTATTCCAGAAATTTCGTCCTTCTCCCTGTAAACATCCCTGCTTTTATTTAATCCTTTTCATTTTAACTAGCATACTATCTGCATGAACTGTTTCCCATAGCTACATCCTGAAACAATTCCACACCATTCTTAGTAACAAACCTCAGTAATAGCTGGCAAACTTTGCATCAAGACTCTGACACCCCTCTCAGATCCCATCATTTCATCATGTCTCAAAATCTAACTTAATGGGTTCAATTTACCTCTGTTAATATGAATATTTTGATATATACTTCCAGGAATCTTCTTGACTGAACTTTCAGAGTCCCCAAAGCTGCTTTCTTGTAAGATCCAATCAAGCATTGTTTTACAGCCTCCTCTGTAATGCAAAACATAACCCCATATCCGGAGATGCCAAGTTTTACTCATTAGGAGTGTGTCGTGCTCACTTAAAGGCAATCTCTCTCTCACACTCTTTGAGCCCTTTCTGTGTGCCAGTGCATTAATCCTGATCACTGCTTTCACTGAGGCAAGCCTAAGAGAAGAAAAGCCATGTGTCCCAACCAGTAGGAACAAATCTGAGCATACATTCCAGCATACTGCTTCTCCCTGCCCCATCCCTTTCCCCTGTACCTACCAATATGCTGTGAAACCTGTGCACATACTTTCTGCAAATGTGACAAAGACTTTTCAGCAGAGAGAATTTATCCATATTGCCTCCACTCTATTTTTTCAGAGGTTCCAAAGAAAAGTTACTATTCTAGGCTGCTTTGTTTTCGTTTGCAAAACAATGCTACACGTAAATCTTTCTAGATTTATACCCTCTGGGAAATCTGGCCTTCAACATCATTGTTCATCTTTTTGGCATCTCTGCATATCTGATCTCCAATACATTTTGCATTTTAAGCACTCTCCTTCAGATTTGCAATCAAAACCATGATGGTTAACAAAGCTTCCACATCTAGAGCCTGTTTTTTAAATTGTGGTAGGGTTTTGCAATTACCACGTAGTAATTGCTAAAATTAATGTGTTATGACTACAAAAACTGTTAATTATTGTGTGTGTTCCCAGTATCTTGCCATATAAGTAGCTAGTGCAACAGAAAATTCTTTACTGCATATCAGCTGCAGCTATCACGTAACCCCCGTTAACTGCGCTGCCTTATCTGCCATGTTAAATTAACAAGCAGTACCTTAACAGGAAGGCGCTCGCCCTGCTCATTCTCCACCTGTTTTCTATCCGACTCTGCATTAGCTGTTAACAAAGCAGTTAGCACATACTAACAGCGCGGTGCCTTTGCAGTTAATACACGTTAATTCTCTGTTAACATCTAATGCAGCATGGCAAATAGGCCTCATATAAGGTAATTTTATAACAGGGTGCCTAAGCAGTGAGGGCAATAGGTGTATGTGTTTATTGCATTGATTCAACTTCATTCATTCACTAATTATAAAATAAAGAAACAGTCTCCCTGGTGTGCCTTGTATTCCCCTAATAAGAATAATCAGTATTATACACTACCTTAGAAAGCCATGCTTTCCCTGTTTATGAAACTTTAAATATTGACGTTCACATTCAAGTTCCATTGGTAGTTAATTCCATACTTCAGGAGCATCCCAATGAAAAGTATACCATTTAGTTGCTTTAAAGTCGGGATTCCTAGGCACTGCTAGTAGTACTTGTTGCGGTGAATGCAACTGATGAGATGGTACATAAGGATTTTCCAGTTCAGCTATATGTAGACATTTAAATACTAATGAGAGCAGCTTAAACTGTTTTATCTGTTGAATGGGGAATCATTATAGCTCTTTTAATAGAGAGGTTATGTGATCAATTTTTAAATTCTGTAACCCCAGCTCCACCACTGTTCTGTAACAACTGTAATGATTTGATCTTGGTCCTTGTCAAACCTTATATAAGGAATTACAGTCATCAATAGGCAACAAAATCGTGGCATGAATAATTGTCCCCAAATCTTGATGTTATAGTGCTTAAAGAAAGATTGCATGACACTTGAAATTTGATGATCCATGGTTAGTTGATCATCCAGCTGTATCACCAAGGATGTCATAAGAACGTAAGATTTGCCATACTTGGTTAAATCGATGCTCTGTCAAGCCCATAACAAGTACTGGCAGGATTCCAAAAGGTAGACAGATTCCATGCTGCTTGTTCCAGGAATAAGCAGTGGATGTCTCCTACTTCACTTCAATAATAGTTTATGGACTTCCACCAGGAACTTGTCTAAATCTTTTTAAACCCAGCTACACTAACAGCTTTTACTACATCTTCAGGCAACAAACTCCAGAGCTTAATTGAGTGAAAAATATTATCTCCAGGAACAAGCAGGAATGAGTCTTCACATATGGGTACGTCGGTACCGATGGAGTCTGCGCGGGAACGCTTCCCAGCATCCAATCAAGAGCTTTTGGAAGCATCCCAGCACGCCTGCGTGCTGCCTTCCCGCCTTTCCCAACTGCCTCTCCTCAGTTTTCATTTTTCCGCGGAGCAGGCAGGACATCCTCCTGTCACTGCAGAAAATTCTTGTTTTTATTTTTTATTTTTCTTGTGGTCGCGGCTGTCTTCCCGACGCCACCGGTACCGCTAGTGTTTTCTTTTCTTTTCCTGAAAAAGTTTTCCACGGGATATTTTTTCTTCATAGTGTCCCACGGTCTCTTAGGCCTTTTAGGCCTCTTCTTTTTCCTTCATGGAACCGCCAGGCTCTTTCTCCAAGAAATGTTCACACTGTGGCGGTACAACTTTATTTTTAGACCCTCAAAGTCGGTGTCTAACCTGCGTGGGTCCTGACAACAGTTTGGTGAGAAGCGGTTTTCAATATCGAGATCCCCTTGATACACAGTTGCCCTCCAACTTCGGGGCTCCGTCCCCTTCTTCTTCCACACAGGATCAGGTAACCCACAAACAGTCTGTTAAGACTAGCCAGTCCTCGAGTGGTAGGTCTCATGCACTGCATGAAGACGGTTCCGGCCTTGCCCTCGAGGGCCCACTGGCTTCAAAACCCTGGTGGGAGTCTTCGGTCTCCAAAGCAAATAATGGGTTTCAGGTTGTTCCTGGGGTTCACCCCTCACAGAACATACCTCAGCCGTGTCCGGTGGTGGCATCCGCTTCGAGCGGTACCGGTACCCCGGCATCGGCACTGGTGTTGGATGAAACACTCCTCACCAGGGATCGTCATCTGGCATCCTCGGTACCTTCGGGACCGGTGGATACACCCCAGACTGACTTTCCATTATCAGTACTAGCACCGATACTACCACTGCCGTCGGTACCCTCCAGACGTGCATCGATAGACTCGCTTCCTTCGATGCCGAGTCTGGAATCGATCTCCAGTCTGGAGGACTGGGTACCGACTCGCCTTGGTACCGGCTCTCGGTGGTACCAAAGGCTCGGTTACGATGATTTGGATCCACAACTCTCGGTTCCCTTGAGGCCGATTGAGTTGCCACTGGTTGACCTTCCTTCACCGGTGTCAGACAGGGTACCGAAATCAGTACCGACGACCTCATTACCTTTGCGGTCGGTGCCTTCCATGCTTTGCTTATCAGGCTCTCTGCCCTCGATGCCGAGTTTGGAATCGATCTCTAGTCTAGAAGACTCGGTACCAATAGCTTTTGGTACTGACATCGATCGATACCGGTGCTTCGGTACCGAGGATATTGGCCGGATGGGTTCGGTCACCTCGGTACCGATTGAACTGTCACCGATGACTACGCCGATGTCTTTGTCGAACTCGACTCCGACATCGGTACCGGTATTGACATCGGTACCGGTATCCACAGTAGCATCGTGGCCATCTCCTACCATGCTTTTTTCAACAGGATCGCTCCATTCTATACCAAGCTTGGAGTCGATACCTGGCATGGACACTGTGGTAAGGACGATTGCTGCTCATGATACCCAGTACCAGCAACCATCCCTTAAGCATTCCACACTGCACTGTGCAGGATCTTCTATTCCTATATATTTGGATACCTCTGTGGATGCTCAGGCTAGTTCTGTAAATCTAACCTGTCGAAGAGAGATTCCTGTTAGGGATCCCTCTTTTCAGAGTTTCCTCTGGGATATAGCAAGATCTCTTGCCATTCCTATCCCAGGACATGATCCTACGCAAGGCTGTCTTTCTACCAAAGCAAAGGGGAACATAATGCTTCCTTTGCATCATTCCTTGCAGGATCTCCTTCTAGGAATGTGGGAAACACCTTTCTGGGTACCCCCACCTCCCAGGGCAACTGATCTGTTATATCAGGTGCCCCCCTCTCCAGGGTTTCAAAAGACTCAACTTCCTCATCATTCCCTAGTAGTGGAATCAGCAATGAGGCGGGTAAAGAGTAAGAAAAAGCACTCTTCCTATCCGCCAGGTCGTGAGTCTAAAACACTAGATGACTTTGGACGTCAAACCTTCCAGACATCTATGCTTTCTGCAAGAATTCTCTCATATATATTTTATATGAGTCTTTCTCTTGAGGAGGTCACAAAGCAATTACATCTTTTGTCTCCTTTCCTTTCAGATTCCAGGAGTACAGACTATTCCTCACTGCTTAAGCATATCCAGAATATCTCTTGGTTTCTTTCTCGTGCTTCCCTAGACTCTTTTGAGTCTGTTAGCAGGACTTCTGCTATAGCTATAGGGGCACGGCGTAGAGCCTGGCTCCAAGCTTCAGACTTGGACAAATGGGCACAACAAAGGCTGGGACATACTCCTTGCACTGGAGAAAATCTTTTCAACAAGGAGTCTTTACGTCAGGTTACTCAGTTGTCCACTGATTTACCTGTTCCTAGGGGTTGTTCTACCCCTTCCTCTGTCCCAGTATGTAGGAAATGTCCTACCAAACTTTCTTCCCACAGGAGAAGAAGGTTTTATTCATCACTTGCCCATCATACAGATGTTCCCCAACAGGGAAAGCATCGTCCTGGTCTAAAGAATCCAACCTCTCACCAGGCTCAGCAAACCCAGCACCTGCAGGGTTTCTGATCATTCATCATCAGATGCTTGTGACTCTTGGGGTTAGAATCTACAGTTGCTTCTTCTCAATAGAGGCAATCCACCGCTTTATTCTAACCCCTACACAGGGATCTCTTTCCAAAAGATATCCATTTTTTCTATATTTCTATGAGCTGTCAGGTTGTTCATGCCTATAAGTCACAGGTTTCTCCTCTTTTTCCTGCTAGGGAAAGAGGTCTAACCACTATCAGATGATAGTTCCTGTGCCAGCATGTATTTTTTCCTTTCTATAGACTTACTACTTCGTAAGTCTTCTTCAGCTCCATTCTCTTCACCCTCTTACCAGGTTTTTCCTCTGTAAGAGCGGAATTACTTACTGGGAGGCTTTCTCTTCAGCCTCTCTATTTTTCTCACTTTCCAGTGCGGAGTTTTCCTCTCTGAGTTACCTCCTCTATTTTAATCTTGCTTTGGGGCAGCTTATCAGACATGTCCAGAGTTCCTACTCCTGTTCTGTCTGTTTCTTTCTGTTTTTGAACAGTAAGATTCTTCTGCTGTCTTGCCAACAGCTGCCCATGCAGGAGCTTTAATTGTCCTCCACTAACATTCTGTCTAGTCTTCGTAGTGGGCTCCAAGTCAATACTTCATCTCTCTTGGAGATCATCTCACTACAAGCTTTCTAGATTGTCTTCTATTCTGCCATCTTCATTTCCTGAGTTTGGCAGCATAGTTGACTGAGATACTGGCTCTCTACCAGCCAGTTCTCTCCCCTCATTCTCCTGCATCATGCTCTCTGCAATCTACAGAGAAGCTTTCCACTATGGGCCCTTGCTAGAGAGCATGGGTTTTTTTTTCTCTAACAGCTATCCTAGCTGGTTAGAAAAGGCTTTTCAGTCATGTCTCCCATGACTAGAAGGGTCCCCCTTCTTTTCTATCTCCTTTTTTGATATAAAGGACATAGGCCTTCTCTTACGTGAAGACTCAAGGAGTTGCCAGTTCCCTGCTTTGGTCCATAGTATTCCCAATCAGGGATATGCTCATCCTCATGGTAAGAACGCATGATACCTTTGCCCTTAACCAGGTCAACATGGTATCTCCTCTCTAGGCGTCTTCTGTCTACTTACCATGCCAGAGTCCTGGAAGACTCGGAACTTGCTGGCTGCACATTGACGTTGTCCTTGGTTTTTCACGTAACAATCCTGGTTCTTTTGCACTAACTAGCATTCTGCAGATCATGACCAGGAGGAATAGATTCTCTATATGTCTTCTCAAGTAGGTTCTACCTCCTTGTTATTAGATGAATCTTTCCTCTCCACATATCCTATGTGAATACCATGCTGTAGGCATATATCTGTCTGTTTAATTGCAGACACCCATATTTAGGCCTACATATTCATATTTATCTTTTGTGTGTATTTTATGCCCTTCCATATCTCACTATAGATATATTCTTATATGTCTATCTATATGTATATATATATATATGTATCTGTCGAGATATTTCATTATAGATAGATATGTCTCCACATACTTATCTATCTGACTGTCTATGCTCATATAGCTATATGTTTCTGACAGAGGGGCTTTACCCATACCTATGCTATCCAGCAGGTTTGGGATTCTACGCACACAACCACTCCTGTGGTAGTCAACAATTTTTATACCATAACCTAAGGGTTTAGGTACCTCTGAAGCTCTCCGTGCCTAATATCTCTCCTAGCTTACCCCAGTTAGGAGAGACATTGTGGATCTTCAGTTAATCACAGGCTTAACGCCTCAGGCATTTGTCCTCTCTTTTTGGGATACTAGGGGTTCCCATACCCTTTCTCCCCACAAGGACTGTGCCTGTTTGTCCAAATCGGTTAGCCTTTCTCTTTTTGCTCCTAAGAGTGAGTCACTCTGCCGCCAAAAGAGTTAGGTTTTTATCATACAGCCTTCCGCTGAAGGCCCACCGTTTTTGTACTACCCCAGTTTTTCCTACTGGGGTTACCTGTTACCTTTCAGAATTCTGACCTCCACTGTTTTCCTACAGGTTTATTACCTCCACTTTACAGTGGGGCCCTCTTCACGGTTCCTCTACTGGGTTTCCCAGTAGATCCATGAACCTCCATACTTCTGTGAAATCCTGTCAGGGGAGGTCCATATTGCAATATCCTTTGCAATATCATTCATGACAATCATCATCCACACATGGACTCCTTCTCTGCAGTCCTATGCTAGGTTAGCTGTTCCACAGCATTTTTTCTTCTTCAACTCCTACCCTCCATCCTCAGGATGCCTGGTGTTCTGGGAGATAGCATGTTCCAACCTATGACATGCTGGGACTCCAGGCATCTCAGCTTGGGAGTCCCCATATGTGAAGACTCATTCCTGCTTGTTCCTGGAGATAGCACAGTTACTTACTTACTTACAGGTGATCTCTGGGAACAGCAGGAATAACCCACCCACCTCCCCAGGAGTTGTCTCTCTATCTATCTTTCCTTTCCTCTCTCTCTCTCTCTTTGTCTCAGCTTTAAAACTTAACTGAGGAGAGGCAGTTGAGAAAGGCGGGAAGGCAGCACACAGGCGTGCTGGGATGCTTCCAAAAGCTCTTGATTGGGCGCTGGGAAGCGTTCCCGCGCAGACTCCGTCGGTACCGACGTACCCATATGTGAAGACTTATTCCTGCGGTTCCCAGAGATCACCTGTTACAGGTAAGTAACTGTGCTTTCTCAGATTAGTCTTAAATGTACTATTTTGTAGCTTAATTGCATGTCCCCAGTTTTATATTTTTTGAAGGAGTAACCAACCAATTCATATTTATTCATTCTACTCCGTTCATTAATTTGTAGGCCTCCATTATATCTCATCTCAGCCATCTCTTCAAGCTGAAGAGCCCTAACCATTTAAGCCTTCCCTTGATCATTTTGGCTGCCCTCCTCTACTTTTTCCAGTTTCACTATTTCTTTTTTTGAGATGCAGCATGGAGCAGTACTGAAGTATTTGTTTTATTCTCCATTCATTTCCTTATAATTCCTAGTATACTATTAGCTTTCTTGGCTTCACTGCATATTAACAGAGGATTTCAACTTATTATCTATGAAGACATCCTTTTCCTGGGTAGTGGTTCCTAAAGTGCAACATTGCATTGTGCAGCTATAATTTGGGTCGTTCTTCACTAAATACATAACATTTAACTTGTCCACATTACATTTCATCTGCCATTTGGATGTTCCATCTCCCAGTTTCTCAAGGTCCTCTTGGAATTTTTCTCAGTCCTCTTATGAATTAACAACTTTGAATAATTTTGTCATCTGCAAATTTGATCACCTCACTTATTAGCCACTTCTGATGAGGGATTCTAAACTATCAAGATTTGTTTGTCTATGCGGCAGCCTAGAAGAAATTTGGAGTAGCGGAATGGCGGATACACATTATTTCAGCAAAGTATTTCTGAGGGGGTGCACTTATGGGTGTCTTTCTTTAGAGTACTTTTTAGGCTATTGTGCCTTTTTTAAAATTTTGATTGAAAGGGGGGCCTGCTACGAGAGATGGAGACCTCTCAAGGCAGGCGATCTGACAAAAAATATTAATTGATAGAATAGTCTTATTTAGATAGGCAGAATGTTTGTATGGGTTTATAGGATTTTCACCTTAATTTTAGAATGTATATGTAGTGATTCCTTTGAACTTTATTATGTGACAGGACATAATTATTGGCACCCTTATAAACAATTCAAATCAGTCTGAACAGAAGAACTACATTCCCATTGCAGTAAAATTAGACGCACCTGTGATCAATTGTCAGTACTCACATGACTTGAATCAACCAATGAAAGATGGCTCTAATGTTAAAATGGTGACATTCACTCCCTGTTCCATTTTCACAATAGTGAAGACAAGAGAGCTGCCTGAGACTGTCAGAAAAGCCATTATCACCAAACTTCAAAGGGATACAAGGCCATCTCCAAAGACCTTGAGATTCTTGTGTCTACAGTTCACAGTGTTATTAAGAGGTTTTCTGCTCATAGAACTGTCAAGTACATCCTAGGATGTGGTGGGAAGAGTAAAATTAATTCAATAAGTCTTTGAAGCTTAGGGCAAACCAGTGGAAAAACACCACGTTCAACATCAAAAGAGCTGACCTGGAGCAATCTGGAGCAGTGGTATCAACCTGAACCATACGCCACACACTAAGCAAAGAAGGACTTCATTGGCCAGGGCCAAGGAGGACCCCACTGCTCAAAGACAGACATAAAAAGGCACATCTGATCTTTGTCCAAACTCACTTTGAGAAACCACAATCCTTCTGGGAAAACATTCTGTGGACAGATGAAAGCAAACTTGAGCTCTTTGGCAGTGCAGACCAGTGATACATTTATAGGCAAAGATATGAGGTTTATAAGGAAAAAGCACTCTTCCTACAGTTAAATATGGTGGTGGTTCCATAATGTTGTGGGGCTGTTTGTTGCCTCAGAAACTGGAGGCGTGGAGTGTATTAAAAGAAACATGAAGTCTGAGGACTACCAAGGTATTTTGAAGCAAACTGTCCTGCCTATTGTCAGAAAGCTAGATCTAAGTCAAAGATCATGGGTCCTCCAGCAGGAAAATAACCCAAAACATACATCCAAAAGCACAAAATAATGGTTAAAAATGAAAAAAAAATGGACTGTTTTAAACTGACCAGCAATGAGTCCTGATCTCAATCCAATCAAGAAGCTTTGGAAAGAACTGAAATCAGCCATTGGTAAAAGGAATCATTCATGAGCTGGAAGACATCTCAGTCAAAGAGTGGGAGAAACTGCTAGCAAACACATATACAAAACCTATAGATGGCTACAAGAAATGTTTGGAGGCTATCATCACTGCCAAGGGTTGTGCAACCAAATATTAGTGAAGGGTGCCATTAATCCTATCCAGGTCATATTTTGTTTCTCAGAAAGTACTACGTCTTAGTTGACAGACACTTTTTTTTGTTGTATACCTTGAACATACTATTAAAATATGATGACATACAGTTGGATTATTTCCAATTATTTCTCAAGATATTGTACACAACATACCTGAAATGCGAGGGTGCCAGTAATGTAGACCAGAGCTGTAAATATTTGGAAGAAAGACCAGGAAGAGTTTGATTTTTGCTTTGCTCACATGTCTGTCTGGTAACAAGTGTGCTAGCTCTGGCCTTTGAGAACGTGCTTTGTTGAAATAGCGTTAATTTCATTGAGAACCCATTACTAGAAACACCAGAATTCCTTCATACTCTGAATAATGAAAACAGGGAAAGTAGAAGCTTAGTGGTTCTGGGAGGTGTCTTCAGGGAAATAGTCAAAACACATGAATCTATCATGTCTCATTCATCTTTCCTGAGAAGATAGTTGGGACACAAAGTTGGGTTTCTTAAATCTCCAGGATTAGGGAGATTTGTTGGATACTGTATGGACTGTAGAGAGCTGAAAGGACCAAAGGATAATCTGTTGGATAAAGGAGAGTTAATCCAGTAATCCTTGTCTACCTGGAGAGATTGCTCCATCTGATAGAAAGTAGAGTTAAAGGAAAAACTGTTATTGTGGGAACTCTGTTGCTGAATTTATGCTTATCTGGAGAGTCAGCAGGGATTCAGGGATTACTAATTGCTTGCCAGAATCATCTGTATGATTTCAGAAGAACCACATTTGGAACCAGATACCAAGAAGTGGAGGGTCCAGGAACAGATTTTCTCTAAAGAACACCTAGAGTGTGCAAGATTCCTGCCAGTGACTGTGCCTGATTTTTCAACTGCTTTCCCTTTTTATTTTCCAAATAGATTGTTCCAGAATAAAGTGCATTGCATGTCAGTTCTCTCATTTACATCAAATAAATATTCTGTTTTATGGGCAACCACAATCTGATGAAGCATTGTATTGACCAAATTCTGTACAAGGCATTTCGTAAGTCTAGATCTTTGAAAAATGTTTACTTTCCCCATCAGACAGAACCCCCGGGATCATGAGGCAGTTCTGCCCCAGGCTGCCCAAAGAACCTTGCACCCAATGCAAAAATAAAGCAGCGGGTTATGTTAAAAATGTTTACTCGATGGTTTTGGTTTTATAATGACACATACTGGAACAGATTTTGGCCACATGTGAGGATTGTTTCCAGTACAATTTTGCAGTATTGACTTATATTGATGAAATGCTTCTTGAAACATCCAAGCTCTCTGAAAGAGGTGAAGATGGGAAACTACAGAAGGAAGAAGGTTGGACACGAGTCACCAGAGCCTGCATATCAACACTCCAACTCCTCCAGCCCTTGAATTGACGAACCAGTATGCAGCCCTAGAAGTGGAGGAGGTGGAAGTATCCGAGGAAAGGGAAGAACCAAAGCTTGAGCACCCCAAAGATGCAGAATCAGCCACCACTAGGAAGCGAAGGGTAGTGGTGGATTGTGACTCTCTTCTGAGGGGTACTGAGGCATCAATATGCCAAACAGATTTGATGTCCAGAGAGGTGTGCTGTCTGCCAGGTGCCAAAATCCATGATGTTTCAGAGAGTTTGCCTAGACTCATCAAGCCTACTGACTATTATCCGATGTTGCTTATCCGTGTCGGTAGAAATGATACTGCTAGGAATCCCTCCAAGCATATCAAACATGACTTCATGGCTCTGGGACAGAGGGTGAAGCAGATAGGTGTGCATGTGGTGTTCTCTTCAATCCTCTCTATTGAGGGTAAAGGCCGAGGCAGAGAAGCTTGCATCCTAGAGATGAATGCATGGCTGCGTGGATGGTGTCATTGAGAGTGTTTTGGTTTCATGGACCATAGGATGATGTTCCAAGGGCTGCAGAGCAGTGATGGTGTCCATCTGTCCAAGAAGGGTCGAAGGGTCTTCAGCAGCAGACTGGTTAACCAACTGAAGAGGACTTTAAACTAGATTCATTAGGGATGGGTGAAGAGAGCCCCTAGAAAAGTGAAACATTAAATACTTCTGTAGAAATGGGTAATAGGGGCATTATCTGGAAAGTGGTGTGTATAAATGTCCATAGCATGGGAAATAAGATCCCAGATGTTGAGGCTTTAATGGAAGAGGCTGACTTGGATTTAGTGGTGGTTAGGGAGACATGGTTCACGGACAACCATGACTGGGATGTAATTATACCGGGCTATACTTTATTCAGGAAGGACAGGATAGGAAAAAGGGGAGGTGGAGTGGCACTTTATGTAAAAAATCATATTAAAGCTATAGAATGTCAGGGCTTAAAAGGAGGCACTGTGGGTTAAACTAGAAAGAGGGAAAGAGAAATCCATTTGCATTGGAGTTATATACAGATTCCCTTCACAGGGAGTAGAAGTGGACGAAGATTTAATAGAAGACATAGACAGTATTGCCATGAAAGGAGAAGTGCTACTGATTGGTGATTTCAATATGCCAGATACTGACTGGCACATCCCTGCTGTGGTGTCATGTAGAAGTAAGGAGATCCTGGATTCTCTACAGGGAGAACTATTCAGGCAAGTGACTGGTAGCAGAACTCCCACGCATGATGGGGCCACAGTGGATTTACTGCTATCCAATGGGGAAAGTGTTTCTGATGTTACAATGGGGCATCTTCTCGCATCCAGTGATCACCAGATGGTATGGTTCAGTATTAGGACTAGGGCTGATAAAATCCATTCAAAAGGGAGGGTCTTAGACTTTAGGAAAACTAACTTTGCCAAGATGGGACAATACCTCAAAGGGTCGTTAATGGGATGGGAACAGCTAGGAGATGTAGCCAAACAAGGGGCAAAACTGAAAGGGGATATTTTAAGGGCAACAAACCTTTTTCTTATAAAGGTAAATAAATGTAAAAGGAAAAGGAGGCTGCTATGGTTCTCAAAAGAAGTAGCTGAAAAGATGAAGAAAAAGAGAGAGGCCTTCATGAAATACAGGAGATCACAAAGAGAGGAAGACAGGCATCTGTATTTGGAAAAAACTTAGAGAAGCTAGCAAAGTAGTCAGGAAAGCAAAGGTACAAAAAGAAGAAAAATTAGCCAATGCAATAAAATGCGGGGAGAAGACATTTTTCAGATATGTTAGTGAGAGGAGGAAGGGCAAAAGTGGTATTGTCAGACTCAAGGGTGCAGGAGAAGAATATTGAGAAACTGCTGAGGATAAAGCAGAATTGCTTAACAAATTCTGTTCTGTGTTTACAGATGAGGGGCCAGGAGCAGGACCTCAGAAAACACCCACAAACAGGAACAGAAGTGACGTGGATCTCAAACAATTTTCAGAAGACTGTGTACGTGAGGAACTAGCTAAACTAAAAGTAGACAAAGCCATGGGTCCAGATAGGATACATCCAAGAATACTGAGGGAACTTGGGGATGTTCTAGTGGCTCCAATGTCTGACCTTTTCAATGCCTCTTTGGAGTCAGGAGTGGTGCCAGAGGACTGGAGAAAGGCACATATGGTTCCTTTACATAAACGTGGACATAAGGATGACATTGAGAACTACAGGCCAGTTAGTCTAACCTCTGTGGTTAGTAAATTATTGGAAAGGCTGCTAAAAGAGAGAATAGTGAGGTTTCTGGAGTCCAATGGATTGCAGGATACGAAGCAGTATGGATTCACCAGAGGCAGGTCTTGTCAGACAAATCTGATAAATTTCTTTGAGTGGGTGACCAGGGAGTTGGACCGTGGGAGAGCCCTGAATGTGGTGTGTTTAGATTTTAATAAAGCTTTAACACTGTTCCGCACAGGCAACTTACAATAAACTGTGCACCCTAGAAATGGACCATAAAGCAACTGACTGGGTTAGAAATTGGTTGAGTGGGAGGTGCCAAAGGGTACAGGTAAATGGAGCTCACTCTGAGGAGACGGAAGTTACCAGTGGTGTGCCTCAGGTATCTGTCCTTGCTCTGATTTTTTTTTGACATCTTTGTTAGTGATATTATGGAAGGGCTGTTGAGTAAAGTTTGCTTGTTTGTGGATGATACCAAAATCTGCAATAGAGTAAACACTCAAAAAGGAGAAGATAACATGAGGAGGGATCTAGCTAAGTTTGAAGAATGGTCAAGAATTTGGCAGCTGACATTTAATGCTAAAAAATGCAGGGTCATGCATTTGGGCTGCAAAAATGCAAAGCTGCTGTACAGTGTAGGGGGTAAGATACTTCTGTTTACAAAAGAGGAGCAGGACCTGGGCGTAATTGTGTCTGACAATCTTAACCCTTTCAAGGCCTACTTTAAATTTTTAATCCACATTCTGCAGCCTGGTTAATTTTTGCATATTTCAGGAAAATTGTACCCATCTTATTCAATATGTTCTAATAGTGATTTTCCTTCTGCTATGGTCATGTATTATATATACCATTTGATAGGAATATTTAGTCAGAATTTTGGATCCCAAGAGTTTTGGGCTTGGCCTGGAAAGGGTTAAACTAGCTGATCAGGTAGAAAAGGCGACTGCAAAAGCCAGAAGGATGCTTGGGTGTATAGGGAGAGCAATGGCCAGCAGAAAAAAGGAGGTGATAATGCCTCTGTATAAATTTTTGGTGCGACCTCATTTGGAGTATTGTGTGCAATTTTGGAGACCGCACCTTCAAAACAATATAAGGAGGTCAGAGTCTGTGCAGAGGTGGATACTAAAATGGTTAATGATCTTAATATGTATACTTTAGAGGAAAGGCAGGATAGGGGTGATATGATAGAGACATTGAAATACCTCCATGGCATAAATGCATAGGTGGTCTCTTTCAATTGAAGGCATGCTCTGCTACGAGGGGACATAGCACTAGAGTGAAAGGGGATAGACTCAGGAGTACGAGTTAATATGCAGAAATATTTCTTTATGGAAAGAGTAGTAGATGTGTGGAATAGTCTCCCAGTGTTGCTGGTGGACACAAGGACATTATCTGAATTCAAAACAGCCTTGGACAAACAGAAGATCTCTAAAGGTAAAAAGAGAACTATTGTAGTTGATATGGAAGGGCATACTAGATAGGCCATGTAGTCTTTTTCTGCTGTCATGTTTCTATGTTTCTATATATTCACTGTCCAATTGGTGTTTGAGATCTGTGCATAAATAGTTCATAAATTGGACACGGAAATACCTGCATACTAGTCATGATTTTATAACAGGGCATCTATATGAGAAATCCAAAATGGTGCCTATTTTCCCCCTTTCTGTGAAGATGTGTCTCCCATGTGTCTGTATAAATATAAAATAAACCCCTAGAACCGCTCCAATAGCACACAAATGCTGGTGCACACATTTACACCTGTTCTGAAATTGGTGTAAATGTGTGCACGTACTCTTCACTATAACCGTGTGTTTTATAAAATATGTGCCTACATTGCAACTTCATCCCCACTCTGCCCAAACTACATCCCCAGGAATGTCTGTGTGCAGGGTGCATTCAAGTACATGCCATCTTGTTGGTGTGCATACATAAATCTATATAAATAGCCTCACAAATGAATAAAATACTTTTTCTGCACATAAAACTGGCTTTACACATGAGAAAGTCTTTGTAAAATTACTCCCGCAAAGCATAATCTTTCTTAGGTTATTAGTAACAGACAAGAACTATTTAGACCCTGTAATAAAAAAAAATGGTCCCCACCCTGCAGGATTTATTTCTGGCCCACCATAACTTTTTTTTCTCCTTTGGTTCAATCTGACCCCATTCCCACACAATAATGGTGATGAAGGAGACTGGGAATCCCACTTATACTAGACGATGAGGAAATGGCCGACCAAAGCTATTGAAAAGAGTTTCTGGCAGGAAGGCCATTGCTGACTGACTTGTGCTCCTAGGAAGGGGAGGCCAGATCATGCTAGTTTAAGATCAAGAAGACATGAGAGGTAGGTGGGTGAGAGAGAAGGGGCACTTGGAGAGTAAGAAAAGAGAAGGGAGTGTGCCATACACATACTACATCTCAGGAGAAGATGCAAGGGAAGGGGGAAGGCAGGGGGCAGGGTTGAAGTAGGCTTGCTAACTTTGGAAATATTACTGACATTTTTAGTGTTTTCCATATCCCTAGAAACCCTTAATCAAAATTTTAGACTCCAGAGTTTGGCTCAGTGATAAGAAACATTGTCGTTCCATTATCAGGTTCTGTCAAATGTCTGCAGATGGTTATTGATTCTTCTTAATCAATGGACCAACAAATTTCAGTAGTGGTTAAAGTACTGCGAAATTGAGACTTGTTAAACAATTTAGGCCATATTTATTGGAGAAAAACCTAAAAGCAGTAGTACAAACTAATGTAGTCTCTCAATTGGATTATTGTAATCTGTGTGTTTTTTAAAAAATCACTATCAGGACTCCAACTGATGCAAAATAAAGCCACAAAATTGATTTAATCACAGATGCGATAATATATCCCCAGTTTTAGAAGAATTACATTGGCTGTCTGTGGACAAGCTGGAAAACGTCCTCACATATGGGTGATGTCATCTGATGAAGCCCCACACGAGAGCATTCACAGTTCCTTCTAGGAGTTTTTGTAAGCTCCACTGCACATGTGTGTGTCTTCCCCTCACCACAGTTCCATCTTGAATTCAGTCTGTATTTTTTCTGCGGAGCACTACAGATGCGTTTTCAGTAGTTGTGTGAGTAACTACATTTTCGTGGTTATAAAACAACTTTTTCTTTCATGTCTTCCCCTGCCATCATGGTTTGACCAGTTTTCCCTCTTTGTTTCCTTAGTTTAGAGTTTTCGTATGATTTAAAGTTTCCTTTCTTTTCCATGGTGCTTCAGCCCCCTTTGGTATTGGCACTTTGGCTGCATTTCTGTTATCTCTTTTTGTAAAAATCGAGTCATTTTATTTTGCTGTGGCTATGTCTCTGGGCGCTATGTCACAAATACATGCTAGTTGGTCTAAAAAGGGCTCCAGGTGCTCAAGGACTATATCCGTTACAGATACTCAGTGCCTTCATTTGCTTGGGACCAATCATAAGCTCTCTTCTTCTAATTTGTGTTCACAGATGACAAAAAGAGGGCTAAAGGGTTGTGAGAAACCATGTGAAATTATTGTTGGTGCTTCTAAATCTGATCCATCGGCATTGGTTGCTATGGCACCACAGGCTGCATCAAATGTTGGCAGTGCGTCAACATCGAGGAGCTCTGGAGCCTTCTTAGAGCCAAGCACCCATAGAACCCTAGCACATCGGTCATCGATCAGTGTTCGCATGAAGGTGAAGAAGGATTCAACTTCATCTTCATCTATGCTGAAGGGAAGAGACATCGAGAACTGGGCAGAGGCTTTGTTGCATTGATGTTGAAGCCTTCTGAGTACCCCTCCTAAACAGTCCCAAAAAGAGGACAGCTCATCTTTCAGGACATCATAGGGACATTGATGGACTACAGAGAGCCGAGACCAGTCAGCTGATATACCCTCTCAGATTCTAGGACCCTTGCCAGATGCTGCTGTAGCCCCACAGCCTTTGGAGATGGCAAACCTGGAGAAACGCCTTCTGAAGGCCATCGAGGAAAGATTAACTATGCTGTTTACCATGCCTTGATATCAGCTGCATTAGTACCAATGGCAATACAGCCTATCCTTGAGAAGCATAGAGTGCCTGCAAGAGAGACATCTGCAATGGGACATTGAAGGGCCCCGACATTGGAGCCTGCCCAGCCGTTATCACTGCCTAGTGCACTGGGGTTTGATATCACTCTTGCCAAAGTCTGCAGTGACTTGTTCCTCACCATATCCAAAGGCCTCTACTCGATTCTCATCCTTTTTGACCCTTCTGCTGCCTTTGACACTGTTGATCACCACCTTCTCCTTGATACCTTGTCCTCGCTTGGATTTAGGGACTCTGTTCTGTCCTGGTTTTCTTCTTATCTCTCCCATTGTACTTTTAGTGTCTGTTCTGATGGTTCCTCCTTTACCACCATCCCACTTTCAGTTAATGTACCTCAGGGCTCTGTCTTGGGAACTCTCCTTTTGTCTCTCTACACTCGGTCCCTTGGTGCACTTATTTATTTTATTTATTTATTTAACAGACATTTTTATACCGCGCTTTCCACATGATCAAGCGCGGTTTTGAAAGTGTTCTGAAAAGTACACTTATTTCCTCCCATGGTTTTCAATACCAACTTTATACTGATGACTCTCAAATCTACCTTACTGTGCCTGAAATCTTTCCAGGAATCCAGGCCTGGATCTCTGCCTGCTTATTCAACATTGCTGCCTGGATGTCTCACTTCCGTCTGAAACTAAACATGGCCAGAACTGAGCTCCTTATCTTTCCCTCTAAACCCACCTTCCCCCTTCCTCCCTTCTCTGTTTTTGTGCATAACACTACATCCCATCTAGACTATTGCAACCTCCTTCTTGCTGGTCTCCCTCTGAATCATCTCTCTCCCTTTCAATCTGTTCAAAACTCAGCTGCACGGCTAATCTTCTGCCAGCCTCGAAATGCTCATATAACCCCTTTTCTCAAGTCGTTTCACTGGCTCCCTATTCGTTTCCGTATCCAATTCAAACTTCTCCTACTGACCTATAAGTGCACTCATTCTGCTGCTCCTCACTACATTTCCTCTCTTATCTCTTCCTACACTCCTCCTCAGGAACTCCGCTCTTCTAGCAGATCTCTTCTATCTGTGCCCTTCTCTTCTACTGCCAACTCCAGACTTCAGTCCTTCCGCCTTGCTGCTGCTTATGCCTGAGTCTGTGCATTAGGCTTCATCTCTGGCCCTTTTCAAATCCAGGCTGAAAACTCACTTCTTCAAGGCCACTTTTGGATCCTGATCTGCTTAGTTTCCTATGTGTATCCTTGCCATTCCCCTAAATATATCCTTGTCCTCAACTGTTGTGCTTTCTGTCATGACAGGATCGTAACTTCTGATGAGCAGAGACCGACTTTTACATGTTTCTGTACAGCGCTGTGTACACCTTGCAGTGCTATACAGATGATAAGTAGTAATAGTAGCCTTGATTCCTAGGAAATCATCAGTGCATTGATACTCCCAAAGAAGCTCCTTTTCCACAAAGGGTAAGAGAGTCATCCAGGCTGAGATTGAGAAGTAGTTTGACTTCCTCTCAGAGTCTGAATCAGAAGGCTGGGTTACAGATGAAGAGTCTGTGGACCTGCCAGAGGACAGGTTTCCGGAGCTCCCTTCTGACCCTTCTCCTCCTCATGAGACATGAAAGTCCCCTCCTGAGGACATGACTTTCGAGGATTTTGTTTGGGATATAGTTAAAGCCATACCATTTTCTTTGAAGACTGAGGATGAGCCCAGGGCAGAAGAATTGGAGATCCTCCAGTACTCCTCAGCCCCAAGGAAGTGGTGACCATACCCATTCACTACATCCTTCAGAGAGTACAGATAAGAGTGTGGGAGACCCCCCTCTCTGTACCTCCACTGAGTGGAAAGCTTGACTCTATGTACAGAGTTCAAAAGGCTCCTGGATTCGAGAAGCCCCAACTTCCCCACCACTCTGTGGTTGAATCCACCTTCAAAAGATCCAAGAACTCCAAGATGCATTCCTTGGTACCCCCAGGGAGAGAGACTTTGGCATTAGACTCTTTAGGGAGGAGAGTTTTTTTCAGAGTTCCATGCTCATGGCCTGCATGGCCTTTTACCAGCTCTACAAGGGCATGTTCTTGAAGGATGTTATGTGTGGCTTAGGCAATATGTCCTAATTTCTTCTTCCAGAGAAACTGGATTAGTATCATTTTGTGGTGAAACATGGCAAACATTACTTGAAGTTAATGGTCCGAGTGATATACAGTATCAAAGAGATCATATGGTATTGAGAGCTTCTACAGCAGGTATTGGCACGCAGAGACTCACCTGGCTACAGATTTCAGACCTCCAACAATGTACAGGACAAGCTTGCTGATGTACCGTTCCATGGAGATAATCCCTTCGGAGATAAGGTCAAAGAGAAGGCTGGCTTCATAGAAAAGCAGTACATCAACCTTTAAAACCTCTCAAGGTGCATGTCTGAGCCAGCCTCCTATCACAGGAGATATCAGGGTGGCAGTCAGAAGAAGACTACCTACTCTCAAAGGCATAAGTATTTGCTGAGCTCTCACTATTCCCAAACTAAGCAGATTCCTCGAGCACAGAAAGTGAGAGAAGCTTCAGAAGGCCCAGCCAGGTTCTTGGCCAAAACCTGAGGAAGGATTTTGACTGGTTCCTCCAGAGCATAGCCACTCTACCTGTTCTTGCAGCAGAGGACTCTTTTCATAGGGAGGCTCACTATTTTTGCCTAAAGGTGGCCACCTGTAACCTCAGACACTTGGGTCTTACAAATTATCCAAAGCGGCTACAAGTTACATCTATTTGGCCAAATTGCCTTCTGTGGGTTCAGTCCTTAAACCCTCAGCATCAGGAACCATTTCTGCAAGAAATAACCATCCTTCAAAAGGATCCAAAGCTAAAGGGGTGAGGACTTTACTTAAGGTATTTCCTGATAACCAAAGAAACAGGAGGATTTAATCCCATTCTAGACCTAAAAGATCTGAATAAATATCTAGTCAGAGAAAAGTTCAGAATGATTTCTCTAGGCACCCTACTTCCCTGTCTTCAAAAAAGAGATTGGCTATGCTCTCTGGATCAAAAGGATGCATGCACCTACATACAGATACATCCCAGTCACAGGAAGTATCTCAGATGTGTAGTAGGGTGGCAGTACTTCCAGTATCGCGTTCTGCCTTTTAGCCTCATTTCAGTTCTCCACGTATTTACAAAATGCCTTACCATAGTAACAACATTTCTATGCATACTGGGAATGCAGGATTTGTAGTAAATTATCCAGAATCCCACCTCCATCCCATCCAACAACTGGAATTTCTTGGAGCTCTGCTCGACAAGACTCGGGCGAGAGTTTTCCTTTCGAACAACAGACTATCCCGACTGACAGCGATAGTGTGACTCAAATGAGTCAGCAGGTTTCTGTTCACAACATGTTAACGTTACTGGGCCACATGGTGTCAACAGTACATGTAACACCTTTGGCACATCTCCATATGCGAGAAGCTCAATGGACACTGAGTATCCAGTAGTCACAGGCCACTGGGAATCTCAGAGACCTTCTGTTCATAACCGATCCACTCATTCAGACTCTGGACTGGTGGAATATTCCAGACAATCTGTCCAGTGGTCTTCCTTTCCAAAAATCCTTTGCTGAAAAAATTGTTGATGACAGATGCATTTAAGCTGGGTTGGGGAGTTCATCCTGATGGGTTCCATACTCAGGGAACTTGGTCCCTTCAAGATAGTCTTCATCAAATCAATTTCTTGGAAATAGAATTATTGGAAACACTTCAAGGGCTTTCAAAGATTGGTTGTCCAATCAAATTGTGCTAATTCAGACTGATAATCAAATGGCCATGCTTTACATCAACAAGCAAGGAGGAACGGAGTCATACCTTGTGGGCTGGGATTCAGTTTGTGGAATTTTGCCATCTCCCACAGGATGGACTTGAGAGCTGCTTACTGCACCCAATGAACAAAACACTCCGGCAGAAAGACTGTATCGAGTCCTTCAGCCTCATGAATAGACCCTGGACAGGGAGATAGCAAGGCACATCTTTAAAGATTGGGGAACCTCCTCGATAGACTTATTCGCAACTCCTCAGAATGCCCAAATGGTTCAGTTCTGCTCTAGAGTGGAGTCGCATGGCAAACTAACCTCGAATGCTTTCCTCCTCAGTAGGGGGGAGGGTATTCTGTATGCATACCCTCCAATACCTCTCATTGCCAATTCTCATCACCCCTTATTAGCCCAGGCAGCCATAGTTCCCTCTTCTTCTCAAACTTTCCATTTGGGAGCCAATTTGGCTTGGACCGACACTGGATCCAATATTGCAGGAGGATGGAATGATGTTGCACCCCAACATCAAGTCTCTAGCCCTCATAGCTTGGATGTTAAGAGGCTAATGTCCGCTCTTAATCTGCTGGCTGGTGTCACCAGTGTTCTTTTGGCCTCCAGGAGAGCCTTAACAAAAAAATCCTATTCATGCAACTGGAAGAGGTTTGGTGTAAGGAACACTCTCTAGAGTCTTTCACCAGTCCCACACAAACAATGAGCATCTTCTAAGCCTGAGATTTTGGACTCAAATCCAACTCGGTGCAATTGGACATACCACCAAGGAGTAGAAGGTAAGCCATTAGTT
Organism: Ichthyophis bannanicus; assembly: GCA_033557465.1. Taxonomy (NCBI): domain Eukaryota; kingdom Metazoa; phylum Chordata; class Amphibia; order Gymnophiona; family Ichthyophiidae; genus Ichthyophis; species Ichthyophis bannanicus. The sequence goes on from CM066032.1 coordinate 650,714,795, forward strand.
GTCTGCTTCATGTGGGGCTTAGTTCTGTTAAGACCTCCCTTTAAGCCACCCATAGTATCTTGGGACCTTAATGTGGTTCTTGCACAGCTGATGAAAACTCATTTAGAGCTGCTCAATTCCTGTCCTCTGAAACTCTTGACCTGGATTATTTTATTTCTGGTGGCGGTCACATCAGCATGCAGATGAGTGAGCTTCATACCCTAGTAGTTCATCCACCTTATACACAATTTCATCACAACAGAGTGGTTCTTTGTACTTGTCCCAAATTTCTTCTGAAAGTGGTTACAGAATTTCATCTTAACTGATCAATCGTCCTCGCAATATTTTTCCCAAAATCCCATTGTCACAGAGTGCAAGCTGTGCTACACATGTTGAACTGCAAATGAGCCTTAGCATTCTACTTGAAATCGACAAAAGCCCTTTAAAGTCTATCCAGCTTTTTGTTTCTTTTGACCCCACAAGCTGGGGGTTGCCATCTCCAAATGTTCCTCGTCAATATGGCTTGCAGATTGCATCTCTTTCACTTATGTCCAGGCAGACTTCAGCCTTGAGGGTCATATCACTGCTCATAATATCAGAGCTATGGCTGCGTTGGTGGCCCATTCACACTTGGTCTCCATGGAAGAGATTTGCAAGGCTGCAATGTGGACTTCTATCCACACATTCACATCTCACTACTGTCTGGAGGGGATTCCTGACATGACAGCAGTATTGGCCAATCAGTACTTAGGAATCTGTTTGGGGAGTAGAATCCAATTCTATCCCCCCTAGGCCCATTTACTTCAATTTAGGCTACCTTAAAAAAAAAAACAACAACAACATAAAACTTTAAAAGGCCTTTTACCAGCAAAAATAGTTTGCTTATTGCCCTGTTAGGCTCTGTTTATTCCCTATTTTTTGTTTATGGTAGCTTTTAGCTAAGGAGTCCATTATGTGAGGACTTTTTTTCCCCGCTTGTCCACGGAGAAAATGTAGCTACTCACCTGTAGGTGGTGTTCTCTGTGGATAGCAGGAAAAGTTCTCATAACCCACCCACCCATCCACCTCCCAAGGAGATGTATTTGGCAAGAGGTTTAATCCGCCTCCTTTGGCAGTGACGTTGCAGCGTGTCTCCAATACAGTCATGTGGCAGGGTGTTAAACCGCACTCCCATACTGTCTGGGTTCTCAGTCTGCAATTCATAACCCAGACCCTAGGCTTGACCAGTAACAGGCCACAAACTATACTCTGCATTCTGAAGAGAAACCAGCAGCCCTTGCATATAGAACATTTTAGCCTATGCACTTAATGGAGGACAGCACAGGGAGAACATATTCCACATCTTATAAGGCTGTCACCAAAGGGTGGAAGTTCCAGTTCCTCTACAGGGAACTGCATTATGAGTTCTTTGGCTGCCTTTTGGTACTGAAGCAAAAACAAGCTCACTTAATTACTTCTGAACAGATGTACACTGCCTTTATTCCTGGCAAGGATTTTTTAACTGTTTTTCACAGCAGTAAATGATCTCTGAATAAACTCTGAATATTAATTTTGAAAAAATACAGTAAGTGAAGAAAGCATGCAGAGCATGGCTCAAGGACTTATTTCCAATCGCTCTGCATGTGTGTGTGTGTGTGTTTATACACATGCACATAACTGTCTGTTGTATCTGTGTTGCCTTTTATGTGTGTGCTGTGTGCCTCTGTTTTGTATGTTTATCTATTTTGTTTATGTATGCATATCATTATTTTGTCGTTCATTGTGGGCTAGTACAGTATGTATGTACACATGTTTGTGTGTCAGTGCACGTCCATCTACATGCTTTCATGTCTGTGTGAATATGAGCATGTTAGCATGTTTGTGCATTTGCATCTGTGATTCAGAGAGATGAGAGGGGAGGCCTATTTGAAAGCAGCAGTTCTGTGATTGCTATGTTACTGTGAATCAGTGTTACATTGCTGCAGCAGTTAAAACATCTTATCACATGGAAATGCACTGAAGTATTTTTTGAGGGGAGAAAGCTTCATTTCTGATTCTTACCATATGAAGCAAGTTCAGTTGTACAGCGCAGAAGCTTCATCCATAATAGTACAGTAATATGGTAAATGACAGCAGCCCAATATGGTCCATCCAGCCTTCCCAGTAAGGTGGCTAGAGCTGTAGCTGCATCTACCACTCCAGGCAGATTACCCCTCTCCTCTTATGAGGTTATTTACATTTGCCCTGATTCTCTCCTAAACATATAAACATGACAGCAGAAAAAGACCATATGACCTGTCTGCCCTTCCATGTCAACTACTATAGTGACCTTTTTTCCTTTAGAGATCCGTGTTGCTCCCATGCTTTCTTGAATTCAGAAACTGTCTTTGTCTCTACTACCTCCACTGGGAGACCACTACATGCATCTACCACTTTTTCCGTAAACAAATATTTCCGCATATTACTCCTGAGTCTATCCCCTTTCACCCTCATCCTATGTCACCTCATTGCAGAGCTTTCTTTCAACTGAAAGAGGCTATCCTCATGTGCATTTATGCCATGGAGGTATTTAAACGTCTCTATCATATCTCCTCTATCCCGCCTTTCCTCTAACATATACATATTAAGGGCCCGATATTCAGTTGGGCAGTGCTATGTGCCGTGTCAGCGCATAGCCCGCCCGCTGTCTATCTAACCCAGATTTTCAATGCCGGGGGACATATGCAGCCCCAGTATTGAAAATCTGTTTATCACTGCACAACCCGGAAGTCGCAGGAGCTGGCTGGGTAGCACAGATTTTCGATGCTACCGGTTAGCTCCATCTCCTTAAAAATGGGCAAGGATTTTCCATGCCTATCTTTAAGGCGCCGAGGGCTAACCGGGTAGCATCGAAAATAGCTGCTACCTGGTTAGCGCTTGCCTCCACCCCGCTCTGCCCCGGAATTTCCCCAACACACCCCGATGCTGAGCGGATGCAACATGGCGCATTAGGGACTTAACTGGGATTTTCCAAAGACACTACTCATGTAGATGACTTTGGAAAATCCCAGTTAAGGCATTTACACGGGTAACAAAGGCTGTTACCAATGTAACTGCCTTCAAAAATCAGGCCTTTGGAGGAGCAGCGGCGGTGATACCGGGGCTTGGCGGCCAGCTTTTCCATCGCTGATTGGTCTGCAGGTGAAGCTCCTCCCATCCTCCTTTCCATCGGGGAAACTGCAGTATTTAAACGCCAGCCGCCTTTCACGGCCGCGGTCGCATGCCCGAAGGGGGCGTGACCAAAGGGGGAACGCCCCTTCGGTGCTAATTTGGGGCTTGGGCCCAAATCGCTGAGGGAATGCCTAGAGGGCACTTTAAATGGAAAAGTAAGTCCTTGAAACAAGCTTCGGATAACATTTCTACTGCTAATGTTGCTACTGGTCCTATGGACCAGCATGTGGTTACAGTGCAAAAGCTTGCTTCTGTTGTTCAGAGTTCTTCTCCTGCACCTGGTGCTTCCCTGAGTTCTATCAAAAGGACTCCTAACCCTGGATTGTCTCAGACTCCGGTTTTGCCTCTGGAGAGGAAGAGGGTGCTTCTGTTGACTCTTTAAGTTTGCCTTGTGAAGTATCTTCCTTAACACCTATTTTGGCTATTAATTTAGAAGATGTTCATTCCTCATCTGTTGCTGTTGATTCTAAAGATGTTACTTTATTAGATATTTGTAAACAGGTTTCCGCTACTAATTCATTGCTGTCTTAAGTTTATGGATCAAACTGCTGTTTTCTCTCAACAGGTTGTTAACAGAGTACAAGTATTAGAAGCAACTGTTGGGAGTTTATCTCAGTGAGTTTCTGGGGTGGAAGCTCAAGCTGGTACTTTGCAATCGGCGAGCGCTTCTGCCCTAAAAGATACTCTGATTTTGTATAAACAGCTAGAATCGTTGGAAAATATTTCTCGTGCAAAAAATATTAGTATTTTGAATTTTCCTAAGACTCGTTTTATGTCACCTCCTCTTTTATTTAAGCAGTATTGTAAAGATATATTGTCATTGCCAGAAGCTGAAGATATTTTGATTGCTTATTCTTTTTATTTACCGTCGCGGGAGACACCTGTGGATAATAATGTGGCTTTGTCTATGGATCAGAGTGATTTAAATTTAACTGATTTCTTGGAGAATTCTCAAGTTCTGATTCCTTCACGTGCCACATTAGTGATTACTTTGGTTAATCTTGTTGATAAGGCCAGAATTATGAAGGCCTTTTTTAAAAAAAAAGACGTTTCCTTTCATGGCCATATGTTATCTATTTTTCCCGATGTCTCCCGCTTCACTCAAATTCGGAGGAGGTCCTTCCTGCAGCTTAAGCCTCGTGTTTTGGCTGAGGGGGGAAACTTTTTTCTCTGATTTCCCTGTAAGTGTTTGATTACTTTGCAGGGGATAGATTTATTTATTTATTTATTTATTAGCAAGGCTTGATAAACCGCCCAAACCGGGTTATCAGAGCGGTGTACAGAGAAACAAAAGCAGGCTGCTGGAAAATTAAGGAAGAAAAGAACGCCATTCAATTGACAGGAAAGCAACAGAGGGACACAGATAGAAAGATAGAGAGAGATAGAAGGCATAGACACATAGACAGAGCACTAAGGGAGAGGGCGGGTGAAGGGGGGAGTGGTTATATGATGTCAGGACCATTGCAATTGTCATGGGGGCACCGGGAGATCAAAAGCCTGGGAGAAGAGATGAGTTTTGAGAAGAGCTTTGAACTGTGGAAATGAAGACTCAGTGCGGAGTGGGTGAGGAAGGGAATTCCATAGGGCAGGGCCCATAAAAAAGAAAGCAGAGTGACGGGTGAGTTCCAGATGAGCCTGAGACGGGGAGGGAAGAAAGAAGCGATTGCTATGGGAAGAACGAAGGAGACGAGGGACAGGCTAGTGGTAGATGAGGTCAGATAGATACTGGGGCATACCTGTATGAAGAACCTTGTGAATAGTGATGAGGTATTTGTAAACAAACCGGAATTTAACGGGAAGCCAGTGAGGAGAGAGAAGACAGGGGGTGATGTGATCAAAAGGAGAAGAAAAAGTGACCAAGCAGGCAGCAATGTTTTGAATGAGTTGAAGACGACGGAGTTGATAAGAGGGGAGGCCAGCAAAGATCGAGTTGCAGTAATCCAAACGGGAAATCACCAGGGAGAGGACAAGGGTGGTGAGGGAATCTGCAGAGAGGAAGGGCTGGAGAGATCTAATGTGGCGGAGATGAAAGAAACTACGGACAAGGGAAGAAATATGGGGATGGAAGGTCAGGGAAGAGTCAAGGATGACACCAAGATAGCGAAGTGAAGGAACAACGGGGATGGGAAGGGAGGACATCATAGGAGCTAGGTTAGGAGGAGGAGTGGGGAAGGAGAACCACATAGCTGAGGACTTAGAAGGATTGACACAGAGGAAATTATCGGAGAACCAGCAGGCGACAAGATCAAGGCAGGCATTAAGAGCAGAGAGATCCGGAGAAACAGAGCTGGTGTGATGAATAAGAAGAATATCGTCAGCGTAAAAATAGGAAGAGATACCGGACTGTTGGATGAGGAGAGCAAGAGGGGAGAGGAAAATATTAAAGAGTAGGGGGGCAAGAAGAGAGCCTTGTGGAACACCACAGTGCAGAGGGAAAGAGGCAGAGACGGCAGGGCCTGAGTGGACAGCGAAGGAACGAAGTGAAAGGAAGGACCGAAACCAGCGCAACACAGTACCTCGAATACCAAAGTCGGACAGGCGGGTGAGGAGAGCACGGTGGTCGATAACGTTAAAGACTGCAGAGAGGTCCAGAGAGACGGCGATAGATAGGTCACCCCGATCGTGAGAGCGGTGGAGTTCACTGAGAAGGGCAAGAAGTATAGTTTCCGTGCTGTGACCAGACCTAAAGCCAGATTGACGGGGGTGAAGAGAAAGGGTGGTGTCGAGATGTGCTGAGAGCTGAGTGAAAACCAACTTTTCAAGAACTTTGGAAAGAAAGGGTAGGTTCGAGACAGGCCGCCAGTTAGCGGGGAGACTAGGGTCAAGGGTAGGTTTCTTCAAAAGAGGGCGGACCATGGCATGTTTCGAACGGGTGAGAAAGCTGCCAGAGGTAAGGCTAGTGTTGATTATGGCCAGGATAAATGGGAGGAGTTGGAGAGAGGGATTGAGGAGCCAGGTGGAGGGAAGGGGGTCGAGGAGACAGGTTGTTTCATGAGAGGAGGAAATCGCTTTAAGGAGCTCAGCGGAAGTGACGGGATGGAAGGAGTGCCAAGTGTGGGGAAAAAGCACTGGAGGAAGGAGGGGAAGGAATGGTAGGGGGAAGGGAAGGGGAAGGGAGGGGGGAAAGAGGAGAGGGACAGTAGGGAAAGGAAGAGCGGAGAGACTGGATCTTGTCCACATAAAAGGATGCAAGGCTTGTTGGGCTAGGAGCAGTTGGAGGAAGAGCAGAGGAAGGGGGAGAGACCGAGGGGGAAGATAAGGAGCGGAATACCTGATACAGGCGACGAGAGGAGCTAGGGGAGGAGGAGATGAGGTCTGAGAAGTAGGTCCTTTTGGCCTCGAAAATCATGATGCAATAGCGACGTTGTTCACAGTGAAAGGAGGCTAGAGCGATGTCAGAGGGGTGTTTGCGCCAACACCGCTCGGCGAGTCTGAGGTGGGTATGCTGGAGGCAAAGACCCGAGTGATAGCAGGGGTGGTGGGACATAGAGTGGCAAGGGGTGGGACAGAGAGGAGCTAGAGTGTCGAGGGTATCAGTGAGGATAGAGGACCAGGAATCAACCAGCTGGTCCACAGAGAGGGAGAAAAATTCGGGGGGGAAGAGAGAATTGGCCGGGGGGGAAGGCTTGTAAGGTGAGAGGCATGAGACGCCGCCTAAGAATCCCAGAAGAGGTAGCAGCAGCTGGTGAGCCGGAAGCTTGAAGGGGCGGAAGAGAGAAAGAAAACAACAGACAGCAATGATCGGACCAGGGCAAAGGACTGGACGAGATATCAGATGGAATATAAGGGGATGTGGAAAAGGTAACGATAAGATCAAGGGTATGGCCGGAAGAATGAGTTGGGCAATCTACGTGTTGGATCAAATCGAGGTCAGTGAAAAGGGACCCCAGGACCTTATCACGAGGACGAGGTTGAGAGAGCAGGTGGGCGTTGAAGTCGCCAAGAATAGCCAGGTGTGGAGAGAGAAGGGATGTTTCAGAAAGGGTGAGGAGAAGAGACTCCCAGAGGTCGGGGCGCATAGAGGGTGGGGCATAAAGAAGAAGGAAGAATGCAGGAGTGGAGGTCCCCAAATGTAGCAAAAGGGCCTCAGGATAGCGGGGCTGGGGGGAGACAAGTGAGACAGGGAGAGTGGACCGGTAGATAATGGCCACACCACCACCGGTCCGGTGGAGACGAGGGACATGTAAGGCTGAGTAGCCGGGGGGAAGATAGCGATGAAGAATACCATCTTCGCCCTCGCGGAGCCAGGTTTCGGTAAGAAACAGAGCATCAAGGGAGTACTGTGACAGTAAATCATGAACCAAAGGGGTTTTAGTGCGGAGGGACCTGCAGTTCAGGAGGGCAAAAGAAAGAGTCAATAGAGAAGAGACTGGCCGAGGTGATAGTGTGGGGGAGGAATGGGCAATGGGACAGGCTAGAAGGCTACTCATATTCCGGGTACAAGTCCCCGGTGGAAGTGAGAAGGTACCTAGGGGGCGGTGCCCCCAGAAGACCGGGATAGAGGCCATAGGATACGTCCAAGCGGCGGGAAAGGAGAGAGATGGGGGAGTACAGGGGCGGCTCAGGGGGTGCGTGGCAGACAGAACGCTGAGGAGAGAAACAGGAGAAGAGATATGATGAGGGCCAGGTGGGTCTGCTCACGAAGAAAAGACTGACCGAGAGGGAAGTGAGAGGCGCCCCAAGGAGCTCGCTCAAGGAACGGCGCCCCAATGTTTCTTAAATACAGCAGGGTACCTGGATTTTGGCGCGGACGCGTACAACGCGTCCGCGTCGTTTCCAGGAGGCGGAGCAAGTGGCTGAAGACCAATAGGGAGGAGACTTGGCGCAGACGCGTTGCACGCATCCGCATCACTTCCGGGAGGCGGAGCAAGTGGCTGGAGACCAATAGGGAGGAGGCAGCACAACAGGCAGCACAACAGGACCTAGGGGAGGACAGAGGATCAGCGGACAGCAGAGCAAATAATAAAACAATAAATCACAGCAACAGTAGCAGTATGTTTTTCTTGATCCATTGCAACTTGAAACACTCTTGACGTCCATCCAGGTCTAAGATAAGCTGGACTTTGTTTATATTATTGTGTTTTTGTATTTAAGGTTGGGAGTAGTAGCCTTTAAATTTATTGCCCTGGTTGTTCTCCCTCTGCTGTTCTCTTCATGATGTGGACAGTGTAGTGGTATTGGATTTTTTCAAATGTAGTTTATCTTTTTTGTTTCTTTTTTCTTCCTGTACCACGTATTTTCTTTATGTCTTTGTATTTGGAATGCATTATATAAAATAAAATAAAAATCAGGCCTTTAAGTCTGTCCTCATATGCTTTATAATGAAGACCACTAAATATTTTGGTAGCCATGCTCTGCACTGAATCCATCCTGTTTATATCCCTTGTGAAGGCGCGGTCTCCAGAATTGCACACAATACTCTAAATGAGGTCACACCAGAGATTTATACGGAGGCACTATCACCTTTTTTCTGCTGGCCATTCCTCTCCCTGTGCACCCAAGCATCCTTCTGGCTTTCACCATGGCCTTTTCTACCTTTTTAGCTACTTTAAGATCATCAGAAACCATCACGCCCAGATCCGGCTCTTCTTTGGTGGACAGAAGTACTTTGCCTCCTACATTGTACTGCTCCCTTGGATTTTTGCAACTCAAATGTATGACCCTGTATTTTTTGGCATTAAATCTCAGCTGCCAAATTATTGACTATTCTTCAAGCTTAGCTAGATCCCTCTTAATATTATCTAGTCCTTCCTGGGTGTCTACTCTATTGTAGATTTTGGTATCATCAGTAAAGCGGCAAATCTTACCCGACAGCCCTTCCACAATATCACTAACAATGATGTTAAAAATCTGACCAAGGAGAGATCCCTGTGGCACACCACCGGTAACTTCCTTCTCCTCAGAGTGAGCTCCATTTACCTGTACACTTTTTCGACCCCACTCAACCAATTTCTAACCCAGTCTGTCACTTTAGGGTCCATCCTTAGGGTACATAATTTATTTATAAATCACCTGTGCAAAACTGTGTCAAAGTACACCATATCTAGGGCTTTCCCTCTGTCCCTCTCTCTGGTGATCCGGTCAAAGAAACCAATCAGATATGTCTGACAAGACCTGCCTCTGGTAAACCCATGCTGCCTCGGATCCTGCAATTCATTGGATTCCAGAAATCTCGCTATTCTCTGTTTTTGCAGCATTTCCATTAATTTACTCACCACAGAGGACAGACTAAATGACATGTGATTCTCAATCTCATCCTTACTTTTGCTTTGGTATAAAGGGACCTCCTATGCCTTTCTCCAGTCCTCTGGGACCACTCCCAACTCTAAAGAAGCATTGAAAAGGTCAGTCAGTGGAGCTGCTAAAATGTTCCCAAGTTCATTCAATATTCTCGTATGTATCCCATCCAGTCCATTGCTTTGTCTACTTTTAGTTTAGCTAGTTCCTCACAAACAGTCTTCTGAAAATTGTTCAAGATCTCCTTCACGTCTGTTCCTTTTTGTGGGTTTTTTCTGATATCCTGCTTCTGGCCCTTCATCTTTGAACACAGAACAAAAATATCTGTTAAGCACTTCCACTTTATCCTCATTGGCTTCTACATATTCCTCCCCTACCTCCTTGAGTCTGACAATACCACCTTTGCATTTCCTCCTCTCACTATCATAACTGAAAAATGTCTTGTCCCCATTTCATTGCAGTGGCTATTTCTTCTTTTTGTATCTTTGCTGAATAGTGATTCTCTGCCCGATGCCTTTTTGAATTCCGCCAGTTCCTCCAACTAGAGAACCATTCTAGTGCTCTGCCCCCACAGCATTCCCATTGTTTGGATCCTATTCACAGTTTCTGCTGCTAGTTACACTGGAAGCAGGCAGGCAGGCTCACGGATGCAGGGGGGAGGTTTTAGAAAACTGCAGATAGAGATTTTAAACTCTGAAATATGTCCAGACATATAATCCATCCTTATAGCATCTGGGCATTAACATAAAATCCATTAGCTTCCCAAAAATGCCAGGCACTTGTTAATCCTAACCTTCCAAGTCCTGATCATATTGACAGAGTACCCCTAAGCCTTGTGCCTAGTTTTGTTAAATGCTGTCAAGTCAATGCTGACTCCTGGAGATGCTGTGATTAGTTGTCCATGTTGTGGCTATCCCCTGGATTTTCCTGGAAAGGTGCAACTGGAAATAGATTGCCAGACCTTTTTTCCATGAAGTAAGCTTACAGCACCAAGGTGGTCTTCCATCCAAATACTAGCCAGACCCAACCCTGCTTAGCTTCCAAGATTAGATGAGATAGATTCACTCAGGATGGTGTGGCCATAGTTATGTTACCACTGCTTTAATCTAGCTCTGCTCATGACAATACCTATTAGTTATAAAGAAAATTCATTCCATATCACTCTTAGATTCTAACAAAGCAAGTAATAAGAAAGAACTACTAAAATAAAGGAATACACTGGGAGTATCTAACAATTCATCCAACTATAATTTCATTGGATGCAATGTTAGAGGAATATTTCACCATAACATTCCATCAATGGAAGTACTGAGATAGTTGGAGCCTCAGTTTCAGAGAGCGTGTATTTCTATGCTGCCTAACAGTGGCGCACACTGGTTCTCGTCTGCTAATATCATTCACAGGCTCTCCATGCTCAGTGGAGTTCTCCGTGGAGCTGTGTGACAAGTTCAGAAGCAGCCGGTTAAAGGCAAATTGGGCGAAACTCGAGTCGACTACATTGTCCTCAGCAACAACCTCATGGAGGTTTTTGAGATAGTCTTTTCACCTAAAGCTAAGTGTTTTCAGAGTTGTAAATGCACTTAGAAAATCATTAAAACAAGCTAGTGAGCTTGTGACTGATATTACCAGAAGAGATCCAGTGTGCGTCACTGTTAGGCAGCGTAGAAATACACCGCTCATGAAATACACACTCTCTGAATCTGAGGCTTCAACTATCTCAATACTTCCATTGATGTAACGCTAGGGTGAAATATTCCTCTAAAACTGCATCCAATTAAATTATTTTTGGATGAATTGTTAGATACTCCCAGTGTATTCCTTTATTTTAGTAGCTCTTTCTTATTAATACCTATTAGTTGGCAGTATATATAAAGCAACCAATAAGAAAACTATGATTTATTCACGTGGAGCCCAATTCTTGAAGCGGGATGTCTGGACATCCTCACTGAAGACGGGTCTGCTAGGACCCGATTCTGGTCTGTGGGAACAAGATGTTCATGTGGGAGCCAGAATCGGGCCTGAGGACAGCCCGGCGTGCTCCCTCTGCCTGTGGGGATGTCTTCCCCGCAGGTACCTCAGACAACTGCAGCTGCAGCCCCCAATATCTCCGCCGCCCGACTCACAGCTGGCCTCCCTCGGTCTGGATCAGGTGGCGGAGACCCCCCCCCACACACACCCGACCCTGGCCCCGTGGGTGGCTGCTGTGCCCTGATCCTGTGTAAAATACTGCTTATACCACCTCTGAGATGGTATGAGCAGTATGGCCCAGCAGTCACGGCAGCACGTACAGGACCATGACAGAATTGGTCCTGTACGTGCTGCCAGGCGGCCTGCCCTTGCTCTGCCCCCGATCCCATCCTCTCCTGCCCCCCTGCCAGCTCTTCCCGTCCTGAAGCATAGGATGTATAGGGAGAGCCGGTGCGGGAATAGGGTTTAGCCAGATTGCGGGGCTGCACATCCCGGCAGGACATACAGCCCCGTAACCTGCAATCGTGAATGAGGGCCTAAGTGTCACAATAAATCAACAACAAAGAAAATGAAATGTGTATATGAATAATTTAAAATGAAGCAGATTACAGCTAGGGAATTGTTTGTTTGAGGGACATTTTGGCAGTTGCAGGGGGTATTTTGGGAGTGGGATCAGTTTGCGGGGCAGTGTGGCAGTTATGAGGGGTATTTTTTGGGAGTGAGTATTTTGCAGGGTATTCTTGGGGGGAACAATTCTGGGTAGGCATTTACAGGGGTGGAGCAGTTTACATGTGGTTGGGGTAGTTTCAGAGGAGGCTATTTTTTGGGAGGTGAGCAGTTGCAGGGAGTATATTTTGGGGGCAGGCCATTTATGAGGGGAGTTTTTGGAGATGGTGGGGCTGTCGTGGAGATGGTAGCTTTTGGAGGTAGGGTAGGTTTTGGGGATGGGGCTGTTTGGGGGTGGGGGCTATTTGGGGGGGCTCTTTTATATGGTTGCTGGCAGTTTGTAGGGTGATGAAGCAGTTGTGGGATAGATTTTAGGAGTAGTTCCAGTTTGCCAGAGGAGACAGGTTTTGGGGTGTGGCGATTTCTGGAATCATGGTAGAGTTAAGTAGTTTTTGGGGATGTGGTCAATTGCAGGGATAATTTTTCATGGGTAGGGTGTTTTGGAGAGATTTGAAAACAGAAAAGAAGAAATTTGAAAGGAGCAATTCCTTAAGTGCCAACTTTCAATGTAAGTTTCTATGCTGCCATAGAGGCATATTTCACAATGAGACGTCCAAGTGCAAACTGGGATGTCACAGCAAGAACATCCTAAAAAAAAGCAGGCACGTGTAAATTAAGGCATGATTTTGGTAATGTGGATGTATCCAATATGCACATATATCAAACGTCTATATAGACGTCCCCAGGATAGCATTTCTGAACCAAGGTGTCTAATAGCACAGTGGTTAGAGTAGTAGTTTAAGAACAGAGTGGTCAAGGTTCAGATCCCAGTGTGGATGTTTATGATCTAAGGCTAGTCACTTAATTCTATACTCTCTGGATGTTTTAAGGTAAAAACAAGCACTTTCCTGATGCCTGTTTGTGCCTGGAGCAGGTATATACATTAACGTGCCTGCAAACCTCTCGGAGGTTTCTGAAATCGAATGGGGACATGTAAGCACATTGCCACTCCCTGGACATGCCTCCATCACACCCCCGTGCCTGCTTGGACGTCCCTGCACCGGAGACATGTGCAAATGTCATTTGCGGAATTGCTATGGATATGTGTCCGTGAATTCACCGTCCACGTGCACGTCTTCAGACGTCCAAATCATGACTAAACCTTTTAAAATGACCCTCAAAGTTAGGGCAGCTCCTCCCATAGAAATTTATTGGGTCATTTTTTTGGAGTGGCTTATTTCTCTGGAACCTCTAGTCCATTTTCAAACTCAATGTGTCTTTCATGCCAAGTTTCATTCCATTTGGTTTAGTTTTTGGAGAGTTATTTTTGCTTCCAGACAGACAGATACACAGGCAGATATTTCTCAACCTCTATTGTGTAATTCTTTCTAACTTCCTTTGGGTCGGAAAGAAAAGTTACATTCATTTAAATTTGAAGTGCTTAGAAAAAAGTGATTAATGGAATTTTGTTAAATGTTATTTGATAGGGCTTTGGTTTGCATTCAGAAACATATTTAAAAAAAAAAAAAGAGTTATGCGTGCCACGTTCCTAAATGGTTTTTCTCCTCTTCCGTAGAGGTGTTTTTTGTTTTTCCTGATGCTGTGTGCCAGCAGCTAGAATGAGTTCCAATGGAGAGAGAATCTTATTTACAGGCACAGAAAATGGCGACTATTCAAAGTAGTTTAGTTCGAATGAAGACTAAGGGGCTTGTTTACAAAGCCGCGGTAGCGGTTCGCGGTCGTTATCGGAGCCGCGGCCCCATTGAAATCAATGGGGTCGCGGCTCCGATAACGATCGCGGACCGCTACCGCAGCTTTGTAAACAAGCCCCTAAATGTATTTCTCAACCTTTCCTTGGCTGCTTAGGATTCAATCGCAACTATCAACCTTGGAAGGCTGCACTTGCCAGAGAGTCAGTTTAGGGGAAGGAAAAAGAAGAGTAGTTTCTTAAACAAAAGCTCCTGTTATTGATTAGTTTTTGCTTGTTTTGTAATATGACATATACTCCTTTCTTTTTTTTTATCAATATACTTCTGCTTGAAGTGGTATGCTGTAGTGGTTAGAGTACTAAATCATATCTCGGGTCAAAATCCTGGGATTTTGGATTTGAATAGTGCTCTTTCACATGTACTGTGCAATTGTAGGCAAGGTACATCTTGTATGTGTCTCACTGTACCTGTGATTGGGTGACCATGACGGTATTCCTTATCCCTTTTCCTCAAGGGATGCTGTCCCTGAAACCAGATTGCTGGGGATACTTCATTTCGGTCTGTGGGTTTCCTATTGCCTGTCTCGTACATGACTTTTCATCCTGTTCTCTGCCCAGTGCCCCTGTGTCCCAGAATTTGCATGGTTCTCCTGGTGCCAGTTGGTCAGGGTCACTGACTGCTGCTGATGCCCATATGATTGAAATCTTTTTTTTTTTAAATACCTTTTTATTGAGCTAACTTAATACATTGTTGACTAGCTTTTTGACTTCTTTTTCTAGAGAGTTTCTGAAATTTGCCCTAGGTTAAGCAGACACATTGAATCATAACTTTGTGACCTTCACCAAATTACATCCAAAAACTGCTTACTGCACTAACCATGCAGTGCTATGATGCTGTCTAAATGCCTAATACTTGTGTTTTAAACAGAATCAACTCTTTGTGATAGACTCCAGGACCTGATTTACTAAGGCTTTACTCATATCCTGAGTCTATGGGAAGAAAGCTTAGTCAATCAAATCCTAACTGATTGCTCTGATATTCACCTGGTCTTGTATGAGCCATAACACATCTGTCCTTAATGCTGTCTCTGAATGTAGTATTAAACACTGGGTTATTTTTTTCAAGAAATGCTGTCCCTAAGAGCCACTGTGAAATTGAAATGTCATGCAATGCACTAGTTTAATTAGCTTTTACTGATTCTTAATGTCTTTTGTATTTGATTTCTTTCAATAAATTAATTTCAGAATGCAGCCACACACCAACACTAGAAGCCCCAAAGTGCTTCAATTGACGCAAATGCATCTTCAAAGTTGTATACCAGCGCCACTGCAAGAACCATGTCAGTCATGTTCCATGACTTTGTTAGCAAGGTCAAGATGTTCAAATATGTGCATCGAAAATTAATGACCGATGCACCACCTAGCGGGAAAATGAATTTATACCTAGAAGCCCCAAAGTACGTCAATTGACGCACTCAATTATCTTGGATGCGTCAATTGACGTACTTTGGGGCTTCTAGGTATAAATTCATGTTCCCAATAGGTGGCGCATCTCAATCACTGTTTACAGTTTTACTCCGACATTACAAACAATAAACACACGATGACGTCATGTAATGACTTCGCATACTGCACATATTTAACAAATAAGTAACCACATTAATTCACATCTGCATTTCATGCTAAACGCAGTCGTCGTGATAATGCATCAATTGACACACTGGGATTTCTAGGTAAAATTCCTTTTGGGGCTTCTAGTGTTAAGAGGGGCTCTAGGTAACATGTGCTGTCTTTTTAAGAGAAACCTTTGATGTTGAGCAATTAAATCAGCAAGTAAGAAGTAAATAATTATAGACGACCACTGATGTACTGTAGCTGTAACAGTAGTGTGCTCAGCCTCCTGTAAAACTGGTAGACAGGGTTACCTGGAAGTTGTTTTCGTCTAAGAGTAGTAACACATCAGTTTTGAAGTTGGGCATGAATGCCTGTAGTCAATCGCATAAAATATAAATGTGAGGATAGGTATTTCCAAAACGTCTCATAGCCAGCAGATTTTTGCCAACTGTGTGGGTATTAAAATACACAGTTCTCTCATGCTGGCATGCATCTTTTTCTTGCCATTGAAGGGGTGCGCATGCTGGATGGGGATGTCACAGACATGGTGGAGGCAAAGTCTCTCAGCTTGAACCCACAGCACATCCACATCTACAGTGCCAGCTGGGGCCCTGATGATGATGGGAAAACGGTGGATGGGCCTGCTTCCCTAGCCCGCCTGGCGTTTGAAGATGGCATTCGAACGGTAGGTTTGTAGGTGTTCGTTCAGATGGTGTGTCCGGAAAAATACCTCCAGTTAGACAATATAAGTTTTTCTGCTAACACAGGGCTTCCTAAACCTGTCCTGTGACCTTGCAGTAATTTAAGTTGATAAGAAATCCACTGGACCATCCATAAGATAAAATTGCATACACTGGAGACACCCAGTATATGTAGATTAAACTCGTGCATATTTAATATGAATATCCTGAGAACTAGGTGCTCTCACCAGGAAGTGTTGATGCAGAAGACTTGAGGACAGACTGCATTTTTAAGTTACCTTCTGTTCTCAACTCTATGTGGTCCAGCAGGCAGGTCAGGTGCTGCTTTGAAAGCTCTGAATTTGTGGCAATCCCCTAACATGTAATTGAGGAGGAGTATTAAATGCAGCTGTTTCCATAGCCATACCCTTTGTTGGCGTCCCCACCTATGTAAATGTCTCCTAACTTGCCAGACGAGAGTTGCTCTCCTTTTCCGGAATGGTTTTTGACATATGTAATAGAGGGTGAAAAATCTTGCTTCCCTAAAGCAGAACAAGTTATAAGTCTTATATCACTTTGGATCATAAATGTGCTTTTACAAACCTGCAATTGTAGACCACGTTGAGTCCAATTCCAGTACAACAGTGACATATGGAGAGATTCAAGAATAGAAAATCACATAGAGCCCAATTTTGCATGGAGCCTTTATATGGAAAATGGAATGGTCAAGTTGGGACATTCACGGTTTCCCCGGTATTTTACAAAAGGTTCACTGAATGCAGAGCCATTTTAAAAAATACATAGAAAAACAACACCCGGGAGTACACATATAAGTCCCAGTATGTCCAATGGCAGCAGCCATTTTAGTTAAAAATATGCTTAAAATAGAATGGCATCACTTGGGGAGCTGAACGTCTAAAAGGAGGTACTGAACACATGTAAGTGTTGATTTCACTGCACATATGTAGATGTTTGCACTTATGCATGTCAGTCCTGTATTTTATAACGTTGCACATCTAAGTATAGGCAATTAGGAAGCTATATGGAAAAGCTTTCATTTTAGACATTTGAACATGGTGTTATATACCACAATGGCAAGCACGGTTGGTCGCCTAATGAAGGGTATGAATCCCAAGTTTAGACGAGCACTTTACATTTATGCTTATCACCTAATAGGTGAAAATGCCCACATCCAGCTTTTAAGTATACATGTATCTCTATTGTAAAATTGGAAATATACACATAATTATGTTCCCATCCAGACCAAGCCTACAAAGCACCTACAACTAGGTGTCCTGTGTCTTCTCCATGTGTGAAAAGCAATTTTCTAAAAATATGATTTACACGTGATGACCATTTACATTTATTTATTTTTATTTTATTTAACAATTTTTCTATACCACCTCATCTTAAAATTCAAGGCGGTTTACAATGAACTTCAATTTACATATGTAATGCAAGTGTTCTAAAATGACTTCCAAAATGTTTCAGCCTGTCTGCACAGGGAGAGTGGAGGAGTAGCCTGGTGGTTAGAATACTGGCTTGGTAACCAAGCAACCAGGGTTCAATTCCCACTAGCACTCCTTGTGGCCTTGGGCAAGTCACTTAACCCTCCACTGCCTCAGAAGAAAGGCCTAGCAATCTACTTCCAGTGACACTGCCAAGAAAACCCAGGAGCTTCTGAGTCACCAGGAGTCAGGACTGACTCAAAGGCACACATTGCATTTTTGTCTGCACAGGGAATCATTTGCTACATTGAACGAGCATATTTTAAAGTCCTGTTGATTATGCGGTTTGATAGGTAAGCAAGTTTTATACGTTCTGGATCCAGTATATGCTATGTACCAATGAAAATATTTATTTGTTTTTCATAGGCAAGAGACATTCCAACCACTAACGTGCTTTTGTTAGCAAGTTCCATACACTGTCCTGCAGCACTGTAGATTGCTGCTGGAATTATCTAGGGCTATGTACGGGCAAAAAAGTATAGGATACATGCACTAAATTCTTAATTCTCTAGTGTGCGGGTTTTTAAAAAATTAAACAAGTCAGCACAAAGCAAAGACACCTATTATAGTGTGTTAGATAGTAGACCACTCTTGTTTACATTGATTGAACATTAAAGGGACCTCAGGAAAATGTACAAGAGGTTTGAAAGAAAGTGAATGCATAGGAACAATGGGAGTTGTAGTTCCTGGAAATCCTGGATTAGCAGGAAGTGAGCTCATAGAGGCAAGCAGTCTGAGAACATAAGAACATAAGATATGCCATACTGGGTCAGACCAAGGTCCATCAAGCCCAGTATTCTGTTTCCAACAGTGGCCAATCTAGGTCATATGTACCTAGCAGTTTCCCCAAGAGACACAAGTTCCACAATGCTTGTACTGGGTCAAGCATTGATATCTTCGGTCACTTCTTAATAATGGTTTATGGACCTTTCCTCCAGGAACTTGTCCAAACCTTTTTTAAACCCAGCTACACTAACAGCCTTTACTACATCCTCCGGTAACAAATTCCAGAGTTTGATTACACGTTGAGTGAAAAAATATTTTCTTTTATTAGTCTTAAATAGTTTACCCTGTAGCTTCATTGCATGTCCCCTAGTCTTTCTATATTCTGATAACGTAAACAATCGATCTACGTTTACCCGTTCCACTCCGTTCATTAATTCATAGACTTCTATCATATCTCCCCTCAGCCGTCTCTTTTCCAGGTTAAAGAGCCCTAACCTTTTTAGCCTTTCCTCATAGGAGTATCCTTCCATCCCCTTTACCATTTTGGTGGCTCTTCTCTGAACCTTTTCTAAAATCGCTATATCCTTTTTAAGATACGGCGACCAGAATTGCACACAATATTCAAGGTACGGTCTCACCATGGAACGATATAGAGGCATTATAATATCTTTTGTTTTATTTTCCATTCCTTTCCTTATCATACCTAGCATTCTATTTGCTCTCTTGGCTGCCGCTGCACACTGGGCTGAGGGTTTTAACATGGTATCCACAATGACGCCTAAATCTTTTTCCTGGGTGGTGGTTCCTAATGTGGAACCTTGCATCGTGTAACCATAGTTTGGGTTGTTCTTCCCTAGGTGCATAACCTTGCACTTGTCCACATTAAATTTCATCTGCCATTTTGATGCCCAGTCTTCCAATTTAACAAGATCCTCTTGCAATTTTTCACAATCCTCTTGGGTTTTAACAACTTTAAATAGTTTTGTGTCATCTGCAAATTTGATAACCTCACTCGTTATTCCACTTTCCAGGTCATTTATGAATATGTCAAAAAGCAGCGGACCCAGCACAGATCCC
This sequence comes from Ichthyophis bannanicus, assembly GCA_033557465.1. Lineage (NCBI taxonomy): Eukaryota > Metazoa > Chordata > Amphibia > Gymnophiona > Ichthyophiidae > Ichthyophis > Ichthyophis bannanicus. The sequence goes on from CM066032.1 coordinate 650,734,147, forward strand.
TGGGGTACACCACTATTCACCTTTCTCCATTGGGAAAATTGGCCATTTAGCCCTACCCTCTGCTTTCTATCTTTTAACCAGTTCCTGATCCACAATAGTACACTGCCTCCTATCCCATGACTCTTTAGTTTTGCCAAAAGTCTCTGATGAGGGACCTTGTCAAAGGCTTTCTGAAAGTCCAGATACAGAATATCAACCGACTCACCTTTGTCCACCTGTTTATTCACTCCTTCAAAAAAACATAACAGATTAGTAAGACAAGATCTTCCTTGTCTAAAGCCATGTTGGCTGTCTCCCATTAGGTCGTGACTATCTACATGCTGAGTAATTTTATTCTTTATGATGGTTTCTACCATTTTTCCCGGTACTGACGTCGGGCTCACCGGTCTGTAGTTTCCCGGATCACCCCTGGAACCCTTTTTAAAAATTGGTGTTACATTGGCGATCCTCCAATCTTCAGGTATTAGAGATGATTTTAATGATAGTTCACAGATTACTAATAGCAGGTCTGCAATCTCATATTTCAGTTCTTTCAACACCCTTGGATGTATACCATCCGGCCCAGGTGATTTGCTACTCTTCAGTTTATCTAATAGTTGTAAGACATCTTCCCGATGTCCACAAGGGAAGGCGGTTAGGCACCTGCAGCTAATTAGGCAGTCCAGTTTTGAATGTACAAAAAAACAGACTTGGCAGAAATGAAGACAGGCAGCAAATGGGCAAGGGAAGTGCAGATTGAGGAGCTCCAGCAGCTAAGACAGATGGAGGGTTTATGAGAAAAGCCCTTAGGGGGGAAATGCATACGTTTTGGTCGTCAGAACCTGGGATGAGGTAGGAACCAGCTAGGGATGTGCATTTATTTGAAATGACATGGGAAATATAAATGACAATTCCCATGTTTCATATAGTTTCATATTGTTTTTAACTGAAATGACAGGAAAAAAATCAGAAATTTTACGTTATTTTCCATTATCACTAATAGTGCACACTATTGTTCAATAGACACCCGGTGAAGTTCTCAGTAGGCGTCTGTTGCTTTGGAGAATAATGTGCACTGTTGCACAATAGAATGGGCTACTAACAAAATAGGCCCAAAACAAAATTAAAACAAAATAAGAAATTCCACAAACTAAACAAAACAATTTTTTTTTTGCCTGCACACTCATAGAACCTGAATGTTGGTTTGGGGTAGTATTTAAGGAATTAAGCAGCTGTCAAGTTTGAGCAGAGCCAGAAGGCAATTTGTTAAGTGTTGATATATTTTGATTAGAAGCTGTAGGAAAGCATTTATCTGGTGCTTTAAAATGTATCCTGGTTTAAGTGATTGCACAGCTGTGTGTGGGCTATGCATATTAGTGACCAAGGACCCAGGTGGAATCACCTCTTAATTAAAATAGATGCCACAGCTCAGCTCTGTGTAAAGTAAAAGGCATATCTGCTAAAGGGATGAATTTTGTAATGGACATATTTTGCTTGTTTAGAAAAGTTAACTGTAACTTTATTTTGGAAACTGTGGGCCCGATATTGGAAAGACATTTATGCAGTTTACAGCCCAGTAAACTGTGTAAATGCCTTAAATGGGAATATTTGATGGCATCTACACGGTTAGTGCCATCGAATATCCCTGTCTTTGCCCCCTGTGAACCCCGATGCTATCTGATTAGCATCAGGGAGTGTTGGAGGCAAAGAATGGTGGTAACCGGGTAGCGGCAATATTGGACTGCTACCTGGTTAGCACTCCACGGCTAAAGCTAGGTTAGGCTGTGCGGCAGTTTCCCCAGGGCGCCCAAGCTGGATATTCGATGCCCTTGGCACAGCATTGAATATTTGAGGTTAAGGGTGAGCGGGCAGGGCTATGCGCCGACGTGGCACTTAGCTTGCCCAGCTTAATATCGGACCCTGTAAGTTTATTGCAGATAGTTAACCTGAAATGAGCTGTTAAAAGCCACAAGCTGTGATTTTGCTGCAGCAAGTCATGAGCAGGAAACTGTCATTTAAAATCATAGACTGCAGTTTGGACCAGAGAGGATCTAGTTATTGTTATGGTTTGAGGAAGCATTTTGAATTAAGTTGTACAAGTGGCTGTATGTTGAGGGGGTTATTCTGTGCTATGAATAGCGGGGATGGATGGCCCAACGGGACATCTATCCCCGCTATTCGTGCCGACTCCTGCCCCCAACTAACTTCCCCGCTGGTTGTGTGAGGAAGTTAGATGCGGGCAGGGAAGGGGCGGCCCGGAGGCAGCATCTGGGTGGGCAGTGGGCGGCCCTGGATGTACAAGGCCAATTCTAATGTCAGCTCTGTACGTCCAGAGCTGGTGAAATGTCCGGGGAATTTATTCCACCTCCGAAGTGGAATAACTTCTCTGGACGTGATTTTTTGAACAGCCCAGAGCGCGGATGGGGCAGGGGGAGCCATGGTTTATTACTCGCAGCCCGACCCTGGCTTTAGGAAGCCAGATCAAGGGTTGAGCTGTGGGAAATAAACACTTTTATTTGGTGGCTGGCATCGCAACTTTGAAATGGAGCCGCGGTGCTATAGCAACATGATGCCATGGCGTGGTGGCTCCATTTAATAGCCTTGACTGAGTTAGTCGGGCTGTGAATGTATGTGCAGGCCGGACTGAATTGCAGTCCCGGCCTGCACGTACATGCCTGATCGTGATTCTGATCCCGTGGGGCTAGATGTGCCCCGCAGGATCAGAATCACAATCCCCTCTTTGCGTCCGGTTCAGACTGATGCATAGAGGTGATCTACGTGCGGGGACAGAATTGAGCCCTAAGTGTAGAAAGTTGTGTTAGTAATATGTTGATGGAGAAACCTCTCATTCACACTTGTAACTAAAGCATGTACTGTATGTATATAGTGCACCAGTGTTTTACTACTTCATCTTTAGGGAGTTCCTATTCCAGAAAATTAGCTCAGAAGGAACCTTTACCATAATATCCATTTCACTTTTTAGGACATTCACAAGAAAAATGCATGCAAAATTTGTATACACTGGAGATAGAGTATACCCAGACCTATCTCATACATGCTCTTTATGGATATTCTGAAAATCTGGCATTGCCAGGCTAAGTCTGGGAAGGCCTTGTTTAAGAAAGGCAAGTGTCTTAGTTTTACAATACAAGTTTTAATACTGAAGGAACACTGCAAATAAATTAGATGAACATTTAGAAACTGAAGAGATTGAGCTGTACTTCATATCTGTTAATATAACCTTAGACTTGTACAGACTCCATCAACTGAATGGGATATGAGTGCGCTTTGACATATGCAGTACTTTCCATACATCATGAGCATGGGTACAGCCAGTCTTGACATAGAACCCTGATTCTATAGCTTCCGAAAAAGAGAGGAGGGTACCACTTTTACAAAATTGTTGTTTGGTAGCCTGTGGCACAGGATATTAATAAACACAAAACAAAAAAAACTTATGGTCTCTATGAGAGATGAGAGAAATTCAAATCATGGGACTTGGTCATATCTTGCCACTGAAGTATAGAATAGTAAGTAAATGCTAATGTAGCAGTGAAATGAGAATACCACCCAATAAGTCCTGCACTGCATGCAGGTGAGTGTGCTTTGCTTTATTTCTGTAGTTTACTTAAAATAAGGCTTATGGATTCTGAGACCAAGATGAAGGATATCAAGAACAAGGAATAGGAGCTCCAAAATACCTTGCCAAAAAAAAGTTCTGCCATCCTGAGACAGCAGCCAAATGTTCTACCAGCCAAATCCCAGGTACTTCAGATAACGAAGGAATAAAAAGGTGCACTAATTTGGTAACTTTGCGGCAGAGTCCATCTTATGTTTATCTGTATAGTGTTCCATACACCTTGTAGTTCTACATGAACATTTAGTAGTAGTAGGGCAGAGAGGGTGAAAGCATAACCCATTGGAAAAGGAGATGATGGTGCCTCTGTGTAGTCATTTAGTGAGACAACGAGAATATTGCACCCAGTTCTGGACTATAACAGATTGCAAGAGGACCTTCATAAATTGGAAGACTGGATGTCCAAATGGCAGATGAAATTTAATGTGGACGGGTGCAAAGTCATGCAGCTAGGAAAGATCCTTCACCCAGTGTGCAGCAGCGGCCAAGAAGACAAATAGAATGCTAGGAATCATAAGGAAAGGAATGGAGAATAAAACTAAGGATATTATAATGCCTCTGTATTGTTCCATGGTGCAACCGAACCTTGAATATTGTGTGTAGTTCTGGTTGCACTATCTTAAAAAGGATTTAGTAGAATTAGAAATGGTATAGAGAAGAGCCACCAAAATGGTAAAGAGGATGAAAGGATTACCCCTATGAGGAAAGGCTTAAAAGGTTAGGGATCTTCAACTTGGAAAAGAGGCAGCTGAGGGGAGATATGATAGAGGTCTATAAATTAATGAAGGTAAGTGAAACATTAAATACCTCTGTAGAAATGAGTAATAGGGGCAACATCTGGAAAGTGGTGTGCATAAATGCCCATAGCATAGGAAATAAGATCCCAGATGTTGAGGCTTTAATGGGAGAAGCTGACTTGGATTTAGTGGCGATTACGGAGACATGGTTCACGGACAGCCATGACTGGGATGTAATTATACCGATCTATACTTTATTCTAGAAGGGCAGGATAGGAAGAAGGGGAGGTGGAGTGGCACTATATGTCAAAAATAATATGAAAGCTATAGAATTGCAAAGCTTAAAAGGAAGAGAGGAGGCACTGTGGGTTACACTAGAAAGAGGGAAAAGGGGAAAGAGAAATCCATTTGCACTGGAGTTACAAACAGAACCTCCTCACAGGGAGTAGAAGTGGACAGTATTTAATAGAACACATACACAGTATTTCCATGAAAGGAGAAGTGCTACTGATAAGTGATTTCAATATGCTGGATGTGGATTGGCACATCCCTACTGCGGTGTCATCTAGAAATAAGGAGATCCTGGATTCTCTACAGAGAGAACTATTCCTGCATCTGGTAACAGAACCCACACGTGATGGTGCCATACTGGACTTAGTGCTTACCAATGGAGAAAGTGTTTCTGATGTCATAGTGGGAGATCATCTCACATCCAGTGATCACCAGACAGTATGGTTCAATATTAGTACTAAGGCTGATAAAATCCATTCAAAAGCGAGGGTCTTAGACTTTAGGAAAACTAACTTTGCAAAGATGGACAATACCTCAGAGAGTCGTTAGCGGGATGGGAACAGCTGGGGGATGTAGAAAAACAGTGGGCAAAACTGAAAGGCGCTATTTTAAGGGCAACAAACCTTTTTAATAGAAAGGTAAATAAATGTAAAAGGAAAAGGAGGATGCTGTGATTCTCAAAAGAAGTAGCTGAAAAAGGTGAAGAAAAAGAGGGAGGCCTTCATGAAATACAAGAGATCACAGAGAGAGGAAGACAAATATCTATATTTGGAAAAACTTAGAGAAACTAGCAAAGTAGTCAGGAAAGCAAAGATACAAAAAGAAGAAGAAATAGCCAATGCAGTAAATTGCGGAGATAAGACATTTTTCAGATATGTGGTGAGAGGAGGAAGGGCAAAAGTGATATTGTCAGACTCAAGGGTGCAGGGGAGGAATATGCAGAAACCGATGAGGATAAAGCAGAATTGCTAAACAAATATTTCTGTTCTGTTTTCACAGATGAAGGGCCAGGAGCAGGACCTCAGAAAACACCCATGAATAGGAACTGAAGCGACTGGGATCTCAAACGATTTTCAGAAGACTGTGTTCGTGAGGAACTAGCTAAATTAAAAGTAGACAAAACCATGAGTCCTGATGGGATACATCCAAGAATATTGAGGGAACTTTGGGACATTCTAGCAGCTCCACTGGCTGGCCTTTTCAATGCCTCTTTGCAGTCAGCAGTGGTCCCAGAGGACTGGAGAAAGGCACATGCGGTCCCTTTACACAAAATTGGACATAAGGATGACATTTTGAACTATAGGCTGGTTAGTCTAACCTCCCTGGTTTGAAATTATTGGAAAGGCTACTAAAGGAGAGAATAATGAGGTTTCTGGAGTCCAATGGATTGTAGGATCCGAGGTAGCATGGATTTGCCAGAGGCAGGTCTTATCAGACTAATCTGATAGATTTCGGATGACCAGGGAGTTGGACCGAGGGAGAGCCCTAGATGTGGTGTATTTAGATTTCAGTAAAGCCTTTGACACTGTTCCACACAGGCGACTTACAAACAAACTGAGCACCCTAGGGATTGACTCTAAAGTTACTGATTGGGTTAGAAATTGGTTGAGTCAGAGGCGACAAAGAGTTCAAGTAAATGGAGCTCACTCTGAGGAGAAGGAGATTACCAGTGGTATGCCGCAGAGATCAGTCATTGGTTCGATTCTGTTTAACATCTTTGTTAGTGATATTGCGGAAGGACTGTCTGGTAAGGTTTGCTTGTTTGTGGATGATACCAAAATCTGCAATAGAGTAGACACACATGAAGGAGTCATTAACATGAGAAGGGATCTACCTAATCTTGAAGAATGGTCTAGAATTTGGCAACTGAAATTTAATGCTAAAAAATGCAGGGTCATGTATTTAGGCTGCAAAAATCTAAAGGATCTCTACAGTGTAGGGGGTGAGGTATTTCTGTCCACAAAAGGAGAGTGAGACCTTGGCCTAGTTGTGTCTGATATTGTTAAAATAGCTAAACAGGTATAAAAGATGACTGCAAAAGCCAGATGGATGCTTGGGTGCATAGGGAGAGGAATGGCCAGCAGAAAAAAGGAGGTGATAATGTATAAGTCTCTGGTTTGACCTCATTTGGAGTATTGTGTGCAATTCTGGAGACTGCACTTTCAAAAGGATATAAGCAGGTTAGAGTCGGTGCAGAGGGTAGCTACTAAATTGGTTAATGGTCTTCATTATGAAGATATGAGGACAGACTTAAAGATCTTAATATGTATACTTTAGAGGAAAGGCGGGATAGGTGCGATATTATAGAGACCTTTAAATACCTCCGTGGCATAAATGGCTTTATGGTTTTAGGCACTTGATCTACTACTCTTTACCCTGTGTATCAGAGTGGTTTACAGATATATGCTAATAGGCGCCTTATTTTTTCTTCTTTTTTTTCATTTGAAGGCAAGCTCTGCTACAAGGGGACATAGAATAAGAGTGAAAGGGGATAGACTCAGGAATAATATGCGGAAAGATTTCTTTGTGAAAAGGGTGGTAGATGCATGGAATAGTCTCCCCATGGAGGTGGTGGACATGAGGACAGTATCTGAATTCAAAAAATCATGGGACAAACACAGAGGATCTCTAAAGGTAAAAAGGGGACTATTGTAGTTGATATGGAAGGGCAGCCTAGATAGACCATGTGGTCTTTTTTTGCCATCATGTTTCTCTGTTTCTGTAAATGGAGTGGAACGGGTAAACATAAAATCGAACGTTTACTTCATCAAAAAGTAGAAAGACTAGAGGCCACGCAATGAAGCTACAATATAACTCATTTAAGACTAATAAGAGAAAATAAATTCCAGAGTTTTATTATGCGCTGAGTGAAAAAATGTTACTGGAGGATGTAGTTAAAGCTGTTAGTGTAGCTGAGTTTAAAAAAGGTTTGGATAAGTTCTTGGAAGAACAGTCCATAAACCGTTATTGAGGAGGACCAGAGAAATCCACTGCTTACCCTGGGACAAGCATTGTGGAATCAGTATACCTTTTTGGGATCATGAATTGGCCATTGTTGGAAACAGGATACTGGGCTTGATGGACCTTTGTCTGTCCCAGTATGGCATTTCTTATGTTCTTAAAGGATGTAGACAGAAGTGATATATTCCAGGGAATATGTGTGCCTTTGAGTTAATGCTGATACCTGGTGCCCAGCATGTCCTGGGTTTTCTTGGCAGTGTGACCGGAAGTAGATTACCAGACCTTTCTTTTGAGGCCATGACTTGCCCAAGGCCACAAGGAGTGCTAGTGAGAATTGAACCCAGTGCTGTAACCATTGCGCTACTTCTCCTCTCCTATTCCAGGGAAGGTCTACTACAATAGGGCAGGATTCCCTCAAAATAATGATAAAATTAGATTTAAAGATATGTACCCCAAGATGAGGATGAGTACTTTTATAAGTAAATGTGTAAAATACGCACCATCAATGTGTAGAAATTGCTTATTTTCAGTGATTTATGTGCGTGAATGGGCCTTTACATATGTATTTCAGCCGGTCACTATTCTCTAAGTACACACATCAAGCCAACTTTCACTTTCAGTGTGGCATGCACATTAGTGGAGCATAAGCGGAGCACAAATTTCCATGTTTAAATTATAAAATTTAATAATTTATGTTTATTCTTCCAAAATCTAGGCACAGGCATTTACACCAACCTAGGATTTGGTGTAAATAATCACACGTAGATATACCATATATAGCCTAGCACTTACATCCCTATTTTATAAAGTATTCCCGTACTTTATAAAATAGGTGCGATTGATGCAGGTTAACTAAGTGTGACTTCATAAAATTACCCTCCAAGAGGGTAATTTTCTAACCATGTGCCTAGTTTTAGGCACCCGAATGCACTCATGAGCCTGTTTATAAAGAAAAGTGGGCATCTATGTTTCTCAAGGAGAGAAGCTGGGGTGATGCAGGAAGTATGCGATCCAACCCGCGCACCTACTTCCTTAGTCTTCCACAACTGTGGTTCCATAAGCCTTGGCTCTCCCCCTCCTCCTGTGTTGTCAGGAACTTTTATTATTTTTCTTAAAATTAAAACCGTGTTTACATTTCTTTAATCAGAGTGATTTTGCCTATCGGGATATTTATTATTTTTTTTGTTTAAAGTGTAACCACTGACAACTGCTTTATTTTTCTGTCACTGAAGTACCTTCAGCCATGGCAAAATGCTGTGATCTGTATGCCCCTGTGGGTTTCTGTTGTTTTTTTCTTAAAAGAGAGCTCCTTCATGATGTGTCTCTTAAGCCTCTCTTACCCCAACGTCCCATCGGGCCCAGGCAAGGCTTGACCAGGGACATCAGAGGCAGACTCCCTCTCGGTGCCAGCACATCTGTCTCCTTCTCAGAACCTGCAGCTTCAGAGCATTGCAACCATTCCACCACCCCTAGAGGGATCATTTCACCAAATGGAAAGGATCCTAGGACTGAAGCAACTCAAAAGGGAGGTAAAGATAGGACCAAAACAAAGCACAAGTCTTACAGATAGCCTTTCATAACCCAGACGTCTCAGGGAGGAAGGGACACTGACTTTGCAAGCCACTTCCCAGATGGTTCCATACAGCCACCGCACTGGGACACCCTAACAATGAACGGGGCCCCCCAGTCAGACTTCTAGGCATCAGGATGCTGTTGTGCCAGCTCTGTCTTCTAAGTAATTGGCCACAGTCCCACTTAATCCCAACACTTACCTACTCTCGTTGTTGTTTATGCAGGAGAGCGCTACTTTTCTACTGTAGAATTCATCCCCAGGAAGGACTTTATCTGGCTCTGAACCTCAATCCATCCCTACACCTTCACACATTATCAGGGAATCCCCTCCTATCATGGACTAGTGAACAGGACTCTCTACTGAGAAGAGACCTCTCTTATCTCTGAGGTCAATCCTTCCCCACTGATTCTGGAACATCTCCATATAGAAGATACTGTAGAAGACTATTTGTATCCCAAATTCTTACAAAAAATATGCTGGGCACTCACCTTGAGTAATTCACGGACTCCAGAAACAAACGCAATTTTCAGTCCATTCTCAAAGCCTGCATTGCCCCAAGGAGGTTATAGTCCTCCTGGTGCATCAGATATTACAAGACCTTCAGACCTCCATCTGGAAAACCCCATCTTTGATTTATCCTATATCTTGACAGCTGGATCTCAAATACAGGGTCCTCCCAGCACCAGGTTTTAGTCACCAGCAGCTGCCGCACCAGTCTGTAGTATCTGAGGCAGCATTTAAAGATTCTAAGCTTACAAAAAGCCAAGTCCATACTCTGCCAGGCAAAGAACAAAGAACATTGGATGCTATAGGTAAAAGTTCATATCAAAGTAACCTGTTAGACATTTGAATCCTTGTGCATAAGCTTCAGTTCCTGTGCGGATATCCAGTTTAGTCCTCCACAATCGGGTAATGCCCCTCCTACTGCAGCCTGGAGACTGGACCAATCAAATCTTCTGTAGTACATATCCAGCAGGAGCTCCCAGAAGCCCCCCAGTGTGTCCAGTCTCTAGCAGCTTGAAGACGTAAAAGTGTGTCCTCCTGGGCACACTGAGTGACTATTGCAGGAGCAACACGTGTTAGTTAGTTGTTTTAGGGTTTGTTTTGGGGCATTTCCTTGCTATTTCTTTGATAGCTAGCTGTATCTTTAAAAGGAAGACAAAGGAAGAAGTCTGTCTCTCTGGAGCACTGCCACAGGGGACTAGGGGGAAGTCAGACCTGTTGGCTCCTGTGTTCCTGCCTAGCAAATTTTCACAGCCCTGGGTGAGCTCCCCCTGGACAGTACGGGGTAAAGCCATACCTGATACAGTAGTGGCTGGCACTGGGAGATGTTGGCTGAATCCTGGTGGTTCCTGAGCTGGTAGGAGATTTTCATTTCATTTCTTCTTGTGTGCAGTGCTCTGTTAAAGCTGCCAGCATTTCTGTAGGCTCTCCTGAGCCCATTTGGCAATTTTTCTTAAATTTGGTCGTTTGCCCTGTCTTAGAGGGTCGTTTTAGTTCTTTTCCATATTATTTGGTGGCTTTTGTATTTTCGCGCCGTTTTTTACCGCGGGTGAAAAAGTCCGGCGGCCATTTTGAATTTTAAAAGTGTGCTTTAGAGGCACTTTTGAGCACTTGTGCACAGGTTCCCCTGGCGTTTTTGGGGTTCCTCTTGCTGGCGATTTTGCTCAGGGCACCCCAGGGAGTCTGGGGCATATTTTGTTTCTTGTAAAAAAAAAAAAAAAAAAAAAGTTTTAATTTCAAATCGGGGCTGATTTGCATAGGATTGCCCCTGTGGTGTGGGCTTCCCTGTGACTGTTGTATTCTATCCCGCTGGGCAGAGGTGGCCTTGGGATGGCTTCCCAGCCCCAGTGCGTGATTTGTGGGTCCCGCAGAGCAGTAGGGACTGACTCTGGCATCTGCAGGAGCTGTGCTGCAGTGCCTGCAGAGTTAGAGCAATCTGTGAGTCTCCCGGATCAGCCTACCCCTGGGGATGCTTCTAATTCAGGGGTTAGTGTTCTTTCCCCGAGCCTCCCTCAGTCTGGGTCGGTTCCACCGGCCAGCGGGTCGGTGGCTGCGCTCCAGCAGGCGGCTATAGCTGCACCGCCTATGGATTTCTCCCCGGATTTTGTGCTCCTCATGCATCAGGCGTTTCGCTTGAGCAGGTCCGGTCAGTTGCCGGCAGTTTGGCCCCCCTCTCTCCCCCGGGGTCCTCTGGGGCGGCTCAATGCACCTCGCAACCCGGGGGCAAGCGTCTTCGGTTGGGGGAACAGGAGCAGGACGCCCTAGGTCTCCTGGATTCCGAGGCAGAGGGCGATCCTGAGACTGAAGCGGAGGAGTTGGAGGATGGGGAGATCCTTGAGCCGGAGGACCAGGCTCGGATCATTCGCGTGTTCCGTAGGGACGAGCTGGTTCCTCTGGTCACGGAGTCCCTGCAGGCGCTTAACCTTTCGGCGGTACGGCCCCTGGAGGAGGAGGGTCTTGAGGATCCTCTAATTCAGGCAGTCAGGGATTCCCAGGTGGTTTTTCCCGTTCACCGCGTGGTGGATCATATGATCCAGGCGGAGTGGGAGCACCCGGAATCCGGCTTGAAGGGGATTCGGACCATGAATCGGCTTTATCCCCTTGCCGACAAGGACAGGGACTAGTTCAGGTCCCCCCGGGTGGACGCTGCGGTTTCCGCAGTGACCAAGAAAACCACCATCCCGGTTGAGGGGGCGGCTGCCCTCAAGGACGGTCAGGACAAGAAGATTGATAATTTGCTCAAGCAAACCTTCGATACTGATGCCGTGTCATTGCAGGCCTCTATCTGTGGGGCTTGGGTGGCTCGGTCGTGTCTGCGATGGTCGCAGCATTTGCGCTCGAGCCCCGGGCTAGACCAGCAGGGCCTGTTGGAGGTTACCCGGCTGGAGTCCGGCTCGGCCTATCTGGCGGATCTGTTTTATGATTTAATCCGCGCGTTGGCTAACAGTATGGCATCCGCGGTTGCGGCGCGCCGGTCCCTCTTGTTGCGCAACTGGGCGGCGGACGGTTCTTCCAAGTCCCGCCTCAGTAAGCTGCCCTTCAAGGGCAGATTGTTATTTGGGGAGGCTCTCGAGAAGTTGGTAAAGGATCTCGGTGAGTCCAAGGGGGGCCGGCTCCCGGAGGATAGGCCAAGGTCCAACAGGTCCTCCCCCTCGGCGAGGGGGTCCTTTCGGGATCAGCGCAGGTTTCGTTCCTCCCGCCTGTGGGCTTCGCAGCGGGGCAGGTTTGGAGCCCGTAATCAAGGGTTTCGTACCTTCAGGGGAGCCGGCAGAGGCTTCTCCGGAGCCGCCTCTTCCTCGGGCTCTTCTTTTGGGCGCAAGCCACAATGACGCGAGGCAGGCTCTGGAGGGAGGCCCGATTATCGGGGGTCGCTTGCGCGACTTTCTTTCCTCTTGGGCCCAAATCACGTCGGATCGCTGGGTGCTACAAATTATAGGAGAGGGTTACGCTCTGGAGTTTGCGTTCCCACTTCCAGATTCATTTGTTCTGTCTCCCAGCAGGGGAGAGCAAAAAACGCGGGACATCCGCGTGACCCTGGATCGGTTGTTAGCGCTGGGAGCGGTGATCCCGGTTCCTCCTTTGGAAAGAGGCGCCGGGCGATACTCCATCTATTTTGTGGTTCCCAAAAAGGGCGATTCCCTGCGTCCGATTTTGGACCTCAAAGGCGTGAATTGCGCGCTCCGGGTGCCGCATTTCCGTATGGAAACCTTGCGGTCAGTCATTGTAGCGGTGCGACAGGGGGAGTTTTTGACGTCCCTCGATCTCACCGAGGCCTATTTGCACATCCCGATACATCCATCTCATCAGCGGTTTCTCCGCTTTGCGTTTCCGTGGGGCCACTTCCAGTTCAGGGCCATGCCGTTCGGCTTGGCTACGGCTCCGCGCACGTTCACAAAGGTGATGGTGGTCGTTGCGGCGGCCTTGCGCAAGGAGGGCATTTTGGTCCATCCATATCTCGACGACTGGTTGATACGGGCAAAATCCAGTCGGGAGTGCCTGCGAGTCACGAGCAGGGTGGTGGCTCTGCTGCGATCTCTCGGCTGGGTGGTGAACGAAAGAAAGAGTTGTCTGCGTCCCTCGCAGGACCTGGAGTATCTGGGAGTGCGCTTCGACACCGCTCGGGGACTGGTGTGTCTCCCCGAGCGCTGCGTCCTGGCGTTGCGGGCTCTTGTCCGACTCTTTCGGGGGATGCCCGCTCCGTTGGCGTGGTGATACCTACGGCTTCTCGGAACGATGGCGGCGACCTTGGAGGTAGTGCCATGGGCACGGTTTCACATGCGCCCGCTCCAGAGGGCGCTCCTTCGCCGCTGGTCCAACCAGTGCGATTCCTTGCACAAGAGGCTGCCCTGTCCGAAGGCAGTGCGGCGGTCGCTTCGATGGTGGCTTTCCTCCGAGAACCTGACGCGGGGGATTCCCTTGGAGCCTCCCCTGTGGGTTCCCCTCACTACGGATGCGAGCCTAGCCGGCTGGGGAGCTCACTGCGAGGCCCGCTTCACGCAGGGGGTGTGGTCCTCTCGGGAAGCTGCGTGGTCGATCAACCGTCTCGAGCTTCGGGCGGTCAGGCTAGCCCTGTTGGCCCTGGAGCCTCTGGTCCGGGGTCGGGCGGTCCGCGTCTGGTCGGACAATGCGACCACGGTGGCGTACATCAATCGCCAAGGGGGCACAGGGAGTGTGGCCCTGGAGACGGAGGCGACGGCCTTATTCAGTTGGGTGCAGACTCGCCTGCCGGCGATCTCGGCGGCGCACATAGTGGGCGCAGAAAATGTCCAGGCCGACTTCCTCAGCAGAGTGCGGGTGGACCCCGGAGAGTGGGAGTTAAATCCACAGGTGTATGCGCAAATAGTTCGGCGGTGGGGTCCGCCCATCATGGATCTCATGGCGACCTACCAATCGGCCAAGACGAGTCGCTTCTTCAGCAGACGACGGGAGCGAATGTCCGAAGGACTCGACGCTCTCATTCAGCCGTGGCCGACGTCCGGGCTACTGTATGTCTTCCCTCCTTGGGCGCTGATCGGCCGGGTCGTACAGCGCATCGAGTGCCATCGGGGCCGAGTGCTGCTGGTGGCTCCGGATTGGCCCCGGAGGCCCTGGTATGCCGACCTCGTCCGGCTTCAAGACGGCGTGCCGTGGCGCCTCCCGGCATTGCCGGACCTTCTCCTTCAGGGCCCCTTGCGGATGCCCCAGGTGGCTCGATTCTCGCTTACGGTTTGGCCATTGAGAGGGCTCGGCTGAAAAAGAAGGGTTATTCGCCCGCGGTGATTTCCACCTTACTGCGGGCGAGAAAGTCCTCCACTTCTCTCACTTATGTTTGGATTTGGAGGATTTTTGAGGACTGGTGCTCCCGGCGGGGAGTCCGGGCGGCGACGGTCTCTGTGCCCGTCGTGTTAAGCTTCCTTCAGGATGGGTTCGAGAAAGGTCTCGCGGCCAGTTCCCTGAAGGTCCAGCTGGCGGCGATTTCGTGTTATAGAGGCAAGGTCTTGGGCCGCCTTCTTGGTGCTCATGCAGATGTGCGGCGTTTCTTGACCGCCGTTTTTCATTTACGGCCTTCCCGCAGAGCGGTGATTCCTTCGTGGGACTTGAATTTAGTTCTGCGGGCTATGGTTCGGGAACCATTTGAGCCCTTGCGGAGGGCGTCCTTGAAGGATCTCACATTGAAGACGGTGTTCCTGGTTGCCATCTGCTCGGCACGGCGTATTTCGGATCTGCAGGCCCTGTCCTGCCGAGAGCCTTTCTTGTCTTTCTCTTCGGAGCGGATTGTGCTCCGTCCGGTTCCTTCCTTTCTACCAAAGGTGGTGTCTCCCTTTCACTTAAATCAGGCGGTATTTCTGCCAGTGCTTTCGGCATGCTCGGTCGAGTCGGTGGACAAGAGTCTTCTCCGGCTTGATGTGGGCCGCGCGCTGCGGCGGTATTTGCAGTCTACCGAGTCCTTTCGAAAGACTGATCGGCTTTTTGTGCTCTTTGGGGGTACAAAAAAAGGGGAGGCGGCGGCTAAGGCCTCCATTGCTCGATGGCTCAAGGAAGCGATCGCGTCCGCGTATCTGTTGCAGCGGCGGCCGGTTCCGGAGGGGCTCCGGGCTCATTCTACTCGGGCTCAGGCGGCCTCTTGGGCGGAGCATAGCCTGGTTCCACCAGCAGAGATTTGTAGGGCGGCCACCTGGTCGTCTCTGCATGCTTTCAGCAGGCACTATCGCTTGGATGTGTCAGCGGCTCGGGATTCTTGTTTTGGTTCGGCGGTTTTGCGCGCCGGCCTGCAAGGTCCCGCCCGGTCTTAACTGCTCTGTTACATCCCGATTGTGGAGGACTAAACTGGATATCCGCACAGGAAATGGAAATTACACTAACCTGGTAATTGTAGTTCCTGTAGGATCCAGTTTAGTCCTCCTTCCCTCCCGACTATCTGTATGATTTTGCGGCGCGCTGTCCCGAGCGGGTGCCTGTAGGATGGTTTTCGTCCCGTTCGGACTCTGTCGGCAGTCGTGCTTATCGCTATGGCTCTTCCCTTTCTTTTGGAGTTCAGTCAGCTCCTTAGTTTCTGGGGGAAGCTCGGTGTAAATTTAAAGGCGTCGATACCGGCGCCATGCAGTGTCCTGACTTCCTCGTTTGGGGAGGGAGTTGGTTATTCCAGGGGGGGAAGTACATAGTTTCTTGATAGCCTAATAATAATCTGTTGTGTTGCTTCGTTAAGTTTGCTTTGTTACTAGTACACTGGGGGGCTTCTGGGAGCTCCTGCTGGATATGTACTACAGAAGATTTGATTGGTCCAGTCTCCAGGCTGCAGTAGGAGGGGCATTACCCGATTGTGGAGGACTAAACTGGATCCTACAGGAACTACAATTACCAGGTTAGTGTAATTTCCATATTCTCCGTTATCACCATGATCATCTACAGCTGGAGGAACCCCACCCGCTGTCACATGAGAGCCAGGCTCAATATGTGCAGACGTCCACAAATCTTTATCTCACATCATCCAGGCTACCTACGATACTTATGACTCTGTCTCCCATTCCTCAGCTGCTACTGAACATTTGTGTAGCGCTACAAGATGTACACAGCGCTGCACAGACACATGTAAAAGACGGTCCCTGCTCATCAGAGTTTACAATCTAGTCAAGACAGACAACACAGTAGCTGTAGACATGGGATACATCTAGGTGGAATGGTAAGAAAACACAAAGGGGATCAGGTGAGTCAAGATCTGAAAGCGGCAGCGAAGAGATGAGGTTTCAGCCTAGATTTGAAAAGGATCAGAGAAGGCGCCTAATATACATACTCAAGTAGTTTGTTCTGAGCATAAGGAGCAGCAAGGTGAAAGGAGTGAAGTCTGGAGTTGGCACTAGAAGGGCAGAGATAGAAGCGATTTGCCGGTGGAGTTTTAGCTTTGGTACATCCCACTTACCAGGACTAGTCTAGCAGGACGATATGGAAGGTGGCATTTTACTTACCAGTTAATGCCCTTTCCTTGAGTCCTGCTAGACCATTCTGGGACAGCCACCCTTGTAACCTGTTTTGGTCTGCTGTACTTTCTCTGTGGTTGGCCCTGTGGGCTCATACCCTTCTAAAAGGCCTTCTCTTGAAGCTGATCCTGTACATAGTTATGTTCTTTGTTGAGCCTTTTTGTTTCACTGAAGTGGTATGCGGTCATGGATTCTTGACCATGTGCTTGGGTATGAATACTGGAGTATGCCCCTAGGGGTACTGGCTGTTAATGGCATGATGATGTCATCAGAAGCCTTTAGAATGTTTTTCTGTCTCCACATATGCCGGTAGGGGAATACAACCCACTTGTCTGGACTGGTCTAGAAGGACTCAAAGAAATGACATTATATAGTAAGTAAAATGTCATCATTTGTATCACAGAACATTAACAATGGTGTCATTGTAGCCTCAACTCCTCCCCTCCCTTTCATTACCACTCAAGCTGCAACAATACAACTCCCCACCCATAACTTGCCCAACCCTTCTCCCCATACTGGAGTTATATCTGCTTGTTCTGACCAATGTTGGGCGGACTGGGATTTTGTACCTTCATGTCTATCATGCTCCCCTGCCCATCTCCCTGCTGAGCCCACATGCTCTGTGCAGGCTCCTAACCACCTGCTCAAACCCTATTCCCTCCCGCTTTCCCATCCAGCCCCTCCTTTTCCTTCCAGCAAATCAGGTGATGGGCTCAGCCATGTTACTTGCTTACTCCCGATTTCGCTGGCAGGCAAGAGGAGCTGGGCTCAACTATTTCTGTAAGCCCATTCCTCCTTCAGCTTTAGTCTTTGTTTACTGGTGGTGAGCATCAGTCTTTGTTTACTGGTGGTGAGCATCATGTTGCTAGAAGTCTAACTTCTATGACTGCATGTGAGAATGTGTGTGTGTGTGGCCTCAGGGTTGCATGGGAGGCTCAGGCGTGCTGAACAGCAAATCTGAGCAGACTTGAATGCCTTACCTGTACCTGGACTTGATTGCTGACTGCAGTGCCATCAGGTGCCAGTGTAATAGGGCCGTCGTACATCAGCATTACCAGGCACTGGGGGACATGACTGATATATAGGAAGCAGCACCAGTATCTAGGAACAGATAGCATAACCATATTACATGCCCTCAAGGATAGTATGCACACGCACCTTCATGCACAGTACCATGCCATCAATTACAAAGGTGCACGTTTCTGAATGTACGGTTGTCTGTATGGTAGTTCAGGAAGGTAGTTTCTTGTGTGCTGCAATACTATTTACACTATCATTATCCTATTGTCGGGGATGTTTTCACCTATGGAACGGATGATCTGACCCTATTCTTGACTATGTATGTGACTACAATCGTTGATGGCAATTCATCTTGTTCTGATGTCTGTTTGCAGATGTATGTGCTGCTTCATATGTGTGGGGGCAGTATACATATGTGAGATGCATGGTTGTGATATGGATATAGTCCATACATTCTATTCCTGGGTTTATATTTGGTTTACAAGGGAATCTGTGATTTTGATGCCCTCGTTAGGGGTTGGTGCTGCAATTGTACTTGGTGTCATTATAGGTTTTGTAACTTGTGGTGTTCAATGTGTTTGGTTTAGAAACAGGTTCCTATTTCCGTACTCTGTTGTTTTATTTGTGTTCAGTGGGCTTAAATAGAACTTTTGTGGGCAGGAAGGGCACCAATAGGTGGTCTGGTTTCCATCAGCATTCATGTCTCCTTTCCATTCCTGTCTAGTTAGCATCAGCATACAACTGTCTGTGTGCACAGCATCCTCGGCGATTCGCTTTGTATTCAGGGGTGTGGTGTCTGTGGCTTTCTCTCAGAGATGGGCAGGATCTGCCACGTCCATCTTTTCAGTATATGGTGGCAGCAGAGACATCCATAGTGGCCAGCAGCATATACTTGGGTCTTTGCATATTGTCATGAGGTAGCGCCATCAGAACCCATGGAACTAGGGGAGTGTGAGCAAAACAGAAGGGAAACTGACAGCTCACCTTCACATATGGGAAAAGGTTGCTATGAGCAACAGTGGAAAACAAAGCCACGAGGTGTTAGGGAACGCCCGAGCAGAGAGGGAGCTCAGAACTCATTAGAAAATAAAGAGCACCTGCATGGGGACGGAGCCCAGGCTAACACCAATTGCAACATATTTAAGACTCACCGGCAGGTAGAGAGAGAGGAACAGAGTTGAGAAGGAAGGAAAGAACGGAAGTGTCTGGAACTGCTGAGTTGGAGAGCAGTAGCCACAGAGCCGTGAGGACAGAGCCAAGGAGAATCTCTGAGGAACACGAGGTTGGTGACTTCCAAAGAAGCTGTTGGGAACAGCAGTGCACAGCCTCCCGGTATCCTCAGGAGCATTGCTGTGAGGCAAATAGGAAAGGCAGTCCAACAGCCAAGGTTAGAGGCTACAAATTGTCCAACTCCAGGAAAGC
This sequence comes from Ichthyophis bannanicus, assembly GCA_033557465.1. Taxonomy (NCBI): domain Eukaryota; kingdom Metazoa; phylum Chordata; class Amphibia; order Gymnophiona; family Ichthyophiidae; genus Ichthyophis; species Ichthyophis bannanicus. The sequence goes on from CM066032.1 coordinate 650,753,224, forward strand.
AGAAGGGGAAAGTTTTTACCCTGAAGCACATTGGCTAGAGACAGATAAACGCCGTGGAAAAAGGGTGTCAGAGCAGGGCTGTGTTCGTCAGAGAAAGCAGGAAGCAGCAGAGCCTAGAGGTAGGCATATTCTCTCTAATAAGAGGGACTTGAAATACCCTGACTTTCTCGGTTCATACAAAGAGCTCTGTAGCTCTCAAGACTCTAAATACAAGCAATATGGTAATTTCCCACAGGCCACTAGTATAGTGGAGGAAGATAATCTTTTAACTCCCCGGCAGAGACATTTTAACTTTAAGGGCATTTGGGAGCCAGAAGTTCACTCTGACGCGGAGGATATGCAGGTTGAATTCCCTGAAGATGTTTTAGAGGGAACTGCAATGGATTGCACGTACACTTTGTCCGATTGTGTAACGTCTTTGTGTTAAAGCAGCCAGAACTGTTTGAAAGAAGAAACAGGTGCAAGAAGCACGTGAGTGAAAGGAATTGTTTTTCTGTTATTTTCTGGTGCTGTTTATTAATGCTGAAGAAAGCTGATTTTTGTTCACAGTATTTTCTTTAATTGTGTTACCAGACGTATGGTCTGTTTTGCCTTTATGTTCCATGGTTTTGAATCCGCCCCGGATGGGGAATAAAGCCTGAGTTTAAACCTTACCCTCTGCCTCAACTACACTTATTGGCTAAAGGTACAAACTTCAGGAACCAGAAGGCTTTGCTACTGCCTTCATAGGAACTTAACAGCCAATAAAATACTGCCCCATCAAGCGGCCCAAGCCCTCTTTAGCCTCTGGGCACGCTAGTGGGTGACATAAAGTGGCGTCGTCTAGAGGATTTTTTTTTTTTACTGTGGAAAAAAGGACACTTTTAAAAGGAAAAATACTGCTGGACAGAAGACCCATAAGAAGCAAGCACACAGGACAGGCCAGACGCTGACCAGGAACCTCTCTTGCCAAAGCCTGAATCTACGCAGATCCTAAGGTAAAGGATACCTAGGGCATTAGCGTAGGTGGATAAAAGGGCAAGAAAGGGGGCGCTCCTGTGGTGCGGGAAAGGGGGAAGAAGTGCAAAAAGCTCCGCACTTGGTGTTTTTTCTTTCTCTTTCCTTCTACGCAGGGTCACAGCCGGAAGATGGAGGTCCAGGACATAATGAGCTGGATGCAACACCAGTGGGACAAACAATTGGAGTTGGCACGGCACATGCAAGAACAAACAGCCAAGATGATCGTGGAGCAGCAGAGGCCACTCCTGGAGACCATGAAGGCGTTTGTAGAGAAGTCACCAGGACCTGGGACTGAGAACCCCTACATTTCAGGAGTAGGACTTAAAGCAAGTCAGGCATTTACTTTGGGACAGTTAAGTCCACAGGACAACATTGATGATTTTATTGATGCCTTTGAACGAATAGGGGGGGCATTAAAATGGCCACGTGAGCAGTGGGCTACACACTTTGCTGTTTCTCTTACGGGGGAAGCTCTTTCTGCGTATAAAGCAATGCCTGCCATCCTTGCTACTGATTATGAGGAGATAAAAAGGGCAGTTAAGAATAGGTTGGGCCTATCCAACATGCATTACCGCAGGTTGTTCAGAGAGTCTAGGATGAGGGCCCAAGAAACCCCTAAAGCCCTACAGCAAAGATTAAAGAATTTAGCGTACAAATGGTTGACCCCTGAGCAGAGGACAATGGAATCACTGCTAGATATAATTATCTTGGAGCAGTTTCTCCAGGCTGTCCCACCCGAGGTAAAAAAGTATCTCACCCTGCAAAACTGCCAGAATACCAATGATGCAGCCAGTCTAGCCGAACGCTATTTTGAGGCTCAGATAGTGGGCGCCTCAGAAATAGGGCTAAGGAAAACAGCAGGAATGGCAGAGCATAAAAGTGAGAGATATGTTAAAGACAAAAGGTTTAATGTGTCTAATAAGAATATTAATGATGACATTTTTTCTGTATGCAAAGGAAAATGTTACGTGTGTGGGCGAGCAGGCCACCTCCAAAAAGACTGCTTGGAGCGGACTATCCTCATGGCTGGGAGAGACACACCAGCACAGGACGGGTTCCTGATTCCTGTACAGGTAGAAGGGATAGAGGAACTGGCGCTGCTTGACTCGGGAGCTGACCAGAGCATGATTTCACGGAGGCTCTGGGAGGCCATTGAGGGGCGCCATCAGTCAGCCCCGAGTCAAGCAGAGGGCCAGGTGCGGATCCGTTGCGTACATGGTGCATCGTCGCCTTATCCTTTATACAGGGTATCTGTCAGTGGGTTGGGAGTCACACAACCATTGCTGGTAGCTGTTGTTCCACGATTGCCACACCAGATAGTGTTAGGACGGGATTGGGGCCCCTTTTGCCATGAGTTAGGGGAAGGACTTCATAAAATAGGTTATGAGTCCACACCACCCCAACCAGAGACAACAGAAGCTAGGCTAGAAGCCTTAACAGCGGGAATCCCTAGTCCCCTGTTTGCAAAAGTGAAAAAGGCTGGCACCCCATCCAATACCCGTGTTACTGGAGGAGCACCTCCAGTGAAGCAGAAATTTTCATTAAAATTCTGTAGAGCCACACCTAGAGGTAAAAGCCCACAAAGAGCTTCTGCTGGAGCAGCCGGATATGATCTCTTCAGCACTGAGGAAACAGTTGTCCCAAAGGGTGGGAAAGCTTTAGTAAGTACCGGGGTACAAGTGCAGATTCCCGAGGGATGTTATGGCCGAATAGCCCCAAGGTCAGGCTTAGCGGTGAAGCACTTTATAGACATCGGGGCGGGAGTGATAGACCCCGATTATAGAGGCCTGGTTAAAGTCCTTATTTTCAATTTTGGGAAAACGGATTTTAAAATACAGGAGGGTGATCGCATCGCACAGTTAGTGTGCGAACGTGTAGGCTTCCCCGTTGTGGAAGAGGTGCCCGCATTAACACCTACCACCAGGGGGACAGATGGGTTCGGTTCCACTGGCCAGAGGGAAATCAAGGGCATGACAGCCTTGGCAGAGGAGAGGAGAGAGGAGGACCTTGGGCCTCAAACCTCTGACTGGAAGGAAAGGCCAGAACCGAGGCTAGGTGGTGGGCTATCCCCACAGCAGCGAGGGGAGCTGACGCAGTTGTTGGGGAGATTCAAGAATGTCCTTACTACAAAACCGGGCGAAACCCGCTTGGTCGCCCATGAGGTGATTACGACCCCAGGCCGGATTATCAGACAACGGCCCTATCGCATGCCGGAGACCAAGAAAAATGAGGTCATTAGGCAAGTAAAAGAAATGGTCGCGATGGGCATTATCGAGGAGTCCCACAGCCCGTGGTCAAGTCCCATAGTGCTCGTTCCGAAGCCGGACGGGACCCTCAGATTTTGTATTGATTTCCGGCAAATCAATGAGATCTCCCAATTCGATGCATATCCAATGCCCCGCATCGACGACTTGTTGGGCCGGCTGGGTCAAGCAAAATACTTGACCACGCTAGATCTCACAAAGGGGTATTGGCAAATACCCCTTACCCATGATTCCAAACCGAAGACGGCGTTCAGCACCCCTATAGGGTTATTTCACTTTAAGCGGATGCCGTTTGGGCTGCATGGGGCAACAGCCACCTGCCAGCGCCTAGTAGACCAAGTACTGAGGCCTCACCATGACTATGCTCTCGCATACATGGATGACATAGTCATTTATAGTACGACCTGGTCCCAGCACCTCGCTAGAGTTGAGGCTGTGCTTCGAGCCCTCCGCAGAGCAGGGTTGACCCTCAACCCGGCGAAATGCCTATTCGCCAGCGAGGAGGCCAAATACTTGGGCCACATGGTGGGAAGGGGGGTGGTTAAACCCTTAGCTAACAAGGTGGAAAGCGTCAGGGATTTTCCCCAACCCACTACCAAAAAACAGGTACGCAGTTTTCTGGGGCTCATTGGGTACTATAGACGATTCATACCTAGGTTCGCCGAGGAAAGCATTTTATTTACAGAGATGCTTAAAAAAAATGCTCCCAATAAAGTACAGTGGACCCCAGAGAAACTAAAAGAGAAACTGTGTACTGCCCCAGTGCTGAGGGGAATAGATTTTAATCTACCTTTCGTAGTCCATACTGACGCTTCTGAGAGCGGGCTGGGGGCAGTATTATCGCAAGTGTTTGAGGGGGTGGAGCACCCGGTCACCTATTTGAGTCGGAAACTCTCAAAGGCTGAGAAAAACTACTCGACAGTTGAAAAAGAATGCCTGGCCATAAAATGGGCTATTGAAGCACTGAGGTTTTATTTAACTGGTAGGAAGTTTCTCCTGGTCACGGACCACGCGCCTCTAAAATGGTTAAACCAGATGCGCAATAGTAATGCCCGGTTGACAAGGTGGCATGTGGCACTGCAGGCATTCAATTTCGACATACAACACAGAGCAGGAAAGTTGCATGGGAACGCGGATGCACTCTCCCGGATTACGAGCTGTCCGGTTAGTTGTCCGGCAGCCCGTAATATTTTAAGGGGGGGGGGTCTGTCACGAGGTAGCGCCATCAGAACCCATGGAACTAGGGGAGTGTGAGCAAAACAGAAGGGAAACTGACAGCTCACCTTCACATATGGGAAAAGGTTGCTATGAGCAACAGTGGAAAACAAAGCCACGAGGTGTTAGGGAACGCCCGAGCAGAGAGGGAGCTCAGAACTCATTAGAAAATAAAGAGCACCTGCATGGGAGCGGAGCCCAGGCTAACACCAATTGCAACATATTTAAGACTCACTTACCGGCAGGTAGAGAGAGAGGAACAGAGTTGAGAAGGAAGGAAAGAACGGAAGTGTCTGGAACTGCTGAGTTGGAGAGCAGTATCCACAGAGCTGTGAGGACAGAGCCAAGGAGAATCTCCGAGGAACACAAGGTTGGTGACTTCCAAAGAAGCTGTTGGGAACAGCAGTGCACAGCCTCCCGGTATCCTCAGGAGCATTGCTGTGAGGCAAATAGGAAAGGCAGTCCAACAGCCAAGGTTAGAGGCTACAAATTGTCCAACTCCAGGAAAGCAGAAGGGGAAAGTTTTTACCCTGAAGCACATTGGCTAGAGACAGATAAACGCAGTGGAAAAAGGGTGTCAGAGCAGGGCTGTGTTCGTCAGAGAAAGCAGGAAGCAGCAGAGCCTAGAGGTAGGCATATTCTCCCTAATAAGAGGGACTTGAAATACCCTGACTTTCTCTATTCATACAAAGAGCTCTGTAGCTCTCAAGACTCTAAATACAAGCAATATGGTAATTTCCCACAGGCCACTAGTATAGTGGAGGAAGATAATCTTTTAACTCCCCGGCAGAGACATTTTAACTTTAAGGGCATTTGGGAGCCAGAAGTTCACTCTGACGCGGAGGATATGCAGGTTGAATTCCCTGAAGATGTTTTAGAGGGAACTGCAATGGATTGCACATACACTTTGTCCGATTGTGTAACGTCTTTGTGTTAAAGCAGCCAGAACTGTTTGAAAGAAGAAACAGGTGCAAGAAGCATGTGAGTGAAAGGAACTGTTTTTCTGTTATTTTCTGGTGCTGTTTATTAATGCTGAAGAAAGCTGATTTTTGTTCACAGTATTTTCTTTAATTGTGTTACCAGACGTATGGTCTGTTTTGCCTTTATGTTCCATGGTTTTGATCCGCCCCGGACGGGGAATAAAGCCTGAGTTTAAACCTTACCCTCTGCCTCAACTACACTTATTGGCTAAAGGTACAAACTTCAGGAACCAGAAGGCTTTGCTACTGCCTTCATAGGAACTTAACAGCAAATAAAATACTGCCCCATCAAGCGGCCCAAGCCCTCTTTAGCCTCTGGGCATGCTAGTGGGTGACAATATGAGTGGTACATGTTTCTGTTCTGGACCATGTGCGGGGCTTTCAATGGATACAAGCACCGGCTGATATCATGGCAGGCTGGACATCCCTGTTTCTGATTTCGGCATTTTCATTGGCCGGACATGGCTGTTATCGAATCAGGCTCTATATCAATTAATGTGCAAAGCATTCACAACGTTACTGGATCATAACAGAACTCCATATTTGAGCCACCTTGAAAACACCAATAATGGCCACTGTTTCAATATTGTTAAAGTACAGTGCGACAGAATTACTGTGCAAAATCAATGAGTATAAATATTAAAACGACTCCAACTTCAACCCAAAATGGCATATTATTTGTGTTTTACTAACATTACAGCATACTCTCCCTTCCACTCTCACATCAGGCTCAACTGCCTGCAATACATCTTTTTCATCTTAAGGGATAAATTTGAATACTGAGTAATAAAAGTCAAAACATTGCAATCATCCAGAATGTTATCCTCCTTATTTAACAAATATTCTCATTGAGAATGTGTAAAGCATTTGTAATTACATTAGAAGAAATCTTCTTTGTACCAACAGATCATTTAAAGATCTCAATTAATTGTTAAATTCATCCAAATTAAAACATATTCTACCTTATCCTAACAACTATGAATAAGGCAAACTCTTTTTGATAGAAAGGGAGTAAAAACTGTCAAACCCCCCCCCCCCCAAATTCCAATCTTTTTTTCAATGCATGAAGCTTCTTATTGTTTGAAATGGGAATATCCTAGATGATCACAGATTCCTCATTTTTATGTATGTGTGTATTTAGTTCACAAGATTTGGTATAGCAGTTTATAAAGCCATTAAACAGAGCACTGTGACAAGAATAAACAAAGACTAAATATATAAAAAAGACTACAAGACAGAACAAAGGGTAGAAAGAATGAGAGGATGGGGAAAACAGTAGTACAACAATTTTTCCGGTATGAAATACAAAAACAAATAACTGAAGAACATGAGGAAAAGAGGAAAGGGTGGAGATAAAGAAGGCCAAGTATCTGAGAGAGGCTACATAGAGAGCTGAACGATTTCCCTAGTGAAAGGCTTGTTAAAAAAAAAAAAAAACCCACAGGTCTTCAGACCTGCCTTGAATTTTTTGTAGGAAGGTTCTAAATGAAACTTTGAGAATGCATTTGAAAGGTAGGTTTCAAGATGCTGTTTGGACTTTATTGGGACCACCAATAGGTTTTTCCAAGAGGACTGTAAGGTTCAAACAGGACAGCAGGGGATAAGATAGAGTAGAGCAGGGTCAGTCCTAGCATCAGGCAAACTAGGCAACTGCCTAGAGCACCGACATTCTGGGGGCAGCCATTGCTGCCACTTACACCCTTCCTTGGGGTCAGCAGCGGCGGCAATGGTAAATGAACCATAATGCAGCACTTACAAAGACTCGTAGTTTCTGGGGGCTATTAATGTCTGCTTCCATCCCCCTTCAATGCAGACTTCCAGGAAGTCTACATTGGAGGGGGATGAAGAGAGCTAGAAATTCTGACTCTTCTTGTTCAAGAGCTAACATGGAAAAGACTGAGATTATAGTTATTTTTATCATGCAGCCAGGTATACAAGGTGCGATCAAAAAGTATTGAGACTTATACAATAACGCAAGAAGTATAACACTGACTGTTATTGCACCCAGTCTCTTTCAAAGTAGTCCCCTTCCATTAAAACACACTTCCTCCAGTGTTCCTGCCACTGCTGGAAACAATTTTGAAATGCCTCTTTCGTTATGCCGTGAAACTGCTGTGTCAAATTTTGCTTAATGGTCTCCAAGTCATTGAATCTACTTCCTCTCAGTGGTAATTTCAGTCTTCAAAACAAGAAAAAGTCACAGGGTGTGAGGTCAGGTGAATATGGAGGCTGACGGACATGCTCAATTTGGTGTTTAGCCAAGAACTGCTGCACAAAATGTGATGCGTGATCTGGGGAGTTATCATGATGAAGCAACAATTCACCATTCCTGTGCAACTCTGGCCTCTTATGATGAACTGCATTTCTCAAATGAGTCAGAACTTGGACATAGTACTCCTTAGTGATGGTTTGGCCTCTTGGAGCATACTCATGATGAACAATAACCTGGTAATCAAAGAAAACTGTGAGCATGACTTTGACATTGCTCCTCACCTAACGGGCTTTCTTGGGTTTGGGAGAGTTTAGAGTCTTCCATTATGAGAATTGAGCCTTAATTTCTGAGTCATTCATCACTGATAATGTTTTTGTTGAAATCTGAGTCATTTTCTTTGCATTCCAACAACTCCCTGTCTGCAGACAGTCTTATCTTTTTGGTCTGATTACAGGATTTTGGCACGAATTTTGCAGACACACGTCTCATGCCCAAATCAACAGTAAGAATGGACTGCATCAACCTAAAACTGATGTCCATATCCCCAGAAAGCTCCCTGATAGTCAATCGATGATTTGAGCATATTGCGGCATGCACTCCTTCAACTTTATCTTCATTCCTACTCGTGGATGGCCTTACAGAACCTTCATCACTGTCAACACTTTGGCTGCCCTCTTGGAAACATTTGTACCAGTCATAAACTCTAGCAAGACTCATGCATTCATCACCATACCCTTGTTGTAACTTGTCATAAGTCTCTTTGCACGAATCTCCAAGTTTCTGGCAGAATTTAATGTAAGTCACTGTTCAATTTTTTCACTCATCATAAATCTGATGAACTGCTTTTGCATGAACCAAAAATCATGTGATTAAAAAAAGTACAGGTGTGCTGCAGTCATGCTACACTCTGCACATGCAGAGCACATAACTAGGTCACTGCATATTTAACATTATTAAGAGGAGGAGTTGCCTAGTGGTTGGGGCAAGTTGCCTCAGGCTGGAGGACTGGGGGTTCAAATTCTGCTGGAGGACAGCAACCTCAGGCTGGAGGGACTGGGGTTCCTAGTCCCACAGGTGCTCCTTGTGATCTTGGCAAGCCACTTAACCTGAGATTTTGAGCTCTTTGGGGACAAGGGAAATATATACCATACCTGAATGTACACCGCTTTGACCAGGTGAAAAGTAGTATATATAAGCATTGCTAAATAAATCATGGTGCAACATACTGTTATATAGCTACACATCAAGTCACATAAGAAATGCCATACTGGGTCAGACCGACGTCCATCAAGCCCAATAACCTATTTCCAACACTGACCAATCCAGGTCACAATTACCACACAGGTTCCACAATGCTTGTCCCAGAGCAAGCAGTATATTTCCTGGGTCTTCTTTAATAATGGCTTATGGATCTTTCCTCCGGGAACGTGTCCAAACCTTTTTTAAACCCAGCTACACTAACAGCTTTTACTACATCCTCCAGTAACAAATTCCAAAGTCTGATTACATGTTGAGTGAAAAAATATTTCCTCTTAAATGGGTTACGTTGCAGCTTCATTGCATGTCATCCAGTTTTTCTAATTTTTAACAGCATAAACAACTAATCTACGTTTACCTGTTCCATTCCATTTATTAATTTGTAGACCTCTATCATATCTCCCCTCAGCAGTCTCTTTTCCAAGTTAAAAAGCCCTAACCTTTTAAACCTCTCCTCATAGGGGTATTCTTCCATCCCCTTTACCATTTTGGTGGCTCTTCTCTGTACCTTTTCTAATTCCGCTATATCCTTATTAAGATATGGAGACCAGAATTGCATACAATATTCAAGATGCAATCACACCATGGAGCAATACAGAGGCATTATAATATCCTTGACTTTATTCTCCATTCCTTTCCATATGATTCCTAGCATTCTATTTGCTTTCTTGGCTGCCATTGCAGGTTTCAACATATTATCTACGATGAAACCTAAATCTTTTCCCTGGTAGTGCTTCCTAATGTGGAATCTTCCATTGCGTAACCATAGTTTGGGTAGTTCTTTCCTAGGTGCATAACTTTGCACTTGTCCACATTAAATTTCAACTGCCATCTGTCCAGTCTCCCAATTTATCAAGGTCCTGTTGAAATTCTTCACAATCCTCTTGTTTTAACAACTTTGAATAATTTTGTGTCATCTGCAAATTTGATCACATCACTCATTGTTCCCTTTTCCAGGTCATTTATGAAGATGTTAGAAAGCAGCAGGCCCAGCAAAGATCCCTGGGATGCTCTACTATTCACCTTTCTCCATGAAGAAAATTGGCCCTTTAGCCCTACCCTCTGCTTTCTACCATTTAACAAGTTCCTGATCTACAGTATACATTGCCACCAGTCCCAAGACTTTTTTAATTTGGCCAAGAGTCTCTCATGAGGGACCTTGTCAAAGACTTTCTGAAAATCCAGGTACTCTATATCAACTAGCTCACCTTGGTCTACCTGTTTCTCCGGGAACAAGCAGGAAGTCAGTCCTCAACTATGGGTGACGTCGGCACCGACGGAGCCCTCGTGGAAGCATCCCCCAGCTTTCAAAGAAAGCCTTTGGGAGATACCACCATGCATGCGTGGTCCCCTTCCCGCCCAAGGGTGTCATCTTGCTCAGTCTCCTTTTTTCCGCAGAGCCCTTCAGACGTTTGTCTGACTTGTCCCCAGAAAAAGTTGATTTTTTTTCTTCTCTAAGTTTCATACTCTCCTCCAGTATCACACCGGTACTCTTCCTGCCTGCCAACTTTGTTGCCTCAGTGTCAAGTCACCCATTTTTGTAGTTTTCATTCTTTCTTTTCCTGGTGCCTTCGTGCCTTTTTTCTCCCACTGATAGCCCGGAGAGTTTTCGACCTCGCAAGGGTACTTTTTTCCCCCATGGCTACCATTGGCTTTAAGAAGTGTGATTGGTGCTCCAAAATTATTTCCCTGACCGACACACACGACTGCTGTCTCCGCTGCCTGGGCCAGATTACGATCCAGCAGCCTGTGGTCTCTGCAAAAAGATTTCCAGTAAGGCCCTCAAGAGCTGGAACGGTTGATGCTCCGAATGTGGGAGACACCGGCTTTGGTGCCGGTGGCGAGCAAATGGCTCGACTTCATGTATCGAGTCTGCCAGAACCCGGGCTTTCTTTTTTTTTTTTTTTTTTTTCTATTTATAAATTTTACAATAAATCCAAGCATATACAACTTGAATGGGAATAAGGATACAGACAACAAATGTTAGAACGTAAATCTAACCCAATGGAAATTAACATAGCAAGAAAATACATCATTTTTGTACCTTCTACAGCCCACAACATTAAAGAAAGGATCCAACTAGGATTAAGAAAAAATAAACCTGAAGTGAAGGAAAACAACTGAAGGGTAACAGTCAGGAAATAAACAGTGCAGTAGAACCTATACTGCATCGGAGGGACGGTGGGCATTTATGAAAGCAAGCAGCTGAGATGGTTCAAAAAATACATACGTAACAGAATTTAATTTAATCAAACATTTAGAGGGAAACTTAAGAAAAAACTGACCCCCCAATAATAAAATGCCTGGACGTAATAGCAAAAACTCTCGCCGACGTTTCTGGGTCTCCCTTGAAAAATCGGGAAAAACCCGAACAGACAAACCCAGAAATACAGCTTCACGTTTACGGAAAAACATTTTAAGGAACCAATCCCTATCGGAATTTAATGCAAAAGTTACAATTAAGGTAGCAGGAGTAACAGTATCAATTAAGGAGGTTTCTAACATAGCAGACACATCCAAAGAATCAACCACATCAACCCGGGTATATTTCCACCACCCTCCACTTTTTTCCTAACAGACAAATAATATGCCTTAACCAGAGGTGGATGAGATTCAACAGGGACTCCCAGTACTTCCATCATATATTTTTTAAGCATTTCCTTTGAGCCTACAGACTGTGCCTTAGGAAAATTAACCAATCGCAAATTAGAATAGCGAGACATATTTTCCAACATTTCCACTCTCAACTGTGTCGCCCCAAGATCTTTCTGACAACCCAGTCCCAAATTTTCAACTTGAGTTACTTTTTGTTGTAGCTCCGAAACAGAGCTCTGTACCGCAGTAATCTCCACCGTGTGTTGCAGCAAAAGACCTGTATGATCCTGTATCTGAGATGTCAAGGTAGAGATCTGAGGAGCCAATAGTTCACCCAACTTCACTATTGCAGACCAGATTGACTCTAAAGTAAATTCCGCAGGTTTCTCGAAGGAGAGAAACGTCGGGGCAGAGAAACAGCAGCCGCTCCAGCTTCCATAGTCCACCGCTCCACCTCAGACGCAGCAGGAGACCCCAATGCCGCCAAAGTTGACGTATTGGCTGTAGGAGAGGTTACCGCGGCAAACCTGCCGTTCCCCGATACCAGCGTCCCTCTGCTCTCCTCTCCCCTACCAGTTGCCAGGGGAGGAATCGCCGTCGGCACCGGGCCCCTTTCCAACAAAGGCTCTTTAAGGGGCCACCACTGCTCCGGCGAGGAGATATCTGGCCTGGATCCTCCCGCCGAACTCAACTCAGCCGAGAGATCCCTAGGGCCGCCAGTCGCCGGTTGTCCGGACTGCTGCCGTGGCAGTAAAAAGGAATCAAGCGGACCAACCACCCGAGAAGGTAAAGGGGTCGAGGTCGCTGGGGTAGAAGAGGGCTTCTTAGCCCCTTTAGCTTTCCTTTTCCCCATATAACAAAGATGCTGCTACACGGCACACCCTTCAGACGGCCATCTTGGATCCTCAGTCTGAAGACTACCGGAACCCGGGCTTTCAGAAATCACAACTGCCACATAACTCCATGGTGGTGAAGTCGGCCATGCTTTGGCTGAAAAGCAAGAAGGCGCACTCCTCGGTGCCCCCTTACAGGGAGGCTCGCACCTTGGATGCCCTCAGCAGAAAGAGCTACCAGGGCTCAATGCTCATCGGCCGCATCCAGGCCTATCAGCTGTACATGGGCATGTACCTGAGAGACCTGGCGAAGGAACACGCCAGGTTCTCGGCTGGTCTCTCCGAGGAACCTTTGCAGCGGTTCAAGGACCTGGCCAAAGTAGTCCGTGAATGCTCCAAATTCATGTCGCGGGCGATCTATGACGGGTTCGAGTTGGCAACTCGAGTAGCGGTGGTTGGCATCTGTGCACGCCGCCAAGCTTGGCTACAGTCATCCGACCTCGAGCAGTGGGTTCAGGACAAATTGATCGATGTCCCCTGTGAAGGAGAACCTTTTCGGCAAACCCATGTCCGATAAGGCTGCTGAGCTGGAGACTGAGTTCATGATGAGGACCAGGCTCTCTAAAAAGACCACTGCCCCTCCCCGACGGAAAGGCTTGTGTAAAAAGCCCTTCTGCCCGAGGAAGGTTGCTGCTTACAGAAATTACCTACTTTATCAGGCCTCCCCATCTCCCAAACAGGGTCAGCAGACCAAGGGACAAGGGCATGGCCTGTGTAAGCAGAAGGCTCCGAAACCTCAGGCACTGGCTCCTTGTGACTCCTTGAGTATAGCCTCTCTACCCTAAGGAGATCAGCAGCCCATCACCACCGATTCTTGGGCACTAAGGGTAGTCAGGGAGGGGTACTTCCTCCACCTGACTCAGACACCTCCCCCTTATTTCCCGAGAGAGCCCCTCAGGTCTCCCCTCCACCGGGGCCTTCTTCTGAAGGAGTTGGGAGGTCTTATCAAGGACAAAGTGGTGGAACCGGTGCCCCACCACCTCAAGGGCAAGGGGTTCTACTCCAGGTACTTCCTTGTGCCAAAGAAGATAAGGGGCCTAAGGCCCATCCTTGACCTGACAACCTCAACAAATTCCTGGTGAAGGAGAAGTTCAAGATGTTCTGCCTTGGAACATTATTGCCATACCTCTAGCAGGGAGACTGGCTATGCTCCTTAGACCTCAAGGATGCTTATACCCACATCCTCATCCACTCCTGTGGTTTGTAGTGGTGGGCAGGCATTTTCAGTACAGAGTGCTCCACTTTGGCCTAGCCTCTGCCCCAAGAGTCTTCTCAAAATGCCTGGCTGTCGTGGCTGCCTTCCTCCGGCTCCAGGGGATCTTCGTCTTTCCCTGTCTGGACGACTGGCACAGCCTCAGAGGCGCAACAGACCACCACATGCACCATCCAGGTTCTGCAACACTTGGTCTTTGTCATAAACTACCCCAAGTCTCACCTCCTTCTGACGCAGTGTCTGGAGTTCATTGGGGAAAAAATTGACACTCTCCAGTCGAAGGCTTTCTTGCCCAGGGACCAAGACAATTGTCTCTGGTCTCTAGCTTGGGACGTACAGTACCGTCCCTCAGTGCTTCTCCTACGCCTTCTCAGGCACATGGCCTCAACAGTCTAGGACAACCTGCTGGCTGACAAACTCAGCAGAGTCCTCCAGCCACACGAGTGGCAGCTGGACCCCAGGGTAGCCAGTTGGCTTTTTAGGCTCTGCGGGGAACCTGTGATGGACCTGTTTGCCAGCCCGGACAACTTTCAGTTGCCCCGCTCCTGCTTCTGGCAGGCCCACCCCTCCAGGGTGACACCAGATGTGTTCCTGGTCTCATGGTCGGAGGGCCTCATGTACACCTTCCCTCCGATGCTGCTGATCACCAAGACCTTGTTCAGGACCCTCTGCAACAGGGCCTTGCTCATCCTGATAGCTCCTCGGTGACCCAGGCAACCATAGTTCCTGCTGCTTCAACAGCTGACGGTGGGGGTGACGGTGCAGTCCCGCTCTGGGACTCCTATCTCAGGAGGGGGGTTCTCTTCTGCACCCCAACCTGGGATCCCTGTTGCTGACAGCGTGGCTGCTGAGAGGGTGACTCTGGCCCCTTTCAACCTTCCGGTTGAGGTGGAGGATATTCTGCTGGCCTCTCACAATTGGCCTCTATTAGGAAGGCTTATGCACTCAAATGGTGCAGGTTCTCTGTTTGGTGTGCCGATCATGGGGCTGATCCTTTTTCCTGCCCGGTGGCCCTGGTATTACACTACCTTCTCCACCTCTCTCAGTCCAGGCTCAAGTCTAACTCCATCCAAGTGTACCTTAGTGCCCTGGTGGCACAGCACTGTCCAGTGGATGGTAAGCCCCTCTCAATCCAACCGTTGATGACCCATTTCCTTCGGGGCCTGCTCTTATCGAAGCCCCTGGTTTGCCCTCTGGAAACCGAATGGGAACTCAAAATAGTGTTGGGGCAGCTCACTCGTCCACCCTTTGAGCCTCTGGCTACCTGCCACCTTCACTACCTCTCTTGGAAGGTGGCTTTCCTGGTTGCGCTCACCTCCGCTCGCAGAGTTAGTGAGCTTCAGGCCCTTGTGGCGGTGGTGCCTTATTCCAGGTTTTACAAGAAATGAGTGGTGCTTCGCACGCACCCCAAATTCCTGCCAAAGGTAGTGTCACCCTTCCATCTCAACCAGGAAGTGATGCTCCCTACCTTCTTTCCAAGACCTCACTCCAGTTGGGCGGAGACAGTCTTTCACACCTTGGGCTGTAAGAGGACTTTGTCCTTTTATATCCAACGCACTCAGGGCTACCGCAAAACTTCTCAGCCTTTCGTCTCTTATGACCCCAGTAAGCTGGGGGAGGCAGTGACCAAGCGTACGCTGTCCACATGAGTGGCGGACTATATCGCCCTTGCTTACGAGCAAGTGGGGTTCCCGCTGGAAGGCTGCGTCACGGCGCACCATTTCAGGGCCATGGCGGCCTCGGTGGCAAACTTGCGCTCTGTCCCAATGGTAGATATCTGCCGGGCCGCCACCTGGTCTTTAGTCCATACCTTCGCAGCCCATTACTGCCTGGAAAGAGAGTCCCGACGCAACAATGCCTTCGGCCAGGCTGTGCTCCGTAACCTTTTTGGTGTTTAGGCAACTCCAACCCTTCAACCTTTCTGTGTTTAGGCTACCAGAGTGCTGGTTTCATTGGACACGGGGGTCCTACTGTAGTCTGTGGACACAGACTCAATTGCTGCTGCTTCCGACTCCCCATGAGGGAACCCTGTTTTTGCTATGTTCTTTCAGTAGCCTGTAGCTAGGGAGTCCCATATGTGAGAACATAAGAACATAAGATATGCCATACTGTGTCAGACCAAGGTCCATCAAGCCCAGTATCCTGTTTCCAGCAGTGGCCAATCTAGGTCATACGTACCTAGCAGTTTCCCCAAAAGACACAGGCTCCACAATACTTGTACTGGGTCAAGCATTGATATCCTGGGTCCCTTCTTAATAATGGTTTATGGACCTTTCCTCCAGGAACTTGTCCAAACCTTTTTTAAACCCAGCTACACTAACAGCCTTTACTACATCCTACGATGACAAATTCCAGAGTTTGATTACACGTTGAGTGAAAAAATATTTTCTTTTATTAGTCTTAAATAGTTTACCCTGTAGCTTCATTGCATGTCCCCTAGTCTTTCTATATTCTGATAACGTAAACAATCGATCTACATTTACCTGTTCCACTCCGTTCATTAATTTATAGACTTCTATCATATCTCCCCTCAGTCATCTCTTTTCCAGGTTAAAGAGCCCTAACCTATTTAGCCTTTCTTTATAGGAGTATCCTTCCATCCCCTTTACCATTTTGGTGGCTCTTCTCTGAACCTTTTCTAATAACGCTATATCCTTTTTAAGATACAGCGACCAGAATTGCATACAATATTCAAGGTGCGGTCTCACCATGGAACGATATAGAGGCATTATAACATCTTTTGTTTTATTTTCCATTCCTTTCCTTATGATACCTAGCATTCTAGGATTGACTTCCTGCTTGTTCCCGGAGAAAGCGAAGTTACTCACCTGTAACAGGTGTTCTCCGGGGACAGCAGGAATCGGTCCTCACAACTCTCACTCCTCCCCTTGGAGTTGCTCCTTTACCATCTTTTATTTTTGCCGTCTTTTAGCTATGTCATCTGACTAAGCAAGATGGCACCCTTGGGCGGGAAGGGGACCGTGCATGCCTGGTGGCATCTCCCAAAGGCTTTCTTTGAAAGCTGGGGGGATGTTTCTACAAGGGCTCTGTCGGTGCCGACGTCACCCATATGCAAGGACTGATTCCTGCTGTCCCCGAAGAACACCTGTTACAGGTGAGTAACTACGCTTTACTCACACCTTCAAAAAATATAACTGATTAGTAAGACAAGAGACTTTCCTTGGCTAAATCCATGTTGGCTTTCTCCCATTAAACTATGACTATCTACATGTTAAGTAATTTTATTCTGTATAATGGTTTCTACCATTTAGCCTGGTACTGATGTCAGGCTCGCCGGTTTGTAGTTTCCCAGATCCCCCCTGGAACCCTTTTAAAAAATTGGTGTTACAATTGCCTTTCTCCAATTTTCTGGTACTACAGATGATTTAATGATAGTTTACAGATTACTAATAGTAGGCCTGCAATCTTATCTTTTAGTTCTTTCAACACCCTTGGATGTTTCCCTATCTTTCTTTCTGATCTTTTGGTTCCTTATACTCCATCGCGATTCTTCACTCTTCTTCCTCTCAATTGCTCACTGTTCCTACCGTTTGCTTTGTCCATTCAACTTCCACTCTTACTTCTTCTTTTCGTGTGGTTGCCCCTACCCTCTGGAACTCTCTCCCCCTGCCTTTGCACTCCAAACTCTCTCTGTCCTGATTTAAGGCTCATTTGAAAACTTTTCTCTTCTATTTGGCCTTTTCTTTTGAGAGCTAGTTTTCTCTTCCCTCTTTCTTTCTGTGGCTCTGGCCCTTAGCCCACTATTGTAACCTAAGCCCTCCATTTGTTCCTCCCTTTTTATTTCCAAATTCCCTTTCTTTTGATCATTGTTGTCTTTTTCTGTATCCCATTTTTTTTCCTGGTTAGATTATGTTCCTTGATATTGTATTGTGAACTGCCTAGTTGCTATCCGCTATAGGCGGTAGATCAAATTTCAATAAACTAAACTATACCATCTGGTCCAGGTGTTTACTACTCTTCAGTTTATCAAAAACTTGTAAAACATATCTTTCAATTCTTCTGATATATCACCTTTAAATACCATTTCATAGTAACATAGTAAATGACGGCAGATAAAGACCAGTATGGTCCATCTAGTCTGCCCAGTAAGATGGCAGGAGTAGGTGCACCTGCCGCTTCGTGCAGGTCACCCCCCCCCCCCATGTCTTTGTTTAGGGGTAAACCCACTGCTCCGTGTAGGACACCCCTGTTTGTTGAGAAATTACATAGTTAAGTTTACCATGCATAGGTATCTTCTCTACATCTTCAGTAAAGACCAAAGCTAAGAATTCATTCAATCTCTGCACTGTGGCATTGTCCTTCTTTAGTACCCTTTTTACTCCTCTATCATCTAATGGTCCAACTGACTTTCTCATAGGTTTTGGCTACAAATTTATTTGAAAAACTTTTTATTATGCGTTTTTCTTCCATGGCACAGCCCTTTTTCAAATTCTCTCTTTGCCTGCCTTATCAATGCCTTGCATCTAACTTGCCAGTGCTTATATTGCTTCCCGTTTTCGTCATTAGGCTCATTTTTCCATTTCCTGAAAGATGCTTTTTGGCTACAACAGCCTCTCTGACTTCACTTTTAAACCATGCTGGCAGTTTCTGGCCTTCCTTCCACTTTTCTAAAAAAAATGGAAGACATCTGTTCTGGGCTTCCAAGGTAGTACTTTTAAACAGCGCCCATGCTTGATGTAAATCTTTAACTTTTGCAGCTGCTCCTCTTAGTTTTTTCTTAACTATTTTCCTCATTTTACCATAGTCTCCCTTTTGAAAGTTAGAAGATAGTACTTTGGATTTCCTTGCCATCTTTCTTCCATTTATTAAATCAAACATGTTCATGCTATGATCATTATTGCCAACAGCCTTGTCTCTTGCACCAGATCCTGTGTGCCACTAATGACTAGGACCAGAACAACTTCCCCTCTTATCTGTTCATGAACCAGCTTCTCCAACAAGCGGTCATTTATTTCATATAGAAACTTTATCTCCCTAGCATGTCCTGCATTGACATTGACCCAGTCAGTACTGGGGTAATTGAAATCACCCCATTATTACTGTCTTGTAAGTTTTGTTAGCTTTCCTGATTTTTCTTAGCATTTTTCATCCATCTGTTCATTCTGGCCAGTTCACCCCCACTGCCATCACCTTTCCCTTTTTACATAGTATTTATATCCATGGAGATTCTATAGTGTATTTTGTTTCCTTTAAAACTTTAGTCCTGTGTGACTCAATGCCCTCTCTAACATAGAGTGCAACTCCTCCACAATTTGATTTACCCTATCACTTTGCTACTACTACTTCTTCTACTGAACATTTGTGTAGCGCTACAAGACGTACACAGTGCTGCACAGACACATGTAAGAGAGAGTCCCTGCTCATCAGAACTTACAATCTAGTCAAGACATACCAAGACAGTAGCTGTAGACATGGGATACAGCTAGGAGGAATGATAAGGAAACAGGTAAGTCAAGATCTGAAAGCAGCAGCAAAGAGGTGAGTTTTCAGCCTGGATTTGAAAAGAGCTAGAGTAGGTGCCTGATGTACAGACTCAGGCAGTTTGCTCCAGGCATAAGGAGCAGCAAGGTGGAAGAGGCAAAGCCTGGAGTTAGCAATAGAAGAGAAGGGCACAGATAGAAGGGATTTTCCAGAAGAGTGGCTTTCCTGAGGAGGGGTGTAGGGAGAAATAAGAGAAAAAAGGTAGTGAGGAGCTGCAGAGTGAATGCACTTATAGATCAGCAGGAGAAGTTTGAACTGGATGTGGAAACGGATAGGGAGTCAATGAAGTGACTTGAGAAGAGCGATAATATGAGCATGACGAGGCTGGCGGAAGAATAGCCATGCAGCAGAGTGTTGAACAGATTGAAGGGGAGAGAGATGATTCAGAGGGATACAGCAAGGAGATGGGATGTGACTAAAGAGTGGATAAGTGTCTTAGTAGTGTGTTCAGAAAGGAATGGGTGGATTTGGTTGATGTTATAGAGAAAGAAACGTCAGGTTTTAGCTATCAGATGGATGTGTGTGGAGAAGGAGAGAAGGGAGTCAAAGACAACCCCAAAGTTGCGAGCCAAGGAAACAGGGAGGAGTAGAGAGTTATCCACAGAGACTGAGAAAGGCGGAAAGTAAGAGGAAGTTCTAGGGGGAAAAGTAAGAAGCTCAGTTTTGACTATGTTCAATTTCAAGTGGCGGTGAGACATCCAAGCAGCAATGTCAGAAAGGCAAGCAGAGATCCGGGGCTGGATTGCCAGAGAGATTTCAGATGTAGAGAGGTATATCTGGGAGTCATCAGTGTAAAGATGGTACTGAGAGCCATGGGAAGAGAAGAGTGCACCAAGAGACTGGGTATATAGAGAGAAAGGGAGTGGAGCCAAGACAGATCCTTGGAGTACACCAACTGATAGCAGGATAGCAGCGGAGGAGGATACACCAGAACAAAGAATGATGGGAAAAATAAGAAGAGAACCAGAATAGTACAGAGCCCTTAAAATCAAGCGAGGACAAGGTATCATAAAGAAGGATGTGGTCAACGGTGTCAAAAGCAGCAGAAAGGTCAAGAAGGATGCGGATTGAGTAAAGGCCCTTGGATTTTGCCAGGAACAGGTCACTGGAGAGTTTGGCAAGAGCCATTTCAGTAGAATGTAAAGGACAAAAGCCAGATTATAAAGGATCCAGGAGGGCTTGAGTGGAGAGAAAGTCAAGGCCATGGCAGTGAACCACACATTCAAGTAGTTTAGAAACGAAGGGGAGGAGGGAGATGTGTCGATAGTTAGAAGGACAGGTAGGATCTAGTGAGGGTTTCTTGAGGAGAGGTGTAACTATAGCATGCTTGAAGGCTGCAGGGACAGTTGCAGTGGAGAGCGATAGGTTGATAATATGAGAGATGGAAAGGACAACAGTGGAGAGATGGGGCTTAGGAGATGGGTGGGAGATCAGAGGAGCAGGTAGTGAGTTTGGAGGAGGAAAGAAGATGTGCAGTTTCCTCCTCAGATCATAGAAAAAATAAAAAAGGGTAGCAGAGTTTGAGAGGGAAAGTTGGGAGTGAAGAAGGGGAGGGGGGGAAGTAGCTGACTTCATGGGGAATTAGAGGGTGATCTTCTGGATTTTGTAATGGAAATAGTCAGCCAGGGTTTGGGGAGAAAGGGATGGAGGGGTCGGAGATGGAGGCACCTTGAGGAGAGAGTTTAGAGTAGTAGAGAGACGGTGAAGTTCAGAGGCAAGAGGGTTAGTCAGATGGACATAATGGTCTTGTTTGATGAGTGCTATGGCTAAGGCCATGTTATTACCCTTACAGCTTGCCCAAACTCTGCAGCCAGAATAATCACTGGCATGGGCCCTTGAGAGCACATCACTCCCATTCTGAAAGTCCTATACTGTCCTCTCATCCAAATGAGGATCAAAGTAGCTCTAACTGTATTCAAGATCATCCGCCAACTCTCTGCAAACATCCTCTGCCTCTTTCTTCAACAACCACTCCACAAGAGATCAACACGTTCCACCAGTAATAACCTCCTCTCAGTTCCAACTATTTTTATCCAATACAACAATACAACTTCCAACAGAGCCTTCCTATTCTATGCCCCACTCAACTGGAACACACTCACTCCAGAAATACGGGCCCTCACAGACCTCACCGAATTCCAGCATAAGTTAAAAACCACCCTCTTCTAAAAAAACACTTTGGCACAGTCTCTGAACTAACTCACCATCCCATCAGATCCACACCAGAAACCTCCATAGCACCAACATAAATCCTTATATACCCATGCCACAGTCAGCTAAGTTTGATGTAAATAGTTATGATGTGTTCAGTTAATTTAACCTTTAATAAATGTTCAGTGTAAAACGTTTAGTTTATTGTTCCATGTAAACCGCCATGGCTTGTAGATATGGCGATATAAAAATGCTGCTAAATAAATAAATAAAATTGGAAAGAGACAAGTATGAATTTAAAGTGTAAAAAGTCTGCAAGGGAGTGGAATTTGAGCCAAGCACGCTCAGCTGAACGGGCACAAGAACGTAGGTAGTGGTAGTGGTAGTGGAAGAGAGCCAGTACTGGGGTATAGTATGCCTTACAAGATGTTGCATGGGTGGAGCAAGAGCATCCAGAGCAGAGGAGAGTGCAGCATTATATAAAGCTACTGCCTCTTCAATAGACTCAGATGACATAGTGGCGGAAAGAGGTGACGAGACAGTGCAGGAGAGAGCCAAAGGGTCAATAGCATGAAGATTTCTAAAGAGGTTCGAGGAGATAGTGCAAGGTTGAGGCGGCAGGTGGTGAAGAGTGAAGCTTAGCAGGTGATGGTCTGATAAAGGAAGAACTGAGTTACAGAAGTTTGATAGTAAGCAATTAGAGAAGAATACAAGGTCGAGGCAGTGGCCGTGCTGGTGAATGGTGGCAGTATTACAAAGCTGGAGGTCAAATGAGGAGGTAAGGGAAAGGAGCTTTAAAGCATAAGGATGAGAGGGGTTATCAATATGAATGTTAAAATCCCCAAGAGAAGAGTGGGGGAAGAGGAATTCAGAAAGAAGGAAAGCCATGAGTCAAAGTCAGTGAGAAAGATAGAAGTGGACTTGTCAGGAGGTTGATGACTGGAGAGGTAGTGGAGTGAAAAGACAGATTGAGTGGATTTCAAAGGAGGGAAAGGAGTGCGACTGAGGTAGCAGGAGGGTTTGAAATTGGCTGGAACAGGAAGTAGAAGCCTAACACCACCATCACCACAGCCAGTGGGACGAGGTGTGTGGGAGAACTGATAGCCACCATGACAGAGAGCAGCGACTGACGCCGAGTCTTCTGGGAGGAGCCAGGTCGCAGTTAGAGCAAAAAGATGGAGAACATTAGAGATAAAGAGATCATGAATAAAGGGAAGTTAATTTGAAATGGAGTGTGCGTTTCACAAGACACATGAGAAAAGGAGAGAGAAAAGGGAAAGGAGAGGGGTATGAATAAGATTTGAGGTGTTATGTGAAGATCTCTTCTCAGAGTGTGACAAAAATCTAGGGGGGCCAGGTTTGGGGTTAATATCTCCAGATGAGAGAAGAAGGAGTAGAAAAGTGTGGGGCAGAGAGGAGATAGCACGGTGGAAACAAGGGTGAGGTTGTTTTAGAGAGAGAGGAGATGGCTGAATGACAAGGACAAAGTGGTGAAGCTCAAGAGCCGATGACAGGGTAGAGGACAGGCTGGAAGGGGAAGTGAGGATGGTAAAGGGGAGATAAGGAGGGGAGGAGTGAAGGTGTTGGTAGGAGGGGAGACAGTTAGGGGGTATGAATAATAGGAAGACAAAGTGATGAGGAGCCATAGAAGAGAGATGGAGAGGAGAACAGAGGCCAGAAAAAATAAGGATAGGTGGGAGAAAGATCACAGCGGACCAGGTGCACCTGTGTATAAGTGTGGTAATGAGCAGAAGATGGCTATAAGAGACTGAATGCCATGTAGTAGCTGGGTAGAGGGGAGGGGAGAGGGATAAAAGTTATGAGGATATGTAGGAGACAGGTAGGAATGGGGAAAACTGAACAAGCTTACAGATAAATACATAGCACACTAATTGGTCAGAAAAAGAAACAGCACACTAACGATGTTAAAATAAATATTTCAGTGGACACACAGGACTCACAAGCTGGAAGGTAAGAGTGCTCAAACTGGCAGCAAAGCAGAGAAGGGAAAGGCAGCAAAGCAGAGAAGAGAGAGGCAAACAGCTAAACACAGGTGGAAGACAGGAAAAGGGGCTATACAATGCCTCAGCAGGAGTGGAGGAGGGGTTAGTCACGCAGGTAGATTAGAGCAGGTACAGGAAAGTTTGAAACTCTGCAGCAGTGGAGACAGAATTAGGATAGGTATTGAATTAAATGTTAACTTGGGCTCCACAGACTAGACTAGATAGTAGAAGGAAAGTTGCAGTTAGTTATGGAGAGGAGCAATAAAGAGAGCTAAGACAAGCTAAACAGTATTCCAAAAAGTACAAATGAATTAAGAGAACACAATAACAATAATAAATAAATAAAAATATAGAGACAGACAGAACTCACAAAGTAAGCAGATTCACTATGTCAAGCAGAACTTATAATGGGGCTATTCCCTTCCCCGAGGAGACAGAGAGGCAAAAACTGCAGCAGTGTGGTAACTGCTATAGCAGTCATGTGCAGTTTGTACCCAGGCATCACAGGGCCTCGATACTTTTTGATCATACCTTGTATGCAGCACTGTACAGACACACACAATAAATAGTCCTTGCTTCATGATAATTGAAACAGACAAAGCATGGGCAAAAATAATGTGGGCGGGGTCTTTGAATTACAACAGTAGTGCCCGGCTACCTCAGTCAATCCAAACCAATTGCCAAATCTCAGATCTGTGTAATAAATCCAAGTAAAAAATCATATCATAAAGCAGGACAAACACATACTAACATCTACAACATAAAACAAATATAATGATGATTAAATGTAGGAACATCCGTCAAGTCGGGGGACAGAAAACCCCCTCGTATGAACGGACTTCTCCCTTTAATCTTTTTTATTATTTCTATTCCTACAACAGTCTTAATGAAAACAAAGCAGACCCAAAGACTGTAAGGGATCTGCGGTGGAATGTGTCCCCTTCTATGTTCACGGCCCCGGACGTACAGGCCTGACCTCTGAAGTCCGGAGGCACGACCCGCCCATGCCCTGCCCGCTCTCCACCTCAGAAATGCCCCCTCCTGCCCCTGTCTTGGCTTCCCTGTGCAAACGAGCTGTTTGTACGGGGAGGCATTAGACGGGGCGGGCAGGGAAGCGAATAGTGGGGATGGACTTCCAAACAGGATGCCCAACCTCGATATTCTTTGTTCAGAATGACCCCAAAATGTAAATGATAAAAGTAAAAATGCTTAATAAATTCCAAAGCAGTTAACACATGTTGAATGTGTATTTGGAGCCTGTTTTATAAAATGAAGTACACGGGGGGGGGGGGGGGGGCGTAAAAATGTGTTTCTTTCTGCTTACTCACTCTTGTCCATTACTTATATGTATCTTACCATACTCTAGACCCCAGTTTCACTATGGGCCTGACGCAGAGATGCAAATAGTGGGGTTGGACGTCCAGGATGGACGTCCAACCCCCGAAGAGACCCTGGGCACAGTTCTGGATCCAGCCCTCCTCCCACGTATAGAGATTTTGTGCAGGGAGAGCTGGACAGGGGCGGCAGGGGGAGTGCTGAAAGTGGAGATTGGGCGGAGCGGGGACGGGCCCACGAACCTGGACGTACAGGACATGTTCAGGCCACGGCCCTGTACATCCGGGGAGGCCAAGATGGTGTAATAAGTCCTGGGGGCTGAGGCGATCAGGGCACACAGAATCCCCGAAGTGGCAGAGGAGCTGCAGTGAAGGCCTTGCCACCCTATCCCGGCCCTGGCTGCAAAGAGTCGGGCAGAGGCAAAGAAGTGCGGGACTGGTGTTGGGCTGCCTATGCTCCTAACGGGCATTCCGGTGTCATGGCGATGGGACGCCACTGCACCAGTGCTCCAGCAGGAGCATAGAGTGGGCTGGCCAGGCAGGTGGAGGGACATTTCCCTCGGTTGCAGAATCGGGTTTCTTTGGGACATGTCCAATTTTTGGACATCTGGACATCCCCAATCTGAATTGGCTTCTATGTGTTTTGTCTTCATTAGATTGTGAGCTCTGATGAGCAGGGACTGTGTCTTACATCTATATGTACAGTGCTACTTATGCTTTGTAACACTATACAAATGATTAGTAGTAGTAGTTATTACAATTACAGCTGCTCTAGATCAGGTGTAAATGTCAGTGCTTAGATTGTTCAGGAATGCGCATAATAATATTTTATAACTTAGGTGTGTAAATTTTTCCCAAGATCCATTCCTGTGTACACCTAACTGAAAATATGCATGATAGGATTTACACACATGCTTACAGAATGGCAACCACCTAGAATGCACACACAAATGCTCATTTGCATGTGTGAGCCCTTTAAAATGGGGACTCAACATGTATAACTAGTGTGTAACTTTCCCCATGTCTCATATAAAATCAGATGGGGGGCTGACAAGGAGGGAGGGAGGGAGGGGCTGTCCATGGCCCTGTCCGCCCCCGCCCGCCCACCAGGTCAGCCCCCGTCTGTCCATGTCAGCCCTCCCTCCATGTCAGCCCCCGTCTGTCCATGTCTGTCCATGTCAGCCGTCCCTCCATCCCCCCATGTCAGCCCTGTTGCAGGTTCCCTGCCCCCTCCTCCCCTCTCCCCCATGTCTGCCTCCTTCTTCTGCAGCTGTGGCTGCCTGTCTCTTAGGGAACCGTGGCTGTGCCTGTGAAGCCATTGCGGAGCCTTTCTGTCTCTAAAGGGGCTCCATGCAGCATTGTCCCGCCTCCAAAGGAAGTGGTAAACAGCTTCCTTTGGAGGCAGGACAATGCTGCATGGAGCCCATCGAGAGAAGGAAGGCTCCGCAACAGTTTTACAGGCATAGGCGTGGTTCCCTAAGAGGCAGGGAGCCGCGAATGCATTAGAAGGGAGGCGGTGAGTTTGCGGCTGCCGAGAAGCGGACTCGGCAGCGGCAGCAACTTGTGTGCTTTTTTAAAAAAATTTCTAACTTGGCAGAGTGAGGTGACCCCCGTGGGGGTCGCAACCCACAGGTTGAGAACCACTGCTCTAGAGAACCCTTAGTAAGAGCTTGGGGAGGAGCTGTCAAGGTGAAGGACTTTTTTAACTATGTTAGGAGGGCTGTCAAGGTGGGTGGAGGGTTCTTTGTAATTGCAGGGGCTGCAGTACTGCATTTCCAGATGTTTTGTTGTAAATTGCTTTAATGCTTCAGTGGAAAGCTTCTAAGAACATAGATTTGATTTGATTTTTTTTTACTTATCATCAGTGCACTTACACTGTAATAAAGGTATGTCTTTTGTGGTAACTACATTGGTAGATGCTGGCCATGCCTCCAACTGTTACCACTTAAGCTTTGCAAATACTGTGCATTTACTTTTGCAGATAACACATGCTACATGCAAAATGTTACCTCACTTTAGTAAACAGGTCCCTTTACGCTTGAAACAATATGTATAAGAAAAGCAGGGGAAGGGGTGGCTGGGGGGAGACCCCAGCTATTAAATGTAACCTGTATTTGGTGAGTAACTGCCTTCTCTGTACCCAGAAACTAAACTTAATAGAGCAAGAATTGAAAAATTAACTTCTTATGCTCTTCAGTCATCCTAGATGATGCGCCCATGTGAGGGAGGGATCTACAAGGAGGTCACAGATTCAGTTCGCCCTTTTATCAGATTATTGTGCTGCAGTTCTAAGTGCCATTCATGCTTCTGTTAGGAGCCTGGAGGCTGAATGTGAAAGGAACTACCTTTTGCCTTGCAAATTTGATTTGTACTACCGTCAGCTCCAGGAATTCGATTGAAATGCAGGAACAAGCAGAACTATTGAAAATATATCAGGCAACTTGAAAACATATGACATTAGGTGGTTGTTATGAAATAAAATAGTCTGTTCTCAGAAATATTTTGCAGTTGATAGAAATGTTTCAGCGTGCTGTGAAACAATCTGGCTATTCTACAGTACAAAAGAGATCAAACTGCCATTAATAGCCTAGTCCACAGTAGGATCTGCACCAAAAATATTCCTGCATAATTGAGGAAATAGTCAAAATAGCATGCACTGCTTTTTTTTCTGTACACCGACACACTTAGAATCCCTTTTACTAAAGCCTGCTAAGTGGGCAATGTGTGTTTTAGTGGGTGGTAACAGCCATTGGCGACAGGTAACACTCGAGCAGGACAGCTGCTGGCCTCTAAAATACACATTGATTGCGCATTGTGTGAAGGGGCCAGGAATGGCCAGAATATGGGTGTGGCGAGCACATTGCAGTTAGCATGGGGGTACATATCACATTCTCCAGGACCAAGCAGGAAGTCAGTCCTCACATATGGGTGTCATCGGCGCCGATGAAGCCCCAGCGGAGCATTTCCCCAGCTTTCTATGAAAGCCTTTGGGAATGCAGGCACGCATGCGCGGTTCCCTTCCCGCCTAAAGGTGCCATCTTACCTCAGTCTCTTTTTTTCCCTGAAGCCCACCGGACGTGTGTCCCGTTTTTCCCGGTTAAAAGTAGATTTTTCAGCGATTTTTTGCTCTTTTTCTTCCAGTTCAACGCCGGTTCCCCTCCCGCCGGGTTCGGTACACCGGTATCGAGCCCGCTTCCCCTTTTTCGGTTTTTGCCCTTCGTGGCTGGCGTTCGCGCCCTTTTTTCTCTTTTTCCCTGGAAGGCCGGTCTTTTGACCTCACGGGGACTCTTTTTTCCCCGATGGCTTCCAGTGGTTTTAAGAAGTGTGATCGGTGTAAGAAACTAATGTCTCTCACCGACACACACGACTGCTGCCTTCGGTGCCTCGGCCCCGACCACGATCCTAAGTTGTGTGGGGCCTGTGGAAAAATGTCTTCCAAGGCACTACGAAGTCGCCAGCAGCAAAAGGACAGGCTTTTCTCGGACTCAGCCTCTGGCCGGGCCCGCACCTCGTCTGAGGCCTCGACATCTCGGGATTCCGATCCCGAGCGCCGTTGAAGCTCCTCGGACAGAGGGTCCCCCGACCGGGAACGCAAGAGGAAGAAACGGCTCACGAGGGTGTCGTCGGAAGAGGTCCCTGGCTCCTCGAGGGCCAGGTCTAAGACCCCCGACCGTCGCCCCGGGCCTGTGGAACCGGAGAAGCCTGCTAAAGTTCCTCGTGTGGAGCCGGAGTCTGCTGGACACGTAAGCCCCGTAGTCCTCGTGTACTCTCCTCCCAGGGAGCCGACGTCGGGCCCGGCGCCGCCGGGGCCCGAGTCGGAGGCTGCTGCGTCTCCCAAGCTGAGTCTCAGGATGACAGCCTTGGAGAGCAGAATGTCTGCCTTCATGGAGCAGCAGCGGGCACTGATGGCCAGCCTGTCTGGCGCATCTGCCCCGACCACCGGGACATTGATGTCAAAGTCGACCCCGGAGACCGAGCCGATACTCGAGTCCATCGTGGCTCGGAGTCGACCTCGGTCGCGGTCCCCCTCGACCTCGGTCGCGGTCCCCCTCGACCTCCCGTTCGGGACCGAGGGCGTTGACACCAGTGCTTCCGGCATCGGGGCGGGTGCTCCAGGGCCCCGTGGGGTCAGACCCCGACTCTTCCTTGGATGAGTCGGCTTGGGAGATGGAGGACGAGGAGTCTCCTGACACCTTTAAAACTCGGTGTGTCCCTTCGGACTCACTGCAGTCTGAGACCCGGAGTAGGTCCCCTCCGGAGGACACCTGGTTCTCTGAGTTCATCCGGGATATGGCCACTGCCTTGGCTATTCCGGCGGATCCCGAGGAAGAGCCTCGAGCTGAAGAGCTCGAGGCGCTGCAGTATGACTCTCCTCCGAAGGAGGCCTTTACTGTCCCGGTTCCTCCGATGCTGGAATGGCTCCTCTTCCGTATGTGGGAGGTACTGGCCTCGGCGCCGGTTCTTAGCAAGCGAGTCGATTCGATCTATCGGCTCCGTAAGAGCCCTGGTTTTCAGAAAGCACAGCTACCACACCATTCCATGCTTGTGGAATCGGCCATGTATCGTCTGAAAAGTCAGAAGATGTACTCCGCGGTGCCTCCTGGCAGGGAGGCCCGAAACCTAGATGGCGTCGGTAGAAAGTGTTTTCAGGGCTCGATGCTTGCTTGCCGTGTCCAGTCTTACCAGCTGTACATGGGCATGTACTTGCGGGATCTGGCCAAGGAGTTGGCCGGATTCTCTGCTGGTCTTTCCGGGGAACCCCTGCAGAGATTTAAGTCCTTGTCCTCGGGGATTCGGGACTGCTTGAAGTTCATGTCCCGCGCCGCCTACAATGGCTTCGTGGCTTTGGCCCGAGTTGCGGCAGCCGGCATCGCGGCTCGACGCCAGGCATGGCTGCAGTCATCGGACCTCAAGCCATGGGTTCAGGACAAGTTGGTCGATGTCCCTTGCCGAGGTGAAAACCTGTTTGGCAAGCCCATGACCGAGAAGGCCGCTCAGCTCGAGACCGAGCACCTCACCCAGACAAGGCTGTCGAGGAAGACCTCTGCCCCTTCTCATAAAAAGAAGGGCTCGGGTAAAAAGACCTTTTACCTGAGGAAGGGCACTGCCTACAAACAGTACCCACAATATCAGGCTGCCCAAGCTGCCCCCCAGGGTCAGCAAGCCAAGGGCCAGGGTAATGGGCCCCGTAGGCAGAGGCCCCCAAGCCTCCGGCCCCTGCTACTACTCAGTAGGGTGGGGGCTTTTGACTCCTTGAGCATAACCTCTCCTCCACTGCTCTCCCAACCCTGCACAGGAGGTCGTCTCGCCCTCTTTGCCCACCAGTGGCCCCTTATCACCGGGGACAGTTGGGTGCTGGACATCATCCACAGGGGATATGCCCTCCATTTCCACCAACTGCCACCCCCATATTTTCCAGGGGAGCCTCCAAGGCCTCCTCTGCACACAGACCTTCTCCGTCAGGAGCTTCAGGGTCTGTTGGTGGACAGGGCGGTGGAGCCTGTGCCTCCCCACTTGCAAGGTCACGGATTCTACTCCAGGTATTTCCTGGTGCCCAAAAGGACCGGTGGCCTTCGTCCCATTCTGGAGCTCAGGAACCTCAACAAGTTCCTAGTGAAAGAAAAGTTCAAGATGCTTACTCTTGGAACCCTTCTGCCCTACCTCCAGCAGGGAGATTGGCTATGCTCCTTAGATCTAAAGGATGCGTACACTCACATCCTCATTCATCCAGACCACAGAAAGTACCTAAGGTTCATTGTGGGAGGAAACCATTATCAGTACAGAGGGCTGCCTTTCGGCCTCACCTCCGCCCCCAGAGTCTTTACAAAGTGCTTAGCAGTGGTGGCGGCCTACCTGAGAAATCAGGGCATCTTTGTCTTCTCCTATCTGGACGACTGGCTCATCAGGGGTCAGACAGGTCAGGAGGCCAATCAAGCCACCCTCAGGACCATTGCTCTTCTACAACGCCTGGGGTTTGTCATAAACTTCGCAAAGTCCACTTTGCTCCCTTCCCAGAACTTGGAGTTCATAGGGGCAAGGTTTGATTCTCTCCTGGCAAAGGCATTCTTGCCAGAAAACAGAGCCCGAAGGTGGATGGCCTTGGCAAGTCAGTTTCTTCCCTGGTCTCCTCCAGACTCTGCCTGCGGCTTCTAGGCCACATGACTTCGACAGTACAGGTGACCCCCAATGCCAGGCTCCATATGAGGCCTGCACAGTGGTGCCTTCGGACTCAGTGGTCACAGGCCACAGGCAGTCTCAGAGACAGGATAAGGGTGTCCAGACCATTTCTGCACTCCCTCAACTGGTGGCTACACCCACCCAATCTGCTGAAAGGGGTGCCCTTTCAGATTCCAGGTTACACAGTGATATTAACAGATGCCTCCCTGCAAGGCTGGGGAGTGCATTGTCTGGGCAAGTGCACCCAGGGCCTCTGGTCTCCCAGGGAAGCTGCACAGCAGATCAATCTCCTCAAACTCAGAGCTATTCGATTAGCACTCAAAGCTTTCACTCCTACCCTGGCTCAACAGTCTGTCCTGATTCAGACAGACAGCCAGGTTGCCATGTTTTATGTGAACAAACAGGGCGGAACTGGGTCCAGGATACTTTGTCGGGAAGCTCAGGACCTTTGTTCTTTTGCACTCAAGCACAATATGCTCCTCAGGGCTGTGTACCTTCCAGGCCAGGACAACTACCTGGCAGACAGGTTGAGCAGAATACTGCAGCCCCACGAGTGGCAGCTGCATTCTTCAGTGGTTCAGAAGATCTTCCGGAAATGGGGTCTCCCTTTGATGGATCTCTTTGCCAGCCCTATGAACAAGCAACTGCCAAAGTTCTGCTCCAGGCAACCACATCCTCTGTGGATAGCAGCGGATGCTTTTCTGATATCTTGGTCTCAGGGCCTCCTCTATGCGTTTCCTCCCACGCCCTTGGTGGCCCGAACCCTATTCAAGATTCTCCAGGACAAGGCCTTGGTCCTGCTGATAGCTCCCAGGTGGCCGAGACAGCCTTGGTTTCCTCTTCTGCTTCAACTGGCGGTAGATCCTCCACTGCCTCTGGGGTTGCAACCCGACCTTCTCACACAGGACCAGGGTTCCCTTCTGCACCCCAATCTCAAATTTCTCAATTTGATGGCCTGGAGGCTGCAAGGGTAGTTTTAGCTCCCTGGGGCCTACCTCAGGAAGTTGAGGAGGTTGTCCTAACCTCTAGGAAACAGTCTACTAGGAAAACCTATGCTCTCAAGGGGAAGAGGTTTTCTGTGTGGTGTCACCTACGTACAGAGGATCCTTTCTCCTGTACTGTGCCAGTAGTTCTTCAGTACTTACTGCACTTATCCAATCAGGGACTTAAGTCCAATTCTGTTCGGGTCCACCTCTCAGCTCTAGCAGCTCACCACTCATTGGTAGAGGGGCAATCTCTATCTGGTCACCCCTTGGTGTCCCGCTTTCTCAGGGGCTTGCTTTTACTCAAGCCTCCCATCCGTCCTCCTGCCCCTGAGTGGGAGCTGAATGTGGTCTTGCAGCAACTGACTCGCCCACCTTTTGAGCCGATGGCTACTTGTCCACTACGCTTCCTCTCCTGGAAGACACTCTTCCTGATAGCCCTTACCTCGGCTAGGCGAGTAAGTGAGCTTCAGGCCTGGTCTGTGATAGGCCTTACACCAGGATTTATAGGAACAGGGTAGTCCTCAGGACTCATCCCAAGTTCCTCCCTAAGGTTGTCTCCTCTTTCCACCTCAATCAGGAGGTGGTTCTTCCAACTTTCTTCCCTAGGCCTCATGCTAGCCAGGCTGAAGCAGTCCTGCATACCCTGGACTGTAGGAGGGCCTTATCCTTCTACCTTGACTGTACGCAGGGGCATAGAAGGGCTACTCAGCTCTTCGTCTCCTTTGACTCCAATAAGTTGGGGTTGGCTGTGTCCAAGCGTACCTTGTCCATCTGGGTGGCTGACTGTATCACCTGGGCTTACAAGGCGGCTGACCTTCCTTTGCAGGGTAGAGTCACGGCCTATCGTGTCAGGGCAATGGCTGCCTCAGTGGCTCATCTCCGCTCTGTGCCCTTGGTAGACATCTGCAGGGCTGCAACTTGGTCTTCCAGCCAGACCTTTGCGGCCCATTACTGCCTGGAGAGGGAGTCCCGTAGGGACAGTGCTTTTGGCCAGGCAGTACTCCGGAATCTCTTTGAGGTTTAGGCAACTCCTGCCCTCCTGCCCTCTGTTGGGCTACCGGTGGAGGTTGTGTCCTTGAAAAGCCTTTCTTTGCTGCTGAGACTAGAGGGAGTTCTCTTGTTCAGCCTGGGTTCCTCGGTAGCCCAGAGCTTGGGAGTCACCCATATGTGAGGACTGACTTCCTGCTTGGTCCTGGAGAAAGAGTAGTTACTCACCTGTAACAGGTGTTCTCCAGGAGCAGCAGGAATCAGTCCTCACAACCCTCCCTCCTCCCCTTGGAGTTGCAGTTGTACATAGTTTATTTTTCATTTTTGTGTGCTGTTCTTGGCTGTGTCATTTGACTGAGGTAAGATGGCACCTTTAGGCGGGAAGGGAACCACGCATGCGTGCCTGCATTCCCAAAGGCTTTCATAGAAAGCTGGGGAAATGCTCCGCTGGGGCTTCATCGGCGCCGATGACACCCATATGTGAGGACTGATTCCTGCTGCTCCTGGAGAACACCTATTACAGGTGAGTAACTACTCTCACTGTCAATATGCCAATTAGCACATGCGCACCTAGTGATACCTTTGTGGGTGGCTTTAGGTGCACCTGTGTAAACTGCACTACGCATTAGGGGGTGTTTCTGTGTGGTAAATGCCAGAAAGATGCTGATAACAACAGCTACCACAGAGGATTTGCATTTAACACATTATCTTTCATACTAAATGCATATTAATTTCAACACCTTAATGGGCTTTAGTAAAAGGGCCTCAGACATATACACACAGACGTGCATGCACAGAGAGGAACAGAGTTACTGTCTGTGCCATGTGTGTGTGTGTAGAAATATAACGTAATGACTATTAGATATATGTCTGTGTGAGTGCATGCTTATGCATGTGGCCTACTCTTCCTTGCTGCATTTTATTATTTCCAACCCAATAGATGTTGGAAGGAAATTATAAAAAGGGATTGAATGTTTGTGTGAGGACAAAATAAATCTCTTAAAATTAATGGAACAGGGCTACATTTTGTGTGGGGGAAAGCTGGTAAAAGACATGTCGGGTTTCATAGGTGTCGGAAAGGGGTAGGCCACATGCAGGGACTGTTCTACCATTAGGCAGAGTGAGAAGGTCGCCTCAGGCGGCAAAGTTTTGGGAGCAGCAGAAATGCCCACAAAACAGCCAAGCGATGGCTACCTCACTCTGTCGTTTCTTAAAATTTTTTAAAAAAGTAATTTAAAAAGATCTGCAACAGTTATGGCATCATCCTCCTCCCCCCCCCCCCCCCCACTGCCACTGCTGACTCAGACCAGCTGAGAAGCAGCAGCGGCGGGAGGCTGAGAATTCTTGCAAGAAAACCCAAACAAAAAACAAATCAAAAGCGCGGGGTCTTCCTGACTCCAGAGCGCATGGAAAGCCCTGCCGGTCCTGCTCGCTTCTAACGCAAGCTTACATCAGAAGCAGGCGGGACAGGCAGGATCTTCTACCCATGGTGGTCAGCAAATCCCCATGCTTCTGATTTGTAGTTGCCATGGCTGCTGCAGAAGTTAAGAGAGAGAGAGGAGGTAGCAGCGGCAGGGGGCGGGGAAGGATCCAGTTGCTAGATATCGCAGGAGAACATGGAGGGCATCTATCCTCCTCCTTTCCTCCCTTTCCAGCCCCTCTTCTCCCCTTAGAATCTATTCTATCCTTTAACTCATACCCATAAACCACAGGCCTCCCTCAAGGATCTGCTCTCTCAGCACTATTATTTAATATATATATTCAAACAGTTTGTCAAATCATAAACCAATTCATGATTGATTATGCCATCTATGCAGATGACATAATGCTGTTTATGCCTTTTAATATAACTTCACCCAACTTCGACCCTATAACATCCTGCTTCAAGGAAATTTTTACCTGGCTTAAGAACTTTGGCCTAAACATCAACTTAAAAAAAAATGAAGTCTTAATAATCACCAGGAATCAAGCCTATAATCCTCCTCAAAACATATCATTCGATGACATTGCCCTCGAAGTTAAAGAAGAGATTAAATACCTAGGTGTAACACTAGACAAACACTTTTCTTTCCAGATCCACATCAAAAACATAACTAAACAATAAGCAGCAAGATCAGACTCCTTCAACACATAAAACCTCTATTACAGCTCTCTGACTTTAGAACTATAATGCAAGCATTAATCACTCCACATATAGACTACTGTAATAGTCTACTGCATGGTCTTCCAAAAGTATCCCTTCACCCACTCATGGCACAACATACAGCCGCATGAATTACCCACAATTCTTGCTGAAGTGATCACATAACACCAATCCTATATGACTTGCATTGGCTACCGATCCAAAGCCGGATCAAATATAAGATTTTGATGATTGCATTTAAGATCGTTAGGAAAATAGCTTCCCCAACTCTCTCCCACCTGATCAAAGTTGTATCTAATGACCAGCAAAGAAGAAATCAAATGATCAACTCCCTCCTTATTCCTTCAGAATTCCGTAATACTAAACAATGCACTAGCCATAGAGCATTTGAATACATATCCCCAACACTCTGGAACTCATTGCCAACTAGCCTTCAGAATATTACAGACCTATCCTCATTCCGTTCCCACCTCAAAACGTACCTCTTCATAGAATATTTTGGTCACAATGTAACCTCAACTGTTACCGATCCTACTCAATAACCACTTCTCTTATTCACTAAGCTAACCAACCTTTTAACAGAGTTTCCGCCCCCTCTCCCATACCCCTAAACCTACCCCTAGGTTTAATGACGTTACTCATCATTAAATTTATAAATAAGTTATTTTGACAGGATTATGTAAACTTGTAGTTAACTGTTTCAGCACCAGTTATATTGTTAATATGTTTAATGTATCTGTTGTTCATTTGTAAACCGCTATGATTACCTGAAATAGTGGTATAAAAAAACACACAAATAAATAAATAAATATTCTGCCAGTGACTACAATTGCAAAAAAAAAAAAAGAACAAATAAAGCATAGCTGCGATGATCATGGGGCCTCCCAGCTTAAGCAATCTTGAAACCTCTTCTATGTCCGGCCAGTATTTTAAGATTGCTTAGGTTGGGAGGCTCTGTAGTAGTTGCAGTTATGCTTTATTGGTCCTTTTTTTGTTTTGTTTTGTAATTGTAGTCACTGCCGCAGGCAGAATAAGTTTTGAGGGGAGAAGAGGGGCTAGCAAGGAAGGAAATGGGGAGGGGGATTTTGGATGGGGGCTGGGGGTGGACAGAGAAAGAAGGGGGATACAGGGGAGTGAAAGGTATGCTGGAGCTATGGCTGGAAGAAGAGGGTAGATGCTAAGAAGTGGGGATGCTACAAGAGGTCTGGCTGCCAACCCAGGTGCTAGTGCTAATGTAGGAGCTGAGGCTGGGACTGGAACTTGGGGCCAACATGGAGGCTGGAAGCTAACATAGGAGCTGTGAGTAAGGGGCTGAGGCTTAATCAGAGGTTGGGAGAAAGGGGGTGGAGGCTGGGGGCTAATGCAGAGACTGGGACAAGGGGACTGAGAGTTGACATGGGGGTTAGAGATGAGAGAAGAGAGTGGCAATAGGAGAAGGAGTCTGATGATAGGACTGGGAAAATGGAGCCAGGGGATAAGTCAGCTGTTGGGACTGTGGTCTAACGCAAGGGCTGGGGGCTGAAGAGGGGGCTCGAAATGGCAGAAGTGGAATGCTGTGGGAGAGAGCATATACTGTAAGGGAGGGAGAAACAAGGGCATATGCAGGAAAAGAGATGGATGGAGGGGCAGAGGAATTGATGCTGATGTTAAGATGGAGGGAAGGGAAGGGTAAATGAATATTATAGGATGAGGTATGCGGATGTATACACTGGGGAGGGGAGAAGGAAGTATGGGAGAAGAGGCAGAAGAATGGATGCTGGGGATGAGTGAGGCAGGGCAGTGAATGCTGGGAAAAAGTGAAAAGGCACAGAGCTATGAAGAGGGTGAGAAAGAAAGGACAGGAACAGGTCTTTGAAGGAGGTGAGAGAAAGTGAGAAAAGGAGAGCTAAAAAAGGGAATGGGAGGCTAAATAAGGGACTAAAACATAACAAAGGGACAGGAAGCATAGGTACCAGCACTGTGGGTGCTGAGCACCCCCAGTATTGAGCAAGTTCCTTCATTAGGTACAGGGAGGGATAATTTGCGTTGCGTTTAGTACCTCTGATCGTTTTTGAGAAGTTGGCACCCATGACTGGAGGTGAAGAGGGGATGAATGACATAGAAGGAGCTGGGGGTGATGAAGTAACATAGTAACATAGTAAGTGATGGCAGATAAAGACCAGCATGGCCCATCTAGTCTGCCCAGCAAGATGGCAAGAGTAGGTGCACCTGTCGCTCTGTGCAGGCCACCCCTCCCCATGTTTTTGTTTAGGGGTGAACCCACCACTCCATGTAGGACACCCCTATTTGTTGAGACGTTAGATGGTTCAGAAGTCAGATGGTACCATTTACTTTGTTTTTATCCTGTTGCTGTAGAGGGATCCACTGTGTTTGTCCCATGCCGTTTTGAATTCCGTCACTGTGTTTGCCCCCACCACTTCCATCGGGAGGGCATTCCAAGCATCCACCACCCTTTCAGTGAAGAAATATTTTCTGACATTGCCTTTCAATTTACCACCTTGCAGCTTCATGTTATGCCCTCTAGTTTTACAGCTTCCCCGTCTTTGGAAGAGGTTTGTTTGTTCATCATTTCTCTTTAAGTATTTAAATGTCTGAATCATATCTCCCCTGTCCCTCCTCTGCTCCAAAGTGTACATATTTAGGTCTTCAAGTCTCTTCTCAGAAGGCTTCTGATGCAGGCTCCAAATCATTTTGGTCGCCTTTCTCTGAACAGTTTCCAGTCTTTTTACATCTTTTGCAAGATATGGTCTCCAGAACTGAACACAGTATTCCAAGTGAGGCCTCACCAGTGACTTGTACAGTGGCATAAGTACCTCTTCCTTTCTGCTGGTAATCCCTCTTTGTATGCAGCCCAACATCCTCCTGGCTTTTGCCACCGCTTTGTCGCACTGTTTTGCCACCTTGAGTTCATCAGAGATAATCACACCAAGTTCTTTCTCCTGAACCGTGCATACCAACCTCTCGCCCCCTATGGCATACATTTCCCTTGGACTTCTGCTACCCAAGTTCATGACACTGCACTCTTTCACATTAAATCGTAGTTGCCAAGCATTAGACCAGTCTTTCAGCTTTTGTAGATCTTTCCTCATGTTAACCACTCCCTCGGGGGAGTCCACTCTGTTGCAAATTTTTGTGTCATCTGCAAAAAGACAGACTTTTCCATTCAGTCCTTCAGCAATATCACTCACAAATATATTGAACAGTGCTGGGCCCAGGACCGAACCCTGGGGCATCCCGCTAATCACCTTTCTCTCATCCGAGTGAGCTCCATGTACCATCACCTTCTGTTGTCTGTCAGTCAACCAATTTCTAATCCAGTTTACCATCTTGGGACCCATCCCCAAGCTACTGAGTTTATTGACAAGCCTCCTATGAGGAACAGTATCAAAGGCTTTGCTGAAATCCAGGTAGATGACATTCATTGCATGCCCCTGATCTAGTTCCTTGGTCACCCAAAGAACTCAATCAGATTTGTTTGGCAAGACCATCCTTCGGTAAAACCATGTTGCCTCGGATCTTGCAACCTGTTGGTTTTGTGAAAGTTCACTATTCGCTCTTTCAGGAGTGCTTCCATTACTTTTCCCGCCACGGAGGTAAGGCTCACGGGCCTGTAGTTTGACACTTCTTCCTTGTCACCACTTTTGTGTAAAGGTACGACATCAGCCATTCTCCAGTCCTGAGGAACCTCTCCTGTTTCCAAGGATCTGTTGAAAACATCCTTTAACGGTCCTGCAAGAACCTCTCTGAGCTCTTTCAGTATCCTGGGATGTATCCCATCCGGTCCCATGGCTTTGTCCACTTTCAGTTTAGCAAGTTGTTCTAACACCTTATCTTCTGTGAATGGTGTGGTATCTTCTTCATTCCCATTTTTATATTTGGGAGTCACAGCTGGTCCATCTCCAGGATCTTCTTTAGTAAAAACAGAGCAGAAGTATTTGTTTGGCAATTCCGCTTTTTCAGTGTCACTTTCCACAAGTCCTTTCCCAGCACTTCTGAGTCCTGCAATTCCACCTCTGATCTTCTTCCTTTCCCGAATATACCTGAAGAAAGTTTAGTCGCCACCCTTAACATCTTTAGCCATCTTTTCCTCTGCCTTTGATTTTGCTATCCTTATTTCTCTTTTAGACTCTTTGAGCTTGATCCTGTATTCATGTCTGTGTTCTTCTGTTTGCAAGCTTTTGAATTTTGCAAAAGCTGTGTTTTTTGCCTTTATTTGAGCAGCCACCTCTTTGGAAAACCAAATAGCTTTCCTTCTCCTCTTGTTTTTATTTACTTTTCTTACATATTTATCCATCTGTTGCCCCTTTTGTTGCCACCTTTAGTTTAGCCCATTGCAATTCCACTTCCCTTATCTCCTTCCACCCCGGCATCGCCTCCTTTAAGTACTCGGCCATTTTATTGAAGTCAGTGTTTTTGAAGTTTAGGACTTTGAGCTTGCTATGATTGGCCTGTACCATGGCTTTTATCTCAAACCACACCGT
The DNA here is from genome assembly GCA_033557465.1 of Ichthyophis bannanicus. Lineage (NCBI taxonomy): Eukaryota > Metazoa > Chordata > Amphibia > Gymnophiona > Ichthyophiidae > Ichthyophis > Ichthyophis bannanicus. Next base: position 650,792,616 of record CM066032.1, read on the forward strand.
GTGATGGTCGCTGTTGCTCACAGGGGCACTCACGCAGACATTCGACACGCTATCACCGTTAGTGAGTACTACATTCAGCGTTGAGCTTTCCCTGGTCGGTTCCATCACCATTTGTCTAAGTCAGGGGTCACCAACCTGCGGCCCGAGGACAGACTTAAGGATCTTAATATGTACACCTTAGAGGAAAGGCGGGATAGAGGTGATATGATTGAGATGTTTAAATACCTCCGTGGCATAAATGTTCAGGGAGAGAGCCTCTTTCAATTGAAAGCAAGTTCTGCTACGAGGGGACATGGGATGAGGGTGAAGGGAGATAGATTCAGGAGTGATATGCGGAAATATTTCTTTACGGAAAGAGTAGTGGATCCGTGGAATAGTCTCCCAGTGGAGGTGGTAGAGATGAGGACAGTAACTGAATTCAAGAAAGCATGGGACCAACACAGAGGATCTCTAAAGGCAAAAAGTGGACTGTTGTAGTTGTTATGGAAGGACAGACTAGATAGGCCATGTGGTCTTTTTCTGTCGTCATATTTCTATGTTTCTATGTTTCTAATAACAATACTTGGGTACTGGTCCATTCAGATTTCTTCCTCCCTTCTTTTTTCCAGGTGAAAGACACACAGAGACAATGCAGATACACACACTAGTTGGAACAAATTCCATAAGCCATGCTCTTCATGCTTTCTCCACTTGTTAACATTTGAATTTCTACATGAATATTTTGTGGTAACTGGGCAAATAGGGATACTACAGTTTTGTTTTGGGGGAAAACTGCTTGGGCACAGGGAAGCACTTGGAATGCAGTACTTAGGAACATTCCATGAAGTCGAACTGTTTTTCATAAGCCAGTTAAGGCCATAAACATACATTCAAATGCCTTCCAAGCTTCTGTTACCCCCCCCCCCCCCCACTCTCAAACTTATGTTCCAACAAGTGGAAAAGGCATGCTGAAAACTATTACTGAAGTCATGCATCTGCATGCTTTTCATGCTTGTTTTTTCTCTTGCCCATTAGAATTCAGCAGTTATTTACTGTCTCTCAGTGTAAGGCAATAGAGAGATTTTGTGAGGGTTTGTTCTTTGAAAATACTGACCTGCTAGTTCAACTTTGTCTGAAAAATACCCATTCCATATCGTCCTGCTAGACCAGTCTAGACAAGAGGGTTGTGCTCCTTTACCAGAAGATTGATGGAGACAAAGCACCAATGAAAAGCTCAGGTTTCAATGACACCACTCCCATGTCTCTATTCATCTCAGCCACCAGAAGTCCCTTCAGTATTTCTTTGTCTCCAGCAGATGGTGGATGGATTTTCTCCCCTCTGAAGAAAATCTGAAGAATTGAGAGGAAAAGATTGATAAAAAAGGCTTATGACAGACTATTTTAAGGGTGACTCTTATTTGAGCGTGACGTGGGAGGCTCCACTAGACTGTGGTCTTTTCAGTAGCCATAGAAGGAGAGAAAATTGGTTCAGCTCCATGCTCTTACCCTGAATAAGAGCCTGTTGAGCAGCCAGAAAATTAAAAGGATCTGGAAGAATTTAGCAGCCTCACACAATCTCAGCGCCCTCTCCGCCCTCCTCTGTCCCCCTTGCTCTCTCCTGAAGATTGCAGAAAGCTTTCGGAGGAATCTGCCTGCCAGCCACTTTAAAGGCAGCATTGCCAAGCCAGAGAAACTGTTTCAGGGAAGCAGAGCTGAGCCTGGCATAGATCCTCTGCCTGGGGCTCTCGGGGTAAGTACCAAGACTTGACTTCATCATTGTCCTTGTTGAGGGCTCTCAATTCTGTCTGTGTGGGATGCAATTCAGGGTGGACTACTGGTGACCATTGGCACTGTATGGGGATTTCCCTCTGTTTTCAGCATGCATTAATAGTGTTTTTAATATTGTGCGCCTTGTGCACGAGCAGCTACCCTAGCATCTGTAATATGTGTTGCAATAAAAGCGCAGTTTGTGTGCCTTTCAGACTACCTTAGCACCCACTGTTATGATACTTGCCTTAACTTTCTATGTCTTCTTCCAGGAAGCATTTTTTGGCCTGTGGCAAGCGAGGTGCCTCAGCTTTGGCTTCTGGACTCTGTCCTTCTTGCATGGCTTCTTCTGAGTCATCCCTAGAAGACCTACTCCCCCTCTTTCAGCCTCTGGAGTCCAGATTGTCCTTCCCAGGATTCTTTTCCTTTTATAGCAGGGCCTGGTCATTCTGACATGGAAATTCAGACCCTGCATCCTCTGATTTCTCGCAGTGGCAGTCTCGTGAAAGGCAAGTTGAGAGTTGAAGCCCTGTTCGATTGATGACTAAGTGTCTCCAGCAAAGGGCGCTCCTTAGAGATGGGGTTTAGCTGGTATATGTCTGAGATTTGGATTGTGACTTGGATTGAGATGCTTGATGTGGATGAAGACATACTCTTACCTTCAGAGGCTTGTGAGAAGGCTAATGTTATCTGCTTGTTCCGGGAGTAAATGCTGGAAGTGTTGATCCCAGGATCTAACCTAACCTAATCTAATACATGCTTATATACTGCTACGCTCCCAGACCCAGTGGTTCAGTGCGGTTAACAAAAAAAAAAATTCACGAGAAACACAAATTACAACCTGAAATAAACAAGAGCGAATTTTGCTTAGTGTAAGATTGAAATGAGTTAATTATTAAACAACCAATATTTTAAACTTTTACGAAAATGTAAGAAGGACAAGGTAGATTTAATCTCTTTTGACAACTGTGGCCATAACTCTGTTACCAAATATGGAATTGTCTGTTTGAGTCCAGATTTTAATCTAATACCTTTACATGAAGGAAACAAGATAACAGTAGAAGACTGTAAGTGTTTGGATTTAGATGATAGATTTGGGATCAAAAGTGAGGAGAATTGTTTGGGTACATAGTCATTAAAATGTTTATAGAGAATTGTGTAGATTTTAATTTAACCCGATTCAGGACCCTGAGCCAATGTAGTTCATAAAGCAATGAAGTCACTGGGGTCTATCAGGATACACTCTATATGTCGTACCGCAGTACTTTGGCAAAGTACAGGCATTTCTTCTGTCTTTGCAAACAGCTCAAAAACAAAAGGTTTCCATAGTCCAAATAAGCAAGAATAGTACTTTGAACTAAGAGCCGAAAGTGATCTACAGAGAACACTCGAACCACTCTGCCTTCAGCTTGGTGAATGCTCCAGACACAGAGAAGGAACCGAAAAGGCATCCACTCCTGCAAGGGGTGTGGAAATCCACTGCTGTCTCCCATTCCCAGGAATGTTCAGGGCCCTGTTCCAATTGCAGTTGGATTCTCCCAACTTCCTGTCTAAGGGGCACTTGTGGTTTGATATTTCCAAGGTGGATGCGCAGGTCACGGTGGTTACCAGATAGACCACCATTCCTGTGGAAGGTGGATTGGCCTTGAAAGATACTCTGGACTGAAAGGTGGATTTGTGTTGAAGAACCAGTTCGCTGCGGCAGCTGCTATTCTTTAGTTGGTGGTATGTGCAGACCTAACATTTTTGGCCCTGTCTCAGTGGATTCAGTCTCTTCTACCGGATGATTCTACCCCTCTTTTGTAGTCAGCTACGGTCTTCCTTTCTGATGACATGTATGACCTGGTACATCTAGCAACCAGGGATTGTACCCTGTTGATGGTGACATGGCATTGGCTTGGCTTTGTCATGGGGCAGCAGACTCCTCTTCCAAAGCCCGGTTGCCCATTTGGCCTTATAGAAGTGCTTCTGTTGGGTCTGATTGGGAGAAGCAGGAAAAGGAACTGAGTGAGACAAAGTCTTCTGTCTTCTAGAAGACAGGTCCAAGGGGCCTTTGCAACAAGCAGGAGCTCCTTTTCCATCAACCTCTGCCTGCTCCTCACGGGTGTGCTGGTCAAACTCCCTGGGATCTTGGGAATTCCATTGATACAAACCTGGAGAGCCCTTCTTACCCTTATGGACTTTGGGCTTATTTTCATTCCTTTTGTGGAGAGCGTGGGCCCAGGGACTCTGTCCCCTCCAGAGAAGGCCCCTCCCAGGTTGTGCACTGAAGGTTTGGGGACCATTCCCTGGTTACTCTGGTTGGAGACAGGCTTTGCCTTTTCTTTCAGGAATGGGTCCAGGTTACCAAGGATTGCTGGGTGCTAGACACCTTTCATTCATCTATTTCCTGGAATACAAAGAGCTGATTCTGGATGCTTTCATTATCTTCCTTTGTGGGTCTGTGATCAAAAGTGCCGCTGTGCGGACCACCTTGGACAATTTGCTATGCCTAAAGGCAGTGGTGCCCATCCCCCCTGGATGAGCAGGGTAAGGTCAGATACACCATCTATTTTGAATTATCGAAAAAAAAAGAGATGTTTCTTTCCAGCCCTTTCTGGACCTCAAGGGGGTCAACAAGCACTTGTGCATCCTGTGTTTCTGGATGAAAACCTTGCGCTCCTTCCACTGAGGGTAATTCTTGGCTTCTCTGGATCTGACTGAGGTGTATTTTCTTATCCAAATTTGGGTGGATCAGCAAATGTATCTGCGTTTTGCCATGCTTGGCTCTTACTATCAATTCGCCATCTTCTCTTTCGGGATATCCACTGCCAAAAGGACATTCTCCAAGGTTATGGTGGTGGCAGCTGTGGGGACGAGGGATCTGGACGACTTGCTCTTCTGGACCCATTCCCTTTCAGAGGCATTTCGGGTGATGTCCCAAGTGGTGTTTTTTTTGGAAAGCCTCAGCTGGGTAATCAATCATAGAGAGAACCAGCTGTTTCCTTCTCAGTCCCTGGAGTTCCTGGGAGCATTTTTCGACACTTGAGTGGGCAGAGTTTTTTTCGTATCACAGGAGAAAGAAAGGATTGCCTGGCACTGTTCTGTGTGCACAGGCTCCCAGAGTCTGAGATTATCTTCAGCTCCTCAGATTGATGGTGGCGACTATAGAGATGGTTTCATGGGTACATGCTCACATGCGGCCTCTCCAGCAGTCCTTCTTGACTCAATGGTCCCCAGATTCTCAGGAGTCTGAGCACAGGCTCCCACTCCTGATGATGGTGAAGACCAGCCTGCAGTGGTTGCAGCAGCCCTATCTTCTGAGGAAGGGTGTGCCACTGGACGATTTCTCCTGGATCCTGCTGATGACGAATGCCAGTCTCTCGTGCTGGGGAGTCCATTGCCAAGACCATACGGCCCAGAGTCATTGGACCCACAGGGAAGTGGTATGGCTCATCAACCACCTGGAGGTGAGGGCCATCAGTTTGGCTCTTCTGTCTTTCCGGCCCCTGGTCAAGGGCCGGGCTGTTCGAATATTTTAAGACAGTGCCACAGCGATGGCTTATGTCAGTAGGCAGGGTGGCATGAGGAGTGCCGGAGTAGCTCTGGAGATGGCTCTCCTGTTTGTATGGGTGGAGAAGAGCTTCCTAGCCTTGTCAGCTCAGCACATTGCCAGGGTAGACAGTGTGGAAGTAGACTTCCTCAGCCGTCACTTTCTGGGCCCTGGAGAGTGGGAGTTGAGTCAGGAGGTGTTTCAGTTGCTTCTGCACTGCTGGGTCACCCTGAAATGGATCTGATGGCAACTCACTTAATTGCCAAAGTTTGCCACTTCTTAGGTTGCCACACGGAAGCAGGTCCGAGGGCATTGATGCCCTGAACCAGCCTCAGCCAAGTGAGCACCTGCTGTATGTGATATCTCCAAAGCTCCTGGTGGGGCATGTGATTCAGTGTATAGAATGCCACATGGGCAGGATTGTTCTTGTGGTGCTGGACTGGCCAAGGAGAGCATGGTTCAGAGACCTGATTGCGGCTCCTCCAGGCACCTCCATTTGCCTCCGTCTTGGGGCCTATTGCGGCAGGGACCAATCGTCCTAGAGGATCCGGTTCTCTTTTCACATACGGCTTGGTTTTGGAAGGAGACGGCTAGCACGTGAGAGCTACTTTCCAGCGGTGGTCTTCGTTCTGCTCGGAGCCCGGAGGAGGTCTGAAATATATTAAACCATAACCTTAAAATGATGAGTACTGTATAGTATAAAAATAAATAAAACACATTGGAAGTTAAAACAGATTAGTAGATAATTTTTTTTTTTTTAAAAAAGAAGTGGGGAGTTTTCGCATTATTTTTAGGTTTTTTTCATAGGTACCTTCAGTTTTATGCGTTAAGACCACATCTCATTTGGGGTGATACGATAGGTTACCCTTATGAGATTTTATTGTAAGCATTGAAGGGAGTGCTCTTGTTTAGTTCAGCTTTTTTCTGTTCCCAATCATTATTCTTTACATACACATCGGGGCATCTTGTGCCCCCTCTTCCCCTCCCCCCTTTTTTAGAAATATTTATTTTCTAATCTGTTTTTTCTCCCCATGTGTTTTTTTTTAAATTTTTATATTATACAGTACTGATCATTTTAAGGTTTTGCTTTAATATTTTTTAGGTACTCTTATTTTGTTGCAGCAGTTTCTAGTCTTAATTTTACTTGTTCTGAATTATCCCCCACACACAGTTTTCAAACATGGTTGTTGCTCTTCCAAGGTCGCTATGATGATCAGATGCTTGATTTTTGGAGGGAACATACAGTTTTTAAATGGCCGTTTATCTCCAGGCTCTTTCAATTGCTGTACTTTTACCCTACAACCAACTACTTGATGCGCTGCATACTGGTATGGATTGGTTAATTTTATATTCCTGCTTTTATTTAGATGTCCACATATCTGTTTTTTCAACTTTACTTTAACTCGCATACTCCCCACACTATTTTATGCTGTTATATGTGAGCCCCTAATGTTACCTAGCACCACACCATGCATTGATCCTCTTTTTTTTTTTTTTTTTAAACTTTTATTTTCATTTTACAACAAGCAAAAAGAAACAACACACCAAAGGAAACAAATACAAACATACAATAAGGAAAAGCAACCCCAATTACCCCCCACCCCTATGCTTCTTCTCTAAGCTGATAAGTATCATCATATAAGCGCTTACAAACAACAGTAATTGTACATCAAAACAAACAGAAATAGTATCTGCGATACAGAATGATCATGTGACAGAGATTTACACAGATTTAAACAGTCAGATGAGAGCATTGAGCAGTTTGAACATAGTCGTTGAGCATCTTCCATTTAGACAAGTGGTGGGGGGTCTGAGCGGAAGAAGCTAACATACGAGGTATTTGCTCATATTTACTGTAGAGACAGACATGATTCCACCATTCATTGGGGCTCAGATGGGAGCTATTTTTCCAGTATTTCGTAATAAGGGAAATAGCTATGCCCAGCATAAAGTCTAAGAGGAAGTAAGCCGATTTGGGAAGAGAGGGGATCCCCGCAGCTGAGCGGAGTCCCACTATCTTCCAAGAGAGGGGCTCTTGAAAGTGCAAAATAGATTGAATACGACCCCAGACCCGACTCCAGTAATACTGTAATGCGGGGCATTCATACATAACATGAGTGAGGGAACCAATGGCCGCATGGCATGTCCAGCATCTATTGCTCTGGGTGGCGTTCCATTTGGCTAACCTGTCAGGAGTATAGAAACATCGGTGGGCTAGAAAGAAAAGTGTCTGAGTGAGTGAGGCGGATCGAGAGACCCGTGTCACCTTGCTCCAGACTAGGCTCCATTGCTCCGGGGTCAAAGTTACATGCATTTCCCGCTCCCAGGATTTCTGTGCTATAGGAGTGCCTCTATTTACAGTATTACATAAAGTTTTGTAAAAGTTAGATGCTACACCCGATAAGCTCCCAATAGATCGGATAATCTCCGACAATCCTTGGGTATGGGGTTCCGATGGCGGGAGCACCTTAGCACTCCGAAGACAATGCTGAAGTTGCACCAACTGAAAGTAGTGCTTCGCTGGGAGACCAAATTCAATTTGTAATTCGCTAAAAGTCTTCCAGCGACCATCAGAGAACAGCTGGTTAGGGATCCAAATGCCCCTAGTGTACCAGGGGCTCCACGCCATCGGTTTATTTTGTATTTGAAATCGAGCATTGTGCCAAAGCGGGAGTCTATCTAGCGGACAAAGTCGGGAGTCTAGAGATTGCTCAAGGGTATTAAAGGCACCTAAAGTGTCTAAGAGCATTGGTGGATAGTGGGAGTCTGATGGGAGAGTCATACCAGGGAGATAAGTAAGAGGGATTGGTTTGCAAAGGTCCTCCTCTATATCTAGCCACACTGGTCTACTCGGTGTTAGGTCTTCCAGCCAACGAGCGCCTTGTTTGAGGAGAAAAGAGTGGTGGTATTTCAGGAAATCAGGGAATCTGACACCACCGTTTTCTTTATCTGCTTGTAACTTATGTTTCGCTATCCTAGGTGTCTTGTTTTGCCATAAGTATCTAGTCAGAAGACCCTCTAAATCTTTATATGTACGTCGAGGTAGGAGACATGGCAACATTTCTAAAATGTAGTTCACTTTGGGAACAATCATCATTTTAATGGTTTCTAGGCGGCCCCATCAAGTAAGTGTTAAAGGAGTCCAGCGTTGAGTAAGCGCCCGGACCTTAGAGGTTAAGTCTTTAGCATTAAAGGTGATGGTGTCTTCTTTTTTTTTTGAAACTTTTATTTTCATTTTGCAACAAACAAAAGAAACAACACACCAAAAGAGACAAAACAAGTATACAATAAGGAAAAGTAAACCCAGTACCCCCCACCCCGGTGCTTCTTCTCTACCCGTTTGTATCAGCATGTGAGCGCTTCCAATTAACAGTGATTATACATCAAACGATCAAAAAAGTATCCACAATACAGCATGATCATGAGACAGAGATATATACAAAGTTAGACAGTCAGATGAGAGCATTTAGCAAAATGTACATATTCATTGAACATCTTCCATGAAGACCAATAAGAAGGAATCTGAACGGAGGAAGCGCACAGACGAAGTATTTGTTCATATTTACTGTAGAGACAGGCATGATTCCACCATTCATTGAGGCTCAGATGGGAACTAATTTCCCAGTATTACTTAATGAGGGAAACAGCAATGCCAAGCATAAAGTTCAAAAGGAGATAAGCCATTTCTTGGGAGAGGGGGGATCCCCGCAACTGGGCGAAGTCCCACTATCTTCCAAGAAAGGGACTCCTGAGAGTGCAATATAGACTAAATACGACCCCAGACCCGACGCCAGTTATACTGTAGTGCGGGATATTCATGCATAACATGAAATGAAGTAATAAACCAATGGCCACAGGACGTGTCCAGCAACCATTACCCTGAGTAGTGTTCCATTTGTCTAAACTGTGAGGAGTGTAAAAAACACCGGTGGGCTAGAAAGAAGAGGGTCTGAGTGAGTGAGGCGGGTCGGAAACCCGTGTCCCTCTGCTCCAGATAAGGCTCCATTGCTCCGAGGTTAAAGTCACATGCAATTCTCTCTCCCATACTTTCTGCGCTATAGAGGTATCTCTAGTGATAGCATTACATAAGGTTTAGTAAAATTGGATGCTACACCCGGTAAACTACCGAGAGATCGGAAGTTTCCAATCAACCCTATGCAGAGAGTGCCGATGGCGGGAGTACTCTAGCGCTCCGAATGCAATGCTGAAGTTACACTGACCAGAGTCGGGAGTCGAAAGGTTGCATAGGAGTATTAAAGGCACCTAAAGTGTCGAAAAACATTGGTGGATAGTGGGAGTCTAATGGGAGAGTCATACCAGGGAGCAAGGTAAGAGGAATCGGTGAGCAAAGGCCCGCTACTATATCTAGCCACACAGGTCTGCTCGGTACTGGAGCCTCCAACCAACAAGCACCTTGTTTGAAAAGAAAAGATTGAGGGAACACTTGAGTAAAATCGCCACCAAGTATTAATGGAGCATTGGCGGAGGCCGAGGCCAACTGCGCAAGACTTGCATAGTGAGCAGGGTTGTCCACATTCTGGACATAGTGCAAATACACGTGAATTCACTATCTCCAACCTCAAGGTGTACACGGGCCCATCTACCCTCCATGTCAGCGCTAATATCAGGTACAGTAGCGTGCAAAGACTTCTTAACCAGAATGACTATCCCGTACCATTTGGAAACGGTGGGAGAATAGGCAGCTACCATGTGAGGCCTAGCATTGAGTTTCAGTGTTTCAGCAGAGTGTAATGCGTTTCCTAAAGAAACACCTAATCAACGTGCTCGTGGCTAAGATAGCTAAGGATTTTCTTTCTGCTGAGTGGACCAGCAATGCCTTGTACAATGAATAATAAGATTTTACATGAGGCCATTCAGAGAAGTTAAAATTCTGAGCATGATAGCACACATAATTTCACTGTGTCCCTCAAACTGACTGTATCTGGCTGTACACATGACATAGGAAAAATAAGCTAATATAATACAATGAAGCGCCCCACATTAACAAAGAAAACCGCAGTACGGTAGAGGAGAAGCAAAACCCCAAAATTACTGGCGACCATGTGTCTGCGGGGAGAAACCCCAGAGAAGGCCGAAATTGAAAAAACATATAACCTGTAGGACTGTGCGTGCTCCGAATCCGACCGAGGCACACATCATGAAGGGATAGGAGACCAAAGACAAAAGTCATACAGAGAAAGAAAGAAAGTCCAGGCTATTTCTGTGCTGGGCTATGACCGCCGCATCGGGCCCTTCAAAATGGCGGACAGAGCCGGCAGATAAGAGTCCAAGATTTGGGATTAGCGCATCTGTTCTGCTTCTTTGGAGTCCAAAAATGTTGATAATAGATCAGGATCCTCGAACGTCCTGGTCTGGTTGTGGAGAGTCACTCGGAGCTTCGCTGGATACAACAGGCCAAAGCGAGCCTGTAGCTGTTGAAGTCGAGGGCGAAGAGCAAGGAGTTTCTTCCGACGGTCAACGGTAGGCTTTGCCAAATCAGGAAAGAAGGAGACCTTACGACCTTCATATTCCAAATGATGATTCGCTCGGGCAGCATGTAAAATTTGTTCCACTTGTTGATATCGTAGCAAGCCAAAGATAATAGGCCGGGGGGTCGTGCGGTTGAGCGCCATGCGGGCAGGAACACGGTGTGCTCGATCGATTTCCAGTTCTCTGTGAAAAGTGATCTTCAGCAAGGAGGGAAGAGTTTTGAGCAAGAATTCTCTTATATCTCCTGCTTCCACCCCCTCCGGCATTCCGAGGAGCCTCACATTGTTGCGACGGGCGCGATTATTGCTATCTTCCAACTCCTTTTGAAGATTCTGTATCTGGCGCTCAGCCTCGTCCAGTTTGCCCAAGCGCACCTCGTGCGAGTCGAGGACCCCCGCCATATTGTCCTGCCGTAATGAAAGACCTTCAAGTCGGTCTTGGAGCACTCCAAAGTCTTCTCGCATGGCTCGAAGCGCTTCTCCATTAGACTGCACCAATTCCTTCACGCCACGTATTTCCTCCAAAATCTCCAGGTGCATTGCGGGGTTTTCACGAAATGGAACCATCTTCTGCGGGGAGGACACCTCCGTTTTGGAGCGTTTTCCGTGAGAAGAAGAAGGAGACCCGAAGTCCAAGCGCGCTGGTTTGTGGGCCGCCATCCCCCCCGAGGTGCCCCGGTCAGCTCGGAGCGAAATAGTAAATTTATATAGGTATTAAGTCAGGATTCTGAGTAGGCCTCTCGGGAGCTTCAACGCAAAGCGTCCTACCCGCTGGACATCAGGCTCCGCCCCCCGGTGATGGTGTCTTCTAAAGGAGAGCAGTAGTGCACCCCAAGGTATTTGACCATGCGAGGTTGCCATAAAAAGGGAAAGGATTGCATATCTGCCTGATGGATCAAAGGATTTAGTGGAAATGCAACCGATTTGGTCCAATTTATCTTATAGCCCGAGAGTTGTGAATATTTACCAATTTGTTCTAAGACAGCCGGCACTGAATCTAGGGAGACAAAGAGCATCAGGTCATCAGCATATGCTGAAATTTTGATTTCCCTATGAGAGAAAGGGACTCCGTGAATATCCTGGGATTGCCGGATTAGTAAAGCTAAGGGTTCGAGTGCGAGATCGAAAAGAAGTGGAGACAGTGGGCATCCCTGGCGAGTACCGCGTTGCAGGGGAAATGGCTGAGACTTTAAAGCATTAGCACAGATACTAGCTGTAGGCTGTGCATACATGGTTTGGAGACAACGGAGAAAGCCTTCTCCGAATCCGTACCAGCGAAGAGTTGCAAACAAGAAGGGCCATTCTAAACGGTCGAAGGCCTTCTCAGCATCAAGTGAGAGGCCAACCAATGGTCGATCAAGATTAACTGCGGCAGTCAGCACATGACATAGGGTCCTAGCATTATCAGCAGTTGATCTACCGGGAATGAAACCGCATTGATCTGGATGTATTAAAGTAGACATCTTGTCAGAGAGCCGGGCGGAGAGAATGGTGGCGAATATTTTATAGTCTGCGTTTAGTAGGGAAATTGGACGATAATTAGCTGTTAGTTGCGGATCTCTCCCCTCCTTCTCAAAAACTACTACATTTGCCATTGAGAAGGATCCAGAGGGAGATCCCTCCTCGGCCAGAGCAGAAAAATAAAGTTTCAAAAACGGAGCTAAGTCAGCGTTAAAAGTTTTGTAGAATTCAGCTGGGAGACCGTCCGGGCCTGCGGCTCGACCTGTGGCACATCTCTTGAGTGCCGATTGAATTTCTGATAAAGTGAATGGTTTGTCCATGGCCTCTCTATCTTCGTCAGATAGGGTCGGTCGCTGTACCCCTGATAGTAATCGTTCAAATACTTCTGGCTCGAAATCACATTCAGATTGATAAAGCCGAGTATAAAAATCACGAAAGAGTGCTAATATTTCTGTATCTTTAGTGACCAAGCTCCCCCCCGACGGATTGCGGAGAGCGGTAACACGCTTGGCTTCTTTTTGACCTTTCAGGGCATTGGCTAGCAATTTGCCAGCACGGTTATTTTCCCGATAGTACATCCCTTGTTGTGATTCAATATTTTTAGCAGCAGCGGTATATAAAAGCTAATTGTATTGAAAACGAAGACGTTGTAAGCGAAGTAAAATACATGGGTCAGTACGGGACGTGAGAAGACGCTCTCCAGCTTGTATCTGTTGTTCTAGAATCAGTAAATGTTGCTTTCGTTGTTTCCCCTGTCGGATTTGATAGCTAGTTATAGTTGCACGGATAGACGCCTTGAAACCCTCCCACCAAGCCCAGCTCGCAGTGTCATGGGGTGAATTAAAATGAAAGTAATCTTGGATAGCGGCCTTTATGTCAACCTGAAAATCTTTTTGGTCTAGTAGGGATCTATCAAAAAACCAAGCACGGGGATGTTCACCTTGCGTAGTGACATGTAATGAGAAAGATATGGCAGCATGATCTGAAATATGGAGAGGATGAATCTTAGCCGTGTCCACTTGGGGTATCAGTGCTTTGGAGATAAGAAAAAAATCTATTCTAGATTGTGAGTGATGGGGGGCTGAGAAAAAGGTGAACTCTAAGTCGGAGGGGTGAAGCAGCCTCCATATATCTACTAACGCAAGATCTTTCATCAGAGCTGTAAGGGTATCAAGACTCTTGGGTGGACCACTCGTTCTAGGCGGCTGTCTATCTATCAAAGGATCAAGTACTTGGTTGAAATCTCCGCCAAGTATTAATGGAGTATTGGCAGAGGCCTGTGCCAACTGCGCAATACTTGCATAGTAAGCAGGGTTATCCACATTCGGAGCATAAATACAAATACACGTGATTTCACTATCTCCAACCTTAAGGTGTGCACGGGCCCATCTACCCTCCTTATCAGAGCTAGTATCCAGTACAGTAGCTTGCAAAGACTTCTTAACCAAAATGGCTACCCCACACCGTTTGGAAACGGCGGAAGAGTAGGCAGCCACCATGTAAGGCTTAGCATTAAGTTTCAGTGTTTCAGCGGAGTTTAAATGCGTTTCCTGAAGAAACACTAAATCAGCATGCTCATGATTAAGATAGCTAAGGATTTTCTTTCTTTTGATTGGACTATTGATGCCTTTTACATTCAGTGATAAGAACTTACATAAGGCCATTCTGAAAAGTTAAAAATTCTGAAAAAGAACATGATAACGTACATAATTTCACAATGTCCCTCATATTAACTGTATATGGCTGTACACATGACATGATAGAAAGTAAGCTAATGGAAAACAATGAAGCGCCCCATATAAAAAAATAAGCACTGAAGTGCATTAGAGAAGAAGCAAAACCCCAGAAATTACTGGCGACCATGTGTCTGCGGGGAGAAACCCCAGAGAAGGCCTAATTAAAACATATAACCTGTATAGCTGTGCATGTTCCGAATCCAACCGAGGTGCACATCATGGAGGGAAAGGAGACCAAGAAAGTTATATATAGACAGAAAGAAAAGTCCAGGCAGTCTCTGTTCCAGGCGGTGATCACCGCGTCGGGCCATTCAAAATGGCGGGCAGATCCGGCGGGTTACAGATCCAAGTTGTTGGATTAGCGCATCTGGTCTGCTTCTTTGGAATCTAAAAATGTTGCTAGTAGATCAGGATCTTCGAATGTCCTAGTTTGGTTATGGAGAGTCACTCTGAGCTTCGCTGGATACAATAGGCCAAAGCGAGCCTGTAGCTGTTGAAGTCTAGGGCGAAAAGCAAGGAGTCTCTTCCGACGGTCAACTGTGGGCTTTGCCAAGTCAGGGAAGAAGGAGACTTTATGACTTTCAAACTCCAGATGATGATTCGCCCGGGCAGCATTTAGAATCTGCTCAACTTGTTGATATCTCAGTAATCGAAAGATGATAGGCCGGGGGGTCGTCCGATTGAGGGCCATGTTGGTAGGAACACGATGTGCTCGGTCAATTTCCAGATCTCTGTGAAAAGTGATCTTCAGCAAGGAGGGAAGAGTTTTGACCAGGAATTCTCTTATATCTCCTGCTTCGGCCCCCTCCGGTACTCCAATGAGCCTTACATTGTTGCGACGGGCTCGATTATTGCTATCCTCTAACTCTTTTTGAAGATTCTGTATCTGACGCTCAGCCTTGTCCAGTTTCACCAAGCGCACCGCGTGCGAGTCGAGGACCCCCGCCATGTTGTCCTGCCGTAGTGAGAGACCTTCAAGCCGGTCCTGAAGCATACCGAAGTCTTCTCGCATGGCTCGGAGCGCTTCTCCGTTGGACTGTACCAGTTCCTTCACACCGCGTATTTCCTCCAAGATCTCCTGTTGCATTTCGGGGTTTTCCCGAAGTGGAACTGTCTTTTGTGGGGAAGACAACTCTGTTTTGGAGCGTTTTCCGTGTGAAGAAGAGGGAGACCCGAAGTCTAAGCGCGCTGGTTTGTGGGCCGCCATCCCCCCCGAGGTACCCCGGTAAGTTCGGAGCAAAATATTAAGTTTAGGTAGGTATTAAGTCAGGATTCTTAGTAGGCCTCTCGGGAGCTTCAGCGCGAAGCGTCTAACCCGCTGGACATCAGGCTCCGCCCCCCATTGATCCTCTTTTTAAAGTTTTTCCTTTTTTGCATTGCTTTTATGAGAACAAATGATTATTAACTGCCGTTCATATAACTCATTTACTAACATTGCCGATTTGCACAGTGGGCCGCCCATTTAGCTATGATAATGGTTTCAATTTAATATGTACCCGGTTCCTGATGGGTTGTTACTACTTGTAGAGATTTTTTTTAACTCCTTTGATGGCCATGTAGCGTTTCCATGGACCTGGCACTATATTTCTCTAGTCACTCAATATAGATCTGCGATGTGCCATTGTCCTCCTTCCTTCCGTTATTTACTTGGTTGATATATTCTTCACATATCAGGGTTTGCAAAAAACGGTCTACATGGTTTCATGTTAATCCTCCTCTTTCCTTCTCCCTGCTGATGTAGGATATTCTTAGACAGTTTGGCCATGATAAGTACACAGGCCCATTCCTTCCTGTGCTTAATTTTCTTATCTCCAGGAGCAAGCAGGAATGCAGTCTTCACATATGGGTATCGTCGGTACCAACGGAGCCTGCGCAGGAATGCTCTCCAACGTCCAATTGGAACGCTTTTGGGAGCATCCCTCAGCACATGCACGCTGCCTTCCCGCCTTTCCAACTGTCCCTCTTCAGTTCTTCGTTTTCCGCGGAGCCGACAGGATCCATACCCTGTCACCGCAGAAAATTCCGTCTTTAAAATTGTTTTCTTGTGGTCGCGTTTGCCTCCGCATGACGCTTACCGGTACCGCCGGTTCTTTTCTTTTCTTTTCTAAAAAAACCAAAACAAAACCTTATACTTTGAACTGTTTCTCTTAAGAAACTTTTCTTTTTTGGTGCTAGGTGCCATTTTGGGCACTAGGCCCCATATTCCTAAAACATGGAAAAACTAACTAGTGGTTTTAAAAAATGTACTAAGTGTGGTAGTACCATTTCCGTCACTGACACTCATGATTGGTGTCTTAAATGTTTAGGGCCTGAACATTCTCCATCTGAATGTCTCTCCTGTATGGGGATGACTAAAAGAGGAAGACAGAACCGGGCTGCAAAGCTCGGTACCCTCTTTTCTTCAGACGCCAGATACATTGCATCGACATCTTCAAGGGCCTCCTCTTCCTCCCATGGATCTCAGGTAACTAAACATAAAAGCCGGTCCTCAAAGGGTAGTTCTCCTGCTGAGCATCGAGAGGCCATTGGCATTGCCCTTGAGGAAATCACACCGGCAAAGCAGCCCCGGCGGGAGGCTTCGGCTTCCAAAGCATCAATGGGGCTCCAGGATGTTCTCGAGGCCTCGACCTCGCAAGAACTACCTGTGCCATGCTCAGAAGTTCCTCGCTATGGAACACAGCATTGCAGCTCTTCTCTCAGCTGCGGTACCGTTGGTCCAACGGGCACCGGTACCGACATCGATACTGATGCCGGTACCTACACCGGTTCAGACACCGGTACCGGTACCAACCCCAGTGGGAATTCTTCCCACACAATCTTTGACTGGAATCGACAGATCGGTATCGGATCAACTCGGTACCGACTTCGATCGATACCGGGACCGTGCTGTACATGAGCATCGTGGTCAGGAATACTTCGAATCCTCCGATTCCGAAGACTCTGACAATTCTGCTGGTACTAGAGGGTTTCTCCCAGAGGATCCCTCTTCTCCCCAATGCAGAATGTCACCTCCAGAGGACATGTCTTTCAGGATTTTATTCGTGATATGGCCAAGGGCTTTTCAATCACGGTGGCTCCTGAAGAGGAACCCAGAGCAAAGGAATTGGAAATTCTCCAATATCCTAAAGCTCCAAAGGAGGTAGCCACTCTGCCATCCATGAAATTCTGCAGAACTTGATGCTCAGAATGTGGGAGACGCCTCTGACTACATCTCCTCACTCTAGGGGACTTGATACTATGTATCGAGTTCCGCCATGTCCTAGATTTCAAAAGACTCAGCTGCCACACCATTCAATGCTGGTAGAGTCAGACATGTGTAGGATGAAAAGTGCAAAGAGGCATGCATCCAGTCCCCCAGGTTGTGAATGCAGGACTCTGGATGCTATTGGGCGCCGAAATTTTCAGGCTTCCATGCTTTCAGCTAGGATCAGTTCATATATACTATATATGGGAATGTTCCTCAAGGAAGTTACAGGAGACTTGGAGCTTATGAGCTCATTTCTTCCAGATGACAAGAGACAAGAATTTCTTGCTCTAGTTAAGCATGCTCAAGATGTCTCCAAGTTTGTAAATTGTGCAGCCTTTGACTGCTTTGAATGCATCAGCAGAACCTCTGCTATTGCTATTGGTGCACAACGGATTGCCTGTCTTCAGGCATCAGACTTGGAGGCTTGGGTACAGGATAAGTTAGGCAACATTCCTTGCACGGGAGAGAATCTCTTTGGCAAGAACTGGCAGGAGAAGGCTAACAAGTTAGATGCTGACAATACTAGTCTAGATAGATTGTCGAAATCTACAGCCATTCCAGCCAAAAAGAAGCCTTATAAAAAACCCTCTTTTAGCAAAAAGAGGAAATTTTATTCTTCCTATACCCTGCAGAGTCAGACTCAGGGTCAGGTTGCCCAAAAAGGACAAACTAGACAGCAAAAGAAGCCAAAAGGCCCGAGAGCCCAACCAGCTCCGCAGATACAGCCCCCTCAAGGGCTTTGACTCCTTCCTAGAGAGCTTTGCCTTCCTGTCTCAGAGGGGTCCCCAACCCCCCAATATCCCAGGCAGATTATGCTACTTTGCCAACAGATGGCATCAAATAACAGCAGAAGATTGGGCTCTGTCCATTGTAGGAGAAGGGTACAAGCTTCATTTTCACAGCATGCCCCCTCCTACAATTCTAAAGCAATTCAATTTTCAAATTTCCGCAGACGATCTGCTACATCATGAGGTCTCAACACTTCTTGCCCAAGGGGCAATAGAAGAGGTACCCATTCTTCAACGGGGTGCAGGGTTCTACTCCCCCTATTTTCTTATTCCAAAGAAAACAGTAGGACACAGACCTATTTTAAACCTCAGAGAATTGAACAAATACCTATTTCGAGTGAAGTTCAAAATGATTTCTCTAGGAACTCTTCTGCCATACCTTCAAAGCCAGGATTGGCTTTGCTCTCTAGACTTAAAGGATGCATACACTCACATTCTGATCCATCCAGATCACCGG
The DNA here is from genome assembly GCA_033557465.1 of Ichthyophis bannanicus. Classification (NCBI taxonomy): domain Eukaryota; kingdom Metazoa; phylum Chordata; class Amphibia; order Gymnophiona; family Ichthyophiidae; genus Ichthyophis; species Ichthyophis bannanicus. The sequence goes on from CM066032.1 coordinate 650,811,072, forward strand.
AAATTCTTACGATTCCTTTTCAGGGGAAAACATTTCCAGTACAGAGTTCTTCCCTTTGGTCTGGCTTCAGCACCAAGGGTATTCACGAAATGCATTTCAGCTACGAAATTCATGGCAGTAGTAGCTGCATTTCTGCAAACCCTGGGGATATTCGTCTTCCCTTACATAAACGACTGGCTCATTCGAGCCCCTGCAGTTGCAAGGGCAGCACTGCACTGTCCCGCACAATGCAAATCCTCCAATACTTGGGGTTGGTAATAAACTTCCCAAAATCCCAACTTGTTCCTTCCCAATGCCTGGAATTCATAGGGGCCTGTCTAGATACCAGACAGGCAAAGGCTTTCCTTCCACAGGCCCGGTGTCTTCGCATAATGCAACTAGCTTCTCAAGCAGCGGGGAAATCCTCCCTAACTGCTCGAGAGCTACTACAGTTGCTTGGACATATGGCATCCACAGTTCATGTAGTCCCATATGGTCGCCTCCACATGCGAGCAGCTCAGTGGACCCTATTAACACAGTGGACACAGGCCACAGGACATTTATCAGACAAAATAATAAACTCTCAACAACTAATTTTGTCCCTCCAATGGTGGCAATCACTAGAAAATCTGACAGTGGGGTCTCCTTTTCATCAATCCCTCTTTCAGGCCACCCTAACAACAGATGCTTTACAGGTGGGTTGGGGAGCATACCTGAATCATCTCTCTACCCAGGGAACCTGGACTCCACAGGAGGCTGGTCTACACATAAACTTCCTGGAATTAAGAGCAATCTATTTCGCTCTTCGAATATTCCACGCCCAGCTCAGCTACAAGACAGTCCTAGTCCAGACGGACAATCGAGTAGCCATGTTCTGTGTGAACAAGCAGGGAGGGACAGGCTCTCTGTCATTATGCAACAAAGCTTTATGACTGTGGGCCCTCGCCAGAGAGTATCAAATTCACCTTCTAGTGGTATATCTTCCAGGCATTCAAAACCTTTGGGCAGACAAACTCAGTCGAGTACTGCTGCCTCACGAGTGGTCCCTCCACCTATACCAGGTGGCAAAGATATTTCATCTCTGGGGCACCACAGATATAGACCTCTTTGCAAGTCCACTGAATGCCAAACTTCCCTGGTTCTGTTCCAGGATTACGGCTCACAGTTGTCAGGGAAGGGATGCCTTCCTCCTTCACTGGGGTTAGGACTTCCTTTATGCCTTCCCACACATTCCCCTCATCCCCAAAACACTCTTCAAGCTTCAGAGAGACAAGCGTCACATGATTCTCAAAGCGCCACGATGGCCACGCCAAGCGTGGTATCCCCTGCTTCTACATCTCTCTCAAGCTGCACCTCTGGAGTTAGGACATGCTCCAGATCTCCTTTCCCAAGAGGACGGGACGCTATGGCACCCGAATCCCCAGTCCCTGCATCTCACGGCCTGGTTGCTGAAGCTTAGACCTCCAGGATTTCAACCTGTCTCAAGAGGTAAAGGATATCCTTCAGGCTTCTAGGAAACCTTCCAAAAGAAGATCTTATGCCTTCAAGTGGAAATGTTTTACTATATGGTGCTCCAAGAAGGGATTAAACCCCCTTGTCATACCTTTAGAATTGATACTAGAGTATCTCCTTCACTTATCGAATTCTGGTCTAAAGACCAATTCGGTAAGAGTCCATCTTAGTGCAATTGCAGATTCTTATAAGCCTCTGAATGGACAATCAATTTCCTCTCATCCACTCATATCCAGATTTATGAGAGGTCTTCTATTAACCAAATCTCCCATTAAGCCACCACCGGTGGCATGGGATCTAAATCTAGTTCTCGGGCAGCTCATGAAGCCGCCATTTGAGCCTTTAGCGACTACAACCCTTAGGTTTTTGACCTAGAAGGTCATCTTCCTAATTGCAATCACCTCTGCACGTCACATTAGTGAACTGCAAGCTTTAGTGGCTGAGTCTCCTTATACTAGGTTTCATCATGATAAGGTTGTTCTTAGAACTCATCTACACTTTATGCCAAAGGTGGTTTTGCCTTTTCATTTAAATCAATCAGTTTATCTTCCTGTATTTTTTACGAGGCCTCACGCCTCTAATGCAGAAAGAAACCTTCATACTTTGGATTGTAAAAGGGCCTTAGCCTTTTACCTACAGAGAACACAGCAACATAGAAAGTCCTCACAACTTTTTATAGCTTTTGACCCTAGTCATTTGGGACTTTCAGTCTCCAAACGAACTTTATCTAAATGGATTGCCCAATGCATATTCTTTGCTTATGAGAGTAAGGGTCTTCCTCTTCAAGGCCATGTCATAGCTCATAACGTGAGAGCCATGGCAACTTCCATGGCTAATCTCCACTCTCTTGTCTATCGATGACATTTGTCGAGCAGCCACCTGGGCTTCGGTACACACCTTCACAGCCCACTACTGCCCGGATAAAACCTCCCATTGGGATGCCTTCTTTGGCCAAAGTGTTCTTCAAAATCTCTTTCGGACCTAATTCAACTCCTACCCACCAACCCTGGTGGAATGCCAGAGATGCATGGGAGGAAGGATTCCCACCTTTCTAGGGGGGCACCTTCCTGGGGCTATCTCCCTGGCATCTTCAGCTAGGGAGTCCCCATATGTGAAGACTACATTCCTGCTTGTTCCTGGAGATAGCGTAGTTACTCACCTGTAACAGGTGATCTCCGGGAACAGCAGGAATTTAGTATTCACAACCCACCCACCTCCCCTAAGAGTTGTCTCTCTATCTCTTTGTCTCTTTCCTCTCTCCCTCTATCCTTTAACTCAGCTACAAACCTAACTGAAGAGGGACAGTTGTAAAGGCAGGAAGGCAGCACGCATGTGCTGAGGGTTTCTCCCAAAAGCATTCCAATTGAATGCTGGGGAGCATTCCCGCACGGGCTCCGTCGGTACCGACGATACCCATATGTGAATACTAAATTCCTGCTGTTCCCGGAGATCACCTGTTACAGGTGAGTAACTACGCTTTTTTTCTGTTTAGTTAGAGTGACTGCCTTTCTGGCCTCTCTATAGATATGTGGTGTCCTTACATAGTGTCTTTTTTCCTTCAAATAAGTAGCTGCTGTATTGCATAGATTCTGACTCAATATTGGTGATAACACTGCTTCATCACTCTTACTCCTTTATCACTGACATTGTGTTTTTATTACGTCCATTGGAAGTATACGGTTGTCCTGCATATCTGTAATTTTCTGTTTTCTATTATGAACAGTCCTACATCTTTCTTCTTAAAAGATTGTCACGGTTATTTATTATATTTATTATTTTGAACTGTGGTTTGCATTCTTCATCTAATATTATGATTTCTTATTATTAGTAATTACAGTATGTTTATTAACATCTTAATATTGACTTATATGACCTTTATATTGTCTCTTATGATTTTGAATGGTTTTATTTGCTATAGATGACATGTATGCTTCTTTATGTTATTGTGTTCTGTATTCATGTTTTTAATTGAGGTCCTGAGCACCTGATGAAGGCCTTGTTGCTAAAACATGGACATGTAGGGACGGGCCTCTAGAAAGTCCAATACAATAGTTCCACAGTGTGGTGTGTCACCTGCCTGTTTTTGTTTTTTCCTTTTCTAAAGAGCAGTGTGGGGGAAGGATAAGTATTTTCACCTTGTGGATGTCCAGAGGGTGCTTCTCTGGTACTTGGAGGTTACAAAGTCCTTTTGTAAGTTCGACCATCTTTTTGTGCTGTTTGCTGGCCTGTGTAAAGTTGCTCAAAAGAGTGGAGTACAGTGGCATAAATACTCCCCAAGCAGCCCCTGCAACTTGGGAGGGAGGGGCCCAGTCTAGAAGAGGGCTCACTCGGCTCAGCTGTACACTGCAAAGAGAGCATGACACATTATACTTTAAAAGATGTTTGATGTGCCGAATTTCACTGCCTCTCTACCTGTAAAACTGTTCTGCCTCAGCCAGAGGCCCAAAGAGCATCTTCCACTATAAGGCAAAAGTCTTGTGATCTCTAAAACGTTTGCCTGGCAGCGGGATCTGCTTCTCTGGTTGCTGCAGAACAGTTTTACAGGCTGAGAGGCACCAGAAGGTGGTGCGACAAACATCTTTTAAAGTAGCCATAATGTCTGCCGCTGCCACTTTTTTTTTTGTTGTTGTTGTTTTCAAGGGGGGTGGGGCTAAAAGGGGAAAGGTGTTCCTCTACCCCTTTCTCGTGGTTGCCGCTGTTACTGTTGTCATTGTCATGAGGAGGCCCTCATTTGAACTTAAGTCACTTGAGGAATACCTTGATTTCTGGGAGCTGATTCCTAAGTACAAACCCATTACAGACAAAGAGAAAAAAGGTCTGTCTTTCTTGTCCTTCCATGAAAGCAGCCAGAGGTCATGAATGATCTGCTGGACTCCTGCTCATGGTAGGCAATGAACGGAAATGGAGTTTGTCTGGTTTGGGTGTGCTTGTTCCCAGATCTTCATGGTGGCTCAAAGAACTGTGAAAAGAAATATATTTTGGGGATTTGTCCACATGGATTTTCTAATAGCTTCATGAATCTGAAAAGTGACTGTGCAGAGGTTGGAGAGTGTGTATTTCTGGAAAGCTGTCATTGCAGTTCACAGGTGTTTCCAGGGCTGTTTTTACCTATAGGCAAAATAAACAGCTGCCCTGGGCCCCTGTACAACAGGGACCCAGTTGCCCTGCTGCCCATAAATAACAGCAGCCCTACCTCTGCCCCTGTGCCCATTACTGCCACTGCTGCTGCTGCTCTGGGATGTGCAGCAGTGCCAATACATTTAAAACAGCGCCACCGTGCTGGACTTACCTTCTCTTCTGCTACTGCGGTGCCTTTTGTGTTCCAACCTTGTGATTCCACTTTTTGTTAAAGTAGAATTGAGGGGGGGGGGGGGGCAGAAGCATGAACAATACTGTGGCATCAAAAGAGAAGGGTAACTCTGATGCAGCAGCGCCAGAAGAGAAGGTAATGCCGGTGCTGTGGTTCCTTTTTAAATGTATTGCTGCTGCTGCATATCCTGGAGAGGGGCAGCAGGAGGAGGGGGGTAGGGGGGGGTCCCACTAGACACGTTTGCTAAGGCTCCATAAGGGACTGAAGCAGCCCTGGGAGATTCAAAGTGCCTAAGATGTGAAGAAGGAACTAAGTAAATTTGGAATAAGAAGGAAGAGTATCATATAGCAGGAGGCTATCCTCTTCCCACATAAAAAGAAAAGAGAATATTCCATTTCACTGAAGATCAGAAAGTCTGTTCTAGTTTTCTTCTACTCGACCTACTTACTTATCTGCCTCAAAGAACTCGCGCTCTGATATTTTTATTTGCATTAGGGCTCATTCCTTCCCAGACATCTGATTTGACCAGACGTACAGAGGGGCTTACGATTCTGATCCCGCTGGGCATGTCTAGACCCACGGGATCAGAATCACGATCAGGCCCGTACGTGCAGGATGGGAATGCGATTCAGCCTGGCCTGCACATATAGGCACTGCCCGACTAACTTTCAGGGCTTTTAAATGGAGCCGTGGTGGCATGGCATTCGGTTGCCATGGCACCGCGGCCCCATTTAAAAGCCGTGATGCTGGCCACCGGAAAAAACTGTTTATTCTCCACAGCCTGACCCCTGATCTGTCCTCCTAAGGCCAGGGTTGGGCTGCGGGGAATGTCCTCTGGCCCTCTCTGCCTCATCCGCGCCCCGAGTATGAAAAAACAAATGTCCAGGGAAGTTATTCCACCTCGGAGGTGGAATAAGTTCCCCATTCAAATTGCCAGCCCTGGTCGTACAGGGCCAACATTAGAATTGGTCCTGTATGTCCAGGGCTGGCGACTGCCCCCTAGCCGCCCCTTCCCCGCCCCTGTCTAAATTCCCCGCACAATTGGGGAAGTTAGATGGGGTGGGAAAGTTAGACAGGGCGTCCATCCCCATGATTCGTGTGACAGAATTACCTCCATTGTTAATGTTCACTCAATAAAGATTTTTGCTTTTGTTTCATCAAGTCCTGTCTTGAAGTTATTGGTGTAAGCAGTATAAAAGATTACTACGGAAAGTGTCCATGAACAAAGGACCCTTCAAGTGATTGCCCCCTCTCACCTCCTATTCTCACTTGGCTCCAGATGTGAAGGAGGTAAGCAGAAACCCATTAGAAGCATCATGTCCTTTATCTTCCTTAAAAGATATATCCAGGAGTTACGTATGTATTGTGGTGACGAATCTGCTCCAGAGCCCATGGAAATAGAAAAAACACAAACATTTACCTCCAAGCAGAAGGGAAGTGCAGGGAGCCGTGACTTTAAAACTTCAGCTAGAGGGGAAAAAAACATGCCCAAAGCTGATGTCTGCAGGCCACGCCCAAGCTCCATGGCAACTAAGGGAGGTAACGAGAGACAGCTGGGGGAGGAGTGGAAAGTTGTAGGGCAGCCCCACTCATTTAAGCCCCAGAGAACAGGAAGTAAGGGGGACAGGAACGGGAACGGTAGAGAGACCAGAAGCAGGCACAGCCGGGAGAACAGCAAGGATTCTTTCAGAGAGCACTGCAGGGAGACCAGCAGAGAAACAGAAGCTGAGGAGATCCCAAGAGATACAGAAAGAAGGGATTCTTTCAGAGAGACCGGGAGAGAGAGGTGCTCCAGGGACAGCCTAAGGAAGGATTCCCCTCATAGCCAGCACCACAGTCCTGAACAAAGCCAGTGCTGTAGAGAGACTACAGCTGGCCCAGGAAACAGGAGGTTTTATCCTAAGGAGACTGCTGTCTATAACCCAGGTACGGGGACTTTCCAGGAAGAGCTGGGTCAAAGAGTTTTACCTCGGGGAAGGCCGGTAAGAAGAGCTGTTAATAGAAGGGAGGTGAACCCTTTAGAAGTTTTAAACAGTTTGCTGCAAGATAAGAATCTCCAGTGCCCTGCTAACACCCCTGAGTCAAGAGGGCGGTCTCGTTGGGAAAGGCTTGTTAAGTTATTGGAAGAAATCAAGCCTACGCTGTCCCAAGCTGTTGCCAGTCAGGAGACTGCAGAGCCTGACTCTGAATGCATGCAAGTAGATAATTATGATACTGAAAATGATTTCTCAGAATGTGAAATGGATTGCTCTCTGTCTATGAGGTTAGAACAAAAGGCTATAGGTTTTAAGCCTGAAGAAAACCCAGGAGTTATTGTATCTGAATGTCTGCAGTTAAGAAGGCTAAGAATGTTTGAAAGTGAAGTTGCTGCCGTTTTAAAAAGTGCATGAGACATTCAAAGGCTGGTTTTGAATGTGGCTGGAGCAACTATCTAAACCTAGGATAACCAAAGTAAAGAGGAAAGCTTTAAAGTACATGTGGGGCAGTTAAAGAGCCACTGTTTGTCCCAAAGTCTGCAAAAGACTGTGAAGTGATATTTTGTCTGATGAAGAAAGAATTGCATTGCTGAAGAAAGCAAGTGTAATTAGTGACACTGTGAAGAGATTTTGTATAGAAGTTATCTTTCTTTTGAGGGGAGAAGTATCCCACCTTATACATTGTGCTGAGCTTCTACGGAGGTTCCTTTGAACAAAGGAAGAAAATAAATTCCTGTGTTGCTTTCAAAAACCCTCGGCTCTATCATTAATTTGTTCACAACTACAACTCATTGTTCAGCAACTACAACTCCCAGAAGCCCCGGCTCTGGGAACCCATATAAAGGGACATTGAAAGGCATACTCCCCCCTATAGGCAACTGCCTAGGCAGTGGGAGGAGGCCACAGTATATATAAACAACAATATTAGTTGCTTCTTGCAGATAACAATAATAAACATAAAATGAAAGAGAGGAGATACTACCAGTAAAAGATATTATTATACATATTTCTCTGAGCCAGTACTTTCAGGGCAATGCTAGCTGAGAGGTAGGCAACTTTTGTGAATAAGATCTCTGGGGTTCGCTGCTAGACAAACCCACCACACAGAGCCAAATTCCAGAAAGCTGTGCAACAGATAGTTATATCCTCACTATATTTTAATGGTATATAAGCAGTCCATCGATAAATAGGGACAAACAGCCAAGCCTGAAATTAGCAGAGTAGGATACAAGAAACCAAACACAGGTAAGATGCAGGAACTCAACAAGGCAAATAGCCCAGACCGAGTCCAGAGTGCAGAAGAAATAGCCCAGCCCACCTGGTCTCTCTACTAGGCCTGTGAAAACACAAGATCATAATACACAAACACCAAATCCAGACAACAGAATTCTGGCAGAGCAGCTCTTCCCAGGAGATAAATAGCTCCTCCAGCAGGAGTGATGTCCCAGAATCCCCAGGACACCAGCTCATGGCTAATCCATGCTTTACAAGTATATTCTCTGTGGACAAGCAGGAATGAAGTCCTCACGTATGGGTGACATCACCAACGGAGCCCCACATGGGAACGCTCCCCAACTTCTTTTGGAAATTTTTGGGAAGCTCCACCACGCCTGCGTGCCTGTCTTCCCGCCTGCTGAGGCACCATCTTCTCTTGACTTTGTTTTCTATGGAGCCCCACAGATGTGAATCGATTATCTGGTAAATGTTTAATTTTTTTCCCCTTTGGGGGTCTTTTTTGTGCTTAGTTTCTATTTCTGCCTGCCGTCGGTAGCATTAGATCCGTCGATCATAGTTCCGTCTTCGGTTCTGGTACTTTTTCCATAACTTTTATTTTCTCATTGCTTTTCCTGTGACCTGAATGGCACCATCGAGCCATTTGATCATGTTCCAGAAACTAGCCAGCAGGTTCAAGAAATGCATCAAATGTGCCAGGAGCATCTCGGTCACCAATAAGCACAATTGGTGCCTCCAGTGTCTGGGTCCCGATCACCAGTCCTCCTCTTGCACTTTGTGTTTGCTGATAACAAGGAGAGGCTTGAAGGGTTGAGAGAAGCAGAGAGAATCCTTCTTTGGCCAGAGGTCTGATTCAGCATCTTTGGCTCCGGCGTTGGTCTCAATGGTTTTCCTAGGATCCGCTGAAGGTGCATCAACATTGAGAGATTTCTGGGCTGAATTGGAGCAGAGGACCCATAGTGCTTTAGAGCATTGGCCATCAGTCAGTCTTCCTGGAATTGAAGAAGGACTTACTCCAAGGGGGACCCTTCCGAACACTACGCTAAGTCCCATGTGAATCAGCATCAGAGCCCTTCCCAACACATTGTTGAGAGCGATGGCTGCAAATGGCCTGCCAAAGTGCCCTGGAGAGAGGAATCGCCTCTGAAGTTTTGGAAGGGCACCGACCATCTTCTGACAACTGAGTCTATGTTGATATCCCTGCAGGGATGCCAGAGACATTGCTCAAAGCTGCTCAGACTCCAAGGTCTTTGGAATCGGCAGCCATGGAGGAACACATTCAGGCACTCAAAACCTGCATTGCATTGGTGCTGGAGAAACAGCTGGCTGGTGCTTAAGTACCCACGGCATCATCATTGCACATTGTGCAGCTTATCCTAGAGACACACACTCTGCCTATGGAGGCATCGACATTGGGGCATCGATGAGATCAGACGCCATTTCCCATCTGGGCCATCTCTCTCTTGAGTGTATCAGGTTCTGATGTCCCAATGAAAACCCGGCTGCACTCGATCCCTTCAATGCGCCCACTCCCCTTGTGGCTGGAGGGAGCTCTGAACAGAATCTGAGGTACTTTGACTTTCTTTCGGAGTCTGACTCTGATCACTGGGGAACCGATGAGGAATCATAGAACCCCACATGAATGGCAGAAGTCTCCTCTGGAGGACATGTCTGTCCAGGACTTCATGAAAGATATGGCCATGGCCATCCCATTTTCACTGGAGATGGAGGATGAGTCCAGGGCAAAGGAATTGGAGGTTTACTCCTTGGCTTCTAAGGAAGCAGTGACAGTGCCGGTGCTTCAAATTCTACAAAAGCTGAAAATGAGAATGTGGGAGAACCCCCTCACTGTGCTCTCGATCAGTAGGAGGCTGGGCTCAATTTACTGGGTTCAAAAGGCCCTGGGATTTGTGAAGCCTCAGCTTTTACATCACTCCTTAGTGGTGGATCCCACCCTAATAAGGATTAAGAGCACCAAGACTCATTCCTCGATGCCCCCTGCTTCCAGAGTTCCATGCTCACGGCTAGAGTACACTCTTACCAGCTCTACACAAGCATGTTCCTGAAGGACATCATGCGTGATCTCGCCGACTTATGCTTTTTCTCCCTTCGGAGAAAATGGAGCATTACATTGCACTGGTGGGCCACGGTGAGGATTGTTGGAAGTTCCTGGTCAGAGTGACTTACAACACCTTTGAGATGGTCTCCAGAGCACTAAGGGGAACCCTCCGGTGGGGTGGACAGTGTATTTTCTTTGCCCATAAGTGCCCCTCATAACTTTGGACTCATGGATGTTACAAATAGTCCAAAGCGGCTTCATAATGCACTTCGCCAAACTGCCTCCCTTGACCACCTGCATTTAAATCTCCTTCAGGGGGATATCTCCATCCTTCTGGCTGATCTCACCATCGAGCCCGTGCCTGTGGAGCAGGTCAGATGAAAGTTTTATTCCAGGTACTTTCTGGTCCCCAAGACAATAGGGGGGTTTTGGCACATCCTAGACTGGGGGGGGGACAGGCATGCTATGCACATATCCTTCCAAACCTCTCAGTGAATCTCCAGACAGACAAGGGTACAATGATCCTCATTGCATCATATTGGCCCAGACGGCCATGGTTTTCCCTTCTGCTTCAGCTATCCCCAGTGGGAACCTTTGCAGTTGGGCTCTGCCCCAGACTTTATATCACAGGAGGATGGGAGGCTGCTGCACCCTAACATCTTTCTGGAGCGGGAAAAATTCAAAATGTTCTCTCTAGGGACCCTGCTCCCTTATCTTAAAAATTGATTGACTATGCTTCCTGGATCTAAAGTATGCATATACCTACATACCGATCCATCCGACCCACAGGAAATATCTCCAGTTCATCCTGGGAAGACAGCATTTTCAGTACCAAATGTTACTCATCAGACTGGCCTCACAGTGGTAGCAGCCTATCTCAGAATACAAGGGGTCGTTGTATTCCCTTATCTGGATGATTAGCTCATAAAAAGCACTATTTTGGACAGAGTCCTGCCGTCAGCATGATTGACCATCCAGGTTCTAGGGCTCTTGAGTTTCATGGTCAATTACCGAAAGTCCCACCTTCAGCCCACCCAACAACTGGATTTCATAGGGGCTCTCCTCAACACGATTCAATCAAAGATCTTTCTCCCATTGGGCCAGCTCCAGAGATTGATGGCTTTGGTCCACGATATCTAGTGGAGGCATCGGACAGCTCATGGGATGCTGATCATGTTCAGCCACATGTCTTCCAGGGTGCATGTCACTCCCATGGCTCATCTGTTGATGAGACAAGCTCAATGGACACTGAGTTCTCAATGGAAATAGGCCACCAGCTGCCTTTAGGACTGGGTGGTAGTCACTGTACTTCTGGGTCCAGTCCCTGCATTGGTGGTTGGATCATCAGAGCCTTCTCAAGGGTCTGTCAGAAGGCACACCTCAGAAGACACTGATGACAGACACATCCAAGCTGGGTTGGGGAGCGCATCTGGATGGCCTCCACACTCAAGACGTCTGGTCCAAACAGGAGAGCCTAAACCAGATCAATTTCTTGGAATTACAGGCCATAGTGAATGCCCTCAAAACTTTCCAAAAATGACTAGCCCACCAGATTGTTCTTATTCAGACCGACAATTAGGTCGTGATGTACTACATAAACAAGCAGGGGGGCACAGGTTCACATCTCCTATGCTGGGAGGCAGTACTGTTGTGGAAGTTTGCTATCACTCACGGTATGGAGTTAAGGGCCACATATCTGCCCGGGGTCCAGAATACCCTGGCGGACCTGCTGAGCTAGGTCGTCCAGCTGCACAAGTGGACTCTGAACAGGGATGTCATGGCGTGGATCTTTTGGAAGTGGGGTACCTCCTCAGATCTGTTCACCACTGAGCACAACACCCAAGTGGATCAGTTTTGCTCCAGAATCGCCTCGCACTGGGGGGACAGGCATGCTATACATATATCCTTCCATACCTCTCAGTGAAGTCTTTTCTGAATCTCCAGACAGACAAGGGTACAATGATCCTCATTGCATCATATTGGCCCAGACGGCCATGGTTTTCCCTTCTGCTTTAGCTGTCCCAGTGGAAACCTTTGCAGTCAGGCTCTGCCCCAGACCTTATATCACAGGAGGATAGGAGGCTGCTGCACCCTAACATCAGGTCCTTGGCCCTCACTACATGGATGTTGAGAGGCTAGCCCTGTTGGAGCTTAATCTGCCTGATGGATTGACAGAGGTTCTGTGGCCTCTAAGAGGGCCTCGACGAGAAGGTCTTATGCTTTCAAATAGAAGAAATGTAATTCCTGGTGTGCACCTCTCAGAGTTTGGTGTCAAGCCCAACTCTGTCAGGGTTCACCTCAGTGTAATTGGAGCTTACCACTGTGTTTTGGAGGGAAAGTCCATATTGAATCAGTCTTTAGTGGTTCGCTTCATGTGAGGCTTGCTCCTCTCGAAACCTCCCTTCAAGCTTCTGGTGATGGCTTGGGACCTCAGTTTGGTTCTGGCGCAGTTCATGATAGCTCCCTTTGAGCCACCTGATTCCTGTTCTTTGAAGTTCTTGACCTGGAAGTTCTTGTTTCTGGTGGCGGTTACCTTGGCATGCCGTGTTAGTGAGCTTCAAGCTCTGGTGGCTCACCCACCATACACCAGATTCCATCATAATAGAGTGGTCATGTGCACTCATCCTTGATTCCTCCAAAAGGTAGTATGGGCCTTCTATCTTAATCAGTCAGTCGTTCTGCCGACTTTCTTTCCGAGGCCTCACACCCATAGAGGGGAAGCGGTGCTGCACATGCTGAACTGCATTTGAGCTTTGGCCTTCGACCTGGAGCAGACGAAGGCCCACCGAAAGTCCATCCAGCTGTTTGTCTCCTTTTTTTTTGTTTGTTTTTAACTTCTTTATTTATATTTTCCAACAAAATAGAAAACCAAATTACAGTAAATCAAAATACATAATACTTCTCTGTAACAAGAAACAAAAAAGAAAAAGGCTATTCACTGCCACCCCACCCTGTCCCTCCCATCATCATGCGATCATCAGGGGCTATAGAAAAAGAAACAAAAAACAGCTGAAAGCCTGCAATGCCTACAAGGGCTATAGAAGATCAAACACTCCACTACATAAGAAACAAGAAGATTTAACTAATAACCCCTTATGATATCTTATATCGTGCTTTAGAGATGTAATTCTGTAGGGGTTTCCACTTGAGAAAAGTGGAGGGTATAAGGTTCTACCACACCGTGGCATTTGCTCATATTTGCAGCATAAGCAGAAGTGGTTCCACCATTCGTGCCAACTAAGCTCTGCTGTATGTTTCCAGTTAGAAATAACAAGATGTAGGGCCACTCCCAACATGAAGTCAAATAAAAACTGACAATCACTCTGTAACGACGAGATGTCAATTGCTGATCGCAAAACGACCACAGACCAGGAGAGAGTGGCCCGGAATCCCAGTACCTCTTGAATGCGATTTCATATTGAAACCCAATAAGACTGAATGTTAGGGCAATCATACACCACATGTCTCAAAGTGCCGACATCTCCCCAACAAGATCAACACTCATTCCCAGCTGCCTTATCTCATTTAGCAACCTTTACCGGAGTAAAGTGCACTGTATGCGCAAAGATATACAAAACTTGTGAGACAGACTGGGAAACCCTGTTTATCTTCCTCCAGAATTTTGTCCCAAGTTTCCGGAGAGAGAACTTCCCCAGTGTCATGTTCCCATATTCGTTGAACACCAGTGGCCTGGGAACTGTTGTTCTGTACCACCAGTTTATAATATTGCGAAGCCACCCCAGAAGTCATATGTACTGAGCTTATCTTACTCATCAACCCCCACTCGTCAGACAACGATGTAATATCCAACTGGGATTTCTCTATACCAGGCATGTCCAACTTCGAACAGGTCATGATCTACTTTTTCCGGCCAAAAGTGCCGGTGATCTACCACCATGAAAATTAAGTTTCAAATTAGTTTCAAATTAAATTTTAACCCAATAAAGTTGGAGGATCCCCCCCCCCCATTTTTAATGAACCTTCTGTCATTTACTTGGATGTGATCAGCTGTTAAGCAAATTAAGCAAAAACAAAACAGAGAGATGAAGATCCAGTAAGAACTGCGAGGGGAAATGGAAAGTATATTTTTTCTTAAAGTTTTATTGAGTAATAACTTTCTTTAACTGTCTTAACAACTTTCTCAAACTTTTATTGAGTAATTTATGTTAAATTTAGGTCGAGTATTGTACAAAGTCTGTAATATTCTGCTGTTGCTTCAACACTGTATATTCACCACAGAAGAAACAGAAACTGTCTGGCGAAATAATACACTTTCGCGGAGCCATAACATAACGGTTGAAGAATGACGAGCTAACACGAATTGCAATGAAAAAGTGTGAACAGCCTAGAACCAAGAACCTGATGATGATTCGTGCACAAGTGTGGCATGCAGGAGAGAGCAGCTCTGTGTCTGTACACGAGACGTCACAGTGATGGCCACGCCCCCCTGCACTGACCGGAGCTGCTGCTATCTGCCCTGTGTCTCCCTCCCATTGGATTCTTCAGGAAAGATTAACCCCTTCTACCATTAGAAGCACAGACTTAAAACTTGCTTAGCTTATGTATATATTGCTGACCATCAGATTTACAGTGCTATATTTTTTTTTACATAACTCGGACAATCCCTTTAAGGTTTTTTTGGCATTTTATATCTTAAATGCACTTATGTGAATTAATTAATAGTAATTTGAATTAATTAATAGTAATTTGAAAAAAATTGATAAATTTGAAGACAGTTTTGCATGTTGTGGCAAATCATGACGTCTAGGAGTTTTTTCAATATTTTATTTGTTTTCAGCACACCAAAATACATGGAAATTAGATGAAAATAATCAAACAGCTTTTTAGTCGCAGACCTGTGTAATCAAATACCACCAAACAATCATCAAAAAAACTCAAACACCTGTCCAGCAAACCAGATAAAATCAAATACCGCCAAACAAGTTCAAATACCACCACACGTGATTTAATAAATTCTGCACACAGTGTAGAATCAACGCAAAGGCTAGGCAAAATAAAATTGCAGAGGCAAGGAAAGGTCACAGTGGTTTGAACCAATTTGAAGGCAAGGCATAGGCAAGTTAGAACAAAATTGGAAAAGCCCACCAAAATCACCAAATTCTTGACACTTTGTTGTGTCTGCCCGAAAATGTTTAATTAAAGCGAACTATAAAGCGACCAACGACCAGCATACGACACAACTAATACGGTAAGTGTATTCAGGTAAAGCCCGGGCGAATGGATATCGCCCGGTATATAACACACTTCTAAGGGGTGTTGGGGAGGGGGCAGGAATGGGTGATTCTGAGAGGCAGGAGACCAGGTATGATGCCGGGCCTGTGGCGTCTCTTTGCGGGGCGCGGGCGGCGGCCCCTTGGGGTACCCACAATCTATTGGCATGAAAACAACAAGCACCCCCAATACACCCACAGGCAAGATTCCCACAGGCAGGGAAAAAAGACAGGCAAAGGATCAGCAGCGGCGGCAAGTCCTCGGCAGACGACCTGCCGGCACGAGCTCTCTCCTAGTGACGGGGCGAGCTGCTGGAGATATGGAGCCAAGTGGAGATGGCAATCTACCTCTGACCCTTCCGCGTACTTCAGGTAGAATGTGATCTACCTGTTGGACATACCTGCTCTATACAATGCCTCAGCTGAATCCACTGAAAGTACAGAGATTGAGGCAAATCAAATTTGCTTTGCAAAGAGGAATAAGGTTTCCACTTACCATCCATTATCAGTTGGCCAACGCTCCAAATGCCCCTGCTAAACCATTTTTACCTTACGAATGAACTTTGATTTTTAAAAAAGGACTATGCCAGATGGGTATTAATTTCTTTAGGCAATCCTCCTTAGGAACTGCATTTTCTAACTGCGAAAAGCCTTCTGAGTGACCGATATAACCATATGAGACTTCAACATCCCAAAAGACATTATGCTCATGCCTGGTATAAGGGTAATAAAAGTTATCTGTTTCTCTTAAACTGGCTTCATAAGGCTTTAGCGTTTCTGGGAACTGCCTCTTATAGCCAAGCCCTGTGCTTCCCCTTTCAGGATGAAAGTAAAACTCTTCAGCTTTTACCTTTCTCCTCCCAGCTCCGTTCCAACCTGGGCTGTTTCCAACACTCTCTGGGCTCCTCTGATATCTGAGGCTTCCTCTCCTGGCTTTGCTACCTCCTCTGTAGCTCTTTCCACTTTTGCCGTTATCCTCACTTTCACACTCTGAGTCCAGCTGTCTTGGCTCCTCTCTCAAGCACTCATGGTAATCATTCAAACTTCCATTCAGGCTTCCGTAGTGATTATTATGCAGGCTTTCTCCACAGCTCTCTCTCTGTCCCCTTCTCCAGCTCTCTCCACGACTCTGACTAACTGTTTGTGAGCTGTGCTTATCTACGTACCTCCGAGCAGCACCTCCCCCCAGCTGACTTGCATCAGGTGATAACTTCCTAGCTTTCCTGCTGGCTGGGTGTGTCTCTCTGGCTTGTGACGACATTTGTTTCTGTTGCTCATAGCAACTTCCTGACATGTGCTTTCTAAAAACGTCAGTGTCAGCCTGATCCACTGCTTCTCTGTCTATCTTCCTAGGCTCTTGTGAATCTGCTCTGTGACAACCTACAGCCCCCTCCACCCATCGTGAACCTTGTTTTAGCAAAACAGCACAGTGATAGGCCTGAAAATCAGGGAAATTCACCCCCCCCCCTTCTTCTTTTTTAGACTTGAGTTTCCTAAGAGCAATTCTAGGCGGTTTATTTTTCCATAGAAACTGAACCAGAACTCTTTCAATTTGACGATAAGCTTTACTTGTAAGAAAGACTGGTAGCATTTCTAATATATAATTCACTTTAAGAGTGATAGTCATTTTTATAGCTTCAAGACGACCCCACCAAGAAAGATAGACCGGTGACCACTTTGCTGTTATATTATGAACTGTAGATAGGATCTCTTCTTCATTGTACTGTAGGGTTTACATTAAGTGGGCAGCAATAGTGAACTCCCAAATACTTCGCCATCTTAGGCTCCCATACAAAAGGGAAATCCTCCATATCCGTCCTATATACTTTTGAGTTCAAGGGGAAGGCGACAGACTTTGACCAATTAATTTTATAGCCAGACAATTCTGAATATTTATCTATCAATTCTAAAATGACCGGTATGGAGCTAGGTGTGGTGAAAAGCAGCAAATCATCCGCATATGCAGATAGTTTAATTTCCATGCCAGCAATAGAAACACTTTTAACCGTGAGGCTTTGCCTTATCAGGAAGGCCAAAGGTTCCAAGGCCAGATTTAAGAGAATGGGAGAAAGAGGATAACCCTGACGGGATCCCCGCTCCAGAAGAAATTCTCTGAGTCGCATTCACAGAAATTTTCGCACTCGGTCTCGCATACAGAAGTTTAATTAGATTGCAGAAACCCTCACCAAATCCAAACCACTTCAGAACAGCAAGCAGGAAAGGCTACTCCAACCGATCAAATGCTTTCTCTGCGTCTGAGAGTCCCACAAGAGGGTCCTCTGTTTCCTCCGTGCCTTCTAAAACGTGACAAAGCACTCCGGCATTATCAGCTGTAGAGCGTCCCTCAGTGAAGCCACATTGGTCCGGGTGAATCAAAGAAGGGATCAATTTGGAGAGACGACCAGCTAAGATGGTCGCAAAGATTTTATAATCTGTGTTTAACAACAAAATTGGCCGATAGTTACTAACTAACTGAAAGTCTCTCCCAGGTTTTTCTAGGACAATGTTTGCAGAGGCAAATGCTCTGGTCTGTGCTGCATTGTCCAGAAGAAGTCTATAATATTGTTGAAGGTATAACCCTAAAGTTTTGGAAAAAGTTTTCTAGAATTCAGCCGGCAGGTCGTCTGGTCCGGTAGCCTTGCCAACTTGTGTAGAGTCAATAGCCTGAATAATTTCCATGACTGTAATCTGCTTATCCAGTCCTGCAGCAGTTTCTTGATCTAACACTGGCCTTTGAATATTATTTAGCAAACTATCAAACTCCTTCACAGAGAAATCTATCTCTGGGGAGTATAACTGAGCGTAAAATTGGCAAAAGGTCTCTGCAATGTCGGGGTCCTTGACAATCAATTGTTGCACCTGTGGATCCCTTAAAGCTGTAACGCGCGAAGCTTCCTTACGACCCTTTAACGAGTTAGCTAGCAGCCGTCCAGCACTATTACCTTCCAAGTAATATCACCCTTTCTGCCCTTGAATATTTTGTGAAGCTTCAGTGGTCAAAATTGAATTATATCTAAATCTAAGGTGCTGCAATCTTTTCAAAATGTTAGGATCAGTTTTCTGGCATAAAATATGTTCTCCCGCTTTAATCTGCTTGTCTAGTGCACCAAGTTCTGTTTTACGCTGCTTGGCCTGCTTTATAGCAAAATTAGTAATGGTGGCTCGCATACTAGCCTTGAAGCCTTCCCACCACGCCCATCCCGAGGAGTCTTGAGGTAGATTGAATTGAAAATACTCCTCTAAAGCCACCATGATGGTCTCGCGAAATTCCTGACTGGCTAGAAGAGACCTATCAAATTGCCAGCGTGATTGAGATTGATAGCTCGTTAAGTCAAATAGGGTAAATGAGATTGCAGAGTGATCAGAGATGTGAGCCGCATGAATAGTAGGAAAACTAATTCTAGGACAAAGTCCCTTGGAGACTAGGAAAAAGTCTATACGTGATAAGGAAGAAAAGAAAAGTCTATACGTGAGGAGGAGAAAAGAAAGTGAATTCTTTATCTGTAGGGTGGTGCAACCGCCATATGTCTTTCAGGCCCAATTCCTGCATTACAGATACAAGAACTGGGTGAGCCTTGGGAACCCTAATGGTTCTCACTGGACTCCTATCTTCCAATGGGTCTAGCACGAGGTTGAAGTCTCCCCCCACAACAATCATATATCTGGACATCTCCTGTGCCAAGGCCGCAATGGAGCAAATAAAAGCAGGGCAATCAACGTTAGGAGCATAAATATTAATTAAGGCCAGTTCAGTGGATCAAACTTTAATGACAGCCATTTTCCACCGCCCATCAGTATCAGACCTAGTTTGAATAACCATGGGGATAGAGCTTTTCTCACTAAAATGGCTACCCCATTTTTCTTATGATGGGCAGCTGAAAAAGACACTAGAGAATAGGGTTTTATATCTAGTTTTAACGACTCCTTTACATTCAATTGTGTCTCCTGCCACAGTAAGATGTCAGCACTTTCTTTCCTACCATATATAAGAATATTTTTCCTCTTAATGGGATTGTTAATGCCCTATCTCCAGGAACAAGCAGGAATGTAGTCCTCACATATGGTTATCGTCGGTACCGATGGAGCCTGTGCGGGAACGCTCCCCAGCGTCCAATAGGAATGCTGTTGGGAGCATCCCTCAGCACATGCGCGCTGCCTTCCCGCCTTTCCAACTGTCCCTCTTCAGTTCTTCGTTTTCCACGGAGCCAGCAGGACCTATTCCCTGTCACTGCAGAAAATTCCGTCTTTAAAATTCTTTTTGTGGTTGCGTTTGCCTACCGCACGACGCCTACCGGTACCGCCGGTCCTTTTCTTTTCCTAAAAAAACCAAAAAACCCTTGACTTTTACTGTTTCTTTTAAGAAACTTTCCTGTTTAGGTGCTAGGCGCCATTTTGGGCATTAGGCCCCATTTTTCCAAAATCATGGAAAAAGCCAACTAGTGTTTTTAAAAAATGTACTAAGTGTGGCGGTACCATTTCCGTCAATGACACCCATGATTGGTGTCTAAAATGTTTAGGACCTGATCATTCTCCAACTGAATGTCTCTCCTGCATGGGGATGACTAAAAGAGGAAGACAGAACTGGGCCACAAAGCTCGGTACCCTCTTTTCTTCAGATGCCAGATCCATTGCATCGACATCGTCAAGGGCCTCTTCTTCCTCCCATGGATCTCAGGTAACTAAACACAAAAGCCGGTCCTCAAAGGGTAGCTCTCCTGCTAAGCATCGAGAGGCCATTGGCTACTGCCGTTACTGGGACACATGGCATCCACAGTTCATGTAGTCCCATATGCTCGCCTCCACATGCGAGCAGCTCAGTGGACCCTCTCCACACAGTGGACACAGGCCACAGGTCATTTGTCGGACAAAATAATAATCTCTCAACGACTAATTTTGTCCCTCCAATGGTGGCAATCACTAGAAAATCTGACAGTGGGTTCTCCTTTCCATCAACCCCTCTTTCAGGCCACCCTAACAACCGATGCATCACAGGTGGGTTGGGGAGCACACCTGAATCATCTCTCTACCCAGGGCACCTGGACTCCACTGGAGGTTGGTTTGCACATAAACCTCATGGAATTAAGAGCAATTTATTTAGCTCTTCGAGTATTCCACACCCAGCTCAGCTACAAGACAGTCCTAGTCCAGACAGACCTCTTACCCTGCTGATCCCATTCCCTCCCCATGGTTGCTGGAATCTTCCCTCGCTTTATCCCCCTTTATTCTCTCACTCTTCAACTCTAGTCTTTCCTCTGGTATCTTTCCTACTCCCTGGAAGCATGCCTCTGTCCGCCCCATTCTTAAGAAAGGTTCTTTTGACCTCTCCTCTCTCTCCAGTTGGCGTCCCATTTCTAACCTTCCTTTCCTCTCTAAACTTCGGGAAAAATTGGTCTTCTCTCAGCTTTCCTCCCACCTTGAGGTTTCTTTCACTCTCCATCCTCGTCAATCAGGTTTTCGCCCGGGTCATAGCACGGAATCTGTCCTTCTTTCCCTTCTTAACGATCTTCACATTGCTCACGACTGTGGTTTACTCTCTCTCGCTGTCTCTCTAGATATTTCTGCTGCTTTCGATTTGGTTGATCACCGTACTCTTCTATCTCATCTTCAGGATGCCGGCCTCTCCGGTTTGGTTCTTCGTTGGTTCCACTCTTTTCTGTCTAGTCGTTCTCAGTTCACACTGGCTCAGGGTCCTCTCCTTCCACTTCTCTCCCCTGTGGTGTTCCCCAGGGTTCTGTTCTTGCTCCTCTTTTTTAATGTGTTTCTGACCCCTCTCGCTCTCCTTATTCAACAGCATGGTGTTTCTGCCTATTACTATGCTGATGACATTTTTCTTCTCTTCCATACTGACTCGGCTGCTCCTGACATCACTGCCTTCAACACCTGTCTCTCTTCCGTAGCCTCCTGGCTCTCGGCCAATTTTCTTCACATCAATCTCTCAAAAACCTCAGCTATTTGGTTCACCTTTGGTAATCCCCCCCTCCTCTCACTCCCTTGTTCTCTTCCACACCCATCCCCACTGTCTCTTCTTTGCGCTACTTGGGTGTTATTCTCGATTCCTCCCTCTCCTTCAAAGAACATATTTCCTCTGTTATTCAACGTTCCTTCTTTACTCTAAGACAACTTCATGCTGTACGCCCTTTTCTCTCCCCCTCCTCCATGGCCACTCTTATCATTTCCCTCGTTATGTCTCGTCTCGATTATTGTAATGTCTGTCTTGCCGGGCTTCCCCAATCCCAAATTTGTCGTCTTCAACGGGTTCAAAACACTGCTGTCCATGTCCTCTCTTATGCCTCACGTTTCGATCACATCACCCCCTTGCTAATACATTTTCACTGGCTCCCTGTTACCTTCCGTGTTCAGTTTAAAGTCCATATTTATGTACACAGGGTACTCCACTCTGGTATTTCCCTGTATCTTACAAATCAAGTTCACCTCCATACCCCGCATCGGTCTCTACGTTCCATCCATGCCAACCGTGTCTTTCTTCCCTCGCCCTCCCAGGCTCACTTAGAATCCACCCGATCTTCAGCTTTCTTTTTTCTTGGTCCGAGGCTTTGGAATTCACTTCCTCACTCCCTTCGATTAGAAACTTCCTACCCGTCCTTTAAAGCTAAACTAAAAACTCATCTTTTGTGTTCTGCATTTAATCTCCCCCTTCCTGCTCCGTCCCCTTCTCCTTCCTAGTACTACCATGCCAACTCCTTATCCCTTTCTTTCCTCCACCATTCTGTATTGTCGATGTGTTTCCCCTCCCCCCTTATGTTGCCACCTTTGTTTCCTGACTGTTCTCTGTCCTCATCTCTTTTTCTGTATGATTTTATGGCGTTCTCTCTCTCTGTTTCTCCTTTCGCAGCTCTCTTTTTAATTTGATTTTATGTATTGTGAACCGCCCAGATGCTAACCGTATTGGGCAGTATATAAAGTTTTAATAAACATAAACATAAACAATCAAGTAGCCATGTTCTATGTGAACAAGCAGGGCGGAACAGACTCTCTGTCGTTATGCAACGAAGCTTTACAACTGTGGGCCTTCGCCAGAGAGCATCAGATTCACCTTCTAGTGGTATATCTTCCAGGCATTCAAAACCTTTGGGCAGACAAACTCAGTTGAGTACTGCTGCTTCACGAGTGGTCCCTCCACATAGACCAGGTGGCAAGGATATTTCATCTCTGGGGCACTCCAGACATAGAACTCTTTGCAAGTCGACTGAATGCCAAACTTCCCCGGTTCTGTTCCAGGATTCGACTCACAACTGTCAGGCAAGGGATGCCTTCCTTCTTCACTGGGGTCAGGACTTCCTTTATGCCTTCCCACCCATTCCCCTCATCCCCAAACACTCTTCAAGCTTCAGAGAGACAGGGGTCGCATGATTCTCATAGCATCACGATGGCCACGCCAAACATGGTATTCCCTGCTTCTACATCGCTCTCAAGCGGCACCTCTGGAGTTAGGGCATGCTCCAGATCTCCTTTCCCAGGAGAACGGGACGCTATGGCACCCGAATCCCCAGTCCCTGTACCTCACGGCCTGGTTGCTGAAGGCTTAGACCTCCAAGATTTCAACCTGTCCCAACAGGTAAAAGATATCCTTCAGGCTTCTAGGAAACTTTCCACAAGAAGATCTTATGCCTTCAAGTGGAAACGTTTTACTATATGGTGCTCCAAGAAGGGATTAAACCCCCTGGTTATACCCTTAGAATCGATACTAGAGTGTCTCTTTCACTTATCGAATTCTGGTCTAAAGACCAATTCGGTAAGAGTCCATCTTAGTGCAATTGCAGCTTCTTATAAGCCTCTGAATGGACAAACAATTTCCTCTCATCCACTCCTATCAAGGTTTATGAGAGGCCTGGGACCCAGGATATCAATGCTTGACCAAGTACAAGCATTGTGGAACCTGTGTCTTTTGGGGAACCTGCTAGGTACATATGACCTAGATTGGCCACTGTTGGAAACAGAATACTGGGCTTGATGGACCTTGGTCTGACCCAGTATGGCATATCTTATGTTCTTATGTTCTTTTATTAACTAAACCTCCCATCAAGCCACCACTGGTGACAAGGGATCTAAATCTAGTTCTCGGGCAGCTCATGAAGCCGCCTTTTGAACCTTTGGCCACTACAGCCCTTAAGATTTTGACATGGAAGGTCATCTTTCTCATTGCAATCACCTCTGCCCGTCGCATTAGTGAATTGCAAGCTTTAGTGGCTGATCCTCCTTATACTAGGTTTCATCATGATAAGGTTGTTCTTCGAACTCACCCACACTTTATGCCAAAGGTGGTTTCGCCTTTTCATTTAAATCAATCAATTTATCTTCCTGTATTTTTTCCGAGGCTTCACGCCTCTAATGCAGAAAGAAGCCTTCATACTTTGGATTGCAAAAGGGCCTTAGCCTTTTACCTACAAAGAACACAGCAACATAGAAAGTCCTCACAACTTTTTATAGCTTTTGATCCTAGTTATTTGGGACGTCCAGTCTTCAAAAGAACTTTATCTAAATGGATTGCCCAATGCATATCCTTTGCTTATGAGATTAAGGGTCTTCCTCTTCAGGACCATGTCACAGCTCATAATGTGAGAGCCAAGGCAGCTTCTATGGCTAATCTCCCACTCTGTGTCTATCGATGACATTTGTCGAGCAGCCATCTGGGCTTCAGTATACACCTTCACAGCCCACTACTGCTTGGATAAAGCCTCCCATCGGGATGCCTTCTTTGGCCAAGCTGTTCTTCAAAATCTCTTTCAAACCTAAACCAACTCCTACCCACCAACCCTGGTGGGATGCCAGAGATCCATGGGAGGAAGGATTCCCACCTTCTAGGGTGGCACCTTCCTGGGGCTATCTCCCTGGCATCTTCAGCTAGGGAGTCCCCATATGTGAGGACTACATTCCTGCTTGTTCCTGGAGCTAGTGTAGTTACTCACCTGTAACAGGTGATCTCCGGGAACAGCAGGAATTTAGTCCTCACAACCCACCCACCTCCCCTAGGAGTTGTCTCTCTATCTCTTTGTCTCTTTCCTCTCTCCCTCTATCCTTTCACTCAGTTACAAACTTAACTGAAGAGGGACAGTTGTAAAGGCAGGAAAGCAGTGCGCATGTGCTAAGGGATGCTCCCAAAAGCGTTCCTATTGGACGCTGGGGAGCGTTCCCGCGCAGGCTCCGTCGGTACCGACGATACCCATATGTGAGGACTAAATTCCTGCTGTTCCCGGAGATCATCTGTTACAGGTGAGTAACTATGCTTTCCTTGCACGCCAGGTCACACCACACTGCTGCGATGTAGTGTTAACTTACCCCCTGCTCCATTTCATGGAATAAAAGCACAGTCGCTAGCTGTCCATTTATCTGTATCCCCACCATTTCCTCTACAGTATCGAGCACTTGCACCCAGTATTATTGCACTGCCCGACATCCCACTAGATATGTAGTAGTGTGCCCCTTTCCCCACAGTTCCACCAACAATTTGGTGTCTGCCGTATTCCCGCCCTGTGGAGGCGTACAGGGGTAAGGTACCACTGCATGAGCAATTTATACTCATTTTTCCACCAAATTTGCCACTATGGATGTCCTTGCTATGTTCATAGTGATCTGCTCCCACTTGTTATTGTCCCATCCCACCCCAAATCGCTTTCCCATTGTCTCCTATAGGATGGTTTATAATCTTCATCCAAACCCTGTCCACTATAGAGTTATGAAATGAGCCTAGTGACCCGAGACACATCCACTCGAACCAGGTCCGCTCCCTCCTAAGGTCCTGTTGCACTTCAACCCAGGACAAGAAGTGGTGTAACTGTATGTAGCTATACCTTTCCTGATTATTCAGCTGGTATAAGTCCCGCAGCCCCTCAAATGACCATAGCTTCCCCCCCTTGTGAAATCTTCCCTATCTGTATTAGGCCATGTGCCGCCCATTTCCTCCAACGTCTAGGGTCTGGCCTTTCTCCATCTGCAAAACAATCTGCCAGTGGAGTCATCTTGGTTACGTGTTTGCCTCCTAGTAGTTTCTGTTTATACCAATACCAGTACCCCAGTGTCTGGCCTACATATGGGTTCGCTGGTTTCCGTCATTGTTTAACCCATAGCCACCTTCCTATCCTTCCCCCCCTGTACACAGGCATGCTTGAGTTGTACCCAGGAATTGGAGATCTCCCTCATCCATCCATACACTCCTCGCAGTTGCGCAGCCACATAAAAATAAACAATACTATTTATTTATTTAACAATTTTTCTATACCGTCTTTATCCAACATGACAATTACATGGTAATTGTTTTACATTGGGTCAGACACAAAGAGAGCAGGACGCTCTTGCTATTCAAACAGGAGACAATGAGGCAAGAGATGGGATGAACACAGGTGCCTTTATTAGTAGTCCCCTACGCGTTTCGGCCTGAAGCCTTCCTCGGGGGGATATACTTGAAATATAAAATCATACAAGAAAATAAAATAATATGCGATTAATATATAAATAAAAATAAGAATAAAACAGGCATTGTTTTACATTGAACATAACTATGTATTAAACATAACAATTACATAGGAATTGTTTTACATTAACAAGGGAGTACAACTTGGAGATAAGTGGGGGAGTGAACTATTTACATATAGAGGTGATCTTTTTTTCTGGGGGGAATGGTTGATTTATCTTATCTTATCTGGTCTTCTGTGCAGTGAGTTAATGTTTGGCTTAAGTTTTGTCGTCAAATCCATAGTATTCTCTGAATATATGCCTTTTTAATTGTTTTTTTAAATCGTTGATAGATTTAGCTGATCTTACATTGTCCGGTAGTGAGTTCCATATTGATGGAACATACAGGGAGAATGCTCAGTTGCTGGTCTGTTGTGTGGTTTTGGTCTTGAGCAAGGGAATATTCAGGAGGTTCTGTTGGAGTCTCTTCTTGGTCTTGTTGTGTGCGTTGTTGTGATCAGTTCAGAGAGGCAGGGAGCTGATAGGTTGTGAATGACCTTGGGCCTAGTAGCATCAATTAAAGTTTGAATTTAAAACACAGAGGAGAGCTTTCTGGTTACATTTCATACCCAGCAGAGAGCTTGTAGTTTAAATTTAATAGTCACTCAGGGCCAAGTAACAGCAAAGTACTTTTAGTTTAAATTTAACACACAGAAGAGAGCTTTCTGGTTAAATTTAGTACCCAGCAGAGAGCTTGTAGTTTAAATTTCATAAGAAGTTAGAGCCTAGCAGCAGCTAAGAGCTATAATTTAAATCAAATCAGAATTTAGCTTACCTCAGCAGCACAAGACAGGGTACTGTGTAGCAGCCCTTTTTTAATAAGTGTTATTTCCCTCCCTTCCTCCCCACACCCACCCTCCCCTGGGATAATCATAGCTTTATAGGTACTTACACATCTTAAAAGACAGGAGGTGCTTTCAGGTGAAGCTCATTACCCAAATCAGTCATACACTAAGGACCTGAGATTAATTAAGCTTCAGGTGAACAAGATATATTAAACGTATTAGGTACAGTTTTATTGGTATAAATACCCATAGCAACCCCTAGTAAGTAAGAACTTAAAGATCTAGACACAAACTTAAAAACTAAGATGCAGACAGCAGTCCAGCAGCGGGATGGGGGCTTTCCAGTCTTTTGCATTGAGTGTCACATGTATGATTTTCTCCCAGTTGATGAGAGGTCTTACGTGTGCACTAGGTGCAAGGAGCTCTTTTCTCTCAGGGAACAAGTCCGTTCTCTAGAGGCTAAAGTAGCAGACTTGGAAAACATAAGACAGACAGAGAGGTACATAGACGAGACCTACAGGGATATAGTCCTGAAGTCCCACCTCCAGTCTGGCAGCACCCCTGTTGCCATGGAGGAGAGAGGTCACGTGACAGGAGAGCATCACCCTGGTGTGGCAGGAAGTGATCCTGTAACTAGGACCTGTCCTCCAGGTGATGTAAAACCCTCTCGCACCGAGGAAGTTTCTCCAGGGCCATGTGCCCATGAAGGAAGGGTTAGGACAGCCGTTATAGTTGGTGATTCGATCATTAGGCATGTAGATAGCTGGGTGGCTGGTGGACGTGAGGATCGCCTGGTAACAGGGAGGAGTGGCCTAGTGGTTAGGACAAGGTACTTCAGGACGGAGGGCCGGGGGTTCAAGTCCCACCTGGGGACAGCAATGTCAGGCCGGAGGGACTGGGATTTCTAGTCCTATAGGCACTCCTTGTGGTCTTGGGCAAGCCACTTAACCCTCCATTGCCCATGTTCCCTGTAAGTATTAGCGTATGTGTATCATATCCCCTCGTATTAAATGTATCTCCCAATTGACCGCTTTGACCCGGTGAAAAGCGGGATATAAATACAGCTAAATAAATACAGCTAAATAAATAAATAAAACATGCCTGCCTGGTGCGAAGGTAGCGGACCTCACGCGCCACCTAGATAAGGTCTTAGATAGTGCTGGGGAGGAGTCTGCTGTCTTGGTACATGTCGGTACCAATGACATAGGAAAATGTGGTAGGGAGGTTCTGGAGGCAAAATTTAGGCTTTTAGGTAGGAAGTTGAAATCCAGAACTTCCAGGGTAGCATTCTCCGAAATGCTTCCTGTTACACGCGCAGGACCCAAAAGGCAGGCAGAGCTCCGGAGTCTCAATGCGTGGATGAGACAATGGTGCAGAGATGAGGGTTTTGGATTTGTTAGGAACTGGGGAACATTCTGGGGAAAGGAAGGGCTCTTCCGAAGGGATGGGCTTCACCTTAACTGGGATGGAACCAGGCTGCTGGCATTAACCTTTAAAAAGGAGATAGAGCAGCTTTTAAACTAGATATTAGGGGAAAGCCGACAGTCGCCCAAGAGCGGATGGTTCGGAAGAATGTATCCTTGAAGGATACTACCAAAAGCAGAGGTTCCACAAAAGAGTAAAGTAGCCCAAATGCCCTCAAGTATGGAGCAGACAGAGCTTAAAGATCCCAATTTACCCATGTCTAACAATAGCCAAATTAGCATGAATAAAATACATTCTCTAAAATGCTTGTATGCAAATGCTAGAAGTCTAAAGAATAAGATGGGAGAGTTAGAATATATAGCACTAAATGAAAGGTTAGATATGATTGGAATATCAGAGACATGGTGGAAGGAGGACAACCAGTGGGACACTGTGATACCTGGGTACAAACTATATCGTAATGATAGAGCTGATCAAATTGGTGGAGGGGTTGCGCTCTATGTTAGAGAGGGCATTGACTCAGAAAAGATTAATGTTTTGCAGGAAACAAAATCTGCTGTAGAATCTATATGGATTGAAATTCCATATAAAAGGGGGAAGGCGATGGCAGTGGGGGTGTACTATCGAGCACCTGGCCAGAATGACCAAATGGATGATGAAATGCTCAAAGAAATCAAGGAAGCTAACAAAAGTTACAGCGCAGTAATAATAATGGGTGATTTCAATTACCCTGGTATCGACTGGGTCAGTGTCACGTCAGGACATGCTAGGGAGATAAAGTTCCTAGATGAAATAAATGACTGCTTCTTGGAGCAGCTGGTTCATGAACCGACCAGAGGGAAAGCCATATTAGACCTAGTCCTTAGTGGAACACCAGATCTAGTGCAAGAGATAAGGTTGTTGGGGCCACTTGGCAATAGTGATCATAGCATGATCGCCTTTGATTTAATTAGTGGAGGAGGGATAGTAAGGAAATCCACAGTACTACCTTTTTCCTTTCGAAAGGGAGAATATGTTAAAATGAGGAAACACGTTAAGTAAAAACTAAAAGGAGCAGTTGCGAAGGTTAAAGACGTACATCAAGCTTGGGTGTTGTTGAAAAATACTATCTTGGAAGCCCAGACCAGCTGTATTCCATGCTTTAAGAAAAGTGGAAGGAAGTCCAAAAACTGCCAGCATGGTTTAAAGGTGAGGTCAGAGAGGCTGTTGTTGCCAAAAAAGCATCTTTCAGGAAATGGAAAAAAGAGCCAAATGATGAAACCTGGAAACAGCACAAGCACTGGCAAGTCAAATGCAAGGCATTGATAAGGCAGGCAAAGAGAGAATTTGAGAAGAAGCTTGCTGCGGAAGCAAAACCGCAAAATAAAGACCTTTTTAAGTACATTCGTAGCAAAAAACCTGTGAGAGAGTCAGTTGGTCCATTAGATGATAAAGGGGTTAAAGGAGCACTAAGAGGCGACAAGGCGATAGCGGAGAGATTGAATGAATTCTTTGCTTCGGTCTTTACTGAGGAAGATGTAGGGATGTTACCCATGACTGAAGTGGTATTTAAAGGTGCGGATGAATTGAAGGAAATATCGATACATCGGGAAGATGTCTTACAACTATTAGATAAACTGAAGAGTAGCAAATCACCTGGGCCGGATGGTATACATCCAAGGGTGTTGAAAGAACTGAAATATGAGATTGCAGAACTGCTATCAGTAATCTGTGAACTATCATTAAAATCATCTCTAATACCTGAAGATTGGAGGATCGCCAATGTAACACCAATTTTTAAAAAGGGTTCCAGGGGTGATCCGGGAAATACAGACCGGTGAGCCTGACGTCAGTACCGGGAAAAATGGTAGAAACCATCATAAAGAATAAAATTACTCAGCATTTAGATAGTCACAACCTAATGGGAGACAGCCAACATGGCGTTAGACAAGGAAGATCTTGTCTTACTAATCTGTTATGTTTTTTTGAAGGAGTGAATAATCAGGTGGACAAAGGTGAGTCGGTTGATATTGTGTATCTGGACTTTCAGAAAGCCTTTGACAAGGTCCCTCATCAGAGACTTTTGACAAAACTAAAGAGTCATGGGATAGGAGGCAGTG
The DNA here is from genome assembly GCA_033557465.1 of Ichthyophis bannanicus. Classification (NCBI taxonomy): domain Eukaryota; kingdom Metazoa; phylum Chordata; class Amphibia; order Gymnophiona; family Ichthyophiidae; genus Ichthyophis; species Ichthyophis bannanicus. Next base: position 650,841,151 of record CM066032.1, read on the forward strand.
TACTATTTGTGGATCAGGAACTGGTTAAAAGATAGAAAGCAGAGGGTAGGGCTAAATGGCCAATTTTCCCAATGGAGAAAGGTGAATAGTGGTGTACCCCAGGGATCTGTGCTGGGTCCGCTGCTTTTTGACATATTCATAAATGACCTGGAAAGTGGAATAACGAGTGAGGTTATCAAATTTGCAGATGACACAAAACTATTTAAAGTTGTTAAAACACAAGAGGATTGTGAAAAATTGCAAGAGGATCTTGATAAATTGGAAGACTGGGCATCAAAATGGCAGATGAAATTTAATGTGGACAAGTGCAAGGTTATGCACCTAGGGAAGAACAACCCAAACTATGGTTACACGATGCAAGGTTCCACATTAGGAACCACCACCCAGGAAAAAGATTTAGGCGTCATTGTGGATAGCATGTTAAAACCCTCGGCCCAGTGTGCAGCGGCGGCGAAGAGAGCAAATAGAATGCTAGATATGATAAGGAAAGGAATGGAAAATAAAACAAAAGATATTATAATGCCTCTATATCGTTCCATGGTGAGACCGCACCTTGAATATTGTGTGCAATTCTGGTCGCCGTATCTTAAAAAGGATATAGCGATTTTAGAAAAGGTACAGAGAAGAGCCACCAAAATGGTAAAGGGGATGGAAGGATACTCCTATGAAGAAAGGCTAAAAAGGTTAGGGCTCTTTAACCTGGAAAAGAGACGGCTGAGGGGAGATATGATAGAAGTCTATAAATTAATGAACGGAGTGGAACGGGTAAACGTAGATCGATTGTTTACCTTATCACAATATAGAAAGACTAGGGGACATGCAATGAAGCTACAGGGTAAACTATTTAAGACTAATAAAAGAAAATATTTTTTCACTCAACGTGTAATCAAACTCTGGAATTTGTTACCGGAGGATGTAGTAAAGGCTGTTAGTGTAGCTGGGTTTAAAAAAAGGTTTGGACAAGTTCCTGGAGGAAAGGTCCATAAACCATTATTAAGAAGTGACCGAAGATATCAATGCTTGACCCAGTTCAAGCATTGTGCAACTTGTGTCTCTTGGGGAAACTGCTAGGTACATATGACCTAGATTGGCCACTGTTGGAAACAGAATACTGGGCTTGATGGACCTTTGTCTGACCCAGTATGGCATATCTTATGTTCTTATGTTAAGGTGGTGGTGATGGCCTTGTATTTTGCTCGTTGTGCTATTGGGAGCCAGTGTAGGATTTTTAGGATTGGTGTTTTATGTAGCATTGTCAAACTGATGGTGAGAATTCTGGCGGCGGTGTTTTGGACTAGTTGGAGTAGAGCTAGAGCAGATTTTGTGAGGCCTTGGTAGATGATGTTTCAGTAGTCAAGGTGTGGTGTGACTATGTCTTGTAGTATTGATTTGAAGTCAGACTCATGCAAAAGATGCCTTAGGGGTTTGATGAGCTTTAGCTTCCAGTAGGCGAGTTTAAATGCATTCTTGATGTGAGCTTCCATGTTGATGCTGCTGTCAATGGTTATACCTAAGTATCTAATCTGTTTTTATTGAAATGTCAATATCTTGTGCTATTATCTTTTTTGGTGGCTTGAATTTTTGATCTCTGAATATGAGTAGTGCTTCAGTTTTACTTCTGTTTACTATGAGGTTTATGTTAAGACGGAAGTTTGTCACGGCATTAAAGACATCTGTTATAGTCGAGAAGTCTGGATTATTAGTGTTGAATGGCATATAGAGCATGATGTCATCTGCATAGAGATGGTAGTGCATTTTCCATTTCCGTAGTATGTTGCAGATTGGTTGAATATACAGATTGAACAGTAGTCCGAAAAGGGAAGAACCTTGAGGGATATCTTGTGCTGATTTGAATGGTCTGGATTTGGTAGAGCCAACCTTCACTTGCATGGTTCTGTCAGAGAGGTATGATTTGAACCATTTTAATGTGTTATCTGTTAGGCCAGTGTCCCTTAGCCTATTTAGCATGATGGGGTGAGACACCGAGTCAAAAGCCGTGCTTATATCGAGGAATAGTAAGTAGCACAAATTCCTGTCGGTGTTTATCCAGGCCAATGGTGAGTCTGTTAAAGAGATCTGTTAGTAGGGTATCGATGCCTGTTGTGGGCGGAAACCATGTTGGTGTTGGTCTAGCGGTGCGTGTGCATCTACATGGTCTTGCAGTTGATGATGTATGGTTTTCTCAATTATTTTGGCCAGGAATTGAATGCTCGCAATTGGGCAATAGGGGTTTGGGAGGGTCTTATCCATTATGGTCTTTTTTAAAATAGGGCGTACAGAGACCTGTTTGAGCACGGGTGGTAGGTATCCTAGTGTCAGGGAGGAGTGAACAATCTGTAGGATGGTTTTGGCAAATTGGTTGCGTAGATTTTTTATCCATGTTACAGGACATGGGTCGAGAGGTGAGGTCGTGGTATTGATGTTGTTGATGTCAAGCATTTCTCTTTTATTTATGAGGTTGAAGTTGTGTCATAGATGTTTCTTTTCTGTATCTTTATTTTGCTGGGGTGGTATAAGGCATTGTTGTGTTGTTGTTAGTTATTTGTTGTATAGGAAGTCAGCCATAATTTGTGGGTTGATTTGCGTTTTTTCATTTGTTGTGTCGGCTGTGTTGGGGTCGTTGGTCATTTGAGTTACAATCGAGAATAGTTCTCTTGGGCAGTTGAGTGATTTCATTAGTGTGTTTGTGATATATTCCTTTTGTGTCTTGTTACATAGGTCATTGTATTTATTTTGTAAGATGTGCAGTTGTGTCTTGATTGTATTTTCTTTTGTTCTTTTCCATTTTCTTTCAAGGTGCCTGAGATCTCTTCGAGTCTGGTCCAGTGTTTTGGAGAACCATGGAGGTCTTGTGGATTTTTGGTGTTTTGTGGTGGGGTTTTTTTGGAAGGCTGCAGCAGTACTTATTGTTTGGTTCCACGAGTCCATAAATTCATCTAGGTCTGTTATGTCTGTGTCTATAAGTGCTGTGGGTCTGATTAAGAAAGTATTGCGCATCGAATGCCTTGAAACGACATTGGGATTGTTGCTGTTGAGGGGTTTCATTGCGGTAGTATTGGCTGGTATATTGATGGTTATCATAGTATGATCTGACCATGATACTGGGTCAATTTGTAAATTTAGGTTTTCTTTGTGAAGTTTGTTGGATACAAAAATGAGATCTAGAATTGATCCTTTACAGTGGGTTAGTGAATCAATTATTTGGGTTAGCTGTAGGGATTCCATGGCATCCAGGAATGTATTGGCTTGCTTGTCAGAGGTTGAAGGGAAGTTGAAGTCGCCCATAAGGGTAAAGTGATTTGTTGTGGCAGTATGTGGCAGAGTGGAGGAGTAGCCTGGTGGTTAGAGCAACTGCCTAGTTAGTACCTAAAAGATCAAGGGTTCAATTCCCACTGGCACTCCTTGTGACCTTGGGCAAGTCACTTTACCCTCCATTGCCTCAGAAAAATCCAAGTTATCAATGTCCCTGTTTAATGTACATTACCAAGTTGAAGTTACAATGTAAACCACTTTGACTGAAATTATAAAGCGGTATAAAAAAAAAAACCTGTCTGTGTACATGCCTCATTTGTCTATCCCTGTCCTGTCTATTGATGGCGTTCCTTTCTGACTTTATTTTCAGTAGCCTCTATTCATTTTGTATTGTACACCGCCCTGACGCCCCGGTATGGGTGGTTTATCAAACTCTGCTAATAAAGATAAAGATTTATGATTGCAGTGAGCTCTTCAGAGTTGAGGGTGGGCTTTCTATAAGTTATAGATATGGTGTGCCCGGAGTTAGAGATGGTTAGGAAGTCTAATGTTTGTAATTGTGAAGTTCAAGTGTTTCTTTGCAAGTATGAGTACTCCTCCCCCTCTCTGGTGTGCTCTGGGCAGCTAAATAGTGTATATTGTGAAGTAACTAGTTGGTTCAGTAGTATAACCGTGCACCCGCCCCTTGACCTTGAGGGTTTAAGGAGGGGTGTGCCTTGAGGTTGAATTGTAGTTGCGGTGATTGAGTGACAAGGCAGGTATAAAGAATATTTATTTTATGAGGATTTTATTTCTCCCGCTCCGTGGTGGAATTGGAACAGGCTTAAAGGAAATGTATTTTTACAGCCAAAACAAGAACAAGGAACAGATAGGCTTTTCCAACACTGTGTTTCAAAACTGTCCTTTTCACAGTACTTCACATTCCAATCATGTGAACTGTCCTTGAGAATACTTAAACAAAAGACCAACAATAAAGTTCATGCACTGTTTCCAACTTCTGCTTTAGCTTATTCTCATATCTTTCTCATAAGCTCTTCAGGTAAGGAACTTTGTCAGTGTGCACTTTTTCACTTTATAAAGAATAACCACACAAGCTCTGCTTGGACTATTTCTTATCTACAAGGCACGTTGAGCAGTCCATTGGCTGACTCAAATCCTGCTTCTGTAGGGGATGAGCCAATGGTACTGGTGCTTCTGGACTCTGTACTGGTTCAACTATATTACGTTCCTCTAGGAATGCTTTAAAGTCTCTCAGGAGTGCTTCAGCCTGGTTACTCTGCTCATTCACTGCAGTGGAGTTACCCCTCCCCCACTTGTCTCTGTTATCAAGTGCTGGGTAAATCAGTTCCTTTGCAGGTGAAACGTTTGTGGGCAGCAAATCAAATTTAGAGCTTCCTGAAACTTTCTGGCAAATGTCTCGGGCAAATATCTCTGCTATGTCCTTATAGCTAGCTTGCTTGTTAATCTTGTCAGCAGTTTGAGGAGACACACAGGGTTTGACTGAACAAGCTTCTGGTTGCAGCCAACTGCTCTCATAAAACCTGGGCTTTTCCTGAGGTTTAAAATATGCACTCACACAGTCTGGCTTCTCATAAAAGCTGTTATCAGTATTAAAAGTATCCTGTACCTTGTGCTGAGGAATTCCTGGATGTTTGTCAGCCGTCTGCCATTCATACCATTGATCAGCTCTCTGCTCCAAAAGCCTAGGCTTCACCCTTGGGTCTCTCAGTGCCACGCCCTTCTCCTTCTCCCAGAAGGTTCTGCTGTGCACTGAGTCTCCCTGGTACCTGCTTCTTGGCTTTACACGCCTTCTCCTGGAATTACAGCTGGGGAACGTTTCTCCTTCACATTCAAAGGCTCTGGCATTCAAGGCTACTTCATCTCTAAAGCACACACCTGCTTCATCTGGTTCCAGTATTTCCTTCCATCTCCTCGGTTGGTTTCTTTTCTCAGACTCCAACTGCTTCTGAAGCTCCAACTGCTTCCTTCTCTCCACGTGAATCTGCGTCTCCAACTCACACCTACTTCCTTCTTCCTTCTTCCGGTTTAACAAGCTGCTACTGCTCTGGGGAGCCCGCCTCCAGGTAGGGCGTGCCGAATCAGCAACTCTGCTTCTCCCCTCCCCCGAGGTGAGTTGTGCTGGCTGACTATGTCCATCTTGTGCTGAGAAGGGAAAATCTTGCTTTTAGCTGCAGTACCTGGATCTTCCACCGGGTCACTATCTGTTTCTATAGCTCCTAGCACTGCTGCAGCGTCACAGTAGGACATTGTCGTAGTCATTAATCCAGCTTTCCGTGATATACATGTCTGTGTCCGTGTTGTGCAAATGGTCTGCGATAATCTGGATTTTGTTGCGGATTGACCGAGCATTGATGAGAGAGTATTTGATTGGATGTTGCTGATGTTTAGTGATCGTTGTGTTGTCGTTAATAGTTCTGTGCTGATATGTATAAGTCTCCGAGTTTGTTTAGGAGGTGGTATTTTATGGTTGGTTGTGAGGTGGAGAACGTTTGCTCTATGTAGAACTTGTATGTTTTTTTTCCCAGTTGTTACTTATGTGGGTGGATGATGTGAGGAGAAATGTAGCCAGGAGGATGATCACGTGGTATCTTAGGTTATGCGGTGTCATGATTGACTATATGTTCATGGCTTGCTGTGGATGGTTGCTCTTGTGGAGTTCGGTGAGAATCTTGAGGTTTAGTAGTTGATTTTTGTTAGGTATGGCGTAGTCTGATGGGTTTTGTTTTCTGGTTACCTTGTTGCTTTCTTTTCTTTCCCTGATGGTCCTAGTTCATTATAGATCATTTAAGGAAAAAATCTTTTCTTTCCCTATTTTCACTTCACAGACACCAATATAGTAATCCAGATTATTTTCATATATTTTATATGGTACTGTGCCTCAATGTGTGGAATCTTATAACCTTATTCTCTTGCTCTAAATAGCACCCGCCAGGCCATGAATGGTGGGCGTCTGCTCCACACAAATCTGCTTATTTTGTGTTGGATGCCCCTCAGCATGGCCTCTGGGACCTCCACCGGGAGAGTTTGGAATAGACACATAAAGTGCGGTAAGATCATCATTTTCACGGCTGCTATTTGGCCCAGCTAGGAAAGATGATTCTGAGTCCAACGTCAGAGCAGCTCTTCCATACTCTTCACTAACTGTCCATAGTTTTGCTTATACAGATCCATACTCTCTCTCCCTATATTGATACCTAAGTATCTGATACCCTTTTTGGCCCATTTAAAGGGATATTCCTTTTTTATTTTTTCCCTCATGGGTTCTATTGTTGTCACTTCCAATATTTTGATTTGTCCAGTTTATCCAAAAGCCAGATAATCTACCATATTCTCTCAACTCCCATATTATAAAGGGTAGAGATACTTGTGGTTTGGTTACTGCTAGGATAGTATCATCCACAAAGAGCGTGATACAATGTTTCCTATTTCCTTCTACTATCCCTTGGATATTCCTGTTCATCTGGATCCTAGCTGCTAAGGGCTGTATTGTTAGCACAAAGAAAAGCAGGGACAAAGGACATCCCTGTCTCGTCACTCTTTCTATGGGGAAAATTTGAAAATATCCTCCGTTCACTTTGACACATGTTTTGAGCACCCTGTAGAGGGCCCGTATCCACCCCTGAAAGCCTTCCCCGAAACTCATTTTCCCTAACACTCGAAGAATAAAGTCCCAGGATATGTGATCAAAAGCTTTTTCTGCAACTAGTGATAGAATAAGAGCTTGACCTGCGTTTGCCGTGCTATCCATATCAAGTTTAAGACTTTGCGGACATTATCAGCCACCTGTCTACCAGGCATGAAACCAACCTGGTCCTCATGGATCAGGGTTGAGATGGCCTTATTTAGTCTATTGGCTAAAACCTTCGCCAAAATCTTCACATCGATGTAGAGCAATGAGATTGGGCAGTACGATGTGCAGATCTGGAGGGTCCTTATCGCTTTATGTATCAACGAGATGCCTGCCCATCCCATCGTATCTGCCAACCCGCCCCTATGTCTCGGCAAATCGTATACTCGTATCAGGTGTGGTGGTAGGTTGTCACTAAATTTACGGTAGAAGTGCGCCATCAGGCTATCTAGCCTGGGTGCCTTCTCCAGTTTCAATCCCTTTATGACCTGTCTCACCTCTTGCTCTTCTATCTCCCCATAAAGCATCTCTCTCATATCCTTTTCAAGTTTGAGGAGGTGGACACTAGAAAACTCTCGATATCTTCCTGGGGGGGGGGCGGGATCGTGATGGCATATAATTTTTTTGCAAAATTCTGCAAACTTCCTATGTATCACTTTGCCATGGGTAACCAGTTGCACCTTTCGGCCCTTCACTGCCACTATCTGTGCCAGCGCTCTTTGCTGTTGCAGATGTCATGCTAAGTAATGGCTCCCTTGTTACCCCTCTTGAAAAACGTCTGCTTTGCCAGTTGCATTTTGTAGCAAATAGCTTCTGATTCTATAGCATTGATTTGGGCCTCTGGGCTATCACTATCCCCGTGTGCCTCTTAGTTGGGCCCCTTGCATCCTCCTCTGTGGCTCTTAATAGCTGCCCCCGGAGCCTGGTTAGGAGTTTCGCCCTCTCCCATTTCACCCTCACCCCCCATTTTAGCAGGACTCCTCTCATTGTTGCCTTAAACCCATCCCACACTATCGGCCCATCCACCTCTCCGTTGTCGTTTACTGCAAAATATTCCCGTATGCCTGTGTCAACTTCCCTAGCCACCCGTTCGTCCTGCAATAGCGCTTTGTTCAGCCTCCAGTATTTGGTGCCACCTTCCTCAAGAGAGTATTCTAGCTCTATGCTTATGGGCGCATGGTTGGACCAAGTTAAAGCCTCTATCTAGTCCTGTTTTATTCTTGATACTCCCTCTCTACCCACCCATAGCATATCAATGTGTGAATATGTTCCATGGACATGGGAATAATGTGGGAACTGCCATTGACCTGGGTGGAATAGGCACCATGCGTCGACCAAGGCCTGCTTTCTTACTAGTTTTTTTAGGTGTGTCTTGTCTGTCCTTCTATACTCCCCCCCTCCCTGTCAAGTCTCTTCGGGGGTTCCACGTGATATTCATATCTCCCCTCATAATGATTAAGCCCTATTCCAAATTATGGATCTGCCTGCCCACCTCTTCAGAGAAGGATATCTGTGTCCCATTGGGAGTGTATATGTTTACTACTCTGTGCCACACCGATTCCACCCTCAGGCACACCAGTAGGTAGTGCCTTTCTTGATCACTCACCATGTTCCCCATTTCTACTCTTACTCCCTCTGCAACAAATAATGTCACTCTCCCCTCTTCTTGTCCACCTTATTGGATGCAAACAGGCTCAGTGTGTCTTTGGGCCACCAGGCTCTCGTGCTTGCATAAGAGGTGTTTCTTGAACCAGAGTGATGGTCGCCTTTAACCTCTCCATTTCTTTATACATTTTTTGTCTTTTGACGGGAAGTTTAAGCCCCGGACATTTAAAGAAATCACCTTAAGTACAGGCATCATAAGCTTCCCTTTCCCCCCCCCCCCCCCCCCCCCGCTACAGTATTCTCCCCCTCCCTCTATCTCCTCCCCTCTCCCTTCCCTATCACTCATCCACCACCAGCTTGGATGTCTTTGGATTGCTGTCATAGTGACAAGATGGGTGAGTCCTGTCTCCCCCCTTTCTTTCTTCAATCCCCACTCTGCCCTCTTATCTGCCTTCCACACTTCTTCTCCCCCATTCATTCCCTCCTCTCTGCTCCTCCTCCCCTACTCTCACATTTAGATACCCCAGTTTATATAAACATTCATAAATTTAGCACAACAAACCATTGCCTCCCTCAGCGCTCTCCCCCCATTCCCCTCCCCACACCTCCTTGCCTGCTGAAGTCCCAGTGTTCCACAGAGCACCCACTCCAGTGATTACAAATTCTCAGATGTATAAGTCCCCGGCTTTTCTCATGCCAATACAGTCCCAGCTGTGTGAGCAACTCTAATGGCCCTCATGCTGGTCTTTCCGCATCGGTTTCTGTGCTCCAGTTCCCTGACTGGCAGTGGAGCCTCATTCTCCCTGAGCTCACTCTCTGCCAATGTGGTTGTTCGCTCCGGGGGGAGGCAGGGTTCTTGTGTCTGCCCTCACTCCAGTCCATTAATTACCCCCTCTTCCAGTGCAGTAACTGCTTCCTCTCGGTTGCGTACCCGCCACCTCTTCCCCTTTATGGTGAAGGAAAGTCCAAAGAGGAATGTCCATCCGTATTGAATGTTCTTGCTACACAGTTTTTGGACAATGTCTCTCATGTCCTCCTTTTTAGCAACATAATTTGAGCTAAATCCATGTATATCTCCACTGTCGTGTTCTCCCAGTGCAAGTTCCCTGTACAGCTGGCCTTGTTGGCCACCAGTTCTTTCAGGCCATAGTCATGGAAGCAGGCAACTATATCGCAGGGCCGATTTTTATCTTGAGCTGAGGGCCCAAAGTTCTATGTGCTCTATCGATCTGATAGTCTCTCCCTTCCACCTCCAGACCTTGTCTTTGCAACAGTGCCTTTACAATACTCTGTAGCACCTACACACAGTCCTAATGCTGCACCTCCTCGGGTCTCCCTCGGAAGCGGAGGTTCTGATGTCTAGATCTGTTTTCTAGATCCTACAGCTTTCCTTCGGCCTTTGTTTGCCTATGTAGCACCTCCTTCCATTTTTGTTCCAATGCTGCCGTTGCCTCTCCTTGCTTTTCCTGGCGCATCTCCAGCTCTTCCACTCTCTGTCCGAGCTTCCCCAGGTCTGCCTACACACTCCCCTATACCACAGGCCAGAATCGGTTCCTAAGTTCCCTGTCTTCATCGGGGATGTCCATATGGCCTGGACGTCCCCCTCCCAGAATCCGGCTCCACAGCTTCAGCGTGCCTTTAAAATCTAAATAGACACCAACTAACCTCATTGGTCAAATTCAAACTCAGGGACTCCAATGGGAATATCACAGCGATGTACTCCAATCTATCTGTCAATTAAGATCAAAAGATATAATTGAATTTAAATTGAAAATCCACCATTGTTCTTTATAATTTAAAGGGGCTTCTCTATCCTTACCATACCAGGATTTTGGCACATGAACAATTATTCTCCAGCATAAATCAGAGAACATATGGTTATAAGATAAAAAGTGTTCCACGAAAGGTGCTGTCATAGTCTTGGTTTGTATTCTAGACCGATGTTCTCTTAATCTATGAAGTATAGAATACTTGGTTCTTCCAATATAAACTTTTCTGTATGGACATAAGATTGCATATATTACAAATGTTGTAGTAGCCCATTTATAAATAAAAAATGGGTTTCGATGGAGTCTAGCAGGATTTTGTATGAGTCACTAGTGAAATAATTAAGTCCCGTGTTGATCCTTATAAATCAATAATCGTTTCCTGGCAGTGTCCCAATTTTTATACTATTTCCTACTATTTCATTTTTTAATTGCTCTTGTTTTATTTGTTTCTTTTATGTGTCAAATATATGTGGGTATATAGTCCAAAGCCATTTCACTGGCCACTTCTTATTAGGAAATATTGCCACTAATGTTTCTGAGCAATCTACGTGTAGGCATGTACGCTTGCTCTAGAACCATGACTAGATTGAAGCTCATCTTAATTCACTTAGTTTATAAAGTAAAGTATGTGTGTACTTCACTTTACAAAATAGGCCCCAAAAATGCACGCAGCAACGCGCGTTAATTGCATGGTAGTTTATAAAATTACCCTCAAAGTACCAAGCACTAACTGCAGTGCACAGTCCACACACGTTTCCCTCTCCGTAACTTGCTTTGTAGTTACAGTATGGAGTCTGTTTGGTAAACATTTGCAGGTAATGTGACATGTTAGTGCGAATAGCGCAGTGTTAGTCACAATAGTTATGCGGTATCTGTCAGGGCACACACAGCATTTCCCCAGAGGATATCACAACAAAAATGCAAACACCACGGGGCAGCAGGTCCATGGATGGCATTTTCACCATCCATTTAAGTGGTGGTAGTTGCACCCGCATTGTCTGCAGCTCCGATGGTTACCGCGCACTGAGTATGCCCACGGTAAATGCATGTTGCCGACATGCCCACTCTGTGCAGATGCCATGGAAAATGCAGACAGTGCATAAAATCAGTATGCTATCTGCATTTTCCTGCACTACCTTTTATCACATGCAATAGCACACATGTTATTGGTTGCATTAAGAGGTAGCACAGCTTAGTAAACATGCCCGTAAGAGTTACTGCTCAGTCACTAACTGCATGTGCTAATTGTCGCCACCTCCTGGCCGGGCATATAGCCGGGCAGCAGGAGAGTGTCGCCTTGTTGCCCTTGGAATAAGGTTCACCAATATGGCCTCCAGCTAGGGCTGCTGGGTACTGTAGTTTACTTATTCTGTCAGGCAAAGTAGTGTGACCACAAGTGGTTAGGCGAAAACAGAGAATATTTTATTTTCTTGGGATTTTTCCCCTCGCATCAAATTTAACAGTGCTGAACTCAAAAATGGATTCTTCTCCAAAAACAAAGAATAAAGTTCACAAGTTGTATTCACAGGTAGGTCAGTTTAAGCAGTTAACTTTGACACCGGAATTGGCTTCCAAAGCTCAGGCTGTAAACTTTCTTTAAAGCAAGTTAACTTCACAGGAAGGCTGTTTTACTCACAGCTTCCTCACATACAGACAGCTTCAAAATGTCCATTAAGTTTCATTTCACTTACAGGCATATAGGAGAAACAGCTTGGTTTAAAACCTCCAGTTATTTTCCTTTGCTGTATCTTTCATTCAAACAAGCTTCACTACTTTAAGCATTCATTCATTCACATGTGCTTAAGCTTCAGCACACCTCCAGCTTGTTTGCCCTACAAAATGAGCATTGTATTTCTTCAGGCTCATTATCATAAGATTCTACTTCTATCTCCTCTACCGATTCATTGCAGCAGTTCTCAGAGGGAACCTGGTCGTAGAGCTTACTACTCTGCTTCTGCAACAGTTCATTTAGTTTTTCTAGCAAGAGTTTCTTCTGCTCTATCTCCTCAGAGAGACTTAGCCTAGGAAATGCAGACAAGCTATTTTCTCTACTTTTACAGCTTAGCTGGCTAGCTGAGTTGCTTCCTCCAGTAGGAACTAACTCCTTCACCTTTTGCTTATGCAGGGACTCTGGAACATACACTTGCCTGAACTCTGGGCCTCTTAGTAGTTCCACTCCTTCCTGCTCAGTGCCATGCTGCCTTCTCTCATCAAACGCTTGCCTTCCTTGTGGCAATTTCCCTTTTAGCTGTGTCTGCCTTGGACCTGTTGCTCCTAGATCCCACAGCTCGTCTCTGCTCTTGGATCCAGCACTTCTCGTGCTCCCCAAGGCTCCTCTGCTGCTTTCTGGTGCTCCTCTCGAGACTCTTTTCCTTGCACTCGTGCCTGTGCTAACTGACTGCTCAAACACAGCAGTTTTAAACTGATCTTTCTTAGGGACCACACCCTTCTCCCAGCACACGTGGGAGCTGCTAGGATTCAACCTAGCTCTGACATGCTGACGTGGGCGGGGCTTGATGCTGGCTGCACTCTGACTCAGAGGTTCTTGGTTACTAGGGAAACCCTGAATGCTAGCATTTTTAAAGGAACAGGGTTCGCTTTTCTGCCATTCCCTTTCCTCTGAACTGCCTTCGTCATCACACAATTCACATGCTAACTGCTAAGAACACTTTAGTGAAAGGATTCCTAAATCTTTAAATTTTTTGTTCTTTTTTTAGCCTTTTGGCAAGGTTGTCAGCATCTTTGAGATGTTTTCAAAGTACAATAAGCAAAGTTTATGAAAAGCATTCTTAACATATGTGTGTTAGGTTTTAACTGAAAACACACTATGCAAAAAACTTGAAATAGGTGTTGGTTAAATACTACTTCTCCTAGTGTACCCTCACCCCTCCTCTAGCTTGTTTTATATCCTCCGATCACCTTTTATGCCTTTCTACAGTGATGACAGCTAAGTAGCCCAGATGTACACATTTGATTCCACTAGAAAAGGCACCCAGCAGTTGTACCTAGGGAGTAAAAACATAGATAAACATTGTTGGGGGGGGGGGGGGGTTGTGCCTTCAAAGAACCCCTAATTAGCTGGAAAATAAATTTCTAAATTTACAGTGTATAAACTTCTCAGAATAGAAACCCTACCCATTTATAATGTAAACAAAGGCACTGTAATAATTACTGTATAATCATTAGGTTAGCTGAATATTTCAGTGCTGGTTTTGTTTCTTTTTTAGTAGTAACGATTATATTGTAAAATTCAAAGATGAATATATTACAGTCAGACTAGAAGACCTCTCTCTCTCTCACACAAAGCTTGAAGAAAAGAAATCTGCTAAACTTTGCAGAAAAGGTTATTAGAGGTGTGTAGGGCCAAAGAAAATGTTGTTTCGCACTAGTTTTAACAAATATTTTCTGATTTTCAAGCATTTTTTTAGCGTTCATTTGACTCATTCATTTTTTGTGTGAACTTTTAAGTATGAAAATTGATTGTACATGCATTAAATCGTAGGTATACGAGTGGACACTAAATTTTTAGGCACCTAAATAAAGTATGCTTACAGATGCACACCCCTATTTGTTATGGCTGAGAAGCTAAGCAAATAGGGTTGAATTTAAGGAGTTATCGTTAGCTTGGAGATGCAGTGGGATTCTTGAAAAACTGCAGTGTGATAGTGACTTCCCAGTCAGGGCTACTGCTGCTCCTGCAATTTGAGTAGAGCTAATCTTAGATATTTCCCTTCTGCTCGGCTCTCAGAACAGTTGGTTTCTATCCCCTTCCATTCCTAGACTACAAGTGGCCACCAATGGGCTTTTTTCTTTTCTTTTTTTTTTCAGTTTGAGATATTTTTGACTAAGCTTTTGTTTTTCAACAAAAACTAGAAGTTTGGTGCTGTAATTGATACCTCAGTCATATCTCTATGACTATGCCATATGTCCTACAATAAGTGGCATCCACTTACAACCTTGAGTTTGCTCTCAGTGTGCATATGTGTGTATAACATGTATATATCTAGATGCATATCTTCATCTAGTAAATACGTGTTAGAATTCTCCAATCAGTCTGAGCATAATAAATGGTTCTGCTTTTTTCATTTCTGATGAAACTTTGAAACATCTCAAGTGTGCCCTGCTTGATTTAGCTTAAATTCTTCCGAGAGCCCCTTATTATGTAGAAAGTGATAATAAGAAAAGGAGGACTAAAATACATATATAATTCATTTCTGCTAAATTTGTTAAGGGTAGGGCATGCATTTTTTATCATCTTGGAATTTATGAAGCAGAGCATCAAAGTACTTGCACTGTGTTTCATAAAGTTAATATGAAACAATAGCCTGCCAGATCTTGAATCTCTAATAATGCAATAATATGACTAGCAGTTTTCTTTAAAAAAAAAAAAAAAAGAACATAGAGGGAGAGAGAGAAGAGAATCTTTCCAATTCATACCAGCATTCTGCAGATTCAAATTTCAGGCTTCAGCTACTAGTGCATTTTGGCTTTCAGTTCTGCTGATAACTCTGTAGGGAGCAGCTAATATTTTATTGGTAATGAAACCTACTATTTGAGGAAAACATCTTTTCATATTTCTTAATATGTTCAATATGCATTTTCCTTTCAGTGCATTGGGGTATATATATTTAAGCATATTGAGTAAAAGCACAGCCCCCAGTTTCCTGCAGCAGATGAAGGATAGATTCTGCAGCAAGAGTTTGAAAAGTCTTGACAATTATGTGCTATATTTGCATATTAAAGAATGTTAATTTACATTGTTTTGTTTTTTCACATTTCTTGTGTGTCTGATTAATTTGCCTTCTAAAAGGAGAAAAAGGATCTTAGTCATTGATGCTGGAAAACGTACGAAGAAAACAGAGTTAGTATATTGCATGAGTGGATGGGAATGCAGATAGTAGCTGTGGACACAGTTGTTTACAAGTGTGTAGTTTGGGTTTGTGTGTGCATGGTTTAAAACTGTAAATGAGACAAAGTGGATGAGTGTGACTTATGATTTGGCTGCATATATGTGTATATGCGTGTCTATTGTGGCTAAAAGGCTTCTTTAAGGCACAGAGGGCTAAATGGGAAGCACTGAAAATCGCTGCTACCCACTTAGCCCTTTCCTGTGCCCCTACTCTGCCCTGGAACGCCTCCAACAAGCCCACATAGCATCTGGGCACATTAGGGACTTATCTGGGATTTTTAAAAGACACTACCCGTTTAGGTGCCTTTCGAAAATCCAGGATAAGGCATTTACATGGGTAACTAGGGCAGTTACCCATGTAAATACCTTCGAAAATGCCAGCCATAAGTTATAAAATACTCTAACTTATTCATGTTCTTGAAAAATCTAGGCGTGGACATTTACACCTGCCATAGGACAGGCGTAAGTGCTTGAACCTAGTATAACGCATTTCATATGTCATGCTAGGCCAGTCCAGACAAGTGGGTTGTGTTCCCCTACCAGCAGACGTGGAGACAGAAAAATCCTTAAATTTATGATGATGTCATCCTATACTATATCTAGAGCAGCTAGCGGGCATACTATCTCAGTATTTCTCTGCATCCAACAGAGTGTGGATACATCAGAGCAGCTCTCTGAAAAATTTGAGAAAAATTGATCTAGCTTGTGAATGACTGCTCCTAGGGGCGATTTCTTCACTTGAGCTTGATGTAAGAGGCACTCGTAGGCTCACCCTTAAAACCGTTGCCCTACTGGGTTGCCAGTGAGGAGTGTCTGTTCATTTCCCTGTCCTTATCCAGTTAAGGGCTGGTTGAACAGCCAGAATTGTTGGATGAGGACCCTGAATAATTCGTTGAAGTTGCACAGTCTAAGTGCCCTCTTTCCCCTCCTCCTCCCCTGGCTCTTGCCAGCTCGTATGCTGGTATGATCTGGTATGACCTGCTATGACCTGATATGATCTGCAGTGATCAGCTATGTCGTATGATCTACTATGCTAGAACATACCACAACATAGAAACAGATAAAGACCATATGGCCTATTCAATCTTCCCTCTCATACCAACTCCTACAATCCCTTTTTATCTCCAGGAACAAGCAGGAAGTCAGTCTTCACATATGGGTGATGTCGGCACCGACAGAGCCCAGCACGGGAACATTCCCCGGCATCCAATGGGAAAGCCATTTGGCGCGTTCATCCATGCATGCGTGGCTGCCTTCCCACAGTAGCTCCTAGTCTTCTCAATCATCTTTTTTCCATGCAGCCAAAGGGACCTTGTCCCTGTCAGCTGAGTCAAGAGACTTCTGTATTTTTTGTGGTACTATCGAGTGCTTCTCTCTTTTTGCCTTCCTGTTGCCATCTCGACTCCCTGTCGATTCCGCTCCAGTTCTGTTTTATTTTACTTCTTTATAGACTATTTTTTTTAAGGCCTTCGGCCTACCCCTTCATCATCGTGAAACAATTTGACTTTGCCTCAAATGGAAAAGCTCGGGTGTGGTTTTAAAAAATGCTTGAAGTGTTCAGTACCATTTCTATCAGTGACGAGCATAGCTGGTGCCTCAAGTGTTTAGGCCCAGACCATGATGTAGATTCCTGTCCCTCCTGTCTCCACATGACTGCCAGAGGTAGGGAAAACTGGGATAAACAGAAGGATAAGCTGTTTCCAACAGACTCAGCTCCTTTGGTGCACTCCGTCTGTCCTCCCATACCTCTAGATAACCACTTAGTCAAAAGGACAAGCACTGAGCTGAGGCTCTAGTGCAGAAGAAGAAGACATCGATATCGAGATCAGCATCAGACACCGAGCATCGGTATCATCACCGACACTCGTCTCACTCCGATGCAGACCATCCAGCGAAGCAGCCCCGGCAGGAGGCCTCACCCTCCAAAGCCACAAAGCGGCTCGGGGATGCCCCTAAGGTTCAATCCTCGACGGAGCCCAATATCAGCATCGGGAGTTGTGGCTGACAAAATTATGTCCATAGCCACTACTCCTCCGGTACTGACCCTCAATGACTGTGTCATCGCCATCGAAAAGAGCATCGCTGCACTCCTTGCAGGAGTGACACCGATGGCATTGGGGATATCACAATTGGCACCAGTACCATCAACACCGGTGGCCTCAGAGGTACCTCTCGGTACCTTTCCGTAGGCATCACCGGCATCTCATCGCTCAGTGGACCAACGACTACCGAGGTCTTTGGTGCCGCCACATTCGATACCCTTGATGTCAAAATACCTTTCCTCTGAGCAACGGAGGTATAGAGACCCTCATAGGGATTATTTTGATTTCGTTCCAGACTCTGATTCTGCACCAGAGGCCTCTGATTCCGAATCCATCGATTCCGATACCAACAAGTATGTGCCATCAGATCCGTCCCCTCCTTATGAACGTTGAAGGTCTCTGCCTGAGGACTTGTCTTTTCAAAATTTTATTAAAGACATGGCAGCTGCCCTGGATGTATCTGTGGCTATGGAGACAAAACCCAAGGTAGAGGAGCTGCACATTCTACAGTATACATCAACACTGAAGGAGGCGGCAATTCTCCTGGTGCATAACATCTTGAGAAATTTGATGGCTAGGATGTGGGAATCTCCTATGTCTACTCCGCAGTCACCAAGAGGCTTGATACTCTTTACAGAGTCCCTCTTTCTCCAGGGTTTCAAAAACCTCAACTCCCTCACCACTCTATGGCAGTTGAGTCTGTCATGAGAAGGATTAAAGCCAAAAGAACCACTCCTCGGTTTCTCCTGGAAGGGAGGCCAGGACCCTCAGTGCTTTTGGCAGAAAAGCTTTTCAGGCAACTATGCTAGCCTCCAGAATAGATTCCTACATACTATATGTGGGCATGTTCCTCAGGGATGTCTTGAGGGATTTGGCAGAATTTACCACATTACTGTCCCTTGACAGACAGGCAGCTCATCAGGTTTTAGTCACACATGCCCAGAAAGCTTCAAAATTTCTAACAAAGGCAACCTTTGATGCCTTTGAGGCCAACAGCAGGGTTGCTGCAGCCTGCATTGGAGCTAGAAGAATAGCCTAGCTTCAGGCATCTGATCTGGAACAATGGGTCCAAGATAAGTCAATCAACATTTCATGCAATGGGGAGAATCTTTTTGGTCAGAGATGGAGGGAAAAAGCAGGTGAGATAAAAACAGATGACCTCACCATGAAGAGGCTTTCTAGAAAGACAGCAAAAATGCAATGTGTGCCTTCGAGTCAGTCCTGACTCCTGGCGACCCAGAAGCTCCTGGGTTTTCTTGGCAGTGTCGGATCCTTCTAAAAAGAAGACTGCCACCAAAAAACCTTTCTTCCCAAAGAAGAAAAATTACTATCCACCCTACCACTCCTATTCCTCCTACTCTGCTCCACAACAGAGACAGCAGGGCCAAAAACAACTCAGGAATCCAAAGATTACCAAACCACAGCCTGCTCCTACTACTCAACCAACTCAGTTTTTAACTCCTTCCTAAGGAGCATGGCCAATTCTCCCCTGACTTCTCCACCTCCTTCCAAGATCCTAGGGAGAGTAGTCCACTTCACACACCTCTGGAGAAACATCACTTCAGAACCCTGGACATTACATCTAGCAGGCCAGGGTCTACAGATAAAATTCAGAGATCTTCCACCCACTCATTTTGTAAGCCAGCCCTCCTTAGATCTCCATCAAACCACATTGTTACAATATGAGATCCTCTCTCTACTAATGCAGGAGGCAATGGAGGAAGTGCCTCTTTCTCAATAAGGCCTCAGCTTCTACTCCCGATACTTTCTTATCCCAAAGAAGATGGGAGGCCACAGGCCTATACTAGATCTCCAAAACCTCAACAAATTCCTTGTCAAGGAAAATTTTGATTTCTCTGGGTACTCTTCTTCCTTACCTCCTACCAAACAATTGGTTTTGCTCCTTCCACCTAAAGGATGCTTATACTCACATACTCATCCACTCAGATTACAGAAAGTTCCTCAGATTTGTATTTTAGAACCATCGTTACCAATATTGAGTCCTTCCTTTTGGTTTGGCTTCAGCACTCAGAATTTTCACAAAGTGCCTAGCTGTGGTGGCAGCCTATCTTCGAACTTCGGGGATCTTCTGTTCCCCTACTTGGATGATTGGTTGCTAAGGACAGCTACTTTTATGGCAGTCACTACTGCCCTCAAACAGACTATCCATGTTCTACAGGAGTTGGGTTTTGTCATATTATCCAAAATTGCATCTCATTCCATCTCAAAATCTAGAATTCATAGGAGCTTGACTAGACACAATCCAAGTTTGAGCATTTCTGAAAGGCAACAGACATGTCAGAATAATGTCCTTGGCATCACAGATGCAACAATAGGAGTCAATAACAGTCAGAACATTCCTATGCCTCCTAGGCCACATGGTCTCCATGGTCCATGTTGTTCCAAATGCTTGTCTAAACATGAGAATAGCACAATGGACTCTCACAGCAGTGTCCTCAGAATGCCAAACTTCCCCGCTTCTGTTCCAGAATTCCTGCTCGGAACAGTCAGGTGATGGATGCTTTCCATCTCCACTGGCGTCAGGACTTCCTATATGCCTACCCACCCATTCCCCTCATTCCCAAGACTCTGTTCAAGCTTCAGAGAGACAGGGGCTATATGATCCTCATAGCCTCATGCTGGCCACGACAGACGTGGTATCCACTGCTTCTGCATCTCTCTCAAGCCAAACCTCTGGAGTTGTGATGTGCTCCAGATCTCCTATTCCAGGAGAACGGGATGCTTCTGCACCCAAACTCCCAGTCTTTGCACCTGATGGCGTGGCTGCTGAGAGCTTAGAACTCCAAGATATCCTTTTGGCCTCCAGGAAACCTTCCACAAGGTGTACTTATGCTTTTAAATGGAGAAGGTTCTCAATCTGGTGTTCAAAGAAGGAACTTAATCCTTTTTCCGTTCCAGTGGAGGCGTTACTTGAGTATCTCCTCCACCTTTCATCCTCTGGACTTAAAACTAAGTGGAATGGAGGAGTGGCCTAGTGGTTGGGGCAGGGTACTTCAGGCCGGAAGGTCGGGGGTTCAAATCCCACTAGAGGACAGCAACCTTGGGCCGGAAGGACTGTGGTTTCTAGTCCCACAGGTGCTCCTTGTGGTCTTGGGCAAGCCACTTAACCCTCCATAGCCATGTTCCCTGTAAAATAGTTATCTCCAAGTTATAATGCCCTGTTCAATGTAACTTCAGTTTGTTCAATGTAAACCGCACTGATGCAGAATAGCGTGGTATATAAGAGAATGTAAATAAAATAAATAAATTTGGTGAGAGTTCACCTCAGTGCCATTGTGGCTTTCCACATGTCCTTTGATGGACAACCTGTCTCCTCTCAACCATTTGTAGCGCACTTTATGAGAGGTCTACTCTTAACTAAGCCTCCCATTAAGCCACCACCTGTAGCACGGGATCTGAATCTTGTCCTTGGACAGCTGATGAAGCTGCCCTTCGAACCCCTAGCCACTACATCTCTGAAGTTTCTTTCTTGGAAAGTCATCTTCCTAATTACCCTCACTTCTGCAAGACGCATCAGTGAGCTCCAAGCTTTAGTGGCTGACCCTCCTTATACACGGTTCCACCATGATAAGGTAGTCCTTATGACTCATCCTCACTTTATGCCAAAGGTGGTTTCGCCTTTTCATTTGAACCAGTTGGTTTACCTTCCTGTTTTCTTCCCTAGGCATTCCTCTAATGCAGAAAGGAATCTACATACTCTGGATTGCAAGTGTGCTTTGGCCTTTTATCTTCAGAGAACTAGACAGCAAAAAAAGCTTCACAGCTTTTTGTTGCTTTTGATTCCAGTCACCTGGGTTTACCAGTTTCCAAGAGAACACTCTCCAAGTGGATTGCAGACTGTATATCTTTTACCTATGAGAATAAAGGACTTTCTTTTGAAGGTCATGTCACAGTACACAATGTGCGAGCAATGGCTGCCTCTATGGCAAACCTACACTCGGTGGTGATTGATGAAATTTGCAAAGCAGCAACTTGGTCCTCTGTCCACACCTTTGCGGCCCACTGTTGCTTGGACAAGGACTCCCGTCGGGATGCCTCGTTTGGCCAGGCTGTTCTCCAGCATCTCTTTCAGACTTAGAACAACTCCTATTCCTCATCCTGTGTTTTGATACCAGAGATCCTTGGGAGGATACATAACCCACTTCATCCTGTGTTTCACTGCTCTTTCTGGGGTCATCTCCCTGGCATCTCCAAGCTAGGGAGTCCCATATGTGAAGACTACATTCCTGCTTGTTCCTGGAGATAGTGTAGTTACTCACCTGTAACAGGTGATCTCCGGGAACAGCAGGAATAGAGTCTTCACAACCCACTCTCCTCCCCTAGGAGTTGCATCTCTCTCTCTCTCTCTCTCTCTCTCCTTTTATCTCAGCTACAAACCCTACTGAGGAGGGACAGTTGGAAAGGCTGGAAGGCAGCAGTGCAGGCGCAGTGGGATGCTCCCAAAAGCTTTCCTATAGATGCTAGGGAGCGTTTTGTATGGAACCGGGGGGGGGGGGGGGGGCAAACCTTTGGCCAGGTGGATGCCACCCCTCCTCCTCTGTGCTAGAGGGGAACAAAAACCTTGCATACAGGGAGGGCCTACCTCCTCCTCCCAATAAACCACACCTCATGCAGATTATACTCGTACCTGGCACAAAATTCTCATAGATTCTTCTTACAAATATAATCCTTTATTTATTTCTTATATCACAGAAACAAGCATACAGAAAGCGCAACCAAAACTAGCTAAATACAAAGTAACTTGGAGAATTCCCTCACCTTCTTCTTACAAGTTTACAGCTATAAAGTAATTAAGACAGCTATAAAGTAATTAAGAGATTTTCTGTCCATGGACAGATCCTAGTACAGTGAGAAAAGGATATATGGTTCCTAGGTACACTCAAAGATAAACTAGGGAGACTTTCACACAGACAAGAATCAAAATCATATCCATTCACTCATTAGCAGACTTACAGTGGAAATTTACAAACCACCTTCTAAAGAAAATGGGGTGTAAATTCTCAATCTTTAAAAGTTCTGTCCTGTTATATAGTTTTCTTTCCCAAATAGTCCCTTTGTTTTGGATTCCAGGCATCTGGATTCTCTCTTTCATTCCTTTCTTTGTCCTGTCATATCTGTCATATATAGGAGGGAGGAGTGGCTCAGTGGTTGGGACAGGTTACCTCAGGCCAGAAGGCCAGGGGTTCAATTCCCGCATGGGGACAAGAAACTTCAGGCCGGAGGGACTGGGGTCTCTAGTCCCATGGCCACTCCTTGTGGCCTTGAGCAAGCCACTTAACCCTCCATTGCCTCAGGTACACTTAGATTGTGAGCCCTTCGAGGACAAGGAAATAAAAAGTACCTGTTAGTATACATGTAAACCGCACTGATTCTAAATAGCACGGTATAAAAAATAAATAAATAAAATAAAATATCTGCACTCCCATTCCTGCTGACCTGTGACCCTTATTGCCTTGTGTATAAACATGTGCTCAGGCCTTTGTCAGATTTATTCCTTGTTATCTGACCCTTTTCCCACTTATTCAACCTTCCACCCAGTCTGTTTTTCCATCCCCTATTTTTAAGAAATATAGAAAATATATCTTATTAGTTCTCTGATATTCTGACAGCTTCCCCACTAGGCCTCAGGAGGCATAACCATGCTAATGATGCCTTCTCTCTCCTGTGCTCTGTAGGTAAGTGTGTTTTTTCTCACATTTTTTCCATCTGATGTCACCTAATACCCCTAGCATCCCACAACGCATATGCAGTACAAATGCCAGCAATTTGGACAGTGTCGTCAGGTTCTCCCAGTGGCCAGTGGTTGTAAGGGCATCCTGAGCATTTTTATTATTTTTAAGGAGCAATGGCTCTTTAAGGCCCAGTGCAGTTTGTTCCTTGGAGTTTTAGCTCCTTGTGAGAACAAATTATATAAGCCAAGAGTGGAGGATAATAAGGCTTTATTTCCCCTTTACCACAAGGGTTCACTAAGACATAAGAAAATAAAGATAGTCCTCCTTTATAAAGGGTTCCACCAAATAAGCAGGCAAACAACTGTTATAAGCTTCACAATTGAATGCAGGGTTTAACTGAGGATTCTTTCATTCCAAAGTAAATTAAACAAGCAGGCAAACAAACTGTTATAAGCTTCACAATTGGTTGCAGGGTTTCTTTTATATTTACAGTTCTACTAAGGACTCAAGACTAGTAGTAGCACAAAAAGTACAATCCATGGATTCATCCTGAGGAATGGGAATAGTATTCTCAAACTCTATTTCCATGGACTCTGTGTCACTGGCTTCTCCCTCTGAATAAGTGCTTTCCCTTACGGCTACAAGTTTAGAGGGTCTGTCTCTGCTTCTTTGCTTCCAGTAAGATTCTTCTGTTAAGCCCTTAGGTATTGTTTTGAAAAGCTCTGCTTTGTTCCCTCTTCTCATATATTGAGCGTCTGCTTTATCAGAGTTTCTAGGAGCAAGGCTTTCTTTTAAAAGTAAAGAGCCACCATACCTTGGCTTCCTGCAGCTGCTACACCTGGAGCTCTCTCTCTCACGTACTTCTCTCTGGAGACAGGTTTTCTTGTACAGTGCTTTGCCCTCCTGAAGCCCAGGAAAACCTGGTGAGGATTCCCAACCTCTGTGCTTCTGTGTAAAGATAGCTTTGCTATAGGAACCTCTCCTCCTTGTACCTTGTAGTCCTGGTCCAGTGAACTCAGGTGAATGTAGGCTTCTCTTAAAGCATGGCTCCTTGGTTTTCTGTGCTCTTCTTTCAGCTGTTGCTGCTCTTGTTGTGCCGCTTGATCCAGCTACGTTACTTGGGCTGGGAGTGTCACTCCTTCCAGCCAAACTGCTTCTCCTGGCAGCCTCTCTCTGGACTCCGTCTCTCTGTGCTCTGCCCCTCTGGACTCTATCCCTCTGGATAGTCTCCGTCTGGATTCTGTCCCTCTGGGCTTGCTCCATGTGGACTCTCTCCTTCTCCACACTCCTTCTCCTTCCTTCTGGCGGAACTGCTGCCGGCTGAGTTCCCTCCGAGTGGATTCCTCCTCCAGATCACTTCCTTCTGGCTGTCTTTCCTTTATAAAGGCATTTTACCTTTGAAACTCCCGGGCTTGCCTTCAGGTGCAGCTGGTTAACACTCATACAATCAGTGGCTGGGCACGTTGACTCAGCCTCTGTAGGATTACTCCTGCCCCCTCTAGCTGTGCTGCGAGGTAATTGCATCTTCTGCACATCCACAGCTCTATGAAAGACAGGGTTTTTTTCTAAACCTGCTCCAGCCTCATGACAACTGTTAACGCCTTCCCTTCTGGCTCTCACAGTTCCCACGCGGGCTCCGTCAGTGCCGATGTCACACATACTGCATGTGAAAACTCAATTCCTGCTGTTCCTGTTACAGGTGAGTAACTACGCTTTACTCACCTGTACCTTGAGATAACGTAGTTACTTACCTGTAACAGGTAATCTCTGGGAACAGCAGAAATCACAACCTGCCCACCTCCTCTTCAAGTTGTCCCATTTTTTCTTTTTATTATTATTTTGTCTCTGCTATTCACCTGACTCAGGAGACTAGGAGCTAAGGCGGGAAGGCAGCCATGCATGAGTGGAGGAACGCTCCCAAAGGCTTTCCTATTGGATGCTGAGGACTGTTCCCGCACCGGGCTCCATCAGTGTCAACATCACCCATATGTGAAGACTGATTCCTGCTGTTCCTGGAGATCACCTGTTACAGGTGAGTAACTATGCTTTCCTTTAGAGATCTTCTGTGTTTGTGCCATGCTTTCTTGAATTCAGATACTGTCCTCGTCTCTACTACCTGCACATGGAGACTATTCCATGCATCTACCATTCTTTCCATTAAGAAATATTCACACATATTATTCCTAGAAGGTCATACCACGACATAGCAGATCAGATCATAATAGGTTATACAGTTGTGGTCAACATGACTGGCACCCTTACATTTTAGGTATGTTATGTATAATATCTTGAGAAATAATTGTAAATATTCTAACTGTATGTTGTAGTTACAGCATCTGCCCAGTAATCAATAGAGTATGGGTTTGTTTCCCACTGCACCCCATGTCACCCTGGACATGTCACATTACCCTCCACTGCCTCGGCAGAACAGGCCTGGCAGTCTACCTCTGCTCATATATTGCCAAGGACACCCAGAAGCCCCAGGGTCGCCAGCAGTAAGCACTGACATGACCCCGCCTTAGGTATGCCTAAGATAGATGTTTCCTGTGTTTTTGTATATGTAAGTGCCATCAAGTCATTGTTGACACCTGGCCACCCAGCTGCCTCCAGGGTTCGATTCCCACTGGCACTCCTTGTGACCTTATATTACTTGTTTATCTTATTACCTCTTATTGGTGTTGAAGTGTCATTTCTGTTCTTGTAATATGTTCTTGGAGTAGAGGGGTGGCCTTGTGGTTCTCACAATGGCTTGGTGCCTGGGTACACAGGGTTCACTTCCCACTTGCTCCCCTTGTGTCATCAGCCATTTCACTTTACCTCCCACATGATGTCTGATTTGGGTTATCTTTGTCTCTGTTTCATGTTGTTCACTGTGTGGTGGTTTCAGTGGTCACCACTCTGCCAACATAATATTCAGATGGTGACACTGTGCTTCCTATTTCCATATTCAGAGCCATGTTTTAGGTGTACATTTGTTTTGTGATGTTGGCTAGCAAAGTACCTGCTCTCTTGGCCAGCAGAACACACTGAGCATTGGGTTTGCTTCCTGTCACCCACATCTGGGTTGTTCAGTGGTGCTGCTGTCCTTGCTCTCTGCCCTTTTGTTCTTCCACATTCATGCATCATTCACATAGCTGGTCCCTCCCTTTCGTGCCCTCTCTCTGTCCCTGACTTTGTGATTGCCTGTTTTCATCTATCCATGTGGGTGTCAGATTTACTGCTATTTCACTCCTTGCTGGGCAAGGGTGGATCTTATCCTTTCACAGCCCCTAAGTGCTGCAGAATGGACTGGCCTTCTGTGCCCTCTAGGAAGCAGCACCTCCTCCTCCTGCAGTACAAGCCTGCAGAGGAGGTGGGTCTCCTTCTCTGAGAAATTTGGCTGCCTCGTAGCCATTATCTCTTCTCTGCATTCTGGATTTCACTGTGGTGGGAGGGGAGCACTACTCCATCCTGTTTCCGCTGTTCATGTAGGTGCGAACACACCTTCAGACCGATTCCGTAGGTGCTTGTGTGTATATCCACGCACCTATGAAATTGGCACTGAGAGATCCATGTATCTCCAGGAACAAGCAGGAATGAGTCTTCACATATGGGTACGTCGGTACCGACGGAGCCTGCACGGGAACGCTGCCCAGCTTCCAATCAGAAAGCTTTTGGCAGCATCCCTCGCGCCTGCGCGCTGACTTCCCGCCTTCTCCAGAGCCTCTCTTCAGTTTTCATTTTTCCGCGGAGCCGGCTGGACGTCCTCCTGTCACCGCAGAAACTTTTTTTTTTTACTTACTTTAATT
The DNA here is from genome assembly GCA_033557465.1 of Ichthyophis bannanicus. NCBI lineage: Eukaryota > Metazoa > Chordata > Amphibia > Gymnophiona > Ichthyophiidae > Ichthyophis > Ichthyophis bannanicus. Next base: position 650,867,858 of record CM066032.1, read on the forward strand.
ATTTTAGTTTTTCTTTTCTTGTGGTCGCGGCTGTATTCCCCGCTGCCACCGGTATCGCCGGTGGATTTTTGACTAAATTCTGAGAAACTTTTTCTTCAGTTTTTTGCCTTAACTTGTTGGGCCTACCAGGCCTCTTCATTATGGAGCCTTCTTTTCCTAAGAAGTGCATTCGATGTGGAAACACCTGTTTCTTTTAGACACCAATAGTTGGTGTCTCAACTGTGTGGGTCCTGACCCTTTTTTCCCCTGACTTGTCAGGGGATAATTTTGTGAGGAAGCCTTCAGTTTTTAGAGTTTCCCTCGATACCGTTTTTTCCTCGGCAGTGAGGGTACCCGGTTTCTCCACTTCACAGGATCAGGTAACCCACAAACAGTCTGTTAAGACTAGTCAATGCTTGAGTGGTATGTCCCATGCCCAGCATGGTGATGGCTCCGGCCTTACCCTCAAGAATCCATTGGCATTACCCCTGCGGGAGTCTTCGAGCTCCAAAGCGTTAAAGGGGTTTCAGGTTGTTCCTGGGGCTCACCCCTCACAGAACATACCTGAGCCATGCTCGGGGGTGGTATCCGCTTCGAGCGGTACCGAGCCTCCGGCATCGGCACCGGTGTCGAGTGTTCCACTCTTCACCAGGGATCGTCATCGGGCATCCTCGGTACCTTCGGGACCGATCGATATGCACCGGATTGACTTCCCTCAATCCCAGCCGTCTACCGTGCGGGTATCCGCTTCGAGCGGTACCGATACCCCGGCATCGGCTTCGGTGTCGAGTGTTCCACTCTTCACCAGGAATCGTCCTCCACCATCCTCGGCGCCTTTGGGGCCGGTCGATACGATACCGATGGACATTTCCATATCTCAGCCATGCTCCGGGACGGTACCGGCGTCGATCGGTTCTGATACCCTGGCATCGGCATCGAGGTGGACCGCCTTACCCTTTGCAAGGGGTGGTCATCGGGTATCCTCGGTACCGTCGGTACCGATCGATGTAACCCAGGCTGCCTTAGTGGTATCGGCATCGCCGATACTGCCACCGGCGTCAGAACCCTCGCGACATGCATCGATAGCCTCGCTTTCCTCGATGCCGAGTCTTGAACCGATATCTAGTCTCGAGGACTGGGTACTGACGCGTCCCGGAACCGACTCCTGTCGTTTCCAGATAGGCAGTTCCGAAGATCCTAGCCATAACTCTCTCATGCTCTCGGTACCACTGCAGCAGTCCCCGATGGCAACTTCAACTGCTGGTCCTGTATCAGTATCGATGTCGATGCCTGTTCTTGCACCGATTCCACCGATGCCTAGTTTGGAACCGATACCTGGCATTGATGCAGTACCCACTGCCTCTAAGTTAACATGCCAGTATCCCTGTCCATCTACTAGGTTTCTCTCTTCACACCACTATACGTCCTCTGGTGCTCAGCCTCTTTCTTTAGCCTTACCAGGGATGGTTCCCATAGGAGATCAGTCTTTTCAGGCTTTTCTCCTGGATATGGCAACCTTTCTTAATATCTCTATCCCTGGTTGTGATGCTACTCATGGCTCACCAGCACAAATGGAAAATATGATGCTTCCTTTACATCCTGCTCTTAAGGATCTCCTTCTGAGGGTCTGGAAATCGCCCTTACGACTTCCTCTAGTTTCTACAGCCACTGAGGTTCGGTACCGGGTGCCACCCTCTCCAGGGTTTCAAAAGCCTCAACTTTCTCATCGTTCCCTTGTAGTGGAATCAGCACTAAGGAAAGTTAAGAGCAAGAAGAAGCATTCTTCTTATCCGCCAGGTCGTTCTTCAAGAACACTCGATGCTTTTGGTCGTCAGGCCTTCCAAACCTTTATGCTGGCCTCCAGAATTCTTTCATATATTTTTCACATGAGTCTAACACTCCAGGAAGTCACAGAGAAATTGTCTCTTTTGACCCCTTTTTTACCAGAGCCCAGGGCTACTGATTATTCCTTGCTCGTCAATCACAGCCGGAATATATCCTGGTTCCTGTCTCGTGCTTCTATAGACTCTTTTGAGTCCGTTAGCAGATCCTCTGCTATTGCCATTGCAGCACGTCGCAGAGCCTGGCTTGAAGCTTCAGACTTGAGCAGATGGGCACAAACTATACTGGCTCATTCTCCTTGTACAGGAGAAGGTCTCTTCAATAAGGAGGCTTTACGTCAGGTTGCTCAATGCTCCACTGACTCCCCTTCCACTAAAGACCATTCTAAGCCACCTCCTTCTTCAAGGGGTAGGAAATGTCCTACCAAACCTTCTTTCCCTAAGAAAAGAAAGTTTCATTCATCTCCTGCCCATCATTCGGCTGTACCTAAACAAGGGACGCCTCAGCCTAGCCTGAAGTCCCCTAGCTCTGGCCAGTCTCAGCATTCCCAGCAACCATAGGGGCCGGGAATTGTAATCTACAGTTCACTTCTACCCATTAGAAGTTTATTCACTGTGCTCTCTTTTTCAGTATACTAACCTGTCGGAAAATTTTTGTTCAGGGACTACAGATTTCTCCTCTTCTTACTCTCTAGAAGAGCAGTTGCAACTATCCCCTGATAGTTCTGTCCCAACTGAACATTTTTTCCTTCAGTTGACTTACCCTATGGGTACGTCACCCTCAAATTACTTACTCTACCCTCTCAACCGGGTTTTTTCCCTGACTGAGGGGTACCATACTGAAAAGCTTCTCTAGCAAGCTCGTTCCTCAGACAGGGAGAAGGGATATCTCCTCTCTTTTCCTGTCTGTTTTTCTTTATTGGGCACAGGACATTCTCTCTGCTGTTTCCGTCAGCAGCTGTGCCTGCAGGAGTTACAGTAATGGTATTACTGGTAATTTTTCCAAGTTCCAGTCCCTTGTTCAAAATTTTGTCTAGCCTCAGTAGTGATTCCAAGCTATTCGTTATCTATCTTGGATCCTCCTACTCGTTTAGGCTTTCTCACATTATTCTAACCATCTCCTCTCCTAGGATATGGCAACACACCTGACTTCAGTCAGTTTGTCTCATATCTCTCCTGCACAATGCTCTCTGCAGTCTTCAGAGAAGCTTTCTACTATGAGGGCCTTGCTATAGAGCATTGACCTTGTTTCTGAAGCTTCTCTATTAGTAGGGAAAAGCTTATAAACCCTTCCCATGCCTGTGAGGGTTCTCCACACCCTCTAGCCTGGGGTGTTAACACGAGATATCAGTTCTTCTGCGTGAAAATCCAAGGCTGATGTTTACGCATGCTACCTCTGGGTCCCTCCAGTAGGTCCCTCTGGTATCTTCTTCTGCGTTTCCGCACATCTGCCAGGTCAGTGTTCTGTGGAACACCCGCCTTGTTCCTTACAGATTCATATGATCATCTGTTTTCACGCGAACATCACAGTTATCTTGTTGGATTGCCTTCCTGCATCCCTCAATCCACGGAAATAGATTCTCTATACATATCCCAAGTGGGTTCACCCTCTTGTAGAGCGCAGAATCTTTTTCTTTTATATTCCCCATGTACAATTATGGGGCTGGGTGGTAGACATGTATCTTCAACCTGTTGTCTTGTATGTAGCATCTCCATATATGTCTACATACCTATATCATTACTCTGGTGGTGCAAAACCATGCCCCACAAATGTATCTATATTTAGGTATATTATATCTATATCTATATATATATATTTTGATACATTTCTCTACCCATATCCTAATATACACATATTGACATATTTGTGTGTGTGTGTATATATATATATATATATATATATATATATATATATATATATTCCATCCACATATATATATATCTGTATATATATGTGTCTGTTGGGGGGCTTCTTAAGAGTTGATATGTCTTACACACTATCACCCTTACTGTCTATACTAAATGTTTTACCTCCTAGAGGTTTTAGACAGTCTATCGCCCTACTTCGCATACCATATTACGATGCAGAAACTGTTAGGCACCAATAACCACTGTGGTGCTAACATCTTCCATTTTTTCTTTAAGTCCTTGAAGCATCAAGCTTCAATATTTTTCCTATCTCTCGCCAGCTAGGAAAAACAGTGTACATCTTTATCTTGAGTACACAGCTGTTCTCCTTGGGAATAGGGGTTTTTCCAGTCCCCCTCTTCCCGCCAGGACTGGGCTAGTTCTCCAACTCCGTCAGTCTTCTTCCTTTAGTCCTCAATGTTAATGACCTTATGCCTAAAGGAGTTTTCAGCTTTTTTCCATAAAGCTTTCCATTAAAGACCTGACGTCTAATCCTACCCAGTTGACACCTGGATCGTCTACTACCTCCAGGTCTGGACCTTCATCCTCACTGCTGGGAGGTCACCTTGAAGATTCCGCCACTGCTTATCCAGTAGACTCCATCATGCTTTCTACTTCCTACAATACAGTAGCTAAGCTTCACATTTTGAGTGTACATTAAATGTGTTTTAATGCTACTCATCATATATACCAAGGACTCCTGTAGTCTGTAGGACCCTCTAGTCCTTGGCTATGCTGTTTCTTTCCTCACAGCTCCTTTATTGTCAACTCCTACCCTCCATCCCACATTGGATGCCGGGGATTCCTGGAAACAAAATGCACCCCTGGTCCAGGCTTCTGCATTTTTATGGGATCCCCCCCTGGCATCTCCAGCTAGGGAGTCCCCATATGTGAAGACTCATTCCTGCTTGTTCCTGGAGATAGCACAGTTACTTACCTGTAACAGGTGATCTCTGGGAACAGCAGGAATTAGTCTTCACAACCCTCCCACCTCCCCTAGGAGTTGCATCTCTTTATCTTCTTCTTCCTTCTCTCTCGCCTTTGTCTCAGCTTTGAAACTCAACTGAAGAGAGGCTCTGGAGAAGGCGGGAAGTCAGCGCGCAGGCGCGAGGGATGCTGCCAAAAGCTTTCTGATTGGAAGCTGGGCAGCATTCCCGTGCAGGCTCCGTCGGTACCGACGTACCCATATGTGAAGACTAATTCCTGCTGTTCCCAGAGATCACCTGTTACAGGTAAGTAACTGTGCTTTCTAGTGTGCACGCTTCCGCTGGGGCTGGCTGTCCTTTCTTGAATCGGCCTCCATGGGAAGAACAACCCGAGCTACAGTTAACCAATGCAAGGTTCCACATTAGGAATCGTTACTCAGGAAAAAGATCTGGGCGTCATTGCGGATAGTACATTGAAATCCTCTGCCCAGTGTGCAGCCGCGGCCAAGAAAGCAAGTAGAATATTAGGAATCATAAGGAAAAGGATAGAAAATAGAACCCAAGGATATTATATTGCCTCTGTATGGTTCCATTGTGTGACTGCATCTTGAATGTTGTGTGCAATTCTGGTCAGCATATCTTAAAAAGGATATAGCAAGACTGGAAAAAGGTACAGAGAAGAGCGACCAAAATGATAAGCGGATGGAAGGATATCCCTATGAGGAAAGGCATAAAAAGTTAGGGCTCTTCAACTTGGAAAAGAGACAACTGAAGAGAGATATGATAGAGGTCTATAAAATAATGAATGGAGTGAAACACGTAAACGTAGATCAGTTGTTTACTTCTTTAAAAGTAGAAAGACTAGGGGGCATGCAATGAAGCTATATTGTGACATATTTAAGACTAATCGGAGAAAATATTGTTTCACTTAATGTGCAATCAAAGTCTGGAAATCATTACAGGAGGATGTAGTAAAAGCTGTTAGTGAAGCTGGGTTCAAAAGAGGCTTGGATGAGTTCCTAGAGGAAAAGTCCATAAACCATTATTAAAGAGGACTGGAGAAATCCACTGTTTACCCATGGGACAAGTGTATACCTTTGGGAACCCAACAGATACTTGACACCTGGAATGGCCACTGTAGGAAACAGGATATTGAGCTTGATGGATCCTTGGTTTGACCCAGTATGGCATATTTTATGTTCTTATAAGCAAACGGATATAGTGTTTTTGCAGGAAACTCACCAAACAGAGGTAGAGCATGCAAAGTTGAAGCGCTGATGGGTGGAGGAAGTGTTTGGGGTTTTCTCAGGTGAAAGGAAAGCAGGTGTGGTCATTTTGATGATTAAAAGGATGGGGTTTGCCCAAGGGAGGCGTTGGGATTTTATAGATCACTTGTGGTAGATTTTTGAGTATGAAGAGTGCAAGCAGTTTTATGAATATCCATGTTGATTGAAAGAAAATATCAGCATAACAACATAGCTGAAGGTCGTTGATGCAAAATAAGCAGGATTGCTGGAATTTTTCTAGCTTACTGCTGTAGAGTCTGAGATCTTCTAGTAATATAAAAGAAGTCACTACTTGAATAAAAGAAAGGCGGGTGTATACCCTGTGGTTCAGTTTGAGTGAATACAATCACCAAATAAGCAGCAAGATTCTTGGGTGGCAGACACCAGAGAGCATTATAGTTGTTGCTAGAACTTTGTAAGGGAAGCCTGTGGTCTTTGGCAATATCTAGGCCCCTAATGTTTATGGTTCTCATTTTTATGCAGAGCTGCTGCAGTGCATTTCTTCTCTACCAGATTGTTACTTGGAGGAGATTTCAGCTGTTTATTTGAGGAGACTTTAGATTGATTGCTGTCTGGGTCTGAGGGAGATGCTCACTAGTCACGCTGTGTGTGGTGTCTTTGTGAAGGATAAGACTTGCTGGATGTCTGGAGATATTTACACTCTGCTGAGAGGAACTACATGCATCTTTCTCAAGCTCATGGGTTATGGTCATGCATCAACTATATTTTGCTTTCAGGAAACCATTAGTAGGGTGGAAATAGGTCCAGCGGTCTTCTCCAAACATACATTAGTATGGCTGGACATGGGATGGGTTGAGTTTACGGGACAGTTTATGTGGCATTTTTCACTGGTTTTAATGGAAAATATGAATTTTTCTACTTTGAGGTCTAAGTGGGATGGAATATGAAGAATGCAATGTACAACACAAAGCCAATCCTTCCTTATTTTGGGAGGCTGTGAAGATAGTACTGAGGAGTCACATTCTTGGTTATGTTAGGAAAAAGAAATATATATGTGAACGCGTAATACTGTTGGAAAAGAGTCTTTGTGTGGAACGGAGGCGATATGCAGCTCATTCCACAGCAAATGGGAAAGCCATTGTATTAGCTCTGCAAGCCGAATTGAACACTTTGTTGCACCAAAGAGCTTATATGTCCATTATATATTGTTAATATACATTTTATAGATTTGGGAACAAGGCTGGGAAATTGCTGTCATCCTTGATTCTGGCAGGTGGGGAGCAGCATCACATTTGTGCAATTAAGGATAGGGTTTGGAGGATACAGACAACTAGGGATGGCATTGAAAGTGATAGCTTACATCTGGGCCACAATCACAACCTTCCCATTCTCTTCTGCTTGCAGGGATCCCATCTCCTGCAGGCACACAGGAGTCTTTGCTGCGATTGCAGCCATCCTCTTCTGTTCTGCCCAATGGAGACGGAATCCCTACAGTGTGCATCAAGGCCACAATCATGGCCTTTCCCAATTCTTCGGTCCACAGGGACCCCATCTACAAGCAGACAGAAGTCTCTTTTACCCCACAATCACATTTTTTTTAAAGGGGAGGGTGGGCTAGTAAATCCCAGACATCAGATGCAAATTTCTGGTTGCTATGGCGTCCTGGCACCTGGGATTTGTATTCTGCTTTAAGATGTGTTTTGTCACATATACCAGTATATTATAAAGAAAAGTAGACACCAATTTTGTCTTTATAAAATAGCACCTACACATGGTACCTTGTTATAAAATTACCCTCTTAATGTCACTACAAGTATTATCCAGATCTGAGGATGGATAATACTTGGATTTCATTATGGAGATAAGAGCATAAGATGTGCCATACTGGGTCAAACCAAGGATCTGTCAAGCCCAGTATCCTGTTTCCAACAGTGGCCAATCCAGGTTACAAGCACCTGTCAGGTTCCCAAAAGAAATACACAGATTCCACAATGCTTATCGTGGGGTAAGCAGTGGATTTCCCTGAAACTCTTTAATAATGGTTTATGGACTTTTCCTCCAGGAACTTGTCCGAACCTTTTTTAAACCGAGCTATACTAACAGCTTTTACTACATTCTCTGGTAATGAATTTAAAAAGAAATCGAAAGACGTAAGGATAAGTTCAATTGCTTTATTGGAATGGTCCCCAACGCGTTTCGGCAATTATTGCCTTCATCAGGGGGTAGCAGAATAACCCAATTCTAAATGTTTATGATATCTTGGGTAAGTGATGATGGTGTGCTCTTTTTGAAGCGCTAATATTGCATAGCGTCATTCGTATATAAGCTTGAAAGCACGGAACCGCCGTTTTACATGATGTCTTGCATACAGTACAACAAAGTGTTGAATACTCGGAGGAGCGGGAACCGCTAGCAAACGTTGCTGGTTAGGGGAATCCCTGTGCTGATTGGTCCAATGATGAAAACGTCAAAAAATTACGTCAAAGGATGCCGCTAACCAGTGGGGTGTTCCCTGTTCTCATTGGATGGCTCCTGTTTAAATACGTGAAAGCTTTCTTCCGCATTCATGGAGTAAGAAATGTACCTTGGCCGCATAGACGGCGTTTTTGGATACTTCGTTGCCTGAATAAAAGTAGTTTAACAGCATTTGATACAGGGCCCGATGGCTCGAAACGCGCGCGTCATGCTACTGGATACTTTTTGAGCAACGGAATCGTTCGAAAATACTAAGAAACTTCAGTTAAGTAACAAAAAGGTTTTATATTTAAAAGGCACGGTCTAAATAACACAGGACCAAAAAAGAAAAAAAGTAGCTAGCAGTCTGGTTGGGGGATAAGTTAAACATCATATCCCTCCCACGGCTTAGCTCCGACAAAAAAATATTAAGCTTTTGAGAGGTACTATTGCAGTGAAATTTTGAATTGTTTGGTTATTTATTGTTTTCACTGGGGGTTGGTGAGTTGTTATGCTATGGGACGATAGCACAAAATACCCATCACTGATACCCAGGCATCGGCAACTTTGATAGACCAGGGCATACTGGCTATCGGGCGGTGCATAGCAGCGCTCCTTGCAGCCTCAGTACTCATAAAACCCTTGGCTACAGGTACCATCCCATCGATACCGGTGCCGACATAGACACCAGTTCAGGGCACGACATCAGGGCTGCTGCAGATGACATTGACATTGCTTCCACCTATGCTGTCCCTTGAAACTCTTATCGATACCGGTGCAAAACCTAAGCAACTCATCAAAGCCGATACCTCGGAGCATCGGTACAGGAATCTAGCTTCCGGCGAACACCTTACCCATTGATACTTTGAGTCCTCCGATTCTGATTCTCCTGTTTTGGATGTGGAGTCACTTGATTCACGGGGGTCCCAGGACCCTTCCCTGCCTCTACAGTGACGCATGTCTCCTCTGGAAGACATGTCTTTCCAGGAATTCATTCAGGACCTAGCCAAATGCTTCTCTATAACAGAAGCATCAGAGAAGGAGCCAAGGGTGGAGGAATCAGAGATCCTCTAATACCCAACAGCACCGAAGGAGGCAGCCACTCTGCTGGTACACCATGATACTCATAGCCCCTCATTGACTGCGGCAACTGTGGTTTCCACTGCTACTACGTCTGACTCAGACTCATCCTCTGCAATTGGGAGCTGTGCTCGATTTCCTCTCCCAGGATGACGGCTCACTACTCCATCCCAATCCACAGTCTCTCCACCTCACAGCTTGAGAGCACAGCTTTACAAGGCTTTGACCTTACTCAAGAGGTTAAGGAGATCCTTTTGGCTCTAGAAAGTCCTCCACCAGATATTCATATGCTTTTAAGTGGCGTAGATTCTCTGTCTGGTGTTCCCGGAAGGATCTCAATCTATTTTTTGTTCCAGTGGAGTCACTCCACCAGTATCTCCTCCACCTGTCCTCGACAGGTCTAAAGACAATCTCTGTGAAGGTCCACTTCAGTGCCATTGCAGCCTCTCACCATCTACTCGATGGACAGCCCATCTCCATGCAATCGCTAGTAGCATATTTCATGAGAGGTCTTCTGCTGTCCAAACCGCCCATTAAGCCACCTCTGTAGCTTGGGACCTCATTGTCATTCTAGCGCATCTTCTCAGGCTGCCCTTTGAACCATTAGCCACAACCTCAGTAAAGTTCCTCTTTTGGAAGGTAATCTTCCTAATTGCCCTTACTTCAGCTGGATGCATTAGTGAGCTTCAGGCGTTGGTGGCAGACCCACCCTATACTCGCTTCCACCATGACAAAGTAGTCCTTCGGACTCGCCCACACTTTATGCCAAAGGTGATGTCTCCCTTCCATTTAAACCAGTCAATTTATCTTCCAGTTTTCTTTCCTAAACCACATGCGTCTCGAGCGGAAGCAACTCTGCACACTCTTGACTGCAAACGTGCCTTAGCTTTCTATCACCAAAGGACTCAATATCATCTTAAAGCCTCGCAGTTATTTATCTCATTTGACTCCAGTCACCAGGGATTACCTGTCTCAAGCGTATGCTCTCCAGATGCAGACTGCATTTCATTTGCCTATGACAAAGGAGGACTCTCCCTAGAAGGACATGTCGCTGCTCACAACATTTGCGCCATGACCACCTTGATGGCAAACCTACGCTCGGTGGCCATTGATGAAATTTGCAAAAACCTTTCCTGCCCATTATTGTCTGGACAAGGACTCCCGTCAGGATGCCTTGATTGGTCTGTAGTCCAGCAATTCTTTCAGACTTAGATGCAACTCCTACCCTCCGTACCGGACTTTGAAGATACCAAAAACCCAGTTGGGATCCATGACCTCATCAGGCCATCTCTGAGGCGAATGTCTACTGGTTCTGAAGTCACTTCATCTGGGAGCTAGAGAGTCCCTTATGTGAAGACTACATTCCTGCTTGTTCCTGGAGATAGCACAGTTACATAAGAACATAAGATATGCCATACTGGGTCAGACCAAGGTCCATCAAGCCCAGTATCCTGTTTTCAACAGTGGCCAGTCTAGGTCACAAGTACCTAGTAGTTTCTCCAAAAGACACACATATTCCACAATGCTTCTATTGAGGCAAGCAGTGGATTTCCCAAGTCCCCTTTAAAAATGGTTTATAGACCTTTCCTCCAGGAATTTGTCCAAACCTTTTTTTTAAACCCAGCTACATTAACAGCTTTTACTACATCCTCCGGTAATAAATTCCAGAGTTTGATTACATGTTGAGTGAAAAGATGCTTTCTCTTATTAGTCTTAAATGGGTTACACTTCATTGCATGTCCCCTAGTAACATAGTAACATAGTAAATGACGACAGATAAAGACCAGTATGGTCCATCTAGTCTGCCCAGCAAAGTGACACAAGTAGGTGCACTTGCCGCTCCATGCAGGTCACCTCTCCACATGCCTTTATTTAGGGGTGTACCCACTGATCCATGTAGGTCACCCCTTTTTGTTCAGATATAAGAGATAATTATGCTTATTTTGATTTTATCCTGTTACTATAAAGGGATCCACTCTTTCTATATTTTGATGGTGTAAACAATTGATCTATGTTTACCCGTTCCACTCCATTCATTAATTTATAGACCTCTATTATATCTCCCCTCAGCCACCTCTTTTCCAGGTTGAAGAGCCCTAACCTTTTTAGCCTCTCCTCATAGGTGTATCCTTCCATCCCCTTTACCATTTTGGTGGCTCTTCTCTGTACCTTTTCTAATACTGCTATATCCTTTTTAAGATATGGTGACCAGAATTACATACAATATTCAAGGTGTGGTCACACCTTGGAACGATATAGTCATTATAATATCCTTTGTTTTATTCTCCATTCCTTTCCTTATGATTCCTAGCATTCTATTTGCTTTCTTGGCTGCTGCTGCACATTGGCAGAGAGTTTCAATGTGTTATCCACAATGACACCTAAATCTTTTTCCTGGGTGTTGGTTCCTAATGTAGAACCTTGGATTGTATAACCAGAGTTTGGGTTGTTCTTTCCTAGGTACATAACTTTGTACTTGTCCACATTAAATTTCATCTGCCATTTGAATGTCCAGTCTTCCAATTTATCAAGGTCCTCTTGCAATTTTTCACAATTCTCTTGGGTTTTAACAACTTTGACTATTTTTGTGTCATCTGCAAATTTGATTACCTCGCTAATTATTCTCATTTCCAGGTCATTTACAAATATGTTAAAAAGCAGTGAATCCAGCACAGATTCCTGGGGTACTCCACTATTCACCTTTCTCCATTAGGAAAATTGACCATTTAGCCTTGCCCTCTGCTTTCCATCTTTTAACCAGTTCCTGATCCACAGTAGTACACTGCCTTCTATTTCATGACTTTTTAATTTTACCAAGAGTCTCTCATGAGAGACCTTGTCAAAGGCTCTCTGAAAATCCAGATACACTATATCAACTGACTCACCTTTGTTTACCTGTTTATTCACATCTTCAAAAAACATAATATATTACTAAGACAAGATCTTCCTTGGCTAAAGCCAAGTTGGCTGTCTCCCATTAAGTCATGACTATCTACATGTTCAGTAATTTTGTTCTTTATAATGATTTCTACCATTTTTCCCATACTGGCGTCAGGCTCACTGGTCTGTAGTTTCCCGGATCACCCCTGGAACCCTTTTTAAAAATTGTCCTTACATTGGCCATCCTCCAGTCTTCAGGTATTACAGATGATTTTAATGATAGCTCACAGATTACTAATAGTAGGTCTGCAATCTCATATTTCAGTTCTTTCAACACCCTTGGATGTATGCCAGCCGGTCCATGTGATTTGTTACTCTTCAGTTTATCAAATGGTTGTAATACATCTTCCCGGTTTATAGATATTTCTTTCCGTTCTTCTGTGGGATCACCTTTAAATACCATTTCAGCCATGGATAACATCCCTACATCTTCCTCAGTAAAGACTGAAGCAAAGAATTCATTCAGTCTCTCCGCTATGGCCTTGTCCCTTCTTAGTGCCCCTTTTACCCCTCTATCATCTCTAAAGGAAAAAAGGGGACTATTGTAGTAGTTGATATGGAAGGACAGACTAGATAGGCCATGTGATCTTTTTCTGTAGTCATGTTTCTATGTTTCTATCATCTAATGGTCCAACTGACTCTCTCACAAGCTTTTTGCTATAAATGTATTTGAAAAAGTTTCTATTATGTGTTTTTGCTTCCACAACAAGCTTTTTTTCAAATTCTGTCTTTGCCTGCCTTATCAATGCCTTGTAACAGGTGATCTCCAGGGAACAGCAGGAATTTAGTTTTCACATCCCACCCTTCTCCCCTAGGAGTTATAGGGTTTCATTTACTCTTTTCTCAGCTACAAACTCAACTGAAGAGAGAGAGTTGGGAAGGTGGAAAGGTGCAGGCACAGTGGAGTACTCCCAAAAGCTTTTCAATCGAACGCTGGGGAGTGTTCCTGCGTTGGTTCCTTCGGTACTGACATCACCCATAGATTCCTGCTCTTCCCAAGACTAAATTCCTGCTGTTCCCGGAGATCATCTGTTACAGTTGAGTAAGTATGCTTTCAGGTCCATCTCTCTTCACAGTATGACCCACAGTCCAGGGATCAGACCAGATGAGAAAAAAACAAACTTTAAAACAGTACTTTTGGTGATTTTGTCAGCGGCGTTTTTTCAAGCAGCCTGGTTATTGCCGGACTGCTCTGTAGAAGGAAGATAGACGCGGGCAGCATCGGCATGCAAGCACTAAAGCAGATCCCCTGATGAAACTGTCGGCTGTGAAACGCCACAGAGGTACCCCGTAGGATCGTCGGGATCGATGACTGAAGGGATATAGCCAAAGCCACGAATTTCGGGATATATTGAAGAAGTTCAGCTAAGTGCCGCCTTTAAGTTAATGGAGCTAGATAGACTTAGCCCAGCAGAAATGTTTGCAGCACGTATACAAGCTTAATCCATTCGATATCCTGTTCATCGAAGAGCTGTTGGCTGGTAAATAATAAAGGGTTTCCTTTTAGTAGAAGGTCGTTGATGTGATTATGGCTTAGGCCGACAGACATGAGTCTTAAGGCTTAGCTACAAGACCACTGAGACCTTTGGAAACCGAGAGTGCCATATAGTAAAACAACACATTAGAAAATTTGTATTTCTGTTTTGGATTGAACGCACACTATTACATAAGGATTTAATACGTTCAAAAACAAGACCAATTTTTTACTAACATCACAATGACTAGGTCCAGTTGCTTCTGACTGTAGAATTTATATATATACAGAGCATGCTTTGACAAAGACCCTATCATATTTATTTATTTTTTTTGCCTGTGGTGGGTTTCACCCATGGTTCCATTCAGAAATATGGAAATTGAGGAAAGTCTCTGCTATAGCAGTGTGGGCCAGGAATCTGAAAGAGGTGCACACCCAGGTGCAACAAGCCCTGGAAAAAGCTGAAGAATGTCAGAAGAAGTAAGCATATGTGGAGAGATCTCTTGCCACAATCTAATTTATGATGGGAGATAGTGTGGGTATCAACTACACAGATGAGACCTACAGCCAAGCTTGAACAATCAATTAAAAAAAATAAACAAATATATTCATGGACTCTTTAATCAACTAAAAGTGGATAAGTTCAGTGACCTTCAGGTAACAGCTGCCAGCAAGCTTATGGATCTACCCACTGGCCTTATTAAAAGCCATTTAGGGAGAATCCCACACCAAGAATGATGGAAGGAGCATAGTATTTATTTATTTTATTTTATTTATTTAGCTGAGCTTATATACCGCTTTTCACCTGGTCAAGCGGTTTACAATTCAACAAAGTGGTTTACAACATATAAAATGTGACATAATTTGGGGGAGGGGGAACCTATCACCGGGTGGGGTAGTTACAATCGATAGTTTTGCATTGGTTTACCTATCTAACATATTTACAATTCTTTTTGCCCAGTAGTTCTCAGTTTTGATTCCCCATCTCAGTTTTTGGTGTTTCTTTTGGGAGGAGTATCAATGGGTGATGTTCTGCTCGAATACCAAATGTTCTCTGAATAAATGGGTTTTTAGCTGTCTTCTAAATGTTGAAAGCTCCTTGTATACATCGTAGTTTTCTGTCAAGTAGTTTCTCAATTCAAGATACAGTACATCAGAAGGCAATAACATTATCTGACTGACTAGAAGATCTGTAGTTTGTAGATCTCAGTTGGGAGCCCATTCAGAACATTCATGCAAAGACTTTATATAGACAACATCCAAACAAACCAGGCCCTGAGTTTTCAGGAGGTGGATACCTACCTCAAAGCCACTGGAGAATCAGCTTTGAAAAAAATGACCATGAGATATTTACGTGCTGGTTGTTAAGGATGTAGACAAACTCATTGGAAGCACCAGAGTCCAATACATGGTGTGCCATGGTTGGAATCTACATTTAAGGGGAGCCAACGAAATAGACCTACAAATTCTTGAGATACATCTGTTGGAAATGGTTTTACTGGCCTTCCTGCTACTCCTTAGTTCCAGCTCTACATGTACTTCTCCAGTCCAACTAATTATTTTCCGATCCACACCCAGCCTGGTACTCCTGCTTCAACGTTTCTGTTCCTTTCCAATATTTGTTCTCTAAAACATCCAAGCCTTTGCAGACATGCTTTTTCCTGTACTGATTAGCATTAACAGGATGTGTAAATTAAGGTAGTATTGTTCTCCAGGACTAAGCAGGAAGTCAGTCCTCACTTATGGGTGACATCGACGTCGATGGAGCCCCCATGCAGAGCAATTTCCCAGCTTTCTAAGAAAGCCTTTGGGAATACTGCGCGCATGTGCAGTCCCCTTCCCGCCTAAAGGTGCCATCTTGCTCCTGAAGTCTTTCTTTTTCCGTGGAGCCCACCGGACGTCTGTCCGTGTCACCCGGAAAAATTGACGTTTTTTCTTGCAATTTCATCGTGTATTTTTCTCCGGTTCGACGCCGGTTCCCCTTCCCGCCGGGTTCGGTACACCGGTATTGAGCCCGTCTTCTATTTTTCGTTTTTTGCCATTCGTGGCTGGCGTTCGCGCCCTTTTTGTCTTTTCCCTGGAAGGCCGGTCCTTTGACCTCGCGGAGGCCCTTTTTTCCCCGATGGCTTCCAGTGGTTTCAAAAAGTGTGATTGGTGCAAGAAACTAATGTCTCTCACCGACACACACGACTGCTGCCTTCGGTGCCTAGGCCCAGATCATGATCCTAAGATCTGTGGCCCGTGTGGCAAAATGTCCACCAAGGCACTTCGAAGCCGTCAGCATCAGAAAGAGAGGATTTTCTCTGACTCTGCCTATGGCCGGGCCCAGACCTCGTCTGAGGCCTCGACGTCTCGGGAGTCTGATCCCGAGCATCGCCGGGGTTCCTTGGACTGGGGGTCCCCTGATCGGGAACGTAAGAGGAAGAAACGGCTCATGAGGGTGGCGTCGGAAGAGGTCCCTGGTTCCTCGAGAGCCAGGTCTAAGACCCCCGACCGCCATCCTGCCAAAATGCCTCGTGTGGAGCCGGAACCCGTCGGACACGCAAGTCCTGTGGTCCTCGTGGACTCTCCTCCGAGGGAGCAGATGTCGGGCCGGCGCTGCCGGGGCCCGAGTCGGTGGCTGCTGAGTCTCCTGAGCTTGGACTCAGGCTTGACAGCCTTGGAGTGCAGACTGTCTGCCTTCATGGATCAGCAGTGGGTACTGATGGCCAGCCTCGCTGGTGCATCTGCCCCGACCACCGGGACATCGACGTCGAAGTCGACCCCGGAGACTGAGCCGATACTCGAGACCATGAAGGCTCGAAGTTGTCCTCGGTCACGGTCAACCTCGACCTCCCGCTCGGAACCGAGGGCGTCGGGGCGGGTGCCACCGAGACCCGCGCGGTCGGAGCCCCCCGACTCCTCTTCTGATGAGTCCGTGTGGGAGACGGAGAACGAGGAGTCCCCCAATACTTTTCGGACTCTGTGCATCCGTTCGGACTCACCGCAGTCAGAACCCCGGAGTAGGTCCCCACCGGAGGACACCAGGTTCTCGGAGTTCGTCAGGGACATGGCCAAGTGGTTGGCGATTCCTGCGGACCCCGAGGAGGAGCCTCGAGCCGAGGAGCTCGAGGCCCTCCAGTATGACTCTCCTTCGAAGGAGGCCTTTTCTGTGCCGGTCCCTTCGATGCTGGAACGGCTCCTCTTCCGGATGTGGGAGGCACCGGCCTCGGCACCGGTTTTAAGCAAGCGGGTCGATTCTATCTATCGACTCCGTAAGAGCCCTGGATTCCAGAAGGCGCAGCTGCCACACCATCCCATGGTGGTGGAATCGGCCATGCATTGTCTGAAGAGCCATAAGATGCACTCTGCGGTGCCTCCCGGCAGGGAGGCCCAGAACCTGGATGCTTTCGGCAGAAAGTGCTTCCAGGGCTCGATGCTTGCTTGCCGTGTCCAGTCCTACCAGCTGTACATGGGCATGTACTTACGAGACCTGGCGAAAGGGATTACCGGGTTCTCTGCTGGCCTCTCCAGGGAACCTTTGCAGAGGTTCCAGACTTTGTCCTCAGGAATCTGGGACTGCTACGATGGCTTCGAGGCTTCGGCTCGTGTAGCGGCAGCCGGCATCGGAGCCCAACGCCAGGTATGGCTGCAGTCATCGGACCTTGAGCCCTGGGTGCAGGACAAGTTGGTCGATGTCCCTTGCCGGGGTGAAAACCTTTTTGGCAAACCCATGGCTGAGAAGGCGGTTGAGCTCGAAACTGAGCACCTGACTAGGACAAGGCTGTCCAGAAAAACTTCTGCCCCTTCTCACAAAAAGAAGGGCTCGGGTAAAAAGCCCTTTTACCCAAGAAAGGCAGCTGCCTACAAACCTTTCCCTCAGTACCAGGCCTCCCCAGCTCCCCAGCAGGGTCAGCAGGCCAAGGGGCAGGGACATGGGCCCCGTAGGCAGAAGACCCCCAAGCCTCCGGCTCCTGCTCTTACTCAGCAGGGAGGGGTTTTTTGACTCCCACAGCATAGCCTTTCCACCTCTGCTGCCCCATTCCTGCACAGGAGGTCGTCTAGCCCTGTTTGCCCACAGGTGGCCACCCATTACAGGGGATGCTTGGGTATTGAGCATAGTCCACAGAGGCTATATGCTCCATGTCTAGCAGTTGCCCCCTGCCTACTTCCCAGGAGAGCCTCTAAGGTCTCCTCTACACACAGACCTCCTCCTTCAAGAACTTCAAGGTCTGCTTCTAGATAAGGCGGTGGAGCCTGTACCTCCTCGCCTGCAGGGGCACGGTTTCTACTCCAGGTACTTCCTCGTGGCAAAGAGAACCGGTGGCCTCAGGCCTATTATAGACCTCAGGAACCTCAACAAGTTCTTGGAGAAAGAAAACTTCAAGATGCTTACTCTTGGAACACTTCTGCCCTACCTCCAGCAGGGAGATTGGCTATGCTCCTTAGATCTCAAGGATGCGCACACTCACATCCTCATTCATCCAGACCACAGAAAGTACCTCAGGTTCATTGTGGGAGGAAACCATTACCAGTACAGAGTACTGCCTTTTGGCCTAACCTCCGCCCCAAGGGTCTTTACAAAGTGCCTGGCTGTGGTGGCAGCCTACTTGAGGACTCAAGGTGTTTTTGTCTTCCCCTATCTGGACGACTGTCTCATCAGGGGTCAGACTTACCAGGAGGCCAGGCAGGCCACCTTTTGAACGGTATCACTCCTTCAACACCTAGGCTTTGTCATAAACGGTATCACTCCTTCAACACCTAGGCTTTGTCATAAACTTCGCAAAGTCCACTTTTCTCCCCTCCCAGAACCTAGAGTTCATAGGGGTGCGGCTGGACTCTCTGCAAGCAAGGGCTTACTTGCCAGAAGACAGGGCTCAAAGGCTCATGGAGTTGGCATCCCGGTTTCTCAGCATGCCAAGGGTTTCTGCCCGACTCTGTCTACAGCTTCTAGGCCACATGGCGTCGACAGTACATGTGACCCCCAATGCCCGCCTCCACATGAGGCCTGCACAGTGGTGCCTCAGAACTCAGTGGAAGCAAGCCACAGGGAGCCTAGCAGACAAAGTAAGGGTGTCCAAACCCTTCCTGAATTCGCTGAAGTGGTGGCTACACCCCCTCAACTTACTTCAGGGGGTGCCTTTTCAGGTGCCTGTCCCCACAGTGGAGTTGATGACAGATGCCTCCTTGTTGTCTTGTGTATAAGATTGTGCTCTAACTTATTGAATTATAATGTTTAAAAACTCCAGAAAAATCTGATTTATGGAAATGAAACAAGTATCTATGGCACAGTAGAGATGAATTTTTAGGAGAAGGAGAAAATCCAGTGATAATCCGTGGTCATTGATGCAATTAGGCGTACTGCTCTAGATAAATCTGAGCGTTGCCACTGTAAGTCTGAGACCTTTTTTTCACTGGTATCTCCATGTTTAGAAGCCTGTATACACGATTATAAATAGTACAGTGCAAAAACCATCAGTATTTTTCTGAGTATTGGTAGAGGGCTTTATATTTTTTTGTTGTTTGTCAGTATTCACCCTCTGGTATTGGACCTATATTGTAGTAATTGAAATCTCCTAGCAAAGGTACTTTCCCTTTCATAGCAGTATTGTGAATGTCTTCAATTAAATCTCTCTATTTCTTCTGCCCGTGACGGAGGTCTGTATATCACACCAATGTAAATAGATTTCCATTCTCTCTTCCTAGACTAACCCACAGTGCCTTTTCTTTTTGTAGTAAGCCCTGCAGTTCTGTCGCTGTAATATGTGTTTTATATGGTTCCTCTCCTTCTCCCTTTCCTTCAACCCTCTCTTTCCAGAATAGACAGTAGCCTGGTATAATTAAGTCCTAGTCACTGTTTACTGTGTGCCATATCTCCGTGACTTCCGCTATGTCTAAGTCAACCATTTCCATTACAGCTTCTGAATCTGGAACTTTATTTTGCATTCTATAGGCATTAGTATATGCAGCTCTCCAGACGTTGCTCTTTATCCCTTTTTTATACTATTTTTTAATATTTTTACTTGCTTAAAGCTTTCCTCTGTAGATTAGCCAGTCTATTGCAGTGGGCACTTCTCCCATTCTTCGATAGGTGGACAACATCTCTGCTCAGCAGCCCTTGGAAAATCATGCCATGGTCCAGGAAGTTAAAACCCTATTGATACCATCTGCACAGCCAGGCATTCATCTCCAGGATGTGAACCTCTCGCCCTTGGCCCTGACCCTTGACAGGGAGGATTGAGGAGAACACCATGTGCACATTTACCTTCTTCACCTTCTCTCCCAGAGCCACAAAGTCACTTTTGATGCTCTCAGGTAAGAAGATGACGAGCACTGGATAATAGTCAGTAGGCTTGAAAAGTCTTGGAAAACACTCACGACTCTGCCCATCCTCTGTTGAAATTGCTTCTCTGGGCACGCCTGCTCTGCACGTATGCATCAGCTTGCATCACATGTACTTTTAGGCATGATCTGATTTTATAAAAGCCCTTTTACAGCCCTAAATCTGCATTTTAGGCATGAAAATGGTCTATAAAATTCTTTAGCTTTCTGTATGTATCACTCTTTCTTTAAATTTCTTGGCTTTGCTTTGAAAAACAATTGTTTTTGAAAAATATGAAATCATTTTTTAAAACATATGGATCAATATTTAAAGGGAATTATCCAGATAATGGCAACCATTATCCAGATAGTTATCTTAGGCAGTACTGTCAATGGATTTTCAGCAGCAGATGGTACCACTGAAAGTCCTTCCAGACCACCTCAGCAATATCCAGATAGTGCCCGGGTGGTGTGTGGGCAGAGTGCCAAGTTATAAGTATGGAGAGCTGTAATATTCAATTTAGGGCATTAAAAAAGCTGTTCTACATTTTGTCAGATAGTTATCTGGAGAGTTAACTTAATATTGCTGCCCTCCATGTTCAGTGCAGCTTGCTGTCCCAATAGTGGCCCTAATCGTGAGTTGGACATCTGAAAACATAGTAACATAGTAAATGATGGCAGATAAAGACCAGTATGGTCCATCTAATCTTCCCTGTAAGATGGCAAGAGTAGGTGCACTTCTGTTCCATGCAGGCCACCCCTCCCCATGTCTTTGTTTAGGGGTGAACCCACCGCTGCATGTAGGACACCCGTTTGTTGAGAAATTAGATAGTTAAGTTTATTTTGATTTTATCCTGTTGCTGTAAAGGGATCCACTGTGTCTGTCCCATGCCATTTTGAATTCCGTCACTGTGTTTGCCCCCAACACTTCCATCGGGCGGGCATTCCAAGCATCTACCACCCTTGCAGTAAAAAGTATTTCCTGACATTGCCTTTCAGTTTACCCCCTTGCAGCTTCATGTTATGCCCTCTAGTTTTACAGCTTCCCCGTCTTTGGAAGAGGTTTGTTTGTTCATTAATTCTCTTTAAGTATTTAAAGGTCTGAATCATATCTCCCCTATCCCTCCTCTCCTCCAGAGTGTACATATTTAGGTCTTCAAGTCTCTTCTCATAAGGCTTCTGATGCAAGCTCCAAATCATTTTGGTCGCCTTCCTCTGAACCGTTTCCAGTCTTTTTACATCCTTTGTGAGATACGGTTTCCAAAACTGAACACAGTATTCCAAGTGACGCCTCACCAGTGACTTATACAGTGGCATTAGTACCTCTTCCTTTCTGCTGGTAATTCCTCTTTGTATGCAACAGACAGTCAAACGTTCAGATCCTTGAGACGGAAAGCCAGGTATATAAACACCCCTGGAGCGAAAATGACCATGTAGCTCAGGTGTGGTGGAGAGGTGCGCAGGGTGGAACAAGATAGATGCCGTTCCTGAATGGCACAAGCACGTCAGGCCCTGGATGCTGAGGTGTCCATGCCCATACCTGCTCCTGAATACAAATAAGGTGCAAAAGGATCATTTTATGGTTGCAGTTCTTCCAGGGGGGGGGGGGGCAGCAAAATGTTCTTTCATCACCACGGTTAATATTTCCTGGCCAAAGAAACCTGCATGTAAATGATACTCCAAACATATTATTGGCCCACCCCCACATGTCTGATTATTTGAATGGCCAGCCAGGACATGCTAGTCAAATTAATATAGTTGCCCCCTTTCTGAAATACTCCGGCCAGGATGTGCAATTAAGGGATATCCACATTTGTGAAATGGCATACAATGTGTATGTACCCAGCTTTCTATCTGCATGGGCCTGGCTCCAGAACCAGTTACTGGGGCATTCATCTTCCAGGGCGGAGGTGGAGCAATTGCAGAAGATACCATTATGTGCCTCCATTCACTGCTGCCACACCCCTGGACCTTTGGATGACGTGCTCTGGATGTCCCAGATTTTTCCTAGATGTTTCTTCTAAATGAGGGGTTCCCAACCTGGGGTGCCCGCATCCCCATGGGGTGTGAGATGGACTTTCAGGGAGGGGTGACAAAGAGTCATCACTTAGCCAGCTGTCAGTGTGCCTTGAGCAGTGGTAGTAGGTGGTTGTCTTGCATAGATAGTAGTTTCATTGTTTATTTAATCAAAAGGAGAGAATAACAGAATTAACATAAGTAAAGTACAGTGGTGTGCAAAATTCTGGAATCACTTGTAAATTTGACGTTTTTTCAACTTCGTGACCTTATATCTTAATTTCTTTTTCCTCCCAGTGGTTTTTTCTGTGTATCTCTTGATAAGTGATAGATTTAACTATTAGAGCCAACTTTTAATATTGGTTTGGCCCTTGATTTGCCAATGTTGTAGAGGAAGAAGCGGCGGGTCTTGGCTACAAGCTGGATATGAGCCAGTGTTGTAGAGGAAGAAGCGGCAGGTCTTGGCTACAAGCTGGATATGAGCGGAGAAGGAGAGAGAGGTGTCAAAAGTAACCCCTAGGTTGCGGGCCAAGGGAACAGGAACGATAGTAGCTCCGTCCACATGGATTGAGAAAGGGGGAAGAGGAGGGGAGGAGTTGGGGGGAAAGACAAGGAGTTCAGTCTTGGCCATGTTCAATTTCAATCGGCGATGAGACATCCAGGCAGCGATGTCGGAGAGGCAGGCAGAGATCTTGGACTGGGTTGCTAGAGAAATATCGGGTATAGAAAGGTAGATTTGGGAGTCATCAGCATAAAGATAGTACTGGAAGCCATGGGAGGAGATAAGTGTGCCAAGGTCTTGGGTGTAGAGAGAGAAAAGGAGGGGGCCCAAGACAGATCCCTGGGGCACACCTACGTGGAGCGGGGTCGGGGAGGAGGAGGAGCCGCCAGAGCATACACTGAATGAGCGATGGGAGAGGTAGGAGGAGAACCAGGAAAGTACGAGGTCCTTGTAGTCGAGGGAGGAGAGGGTGGTGAGGAGAAGATTGTGGTCATCGGTGTCAAAGGCAGCGGAGAGATCAAGAAGGATGAGGATAGAGTAGAGGCCCTTAGATTTGGCCAGGAACAGGTCATTGGAGACTTTTGCGAGGGCCGTTTCAGTGGACTGTAAGGGACGGAAGCTGGATTGTAGAGGGTCAAGGAGGGCCTGGGAGGTGAAGAAGTCAAGGCAGCGGCGGTGGACTGCTCGTTCTAGCAGTTTGGATATGAAGGGAAGGAGGGAGATGGGTCTATAGTTAGAAGGGCATGTGGGTTCGAGTGAGGATTTCTTGGGGAGGGGTGTGACAACAGCATGTTTGAAGTCAACGGGGACAGTTGCAGTGGAGAGTGAGAGGTTGAGGATATAAGAGATGGGGGGTACAGTGGTAGGGGAGATAGGGTGTAGGAGATGGGTGGGGATAGGGTCAGAAGAACAGGTAGTGGGTTTGGAGGAGGTGAGAAGGAGTGCGGTTTCTTCAGAGATCGGGGGAAGGAGGAGAGGGTAGCAGAGGAAGTATGGATGGGGGGAGAATGGGGGGGAGGTAGATGAGGTGGAATTGGAGGGTAATCTTATGGATTTTGTCATGGAAGTAGTCGGCTAGGGTTTGGGCAGAAAGGGAGGGCGGGATCGGGGGCGGGAGGACCTTGAGGAGAGAGTTGAGGGTATTAAAAAGACGGTGAGGATTAGAGGTAAGGGAGTTGGTCAGGTGGATGTAGTAGTCTTGCTTGGCAAGCGCTATGGCTGACTGGAAGGAGCCAAGCATGAATTTGAAGTGTAGTAGGTCCTCCATGGAGCAGGATTTGGACCAAGCATGCTCGGCGGATCGTGCGCAAGTGCGTAGATAGCATGTTGTGGGCGAAAGCCAGTGCTGGGGAGTAGATCGTTTGACTGGACGTGGGGTGGGTGGGGCAAGAGTGTTAAGAGCTGAGGATAATATAGCATTGTAGGAGGATAGTGCCTCATCGACGGACTTGGAGGATAAGATGGAGGAAAGAGAAGGAGAGATGGTGGAGGAGAGAGTCAGGGGATCAATATTGTGGAGGTTTCTAAATAGGTCGAAGGAGACAGGATGAGGTTGAGATGGCGGAAGCTGAAGAGTAAAGGTCAGAAGGTGATGGTCAGATGAGGAAAGGATTGAGTTGCGGAAGTTTGAGGGCGAGGAATTCATGAAGAGTATTAGGTCAAGGCAGTAGCCGTATAGGTGGGTGGGGGCGGTGGAGCAGAGTTGGAGGACGTACGAGGAGATGAGGGCGAGGAACTTTGAGGCATGGGGGTCAGAGGGGTTATCGACGTGAATGTTGAAGTCGCCAAGAATAAGAGTGGGGGAAGAGGGACCCAGGAAGGCGGAGAGCCAGGAGTCGAAGTCGGTGAGGAAGATTGATTGGGATTTGACGGGGGGGGGGGGGATTTATTTAACAGTATTTCTAGACCGTCTTATCATAAAAATCAAGGCGGTGTCACAACAAAACAATCAGAAGATGTGGAGGGGGTTCATGCAGTGATGGGGAAGTGAGGTGCGGGGGGGGGGGGTTCATGCAGGGAGTGCAGGGGGGGTGGTGTGCGTGTGGGGGGTGTGTTCTAGATTAGGGGGGCTATGTACAGGGTGCGCTATGATACAGCATGTTCTATAATACTAGGTACTATTCAGATAGGTCATGGGATAAATCCTGTGCCGATATACAATCTTTCGTCAGGGGGGGGGTCTTTGTTGAACAGACCTTGTTGATTAAGTGACGTGTCCATAATGTTCTATGAACAGAGCTGTCTTCAGCTGTTTGCGGAAGTCCTTGAGGTCCGTTGTCGCTCTCAGCTCGTCTGGGAGGGAGTTCCAAATGGTTGGGGCTGCCAGGGAGAGGGCTCTCTCTGTGGTGTCTTTTCGTGTTTTTCTGAAGTCCCTCGGTGTGTTGACTCTGTTGGAGGTTCCTTGTCTTCTCGGGCGGGTGCTGGTGTCTGGCTGAATGAGGGTGTGCAGGCTGTTGGCTGAAATGTGGTGTTTGATTTTGAATATGTTTATTATTGTTTTGTATTTAATGCGTGAGCTGATTGGAAGCCAGTGTAGGTCTTTGAGAACCGGGGTAATGTGGTCCTGTCTTGTTGAGCCAGAAATGATGCGTGCTGCGGTATTTTGGGCTAGTTGGAGCGGTTTGAGAGTTTGCTTTGGTAGGCCAAGGTAGATGGGGTTGCAGAAATCCATTAATGGGGTGATGAGTGCTTGGCATACCGTGCGGAAGTGTTCTGCGTCGAGGAGGGGTTTAAGCCGTCTGATGATTCTCATTCTATGGTATGCATTCTTGACCCTTTTGTTAACGTGAGACTTGAGATTTAGTTCGTTGTCCAGGGTTACTCCAAGGTATTTTACTTCGGATTTTATTGGAATGGTTGTGTCTGCTATTTTGATGTCCGGTGGGTGGATGAAGTCATGGTTGCGAGTGATTATTAGAGCCTCAGTCTTGCTGTAGTTGATTGAGAGGTTGTTGTTCGTGCACCAGTTTGTCATTTGTGTTAGGCAGTCAGTTATTCTCTTGTAGTCTGGGTTGTCGGTAGAGATAGGTGTGTATATCATGATGTCGTCTGCGTAGATGGTGTATGGAATGTTGTTCGCTTTCATGATGTCGCATATCGGTTGGATGTATATGTTGAACAGGAGTGCCGAGAGGGCGGATCCTTGAGGTACTCCTTGGCGGATTTTTATGGGTTGAGAGGTGTTGTGGCCTATCTTGACTTGCAGCTGCCTGTCGGTGAGGTAGGATTGGAACCATTTTAACGTGGTACCATGAAGTCCAATTTCCTTTAGTCTTTCCAGGAGGGTTAGGTGGTCAACCGTGTCGAAAGCGGAGGAGATGTCGACGAAGATCATTAGGATGCCTTTAGTGTTGTTGTCTATGACTCTGAGGATGTTGTCTATGAGGTAGATCAGCAGTGTTTCAACTCCATGTTGGGGGCGGAAGCCGTGCTGGTTGTCGTCTAGAGGAGCGTGGTCGTCGATATGTTCCTGTAGTTGTTGTTGCACTGCTTTTTCTATAATTTTTGCCAGAAAAGGTATGCTGGATATTGGTCTGTATGCTGCAGGGTCTTTCTTGTCGAGGGTGGTTTTCTTAGGTATTGGGCGTACTGTAGCCAGTTTGAGTTGAGCTGGCAGGAGACCCTGGGTGAGTGAGTTGAGGACAATGTCGTGTATGATGTGGATGAAGCTCGATTTGGTGGCCTTTATCCATGATACTGGGCAAGGGTCCGTGGGGGCGGTGCTTGTTCTGATTGCTGAGATGATGTGGGAGAGCTGTTCTGTTGAGGGCAGGTAGAAAGTGTCCCATGTCTTGGGGTGAGAATCAGGCTGGGTAGCAGAGCTGGTTGCAGTTGGTTCTGTGGAGTGAAATTTGTCTTTGATGTGATCAGCAAATTTTTGCGGGTCTATTTGTATTTCCTCTTCTGTTTTCTGTTCCTTTGTGAGGATTTTCACTATGTCGAAGAGCTCTCTGGGTTTGTTTATGGAGGTGTTTATCATGTTTGTATGGTATTCTTTCTTGGATTGGTTGATGTGTTCGGTGTATAGTCTTTGGTTTGTTAGGTATATCTGCTGGTTTTCTGTTGTCTTGGATTTTCTCCATCTCCGTTCGATCTTTCTGAGTTCTCTTTTCTCTTGTCTTATGGTCGAGGAGTACCAGGGTTTGTGATGTCTCTTGTTGTTGCAGTGTTCCTTTGGTCTGGTAGCAGTAGCTGTGGCGGCGTTGGATAGTGTGTTGTTCCAGTTGATTATTTGAGTCTCCAGGTTGTCTGCTTCTGTTGACAGTTGATTTAACGTGTCCAGCAGGAAGGTGTCTCTGTCGAATTTCTTGAATCGCCTTCGTATGTGGGAATTGTTGGTTTGTTCGTTGTGATTGTCTTTTTGAAGTTGCAGTGTGATCTTGATTGTGTGGTGATCAGACCAGGGGACTGGGGTGATGGAAGGTGTTGAGATTAGTCCTCTTGAAGTGAGGGAGTTGGTTGCGAATATGAGGTCAGGTGTAGAGCCGTGTCTGTGTGTGGGGGCGTTGATGATTTGGGTGTATTGAAGGGCTGTCATTGCTTGGAGGAAGGCATCTGCATCTTTGGTGTTGGTGGACTTGAGGTTGAAGTCACCTAGCAGGATGGTGGGTTTGTTAGTTGCTGTGAGGGCGCATGCTGTTTCGAGCGTTGCTGCCAGTTCATCAGGAGTGGCTCGGGGTGCTCTGTAGGTTAGGCAGAGTGCCATGTGTTTGTTCATGATGCTAAGCGTGTTGCTTTGTGGTGTGTCGGTGGAGCTGTGTGTTTTGAACTTCATGTTTTTCTTTGCTATTATGAGAACCCCTCCTCCGCGTTTGTGGGTGCGTGGGCAATTGTAAGCTGTGTAGATGTCTGGTACCAATTGATTGAGGAGAACTGAGTCGGTGGGATTGAGCCAGGTTTCTGTAATGCAGAGAATGTCTGGTTGGTGATATTCTATGTGGTCTGCTAGTGTGTGTATCTTGTTGCATATGGACCTCGCGTTTATGAGCTCTATGGTCATTTGCTCTGTAGTGTTGTGTGACTCCGTTGAAAAATGTGCGAGGGGGTATGATTTGTGTGCGTCTTTTCTTCTTGATGTTGATGTGCTGTGTGTGGCGGGGTGATTGTATTGTGGAACTGTGTAATGCCAGTTAGAGGGTGGGTGCCATTGTGGGTTATGGTGTAGGTGGTGGAGGTGGGGGTCTGGTGAAAGGATATGTGTGAGGAGGAGGCTGAATGGTAGGAACCATGTAGCGATCATGGTGGTAAGCTGTGGTGTTCTGTGTGATGTTTGCTTGCAGTTTCTGATGTCCGATGAGGTGTGCACAGATTTCATACAGTTCGCTGTCCTTGTTGAATGAGTTTGTGAGACTCACCTGGTCGGTTTTGTTGGTGTTGCTGTTGAGAGTTGGTGTGCTCTACCCAGCTTGTAGAGCTCGAGGAGCGTGGGGATATTAGTTGGCGAGCTCAAACCCGTCCTGGGGAGCTCAAGCCGGGGCTGCCTTTCACAGGTGTGTTAGGCGATGTGGGGGATCCGTTCCCGTGGTTGGCGGAGGCGACGCAGCTTTATCGGCGTGTTGGTGGTGCGGGACTCCTTTTATTTCACCGCCAATGGCAACACGGCAACACGGAGGGGAAGTGGTGTGAAGAGGCGAATGGAGTGGACTTCAAAGGAGAGGGGGGAGGGTGACTGAGGTGGCAGAAGAGGTTGGAATTGGCAGGAGGGAGAAAGGAGACCAACACCACCACCATGACCAGTAGATCGAGGTGTGTGGGAGAACTGGTAGCCCCCATAGCAGAGATAAGCAATGGATACGGTGTCTTCTGGGGGGAGCCAGGTCTCAGTAAGGGCAAGAAAGTGCAGGGCATTAGAGATGAAGAGGTCATGAGTGAAAGGAAGTTTGTTAGTAACTGAGCAAGCGTTCCATAGGGCACACGAAAACGGGAGAGCAGAGGGGGGAAGGAGAGGGATATGGATAAGGTTAGATAAGTTACGGGAGGATTTCTTGTCAGAGTAACATGAGGCTTTATTTCTAGAGAAGTGCAGAGATGTAGAGGGTGCGGTTGGATAAGTCTGGGTGTGTGTGCCCTCCAAGAGGGATTTGAGGGAGGGGAAGTGAGGGGTGAGATTGATGGTATCAGATAGGTTATATGGGGATTTCTTTTGGGGGATGAGGCTGGGGTTGATATCTCTGTAAGAGAGATTGGAGGATGAGTGAGGGAGGGAGGAAGGGGGGAGTAGCAGGATGTGGATGAGGTTAGATAAGGTGCGTGAAGAACTCTTTTTAGTGTGAGGAAGAAATCGAGGGGGGCCAGGGTTGGGGTTGATGTTACCTGATGAGAGAAGGAGAAGGAGTAGTAGAGAGCGTGGTAAAGCGGAAACGGTACGGTGGAAGCGAGGTTAGGGTTGGCTTAGAAAGAGAGGGGTTGGTTGAATAAGGGGGATGATGTGCTGAAGCTCAAGAGCAGATGCAAGGTAGGAGGACAGAATGGAGGGTGACATGAGGAAGGTAGGGAGGGGAAGGGGGGAGTGAAGGGAGTGTGATGGTAGGAGGGGAGGCAGTTGGGGAGGATGAGGAAGAGAAGGATAATGTGATGTGGGGCCATGGCAATGGGCAACAAGTTCTATGCAAGCAATGGGCAGCAATACTATGCAGGTAGTGGGTGGCAGTTCAGTGCAAACAACGGATAGCAGTACTATGCAAGTAATGGGTAACAGTTCTATGCAAACAATGGGTAGCAGTTCTGTGCAAACAATGGGAAGTAGTACTATGCAAGCAATGGATAACAGTTCTATGCAAACAATGGGTAGCAGTTCTATGCAAACAATGGGTAGCGGTAGCAGTTCTATGCAGCAATGGGAAGCAACACTATGCAAACAATGGGTAGCAGTTCTATGCAAACAATGGATAGTTCTATGCAGGCATATGGGTAGCTGTTCTATGCAGGCAATGGGTAGGCGTATGGGTAGCAGTTCTGTGCAGGCAGTGGAAAGCAACACTATGCAAACAATGGGTAGCAGTACTATGCAAGCAATGGAGAACAGTTCTATGTAACAATGGGTAGCAGTTCTATGCAACAATGGGTAGTAGTTCTATGCAAACAATGGGTAACAACACTATGCAAACAATGGGTAGCCGTACTATGCAGGCGAGGGAAGCAACACTATGCAAACAATGGGTAGCAGTTCTATGCCCAGCAATGGGTAGCATTACGATGCAGGCAATGGGAGCAATACTAAGCAAGCAGTGGGTAGTAGTGGGATGCAGGCAATGGGTAGCAGTGCGATGCAGGCAATGGGTAGCAGTTCAGTGCAGGCAGTGGGTAGCAAGTTCTAAGCGGGTAATGGAAGGACGATGAATGCCAGCAGTGGGAAGCAAGACAAAGGAGAGTTACTTGAAGGTAGAGTTACTTGAAAGTACCGGGGTGGAGCTCGTGAGATGGTTGGGGTCAGGAGGCGATGTTGGAGGAGCAATCGAGCCTGCTCGACCCCGGCAGCCATGGAGCACTGGAGGAGCAGGGTAAGCAGCTCATGCCAGAGCGCCCCCAGGCCTGCACCTAAGGGCCACGCCAAAGGGCCCTCTGGCAAGGCCCTCAGGCACGGGCCCGCCAGGCGTGGGCGCGCCCGATGGAGCACGCTGTTAAAGGGCTAACTGCCCTTGTGCCCAGATGATGGCAGTGTCCGGCGTGTTCAGCGCCGATGCGCCCGATGGAGCAAGCTGTTAAAGGGCCGACTGCCCTTGTGCCCAGATGATGGTGGCGTCCGGCGTGTTCAGTGACGATGCACCCGATGGAGCACGCTGTTAAAGGGCTGACTGCCCTTGTGCCCAGATGATGGCGGCATCCAGTGTGTTCAGCGCCGATGCGCCTGATGGAACATGCTGTTAAAGGGCCGACTGCCCTTGTACCCAGATGATGGCGGCATCCGGCATGTTCAGCGCCAATGCGCCCAATGGAGCACGCTGTTAAAGGGCCGACTGTCCTTGTGCCCCGATGATGGCGGCGTCCGGCGTGTTCAGCGCCGATGCGCCCGATGGAGCACACTATTAAAGGGCCGACTGCCCTTGTGCCCAGATGATGGCGGCGTCCGGTGTGTTCAGCGCCGATGCGCCCGATGGAGCACACTGTTAAAGGGCCGACTGCCCTTGTGCCCAGATGATGGCGGCATCCGGCGTGTTCAGTGCTGCTTCTTCCTCTACAACATTGGCTCATATCCAGCTTGTAGCCAAGACCTGCCGCTTCTTCCTCTACAACATTGGCAAAATCTGCCCCTTCCTCTCTGAACACACCACCAAGACACTTGTCCACTCCTTGGTCTCCTCTCGTCTTGATTATTGCAACCTACTCCTTATTGGTCTCCCTGTCAGCCACTTCCTTCCCCTTCAATCTATACAAAATCACACTGCTCGACTAATCCTCTGCCAGCCTCGCCATGCCCACATTACACCTCTTCTCAAGTCACTTCACTGGCTCACTGTCCAGTTCCGCATCCAGTTCAAACTTCTCCTACTGACCTATAAATGCTTTCACTCCATGGCCCCTCAATATCTCTCATCTTTTATCTCTCCATACATTCCCTCTCGTAACCTGCGCTCCACTAGCAAATTACTTTTAACTATGCCTTTTACCCGTACCGCTAACTCTCGACTTCGCTCCTTTCACCTTGCTGAACCTCACGCCTGGAACAACCTGCCTGTGTCTGTATGCCAGGCACCCTCCCTGGCCCTCTTCAAATCCAGGTTAAAGACCCACCTCTTCACTATCGCTTTCAGATCCTGACTTCTATCCTTATTTTATCTTAAACCCCCGTCAACTCTCATGACTAAACTATATAAACCATAGCACGCCTTGCACTAAACCAACCAATGTTCTATATGTTCTGATTAGATTGTAAGCTCCGATGAGCTTGACTCTGACGGGCAGGGACTGTCTCTTGTTTACTGGCTATCTCCTGTAGGTCAGCTGTTCAGCGCTGCGTGCGTGGCACTCTATAAGTGCTAAATAGTAGTAGTAGTAGTAATTTTCTGAATTTGTTCTCCCATAGTTGTCCTGTTGATAGATTTTCTGTGAAAATTGCGTAATGTACATCATTGGCCAATGATATATTATTGTAAGTATGCTTTAAAATATTACTGACGAATGCCAGGTTTTCTTCAAATTAATGTATGTGGCTTTGAAAAAGACCGTTTTTATGTGCCAGTGATGGCTCAGTATTTGATGGGCCACCCTTTGTTCTTGATCACCTGACTGCACCTTGTTGGCATTGAATGAACCAGTCTGACAAGGTGATCGTTGGTGACAGCGTGGTTCTAAGCTGCAATGAGCGACTCAATCAGCTCATGCTTTGATGTCTGATGCCTCTTGGATATTTCCAAGGCCACCTTGTGCCACAGGTTCTTGAATGGATTCAGATCTGGAGACTGGGCAAGCCAGTCCATTGACTTGATGTTGTTCCACTGCTTCCAGCTGATCACCTGTCTGGAGCGATGGCAGGGTGCATTGTCATCTTGGAACAGGAACTGGCCAGGAAACAGCTGGTGCGCTGATGGCACCATGCACTTTTACAGTATGGTGATGTACTTGGCCCCGTTGACCATTCCATCAACAATGTGAAGACCAACGCCACTGGCAGCCATGCAGCCCCAGACCATGACCTTCAAAGGATGCTTCACAGTGAGGTTGAGACACTCAGGCTTGAATTCCTCTCTAGGAAATCTCCTCACATAGGTGTGGGCCTGGTTACCAAACAGGCAGAAGGTGCTTTGATCGCCGAATAGCACCTTTTCCCACATTTCAGTCGACCATGTTGAGTGATTTCTCACCCACGAGATCCGGTTGCGCCTTTGTATGTCAGTCATCAGTGGCTTATTCCGTGCTTTGCAGCCCCGGAGACCAAACTGCAGGCACCGGCGACGAACTGTTGATGAGCTGACACTGGCCTCACTCTTGTCTGACCACTCTCAAGTAGCTGAGGAGAGGTCAACTTGAGATTAGTCAGTGAAATGTTGATGCACGTGGACGACCTGAATGAGGCTTGCCAACCACTAAACCTGTTTCTTTCTTCTTCTGTACAATCTTAACAACAGCGCTCTGACTGCAGCCAACTTTCCTGGCTATTTGACGGCTTGAAAATCCTTCCTCGCTCATAAAGGACACACGAACATGCTCCTCCAATGTTAGGGTCCGAGTCATCTTCATGGTCGATCCAGAAAGCATATGAAATTCAAAAATTCCGAGCGTTTTTATAGCTAGATATCTGCATTGTGATTGGTTAGTGAAACCAGCCTCCTGATTGGTCAGAAATAACGTGTGCATATTGGATAATCTCGATCC
This sequence comes from Ichthyophis bannanicus, assembly GCA_033557465.1. NCBI lineage: Eukaryota > Metazoa > Chordata > Amphibia > Gymnophiona > Ichthyophiidae > Ichthyophis > Ichthyophis bannanicus. Next base: position 650,900,836 of record CM066032.1, read on the forward strand.
AGTTTTGATGCAGGATCCACAAAAATCACAGTAGCTATCTCCCAGTGTCTGTAAAGTATTTATATTGGAAGCAAGGAATGCAAAAAAAGTCAACTCTAATAGCCAAATGTATCCCTTTTAACGTGGTAGAAAGATGAATATGCTGGGCTAACGCAAAATTTAAAAAAAAAACGTTAGAAAGTACGAAAAAACGCAAAACTCACAAGTGATTCCAGACTTTTGCACACCACTGTAAGTAACTGATTGTCAGAGTATTGCTTTTAAAGCATACTTGTGTGAATCTGGATTCAGTTCTCTTGTCAGTCAAGACAAAATCTAGCAATTGCCTGAATCCCTAGGTAGACCTGGGGATCATAGTCAGCAAGAAAGTTCTACGTTTTGACAAAATCATGAATGAGAAACAGGAACAAAGAAGTCACTGAATTTTATGTTCACAATTGGGATTGATTTTACCTTTCACAATTTTTCTGAATAAATTAGAATCTAATTGCTCAATTTATGTTTGCATTTCTTGAACTGAGTTAAAAGCTTATTTTTTTAAATTCAATTTGTTCACCCGCAGTATTGTATGTGGTTCAAAAATTAGAAATTAGACTTCTTCATCTTCAAATGTGATACTAGTTTTGTAGAGGGTGCAAACATTAATCAAGCATTTCCTAGAGGTGTGGGGCATAGAAAGGGTTGGGAACCACTGTTCTAAAATGTCATTTTATTTGAATCCTATGGCTGGTGTTAAAAAAAAAAAAGTTCCACCAACCACAATGTTTAACACTAGAAGCCCCAAAGTGCATCAATTGATGCAAATGCATCTTCGAAGTTGTATACCAGCGCTACCGCTAGAACCATGTCAGTCACATTCCATGACTTTGTTAACACGGTCAAGATGTTCAAATATGTGCATCGAAAATTAATGACAGATGCACCACCTAGCAGGAAAATGAATTTATACCTAGAAGCCCCAAAGTACGTCAATTGACGCACTCAATTGTCTTGGATGCATCAATTGACGTACTTTGGGGCTTCTAGGTATAAATTCATGTTCCCTCTAGGTGGCGCATCTCAATCACTGTTTACAAACAATAAACACACGATGACGTCATGTAATGACGTCACATACTGCACGTATTTAACAAATAAGTAACTTCACATTAATTCACATCTGCATTTCATGCTAAACGCAATCATCGTGATAATGCGTCAGTTGACGCATTTTGGGGTTTCTTGGTAAATTTCCTTTTGAGGCTTCTAATGTTAAATATTAACCTGTGTGATGGGGTCTTTAGAGTGATGTCCATCCCTCTACAGAGGGATTATTAACAGGCCCCTTTAAGAGATCCTGCAGTCCAGAGTTCAGTACTGGGAGGGCATGGCTCACAGGAAAAGTTAAAAAACCCAGCAGGTTGCAGGAGGGAGAGAGGTCCATGGAGCTAGGAATTCGCTCAAGGCAAGCCGTACAAAGGTAGGAATTTTAACTGGGCTGGTGGAAGGGTCGGTAGACCAACTGAATCTGAATAAAAACACATTTTGTTTTCCCTGAACTGCTGTCTGGTGTTTTAACAGAAAATCTCTTCCCACTGCCCACCACACTATCACAACCTGATTAAAAAACAAAAGCATTTTATACAAAATCTAAGTGTTCCACTAACTAAATTTACAATTTTGAAGTGTATTCAGTCTCGGTACTTTGTATCATTTTGCTCATATTCTCCATCACACATTCTCAATTCCTCTAATCATATACTTGCAACTATCCCACATATAAAACTCTCATCCATATGCACCATCCTCAGAAAGCCTCACCTGGATCCCCTCGACCCATCATCCTACAGACCAATCACCAGCCTCCCCCTCTTTTCCAAGATAATTGAGAAGACCATGCAACAACAACTACAAGACCATCTGGACAACCATAACATACTGGGCGACCAACAACATGGTTTCCACCCCAGTCACGGAGTGGAAATGCTACTGATGTCCCTGATAAACAAGCTCATCAAAGATAACCGAAAACCAAACTCTGGATTCATCCTCCTATTTCTGGACATCTCAGTAACTTCCGATAACATTGATCACCTAATACTCTTACAAAAGACTGCAGACAATAGGAATAGAGGGAACTGTACTAAAATGGTTCCAATCCTACCTCAAAAGCAAAAAACAAGTTAGGATTAAGGACTGCTCCTCTGCCCATTACATTCAAATACAATGAGTCCCACAAGGATCCACACTTTCTGCACTGCTTGTTAACATCTACATGCAACCACTGTGCGAAACACTCTAAACTCACGTCTCATTCCACATATATGCTGACAACATCATGTTATACACACTCTTCAACACCAACCACTCCTCACTCCACCTCCTCCAACAGAGGTCTTAGATACATTCAGATGGCTGGAACAAAACCACTTCTCCATCAACCTAAACAAAACGGAAGCTTTATTCGTCACCAAGGACACCTCATTCACTCCATCCCCCACCATCTTATACAAGACCATACCCTCACATTTAAAACCATCAACAGCCTATCATCCATATACCCGCAAAAGCTACTCCACCCCTACATTTCAACCCGACCCACGAGAAACTCCATTGCTAACACAAATGAAAAACTAAAAGGCAATCAACAAGCCTGCCAGAGATCCTTTGAATTATATGCACCCTCCCTTTAGAACCCCCTCCCTAACAACCTTAAACTCCACAGACCTCACTGCTTTTAGAAAGATGTTAAAAACTCATCTATTTACAAAATACTTCTCTAATGTAACATAACAACTTGCAACTCTACCACCCATATTGTGAACCCCACCTCCCATAACCTCTGACTATATCAATCTTGTACAAAGCAAAGTGCCTAATCTCCAGGAACAAGCAGGAATGAGTCTTCACATATGGGTACGTCGGTACCGACGGAGTCTGCGTGGGAACGCTTCCCAGCGTCCAATCAAGAGCTTTTGGAATCATCCCAGCACGCCTGCGTGCTGCCTTCCCACCTTTCCCAACTGCCTCTCCTCAGTTTTCGTTTTTCCGCGGAGCCGGCAGGACGTCCTCCTGTCACCGCAGAAAATTCTTGTTTTTATTTTTTAGTTTTCTTGTGGTCGCGGCTGTCTTCCCGACGCCACCGGTACCGCCGGTGTTTTCTTTTCTTTTCTTGGAATATTTTTCCTTTTCCACGGGATATATTTTTTCCTCATAGTGTCCCACGGTCTCTTAGGCCTTTTAGGCTTCTTCTTTTTCCTTCATGGAACCGCCAGGCACTTTCTCTAAGAAATGTTCACTCTGTGGCGGTACAACTTTATTTTTAGACCCTCAAAGTCGGTGTCTAACCTGCTTGGGTCCTGACAACAGTTTGGTGAGAAGAGGTTTTCAACATCGAGATTCCCTTGATACACGGTTGCCCTCCAACTTCGGGGCACCGTCCCCTTCTTCTTCTTCCACACAAGATCAGGTAACTCACAAACAGTCTGTTAAGACTAGCCAGTCCTCGAGTGGTAGGTCTCATGCACAGCATGAAGACGGCTCCGGCCTTGCCCTCGAGGGCCCACTGGCTTCAAAACCCCGGCAGGAGTCTTCGGTCTCCAAAGCAAATAAGGGGTTTCAGGTTGTTCCTGGGGTTCACCCCTCACAGAACATACCTCAGCCGTGTCCGGTGGTGGCATCCGCTTCGAGCGGTACCGGTACCCCGGCATCGGCACTGGTGTTGGATGAAACACTCCTCACCAGGGATCATCATCTGGCGTCCTCGGTACCTTCGGGACCGGTGGATACACCCCAGACTGACTTTCCATTATCGGTACCAGCACCGATACTACCACTGCCGTCGGTACCCTCCAGACGTGCATCGATAGACTCGCTTCCTTCGATGCCGAGTCTGGAATCGATCTCCAGTCTGGAGGACTGGGTACCGACTCGCCTTGGTACCGCCTCTCGGCGGTACCAAAGGTTCGGTTCCGATGATTCGGATCCACAACTCTCGGTTCCTTTGAGGCCAATTGAGTTGCCACTGGTTGACCTTCCTTCACCGGTGTCAGACACGGTACCGAAATCGGTACCGATGACCTCATTACCTTTGCAGTCGGTGCCTTCCATGCTTCGCTTATCAGGCTCTCGATGCTGAGTTTGGAATCAGGCTCTCGATGCCCTCGATGCCGAGTTTGGAATCGATCTCTAGTCTAGAAGACTCGGTATCAATAGCTTTTGGTACCGACATCGATCGATACCGGTGCTTCGGTACCGAGGATACTGGCCGGATGGATTCGGTCACCTCGGTACCGATTGAACTGTCACCGATGACTACTCCGATGTCTTTGTCGGGCTCGACTCCGACATCGGTACCGGTATCCACAGTAGCATCGTGGCCAACTCCTACCATGCTTTTTTCAACAGGATCGCTCCATTCTATACCAAGCTTGGAGTCGATACCTGGCATGGACAATGTGGTAAAGACGGTTGCTGCTCATGATACCCAGTACCAGCAACCATCTCTTAAGCATTCCACACTGCACTGTGCAGGATCTTCTATTCCTATATATTTGGATACCTCTGTGGATGCTCAGGCTAGTTCTGTAAATCTAACCTGTCCAAGAGAGATTCCTGTTAGAGATCCCTCTTTTCAGAGTTTCCTCTGGGATATAGCAGGATCTCTTGCCATTCCTATCCCAGGACATGATCCTGCACAAGGCTCTTTTTCTAACAAAGCAAAGGGGAACATAATGCTTCCTTTGCATCATTCCTTGCAGGATCTCCTTCTAGGAATGTGGGAAACACCTTTCCGGGTACCCCCACCTCCCAGGGCAACTGATCTGTTATATCAGGTGCCCCCCTCTCCAGGGTTTCAAAAGACTCAACTTCCTCATCATTCCCTAGTAGTGGAATCAGCAATGAGGCGGGTAAAGAGTAAGAAAAAGCACTCTTCCTATCCGCCAGGTCGTGAGTCTAAAACACTAGATGACTTTGGACGTCAAACCTTCCAGACATCTATGCTTTCTGCAAGAATTCTCTCATATATATTTTATATGAGTCTTTCTCTTGAGGAGGTCACAAAGCAATTACATCTTTTGTCTCCTTTTCTTTCAGATTCCAGGAGTACAGACTATTCCTCACTGCTTAAGCATATCCAGAATATCTCTTGGTTTCTTTCTCGTGCTTCCCTAGACTCTTTTGAGTCTGTTAGCAGGACTTCTGCTATAGCTATAGGGGCATGACGTAGAGCCTGGCTCCAAGCTTCAGACTTGGACAAATGGGCACAACAAAGGCTGGGACATACTCCTTGCACTGGAGAAAATCTTTTCAACAAGGAGTCTTTACGTCAGGTTACTCAGTTGTCCACTGATTTACCTGTTCCTAGGGGTTCTCCTACCCCTTCCTCTGTCCCAGTATGTAGGAAATGTCCTACCAAACTTTCTTCCCACAGGAGAAGAAGGTTTTATTCATCACTTGCCCATCATACAGATGTTCCCCAACAGGGAAAGCATCGTCCTGGTATAAAGAATCCAACCTCTCACCAGGCTCAACAAACCCAGCACCTGCAGGGTTTCTGATCATTCATCATCAGATGCTTGTGACCCTTGGGGTTAGAATCTACAGTTGCTTCTTCTCAATAGAGGCAATCCACCGCTTTATTCTAACCCCTACAGAGGGATCGCTTTCCAAAAGATATCCATTTTTTCTATATTTCTATGAGCTGTCAGGTTGTTCATGCCTATAAGTCACAGGTTTCTCCTCTTTGTCTGCTAGAGAAAGAGGTCTAACCACTATCAGCTGATAGTTCCTGTGCCAGCATGTATTTTTCCTTTCTATAGACTTACTACTTCATAAGTCTTCTTCAGCTCCATTCTCTTCACCCTCTTACCAAGTTTTTCCTCTGTAAGAGCGGAATTACTTACTGGGAGGCTTTCTCTTCAGCCTCTCTAGTTTTCTCACTTTCTAGTGCGGAGTTTTCCTCTCTGAGTCACCTCCTCTGTTTTAATCATGCTTTGTGGCAGCTTATCAGACATGTCCAGAGTTCCTACTCCTGTTCCGTCTGTTCTTTCTGTTTTTGAACAGTAAGATTCTTCTGCTGTCTTGCCAACAGCTGCCCAATCAGGAGCTTTAATGTTTGGACCACTGGTTCTTATCCACAAACTACCAGATTGTCCTCCACTAACATTCTGTCTAGTCTTCGTAGTGGCTCCAAGTCAGTACTCCATCTCTCTTGGAGACCATCTCACTACAAGCTTTCTAGATTGTTTTCTATTCTGCCATCTTCATTTCCTGAGTTGGCAGCATAGTTGACTGAGATACTGGCTCTCTACCAGCCAGTTCCATGCTCTCTGCAATCTACAGAGAGGTTTTCCACTATGGGCCCTTGCTAGAGAGCATGGGTTTTTTTTTTCTCCAACAGCTATCCTAGCTGGTTAGAAAAGACTTTTCAGTCATGTCTCCCATGGCTAGAAGGGTCCCCCTTCTTTTCTATCTACTTTTTTGATATAAAGGACATAGGCCTTCTCTTACGTGAAGACTTAAGGAGTTGCCAGTTCCCTGCTTTGGTCCATAGTATTCCCAATCGGGGATATGCTCGTCCTCATGGTAAGAACGCATGATACCTTTGCCCTTAAGCAGGTCAACATGGCATCTCATCTCTAGGCGTCTTCTGTCTACTTACCATGCCAGGGTCCTGGAAGACTCGGGACTTCCTGGCTGCACATTGACATTGTCATTGGTTTTTCATGTAACAATCCTGGTTCTTTTGCACTAACTAGCATTCTTGCAGATTATAACCAGGAGGAATAGATTCTCTATATGTCTTCTCAAGTAGGTTCCACCTCCTTGTTATTAGATGAATCTTTCCTCTCCACATCACTATGTGATCACTGTACTGTAGGCATATCTCTGTCTGTTTACCTGCAGACACTCATATGTAAGCCTACATATCCATATTTATTTTTTGTGTGTATTTTATGCCCTGCCATATCTCACTATAGATATATTCTTATATGTCTGTCTATCTATCTATCTATCTATCTATCTATCTATCTATCTATCTATATCTGTTGAGATATTTTCTTATAGATAGATATGTATCCACATACTTATCTATCTCCATGTCTATTCTCATATACCTATATGATTCTGACAGAGGGCTTTTACCCATACCTATGCTATCTAGCAGGTTTGGGGTTTTACACACACACCCACTCCTATGGTAGTCAACAATTTTTATACCATAACCTAACGGTTTAGGTACCTCTGAAGCTCTCCATACTCAATATCTCTCCTAGCTTATCCCAGTTAGGAGAGACATTGTGGATCTTCAGTTAATCACAGGCTTTAACGCCTCCGGCATTTGTCCTCTCTTCTTGGGATACAAGGGGTCCCCATACCCTTTCCCCCACAAGGACTATGCCTGTTTGTCCAAATCGGTTAGCCTTTCTCTTTTTGCTCCTAAGAGTGAGCCACGCTCCCGCCAAAAGAGTTAGTTTTTTGTCATAAACCCTTCCTCTGAAGGCCCACCGTTTTTTATACTACCCCAGTTATTCCTACTGGGGTTACCTATTCCTTTCAGGATTCTGACCTCCACTATTTTTCCTACAGGTTTATTACCTCCACTTTACAGTGAGGTCCTCTTCAAGGTTCCTCTACTGGGTTCCCAGTAGATCCATGAACCTCCATACTTCTGTGAAATCCTGTTAGGGGAGGTCTCTATTGCAATCTTCTGCAACATCATTGATGACAATCGTCATCCACACATGGACTCTTTCTCTGCAGTCCTATGCTAGGTTAGCTGTTCCACAGCATTTTTTATTTCTTCAACTCCTACCCTTCATCCTCTGGATGCCTGGTGTTCTGGGAGATAGCATGTTCCAACCTATGACATGCTGGGACTCCAGGCATCTCAGCTTGGGAGTCCCCATATGTGAAGACTCATTCCTGCTTGTTCCTGGAGATAGCACAGTTACTTACCTGTAACAGGTGATCTCTGGGAACAGCAGGAATAAGTCTTCACAACCCACCCACCTCCCCAGGAGTTGTATCTCTATCTTTCCTTTCCTTTCTCTCTCTCTTTGTCTCAGCTTTAAAACTTAACTGAGGAGAGGCAGTTGGGAAAGGCGGGAAGGCAGCACGCAGGTGTGCTGGGATGCTTCCAAAAGCTCTTGATTGGACGCTGGGAAGCGTTCCCTTTCAGACTCCATCGGTACCGACGTACCCATATGTGAAGACTTATTCCTGCTGTTCCCAGAGATCACCTGTTACAGGTAAGTAACTGTGCTAAATCTATTGTATATAGTTAAAACGGCCTTGCAAGCCATGTTCAACTGTACATTGTTATGCATGCCTGCAACTGTATATAGTTAAGCGTTCTCTGTAAACCAGTTACAAATGTTTATTGTAAACCACTTTGACCTGGTGAAAGGCGGTATAAAAATCTTGCTAGATAAATAAAATAAATATCAATCGAGTCACCTTCTCATTTTCATTCCTTTCTTCTCCTTACCCCTTTTCCATAAACTCGCACTCGATATCCAAGATTCTTTAGCCTTCATAGTTAAACTAGAAAATGCTAGTTTTGCTTAGCCTTTCACGAACACTCCTCTACTCCTTTGCTGTTTACTTCCTTCATTCCTATATTTCTTACAGTATCTAACACTGGCTATAGCAAGATTGTCATCTTAGGTGCCCTGGAAACCAAATAAATGCCAACATAAGAGTGGGCACACTCTCTCATATGCCTAAAAATATACACATGAACAAATATGAGCTGGAAACCACAAATGCCTCAGATAAGGCTTTCCCAATTCCAGAATGTAGTGGCAAGGCAACAAGCCAGGGATTTCATGTGAAAGCAACTACAGATGGCTTTGAATTGGAAGAGTGCTGTGAATTATTGTAAATTATTCTCATTTACTTTGCTGAATATTAGCCCAGTTTAATAATTCTCATAAATATTGCATGCAATTTCTATATGCCATTTCAGAAGAATATTAAAAGCAATTGATCAAGACTCTTTTTATAGTTTGTTTTGCTTAAATGCTCAGATCTTGGCACGTTCACCTGCTAATGCTGAAGCATTTTCTTTCACTGTTTTTTAACCCTGAATGATGATTTCATGCCCATCATTAAAAAACAACTCCTCTGTAGTGTATAAATCTTACCCTTAATAAATTGTAAGATTTAGTTTGAATGCATCTTTTAATATGGTATCTGGGCTGACTTTGTGCAAACTAAGGAGTATTAATATACAGTTTTATCCAGAACGATTGGGTCCACGGTGATTTACAAAAAATTGTATAGTTTGGATAATAAGAGCTCCCTTCCAAAAACCCAACTAGCACCTCTATCACTTTTAAAACCAGACTCTTTAATACCTCTCACAGTCTAATCTCAATTGTGTGAACTGCACATCATCTGGGAAGCACTGCTTGGTTCACTTTATTTAGTTTTACATACACAAGTCAGGAATTTCAGGAGTCATATTTGACACCCCGTGAAGTATGCATTCTCAGAAACAGAAAATGATTAAGGGGCATGTTTACTAAAGAACGCTATTTGCGCCGCATCCCGTAAGGTACCTTGCTGCTCGCTAACGGGACGCGGCGCAAATAGCGTTCTTTAGTAAACATGCCCCTAAGATTGCAATATATAAACTGTAGATAATAAGAATTCTAAAGTTAACTTGTGCATGATTATTCAGGCCTTTGTTATATCATATCTAGATTATTGCAATAGCCTATACCCAGGGCTCCCTGCATATACATTCAGACACTTCAAATAGTACAGAACTGTACAGCACAGGTCATTTCAGGCAGGGCCGGCCTGTCCATTGTGCAAGAACGTTGTTTGCACAGGGCCCCGCTCCAACAACATCTCGCATTTGGCACCGGCAAGCAGGGCGGCTTTAGAGGGAACCAGAGAGGCCCCGGCTCACCTGTGACAGCTGCCGAAGTGAAGAGCACCTTTTTTCTTCTCTTTGGCAGCTGTACTGTAGTTTAGGATGCTAGCACGCTGAGTGCCAGGAAACAGGAAGTCCCCTTTGAGCTCGGTGTGTCAGTGTCCTATTCTACAATACAGCTGCCAAAGTGAAGAAAAAAGGTGCTCTTCACTTCGGCGTCTGTCAGAGGTGAGCTGGGGCCTCTCCGGCTCCCTCTAAAGCCTGTTAGACAGCCACAGGGCTCTTCGGGGGGGAGGGGGAGGGGGCTAAGACTGGAAATAGCCAATGGAGAGGGGGGCTTGGACTGGAAATTGGCTGAGTGGGGGGGGGGGGGACTAGGACTGGAACTGGGCTGATTAGGCGGGAATTGGACTGGAAATAGCTGATGGGAGGGGGCTTGGACTGGAAATGGCCTGAGTGGGGGGAGCTAGGAGTGGAAATGGGCTGAGTGGGAGGGAACTAGGACTGGAAATAGCTGATGGGGAGGGAGGCTTGGACTGGAAATTGGCTGAGTGGGGGGGTGAACTAGGACTGGAAATAGCTGATGGGGAGAGAGGCTTGAACTGGAAATAGACTGTGGGGGGAACTAGGACTGGAAATGGGCTGATTGGGTGGGGCTTGGACTTGAAATTGGCTGAGTGGGGAGAGCTAGGAATGGAAACTGCTGATGGGAGGGGGCTTGGACTGGAAATGGACTGGGTGGGGGGAGCTAGGAGTGGAAATGGGCTGAGTGTTGGGGTCTTGGACTGGAAATTGGCTGAGTGGGGGGGGGGACTATGACTGGAAATAGCTAAGGGGGACAGGGGCTTGTACTGGAAATGGGCTGAGAGGGGGGCTTGGACTGGAAATTGGCTGATGGGGAGCTAGGACTGGAAATTGGCTGAGTGGGGGGGAGGAGCTATGACTGGAAATGAGCTAATAGGAGGAGAGCTGGGACTGGAAATGGGCTGATGGAGGGGCTTGGATTGGAAATGGGCTGATGGAGGGGTTAGGATAGGACTGGAAAGGGCTGATGGGGGGCTAGGATTGGAAGTGGGCTGATGGGGGGCTAGGACTGGAAATGGGCTGATGCGGGGGGATGGGAGAATGGAACTGGAAGGCAGCAGATGCTGGGTGGGGCTGGAACTAGAAGGGAGCTGATGTTGGGGGAGGACTAGAAGGGGATGGGGCTAGGGGAGTGAGGATGGAGAGGGGAAAATATTTTGTGTGCAAGGGAAGAAAAATCTATAAATTTTGGCCGGGTACTGGGAGAGTAAGTGGGGACTGAGGATGGAGGGGTAAAAAATGAGTGGATGAAAAAGGAATAAAGAAAGAAATGGAGGAAAGAGCAAAAGGAGAAAGATCGGTATATTAAAGCAGATGTAGAGAGTGGAAAAAAACTAGAAGAGAGAAGAAAGGACAAATGGAGAGTTAGCAGAAGACACAAAGAAACCAGAAGAAAGTGATTGGAGCAATTGCACCTGAAAAGTAAATGCACAAACAACAAAAGGTAGAAAAATAGTTTTTTATTTTGAATTTATTAACTGGAATATGGTAGCTCTGGGATATGTGCATCGTTAACGTCTATGTTTTGTTTAGTACAAGAGGAAATTAATTTATAGTTTTATTTCTCCAGTGTTGCTGTACATTGTACAAATTTGGCTTTTGGGGTTCGCAGTTTAATTATTGTCTTCCTATTTCTAAATTGTGATCCCTTGTTCTTTGTTTGGTGACAGTCTATGTTCTGCATGTGTAACCAAGCCGAGGTATATTGTTTATGTAGTTTCTATTTGACAATGCCACTTGTTCTCTTTCCCCAGTAGGAGATGTATTGGTATTCTCTGAGATGTATTGGTTTAATATTTGCAGTGTTGCCTTTTGATAGGTAGGGTTTGGTGATTTGTAAGTCCTGGTAGTGCTGTTATGATACAGCAGGTTTGCTATGGGTTCTAAATGGGCAGTGTTTGTAGTACTTCCTAATGTGCCTTGCGGTTGTCACTGGAAAATAGTAATGTAGAAATATGATAGTCTTTCTTTATCCATACACTCATTAAGAGGCATGTTTACTAAAAGTTAGTGCACGTTAATATTATGCAAATATTTATGCAAATGAGTCTCTGCACATGGCCCCGCATCCTCCTTGAGCCACCCCTGATTGTAGGTTTGGATTGTAAGGATCACATTACACTGGTGCCTATTAAATGATGGATTGTATTCAAGGTATTTGTTTTTGTTTTCAAACACAGAGCACCGCTGAGCATTTATTCAGTTTGAAAATATATCAACCCTCTTGTTCCTTGCAATCTTTGACACTATGAGCCCTCTTAAATACCTTCACCAACCACAGTTCTGGATTTGATACAACAAACACAAATAATTAAAATGTATACACCAAATGAAATTTAGAAAAACCCAAACGGGCAATAAAAACAATAAAACCAAAGCAACATCATGCCCATGGAGACATTTCTACTTGATACTTATGATATCTAAGGCACTGTCATTATTCTCATTATTGTTAATTTCCAAACAGTTTTGTAACATAGAAATAGCATGTTGGACAAATAATGCTTTTAAATACTTCTGAAACATTGTGGCCAATGTTCTTAAAGCATCTAGTTGTCACCGCTTTACACTAACACCGGATATTCATTGCTGGGGCCATATCTGGCCACTGGCATTGAATATTGGGGTTGCCCAGGATCTGCGGGGATATTCAACCACTGGCTGGATAGCTGACTCAGCTAAAGTTAAGCCAGTTTTTTTTGGCCAAACTTCAGCTAGTTAGGGTTTACCAGCCATTGGTTCAATATCATTGCTGACTGGCTAACCCTTGGTGCCAACCTGCTTTGCTGATGGAGCACCCTGACGCTAAGCAGTTTGTGTCAGGGCTTTCAGCAGAGTTAAGAGGGGATACTCAGTCTGCTAACCACATTACTCTCTTTGAATATGCCTCCCATTATCATACTTACTTCCGCTCTTAACCCAGTTGACAGATGGTTCATTAATAGAACCAGTCAACGTAGATGGGTTACTATTAGGAGTAGTTACCAAATAGAAGGAATTTGTAAGAAATATGTGGCTTTGGATCTGAAAGCATAAACTGGTTTAGAAATTTTTAGCACGGTATTGCTATAATTGCCCTGGGACTGTGAATCATGTAGGAGATAGATGCGCTGAAGAAGCAGATTTGAGAAGCAAAGGGGCAGATCTGGTATCAGGGCATGAGGAGAGGCAGATGCAGCTTGGGATGTTAATTTAATAGTTAATGCCATGTAATTTAAATGTTATCAAATCAAATGTATATTCATTACATCATTTCTGTTCATCAAATTTTGAACCTACATCAGGATGATATTCAAAAACAAGCATTTTCCTTGCATACCATAATCTTTGGGGTGTTTGCTAAATCGGGCTAACGGTTGAAGCGTGCTATTTGTATCTAGTTCTCATTTAATTACATGGGACCTGGTTACAGATAGCACGCCTTAACCATTAGCTATGCAAATGCCATACTTCAGGGTCTCCCTCAGTCCACTCTGCACCCGCTACAGCTCGCGATGAACTCAGCAGCAAGAGTTCTTCCGGGAACATCCAGGAGGGACCACATAATGCCCATCCTGAAACAGCTTCACTGGCTCCCCATTCAAGGCAGGCTCACATTCAAAACCTTACTGCTGACTTTCAAAGCCATCAATGGGCTCTCCTCCTCATCCCTAACAGAGCTCATAAAGAGCAACCCCCCTACCAGATCCAGAAGAGCAGCAGCGGTCAACATACTAATAACACAGTCCACCCAGGCAACAGTAAACAGAGCTTTCAAATTCTGTGCACCAAAATGCTGGAACACCCTCCCACCTAGCATCCGGGCAATCCCTGACTTAGTCCAGTTTAGGAAAGCGTTAAAACATCACCTCTTCCTCTTGTATTACCCAGAAGAATGTACCACCACAACCCCAGCAACTAGCAAGCCGACACAGTACCATGAATCCTCTGTATTAGTATGTCAAGATGTAAATAGTTACCCAGGTTTGACCCAAGTTCATGTACCGGTTCATTGTAAACACAGCTACAGAAATGTGTAAGCTTTGATGTTCTATGTAAACCGCACTGATGCAGAATAGCGCGTTATATAAGAGAATGTAAATAAATAAATAAATAAATAAATAAATTAGCCCGGCTTAGTAAACATACCACTTTGTGGAGACCCTTTTTCCTTATCCAGCTCTATTAAGGGCTACATTCAGGATAGATCGGGCAAGCAGGCACCATTTTGAACCTAGCACCAGCCCAGATGGGCCAGAGTAGGGTTCACTTCCAGGCTTTAATAAAAGTAAGCCCCAAGAGGCCTTAGGGGGATGAGGGAGTTTGGATTGGAGTCCGGGGATGGAGTTTAAGGGGGTGGGGGGGGGGAGGCAGACTTGGATAGTGCTTTATTCTATTTGAACACTAGTGAAGCGTTTCGCATGCATTTGCAAGCTTTGCATCTCATTGCTATTTAGCACACGTTGGGGTGCTAAATTGTGCATGTTTTTGCCTTTTAGACATGTTTAAGGGCAAATATTGTATGTTATTCCTATAATGCACTTTAATAATAACTCACCTTTAATGAGTCATTTTATAAAGGGGTGCTATAAAATTGCACAGGGGAGTATACATGTGTAAAAAGTAGGAGTGTTGAAAAAGTACTCTAATCGTTACATGACCTACACATAGGAATTCCTGGGGTGGAATTTGGACAGGGTTGCAATGTACGTGTGTGTTTTATAAATTATCTGTGTATATGATTAGATTATACACAGTTTTGTAGGAGAGCATTTGTGCATTAGTGGGATTAGTTCTGGAGGCGTATAATATAAAGGTACACGGGCATTAATTTAGGCTATAAACAAAGCTTTTCCCCAACTTTGGCAAAGGCACAGCATTATACTACTACTGCTGATTTCTAAAGTGCTAGCAGGCATATACAGCGCTGTACAGAAACAGTCCCTGCTTTTCAGAGCTTATAGTCTATCAAGAAAACCACATGACAGACGAGAGATTTTCAGAGAATGTATTATAGAGAAGTGGTCAAACTGTAAAAGCAATTTTTAGTCTGGCTTTGAAAATGGGAAGAGAAGGGGAGCGTCGTGCACCAGCTCAGGAAGTCTGTTTCAGGCAGAGTACAGAAAGGTTGAATGAATGAAGATGGGAGCTGGCAATGGAGGAGAAGGGCAGAAATTAGATTAACGTGGCAGATGAACAGAGTTCCCAAGGAACAGTGTAAGGAGAGAGAAGTAAGGAGGAGCTGCAGAGTGAATGGATTTGTAGGTGGGCAAAAGAATTTTGAATATGGATGCAGAAGCCGATGAGATGCCTGCATATTGGCTTGAAGAGAAGGGTTATTAGGGTTGCCAACTTTCTGAAAGAGAAAAACCTGTCACCTGTGGCTAGTCATGCTCCGCCCATGCTCATCCCCACCCCGCCCTTTCTCCACCCCCTGTCTCGCCCCCATCCCACCCTTGCTCCATCCCCTGTCCCACCCTCCTGTTCCCAAAAAATAATTGCAGAGAGGACAGTATGGAAACTGAACAAGCAAGATTGCTGCACATTCTTAAACAGAAATCCTCATTAATAAATGAGCTCAAACAAAAAGAGAAATATATAGACAAAAATTAAACTAAAACCTCAGAAAGCCAGATGCTGCATGTAGTACAACACAAGAGAAAAATAAATACATTTCCCCTGTACTATACAAAATAAAGGCAGCAGATGTCAGGATTGGCATTAGGAGGGATGCAACCTAGTAGTTGCCCTGGACCCACAAGCCAGAGAGGGCCTCAGATCTCTCAGAGATGGAAGAAGGTACAGCTTGCTAGTGGGCTTTAGGCACTGCAATGTATGCCTTTGAGTCAGTGCTGACTCCTGCCGACCCATCAGCTCCTGGGTTTTCTTGGCAGTGTGACCAGAAGTAGATTGCCAGGCTTTTCTTCTGAGGCAATGGAGAGTTAAGGGCCGTGGTAGGGAGTCTGGCGCTCCCTATAAATCGGTGCCCCTCCCTCATTATTATTAATGTTGGCTAATACCCTACCCTCCTTTTTCCCAAAACTCTTTTGTGAACTCTTTTCACGTGATGCTAGTATTTCTCCTTCAAATCCAATGTTGTAGGAAAATTGCAGTGAAAGGGCAAATGCATGCCCAGAATAGGGTTGCCAACTTTTTGAAAGAGAAAAATCTGCCACCTGTGGCTAGTCATGTCCCCCCATGCCCATGCTGCCCTTCCCTTTCCCCGCCCCTGTCCTACCCGCACCCCACCCTTGCCCCACCCCCTGTCCCACCCCCTGTCCTCAAAAAAATAATTGCAGAGAGGACAATGTGCAAACTGAACAAGAAAAATTGCTACACAGTCTTAAACAGAAATTCCATACTAACAGAATACGCAGCACTGGTTGTACACACACACACACACACACACATTATAGACAGGCCTTCTTCAATAAATCAATAAATGAGCACAAAATGAAAATGTATAGACAAAAATTAAACTGAAACCCCAAGAAGCCAGACTCCTCATGCAGTGCAGCATCAGATAAATAAGAGATGCAGTTCCCCATACTGTGTAAAATATAAAGATAGCACAAAGTCCAATCACCAAATTGACCATTTTATTCTCTGATCATGCTGGTCCTGATCTGAGGCTTACACATTCCTGTCTTCTTTTAGCTCTCTTTCTATGGTCTATAGTCCATCTGCCATTTCTTGTCTCTTCTTTTGGTTTTTTCACTTCCTTCCATTGGCTTATTTCCAGTCCCAGTAACCCTCCTCAGTATCAGCCCCCTTTCTAGTCCTCCCCTCCCATTACCTTCCAATGTTAACCTCCCTTGCGATCCCATGACTGCCACTGGTGTCCATTCCCTTCAGTCCCCCTCCTTCCCCACTGTCCAACCCCTTCTAGTCCAAATACCATCCCAGGTATCAGCTCACTTACACTCCCAGTGCCAACCTCGTGTCAGTTCCCTTCCAGTCACTCTACCCTCTGTCCATCTCCCTTCCAGTGCCATCTCCATGTGTTTGCTCCCTTCCATTCCCAGTGTCCATTATCTTCCAGCCTCCTCCCCATTACCTATCTACCTACCAGTCCAATGCCCAAGTGTCAGCTCCCTTCCAATCACCCTACCCTCTGTCCATCCCCCTTCCAATGCCATCCCCATGTGCCCCTCCCTTCCAACCTCCCCATTACCCAGCCACTTCCCCAAGTGTCAGCTCCCTCCAGTCCCACCCCCAGGTGCCAGCTCCCTTCCCGTCTCCCTCCAGTACCATCCTACCTTGACCTCCCCCACCCCGTGTCAGTCCCTTCCTGCCACCTTCTTCCCCTGGCAGCTGCAGCTGCAATAACGCTAATTTAAAAACAAAATGAAACCAGTGCGGAGCCCTCTGGCCCTATAAAACCTCTGCTAAGGCATTCCGCCTCCTGTAGTGTCACTGCCTTTTGAGCACGGGATGCTGCAGCAGGGGTTCCATAGGGCCAGAGGGCTCTGCATCGGTTTCATTTTGTTGTTAAATTAGCGTTATTGCAGCCACCACTCTATAAGAAGCAGGAGCCCTGCCTGCAAGGGTAAGGAGGTGACAGGAAGGGACTGACAGTGGAGGAGAAGGTGAGGCTGTGCTGGGGGGGGGGGCATGGACCCCAGATGAAAAGCCAGTTTTCTGCTTTGGCTGCTCCTAGTCTCACTGCCAAAGCAAAAAAAAAAACGGCTTTTCAAGGGCCAGTCTTAGATCTCTGCCAGCAGCTGGCTTGGCCATGTAAAAACCGTCCGGGCTGGCTGAAAACTGGTCAGTTGGCAACCCTAAGGGTTATACATGTCTGTCATAAAATGAGCTCCTTAAAGCACTTCTTCAGTTGAAACCAAGAGATATGAAGCTAACGCTCCATTTATTAGACTGCAAGTTTGTGATCTCTCTTGGTTTCTAGGAGATTGACACTCCTGGGCGTGTGAGCATTTATCCCTCATTCACCAATATGCTCCTAGACCAGTATTAGAGAAAGAAACATGAGCCAAATTAGGGATATAGATTTTGCTAAGACCTTTCCTTAGTCATACTTCCTATACTCCTACTCTCTTTGATCTCAATCCCTGCTTGGGGAAGACTTTTGTGACACCTGTACATTTGGAACAAGCAACCAGCAGTCTTTTTATCACAAAGCATGTTTTGCTGAGGGTCTCTCCGGATGTGATAGCATCGATATGATGTCAGAAATGGCAAGACACAGAAAAAGATGCTAACTGCTTGCTGCAGATAGTAAGGTATAACAATATCAACCTCGTGAGATTCATACTGAATGAAGCATAACAGTAGCATTAACAGGTATATTTTACATTTACTAAATATTATGGCATTTACACGGTTTGCAGACCCTAGCCTAACTTTCGCCACAGAGGTTAACCAGGCAGTGGCTGAATATTGCTGCTTCCCGGTTAGCCGGATATGGCCCTGGCATTGAATATCCGGGTTTAAAGTTCAGCACCAGTGGCTCGTCGCTTTAGTGGTGCTAGCCACCAGCACTGAATATCTGACCCTATTTGTCTTGGGGGCCTTTTAGTAAAAGTATTAATTAGTTAATGCATGAATTAGCATGTGCTGTTACCACACAACCACAGTAACACTTAGGGGTATGTTTACTAAACCATCTTAATGTGCGCCTGGCGATAGTGTGCAGGCTGCCATAAAAGGAGTGGGCGTGTCGGTCTTAAAGTAGTAAAATGGGATTATCGCGTGATAACGTGCGCTGCGCACATAATCGGGCGAGACGCCGCTGAGCACATTAACGCGCG
Organism: Ichthyophis bannanicus; assembly: GCA_033557465.1. NCBI lineage: Eukaryota > Metazoa > Chordata > Amphibia > Gymnophiona > Ichthyophiidae > Ichthyophis > Ichthyophis bannanicus. Next base: position 650,919,535 of record CM066032.1, read on the forward strand.
GTAATCTTAAGTAGGCGCGCAGACATGCAGACACAGAAACAGAGGTGTAGTAGCACAATGGCTAATATACTGACTGATGGTACAGGGGTCATGAGTTTGATCCCCCAGTGTGCCTAATCCATAAGGCTGGCTGAGCCAGTAGCTTTTACATGTAAGTATTGATTTTTAAGGCATTTTATTTGTAGTTTAATTAGTGCTGCCAATAAACACACCCTCACGTGCCGTAACCTAAGGTGCCGCATAAGGCACCCTATAAGGCACTCCATAGGGCACATTACAAAGTGCACTGTCTGCCAAGACACCCTATAATGTCCCCTATAGGGCACCCTATAAGGCGCTTTAGAGGACACCTGATAAGGCACCTTATAAGGCGCTTTATAAGGCGCCCTATAAAGCGCTTTTTAAGGCGCTTTATAGGGCGCCTTATAAGGTGCTTTATAGGGCACCTTATAAGGTGCCTTATGGGGTGCCTTATGGTTACAGAACACTGAGGGTGCTTTTGCTGGCAGCACTAATGTACATTAAAAATAGACAATGCCTTGGACAGCCTTATCAAATAACCCCACCATGGGTTTGAACCCACGACCTCTGGCCCCACAGGCAGTGAAGTAACCAGTGGGCTACAGCTGCCAACAAACCCCTGGCTGACTGCAGAAGGACTGCATGTCACCACACAAACTGTCTGCTGTGGTTACCAGGATAGGGTTAACCCACCCATACCCATGATGCACTGCACATGCAAATCAGCAGTCTACAGATGGGCACAAGATGGGGTATGCACCCCCACAGCACCTCGGCCTGGTAGGGGGAACCGACCATGTGTAGTACTGGCACAGAGTAGCTACAGACTGTCACATTGTGCGGGTACTGTGCTCACCCTGAGGGTGAGGTGGGGCGCCCAGCACCAGGTCCACAGCATTTTTCATGGCTGAAATATGCCATGCTGCAGGTCCCCATCAGTGCTACTGTGTGTGATAGGTAGTTCCTGCAGACACACCTAGGATACATCTGTGTCCTTCTGTATTTCTCAGTCATGTCTAGCCCTTATGGGCTATGATGCACCCAGAATAGTGCATATCCTGTGTTGATGCCATGGTTACATGATGTGGGGTGGGGTGGGGTGGGGTGGGGTGGGGTGGGGTGGGGTGTTTGGACCCATAGGTGGAATATGTACCACCACACAACCCACCCTCTGGAACTCAGGGTGGGAAACAGGATCGCCCACCAACAGATCCACATTCTACCTCCCTGCAATGGTGGCAGTAGAGGGGACCATCAACCCCAGTCCTGCTGGGGAACAGACACCTTACAGGGCAGGCAATGCAGAGCTGAACACATCCATAAAGCAATAGCAGACAGACAGTAGGCCTGGACATGCACAGCTGCCCCCCACCACTATCTGACATTGTCCAGCAGCAAGCCTCCAGCCGCTGCACCCTGCAAGGTGTTCCAGCAAGACACATACTAGCTGCAGACAGTCTGCTAGCTAGTCCATAGTGCATGTTCCTGGAGGAAATGCGTGTACCCAGAACTGGGATGTCAGCTTACACACCAAGCAGATAAGTCAGTGATTGGGCCCCCAAAAGAGAACCCAAAAATATCACATGAGAGAAATGCTATATAGCACTATGGGGGAACCTAGCCATGCCGTGGTCACTGCTCAGTCAGGGTGAGAGTGACCTCCCAGCAGGACATGCTGTGGCCACCCTGTCCGTGCAGGTGGTGGCCGGCCACTACAATGTCCGAGCCATTGCCCTATGCTATGTACAGATGAATCCAGGCAGGCCACCCTATCCTGGCTATTCCCACAGTACCTTGCTCCTCATTATGCACATTGGCAGGCCAATACTGGCAAAAGTGCTAGCAGTGTGGGCTGTAGAGGGTGTTTGCAGCCACCACACACTGGATAGACAGACACACACTCCCCACACCTATGCCAGCATTGTGCAACTATAGAGGTGTTTGGCAGCCCTAGCCACCGCACCAGTCCTGGGCACAGTGCAGGCATGGCTATGGTACGCAATACTGTTGGGGTCACCCCCCAGGGTGGTAAATACTGTCAGACACAAGACCTGTAGCATACTCCACAGACATCAGAAAGGTTGCTATGATGCAGCTCACTCAGAAAATTGTACGTAACTTCGGAAGTGCTATCTGTCAGTAATCATAGCAACCTTTTGATATATGTGTACTGTATTCCCAGGTTTAGGGTGGCATTGCTAAGGTATGCAAGTGCTCGTATTGGGAGATGCACACAGGGCCCAACATCCTGCCTCTCCAGGAGGCATTGGATAATGGAGCCTTTTGGTGTGGGTGTGTCTGCCCCTGTTGGCCACTGCTTTAGGGCAGAGGTTCCCGACTCCAGTCCTGGTCGGCCAGACACTGTTCTGGTTTTCATGCTGTCCCTCATGAATATGCATGAGATACATCTGCATACCATGGAGGCGGCGCATAGAAATGCATCACAGGCATCTTTATTAGAGATAGCATGGAACCTGAATGGTGTTTGGCCCTTCAGGACTGCATTTGGGAGACTCTGCTCTAGGTAATGCGCATGTTTATGGTTTCTGTGCTCTGTAGGGTAAAATGTAGGTGTTTTGGGCATGATTACGTCATCTGCAATAAAGGTTCTGTCTGTATTAGCACGTTTTAGTAGTGGGTAAAATATGGGGACAGGGTTGGCAGGAACCACAGCTGGAACTTGAACCTGTGACCTTCTGTTTCTGAACACACTGGCTGTGTGCACTGCACCACTGTGTTGCCACAGGGACAGTGCATTCCCTGGAGATACCATGACTGTTTGTCAGACAGAGCCTGTCTGTTGCAGTGCACGGCACCCACCTAAACAGGGCTAGGCCACGGTCTGCTCTGGGCAGCTGCCACTGCCCCCTCCACCACCAGTATCCCTCTGCCACCATGCTGACATGCCCTTCTGCTGGTGGTGCTGGTGGAACGCAGTCTCAGGCCATCCAGTGTGCAGGTAGGCAGCTGCCTATGGTGCGGGTTCTGGGGTAGGGGTGCCTGCATAGCTGTCCACGCTTCCCCCCAGCACCGCCTGCCAATGTTCTGTGCCCTTCGGGGTACCTGCTGGGTACTATCCCCTGTGACACTGTGGGGAGCACACTTGTGCTCATGTTGGGCCCTCAGCAGTTGCTGTCTGGCTGCTCTACTGTTTCAGCATTCCTATGGGCCAGCTAGGCATCACCCTAGTCCGCACTGTGGCCCAGCTGCACCACAGCATGTGCCGCCTGCAGCCCTCTGTGTCCCCTTTTCCAGCATCTGTCCAGTTGCCTGTTCCGACATGCCCGCCCTGCTGTTGTGGAACATGTGCACGCCATAGGAAACCTGGCCAATGGAGTCGGAAACCCTGCTTAGCGCAATTACACTGTGGGCTCATTCACCTTGTATGGGGACGGAGCATAGACCCTTCCAAAATTCATATCTGTTTTTTGGAGCTTTCTTGGGGTGTTTTTTGATGTTTCCCATTGATATCACTAATGGCCAGCTTGGTTATTTTATTTTTACATTTTCTTCTATACATTTTCAAAGTTTATTTGCCCTTTTGTTCCGTGCACATGTATCACACTTATCACTTTTTGTAGGTTTCCCTGGTTTTGATGTACATTGCTGACGGAAATGGTTTCTTTTCCCTTTAAATTAGCTCTAATGCCAGGGTTTCGCTGGCGTTAGTTTTGAGCCTCGGATTTCACAGCGTTAGTGTGTGGGGAGCCTCTCCCCTCCCACTCTCCACCCATTGACCCCTTCTCTCTGCCCCTGGGGAGCCTTCCTCCGCCCTCCGGGAGCCTTTCTCCACCTTCAGCGCTCATTTGCGCCGCTGCGCGTGTTATCGCGCGCTAAGGTACCTTATCACCCAGTAAGGCGCCTTCATCGGGCGATAAGGTACCTTATTGCGCGATAACGTCGCAGAGCGCACGTTAAGACGGTTTAGTAAACATACCCCTTAATGTGACAGCTTGATAGATGCTGGTGCAGTTTAGATTGTACAGTACATGAAATTGCGATGCCGACAATTCTGGCAGTATTATACAAAATGGCTTTGCTAACCGTGAGGCCTTTTCTAAAATAGTGCTGGCATGCAAATGCATTTACTGATACATGGAGCTGGGGGAGCCATTTTGCAAATCTACTTGGGAAAAATCAACAGGGGAAATTCAAACAGCATTCACATATAGATATTGGCACTTACAGGACACATAGAAGTTAGTATTTCACGGCTTACATGTGTAAGTGCTAACACATATTTATTATTTTATTTTTTGAAGGTTTTGTTTTTATACTGCTTTATCATTTCAGTTAAAACGTTTTACATTGTAACAAACTTGGTAATGTCCTCAGGGAACACACTGCACTCAGAAACCAAGAGACACAGAGAGCGAGACATAAAAAGACAATCATTTATTCAAATCCAGCAACCCCGACATGGCCGCATTTCAGCATGAGCCTTCGTCAGGGGGTGAACCTCAAAACATAATGAACACATTAAAAATCACTTTCATATAGAAAAACGCATACATTGATAACAATAGATAAAAATCAATGAAAGGAAGGAAAGCGTATCTAAGAAATGTGTATCACAATGTTTATTTAAAAGGTTAAAAGCATAACAGATAAAAGAATTAATAATTAAAAATCAAATAATATATATACACATAGATTATAATTCAAAAGAGGACACACAGCTCAAGTGTATGAACAAAAAGGAAGGGACATGTGAAAGCTAGACAGTATTTATGGTAAACCACCATCTATCCATTCCAAAGGATGATCACCAATGGAATGGTGTGAAGAAACCAGCACAGGCATAGGAAACAAATAAACAACTTACTGAACAATTAGCAGCGTTCATTGTATAGGTCAAAAACAGTGCAAAGACTATAGTCTGTAAAAAATATAAAACTGATCATAATTGCACTTAATCATACATTGTTCTTGTAAAGAAAATCTTGTAATGATTAAAAAGTCACATACAATCATATAGAAATATCTACATGATTTCCACATCCACATGGAGCTCTTACATCGAGAAGGTAACCCATATATAGCATGAAATGGAGTGCAAATGCATAGCAGCAAGGCACATATTATAATTAAGGAATGCAGGTATAATTCACCATAGGCATGCTATTTGACTTGTAATGTGTCCCTAAAATAAACTGGGTAATGTACATTAAACACGGACTTTGTAGCTTGGATTTTTCTGAGGCAATGAAGGGTTAAGCGTATGGAAACGCTACCAATGAGCTACAGATGCTGCTATCTTGAATTTCAGTTTTGAGTGGTAAATAAACAGAGGAGATTAAGGAAAATAACATTCTGGATTGCTCCCCTAAAGGGCTGACCAAAGTTAGTACTCTTACAAACCTAAACCTGCCATTAATCTGTTATCTGTAGTGCAGTTAACACATGCTAAATGTATTGTTGCTGTGTTATCTACATGGGCAGATCCTGGAAATGCCCCCAACAGTTAAAGCAGAGGCTTTACAGCTTCTTAGGTGCCTCTCAGAAATTTTGGGCAAAACGTTACTGCCTTTTAGTAAAAGGTACCTTGGTGTGTCTAGCTGTTTATATGTTTGACCAGTGACTGTATTAAGCTTTCCCCTGCTAATTATCAGTGCTTGATAATACCAAATGCTTTAGTTTGTGTTGATTTTGGTAACCTGAACTTTAATTCTGGGATTGACAATTTTCTTCTTCACTTGCCAATAGGGACGAAGAGGCTTGGGTTCAGTGTATGTCTGGGCCTCAGGAAATGGTGGCAGAAGCAGAGATCATTGTTCCTGTGATGGCTACACCAATAGCATCTATACCATCTCCATCAGCAGCACGGCCGAGAGTGGCAAGAAACCTTGGTACCTGGAAGAGTGTGCATCCACAATGGCAACGACTTACAGCAGCGGGGAATCCTATGACAGGAAAATAGTATGTGCATATTCCTTTTCTTAAAGGATCAGAAAGAAATAATCTCATTTCTTTTGTAGCTCCCCATCCCCTCCTTTTCCCAAGTGGCCAGCCTCTCCCTTTCCCTTCCTGTCTCTCCCCAACCCTCCCCCATAGCATCCAGCCTCTCTTCTCCCATTCAATACCCTTCCTCCTTTGCCAGGATAGCCAGCATCTTCCCTTTCTGCGGCAAACGTCCTGTCGGAACGGGTGGGACAGGACAGGGCCTGTGCTGGATGGTTTCCCATACCATGCTGACAGCAGCTTTAACATTCTGCTCTCCTACCGTGAAGGAGCCATGCAGTTGTCCCTCAAATTCTGCCACCCTGGGTGCACACTTAGTCCACTCAGTATTGGGGCCAGCCCTGATGGAAAACTTATCAGCCTAATACTGTACATTATTGGTAGGAAGGACAGAACATTGTGCCTATAGTCACTGTCATTTTTTTTTCCTTTTGTGAGTGGTAAACAATTGTGTTTGATAACTATGAAATCATGCAGTGTAACACAATGGCGTGTTTCCTCCATTTTCAGAATCGGGCATGTTGGGGGTACATGTGTATCACTGGGGAGTGTCGAGATGTGCATGCGTGGTTGGCATGTTTGAGCATGTGTGTCTTGATTCTATGCATGTGGCAGGAGACTGTGTGTACGTTTGCATGTGCATTGGGGGCTATGAGTGCCTGTGTGTTGGCAGAGCCAGCCCAAGGGTATCCACCACCATAAGCAAAACTTCAGGCATGTGCCCTCCCCTGCTTCAGGTAGCTCAAGGCTTTACCGCCACCCTTCTTCCTCCGCCCCCCCCCCCCCCCATGGTTTGTCCCCTCAAACCTTCTGGGTGCAGCTTCTTGCTTCCTGGTATTTCTGAATGTCAGCACCCAAAAAAATTGAACCCATTGTGAATCCTTGCATTCAAGAATATTGGAAGCCCGTATCAGTCCTGCCCTCTTGAAGTCACACTTCCTGCTGCCATGGGGTGGGACCAGTAGAGGTTTCCAGCACACTTGAGTGCAAGGCACAGTGGGTTCATTTACATTTTTGGCACTGACATTCAGAAATCCCGGAAAGAAAGAAGCTGTGTCCAGAAGGTTTGAGGAGGTGGACCATTGGGAGCGGGAGGAGACACTTGTCCCGCAGCATTTGGGAGGCAGCAGGCCTCGCAGTGGCTGAGTTGGCTGCTTCCTGCTGTCACTTCTTTCAGTGCTGTGCTGCAGTTTCTGATCCTAATGTCATATCACACTAGGCAATTACCTATCTTGCCTAGTGAAACAGCCAGCCATGTACAGTATGTTGGAGTGGTAGGCCCTGTCATCCTGCTCCTACTTCCATCTCTCTCTCTCTCTTTGACATCCCACACTCCATCCAGCATCTCCTCTTTCTCTCTCTCTCACGCTTTCTGCCCCCCCAGTCCATCAAAAACTTTACTTTGATTTGTAATAACAGCCCATAGTTATTGGAACTAAAACACCTATTATGAACTTCAAAGCCTATACCAGGGTTACCTTTTCTTTGTCGGATCACTCACCGTGAACAGGAACTTTCCTGCTCTCGAAGTGAGCCCTCCTTTTTAATCAATTTAGAATTGACCCGAAGGTCAAAAAAGAAACAGAACCGGCAGCACTATTTAGCTGTCTAATCTGTTAAAACTTATAACTCAATAGTCCCAACCGACAATATATCCTTTCCACTTAGCTTAAGTTGGAAATGTCCTGTTATCTTCCACTTATAGTGAAGGAAAAATCCTCTCGCTCTCAGGACACGGCCGGGACTTCCCCAAACGCAAGGTTCACGCTACACCAATCAGTGTTTCAAGCCATGTGGCTTCTCAGCTCTTCCTCAGGCGAATGAACCTTACTGCCAATCTAGTTCCACTTTTATCACAGCTGAGAGAGACGTCAGAAGGTCAGTGACATCATCTGCTGAGAAAACATCCACCAATTAAAGACGTAAACTCCACCAATCGATCTCACTGTTCATGCCTTCAGGGATCATCGAGCGTAAGTGAAAAATCCACTGTTGTTCCTTCAGATGAAAACGGGCTTGACGATCTCCCCCCAGAGGTAGCGGAGGTACAACATCTAAAATTCGCCAATGGAAGTCAGCAAAACTATGGCCCTTAGCCTGACAATGCGGGACTAGCGGGGCCGATGACACTCTAGTGTTAATACGAGAACGGTGCCCCAACAACCGTTTCCTAATTGGATGAGTGGTTTTTCCAACGTAGGTCAAATGCCACGGGCAAATTAAAACATATATTGCAAAAGGAGTCGAACAGTCTGATCTATGAAACGAAAAATAAACTCTCCCAGTTTTAACATCTTCCCACTGATCACCTTGCAACGCAGTCTCACAAAAATCGCAACGGCCACACGAAAAGTGGCCCTTCTGCAATAAGACATTCTCAACCGATTCAGCCTTGCGGGTACTAACCACCCAATTGCTAATAGTCTGTGATCGCTTGTAAGCTATCATCAAAGGCTTCTGAAAACATTGATGTAGAGATAATAAAGGCCAATGCTGCTTCAATATCGCCACTATTTTAGAGGCATGTGGTAAATAAGGAAGAACCCCTATGACTCTATCAGGGGACTCAGACTGGACATGATTCTCTAACCACCATTCAGGATGAATATGTAAAGCCCTTTTGTAAGCCATACGTATCACTGACTGAGGGTAGCCCCGATCTCGAAGGCGCCTCTGGAGGTCTTGTGCGTGCTTTTGAAATTCTGCCATCGACGAACACAATCTACGGATGCGTAAAAATTGCCCAAAGGGTAATCCTCTTCTCAACGCCGGGGGGTGGTAGCTCGAATACCGTAATAACACATTGCGTTGTTCTGGTTTTTGATAGAGGGAACTCTCCAACAGGGAACCATTGATCATCAAAAACAGATCCAAAAACTCAATCGCTTTCTTATGATATTTCGGAGTAAACTGCAAGTTACTATTCAGCGTGTTCAACCATTGAAGAAAGCACTTTAAAGAGGCCTCCGAGTCAACCCAGATGAAAAAAATATCATCCAAAAACCTCTTCCATAGCATTATGTGTCGAAAACCCTACGAACAATAAACAAAACGCTCTTCAAAATTTGCCATATATAACGTAGCTACCGTGGGCGCTACAGTGGCACCCATAGCCACCCCAAATTGTTGATGATAGAATGTATTCCCGTAATAATTGTGAAATAAGACCAATCGCAACAGACTCAAGACAAAATTTTGTGATCTGGTTTTCCAGCCCTTAACAGCAACGGTGAAGTCTTTTATTAAAGATTCTTTTCATTTTTTGTCTTTAACCTCCCAGTTGTCTATCCCAGAGGGTTCTTTTTTGGTGACTTTAGATGTAGTCTCCCTTTATACGAACATTCCTCAATTGGACGCCTACAATGTGTTATCCACTCTAGATGTTATCTTGCCAGCAAGACTACCAAAGAGTTTTGTCTTGAGTCTGTTGCGATTGGTCTTATTTCACAATTATTTTGCGTACGGGAACACATTCTATCATCAACAATTTGGGGTGGCTATGGGTGCCACTGTAGCTCCCACGGTAGCTATGTTATATATGGCAAATTTTGAAGAGCGTTTTGTTTATTGTTCGGAGGGTTTTCGACACATAATGCTATGGAAGAGGCTTTTGGATGATATTTTTTTCATCTGGGTTGACTCGGAGGCCTCTTTAAAGTGCTTTCTTCAATGGTTGAACACGCTGAATAGTAACTTGCAATTTACTCCGAAATATCATAACAAAGCGATTGAGTTTTTGGATCTGTTTTTGGTGATCAATGGTTCCCTGTTGGAGAGTTCCCTCTATCGAAAAACAGTACAACGCAATGTGTTATTACGGTATTCGAGCTACCACCCCCCGGCGTTGAGAAGAGGATTACCCTTTGGGCAATTTTTACGCATCCGTAGATTGTGTTCGTCGATGGCAGAATTTCAAAAGCACGCACAAGACCTCCAGAGGCGCCTTCGAGATCGGGGCTACCCTCAGTCAGTGATACGTATGGCTTACAAACGGGCTTTACATATTCATCCTGAATGGTGGTTAGAGAATCATGTCCAGTCTGAGTCCCCTGATAGAGTCATAGGGGTTCTTCCTTATTTACCACATGCCTCTAAAATAGTGGCGATATTGAAGCAGCATTGGCCTTTATTATCTCTACATCAATGTTTTCAGAAGCCCTTGATGATAGCTTACAAGCGATCACGGACTATTAGCAATTGGGTGGTTAGTACCCGCAAGGCTGAATCGGTTGAGAATGTCTTATTTCAGAAGGGCCACTTTTTGTGTGGCCGTTGCGATTTTTGTGAGACTGCGTTGCAAGGTGATCAGTGGGAAGATGTTAAAACTGGGAGAGTTTATTTTTCGTTTCATAGATCAGACTGTTTGACTCCTTTTGTAATATATGTTTTAATTTGCCCGTGCCATTTGACCTACGTTGGAAAAACCACTCGTCCAATTAGGAAACGGTTGTTGGAGCACCGTTCTCATATTAACTCTAGAGTGTCATCGGCCCCGCTAGTCCCGCATTTCAGGTTAAGGGCCATAGTTTTGCTGATTTCCATTGGCGAATTTTAGATGTTGTACCTCCGCTACCTCTGGGGGGAGATCGTCAAGCCCGTTTGCATCTGAAGGAACAACAGTGGATTTTTCGCTTACGCTCGATGATCCCTGAAGGCATGAACAGTGAGATTGATTGGTGGAGTTTACGTCTTTGATTGGTGGATGTTTTCTCAACAGATGATGTCACTGACCTTCTGACGTCTCTCTCAGCTGTGATAAAAGTGGAACTAGATTGGCAGTAAGGTTCATTCGCCTGAGGAAGAGCTGAGAAGCCACATGGCTTGCAACACTGATTGGTGTAGCGTGAACCTTGCGTTTGGGGAAGTCCCGGCCGTGTCCTGAGAGCGAGAGGATTTTTCCTTCACTATAAGTGGAAGATAACAGGACATTTCCAACTTAAGCTAAGTGGAAAGGATATATTGTCGGTTGGGACTATTGAGTTATAAGTTTTAACAGATTAGACAGCTAAATAGTGCTGCCGGTTCTGTTTCTTTTTTGACCTTCGGGTCAATTCTAAATTGATTAAAAAGAAGGGCTCACTTCGAGAGCGGGAAAGTTCCTGTTCACGGTGAGTGATCCGACAAAAAAAAGGTAACCCTGGTATAGGCTTTGAAGTTCATAATAGGTGTTTTAGTTCCAATGACTATGGGCTGTTATTACAAATCAAAGTAAAGTTTTGGATAGTTAGGATTGATTTTTGGGGGTGTATTTTCTAGTACCCCCAGTCCATCAGGCATCTCCCATCTCTTTCTCTCTCTCTCACGCTTTCTGCCCCCCCAGTCCATCAGGCATCTCCCATCTTTCTCTCCCTCTCTCTTTCGCTGCACCTCCAGTCCATCAAGCATCTCCCATCTCTTTCTCTCTCTCTCTCTCTCTGCCCCCCCAGTCCATCAGGCATCTTCCATCTCTTTCTCTCTCTGCTCCCCCTCTCCCGGTCCATCAAGTATCTCCTATTTCTTTCTCTCTCTCTCCTCTCTCTCTGCCCCCAAATTCCTCCAGCATCTCCTATCTCTCTCTCTCAGCCCTCCAACACTACATCTAGCATCTCCTCTTCCTCTCGCCCCATACACACTTCATCCAGCATCTCCTCTCTCTCTGCCCTCTCATGCTCCATCCAGTATCTGCTCTCTCTCTCTCTACCCCACACTCCATCCAGCATCTCCCCTCAATCTCTCTCTCACTTTTTCCTCCCACACTCCATCCAGCATCTTCTCTTTCTTTTTCTGCTTTTCCACGGTTGCAGGACCAGCAGAGCCATTAGTGGCAGCATGGAGGGAATTGACCTGTGCTTTTTTCTTCCTTGCTGATGCTGCCACAGGTTGCCATAAGTGGAGGCAAGGGGGACAGGGGAAGGAAAATACTTTTCTATCCAGGGCACTTCTTGTCCTAACTGCGGGTCATATTGTAAGTGCCAGGAGGGTCTTATACAGGGGGGGGGGGGGGAAATCTGTCTGAGGAGGGTCGATATTTTGCCAGGGATGAATCAGGATGGGGGGTTGATTGTTTTATGCTCCAGCCTCTTCTATAAAGCTCCCCAAGAGCATCAGTCTATGTATTAGCGGCACTATGCTCCCAAGGAGTTAAAATAACGCCTGTCCGCAAAACTGGCAAAGTATTTTCAGGAATAATGCAGCTTATGAATTTAAACACACTCTGCGTTATTCAATTTGCATAATAATGAGTTGTTTTGCTTCTCATTATTTAGCTTGCATTGCACTAAAATAATGAGTGTTAAGGTAAAATAATGCATGAATTTGCTACTTAAAATGCTTTATTTGAAAAAATCTTGTGTTGCTTCCTTCTTGCACTTTAGTAACTACCCCCCTAAGGGGCCCATTCTGATCGGGGCATGTCCGGCCTGTCTGGATGGGCTGTATTTGCACCCAATTCTGCACCAGTGGGAGCAGAATCAGGGCAAAGGGCTTGGACGGGCCCCAATTCCATAGTGCTGCATATCCAGCATCTCCCCCACCCAACCATGCCAGTGCTCCTGCATGGAGCTTTGGTGTCGCGGCATCCCATTACCCAATCCCCAAAGGAGCCTGCCAAGGCTGTCATTAAGCTGCGGGGAACCTCCTGCTGCTCCTCACCTTGTCAGAGGGGGTCCTCCATGGCTGGCTGCAAACGTCGGGGCCACTTATTCCACCTCCGAGGTGGAATAAGTCCCCCATCTATCTCCTCCAGCCCGGACATACAGGGCTGTGACTGGAATCGGCCCTGTACATCTGGGGTCAAGCGCCCGCCTCCGCCCCACCCACGCTCCTCTGGCCTGCTCCCATCCAGAGCTCTCCACACATCTCCTCTGTACGTGCAGAGAGCTTTGGGGAATAGATTCGGCCCCAAGCGAACAGTGGGAATTGGATGTCCAAACCAGACTTCCTTTCCTGCTATTCATGGTTCGGAATGATCCCCTAAGTGTAAGAAGTGTGCCATGTGTGTTCATTTACAAGTGTGATTAAAACATTTCCTCCCTTCAAGATAGACATAGACTTGACACACTTCTTGAGACTTAGTTGAGCTGGTAATTTTTTAACAGTTTAAATGCTGGTGTGAGCATGTTACCATATTTTGAGGTTCTATAAAAATTGTTTTAAATTTTCTGCAAGCAGTAATTTGCTCTTTTGAAGGATGATAAAAATGTGGCTTAAATGAACACACTAGTGAATTTGTGATGGGGAGAGGAGGAGTTATAACAGACTGAGGGATCACAAGAGCAGCTCTCTTCCATTTTCCAGGCTGCTGTCACTGTCTTGTTTCCCTTTCTAGGATGTGCCTCTATAGCCTACCTGCAGTGGCTGCTTTGCTCTGGAGGCTTGGGCATCAGGGCAAGTGTACCTGAGAGTGGGAAGCGGGGCAAGCAGCCTGGGCATCTCCTGAAAGATCTAGGAGATCTGGACTGTCTTGTGGACTCTAGGAAAATTGATGCACTATAGTATACTTGCCCTTTTTGTGTCCATGTTTAGGTCTTCTTTGCACATTTCATAGCAGCAAATGTTCTATCGATATGTGTGTGCATGGTTAGCATGGAAGTTCAAGGTAATGGAGCATGCCATAACTGCTGTGTGCTTTTTTCCAAAATAATCATAGAACTCATAGGGCTGGATTTACTAAAATATGTTACTAAATTAACATGCATTATTTACCTCCAGCCCTATTTAATGCAATGGGATCTATTTACTAATAGCATGTGTCATCTGCATTTAATGTATGCTAACACAGTAATGAACCTTAGTAAATCTAGCCCTTAGTCTCATATCGAAATAGATAAGCAAGAGGTCCCTCTAATGCAATCCTACTGGAATAAATAAGTGTCTGAGAACAGAACCTTATGGTTCTTTTTTGGGATGTTCAAGGACCTGCAGTTAGGGCCTTACGGCTATTAGAAGCCAAGTTTCAGTTGAAAATGAAAATACGTTTTTGATCAAAATGGGTTCTTGTGTTGCGCCGTTCTTTTTTAGTCCATTTGGTATTTAAGGGGTGATTTTCAAAGGGAGCCGTGGAAAGCTTTGCAGCCCCTGTGGGTTTTCATGTACTTGTGCGGGGGGCACTTCCACACATGCTCTGCTGGATGCCATTTGGTAAGCACATGCAGAAGTGCCTTCCATGCTGACCTTGCATGGGGCAGAGCATGGCGGAGGGCAGGCATGGCCTGAGGGGACGCCTGTAAGTTATAGAATACTATGACATACCTGCATCTCTGCATCTAGCTAAGTGTCTCAAGCTAGCTCTACTCTAGGGCAGGCTTAACTAATGCGCCTAGCGCACGGCTATGCTGCTGTTCTTTATAAAATTGTCTGCCTATGCACACAGGGTCGCATGGCAGCAATGTGGGTTGTAATACTACCTTCTTAGTCTTTATTTTTCCTTTGTCTTGGTTTTGGCTCTGAAATCAACAGTTGAGTCTATTACGTGTTACGAACTCTTGAAAAAATGTGAATGAGTTGGTGATGCAAAAGCAGTTGGACATCTGCATCTCCATAGTGTTTTCCTTATACTAGTATTTTGTGCACTTGTTTAATAGTAATTTCTTGGGGGTTTTAAAAAGGCAAACAGTTTGAACTTGTGGAAGAGGTGGTGGTGTGCATAAAATAAGTCAAGGAAATAATATGCTCTCGAGAGCACATAGTGCATGCCTGTGTACTTTCCATCGGATAATTTTAAAGGCAAATGTGCATATATTTTATTTATTTATTTATTGTTTTGAGTGTCTTTTATACCGCCCTATCGAGAAATCAGAGCGGTTTACAGTATAACAACATTATGGCAGTACGTCTAGTTTAGATGCACTTTCCTTTGGGAAACTAGTGTACTGTAACTTGGGTGCAGTTCTGGTACATAAGTCTGGCCTGTTACAAAATTATTCTCCAAGTGACTAGTTCTGCTCACTGCAGTGAGGAGCGGTGTTCTAGGAGAGACGGGCAGTGAGTGCTCCGAGAGGGAAAGCAGCTGGCTGCAGTCTGACATTCCTTGGAAAGCTCCTTTGTACTGTGTTGCTGTTTAATGAAGTACAGTGAAATTCTTACTTTTGCCAGCCTCTACAGTGTGCTGTTTTTCTTGGGAAGTCAGTGCTGGCAGTGGGCCCTGACAGTAGCATTTTCTTGAAAAGGACACAGACCAGGGAATCATTGGGTTTCCACTTAGGTTTAAATAAGGAGTGTATCCTTTTTCATTATGTCTGGGCGAATGGATGTCTCTCAGATGGCGCAAGGCTTGTTTACCTATTAGATCCTGCCTAGCAATATAAAGGACCACTAGTTTAAAAGTCAGATGGGCAGAAGTATGCAGTCAGAATAAAATAGTCTGCTCATGTCTCAGCTAGTCCATACCATGTAGGGTGTAGCACCACCGGCTGATTGTGGGGAAGCTGCCAGTTTTGTTACAATGAAGGAGCGTTCCCCAAGCCCAAAGATAACTGATGTGAGTAGTTATTGATCCATGTCTACTGTATATTACAATGTACATTACCATTTTTGAGTAAAGTGGTGGAGCAAGTGGCGTTCAAACAATTAACGAGATTGTGTTAAGAGGTAAAATTCTTCATCTTGTGAATCAACATTTCAACCTTATCATAGTATGGAAACAGCCTTGTTGTCTGTGATTGATCCAATTTGAATATTAGCAGAGGTATGGATAGGTTACTAATCATGATAAATCAGTCTTCTGATACGATCATGATATTCTGTACATCCTTTGCAGAATTTAGGGATTAGGGATCTGTGTGCAGTGACTATGGTCATTTCCGACGGATCATGCTCAAAACATTCTATGGAAGGGACTGTGCTCTGCTATGAATCTTTTACAGTATGGGGTTCTTCAGGAATCTGTTTTATTTGCCTTTGTTATTTGACATCTATGTAAATATCTAGTAGTTTCACTGTGCCAGAGCTTTGGAGTGGAATATTTTATTTTATTTATTTATTTGGCTGTTCTTCTATACCGCTTTTCTCTTAATCAAAGCGGTTTACATATAACAATAAACATTTTTGAAGATTATATTTAACTAGTAATCAGTGACAGGCTATTGTTGGGGATAAGCTTTTAACTATGAACAGGCTGTTGTACCATGAGTAAGTGGTTACAGGTACATTAAAACTATGCTTTTATACAGTTGCTGGAGTGGACGGAGGGGGAGGGGAATGGAGATGGGGGATGAGTAGGTGTTTGGTGGCAATTCAATATCAGGAAACTTCTTACACATATGAGATTAAGTACAGAGTGTGGTTTATGTGAGTAGACCATTGGATAGTTTGAGTCTTTGAAGTGTCCTATGAATAGACAGGCCTTTAGATCCTTGTGGAATGCTGCGAGTTTGGAGATGGCTCGTGTTTTTTCAGGTAGTACATGTCATAATCCTTGTGCATATAGGGAGAATGAGTGGGTACAGGCATATTGGCTTCTTTTTGTTCTTTCTGTTAGTATTGTTAACAGGTTTTGAGTGCATTGTCTTCTAGCTCTGTCCTAATTGGAAGAGATTTCAGGTGAGTGGATGTTAAGTTGTGGATGATTTTGAAAGTCAGTAGTAGAACTTTGTATTTGATCCTGCTTATTATGGGGAGCTAGTGTAGGTGTTTCAAGATTGGTGTGATGTATTCGGATTTTGGATGATACAGGCTGCCGTATTTTGTGTCATTTGTAATGGGTGTAGGGTGTATTGTGGCATTCCATGGTAAAATGCTGTTGCAGTAATCAAAGTGTGGGAAGATTACTGCCTGGAATACTGAGTGGAAATTGTTTCAAGTAATGGGTGCATTTGTTGCAGTGTTCGTATCTTATTGTATATCATTTTGGTGAGGTTTTTTTATGTGTGAGTTTAGGTTCAATCGTTGGTCTGGTGTTATTCCTAGGTATTTTACCTCTGCTTTTACTTCCAGGTCAACTTATTTCATCTCTACACAGATGATGTCCAGCTAGTTATGCCGACTGATCCAGCACGTGGTCTTTTACAAATGATTAGCGACGTAACTTAGATTTGAAAGCAGTTAGCTTCATGGTTTCTTCAGCATAATCTCAAATTGACTCTGGATAAAGACATCATGCCTGGCAAGGTTGAAGGTCAATGCAAAAGAGGAAGGCTGGATCAATACAATAGCAGCAGCTATGGATGCCAATCTGTCAAAAGTGAGCTGCCTAACTGAAGACCGAACATGGTTTAGGACAGCTATCCAGAGGGTCGCAATGAGTCAACATTGACTCAATGGCGACAAGAGTGATCTGGTATGGTATAACAGAAGTAAGCTTTCTTTGGTATTATTTCCTGAAATATTAAGCATTCGTCTGCTGCCAAATTTGGATATAACTTCATTGGGTATTCGGCTGGATGAACATTGACAATGCATAGTCTGATATGTCTTGAGTCATGAAAACGTTTTATGGCCTTTTTATTGCCAGTTAAGCCAATTGCATCATTATTTGGAATGGAATGATTTATTGTCAGTTACCCATGGTCTGCTGATGTCATGCATTGATCATTATAATTCCTTGTAGCAGGGATTGCCAGGGATTAAACTGAAGTTTGAAGCTGGTACAGAATACAGCAGCCAAATTGATTCTCTGAAAGAAAAGATTTGATAATGTTACACCTTTGTTGAAAGAATTACATTGGCTGCCTGTAAAGCAGAGGAATCATGTTTAAATGTTTGTCAGTGGCCAGCCCTGAATATTTAGCTAATCTGCTTCAGCTGTATATATCCCTGTTCATCAGTTGCGTTGTTCTTTGCAGGGGCTGTTAATGTTGCCAGAATTTCCTCACATTAGACTAGATGCAATACAGTGGCATTTTGATGTAATGCACCTGAATTATGAAGTAGATTAACTTGGCATTTCGGTGTGAAAGGCAGTATTTGTAGTTTAGAAAATTAGCTAAGGCGTGTTTTTTTATGTGCTTTTACTTATATTTATTATTTGTCATCGATTTTTTGATTAGGTGGATGATTTTTACATCTTAATTTTACAAAGAGCTGAATTTGGTTTGATTTAGTTTAATAATTTGCATTGTTTCTGTAATTTGCTTTGGGGCTTGTGGAAGCACTAAGCGGAATATCAAGTTGGAACAAATAAAAAATTTTCTGCAGGATGTATTTTGCTACTTCTCCTTCAATGTCTGCATTAGACTGCTAGTGTTCAGGATCAGGCGTCTCATGTTGTAGCCCTCTTGAACATGAGAGCTGTCTACACTGGTGCAATGTTCATGGAGTTTTGCACCAATATTCAAAGGTAAATTATGAGAGATACCTGTGGACAGAATTGTGTGAAAAGTGCTCACACAGCTTTGAAAATCTATGCATGTATTTTCCTTCCTTCAAACTAAACACCCCCAAGGGAACACTGCCACTTGTCCATGTGGTTTACAGTGTGCACATTGTAGAACTGAAGAGACTGAAGGGTTTTCTGTGCTGCTTGATGTAGCAACCCCTCCTCGATGTGGGTGCATCTGTTTTTTCAAATATGTATCTTGTTTTACGTGATACGATACCTTAAATGTATCATCTCCAGGAACGAGCAGGAATGTAGTCTTCACATATGGGTATCGTTGGTACCGACGGAGCCTGCGCGGGAACGCTCCCCAGCGTCCAATTAGAAAGCTTTTGGGAGCATCCCACAGCACCTGCGTGCTGCCTTCCTGCCTTTCCCAACTGCCTCTCTCCAGTTCTTCGTTTTCTGCGGAGCCAGCAGGTCGTTTTTCCTGTCACCGCAGAAATTGTCCCATCTTTTTCATTCTATTTTGTGGTAGCGTCTGCCTTCCTCGACGCTATACCGGTACCGCCGGTTCTTTCTTTCTTTTTTCAAAAAAAAAAAAAATTGTAATCTTTTTCTGGATTTTCCAGCCTTTTTTCTTTTGGGTGCCACGCGCCATTTTGGGCACTAGGCCCAACCTTTCCTTCAGAATGGAAAAACCCGCTTCGGGTTTTAAAAAGTGTTCCAAGTGTGGCGGTACCATCTCCGTCACCAACACTCACGAGTGGTGCCTCAAATGTTTAGGTCCTGACCACTCCATCTCGGAGTGTGTTGCCTGTGGGATGATGTTGAAGAGGGGTCGGCAAAACCTAGCTGCTAAGCTTAGCACCCTTTTTCCCTCCGATGCAGCATCCGTGGCATCGACGTCTTCCAGGGCTTTGTCTTCCTCCCATGGAGCTCAGGTAACTAAACATAAATCTGGCCGGTCCTCAAAGGATAGATCTCCTTCCAAGCATTGAGATGCCTCTGGGGTTGCCCTTGAGGGACTTGTACCGGCAAAATTGCCCCGGCGGGAGGCTTCAGCTTCCAAAGCACTATCGGGGCTCCAGGATGTTCTTGAGGCCTCAACCTCGGCAAAACTACTGGTGCCATGCTCTGGGGTACCAGCCGCTTCGTCCAGTACCGATACCCAGGCATCGGCAGCGTCAATAGACCAGAGGTTCTTGGCTATTGAACGCAGTCTGGCAGCTCTCCTTGCAGCTTCGGTGCCTTCGGGACCGCTTCAGATGGTTTAACCGGTATCGACACCGGTTCCGGCACCGATACCGGTACCAACAGCATCGACATCAGCGACTGTGTTACCAACACCGAGTCATGCTGTTTCCTCTGGTATCGACAGGCCGGTACCGGACCCCTCCGGTACCGACTTCGATCGGTACCGGTATCGTGCTTTGGAAGAGCACCCGGACAGGATATACTTTGAATCCTCCAAGGAGTCTGAGGATTCTGACAGCTCTGTCGGTACCGGAGTACTTCTCTCTGAGGAGCCTTCCTCTCCTAAATGTAGGATGTCTCCTCCAGAGGATATATCCTTTCAGGATTTCATTCGGGAGGTGGCTAGAGGTCTTTTCATCACAGTGGCTCCTGAAACAGAGCCCAGAGCAAAGGAATTGGAGATTTTACAATATCCTAAAGCTCCCAAAGAGGCAGCTACTTTGCCTATTCATGAGATCTTGCATGATCTCATGCTAAGAATGTGGGAAACACCTCTTACCACCTCTCCTCATTCTCGTAGGCTTGATACCATGTATGGAGTACCTCCTTGTCCTGGATTTCAGAAAACCCAGTTACCACACCACTCTATGGTAGTAGAATCAGCTATGAGAAGGATCAAGAGTGCAAAAAGACATGCATCTAATCCACCAGGTCGTGAATGTAGGACTCTTGGTGCCTTTGGGCGTCGAACCTTCCAGGCCTCTATGCTTTCTGCCAGGATTAGTTCCTACATTTTATATATGGGAATGTTCCTTAAGGAGGTTACAGGAGATCTAGAGCTTATGAGCCCTCTCCTTCCTGATAAGAGGCAAGATTATCGTACACTTCAGAAACATGCCCAAGATGTTTCCAAGTTTGTTAATCGTGCAGCTTTTGAGTGCATAAGCAGAACCTCTGCCATTGCCATAGGTGCTTGTAGGATTGCCTGGCTCCAGACATCTGACTTAGAACTCTGGGTACAGGACAAACTGGGGAATATCCCTTGCACAGGCGAAAATCTCTTTGGCAAAAATTGGCAAGAGAAAGCTAATGAGCTGGATGCTGATAATACCACTTTGAATAAACTATCCAAGGCTACAGCTGATCCTGCAAGGATAAAATCCTACAAGAAACCATTCTTTTCTAAAAAGAAGAGGTTTTACCCCTCCTATACCCAGCAGGGACATTCTACAGGTCAGTCTGCCCGAAAGGGACAGCAGCCACCAAAACAAAGAAAAACAAAGTCTGCTAAGCCTCAACAGGCCCAGCAGACTCAGCCTCCACAGGGGCTTTGACTCCCATCTAGAGAACTTGGCCTTCCTGGCTCTCAACGGGCCAGAGCCCTCCACCATTCCAGGAAGGTTGTGTCATTTTGCCCCCAGATGGGAGCAGATAACAGCAGAAGAATGGACTCTCTCCATTGTAAAGGAGGGGTACAAGCTTCATTTCCTCAACATGCCCCCTCCTACAGTTGTAAGACAGTTCAATTCTCAGACTAAACTCGAGAATCTGTTGGGTCAAGAGGTCAATTTACTTCTTGCCCACGGGGCAATAGAAGACGTACCCATTTCCAAACAGGGTACAGGGTTTTACTTCCCCTATTTCCTTATTCCAAAGAAAACAGGGGGACACAGACCCATTTTAGACCTCAGAGAATTGAACAAATTCCTGTTCAAGGAGAAGTTCAAGATGATTTCTCTAGGAACTTTTCTGTCATACCTTCAGAGTCAGGATTGGCTTTGTTCTCTAGATCTCAAGGATGCGTACACCCATGTTCTCATCCATCCAACTCACCGAAGATTCCTTCGGTTTCTATTTCAGGGGAAGCACTATCAGTACAGGGTTCTTCCTTTTGGTCTGGCCTCAGCACCAAGGCTGTTTACGAAATGCATGGCTGTAGTGACAACATTTCTTCGCACTCTAGGAATATTCGTCTTCCACTACTTAGATGACTGGCTCATTCGAGCCCCATCAGAGTCAGAGGCCAGAATTTCCCTATCTTGCACAATGCGTATACTTCAGTATTTGGGCCTGGTCATAAACATCCCAAAATCCAACCTAACTCCCACTCAAGCTCTAGAGTTTATAGGAGCTATGCTGGATACCAGGAAAGCAAGGGCCTATCTTCCACAGCCCCACTGCCTTCGCATTGTACAGTTAGCTTCCTAAGCAGTGTTAAAGACTCATCTCACTGCTCGGGAAATCTTACAATTGCTAGGCCACATGGCATCTACCGTGCATGTGTTCCCTATGCTCGCTTCCATATGAGAGCAGCCCAATGGACTCTATCCACTCAGTGGACCCAAGCATCAGGCTGCCTATCAGACAAAATAGCAAACTCAAGTCGCCTTATTTTGTCCCTACAATGGTGGCAGTCAACCCAAAACCTGTTGGTGGGGTCCCCTTTCCAATAGCCCCCACCCCAGGTCACTCTAACAACAAACACCTCACAGGTGGGTTGGGGAGCTCCCCTGCAAGATCTCTCTATCCAAGGCACCTGGACTCCACAGGAGACCCATCTACACATCAATCTCTTGGAGCTCAGAGCAATCTTCCTTGCTCTTCGAGTGTTCCACACCCAGATGAGCTACAAGACAGTCCTAATTCAGACGGTGTCATAGGGCTTCTTATCACCAAGCCTAGACCTAGCCCAGAGCCTTGCTTGGCCTTCTGGGATATGTAGTTGAATAAACAGTTGTGGCACCGAGGTAAGGCTTCAAAAGGTGTTATTTCCCCTTCCAAGAGGTTTCTTTTTGGGTGAGTCAAACAAACATAAATATCTCCACTTGGGCAAAAACAAAGGCAAGAACAGGAACAAAAATTGCTTACTTTCAGCTTTTAAACAGGTAAATGAACAAGGGCTCAAAAACAGCTCTCTTCAGCAAACAAAAGACTTTTTCTTTGTGGCTTTCAAGCTTTGGCAATTATATACACTTATCTTAAAGATGATATATTATCTGAGACAGAGAGCGTACAGTCCATGTAATTACCGCTTATATCATCCCCCTGTAGCTCATACTGCATCTCTTCAGGCCCTTCTGTTAAAAGGTCATCTCTGGCAGCATGTGAAACGTTGCTAAACAGTCTCCCCTTGCTCTGCAGGAAGTCTCTTTCCCTCTGGGTAAGAATGTTAGCTAATCAGCTACCGTAGTCTTTAGAGTGGCTTTCTTGGGAGCTCCTTAAATGTGATGGGAGATAGAGAGAATGCTTAGTTTCACTTTCCCTTCTACTAGGGACATTAGGGTTGGGCTTGAACAGTTTCTGCCTCAAACTATGCTCCGTTGCTATCGACGCTGGAATAGAATCACGTACAAACTTTTCCTGGCACCTGCCTTTAAAACCTCGTCCAGATACAGGCTCAGGCTCAGGTAAAAAAGCTTTACTGTTTTTCTGCCAGTTGTTTATATAAAAACTTTGCTCTGGCTTCCTCCAGCTAACTTCACCATTAAATGTTTGGTTACCTTTTTGATAGCATGGGCTGGGCTTTGACTCTCAGAGTTCTGCTCTCAGCTCCCTTCCAATTAGAATTTCTCCGTTTGTATCTCTGGCTTCCAGCCACACAGCTGCCTGCACCTGTGCTCCAACCGGGTTCTATTTCACTCCTGCTGTGTCCTGCGTCTGTCTTCTCTCTCTCATCTTCACTCTCACTCTCCCTTTCACTCCTGCTCCCACGCTCACTCCATATGTTGCTTGTATTCTCAAGCTGGCACCGTCTCTCTTGCACACGTTGGCTCTGTTGCACACACTGACTCTGTCCAACCCCACCGTGGCTCTCTCTGGACTGACTCTCTCCAACCCCACGGTGGCTCCCTCTAACCCCACGTTCAGTGAGCTTTTCTATGTGCGTGTCAGCTCCACCCACACTCAGCTGGCTTCCATTAGCTCCTAATTCCTTAGGCTTTCTGCTGTTTGGGCGTGTTTCCTTTGCACGTGAGCTACTTTGTTTAGGTTGCCTATGGCAACATCCTACCCTGTGTTCCTCAGAACTGTCATGATCAGTCCTACTGGCTGCATTTTCGCTTGTTTCCATGGGCTCTGCTGTCTCTGCCCTGTGACAGATTCCCCCCCTTAAAATATTATGGGCTGCCGCATTTTCAGGCGGACAGCACGTAATCCGCGAGAGAGCATCGGCATTCCCGTGCAATCTCCCTGCTCTGTGTTGGACCACAAAATTAAAGGACTGTAATGCGAGATGCCACCTGGTGAGCCGCGCATTATTGTTTCTCATCTGATTGAGCCATTTAAGCGGTGCGTAGTCCGTTATCAGGAGAAATTTTCTCCCAGTGAGGTAAAACCGCAAGGCTTCAATGGCCCATTTTATAGCCAGGCATTCTCTCTCGTTTGTGGCATAATTTCTCTCTGCCTTTGTAAGTTTCCTACTGAGGTAGGCCACGGGATGTTCCACCCCTTCAAATTCCTGGGACATCACCGCCCCTAACCCCGTTTCAGATGCGTCCGTCTGGACAATGAATGGCAAATTAAAATCTATACCACGTAATACCGGGGAACTACAGAGTCTCTCTTTTAGGGCTAAAAACGCCACCTCCGCCTCGGGGGTCCATTTCACATGGTTAGGTGTGTTTTTCTTCAACATCTGTGTAAAGAGCATACTTTCCTCCGCGAACCGCGGCATAAATCGGCGATAATAGCCGAGTAAGCCTAGGAAGCTGCGCACCTGCTTCTTGGTCACGGGTCTGGGGAAATTCCTCACACTCTCTATTTTGCTGGCCAAGGGTTTTACAAGACCCCTTCCTACCATATGGCCTAAATATTTGGCCTCCTCCGTAGCAAACAAACATTTCTCCGGGTTGAGCGTAAGGCCAGCCCTTCGTAATGCCCTGAGTAACGCTTCCACTCTGGCAATATGTTGGGCCCAGGTTGCACTATAGATCACCACGTCGTCCATATACGCTAAAGCGTATTCATGGTGTGGCCGTAATACTTGGTCGACGAGGCGCTGACACGTTGCCGCAGCCCCATGTAGACCAAATGGCATTCGCCTGAATTGGAATAATCCAATCGGTGTACTAAACGCCGTTTTGGGTTTTGAATCACTGATCAACGGGATTTGCCAATATCCCTTACTCAAATCCAGGGTGGTCAGATATTTTGCTTGGCCTAAACGATCCAAAAGATCATCTATGCGGGGCATAGGATAGGCGTCAAATTGCGAAATATCGTTAATTCTCCGGAAATCAATACAGAACCGGAGGGTTCCGTCTGGCTTCGGTACTAGCACTATCGGGCTAGACCATGGGCTCCGTGACTCTTCTATTATCCCTGTTGCCAGAATTTCTTTAACCTGCCCGATGACTTCCCTCTTCCTGGTCTCAGGCATTCTATAAGGGCGCTGCCGGACCACCTGTCCTGGTGCTGTAATGATTTCATGAGCGACTAGGTGGGTCTCACCCGGCCTAGTCGTCAATACATCGGAAAGTTTTTCCAACATCTGGAGCAACTCCTTCCGTTGTTGGGGTGATAACTCAGTACCTATTCTGGGAATGGGTTGTTTCTTCCAATCTGCTATCTGAGGGCCGAGGTCTTCCTCGCTCCTTTCCTCACTCAAGGCTGTCAGGTTCCTCACTTCTCTCTCCCCTGTGGAGCCAAATCCACCCTCCCCTCGTTTTGTGGGTGGCAAAGAGGGAACCTCTTCCACTGCGGGGAACCCTACTCGCTCACAAATGAGCTGTGCAATATGGTCGCCGACGCGAACCTTAAAATCCCTATCCCCAAAATTGAATAGCAGTACTTTTATCAAACCCCGATAGTCTGGATCAATGACCCCTGCTCCTACATCCAAGGAGTACTTCACGGCTAACCCTGACCTGGGTGCTATGCGCCCATAACATCCGTCTGGGACCTTCACCTGGATACCGGTGTCCATTAGCGCTTTCCCCCCTTTTAAAATAACAGTGTCCTCCACACTAAAAAGATCATAGCCCGCTGCTGCCCCTGAGGCTCTTTTTGGACCCTTGGCTTGCTCAGTGGTTCTACAGAACTGGAGTATGAACTTGTGTTTTTCATGTGGTATTTCTTTTACTTGGGGTTGAGGCCGGGATCCTGTTCTAGGGATTTTCCCAAACAGAGGGCTGGGGATTCGTGCCGCTAATGCTTTTGCTTTTACTGGCTGACTCTGTGGGGGTTTAAGGTCTAACTCATTCCTGAGACCTCTTTCCATTTCCTGGCAGAAAGGAGCCCAATCTCTCCCCAGGACCACTGCATAGGGCAGTTTTGGAACCACAGCCACTGATATACGTCGGGCTGTCCCAAAACCTTTTATGGTTACCTCGTATAGGGGATAATGGGAAGATGCCCCATGCACACAGCGTATGCGTACCTGGCCCTCTGCTTGACTCGGGGTCGATGACCGATGGTGTTCGATGGTTTCCCACAACTTCCGGGAAACCATGCTTTGATCGGCCCCCGTTTCAAGCAGTGCCAGAGTAACCACTCCCTCTACCTGAATCTGTTGGATGAATCCTTCGGGGACTTGTTTCCCATCAGCTGATACCAGGACTGTACGTGCCTTACAATCCCGCCGGAAGTGACCTGTCCTTCCACAGCTGTAACATTCTCCTTTAACAGGATATGAAACATCATTGTTAGCACAATCATATTTATACACATTAGACATTTTTGCTCTATTAGACTGTCTCACGCTACCAGGATTTACCATACCAGCCACCTTTAAAATCCCAATACCTGAGGTATCAGCCCTTTTTGCCTCATAAAACCTATCGGCTGTATTGGCTGCCTCCTCTGTGCTGTGGCAATCCTGTAGGGTGAGATATGTCCTCAATTCTGGGGACACTGCCTGTAAAAATTGCTCCAATACTATTTCATCCAAAATGGACTCCAGTGACCTTCTCTCTGGGGTAAGCCATTTATATGCCAAACTCTTGAGCCTCTGGTATAGAGCTCTAGGAGTTTCCTTAGGGTTAATCCTTGCTTCCCTAAACATATGTTTATAGTGGCTCGGGGTAAGACCTAACCTGTCTTTCACCGCTTTCTTTATTTCTACATAATCTTTGGCAAGACTAGCTGGCATGGCCTTAAATGCGGATAGAGCCTCCCCTGTAAGTGTCATGGCGAACCTAATCGCCCATTGCTCTATCGGCCATTTAAGGGTCTCCGCTATTCTCTCGAAAGCATCGATATAGTCGTCTACATTATCTTGTTGAGTCAACTGTCCTAAAGAAAAGACATTGCAACTGTCCATTCCTGCTTGCAGAAACATATGGAAACCTGTTCCTCCTGTTGTTTGCGACTTCTTCAAGAGGGCATCCATAGTCTCTAGCAGAGGCCGTTGCTGCTCCTGCAGTATCTCTGCTTGGCGTGTCTGGAGTTGGTGGACAAGCTCCGCCTGCTTATCCCACTGCGTCTGCATCCACATCATCACGTCACGTGGCTCCATGTCTCCTCCGGATTTCTGCTGCACCTGCAAATAAAAGAAAAAGAAAGACCCACCAAGTGCGGTACTTTTCTTTTTAAAACCCTCACTGTGAGCAACAGTACCCCTTTCTCACTGTATCCTACCCTTTCACCCAGGCTACTATTACCTCAGGTTTCAGGTAGATCTTAGCATGTGAGAAAGGTCCTTTTTCCTCCCTGGCCGACCTGCCAGCGAATGTTCCGCTCACCAGTGCTCTCTTGGTACCAGCAGTCTTCCAACTATCTTCTCTTCTTTACTTTGCCTTCCTTTTCTTCTTCAAAAATCACTCCCCCAAAAAAAAAATCCTCAATTCTACGCCATCTGTCATAGGGCTTCTTATCACCAAGCCTAGACCTAGCCCAGAGCCTTGCTTGGCCTTCTGGGATATGTAGTTGAATAAACAGTTGTGGCACCGAGGTAAGGCTTCAAAAGGTTTTATTTCCCCTTCCAAGAGGTTTCTTTTTGGGTGAGTCAAACAAACATAAATATCTCCACTTGGGCAAAAACAAAGGCAAGAACAGGAACAAAAATTGTTTACTTTCGGCTTTTAAACAGGTAAATGAACAAGGGCTCAAATACAGCTCTCTTCAGCAAACAAAAGACTTTTTCTTTGTGGCTTTCAAGCTTTGGCAATTATATACACTTATCTTAAAGATGATACATTATCTGAGACAGAGAGCGTGCAGTCCATGTAATTACCGCTTATATCATCCCCCTGTAGCTCATACTGCATCTCTTCAGGCCCTTCTGTTAAAAGGTCATCTCTGGCAGCATGTGAAACGTTGCTAAACAGTCTCCCCTTGCTCTGCAGGAAGTCTCTTTCCCTCTGGGTAAGAATGTTAGCTAATCTGCTACCGTAGTCTTTAGAGTGGCTTTCTTGGGAGCTCCTTAAATGTGGTGGGAGATAGAGAGAATGCTTAGTTTCACTTTCCCTTCTACTAGGGACATTAGGGTTGGGCTTGAACAGTTTCTGCCTCAAGCTATGCTCCGTTGCTATCGACGCTGGAATAGAATCACGTACAAACTTTTCCTGGCTCCTGCCTTTAAAACCTCGTCCAGATACAGGCTCAGGCTCAGGTAAATAAGCTTTACTGTTTTTCTGCCAGTTGTTTATATAAAAACTTTGCTCTGGCTTCCTCCAGCTAACTTCACCATTAAATGTTTGGTTACCTTTTTGATAGCATGGGCTGGGCTTTGACGCTCTCAGAGTTCTGCTCTCAGCTCCCTTCCAATTAGAATTTCTCCGTTTGTATCTCTGGCTTCCAGCCACACAGCTGCCTGCACCCGTGCTCCAACCGGGTTCTATTTCACTCCTGCTGTGTCCTGCGTCTGTCTTCTCTCTCTCTCATCTTCACTCTCACTCTCCCTTTCACTCCTGCTCCCACGCTCACTCCATATGTTGCTTGTATTCTCAAGCTGGCACCGTCTCTCTTGCACACGTTGGCTCTGTTGCACACACTGACTCTGTCCAACCCCACCGTGGCTCTCTCTGGACTGACTCTCTCCAACCCCACGGTGGCTCCCTCAGTGAGCTTTTCTATGTGCGTGTCAGCTCCACCCACACTCAGCTGGCTTCCATTAGCTCCTAATTCCTTAGGCTTTCTGCTGTTTGGGCGTGTTTCCTTTGCATGTGAGCTACTTTGTTTAGGTTGCCTATGGCAACATCCTACCCTGTGTTCCTCAGAACTGTCATGATCAGTCCTACTGGCTGCATTTTCGCTTGTTTCCATGGGCTCTGCTGTCTCTGCCCTGTGACAACGGACAATCAAGTAGCTATGTTCTATCTGAACAAGCAGGGAGGAACAGGCTCTCTGTCGCTTTGCAACGAAGCTTTGTGACTATGGGCCCTCGCCAGAGAGCATCAGATTCATCTCCTTGCGGTGTATCTGCCAGGCATTCAAAATTCCTGGGCAGACAGACTCAGTCGAGTTCTGCTTCCGCACGAGTGGTCTCTTCATGCAGACCAGGTAGCAAAAATTTTTCAAATTTGGGGAACTCCGGACGTAGACCTCTTTGCAAGTCCGTTGAATGCCAAACTTCCCCGATTCTGTTCCAGAATTCCGGCTCAGGGTTCTCAGGCCAGGGATGCTTTCCTCCTCCATTGGGGTCATGACTTCCTATGTGCCTTTCCACCCCATTTCCCTAATTCCCAAAACCCTATTCAAGCTTCAGAGAGACAGAGGCCATATGATTCTCATAGCTCCACATTGGCCTTGGCAGGTGTGGTACCCTCTGCTCCTACATCTGTCTCAAGCTCCATCTCTGGAGTTAGGATCTGCTCCAGATCTCCTGTCTCAGGAGGACGGGATGTTGTGGCATCCCGATCCCCACTCTCTGCATCTCAGGGCCTGGTTGCTGAGAGCCTAGACCTTCATGGTCTTAACCTGTCTCAACAAATGAAGGATATCCTTTATGCTTCTAGAAAGCCTTCCACAAGACGCTCTGTTGCTTTCAAGTGGAAAAGGCTTTCCATATGGTGTTCGCAGAAGGGTCTTGACCCCCTGGCGATACCTCTGGAGTCATTATTGGAGTATCTCCTTCATTTATCAAATGCAGGGCTTAAGACTAACTCAATACGAATCCATTTAAGTGCTATTTCAGCTTCTTTCAAGCCTTTAAATGGACAACCTATTTCCTCTCATCCTCTCATAGCGAGATTTATGAGGGGCCTCCTTCTAACTAAGCCTCCCATTAGGCCACCACCGGTAGCATGGGACCTAAATCTGGTTCTTGGACAGCTCATGAAGCCGTTTTGTGAACCTCTAGCTACTACCTCCTTGAAGTTCCTTTCCTGGAAGGTTATCTTTCTCATTGCAATCACATCAGCACGTTGCATCAGTGAATTGCAAGCATTAGTGGCTGATCCTCCTTATACGAGGTTCTATCATGATAAGGTAGTCCTTAGGACTCATCCACACTTTATGCCAAAGGTTGTCTCACTTTTTCATTTAAACCAAGCAGTTTACCTACCTGTGTTTTTTCCAAGGCCTCATGCTTCAAATGCAGAAAGGAATCTTCATACTTTGGACTGTAAAAGAGCACTTGCTTTTTACTTACAAAGAACACAGCATCATAGAAAGTCCTCTCAACTCTTTGTTGCTTTTGATCCTTCTCATTTGGGACTTCCAGTCTCCAAGAGAACATTATCCAATTGGATTGCACAGTGCATTACTTTTACCTATCAGAGTAAAAACCTTTCTCTGGAAGGCCATGTCACAGTTCACAGTGTGAGAGCCATGGCAGCCTCAATGGCTCATCTACACTCTGTGTCTATTGACGACATCTGTCGAGCAGCTACTTGGGCCTCGGTTCATACCTTCACAGCCCATTACTGCTTAGACAAGGACTCCCACCGGGATGCCTTGTTTGGTCAGGCTGTTCTACGACACCTGTTCCATACTTAATCAACTCCTACCCACGATTCCCGGTAGGATGCCAGAGATCCATGGGGAGAAGTGGAGCCCTTTCACAAGGGCACACAACTTCTGGGGTCTCTCCCTGGCATCTGTAACTAGGGAGTCCTCATATCTGAAGACTACATTCCTGCTTGTTCCTGGAGATAGTATAGTTACTCACCTGTAACAGGTGATCTCCGGGAACAGCAGGAATTTAGTCTTCACAACCCACCCACCTCCCCTAGGAGTTGTATCTCTCTTTTCTTTTCTTTCCCTCTCTCTCTCTCTTTGTCTCAGCTTTAAAACTCAACTGGAGGGACTTCCGGTTTGGTAATGAGCTGACCGGCTGTGTGCTGCTCGGCTCTGGATCCTATACCCCATTAACCACCTTAATTTTGTAACCCATTGAGGTTGAATGCCTTCTATCCCCTCGAAAGGCAACAAGGAGAGTGGGCAACGATCCCTGGTACCTTCTCTGACCGACGGGGTGCCTCAGATGGTGGCGAAAACCTCCCGAAAGCCACGCGCTCCAGACCCTAAAATGGCGGAAGGGGCGCCTCGGAGCCCGGGATCGGAAGGGGATCCGGGCATGGTCGATGAGATGAGCGCGGCGGTGGTGAAGGCCCTGGACGGTCGGTTCCGCGACTTGGGTGCTCAAATACAGTCGGTGGCTCAAAGTATCACGGACTTCACCGATCGCATGGAGCAGGCAGAGACCCGGATCTCTGGCCTGGAGGATGAGCAGCATACTCTTGAGGCTCGCGTGCAAGCATTGGAAGCGACGGTGAAGCTGCAAGGCGAGAAGCTGGACGACTTGGAAAACCGGGGCCATAGAAAGAACCTTCGGTTCATTGGGGTCCCTGAAAACATTGCTGACAATGCCCTCCCAGCGTACCTGCAAGCGTGGATGGCCAAGATCTTGCCTGAAGCTGGGGCGCCAAATATTGCCCTGGAGAGGGTTCACCGGCTGGGCCCTCGGAGGGAGCAGGCCAGGCGGCCACGGGCAGTCATCGCTCGATTTCTGGACTACCGCCAAAAGGAGCTGGTTTTGAGAGCGGCACGGGGCCATCGGCGGAGCTCCGGAGACGCTGACTCACTGTTGGTTTTCCAGGACTACTCTGCACTGGTCAGCCAGCAACGCAAAGCTTTCTCGCCTGTTTGCGCGCAGCTGGCGGGCCGGGGCCTGCGTTTCTCTCTTTTGTACCCCGCCCGGCTGCGGGTGGAACACCAAGGACAGGCATATCTCTGGGGCACTCCCGAAGCGGCTGAGGCCTTTCTCGCCCGTCTTGCGGAGACGTCAGGGGCAGACCCATGAGGCGGGATGTCTCCTGAGGAGTGGGAAGCGGCGGTTGAGGACACGCTATGCCCTTTGGAGGTCTTGTACACGAAGGCTGTTGGGACCGGGACATTCATCTTAGGACTAGCCCTGACGAGATGCACATCCGAGCCATGCCCCGGCACCCTAGTTGTTCACTCTTTAGCGAAACCGATTGAGTGCTGGTGCCGGGGGCTTCAACTTCAACTTCAATTTCAATTTCTATTTCATTTTCAATTTTGTATTCCTTTCGTTGTTTTCTTTCGGTATTTTACTGTGTATCTTCCTCCCACCGGTACTTTGGTCTCTCATCTTATTTTTACTTTCTTTTTAATCTTATATTTTTGATCTTCTTTTTCACTCTTTATTTTTATTTTCTTTATTTTCCCTACCCTCTTTTATTCTAATTTATTTATTTATATTTTTTGCTCATGTTTATTGCAGCCGGCTTGCTTACTGTCTAATTAATGTTCCACTTTATTGGTACTACGGTTTGAACTTCTCTGTACCCATGTATATTGGCTATAAGCTGCTTGTGACTTATTTTATGCTTCTCGATGCTGGGTGCGACTCCTGATATGGTTGCCGGGTATGTACCTGGGGGGTTGGAGGGGTGGGGTGAAACGCAAGTCTCTTTGCTTGGTTTCTCACTTTCCGGGGCGCTTTTTCTATTTCTTTTTGTATGCCCTGGGTGTTGGGATACTGTATACTGACTTTCTGTGATTTCCCTTGACCTCTTCCTGCACCTTTCATGATGGGCGTTGGGTCTGGGGGGCCTCGGTTCTTGGATTCCCTTACCCCCACCATTATGCATTACTTAACGGGTATGGAGCTTGGGGGGCGGGGGTCCTCTGCTCTTTTGCCTCGCGCATCTGGGACGGATTGGGGGGAGCGAGCCTCCGGGGTGTCAGTTTTGGGCCCTCTTTGGCTCTTCTCTTATTGTTGGGAACTTCCGGGGGCCTCCTTCTGCTTTTGTCTCCCCCCTCCCCCCCCTCCGAGCTTAACTGGAGGAAGAGTCCGGGGCATAGCCTAGAGCGGGGTAACCGCAGTGTGTTTATTTTTTTGCTTTGCCACTATCCGTCTCCGGAGTCGGTTGCCCGGGGGGAAATGGGGGGGGGGGATTGGACTGAGTGGACGGTAGGATGTTTTGGGTATTTTTGGGCCTTTGGATGGGAGGGAGGGCACTTTTGTAATCGTCAAGGGGTTAGTGATGGGTACGTTTGTTGGAGGTGCTGAATGAGTTGGGGTGGTTTTTGGGGGGTATGGGTCCGTTGCCAAGAGGAGGTGTCCGACCAGGGTCAGACTGGCCGGGCGTGGTTGGGGAGGATGGTTGGGAGGAGTAGAGGGGGGTTGGGGTAGGTGGGGGGACTTTAAGGGGGAGTACGATCTGACTGATAGGCTGGAGGTGGGTGGGTTGGGGTTGGGGGGGCTGCTGGGGGATGTAGTGTAGTTTTTAGAGTAGTAAGGGGATGTTTGCTGCGGGGGGAGGGGGGAGGACTGCGTCGGGACATGCGAGTGTTACTAAGAATGGATGTACGAGTGCTACTGTGGAAGCGTCTGGGGCGTGCTGCGGCTGTGACCGCGGTTGGCTGAGGTGGTCTGGATGGCATATCAATGAGGGGGGGCGGATCCTGGGCTGGGGGGATTCTCGCCACTGTCAGAGGTTGCGGATTTCCATCGGGAGCTATCTCTTTGAGTTGTATGATGGCTAATGGTTTGAAGATTGCCTCCTGGAATGTCTGTGGTATAGGCTCCCCAATAAAGAGATATAAATTAGTGCAACAACTTAAGAGAAGGAAGATCAGAGTCGCCTTGTTGCAGGAGACCCATCAGACCGTAGCCGAACATGTGAAATTAGGCTCCCGCTACCGGGCTCGGGTGTATGGCGCCCCAGCTGTCGGGAAGAAGCGGGGCGTGGTTATTTTAATCGCCCAGTCGGTGGGGTGGGTTGAGGAGTCGGTTGACATTGACCCGGCTGGCCGGTACGTTTTGGTACGGGGATTGCTTGAGGGCATCAAGGTTGTTTTGGGTTCTGTATATGCTCCCAATGTGTACGAACCTGGCTTTTATCATACTTTGGAACGGTTGGTGACGGAGGCTGCTGGTTACCAGGTTTTATTGGGCGGGGACTTTAACACAGTCCTTACTGATAGTGCGGACAGGTCTCGGCAAACTGAGGGTAGGGATCGTAGAAGTCAGCGGCGCTTGCTGGGGGTCTGCGAAGCTCACCACCTCATAGACATTTGGAGAGTGTTACACCCTGGGGAAAGGGCATATACTCACTTGTCTCGAGCCCATAACACTTGGTCCCGCATTGATTATTTTCTGATTTCGGAGTCTTTGTTCAACCAAGTGGTGGATGCGGAGGTTGGCCCTGTCCTTATTTCTGATCACGCAATGGTTCTACTGGAACTCCGTAGCCGCGTTCCTCTCGGGCACCGATTTTGGCGCTACTCTTTGGAGCTTAGTGGGGATGCCACATTTGTGGGATATCTTAATTTATTTTATTTATTTATTTATTTATTTATTTATTTATCTATTTCTTCTATACCGCCCCTTCCAGAGATCAGGGGCGGTTTACATGGAACAATTGTATACATTCGTATAACATTACATAGAACAAGAACTTTTTAACTTTTTTAAGGATCGGTGGAAGGTCTATGAAGAAATCAATGATACCCCAGAGACCTCTCCGGCCCTCCTCTGGGAGGCCGGTAAGGCGGTCATGAGAGGGGAGATTATTAGCTATTATAGCTCCTTGCGGAAGCGTCGCAATCATCGCATACTTTTGTTGGAGTGAGAGCTAGGCCAAGCGCAGAGGCGGTTGGCGGCGGACAGAACTGCTGCCCATGGTCTCCACCTGCGAGAGATCAAGCGGGAGCTGGAGATGCTCCTCCACCAAAGGGCCCAAAAATCCATGCTGTACTACCGCTATCAGCTCTACCAGCATGGAAATCGGGCAGGTAGGTTACTTTCCGCTTTGGTGCGGCCGGCGGGAGGGGCTCGACACATAGGGGCGATTCGCCACCCGGATGGGTCTATTTGCAAAGATACCGCGGAGATCCAAAGGGTCTTTTCCGAATACTACAGGCAGCTTTATGCCCGGGACGACGGGGGTGCGGAAGCTGGACGGACTTTTCTGGCGGGCTGTACTTTACCAAAGTTGACCGCGGACCAGGCGCAGGCTTTGAATAGGCCTATCTCTCTGAATGAAGTCTTAGATGGAATTAAGAAATTGAAACATGGCCGTGCCCCCGGTTTGGACGGCTTGAGGGGGGAGTTCTACAAGTCCCTGGGGGAGGTTGTGGCGGCCCCACTCGCGGGTTATTTTGAGGATTTGGTAGCTCGGGGCGCTTTTCCCTATGAAGCAAATAAGGCATTGGTAACGGTTCTACCAAAGCCGGGGCGGGACCCGCTGATACCGGGCTCCTATAGACCTATCTCTCTCCTCAATGTGGACATCAAGATCTTGGCTAAGATTATGGCAGACAGGTTAGCGCCCATCTTGCCGGCCTTGATTCATAAGGATCAGGTGGGCTTCGTGCGGGGCCGCCACGCGGCTTACAGCTTGCAGCGTCTCCTTCTTTCCATGTGTGTGGGGCGGGAGGCTAAGTTGCGGTCTATGCTCATTAGTTTCGATGCTGAGAAAGCATTTGACCGGGTCAACTGGGACTTCATGTACCAAGTGTTGGATACTATGGGGTTTGCGGGTTTCTATGTCAAAGTGGTGCGGCTCCTCTACGCGAACCCGATAGGAGCTATATTGGTTAATGGCACCATGTCTACTGAGTTTTCCCATCCAGAAAGGGACTAGACAGGGTTGTCCCTTGTCCCCCCTCTTATTTATCCTAACCTTGGAACCTTTATTGCAGCAGCTTCGGGCTCACCCTCGTGTCCAGGGGGTCCATGTAGGGGGTTTTAAGTTTCGCGTTGCAGCCTTCGCGGACGATCTTCTTGTACACCTGGCGGATCCTCCGACGGGCCTTCCACACCTTTTACAGCTTTTTGACGAGTATGGGATGCCCTCTGGGTTTTGCCTGAATTTGGATAAATCGGTGGCGATGCCTTTAGGCCCGGCTGTCTTGAATGACTGGAAGGGGGATTTCCCTTTAAAATGGGAGACTGGCCACTTTAAGTATCTGGGGGTGTTGATCCCGGCCATCTTAGACGATTTATACCGACTGAACGTTGACAAACTGCTGGCCGTAATAGCCGCTAGTGTTGGCAAGTGGCAGGATCTCCCATTATCTCTTGGTGGTCGCATCGCCCTTTATAAGATGACCCTGTTCCCTAAGATCTTGTACCTCTTGCAGACATTGCCGCTGCTGCTGAAGCGGTCGGACCGGACGAAGCTAGAGGGATTGGTGAACCGTTTGCTGTGGCGGGGCCGGCGACCTAGGGTGCGGGCGGAGGTTCTGTGCCAGCCTTGGTCTTTGGGAGGAATGGGGCTACCCGATTTACGTAAGTATAATGTGGCCTGCCTGTTGCGGTATGCCCGTGACTGGCTGTGGGATCTAGAGGAGTACACCCCCCTGGGGATGCTACAGGCAGCGGTGCGGCCTTATCACCCGCGCTATCTCCTACATGCGCGGGAGTCCGTGGGACTGGCTCGCGCGCTCCGTGTTTTCATTGTAGACCCGGTTCGTGCGGGGTGGCGCTCTTTTTGTAGCAGCCGAAAGCTTCTGGACTCTCACTCACCTTATCTCCCCATTAAGGGGAATGGTGACTTCTTGCCTGGGTTGGAGGGCGGCTCGTTCACGCGATGGGCGCGGCTGGGGATCGTTAATTTGGAGCATGTGCTTTCCTCTGAAGGGTCTTTGATGACGTTCCCTGAGATCTGCCAACACTATTCCCTTGAGCGACGCGACGCGTTTTTGTACGCGCAGCTTCGGAGCTATGTTCGCACTATACCAGCGGCAGCACTTGGGGGGGAGGTAAGTTCTCAGATTGAGGTGTCTCTCTTGGGTGGGGAGCAGGGAGCGCGGGTGGGCTGGTTACAGAAATTACTCTGGGAACTGGTCTCGCCGCTAGCTTTGGACGAGTTGGCGGGGGCCTGGACTCAGGAGTTGGAGGCGCCGGTGACGACTGCCGACTTGCTGGAGGGTCTGTCTGCTATCCCCAAGATTTTTGTGATGGTGCCCTTTCGAGATATGCAGTACCAGCTCCTGCGCAGGCTTTACTTCGCCCCACTACGGGCGTGGAGGGCGGGAATTGCTGGGACCCATAACTGCCCCCGCTGTGGTGCAGGGAGGGCGACCTTGGGGCATATGATGTGGTCCTGTACCCACGTTCAAGTTTTCTGGCAGAAAGTGCAGACCTATATCATGGGTTGTGTGGGCAGCCAGGTTTCCTTTACGGCTCTGAATTTAGTTCTGGATGTGTGGGAGAGTGAATGGGAAGAACTGTTAGGGCGAGTGGTCTTGTCTTGGGTGCGATTGGGGTTGGTGGTAGCGCGGATGACCATTATGTTCCGATGGATGGATGCTCGGGGACCGACGTACGGACTATGGAGGAGGCGCTTGCATGAGGTGTTGCTAATGGAGCGGCTTCGAGCTCGAGACCATCCGGCTCGATGGCAGAGGTTCTTGATGGCGTGGGGGCCCCACTTGCATTCTTTACCTTGTCACACTCGTAGTCGGATCGTGGGTGGCCTGTGACTGCCCCCTTTGGGGTGGATAGCCGGACCTTGGGGCGGGAGTGCTCGTTTCCCTGTATGTCCCTTTCCCTTCTCACTGCTGGTTTTCAGTCCTGGGGGGGGGGGGGGAGGATATAGGGGGGGGTGGTAAGGGGGGGGTTTCCTTCTTCTTTTCTTTTCTTCTTTTTTTTTTTTTCTTCTTCACTTTAGGGTGGGTTGTAGTGGGGGGGGGGTACGTTTCTGTTTCTGTTCTGTTTTGCCTCCCTCTCCTTGTTATTTTGGAGCTCTGGGTGGGGCTTGGGAGAAGAGTATACCCCGAGCCTACCCGAGCGGGGGTGTTGAGGTTTTTGATTGGTGGGTGCGTGGGGGGTTGGGGGCGGGGGGGTGCTCGGTCGCTTCTGGCAGGGGGCGGCGGAGGGTCCCTCCTGTGCCTGGGGTCTCACGGGCTTATCTTTGCACTCGAGGGGGGGGGAGGAGGGGGATGACCCTGACAGTTGTACTTCCTTTCGTTCTCTTTCTTCTCTTCTTTTCTTCCTTTTGGGGGGGGGGGTTGGGGGGCCTGGGGGGAAAAGGGGGGGGGTACCCAATTGTTTGTTAATGCTGTTATGTGCACTTTGGGGCTGGCAATCCCTGATTGCTTAGGGGGGATTGTAAAATGTAAAAATGACGTTTGACTTGGTTTCGTATTTGTCCTCTCACCCTGTGCTTGGTTCTTGCTTTATGTTGGTATTGTTGTTGTTTTCTAATAAACAAATTTGACCTAAAACTCAACTGGAGAGAGGCATTTGGGAAAGGCGGGAAGGCAGCACGCAGGCCCTGTGGGATGCTCCCAAAAGCTTTCTAATTGGACGCTGGGGAGCGTTTCCGCGCAGGGTCCGTCGGTACCGACGATACCCATATGTGAAGACTAAATTCCTGCTGTTCCCGGAGATTACCTGTTACAGGTGAGTAACTATGCTTTGTCTGAATGGTCGACTTTGCTATTTGCGCTATTCTATTTTTCCTTCCAATCTCCAAAATTCTGGCAGCCTCTTTTGTGCTGAATTACCAAGGTTTTCTGAGAAGATATTGTTAATCATTACACATACTGATTATGTTGATGAAGATAATATGAAACTCCAGAGAACCCTCGAATCTCAACATAGAAATAATAAGCTAAAGAAATTAATGCATAGAACATCATCACAGTCTGTTCGTCAGAGACTGAGGACCTTTCCATCATTTACAGAAATGTCACCTGAAACAGGGGATGGTTAGGGATAGGGTTGCTTACTTAGAACCAATATAATATGTGTTTACTGAAGATTTGACCTTCAGAAGTGATTTCTTATTCAGGCTATTAATTCTGTGACTCTTTCATGGATTCAGTTTTTTAACATTATTGCCCCTTTAGGGTTATGGGCTTAGGCTGCCACATTTTGCACATGGTAGATCCAATTTCCAAATTTCC
Source organism: Ichthyophis bannanicus (assembly GCA_033557465.1). Taxonomy (NCBI): domain Eukaryota; kingdom Metazoa; phylum Chordata; class Amphibia; order Gymnophiona; family Ichthyophiidae; genus Ichthyophis; species Ichthyophis bannanicus. The sequence continues at coordinate 650,958,212 of CM066032.1, forward strand.
ATTGTTCGTTATCACCAAGAAATGTCTCTACTTTCTGGCTGATAATCAGTATTTCTAGTACAGAGCGCTCCATTTCATTCTGATGGTTTCATCATCAGTTGACATCAAGTAGTCCAATCATCTCTTCTCAGTTTGGTGTTTAAAACATATGGTCAATTATTAACAACTCTTCATTAATTTTTGTCTTGATTTCAAAACAGAAATTGGAGACTTGAATACCCGAGGGTGACACGTTATCTTTGTCCCAGTGTTTCCTCAAGCATATGCCTATATAGGCATCTCTAGACTTTTAAGGTGTTGTAGGGGGGAGACTGAAGTGTTATACACAGATATTTAAGTTGATTTCTAAGGAATGTATGACTTCCACTGGTATAGAAAGCCTACCTGTACAACCCTGACACCCCTTTTTTTACCACTTTTGGTGGTATGTAGAGCACCTTCGGTAATTCCATCATTCAATTTGTTGTTACAATCCCTGTCAGATCTAGTCCTGTTCTGTTTTAGCTTGGTCATTCTAGGTGATTTCAACATAATGCCAAGGCTGTTGTGGGAGGAGTGCAGGAAGAGTCCTTAGAGAGATTGGGAGAGTTAGCTTTAACCAGAGAGTTCAGAATGCTATTCATCAGCGTGGTCATGTACTTGATTTAGTTTTTTATTTGAGCAGTATTAAGATCCCACCTGAGAGATTAGTGATCCTCCATTTTTTCTTGGGTTGACCAAGTTTTGCTTAAATTTTCTCCAGACAGTGGCTATATGAAATAGTCATTTATGAAATGATTTTTTTTCAGTAGATACATTTTCATTGTACATGCACAGGCTGTATTTCAGTCACCTGTGATTTCCCCTTTCCAAGATCCAGAGACACCAATATCCACCAAGGCTGATGGGCGGATTGCTTCCTTCTGGAGGGTTTTTGATCAGCCCCTTGAAGAATGGCCTTTTATGGTCTCAGGGAGCACTGAACTTTTTAGCTCAGTATTTGGTCTGTGGGGTGACTTGGGGTTCTGTTCTGTCCCCAGCACTATTTAGTACTATTCAGATTACCTGATCCTAAGACTGCTAGGAATCCTCTAACTAACTGTTTTAGCTCAGTGGAAAAATGGCTTCTAAACCAGAATCTTCAAATACAACACAAAAAGACTGAAGTACTGTTCATCTCCAGAAACCCCAACTTTTCCCCTCCTGCCTGCCTAAAAATTGGAGAAGTCGAACTGCAAACCAAACCTTCAATCCGCTACCTGGGTGTTACATTGGATCACAGACTGGATATGAAGACACACGTGAGCAACATGGTAAAAACATACCATAAGATCAAGACACTCAAACATCTTCGCCCCCTCCTGCAACCAGATGATTTCAGAACAATCTTCCAGGCACTAACCATCCCACACCTCGACTACGTCAACGCTATCCTGCAAGGACTCCCACAAGCCACCCTGAGCCCACTCCAGCTCGCCATGAACGCTGCAGCCAGAGTTCTACATGGCGCCTCCAGGAGAGACCATATAACACCCATCCTCAAAAGTCTCCACTGGCTCCCAATCCACAGCAGAATCACCTTCAAGACCCTACTACTAACATTCAAGACCATCAACGGACTCGCCCCAGCCTCTCTCGCGGACCTCACTCACATTACACCCCTAAATAGAGCCAGACGATCTACTGCTATAAACACTTTGGTAATCCCCAAAGCAATGACCCACAGTGCTCAGACAACCATAAACAGGGCCTTCAGTCTCTGCGCTCCCAGATGCTGGAACGCCCTTCCACCCGATATCCGAGGAATCCCGGACCTAACTAAATTCAGGAGAGAATTGAAACACTATCTCTTCCTCAAATGCTACCCAGAGGAACATCTACCAACCCCACCTCCCGTAACATAGCCCGACTGCACGCATCCCCTCCGCACGTATTTGTATATAAGTGTGAATATCATTCTGTTATTACGAATGTAAATACTGATACCGTTCTTACAAATGTAAATAGTTATTACTGTTATCCAAGTTGAGCTACCTGTTATATGTAATACGGTGTTAACCCACACCGTACAATACCTCTTGTTCTTTGTGAACCGTGCTGATGTCGAAGAGCGCGGTATATAAGCGATTTAAATAAATAAATAAAATAAATAAAGGAGTAGAGAATAAAACCAAAGATATTATAATGCCTCTTTCGTTCCATGGTGCGAATGCACCTGGAATATTGTATGCAATTCTGGTCACCATATCTTAAAAAGGATATAGCAGAATTGGAAAAGGTACAGAGAAGAGCGACCAAAATGGTAAAGGAGATGGAAGGATACCCCTATGAGGGAAGCTTAAAAGGTTAGAGCTCTTCAACTTGGAAAAGAGACGAGAGAGGGGAGATATGATGGAGGTCTGTAAATTAATGAATGAAGTGGAAAGGGTAAACGTAGATCTCTTGTTTACTCCTTCAAAAAGTAGAAAGACTAGGGGACACGCAATGAAGCTACAGTTTTTATTTTTATTTATTTGACATTTCTTATATACCACCTTTCATGATATCAAGGCAGTTTACATTGAACAAACTGAAATTACATTGAACAGGGCATTATAACTTGGAGATAACTATTTTACAGGGAACATGTAGCCCATTTAAGACTAACAAAAGAAAATATTTTTTCTCTGAATGAATAAACTCTAGAATTCGTTAACGGAGGATGTAGTAAAAGCTGTTAGTGTAGCTGGTTTTTAAAAAGGTTTGGACAAGTTCCTGGAGGGAAGGTCTATAACCAATTATTAAAGAGGACCAGGGCAATCCACTGCTTACCCCGAGATAAGCATTGTGGAATCTGTGTACCTTTTTGGGAACCTGCTAGGTACTTGTGATCTGGATTGGCCACTGTTGGAAACAGGATGCTGAGCTTGTTGGACCTTAGTCTGACCCAGTGTGACATTTCTTTTGTTCTTGCTAGAGGGAATGAAGTAGATACCACACCATTCACAGAAGACGAGGTGTTAGAACAACTTGCTAAACTGAAAGTGGACAAAGCCATGGGACCGGATGGGATACATCCTAGGATACTGAAAGAGCTCAGAGAGGTTCTTGCAGGACCGTTAAAGGATGTCTTCAACAGATCCTGGGAATCAGGAGAGGTTCCTCAGGACTGGAGAATGGCTGATGTTGTACCTCTACACAAAAGTGGTGACAGGGAAGAAGTGTCAAACTACAGGCCCGTGAGCCTTACCTCGGTGGCGGGAAAAGTAATGGAGGCGCTCCTGAAACAGCGAATAGTGAACTTTCTCAAAACCAACAGGGTGCAAGCTCCGAGGCAACATGGTTTTACCGAAGGACGATCTTGCCAAACAAATCTGATTGAGTTCTTTGACTGGGTGACCAAGGAACTAGATCAGGGGCATGCGATGGATGTCATCTACCTGGATTTCAGCAAAGCCTTTGATACTGTTCCTCATAGGAGGCTTGTCAACAAACTCAGTAGCTTGGAGGTGGGTCCCAAGATGGTAAACTGGAATAGAAATTGGTTGACTGACAGACGACAGAAGGTGATTGTACATGGAGCTCACTCGGATGAGAGGAAGGTAATTAGCGGGGTGCCCCAGGGTTCGGTCCTGGGTCTGGCACTTTTCAATGTATTTGTGAGTGATATTGCTGAAGGACTGAATGGAAAAGTCTGTCTTTTTGCAGACGACACAAAAATTTGCAACAGAGTGGACTCCCCTGAGGGAGTGGTTAACATGAGGAAAGATCTACAAAAGCTGGAAGACTGGTCTAATGCTTGGCAACTATGATTTAATGTGAAAAAGTGCAGTGTCATGCACTTGGGTAGCAGAAATCCAAGGGAAATGTACACGATAGGGGGCGAGAGGTTGGTATGCACGGTTCAGGAGAAAGACCTTGGTGTGATTATCTCTGATGATCTCAAGGTGGCAAAACAGTGCGACAAGGCGGTGGCAAAAGCCAGGAGGATGTTGGGCTGCATACAGAGGGGGATTACCAGCAGAAAGGAAGAGGTACTTATGCCACTGTATAAGTCACTGGTGAGGCCTCACTTGGAATACTGTGTTCAGTTTTGGAGACCATATCTTGCAAAAGATGTAAAAAGACTGGAAACTGTTCAGAGGAAAACGACCAAAATGATTTGGAGCCTGCGTCAGAAGCATTATGAGAAGAGACTTGAAGACCTAAATATGTACACTTTGGAGGAGAGGAGGGACAGGGGAGATATGATTCAGACCTTTAAATACTTAAAGAGAAATGATGAACAAACAAACCTCTTCCAAAGACGGGGAAGCTGTAAAACTAGAGGGCATAACATGAAGCTGCAAGGTGGTAAATTGAAGGGCAATATCAGGAAATATTTTTCACTGAAAGGGTGGTGGATGCTTGGAATACCCTCCCGAAGGAAGTGGTGGGGGCAAACACGGTGACGGAATTCAAAACAGCATGGGACAAACACAGTGGATCCCTTTACAGCAATAGGATAAAAACAAAATAAACGGTACCATCTAACTTCTGAACCATATAACGTCTCAACAAATAGGGGTGTCCTACATGGAGTGGTGGGTTTACCCCTAAACAAAGACATGGGGAGGGGTGGCCTGCACAGTGACAGGTGCACCTATTCTTGCCATCTTGCTGGGCAGACTAGATGGACCATGCTGGTCTTTATCTGCCATCATTTACTATGTTACTATGTTACTATGTAGGTCATACAGCAACATGGGATTAATGGCAACATATTCGCAGATGACATACAGTTAGTTATATGTAGAGGTTGACTCAGACCAGTCCCACCAGTGAAATTGCTTAATAGTTGTTCGAGTGCAATGAACCAGTGGTTAAACCTGCACAAATGAAGCTTAATCTGCTAAATATGAGCTGCTATGGGTCTCTTAAAATCAGTCCCTCTAACTTGTAGACCTTCTATTGGTGAGTCCGAATTCATAGAGCAGCACACACTCCAGAATCTGGAAGTTCTTCTGGACTCCTCATTTTTCTGAAAGTGCAGGATGCTTTAGGAAACTGTATGGAATTGGATGGTTGTGCGCCCTGATGGATTGGGATTTCCTAGTAACATTATTGCATGACATTGTTACATCCATGTTACAGCAACAGTTCCACAGAAAGCTCTGCAAAGACTAGTTACTTCAAAACATGACCATAGCAAGATAAAAATACACCCTGTGCGACTTATGAACCTGGCTCCTCCACCCTCACCCAGCTGCGTACAGGAACTTTCTCTTGTCATTCTTCCTGGAAGCTCACTGATGGCATCAGCGCCCCTTTCATACTTGTGCCCTCTGTGGCCGCACTGCTCACACTGCCCTCGGTACAGCCCTAATTCAAAATACAGTGACTTGGTTGGTGCTAGGCAAGAAGAGTTCAGTGACCATCTCTACTTTCTGGTTTTGGTATTTAAATCCTAGCATGGGTTGAGACTGAAGTATCTCTCAAACCTATTATGCATTTATGATGCAATCAGAAACTTGAGAACAACCCAACAGGGTTTACTGATTAACCTTGCAGTGTTCGCTGCAAAGTTGGTTTGCGCTAGATTGAAGATTTTCTTTATGGAATAATTTCCATGATTTAATGCAGTCAGCAAAGTTACCAATGCTTCCATAAGCTAGTTAATGGCTATTTTTCTTGCTTTTGGTTAATACCAGTAAAAATACTTTAATATATGTTATTTGGTTTTACTTTGTTATCATATATTGTTTGTTCTTTTTCCGTACTGGGTCTCTGTTGAGAAGGGTAAATAAATCAAGTTCGAATGGATGAATAAATAAATTTACATGCAAACTTGCTGAAAACATGCTGTCTATAGCCAGAGAGTGGAGATTAAACTATGAAGTTTTCTTTTCAGCAAACCATTTTGTGTCAGCAGAAAGGTTCCCAGTTCTTTCAGCAAATTTAAATAGTTGTGGGCAATGGCTATAGGTGCACATTCTCATTGATATGTTTTATTCCTGGTTTGTATGAGAAAGATGGTAGAATGGATAAAAGACAATAAATCCAAAGTTGTCATGATAATGTCTTACTGGTCAAGAAAGTCATGGTTTCTGGATCTCATGTCAGTGGAGCCTGTTAGACTTCCTCTCAAATGTACGAGTTGTCCTTAATCCAAACCAGAATCATTTTTTTTGTCATCTTAGAAGTTGAGAGTAGATTAATGGTTAGAGCAATGGCTTGGTAACCAAGAGACCAAGATTAATTTCCCACTGGCACTCCTTGTGGTTTTGGATGAGTCACTTAACCCTCCATTGCCTCAGAAGAAAGGCCTGGTAATCTATGTCCGTTCGCGCTGCCAAGAAAACTCAAGATCTGCTGTGTCATCAGGAGTCAGCATTGACTCGAAAGCACACATTACATTTTTCAGAAGTTAAGAGGTTTTCCATAAAGAAAGAGGGCTATTTATACCAAATATTGAAGCATTTATTAAAATAAAAAAGTTTTAATATATAAAGCTTGCTAGTGCGTTGGAGATACTTTAATGTTTAGTATTCGGAGATAAACATTTCTGCCAGCAAAGCCTCTTTGAAATATATTTTGAAATTAGTTAGATTGCTTTGATGGAGACCCAAAAGCTGCTACATGAAGGTGCAAGCAGCAGCACAGTCTGCAATGTAAGGTCAGGGGCGGTTCTATAATGAGGCGAAGTGAGGCAGCTGCCTCAAGCGGCAAAGTTTTGAGGGCGGCAAATACTCCCAAAACAGCCGCCTCACTTCGCCTTCAAGTTAAAAAAAAAAGCGCATAAGTTGCTGCAGCTGCTGAGTCCGCTTCTCGGCAGTGGCAAACTCATCGCCTCCCTTCTTCTGCAGCCATGGCTCCCTGCCTCTTAGGGAACTGCGGCTGTGCCAGTGAAGCCATTGCGGAGCCTTCCCGTCTCTCGATGGGCTCAGTGCAGCATTGTCCCACCTCCAAAGGAAGTGGTAAACAACTTCCTTTGGGGGCGGGACAATGCTGCACGGAGCCCGTCAAGAGACAAGAAGGCTCCAAAATGGCTTCACCGGCACAGCCGCGGTTCCCTAAGAGACAGGGAACTGCGGCTACAGAAGAAGGAGGCACAGGACGGTAGCAAGCAGACATGGGGAGAGGGGAGGAGGGGACAGGGAATCTGCAACGGGGCTGACTTGGGGGAGGCTGACGATGGATGGAGGGAGGGAGGGAGGCAAGGAGGGAGGGGGACTGACGATAGATGGATGGATAGAGGGAGAGAGGGAGGGCTGACATGGATGGAGGGAGGGAGGCTGACGTGGATGTATGGAGGGAGGGAGGGAGGGGGGCTGACATGGATGGATGGAGGGAGGGAGGGAGGGGGCTGACATGGGGGAGGGAGGGGGCTGGAAGGGAACTGACAAGGGTTCCCTCTCATCCAGCAGGAACAGCCGGCATCTAACCGATCAGGCTAATTTCTGTGGCGGCGGCACTCCGATTGTTTTAATTTTAGATTTTGCTATCTCTGCCCTGCCTCTGCCTTCCTGCCGCTTTTTCTTTTTTTTTTTGCTGCAAGCATTCTTGAGGAAAAAAATGCAGCGGGAAGGCAGAGGCAGGGCAGAGTGGGCAAAATCTAAAATTAAAACAGCCAGAATGCCCCCGCCATCACCGGATGATAGGTGCAGGTTGAGGGAGTGGTAACAGGAGTAGGACAAGGAGAGACAAAGGTGAGAGATGGGGGACAAAGGGGGAGACAGGGGACAAGCACTAGACAAAGGGGAGAGACGGGGGCAAATGCTGGACAAAGGGAAGAGACTGGGGGACATACTGGACAGACAGGGGATAAATGCTGGACAGAGGGGAGAGAGTGCACGTTAAGATTATAATGGGCTGATGGGGGCTAGCACTGGTAATGGGCAGATCGGGGGGCTATGACTGGTAATGGGTTGATTAGGGAAGGCTAGGACTGGGAATGGACTGATCAAGGAGGGGGTGGGGTTGGTAATAGGCTGATTAGGGGGGCTAGCACTGGTAATGGGCTGAGGGGGGACTAGCTATGGAAATGAGCTGATTAGGGAAGGCTAGGACTGGTAAAGGGCTGATGGGTGGGTAGGACTGGTAATGGACTGATGGGGGACTAGCATTGGAAATGAGCTGATCAGGGAGGTTAGGACTGGAAATGGGCTGATTAGAGGAGGCTAGGACTGGTAATGGACTGATGGGGAGTAGGACTAGTAGTGGGCTGATTAGGGGAGGCTAGCACTGGAAGTGAGCTGATTGGGGGGGCTTCAACTGGAAATGGGCTGATGGTGGGTAGGGGAGGATAGAGCTTCTGGCCTTGGAAGAAAACTGGGGGCTAGGGCTACACATGGGATGATGCGAGGGGATGGGGGAATAGGACTGGAAGGGAGTGGATGCTGAGAGGGGCTGCCATGGTATTTGGACTAAAAGGAGCTGGACAGTGGAGAAGGAGGTGGACTGGAAGGGAATGGACACCAGTGGCAGTCATGGGAATGCAAGTTGACGTTGGAAGGTACCAAGAGGGAGGACTGGAAAGGGGCTGATACTGGGAAGGGTTACAGGGACTGGAAATAGGCTGATGGAAAGAAGTGAAGAAAACAAAAGAAGAGATAAGAAATGGCAGATGGACCATAGACCACAGAAAGTGAGCTAAGAGAAGACAGGAAAGCAGAAACCTGCGTGTGTAGCGCTATAAAAATGCTTAATAGTAGTAGTGGTAGTAGATCGGGACCAGCATGATCAGAGAATAAAATGGTCAGACAACAAAGGTAGAAAAATAATTTTATTTTATTTTAGTGATTGGACTTTGTGCTATCTTTATATTTTACACAGTATTGGGGAACTGCATCTCTTATTTATCTAATGTTGCACTGCATGTGGACTCTGGCTTCTTGGGGTTTCAGTTTAAATTTTGTCTACATATTTTTATTTTTACTTTAGATTATTGTTACTTATTCTGTACTTGGTGAGGGTCGATGTTGTGAGTGTGTGACTGAGGCCAGGTGTTCTGATAACATGGAGTTTGTACATAAAGATCTATACTGTACTGTAGTAATTTGACCTCTTCAGCTTTTTAGATAGGTGTATGGATGTTCCAGGGCCCACTGTAGTATTTACAGTGATGCTTTTTTTGGATGGGCTCCTTATGTGACTTTTGGAAGTTTGTGCTGATATGGTATGGTATGGTAGGTTTGCTCTTTGTTGTAGGGTTTTGTATTAGTTCACAATATGCCTGGTACTGGAGAATAGTGGTTGTTGTTGTTGTTAGTGAGATGATCAGAATCAGATTTTTTTTTAAATATTGAGTTCTGTGGGTGAATGTCCTGGTTCTGCTTTGCACCCACTGTGGATGCAAAATATATGTTGAAAAAGAAAAAGCAAGAATCATAACGCAGTTTATAATAACAAAATAAAAATGAGTTATAATTTAGTTTTATAAACTGTGCTGTTGATTCTTGCTCTCTTTTAGTTCCTTGGTGTGCAAACAGCACTGTACCCAGCCCTGTGAAAGTGGTGCAGCCGCACAGGGCGCAAAGGCTTGGGGGCGCATTTCGGCTGTCTGCTGATGCCCTGCTGCCGCTGGCAGGACAATAGCAGGCAGCCTAAATGTGCCATAAGAACATAAGAACATAAGATATGCCATACTGGGTCAGACCAAGGTCCATCAAGCCCAGTATTCTGTTTCCAACAGTGGCCAATCTAGGTCATATGTACCTAACAGTTTCCCCAAGAGACACAAGTTCCACAATGCTTGTACTGGATCAAGCATTGATATCTTCGGTCACTTCTTAATAATGGTTTATGGACCTTTCCTCCAGGAACTTGTCCAAACCTTTTTTAAACCCAGCTACACTAACAGCCTTTACTACATCCTCCGGTAACAAATTCCAGAGTTTGATTACACGTTGAGTGAAAAAATATTTTCTTTTATTAGTCTTAAATAGTTTACCCTGTAGCTTCATTGCATGTCCCCTAGTCTTTCTATATTCTGATAACGTAAACAATCGATCTACGTTTACCCGTTCCACTCCGTTCATTAATTTATAGACTTCTATCATATCTCCCCTCAGCCGTCTCTTTTCCAGGTTAAAGAGCCCTAACCTTTTTAGCCTTTCTTCATAGGAGTATCCTTCCATCCCCTTTACCATTTTGGTGGCTCTTCTCTGAACCTTTTCTAAAATCGCTATATCCTTTTTAAGATACGGCGACCAGAATTGCACACAATATTCAAGGTGCGGTCTCATCATGGAACGATATAGAGGCATTATAATATCTTTTGTTTTATTTTCCATTCCTTTCCTTATCATACCTAGCATTCTATTTGCTCTCTTGGCCGCCGCTGCACACTGGGCCGAGGGTTTTAACATGGTATCCACAATGACACCTAAATCTTTTTCCTGGGTGGTGGTTCCTAATGTGGAACCTTGCATCGTGTAACCATAGTTTGGGTTGTTCTTCCCTAGGTACATAACCTTGCACTTGTCCACATTAAATTTCATCTGCCATTTTGATGCCCAGTCTTCCAATTTATCAAGATCCTCTTGCAATTTTTCACAATCCTCTTGGGTTTTAACAACTTTAAATAGTTTTGTGTCATCTGCAAATTTGATAACCTCACTCGTTATTCCACTTTCCAGGTCATTTATGAATATGTCAAAAAGCAGTGGACCCAGCACAGATCCCTGGGGTACACCACTATTTACCTTTCTCCATTGGGAAAATTGGCCATTTAGCCCTACCCTCTGCTTTCTATCTTTTAACCAGTTACTGATCCACAATAGTACATTGCCTCCTATCCCATGACTCTTTAGTTTTGCCAAAAGTCTCTGATGAGGGACCTTGTCAAAGGCTTTCTGAAAGTCCAGATACACAATATCAACCGACTCACCTTTGTCCACCTGTTTATTCACTCCTTCAAAAAAACATAACAGATTAGTAAGACAAGATCTTCCTTGTCTAAAGCCATGTTGGCTGTCTCCCATTAGGTTGTGACTATCTACATGCTGAGTAATTTTATTCTTTATGATGGTTTCTACCATTTTTCCCGGTACTGACGTCAGGCTCACCGGTCTGTAGTTTCCCGGATCACCCCTGGAACCCTTTTTAAAAATTGGTGTTACATTGGCGATCCTCCAGTCTTCAGGTATTAGAGATGATTTTAATGATAGTTCACAGATTACTGATAGCAGTTCTGCAATCTCATATTTCAGTTCTTTCAACACCCTTGGATGTATACCATCCGGCCCAGGTGCCCCCCAAGCCTTTTCACAGCACTTTTAGCAGGTCTGGTCCCTCCCTCCTCCAACGCGATGTCAGAGCAGGGAGGGACAGATCTGCTTAAAGTGCTGGCGCCTTTCAGATTGGGGGCATGCCCCCCTCCTCTTCCCATACCTCCGTCCAGCACTGCCTGCTCTTTCCCTGTTGACAGTGCTACCATGAAAAAAACAGAGGCCGGCAGCAGCAGGGAAAGACCAAGCAGCACTGGACGGAGGTATGGGGGGGAGGTGGGGGGGGCATGCGTCTGAGCTGCAAGTCACACAGGGCGTGATTGCAGCTTGGTACGGCCCTGTGTGCAAACAGCTTGCATTCCCTCCATATAATCTAATTGGCTTTTTGGTTTGGTTCAGTCCCTGACTGGAGTTCCCCAAAAAGCCCCGCCCCCTCTAAGGGGGGGGCACCATCTCATTCTTCACCTCAGGCAGAAGATTGCCTTGAGCCGCCCCTGTGTAAGGTTCAACAGAGGAAGCATTGCATTACTACCCAGATACTGTGAAGTTTCCATGGTAGTGTTGTCCTGGTCCTTTCTAGTACCAGTAAAAACTGCAATAGTTCTAAGAGCTGCCCAGTAGAAATATATCCTCTAAATCTCGACTCTACATGTTGCAATACAGGGAGGTATGGATCAGCAGATTAGAGGGGGCACATTTAACTGTGGTGACACTCAATATTTCTATCTTAAACAGCTGGTTGGGGCTCAGAAGGGGGAGGCACAATATATGGGCCCATGCGATCCCCTTCCTTCTGGATTGGGGAGATCACGGGGTGCAGGGTAGGGGTGGGGGCACATAAAATAACCCCTGGCTGTGGCATTGGAGAGGGGAAGGGGAAAAAATCCATCGCTGGGGGTGCTGATGGCTGTGGCTGTGGCTGTGCCAGCAGGGGTGCTGGTGGTCTCTGGCATCGTTGCCTCTGTGGGGGTGGGGGTTCCTTATCTTGACTACACTCTGTCAAAAGAAAAGCAGGTATCAGCCAGGTAAGAATATGAATACAGTGGCCCTTCTCAACCCAGTCCTCGGGACGCACCTAGCCAGTCAGGTTTTCAGGATGGCAGTGGCAGGTGTGTGTGGGAGTGATTTGCATGCACTGCCTCCACTGTATGCGAGTTTCTCCCATGCATGTTAGTTGTGGTTGTCGTGAAGGCCTGGCTTGCTAGTCCAGAGGATTAGGCTAAGAACCTCTGTCACAGAGGATAGGCCTACCCTGGTCCTAAGCAGTGTGCAAAAATTAATAGAAGCCAGACCGGAGTGCACCTGCCTCCCCAACATATGATACACACCAGGTAAGAAATCCCCCTCTTGGCGTACCTATGCCAGGAACCTCAGGTTGCGGTGCAGTTCCCGTGCATTTTTCTTGAGCTCATCGATCTGAAATTCAAGAACTTTGAGAATGTAGAATACCTCCCTGCCAAAAATGGATATATTTACTGGAACCATGTTACATGTCTGGGCAATCCCCTCTCTCCCTCCCTCTCTCTGCCAAACAGCAGCCCACGCAAATAACCAGCCAACCCCACCTCACCGTAGACTGTTGATAACCCACCCAATGATCTCCCTGCAAGCAATCACTCAACCATCAATGAGGCCCTTTCCTCCCGCCTCAGCAAGAAAGTGAACCTTGAAATATGCATTATCATAATTGGCAAATGTACTGAAAACAAATACCCCTTTGCCAGTATAAAAAAAACCCATGCCTTCTTTGCTTTTTCTTACATCATATCCCCAGAACGCAATCACCTAGATGACTGCCTACATGTATGCAGATCTGTACTCATCTCTTTGTTAAAGGTGGCCCTAATCCTCCTCATGAGCAGGTAATTTCTGCACAATCTTTGGTGTGGAAGGAGGCATTTTTCATTTGTAATGACTAGCACCACCAATAATTCAACATCCTCCCAAGCGAAATTGGGCTTTTGCCCGGGAGGAACTGCTGCCGCCATTTTATTCTGAGCGCCATGGCATCCATGTGCTTGTTTCACGCTCATATACATGGATTCTATGCTCATACATGTGGATTCCGCACTCATGCCCATGGAATGTATGTACTGGTTCCTCACTCATGCGCATGGAGTCCATATGCTCATTCCATGTTCCTGCTTGTGGGGTAGGCATGTGGATTCCTCAGGCAGGAGAGCAGAGCCAGCATGTGGATTGCATGGGCATGGAATCTATGCGTATGTTCTGCACACATGTCTGTGGCATCCATGTGGTCATTCTATGCTCCTGCTTGCAGAACAGCCATGTGGATTTCGTGAGCAGAAGTTCGGAATCTACATGCATGTTCCACACACATTTCCGTAGCATACAATCATTTCTTTTGTGTGCCTGCCTGCAGCATTCACATGCTTGTTCTGATAAGTAGTAGTAGTAATATATGGATATCATGGTATGTGGGGAGCTCAGGGGCCCTAACAGTAATGTCAAGACCCCAGCTATGGGACTGATAATTACCAATCCAAGTTATCTGAGAAAAAAGCACCTTGAGCATAACTCATTCACTAAGGTTTAATGTGACAAGCACAACCTTCAGGTATACAGTATAGAATGTTATTTTTCATTTTAGTTCAGACAGTTTGCTTGGTTAGAAGGAAATAGTACTGGCATCAATACATCATTCAGTTAAACTTGCATTTGATATAGAACTGAACAAATCTCTATTTAAACCCATTGCCTTAAGGCAAATAAAACACACTTTTATGTGATCTTTGGAGGCAAATCTCTCATAGAAGTGAAAGATTACCAGTCTTCATTTATGTTCAGGGTGGCCAGCACAACTCCAAGATAACGGGCAAGAATTACTTAAGAGGCCTCATCTTTCATAGTTTTAACCCTGTTTTCTTAAGGAACTGAGAGCTGGTCAGTCTGTAAGCAGTCTCAGATGAATTGAATTCAAAGGGAATAGGTGAGTGCAAGGCTCAGACAGCAAGCCAGTAGCAAAACATGTAGTGCAGTGGCCAAAAAGCCTAAGGCAAAATCAAAGGGGAAGTGCTTTTTTTCAGTGGTGGTGGTGGTGGTGGTAAGTGAGTCAGTATCGACTCATGGTGACCTTCTGGATAGTTGTCCTAAACTGTGTTCGGTCTAGAGTCAGGCAGCTCATAGTTGATAGAGTGGCATCCATAGCCGCTGTTATTGTATCGATCCATCTCATTGATGATCTTCCTCTTTTTTGCTTTGACCTTCAACCTTGCCATGCATGATATCTTTCTCTAATGATCTCTCTCTTTACATAATATGTCCAAAGTATGAAAGTCGAAGACTTGTAATCAGAGCTTCTGAAGAAAGCTTAGGTTTTGATCTCCTCTAGTACTGACTTCGAACAGTCCATGGTATACACAGTATTCTTTGCCAGCACCATAATTCAAAGGCAACAATTTTCTTCCTGTCTATCTTTTACACTGTCCAACTTTCATATCCATCCATATGTTGTTATTGAAAATACCATGGCTTGGACAAGTCAAATCTTTGTTGGAGAGAGACATCTCTGCTCTTGAGAATCTTGTCTAGGTCCTTCATAGCCATTCTGCCAAGAACAATGTGTTATTGGATTTCTTGACTGCTTGTATTCTTTATTGATTATTGATCCAAGCAGGCTAAAGTTGTCCACTACTGCAATTTTTTCTCCATCAACATTGATTTTGCCAGTTGTCAGGATCTTTGTCTTTACATTAAGGTACAGGCCCATTTTAAGATTATGTTCCTTCATTTTGTGAAGCAAATTTTTCAAATAGTATTCACTTTCATCCAGTATTGTGGTGTTATCAGCATAGCGAAGTTTGTTGATGAGTCTTCTATCAGTCTTCACACCTCAGTTGTCGTCATACAGTCCTGCTTCTCTGATGATTTGTTCTGCATATAAATTAAACAGGTAAAGGGAAAGTATCTGGACTTGTCATATACTTTTGCTGATTGTAAACCATCCTGTTTCTTCTTGTTCCTTTCAAATTGTTGTTTCTATGATCAATGTAAAGATTGTGCAAGAGAACGATCAGGTGTTCTGGTATATCCCTGCTTCTTAATGTGGCCCAGAGTTTCTCATGGTTTACACAGTCAAAAGCCTTGCTGTAATCCATAAAATACATATAGATATCCTTTAGGTATTCTTTTGTCTTTTCACAGATCCCATCTCACATCCCTGATGATGTCTCCCATCCCCAGCCCTTTTCCTGAACCTTGCTTGCATTGCAGGCATTTCTCATTCCAGATATGGTTGTAGTCTTTGATAGATGATCTTGAGTAGAATCTTGCTGGCATGTAGGATCAGAGCGATTGTGCAATAATTTCCACAGTCAGTTGGATCACTTTTCTTCAGTATTGGTATAAACACAGATATTTTCCAGTCAGTTGGCCATAATATCATCTTCCAAATTTCCTGCAGAGCTTTGTAAGTATAGTAACAGCTGCATCCAATTGCTGTAATACTTCATTTGGAATGCCATCAATGCTGGTGCTTTGTTCTTTGATAATGCTTTCAATGCTACTTTGACTTCTTCTTTCATCACCAATAGTTTCTGATCATAAGGTATAAGTTGAAATAGCTGTTGGTCCAATTGATCTTTGATATAATGACTCTGTATATTCTTTCTACCTTTTCTTGATCTTCTCAGCATCATTCAACATGGATCCTTGAACATCTTGTAGCATTCTAGTTTGAGGCTGGAATTTTCTCTTTAACGCTCTAGCTTTAAGAAAGCCAATCTTGTTCTTCCTCTAGTTTCTGATTCTGTTTCTGTGCATGCATGATGGTAGCACATTGGAAATCTCTGTTGAGTTCTGTGATTGCCTCTCTTTCTTCTCTGTCTTTAGCTTCTCTGCATTTCTGGGCAATTTTCAGTTTCTTTGTCATCCATTTTGGCCATTTATGTTTTTTCACCACTTGTAGAGACTTCTGACGTTCTTCGAGCACAACTTTCATGATGTCATCCCATACGTCTTCTGGTGCTCTGTCATTTGTGAAGCTTCTTGGCTCCTACACCAATATCATATCTCCCTCCACTACTTCTTCCTCCACCATAGCCCCATGGACGACATTCAGAGATGTTCGTCACGAAGAACTGCTATACATCATCAACTGCATCAACACCACCACCTCCCCCCTTGACCACTGCCCGGTAACCTGGATTAAACTACTATGTTACCATTCATCTCTATCAACCTTCAAACTTCACTCGCCCAAGCCTATCTCACATTTGCCCTTAAACAAGCCTCTGTGAGACCCCTACTCAAGAAACTCAACCTTGATCCTAACTCTCCTGCATCCTACAGACCTATAGCCAGTGTACCTTACCTCTCCAAAATTATTGAAAAAGCAGTGCAAATTCAATTCCAGGAACATGTCGACAGATATGCCCCACTCGACCATTGGCAACATGGGTTTTGTCCCTACCACAGTACCAAACCCCTTCTCAATTCACACTGAAAACTCACCTTTTTCAAGTTGCTTTTGACCTTCCTCCCTCCCGTCCTGACATTGCTAGTCTTACTACCGTCTTCCCTTCTCCCCGTCCTATCTGAGGCTACCCTTCCTGTGTCTTCTCTCTCTCTTCCCCTCTCTCAGTGTGCTTGCTTACTCCTCTGTGGTGTTCCTTTCCACCTTCTGACTCTGCAGCCCCTTTTATTGTAAACTGCCCTGATGCCTCCTCCTGGACAGTATATCAAGTTTGTAAATAAAGATTAAAGTGAATTGTGTGCCTTCACTTATATTTGAACTTGAATCCTTTGGTTAAATAAATAATCCAGTATATAATTCAGACCTAGCAGGACTTACTTTTTTCTCTTAAGAGCCATATATGTTCTTTTCAGGGCAGTTTCTCCAAATGGGTTAGTTTTGTGCATACCATGTCAGTCATGAAACTCACTTCTAAGCCAAGGTATGTGGAGTATGATCTCAGTCTCTCAAATTTACTGCTGATGCTCAGTGTAGTACTTAAATCATGCATAAGAGAGCTTCCTTCTGGAGTTTGTAAGATGTTACATGTATGGATAATTTATCAAGGTGTGCTTGGAAATTCCTCTTAATTAAGCCTGTGGCACCCAACATGATGAGAAGTAACTCGGAATCTTTCTGGCACGTTTTCTTGGCCTCTGGCTCCATTTCTGTGCATATATGTTCAGTGTGTGGGCATTGTTTCCTAATCATAGTTTTCAGTGCAATAAGTAGCATAAATCATATGTCACTGGTCGGATAATTGGTGCTTCACTAGTATGGGGAATGGCAGGTTGATTGAACTAGATGGAAAATGTGTACTGACCGACGTAACAGGGTTAAATCAAAAGGTGCCATTTCTGCCCCATTAATTTCTAAATTTAATCTGGCAGAAGTTCAGCTCCATTGATATACTAAGATAATTTTAGAAATTAATTGACCTGAAATGACAGTTATCATTTTAGCCTCACTAATCATGGTAAAATACCAAGACTGACACTTAAAGAGCTTTCTTAAATGACCGCTCTTCTTGGCTTGTAGACATTATATAATAATAATATAATTGTATATAATAATAGCTTTGTCTTTCTACCATCTAGCAGAATATTCTACTTGCTCCACTTTTTTTGTTGCCTTGCTCAACTCTCTCTTTATTTGCATTTGTTTATTCTAAGACTTACTATACGCCCTTTACAGAGAGCATTTATTTACTCATTTATTAGTCTGTTAAGACCCTTGCTGCAAGTCCAGATAAAAGGAAGCAGAGAAAACATTTCGAAGTACGCTTCCTGGGCCTGTGCTAGACCCACTCTTTTATCAAATAATGAAAGGGTAGTCTAGCACATCACTAAATGTGTTAGGTATTTAAATAGTACTGTGAAAAATGATGTTGCCTTTTTATTTTCCTTAGGCTAGGGTCAAATTTGTAATGAAAGAAAAACTTGAGCGAGTGGTCAAAATACTTCATTTGCCATGCTGCACTCTTTTTCATCTTTTCAGGACTGTCTTTGCTTTGAGTTATGTTAGATAAAAGGCCCCATGTTAAAAAAAAAAGTGGCTTAGGAGACCATTTTAAAAGCATCTACATGTATAAATGTAGGAACACTGGTATTTCAAAAGGGACATACTGTAGATGTAGTTTAGGTGGGCCAGAAAATTACACATGTATTTCCCATTTTACAATGAGAAATATATGTGTAACCTTTTGGCCCACCCATCCAAAAGATGACCTTGTCAGTTTTTGTATCTGCTGTGACATGAGCATGACAGTGGTGAAAGTGTTTGTTTCTGTCTGCGCTTAACACAAGGGACTGAAGGGAGTTCATGCTCTTAATCCCCTGTTTTTTATTTTTGCCACCTTGAAGGAAAAACATGTTTGGTGCCACTTAAAATATAGTTTTCTGAAATGGGGTACCACACATAATTTGTGCCACTTAGATGTGGAACTAATGAAATTGTCACTTCCACATAGATCTCCTGGCGCTTACACATGGAAGGACATATTTATTAAGGCTTATCCATGCTAGCAGATGTTAGCATGCACTAAGTACTGATGCAGTCATAGGAATAAAATGGACCATGGTGGCACTTAATGCACTGTAATGAGCTTAGCATGTGCTAAGCCTTAGTAAACATGCTCTGGAAGCTGCTGAGTCATGTTCCTTTTCTTATAGAAAAATAGAAACATGATGACAGAAAAAGACCACATGGTCTATCTAGTCTGTCCTTTCATATCAACAACTACAACAGTCCACTTTTTACCTTTAGAGATCCTCTGTGTTGGTCCCATGCTTTTTTGAATTCAGTTACTGTCCTCATCTCTACCACCTCCACTGGGAGACTATTCCGTGGATCCAGTACTCTTTCCGTAAAGAAATATTTCCGCATATCACTCCTGAATCTATCTCCCTTCACCCTCATCCCATGTCCCCTCATAGCAGAACTTGCTTTCAATTGAAAGAGGCTCTCTCCCTGAACATTTATGTCATGGAGGTATTTAAACATCTCAATCATATCACCTCTATCCCGCCTTTCTTCTAAGGTGTACATATTAAGATCCTTAAGTCTGTCCTCATATGCTTTATAATGAAGCCCACTAATCATTTTAGTAGCCACCCTCTGCACCGACTCCATCCTGTTCACATCCTTTTGAAGGTGCGGTCTCCAGAATTGCACACTATACTCCAAATGAGGTCGCACCAAAGACTTATACAGAGGCATTATCACCTCCTTTTTTCTGCTAGCCATTCCTCTCCGTATGCACCCAAGCATCCTTCTAGCTTTTGCTGTCGCCTTTTCTACCTGTTTAGCTACTTTAAGATCATTAGACACAACCACGCCTAGGTCCCGCTCTTCTTTAGTGGACAAAAGTACTTCACCTCCTATACTGTATTGCTCCCTTGGATTGCTGCAGCCCAAATGCATGACCTTACATTTTTTTACATTAAATCCCAGCTGCCAAATTCTAGACCATTCTTCAAGCTTAGCTAGATCCCTCCTCATGTTATCTACACTTTCCTGGGTGTCTACTCTATTGCAGATTTTGGTATCATCTGCAAAGAGGCAAACCTTACCCGACAGCCCTTCCGCTATATCACTAACAAAGATGTTAAAAAGAATCGGACCAAGGACAGATCCCTGCGGCACACCACTGGTAACATTCTTCTCCTCAGAGTGAGCTCCATTTACCTGTACTCTTTGTTGCCTCCCATCCAACCAATTTCTAACCCAAGCAGTAACTTTAGGGTCGATCCCTAGGGTGCTCAGTTTGTTTATAAGTCGCCTGTGAGGAACAGTGTCAAAGGCTTTACTGAAATCTAAATACACCACACCTAGAGCTGTCCCTCGGTCCAACTCCCTGCTCACCCAGTCAAAGAAATCGATCAGATTTGTCTGACAAGACCTGCCTCTGGTGAATCCATGCTGCCTCGGATCCTGTAATCCGCTGGACTCCAGAAACCTCACTATTTTTTCTTTCAGCAGCGTTTCCAATAATTTACTCACCACCGAAGTTAAACTAACCGGCCAGATATATTTTTGCAAAATTACTGTTCCATTGCACATGCTGGCAAATACACATCCTTATACATATTTCGCAAAAGGCTCTGCATTTGGCAAAGCTTTTTGTAAAATACTAGGGAAATGGGAGCATCCCAGTCCAGACATCCTATTTCCCACATTAAAATTCTATGCAGAATCACACATTCAAACTCTATGCAAAATAGGGCTTCGCAACTACTAAGTTAGGTGCCTAAATTTGTTTCTTGTTTTCAGTCAAATATAAGAGCTTAAGTTTCAGCACAAAATTCACCTAAATTTAGGAAATTTGATTCAATAATTCTTAGCATTTTCTGGTAGTAAACAAACTCTTCTCCCACAACCATTTCCTCTGTAATTCCATGTTTTAGAATAGCCTTCATTATGTGCAACAAATCTGATGGGTGCTGCCATTAATGAGGCAGTCTTGTAAGGGGCCGTGTAAAGTTCATACTATCAGTGTGCAGAAATAATATATTTTCAGTGACTGAGACATATGGATAGGCCTTTATGCACATACTTTGGCTGGTTGCTATTTTATAAGTATACATGGCATGTACTTTCAATGTGGGCAAGCACAGGGGCAGAATGCAAATCTATACATGTAAATTGTAAAATACTATAACTTAAGTGGGTTCTTTACATATCTAGGCACAGTGTTCATACCTAAATTTAGCACACTTTTTCTGCCACTGATACTCCTATTTTGTAAAGAAAAATAGGCGCTTCCTTTACTTTATGACATAGGTTAAAGATAGGGGCATTTTTGGTGCCTAAAATTAGGAACCTGGTTATAATATCTACCTGAAAGTCTGCAGTGCACAGTGTGGAATGCTCTCACAAGACATTCAACTTTGTGTTAATTAGCAGATTTTGTCGGTTGTTTTGGGTCCTGTTTGCTAAGCTCTGTTAGCATGTGCTTAATGCTAGAACATTAATATGTAGCACAAGCCACGGGTAACAACTGTTCAATGTGAGTCTTGTTTGAAAACCAGTAGTGCTCAGTATGAGAGCAGTGAAATTAATTTTTCTCCGGAAACAAGCAGAAAGTTAGTCCTCAGATATGGGTGATGTCGATGCCGACAGAGCCCTCACGGAGGCATCTCCCCAGCCGGTGGTGAGAAAGCAGCTCAACTCGATGTATCGGGTCCACTGGAGCCTGGGCTTCCAGAAGTCACAGCAGCTGCACAACTCCATGGTGGTAGAGTCGGCCATGCGTCGGCTCAAGAGCCAGAAGACACACTCCTCGGTACCCCCAGGTAAGGAGGCCCGCACCTTGGATGCCCTCAGCAGAAAGTGCTACCAGGGCTCGATAGTCATCGGCTGGATCCAGGCCTACCAGCTGTACATGGGCATGTACCTGAGGGACCTGGAGAAGGAACTCACCAGGTTCTCGGCTGGGCTCTCTGAGGAATCACTGCAGCGGTTCAGGAACCTGTCCAAGGACGTCCGTGAGTGCTCCAAATTCATGACTCGAGCAGCCTATGATGACTTCGTGGCTAGAGCAACCACTGTGGGCATCGGTGCCCAACACCAGGCCTGGCTACAGTCTTCCAACCTCGAGTAATGGGTTCAGGACAAATTGGTCAATGTCCATGTCAGGGAAGAACCTCTTTGGCAAACCCATGACAGAAAAAGCAGCTGAATTGGAGTCTGAGTTCATGACATGGATCAGGCTCTCCAAGAAGACCGCTGCCCTTCCCCGACATAAGGGCTCAGGTAAAAAGCTCTTTTACCTGAGTAAAGAGGCTGTTTACAAAAGCTACCCACATTTTCAGGCCTCCCCAGCTCCCCAGCAGGGTCAGCAGGTTTAGGGACATGGGCAAGGCCCTCATAAGCAGAAGGCTCCCAGGCCCCGGCTCCAGCCCAGCCAGGGGGGAGCTTTTGACTCCTTGTGCATAGCCTCTCTACCCCAAGGAGGACAGCAGCCCAAAGGAGGATGTCTAACCTTGTATGCCTACAGGTGGCCAACCATCACCATTGATTCCTGAGCCCTCCAGGTGGTCAAGAAGGGCTATCTTCTCCACCTGTCTCAGATACCTCCTCCTTTCTTCCTGGGAGAGCCCCCCAGGTCTTCCCTTCACTGGGACCTCCTATTGAAGGAACTTGCAGGCCTCCTCGAGGAGAAAGTGATAGAACCAGTACCCCATCATCTCAGGGTCAAGCCGTTTTACTCCAGGTATTTCCTCGTGCCAAAAAGAACAGAAGATCTAAGGCCCAACCTGGACCTGCACAATCTGACATTCCTGGTGAGGGAGAAATTTAAGATGCTCTCCCTTGGAACATTGCAGCCTTACGTCCAGCAGGGAGACTGGCTATGCCCCTTGAATCTGAAAGATGCCTCTACCCACATCTTCAGTCACCCCAGCTACAGGCATTACCTTTGCTTCATTGCGGGGGGTGCTCACAGAGGTGCGTCAGGCCACAGCACACACCATCCAGGTCCTACAACCTCTTGGGTTCATGATAAACTACCCCAAAATCCCACCTCCTCCTGATGCAATGTCTGGAATTCATAGGAGCAAGGTTTGATACTCTTCAGGCACAGGCATTCCTTCCCCTGGATGGGACAGACTGTCTTATGGCACTGGCGGGAGAGGTGCAACACCGTCCCTCGGTTTCAGCTCGGCTTCTACTGCTACTGATGCTCGCCTGCATATGAGGGCTGCTCAGTGGTGCCTTCAGGACCAGTGGGCACAGGCCAGGGGCTGTCTCTAAGACAGAGTCTCAGTGACCCGCCAACTGGTGGAATCCCTGACTTGGTGGCAAAATCCCCAACACCTGTTGGTGGGGATACCCTTCCAAACCCCAAGCCCTCTAAGGGTCCTCACTATCAATGCCTCCCCGTGGTTGAACAGCCTCATGTATGCCTTCCCACCCATGCCGCTGATTGCCAAAACACTCTTCAAGGCCCTTCGTGACAAGACATCACTGATTCTGGTGGTTTCACAGTGGCCCAGGCAGCTGTGGTTCCCGCTACTCCTCCATTTGTCAGTGGAAACTCTGATGCCCCTGGGGAACTTCCTGGGGCTCTTGTTTCAGGAGGAGGGCTCTCTCCTGCACCTCAACCTGGGGTCCCTATCACTGATGGCATGGCTGCTGAAAAGGTGACCTTAGCCCTTTTCAACCTCTCTGGAAAAGTGGAAGACATTCTGCTGGCCTCCTGTAGGACCTCCACCAGGATAGCTTACGCCTTCAGATAGAGCAGGTTCTCGGTCTGGTGCGCGGAGCAGCGGGTGAACCCGTTCTCCTGCCTGATGCAGCTGGTGCTGCAGTACCTTCCATCTCTTGCAATCTATGCTCAAATAAAACTCCGTGGAAGTGTGTCTCGGTGCCCTGGTGGTGCATCACCATCCGGTTGAGGGCAAGCCCCATTCAGTTCAGCCACTGTGACTTGAGAGGACTCTTGTTGTCCAAATACCCATCCGCTCTCCAGTGACGGAATGGGACCTCAATGTTGTATTATCGCAGCTCACTCGCCCACCATTTGAGCCTCCAGCTACCTGCCACCTGAGGTACCTCTTGTGGAAGGTCATGTTCTTGGTAGCACTCACCCCCGCTTGCAGGGTCGGCAAGCTCCAAGTCCTGGTGGCAGAGGCACCATATACCAGATTCTGTAAGAACAGGGTCATGCTGTGTACACACCCCAAGTTCCTTCTGAAGGTGGTATCTCCTTTCCACCTCAACCAGAAGGTGTGTTACCTACCTTCTTCCCAAGGCCTCACTCCAGCAGGGTGGAAACCATCCTCCACACCTTGGATTGTAAGAGGGCCCTGTTTTGCTACATTCAGCAGACCCAGGGCCACCAGAAAGCTTCTTAGCTTTTTGTTTCTTATGACCTCAGTTGGCTGGGGGAAGCAGTGACCAAATGGACACTGTCTACCTGGGTGGAAGATTGCATTGCACTAGCCTATGAACAAGCTGGGCTCACGTTGGATGGCCAAGTCATGGCTCATAGCATTAGGGCCCTGGCAACCTCTGTGACAAACCTGCGCTCCATCCCGTTGCTGGACATCTGCCAGGCCGCCACTGGTCTTCAGTCCATACCTTCGCAGCTCATTACTGCCTGGAAATGGAGTCCCAACAGGACAGTGCCTCCAGCCAGGTCATGCTTCGTAATCTCTTCAGGGTGTAGGCAACTCCTACCCTCCAACCCTTCTGTGTTCAGGCTACTGGAGCGTTACTTTCCATCGGACACATGGGTCCTACTGTAGTATGTATCTGCGGACTCAATTGCTGCTGCTCACTGCTCCCCCTAAGGGTGACTGTTGCCTTTTCTGTGGGTTTTTGGTAGCCTGTAGCTAGGGAGCCCCTTATGTGAGGACTGACTTCCTGCTTGTTCCCGGAGAAAGCATAGTTGCAGGTGTTCTCCAGGGACAGCAGGAATCAGTCCTCCCAACCCTCCCTCCTCCCCTTGGAGTTGCTTCTTTACCATCTTTTATCCTTTTGCTGTCTTTTAGCTATGTCATCTGACTGAGCAAGATGGCACCCTTGAGCGGGAAGGGTACCATGCATGCATGGTGGCACCTCCCAAAGGCTTTCTTTGAAAGCTGGGGAGATGCTTCCGCGAGAGCTTCATCAGCACCGACATCACCCATATGTGAGGACTGATTCCTGCTGTCCCCTGAGAACACCTGTTACAGGTGAGTAACTATGCTTTTTGTAGACCTTGAAATGCAATATGGATTGCAAACTTAAGAGCATAAGAAAAGCCATGCTCAGTCATAAAAACACCCATTCAGCCCTGTATCCTGTCTCTGACAGTGGCCATTTCAGATCACAGGTTCCCATCAGATCCCAAAACTTAGATCATGGGTTAACTTCAGGGATAAGCAATGGTTCTTCCAAGTCTATCTGGCTAATAATTTTTTATGAACTGTTACTCCACAAACATGTCTAACTTCTTTCAAACCCCACTATATTCGATCATATCCACTGTCAACAGATTCCATAGCTTATGTGCTACGTGGAAAAAAAATATTTCTATAATGGGAATACCTGGGAACACTCATATTTTGATGCTGGCCTCTCCTGGTTCTGAAATCCATGTTTAGGTCTCTCGGAGAGCTTTCAAAATTCATTAAATTTTGAAGGTCATTCTAAAAATCCTTGTTTGAGAAGCATTGATCATGCAGACAGGCAGGAAACTCTTTTCCCTTGAATTGTTGCTCCTGAATCCTCCGTACTCCGTAGCCTATAAATATATTCCATATTGCCCTGTTATACCAGTCCACACAAGTGGATTGTGTCCCACTTCCAGCAGATGTGGAGACAGAGGAAATTTCTAGGCTTCTTTGACATCATGCCATATCAACTGGAAACAACAGAAGGAGAGCCTTCAGTAATTCTCTGTCACCAGCAGATGGTGGATGTATGTTTTCAACTCTATGAGAATCTGAAAAGATACAAGAAAGATTGAGAGGAAAGACTGATTTTGCTTATGAGCAACCATCCCTGTGGGTGGATTTCTCACTGGAGCACTATGCGGGAGGCTCCACTAGGTTCACCCTTAAAACTGGTAATCTGTTCAGATGAAATACGAAGAGGGAAACCAGTTCATCTCCCTGCCCTTATCTTGTTAAGGACACATTGAGCAGCCTGAAGATTGGGAAAGGAGTTTTTGAAGGATTCTTCAAGCTTCACACAACCTCAGCGCCCTCTGCCTCTTCCTTTCCCCTGCTCTCCCCCAAAGATTAGAAGAAGGCTCTTCAGAGGTATGTGACTGTCTGGTGACAGGGGAGTAGCATTGAGCCTGGCATGGTTTATACCTGCCAAGGGCTCCCTGGGGGTGAGAACCAAAGGCTAAGCCTGTTCGTTTATCTTGTCTGTGAGGGCACTAAGTTGGGTTTGAGGCCGCGCAGGGTGTCCGTTGGTTTGGTACCAGTGTTTTCCTGCCTTTTCTGTTTTTGTGCGTTGTTTGTGCTTCCCATGCTTTGCCATGCTTTCCCTGGTGTGTGCTAGTGGCACGTGGTGTGTCTCTCTGTGGCCTCTGTGCACGGCTGTCTGTGAGGTGTCTGCGCATGGGACTAGTCCTTACATGGCCCTATCCACAAAGTCTTAGTGCACACAGTGTGATGTGACAATAGAGCGCTTTCCGACTGTGTTACCTGACTGCTGATGAGCGGGGTGCTTATGCCATCTTTGAAGAAGCACTGTCTCATCTGCGAATAAGCAGAAAGTCTCATCATTGGATTCCCGTGTCTGCTCAGTTTGCAAGGAGGCTTCAGGTTCACTCTTAGAAGGCCGTCTCCCCCTTCGTAACATGGGGAAGTGAGTGTTCCGGTGTTATCATCTTCGCCGCCATTGGCCCTGAAGAAGGTAGTTGTCAGGTCTACTGCCTCAGCATTCTCTCATCTGGATGATCTCCTTTGAGGAAGGGATCATCTGTTCTCCCCTCCCCCCCCCCCCAGGTGTTGGGGGCCAGTGGGGAACTCCTGAGTTTTAACAACTTTGTATCATTTTATGTCATCTATAAATTTGATCACATCATTTGTTATTCCCATTTCCAGGTCATTTATGAATTTGTTAATAAGCAGTAGGTCCAGCAGAGATCCCTGTGGAACCCCACTATTCACCTTTCTCCATTGAGAAATTTGCCCATTTAGCCCTATACTTTGTTTTCTATTTTTTAACCAGTTTCTGATCCACAATAGTACACTGCCTACTATCCCATGACTTTTTAATGTTAAGGGACCTTGTCAAAGGATTTCTGAAAATTCAGATATAGTGTATCTATCTATCTATCTATATATAATCTCAACTGACTTACCTTTATCTACCTGTTTATTCACACCTTCAAGAAAATATGATTAGTAAAACAAGACTTTCCTTGGCTACATCCATGTTGGCTTTCTCCCATTAAACCATGACAATCTATATGTTCAATAATTTTATTCTTTATAATGGTTTTTATCATTTTGCTCAGTATTTGACGTATGATAGCACGTATGATACGGATGATAGCACGACTGAATCAAGTACAGGTTCCTCCAGGAGAGGCCATCAGGATTTTCGATCAGGAAGGGGCCGCCGACCCCGAGGTACTTACCACGAAGATACCTGGGATCCTCCGAACACGCGGCAACGTTCCCGGCAGGCCCTTCAATAGTAGTGAACTTGACAAATAAACCTCTCTTACCATCTCAAGAACAGGTGTTGAACTACGGTCTTTCTTTTGTACCTACAGCACGTTTCGATGCATTCTCGATGAGATTACATCTACAACGCTTTTTTCGTAAATTACAAATAATTCAATTTTTCCAAGGAAAAGCCTGTAGTCTTGATGATTCGGTAGTAAAGCCGATTTCTCATTGGATTCAGCCCGGATCACTTGACCCTATTTTGTCTACCTATCAATCTTTGGTATTGAGAGATGTTAAACAATTAGAAACTTCTTCACTGTACCATTCTTCAAACTTGGATAACAGTAGTTGGAAAGCTCTTACCGAATTGATGTCAGATCCCTCATTGGTGATACGGAGAGCTGACAAAGGGGGAGCTTTGGTGCTATGGACTTTAGATGATTATAAAACATCATTAAGTCAACATTTGGATGATGTTCATACATACCGAGTTTTAACAGAGGATCCCACTGCCGTTTTATTAACAGAGATTAAGTCAATAGTAGGAGGAGCTTTACAAAAGGGTTGGATTACAACAAAAGAACATCAGTTTCTAATTAATTTACATCCTCGAGTTCCGACTTTATATTTAGTGCCAAAAATTCATAAATCCCTCACAAGACCTCCGGGACGTCCCATTGTGTCTTGCAGAGACTCCGTGTTGGAACCTCTTTCAAAGTTTTGTGATGTTTTTTTGAAACAAGAAGCTAGTCAAGTAACCTCCTTCCTTCGTGATACTACTCATTTATTGCAACTATTTTCGACATTGGTTATTCCTCCAGGGGCAATTTTAGTTACACTAGATGTTGTCTCTTTATACACAAAAATAGATCAATTGGAGGCATTAACATTGTTAAGAGATTGTTTTCAGCTAGCCCCGACTCGTTTACCAAGGTCTTTCCTTTTACAGTTGATTGAGCTGGTATTAACAAAAAATTATTTTTTATCGGGGGGAGTTTACTATCAGCAAATTTCTGGAATTGCGATGGGGGCCACTAGTGCCCCCTCGATCGCCACTTTATACATGGGCCATATGGAAGCATCACAAATACAACAGGCACCAGGTTTTTCTAATGTTCTTTTTTGGAAAAGATTCTTGGATGATGTATTTTTTATTTGGACCTCGGACTCGTCATCTCTTGCAGAGTTCTTACTCTGGCTTAATACTTTAAGGACTAATATTCAATTTACAGCACATATTCATCCTACTACTAAGGAATTTTTAGATCTTCAAATTACTATATCTGATGGGCATCTCCATACCACTCTATATCGTAAAACCGTTCAACGGAACAGTTTATTGCATTTCCATAGTTACCATCCAGGACCTCTCAAAAGAGGTTTACCCTTTGGTCAATTTCTTCGACTTCGACGCAACTGTGTTACGCTTGAGGATTATATGGTCCATGCTACTGAATTAAGCCGCCGGTTGGCAGACCGGGGATATCCTTCCACAATAATACGAAGGGCAATGCGAAGAGCACGATTTGTACACCGTGAATGGTTGTTAGATCCCCATTATGTAGGTACCAGTCAAAATTCAGAGGATCCAATTGTAGGGGTCCTCCCATTTACTGAAGGTAGTTCAGCAGTCTTACGAATTTTAAAACAACATTGGTCTACATTACAACTATTAGAATGTTTTAATAAACCTCTAAGAATAGCGTTTGCTAGAGGGCGAAATTTGGGTGATATGCTAATGAAGACTACATTAACGTCTGACAGAATTAATCGACCAATTATGTCAACTGGTCATTCGATATGTGGATCGTGTAAATTCTGTGTGACTTCTATGACGGGAACTCAGTGGATTCATCCGAAGACACAACATAATTTTCTGAGAAGATGGGATACAAACTGTCTATCATGTTATGTAGTCTATGTATTAATATGTCCATGCTCTTTGCTCTATATAGGTAGGACAAGTCGATCAGTTAAAATACGTTTAATGGAACATGCCTCCCGTTTACGTAACAAAGTATTGACAGCGCCGATAGTATCACATTGTTTAATGTTGAATCATCAGTTTGAAGATCTTCAGTGGTCAGTAATAGACCATATTCCAGAAGACCCTAGAGGGGGAGATCGACTTCATCGATTACAATTATTAGAACAAAGATGGATTTTTCAATTAAATTCAGTTGAACCTGAGGGATTAAATCGAGAGGTTGAATGGCATTCTATTGTCTGACGTTATTACAAAGTTACCAATCAGAATAGGGATTCCCCTTCACGTGGGGTACCCCCTTTTCTCATTGGTTGGGCTCCTGTTTAAAATCTGCGAATTTGGTTGTTGCACCCATAGAGGAGAGACGTGTACCTCAGCCGCAAGGACGGCGTTTTTTTGGGATTCCGTTACCTGAATAGAGAAAAATTCAGCATTTGATACAGGGCCTATGGCTCGAAACGCGCGCATCATGCTAATGGTTTTCCTTTTAGAGTGACGGAACTACAAAGATATCATTGAGAGAATTAAGCTAAGTGAAAAATTTTGTATTGTTAAAAATTATTGATTGGTGCCACAGGACCACATATAGAAAAAAAGGCAGCTAGCTGTCTGGTGTGGGATAGATAACAGTGCTATTCCTCCTACAGCTTAGCTTCGACAAAAAAAATAAATACTGGGAGGTGATGATACAGTGATTCTTGATTTTTTGATATTTTAGTTGTTTCACTGTGGGTTGGTGATATTTAGCAGTATTTGACGTCAGGCTCATTGGTCTGTAGTTTCCCGGATACCCCTGGAATCCTTTTTATAAACTGGTGTTACATTGGCCATTCTCCAATCTTCAGGTGCAACAGATGATTTTAATGATTAGTTTACAGTTTACTAACAGTAGGTCTGCAATCTCATATTTCAGTTCTTTCAGGACCTGGGATGTATTCCATCCGATTCAGGTGATTTGCTACTCTTTAGTTTATTAAATAGATGTAATACATCTTCCAGGTTTAGCGAGATTTGTTTTGATTCTTACGATACATCACTTTTAACTATAATTTCAGGCATGTGTAACTTCCCTGCATATTCTTCAGTAAAGACCAAAGCAAAGAATTCATTCAGTCTCTCTGCTATGGCCTTTTCCTCCCTTAGTGCCCCTTTTACCACTCTATCATCTAAATCTGAGTCGCCAGGAGTCAGCATTGATTCAAAAGGCGCACATTTTGCATCTAATAGTCCAACTGACTCTCCCACAGGTTTTT
The DNA here is from genome assembly GCA_033557465.1 of Ichthyophis bannanicus. Lineage (NCBI taxonomy): Eukaryota > Metazoa > Chordata > Amphibia > Gymnophiona > Ichthyophiidae > Ichthyophis > Ichthyophis bannanicus. The sequence continues at coordinate 650,988,709 of CM066032.1, forward strand.
TTACTACAAATGTACTTAGTTTTTATTATGCATTTTTGCTTCCAAGGCAAGTTTCTTTTCAAATTCTCTCTTTGCCTGCCTTATCAATTTCTTGCATCTAACGTGCTTATGTTGTTTTCTGTTTTCATCATTTGGCTCCTTTTTCCATTTCCTGAAAGATTCTTTTTTGGCTGCAACAGCATCTCTGACCTCACCTTAAAACCATGCTGGCAGCTGTTTGGTCTTCCTTCCACCTTTCTTAAAGGGTAGAATATATCTGGTCTGGGCTTCCAGAATACTATTTTTAAACAATGCCCATGCTTGATGTAAACCTTTATCCTTTGCAGCTACTCCTTTTCATTTTTTCTTAATGATTTTCCTCATGTTATCATAGTCTCTCTTTTGAAAGTTAAAAGCTAGTGCTGTGGATTTCCTTGCTGTCCTTCCTCCATTTATTAAATCAAATGTGATCATGTTATGATCACTATTGACAAGTGGTCTCAACAAACTGGTTATCATTGTCACAGGGATAATTTCAAAAATTTCAACTCTGCCTGCTTTTTACTTAAAGGCATCTGGGTTACTTTTTTCCTTTATTGGAACCTCTCTATCAGGATTCCCTAACTTCCCTCTTTTGCTAGTATCCTTCAAGGATACATTATTCCGAACCATAAGCTCTTGGGCGAACTTTCCTCTGTTTTCTAGTTTAAAAGCTGCTCTATCTCATTTTTGAAGATTAATGCCAGCAGCCTGGTTCCACCCCTGTTAAGATAGAACACATCTTTTCAAAAAAGCCCCTCCCATCCCCAGAATGTTGCCCAATTCCTAAAAAATCCTAGACCCTCTTCCTTGTACTATTGGGTCCTGAGGGTAGAATATTGCTGAGAATGCTGCCCTGGAAGTTCTGGATTTCAACTTTCTACCTTTAAAGCCTAACTGCTTCCAGAACCTCCCTCCCACACTTTCCTGTCATTGGTACCAAGAGAGTAGGATCCTCCCCAGCACCATCTAAAACTTTATCTGGGTAGTGCTTGAGGTCCACCACCTTCACACCAAGCAGGCAAGTTATTGGTGATCCTCATGTCTACCAGCTACCCAGCTATCTACATGCCTAATGATCGAATCACCAAATACAATGGCCATCCTAACCATTCTCTCAGGACACATTGCCTTGGAAACACCTCCTCAGCGCGAGAGATTATTGCATCACTTGGAGGACAGGTCCTAGCTACAAGATCACTTCCTGCCACACCAAGCTGCTCCATGGCAGCAGAGATGCACCACCTCAGATGACCAAACCGCCCAATTGACTCCCCCCCTACATCGTGGTTCCATGATTCCCCTTCTCCCCTGATTGCAATCACTACCCTGAACCAACAAATTTACCTAGCATCCCAATGGCTCCCCCGAACCAATAGAATTATGATGGCCCAGTAGGCCCCACTTCCCAAACCAATAGAAGTACTTTGTGGCCCAGTGGCCCCTGGCCCACACCTTCCCAAATAAGGAAGTTGCCTGGTGGCCTAATGGCCCTTAGCCACACACTCTAAACCTTCCTTTTAAGTTCTTGACCCCCGGTACCTTAAATTTGTGGGGGAGGGGGGGCAGGAGCAATGCCCATATGTCCCAGCCCCTGCACCACCATCTTGAAAAAGGGTGGCACATGTCTTCGGGCAGGGTTGGACTACCACATAAAAGAAATATTTCTTTTATGGCAGAATGAAACTCCCCCCCCCCCAAAGATACATCCTGGGATGTATGATGTGGGGTCAGCTGTTCCAAGATTGCCTTATATTACTAATCAACCACGCCTAGTGCATCCCTGGATTCATTACACATGGTTAGATACTGCCATGTTTCAAGATGGGGCCAGGAGCATGTGAGCATCACTCCCACCCTCTAATGTCTAAGGTACTTGGGGTGCAAAATTTACTGGGTGGGTTTTGGAGGTAGAGGCTAGAGTACCACAAGCCACCAGGTAATTCTATTGGTTTGCTTTGGTTTTGGGGGGGTAGGGGCCACTGGACCACCAGGTAATTCTGTTGGTTTGGGGGGTATCTGAGGGGCAGAGGCATAGAGCCACCAGATAATTTTGTTGGTTTGGGAAGGATTGGAGGGACTGTGATTCTAATCTAATATAATTTTATAGACCGCAACAATCCCCTACTAAATAGTGGTTCTGTGCAGTTTACAGCAAAGAAAAAACATCCATATAAGAAAAACTATTGATTTTGATTAAACAACCATGTTTTCAACCTTTTACGAAACTGAGGAAAAGAAAAAGATACATTTCAAATATTTGAACAATTCAGACCAATACTCTACCGCCAAATAAGGAATGGTGTGCTTAAAACATAATTTTAAATAAACACCCCTACAAGATTGATACAGTAAGGTGCTAAAAGATTGTAAGCGCTTAGATTTACAAGCCATTAGCGGAAGTAATAACAACAAAAGATATTCCGGAACAGAACCGTTAAAGAATTTGTATAAAAATGTAAAAGGAAGGGGGATCAACTGGGGAGTCTGGTCATCTGAGGTGAAGTGTCGAACTTCACCTCATATGTCTGCTGCTGCTTCTTTACACCTGCTTGAAGCTGGCATTAAAAGAAAAGTTAAAAACTTCCCTAACTTTCAGCACAGTTTACTACATTGGGCACAGTTAAAAATTCATTATTTTACATGTGATTAACATGACCACTGCGCTTTACTTTAGCACAGTGGTTTTGCTGGCAATTTTTCCCACACTTGTTTGCTTTTTGCATCAGAGAGCAAGACTGACACATAAAAAGCTTTACTAGAGCATAGCACAGTGCCCTTTAGTGTGGAAAAGGGCACTGAAGAGCTAGCATGGAGATACATACCATGCGTTTATGTGGTAAATAATAAGATGCAGTTAATTGCACCTCAATAGGCACAGTTAATGCACTTTCAAAATGTTTCTGTTTCAACTGAATGGGAACTTCTTGGGAATGTCTTCAACAGTTAAGAGAAGTTTTGTGCAATTTATTTTGTCAATTATCATGTGGTAACTGCACATCCTTACTGCAAGTTAGCAAATATGCCACTTTAAGTAATTTCACTTGGAAAAGCGGTCAGTTGGAATAGGATCAGTCATTATGTTAACTACAGTATTTCCATATTTCCAATGTGTTTATTTAAAATGTGTTTTAGCTCGCTAGCATTTTTCTCTGCCCTATTTTTTTTAAACCTCTGTTTCTATTTTGCATGGTGTCAGGTTAATTTGTGGGAATTTTGTGTATATGTGTGTGCATACTTTCTTTCAAAAACAAAAGTCACATTTGAATAGTTCATACGGATCCAAATCAAAAGAAAAAAGCTAAAAAAGATCATAATCATTTGACAGAAAATATTCAGAGTTTGACCTTCCCAAACTATTTTGTGGTTACTTTTGCAGTAGATGGAATCTGGCATGGTTCCTCAAGGTATGGTAGACATGGATCATTTACATATTGGAGAGAAGATGAAAGGCTGTACTTGTAAATATAACACTTAGAAACACTCATTTATAGGATTTGTCATGCTTTTGGAAATAGCAGTATCTCTGCAGGCATGACTTACGGGTTTTCAAGCATGGCAAGAGGCTCATGATAAGACCAGCATCAGGAAATCAAAGGTTGAGAAGCAACAAAGCATGACCCTCTTAAAAGAAAAAAAGATAAAACGTTTACTGAATAAATCGCAAGGCAAATCAAAAGAAGCATTAACTTTATGGTACATGATCTGAAAATGAATTAATGCTGAAATATTAATTATAATAATTCATTACAACATAGGAGTTCCAAAAGCTTGGTGGAAACACTTAAGGGAGTATTCTTTTACGTGTGTGTTGAGGCACCTTGTATTAATTTTCTATATTGTCCTGATAGATTAGTCCAGACAAGTGGGTTGTGTTCCCCTAGCAGCAGATTTGGAGAGAGAGAAAAGTTCCAGAGGTTTCCTATGACATCATTGTGCCATGAACAGCCTGTGCCTCTAGGGGCATAATCCAGTATATATGGTGAATGAAGGTTTTTCAGTTCTGATGAAATCTGGAAAAACAAAGAGAAAATGAAGAAGGAAAGATTGATTTTACTCATAAGTGACCCCTGTTAGTGACTTTCTCACTGGAGCACAATGCGGGAGGCTCCTTAAAGCTGGTGCTCTTTTGGAATGCCATAAGGAGGAGAGGTTCAGCTCCATGTCCTTATCCAGTTAAGAACCTGTTGAGCAGCCAGAAGATTGGAAAAGGAGTTTGGAAAGGATTGTTCAAACCTCACATAATCTCAGTGAATCGTGTGGTGGTTATTCAAGCTGTGTTATTGGGGATCTTATGGTAAGAGAAAAAGTGATTAGGCTGTGGTCAGACCATGGTACTGGGTGGGTTTGTAGTGCATGTGGGGGACTGGTATGTATTGGGAGGGTGGGTGTGAAGATTGTGTTGCCTTTGATGCGAGTAGGGGATGTAACATTTTGAGTGAAGTCCATTGATTCCATGGCTGAGAGGAATGAGTCTGCCACATTGTTGGGTAGGGAGGAGGCATTGAAATCTCCTAGGATCAGAAGGTCCATGTTTGCGTTTTCAATGATGTGGTCTTTTATGCCAGATAGGTCATTAATGGTAGAGGAGGTAGTTCTGTAGTTGAAGCAGATCATTGTTTGAGTGTGATTGAGTCTATTTCGTTAGTGCTTCTGGATGAAAGGGGGTGGAATGGAGGTTTGATTTGGTTATTAGTAATACCCCTCCTCCTCACTGATTATTTGTGGGCAGTGGAATAGTGAGTAGCCTTCTGCTTTGAGTTGATTGAGGAGAATGTTATCTATTTCTGAGAGCCATGTTTCTGTAATGCTTAATATGTCTAGCTTGTATTCTGTGAGTAGGTCTATAATAGAATGGATTTTGTTTCTCACTGATGTGGCATTAATCAGTGCACATTGCAATAACCGTGATGTTTGGGGGGAGGTTGAGATGAGAATGATGTGGGTGTGAGTTGGTATGGTTATGAGGCATCTGTAGGGGTGTTGCTGAGGATGGTTGGAAGGAGTGAATGCTGGATGGTACAAGTGGAGTGCGCAAGAGGGGTATGTTGCAAAGGGGAGGGTAGTATGTGCAGATGTTAACAGGAGGAGGAGGGCAAGTATGGTATATATTGCTAAATATAAACTGAGCATTTTGGATTTTATATTGGTGTGTATGTTCTCAGAGACTTCTATTGTGGGGTTTCCAATGGACTTGCTTGTTCCTAGGTCACTTTTATTTGTTTGAAACAGTTGGTATCAGAGTATGCACTTGTCCAAATAATGTCCCAAATAGTGAATGATGGGTGAAAGCTGCCACTTATGTCTGTCAGAAGGAATAGGGATAGGGAGATAACTCATGCTTCCTTATCGTCCCTCCAGTCCAGTCCCGCACTCTGGGTAGTGCACCTCCTCTCGCAGCTTGGAGACTGTGCATGTCAGAATTCACGTATACCACTGGCACCTCCCACCAGCTCCCAGTGTGCTCACTCTCCCTGCAGCTGGAGGTAGTGAGCCTAGGTGCTGGGCTCACTGAGGAACGAATAAGGAGCAATTCAGTTAGAGTAACTAGGTTATAATCTTTACTTTTTGTGGTCTCTCCTAAATTTGGTTTTATTTGAGTATAGTAAGGTTAGTAAAGTTAGTTAAAAAAATAATAATTAAATCTGATCAGGGCTTGAACCTACAGAGAACTTTCTAGCTTCGGCTGCCATTTCTATCTTCCTCCTTCACTCGCCTCATCCTTGTCTGCACGGAGGGGAGTTGAATGTTAGAGGAGTTCCCTGCTGCCTTGCTGAGTCCCGATCTCGTCGGGAATGCAGGCCTTTCAGTGCGGTTCTCAGTGCCTCGGGGGAAGGCACTCAGACCTGTGATTTCAGCCACAGTGAGAACAGAAGGAGTTTTAGCGGTTCTGCTGCCTCGAAGGTGAGTGCCCGACTGCAGGAGAGCCACGGTGAGTCAGCCTTTGCGGCCTGGAGCCTCGTGGGGGGTTAATTTTAATGTTTTATCTCTCCTCACGCAATGGGCCATTTTTCCCGCTTTTTTTTCTCGGCACGGTTTTCTTCGTCGGGTCAGTTTTATTCACGGTCTATTGCTATTTTTTGCTATTTTTCAAGCTGTAATTTTATTTTCAGTATTAGATTGGGTTAATTAAAGACAGAACGTTTAGTTTTGAGAGTTTAAAAAAAAAGAGGCAGATCAGGCTTTGGATCTGCTATCTTTGCTCTTCATATAGTTTTTTTGGGCAGGGCGCAGGGATTCTGGCTCATGTTGGCGCGTCCTCAGTGTCTCGTCTGCTGTACCCATCGTGGAACAGTCTCTGATGCCGGGGTCTGCCGTGGTTGCGTGACCGAGGTGCTAAGCATGGAGCAGGAGCTCCAGGATAAAGCTAAGGAGGCACCGTCCTTGCCTGCGCAGGAGACTCTAGTCCCTTTGGGTATTACTTCCTGCTAGAAGCCCCAGCTTCGCTGCAGAGCTTGGCGCAGTCCGTTCTAGGTCCCTCTGCCTCGACGGTTTTGGGGGCAGCTGCTCTGGGGGAGTTTTCCCTAGAATTTGTACTGTTGTTGCACCAAGCTTTTTGTTTACATTGGCAGGGGGTCGCTGCGGGACCTTTCGATGGTCGGGACCGCGGCGGTTCGGCCTACTGCAGAAACTGTTGAGTTCTCGAGTGCGAGACCAGCTAAGAGAGCTCGTTCTTTAGAAGAGCACTGAGCGCAAGCGGACTGGTTTGAGGAGGATGATTTGGACATCGAACCAGATGCGGGCGTTGAGGATTTGGAGGAAGGTGAAATTCCGGAGCCGGAAGATCAGCTTAGGATCATTCGTGTCTTTCGCAGAGAGGAGTTGATGGTCTTAATTACTGAGTCACTTCAGGTGCTTAATCTGTTGGTGGGGTCACCGGCGGAGGATGAGGCGGTAGAAGACCCTTTCATTCAGGCAGTACGGAAGACTCAGGCGGTGTTCCCTGTTCATCGGGTGGTCAGACAGATGATTCAGGATAAATGGGATCTGCCTGAGGCAGGGCTTCGGGGGGTAAGGGCTATGAACTGCCTCTACCCTTTGTCTGATCAGGAATGTGAAACATTTCATTCTCCACGCGTGGATGCAGCCATCTCGACTGTTACCAAAAAGGCTACCATTCCAGTGGAGGGCAGTATGGCCCTCTAGGATGGGCAGGATCACAGGCTAGACTCTTTGTTGAAACAAGTTTTTGAGGTCAGTGCACTATCCTTACAAGCATCTATCTGTGGAGCTTGCGTGGCTAGGGCCTGCCTTCGTTGGTCATAGCACCTGCAGCATCCGGTCGACCAGGCGCAGGACCAGGTGGCCGATGTTACTAGATTAGAATCTGGTGCGGCATACTTAGAAAATCTACATTATGATCTCATTAGAGCATTGGCTAAATGCATGGTGTCTCTGGTATCAACTCAGCGTTATCTTTGGCTTCGGAATTGGGCAGCAGATAGTTCCTCCAAGTCACGTCTCAGCAAGCTTCCTTTTAAGGGCAAGCTGTTGTTTGGGAAAGATCTCGACAAGTTAGTCAAGGATTGAGGGAATCCAAAGGTGGTTGCTTGCCAGAGGATAAGCCAAAGCCCGGTTGGGCAGCGCCAACAGCTAGAGGTCAGATGCGGGATTTCAGACATTTTTGTACCTCACGTTTGGGAGCTTTCCAAAGAAGGCATTTTCCCTCTCGTGGGCAAGGATTCCGGGGATTCTGGGGGTTGGGCAGAGGTTTTGCTAGCCCCTCTTCCTCTGGATTTAGTAAGACCCAATGAAGTCAGGAGAGTCCAGGCTGTGGTACATCCCGTGGGGGGGTCGGCTTCAGGATTTTCTCTCAGCCTGGGCTCAGATAACGTCCGACCGTTGGGTGCTAGAGGTCAAGGGGTATGCCTCTCAAGTTTGTCAGGCCAGTGGCCGAATCATTCATTCTTTCACCCTGCAGGACTTGTGCGAGGACAGTAGCGGTAGAGGAGACGCTATCTCGTTTACTTCAGTTGGGAGCAGTGATTCCAGTGCGTCCAGACCAATGCAGCTGTGGTCGATACTCAATTTATTTTGTGGTTCCCAAAAAAGACGGGTCCTTTCTTCCAATTCTGGATCTAAAAGGCGTAAACCATTGTCTACGGGTGCCTCATTTTCATATGGAAACCTTGCATTCTGTTATCATGGCGGTGAGAAAGGGAGAGTTTCTGACGTCTCTCGATCTTACCGAAGCGTACTTGCACATTCCGATCAGGCTGGAACATCGTTTTCTACGGTTTGCAGTGCCTCAGGGACATTTTCAGTTCCAAGCGTTACCTTTTGACCTGGTGACGGCACCGTGCACTTTCACCAAAGTGATGGTAGTAGTGGCTGTGGCTCTGCGCAGAGAGGGGGTATTGGTACATTCCTATCTCGAGGATTGGCTGATTCAAGCAAAGTCCAAGGACGAAAGTGTACAAGCTACTGCCAGAGTAGTTCAGCTTCTAGAGGGCCTCGGCTGGGTGGTCAACATGGCCAAGAGCCGGTTGGTACGTTCTCAGGTTCTGGAGTATTTGGGAGTTCGCTTTGACACGCGACGGGGTTCGGTGCTTCTGCCAGATCACAGGGCTCAAGGTCTTCATCTCTTGGTAAGCACCTTCTTGAAGAGCCCTGCTCTGATGGCCTGGCAGTATCTGCAAGTGCTGGGTATGATGGCAGCAACTCTAGAGGTGGTTCCATGGGCGAGAGCGCACATGCGTCCTCTGCAGAGCTCTTTGCTGCGTCGCTGGTCCCATCAGGAGGATTCTCTGTCCAAACAGCTTCCTTGTCCAAAGGGAGGCAGAAAGTCTCTTCAGTGGTGGCTTCTTCCAGAGAATCTGGCGGCGGGCATGCCTCTCGACAGCCACAGTGGGTTCCTGTCTTAACTGATGCCAGTCTAGCAGGATGGGGAGCCCATTGCGGGGGACTCTGCGCAAGGGATTTGGAATGCGCTGGAAGTGCAGTGGTCAATCAATCATTTGGAGTTGAGAACAGTGGCTCTAGCACTCCGCTCATTTGAGTCCAACCTTCGGGGTCGAGCGATTTGAGTTCTGTCGGACAATGCTTCCACGGTGGCATATCTCAACAGGCAAGGGGGTACAGGCAGCGCGGCTCTGACGGAAGAAGCGTCGGCTTTGTTCAGCTGGGCGGAAAGTCGGCTTCAGTCGCTCTCGGCGGCACACATTGCGGGAGTGGACAATGTGACAGCGGATTATCTCAGCCAAGTTCACGTAGACCCCAGAGAATGGGAGCTTCACATGGACGTCTTTGCACAGATAGTACACAGATGGTGCTCTCCCATAATGGATCTAATGGCCATGTTCAGTTCAGCCAAGGTAGGTCGCTTCTTCAGCAGGAGGTGAGAGAGAATGTCCGAGGGGCTGGATGCATTGTTGCATCCGTGGCCTACAGAGGGTCTCCTGTATGTCTTCCCACCGTGGATGCTCATAGGTTGGGTGATTCAACGCATAGAGGCTCATTAGGGCAGATAATTTTGATCGCCCTGGATTGACCTCGGTGTCCGTGGTACGCTGACCTGGTGCATCTGCTCAATGGCCTGCCTTGGTGTCTTCCGATCTAGGATGATCTTCTGCAACAGGGACCTCTTCGGATGCTGCAAGTGGATCGGTTCTCGCTTACGGCTTGGCCCTTGAAAGGGCAAGGTTAAGGAAGAAGGGTTACTCTCGGGCAGTGATCTCTACCTTGATTTTAGCCAGAAAACAATCAACCCCGCTGGCTTATGTGTGCATCTGGCGTATTTTTGAAGATTGGTGTGCGGCGCGCAAGCACATCCATCTGCGGCTTCAATTCCAGAAATTTTGAGTTTTCTGCAGGATGGTTTTGACAAGGCTCTAGCGGCGAGCTCATTGAGGGTGCAGTTGGCAGCTATCTCTTGTTATCGCGGAAAGGTTCAGGGTGACGGATTGGGCTCTCACCCAGATGTCCTGCATTTTTTAAGGGCGGTGTCTTGTCTACGGCCACCCAGAAGAGTAGTTCTTCCGCCTTGGGACCTTAATTTATTTATTTTATTTATTTATTTTATCTACCGCGCTATTTAAAATCAGTGCGGTTTACATACAACAAAATTGTGCATAACAGTTGCCTGCTGAGCATTTACAGTAAAACAGGAAGATATAATTTGGGTTTCAACTGGGGAAACTATCTACATCTATATACATTTATCTGCAACATTTACAAGAGGAGATTGAGACTTACTGATTTCTGGCAGGGTGTATGGTGGGTGTGGCTGAGATACTGGGTTTGGAATAGTATAGGAAAAAGAGGTGGTGTTTTAGTGCTTTTCTAAACTTAGCAAGGTCTGTGATTGCTCGGATGGTAGTTGGGAGTGCGTTCCAGACGCTGGGAGCGTAGAACTTGAAGGCTTGGTTCTTTGTTGCCTGGTTGCATTTTGTTATCTCCTTGGGGACCTGTAGAGTATTAGAGGTGAATGATCTCCTTGCCCTGTTTGCTGGGGTAGGGTGGAGGAGGCCTGTTAGTGCAGTAGGGGATATTTTGTTGATGGCTTTGAAGGTCATCAGGACTACTTTATATGTGATACGGCAGTAGATTGGTAGCCAGTGTAAGTCCTTTAATATTGGGGTGATGTGGTCCCTCCTGGAGGCTCTGTGTAAGAAACAGGCAGCCGTGTTCATTGCAAGCTGTAGTGGGTTTAATGTGTTTTTGGGTAAGCCTTGTAGGATCACATTAGCATAATCAAAGTGAGGGGTCACCATTGCCTGAAAAACTGATCTGAAATCATCTGGTTGCAGCAAGGGTCGGAGGTGTCATAGTGTCCGTAGTTTGTGGTAGACCTATTTGGTGATGTTGCTGATATGTGCTTTGAAGTCGAGTTGTTGGTCTAATGTCACATCTAAGTAGCAGATGCTAGGTTTAATTGGGAGTTCTGCATCTCTTGTCTTTAGAGACGGTGGTGGTGAGAAAGCTTGATTTCTGGTTATGAACAGAAAGTCCGTCTTGTTGAAATTTATTTTGAGGCTCTGTGAGTGTAGCCAATCTGTTACAGCATCGAAGCATTTTACTAGTAGGGATAAGTATGGCTGCTCAATCATGAATGGGGTGAATAGTAGTACATCGTCTGCGTAGACCAGGCATGATATGTTGAATGAACGGATTAATTCACATATAGGTTGCATGTATATGTTGAATAAGAGGGCAGATAGTGAGGAACCTTGAGGTACCCCATGTACTTGTCAGAACGAGTCGGAAGTTGTGGATCCTATCCGTAACTGTTGCCGTCTGTCCGTTAGGTAGGATTTACACCAATTCAGTGCTAAGCCATTAATTCCCTTGTCATGAAGCCGTATCATGAGTTGCTCGTGGTTTACAGAGTCGAATGCGGCAGCAATGTCTAGAAAAATTAAGGCGTATCCGAGCTTGATGTTATCAATCCCTGTGATCAGTGTGTTCATAAGTGTGGCAAGGAGCGTTTCCACACCATGTGCTTCCCTAAAACCATGTTGGCAAGGGTCGAGGGGAGCTGACGCATCAATGTGGTCTTGTATTTGACGCTGAGTGACCTTCTCAATTATCTTAGCCAGCAGCGGGATGCTTGATATTGGTCTGTAGGATTCAACCATCTGGGGATTTAGTTTGGTGTTCTTCAGGAGGGGTCGCATTGACGTCTCTTTGAGACATAGTGGGAATTGTCCTATAGAGAAGGATAGGTTGATGATCTTGGCTATTATAGGGCTGATCTCCTTACGTAGTGCTCTTATCCAGAAGGCTGGACAAGGGATGTTGGGTGCATTGGTGGCGTTGACGCTGGTGATGATGTCCTCAATATCTGAGTCTGATGGTGTCGTGAGAGAGGTAAGTGGCTTAGGTGGGTTGCTTGTAGGGCTGGACAGGACGGCTTTGCCGACGTTTTTAGTTTTGGCTAGCAGGTAGTTAGCATAATCCTGGTTGTGAGGACGATGGTTCCTTTGTTAGGGTCCTTACTATATTGAACAGCTCATGGGGTTTGTTCAGGGATCTGCTTAGGATCTCGGAGTGATACTCTTTAATTTTCGTTGATATTAAGTCCCGGTGTATCTGCAGGTGGGAATTGTAGGCTATCTGGTCTATTGGGGTCCGTGTGCGTCTCCACTTTCTTTCAAGTTTTCTGAGCATTTGTAGGGCTGTCCGCAACTCGGTGGTGTACCATCGTGCGGGTTTTCTTCTCGTTAGTTGCATATCTGGGGTCTGTGGCTTGGCTTTGTTAGGTATGCGAGCGAAGGAACTCAGGCTGTTGTTCCATGACGCCAATGTTTCTTCGAGGTTCAGTGATGTTGTCATGATATTTGGGAGGAAATCTGTGATGATCGCTTCTTTGTCGAAGGGTCTGTAAGGTCTGAAGGGTGCTGCTGATTCATCAGTTGTTTTCATTGTCCGTTCGCTGTCCTGGTTCATAGGTATCTGGAACTTAATTAGATTATGGTCTGACCATGGGACAGGGGATATTAGTATGTTGAAGTTGTAGTTTAAGTTCGCTTCTGGTCGGGAGGAGAAAATAAGATCTAGTGTGTTGCCTTTTTGGTGTGTGGGGGCGTCAACTATTTGTTTATATTCCAGGCTGTCAAGTGCCTCCAGAAAGGCTCTGGAATGGGTATCCTGTATGGCTGGTAGGTTGAAATCTCCCAGTACCCAGTTTGGCTTTCTTGTATTCTTAGGGTTGGAGGCTAGGTCGATTATTGTTGCAAGGTCTTCATGGGGTGACGATGGGGATCTGTATATAAGGTTGATAGTATTATAGTTGTTGGCTATGGTGATCACGTCGAGGTGTGTTGAGCTATTGGAACTGATTGTCTGATACTGGAGATCCATTTTTACGAGAATAAATGCACCACCTCCCCTACGGTTCTCTCTGTGGCAGGTGTGGATTGAGAAGTCAGGGGGGGTAAGTTGATTGATGAGGACTGAGTCTGAAGTGGTGAGCCATGATTCTGTTACTAGTAGGATGTCTAGTTTGAGGTGCATTACGAGGTCAGTGATGATTGGGCACTTTTTACGAACAGACCGTGCGTTTATGAGGGCACACCTCAGGTTGCGTGGTCTTTGTTGTGGCTGAGATTTCATGGTGTGATTGATTGGTATGTGGATTAGATATGAGTGAGATTTCAGTGGGGGTTCCGTCAGTGGACAGTTTGTGTTGTTGTGATTTCTTGGTTTCGTAGAATCAGGATCGGATTGTGGTCTGCTGCAGAGGAGAGGGGACAGTTGATGGTGTTGCTGAGAAGGTATATAACGATTAAGGCTATACTGGGCATAGCCATATTGGGGTGTAGCTTGGAGCGTTCTGTGTGAGGCGGGGTTTTTTAAGCTTGGAAGGGCTTATGTGTGTTCGCCATGGGCGATGAGATTATTGGGTAACACCAGTGGTAGCTAGCTTGTTCTGTAGGGCTATCAAATGCTAGCGGTGAGAGTTACTTGTATACTTTGTGCACACAATATATTTTGCAATGAGGACTTCAATAGTACACATTAAGAGTTAGGACATGAAGTACTTATAAAACACAGAGAATTCTCGTAGTGAGGACTACACAGGGCATGTTAAGTCTTTAGCAGTGGTCTATATATGGTAGCCTGTAACATTCAGCTTGCAGTCACAAGTAGGTTTTGCAGAGGAAATACTCACAGTACTTTCGAATTTCACAGAGCAGTCAGGACTAGGGTGCACCACACAATAGGCGTCCAGGGTGTATCTGGAACTTGGCGCTGGTCAAGGAGCTCTGCTGCGGTGTATCTGCTGGAGTAGTTGTGGTTGATCTGCAGTTGTGGATGCAAGGCGGTTTCAGAGTTGATTCTTTGGGTATCTGGCCACTGCCTAAGGGCCACGCCAAAGGGCCCTCTGGCGAGGCCCTCAGGTGTGGGCCCGCCAGGCACGGGCACGCCCAATGGCGCTTCTTTTTAAAGTTGCTGCTCTGCTCAGATTGGGCAGAGCATGTTGCTGGGGTGGCTGCGGCGGGCTCCGGGACCAATTGAAGCTCGATCCCTCCTGGGAGAGCTGAGCCGGAGGACTGGCTGGTGGCATTCTGAATGCAATGACAAAAGAGCCCTTCAAACCTTTGCGTCTGGCTTCGTTGTAGGATTTGACCTTGAAGGCGTTCTTTTTGATAGCAATCTGCTTGGCGCGCTGAGTTTCTGAGTTGCAGGCTTTGTCTTGTCGGGAGCCTTTTCTTACCTTCTTTAAGGATAAGGTGGTGTTTCGTCCCGTTCTGCCATTCCTGCCAAAGGTGGTGTCACCTTTTCATGTGAACCAATCGATCTCTTTACCAGTACTGAGGCCTTCAGGGATAGTACTTCGGAGTGTGGTTTGCGTTCGCTGGATATAAAGAGGATTCTTCGTCTTTATCTAAAGAGGTCGGAACCTTTTCGTAAGACGGATCGGTTGTTTGTTCTGTTTGGAGGATCGCTTAAGGGAGAAACAGCGGCCAAGGCTTCTATTTCTAGATGGGTCAGCGAGGCAATTTCTTCAGCTTATTTGTTGCAAGGTCATCAAGTTCCCTTTGGGTTGCAGGCTTATTCTACCAGAGCTCAGGCAGCTTCGTGGGCGGAGTGTATTTTAGTTCCTCTAGTGGAAATTTGCAAGGCGGCTATATGAACTTCTTTGCATACTTTCAGTAAGCATTATCGTCTGGATATTCAGGCGGTGGGGGATGCCTGTTTCGGATCGGCAATGTTGCAAGCTGGTCAGGCGGGTCCCTCCCATTGATTTACTGCTCTGATACATCCCAGAGGTGCGGGACTGGACTGGAGGGATGATAAGGAAAGAGAAATTAGACTTACCTGCTAATTGTTGTTCCTTGAGGAACTCCAGTCCAGTCCCGAATCCCACCCAAGGTTTTTTCTGTGCAAGCAAGTAAAGTGGAACTTCTGTGTGGTTGCATCAGCTTTATCGGTGAGAGTGGTAGTCACGAAGTTTGTGCGTCTCGGACTACTTGTTTTCTCACCTACTTTCTCTCTCTTCTTTCTCTCATTCTCTCAGGCCTTGGGGCAGCAAAGGAGGAAGTCCTCGGGGTTTGAGGGAGGACATTTAAGGGTGATGTTCATATTTACCTGTTGGGTTTCATTGTTTGATTAATAACTTTCAATTCATATATTAGCTACTTATTTGTTGCTCCTCTTAGTCTGCTTTGTCAATAGGTCACTGGGAGCTGGTGGGAGGTGCCAGAGGTATATGTGCTAGTGGCTTCAGAATTCTGACATGCCCAGTCTCCAAGCTGCGAGAGGAGGTGCACTACCCAGAGGTGCGGGACTGGACTGTAGTTCCTCAAGGAACAACAATTAGCAGGTAAGTCTAATTTCTCTTTTGTAGTAGAGGCTTCTTTTCTTTGTTTTGTAGTACTACTGTCCCAGTTTGTATTGTAGAAGTTATCTTGTTGTGATGTATTGTTTTGTTTGATGTTGTCCTTGCCTGTGGTCCTTGCCAAAGGCGTGGGCATGCCTAATAACACTGTTCCTTTTAAATTTAAAAGTTCTTGTTCCTCTTCGTCCCGATTGGCTTTGGCGGTGGGGAACAGGGAGGAGTTTGCCTGCCTGCTCCCTTCCCCAATGTTGATTGGGACTGAAGAATTCTGCTCCGGTTGTGGTAGGAATGCCCAAAGCACTTCTTTTACGAGATGTTGAGACCCCCCAAAGATGACCCAGGGCCTAATGCCATTTTTGCTCCTTTTGCATTTTTTCCCCTGCTGGTGGGCACTGTGGCCATTTGAGATGTCTGCTTTATTTATTTTATTTAGCAGCTCTTCTATACCACTGTATCTAACAGTCACAGTGGTTTACATGGAACAAGTTTAACATTTTTTCACTCAACGCGTAATCAAATTCTGGAATTCATTACCAGAGGATGTAGTAAAAGCTTTTAGTGTAGCTGGGTTTAAAAAGGTTTGGACAAGTTCCTGGAGGAAAGGTCCATAAACCATTTAATAGAATCCAATAGGTATTGGGACAAGCAGTGAATTACCTGTTTAAAGAGGACCCAATCAGGTGATCCACTGCTTGCCCCAATACAAGCATTATGTAACCTGTGTGTCTTTTTGGGAAACCGATAGGTACTTGTGACCTGGATTGGCCATTGTTTGAAAGAGGATACTGGGCTTGATGGATCTTGGTCTGACCCATTATGGCATTTCTTATGTTCAGTGCTCCCTCCTCCCTCCTTCCCCCCAAAGATTTGAAGGGGTCTCTTCAGATGTTTGTGAAATTAGGTCTGGCTAAAGGGGAGTAGCGCTGAGCCGGTACAGTTTTTACCTGCTTTGGAGCTCTTCAGGGGTGAGTATCAAAACTAAGGGGCTTGTTTACAAAGCCGCGGTAGTGGTTCGCGATCGCGATCGCAGCCGTGGCCCCATTGAAATCAATGGGGCCGCGGCTCCGATTACGATCGCAAACCGCTACCGCGGCTTTGTAAACAAGCCCCTAAGTGTTCTGGTGGTGCACAAGTCTGGTTGGGACATGTCTGTTGGTATGGCGCCCGTATTTTCCCGTCTTGGCCAACTGCCTGCACACATTTATTATGATTCCCACGTTTTGCTGTGCCTCTTACATTCCTTGCCCTAGTACATGTTTGTAGCTCATGGTGTCTTGCCCGTGCAGCCCTACTATATGCGATTATTGTCCATGTGGCTTTAGCATATGCTGTCACTGTACAGTCATAGTGTGTAGCACACTGCTACATTTTAGCGTGCCTTGAGCCTGCATTGCCCAGCTGACTGTGCCAGTTTCTAAGAAATGCTGCTTGGTTTGCGGAAAGCAGAGAACCTCATTGCTGGATTCTGTTGTCTGCATTTCTTGCATGGAAGCTTCTGAAGCATCCTTGGAGGGACCGTTTCTCCTCTCACAGTGAGGAGAGACAGGTACCCTGGCCTTATTGTCTTCACTGCAGGAGGTGGCGGACAATGCTATAAAAAAACAAAGGATGATCAACAAGCTTTGCGTTCCAGCACTTGCTCCCCTTCTCTGGTTGCTCCCTTTCTCGACTGCTGTTTCCCTCGAAGAAGGGGGCCATATACTGTACCTGTCAGGGAGCTCCCGAGTTGTCCTCCCCGGTATTCTTCTCATTTGTGCCGTAAGCTGGTGTGGCAACCTCGACCCTGGAGTCTCTGGGCCCTCTCCTTATCTTTCCACTCACCTGGAAGAGAGGCAGGTTGTCAAATGAAGTTCAGCTCAGGCGCTGCCTTCTAAGCAATCTCAGCAAAGATTGGAGTCTTGAGATGTTTTCCAGCTCCTGGAAGCTTTTGAAAGCTCTGCGCATGCATGCGTCTTCCCACCTGCTGTGGCTGTGCCATTTTATCTCAGTCTCTTCCTTTCTGTGGAGCCCCATGGTCATGTTTATCCAACGGTGTGTAAGTTGCGGTCTTCTTCTTTTTTTCTAACTTTTTCCTGTATTCTATGTTTTTTTCACAGCCTGCCTGCTACTGCTGCCTTCTTTCTTCCTGTTAGAATTCCATTAGTTTATGGGGTCATTCCGAGTGCAAATAGCGGGGGTGGAAAACGTTCCCCTAGTTAATAATTTCCCCTAGTTGGTAGGGGATGGCAGGCCTGGGGTGCAGCAAAGGTGGGAGAGGGTAGAGGAGATTCTCCACAGCCTGACCATGGCCTAGGAAGGCCAGATTTGGGGTCGGGCTGCAGGGAATGAAGATTCTGTTCCTGCAGCCGGGATCACAGCTCCTGAATAGAGCCACGGTGCCATGGCAACTGGATTCCATGGCTCCATTCAGAAGCCTTGACTGAGTTAGCTGGGTTAGACCTGTACATGCAGGCCGACCAGAATCTGGGTCAGTGTCATGGCAGGACATGCTGGGGAGATATACTTTCTAGATGAAATAAATGACTGCTTCTTGGGGCAGCTGGTTCATGAACCAACCAAAGGGGAAGCCATTTTGGACCTAGTCCTTAGTGGAACACCAGATCTGGTGCAAGAGATAAGGGTGTTGGGGCCACGTGGCAATAGTGATCATAGCATAATTAATGGAGGAGAGATGGTAAGGAAATCCACAGTATTACCCTTTAACTTTCGAAAGGGAGACTATGATAAAATGAGGAAAATATTTAACAAAAATCTAAAAGGAGCAGTTGCAAAGGTTAAAGACTTACATCAAGCTTGGGTGTTGTTTAAAAATACTATCTTGGAAGCCCAGACCAGTTGTATTCCACGCTTTAAGAAAAGTGGAAGGAAGTCCAAAAAACTGCCTGCATAGTTTAAAGGTGAGGTCAGAGAGGAGGGTGTTGTCAAAAAACAATCTTTCAGGAAATGGAAAAAAAGAGCCAAAAGACGAAAACTGGAAACATCACAAGCACAGACAAGTTAAATGCAAGGCATTGATAAGGCAGGCAAAGAGAGAATTTGAGAAGAAGCTTTCTGTGGAAGCAAAAACGCGTAATAAAGACTTTTTCAAGTACATTCATAGCAAAAAATCTGTGAGAGAGTCAGTTGGACCATTAGATGATAAAGAGGTAAAAGGGGCACTAAGAGGGGCAAGGCCATAGTGGAGAGACTGAATGAATTCTTTGCTTTGGTCTTTGCTGAGGAAGATGTAGGGATGTTACCCATGACTAAAGTGGTATTTAAAGGTGATACTGTGGAAGAATTGAAAGAAATATCGATACACCATGAAGATGTATTACAACTATTTGATAAACTGAAGAGTAGCAAATAGTAGCAAATCACCTGGACTGGATGGTATACATCCAAGGGTGTTGAAAGAACTGAAATATGAAATTGCAGACCTGCTGTAGTAATCTGTGAACTATCATTAAAATCATCTGTAATACCTGAAGATTGGAGGATGGCCAATGTAACGCCAATTTTTAAAAAGGGTTCCAGGGATGATCGGGGAAACTACAGACCAGTGAGCCTGACGTCAGTACCGGGAAAAATGATAGAAACCATCATAAAGAACAAAATTACTGAACATGTACAGTCATGGCTTAATGGGAGACAGCCAACATGGCTTTAGACAAGGAAGATCTTGTCTTACTAATCTGTTATGTATTTTTGAAGGTGTTAATAAACAGGTAGACAAAGTTGAGTTGGTTGATATAATGTATCTGGACTTTCAGAAAGCCTTTGACAAGGTCTCTCATCAGAGACTTTTGGCAAAACTAAAAAGTCATGGGATAGCAGGCAGTGTACTATTGTTGATCAGGAACTGGTTAAAAGATAGAAAGCAGAGGGTAGGGCTACATGGCCAATTTTCCCAATGGTGAAATGTGAATAGTGGAGTACCCCAGGGATCTGTGCTGGGTCCGCTGCTTTTTGACATATTCATAAATGACCTGGAAAAGGGAATAACGAGTGAGGTTATTAAATTTGCAGATGACACAAAACTATTTAAAGTTGTTAAAACCCAAGAGGATTGTAGAAAATTGCAAGAGGGTCTTGATAAATTGGAAGACTGGGCATCCAAATGGCAGATGAAAATTAATGTAGACAAGTGCAAAGTTATACACCTAGGAAAGAACAACCCAAACTATGGTTACATGATGCAAGGTTCCAATTAGGAACCACCACCCAGGAAAAAGATTTAGGTGGCATCGTGGATAACATGTTAAAACCCTCCGCCCAATGTGCAGCGGTGGCCAAGAGAGCAAATAGAATGCTAGGTATAATAAGGAAAGGAATTTAAAATAAAACAAAGGATATTATAATGCCTCTGTATCATGCCATGGTGCGACCGCACCTTGAATATTGTGTACAATTCTGGTCACCGTATCTTAAAAAGGCTATAGCGTTATTAGAAAAGGTACAGATAAGAGCCACCAAAATGGTAAAGGGGATGGAAGAATACCCCTTTGAAGAGAGGCTAAAAAGGTTAGGGCTCTTCAACCAGGAAAAGAGATTGCTGGGGCGAGATATGATAGAGGTCTATAAATTAATAAATGTAGTGGAACCGGTAAACGTAGATTGATTGTTTTACATCATCAGAATATAGAAAGAGTAGAGGACATGCAATGAAGCTACAGGGTAACCTATTTAAGGCTAATAAGAGAAAATATGTTTTCACTCAACGTGTAATCAAACGCTGGAATTTGTTACCGGAGGATATAATAAAAGCTGTTAGTGTAGCTGGGTTTAAAGGTTTGGATAAGTTCCTGGAGGAAAGGTCCATAAACCATTATTAAAAGGGATCCAGGATATCACTTTTTGACCCAAAACAAGTATTGTGGAACCTTTGTCTTTTGGGGAAACTGTTAGGTACTTATGACCTAGATTGGCCACTGTTGGAAACAGGATACTGGGGTTGATGGATCTTGGTCTGACCCAGTATGGCATATCTTATGTTCACTGGTAAGATTCTCAACCACCAAAATTTTTGTTCTTTATTTAAAGTGAAAGTGCACTTTTTTTTTTTGCTGTCCTCACAACTGTGATGAACGCTGTATCAGCCACATCTCTGCAGGCTTGTTTCACTTTTTATTTAACACTCTTCATGGCCATGTCTCACAAAACATTCCACCCCAACATCCTGTCGGGCCCAGACTAGGCTCAATCGGGGACATCAGGGACAGCCATGCAGCTGAAGGCAGATTCGTTTCTGGCACTGGAACAGCATTCACCTTTTCAAAGTATCCTACTACAGAGAAGTGCTTCCATCCCTCCTCCCCCAGAAGAATCGTTGTAGCTCCATTGAAAGGATCCCAAGACTGTGGCTATTCAAAAAGGAAGTAAAACTAGGGCCGAAACAAAGCACAAGTCCTCCAGAGAACCTTCCAATGTTCAGGTTACCTAGGGAGGGAGGGACCCGGGCTTGCCCCTATTGGCAGCCACCTTCCTAATGGTTTCACACAGGCACAGCACTGAGACCTCTAACAACCAACAGAGGTCCCCCAGTAAGATGTCCAGACTTTTAGATACGGCTGTGCCAGCTCTGTCACCTCAGCAGCCAGCTGCAGTTCCTCCTAGCCCCAACACTTGTCTACTCTTGTTGTTAAAGAGATTTGTGCAGGATAGCGCCACTATTCTACTGTAAAATGCATCCCCAAAAGGGCTCTGCTACCTACCTCTGAGCCTCATTCCTTTCCTGCTACTTCACATGTTGTCGGGGAATCCCCTCTTGTAAACTGGCGAGTCCTACCATCACTGGAAGATGACACTTATTCTATAACTAGTGAGCCCAGGGTTCTACACTGGAAAGAGTTATCTCTTAGATGATCCTTCTCCGCTGCCTTTGGAACATCTCCGTATAGCAGATATGATAGAAGACTATTCGTATCCCAGATTCTTACAGACAATATCCCAGGCACTCGCTTTGAGTGATTCACAAACTCCAGCAAACAAACGTGATTTTCAATCAATTATGAAAGCCTGCAGCACCCCAGGGAGGTTATAGCCCTTCCAGTATATCAGATATTACAAGATCTTCAGACCTCTATCTAGAAAACCCCATCCTTGATTCATCCTATCTCGCAACGACTGGTTCTCAAATACAAAGTCCTCCCAGTGGCAGGTTTTAGTCACCAGCAGCTGCCGCACCACTCAGTAGTCTCTGAAGCAGCATTCAAAAATATCTAAGCTCACTAAAAGTAAAGTACACACTCCTCCGGTAAAGAATAAAAATGATGTAGTTAAAAAAATCCTATCAAAGTAACCTCTTAGCATGAGAATCCTTGCTCACCAGCTTCAGATTCTTCATTCAAAAAAAAAAACAAATTTGAACCTACTTACAAAAACCACAACAGAGAATGATATCTGTTGCATCTTAACTGAGAGCTCCGATCACTTCAGGACGCCTCCGGCTCTTCAGCTGCCCAATCAGGGCAGCGCGGCACATCGAAAAGGAACCCGCAACCAGGCGTGCCCGCGCTGTGCGGGCCCGCGCCTGAGGGCCGCGCAAGAGGGCCCTTTGGCACGGCGCTTAAGAAACACACAAGAACTGACCAGAGACTCGGATAACAACGAAACAAAGACTAGCTACGACTTCGCCTACGGCTAGAGCTCCCCTAGGGTCGAGCTCGCACACCATCATCCTTCCTGCTATAGCCGCAAACGCAGCAAGTATCTCCAACCTGGAACATTCCTATAACTAATATATCCTCCTAATAGATTTTGTTTAATTACATTAGACTACTCCCCTTTCATCTCAGCTAACTATCATTGTTAGATTCAGTATCACTATACACTAGCAATACTAATTAATGTGTATTATCAGTGTACTGTGGCTAGTACTTTCACACTGTATACTTCCAACAAATCAATCCATTACTGACACAATCTTTAGCAATGCAAATGCCACTGTCAAATGTTTACTATTGAAAGTATTCAGTGTCATTTCTACTGTTGCCAGTAAGTCACTTTTAACAACCACCTGACTTATAACTACAGCCTGATTTTATACTGCTGCCAAGTAAGCCATTTTTAACTACTGCCTGATCTATACTGTTGCCAGTAAGTCATTTTATAACCACTGCTTGATTTATACTGTTGCAAGTAATTCTTTAACTACGTCTGTCTCATCACTGTTGCAACCAACGTTTCACTCTGTATAAGATACAACTGTTGCCAGTATTAGATAACTGTTATTGCTACTCTTAGACACAAACCAACTGCTAGCAACATAACCCACAACAATCACCATCCACTTATTGAACATGTCACGCTCAAACACTATGATACTAAAAATAACATACAGCTGTATATTATTAACAATCTTAATTGATCTAACACTAAGCTTAACATCTAAAAATCACATGGCAATCCCTATAATACAAACAACAATTAGAAATTACAGCCACATTGGACACGCCAACACAAATCACCATGCAAAAATAAATTACCACAGACTTATACAAATAAAACAAACTAATTCACTACAAATAACAAATGAAATTAGCATCAACAATACTACTTCTCTAACTTGTATCCTTATAAATGCCCGCTCAATGAAAAACAAACTCCCCATATTCAATGATTTAATAACCGATTCAAAACCTGATATATTATGCGTAACGGAAACATGGCTAACTGAAACGGATACAGTCTACTTAAATCAACTTAATAGCGATGACTATGATATAAACTATACACATAGAACCAACAAAAAAGGAGGAGGAGTACTAATAATGACAAAAAAGGGATTAAATGCAAGAACAATACCATCTACCATAACCAACAATATTGACACATTAATTATAAAAACCAACATTTTTAGAATTTGCCTAATATATAGACCCCCTGATCAAAAAGCAGAGAGCCTAGATTCTCTAATCGAATTCTTAGGCTCATCTACAGAACAAAATCCCATAATCATGCTTGGCGACTTCAATCTCCCCTCACTCCCAGCATCAGAAGCCAACTTGTTCCTAGAATCCATATCAGACATGGACTTTCACCAAATAATCAATACAACAACACATATAAAAGGAGGCACTCTTGACCTTATTCTCCTCCCAAGCACACTCTACAAGTCATTCAACACAAACTCCATAGAATGCACACAAATACCCTGGTCTGATCATTACCTTATCAAAACAAATTTCACATTCCATACCAATAACACTAAAAATAACACACGAAGTGATCCCACTACAAAATTCAAAAAATTTAATGAAACTGAATTCTTGGATACAACAACACCCTACCTCTCATCATCCCCAACGAATCTAGACGAAGCTGTCAAAAACTGGCATGACACAATCTACAATGCAGCCAAAATTGATCAACGAATCAAAAAGCCTTCTAATTTAAAAATAAACAGAACACCATGGTTCAACAACACGCTAAAACAAATGAAAAAAGAACTAAGAAAAATAGAACATAAATGGCGCAAAACCAAATCAATCATCAACAAGGAAATATATAACAACTATCTCACAAAATACAAAGATACCTTAGATAATACAAAAAAATCTTATTTCGCGGCAATCTTATCAAAATCTTATAAGAGACCACGAGAACTATTCTCCATTGTTAGAAATCTTACTAATAATCCTCAAACATCTAACACTGAAATCACTGATATTTCGGTACAAATCTTAGCCAACCACTATCAAAACAAATCTATGCAACCTATAATGACTCTAAACAATATAAATACAGTCCATCACTGCTCATATGAATGGTCAAAATTTCACCCTATATCAAAAGACGCACTAAAGAACATCATTTCTATCCTCAACACCACAACTTCCTTTCTTGATCCATGCCCAGTAACATGGATAAAAAGTACACTCCCAATACTACTATCATACATCCTCCCTATAGTCAACCTCTCGTTACTTCAAGGAAACCTCCCGTCTATGCTCAAACATGCACAAATCCGTCCAATTCTCAAAAACACACGATTGACAAAACATCACCAAAATCATACAGACCCATCTCAAGTATCCCTTTTTTGGCTAAAATAATAGAAAAAGTGGTACAAATCCAAACACAAGAATACCTAGATTCATCCTACCCACTTGACGAGCACCAATATGGATTTAGGCCTCAACATGGAGTTGACACACTCTTAACAGTCTTAACTGATGTACTACTGAAAGGGATTGATAATCATAAACAAGCATTTATACTCTTATTTATTGATATTTCGGCAGCATTTGATAGTGTTCACCACACTATAATGCTTAATAACCTGAAACAAATAGGAATAAATGCCACTGTACACAAATGGTTTACCTCTTGCTTAAATAATCGAACACAAAATGTAAGAATTGGTAACCAAACATCAAACATATATAAACAAGAAATTGGACTCCCACAAGGATCCGCACTATCAGCCCTCCTGTTTAATATTTACATAAAACCAGTCTGTAATATCTTTAAAAAATTCAGAGTATACTATCATCTATATGCAGATGATGATATGATGTACATCCCATTCACAATCCCTAATTTGCCAATAAAACTACTATCAGATTGTTTCAGTGAAATCACAACATGGCTAAAAGCTCAAAACCTCCACATTAACCATTCAAAAACAGAAGTCCTAATTATAACAAAAAAACCAATCATATAACATTACAAAATCATGACATTAAAATAAAAAACGAAATAAGATACCTAGGTGTTATTCTGGATACACATCTGACGATGAATACTCACATCAGAAACACCATTAAGAAAATATATTTTAAACTCAAAATCCTTAAACAATTACGCCCTTTAGTACACCAAATAGACTTCATCAATATAATCCAGGCTACAATAACCCCACACTTTGATTTTGCCAACCTAATTCTTTTAGGAATAACGAAACAAAACATAAAAAGAATCCAATTAGCACAAAACGCAGCAGCTAGAATTATAATGAAAGCACACTCATTCCAGCACATAACACCAATATTAGCTTCACTACACTGGTTGCCAATTCAAAGTAGGATAATATATAAAACCACAATAACTACATATAAAGCTTTAAATAACATGGCTCCAATCCCACTATGCAAACTAATCAGCATGGAATCTCAAAACATTACGCACAGAAAAGGATACTCAAACTAAACACTCCTAATGATTTCATAAAAGCAAATAAATTAACTAACAACAGAGCTTTTTCTCATGCAGCCCCATCTATTTGGAATTCCCTTCCGGAGGACCTACGAACTATAACCGAAATTATGGAACTCCGTAAAAAACTAAAAACCTATTTATTCGCCATGCACTATGGCAACACAGATAACCCCTTGATACACTCAGATAAAGGCTAAAAAATCCTGATAGGCTAAAAAATCCTGACTGAGTAATACTATTTCTAACAACTTAACAGACAATACACTATCCTAAAAACACTATGATTCAATTCTAAAGTACCTACAACTTGTATTTGTATATAGTTTATTGTACATAGTTTACAAGCCAGTTTTGTACTGTTATGCATTGGTTCATGCTGTTAACCATTACTCTTTATTGTTACAAAATGTTCGATGTAAAACTAAGCTCTTGCTTTGTGGATTGTTTTATTGTAAACCGCAACTGAACTCTGGAAGATGCGGGTAATAAATGATTGTTAAATAAATAAATAAATAAATAATCACCAGAACCTTTTACAGTTATAAGGACCCCATCCACTGTCATCTGAGGGCCAGCGCATCTATGTACAAACCTCCATGAATCTATATCAACTTTGAGCGATCTACGATGCTTACAACTCTGTCTCCAGGTCCACAGCCACAGCTATCACAGCTACATGTGTCCGACCTTAGGGAAGACTTATATGACCACCTCACTGATGCTCCTTGTCCTGGAAATAGTTTTTCTGGACTAAGGTGGAGGAGGCCATATCGGAGGTAGAGGACCATTCTTCCATGGCCCGAGGATTCTCGGCTCAGCCGGCAGACTCCAGTTCCCAGCCTAGATTACCTCAGCTTTCACAATTCAGAAGGGCATGCCATTATCAATATTTACACCAGTTCTATCCACGCTGTACGTATCAACCTTATGCTGGCTATTTCTTACCTAAAGAGATCTCGCTCTCGAGAGCGGAAGCAGCAACCCCTTCCTGCCACCCCCAAACATACTTCCAGTTTTTGACTGCCTGTCTTGTAGGCAGCAGAATCCATCATTTCAGGGAATTTCAGGGAGGCTTTGCAATTAGTGATGATGGACCACTGGGTCTTTAAACATCAGAAAGGAGGAGCTACAAGCTAAATCTCCTACATCCCCCCTCCCAATTACACACCGGTTATTGGCAAGTGGCTATCTTCTGAGCGCATCCCCATCCTGATGCAAAAGATAACAGATCTCTCCTGATCAGTACAGCCATCAAACACATGCCCCTTAGTGAACGGGGACAAGGTTTCTACTCAAGGTTCTTCCTTATTCCAAAGAGATCAGGTGGACTCCGGCCGATACCAGATGTCTGTAATCTCAACTCCTACATTAACCGGAAAAAATTCAAGATGAACTTTCTCAGTATTATCCTTCCTCAACTGTACCACAACAATTGGCTTGCCTCTCTGGATCTGGAGGATGCCTATACTCATATTCCCATCCACCCCCAATACTGGAAATATCTACATTTCACCTTCAAAGATCAGCATAACCAATACAAAGTGCTACCCTTCAGCCCATCCTCAACATTGTGAGTATTCACAAAGGGGATTATTCTGAGACACGAATAGCAGAGATGGACATCTCCACTGTCAAGGCTTATGCGTCAAGCCAGTTGCCTAGGTATGGATAATCTCCCCCTCCTCCATGGAAAACATGGAGTATGCAGTACACATTACAAAACACACTCTTTAAAGTTTGGAGTTCATCATCAACAGGCAAAAGTCTGAGTTTATGCCTCAACAGTGCCTCCACCTTATTGGCACTTGAATCGATACCTTGCAAGCCAAGGCATCCCTGCTTGCAGACAGGGCAGCCATCATCCAAAAGCTCAGTCTCAAACTAACTCACAAAATTTGGCCACTGCTTGAGTGATTCTTCAGCTACTAGGTCACATGGCAGCATTGGTCCATTTAATTCTGATTGTGCATCTCTACATGCGCCCTCTACAATAGCACCTCAGACTAAACTGGAACCAGCACTGACAGACCCTTTGAACAAAAATATATCTGAAGGGAGCATGTCTGCAAAAGCTTCAAGATTCTCTGCAGTGGTGGGCTACATCAGTCAGTCTCGAACAAGGCTGTGGCTTCCACCCTGCTATCTCACCCTCGCTACCAACGCATCCAACCACAGACGGGAAGCTCATCTGTTGCACTTGTCAATGCAGGGCATTTGATCCCTTTGAGAATGACAAATGCACATCAGTCTATTCGAACTTTGAGCATTGTATTATGGATCAAGCAGAAAATCGTGTTGGTACAAATAGACAATCAAGTTACCATGTTCTTCATCAACAAGAAAAGGGGCTCTGGTTCCCTTCTTCTCTATTGGGAAGCACTGAACCTTTGGCAATTTGATCAGCACTTGGGTACCATCCTCAGAGCGGTGTATCTACCGGGATCAAGGACTCTTGGCAAGTTGTCCCTAGACTTTTCTGTTCTTCAAACGATCTTCCAACAATGGGGAACATCAGAGATAGACCTGTTTGCTTCACCCGAAAATGAAAAATGCCTATTCTTCTGCTCGATCAGGCCAAACAAATGTCACTTAGGGCACAATGCCTTTGCCATCTCCTGGAACCATGGGCTCCTGTACGCTTTCCTGCCTTTTCCTCTTATCGTCTGACTTCTTCTAAAGGTTTGGGAGGACAGAGCCTTGCTGATTCTCATTGCCCACAATGGCCTTGCAAAATATAGTTTCCTCACCTTTTGAACATGGTGCAGCAACCCCTGATCCTTCTCAGAACATCCATTTGTCCTAATTTAGAAGCAAGACCAGCTGCTACATCCCAATGTCAACAGCCTCTCCCTAACAGCCTGGAGATTACAGAGGTCTAATAGGGGATGTGACTGTCTCTTACATCTGGGAAGTCATCTTAGCATCCGGGAAACGTTCCACTCTATGGTCTTACCATTAGAAATGGTTATGTTTCATGCAGTCACAAAATCCCAGAACCATGATCCAGTCTGCTGTCCTCTCAGTGCAATTATTTCATACCTTCTGCTTTTATTCAGCTCAGGTCTCCAGATCAGCTCGGTCTACTGTCACCTCTTTGAAATTGCAGTTTGCCATAGCACCATTGATGGCAAGCCCATCTCCTTCCATCCCCTGGTGTTCAGGTTTAGAAAAGGGCTCATGAATATGAAGCCACCTATCAAGCCACCCACACCAGCATGAGACCTCAATGTGGTTCTCATGGAGCTCATGAAAACTCCCTTAGAACCTATGTGCTCGGCATCTCTTAAACACCTCATATAGAAAACATGTTCCTGGTGGCAATCACCTCTGCCAGAAGGATCAGTGAGCTACAAGCCTTAGTCCACTATGCTCCCTACACTCAGTTTCTTCACAATCAAGTCTTGGGGATTTTGGTGGACTAAGGCTGCTGTTGTACCCCAAAGATATAAGAATGACCTCGCTCTGCTCCAAACAGACTCAGACACTTAGAAGGAAATGAGATCTTTATTATGCCCAATCAGTTACAATCTTAGCAAAAAGCAAAATGCAGCATTATTTTCTTAGCAATACAGTTTGCCTGAGTCAGAGGTGAAAGACTCACTGACTGTTTGTCTCCCTCTCCCCACGAATGATATCTAGTGCTGTCCTTATATACATTATTTAGTTGCATTTGGGACTTTTTTTTTTTTTACTGTACTGTATTCCTATTGGTCAGCTTTTAGCTGTTTCCTGTGCAAGCAAATTCAGACTTTTCAGACTTCCGCAAATGCTAGCAACTATGTTATCAATTCTCTACCAGCTTTTCTTTATTTTGTTTCTACCCCCCTCCCCCCTTTTCCCCTCCCCCTGTCTAGTCTGTGTTGGGCATATTTCCTGTTTCTGCATATCTCATACTTGACCATAAATTCTCTGCAATTCTCTGCAAACAGTCTATATTCTGAAATCTGCCCAGCAAAAAAACCAATGGTCACATTTAGTTAGGTTTTTGCTACAGGTCTACTTCCAGTCACTCAGGCCACAAGGATTGCTTTTAGAAAATAGTATGAAGTGGGCCTCAACCCGCTTCTTCCCAGCATTCCCCCCTGGAGCACAAGTCATTCAAAGTGCCTTAGCGCCACCAGCTGAAAGCTTTCTGGAATTACAGGACCATCGTAAGAGGCAGGGTCATGCAGGTTAGGAAGGAAAGCAGTATATTTAGCAGAAATGCCTGATGGAGTGGTAGTGGATGCATTTATGGCAGCAACCAATGATAAGAGAAGAGGCAGCAGCCAAGGTTGACAGCAATCCCCAGACTGAGAGCAGCTATAAGGAGGCTACGTAAGCCAGAGTCAAGGCTAGTGAACCAGGAAATAAAAGTGTTCCACCAAGCACCTACCTGAATATCACCCTTAAAGTCTGAGCTGTCCAATTAAGCCATATTAGCCATACGTTGCATAGCATTTTTTTTTTATAAAGACAGTATGATTCGCAATAACTGTACAACAATTGGTTTCATTCATAGAAGTGGAGACACTTTGTCCTAATTTCTGACCGGTTCTATTTTTGGTTTCATTCATAGAAGTGGAGACACTTTGTCCTAATTTCTGACCTGTTCTATTACTGGTTTCATTCATAGAAGTGGAGACACTTTGTCCTAATTTCTGACCTGTTCTATTCTATTATTATTATCATAAGAGAGCAAACATACCTCCACCTCAATTAAAGGGACTCCTCCTTGCTGGTGAGAAAGAACATGGGCACAGGTATAATTTTCCTGAAGGAGCTTTTGCTGCTCCTTTTTAACAATCTCATATGCAAAAAAATGTCTTTCCATTGTCCAAAAATTCTTATACCTGGGTCTAGAAGTTACCAATATTTCAGTATACTCACAAGAACTGGAATGGGGAAGAAACATCATTGTTGCCAAATTGGGAGGACATTCAGTGTGATTTCTCTCTTCCTGACAACTACAGTTTTTCTTGTTATACTCAAGGAGGGCCGGGGTAGTCTCATCAGGGGTAGGCTTACTAAAGCACAACAAAAGGAGAAAGAGCAACATCTTTATTTTTTTAATTTATTTATTTAACAATTCTTATATACCGCGCTATTTGTTATCAGTGCGGTTTACATTCAACAACAAGAGTTCAGAGCAGTCAAGACTGTTTGAGTTTTACATTATAACAGGAGTTAGAACTTGGACCACACAGGGTAACTATTTACATGTTGCAATAGCTTTAAATGATACAGATAAAGATTAACTATTTACACGTTGAGTTTGGTCAGAATAGACAAGGAATAAATAGTAAGCATATGCAGGTTGACATGGAGTAATAAATATTACATGGTGTGAATAGACAAGAAGTGCTGATGGGCATGAGTGTGATTGCTTAAAGCATGGGTGTTATGTCGTGACTGAGGTGTTTGTAGGGGATGGGGGTAGCTTTCTCTGGGGCGGGGTAGCTGATTGAGCAAAGTGTAGCAGAAAAAGATGGTGCTTTATAGCCTTCCGAAACTGTAGGAGGTCTTTGATTGCTCTTATTTCTGGTGGGAGGTCATTCCAGCATTTTGGGGCGTAGTAGGCAAAAGCTCTTTTCCTGGTTGCTTGGGTGCACTTTATGGAGTCTTTAGGGAAGGTCAATGTGTTGGCTGTTGCTGTCCTTCTAGTTCTGATTTGTGGAGTTGGTGTAATAAGGTTCTTGAGAGATTTGGGGGCAATGTTGTTGTTAATCTTAAATGTAATCAGCAGGATCTTGTATGTTAGCCTGCAGTATATCAGTAAATATTAGCAGCAAGATTAGCATGATAACAGAAAGTAAACATAGAACTATAAATCCAGTCCATTCTAGACTTCCAAGTTTGCCAGTTAGCGAAGGGGATTCTACATCAGCAGGTTTTCCAAATAGATGACAGTGCACAGTCATTTGTATATCTTCTTCAGGAGTCTTCAACTCTCCCTCTCCAGCTGCTAGGCCCTTGGCTACCTTGGTATTGTCAAAAGTACTTGGAACAGTCCCTCCCATGGCGGCTGTAGCGTTTGCTGGTGGTATGGGGATCCAGTCTCCAGGTTAGAAATATGTTGAACAGATTCAAAGGCAAGACAGTTTGTTTTTTTACAAAGTTTTTTAAGGTTTTGGAGGTTCCCCCTTTGGACTGCTGCTTGCACACAGCAGCCAATCCTAAGCAATTCAATTAGCTAAAGAATTGTTTACAGATCAGAAAAGTTGCAGACAAGATGCACACACTTCTGCAAGTTTTACTTTTTTAGGATTGTTCCAGTCTTTGAGCATATGTCTGGGTGAGATGACTTCCAAAATTGAAGGTAATGGAGATGGCATAATCAAATATTAGGGTTGCAGAGTCAAGTGCTCATCATAATTCCAGCAAAGTACATGCATAGGTCCTTGTTGTTATAACATACTAATGTATCCTTATTTGATAAGGCTGTTATAACAAATCAAACACTCATTTAAGCTTAACATTGTTCTTTAAGCTAAAATAGCAACCCTAAAAAAACATATTAAGCATAACATGAAAATGATTGAATAACTATAGCTTTCTCTCTCTGTTTGTGTTCTTGCTGATAAGCAAGATTTTGTTTTTTGTCCATTCATTCTAAGGTAGTGTCTTTAACCAAATTCTAACTAATTTAAGGGCAATGCGAGTTCAAAAGAAACAGTAAGATTTACTCGTCCTGTGATTGCTTATCTATATTCTGGACATCTGCATAAATATGGTACTATAAGGATCAAATTTGATAATATACATGCATGAGGATAAACTAGATGAATTCATGGTGCTAAAACATATATCTGTTTTTCTTAGTTGTTCCTCCAAAACCGAGATCAGGGATGCTTTTTAAAACAAAGTGCATTTCCTAAAAAACATATAATTCATACACAGCAAACACGGTGATGCTGTTCTGTTTCACAATCATGAAAGAAAACAGGTGGCACATACTTCTCTTTTTTTTATAGCACTGAGCTTTTACAATGCAAACACAACAATACCAGAGAATACTTCTTCTTTTTGTTTTTAAATTATTTGAGCTGAGCAAGAATGGAAATTACATTTTCTTATTTTATATTCAGACTATGACCATAAATGAGTACTTATATTCACAAAAAACAATGTTAGTCTTTAAACAAAGAAATTAAATTTCTTCTCGGGAACCTATGAACAGGGAAGGAAAGATGTTTGATTAATCGTGAAAATGTTTTTCTGTTTCCTCTTCTTGCATTTGAAAATTGCTTGGCTAAATTGCATTTAAACCTAAAAGTTTTTAAATCTTAGCTTTCAACCTCAGTCAGGAAGGGCACATAGTATACAATCCAGGTTAAAACTATATTTTTCATGGAAAAGTTACAGAGAAGTATCTGCTCTTTGTGTATGCAAACAAATATCTCCCTTATAACAGTGAATTGGTTTTAAAATTCCCTATTTTTAATCATGTTAACGGGTAATGAAACATTGTGCATTAAGGGAGCTAAACACAGGTCCTAGCTCTTCTCGTGGAGATGGAGTAGGGCTAGAAAGATTCTGACAAGCTTGCACTACCAGAGTCCATGGAATTTACAGCTGTTTACTTTGGAATTTGCAGAATGGAAGGGGCTCTTTAGACTAGGGCACAATACCTTTCAGTTTATCAGCTATCTGTATCCATATTGCTAGATACTGCAAATGACTTGTTAATTTTTCTCCTTTAGTTTTCTCTATATAGTTCTGTTAATGACTCCGCCTCGAGCCAGCATATGTTGCTGGACTCGCTGGACCATTTTAACCCTTTTGTCACTAGAGGATGATATTGGCATACCTTATCTAATGGGATCTCTGATTTAGATTTTGGCTGATTCTCATGTTCCTTCTTTTTATAAATAACTTCTTAATAACAAATTCTATTTATTATTCCTATGTAGGCCTACATAACAAACTAAAGACTACTATGATAGAATAAAAAAGTATACGTCGCCACCTGAAGTCTTCTGCAGGAATTCCTTCTTACCATTCCATCAGTCCAGCAGATCTGTGAACCAGCCATCACTTCTTCTCTGATTAACATATTCTCTCTCACTATGACATCATCAGCCATGACATCATATCGCGTGGGGGGTCAGCAGTACATCTTGGGGATTTTGGTGGACTAAGGATGCTATTGTACCCCAAAGATATAAGAATGACCTCACTCTGCTCCAAACAGACTCAGACACTTAGAAGGAAATTAGATCTTTATTATGCCTAATCAGTTACAATCTTAGCCAAAAAGCAAAATGCAGCACTATTTTCTTAGCAATACAGTTTGCCTGAGTCAGAGGTGAAAAGAAAAAGAGCACTCACTGATGGTTTGTCTCCCCCCCCCCCCCACAACAAATGATATCTAGTGCTGTCCTTATACACATTATTTAGTTGCAGTTGGGGAATTTTTACTGTACTATATTCCTATTGGTCAGGTTTTAGCTCTGTTTCCTGTGCAAGCACTTTCAGACTTTTCAGACTTCCGCAAATGCTAGCTACTATGTTATCAATTCTTGACCATGAGTTCTCTGCAATTCTCTTCAAACAGTCTATATTGTGAAATCTGCCCAGCAACAAAAACAGGGGTCACATTTAGTTAGGTTGTCGCCACAGGTCTACATCTGGTCACTCTGTTAGGCCACAAAAATTGCTTTTAGAATATGGTATGAAGTGGGCTTCAACCTGCTTCTTCCCAACACAAGCTATTCTACATATTCATCCCAAGTTCTTCCCAAAGGTGGTCTCCGAGTTTCATCTCAATTGGTCAGACACCCTTCCAGTCTTTTTCCCCAATTTCCCATGCGGGGGCTCATGAGGAAGCCTTGAATTGTCCAGACTGCTACAGAGCTCTCTTGTACTATCTGCATGCCACAAACGAACTCTGCTCCTCTTCCCAACTCTCGATCACTTTCAATCCTAACCATCCAGGACAGCCAGCCTCCAAGCTTTCCATCAACTCCTGTATTGCTGATTGCATCACATTCTGTTATGCTCAAGATAATCTCCCCAAGTCCTGGATGCATTGGGCCCACCAACTTCATGCTAAAGCAACTTCAGTAGCCAGCCTGGCTTCAGTTTCCTCTGCAGATATCTACAGAGGAGTGACATGGACCTCTATACACACATTCAAGCACTACAGCTTGGATAGATCCTCAGCACAAGACCTTGCCTTTGGACAGGCGGTACTCCGCAATCTCTTTGCAGTATAATCCTTTTACCTCCCAGTTTAGATGTGGACCGAAAAACCATCTCTCTTTCTCAAATAGCAGTCCTCAGCTCTGGATTCATCCCTAGAGTATGCCTGTATGTAACTCCGTTGTCTCCACCAGAGAAAGCATAGTTGCTTACCTGTAACAGGGGTTCTCCGTAGACAGTAGGGGTATGCAGACACACTCACCCTCCCACCATCTGCTCATGTAAACAAACAAAAAAAACCACACTTTCAAAGTAACCAGTCAATGCTTACACCTTCCATAAGAACATAAGATATGCCATACTGGGTCAGACCAAGGTCCATCAAGCCCAGTATTCTGTTTCCAACAGTGGCCAATCTAGGTCATATGTACCTAGCAGTTTCCCCAAGGGACACAGGTTCCACAATGCTTGTATTGGTTCAAGCATTGATTTCCTGGGTCCCTTCTTAATAATGGTTTATGGACCTTTCCTCCAGGAACTTGTCCAAACCTTTTTTAAACCCAGCTACACTAACAGCCTTTACTACATCCTCTGGTAACAAATTCCAGAGTTTGATTACACATTAAGTGAAAAAATATTTTCTTTTATTAGTCTTAAATAGTTTACCCTGTAGCTTCATTGCATGTCCCCTAGTCTTTCTATATTCTGATAAGGTAAACAATCGATCTACGTTTACCCGTTCCACTCCGTTCATTAATTTATAGGCTTCTATCATATCTCCCCTCAGCCGTCTCTTTTCCAGGTTAAAGAGCCCTAACCTTTTTAGCCTTTCTTCATAGGAGTATCCTTCCATCCCCTTTACCATTTTGGTGGCTCTTCTCTGAACCTTTTCTAAAATTGCTATATCCTTTTTAAGATACGGCGACCAGAATTGCACACAATATTCAAGGTGCGGTCTCACCATGGAACGATATAGAGGCATTATAATATCTTTTGTTTTATTTTCCATTCCTTTCCTTATGATACCTAGCATTCTATTTGCTCTCTTGGCCGCTGCTGCACACTGGGCTGAGGTTTTTAACATGGTATCCACAATGACGCCTATATCTTTTTCCTGGGTGGTAGTTCCTAATGTGGAACCTTGCATCATGTAACCATAGTTTGGGTTGTTCTTCCCTAGGTGCATAACCTTGCACTTGTCCACATTAAATTTCATCTGCCATTTTGATGCCCAGTCTTCCAATTTATCAAGATCCTCTTGCAATTTTCCACAATCCTCTTGGGTTTTAACAACTTTAAATAGTTTTGTGTCATCTGCAAATTTGATAACCTCACTCGTTATTCCACTTTCCAGATCATTTATGAATATGTCAAAAAGCAGCGGAACCAGCACAGATCCCTGGGGTACACCACTATTCACCTTTCTCCATTGGGAAAATTGGCCATTTAGCCCTACCCTCTGCTTTCTATCTTTTAACCAGTTCCTGATCCACAATAGTACACTGCCTCCTATCCCATGACTCTTTAGTTTTGCCAAAAGTCTCTCATGAGGGACCTTGTCAAAGGCTTTCTGAAAGTCCAGATACACAATATCAACCGACTCACCTTTGTCCACCTGATTATTCACTCCTTCAGAAAAACATAACAGATTAGTAAGACAAGATCTTCCTTGTCTAAAGCCATGTTGGCTATCTCCCATTAGGCCAGGACTATCTACATGCTGAGTAATTTTATTCTTTATGATGGTTTCTACCATTTTTCCAGGTACTGACGTGAGGCTCACCGGTCTGTAGTTTCCCGGATCACCCCTGGAACCCTTTTTAAAAATTGGTGTTACATTGGCGATCCTCCAATCTTCAGGTATTAGTGATGATTTTAATGATAGTTCACAGATTACTAATAGCAGGTCTGCAATCTCATATTTCAGTTCTTTCAACACCCTTGGATGTATACCATCCGGCCCAGGTGATTTGCTACTCGTCAGTTTATCTAATAGTTGTAATACATCTTCCCGATGTATCGATATTTCCTTCAATTCTTCCGCACCTTTAAATACCACTTCAGTCATGGGTAACATCCCTGCATCATCCTCAGTAAAGACCGAAGAAAATAATTCATTCAGTTTCTCCACTATCGCCTTGTCACCTCTTAGTGCCCCTTTAACTCCTCTATCATCTAATGGACCAACTGACTCTCTCACAGGTTTTTTGCTACGAATGTACTTGAAAAAATCTTTATTTCGCATTTTTGCTTCCGCAGCAAGATTCTTCTCAAATTCTCCCTTTGCCTGCTTTATCAATGCCTTGCATTTGACCTGCCAGTGCTGGTGCTGTTTCCAGGTTTCGTCGTTTGGCTCTTTTTTCCATTTCCAGAAAGATACTTTTTGGCAACAACAGCCTCTCTGACCTCACCTTTAAACCATGCTGGCAGTTTTTTGGAGTTCCTTTCACTTTTCTTAAAGCGTGGAATACAGCTGGTCTGGGCTTCCAAGATAGTATTTTTCAACAACACCCAAGCTTGATGTAAGTCTTTAACCTTTGCAACTGCTCCTTTTACTTTTTCTTAACTATTTTCCTCATTTTATCATAGTCTCCCTTTCG
The DNA here is from genome assembly GCA_033557465.1 of Ichthyophis bannanicus. NCBI lineage: Eukaryota > Metazoa > Chordata > Amphibia > Gymnophiona > Ichthyophiidae > Ichthyophis > Ichthyophis bannanicus. The sequence goes on from CM066032.1 coordinate 651,025,873, forward strand.
AAAGTTAAAAGGTAGTACTGTGGATTTTCTTACTATCCCTCCTCCACTGATTAAATCAAAGGCTATCATGCTATGATCACTATTGCCTAGTGGTCCCAACACCCTTATCTCTTGCACTAGATCTGGTGTTCCACTAAGGACTAGGTCTAATATGGCTTCCCCTCTGGTTGGTTCATGAACCATCTGCTCCAAGAAGCAGTCATTTATTTCATCTAGGAACTTTATCTCCCTAGCATGTCCTGCCGTGACACTGAGCCAGTCGATACCGGGGTAATTGAAATCACCCATTATTATTACCATGCTGTAATTTTTGTTAGCTTCCTTGATTTCTTTGAGCATTTCATCATCCATTTGTTCATTCTGTCCAGGTGGTCGATAGTACACCCCCACTGCCATCGCCTTCCCCTTTTTACATGGAATTTCAATCCATAGAGATTCTACAGCAAATTTTGTTTCCTGCAAAACTTTAATCCTTTCTGACTCAATGCCCTCTCTAACATAGAGCGCAACCCCTCCGCCAATTTGATCAGCTCTATCATTACGATATAGTTTGTACCCAGGTATCAGTGTCCCACTGGTTGTCCTCCTTCCACTATGTCTCTGATATTCCCATCATATCTAACCTCTCATTTATTGCTATATATTCTAACTCTCCCATCTTATTTTTTAGACTTCTAGCATTTGCATACAAGCATTTTAGAGACTGTATTTTATTGATATTAATTTGGCTATTGGTACACATGGGTAATTTGGGATCTTTAAGCTCTGTCTGCTCCATACTCGAGGGCATTTGTGCTACTTTACTCCTTTTTGGAACCTCTCTGCTTTTGGTAGTATCCTTCAAGGATACATTCTTCCGAACCATCCTTTCTTGGGCGACTGTCGGCTTTCCCCTATTATCTAGTTTAAAAGTTGCTCTATCTCCTTTTTAAATGTTAATGCCAGCAGCCTGGTTCCATCCCGGTTAAGGTGAAGCCCATCCCTTCGGAAGAGCCCCTCCTTTCCCCAGAATGTTCCCCAGTTCCTAACAAATCCAAACCCCTCATTTCTGCACCATTGCCTCATCCACGCATTGAGACTCCGGAGCTCTGCCTGCTTTTTGGGCCCTGCACGTGGAACGGGAAGCATTTCGGAGAACGCTACCCTGGAAGTTCTGGATTTCAACTTCCTACCTAAAAGCCTAAATTTAGCCTCCAGAACCTCCCTACCACATTTTCCTATGTCATTGGTACCGACATGTACCAAGACAGCAGACTCCTCTCCAGCACTATCTAAGACCTTATCTAGGTGGAGCGTGAGGTCCGCTACCTTCGCACCAGGCAGGCATGTTACGAGGCGATCCTCACGTCCACCAGCCACCCAGCTATCTACATGCCTAATGATCGAATCACCAACTATAACGGCTGTCCTAACCCTTCCCTCATGGGCACATGGCCCTGGAGAAACTTCCTCGGTGCGAGAGGGTTTTACATCACCTGGAGGACAGGTCCTAGTTACAGGATCACTTCCTGCCACCCCAGGGTGATGCTCTCCTGTCACGTGACCTCTCTCCTCCATGCAACAGGGATGCTGCCAGACTGGAGGTGGGACTTCAGGACTATATCCCTGTAGGTCTCGTCTATGTACCTCTGTCTTTCTTATGTTTTCCAAGTCTGCTACTCTAGCCTCTAGAAGGCTAGAGTAACAGACTTGGAAAACAAGAAGGCTGTTCCAGGTGTGTGGTGCAGCAAAGTGAAAGGAGTGCAATCGGGAGTTCGCAGTGTGGGTGAAAGACATTGAAAGAAGCGATTTGTTAGCGGAGCACAAGTTTCGTGAGGGGACATAGGGAGAGATAAGAGATATGAGGTATTGAGGGGCCATAGAGTGAATGCACTTATAGGTCAGCAAGAGAAGCTTGAATTGGATGCGGAATTGGACAGGGAGCCAGTGAAGTGACTTGAGGAGAGGAGTAATGTGGGCATGGCGAGGCTGGCAGAAGATTAATCGAGCAGCGTGATTTTGTATAGATTGGAGGAGAAGGAGGTGGCTCACGGGGAGACCAGCGACGAGTAGGTTGCAGTAATCGAGACGAGAGGAGATCAAGGAGTGGACAAGCGTTTTGGTAGTATGTTCAGAGAGGAAAGGGTGGATTTTGCTGATGTTGTAGGGGAAAAAGCAGCAGGTCTTAGCTACAAGCTGGATATGGGCGGAGAAGGAGAGAGAGGTGTCAAAGATGACTCCCAGGTTGCGGGCCAAGGGAACAGGAAGGATAGTAGATCCATCCACATGGACTGAGAGGGGGGGAATTGGGGGGGGAGGAGTTGGGCGGAAAGACAAGGAGTTCAGTCTTGCCTATGTTCAGTTTCAATCGGCGATGAGACATTCAGGCAGCGATGTCCGAGAGACAAGCAGAGATCTTGGACTGGGTTGCCAGAGAAATATTAGGTGTAGAGAGGTAGATTTGGGAGTCTTCTGCATAGAAATGGTACTGAAAGCCATGGGAAGAAATAAGCGCGCCAAGGCCTTGGGTATAGAGAGAGAAAAGGAGGGGCCCAAGACAGATCCCTGGGGTACACCTACATGGAGCGGGGTAGGGGAGGAGGAGAAGCCGCTAGAGCATACACTGAATGAGCGATGGGAGAGGTAGGAGGAGAATCAGGATAGTACAGAGTCCTTGAAGCCAAGCGAGGAGAGGGTGGTGAGGAGAAGGTCGTGGTCAATAGTGTCAAAGGCAGCAGAAAGGTCAAGAAGGATGAGGATAGACTAGAGGCCCTTAGATTTAGCCAGGAACAGGTCATTGGTGACTTTTGTGAGTGCTGTTTCAGTGGAGTGTAGGGGACGGAAGCCTGATTGTAGTGGGTCCAGGAGGGCCTGGGAGGTGAGGAAGTCAAGGCAATGACGGTGGACTGCTCGTTCTAATAATTTGGATATGAAGGGAAGGAGGGAGATGGGCCGATAGTTAAAGGGGCAAGTGGGATCAAGTGAGGTTTTTCTTGAGGAGGGGTGTTTGAAGTCAGCAGGGACAGTTGCAGTGGAGAGTGAGAGGTTGAGGATATGAGTGATGGAGAAGGACGATGGTGAGGGAGATGGAACATAGGAGATGTGTGGGGATAGGGTCTGATGAACAGGTGGTGGGTTTGGAGGAGGAAAGAAGAAGTGCAGTTTCCTCTTCAGAGATTGGGGGGAAGGAGGAGAGGGTAGCTGGGGAAGTATGGGGGGGAGGAGAAATGGGGGGGAGGGAATTGGAGGGTAATTTTGAGAATTTTGTCATGGAAGTAGTTGGCTAGTGTTTGGGCAGAGAGGGAGGGTGGGATCGGGGCGGGGGGACCTTGAGGAGAGAATTGAGGGTATTAAAGAGACGGCGTGGGTCAGAGGCAAGGGAATTGGTCAGATGGATGTAGTAGTCTTGTTTGGCAAGTGCTAGGGCTGACTGGAAGGAGCCAAGAATGAATTTGAAGTGTAGGAGGTCTTCCAGGGAGTGGGATTTGGACCAGGCTCATTCGGCAGAACGGGCACAGATGCGTAGGTAACGGGTTGTGGGTGAAAGCCAGGTTTGGGGGGTAGATCGTTTTACAGGACGTGAGGTGGGAGGGGCAAGAGTGTCAAGGGCTGAGGATAGTGTAGCATTGTATGAGGATAATGCTTCGTCGACAGACCCGGAGTATAAAATAGAGGAAAGAGATGGAGAAATGGTGGAGGAGAGAGTCAGGGGATTAATATTATGAAGGTTTCTAAAAAGGTCAGAGGAGACAGGATGAGGTTGGGATGGCAGGAGCTGAAGAGTAAATGTTAATAGGTGATGGTCAGATGAGGGAAGGATTGATTTGTGGAAGTTTGAGGGAGAGGAATTGGAGAAGAGTATTAGATCAAGGCAGTGGCCGTGTAGGTGTGTGGGGGCAGTGGAGCAGAGTTGGAGGTCGAACGAGGAGGTAAGAGCGAGGAACTTTGAGGCATGGGGGTCGGAGGGGTTGTCGACGTGAATGTTGAAATCGCCAAGAATAAGAGTGGGGGAGGAGGGATCCATAAAGATAGAAAGCCAGGAGTCGAAATCAGTGAGGAAGGTTGACTTGGAGCTGTTGGGTGGGTGATAGATAACAGCTACACGGAGGGGAAGTGGTGTGAGGAGGTGAATGGAGTGGACTTCAAAGGAAAGGGGGGAGTGTGATTGGGGTGGCAGGAGGGGTTGGAATTGGCAGGAGGGGGAGAGTAGGAGGCCAACGCCACCACCGCGGCCAGTGGATCGAGATGTATGGGAGAATTGGTAGCCCCCATAGCAGAGAGAGGCAATGGATGTGGTGCCATCAGGGGGGAGCCAGGTCTCGGTCAGGGCAAGAAGGTGTAGGGCATTAGAGATGAAGAGATCGTGAATAAAAGTAGTTTTTTTAGTGACTGAGTTCCATAGGGCGCAAGTAAACGGGAGAGCGGAGGGGGAGAGGAGAGGGATATGGATAAGATTAGATAAGTTACGTGTGGATATCTTATTAGAGTAGCGTGGGGGTCTGTTTCTAGGGTAGTACTGAGATTTCTTATCAAAGTAGCGTGGGGGTCTATTTCTGGGGTAGTACCGAGATTTGGAGGGAGTAGGGTGTGGGTGGATATGCCTGGGTGTATGTGCTTTCCAAGAGGGACATGAGGAGGGGGGGGGGAAGTGAGGGATAAATTGATGGTATCAGATAGGTTATGTGGGGGATTATATTTGGGGGTAGGGTTGTAGTTGAAATGAAAGGTTGAGTGACTATGGGATAAATGGGGGAGGGTGGAAGGAGGGAGGAGCGGGATGTGGATGAGCTTAGATAGGGTACGTGAGGAACTTTCTTTAGTATGGGAGAGAAATTGGGGGGGGGGGCAGGGTTGGGATTGATGTTACCTGATGAGAGAAGGAGAATGAGTATAAGAGAGCGAGGTAAAGTGGAGGTAGTACGGCAGAAGCGAGGATGGGGTTGCCTAAAAGAGAGGGGGGTTGGTTGAATGCAGGGGTTGGTGTGAAAAAGCTCAAGAGCAGGTGCTAGGCTAGGGGGCAGAACAGAGGGAGAAGTGAAGAAGGTAGAGAGGGGGGCAGGTTGAATGCGGGGAATAGTATGGAGAGGCTCCGGAGCGGGTGCTAGGCTAGGGGGTAGAGTGGAGGGAGAAATGAGGAGGGTAGGGGGAGGGTAGGGGGAAGAGGAGGGAGGATGTTAATAGGAAGGGGGGCAGCTGGGGAGGAAAATGGGGAGGAAGAGAATGACAATGAAATGTGGGGCCATGGTAGTGGGCAGCAAGGTTTGAAAAAACAATGGGTAGGAGTTCTGTGCGGGCAATGGGTAACAGTTCTATGCAGGCAATGGTAGCAGTTCAAGCTCTAAGCAACAATGGTAGGAGTTCAAGCAGCAATGGGTAACAGCTCTATGCAGGCAATGGTAGCAGCTCAAGCTCTAAGCAACAAAGGTAGCAGTTCAAGCAGCAGTAACTGTTCTACGCAGGCAATGGTAGCAGTTCAAGCAGCAGTGGGTAACAGTTCTACGGAGGCAATGGTAGCAGTTCAAGCAGCAGTGGGTAACAGTTCTACGGAGGCAATGGTAGCAGTTCAAGCAGTTCAGTTCAAGCTCTAAGCAACAGTGGTAGCGGTTCTACGCAGGCAGTGGTAACAAATTCAGGCAGTAATGGGTAACAGATTCTACGCAGGCGATGGTAACAGTACAAGCCCCAAACAACAATGGTAGTGATCGTGTTTACTTAGAACCAGGGGGCTGCAGTGAAATGGAGGAGCAGGATGGATGGACCACACCAGAGCGTCCCCGGGCAGGCGCGGTCCCGCCAGGCGCAGGTGCACCGGCAGGAGCACGCCGCTTAAAGGGCCGCCTGCCCTTTGATCCTCCGGCGGCATGCGATGATGGCTCCGGCTGGAGCAGGAGCACGTCGCTTAAAGGGCCGCCTGCCCTTTGATCCTCCGGCAGCCTGCGATGATGGCTCCGGCTGGAGCAGGAGCACGCCGCTTAAATGGCCGCCTGCCCTTTGATCCTCCGGCGGCGTGCGATGATGGCTCCGGCTGGAGCAGGAGCACATCGCTTAAAGGGCCGCCTGCCCTTTGATCCTCCAGTGGCCTGCGATGATGGCTCCGGCTGGAGCAGGAGCACGCCGCCTTTGATCCTTCGGCGGCGTGCGATGATGGCTCCTGCTGGAACAGGAGCACGCTGCATAAAGGGCCGCCTGCCCTTTGATCCTCCGGCTTTGTGCGATTAAAATGGATTTAACAGAATTGGAAAAGGTACAGAGAATAATGACCAAAATGGTAAAGGGGATAGAAGGATACCCTTATGAGGAAAGGCTTAAAATGTTAGGGCTCTTCAACTTGGAAAAAAGACGGCTGAGGGGGAGATATGATAGAGGTCTATAAATTAATGAATGGAGTGGAATGGTTAAACATAGATCGATTGTTTACTCCCTCAAAAAGTAAAAGACTAGGGGACATATAATGAAGCTACAATATGGTAAATCGAAGAGTAATCAGAGAAAATATTTTTTCACTCAATGTGGAATTTGTTACTGGAGGATGTAGTAAAAGCTGTTAGTGTAGGTGGGTTCAAAACAGTTTTGGATGAGTTCCTGGAGGAAAAGTCCATAAACCATTATTTAGTTGTGTTTATTGTGGCAGTCGCGCCCCTACCAGGCGGCTGCCTAGTAGGGACGGGAAGCCATCTCAATTCCTCTTTCCCAAGGATTGTAGTTGTGCCAAAGAGATTATGAACCGAGTGGTTGTTTTAAAGCACACAGGAATTTTATTAGCATCCGTGTCAAAATGGTTGACAAAATCTTCAAAGCAAATGTACACATTCAGGTCAAAGCAAAATACAGGATTATTCTTCTCCTCTTAAGGTAACACTTGTAACCAGTGTTGCAATAAAGATATTTACACAAGCTTCACTTCTTTCCTTTCTCAGGCTTCCATTACTCAGCCTTCATGCACACATTACAGTCCATCTCAGAACAAACTGAAGTAAGGTCACTTTCTTGGCCTGCTACTTCCATGCTTTCAACCCTAGAGTTTCCTACAGCTACCATTACCATAACCTTATCCCCAACCTTTAAGAAACGTGGCCTTGCACGCCGGTCATGATAAGATTTCTGTTTATTCTGCCTTCTTTTCAAATTTTTCTTAATCCTATAAACAGGATCTACACTACCTCTTGCAATTTGGGGTCCCGGATTGTCTTCCTCTTTTTCTATGCAACAGCTGTTAGCCCCTCTATTTCGGCTATGCCTGTGGAACCAAATCCTCTAGAGTCCCTGGTGGTAGAGGATAGTTCATCCACCTCCTCTATGGGCGGAAAACCAACTCTTTCACAAATTAATTGTGCCACCCTATCTCCTACATCCACTCTAAAGTTTTCTTGCGAGAAATTAAACAAGAGGACTTTCAATTCTCCCCTATAATCTGGATCTACAACGCCCGCGCCTACATCTATAAACTTTTTAAAGGCGAGGCCAGATCTGGGCGCAATCCATCCGTAACAACCGGGCGGTATTTCTACTCTAAGTCCGGTGTTTACTATGGCCCTCCCCTGTTTTGGAATGACCACCGCAACTGCGCTACAAAGATCCATACCAGCAGCTTGTTCGGTAGCCCGCTTGGGAATTCTTGCCTCAGGGGTAGTCCTACAGAACTTTATCACAAATTTCTGTTTTGGCACTTGCCCTTCCCTCTGAGTATCTACTGACTTCCTTGGGTTTACTTTCTTACCGAACAACGGAGCGGGTATTATTCCCCCTGTATCAACCCTGGGGCGCACAACCCTTTCCTTCTTATTCTCCCCTGAAAGGTTAGTGTCTGTGCGTGTGGTTATCATGCCTGTTTCTTCCTGCAACTGTTTCTCCACCCCCTTTCTGAACTGGGACCAGTCACGGCCCAATATCATATCGTGTGGGAGTCTAGGTATCACTGCCACTGCCACCTGCCTTCCCCTACCTAACCCCTTGATCCTAACACTCTGGAGAGGATAGGTGGAAGCTGCTCCATGGACACATTTAATCTTAACCTGCCCCCTTGAGGATTCTTGTAAGCACTGTCTCTGGGCCTCTATCTTTTTCCACAGCCTGCTGGAAATCATAGACTGGCTGGCCCCTGAATCTAGTAGAGCTTCTATGGGTATTCCTTCTACTTCTACAGATAAGAGAAATCCCTCACCTACCTCCTTGGGACATGTGATTACAAACGCTTTCCTTACTGGACATTTTCTCTTAAGGTGACCTGGCTCACCACAGGAAAAACATTTTCTCTGCAGGTTATATCTGCCTTCTATGGATTTATTCCTTTCCATCTTATGGCTAGTAAAGGTTGCCTTCCTTTCCTGCAATTCTGTACCTGCCCTCTGAAAAATGCCCTCTTTCTTGAGGCTTAACTTCTTGGCCTCTAGAAAACACTCAGCCAACGCAATGGCTTCCTGGGTGTTTTTACAGCTCTGCATTACCAGAAAACTCTCTAACTCTTTGGGTACAGCTTCTATAAACTGTTCCAATATCACAGTATCAATAACAGAATCTATATTGCCATTCTCAGGTACAAGCCATTTATACACTAAGCTTTTAATTCTATGGTATAAAGCTTGGGGTGTTTCACCTTCCTTCAGTACACATGCTCTCAGAAGTCTCCTATAGACCGAGGGACTTAAACCCATCCGATCTCTTACTGCCTTCTTTACATGCTCATACTCGGCTACTAATGCAACTGGCATTTCCCTGTAGGCTGCTAAAGCCTCCCCACTTAGGGTAATAGCAAATCTCATGGCCCATTGTTCCTTTGGCCATTGAGCTAAAACAGCTATTCTTTCAAAGGACTCAATAAAGACATCAATATCGTCCTCTTTAGAAAGGCGGCCATATGAGAAAGTTCCAGTCCCAGGGCTTTCCCCTCCTGGAAAAACAACCTGTGCACCTGGTAAGGCCTGTGCCTTTTGTACAGACTGTGCCATCTTGGTCGCTTCTTCCTGAGCCCGAATCCATTTCGCCATCGCCTCCAGTAGGGGTTGCTGCTGAGCGCGAAGCATGGATGCCGCTTGCTCCTGGCTCACTGCTGCCATCTCCCTCTGCTTGGCGAACTGGTCTGCCACCCAGGCCAATATGTCCGCTGTCTCCATCCTGGACTGCGGTTTCTGGAACACAAACACAGAAAAAACCACACAAAGTGCAGCACTTTTTTTTTTTTTCCCTCACTCTCTCCTAGTGAGTACCTGGTGGCCCCTTACATCAGAATCCTAGGCTTATCCCCCTCTAGCCTACGGGTTACCTGATTCTGATGCAGGTCTTCGCTTTACCACCAGAAAACAGCGCTCCGGATCCGACTCCACTCCGGATTATCTCCTCCGTGTTTTCTTTCGGTCCGGTCACTCCGTCCTTCCTGGATCTTCCTCGTCCTGAGGTACCAGCTTGTAGACGCACCACTTGACCACTGGAATGCTGTATCCGAAAAACTACGCCACCTGTGGCGGTCGCGCCCCTACCAGGCGGCTGCCTAGTAGGGACGGGAAGCCATCTCAATTCCTCTTTCCCAAGGATTGTAGTTGTGCCAAGGAGATTATGAACCGAGTGGTTGTTTTAAAGCACACAGGAATTTTATTAGCATCCGTGTCAAAATGGTTGACAAAATCTTCAAAGCAAATGTACACATTCAGGTCAAAGCAAAATACAGGATTATTCTTTTCCTCTTAAGGTAACACTTGTAACCAGTGTTGCAATAAAGATATTTACACAAGCTTCACTTCTTTCCTTTCTCAGGCTTCCATTACTCAGCCTTCATGCACACATTACAGTCCATCTCAGAACAAACTGAAGTAAGGTCACTTTCTTGGCCTGCTACTTCCATGCTTTCAACTGAGCTGTAACTTGTCAATGCTTGTAATCGTTCTGGCAGTTTATCCTTAATATTCTTTAGCAGATTAAATAGCCTATGCCATTGAATGACCCTTTCTCCCTTTGGTAGGATTTCACTGGGCTCTTCCTGTTCAGTGTCCCTGGCAAAACCCTTACTCCTATTCCGGGTTTTCCTAGGCTTTAACCTCTCTTCTGAATCAGAGCAAGTATCACAGGGTTTAGGCTTTATGGCTTTAACTCTCCTACCTTGGAGTCTGGTTGCAGCACCTTCCTGGCTGAGGCTTCTCCGGCTTGGCACTCCCTCTGTCTCTGAGCTAGACAGTGACTCAGGGTAAGCTCTCTGCTTCCCTTCCTGGGGCTTCTGCTGCCTGCAGATAGACCCTTCCTCCGGTGAGTCTAAGCATTCTTGCCTTAGCTTCCTTAAAGCCAACCTTCTCTCTTTCTCCCTGTAGCCAGTCTGTTTGGTCCTTTGCCTGGAACCTTCCCTGTAGCTTCCTGGGCTGCAGTGCTGGCTGCTCTTGTCTTTGCTGCTACTCACTTTGTAACTGCTTCTTTCATGGTTGCTGGTTTTGCTGTGTTTGATCTCTCCTGCATCTCTGCAGTTCCTGGCCTTTCTGGAGATCCTGGCCTTTCTGGCTTTCCAGGCCTTTCTGGAGTTCCTTGCCTCTCTGGCCCTTCTGCTCACTTTGTTTGTTCTCTCAAACTTAAACGCTGAGCAGGGCAACTCCCTTCCTGACTCCACCCACTTGTACCTCCTACTCTTGCCTGAGGTTGTCATGAGGTCTGGGAGTGGCTTAAGCCTAGCACTACCCTCTTGGTTTCTCTCAGGGAATCTGCTGTGATGTATGTGTTCTAGTGAACCCATCCCCCGAGCAGAAGAAAAAGTTCTTCTTTCTCCTTTATTTTCATGCTGGGCTGCCTCCTCCTCACCACATTATATACTGTTTTTCTCAGGCTCAAAGCAGTGTACATATAACAAGAGGCTGGACTGGTTACATGGAATCATAACTTATATACATGTGAAACTGGGTTGCATACAATAGTTGTACAGAACATTAACTTATATACATCTTTATCTTTATTTAGAACTTAATATACCGCTCATACAAAAAGCGTCAGAGCGGTTTACAGTTATTAAAATAAAGTAGAACTGCTGTGAAAGGGAAAAAGAACACCAATAAATTTAGACAGGAAGGAAAAGGCAAGATTAGAGTAAAGAGCAGATGGTGACTGCACTACACCGGGGGGGGGGGGGGAAGAGAACGGGGCTTTACATCAACGGGGAGCTGGGGACAAAGGGGATGGGGGTGGGGGGAGATCAAAGGCAGAGCAGAAAAGGTGGGTTTTAGTCTGACCTTAAAGATGTTAAAGGAAGGTTCCCGACGGAGAGCTGAGGGGAGCGAGTTCCAGAGCCGGGGACCCAGGAAAAAGAAGGCTGAGGAGCGAGTGGATTCCAGATGGGCTTGGGATGGGGAAGGAAGAGACATACGATTGGAGTGAATGGATCTAAGGAACCGGTGAGGGGTGTGGAGGTGAACCAAGTCGGCGAGATAGAGGGGGGGGGTACCGATATGGATCGATTTATGGATGAAGATGAGGAATTTATACTGAATCCTGTAGGGAATTGGGAGCCAGTGCAGGTGTATGAGAAGGGGGTGATGTGATCCGAACGGGAGGCGTGGGTCAGGATATGGGCAGCTGTAGATTTAACGTATATACAGTTGGAGGGAGGAATCATAGGTGGCTGCCTAATAAGTCATGTTGTTTGTTTTCAATAATCAAGGAGGGTAGGGGGGAAAGTGTTATAATTTGGGAGGGGGTTATGGGGGGTGAAAGGGTGGGAGTGGGGCAGTTGAGATTGAGGGAGGGGTTATGTGATGGGGCTGAAGTGTTCAGTGAATAGATAGATCTTCAGGTTTTTTCAGACGGTGTGGAGTTCTGTGGCATTTCTGATTTTGTTGAGGAGCGAGTTCCAGATTGTTGGTGCATAGAGTTCAAAGGATCTTGCACATGCTTGCTGGTTGCTCTTTGTTTTTGTATGGGGGATAACTAGGGTGTTCTTGGCGGATTGTCTTCTGGCTCTGTTAGACTAAAATCTTTGGAGTAAGGTTTGTAGGTGGGAGGAGGCATGGTGATGGATGGTCTTGTAGGTTAACATGAGGATCTTGTATTTGATGCGGCTGTTTACTGGGAGCCAGTGCAGCTGGCTTAAGATGGGTGTGATATCATGTTTTGATGCTCCTTGCAAGATTTGTGCTATCGTATGAAGGTCTGGGCATAGGGATAACAGGGTGGATTTGGTAGGCCTTGGTAGATGGGGTTGTAGTAGTTGATGTGTGGGAGGATTATTGCCTGAAGTACTGAATGGAAGTCTGGTGGTTCCAAGATTGGGCACAGTCATCATAGGGTTCGGATCTTATGATATATTGCTCTGGTGATATTTTTCATTTGTGGTTTGAAGGTGAGGTGTTGGTCCAGGGTCATTCTAAGTTATTTCACTTCTGATTGAACTTTTTCTTGAGTGCCATTTAGGATTATGAAGGTTGGGGGTGAGAATGTGTTGCCTTTGGTAGTAAATAATGATTCTGTCTTATTGTAGTTGATGGATATATGGTTTTCAGCAAGCTAATGTGAAACTTCAATGAAGCAATGTAGAAGTTTCATGTACTCAGATTGTTTTGTGTTGAATGGTGCATACAGCATAATGTCGTATGTGTAGATATGGTAGTGGATGTTGTGTGACTTGATGATTGTGCACAGTGGTTGGAGGTAGATGTTGAAAAGGAGTGAGGATAGGGTAGAGCCTTTGGGGGTAGGGAATGGATATGGCAGTTCCAATCTTCACTTGCTGTTGTCTTTTGGTCAGGTAGGATTGGAACCATTTTAGTACAATATCTTGTATTCCAGTGGCTTGTAGTCGTTGGAGGAGTATGTTGTGGTTGAATTATTGAACGCGGCTGAGATCTCCAGGAAGATAAGGAGGTATCCTTGTTGTGTGTTTTGGGTTCTTTTTATGAGTGTGTTCATAAGAGAGATGAGTAGTGTTTCCACTCCATGGTGGGACCGGAATCCGTATTACTGGGGGTCTAGGGGAGCTTGTTTATCAATGTGGTCTTGAAGCTGCTGTTGGACAATTTTTTCTATGATCTTTGTTATGAAGGGGAGACTGGCAATCAGTCTGTATGATGCTGGATCCTTGGAGTCGAGGTTGGGCTTCTTTAGGCGGGCCATATGGAGGAGATTTTGTGTCCTTGGCGTAGTGATGTTTGGGTGATGTTTGTGAGGATGGGCTGAGCTCTGACTTGGCTGCTTTGATCCAGCTTACTGGGCACTGATCGAGGGGGGATGTAGTTGTGTTGAGAGATGTGATAATGGATTCTATGTTATCATTGTTGATAGAGTTGAAGGATGTCCATGCATCAGTGGGGGAAGACATGGGGCGGGGGGTAGTTGAGAGGTTGTGGGGGTGAGGGTGGAGATGTTTGTAGTGGTTGCCTAGGTGCTGGGGGGGCTGATGGTGATGTCTGGAGTGGTGCTGGTGGGGGGCTTTGTGAAGTGTTTTATGAAGTAGAAGAGTTCTTGTGGTCACTTCTTGGTTTGTTGGTGTGTTGTGAGGTTGAATGAGGCATTGAGTGGAAGAGAGAAGCTTATTAGGCTATGGTCTGACCATGATACTGGGTGGGTTTGGACTGAGTGTGGGTGTTTTTGTGTGGATTGATTGGTTGCTGATGAAGATTAGGTCAAGTGCATTGCCCTTGTCATTTGATTTGGTGTTTTTGAGCACAGGTTCCAGAAGGTTTGAGAGGTCTGTGGCTGAGGTGGATGGAGATCTATAAGTCAGACATATTGTAAGTTGTTTGTTTGTTATGGTGAGAGTGTCTGTTTCATAAGTGCTCTCTGCAGCTTGTTTATGGAAGTGGAAGTATGACTTGGATAGCATGAGTACCCCTCCTCCTCTTCATTGTGATCTTGGACAGTGAAAGAGGTTGTATTTGTATGGTGTGAGCTGTTTCATCAGTACTGTGTCTGTTTCGGAGAGCCAGGATTCAGTTATGCAGAGTATGTCTAGGTTGTGGGTAGTGATGAGGTCTCTGATGATAGGGATTTTGTTTTTTACTGAGCATGTGTTGATGAATACGCATTGTAGCATGTGTGTGGTTGTGAGAGTTGTGGTTGTTCTTGTGTGTTCAGTTCAGATTGGTATGTTTACGAGATGCTGTGCCTAGTATGGTGGTGGGGGCCATTTGTGAGATAGTGAGTATGAGCCCTGCATGTTAGACATTGGTTTACAGGGAATATGTAGGAGTGGGGAGTGGAGGCTAGCAGCAGGAATGCGAGTAGAGAGGGAGCATAGTTTTGTATGTCCGAGAGTATGGACTATTGGGGCGTTCCTTTCTTGGAGTGTCTTGTACAGTTGGCTTGGAGTTATGCAGAGATAGCTGGGTGGTTGGTTTCTCAGGTGAAGAGGAGTTCCTGCTTTGTGGCGTGGCCTTGTGGATGATTGCATGGATGTGGTCTTTTCTGTTTGGTCTCTGCCTCAGGCTCCGCCAAAGGACCATGCCAAAGGGCTGTTTGGCGTGGCCTGCCCGGCGAGGGCCTGCCTGGGTGGGAACAGTCCATATGTATAGTGAGGAGGCCTGTGATGAGGTCTCCAGAGAGGTGGAGTTTATTAAAGAGGACTGGGCAAATCCACTGCTTACTCCAGGATAAGCATCATGGAATCTGTGTACCATTTGGGAACCTGAAATAGCCACTGTTGGATACAGGATACTGGGCTTCAGTATGGCACATCTTATCTTATGTTATATTCTTATGAAGTAGAGCAAGCTGGAGAAAAGAAAGGAAAAAGAAAATGGAATGGAGACTGTGGAAAATGTTTGGAGAAGTTGGAGAACAGAAAGGAAATGAAGACAGACCAAAAAAGACAATCAATGTGATTAGAGAAAGAAATGCACAGACTACAAAGATAGAAAACATTTCATCTTATGTCTAGAGATGAAATACTATTCATCTCTGTTATCTTTATGTTTTGCAAGCACTTAAGCATGCCTAGGGGCAGTTGTAAATTTATTTTTATTTTTTATTTTATATACATTTTATATACCACATCTTCCAAAGTTCAGTTGCGGTTCACAGTGAACAACAATTAACAAAGCAAGTTTGTTTTACAGGGAACGTCATATTATAACAGAACATATTTACAAGGAACATCATATTATATATAGAATATACAGTCTAAACAATGTGAGATAATACAGAACAGATTAAACTATATACAGTTTTGTATATGTATATATATACATGGAGGTGAAAGGACATAAGCTGTGAGGTCATCATGGGTGTGTGTTATCTGTGTGTGTTAAAGGGCTTTTGCTTAATGTAGACTGATACCTGTTTAACCTTTGTCTAACGCAGGTGCTGAGTTATCTACGTTATAGTGTTTGGTGAACAGATAAGTTTTCAATTTTTTACGGAATTCCATGATTTCCGTTAGTGTTCGTAGCTCCTCTGGGAGGGAGTTCCAGGTCATTGGGGCTATGTGGGAAAAGGCTCTGTTATTTGTTGATTTATGGGCTCTTGTATAATCTTTCGGGATCTTTAATCTGTTCAATTGTCCTTTTCTGTGTGTGGGCTTGGATGGTTCTTTGTGTATTAAGTTACATAGCATGGTTGGGGCCATATCATATAAGGCCTTGAATGCAGTAATTATTGTTTTGTAGATTATTCTGCTTTGAATTGGTAGCCAATGGAGGGAGGCTAGTATTGGTGATATGTGTTGGAGTGAGTTAATTTTCAATATGATTCTGGCCGCTGCGTTTTGCGCTAATTGCAGTCGTTTGATGTTTTGTTTTGATATGCCTATTAGAATTAGGTTGGCAAAGTCAAAATGTGGAGTTATTGTTGCCTGGATTATGTTGATAAAGTCTTGTGTAAATACTAGCGGACGAAGTTGTTTGAGGGTTTTGAGTTTGAAATAAATTTTCTTTATGGTATTGCTAATGTGTGTTTCCATCGTAAGGTGTGTATCTAGTATAACGCCTAGATATCTTATTTCATTTTTTATTTTAATTTCTTGGTTTTGAAGTCTTATGTGTGTTGGGGGGATATAGGCTTTGTTCTTGGTCACAATTAGAACTTCGGTTTTAGTGTGGTTTATGTGGAGGTTTTGTGCTTTTAGCCACGTTGTGATTTCATTATAGCAGTCCGATAGGAGTTGTAGCGGTAGGTTGGGTATCGTGAATGGGATATACATCATAATATCATCTGCGTATAGATGATATTTTACTCCAAATTTTTTGAAAATGTTGCAGACTGGTTTTATGTAAATATTGAAAAGTAGGGCTGACAGTGCTGAACCTTGTGGTAATCCAATCTCTTGTTTATATGTGGTTGAGTTTTGATTCCAAATTCTTACATTTTGCGTTCTGTTATTTAGGTAGGATGAGAACCAATTATGTACTGTGGAGTTTAAGCCTATTTGCCTCAGGTTATTGAGCATTATTGTGTGGTGTACGCTATCAAACGCAGCTGATATATCAATAAAAAGCAGAATGAAGGCCTGTTTATGATCGTCTATCCCTCTTAGGAGCGCATCTATTAAAACTGTGAGGAGTGTCTCAACTCCATGGCGGGGTCGAAAGCCATACTGTTGCTCATCGAGAGGGTAAGATGAGTCTAGAAAGTCTTGAGTCTGTAATTGAACCACTTTTTCAATTATTTTAGCCAAGAAAGGTATGCTTGAAATGGGTCTATATGATGCAGGCAAAGTTTTATCAAGTTTGCTATTCTTAAGGATTGGCCGTATTTGTGCGTGTTTGAGTGATGGCGGTAGGTAGCCTTGGGTCAGTGAGAGGTTCACTATTGAGAGAATGTAGGGTAGTAAAATTGGTAGTGTATTCTTTATCCATGTTACTGGACATGGATCTAGATATGAAGTTGTAGTGTTGAGACTGGTGATGTTATTTTTTAGTGTCTCTTTAGTTATGGGATGAAACTCTGACCATACATCTGATGGCTGGTGTGATGAGTTGATAATGTCTATAGACATTGATAGCATTTTTGCTTTGTTTTGGTAATGGTGGGCTAAGGTTTGAACCGAGATGTCAGTAATTTCACTGTCAGAGGTTTGAGGGTTGGTTAGGTTTCTTACAATGGTGAATAACTCTCTTGGCCTGTTATATGATTTTGATAGTATTTTAGCATAATACTGCCGATTAGCATAATAATGCCGATTTCTTGCTGGCAAAGCTGGCCCTTCTACTAGGCATCTGCCTTGAGCTGCACACTTTGTGGGGAGGGAGGCAGGCAAGCAGACAGTGGCAGACCTTTGAAGACCCATGCATAGTGCTCAAGATCTGCAGATCCTTCCCCCTTTTACATTCCTTTGGAGGCAGTAGTACAGTATACACAGGCCATGAGTGCATGTGGGTGCTCAAAGGCTCGCTGCTGCACTCTGCTTTATTTATAAACTTCACAGGCTCATGTTTCGCTCCAGGGGAGTAACCAGAATGCAAGTTTTTGTGGAGCACAGCGTTAACATGGTAGGGGATGGGGAAGCAATAAATATTCAGCTGTTCCCATCATGGCATTCACCCATTCAGCAGCTGAAGTCTATCATGCCATCCTCACCACTCTGTCTTCCTTGCTCTTTATGGCTGCTGTCGGTGCCACGTTTTTACTCTGGCCTTGTCTGCCTTCCTTCCCTCTCATGGAGGATATCCTGCTCTGAGCTGGCTAAATTGGGCCATTACGACCCCTTTAAATGTAAATGCAGCATCATACCTTTGTCCTTGCAACATGCTGCTGATCCCAGGAAGACCCCTCTCTGCTGTTGCCCAAAGAACACTTCCTCAATACCCCTTTAAATTTTGGGCCATGCAGACCATAGCCTTTCACTTTCCCTCTGACCCTTCCACCGATGTTGCAGCCCTCTTTAAATTTGGTGGCATCAGTTCCATTGACAAGCGTTGGTGCTCTGTTACCTTGGACGTTGCGACAAGCGCCATTCTTACCCAGGCCCTGCTCCTGGCTCAAGCCTTTATGACCATGGCAATCCAAGAGGCAAGCCCTAACTCCACAACCTTTCCTGACCAAGAAATGGTCTCTGTCTGTTACAAAAAAATAATCTCGAGGTCCAAGCTCTATCAGGCTCCAAGACAAAAAAAAGCCAACAAAGTAGCTCGCTGTGTCCCTTCAGACAAAGAATCTTCCAGAACGTCAGTCAAATTCAAACTGTCTTCCAAAACTTCTGCTTATGCCATGTCTACCGCAGCACTACCAGACCTTTTCTTTATGGGTATCACTGTTCTACCAATTTTCAAAAATTGTTTGCTTCAGAAATTAAATGTGCTATTTCTTAATGGATTTGATACGCTGAATTCAAATATGATAGTGAAATTGGTCAATTAGCTCCTGTTTCTGTGATATGTTGAAGAATGTACATTTTACTACTATGTATGGTGAAAATCGAGCCTAAATCCTTAGATGTAAATCAAAATCTTATTACAAATGAAACTTTGCACAATAACAAGCATGTTTTTATAAAATAAAGTTCATAAACGTACTTAGAAGAAACAGAGGAGTAATTATGTCTGCAATTTAACTTTCATTAAGAACAATTGTAAGTACATTCTAGCAATTTTGGTTCTCATTCAGTGGCTTCACGACTCTTCCTGATCTGCTTCTTGTACTTGTACAGCAGCTTTTAAACTAGATTATAGGGGAAAGCCGACAGTTGCCCAAGAGTGGATGGTTCGGAAGAATGTATCCTTGAAGGATACTACCAAAAGCAGAGAGGTTCCAAAAAAGAGTAAAGTAGCCCAAATGCCCTCGAGTATGGAGCAGACAGAGCTTAAAGATCCCAAATTACCCATGTCTACCAATAGCCAAATTAATATGAATAAAATACAGTCTCTAAAATGCTTGTATGCAAATGCTAGAAGTCTAAAAAAATAAGATGGGAGAGTTAGAATATATAGCACTAAATGAGAGGTTAGATATGATTGGAATATCAGAGACATGGTGGAAGGAGGACAACCAGTGGGACACTGTGATACCTGGGTACAAACTATATCGTAATGATAGAGCTGATCAAATTGGTGGAGGGGTTGCACTTTATGTTAGAGAGGGCATTGAATCAGAAAGGATTAAAGTTTTGCAGGAAACAAAATTTGATGTAGAATCTCTATGGATTGAAATTCCATGTAAAAAGGGGAAGGCAATGGCAGTGGGGGTGTACTATCGACCGCCTGGCCAGAATGAACAAATGGATGATGAAATGCTCAAAGAAATCAAGGAAGCTAACAAAGGTTGCAGCGCGGTAATAATAATGGGTGATTTCAATTACTCCGGTATCGACTGGGTCAGTGTCATGTCAGGACATGCTAGGGAGATAAAGTTCCTAGATGAAATAAATGACTGCTTCTTGGAGCAGCTGGTTGATGAACCGACCAGAGGGGAAGCCATATTAGACCTAGTCCTTAGTGGAACACCAGATCTAGTGCAAGAGATAAGGGTGTTGGGACCACTTGGCAATAGTGATCATAGCATGATCGCCTTTGATTTAATTAGTGGAGGAGGGATAGTAAGGAAATCCACAGTACTACCTTTTAACTTTCGAAAGGGAGACTAGCTGTATTCCACGCTTTAAGAAAAGTGGAAGGAAGTCCAAAAAACTGCCAGCATGGTTTAAAGGTGAGGTCAGAGAGGCTGTTGTTGCCAAAAACGTATCTTTCAGGAAATGGAAAAAAGAGCCAAATGACGAAACCTGGAAACAGCACAAGCACTGGCAGGTCAAATGCAAGGCATTGATAAAGCAGGCAAAGGGAGAATTTGAGAAGAAGCTTGCTGCAGAAGCAAAAACGCAAAATAAAGATTTTTTCAAGTACGTTCGTAGCAAAAAACCTGTGAGAGAGTCAGTTGGTCCATTAGATGATAGAGGAGTTAAAGGGGCACTAAGAGGTGACAAGGCAATAGCGGAGAGACTGAATGAATTCTTTGCCTTGGTCTTTACTGAGGAAGATGTAGGGATGTTACCCATGACTGAAGTGGTATTTAAAGGTGCGGAAGAATTGAAGGAAATATCGATACATCGGGAAGATATATTACAACTGTTAGATAAACTGAAGAGTAGCAAATCACCTGGGCCGGAGGGTATACATCCAAGGGTGTTGAAAGAACTGAAATATGAGATTGCAGACCTGCTATTAGTAATCTGTGAACTATCATTAAAATCATCTCTAATACCTGAAGATTGGAGGATCGCCAATGTAACACCAATTTTTAAAAAGGGTTCCAGGGGTGATCCGGGAAACTACAGACCGGTGAGCCTGATGTCAGTACCGGAAAAAATGGTAGAAACCATCATAAAGAATAAAATTACTCAGCATGTTGATAGTCATGGCCTAATGGGAGACAGCCAACATTGCTTTAGACAAGGAAGATCTTGTCTTACTAATCTGTTGTGTTTTTTTGAAAGTGTGAATAAACAGGTGGACAAAGGTGAGTCAGTTGATATAGTGTATTGTCACGAGGTCAGCCCTTCGCCTAGGGCTAAGAGGGCTGGCCTGCCATGATGTCCTTTAATCAGAAAGTGAGACCACACCTTTCTGCTTTCGCAATGCCTCTTGGGAGTTGTAGTCCCTTTTTTGACCTCTGATAAAGGAATAGTTATGAGTCGAGTGTTTAAGGCAAAATGACAAGAAATTTATTCCCCTCACATTAGGACTTAGTGTAGAACAAAATAGAAGAATGTCCAGGTGTTTGCTTGAGGATTATTTACAACAAAATAAGGTAGCTGCTTTTCACACTCTGGCTCCAAAACGTGCTGTGCCTTTTCTAAGTAATAAAGATGGGAAAACCAAACAGCTTCTTCTGTCAAAGTAAAATAACTTCTTTTCCTTTGCTGATTCACAGCTCTTTAACTCAAAGACTTAACACAGTGACTCGATATCATCAGCTAAGCAAAGCGTGCAATCCATTGGAACTTCAGCTATATCATTAACATTACAATCCGTTTGCATATCTTCCAGCTCAGGATTGACTGAGCTTGGCTGCCAGCTGTTACTACTGTGTTTAGGGTAACCTCCCTCTGCAAACTTGGGTGTTTCCCCTGTATACAATTCTAGACAGCAAGGGTTTGAAATACCTGTGGCTTTGGAGCTTCTTCTCTGGCTCTCATCTAGTTCCTTCCAGTTATAAGGAAATGCTCTGTAACTCTCCGTTTGTAATTCCTGAGTAGAGCCACCCCCTGGCTCTCTGTTCCAGGTAGAGCTTCTTAACCTCCCTGCTTTGGTGCTGGGTCTCCACTTGTGAAAACTCTGAAGCCTTTCCTCAGGCAGTAAGGACTGAAGGGCTCCCTGTTCTCTCTGCCCAGGCTGGTTCCTGGCAACAGGCTGTGCTTTCCCACCTTCTAGTCTGCTGGCTTCTCTCCCAGAACTGCAGGTAGGTTCTTTGCCAAATCTCCAATTCTCTAGGGTTCCTGAGCCTCTCCAACCACGTCTCTCAGGAGCTCTTTCCTCTTGCTCCCTCTCTGGCTTCCTTCCTTTCTTCTCTGGTTGTCCTCGCTGCCCCTCCTTTGCTCCCAACCAGGGTTTATATTTCTGTTCCCTGAGGCTTGGCTCTGCCTTTCTGAACAGGTGTGAGTGATCAAGCTCCAGGCTTGCTGCTACGTCAGAGCTTGGGCGTGTCAGCTCAGCTCCTATCTCCCACTGTTTGTCTTTCTCTTGTAAACAGTGAGCTATGTGTGCTGGCTGACTGTCAGTTTTAAAGGTAATCTTTTCCTTTCTTTCTATTTCCATGGGCTCTATAGGGGCTTCTACATCACAGTATCTAGACTTTCAGAAAGCCTTTGACAAGGTCCCTCATCAGAGACTTTTGGCAAAACTAAAGAGTCATGGGATAGGAGGCAGTGTACTACTGTGGATCAGGAACTGGTTAAAAGATAGAAAGCAGAGGGTTAGGCTAAATGGCCAATTTTCCCAATGGAGAAAGGTGAATAGTGGTGTACCCCAGGGATCTGTGCTGGGTCCGCTGCTTTTTGACATATTCATAAATGACCTGGAAAGTGGAATAACGAGTGAGGTTATCAAATTTGCAGATGAGACAAAACTATTTAAAGTTGTTAAAGCCCAAGAGGATTGTGGAAAATTGCAAGAGGATCTTGATAAATTGGAAGACTGGGCATCAAAATGGCAGATGAAATTTAATGTGGACAAGTGCAAAGTTATGCACCTAGGGAAGAACAACCCAAACTATGGTTACACAATGCAAGGTTCCACATTAGGAACCACCACCCAGGAAAAAGATTTAGGCGTCATTGTGGATAACATGTTAAAACCCTCGGCCCAGTGTGCAGCAGCAGCCAAGAGAGCAAATAGAATGCTAGGTATCATAAGGAAAGGAATGGAAAATAAAACAAAAGATATTATAATGCCTCTATACCTTTCCTTGGTGAGACCGCACCTTGAATATTGTGTGGAATTCTGGTCGCCGTATCTTAAAAAGGATATAGCGTTATTAGAAAAGGTTCAGAGAAGAGCCACCAAAATGATAAAGGGGATGGAAGGATACTCCTATGAAGAAAGGCTAAAAAGGTTAGGGCTCTTTAACCTGGAAAAGAGACGGCTGAGGGGAAATATGATAGAAGTCTATAAATTAATGAACGGAGTGGAACGGGTAAACGTAGATCGATTGTTTACGTTATCAGAATATAGAAAGACTAGGGGACATGCAATGAAGCTACAGGGTAAACTTTTTAAGACTAATAAAATAAAATATTTTTTAACTCAATGTGTAACCAAACTCTGGAATTTGTTACCGGAGGATGTAGTAAAGGCTGTTAGTGTAGCTGGGTTTAAAAAAGGTTTGGACAAGTTCATGGAGGAAAGGTCCATGAACCATTATTAAGAAGGGACCCAGGATATCAATGCTTGACCCAGTACAAGCATTGCGGAACCTGTGTCTTTTGGGGAAACTGCTAGTTACGTATGACCTAGATTGGCCACTGTTGGAAACAGGATACTGGGCTTGATGGACCTTGGTCTGACCCAGTATGGCATATCTTATGTTCTTATGTACTGAAGCAATGGAATATCTCTTGTCACTGTCCAGCAGTAGTCTGCAAGCATTGATGGACTCCATTTACCCTGATACCTCTTTTCCATGGCTGCAATGTCTTGGTGAAATAGTTCTCCATGTTTATCACTTACTGCTCCGCAATTTTGTGGGAAAAAATCTAGATGAGAGCGTAGAAAATGAATCTTTAAGAACATGTTGCAACCAAGGTTTTTGTGTGCCTTGAGAAGATCTTGAACAATCTCTTGGCAATTATTTGCTTTGTTGTTTCCAAGAAAATTTTGTGTCACTGATTCAAATGCTGTCCATGCAGCCTTTTCCTTTCCACGCAATAAACAAAGAAATTTGTCATCTTGAAGTGCACGAATCTGAGGGCCAACAAAAACTCCTTCCTTAACTTTGGCATCACTCAGTCTAGGAAATTTACCACTAAGATACCTGAAAGCAGGTTTAGTTTTATCCATCGCCTTGACAAAGTTTTTCATTAGTCCCAACTTGATGTGCAAGGAAGGCATCAAAATCTTGTTGCTGTCTACAAGTGCTGGAAACAGAACATTTGTGCTTCCAGGATCCAGTGACTGACAGAGTGGCCAGTCCCTTTTGACGAAATGACAATCTCTAGCACGACTATCCCATTCACACAGGAAGCAGCAGTACTTGGTGTATCCACCCTAAAGACCAAGCAAGAGGGTGACCACTTTGAAGTCACCACAGATTGACCATAGATGTTGATCATAGTTTATACATTTCAAAAGTTGTTTCATATTGTCATAAGTCTCTTTCATAAAAGCTGCATGGCCAATAGTAATTGATGGTAGCAAGTTGCCATTATGCAGCAATACAGCTTTAAGACTTGCTTTGGGTGAATCAATGAAGAGCCTCCAATCATCTGCATTGTAATTGATATTGAGAGCTGCCATTAAACCTTTTACGTTGTTGCATGCAGCAAGATCACCTTCTTTGAAAAAGAATGACACCAAGTCTTTCTGATGGTCCCGGAAAAAAGAAATTCGAACATCACCAGCCAGAAGATTCCACTGCTGTAGTCTGGAACCCAAAAGCTCAACTTTATTCTTCGGGAGATCCAAATCCCTAACAAGGTCGTTCAATTCACCTTGCGTTATGAGGTGTGGCTCATTAGCAGTGGCCAGAAGAAAATCTGGGTCACGTGAGGTTGACGGTTCATGACTACAAACTTCTTCCTCTTCCTCACTTGATTCTAATGATAATGATTCTGACATTTTGGGAATCGGCAGCCCTTCTCCATGAGGCACTGGGCGTATTGCAGATGGAATGTTTGGATATTGCATGGTCCACTAACTCTTTCTGGATATGCCTTTCTGAATTGGAGGAACCATGCAGAAGTAGCAATTGCTGACATGATCCGTGAGCTCTCTCCAGATCATTGGAACTGCAAAAGGCATTGATTGCCTTTTCCCATTCATCCGTTGCCTGAGATTTGTTGCACATGTATTGCAGCATATGTGTGGTGCCCAGCTCTTATCCTGATCTCCTATTCTGCAGCCAATATATAAGTTGTAGGCTTTCTTAACTGCCACAGTCATATTCCATTTTTGTGATGTAAAAGTCACTTCACAACAAATACAGCAGAAATTATCTGCATTATTAACACCAGTACGATGTATCGCCGAATACGCTGTGATTGACCTATTTTTCTGTGACTAATACACCTTAAGATTTATACTGTCAAGTGATGCAAATTTAAATACTGATTGCATCATCTGCTTTTAGACCGATATTTCTATTGGTTGCAAGTAGAGATTACGCAATCTCACACATATGTTGCATAATAGAAACATAGAAATATGATGACAGAAAAAGACCACATGGCCTATCTAAAAGACCACATGGCCTAATACACAGTTAATGGCCCCTAATGACTAATTAATAGCATATATCTTAGCAACTAGAAGCCATTTTCATTATGATTTCTGTGTTCAGCAGCCTTAAATTAGTTTAGAACAGCTGCTTTCGTGTCCGAAGCATTTTGGCTGTTGAACAGTTGGGAGAGATAGCTTTCTCAGGAACAAGAAGAACGTTCATCAAGTATTTTGTAAATACCCTTTCCTTCCCCCTTCTCTCTTCCCCTCTCCCTTTCCCCCTTCCCCTCTCTCCTCCCCCTCCCCTGTTTTTCTGAATGATAGGACCTTTTTTGTTACTAAGGTTGTTTTGAATGTTCAGAAATTTGCACATAGTCCTCCTCATCATACTTAACATTTGTGTTAAGATTTTTATGGTTTCTTGTTATCTTTATTTCTCTTATTTATAATGGTATTAATATGTTTAGTCATTTTTGTTTCATGTTGATTTAACATATCTGTATTTGTATTTTTCTAGACTGTATTTATTTCTGCTTTTTTTGTACTTTTTAAGAATTATTATTTATTTGTAAGATAAGTTTATTATGTTCTTCAGCCATGTATTTTAGACTTCTGCCTTTTTAGTTCAGTATTACCCGATTATTTATTGTTTTAACTTATCTATCGTGTTTTACCTGTGTTTGTATGTATGTTTTATAACACAGAGATCTGACCCATGAAGAAGGCTCTGCCGAAACATGGATCGTGTAGGGTCTAGTGGTGTAGAAATAAAAAAGGTACAGAGAAGGGTGACCAAAATGATAAATGGGGATGGCATAGCTTCCTTCTAAGGAAAGGTTAAATAGCATAGAGCTCTTCACTATGGGGAAGAAATGGTAGAGGGGATTTATTAAAGAGGTGTGTAAGATTGTGGAGTAGAATGGATAAATGTATATTGGTTGTTCTCTTTTCAAAAAGTACAAAGACTAGGGGATAAGCCATTTAGTTGCTAAGTACCACATTTAATATAACTGGAGAAAATAATATTTTGTTCACTCAACACTCAGTTATGGTCTGAAATTCAGAGGATGTGGTAAAAGTGCTAGTGTAGCAGAATTTATAAAGGTTGTACAAGTTCCTGGAGGAAAAGTCCATAAACCGTTATTAACCAGGTAGACTTTTGGAAAACCACTGCGTATCCCTGGACATAAGCAGCATGAAACCTGTATCTACGTTTTGGGATCCTGGCAGTACTTGTTACCTGGATTGACCACCTTTGAAAAAAGGATGCTGGGCTTGGTGGATCTTTGGATTCTTAATTTTTTAAGAACAAATACTCCTTCCCTCTCCTTCCTTCTCATCTTCCTCCTATGTGTAGATGCATCTATTGTAGATAGGAGTAGATCAACAGAAATCTACAATAAGATCATATATAGTATATGCCTAATGTCACCAAAATCTTTAGCTCAAATGTAATTTCCATTATACCTTAGAGGAGGAGAGAAACAGAGTTATGAGAAACAGGGAGCTTTGCTCTGTCTTTTGAACAGGGAAACAGCTCCTTTTTTGCAAATTTCAAGCTTCTTTGTAAATCTTTTTCTTTCTCTCTCTCTTTTCATGTTTCTGACTGAAAAAGAAAATCACAGGTTAGATGCTGATACTTTTTCAGTGAAATTCTGTGGTTGTAGACGTTATTGCCTGTCTCCTTCTATCCTTCTTACTGGGGAAGCAGCTGCCACTTCTTCCACTGCTCTCATTACAAGTCTTTTTCCTCCTGCCATTTTTTCCATTAGTTCCTGCAAAGCTTCAGTCACTCCTTTCATCTGCAGTCACCTTCCTTCTTTGGATGAAATTCCTGTCCATGGTGTCACATCCACCTCTAGATTGGGTGAAGACACTCACAGACAATAGCTTTTCTAATTTTGATTCCCAACTAAGGAAGTCTGAATATGAAGTAGCTTCATGTGTTTCTTGTTATCACATTGTAGTCATAAGATACTGAGAGGTAAAACAGTCTATTCTCCACACACAAATGTGGATAGGGATTAAACTGGTGTGTCTGCTTCCTGAACATTCAGCCTCTTTAATTTCCCTGCGTAGCCTGACAAACAGACCTAGCAAAGTGAGCAGCTGCATTTCCACTAGCACTTCTTAGTAAAGTCTGTGCTTGCAGCCCACTACACAGACCTAGCGGCCAGTTACCTCTGTTGTCGCACCCTCACAGACAGACCTGCCTTTGTTTCCACTAGGACTTGCTACATTTTATATTACTTTCTTTGCCATTCATTCTGGCAGCCCCAATGATCATCTTTGAATCAGACTTAATCATAATACGTTGCATCATTCTTCTGCTATCTCCACCCTTTGAGGGTAATTTGATAAGGAGCCACATAAAGATATGCACTATTTATATACGTAAATCACCTATTTTCAAAGACTCGCGTAAATGGGCCCTTGGATGTATAAGCTATTCTGTAAGTATGCGTGTAACTCAATCATGCAGCCTTTCACAGTGGGCATGCACCTGGCAGAGTGTACATTACCAAGTTTAAGTTACAATGTAAACCACTTTGACTGAAATGATAAAGCGGTATAAAAAACCTGTTAGTTAAATAACATGTGCGTTCTTTAGAAATTTAGGTGCAGACGTTTATAGTGTACGAGCCCTAGAGCTAGTTTAATTGCCTGCACCTGGATTTCCTACACATTTTCAAACTTCTAAAACTCTTATAAAGAAAAATAAGTTCAAGATAGATGCATTCTGGGTGCCTAAAACAAGGTACCCATTTATAAAATTACCCTTTGTGACTAAGGATCTTCTATGCTGATCCCATGCCCCAGGGGCAATGGAACACCTTTTTGGTTGGAAGGGCTAAACAAACCAATCTTCAGTCCTACCCCCAAGCTCATTATTGCTGATACTGTGTTGTGCAAAATATTGGTGGGGCCATGGCCATTGTGGCCCACCCCTTTCCTCTGTCTATGCCATGCCCTTCTAAACCCTGTTACTGTGCTAGCCTCCACTACCCATGCCAGAAGGACGTTCAACAAATCCATCATCCTTGCATTGAAAAATATTATTTTATGTTGCTCTTGACTCTGCTTCCTTGGAACCTCATACCATCACCCTCTTCTTCCAGAACAACAATTCTCACCTAGAATGTTGGGACACACTGGTGTTTCACCAAGAGTTGGGTAGTGTGCTACTAAAAATTTGACATACACAGCAGTTCTCCATCTTCAGAATGGCCACATTTGCCTGCTTAACTGAAAACCAGATCCTTTAAATCTTTGCCATGTTTTTTTTTTTACTTTATTTATAATTTTTTTTTTAAATACTTCC
This sequence comes from Ichthyophis bannanicus, assembly GCA_033557465.1. Taxonomy (NCBI): domain Eukaryota; kingdom Metazoa; phylum Chordata; class Amphibia; order Gymnophiona; family Ichthyophiidae; genus Ichthyophis; species Ichthyophis bannanicus. Next base: position 651,053,932 of record CM066032.1, read on the forward strand.
AAGCATAATACCTGTTAGAAATAGGAGCAAATCCAATTAAACGCTAGTATAAAGCAAACAAATTAAGAGGAAATAATGATTTACAGATTACTTCCTCCTTACAGTCCTCAATAAGATGAAAATACAGAGATCTAGAAAAACAATTCTCCTATTCTAATAGTAATAGAGACAAGTAGAGATCTGCATTCACAATCTCTATGATGAGGGCATTTCAACAGCTAGGTCACAGTTACTTCTGCCAAGGGATGGCTCATATCTTCAGAAGCTATAACAGCTTATCACTAAAGAAAATTTGTTAGAAGGCTCAAAGAAAACATATTTCAAATATGTATACTTAACATATTTGCATATGAACTTAGGGGGGGGGGAAGCCCCAATTTGCAGTTCATGCGGATTCATAAGCATAGGCGGTTGGTGACCTAGCTGTTTGAGGGAGCTAAAGTGGGGCACGGCTAGTGTGAGATGGGACGAGTTGAATTAAAATACCTGGGGCGATGAACTATCCAGACCTGGCCATAGGGGACAGACTGAATGAATTCTTTGCTTTGGTCTTTAATGAGGAAGATGTAGGGTTGTTACCCATGAATAAAGTGGTATTTAATGGTGATACTGCGGAAGAATTGAAAGAAATATTGATACACCGGGAAGATGTATTACAACTATTTGATAAACTGAAGAGTAGCAAATCACCTGAACCAGATGGTATACATCGAAGGGTGCCGAAAGAACCAAAATACGAGATTGCAGACCTGCTATTAGTAATCTGTGAACTATCATTAAAATCATCTGTAATACCTGAAGACTGGAGGATGGCCAATATAATACCAATTTTTAAAAAGGGTTCCAGGGATGATCCGGGAAACTACAAACTGGTGAGCCTGATGTCAGTACCAGGAAAAATGGTAGAAACCATCATAAAGAACAAGATTACTGAACATGTAGATAGTCATGGCTTAACAGCCAACATGGCTTTAGCCAAGGAAGATCTTGTCTTACTAATCTGCTATGTTTTTTTGAAGGTGTGAATAAACAGGTAGACAAAGGTGAGTCGGTTGATATAGTGTATCTGGACTTTCAGAAAGCCTTTGACAAGGTCCCTCATGAGAGACTTTTGGCAAAACTAAAAAGTCATGGGTTAGGAGGCAGAGAAACTATATGCTAGCAGAATACTACACTTCAGTCACACATGCAAAAGACAGAGAAACCCTCACCAAATACAAAACAAAGGACCACAGATCAGTAATACAGATTTGACTGAGCTGGAAATCTTATGAAGTTAAACTCTGCATGCACAAAAACACTGGAAAAATAGACAAAAAAAGCATTTCCGCTTGTACTGAGCAAAATACAAAACCATTTTAGATGCGTATTTCCCAAATCTGACATATTCCAATTAAGAAATTCAAAATAAGATACTTTTTTCTGCCTTTCTTGTCTGGGCATTTTATTTTTCCATTTGCTTTGGCCTCAGTGTTTCTCTTCTGCTGTTCTCTGTCTGTATTTCCTCTCTTTCCAAGATTTGCTTTTGCCACTTCTCCTCTCTCCTATCTTTTTCTATTCCTCCCTCACATCTGTCTGATGTTGACGTTTCCCTTTCAGCTTTTTCCTTAATTTTGTTCTTTACTGATTCCTTATTCATTCAAAATTCACCCTGCTTCTCATCCTCTGGTTTATCTCCCTGTTTTTTAAATTTCCACATACCTATCAACTTTCCATTTCCTCCTCTCACTTCCTTCCCAGCCCATAACCACACTCTCAACTTTTCCTTAGCTCCCCATTTCCCTTGTCTCAATATTTTCTCCGTCTCTTATTCCATTCTCTTTCACACACTCCTCATAACCACATTTCAACCTTCTGTACTCACTCTCATCCCCAGTTCTCATCTGCTTTCCTGTCTAGCCTCAGCTCCTTCCCTGTGAGTCATCCCGTCCAGTCCCTTTCTCATGTCTCTTATGCTAACCTAGTCTTCAATTTATCCCTTTACCACTTTTCCAGTTCTATTTTCAATCTCCTCTCATTTATCTCCTTACTAACTCCACCACCCTATTATCCTATCCCTCACTTCCACCATGCCCTGTATCTCCTCTTTCTCTCTCTTTCTCCTCCTAGTCCAGCATCTCTCCTTTGTTTCTTCTTCCTTCCCATTCACCCCCATGGTCCAGCATCTCCCTGTTCCCTCTCTACCTCTTTTAGTCCTCCATCACAGTACAGCATCTTCCCTGTCTCTTCTCCCTCCCTCCACAGTCCAGTACCTTCCTGTCATCCTTAGTGATCCAGTATCTCCCCAGTCTGTCATTTCCTTGCCTTCCCCTGTGCAGTGCAACATCTCCCCATCCTTCTCCCTCCCCTAAATAGTCTAGCACCCCCTGAACTCCCAGAGGGCCAGCATCTCCCATTCCCCCTTCTTTTTTTTCCTCCCCATCTCCGGTTTGCTACCATAGTCCTGCATCTCCCTGGCCCCTTTCATCATTAAATTATAATCCAGCATATTCCCTTATTCATCCCCTGCAGCTCTCCTGTACCTTATGGCTGCAATCAGGAGCTAATGTTATGCTCATCAGTGATGCCAGCAAGTATAGCTAAAACAGAAAAGAAGCATGGAACCGTTCAGTCTGTGTTGCACTGGAGTGTAGCCAATGTATCCATAACAGGAAGTTTGTGTTGGGGTGGGCAGGGACACGACAGCCCTCCAGGACAACGCAGACTAGAACCCACTGTTCTAGAACTTTGTTTCTGTTGAAAAAGGTTAGTTCTTACCTTGATGTTTCTCATGTCTCCTCTCTCTCTCTACTCCTCTGAAGTATAATGGAGGTTGAATTTGAGCTGATTTTTTTTATGGCCATTGGATGAATGAGGTACCTGTACTGCATTCATTTCAGGAGACTATGCCTTTGTAAAGATATCAGAAAGATGGAAGCAATTCAGAGAAGCGCTATAGGTGATATAGGGCTTGCAATGCAAACCTTATAGTGGATGACTCCCAAATATACATGCCAAGGAAAGGGAGCATAGGATAAAAACATGGCTTTAATAAATCACAGGATTGAAAAATATTTCCATAAAAATGAATTTCAAAGGTGCAAAGGTACAAAATTAGAGGTAGGAAGAATCAGGAAACATGAGAAAATACTCCAAAAAAAGGATGGTAGAAACCAGCCCTTTGCAGAACTGAAGTATGCTTGACAGGATATAGAATTCTAGACGCCCTACTCTTTACTTCCTCAAAAGCAGAGATGATAAAGAAGAAACAAGGGACAGATGATGGAAGCATGGCCTAACAATACTGCAAGCCCTAGTACAGCCAGGTTGGAACCAGCAGGCTACAACTTTCTAGAAACCAACTGGTCAGTGCTGACAGATTGGTGGAGATTAGGTACCATCCAGCCAAGACCATGGCAGTCTAGGACAGTTTTTCTCAGAGCTATTCCAAGAGTACCCCCTAGCCAGCCTGGTTTTCGGGATAGCCACAATGAATATGCATACGAGAGATTTGAATGCACTGCCTTTACTACATGCAAATCTATCTAATGCATATTCATTGTGGATATCTTGAAAGCCAGGCTGGCTAGAGGCTACTCTTAGGAATGGCTTGAAAAGCACTGATCTAGATAACTGGATGCTGAGATAAGTCTCGCTAGTTTTGGTAGTTTTAGATTATTAAAAGCTTGATAGGAAGACATGATATGGGCTGGTGTTGAATTGAGTATAGGATCTTGTGTGCCTTGTTTACCGAGGATGAGAATACCGTGAGAAAAAAATACACAAATTGCTTCAAACAAACTGAACTGACAAGAGTTCAGGCTTCTACAGCTGGCAGCTGGAATGTAGCCTTGCAGCATGAACTAAAATAACTGGGCAGACTGGAGAAGCCAATTAGTCTACTTGTGCTGTCATGTACAATATTACTAGATGTTACAATTTATTGACTTGCAAAAAAAATATTAAATGTAAAAGCTTCACAAGTACATATTAACATCAGTTGTAGCCTCACATTTTTGCTGAAGATCTCAAGAAGTAGAATTTTATTTTTTTCTTCACAGACTTGTGTTACCATCTTTGTACCTCTCGCCAGGATTGTACCAAGCTAGAAATGCGCCCTGTGCAACTAACAAATTTGGTACCCGCTCCACCCAGCCATGTTCAGTGACACACTGTTTTTGAGCTTTTTGGAAGCCCAGTGATGATATCGGTGCCACCATCTGTGCGGCCGCACCCCTCACACAGCCCTTGGTACAGCCTGCCCCTCACTTGAACATCAGCATCCTTCCTTCACTGGTCCACCCCTTTCTATCCACAATGCTGATTAGTGGGATGAGCCCTCATCGCCTTTATGCATTTGAAAGTTTCCTTTGGTATTTTTACCTTTTAATGGAAATGCAAACTTTTGGCAGTAATGACATGCCCTCTAGACATTGCAGATATTCATCTATAGTGCTGGTGTAATAGCTCCTCAGGAACTGACACAATGAGATAAATCCATCCTGTTATCCTGTGAAAAACTGTCAGTGATTTTCAGATTTAGAGTAGTTACTCACCTGTAACAGGTGTTCTCCAAGAGCAGCAGGAATCAGTCCTCACATATGGGTGACATCGGCGCCGACGGAGCCCTCGCGGAGCAATTTCCCCAGCTTTCAAAGAAAGCCTTTGGGAATTGCAGCGCGCATGCGCGGTCCCCTTACTGCCCAAGGGTGCCATCTTGCTCAGTCTGATGACATAGCTAAAAGACAGCAAAAGAATTAGCAAAAACGAAATGATAGGACTGCAACTCCAAGGGGAGGAGGGAAGGTTGTGAGGACTGATTCCTGCTGCTCCTGGAGAACACCTGTTACAGGTGAGTAACTCCTCTTTCTCCAGGACCAAGCAGGAAGTCAGTCCTCACATATGGGACTCCCTAGCTTAAGGCTACTGGAGACCTCAAGCGGAAAAATGAGCTCCCTCTAGCTCAGTAGCACAGAAGGAAGGAATCTTCTCTGAAAACGCCCCCGACCGGTAGCCCAACACCAGGGCCGGAGGGTAGGAGTTGCCTAAACCTCAAAGAGATTATGGAGGACTGCCTGACCGAAAGCACTGTCCCTGCGGGACTCCCTCTCCAGGCAGTAATGGGCCGCAAAAGTCTGGCTTGAAGACCAAGTAGCGGCCCGGCAGATGTCTGCCAACGGAACAGAACGGAGATGACCACTGACGCAGCCTTCGCCCTGACACGATGAGCCGTGACTCGACCCTGCAACGAGAGGCCGGCTGCCCCATAAGCCCAGGCGATACAGTCAGCTACCCATATGGACAAAGTACGCTTGGAGACAAGTAGCCCCAATTTATTGGGGTCAAAAGAAACGAAGAGCTGAACAGCCCTCCTATGCTCCCGTGTACGGTCAAGGTAGAAGGACAAGGCCCTCCTACAGTCCAGGTTGTGCAGGACCATTTCAGCCCGGCTGGGAAAGAAGGTCAGAAGAACCACCTCCTGGTTGACAGGAAGAGGTGGACAGAGAGTTAATTGAAGACATACGCAGCATTGCTAGGAAAGGGGAAGTGCTACTGCTAGGAGATTTCAATATGCCAGATGTTGATTGGCACATTCCTGCTGCAGTATCATCTAGAAGTAAGGAGATCCTGGATTCTCTACAGGGAGAACTATTCAGGCAATTGGTAACAGACCCCACACGTGAAGGGGCCATACTGGACTTGGTGCTTACCAATGGTGAAAGTGTTTCTGATATTGTAGTGGGAGATCATTTTGCATCCAGTGATCACCAGATGGTGTGGTTCAGTATTAGGACTAGGGCTGTTAGAATCCATTCCAAGGTGAAGATCTTAGACTTTAGGAAGACTAACTTTGCGAAGATGGGCCAATACCTCAGGGAGTCGTTAGTGGGATGGGAACAGCTGGGGGATGTGGAAAAACAGTGGGCAAAACTGAAAGGGGGTATTTTAAAGGCAACCAACCTTTTTGTTAAAATGGTAAATAAAGGCAAAAGGAACAGGAGACCGCTATGGTTTTCGAAGGAAGTAGCTGAAAAAGTGAAAAAAAAGAGGGAGGCTTTCATGAAATACAAGAGATCACAGAGAGAGGAAGACAGGCATCTGTATTTGGAAAAACTTAGAGAAGCTAGCAAAGTAGTCAAGAAGGCAAAGATTTAAAAGGAGGAGGAAATAGCCAATGCAATAAAATGGGGGGATAAGACATTTTTCAGATATATTAGTGAGAAGAGGAAGGGCAAAAGTGGTATTGTCAGACTCAAGGGTGCAGGGGGGGAATATGTAGAAGCTGAAAAGGATAAAGCGGAATTGCTTAACAAATATTTTTGTTCTGTGTTCACAGATGAAGAACCAGGAGCAGGACCTCAGAAAACATCCACAAATAAGAACAGAAGCGAGGGACATCTTGAACAATTTTCAGAAGACTGTGTTCGTGAGAAACTAGCTCAACTTAAAGTAGACAAAGCGATGGGACCGGATGGGATACACCCTAGAATACTGAGGGAACTTGGGGACGTTCTAGCAACTCCACTGACTGACCTTTTCAATGCCTCGTTGGAGTCGGGAGTGGTGCCAAAGGACTGGAGAGAGGCTCATGTGGTGCCTTTACACAAAAGCGGAAGTAAGGATGTGGTTGAAAACTACAGGCCGGTTAGTTTAACTTCGGTGGTGAGTAAATTATTGGAAACGCTGCTGAAAGAGAAAATAGTGAGGTTTCTGGAGTCCGGCGGATTACAGGATCCGAGGCAGCATGGATTCACGAGAGGCAGGTCTTGTCAGACAAATCTGATTGATTTCTTTGACTGGGTGACCAGGGAGTTGGACCGAGGGAGAGCTCTAGATGTGGTGTATTTAGATTTCAGTAAAGCCTTTGACACTGTTCCTCACAGGCGACTTATAAACAAACTGAGCACCCTATGGATGGACCCTAAAGTTACTGCTTGGGTTAGAAATTGGTTGGGTGGGAGGCGACAAAGAGTACAAGTAAATGGAGCTCACTCTGAGGAGAAGGATGTTACCAGTGGTGTGCCCCAGGGATCTGTCCTTGGTCCGATTCTTTTTAACATCTTTGTTAGTGATATAGCGGAAGGGCTGTCGGGTAAGGTTTGCCTTTTTGCGGATGATACCAAAATCTGCAATAGAGTAGACACCCAGGAAGGTGTAGATAACATGAGGAGGGATCTAGCTAAGCTTGAAGAATGGTCTAGAATTTGGCAGCTGGGATTTAATGTTAAAAAATATGAGGTCATGCATTTGGGCTGCAGCAATCCAAGGGAGCAATACAGTATAGGAGGTGAAGTACTTTTGTCCACTAAAGAAGAGCGGGACCTAGGCGTGGTTGTGTCTGATGATCTTAAAGTAGCTAAACAGGTAGAAAAGGCGACGGCAAAAGCTAGAAGGATGCTTGGGTGCATACAGAGAGGAATGGCTAGCAGAAAAAAGGAGGTGATAATGCCTCTGTATAAGTCTTTGGTGCGACCTCATTTGGAGTATGGTGTGCAATTCTGGAGACCGCACCTTCAAAAGGATGTGAACAGGATGGAGTTGGTGCAGAGGGTTGCTACTAAAATGATTAATGGGCTTCATTATAAAGCATATGAGGACAGACTTAAGGATCTTAATATGTACACCTTAGAGGAAAGGCGGGATAGAGGTGATATGATTGAGATGTTTAAATACCTCCGTGGCATAAATGTTCAGGGAGAGAGCCTCTTTCAATTAAAAGCAAGTTCTGCTACGAGGGGACATGGGATGAGGGTGAAGGGAGATAGATTCAGGAGTGATATGCGGAAATATTTCTTTACGGAAAGAGTAGTGGATCCGTGGAATAGTCTCCCAGTGGAGGTGGTAGAGATGAGGACAGTAACTGAATTCAAAAAAGCATGGGACCAACACAGAGGATCTCTAAAGGTAAAAAGTGGACTGTTGTAGTTGTTGTTATGGAAGGACAGACTAGATAGGCCTTGTGGTCTTTTTCTGTCATCATGTTTCTATGTTTCTATGAAAAGGAGAAACCACTTTTGGAAGAAACTTAGGGTGAGTCCGTAAGACTACCCTATTCCTGTAGAACCTAGTGTAAGGAGGATCAGATACTAGGGCCTGCAGTTCACTAACGCGCCTAGCAGAGGTAAGGGCTACCAAAAACAAGGTTTTCCAGGAAAGAAAACAAAGAGGGCAGGTAGCCATAGGTTCAAAGGGCGGACAGGTAATCCGCTGTAAGACCACATTCAGATCCCATTCAGGGGCTGGAGGGCGCAAAGGAGGCTTAAGGAGAAGGAGGCCTCGGAGAAAACGAGCCACCAAAGGGTGGTTGGAAAGAGGCCTGCCATCCACCGGTGCGTGATGTGCAGAAAGAGCACTGAGGTGTACTCTGACAGAGTTGGACTTAAGGCCCAGATTGGAGAGGTAAAGCAAATATTGCAAGACCACTGCCACCAAGCAGGAGAAGGGATTCTCAGACTGCTGAGCACACCACACGGAGAACCGACGCCACTTAAGAGCGTAGGATTTCCGAGTGGAGGGCCGCCTGGAGGCCAAGACGACCTCTTCCACCTCCCGAGGCAGCAGGAGGGGAGCAAGGACTACCCTTTCAGCAGCCAGGCCATCAGATGAAGGGACCGGAGGTTGGGGTGTAGGAGAGTCCCCTGATCCTGTGACAGGAGATCTGGTTGAAACCCCAGAGGAAGAGAAGTGCCCACCGCCAGCTGCATCAGAAGCGGGAACCAGGGCTGTCTCGGCCACTGGGGAGCCACTAGGATCATCGAGGCTCTGTCTCTGAGAACCTTGAAGAGCGTCCGAGACACCAGTGGCATGGGAGGAAAGGCATACAAGAGGCCTGTGGACCATGGGATCAGAAAAGCATCCACCGCTACTCGGAGAGGATGCGGTGTCGAGAGCAGAATTTGGGAAGCTGCCGGTTCAGAGGACTGGTAAATAGATCCATGGTGGGGAGGCCCCACTTGAGAAAGATCCGCTGAACCACCAACGGATCCAATCTCCACTCGTGGGTTGGAGGATCCTGCTCAGCTTGTCTGCCAGGTAATTTTCTTGACCTGGGAGATAGACAGCTTTGAGGAGGATGCCGTGAAGGACGGCCCAAGAGCACAGTTTTTGTGCCTCCTGACAGAGAAGGAAGGAGCCTGTGCCCCCTTGTTTGTTGACGTAGAACATCGCAACCTGATTGTCCGTCTGGACTAGCACAGACTGGTGAGAAGTGAGGTGGGAGAAGGCTCTCAGAGCTAGGCGGATGGCTCTGAGCTCCAGGAAGTTTATCTGCTGAGCAGACTCCCAAGGAGTCCAGAGACCTTGAGTACATGTCCCTTGGCAATGTGCTCCCCAACCCAGGAGAGAAGCATCGGTTGTCAGCACCTGAGTAGGTGGAGGAGATTGAAAATCCACTCCCAGCACCAGGTTTGGCAGATGAAGCCACCACCGCAGAGAAGAGACCAGCAGGTCGGACACCTGTACTGAGTCCGCCAGGCTCCCCGTGGCCTGATGCCATTGAGTGCGAAGGCACCACTGAGCAGGTCGCATGTTCAGGTGGGCATTGGGGGTCACATGGACCGTGGAAGCCATATGACCTAGCAGTCTCAGAAATTGCCTGGCAGAGACCAGGGAATTGCTGTGAAAGTGGCTGGCGAGATCCATGAGCCTGTGGGCCCTGTCTAGAGGCAGGAAGGCTCGCGCCTGAAGTGTGCTCAACCTGGCGCCTATGAATTCGAGATTTTGAGAGGGGAGCAAAGTGGACTTTGCGAAGTTTATGACAAATCCCAAGTGCTGGAGCAGAGTCACGGTGCGATGAGTGGCCTGAGTGGCCTCTTGGGAAGACTGGGCTCTGATGAGCCAGTCGTCCAGGTATGGAAACACAAAAAGGCCTTGAAGTCTTAGATAGGCCGCCACCACTGCCAGGCATTTGGTGAACACCCTGGGGGCAGAGGATAGGCCAAAGGGCAGGACTCTGTACTGGTAATGATTTCCTCCCACAACAAACCTGAGATATTGTCTGTGGTCTGGATGAATAAGGATGTGAGTATAGGCATCCTTTAGATCTAAGGAGCATTGCCAGTCTCCCTGCTGGAGGTAGGGCAGCAGGATTCCAAGGGTAAGCATCTTGAACTTTTCCCTTGCCAGGAACTTGTTGAGGTTTCGCAAGTCCAGGATGGGTCTGAGGCCTCCTGTTCTTTTTGGTATCAGAAAATACCTGGAATAAAAGCCGTGACCTCTCAGGTGGTGGGGCACCGGTTCCACAGCCTGTTCCTGAAGAAGACTTGTTAACTCCTGAAGGAGTAAGTCCCTGTGCAGAGGGAGTCTTGGAGGCTCCCCTGGAAAGTAGGAGGGAGGTACCTGGTGAAAGTGTAGAAGATAGCCTTTCTGAACTATATGAAGCACCCAGGTATCTGAGGTGATGGCCGACCACCTGTGGGCAAAGTGGACCAGCCGGCCTCCTGTGCTGAGAGAAACCAGCAGAGGGGAAGAGGCTATGCTGACGGAGTCAAAAACCCTCACCCTGCTGAGCAGGGGCCGGAGTTGTGGGCTTGGGGGCCTGCTGCCTACGGGATCCATTATCCCGTCCCTTGGCCTGCTGACCCTGTTGGGGAGCTGCTGAGGCCTGATAATGATTGTAGTGTTTATAGGCAGCCGCCTTCCTCGAGTAAAAGGGCTTTTTCCCCGAGCCCTTCTTCTTCTGGGAAGGGGCAGAGGTCTTTCTGGACAGCCGAGTCCTGGTCAGAGTCTCGGTCTCGATCTGTGCAGCCTTTTCAGCCATGGGCTTGCCAAAGAGGTTTTCACCTCTGCAGGGGACATCGACCAACTTGTCCTGTACCCATGGCTCGAGGTCGGATGACTGAAGCCAAGCCTGTCGGCGGGCACCAATGCCAGCTCCGGCTACCTGAGCCGATGCTTCGAAGCCATCGTAGGCTGCTCGAGAGAGAAACTTCGAGCACTCCCGAATACCAGTGGACAAGGCTTGGAACCTCTGCAAAGGTTCCTCGGAGAGACCAGCAGAGAACCCGGCAATTTCCTTTGCCAGGTCTCGGAGATACATGCCCATGTAGAGCTGGTAGGTCTGGACTCGACAAGCAAGCATAGAGCCCTGGAAGCACTTCCTACCGAGGGCATCCAGGTTCCGGGCCTCCCGGCCGGGAGGCACCAAGGAGTGCATCTTCTGACTCTTGAGTCGATGCATGGCCGATTCCACCACCATGGAATGGTGCGGTAGTTGTGCCTTTTGGAACCCAGGGCTCTTGCGGACTCGATAAATGGAATCGACCCGCTTGCTTAACACCGGCGCCGATGCCAGGCTCTCCCACATGCAGAAGAGAAGTCGCTCCAGCATCGGAGGAACCGGTACAGTAAAGGCCTCCTTCAGGGGAGAGTCATACTGGAGGGCATCGAGCTCTTCGGCTCGAGGCTCCTCGGGATCCGTGGGGAATGCCAAGGCCTTGGCCATATCCCGCACGAAGTCCGAGAACCGTGTGTCCTCCGGGGGGGACCGTCTCCGAGGTTCGGACTCGGGCGAGTCCGAAAAGTACCTGGGGACTCTTCGTCCTCCGTCTCCCAGCCCGACTCCTCGGAGGAGGAATCGAGCGGCTCCGGTCGGGCGGGCACCGATGCCCTCCGCCCCGACGCTGAGGCCGGCGTCGACGACCTCGGTCCCGAACGGGAGGCTGAGGGAGACCGCGACCGAGGATCAACTCGAGCTCGCATGGACTCGAGGATCGGCTCGGTCTCCGGGGTCGACTTAGACGTCGACGTCCCAGTGGTCGGGGCAGATGCACCGGGGAGGCCAGCGATCAATGCCCGCTGCTGGTCCATGAAGGCAGCGAAACTGCTCTCCAAGGCCGTCAACCTGAGTCCAAGCTCAGGAGACCCAGCAGCCCCCGACTCGGGCCCCGACGGCATCGGGCCCGACGTCGGCTCCTTCGGAGGCGAGTCCACGAGGACTACAGTACTCACGTGTCCAGGAGACTCCATCTCGAGATGAGGATGTTTCGAAGGCCTCTCCGACTCCGAGGACCCGGGACGGCTATCGGGGCTATGCGACCTGGCCCTCGAGGAACCAGGAGCGTCCACCGACGCCGCCCTCGCGGGTTTCTTCTTCCTATGATGTTCCCGAGGAGGAGACCCCCGCTCAGAGGAACTCCGACAATGCTCAGGACCGGAGTCCCGGGACGTCAAAGCCTCTGACGAGGTCCGGTGCGGAGTCAGAGAAGATTCATTCTCTTTGATGCTGCCGACTCCTCAACGCTTTTGAGGACATTTTGCCAAACGGACCACAGATCATCGGGTCATGATCGGGTCCGAGGTAGCGGAGGCAGCAGTCGTGTGTGTCGGTAAGAGACATAAGTTTCTTACACCGATCACACTTCTTAAACCCGCTGGCAGCCATCGGGGGAAAAAGGGCCCCTGCGAGGTCAAAAGACAGGGCTGCCAGTGAAAAAAGAAAAAATGGCGGGAACGCCAGTCACAAAGGACAAAAACCCAAAAAATAAAGAACGGACTCGATACGGCGTATCGGGTCCGGGCGGGAAAAGGATCTGGCGTCGAACCGAGAAAAGAATAGTAAATAAAATCAACTTTTTCAGCGGCGATCACAAACAGCGTCTGTAGGGCTCCGCGGAAAAAAGAAGACTGAGCAAGATGGCACCCTTGGGCGGGAAGGGGACCGCGCATGCGCGCTGCAATTCCCAAAGGCTTTCTTTGAAAGCTGGGGAAATTGCTCCACGAGGGCTCCGTCGGCGCCGACGTCACCCATATGTGAGGACTGACTTCCTGCTTGGTCCTGGAGAACTAATTCTACTAACCCTGACATGCCTGGTTTTTACCTTAAACCTCTGTCAGCTTCTACCATCTATTTAATGTCCTCTTTCCCCTATAATTCCATTTCTTTCCAATGATCTGACAGGCATGCTGATCAGATCAAAGGAGCTATTATAAACAAAAAAGTGCAGAGATTCTTTTGGAGAAAAGAGGTCTCCAAGGAGCATTGCTAACCTGATACTTGTGTAACAGATGTCCGTATGCCGCACACCTCACTCACACAAGCACCAGGCCACTTGGAAGCCGTCAGCAGGATTTTATTAGCGACAGTCCAGTCCAAAGTTAGAGGGAACTTAATAAATGGCACCAAATGTTTATAGGAAAATGCAGCATTTGAACTTATAATAATTTTCCCCAACATATAGGGTAACAAAGCACAAGAAAAGCAAACTGCAACACATTTCCTTTGCTAATCACAGGTCACAGAAATACCTTGAGCTCACAGTAACATATTTGATGATGGCAGATGAAGACTGAAATGGTCCTTGAATTATTTCACCATCTGACCAGAACGAAATGTAAACAGGCTTAGGCAGGTTGAAGAAAAACTCCATTTGTAAATCTTAAGAAAACTGAGGAGTTAACTAGCACATCTAACCTGTTAGAAGGAACTTGACTTCTGATTCAGGTAGCTTGAGGTGGGTAGACAGAAGGGCGCAGAAATTCGACATGGAAATTACTCATACTCAAAATCAACTTAAAACAACAAAACAAATACAGTCTTCATATTATGAACAGACTGTTCAAAATGAGTAAACTTTATGTTCATGGAAATAAACACAATAACCCAACTCCTTTGCAATTTAACCATTGGAAGGATTCAGAAGCCCTCACATTTTATTTAAGATTTAAATTCCCTTCAAAAGATCACACAGCAAAAATTCACTCAAGATTTGAAACAATGAAAAATTCTAGCAAAATCCAGAATATAGTTCTCCTCATATTTTATATCTGCTTCATTAGCAATGATAAGATATACAAACTGTATTTTTTAACGTCTAAAGCTATAAATTGTCTTATTTGAAATTCACTATGAAGGCTTCTGTGCAAAATGCATTCGAGCTTTGGGTTAGGATGGAAGACTTTAGTATTGCAGACGGCCTTTTATTACTGAGCCTTCAAATGACTGCACTGGCAGTTAAATCCTGTTTTTCTTTTTGTTCTGTGCTGACCACCTGCAGCGGTACTGTGAGATTGTTTTGTTTCTTCTAGATCACCACAGACTTGAGGCAGCGTTGTACCGACAGCCACACAGGAACATCCGCCTCGGCGCCCATGGCTGCAGGAATCATTGCATTGGCCCTGGAAGCAAAGTAAGCTCCCGTTTGCCCCCAGGAGAGCTGTGGTGGGAAGCATCATGCTCCTTCTTTGACCATATCCATGATACAAAAGCTGCTGGTATTCAGAAATATAACTGTTTTTCTCTTAGTGACCAATGATCTTTTTCCTCATTCTCAAGTTAAATGTTGTATCTGTAAAAATCTGGTTTTCTTTCTTTAGAGGAGAAAGTGGCTATGCATGTGGGTTTATCTTGAAGAGAACAAGGGCAGCCTGTGGTGGATGTGGATGGATGTAGAGCTATGTGTAGACACTTGTTGTGGGGGTCTAATTTGTATAAGTTGGCAGGGGGCTGAATAGTAGGGCCAAAAAGCAGGGCCCATGTATAAGAAAACCAGTCACTCAATGGTAGGGCCAGCCCTAAAGAGAGGTATCTGCATATGAATGTGTACTGAAGTTGAGGGGAGATATTTGTGTATGTGTGTGCTCACAGATATGGAAATAGATTGTAGTGTAATAGTACTTGCGAGGGAAATCCTATGGGATAGTGCATGTCCAGAGGTTTGGGTCTTGGTAAGGCAAATAGTGGCACATTCCAATCAGGCCGCCCAGCCCCCTATGCAGCTGATCAAAATCGGGACACACAGAGGTAGACCCGATTCTGATCCCACGGGGGCTAGATTTGACCGCGGGAGCAAAATCTGGTCTATAGCCTGGACGTGCAGGCCAGGCCCCGATTCTGATTGGCCTACATTTATTTATTTTATTTATTTATTTACATTCTCTTATATACCGCGCTATTCTGCATCAGTGCGGTTTACATTGAACAAACTAAAATTACATTGAACAGGGCATTATAACTTGGAGATAACTATTTTACAGGGAACATGGGCTATGGAGGGTTAAGTGGCTTGCCCAAGACCACAAGGAGCACCTGTGGGACTAGAAACCCCAGTCCTTCTGGCCCAAGGTTGCTGTCCTCTAGTGGGATTTGAACCCCCGACCTTCTGGCCTGAAGTACCTTGCCCCAACCACTAGGCCACTCCTCCACTCCTACATGCCCAGCTACCTTAGCCAGACTCCTGAATGGAGCCCCAATGCCATGGTGTCCCATCGCCATGGCACCTTGGCTCCATTCAGGAGCTGCGAATGTCAGCTGCCACTGAAATCCTCCTTTCTCTGCAGCCAGACCCTTGATCCAGTCTCCCATTGCCAGAGTCTGGCTGCAGGGAACTTACTGCACCCCCTACCTGTTTTAGCAGGCCCGGCATGCATCATCCTCCAACGTCCAGAGAGACTTATTCCACCTCTGCAGTGGAATAAGTCCCCTGTCTAAGTTCACGGCCCCAGACATACAGGGTCGACCTCTGAATCAGCCTTATATGTCCTGGGTTGTGCTCCGCCCATGCCCCGTCCTCGCTCCACCTCTGTAATGCCCCCTCCCGGACCTGTCTAGGCCTCCCTGTACAAATGCACTGTTTGTAAGGGGAGGCTTTTGTCGGGGCAGCAGGGGAGTGAATAGTGGGGATGGATGTCCAAACGGGATGTCCATCCCCGCTATTCGCTGTTCAGAACGACCCCCATAGTGTCCAAATATCAGGTTTTTAAAAAATATTTACTGTGCTAAAAAGAGATATTCGGCCACTACTCGATGTGTTTGGAAACCATCCAAAAGATATTTTCAGCCTGAATAAACTTATTTGATGTGTTGAGAAGGCTGAGCTTGCTTGTGCTTTCTTTTATTAGACTCCACTGCACTCATCTCAAAAATAACTATTCCATATCGTTCTGTTAGACCAGTCCAGGCATGTAGGTTGTATTCCCCTACCAGCAGGTATGGAGACAGAGAAAGCTTCCAGAGGTTTTCTTATGACATCCTGCCATTAACAGCCTGTGCCTTTAAGGCAGCGGTTCTCAACCTGTGGGTCGCGACCCCCCATGGGGGTCGGCACAGGATTCAGCGGGGGTCGCCTCACTCCACTGTTAAAAAAAAAAAAAAAAATGCGCACAAGTTGCTGCCGAGTCCGCTTCTCGACAGCGGCAAACTGACAGACTCCAATCTTCTGCAGCCGCGGCTCCCTGCCTCTTAGGGAACCGCGGCTGTGCCTGTGAGTGAAGCCATTACGGAGCCTTTCTGTCTCTCGATGGGCTCCGTGCAGCATTGTCCCGCCTCCAAAGGAAGTTGTTTACCACTTCCTTTGGAGGCGGGACAATGGCATGCTGCATATCATCCGCAAAGATGCAAACATTACCCGACAGCCCTTCCACTATATCACTAACAAAAATATTAAAAAGAATCGGACCAAGGACAGATCCCTGGGGCACACCACTGGTAATTTCCTTCTCCTCAGAGTGAGCTCCATTTATCTGTACTCTTTGTCGCCTCCCACTCAACCAATTTCTAACCCAAGCAGTATCTTTAGGGTCCATCCCTAGGGGTCTCAATTTGTTTATAAGTCGCCTGTGAGGAACGGTGTCAAAGGCTTTACTGAAATCTAAATACACACCACATCTAGGGCTCTCCCTCGGTCCAACTCCCTGGTCACCCAGTCAAAGAAATCAATCAGATTTGTCTGACAAGACCTGCCTCTGGTGAATCCATGCTGCCTCAGATCCTGTAATCCGATGGACTCCAGAAACTTTACTATTTTCTCTTTCAGCAGCGCTTCCAATAATTTACTCACCACCGAAGTTAAAGTAACCAGCCTGTAGTTTTCAACCACATCCTTACTCCGCTTTTGTGTAAAGGCACGACGTGAGCCTCTCTCCAGTCCTTTGGCAACACTTCCGACTCCAACGAGGCATTGAAAAGGTCAGTCAGTGGAGCTGCTAGAATGTCCCCCAAGTTCCCTCAGTATTCTAGGGTGTATCCCATCCGGTCCCATCGCTTTGTCTACTTTAAGTTTAGTTAGTTTCTCATGAACACAGTCTTCTGAAAATTGTTTTAAAATGCCCCTTGCTTCTGTTCTTGTTTGTGGGTGTTTTCTGAGGTCCTGTTCCTGGTTCTTCATCTGTGAACACAGAACAGAAATATTTGTTAAGCAATTCCGCTTTATCCTCATCAGCTTCTACACATTCCTCCCCTTCGCCCTTGAGTCTGACAATACCACTTTTGCCCTTCCTCTTCTCATTAACATATCTGAAAAATGTCTTATTTCCCCATTTTATTGCATTGGCTATTTCCTCCTCTTTGAATCTTTGCTTTCCTGACTACTTTATTATTTATTTACATTCTCTTATATACCGCGCTATTCTGCATCAGTGCGGTTTACATTGAACAAACTGAAATTACATTGAACAGGGCATTATAACTTGGAGATAACTATTTTACAGGGAACATGGGCTATGGAGGGTTAAGTGGCTTGCCCAAGACCACAAGGAGCACCTGTGGGACTAGAAACCCCAGTCCTTCCGGCCCAAGGTTGCTGTCCTCTAGTGGGATTTGAACCCCTGACCTTCCGGCCTGAAGTACCTTGCCCCAACCACTAGGCCACTCCTCCACTCCTTTGCTAGCTTCTCTAAGTTTTTCCAAATATAGATGCCTGTCTTCCTCTCTCTGTGATCTCTTGTATTTCATGAAGACCTCCCTCTTTTTCTTCACCTTTTCAGCTATATATTTTGAGAACCATTGCGCCTCCTTTTCATTTTACACTTATTTACCTTTCTAACAAAAAGGTTTATTGCCCTTAAAATATCCCCTTTCAGTTTTGCCCACTGTTTTTCTACATCCTCCATCTGTTCCCATCCCCCTAATGACTCTCTGAGGTATTGGCCCATCTTTTGCAAAGTTAGTTTCCTAAAGTCTAAGACACTCGCTTTGGAATGGATTTTATCAGGCCTAGTCCTAATACTGAATCACACCATCTGGTGATCACTGGATGTGAGATGATCTCCCTCTATAACATCAGAAACACTTTCCCCATTGGTCAACACTAAGTCCAGTATGGCACCATCATTTGTGGGTTCTGTTACCAGTTGCTTGAATAGTTCTCCCTGTAGAGAATCCAGAATCTCCTTACTTCTAGATGACATTGCAGTAGGGATGTGCCATTCCATATCCGGCATATTCAGATCACCTATCAGTAACACTTCTCTTTTCATGGTAATACTGCGTATGTCTTCTATTAAATCTTTGTGCAAATGGATTTCCCTTTCCCTTTTTCTAGTTTAACCCACAGTGCCTTCTCTCTTCCTTTTAAGCCTTGCAATTCTATAGCTTTAATATTATTTTTGACATATAGTGCCACTCCATCTCCCCTTCTTTCTACCCTGTCCTTCTTGAATAAAGTATAGCCCGGTAAAATGACATTCTAGTCATGGTTTTCCGTGAACCATGTCTCTGTAACCGCCACTAAATCCAAGACTACTTCTTCCATTAAAAAAGATCCCAGATGTTGAGGTTTTATTTTATTTATTTATTATAAAATTTTATACCACATTTTTCAGCAGATCAAAAGCAGTTTCCAAAGAACAACAATTTGAATAGTACAATAACAGGTACATATTCAATTACATGGAACATTTTAGACTGTATACGAAATCATTGTTATTATATGTGTGAAGAATGCTTAACATGGAACTTTATACACTCTATTAACAAACTATTTACATATCAGTATGTGATGTGGTGGGGGATATTTCCCATGCTATAGGCATTTATACACACCGCTTTCCAGATATTGCCCCTATTATGCATTTCTACAGAGGTATTTAATATTGCACTTACCTGGGGGCTCTCTGGACCCATCCCCACTAATTTTTATTTATTTCTTTTATTTATACAGATTTATATACCGCTTTATCCTGAAATCAAAGCGGGTTACACAGCAAACAAATCAAGTGGCGGGTGCGTGTGTGTGGGCATGCAGTAATAGATCGAGGCGTTTGTGCATGAGTGGTGTGAGGTTGATTGCGTGGTAATCTATATACAGTATGAGCTATGTACAGGAAATATTTACATGTTTACATTGTGGTGGCATATATATCTATATCTATATATACACATACACATCCAAATATAGTATGAGCTATGTACAGGAAATATTTACATTTTTACATTGTGGTGGCATATACATTTATATATAGTATGAGCTTTGTACAGGAACTATTTACAGGGGGGGTTTTTTGGTGGCAGAGAGGGATTTTGTTTGGACAGTACATGTGATGTTCTTGTAGTGTTCTCTGAAAAACGTAGTTATTAGCATCTTCCGAATGTCTTTGAGGTTTCTTTGATCTCAGGTTGTCGGGGAGTGAGTTCCAGAGCACGGGGGTGTCCAGGGATAGTACTCTTCTTGAGGTGATTAGGGTTATTGGTGGTCATCATTGAATTGTTCAATGAATAGGGTGGTTTTTAATAGTTTCCTGAATTTTTTTATATCTGTTGTTGATTTTAGTTTATCTGGGAGGACATTCCAGATAGCGGGGGCAGCAAGAGAGAAGGCTCTCATGGATGTGGATTTGTTGGTTCTTGTAAATAGACTGGGTGTTGGTATATTGTTTTTGGTGCTATTTCTGTCTGGTCTTTTGTTTGTTTTGGTTCTGAATAAGTTCATGTAGTATTTCTGCTGACATGTTTTTAATTTTGAAGATAGTTAGAGCTGCTTTATATTTTGCACGTGATGATGTCGGTAGCCAGTGCAGGTCGTGTAGTATTGGAGTTATATGGTCTTATCTTGATGCGCTAGCAATGATACGGGCAGCTGTGTTCTGTATTATTTTTATTTATTTATTTTATTTTTCTTATATACCGCACTCTTAAAAATCAGCGCGGTTTACATACAACTTTATTGTGCCAGGTAGGTGAATCTTAGGCACTTACAATGAACAGGAAATTAAACTTGGAGTTCAACTGGGAAAACTATGTACAACAAAATCGAGTATCTACAGTCTGTATTTACAATATGCGTATCCATGGGTGGTGAGTCATGTGTTCAAGGTTGGGTGCGTGGTGGATGAAGTCAGGTTGGAGGGTTGCAAGTAGTGCAAGAGAAAGAGATGATGTTTAATCGCTTTTCTGAATTGGGCTAGATCTGTTATGGCTCGGATGGATGTTGGGAGTGTATTCCAGCAAATGGGGGCATAGAACTTAAATGCTCTGTTCCTTGTTGTCTTAGTGCATTTTGTTATTTCGCTAGGGATCTGTAGGGTGTTGGCTGTGCATGTTCTCCTTTCTCTGTTCGCTGACATAGGGTGGACAAGTTCCATTAGGGCAGTAGGGGCTATTTTGTTGATAACCTTGAAGGTTATGATGATTACCTTATAGGATAGCCGACAGTATACTGGAAGCCAATGTAAGTCCTTAAGGACCGGGGTGATGTGATCACCTCTAGCGGCTCCACTCAGAACACGTTCAGCAGCATTCATGGCTAACTGTAGGGGGTTTAAGGTGTTTTTGGGTAGGCCCTGTAAGATTACATTGGCATAATAAAAGTGGGGGATCACCAGTGCCTGGAAAACTGATCTGAAGTCCTCAGGTTGCAGTAGGGGTCGAAGATGTCGTAGAGTTCATATCTTATGGTAGATTTGTTTGATGGTGTTGCTGATGTGATCTTTGAAATTGAGCTGTTGATCTAATGTGACGCCTAGGTAGCGGATGTTGGGTTTGCTCGAGAGTTCTGCATCTCTTGTCTTTATGGTTGTCGGAGGCGAGAAGGACTGATTTCTAGTGACAAATAGTACGTCAGTCTTGTTAAAGTTGATCTTGAGGCTCTGGGAGATGAGCCAGTCAGTTAGGGCATCGAAGCAGTTTATCAGTTGGGTGAAGTCCGGATTTTCAATCGTGAATGGGATAAAGAGCAGCACATCGTCTGCATAGAGCAGGCATGGTATGTTAAACGAGCGTATTATTTCACAAATAGGTTGCATATAGTTATTGAATAGGAGTGCAGAGAGAGACGAGCCCTGGGGTACACCGTGCTGTTGTTGGAAAGGCTGGGAGGTTGTGGTTCCTGATCTGACCTGCTGCCACCTGTCGGTGAGATAGGATTTACACCAGTGCCAAGCTGATTCAGTTATCCCTTTATCTTGAAGCCGCACCAGGAGTTGCTCGTGGTTCATGGAGTCAAAGGCTGCTGTGATGTCTAGGAAAATAAGAGCGTACCCTTGTTTAATGTTGTCGATCCCGGTGATGTGTATTGATGAGAATGGTGAGAAGCGTTTCAACACCGTGAGATTCTCTGAATCCGTGTTGGCTTGGGTCAAGGGGAGCGTTAGAGTCAATGTGCTCCTGAATCTGTCGTTGTACAGCCTTCTCTATTATCTTTGCTAGTAGAGGGATGCTGGATATGGGTTGGTATGACTCAACCTTCTGAGCGTTTAGTTTGGCATTCTTTAGGAGGGGTCTGATGGATGTCTGCTTAAGGCTTGAGGGGAATTGTCCAGAGGAGAAGGAGTGGTCAATGATTTTGGATATTATTGGGCTGACCTCATGGCGTAGTGACCTTATCCAGAAAGCTGGACAAGGGTCATTAGGGGCAGTGGTGGCGTTGATATTCGCTATGATGCTCTCTAAGCTTGTTTCTGACGGTGTCGAGAAGGAGGTGAGTTGCTTGAGTGGGTTCGTGGTAGGGCAGGATGGCGCAGCTTTGCTGATGTTATCTGTTTTGGCTATCATGTAATCTGCATAGTCTTGCGGTTGTATCGAGGCTGTTTGTGAAGCTGATGGTTCCTTCGTTAAGGTCTTCACTATGTTGAATAAGTCATGGGGCTTATTCAGGGATCAGCTTAGAAGATCAGAGTGGTATTCTTTGATTTTGGAGGATATTAAACTTCAGTGGGTTTGCAGGTGGGAGTTGTAGAGTGTCTGGTCTGTTGTGGCCCAGGTGCGTCGCCATTTTTTTTTCTAATTTCCTCAGTGTTCTTAGTGAGGTAGTTGTAGTTGACGGAAGGTTTGTGTTCTTAGTGAGGTAGTTGTAGTTGACGGGTGATTTGTTTGGGTAGATCTTGGTATAGTATATTACAGTAATCCAGTACAGGTGTAATGATGGCCTGGCATACTGTGCAGAAGTGTTCTTTGTTGAGGAGAGGTTTTAGTCTCCGGAGAGTTGCTAGTTTGAAATATACTCTTTTTGATATCTTGTTTATATGTGGTTGGAGGGTGAGTTGCTTGTCTAGAATCACTCCAAGGTATCTGACTTCATCTTTTATTGTAATTGGTGTATTGGATATGTTGATAGAGGTAGGATGAATGAATGTGGTGGTTCTCGTTATGATGATTGCTTCAGATTTTTTTATGTTGATGTTTAGGTTGTTGTTATTTAGCCAGGTTGTTATTTCTTGAATGCAGGTAGATATGTTGGTATAGTCTAGTGAGTCCATTTGAATAGGGGTATATGCCACGATGTCATCGGCATATATGGCGTATTGCATCTTTGTTAAATATTTTGCAAATTGGTTGGATATAGATGTTGAAGAGAAGGGCTGATGATGAGCCTTGAGGAACCCCTTGAGTAGTTTTGAAGGGTGCTGAAGTAAGGTTCCCGGTATTTACTCTCTGCTGTCTGTCTTCTACGTATGATTGGAACCATTTAATAGTAGTATCTTGAAGGCCAATCTCCCTTAGGCATGTCAGTAAGATGTGATGGGAGACTGTGTCGAATGCTGATGCAATGCAAATGCAATGTGTGCCTTCGAGTCAGTCCTGACTCCTGGCGACCCAGAAACTCCTGGGTTTTCTTGGCAGTGTCACCGGAAGTAGATTGCCAGGCCTTTCTTCCGAGGCAACGGAGGGTTAAGTGACTTGCCCAAGGCCACAAGGAGTGCTCGTGGGAATCGAACCCTGGTTGCTTGGTTACCAAGCCAGTGTTCTAACCACTAGGAATGCTGATGAGATATCTATAAATATTAATAAGAAACTCTGCTTTATATTGTCTATTCCTTTGATTATGTTGTTGAATAGATGCATGAGGAGTGTCTCAACGCCATGTTTTGGTCGGAATCTGTGTTGGTGGGGGTCTAGTGGGGAAAATTCATCAATGTGATCTTGTAGTTGTCACTGCATGATTTTTTCAGTTATTTTAGCCAGGAGTGGAAGGCTGGATATAGGTCGGTAGGTTGAAGGGTCTGTGTTGTTGGGTAGGGTGATTTTAGGAATGGGGCAAATGGTGGATTGCTTGAGTGCTTTTAGCATGTAGCCCTGAGTTAGAGAGGTGCTTACTATCTTTTGGATGAATGTGTTGAGTTCTTTGGTGGATTTAATTCAAGTCACCGGGCAGGGGTCCAGGGGGAAGTGGTGGTATTTAAAGCAGAGATGGTTTGTTCTATTTGTTTAGTTGATGGCATGCTGAAATTCTTCCATTGATTAATAGTTGGGGTGTCATCTGAAGTTGGTGTGTCCATAAGCAAGACGTTGTTATGGTGTGCAGTGGTACTGTACTTGGTTATTAGATAATCAGCGAAGGTTTGTGGGTGTAACTTGCAGTCGACTTTCATGATTGGGCCATTTGTTAGGGTACGAACAATGTTGAAGAGTTCTTTGGGTTTATTGTAGGATTTTAGTACGAGGTTTGTGTGGTATTGTTGTTTGTTTGTTTATTAGGTTATTGTAATCTTTTTGCATTTACTGGTATTGTTTCAATGTAGATTCTGATTTGTTACGTCTCCAACGACATTCAGGTTTCCGTAATTTTCTTTTGGATTCTCTTATTGTGTTGGAGTACCATGGTGTAGATCTGGGTCTGTTTTTGTTGTGGTGTGGATTCTTTCGAAGCGTGAGTT
The DNA here is from genome assembly GCA_033557465.1 of Ichthyophis bannanicus. Lineage (NCBI taxonomy): Eukaryota > Metazoa > Chordata > Amphibia > Gymnophiona > Ichthyophiidae > Ichthyophis > Ichthyophis bannanicus. Next base: position 651,077,716 of record CM066032.1, read on the forward strand.
GTGATGCAGCAAGGATAGTGGTATTCCATATGTTGATAGCTTTGTCGAGGTCATTAATATTTTGGGGTAGGGACTGTATGGTATCTTTGATGAATTGCTCTTTGTTGAAGGCTTTGAAGTGTCTGGTTGGTTGTTCTGTTTTTCAGGCTGTCTTTTGGGTATTGTGGTGGAGCACAAATGATATGGCATGATGATCTGACCATGGTATTGATGTGGTTTTAGGTGGTGTTATAAGACCTTGATTTAGGGTGTTAGTTGGCACGAATATGAGATCTGGTGTAGAGCCAGAGTGATGGGATGGGCCTGTTAGGACTTGCTTGAGTTGAATGGATTACATAGCTTTGTGGAAAGCAATTTCAATTGTTGAAGCAGATGTGAGGTTTAGGTCTAACACAATGAGCGTCTTGTGTGGTGAGTTAGCTGCATATATAATTTCCAGGATGTTGGATGTGTCATCTGTTGGGGCATTGGTGGTCAGTATATCAGGCAGATGGATAAATGTTTGTTTTCAGTGTTGATGAATTCACAATGTTGGGAGCTTTTGGAGGTTGATGTCTTGAGCCTTAGGTCTGTTTGGGCAAGTATTAGTACTCTGCCTCCTCGTTTGTGGGTCCTGGGGCAGTTGTATACTGTGAATGCTGGTGGTATTATTTGGTTCAGTATTACCTGGTCTGTGTTCTTGAGCCATGATTCAGTAATGCATAGTATGTCAATGTTATTTTCATGGATATAGTCGGTGATAGTGTTTGTTTTGTTGCATATTGATCTTGCATTTATCAGACTTATGTTTATGTAGGTGGTATGTTGTGTGTGTGGTTGAGGTGTGGGCTTTCATGACCATGGTTCTGTTGTATTGTATCTGATAGGTTTTTTGCTTGGAGTTTAAAGCCATCTTTAGTAGATTAGCCAGTCTGCTGTTGAAGACACTTGGACCCTTCTTGGATATATGGATGCCATCTGTGCTCTGCAGCCCTTGGAACATCATTCCATGGTCCAGGAAACCAAGACACTCTCGATGATGCCATCCACGCAGTCATGCATTCATCTTTAGGATGGGAGCTTCTCTGCCTCGACCTTTACCCTCAGTTGGGAGAATTGAAGAGAACATCACCTGCGCACCTGTCTGCTTCATTCTCTGACCCAAAGCCATGAAGTCACATTTGATATGCTCGGAGGCATACCTATCATTATCCATTTGTGCCAACATGGATGAGCAACATCGGATAATAGTCAGTAGGCTTGATGACTCAGCAAACTCCGTAACATCTCAGATTTTGGTACCTGGCAGACAGCACATCTCTCTGGACATCAAATCTGATTGGCAGATGGACACCTCAGTACCCCTCAGAAGAGAGTCATCAACCTCTACTACCCTTTGTGTCTTTGTGGTAACTGATTCTGCAACTTTGGGGTGCTCGAGCTGTGGTTCTTCCCTTTCCTCGGATTCTTCCACCTCCTCCACTTCCAGGGTTGCATCCTGGTTCTTTACTTCAAGGGCTGGAAGAGTTGGCATGCTGATACTGCAGGCTCTGGTGACTCGTGTCCAACCATCTTCCTTCTGTAGCCTCCCATCTTCACCTCTGTCTGAGTGCTTGGATGTTTCAAGAAGCATTTCATCAATGTAGTACTCACTGTCTCGAATGCTTCTGAGCCTCGCCACCTCTTCCCTGAGCTCCTCCACTTCTTTCCTGAGAGCCTCACCATCCAGGCATCCTGCACCTGGAACTGGTCCATCAACTAGCATTGGGATCTCTCTCTGGACAGAGGCAGAAGCTGTAACGGGGGCAACAGCCTTAGTAATATGATTTTTGGTACCCATTAAAGTAAAAGAGAGAGACTTATCAAAGTCCCTACCTGTTCCTCATCTGTCTTTTAAGAGAAAAAGCAGTTAATCTCTTTTAAGTATGTTCTAACAGTGCTTGTCTATGTCCCTGTGTGTAGCTAATTGGGGAGTTGCCCTATAAAGCAAGAATGCTCACATGGGGTGGGCAGGTGTCGAGGTGGGTATTGAGGGCCCTGATGAGGTCAGTGGCTTTAAAGAGTTAGCTGTGAATGGGTAGCTTGAACAAAGACTATGAACTCTAACTGACAGAGCCAACACCACAAGCACACAAAAAATTCCCCCTTTGCAGTATAGAAAAAAGAAAGACTTATCTTTTGAAAAAGAATAGCAAAACCCCTTTGAGAATTAGCATTTAAAAAAGAACAGCAAAACCCTTTTTAAGAATTAACTTTTAAAAAAGAACACCTAAACCCCTTTGAGAGCTTTCAGGCAGAGTATTAGCTTGCTTTGCAATGGAGTCCATCAGGAATACCATCAGGAATCCTATAACTACCCTCAATTGCTCCGCAATTCAGTTAATAGGAAAAATGTATATATATAAACACACACACACACTGTTTAAATACTAAATTAATGCAAAGGACTTAGGGCTCCTTTTACTAGGTTCTGCGCTTAACGTGCATTTGTTTCATATGTTAAGTGCAAAGCCTCTTTGTTAGCTTTTGGGGTGTGACCAGCCTGTCCTCAGCAGTTAACGCTTGGACTCGAATGCTAATGGGTGTGCCAGTAAAAGCAGATTCACCTAAGTTCTCCCAAAGAGGTGTTGTTAGGTTAACTCACAGTAATTACCACATTCCACTGAGCATGCAGCAATAAACCTCATGCTAGCAGCAATGTGCTTTCCACTCGCACACTCTGCCCATTCCCTGTCCCATTGCACCATGGCTGATTGCCTTTCATTTTACTGTGCAGTCGCTGGCATAATGGCACGTTTGTGTTCCTGGCTGCCAGTTGCGCGTTAAAGAGCACGTTAACTGGTCACCAGGCTATAGCAAAAGGGGCACTAAACCTTAAGTATCTCAGAATCTAAAAAACTTAATTAAAGACATTTCTGAATTTGTTAATATCTATTCCTATTCATGATTTTTATTAACCGCTAAGAACATTTTAGCACTCGGCAGATTATGCAAAATGCAATATGTGCCTTCAATTCAATGCTGACTCTTGATGACCCAGTAGCTTCTGGGTTTTCCTGGCAGTGTGACCAAGAAGTAGATTGCCAGGCCTTTCTTCCAAGGCAATAGAGGGATGAGTGACTTCCCAAGTCCACAAGGAGTTCTAGTTGGAATAGAACTCTGGTTTCTCGGTTGCCAAACCAGCGTTCTAACCATTAGGCTACTTCTTCACTGGAGGATTATAAATGTTTTTAAAATAATAGTCAATCAATTCCTAACAAAATCATTCCATTCATGTACAATGTACTCAAAAAAACTCATAGTTATTGAAAAAAACAAAAAAATTAATAAAGGTTCACAAATAATTAAGAAATAGGGGAGGGGGTGAGTGTCAAAGGCGTTAAAGTCATAGCATACTAGCAACTTCATCATTTCCCAGTTCATTTTGTACATTCCATTTGAAAAATCTTCAAAATTCCAGTGTTAAAAGACTTTTTAGAAGTAGATTCCAACACTTATTTTGAAGAAACGCAATACAGTCTCACTGTGTTCCATCTATAATGACAGGGGAGCAACATTAACCTTCTGTCTCTTTTTTTAATGCAGACTAAAAATTGGACAAGCAAACTTATTCAAATCTGTAAACCTCCAATCATGCTTTCACAAAATTAATGCTTTTTTAAGGAGGTTTTTACAAAAAATATTAAAATTCATTGATATAGATATGGATGTATATTTATATATATATATATATATATATATATATGTATGTGTGTGTGTGTGTGTAAATTGTTATTAAAAAAAAGAAGAAAGCAAACAAATTGCTGAGAGCCACTGTTGATCTTACTTGTGCCATACACCCATTCAACCAAAGCATGGCCATTGGGGCATGCACACTGCAGTATTTAAAACTCCGCAATCACATGTAAAAAATAATGCTATTCAATATTAATTCACAATCAGTTGGCCCAAAATCAGCCCACAGGGCATTGTGCAAAACTAATGAAACTGTTCGCTAAATTGGAAATCTTATAGGAAATGCTGCCATTCAATCTCTGCCAGAATTAGTCTGTCATTTACATATAAACTACTGCTCTAACGGGGTAAATAGTTTGAAACATCCCTTCCTCTCCAAGAAATGAACTTTTATCACAAAAAATCTGAGTGCTGATTCATCTAATGCTGAAAAAGAGGAACTTCTTCATTATGGGGCATGCTTATTAAAGATTGCGCCGATAGCATGCAATTGGCCTGGGAAACCAGCACAGCCTGCGCCAACTTCAGGGAGCGCATATTGTCATGAGGCTGGAGCTAGAGAAGAAACAGTGTTGGAAAAAACTCCTGATTTTCATGGAACTCAGAAAAGGCAGAGAGCGCAGTTCCAGCGCAGCTCAGCCAGAGGGCGCATGAACAATTACACAATACCTGAAGCAACGTGCTCTAGCATTGATCACATTAGTAACAAGCAGTTTCACCTGTCCTCAAACTCAGAACGTGCAAACCAGAAATCCCTTTATATAGGAAACCAGATGATCGGAGGAACAGGACCTGGCAGAGGCAGAGGCAGGAGCAAGATCCAGAGAGGCAAGGTCAGAAGGACCGGCAGCAGGACCAGTGAGAGAAGTCTGGAACAGGAAGGCTTCCATGTGCAGCCAACTCAAAGAGACAGAATCCAAAAGAGGTATACTCAAAGGGATAAAGTCCAGAGAGGCCAAAGGTATTGGAACGGAGTCCAAAGCCAAGCAAACCAAAGAAGCAGCTGGCCTGAGGAAAGCAGCTCTCCTAGCCCAAGTAAGTCTCCTATGCTAAACCAGAAAGGCACAAGGAAAGGAGATTCCTTCTACAGTGATACTTTTGCCAAGAAACACAGAGAGTGGAAATCCACATCAGGTTTTCCTGGTAACTCTGATTGTAGAGCAGTGCATAGAACAGCTTGTCAGCCTGAGAAGCTACATCACAAGCTGAGTCCTGTGTGTGGCAGCCTACAGAAGCCAAGGTATGAAAAGCCTTTCATTATAAGGGAAAGTTTAAGTGATGAAAACCTTATGCAAATAGATAAGCCTCAGAAAGTTAGAAGAAGTAAAGCTAACTTTTTAAAAGCACTTCCCAACAGTGTGCTAAGGAAGTTGTATGAGAAACCAAAGAACCCCTGTGAGGAGTTAACAGATACTGAAGACAGTCATAGCATTGAAGAAGCTAGTGACCCAGAATCAATGGACTTTGATTGTGAAACCAGTGTTCCCATTCCTCAGACTGAACCAATGGAATGTAACTTTTGTTCAAGAACTAACTTGATTGCCTTGCTAGATGTATAGAGAAAAGAGAACTCAGCATATGGTGAAGTTGATAACCATTTGTTTCCTGATGTTAATTTCTATTGATTTGAAAGAAGCGTTAACCCAAATAAACAGTTAATTATGAAGCCTACAACCCTTAACTGTTTATATAACGGTGGAACCTTTTTGTTAGAGGAAAGAATTACCTTCATTTTCTTTTGTGTCTTATTGAACCTAAGCGTTGACCGGGGAAATAAAGCCTTATTACCCTACACTTTGGCGTAGATTGTTCTTTGTAAGGAGTTCTGCACTACAAGGACCAGAATCCTCTTGGTCCTTCAGCTCAACCACTCCTTAAAATAAAATAAATGTCACCGGATGCCCTTATTTCCTACACCAGTAGGGGCGCCTGGGGACAATATGCATCCATCCCCTTTTGTTAGTGTGGTGTAAACCTGTGGCACTGTAGTAAGCTGGCATATGGGTGCAACTAACACCACCCTTGAGGTGATGTTAAGTGCGCCCACAAGGACAACAGTTGTGGTTAGCGTGTACCCCTTGTGCCCATGCTAACTGCGATACACCATCAACACCCACATAGTGTCCTAACCTGCCTTGTCTTTGCCCAATTGTGCCCTAACCTACTAGCATGGGATTTATTAGCACAGGGCGCCACACTAATCTTGAACATGATACCCTTACCGTGTGCTGCACTCCACACTAGCACTTAACGTGGTTTAGTAAACATGCACCTATGCATCCGAATTGAAGAACAATGTTCCATGATCCTGATTTTAATCTTTGTATTTGTCTTTCCAATGTATAATTTGGCACAAAGACACAAAATAGCATATATGGCATTTTCTGTACTAGTTTATTATTTATTTAACAAGTCTTTTATACCACTGTATCTACTAATCATAGCGGTTACAGAACACTAAATGAATAACATTTTACAGAAGACTGTCGAAACATAAAATATAAACAATATATTAAACAGGCTCTGCATTCACTCTAGAAAGTATGCTGTATTTCCTTTCAGACTTGTATTATTTCCAAACTATAACTGAACTATTAAGCTGGTAGATTCAGTGGCTGAAAAGGTCTCAGAATCATGGGCCGCCACTGACTTTCAATATCATGTCAAATGGCACCATTGCCCCCATATACATCAATGACCTTAAGAAAAATGCCACTATTCATAGTATTTTTGACGTGTAGAAACTTGATAATCAATTTCAACGCTTTAGTGCTTAAATTTTAGGAATTCAACTGTGGACTTCCATGATTCAATTAGAAACTATACTTAGCTTCTGGAATTCCAACTGGTGACTTCCTCAATCCCATAAAATATGTCTAGTCTTGAAGGACTAGAAAAGGGGACTGTTACTTCTGGAGAGAGATCTGCAATTGTGCGTATATACTTCTGGGAATTTTCTGAAAGGAATTCTTTCTATTAAAGCTATTTAATCTGTGAACCCACTATTTTTTGTTAGATCAGTAAGGGCCTAGTAGCAGCAGTTTAAATTTAAATTTAAAACACAGAAGAGAACTTTCTGGTTACATTTCATACCCAGCAGAGAGCTTGTAGTTTTAATTTAATAGTCACTCAGGGCCTAGCATCAGCAAAGTACTTTTAGTTTAAATTTAAAACACAGAAGAGAGCTTTCTGGTTAAATTTAGAACCCAGCAGAGAGCTTGTAGTTTAAATTTCATAATAAGTTAGAGCCTAGCAGCAGCAAAGAGCTATAATTTAAATCAAATATGAATATAGATTAGCACAAAAGGCAAAACAGGGTCAGTACTCTTTGAGTAGCAAATAAAGTCTTCTAGAGATCTTTACAAACAGGCCTTCTACCTAGGGGGCAAGAGAACTGTGAAAGTTTTTCAGTAGGTGTTAACACCAGGTAGCAGGTCAAAAGGCCATTTTGAAAGACTCCTTCTATCCAAGCAAGGACTGTTAATCATCCAGGAAGTTGGTCACAGCTTACCTCAGCAGCACAGGCATAAATAGCTCAACCAGAGCTCTGTGATCCTCAGTCTTGAAGGACTAGAAAAGGGGACTGTTACTTCTGGAGAGAGATCTGCCATTGTGAGTATATACTTCTGGGAATTTTCTGAAAGGAATTCTTTCTATTAAAGCTATTTAATCTGTGAACCCACTATTTTTTGTTAAATCAGTCAGGGCCTAGTAGCAGCAGTTTAAATTTAAATTTAAAATACAGAAGAGAACTTGCTGGTTACATTTCATACCCAGCAGAGAGCTTGTAATGCAATGTGTGCCTTTGAGTCAGTCCTGATTCCTGGCGACCCAGAAGCTCCTGGGTTTTCTTGGCAGTGTCACCGGAAGTAGATTGCTAGGCCTTTCTTCCGAGGCAATGGAGGGTTAAGTGACTTGCCCAAGGCCACAAGGAGTGCTAGTGGGAATTGAACCCTGGTTGCTTGGTTACCAAGCCAGTGCTCTAACCACTAGGCTACTCCTCTACTCCTACCCAGCAGAGAGCTTGTAGTTTTAATTTAATAGTCACTCAGGGCCTAGTATCAGCAAAGTACTTTTAGTTTAAATTTAAAACACAGAAGAGAGCTTTCTGCTTAAATTTGGAACCCAGCAGAGAGCTGTAGTTTAAATTTAATAGTCACTCAGGGCCTAGCATCAGCAAAGTACTTTTAGTTTAAATTTAAAACACAGAAGAGAGCTTTCTGGTTAAATTTAGAACCCAGCAGAGAGCTTGTAGTTTAAATTTTATAATAAGTTAGAGCCTAGCAGCAGAAAAGAGCTATAATTTAAATCAAATTAGAATATAGCTTACCTCAGCAGCACAGGACAGGGTACTGTGTAGCAGCCCTCTTTTAATAAGTGTTATTTAGTCTGGATTTTGATAGGGCTAGAGAAGGACATCAACGTATTGACTCATATAGTTTGTTCCACTCACTCTTTCTATCTAGATTGCAGGATGCTGGTCTAAGGGGGTCTGGTGTTCCACTTGTTCCACTCTTTCCTTTTTGCCAGGTCCTTCTCAGTCTCCTCCAGTACCAGCACCTCAGACCCGCTTCCTCTCCACTGTGGAGTCCCTCAGGGTTCAGTCTTGGTGTCTCTCCTATTCAACATTTAGTTGGCACCACTGGCTTTGCTCGTCCAGCAATCAGGTATGTCGGCATACTACTATGCTGACAATATCATTCTCCATCACACAAGTCCCTCTCAGCCTGACCTCTCCTCTCTTGCCTGTCTGTCATTCTTGTCATTCTTGAAAGAGACCATGCACATTTGGCCTCTTTCTCTCATTCTTTCCGAAGATGATGTGATCCTTTCATGTTAATCAAGTAGTCTGTCTGCCCTCCTTTTCTAAGGAACAGTGCCAAGTGAAGGACAAGGACCTTTGCTTCTTGGATGTCAGGAGAGTACTTATATGGTATCTGAAGATCACTAACTCCTTTTGCAGGTCATACCATTTACTTGTGCTGTTTGCAAGCCCATGTAAGGGAGGCATGACTACCAGGTCTATTCTGGGTGCTTGATCAAGGTGGCTATTGCCTCAGTGTATCTGTTGCAGACACAGTTCCAGAGAGTTTATGTGGGCACTCCATCCAGACACAGGCATCCTCTTGGGTCAGAGGGTAGGTCAGTCACCCCCTCAGACATTTGTTGGGTGGCAACATGGACATCACTTTCCACTTTTGTCAGACATTACACACATCCATGGACATGGCCTTTGGCCAGAGGTCTTCTTCCCAAGTGGAGTCATAACTTTGGTACGTCTCACTTGTATGGACTGGTCTAGCAGGATGATATGGATGGTGATATTTTACTTACTAGATAAGGTTCTTTACTTGAATCTTGTTAGACCAGTCCAGGACCCGCCCTCTGTCACCTGTTATAGTCTGCTATGTTTCTCTATGATCAACTTGCTTCTTCAGATCACAGTTAATATCAGCAAGCCTCAAAAAAACTGGATCACATTTACATTTTCTTATTCAACCACAGCTCCCAGATATATAAATAAATAATAGTGCTGGAGGGAAAAGACTTCAGGATATTGTGCCAACGCAATGGCTAACAAATATCATTCCACTGTAATAGCCAACAAAGGCATAACACAGATGTAATACTGGAATATCATCACATCACAGGTCATACAAAATCTCCAGCACCATTAGTAAAATGACCACATTGACTTCATTAAAGGCATTCATGAATCCAACAATCCCGTATGTCACAACCACACATCCATCTGGCAGCATTCACTGCTATTCTGCAGCCACAATTCAAACAACTTTCCAATTTTCAGCAGTTCAGCTCCAACGCCGAGCGTTTCGCTGTCACTGCTTCATGGAGTTAAACCATTTTCACCTCAGCTATACAACAGAAACAGTCCTATAACAAAAGCCAAAGTTATAAAAATATCCAGGTGCTAAAACAACTTTCCAATAGTTCAACAGACAACTGATACTAATCTAGCCCCAAACATTCACTTACCAAGTGCAATGCAGCCAAATTGCACTCAAGCAGCAAATCGGCAGATAGCAAATTCTAACAAACCGTTGCCAGAAAACACCGTGCATGCGCTTTAAATCCCCGATCAGGACACACCTTCCAAACCCCATATCAGCCGATCCTAACTCCAATGCTTCCATTGGGACAGCCCTGAACACGCCACATGCCAATCAAATACAAAAATGACACAGCAAGGAACAAAGCTTTATCTACTGTATCTTGGCCAAACCCTGCATACCCTACACTCGATATTATATAGCAACCCTGATCGCAGGACAAAATAAACCCTTAACTCATTCCAGAGTTCCATATCCATATTAAACATAACCTCAGCCAATAATATGACCAATATACAGAAATATATTGTCATCAGCCGATTATATATTGTGGTGAGGAGAGCTCCCAGGAAGAGATGGAAGTGGAAGAAAACCCTGTTTTTCCCTTTAAAACAAGTGACAGTTCAGTTGTGCACAGTGTTTGCAAGGCAGGCAAGAAAAAAACTCAGCTCTCTGCTGAGACCAGGCCATGCCCCAGTTCAGACGTAGAGCCAAGCTTGCTCAATGATTGGTCACACCTGTGCAGAGGCAAGGGAGTGCCCGGCAGCAAACGGTTTTTAAAAACACACTCAGAGAAAAGAAAGGAGACACAGGACACACAGGAGAGAAGGGAGACACACACCCAGGAGACGCAGCAGAGAGAGCAGAGCCAGCACGTCCAGGGGAAGCTGGAAAGGAACAGATCTGCAGCGAGAGCAGACAGAGCAACAGAGGCACACGAAGGAGAAACTCTGAGAGATCCTGGAAAGGAAGAAAGGTTCCAAGGAAACTTTCAAGAGAGTGGCTATCTGGGAAGGAGTGGACAAAGGCATCAGAACGCTGAGTTCCATAGCCTGAAAGATATCAGGAGGAAAGGAATCAGTAGCTGTCTGAGAGACCTGCCCCAAGGTAAAGCCAGTATGTGTAAACCTGAACAGCTTGCAGAGAAACAGTTTGCTTCCGCTAGTGTCCAGGAGCCAGACCTAACGTCTGCTAAGAGGTGGGTGGATAGTTTTATGTATGAAGAGAACCGAAACCCAGATAAGAACAGAGAAACTGAGCTTTTAACACTAGAGGCATTAAGAAAACTGTTTGCAGAGAGGAAGCTTTATCCTCCCAATACAAGTGTGCCTTCTCAGGGTCATTTGCTGTTGAAGCAGTTCCAAGAGTTTTTAGAAGACAGGAAGGCTGGGCAAGTTTATAAAACTGGTGGAAGTAAGAAGTACCCGGTGTCCATAGAAGAGATGCAGGTGGATTCTTGTATGCCAGAAGCTGAGTCAGAATTGTCACCAATGGATTGCTCTTTTTGTCTAAAGGAGAACTGAGCATTGTTGAACAGGGTTGAAAGACTGTGAAACAATATAGTGACTAATTTCTGTGACTTCCAAGAGTTGGAAAAAGCCAAGACTGTGTTCTACTAAGTATGTGAGCTTCTGAAGCCAAGAAGCTGCCTTTAGTAAAAGTTTGTTTTGGAAAAGAAAACAGCAGCTGTTAAAAAGTTTACCTGATACGTGGAATGACCACAAGAAGCTGTGCTCTGTGAAAGTTTATTTGAATGAAAGCTGCTGCCCAGTGATAGAAGGTTTTTGTTGCGTTTTCCTCTGTTAACCTGATTTACTCTTATGTTGGAGAAGCATCCTTTGGCTTTTGTGTTTTGAGCTTTAATGCCTTGGAATCCTGCAAAAAAATAAATTTTCTTGCTGCCTTAAACCACCGGTCTCACAACTACATTTGTCCTTATATAAGTAAGCCAACTACAAGTCCCAGAATCCCTCTGGTGACAAACAAGGGAAGCTTTATTTAAAGGGACACTATAAGGCCGCTCTATGCTTGTAAGCCTTCGGGCCCAAGCAAGGGCATCGCAATATCAAACATACACCCACCCACCTATCCCATATACTCACATCTAATGATTTAATAGCAAGCTTTCCAATCAATGCCTCTATTCAGCCCTTTTGGGCTAACTGTACCAAAATAGAAAGTACAAAACTGTTCTCTACATAACACACGGGAAGCACGATCACCCTCCCTAGTGCTCAGTACTGAGATATAATCTACCACAATACATTTGTAATCATGGAACTTGTGATCAGCTTCTTGGCTATGAGATACTAAAGGAGCCCCCTCAACATTACACTTCAGTTTACTACGATGTTTAAAAGCCGTACCCGTAACTATCATTTAGTCTTCCCTATATATAGTAAACTATACGGACATATTTTATTTTATTTTTTTATTTATTTAATGCTTTTATATACCGCGCTTTTTAAAATCTGTGCAGTTTACAGATAACATATTGTGCAGAGCAGGAAGAGCCTGCATCGCACTTACATTGAACAGGAAATACAACTTGGGTTAATAACCATGAGGAGGTAAATACAAACTATATACAGTGTGGGCAGGAAGTTGCTGCATGTCTATGGTTACATGGTTGTCCTTGCACCTATGTACAGGGGTGTAAGTTGGGTCGTAAGGTTGTATCGGGTGGGGATGTGTTGTTAGCCTGGGCATAGTGCAGGAGAAAAAGGTGGTGCTTTAGTGCTTTTCTGAATTGTGCAAGGTCTGTGTGAATGGACACTGGGAGCTTGTTCCAGCAGGTGGGTGCATAGAACATGAACGCTCTGTTTTTTGTTGCCTGAGTGCATTTTGTTACTTCACTGGGGGTTATTAGTGTGTTGGTGGCAAAGGACCTTCTTGCTCTGGATGAGGGTGTGGGGTGGATAAGGGACATCAAGGAGCTGGAGGTTTTATTGTTAATGGCTTTGAAAGTTAAAAGAGCAACTTTGTAGATGAGTCGGCAGTAGATTGGTAGCCAGTGGAGGTCCTTTAGGATTGGAGTGATGTGCTCTCTTCTAGAGGCCCCATGTAGGAATCGGGCAGAGGCATTCATAGCAAACTGTAGGGGGTTAAGTGTGCTCTTAGGGAGCCCATGAAGGATCACATTGGCGAAGTCAAAGTGGGGGGTTACTAGTGCCTGGAATACTGTCCAGAAGTCATCTGGTTGCAGTAAGGGTCGGAGATGTCGAATTGTCCTCATCTTTTATCAAAGCATAAACCACATAATCAGATTGACAAGTGGTCTGCCATCTTAACCACCATCGTACCACTAAATATTCAAAAACTGTTGACTCCAACATCATAGAGCAGAGCGAACAAGAACCACAACCCTTATGACTACCTTGACCATATGGTCTCGCAACATTTCCAGGCATTTTTGGACTCAAGAATGTCACGTAAATTATGCCCTCTCATATACATCATCCAAGGGCGCAACTCATCAAAACCTGGTATAACAGAGAGCATAGGGAAGTGAATCCTAATAATTTTATCAAGTTGTCTACTAAAAAGAGAATATTGTGTTATCAAATGCACAAAATTCCCTGATCTCTTCTCAATCTAGGCTGTAATAACCACTCATGGTCATTGTTTAATGCCCTAAACCAAGCTTGTTTAACTTCTGTACTAGGGCATCTTTGTTCACAAAAGGCCTTAATTAAGCCCTGAGATTTTAGATTGCTGAGATGTAGTAGATAAAGCTTTGTTATACGGGTGTGTTCCTTGCTGTGTCATAGTAACATATAGTAACATAGTATATGACGGCAGATAAAGACCAGTATGGTCCATCTAGTCTGCCCAGCAAGGCGGCACCTGCTGCTCTGTTCAGGTCACACCTCCCCATGCCTTTGTTTAGGGATGTACCCACCGCTCCTTGTAGGTCACCCCTATTTACTGAGATATAAGAGATAGTTTTGTTTGTTTTGATTTTATCCTGTTGCTATAAAGGGATCCACTGTGTTGTCCCATGCCATTTTGAATTCTGTCACTGTATTTGCCCACACCACTTCCATCAGGAGGGCATCCAAGCACCCTTTCAGTGAAAAAGTATTTCCTGACATTGCCTTGCAGCTTCATGTTGTGCCCTCTAGTTTTACAGCTTCCCTGTCTTTGGAAGAGGTTTGTTTGTTCATTAATACTCTTTAAGTATTTAAAGGTCTGAATCATATCTCCCCTGTCCCTCCTTTCCTCCAGAGTATACATATTTAGGTCTTCAACTCTCTTCTCATAAGTCTTCTGATGCAGGCTCCAAATCATTTTGGTCACCTTCCTCTGAACTGTTTCTAGCCTTTTTATGTCCTTTACAAGATATGGTCTCCAAAACTGAGCACAATATTCCAAATGAGGCCTCACCAGCGACTTGTATTTTGGCATTAGTATCTCTTCCTTTCTGCTGGTAGTTCCTCTCTGTATGCAACCCAGAATCCTACTGGCTTTTGCCACCGCCTTATTACACTGTTTCACCATCTTGAGATCCTCAGAGACAATCACTCCGAGGTCCTTCTCCTGGTCTCACCCCCTATTGCATACAATTCCCTTGGATTTCTGCATCCCAAGTGCATGACACTGCACTTCTTCACATTAAATCTTAACTGCCAAGCATTAGACCATTCTTCCAGCTTTTGTAGATCTTTCCTCATGTTATCCACTCCCTCAGGGGAGTCCACTCTGTTGCAAATTTTTGTGTAATCTGCAAAGCGACAGACTTTTCCATTCAGTCCTTCAACAATATCACTCACAAATACATTGAACAGTACCAGTCCCAGGACCAAACCCCCGGGACACACTGTTAATCACCTTCCTTTCATCTGAGTGAGTTCCGTTTACCATCACCTTCTGTCGTATGTCAGTCAACCAATTTCTGATCCAGTTCACCACCTTGGGACCCATCCCGAAGCTGTTGAGTTTATTGATAAGCCTCCTATGAGGACTAGTATCAAAGGCTTTGCTGAAATCTAGGTAGATCACATCCATCGTATGCCCTTGATCTAGTTCTCTGGTCACCCAGTCAAAGAACTCAATCAGATTTGTTTGGCAAGATTGTCCTTTGATAAAACCGTGTTGCTTCGGATCAAGCAACCTGTTGGTTTCAAGGAAGTCCACTCTTTCAAGAGCGCCTCTATTACTTTTCCCGCCACCAAGGTAAGGCTTACTGACCTGTAGTTTGTCACTTCTTCCCTACTGCCACTTTTGTGAAGAGGTATCACATCAGCCCTTCTCCAGTCCTGTGTAACTTCTCCTGTCTCCAAGGATCTTTTAAAACATCCTTTAATGGCCCTGCAAGAATCTCTGAGCTCTTTCAGTATCCTGGGATGTATCCCTTCTGGTCCCATGGCCCTGGTCACTTTCAGCTTTGCAAGCTGCTCTAACACATCATTTTCTGTGAATGGTGTAGTATCTACTCCATTCCCATTTGTATATTTGTCAATCACAGGTGGTCCTTTTCCTGGATTTTCTCTAGCAAAAACAGAGCAGAAGTATTTGTTTAGCATTTTTGCTTTTCCACAAATCCATTCACTTTCCACAAATCCACTCTCAGCACTTTTGAGTCCTGCAATTCCACCTCTGATGTTCCTCCTCTTCTGAATATACCTGAAAAACGTTTTGTTGCACTTCACATCTATAGCCATCTTTTCTTCTGCCTTTAATTTTTCTATCCTTATTTCTCTTTTTGTCTCTTTTAGTTTGATCCTGTATTCTTTTCTGAGTTCCGCTGTTTGCAAACTTTTGCATTTTGTGAAAGCTGTATTTTTTGCCTTTATTTGTGCAACCACTTCTTTGGAGAACCAAACAGGTTTCCTTTTCCTCTTGTTTTTATTTACTTTCCTGACATATGTATCTGTTGCCCCTTTTATTGCCTCCTTTAGTTTAGCCCATAGCAATTCCACTTCCCTTATCCCCTCCCACCCTGCCAATTCCTCCTTCAGGTACTTTGGCCATTTTGCTGAAGTCAGTGTTTTTGAAATCTAGGAATTTGAGCTTGCTGTGATTGGATTCTACCTTGGTTTTTATCTCAAACCATACCGTGTGATGATCGCTGCTGCTCACATGGGCACCCACCTGCATATTCGACACTCTGTCTCCGTTGGTGAGCACTAAATCCAGTATCGAGCACTCCCTGGTCGGTTCCATCACCATTTGTCTATCCTGGAAGGCATCCACAATTTTTTTACTTCTTTCCAGATTTGCAGAAGGAATACTCCAATCCAGATCAGGTAGATTAAAGTCACCCAATATGATCACTTCCCCCTTCATGGCTATCTTTGCAATATCAGCAATCAATTCGCTGTCCATTTCTTCGGTTTAAGTTGGAGGCCTGTAGACTACACCAGTATGGATGACAGTGCCGTCTCCTCTTTCCAACACAATCCACAGCGCCTCTTCTTTTTCCCACATCCCCTGCATTTCAGCAGCTTTAAAATTGCTTTTGACATATAGGGCTACTCCTCCTCCTTTTCTACCCTCTCTATCTCTTCTAAATAGATTATAGTCAGCTATGGCTATATCCCATTCATGCGACTCATTAAACCATGTTTCTGTAATGGCCACAATGTCCAAGTCCATTTCCACCATTAGGACTTCCAGATCAGGAACTTTGTTGGCTAGGCTTCGAGCATTTGTGCTCATTGCTTTTCAGCATTCATTGACTGGCTTGCGCCTGTGTTTTGCATGGATTTTGTTCTACATGCCCCTTCTCACTTGCCATTGATGTACGGTTTAAAAGTGTAACTGTTTCCAATGTCATTTTGATCCATTTGTTCCTGGACTGTTTGATTCTTGTGGGAGCGGAGGTGAATTTTGTTCTGTTTGTTCCCTAGAAGAGGTGTGTTTAATTTCAGCTAATTCTTCCCTTAGTAGAGTCAATTCTTTATGCATAGCAGCTAACTTGAGGCATATAGGGCAAGCTCTTAGGTTCCAAATGGTTCTTCTCAGAATGAAAGTACCACAGTTATTGCATTGAATGCATGACATGCTGATTAAGCAGTCCTAGGAGAAGGAGAAGGAGAAAAGGTGGATTTAACACCTAATTTAAAATGATAGATATTAATATATATGATGACTATATAGGCAATGCAGCCCTAGGATGGGTGGGGTGAGGGGTGGGATGGGTGGGAACCTAAGTGTCCCTGGCCAGTAGGCCTTACATTAACTGAGGGCACACTCAAATATCTGATTTAAAGGCTATCTGATTTAAAGGAATGTTGGCAGTCAGAATATTCCTAAAAACGTTTATCCAACTGTTAAAATCTATATTAAAAAAAAATCAGGCAATAGTAAAGTCTGAAAGCTTAGCTGTATGTAGTCTCTGGAAACTGTGAAGACTAGAGTTATCAGGTGCTTGTGGACAAGCTGTAGGGGTGATTGAATTAGCCTCAACCTCTGAAGCAGGCTTGTAACAGACAATGGAAACTGAAATATTCAAACTGAACTTTTACTTCTATGTATCAGCCTACAATGCAAAGGTCCCTGTAAATTTAAAATTATACCTTTGCTACAAAATTAAGTGGGAGACTTAGATAGAAGACCAGGTCTCTGCAAATCTAAGTACTTCTATTCCAAGTAGCTATATATCACAAGTGTCCCTGGCCAATAGGCCTTACATGAACTGAGGGCACACTCAGATATCTGATTTAAAGGCAATGCAAGGAATGTAGGCAGTCAGAATATTCCTAAAAACGTATATCCAACAGTTAAAATGTGGAGTGTTCAGGGCTGTCCCGATGGTAGCATTGGAATTAGGATCGGCTGATATGGGGTTTGGAAGGTGTGTCCTGATGGGGGATTTAAAACGCATGCACAGCATTTTCTGGCAGCGGTTTGTTGGAATTTTCTATCTGCTGATTTGCTGCCTGAGTGCGGTTTGGTTTCAACGCATTTGGTAAGTGAATGCTCAGGGCTAGATTAGTATCAGCTGTCTGTTGAACTGTTGTAAAGTTGGTTTAGCACCTGGATATTTTTATAACTTTGGCTTTTACTATAGGACTGTTTCTGTTGTACAGCTGAGGTGATAATTGTTTAACTGTCTGAAGTAGTGACAGCGAAATGCTTGGCGTCGGAGCTGAACTGCTGAAAACTGGAAAGTTGTTTGAATTGTGGCTGCAGAGTAGCAGTGAGTGCTGGCAGCTGGTGGCTAAATATAACGATCTATTTTGAGATGGATGTGTGGTTGTGATATACGGGATTGTTGGATTCATGAATGCCTTTAATGAAGCCAAGGTGGTCATTTTACTAATGGTGCTAGAGGTTTTTTATGACCTGCGATGTGATGATATTCCAGTGTTACATCTGTGTTATGCCTTTGTTGGCTATTACAGTGGTATGGTATTTGTTAGCCATTGCATTGGCGAAGAACACCAGGGGAAGAACAACAACAACAACCCTCCGCAGAAACCACAGGAGTCATCAGAACAGTGCAGGGAGGACACAGCCACACCTCTTAAAAACAAAGAAACCTTTTATTCCATAAAACCTTCAAAGGTACAGACCCGACTTGGCCAAGTTTCGACTGTCAGCAATACTAATTAAGATTCAATTGCATATATACTCCAATGGAAGTCAGGACACTGTAAGTGCTTCTCAGGTACGCCTTCGCCACTTTCTCAGTAGATGCCTCCCTGCACTGTTCTGGTGACTCCAGCCATTGCATTGGCACAATATCCTGAGGTCTTTTTTCTTCAGCACTATTATTTATTTATATATCTGGGAGCTGTGGTTGAATATGAAGATTTAAATGTGATCCAGTTTTCTTGAGGTTTGCTGCTATGTTTCTCTGCCATTTGCTCTGCGATCCTATATCCTCTTTCCAGGCCTTCTGTCTGAAGATGATCCTCTACATAGTTATGGTTCTTATTATGTTTAACCTTGTTATTCTCACCAGGGTTGTCTGTAGTCAGGGATTCTTGATCATGTGCTTAAGTATACATGCTGAGCTGTGCCCCTGGCTGCATCAACTGAGATAGCAGGATGAGGTCATAAATAGGGTTGCCAACTTTTTCACCGAGAAAAACCCGACACCTGTGGCTCGCCATGCTCCACCCATTCTCCTCCCCCAGTCCCGCCCCTGCCCCGCCCCCAGCCCCACCCACAAAAATTACCGAGGATTCACTCACCCCCCCCTCAGTGCTGGTTCACTCACCCCCCCTCCCCTCAGTGCTGGTTCACTCACTCGCCCCCCCCTCCCTGCTGGTTCACTCACACCACACCACCCCTCCCCTCCCTGCTGGTTCACTTACCCACCCCCGTGTCACTCACTCACCCCCCCCCTTGCTGGTTCACTCACACCATCACCCCCCCTCCCCTGCTGGTTCACTCACACCAACCCCGCTCCCCTGCTGGTTCACACCAACCCCCCTCCCATGCTGATTCACTCACACCCTCCCCCTCCACTGCTGGTTCACTCACACCACCCCCCCGTCCATTGCTGGTACACTCCCCCACCCCCCTGTCACTCACTCCCCCCCCCCTGCTGGGTACCTCAACCCCCCCCCCCCTCCCTCCCTCCCTCCTGCTGGTTTAATCATACCATCACCCCCCCCCCCTTGCTGGTTCACTCACAACCCTGCCCTGCCCTGCCCTGCCCAAGCCGCTGCTTCTGCTTTGTACAGAGCAGCGGCTGCAATACACTTACTTTGAAAAGTAAAGAAACTGTGTGAGAAGCCCTCCGGTCATCGCAGAGCACGAGGAAGTGATGTCATGGGGGCGAGCTCCTCACGGGCTGTCTTTCCTTTTCAAATTAACTTTAGCTGCAATAAAGTTAATTTGAAAGGAAAGACAGCCTGTGAGGAACCCGCCCCCATGACATCACTTCCTCGGGCTCTGCCATGACCGGAGGGCTCCTCATACAGTTTCTTTACTTTTCAAAGTAAGTGTAGTGCAGCCGCTGCTCTGTACAAAGCAGAAGCAGCAGCTGCACTATTATGGGGAATCGCGTTCGCATTCGCGCCGCGGACTTCGGGAGGAAAGCCGGTTTTTTGCTCTGGCCGCTCCCGATCTTGCAGCCAGAGCAAAAAACCGGCTTTTCAACGGCCGGTTTGACATCTGTGCCGGCAGCCGGCCTGGCCATGGAAAAACCGGCCAGGCCGGCTGAAAACCGGCCGGTTGGCAACCCTAGTCATAAAAGACCTCTGGAATATTTTCTTTGTCTCCACCTCTGCTGGTAGGAGGGCACACCACATGTCTGGGCTGGTCTAGCAGGACTAAAGGAAAGAGAGTAAAATGTCTTCATAGAATCATGTGAAATTAAATAAAATATGTTTATTTTTTTCAGCACTGAAGACAATGTCTCTATAAACAGACAGATATTACACTGAAAGTAATAATTTGCTACTAGTGTTTTCCATCAATCTCCTTAATCTAAACATTAAGCCTACACTCATATTAAGGAGAAGAAGACGAGTAAAAGAGAACATAATATAGAAAATTACTAGAAAATAGCCTGAAGGAAAAGGAACAAACATAAGTCTGGAGCTTGATTATATAATAATGCAGAGGTTGTCAGAATCCATTAAATTAAAAAGAAACAAATAGCATAAACAATGGAAAATTATTTTAACAGAGTCTTGTTAAAGACATAATCTAGGCAGATGAGTAACTTGGCAAGGAGATGTCTGACTTTCCTTCACTTATTTCCTTCCAGTAATTTTTATGCAAAGAAATTCTTAGTATTGTCCTAATCAAAACATGCATATGCATAACATGCACGTCTAGCCCCGCGGGATCAGAATCGCGAACAATCCTCCACGTGCAGGACTGTCCCTGGCTAACTCAGTCAAGCCTCTTCAATGGAGCTGCTGCGCCATGGCATCATGTCACCATGGCACCGCGGCCCCATTGAAGAGCCGCGATGCCAGCCGCCTGCAAAAAGTGATTATTTCCTGCAGCCCGACACCCGATCTGGCCTCCTAAGGCCAGTATCAGGCTGCGGGAATGTCCCCTGGTTCCCCCTGCCTCATCCGCGCCCCAGCATGGTAAAAAAAACATGTCCAGAGAAGTTATTCCACCTCGGAGGTGGAATAACTTCCCTGAACATGTCGCCGGCCCTTGATGTACAGGGTCGACATTAGAATTGGGCCTGTATGTCCAGGGCCGGCGACCACCCACTGCCCACCCAGATTCCGCCCCCAGGCAGCCCATTCCCCGCCCCCATCTAACTTCCCCGCACAATCGACAGGGAAGTTATTTGGAGGCAGGAGAAACAATGAATAGCACTATTCATGGCTCAGAATAACCCCCAATGTAATTAACAGCATCTTGTAAGGGAAAATGCTTGTTTTGGCTTAAAACATACAGAGGATGCAGAAAAGATGGCACTCCACTATCCCCAGTACTTTCCACAATCACAATGATAGCAGCAGTGGAATTCGAACTCTGGTTTCTCTGGTCTTAGCCCACTACTCTAACCATTAGAAGAATAGTCTAATGCTTGGCAATTGAGATTTAATGTAAAGAAGTACAGAATGATGCATTAGGGATGCAGAAACCCAAAGGAGCAGTATACGATATGGGACGAGACGCTGGTGTATACAGATAAGGCGAGGAACTTTGAGTTATAATGTCTGAGGATCTAAGGTGGTGAAGCAATGTGTCAAGGCAATTGCCAAAGCCAGAAGGCTGCCAGGCTGTTGCCAAAGCCAGAAGGCTGCCAGGCTGCATACAGAGAGGAATAATCAGCAGGAAGGAGGTACTACAGCTCCTGTGCAGGTCCTTGGTGAGGCATTACTTTTTTGTATTGCATTCAGTTTTTGAGACTATCTTGCAAAGGGTATAAAGAGACTTCAAATGATTCAGATGAAGTCGACCAAAATGATATGAGTGTATACCCTAGAAGAGAAGAGGGATAGGAGGATATGATACAGATGTTTAAATGCTTAAAGGGTATTAATAAACAAATCCTTTTCAAAGATGGGGAAGCTATAGGATTAGAGAGCATGAAATGAAGCTGCAAGGAGGTAAACTTAAAAGCAACATCAGAAAATTCTTTTTCATGGAAGGGATGGTGGATGCCTGGAATGCCCTCCTGATAGAGGTGGTAGAACAAAAACAGTGATGGAATTCAAAAAGGCATGGGACAGAAACAGAAGATCCTTATATAGCAAGAGAAGGTTATCAAATCATACTTAACTTCATAAACAAAGGGGGATAACTTGCATGGAATGGTACAATCCTAAACAAAGGCATAGAAGGGGTTAAATTGCATGGTACGGTAAGTGCAACCAGGGCCATCCTGCCCATTGTGCGGGAATGTTGTCCGCACATGGCCCCCATTTGACCTCCCGGCATGCATCACACCAGCAGGCTCCTTTTTATCACAGCTGCGGGAGAAAAGGCAAACGCCACTCTTGGCTCCCGCAGCTGTTCAGAGGTGAGCCAGGGCTTCAGGCCTCCCTGGCTCCCTCTGAAGCCAATCAGGTGCGGGGCCCCTTTTTGGTGTGTGGCTGGGGACTGGGGGCTAGAATGGGAATGAGGGGACTGGGGGCTAGAATGAGATTAGGAACAGGGGGCTAGAATGGAATGGGGGGGGACTAGGGGCTAGAACGGGAATGGGGTGGCCAGAACTGGAAATGGGCTGATGTTGGGGGATGGGGGACTGGGACTGGAAGAGAGCAGATGCTGGGAGAGACTAGAAAAGAATGATATTGGGGATTAGGACTGGAAATGTGCTGGGGATGGGGGACTGGAACTAGAAGTGAGCTAATGCTGGGAGGGACTGGAGAAGGACTGATATTGGGGGGTTAGAACTGGAAATAGGCTGATGCTAGTGAATGGGTGACTGGGACTGGAAGGAAACTGATACTGGGGGATTAGGACTGGACATGAGCTGATGCTGGGAGACTGGAAGGGAGCTGATGTTGGAGGAACTGGAGGAGGACTGATACTGGTGGTTAGGACTGGATATGGGCTGATGATAGCGGATGGGGGACTAGGACTGGAAGGGAGTGGATCTTGGGAGGGACTGAAGGAGGATTGATACTGGGGGTGGGCGAGGACTGGAAATGGGCTGTTGTGAGTGGGTGGGCGTATGGGACTGGAAGGGAGTAGATGCTGGGAGGGGCTTAAACTAGAAGGGAGCTGATGCTGGGGGAGCACCAGAAGGGGGAGGGGCTGGGACTGGCAGGAGAAAAAAAGAAGCTGGGGGGAGTGAGAATGGAGAGGGGAACAGATGTAATGTGTGGGAGAGAAGAAAAATCTATGATTGTCCAAGTATTGTGAGAGTAAGTGGGAATTGAAGATGGAGGGATGAAATTGAGTGGATGGAAAAGGAATAAAGAAAGAAATGGAGGAAAGAGCAAAAGGAGAAAGATCATTATGTTAGAAGCAGATGTAGAGAGAGAGAATGGAAAAAACTAGAAGAGAGAAAAAAAGACAAATGGACAGCAGACAATGGAGAGTTAGCAGAAGACATGAAGAAAGCAGAAGATAGCAAATGGGGCAATTGCAACTGAAAAATAAAATGCCCAAACAACAAGTACAAAAAATATTTTATTTTGAATTTATTAACTAGAATATGTCAGCTCTGGAAAATGTGCACTGCTAACGTTTTATGTTTTGTTTAATCTCCAGGAACAAGCAGGAATGTAGTCTTCACATATGGGTATCGTCGGTACTGACGGAGCCTGCGCGGGAACGCTCCCCAGCGTCCAATTAGAAAGCTTTTGGGAGCATCCCACAGCGCCTGCGTGCTGCCTTCCCTCTTTTCCCAACTGCCTCTCTCCAGTTCTTCATTTTCCGTGGAGTCAGCAGGTCGTTGTTCCTGTCACCGCAGAAAATTTTTCCTATTCTCCTTCTTTTTTTGTGGTCGCATCTGCCTTCCCTCGACGCTAGACCGGTACCGCCGGTTCTTTCTTTCTTTATTTATTTTAAAAAAAAAAAAATTCCAAACTTTTCTTCTTCAGGTGCACGCGCCATTTTGGCCTTAGGCCCAAAATTTCCCTTACTATGGAAAAACCTGCTTCGGGTTTCAAGAAGTGCACCAAGTGTGGCGGTACCATCTCCGTCACCGACACCCATGAGTGGTGCCTTAAATGTTTAGGTCCTGACCACTCCATTTCGGAGTGTATGGCCTGTGCCATGATGTGCAAGAGGGGTCGACAAAACCGAGCTGCTAAGCTCAGCACCCTTTTTCCCTCCGATGCAGCCTCTGTGGCATCGACGTCTTCCAGGGCTTCGTCTTTCTCCCATGGATCTCAGGTAACCAGGGCCGGCCTGTCCATTGAGCAACAATGTTTTTTGCACAAGGCCCCGCGTTTCAGGGGGCCCCGCGCAAATAACATCTTGCATCAGCCCAGCTAGGTTAAAAAAACGCAAACCGGCTGCTGCTGCCACTGCTGCCATGGCAGCGGCAGAATAGACCATCACGCAGGGCCCCCCTGCCCTGCAGAGTTCTCCATGCAGTCTCAGTGTCGGCTGTTCGAGCCGCGCGAAGAGAGAGCTTCTCCTCTCACGGCTCTGTTAATCCCGCCGCGGGGCTGATGGGATTTCCCATCAGCCCCGGTGCGGGATTAACAGAGCCGCGAGAAAGGGAAACTCTCCCTTTGCGCGGCTCTGAAAAGCCCGTGCTGAGGGAGCTGAGGTCGCATGGAGGACTCTGCAGGGCAGGGGGGCCCCCGCGGGATGGTCAATTCTGCCGCTGCCACGGCGGCAGCAGCAGCAGCAGCCGGTTTGCGTTTTTTTTTTAACCTAGCTGGGCTGATGGGGGTGGAGGGGGTTAGGACTGGTAATGGACTATGGGGGGGGTTAGGACTGGTAATGGGCTGATGGGGGAAGGGGGTTAGGACTGGTAATGGGCTATGGGGGGGCTAAGACTACAAGCTTTGTAAATACGTAACTGTAAATATGTATCATAGAACACAATGTATATAGCCTCACATCAAAATCAACTACTCTCACTCACACAGCACACTGTGACAAATCACCCACTGCATGCTACTGACAACACCTCCTTTGATTGTTTGCCGTGCCAACCGCTTTGATTTCATGAGAAAGCGGTATACCAAGTCCTTTTAAATAAATAAATAAAAATAAATAAGTGGGCTGATGGGGGTGTTAGGACTGGTAATGGGCTATGGGGGGGTTAGGACTGGTAATGGGCTATGGGGGGGCTAAGACTACAAGTGGGCTGATGGTGGGGATAGGACTGGAAGTGGGCTGATGGGGGGTTAGGACTGGTAATGGGCTATGGGGGGCTAATACTACAAGTGGGCTGATGGGGGGGTTAGGACTGGAAGTGGGCTGATGGGGGGTTAGGACTGGTAATGGGCTGTGGGGGGGTAAGACTGGAAGTGGGCTGATGGGGGGGTTAGGACTGGAAGTGGACTGATGGGGGGCTTAGGACTGGTAATGGGCTATGGGGGGGGGGGGATATGACTGGAAATGGGCGGAGTGGAAGGGGGCTTTAAATGAATATAGATGATGGGGAGGGGGGCATGTAATGGAAATGGGCTGTGAGGGGAGGGAGCTAGGACTAGAAATGGGCTGAGTGGGGGGGGGCTAGGACAGGAAATGGGCTGATGGAGGGGCTAGGATAGGACTGGAAATGGGCTGTTGGGGGGTGCTAAGATTGGAAATGGGCTGTGGTGGGGGCTTGAATTGAAATGGACTCATGGGCTAGAATTGGAAGTAGGCTCATGGGGGGGCTTGGAATGGAAATGGGCTGAGTGCAGGGGAGCTAGGATTTGACATGGGCTGATGGTGGGGCTAGGAAAGGACTGGAAATGAGTTGATTGGGGGGCTGGGATATGATTGGAAACGGGCTGATGGGGGGCTAGGACTGGAAATGGGCTGATGCAGGGACTAGAAGGGAGCGGATGCTGGGTGGGGCTGGAACTAGAAGGGAACTGATGTTGGGGGAGGATTAGAATGGGATGGAGCTGGGAGAGTGAAATGGAGAGGGAAAAAAATTTTTGTGTGGGAGGGAAGACAAATCTACAATTGGCCGGATATTGGGAGAGTAAGTGGGGATTGAGGATGGAGGGGTATATTTTTAGTGGATGAAATAGGAATGAGGAAAGAGCAAAAAGGAGAAAGATTAGTATGTTAAAGCAGATGTAGAGAGAGAATGGAATAAAACTAGAAGAGAGAAGAAAGGACAAATGGACAGCAGACGATGGAGAGTTAGCAGAAGACATGAAGAAACCAGAAGAAAGTGGCTGGAGCATTTGCCACTGAAAAAAAAATCCACAAAAGGAAAAAAATATCTCTTTATTTTGAATTTTTAACTGGAATATGTCAGCTCTGGGAAATGTTTAATTATATACAAATTACTCCAAACGAAACTGACTACTGCAGTGAAAAACCGGAGGGTTTACTTACAAATTCAGTTTGAATGCCCGGAAATTGTCTCAGACTAGTCGGCTGCCTTGTGTTGGATATTGAATGCTCAAAAATAACCAACGGCGCCTATTGGCATCAATGACTCATTCCGGCATATTTTTTAACTATTCTTAACACCCTCTCTCCGTTGCTTATTCTTAACTTATTTTTTTCTCTCTGGTGATAGTGAAACAAACACTTAACTTTCATTCAATTTTCTGCACATTTCAGGATTTTGTCTTCTGATGATATTCTCTTCTTTCTCCCAATGATATTTACTTCTTTCTCCCTCTTTCTCCCAACACCTCACTGACAACGTTGTGGTCGCGTTTCTCCCAACATTTTGAGGTTCTTCAGGGGATGTGTTTACAATCAGCCAAGTGTTTAACCAGTATTGGCCGATGCTGCGTGCTGCTGTCTTAACCAGACATTCTAACCTTTTCCAACTTTTGTTGAATGTTCTTCACTCCTTTGTTCGCGTCTTTTCAGCGAACAAAGGAGTGAAGAACATTCAACAAAAGTTGGAAAAAGTTAGAATGTCTGGTTAAGACAGCAGCACGCAGCATCCTCTGCCATTGCCATAGGTGCACGTAGAATTGCCTGGCTCCAGGCATCCGATTTGGAGCTCTGGGTGCAGAACAAACTGGGCAATATCCCCTGTACAGGTGAGAATCTATTTGGCAAAAATTGGTAAGAAAAAGCCAATGAGTTGGATGTTGACAACTCCACATTGGATAGATTATCCAAAGCCACAGCTGATCCTGCAAGGAAGAAATCTTTCAAGAAACCATTCTTCTCCAAAAAAAAAAAGGTTTTATCCCTCTTATTCTCAGCAGGGACGTTCTGCAGGTCAACCTGCCCGGAAGAGTCAGCAACCACCTAAACAAAGGAAAGCAAAGACTGCTAAGCCTCAACCGTCTCAGCAGTCTCAGCCTCCACAAGGCCTTTGACTTCCATCTAGAGAACTTAGCCTTCCTGGCCCTCAATGGACCAGAACCTTCCACCATTCCAGGAAGGTTGTGTCACTTTGCCCCCAGATGGGGGCAGATAACTGCAGAACATTTGACTCTCTCCATTATAAAAGAGGGGTACAAGCTTCACTTTCGCTGCATGCCCCCTCCCACAATGGTAATACAATTCAATTCTCAGACCTCTCTCATCAACCTGTTAAATCAAGAGGTCACTATGCTTCTTTCCCAAGGGGCAATAGAAGAGGTACCCATTCCTCAACAGGATACAGGGTTTTACTCCCCCAATTTCCTTATCCCAAAGAAAACAGGGGGACACAGATCTATTTTAGACCTCAGAGAATTGAACAAATTCCTGTTCAAAGAGAAATTCAAGATGATTTCTCTGGGAACGCTGCTGCCATACCTTCAGAGCCAGGATTGGCTTTGTTCTCTAGATCTCAAGGATGCGTACACTCATGTTCTCATCCATCCAACTCACAGAAAGTTCCTTCGGTTTCTTTTTCAAGGAAAGCACTACCAATACAGGGTGCTTCATTTTGGCCTGGCCTCAGCACCAAGGGTCTTTACGAAATGCATGGCTGTGGTAGCAGCATTTCTTCGCACTCTAGGAATATTCGTCTTCCCCTACTTAGACAACTGGCTCATTCGAGCCCCATCAGAGTCAGAGGCCAGGATTTCTCTAGCTTGCACAATGCGTATCCTTAAGTATTTGGGTCTGGTAATAAACATCCCAAAATCCAGCCTAACTTCCACTCAATCTCTAGAGTTCATAGGAGCTTTGTTGGATACCAGAAAAGCAAGGGCCTATCTCCCCCAGACCCGTTGCCTTCGCATGGTGCAGTTAGCTTCTCAAGCAGTGCTAAAGCCTCATCTCACTGCTCGAGAAATGTTACAACTACTGGGCCACAGGGCATCTACCGTGCATGTGGTTCCTTATGCTCGCCTCCATATGAGAGCAGCCCAGTGGACTCTATCCACTCAATGGACTCAGGCATCAGGGTGCCTGTCAGACAAATTAGCAAACACAAATCGCCTTATTTTGTCCCTCCAATGGTGGCAGTCCACTGAAAAGCTTTTGGTGGGTCCCCTTTTCAACAACCTTTGTGCCCCAGGCAACTCTCACAACAGATGCTTCACCAATGGGTTGGGGAGCTCATCTGCAAGACCTCTCCACCCAAGGCACTTGGACTCCACAGGAGACTCATCTACACATCAATCTATTAGAGCTCAGAGCAATCTTCCTTGCTCTGCGAGTGTTCCACTCCCTGCTCAGTTACAAGACAGTCCTCATTCATACGGACAATCAAGTAGCGATGTCCTATGTGAACAAGCAGGGAGGAACGGGCTCTCTGTCGCTTTGCAATGAAGCTTTGCGACTATAGGCCCTCGCCAGAGAGCATCAGATTCATCTCCTGGCAGTGTATCTTCCAGGTATCCAAAACTCTTGGGCAGACAGACTCAGTCGAGTTCTGCTTCCACACGAATGGTCTCTACATGCAGACGAGGTGGCCAAGATTTTTCAAATTAGGGGAACCCCGGACATAGACCTCTTTGCAAGTCCGTTGAATGCCAAACTTCTCCAGTTCTGTTCCAGAATTCTGGCCCAGGGCTCTCAGGCCAGGGATGCTTTCCTCCTTCATTGGGGTCAAGACTTCCTTTATGCCTTTCCACCCATTCCCCTAATTCCCAAAACCCTGTTCAAGCTTCAGAGAGACAGGCCGTATGATACTCATAGCTCCACATTGGCCACGGCAAGTGTGGTACCCTCTGCTTCTGCATCTCTCTCAAGCTCCCTCTCTGGAGTTAGGGTCTGCTCCAGATCTCCTGTCTCAGGAGGACGGAATGTTATGGCATCCCAATCCCCAGTCTCTGCATCTCAGGGCTTGGTTGCTGAAGGCCTAGATCTTCATGATCTTAACCTTTCTCAGCAAGTAAAGGATATCCTTTATGCTTCCAGAAAACCTTCCACAAGACACTCTTATGCTTTCAAGGGGAAAAGGTTTACCATATGGTGCTCACAGAAGGGTCTTAGCCCCCTTGCGATACCTCTGGAAACATTAATGGAGTATCTCCTTCATTTATCCAATGCAGGACTTAAAACTCAGTAAGAGTCCATTTGAGTGCTATTGCTGCTTCTTTCAAGCCTTTAAATGGACAACCTATTTCCTCCCATCCTTTTATAGCAAGATTTATGAGAGTCCTTCTTCTAACTAAGCCTCCCATTAGGCCACCACTGGTGGCATGGGACTTAAACCTGGTTCTTGGCCAGCTCATGAAGTCACCTTTCGAACCCTTAGCTAATACCTCATTTAAATTCCTTTCTTGGAAAGTTATCTTTCTCATTGCAATCACATCAGCACGTCGCATCAGTGAGTTGCAGGCACTAGAGGCTGATCCTCCTTATACAAGGTTCCATCATGACAAGGTAGTCCTTAGGACTCATCCACACTTTATGCCCAAGGTGGTCTCGCCTTTTCATTTGAACCAAGCGGTCTACCTGCCTGTTTTTTCCAAGGCCTCATGCATCTAATGCAGAAAGGAATCTTCATACTTTGGACTGTAAAAGAGCTTTAGCTTTTTACTTACAAAGAACACAGCAACATAGAAAGTCCTCTCAACTCTTTGTTGCTTTTGATCCTTCTCATCTGGGACTTCCAGTCTCCAAGAGAACACTGTCCAATTGGATTTCACAGTGTATTTCCTTTGCCTATCAGAGTAAGAATCTTCCTCTGGAGGGCCATGTCACAGCTCACAATGTGAGAGCCTTGGCAGCTTCAATGGCTCATCTGCACTCTGTGTCTATCAACGACATCTGTCGAGCAGCCACTTGGGCCTCGGTTCATACCTTCACAGCCCATTACTGCTTGGACAAGGACTCCCACCAGGATGCCTTGTTTGGTCAGGCTGTTCTCCAACACCTGTTCCATACCTAATCAACTCCTACCCACCATCCCTGGTAGGATGCCGGAGATCCATGGGGGGAAGTGGAGTCCTTTCACAGGGACACACAACTTCTGGGGTTCTCTCCCTGGCATCTAAAGCTAGGGAGTCCCCATATGTGAAGACTACATTCCTGCTTGTTTCTGGAGATAGCATAGTTACTCACCTGTAACAGGTGATCTCCGGGAACAGCAGGAATTTAGTCTTCACAACCCACCCACCTCCCCTAGGAGGCGTATCTCTCTATCTTTCTCTTTCCCTCTCTCTCTCTTTGTCTCAGCTTTAAACTCAGCTGGAGAGAGGCAGTTGGGAAAGGCGGGAAGGCAGCACGCAGGCACTGTGGGATGCTCCCAAAAGCTTTCTAATTGGATGCTGGGGAGTGTTCCCGCGCAGGCTCCATCGGTACCGACGATACCCATATGTGAAGACTAAATTCCTGCTTTTCCCAGAGATCACCTGTTAAAGGTGAGTAACTATGCTGTACAAGAGGAATATAATTTATAGTTTTATTTCTCCAGTGTTGTACAGTACATTCCAAGTTGGGCTTTTGGGGTTCCCAGTTTAATTATTGTCTTCCTATTTCTAAATTGTGATGCCTTGTTCTTTGCGTGGTGATGGACTAATCTGTGAACTATCATTAAAATCATCTGTAATACCTGAAGATTGAAGGATTGCCAATGTAACGCCAATTTTTAAAAAGGGTTTCAGGGGTGATCCAGGAAACTGCAGACCGGTGAGCCTGACGTCAGTACCGGGAAAAATGGTAGAAACCATCATAAAGAACAACATTACTCAGCATGTAGACAGTCATGGCTTAATGGGAGACAACCAACATGGCTTTAGACAAGGAAGATCTTGTCTTACTAATCTGTTATGCTTTTTTTGAAGGTGTGAATAAACAGGTAGACAAAAGTGAGTTGGTGTATCTGGACTTTCAGAAAGCCTTTGACAAGGTCCCTCATCAGAGACGTTTGGCAAAACTAAACGGTCATTGGATAGGAGGTGATGTACTATTGTGTATCAGGAGCTGGTTAAAAGATAGAAAGCAGAGGGTAAGGCTAAATGGCCAATTTTCCCAATGGAAAAAGGTAAATAGTGCATTTGTGCTGGGTCCGCTGCTTTTTGACATATTCATAAATGACCTGGAAAAGGGAATAATGAATGAGGTTATCAAATTTGCAGATGACAGAAAACTATTTAAAGTTGTTAAAACCCAAGAGGATTGTGGAAAATTGCAAGAGGATCTTGATAAATTGGGAAGACTGGGCATCCAAATGGCAGATGAATTTTAATGTGGACAAGCGCAAAGAACAACCCAAACTATGGTTACATGATGCAAGGTTCCACATTGGGAACCACCACCCAAGAAAAAGATTTAGGCGTCATCGTGGATAACATGTTAAAACCTACCACCCAGTGTGCAGCGGCTGCCAAGAGAGCAAATAAAATTCTAGGTATCATAAGGAAAGGAATGGAAAATAAAACAAAGGATATTATAATTCCTCTGTATCGTTCCATGGTGCGACCGCACCTTGAATATTGTGTGCAGTTCTGGCCGCTGTATCTTAAAAAGCATATAGCATTATTAGAAAAGGTACAGATAAGAGCCACCAAAATGGTAAAGGGGATGGAAGGATACTCCTATGAAGAGAGACTAAAAAGGTTAGGGCTCTTCAACCTGGAAAAGAGATGGCTGAGGGGAGATATGATAGAGGTCTATAAATTAATGAATGGAGTGGAACGGGTAAATGTAGATTGATTTTTTACGTCATCAGAATATAAAAAGACTAGGGGACATGCAATGAAGCTACAGGGTAACCTGTTTAAGACTAATAAGAGAAAAAATATTTTTTCACTCAACGTGTAATCAAACTCTAGAATTTGTTACCGGAGGATGTAGTGAAAGCTATTAGTGTAGCTGGGTTTTAGAAAAGGTTTGACGAGTTCTTGGAGGAAAGGTCCATAAACCATTATTAAAAGTGACCTGAGATATCACTGCTTGACCCAATACAAGCATTGAGGAACCTGTGTCTTTTGGGAAAACTGCTAGGTACTTATGGCCTAGATTGGCCACTGTTGGAAACAGGATACTGGGCTTGATGGACCTTGGTCTGACCCAGTATGGCATATCTTATGTTCTTATGACTATATTCTGCATTTGTAACCGAGCTGAGGTATTCTGTTCATGTAGTTTCTATGTGACGGTCCCACTTGTTCTTTTTCCCAGTAGGAGATGTATTGGTTTAATATTTGCAGTGTTGCCTTTTGATAGGTAGGGTTTGGTGTTAATTGGGGTAGTTTCTCCTAATGGGTTAGTTTTGCACATACTATGGCAGTCATGAACCTCTCTTCTAAGCCAGGGTATGTGGAATATGATCTTAATCTCTCAACTTTACTGCTAATGCTCGGTGTAATACTTGCATCGGGCCAAAGAGAGCCTCCTGCTGGAGTTCATAAGATGTAACATGTATGGGTAGTTTGTCAAGATGTGCTTGGAAATTCTTCTTTATCAGGACTGTGGCTCCCAGTACAATGGGAAATATTTCTGTATCCTTCTGCCACATTTTCTTGGTTTCTGATTGCATTTCTTGATACTTCAAGATCTTCTCCCTCTCCACATGATTCACAGAATAATCACTCGGTACCGACACTTCTATTATCAATGCCGTTCTGGTGTTCTTCTCCTTTACCACTATGTCAGGTTTTCTGGCATCCAGTTTCTTATCCATCGGAATGGGAATATCCCAGGTGATTATAACCTCTTCATTCTCTGTTATTCTCTTCGGGTCATGATCCCAGTGCTTTTCAGGGACAGAGATGTGGTAGTGTTTACAGAGTTTCCAGTGGGGGAGGCGTGTTACTTTGTTGTGCCTTTCCGTATAGAAATTTTCTGCCATCAGAACTTCACAGCCTGCTATTAGGTGAGTCACTGTTTCCAGCTCTTTCTTACAGAATCGGCATATGTCTATTGTGCTAGTTTTTTCAATACACGCTATAAACCATCTCATCCACAACCCGCTGTCCTGGGCTGCCACTATCAATCTTTCATCCTTCAGTTTCAGTCTACCTTTCCTCAACCATTCATGTGTCCGTTCTTGATCGACAAAAGGTTCTTGGAGTAACACTCTGTATTTTCCACTGTATTTGTGCATTTGCCACTTGTTTTTCCTCGTCTGCTGATCTTATTCTTTGAAGAGTTTTTTCTCTTGTTTTGCAAATTCTGTTACTTTCTTTCTCATGCATACCTGTGGATTCTCGCTCATTCCTTCTAATTGTTGGAACGCTTGTCCAAGTTTGATGATTTATTTATTTTATTTAACAGTCGCTTATATACCGCTACCTTCCACAGATCATGATGATGGAGACAGATTCTGGACGTTGACTTTCATATTTCAGCACTTTGTGTATTTGGATCCGATGATGCTGTCAGATAGGCTTGGAGGCCTATGATAGTAGTTCTGTAGGTGTAGTCAGTTTCTATAAGTCCTAATCCTCCTTCAGCTCTAGGGATGTATAATCTTGGCATACACTGATTTTTGTAAATTACTTCATGAGCATGGAGGAGTTTTCTAGTACGCACATCCAGTTTTTCAAGCTCTTTATGAGGCCAATCCACAATCCCAAAACTGTAGGAGAGTACAGGAATTGCCAGCTGATTGATGGCATGTATCTTATTTCGTGATGTTAAAGCACTTTTCAATAACAGTTTTAATCTCCTGTAATATTCTTTACTGATCTTCTCTCTCAATAGTTTCTGCTCAAGTGTCATTCCTTCCTCTATTCCGAGATACTTATATACACCTTCCTGTTCAAGGTACTTGATGTCACAGCCCTCAACAAGGGAAATGTTTTCAGTTTTGCTCAATTTTCCTCTGAAAAAAATTGCCTTAGCGCATTAGTCAAGGCCAAAAGTCACCCTGAAGTAGTCAGAAAAGCTTTTCACCACATGAAGGTACTCTGCTAATTGTTGGTCACGAACTGTAGAGTTTCAGATTATCTATAAATAACAGATGGGAAGTTGCTTCTGGGTTGGTACAGTCTTTAGAATTCAGGTTAAATCCATATCCCAAAGAGTTGATGAGAGCACTCATTGGATTAAGCACCAAGCAAAACAGAAGTGGCGACAGGGAATCTCCCTGAAATATTCCTCGCTGGATTTTAATGTTAGGAATGATGTACTGACCATCTTCACATCTCAAAAAGATTGTGGATTGCCACATTTTCATAGTGAACTTAATATACTCTATCAAACCAGAATTTATTTTATACATTTCAAGGCAATGTATTGTCCAAGAGTGTGTGAGATGCTGTCAACAGCTTTCTTATAATCAATCCATGCTATACTGAGATTTCTGCCTTCCTTAGCACTGGCCATAATGGCCTTATTCAGCATCAACTGGTCTTTCATGCCATATGCTCTTCTCTTATTTCCCTTTTGCTCTATTGCCATGATGTGGTCTTCATTATGATTAGTGGTCTTCATTATAAAGCATATGGGGACAGACTGAAGGATCTTAATATGTACACCTTAGAGGAAAGGCGGGATAGAGGTGATATGATTGAGATGTTTAAATACCTCCGTGGCATAAATGTTCAGGGAGAGAGCCTCTTTCAATTGAAAGCAAGTTCTGCTACGAGGGGACATGGGATGAGGGTGAAGGGAGATAGATTCAGGAATGATATGCAGAAATATTTCTTTACGGAAAGAGTAGTGGATCCGTGGAATAGTCTCCCAGTGGAGGTGGTAGAGATGAGGACAGTAACTGAATTCAAAAAAGCATGGGACAAACACAGAGGATCTCTAAAGGTAAAAAGGGGACTGTTGTAGTTGTTATGGAAGGACAGACTAGATAGGCCATGTGGTCTTTTTCTCTGTTTCTATGTTATTGAGCTCGATGTGATCGTATAGTCTGTCTGCATCTATCGCAGTAAACAGCTTATAGAGTGTAGGTAAGCAGGTTATTGGTCTATAGTTTTTAGGAATGTTATTCGGGTCTCCCTTAGGAAGGAGAAACGTACTTCCTGAAGTAAGCCATTGCAGTGTTAAATCCGGTCACTCAAACAATTGATTTTTGCAGTTTGCCAGGTCTTGGTGGAGTGATGTGAACTGTTTGAGCCAAAGGTTGGTAACTCCATCTGGGCCAGGGATCTTCCAGTTTGGAGCTCGTTTTAACCTGCTTTCCAGCTCTTCCTTTGTTACTACAGGCCATTCCATAGGTTTGATGTTTGTTTTTTCTAAATGCTTCTGGATGCTGGGTAACCATTCTGCTTTGTGACTGTGCTGTATAGGGTCATCATATAGCTTTCTCCAGAAGGTTTCGGTTTCGGATTTGGTTGGAGGTGCTTTTACCATATTAATACTTTTCCCCAATTCCCTGTAGAATTGTTTTGGGTTTTCTCTAAATAGTTTATTCTGATATTTTTCTTTCCTGTTTTCTTCATATCTTCGAAGTTTTTGTGCTTCTGCCGCTATTTTCAATTTATTGTTGGAACATATAAATTTCAGGTCTTCTTCTGTTAATGCAGCATGTTTTAGCTTGATATCTTAGATCTTCCTTAATATCTTTGATGATCTTAATCCTTTTAGATACCCATCCAGCAGGGATACCTCTGCACGCAGTGATTGTATTTTTCGTTCGATGCACTTTTTCCAAGGAGGAACATTTGCTGTTCTCTTTTTTTTCTTCTGGCCTTGCACTCTAGATGGCAGGGGCGGCTCAATGCAGTCTGCTGCCTGAGGCAAAGAATGAAATGGCGCCCCCCCATCACCTTAGGGGGGGGGGGGCTTTTTCAGAAATCCAATCAGAGACTGAACCAAATCAAAAAGCCGATTAGATTATATGGAGGAAATGCAAGATGTTTGCACACAGGGCCGTATCGAACTGCAATCGCGCCTTATGTGACTTGCAACTCGGGCGCATGCCCCCTCTCCCCCCATACCTCCATCCAGCGCTGACTGCTCTTTCCCTGCTGCTGTCGCCCTCTGTTTTTTTCACGGCGGCGCCAGCAGCAGGGTAAAAGCAGGCAGCACTGAACGGAGGTATGGGGAGGAGGAGGGGGGCGTGCACCCAATCTGAAAGGCGCCGGCACTTTAAGCAGATCTGTCCCTCCCTGCTCTGACATCGTGTCGGAGGAGGGAGGGACCAGACCTGCTTAAAGTGCTGCGAAAAGGCTTTGGGTGCATTTTAACTGCCTGCTATTGTCCTGCCAGCGGCAGCAGGGCAACAGCAGAGAGCCGAAATGCGCCCCCCAAGCCTTTGCGCCCTGTGCGGCTGTAATGCTTGCACAGGGCTAGATACGGTCCTCTTTGCACACCAAGGAACTAAAAGACAGCAAGAATCAATAGCACAGTTTATAAAACTAAATTATAACCCATTTTTATTTTGTTATAAACTGCGTTATGGTTCTCCCTTTTTCTTTTTCAACATATATTTTGCATCCACAGTAAGTGCAGAGCAGAACCAGGACATTCACCCACAGAACTCAATATTAAAAAAAAAATCGTATTCTGATCATCTCACTAACAACAACAACAACAACAACCACTATTCTCCAGTACCAGGCATATTATGAACTAATAAAAAACCTTACAACAAAAAGTAAACCTACCATACCATACCATATTAGCACAAACTTCCCAAAGTCACATAAGGAGCCCATCCAAAAAAAGCATCACTGTAAATACTACAGTGGGCCCTGGAACATCCATACACCTATTTGAAAAGCTGAACAAGTCAAATTACTACAGTATAGTATAGATCTTTATATACAAACTGCATGTTAACAGAACACCTGACCTCAGTCACACACGCACAACATCGACCTTCACCATGTACAGAATAAGTAACCACAAATAACCAAAAATAAAAATATGTAGACAAAATTTAAACTGAAGCCCCAAGAAGCCAGAGTCCACATGCAGTGCAACATCAGATAAATAAGAGATGCAGTTCCCCTATACTGTGTAAAATATAAAAATAGCACAAAGTCCAATCACCAAAATTAAATAAAATTATTTTTTCTACCTTTGTTGTCTGACCATTTTATTCTCTGATCATGCTGGTCCCAATCTGAGGCTTCTGCTTTCCTGTCTTCTCTTAGCTCTCTTTCTGTGGTCTATGGTCCATGGTCCCTCTGCCATTTCTTATCTCTTCTTTTGTTTTCTTCACTTCCTTCCATCAGCCCATTTCCAGTTTCAGTAACCCTCCCCAGTATCAGACCCTTTTCCAGTCCTCCCCTCCCAGTACTTTCCAATGTCAACCACCTTGCATTCCCATGACTGCCACTTGTGTCCATTCCCTTCCTGTCCCCCTCCTTTCCCACTGTCCAGCCCCTTCTAGTCCAAATACCATCCCAGGTATCAGCTCAGGTTCACTCTCAGTGCCACCCCCCAGTCGGCTCCCTTCCAGCCACCCTACCCTCTGTCCATCTCTCTTCCAGTACCATTCACATGTCAGCTCCCTTCCAGCCTCCTCCCTATTACCCAGCTACCTACCACTCCCATCCCCAAATGTCAGCTCCCTTCCAGTCCCTCTTTGGTACATTCCAGGTGTCAGCTCCTTTCCAGCCCCCTCCTTCCCTTCCTGCCCCATCTTTCCCCTGGCAGACCCTCTCAGTATCCGCTCCCTTCCAGTCCTATTCTACCATCCCCCCCCCCCCCGCATCAGCTCATTTGTAGCCCTAGCCCCTAGTTTTCTTCCAGGGCCAGCAGCACTCTCCTCCCCTCCCCTATTAGCCCATTTCCTGTCCCAGCCCATTTCTAGTCCTATCCCCTTTATCAGCCCACCCCAATCCTAGCCCCCCAATTAGCCCATTACCAGTCGTAACCCTCCAATAAGTCCATTTTCAGTCCTAGCATCCCAATCAACCCATTTCCTGTCCTAGTCTCCCCCCATAGCCCATTACCAGTCCTAACCCCCCCATCAGCCCATTTCCAGTTCTAAACCCCCATCAGTCCATTTCCAGTCCTAGCCCTCCCCTGACAGCCCATTACTAGTCCTAGCCCCCTACGATCAGTCCATTTCCATTCCTAAGCCCCCATCAGCCCATTTCCAGTTCTAACCCCCCCCCCGATAGCCCATTATCAGTCCTAACCCCCTCCTGATCAGTCCATTTCCAGTTCTAAACCCCCATCAGTCGATTTCCAGTCCTAACCCCCCCATCAGCCCATTTCCAGTTCTAACCCCCCCATAGACCATTACCAGTCCTAGCCCCCTCCCGACTAGCCCATTTCCAGTACTAACCCCCATCAGCCCATTTCCAGTTCTAAACCCCCAATCAGTCCAGTTCCAGTCCTAGACCCCTCCCCCTGCCAACCCAGGGAAATGGAAAAAAAACAAAAAACCTCCAGCGTAAGAAGCAGCTGCTGCTGCTCTAGCGGTGGCAGCAGCAGAATGAGGAGCTCCGTGGCCGCCCGCCTGCCCCCCCCTCCGGAGAGCTTGCTGGTTTCCCCGGCTCCGCTTTCCATCAGCACCTCGGGCTCAGCTTTAACAGAGCCGCGGTTAAGGGAAACACTGCCCCTTCACCGCAGCTCTGCAAAGTGGAGCCGGGGAAACCAGCAGGCTCTCCGGGGGGAGGTGCAGGTGGCTGCGGGGCTCCTCATTCTGCCACTGCCACCGCTGGAGCAGCAGCAGCAGCTGCTTCTTGGCACCAGAGTTTTGTTTTTTTCTTTTATTTTGAAGGCTGAGTGAGGCGGTGACGGCGATCTTTTTGGGGGCAATTTTGCCGCCCCCAAAAAGCCCTAAAAGCTGCCACCTAAGGCCACCGCCTCACTTGGCCTCATTATAGAGCCGCCTATGCTAGATGTTAGTATTCTTGCAGTAATAATTTTAGCTGCACAATATTGTAGTCGATTAATTCCAGTGATGTCAATAAATGGTCCCTTTATTCTGGTTATGGCCTTGCTTTGTGTGTCCTGTAGTGCTGTTATGATACGGTGGGTTTGCTATGGGTTCTAAATGGGCAGGGTTTATAGTACTTTCTAATGTGCCTGGCAGTTGACACTGGAATATAGTAATGTAGAAATCTGTTAGTCTCTTTATCCTCGCTGCCCATGCAAATGGTATTAAGACACATTAAGAGGCATGTCTACTAAAAGCTAATGTGCATTCACAAATGTTAATGTGCGTTAAGTGCAGGAACACCCATTTATTTCTATTGGCACAATAGCATGTAATGCACATATTTAGTAAACATGCCCCTAAGTCATTGCCAGGACAAAAAGAGGCGTGTCAATAGCTCCTTTGAAAGCCACCTAAAATTTTATATGGGCAACATACAGTTTTTTTAAATAAAATACATTACATTTATGCAAATGAGGCCCCGCAGTGAATATCCGCACATGGCCCCGCATCACCCTTGGGCCACCCCGGTGCAACTCTACAATTCTAGCCACCTTACTGGGCAGACTAGATGGACCATGCTGGTCTTTATCTCCGTCACTTACTATGTTATTAAGAACCTTATTTGATGACTTAACTCCTAGCAACAGACCACGAGTTACCATTAGGAATAAAAGATGCCATTTCGATCCTGGGCAGCTGATAGAGCAGGAATATTGGGGATTGTCCTGTCCCCACACCTAGTAGACACCAGGGACCCCCTCCCCCCAGTAAGAGCCAGAGGGGTACCATCATGGGATGAGGGATTTTTCTGATGCGGCCACGGTATGGGGAGGGGTCAGAGGGAGTTGTTTGTAGCTGCAGGGTCCATGGTCGCTGCATTGTCAATAATGGGAATGCATCTGTGTTATTGACAATTCACATGAGGACGTAAGATATGCCAAAGGTCCATCAAGCTGAGAATCCTTGTTTCCAATAGTGGCCAATCCAGTCACAGATACCTTCTCTGAACCTTTTTTAATTCTGCTATATCTTTTTTTAGATATAGCGACCAGTCACACCATGGAGCGATACAGAAGCATTATAATATCCTTGGTTTTATTCTCCATTCCCTTCCTTATGATTACTAGCATTCTGTTTGCTTTCTTGGTCGCCACTGCACATTGAGCAGAGGATTTCAATGTATTATCCACAATAATGCCTAGATCCTTTTCCTGGGTTGATGATTCCTAATATGAAACCTTTTATCATGTAACTGTAGTTTAGATTGTTCTTCCCTAAGGGCATAACTTTATACTTGTCCACATTAAATTTTATCTGCCATTCTCTTAATTTCTCAAAGTTCTCTTGCAATTTTTAAGAATCCTGTTGTGATTTAACAACTTTGAATAATTTTGTGTTATCACTATACTCATCATTCCCATTTCCAGGTCATTTATAAATATGTTAAAAAGCAGAGGACCCAGCACAGATCCCCGAAGTACTCCGTTATTTGCCTTTCTACATTGATAAAATTAGTCATCTAACCCAACTCTCTCTTTTCTATCTTTTAACCAGGTCCCAGTCCACATTACATTGCCTCCTATCCTATGACTTTTTAATTTCCTCATGAGTCTCTCAAGAAGGACCTTACAAAAAGCTTTCTGTAAGCACAGATACACTATATCAGCCAGCCAGGGCTAGTGCTTCTATTGGGCATGCTATGTGATCACCTAAGGCACTGATGTTTCAGGGGCACCCCATTGCTGCCCTCGCAACAGGACCTGCAATGGTGGTAATGACATTCAAACCGTGACGCAGGGCTTCCCTGAACTTTCTGATACTGCATTCAGTTTCTGACCCCTATGACCTGCCACAATGAGCGCAGGGGTGGCAGGATTGGGGGCTCACACTAGGGTTCCACAAATCCTTGCACTGGCCAGCCCTGCAACCTGCTCACCCTGATCTACCTGTTTATCCATACCTTCAACAAATGTAGCAGATTTGTTGGATAAGACTTTCCTTTGCTAAATCCATGTTGACTTTGTCCCATTAAACCATGACTGTCTATATATTCAGTAATTTTGTTCTTTATAGTGGTTTCTACCATTATGCTTGGCACTGATGTCAGGATTACCGGTCTGTAGTTTTCTGTATATGTCCTGGATCCCTTTTAAAAAACTGATTTAATACTGGTCGCTTTCCAATCTTCAGTTGCTATAGATGATTTTAATTATTAGTTTACACATTAATAGTAGGTCTTCAGTTTCATTTTAGAGTTCTTTCAGCACGCTAGGATGCATACCATCCAGTTTAGGTGATTTGCTACTCTTTAGTTTAGTAAATTGTTACATTACATCTTCCGGGTATATCAATATTTGTATGAATTTCTTTGATACATCACCTTAAAATTGCATTTCTAACATGGGTAACTTCCCTACATCATCTTCAGTAAAGACCAAAGCAAAGAATTCATTCAGTTTCTGTGCTATGGCCTTTTCCTCCCTTAGTGCCCCTTTTACCCCTCTATCATCTACTGGTCCAGCTGACTCTCACAGGGTTTTTTTTTACTACAAATGTACTTGAAAAAGCAAATAATCTCCAGGAACAAGCAGGAATCTAGTCATCACATATGGGTATCGTTGGTACCGACGGAGCCTGCGCGGGAACGCTCCCCAGCGTCCAATCAGAAAGCTTTTGGAAGCATCCCACAGCGCCTGCGTGCTGCCTTCCCGCCTTTCCCAACTGCCTCTCTCCAGTTCTTCTTTTTCCGCGGAGCCAGCAGGTCATGTTCCTGTCACCGCAGAAGAA
This sequence comes from Ichthyophis bannanicus, assembly GCA_033557465.1. Taxonomy (NCBI): domain Eukaryota; kingdom Metazoa; phylum Chordata; class Amphibia; order Gymnophiona; family Ichthyophiidae; genus Ichthyophis; species Ichthyophis bannanicus. The sequence goes on from CM066032.1 coordinate 651,119,164, forward strand.
TTTCTTTATTTCTTTATTTCTTTTTGTGGTTGCGTCTGCCTTCCCCGACGCTCTACCAGTACTGCCGGTATTTCTTTTCTTTTTAAAAAAAAATTATTTTTCCATTCTTTTACTTTCTTCAGGTGCACCTGTCTTTTTGGGCCTTAAGGCCCAGAAATTTCCTTAATATGGAAAAACCTGCTTCAGGTTTTAAAAAGTGCACAAAATGTGGCGGTACCATTTCCGTCACCGACACCCATGAATGGTGTTTAAAATGTTTAGGTCCTGACCACTCCATTACAGATTGTGTGTCCTGTGCTATGATGTCTAAAAGGGGTCGACAGAACCGAGCTGCTAAGCTCAGTGCCCTGTTTCCCTCTGATGCGGCTTCAGTGGCATCGACGTCTTCCAGGGCTTCTTCTTCTTCCCGTGGATCTCAGGTAAATAAACATAAGTCTAGCCGGTCCTCAAAGGGTAGATCTCCTTCTAAGCATCGAGATGCCTCTGGCGTTGCCCTCGAGGATTCTGCACCGGCAAAATTACCCCGGCGGGAGGCTTCGGCTTCCAAAGCACCATCATCGGGGTTCCAGGATGTTCTCGATGGCTCGGCCTTGACAGATCTCCTGGTGCCATGCTCTGGGGTACCGGCAGTTTCCACCGGAACTGATTTCCAGGCATTGGCAGCGTCTATGGACCAGAGAATTCTATCCATAGAACGCAGTCTAGCGGCTTTCCTTGTGGCATCGATGCCCTTGGTACCGCGACAGACAACTCCACTGGTACCGGTATCGGTATCGCAACCGGTACCGATAGCATCGACATCGGCATCGATGCCTGCTATGCCGGTACCCTGTCCTTCGATGACCGCCGGTACCGATTCCCTGGTACCGGTTATTCCCGATACCAATTTTGCTCGGTACGGGTATTGGGCTCTGCAAGAGCATCCAGACAGGCGATACTTCGATTCCTCAGAGGAATCTGAGGATTCTGAAAGTTCTGTCGATGCAGCAATGATGCTTCCACAGGAGTCCTCCTCCCCTAAAAGCAGGATGTCTCCTCCAGAGGACATGTCTTTCCAAGACTTCATCCGAGAGGTGGCTCGGGGCCTGTCCATCACTGTGACCCCTGAAACAGAGCCAAGGGCCAAGGAGTTGGATATTTTACAATATCCCAAAACTCCTAAGGAGGCAGCTACCCTACCCATTCATGAGATTCTATATGATCTCATGCTGAGGATGTGGGAAACACCACTTACCACCTCTCCTCATTCTCGTAGGTTAGATACTATGTATCGTGTCCCTCCTTGTCCTGGTTTCCATAAAACACAGCTTCCCCACCACTCCATTGTGGTGGAATCTGCTATGAGAAGGATTAGAAGTGCAAAAAGACATGCCTCTAATCCTCCAGGACGTGAATTCAGAACTCTGGATGCTTTTGGATTTAGAGTCTTTCAAGCTTCCATGCTTGCTGCAAGAATCAATTCCTATAGCCTCTACATGGGAATGTTCCTAAAGGAAGTTACTGATCGTCTACAGACTTTAAGTCCTTTCATCTCTGAGGATAAAAGGCAGGAGTTTCTCACTTGGCCCAAACATGCCCAAGATGTCTCTAAATTCTCCAACCATGCAGCCTTCGACTGCTTTGAATGTATAAGCAGGGCCTCGGCTATTGCCATAGGTGCACATAGAATTGCTTGGCTTCAAGCATCTGATTTAGAGCTCTGGGTACAAGATAAATTGGGAAATATCCCTTGTACTGGTGAGAACCTGTTTGGTAAAGATTGGCAAGAAAAAGCCAATGAGATGGATGCTGAAAATTCCACTTTGGATAGACTATCCAAGTCTACTGCTGATCCTGTTAGGAAAAAGTTGTTCAAGAAATCTCCTTTTCTAAGAAGAAGAGATTTTATCCTGCTTATGGTCAGCGGGCATCTTCTGCAGATCAGTTTTCAACCAAACGTCAGCAATCACCCAAACAGAAGAAAGCAAAGGCTGCTAGGCCTCAACCGGCTCAGCAGCCTCAGCCTCCTCAGGGCCTTTGACTTTCAGCTAGAGAACTTAGCCTTTCTGGCTCTGGAAGATCCAGAACCGTCCACCATTCCAGGAAGGTTATGCCATTTTGCTCCCAGATGGGGGCAAATAACAGCAGAGCGTTGGACACTCTCCATCATAAGAGAGGGGTACAAACTTCATTTTTCAAGCATGCCCCCTCCCACAATAGTGAAGCAGTTCAATTCTCCGACCTCTCTTATCGACCTGTTAGGTCAGGAGGTTACCATCCTTCTTGCCCAAGGGGCAATAGAAGAAGTGCCTCTTCATCAACAGGGCACAGGGTTCTATTCCCCTTATTTTCTTATCCCAAAGAAAACAGGGGGATACAGACCTATCTTAGATCTCAGAGAATTGAACAAATTCCTAGTCAAGGAGAAATTCAAAATGATTTCTCTCGGAGCTCTGCTTCCATACCTTCAGAGTCAGGATTGGCTTTGTTCTGTAGATTTCAAGGATGCGTACACCCATGTTCTCATCCATCCAACCCACAGAAGGTTCCTTCGGTTCCTGTTTCAAGGAAAGCACTACCAATACAGGGTGCTTCCTTTTGGTCTGGCCTCTGCACCAAGGTTGTTCATGAAATGCATGGCTGTGGTAGCAGCATTTCTACGCACTCTGGGAATATTTGTCTTCCCTTACTTGGACGACTGGCTCATTTGAGCTCCAACACAGTCAGAGGCCAGGACTTCTCTATCCTGCACAATGCGTATCCTTCAGTATTTAGGGCTGATCATAAACATCCCAAAATCCAGTCTAACTCCTACTCAATCTCTAGAGTTCATAGGAGCCCTGCTGGATACCACAAAGGCAAGGGCCTACCTTCCCCAAGCCCGTTGCCTTCGCTTGGTGCAGTTAGCTTCTCAAGCAGCCCTAAAGCCCTTTTTAACTGCTCGAGAAATGTTGCAGTTGCTAGGCCACATGGCATCCACCATGCATGTGGTACCATATGCTCGCCTTCACAAGAGGGCAGCTCAGTGGACGTTATCCACCCAATGGACCCAGGCATCAGGTTGCCTGTCAGATAAAATAGCAAACACAAGTCGTCTCATTTTGTCTCTCCAATTGTGGAAGTCCACTCAAAACCTGTTGCTGGGGTCCCACTTTCAGCAACCTCTGCCACAAGCAACTCTTACAACAGATGCTTCTCCAATGGGTTGGGGAGCTCATCTGCAAGACCTCTCCACCCAGGGCTCTTGGACTCCACAAGAGAGTTGTCTACATATCAATCTCTTGGAGCTCAGAGCAATCTTCCTTGCTCTGCGAGTGTTCCACACCCTGCTCAGCTACAAAACAGTCCTTATTCATACGGACAATCAAGTAGCCATGTTCTATGTGAACAAGCAGGGGGGAACAGGCTCTCTGTCACTTTGCAACGAAGCTCTGTGACTGTGGGCCCTCGCCAGAGAGCATCATATCCATCTTCTGGCAGTGTATCTGCCAGGCTTTCAAAACTCTTGGGCAGACAGACTCAGTCGAGTTCTCCTTCCACACGAGTGGTCTCTCCATGCAGACCAGGTGGCCAAGATTTTTCAACTTTGGGGAACCCCAGACATAGACCTCTTTGCAAGTCCGTGGAATGCCAGAGTTCCCCGGTTCTGTTCCAGAACTCCGGCTCAGGGAGCTCAGGCCAAGGATGCTTTCCTCCTTCACTGGGGTCAAGACTTCCTGTATGCCTTTCCACCCATTCCCCTAATTCCCAAAACCCTCTTCATGCTTCAGAGAGACAGAGGCCACATGATTCTCATAGCACCAAATTGGCCACGGCAAGTGTGGTACCCTCTGCTTCTACATCTCTCTCAAGCTCCCTCCCTGGAGTTAGGGTCTGCTCCAGATCTCCTATCTCAGGAGAACAGGATGTTATGGCATCCCAATCCCCAGTCCCTGCATCTCAGGGCTTGGTTGCTGAAGGCCTAGGTCTCCAAGACCTTCATCTTTCTCAGCAAGTGAAAGATGTTCTTTATGCTTCTAGGAAACCTTCCACTAGACGTTCTTATGCTTTCAAGTGGAAAAGGTTCACTGTTTGGTGTTTAGAAAAGGGTCTTAACCCCCATGCTATACCTCTAGAATCTTTGCTGGAGTATCTCCTCCATTTGTCTAATGCAGGCCTTAAGACAAATTCAGTAAGAGTCCATTTGAGTGCTATTGAAGCTTCTCTTAAACCTCTAAATGGACAACCTATTTCCTCTCATCCTCTTATAGCAAGATTCATGAGAGGCCTCCTTCTAACTAAGCCTCCCATTAGACCACCTCCGGTGGCATGGTACTTGAATCTGGTTCTTGGGCAGCTCATGAAGCCACCTTTCGAACCCTTAGCTACCACCTCCTTGAAATACCTTTCTTGGAAGGTTATCTTTCTCATTGCAATCACATCAGCACGCCGCATTAGGGAATTGCAAGCACTAGTAGCTAATCCACCTTATACAAGGTTTCATCATGACAAGGTAGTACTTAGGACTCATCCACACTTTATGCCTAAGGTGGTCTCGCCTTTTCACCTCAACCAAGAGGTCTACCTACCTTTCTTTTTTCCAGGACCTCATGCATCAAGTGCAGAGAGGAATCTTCATACCCTGGACTGTAAAAGAGCTCTGGCTTTTTATTTACAGAGAACACAGCAACATAGAAAGTCTTCTCAGCTTTTTGTTGCTTTTGACCCTTCTCATTTCGGACTGCCAGTCTCCAAGAGAACACTATTCAACTGGATTGCTCAGTGTATTTCTTTCACCTATCAGAATAAGCACCTTTCTCTGGAGGGCCATGTTACAGCTCACAATGTGAGAGCCATTGCAGCCTCAATGGCTCATCTGAACTCTGTGTCTATTGACGACATCTGTCGAGCAGCCACCTGGGCCTCTGTTCATACCTTCACAGCCCATTACTGCTTGGACAAGGACTCCCGCCGGGATGCCTTGTTTGGTCAGGCTGTTCTCAAACACCTGTTCCATACTTAATCAACTCCTACCCACCATCCCTGATAGGATGCCAGAGATCCATGGGGGGAAGTGGAGCCCTTCTCAGGGACACACAACTTCTGGGGTTTCTCCCTGATGCCCAAAGCTAGGGAGTCCCCATATGTGATGACTAGATTCCTGCTTGTTCCTGGAGATAGCATAGTTACTCACCTGTAACAGGTGATCTCCGGGAACAGCAGGAATTTAGTCCTCACAACCCACCCACCTCCCCTAGGAGTTGTATCTTTCTCTTTCCTTTCCCTCTCTCTCTCTTTGTCTGAGCTTTAAAACTCAACTGGAGAGAAGCTGTTGGGAAAGGCGGGAAGGCAGCACGCAGGCGCTGTGGGATGCTCCCAAAAGCTTTCTTTTTTTTAAAATTATTTATTTATGAATTTTCAACATGATAAATCAAGTATAAACTTGTACAGAATAATAATACTTGCAACCAGAAAACAAGTGCAACAAATATTATAATACAGAAATAAAACAGCAAGAATTATTTTAGCCCCCTATAGTGGAGGGGTAAGACCTTGTAAAGGAGAAAAACTCCAAGAGGAAGAAAAAAAAAGGTTAGTAAATTAAGAGGAGACGGCGCCCTTAGAAGAAATTTAACTAACGATGGAGTCATGTCACAGGTGTAGAGCTAATTGATAAATGAGAGTTTAGGAAAACAATAAGATCTTCAGGGGAAAAGAAGACATACTTCTGAGATTTATAGGTAATTAAACATTTACATGGAAATCTTAGCATAAAGTGTGCACCAAGTCGAGTTACTCCTGGTTTCAATAAAAGGAAAGCCCTTCTACGCTTCTGCGTCTCCCGTGCAACATCTGGGAAAAGGAGAATCTTCTTCCCATAGAACAATTTGCCCCGCTTCTTATAAAACAATTTTAAGAGCCACTCCCTATCTGAGGAACAGAGTTGATACAGCTATGTCCTCCTCTCTAGGTGTACTAATCAAATCTGAAACATTGAGAGAGTCTATCTCTAATTGACCCACAGAAACTTTCCCACCTCTTTTCCCCAAAGGGAGATAGTAAACTTTTGAGACTGGGGGCAACAACTCCGGCGAAACTGCCAGAACCTCCTGTAAATAACTCTTAAACATATCCAAAGGTGCCTTCCCAGTTATTACTGGGAAATTCAAAAGGCGAACATTACATGCTCGAACAGCATTCTCCAATGTTTCAGTTTTAACCCGCAGATTCATATTGTCTTTGACTAAAGATTCAGTTAAATCCACAACTTTAGTTAATTGCTGATCCATGATTAATTGCTTGCTGGTAACTTCTGCAATGGAAGCACGTAGTAACGGAGACTCCACTTCAAGTGTGGTAACCCGATCCGAAAGAGAAGAAAATTGAAGACCCACCATTTGGCTGAGATGCGAAATAGCGTCCCAAATGCTGTCCAGAGTCACTGAGGCTGGACGAGTCAGAGCAAAAGAGAAACCGGGAGGACCAAAGGAAACTTGATCTGCTTCCCCCGAAGATAAGGTAATAGCTTCAATTACCTGGACAGAGTCCCCGGTCCCAGACTGAGATGATACAACAGGCTGCAAACCTCCATCACGGTCCTTACTATGCTCCGGAAGTGGGTCCCGCATATGCGACGCAGCGGCTAGCATTCCAGAAGACCGCCCGTCATCATCCAGCACCCGAGCAGGCAAAGACCCAGGAGGCATCGGGGGACATCGTCCATCAGGGGAGAGCGTGGTATCAAGGGCGGAAGACGCCGAGTCCGAATCCAACGGCGCTGCCAAGCCAGCTCGAATCCCCTCAATCTTCTCCTTAGGCAACTGAACAAAACGATCCATGGGTCCCTCACCGGTAGGTAGAAGCTCCGCGGGAAGAGCTTTCGCCTTGGGTTTCCCCTTTCTCTTAGGCATGTCAGTCGGCTAAATGCACGCCGCCGCCATCTTAGAAAAGCCACTCCCCCCAAAGCTTTCTAATTGGATGCTGGGGAGCGTTCCCGCGCAAGCTCCGTCGGTACCGACGATACCCATATGTGAGAACTAAATTCCTGCTGTTCCCGGAGATCACCTGTTACAGGTGAGTAACTATGCTTTCTCTTTATCTGCCATATTAATGCCTTACATCTAACTTGCCAATGCTTATGATATTTCCTTTTTTATTCATTTAGCTCCTTTCTCCATTTTCTGAAAGATGTTTTTTGGCCAGAACAGCTTCTCTAATCTCACCTTTAAACCATGCAGGCAGTCGTTTGGCCTTCATTCCACCTTTCTTGAAGCGTGGAATACATCTGGGCTGGGCTTCCAAAATAGTATTTTTAAACACCCAGGCCTGATGTAAAGTCCTACTCTTTGCAATTGCTCTTTTTATTTTTTTGTCAGTTTATACGTCAGCAGGAGAAGTCTGAACTGGATACGAAAACGAATAGGGAGCCGGTGAAGCGACTTGAGAAGATGGGTCATATGAGTAATATAGTCTTCCTTTAAAAGTTAAATGCTAGTGCAATGAATTTCCTTGCTGTCCTACCTTCTTTTATTGAATCAGATGTGATCATGTTATGATCACTATTGTAAGGTGACCCCAACCCCTATGCCTCTCACACTAAGGATTAGGTCGAAAATATCTTTCCGTCGTGTTGGCTCTGGATCAGCTGCTTCATGAATCAGTCATTTATTTCATCGAGAAATATTATTTCCCTGGCATGTACTGATGTGACTTTGATCCAGTCGATACTGGGAAAATTGAAATCACCCATTGTTATTGTGTTGCATATTTTATTATCTTCACTAATTTCTGTTAGCATTTTGTCATCCGTCTGTTCATTCTGGTCAGGCAGACAGTAGTACACCCCCATTACCATTCCTTTCCCCTTTTTACATGGAATATCTATCCATAGAGATTCTACAGTGTATTTTGTTTCCTGCAAAACTTTAATCCTGTTTGACTGGATGTCCTCCTTGACACATATTGCCACCCCTCCACCAAATTGATCTACCCTATCATTGTGATATAATTAGTTCCCAGGTATCACCTTGTCCCATTCGTTATCCTCCTCCTTCCAGATCTGAGATGCCAGTTTTAGCTAACCTTTCATTTAGTGGTATACATTCTAACTCTCCCATCTTTTTTTTTTTAACTTCTAGCATTTGCATACAGGCATTTCAAAGTTTGTTTTTTGTTCATATTAACATCTGACAAGAGTAATTTGGAATCTTTCAACTCTGCTCTTTACTTAAAGGTACCTGAGTTACTTTTACCTTTTCTGGAACCTCTCTATCAGGATGCCCTAATTTCCCTATTTTCTAGTATCCTTCAAAGATACATCATTCAGAACCATGCTGTCTTGGGTGACCGTCAGCTTTCTACCGTTATCAAGTTTAAATCTTCTCAGTCTCCTTTAAAAAGGTTAATGCCAGCAGCTTGGTTCCATCCTAGATAAGGTGCTGTAAATGTATGTCTTCTGCAGTCATTGCATGGGCAGATGCTGGCCATGGCCCCAAGAGTTACCACATAGGCATTGCAGTTACTGTATCTTAATTTTTGCAATAAATGCATGGTAACTGCAAACTTTTATTGCACTTTAGTAAAAAAGCCATTTTGTTCCATACCTTATGAAATTTCTGAACTATATATTTTGTCTATCAATGAATTTCTTAAACAAAACATTCTCAGAAATCATCTTACATCAGTTTCAGAACATTCTCAGAAATCATCTTACAGGTCCAATCTAATTATTGTCTAACTACTTAAAATTATTCTTTGTGTTCAACTGAATCTCTTTGGCCATCTCTTCTGCAAGCTGAAGAACCCTAACCTGTTTAGCTTTCCTTGATAGGGGAAGATGTTCATCATCTTTATCATATTGGTTGCCCTTCTCTGTACTTTTTCTAGTCCTTCTGTATCTTTTTTGAGATGTGGTAATCAGAATTACACACAATACTCGAGGTGCAATTGCACCATAGAATGATAGAGGCATTATGATATTCCCTCTACAACAGGGTTCTTCAACTCCAGTCCTGGAGGGTGTCCCTAATGAATATGCATGAAATATATTTGCATGCACTGCCCCCATTGTATTCAAATTTATCTCATGCATATTTATTAGGGACAGCCTGAAAACCTGAATGGTTTGGTGCCTTCCAGGACTGGAGTTGGAGGTCCCTGCTATACAATTTATTTTTATTTAATTTAATAACAGCACTTATATGCTGCTTTTACAATCTACAGACATACAAAGTGGAGTACAAAACTAAAGTATAGACAATTCACATTAAGTATGATTAAAATATTTATCCCATAACCACGTTTTAAAAACTTTTCAAGATTGCACATAATCCTCAACATCCCTAATTATAACAGATAAGTCATGCCACAGTTTTGGAACCGCACCTGATAATCACCTTTCTCCGATCCTCTTTTGTCAAAAGGCAGAAGCAGAAGGCATTATCAAAGTTAAATGAGTTGATGAACAACCAGTCTATTAGACAAATAGATAGGGCCACTCTGATGAATAGCTTTAAAAAGCCAGGCACAATACCTTAAACAAAACATGAGCTTCTATTGGCAACCAGTGAAGCTTTAACAGCGAGGGAGTAACCTTATCCTTACTATGTGGGATCATCTTCGTGGCAATATTTTGATAACAACGCTTTTGGCATTCCTAAGAATACTGAATTACAATAGTCTGAATGACTCAAAATTGTCAATTGGACCACCATTCAGAAATCCTGTGACCTCAACACTGACTGCATTTGCCTCCAACTCCAACTTATGCCAGGCTCTGTTTTGAATATATTATACATATGAATCGAGTCAAATTAGAATCAGTGATCAACCCCAAGGGATATACTGTGTTCAGACTTCCTAATACACCCTCTTACTCCAAATCTAACACCTCTTACATCCCAACTACTCCATTGTACATGTTACTTGTAAATTACATATAACTTGTTATGCTAGTTTGTTTCAAATGAATCGCATGTTTTTTTCTTCTCGAGGTCTCTGTAAACATTATACGGTTGAGTTATTTGTAAACCCCTATGACTTGTGCATATGGTAATATAAAAATAGTTATTAAATAAATAAATAAATAAATATTTCAACTTTCTGTCCCAAAAGCTGGACAAATTTGGTATCATTTGGAATCACTACCTTCCCTACCCATAAAACCTGTTTTTCCCAGGTTCAAACTTAACTTATTTCCGTATAGCCAGTCCCGCAAAGCACAAAGTCTGGAACTTAATTGATCCACCAAAAAACTGGACATTGTCTGCATAAATATACTGGGAAAACCCCAGTTTATCCTAATGTGTTGAGCTAAAGGACTAAAATAGATATTAAAGGAGATAAAGACAGCCCTTGAAGTTCCCCTATTGTTCAAAAACATATTTTAGACACTTTGGGCCCGATTCTGTCCTGGACGTAGATACCCTCTATACGTCCAGTCTGAACCGGACGTACAGAGGGGATCGTAATTCTGATCCCACGGGGCACGTCTAAGCCCGCAGGAACAGAATCATGAACAGTCCTGCACGTGCACTCTGGGACCACGATTCAGTCCGGCCTGCATGTGCAGGACTGTTGCCGGCTAACTCAGTCAAGGCACTTCAATGGAGCCGTGGCGCCTGTGCTCTTCCCCTGTCTAACAGGGACCCACCTATAACAGTGTATGTCAATACCCAGTGTTACACTGCTGATGCCATGTCTGCCAACTAGCAGGGTGGGCATGTGTGTGTGTGTCTAGACCTGCATGGGGTTGTTACTAGGGTCCTGCTGACCCAGCCAGTACCACTAGAAGGAGGCCTGGACTGCCTCATGTCCCAACCACCTATATCTAACATTTACCCACAGCAAGCACAGTCAAACTGCACCTGCTGCCCATCACTGGGTTTACCAGCCATAGCACATACTAACTGCAGACAGTCCGCTGGTCAGTACACAATGCATGTGCACAGAGCAACCATGGGCCCCCAGGACAGGAAGTACACCCACATCACTAAATCTAGACTCCATATAGCACTATGTGGATACATAGGCGTGCCATGGTCACTGTTCAGTCAGAGTGAGAGAGCCCTCCCAGCATGAAATGCTGTGGCCACCCGATCCATGCACGTGGCAGTCAGGCACTATGATGTCCCAGCCATTGCCCTACCCCCGATGCAGACACATCCTGGCCAATCCTCCCTGTTTCAGGCCATACCCATAATTCTTTGCTCCTCATCATGCACATTTGCAGGCTAACGCTGAAACAGCTTAGGTACTGCGACGCTCAGCAAGGTGTAGAAAGCCACACACATACACACACGCACTCTCACTCTCATATCGACGCACTGTGCAAAAATGGGGCTGTTGGCATTCCTGCCTGCCACTCTGGTCCCCATCTCAGCTCAGGCATTCTTAAGGTATGCTCATTGTGCAGGAGCTAGTAGTGTGCTGTGATGTTAACAGCCTCTCAGTGTGCTGGTGCTGTCAGCCTGACTCTCCATCCAGCTTAGGATAGTGGAGCCTGTCTGTATGGGTGTTTGTATCCTTGTTAGCCATTTTGGTGCTGTACCTGTACTGTGGGATAAAAATTTGGCCACAAAGACATGCACTGCCGCATCCACAGCCGGGACCCAAACCTGTGACCCTCCACTCATATCCGAGCAACCACCGATGCCAAGGACTTCAGAAGAAAGCTCAAAACATATCTCTTCACTGAACACTATGGTGCCATCACCTAATGAACTCTTCCCCCCTCTGCCACTGCCCCTAACAGTCAATCTAGCCCCTAACACAACTCGATGCCTGGTAAATTATGTAAATGAGTATACATACCTCTCTGTAAATAGTCTCCCCCCCCTGTAAATAGCCCCCTCCCCCCCAGTATCCTTTCCATCTCTCCCCCTGCATGCCCCCCTACCCATTAAACTAGTGTTAAGCAATTAATTATTGTAATTTTTGTTGTAATTTTAGTTCTTATGTGAACCGCTTTTATTGAAGGAAAAGGCGGTATACAAAACCTGTTAAATAAAAATAAATAAATAAATATACACACCATCTGTGTGTAATGCACCACAGTGCTGCCACATGGTTACAACAGTCCCTGGGAATGACATGCTTCCCATCAGACAGACCTTGGCACATGTTGCATGGCGCACTGGATCAGGGCATGGCTTTGGTCTGCTGCATGCAGGTGCTGCTGCCCCGTCTGTCAATACCCCCCACACTATGCTGACATGCCCATGTGCTGTCAGTGTTGATGGTGTGCAGTCCCAGGCCAGCCAACTTGCGGTTTTACGGGTATCTAGAGCGCAAGGTCCGGAGGAGGAGGGCAGAGGTATACATAGACGGCCACACATCTCCCCCACAACCATCTGCCTCTCCAGGGATCCCATCACCGCCTGCCAATGGGGAAGAGATGGCTGAGGGGTGTTATGTTAGAGGTCGATAAAATATTGCCTGGAGTGGATTGGGTAAATGTAGATCGATTCTTTACGCCATCAAAATGTAGTAGGACTAGTGGACATGCAATGTGGCTATTGTGTGAGCCATTGAGGACTACTGGGAGTGAATGATTTCTCAGTCAACACTTATTCAAACTCTGGAATTCATTTCCGGAGAATGTCGTAAAGGCTGTTAGTGTAGCTGGGTTTCAGGAATGTTTAGACAGGTTCCTGGGGAGTGATCCATAAACCATTACTAATGGAGGTCCCAGAATATCCCCTGCTTGCCCAATACACACACTGTGGATCCTGTGTCTTTTGGAGAAACTGTTAGATATTTGTGACTTGGATTAGCCACTGTTGGACACAAGAAACTTGGCATGATGGACCTTGATCTGACACAGTCTGGCATATTTTCAATTCCTATGTGCCACCTAGGCAGCTGCCTGGTCCGCCCTGTACACCAGCGGCCCCCACTGCATGACCCACATGCACCCTCCTTTGCCCCATTTTACCATCTACATAGTGCCCTTTCATACTTGGGCATTATGCTGTTGCTGCTAATGGAGCACTATTATCACTCTCTTGGGCTCCCCTGTCTATGCATCACATTGCAGACATTTAAATAGGCTCTCTCTCCTCAAAATACACCCCTTCCATGAGGTTTTGATATGCATTAGGGTTCCTTCCGTTAAGATCCCATCGTTAAGGGAGCAAGCCTTGTTTCCGCCCACTCCCCACCCATTGACCCCCCACTCTTCACCTACTCACCGCCCACAGGGTGCTTTATGATGCTGGTACCGTTAGCACACACTAACAGCACACTTGCTCCTTTAGCGTGGTTTAATAAACATGCCCCTTACTTTCGCAATCCAAACCATGCAACTGCAGTAAAGATGGTGTGAAGGTCCCGGTTGGTGCCAGAACTGGTTATTGGTTTTTGTATATATATGGAATAACAGAGTCTCATGTAAAAACAATAAAAACAATAAATATGTAAATCGTGTAATAAAAAATATATAATATTAAGAGTTAAACAGAATTGAAACTTAAAACATGGCGGGAAGGAGGAAGGTAAAGGACAGTAAAGGTGTTGGCACCCTAAGCCTTATGCTCCTCCTCCCCCCAGATGTCAGAATCTCTTGTTTAGCTTTGAATGCCTTGCTCTTTGCTTTGCCTGCTCCCTCCCCAAGAAGCTGCTGCCTTAGCAGCAGCTTAGTTTGTCTGGTGGTTGGGCTGGCTCTGCTGGTGAGGCACAATGTAAATATTTTCTTTGACCTGAGCTATTGCTTGGTCCAGTACACCTCTTTTAATTGGTGGTGAACATGCTGCGTAAGTTGGATGGCCAAGGTTGACATGGAATCAGCTTGGTGCTTGTTACTAGTTCATCTGACCTCCCTTTACCTTCTGGGCTTCAGATTTGATGATAGCTTCTGTTTCCACAAATTCACACCAATGGCATATTATTTATTTCTTTTTTATACTGCACTCTTCAGAATCAGTGTGGTTTACATATATACTAACATGTACTTTTTATTCCCTTGTCCCTGAAGGGCTCACAATCTAAGTGTACCTGAGGCAATGGAGGGTTAAGTGGCTTGCCCAAGGCCACAAGGAGTGGCCATGGGACTAGAGATCCCAGTCCCTCCAGCCTGAGGTTGCTTGTCCCGATGCGGAAATTGAACCCCTGGCCTTCTGGCCTGAGGTAGCCTGTCCCAACCACTGAGCCACTCCTCCCTTATTGCTGATTTTGAGACATTCTCTTTATTCATGCACTGGTGGTCCACAAGTGTTGGGCAGGGATACAATTATTTATTACTTTGATTACTTTGTCTTAACCACATTTTTCAGTAGGATAGTTTCTTTTTTCTTTTCTTTTTTTTTTCGTATTAATATTTTTATTGATAATTTAAAAAAGAAAAAGTACAACAAAAGATTATACATCATAGAGAAATTTACAGAAAATAACATAGTCCACGTCCAGGGAAGCAGCCGTTAGAAAATATACAGACAGAAAATACACAATATAATTAAAATTAAAAAGAAAAACGGATTGAGAGGGAGAACTGTCCCCAAACTATACTAAACTCATTATACTTTACTTACTGAAACATTGATCAACAATTTACTTCACAGGAACCTGGTTTATAATGAATGATTCTAAAGATGAAGTCTCTAAGAAAACATACTTGGTGCCACCTAAAATAACCACACATTTACAAGGAAATTTTAAGAAAAATTATGCACCAAGTGCTAAGACGCGAGGCTTTAAAGACAAAAAAGCCCTACGCCTGAGCTGCGTTTGCCTAGAGACGTCAGGAAAAATATTTTCCTTGCCCCCACAAAATTCAGCATTCTTATTTGCAAAAAACAAGCGCATGACAGAATTTTTATCAGTCTCAGAGACAAAAGATACCAGCAAAGTAGCACAGAAGGAAATTACGTCACGAGAAGACTCTATATATACTGAGATACATCTAATGAATCTTTTAAAGCCTTAGGGGCAGCTCCTGGGGAAACCCCACCAGAAGGTGTCCCAGTCACAGGAAGATAATAAAGCTTATTTATAGGCGGTCTAGCATTATCTTCATATCCCAGAACTTCAATTAAATATTTATTAAATAATATCTGGGGAGACAGTAAGCGAGTATAAGGAAAATTTAAACATCGAATATTCATAGCCCTTAAAGAATTTTCCAACAATTCTTATTGGGTATGCAAGGTAATACTATCCTTAATAAAAGACAAAGAGGATTTTTGCAAAGTGACACATTGGTTCTCTAATTTCTGGCATTTAGTATCCAAAGCTGCAATTTGAAAATCATGTTGAGCCATTTTAGCTACTGTGCCTCTCGAAAACTCAGAGAATTGAGAAGCTACAGAAGCTAATGACGTAATGGAGGCCTCTATACGAGAAAGAACAGACCAAACATCAGCAAGCGAAACATTTTGAGCGTCCACATTACCAGGAATGCCTTCAGAATGCATTGTAACACAGTCCACCGGTAGCTGAAGAACCCGTGGCAGAGGAACTATCAAGGGTTCAGAGCCACATTCCAATGGGGCGGAAGGAGATAAAACACCCCCATTCCGCGATTGAACCTCAGCCATTGGAGAAGATGTCACTGGATCAATGCAGTCCAATTCAGTAAGCAGGGCAGAGTTTGAAAACCCCAAAGAGGAACCATCTAGAAGGGGGGAAGACTTGGTAGCAGCACTAGAATCCACTCCTCCTACATTCACAGGAACAACATGCTTATCCATAGGACCAACAGTTTTAACAACCTTAGAGGGATTCACAGTACTCACATTGAGATGATGTTTCCTACGTTTTCCCATACCAAGAAAACCACCTCTAGACCGCCTCGAGCGCCAAAGGAGCGCATAAGGAGCAAAACAGGCCCCTTTAAATCGCGCCCCTTCAAAGCGTGACCGCGGTGCGGATCAGATCTTATAGCGCACAGATGACGTCGGGGCAAGGCGCCACGTGGAAGCAAGCCCTACAGGTGCCTGGAGAGACCACACAGCACGCGGAGCACAATCGGGCAGAACACTCCTTCTCACACACTCCCCAGCAGGATGGTTTCTGTGTAACTTGATTGTAAGGTGAAAATTCCAAACCTCTCACCAAATCTCCATTCTGCTACTGTTTTGCCAATCTCAAATCCAGTTGTTAAGGGATAAAACCAGTATTTTGAATAATACAGGTTTTAGAGCAAACAATTCTTTACTGTTTTGTTATTGCCTTATTGTGAGCCTCCATTTAGTAAGGGCTAATTTCAGCCCTTCTGCTTAGCTTCAAGACTCACATGCAGTGTTCCCGTTAAGCTGTGCTGAGTCCTCCACTGGCATTCCTGGCAGTGGGGGGGAGGTGCAAAGCGATTGCAAAAGCAATCACGCTGAGGATCACGCGACATAGGGAGATCCCGAGGGCCTGCTAATGCTGTGTGATCCTAAACACGATTACTTTGCACCTCCCCCCACTGGTATGAATGCCGACAGAGGACTCCGCGCAGCTTAGCAGGAACATTGGTCACATTTATTTACTTATTTGGCTCTTTTTCCATACCGCTAAGTCAGGAAATCAAAGCAGTTTACATAAAACCAATAACTTTAACTTTACATAGAACGAATAACTTAGTATGACATCAAGAACATTGTAATGTCAAATTACAATTTAAGAACTTATTTACAAATGTGATGATAATATTGAGTTATTGTTGTGGGAGTGGAGTATTAGTCCTTAAAGTGGTCTTTGAATGGCTGAATAACTTCTTGCAGAAATCTGAAAGTTCTGTAATGTTTCTTTACTCTGTGGGGAGTGAATTCCAGAGGTCTGGAGCATACACTGGGAAGGCTTTTTTCCATGTTTCCTGATTGCACTTTAACTCAGTTGCTAGGGCTAACATGCTTTGCATACATTTCCTTGTTTCTCTGTTCCTGGTGACTGTGTGTATTGTAGGTCTCAGGCATGCTGCCAATAGATTGTGAATTATTTTGAATATGATTATTATTGCTTTGTATCTTCTCTGGGGCTGGCTCGTCCACTAGGTGGCTGCCTAGGATGGCAGATCTCTATGGGCAGCAGGCTGTGTACTTCGGCAGACATGGCCTGCTGCCTCCCCCCTCACTGACCCGTGCAGCTGCTGATTCCGGTGGCGGGGGGGCTCGGCGGCAGGCCATGTGCTTCGGCACACATGGCCTGCTGCTTCTGACCCCCCCCCCCCGAAGTTATGTTAGAGGGGAGGTCAGAAGTGGAAGGCCATATGTGCCGAAGCACATGGCCTGCCGCAGAGCTGAGCTGTACCACCCCAATCCCACTGCTGGAATCAGCAGCAGTGGGGGTGCGGTAGAGTGGTGCGGGGAGGGGGTAGGAGCGGCACAGCCAGGGCTTCTGCTTAGGGTGGCAGAACCCTTGGGCTGGCCCTGGCTGCACATGTAAATTCGACCACAATACTCCCCTCCTATTTCAGCAGCACTGGCTCCCTGTCCTTTATTATGTTTATTAAAAAATTCCCATATTGACACACAAGGCCCTCCATACATACACCCCAGCTTATTTCTCTTCACTCGTATCCTAACACAGCCCAGCAAGAGCCCTTCGGGGTCTGATCATGGTAATCATCCTAATATTCTTCCCATTTCTTGTGCTAAGCTCGAGAGCACTTGTCATTCCACTTTTTCCTTTATAACACCCATATTGTGGAACCCCTTGCCCCCTACATCTTCGGTCTGAAATAATATATAAGAACTTTAAGATTAGTCTAAAAACCCATTTGTTCAATTTGGCATTTGAAGGGCAGTAGCGGCTCGTCAGTAGGCTGGAGGTGGCCTGTGTCTGTGGAGACTTCTCTGCTTATTTCTTTTTACTATCGCAATTACTATTTTTTTTCTCTTCACACTAAAGATTCAGTAGCGCTTTTTTCCTGTAGAACATTTATTTTGTTTGACTTGCTGTCCTCTTTGACAATCCCTTCACCAGTTCAGTCCACTGTATCATGATATACTTTGTGCCCTAGTATCGCTGTGTCCCATTGGTTATCCTCCTTCCACCAGTTCTCCGAGGTGCCTATTATATCTAACCTTTCATTCAGTGCTATATACTGTATTCTCCCATAGTATTTCTCAGACTTCCAGTATCTGTAAAGAGACATTTCAAGACATGTCTTTTGTTTGAATTTACAAACTTTTTAGCAGGCACCTGGCTACTTAATTTAGGATTTATTGCAACCTCTCTATTGGTATGCCCTAACTTCCCTGTTTTGATTGTATCCTTCAAAGTAACCTACTCCGAACCATGATCTCCTAAGTGGACTGTCTGCTTTCCTGTAGGTACCAGTTTAAAAGCAGCTCTATCTTTTAAAAGTTTGCACCAACAACTTGGTACCAGCCTAGTTAAGGTGGAGCCCATCTTTTCAGAATGGGTTCCCCCTTCCCAAGAATGTACTTCTTTTAATCATGATAACTGATAATAACTTAAGGAATGTGCCTGGGGTGAGTAAGAAAAAGATTGACTGTTTTGTTTTAGGACTATAAAAGCCTAAGCCAAATTAATTTTAAGCTTGCAAGCCAAGCTATTAATTTTTTTTCTTTTTAATGAAATTAAAACATTGAATTTTCCAAATAAACCTACAAACTCTCTTCTGTCCCAAGATTTAAGTTACCAAATTTCCCAGCAAAGTAATATTCACTTCTCACAGAGGCTTTGTCTGTTTTCAGGTGGTATCACGACTGCTGATAGTGCGGCTCTACTTAACGTTACCTCAAGAGTTGGTGTTAAGTGCAGCCATACACCGGCTCTCAGACAGCATGTCTGCTGCCCCAAGTAATTACAAAAAATCACTATGAAGTTCCCCCTGATACAATCCAATACCCTTCCCAAACATCTCCCCCCTTCAAATCTATTCCTCCCCCCAGTTAGTCCCCCCTGCCTCAGATAGAAATTGCCCCCACAATCAAGCCTCCCCGAAATTTACTTCTTCAAACAGGACCCCCCAATTTACTCCTTCAAACAGGACCCGCTTCGAAGATCAGATGACGCTAAGGAAGCCCCCCTTAGCAGAAGTCCCTCTAACAACATATCAACCTTCCCCCATCCCCACCCTCCTCCGAGGATTCCCTTAGTCGTCTGTTGGAACAGGATGAGAGCAGTCCCCCTCTGCTCCCACCCCAGAAGCTGCTAAGTTTAAAAATGGGGGCTATGATCCCTAGCAGTGCCTTTGTATTACCACTAGGATCAACGTGCCATATAAGGAACAATTGCACACTAAGGCAAGGAGCTAGTGAAATGCACTTTAGTCAGTTTAGTTGCAGATAGTGTTAATGCTGTGTTTGATTGTGAGTTGTAAAAAAGCAAGAATTCTCCAGGAGCAAGCAGGAAATAAGTCCTCACATATGGGTGACATCGGTGCCAACAGATCCTGCACGGGGCATTTCCCCAGCTTTCAAAGAAAGTCTTTGGGAATGCTACCACGCATGCATGGTCCCCTTCCCGCCCAAGGGTGCCATCTTGCTACATCTCCTTTTTTCCATGGAGCCCAACAGACGCTTGTCCTGTGTCCCTGAAAAAAACTTTAAAAATTCTCAAAACTTGATTTTTCCCGGTTTGTGTACCAGTTCCCTTTTCCCACCTTGAGCCAGCACCGTCCTCGGCTCTCTCTTCTTTTTTCGTCGAGACTTGCCTCGACTGGCGTTCGTGCCCTTTTTTGCCCAGGAGTTGTTGAACCCACCCGGGTGCATCCCACCATTTCTCCTGGTGGCTTTAAAAAATGTGACTGCTGCAGTCAGATTATGTCTGTTACGAACACCCACGACTGCTGCTTGCACTGCCTCGAGCCGGACCACAACAGTACCACTTGCGACCTGTGTCAGGCCATGACTCCGAGAACCAACAGGAAAAGGTCGGAGCTGCAGGAGATGTTCCCATGGTCCGGCTCAGCCTCACCTTCCCCGATGCTGAGCCCCAAGCCGAGCACTTCTTGTGAGGCCCGGGCGTCTTCAGTGTCCCGCAGCAGCGGCTCCTCCGTAAAGACGCCGGACCCTGGAAAGATAAAGTCTTTGAAGCCAGTCGAGGTTCCACTAGAGAAACCCAGTTAGGTTCTGCAGCAGGACTCTGGTGACTCCGAGCAGCGCCCACCCTAAGGTCTCTCGGAAGGAGTCCTCAGCCAGCGGTGACCATGCAAAGCTCCCTGAGGCCATGGTCCTCATCAAGGATGTACTCATCAGAGTGTTGGTGCCGGGCCCGAGAACTTCAGAGCCCGCACCAAAGGCTGCGGAACTTTATGGCATCGAGGCCAAAATGGCGGCCCTGGAGCAGAATATCTCTGCCATCCTGGCCATGCAGCAGGCAATGATGTCAGGTTCATCCGCATCATCTGCCCCAATGACTGGGCCCTCGACTGCGGTGGCATCCCTGAGTGTCGAGCCGGGCCCCGAGTGAGTCCTTGGTACCGATCTGCAGGTATCTGGTCCTCCTTGGTTAGTTTCTGGGAGTCTGACCCGAGACCAGTCGGGGACCTCGCTTCCTTGGAGCAGGCCTCAAGGCGCGGGAGCTCCAAGCCTTGAACTCCTCGACACTCTCCGGCTCCGACTGGGAGACCAACATCGAGGTCTCGCCTGAGACCTCTTGACACCAAGACATCCCCTCGGAGCCACCTCCCCGGAAGCTCCAGCGCCATTCCCCACCTGAGGATATGGCCTTCCACGACTTTGTCCGAAACATGGCCCGGGCCCTCTCAATCCCGACCGAGTCAGAGGAGGACTCGCGCACCGAAGAACTGGAGATCCTCCAGTATGAGTCTCTGCCAAAGGAGGCTCTGTCGGTGCCAGTGCAACCCAGCCTTGAGCGGCTTCTCCTACAGATGTGGGAAACCCTGGCCTCGGTGCCGGTGGTCAGCCGGTGCCTCGACACAATCTACCGCGTCAAGAAGAGCCTGGGCTTCCAAAAGTCCCAAATCCTACACAATTCTATGGTAGTGGAGTACTCGATGCAGAAACTAAAGAGCCAGAAGAATTATTTTTCTGTCACCCCAGGTAGAGAGGCCAGGTCTCTCGACATCCTAGGGCGCAAGTGCTTCCAGGGATCCATGCTGAGCTGCCGGGTAAAGGCATATGAGCTCTACATTGGCATGTATCTAAAGGGCCTCATTCAAGAGCTTGCCGAGTTCTCAGCGGGGCTCGCAGAGGAACCCCTTCACTGGTTCCAGACCCTGGTTGCCGCCATCCGGGACTGCTCCAAGTTCTTGTCCCGGGCTGCCTACAGTGGTTGAGTCTGCAGCCTGGACTGTGGCTGCAGGCATCGGTGCCTGAGGCCAGGCCTGGCTGCAGACCTCAGACCTCGAGCAGTTGGTCCAGGAAAAGCTGCTGAATGTCCCCGGTACCGGGAGAACCTGTTTGGAAAGCCTATGGCTGACAAGGCGGCCAAGATAGCTGAGGTGGTGACCTGGCAGAGGCTCTCAAAGAAGACCTCTGCCCTTCCACGAAAGAAAACATCCGGGGAAAAGGCCACTTTTCTCGAGGAAGAAAGAGCCTTTTCTCCAGGACCAAGCAGGAAGTCAGTCCTCACATATGGGTGTCATCGGCGCCGATGAAGCCCCAGCGGAGCATTTCCCCAGCTTTCCATGAAAGCCTTTGGGAATGCTGGCACGCATGCGCGGTTCCCTTCCCGCCTAAAGGTGCCATCTTACCTCAGTCTCTTTTTTTCCGAGAAGCCCATCGGATGTGTGTCCTGTTCTCCCGGATAAAAGTGATTTTTTTCTTCGGCGATTTTCGCTATTTTTTCTATGGTTTGATGCCGGTTCCCCTCCCGCCGGGTTTGGTACACCGGTATCGAGCCCGTTTTCTTCATTTTTCGTTTTTTGCCCTTCGTGGCTGGCGTTCGCGCCCTTTTTTCATTTTTCACTGGAAGGCCGGTGTTTTGACCTCGCTGGGGCTATTTTTTCCCCGATGGCTTCCAGTGGTTTCAAAAAGTGTGATCGGTGTAAGAAAATTATGTCTCTCACCGACACACGACTGCTGCCTTCGGTGCCTCGGCCCTGACCACGACCCAAAGTCGTGTGGGCCATGTGGGAAGATGTCTTCCAAGGCACTCAAGAGTCGACAGCATCAAAAGGAAAGGTTTTTCTCGGACACTGCCTCCGGCCGGGCCCGGACCTCGTCTGAGGCCTCGACATCTCGGGATTCTGATCCCGAGTGCCGTCGAAGCTCCTCAGACAGGGGGTCCCCCGACCGGGACGTAAGAGGAAGAAGCGGCTCGCGAGGGCGGCGTCGGAGGAGGTCCCTGGTCCCTCGAGGGCCAGGTCTAAGACCCCCGACTGCCATCCTGGGCCCATGGACCAAGAGAAGCCTGCCAAAGTTCCTCGCGTGGAGCCGGAGTCTGCTGAACACGTAAGCCCCGTAGTCCTCGTGGACTCTCTTCCCAGAGAGCCGACGTCGGGCCCGGCGCCACCGGGGCCCGAGTCGGTGGCTGCTGCGTCTCCCGAGCTGAGTCTCAGGATGATAGCCTTGGAATGCAGACTGTCTGCCTTCATGGAGCAGCAGCGGGCACTGATGGCCAGCCTGTCTGGTGCATCTGCCCCAACCACCGGGACGTCGACTTCGAAGTCAACCCCGGAGACCGAGCCGATATTCGAGACCCTCGTGGCTCGAAGTCGTCCTCGGTCGAGGTCTCCCTTGACCTCCCGTTCGGGACTGAGGGTGTCGATGCCGGTGCCCCCGGCGTCGGGGCGGGTGCCTCGGGGCCCCACGGGGTCGGATCCTGACTCCTCCTCGGACGAGTCCGCCTGGGAGACGGAGGACGAGGAGTCTCCCGATACTTTTAAGACTCGGTGCGTCCCGTCGGACTCACCGCAGTCTGATCCCCCGAGTAGATCCCCTCCGGAGGACACTAGGTTCTCGGAGTTCGTCTGGGATATGGCCGCTGCCTTGGCTATCCCTGCCGATCCCGAGGAAGAGCCTCAAGCCGAGGAGCTCGATGCTCTACAGTACGACTCTCCTCCGAAGGAAGCCTTTACTGTCCCGGTTCCTCCGATGCTGGAACGGCACCTCTTCCAAATGTGGGAGGCCCCGGCCTCGGCGCCGGTTCTAAGTAAGCGAGTCGATTCCATTTATCGACTCCGCAAGAGCCCTACTTTCCAGAAAGCACAGCTACCACACCATTCCATGGTTGTGGAATCGGCCATGCATCGTCTGAAGAGCCAGAAGATGCACTCCGCGGTGCCCCCAGGCGGGAGGCCCGCAACCTCGATGGCGTCGTTAGGAAGTGCTTCCAGGGGTCGATGCTTGCTTGCCGTGTCCAGTCTTACCAGCTGTACATGGGCATGTACTTGCGGGACCTGGCCAAAGAACTGGCCAGCTTCTCTGCTGGTCTCTCCGGGGAACCCTTGCAGAGATTTCAGACCTTGTCCTCGGGGATTCGGGAATGCTCGAAGTTCATTTCCCGCGCCGCCTACGATGGCTTCGAGGCTTCGGCCCGAGTAGCGGCTGCCGGCATTACGGTTCGACGCCAGGCGTGGCTGCAGTCATCGGACCTCGAGCCATGGGTTCAGGACAAGTTGGTCGATGTCCCCTGCCGAGGTGAGAACCTTTTTGGCAAACCCATGACCGAGAAGGCCGCTCAGCTCGAGACAGAGCACCTTACCAGGACAAGGCTGTCGAGGAAGACCTCTGCCCCTTCACATAAGAAGAAGGGCTCGGGTAAAAAGTCCTTTTACCCGAGGAAGGGCACTGCCTACAAACAGTACCCTCAGTATCAGGCTGCCCAAGCTGCCCCCCAGGGTCAGCAAGCCAAGGGCCAGGGTAATGGGCCCCGTAGGCAGAGGACCCCCAAGTCTCAGGCCCCTGCTCCAACTCAGCAGGGTGGGGGTTTTTGACTCCTTGAGCGTAGCCTCTACTCCACTGCTCTCCCCACCCTGCACAGGAGGTCGCCTCGCCCTCTTTGCATACCAGTGGCCCCTTATCACCGGGGACAGTTGGGTGCTGGACATAGTCCACAATGGCTATGCCCTCCATTTTCACCAACTGCCTCCACCATATTTTCCAGGGGAGCATCCAAGGCCTCCCCTGCACACAGACCTCCTTCTAAAAGAGCTTCATGGTCTGTTGGTGGACAGGGCGGTGGAGCCTGTGCCTCCCCACTTGCAAGGTCACGGATTCTACTCCAGGTATTTCCTGATACCCAAATGAACCGGTGGCCTTCGACCCATTCTGGACCTCAGAAACCTCAACAAGTTCCTAGAGAAAGAAAAGTTCAAGATGCTTACTCTTGGAACACTTCTGCCCTATCTCCAGCAGGGAGATTGGCTATGCTCTTTAGATCTAAAGGATGCGTACACTCACATCCTCATTCATCCAGACCACAGAAAGTACCTCAGGTTCATTGTGGGAGGGAACCATTATCAGTACAGAGTACTACCTTTTGGCCTATCCTCCGCTCCCAGGGTCTTTACCAAGTGCCTGGCAGTGGTTGCGGCCTACCTAAGAAATCAAGGCATCTTTGTCTTTCCCTATCTGGACGACTGGCTCATCAGGGGTCAGACGTCCCTGGAGGCCAGACAAGCCACCCTCAACACCATTGCTCTGCTTCAAAAGGTGGGCTTTGTCATAAACTTCTCAAAGTCCACTTTGCTCCCATCCCAGAACTTGGAGTTCATAGGGGCAAGGTTGGATTCTCAACTGGCAAAGGCATTCTTGCCAGAAGACAGGGCTCAAAGGCTGATGGACGTGGCAAAGTAGTTTCTGAACACGTCCCTGGTCTCCGCCAGACTTTGCCTCAGGCTTCTGGGTCACATGGCTTCGACAGTACATGTGACTCCCAATGCCGGGCTCCATATGAGGCCTGCACAGTGGTGCCTTCGGACTCAGTGGTCTCAAGTCATAGGCCACTTACGAGACAAGATAAAGGTGTCCAAACCCCTTTTGGCCTCCCTCAGCTGGTGGCTACATCCACCCAATCTACTCAAAGGCATGCCCTTCCAAATGCCAGAATACTCAGTGGTCCTCACCACCGACGCCTCTCTGAAGGGCTGGGGTGCTCATTGTCTGGACAAGTGCACCCAAGGCCTCTGGTCTCCCTGGGAGGCAGCCCAACAGATCAATCTGCTGGAACTTCGAGCTATCCGCTTGGCTCTCAGAGTTTTTTCTCCAGCCCTGGCTCACCGCTCAGTCTTGATTCAAACAGACAACCAGGTGGCCATGTTTTATGTGAACAAGCAGGGCGGCACTGGGTCCCAGATCCTTTGTCGAGAGACTCAGCACCTTTGTTCCTTTGCCCTGAAGCACCACATGCTTCTCAAGGCGGTGTACCTCCCAGGCCAGGAGAACTGCCTGGCCGACCGGTTGAGCAGGATTCTGCAGCCCCACGAGTGGCAGCTGCATCCCTTGGTGGTTCAAAAGATCTTCCTGAAGTGGGGTCTCCCTTGGATAGATCTCTTTGCCAGTCCACTAAACAAGCAGCTACCCAAGTTCTGCTCCAGGCAACCACATCCTTTGAGGATCGCACCAGATGCTTTTCTGATGTCCTGGTCTCAGGGCCTCCTGTATGCGTTTCCTCCCACGCCCTTGGTGGCCCGAACTCTGTTCAAGATTCTTCGGGACAAGGCCTCGGTCCTGCTGGTAGCTCCCAGATGGCCGAGACAGCCTTGGTTTCCTCTTCTGCTTCAACTGGCGGTGGATCCCCCACTGCCTCTGGGGTTGCTACCCGACCTTCTCTCTCAGGAGCAGGGTTCCTTACTACACCCCAATCTCAAGACTCTCAATTTGATGGCCTGGAGGCTGAAAGGGTAGTCTTGGCTCCCTGGGGCCTGCCTCAGGAAGTTGAGGAGGTTGTCCTAGCCTCTAGAAAACAGTCCACTAGGAAAGCCTATGCTCTCAAATGGAAGAGGTTTTCTGTGTGGTGTCAGCTACGTACAGAGGATCCTTTCACCTGTACTGCGCCAGTAGTGCTTCAGTACTTACTGCACTTATCAAATCAGGGACTTAAGTCCAATTCTGTTCGGGTCCACCTCTCAGCTTTAGCAGCTCACCACTCACTGGTGGAGGGACATTCTTTGTCAGGTCACCCCTTGGTGTCCCGCTTTCTCAGGGGCTTGCTTTTGCTCAAGCCCCCCATCCGTCCTCCTGCTCCTGAGTGGGAGCTGAATGTGGTCTTGCAGCAACTGACTCGCCCACCCTTTGAGCCCATGGCTACTTGTCCACTGCGCTTCCTCTCCTGGAAGACACTCTTCCTGATAGCCCTTACCTCGGCTAGGCAAGTGAGTGAGCTTCAGGACCTGGTCTGTGATAGGCCTTACACCAGGATTTATAGGAACAGGGTAGTCCTCAGGACTCATCCCAAGTTCCTCCCTAAGGTTATCTCCTCTTTCCACCTCAATCAGGAGGTGGTTCTTCCAACATTCTTCCCTAGGCCTCATGCAGGCCAGGCTGAAGCAGTCCTGCATACCCTGGACTGTAGGAGGGCCTTATCCTTCTACCTTGACCGTACGCAGGGGCATAGAAGGGCTACTCAGCTCTTCGTATCCTTTGACCCCAATAAGTTGGGGTTAGCTGTGTCCAAGCGTACCTTGTCCATATGGGTGGCTGACTGTATCACCTGGGCTTACAAGGCGGCTGACCTTCCTTTGCAGGGTAGGGTCACGGCCCATCGTGTCAGGGCAATGGCTGCCTCAGTGGCTCATCTCCGCTCTGTGCCCTTGGTAGACATCTGCAGGGCTGCAACTTGGTCTTCAAGCCAGACTTTTGCAGCCCACTACTGTCTGGAAAGGGAGTCCCGTAGGGACAGTGCTTTTGGCCAAGCAGTACTCCGGAATCTCTTTGAGGTTTAGGCAACTCCTGCCCTCCTGCCCTCTGTTGGGCTACCGGTGGAGGTTGTGTCCTTGAAAGGCCTTTCTTTGCTGCTGGGACTAGAGGGAGTTCTCTTGTTCAGCCTGGGTTACTCGGTAGCCCAGAGCTAGGGAGTCACCCATATGTGAGGACTGACTTCCTGCTTGGTCCTGGAGACAGAGTAGTTACTCACCTGTAACAGGTGTTCTCCAGGAGCAGCAGGAACAGTCCTCACAACCCTCCCTCCTCCCCTTGGAGGTGCAGTTGTACATAGTTTGTGTTTTTACATTTTTGTGTGCTCTTCTTAACTATGTCATTTGACTGAGGTAAGATGGCACCTTTAGGCGGGAAGGGAACCGCGCATGCGTGCTAGCATTCCCAAAGGCTTTCATGGAAAGCTGGGGAAATGCTCCGCTGGGGCTTCATCGGCGCCGATGATACCCATATGTGAGGACTGATTCCTGCTGCTCCTGGAGAACACCTGTTACAGGTGAGTAACTACTCTTTCACCAAAGCCACCATTACCAAGCCTTCTCGGGCCAACAGCAGCAGGGTTCCTAGCCTAAAGGCCAGGGACATGGATTTAGGAAGTCAAAAGCTCCGAAGCCGCAAGCCCTAGCTCTGACTCAGCCTGGAGGGAGCTTTTGATTCCCAGGGCAGGGCCTCCCTCCCCCTAGAAGACCGTCTCCAGCCCACAGGGGACCATCTGGCACTCTTTGCCCATAAGTGGGCCGAGGTCACCGCAGACCAGTGAGCACTCCAGGTGGTGAGAGATGGTTACCATCTCCGCTTCCAACAGACACCACTGGCGTATTTTTCATGAGAGCCAGTGCAGTCTCTCCTCCACCTAACCCTCTTGCTCTCAGAGCTCGTAAGCCTACTCAGGGACAAGGCGTTGGAGCCTGTAATGCAATGTGTGCCTTCGAGTCAGTCCTGACTCCTGGCGACCCAGAGGCTCCCTGTACCCCAACCTTTATTAGGAAAGGGCTTCTACTCCAGATATTTCCTTGTTTCCAAAAGAATTGGGGACCTCAGATCTATCCTAGACCTACGAAACTTAAACAAGTTTCTGGAGGGAGAAGTTCAAGATGCTCTCCCTTGGAACTTTGCTGCCCTACTTCCAGCAGGGAGACTGGCTGTGCTCCTTGGATCTAAACGATGCCTACACTCACATCCTCATCCATCCCTCTCACAGGCAATTCCTAAGATTTGTGGTCAGAGGGGGCCACTACCAGTACAGGTACTCCCCTTTGGTCTGGCCTCCTCACCAAGAGTCTTCACAAAATACACAGCAGTAGTAGCCGCACACCTGCGCCTACAAGGGGTGTTTGTTTTCCCCTGTCTGTACGACTGGCAAATCAGAGACTCATCAGACAACTGCAAAGGCCAGCCAGGCCACAGAGTGTACCATCCTCCTCCTGCAACACCTAGGTTTTGTCCTTAACTCCCCAAATCACATCTCTCTCCATCCCAAAACCTGGAGTTCATAGGTGCTCAGGTGGACACAGTGCAGGCCAAAACCCTCCTTCCTCAGGACAGGGCCAAATGCCTCAAACAGCTGGCAGGAGAGATCCAACACCACTGAACGGTGCCAGCTCGCCGCCTCCTCCATCTGCTGAGCCACATGGCCTCTACCGTCCATGTCACACCCTAGCCTGCCTGCACATGCACACAGCCCAGTGATGCCTGCACTCACAGTGGACCCAAGCAGTGGGCAGGCTTTGAGACAGGGTCAGGATCACCCACCAGCTAGCGAGATCCCACTACTGGTGGCAAGACCGGCACCATCTCCGGGCAGGAATGGCCTTCCGGGCACCCCCGTCACAGAGGACCCTATGCACAGATGCTACCCTCTGGGGATGGGGAGCTCACTGCGGAGCTCAACACACGCAGGGCTGCTGGTCCCAGGAGGAGTCCCTGTTGCAGATCAACCTCCTGGAGCTCTGAGCAGTCTTCCTAGCCCTACAAGCATTCTGCAGCCAACTGCAACACCGATCTGTGTTGATCCAAATGGACAACCAGGTTGCAATATTCTATATCAACAAGCAGGGAGGCACGGGTTCGTACTCCCTCTGTCAAGAAGCGGTGACCCTCTTCTCTTTTGCAGTGAGCAATGGCATGCTCCTGCGTGTGGTCTACCTCCCGGGCCAGGACAACTGCCTGGCGAAGAGACTCAGCAGAGTCCTGCGGCTGCACGGGTGGTGCCTCGACCCACAGTGGCAGAGAGGCTCTTCCGCTTTTGGGGCTGGCCCGAGATAGAGCTGTTCACCTCTCTAGACTTCTGCTCCCATCAACCAAACCTGGAGAGGATAGTGGCAGATGCCTTCTTGATCTCGTGGTCCAAGGACTACTCTGTATGTTTGCACTGACCCCTCTGGTTGCCAAGACTCTGTTTAAAGTCCATAGCTAGAGGGCGTCAGTGATACTGATCATCCCCAGGTGGTCCAGGCATCCCTGGTTCCCCCTGCTACTCTTGTTGTCAGTGGCACTCCCAGTTTCACTGGGGAGAGCCCCAGACCTCCTGACCCAGGACGAGGAGGGCTCCCTCCTACATCCCAATGTGGGGTCACTGACACTGACGGCATGGCTGCTGAGAGGGTAGGTTTGGCCCCCCTCAGCCTGCCAAGGGAAGTTGAAGAGATACTACTGGCCTTTAGAAAGCCCTCCACCAGGAGGACCTATGCCTTTAAGTGGTGGAGGTTCACCATCTGGTGCACGGAAAGGAAGGAGAATCCTTTCTCCTGCCACGTGCAGCTGGTGCTTCAGTACTTGGTGCATCTATCATGCACGGGACTGAATCTAACTCTGTCAGGGTGCACTTGAGCGCTATAGCCACTCACCACCACCCAATCGAGGGAAAGCCCCTCTCCAGCCAGCTCCTGTTCTTATGGTTCTTACAGGGCCTTCTGCTATTCGTCCCCTCTCCACCCCCAGCAGTGGAGTGGGATCTCAACATGGTGCTTTCCCAACTTACCAGACCGCCGTTCAAGCCCCTAGCCACATGCCACCTACGGTACCTTTCCTGGAAGATAGCCTTCCTAGTGGCCCTCACTTCAGTTTGCAGAGTTAGCGAGCTTCAAGCCCTGGTGGCAGATCCTCCATACACCAGGTTCTTCAAAAACAGGGTAGTGCTTTGCACTCACCCGAAGTTCCTTCCGAAGGTGGTATCCATGTTCCACCTCAGCCAAGAAGTGATACTCCCCACCTTCTACCCGCAGCCTCACGCCAGCAAAGAGGAGCTCATATTCCACACACTGGACTGCAGACAGGCCCTGTCCTTCTATTTACAGCAGACCCAGGGCCACCGCAAAGCACCTCAGCTTTTTTTGTCTTATGACCCCAGCAGACTGGGGCTTCCTGTGACCAAGCAAACCTTGTCCTCTTGGGTGGCAGACTGTATAGCCCTCGCATACAAGCGAGCAGGCCTCTCCCTTGAGCACCGGATCACAGCGCATCGCGTGAGGGCAATGGCCACGTCGGCAATGTTCCCTCTAATTTTCTGTAGGCTGTGTGCGCATAAAATATCAGCTGTGTGCAGCTTTTGAAAGAAGGTTAAATTTTTGTGCGCCACATAACGACACTCGGAGTTATATACTTTAAAATTTGACTACACATCAGAATACAGTATGTACACCACACTGATTTTAATTAAATTAAATGAAAATAGACGATTACTAAATGAAGCAGGAAATTTCTAGTAATTACAATCATAACTTTTAAATTTTAAGACGTCTGTGTTGTTTTCTATCAGAATCAGAGCCGTAATTTTTTTGCGCTCTGTTGTAAAGTATGTGCGCTCGCTCAGCGAGGTGTGTGCGCGCGCACACGCGCACAGCTTAGAGGGAACAGTGCACGTCAGTATCCAACCTCCGCTCAGTGCCGGTGTGACAGAAATCTGCAGAGCCGCCACTTGGTCTTCAATCCACATATTCACAGCTCACTACTGCCTGGAGAGTGAGTCCCACAGGGACAGTGCCTTCGGCCAGGCAGTACTCCATAACATTCTTGGGATGTAGGCAACTCCTGCCCTCCGGCCCTCTGTGTTCAGGCTACCGGAGTGATAGTGTCTCTGGACGCTGGGGTCTTGCAGAGTCTCTAAGCAGGGACTCACATCCTGCGACTCATGGCTACCTAACTGGTTGCCGCTGGTGCTATCATGGTTCAATCCTCGGCAGCCTGGAGCTAGAGAGTGCCATATGTGAGGATTGACTTCCTACTTCTTCCTGGAGAAAGCATAGTTACTCACCTATAGCAGGTGTTCTCTGGGAACATCAGGAATCAATCCTCACAACCCTCCCTCCCTCCCCTAGGAGTTGCCTTTCCTACCTTATTTCAGTTTTTACTGCCGTCTTAGCTATGTCATTGATTGAGCAAGATGGCATCCTTGGGCGGGAAGAGGACCAGGCATGCATGGTAGCATTCTCAAAGGCTTTCTTTGAAAGCTGGGGAAATGCTCCACGTGGGTTCCGTTGGCGCTGATGTCACCCATATGTGAGGATCGATTCCTGCTGTTCCAGAGAACACCTGTTTCATTTGAGTAATTGCTTTATAGGCAAAATGGAGGTATATAGAGCAGGGTTCTTCAAGAACTGCAGTATTAAGAACTAGTTTGAGCTTGCTAGCACTCCCAATAAAAATATATTTTAATGCACCTTAGAAATTAAGGCATGCAGGTCGATTTTACATGTGTTAATTTATAGGTTAACGCATGCCAGAAAAACCACGGTTGTATTGAAACAACCCAGATATGGGGAGATATGATAGAAGTCTATAAATTAATGAACGGAGTGGAACGGGTAAACGTAGATCGATTGTTTACGTTATCAGAATATAGAAAGACTAGGGGACATGCAATGAAGCTACAGGGTAAACTATTTAAGACTA
Source organism: Ichthyophis bannanicus (assembly GCA_033557465.1). NCBI lineage: Eukaryota > Metazoa > Chordata > Amphibia > Gymnophiona > Ichthyophiidae > Ichthyophis > Ichthyophis bannanicus. The sequence goes on from CM066032.1 coordinate 651,150,741, forward strand.
ATAAAAGAAAATATTTTTTCACTCAACGTGTAATCGAACTCTGGAATTTGTTACCGGAGGATGTAGTAAAGGCTGTTACTGTAACTGGGTTTAAAAAAGGTTTGGACAAGTTCCTGGAGGAAAGGTCCATAAACCATTATTAAGAAGTGACCGAAGATATCAATGCTTGACCCAGTACAAGCATTGTGGAACTTGTGTCTCTTGGGGAAACTGCTAGGTACATATGACCTAGATTGGCCACTGTTGGAAACAGAATACTGGGCTTGATGGACCTTGGTCTGACCCAGTATGGCATATCTTATGTTCTTATATGTTCTAACCCTGGTCTGTTTTCAGAGCAAAAAAGTATAAAACCATGGTGACAGCAACCAAGTAGAAGAGGAAACCTCGTATGAAGCTACACAAAATATAACATAGTAACATAGTAAATGACGGCAGATAAAGACCAGTATGGTCCATCTAGTCTGCCCAGTACGATGCCAAGAGTAGGTACACCTGCCGCTCCATGCAGGCCCCCCTCCCCATGTCTTTGTCCAGGGGTGATCCCGCCACTCCATGTAGGATACCCCTATATGTTAAGGAATTAGATGGTTCAGATTATTTTGATATTTTCTTGTTGCTGTAAAAGGGATCCACTGTGTCTGCCCCCATGCCCTTTTGAACTCCGTCACTGTATTTGCCCCCACCACTTCCATCGGGAGTGCATTCCAAGCATCCACCACCCTTTCAGTGAAAAAGTATTTCCTGACATTGCCTTTCAATTTACCCCCTTGCAGCTTCATGTTATGCTCTCTAGTTTTAAAGCTTCCCCATCTTTGGAAGAGGTTTGTTTGTTCATTATTTCTCTTTAAGTATTTAAAGGTCTGAATCATATCTCCCCTGTCCCTCCTCTCCTCCAAAGTGTACATGTTTAGGTCTTTAAGTCTCTTTTCATAAGGCTTCTGACGTAGGCTCCAAATCATTTTGGTCGCCTTTCTCTGAACAGCTTCCAGTCTTTTTACATCCTTTGCAAGATATGGTCTCCAAAACTGAACACAGTATTCCAAGTGAGGCCTCACCAGTGACTTCTACAGTGGCATAAGTACCTCTTCCTTTCTGCTGGTAATTCCTCTTCGTATGCAGCCCAGCATCCTCCTGGCATTTGCCACCACCTTGTCACACTGTTTTGCCACCTTGAGATCTTTAGCAAGCAAACATTAAAATAGCAGAAAAGTAATGAGCACAAAGCTCAAAGTCTAAGCAATATAATTCCGGATCTACAAGTTGTAATGTTGGAAGCACGCCGCCACCGAGGGAGATCAAAGGGCAGCGGCCCTTTAAAGTGGCGTGCTCTCCCCCCATTCCTTGCAGGCCTTGTTACACATGGAATTTAGCCGGTTGCCTGCCCACCTGGCTGATAGTGAGTTATTGATCCCTGTGCTTCGGACTTGGAGGCAGCTCAATGTTTATTGGGGCCGTAACTGGAAGGTATCGTGCTGGTTGCCTATTAGAGGTAATGTGAGTTTCACCCCTGGCACGGAGACCACTGTATTCCGTGCCTGGGGGGACAGGGGTTTGCGGAACCTTGGACACCTGGTTGATCCCACTGGGAAAATTAAATCCTTCCCCTTCCTATCCCAGGAATATGATCGGGGGTCTCGCCACACATTTGCATACCTACAAGTTGCACATTATGTGGCATCCCTCCCGGGTGAGGAGCTACATGGCGACCGGTCCGCTCGGATCATTGAGTTTTTTAGTTTGACCGGGGCGGAGAAACCGTCCATACGTCTGTTTTCACTAAGACTGGACCTTTTTCGGCCTCGACCCAATTTTAGTGGTGTGGAGCGGGCCTTGGGGGTGGAAATGGGGCAGGATGTTTCCCCCGATACCGTACTAGCTGCCCCTTCAAAGAATCGGATGCCTGGCGGATGGGGCCCGTTGGCGGGAGGTACAATTTAAGTGTATCACTAGGGTCCACTTTTCTCCGAGATGGGCCTTCCGGTCTCACTTGACCCCTGATGGCAGCTGCCCGCGATGTGCTGAGCCCCTGGCGACTTTATTGCACATGTGGTGGGGATGCAGGCGAATCCGTCCGTACTGGCGGAAGATTAGTTGCTTCATGGCGGCCCTTTTAGGTCAGCCCATATCCTGGGATGCAGCTTTGGTTACGTTAGACTTCCTGAGTCCTAACTCCCCGAAGGGGAAATGGGGTCGCTGGCTGGTGCGGAAGGCTTGTCTGGTGGGTAAGGGGCCACTCCTGCATAGATGGCGGGAAAAACACCCTCCCTCCTTTTGGGAATGGCGGAACTCCTTTCATCAACTGATGCTCCTGGAGTGTAGAGGGGCACGGGGTCACGCCAAGCGGTGGTCTGCCTTTGTGTTACTCTGGGACCCATATATCCAAATTCTGAGTCCCCGGGCACGTAACGAAGTCCTGCAGTTAGGATGTTAATTGGTGGCTTAATCGGGAGTAGCTCATGGTGGTGTGCTGTACAGTTGTATGTTCTGATCCAGACGTTGCTTGCTTATGTCTACGTAGGGGGGAGGGGAGAGGGTGGGGTTGGGAGGGAGGGGGGAGGAATGGGGGGGGGTTTATTTTGAAAATATTGTAACCATCATTGTTCTCACCCTGGGGATCACAGTCCACCCCAGGGCGGGAGGAGTTGAATGTTGTATATTATACTGGTTTGTTATGATGGTTCATAAATAAACATTGAAGAAAAAAAAAAAGTGGCGTGCTCCATCGGAGAAGCTAGAGCATGCCGCCACCGAGGGAGATCAAAGGGTAGCGGCCCTTTAAAGCGGCGTGCTCCATCGGAGCAGCTAGAGTACGCCGCCACCGAAGGAGATCAAAGGGCAGCGGCCCTTTAAAGCAGCTTGCTCCATTGGGCGCGCCCACGCCTGAAGACTGGGCATCAAAATGGCAGATGAAATATAATGTGGACAAGTGCAAAGTTATGCACCTAAGGAAGAACAAGCCAAACAATGGTTACACAATGCAAGGTTCCACATTAGGAACTACCACCCAGGAAAAAGATTTAGGCATCATTGTGGATAACATGTTAAAACCCTCTGCCCAGTGTGCAGCGGCGGCCAAGAAAGCAAATAGAATGCTAGGTATCATAAGGAAAGGAATGGAAAATAAAACAAAGGATATTATAATGCCTCTGTATCGTTCCATGGTGTGACCGCACCTTGAATATTTTGTGCAATTCTGGTCACCGTATCTTAAAACGGATATAGCGTTATTAGAAAAGGTTCAGAGAAGAGCCCCCAAAATGGTAAAGGGGATGGAAGGATACCCCTATGAAGAAAGACTAAAAAGGTTAGGGCTCTTTAACCTGGAAAAGAGATGGCTGAGGGGAGATATGATAGAAGTCTATAAATTAATGAACGGAGTGGAATGTGTAAACGTAGATCGATTGTTTATGTTATCAGAATATAGGAAGACTAGGGGACATGCAATGAAGCTACAGGGTAAACTATTTAAGACTAATAAGAGAAAATATTTTTTCACTCAGCGTGTAATCAAACTCTGGAATTTGTTGCTGGAGGATGTAGTAAAAGCTGTTAGTGTAGCTGGTTTTAAAAATGGTTTGGACAAGTTCCTGGAGGAAAGGTCCATAAACCATTATTAAAAAGGAACCCAGAAAATCACTGCTTGGCCCAATACAAGCATTGTGGAAGCTGTGTCTTTTGGGGAAACTGCTAGGTACGTATGACCTAGATTGGCCACTGTTGGAAACAGGATACTGGGCTCGATGGACCTTGGTCTGACCCAATATGGCATATCTTATGTTCTTATGTTCATACTATGGTGATCTACAGACCTCCAATTTGGACAGAGGGATTGTACAGAGATCTGGCCAAAGACATTAAAAAGTTGGCTTTAAAGAGAAGCTTTGTTGCTAAGAGACTTCTATGTGTCAATAACAAGGATAGAGATAGTGGATGCCTTTCAAGGAGCACAGTTCAGACAATGGTGATGTATTCCACAAAGGAAGAGGGAATGTGGGATCTGGTACTGATAAATGGAGAGAGTGTGTCACTGTTTGTAATGTCCAGGTGCTCACCAATCCACCAATGTCCACCAGGGATCACTGGAATGTATGATATGATATAAAATTAGGATCAAATCCAGAAAATCTAAGCTCATATGCTGGATTTCAAAAATGCAGATTTTGATAAAATGGGTATAGCTCCAGCCTAGATGTGTGCTCACTACTTGTTTAGGGTTCCTGTTCCTTAATGTCTCTCTTTGGTTAGCTGTGTCCCTGACTGAGTGCTATTTCAGGTGGTCAGCCCATCTGGCTGAGATATGTTGCAGCTTTTGAGGCCTACATATATTGAATGTTTGGAAGTCCTGAGGAGTAAGGAGAGAGCAACTTCTTACCACTTCTCATTCTTTGTAGTTCTATTTCACAAAAGATCGGTTATTGAAAAGTTAAAAAATATAATTTAAAAGATGTTACAGTTTTAACAGTTCATCTCTTTACAGATGAAAAGCAACAACAGAAAAACAAAATAACAGACATAGTTGAGAGGCTTGGATTTCAATTCCTGTGTCATCTTCTGGATTCTCCTCCACATACATTCTCCTGGTAGGCTGGTCAAAAGCGATTCCTGTTCTTCAGTTGCTCCTTTTTACTCCTCTTGCGTGTAGATTCTTAGCTCACCTCTTCAGATCCCTATAAATCTGTAAACCACTCCTCTCGCTCGTAGATGTGAATCCCTGAATCCAGGGATACAGGTTTGATTCCTGTACAATGAATAGGATTGAGACTTTTCTAGTCAGCCTCGCATCCCTTCTATCCAGCTAGGCCTGAAACATCTATCTGAACTCCTGTGCAGCATTCATTCACTTACAGGTAGAGCTTTTTTTGGCAGGCTGAAGGTACCCTTTTGCGATAATGTTCTCCTTCGCTCACAAAACCTCTTTCCCTGCTCACTCTCAACAGAACTCTGGATTTTTGTTTCTTTATTCTCTGCCTGGTTCTTGGGAGATAAGAACTCAGGTGATTAGGAAAAAAATCCCTGTTACAGTTCTGAGCTTTAACAAGCACCTGGCACCAGTCCTTCTTTACTACTGTCCTGGACCTTAGTCAGTGCCAAGACCCCACTAACTAGAGAAAGTTCTGTAACCCTCCAGGTCAACTTGGCAGATAGTAGATGAAAGAGATATACTTTTCCCTTCAAAACTCCCCCCCCCACCCCTATACCTTATAGTTTTTATAAAATCACAACTCTATCTCTGGCTGATTAGAAGCCAGATAAACAATTCCTAGAGTTGTATATTTATGGAGGGAACTGGGACAAATTATACCCCTGCCACAATAATTAATATTCACCAAGTACTTCTTAAGACTAATTCACTTAGTGATCCTGGGATCCCATGGGTTAAGTACTTTAAGGATGAATTTGCAAAGTGGGAAGAGATAGGAGAAGAGGAAGAACAGTGGGCTAAACTAAAAAGGGCAGTGGATCTTTATGTACAGAAAATAAAGAAAAGCAAGAAGATAAAGAAACTGTTATGGCTCTCCAAGGACATGGTGTAAACAAATAAAAGCAAATAGATTATCATTCAGAAAGAATAAAGGAACTCAAACAGAATAACACAGAGAATAATATCTTTAAGAGCTGAAGGAGATGAAAAAGAAAATCAGGACAGAAGCACAAATGGAGGAAATGATGATCAAGGGTCATTTTAGAAGCCTTGTTTGGCAATTCATTGTATGAATAGCATTTACACATATACGTTGCATACATATATAAATGCTGAATTTAAAATAAGGCTATTTACACCTAGAAGTAATGCACACAGATTTAAAGGTGGCATGTCCAAAAAAATATGCATGAATTTACATTTTGTAATGGGAAATACATCTGTATTTATAAAAGTTTTCTCATCATCTTTAACACCTGCTCATAGCTGACATGCGAGCCACCTGCTCATTTGGACCTGAGGTCTTCACCAGTAATTGAGGGTGTAATTGTGCTTGCTTCTGTGATGTCTAACTGTACCTCAAAAATTTTTAATGTTATTTTGCTTGGGATGACTCCTCATGTACATGTAGTTAGGTGATATCTAGCACTTACACATGTAAGTGGTGGCAAATACATATGTACGTTGCAAGATCGGTGCTTACTCATGTAAAGCCTAAGTGAAGCTGCTCTTTCTAAAGCGTGTAGGGTTGGGAAAGCAATGCTCCTGCTGTGCATGCTGGAAAATACCTGTGCATTTGCCAGTGTCCTGTATGTATTTTACAAAAGGTCCTATGTTCAGCAGAAAAGATTGAGGGAATTGTGAATATCTTGATCTGGATATCTCAGTTCCTACCTAGATGTCCATGCACAATAGGACTTCATGGGCATAAAGCTAGATATTGAGACTTTTATAACCCCTCTGTTCTCTTAGCTGGCAGGCAGATCCTGCTGTGGCCAGATCACAAAACAAATATAGCCTGGGTCCTCGCCCACTCATTCATTCATCCAGCACATACACTTATAGGCAGAGAGCAGATTCTCCATGAAAAGAGAAGGGAAACCTCTTCAGGGCCCCTTGGCACATAAATAGAAGAGGCTCTGAACACTGAAGTGAGTGCTCCACTTCTCTTTACTGTGGATAATGTCTGTATTGTGCAATGGAAAGTCTGTGGTGACAGACTTCGGGATATTTGTGTCTGTGATCCTAGTTTAAAAATTTATCTGTTCTGCTTCTGGCAGTGGGATCCTGAATCAGTGCTCCTCAGCACTCATTAGACCATGATGTCCTTACTCTCTCCTCTCTGCCTTTATTACTAGGAGGTACTAACTCCACCACTGTACCTTTTTCGGTAAGCAAAGTCCACCCCGATACCGAAGACTCCTCTGGTTAACTTGGAAAGAGCTCCTCCACATGTAAATACCTCAAAATCAAAGGCTGATTCCACACTGGACATGAAATAAATGAAAAAACTAAGCCTCAATATGGCCTTGCACACAGACTCCAACATATACACTCACAAGCCACACTCCAAAGAACAACCAAAAATAAACCACACCTTTCATCCTGTGTACTGGGATTATATATGGGTCAGGCAGAACCAAAGCAGCCATCCTATGAGTGGTATGCTAGAGAAGATGGCATGCATCTACTGCTAAGGATGGAAATGGAATGGTCCAGCACACAAAGCAAGTGGGATTGATGTATCGGGAAACGAGGAAGAGTAGAGGGAAACTATAAGCCTGAAAAGTACTAAGGAGAAATGCATGAAAGGTGATAATAAAAAGATACAAATACTGAAGAAACGTTTCTGTTTGATATTCACAGAAGGCAGCCCTAGAGAAAGATCACAGGCAAAAGCTTCATGTGGAAAAGGAGTAGATAGCACAGAAGAGAACATATATGAGTATTTGGTTATTTGAGTGGAGGAATAGCCTTGTGGTTAGAGCAATAGCCTAGTACTCAAAAGATCAGGATTTGATTCCCACTGGCACTCCATGTGACCTTCGGCAAGTCACTTTCTCCGTGAATAAGCAGGAATTAAGTCCTCACACATGGGTGATGTCATCGACGGAGCCCCACACGGAAAGCTCTCCAGCTTCCAAAGGAAGCTTGTGGGAGGTATGCCGCACATGCACACCTGCCTTCCCCATCTGCTGTGGTGCCATATTCTCCAGTCTTCTTTTTTCTGCAGATTCCCTAGGATGTGTTTCTGCAGTCCAGAAAAAAGTTTGAATTTCTTGCCTTTGTGGCTGAGCTTCCGCTCATTTTTTTACCCGCTTGTAGTTAGTTAACCATTTTCTTACCCTTTTGGGGGGGGGGGGGGGGGTTCTGTAGTTTTCTATTTTTTTTTCTTGTGCCTTTTGGCGTTCTCTTGTCCCTCAGGGCTTTTCCCACCCATGACCATTTTTCAATTTGATTTTATCAAGGCGGCTTTTTTGGCATGTCTACACTGGTTAGCGGCTTTAAAAAAAGGTACCAAATGTGGCAAGACTATTTCTGCCACTGACTGCCATAATTGGTGCTTGTAATACCTTGGACCCGACCATCAGCCACCATCCTGCAAATGCTTCTTGCAGATGATGCATCAAGGACTGCAGGGTCAGGAAAAGTAGAAGGAGTCTCTCTTTGGCTCATCTGGTTCAGTATCCTCAGCCTCGACCCCCATGTCCATGCCTGAGTGGCCAAGGGAAAAGAAAAGAGGGCAGAAAGGTTTGAGTGAAGAGGGGCATTCCTCTACAGAGACCCTGTCTTCACTGAAAGGGGAGCACAAGGAGAAGATGCGTGTGCAATGCCATAACAGTCCCTCTTGGCTTGAGACGGATAGCGAAGGTCGGGAATGGCCGACCAAGCTTTCCCAGCAGGAGGACCCAAATGGCAGAGTCCATTCCCAATGCCCAGGAGGGCTGCTGGATGTCTCCTGATGCTCCTATCATCCTGGAGTCCCCAATCGAGGATTCACTGGCAATGTCTGCTTCCGCGGCATCGATGTCTTCATTGGTGATGGAGATGGTGCTGGAGGAATGCCTATGAGCCTTAGAAGCTCACCTGATGGTGGTGGAAGCCCTGTGGAATGCAGACTTTGTGTATGGAGTGCATCATCACCGCTCTCCTTCTAGCTAATCCTGGAGACCCTTGCCCTGCCCACTGTGGCTGGGTCCTCAGGTGGGAGACCGGTATCGACACCAGTGGCTGGAGCCATCTCACTCTCCAGTGTGTCAGAGTCCAAGGCCACACACATCGCCATTGGCATGCCGGGCACAAAGGGGGCCATTGACGTCCACCCTCTCCTGAGCCACACAGTTGGTGTTCGGAGACTTGCCATTACTTCAACTTCCTTTTGAAATCAGAATCAGAATGGGATACTGAGGTGGAATTGATGGTGTCAGACCTTTTATCCTAGGGTTTCCCGTCTGAACTGCTGCCCCCTCCTGATCAATGGAAGTCACCCCTGGAAGACATGTCTTTCCAGGATTTTGTTTTGGATCTAGCCAAGGCCAACCCCTTTTCTCTGAAATCAGAAGAGGAACTGAGGGCAGAGGAATTAGAACTCCGCCAAAACCCCCTGGCCCCTCGTGAGGTGGTTACGGTTCCCATCCGCCATGTCCTGCAGAGGCTGCTACTGCGGCTGTGGGAGGTGCCTCTCAGACCTCTGGCCATCAGCCGCTGGCTCAATTCCCTGTACTGGGTCCAGAAGGCCCTAGGGTTCGAGAAGCCTCAAGTGCCCCACAATTCCATTGTAGTCTATTCTGCCTTGAAGTGGGCAAAGAGTGCCAAAATGTGGGAAGCACAGACCCTGGACTCCTTCAGAAGGAGGTGCTTCCAGAGTTCCATGCTGATAGGCCGGATCCTGCCCTACCTAACTTACATGGCCATGTTCCTCACGGATGTTATATTGGGCATTGAAGACTTTGCTTCCCTCATCTCTGTGGATTGCCACAAGTCTTTTTGAAGCCTCGTAGCTCAGGGCAAGGATCGCTGGAGATTTATGGTCTGGGGCACTTACGATGCCTTTGAATCCATCGGTGGGTTAGCAGCCATGGGGATCGCTGCATGATGGATGGCCCGGTTGCAGTCTTCTGACCTGGAGCAGTGGGTCCAGGACAAGATTGCTAATGTCTCCTGTTTTCTCTTTGGCAAACCCATAGAAGAAAATGCTGAAATACTGGAAAGGGAGCAGGTGACCCTCACCAGGCTCTCCAGAAAGACTGCGGATCTCACGTGAAAGAAACACCAACCAAAAATGCTTTCCCCCCTTGCCTACAAAAGTACTTTTCATCCCAGCTGCAAGTACAGCCTAAGGCCCAAGCTCTCTGCTCACAGCAGAGGAAGAAAACCCCAAAGGCACAACCCGCCCCCTAGCCAAAGCTGGGCAGGAGTTTTCTGACAGGGTCTTCAGGAGCATAGGCAGCTGACTGTCATCTGCCAAGGTCCCCCTGCAGGTGAGGGGGGAGGGCGGCTTGTCCACTTTGCCCACTAGTGGCCTCTTTTCACTTTGGATACCTGGGTGCTACAGATCATCCAAAGCAGCTATCGACTGCATTTCACCCAGCTGCCGCTTTCTTACAATCACAGAGAGTCCCCATGGACCTTGCACACTGGAGCCTCCTGCAGACCAAGGTCTCGCCATTGAACCGGTTCCCCCAGCCCAGATTGGGCTAGGCTTTTATTCTATATACTTCCTGGACCCCAAAAAGATGGACAGGTTCCGCCTCATTCTGGATCTGCGAAGCCTCAACTGGTTCTTGGTGCACAAAAAGTTCAAAATGGTCTCATTGGGGATGCTGCTCCTATTCCTCCTACAAGATGATGACTGGCTTTGCTCCTTGGATCCGAAGGATGTATGTATGCATATTCTGATCCACTGGCATCACAGACAGTACCTTCGGTTCGTGCTGTGCAGTCAGCGCTATCAGTACTGGGTATTACCCTTCAGGCTGGCCACAGCCCCGAGGGTCTTAACAAAGTGCCTGGCGTTCGTGGCCACTTTCCTTTGGATCTGGGGGTCTTTGCCTTCCCATACCTGGATGATTGGCTTGTAAATGGTGCCATGCTGACCAGCATATGGCAGTCCACTGAGCTCACCATTAGGGTTCTTGAAGGCTTTAGCTTTGTGATCAACTATCCGAAGTCTCATCTTCAGCCGGTACAACAACTGCAGTTCATCAGGACCCTCCTTGATGCCATTTGGGTGAGAGCTTTTCTGTCAGCAGATCACCTGCAGCATCTCATCAAGGTGGTAGGCACTTTGCAGTGCCAGCACCACTCTACGGCCCATGGTCTGCTGATAGCTCTCGGACACATGGCGGCTATGGTGCACGTCGTCCCTCAGGACAGCCTGTACATGCAACAGGCTCAATGGACCATGCAAATGCAATGGCAGCAAGCCTTGGGCCACCTGCAGAACAGGGTGGTGGTCACTGTGCCACTCACAAAGTCCTCGATGTGGTGGTTTGTGCCTGCAAATTTTCATTGGGGCCTCCCATTCCAACCAGCAGTACCCTGCAGGTTGCTTATGACGGATGTCTCCAAGCTCAGCCGGGACGCACACCTGAACAGTCTCCACACCCAGGGCCTGTGGTCCGAGAATGAGAGTCTCCATCAGATCAGCTTCCTTGAGTTCTGGGCCATTACGAATGCTCTCAATGCCTTTCAGGCACACCTGGTAAATCAGGTGGTCCTGATCCAGACGGATAACCAAGTTGCCATGTTCTTTGTGAACAAGCAGGGGGTGTCTGGGCTCATACCTCCTGTTTTGGGAGGCTGTTCTCCTCTGGAGGTTTGCCCTGCTCCATAGCATGGATCTCAAGGCAATGTATTTGCCTGGTGAGAGCAATGGCTTAGCAAATCATCTCAGCTTGGTTCTTCAGCCACACAAGTGGTCCCTCAAGCGAGATGGTGGACTGGATATTTTGGGAGTGGGTCACCCCTAACGTGGACCTCTTTGCTATGGCATAGAATACAGACTGGTCAGTGATCACCTGGCTCTGGATGCCTTCCTTATCCACTGGGGGAGAGGCCTGCTTTCTGCCTACCTTTCCGATTCTGCTCATTGCAAGGACACTCTTGAAGTCTCAAGCCAAGAGGGGATTCATGATTCTCAGTGCTTCTTACTGGCCTCGATGGCCGTGGTTCCCATTACTACTACAGCTCTCACAGAAGGAACCTCTTCATCTGTACTCCAACCCAAACCTCATCTCTCAGGAGGGCGGCTCTTTGTTGCATCCCAACATCTGCACCCTAGAACTTACAGCATGGATTCTAAGTGGGTAGCCTTTGTGGAACTTGCCCTCCCTGAGGGTGTCACCGAGATCCTGCTAGCATCTCACAAGGAATCAGTGCGGTTCAGATGGCGGCGGTTTGCCATCTGGTGCACTGGTCGGGCATTGGCCCCTTTGTCTGCCCCATGGACCAGCTGTTGGAGTACCTCTTGAACCTCTCCAATTCTGGCCTCAAGTACAACTCAGTGCTTGTTCATTTCAGCATGATAGGAGCATTCCTTCATGGCTATGAAGGGAAGTCCATCTCGGCTCAGCTTCTGGTACGTCGATTCATGCGGGACTTGCTTCTTTCAAAGCCTCCAGTTTAGCCCCCTACAGTTGCTTGGGATCTGAACGTGGTCCTCGATCAGCTCATGTGGGCTCTTTTTGAGCCACTGGATGCGTGTCCACTGAAGTTCTTGATCTGAAAGGTCCTCTTCCTGGTGGCCGTCACATCAGCCCAGCAAGTGAGCAAGCTCCAGACTCTGGTCGCACACCCTCCATATACCAGGTTCCACTAGAACTGAGTAGTGCTCCGCACCAACCCGTGTTTTCTGCCAAAGGTGGTCTCAGCTTTTCACCTCAACCAGTCTATTGTCCTTCCAATGATTTTTCCTCAGTCTCATGCCAATTGTGGTGAGGCAGCATTGCACACGCTGCATTGCAAGCGTGTGTTGGCCTTCTACTTGGAGCACATGAAGGTGCACCATAAACCCTCTCAGTTGTTCATCTCCTTCGACTCCAATAGGTCGGGGGGGTGGCTGTTTTGAAGCGTAGGCTTTCCCTCTGGCTCGCTGGTCTGAGCCCTGAGGCTCATGTCACGGCTCACAGTACCCATGCAATGCATACATCGGTAGCCAACCGCCGTTCTGTCTCTGCAGAAGAGATCTGCAGGGCTGCGACATGATCTTTGGTTCATACCTTCGCAGACATTACTGTCTGGATGTGGATTTCTGACGGGACAGCAATTTTGGCCAGGCCATACTCCAGCATCTCTTTGGGCCTTGAGGGTCAACTCCTGCCACCGGCTCTTCTTGACTATCCAGTCTACTTGCTCAGAATTCCCTAGGTCAATGTCGACTGTGGATACAGCATCAGATGAGTCCCTCGATGGGACTACCTCTCTGGTCTTTTTGGCTTCTCCAGTTCTCAATGCCTGGTTGGGCTATTCTTTCTCCTTGGGTTCCAGTAACCTTGAGCTTTATAATTCCATATGTAAGGACTTCTTTCCTGCTTGTTCATGGAGAAAGTGTAGTTACTTACGTATCTGTAGCAGGTGTTCTCCATGAATAGCAGGAATAAGTCTTCACAACCCTCCCATCTCCCTGGGGAGTTGCCTTTTGTCTCCTGCTGTGTTGTCCTTTGGAAGCTGGGGAGCATTCGTGTGGTGATCCTTCAGTGACATCATCCATACATGAGAACTTATTCCTGCTATTCATGGAGAACACCTACTATAGGTGAGTAACTTTGCTTTACCCTCCATTGTCTTGAAAGAAAAGGCCTGGTAATCTACTTCTGGTCATACCTTGCCAAGAAAACCCAAAGGGCTGCTGGGTTACCAGGAGTCAGCATTGATTTGATGGCACTTAAAAAAATGGTTATCAGATAAAAGTAAATAAAATAAATCAATTTGTAAAACTGAAAGTGGATAAAGCACTGATACTAGTTGAGATACATCCCGGGATGCTAAGGGAGCACAGACTGAAGGATGTGTTTTAATAGATCATTGATAACAAGAATGGTAGCAGAGAAGTGATGGGAAACTAAAGGCTGGTAAGCCTTCCTTCTATAAAAAGTAATGGAAACATCACTGAAAGAAAGAAAAGTTCAATATCTACAATCCAGTGGGTTAAAGGATCTGAAGCACCATGGCTTTCCAAGAAAAAAGGCCTGTGACACAAATCTGATTTCTTTGATTGGGTGACAGAGAATTAGATTGAGGTCATGTGTTAGATGTGTTTTACTTGGGTTACAGCAAAACATTAGATACTGTACCATGCAGTAGGCTTGTGAATAAACTAAACAGCCTGGGAGTCCCAAGACGGTGGACTGGATAAGAAATGTTTGAACTGACAGAATACAGAGGGTAGTAGTAAATAAAAAAGAAAGAAATGTAGTTCTCCAGGCATTTGACTTGGCACTAGTGCTGCCCAATATCTTTGTGAGCAGTATTGCAGAAGAGTTAGTAGGAAAGGTTTGCCTTTTTGTGGATGAAGCAAAGATGTGCAACAGGGACACCCCTGAGTGTGAGCTAATTGTTCATTTGGACCTCGGGTTTTGAGGAGTGAGAGGAAATTGTGCTTATTCCTCTAGCTTTACAAAACACCTTAAAAAGCCAAAAATTTGAGATTTAGGACTCGGCTCCTTAATTGACGTGTCTTGTATGTGTAGTTTTGCACATGTAACGCCCTGAATAAAGTGCAATACAATGGGTATACCTCCACATATTTTACAAAAGGTTCCACATTTCGTGTATCTGTTGTGAAAAAAACAGGGAAGTTTTGAATGTCCCAACTTGGACATTGCTTTTCTGACCTAGATGTTCTATGCAAAATCTGCCTTTTAATATAGGCATGTAGTTTCATCTATGACCAACTTATGCCCCAAGAAGTGCCCCCCCCCCCCACTCTCCAGCTAACAGTATGTGTGTTGTGAAATTACACATACTTTTAGCTGTCTAAAAGTTCATTTAGGATGATGCAGTCATTCTTGTTACATAAACTCTTTTCCCCCTATGTAGAGCCTAACTAAGCTTTTGAAAATCTAACTCTCTATTATTTGAAAACCGTTTTTTTTTAGTTGGCTTATTTTATTTCATATTCACAAGGAGACAACTTAAATTCAAAATAATGAATCAGAAACCAGAATTAGCTATATCAGCCAGTACATCAAACAGGAAGGGAGACAGCAAATACTGAATCACTCACATGCCATTGTAACATTCTCATGTGGAAATCACAAATTTAATTTTAAAATGACCCCCATGGCATAACAAACAGATTTCATCATGGACGTCTACCAAATTTCTGGCAAGAAATGTTCACAGAACAAAACTGTTGTAAGAAAGGCCTCGGTAATTTACCGATAGGTACATCGGTCTTGAAATGTGAAAATGTGCCCATCTATAGTATAATTCAGAATCCAGGCGTACCCTCAACTATCTTTTAAATCACATGTGCAAGTCTCAGACAACAAAACTCAGACATATGATTTAAAAGATATCCATTTTCTGAGCTCTCCGCCCTAAAAGATAGTTGGGGGTCCTATGGCTTTTATGTAGTTTTCAAGGAGACTGTTTCCATTCGGCCTGTGCCTTCCTTCTTGTTTAAGGTACTTTCTCCCTTTCACATGAACCAGGTGGTAGGCCTGCCGTACTTCTCTAAGGAGTAGTGTCGGGGGAAGAATAAAGATCTTCACCTTGTGGTTGTCTGGAGGGTGCTTCTCCGGTACTTGGAGGTTACGAATTCCTTTCGTAAATTCAACCGTCTTTTTGTGCTGTTTACTGGCCCACGCAACGGTGTCACAGTGGCTAAGTCACCTTTGAAGTGCTGGATTAAGGAGGCCTTTGCCTCAGTGTATCTGTTATGGAACCGGCTGGCTCCAGAAGGTTTGTGCGCCCGTTCTACCTGAGCGCAGGTGTTCTCATGGGTAGAGCAGAGCCTGGTAGCCCCTGCAGACATTTCTCAAGCAGCAGCATGGGCATCTCTTTCCACTTTTATTAAGCATTACCATTTGTATATCCACGTGAGGGTGGACAAGGCCTTTGCCTCAAGGGTTTTGCGAGCTGCTATGTCTTCTTCCCGCCCAGTGGAGTTGGAGCTTTGGTACATCCTACTTGTCTGGGCTAGTCTAGCAGGAAGATATAGAAGGTGGCATTTTACTTAGCAGCGAGTGTCCTTTTCTTAAGTCCTGCTAGACCAGTCCAGGGCCTGCCCCTGGAACTGTATTGCTCTGTCCTTCTGCTACAGTACCCTTGAGTCCGCTCTGATTTTTAAACTTGGCTCTGTATGTTTATCGTCTACTGGCAGCCTTATATTTTGTGCTTTCCTGTGAATAGCTCTCTATGGTTGATCACTGATTGTTGCCTGTGATTGAGGTTATCCGACAAGGCGTTGTGCTAATCTTCTTGGATATAGCAGCAGCGTTTGACTCGGTAAATCACGAGATTCTCCTCGGTCGACTGAAAGAAAAAGGCATCTGCAACTCAGCACTTGAATGGTGTAAATCATACCTCGACACCAGGATGCAATACGTCAAATCCGCAACAGGAGAATCAAAACTTTTCCACCAAAGACAAGGCGTTCCGCAGGGGTCCTCACTTTCATCCCTCTTGTTCAACGTCTATATGCAGCCTATCTGCGATATCATCAGGTCCTTCAATGTGAAATGTATGATATACGCCGACGATATCCTACTCTACATGCCATTTTCCACAATGCAAATGGACTTATTGCCTATAACAAACTGCTTCGATGCAGTCTCACAATGGCTCCTGTCACAGAACCTCCGCATTCAGCATAAGAAAACTGAGGTTCTCTTTATCACAAGAGACCCCAACTTCACCCCACCACCACATATAAGTGTCAAGGGAGCTGACCTAGGCACCAAGGATACAATAAAATACCTCGGAGTCACACTAGACCATAGACTCGACATGAAATCACACATAAACAATATCGTAGAATCTGTATACTTCAAAATACGCACCCTCAGACACCTGCGTCCCCTACTAGACCACGAAGACTTCAGAACCATCTACCAAGCTCTGATACTGCCGCATTTCGACTTCGCCAATTCCATTCTACAAGGACTACCACAATCCACCATAAGCTCCTTGCAGCTCGCAATGAACACCGCTGCCAGGGTTCTTCTAGGAGCGGCCAGAAGTGAACACATCACCCCTATCCTCAAACAACTCCATTGGCTCCCTATACACGGAAGACTTACATTCAAAACCCTCGTTCTCACATTTAAGGCCTTAAATGGTTTATCGTCCACATCACTCACCGCACTCATCCAATCCGTTCCATCAAATAGAAATAGGAGACATGCAGCATTAAACTCACTAACAACCCCAAAGGCTATTACAACGTGCAGCCTATCAACATCAAACAGAGCTTTCATGTTTAGTGCACCAAAATACTGGAATTCTCTCCCACCTGATCTCCGTGCCATAACCGACCTAACCCAGTTCAGAAAAGCCCTTAAATTGCACCTTTTCATCAAATACTACCCCACATGAACCGTAACATAACAACCTCACCCTAGCACATTCCACAATATCCCTCGTGTCCCAAGCACCCCTACTAATTCTATGTAAATAGTTTGAGCATGTTATCTAGCTAATAGATTATATACTCCATGTAAATAGTTATCCCATGTTATCCAAGTTGATACTCCTGTTATATGTAATACCAAACAGCCTGTTGTTCTGGTTTCTTTCTGTTATTTGTAAACCGCGCTGATGTCAAAGAGTGCGGTATATAAGAAGTTGAAATAAATAAATAAATAAAATCTGAGGCTTGTCATGTTTCTCCCATATGATTTGGGACAAATACTGAAAGGACCTCTGGTGGCTGAAGCAAATAGAGGTAAGGAAGTGATGGCATTGAAACCTGGGCTTCTCATTGTTTTTTTTGTCTCCACCAATCTACTGATAGGGGAACACAACCCACTTGTCTGGACTGGTCTAACAGGACTCAAGGACATTAACTGCAGGGCGGGTGCTACCCGGAAAGCGAGATAAGCACGACAGGAGGTGCTGAGCTCCAAGGAGGTGCCATTGCTAGCCTCCCCCACTCCCCCAAGCAGGAAGACAAGTGCAGCCAGAGAAACAGAGCCTGTACGCGGGGACCAGCATGTGTCGCAGGCAGAAAGCTGTGCAAAGCTGCGATCTCTGCCTTAAACATCTTCAGTCCGCAAGACATGCTACTTCTGCGGGCAGGCTCAGCCCTCTCTCCACTGCGATTGCTGCCTTAAAGGGCCACTGCCAACGGGACATGCAGAGGGCTTTTCTGTTGCTCTAGCTTCATTTCCTACTGCCAAAATATTGTCTGAATGACTGCCAGTAGGAAGTGAAGCTAAAGGGAGAGAAAGCTAGAGTAACACTTGCTTGATCAAGAAATGAAAACACATTCTGTGATCACTCAAGGGGAAAGCATGGATTTATGGGTTTGTCGTTAAAACCTGTTTAACACATGTGGTTTAAATCAGTAATATATTGATGATGTCACTGTCTTCCTATATTGCGACTATTTTTTGCATCAACATTATACCTATTTTGCTTATAGTTTCTAGATGTAAATTGGCTGTATGGCTATCATGCTTTTGATTCCTACATTCTGTACCAAATCTTTCTTCTGCATGTTTTTTCAGTTGAGTAAAAGATTTTTGAGCTGTCCATACAGCTGAGTGTTTTTCTTTTGATCCATATCTAAAATTTAGCATGCTCTTGGACTATCACAGCCTGTTCACATGATGCTACTGTAAGGGGTATGTTTACTAAACCGCAGTAAAGGAGCAAGTATGCTGTTAGAGCATGCTAACTGCACATCTGCACCCTTAGCACGTCCAAAAAATCCACTTCAGCGCGCGCTAATGGTACCAGCCATTTTAACGTGTGCTAACAGTACCTGTGGGTGGAGAGAAGGCGTTCACAGGCGGAGAGTGGAGGTCAATGGGCAGGGAGTGGGCAGGAACAAGGCTTGTTCCCTTAATGCAGGCACCTTAACAGCAGGAATCCTAACGCAACTAAAAATCTCATGGAAAGGGTGTTTTTTGAGGAGAGAGAGCGTCTTTTACGTCTGCAATGTGATGCACAGACAGGGGAGCCCAAGACAGTGATAGTAGTGTTCCATTAGCAGCAACAGCATAGTGCCCAAGTATGAAAGGGCACAATGTTGATGGTGCAAATGAGGGCAAAGGAGGTGGCACATGGGTCATGCAGTGGAGGCTGCTGGTGCACAGGGGGGACCAGGCAGCTGCCTAGATGGCACATAAGACTACAAAATATGCCAAACTGTGTCAGACCAAGGTCCATCATGCCCAGTATCCTGTGTCCAACAGTACACAATCTAGGTCACATGTACCTAGCAGTTTCCCCAAAAGACACACAGGATCATCAATAACTGTAATGGGGCAAGCAATGCATAGCCCAGGTCCTCTTTAGCAATGGTTTATGGACCGTTACCCAGGAACCCATCCAAACATTTTTTAAACCCAGCTACACTGACAGCTTTTACCACATCTTCCAGTAATGGATTGCAGGGTTTGATTACGCGTTGACTGTAAAAATATGTTCACCTAGAAGACCCAAATGGGTTACACTGTAGCCACATTGCAGATCCCCTAGTCTGTCCACAGTCTGATGGCATAAAAAAGTGACCTACATTTACCTTTTCCACTCCGGGCAATAATCTATAGACCTCTATCATATCTTCCCTCAGTCGTCTCTTCCCCAGGTTGATGGCAGAATACCCCTTTTTAGCCTCTCCTCAAAGGGGTATTCTGCCATCTGCAGTACCATCTGTGTTTTCTTCATGATCCCACAGTGACAGTGACAGCACACAGTCCTGCTACTGCTGCGGAAAGGCAATTTGCTACATGGGGCGGTCCAAGGGTCCTAGCACTCCAGGCAGAGATCCAGGCTAGCCACCCCCTCCCCCCCGGCTGCCACAGAACGCAGCTGCGGGGGAAGAGGCCTATATTGCCAGAAGCTGTACCCCCCAGGCAGCTGCAACATGCAGGTGCTCAGAGGACTACCACAGCAGTGGCTGTCGTCCTCCCCCCGAGATGTATCATTGGCAGGCGGTGATGGGGTCCCTGCAGAGGCAGATGGTTGGGGAGGGGGCTGTGTGGCCATCCATGTATGCCTCTGCCTCCCCCCCCCCCCATCTGGACCATGTGCCCTAGGCACCCATCAACATGCATGTTGGATGGGCTGGGACTGCACACCACCAACACAGACAGCACACGGGCATGGTATGGGGGTGTTGGTGGAGGGGCCAGCAGCACCCGCCTGCAGCAGATGCAAAGCCATGCCCTGGTCCTGTGCACATTGCAACATGTGCCAAAGTCTGACTGATGCAAAGTATGTCAGCCCCAGAGAGTGTTGTAACCCTATGGCAGCACTGTGGCTCAATGCACACAGTTGGTGTGTATATGAGTGGAGGGTCACAGATTCGGGTCCAGGTTGTGGATTATACATTGAATGTCCCTGTGGCTGAACTTTAGCCCACAGTGCAGGTTACAGCACCAACATGTGCACCAATGCCACACAGACAGGGTCCACTATCCACAGCTGCATGGAGAGTCAGGCTGATAGTATCGGCACACTGAGTGGGCATTAACATCAGAGCATGCAACTAGCTCCTGCACAAGGAGCATACATTAACAATGCTCAAGCTGATATCAGGACCAAGGTGGCAGGTAGGAATGCCAACCATCCCCATCTTTGCACAGCACATCATTATGAGTGAGTGAGTGCGTGTGTGTGTGCGCGTGTGTCTATCCATTTAGTTGTGGCTTTCTATACCTCACTGAGCCTCGCAGTGCCTATGCTGTTTCCAGTATTAGTCTGCAAATGTGCATGATGAGGAGCAAAGTATTGTGGGTATGGGCTGAAACAGAGCAGATTGGCCAGGATGGGTCTGCATTGGAGGTAGGGTGAATGGCTGAGATGTCATAGTGCCCGTCTGCCTCGTGCATGGTCTGGGTTGCCACAGAATGTCATGCTGGGAGGGCACTCTCACACTGACCGAGCAGTGACCATGGCACAGCTATGTATCTGTTTTTAGAGATGTGGGTGCACCTCCTGTCCTAGGGGCTGGATCACTGAACCAACTGCTGGGTCTCCATGCCATATATCCCATGCCTGAGTGCACATGGTCGCTCTGTGCACGTGGAATGTGTACTGACCAGCAGACTGTCTGCAGTTGGTATGTACATGGCTGGATAACCCAGTGGTGGGCAGGTTCATGCGTACTGGTGGGGCTACCCTATGCTGGCACAGACATTTTAGGCAGTGACCTGCAGTCTTTTTGTATCCAGTTATTGCTGTGCAGAGAGGAGTGGAAGTGTAGCCTACTGGTTAGTGCAAGGTCTCTGTACGCAGATGGCAGGGGTTTGATTCCTACTTGTTCTATTTGTGACTGTGCTACTCAGATCATTTTTATGCCTGTAACAGTCAGGGCTCTGCAGATCGGTGCTGCCAGAGCATACCACCCTCTCAGCTGCCATCAGTCCTTCAGCCCATCTATCTGCCTCTGTCGGCTATGTTCAGTCCTGTCGTCTTCTGCAGGCTGCAACTCCATGACCTACACTGGTACTCTTTTCCGCATTATGGCTCTTTGTGCTCGCCTCTCCAGAGCCTGATCTGCACATACCCACTTCTACTCTGTCCATCTGTCGCTGCAAATATCCTGCCACTTCTGCCTCTGCTGGGGGACACATCTTCCCCATCCTATGCCACACACTGACATTGTAGCACTTTACATTGGCACCACCCTGTGCATTGGAACAGCTGCCTCCCACATGCTCGTCTGCTTTGCTGGCTGCCACACAGGGTGCCCACCAATATGGCAGGTCCATCAACTCCCACCTGTCCTTCCTTCCATCACCTTTACATTGGCATTCCTTGGTGCTCTATCCAGCATTTGGATTACAGCTGTTTTCTGCCTTAAGGTGCATGTTTTAGGGCACCTTGTCTCATGTTAGGGCACCTTATCACATATTAGGGCACCTTGTCTCTCTTTAGGATGCCTTGTCTCATGTTAGGGCACCTTAGCTCATGTTAGGGTGCTTTGTCTCATGTTAGGGGGCCTTGTCTCATGTAGGTACCTTAACTCATGTTGGGCACCTTGTCTCTTGTTAGGGCACCTTATCACATATTAGGGCACCTTGTCTCTCTTTAGGATGCCGTGTCTCATGTTAGGGCACCTTGTCTCATGTTAGGGCGCCTTGTCTCATGTTAGGGCACCTTATCGCATATTAGGGCACCTTGTCTCTCTTTAGGGCATCTTATCGCATGTTAGGGCACCTTATCTCATGTTGGGCACCTTGTCTCGTTAGGATACCTTATCACATATTAGGATGCCTTGTCTCTCCTTAGGACATCTTGTCACCTTACCGCACTTGGTCCTGTCAGCTCACATTAAATGGCCCAAGACACCCTAACGCTGGCACGCCGCCTACCCGCCCACTGCCTTATGTGGCTTCAGGCACCTAAACGCTGCCCTTACCGCTGGTGACTTTACCACGGTTTAGTAAACATACCCATAAATATTTACTGCTCAGTAGTTATTTTAATTCTGGCTATGATTTTGCTACTTCACTGCACTTTTCTTTCAACACTGGACTTGAAGGAGAAATACTAGCATCATGTGAAGGGTTCACAAACGAGTTATGGGAAGAAGGGGGGGGTTGTGTATAGCTAGCATTAATAATAATGAGGGAGGAGAGTGCTGATCTATAGTTGCAGGGGGGCGCCAGAAACCCTAGCACCAGCCCTGATTAACTGGTAAGTAAAATGTGACCTTGGCCAACAAAAGTGCCTGAATGAAGGTGGATGGCGTCTCTAAAACCCCACAGTACACCTATCAACCTCAGTGCAGGCCAGGAGATCATCTGTCAGCTACTCAATCTCTTGAACTCTCTCCTGACTGTCCTCTTCTGTCTGTCCTCTGTTCTGTTCCACATGATTTGTATCTTCTTGCACAATTCCCCTCCATTTCTTCCTCACTCACACAATTCCCCTCCATTTCTTGCACAATTCCCCTCCATTTCTTCCTCACTCACACCATTCTCTCCCTCCTGCTCCATATCCTCATCTATCACAAATATCTTCTATTTTTGCTCCAAGTGCTTTGGCTGTTATGGTACCTCATTTTTCACTTCCTTCTGAATCCATTTTCTCTTTGTCTTTCTGCAGTTTTGCTCACCTGTCTTACTTGTCCTTATTTAAGTATTTTCCTTAATTGCATCAGCTGCCTTTTGCATTTTTTTCTTTGGCTATTTTCTCTCTTCCATTTTTTGGTGAGCGCTCTTTCTGTGCCCTCTATAATCAAATACAGGGTTTGTGGCATAACAATATTAGTATATTATCTCTTTTTGTCTTCAGGAATCCACCTAACAGTTTTTAGGCCTCATCTTTTTCATTAGTTTTTGTTGTTATCTTCTACTGCGGTGAGTCAGTGAACACTTGCTGAATCAAGGATATCTTCTTCTGGAAGTTTTGCACTATTGCTATCCCCATCTTTAACCCTAGTGCATAAGCTACAGGTGGGCACCTTTATATCCTGGGTGACCTGTGATAGATAGTGTTATCCTGTTAACTTTAGGCCTGATAAGTTGTCCTGTTAAATTCAGAGGTCTGACTACCCAGCTATCCTTAACCAAATATCCCGATGCTGAATATTGACTCATGATTTCTTTCTGTATGGAACTGGCTTAATTTTACTGTACTTTTCCAGTTCGAACTGTATGCTGGACTAAGAGGTTGATTGCTGCAGATACTGAATGTAATATGCTAGTAAAGTACGGTGGTTAGTATGTTAACCTACTTACATAAATAAAGGAAACAAATTGAGGTAGTACAAATGAATCAAAGAATGGTAGAGGAAGCCATAGATTAGTTAGAATTCTATCACATTACAAAATAAAGCAGATAGGACCCGATAGTCTTCTGGGATGGCTATGCGCACAGCCGACGTTTAACCCCGGATATTCAATGCCAATGTCATATGCGGCCCCGATATTGAATATTTGGGTTGCTGTACAGCCCACAAGCCTGCAGATGCTAACCAGGCAAACTGCTTACACCTCCCTTCTGCTTCTCAGGCCCTTTTAGAATTCACCCGTTCCTCAGTTTTTCACTTTCTCGCACCTGCCTCCTGGAACGCTCTTCTCCCCGCCCTTTGGCTCCCACCCCATGTTTAAATCTCTTTTAAAGACCCATCTCTTTCATATTGCTTACAACCTGCCTGTTAAATGACTAAGGCGATTCACATCTCTTTCTATGTTCCTGTCCCTGCCTCTCTCCCCCTCCCTTATCCCTCCCTCACTGGTACGAATGCTCTTTCCTGTCTGAAAATTGGCATTCTTTTCTGTCTCTGATTTTAACTTGTTTTTATATTGCACACCACCCTTCTGCGTTACGTGAAGGGCAGTTAATCTTACATGAAGGGCAGTTAATCAAGCCAAAATAATCATAAACATAACCGGGCAGCGGCGATTTTGAGCCGCTGCCCGGTTAGCTCCCATGAGTAAAAATAGGCCAGTTTTTGCTGCCCAGTTAGCAACTGCTGCCACCTCTGACCTTTCACAACATGCAGTAATGCTAGGCGGTTGGCATTGGGACGTGTAGCGGAGATTGGGGATATTCCTGTAAACCGTGTAAATCCCTCAAAGTAGCATTTACGCAATTTACAGGTCTTTAAACCGTGGAAATGACTTTCAATATCGAGCACATAGTGCCTAGGTGGTCTTTGAGGATATTCAGCAGCACTGTCCAGATAGTGCTGCAGAATATCCACAGATAGTGCTGCAGAATATCCACAGATAGTGCTGCAGAATATCCACAGATAGTGCCAATATATGTACAGGTTTCTGGCTTTGAATATTGACCCGTTTGTTCATATATGAGATCCTCGGGGCAGGTTTTGAAAGCTGTGGAATAGAATCTGAATTGGTGGGGGTGGGGTGAGGGGTCTGTCCTTTACCAGGGTTCCAAGGTATTTTTCTTTGGTGGCACTATGGAATGATTTGTCATTTTCCTTCCACAGTCCTTTCTTAACCTGGCGAGACGTGCAGCACATCATTGTCAGGACCTCTCGTGCAAGACATCTGAATGCTCCTGACTGGAAAACCAATGCTGCAGGATATAAGGGTATGAACGCTTTTCATATTCATCTGTCAAAGGTGAGGACTGTCTGTGCAATAAACGGAAGTGTGAAAAAGCATCCAGAGAGACAATAGATGATAAAGGTGCATCAGATTTTTACAGTATTCTACAGATGACTTTGTTTTTTTCATTAATGAAAAAAAAAACAAGTTTCCACTAGAGGCCAGTTAAGCACTATGAAGCCAAGAAAACGATTTTGTGATTAATAGAATGTACCACAAGCCAGCTCAACGCAAGTGCTTTTCACTGCCAACTGGAAGGTCCCTCCATTCCCTGGGTCAGCTAGGGGTGTTACAAAGGTAGTGTTCACAGCTCCTTGAGGGGTAGGAGGGGGAGTAGAGTTCTGGTTATAACTTAATGGTGACACCTGGTGACAGGTACAGGGCCCATGATGGCAGAGCCCTGTACCTGTCAGGGATGACTAGATTGTAAGCTCTGATGAGTAGGGCTACCTTTTACATGTGTGCACAGCACTGCGTACACTTTGTAGCACTATACAAATGATAAATAGTGGTAGTAGTAGAGTTCTGGAAGGATCCCTGGTGCATGGCCTATGATTAAAGGACTTGTCACTTCAGTGATCGCACGTCTGTGGCATATGGAGTAGGATTATAGAAATAAAGGAGAACATTCCTTGATAGTTAAGATTGAAGGCTGATCAGTGGAGGCTCATGGAATATAAGAACTGCTATATTAATTCAGAAAAGTTATATACATATAATTGGGTGCAAAGGTTAAGGCACTACTGGTCAAATTGTAAATACCTAAGAGACCAGAAGTTGACATTGTCTACAATACATGATACAAAGTTAAAAATGGCATTTTCTGCAAATTTTTCTGCATAATTACTATATATTTCCTGATTTTAACAGATGCAAACTAATTTTAATAAAGTGAATATGGCAAGTGCAAATGTGTGAACACCTTTCCACTTGATTTCTTACTGCTTTTTTTTTTTTTTTTTCAAAAAAGGTTTAGAGGCTCATTAGGCTTACAATTAGTCAGGTGAAGAAAATTCTACAGTTGAACAAATGCTCTGACCTTTCTAACCTCTCAACTTTTTTCATTGGTCTGTGTGCATTCAACAATTACCCGTTGGAAGCATTGTTATGATATGGAGGTTGCATGGAACTGTTGAAGTCAAGGAACAGTCTGGAAGACTAAGAAAAATCTGATAGAACTGCCCAAAATTTAGCTGACTCTAGAGTAGTTGACCACAGAAATGATCTACATGGGAGAATTGTCAGAAGGACCCTTTTCTACAACCTTTTCGCAAAAGTCATCTTAAATAAATAATGGAAAACCTCCGTAGGCCTGAAATGTTTAGGAACAAAGTGCTTTCAAATGATAAAATGAAAACTGAACTGTTCAACCACACAAGATATTTTTGAAGAAAGAAAGGAAAAGTATTTGAAGAAAAGAATACCTTGTCTACCTTTGACCTGGGGGCTGGATCTATGGTGCTTTGCAGTTGTGTGGCAGCCTGAAGCACAGGAAATAATGTGTTGATAGAAACATGAACAGTTTGTAGGATATGTTGATATTCCCCAGTCAATGAGGAAAGTGAAACAGAAAAGAGACTGAATAGTTCAGCAAGACAACAGTCCAAAACATACCTCAGAGTCAGCTATGAAGTACTTAATGGAAAGGAAGACTGAGGATTGTGAAGGCCATTTCAAAACCTTAGACTTGAATGTTGCTGAAAATCTGCAGTGAGAACATGCGGCGCATACAAAAAGGCCTAAGAATATTTCTAAGATATTAGAGTTCTGAAGGGAAGAGTAGAAATATATTCCAAAAGCAAATAGAGAAAGACTCTTAGATGGCTGTAGGGAATGTTTGGAAGCTGCTGTTTTTCCAAAGGAGGTGTTACAGAGCACTGAACGGGTGTTCAAACCTTTGCACCTGCCATACTAATGGTTTTCCTATTTTGAATCTATGAAAAGCAAATTTCAGAAAGATGGCAAAAAAACATAGAACACAAGAAAATAAGAAAAAGTCATTAAGTGCCTGGCTGATGAGCATTTTTTCACAATATGGTTTGATATCTCCTTTTCTAAGCATGAGTATGTTGTAAAAAAAAAATCTATTTTGTTATGTTGGCTTGGGAATTGTGACTAACAACATTTGAAGAACACTCAATGGTTAATTTAACATAGTAACATAGGGGTATGTTTACTAAACTGTCTTAATGTTACTGGCGTTAGTTGTAGTCTTACTGTGACGAATGCCATATAAGGTAGTAGGCGTTCCAGTCTTAAGGTAGCATTTTGGGTTATCGCGCAATAAAGTCCGTTATCGCGCGATAGAAGGAGCCGTGGCACGTTAACGCGCGTTAGCCTTAATTATACGCGCTGACCTGCAGTCCCAGCAATAGAGGTGTAGCACACTGGTCAATACGTTGACTGCTGATACAGTGGTCATGAGTTCAATCCCTCAGTAGGCTCAGTTAAAAGGCTGTCTGAGGCAATCCCTTTTCCTGCTTGTAGCAGTCAGACACATCCCAACAATCTGCACTGCCAGCCAAAAAAGCCTCACCCCAGTGCCGCAACCTAATGCACCTTTTAGGGCGCACCACAAGGCACCTCATAAAGCGCCACATCATCCAAGGCAGGTCATAATGTGCCCCAAAGGGCGGCAGGAAAGGTTGGCATCCTCCAAGGCAGCATATAAGGTGCCCCATAAGCTGGCCAAACCTAAGGTGCCACGAAAGATGCCCCAGGGATGCTAAGGTGACACAGGAGATGGTGCCTAGGAGCACAAAGGTGCCCCAAGGTCACAAGCATGAAATGTATGGCTCAAACACAGATGTAACCATAACACTGCAAAGAGCACCAAAGAAAGGCAATGAACAAGTGATGGAAGGAAGTAGATTACGGAGCTCATGGACCAGCCAAATCAGCGTGCAGCCCATGTGGCAGCAGGTAAAGTGGACAAACATATCGGGGGCAGATGTACAGGGTGATGGTAATGTACAGTGCAACAATGACAGTGGGTGGCAGAGGATGGGGATACGTGTCCACCAGAGGAGGTAGAGGTGGCATGATAAGTGCAATGACAGGAGGACAGAGGAGAGCAGTGCCATGCAGAGCAGACACAGGAGAGGCAAACATGAAGAGCCGCAATGCAGAAAAGTGTGGCGTGCAGGACATGGGGTAGCAGCCTGCACATTAGGATGGATGGCAACAGTGATGAGGGTATAATGTGGTGGCAGCACATATCTGCACAGATAAGACTGTTATATGAATGAAACGTAGTTGTGTAGGACAGCCATAAAAAAAAGGGGAACAGAGAGGAATCAAACCCATAACCTCTGCTACTGAAGTCATTGCATTTACCATTGTGCTACATCACTATGGGAGTTATCATACCAATGGCTGGCTACAGAAAGAGTACACGTCACCATAAAACTGTCTGCTGTGGCTACCAGGATAGGATAGAACCAACAGTACCCTTAATGCAATTCACATGCAGAACAGCAGTCTACATCTGCTCACCAGATGGGGTATGCACCTCTATAGCACGTCAGCTTGGTATGGGGGGAATGACCGTGCATGTTACTGGCACAGAGTACCCACAGGCCATGCCAATGTGTGTGTTCTGTGCTCACCCTGAGGGTGAGGTGGAGTGGCCAGCACCAGGTCCGCAGTACCCGAGTTGGTTGAGACGGGCTTTGCTGCAGGTCTCCATCAGTGACAGTGTGTGACAGGTATTTGTTGCAGACACCTTTTTGGAGGTCTCTGTGTCCATTTGTAATTGCCAGTCATGTCTGGCCCTTGTGGACCATGATGCACACAACATAGTGCATATCCACTGTGCTTGCTATGGTCACCTGTTTAAGGAGCAGGGGTGTGTCAGGGCTCACATGGCAACAATGTACTTAGCAAACCACCCTCTCTGGGTCAGGGTGGGGGACATGATCTGCCCCCAACAGACCCACAGTCTCACCCTTTGCAAGGGGGGCAGTGGAGGTACATGAGAACAGGCTGTGGGACCAGCAACCCCAGTCCTGGTGGCAAAGGGCAGTTGCTGCAGATCTGTACTTGGGACAGAGCCACTGGTAGATAGGTAGTGGGTCCAGTCAGCTCAGCTGCCCCCCACTACAATCTGACATTCACCAGCAGAGGGCAGTCAGTGTGCACCTGCTGCACTCTGCAAGGTGGTGCAGCCATACAGATGCTAACTGCAGACAGTCTGCTAGCTAGTACATAGTGCATGTTCCTGGAGGAACTGTGTGCACCCAGGTATGTCAGTGATTGGGCCCCCGAAAAGAGAACCCATAAATATCACTTGAGAGAAATACTGTAGAGCACTATGGGGGAACCTAGCCATGCTGTGGTCACTGCTCAGTCAGGGTGAGTGTGACCTCCCAGCATGACATGCTGTGGCCACCCTGTCCGTGCAGGTGGTGGTCGGGCATTACAATGTCCCAGCCATTGCCCTATACCCTGTGCAAATGCATCCTGCCCATGCCACCCTGTCCGGGCCATACCCACAGTACCCCTAATTATGCACATTGGCAGGCTAACACTGAAACAGTGCAAGAAGTGTGGGCTCAGTAAGGTGTAGGCAGCCACAACACACTGGATAGACAGACACACACTCCCACACCTATGCCAGCATTGTGCAAATATAGAGGTTTGTGGCAGCCCTGGCTGCCACACCAGTCCTGGGCACAGTGCAGGCATTGCTATGGTACTCAATACTGTTAGGATCACTCCCCAGGGTGGTAAACACTGTCAGAATCAATAACTGAAACACACTCCACAGATATCAGAAAGGTTGCTATGATGAATCTCTATCAACAAATTGTGTTTAACTTAGGATTTGTTAGTTGACATTAATCATAGCAACCTTTTGATATATGTGGAACGTGTTCCCAAGTTTAGGATGGCATTGCTAAGGTATGCAGGTGCCAGTATTGGGAGATGCTGCTCCGCGCAGGGCCCAACAGCCTGACTCTCCATGAGGCTTTGGATAGTGGAGCCTGTGGGTGTGGGTGTTTATGCCCCTGTTGGCTGCTGCTCTAGGGCAGAGGTTCCCAACTCCAGACCTGGTGGGCCAAACACTGAATATGCATGAGATACATTTGCATACAATGGGGGCGGCACATACAAATGCAGCACAGGCATATTTATTAAGGACAGCATGAAACCTGAATGGTGTTTGGCCCTCCAGGACTACAGTTGGGAAACTCTGCTCTAGGGATTGCACATGTTTATGGTGTCTGTTCTCTGTAGGGTAAAATATAGGCATTTCAGGCATGTTAATTTTATCGGCAATAAAGGTTCCGTCTTTATTACCACGGTTTAGTACTGGGTAAAATATGGGGACAGGGTTGGCAGGAGCCACAGCTGGGATTTGAACTTGTGACCTTCTGCTTCTGAACACACTGGCTGTGTGTACTGCACCACACTATTGCCGCAGGGACAGATCATTCCCTGGGGATACCATGACTGTTCGTCAGACAGACTTTGTCTGTTGCAGTGCACTGCACCCACCTAAATGGGGCTTGGCTGTGGTCTGCTGTGGGCAGATGCCAATGCCCCCTCCGCCACCATCACCCTTCCGCCACCATGCTGACATGCCCTTATGCCGGTGGTGCTGGTGGTGCGCAGTCCCAGGCCACCCAGTGTGCCGGTAGGCAGCTGCCTATGGTGTGGGTTCTTGGGTAGGGGTGCCTACATGGAAATGCGCGCTTCCCCCCGGCACCGCCTGCCAATGTTATGTGCCCTTGGGGGTATCTGCTGGGTAATATCCCCTGTAACACTGTGGGACACACACTCGTGCCCATGTTGGACCCTTGTCAGTTGCTGTCTTGCTGCTTTACAGTTTCGGCATTCCTATGGGCCACCTAGGCATCTGCCTAGTCCGCACTGTGCCCCAGCTGGACCACAGCATGTGCAGCCTGCAGCCCCCTGTATCCCATTTACAGCATCAGTACAGTTGCCCTTTCCTACGTGCCCACTCTGCTGTTGCTACACATGTGCACCCCATAACAAACCTGCCCAATCTCAACGACAAAACCCCTGATCAGCGCTATTTCAATGTGGGATCATTCACTTTGTAGGGGGACAGAGCATAGACCCTTCCAAACATGATATCTTAATTTTTATGCTTTGTCAGTAGTGTTGCTTTATGTTTATCATTAATATCACTATTGGCCAGCTTGGTTATTGGGATTTTAAATGTGGTTCTGGTCATTTTATATGTTTATTTGCCTTTTTGGTTCCTGCACATGTATCACTACTATCACTTATCTGGGTTTCCCTGCCTTTGCTGCACATTGCTGACTTAAATGGTTTCTCTTTCCTGCAAATCTGCCTAATGCGAGGGTTTCACTGGCGTTAGTTTTCAGACCCGGATTTCACAGCGTTAGTGTGCCTGGATCCTCTCCCCGCCCACTCTCCGCTCATTGAGCCCTTCTCTCCGCCCTCTGGGAAGCCTTACTCCACCCTTCAGACCCGGATTTCACAGTGTTAGTGTGCCTTAACGCCGCCGCCGCATTATCGTGCGATAAGTGACAATGTTACATTATCACGCAATAACGTCACTTATCACACATTAATACCACCGCTGCGATGTTAAGACGGTTTAGTAAACATACCCCATAGTATATGATGGCAGATAAAGACCAAGGCGGTAAGAGTAAGTGCACCTACCACTCCATGCAGGTCACCCCTCCCCATGCCTTTGTTTAGGGGTGTACCAACTGCTCCATGTAGGTCATTCCTATTTGTTGAGATATTAATTCAAAATGGCATGGGACAGACACAGTGGATCCCTTTACAGCAACAGAATAAAATCAAAATAAACTTAACTATCTAATTTCTCAACAAACAGGGGTGTCCTACATGGAGTGGTGGGTTCACCCCTAAATAAAGACATGGGGAGGGGTGGCCTGCACGGAGCGGCAGGTGCACCTACTCTTATCATCTTACTGGGCAGACTAGATGGACCATGCTGGTCTTTATCTGCCGTCATTTACTATGTTACTATATAAGAGAGAGTTATGTTTATTTAGATTTTATCCTGTTGCTATAAAGAGATCCACTGTGTCTGTCCCATGCCATCTTGAATTCTGTCACTGTATTTGCCCCCATCACTTCCATCGGGAGGGCATTCCAAGCATCCACCACCCTTTTAGTGAAAAAGTATTTCCTGACATTGCCTTTCAGTTTTCCCCCTTGCAGCTTCATGTTATGTCCTCTAGTTTGGAAGAGGTTTGTTTGTTCATTAATACTCTAAGTATTTAAAGGTCTGAATCATATCTCCCCTGTCCCTCCTCTCCTCCAGAGTATACATATTTAGGTCTTCAAGTCTCTTCTCATACGTCTTCTGACGCAGGCTCCAAATCATTTTGGTTGCCTTTCTCTGAACCATTTCCAGTCTTTTTATATTCTTTGTGAGATATGGTCTCCAAAACTGAGCACAATATTTCAAGTGAGGCCTCACCAGGGACTTTTAGAGTTGCATTAGTACCTTTTCCTTTCTACTGGTAATTCCTTCCAGTATTCATCCCAACATCCTTCTGGCTTTTGCAACCACCTTGTCACAATTTTTTCCACCTTGAGATCTTCAGAAACAATCACTCCGAGGTCCTTCTCCTGGTCCGTGCACACCGACCTCTCACCCCCTATCGCATACAATTCCCTTGGATTTCTGCTTTCCAAGTGCATGGCACTTTACTTCTTCACATTTAAATCTTAACTGCCAAGCATTAGATAATTCTTCCAGCTATTCTAGATCTTTCCTCATGTTAACCACTCCCTCAGGGAAGTCCATTTTGTTGCAAATTTTCATGTCATCTGCAAAAAGACAGACTTTTCCATTCAGTCCTTCAGCAATATCACTCATAAATACATTGAGCAGTACTGGTCCCAGGACCGAACCCTGGGGCACACCGCTAATCACCTTTCTTTCATCCGAGTGAGTTCCATTTACCATCACCTTCTGTCGTCTGTCAGTCAACCAATTTCTGATCCAGTTCACTGCCTGGGACCCATCCCGAAGCTGTTGAGTTTATTGATAAGCCTCCTATGAGGCACAGTATCAAAAGCCATCTCCAGGAACAAGCAGGAATGTAGTCTTCACATATGGGTACGTCGGTACCGACGGAGCCTGTGCGGGAACGCTCCCCAGCCTCCAATTAGAAAGCTTTTGGGAGCATCCCACAGCGCCTGCGTGCTGCCTTCCCACCTTTCCCAACTGCCTCTCTCCAGTTCTTTGTTTTCCGCGGAGCCAGCAGGTCGTTGTTCCTGTCACCGCTGAAAATTCTTGTTTTATTGTTTTATTTTTTCGTGGTCGCATCTGCCTTCTGACGCTCACTAGTACCGCCGATTCTTCTTTTCTTCTTCTAAAAAACTAAATATATATATATATATATACCTGTTTATTTTTTTCTTCCACATGCATGCGCCATTTTGGGCCTTAGGCCAAAATATTTCCATCATTATGGAAAAGCCCGCGTCAGGGTTTAAAAAGTGCATCAAGTGTGGCGGTACCATCTCTGTCACCGACACCCATGAATGGTGTCTTAAATGTTTAGGCCCTGATCATTCCATCACTGACTGCATGGCCTGTGCGATGCTGTCTAAAAGAGCAAGACAAAACCGGGCTGCTAAGCTTAGCACCCTCTTTCCCTCCGATGCGACTTCCGTGGTGTCGATATCGTCCAGGGCTTCTTCTTCCTCTCATGGATCTCAGGTAACCAAACATAAGTCCAGCCGGTCCTCAAAGGGTAGATCTCCTTTTCTGTATCGAGATGCCTCTGGCGTTGCCCTTGAGGGTTCCATACCGGCCAAACAGCCACGGTGGGAGGCTTCGGCTTCCAAAGCATTATCGGGGCTCCAGGACGTTCTCGAGGCCTCGACTCAGCAGAACTACTGGTGCCATGTTCTATGGTACCGGCGGCCTCGGCCGGTACCAACATCCAGGCATTGGCAGCGTCGATAGACCAGAGACTTCTGGCTATGGAACGCAGTCTGGCGGCTTTCCTTGCGGCATCGACGCCCTCGGAACCGAAGCAGACTAGTCAACCGGTACCGAGCTTGGTACCGATTTCCGTACCAGTTCATGCACCGTCATCGGTGCCGGTACTGTCGACATCGGCATCGACATCGGGGCCCGCTCTACCAGTACCCAGACATTCGATGTTTCAATGCACAGTAGCGACAGTCTGCAGGTCAATCTACTGGAAAGACACAACAGTCAGCCAAACAAGTTAAAGCTAAGGCTACCAAGCCTCAGCCTGCTCAACAGTCTCAGCCCCCACAGTGCCTTTGATTCTCTTCTAGAGAACTTAGCCTTCCTGCCTCTCGAGGGCCAGACCCTTCCACCATCCCAGGAAGGTTATGCCACTTTGCCCCCAGGTGGGGGCAAATAACAGCAGAACAGTGGACACTTTCCATTATAAAGGAGGGGTACAGACTTCATTTCTCCAACATACCCCCGTCCACAAGAGTAAGACAGTTCAATTCTCAGTCCTCTCTCATCCATCTTCTGGAGCTAGAGGTCTCTATGCTTCTTGCTCAAGGGGCAATAGAAGAAGTACTCATTCATGAACAGGGTAGAGGGTTTTACTCCCCCTACTTCTTTATTCCAAAGAGGACAGGGGGCTACAGGCCTATTCTAGACCTCAGAGAATTGAACAAATTCCTCTTCAAGGAGAAATTCAAGATGATTTCCCTAGGAATTCTGCTGCCATACCTCCAGAGTCAGGATTGGCTTTGTTCTCTAGACCTCAAGGATGCGTATACTCATATACTCATCCATCCATCTCACAGAAAATTTCTGCGGTTCCTGTTCAAAGAAAAGCACTATGAATACAGGGTGCTTCCCTTTGGCCTGGCCTCTGCATCAAGGGTGTTCATGAAATGCATGGCTGTAGTAGCAGCATATCTTCGCACCCTAGGGTTATTCGTCTTCCCTTACTTAGATGACTGGCTCATTCGAGCCCCATCAGAGTCAGAGGCCAGGGCTTCCCTATCAGGAACAATACATATCCTCCAATATTTGGGACTAGTCATAAACATCCCAAAATCCAACCTAACTCCCACACAATCTCTAGAATTCATAGGAGCGGTGTTGGATACCAGAAGAGCAAGGGCCTACCTTCCCCAGGCCCGTTGCCTTCGCTTGGTGCATCTAGCCTCTCAAGCAGTATTAAAGCCCCTTCTCACTGCTCGAGAGATGTTGAAACTGCTAGGCCACATGGCATCCACAGTGCATGTGGTTCCTAATGCCCGTCTTCATATGAGGGCAGTCCAGTGGACCCTCTCCACACAATGGACCCAGGCAGTAGGCCGCCTGTCGGACAAAATAGCAAACACAAATCGACTTATTTTGTCCCTTCAATGGTGGCGGTCCACTCAAAACCTATTGGTAGGTCCCCATTCCAACAGCCCTTACTACAGGTAACTCTCACTACAGATGCTTCCCAGACAGGTTGGGGAGCTCACCTACAGGATCTCTCCACCCAAGGCACTTGGACTCCACAAGAGACTTGTCTAGACATCAATCTCTTGGAGCTCAGAGCAATCCTCCTTGCTCTCCAGGTATTCCACAACCTGCTCAGCTACAAGACAGTCCTCATCCACATGGGCAATCAGGTAGCAATGTTTTATATAAACAAGCAGGGAGGAACAGGCTCTCTGTCGCTTTGCAACAAAGCTCTGCGAATCTGGGCCCTCACCAGAGAGCATCAGATCCATCTGTTGGCAGTATACCTCCCAGGTATACAAAACTCTTGGGCGGACAGACTCAGTCGGATTCTGCTTCCTCACGAATGGTCTCTACATGCAGACCAAGTGGCCAAGATTTTTCAGATGTGGGGAACCCCGGACATAGACCTCTTTGCAAGTCCGTGGAATGCCAAACTTCCCCGGTTCTGTTCCAGAATCCCGGCTCGAAATTCTCAGGCCAGGGACGCCTTCGTTCTTCACTGGGGTCAGGACTTCCTGTATGCCTTTCCGCCCATTCCCCTAATTCCCAAGACCCTCTTCAAGCTTCAGAGGGACAGAGGTTGCATGATTTTCATAGC
This sequence comes from Ichthyophis bannanicus, assembly GCA_033557465.1. NCBI lineage: Eukaryota > Metazoa > Chordata > Amphibia > Gymnophiona > Ichthyophiidae > Ichthyophis > Ichthyophis bannanicus. The sequence goes on from CM066032.1 coordinate 651,186,404, forward strand.
TCCACATTGGCCAAGGCAAGTGTGGTACCCTCTGCTCCTGCATCTCTCTCAAGCTCCCTCCCTAAACTTGGGATCTGCTCCAGATCTCCTGACTCAGGAGGGCGGAATGTTGTGGCATCCCAATCCTCAATCCCTGCACCTCAGGGCTTGGTTTCTGAAGGCCTAGATTTTCAGGATTTTGATCTCTCTCAACAGGTGAGGGATATCCTTTGTGCTTCCAGAAAACCTTCCACAAGGCGCTCTTATGCTTTCAAGTGGAAAGATTCACCATATGGTGCTCGCAGAAGGATCTTAACCCTCAGGTGCTACCTCTGGAATCTCTATTGGATTATCTCCTTCATTTGTCCAATGCAGGTCTTAAGACAAACTCGGTGAGGGTCCATCTGAGTGCTATTGCAGCATCTTTAAAGCCTTTAGATGGACAACCTGTTTCCTCTCATCCTCTAGTAGCAAGATTTATGAGAGGCCTTCTCCTGACTAAACCTCCCATTAGACCACCACCAGTGGCATGGGACCTAAACTTGGTTCTTGGTCAGCTCATGAAGCCACCATTTGAACCTTTATCTACTACCTCCTTAAAATTCCTTTCTTGGAAAGTCATTTTTCTTGTTACAATTACATCAGCACGTCGCATTAGCGAATTGCAAGCACTTGTAGCTAATCCACCTTATACCAGGTTCCATCCTGACAAGGTAGTCCTTAGGACTCATCCACATTTCATGCCAAAGTTGATTTCACCTTTTCATCTGAATCAGGCAGTCTATCTCCCTGTGTTTTTTCCTAGGCCTCATGCTTCAAGTGCAGAAAGGAATCTCCATACTTTGGATTGTAAAAGAGCTTTGGCCTTTTACTTACAAAGAACACAGCAACATAGAAAAGCATCTCAGCTCTTTGTTGCTTTTGATCCTTCTTATTTAGGACTTCCAGTCTCCAAGAGAACACTGTCCAATTGGATTGCACAGTGTATCTCCTTTGCTTATCAGAGTAAAAACATTCCTCTGGAGGGCCATGTCACTGCTCACATTGTGAGAGCCATGGCAGTCTCAATGGCTAATTTACACTCTGTGTCTATCGACGAGATCTGTCGAGCAGCCACCTGGGTCTCTGTTCATACCTTCACAGCCCATTATTGCTTGGACAAGGACTCCCGCCGGGATGCCTTGTTTGATTAGGCTGTTCTCCGACACCTGTTCCATACTTAACCAACTCCTACCCACCATCCCTGGTGGATGCCAGAGATCCATGGGGGAAAGTAGAGCCCTTCCTCAGGGACTCATAACTTTGGGACCTCTCCCTGGCATCTGAAGCTAGGGAGTCCCCATATGTGAAGACTACATTCCTGCTTGTTCCTGGAGATAGCATAGTTACTCACCTGTAATAGCTGATCTCAGGGAACAGCAGGAATTTAGTCTTCACAACCCACCCACCTCCCCTAGGAGTTGTATCTCTCTATCTATCTCTTTCTCTTTCCCTCTCTATCTCTCTTTGTCTCAGCCTTAAACTCAACTGGAGAGAGGCAGTTGGGAAAGGCAGGAAGGCAGCACGCAGGCGCTGTGGGATGCTCCCAAAAGCTTTCTAATTGGACACTGGGGAGCGTTCCCGCGCAGGCTCCGTCGGTACCGACGTACCCATATGTGAAGACTAAATTCCTGCTGTTCCCGGAGATCACCTGTTACAGGTGAGTAACTATGCTTTCCTTCCACAGGCCCGGTGTCTTCACATAGTGCAACTAGTTTCTCAAGCAGCGGGAAAATCCTCCCTAACTGCCCGAGAACTGCTACAGTTACTGGGACACATGGCATCCACAGTTCATGCAGTTCCCTATGCTCGCCTCCACATGCAAGCAGCCCAGTGGACCCTGTCCACACAGTGGACACAGGCCACAGGACGTCTGTCAGACAAGATATCAAACTCTCATCGACTGATCTTGTCCCTCCATTGGTGGCAATCACTGGAGAATCTTTTAGTGGGGTCTCCTTTCCAACAACCCCTATTCCAGGCCACCCTTACAATAGATGCATCACAGGTGGTTTGGGGAGCACACCTGCATCATCTCTCTACCCAGGGCACCTGGACTCCGCAGGAGGCTTGTCTGCACATAAACCTCCTAGAATTAAGAGCAATCTATCTAGCTCTTCGAGTATTCCATGCCCAGCTCAGCTACAAGACAGTCCTAGTCCAAACGGACAATCAAGTAGCCATGTTCTATGTGAACAAGCAGGGTGGAACAGGCTCTCTGTCATTATGCAATGAAGCTTTACAACTTTGGGCCCTCGCCAGAGACCATCAAATTCACCTCCTTGTGGTATATCTTCCAGGCATTCAAAACCTTTGGGCAGACAAACTCAGCCGAGTGCTGCTGCCTCACGAATGGTCTCTCCACCTAGACCAGGTAACAAAGATATTTCACATCTGGGGGACTCCAGACATAGACCTCTTTGCAAGTCCACTGAATGCCAGATTTCCCCGGTTCTATTCCAGGATTCCGGCTCACAACTGCCAGGCAAGGGACGCCTTCCTCCTTCACTGGGGTCAGGACTTCCTCTATGCCTTCCCACCCATTCCCCTCATCCCCAAAACACTCTTCAAGCTTCAGAGAGACAGAGGTCGTATGATCCTCATAGCGCCACGGTGGCCACGCCAAACATGGTATCCCCTGCTTTTACATCTCTCTCAAGCTGCACCTCTGGAGTTAGGGTGTGCTCCAGATCTCCTTTCCCAAGAGAGCGGGATGCTATGGCACCCGAATCCCCAGTCCCTGCATCTCGCAGCCTGGTTGCTGAAAGCTTAGATCTTCAGGATCTCAATCTTTCCCAACAGGTAAAGGATATCCTTCAGGCTTCTAGAAAACCTTCCACAAGACGGTCTTATGCCTTCAAGTGGAAACGTTTTACTATATGGTGTTCCCAGAAGGGGTTAAACCCCCTGGTGATACCTTTGGAATCGATACTAGAGTATCTACTTCACTTATCAAATTCTGGTCTAAAGACCAATTCAGTAAGAGTCCATCTTAGCGCAATTACAGCTTCCTATAAGCCTTTCCTCTCATCCTCTCATATCCAGATTTATGAGAGGTCTTCTATTAACAAAGCCTCCCATCAGACCACCACTGGTGGCATGGGATTTAAATCTAGTTCTCGGGCAGCTCATGAAACTGCCTTTTGAACCTTTAGCCACTACTACCCTAAAGCTTTTGTCCTGGAAGGTCATCTTCTTAATTGCAATCACCTCTGCACGTCGCATTAGTGAATTGCAAGCGTTAGTGGCTGATCCTCCTTACACTAGGTTTCACCATGATAAGGTTGTTCTCAGAACTCATCCACACTTTATGCCAATGGTGTTTCGCCTTTTCATTTAAATCAATCCATTTATCTTCCTGTGTTCTTTCCGAGACCTCATGCCTCTAATGCAGAGAAGAACCTTCATACTTTGGACTGTAAAAGAGCTTTAGCCTTTTACCTACAAAGAACACAGCAACATAGAAAGTCTTCTCAACTTTTTATTGCTTTTGATTCTAGTCATTTGGGACTTCCAGTCTCCAAGAGAACTTTATCCAAGTGGATTGCACAATGAATATCCTTTGCTTGTGAAAGTAAGAGTCTTCCTCTTCAAGGCCATGTCACAGCTCATAATGTGAGAGCCATGGCAGCCTCTATGGCTAACCTTCACTCTGTGTCTATTGATAACATTTGTCGAGCAGCCACCTGGGCTTTGGTACACACCTTTACAGCCCACTACTGCCTAGATAAAGCCTCCCGTCGGGCTGCCTTCTTTGGCCTGGCTGTTCTTCAAAATCTCTTTCAGACTTAATTCAGCTCCTACCCACCAACCCTGGTGGGATGCCAGAGATCCATGGGAGGAAGCACGGCCCACCTCACTATAGGTGGCAGCTTCCTGGGGTCATCTCCCTGACATCTTCAGCTAGGGAGTCCCCATATGTGAAGACTACATTCCTGCTTGTTCCTGGAGATAGCGTAGTTACTCACCTGTAACAGGTGATCTCCGGGAACAGCAGGAATTTCGTCTTCACAACCCACCCACCTCCCCTAGGAGTTGTCTCTCTATCTCTCTGTCTCTTTCCTCTCTCCCTCTATCACTGAGCTACAAACTTAACTGAAGAGGGACAGTTGGAAAGGCAGGAAGGCAGCGCGCATGTGCTAAGGGATGCTCCCAAGGCGTTCCTATTGGACGCTGGGGAGCGTTCCCGCGCAGGCTCCATTGGTACCGACGATACCCATATGTGAAGACTAAATTCCTGCTGTTCCCGGAGATCACCTGTTGCAGGTTAGTAACTACGCTTTCTTTACCATTGGGAAGGGCCTGCCCAAGGGTTATTGCCGCCCTAGACAGGCCCGATGTGCCGCCCCCACCGCCACATGCCATCACTGTGCTGCCTCCAACATCCAGCCTCTTTTCAGGGTTGATGGGTGGCACGGCGATCTTCTCTTTGAAGCTGCGGCAGGTCTTAAAGCGCATGCATGCACTCATGGCTTGCTGCTCCTGCCCCCTCCGACTTCCTCTCAGAGGGGGCAGGAGCAGCAAGATGCAAGTGTGCACACACATACGCTTTAAAGATTGCCATGGCCTCAAAGCAGTGATCGCCATGCTGCCCTCGGCAAGAGGCTGGATGTCGGGGGCGGCGCAGCGATGGTACGCAGTGCAGTGGGGCAGCACATCAGGACTGTCTAGTGTTGAGCTGCCCCACTGCACTGCCGCCTTAGGCAATTGCCTAGTTCGCTTAGTGGACAGGCCATCCTGCCATTGGGACAGCTATCTTGAATATGAGTACCTTCTGTACTCCCCACAGGTGTTTAGGTGCCAAAACAAGAATCTTTCTGATGCCTGTTTTTGTGCCCTGGAGCAGGTATAGACATGGATGGCGCCATGCAGAGGCATGCAGGCAGTTTCTGAAATCACGTGTACATGTGTATTTTTTCAGGTCCACCCTGGACATGTCTCTGTCATGCCCCTGAGTGACTTGAACGGGTTCATTCCAAACACTTGTAACTTCGGAGATATCTAATCTCCTGGGATGTTTTTGTGGTGCACACATCTGAATGGCCATTTTCTGATGAGGAAATCACAATTTGAACTTTTAAAATGACCCCCATGATAGAACAAACAATTTTCATCATAGACAGCTACCGATTTTCTTGCACGAAATGTTCACAAAACAAACTGTTGTGAGTAGGCAAGGCCTTGGTAATTTACTGATAGGTCTTGAAATGTGAAAATGATACCCTGCCCATCTCTGTATAGTGTAATTCTGAATCCAGGCATCTTTTAAATCATATCTGCAAGCCTCAAACAACAAAACTCACACGTATGATTTAAAAGATATCCAGCTTCTGAGCTTCTCACCTAAAAGATAGCTGGGGGTCCTATGGTTTTTATGTAGTTTTAAATATTATTTGCTATCTGGTGATTTTCGATCATTGCGTAAGTAAACAGTTTTGTAATGCTTTTTTCTCAGGACTCATTACATGTGATATATTCCCTCCAGATGGTAAAAATTGTGCGGTGAGGCTCCTGATGGGTTGTGGTTCATAATCTCACATGACACCTGTTTTGCAGACGTTACATTGGTAACCTGCAACTTTCTGACTCCTCTTTCTTGCATGGTGTTTAAGATTATAATCAAATATAAAAAATGCTGTCAATTTACCCTATAGGGTTATTTAAAAAAACAAATAAACTGACTTTGGTCTTAATAATGTCTTTCATCAGCATTTCCCAATACGGCTCAAAAACACAATCACACTCTATTTGTCTATTTTTGTCACCCAGAGTTACCCTTTCACAAAATTAGTAAACAAATATGAAATAATTAAAAAACTTTATTGGGAATAGATCTCATCAAAAACTATCAGATAAAATGTGGAAGCTGCAATCATTAAGCTTCAAGCAGTTTTCTCACTGATGCAGCAGTATGGATATGACTGAATTCTGTGCGGGGAGCAGCTATGTTGATGGCATCTATTGAAACAGACATGTTGAGTGATTTTTCTATGGAGGCAAGAATATAAGAAGCAAATGACACATCTGTGGTGTTTTGATGTTTTTGTTACCCTTTGAAGGGTCTGCACAATGGATATCAAGCAGTGATGACACAGACATCGGAGTGAGAAAACTAGCACACCATGGCCTTACTGAGCAGATTTAGCATGCATGGTCCTGCCTGCACAGATTGGACACACGATGCAACACGCTGCCTAAGCATGCCTTCAGCCTGCATTGCCTTTCTGCTTGACGGTGGAGAATGCTTATGCTGGCTTCAAAGAAGCGCTTCCTGGTCCGTGGAAGGCAAACAGCCTGTTCCGCAGAAGACGAAGAGCCTCATGGCTGGATTCTGATATTTCTTCTGCTTGAATGGATGCTTTGGGCACGCTCTCAGCAGGTCCATCCCTCCCTGTGCTGCCAAGGAAGTACCCCAGTCTTATCTTCTGCACTCTGATTGACAGCAGGCAGGGCCGTAGCAAAGGGTGATCGTCATCCTGTACAGTTTTAGTGCACTCTCCTCTGGATGCTCCCCTTTGCAGAAGGGATCAGTGGGGAGCTCCTGGGTCCCGGGCTATACTCCCTGGAATTCTTTCTTCTGCATCAAGCTTGGGTTTCTGACATGGCAACACAGACCCTAGATTCAGTCCTCTCAAGCCCTTCTGCCTGCTCAGAGGAGGGACAGCGGGTGTCTGAGTCTGGCTTAGTATCCACCTTCTGAGCGCTCTCTGCAGCAGTTGGAGTTGGAGTTTCGGATTGACTAGCCTTGATTGAGACCTGAAGTTCAGTTCTGATGATGATGCGGGCACATATTCTGCTTTGGTGACCGAATGGTCATCTTGCTCTGCAGTGCATGAAGAGTCCAGATTTATTCACCTATTCAGGAAGGTTGAGTTGGCAGCCCTGTTTGCTCAGGTGTCTTATGCCTTACGTTTGTCTGATTCTTTGATGGCTGAAGAAGTGCCACAGGTTCACCCAAACAGGCGAGGTGTTTGTAAGTACTAGACAATTTTTCTTACGGAGACAGTCAAGAGCATGGTACACTTGGAGTGGGCCCTACCAGATTCCTCAGTGAAGAGGCCGAGAGTTTGCAGGAGGCTTTTGCCCTGCCACAGGAGGATCATGCCAAGGGAATTAATCTGCTGAGAGAGGATGCTCAGGTTTCAGTGGGTGCGAATTGGGTTGCCATTTTGGTGGAAGGACCCCGGGATTACAAGATGGATACTATCTTGAGGAGTCAGTTTGCAGCCTCTGCTGTCATATTGTGTGGGCCTAATGTCTTGGGATCTGCTCCAATGGTTTCAGTCCCATGCATAGAGACTATTAAGCCTCTCTTGAAGTTGGCTACAGTCATTTTTGTTGGAGGTTATATATAATCTCATCCAAGGGACGGCTAAAGACATTGTTCTGTTGACTGTGGTTTCTGTCGGTCCTGGGCTTCTTCGTCTCTTCTTGCAGCTCCATGGCCAATAGAACAGCAATTCAATGTACTCTGCACAGGCTCCTCCATCTATGGGTGGTAGTTCTACTGTTCCCCTGGTCGACCATGGACAAGGGTTGATGATCCATTTCTTTGTGCTACCTAGAAAGAAGGCTCTTTTGGTAGGTCCTCAACCTCAAGGGAGTTGATGCTCACCTACGCCACCTTTCACTTCTGTGGGAGTCCCTTCAGTCAGTGTTTCAGGAGGTACACCGTGGAGAGTTCTTTGTGCCTCTGGTCTTGGACAAGGCCTACTCCATATCCCTATTTGGGAGGATCAACCGAGTTGTCTTTGTTTTGCCACTTCTGGCTCATATCAGTTCTCTGTTCTCTCCTTTGGCCTCTCCACTGCCTCAAGGGCATTCTCGAGGGTAATGATGGTGACGACCTCTACATTTAGTCACCAGGGGATCTGTGCACACCCATATCTAGAAGACTGACTCGTCTGGATCAAATCACAGTCTGAAGTGGCTCAAGGTTCAGCCTCAGTGGTGCTGTTCTTAGAGAATCTTGGTTAGTGCTTCATTGAGGAGGAGCCATTTGGGGTATTCCCATTCTCTGGAATGCCTGGGAACATCTTCAATGCTAGGTTAGGCACAGTCTTCCTGCCACAAGAAAGGCTGAACAAGTTGCTGGCCCAGTTGGCTGCCTCTCAGTCTCAGCAGGCTTCCAGAGTTGGATTCTCTTCAGCTTCTTAGCTTGATAAGACCAGCGACAGACCTGCAACCTTGGATGCAAGCTCGTATGAGCTCTTTGGAACTCTTTCCTTTCTCAGTGTTCTCCCAGCTCTATAGAGTTTGAGGTCACACCTGCAGTCAGAAATTGTCTCCAGCCTGAAGGGATTGCAGGAGCCATAACACCTGAGGAATGGTATGCCATTGGATGATCACATGTGGCATCTTCTGCCATCGGATGCCAGCCGGTTTGGCTAGGAAGTTGGTTGTAAGACCCGAGCAGTGCAGGGTCATTGGAATAACCATGAGCCAGCATGGCTCATTAGTCGCATTGAGGAGACAGCCATTGTTTGGCCCCCCTACACTGCCGTACTTTGGTCAAGGGCAAAACGGTCTGGGTTTTTGTTGTATGAGGCTACGGCAAGGGCGTGTTAATTGGCGAGTGGGCTTGAAGAGTGCCGGAGAAGCTTAGGAGGTGGCTCTCCTGTTCTCCTGGATGGAAATACGCCTATTGGCACATCTCATTGCCGGAGTCAATCATATGGTGGCAGTCTTCTCAGTTGACACTCTCTCAATTCTGGAGAGTAGGAATTGAGTCAAAGGGCCTATCAATGGATTCTGTACAGCTAGGGTCCTACCATGATGGATCTAATGGTGACTCGGTCCAGTGCCACAGCTGACTGCTTCTTAAGTTGCTTTCTTCACCCATCTTCAACGAATCTATTTTAAAGCCTTCTTCAGTATGTTAACCAGTCTGCTGCGGAAGACACTTTGACCCTTCTTGAATAGGTGGATGCCATTTCTGCTCTGCAACCCTTGGAAAATCACTCCATGGTCCAGGAAACCAAAACGCTCTCAATGATACAATCTACACAGCCATGCATTCATCTACAGGATGCGAGCTTCGGCCTTTACCCTCAACAGGAAGGATTGAGGAGAACACCACCTGCTCACCTATCTGCTTCACCCTTTGTCCCAGAGCCATGAAGTCTCTCTTGATATGCTCATAGGAATACCTAGCAGTATCATTTGTGCCAACATGGATGAGCAACACTGGATAATAATGAGTAGGCTTGATGAGTCTTGGCAAACTCTTCATAACATCTTGAATTTTGGCACCGGGCAGACAGCACACCTCCCTGGGCTTCAAGTCTGGTTGGCAGATGGATCTTCATCATTATTCATTCACTTGATAGACCACTCAGGCAAGAGCATCAGAGCAGTTTACAAATAAAAAGGAACTGCAAAGGCAGGAGGAGGAAAAGGAATGCCATCATCTGATAGGACAGAGGAAAAAGAGGCCAGAGCACTTAGAGAGGGAGGAGGGGCCTGGGGATAGGAGAAAGGGAACATCAGAGTAGATGAGGGAACAGAGGGTAAGAATGGTAAGGCGGGATTGTCAGGACAGGAAGTTGGAAAGGCCAAAGGCTGTCTGAAAAAGATGGGTTTCAGTGCAGTTCTAAAATTGTTGAAAGAGGGCTCGGAGCAAAGGGGAAGGGAGTTCCAAAGAGCGGGACCCAAAAAGAAAAAGGCAGAGCCCCACATGTTTTCAAGGTGAGCGTGAGAGACCGGGTGGAGGGACCAAAAGATGGATGTGAATTGGACACAGAAGATGGTGAGGGGTGTGGAAGTGGAGAAGATCAGCAAGATATTGAAGGATCCTGGTGTGGATGGTTCTGTGAACAGAGTATTTTGTATTAGATTCTGAATTGGATAGGAAGCCAATGGAGATGAACTAGTAGTGTGGTAATGTGGTCAAACTGAGAAGAGTGAGTAAGGATATGGGCAGTAGTATTCTGTAGTAATTGGAGTCTTTATAGGTGATATTGTGGGAGGCCAGCCAAAGCAACATTGCAATAGTCGAGTCTTGTAATAACCAGAGAAAGGAGGAGTATGGTTAGAGAGGGGGTAGAGAGAAAAGGGCGAACTGCACAGATTTGACATAGGCAGTAAAAAGACCGGTGGGTGGTGGATGAAATGTGTTCTGTAAAAGAGAGGGAATAATTGAGGGTGACATCAAGATATCAGAAGGATGTGGCCAGCAGGATAGTGGCAGTGGAAATTACAGAAGCCAGAGAGGGAGAGGGGGCACCAAAAGTGAATCAGTTGGCAGTTGAGTTTGATGGATTCAGATGGAGCTAGTTCTGGACATCCAAGAATGGATAAGATCAAGACAGGAGTTTGAGGGTCAGATCAGCAATGGATTGATCAGTGCAATGAAGAAGGATAATATCATCGGTGTAATAATACATTGAGATGCCAGATTGTTGAATTAGGAGGGAGAGGGGAGCCAGGAAAACATTAAAAAGGAAGGGAGACACGACAGTGCCCTGAGGGACACACCACAGGACAGGGGAATGGAGGGTGAGGCAGAGGAGTTGGAAAGAACTGAGGAGCATGTGCAGTAAGGAAAGACTGGAACCATCTCAGAGCAGTATTCCGAGGTCAGAAAGATGAGTGAGAAAAGTGCGGTGATCAACCATGTCAAAGACGAGGAAAGGCCCAGGGAGATGGCGAGAGTGAAATCACCATGATCGTGCACCACATGACGTTCATTCAGAAGGGAGAGAAGGATAGACTCGGTGCTATAACATACCTGAAAACCAGACTGCCTCAGTACCTCTCAGAAGAGAGTCACCAACCACTACTACCTTTTGCTTCCTTGTGGTCACTGATTCTGCAACTTTGGGGTGCTTGAGCTCTAGTTCTTCCCTTTCCTGGGATGCTTTCACCTCCTCCATGTCCAGGGCTGCTTACTGGTTCTTTAATTTGAGGGCTGGAGGAGTTGGATTGTCAATTCTGCAGGCTCTGGTAACTCATGTCCAACTCTTTTCATTCTGTAGCATACCATCTTCACGTCTATCGGAGAACTTGGATGCTTCAATAATTGCATCTCATCAATGTACTTCTCGCTGTGTTGAATGCTTCTCAGCCTCTTTTACTACTACTGCTTATCATTTGTATAGCACCTCCACTTGTTTCATGAGGGCTTCAGCTTGCAGGCGTCTTGCACATGGAACCGGTCCCTCGACTTGCATCGGGCTGTCTGGACAGAGGCAGAAGCTGTAACGTGAGCAACAGCTTTGGCAATACAATTTTTCCCAGCCATCGTTCCATTGATGGAGCTTTGGTACTTGTTGAAGTAAACAAGAGATACTGGACAGATATGCAGATGAGTCCTCTGGTCCTCTGCTGCTGTGTAGAGTCTGTAGCAGCTCTTATCTGGTTGACTCACGATGACCTCTGGAGTCCTCTGCTGGGGCTGTTGGGATGGATATGCAGATGAGTCTTCCGGTCCTCTGCTGCTGGGATGAGTGCAGGGGCCATGGCAGATCTTGCTTGGCTGACTTGCAGTGATCTCTGTAGTCCTCTGCTGGGGCTACTGGGACCGATAAGCAGATGATAGTGTCGTGAGCCCTCTCTGTGCACCTGCCGGTAAAACAAGGTACTCAGTATAACTGGTCTTCTGGTAGTTGTAGTTGCTGCCAGTTACAAATTAGTCGTGGAAAAACCGATGTAAGGTTAAACAGGGCTTTATTTCCCTTTCCCAATAGGATATCTCAATATGTACAAAAATAAAGAAACATAACCCTTCTTGGGTATAACAGAAAGAAAACTGTAACACAAAAATGGCTTTCTTTCAGCTTCTTAACAAAACAAAATATATTCAAAACACAGACCTGTAACAACCAGGAATAAGGCCTTCCCTTCACCTTGTCAGGCTTCTTATTCCTCTCTATCTCAGTGAGACTAGGTTGTCTGCCAAAGAAAGGCTACAGTCCATTTGTTCAATGGTGTCTTCTATTATAGATGTCTCATATTGCATAGGTTCCTCAACAGGAATTGACACCTCTTTATCTTCCTCCTGTGGAAGCTTGGCAAACAGTCCGTCCTGGCTGTGACGTACTTTTATTTCACTAGGGTAAAGCTGTTTGCTGTTACCACATTTACTGAGGTTTTCCTGGTAAGAGCCTCCCCTCTGCTGATACCTATTAGGCAAGTTAAAACATTCCCTTGCCCAGCTTTTAGAAGGAATTACTTCAGCTCTAGGCTCTGCTCTGTTTAGGACCCTGGAAACAGCTGGAGCTTCTAACGGCAGCCCTTCTGAAACTCTGTGCCTCACGTATCTCTCAGAGTGGTTTACTTCTGAAGGTAAAAAGCCTTTCTCTTTCTCTTGTGTATGATAAGGGTAAAGAAGCTTCTCTGCTTCCCTTAAGCTGGCTTTGAATGGCTTCTGGACTTCCACAAACTGTCCTTTATAGCCAAGCCCTGTGCTTCCCCTTTTTGGACAAGAATAAAACTTCCTGGCTTGTACCTTTTTCCTTCTGGCTCTGTTCCAATCTGGGCTGTTATATTCACTCTCACTTTCTGTGTCAAGCTGTCTGTACCTTTCATTCAAGCATTCACCGGACTCACTCAGACCTCCGTTCAGGCTTCCAAAGTGGTAATTAGACTTGCTCTCTTCACAGCTTCTCTCGTCCTCTCCATTCATCCAGCTCCTTCTATTTCTGTTTCCATTCAGAGACCTAGGCTGTCTCTCCTTCTGAGTCTTATCCTGGTTCTGGTTCTGAGTCCTATCCTGGGTCTGCCTAACTGCTTGTGAGCTGAGCTTATCTAGGTGTTTCCTAGCTGCACCACCCCCCAGCTGATTAGAGTCAGGTGAGAATCTCCTGGTTTCTCTACTGGCTGGGTGTGTCTCCCTAGCTCGTGACCTCACTTGCTTACGTTGCCCATGGCAACTTTCTATCATGTGCTTTTCCCAAACGTTAGTATTTTCTTGAACTGCAATTTCATCTGTCTCCACAGGGGTCACTAATGAGTCTGCTCTGTGACAATAGAAACATAGAAACATGACGGCAGAAAAAGACCACATGGTCTATCTAGTCTGCCCTTCCATATCAACCACTATAACAGTCCCCTTTTTTCCTTTAGAGATCCTCTGTGTTTGTCCCATACTTTTTTGAATTCAGATACTATCCTCATCTCTACCGCCTCCACTGGGAGACTATTCCATGCATCCATCACTCTTTCCGTAAAGAAATATTTTTGCATATTACTCCTGAGTCTATTCCCTTTCACCCTCATAAGAACATAAGATCTGCCATACTGGGTCAGACCAAGGTCCATCAAGCCCAGTATCCTGTTTCCAACAGTGGCCAATCTAGATCATACGTACCTAGCAGTTTCCCCAAAAGACACAGTTACACAATGCTTGTATTGGGTCAAGCATTGATATCCTGGGTCCCTTCTTAATAATGGTTTATGGACCTTTCCTCCAGGAACTTGTCCAAAACTTTTTAAAACCCAGCTACACTAACAGCCTTTACTACATCCTCCGGTAACAAATTCCAGAATTTCATTACACATTGAGTGAAAAAATATTTTCTTTTATTAGTCTTAAATAGTTTACCCTGTAGCTTCATTGCATGTCCCCTAGTCTTTCTATATTCTGATAACATAAACAATTGATCTACGTGTACCCGTTCCACTCCGTTCATTAATTTATAGACTTCTATCATATTTCCCCTCAGCCGTCTCTTTTCCAGGTTAAAGAGCCCTAACCTTTTTAGCCTTTCTTCATAAGGGTATCCTTCTATCCCCTTTACCATTTTGGTGGCTCTTCTCTGAACCTTTTCTAATAACGCTATATCCCTCATCCTATGTCCTCTCACAGCAGAGCTTGCTTTCAATTGAAAGAGGCTCTCCTCCTGTGTATTTATGCCACAGAGGTATTTAAAAGTCTCAATCATATCACCTCTATCCTGCCTTTCCTCTAAAGTATACATATTAAGATCCTTAAGTCTGTCCTCATATGCTTTATAACGAAGATCACTAACCATTTTAGTAGCCACCCTCTGCACCAATTCCAACCTGTTTATATACTTTTGAAGGTGCGGTTTCCAGAATTGCACACAATACGCCAAATGAGGTCGCATCAAAGACTTATACAGAGGCATTATCACCTCCTTTTTTCTGTTGACCATTCCTCTCCCTATGTACCCAAGCATCCTTCTAGCTTTCGCCATCACCTATCTCTGTCAACATGATTATCATGGTTAGCAAGTCTGCAAATCGCATTAATCGCTCTGAATATCGAGCCCTGCATTTTATTACAGATGTGCAATTATATTAAAATTAATGGTAAAATGAGACAAAAGAGGAAATATTGGAATGAGCCAAATTTTCATTCATACCATTCATTCTCAGAAACATTGTGTCCTCTGTGGCTAGACACAGCAAAAGCAGTTTGGGAGGGGGAGCAGGAAGAATCACAAGTCACTTCACCATGTTAAAATTATTTAACAAGCTGATGAACAAGCCTATCCCTGCCATAGCTGATGTAAGCATCTGGGCTCTAATGTTTAAAATGGCCACATTCACTCCTTGTTCCATTTTCACAGTGGTGAAGGCAAGAGAGCCGCCTGAGACTGTCAGAAAAGCCATTATCACCAAACTTCAAAGGGGTACAAGGCCATCTCTAAAGACCTTGGGATTCCTGTGTCTATAGTTTGCAATGTCATTAAGAAGTTTTCTGCTCATGAAATTGTCAAGAACCTCCCAGAATGTTGTGGGAAGAGGAAAATTCATCCAATAAGTCTTTGAAGGTTAATGCGAACTTTTGGAAAAACACTATGTACAACATCCAAAGAGCTTAAGGCTGACCTGGAGCAGTCTGGAGTGGTGGTTTCAACCTGCACCATAGGTCACATACTAAACAATGAATAACTTAATGGCTGAAGGCCAAAGATGACCTCACTGCTGAAAGACAGTCATAAAAAGGCATGCCTCATCTTTGCCCAAACCCATCTTGAGAAACCACAAACCTGGGAAAACGTTCTGTGGACAAATAAAACCAAACTTGAGCTCTTTGGCAATGCAGACCAGTGATACATTTACAAGCGAAGTAATGAAGCCTATAAGGAAAAAAAACACCCTTCCTATAGTTAAATATGGTGGAAGTTCCATAATGTTGTAGGGGGGTTTTGCTGCATCAGGAACTGGAGGCCTGGAACATTAAAAGAATCATGAAGTCAGAGGACTACCAAGGCATTTTGGAGCGAAATGTGCTACCTAGTGTCAGAAAGCTAGGTCTGGGTTGAAAGTCATAGAGCCTCCAGCAGGACAATGACAATCTAAAAGTAAAAAAGAATGGTTAAAAAGTAACAAATGTATTGTTTTGAACTGGCCAGCAATGAGTCCTAATCTCAATACAAGAGCATAAGAAATGCCTTAGTGGGTCAGACCAAGGTCCATAAAGCCCAGTATCTTTTTTCCAACAGTGGCCAGTCCAGGTCACAAGTACCTGCAGGTTCCCAAAGAAGCACACAGGTTCCACAATGCTTGTCCTGGGGCAAGCAGCAGATTTCCCAGGCCATCTTTAATAATGGTTTATTGATCTTTCCTCCAGGAAATTGTCCAAACCCTAGCTACACTAGCAGCTTTTACTACATCCTCCATTGAGCAAAAAAATATTTTCTCTTATTAGTCTTAAATGGGTTGCATTGTAGCTTCCTTGTGTGTCCTCTAGTCTACCTACTTTTTGTTGGCGTAAACAACCGATCTACATTTACCCGTTCCACTCCATTCATTAATTTATAGACCTCTATCATATCCCCCCTCAGCCATCTTTTCCAAGTTGAAGAGCCACAACCTTTTAAGCCTCTCCTCATAGGGATATACTTCCATTCCCTTTACCATTTTTGTTGCTCTTCTTTGTACCTTTTCTAATTCAGCTACATCCTTTTTAAGATATGGCGACCAGAATTGCACACAATATTCAAGATGCAGTTGCACCATGGAATGATACAGAGGCATTGCCTTTCAGTTTGCCCCCTTGCAGCTTCATGTTATGTCCTCTAGTTTTACAGCTTCTCCGTCTTTGGAAGAGATTTATTTGTTTATTTATACTCTTTAAGTATTTAAAGGTCTGAATCATATCTCCCCTGCCCTTCCTCTCCTCCAGAGTGTACATATTTAGGTCTTCAAATCTCTTCTCATATGTTTTCTGACGCAGGCTCCACATCATTTTGGTAACCTTCTTCTGAACCATTTCCAATCTTTTTATATCCTTTGTGAGATATTGTCTCCAAAACTGAACACAGTATTCCAAGTGAGGCTTCACCAGCGACTTGTACAGTGGCATTAGTACCTCTTCCTTTCTGCTAGTAATTCCGCTCTGTATGCAACCCAGCATCCTTCTGGCTTTTGCTAGTTGTAGCCCACTTACTGCTGCCCATTCTCGCTTTTCCAGTGTATTCTGTTAGCCTTTTAATATAAAAAAATAGAAAGAAAGCCACCTTTCCCTGTATCCCTGTATAAATAAATAAATAAATCCCTTTTTATTTCTGCTCTGCTACTGCCCAGCCTGCTGTCTTGGCTCCAGTGGATTTCTTTAGCCCTTATACAAAAACTTAAAAATGAGAAAAAAAAACTTTCCAGCCCTACCCTCCTTTGTTTTTCTTCTTGCTACCTCTGTCACTGCCATTCCTGTTCTTTCAACATCCTTGGATGTATACCATCTGGTCCAGGTGATTTGCTACTCCAGTTTATCAAATAGTTGTAATACATCATCCCAGTTTATCAAAAATTCTTTCAATTCTTCTGATACATCACCTTTAAATACCATTTCAGTTATGGGTAATGCCCCTACATCTTCTTCAGTAAAGACTGAAGCAAATAATTTATTCAATCTCTCCACTATGGCCTTGTCCTCCCTTTTATCCCTCTTTATCATCTAATGCTGAAGAAGATTAAAAGGTTGTTTGAAGGGGGCTCATGGACTAATTATTAAAGATAATGATTGTAGCTACGTATTATTTACTTCTACTTGGAGAACAAATTTTTAAGCTACCTGATACATTACTAGGGAACTTTTTGGCATAAAAGCTTCTGCTGCATCCTTCTCCATTCTCTTAGCATTGTTTATACATAACATTTAATTTTAATTTAATTAACAGATTTTTTATATACCGCTCCTTCCATTGATCAGATGCGGTTCCCATAGAACAACAATAAACAGAGCGAGCTGTTTTTACATATAACAATTTGTAACTTGGAAATTACAGTTAACAATTAACAATTAGTGAACTATGTACAAATGCACAGGATTAAACTATATACAGAGTTATTTGTTGTTCAAATTTCATCAACACATTGTCTTAGGGCTACAGTACTTCATTCCTTTGTTGAAAAATGTATTATCTGGAGTAGGATTATCCTTTATCTAGCTGAGAGGTGAGAGATGAGTTCGTCACGGATCCATAGTGCATTGTAAATAAGTGTGTTTTAAGTTTTTTCCTAAACTCCATGATTTCAGGTAATTGTGCTGCATGGGAGAAGGCTTTCTTGTTTGTGGCTTTTTTGGCCCTAATGAATTATTTTGGTGGTGTTAGTTTATTTAACTGGTCTCTCCTTTGGAGATTATGGGTGGGTTCTATTTTGATGAGGTTATTTATGGTTAGGGGTGCTGTTTTAATTATGGCTTTGTAGGTGGTTAAGAGAGTTTTGTATTCTATACGGCTTTGAATCGGGAGCCAGTGTAAATATTCTAAAATCGGGGTTATATGTTGGAAAGGTGGGGCCTTCGTAATGGTCCTTGCTGCCGCGTTTTGTGCTAATTGAAGTTTTTTTAAGGCTTGCTTAGTTACACCAAGTAGGATTTGATTTGCAAAGTCTAAATTGGGGGTTATAATTGCTCGTATGACTCGTTGAAAATCCTGTAAGTGCATTAGGGGGCGGAGTTGCTTTAATATTTTCAGTTTAAAGTAAACTTTTTTTGTTATATTTCTTACATGTGTGTCCATGCTGAGGTGTTTGTCCAATATAACGCCTAAGTAACGTATTTCAGATTTTAGTTTGATATCGTTATTCTGCAATGTAATATGTGAAGGGGGAATGAACGTTGTGCTTTTGGTTACTATTAGAGCTTCTGTTTTTGAGTGATTGATGTACAGATTGTTTTCATTTAGCCAGGTGTTGATTTCATTGAGGCAATCGTTAATGAGTTGTATAGGGATATTTGGAATTTTGAAGGGGACATACATCATAATGTCGTCCGCATATAGGTGATAGATAACATATTTTGATCCTAACAGACAATGTGGTTAGGTTACTTCCTTTATAAAAAGTATATTTTTTGTGTAGATGGCAGTCTTTCTCCTGTGCAGAGGAGGCGGAATGCCTTTTTCTTTGGTGGTGTGCTCCAAGCTCCGCTCAAGCTCCATCCATGCATGAGGCCATGATTGCTGACCTTCCCCACCTGTTCTGCCCATGGGGATCCGATCTCCCATGGGCAGACAGAAAGGTTTTTTGCCGCGATCACGGCAGAGAATTTTTGGTAAGGCCATGGCCCTGTGACCCACCCATTTCTGATGCCTATGTTCCTGTGCCTGATTTAGACCTTTCTTGGTGCCTTGGGTCTTCATTCCACTTTAGCTGTCGCTACATTACCCTTTGTGTTGTGCCTTAAGGATTTTCTTCCTGTTATGGTACAGAAAAGTAATGATTGCTGCACCTCGTAGTACCCAATTACTAAGTGCAACCCAGGTTAATATTTCCTAAACTAAGAAATTTCATGTTCCCAGCTACCCCAGAAGACCTTGAACATTTATGCCACTTAGAATGCTGACCTGCTTACTAAACCTTGGTGACCAAATATTTGTGGATAACCCCTGCTACACACACTGAACTCCAGTGCCCACATTTTTTATCCGCGTTGCTTTGGGGTGTTCCTGCCAATGCTGGTGCTTCTTTACTGCCCTTCCAAGGCCTTGAGGTCTCCATGTTAATACTGGTGCTACTTTGCTTCTCTCCTAATAGCTTGTGGTCTTCATGCCATTGTTTGATTTCACCTCTTAAAATCCTACAGTATTGTCCCTGAAGCTGTGTTTGGGACAGGTCGGAAGTAGCTCCTCTGTAACAGCCTGAGGAACAGTATAAATCAGAGATGCACAAATTCAGTTCTGAGGGTTGAAAACATACCAGATTTCAGTATATCTATAATGAATATGCATCAGAGCTGCATGCATCTACCCTCACTATAAACAGATTTATTTGTTGCTGTTCATTAGGCATATTCTGAAAGTGTGACCTATTTGCAACCCTCAAGAACTGAACTTGTTCACTTCAGGTATAGATGAATGTTTAGATTACATTCCAATCTTCCTATCAAAGAAGAGGCTCTAAGTCCTTTCATGTGATGTGTTTGGTGGTGCAAAGAATGCTTGCTATCTATTGTAAATGTTTCCTCAGCAAACTTGTCTATAGAGACACTTGTATAGTCCTTTATGCACCCTTCAAATGGACTCATTCCAACAAAACTCCAAACCTGATCTAGCCTTCTTATTGATTCTTTGCCTAAAGTTCAGAGGATTCGGGGTCTTCATGCCAATGTTGGTGTCATTTTATTTTGGTCCGGGTGCTTGGGTGCCAGGGTGCCAATGGTGGTGCTGCTGCATTACCCCTCTCCTGGTGATTTTTGATCTTCCTGCCGATGCTAGTGCCACTTTACCCCTCTCCACATACCTTGGGACCTTCATTCCACTGTTTGTGCCACTTTATTCCTCTCATGAGAGCCAAATTCAGACTTTAAAGTACTAAGCTGAAATCCAAAAACCCCAATGGTAGCATTCTCATAAGTGCTTACTTTTCCACCCTCAGGACCGCAAGGGATAGGCAGAGCCCTGGAGTCTCATCTGTGGATGAAATGACGGTGCAGGGAAGAGGAATTGACATTTGTTAGGAACACAGCAGCATTCTGGAGAAAAGGGAAGCTATTTCAAAAGGACATAACCAGGGTACTTGTGTTTCTCTATGAGCAAGCAGGAAAAAATATTTGAGTATGGGTGACATCATCTGACGTATGAGCTCTGTCTGTTTTTTTTTTCCACGGAGCCCCACAGATGCTTTTTTCAGCAGTTGTATGAGTATAATTTTTTTGCAGATTCAGAACAACTTTTTCTTTCAATTCCTGCCCTGCCATCACAATTTGACTACTATTAATCATTTATATAGCACTACAAGGTGTACACAGTGCCGTACAGACACATATAAAAGACAGTCCCTGTTCATCAGAGCTTACAATCTAATCAAGACAGACAGTGCAATAGATGAGAACAAGGGTAGAGTAGGGAAGGGTAATGAGACAGAAGAAGAACAAAGGATTAAGATCCAAAAGTGGCCTGAAAGAGGTGAGCCTTTAGCATGGATTTGAAATGGGGGAGAGATGAAACCTGATGTAAAGATACAGGTAGTTTGTTCCAGGCATAAGGAGCAGTAAGATGAAAGGATCAAAATCTAGAATTGGCTGTTGAAGAGAAGGGCATAGAGAGAAGTAAGCCAGAGGAAGAGTGGAGTTCACAAGGAGGAATGTAGGGAGAGAGAAAAGAGGAAAGGTAGTGAAGATCAATAGAATTAATGCACTTATAGGTTTCCCTCTTAGTCTCCCTAGTTTAGAGTTTTTGAGTGGTTTAACGTTTTCTTTCTTTTCCGCGGTGCCTCCGCCCCTTAGGCTTTAGCACTCCAGCATTTCTGTCATCTTTTTTTTGTAAAAAGTGAGTCATTAGATTTCAATGAGGCTATTTTTTCAAATGATATGTCACAAAAACTTGACAGTGGGTTTAAGAAGTGTTCCCGATGCTCAAGAACCATATCATCATAGATACTCATAATTGGTACCTTCAGTGCTTGGGAGCTGATCATAAGCTGCCCTCTTGTAATTTGTGTTTTCAGATGACAAAAAGAGGGTTCAAAGGTCATGAGAAACAGTATGAAATTATTTTTGGTGCTTCTGAATCTGATCTATTGGCATCGTTGCCACTGGTCTCGATGGTATCACAGACTGCATTGGACAGTAGCAGTGCATCAACATTGAAGATCCCTCAAGCCCTCTTGGAGCTAATCACCCATAGAACCTCAGCACATCGGCCATTGATCAGTTTTTGCCCAAAGGTTAAGAGAAATTTGACTTTATCTTCATCAATGATGAAGGGAAAGGCATTGAGCATCGGGTGGAGGCTTTGGTGCATCAACATCAAAGCCCTCCAAGGCATGGTGTTGAGAAAAAAGAGGATTTACAAGAGCGCCCCTCTAAGCCGCCCTGAAGAAAGGCCAACTCATGCTCCAGGACATCAGAGGAGTAGCGATGGCATATAGAGAGCCAAGATCAGTCATCAGATATACCCTCTCAGATTCCATGACCATCAGTTGATGCTGCTGTAACCCCACAGCCTTTGGAGACACAAAACCTGGAGAAACATATTCTGAAGACTATTGAGGAAAGAAGAACAATGCTGTTGACCATACAGCAAGTCAAAGCCTTGATGGCAGCTACACCGGTGTCGATGGCTATCACACCTATCCCTCAAGAATCAAGTACCTGCGGGAGAAGCACTGGCATCAGGGCATCAAAGGGCCCTGACACCCGAGTCTGCCTGGCCGATATCGCTGTCAAGTGCATCGGGGTCTGACACAACCCTGATTCCTAGAAAGTCATAAGAACATTAGATATGCCATACTGGGTCAGACCAAGGATTCATCAAGCTCAGTATCCTGTTTCCAACAGTGGCCAATGCAGGTCACAAGTACCTGTCAGGTTCCCAAAAGGTATACAAATTCCATGCTGCTTGTTCCAGGAGTAAGCTATGGATTTTCCCAGTCCTTTTTAATAATGGTTTATAGACTTCCAGGAACTCGTCCAAACCTCTCTTAAACCCAGCTACACTAACAACGTTTACTACATCCTCCAGTAAAGAATTCCAGAGTTTGATTATGCAGAGGGTGAAAATTTCTCAGATTAATCTTAAAGGTGCGACATTATAGCATCTTTGTGCATCCCCTAGTCTTTCTACTTTTTGAAGGAGTAAACTACCGATCTATGTTTACCCGTTCCACTCCATTCATTAGTTTATCGACTTCTCCCTTCCCCTCAGCCATCTCTTTTCCAAGTTGAAGAGCCCTAACCTTTTAAGCCTTTCCTCATAGGGATATTCTTCCATCCCCTTTACCATTTTGATCACTCTTCTCTGTACCTTTTCTAATTCTGCTGTATCCTTTTGAAAATATGATGACCAGAGTTGCACACAATATTTAAGGTGCAGTATACACCAAGGAGCGATAAAAAGGCATTATATTATCTTTGGTTTTGTTCTCCATTCCTTTTCTTATGATTCCATTGCGCATTGAGGCTCCCAAAGGAGCTCCCATTCACCAAAGGGCAGAAGAATCATCTAGGCCGAGGCTCAGAAGTACTTTGACTTCTCTCTAAGTCTAAGTTAGAAGGCTGGGTAATGATGAGGAGTCGAGGTCCTGTCTGAGGACAAATCCTCAGGGCTCTCCTCTGACCCTTCTCTTTATTTATTTTATTTATTTATTTAGCTGTATTTATATCCCGCTTTTCACCGGGTCAAAGCGGTCAATTGGGAGATACATTTAACACGAGGGTATATGACACACATACGCTAATACTTACAGAGAACATGGGCAATGGAGGGTTAAGTGGCTTGCCCAAGACCACAAGGAGTACCTATAGGACTAGAAATCCCAGTCCCTCCGGCCTGAGATTGCTGTCCCCAGGTGGGACTTGAACCCCCGGCCCGAAGTACCTTGTCCTAACCACTAGGCTACTCCTCCCCTCTTCCTCCTAAGAGATGAAATCTTTATCTTTATCTTTATTTTTATATTTGATAGACCGCTTAGGCCGAAACATTAAAGCGGTGTACAAAGAAAATAAAAGGTCAACACTGCAAACTACGGAAAAAGAACGCCAAAATTAACAGGAAAGAAAGAGAAAGGATAGCGCAAAGCAAAAGACAGCAAACAATAATCACAACCCAGCACAGACAGACTCAGCCAACACTGACAAACAGGGGAATAACAGGACCAAGACTCAGCTGGGACAAGACAGCAGCCTATTGTTGTATCAAGGAGGGGAATCTGGGGGAAGGTCACAGGCTTTTCGAAATAGATAGGTTTTAAGTGAAGCTTTGAATTGAGGATAAGAGGTTTCAAGACGAAGGGACGAGGGTAGGGCATTCCACAGCCACGGACCAAGAAAGAAAAAGGCAGAGTGACGGGTCTTTTCAAGATGTGCATGGGAAGGGAATGGTAAGGACAGACGATTAGCGTGGAGAGCACGGAGCTGACGATAGGGCGTGTGCAGAGAAACCAAATCAGCCAAGTACAGAGGGTTATTGGTGTGAATAGCACGGTGAGTGAGGATGAGAAGTTTGTAGTGAAAGCGAACACGCAGGGGCAGCCAATGTAGGCGGAAGAGGATAGGAGTGATATGATCGAAACGGCGGGCACAAGTGATGATACGGGCAGCGGTGTTCTGAATAGGCTGAAGACGTTGGAGCTGATAATTGGGAAGGTTGGCCATGAAAACGTTACAGTAATCGAGTTGGCTAGTGATTAGGGCAAGGACGAGAGTAACCAAGGAATCAAGAGGAAGAAATGTACGAACAGCCCGAATTTGACGGAGGGTAGCAAAACAGCACCTAGTGAGGGAGGAGATGTGATCACGAAAGGAAAGGGAAGAGTCAAGAACCACCCCGAGATACCGGAAAGAGGACACAAGAGGAATGGGGGTAGAGTCGATCGCGGGGGCAATAGAGGGACATGGACCACTCAGGGATACCCACATAGCCGTGGATTTAGATGGGTTAAGACGCAGGAAATGTTGAGAAAGCCAAGAAGCCACATGAGAAAGGCAGGAATTGAAGGAGGAGAGATCCAGAGAAAGTGGAGAGGTGTGATAGAGCAAAATAATATCGTCTGCGTAGACATAGGAAGATACTGGGTATTGCTGTAGCAAGAGAAGTAGAGGAGCCAGGAAAATATTAAACAACAGAGGAGACAGTACAGAGCCTTGGGGGACACCACAAGTAAGGGGAAGAGGGGCTGATGATTTCCCATTTAGGGTAACAGAAAAGGATCGAGCAGTGAGAAAGGAGCGAAACCAAAGAAGAACTGTACCGCGTAACCCTACCTCCGCAAGACGAGTGAGAAGAAGGGTGTGATCAATTAAATCAAACGCTGCAGACAGATCAAGAGAAACCAACAAAGTAACATCACCGCGATCATGTGCAACATGAAGTTCATTCAGAACCGCCAAAAGGACAGTCTCAGTGCTGTGGCCCTGCCGAAAGCCAGCTTGCCGGGGGTGAAGAGTGTTGGTGGATTCGATGTGAGAAGACAGCTGATTGAAGACAAAACGTTCCAGAAGCTTAGCCAAGAAGGGGAGATTTGAAACAAGACGCCAGTGAGCAGGGACAGATGGATCAAGGGATGGTTGCTTTAGGAGAGGATGAACAATGGCCGACTTCCACGGGGAGGGGAACAGGCCAGAGGATAAACTAGAGTTGATAATGGAAGTGATGATCGGAACCAACTGCAGCGAAGGCTCTGACAACCAACGGGAGGGAATCGGATCTAGGGCACATGTGGTCTTGCAGGAGGTAGACAGCATCGAAAGAAGTTCAGCAGGAAGAACCGGATGAAAGGAGGACCAGGTATGGGCAAGAGCCCGATTGGACATGGGGGGAGAAGACGGGGGTGAGTGATCAATGGCGAGCAAATTGCAGGTGGAAGCAGGTGGCGAGGGAGGGGGTGGAGGAGGAGTAGAAAAGGAGGCACGTAAGGTGAGGACTTTGTCTGAAAAGAAGGCAGCCAGGGATTGAGAATCAGGGGCCCCTATAATCGAGGTACTGCGAGAGCTGGTGGATGAGAGTTTACGCAAGATTGTGAAGAGCTGGCGAGAAGAGTTCGCCGCTTCCGAGATCTCAGCTGCATAATAAGCCCATTTGGCGGATTGAACAGCCGAACGGTAATCAGCATAGAGCTGCTTGAAACGGACA
The DNA here is from genome assembly GCA_033557465.1 of Ichthyophis bannanicus. Taxonomy (NCBI): domain Eukaryota; kingdom Metazoa; phylum Chordata; class Amphibia; order Gymnophiona; family Ichthyophiidae; genus Ichthyophis; species Ichthyophis bannanicus. The sequence continues at coordinate 651,211,408 of CM066032.1, forward strand.
TATAGATCAGGAGAGTGATGACGGGACCATCGGCGTTGCACCTGGCGGATTTGGGTCCGTTGCAGCCGCAATGCCGGGTGAAACCAGGAAGAATGACCAGAGGTGGACAAGCGAGGACAGGGACACAGCAGCGCCACCTGGTCCAAAGCTTCTGAAAGGAGGGAGTTCCAGAGGGAGGCTTGGCTATTGGGTGAAAGCAATGCAAAATCTAGGGGGAAAACAGAGGAAGCGGGGGGAAAGGAACTCAGGATGTCAGGAGTTAATCGGCGACGAGGGGGAGGGGGTGAAGAGGGTACCGGGAGTGGAGCGATCACCGGGGGAGAATGTGTAACCGAAAAAAGGACACAGCGGTGATCAGACCAAGGGATATCCAATGTGGAAGGGGGGGGGGGAGATCTCAGCTGACAACATAGAGGAGGACAAAACTAAGTCCAGGGTATGACCGGCGGTGTGGGTAGGACCTGTGACATGTTGTTGAAAAGCAATGTCGTGAAAGAGGTTCAGGAAGGCATAGTCCTTCTGCCTACTGGGATTGTCAGCATGAATATTGAAATCGCCTAGGACAATGAGATTGGGGAACTGCAAAACAATAGAGATGAGATGAGATCATGCCTTTCTCAGATTTTGTTCGAGATATCGCTGCAAGGCACATCTTTAGAGAGTGGGACACCCCTCAATAGACTTTTTCACAACTTCTCAGAATGTCCCAGTGGATCACTTATGCTCCAGAGTGGGATCACACAGCATACTAGCCTTGGATACTTTCTTCCTAGATTGGGGGGAGGGTCTTCTGTATGAGTATCCTCCAATACCTCTCATTGCCAAGACCCTCCTGAAGCTCAAAACAGACAGAGGTTTGATGATTCTTATTTCCCCTTATTGAGCCAGGCAGCTGTGGTCCCCTCTTTCTGGAACTTTCTATTCAGGAATCAGTTTGGCTTGGATGGACACTAGATCTGTTGTTGTAGGAGGATGGAACAATGTTGCACCAGGTCCCTAGCTCTCACAGCTTGGATGTTGAGAGGCTAACGGTGTCCACTGTCAGTCTGCCAGCTGGTGTCACCAATGTCCTTTTGGCCTCCAAGAGGGCCTCTGGAAGAAAATCCTTTTCGTACAAAAAGAAGAGGTTTGCTCTTTGGTGTGGTTTTCATCTGTCCCACACAAACACTGAGTATCTTCTTTACCTCTCAGAGTCTGGGCTCAAGTCCAACTACATAAGGGTTCAACTCAGTGAAATTGGAGCATACCACCAAGGAGTAAAAGGTAAACCCATCTCTGTACAGCACTTAGTTGTTTATTTCATAAGGGGCTTACTTCTGTTAAAACCTCCCTATAAACCATCCGCAGTACCTTTGGACCTCAATGTGGTTCTCACATAGCTGATGAAAGCTCCTTTTAAGCCACTCAATACCTGCCTTATGAAATTCTTGGCCTCGAAAGTTTTGTTTCTGGTGGCAGGTCACTTCAGCGTACCGAGTGAGTGAGCATCAAGCCCTAGTGGTTCATCCACTTTATACAAAATTTCACCACAATAGAGTGGACCTTTATACTCATACCAAATTTCTTCCAAAAGTGGTTACAGAATTTTATCTTTACCAATCAATCATTCTCCCAACATTTTTCTCAAAACTCCATTCTCACAGTGGAGAAGCTGCGCTGCATATGTTGGGACTACAAGTGAGCCTTAGCTTTCTTCTTGGAATGGACAAAAGCCCTTAGAAAGTCCCTCCTTTTTGTTTCTTTTGACCCCAACAAACTGGGGGGTTGCCATCTCCAAGCGTACCTTGTCAATTTGGCATGCAGATTGCATCTCTTTCACATATGCCTAGGCAGCGTGGAGGGTCATGTCATGGCAGCGTGGAAGGTCATGTCATGGCAGCATCGGTGGCCCACTTGTGCTTGGTCTCCATGGAAGAGATTTGCAAGGCTGTAATCTGGAATTCTGTTTACACATTCACATCTCACTATTGTCTGGAGGGTGACTGCTGATACAACAGCAGTTTTGGCCAATCAGTACTTAGGAATCTGTTTGGGGAGTAGAATCCAACTCCATCTCCCCAGGCCCATTTATTTCAGTTCAGGCTACCTTAAAAAAAGGGGAAAAATAGTACAAAACTTTAAAAGGCCTGTTGCCAGCAAAAATAATTCCTTGCCCCCCTCTTAAGCTCTGCAATGCAATGCATACCACTGAGTCAGTGCTGACTCCAGGTGACCCAGAAGCCCCTGAGCTTTCTTGGCAAGGTGTGATGGAAGTAGATTGTCAGGCCTCTCTTCCAAGGCAATGGAGAGTAAAGTGACTTTCCCAACAGCTACAAAGAGTGCCAGTGGGAATCAAACCCTGGTCTCTTGGTCTTCAGGCCACTGCTCTAACCACTAGACTACTCTTCCATTCCTAAATGCTGTTTATCCCCTATATTTTGTTCATGAGAGCTTGTAGCTAGGGAGTCCCATATGTGAGGACTTTCTTTATGCTTGTCCACGGAGAAAATGTAGTTACTCACCTGTAGCAGGTGTTCTTCATGGGCAATAGGAAGTGTCCTCACAACCCACCCACCTCTGCTTGAAGTTGTATTCTCTTCAGCTAGTGTATTGGACTTAGCTTAAGATGGTGCCACGGTGACGGGCAGGAAGTCACACACTTGTGCAGTGGAGCTTCCAAAAGCTTCTTGAAGGAGCTGGGAATACTCCCGTGAAGGGCTTTGTCAGAATGCCATCACCTATAAATGAGGACCTTTCCTGCCATCCACGGAGAACACCTGCTACAAATGAGTAACTACATTTAGGAGAGAGAGAGCAGCTTTTAAACTAGTTCTTACGGGAGTGCTGGAAGTCAATTAGGAGGGCATGCCTTTTCTTTTCATCTGTTTCTGCCTGGCTTAGATGCTTCAGCTTCAGGGGAGCAAGGAAGAGATCTATGGATAGCTCCGCCCATCTGCTGACATCATCTACTGAGAGCCCTCCCTATAAAACAACTATAGGAGCCCCAGGCAGGCCCCAGCTAAGGGACATGGCCAACGGGCATGCCACTTAGCACGCCACTTGAAACACCGCGTGGAACGCCAAGAAGTATAGTTTATCACTGTGTGTTGTTCTTTGGTTGTGAAGTTGTGATGTGCTTTTAGGTTATTGTTCGGTTGCTCTCTGGGGTACAAGGAAGGATGTGTTTGGGAGGTGGGGAGGGGATTGAGGAGGTCATAGGGAGGAGGGTTTCTATTAGAGGTAGGGAAGGGAGAAAAGATTGGGGGAGAGGTGATTGGAGAGTGTTACGTGTGCTTACTAGAGGAGTGGAGGGTGGTAGGGAGAGGATGGGGTGAAGTGTGCTTTGGTTAATGCACATTCAGCTTGCCAGAAATGGCATCTCTTGGCTGATTTGATTAGGGATGAGGGTTTAGATTTCTTTTTTATAACAGTAACGTAGTTTTCTGTTGGGGTAAGTGGGGTGTGCCATATTTTCTTTAGAGGTGTACGCTGGTGTTCAGGTGGCACGGGTAGAGAAAAAGGGAGGGGGTAGCCTTAGTATATCATAAGAAATGGGCAGTATGGCAGCAGAGCTGAGAGACCCCCAGGCAGGCCCGTACCTAGCCCTGTGCGAGCGGTGCGGCCACACAGGGTGGAAAGGCTTAAGGGGCGCATTTTAGCTGTCTGCCGTTGCCTGCCGCTGACACTTTTTCTTCTCTCAGCGGCGGCAGGCCATGGAAGACAGCTAAAATGCGCCCCTTAAGCCTTCTTGCCAGCATACTAAGCAGATCTGTCCCTCCCTGCTCTTGCAGGGAGGGACAGATCTGCTTAGCATGCCGGCGGCTTGCACATCGGGCGCGCCTCTTCTCTCCTGCCGTGCAGGGGGGGGGAGCGGCATGCCCGATGTGCAAGTCGCACACAGGGCGCGATTTACACTCTGTATTGCCCTGCCTCCAGGCCTTGTGAAGGCTTGTTGGCAGAATTATTTGGGGCCCTTTATGAGCAGCTTTCTCCTGCTATATTGCCCTCTGGGCTATCCCAGGATCATTGGGGTATACTAGGCAATAGGATTGCTCTAACCCATTTGGAGTTTCAAGATCTCTTGGTGCTTGGGGATTTTAATTTAGTGAGTCCTAGGAATGAGGTACAGGGTTTTTTTTTTAACGCTTCCATCCGATACGAGCTGCAGCAATTGGTCTGTGGGCTTACTTATTTTAAGGGAAATACCTTAGATTGAATATTTAGATTGGAGGGATTTTGGGGCAATGGGGTATGGAGGTGCAAATGGGGGTCCCTGTTTCCTGGTTAAATCATTTTCTGATCCATTTTGGTTTTATCTGGAAGGGTATAGGGGTGTGGGTTACAGAACAGGTGTTGTGTGGGAGGCATGAGACTATTAATGAGGCTGGGCTTTGGTCCATGTCTGTAGGTCATAGGATGGAAGGGGTGGGGTGTTCTGTGGGAGATCAAGTACAGGTGGATGGGGGGATGTAGGTGCAGCATTAGAGGATGTGGCGCCAATGCGACGTGTGGGTTAGGGAAGACCGAGTGTGGAATAGGGCAAGGTTCTCCAGAGAGCTGCGGAGTGTAAAGCAAGAGGTACATTGGTTAGAACATCAGTGGCACAAGTCAAAGAGTGATGAGGATCGATGGCAATGGCATTGCTGTGTTAATGCATATCGTCATTGCCTTCAGGAGGCTAAGAGAAAGGTATGCTCTACTCAGTTTCTGGTTGCTGGTAATGAGTCACAGGTGGTTTTCCGTATGGCACGACAATTTCTGGGACAGGGTGTGGTTGGGATGGGGGGGTTAGGATTGTGGATCTTAATCAGGTTATGGATTACTTTGTGGCTAAGGTGGAGTGATTACGGATAAAGAGGGGGACGGGTTGGGGTATCGAGAGCCTGGGAGAGGTAGGGGTGAAGTGGACGTCCTTCTTGGGTGTGTCAGTGGCCGATGTGCAGGAGCTGCTCCAGGGGCTAGATCTAACTTGAATGTATTTGGATTCTGTCCTTGGGCAGCTCTTGCGCAGAGCTCCAGAATCAGTTGTGGCGTGGCTGGCTGACTTGGTCAACGCCTCTCTGTGTCAGGTGTGTTACCCTGTGGAGCTCAAGGAAGCTATGGTTACTCCGATCCCCAAAAAAGAGAAGAATGTGCAGTGTTATAACCTGCACCATATTTCATCTTTACCACATCTGGCTAAGGTTGTGGGAGAAGTTGGTTTTACTTCAACTGACTGAGTTTTTGGATAAGAAAGGGGGCTGGTTTGGAGGCAAGCCAGCTTTAGGAAGGGTTCTGGTGCAGAATTCCTGATGTCCATTGTGAACCTCTTGAGGAAGGTGTAGGATGGGAGGAAAACTGCTCTGGTTTGTGACATTGGACTTGTCCGCAGCATTTGATCTGGTAGACTGGGACATTCTGGTGGCACGTTGTCATGCCTTAGGAATGGGTGGAACGGACCTCCAATGGATGACTTTGTTTCTGTCTGACAGACAATTTTGAGAATGTTGGGGGGCTCAGTCTTCTATGATGCAGGAGCTGGTCTGTGGGGTCCCACAGGGGTCAGCTTTTTTCCTGTCCTCTTTAACATTTATATGAGTCCAGTGGGTGGCATTTGTCGAAAATATGGGTTCTCGGGTTATTTGTATGCCAATGATATTCAGTTGATTATTGTGGTTGATGATGAAGAGGCTGGTACTTCAATGTGCCGATCAGTGTTTGGCTGATATTGCCGCATGGTTACAGGCACACCATTTGGTTCTTAATATCACCAAATCTGAGGTACTCTTGTGTGGGGTGCTGATGGATGCAAGTTTGCAGGTGGGTCTGTCCATTGGGGGAATTCGCCTGGACTGGAGACAGGAGACCTGGGACCTAGGGGTCTTCCTGGATGCAGATCTAAGTCTGCATCAGCAGGTGTCTCAGGTCATCCGGACTGCCTATGAACATCTGCGAGTTGTGCGACGGCTTTGGCCATTCTTAGATTGCGACGCCTTACCCATGTTTTTGCAGGCTTTAGTATTATCCTGACTTGACTATCGTAATGCCCTATATGTTGAGCTGCCAAGCTTTCTGATGAGGAAGTTGCAAATGGTCAAGAACATGGCGGCGAGACTGTTATGGGGTCTAGGAAAGTATGATTCGGTCACAGGGATTCTGTGCCAGTTGCACTGGCTACCGGTTAGGCAAAGATGTATTTTCAAAGTACTGATGCTTGTCTTAAAGTTGTTATGGGACTCAGTCCTGTTATCTACAGGAGCTGGTACGATGGTATCAGCCTGTGCAGACTCTCCGGTATACAGGGGTGCAGTTGTTGACCATCCCAGGGCCTACCAAGTTTTGCCTGTAGTGAAGACAAGCACAGGTTTTTTCCATGGTAGCCCCAACTCTTTGGAATGCTTTGCTGTCTGCCTTGCACACAGAGATAGATCTCTTAGTATTCTGGAGGCAACTGAATACCTTGCTTTTTCAAACAGGCTGATAGAATTGGTTGGTGGGTAGGGGTAGCATGGCAGGGGAGATGTTGGTCCGGCGGGCAGTGGTTGTCAGCAGTTATCTCCTTGTGTATTTTATTTTAATTATTAATTTTCTTTTTATTTTGGGGTGGTTTGGGGGTCCTGCTGGGAGGGGCCAGTGGGGGAATATTGTGTTGGTGTTTTATCTGCTGTACACCGCCTTGAATGCTGCGTGCATAAGGCAATTAACAAATGTTTTAAAATATATAAATACAATAAATAAATATGGTATCTTTTAAAGATGCTGGCTTAACTAAGCTGTGGAACCTGTTGTTAACATCACTAACATAGTGGAGTTCAGAAAAGGTCTGGACAAGTTCTTGGAGCAAAAGTCCAAAAAGATGTATTAGCCAGCTAGACTTGGGAAAGCCATTGCTTATCCCTGGAAATGAGCTATGAGAACTAGGTCTAATTTTTGGGATCTGTCAGGTACTTATGGACCTGACTTGCCACTGCCTGAGAGAGAGAGGATACTTGTCTGCGATGATCTTGGGCTGACTCAATATGGCTTAACTCATCCTCTTAGATGATAGAAGCAGATCCTGAAGGTAGCCTGAATTTGAGGAGTCATAGTAAGTGTTGAATCCAGTGGTGTATGCCAGGGATATGTAGCTTCCAAAAGGGATTTTGATGTCTGGCATCTGACCACTTGCATTAGGGATCCACAGAGGTTCTTCTTTGCTTGAGTTCAGAGTTTGGTTGTTTTTTTGTCTATTTTTGAATTGCTGCTATGCAGTCAGTTTGCTCAGAGCTGTAGATAAGTCTGGTTCAATAAGTATGAGCAGTTGTATATGGTCTGCATACTGTAGGTGCAGAATTGTGTATCTTGACTAGATCCACTCTGCCGGTGGTTTGAGATAAATATTAAACAAAATAGGTGATATTTGAGATTCCTGTGGTACCCTTTATGTCAAGGTGGTGATGTGCTGCTAAACACTTTGGACTGTTGCCTATCTGATAGGTTCTGAACCAAGCACCGATACCTGTTTCTGCCATCAATTCAATCATAATATTGTGGTCCACAGTTTCAAAAGCTGCTTAAAAATCCAGTAGTATTAACACCAAGGTGTATGCTTTGTTAGATTTTCTTGTAGAAATTGTTTAGCAAGGAAACAAGGCTGTCTCTGTTATGTAACTGGATCTGAATCCAAACTGACATGGATCCAGCCAGTTTTTCTCACTTTTAGCCAAGTGTTGAATTGAATCCAGACAGTTCTATAAGCTTTCCTAGAAACGGGATGTTAAATACTGGCTGGTAGTTTTCCAGCTTGTCTTGATTAAGAGAGACGTTTTTTAAGCAGGGGGCACATCACTAACCTTTTAGGCACTTTTCATATAAGGGACAGCGCTTGGGGAGGGTTCACTCATTTTTCTTGGTTTTGGGCTTGTGTCTGTCCATTTGCATTTGTTTCTTTGTGCATATGCAAGCATGCACAGACAGATGGGTAGGGCCCCCTCCCCTCCAAAGCAGCAGATGGAAAAGCCCTGGGAGACCAGTCTGCCGGCAATCAGTGTGGTCAGAAATTGCCAGTGGGAAGCCTAGGGTCTTGCCAGCACGAAGAACAGAGCTGTGGCATTTAGATGCCAGCAGGGGCCACAGGTCCCACTACACAAAGAGCAGGCAGTGGTTGAAGATGCCAGCAGGAGATCCCGGTTTCCATTGTGAAGAGCGGGCCTGCACATCGCGATGCCAGCCACGGGTCCCTGGTTGCAGCTGGAGATGCAAGCGGGAGGCCCTGGGTCACACTGACAAAGGTGGAAAGAGCTGGGTAAGGGGCAGAGCATAAAGAGAAGGGGTGAGGTTAGAGGAGGAAGGCAGGGAAGGAATACAAAAGGGACTGTGTGGGGGAAGAGGGAGGGAGGAGCAGAGCATTGGGGGGAGTAGTGTTAGAGGAAGGAGGTAGAGTTGAAATAATGTCAGTGAAGGGAGTGAAAGGCAGGGGAAAGAGAGAGTGCAAAGTTGGTTGAAAGAAAGGAGTGTGGGTGCAGAAGAGCCACCCCCATGACACACTCGCACATTCAGAAATCCCCTCCAACCCCCCCACAATGACACACACACATATGCCAATACCCCAGTGACACAGACACACATTCACATTCCTCTATTACCTGCCATGACACACACACAAACACATACATGCGCATGCACCCTCCCCAACACCCCATGACACAGACACATGCACCTGCACCCTCCCTAACACCTCCATGACATAAACGCACATGCATGCACTCTCCCCAACACCCCATGACACGGACACATGGGCATGCACCCTCCCCAACACCTCTATGATGCAGACATATGTGCATGCACCCTCCCCAACACTCTCCTGACACAGACACATGTGCATGCACCTTCCCCAACACCCCTATGACACAGACATATGTGCATGCACCCTCCGCAACACTTCCATGACACACACACATGCATGCACCACCGATACCCCATGACTGACACACATGCCTTCATGCACTCTCCCAACACCCCCCATGAAACACACACATACCCCCAATAACCCTCCATGACGTACACACATGCATACCCTTGACACACACACAGATGCACCCCCATGGCAAACACACACACGAACCCTCCAACACCTCCCATGATATGCATAAATGTCCACCCCTCCCACCTGCCTGATTCAGAGAATGCGGGAAATGCACCATTGTGTCACACTTTTTACCTTCTTTAGTGCCCTTGGTAGCTGCCTGTTCTAAAAGAGAGAAGTTCACAATTTTTATGTTCCCTTCTATGAGGCCCCTGCTTGCCAACTGCACCATTTTTTATGGGCAGAGATCAAGAGAGCAGGATGACAGTCACAGACCTCACAGAATTTTACTGAGGTCTTTCTCTGTTACCAAGTTAAATGAGTCCCATGTGTCTGTGTATAGAGAGGGCAAGTTTGTGCTCTGCTGCTTAACTGTAGTCCTGATAGGGATCTTCAATTTTGTTGACAAATTATGCAGCAAAATTTTTATAGTTCACTTTTAGCTGGGCAAGCTAGTTCTATTATGGTGATTACAATAGGTCATTTACAATACTAACTAACTACTTGGCTGAATTTGCAGCTTTTCAGTTTAATGAGAGAAATATCTGGATCTGGATCTAGCTTAGTAACAAGTGGTGGTGGGCCTATTTTTTAAGCACAGTCATGGCATTTAAAATATATATTTCTTTTTTTCAGCGCCGCTGTGCATAAACAACATATATATTTATTTCTCTAGCATCTTTTTTTTCCGCTCCATCTACCAGTCACAGCAGTGTACAGGGAACAATTAGAACAAGTAACGTTACATGGAACAAGGTAAACAATGTTTATCAAACTTAACAGTAACTAATGGGTATAACCAGAAACAAGGTAAATTGTATGTTAACCCGATTCAGGGGAATGAGCTAGATTGAGAGGAGTTTAAACATTGTCTGGACTCACCGCTAAGTAGTTGAGCATTCCATGCTTGCTCTGCCCTAACGTTACCCCTGTTCTCTTCATATAGTGCTGCAGTGATTAGAAATTTTCAGTGGTGTCATCCAGATAGCGCTGACGACTGTCCATGGATAGGGGACTTACATGTTTAGCAGTTGCTGCTAAGAGGGGAATTCTCTAGACCCCAGTGTGGTTAATGCACAGTAAGCACTGCTATTTTATAGCATCAAATCCATGCAGTTTTGACTTTATAGAAGGCAAGCATGAATGCACGCTAACACATAAATTGCAACTTTGGACACTTACATCAGCTCTAGAGCCAGTGCAAATGACGGCACATATTTCACATGCCTATGCCTGTATTCTATAAATTGCACATGCGAGGGTTTTGCTCCATCCAAGCGCCATCCTTGTGCAGACCCACAGGGAAGGTATGTGCAGTGGGCTCCGCGCATATAGTTATAAAATTGCGACCATGTAATTTATGCACATATGTGCTCACTTGTGCACATGAATAAGTAAAATACCGTGATTTACACATGTATAGTAAGTGATACACAAATTTATTCAGCTCCTTATAGAATTACTCTTTAAAGGCATAAGTCCTCTTGAATTTTAACACTATCGATTTTTGGCTGTTGTTAAGGCTCAATGGTATGTTGTCATTTGTTTTCTACGCTTTAGCCTATCTTTGTCTATGCAAGATTTATGCCGTCTCCTTTCCAGTTTCTGTGTTTGGCACCTAAATTCCCTTACTGCTGGAGAAAACCATTGCAGTATCTGGGAGAGGTTTAAAAGGGACCGTCTCTTCAGTCAGCTTGAAAGAGCTCTGACATTGAAGGGAATATATGCTTCTTGAATGGAAACTTAGTAAGGTGGGAAAATGTAGAAGAAGATTCTTAGGGGTATGTTTACTAATCGGCGGTAGCGGCTTCCGTGTGATATCAGAGCCGCAGCCCCATTGAATTCAGTGGGGCCGCGGCTCCGATATAGCATGGAAGCCGCTACCACTGGTTAGTAAACATACCCCTTAGTGAGGTGTAAAATGTGGAAAAAGAGATCATCTGATCTGAAAAGAACGCGGGATTTCTGTGATATAGCAGGGCGTCTTCTGGTTGCTGTGTTTAGTATGAAAAAAAAGGAGAGCAGAAATTCAGTGTTTGCTGATTGACAACTAGGATCTCTTTTGTTCCCTTTGCTTTTAACACTGCACTGACTGCATTTGCACCTCAGGCTGGTAAATATACAATGTGCCGGCACAGCTGTGGAAACAACCCCATATTAGTTTTACACTTTTCATGCTCGGTGCAGAGTTCTGAAGCTGTATTTCTTTACACATTGATGCTATGAGCTTCAGGACAACTTTCATCTATCCAGTATACCAAAATAGCATGAAGTCCTTGAAGCTGAAGAGAAATCTAGTGGTATCACCACATTCTCCCCCAGTCTCTCTATAGGTCCTCTTGACTCACCTCAGGTGCTGTGTCGATGACCAGGTCTGGGCATCTGCTCAGAATTTGATTTGCACCTTGCCTATTTTCACTTTCTTAGCATTGGGTGTTTCTGTGTAAAGTAAAATTCTGATTATCATCTCGGGAATCATTTTTAGAGATATTTTTACTAGCCTCACAAGCCAGCAGATGGATTTCTCCTTCCATGAACACAGAGACATTAATTTATGATTAGTGGAAGCAACTTGATGAGCAATGATTGATGTGCTCTGTAAGTGGGGTTTTATATATTTATTTCATTCAAATCTGTCTGTCTAGTGCTTGATTGATATGAGATAAAGTTTGAAAGACTGCAGAAAATAAAATCTTGCTAGAAATTACGGTCATTGAAGATGCTTTCCATTAGACAAACGAATTAAGTCTGTGTTTGACCTCCAAAGGCTTTGTGTGAGTTAGTCACTATTCTTTCTGGTTGTATTTACCTGGGCTTCTGCAGCTATCCTAGCATTTATCCAGGGAGTATAGAGATTCCTGGTTTCAGCGTGACAAGGGAGATTGAAGGGAATTGGCATGACCTCTTAAAATACTTATTCTGTAGTTAGCATCGATAGTTTAGGTTACGATGATTATTCATTAGGAGTCTGCAGTTTTAAGCTTAGAGTTCATATTCAGATGACCAGAGTGCTAAGTTCTCCTCTCAAACATGGTGGCACTGTGAAGCTGATCTGCTGAATAGTAGGAGGTATTAGCATGGTCCGAAAATAAGAAAAGCTGTGCTGACTCAGATCAAGGTCCATCATCTCCAGCAGAGGCCTGTCTGTGTCACAAGCTCCTCTTAATTGTCTGTCAAATATACTATACTGGACTTCCTTTATATCTTTCTTCTGCTTTGGTGTCCTAAGTTTCTTCCCGGTTACTTCTTTCTTCGCAGCCTAATTTGCTTGTTGTCCCTTCTTCTGTTATGGTTCACTTGCAGGGCTGTCGTTCTTGCTTTTCTGTTGTTGGCCCTTCCTTGTGGAATGCTTTACCTCCCCAAATTTGTTTGGAGGTGTCGCTTTGTAGGTTTAAGACTGTTCTTAAGGCATTTTACCTTGTACAGGCTTTTCCGCTGAAATGATTTTTGCAAGAAACAATCTTTTGTTTTGTTTTGTTTTGGGGTTTTTTGGCTGAATGTTGTCTTTCTGTTTCCTTTTGTGTTCTTTGTTGACTTGTTTTTCCTTGTTTTCTCCTGTAGCATTTGGTACATTTTCCCTTATTTTTTTGCTTTTGTAAACCGCATAGATATTGGCTTATCAAATACATAAACTGTAAACTATTTCTCATTGCTGATCTCCAGAGATGAGCAATGGCTCTTGCAAGTCTGTCTAGATAATATTTTTTTATGGACTTTTCCTCCAGAAACTTGTTAGTCCCAGAAATCCCACTTTGTTAGTCGCTTGACCACATTCTTCGACAACAAATTCCACAGCTTAATTATGAGTTTTGTGAAAAATCTTTCTACAATTTGTTGTCAATCTGCTGGTCATCAGGTTCATGCAGTGTCCTCTAGCTTTTGTTTTTGATAAGTTAAACAATCCATATTTAACCATTGCACCCCACTCTTAATTTCGTAAACTATGATATCTCCTCTTAATTTTCTTTTCTCCAAGTTGAAAAGTCCTAACCTGTTTAGCCTTCCTTCATAAGGGAAGTGCTGCATCCCCTTATCATTTTTGTCACCTTTCTCTGAACCAGTTCTAGTTCCTCTTTATTTATTTATTTACTTATGCATGCATATTTGATATATCGCCATTTGAGAATGTAAATATTGCCATTATGGCGGCTTACAAGATATAAGAAAGAGCAGCCATTTAAAAACACAAGCATAATAATAAAAAAACAACAAATACATAAACGTAGAAGTTTTAAAAGAAATGAGTCCTAAATTGGGATTTTAAAAAGGGACAAATTAGGTCGGACGAATAAAACAACAATGGAAACCCAAGACCTTAAGCATCGGAAAGGAGTGGACCACAGGGGCCCAGGCCCACCAAAAATCGCGGGGTGTTCTATAAGCAAGTCCAAGGGGTTGCCATGGGTTCCTCCATGGCACCGGATGTTGCTAATTTATATGTTGGGAGTTTTGAGAATGAGTTTCTTCAATGTCGTCCATTTCAGAAGTTTATCAAGATGTGGTTGGGGTATATAGATGACGTTTTTGTACTCTGGGATGGGACAGAGGATGATTTACATGCATTTTATCTTTGGCTCAATTCCTTAGATGAACTTTACAGTTTGAGGGGTCCTTTAGCTCTAACGAGATTTCATATCTTGATATTAATATCAAAAAAGGTGTAAATGGTTTTATTACTGAACTGTACCGTAAACAGACCGACCGAAATGCATTGTTACGTTATGACAGTTTTCATAACAAATCCTTAAAAGAAAATTTACCTTATGGCCAATTTTTGAGAGTTAAGCGGCTTTGTACATTATCAAGCGACTTTGAAAAACACACAGCAGAAATGTATGACCGGTTTAGGAATAGAGGTTATCCCGAGAAAACTATACGTAAAGCATATAACAAAGCTAAGAATACAGACAGGAAGTCACTTCTTGAGAAGAAAGTACAGCTCCAGCACAATCAGGTTGTGTGTGCCCTCACTTTTTCAGCTTTGTCTAGAGATATCTCTAACATTCTTCGACAAGAATGGCACCTGATTACATCTTTACCCGCTATGGCACATAAGTCCCTTATCATTGCACATAAGAGGAATCGTAATTTGAGAGATATTTTAGTTTCCTCACCTCTCTCAAAGCCCAGACCAGTCTGTAAAGTAAGGGGCCATTTTCAATGTGGCCTGTGCTCGGTATGTCTTAATGTTATTTCTCTCAAATAATTTTTTTATACATCCATCCACTAAACAAAAGTTCTTCCTAAACCATTACTCAAATTGCAATACTACTAATGTTATATATGTAATTCTGTGCCCCTGTAAGTTGATTTATGTAGGGAAAACTACACGTTCCATTAAAACCTGGATTATAGAACATAAAAGTTGTCTTAGGAGACGTGTTTCTGATAAACCATTAGTTTCCCATTGGTTAGACAAGGATCACCATGTTTCATATCTTAGGTTTTTTGTCATTAAGGTTGTTCATCCACACTGGCGCAGTGGTGATGTGGATAGGATTCTTCTTAAGTTAGTACAGCGGTACATCTACGAGTTAAAATCTCTTCATGCATTTTTTCTCTTGTTTATACATGCACTCACCTTTAAACAGTAGATTTAATAATTGGCTTATTATCTACCAATTTATTTCCCAGAAATGTGACATTTAAACGAGAATTTTTATGAGTATACAATGTATCACTCATCATCACATGACTGGTGTTAGTAAGTTTTTTTACGTTTCCACATTCTTTTTTGCTATAATTCTTATGTTCAGTTTATTGGTCTAAATGTACTTAGTTTGTTTATGCATTGCCTTGCTGTTCTTACAAAATCCTGATTTTGCAAATTTTGGTCTCTCAATTATCATTCTCTGCACCATATATTATTTGTCTGCACAAACGATTAGTTTCCGTCCCCTTGCGTCAGTAATATTATTTTTTTAACAAAAACTTTTATGTACTGTACGACACATTTTTAATTATGAATCCTATTGTTTATTGAGTTCTTTTTTGTATTGTGTTTTCCTGGTCCTATTGTTTGCTTGCTTTGGGTTTCCCGTTATTTATAATAGTCATGTTTGAATGTTCCCTCGATGCTAATTATTATGTTTATAATTTTTAGCTCAATCATCATAGGATTGATTTATTTCTACGCAATTGTTCTCTTCTGTGCGCTTCATCATTTTAATGATATTTAGAACCGTAAGTATTTTTACAAAATGATGTATCTTGGGATGATATTATTCTCCCTTTTGCATTCATTTAGCCTATGTTTGTCCTTCTTTTTTATCTTTTTATCTTTTATTTTAACTTTTGTTCATTATCTTTTTTATATATTGTTTATTACACTTTGTTATATGAATGCACTTTTAAATTTCGGTATTTTTAAGGTTGTTTTTATATGTGTTATATGTATTTTATAAGTTTGGTTATGTTGATGTTTTTATTTATTTATTATTTGCAGTTCTCAGCCCCCTGATGAAGGCGTTGCCGAAACGTGTTGGGGCGTTTCCTTATTAATAAAGTGCATGTGACCACCATACCTCTTGCTCTTTGTGACTTTGAGGTAGTTGCAAGTAGGTGCTCTCTTCTTTTTGGTTTGTTGCCATCAAAAATCGCGGCATGGCAGACAGTGGGCTGCCGAAGGGGATCCCATCCCCCACAGGCAGAAGAAGAAAAGCCCCTTCCTGTCTTCCCATGGGAGATCAGCTCCCCGTAGGCAGACAGGAAGGGTCTTTGCCGCAATCGCAACTTCTGCCTGTGGGGGATGGGATCCCCACAGGCAGCCTACTGCCAGCCGACTGCAATCATTCCAAAGATCCTACCTTTCTGCCCGCAACGATCACAGGCAGATAGGAAGGGTCTTTGCAGTGATAGCAGCCGGCAGGCAGCAGTGTGCCCATGAGGATCCCATCCCCCATGGGCAGAAGAAAAGCCACGATCACAGCAAAGACCCTTTGTCTCTGCCTGTGGGGCAGGGCTTGGATGGAGCTAGGGCAGAGCTTGGGGCAGTGCTTGCCCCCCCCCACCCTAAAGAAAAAGCCCTTCTACCACCCTTGCCCAAGACTATAGACACAATAGAGAAGAATGGTGTAAGAGAATGCTAAATAAGGGAATCAGTAAGATCATGATGGATTTTACAGATAGCATAGGATTGATGGCAAAGCTGAGAGGGGGTGACCAAAACTGTATACAATACTCAAGGTACAGTTGCACCAGGGACCTATACAGAGGCATAATGATATTCTCCATTCTCCAGGACCAAGCAGGAAGTCAGTCCTCACATATGGGTGACGTCGGTGCCGACGGAGCCCCCGTGCGGAGCATTTCCCCAGCTTTCAAAGAAAGCCTTTGGGAATTGCAGCGCGCAAGCGCGGTCCCCTTCCTGCCCAAGGGTGCCATCTTGCTCAGTCTTCTTTTTTCCGCGGAGCCCAACGGACGTAGTTCGTTTTTCGCTGAGGAAAAAGTTGATTACCCTGTTTTTTGTCTTCCTTCTTCGGTTCAACGCCGGATCCTTTTCCCGCCTGGGCCCGATACACCGGTATCGAGCCCACTCTCTTTTTTCGGTTTTTGTCCTTCGTGACTAGCGTTCGCGCCATTTTTCTTTTTCACTGGCAGCCCTGTCCTTCGACCTCGCAGGGGCCATTTTTCCCCCGATGGCTGCCAGTGGGTTTAAAAAGTGTGATCGGTATAAGAAACTTATGTCTCTTACCGACACACATGACTGCTGCCTCCGCTGCCTCGGACCCGATCATAACCCGATGATCTGTGGTCCATGTGGCAAAATGTCCTCGAAGGCGTTGAGGAGTCGGCAGCACCAAAAGGAAAGAATCTTCTCTGACTCCGCGTCCGGACAGGCCCGGACCTCGTCAGAGGCCTCGATGTCTCGGGACTCCGGCCCTGAGCAGCGTCGGGGTTCCTCTGAGTGAGGGTCTCCTTCGCGGGAGCAGCGCAGGAAGAAAAAACCTGTGAGGGCGGCATCGGTGGACGCATCTGGTTCCTCGAGGGCCAGGTCGCATAGCCCTGACTGCCGTCCCGGGTCTTCGGAGTCGGAGAGGTCTGCCAAACAACCTCGTCTCGAGATGGAGTCTCCTGGGCACGTGAGTACTGTAGTCTTCGTGGACTCTCCTCCAGGGGAGCCGACGTCGGGCCCGACGCCGTCAGGGCCCGAGTCGGGGGCTGCTGAGTCTCCTGAGCTCGGACTCAGGTTGACGGCCTTGGAGAGCAGCTTGGCTGCCTTCATGGAGCAGCAGCGGGCACTGATCGCCGGTCTCACCGGTGCATCTGCCCCGACCACTGGGACATCGACGTCCAAGTCGACCCCGGAGGCCGAACCGATCCTCGAGTCCATGCGAGCTCAAGTTGATCCTCGGCCACGGTCTCCCTCGGCCTCCCATTCGGGACCGAGGTCGTTGATGCCGGTCTCCTCGGCGTCGGGGCGGAGGGCATCGGTGCCCGCCCAACCGGAACTGCTCGATTCCTCCTCCGAGGAGTCAGGCTGGGAGACGGAGGATGAAGAGTCACCAGACACCTTTCGGACTCGGTGTGTCCCATCGGACTCACCGGAGTCCGAACCTCGGAGACGATCCCCACCAGAGGATACCCGGTTCTCGGACTTCGTGCAGGATATAGCCAAGGCCTTGGCATTCCCCGCGGATCCCGAGGAGGAGCCTCAAGCCGAGGAGCTCGAGGCCCTCCAGTATGACTCTCCCCAGAAGGAGGCCTTTACTGTTCCGGTTCCTCCGATGCTGGAGCGGCTGCTCTTCCGCATGTTGGAGACCCCGGCCTCGACGCCGGTGTTAAGCAAGTGGGTCGATTCCATCTATCGAGTCCGCAAGAGCCCCGGGTTCCAAAAGGCACAATTACCGCACCATTCCATGGTTGTGGAATCGGCCATGCATCGACTGAAAAGTCAGAAAATGCACTCCTTGGTGCCTCCTGGCCGGGAGGCCCGGAACCTGGATGCCCTCGGTAAGAAGTGCTTCCAGGGCTCTATGCTTGCTTGCCGTGTCCAGACATACCAGCTCTACATGGGCATGTACCTTCGAGACCTGGCAAAGGAGATTGCCGGGTTCTCTGCTGGTCTCTCCGAGGAACCTTTGCAGAGCTTCCAGGCCTTGTCCACTGGTATTCGAGAGTGCTCGAAGTTTATCTCTCGAGCAGCCTACGATGGCTTCAAGGCTTCGGCCCGAGTAGCCGGGGCCGGCATCGGTGCCCGCCGACAGGCTTGGCTACAGTCATCCGACCTCGAGCCATGGGTACAGGACAAGTTGGTCGATGTCCCCTGCCGAGGTGAAAACCTTTTTGGCAAACCCATGGCTGAAAAGGCTGCTGAACGCGAGACTGAGACTCTGACCAGGACTAGGCTGTCCAGAAAAACCTCTGCCCCTTCTCAGAAGAAGAAGGGCTCGGGAAAAAAGACCTTTTACCCGAGGAAGACATCTGCCTATAAACAATACCCTCATTATCAGGCCTCTGCAGCTCCCCAACAGGGTCAGCAGGCCAAGGGGCAGAGTCATGGGCCCCATAGGCAGAAGGCCCCCAAGCCACCAACACCGGCTCCTGCACAGCAGGGCGGGGGTTTTTGACTCACTCTCCTCCTCAGCTGGCCACATCAGCACAGGAGGCCGGCTGGCCCTTTTTGCCCACAGGTGGTCAGCCGTCACATCAGATACCTGGGTGCTCCATATAGTCCAAAAGGGCTATCTTCTTCATTTTCACCAGGTACCTCCCTCCTTTTTTCCAGGGGAGCCTCCAAGACCCCCTCTGCACAGGGACCTACTCCTACAGGAGTTGGCAAGTCTGCTAAAGGAACAGGCTGTGGAACCGGTGCCCCACCACCTGAGAGGTCACGGCTTTTATTCCAGGTACTTTCTGGTACCAAAAAGAACAGGAGGCCTCAGACCCATCCTAGACTTGCGAAACCTCAACAAGTTCCTGGAGAGGGAAAAGTTCAAGATGCTTACCATTGGAATCCTGCTGCCCTACCTCCAGCAGGGAGATTGTCTATGCTCCTTAGATCTAAAGGATGCTTATACTCACATCCTTATTCATCCAGACCACAGACAATATCTCAGATTTGTTGTGGGAGGAAACCACTATCAGTACAGAGTACTACCCTTTGGCCTAACCTCCGCCCCCAGGGTGTTCACCAAGTGCCTGGCGGTGGTGGCTGCCTACCTAAGGCTTCAAGGTCTTTTCGTGTTCCCATACCTGGACGACTGGCTCATAAGGGGCCAGTCTTCACAGGAGGCCAGTCAAGCCACCCTTTGCACTGTGGCTCTACTTCAGCACTTGGGGTTTGTCATAAACTTCGCAAAGTCCACTTTGCTCCCATCCCAGAACATGGAGTTCATAGGAGCAAGGCTGGACACCCTTCAGGCGAAGGCTTTTCTGCCCGTGGACAGAGCCCACAGATTAAAGGATCTAGCCAGGCAGTTTCACAGCAATTCCCTGGTCTCCACCAGGCAATTCCTGAGACTTCTCGGCCATATGACTTCCACGGTTCATGTAACCCCCAATGCCCGCCTGCATATGCGGCCTGCTCAGTGGAGTCTTCGAACTCAGTGGCATCAGGCCACAGGGAGCCTTGCAGACTCAGTAAGAATATCCACACTGCTTGCCTCCTCTCTGCAATGGTGGCTTCATCTTCCGAATCTGGTGCTCGGAGTGTTTTTTCAAACCCCTCCGCACTCTCAAGTGCTGACAACCGATGCTTCTCTTCAAGGTTGGGGAGCGCATTGCCAAGGGGCATGTACTCAGGGTCTCTGGACCCCTTGGGAGGCTGCACAGCAGATAAATTTCCTGGAACTGCGGGCGATACGCTTAGCTCTGAGGGCCTTCTCCCATATCACGTCTCACCAGTCTGTACTGGTCCAGACGGACAATCAAGTTGCCATGTTTTACGTGAACAAGCAGGGCGGCACAGGCTCCTTCCTTCTATGTCAGGAAGCACAACGGCTGTGCTCCTGGGCTGTCAATCACGGAATCCTTCTCAAGGCAGTCTACCTCCCAGGTCAAGACAATTACCTGGCGGACAGACTGAGCAGGATCCTGCAACCACACGAATGGAGATTGAATCCATTGGTGGTTCAGCAGATCTTTCTCAGGTGGGGCCTCCCCACCATGGATCTTTTCGCCAGTCCTCTGAACCGGCAACTCCCGAGATTCTGTTCCAGACAACCGCATCCTCTCAGAGTAGCAGCGGATGCGTTTCTGCTCCCGTGGTCCAAAGGCCTACTGTATGCGTTTCCTCCCACGCCACTAGTGTCCAGAACACTGTTCAAAGTACTCAAGGACGGGGCCTCCATGATTCAGGTGGCCGAGGCAACTGTGGTTCCCACTTCTGCTGCAACTGGCGGTGGACTCTCCTATTCCTCTGGGGATTCAACACGATCTCCTGTCTCAAGAACAGGGATCTCTCTTACACCCCAACCTCCAGTCCCTTCATCTGATGGCCTGGCTGCTGAAAGGGTAGTTCTGGCTCCCCTACTACTGCCTAGAGAGGTGGAAGACGTAGTCTTAGCCTCTAGAAGACAATCTACCCGGAAATCCTACGCTCTTAAGTGGCGTAGATTCTCCACATGGTGTGCTCAGCACAGCGAGAATCCCTTCTCGTGCTTGGTAGCGGTAGTATTGCAATATTTGCTTTACATCTCCAATCTCGGCCTTAAGTCCAATTCTTTCAGAGTTCACCTCAGTGCTCTCTCAGCGCACCACTCGCCCTGTGGACGGGAGGCCTCTTTCCAACCACCCTTTGGTGGCTCGTTTCCTCAGAGGCCTCCTCCTGCTTAAGCCTCCTCTACGCCCACCGGCCCCTGAGTGGGATTTAAATGTGGTCTTACAGCGGATTACTTGTCCGCCATTTGAACCTATGGCTACCTGTCCTCTCCGTTTTCTCTCCTGGAAAACTTTGTTTCTGGTAGCTCTTACCTCTGCTAGGCGAGTAAGTGAACTTCAGGCGCTAGTGTCTGATCCCCCTTACACTAGGTTCTACAGGAATAGGGTAGTCTTACGGATTCACCCTAAGTTTCTCCCTAAGGTTGTCTCCTCTTTCCACCTCAATCAGGAGGTGGTGCTTCCGACTTTCTTTCCCAGGTCGCATGCCAGCCGGGCTGAGATGGTCCTGCATACCCTGGACTGTAGGAGGGCGTTATCCTTCTACCTTGACCGTACGCGGGAGCACCGGAGGGCGGTTCAGCTCTTTGTTTCTTTTGACCCCAATAAGTTGGGGTTACCTGTCCATATGGGTCGCTGACTGTATCGCCTGGGCTTATGGGGCAGCCAGCCTCTCGTTGGAGGGTCGAGTCACGGCTCATCGTGTCAGGGCGAAGGCTGCGTCAGTGGCTCATCTCCGCTCTGTTCCGTTGGCAGACATCTGCCGCGCTGCTACTTGGTCTTCAAGCCAGACTTTTGCGGCCCATTACTGCCTTGAGAGGGAGTCCCGCAGGGACAGTGCTTTCGGACAGGCAGTACTCCATAATCTCTTTGGGGTTTAGGCAACTCCTTCCCTCCGGCCCTGATGTTGGGCTACCCGTCGGGGGCGTTCTCAGAGAAGATTCCTTCCTTACGTTCTGACACTCTAGAGGGAGCTCATTTTTTCGGCTTGGGGTCTCCGGTAGCCTTAAGCTGGGGAGTCCCATATGTGAGGACTGACTTCCTGCTTGGTCCTGGAGAAAGAGTAGTTACTCACCTGTAACAGGTGTTCTCCAGGAGCAGCAGGAATCAGTTCTCACAACCCTCCCTCCTCCCCTTGGAGTTGCAGTCATATGATTTATTTTTTGCTATTTTTGCTGTCTTTTAGCTATGTCATCAGACTGAGCAAGATGGCACCCTTGGGCGGGAAGGGGACCGCGCATGCGCGCTGCAATTCCCAAAGGCTTTCTTTGAAAGCTGGGGAAATGCTCCGCACGGGGGCTCCGTCGGCGCCGACGTCACCCATATGTGAGGACTGATTCCTGCTGCTCCTGTAGAACACCTGTTACAGGTGAGTAACTACTCTTTTTGTTCGCCAGCCCCTTCTCAGTCATCTAGCAGGATTGTTGGTGAAGTCATCTGACAGTGCTGGGAGGGAACTCAGAAATTACCCTGAAGTACTGAGCATGCACGGCTCTTCCTGCAGGTACTGGCCTCCTCTGTTTTTTTCCCACTCTGTCAATCGGGCACAAAGCAGTGCTCTCCCACAAAATTTTGTTACAAATTACTTTTTAAAAGTCTTATCACGTTGTTTTTTTCATTGGCATATTTATCATTATCTTTTATTTATTTCTTTTATTTTCATAAAAGAAAATCTCACTGAAGTTAGGGTTTTGGCCTTGCCTGTAATGCAACAGGCACTTCTGACTATGATTAAAAGGACTGTAAACACCATGTTCATATGCCCTCAAGAGCTTGGAGACATCATCTCAATCATCTCCATGACTGTTGCAAAACTGAAAAGAAACTACTTCTTCAAAAATCTCAGAAGAAAAGCAGCTCTGTACATAAAACAACTGCTTAATCATAGTTGACGAGGATCCTCTAAAGATCTGCCTTCAGCCTCCAGGTGTAATGACTCTAAAGTCCATTCATTCAAGGAGGTTGCTATATGTCTTCCAAACTGAAGGGCCTACCTTTTGATTTTACTGCACAGCCTCTTCTGGAGTGCCTGCAACAGTTTGAGTGCAAGCTGAGTACCGCAGCTCCTTCTAACCAGCTGGAAAAGCACAAGCATACCAGCACAGCACCTCCACAGTCCACCAGAAAGTGGACTGACTCTGTCTGTGCTAGAACCTCAGCACTGTGTCACCTCATACAGTGCAAATCTTCTGGACGCAGCTAAAAATCTCTTCTGCGCTGACCTTGAACCGTCTTCATGAGCGCCTGAACAGACTGCTGCACAAGTCAATACAATCTACAATTTTAGTGATTGTAGCATTTTTCTTCTTCTTCTGTCTCGCTTTGACTTCCAGAGCATTCCTGTTCCAATATGCAGAAAATGTTTCATTGATTTTCTCAAGGGCTATTGCAAGTATTTGTCCAATCTTAACTATTAATAGACTACAGTGGAGCCTTCCCATTCATCAAGACTCTTGCCAGCGGTTTACGCTCAATAGCACGTTCTTTCATTTAGTAGCAAATACTATTTGACAATAGTGAACACTATTAATGATATTTCTACCGACGCCAAATTTAAAAAAAAAAAAAAAATCCCATAAATGACATGGGAAACGGGGGGGGGGGGGAGGAGCATTTGGGCGGTTGCTCCTTGAACCTGCTCTCTGCTTTACTTGTGAGCTCCCCTCTGTTATCTCATGCTGAGGAAGAGGAAGGGTAGAGATCAAGTGGTTCACTCCAGCTCGCCTATGTAGTTGCTATCGGGGCAGAAGGCACTGGCTCAATGTTGTTTATGTCCTGTCTTCAATGCACTAGCTCCTTCAGCGTCACCAACGCATAGTCCATCAGATTGAAGTTTGGAGGGAGTGACTTGAACTCCGTTGTACGCACAGTAGCACCTAGACCCAGAAGCATCCCTGAATGGCCTGAAACACTCAGCGTGGGGCAAGCTGAGAGCTTGATATTGGATGCAGTGCAGGAGAGACAGCCACTTGTGATATCGTCACTAATGGGATCAGGCTGGCTGGAACAAAGTGTTTACTTGGAACTCAGAGGCTCACCTTCATCTGCCCTGGGGGCAGCTCTGTCTTCTGGATTTCTTGACATGCAGAAAAGACCTGCTTTGGTGACCTTGGATCTGCTCAGTGATGTCATTCAAGGTTTGGGGGTTTCTCTTTCAACTTTAACTTTGGTTGTGAAAAATGATCTGGGAAGCGTGGTGAAGAGTACAATTCAACATCCAGCCACAAGACTGGAGTCCCTGTAAACTAGCATTTTTGGTTTAAGTCATTTTAGAACAGTGCAGATAAGAGGTTTGTACTCCAGCTCTTAGAGCATTTGAGAACCAGCTAAGGAGTAATAAATTGAGGATGACTAATGAACCCAAGTTCCCCTTGAAAGCCCCTATGGAGATGGTTAGGAGGTATCTTTGGGAGGTTTTGGAAATTCCATCAAAGTCCTTGCCTCCTTTGGTTACAGCGCATATCTGGTTTTCCCAAGTCCTGGGCATGGAGTTGCCAGAAAGCAGTAGGAGAGAAAAGTTTAAACTTAACTGAGTTTTGGAGGCATTGCTGGATATTATCACACAGTGGACTACCTTGATTGTAACCTTTGCTCTTGATTCTGATCTTGGTTTGTATTTCTGAGTTATGACTAAGTTGTTTTTGGAAGCTACTGTAAAAGTATTTCCTATTTTGTCTAAAGTGTCCCAGAAAAGGCGACGCAACTTCTTAGTCTCAAGCCTAGGGTGCTCACCTTGGGCGCTATGTTTAGTTTAAGATTTCCATGTAAATGTTTTCTTTTGCTTAGGGGTGAAACACTTTTTTTTTGTTTTTTGACCCCAAACAGCTTGTGAAATTTTAGTGGCAAGGAAGGGCCTCGTGGTTTTGAGTGAGGAGGTTCTGGAGTAATTGTACAAGATTGGCTGGCTGGGCCTGGTTCACTGGATCATTCTTTGCTTTTTTTCTTTTCTTTTTTTTTGTTTCCCTTGCTTGACTCTTTTTTTTTTGTGGATGTATAATTGAGGTGCAGATTCTTGATAGATAATTATGGATTTAATGTATTTTCCTTTATTTTCTTTGTCATCCTTTTCTTGGATGTGATTTATTTTTGAAATTTGATTACAAAATAAAATTTAAAAAAAAAACATAGGAAACTAAGCAAAATGAAAATGTTTGGCCTTCGCTTTACTGCCCATTACTTGCTGGACCAAACTTCAGCAAAGAACAGTTTCAACGGTCACATTGTGCTGGCCAACATGTCCGCCTGAGCATGTATTCTCGTACTCTTTTTAGTGGGTTGCTCTAAAGACTGAGGGCCTGATATTTAACAGCACCAGCTAGTGCAATTACAGCAGCTAGCCATCACCGCTGAACATTAAGCACTAAAGCCATATCTGGCCACCGGCAGTGAATATGCAGATCGGGTCAGCTGCCGAAGCAGGAAGGTAACCGGGCAGTGGTGATATTCAGCCGCTGCCTGGTTAGTTTTGGTGGTGAAAGTTAGGACAGCCTGTAATGTGCCCAAGTTTCACTGCTGAAGGCTAATCAGTCCTTACATACCCTTGCAACATCCTCCTACTTATCCAAGTATACCCAACCTATTCCTAACTACCCAAATCTGTCTCCTTTCTCTAGACCATCCATCCAAACCTTTCAACCAAGGAGATCAGATCCTACTTCCAGATTTTGCATCCCTAAGGGAATTCAGGATATTGCTGATTCCTAGACATCAAAACCTGCATGCACTCTCCCCAGATACCTTGAAAGACCTGTCGTGTCCCCTTACAAACACCCCAAGCGCTCCCTGAGCTAGACTAAGATGCTCTGCCAAAGCTAAACGGAGGGTTCCTCAGTACTCCCCCAAGCAGCCAAAATCGACTTCTTCCCCTTCCAGATCCATCTTTTCTCCCCTGCCCCTGCTTGGCCCATTGAAGCATCATCAACAAAAAGGACTGCTCCAGCTTGCCTGGCATTACTGTACCATTCTACGGAACAATTCAAAATGGTTTACAAACTTGCATCCACAGATAACCCTAATACTATAAAATACTCTCATTATTCCATCTCACCCACAAAACCATATATTCAACCCTCTTCTCCAGGGGAACATAAGTGAAGTTATTCAACCCAGAGTGGCCAAAAGCTAGAGGAAGATACTCAGCTGGGCAGGTTGGATAGACTAGTTTGTCTTTATCTGCCACATTTACTATATTACTTTAAATGATCCATGAAACATGGTTGCTGCCATCATGACACTAATGACCCTCCCCATTCCACAGAAAACGGTTCCCATTCTCAGGGTCAGCCGCATGTCACAAATGCAGAAGATAGATATTCTCCAGGAACAAGCAGGAAGTCAGTCCTCACATGTGGGTGACGTCGGAGCCCAACGAACGTAGTCCTATAGTCTCCAAGGAAAAAGTTGATAAACTTAGAAATTCTTTTTTCTGTTTTCCCGGATCGACATCGGTTCCTCTTCCTGCCTTCGGCTCGGTACACTGGTATCAAGTCCGGTCCGTTTTTTGTGTTTTGTCCTTTGTGACTAGCGTTCGCATTCTTTTTCCCTTTTTCACTGGCAGCCTGAGGCTTTGACCTTGCAGGGGCCCTTTTTCCCCTGATGGCTATCAGCGGGTTTAAAAAGTGTGATCAGTGTACAAAATTAATGTCCCTTACCGACACACATGACTGCTGTCTCTGGTGCCTTGGGCCTGACCATGACCTGAAGGTATGTGGCCCATGTAGGAAAATGTCCTCTAAGGTCCTGAGAAGCTGCCAGCAGCAGCACAATAGGATTTTTGGTGAGTCCGTACCCTCTCGAGTCCGGACCTCGTTTTAGGCCTCGACGTCTCGGGAACTGTCTGAGCCTGAGTAGCATCGGAGGTCCTCAGAAAGGGGGTCTCCCTCGTGGGAACATTGGAGGAAGAAAGAATCCTTGAAAGCAGCGTCTTTGGATGGTTCCGAAAAGCCTGGTTCCTCCCGGGACCGGTCGCAGAGCCCCGACCGCCGGCCCGGATCCTCGGAGTCAGAGCGTCCTGCAAAACCTCCTCAAAGGGAACTGGAGCAGCCGAGGCAGGTAACTGCTGTCCTCGTTGTGGACTCTCCTCTGGAAGAGTTGGCGTCGGGCCCGACGGCATTGGGACCCAACCCGAGATCTGCAGAGCCTTCTGAGCTCGGTCTCAGAATGGTGGCCTTGGATTGCAGTATATCTACCTTCATGAAGCAGCAGCGGGTGCTGATAGCCAGTCTCACCGGTTCTTCCGCCCCAACCGCCGGGACTCCGATGTCCATGTCAACCCTGGAGGCCGAGCCGATCCTCGAGACCATGCGGTCCCGAGTCGATCCTCAGCCGAGGTCTCCCTCGACCTCCCGTTTGGGACCGAGGTCATCGACGCCAGTTCTGCCGGGGCGGTTGAAGCCAAAGCCCTCGAGGCCAGAGCCACTCGATTCCTCTTTGGAGGCCTCAGGCTGGGAGACTGAGGAGGAAGAGTCCCCGGACACCTACCGGACCACGGACGTCCCCTCTGATTCCCAGAGGACACTTGGTTCTTGGACTTCGTATGGGATATGTCAAAGGCTTTGGCATTCCCTACAGAGTCTGAGGAGGAGCCTCAAGCCGAGGAGATCGAGATCCTCCATTATGACTTTCCCCCTCGGGAAGCCCTTACTGTACCAATGCCTCTGATCCTGGAGAGACTCATGTTTCACATGTGGGAGACACCGACCTTGGTGCCAGTGATCAGCAAGAGACTCGACTCGATGTAAGAGCCCCAAAAAGCACAACTGCCACACAACTCCATGGTTGTGGAATCGGCCATGCGCTGGCTCAAGAGCCAGAAGATGCACTCCTCGGTGCCTCCTGACAGGGAGGCCCGCAGCCTCCGCGCCCTCGGCAAGAAGTGTTTCCAGGGTTCTATGCTGTCATGTCGCATCCAGGCATATCAGCTGTACATGGGCATGTACCTCAGGGACCTGGCGAAGGAGTTCACCGGGTGCTCGGCTGGTCTCTCTGAGGGACCCTTGCAGCGCTTCAAGACCTTGTCCACCGGAGTCCGTGAGTGCTCAAAGTTCATGACTTGAGCTGCCTATGACGGCTTTAAGGCGTCGGCCCGGGTAGCTGCGGCTGGCATCGGTGCACACCGCCAAGCTTGGCTGCAGTCGTCGGACCTCAAGCAATGGGTTCAGGACAAGTTGGTCAATGTCCCATGCCATGGTGAGAACCTCTTCGGCAAAAACATGACCAAAAAGGCTGCTGAGATTAAGTCCGAGTACATGACCAGGACACGGCTCTCGAAGAAGACTTCTGCCCCTTCTAAAAAGAAGGGTTCGAGTAAGAAGCCCTTTTTCTCGAGGAAGAGTGCTGCTTACTGAAGCTACCCCCAATATCAGGCCTCCTTGGCGCCCCATCAGGGTCAGTAGGCCAAGGGACAGGGGCACGGCCCACGTAAGCAGAAAGCCCCCAAACCCCAGGCACAGGCTCTGGCCCAGCCTGGTAGTGGCTTTTGACTCCCAAGGCATAGACCCTCTCACCCCAGGAGAAAGGCAATGCACAGGGGGAAGACTTTCCCTGTATGCCCACAGGTGACAGGCCATTACCACAGACACTTGGGTTCTCCAGATAGTTAATCCGGGCTATCTGCTCCATTTCAGTCAAGTGCCTACCCCTTACTTTCCAGGAGAGCCCATCCACTCTCCTCTTTACCGGGACTTTTTCTGAAGGAGTTGGCAGGTCTTCTCGAGGACCAGGCGATAGAACCAGTGCCATACCACCAGCAGGGCACGGGCTTCTATTCCAGGTACATCCTGATACCAAAAAGGACAGGCGGCCTAAGGCCCATCCTCGACCTGCAAAACTTAAACAAATTCCTGGTGAGGGAGAAATTCAAGATGCTCTCCCTTGGAATATTGCTGCCCTACCTCCGCCAGGGAGACTGGCTATGCTCCTTAGACCTAAAGGATGTGTACACACACATCCTAATTCATCCAGACCACAGGCAGTTCCTACGCTTTGTAGTAGGGGGAAACCACTATCAGTACAAAGTGCTACCCTTTGGCCTAGCCTCCGCCCCAGGGTATTCACAAAATGCCTAGCGGTGGTGGCCGCCTTCCTCAGAATACAAGGAGTGTTCGACTTTCCATACCTAGACGACTGGCTAGTCAGAGCCCCATCAGCTCTGGAGGCCCAGCAGGCCACATCCCGCACAATTCAGGTGCTTCAACATCTAGGGTTTGTAATCAATTACCCCAAATCTACTCTAGTTCCCACTCAACAACTAGAGTTCATTGGGGCCAAGCTAGATACTCTTCAGGTAAGGGCTTACCTACCAGGAGACAGGGCACAGAGGCTCCTGGGTCTTACCCGTCAAGTGAGTCGCAGGTCCCAAATATCAGCAAGACACTTCCTGCACCTCCTGGGGCACATGGCCTCCATGGTGCATGTGACACCGAATGCCTGCCTCCACATGAGAACAGCTCAATGGTGCCTCCAAGACCCGTGGACACAGGCCACAGGCAAACTCCGAGACAAGGTCAAGATCTCCAAAAGACTAGTGCAGTCCTTGACTTGGTGGCTCCAACCACAAAACATGGAGGCGGGGGTGCCTTTTCAGACTCCTCAACACACCAGAGTTCTGACTAAGGATGCCTCCTTGCAGGGCTGGGGGGCCCATTACCAGGGATTTTGCATACAAGGCATGTGGTCTCCACGCGAAAGCACACAGCAGATCAATTTCTTGGAACTTCGTGCCATTCACGTAACTCTGCGAGCTTTTTGTCAAACCTTGGCTCATCAGTCTGTCTTAATACAAACAGACAACCAGGTAGCCATGTTCTGTGTGAACAAGCAGGGAGGCATGGGGTCCCGTCTGCTGTTTCAGGAAACTCTAGACCTGTGCTCCTTTGCAGTCCGCCACGGCATGCATTTGAGTGCAATTTATCTAGCAGGCCAGGAAAACTGCTTAGCCAACAGGCTGAGCAGGATTCTCCAGCCCGACGAATGGCAGCTGGATACACATATGGCCCAATGGCTCTTTCAGACCTGGGGACAACCGACCTTGGACTTGTTTGCCAGCCCTCACAACTTCCAAGTGTCCCAGTTTTGCTCCAGACAGCCACACCCAAACAGGGTGGCTGCCGATTCCTTTCTCATTTCATGGTCTGTGGGCCTCCTCTGTGCGTTTCCTCCAATGCCTCTGGTGGCCAAAACCCTCTTCAAAATTCTACAGGACAGGGCCTCGGTCATTCTGATAGCCCCCAGATGGCCAAGGCAGCCTTGGTTTCCGCTTCTACTTCAACTAGCAGTGGAGGCCCCAATCCCTCTGGGATTCTATCCCAACCTTCTGTCTCAGGAGAGGAGCACTCTTCTGCACCCTCAACCTCCGCTCCCTCAACCTGATGACGTGGCTGCTGAAAGGATAGTCCTCGCACCATTCCTACTTCCCAAGGAAGTGGAAGACGTTTTGCTAGCCTCAAGGAGGCAGTCATCTTGACGGACCTATGCTTTTAAGTGGCATAGGCTTGGGGTATGGTGCGAAAAGCAGAAAGAAAATCCTTTCTCCTTCCAGGTTGCGGTGGTACTGCAGTATCTTCTCCATCTCTCAGATTTGGCCTTAAGTCCAACTCAGTCCGGGTTCACAGTGCCTTGGCAGCACACCACTTACCAGTGGAAGGGAAGCCCCTTTCTGCACATCCCTTAGTGTCCAGGTTTCTGAGGGGTCTCCTTCTGCTGAAGCCCCCGGTTCACCCTCCGGCAACCGAGTGGGATTTGAATGTGGTCTTAGGGCAGCTTACTCGTCCACAATTTGAGCTGATGGCAACCTGCCATCTACGCTTCCTTTCTTGGAAGCTGGTTTTCTTGGTGGCACTCACCTCGGCTCGGCGAGTGAGTGAGCTTCAGGCTCTGGTGTCCGATAGGCCTTATACAAGGTTCTATAGGAACAGGGTGGTGCTCCGCACACACCCCAAGTTCCTTCTGAAAGTGGTCTCTTCGTTCCACCTCAACCAGGAGGTAGTACTGCATACCTTCTTTCCCAGGCCGCATGACAGTCGGGCAGAGGCAGTGCTGCATACCCTGGACTGTAAGAGGGCATTAGCCTTCTACCTTCAGCGTACAAAAGGCCATAGAAGGGCTTCTCAGCTCTTCGTATTTTATGACCCCAGTAAACTGGGGATGGCCGTCTCCAAACGTACACTGTCCATCTGGGTAGCAGACTGCATCGCCTGGGCATATAGGGTGGCTGATCTTCTGTTGCAGGGTCGTGTTACAGCCCACCGGGTCAGGGCTATGGCCGCATCAGTGGCTCATATCCACTCTGTTCCGCTGGCAGACATCTGCCAATCCGCCACCTGGTCTTCGGGTCAGACTTTCACAACTCATTACTGCCTGGATAGGGAGTCCCAGCAGGACAGTGCTTTCGGCCAGGCTTTACTCCATAACCTTTTCGAGGTCTAGGCAACTCCTGCCCTCCGACCCTTTGATGTCAGGCTCCCGGAGTGTTACTCTCAGATAGATTCCTATTGTGACTGCTTGCGTCTCTCGTAGAGGGAGCCTATTTTTCAGCTGTGGGTTCTCGGTAGCCTATAGCTGGGGAGTCCCACATGTGAGGACTGACTTCCTGCTTGTTCCTGGAGAAAGCGTAGTTACTCACCTGTAACAGGTGTTCTCCAGGGACAGCAGGAATCAGTCCTCACGACCCTCCCTCCTCCCCTTGGAGTTGCAGTCCTACTATTGTTTTTGTTAATTTTTGCCATCTTTTAACTATGTCATTTGACTGGTTAAGATGGCACCCTTGGGCGGAAAGGGGGCCGCGCATGCATGATGCAATTCCCAAAGGCTTTCTTAGAAAGCAGGGGATTTGCTCTGTCGGCGCCGTCACTCACATGTGGGGACTAATTTCTGCTGTCCCTGGAGAACACCTGTTACAGGTGAGTAACTACGCTAAACTAGTAGTTGGAGCAATATTTCAAAATGGCATCATACTGGTCTCATGTATATCCCTTATGGTTTAAATTGTGTAACACATTGTAGGCACACATGGCAAGCACAGAGGCAGGTTTGGCTTGTGAAAACTGATTTGTGAACGATTAGTCATGTTTTCCTAAATGAATGGGAAAAGAAAGCTGAGTTGGAAAACCAATACCTGCTTAAGGTCCAGGGTTGCTGTTTGGTCAGGCACATATGTTGCAACAGAGATGATTTTGGTATCCTGGCTATACTCTTCCATGCCCATTGTCAGCTGTGTGGGAGAGAAAAATCTTCATATCTGCAGCAGAAACCTAGTCTAATTGTTCTTGAAAATAACTACAGCAAAAATTACTATTCTAGATGTTCCTGAAAGATCTACAAATTCCCATTCATGCCACTGAAGTAATCTGCCTCCTTCCCCCAACCAGATTTGGAGGTTAGAAGCCAGGTGCTATCATACACAGACAGTCAAAGCTTGTAAGCAGCGAAGTGGCCTTACTGTATTTGCAAAGCCTTGGGGAAAAAAAGAGATGAAACTTTTCCTTTTCTAAAGGGGATGATCCTAGTACTTTGGTCAACTTTGTAATTTTTTTTCTAAATACTTATTTAGTCTTTGGAAATGATGGGGCTGTCTCACTACCTGCAGCTGCTGGCTGAGCCCACTTGAACAGGGCCTTTGAAGTGCAGGTGGTGCAGACAGCAGCATTATGAGCTGTCTGGACATTTTCTCCATGCAAGTGTTTAACAGCACCATTGGCTGCTGGCGTGTTTTGATCTTTGGACTGCAGTTTTTTCCCCAGGATAAGTACTGTGGTGTTTCTTCTCTTTCAGAAAACAAGTACGGAGACCTGTAAACCAGGTCTTTTCCTCCTTTTCTCCTCCCTCCTTTCTTCCTTGCAAGAGGTTTATAATTGTATAGGTGTACAAAGTAATTTCAAGTAAGTGTTCATGTCGGGACCCATGCTTAAGCATAAGTAGAATATTCCTTTAAGGAAAATGATCACATGTTTCAGAAATTCTCAAAAGAGTAGATTAATCAGTTCCAGGTTTACTATTTACTATGTTATACTGGAAGAAAAAAATGAAAGCCATAAAAAATATAGAAGCGGGAAACTTTTATAGTAGTATGGTTACTAGATTATTTTCATGATCCAGTCTTGAGATGCTTGTTCCCAATGTCCTAACAGCAAGTACCAGTCTTGCCTCTTCTCATCCTTCATGATCAGTCTCTCCCCTCCTTATTTATTTATTTATTTATTTATTTACAATTCTTATATACCGCGCTTTTTAGTACCAGAGTGGTTTACAAATAACAAAAATTTGCAGCAGAACAAAAGATCTTTTGCTTACATTGTAACTGGATCAGTAATTTGGGACTGTAGCAAGGGTAAGGTATATACAAATCAACAACAGTGGTTGTTGTAAAACTATTTACAGTTATATTTCAAGTTGGTAATCATAATGCAAGAGACCTTGTAATCTATGATCGTTGTGAGTGTGCCTGAGGGTGGGTCTTATGACCTGCTCTGCCTAAAATTACTTTTGCTACCATAGTCAGTCTTGTTTGTCTGCACTATTCCTAATTGCAGATGCAATAGACAGTGGCCTGTAGGGACCGGTTCGGCGAATGTGCTAAACACTAGGAACTGGTTTGTGGGAACTGATTTGACCCAACTGATTCCCACCACTGACCGAACCGGTTCCTAGGAGGTTTCAAATACCATCACTGGGCAGCCCAACATTCATTGCCTAACTATATACAATCCCACAAAAACGATCACCAATATAGTCCCCAAAAGAAATTTATAATTTTTGTCGGAGTGTACCGAGGGAGGAATGAACTAATTATCATCCACACCAGACGGTAAACTTCTTTTTATCTTTTAAGGTTCATCACCAAAGCTTATAGTTATATAGTATTATCATCACTTATCTGATATATAAATTGCAGTTTGAAAAAGACTTTTGAGGCACGACGTGCACAATTCGGGACAATTCCCTGTCTCAAGTGCCAGCTTCGTTCAAGTTAGTAGCAATTGCCAAAAAACGCCGGCATTTCGCGGCAATGCCTTTTACAAAGGACCAAAGCTCATATATTTGGCTCCACCTACTGTCATTCAAAGAGGAACCTCCAATGGAATAAAGGGAACTCCCCACATTCAGGGGAATCCCTGTATCCATTGGCTAAGCAGAATGGAAGATACAGATCTGATCCAAAAAGGGGAACCCCTTTCCCTTCAGAGGAGACTGACCCAGTCAATCTCCCTATTAAGTCCATGAAGTTGAACAGTATTTAGCGTATATATCCAGTGTTGTTCAAGCCACTGTAACTTGTTAACCCTGTCACCTCCACGTGGATCATTCGGTACATGATCGATAATCGTCCAAACTAAATCTTCAAAGTCATGATGATAGGTCAGACAGTGATCTACCACTGGTGCCGATTGAACATGTTGGCGTATCCGAGACGCATGTTCTCCAAGTCGTAGTTTGACG
The DNA here is from genome assembly GCA_033557465.1 of Ichthyophis bannanicus. NCBI lineage: Eukaryota > Metazoa > Chordata > Amphibia > Gymnophiona > Ichthyophiidae > Ichthyophis > Ichthyophis bannanicus. The sequence continues at coordinate 651,245,462 of CM066032.1, forward strand.
GGGCACGTTGTTCTACCGATGTATAATAACTTGCATGGACATTGTAAGATATATACTACATACGCGGTCAAACAATTTGTTGACCAATGACATGTGTAAGAATAGGTGGTCAAAGGATGTGACCAAACCAATCCCGATAGAGTCAACGAACAATAGCAGTTATTACATGGAACATGTCACCTTAAGACATCTGATGGAATGTCCGGTCTATCTATCAGTGAAGCAGATTTTATCAACAGATCCCTTAGATTAAAGTCTCTGGAAAAGGCTATAAGCAATGATTTATCAAAACATGAATGTAGTCGTAGAGTGGGCCAATGATGATGAAGGATCCAAACAATGTCTGAACTGCGCTTTGTAAACGGTAACTATATACAATGTCTGTTTAGGAGCAGGTACTCCAGAATTATCTTTGCATATAGAGAGAAGATTGTGGGATGCTGTTACAGTGCACTGGGGAAGCAGAATGAAAGACTTCAAAGGAGGTTGTGCACCGTTTACTAGGTGGAATGAGATTGGGTCTATTGTAGAGACTAGAGAAGGGGAAAGATGGGTTCATAAGATGACAGAAAAGGAGAGATGGAGACTGATGTAGAGCGAATACCAGCAATCAATCCAGCAGGTAATAAGGGTGCAAATTTGTTTGTAAGAGTGTAGCTGGAAGGCAGAAGGGTGAGGAGTCTGATGAATAGGTATGGAGAAACTTAGGGGTCTAGTTACTAAGATGCACTTACTAATGAGTGTTATTCATGAATAATATGGAATTCCCGCTAAAATAACACACGTTAACAGTGAATTAACATGAATTAACATTAGCACACCTTAATAACTAGACCTCCATATTTTGATGTGAGACACATGTGAGATGGAATTTTAGTGTGTCTTTAACTACACATTGATCAAATATGAGCTGTGCATGTACCATATGATCTTTCTAGACACTTAACTAGGTTTGTTGTTCATAGAAAATGATACATCTTTTAACAATCAAGATATATAGTAAATGATTTTATTTTTATGTTCATATGAAAAGCACTGGCTATGTATCCTTAGCGGTTGAAGTATAGTTACAGAATGCAGTGCAGAAGTCAGCTGTCAGCTCTTTCACATATTCAGTGCATCTTTTTGAGCGTCATTCAGTCTCTCACTCAGAAAAGGGCTCGCCACCTATGTTATGTTCATATTAAAATGTGTAAACATGACAAGTTTGACTGTTCAGGAATACCAGAAAGATTGTCCATCCTTGTGTGTGTGTGTGTGTGTGTATGTATTTATCTAAGTCTTTATAGGTATATTGTAAATGGATTGTGCCCACTAGCATCTATGAAATATCCTCTCCTCTGGTATTCAGTGGATGTTAATGTAAACAGCTCTGTATTTTTTTTTACAGTGAGCCACCTGTATGGATTTGGGTTGATGGATGCTGAAACCATGGTGATAGAAGCAGAAAAATGGACAACAGTTCCTGCACAACACATATGCGTGGAGAGCACTGACAGGCAAATCAAGTAATACATACCATTTATACTCACCCAGAATGATATTTCCTGAAACATGCTTGGTCTAATTTTTCATTCATAATCACAGTCTATAATTTAAGCATCATATCAATTAGATAGCACTCTTAAGATTCTTGTATGAAGCTTATGTCATGCTTTCTGAAAGAGGACACTGTTTTTACCTAAACTACCTGTTGTCATTGAATCTGAGGGAGGTAAATTGATTCTAAAAAGAAAAAGGGTGTCAGTTTTAAAAAAGTGCTTAAGGGGAACTCTGTGCTCAGAATTTTGTGTAGGTTTATAGTCTGCTCCTCCTGGCTAAATAATACATTTATGGCACAGGCAGATGGTGAATCAACTTAGCTTGGTGAAGACTTTCCATTGTGATTGTGAGCATCCATTTTGTGCTATTTGCAATAAAGTAGCAATTCCCGAATCTCTACTGTATGTTGTGGGAAACAGAGAGCTGTATAACATTGCAAACTGTTTTGCTGCTTGAATTCCATAGATGCCCACAGAAGCATCTTACAGGTAAGCTAGCTCACAGTTCCCTTGACTATAATTTTTGTTCATCCGGGTAAGGGGAAGGGGATACATTCATTCTAGTGGATAGTGAATTCTTGAATTTCAAGCATTGCCTATTAGGTGGTAATGAGGATGTTCATTTTTATGCGCCTAAATTTGCTTATGCTGACCATGCAGCAGTTGGTGAATGGGATGGGATACCCTTGAATCTCATTATTTGCTGCCTGTTAATCAGCTGCATGTTAATAGGCTGCACAGAATTCCAGAATTTTCCTGCCCTCTAGAATTCCTCCTCATTCACTGCCACATCCAGAACTCAAGCATGTTATGCACACACCCTGATCTGGCAGCCTCCCCGGACAGGCTGCAGAAACTAGACTCCCTATATGCAGGGCAGTACCAAGGGCTGTGTAAGTAGCATTTCCACACAGGGTGCAAGTATTGAAGGGGCACTATGTCATCACTGGGCTTTCAGGAAGCCCGGCAAGACTGAATTCCTGTGCACAGCTGGGTGGAGGGAGCGCCAGGGTTGCAAATCACACAAGGCCCATTTCCAGCACGATACAGTCCTGCCTATATGTTATCACAACTTACATTTAAAATGGACATCTTTGTTTTGGGAGGTAGGGGATGGTGGCACTTTTTTTTTTTTAAGTAAGAGACAGTCACATTGGAATCATAAGATGACTAAGAGGTTCCTTCTTATAAAGTTAAAGGTAAGCCGATCTTGGCTTTACCTCATTGCATGCATGGACGTGGACTCCCACTTTTCATAGGACAATCAAAACTGCAAAACCCAGCGATAAAACAGGATTGATCTGTTCCTTTATAACATGGTGTCATTTCGCGGTGCTACCTGTAGTGGGGAATAATGGCAGAATTCTCCTAGAAAGCAAGCCCCATGCAGCAAATGTGAACATTTGTACCCATGTTTGAAGAAAAAAAAGTATTTTAGTGAAAAACAAAAGCACTTTGAAAGCAGCTGTTATCCATAGTTGCCTTGTTTCCTTTCTCTCTTGAAAATGGAAAGGAAAAGGGGTGTCCAGTACTGCTTTGATGCAATCCAATTTTAAATAGACTTCTTAAAAATCAGTAAATCATTTTTAAATATCCTCAAATCCTTCCATGTGTCATTAGCAGAGCACCTGAAATGGAGTGGGTCCCGCAGCATCATGGGAACACTAAACTTGAAAATCCTACATAAAATAGGCCCTTAATACCAGGTTGCCAATTCTAGGAAGCACATCACATGTCGCCTTAAAGAATAGGTATTGGTTTACAAGTACCTTGGGGAAGCCACAAACTGAAAAAGCTTGAGGAGAAGTGTAAGGATCACTGACACAGATGAAGGAATGTCTTTTGCAAGAAGATACTGAAACTGTTTCATGAATTTTGTACAAATCTCTGGAAAACCGTGTATGTTTTGCAAAAGTCTTCAGTAGGGTTTAGCAGGAGCATCCCATAATAGTTTGGAAGTATTTGTGATGAAATACATGAACTACACCTGGGCCTTGTAGGGAACTCCTTTAACAACCCTCCCCACACACACACATATGCACACACACAAAGGGCCTACCCCTAGAAAAGATGGTGCATCTACTGAGCCAGATGGGGAAGAGGACTGCAGAAAGAGAATAAATATTTTTGTATTCCTTTGCAGCAAGTACCACATCCTGTGACCTACCCTGAAGAAGGGGGGTTAAATTTACAAAATGTAGCTCCATTAGAATCTCTTTTTTCATTCACCTATCCTTGCTCTTAGGTGAAAGCCAATTCATGAAGTGGATCTCAGCTGTAGGAGCTGGTTTCTATGACTTTAGTTTCAGCTATTATCTATGCTAACCTAGTATTATCAAAATGGAGGGAAAGAACATTTGAATGGGCCGTGAAAAAAGACTCTTTGTAGAATGCATATAGCACGTAGCATAAATTTTCCAGAGAAATACATGAACTTTTCCAAGGTACCAAAATGATAAAAGTATCTGTTAGGTACGTGTGGGTGAATTTTCTCCTTCAAGTTATTCAGTCAAGGATCAAAAGGCCCCACACAGATTAGCATTGCCTTGCATATGCTTTCCATCTGCTCTTCATAGCCTGTATCTGCTGCACAGCTGGAAAATCCAGACTTGATGGATGTATGCATTATAAAAGCCATTTGGTTAATGGCTATAGGAGAGCACAGCATTGTTGTGAATCTTTTTGGTCATCGAGAGTCAGCAATAGCAAAAAACCTTGTCCATTTATGTGCGTGTTCTTCTTTTTCCCCTGGTGTAGAACAATCCGTCCTGAGAACGCCGTGCGGTCGGTATACAAAGCAACGGGCTGTGCTGACAACTCCAATCACCATGTAATCTATCTGGAGCATGTGGTCATGCGCATCACCATCACTCATCCTCGCCGTGGAGACTTGGCGATCTATTTGACTTCTCCCTCTGGAACAAGGTCGCAGTTGTTGGCAAACAGGTAACTTTTAGCTAGCCCTGATACCCGGTCGGAGCTCTCATATCTGTAATTAAAGAAGGCTCTGTGTGAAGGAAGCAAGACGATAATACAGATGTGAGTGCAGATGCTGAAACCTAATCATGTTTCCAGAACAGAAAAGCACAAGCAGCTATTAATTCTAATGACTACTGAATTCTAGTCATTATGGAGATCAGCAGAGGACTAGAGGAGCTAGTGGGGCCTCTAATTTTCTTTCAACCTGTAATCTTTTGGGAGGGAAGAGGAGGGCACAGACAGACATTCCAGCTTCCATAGACTCTGAGGTGGTGAAGGAAATAATGATAATGTCTGTATAATAGTGGTGTAAGAAGGGAACTTGTTTAGGCAATAACTGTGTTTATTATCCTCGTCCCCATTCCTTCCTAGAAGACCAGCACGGCGTAGTGAGATTTTGTTTCCTGAATTCCTCTGTTCATGACTTTGGATCACTGATCCTTTTAAACGCATTTCCCCTTCTACTAAAATGTGTCTGTTAGAACCTGGGTAAAGAGAAGCCTGGGCCTTTTATCTAAGGGACTCGCTTTTTTCAACAGTTGCCACTACTATTCACGTAATAGCGCAGCATTGTTATTTTATTAACTATACTTCCTTGAATAGTCTTCCCTCTGCTATTCTTTACAATTGCCTGACGGAAAGCTTCAAAAGGAGATTGGGTTCAGCTTCTTTCGGCATTTCATCATCTTAAAGGAAGAAAAGTGGAAAAAGAAGAAAGTATCTGAATCTTCTGATTCCGCTACCTCTTCACCCTTCCCTCTTCTCCAATAGCTATAAATATCTGGATATGAAGCCTCGGGATCCATGTTGGCTGTCTTGCAGCTAACTATTGCCAGTGTAAAATGAAAATGTCCTTTTATTCTTGCTTACCTCTAAGTCATTTCTCTGGGGAAGAAGGCTCACTTTGATGTAACCAGCAAGAAGGGAACTGTCAAAAGTATTTTTATGGGTGTTTTACTTGTTGAAATCGGTTTCTATAAAATTGCCTGTCTGCTATGTGTTACGTGGGCATATACATTTACATAGACTGAGCAGAGGTATTCCTGCGGGTGACTTCAGAGTTTGCATTTATGCTCCTACTTTTGAAAATTCAGCGATATGTATGTAAATTGATCCTCTGAAGATGTGTGTGTCAAGGGATGTGTAGTTTTCCCTGGGGTCATTTTCAACATGCAAGCACAGATATGCGTTTGCTGTGAAAAGACTGAAAGCCCACACAGGGAAGAGCATATGAGCACTTTATACGCAAGCGCACAGTTTTAAAATTACCTCTCCTCCCCCTTCCCACCTCTCCCCAGATTTGCAAGCCTTACCATTATTTCTTTGCTCATCTGTTAAAAACACAAGATGCGGTTGCCGTGGAAATGCATCACCAGCTCCTGGCCGGCATGTTTAGCAAAAAAAGTTCTGAAGTGGTAAGAATTAGATTGATAATGTTTTGTAACCTAAATAATAGTTCCTGTCTTTTGAGACTGTGAAATGAATAAGTCGTGCCATAGGGAATGGTCTCTGAGCCCCTGCAATGAGAGGTAGAGGAAGGGAGTGTCCCATCTCTGAAGAACAGCAGGTTTCTGTCCAAGAGACCTGAGCACAGCGCTCTCTGAAGCTAGTCCCATTGATCCTCTCAGATAGGCAAACAGGAGCAAGGCTGTGTCAGCCCCTTTTTGGGTCCCTCAGCAAATGTTTCATTCACAGGCTCCTCTCTTCCCGACACTGCTGCTGCTCCTGTCCAGGATACGTAGCAGTGGCAATACATTTAAAAAGACACCACATCGTCAGAGTTACTTTTTCTTCTGGTGCCATAGCGGTGCCGTTCATGTTTTCACCCCCTCCGATTCCACTTCCTGTTAAAGTGGAGTTGAAGAGGAGTGGAAACGCAGATGGCACTGCAGCGCCGGAAGAGAAGATAACTCTGGCACCACAGTGCCTTTTTAAATGTATTTCTGCTGCTGCACTTCCTGGAGAGAGGCAGCAGCAGCAGCTATGGGCATTGGGGCAGGAGCAGAGCCGTTTTTACTTATGGGCAGCAAGATCTCCATTATGCAGAGGCCCAGGGCAGCTGCTCCTTTTGCCCATAGGTAAAAGCGGCCCTGAACAGGAGTCACAGCTAGCAGATCAGCTGTTCCCCCCTCCCTTCATACTAATATGAATGAATGATATCACACACGTAATAGCTCTGAAGAGGCCATGCTTAACAGTCTAGATGAGCCAATATCTGAAATTAGAAAACTGTCTGAAACGTTCCCATGCTTGACAGCAAGAGTAGAAGTGTGTTGATGCACGTTCTACGATACACTGGTTTTTCCTACATGCTTGCATGGTTTATGGTTATGGTTTAATTTGACACAGATGAGTTGGTACTTGTATGTAATTTTAATCAGTCATGCCAGATTAAACATGTCTGTAAGGCAAATCCAGGACTCTTTAGTGGCACATTTGTGCTCCAGTATTACAAAGGTGTATCAGATGCTACTGTATATTTCAGCCTCTTGATCGAGGCGGTTTTCTTCTTCATACCAAGCTCCACTTGAATGATGAATGGTATCAACGCAAGCTTGTGTGTGTCCTGTGACTTCATCTCAGTTGGGTTCAGTGCAAAACATTTTGCTTTGGCAAACATTTTTGAGAAAAATAGCTTTGTCCTGTGGGTGTGTCACAATCCTATTAGTTGGTAGGCCTCTGCAGACTAATTGAAGTCTTTCCTTCAACATATGGTGTGTTTTCTTTTAAACATCGGCTTCCACAAGAATGACTTCATTAAGGGAACGTGTGAGTCAGAAGCTCAATGGATTCCATTCCTTTGCAGGCACTGTTGGATTACATGGTGAATGGCTTTCTCTTCTCATATATATTTCACAAACTGTGTTAAAAGAACCATCTGTTTTCTTTTTTGGAAGATGTAGACTGGATGGATCAATATCTTGCGAAATAGTTTGATGAATACAAATTTGGGCAGCACCATGGTCCAAGGCCAAGCTGAGTCTAATATCCAGTGATCTCCATCTCATTTTAGAACAATGATTCTCAGCCCGGTCATCAGTTTACTGGAAACTGCTGCCCTAAGATTTTGTCTGGTGGTTGTTCAAGCCTACTCTAAATATTCCCCATTGTGCCTAATTCCTGCCCCTTAAAGAGGTGTAAACTTGGCATGCAGAAATGATTTGCTACATGACTTCAGGCACAGCCAGGTTAACAAATTAGAAAAACCAAGTTGCACCAGGTTCACCTGTCCAACTATGCTCTGTAGTCAGGGGCCCAAGCTACAGAAAAGATGAAGGCATATACTATACTTCATGCATAACAATTTTTATCTCAGAAGCACTGTCTCTAAATGAGTTAACTTTGTGCATACCACCTTCCCTCCTAAACCAAGTATGTAGAGTATTTTCTCAAATTTACCACTATGCTCACTGTAGTCCTTCAGGCCTTCATAAGATGTAATATGTGTAGGCAACTTATCAGGATGCGCTCGTTAATTGCTTTTAATCATGTTGGTGGCACCCAGCATGATGGAGAATATTTCTGTATATTTCTGTCTCGTTTTTTAGTCTTTGACTGCAGGTTTTGGTACTTGAGGGTCTTCTGTCTCTCCCCATTTGATATGCAGAATAATCACGTGGCACTGACACTTTATTATCAATGCAATTCTTATGTTTTTCTTTCTTACCATTATGTCCAATTTTCTTGCATCGAGCTTCTTATAGTTGCAGTGAGAAGGTTACAGGTGATCAAAATCTCTTCAGTCTCCACACCCTTTGCTTTTCTGGTGCAAAGGTGTTACAATACTTACAAATTGTCCCGTGGAAGAGGCATGCCCCACCATATTATGCCTTTCTGTATAGAAATTTTCTCCCATCAGAACTTTTCAGTTAGCTGAGAGATGAGTAATCATTTCCAACTTTTCTTTACAGTCTACATATGTCCGTTTTACCACTTGTTCTATGCTTGCTGTGAACCGTGTCATTCATAATCATACCTGCAGCTATCAATCTCTCATCTTCAGGTTTAACTATTTATTTTTCTGATTTTGATTGACATATGGCTCCTGGAGTAATATTTTCTATTTAGCATTGTAGTTGTTCATATGCCATATCATTTTCCTTCTTTGCTGATCTAGTTCTTTAAAGAGTATTGAGGTTTTTTTGCAAAGTCTCTTGCTTCCTTTCCTACTCGTACTGGTGGTTTCTCACTCATTCCTTCTGTTCATCAGAATGTTTGCCAAGTTTAAAGTTGAAGACTGATTCTGAACATTTACTTTCATACTTCAACACATTTTGTGTATTTGGGTCTGTTGATGCTGATGAGTAGGCTTTGGAGGACCTATGCTAGCATTTCTATAGATGTAATCTATTTCTGAGACCTGTTTCTCCTTCAGCTCTTGGAATCTAGAGTCTCGGTATTCACTAATTTTTATAGATTACTTTGTGGACATGGAGTTTTCTTGTTCATACATCCAGTTTTTAAAGATTTTTATGAAGCCAGCCTACAATTCCAAAGTTACAGGAGAGTATGGGAATTGTTAGCTAATTAATGGCTTGTATCTTACTCTATTCTCTTAAAGCACTTTTGAATATAAATTTCAGTGTCCTATACTGATCTTTTCTCTCAGTGATCTATACTTTATTGTTGCTCTTTCCACCACTCCTAAATATTTTAATCAAAAACATATTTCCAAATGTATTAGTTTTGCACATACCATTACAGTAATGAACCTCACCCCAGGGTATCTGGAGCATGATTTAACTTCAGATTTTACTACTGATGCTCGCTGTAGTACTTGCACTGTGCCCAGGCATTATAGGATGAAGGTGGACCGTGGAAGAAGATAGAATCAGGAGTAATCGAAGGAAGTATGTCTTTATAGAAAGAGTGGTAGATGCCTGGAACAGCCCCCAGTGGAGGTGGTGGAGACTAGAACTCTATCTGAATTCAAGAAAGTACAGGACAAGCACAGAGGATTTTTGAGGACGAGGAAAGAATTATAGAGCTTACTTGGTTATAGGAGAGCAGACTGGATAAACTTTATTTTATTTATTTATTTATTATTTAGCTGTATTTATATCCCACTTTTCACCGGGTCAAAGCGGCGTTACATAAAAAGGTGGGGGGGGGGGGGAAATTTAAGTATAGGGCGGGGCCATCACCGGGGAGACGACATTGATGATTTCAACATAGGATAGACTTTGGACATGGGACAGAGTTTGGACATGGACAGGTTAGTACAGGTTTGAGTTGGGGGGTCATGGTGGGCGAGATCGAAGGTTAGTGCGCTTTTTTGGTGGGGGTCATGTTAAGGTATTCCTGGAACAGGATGGTTTTCAGCTGTTTTCTGAAAGATAGTAGATCGGCATTATTTCGGAGACAACTCGGTAGAGAGTTCCATAAGGATGGAGCATAAAGTTCAAAGGCTTATGGTCTTAATCTGTTGTCACCTTCTATGTTTCTGTTTTCAAATATGTTGACATGTGGAAAATGCTTTATAAAAATACCCCCTCTATGCTCAAGTGGTGAAATGAGCTGAAGTTTGTCTTCAGTGTGAGATCACTGATAGAGATAATGAGATATCACCTGTGCTTAGAAAGTGAAGTAAAAAAAATACAGGGGGATAAGCATCCAGTCCTTTTGCACTTCTGTAACAATCCTATATCTATTAAGTTCTATATATGATGATAGGATACATGCATCTGTTCCTGATGACTCCCTCTGCTGTATAGTGCATGTCAAAGCAAAGACCCAACCATGAGCACCAAGAAGTTGGCCAAACAACTCAGAAAGTTGTGAAAAGTCACAGATCAGAGCATGGATATAAAAGAATTGCAAAGTTTTTGAGTAAAACTCAAGCATGGTATGAAGAAATGTTAAAAGTGGAATGTGTATGGCACCATTAAGACCTTGCCTAGGTCAGGCCATTCCTCCAAACTGGATGATCAAGGAAGGAGGAGACTGATCAGGAAGGCAACTTTGAAAGAGTTACAGACTTACATGGCCAAAACTGATCAAAGTGTGCATGTGATACAATATCCCAGGCACTCCACAAATCAGGCCTGTATGGTAGGGTGGCAGGTAGGAAGCCTTTACTCAAGAAAACCCACCTTGAATCCCATTTGAAGTATGCAATAGAACACTCAGAAGATACTGCAGCCATGTGGCAAAACCTTTGTGTTCTGATGAAACAAAAATAACTTTTTTTCTAGCCTGAATGTATAGTACTACATTTGACATAAACCCGGGGCCGGTGCAAGGATATGAGGCGCCCTAGGCGATTCTCATTTCTAGTGCCCCACTTCTTCTTCCCCCATGTAAAGAGGATGTGGAATCAGAGAGGCAGAAGAAGGAACAGCACCGCAGCACCAGAGGTAATGGTAAGCGGTGTGGTACCATTTTAAAAACATTTCTGCCGCTGCATGTCATTGGGAGGTGCAGCAGTGGTGGCAATGGGCCACCCTCTGATGCCTAATGATAGCACGGGCCCTGCACAAACCAAAAACAGCATATCATTGAGAGTATCATCCCTGCTGTGAAGCATGGTGGTGGCAGCAGCATCTTATGAGGATGTTTCTCTTGTACTTGCTAGGATAGAAGAGAAAATGCATGGAAAAAGTACAAAACGTCCTTGGGGAAAGCCTGCTGTCATCTGCAAAAAAGCTGAAACTGGGATGGAAGTTCACTTTTTAGCATGACAGCAACCTGAAGCACACAGCCAAAGCTTGGTGAAGTGGCTAAGGAACAAAAGAGTAACGGGTTATTCTGTCCCACGAATAGCAGGGATGTCCCAACGGGGGAGGAGTTAGGGTGGGCGGTGGGTGGTTGTTGGCCCTGGACATACAGGGCCGATTCTAATGTCGACCTTGTACATCCAGGGCCGGCAACTTGTACGGGGAAGTTATTCCATCTCCGAGGTGGAATATCTTTCCTGGATGTAGTAGATCGGTGGGCTCGGGACGTGGATGGGGCAGGAGGGGGCCGAGGACATTCCCCGCAGCCCGACTCTGGCCGTCTGGGGTCAGGCTGCGGGGAATTAGCTGCAGAAGCCGGTTCGGATCGATCCTGCCATTGCCTGAACCAAGCGCAAACCGGACCAAACCAACTGAATCCCACTATTTTTTTTTTTTTAAATTCTTTATTTTCGTTTTATAACAACAAAGGAAAAGGAAGACATACAGCTAAAAGACAGATACATAAAGTGTAATACATACACCAAAGTAAACCCCTGCCACCCCCACCCCCCAGCTTCTTCTCTAGAAAACTAATCATTCCCGAAGCGGGCGCGTACTTACATTATTGTGTTACAAAACCTAACGGTGATCTGAAACATGATGAGTGCACATTATACAGGCATGTTGGAGCAATGAGCAGATTGTACATAATCATTAAGCATCTGCCATTTAGACAAGCGAGAGTGAGGTTGGGCATGGGGAATAGCTCTCCGAGGTATCTGCTCATATTTACTATATAAGCAGACGAGGTTCCACCATTCATTGACAGTAAGTCGAGAGCTATCCTTCCAATTCCTCGTGATTAAGCATATGGCTATACCCAGCATGAAATCAAGGAGAAAGCGACCCTTCTTAGGAAGAGAGGGGACCTCCGCCACAGAGCGGAGTCCCACGATCTTCCAAGAGAGAGGTTCGTGAAGGTGTAAGATAAATTGAATACAACCCCAGACCCGTCCCCAATAAACCTGTAGTTGAGGACATTCATAAATAACACGAGCGAAGGTTCCCACAGCAGTATGGCAAGACCAACACTGGTCCCTAGCATTTGTGTTCCATTTGGCTATTTTTTCTGGGGTATAAAAGCATCTGTGTGCAAAAAAGAAGAGAGTTTGGGTAACAGAGGCAGACCGGGAAACCCGCACTACTTTGCTCCAGAAAACGCTCCATTGCACAGGGGTTAAAGTGGTTTGCAGTTCGCGCTCCCAGGCTTGTTGGGCTCTAAAAGTGGCCGTGTCTGTACCCTGACATAATATTTTATAAAAGTTAGAGGCTACCCCATGTGTACTACTAATAGAGTGAACTATCTCTAACAGCCCGTCCTCAGTAGGGGCAGAGGGCGGCATGATTCGAGCACTTTTGAGGCAGTGTTGAAGCTGCATCAATTGAAAGTAGTGTTTCGCTGGTAACGCAAATTCCTTTTGTAAATCAGAAAAGGTTTTTCCAACGAGCTGCAGAGAAAAGCTGTTGGGGTGTCCAGATCCCCCTTGAGTACCAGGGTTTCCATGCTATCGTTCTATTTAGGACTTGAATTCTGGGGTTATTCCATAGCGGGAGTCCGTCCTGGGGACATACGTTCGGGCCCAGTGATAGAATGAGAGTGTTAAAGGCCGCAAGAGTATCAACAATCATTGGTGGATGGCGGGTGTCTACTTGATAGGACATAATGGGAAGATGGGTCAGCGGAATTGGGCTACTAAGCTCCTCTTCTATGTCAAGCCAAACTGGTCTGCTGACTGTTGAGGCATCTAGCCATCGGGCACCTTGCTTAAGTAGGAAGGCTTGATGATATCTAAGAAAATCAGGAAATCTGGTACCCCCTCTTTCCTTTGCAGACTGTAGTTTTTGTTTAGCTATCCTTGGTGGCTTGCCCTGCCAGAGATAACGGACGAGAAGGCCCTCAATATCTTTATAAGTATGTAGCGGGAGTAAGCATGGCAGCATTTCTAAAATGTAGTTCACTTTGGGGACTATCATCATTTTCACAGTTTCTAAGCGGCCCCACCATGTAAGAGATAAGGGAGACCAACGATTCGTGAGCTCACGGACTTTGGAGACTACCTCTTTGGCATTAAAACTGATAGTGTCTTCTAAAGGAGAACAGTAATGGACCCCGAGATACTTCACCATGCGGGATTGCCAAAGGAAGGGAAAGGCCTGCATGTCAGCCTCATGTACCCAGCGGTTCAGTGGGAATGCTACAGATTTGGTCCAGTTAATTTTATAGCCCGATAATTGTGAGTATCCGTCAATCAGATCCAAGACAGCTGGAACCGAATCGAGGGATACGAAAAGCATAAGGTCATCTGCATATGCAGAGAGTTTAATCTCCCTATGACTGAAGGGGACACCTCGAATACGTGCGGACTGTCTAATAAGGAGGGCTAGGGGTTCAAGAGCTAGATCAAAGAGCATTGGTGATAGGGGGCAACCTTGACGCGTGCCTCTTCGGAGATTAAATGGCTGAGACTTGATGGCATTTACACAAATACTGGCGACAGGTTGAGTATACATGACTTGGAGATATCGGAGGAAGCCCTCCCCAAAGCCATACCATCGGAGAACTGCAAATAAGAAGGGCCATTCTAGGCGGTCAAAGGCTTTTTCGGCATCCAGGGAAAGACCCACCCAAGGATGATCTAGATTGGCAGCACTGGATAGCACATGGCACAAGGTCCGAGCATTGTCAGCAGTTGATCTGCCGGGTATAAAACCGCATTGGTCGGGGTGAATTAGGGTGGCCATCCTGTCAGATAGCCGGGTGGCCAAGATCATTGCGAAGATCTTATAATCGGCATTAAGTAGGGAGATTGGACGGTAGTTGGCGGTTAGTAGCGGGTCTCTGCCTTCTTTCTCAAATACCACCACATTAGCTGCAGAAAAGGATCCCAAAGAGGATGTATCTACCGCAAGGGCAGTAAAATAGAGTTTTAAATAGGGAACTAAATCTGCACTGAACGTTCTGTAGAATTCGGTCGGGAGACCATCGGGCCCTGCGGCACGGCCCGAGGCTGTTCGTTTTAGGGCTGATTGGATCTCTGAAGTAGAGAAGGGTTCATCCATCGCATCCCTATCATCTTCAGAGAGGGTCGGCCGCTGAACGCCAGAAAGCAATCGCTCGAACGTCTCTGACGAGAACTCACATTCCGATTGATATAGGCGGGTATAGAAATCCCGAAAGAGCTCTACAATGTCGGAGTCTGTGGTCACTATGCCCCCTCCCTGTGGAGCTCGAAGGGCCGCTACGCGTTTGGCTTCTTTTTGACCTTTCAAGGCGTTGGCTAAGAGTCGACCGGCTCGGTTATTTTCACGATAATATGTCCCTCGCTGAAGCTCAATACTCTTAGAAGCTGCAGTTGAGAGGATTGAATTATATTGAAAACGGAGACGCTGTAATCGAATTAATACACATGGATCAGTACGTGAAGTTAGAACTCGTTCGCCTGCTTTTATTTGTTGGTCTAGTATGAGTAGCTGCTGTTTGCGTTGTTTTCGCAGGCGGATTTGATAGCTAGTGATCGTTGCTCGAATGGCCGCTTTGAAGCCCTCCCACCAAGCCCAATTCGCAGTATCCTGGGGTAGATTAAAATGGAAGTAATCCTGTATGGCTGCTCGAATTTCTAACTGAAACTCTGGCTGAGTTAACAGGGCTCTATCAAAGAACCAGGCCCCCGAATTCCCTTGGGGTGCAGTAGTGTGTAATTGAAAGGAAATGGCAGCATGATCTGAAATATGTTGGGAGTGAATCTTTGCAGTGTCCACCTGAGGAACTAACAGTTTTGATATTAGAAAGAAGTCTATGCGAGACTGGGATTTATGAGGGGAAGAGAAGAAGAAGGTGAAGTCAAGCTCATTGGGGTGTAGTAACCTCCATAGATCAACTAAAGCAAGATCTTTGATCAGGGAGGTAAGCGTGGTGTGACTCTTGGGGGGACCACTTGTCCTAGGCGGCTGTTTGTCAATCAGGGGATCAAGGACTAGATTGAAATCCCCCCCAATTATCAATGAAGTATTAGCAGAGGCCTGCGCAACCTGAGCAATGGTAGCAAAAAAGGCAGGGTCATCCACATTAGGAGTGTAAAGGCATATACATGTAACTTCAAGGCTACCTATCTTGAGGTGAACTCTGGACCATCTACCTTCTGTATCTGAGCTAGTCGCAATAATAGTAGCATGCAAAGATTTCCTAACCAGTATGGCAACCCCACATTTCTTAGAAACGGCTGGGGAATAGGCGGCCACCATGTAAGGTTTAATATTGAGTTTGAGAGTTTCCTTCGAATTTAAATGCGTTTCTTGGAGAAAAATCAGATCCGCAGCTTCCTGACTTAGGTAGCTTAGGATTTTCTTCCGTTTTATCGGATTATTGATTCCTTTTACGTTCAATGAGAAAATCTTACATGGTGCCATCAATCAGTAATAGACATTTTAGGTAAGGGCGCTTGAAAACATACAACATAATCAGAATCTGTGCAACAATGACATAATCACCGAGTATTCTGGCTAATACACCCCATATTGAAAAGTATGTACCAAAGTATCTAAGAGAAGAAGCAAAACCCCCAAAGAATATGGCGACCATATGTCTGCGGGAGGAGGCCCTAGAGAGGAAATAGAAAGACATGAAAAAAAAGAAAAGAAACACCAGAGTCCATAATTAACACTGTCTCTGATACTCATCGAGGCTACTGTGGGTAGATGGAGTCGGGTCACAGATATCATCAAAAGTAAGGCAACAAACTGCCCTCGCCAGACTCTTTGCTGGGCTGCGGCAGATCCAATATGGCAGGTACAGCGGATATGAGAATACTTGCAGGAATATTCTGGAAGTCAGCGCATCAAGTCGGCTTCTTTGGAATCCAAAAACTCCGCTAGTAAATCAGGGTCCTCAAATGTTCTTGTCTGATTGTGAAGCGTGACTCGGAGCTTGGCCGGGTACATCAGGCCATAGCGTGCTTGTAGTTGTTGGAGCCTCGGCCGGAATTCCAGAAAGCGCTTTCGGCGGTCGACCGTGGGTTTAGCCAAGTCGGGATAGAAGGAGATCTTGTGGCTCTCAAACTCCATATGGCCCTTTGCCGGAGAGGCATTTAGAATTTGCTCAACGTGTTGATATCTCAAAAGTCGAAAAATGATAGGCCGCGGGGTCTTCCTGTTGAGCGTTATGCTTGTGGGTACACGATGAGCGCGATCAATCTCCAAATCTTTGGTAAAGGTGATTTGGAGCAGGGAAGGGAGGATTTTGCATAAAAACTCTTTCATGTCTCCTGATTCCGCTCCCTCCGGTATGCCCACGAGTCGTATGTTGTTGCGGCGCGCTCTATTATTGCCATCTTCCACTTCTTTCTGCAAGGCCCGCACCTGGCGTTCAACTTTGTCGAGTTTGGACAACCGGGCCGCATGGGAGTCCAATATGCTCTCCATTTTGTCCTGACGCGATGAAAGCCCTTCTAGCTTGCTTTGCAGCACACCAAAATCTTCCCGCAGCGCTCGGAGTGCTTCACCGTTTGACTGCACGAGGTTTTTGACCCCTCTAATCTCTGCGAGGATTTCCTGCTGCATTTCGGGGCCCTCGCGCAAGGCCAGCCCCTTCTGCAGGGACGGAGGTTCAGTTTTGGAACGTTTGCCGTGAGAAGCCGCTGGAGATCCAAATTCCAGGCGCGTGGGTTTGGTCCCCGCCATCTCACCAATGTGCCCCGGCAAGATCAGAGTAGAAGTTCCAAGTATGTACGGTGTTAATTCAGGATTCTGAGTAGGCCTCTCGGGAGCCTCAGCGTTATGCGACCATCCCGCTGGACATCAGGCTCCGCCTGAATCCCACTATTGCATTATGAGTAGATTTCCAGTCCTTGGCATGAATCTGTAGTAGCACACTCCATATGCTGTAACTACTGATATCTAATACTAATCACTGTAATGTCATAAAAGGCCTGTGCAGGAGTTTAGTTTATTGGTGACTACAGGTTTATTTTTTAAAGGCCTGCTCTTGGGCTTTATCCCAAACACAGGCCAGAGTCCAGTTGCAACCTACTTTATGTGATCTGTATGTAGGCTTTCCCAAGAGCTGCGATTTACATGCGTGCTTCATAAAACGTAGACATACACTCATAGAGCACACATACACATTTACACCTCCAAGCCTGGTGAGGCAAGGAAGAATGCATTTGTAAATGGAATGCTCCCTTCTGGCTGAGGAGTATTGATTTTGTTTTTTTGTTTTTATGTATTTATTTTGATAACTTTCTGTTTGTTAACATTTCAGTTGCATCCAAGTAATAACACATTTACAGTACTCTACATCAAGACT
Organism: Ichthyophis bannanicus; assembly: GCA_033557465.1. Lineage (NCBI taxonomy): Eukaryota > Metazoa > Chordata > Amphibia > Gymnophiona > Ichthyophiidae > Ichthyophis > Ichthyophis bannanicus. The sequence goes on from CM066032.1 coordinate 651,262,999, forward strand.
AAAAAGAAACCCCCCCCCCTCAAATTAGAGGCTAGATGTTAATACTGGAGTAACCTGTGAATATATCTTACTAGAAAGAAAAGAAATAAGTAGCCTGAGCTCCAGAAAGATATACTTCACATCCATATCTTTAACAACACATTTGCAAGGAAAATTAAGCCAATACTAGGTTCCAAATTGCAAAGCCTGAGACCTCTTAAGCAAAAATAGCTTCCTTTTCTTTTGGGTTGACTTTGCAACATCTGTGAAAACCCAAATTTTTATATTATAGTAACATAGTAAATGACGGCAGATAAAGACCAGCATGGTCCATCTAGTCTGCCCAGCAAGATGGCAAGAGTAGGTGAACCTGTCACAACAGTAGGCTGGTTTGTGGTTTGGGATGTAGCCAAACGGTATGTAACATTCTTTACTGTGCTTCAATTTTTCTCAATTTTTAAATAAAGTTTCAAAACCCAAACTCTGTCCAGATCAAAAAAAAAATCCAAAATCAGAGTTGCCGTTGTTTATTTCTTATTCTGCGAAGTATCTAAGACCTTAAGGGCGGAGATAATGAATCAAAGGAAATCTGAGCATTATCAGTATTGTCCTTTGCTTCCTCTTCCTTAAAAGGAGGCAGATAATATGCTCTGGCTATTGGAGGACAGGCATTCTGAGGTCTCTTCAAAATTTCAATACAGTACTTTTTTAAGGTGTCTAACGGAAGGATTAATGGCAGTTTAGGAAAGTTCAAAAATCTAAGGGCCTGATATTCAAAGTCCCTTACACGGGTAACTTCCTTAGTTCCCGTGTAAGGGCCTTATCCGGGATATTCAAAGGGCATCTTCACGGGTAGTGCCCTTCAAATATCCCGGCTAAGTCCCTAAAACGCCCAGATGCTATCCACATAGCATTGGGTTGTGTTAGGGGCATTCTGGGGCGGAGCGGGGATGGAGGAAGGGGCTCCAAGGGTAGCAACGATTTTCGATGCTACCCTGATAGCCCTCTGCACCTTAAAGATAAGCTAGTTTTTTGAAAATCGCTGCTACCCGTGTAGCCTCTGCGGCTGCCGAGGGATGGGTTAAGGAGGTCGACAAGCAGGCTATGCTCCACCACAGTACGTAGCCTGCACAACTCAACATCGGGCCCTAGGTGTCCTTTTCCTCTAAACATTCTCAATATTCTCCATTTTTTATTTCAAACTCACATTGTCCTGAATAACAGCTACATTTACTTTTTGCCAGAGTGGAGGAGTAGCCTAGTGGTTAGAGCCAGGGACGGCCCAAGAGGGGTGCAGGGCCATGTGCGGAGACTCGGTGCGGGGCCTCATTTGCATAAGGGGCCTCATTTGCATAAATATTTGCATAATGTTACCATACACTAACTTTTAGTAAACATGCCTGTTAATGAGTGTATTGATAAAGAAAGACTAAAAGATTTCTACATTACTATAATCCAGTGCCACCCGCCAGGCACATTAGGAACTACTACAAACACTGCCCACTTAGAACCCATAGCAAACCCGCCGTATCGTAACAGCACTACCAGGACTCACAAACCACCATACTCTACCTATCAAAAGGCAACACTGCAAATATTAAACCAATGAATTTCAGAGAATAACAATACATGACCTACTGGGGAAAGAGAGCAAATGGCAATGTCAAATAGGAATTACATAAACAGCTCAGCTCAGCTCAGTTACACATGCAGAACATAGACCATCACCAAACAAGGATTCAAGGAGTGGAGGAGTGGCCTAGTGGTTGGGGCAAAGTACTTCAAGCCAGAAGATCGCGGGTTCAAATCCCTCTAGAGGACAGCAACCTTGGGCTGGAAGGACTGCGGTTTCTAGTCCCACAGGTGCTCCTTGTGGTCTTGGGCAAGCCACTTAACCCTCCATAGCCCATGTTCCCTGTAAAATAGTTATCTTCAAGTTATAATGCCCTGTTCAATGTAATTTCAGTTTTTTCAATGTAAACCACACTGATGCAGAATAGCACGGTATATAAGAGAATGTAAATAAATAAATCACAATTTAGAAACACAAAGACAATAATTAAACTGAGAGCCACAAAAGCCAAACTTGGAATGTACAACAACACTGTAGAAATAAAAACTATAAATTAATTTCCTCTTGTACTAAACAAAGCGCAGACGTTAATAATGCACATTTCCCAGAGCTGACTTATTCCATTTAATAAATTCAAAATAAAGAGATGTTTTTCTACCTTTTGTGCATTTTTTTCAGTTGCAATTGCTCCAGCCACTTTCTTCTGGTTTCTTCGTGTCTTCTGCTAACTCTCCATCGTCTGCTGTCCATTTGTCCTTTCTTCTTTCTTCAAGTTTTTTTCCATTCTCTCTCTACATCTGCTTTAACATACTAATCTTTCTCCTTTTGCTCTTTCCACATTCCTATTTCATCCACTCAGATTTTACCCCTCCATCCTCAATCCCCACTTACTCTCCCAATACCCGGCCAATTGTAGATTTGTCTTCCTTCCCACACAAAATATTTTTACCCTCTCCATTTCACTCTCCCAGCCCCATCCCATTCTAATCCTCCCCCAACACCAGCTCCCTTCTTGTTCCAGCCCCACCCAGCATCCGCTCCCTTCTAGTCCCCGCATCAGTCCATTTCCAGTCCTAGCCCACATCAGCCCATTTCCAGTCCTATCCTAGCCCCACCATCAGCCCATTTCCAGTCCTAGCTCCCCATCCATTTCCAGTCCTATCCGAGTCCCTCATCAGCTCATTTCCAATCCCAGCCCCCCATCAGCCCATTTCTAGTCCTTTCCTAGCCCTACCATCAGCCCATGTCAAATCCTAGCTCCCCTCCACTCAGCGCATTTCCAATCCAAGCCCCTCCATGAGCCTACTTCCAGTTCTAGCCCCTCCATGAGTCCATTTCAATCCAAGCCCCCACCACAGCCCATTTCCAGTCCTATCCTAGCCCCTCCATCATCCCATTCCCTGTCCTAGCTCCCCCCCCCAACTCAGCCCATTTCCAGTCCTAGCTTCCTCCCTTCCCAACACATTTCCATTCCAAGCCCCCCCTCCCCATCAGCTATTTTCAGTTCAAGCCCCCCCTTCCACTCAGCCCATTTCCAGTCCTAGCAAACCCCCCAGCCCATTACCAGTCCTAGTCCCCCATCAGCCCATTTCCAGTCTTAGCCCCCCATAGTCCATTACCAGTCCTAACCTCCCCATAGCCCATTACCAGTCCTAACCCCCCCTTCAGCCCACTTCCAGTCCTAGCCCCCCCATAGCCCATTACCAGTCCTAACCCCCCATCATCCCATTTTCAGTCTTAGCCCCCCCATAGCCCATTACCAGTCCTAACCCCCCCACCAGCCCATAGCCATTAACCAGTCCTAACCCCCTCCTCCCCATCAGCCCATGTAAATTAAAAAAAAACAAAAAATAAAAACCTGGCTGCTGCCACTGCTGCCATGGCAGCGGCAGAATCAAGTGTCCCGGGGGCCCCCCCCCCCCCCCCGCCTGCCCGGCAGAGCCCTCCCTCCCTGCATCAGTCCCTCTCCGCGCCGGCTTTCAGAGTTTCTCCCTCGCGGCTCTTAAGCCTGCTGGCACTGATGGGAAATTAATTGAAACAAACTGGATTTTTTAATCTTTTCAGCCTACAAATTGTATATGCATTTAATTTTGATCTTTATTAATTAACTGGGTTAAATCATCACATATGAGATGTTTCATCATTTATTTGTGGGTTAAATGACATAATAGATGATGTGATATGATGTAAGAATGACTTATTGTGTATGCAACTATATTATCAGCCAACATTGCATCAGATTTTCTTTCGAGTGTATTCTTAGTTGTTAATCCAGTCTTTGTGCATGATGGACGCGACACCTAGAAAACGCACAAAGATCATCACCCTGCACAAACACACAGGGAAGACCTACAGAGATATAGCAAGTATTGTTGGTGTCAGTCTTGCAACTGTTAGTCGTGTGATCAAATCTAAAAAGGAGGCAGGATCCATCTCATAAGAGGAAAACCCACCCAGAGATGACCACTATGTTCTCAGGGAAAGTAGAAAAGACTCTCGGAAGACAAGCAACACATTAAAAAGAGATCTATCGCAAATCAAAACAATTTACAAGTAACCGAGCCTTCTCTCTTGCTGCACCTATGTTATGGAATGACCTCCCGGACTTCCTATGCGCAATCAAAAATATAAAAACATTTAGAAAATAACTAAAAACCTTTCTGTTCATTCAACATTTTGGAGAACTTATTGAAGGTAATGGTTTGTCCCTCGAATCACTCCATACTCAACACATACAATGACACTCACTTCTGCTCCAATTGTAAATAGTCTTACCTGCTACCACTTGTACATAGTTCTGACTGTTAGAATGCCTTTAAAAGCTTACACCCTGCCTTGTACATAGCTCTGCCTGTTACAATTATAGAATGTTAAAATTTGTTTTATGTAATAATAATGTTCATTGTTCACCGCCCCTGATCTCAGGAAGGAGCGGTATAAAAGTAATGATAAATAAATAAAAATACATTTAGAAGAGAAAGGTATAATGGTACGTTTATTTATTTATTTATTTTATTTGCATTTCTTATATACTGCACTATTTGCGATCAGCACGGTTTACATAAAACAAAAGGTATCCGACAATGAACAAAAGTCAGGTCATTACATTGAACAGGAACAAGTAACTTGGAAAACAGGGTAAACTATATACATATGTATATATACATATACAGTTCTTCCACAATTTGCAGGCGACTTTTGGAAGTTGGTCGAAAAGCACGACGACCTCTGAAAAAACAACTTCTGACAAAATTTATGAAAGAGAAGCACTATAAATGAGGGCTGAAACATAAAAAGAGGACTAAAGAAGATTGGAGAAAAGTAATATTCAGTGATGAAAGTAATTTCTTCATCCAGGGCCAAAGAAGCCAATATGTTCGGTGTTCACCTGGAGAAAAGATTTGTGATTCCCACATCAACCAGAACATGAAACACCCCAAAAAGAAGATGTTCTGGGAGTGTTTCAGATATTGTGGAGTCAGTAGCTTGCATCCAGTTGAGGGAATGATGCGTTCACAACAATACGTCTATGTTCTTCAAAGAAGAGTTGTTTCAGAGCTAGAGAAGACATTTCCTGATGGATTCGGCATCTTTCAGCATGATCTTGCCCCATGCCACACATTGAAATTGGTGAAAAGTTTTTTTTCAAAGAAGCAAATAAAGGTACTGGACTGGCCAGGAAACTCTCTGGATTTAAACCCAATAATCTGTGGTCCATTTGCAAACTTTGCCTTTGTGGAATGGACTGTACGACAAAGGAAAAGCTTATTGAAGCTTTGATTCAAGTCTGGTACAGGGACCCAAAAATCGTTGTAGAGTGCTCAAAATTAGTGGACTCCATGCCACATCGTGCCCAGAGGAGGTCCTATTATGTACTAATATGTGACTATTAATAAGATTTTCAATAGAAATTCCAGTTTTCACTTAGTTTTTCAGTTTGTTTCAATTAATATGCACAAGGGTGTAGGGTCTTCCTGCTTTCCATAGAAATTAAGATGATATAAGTAGAAAGTCCTAGAAAGTGGAAATGGAACTTCTATTTCTCTGTGAACAAGCAGGACACGTGCTCACGTCTGAATGATGTCGTTGACTGAGCTCATGTAGGAATTCTCTCAGCTACTATTCCAGAAGCTTTTAGAAAGGTCTCGGCACATGCGTGCCTGTTCCTACTTGCCGCTGTGACACCAGAAGAGCTCGGTCTTTCATTTTCGATGGATCCCAACAGACCATCACTGTGCCACGAGATCTCATTTAGAAGTGTTTTCCAATTCTTTCACGTACTTTGCATATTTTTTTCTAATTTTTCTTCTTGAATTCTGCCGTCACTGCTTATACTTCCCTTTAGTATACTTCTACTTCATTTTTCAGTCATTTGTACGTTTCCTTATTTTCCCTTCAGTATTGCATAGGTTTCTTTAAGCCTCAGGCACACATGCTGTATGAAGTATCTCTGACGGCAGAAAACGACCATATGGCCTATACAGGGGTGGCCCAAGGGGGGTGCGGAGACTCGGTGCGGGGCCTCATTTGCATAAATTTTTGCATAATGTTACCATACACTAACTTTTAATAAACATGCCTCTTAATGAGTGTATGGATAAAGAAAGACTAAAAGATTTCTACATTACTATAATCCAGTGCCAACTGCCAGGCACACTGCCCATTTAGAACCCATAGCAAACCCGCCGTATCCTAACAGCACTACCAGGACTCACAAAGCACCATACCCTACCTATCAAAAGGCAACACTGCAAATATTAAACCAATACATTTTAGAGAACAACAATACATGACCTACTGGGGAAAGAGATCAAGTGGCAATGTCAAATAGGAATTACATAAACAGAATACCTCAGCTCAGTTACACGTGCAGAACATAGACCGTCACCAAACAAGAAATCACAATGTAGAAACAGGAAGACAATAATTAAACTGGGAACCCCAAAAGCCCAACAACACTGTAGAAATAAAACTATAAATTAATTTCCTCTTGTACTAAACAAAGCGCAGACGTTAATGATGCACATTTCCCAGAGCTGGCATATTTCAGTTAAAAAATTCAATAAAGAGATATTTTTCTATCTTTTGTGCATTTTTTTTCAGTTGCAATTGCTCCAGCCACTTTCTTCTGGTTTCTTCGTGTCTTCTGCTAACTCTCCATCGTCTGTTGTCCATTTGTCCTTTCTTCACTCTTCTAGTTTTTTTCCATTCTCTCTCTACATCTACTGTAACATACTAATCTCTCTCCTTTTGCTCTTTCCTCATTCCTATTTCATCCACTCAAATTTTACCCCACCATCCTCAATCCCCACTTACTCTCCCAATATCTGGCCAATTGTAGATTTGTCTTCCCTCCCACACAAAATATTTTTCCCTCTCCATTTCACTCTCCCAACTCCATCCCATTCTAATCCTCCCCCAACATCAGCTCCCTTCTAGTTCCAGCCCCACCCAGCATCCGCTCCCTTCTAGTCCCCGCCTCAGCCCATTTCCAGTCCTAGCTCCCTCATCCGAGTCCCTCCATCAGCTCATTTCCAATCCCAGCCCCCCATAAGCCCATTTCTAGTCCTATCCTAGCCCCACTATCAGCACCATTTCCAGTCTTAGCTCCCCCATCCGAGTCCCTCCATCAGCTCATTTCCAATCCCAACCCCCCCAACAGCCCATTTCCAGTCCTATCCTAGCCCTCCATCAGCCCATTTCCTGTCCTAGCCCCCCTCACTCAGCCCATTTCCAGTCCTAGCTCACTCCCCTCACAGCCCATTTCCATTCCAAGGCCCCAGCCCCCTCAGCTATTTGCAGTTCAAGCCCTCCTTCCACTCAGCCCATTTCCAGTCCTAGCCACCCCCCCAGCCCATTACCAGTCCTAGCCCCCCATAGCCCATTACCAGTCCTAAGCCCCCCATAACCCATTACCAGTTCTAAGCCCCCCATCAGCCCACTTCCAGTCCTAAGCCCCCCCATCACCCCATTTTCAGTCTTAGCCCCACATAGCCCATTACCAGTCCTAACTCCCATCAGCCCATTTCAAGTCCTAGCTCCCCCATCCGAGTCCCTCCATCAGCTCATTTCCAATCCCAGCCCCCATCAGCCCATTTCTAATCCCAGCCCCCATCAGCCCATTTCTAGTCCTTTCCTAGCCCCACCATCATCAGTCAATGTCAAATCCTAGCTTCCCTCCACTCAGCCCATTTCCAATCCAAGCCCCCCATGAGCCTACTTCCAGTTCTAGCCCGTCCATGAGTCCATTTCAATCCAAGCCCCCCCAACAGCCCATTTCCAGTCCTATCCTAGCCCTCCATCAGCCCATTTCCTGTCCTAGCCCCCCCTCAGCCTATTTCCAGTCTTAGCTCCCTCCCCTTACAGCCCATTTCCATTCCAAGCCCCCCTCTCCATCAGCTATTTGTAGTTCAAGCCCTCCTTCCACTCAGCCCATTTCCATTCCAAGCCCCTGTCCCCATCAGCTATTTGCAGTTCAAGCCCTCCTTCCCATTTCCAGTCCTAGCCACCCCCAGCCCATTACCAGTCCTAGCCCCCCATAGCCCATTACCAGTCCTAAGCCCCCCATCAGCCCACTTCCAGTCCTAAGCCCCCATCACCCCATTTTCAGTCTTAGCCCCCCATAGCCCATTACCAGTCCTAACCCCCATCAGCCCGTTTCCAGTCCTAGCCCCCCATAGCCCATTTCCAGTCCTAGCCCCCCATATAGCCCATTACCAGTCCTACCCCCCCATCAGCCCATTTCCAGTCTTAGCCCCCCATAGCCCATTACATCCTAACCCCCCTCCATCAGCCCATTTCCAGTCTTAGCCCCCCATAGCCCATTACATCCTAACCCATCAGCCCATTTCCAGTCCTAACCCCCCATCAGCCCACTTCCAGTCTTAGCCCCCCCATAGCCCATTAGTAGTCCTAACCCCCCCATAGCCCATTACCAGTCCTAACCCCCTCCTCCCATCAACCCACTTCCAATCTTAGCCCCCCCCATAGCCCATTACCAGTCCTAACCCCCCTCCCCCATCAGCCCTGACAGATTTTAAAAAAAAAAATGGCTGCTGCTGCTGCTGCCGCTGCCGCCGTGGCAGCGGCAGAATCAAATGTCCTGCCGCGGCGCCCCGCCTGCCCGGCAGAGCATCCCTTCACCATCAGCTCCGGAGTCCCTCCCAATGCATGGGCTTTCAGAGCCACGAGTGTTTCCCTTTCTTCTCGCGGCTCTGTTAATCTCGCCGGGGCTGATGGGATTTCCCATCAGCCCCGGCGGGATTAACAGAGCCGCGAGAGGTCAGAGAAGCTCTCGCGGCTCTGAAAGCCCGCGCATTGGGAGGGACTCCGGAGCTGATGGTGAAGGGAGGCTCTGCCGGGCAGGCGGGGCCCTGCGGCGGGACATTTTATTCTGCCACTGACCCGGCGGCCGCGGCAGCAGCAGCCGTTTTTTTTTTTTTAGTCTGCTTTTGCTAATGTAGAATGTTTTTTGCGCGGGGCCCCCTGAAACGCGGGGCCCTGTGCAAAAAACATTCTTGCTCAATGGACGGGCCAGCCCTGGGCCTATACCAGAGGTTCCCAACTCCAGTCCTGGAGGGCCAAACACCATTCAGGTTTTCAGGCTGTCCCTAATGAATATGCATGAGATACATTTGAATACAATGGGGGCAGTGCATGCAAATGCATCTCATGCATATTTATTAGGGACAGCCTGAAAATCTGAATGGTGTTTGGACCTCCAGGACTGGAGTTGGGAACCTCTGGCCTATACAGTCTGCCCTTCCATACCAACTACTATGGTCTCTTTATTCCCTTTAAAGATCTTCTGTGTTTTTCCCATGCTTTCTTCAATTCATATAGTCCTCATCTCTATTACTTCCACTGGGAGACTATTCTATGCATCTACTGCTCTTTCCATAAGGAAATATTTTCCCATATTACTATTAAGTTTGTCCCCTTTCACCTTTATGCTATGCCCCCTCATTGCAGAGCTTTCTTTCAATTGAAAGAGGCTCTCCTCCTGTGCATTTATGCCATGGAGGTATTTAAATGTCCCTATCATATCTTCCAAAGTATACATATTGAGATCTTTAAGTCTGTCCCCCTATGGCTTATGACAAAGCCCACTGATCATTTGGTAGCCACCCTCTGCACTGACTCCATCCTGTTTATATCCTTTTAAAGGTGTGGCCTCAGAATTGCACACAATACTCCAAATGAGATCTCACCAAAGACTTCTACAGAGGCATCATCACCAGCTTCTTCCTACTGGCCTCTGCCTTTGCATCCAGCCATTACCTTTTCTTTGTGCCTTTGCCAGTTCTCCTGGTTCAGCAAAGTTCAGGGATCCGCATGTACTGACCTGCGTGGAGCAGCAGGTACACCCCTAGACACATGCATAGAAGGGGGTGACCTGCACGGAGCTACAGTTACAACCACTCTAGCCATCTTACTGGGCAGACTAGATGGACCATACTGGGCTTTATCTGCCATCATATACTATGTTACTATGTCAAGATCATCAGAAACAATCACGCCCAGATTGCGCTCTTCTTTCATGGACAGAAGTGCATCACCCCTATACTGTACCGCCGCTTGGGTTTTTGCAGTTCAGATGCATGAGATTGCATGTTTTTGTGTTAAATTTCAGCTGCCAAATTCTCTACCATTCTTCAAGCTTCATTAGATCCCTCCTCATGTTATCTCCTTCTTCCTGGTCTACTGTATTGCATATTTTGGTATTCTCCGGGAAAAAGCAGGAAGTCAGTCCTCACATATGGGTAATGTCGGCGCCAATGGAGCCCTTGTGCGGAGCAAATCCCCAGCTTTCAGAGAAAGCCTTTGGGAGTTGCCACAACACATGCGCGGTCCCCTTCCTGCCCAAGGGTGCCATTTTGTTCAGTCTCCTTTTTTCTGCGGAGCCCTTCAGACGTAGTCCACAGTGTCCCCGAAAAAAGTTGATTTTTTTTTTTCGTTTCCTTCAACCAGTCGACACCAGTACCTCTTCCCGCCTTCGGCTCGGTACGCCAGTATCGAGTCCGTCTCTCTTTTTGTTTTTTTTGTCAGTTTTGACTTGCGGCGTTCGCGCCTTTTTTCTTTTCACTGGCAGCCTAGGTCTTCGACCTTGCAGGGGCCCTTTTTCCCCCGATGGCTACCAGCAGGTTTAAGAAATACGATCAGTGCGTGAAACTGATGTCCCTCACCGATACGCACAACTGCTGCCTCCAGTGCCTCAGGCCGACCACGTCCCAACAGTCTGTGGCCCGTGTAGGAAAATGTCCTCCAAGGCCCTGAAGAGCCGCCAGCAGCAGCATGATAGGATTTTTTCTGAGTCCCCCATGCGTCTGAGAGCATGGACCTTGTCCGAGGCCTCCACGTCTCGGGGGGAACATTCCGAGCCCGAGCAGCGTCGAGGTTCCTCGGAAAGAGGGTCCCCCTCGAGGGAACACAAGAGGAAGAAGAAATCCTCGAAGGCGACATCACTGGATGGCTCCGAGTGACCCGGGACCTATCACAGAGCCCCGAGCGCCGGCCCAGATCTTCGGAGAAGGAGCATCCGGCAAAGGTTCCTCATCGCTGAGGACTTCCCTTTGGGGAAACCGGCGTTGAGCCGGCGGCTGCGGAGCCTTCCGGACTCTAGTCCAGAATGGTGGCTTTGGAGCGCAGTTTCACTGCCTTAATGGAGCAGCAGCGGGCGCTGATGACTGGCCTGTCCGGTTCCTCCACCCCGTCCACTGGGCCATCGACATCAAAGCCGACCCCAGAGGCCGAGCTGATCCTCAAGGCCTTTCGGGCTCGAGTCGATCCTCGGCCGAGGTCGCACTCAGCCTCCCGTTCGGGACCGAGGTCATCGCCTTCGAGCTGGCAGCATTGGGGCGGTCGGCGCCGGGGCCCTCGATGCCTGATGAGCCCCTCAATTCCTCCTCGGAGGCATCGGCATGGGAAACCAAAGATGAGGAGTCTCCAGATATCCTCTGACATATGGATGTCCCTTACGATTCCCCGGTATCCGAGCCTCGGAGAAGGTCCCCTCCGGAGGACATGAGGTTCTTGGACTTCGTGCGGGACATGTCCAAGGCTTTGGCGTTCCCCACGGAGTCTGAGGAGGATCCTCGGGCTGACGAGCTTGAGATCCTCCAGTATGAGGCCCCCCCTCGGGAGGCCCTTACTGTACCCGTGCCTCCGATCCTGGAACGACTAATGCTCCGTATGTGGGAGGCAATGGCATCAACGCCGGTGATCAGCAAACGGCTCGACTTGATGTATCAAGTCCGCCGGAGCCCTGGGTTCCAAAAATCACAACTGCCGCTCAACTCCATGGTTGTGGAATCGGCCATGTGCAGGCTGAAGAGCAGGAAGACGCAGTCCTTGGTGCCTCCTGGCAGGGAGGCCCACAACTTGGATGCCCACAACTTGGATGCCCTCGGCAGGAAGTGCTTCCAGGGGGCAATGCTGAATTGTCAGATCCAGGTATACCAGCTGTACATGGGCATGTACCTGAGAGACCTGACGAAGGAACTCGCCGGGTTCTCGGCTGGTCTCTCCGAGGAGCCTTTGCAGTGCTTTAGGGGCATGTCCAAAGCCGTCCGTGAATGCTTGAAGTTTATGTCTTAGGCGGCCTATGACGGGATCGAGTGGGGGACCCGGGTAGCCGCGGCTGGCATCGTTGCATGCCGCCAGGCTTGGCTGCAGTCGTTGGACCTCGAACAATGGGTTCAGGACAAGTTGGTTGATGTCCCTTGCCAGGGAGAGAATCTCTTTGGCAAATCCATGACCAACAAGGCCGCAGAGTTGGAGACCGAGTACATGATGAGGACACATCCCTCCAAGAGGACTTCTGCCCCTTCTTGCAAGAAAGGCTTGGGTAAAAAGCCCTTTTACCCGAGGAAGGGTACTGCTTACCAAAGTTACCCGCATTATCAGGCCTCCCCGGCTCCCCAACAGGGGAAGCAGGCCAAGGGACAGGGGCATGGCCCACGTAAGCAGAAAGCCCCAAACCCCAGGCACCAGCTCCGGCCCAGCCTAGGAGTGACTTTTGACTCCTGCAGCATGGCCCCTCTTCCAACAGGAGCCAGGCAGACCAGAGGAGGCCGGCTTGCTTTGTATGCCCACAGGTGGACAGCCCTTACCACCGATGATTGGGCCTTACAGGTGGTCCGGGAGGGCTATCTTCTTCACCTAGCCCAGGTGCCTCATTATTTCCCAGGAGAGCCCCTCAGCTCTCCCCTTCACCAGGACCTTCTTCTGAAGGAGTTAGCAGGCCTTCTCAAGGATCAGGCGGTAGAACCAGTGCCCCATCACCTGCAGGGCAGGGGCTTCTACTCCAGGTACTTTCTGGTGCTAAAGAGGACAGGAGGCCTCAGACCCATCCTTGACCTGCGCAACCTCAACAAATTCCTGGTGAGGGAGAAGTTCAAGATTCTCCCCCATGGGATATTGCTGCCTTACCACCGCCAGGGAGACTGGCTATGCTCCTTAGACTTAAAAGATGTGTATACACACATCCTAATACACCCAAGACACAGGCAATATCTGCACTTTATGGTGGGGGGCAATCACTACCAGTACAGGGTACTTCCCTTTGGCCTGGCCTCAGCCCCCAGGGTGTTCACAAAGTGCCTGGCAATGGTTGCCGCCTTTCTCAAGCTCCAAGGGGTCTTTGTCTTCTCCTATCTCGACGACTAGTTCATCAGAGGCACTTCAGCCATCGAGGTCTACCAAGCCACAACTCGCACCATCCAGGTGCTGCAACACCTAGGGTTCGTAATCAACTACCCCAAGTCCAGCCTCACTCCGACTCAACAGCTGGAGTTCATTGGGGCCAGAATCAACACCCTTCAGGCGAAGGCCTATCTGCCTGCAGACAGGGCAAGAGAGCTTATGGCTCTGGCAGGACAAGTGAGTCACAGGTCTGAAGTGTCAGCAAGACAATTCCTGGGCCTCCCGGGCACATAGCTTCCGAGGTCCATGTGACCCCGGATGCACACCTCCACATGCGGACTGCTCAGTGGTGTCTCAGAAACCAGTGGTCTCAGGCCACAGGGCACCTCCAGGACAGTGTCAAAGTGTCCAGGCGTCTGATACGGTCCCTGGCCTGGTGGCTCCAACCGCATCACTTGGAGGTGGGAATGCCTTTCCAGGCTCCTCTACACATGAGGATCTAGACCACCGCATCACTTGGAGGTGGGAATGCCTTTCCAGGCTCCTCTACACATGAGGATCTAGACCACAGATGCATCCCTGCTGGGCTGGGGGGCCCACTGCCAGGGGTTCCGTACTCAGGGAATTTGGTCCCTGAGCGAGAGGACCCAACAAATCAATTTCTTGGAACTCCGTGCCATCCACCTAGCCGTAGAAATTTTCAGGCAGCTCCTGGCCCACGAACCTGTCTTCGTGCAGACAACCAGGTGGCCATGTTCTATGTGAACAAGCAAGGTGGTATGGGGTCCCGTCCCCTATGTCAGAAAACCCTGGACCTGTGCTCATTTGCAGCCCAGCATGGCATTTGTCTCCGAGCAGTCTACCTGCTGGGTCAGGACATCTGGCTAGCCGACAGGCTCAGCAGGATTTTCCAGCCCACGAATGGCAGCTGGACCGCGGGGTAGCCAGTTGGCTTTTCCAGACCTGGGGGTGGCCGGTGATGGACCTATTTGCGAGTCCAGACAATCACTAATTGCCCCATTTCTGCTCCAGGCAGCCGCACCCTCACAGAGTGGCCGCCGATGCGTTTCTGGTTTCATGGTCGGTGGGCCTGCTGTATGCATTTCCCCCCATGCCTCTGGTGGCCAAGACTCTGTTCAAGATTCTCCAGGACAGAGCTTCAGTCATTTTTATAGCCCCACGGTGGCCCAGGCAACCCTGGTTCCCGCTTCTACTGCATCTAGCAGTGGAGGCTCCCATTCCCTTGGGCTCCTCCCCACGCCTTCTATTTCAGGAGGGGGGCTGTCTCCTGCACCCCAACCTCAGCTCCCTTGCCTTGATGGCGTGGCTGCTGAAAGGGTGATTCTCGCTCCGCTTCTCCTTCCAAGGAATATTGAGGAGGTCTTGCTGGCCTTGCAGAAGCCGTCGACTAGATGGGCTTATGCCTTAAAGTGGCGCAGATTTGCGTTGTGGTGCGAGGAGCAGAAGGTGGATCTCTTCTCCTGACTGGTGGGGGTGGTTTTACGATACCTTCTCCACCTCTCTGACTTGGGCCTTAAGTCCAACTCTGTCAGGGTGCATCTCAGTGCCCTTGCGGCGAACCACTTTCCGGTGGATGAGAAGCCTCTCTCTGCCCACGCCTTGGTCTCTCGGTTTCTGAGAAGTTTGTTTCTCTTGAAACCCCCGGTCCGCCCCCCGGCGACCGAATGGGATCTGAATGTGGTGTTAGGGCAGCTTACTAGACTGCCCTTTGAACCGATGGTGACCTGCCATCTCTGCTATCTCTCTTGGAAAGTGGTTTTCTTGGTGGTGCTCACCTCCACCCGGAGGGTGAGTGAGCTCCAGGCACTAGTGTCAGAAAGGCCTTACACCAGATTATATAGGAACCGGGTGGTGCTTCGCACGCACCCCAAGTTCCTTCTGAAGGTGGTCTCCTCGTTCCACCTCAACCAGCAGGTGGTGCTGCCTACCTTTTTTCCCAGGCCGCATGCCAATCTGGCAGAGACAGTCCTGCATACCCTGGACTGTAAGAGGGCATTGGCCTTCTATATCCAGCGTACGCAAGCTCATTGGAAGGCTTCTCAGCTTTTCGTATCCTATGACCTCAGTAAGCTGGGGTTAGCGGTATCAAAGCGTACACTGTCCACCTGGGTAGCAGACTGTATTACCTGGGCATACAAGGCAGCTGGCTTCCGATGGAGGGTCGTGTTACAGCCCATAGGGTCAGGGCCATGGCGGCATCAGTTGCTCATTTACGCACTGTTCCTCTGGCAGACATCTGCCGGGCCACCACCTGGTCTTCGGGTCAGACCTTCACAGCTCATTATTGCCTGGACAGGGAGTCCCGACGGGACAGTGCCTTCGGCCAGGCTGTTCTCCGTAACCTTTTTGAGGTCTAGGCAACTCCTGCCTTTTGACCCTTCTGTGTTCAGGCTACCGGAGAGCTACTCCTTAGTTTGGATTTCTATTGCGGCTGCTTGCAGCTCTCGTAGAGGGAGCCTTTTGGGTTCTCGGTAACCTTTAGCTGGGGAGTCCCATATGTGAGGACTGACTTCCTGTTTGTTCCCGAAGAAAGCATAGTTACTCACCTGTAACAGGTGTTCTCCAGGGACAGCAGGAATCAGTCCTCACGACCCTCCTTCTTCCCCTTAAGAAATGCTATACTAGGTCAAACCAAGGTCCATCAAGCCCCATAACCTGTTTCCAGCAGTGGCCAATCCAGGTCACAAGTACCTGGCAGGTTCCTAAAAAGGTACAACAAGTAGGGAGACATGAGCTCCTACCTCTTGTGTTGGGAAGCTGTTAGATTGTGGAAGTTTGTGATCTCTCATGGGATGTCGTCATGTGTCACTTATCTGGCAGGAGAGGACAATATTCTGGCAGACAGACTGAGTCATAGCAACATAGTAAATAATGGAGATAAAGACCAGCATGATAAGAACATAAGATATGCCATACTGGGTCAGACCAAGGTCCATCAAGCTCAGTATTCTGTTTCCAACAGTGGCCAATCTAGGTCATATGTACCTAGCAGTCTCCCCAAGAGACACAAGTTCCACAATGCTTGCACTGGGTCAAGCACTGATATCTTCGGTCACTTCTCAATAATGGTTTATGGACCTTTCCTCCAGGAACTTGTCCAAACCTTTTTTAAACCCAGCTACACTAACAGCCTTTACTACATCCTCCGGTAACAAATTCCAGAGTTTGATTACACGTTGAGTGAAAAAAAATATTTTTTTATTAGTCTTAAATAGTTTACCCCGTAGCTTCATTGCATGTCCCCTAGTCTTTCTATATTCTGATAACGTAAACAATCGATCTACGTTTACCTGTTCCACTCCGTTCATTAATTTATAGACTTCTATCATATCTCCCCTCAGCCGTCTCTTTTCCAGGTTAAAGAGTCCTAACCTTTTTAGCCTTTCTTCATAGGAGTATCCTTCCATCCCCTTTACCATTTTGGTGGCTCTTCTCTGAACCTTTTCTAAAATCGCTATATCCTTTTTAAGATACGGCGACCAGAATTGCACACAATATTCAAGGTGCGGTCTCACCATGGAACGATATAGAGGCATTATAATATCTTTTGTTTTATTTTCCTTTCCTTTCCTTATCATACCTAGCATTATATTTGCTCTCTTGGCCGCCGCTGCACACTGGGCCGAGGGTTTTAACATGGCATCAACAATGACGCCTAAATCTTTTTCCTGGGTGGTGGTTCCTAATGTGGAACCTTGCATTGTGTAACCATAGTTTGGGTTGTTCTTCCCTAGGTGCATAACCTTGCACTTGTCCACATTAAATTTCATCTGCCATTTTGATGCCCAGTCTTCCAATTTATCAAGATCCTCTTGCAATTTTTCACAATCCTCTTGGGTTTTAACAACTTTAAATAGTTTTGTGTCATCTGCAAATTTGATAACCTCACTCGTTATTCCACTTTCCAGGTCATTTATGAATATGTCAAAAAGCAGCGGACCCAGCACAGATCCCTGGGGTACACCACTATTCACCTTTCTCCATTGGGAAAATTGGCCATTTAGCCCTACCCTCTGCTCTCTATCTTTTAACCAGTTCCTGATCCACAATAGTACACTGCCTCCCATCCCATGACTCTTTAGTTTTGTCAAAAGTCTCTGATGAGGGACCTTGTCAAAGGCTTTCTGAAAGTCCAGATACACAATATCAACCGACTCACCTTTGTCCACCTGTTTATTCACTCCTTCAAAAAAACATAACAGATTAGTAAGACAAGATCTTCCTTGTCTAAAGCCATGTTGGCTGTCTCCCATTAGGTTGTGACTATCTACATGCTGAGTAATTTTATTCTTTATGATGGTTTCTACCATTTTTCCTGGTACTGACGTCAGGCTCACCGGTATGTAGTTTCCCGGATCACCCCTGGAACCCTTTTTAAAAATTGGTGTTACATTGGCGATCCTCCAATCTTCAGGTATTAGAGATGATTTTAATGAGAGTTCACAGATTACTGATAGCAGGTCTGCAATCTCATATTTCAGTTCTTTCAACATCCTTGGATGTATACCATCCAGCCCAGGTGATTTGCTACTCTTCAGTTTATCTAATAGTTGTAAGACATCTTCCCGATGTATCGATATTTCCTTCAATTCTTCCGCACCTTTAAATACCACTTCAGTCATGGGTAACATCCCTACATCTTCCTCAGTAAAGACCGAAGCAAAGAATTCATTCAGTCTCTCCGCTATCGCCTTGTCGCCTCTTAGTACTCCTTTAACCCCTTTATCATCTAATGGACCAACTGACTCTCTCACAGGTTTTTTGCTACGAATGTACTTGAAAAGGTCTTATTTCGCGTTTTTGCTTCCGCAGCAAGCTTCTTCTCAAATTCTCTCTTTGCCTGCCTTATCAATGCCTTGCATTTGACTTGCCAGTTCTTGTGCTGTTTCCAGGTTTCGTCGTTTGGCTCTTTTTTCCATTTCCTGAAAGATGCTTTTTTGGCAACAACAGCCTCTCTGACCTCACCTTTAAACCATGCTGGCAGTTTTTTGGACTTCCTTCCACTTTTCTTAAAGCGTGGAATACAGCTGGCCTGGGCTTCCAAGATAGTATTTTTCAACAACACCCAAGCTTGATGTACGTCTTTAACCTTTGCAACTGCTCCTTTTAGTTTTTTCTTAACTGTTTTCCTCATTTTATCATAGTCTCCCTTTCGAAAGTTAAAGGTAGTACTGTGGATTTCCTTACTATCCCTCCTCCACTAATTAAATCAAAGGCGATCATGCTATGATCACTATTGCCAAGTGGCCCCAACACCCTTATCTCTTGCACTAGATCTGGTGTTCCACTAAGGACTAGGTCTAATATGGCTTTCCCTCTGGTCGGTTCATGAACCAGCTGCTCAAAGAAGCAGTCATTTATTTCATCTAGGAACTTTATCTCCCTAGCATGTCCTGACGTGACACTGACCCAGTCGATACCGGGGTAATTGAAATCACCCATTATTATTACTGCGCTGTAACTTTTGTTAGCTTCCTTGATTTCTTTGAGCATTTCATCATCCATTTGGTCATTCTGGCCAGGTGCTCGATAGTACACCCCCACTGCCATTGCCTTCCCCCTTTTATATGGAATTTCAATCCATATAGATTCTAAAGCAGATTTTGTTTCCTGCAAAACTTTAATCCTTTCTGAGTCAATGCCCTCTCTAACATAGAGCGCAACCCCTCCACCAATTTGATCAGCTCAATCATTACGATATAGTTTGTACCCAGGTATCACAGTGTCCCACTGGTTGTCCTCCTTCCACCATGTCTCTGATATTCCAATCATATCTAACCTTTCATTTAGTGCTATATATTCTAACTCTCCCATCTTATTCTTTAGACTTCTAGCATTTGCATACAAGCATTTTAGAGAATGTATTTTATTCATGTTAATTTGGTTATTGTTAGACATGGGTAAATTGGGATCTTTAAGCTCTGTCTGCTCTATACTTGAGGGCATTTGGGCTACTTTACTCTTTTGTGGAACCTCTCTGCTTTTGGTAGTATCCTTCAAGGATACATTCTTCCGAACCATCCGCTCTTGGGCGACTGTCGGCTTTCCCCTAATATCTAGTTTAAAAGCTGCTCTATCTCCTTTTTAAAGATTAATGCCAGCAGCCTGGTTCCATCCTGGTTAAGGTGAAGCCCATCCCTTCGGAAGAGCCCCTCCTTTCCCCAGAATGTTCCCCAGTTCCTAACAAATCCAAAACCCTCATCTCTGCACCATTGTCTCATCCACGCATTGAGACTCCGGAGCTCTGCCTGCCTTTTGGGTCCTGCGCGTGGAACAGGAAGCTTTTCGGAGAATGCTATCCTGGAAGTTCTGGATTTCAACTTCCTACCTAAAAGTCTAAATTTTGCCTCCAGAACCTCCCTACCACATTTTCCTATGTCATTGGTACCGACATGTACCAAGACAGCAGACTCCTCCCCTGCACTATCTAAGACCTTATCTAGGTGGCGCGTGAGGTCCGCTACCTTCGCACGAGGCAGGCATGTTACCAGGCGATCCTCACGTCCACCAGCCACCCAGCTATCTACATGCCTAATGATCGAATCACCAACTATAACGGCTGTCCTAACCCTTCCCTCATGGGCACATGGCCCTGGAGAAACGTCCTCGGTGCGAGAGGGTTTTACATCACCTGGAGGACAGGTCCTAGTTACAGGATCACTTCCTGCCACACCAGGGTGATGATCTCCTGTCACGTGACCTCTCTCCTCCATGGCAACAGGGGTGCTGCCAGACTGGAGGTGGGACTTCAGGACTGTATCCCTGTAGGTCTCGTCTATGTACCTCTCTGTCTGTCTTATGTTTTCCAAGTCTGCTACTTTAGCCTCTAGAGAACGGACTTGTTTCCTGAGAGCAAAGAGCTCCTTGCACCTAGTGCACATGTAAGACCTCTCACCAACTGGGAGAAAATCATACATGTGACACTCAATGCAAAAGACTGGAAAGCCCCCATCCCACTGCTGGACTGTTGTCTGCATCTTAGTTTTAAGTTTGTGTCTAGATCTTTAAGTTCTTACTTACTAGGGTTGCTATGGGTATTTATACCAATAAAACTGTACCTAATACTTTTAATATACCTTGTTCACCTGAAGCTTAATTAATCTCAGGTCCTTAGTGTATGACTGATTTGGGTAATGAGCTTCACCTGAAAGCACCTCCTGTCTTTTAAAATGTGTAAGTACCTATAAAACTATGATTATCCCAGGGGTGGGTGGGTGTGGGGAGGGAGGGAGGGAAATAACACTTATTAGAAGAGGGCTGCTACACAGTACCCTGTCTGGTGCTGCTGAGGTAAGCTAAATTCTGATTTGATTTAAATTATAGCTCTTAGCTGCTGCTAGGCTCTAACTTCTTATGAAATTTAAACTACAAGCTCTCTGCTGGGTTCCATCTAATCTGCCCAGTAAGGTGGTTAGAGTTCTAGAGTTGCACCTGTGGCTCTGTGCAAATTACTCCCCTCTGTGCCATTTGCTTAAGATTGTACCTGACACTCCAGGCAGGTTACCCCTCTCTATTTATGAAGTTATTTACTTTGCTTTGATTCCATCCTCTTGCTATATAGTGATCCTCTGTGTCTGTCCCATGCCTTCAAGTTCTTTGTCCACATGAATGGACTCTTGACAGGGAGGTGGCACTGACTGTCTTTCAAGAGTGGGTCAAAGCTCAAAGGGGGCTGCCATTAGCATCAGAGACAGATTCCAGGAAGTGGGTCACAGGTCAAAGGGGAGGACGCTGATGTCGAACGCCTTGGAGAAAATGTGAGATGTCCAGGTCTCCTTTCAAGAGCCATGCCATAAGCGAGAAGAAATCAGGGTTCTCCAGGATGATCAGTCCCTGCTGCAATAGCCCCCGAGATGGAGACAGCCAAACAGGAGGTACTTGAAGGAGCTGCATCAGGTCTCCAAACCATGCTCTCCATGGCGAATTTGGCACTATCAGAACAATCCTGCCTGGGTGGTGCTTTATACACCGAATCACAAGTCCCACCATGGGCCACGGAGGAAACATGTACAACAGCTACTGACTGGGTCAAGGCTGGGTCAGGGCATCAACGCCCTCAGACCCCAACTCCATGTGGCAACTGAAGAAGTGGCACACTTTGATAATGGAGAGGTCACCGTCAGATCCATCTCAGGATGACCCCAACAGCACAGAATCAACTGAAACACCTCTGGACTCAGCTTCCACACACCGGGATTCATTGAGTGCCAGCTGAGGAAGTCCACTTCCACATTGTCAACCAAGGCAATATGCTGAGTCGACAAGGCTAGGAGTTGGTTCTCTGCCTAAGCAAACAGGAGATCCATCTCCAGTGCTTCTTGTACTGCCCTGCCAATTGACATAAGCCACCGCCGTGGCACTGTATGAAAACACTTGAACCACCCAGCCCTCGACCAGGGGCTGGAAATGCAGAAGAGCCAACCCGATGGCCCTCGCCTTGAGGAGGCTGATGGACTACACTGCTTCCCTGCAGTTCCAATTGCTCTGAGCCATACGGTCTTGGCAATCCCTTGGCACCGCAGCTGCCACTACCATGACCTTGGAGAACATCCTTGGGGCAGTTGAGAGCCCAAAAGGAAGGGTAGCAAATTGATAGTGAGAGTCAAGCACGGCAAAAAGCAGATATTTTTGCTGATCTTCCCAGATCCGGATATGAAAATACACCTCAGCCAGATCCATAGAAACCAAGAATTCCCCTTGGTGCACTGCTTGAATCACGGAGCATAAGGTTTCCATCCAAAAGCGCAGGACACACAAGTGCTCGATGACCCCATTGAGGTCCAGAATGGGCCAGAAGGAACCATCCTTCATGGGCACCACGAAATAGATGGAGTATCTGCCCTTGCCCTGCTTGTCTAGGGGAATGGGCACCACTGCCTTTAGGCAAAGCAACTTGTCCAAGGTGATCCGCACTGTGGCACATTTGATCGCAGACCCACAAGGAGTAATGATGAAGGCATCTGGAATCTGTTCCTTGCATTCCAAGACATAGACAGATTGAATGATGTCTAGCACCCAGCGATCATTTGTAACCTGGGCCCATTCCTAAGGAAGAGATGAAGCCTGCCGCACACCGGAGGCACCAGGGAATGGGCCCCCAAACCTTCATTGTGTGACCTAGGAGGGTCCTTCTCAGGATAGAACCAAGTCCCTGGGTCCACGTGCTCCACGAAAGGACTGAGAATGAGCCCAAGGCCCTGAAGCAAAGGGGAAGAAAGGTTTAATGGGTCGGTAGTGACAATAGTCCCGAGATCCTCGGGAATCCGTCCAGCATGCCCTTGGTGGTCAGGCAGAGGCTGACGAGAAAGGGGCACTAGTCCACGTCACAGGGCCCTGGACCTGTCTTCCGGAAGGTGGTAATATTTTGTCTCACCTAGGTCCTTCACCAGTTTCTCCAAATCTGTTCCAAACAGGAGCTTCCCCTTAAAAACCAGTTGAGCCAAACAGGCTTTGGAGGATGTGTCCACTGCCCAATAATGGAGCCAAATCCAACGCCTTGACACTGTCATCAGGGCACCGTCTCTGTCCGCCAAAAGGAAGGCTGTAGCTGATTCCAAGAGAGAAGTAGTATCATCAGACGGAAGAGACTGAATCCACTGGAGCAGGGCTCAAGACGTCAAGCTGGTACATATCCTCAGCTGTAGAATAGCCACTACCATGGCTCTTCAGCAAGGCATCGACTTTGCGGTCAAGAACATCCTTTAAGGCCAATCCACCTTCCATGGGAATGGTGGTCTGTCTGATAACCGTCGTGACCTGTGCATCCACCTTAGGAATGTTAAACCACTCGCCGTGCTCCTCCTCCAGGACAGCATAGATCTTCTTATAGACCCTTAACCCTTTCGACAGGAAGTCGGGTGAATCCCACTCAGACTGGATCATATCTTTGATCACCTCTGGGAATGGGAAGAAAGTAGTATATTTCCACACACCTTGAAGCGGGTGTACCTTCTGCTCCTGCTCCGTGCCAGAAGCATCTCTCAAGTTCAAGGAAGATGAGACCCTGGAAATCAATGCTGCTAGCTCCTCCTTCTGGAATAGGTGGATTATGCTGGCCTGTGCATAGTCTTCTGAAGGTGAGATTAGGTCCTCATCCACATAAGATCCCAATACCGATTCATCTGGATCAGAAACATAGTATCTTAGATATCTCCCAACTGTTCCTCATCTTCAGGTAGTGTCCCACTCTGGGGATTCTTAGCCAAAGGTAATTGAATAGGGCTTCTACTTCCAGCCTGCCTGGCATGAGACTGCGTCCAGGGGTATCTAGAGGCCACAGGGTCTGAATTTCCATGCCAGAAAGACCAAGCCTGTTGTAAAAAGGAAAAGAATTCCAGGGAGGACAATCCAGATTCCGGAAGCTTTCCTCTCAGACAAAGCTCCCTGACACCAGAGGTCATAGCCACTACAGACCCTCTAGAGTAGGCATGTCCAACTTCGAACAGGTCGTGGTCTACTTTTTCCGGCCAAAAATGCTGGTGATCTACCACCATGAAAATTAAGTTTCAAATTAGTTTCAAATTCAATTTTAACCCAATAAAGTTGGAGGATTCCCCCCCCCCCCCATTTTTAATTAACCTTCTGTCATTTACTTGGATATGTTCAGCTGTTAAGCAAATTAAGCAAAAACAAAACAGAGAGACGAAGATCCAGTAAGAACTGCGAGGGGAAATTTTTTTCTTAAAGTTTTATTGAGTAATAACTTTAACTGTCTTAATAACTTTCTTTAACTTTTATTGAGTAATTTGTGTTAAATTTAGGTTGAGTATTGATCCAGGCTGATCTTGCACAATCTTTAATATTTCGCTCTTTCTCATTAGTGAGACATCTGAGCTTGCATTTCATCCACCAGCTTTTTGAAGTTGGGTGAATATTGCGTGAGGGCCAGTCTCGGAATCCTGGAGATGTTCATCTGTCTTGTTGGAACGTTGTGTACTCTGTCATTTTCAGATGGGAAAACGCAGATTCACACAAATAAGTTGAAACAAAACAGGAGTGTACAGCTTCACTGCATCTCCTCAAGTTGGGAAATTTGTCTCTAGGCACTAGCTTCCAAAACGATTCTTGCTCAGCACGGGTCTTGAGAAAAATGTCATTTTTAAGGGTTAATATTTCGTTTTCAAGAGATGGCTTGTTCAATGAGTAATTTTTACTGATAGCAGCTGCAGTTTCTTTAATGTCCACACTTGAATGGGTATGACAAGTACTCCACAACTGTTCCAATTTTTTGGAAGTCACAGAATCTATTTTTGAATTCCTGGATAACAGAACAGATTTCTGTCACATACTTCTCGTTCTGAAAAACAAAATTTGGATATTGTCCCAGATGGTCCTGCGTATTAGGAAAATGATCAAAAGTGTTGTTTGCAAGGGCAGTCATCATTAGCTCAAATTTGATCTTGTAGGATGAAACTGTACTCATCATCTCGCCAATGCATTTGTTTTTACCTTATAGTTCAAGGTTCATATCACTTAGTTCGCCTGTAAAGTCAGCGAGAAATGCCAGATCACATAACCACTCCTCATCTTCCAACTCTGCTTGGTCTTCTCTCCTCTCCTTCAAAAAACTTCTTATTTCATTCAGCAAATCACAAAATCTTTGCAGAAATTTGTGCCTACTTAGCCACCTTACATCTGTGTGCAAAATGATTTCCGCTACCCCTTCATCAAGAGTAAGATTGAAAAGCCGTCTTTGAAGTGATCTTCCACGAACTGAAATTACAATTTTGAAAGTGATGTCCATGACAGTCTTTGTATTGAGTCTCTTGCTTGCCAAAACTTGCTGGTGAATGATGCAATGGTAAGAAAGGAAATCTGGGAAGTCATAATGCTGTCTACAGAGGGCTATGAAACCGCTAACCTCACCTGTCATTGCTCTTGCTCCATCAGTAGTGATGGAAACAAGTCTATGCAATGGAAGATTACACTTTGTCACACAAGAATGGAAAGAACTGAATATTTCCTGACCGGTTTTCTCCCTTTTAAAGAAATCATTCCAAGTAGTTCTTCTTTAAAACTGAAGTCTTCAAAAACCATCCGGATAAAGACTAGTAACTGGGCTATGTCTCTTATGTCTGTAGATTCATCCAGTTGGAGTGGGAAAGCAACACAATTTGAAACATCCTCCAACAATTGTCCAGTTGTGTCTTCACACATCTTTTCTATTCGCCACACGACGGGGTTTCTTGACAATTATACATCTTGATTAGCAGCTATGATCCCTTTCTTATTTTTAAATCCTTCAAAAAGATTGTCAGATGCTTCAAGAAAACAATCTTTTACAAATTCCCCTTCAGTGAAAGGCTTGCATTTCTTTGTGATCAGGTTGCTGACCCTGAAGGATGCTATGGTTGCATTGACCGAATGTGACCTTGGCTTTGGCATCAACTGTTGCTGAGTAGCCAATTTCGATTTAAGTTCTTTGAGCTTCAGTTTACGAATTTCACTTTTGGGTGGAAAATCAGCATCAAACTTATTGCTATGCAGAGCCTTATAATGACATTCCAGATTACCCTTTTTGGGCAAGGATACTGGGGCATTACAAATTAGACACCACCACTTGTCTTTCACCATGATGAAGAAATAGTCCATTTCCCATTCATCATGAAAGTGGTAGGTTTTGTTCTTCTTTGGAACACTTATCTTCGTTATACTGGGGTGGCTGGATGTAAGAAGGCCAAATTTGCTAAGTTAGTATAAACACTGGCTGAATCTGGTCCAAAACTGTCACTGTCCCAAAGTATTAAAGATCAACAGGAACTGAAGACCCCTGGATGATGTGCAATACAAGGACTGGAGATGCCAAAACCACACATGCAGTTCTAAAAGTAAAAATAAGAATTCATCATACTGGCACCAATAATCAAATACCACCAATCATCAAAAAAACTCAAACACCTGTCCAGCAAACCAGATAAAATCAAATACCACCAAACAAGTTCAAATACCACCACACGCGATTTAATATATTCTGCATACAGTGCAGAATCAACGCAAAGGCAAGGCAAAATAAAATTGCAGTGTAGAATCAATGCAAAGGCTAGGCAAAATAAAATTGCAGAGGCAAGCAAAAGTCACAGTGGTTTGAACCAATTAGAAGGCAAGGCATAGGCAAGTTAGAACAAAATTGGAAAAGCCCGCCAAAATCACCAAATTCTTGACACTTTGTTGTGTCTGCCCGAAAACATTTAATGAAAGCGAACTATAAAGTGACCAACGACCAACACACGACACAACTAATACGGTAAGTGTATTCAGGTAAGGGGTTTTGGGGCAGGAGCAGGAATGGGTGATTCTGAGAGGCAGGAGACCAGGTATGACGCTGGGCCTGTGGCGTCTCGTTGCGGGGCGTGGGTGGCGGCCCCCCTGGGGGACCCACAAACTATTGACACGAAAACAACAAGCACCCCCAATGCACCCGCAGGCAAGATTCCCGCAGGCAGGGAAAAAAAACAGGCAAAGGATCTGCAGCGGCGGCAAGCCCTCGACAGACTACCTGCCGGCACGAGCTCTCTCCTAGCGACGGGGCGAGCTGCTAGAGAGATGGAGCCAAGTGGGGCTGGCGATCTACCTCTGACCCCTCTGTGATCTACAGGTAGATCATTATCTACCTGTTGGACATGCCTGCTCTAGAGGATGAAGAGTGGTTCACAGCATGGTCACCGGAGCCTCCAATCGTCTGAGCATCCTTACCCTTAGCACCATCCTGTACCTCCCATCCTGAGGCAGGTAAAGGCAGACTAACTGTATCCCCCTGCTGAGAGGGGGAAAGCATGCCCTCCAAGCTGCCATACAAGAAAGGCAGAGTCCGGAATCCAAGATGAGGTTCCTCACCTGCTCAGGCCAAACATGTTTCCTTGGAAGAAGGCATAGAGAGTTAGAGTAAGTATCACAACAGCAATCATGCGTTAACTGTGTTTTTAAGTAACGTGCGTTAAAGGCACTAGGGAAAGAACATGATTTGGAGCCACTTGAGCAGAATGCGTGTTAGGACTACATGACTCCCAAGCATGCAGTAGGCAAAAACATTACTAATGAATGCAGAAAACAGCGGGAAACCCCCACACAGTGCCAACTTTGCTAGCAGTCCACCCTGAATTACTTCCCTTAGAGACGGAACTGTGAGTCCCCAACAAGGACAGTGACAAGGTCAAACTTTGGTTCTCACCCCCTGAGAGTCCCAGGCATAGGATCCATGCTGTGCTCAGCTCTACTTCTCTGAAACTGCTTCACTGGCTGGGTTTATTATAACTGCACTGTGTGAAAGATGGCTGGCAGTCAGATCCCTTTGAGAGCCTTCTCTAATCTTCGGGAGAGAGCATGGGGGAAAGAAGGAGGAGGCACTGACGTTGTGTGAGGCTGCTGTACTCTTCCAGATTCTTCCAAATCCTTCCAATTTGTGACTGCTCAACAGACCCTTATGTTAAGGCGTGGAGCTGAACCAATTTTCCCTTGTATGGCTACTGAAAAGACTGCGGTCTAGTGGAGCCTCTCACATCACACTCAAGTGAGAAAGTTACCTTTTTAGGGCTTAAGGTGGTCATTCACGAGCACGTTTAATCAATCTCTTTTCCTCTCAATCTTCAGATTTTGTACAGAGAGGAGAAAATCCATCTACCATCTGCTGGAGACAAGGAAATACTGAAGAGACCGCTGGTGGCTGAGGCAGACAGAGGCACAGGAGTGATATCATTGAAATCTGGGCTTTTCATTGGTTCTTTGTCTCCACCAATCTGCTGTTAGGGAAACACAACCCACTTATATGGACTGTTCTAGCAGGACGATATGGAAACGTAGGTTAAAAATAGGGGAGGGAGGGAAAAGAAAGGGCAGGCAGAAAGAAAGTCATAAAGAAAATGAGAATAGCAAGAAAGCAAAATGGCACAGGTTAGCAGCTTGGCACCCCATCCATCTACAGATCGCCAAAAGCTTGTTAAAGAAAAAACAAAATGGCTTTTCAGTTTTTCTCAAATGATTTCAATGAGGTATCTTGTCAAATACAGAGAGGAATAGAATTCCATAAAGCCGGGGCTAAGAAGAAAAAAGAAGAATGAAATGTAGATCCATGTTAGGCGGAACTATTTAGGGGTAACACAAGCTGATTGTGGTTCTGAGAGCACAGGGTTCTGGATGGCATGTAAGAAATGAAAGAATCAGGTAAATTATGAAAAAGGCCAGAATAAAAGGCTTTATGAGCTAATAATAAAACTTTAAATTTAATTCCATATGTTACTGGGAGCCAATGATGAGATCTTAAAAGAGAGGTGACATGATCGGATACTTTAGAATGAGTAAGTAGCTTCATGGCAACATTTTGAATTCTTTGATAACGTTTGATAGAGTAGAGAGGGAGACCATTACAGAGGGAATTGCTATAGTCCAGCTTACTAGTTACCAGAGAAAGAATTAGTGTAGTGAGGGCCAATTTATCCAGATAAGAACAGAAAGCTATAATAGTGTGGATAGCAAAAAAGCAAGATTTCACTGTTTCTACTATTGAGAATCAGAAAGATCCTAAAATTTTTAATGTAGAGAGCACTGGTAGGCTGATGCATTTCAGAGTAGGGACAATTGCTATTGGGTTGGAGCAGACAGAGACCCACATAATTTTACATTTGAATGGATTTAATTTTAATAGGCATTCCTAACAGGGGCTCTGCATTTCAAGCCAAGGTAAGAGTGTGTGGCTTTCAAATTACTGACTTAAATTACTAGCTCTCTGCCTGAGAGCTCTTAAAGGGTTTTGGTACATTTTTAAAACAAAGTTATATTCTTTTTTGGTGCTTTAGTTCAAAAGGGGAAATATTGTCTTTAGTAGTGTAGGTTTAAAACACTGCTTTTAGTATCTTTCTCAGCTCTTTGAAGCTACTGACAGCTCATCAGGAGTTAGTGGGCCTGATTAGCCTGTGAAAGAACTGAGAACAGCTAATGGATACATACGAGTCTTCAGAGCCTTGCATTGCTGAGGCATTCCTTACAGGGGCTCTGCATTTCCAGCCAAGGTAAGAGTGTGTGGCTTTTAAATTACTAGCTTTTAAATTAATAACTCTCTGCCTGAGAGCTCTTAAAGTGTTTTGGTACATATTTAAAACAAAGTTATATTCATTTTTGGTGCTTTAGTTCAAAAGGGGAAATATTGTCTTTAGTGGTGTAGGTTTTAGTATCTTTCTACTTTTAGTATCTTTCCCAGCACTTTGAAGCTACTGACACCTCATCAGGTGTTAGTTCCCTCCCTACCCCCCAACTCCCACCCACCCCATGTGAGCTGTCTTGCTTTATAGGGCACCTCCCCCAATTAGCTACACACCGGGACTTGGAATCAGCACATTTAGAACACACTTAAAAAGAGATTAACAGCTTTTTCTCTGAAAGGACAGCTGGGGAACCGGCTGGTACTTTGGTAGGTCTCTCTTTCTTTTGCTTCAACAGGCACCTAAGCTTCACCAACTGAACAGTGGCTGGGAAAAATTGTATTGCCAAAGCTGTTGCCCCTGTTACAGCTTCTGCCTCTGTACAGACAGAGATCCCAATGCGAGTTGAAGGACCGGTTCCATATGCAGGATGCCTGCATACTGAAGCTCTCAGGAAACAAGTGGAGGAGCTCAGAGAAGAGGTGGCGAGGCTGAGGAGCATTCAAGACAGTGAGAAGTACATTGAAGAGATGCTTCTTTAACATCCAAACTCTCCAGCAGAGGAGAAGATGGGAGCCTACAGAATGATAAAGGTTGGACACGGGTCACCAGGGCCTGCAGAATTACCAATCCAATTCTTTTCAGCCCTTGAATTGAAGAACCATTATGCAGCCCTGGAAGTGGAGGGGGGGTGAAAGCATCCCTGGAAAAAGAAGAACTAGAGCTCAAAGTTGCAGAATCAGTGACCACAAGGAAGCGAAGGGTAGTGGTAGTTGGTGACTCTCTTCTGAGGGGTACTGAGGCATCCATATGCCAACCAGTCTTGATGTCCAGAGATGTATGCTGTCTGCCAGGTGCCAAAATCTGAGATGTTATGGAGAGTTTTCCGAGACTCATCAAGCCCACAGACTATTACCTGATGTTGCTCATCCATGTTGGCACAAATGATACTGCCAGGTATCCCTTTGAGCATATCAAAAGTGACATCATGGCTCTGGGACAGAGGGTGAAGCAGATAAGGGCCAGGTGGTGTTCTCTTCAATTTTCCCCATTGAGGGTAAAGGCCTAGGCAGAGAAGCTTGCATCCTGGAGATGAATGCATGGCTGCGTGGATGGTGTCATCGAGAGTGTTTTGGTTTCCTGGACCATGGGATGCTGTTCCAAGGGTTGCAGAGCAGAGATGGCATCCATCTGTCCAAGAAGGGTCAACATGTCTTCAATAACAGACTGTCTAACCTACTGAAGAGGGCTTCAAACTAGATTCATTGGGGATGGGTGAAGAAAGCCCGCAGGGAATTGAAATATTAAATACTTTTATAGAAATAGGTAAAAGGGGCAACATCTGGAAGGCAGTATCTATAAATGCTCATAGCATGGGAAATAAGTTCTCAGATGTTGAGGCTTTAATGGGAGAAGCTGACTTGGATTTAGTGGCAGCAACAGAGACATGCTTCACGGACAACCATGACTGGGATGTAACTATACTAGGCTATACTTTATTGAGAAAAGACAGGGTAGGCAGAAGAGGGGGGAGAGGAGTGGCACTATATGTAAAAAATAATATTAAAGCTATGGAAATACAGGGCTTAAAAGGGAGAGAGGAGGCACTGTGGGTTAAACTAGAAAGAGGGAAAGAGAAATCTATTTGCATTGGTGTGATATACAGATCTACCTCACAGGCTGAAGAGATGGACGGAGAGTTAATTGAAGACATACAAAGAAATTGCCAGGAAAGGGGAAGTGCTACTGATAGGTGATTTCAATATGCCAGAAGTTGATTGGCACATCCCTGCTGCAGTATCATCTAGAAGTAAGGAGAATCTGGATTCTCTACAGGGAGAACTATTCAGGCAACTGGTAACAGAACCCACACGTGAAGGGGCCACATTAGACTTGGTGCTTACCAATGGTGAAAGTGTTTCTGATGTTATAGTGGGAGATTATTTCACATCCAGTGATTACCAGATGATATGGTTCAGTATTAGGACTAGGGCTGATAAAATCCATTCAACTTTGCCAAGATGGGCCAATACCTCAGGGAGTCATTAGTGGGATGGGAAAAACTGGGGGATGTAGAAAAACAGTGGGCAAAACTGAGAGGGGATATTTTAAGGGCAACCAATCTTTTATTAAAATGACAAATAGCGGTAAAAGGAAAAGGAAACTGCTATGGTTTTCAAAAGGAGTAGCTGAAAAGGTGAAAAAAAAGAGGGAGGCCTTCATGAAATACAAGAGATCACAGAGAGAGGAAGATAGGCATCTATATTTGGAAAAACTTAGAGAAGCTAGCAAAGTAGTCAGGAAAGCAAAGATTCAGAAAGATGAGGAAATAGCCATACAATAAAATGGGGGGATAAGACATTTTTCAGATATGTTAGTGAGAAGAGGAAGGGCAAAAGTGGTATTGTCAGACTCAAGGGTAAAGGGAAGGAATATGTAGAAGCTGATGAGGATAAAGTGGAATTGCTTAACAAATATTTCTGTTCTGTGTTCACAGATGAAGAACCAGGAGCAGGACCTCAGAAAACACCCACAAACAGGAACAGAAGCGAGGGGCATCTTGAGCAATTTTCAGAAGACTGTGTTCGTGAGAAGCTAGCTAAACTTAAAGTAGACAAAGCGATAGGACCAGATGGGATAAACCCAAGAATACTGAAGGAACTTGGGGGACGTTCTAGCAGCTCCACTGACTGATCTCTTCAATGCCTTGTTGGAGTCTGGTGCCAGAGGAATGGAGAGAGGCACATGTGGTCCCTTTACACAAAAGCGGAAGTAAGGATGTGGTTGAAAACTACAGGCCGGTTAGTTTAACCTCTGTGGTGAGTAAATTATTGGAAGCACTGCTGAAAGAGGAAATAGTGAGGTTTTTGGAGTCCAACAGATTACTGGATTCGAGGCAGCATGGATTCACCAGAGGCATGTCTTGTCAGACAAATCTGATTTATTTCTTTGACTGGATGACCAGGGAGTTGGACCGAGGGAGAGCCCTAGATGTGGTGTATTTAGATTTTCATAAAGCCTTTGATACCGTTCCTCACAGGTGACTTATAAACAAATTGAGACCCCTAGGGATGGATCCTAAAGTTACTGCTTGGGTTAGAAATTGGTTGAGTGAGAGGCAACAAAGGATACCGGTAAACAGAACTCAATCTAAGGAGAAGGAGGTTACCAGTGGTGTGCTCCAGGGAGGTTACCAGTGGTGTGTCCTTGGTCTAATTCTTTTTAACATCTTTGTTAGTGCTATTGCGGAAGGGCTGTTGGGTAAGGGTTTCTTCTTTGCGGATGATACCAAAATCTGCAATAGAGGAGACACCCAAGAAGGTGTAGATAATATGAGGAGGGATCTAGCTAAGCTTGAAGAATGGTCTAAAATTTGGCAGCTGAGATTTAATGTTAAAAAATGCAAGGTCATTCTTTTGGGCTGCAGCAATCCAAGGGAGCGATATAGTATAGGGGGTGAAGTACTTCTGTCCACAAAGAGAAGAACGGGACCTAGGCATGATTGTGTCTGATGCTAAGTAGGTAGAAAAGGTGACGGTGAAAGCTAGAAGGATGCTTGGGTGCATAGGGAGAGTAATGGCCTGCAGAAGAAAGGAGGTGTTAGTGCCTCTGTATAGGTCTTTGGTGCGACTTCATTTGTGTGCAATTCTGGAGACTGCACCTTCAAAAGGATATAAACATGTTAGAGTCGATACAGAGGGTGGCTACTAAAATGGTTAGTGATCTTCATTATAAAGCATATGAGGACTGACTTAAGGATCTTGATATGTATACTTTAGAGGAAAGGCAGGATAGAGGTGATATGAATGAGATATTTAAATACCTCCATGGCATAAATGCACAGGAGGAGAGCCTCTTTCGATTGAAAGCAAGCTCTGATATGAGGGGACATTGAATGAGGGTGAAAGGGGATAGACTCAGGAGTAATATGAAGAAATATTTCTTTACGGAAAGAGAATTAGATGCGTGGAATGGTCTCCCAGTGGAGGTGGTAGAGATGATGACAATATCTGAATTCGAAAAAGAATGGAACAAACACAGAGGATCTCTAAAGGGAAAAAGGGGACTGTTGTAGTGGTTGATATGGAAGGGCAGACTAGATAGGCCATGTGGTCTTTTTCTGCTGTCATGTTTCTATGGATTTCAACCAGTGAGTGATGGCAGAGAGGCAATGATTTAAAGGCTGTAAATCTAGGGATTGAGTGTCAGGCTTACTGGCCTGTAGTAGGTGTTCTCCATGGACAGCAAGACTAGTCTACATTACCCCCTTCTCCCCTTGGAGTTGGCTGACAAAGCTTTTTAAAGACTGAGCTACTCAAGCATGGGGGCAGCAGGAGGGAACAGGGGCACATGTGCTGAGAAAGCTCTAAAAGTTTCTGGAATAGTAGCTGAGAGAGTTCCCACTCTATGGATGAAGCCACTCAGATGTGAGGACTTGTCCTGCTGACCATGGAGAAAACCTGCTACAGGTGAATAACTTCATTTTACATCAAAGTGATCTAGCACAGGAAAAAGAGCTGAAAATATTTTTTGACAAAGCTATTCATAGAATGGCAGTATGTTACGTACGTACCTCTCAAACACCTTCCTCACATCAGGAGTGGGCCACAGTGTCCTCCTACTCTTTTGAAAACAAAGACTTAGATAATCCATATAAACATGAGTGTCCTAGACCCTAGAGAGGCATTGCCAGGGTGAGAAAATATTAATGGCATAGAGACAGAGTTGGCAAAATTTTGACATTGTAAGAAGGGCAACAACATTTTATCATAGGTAAGTAAATAAATACCAGAGAAAAGAAACCATGTAGTTATCAAAAAGAATAGTTGAAATTATCAGAGCAAAATATTTAGCATTCAGAAGGTGCTACAAGGTTTCACAAAATGAAGAAGACCCAGGAAAATATCTGAGAAGGCTGAAGGAAACAGAGAAGGTATGAAGAGAACATAAGCAGTAAGGATATGCACAAACAAAAAGATTTTTTTAACGTTACCCCAATTTTCAGTTGTTTTTAGGCATGTTTCTCTCAAGCAATAGCACCCTTGGGGGATGGTTTATCCATCTGTCTATATGCATTCATTTGTACATGCACAAGCAGAAAAATACTAGAGCTTCATTTACAACTTTGAAGCTCACCTGATAGCCATGAGCGATGAGGAGGTCAGACCTCACCATCTGAATGAAGAAGAGAGTCAGCAGGAGTGACGGACCGGTTGTGGGAGGTGGGGAGGTCAGATCCCTCTCCTCAATGAAGAGGAGAGCAG
The DNA here is from genome assembly GCA_033557465.1 of Ichthyophis bannanicus. NCBI lineage: Eukaryota > Metazoa > Chordata > Amphibia > Gymnophiona > Ichthyophiidae > Ichthyophis > Ichthyophis bannanicus. The sequence continues at coordinate 651,297,609 of CM066032.1, forward strand.
AATCGTGGCAATGAGGGACCAGCCACAGACAGGAGAAAGGTTAGGCTGGCTACCTGAAGAGGAGAGCCAGCAGGAGCAATGGACCACTTTTGGGCACCAGGGAAATCAGGCCTTGCTGCCTGAATGAAAAGGAAGGTAGAATTGTGGCAATGAGGGACAGCTGCTGGCCATAGAAAGGTCAGATTAGCTGCCTGAATGAAGAGGAGAGCCGGCAGAAGTGACAGACCAGCCGCAGGTGGCAGGAATGTTAGGCCCCGCCTCCTTCATTGTAGTCCCTTCCATCTCTCATAATCTCACCTATTGCTCTCCACTGTAACTTTCCCTGCAGCCTTCAAGCATGCTGTGGTCACTGCTTTCCTCAAGAAAACCCTCACTAGACCCTATCTGTCCTCTTCACTATCGACCCATCTCCCTCCTCCCTTTCATTTCTAAACTAATTGAACGTGCGGTTCACCGCCGTTGCCTCGACTTTCTCTTTTCTCAAGCTGTTCTGGATCCTCTGCAATCTGGCTTTCGTCCTTTACATTCTACCAAAACAGCTCTTACCAAAGTCTCCAGTGTCCTGTTCCTGGAAAAATCCAAGGGCCTTTACTCAATCCTCATCCTTCTTGACCTTTCTGCTGCTTTTGACACTGTTGACCACAACCTTCTCCTTGATACCTTGTCCTCGCTTGGTTTTAAGGGCTCTGTACTATCCTGGTTCTCTTCTTATGTCTCCCATCGCTCTTTCAGTGTTTGTTCTGGTGGATCCTCCTCTACTGCTTTCCCGCTCTTAGTTGATGTACCCCAAGGATCTGACTTGGGTCCACTCCTTTTCTCTCTCTATACCCAGTTCCTTGGTTCTCATCACTCATCTCTTTCCATGGCTTTCAGTACCATCTTTACGCTGATGACTCCCAGATCTACCTCTCTGCACCTGAAATCTCTCTGGCAATCCAGGCCATCCCGGATCTCTGCTTGCCTTTCTGACATTGCTGCTTGAATGGCTCACCGCCACTTGAAATTGAACATGGTCAACACTGAGCTGCTTATTTTTCCCCCTAAACCCTCCTCTCCCCTTCATAAGAACATAAGAACATAAGACATGCCATACTGGGTCAGACCGAGGTCCATCAAGCCCAGTATCCTGTTTCCAACAGTGGCCAATCTAGGTCCTACGTACCAAGCAATATCCCCAAAAGACACAGGTTCCACAGTGCTTGTACTGGGTCAAGCATTGATATCCTGGGTCCCTTTTTAATAGTGGTTTATGGACCTTTCCTCCAGGAACTTGTCCAAACCTTTTTTAAACCCAGCTATACTAACAGCCCTTACTACATCCTCCGGTAACAGATTCCAGAGTTTGATTACAGTCTCAGTCTCTGTGGATAACTCTCTACTCCTCCCTGTCTCCTCAGCTCACAAACCTGGGGTCACCTTTGACTGCTCTCTCTCTCCACACACATCCAACTGATAGCTAAAACCTGCCATTTCTTTCTCAACAACATCAGCAAAATTCACCCATTCATTTCTGAACACACTACTAAGACTCCACTCCTTAGTCACCTCCCGTCTAGACTATTGTAACCTACTTCTTTCTGGTCTCCCTCGGAATCATCTCTTTCCCCTTCAATCTGTTCAACACTGCTGCGCGGCTAATCTTCCACCAGCCTCGTCATGCTCATGTTACCTCTTTTCTTAAGTTACTTCATTGTTCCCTATCCATTTCTGCATCCAGTTCAAACTTCTTTTGCTGATTTATAGGTGCATTCACTCTGCAACTCCTCAATACCTTTCCTCTCTTATCTCTCCCTACACACCTCCTCGCAAACTCCACTCTTCTGGCAAATCACTTCTATCTGTGCCCTTCTCTTCTATTGCTAACTCCAGACTTTGCTCCTTTCATCTTGCTGCTCCTTTTGCCTGGAACAACCTACAGTACCTGAGTCTATACGTCAGGTGTCTTCTGTGACCCTTTTCAAATTTAGGCAAAAAATTCACCTCTTCATTGCCACTTTCGGATCTTGACTCACCTGATCTCCTTTGTGTTTCCTTACCATTCCCCCTAGATGTATCCCATGTCTACAGCTACTGTGTTGTCTGTATTGACTAGAGCTCTGATGAGCAGGGACCGTCTTTTACATGTGTTTGTGCAGTGCTGCTTACGTCTTCTGGCGAAATGCAAATGTTCAGTTGTAATATTAGGGAAAGCGGCAGCAAAGAATCAACATGCTGGCATGAACCCAATCCCACCTGCATAGCAAAAGAAGTGGCACTGCAACCAGCAAAAGAAGTTAAAAAAAAACAAAAAAAGCATGGGAGACAAGGTGGTGAAAAGAAGTCATAAGGAAGGAAGAAAAGCATATGGGGGAGAAGGGGACTTTGGAGAGGGGAAAGGCATGGAGAGGGATGGAAGTAGGTGCAGGGTAGGGAGAGCACAAGAGGGTGGGAGAGAGAGGGAGGGATTGATTGCAGGTGGACAGGGGAAATGCAAAGTGGAGGGAAGCTTTATGTTCATTGCTAAAAACACGACAATCCTCATCCCCATCCCTGACATACACAGTGATGCACAGTGCCCCCACACGCACACGCACACATGCCTAGCCCCTACATGTGCATATGCAGAGATCTCAAAAAATACATACATTACCCCACCCACACGTCCTCCCAGATGCTAAACTCTCCATGGAGATAAATATACACACAATGCCACTGATACACAAATATACATACATACCATCAATTATTCCCACACCTCATAATCACTATTCCTGTTTGCCCACAGTAAAAGTATGCACGATTCACTTAACATTCAGCTGCCTAAAATATGCAAACAAATGCCCTTTCATTTCCATAAACCATTAACCTTCCACGATTTATGCTTTTTATAAAATTACCTCCTAAGTGTGCACTTTTCGGCTTGTTTTTTTATTTCAGATGTTTATTTCAATAAAACAATTTCTAACATGCATTAGAACTAATGAACGCAAGTCAGTTGTAGACATGTTAATTCTTTGGTTAATGTGCATTAATTTTTTTTAAGCTGTGCTAACAAACTGAACGAGTGCTAATGAATGTGCACCAACAAAGTTAAAATAGATAAGGCAGTAAATTAAGATGCAAAGTAGTGTCCTCTTATCTCTGGTTCTTTTGAATCATTCCTATTTATAGAGGAGGATTGAATAAAATTGTTAGTACAACTAGAATCACCTCTCCCTGCTGCTGCTGCTTTCATGTCCAAAGATGCTCCATCACCTTGTCCACCTTTAGAGAAAAGGCTGTAATTCCACGCAACATAGACCTACTTCATTGGGGGGGGGGGGGGGGATGAACGTAATTACTACTAAAGGAAAATGACAGTGGAGTGTCGCATACTTACCTGCCATTTAAGATCTCACTTACTGCCAGGGCATGGTCTCTTTAAGAATGCACATTTCATTATTCACAGATGAGGTCTCAACAGCTTGTAAGACTTCATGGCATTTGGAAATTCCCATATAAAAACGCAAATTAAAGAGCTCTACCTAAATAAATGGGAATTGTCTCCAGCTACCCCTTGGATCAAGCAAATCATACGTTGACACGCAATTCACAAGCTCAACACATTTCCCTTGCACACATTTGCTCATTTCAAAAAGTCACAACCCTAACACCTGTTTTCTCTCCCTCAGTCCAGAGGCTTTTCTCAGTGAGGATTCTTTTAAGCATTTCCACATGTTCTCAAGCACATAACAATTAGTTTCAATAACAAAACTTACCTCAGTTCAGAGACTTCTTAATATTTGGCTTATGCTCGCAGCCTCTCAACTCAGCCAAGCATACTTACATTTTTCACTAGAAACATTTCTTATATTCAGGACTACACCCTGTAGTTTCTTCTCTGCAGCAGGGCCTCATCAGAACCATGTTCTTCCCTGATATCCTGAGTTCATGTTTCTTTTTTCTTAAAGAATTCAGGCTGGCTTTCAAGGATTTATTGTTGCTTATTTGTGTTTTGCTCATGTGTGGGATGACACAAGAAGATCTTGCCAGCCTGTTTGTGAGCCCTACTTTTCTGGCCTAAAGTGGAATCCAAGGTTCCTTTCTATTGGTAGGATTTTCTATTTTTGATTCTCTGTGTCTCAACATGGAGGTAATACGATTGCACTCAAAAGGGGAGCCCATTTAAACCAATTCAATTGATTTGAGAATTAGGTTGACTGACTAAGAGCATAATTACGCTGTTTGCCAATAGGGAACTGCTTCTGCCCCCTCCAATGTAGACTTCTGTTTTTTGCTTCCATTTTTCCCAGCTGTACATGTAAGCAAATACACCTGTGCCCTTCATGCTCTTATGTTTATTTTAAAAAAGATTTGATGTTTGGCAGAGCCTTTTCTAAAATATCGCCAGAATTGTGTATGTCCCACCTCAAAGTCTTAATTCTTATCTCCACATGCTATCTGAAATTCTAAACGTTGGCTGCTTATTTGCAAATAATTACTCTAAAAACCAAACTCTTCAAACCAAAAATATTTATATGAAATGAAATTCAGAAAAAGAAAGGCATGTGAAAGGAAGGGGGGGGGGGAGGATTTTGAGGGATCCTGACTCCTTGGTGGTTCTGGAGGATAGGGACACCTGGACCACCAGTTGACTTCTTACAATGCAGCCCCTTTAAAATGGCAGCCTGAAGCATCAGTCCAATTAGTGACCCGGCATTCCCATCAGGGAAAAAGAACGCCATCTTTGAGCTGGCATTATTTTTTGAAGAATAATGTGGCTTGCAGTAAATACCATAAGCTGCATCACTCTTTTTGAATACTAACATGGCACAAAATTATGTGTTACAGTAAAATAATGCACATATTTACCCTTTAACATGTTATTCCCTTAAGCAGTTTCAGTAACTACTCTCCTAAACTCAATAGAAAAGGATACCCAGTTTTAATCTATTATTTAATGTGCTGCCTTACTCTTTATTGCTTCACGCTCAATTGTATTTCTCATGCTAGCCTGTAATATATCTTCTTTGTCATCAAACCACTTTCCGTGACGATCCTACTGTCATGATTCTGAATGGTGGTATGAAGTCAACACACTGTGCATGAATTGCGATTCTAGCTGCACTCTGCTCCTGAACATGCCTGCACTTGGGTCCCAATTAAAGCATGCGCCTTCTTGGCACCGTGCATATTTTTATGTTTAACACCAAGGTAATTATATAAAATCTTTTTTATGTGCAGAAAAAAGGTCATTACATATAAAAAATCCTTTATAAATATACCCCCTGTATAAGCACCTCTCTTAAATTCTGGCAGCAGTCAAGTAGAAAAGGAAGCAGTGGCTTGCCGCAAGCCAAGTTAAAATGGAGGTTGCGCCAAGTCTAAAATGGTGTATGAGAGGTTATCTTGGTCCTTATTCAGGGCCAGTTTATTTTCCACAAGAGCTGAGCTGCTCCGGAATGAAGTCACCGTTGGAGGAGTATAAGGGAGGGCCCATCTCTTACTGCAGTTTAACAAAAGATTACAAAATGTAATTGTTTGTGACAAAAGCTTAACAAACTTTGAACTAAAGGAAAATGTTTTTAAAAAAATCCCTGGCAGATGAAAAGCTGAGAATTTCCAGGTCTTCAAGGATTGGGAGCTAAACCAGATTTCATGAGAAGTGATATTTTGTGATCTGTTCTTGCATGTAGCAGTGGTGTTCAGGATTGGTATAACCCAGCTGAATGAAATCAGTCTATTCTTTTGGATAAAGTGCAGATTGGCCTCAGTGTGTCCTGCTTTTAAGACCTATTTCCCTCCATGGAGGATAGTACAAGCTGAATAAATTTCTTTCAAAAGTTACAGGCTAACATTTTGCATGTTAGGACTAAGGACATGTGCAAAACAACAGTAAACATATAATTACTTACATGTAGCTAATTAAAAATAGAATGCTTTCGAAGCCATACCCTTCCACGGCTATTGCATTTATTTTCCACACAATAAATTACACAGTGGGAGCGGCCTGAATGTTCTAATTAGATTGGCAGAAACTTGCCTGGAAGTGCCCAGGGGCTGCTTCTCCCGGCTGATGGACAGTTCGTGAGGCCCCTGTGGCAACAGTTGTTAGAAGGAAGATGGTTTTGCCAAATATCTTCAGGTGCCGGGCTGTCGTAGAAACACTGAACTGCTTAAAACACTCGGGTCAAGCTCTGAGCTTGCTTGCGCACCACTGGTTTATCATGTTGCTAATTTGGCAGTTCCCCACACTACCACAGTCCGTGTGCTGTCTCTAGGAACCCAGGAGATCAGTCAGCATGTCAGGTGCTGCTGTTCATGTGGGAGGAAACGGAAAGTCAGCCTAAGGAAAAAATGAGAAGATGGCTGTAACTGAAAAATGTATTATGAGATCATAGACATATCAATAGGTTATTACCATGTCATAGTGAGCGCAAAATAAGTTCATTGGGGCAGCTAGAAATATAAGTGCATGCAAATTACTTTACACGCATATACCTATGAATTAATGCTTGTGTAATTAATTGCACGGATAAAAAACTTCTTGTGTGCATAGAATGCATACCTAAAAAAACAATAGATGAAGGGGGATTATTTTAGAAGCCCTATTCATCATTTCCGCATGTAAATACAACCACTTACACATGTAAATCACATCCACAGGGAAATGGCCATTTTAGAAAGGGTTCAGCGTACAAGTGGATGACAGCATCTCGTTGAAAATCTATGGGAGCATTTTGGGAGCATAGCCTGGGCAGAAGAAAAAGAAATGTTTATCCCCCATTTCATTTAGGTGTTGCACGTGCAAGTTTAAAATGGACACATCTAGCGTTATACTTGCCTCCCTGACATGAATAGTCACGTAAAAACTGTTCATTTTGGCCAGTTTATATAGGAGGATCAAGGGGAATCTCCTCCTTAATCCTTCATTGATTGTTGCGCCCTGAAAATTGAAATGGTGTAAAATTCAAGGCTTCTGGTAAGTGATTGAGAGTGTCCTCACGTCCATGTTTGCAAAAATGAGCAAGCTATATGTGCAAGGGTCAGCATTTACATGTTGCAGTTTTTCATATCTGTATGTTTCTGAGTTGGCTTCTCCCACTCTACATGGATAGCACTTCCTTCTGTCCGAGACTGTTTTTAACAGTGACGTCCATCTTCAGAGACAAGAGATATGTCCGTTTTAGATCGCACTTGCACACCGTCTTCTAAAATTGGCATTGATTTTCAAACATTTTCATTTCTTTCTCACTAGAAACACCTAAGCAGCCTTTCTAAAATGTGTCTGCATGTGAACATGAAAAATGCATAAAAATTGGGAAAATTTTGTTTTAAATTAAGTTTTTTGGTCATGCACACCTCTAGTAAATGTAATCTTATTACAAAGTGACAGGGCTCTCAGTTAGGCCATATATGCCAGGGTTTTAGACACAGTATAGCATTGCACTTGTAGCTCCATACAAATCATTAGTAGTAATATAGGCTTAGCTTTGGATTGAATAAGAACATAAGAAAATAAGATAGGCCATACAGGGTCAGACCACGTGTCCATCCTGTTTCCAACAGTGGCTAATCAGATCACAAGTACCTGTCAGGTTCCCAAAAGGTACACAGATTCCATTCTGCTTGTCCAATGGATAAACAGTGGATTTCCTTGGTCCTCTTTAATAATGGTTTATGGACTTTTCCTCCAGAAGCTTGTCCAAACTTCTTTTAGATCTAGCTACATCAACAGCTTTTATTACATCCTCTGGCAAGGAATTCCAGAGTTTGATACGTGTTGAGTGAAAAAATATTTTCTCAAATTAGTCTTAAATGTGCTACTTTGTAGCTTTATTGTAGGTACCCTAGTCTTTCTACTTTTTGAAAGGGTAAACAACTCATTCCACTCCATTATTTTATAGGCTTCTGTCATATCTCCCCTCAGCCATCTCTTTTCCAGGTTGAACAGCCCTAACTCTTTAAGCCTTTCTTCGTAGTGATATTCTTCCATCCCCATTACCATTTTTGTCGCTCTTCTCTGTAACTTTTCTAATTCTGCTATATCTTTCTTAAGATATGGTGACCAGAACTGTAACTAAAACAAATCACCAACAAAGTTACAAAAAATTGAAAACTCAAATAATACACAATGTAACCCTCAGCCTTGAAAGGCTTATTTGCCTCACCACCTATTATCTAAATCAACCCGGACTCTTAACAAGGTGTCAAAATTATTAGAAGTATACGTTCTCTATGCATACATGTCTGTATAAAGATCATTTTATTAAATCCTATTACATATCCATAATACTTATATTATTACCCATATTAACCAACAAGAACAAAATGTCCATTAAAACATCTCACACAATCTCTCATAACCTCAATTCATCTCCAACCCTATCTATACTCATACCTATATTCATACCAGCCATACATACATAAAACCCATTCATATAACAATCAGAACCCCACCATCAAAATTTCATTGATTCGTATTAAACATCTTTTATAAGAAGCTCAATAACGGTACAATGCTACACTATTGCAATCAGACTCAAATGTCTGCAAGAATGTTTACACAACTCTTAATTCAGGAGAAACATCTGATGACTACTCTTCCCCCCCCCCCCCTATACAAAAATGAGGGAGCCAAACAAGTTGGATAAAATGAAACCTCTCCGATCTCTATTCAAAGAGAATCCCCAGAGAGAAACCCCCCCCCCCCTCTTATACAGAGCTTAAAAGTCCAGACTCCCAACAGGGTAGCGTCTCAAAACTTGGCAAAAACACCCTCTTTACTCAAAAAGGATAGCTTCAATGTCCAACTGTTGCAGGTTCGAATACCATTCCACATTAAACAAATGCATCCTACTGCTTCAAATTCTCTTTCCATGCTATGTTCCACTACCGTTTCACTCCACTCTTTCACAATAAACCGGTACAAACTACTGCTTCACGTTCAGCGTCAAATTCAAATTCCGTACTGCATGCCACCAAGTTCTGTTTCCATACTGTATTCCATTGCCATTTACTCCAGTCTTCCACAATAGATCGTTATGTACTGCTGCAAATGCAAATTCCGTGCCGTATTCCACTATCATTTCACTCAACTCCAACCATAGCTTTGCCTCTCCATCTTCATCAGGGAAGCTGTTACAAAAGACAAATATGCCTTCACTATCCTCAAGCACACAAAAGTTAAAAACACCCCATATATGCAACTATTCACTGACCTTACACATTCTTCTTACATGGCTCCTAGTCGAAGCTCAATCTTCACAAAAAGATGCCAACGCCTGCATACTCCAAACCAACCTTTTAAACTCACCGCACTAATCAGTAGAACCAATGCCACTCCAACTGTGTGTTTAACCCCTGCAGTGCCTCAGTATACCATCTAAAAATATACTCTTGTTTCCGGTGACATAATCTCCATTGTATATCACCACCATCCTCCCCACTGACCTTCTCCAATACAAAACATCTCAAGTCTGGTACACCATGACCTATCACTTGCCCATCCATGATCCATAACCAGAATTGCATACAATTTTCACCATTGTCGCACCATGGAGCAATACAGAAGCATTATAATATCCTTGGTTTTATTTTCCATTTCTTTCTTTATGATTCCTAGAATTCTATGTGTTTTCCTGTCCGCTTCTGCACATTGGACAGAGGGTTTCAATGTATTATCCATTATGATGCCTAAATCCTTTTCCTGGATGTTGGCTCTTAATGTGGAACATTGTATCATGTAACTAGTTTGGGCTGTTCTTCACTAAGGGGCATGTTTACTAAACTGCGGTAACATAGCAGCTGCTACGTTAAGGTGCGTTATGTAACGTTAACACGCCTTAACATTACATAACGCGCCTTAACGTTCCCGGCCGCGGTAAGTACCGTAGAGGGCGGAGAGAAGGGGTCAATGGGTGGGGAGTGGGCAGGGAGAGGCCCCTTCCACACTAACGTGGGGAAATGAAGGGCTGAATCCTAACACAACTGAAAACCTGGCATTAGCACACATTTGCAAGAGAGAGAAACCATTTCAGTGTCAGCAATGTACAGCATAGGCAGGGAGCCCAAGAAAGGTGATAGTAGTACTCCATTTGCAGCAACAGCATAGTGCCCAGGAATGAAAGGCCACTATGGTGATGGTGCAAATGGGGCATGGGGGCTGCAGGCGGGACATACAGTGGGGGCTACTGGGGCATAGGGTGGACTAGGCAGTTGCCGAGGTGGCACATAGGAACACAGAAAATGGAAACCAGCAAGACAGCAACTGACCATGGTCAGACATGCTCATGAGTCTGTGTCCCACAGTGTCCCATCCAGGAGACATTACCCAGCAGGTATCCCAAGGGGTGCATAATATTGACAGGCGGTGCTGGGGGGAAGCATGGACATCTATGTAGGCACCCCTACCCCAGAACCCACACCTTAGGCATCTGCCTACCTGCCCCCTGTATGGCCTGGGATGGCGCACCACCGGCACTGACAGCATATGGTCATGGCAGAGGGGGTGGGTGATTGTGCTGGAGGGAGCAGTGGCACCCACCTGCAGTGGACCTAGGCCATGCCCTGTACCAGTATGTGGTGTGTAGTGCAACAGAAGAAGTCTGGCCGAGGAACGTAAGGGTAGCCCCAGGGACCACTATGCTGCTGTGGCAACAGTGTGGTGCAGTACACTTAGCCAGCATGTCCAAGAGCAGAGGGTCAGAGGTTCAGGTGCCATCTGTGGATCCTGCAGAGCATCTCCCCATAGTTTTAGCCCACAATGCAGCCACAACAACAACAGGGGCAAACCCCAACGCAGTGGTGCACAGGGGTCCGGACACCCACTCACAAGGGCTCCACTATCCACAGCTTCATGGAGTGTCAGGCTGTTGGCCACAGCACAGAGCTGCAGTTATCACCAGAGCACTACTACCACCCCCTGCACAAATTAGCAATGTCGGCACTGTGATCAGGACCAGTGCAGCGGGTAGGGTTGTCAACCACCTCCATCTCTGCACAATGCTGAGATAGGTGTGGGAGTGTGCGTATGTCTCTCCATTGTTTTGTGTCTGCCAACACCTCACTGAGCCCACATTGCTCACAGTGCTACCAGTGTTAGCCTGCAAATGTGCATAATGAGGAGCAAGGTTTTGTGGGTATGGCCCAGACAGGGCGGATTGGCCAGGATGCATTTGCACAGGGTAGAGGGCATGGCTGGGACACTGTAGTACTCGACCACCACCTGCATGGACAGGGTGGCCACAGCATGTCACGCGGGGGGGGGGGGGGCACTCTCACTCTGACCGAGCAGTGACCATGGCATATCTATGTTCCCACATAGTGCCATACATTATTTGTTTCTAGTGATACCTGTGTGTTCCTGGTTCTGGGGCCCAATCACAGGGATACCTGCTTGGTGTCTGTGCTGTGCATCCCACCTCTGGGTGCACAGGGTTCCCCTGTGAGCATGCACTGTGGGCTGGTTAGTGGGTTGTCTGCAGTTCGCCTGTGCATGGTGGGAACACCATGTAGGATGCTGCAGGTGCAGTCTGACTGTGCTGTCTGTTGATGAATGGCAGACCGTAGCGTGGGGCAGTTGGGCCTTCCCCTGTCTACCCCAAGCATCACTGCTGGTCTGCAAAGGTCAAAGGTATGGCACTGGCCCAGCAGCCCTGGAGGGCTCTCATCTGCCAGCAGGACTGTGGTTGCTGGTACTACAGCCATTCTGCAGGATGCAGGCACTTGTCCCACCACACCCTCATCTACAAACGGGGTGATTGAGGCCCCTTGGGATATATAGTGCATACCACTTAGACCCATAGTGGCAGTGCTACATAACCCTCATGCGAGTCTAGACACCCCACTGCCCTGATAACAGGTTCCCATGGCAGCCAGACCTTAACACCGGGTACGCACTAATCTGGGTAGTGTCCGGTCCCACAGGGCCACATGTGACTGCAGAACACAGCTGGAACAAATGTGGCTTTGGTTGCACTGCTGGGAACACCTGTCACACACTGATAGTGATGGGGATGTGCAGCAGGACCTATTTCTAGCACCACATGTACTGTGGACCTAGTGCTGGGCGCCCATCCTATCCCTCAGGGTGCACACGGAACCTGCACAATGGCATGTTCTGTAGCTACTCTATGCCAGTATCACGCACTATCAGTCCGTCTTACCATGCTGCAGTACCGGAGAGGTGCAGACCCATTTAGTGGTAAGCTGTAGGCCACTGTTCTGCATGTGCAAAGCATCATGGGTGCTGGTGGGGTTACCCTATCCCGGCACACAGAGCAAACGGTTTGTGCGGTGACCTGCAGTCCTCCTGTACCCAGCCATTGCTATGCAACAAGCCATAGAGGTATAACCTACTGGTTAGTACACTGACATTCTAGGCGGAGGTCATGGGTTCGATTCCTTATTGTTCCCTCCTGTCCAAGGCAGATATTTTGCTTGCCTGTGACAGTCATATCTTTGCAGATCCATGCTGCCAGCCCATAGTACCCTCACCACAGTTGCCAACAATCCTTATAAGGCATTATAAGGCTCCTAATTAGGCACAGTAAAAGGTACGTTACAAGGTACCTTATTAGACACAGTACAAGGCACGTTACACGACACCTTACTAGGCACAGTGCAAGGCATGTTATAAGGCACGTTACAAGGCACCTTATTAGGCACAGTACAAGGCACGTTATAAGGCATGTTACAAGGCACCTTATTAGGCACAGTACAAGGCACGTTAAGGCACCTGACACGGCTTGCCATAATGATGCCCCGCCCGCGCCTTTATATGGGCATCTTTACCTTTACCGCGGAACCTAACGCGAGTGACATTACCACAGTTTACTAAACATACCCCTAAGTGTATGACTTTGCACTTGTCCACATTAAATGTCATCTGCAATTTGGACACCCAGTCTCCCAATTTATTAAGCTCCTCTTGCAATTTTTACAATCCTTTTGTTTTTTAACAACTTTGAATAATTTTGTGGCATCTACATATTTGATCACCTAACTTGTTATTCCCATTTTCAGGTCATTTATAAATGTGTTAAAAAAACAATGGGCCCAGCACAAATCCCTGGGGTACTCCACTATTCACCTTTCTTCATTGGGAAAATTGGCCATTTAGCCCTAGTCTCTGTTTTCTATCTTTTAACCAGTTCCTAATCCCTAATAGTACACTGCCTCCTATCCCATGGCTTTTTAATTTCCCCCAAGAGTGAATTTAGAAATTAGTCTTTATTTCACGTTTTTGTTTCCATAGCAAGTTCCATCTCAAATTCTTGCTTTGCCTGCCTTATCAATGCTTTGCATTTAACTTGCCAGTGCTTGTGCTGTTTCCAGTCTTCGTCGTTTGGCTCTTTTTTCCATTTCCTGAAAGATGCTTTTTTTGGCAGCAACAGCCTCTCTGACCTCACCTTTAAACCATGCTGGCAGTTTTTGGACTTTCTTCCACTTTTCTTAATGCATGGAATACAGCTGGTCTGGGCTTCCAGGATAGTATTTTTAAACAACACCCAAGCTTGATGTAAGTCTTTAACCTTTGCAACTGCTCCTTTTAGTTTTTTCTTAACTATTTTCCTCATTTTATCATAATCTCCCTTTCGAAAGTTAAAAGGGAGATTATGATATGCTGTGGATTTCCTTACTATCCCTCTTCCACTAATTAAATCAAAGGCGATCATGCTATGATCACTGTTGCCAAGTGGCCCCAACACCCTTATCTCCTGTACCAGATCTGGTGTTCCACTAAGGACTAGGTCCAATATGGCTTCCCCTCTGGTCGGTTCATGAACCAGCTGCTCCAAGAAGCAGTCATTTATTTAATCTAGGAACTTTATCTCCCTAGCATGTCCTGCCGTGACACTGTCCCAGTCGATACCGGGGTAATTGAAATCATCCATTATTATTACTGTGCTGTGACTTTTGTTAGCTTCCTTGATTTCTTTGAGCATTTCTTTGAGCATTTCATCATCCATTTGTTCATTCTGACCAGGCGGTGGATAGTACACCCCCCCACTGCCATCACCTTCCCCTTCATACATGGAATTTCAACCAATAGAGGTTCTACAGCAAATTTTGTTTCCTGCAAAACTTTAATCCTTTCTGACTCAATGCCCTCTCTAACATAGAGAAAAACCCCTCCACCAATTTGATCAGTTCTCTCATTACGATATAGTTTGTACCCAAGTATCACAGTGTCCCACTGGTTATCCTCCTTCCACCATGTCTCTGAGATTCCAATCATATCTAACCTCTCATTTAGTGCTATATATTCTAACTCTCCCATCTTATTGTTTAGACTTCTAGCATATGCATACAAGCATTTTACAGACTGTATTTTATTAATATTAATCTGGCTATTGGTAGGCATGGGTAATTTGGCATCTTTACGCCCTGTCTGCACCATACTCAAGGGCATTTGGGCTACTTTGCTCTTTTTTGGAACCTCTCTGCTTTTGGTAGTATCCTTCAAGGATACCTTCTTCCGAACCCTGCGCTCTAGGGCAACTGTCGGCTTTCCCCTATTTTCTAGTTTAAAAGCTTCTCTATCTCATTTTTAAAGGTTAATGCCAGCAGTCTGGTTCCATTCTGGTTAAGGTGAAGCCCATCGCTTCAGAAGAGCCCCTCCTTTCCACAGAATGTTCCCCTAAAAACTTAAATTTAGCCTGCAGAACCTCCCTACCACATTTTCCTATGTCATTGGTACCGACATGTACCAAGACAGCAGACTCCTCCCCAGCACTATCTAAGACCTTATCTAGGTGGTGCGTGAGGTCCGCTACCTTCGCACCAGGCAGGCATGTTACCAGGCGATCCTCACGTCCACCAGCCACCCAGCTATCTACATGCCTAATGATTGAATCACCAACTATAACAGCTGTCCTAACCCTTCCCTCATGGGCACATGGCCCTGCAGAAACGTCCTCAGTGTGAGAGGGTTTTACATCACCTGGAGGACAGGTCCTAGTTACAGGATCACGTCCTGCTACACCAGGGTGATGCTCTCCTGTCACGTGACCTCTCTCCTCCATGACAGCAGAGATGCTGCCAGACTGGAGGTGGGACTTCAGAACTGTATCCCTTTAGGTCTCGTCCATGTACCTCTCTGGTTTTCTTATGTCTTCCAGGTCTGCTAATCTAGCCTCTAGAGAACGGACTTGTTCCCTGAGAGCAAAGAGCTGCTTGCACTTAGTGCATATGTAAGACCTCTCACCAACTGGGAGAAAATCATACATGTGACACTCAATGCAAGAGACTGGAAAGCCCCCATCTTGCTGCTGGACTGTTGTCTTCATCTTAGTTTAAAGCTTGTGTTTCGGTCTTTAAATTCTGTACTTACTAAGGGTTGGTGTGGATGCTTATACTAATAAAAGTGTATCTAATACCTTTAATATACCTTGTTCACCTGAAGCTTAATTAATCTCAGGTCCTCAGTGTATGACTGATTTGGATAAAGAGCTGCACCTGAGAGCAGCCCCTTTCCTCTAAGATGTGTAAGTACCTATAAAGTTACAATTACCCCAGGGGTGGGTGGGTGTCGGGGAGGGAGGGAAATAAGACCTATTAAAAGAGGGCTGTTATAAGGTACCCTGTCCTGTAACCTCAGCAGGGGGGGAGGGGGTTAGTCCCTCATGTAGACTAGAGCAGGAAAAAAAGTTTAAAACACAGCATATTCTGGGGACAGAGCAGGGAGAGATATTTAATTTACAGTTAACCTGGCTAGCACACAAAGGCCAGATAGTTGAAAGAGGCAGAGTAAGTTATACAGCTGAGAAAGCTTAAGTGCAAAACTAAAGGGAACAGGGAGATGATAGTGGATAGTGAAAGAATATCTCTGCTATGCAGATAATTTTTTTTGCCTACCCTCACCCCACCATCACATTTTTACATGGATAATATTGGGCCATTTAGAATTTATAGAGCCCTATACTATCCATATATTAACAAAAATACATGGATAAGTTAGTTCTACATTCATTAACTGCCGGTGGCTATATAACTTGCTTTGAATATTGGCCCAACAGTTTTACTTTATTCACAGTTCTGTCAAGTCCGCAGTGCAAATGTCATGCTCACACCAACATCTTGGTTTGATTTTGTATTTACTGATTTCCTTTCTTCTAAACTCATTAAGAAACTGCAGTGTTCCTATCCCCCTCCTTGCACTGAGGCTCAAACTATTACAAGTTCAGGCTTAAAAAACATTTTGGGCCTATCTGCCTATCTGCCTGGCTGGTTGTCTGTGTTTCGCCTTTCATTGTTTCCATATCCATTGCCTCTCCTTTCAGTTGAAGGTCCATTCTGTGTCCATTCTTTCAAGTATCTCAGTTTCTGATGTAGCAATCTCCTTGGCTTCTTCCTCTAGCTCTGCATTTTTTCCTGAGTAAACCATCTCCACCCCTTTATTGCTGCTGAGTTTATAGGGCTTTTGGGACTTCCAGACTCTGACATCTCAGGGTCCTGTTGGTCTGAAGACCTCCCCTGACGAATGGGAAATGTAGTCCTCCATTCCAAAGTTGCCAAGTTACCCAGTTCCAGGAGTGAGATTTTTTGCCACTTCTAGTTTTAAATTGGCATTGCCGTGCAGTATGGTATTTGTAGTCCCTGATTTTACCCCTTGAAATCGATGCTGCAGGGTCCCATACTGCATCATGATAAGCTTGTCAGAAATCCAGGACTGGCTTAAAATCTCACTCCTGGAACTGGGTAACTTGGCAACTCTGCCATTTTATCTCACGACACTGGGAGTTTTCTGGGTCATCATAAGCATAGTCCCTCTTTCTTAAGTAGGGAGTGTTGATTGTACTAACAAGGGCCATTGTTTTATCAGTCACTTAACCATTCTAAGGCTACCGGCACACTTAACACAACACTCTTCTGAAGTAAAGTTAATCCTATACATTGAACTGACTTTAAGCAATTGCTTCGGGATGTCAGCCAGTTAAAACTTATCTATTGCCGTTGTCTGGTGCTGCGGTTCTTAAATCCATCCTAGGGGACCTCCAACCAAGCGGGTTCTCCATTACATGCACATTTATCTCATGCATATTCATTGTTGCTAGGTGTGTCCCAAGGAGTGGGTTGCGTCATGGTTACCAGATGTCCCCGATTTTTGATGATTGTCTCTGATTTTTGAGCTGTGTCCCCGACTCCTACCTGTTTGGCAACCTCCTGTCACTCATTCCAGTAAGGGGGAAAGAGGTGGAGAAAAAAGATTTTCAGTTTAATGATTTGAATATAACAGTTTTTAAAAATTACATTCATTATTTTTGTATTTTGCACAGTATAGGGGAAATACATCACTATTTCTGTTTCTCTTGATTTGTCTGCTTGGAAGTGATATTGTTGCTGTCATGGGATGGATGTGGGGGCATAGGGTAATGATTCCTCTTTTGTCTTCTACGCCTTGTTGAAACCTAGAATTAAAGTGTCCCTTCCTCCTCCCCCATCCACACACTTTGCATAAGTGTCCCAGATTTATTTGTAAAAAATCTGATAACCTTAGTTGTGTACCACTATCTAGGAAGTTGCTCATATATATATACTAATATAGTCACATGAAAAGGTATCATCTACACTCTAGCTTATTCGTTTGAACTTTATTTTTTATTTCCGTGTACTGTAATTTTAAAGAAATAGACTCATAGCACTTCAATCTAGTTGATTTGTGGAATCTGTGGAGACTGAAGTTCCCTGTTAAACATGTTAACATTTCTCTTGTAACACAACGGCATAGCCATTTGAAGTATAGCCCCTCTGGGTCCATAGTATTCAGTGCAGATATCCTAATTATTCTTGTTGAAGCCTATTTCATCTCTGGTCTGCTCCATTATCTTTGTTCATCCCTAGAATCTCAGATCATAAATAATCCTGCCTGTAAAAATCAATGATTGATGAGAAGGTTCCTCTTCCTGAAGGCACGTCACCTTTATGTTTTTTTATTTATTTTATTTTATTTTTCACACACACGTTCTACCAATCTGGCATTTGCTTAGTAGTTATTGCCACTAATTTTCTGCTTGTTTTACAAACAAACGTTAACTGAGATAGGCACTTTAATGCATAAATAGCCTTTTTTGATTCACTCTTTAATACTTTAGCATGCATGTGTGTCCAGGTTGTAGCTGTGTACATAGATTTAGAGCCCAATTCACGAAGGGGCACATTCGGGCCGTCTGGACGGCCCTGAGCAAGATGGGCCTGTTAGGACCTGATTCTGGACCATGGGAACAAAACGTTCCCGCGGTACACAGAATAGGGCCTGAGGACGGCCCAGCGTGTCCCTGCCTGCCTGCCTGCAGGGACGTCCTCCCCACTGGTGCCCCTGGCTCACATGGCTAAGACCCCCCTCTTCCCCACTGCCGACCCACGACTGGCCAGCCAGAATTCCTGGGCCCGATTGCCCCGCCGGTGCTGATTATTCCACCTTTGAGATGGAATAATCAGCACATCCCCTCTGTTCCCACAAGACATACAGGGCTGTGACCTGAATTGGCCCTGTACATCCTGCTGGCTTGACCCACCCCCACTCTGCCCTGACCCTGTCCCCTCCCGCCCCCCATCAACTCTCCCCATCTTGTTGCTCTAGCCATGCGGGGAGAGCTGGAGGGGGAATAGAGTTAGGACAGCTTGAGGGGCTGCATATCCTGCCGGAACTTGCAACCCGCGACTCAGAATCGGACCCTTAATCAAGCCATACTGTTAGCAGAGAGAGTTTCTACATGGCCAGTTAGAAAGTAGTTTTATAAACTCCCATGCAGTTAACGTGTATTGCCACACATGTATTTAGGGCCTATTTTATGAAGTGAAGTATGTGATTACTTTATAGAACAGCAGTGTAAAGAGACACCTCAATCTAGTTATGGCAGGTATAAATGCCTGCGCCTAGATTGGTCAGGAACACACATAAGTTATAATGTTTTATAAATTATGTGTATAAATGTAGGCTCTGCCCCTATGTGCACACAAACTGAAAGTACGCATGATACGACTTACCTTGTGCTTACAAAATGGCGACCACCCAAAGCATATAAATACCCATTTACGCACACAAGTTCTTTAAAATAGGGACTTATATAGCTAACTTACCACATGCCCTTTATAAAATTGGCCCCTAAATCCTTAATATTTTTCTCAAATAGTGCATCAGTTTAATCTAAGAATTGGATTTACTGACTGAGCTTTTTCTCGAACCATGTATTTATGTCTTGCTGTTTGGAAGTATATAATTCCATCAGAAATTGATACACTTGAAGAACCAGCTAATATTCTTAATAGTTTATGAAGTCCTTAGTAGATGGAAATAAAATGTATTTCCAAATAGTATATGATCAATAGTTCTATATGGATAGATAGATTGATTTAGCTTAAATGTCCATAGATTGATAACTTTTCAAGATGGTCATGGCGTTATAACTGCAAATTTTATAATAAATATAAATGATTTCCCTGTTTACGTCCATGTTAATTTTCCTGTTACTTGTAATAGGTCTGTTATATCTGACCAATTGTTGTATTGTTTCAATGTAAACCGCACTGATGACAAATAGCGCGGTATATAAGAAAATTAAATAAATAAATAAATATAACCCGGGCTGCCTTTTCTGCCTTGCAGTTGTTTAAAACCTATAGGAGACCAGTCCCATGACACTTTCAGGAGACTGGAGATTTTTGATACTTAGATATACGCTCCAGTCCCTAAAAATTACAGGTTCAAAGGACTTGTATCAGATGTACTAAGAGTGATTAACTCTAAATTGGCAGCTTTCTTACAAGATCATTCATTTGCAGTTCAGATACAGAATAAGAAGTCAAATTCATGGAAACTTTATTCAACATTTTGATGATCTCATTAGGCTGGGTGTTGGATAAGGGCGATCTTAAATACTATTTTAATCCTCTTGTCCTTCCCACTAGTTGCGATGAATTATTATACTGTTTTGGAAAGGATGACCTTAATCTTGGAAAATTGGGCAACCCATCTTCGGCTACAGTTGAATGTAGCTAAAACAAAAATATTATGCTTAACTAATGGTTGGCAGATACCTGATCAGCTCTTGGAAGCTATTAAGACATTCATGCTCCAAAGGGAAACAGTGCTTCGGGTGCTAGGTATATATCTAGACGAGGATCTATCTATGGAAGCGCAAGTTAAATCCTTGGTATCTAAATGCTATTCAGAGTGTTTTGGGGTTTAGTGTAAAGTATGGTGCTAAACCAACTGGTCTACTGTAATATAGTGTTATTGAATTGTACAGAGACTGCTGGTTTGCCAGAATACTGCAATAAAACTGATTTTCGGGGTAAAAAAAAATATGATTGAGTATCCCTGCTGCTTGAAAGGTTACATTGGCTCAGGATAATGTAGAGAATGCAGTTTAGGTTTTATGTTATGATACATAAATATTTTTATGACTCTGTATCTCTTGCATTTTCTGAGAAGTTACTTTCTGGTACTAGTATTACATCCAAATGTTTGAAAGCTTCATTGACACTTGTTTTTCGCTCTAATAAGGGGTCAATAAATAAAAAAAGATTTGGAAACACAATTGGTTATAAAAGCAGCAGAATTATGGGCCAAGCTTCCATGCAAATTGAAGGGGGATTTCATCTGTTCCTATATTTCGTAAAAGCCCAGCTATTTACTTAGCGTTATCTGGCTTTTTGGGCGTTTGGATTTATTGTAATTCTGTTATTCCCATTCAGTTAGGGGAAATAAATATTAAACAAATTGGATATTATAACGTAATAGATATACGGGGTAAGTTGCTACCTATATAGGAGGGAAGCATTTTACTTTTACGGATAACCAATGAATTGGATTAATAAATAGATATAAGTAATAGAATTACGGGATAAGTTTCAGTCTACATAGAAGGGGTATGTTTTTCTATTATGCTACTAATTTAATTTGTGGCTGTTCTTCCAATGTTTACTGGATTTATGGGGAATTCTGGGCTGTAATGATTTGTATGTCAATCGTAATTTTAAATTCTTTTGGTAAATAATGTGACACCTTCTTGTTTTTTTGGAAATTTTGGGGGATTTTTGTATATTTTCTGCAATTTCATGTTACCTTAGGGTTCAACTATAATTATGCATTTTTTTGTAAACCGCACTGATCTGATTATTAATTGGGATAGCTGTGGTAAAGAAATGTTTTAAATAAAAATAAATGAAATACTAGGAACTGAGCCCTGTGGTATAATGTATGGTGTTCAGAATAAAAGCAGACAAAAAATATTTAAACCAAACATTTTCTTTTACTCTCCTGAACAAGAAACCGCTCACAAAGAAAAAAAAACAATATAGAAATAAAGACAGAAATAGAATCATTGAATAATAATATCTTCCAAAATAAATCAGCAATTAAGATATACTGGTAGAATATATAAATTAAAAGTTTGCACTGCTGGCTGGCAACAGAAAACATTTATATACTGCAGTTTGCTAAAGCATTCACAGCAGTTTACAATAAAATGAAAATACAACCCCATTGATCCCACCCAGCAGGTTCCCTACCCCTTAAGAAGAGAAGTGCTTGACATCCTGATCCTGAAACCACCTGCAAAAAAAAAACCCCCAAGAAACCGATGCCCATCCTCACGGATATAGGAAGGTTTCTAACGCCTTCTGAAATAACAACAGGTTTGTCTCCAACCTGAGTGCCAAAGGCAAGGTATTCCACAGAGCTGGCACAACCACCAAAAAATGTCTCGCCTACCAGCGCTGCATACTAACCTGGGACCAACCAGGGAGCTCCAACAAACATTCACCCCCCCCCCCCCCCCCCCCGAGCACAACACCCTACTGGGCCTCTACCATTACAGCAGCTCTCTCAAGTACCATGAGCCTTGCCCCATATGGTTTTAAATGCTAACACCAATAATTTAAAAAATACATCTGGATTTAATCAGGAGCCAATGCAACTCTTGCATCACCCCTGCCTCTGAATCACACCTCCTTAGGCCCCAGATGATTCGTGTGGCTGTGTTCTGCACCACTTGCAACTTCCTGACTATGTATGCTGGCAGCCCGACATACAAGGCGTTGCAATAATCCAGGCACGACAATACTGATGCCTGGACCACCCAATGCAAAGTATCTAGATCTAAATAGGGTCTGAGCTGCCCCACCAACCGCTATTAACAAAAGCAGCACGCACTACCTGTGAGACCTGTCTGAAGGCAGAGCTCACCATCCATAATGACACCTAAATTCCGGATCTTATTCTTTCAGAGCAACCAAACACCCCCAATAGAGAGCCCTGCACACAAACTCTCTTTCTTTAAATCCCCATAAAGTAAGACTTCCGATTTGCTGGCAGATTCCTTTCCTTTCTGAACTCTGACCCAAAGTTAGGGCAGAATAAATCATTTCTGTTTTTTTAAATCTGAGTCCAGGGCTTGTAACTCTAGAGGAGAGTTGAAGCCCAACTACTAGGCTTCTCTCTCTCTTTCAAAACTAGGAGCAGCTAGGAGAACTAGCAGAAGATGGCCAGCAACCAACTGCCTTGATTCAAAAAACATCAGATTTCAACCAATCACAGAGAGCTGCAGTCTGATGCAAGAGGCAACCCACCTGTGGCTGACTAAAAAGTCAATCCTTCCAGTTTCTGGCAGCTTAAAAAGTTTGCTCATTGTAATTAATCCACTTTGGGGTTTGCTGAGTCTGTATACTCAGGTTCTAATTCCCAAACCTGGCAACAAACATCTATGTCAGGATTTTTGTCCTTAAAGGCAGTAACCTCTGAAAGGGAGTACCGTATGTCTTTATCAGTCATTTTTAAATATACACAAGGGCTGCAGCTTCTATTTTAGTGAGGTCCTCACATAACATTTTGGTCATCTTGACAAACAGCTACTTCAACAATGAGTTTCCTGTCCCCATTGTCTATCTAAAGATAATCATAAAAAGCCTGTAGGGGGTGTGCATGAAACAAAATGTAATTTCTATTTACCATCTTATTTCATTTGTTTCATTCTTCCAGCTGTTTTGTTGGTTTTTAGCATGTTTTTGAATGTGTGGACTTCTGTGAACAGCACATTCTAAAATGTTTTTGCACACACTATTCAGAAAAGTATGCATATTGTAAAAAACAAAAAGTGTGCTAAGTGGAATAATAATAATAACTATATGTAGCAGGACACCCAAATATTCCCCTATTTTTTTAAAGAAGGGAAGATTCTTGAATGAGTCCCTACTCCTAATCTGACCCTACCTGCAGAATGGGCTAATGAAAGTGCTTGTCAGTCACTGGTCAGTAGATATGGCCTTCATTGCTTTTGGAGGGAATAATAAAAGGTGTTGTTTCACAGGGGCCTGAAGCCTTACTGCAGATGAATCCAAGGGAGAAGTAGAGACTATGGGAGCCCAAGGTGGGGCTCAGATGCAGGGAGGGAGACAGCTTTCCTGATAGCCGATTAGGTCATATGATGACTGGATCTTCTGTTATCCCTAAGCCTTTGTGGCTTAACCATAGCTAAGGATGAATGAAGAGAAGTGGGAGAGACCCAGTGGAGTCTGGGTTGAAGGAGCAGCTGAGAGAGAATGCAGGAGCAGAGAGTGCCAGGAACTCAGCATACTGAGTACCAAAAGATTTGTCTGTTCTAGGAGTGGCTATTTTCCCCATTATGGTGAGCAAGACCAACAAGGTGCATCTCATCTTCACCACCAAGTAGGGCTACTGCAATGCAGTAAGTATGACAGGGGCACCAGGGCCAGCCCTACCACCTGTGTGAACATAAGGGAGAGGGGCGGGAACTAATTTATGGGTTGCAAGAGGTTGCCAGAAACCCTAATTCCATCCCTACCGGCCTCATCATCACTGACTCATCAAGACATGACCATATCACTTCAATATTCAAACAACTGCACTGGCTCGCAATTGCATCCCGCATCCAATTCAAAACCACGCTGAACATATTCAAAATCAGCCCTGACTCAAGCACCAGGCCAAGAAGACGAAACAGAATGGACACCATACAAACACCAAGATCCTATCCCAGGACCACACAGACTACATCATCAAGAGCATTGTCCCGCGCAGCACCATTTGTATGGAACATCTTTCCCGATGACCTAAGAGCCACAACTGATATCAAAGACTTCCGAAAAAAAATGAAAACTCTACTCTTCATCAGTCATTTTGGGCTAACCACATCAGGCACAGTACCCACACATGCAGTACTCTGAACAAGGGCCACCCAGACACCCCATCCCACCTTAAGAACAAATCCCCCAGCATTCCAATATGTATATATTCGACTATGTAAAGTTACTTCCTAAGCCCCCCTGCATGCATATATATGTTATACCCAATTTGGTAAATAAGTTACTCACTATGCTCCCTCTGCATGCCTCCCTCCGACCGTTTGCTGTTTACTCTGCTTGTTTATGCTATGTAAACTGCTTTGATTGAAGGATAAGGCGGTATAGAAAACCTGTTAAATAAAATACTTAAAATCCCTGCCACTAAGAGATCCACGCTAAAGTGCAAGGAACTGATCTCACCCTGATGCATCCCAGTGACCCAGTCCAAGGATTGTTTTGAGCTCTTTGCAGTTTTGTATTTTTTTCACAATTTTATTCTCTTGGGGAGGAGAATAAATTTCCCCCATTTTGCGTCTCACCATGGAGATGGTGCTGAGTGTGATTTTGGGATTTTGTGAGACTGTCTAGAGCATGAGACACTGAGGGATCAGTATACTAAATGTTAGAGCACACTAACTGGCATCAGTGCATGCTACTTGTCACCATACTCATATCATCTGGACCAGTGCAAGGATATTTAGCAGTCTAGGAAAACTTTTAATCTTGTGCCCCTCAGTCTCCTATAATCACAAAATTGGGGATTAAGAGAGGGGGGGGGGGGTCCATGCAGGTTCTCCCCACCCCCATTGCCTTTGTTTAAGATTGTACCTGCTGCTCCATACAGGTTACTCCCCCTCTATTTTTTGGATTAAAGCAAATTTAAATAATCTTTACACTTGAAAAAAATAGAGGGAGCTAATCTGCATGGAGTGCAGGTAGAACCCTAAACAGAAGCACAGTGGAGGCTAACCTGCATGAAGCGGCAGTACGATTGTGACTGGCTGGTTTTTATATGGCCAGGCTGGCTGCCGGCAGAGAGTTAAAACCGTCAGATGAAAAGCTGTTTTTTCGCACTGCGTGGGACCAGGGGCAGAGTGAGGTGGCCGTCGTGGCCAAGTTTTGGGAGCAGCAAAATGTATTTATTGAACTGGTTTTGGTATACCATTTTTCTACCAGTCAAAATGGTTTACATCGAACAGTAGACAAACGAGAGAAAAAGAGGCGCATGAGATTACATCAAAACTTTTTTAAACAGTGAACAAGACAATTATGGGAATAATACTTAGTAATTAGCACTACAGATTGAGATATCACAGCTTGAAGTGGTGTTATATATGATTGGAAGAGTCATCACTTGGATGGCTAATTAGGGAGGAGGGGAAAAGGGGATGTTCTGTGAGAGAGGTGGGTGTTCCTGCTGAGGGTCAGTCAGAGGAGCTGTGCTGTAGTATTCTTCAAAACGGTATGTCTTGAGGTGTCTTTTGAAAGCGTGGTATGACTGGATGATCCGTAGTGTGGGAGGTAGAGTGCAAAGGCTCTCATGCGGGCACATTGTGTACTGTTATGCACTTGAGGTGGCAGGTGAAGCAGGTTGAGTGTACTTTGGTGGCCTGCTGGTACTGGGGCATCTGATCAGTGTCTGAAGGTGCTCGAAGGTGGTGTTGTTGCAGGCCTAGTGTAAAATGGTGAGAACTTTGTGTTTAATTCTTGATGGAATAGGAAGCCAATGAAGGGTTTTCAGTATTGGAGTGATGGTGGTGTGTCTGGAGGCTCCAACAATGGTGCGGACTGTGGTATTCTGGGCTAGCTGCTGTGGTGTGATGGAGGTTTTTGGGAGTCCTTGATAGATGGAGTTGCAGTAATCGAGGAGGGGGTGATGGAAGCCTGGCATACTGTGCGGAAATTCTCTGGGGAGAGGAGGGGGTATAGGTTGCAAAGGGTTCTGAGTTTGAAGTAGATATTCTTGGTGGTGTTCTTAATGTGTGTTTGGAAGTTCAGCCACTGATCCAGAATGACACCGAAGTATTTGACTTGTGACTTGACCTGTAGTTCAGTGTCTTCAATTTTGATGGAGGAGGTGGGCGTGAAATTGGGGTCCTCTACATACTTCTACTATTATTAATCATTTGTATAGCTCTACAAGGTGTACGCAGCACTGTACATCTAGATTTAAGAGACAGTCCCAGCTCATCAGAGCTTACAATCTAATCAAGATGAACAAACATTTAAACAAGATGAAAAAACATAAGTAGTGGACAAAAGAATGAGGAGCATCAGGATCCAAAAGCAGCCTCAAAGAGGTGGGTCTTCAGTCTGGATTTGAGTAGGGCCAGAGAAGGAGCCCAATGTACTGACTCAGGTAGTTTGTTCCAGACATATGGAGCAGCAAGGTGGAATGAACAAAGTCTGGAGTTGACAGTGGCAGAGAAGGGCACAGATAAAACAAATCTGCCAGAGGAGCGAAGTTCCCAAGGAGGAGTGTAGAGTGAGATAAGAGAGGAAAGGTATTGATGAACTGCAGAATGAATGCACTTGTAGGTAAGTAGGAGAAGTTTGAACTGGATACGGAAACTGATAGGCAGCCAATGAAGTGACATGAGAAGAGGGGTTACATGAGCATAGCGACACTGGCGGAAAATAAGCTGTGCAGCTGAGTTTTGAACAGATAGAAGGGGAAAAAGATGATTCAGAGGGAGACCAATGAGGAGCAGGTTACAATAATCATGACAGGAGGTGACTAATGAGTGGATGAGGGTCTTAAAAGTGTGCATAGAAAGGAAGGGACAGATTTTGCCAATTTTAGAGAAAAAGGTTTTAGCTATCTGTTGGATGTGTGCAGAGAAAGAGAGGGTGGAGTCAAAGATGACCCCAAGGTTGCAAGCTGAGGAAACAGGGAGGCGTGTAGTGTTATGCACAGAAATAAAGAAGGGAGGAAGAGATGTGGTGGGTTTAAGTGGAAAGATAAGGAGCTCAGTTTTGGCTTTGTTCAGTTTCAGATGGTGGTGAGTCATCCAGGCAGCAATGTTAGATAAGCAGGCAGAGATCTGGGGCTGGATGCCTGGAGAGATTTCAGGTGCAGAAAGGTAGATCTGAAAATCGTCAGCATAAAGATAGTACTGAAAACCTTGGGAGGAAAAAGTGCACCAAGGGATTGCGTGTAGAGAGAGAAAATTATAAAAGCGTAGCTCCGCATTTCTGCTCTGCTTGCTTTGAAAAAAGAAATTTAAGCCTGCCAAGAAACCCTCTACATATATTCGGGAGAGGAGGAAAATCAGAGGTGGTATTGCAGGACTCAAAAATGCTAGGAACAGATTTGTGGAAAGTGACATTGAAAAAGCAAAAATGCTAAAAAATATACTTCTGTTTTAACTAAAGAAAATCCTGGAGAAGGACCACCTATGATTGACAAATATTCAAATGGGAATAGAGTAGATATCACACCATTCACTGAAGATCATGTGTCTGAACAGCTTGAAAAACTGAAAGTGCCTTTAGAGGCACTCTTTTGAAATGCCCGAAGGTGATTTCCCTAGAGTCGATTTGGGAGGCGATTCTTCAGTTATCTTCTGCTATGTGTCAGCATGTGGAACTGGAAACATTGCGTCTGGAAAAGTTGGAGTCCTTCTCTGGTGGGATGCAGGCTGAACTTGCTGATCTTCGTGGGAAGTTTCAGGCTGGAGAACAGAAAGTGACTCAGGTTTCTGTAGTGTCTGATTCTATCATTAAGGATAATATAGCTATGAGAATGAAATTGGAAAATTTGGAAAATGTTGTGAGGGCTTCTAATATTCGGTTGTTAAATTTTCCTGTGGTTGTGGGGGTTTCTCCTGTTGAATTGTTTAAACAATATATGTATGAGACCTTAGGAATACCGTCTGACTTAACTCCTCCAGTTGTGAAAGCTTACTTTCTGCCTATGGGTAAAAAAGAGGGTAAAAAATCTGAAGGTTCCTTAGAAATGGATATACTAAATGTATCTGCCTTGTTGCAATCACCTAAAGAGGCAGAATTAAAAGTTTCTACTTTGTTGGTGACCTTTGCTTTACCATCAGATAGGGATTGGATTTTGAAGTTGTACTTTAAGAAGCGTTCAGCGTTATTTAAAAGTAGAAAGATTGCTATGTTCCCTGATGTCTCTAGAGAGACCCAGAAAAGGCGTCGAGCTTTTTTGCTATTAAGACCGGCCATTGTTCAGATGGGTGCCTTATTTCTACTTCGTTTTCCCTGTAAATGTATAATTTACTTTAATGAA
Organism: Ichthyophis bannanicus; assembly: GCA_033557465.1. Lineage (NCBI taxonomy): Eukaryota > Metazoa > Chordata > Amphibia > Gymnophiona > Ichthyophiidae > Ichthyophis > Ichthyophis bannanicus. Next base: position 651,325,909 of record CM066032.1, read on the forward strand.
CATAAATATTTGTTTTTTCAACCAGAGGAATTATCTGCATTTGTTAGCTCTCATACTGTGATATCACCTTCTCAGTGATTAGTCTCAATTGTTAAGATGCTTCGTCGTCTGCCCTCATTTTGGTATTAAATGATCTCTTGTTTTCCTATTAATGAGTGGGAGGACTCACCTGTCCTCTTATCTTTATACTCTCTACCCCCCAATGATTTGTGGACTAATCTGCTCTTGTACGTTCTTTGGTGGTAATATTGTTATTAGTATATAAAGTTCTGTTGTACAAGTTGTTATTTCTGTACAAGCGTTTTGCTTGATTATTATTGTAAAATTGCATAAATACAAAAGAAAAAAAAAAAAAAAAAAAAGAAAAACTGAAAGTGGATAAGCCAATGGGACCGGATGGGATACATCTCGGGATACTGAAAGAGCTCAGAGAGGTTCTTGCAGGGACATTAAAGGATGTTTTTAATAGATCCTTGGAGACAGGAGAAGTTCCACAGGACTGGAGAAGGGCTGATGTGGTACTTCTTCACAAAAGTGGTAATAGGGAAGAAGTAACAAACTACAGGCCAATAAGCCTTACCTCAGTGGCGGGAAAAGTAATGGAGGCGCTCTTGAGAGCGAATAGTGGACTTTGTCAAAACCAACAGTTTGCATGATCCGAGGCAACATGGTTTTACCAAAAGACAGTCTTGCCAGACAAATCTGATTGAGTTCTTTGAATGGGTGACCAGAGAACTAGATCAAGGGCTTGTGATGCATGCAATCTACCTAGATTTCAGCAAAGTCTTTGATACTATTCCTAATATGAGGTTATCAATTAACTAAGCAGCTTGGGGATGGGTCCCAAGATAGTGAACTGGATCAGAAACTTGTTGACTGACAGATGACAGAAGGTGATGATAAACAGAACTCACTTGGATGAAAGGAAGGTGATTAGTGGTGTATCCTAGGGTTCAGTCCTGGGATCGGTATTGTACAATGTATTTGTGAGTGATATTGCTGAAGGACTGAATGGAAAAGTCTGTCTTTTTGCAGATGACATGAAAATTTGCAACAGAGTGGACTCCCCTGAGGGAATGGATAACAGGAGGAAAGATCTACAAAAGTTGGAAGAATAGTCAAATGCTTGGCAGTTAAGATTTAATGTGAAAAAGTGCAGTGTTATGCACTTGGGAAGCAGAAATCCAAGGGAATTGTATGCAATAGGGGGCGAGAGGTTGGTGTGCATGGACCAGGAAAAGGACCTTGGAGAGATTGTAACTGAGAATCTCAAGGTGGCGAAACAGTGTGACAAGGCGGTGGCAAAAGCCAGAAGGATGCTTGGTTGCATACAGAGAGGAATTACCAGCAGAAAGGAAGAGGTACTAATGCCACTGTACAAGTTGCTGGTGAGGCCTCACTTGGAATATTGTGTTCCGTTTTGGAGACCATATCTCACAAAGGATATAAAAAGACTTGAAACGGTTCAGAGCAAGGCAACCAAAATGATTTGGAGCCTGTGGCAGAAGGCATATGAGAAGAGATTTGAAGACCTAAATATGTACACTCTGGAGGAGAGGTGGGACAGGGGAGATATGATTCAGACATTTAAATACTTAGAGTATTAATGAACAAACAAACCTCTTCCAAAGACGGGGAAGCTGTAAAACTAGAGGGCATAACATGAAAGGCAATGTCAGGAAATACTTTTTCACTGAAAGAGTGGTGGATGCTTGGAATGCCCTCCCGATGGAAGTGGTGGGGGCAAATACAGTGACAGAATTCAGAATGACATGGGACAGACACAGTGGATCCCTTTATAGCAACAGGATAAAATCAAAATAAACATAATTCTCTTATATCTCAGCAAATAGGGGTGACCTACACGTAGCTGTGGGTACACCCCTAAACAAAGGCATGGGAGGGGTGACCTGCAGAGAGCGGCAGGTGCACCTACTCTTGCCGCCTTGCTGGGCAGACTAGATGGATCATACTGGTCTTTATCTGCCATCATATATATACTATGTTACTTTGTTACTATGTATGCATTAGAGGAAAGGTTGGATAGAGGTGATATGATAGATGTTTAAATACCTCAGTGGCATGAATGCACAAGAAGAGAGCCTCTTTCAATTGAGAGCAAGCTCTGCTACGAGGGGACAGGATGAGGGTGAAAATGGATAGACTCAGGTGTAATATGCAGAAAGAGTGGTAGATGCATGGAATAGTCTCCCAGTGGAAATAGTAGAGATGAGGACAGTATCTGAATTCAGAAAAGCATGGAACAAACAGAGGATCTATAACGAAAAAAGGGGACTATAGTAATAGTTGATATGGAAGGGCAGACTAGATAGGCCATGTGGTCTTTTTCTGCCATCATCTTTTATGTTCCTATGTAACTGCTGAACAAGATGTGATGCATGAGCTGGGGTGTTATGATGACGCAGCCATTCACCATTCCTCTGAATCTTTGACCTCTTACGATGTACTCCTTATTAATGGTTTGGCCTTTTGGAGCATATTCATGATGAACAATATCCTGGCAATCAAAGAAAACTGTGAGCATGACCTTGACATTGCTCCTCACCTGACGGGCTTTCTTGGGTCTGGGAGAATTTGGAGTCTTCCATTGTCATGACTGAGCCTTAATTTCCAGACATAACAATAAACTCATGATTCATCAACAATGATAATCTTTTAGATGAAATCGGAGTCATTTTCAACACATTCCAACAACTCCCTGGCTGCAGACAGTCAATCTTCTTTTAGATCAGGGGACAGACGTTTCAGCACAAATTTTGCAGACACACATCTTATCCCCAAATCAACAGTAAGAAAGGACTGTATTTATTTATTTTTATTTAACACTTATTTATATACCGCATCTTCCAGCGATCAGTTGCGGTGTACATTTAACAACAATTAACAATGCAGAGCTTGTTTTACATAGAACAGTTATAACTTTTTACAATGAACATCTTAACTTGAACAACAAAGTGTATGTAAAAACTATGTGGAATAGTTCAATAAATCAACTAACACAGATTGTGTAACAATTTAAACTGAAGTACTGTTTCTAACTCAATTTTAACTATATACAAGTGGGGTGTTGATGCATTGGAATGGAATGATATTCATTTAAGTTGTATGTATTATTGTAATAGGGAGTATAACCTTGATTTTAGACAGGTTCTTGTTTAGCCTTTATCTAAGTTGATTGGAGGGTTTTCTATGGTATTATAGTGTTTAGTGAATAGATAGGTTTTCAATTTTTTTCTGAATTCTGTTATCTCTGTTAGTGATCGTAAATCCTCTGGTAAAGAGTTCCAGACTGTTGGGGCTACGTGGGAAAAGGCTCTTTTATTTGTTAATTTGTGAGTTCTTATATATTCTTTTGGCATCTTAAGTTTATTTGATTGTCCTTTTCTATAAGTAGGCTTAGGTGGTTCTTTGCTTATTAGATTACAGAGTGTCTTCGGGGCCATGTCTTTTAGGGCTTTGAATGTAGTTATAATTGTTTTGTATGTTATCCTGCTTTGTATTGGTAACCAGTGAAGGGATGCTAGTATCGGTGTAATGTGTTGGAGTGAATTTATCTTTAATATGATTCTGGCTGTAGCATTTTGCGCGAGTTGGATCCTTTTGATGTTTTGTTTTGAAATGCCTATAAGTACTAAGTTGGCGAAATCGAAGTGTGGAGTTATGGTAGCCTGTGTTATATTGATAAAATCTTGTATAAATACAAGGGGGCGTAATTGTTTGAGGATTTTAAGTTTGAAGTAGATTTTCTTCAAGGTATTTTTGATGTGCGTTTCCATAGTAAGGTGTGTGTCTAAAATGACACCTAGATATCTTATTTCATTTTTTATTTTAATTTCTTGGTTCTGTAGTATTATGTGAGTTGGCGGGGTGAACGTTTGGTTTTTTGTTACGATTAAGACTTCGGTTTTAGAATGGTTTATATGTAGGTTTTGGGTTTTTAGCCAGTATGTAATTTCATTGTAGCAGTCAGATAGAAGTTGAATCGGTAGGTTAGGAATTGTGAAAGGTATGTACATCATGATATCATCCGCATAAAGGTGATATTGTACTCCAAATTTTTTAAAAATATTGCAAACCGGTTTTATATAGATATTAAAGAGTAGGGCTGACAGTGCTGAACCTTGTGGTAAACCTATTTCTTGTTTGTATGTGTTTGATGTTTGATTACCTATTCTTACATTTTGTGTTCTGTTATGTAAATATGAGGTGAACCATTTATGTACGGTGGAATTTATGCCTAACTGTTTTAAGTTGTTGAGCAGTATTGAGTGATGCACGCTATCAAAAGCTGCTGATATGTCAATGAAAAGGAGAATGAACGCCTGTTTGTGATTGTCAATTCCTTTTAGGAGTGTGTCTGACTGTACTGACCCAAAACTGATGTCCATATCCTCAGTAAGCTCCCTAATAGTCAATTGACGATTTGAGCGTATTGCGGCATGCACTGCATCATCTTTGTCTTCATTCCTGCTTGTGGATAGCCTTCCAGGACATTTGTCACCGTCAACATTTTGGAAACATTTGTACCAGTAATAAACTCAAGCACGACTCATGTATTCATCGCCATACACTTGCTGTAACTTGTCATAAGTCTTTTTGCATGAATCTCCAAGTTTCTGGCAGAATTTCATTTAGATTCACTGTTCAGTTTTTTTCAGTCATCGTAAAGCTGGCAAACTGCATTTACATGATACCAAACATCACGTGATTAAAAAAAAGTACAGGTGTGCTGCACATAACTAGGTCACTGCATGCCTAATAGCATCGTGGTGTGACATATTGTTATATAGCTACACAAGTCTCGATACTTTTTGATCACACCTCATATTCTTGCTGTTCATGGAGAACACCTGCTACAGGTGAGTAACTGCGCTTTCTCTCTCCTGAACCCTCCCAACATTTGTCTTTCTTCCCCCCCGCCCCATTTCTCTTTCCTATTGCCTTTTCTCCAAATTTTTCCCCACCCCCATTTGGCATCTAGCGCTTCCCATTTTGTCCCTTCCTATGACCCCATAATAATTCATTTATTTCTTCATTCCTCCCCTCACCCTCCCACCACTTACCTGAGATGTTTCCGTTCCAGCCACTGTCACTTTCTGCACATGGCTTAGATACCTAGGATGCAGCCTGCAGGTCTTCTTTTAGGCAAGGCAGACAGGCACTGCAGCAGGGAAACTTATAGATCTCTCTGAACCCTTACAAGATGATTTAACCCAAACAATTGTGTACACACTTTTGCTGCAGCAACGCTGCTTTCTGTGGCAGCACTGCACTGGTGTGGTTTAAAATGTAAAAGCTGCAGCACTTTCACAACCACATTCAGCTCCCCTACGCTCTCCAACGCTGGCTGTGTCTGTGAGGTCGGCAAACATGGAAGTAGTAGCAGCAGACAGTGTTGCAGGAAACAAGATAAAACTGAAACAAGGCTGAAGTAATGTGGTAAGGGAGATGGTGAGGCACAGGGTTGCGGTGTGTTTGTGTTAGGGAGGAAGGACCCGAGGACTTTTTGTATTATTGCTGTGTTGCAAAGGACAGTTAAACAATCAGTACTCTCAGTAGAAGGCATTGACTCGGTGTAAGAGTAGCAAAGGCAGAAGCATCTGGTGAATACTTGCAGACCCCAGCCTTTGGCAGTGAGCATAACAGAAAGCCTCTGCAGGTGCTGGAGTTGGGCCTGTGAGTGTGTACTGACTCACAGGCCCTCACAAGCCCTCTCTGACTACAGCCGCCAATGGCAGGTTGTAGCAGTAGTCTGGAAGGAAGGGGCAACATGTCCATGTGGAAAGTAGAGGGAGGGAGGCAGTCTGGTTCCTTGGATCCTGTTCACTGAGTTCTGTTAATAAATCCCTTACTTGGAGTGTATTAGCATGCCTGTGTGTGTTTTCTACCCTCCGTGCAGAAGCCTGTTCCACCATCTAAAGACTTTGAGAATGAAGCCTATAACATGTGGCTCCAGGCCAGGAGGTCTAATCTTGGGCATCATCCTGCTTTTAATTTGAAGCAAGTAAACTGGATGTGGGTGGCAACTTACAATTAGAGAGTTTCTGATTTTAGGTTTTAACCGATAACACCTCCAACAAAATACCCCCTATGGAAAAAAATGGAAATAGATGCTTATTGCATAGACATCAGAAAAACACCAGTTTCTCTTGTACTCTCTCACTCTTTCCCTGACTTGTCTTGTATAGTCCACTCGCTTTTTGTGCCTTTTCTGCACGATATCTTCAAAGCGGCACAATCATTCATATTTGGTTCCACTGTAAAAGGTAGCCAGCAATAATGCCCATGGTATGAAAACACCAATAAACACTGATTTTTTGTACCTTGAAGAATCCCTCATTAGCTGGAAAATTAGCACCTAAATTTACAATTTATAAACACCAGGAACAGAAGCCATGCTTGTAAACTAAAAGTAAAAAGAGACAGAATATAATAGAATGTAAGGTCTCTTACCCATAAGAGATTCTGTACTGGTTCAGACCAAGATCCATCAAGCTCAGTTTCCAACAGTGGCCAATCTAGGTCACAAGTACCTGGCAGGTTCCCAGAAAGATATACTGATTCCATACTGCTTGTGCAGTGGGTAGCAGTGGATTTTTCTGGTCCTCTTTAATAATGGTTTATGGACTTTTCCTAAAGGAATTTGTTGAAACCTTTTTTAAATCCAGCTACACTAACAGCTTTTACCACATCCTCTAGTAACGAATTCCACAGAACATAAGAACGTTATGGGGTCTTTGCAACGCTACAAAGTCCTGGCCTTAGGGCTGCTGCACTGTCACGCTTTCTGCGTCACTCCCAAACCTCAGCATGTGGGGACCAATGCAGAAAACAATTGTAAGCAAACAAAATGCAGAGGGACGGTTCTAAGGAATAGTACCGTTGCTCAGATCCAGCTTTTAGCTACATGCCCTGGTGCTAGTCTTGCTTACATACAAACAGTGAAAGATTCAAGTTAGATGCAGCAGATCTGGACAGATCCCGATTCTTTCAGTACTAGCATAGCAACCTGGACTGTGCTGGTTCTTCCAGCTACAGAGCCGTGACTGTTTTCTTCCTCCCTCCACAACCGAGAGCCAGTCAGTCCTCCGCGTCACGGAGAACATAAGTCTGTCTATCTGCTCTACCTATGTAAATAGGATGCACCCTGCTTGATTGACAGTTCTGCCCTCCTTGTTCCATTTTTTATCATGTGCTTTTAAAATTTTGTTACTGTTTTTCTGTGTTAGCTCCATTAAAAGGCTGAAACATAAATATCTCAGGTAGCTGGTGGGAGGGTGAGGGGAGGAATGAAGAAAGAAATGAATTATTGTGGGATCATAGGAAAGACAAAATGGGAAGCGCCAGATAGCTCACACTTTTCCAGTAATAGCTAAAAGAAATTATAGGTACAGTAGGTATTTTCTTGTTCCGGAGACCTTAGGATCTAAATTTGTACCCAAGGCAATAGAAGATTAAGTGACATGCCTAGGATCACAATGATCAGCAGTGGGATTTGAACCCTGGTTTCCCTGGTTCCAGTCTACTGCTTTAACCACTAGGCTGCCCCTTGACTGTTTGCTAGGCCAGAGTCTATTCCCCCCAGGTGTCCAACTTTTAGCAGTTCAGAGGCCACTGATATTGAATGTGATGAACATGAAGGCCAACTCCTCTTCCCCACGCATTCTCCCCTTATTTCTTAGCCTTTTCTTTCCGATGTTTCTCTTTCTCTCTCAGCCCTCCAACCATCATCCAATGGTTTCTATCTCAGCGCCCTCCCCAGCCATCTCTCGATGTTTCTCTCTCTCTCTCTTCTCAACCCCTACCCAGCTATCACACGCCCTTTTTATCTCTCAGCCCCCAGCCATCACCCAATGTTTCTATCTCAGAATCCCCCTCCCTCCCCTGCCGTCTCCCGATGTTTCTCTCTCAGCCCCTCTCCAGCTATCACCTGCTATTTTTCTCTCTCAACCCCCTCCCTCAGCCATCACCCAATGTTTGCTTCTCATAGTCCCCTCCTCTGTGTCTCTCTTCTTTGTTCTTGTGACTGCAAAATAGGCTTTGCTGCTCTCACCGTGATTCGCTCTGCAAAGAGCTTGAGCCACATGGCAAAGACGTTTGTGCTGATCTTGTGGTTTCAAGTCTTTCGAGTCTTGAAAAGGTGAGATCAGCCAAACGTCCTCACTGTGGCTCAAGCCCTGATTTAATCTGTCTATTGCCTGCAGCCTGCCAGTTGGGCACCCCTGTTCTAGAACAACATTAGGTATTTCCTGTTGTTAACACACAATGAAATTGTTGGGTAATCAGGAGAGTGGACTAGATGGAGCTCACTTTTTTCCTACAATCTAAATCAGTTTTGTATGCAATTAACTACTGTCACCAAGTCAGTAACCATGAGGAAGAACTCACTCTGTGGGTCATATGGGGAATAATTTTGCTTGGGACCATTTTGCTGGACTATTTACAGTCCATCGGTATCCTTCTAGAGATGCGGCCTCAAGCTTTTGGCACAAGATACTGAATGAAAAATATAAGTAACATGCCTGGCTTTCTTTAATAATAGTTTATGGATTTTTCCTCTAGGAACTTGTCCAAACCTCTTTTTTTTTAAATTATTTATTTATGGAATTTTTAACAAAACAGCAAGAAAACAAATTGTTACAATCTTGCGAAAGAAATAAGAGTATTACAGGTGAAAATAAAAGCTCCAAACCTCTTTTTAACCCAACTATATACTACATCATCCGGCAGTCAATTTCAGAGTTTGATTACATGTTGAGTGAAAAAATATTCTCTTTGATTAGTCTTAAACATGCTACATTGTAGCTTCATTGCATTTCCTCTTCTAGTCTTTCTCTTTTTATAGGAGTAAACAACTGATCAACATGTACAAGTCCCACTCCGTTCATTTTTTAAAGCCTTTCCTCGTAGGAGTATCCTTCCATCCCCTTTATCATTTTGGTCACTCTTCTCTGTACCCTTTTTAGATATGGTAGCCAGAATTGTTGGAGGATATGCATGTAGACCCTGCTTTCCTATGTGTAATTTCAAGGCTTTTTATGTTCTTGGTTCTTTGAAGAGATTGGGTGAGGCAGAAAGAACAATTGATTTTGAATTATTCTAGTTTAATTGCTCATCTAGGAACTTTTTGTTCATTTGTATTTAGCTCACACCTTTTCAATAAAAGTTAAAGGTGAGTTACATTCAGGTAGAGTCAGTATTTCCCTGTCCCCAAAGGATTTACGATCTAAGTTAGTACCTGAGACAATGCAGGCTTAAGTGACTTGACTAAGGCAATGAGGAGTGTCAGAGGGATATGATTTTTATAGGAGGCCACTAATAGAGCTACATTGATGACCTCCTTTTCATTAGCTTTAGACAGAGGATTTTGAAGCTTTTTGGGGGGATTAGTGTTACACTAGAACTTGGCTGGAATTTAATAATAGGGTCTTATATAAAAGTTGGGCCAAGCAGACTTTAGAGGAGTTCTGATTTAGCTATTCAAAGAGAGCAGATGATGATGCCAGGAAAAGCTGTTTGTCTGGTCTGACTCTGAGCACACAGCAAGTCAAGAAGCGGATGGGAGACCATGATAAGGACTGTTTACCTCTATAGCTGGTAAATCTGGCACAGCTAACTGATAAGCAGGTAACAGAGTCATGGAGCCGGGCAACAGGAAACCTATTGCAGTGCCTCTGATATGAGGACTGTGACCCGATATCAAGGGTGTGCCTTTCTGCAACAGCAAAGGAAGGGCCCTCTGCTTCTTTGCGATAAATACCATAAATATGACATGTAACAAAATTATATTTGATATGGAGTCTGGAATCAAGGATTTTGGTTCCCACAGCAACCCCTATAGACAGCAGATGGAGAAAATGGAAACTGACGAGAAGGACTCAGGTCCCTGGTGTGGAGAGGGTAAATCAGAATAAGACTGAGAAAAACATTATCACTGGCATCGATAGGGAATAACAATTAAGCGTGGCCTATACTGAACACATAGTATATTGTTGTGATGCAGACATGTATCTGAGTGATGAGTGAATTAGTAGTGAGGAAAAGCATAAGATATTAATATTGTTGTGTAAAAATAAAGTAAGATTTCTTATCTATCCTGGTGTGTGATAAGTGTATGAATCATAGCAGCTGTAGTATTCATACAGATAATCTACCATTACCTTATCTGAGAGAGTTCAGCCCTCTACTGGCACTAATACTATAGTAGTGCTAACAAAATTCTCCATTATGCTAGGACACAGGCACTAATACTATAGTAGTGCTAACAAAATTCTCCATTATGCTAGGACACAGTAATTCATGGACAGAAAAATTTTTGTATTCCCTCAGATAGCTGATAAAACTCTGAAACTCAAATGTTGCCCCAGGGATGATTAAAATTTGCTAGGAAACATTTACTTAAATTTATGGGAGGGATTATGTCTTTAGTGACCCAACCTGTCTTCCTGAGTTAATCCAGTCCCATGAATAGATTTCTATGTCGTGAAATGTTGAGATTTTAGTGAGATCTCTTACAAGTGAGTGAGTCAGATAGTTGTCTCAGTTTTAAACTGCCCTCACTTTCATCTCCTCTCCTGGTCACAGATGTACAGAAAACTAAACAGATATAGATACACTCATATAAACACACACTCATACATATTCACACATGCACACCAACAAGCATATAAACATAACACACACAAACAGATAAACATACAGAACAGAGACACACACACCACATGACAAATGTGCAAAATACAGTCAAACCAGACACACATATAGGCAACATAAATACACAGTCATGTGAGTGAGTGCATACACATAAGTGCAGAGGGGTTAGAGTGAATTTGGTGAGTCATGCTCTGCATGCTTTCCCTACTTGGTGCTACTTTATAATCTGGATTGTGGTTATGTAATAGCAAACGCTGTGAAAAGCTCTTATTCAATCACTCACCCACAGAAGGAAAACTCTCAGACAGGCTGGAATGCAAACAGGATCTTTAATGTGCACACAGGATCAGACAGAGAGCCGGTACCCTCCACAAAAGGTCTGAGCCCCGAGGGACGGCCTACAATGCCTTATATACAGTACAGTTTTAAACTCATTCTACAATCCCATTTGCCACAGGTATTTCCTGCCCACCAATCAGCAGCCCCTGGGGAAGGTACCTGGGTGACCTGTCCAAACCGGTATGCTCAGGTCTGCTGATTTCTGGGCTAGGGGCTATTGTGCTCAGACCTGGAGTGGGGGAAGGGTGTCTACTGAAATCTCAATGCCTTCTCTTAGCAGGCCGATTACCTCATGGCTTGGGGGAAGGGCTACCTACAGCCAGACCTCATGGCTTGCCGCATGGCTTGGGGGAAGGGCTACCTACAGCCAGACCTCATGGCTGCCTCATTCCCCCCTTTTTAAGTAGGACCTCAACCGCTAGAAGCGGTTGAGGGCTGTATTTGGGACAGGGCCATGACAGTGGTAACCACCTTGCGTTCTACCAGGGTATCAAGGGTGGTGGTCATGAAGCGGTAAAGAATAGGGATATAACATGGCAGAATGGCACATAGCAGTAAATGAAAAGAACCCCTACCACTGGGATTTTTAGTCCCCCTGGCCAACTGAACCACTTCATAAACCACCCAGGACCCATGGACAGGTAACTAGATCACTTAGGTCTTGGATAGGGTGTTCAATGGAAACACTTGCATCAGTGAGTTTAAAACAACACATACCCTATACCCTCTATAGCAACTCCTGCACAACGTTTTTGTTCCGTGTGCAAAAGTTGCTGTTCTGACTGTAAAAGGTTGCAGGGCCTGCAAAGGCCTCTTCCCTTTGGGACAAAGGAGGGCCGTGTGCAAAAAGTCTGCAGAGGCTTCTTTCCTTTGGGGCAAAGGCTCTTTCCCTGGGATCCACCCTTATCAGCATATTAATGGCTTTTTATTCTTGCTAGTGTTGAGTCATTCTGGCTGCACCCTGCCATTCCCTTTGCTTCATTAATCACTGGCACTGTAATCTTCAGGGCATATGAGTACTTTGTATCACCAGCTTTGTTTGGCCTGTTTAACCTGTTCAGGCCTGGCATGTCTTTTCTTGTGCTGGGTCCATTTTCTGTGCACTTTCAGGCCTGACCTGTTTCTTAGCTAGGTCCATTCTCTGTGCACTTCTGTTCAGAGTATGGTTCCCCTGGCTTTACTCTTGTTGTACTGGGCTCTGGGTACTCATTTTCTTAGCCCACATGCTTTTTCCGTGCCATCATAATGTATTACAGCCTCAGGCAAGGATGCAGCCATACTAGACATACCTATCAGCCAATTTCCCTTCAGTCCCAATTTTTCTTTTTTCTTTCTTGTTTATGGGGGAAAGGTAATCCCACTACGGGCAATGGACAAGCAACCATTTGAGACAGATATTGAGACAGATAGGAGTCATCAGAAAAGCAGCTTCTGGTACTGTTCCCTATAGACAACATACATTGTAATATCATTTTCTTGCAGCTGGTCAATAATATTGAAAACACATAACATGAAAGTATGTCAAAAGCAGCAGTGCTTAATAATGTGATAAAGAAAGCTCTGAGAATAGTACAGCAAAATCTTGAGCTGGTGTGGGTATTGCAGTTGCTGAAGCCGAAATGGCTTGTAGATTTCCGTTACTTTCTAAGAAAACAATATTAAAAGGATAACAATACAATCGTTCACAGAAGCCCCCAAACCCCCCCCCCCCCCCAGTCAGTCCAAGAGTTCTTTTTCCTGCCTCCCAGCAGTTCTACAGGACCACGCAGTGTGCTTCACCTTAATCTGAAGTTCAAGATCTGTCTCACTCAAAATTTGAACCTCACATACTCATAGTGAGAAACACTGGCCCGATTTCGATGTTACACACTGATCCGTATAGGGACACCTTCACACATCTCAGCGGTGGGCTGCTCTGAGTTCTCGGGATGGTCTGTTCCATCTGGACTCTGGCCAATGCCCTCTGCTGGACTCTTTGGATTGCCATTGGTGACATGGTTCCAGGCCTCATTCAGAAAAGCAGCACCAATATTGAATGAAAAGACTAAATATGCTAGATTAGATTTCACAATGAGATAAACTTAACTTCCTTTACATTTACCAAGATCACATCCTACAAATATTGCTGTTTAAACTTTCAATGGTCTTCCAGTAACTATCTCGTATGGTGTCAATTTTTCTCTGGCAGTTTGATTAACTTCTTGTTTATCTGTCACTGGAGATTCACTTGCTGGTAGTGAACATTCCATTATGCCCTTGACTGACCTTTACATGCTCCCCCTTTGCCCATGCATGCCTGGCCAGGACATGCAGAGGCAAAAAAAGGAGGCAAAAAAGCATCTGGAAGTACCGCATGGCCAGTGTAGGTCCTCCAAAACCCATCAGGGTGCACCTAGCCTGTCTCCAGGTGTCCATTTCCAATTATTGAGTATGTGTTGGGGCCTAGATGAATTCCTAAATTGAATATTCTGGAGATGGCATAGTTGAATAAAGTGCTCATCATTTTTTTTTTTTTGTTTACATATTCATTAGCCAGATACATCACTTCACATCATTGAATTACCTTCATCAGTTTACTGTCTATCAGAGTCCTTCCTCTTAATATCCCACTTCATCCCTCACCATACTTTTTATCACTTGCATCATTCCACCAACTATATACCTAAGTCCTTTTTTGAATTATACCAATTTTTTATAAATTGTTCACTTCCAGTATGCTAATGGACATGAGGCTTTTAAATAAAGTTAATCAACAAATCAATCAATTAATCAACAAATCAATCTTTGGCTTTAAAAATATAAAAGCTTCAAAAATCATGGATGTTCTCTAATCATAAGTACCTAGTGTTTTTGGGAATTGATACATAAATATTTGCTGATTCCCATGATAGTTCAGGCAGGCTTTATGAAGCTGTCCCATTGACCCCAAGCCAGTCAAGTTTTCAAGTCATCCAGAATGAAAATGCATGATATGTCAGCATACATTGCTGACCCATTATATACAAATTCATATTAATTGTGGATATCCTGTGGGTTCACCAGGGCAGCCTCAGGCAGTATTGGACTAAACCTTAAATATATGACTGACAATGCGGCTGAAATACTGAATTTCTCATGCTCTGGAAGAATGTGACATCAGACATATTGGGATCCCCTACATCATTGCATTGCGAGCTGAAAAGCAGTTTGTTTGTTTTTTATCCCTAGGTTGAACTCAGTTAGTAAATCAACAACTGTTCAATGTTACCAAAATTGTGCACACTCCAGGGGTGACTCAGCATGCAATGTTCCTAAATGGGTTAGTTGTGTACATACTATGACAGAAATTAACTTCATACCGAAGCCAAGGGATGATGGAGATTATTATACACACCAGCATTATTTGTGCAGTGTGCACTGTATGGATCTGTGTGAATCAGTACTAAAGGGCAGTGCACACGAGGAGTGGGGCAGCATTATCAGTGCATTATTAACTTCAAGTGTGAATTAGTGTGAACGGTGTACTGCACAGTATATGCCTTTCAGCAGTGCTAATTCTGCATTTTATCTTTCTATTTTGAAATTGCCAATGATCAGTGTATTCACCCTGAACCAAAACATACCTGAACATCAGAACAAGCTACAGTGCATACTAGAACTAATCCAGATGTTCTCATCAGAAATCATGAGTTAAAGTACTGCTACCAGTATATTTGGTACTAAAATCATTTTAAGGTATCATTGTAGTATCAGAAAAATGAATACAGTTGATCAAGGCAGTTTAATGTACTAAGCAGGAAAGAATGCAATCACCAAAACAGCATTTACTGTCTGCAGAATAAAATGTCATATCATGCAGAAGTATTACTTGTTTAATTTTTTATGTGCAGTCAAAACCAAATATATGTACCAGAGATAAAATTCAGGCTTTATATAAGACATGTAAAAAAATCTTCATTTCTTCATAATCTTATAAGGATTCTCTTCAGCCTTTGTTTGCTTCCAGCAGACAGGAGGCACCTCATGGTTCTAGAAGCTCAAAACTCTACAATTAAAATTGATGACAAGAGGATTGTTTGCAGGCTAGGTGTGGCTAGGTGAATTGGGGTTCTTTGTCCTCTAGGAGAAAGACTCCTAGGTGATTTTTTTTTCCTTTTGTCCTCTCTAATGGGCCTCCATTCATCTGCTAAAAGAAGGAACTCCTCCCAGTATCTTTCTATAGCTATGCAAACTATTTCAGCAGTTTCAATCACCCCCCACTCACTGCTGAGAGGTCTGACCAAAACACCTGGTTCCCTGACCACTGATCATGCATGAAACATAGCAATGAAACTGGATATGCATCAAACAAAGCAATTGTCTTCCTTCAATGCTATACCAGTACTACAGTCCACACACAGCAAACCCCACCCCCCTTTCTAAACTGTCCCTTTCCCTGCAATCAGTAGACCTGGTGTTTTTCACTGTTTGGGGACACAGGGGCGATTTGTTAATAACTTCACCTTTTACTGATAGAGTATCAAAATCAATCCTGAAATATAAAGACCTAATGTCTGGACAAAAACTTTCTTTCCCTAATGTCACAACTAAACACAGAGACACTAAAGGTTTTTACATAACAGCACATTTACTATATGGGCCAGCCATGAATCTATATAGGGAAACTGGTCCGGATACTCCCCCACCACAATTTAGCCTCCGGACCCCATGCTCTAATCACAATTTGCAAAATCACAATTTACAGTGCAAATCTTGTAATCCCAATTCTAGGAATGCAATGTTCAGTGTAAATTTTCAAATCCCACTTCTGGGAATACAATATACAATATAATCCAGGCAACAGGCAGAGTTTGGTTGCACAAAACACACAGGACCACAAAGGGAAAAAGAAAAAGGGAAAACAGAAAACAGAGACGTCTCAGCAGCGAATACGTTACAAATACACATTACACACACTAGCATAGGATTTAACTTTTATAATAGCAACGAGAAACACAGCTAGCCACTCCTCCAATGTCTACCAGATGGAGCCACAGGAGCACATGGCAACACAAAAGAAACCCCCAGCAACACAAAAGGAGACCCCCAGCAACACAAAAAAGCCCCCAACACTATAGGAGCACATGGCAACACAGAAGAAACCCCCAGCAACACAAAAAGGAGACCCCCAGCAACACAAAAAAAAGCCCCCAACACTATAGGAGCACATGGCAACACAAAAGAAACCCCCAGCAACACAAAAAGGAGACCCCCAGCAACACAAAAAGCCCCCAACACTATAGGAGCACATGGCAACACAAAAGAAACCCCCAGCAACACAAAAGGAGACCCCCAGCAACACAAAAAGCCCCCAACACTATAGGAGCACATGGCAACACAAAACCCCCCACTATAGGAGCACATGGGGCAAAGGCTCTAAATAAATCGCCCCGATCATCGGAGAATTGCGATCAGCGCAATTATTCTTGAAAGGCACACTTAAGGGAGTTAATACTAATATCCTAGGCAATTTTTCTTCAATAGCTTTTGGCAGCGCTGCACTTTAAATACCTTTCAAAGGGGCCCAAGGTAGCAGAATTAATTCATACTACAGTTAATTATCTTACTGGTCCACAAAAGGACTCTGATTTTATCTTACTGGTCCACAAAAGGACTCTGATTTACTGGACGAACGATGGCTTCAGAAACACACCCCCCCCCCCCCGGGGTCCCTACTAGGACCGTTCGTGCGGGTGATCGGGCCGCTACAGGTTCCTAGAATTTACTAGGAATTACAGACGGAGTACAGAAAGTAGCAGTACTCACCAGAGCTCTGATCAGACAGGTAGTTTGGATGCCAGTCTATCCAGCCGGTTTTCAATCGGGGATTCAGCCGCAGGGACCAACTGCCCAGACAAATCAAGGTATCCTTCCGAGCACAAGGTGGCCCGGGGCGCCAAGGACCGTTAATCACCTGGAGGGGTCGGTCCCTGACCGGTGGAGGCCCTGATCCTGCAAAAAGCAGTAGTCTTCCCACTGTGGGTGTGATGAGAGAGGCTTTTCTTTCAATTTCCCGGCCAATGCACCAAAATGTAATAGCAAACGCTGTGAAAAGCTCTTATTCAATCACTCACCCACAGAAGGAAAACTCTCAGACAGGCTGGAATGCAAACAGGATCTTTAATGTGCACACAGGATCAGACAGAGAGCCGGTACCCTCCACAAAAGGTCTGAGCCCCGAGGGACGGCCTACAATGCCTTATATACAGTACAGTTTTAAACTCATTCTACAATCCCATTTGCCACAGGTATTTCCTGCCCACCAATCAGCAGCCCCTGGGGAAGGTACCTGGGTGACCTGTCCAAACCGGTATGCTCAGGTCTGCTGATTTCTGGGCTAGGGGCTATTGTGCTCAGACCTGGAGTGGGGGAAGGGTGTCTACTGAAATCTCAATGCCTTCTCTTAGCAGGCCGATTACCTCATGGCTTGGGGGAAGGGCTACCTACAGCCAGACCTCATGGCTTGCCGCATGGCTTGGGGGAAGGGCTACCTACAGCCAGACCTCATGGCTGCCTCAGTTATAGTATTATATATTTCTTTTTAGATATATATTTGCCATTATTCCTTTGCTTGGATGAGGCTAGATTGTCAAAAGTCTTTTTGAAGTAATTACTTGTGTATTTTATTTGGAAATTCAATAAAAAAAATTAAATAAGACATTATCTCCAGGAACAAACAGGAATGTAGTCTTCACATATGGGTATCGTTGGTACCAACGGAGCCTGCGCGGGAACGCTCCCCAGCGTCCAATAGGAACGCTTTTGGGAGCATCCCTCAGCACATGCGCGCTGCCTTTCCAACTTCCCTCTTCAGTTCTTCATTTTCCATGGAGCTGACAGGTCACATACCCTGTCACCGCAGAAAATTTCTTCTTTAAACTTGTTTATCTTGTGGTCGTGCCTGCCTCCGCTCAACACCTACCGGTACCGCTGGTTCTCTTTTCTTCTTTTAAAAAAAATAAATATATATATACGTATACTTCTGAAGTGTTTCGCTTCAGAAACTTTTTCTTTTTGGTGCTAGGCGCCATTTTGGGCATTAGGCCCCATTTTCCTGAAAAATGGAAAAACCAGCTAGTGGTTTTAAAAAATGTACTAAGTGTGGCGATAACATTTCCGTCACTGACACCCATGGCTGGTGTCGCAAATGTTTAGGCCCTGACCATTCTCCTTTGGAGTGTTCCTCTTATATGGGGGTGACTAAAAGAGGAAGACAGAACCGGGCTGCAAAGCTCGGTACCCTCTTTTCTTCAGATGCGATGTCCATTGCATCGACATCTTCCAGAGCCTCGACTTCCTCCCATGGATCTCAGGTAACTAAACATAAGAGCCGGTCCTCAAAGGGTAGATCTCCTTCCAAGCATTGAGAAGCCATTGGCATTGCCCTTGAGGAAACTATACCGGCAAAACAGCCCCAGCGGGAGGCTTCGGCCTCCAAAGCACTAACGGGGCTCCAGGATGTTCTCAAGGCCTCAACCTCGGCAGAACTACTGGTGCCATGCTCAGGGGTTCTGGCCACTTCTACCGGTATCGACACCCAGGCATCGGCAGCGTTGATAGACCAGAGATTCCTCGCTATCGAACGCAGTCTTGCAGCTCTCCTTACAGCTGCAGTACCGTTGACACTGCTACCGACAGTTCAACGGGCACCGGTACCGACACCAATACCGGTGCCGGTACCAGCACCGACGGTACTGGCCCCAGTGGGAATTCTGCCCATGACGACTTTTTCAGGCATCGACAGATCAGTACCGGACCAACTCGGTGCCGACTTCGATCGATACTGATACCGTGCTTTGCATGAACATCGGGATCAGAGATGCTTCGAATCTTCCGATTCCGTTGACTCGGATAACTCGGTCGGTACCAGAGTACTTCTTCCGGAAGACTCCTCTTCTCTTCAACGCAGAATGTCTCCTCCGGAGGACATGTCTTTCAGGATTTTATTTGTGATGTGGCCCGAGGCCTATCAATCATGGTAGCTCCTGAAAAAGAACCTAGAGCAAAGGAATTGGAAATACTCCAGTACCCTAAGGCTCCCAAAGAGGCAGCTACCCTGCCCATTCATGAAATTCTTCCTGATTTGATGCTCAGGATGTGGGAAACACCTCTGACCACATCTCCTCATTCTAGGAGACTCGATACCATGTATCGAGTTCCACCATGTCCTGGTTTTCAAAAAACTCAGCTGCCACACCATTCAATGGTAGTGGAATCAGCCATGCGTAGGATGAAAAGTGCAAAAAGACATGCATCCAATCCTCCAGGTCATGAATGCAGGACTCTTGACGCCTTTGGGTGTCGAACATTTCAGGCTTCCATGCTTTCAGCTAGGATCAGCTCATATATATTATATATGGAAATGCTCCTCAAAGAAGTCACAGGAGACTTGGAGCTTATAAGCCCCCTTCTCCCTGATGACAAACAACAAGACTTCCTTACTCTTGTCAAGCATGCTCAAGACATTTCCAAGTTTGTAAATCGTGCAGCCTTTGACTGCTTTGAATCCATCAGCAGAACGTCTGCTATTGCCATTGGTGCACGTCGGATTGCCTGGCTTCAGGCATCAGACTTGGAGACTTGGGTACAGGACAAATTAGGAAACATCCCTTGCACAGGAAAAAACCTCTTAGGCAAGAATTGGCAGGAAAAAGGCTAATGAGATAGATACTGACAATTTCACTTTAGACAGATTGTCAAAATCTACAGCCACTCCAGCCAAAAAGAAACCCTATAAAAAACCCTTTTTCAGCAAAAAGAGGAAGTTTTATCCATCCTATACCCAGCAAGGGCAAGCTCAGGGTCAAGTTGCCCAAAAGGGACAACAGCAACAATCCAGACAACAAAAGAAGCCAAAAGGCCCGAGATCTCAACCAACTCCACAGGCTCAGCCCCCTCAAGGGCTTTGACTCCTTACTAGAGAGCTTAGCTTTTCTGCCTCTGAAGGGTCCAGAACCCCTAAACATTCCAGGCAGGTTGTGTCATTTTGTCAACAGATGGCACCAAATAACAGCAGAAAATTAGACTCTCTCCATTGTAGGGGAGGGGTACAAGCTTAATTTTCACAGCATGCCCCCTCCTATAATCGTAAGACAGTTCAATTCCCAAACCTCTCCAGACAATCTACTGGATCAAGAGGTCTCAACACTCATAGTAACATAGTAACATAGTAAGTGACGGCAGATAAAGACCAGCATGGTCCATCTAGTCTGCCCAGCAAGATGGCAAGAGTAGGTGCACCTGTCGCTCTGTGCAGGCCACCCCTCCCCATGTTTTTGTTTCTGTTTAGGGGTGAACCCACCACTCCATGTAGGACACCCTTATTTGTTCAGACGCTAGATAGTTCAGAAGTTAGATGGTACCGTTTATTTTGCTTTTATCCTGTTGCTGTAAAGGGATCCACTGTGTTTGTCCCATGCCGTTTTGAATTCCATCATCGTGTTTGCCCTCACCACTTCCATCGGGAGGGCATTCCAAGCATCCACCACCCTTTCAGTGAAGAAATATTTCCTGACATTGCCTTTCAATTTACCACCTTGCAGCTTCATGTTATGCCCTCTAGTTTTACAGCTTCCCCGTCTTTGGAAGAGGTTTGTTTGTTCATCATTTCTCTTTAAGTATTTAAAGGTCTGAATCATATCTCCCCTGTCCCTCCTCTCCTCCAAAGTGTACATATTTAGGTCTTGAAGTCTCTTCCCATAAGGCTTCTGACGCAGGCTCCAAATCATTTTGGTCGCCTTTCTCTGAGCAGTTTCCAGTCTTTTTACATCTTTTGCAAGATATGGCCTCCAAAACTGAACACAGTATTCCAAGTGAGGCCTTACCAGTGACTTGTACAGTGGCATAAGTATCTCTTCCTTTCTGCTGGTAATCCCTCTTTGTATGCAGCCCAACATCCTCCTGGCTTTTGCCACCACCTTGTCGCACTGTTTTGCCACCTTGAGATCATCAGAGATAATCACACCAAGGTCTTTCTCCTGAACCGTGCATACCAACCTCTCACCCCCTATTGTGTACTTTTCCCTTGGATTTCTGCTACCCAAGTGCATGACACTGCACTTTTTCACATTAAATCGTAGTTGCCAAGCATTAGACCAGTCTTCCAGCTTTTGTAGATCTTTCCTCATGTTATCCACTCCCTCGGGGGAGTCCACTCTGTTGCAAATTTTTGTGTCATCTGCAAAAAGACAGACTTTTCCATTCAGTCCTTCAGCAATATCACTCACAAATATATTGAACAGTGCCGGGCCCAGGACCGAACCCTGAGGCACCCCGCTAATCACCTTCCTCTCATCCGAGTGAGCTCCATGTACCATCACCCTCTATTGTCTGTCAGTCAACCAATTTCTAATCCAGTTTACTATCTTGGGACCCATCCCCAAGCTACTGAGTTTATTGACAAGCCTCCTATGAGGAACAGTATCAAAGGCTTTGCTGAAATCCAGATAGATGACATCCATTGCATGCCCCTGATCTAGTTCCTTGGTCACCCAATCAAAGAACTCAATCAGATTTGTTTGGCAAGACCGTCCTTCGGTAAAACCATGTTGCCTTGGATCTTGCAACCTGTTGGTTTTGAGAAAGTTCACTATTCGCTCTTTCAGGAGCGCCTCCATTACTTTTCCTGCCACCGAGGTAAGGCTCACGGGCCTGTAATTTGACACTTCTTCCCTGTCACCACTTTTGTGTAGAGGTACAACATTAGCCATTCTCCAGTCCTGAGGAACCACTCCTGTTTCTAAGGATCTGTTGAAGACATCCTTTAATGGTCCTGCAAGAACCTCTCTGAGCTCTTTCAGTATCCTGGGATGTATCCCATCTGGTCCCATGGCTTTGTCCACTTTCAGTTTAGCAAGTTGTTCTAACACCTCATCTTCTGTGAATGGTGTGGTATCTACTTCAGTCCTATTTTTATATTTGGGAGTCACAGCTGGTCCATCTCCAGGATCTTCTTTAGTAAAAACAGAGCAGAAGTATTTGTTTAGCAATTTCGCTTTTTCAGTGTCACTTTCCACGAGTCCTTTCCCAGCACTTCTGAGTCCTGCAATTCCAACTCTGATCTTCTTCCTTTCCTGAATATACCTGAAGAAAGTTTTGTTGCCACCCTTAACATCTTTAGCCATCTTTTCTTCTGCCTTTGATTTTGCTATCCTTATTACTCTTTTAGACTCTTTGAGTTGGATCCTGTATTCATTTCTGTGTTCTTCTGTTTGCAAGCTTTTGAATTTTGCGAAAGCTGTGTTTTTTGCCTTTATTTGCGCAGCCACCTCTTTGGAAAACCAAATAGGTTTCCTTCTCCTCTTGTTTTTATTTATTTTTCTTACATATTTATCTGTTGCCCCTTTTATTGCCACCTTTAGTTTAGTCCATTGCAATTCCACTTCCCTTATCTCCTTCCACCCCGTCATCTCCTCCTTTAAGTACTCGGCCATTTTATTGAAGTCAGTGTTTTTGAAGTTTAGGACTTTGAGCTTGCTATGATTGGCCTGTACCATGGCTTTTATCTCAAACCACACCGTGTGATGGTCGCTGTTGCTCACAGGGGCACTTACGCAGACATTCGACACGTTATCACTGTTGGTAAGCACTACATCCAGCGTTGAGCTTTCCCTGGTTGGTTCCATCACCATTTGTCTAAGTAATGCATCTTGGAGAGCATCCACAATTTTTTTGCTTCTTTCCAGATGTGCAGAAGGAGTAATCCAATCCACATCAGGTAGATTAAAGTCACCTAATATGATCGCTTCCCCCTTTGTTGCTATCTTGGCAATATCTATAATCAATTCGTTATCTCTCTCTTCAATTTGAGTCGGAGGTCTGTAGACTACAGCAATATGGATGCAGTGCCATCTCCTCTTTCCATCGCAATCCAGAGCGCTTCTTCTTTTCCCCATGTTCCCTGCATTTCAGTAGCTTTAATACTGCTTTTGACATACAAGGCTACTCCTCCTCCTCCTTTTCCATTTTCTCTGTCTCTTCTGAATAGATTATAGCCAGCTATGGCTATATCCCAATCATGCGATTCATTAAACCATGTTTCTGTAACGGCCACGATGTCCAAATCCGTTTCCACCATTAGGGCTTCCAGGTCTGGAATTTTTTTGGCTAAGCTTCGAGCATTTGTGCTCATTGCTTTCCAGCATTTACCTGGCTTGTGTGTATTTTGCATTGATTTTATTCTGCCCACTTCTTCCCACTTGTTTTTGATGTGTGGTTTAAGAGTGTGGCTGTTTCTGATGTTCTGCTTTTGCAGGGGGTGGCATGCAGATGTTGACTTTCCACATCCGTCACCCCCTTTTCCTAGTTTAAATGCATATCCACATACTGCCTGAATTTTTCACTTAGGTTTCTTTTCCCTGAGACAGAGAGATGTAGTCCATCAGCACAGTATAGTCTCTTGTTGGTCCATCTGTTGCCCCAGTTGCCAATAAATCTGAATCCTTCTTGTTTGCACCAGGTCTGGAGCCATGTATTAAAGTTGTTAATGCGATGCAGCCTTTTTGTCCCCTTACCAAGAACAGGTAGAACTTCTGAGAATGCAACAGTGTTAACAATGGGCTTGAGTTTTTCTCCCAGAGATTGGAAATCCTTTTGGGCTGTAGAGGCACTGTTTCTAGCCAGGTCATTTGTGCCCAAGTGGATAATAACATCTGGTTTGGAGTGCTCACGTTTTGCGCTAAGTATTTCAACAACTTGGTTTGTATTCCTGCTGGCTGAAGAGCCTGGTAGGCACATGACTATCTTCTCTCCTTTGAACTGTGTTCCCAAGTTGGTGCCTCTGATGATGGAATCTCCAAGTAGTAATAGTTTTCTGTTTGGTGAGGTTTTCTTCATATTTGGTGCTTTAGCAGGAGATTGGGCATTGTCTGACTCATTTAAGGGCCCTTCAGTTTCTTTGGGTTGGGCATCCTCATTAGCCAAGGCAGAGAAGGCATTTTGCAGGGATATCTCTTGATTTGTAGGATGTCTCTGCATTACAGGTTGCAATTTTCCGGAACCCACTGTG
This sequence comes from Ichthyophis bannanicus, assembly GCA_033557465.1. Taxonomy (NCBI): domain Eukaryota; kingdom Metazoa; phylum Chordata; class Amphibia; order Gymnophiona; family Ichthyophiidae; genus Ichthyophis; species Ichthyophis bannanicus. The sequence goes on from CM066032.1 coordinate 651,349,946, forward strand.
ATCCATTTGTTCCTGGGGTGTTTGATTCTTTGTGGGAGCGGTGGTGGACTTTGTTCAGTTTGTATCCTAGAAGAGGTGCGCTTCATTGCAGCCAGTTCCTCCCTCAGTAGAGACACTTCTTTATGCATGACTGCTAGGTCTTTCCTTAGTAGAGTCAGTTCTTCATGCATGGCAGCTGACTTTAGGCATATAGGACAAGCTCTTAGGCTCCAAATGATTCTTCTTTGAATGAAAGTACCACAGTTATTGCACTGAATATACGACATGTTGATTAAGCAGTCCCAGAAGAGGAAGAATAATAAGAAAAGTTGAAGATGTGGGCGTCACCCAAGTTAGGAACGACAGATGGCACGTATGTGACCACTATATAGGCAATGTAGCCCCTGGGGTGGGTGGGGTGAGGGGTAGGGTGGGCAGGAACCTAAGTGTCTCTGGCTAGTAGGCTGTTCCTGAACAGTGGGCACACAGCAAGGGAGTAGGTAAGGGAACCCACCAAGAAGGGCAAATAGATAGATAAATATGTGGAGATAAACAGACAAAACTCACAATTTAGCAGCAAATTCAGCAAAAATCACCTTTTGGGAGAGCCCTGGAAAGCACTGCTCTTCTCAAGAAACAGAAAGGCAATCTGAGCAAGCCCACATGCACAACAGGAAATGGAGGTCTACAACAATGCCTCAGCAGGGGGGAGGGGCAGTCACTCAGGTAGACTAAGAGAAAGATAGTTTAAAACTCTACAGCAATGGAGGCTGTTCCTGAACAGTGGGCATACAGCAAGGGAGTAGGTAAGGGAACCCACCAAGAAGGGCAAATAGATAGATAAATATGTGGAGACAAACAGACAAAACTCACAATTTAGCAGCAAATTCAGCAAAATCACCTTTTGGGAGAGCCCTGGAAAGCACTGCTCTTCTCAAGAAACAGAAAGGCAATCAGGAAGCAATAGAGGAAGTGCCCATTCCCCAACAGGGTACAGGGTTCTGCTCCCCCTATTTTCTTATTCCAAAGAAAACAGGAGGACACAGACCCATTCTAGACCTCAGAGAATTGAACAAATATCTGTTCCGAGAAAATGTCAAAATGATTTCTCTGGGAACTCTTCTGCCATACCGTCAAAGTCAGGATTGGCTTTGCTCTCTAGATCTAAAGGATGCATATACTCATATTCTGATCCATCCAGATCACAGAAAATTCTTACGATTCCTTTTCAAGGGAAAACACCTCCAATACAGGGTTCTTCCTTTTGGTCTGGCTTCGGCACCAAGAGTATTCACAAAATGCATGGCAGTAGTAGCTGCATTCCTGCAAACCCTAGGGATATTCGTCTTCCCTTACTTGGACGACTGGCTCATTCGAGCCTCCATGATTCCAGAAGCCATCTCTGTACTGTCTCGCACAATGCAAATTCTCCAATACTTGGGATTGGTCATAAACTTCCCAAAAGCCCAACTTGTTCCTTCTCAGACCCTGGAGTTCATAGGAGCTTGTTTAGATACCAGACAGTCAAGGGCTTTCCTCCCACAGCCCCGCTGTCTTCGCATAATGCAACTAGCTTCTCAAGCAGCGGGAAAGTCCTCCCTAACTGCTCGAGAACTGCTGCAATTACTGGGACATATGGCATCCACAGTTCATGTAGTTCCCTATGCTCGCCTCCACATGTGAGCAGCCCAGTGGACACTATCCACACAGTGGACACAGGCCACAGGACGTCTGTAGGACAAGATATCAAACTCACAATGACTGATCTTGTCCCTATAATGGTGGCAATCACTGGAGAATCTTTTAGTAAGGTCTCCTTTCCAACAACCCCCATTCCAGGCCACCCTAACAGATGCATCACAGGTAGGATGGGGAGCACACCTACATCATCTCTCCACCCAGGCTACCTGGACTCCACAGGAGGCTTGTCTTCACATAAACCTCCTAGAACTCAAAGCAATCTATCTAGCTCTTCGAGTATTCCATGCCCAGCTCAGCTACAAGTCAGTCCTAGTCCAAACGGACAATCAAGTAGCCATGTTCTACGTGAACAAGCAGGGCGGAACAGGCTCTCTGTCGTTATGCAACGAAGCTTTACGACTATGGGCCCTCGCCAGAGAGCATCAAATTCACCTTCTCGTGGTATATCTTCCAGGCATTCAAAACCTTTGGACAGGCAAACTCAGCCAAGTACTGCTGCCTCACGAATGGTCTCTCCACCTAGACCAGCTGATAAAGATATTTCACATCTGGGGAACCCCAGACATAGACCTCTTTGCAAGTCCACTGAATGCCAAACTTCCCCGGTTCTGTTCCAGAATTCCGGCTCACAATTGCCAGGCAAGAGACGCCTTCCTCCTTCACTGGGGTCAGGACTTCCTCTATGCCTTCCCACCCATTCCCCTCATCCCCAAAACACTCTTCAAGCTTCAGAGAGACAGAGGTCGTATGATCCTCATAGCGCCACGGTGGCCACGATAAACGCGGTAGCCCCTGCTTCTACATCTCTCTCAAGCTGCACCTCTGGAGTTAGGGTGTGCTCCAGACCTTCTCTCCCAAGAGAACGGGATACTATGGCACCCGAATCCCCAGTCCCTACATCTCAGGGCCTGGTTGCTGAAAGCCTACACCTGCAAGATCTTAACCTTTCCCAACAGGTAAAGGATGTCTTTCAGGCTTCCAGAAAACCTTCCACAAGATGTTCTTACGCCTTCAAGTGGAAATGTTTTACTATATGGTGTTCTCAAAAGGGCTTAAACCCCCTTGTGATACCTTTGGAATCGTACTAGAGTACCTACTTCATTTATCAAATTCTGGTCTAAAGACAAATTCAGTAAGAGTCCATCTTAGTGCAATTGCAGCTTCCTATAAGCCTCTAAATGGACAGCCAATTTCCTCTCATCCACTCATAGCAAGATTTATGAGAGGTCTTCTATTAACAAAGCCTCCCATCAGGCCACCACCGGTGGCATGGGATTTAAATCTAGTTCTCGGACAGCTCATGAAACCGCCCTTTGAACCTTTAGCCACTACAACTCTAAAGGTTTTATCCTGGAAGGTCATCTTCCTAATTGCAATCACCTCCGCACATCGCATTAGTGAATTGCAAGCTTTAGTGGCTGATCCCCCTTATACAAGGTTTCACCATGATAAGGTTGTACTCAGAACTCATCCACATTTTATGTCCAAGGTGGTTTCGCCTTTTCATTTAAATCAATCGATTTACCTTCCTGTATTCTTTCCGAGGCCTCATGCCTCTAATGCAGAAAGGAACCTTCATACTTTGGACTGTAAAAGAGCCTTGGCTTTTTACCTACAAAGAACACAGCATCATAGAAAGTCTTCTCAACTTTTTATTGCTTTTGATTCTAGTCATTTGGGACTTCCAGTCTCCAAAAGAAGTCTATCTAAATGGATTGCACAATGCATATCCTTTACTTATGAGAGTAAGAGTCTTCCTCTTCAAGGCCATGTCACAGCACATAATGTGAGAGCCATGGCAGCCTCTATGGCTAACCTTCACTCTGTGTCTATCGATGACATCTGTCGAGCAGCCACCTGGGCTTCGGTGCACACCTTCACAGCCCACTACTGCCTAGATAAAGCCTCCCGTTGGGATGCCTTCTTTGGCCAGGCTGTTCTTCAACATCTCTTTCAGACTTAATTCAACTCCTACCCACCAACCCTGGTAGGATGCCAGAGATCCATGGGAGGATGCATGGTCCACCTCACTATAAGTGGCAGCGTCCTGGGGCCATCTCCCCGGCATCTTCAGCTAGGGAGTCCCCATATGTGAAGACTACATTCCTGCTTGTTCCTGGAGATAGCGTAGTTACTCATCTGTAACAGGTGATCTCTGGGCACAGCAGGAATTTAGTCTTCACAACCCATCCACCTCCCCTAGGAGTTGTCTCTCTATTTCTCTGTCTCTTTCCTCTCTCCCTCTATCCTTTCACTCAGCTACAAACTTAACTGAAGAGGGACAGTTGGAATGGCAGGAAGGCAGCGCGCATGTGCTGAGGGATGCTCCCAAAAGCATTCCTATTGGACGCTGGGGAGCGTTCCCGCACAGGCTCCGTCGGTACCGACGATACCCATATGTGAAGACTAAATTCCTGCTGTTCCCAGAGATCACCTGTTACAGGTGAGTAACTATGCTTTGACTTCTCGGAGTAAATAATACACTTCACAGGATATTTATGAAAACATCCCTCAAGGCTAAGTACCTGTGCCTTATATGCAGGGAATGCTTTCCTTGTTAATTGAGTATTCCTAGACACATCTGGAAAAATAAAGACTTTCATCATAAAAATATTTCTGTTGGGGTCATTTGGCAATAGTGATCATAACAAGGCAAATTTGATTTGATAAATTGGAAGGAAGACAGCAAGGAAATCTGCTATGCTAGCCTTCAGCTTTCAAAGGCAGACTATGAAAACATTAGGAAAATGGTTGGGAAAAAAAATTAAAGAGAGTAGCTGCAAAATTGATGCGTTTATTTATTTATTTAGACAGTTTTGTATACCACCTTATCCTTCAATCAAAGTGGTCACAACACAATTGGGGGATACATTTTAACACGAGGGTCTATGAGACACATACACTAATACTTACAGGGAACATGGGCAATGGAGGGTTAAGTGGCTTGCCCAAGACCACAAGGAGCACCTGTGGGACTAGAAACCCCAGTTCTTCCGGCCCAAGGTTGCTGTCCTCTAGTGGGATTTGAACCACCGACCTTCCGGCTTGTGGTACCTTGCCCAACCACTAGGCCACTCCTCCCTTTATATCAAGTCTGGATATTGTTTAAAAATACCATCTTGGAAACCCAGACCAGATGTAGTCCAAACCTTAAAAAAAAGTGGAAGGAAGGCCATGCGACTCCCAGCATAGTTTAAAGGTGAGATGATGGAGGCTTTTATAGCCCAAAAAACATCTTTCAAAAAATGAAAACAAGAATGAAGAAAACAAGAAACAGCATAAGCACTGATAAAGCAGGCAAAGAAACAATTTGAAAGAAAGCTAACCGTGGAAGCAAAAACTCATAATAAAAACATTTTCAGGTACATTCAAAGCAAGAAGCCTGTGAGAGTGTCAGTTGGCCTATTAGATGATAGAGGGGTAAAAGGGGCAGTGAGGGAGGATAAGGCTATAGTGAAAAGACTAAATGAATTCTTTGCTTCAATTTATTTCATCTAGAAACTTTATCTCCCAAGTATGTCCTACTGTGACATTAACACAGTCGATACCAGGGTAATTGAAATCACCCATTATTACTGTGTTGTAACTTTTGTTAGCTTCTCTGATTTTTTTTTTTTTAGCATTTCATCAGCCATCTGTTCATTCTGGCCAGATGGTTGGTAGTACATCCTCACTGCCATCACCTTCCTCTTTTTACATGGAATTTCTATCCATAGAGATTTTACATTGTATTTTGTTTCCTGCAAAATTTTTATCCTGTGTGACTCAATGCCCTCTCTAACACAGAGCACAACCCTTCCATCAATTTCATGTATCCTATCATTGCAATGCAGATTGCACCCATGTATCACTGTGTCCCATTGGTTGCCATCCTTCCACTAGGTGTCTGAGATGCCAATTATATCTAACCTTTCGTTTAGTGCTGTGTATTCTAACTCTCCTATCTTATTTTGTAGACTTCTACTATTTGCAGACAGGCATTTTAGAGGCTGTATTTTATTCAAATTAATCTGGTTATTAGTTGATAGGGGTAATTTGGGATCTTTCAGCTCTGTCTGCTCTGCCTCTAATGGCATCTGGGTTACTTTTATCTTTATTGGAACCTCTCTGTTGAGATGCCTTAAATTCCTTCTTTTGGTAGTATTCTTAAAGGATACATATTTCCAAACCATCGGCTCTTGGTTGACTGTTAGCTTTCCCCTATTATCTAGTTTAAAAGCTGCTCTATCTCCTTTATAAAGGTTAATACATTTATTAATTTAACTGGTTTTATATATCGTTTTTCTACAAGGCAAAACGATTTACATAGGAACTATGTACAAGTAAATTTGATATAAGGGTTACAATTCTTCTGGGGGGGTGTTTACAGAGAACAAAATTTAACTATTTACAAACAGCATAGGGGCTAAGTGATTAGGTGTTGTGTTCACCTACTTGAGGGAAGATAGCTGGGTGATGTAGGGCGTGGGAATGGAGGGGGTACTGGGGTGGGATGAGGCGGGGCAGGGGTTATGGGGGGTGAGTGGTGGGAGTGGTAAGGAGGAGCAGGGTATGTTCTTGTGGGGGATTTGTGGCTGTGGATGTGTTAAAGTATTCTTCAAAGATAAAGGTCTTGAGCTGTTTTTTTAAAAGAGTGTGGGATTGTAGTCACCTTATGGTGGGGGGTAGTTTGTTCCTGTTGGTGGGGGCGTAGAATTGGAAGGCTCTTTTGCAGATGCATTGAGCTTTCTTAGTACTCTGTGCAGGCAGAAGGAGAAGATTTGTTGTGTTTTGGTGCCGGAGTCTGCTGTTGTCAGGATGTTCAATTAGTGATTGTAGCTGTTCTGCAGTAGTGTTGAAGAGAGCTCTGTGTGTGAGAACAAGAGTCTTGAACCTGATACGGGATGCAACTGGGAGCCAGTGTGGGGATTTTAATATGGGCGTGATGTGGGAATGCCTGGGTGCTCCGTCAATAAGACATGCAGCTGTGTTTTGGGCAAGCTGCAGGGGGGGCGAGGGTGGTCTTGGGTAGCCCTTGTAGGATGGAGTTGCAATAATTGATGAGAGGGGTGATGGAGGCTTGACAGACTGCGTAAACTGTCATAGGGTAGTAGAAGGTGTAGGTTGCAAAGAGTTCTGATTTTATAATAGATATTTTTGGTGGTATTTAGGATATGAGGCTGGAAGCTCAGGAGGTGATCAAGGGTTAAACCAAGGTACTTGATCTGAGGTTTGACCTGAATTTCAGTGTCGCCCAATTTGATGCTTTATGGAGAGGTGAAGCTGGAATCCCTGAAGATATGAAGGAGCTCCATTTTGCTGAAATTGATTGTAAGATTGTGCTGTTTTAACCATGCGATGATTTCTATGAAGTAGCTGTAAGAGTGGAGTAGTCGGGAGAGGTGGTGTTGAAAGGGGTGAAGATCATTATATAATCTGCATAGAGCTGATATCCGATGATGAGGCTGTTAAGAATGTGACAAAGGGGCCTGATGTAGATGTTGAAGAGGAGGGAGGAGAGGGCCGATCCTTGAGGTACTCCTTGGGGGAGGGTAATAACGATGAGGATTGGTTTCCAGTTCTCACTTGTTGGGTTCATTGGAAGAGTTAGGAATGAAACCATTGGAGTGGGGTGCCTTGGATGCCAATGGTGTTGTTGATTGATGAGAGTCTGGTGGGATACCATGTCAAAGGCTGCAGATATGTCAAGAAATAGTAAAATAAAACCTGGGCGGGGTTTTTCTGTCCCAGTTATGAGTATGTTGAGGAATGTGAAAAGGGTTTTCGCACTGTGGAGTGGAGGAAAACCATGTTGGTTGCTGTCAAGTGGGGCTAATCTGTCAAGGTGCTCCTGAAGCTGAATTTGTACTGCTTTTTCGATGACTTTGGAGAGAAAAGGAACACTGGGAATGGGTCTATAAGATGCAGGTGAGGTGGGATCAAGGTTTGGTTTCTTCAGGTGGGGTCTCACAGAGGCTTGTTTGAGTGATGGTGGGAGGTAGACTTGATTGAGAGAGACATGGAGGACTGTAGAGATGAGTGGGAGCATTGAGGTCTTTGCTTGCTTGATCCAGGTTACAAGCATGGATCTAGGGGGGAGGTGATGACATTGATGAGAGTGATGATGTTGTGCAGTTCGTCAGGATAGATGTCACAGAATGAGGTCCAAGGTTGAATTGTGGGGGTTGAGATGGTGGGAGAAGGAATGGTTAAGGCAGATGTGGCAGAGTGCTTGTGTTTAGCTATAAGGAAATCTGCCATCACTTGGGGGTGGATGATGTCACCCTGGAGGGTCTGAGATGGGTTTTTTGTGAGACTTCTGATGAGTTGAAAAAGTTCTCCTGGTTTGTTTATGGCATGGAGTAATATGTTGCTGTGGTGTTCACGCTTGGCACTGAGAGTGCTGGTGGAGTATGACGCACGTTGGTCAAGGTAGGTGGTCATAAGCTGTGGGTCTTTAGTCTTTCTCCATCTTCATTCTAGTTTTCTGAGAAGGCGTTTCTGATTTTTTGAGGTGGGATGAGTACCAGAGGGCGCCGTGTCCGGGGGTTTTGGGACGGTTGTGGTGTGGAGCTTGAGAGGCTTTAGTGATGATGGTGTTCCAGGTTTGTATAAGGAGATCGAGGTCTGAGTGTTGAAATGCTTGCTTCAGATGTGAAATGGTTTGTTGGATAAAGGTGTCTTCATTGAAGTTTGTAAATCTTCTTGTTGTGGGAAGTCTGGGTAATAGGGGCTGTTTGAGTTGGGGGGTGGGTAGGGTGAAGGAAATGAGGTGGTGGTAAGACCATGGGACTGGAGTGGATGAGGGAGAGATGGGGTGGGAGGAGGAGAGTAGGTCCTTGGGTAAGAAGGGTAGGTTCAAGGCACCTCCTTTTTGATGAGTTGAGGTATTGATGAGTTGGGTGAATTGGAGGTCATTCATGGCTTGGAGAAAGGCGTTGCTGTGGGTGGAGTTAGTTGAGGGGAGGTTAAGGACTCCAAGTAGGACAAGGTGTTGTTGGCATGAGACAGTGGAGCATGCTACTTCGAGAAGAGAGTCCAGTTGGTCCGCCTTGTGGTGCGGAGCTCTGTATACAAGACAGATGGTAAGGCATTTATTGCTTATGATGAGGATGTCAAGGCCATGAGAAGATGATGTGCTAGTGGTGGTAAAGCAGAGTTGTTTGTTGGATAGGATGCAGACGACTCCTCCTCTGCTGGTGGTTCAGGGCCAATTATGGATGCAATGGTTGTTGGTGTTAAGCTGATTGAGAAGTACATTGTCTGCCTCGGTGAACTAGGTCTCGGTGATGCAGAGAAGGTCGATTGCGTTGTCAGTGACCTGGTCAGCAAAGGTTCGAATTTTGTTATGGGCGGAATGTGCATTGATTAGGCTGCATCTAATTGGCTGGGTGGGGTGTGTGTAGTTATGGATTGTCGTCTTGATAAGGGGTGAGGTGGGAATGGGGAGTAGCCGGGATTGCCTCTTATGATGGCTGTACTGAGGGATTGGAGTATAGTGAGATATTGGATTTGGTAAATGAACAGTGGGAATGGAGGAGGGAAGGGTGAGGTGGGTTGAGAGGCAGTGTACCAGTAGGGATGAGAGGTATATTAGGATGAGCCATTTGGGTAGCATGCCCATGTTTGTGTGGCTTGTTCCAGCTGAATAAGCTGAGGTAAGGGTAAAAGAGAGTAGATATGTTGAGAGGGAGGGAGTGTTTAATGCCAGAAGCCTGGTTCCATTCCGGATGAGGTGGAGCCCATCCTTTCAGAAAAGCCCCTCCCTTCCCCAGAATGTTGTCCAGTTCCTAACAAATCCCAAACCCTCTTCCTTGTACCATCGTCTCATCCATGCATTGAGACTCTGGAGCTCTGCCTGCCTTTTGGGTCCTGCGTGTGGAACAGGAAGCATTTCAGAGAATGCTACCCTGGAAGTTCTGGATTTCAACCTCCTATCTAAAAGCCTAAATTTGGTCTCCAGAACCTCCCTCCCACACTTTCCGATGTCATTGATATCAACATATATCAATACAGCAGGCTCCTCCCCAGCACTATCTATAATCTTGCCGAGGTGGCACATGAGGTCTGCTACCTTCGCATACCAAGATAACAAAATCACCAAACAAACCCCAGAATTTATCTTAAACAAAACCTCAAAGTTTTTGTCGGATATCACCGCAGCAAAGTATAGATTTTTGGACAATACTTCCAGGCGGCTCAATCCATTTTATTAGCAAGAAAAAAATTATTTTTTAAAAAGAGACTTAGCTCAGTCCAATCATGCTTTCGAAATCCTTGCACGACGTGCACGTTTCGGGAGTGCTTCCCTGTATCAAGTGCTCTTCTTCACATAATTTAACAACCGTCATGAAACGCCGGGACCGAACCCAGCTGATTCTTAAAGGATAGGTATGCCTCATTCATTGGCTCACAAGCCTTTCAATCAAAATCAAAACCACCAATAGAGACAGCAAAGGCTGCCCCACTTGTCAGGGGAAGCCCTACGTCACAAAGGTGAGGATCACATTACACTGTGCCATTCAACCTCCTTATTCAAGCCAGAAGGCATCACAGTCCGGAGTTTAAAAATCCACTTCTGCTCACATCTTTGGAGTTTCGAGGTGCGATCCCCCCCCCCTAGGATCTGGGGGGATATGATCAATCACCGACCATTGTAAACATTCGAAAGAGTGTTCCAGTGCAAGGCAGTGTTCCACAATAGGGGCCGAAGTAACTCTTTGGCGGAGCCGAGAGGCATGTTCTGCCAATCGGGTCTTAATCGATCGAATTGTTCTGCCAACATAAATTAAAGGACAAAGGCATACAATAATACAAACAACAAAAGTTGAAGTGCAATCAGTCTGCCAGCGTCGTATCACTGGTTGCCCAGTTGTAGGGGAAGTCCAAACCCGACCTATAATTGATGAGCCACAATAAATGCGTGCACCACAGACAGAATGTCCGTCATGTTGTAGAGGCGGTATATATATCTGTCGTCTTGATCTTTGTCTCATCATGGGAGGGTCCCATCATTCGGTCTGATAATTGCGCCGTGTTCGATCTCCCCGGCCTTGACCTCGCTGAAAAACCTGTGTTGATCTGGAATTTTTTGATGTCTCAGATGCAGTACTACTATCATCCGTATCATCAGAAATACAATCAAAAGAGACACGTTTTTGTCCATCATTATCGGACGGGGTATACATCCAATAATATACTTTCTCATTTTCATAATCTGTTTTATCTCGAGTGTATTTTCTAATCTTTAAAGATTTTAAATATTCAAAAAAACTTTTTATCTGCCGATCCATATCTTCCAATTTGGTCTTAAAAACATCTTCCTGTAAAGACGATTTAAGGCATGACTTAGCTTCCTCAATTTGTTTGACGACAACTTCCTCCTCCTGAGTGGTTCGTTCTAAGATGAGTGCGATTAAATCAAAACTGCATTTGTTCGATATCTGGTTCCATTTAGTAACAAAATCAACATCAGTTACAAACATTTTAGGAGCCCTCGTCATCCGAAGACCATGAGGGATAATTCGGGATTTTAAATATCTGGTCATAGACGCACCATTTATTTATTTTATTTATTTATTTATTTATTTATTTATAGTCTTTTCTATACCGCGCTATTCAGCATCAGCGCGGTTTACAGTAAACAATGAACACACACATTTCCAATAGTACTTTGTGTTTACATATGAACAGGAGATTCAACTTGGCTAACATGGGAACTATATACAATAACAATATATACAAATCACAGAATAGTCATGTGTTCGTATGGTTTCAGTCAGTGGAGATTTTGGTGGATTCAGCAGTTTGTACTGAGCTTCTATTGGTTTCAGGGTAATATAGGAGGAAGAGGTAGTGTTTCACGGCCCTTCTGAATTGGAATATGTCTGTGATTGTTCGGATGTGGTGAGGGAGGTTATTCCAGATCATTGGTGCATAAAATTTGTAGGCTCTGCTGGATGTTGACTTGGTGCATTGAGTTATTGATTTTGGGACTATCAAGGTGTTTTGGGCTACTGACCTTCTGTCTCTATTGTGGGGTGTTGTCTGGATTAGCTCAGTTAGTGATGTTGACGAGAGACCTTTGGTGGCTTTGAAGGTGATTAGCAAGGTCTTAAATGTAATTCTACCTTGAATCGGAAGCCAGTGGAGTTGTTTCATAATGGGTGAGATATGGTCTTTCCTGGATGCTCCGTGTAGAACTCTTGCTGCGGTGTTCATTGCCATTTGCAGTGGGTTTAGAGTGGTTTGAGGGAGTCCCTGTAGTATTGCATTCGCAAAATCAAAATGCGGAATGATTAGTGCCTGATAGATGGTTCTGAAATCATCAGGCTCAAGCAGAGATCGCAGGTATCTAAGGGATCTAATTTTATGATATACTGCCCTTACAGTGTTCCTTATATGCGCTTGCATATTTAGGTTCTGGTCCAGTGTGACGCCGAGGTACCTGATCGCGGATTTGATCTGGAGGTCTGCGTCCTTCACTTTTAGTACTGCTGGTGCTGTGAAGTTGCGGTTCCTTGTAATGAACATCACCTCCGTCTTCTTGTGTTGAATCCGGAGGTTTTGGGATTGTAGCCAATTGGATATTTCATTTATGCAGCATGTTATTGATGAGAGGTCGGGGTTTTCTGTTGAAAAAGGCGTGTATAATAGCACATCATCTGCATATATCATGCAGTTAACGTTGAAAGACCGGATCAGGTTGCAGATAGGTTGCATGTATATATTGAATAGCAAAGCGGAGAGGGAGGATCCTTGTGGGACACCTTGGCTTTGGTGGAATGGATCTGATGTGTCGTCTCTGGATCGTACCTGCTGCCATCTGTCCGAGAGGTAGGACCTGCACCACTCGAGTGCTTTACCGGAGATTCCTTTCTCTTTGAGGCGTTCTAGGAGGCGTTCATGGCTCACGGAGTCGAATGCTGCCGCGATGTCAAGGAAGACAAGGACAAAGCCTTGGCGAGCATTGTCAATGCCTGATATTATGCTGCTGAAGAGTGTGGTAAGAAGGGTTTCAACCCCGTGGGCTTCTCTAAATCCATGTTGGCATGGATCCAGTGGTGCATTGGAATCAATGTGATCTTGTATTTGTCTCTGAACTTCCTTTTCCATTATTTTTGCTAGCATTGGTATGCTTGCTATCGGTCTGTAGGATTCTGGTTTCTGTTGGTCGAATTTGTTGTTTTTTAGTAGAGGTCTTATTGATGTGTGTTTGAGGGTGCGTGGGAAGGCACCTGTTGTGAACGATTGTTCCATGAGTCTGGATATGAGGGGACTGAGGTCAGTCCGTAGTTCTTTGATCCAGAAAGCTGGGCATGGATCAGATTGTGCGGTAGTTGTGTTGATGGCTGTTATGGTGTCTTCGATGAATCAATAGTGGTGAATTTAACGTCTACACCACTTACTGGTGATCAGGAACGTCTATTAAATCTCGGCCTGTCTTTTGTACCCACGGTCCGATATGACCCGTTTGACACTCGTGTATATTTACATAAATTATTTCAAAAATTTAACATTGCTCATTATTTTTCTAATAAGTCTCAGTTTTTGGACATCTCAGTGGTTCACCCGAAATCAACATGGATACCACCTGATAGGACTGACCCGTCTATTATTACTTATCAAAATTTGGTATTACGTGATTTGGAATATCTTGAAAAGACCAAACAGCATCGTTGGTCTAATTTTTGTTGTGGTGATTGGGATACGCTCAAACAGTTAAAATCAAATCCTTCGCTGATCTTGCGCAAAGCTGACAAAGGTGGTGCGATAGTGTTGTTGTCAGAGTCTGACTATATGGAATCGCTTAAGTCACATCTTTCTGATGTTCACACTTATCGTCTGTTGGAAGATGACCCTACGGTACAGTTACAATGTGAAATTAAAATTTTGGTAGATATGGGACTTGATAAAGGTTGGATCACTAAGAGGGAACATCGTTTTTTGTTACCATTGTTTTTGTTACTCACGTGCCTGAAGCTTATATAAAGTATACAACCACACGCGACATATGATACAATTTGTATATAGTTACTATGTATATATGTTATAATAGTTTAATAATTCACTGTTTAAACTTTATACTGTTATCTGTACCTAGTTCATCTGTTCTATGTAAAATGACTTGGTATGATACTATCCATACCATATAACATACTGTTCATTGTAAACCGCACTTGATACTTGTGAAAGAGCGGTATAGAAATAATTGTTAAATAAATAAATAAAATTGCACCCTAAAATACCTATTTTATATTTGCTGCCCAAGATCCATAAATCTATAACCGCCCCCCCCCCCCCCCCCCCCGGGGAGGCCTATAGTATCTTGTAGGGATTCTATATTGGAGCCATTATCACAGTTTTGTGATGTCTTTTTACAGAAAGAGGCAATATTAGTAAGGTCTTTTGTACGGGATTCTACACATTTCTTGCGACAACTTCATTCACTTAATTTGTCTGAATGGGACTTCCATATGGTCACGCTTGACGTTTCAGCTCTTTATACAAATATTAACCAAACTGAAGCTTTGGAAATGTTGACATCTATGTTCACTTGTATACCTCCTCGCCTCCCAAAACAATTTCTGATAGAATTAATCACGTTTGTCCTAACGCGGAATTATTTTTTGTCTGATGGCAAATTTTACCAACAAATTTTTGGGATTGCAATGGGGGCAACTGTGGCTCCCTCCATTGCAATCCTCTATATGGGTGATTTTGAGGAGAAATACTTATACGGGTCTTCTTATTTTGAGTGGATACCTTTTTGGAAACGTTTCCTTGAAGATATTTTCTTTCTCTGGATGGGTCCTGTTACTGAATTACAGATTTTTCTGGACTGGTTAAATACTTTAAAATCAAATTTAACTTTCACTGCTCATATTGCGGATCAACAAATAGCATTCCTTGATATGACGATTTATAAGGAGTGTGATCATTTTCGAACTACTTTATATCGAAAGGCAGTACAACGGAATAGTCTGTTAAATTACCACAGCTTTCACCCCAAACCCCAGCGTAAGGGTTTACCCTTTGGCCAATTTTTGAGGCTTAGACGCATTTGTTCATCCATACAGGATTTTAAACATCAAGCCGCTGACCTCAAACTTCGGCTCCTATATAGGGGGTATCCCTCTAAAGTTATACAACTGGCATATAAACGGGCTTTATATGAACTGTCACCCGCAGCCCCCCCTAGTGGCGGCGTAGTTTTCCACAGAAGGGCTGGGGGGGTTGGACAGGTGCGAGGGTCAAGGGTGGCAGTCCCTTGTGCCGGCCTCGTAACCAACTTCCCAAAGAGAAACAAGTCCGCACGAAAATGGAGGGAAAATGAAAAGGCTTTATTTCCCCTTTTTGCACAAATGGTTCAAAACAGGATAAACGGATTGGATGGTATCACAACTGAACAAGTCCCTTGCATCAGGTTTAAACCATAAATGAAAAAGACCAAAGTAATGACTGTTAACTTCACAGTAGCTTAAGGCAACACAATATACTGCATTCATTTATTCATTCATAGAGTTAGGGATAAACTCCAGATTCTCTGCTGTGCAGTATGTGCATTCCATCGTCTGGTCAGACTCTTCGCCTGCAGATTCCACTTGCATGAATTCTACCTCTGACAGTTCTGAATCCGATGTCTCACACAACTATACTCTGGCTTTTTAAAAGCTTGCTGTACTGTTTTCCAGTGTCTGGCAGATAGCTTAGGGCGTCGGTTTCTGGCCACTGGATAAAACAAAGGCTCCTCTTCAGTTAGAGTTTTAAAAGCCTGTTCAGCGCAATGCTTAGCATTTACAGTCCTCTTTTTAGACCAATTGTTTTCAAGCTTTTGCTTATAAGTATCTCGGTTACAAGGAGAAGCTTCCTTCCACTGTCCTTCTCTTATGTTAGGATTATGTAGACCATTACAAGTAATAAAAGTTTTACCTTTAAGTTTTCTCCTTTCCTTCTCTGAGAAGGCTTGAGGCCTACCCCAGTCGGCTTCTAGCTTAGCATGGTCCAGGTTCTCCAAGGGTATCTCTCCTTCCTTAGTATAGGGAAGAATCTCTCTGTTCCAAGGCTGCAGCTGTTGCCATCTGCCAGATATTTGCTTACAGTTTGTTTCTCTGCCTCTGCCCTTGCCTCGTAGCCCAGCTCCTTCAGCTTTTCTGTGCACATCGGTTCTTTGTGTTCTCCACTTGTCTTCAAGGCCAGCACTCTCTTTGCCTCTCAGGCCTGCTTCCTCTCTGCCTTTCGAGTCTGCTCTTTCTTTGGCTTTTGGGTCTCCTTCCCCCCCTGATTCAGACCTGTCCCTGTTTAAAACCAAACTGACTGGGCCTAAGTCCTGCCCATAGAGGCGTGGTTCTTCAGACTCTTTACTGACTCTCGTGCTCCCTCTAGGTGGATCCTCAGGACATTGCAGGCTATACCTGTCTTTTCCTGGATTTAAAACTTTTTTTCTCTCTGCAAGAGGGTCCGCCGCATCACACATCCCCCTTCTTAAAATATTACGGGCTGGGGAAATCCCTTCTCCGCAGCATGTAATACGGGACATGGTATCGGCGTTACAATGCAGCTTGTGACCATGTGTTGTTTGACTGTTGCTTCCCGGCATCATCTGGAGGTGATACCCATGCTCCGTATGAGCCAACAGCGCGGCCCGCTCATGCCAAGGTCGAAGAAGATTGGTGTGATAGACTTGTTCCCGTCCTCTTGTGTCTCGAACGACATAGGAAGTGGTACCCACCGGGTTAACGACCGTATGAGGGCCCTTCCACTGGTACTCAAACTTAGGAGCAGCACCGGGTACTAGAACCACTACCTTCTCTCCGACCTTTAACTGTCTCGGTTTCGCCCGCCTGTCGTAATACTGTTTCTGTTTTTTCTGACTCTCTTTGAGTTTCTCAGTGGCGAACCTAGAAGTTCGTTCTAGGCGTGTTCTTAAATCCCTCAGGAATAGGGGTATACCTACTTCCTCTTCCACTGGCTCGATCCATTGCTCTCTCAACACATCTAGTATGCCCCTAGGCGCCCGTCCATACATGAGCTCATACGGCGATGTACCTAATGAGCTCTGTTTCCTTTCCCTACAGGCGTATAGGACGAAGGGTAACATGGTGTCCCACTCTTTCATTTGTCCGTTCAAGGCTCGTCTAAGCATCTGCTTTATACTTTGGTTTAAGCGCTCTACCAATCCATTGCACTGGGGATGGTAGGCTGCCGTCTTCACGTGTCGGATCCCGAATGCATCCCAGACTTGGGCGAGGTATTTTGATAGGAAGTTACTCCCCCTGTCTGTCAAGACTTCTTGCGGGAATCCTACCTCGCAAAATAATTTGACCAACTCGGCTGCAATTGATTTAGCGGAAATATTCCTCAAGGGAACTGCCCAGGGGAATCGAGTGGCTTGGTCAATAATTACCAGGATATATTGGAAGCCGCACGGAGTCTTGAAAAGAGGTCCCACTATGTCCATAGCCAGTCTCCTAATTGGTTCCGAAATTACGGGCATCGGGACTAGTGGCAATCCAGCTGGTCTGTGTGGTGTAACCCTTTGGCAGGACGCGCAGGATTCGCAGAAGCGTGTTGTCTCTCGAAAAAACCCCGGCCAGTAAAACCTAGCTAAAATCTGGTCAAGGGTGCCTTGTGAGCCCTTATGGCCCCCTATTGGATGGTCATGTGCCAGACGCAGAACGGACAATTTAAACTTACTCGGAACCACTAGCTGTTTACGAACAAGTCCGGTTCGCATATCCTTGCTTTCTCGATACAAGATGTCTTCTTCCATGACGAATCTGGGGTACGTCTCACATTCTTCCTGGGCCTGCTCGACCGCCCGGGCCAACGCAGGGTCCGTTCTTTGCTCCATTTTAAATGAGGGGAATTTTTCCATCACGTCCGCCGGTACCCAAGGCATACCTTTACCCGCCCCAAACTCAGCTCTTCCTTGGGAGCGACATTTCCTCTCCCTCCTTCGGTCAGCTTTTGGTTTTCGTCCCCTTCTTGATGGGTCTCCTATTAGCTCCTCATGTGAAGGGAGATCTCCTAGGGAAGCATCTTTTGAACAGGAGGGCTTCTCACCATCTTGGGAGTGCGCCCTTGTGGAAACTAGAGCCTTGATCTCCCCTGTATCCTTCTTTATACTATTCGGTTGGGGTATGGGACCTCCCGAAGGATTAGGTTGCATGCAAGTGGAATCTGGCCTTTTTTGAGGCGACAAACCTTCCTTTAAAGTTTTCCTAAATTGTGGCCAATCACAGCCCAGGACCAATTCCTGTGGTAACTTAGGCACTACTGCGATCAGCATTTCCTTTACAATGCCCATACCTTTTACCCACAATTTATAAACCGGATAGCGCGTGGCTGCTCCATGCACGCACTTTATCTTTACATATCCATGTGGAGATTCTGGGACCGATAAGCCTTGAGCCTGGATCGTTGACCATAACTTTTTAGAAACCATGGTCTGATCGGCTCCAGAATCCAATAACGCTTGCACACTTATACCCTGTACCTTTACATCAAGCACAAAACCGTTACGTATTGCTCTTGGGGATTCTCCCACCAAGGCAGTTCGTGAATAACACTCATACTGTAAATGTCCCCTTTTCCCACATGTGAAACATTTCCTTGAACTCTCTTTTACTAGAGGCTTATCATTTTTCCACCAGAAAAATGGAGGACGTGAGGGGTTCTCCCCTTTTTGTGCCTCCATCCCTATGGCTATTCTTGGGCCGGCCCTAGGCTGGGTCACTGTCTCGGCCTCTAAATACCTCTCCGTAAGAGCTATTGCCTCTGTGGTAGTGCAACAGTTCTGTAACATTAAGAAATTTTGCACTCTACTTGGTAGGGCGATCATGTACTGTTCAAGAATTATAGCATCCATTAGGGTGCCTATGGACCTTTTCTCGGGCTGTAACCACTTATGGGCTAGGCTACGTAATCTATGGCCTAGCGCCTTAGGTGTTTCGTTAGCCTTAAGAAAGGTAGCCCTAAACATTTTGTTGTAGGCTAATGGCGTAAGGCCCAAACGATCCCTAATCGCTATTACTACTTCTTCATAGGAATTAGCTAATGCCGGGGGCATTGACCTATAGGCAGCCAGCGCCTCGCCCGTGAGGGACGCTGCTAGCCGTATTGCCCACTGCCCCTCCGGCCACTTAGCTGAATGCGCAATTCGAGCAAACGTATCTAAAAAATCATCTATATTATCGTCCGGACTTAGCTTGCCAACCACTAAATCAGAGCAGGACCATTGTCCGTGGTTAGGGTCTACCAGTCCGGCCACCGATAGCTTCTCCGTCCTGCTTTTGGCCAGTTCCTCCCGCTGCTGCATGAGCCACTTGTCCATAGTTTCTAGGACTGGGAGTTGTTGCGCCTGCATCGCCCGCAGCGCTTGGTCTTGGCTCTGTTGTGCCACCTCCGCCTGCTTACTGAATTGGTGTGCCATCCAGGCACAGAGTTCTTTAGGCTCCATGGTACCTGATAAAAGAACAAACAGAGAAAGAAACCCAAGTGTGGCTCTTTACAAAACTTTTCCACACCCGTTTTTTTTTTTTTTTTGACTTCCCCAAATATCCAACACTAGGTAGGCTTAAGTACGTATTATCTGGTTTTAGTGTTGAATCAGCTTTGGGAAATATATTCTGCTATCCCACGGTCGCTCCACTGCTTCTGGACTTGCCGCAGGATTTTCAACCTTCAGGATTTTCTTTTAAATCCGGTCCAGATTTCAGGAACTCCACTCCGTGTTTTTTTTTTTTTTTAACTCCAATCCGGCTTTGGGGTCTGCTCTATTCCAGGCTTTTCTTCCGGTCCAGTTTTTGGCAAGACGGTTCGGGTTTTACTCTTTATTTTATTTATTTTTTTTTTTTGAAAAAAAAAAAAGGAGAAAGATTGTACTTTCCTTTGTACAGTTGCAGGTACAATCCTGTATGCTTATGGATGCCGTAAAATCCTGCCAACTACGCCACTTATGTCACCCGCAGCCCCCCTAGTGGCGGCGCAGTTTTCCACAGAAGGGCTGGGGGACACAAGATTGTGATGATTGGGGTTGGACAGGTGCGAGGGTCAAGGGTGGCAGTCCCTTGTGCCGGCCTCTTAACCAACTTCCCAAAGAGAAACAAGTCCGCGCGAAAATGGAGGGAAAATGAAAAGGCTTTATTTCCCCTTTTTGCACAAATGGTTCAAAACAGGATAAACGGATTGGATGGTATCACAACTGAACAAGTCCCTTGCATCAGGTTTAAACCATAAATGAAAAAGACCAAAGTAATGACTGTTAACTTCACAGTAGCTTAAGGCAACACAATATACTGCATTCATTTATTCATTCATAGAGCTAGGGATAAACTCCAGATTCTCTGCTGTCAGGGCCGGATTTACCTATACGCCATGTACGCCATGGCGTAGGGCCCACAAAAATGGAACAAGTTTTTTTTTTTTAAATAAAATTTTAAAAAAAACCTGCTGGCTGCCGCCGCAGGGCCCCCTCTGCTGCCGCGGCAGCATGGACTGACCCGCGGGGCCCCCTCTGCAAGCTCGATCCGTCGGTCCCTCCCTCCCTCCGTGCAGGCTGTGAGAGACGCGAAGGGAGACTGTCTCCTTCGCGTCTCTGTTAAGCCCGCAGGGGCTGATGGGAAATTTCCAATCAGCAACTGAGGGCTAAACAGAGACGCGAGGGAGACAGTCTCCCTTCGCGCCTCTCATAGCCTGCACGGAGGGAGGGAGGGACGGATGGACCGACCGACCGACCGAGCTTGCAGAGGGGGCCCCCGCGGGTCAGTCCATGCTGCCGGGCAGCAGAAGGGGCCCCGCGGCGGCAGCCAGCAGGTTTTTTTTTAAATTAAATTTTACTTTAGGCCGACGGGGGGGGGGGGGGTAGGACTGGTAATGGGCTATTGGGGGGGCTGGGGCTGGGACTGGAAATGGGCTGGGGGGGTTAAGGCTGGAGGTGGGCTGATGAGGTTAGGACTGGTAATGGGCTGTGGGCTGTTGGGGGGGGTTAGAACTGGTAATGGGCTTTGGGGGGTTAAGACTGGTAATGGGCAGTCTGGTAATGGGCTATGGGGGGGTTAAGACTGGTAATGGGCTGTGGGCTGATGGGGGCTGTCTGGTAATGGGCTATGGGGGGGCTAGGACTGGAAAGGGGCTGGGGGGTTAAGACTGGAGGTGGGCTGATGGGGTTAGGACTGGTAATGGGCTGTTGGGGGGGTTTAGAACTGGTAATGGGCTTTGGTGGGGGTTAATACTGGTAATGGGCTGTGGGCTGATGGGGGCTGTCTGGTAATGGGCTATGGGGGGGCTAGGACTGGAAATGGGCTGGGGGGGTTAAGACTGGAGGTGGGCTGATGGGGTTAGGACTGGTAATGGGCTGTGGGCTGATGGGGGGGTTAGGACTGGCAATGGGCTATGGGGGGCTGACTGGAAATGGGTTGATGGGGTTAGGACTGGAAGTGGGCTGATGGAAGGTTAGGACTGGTAATGGGTTATAGGGGGGCTTAAACTGAAAATGGGGTGATGGGGGGTTAGGACTGTAAATGGGTTGATGGGGGGTTAAGGACTGGTATTGGGTTGGGGGGTTGCCAAGACTGGAAATGGGCTGATGGGTGGCTAGGACTGGAAATGGGCTGATGCAGGGACTAGAAGGGAATGGATGCTGGGTGAGGCTGGAACTAGAAGGGAGCTGATGTTGGGGGAGGATTAGAATGGGATGGGGCTGGAAGAGTAAAATGGAGAAGGGAAAAATATTTTGTGTGGGAGGGATAAAAAATCTACAATTGGCCGGGTATTGGGAGAGTAAGTGGGGATTGAGGATGGAGGGGTAAAATTTGAGTGGATGAAATAG
Source organism: Ichthyophis bannanicus (assembly GCA_033557465.1). NCBI lineage: Eukaryota > Metazoa > Chordata > Amphibia > Gymnophiona > Ichthyophiidae > Ichthyophis > Ichthyophis bannanicus. The sequence continues at coordinate 651,371,436 of CM066032.1, forward strand.
GAATGAGGAAAGAGCAAAAGGAGAAAGATTAGTATGTTAAAGCAGATGTAGAGAGAGAATGGAAAAAAACTAGAAGAGAGAAGAAAGGACAAATGGACAGCAGACGATGGAGAGTTAGCAGAAGACACGAAGAAACCAGAAGAAAGTGGCTGGAGCAATTGCAGCTGAAAAAAATGCACAAAAGGTAGAAAAATATCTCTTTATTTTGAATTTATTAATTGGAATATGTCAGCTCTGGTAAATCTGCATCATTAACGTCTGCGCTTTGTTTAGTACAAGAGCAAATTAATGTATAGTTTTATTTCTACAGTGTTGTACATTCCAAGTTTGGCTTTTGGGATTCCCAGTTTAATTATTGTCTTCCTGTTTCTAAATTGTGATTACTTGTTTGGTGATGGTCTATGTTCTGCATGTGTAACTGAGCTGAGGTGTTCTGTTTATATAATTCCTATTTGACATTGCCACTTGTTCTCTTTCCCCAGTAGGTCATGTATTGTTATTCTCTGAAATGTATTGGTTTAATATTTGCAGTGTTGCCTTTTGATTGGAAGAGTATGGTGCTTTGTGAGTACTGGTAGTGCTGTTAGGATACGGCGGGTTTGCTATGGGTTCTAAATGGGCAGTGTTTGTAGTAGTTCCTAATGTGTCTGGCAGTTGGCACTGGATTATAGTAATGTAGAAATCTTTTAGTCTTTCTTTATACATACACTCATTAAGAGGCACGTTTACTAAAAGTTAGTATATGGTAACATTATGCAAATATTTATGCAGATGAGGCCCCTTATGCAAATGAGGCCCCGCACCCCCATTGGGCCGCCCCTGCTGGGGCCCCACAATTTTTGTTGGCGTAGGGCCTCACTCAAGGTAAATCCGGCCCTGTCTGCTGTGCAGTATGTGCATTCCATCGGCTGGTCAGACTCTTCGCCTGCAGATTCCACTTGCATGAATTCTACCTCTGACAGTTCTGAATCCGATGTCTCCACACAACTATACTCTGGCTTTTTAAAAGCTTGCTGTACTGTTTTCCAGTGTCTGGCAGATAGCTTAGGGCGTCGGTTTCTGGCCACTGGATAAAACAAAGGCTCCTCTTCAGTTAGAGTTTTAAAAGCCTGTTCAGCGCAATGCTTAGCATTTACAGTCCTCTTTTTAGACCAATTGTTTTCAAGCTTTTGCTTATAAGTATCTCGGTTACAAGGAGAAGCTTCCTTCCACTGTCCTTCTCTTATGTTAGGATTATGTAGACCATTACAAGTAATAAAAGTTTTACCTTTAAGTTTTCTCCTTTCCTTCTCTGAGAAGGCTTGAGGCCTACCCCAGTTGGCTTCTAGCTTAGCATGGTCCAGGTTCTCCAAGGGTATCTCTCCTTCCTTAGTATAGGGAAGAATCTCTCTGTTCCAAGGCTGCAGCTGTTGCCATCTGCCAGATATTTGCTTACAGTTTGTTTCTCTGCCTCTGCCCTTGCCTCGTAGCCCAGCTCCTTCAGCTTTTCTGTGCACACCGGTTCTTTGTGTTCTCCACTTGTCTTCAAGGCCAGCACTCTTTGCCTCTCAGGCCTGCTTCCTCTCTGCCTTTCGAGTCTGCTCTTTCTTTGGCTTTTGGGTCTCCTTCCCCCCCTGATTCAGACCTGTCCCTGTTTAAATCCAAACTGACTGGGCCTAAGTCCTGCCCATAGAGGCGTGGTTCTTCAGACTCTGTACTGACTCTCGTGCTCCCTCTAGGTGGATCCTCAGGACATTGCAGGCTATACCTGTCTTTTCCTGGATTTAAAACTTTTTTTCTCTCTGCAAGAGGGTCCGCCGCATCACAGTACAACGTGAATGGCTGCAGAACGATTCGCCAGGAAATAATACAGCTGGTACATCAGATGACTCCTTTGTTGGAGTTCTTCCATATACTGCGTTGAGTGCCGATGTTGTTCGAATTTTGAAAAAACACTGGCCAATCTTGGCATTGCATGATTGTTTTCAAAAGCCTTTGATGATTGCTTTCTCCTGTGGGGCAAACCTACGTGATCATCTAGTGCAGTCGACACCTCCAGCGGATAGATCTGTTATACCGCCTCTACAACATGACGGACATTCTGTCTGTGGTGCATGCATTTATTGTGGCTCATCAATTATAGGTCGGGTTTGGACTTCCCCTACAACTGGGCAACCAGTGATACGACGCTGGCAGACTGATTGCACTTCAACTTTTGTTGTTTGTATTATTGTATGCCTTTGTCCTTTAATTTATGTTGGCAGAACAATTCGATCGATTAAGACCCGATTGGCAGAACATGCCTCTCGGCTCCGCCAAAGAGTTACTTCGGCCCCTATTGTGGAACACTGCCTTGCACTGGAACACTCTTTCGAATGTTTACAATGGTCGGTGATTGATCATATCCCCCCGGATCCTAGGGGGGGGGGGGGATCGCACCGCAAAACTCCAAAGATGTGAGCAGAAGTGGATTTTTAAACTCCGGACTGTGATGCCTTCTGGCTTGAATAAGGAGGTTGAATGGCACAGTGTAATGTGATCCTCACCTTTGTGACGGAGGGCTTCCCCTGACAAGTGGGGCGGCCTTTGCTGTCTCTATTGGTGGTTTTGATTTTGATTGAAAGGCTTGTGAGCCAATGAATGAGGCATACCTATCCTTTAAGAATCAGCTGGGTTCGGTCCCGGCGTTTCATGACGGTTGTTAAATTATGTGAAGAAGAGCACTTGATACAGGGAAGCACTCTCGAAACGTGCACGTCGTGCAAGGATTTCGAAAGCATGATTGGACTGAGCTAAGTCTCTTTTTAAAAAATAACTTTTTTCTTGTTAATAAAATGGATTGAGCCGCCTGGAAGTATTGTCCAAAAATCTATACTTTGCTGCGATGATATCCGACAAAAACTTTGAGGTTTTGTTTAAGATAAATTCTGGGGTTTGTTTGGTGATTTTGTTATCTTGATTTGTACATGTATCACTGAATTGGGGATATTTTGGCTGATACCTTCGCATACCAGGCAGGCATGTTACCAGGCAATCTTCACCTCCACCAGCCACCCAGCTATCTACATGCCTAATGATTAAATTACCAACTGTAATGGCCATCCTAACCCATCCCCCTTAGGCACATGTCCCAGGAGAAACCTCCTCGGTGCGAGTGGGTTTTACATCACCTGGAGGACAGGTCCTAGCTACAGGATCACTTCCTGCCACATCAAGGTGATGCTCTCTTTTCACGTGACCTCTCTCCTCCATAGCAACAGAGAAACTACTAGACTGGAGGTGGGACTTCACTACTACATTCCTGTAGGTCTTGTCTATATATCTCTCTGTTTTTCTTAGGTCTTTCAAGTCTGCTACTCTAGCCTCCAGCAATCAGTTTTGATCCCTGAGAGCAAAGAGCTCCTTGCACCTAGTGCACACATAAGACCCCTGAGCAACTAGGAGAAAATTGTACATGTGACACTAAATGCAAAAGACCGGATAGCTTCCATCTCACTGCTGGACTGCTGTCTGCTTCTTAGTTTTATGGTTTTGTTAAGGTATTTAAGTTGTTTACTTATTTAAATTTGCTATGGATAGTTCTAGAAACACAAATACACCTGATGGGTATACTTCTTTTTTGTGGTCAATTTCTTCATCATAGATCTGAGTTAATTAAGGTACTCCTGTAATGTTTATCACCACCTGTTAGTTACCTAAGTATAACCGTATCTGAAGAGAGATTTTGGAGGGAATGATATGTAAAAAATGGTCATGCCTTTTTTAAGGATCAAAAAGCTACCTATTTCTGCATACATATACATAAATGGAGGGTTGGGAATTGGGCAGAGTAAGAAGAGAGTGAATGAATGAGAAAGATGATATTTTGAGGAAATGTGGGTTTTACTGGCGCCATAAATAGACTGTAATAGCTCAAAAGTAATGTGTTCCTCTGAAATCTATGATTTTAGATTGTTTGATCACTCCATGGAAGGGTTTAAGAGCTGGGAGTTCATGACAACTCACTGCTGGGGTGAAAAGGCATCAGGTGACTGGATCCTGGAGATTTATGATACCCCATCCCAGCTGAGGAATTTCAAGACTCCAGGTATAGTAGCTTATGCACCATCTTTCTTGCAGAAACAATAATTTGGTTATATTGGCATTGCAGCAGTCTAGCTGAACATAATTTTGCTTTTGAAACTCTTGTCATTAGAAATATAAAGCACTGCTAAGTATTTTTTTTAAATAAATGAAAACAAGAGACAGCGTTTAGAGAATCCACAATATTAGAACAGGATTTAGGCTAGGGCGAGCAGGACAGCCACTCGGAGTGCCACCAGGAACCTTGGGCACAGTCTAGAGAAGGAGGAGAGAATATATGCGGATCAGAAAAGAAAATCTCCACACAACTCTCCTGTCTGCTGTCAGAGTGAGGTAAGTGCCTGCCTCAAAGTAGCCTTCAGCCTTTACTATTTGCCACTGTTAATTCTGATCCTTTAGGGACACCCCTAGCACCTTCACAAATTAAAAAAAATATATATATATAGTTTATAGCACCTGATATTCTGCTTTTCAAAACAATCAGAGCAGCTTACAATCAAAACTGAGATACAGACAATTAAGAAAAGAATTCCATACATAATAGGAAAGGCAAGCAAAATGAAAAGTGATTTATTTATTTATTTATTTATTTGAAACCATCTTCTATTCTGCAAAAGTGATTAAAACCATTCTATGTGATTACAACAGATACAGTCATACAATATAATCATTAAAATACACAAAACAAACTCTACAAATATGAAGCAATTGCAAGTTGAAAAATGTACACTTACAATGTGATACAATGCTCTATTTCCCCCATTTGCCGAATCAAGCAGGTAGGGGGTGCATGTATTTGTGTCATGGAGGGGGTTGTCATGGGGATTTAAGGGGGTATGTGTGTGTATGTGTTTGTGTCATGAGGGGTATTGGGGATGCATGCGTATGTGTGTCATGGGGGATTGGGGGCATGCTGCATATGTGTCATAGAGGATGCTGGGGAATTGTGTGTGGTCATAGGGAGTTGGGGCATGTGTGCATGTTTGTGTATATGTGTCATAGAGGATGTTGGGGAGTGTGAATGTCATGGTAGGGTTGGAAGCATATGGGCATGTGTGTCATAGAGGGTGTTGGGGTGTGTGTGTTTGTGGAATGGGGGTGCCAGGGTGTGTGTGTGTGTGTTTGTCATGGGAATGTTGGTACGTGCATCATAGGTAGTATCAGATGTGTGTATGTGTCATGGGGGATGTTGGTTGTAGTGCAGTCTTGAAGGACTATAATAGGAACTGCTACTTCTGGAGAGAGATTTGCAATTATAAGTATTTACTTCTGGGAATTTTTCAAATCTTGGGAAAAAGGAATTCTTTAGATTAAGGCTTGTATTCTTCGAGCAATAAATTGTTTCTAGAGACCTTTACAAAGAGGCCTTCTAGAAAGAGGGCAAGAGACCTGTGAAATTGTTTTAAATAGGGGTTAAAGCCAAGTGATAGATCAAAGGGGCATTTTGAAAGACTCCCTCTATCAAAGCAAGGGCTGTGTGATTCACCCAGGAAATTGGTCACAGGTTACCTTAGAGCACAGGACAGGGTACTGTGTAGCAGCCAGCTTTTAATAAGTCTTCTTTCCCTCCCTCCTCGATTCCCACCCAACCTTGGAATAATCATAGCTTTGTAAGTGCTTATACCTCTTAAAGGGAAGGAGGGGTCCATATTCACTCTCAGGTGCACCTGTTTATCCTTATCAGGCATAGGTTAAGAACCTGAGATTAATTAAACAAGACCTGCAGGGATGTAGTATTGAAGTCCCACCTCCAATCTGGCAGCATCACTGTTGCCATGGAGGAGAGAGGTCACGTGACCAGAGAGCATAACCCTGGTGTGGCAGGAAGTGATCCTATAGCTAGAACCTGTCCTCCAGGTGATGTAAAACCCTCTCGCACTGAGGAGGATTCTCCAGGGCTATGTGCCCATGAGGGAAGGGTTAAGACAGCCGTGATTCGATCATTAGGCATGTAGATAGCTGGGTGACTGGTGGATGTGAGGATCGCCTGGTAACATGCCTGCCTAGTGCAAAGGTAGCGGACCTCACGTGCCACTTTGCCAAGGTCTTAGATAGTGCTGGGGAGGAGTCTTCTGTCCTGGTTCATGTTGGTACCAATGAAATATGAAAGTATGGTAGGGAGGTTCTGGAGGCCAAATTTAGGCTTTTACGTAGGAAGTTGAAATCCAAAACTTCCAGGGTAGCATTCTCTGAAATGCTTCCCGTTCCATGCACAGGACCCAAAAGGCAGGCAGAGCTCCAGAGTCTCAATGCGTGGATGAGACGATGGTGCAAAAAGAAGGTTTTGGATTTTTTAGGAACTGGGGAACATTCTGGGGAAAGGAGGGGCTTTTCCGAAGGGATGGGCTCCACCTTAACTAGGGTGGAACCAGGCTGCTGGAATTAACTTTAAGAAGGATAGAGCAGCTTTTAAACTAGATAATAAAAGAAAGCTGACAGTCGCCCAAGAGCGCATGGTTCAGAACAATGCATCCTTGAAGGATACTAGCAAAAAGATTGAAGTTAGGGCATATCAACAGAGGGGTTCCAATAAAGACAAAAGTAACCCAAATGCCCTTGAGTACAGAGCTGACAAAGCTTAAAGATTCCAAATTACCCCTGCCTACCGATAACCAGTTAAATATGAATAAAATACAGCTTCTATAATGCTTGTATACAAATGCTAGAAGTCTAAAAAAATAAGATGGGAGAGTTAGAATATATAGCAGTAAATGAGAGGTTAGATATGATTGGTATCTCAGAAACATGGTGGAAGGAGGACAACCAGTGGGACACTGTGATACCTGGGAACAAACTATATCGAAATGATAGAGCAGATCAAATTGGTGGAGGGGTTTTTCTCTATGTTAGAGAGGGCATTGAGTCACAAAGGATTAAAGTTTTGCAGGAAACAAAAATTCACTGTAGAATGTCTATGGATCGAAATTCCATGTAAAAAGGGGAAGGGGAAAGAGAGTAGTGGGGGGGGGTGTACTATCAACCGCCTGGCCAGAATGAACAAAATTACTGGTAAAATGCTCAATTGGGGAGGAGAAGTTACAGTATAGTAACAATAATGGGTGATTTCAATTACCCCGGTATCAACTGGGTCAGTGTCATGGCAGGACATGCTAGAGAAATAAAGTTTCTAGATGAAATGAATGACTGCTTCTTGGAGCAGCTGGTTCATGAACCGACCAGAGGGGAAGCCATTTTGAACCTAGTCCTTAGTTGAACACCAGTTCTGGTGCAAGAGATAAGGGTGTTGGTACCACTTGGCAATAGTGATCATAGCATGATCGCGTTTGATTTAATAAATGGAGGAAGGACGGCAAGAAAATCCACAGTACTACCTTTTAACTTTCAAAAGAGAGACCATGATAAAATGAGGAGAATATTTAAGAAAAAACTAAAAGGAGCAGGTGCAAAGGTTAAAGATTTGTATCAAGCATGGGCATTGTTTAAAAATCCTATCTTTGAAGCCCAGACCAGCTGTATTCCATGCTTTAAGAAAGTGGAAGGAAGTCCAAAAAACTGCCAGTATGGTTTAAAGGTGAGATCAGAGAGGCTGCTGTTGCCAAAAAAGCATCTTTCAGGAAATGGAAAAAGGAGCCAAATGATGAAAACGGGATACAACATAAGCACTGGCAAGCTAGATGCAGGCAAAAAAGAGAATTTGAGAAGAAGCTTGCTGTGGAAGCAAAAATGCATAATAAAGACTTTTTCAAGTACATTCTTAGCAAAAAACCTGTAAGAGAGTCAGTTGAACCCATTAGATGCTAGAGGGGTAAAAGGGGCACTAAGAAGAGACAAGGCCATAGCAGAGAGACTGAATGAATTCTTTGCTTTGGTGTTTACTGAGGAAGGTGTAGGGATGTAAGCCATGGCTGAAATGGTATTTAAAGGTGATGCTGCAGAAGAAATAAAAGAAATATTGATAAACCGGGAAGATGTATTGCACCTATTTGATAAACTGAAGAGTAGCAAATCACCTGGAATGATGGTATACATCCAAGGGTGTTGAAAGAACTACTATTAGTAAACTGTGAACTATCATTAAAATCATCTGTAATACCTGAAGAGTGGAGGATGGCCAATGTAACACCAATTTTTAAAAAGGGTTCCAGGGGTGATCCAGGAAACTACAGTCCGGTGAGCCTGATGTCAGTATCGGGAAAAATGTTAGAAACCATTATAAAGAACATAATTATTGAACATGTAGGTAGTCAAGGTTTAATGGGAGACAGCCAACATGGCTTTAGCCAAGGAAGGTCTTGTCTTACTAATCTGTTAGGTTTTTTGAAGGTGTGATTAAACAGGTAGACAAAGGTGAGTCGGTTGATATAGTGTATCTGGATTTTCAGAAAGCCTATGACAAGATCACTCATGAGAGACTCTTGGCAAAACTAAAAAGTCATGGGATAGGAGGCAGTGTACTATTGAGGATTAGGAACTGGTTAAAAGATAGAAAGCAGAGGTTAGGGCTAAATGGCCAATTTTCCCAATGGAGAAAGGCGAATAGTGGAGTGCCCCAGGGATCTGTGCTGGGTCTGCTGCTTTTTAACATATTTTTTAATGATTTTGAAATGGGAATAATGAGTGAGATAATCAAATTTGCAGATGACAAAATTATTCAAAGTTGTTAAAACTCAAGAGGATTGTGAAAAATTGGAAGAGGACCTTGATAAATTGGAAGACTGGACGTCCAAATGGCAGATGAAAGTTAATGTGGACAAGTGCAAAGTTATGCACCTAGGAAAGAACAACCTAAACTATGGTTTCATGATGCAAGGTTCCACATTAGGAACAACCACTACCACCCAGGAAAAAGATTTAGGCGTCATTGTGGGTAACATCTTGACACCCTCTGCCCAGTGTGCAGCAGTGGCCAAGAAAGTAAATGGAATGCTAGGAATCATAAGGAAAGGAATGGAGAATAAAACAAAGGATATTATAATGCCTCTGTATCATTCCATGGTGCAATTCCATCTTGGCTATTGTGTGCAATTCTGGTTGCCGTATCTTAAAAAGGATATAGCATTATTAGAAAAGGTACAGAGAAGAGCCACCAAAATGGTAAAGGGGATGGAAGGATACCATTATGAAGAGAGGCTAAAAAGGTTAGGGCTCCAACCTGGAAAAGAGACAGCTGAGGGGAGATATGATAGAGGTCTATAAATTAATGAATGGAGTGGAATGGGTTAATGTAGATGTATTGTTTATGCCATCAAAATATAGAAAGACTAGAGGGCATGTAATGAAGCTACAGTGTAACCTATTTAAAACTAAAAGAGAAATATTTTTTTCACTCAAAATGTAATCAAACTCTGGAATTTGTTACCGGAGGATGTAGTAAAAGCTGTTAGTATAGCTGGGTTTAAAAAAGGTTTGGACAAGTTTCTGGGGGAAAGGTCCATAAAACATTATTAAAGGGGACCCTGGAAATCCACTGCTTGCCCCAATTCAAGCATTGTGGAACCTGTGTCTTTAGGGGAAACCACTGGGTACTTATGACCTAGATTGGTCACTATTGGAAACAGGATACTGGGCTTGATGGACCTTGGTCTGACCCAGTATAGCATATCTTATGATCTTATGTGTGTGTCACAAGGGTGTCATGTCTCTTGAGGGTATCAGAGGTGCATGCATGTGCGTGTGTGTGTCATAGGAGGTATTAAGGGTTGCATATTGTGGCCTACCACTCCGTGCACCTACGCCCCCTAGGGCCGGCAAGGCAGATTGTTTCTGCTTTTGGACGCTTACTGTTGTATTTGTGCAGGCGCCCGCCTAATAGGACACGAAGATCACCTCTTTTAATGTAGTTGTGGTTTGCTTTTATTTAGCAGTCCGAATGGAAGAGGCACAGGGCAATTTGTAACATAAATTGCTTTTTATTTGTTTTTCTTCAAGTAAATCATTTGTGGCAAAAAAGCTCAAGAAAAAGGCAAAATCACATTAACCAAAATAGGATTCTTCTCCAAAGAATGTCCAAGGTGAATTCTACCAATAAACTTCTTTACTCTTGGTAGTAGTACTTCTATTATTTACAGATACAGCAAAGATACCATTTTGTGCATCCTTCACAAACTTAGAAATAGTGGAGCTTTACTTTCTCTGCTGGCATAAGTTCAAGACATCAATCAGAGTGCCACCTCTCAGTTTAAAACCGTTAGCTTATTTAGCTGAGGTTACAGCAGCAATAGAACCAGCTACTTTTACACATGAGGGTTTGGATATCTTCCTGTCTGTTTTTCAAGCATACAGTGATTCTAGCACTTCTGTTGCCTTCTTACTTCTTTCACACAGCATTTAGTAAAAGCATTATATATTAGTCACACACAGACTGCAATCCATTGATTCGGCTGAGGACACTGAATTATTAGAGAAACAGTCCACATCCATTTCTGCTGGGGAATTATATGGTTCTGTGCTTGGGGTAACCTTTGGCTCAACCTATTGTACGTTCTTCAACAGCTTTAAAAGTTTTCCCCACTTTAGCTTCTGGTTCCCCTTTATAACCGGGTTGGAACCTCTTGCCTTTCTCCCTCTTAATAAATCCTCTTCAGGAAATGCATAAGCTTTTGGGCTGGCAGTGACCCTCCTTCTAACAGGCTTTTTACATTGTCTGTATAGAGGCTCAGGGCTAGAGCTGCTATATTCTGACTCAGAAGTAAAGTCCTGAATTCTCTCCCAGCTCCTTCTATGCCCACACCCTTTACACTTGCCTTGTAAGTGTTGACCAGTCCTCCTGGACCCACCAGAAGACACAGCCTTGAAATGCTGCTTCCTCTCCCGGTCTCTTGGCCTTCTCACTTGGCTCCTAGCCTGCAGCCTGTCCTGCCTTTGAGCAGTCCTTCTCTGCAGTCTCTCTGGTGTATGAGCAGATCCTGTTTGATCAGTGTCTGAGTCCTCTGTTAGCTCAGCTGATCTTCTAGAGACACTACGTCCTCGGGAGTCTGCCAGTTTCTCCTTAGTATTGCACTTGCCTCTGCACTGTCCTGTGCATGGTCCTCGTGTGTGCTGAACTCTAGAATCAACTCCCAGCTGATCCTCCAGTTTCCCCTCACTTCCTGTGTGACGCAGTTTATATGTTCTGTGAATTGTTTGCTTCCCTGGCCCCACCCTCTCTCTGCTTGCAGCTGCCCTCGAGGCTGGGTGTGGCTTCAAGGTAACCCTGCTTCTGTGTGCCTTAGTTTCACTCTCTATGTGGGAATTGTGTTTCAGTGAGCCCATCCCCCGCTTATGGGAACAAATTTCAGTGTTTTTTCTAGTTTTAAAGGGCTCTGCAGCATGCACATCATCACAATATGTGGGTATTTGTTATAGGGGTTTCAGTAATCCTCCCTCCTACTCTCTCTCTTTCCTTCCCTTCACCCTGCAGTGCACTTCCCCTTCCTTCCAGAGGCAGTCCAAGGGTGATGTGGGGCATTTGCAGACACTCACTATGGGGCCTCATTTGCATATATATATATGTATGCATACCCACTGGGCCTTATTTGAATGAATTTAATTTATTTTCTTTAAAAATGTATATGCTGCCCATCAAAACCTTTAGGCGGCTTTCAAAGGAACCCTTCACAAGCCTCTCTTTTTTGTCCCAGCAATGACTTGACAGCATACTTACTAAACATCAATGTGCATTAAGTGCCACTGCACCCATAGAAGTAAATGGTGCTGCTTCACTTAGCAACTGTAGCATTTGTTAATGCACGTTAACCTTTACTAAACATGCTTCTTAATGACTTTCTGAATGCTATTTGCATGTATCATGTATCATGAGGATAAAGAGAAGGTACAATAGTTCCTCCGGTACCTACTGCCAGGTACTTTACTTCAAAACCTTGCTCATTTAGAACCCATAGCAAACCCACCATATCATAACAGCCCTACCTGCACTCTCAAAGCAGGACACTCTACTATGAAAAGGCATCACTGCAAATACTATACCAATACATCTACTACTGGGAAAAGATAAGAAGCGGGGCTGCTACACAGAACCTACACGAAGAGAATACCACAGCTCAGTCACACATGCAAAACATATTTATTTATTTATTTATTTGGCATTAAGACTGGCTGGATACTGGGAGAGTAAGTGGCATCTCAGGTGGCAGGTCCAGGGCTGGCGGAATGCACTGTGTATGCAGCTCTGGCAGATCATAACCAAATACAGAACAAGGGATCACAATTTAGAAATATGAAGACAATAATTAAACTGGGAATCTCAATAGCCAAACTTGGAATGTACAACAGCATTGAAGAAATAAACCTATAAACAGACATCAGTGATGCACGTTTCTCAGAGCTGACATATTCCAGTTAATAAATTCAAAATAAAGTAGGGTTTTTTTCTACCTATTGTTGTTTGGGTATTTTGTTTTTCAGTCACAATTGACCCATTCGCTTTCTTCTGCTGTCTTCGTGTCTTCTGCTAATTCTCCATTGTCTGCTGTCCATTTGTCCTTTCTTCTCTTTTCTCCTATTTTTTCCATTCTCTTTCTACATCTACCTCTAACATATTTGATCTTTCTCATTTTGCTCTTTCCTCCATTTCTTTCTTTACTCCTTTTTCATCCACTCATATTTCATCTCTCCATCCTCAATCCCCTTTTGACGTTTCACTTACCAACTTTTCATCTATTCCTCTAACCTCGAGCCCAACACGTCTCCCCAGTTATCCCATTTCTGATCTCCACTCCTTCGCTAGCCTCTTATTCCCTTCTTTCTTTCACTCACTTCACATTACCACATATCCATGCTCTCTAATCACCATCTTCCTGTCATTTATCTCTTTGCCAACTTCCCATGGTTTCTCTCACATACCTCCACTATCTCCACTCTCTCTAACACCACCCCAGTTCAGCAACTCCCAATCCCCTCACCCTTTTCCTTTACCCCCCAAAGTCCAGCATCTCATTCTTTCTCTTCCAACTCCCCAGCCCTTTTTTACATTCCCCCAGCCCATAGACCAACAGCTTTCTATCCCCTTCCCCTGCTCCTTCCTCTCCCGCTCCAGTAGTCCGGCATCTCGCCTATCTTTTCTCCCCCATCCACCCTCCCCCCCCATTCCCAGTCCAATATATGCCTTCTCTCTCATAACCCAAAATCTCCCTCTCATTTTCTGTCCCTCTTTCTTCCTATCCCCTTCCCCCCAATCCAGCATATCCCGTCTCTTTTTCTTAGTCCCCCCCCCTTTCCTTGGCATCTTCTTTTTTTTTTCTCTGAGCCAGCTGCAAAAACATCGCGTTACACCATCCCAATCTTCATCTTTCTTTCTCTGAGTCCACATGGTTCAGCCAATAGTTCAATAGTTCCGCGCACTGGAAGTGAATGCTACAGGCAGCACTGGCTGCTGTCACTGACTAAGAGAAAGAAAGATGAAGCTGGGGATGGTGCTGCACGATGCTGCGATCTTTCTGTTGCCAGAGCTGCAGACACAGTGCATTCTGCTGGCCCTGGACCTGCCACCTGAGATGCCACTTACTCTCCCAGTACCCAACCAGTCTTAAGAGTCTGTCGTCTTCTTTTCTCACACTGAATTTTAAAGTCTCCACCTAAGTCCCAGTCCATGCTCTCCCCATCTCCATGTCCCCAGTACCAATCCTCCTGCCTTCTACATCCTTTCCCCATGCTCACCCAGCTACTTCCTTCTCCAATTTTCATTGACCTTGCCATTCCTCCTCCTTACCCCAGCATCTGTTCTTATGCCCCTCCCTTTCACCTCTCCCTCTTTATGACCTTGCTTCTTTCCTCTCACACAGAATATCTGTCCTCCTCTCCATCCTCACTCCCCCAGCTTCTGCCTCTTTTCTCCACCCTGACCCCAGCATCAGCTCCCTTCTAGTCCCAGCCCCTCTCCCCAGCATCAGCTCTCTTCTAGTACCAGTCTCTCCCAGCATCAGCTCCCTTCCAGTCCCAGCTCCTTCCAGCGTTGGCTCCTTTCCAGTCCCTCCCAGCTTTGTCTCTCTTCTAGTTCCAGCCCCTCTCTTCTAGTACCAGTACCTCCTAGCATGAACTCCCTTCTAGTTCCAGCCCCTCCCAGCATCAGCTCCCTTCCTGTCCCTGTCCTTCCCATCATCATGTCCCTTCTAGTTCCAGGCCCCCAGCATCAGTCCTCCTCCAGTATCATCTCCCTTCCAATCCCAGTCCCCTCGGTATCAGCCCATTTCCAGTTCTAGCTCCCCAGCAGTCCTATTCCAGTGCCAGTCCCTCCCAACAGCATCAGTCCTCCTTCAATTCCACTCCTTTCCAGCACCGTCTCTTTTCCAGTTTGTGATAAGGAAGCTTATCATAGCTCAGGAAGGAGCTATAGAAAAGGTGAAGTGACTCTGAACAAGCAACCTGTCAGTTCTGGTAGAAATAAGAAAACAGAATTTTCCCATAAAAGACTACCAGTCCCAGAATGCACCAGGTTTCCAACAGCCATTAGAGGAGCTGAAGTGGGGAAACGTGTGTTCAATCAGGAGGGCTATGAGGTAATCCCTAAGCACTCATCTCAAAGGGCAGGGCCTGATTCAGCACAGCTGCGCTGTGTTAGGGAGGAGCACTCATCTAAGCAGAATAAAGGTAGAGTTTATTCTACAGAGAATCAGCTTGAGCTTGATCATCTTCATCATCAGGAGGATCATCAGAAGCAGAAGCCAAACCGGACGGACAGAGAGGGAAAGAAACCCTTTGGAAGAAAGAGGAGAAAAGCCTTTGAGAGGTCTAGAAGAGTCCAGAGCAGTACGTATACTGGGAGGCATTCCAAGGGCCAGCATACACCATTGGACTGGGGAAAGCCAGAGGAATGGTGCTGCAGAGCTAGGAATCTCCAGACGGTACCTGTGAGGGAGACGGCTGCTGCACGTGGAAGGGACCCTAAGACCCGTGCTAGAAGGTATGTGAAGAGAGATCCAGTGTCCAGGGATCTGGATTGGAAGGCTGGACATAAGAACTGGACTACATACTGGCCAGGCTATATAGAGAGGAACTCTAACAGCAATGGAAGCTCAGGTATGAACACTGATCTATGCCCTAACTATAACCTTGAAAGACAGCAGGGAAACAAGTATTCTCCTGAAAGTGCTCCATTGGGAGATTCATCTGTGCCAATCCATGATATTGAACCCATGCTTGTTGAAGAAGAGGGGGTGATAGCAGATGAAGAATCTGTTTACATGGACTGCTCTCTGTCTAAACTCCTTTGGTGATTTTCTGTTATAAAGTACAGCAACCATCACAAAGAAATACAAACTTGTTCTTTAATCTACTCAGAAAAGCTCCTGGGTAGGATTTTTAGCCACGCAGTAGAAAGCAAGCCAGCTAAGGGGTTTCAGCTGGATAACTGCTAGCAATTGAGCCTTACCTAATTGCTTGTGAGCTAGGAGAGAATCACTTCTGAATCTATGTGGGAAGATATAAGAAGTTAACCTGAAAAGAACAGTTTTTTTCTTTCTTTGGTAGCTTTTGGTTTGTTGTTTGATACATGCTAAGAAAATATTAGCTAAGCCTACAGAAAAGACCTGTTTGTTATCAACCAGGTCTTATTTCTTTTGCTTTGATTGCCTGACAAGTTCAAATGTTGTTTTCCTGGTTTTGTTTTTTTCAAGTTTAACACTGAAAGCAAGTAACCTGATTTATGTGCTACCAAGCATATCTGTGTTGGGAGAAATAACCCCATAAATAAATATCTTATTGGCTTTACCCAAAAGCACAACTAATTATTGTGAGCAGCTGTGTCTGGTGTGAATGAACTGCATTGCCCACAATCCCTTGCAAATCATATAGATATATGCACTTGCCAAGACTGTGAAGATTCTCACCCAGGCAGCCGTCAGACAAGTTTCAGTCCCCCCACCCCCCAGCATCAATCCTCCTCCAGTCCCAAATTCTCCCCAAATCATCTTTCCATTCCCAGTCCCCCCATCCTGAAGCATCAGTCCTTCTCCAGTAGCAGACCATCCCAGCATCATCTCCCTTCCAGTCCCTGTCTCACCATCCCCCAGCATCAGCCCATTTCCAGTCCTAGCTCCCAAGCAGGTCCTCTTCAGGTGCCATCCCCCCACCCACCCAAGAGCAGTCTTCGGCCCAGTGTGTAGCGGTGGCCAAGAGAGCAAATAGAATGTTAGGTATCATAAGGAAAGGAATGGAAAATAAAACAAAAGATATTATAATGCCTCTATATTGTTCCATGGTGAGACCGCACCTTGAATATTGTGTGCAATTCTGGTCGCCGTATCTTAAAAAGGATATAGCGTTATTAGAAAAGGTTCAGAGAAGAGCCACCAAAATGGTAAAGGGGATGGAAGGATACCCCTATGAAGAAAGGCTAAAAAGGTTAGGGCTCTTTAACCTGGAAAAGAGACGGCTGAGGTGAGATATGATAGAAGCCTATAAATGAATGAACAGAGTGGAACGGGTAAACGTAGATCGATTGTTTACGTTATCAGAATATAGAAAGACTAGGGGACATGCAATGAAGCTACAGGGTACACTATTTAAGACTAATAAAAGAAAATATTTTTTCACTCAGCATGTAATCAAACTCTGGAATTTGTTACCGGAGGATGTAGTAAAGGCTGTTAGTGTAGCTGGGTTTAAAAAAGGTTTGGACAAGTTCCTGGAGGAAAGATCCATAAACCATTATTAAGAAGGGACCCAGGATATCAATGCTTGACCCAGTACAAGCATTGTGGAACCTGTGTCTTTTGGGGAAACTGCTAGGTATGTATGACCTAGATTGGCCACTGTTGGAAACAGGATACTGGGCTTAATGGATCTTGGTCTGACCCAGTATGGCATATCTTATGTTCTTATGTTCTTCCCATGCCGGCCAGCCCCCTACACTGCACCCAGCATCAAACTCACCCTGTCATCCTTTTTCCCCTCATCCTCATGGCCCCTGCCATAACCACTAGAAGACAGCAACCTTGGGCCGGAAGGACTGGGGTTTCTAGTCCCACAGGTGCTCCTTGTGGTCTTGGGCAAGCCTCCTATTTAACCCTCCATTGCCCATGTTCCCTGTAAAATAGTTATCTCCAAGTTATAATGCCCTGTTCAATGTAATTTCAGTTTGTTCAACGTAAACCGCCTTGATATCATGAAAGGCGGTATATAAGAAATGTTAAATAAAAATAAATAAATAACCCTGTACTCATTGTACAGCCACAGGAGCGATTTTCTTCATTCCCGCAGTTATGCTAAGATGCAGCCACCGGGACTGCAGAGTCTCTAAAAGTGAAATTGGGGCACTTCCTGTCTCTCACGGTCCCAGTGGCTGCAACTTAGCACAGCCACAGGAGCGAAGGAAAATCTTCCATGGCTGTGAAGAGGTGAGTTGATGGACACTAAGGTTGCGGGGCTCCTCGGGAATCGGGGCCATGTATGGGTGACATGCCCACACATGCATAAGGCCAGCCCTGTTCCCCTCCTAACCAATGTTTCACACTCCTTCCGCAGCCTTTCACTCCTTCACTTGCACTCTTTCAAATTTCATCATCTCCTCTAATCCTGCCTTTCTTAATGCTCCATTCTCCCTCCCTCCTCTCTCATTCCTCCTGTTCCCTTATGGTTTTCCTGCCTTCCATCACTAACACCACCCCTTCTATCCATGCTCTGCCCATATCCAGCTCTCAGGAAGTCAGGCAACAGCCCCGCTTGCATTTTGGTAGGACTCAGGGCCTCCTGCTAGCAATTTCGCCACCCCCTTTTCATACCAGCAGGACCGGGCTCCTACTGGTCTTCAACCTGCTTTCTTTAGGGGGGGAAGTGGGCCATACCTTTCTGTATGTACATGCTTGTGCATGCACAAACAAACAGATGCATACAGATAGACAGAAAAACTTTACCCAGCCAGTTAGAGCCTCCCAATACTTGCTATCACTTATACGAAATGCGCCTAATAAAATGTAAAAAATAGATCAACCATAAATAGTAAATTGCTTAACTAATTAGAAAGCTTCCTAAAAAAATGAGTTTTAAGTAATTTTCTGTAATGCTTTACATCTTGCCGAATGGGAGAGGGCAAGCTATTCTATAACATGGAGGTTGGAGTTGAAAATGCAGACATGTGTCTTTGTTAGCCTTGCAGTTTCTAATGGAGGGATCTCTAGTAATGCAGCATTGCTTGCACAAAGAATCTGAGAAGGGGCATACCAGTATAGCAGATCCCTTAAGTACTACGGTGCATCAGCAACAGCATGCATTACCTTGAAAACTAGTCAGCACACTTTCAATTTAACAGGCTGCTAGCGTGGCAGCCAATGAAGGGACCATATCATTGTGATTATACACTTACATCTGGCAGTGCCTGTTAATTTATGAGCAGCTGCATTCTGCACTTAACTGCAAATGAGTGTAAGTGTGATGATAGTAAACCAATATAAAGCTCATTGCAATAGTTTAAATTTCATCACACCAGGACCTGGAGGATGGAATAAAAAAGTAGTAAAATACAACGTAATGCAGCTAAGGTTGCAAGAAGGCCCCTTATCTCTGGGGGCATGGAGCAGCAGGATTGGGGTGTTGCCATTGACATTCTTGTCCAGAGCCGGCCTTCTACATTGTCTATCTTTGGTCTAGTCTCTGTGACTATCAAGTGATAACTAGTCCATAAAGAGAAGATATGGACCCTTAGTCCAGAGCTTCATTTCTTATATATTGCAACCCTGGTAAGAAGACCACCCAGTATAATTCACAGTCACATAAAACAGTTAACAAGATATAAGACCCCATCCATCATTTCCCCCCTCACTCAAGACCTTACCCAAGATTTTCACTCAAAGAACACTGCTACACTCTTTAGTACCTGTGCTCCTTGCACTGCCCTCTCTAGGACTTGTGCTCTCTGAGCTACCCTTACCCAACGCCTGTGTTCCCTAAGCTGTCCTCTCCTAATTATTGGTAACTCCTGACTGTCACACATTCAGGTCGGTCCCCTTGAGCAAAACTGTCTTTGAAATAAGGTTATTTAGAAAAACAGTTTATGAAAACGTTATTGCCTCCTCTTTTTTTGTGGTAAAGCAAATGTTTATGCAAAAGATTTTAACTTATTTACATTTCATATACACGAGTCTGCCTGAAGGGTGTGTATTATATTGAGTTACTGCATTAAAGTCTGAGTGTTAAGCCATGATATTTTTTCCCATGTTTTTCTTAGCTAGTTGGCCTGCAACTCTGTCCTGATCAGGGTCGGCTTTTGGTGTGTGCAGATGCACAGGTTGCCATGCATAATAGGGTTGCCCCTATGTTGCATCCCCCTCATGTCCTTCCATATCATATGGAGCAGGTATGAATAAAGTGCATAATTCCTCTGGGATAACTTTCAAAGCAAAAGGATGCACGAAATTGGGAAAATTGGCTATTCCTGATTGTATCTCCAGACTAGTCCCGGACCTCTGGGTTGTCCACCTTTATCAGCAGCTTGGAGACTGAGGAACCTCCTTCATTTCATGATGTCACCAGTATACATCCCCGGGAGCCGCCTCCACTTCCCAGTTGCCTCAGTCTCCAAGCAGCTGAAAGGGTGGTGAGCCCGGGGGTCCGGTCTACCTGGAGGAACAATTAAGTATAGATAGATAGGATAGATGTAGTAGATATGGTATAGATAGAGTTGAATATAATAGGAATAAATCGGGATTTGCTCCGTGGCTGCCTGTGCCTTTAAATTGCGCAAGAGTTACCCCCCCTCCTATCTTGGGCTTGGCGGCAAGTACGGGAGAGGGTGAAGAGACCTGTTAGAGGAGACAGGTGAGGATCCGGTGCTGTTGGGCAGTCCAATTTTCAGACCGGAGTCCTGCGCGAATGGAAGCCTGCGCTTTACAGAGGCACTGCCTGTCAGCGCATCCGGGTTTTGACGGCAGCGGGCGAAACTGTTAAAGACAGACTTAACTTTCAGTCCAGGAGCAGGGAATCGGACAGCCGCATAACTGTAAGTAGGCCCATCCTGCACACCCACGCCGTCAGCGCGTTTGGGCGCGAAAACGGTGTCGGGCTCGACCGCGTGGCAGAGGCCACGGTGCGCCGTGCAGGGGAGTGTATTCCTGTCAATTTTGTGGCGTTTTGGCATTTCTTCCCTTAAAGGGTAAGGCCATGCCAGCATTTTTGCCCAAGGTGGTGTCGGCCTTCCATTTGAATCAGGTGATCTCCTTGCCCGTTTTTTCTTGGAGCGAGGGGAACCCCGGCTCAAAGACTCAGAGGCTATTGGATGTCGAGAGTGTTATTTTATTTATTTATTTCGAATACATTTGTATACCGCAACTTCCAGCGATCAGCAGCGGTTTGATTACAGATTGAAAATTGCCAAATCAAGACAGAAATTTCGGAGTATCAATACATTGATTTGAAAGGAAAGCACGGCACACAGTAATAAGGTCATAGGAGAGGTGTCAGAAATTTACATATGTACATTTTTCCTAACAGAATTCCTGTTGCAAATTGTGACATCTTGTATTCCCCTGGGATTTACATCAAATTGTAATAGCACTGGAATAGATGAGTCTTTAGCTTTTTCCTGAACGCATTAAGGTCTTTGGTCGCTCTGAG
The DNA here is from genome assembly GCA_033557465.1 of Ichthyophis bannanicus. NCBI lineage: Eukaryota > Metazoa > Chordata > Amphibia > Gymnophiona > Ichthyophiidae > Ichthyophis > Ichthyophis bannanicus. The sequence goes on from CM066032.1 coordinate 651,392,001, forward strand.
CTCAGGCGGTAGTTGGTTCCAGAGGGTCGGGGCAGAGTAAGAGTATGCTCGGCGGCTAGTACTGGATTTGACGGATCTGATATCGGGTGGAACATGTAGGGTGTCTGAGTTGACGGTTCTTCTGTCTCTGTTGGGTGGTTGCGTGCTGATAAGGGTGGAGAGAAAGGATGGAGATATGTTATGTATGAGTTTGTGAGTGGTTATCAATGTTTTATATTGTATCCGGGCAGTAATAGGGAGCCAATACAGCTCGATCAATACAGGCGTGATGTGTTCAGCAATGCTTTTTCGCATGATGATCCTTGCCGCCACATTCTGGGCCATTTGTAGGATGTTTAGCGTTTTCTTTGGAAGACCCTGCAGGATGGCGTTGCAGTAGTCTAAGTGTGGTATAATGAGTGCTTGCGCAACAGTCCTAAAATCGTGAGGTTTGAGGATGTTCCGTAGAGGTTGTAGAACTCTAAGTTTGTGGAAAATGGCCTTGTTGGTTTTGCGTAGGTGCTTTTCCATCTTTAGGTTGTTGTCAAATGTGACTCCCAGGTATTTGATCTCATTCTTTGTGTGGTACGTATTGTTACAGAGTGTAATTGTCGCGGGAGGTTCAAAGTTTGGTTTGCTGGAGATAAACATCACCTCAGTTTTCTTATGGTTGATCATCATGTTGTTTTGCTGTAACCATTGCAACATTTCATTCAGGCATGTTTCAAGTAGCGTATAGTTAGGGTCAACTGTATCCAGTTGCGTGTATATCATAATATCATCCGCATAGATGTGGTATTTGACATTATGCTGTTGGAAAATATCACAGAGGGGCTGCATATAAATGTTGAAAAGTAGCGCCGAGAGAGCCGATCCCTGAGGTATGCCTTGCGTCTGAGAGAATGCTTTAGCCTTTTCGCCATTGAATTGAACCTGTGGCATTCTGTTTGATATGTAGGAGGAGAACCATTTTAGGGGGGTTCCCAATATCCCTATCGATTCAAGCTTGTTTATGAGGATTCCATGATGGACTCTATCAAAGGCGGCAGAGATGTCAATGAAGATGAGTATAAACATTTTCTTCTTATCTTCAAGGCCTTTGAGGAGGTTGTTAAGCAGTGCTATTAACAGCGTTTCTACCCCGTGATGTTGTCTGAAACCGTATTGTGGCTTATCCAGGATTTCATGGTCATCCAGATGATCTTGTAGTTGCATAAGGACTGCCTTTTCAATGATCTTTGCTAGGAAAGATATGCTGGAGATGGGGCGGTAGGATGCCGGGTCGTCTTTGTTGAGTGAGTTGTTCTTTAGAATTGGTCTTATTATAGATTTCTTGAGTTGTGCGGGCATGATTCCTTGTTGTAGCGATTGGTTCACTATATGCGCGACTTGGTGGACAATATCTGTTTTTGCCGCCTTAATCCATGCAGCTGGGCAGGGATCTAGCAGGGATGTGGTGGTATTGATGTTTGTTATTATGTTGATAGTTTGTTGATCATCAATGTTGTGGAATTCGCTCCATGCCTGGTCCTGTTGTATATTGGCTTTCCGACATGTTGTGTTTAGACAGAGAGGGGGCAAGGTTGCAGTAAGTTTGCTTGCGTAGTAGTCTGCCAGGGTTTGGGGTTTTATTACGTCATCATAGTGGTCTGCCTGGGCTGTTCTGGTTAGTGATTTTACTAGTTCAAAAAGTTCACGAGGCTTATTGATAGCCTTGTTCAGTAGGTTGGTGTGATGGGTCTTTTTGGCGGTGTTGACTTCTTCTTTGTATTTTGAGAGGAGAATGAGGTATTCCTTCTTGTGTTCGATGGATTTGATGCGTCTCCATCTTCTTTCGAGTTTTCTGAGTTCCCTTTTCATTTTGGTCAGTGTTTCCGTGTACCAGGGTTCAGAGTGGTATTTGGTTGGATTCGAGGGGGAGTTCCATGTTGGGTGCGCTGCAGCCTGAATCCCGGTGTTCCAGCTATTTGTTAGAACATCGAGGTCCTGGTTTTGCAGGTCTATGTGGGTCGTGATGGTACTTACAAGACTTTCCAAGTTGAGTTTGTTGAATTTTCTTTGCTGTTGTATCACTCTCTGTGTTGAAGAAGTACCTGCGCCGTACGGCGGCTTTCCGTAGATCCGAGAGACTGTTCGTCCTCTTCGGGGGACCGAGAAAGGGCGAGGCGGCCTCCAAGGCTTCTATTGCCAGATGGATTAAGGAGGTGATTACTTCAGCATACCTGCTAAAGGGCAGGATGGTGCCTGAGGGTTTGCGGGCGCATTCTACTAGAGCGCAAGCGGCATCTTGGGCGGAGTTGCGTTTAGTGCCGCCAGTGGAAATTTGTAGGGGGTGACTTGGTCGTCGTTGAATTCATTTGTTAAGCATTATCGTATAGATGTGCAGGCACAGCAGGACGTGTGTTTTGGGGCGACTGTTCTTAAGGGGGCTAAGCAGGGTCCCTCCCATTGAATACTGCTCTGGTACATACCCAGAGGTCCGGGACTAGACTGGAGATACGATCAGGAAGGTGAAATTAGACTTACCTGCTAATTGTTGTTCCTGGAGTAGATACAGTCTAGTCCCGTATCCCTCCCAAGTGCTGTGATTTTTTCTAGATCGATGGGCTACAGAGGATGCCAGTTCTCTCAGGTAAGAGTTTTTTATAATGGGTTTTATTGTTTGGCAGGGACTTAGCTGGGATTTTCTCCCGCCGAGAGAAATGGCGGGGGGGGGGGGGGCGATGCTCCGCATATTAAAGGCATGGATTTGCCATTTTCAAATTTTCAAGTGGTCAAGTTTTTAGCTGTTAGCAGCAGAGAGTGATTTTGCTTTCCGTTCTCTTGGGTTTTTAGGTTAGTTAGAGGTAACATAGAAACATAGAAACATGATGACAGAAAAAGACCACAAGGCCCATCTAGTCTGTCCTTCCATAACAACAACTACAACAGTCCACTTTTTACCTTTAGAGATCCTCTGTGTAGGTCCCATGCTTTTTTGAATTCAGTTACTATCCTCATCTCTACCACCTCCACTGGGAGACTATTCCACGGATCCACTACTCTTTCCGTAAAGAAATATTTCCGCATATCACTCCTGAATCTATCTCCCTTCACCCTCATCCCATGTCCCCTCGTCGCAGAACTTGCTTTCAATTGAAAGAGGCTCTCTCCCTGAACATTTATGCCATGGAGGTATTTAAACATCTCAATCATATCACCTCTATCCCGCCTTTCCTCTAAGGTGTACATATTAAGATCCTTAAGTCTGTCCTCATATGCTTTATAATGAAGACTACTAATCATCTTAGTAGCAACCCTCTGCACCGACTCCATCCTGTTCACATCCTTTTGAAGGTGCGGTCTCCAGAATTGCACACCATACTCCAAATGAGGTCGCACCAAAGACTTATACAGAGGCATTATCACCTCCTTTTTTCTGCTAGCCATTCCTCTCCGTATGCACCCAAGCATCCTTCTAGCTTTTGCCGTCGCCTTTTCTACCTGTTTAGCTACTTTAAGATCATCGGACACAACTACGCCTAGGTCCCGCTCTTCTTTAGTGGACAAAAGTACTTCACCTCCTATGCTGTATTGCTCCCTTGGATTGCTGCAGCCCAAATGCATGACCTTACATTTTTTAACATTAAATCCCAGCTGCCAAATTCTAGACCATTCTTCAAGCTTAGCTAGATCCCTCCTCATGTTATCTACACCTTCCTGGGTGTCTACTTTATTGCAGATTTTGGTATCATCCGCAAAGAGGCAAACCTTACCCGACAGCCCTTCCGCTATATCACTAACAAAGATGTTAAAAAGAATCGGACCAAGGACAGATCCCTGGGGCACACCACTGGTAACATCCTTCTCCTCAGAGTGAGCTCCATTTACTTGTACTCTTTGTCGCCTCCCACCCAACCAATTTCTAACCCAAGCAGTAACTTTAGGGTCCATCCCTAGGGTGCTCAGTTTGTTTATAAGTCGCCTGTGAGGAACAGTGTCAAAGGCTTTACTGAAATCTAAATACACCACATCTAGAGCTCTCCCTCGGTCCAACTCCCTGGTCACCCAGTCAAAGAAATCAATCAGATTTGTCTGACAAGACCTGCCTCTGGTGAATCCATGCTGCCTCGGATCCTGTAATCCGCTGGACTCCAGAAACCTCACTATTTTCTCTTTCAACAGCGTTTCCATTAATTTACTCACCACTGAAGTTAAACTAACCGGCCTGTAGTTTTCAACCACATCCTTACTTCCGCTTTTGTGTAAAGGCACCACATGAGCCTCTCTCCAGTCCTTTGGCACCACTCCCAACTCCAACGAGGCATTGAAAAGGTCAGTCAGTGGAGTTGCTAGAACGTCCCCAAGTTCCCTCAGTATTCTAGGGTGTATCCCATCCGGTCCCATCGCTTTGTCTACTTTAAGTTGAGCTAGTTTCTCACGAACACAGTCTTCTGAAAATTGTTCAAGATGTCCCTCGCTTCTGTTCTTATTTGTGGGTGTTTTCTGAGGTAATGCTCCTGGTTCTTCATCTGTGAACACAGAACAAAAATATTTGTTAAGCAATTCCGCTTTATCCTTATCAGCTTCTACATATTCCCCCCCTGTACCCTTGAGTCTGACAATACCACTTTTGCCCTTCCTCTTCTCACTAATATATCTGAAAAATGTCTTATCCCCCCATTTTATTGCATTGGCTATTTCCTCTTCCTTTTGAATCTTTGCCTTCTTGACTACTTTGCTAGCTTCTCTAAGTTTTTCCAAATACAGATGCCTGTCTTCCTCTCTCTGTGATCTCTTGTATTTCATGAAGGCCTCCCTCTTTTTCTTCACTTTTTCAGCTACTTCCTTCGAAAACCATAGCGGTCTCCTGTTCCTTTTGCCTTTATTTACCATTTTAACAAAAAGGTTGGTTGCCTTTAAAATACCCCCTTTCAGTTTTGCCCACTGTTGTTCTACATCCCCCAGCTGTTCCCATCCCACTAACGACTCCCTGAGGTATTGGCCCATCTTCGCAAAGTTAGTCTTCCTAAAGTCTAAGATCTTCACCTTGGAATGGATTCTAACAGCCCTAGTCCTAATACTGAACCACACCATCTGGTGATCACTGGATGCAAAATGATCTCCCACTACAACATCAGAAACACTTTCACCATTGGTAAGCACCAAGTCCAGTATGGCCCCTTCTCGTGTGGGGTCTGTTACCAATTGCCTGAATAGTTCTCCCTGTAGAGAATCCAGGATCTCCTTACTCCTAGATGATACTGCAGCAGGAATGTGCCAATCAACATCTGGCATATTTAAATCTCCTAGCAGTAGCACTTCCCCTTTCCTAGCAATGCTGCGTATGTCTTCAATTAACTCTCTGTCCACCTCTTCCTCTTGTGAGGGAGGTCTGTATATCACACCAATGCAAATAGATTTCTCTTTCCCTCTTTCTAGTTTAACCCACAATGTCTCCTCTCTCCCTTTTAAGCTCTGTAATTCCAAAGCTTTAATAGTAGTTTTTACATATAGTGCTACTCCTCCTCCCCTTCTTCCTACCCTGTCCTTTCTGAATAAAGTATAGCCAGGTATAGTTACATCCCAGTCATGGTTTTCTGTGAACCATGTTTCTGTAACTGCCACTAAATCTAAGTCAGCCACTCCCACCAAAGCTTCAACTTCAGAGATCTTATTTCCCATGCTACGGGCATTAATACACACTGCTTTCCATATGTTACCCCTGTTACCCATTTCCATAAAGGTATTTAATGTATCACTTACCTGGGGGCTTTCACTTACCTGGGGGCTTTCTTCACCCATCCCCAACGAATCTAGTTTAAAGCCCTCTTCAGTAGATTCTGACAGTAGTAAGAAACTCAGTTGTATGTGTCTTAATACTTACTTGCTTCTCCGGTGAGTCTGCTTTGTCAATAGGGAACTGGGAAGTGGAGGCGGCTCCCGGGGATGTATACTGGTGACATCATGAAAAGAAGGAGGTTCCTCAGTCTCCAAGTTGCTGATAAAGGTGGACAACCCAGAGGTCCGGGACTAGACTGTATCTACTCCAGGAACAACAATTAGCAGGTAAGTCTAATTTCACCGTATCCACACAGGAAAATGTATGCGTGTGTGATGGGTATATAGAATGTTACCCATCCCGCTCCAAAAGGACAGTCCCCTTTAAGAGAGTCTGCAGCCCAAATTTCAGGGCTGGGAGGGCTTGGTTCACAGAGAGAGGTTGAGAACCCAGCAGGCAGCAGGACGGAGAGAGGCCCGTGAAGCCAGAAGTCCTTCCAAGACAAGCCGTGAAAAGGAGTTCTGAGGTAGGAACTTTAACTGGGGCTGGAGGAAGGCCGAAAGAACCAGCTTTTTGGCAGTTTAACAACCTGCGACAGCTCTGTCAGTTGAAGGATCTTGCATGGATGTGGCTGCAACTGGAGGGAAAGACTGGCCCAAGATAGCAAAGATTGTGCTATTGGAGCAGTTTTTGAAGGGCTTGACCACCCCATGAAACAGTGGGTATGTCAGTACCCCAAGCTTATACTGGAGAGTGCACTGGAAATATCCAAGGAGTATAATGAAGCCCAGCTGATGACTGAAGTGGACAGTGAGAAGGAATAGAAGTCACCTGTTAGCCCAGGAGGACAAAGGGGAAGCCAAGACAGATGTTGGCTCCCACGTTCTGACCTCCAATGTCACCTCCTAGGCAAGGGCATGGCCCCGGTCATGAACCCTTCACCTGCTTTAGGTGTGGAGCTCGGGGACACTTTGCTTGGGAATGTCCCCAGGGTGTGGAAGAATTCATGGATGTCAGCCTAACCACCCCTCACACCTGCGCTTTTGTGGACATTCCCCACCCAGGGGCCCAGAACTTTGTGACTTCAGTGGAATTCGAGGGAACCTGCTTCCAGGTCTTCATAGACTACGGGAATGTGCAGACCCTCATTCACAGGGAAACCATAACCCGATTTCAACTATGCAAAGATGGTAACACTGGCCTGTGTGCATGGAGACAAGAGCCAGTATCCCACTGCACAGGTTTCACTTAAGACTCCAGCAGGGCAAGCCACATTCAAAGTTGTGGTGCTGCCCTGGATTCCGTATCCAGTGGTGAACAGCCGAGACTACCCAAACTTCAGAGCAATATGAGCTCAGCTAACTGACAGCTCTGCTAAGTCAGACCTGGAAGATTTTCCCCCTGGAAGACCTGGTTCTATATGTTGAGAATCCCATGCCTAATAAGTCCCAGAGTTGACATAGCCAGGAAAAGCTATGCTACAAACAGAATCTGAAAGTTGTGGGGGAGGGAGCGCCTAGGGAAGAAACTCCTGGGGATAGCTCGGGGCTCAGCGGTAGTGACCCAAATATAATTGTTCCCTTCCCAGAGTGGGGATTGGGGGAGAACCCAAGGAGCTTGTCAGACGGCTGCCTGGGTGAGAATCTTCACAGTCTTGGCAAGTGCATATATCTATATGATTTGCAAGGGATTGTGGGCAATGTGGTTCATTCACACCAGACACAGCTGCTGACAATAATTTAGTTGTGCTCAAGTGTTAAGGCCAATAAGATATTTATTTATGGGGTTATTTCTCCCAACACAGATATGCTTAGTAGCCCATAAATCAGGTTACTTGCTTCCAGTGTTTAACTTGGAAAAACAAAGTCAAAATCAGGAAAACAACATTCAAACTTGTCAGGCATTAGCTAATGTTTTCTTAGCATATATCAAACAACAAACGAAAAGCCACAAAGAAAGAAAAAAACTGTTCTTTTCAGGTTAACTTCTGATAACTTCCCACATAGATTCAGAAGTGATTCTCTCCTAGCTCACAAGCAATTAGGTAAGGCTCAATTGCTAGCAGTTATCCAGCTGAAACCCCTTAGCTGGCTTGCTTTCTACTGTGTGGGTCAAATCCTGCTTCAGGAGCTTTTCTGAGTAGATTAAAGAACAAGTTTGTATTTCTTTGTGATGGTTGCTGTACTTTATAACAGAAAATCACCAAAGGAGTTTGGACAGAGAGCAGTCCATATAAACACATTCTTCATCTGCAATCATTCCCCCTTCTTCAACAAGCATGGGTTCAATATCATGGACTGGCACAGATGAATCTCTCAATGGAGCACTTTCAGGAGAATACTTGTTTCCCTGCTGTCTTTCAAGGTTATAGCTAGGGCATAGATCAGTGTTCATACCTGAGCTTCCATTGCTGTTAGAGTTCCTCTCTATATAGCCTGGCCAGTATGTAGTCCAGTTCTTATGTCCAGCCTTCCAATCCAGATCCCTGGACACTGGATCTCTCTTTTGGATCTCTCTTCACATACCTTCTGGCACAGGTCTTAGGGTCCCTTCCACGTGCAGCCGTCTCCCTCACAGGTAGCGTCTGGTGATTCCTAGCTCTGCAGCACCATTCCTCTGGCTTTCCCCAGTCCAATGGTGTATGCTGGCCCTTGAAATGCCTCCCAGTATACGTACTGCTCTGGACTCTTCTAGACCTCTCACAGGCTTTTCTCTTCCTTCTTCCAAAGGGTTTCTTTCCCTCTCTGTCCGTCCGATTTGGCTTCTGCTTCTGATGATCCTTCAGATGAAACTGATGATCAAGCTCAAGCTGATTCTCAAGATAATGAGGATGATTCTCTGTAGAATAAACGCTACCTTTATTCTGCCTAGATGAGTGCTCCTCCCTAATACAGCGCAGCTGTGCTGAATCAGGTCCTGCCTTTTGAGATGAGTGCTTAGGGATTACCTCATAGCCCTCCTGATTGAACACACGTTTCCCCACTTCAGCTCCTCTAATGGCTGTTGGAAACCTGGTGCATTCTGGGACTGGTAGTCTTTTATGGGAAAATTCTGTTTTCTTATTTCTACCAGAACTGACAGGTTGCTTGTTCAGAGTCACTTCACCTTTTCTATAGCTCCTTCCTGAGCTATGATAAGCTTCCTTATCACAAGCTTCAGGAGGGCCCAGCAAGAGGATGAGTTCCTTAAACATGCCCGAGAGCAGGTTTTGGAGGTGGATGGAGTTCCAGATGGTAACAGAGTTCTCTATTGAAACCTTTCCCTATTTTGTTCTAAAGGGAGATATGTTATACAGAGTGGTTGAGGGTGCCCCAGAGGGTGAAGAGGTAGAACAACTGATAGTTCCCTGGTGCTATCATCAGTGGGTGTTATCATTAGCCCCTAGCCATTTATTAGGAGGACACCTGAGGTAGAGAAAACACAGAAGCATGTTTTGGCCCAATTTTACTAGCCCAGGATCCAGATGCTGTTATATTGCCAATCATGCCTCACCTGCCAATTTTATAACTCCAAATCCTAAAAAAAGCCCCGGTCTATATATGAAAACCACTAATCAGAACTTCACAAATTTTTGTTGGAGAAGCCATCACAGTAGGGAGGACATAACCTCATACCGCTGCGGCCCGTCCATTTTAATAGAAGAAAAAACCTTATGACAGTTCATAGCAACGTGCAGTTTACTTAGCTGGAAAAGGTTGATGAAAAATTTCCACAAACGACTATCAATACGACGTGTCACGTTTCGGGGACCATCCAGTTTTCCCCTGCTTCAGGTCCAGCCGTCAGAGAACAAATGATTCAACCTTCTTGAACCCAACACTAAGTCAAGAAGGTTGAATCATTTGTCCATTGCTCTAAGGAATATGAAGACTACTACGATCACGAATACCCTCTGGGGAAGTATTTTCCTGGATGGGAATACCCATTGAGACCCTCACAGATCAAGGAACACCCTTTGTATCCAAGATGATGAAGCGTGTGTGTGCCTTGGTGAAGATCAAGATGCTGCGAACATCAGTATATCACCTGCAGATGGATGGCCTCGTTGAACGATTCAATAAAACTCTGAAACAGATGTTTAAAAAGTTCATGCAGGATAGCAGGAAGAATTGGGATATTCTCCTACCTTACTTGATGTTTGCCATTTGCGAGGTACCTCAGAGTTCCACGGGGTTTTTGCCTATTGAGTTGCTCTTCAGAAGACAGCCAAGAGGAATATTAGACATAATAAGGGAAACCTGGGAGTGAGAACCCCGTGTCGGGCGTAATATGGTGGAGTACGTTATACACATGCAAGACTGGCTTAGGAAAGCCAGAGAAGTGGCCAAACTCTGGAAAAAGCCCATGTCGAGCAGGCCAAGGGCTACAATCGGGCAGCTGTGCATCACACCTTCCAACTGTGAGACAGAGTTTTAGTCTTGCTGCCCTCATCCGAGAGCAAGTTACTCTGTATATGGCAGGGGCCCTAAGAGGTGGAAGGTTGGGGGTTCAAATCCCACTAGAGGACAGCAACCTTGGGCCGGAAGGACTGGGGTTTCTAGTCCTACAGGTGCTCCTTGTGGTCCTGGGCAAGCCACTTAACCCTCCATAGCCCATGTTCCCTGTAAAATAGTTATCTCCAAGTTATAATGCCCTGTTCAATGTAATTTCAGTTTGTTCAATGTAAACCGCACTGATGCAGAATAGCGCGGTATATAAGAGAATGTAAATAAATAAGAGAAAGTGAGGCCTGTTAACTACAAGATTGCTCAGCTAGATAAACGACTGACAAGAAGAAAGACAAAATTTACCATATTTTTTCTATTGAAAAAGTGGACTTCCGGGGCAGCTGTGCTGGTACAGGGAGATGACTTTGGGCCAGAAATTTCACTCACATCAAATCCACCTTGAGTCCCGATTGGAGACCAGCTCTCTGCTTCCCAGAGAAGAAATCTAAAATGTTTGATCCACCGGAACCTAAAGATGTTCTCCACCCTCCTGGGATGAACTCATCTCATTGGTCATGATATCATTACTGACCCTGGGGTGGTTTTCCGGCAATGATTGTATTGGATTCCGGAGGCCCTGCGACAGGTCGTCCCCCATCATCTTGGTTCCTAAGCGTGACAGAAGCATCAGATTCTGCATTGACTTCTGGATGGTCAATGCAGCTTCTAAACTGGAAGCGTATCCCATCCAAGGGTAGATGAGTGAATCGAGTGACTTGGTGAAGCATGCTTTATATCAACCTTGGATTTGATCTAGGGATACTAGCAAGTGCTCTTGACTCCGACTGCCAAGGAAAAGACTGTTTTTTCGACACCGCAAGGTCTGTTCCAGTTTACAGTACTGCCCTTTGGATTACGTGGAACTCCTGCTACATTTCAATACCTAATTAACTGCCTGCTGAGATCGCACAAGGAGTATGTGGCTGCATACATTGACAACATCATCATCTATAGCAGAGATTGGACCACCCATCTAAACCGAGTACAAGCTGTGTTGACCAGCCTGCGGAAGGTCGGGTTGATGGGCCAACCCCAAGAAATGTTTTCTGGGAAGTTGTAAAATAACTGGGATATTTAATTGGGAATGGGCAGATATGACCTCAACTACAGAAGGTGGATGCCATTACCCAGGTCCCCACTCCGAAATTGAAGAAAGAGTTTCATACTTTCCTTAGATTGATTGGCTGTTACCACCTATTCATCCCTAATTTTGCAGAGGTGATGGAGCCATTAGCCAGTCTCCTCCAGAAGAGAGCTCCTGAATGGATTCAGTGGTCACTGGACCTGTTCCTGGCTTTCCAGCATCTCAAGAAGGCCGTGTGCTCTGCACTTGTCTTGATTTGCCCTGATTTCTCTCTGCCATTTATTGTACAAATTTATGCCTCAGAGGTGGGCCTAGGAGCCATTCTGACCCAGGAAGTTAGGGGTGAAGAACATCCCTTAGTATTCATCAGTGGGAAGCTGCTTCATTGGGAGAAGAATCATGTAGTGATCGAGAAGGAAGCCCTGGCTGTCAAGTGGGCACTTGAAACTTTCAAATACTACCTGCTCATCTGTCCATTTATGCTGTTAACTGACCCCCCAACCCCTCAAGTGACTGGCTTGACATAAGGAGTCCAATGGCCATATTCTGCAGTGATTTTTGAGTCTCCAACCCTACGTGTTCCAGGTCTGCCATAGGGCTGGTTGGACTCACCTGAATGTAGACTTTCTTTCCTGGGTGGGGGTCCCAGGTGAGTCAGGCGCTTAACAGGGTATGGCTGAGCTAAGGGGGAGGGTATGTGATGGGGTATATAGAATGTTACCCATCCCTCTCCAAAGGGATTATCAACAGTCTCCTTTAAGATAGTCTGCAGCCCAGTGTTCAGGGCTGGGATGGCATGGCTTACAGAGAGAGTTAAGAACCCAGCAAGCAGCAGGACAGAGAGAGGGCCGTGGAGTCAGATGTCCTCCCAAGGCAAGCCATGCAAAGGAGTTCTGAGGTAGGAACTTTAACTGGGCTGAAGGAAGGGCTGGGAGAGCCAGATTTTTGGGGGTTTAACAAGCTGGGACAGAATAAAGCTGATTTTGTTTTCCCTGAACTGCTACCTGTTCTGTGTTTTAAAGAAAACCTCTTCCCACTGCACACCACACTGCCACAGTATGTACCATTTATACATCCATATATTTGTAAAGTTAGCCCCACCCCATGCTTAAATCTTGTTCATACAAGGCATGTGGGAGTAATTTTGTAACTGAGCACATAAGTGAAAAGTCCAAAAAAGCACCTCTGTGTTTAAGTGTATTTTATAAAGGTATAACATAGGTGCTAATGTGTCCTTTTAAAAAAAAAAAGGCACCCAGTACCAAAGCCAATGGCTCACAAATCCAAACACACAAATTTACACGTGTTTCTAAGATGTGTGCATGAATTCTATGCGTGTACTCATATATCTTATGAAATGCGTGTGCACATTACAGTTACATCCATGGGTCCGTCTGCATTCAGATTGCATAAAAGTAAGCATACACTTCTTCTGTATGCCTAGTTTTTATGGGCCCGATATTCATTTGCGACAGCTGTGCGCCTCTATGGTGTATAGCCATCGCCGCCAAACTTTAACTTTGGATATTCAATGCTGGGGTCATATGCTGCCCCGGCATTGAATATACAGGGTCGCTGCACAGCCAAAGGTGCCACAGAAGCTAACTGGGCAGCAGCAATATTGAGTCACTGCCAGTTAGCTCCCACAGCGGGTCACTAACTGAGCAGTGGTGCAATATCGCTGCTGCCCTGTTAGCGACTGGTGACACCTCCGCTCTGCCCCAGAATGCCCCCAGCACATCCCAATGGGGCATGTAGAGGCATTAATCATGGATATTCAGCAAATACTAACTGTGTTAGTGCTGCTGAATATCCCTCTAAGCAACATTTATACAGTTTACAGGTCTGTAAACCATGTAAATGCCTTTGAATATCAGGTCCTATGTATACATGTATAGCCATAAAGTTTTATAAAAGGCCATTTCAACATATAAAAAATGCTTTACACAGAGTTGCCAAGTTAATCCATTCTAGAAGGGGTATTTTAGGCCAGTCGTGCATTTCAGACAACCTCATCCTGTAGTATTATGGGATCTTCAGTACAGCAATCCCTAGAATCCAAACTGCCGTTATCCGAATTTTCAGTATAACGGCTCAGAGGCAATCAGACCAAAATCTCATTATCCGGAATAATTATTCAATATAACAAAATTTATTGATGTGTGTCCGAAGAAAATTTTGAAATGCAAGTACAGTACTGTATAAATGTTCAATATTCCTCTGTTTCTGGAACACTTGAGGGATGTCTAGAAGCTAGTTGGTGTGGCATCTGCTGTTTCCAGAAGCCTTCCAATCTCTTGTGCTCTGCGTGTTAACGTGTTGGGCAGCGTCTTCACATTTTAGAAAACAAGATGGAAAAGAAAGAAAGCAAGAGGTCTAGAAAGGCCCATACACTAGAGGAGAAAATGGAAGTCATAAAAAGAATAGACAAAGGTGAAAGGCTTAAGGACATTAGTTCAGCTATACATATATCTCCATCTACCGTTCATATGATATTTCAAATGCTTCAGAAAACTAGAACAAATTTTGAAGCAGTGATTGGTTCCGATAAAATGCATCATTTTACGAAAACTAATCACCAAGTGTTTTATAAACTAGAAAAATTTCTGGCACAATGGATGGCAGGCCAAACTGAATGTGGCATTCCTTTAAGCACGATGATAGTTCAGCACACAGCGATTGCCATGTTTGAAGACGTGAAGAAAAATGCTGTGGAGGAAGGAGACAATGCAGTGCGGAACTTGACTTTTAAGGCAAGTTCTGGATGGTATGAGTGCTTCAAGAACCGTGCAATGCTTCTAACATAAAAGTCACTGCTGAAGCAGCTTCATCAGATAGTGAGACATCAGCAGTTTTCCCATCAAATCTACAAGAAATTATCGAAGGCGGAGGCTACACTGCGAAATAAATTTTCAATGTAGATGAAATGGGTGTATTTTGAAAATGAATGCCTTCGCATACCTTCATTTTTCGTGATGTAAAGAAAGTGCTCAGGCATAAAATATAAAAAAATAAGCTGACATTACTTCTTTGTGGCAATTGTAATGGCAACGTTAAACTTAAGAGTACCAAAAGGAGCTAAGGATCCGCACAATACAAGAGAACAAAAAAAGCGGAGCCTGGACTGACAAAAATAAACCTTGTTTATTGCGCCCCAACGCGTTTCGGCCACCGGCCTTCTTCAGGGGGTCTAAAAGAGCACACCTTATTGTGATCAAATTGAGTATTATCCTGGATTGAACCTAGAGGATACTAACAGCAAACGCCAGCACTCTGTGCTCCTGCACTGCTGAATAACGTTATTCAGCAGTGCAGGAGCACAGAGTGCTGGCGTTTGCTGTTAGTATCCTCTAGGTTCAATCCAGGATAATACTCAATTTGATCACAATAAGGTGTGCTCTTTTAGACCCCCTGAAGAAGGCCGGTGGCCGAAACGCGTTGGGGCGCAATAAACAAGGTTTATTTTTGTCAGTCCAGGCTCCGCTTTTTTTGTTCTCAACGTTAAACTTAAGCCATTGTTAGTGTATCATTCTGAAAACCCCTGGACCTTTTAGGGGATGATGAAGAGTGCCTTGCCATGGTGTGGAGGTCTAACAGAAAAGCCTGGATGACAAAGGAAGTGTTTGCCGACTATGTGAAACACTACTTGTCGCCATTCATAAAAGATTACATGCAGTGGGAGAACCTTGCAAACAAGACTCTATTTACTATAGACAATGCCCCCAGGACATCCCTCAAGTGTTCTTGATTACTGTGACAATATCCAAATGTTTTTTCTTCCTCCAAACACAATGTGTATTCTGAAGCCTATGGACCAGGGTGTTATTGCGACTTTCAAGGCCTATTGTGTACAATTTCTCATGCAGTACCTGGTCCAGGGATCTGATGAAAACAAAGAAGCTTCCCTCAAGGAACTGTGGAAAAACTGTGACATTAGAAAGGCCCTGGAATTCATCGACTTGGCATGGAAGAAAGTGTCTCCACAAACAACGAACAGTGTATGGAGGAAGCTTCTGCTGCAATTTGTTCACGACGCCGAAGGATGTCAGGAAGTGATGGCTGCAAAGGCTAAGATTTTGGATCTTGCTAAGGAAGTTGGCTTCACTGAAGTTGATAAAGAAAATGTTGAGGAGCTTTTAGAATCACAGGGAGAAAAGTTAACAACTGAAGAACTCATTCAGCTGGATGCCCATCGATTGTCAAAGGTGGAAGGGAAAGAACTGAAAAACGTTCACGAACTGGACAGTAAAACTTTTTAAAAAGTTTTAGCGTGTGAGAACAGAATGACATCACTTATAAGTGAGCATGATAGCAAAATGACAAGAAGCATCGCTTTTGAAAACACAATTGAAACCGCTGTCTCATGTTTCAAGGAGATCTATGAATGCAAATTAAGAGAAGGAACACAGAGGTCTATTTTGAGGTGTTTTTCATCCAACTACATCTGCCACTTCTCTAGCAGCCTTCTACTTTTCATCACAGTCTTCTACTTCAGGAGTCTCCCTCCCCAAAATAAGAAGACTTGTCTCACGGCCCTACTGTCCTCCTACTTCTACTGTCGATGACGCAGACTGACTGCCAAGCCCCCTTCCTCCACCATACAGTAAAGCAAGGCCTCTCTACTTCACTCAGTGAGTACCTAAAAGAAGCACCAAATGCTTCCTTGGTTACTCATTTAGTGTTTGATTGTTATATGGATATTTTGCACTGTTTTAAGGATGTTTGGGAAGGCTAGTTGGGTTTCAGATGGGTTGGAAATGCATTATTATTTTCTCCATTTGAAATAATGGTAAATGAGCTTTCGGTATTCTAAATTTCGATATCCAAATAATTTTTTGGAACAGATTAGATTCAGATATCAAGGGATTGCTATACTGATTTCAATGGGTAGAGTCAGGACTACAGAAACTGCTTTAGGATGGAAGTTTAAAACCAAGACTGGAACTAGGTAACTTGTCAGCTCTGTATACATGTGGAAAAAAACTATATTTTATTTCAAAAATGTATATCCCCTATTATCTAAAATTCAAGTGGCACCCAAACAACATTCCTAATCAAAATTTTAAATAACTACATAAAACTCAAGGAAACAAAAAATAAAAAATGGTCATGTAAACTGGGCTTCTTTCAATGTGTGAAAGGTAAGAGTTTTGACAAATTTGCAAAATCAAAAATGGAGCTTTTTGCTTAAAGATGAAAACAATTTTAGACAGCTGTGATCCACAGATAGCCAGATTACCATTTATCACATCTGAGAAATACAAAAATTCCTTAAAAATCATTTACAAACTTTCCAGAACATGCACTGTGTGTCTTGGAATGGGCTTTATTTTAGTTTTCTGTTTTAGATATCAAATTGTAATATCTGCATTCTTTTGATATTAGATTAGGTAAGGATTTCTAGCTAGAATTAGGGTCAGCGGTCAAGGTGCAAGCAATTAAAGATACTGAATTGGTCAAATGACCAGCTTCTGGCCACAATTTGCAAATGAAATATATTATTTTGGAAAGTGTGCTGAAGTAATTTTAGACGCTGTGTGTGGTTTCACCTTGTCTTGGACCAGAATGTAATTACAAGTTGGCAAATTGTATGGATTTTCTCAGTCTGCTGATTAACTGTTCCATATAGAAGATTAATGCCTAGGGTGGCCCTTGCATCTTTTGTGAATAAAGAAATGAAATCCAGTAGCAATGTTTTATATTTTTCAGCTGTACATATTAAATGGAGATCTATAGGAAGAACTAGTCATTCTGTACCTGGATTATTTTCTGTTTTCCATTTCACTCTGGTGATTCAAAAGTAATCGGTTCACCCTTGAATCATTAAGACCCCACTGATAATGCAGCTATTAAAATTTCATTTATAAAAGGGGAGCTATCAAGCTTTTTCCTCAGAATGTGTGTGGCTACCCAGTCTGTCATACAAATGTTAAGAGTCCTATTTGGTTTTGAAATGCGGCAAAACTGAAAAATCTCCTGAAAAAAAAGTGGAGAGAAAGCATGTAGAACATGGCTCAAGGAATTCTTTTCAACCCTTCTTCACATGTGTTTGTGTAAATCTTGTGTTCTGTGTATCTCTGACCTGGAGGAGAGTGGGAAGGGGCAGTTGGAATGGGTCAATACCCAAACATTCTTTGGTTTGGAAGGAATAATAAATTAAATTGTGATAATATAACCATTAGATGTTAATGTCAACAGATTTCAAAGGATGGATTTTACAGTTAACCGTAGCAGAGATTCCCAACCTTTTTTAGTTGTGTGGACCCCTTGTTAAATTCTGAAGAGTTCAGGGACCCCTCATTCATCCCCACCACTAGTCCCAGGTCACTCAGTTCCAAGCCCATCCTCATTAGCCCTCTTTATCCCCCTTCCCCTTCCTGTCTCCATCAGTCTCTATATTTCTCCTTCAACCAGTCCCCACCAGTCTCAGTCTATCTTTCCCCCTCCTCTCCCCCCCCAGCTAGTTCCCTGCAGTCTCTCTGTCTTTATCTTCCTAGCCAACACCTGCCAATCTCTGTCTTCTCCACAGCCAATCCCCACTATTCTTTCTCTCTTCTGTATCCTGTGGAAACCCCCTGTAAAAATTTCACAGAGACCCTAGGTTGGGAACCAGTGTACGAATGGGTGCTACTGTCCCAAGGCATCAGGTATTTCCATGTTTCTTTACTACTATTATTTATTCATTTATTTAACATCTTTTTTATACTGTCTTTCTACCAGTCAAGACAGTTTACAAAAAACTTTGTGCATTTGAACAAAACGGTTACCAAGAACAATAATGCAGACTAAATAGAAAAACTCGGCTTCAATCAACATAAGGTATAATCTAGGCTAGAGAGGCTTAGTAACATAACATACTGTATATACAATACAGCAGTGGAGCTGTGGAGCGGCACTAGTTGGCAGTACGCATAGCAAACAGTAGCAGACTGCATAGCTCAATCACCATGTCACCATACATAGCTACCATTAACAGAGCTGCCACGTTACCTAGTTCCAAGAGGGATACTTTTTGTCCAGTTCTCTTTTTAAAGTTATATCCTAAGTTAGCGTGGTATTTGTAGTCCCTGATTCTGTCTATTGAAATCCTCACAGCAGATCCTATAATGCAACAAGACGAGACTATCAGATATCCAGGACTGGCCAGAAATCTCTCTCCTGGATTTGGCTAACTTGTTAACTCTGCATTAAGTAGAATTTATAACAAAGAAATTAAAATACACTTTTGAATCACTAAGAGCCAATCCAGCAGGGATAGGGGTTTGGTAGCTCCTGGGAGAGGGAGAGGAGGGAAGATGCAAAGCCGAGAAAGTGTGCAAAGTATATCTCAGGCAATTATTTCTAGTCCCTCTGTATATGACTGTGTGTGCATGTGTTGGCTCTGTGCGTATCTGTGACTGGGTGAGTAGAGGAGAGTGGCGGCTTGGAAGGAGCAATTCCCTAACTGCTAAATTTCCATGTATCAAAGTTTCTATGCTGCAAAAGCTGGAACTGCTTCTTCCATAAAAATGCATTGGGACATTTTTTTTTTGGGGGGGGGGAGCTTATTTCTGTGGAACCACTATCTTGTATGATCCATTTTTTAACTCAATGTATCTTTTCACTATCCCCCAGCCCCCCCCCCCCCTCCAGCAAATTTGTCCCATTCTATTAAGATATTTGGTCGGTTATTTTGCCCTCATACATAAAGGCATTCTCAAGCCCTTTATATATAGTTTGTTTCTAAGATTCGCTGGATTGTTTTTAATATTTCCAATGTCGCAGATAGCATTCGTTTGTATATGCGAGAACCAATGCAAAAAAGTAAAGACAGCTGTAATCCTAAACTCTTTAACATCCTGGTCAATTAAGATATCACAATATACCTGTTTAAAGGGAAGCAAGTCACTTCCTTTAATCTGCATTCTGTGTACACATAGATGGACGCATGCGCACATACATCCACTGTCACCACGCCTGTGCTCTTCTCTGTGAATGTTTGTCATATTGGTTATAGCCACAACCATGTCACTACCGCAGTTACAGTTGTCCTATCATAGTTTTTCTTGACTTTGAAGTGCACAGTGCATAAGTGTCAGTCTGTGATAGTAGAACAACCCCCTTCCAGAACCTGGACAAGTGACATTTTGAGACTACTTTTGTAGTTTTGTAAGTGCATTTGAAGTACAAGTGGTTTTTGGTATTCTACACTCTGAAAAATGTATAAGACAGCCTTCTAAAACTGTGTACATTTGCTAATATTTTCATTCTGGTACTTTTTAAAATTTGTTGCAGCAGCTTTCATATGAATAGTAAATGTTGAAGGCCTTTTACAGTGCACCTTAAGAAGAAGCAGGCAACTTTCTTGCCAATTTTCAGAAACTATGTTCTGCAGGATGAAGGTGCTTTGAAGGTCATAATGTAGAATTTGCACTATTAAATCCATCAGGTCTTGCATATTTTTCCCCTCAAAAATGTATGAGGACAAGCATTCTTGGATTAAATTGGCAAAATAAGCAGAAATTCCTCCAGTGCAACACCCATAAGGATACTGTAGATTATGGAATAAATATTAGCATATTCTCGGCATACATCCAGTATGGCTCTAGCACTGGGTGAACCCTTGCTCCTAGAGTTTATTTTATTTTTTGGAGGGGGGAGATGCAAGATATGATAGATTTAATGATTTGGAACAGATCTGTTTGGCTATCTAGCCTATATATTTTAGAGCTGAATCAAAGATGTAGCTTGCAACTCCCAGATACTGATATGGAATAAATTGTACCTGAACCAGAAAAGGCAAATTTTTTGGCAGATCAGGACACTCTCTCTAAAGAAGTGGTTCAAAGTTAATTCAACTAGTTTAACCTTCCTGATTTCTGTTTAATCAATCCTTATTTGATAAGAATTGAAATGCAAGTTTGCACTAGAATGAGGAAAGGATGAAAGAGAAAAGCAAACCTTCCAAAGTAAGATTCCTTGCACCTTGTCCCTGAAACTCAAAACTAGCATCTTATTCTGTTAGTAAAAGCTCAGTTTACCTTGATACTGTAGTAGCCATGGTCAAGTTTCTTGAGATGATTCAAGATGCCACATTCCAGGGAACAAGTCCATTGCATTGCATGGAACAGGATATTTTAAAGTTCGCAGTAAATTAAGGATGAGCTCTAGATGCAAGTAAACCTTCTCCTCTGTTGAATGCAGGCAAGAACATTTTTTTTCACATGTCCAACAAGCTGGACTTCTGCTTTCATGCCTCAAGCTTCTGTTGTTTTTACATTATTTTTTCTTCTTCTTTTGATCCAAGGCAAATTAAAAGAATGGTCTTTAGTTCTCTATGGCACATCTATTCAGCCATATTCGCCCAGAAATGATTTCCCCAAAGTGGAGCGGGTACGTTCTAGTCCTTTGGAGGAACCTTCAGAAGACTACGGTATGGATGATTATACAGGTCAGTAGCATATTGTTTAGACTACAGAATATCCCCAGACTTCTGTTTTTTGTTTGTGTTAGATTACTTAAAGCATATTCCGCTCAACTCAATGTCTCCACATTACCACTGCGCATTAGTGGCATGCGGGCAAAGGTGCCCCACTGAGAAAGTATGTAGTAAGACAGGAAAGAGCTTCAATAGGATGTTCCTATATGGTGTCCTTCAGAGTGAAATGCTTTGGAGGATTCTAGCTAGGTGATGTGGCTTGGAAAAAAAATGTTCAGTGCAGGGGACAAAACTGAAAGAACATGTCCAGAAAAATAAAGTGATACAGTAGGAACTGCCAGCATGATATTTGACAGTGTGGCAATGAATTGTGTTTACAGGAACTCTAGCCAGTGCACTTAAGATCTTTGAAGGAAAGGGATGTGCTGTGACTGTCTTTATTTTATTTTTGAAATGTTAGAATTGTTATGATGATGCAGTGGACTGTGTGGCCAGTATTGAATTATAGCAACTAGATATTCAGCAGCAGTGGCTAGCACTGCTAAAGCATCTAACTGTCACTGCTGAACTAGAGACCCGAATACTCAGTGCTGGGGCCATATCTGGCCACTGGCATTGAATATCCAGTCAGCCAGATAGCAGAGAAGCTAACCAGGCAGCGGTGATACGGTTGTGGTCAACATTTTGGGAACCCTTACAGCACCCCGATCGGCCCCCTCCCCGATGACAAGGCCAGTTAGGATACTTTAGATGAACCAAGCGTTAAGGCGAGCCTGTGCCTGGCAGGCCCGCATCTGAGGGTCTTGCCAGAGGGCCCTTTGGCGTGGCCCTTAAGCGCGGGCTGGAAACCAACATCTCGCAGGAAGGCACAACAACGGCACATGCAAACTCCAGCAATCAGCACCTCCACACCCATGCAATCGGCGTCTGGCCACAAGGAATGGCAGGTAAGCTCCTCCTATTCCCTGCTGCCAAGGTCAATCGGGCCCACCTCCCTGCAGTCAACACCAAGTGTTGGAAGGCACAAAGACCTCTGCAACCGCCATCCAAAGTATCTAGACAACTTCAGAATAAAGGCTCCCAGCCTATACTTATGAACCTCCATAAGCAAAGAACACTATAAGAACATAAGAACATAAGATATGCCATACTGGGACAAACCAAGGTCCATCAAGCCCAGTATTCTGTTTCCAACAGTGGCCAATCTAGGTCATATGTACCTAGCAGTTTCCCCAAGAGACACAAGTTCCACAATGCTTGTACTGGGTCAAGCATTGATATCTTCGGTCACTTCTTAAAAATGGTTTATGGACCTTTCCTCCAGGAACTTGTCCAAACCTTTTTTAAACCCAGCTACACTAACAGCCTTTACTACATCCTCTGGTAACAAATTCCAGAGTTTGATTACACGTTGAGTGAAAAA
This sequence comes from Ichthyophis bannanicus, assembly GCA_033557465.1. Taxonomy (NCBI): domain Eukaryota; kingdom Metazoa; phylum Chordata; class Amphibia; order Gymnophiona; family Ichthyophiidae; genus Ichthyophis; species Ichthyophis bannanicus. Next base: position 651,414,153 of record CM066032.1, read on the forward strand.
ATATTTTCTTTTATTAGTCTTAAATAGTTTACCCTGTAGCTTCATTGCATGTCCCCTAGTCTTTCTATATTCTGATAACGTAACAATCGATCTACGTTTACCCATTCCACTCCGTTCATTAATTTATAGACTTCTATCATATCTCCCCTCAGCCGTCTCTTTTCCAGGTTAAAGAGCACTAACCTTTTTAGCCTTTCTTCATAGGAGTATCCTTCCATCCCCTTTACCATTTTGGTGGCTCTTCTCTGAACCTTTTCTAAAATCACTATATCCTTTTTAAGATACGGCGACCAGAATTGCACACAATATTCAAGGTGCGGTCTCACCATGGAACGATATAGAGGCATTATAATATCTTTTGTTTTATTTTCCATTCCTTTCCTTATCATACCTAGCATTCTATTTGCTCTCTTGGCCGCCGCTGCACACTGGGCCGAGGGTTTTAACATGGTATCCACAATGACGCCTAAATCTTTTTCCTGGGTGGTGGTTCCTAATGTGGAACCTTGCATCGTGTAACCATAGTTTGGGTTGTTCTTCCCTAGGTGCATAGCCTTGCACTTGTCCACATTAAATTTCATCTGCCATTTTGATGCCCAGTCTTCCAATTTATCAAGATCCTCTTGCAATTTTTCACAATCCTCTTGGGTTTTAACAACTTTAAATAGTTTTGTGTCATCTGCAAATTTGATAACCTCACTCGTTATTCCACTTTCCAGGTCATTTATGAATATGTCAAAAAGCAGCGGATCCAGCACAGATCCCTGGGGTGTACACCACTATTCACCTTTCTCCATTGGGAAAATTGGCCATTTAGCCCTACCCTCTGCTTTCTATCTTTTAACCAGTTCCTGATCCACAATAGTACACTGCCTCCTATCCCATGACTCTTTAGTTTTGCCAAAAGTCTCTGATGAGGGACCTTGTCAAAGGCTTTCTGAAAGTCCAGATACACAATATCAACCGACTCACCTTTGTCCACCTGTTTATTCACCCCTTCAAAAAAACATAACAGATTAGTAAGACAAGATCTTCCTTGTCTAAAGCCATGTTGACTGTCTCCCATTAGGTTGTGACTATCTTCATGCTGAGTAATTTTATTCTTTATGATGGTTTCTACCATTTTTCCTGGTACTGACGTCAGGCTCACCGGTCTGTAGTTTCCCGGATCACCCCTGGAACCCTTTTTAAAAATTGGTGTTACATTGGCGATCCTCCAATCTTCAGATATTAGAGATGATTTTAATGATAGTTCACAGATTACTGATAGCAGGTCTGCAGTCTCATATTTCAGTTCTTTCAACACCCTTGGATGTATACCATCCGGCCCAGGTGATTTGCTACTCTTCAGTTTATCTAATAGTTGTAAGACATCTTCCCGATGTATCGATATTTCCTTCAATTCTTCCGCACCTTTAAATACCACTTCAGTCATTGGTTACATCCCTACATCTTCCTCAGTAAAGACCGAAGCAAAGAATTCATTCAGTCTCTCCGCTATCGCCTTGTCGCCTCTTAGTGCTCTTTTAACCCCTTTATCATCTAATGGACCAACTGACTCTCTCACAGGTTTTTTGCTACGAATGTACTTGAAAAGGTCTTTATTTCGCGTTTTTGCTTCCGCAGCAAGCTTCTTCTCAAATTCTCTCTTTGCCTGCCTTATCAATGCCTTGCATTTGACTTGCCGGTGCTTGTGCTGTTTCCAGGTTTCGTCGTTTGGCTCTTTTTTCCATTTCCTGAAAGATGCTTTTTTGGCAACAACAGCCTCTCTGACCTCACCTTTAAACCATGCTGGCAGATTTTAGGACTTCCTTCCACTTATCTTAAAGCGTGGAATACAGCTGGTCTGGGCTTCCAAGATAGTATTTTTCAACAACACCCAAGCTTGATGTACGTCTTTAACCTTTGCAACTGCTCCTTTTAGTTTTTTCTTAACTGTTTTCCTCATTTTATCAGTCTCCCTTTAGAAAGTTAAAAGGTAGTACTGTGGATTTCCTTACTATCCCTCCTCCACTAATTAAATCAAAGGTGATCATGCTATGATCACTATTGCCAAGTGGCCCCAACACCCTTATCTCTTGCACTAGATCTGGTGTTCCACTAAGGACTAGGTCTAATATGGCTTTCCCTCTGGTCGGTTCATGAACCAGCTGCTCCAAGAAGCAGTCATTTATTTCATCTAGGAACTTTATCTCCCTAGCATGTCCTGACGTGACACTGACCCAGTCGATACCGGGGTAATTGAAATCACCCATTATTATTACTGCGCTGTAACGTTTCTTAGCTTCCTTGATTTCTTTGAGCATTTCATCATCCATTTGGTCATTCTGGCCAGGTGCTCGATAGTACACCCCACTGCCATTGCCTTCCCCCTTTTATATGGAATTTCAATCCATATAGATTCTACAGCAGATTTTGTTTCCTGCAAAACTTTAATCCTTTCTGCCTCAATGCCCTCTCTAACATAGAGCGCAACCCCTCCACCAATTTGATCAGCTCTATCATTACGATATAGTTTGTACCCAGGTATCACAGTGTCCCACTGGTTGTCCTCCTTCCACCATGTCTCTGATATTCCAATCATATCTAACCTTTCATTTAGTGCTATATATTCTAACTCTCCCATCTTATTCTTTAGACTTCTAGCATTTGCATACAAGCATTTTAGAGAATGTATTTTATTCATGTTAATTTGGCTATTGTTAGACATGGGTAAATTGGGATCTTTAAGCTCTGTCTGCTCCATACTTGAGGGCATTTGGGCTACTTTACTCTTTTGTGGAACCTCTCTGCTTTTGGTAGTATCCTTCAAGGATACATTCTTCCGAACCATCCGCTCTTGGGCGACTGTCAGCTTTCCCCTAATATCTAGTTTAAAAGCTGCTCTATCTCCTTTTTAAAGGTTAATGCCAGCAGCCTGGTTCCATCCCGGTTAAGGTGAAGCCCATCCCTTCGGAAGAGCCCCTCCTTTCCCCAGAATGTTCCCCAGTTCCTAACAAATCCAAAACCCACCATCTCTGCACCATATACTTATTGACCAGAACCTCAGTCACCTCATTGACTCCAACTAACCCAGGTCTCAGCAACAAGAAACAAGGTATCCCTTCTTTATCACCTTGCAGTACAACATGATTCATTTACTTTACTGATTGACCATTCTGTTATCTCCCCTCAGACCTCTGCATTCACAATTTCTCCAGGAACAAGCAGGAAGTCAGTCCTCACTTATGAGTGACGTCGGCACTGATGGAGCCAGCGCAGAGCATTTCCCCAGCTTTCAAAGAAAGCCTTTAGGATTGCTGCCATGCATGCGTGGTCCTCTTCCTGCCTAAAGGTGCCATCTTGCTTAGTCTACCTTTTTACGTAGAGTTCTTTGGATGCACGTCCTCGTCCATCGGAAAAAGTTTTTTTTTACTTCGGCCTTTTGGCCATTTTTTCCGGTTGTACCGGTCGTCCCCTTCGCCTCTGCTTCAGCTGTGGGCTAGGGGATCTCTTTTTCTTTTCCCTTAGTGTTTTTTGTTTCGGTCCCTTTTTGCGCCCCTTTGTTTTCCACCGCTGGCCTCGAGGGTTTTCAACCTCGCAGGGGCCCTTTTTGCCCCATGGCCACCGTTTTAAGAAATGTGACAGATGCTCCAAAAATATGTCTCTCATGGACATCCATGATTGCTGTCTACAGTGTCTGGGGGCTGACCACAACCCGGAGCTCTGCTCACTTTGTAAGGAAATGTCCGCTAAGGCCTTGCTAAGCCGCAAGCAGAAGTCCGATGACATATTCCATAAGGCAGTCCTGGGATCACCGATGGCGCCTCACCCCACCGATCCACCACTGGTGGGGTCCTCCGCAGTGACCCAGCACCCCAGGCATCACTCCGAACAGGGTTCCCCCAAGGTGGAACGGTGGAAGAAGAAGAAGACCTCAAAGTCGCTGTCGGTTCTCCAGATAAACGTGAGTGGTCTCATGCTCGTTCCCCTAGCCCTCCCCGGTGTTCCCAAGGGTCGGACAAGGAGCAGCCTCGAAAGGTACCTCGTACGGACATGGAGGCCTCCAGCGATGGTGCCAGGTCTCCTGAGGGTCACCCCCTCTCCTCCTCCATGCCAGACCCAGTAATCCTGGCATCGGCGTCTCAGGGACCCACTCCCAAGTGGGAGTCTCATATGCTGGCACAGGAGCGCAGCGTTTCTGCCTTCCTCCCTCCCCAGCAGGCGCTTTTGCCCAGAATTGCTGGCTCTTGCCTCGAGACTGAGGGTCACCTGACTGGGGTCCCAAAACTGCCTTAGAAACTCCCAAGAGCTGCGTAGTATATGGGTATGTTTCTTCGCGACCTCACCAAGGAGCTCAGCGGTTTTTCCGCGGGCCTGGGTGGGGATCACCTCAGGTTCTAGACCCTCCTGAGATCGGTCGCTGACTGCTCAAAATATCTTTCCCGTGCCGCATATGACAAGTTTGATTCTTCCGCCCGTGTAGCGGCAGCTGGCATCGGAGCCAAACGCCAGGCGTGGCTCCAGTCATTGGACCTAGAGCAGTGGGTCCAGGAGAAGCTCCTGGATGTCCCCTGCCTCGGTGAACAGCTGTTTGGCAAGCTCATGGAGGACAAGGCAGCTGAGATCGAGACGGAGTTCATGACTCACACCCGTCTCTCTCGCAAAACCTCCTCCCTTCCATGGAAGAAGCAGCACACCAAAAAGTCTTTCTTCCAGAGGAAAGGGCTCTCCTACTGGGGATACCCACCATACCTGCCTACCCCTGCGCCGACGACCAGTGCTCAGGGCAAAGGGGGTGCTCAGGGTCACCAGAAACCCAAAGGGACCAAGACCCAGCCACCGGCGCGCCACCCCAGCGAGCCCTAGGGTTTTGACACCGAAAGCGTAGCCTCGCGCCCCCCGGGGATGCTTCTGCTTGTGGGAGGACGCCTGTCTCTTTTTGCCCCCGAATGGATGGCTATTACATTGGACACCTGGGTCTTGCAGGTGATCTGAGACTGGTATCATCTTTGTCTAGACAGACTCCCTTCTCCCCAACAGAGCCTACTCGGCTTCCCTCTGACCAGGCTTGATTGCAGCAGGAGCTGAACAATCTCCTCAGTCAAAAGGCAGTCAAAAGAGTTCCGTCGCACATCCGGGGTCAGGGATTTTATTCCCAGTACATTCTCATTCTGAAGAGGATGAGGGGCCTGCGCCCCATCCTCGATCTCAGGAATCTGAACAAGTTTCTGGTGCGGGAGAAGTTAAAAATACTATCTCTTGGCATCCTGCTGCCCTACCTCAGTCAGGGCGATTGGCTATGCTCCTTGAATCTCAGAGATGCTTACGCCCACATTCCTGTCCACCCCAAGCACAGGAAGTACCTGCGTTTCAGGGTGCAGGGAGAGCACTTCAAGCACAGAGTGCTCCCCTTTGGGCTTGCATCTACCCCGCGAGTCTTCACCAAGTGCCCAGCGGTGCCCGTGGCCCACCTCCGGCTGCAGGGCATACCCATCTACCCTTACCTAGATGATTGGCTCTTCTCGGGTGCCTCGGCAGAGGAGGCTCATCTCTCGGTGTCGCGCACAGTTCTCCTCAAGCGCCTTGATTTCCTGATCACCTACTCTAAATCCCACAACACTCCCTGGAGTTCATTGGCACTCTTCTTGACACAGAACATGCAACCATTTTTCTCCGTCGAGCATGCATGGATTGGCGCTGCACTCTGGCTGCCGAGGTCCAGGGCCAGTCCAGAGTCTCAGCGCAGGCCATGCTGCGCCTCCTGGGACACATGGCCTCGACGGTACACATCGTTCCCCATGCCATGGGCCCAGGCCGTGGGCCATTTCTGGGACCCCGTATGGGTGTCTTACAGCCTAGTCGAGTCCTTAGTCTGGTGGTAGGATCCCCAGAGCCTCCTTCGGGGCATGCCCTTCCAGGCTCATCTATACGAACTCATCTTGATGACTGACGCCTCATTGTTGGGCTGGGGAGCCCACTGCGGCCATCTCTGTACCCAGGGGCGATGGTCACCTGAGGAATCTCGGCAGTAGATCAACCTGCTTGAGCTTCGAGTGGTCCGGTTGGCCTTGAAGGTCTTCGAGCACCACCTGAGGGGCAGGTCAGTGCTCATGCAGACTGACAACAGAATCGTGATGTTCTACATAAACCAGGAGGGGGGCATGGGCTCCTTCCTTCATTGCCGGGAGGCAGTCCTCCTCTGCTCCTTCGCAGTAAGCCGGGGCATGACCCTAAGAGCTGTCTACCTCCACGGACAAGACAATGTCATTGCAGACAAGCTCAACAGGCTTCTCTGCCCGCACAAATGGTGCCTGAGTCAACAGGTGGTTCTCCACCTGTTCCACCGTTGGGGGACTCCGGCCATGGGCCTGTTCACCAGCTCAGCGAACTTGCAGCTCCCCTGCTTTTCCGGGCTGCCACCACACCTGAGCAGGGTGGCCCCGGATGCATACCTCCTGAACTGGACTTCCGGGCTGCTATATGCATTCCCTCCCACTCCCCTCCTGGCGCGGACCCTCCACAAGATCCAGTGTGACCAAGCCTCGGTGATTCTCATGGCTCCTTCGTGGCCTCGACAACCTTGGTTCCCACTTCTACTCAGGCTCTCGTCGGAGTCTCCGGTTCCCCTGGGCAGTGTCCCCAGTCTGCTGACACAAGAGGAGGGGCGGGTGCTTCATCCGAACTTGGTCTCACTATCCCTGACAGCCTAGCAGCTGAACGGGTCTCTTTATCCTCATTGTACCTCCCAGTGGAATTGAGGACATCCTCCTTGAGTCGAGGCAGGACTCGACGAGGTGGGCCTATGCCCTGAAGTGGCGGAAGTTTTCGATCTGGTGCTCCGAGCTCCAGATCAACCCGTTCTCCTGCTCCACCCGTTGGGTTCTCCAGTACCTTCTCCACCTTTCGCAGGTGGGACTGAAGTCCAACTTGGTCAGGGTCCACCTGAGCGCCATCTCGGCCAACCACTTGCCCGTCGAGGGTAAACCCCTCTGAGGCCAGCTTCTAGTCTCCCGCTTCATGTGGGGCCTCGTGCTTTCCAAAATCCCCATCCAGCCTCCACTGGCAGAATGGGATCTGAACATTGTGCTCATGCAGCTGATGCGGCCGCCCTTCAGCCGATGGCGACATGCTCGCTCCGGCACCTCTCCTGGAAGGTGGTTTTCCTGGTGGCACTGACCTCAGCATGGCAAGTCAGTGAACTTCAAGCCCTCATGGCCGAGGGCCCTTACACCAGGATTTACGGGAACAGGATGGTCCTTTGCACTCACCCCAAGTTACTACCAAAAGTTGTCTCTGATTTCCATCTCAACCAAGAGATAGTCTTACCGACTTTCTTCCCGAGACCTCACGCCGATCGGGCGTCAGTGGTCCTGCATATGCTTGACTGCAAGAGGGCTCTCACCTTCTACCTGCAGCGCACCCAAAGTCATTGTAGGTCCGACCGGCTCTTCATCGTTTACAATCCCAAACGCCTGGGGCTGGCAGTCACCAAGCACACCCTCTCCATTTGGGTGGCAGACTGCATCACCTTCGCCTAGGCAAAGGCAGGCACCCCGCTGGATCATTGGGTCACCATGCACGGCGTCCACGCCAAGGTGGCATTGGTGGTGTTGCTGCGCTCCGTGCCTCTGACAGACATCTGCCAGGCTGCAACCTGGTCTTCAGAGAATACCTTTGCTTTGCACTACTGCCTGGAGAGGGAGTCCTGCCGGGACAGCGCCTTCGGCCAGGCTGTACTCCGTAGTTTGTTCAGGGTATAAGCAACTCCTGCCCTCCGACTCTTCTTTTGTGGCTACTGAGAGCTTTCCCCGAAGGCCCGAGGACTTGGGCTCCCTTCGGACATCGGCTTCTGCTCACAGCCTCGCGGAGGCATTTATGGCTTACAAGTTTGGTAGCCTGTAGCTGGAGAGTCCCATAAGTGAGGACTGACCTCCTGCTTGTTCCTGGAGAAAGTGTAGTTACTCACCTGTAACAGGTGTTCTCCAGGGACAGCAGGAATCAGTCCTCACTACCCTCCCACCTCCCCTGAAGAGTTGCAATTTTTTGTCCTTCCCTTGTCATCTGCTTAGTGGGTCTCTAGCTCTGGGACCTGACTGAGCAAGATGGCACCTGTGGATGGGAATAGGACCACGCATGCATGGCAGCAATCCCAAAGGCTTTCTTTGAAAACTGGGGAGTTGTTCCGCGCAGGCTCCGTCGGTGCTGACGTCACCCATAAGTGAGGACTGATTCCTGCTGTCCCTGGAGAATACCTGTTACATGTGAGTGACTACACTTAATCACCTGCCAAGCCCCCTAATTCTCAATCATACACACAGACTACCAAACTTACAGCACCCATCCAGCTCTCACCACGACAGAAAATATGGACACCTCATCAAGATACAGACAGCAGCTCCAAAGACCCCACCTTCTAAACACAAGAACCCCAAGCAACTTCACAAGTCCATAAGATGTGCCCTCATTAATACACGCTCCACCTGAAACAAAATACAAACCCTCTCTGCATAACAGACATCGAGCTTGATGTACTATGCATCACCGAAACATGGTTCTCCTAAAATGATAATAGCCCATGTTCCCTGTAAAATAGTTATCTCCAAGTTTATAATGCCCTCTTCAATGTAATTTCAGTTTGTTCAATGTAAACCGCACTGATGCAGAATAGCACGGTATATAAGAGAATGTAAATAAATAATGTCCTTCTCAACTCAACACCACCACTCAACTCAACACCACCACTCAACACCAACACCACCACCAACACCAACAACCACTCAACATCACCAACTCAACACCACCACTCTCAACATCCACAATTGCCCTTGGACATCCAGCAGAGGAGGAGGAGTCTGTATACTCTTGAATAAATACCTTGCTTTCAACACAATGAACTGTGCCTCCACCCCCAACCTTGACATCATCACAATTTCAAACCGACACCTCACCATCTGTCTGGCATACAGATCCACACACACCAATGCCGATGAACTAGCCACCTTACTGGTAGAAATTTTCTCTCACTCAGTCACTCACAAAGACACTATATTACTCAGAAATCTAAACCTCCCATCTGCCTCCAACAGCCACTCCTCGGCCTTTCTCGATTCCATGAAAGACTTATAATTCACACAGCTCATTTCCGCTCCAACCCATACAAAAGGTGGCATCCTTGATTTGATTTTCTTCCCAGATCGACTTTTGAATGCACACGGATATAGTCCACCCTCAGTACTTCCAGTTCCCTGGTCTGATGAGAACATCATCTCATTTAACATACCCAGCTCATCCATGCAAGTCCCACTTCAGAGCTCCCCTCCAATAACTTGGAGATTCCTATCATTTGATCAACAAGCATTCTTCTACAAAACTATCCCAACCCTAGCTGCATTACCAACACAGTCAGACCTCGAAACTAAAATCTCCACATGGAGCTCAACCATCTCAGCTGCCACTCTTGCCCCATCCAAAGCATCACACAGAACACAATGACCACACACTCCCTGGTACTCTGCAGCCCTAAAAGTGCAGAAATGCAACTTTCGACATCTTGAACAACAGTAGAGAAAGTCTCAAAGCCATCAAATCAAGTCTCTTTAGCTATAAGAACTAAAGTTTACCACGACGCAATTATCAACAGCAAAAAAGAGTATTACAACAACCACCTCTCACTTTCCATCAACAAACCCAGAGAACTCTTTGACATTGTTAAATCACTCACCAAAGATCCATCACAAACAAACCAGAAAAACACTTTTAACCATCAGGACATGGCATTTTACCTACTGACCAAGTACAATTCCACTCCTCCCTGCAGCTCTACAATTCCAATTTCAAATGAAGAGACCCTACAAAACCACCACTGGACCACCTTCAGGATTTTATCACAGGAGGAGCTCAGCAACATAATCAGTAATATCAATACCACCATCTCCCCACTCGATCCATGTCCAGTCTGCCGGCTTAAAATCACAAAAGACCAATTCCTACCAATCCTTTCTAACATTGTCCATGCCTCCCTCTCTCAAGGATTTTTTCCTCATTCCCTCAAGTAAGCATCAATCAGACCGCTACTGAAGAAAGCAAACCTCGATTCACATTCACCAACCTCCTACAGACCCATAACCAGTATACCATTTATCTCCAAAGTCATTGAAAAAGCATCTGTTATCAATTCTCAGTACTCACATGACTTGAATCAACCAATATATGATGGTTCTAATGTTTAAAAAAGCCACATTCATTCCCTGTTCCATTTTCACAATGGTGAAGACAAGAGAACTGCCTGAGACCATCAGAAAAGACATTATCACCAAACATCAAACTTCAAAGGGGTACAAGGCAACTCTAAAGACCTTGGGATTCCTGTGTCTACAGTTTGGAATATTATTATGACGTTTTCTGCTCATGGAACTGTCAAGAACCACCCAGGATGTGGTGGGAAGAGAAAAACTAATCCAAGAAGTCTTTGAAGGTTAGTGTGAACTGTTGGAAAAACACCACATACAACATCCAAAGAGCTTAAGACTGACCTGGAGCAATCTGGAATCGTGGTTTCAATCTGCACCATAAGCTATACACTAAACAAAAAAAGACTTCATGGACGAAGGCCAAGGATGACTCCACTGCTCATAGACAGACATAAAAAGGCATGTCTGATTGAAACCACAATCCTTCTAGGAAAACGTTCTGTGGACAGATGAAACCAAACTTGAGCTCTTTGGTAATGGCGACCAGCAATACATTTGCAGGTGGAGAAATTAATCTTATAAGGAAAAAAACACCCTCCCTACAGTTAATGTGGTAGAGGTTCCATAATGTTGTGGGGCTGTTTTGCTGTCTCAAGAACTGGAGGCCTGGAACAAGGAATCATGAAGTCAGAGGACTATCAAGGTATTTTGGATGAAATGTGCTACCTAGTGGCAGAAAGCTAGGTCTGGGTAGAAGGTCATGGGTCCTCCAGTAGAAGAATGATCCAAAACACATCCAAAAGTACAAAAGAATGGTTAAAAAGGAAAAAATGGACTGTTTTAAACTGGCCAGCAATGAGTCCTGATCTCAATCCAATCAAGAAAATGTGGAAAGAACTGAAATCTGCAATTGGTAAAAGGAATCCTGGAAACTTTCATGAGCTCAGGGGCAGATCTACTGTGAAACTAATGAAGCTTAAACTTCATGGCCCCTAATCCCAGAGGGGTCCCAAAAGCGACTTTAGTCCACATTGCTTAAAACTTTGGAATGCACTGTATGAGAAGGGATTTTAAAAAATAATAATATTAATAATATAGTGTATTTCAATACAAAATAATAGTTAAAATAAAAATTAAAAGGTTACTAAAGTATCATGTAGGCTAGCCATAAAAAAACGTTCTGAGATGTAGTAGTTACATTTTTAAAAAAATTGTGGTGATCTGTCATGGAACAACCCCATTGAAGGAGATAACAGAGGTTACCCAGACCTCATTGCTGGTTGCGAAGGGGCCCCCATAACAGTTCAAGCTTCGGGGCCCCAAAAATGTAGGTCCGCCACTGCATGTGGTGGAACACATCATAGTTGAAGAGTGGGAGAAACTATAAGCAGACAAGTAAGAAACTTATAGATGGCTACAAGAAATGTTTGAAGGCTGTCATCACTGCCAAGGGATGTGCACCAAATATTAGTGAAGGGTGCAATTAATCCTATCTGTCATATTTTGTTTCTTTCTCAGAAAATACTACAGCTAGGTTACACAGACATCTTCTTTTTTTGTAGTATACCTTTGAACATAACTATTAAAATATTATGAAGACATACAGTTGGAATATTTCCAATTATTTTTCAAGATATTGTACACAACATACCTAAAATGCAAGAGTGCCAATAATGTTGACCATAACTGTATTAAGCCACTGGCCAGATAGCAGAGAAGCGGTGATATTAAGCCACTTCCCCATTGGTTTCTGTGGTGAAAGTTAGGCCACCCTTTCAGGTTTGAGGTGCTGCCTTCACTCCTCCCCCAGAATATCCCAAAGCTAGCTACCTTAGCACTGGAGTATTCAGCGACTGCTCCCGTGGATATTCTGCAGCATTAACCACATTAGTTCTGCTGAATATCCTGGTGTAAGTGATTAATATGTTTAGCAGGTCCGCTAACCATTATTAATTGTGTTGAATATCCCCCCCCCTAAACTCATAAGGACGAGAGGGCGTATGATGATTATTAGCTATGACTAGATCAAGAGACCAGGACTTAAGGAATAAGGAGACATTGAAACTGGAGATGTCATAAATTCAAGTAGAAATACCAGCATATATACTACAGTAGATATTTTATGTTTTTCATCTTTAGTAGGATTTGTTATGCTGTGGGCCACTTAACATCCTACAAGGCATTAATCTCTGATTATAAATGCTTATTGATTATTTTGGATTACAAAATTCTTACTTTTTTAGCAGGGGAAAATGGTGGAATTTCACCGCTATGGGTTGTTTTCTTCTGCTTTATGGTTCTGTATTGCATTTGGTTTGCACTTGGTTTGCAGCTTGTCGTGCTGTGAGGGCTTGCGTGCATCAGTGATGCTGAGAGCTAAACTATCGGTAGTTTAACTACTGGCAGGGTCTCCCAAGATGGACAGGTCTCAGCTGAGGTGCCAGACGAAGACAAACCACCCATCTGGGCAGCAGCAGAATGGGATAGTGTTGACGGCGGAGGATCACATTTCTGTGACAACGGCAACAACACCAAACTTAAACTGCGCGGAAGGAAGGCCCGGCAATCTACTTCTGTATCTTGCCATGAAAACCCAATGGATAGTTACAACAAAACAAATTGTGCTATGGTGCTGGAAGATGAGACTCCCAGGTCGGAAGGCACTCAACTAGCTACTGGGGAAGAGCTGAAGACTTTTCAGAGTAAAGCCAGCATTTATGATGTGGTTGGATCAAAGCCCTCGGGAAGTCTGACTGCTGATGTAGCTGCGCATGAAATGAGAGTCAGAAGCTGTAAAGATGTCTTACACATTGGAACATGGAACGTACGAAGCATGAACCAAGGGAAGTTGGAGGTGGTCAAGAATGAAATGGAACGTGTACAACTTGATCTGTTGGGTGTCAGCGAACTGAAATGGACTGGCATCGGGCACTTTGCATCAGATGATCACATGGTCTACTATGCTGGAAATGAAAGACAAAGAAGAAATGGTGTTGCATTTATAATAAAGAAGAAACTTGCAAGAACTGTAATGAAATACAATGCAGTCAGCGAACGCTTAATCTCTATTCGTCTACGAGGATTGCCTATCAACACAACTATAATTCAAGTATATGCCCCAACAACAGCTGCAGAAGAGAATGAAATTGAAGAGTTCTATGAACAAGTACAAGCTGAAATTGACAGAACATGCAAACAGGATATCCTGATAGTCATGGGTGACTGGAATGCAAAAGTTGGCAACAAAGAAGAAGGCAAAGTAGTTGGAAAATATGGACTTGGCAACAGAAATGAAGCTGGAGAAAGATTGATAGAATTCTGCAAGACCAATGATCTATTCATCTCAAACACCTTCTTCCAGCAACACAAGCGACGACTGTACACATGGACTTCACCCAATGGATTGTATAAAAATCAAATTGACTACATCTGTGGAAGTCAACAATGGAAAAGCTCTGTAACATCAACAAAGACAAAACCTGGAGCTGACTGTGGTACAGATCATCAACTACTAGTATGCAAACTCAAGCTAAAGTTGAAAAAGAGCAAACCACTCATGAATGCACCAAAATATGACCTTGAGAATATACCACTGGAATTTAAAGACTGCCTGCAAAATCGATTTGCTGCTTTAGATACAAATGACAGAGCTCCGGAAGAGTTATGGAATGACATCAAGAAGGTTGTGCTGGAAGAAAGCGAGAAGTCTCTACAAAAGGTTAAAAAGCAAAAACGGCCAAAATGGATGACGGAAGAAACTCTGAAAATTGCCCAGAAACGCAGAGAAGCTAAAGCCAAAGGAGAAAGAAAGACAATCGCAGAACTCAACAGAGATTTCCAACGTGCAGCAAGACAGGACAAGGAAAAGTACTACAATGACACTTGCAAGGAAATAGAAGCAGAAACTATTAGAGGAAGAACAAGATCGGCTTTCCTAAAGCTGCGAGAGTTAAAGAAAAAGTTCCAGCCTCGAATTGGAATGTTACAAGATGCTCAAGGTTCTATGTTGAATGATGCTGAGAAGATCAAGAAAAGGTGGAAGGAATATACAGAGTTTTTATATGATAAAGATCAAGTGGACCAACAGCCGTTTCAACCTATACCTTATGATCAGGAACCATTGGTGATGAAAGAAGAAGTTGAAGCAGCATTGAAAGCCTTATCAAAGAACAAAGCACCAGGCATTGATAGCATTCCCATAGAAGTATTGCAGCAATCTGATGCAGCTGTTACCGTACTTACAAGGCTCTGCCAAGAAATATGGAAGACAACATCATGGCCAACTGACTGGAAAAGATCTGTGTTTATACCAATACTAAAGAAAGGTGATCCAACTGACTGTGGAAATTATCGCACAATCGCTCTGATCCCACATGCCAGCAAGATTCTACTGAAGATTATTCAAAAGAGACTACAGCCATACCTAGAACAAGAACTACCTGAAGTGCAAGCAGGGTTCAGGAAAGGGCGAGGAACGAGAGACATCATTGCGGATGTGAGATGGATCCTTGAAAAGACTAAAGAATACCAAAAGGATATCTATTTGTGCTTTATCGACTATAGCAAGGCTTTTGACTGTGTAAACCATGAGAAACTCTGGGCCACATTAAGAAGCATGGGTATACCAGAACACCTGATCGTTCTCTTGCGTAATCTGTACATTGATCAAGAAGCAACAGTTCGAACGGAACAAGGAGAAACAGAATGGTTTAAAATAAGCAAAGGTGTAAGACAAGGCTGCATACTTTCCCCCTACCTGTTTAATTTATATGCAGAACAAATCATCAGAGAAGCAGGACTGTATGAAGACAACAGAGGTGTGAAGATTGGTGGAAGACTCATCAACAACCTTCGCTATGCTGATGATACCACATTACTGGCTGAAAGCGAAGATGATCTGAAACATTTGCTTCTCACAATCAAAGAACATAGTCTCAAAATGGGCCTGCATCTTAATGTAAAGAAGACAAAGATCATGACAACTGGCATAATCAACAGGTTCATCGTTGAAGGAGAAGAAATTGAAATTGTGAACAACTTTAACCTACTTGGATCAACTATCAATAAAGAAGCAACAAGCAGTCAAGAAATCAGACGACGCATTGCTCTTGGCAGAATGGCTATGAAAGACCTAGATAAGATTCTCAAGAGCAGAGATGTGTCTCTCCATACAAAGATTCGACTTGTTCAAGCCATGGTATTTTCAATAACATCATATGGATGTGAAAGCTGGACAGTGAAAAAGACAGACAGGAAGAAAATTGATGCCTTTGAATTATGGTGCTGGCGGCGAATACTGTGTATACCATGGACTGCCCGAAGAACAAACCAGTCGGTACTAGAGGAGATCAAACCTAAGCTTTCTTTAGAAGCTCAGATGACAAGACTTCGACTTTCATACTTCGGACACATCATGCGAAGAGAGAGATCATTAGAGAAAGACATCATGCTTGGCAAGATAGAAGGTCAACGCAAAAGAGGAAGGCCAGCAATGAGATGGATCGCTACAATAACAGCAGCTACGGGTACCAGTCTGTCATCAATGAGCCGCCTGACTGAAGACCGAACACAATTTAGGATAGCTATCCAGAGGGTCGCCATGAGTCGACTCCGACTCGACGGCACTTAACAACAACATTGCATTTCAACTCCAACTTCTTGCAGTACAAATATCTGTTGTTCAGAAATGTACTTTATCCATAGTTTGCCATAATGTTCCAGTTCTATAACTCCACAATTAGAACAGCCCAAGAGAATGCATGAAACACATTTAATGCTAGCTGGTTCACAGTGGGTTGCATTTGCTGCGGAAGGGGATCAGATTTAAAAGTTGGTGACTTTAGCTATAGAGACAACCAATGACACCTTATTACAGTGTGGATTATTGTGATCCAAGAAGTAAGTGATCTTCCCCACCAAAGGTGAATGAATGTGATCTTGGCCTTTAAATTCTTAGGGCAAACATAACTTAAAATAGCTTGAGTTTAAACTGTTAAAGCTGTCTAAGCAATCCCCAATATCAAGACAATGGGGTATATTTACTAAACCTTCTTAATGTTACTGGCGCTAGTTGCAGCGCTAACGTGAAGAATCCCATGTATGGAAGTGGGCGTTCCGGCATCAAGCTGTGTATTGCGCGATACAGGGCGCCTTGCCATTTTCATGCGATAGTGTGCGGCGCTGCACGTTTGCACGCCGTAAGCTTAAGTACGTAGAAGCGCTGTGATAATAGCTACAGAGGTGTAGTACACTGGTTAATGCAATGCTCGCCAAGACAGTGGTCATGAGTTCAATTCCTCCTGGTGCATACAGTATGGCAGTCCGAGACAATTCCTCTTAATGCGTGTAACAGACACATCTGAACAGTGTGTTCTACCAATCGAAAAACCCACGCTGCAGTGCAGTAACCAGATGCGCATATTAGGGCACCCACCCCAAAGCACCCTATGATGTGCTGTAGTTTTCCACCCCCCAAGGCACCATATAAGGTGCCCCATGAACTGGTGCAAATGAAGGTACATCAAAAGATGCCCAAAGGAGGGCAAGGTGATGCCTGAAAAGGCAGCCAGTGGCAGTAAGGAGTCCCAAGTTGAATAGCACAAAATGTATGGCCTAAACACAGATCGAGCCCTACCACTGCACATAGTACCAAGGAAAGCCAAACAACAACGTCTGGAGTGTACCACATGGCAGAGCTGCTGGACCTGTCAAATCTGCATGCAGCTCATGTGGCAGCTGGAAAAGTGCAGAAACATATCAGAGGCAGCTGGACCGATGCATAGGGTGATGCTGATGTAAAGTGCCAACATGAGAGTGTGTGGCAGAGGATGCGAAAAGGTGTCCACCAGAGTAGGTAGAGGTGGCAGCATAACAGGAGGACAGAGGAGTAGCAGTGCCATGCCAAGCATACACACGAGAGGCAATCATGAAGAGTCGCAATGCAGAAAAGGGTCACAGTGCAGGACATGGGGCGGTAGTCCACACATTAGGGCAGGACGCCACACAGCTGGCAGAGACAGATAGACAGAAAGAAGGATGCTTGGCAAGTGTGATGAGACTATAATGTGCTGCCACACACATCTGCACAGACATGACTGTCAGAGAAAGGAAAAATAGCTGTGTGGGACAGGCAGAAAAACCCAAAACACACAGGAATCAAACCCATGACCACTGGCTGCAAAGTCAGTGTACTAACCACTGTGCTATGCCTCTATGGTAGCCATCATAGCAATGGCTGGCCACACAACAACTGCAGGTCACCGCACCAACAATCTGCTGTGCATACTGGGGCAGGGTAAAAGCACAGGCAAGGTATTGTATAGGGCACCATAGGTCACACAAATGAGGTGAGGGCGGTCTCCGATATATGTCTGCCTGACACAGCCACAAAAGGGAGGTGGGCTGCACATTCTGACTAAAGGAGGCACTCTGTGGGAATGAACCCATGACCACTAGCACTTATGTTAATGCAAAAACCAGTATGCTTACCCCACCAATGTGAGTCAAACACCAAAGGCTGCATTCAACAACACTGCGTGTCCCCATACCAAAAGCCTGCTGTGTGTCAGGAAAAGGCAACCCCAACAGAAACCACGATGTAATGCACATGTAGAAGAGCTGTGTACAGCGCATATCACAGTCTGCAATTGGTATGACAGCCACATATACACAAATGCACACACACAATAAAGTGTTAGCAGGCCAAACAGCATGCAAAAGAGAAAGGAAAAGGAACCCAAAGGGCGGCAGGGGATGCTGTATATAGCAGGGCAAAATGAGGAATAGTACTGAAAAGGAGCATGTGAGAATTGAACCGGCAAACAGAAGCTTGGACAGATCAACTCAACAACAGTAATAACAGTCACCCAAGCATACCAGCCACATGGACAGTACAAAGGAACAGCCATATGTAATAGCGAATATGTGGCACATAGGCTGCAGAAAAGGCACACTGTGCTGTACAAAGAAGCAATGGAAGGGTGTAAAGGAGAGCTGATGAAGCTGCAGCCAGCTCATGGTCAGGTTAGCACAGCACAAGTTAAAAGGAAAAGCATGTGGGAATCAAACCTGCAACCTATGGTGCTCCAATGTATTTCTGTAACCACTATCCCAAACCACCACAACAAGGACCATGCAAATATGTTCTATAAAGGGAATGTGTGTATGGGAACCCACTGCCACTGTACAAGGATGTGAGCACAAGTGGGTCATGCACATCACCAGTGAAACAAAAAATACGTGAGTCAGTGTGTTGAATCAGCAGCAGAGACAAATGTGCGTTAAAGACATATATTTTATTTTGGAAAGTTAATGGACATATCGTATATACTGTGTGTCATGATATGAAGCTAGTTGTGTTACAGTGAACAAACTGAAACCACATTGAGTAGGCCAGCTATCCACATGTTGCGTACAAGTCACTGGCCACCCCACAGATGATGAGCAGTACAGATAATATGCATTAGGTACATGGTGTGTACTATGCAGTATCCCCACACCCCCACATGCTGCTGCATTGGCCAAATGCCTTTTTCACATATGTGTGCATGTAGACAGTAGGCAGGGAATGATGACAGCCCAACGCACACCAGTCATGATGATATAACCAAAACATATCTGTCCTCAAAAAACAGGTGCACAAACCTTGCAAAGGATATGTCTCAAAATCTGTGCAACTGCACACACACATACATATATACACGTCACAGATGTTGGATAATGCATAATATAGCAAATAAAATGCCACATACATCCAAAACAACACTGTGCAAATGCCAAAGCTGGATATGGTAACAGGTACAAGAGGAACATGATGCCAGATAATACAGAAAACGCAAACTATCACACATACAGAGATAACACAATGCAGGTCTGATGAAATGGGTGTGTGAAGACAGTATGCGTATACATATGACACGGCACATGGAATGCACGCATGAAGGACGAACATGCACACCCACACTGACACACTGCCAAATCACTGGTGCAATGTGAGTCCCGGAATGTCATGAGATAAAGAAGACTGTGCAGACATGCATTGCTATGTCTGTAAATCAATGTAGAGCGGCACATCTGTACACTAACCAAACACAGTGATCTGTACATAGAGGTTGAAAGAAAGGTCAAACATGGTCCAGTAACCGACACAGAAGCCACACTGCCACATGCCCTGGTGTACCAACATATTCAGTCACATGCACCTGGAACGTGTACAGTAAACAATGACACAGTGATGTCTCACATGCACAGTAGCACACGTGGTGATGCCAAATAATGACAAAGATGATGGCGCACATCAAAGTGGTGTGGTGCTAACTACCGTGTCATGTTCAACTGCAGGGTAGCCCCACAAATACAAGAGGACCTATACAATGTCACCCCTGTGCCACACGCATGGCTGTATACTATTGGTGAACTAAACAGATGAGGATATTCTGCAGTGCAGGTCACACACATAGGCAACATACAGTAACGCAATGTCAGATGGATGTTCAACATGCAGCAAGTATGTCAGTCCCTGCTGAACACGTAGGGGCCTGTATACAGTGTCCGTAGTACAAATAGTCTCTGCAAACCAACATGTCCCGTGAAGACTGACCGTGAATCCCTAGTTCTGCATACGCAAGTGGCACATCCCAATCTGCCACAGCACACAAAAGGTCATGTATGTCCCCTGCGATGAACCCTACACCCAGCCAGAGCACGGCATCAACGTTGTGTAGGACAGGCCGCCGATGCCCAATGTAACAGTCCAACATCAATGTCCATCATAGGCATGTGGGCCACACGCAGAGATCAGCTATCCTATGCCACCATATCCCAGGGATAGCTGCATGGTCCTGTTGTGGCTTACAGACACTTGGGTGATGGTGCCTGCAGATGCAGTGTAGTCGATGTGCAGTGTGTGTGCTCTGCCCTGTATCAGAAGGAGAAACACTCAAAACATAATCGAATGAACACTCCACTCCTATGCATTGATACCCTACTTGTATATAGTTGCAACTGATATGATCTGCCTATGCGGTAGAGTCAGTACTTTGTTTAAATTGTTACACAATCTGTGTTAGTTGAATTATTCTGCTTAGTTTTTAAACCTATGTGTGCATGTTAAGATGTTCTATGTAAAAAGTTATTCTGTTCCATGTAAAACAAGCTATACATTGTTAACTGTTGTTAATTGTACACCGCAACTGATCGCTGGAAGATGCGGTATATAAATAAGTGTTAAATAAAAATAAAAATGGTATGTTGCACAGAACACCAGGGAACATTGCAGGTAGGCAGACAGCAATATGTATAGAATGCAACGCCAGACATGCAAACATGAAATCAGCACAACACATAACACAGTGCATGTTGTGGAAATGTGGCCATTGAACCATACACGAGGGTGTCCTATGGATATGGTCATGTCCATGCACATGTCACAGAGGCGCCTCACTGCTCCACCCCATGTCCATCAGCGTTGGTGCACAGTGACCCCACAGGATAACTCCCTGAAAATCACAACAAAATGCAAGTATAGAACGGATGATGTCATTTCCAAAAGATCCAAGATGCAACCTACCGTCTGTCTGCAGAAAGTGTCTGCTAGAGACTGTCTGAGGCAGGAAAAAGCAACACCACATCACAGTGAATACAGAAGATGCCAGAGGAATGTATAGAATCACCATATCCCCATCTCCAGCTGCCGGTGGCGCATGTACAAATTAGGGCGTCATCTTTGATACTGAAATGCTGATGGACAGTGTTCTGAGGGCACACAAGAGATAGGTTAGGTCACCACATAAAACAGATGCGCACAATGCATACATGGTCAACAGCAGTAGGTTACAGATAGCAGAGTCCTCAACCCTCCACAGGTGTCAAAACACCGCCCACCACATGATAATACCAACTGTATGCACACTGTACCCTTACACGCCCACGCTAGAAAAATACACACACACAGTATGTTAAGGTGAGCATGCCACCAGTAGCAAACGGTCTGTTTGTGGACAACCTGAGATCAGTGGAGATATCTCTTGGCCAAAGCAATGCTACACAGCATTTGGTTGATGTTACAATGTCACAGAGGGATGTACGTGCGGCCCACCACCAGAACACCTAGGACGTGTGGACACACGCAGCTCTCTAGGATGTGTTCCAGAAATAGTGCTGGAGCAGATGAGCTGGGCAGGAACACATGTGCCTGTGTGTGACAACCATAATATATGGTGTTTGGGGGTGCAGCCCAAAGAGGTGAACCACAACATATGTGCATTGGACAGATGACCCCAGATATGATCTGTGGCTGACTGTCCCCACACATCATGTACCTGTATGTCCATCTACCCCATACTCCTGCACGTTGAGTGGGGTACAGACAGCTGCCAGTGAACCACAGCACCAGGGAGGTCACACAACATATCCTGTCGAGGGATAAACACACCAGATACATACATATGTCATGTTTGAGCTGTGTAACACACACAGCACCATCACGTTATCACCCCTCCTGCCCCCCAAAGCCATCTCAGTCTGGCATTTGTCCATTACACTGTACAGAATTGCCCCTGCCAAATTCCCCAATGACGTGTTAATGCTAAAAATAAAGGGCCCGTACCCCATACGCCCCATTTCATCACCTCTCTGCTTCCCCAGACACTGCTGACCACACCCATCACCCTGATATACTGTCTGTGCATGTCCACATTGGCTCTGTAACAACTCCCTGCACCCTATATCTCGCCCATCACACCTTCAATGTGCGTTGTGATGGTCCGACCTCCCCTGCGTGCCTGCACCCATATGCTGGAACACAGGGAGCTCCATACCAAATGCCGTGTTGGGGCTACCTGATCCCCTGCCACTCAGTGCCAACTGTTTGCTGATGATTGCCAGATATATCCCAACATCCCTGAACAGCCCCTGCCAATCCAGACCCAGAGCTGTTTGCGTGTCTGACAATGCTGGCCTGATGTATCCATGCTACCTAAAATTAATCCTGGCCACGACCCATCTAAGCTCCCACCATAAACCCCGCCCCCATATTAGGTGTCTGTGTACAGCTTGAAACACATTGTCGCACGTTGACATGCAATGTTCGGGTATCTGTGACCCCTCACTCTCCTCCCCCACACATACTGTCAGACGGCTGCCTGGGTGAGAATCTTCACAGTCTTGGCAAGTGCATATATCTATATGATTTGCAAGGGATTGTGGGCAATGCAGTTCATTCACACCAGACACAGCTGCTCACAATAATTAGTTGTGCTTTTGGGTAAAGCCAATAAGATATTTATTTATGGGGTTATTTCTCCCAACACAGATATGCTTGGTAGCACATAAATCAGGTTACTTGCTTTCAGTGTTAAACTTGAAAAAAACAAAATCAGGAAAACAACATTTTAACTTATCAGGCAATCAAAGCAAAAGAAATAAGACCTGGTTGGCAACAAACTGGTCTTTTCTGTAGGCTTTAGCTAATATTCTCTTAGCATGTATCAAACAACAAACAAAAAGCCACAAAGAAGAAAAAAAACTGTTCTTTTCAGGTTAACTTCTTATATCTTCCCACATAGATTCAGAAGTGATTCTCTCCTAGCTCACAAGCAATTAGGTAAGGCTCAATTGCTAGCAGTTATCCAGCTGAAACCCCTTAGCTGGCTTGCTTTCTACTGCGTGGCTAAAAATCTTACTCAGGAGCTTTTCTGAGTAGATTAAAGAACAAGTTTGTATTTCTTTGTGATGGTTGCTGTACTTTATAACAGAAAATCACCAAAGGAGTTTAGACAGAGAGCAGTCCATGTAAACAGATTCTTCATCTGCTATCACCCCCTCTTCTTCAACAAGCATGGGTTCAATATCATGGATTGGCACAGATGAATCTCCCAATGGAGCACTTTCAGGAGAATACTTGTTTCCCTGCTGTCTTTCAAGGATATAGCTAGGGCATAGATCAGTGTTCATACCTGAGCTTCCATTGCTGTTAGAGTTCCTCTCTATATAGCCTGGCCAGTATGTAGTCCAGTTCTTATGTCCAGCCTTCCAATCCAGATCCCTGGACACTGGATCTCTCTTCACATACCTTCTTGCACGGGTCTTAGGGTCCCTTCCACGTGCAGCCGTCTCCCTCACAGGTACCGTCTGGAGATTCCTAGCTCTGCAGCACCATTCCTCTGGCTTTCCCCAGTCCAATGGTGTATGCTGGCCCTTGGAATGCCTCCCAGTATACGTACTGCTCTGGACTCTTCTAGACCTCTCAAAAGCTTTTCTCCTCTTTCTTCCAAAGGGTTTCTTTCCCTCTCTGTCCGTCCGGTTTGGCTTCTGCTTCTGATGATCCTCCTGATGATGAAGATGATCAAGCTCAAGCTGATTCTCTGTAGAATAAACTCTACCTTTATTCTGCTTAGATGAGTGCTCCCCCCTAATACAGCGCAGCTGTGCTGAATCAGGCCCTGCCCTTTGAGATGAGTGCTTAGGGATTACCTCATAGCCCTCCTGATTGAACACACATTTCCCCACTTCAGCTCCTCTAATGGCTGCTGGAAACCTGGTGCATTCTGGGACTGGTAGTCTTTTATGGGAAAATTCTGTTTTCTTATTTCTACCAGAACTGACAGGTTGCTTGTTCAGAGTCACTTCACCTTTTCTATAGCTCCTTCCTGAGCTATGATAAGCTTCCTTATCACATACCCCCCTGCTTAAGTTATTACGGACTGGTTTAACTGGTGAAACTTCTTTCCTACAGTCCGTAATACCTACGAGAGTGTTCTCTTTTTGAAGCTCACTTACTTCCTGACTGGCTTCAGGGTCATTATTATTTACAGGCCTCTCCTTCCAAAACTTAAGTACATTAATATGGTAGGTCTGCCTACGCCCTCTTGCATTTTCTACCATATAAGATACTGGGCTCACTTGTTTAACAACCTTCCATGGCCCTTTCCACTGTACTTCAAATTTTGGGGCAGTTCCTGCTACTTGAACCAAAACCTTTTCACCAATGCTTAATTGGCGGCTTTTGGCCTTCCTATCATACCACCCTTTCTGGCGCACTTGACTGTCCTGCAGGTTCCTCTCAGCAACCTGTGAGGTCCTTTTCAAACGTGCTCTCAAGTCACGTAGAAACTGTGGCACCTCCTGACTTCCTGGTTCAGGATCAATCCACTGTTCCCTCAAAATATCTAACAAACCCTGTGGAGCCCTACCATACATCAATTCATATGGAGTTACACCTAGGGACACCTGAATTCTTTCCCTGCAGGCATATAAGGCAAAGGGCAATAACATATCCCATTCTTTTACCTCTCCTGCTAACCCCCTTCTCAACATTTGTTTGAGAGTTTGGTTGAATCTCTCCACCAAACCGTTTGATTGTGGATGGTAGGCTGAGGTTTTCATGTGATGAATGCCAAAGGCATCCCAGACCTGGGCCAAATATTTGGATACAAAATTGGACCCTCGGTCAGTCAACACCTCTCTTGGGAATCCCACTTCGCAAAACAATTTTACTAGCTCTAAAGCTATTGTTTTTTCAGAAACATTCCTCAATGGTATGGCCCAGGGAAACCTTGTTGCCTGATCTACCATAACTAGGATGTATTGGAAACCTCGGGGCGTTTTGACTAATGGGCCTACAATATCCATGGCAATGCGACCAATTGGGTCTGTGATAATTGGGATGGGAATCAAAGGCACCACCGGTGGGTGAGCCGCTGTAACTCGCTGACACGTTGGACATGCAGCACAAAACTGGACAGTTTCTTTGAAAACACCTGGCCAGTAAAAACGCATAAGTATTTGATCCAGCGTTCCTTGCATCCCTTTATGACCTCCCACTGGATGATCATGTGCTAATCTAAGTACTAGCCCTTTGAAAGTTGTGGGTACCACCAATTGTTTACATATGGTCCCATTTCTGGGGTCCTGACTCTCTCTATATAATATTTCATTATCTAGTCTGAATCTGGGCAACTCCTCCCTGACCTCCTGAGCATACTTAAAAGCTCGGGTGAGAGCTTGATCAGCTCGCTGCTCTTGTGGAAAGTTAGGAAACTTTGCCACCAACTCAGCTGGCACCCAGGGTAAACTTTGACCAGCTAACATCTCAGCCCTACCCTGTGCTCTGCAAAGTCTCTCACGCCGCTTTTGTGCTTTCAACTTTCTTACTTTACCAGATGATGGGGTTATTAAATCATCATGAGAGAGTAAGTCTCCTAATAACTCTGCCTGCTCCCCCTCCTCCTTCTACTGGCTCTCTACCTTAGCCTGCGAGCGGGTGGATACAAGGCCCCTCTTATTACCCGTAGTTTGGCCTTCTGGAAGCTTAACCATCTTTTTAGCTAGGGACTGAGGACTTCCAAAGAAAGGCCCGGGAGCTATTTCCATTATTCCTTCTCCCTCCTTCTTTCCTAGCCCTTCCACTAGACCCTGCTTAAATCTTGGCCAGTCCCTTCCTAGAACCAAATCAAAGGGTAGCCTAGGCACCACTGCTAACAGGACTTCCTCTTGTTCCCCCAGGCACTTAACCTTTAGCCTATAGGTGGGATATGATGTTGCAGCACCATGAATGCATCTGATGTGAACTTGGCTTTCAGGGGTTCTAGGCACAAATCCTTCTTGGGCCTCTATTCTCTTCCAAAGCCTTTTTGACATCATACTCTGGTCTGCCCCAGAGTCTAACAAAGCATTTGTGGTAATTCCTTGCACATCAACCATCAAAAGAAATCCTTCTTTGGGCTGTTTTAAATCCACACCCACTAAGCTAGTGTGTGTCTGACATCCTTTTTTTAAATGTCCCCATTTTCCACACTTGAAACATTTCTTTCTACTCCACTGTGTCATCTGGTTTGATACAGTACATTCATTTTCAGAAACATTTTTAATTATTTTCTTTTCTGATACAGCACATCTTGCCTCAGCACCAATCTTCAGAGGGCCACCCATTCTATGGCAAGCCTGCGTGGCTTCCAAGAATCTCTCTGCTAGCATGGTTGCCTCTCCAAGATTTTGGCAATTTTGCTGTATAAGGAAAGTGTGCAAATCTTTAGGCACAGCAGACATCAATTGTTCCAGCATAATAATGTCTAATAACATCTCTACAGTCTTTTGCTCAGGCTCCAACCATTTTACAGCTAAACCTCTGATTCTCTGACTCAGAGCCCTGGGTGTTTCACCCACTCTCAATGTAGTAGCTCTAAACATTCGCCTATACTCTGAAATAGACAACCCTAGGCGATCTCTAATAGCAGCCTTTACATCCTTATAATTCAAAGTCTGGGCTGCTGGCATTGCTCTGTAAGCTCCAAGCGCCTCTCCAGTTAATGACGCTGCCAGCCTTACTGCCCACTGGGACTCTGGCCATGCTAATGCTTGTGCCACTCTTTCAAAAGACTCTAGAAAATCATCAACATTATCATCTGGAGTTAACTTCCCAAAACTAAATGCCCCAATTCCTTGATTGAGTCCCACACTGTCCACATGTGGTATACCAGTATTTACTGCTGGTCTTGCATCTGGTCCACTTTGGTTCTGCAGTTGAACTAGGGCTTGCACCAGATCAAGCACTGGCTTCTGCAGGTCCATTAAGGCTTTCATAGCAGTGTCCTGTGCCTGCTGCGATAGCTCCTGTTGCCTGCTAAACTGGGCTGCCATCCAGCTAGCCATCTCCCTCGGATCCATCTTGATCCCTGCAAGAAACAAAGAAAAAAAAAACCAAAGTGCACCACCCTCCAAACAGGTGTGTTTTTTTCTACTTCTTTTTTTTTTTTTTTCAATTACCCCTGTGCCTTACTCCCATCCACCACTAGACATGCCCAGGTACTTATTACCTTGTGTCAGTGATGAATCCAGCTCTGCACAGGGTCTTTTCCTCCTGGGACAGCTGCCTGGAACATCCACTTCTCCTCCAAAGTGCAGTTGAGGGAAAATCTTTTTTTTCCAGCTTTAAACTTGAACTTTAGTTGTAATCCTCAGCAAGTAAATCCCCTTTGTGCAAAAGCAATCCGAAAAACTACGCCATTTGTCAGACGGCTGCCTGGGTGAGAATCTTCACAGTCTTGGCAAGTGCATATATCTATATGATTTGCAAGGGATTGTGGGCAATGCAGTTCATTCACACCAGACACAGCTGCTCACAATAATTAGTTGTGCTTTTGGGTAAAGCCAATAAGATATTTATTTATGGGGTTATTTCTCCGAACACAGATATGCTTGGTAGCACATAAATCAGGTTACTTGCTTTCAGTGTTAAACTTGAAAAAAACAAAATCAGGAAAACAACATTTTAACTTATCAGGCAATCAAAGCAAAAGAAATAAGACCTGGTTGGCAACAAACTGGTCTTTTCTGTAGGCTTTAGCTAATATTTTCTTAGCATGTATCAAACAACAAACAAAAAGCCACAAAGAAGAAAAAAACTGTTCTTTTCAGGTTAACTTCCTATATCTTCCCACATAGATTCAGAAGTGATTCTCTCCTAGCTCACAAGCAATTAAGTAAGGCTCAATTGCTAGCAGTTATCCAGCTGAAACCCCTTAGCTGGCTTGCTTTCTACTGCGTGGCTAAAAATCTTACTCAAGAGCTTTTCTGAGTAGATTAAAGAACAAGTTTGTATTTCTTTGTGATGGTTGCTGTACTTTATAACAGAAAATCACCAAAGGAGTTTAGACAGAGAGCAGTCCATGTAAACAGATTCTTCATCTGCTATCACCCCCTCTTCTTTAACAAGCATGGGTTCAATATCATGGATTGGCACAGATGAATCTCCCAATGGAGCACTTTCAGGAGAATACTTGTTTCCCTGCTGTCTTTCAAGGTTATAGCTAGGGCATAGATCAGTGTTCATACCTGAGCTTCCATTGCTGTTAGAGTTCCTCTCTATATAGCCTGGCCAGTATGTAGTCCAGTTCTTATGTCCAGCCTTCCAATCCAGATCCCTGGACACTGGATCTCTCTTCACATACCTTCTGGCACGGGTCTTAGGGTCCCTTCCACGTGCAGCCGTCTCCCTCACAGGTACCGTCTGGAGATTCCTAGCTCTGCAGCACCATTCCTCTGGCTTTCCCCAGTCCAATGGTGTATGCTGGCCATTGGAATGCCTCCCAGTATACGTACTGCTCTGGACTCTTCTAGACCTCTCAAAGGCTTTTCTCCTCTTTCTTCCAAAGGGTTTCTTTCCGTCTCTGTCCGTCCGGTTTGGCTTCTGCTTCTGATGATCCTCCTGATGATGAAGATGATCAAGCTCAAGCTGATTCTCTGTAGAATAAACTCTACCTTTATTCTGCCTAGATGAGTGCTCCCCCCTAATACAGCGCAGCTGTGCTGAATCAGGCCCTGCCCTTTGAGATGAGTGCTTAGGGATTACCTCATAGCCCTCCTGATTGAACACACGTTTCCCCACTTCAGCTCCTCTAATGGCTGCTGGAAACCTGGTGCATTCTGGGACTGGTAGTCTTTTATGGGAAAATTCTGTTTTCTTATTTCTACCAGAACTGACAGGTTGCTTGTTCAGAGTCACTTCACCTTTTCTATAGCTCCTTCCTGAGCTATGATAAGTTTCCTTATCACAATACGCATCATGTAGCTAACACATGCAGTGTCACTCCAGGTAACATGAGCTAAATCCCCCCATCCTCCCTTAACACACAACTAAATCATGAATGCACCCCTCAGTCACCCCCCCCTGATCTGTTAACTGTATCCCACACCTTGCTGTTATCCCCTTGAATCAGCTGTGTCTGCCCCAAACCAACCAACACGCCGCTGCATGGCTCATCATCTGCTGGCCGTGCCATGACCATAATACTGCTTCTGTCAAATCACCTCACTGGCTCACAATTCGTGTATGCATCCAGGTATAGGTGACCCCGCTGAGCAAATGATGCTGTACCTGTGTGTGTATGCTGTACCTCCCCTCCAGAATATTAACTCCAGCCAATACTACTACCACTGAGCATGTACATACTGTTTCCAGTCGTACACAGCGCTGTATACAAACATGTAACGCACAGTCTGTGCCAATCAGTGTATGTCATGTGACCAATGCGCCAATATCCCCCATCGTGGCATCCACACGTCTAGGCAAATGGTGCCACCTATGTCCTGCGTTCCTACTGCTGACCACACACCACACTCCATTTACCATGCTGCATCCACAGCTGGAACCAACAACCTGCGTGGGATGGCCAGCCACCTTCTCCATTCCCCAACCACGTCCCTGTGTACGGTAGCGTACCCACCTAGGGCAGGTAATACAGTCTCAGCTGACCGCCGTGCATCCTCAGTTATCCCCTAAACACCCCGCCTGTGTTCCCTCTGGACTACCCTGAATGCTCTGATGGGCAGGGAATGTCCCCCAGATGTCTGTGTAGTGTTGGGTATGACTGGTATGGCTATACAAATGTTCAACAGTAGTAGTAGTACATATGCCTAGATACCAATGTAAGATCAAACATATGCAGTACGTACATGAGAAGACAGCCGCAATCAGCTGGCGCCTGGCTGCCGTACCCTCACGTGTGTCCTCACGGCCACATACAGGACGGCACGTAGGTTCATCTTCCAGATCCTCATTCATTTGGACTGGGAGATCATGCCTGAGAGCAATGTTGTGCAGTATGCAACAGGCCAGAATAATCTTTGCCACAGTCATGGGTTTGTATTGTAAGGCCCCGCCGGTTCTATCCAGACACCTGAAGCAACTTTTCAAAACGCCAAAGGTGCGCTCGATGACTGAGCGGCTGGAGGTATGGGCCTCATTGTACCTCCTCTCTGCACATGTCTGCGGCAGACGCACAGGGGTCAGCAACCAGGGACAACACCCATATCCTGCATCACCTGTAGAGAAATAGTAGAAAGATAAAGCAGAGGCTGAGCCACACACACATTCACACAAGCATGTACATGCAAACCAACAGCACAGACAGGTCTCCCATGAACATGTTACAGCACATGCTGACACACAACATGTATGTGGCAGCGTCTGGAGGTGTGAGATAGGGACCATGGGGTGGGGGTAAGGTTTCGCAAAACACCTCAGCTTTAACCCACAATAACACATGCCTAAACACCCGTAGCTGAAAGGTAGTAGTGCCGGCTGCAAAATCATCAGCCACACACATGGCAATGCACCCTTGACAAGCTTAGTGATGCACACATTTGCAAGCGTGTGATAGCCATGAGACTGCCCACACACATGGTTTGGAATGGGAAAAGGTCCCTGAGTTGCCCCGAGAGGATGTCCAACACAACAATATACTGTTGAATATATGTGGTACATACATGTGTCCTGTAATATGCCCACACAAAGCACACAATGTGAAATGGCCAGATATCTCATAGGTGAAGGTGCCAACACCAACACAAAACACCGTACCAAAGATGAGCATGAAGGGAAGTGCCCTCCCCCCCCCCCCGGACACACACACAAATGACACACAAACACAACTGGGGTCACCGTGCAAACACAGACATGTGCGCTTATGTTTACCCAGAGGAACACCATGTGCACGTCTGAGCAGAGAAATACCCACCCAGCAGTATACAGCCCTCATATTGCCCTGCCTCAAACTGTCCAAATAGTGCTGATTGATGCAGGATAAATGAGTCATGGATTGACCCTGCAAACCTAGGGACTACATTCAGAATGCGCATATTTGCATCACATACAACCTGAACATTCAGGGAATAGTGTTTGCAGTTGCGGAACACTGCCTCCCTGTCTCCGGGCGGGACCAGGGCAACATGTGTGCAATCAATAGCTCCCATCATGTGTGGTATCCCCCGCAACCTCTTCAAAG
This sequence comes from Ichthyophis bannanicus, assembly GCA_033557465.1. Taxonomy (NCBI): domain Eukaryota; kingdom Metazoa; phylum Chordata; class Amphibia; order Gymnophiona; family Ichthyophiidae; genus Ichthyophis; species Ichthyophis bannanicus. The sequence continues at coordinate 651,445,105 of CM066032.1, forward strand.
GCCTGTTTCAGGGTCCCCCACTGTTGCCTAGTGTTGGGAATTGCAATGTAATTCCCCACCCAGCTGACCATGGCACGCAGTACCTGGTGGAGACAGCGTGAGAAGGTGGGGCGCCCACCCACTGAGGCCACAGATGACTGGAAACAGCCAGAGGCAAACAAATGTAGGGCAGCCAGGAGCTTGACGAAGCCCAGTTGGCATGTGACCAACTGGTCAGGGGCTCGAGGTCAGGTCTGAGATCCTCAAAGAGCTCCCTAATAGCTACTGTGTCCAGACGGTATAGGGAGATCACCTGATCATCACGCATGTCCTGGAGCTGGCCCCTGGGCATGTAGAGGTGAGCCTGGCGAGGGTGAAGCTTGGCACGCCTCCTGCACCATTCCAGCTCAGACCTAGCTTGCATGGCCTCCGCAGCTGCAGGTCAGAGTTGAGGCGGGTCTGCACCCATGCCCTGTGCCGCAGCACCGTGGACAACATCACCTGTGTCAGGCAAATGCAGGTCCTGAGCACCCCCCAACGCACCTGCAGCCACCACAAAGGCAGCCATCATCAAAACAGAGGTACCACAGACAGAAGGTTTCACTCGCCTCACCCACGCCCCACCAACACCGCCCTCTACCTGTCCTTCACCTCACCCCTTGTACCCTACACCTGCTCTCCACCTCACCTGCCCCCCACCACCCCAAAACCACCTCCCGCCTGCTGCTCACCTCACCTCACCACACCCCACCTCACCCCAACGCACCCCACCGCACTTCACCACACCCACCTCACCCCACTGCACCTCACCTGCTGTACACCTGACAAATACCTCACCTCGCCTGCTCTACACCTCACCTACACAAACCCCTCAGCGTGTACCACGTATGCATCACAAGTTAAGTACCTTTCATCTGATGTGCGTCTGTGCGCACATTGCGCATGCATCATGCCGCAAACGTAGTGTATGCATGTGTTGCGCATAAGGGCTGACCGTGACCCATGCGCATGTGTTGCATGGGGCTCCGCATTCGTCATACGTGGCGTGCATGTGTGGGGTCATGTGCATGCAACCTTTGGTGGCACCATCCGCTGCATGGGCAGCTAATCACAGGCATCATGTGCGGAACCCCCTCATTCAGCGGCCCATAGCATGGCACTTGCATAATGTGCGCATCGCATGCGCCGCTGTGTATGCACGAGTGGTATGCATTGCTGTGCATGCGCAAATAGCGCACACACACCACAGTGCATATGCACATAGTGCACACATGCCACTGCATATGCGCAACGTGCTTAACCCCGCGCCCCCAAGTAAAATGCATAACAAGGCCTCCATACGTGATAAACACCGAGGGTTTTGTGTAGGCGAGGTGAAGAGCAGGCATAGAGAGCAATCGGTCAAGGTGATAGGTGCGGAGAGGAGAGGAAAGGTAAGGAGAGCAGCAGGTGTGAGGGAGAGGTGTGTTGAGCAGGCGTGAGGGTGAGGAGGTGAGGGGAAGTGCAGTGGAGAGGGAGAGGAGGAGAGGAGAGCAGCAGAGGAGAGGGAGAGGAGGAGAGGAGCAGGAGAGTGGGAGAGGAGGGGAGCAGGGGAGAGTGAGCATAGGGCAGGCGAGCAGCAGAGGAAGGAATAGTAGGCAAGGGCTGGGAGAGGTGGGAATGTGTGACAGGGAGTAAGACGCCACAGGGAGCAGGGGGATGGAGCGACAGGCCATGGCAGGAGACGACGAGGGGGAACCCCTGAACAGCAGTCTGCAGGGATGGGTGGACCTGAGGTTGAGGCTGCAGGGCCATCGGGTGTGTCACAGCCCACACAGGGACAGCCTGAGAGACCACCCAGTGCCAAATGGAGGTGTGTTCCAGTGCCAGCGGAGGAACAGAGGAGAGCAGTTAGATTCAGCCAGCAGGAGAATTACATCCTGCTGTCCAGTGTGCTGGAGCGCTATGAGGTGCTGTATGGGCGGCTGAGCTCCAGCACCATGGTGGGGACATGCATACATGTTTGGGTGGAGGTACAGGAAGCCATAGCACAGGCTGGGGGCTCACCCAGGGACCTGGACAGCCTCAGAAAAAGATTCAACGACATCAAGCGTGGTGTCCGTGCGCACATGGTGGCGGAGAGGTGACATGCCATGGGCACTGGTGGGGGTGCCCCCTTTATCCTAACCCTGTCACCCCTGGAGCAGCAGCTGGCAGACAGGCTTGGTCCCATCTACCTTCATGGACTTCCTGAAACGCTGGATACCGCCCATCCACAGGCAGGTGGGTCTGAGATATGCAGCACACGTGTACAGCTCACGGCCCAGCACATGCTGGCCATGGACGGGATGGTGGGGGGGGCCTGTGTCCCGTGAACCCATGTGCCCCAACACAGGCAAATGGGGGCAAGATCTCTACAAGGTGGTTGTGACAGGTACCTTGGCCGTGTCCACGACAGTCACAGTCCTGGACATGGTAGCGCATTGAACAGGTGAGCAGCACCATTGGGGGGCAGGGGGCAGTCCATCACCCAGGTGGATAGCCCCCCCTCCACTGTGCAAGAAAGGAAAGGAGCACCGTACATCCGGGGGGGCCCAACACCCTCCCCCCTATTATCCCAGCACATGCAGCAGCTGACTGTACCTGGCATATAGATCACACGGAAACATCATACATCTGCAGCCAGTCATGGAGCACAGTATGACAGGGGGGAGCATACAGGATGGACATACATCTAGCCCAACACACATTGACCTGGGGGGGCCCGCACCCTCCACCTATAGCAGCTATGACGTGTGTCTGACATTACCTGTCCATAGACATATCCCAGAACAGTGACAGAAAACGGCCGCCCACACTGAGAATATGAGGTGGATGCAAACCAACGCCAACCATCACATCACACACCTATACACATATTACCCTGTCAGTGGTCAACATACAGTAGGGATTCACCATCCCAAGACATTGGGGTGCACCTACCCAAACCTTCCACAACTGCACCTATCCCAACCCCCACACCTCCTGGGGCCAGCTCCTATACAGGTAATGCAGTTCCACAGACATTTCCCATGACCCGCAACCACGGTGCAACCCCATGCACAGCAGTGCTCCACCCATCCCCCAAAACAATCCACCACCCCCACAGAGTACTGGATAGCTGTCCACCCACACTGCACAATGGCTACCACAGCGGCAGTCCCCACACACGTCTGCCTGACCCAGACACATGCTGCATCATGTGCTGTGCATACCACACAGGCCAATGCATAGTTATCGCTCACACACCATAACAGTCCACACTCACAGTCAGGGCTCACACATGCACTCCAGCCACATGTCACACTGTGCCCACATCACAGGTCACCCACACAGTGCATACCTAGTGCTGCACACAGTGGGCACAGCACCTGCCACCCCATCCCCCCAAACACAACATCGAATGTGGCACAGCTCCAACAGCGCAAGAGGCTGCCCCTCCCCCCCGGCCAGGTGCAGCACACTGTACGCACATGTGTCCCCCCCAGTGTAGGCGCAGGGACAGCAGTTACAGGTGGACAACACATTGCTACTGGTGGGGATGTACTGCACAGGTGTACATATGTGCACTGCGCAAGGCCATCTTTGATGTGTACCATTACACCCCCCAGGTGACATCCAGGCCATGGAGGCGTATGAGGAGGTGTATGTGCCTAAGTCAGAGGATACTGAGGGGCCAGGGGTTGATGAGTCTGAGGTTGCAGCCAGCACTGGTGTTGGGACCCCAGGGACCAATGTGGTGGCCGAGGCAGAGAATGGGGTAGAGGATGTCCACACACCACTGGGGTCCTCCAGCAGCAGCACAATGGCTGTGGAGTGCACGGAGATGGAGGGGAGTCGGCACACATTTCAGGCATCGTGGACATCAGGCATCCACCCACCAGCATGGATGTGATTCTGGCAGAGCTGCGGGCTCTTACAGCCTCATCAAGGCAAGATGCTGAAGGTGAGTAACAGAATAAACAGCATACCCCTTGGGATGTGGTGTAACAGTCATGATGACATTCCATGTGCTCCCCAATATAGTGACACCATAGCACGTGTTTTCGTCTGTTATGTGGGGGTCTGTGCCATGTGCGATCCCCTCTCTGGTAGCATGGGCCGTCTTTGATATCCTTTTAATGAGCTCAGACATCCGCTCACTATTCACCTCCATATACCCCAAGGAGGCGTCCAGTAGTCAACACCTATCCCAGATTACCTAGACAGCTTACACGGTGGACCCCTCTTCTTGGGTGATAGTACTTAGCATATATAGTCGTAGTACTCAGTACTGTGCATCAGGCTCAGAGCAAACAGCGCACCCCAGATATATATCTGTGTGCCATGAACCCCACGGTCCCCAGCCTATCTCATACAACCAGTACGCAGCTCAATCATTGACCCACTGACCTGCAACATAGGACCATGTGTTCTATCTGGGATTCCCACGACCCTCCATCAGTATCATTTCCTGGTCTGCGGATGCATCATGGGACACACAGATGTCAACATGGTACTGTGTCACTAGTTGTCGCGTGCATGATTGGTCTGAGGACTGGTCTGTTGTGATACACCAGACATGTGCATGAGCCACGGTGGGAGGTGCAACACATGTCAAAAAATCACTTTGTGTCTCACCCACAGGCACTCGTCAGACTCTGATGGCCATTCAGGAGGAGCTGAGCCAGCTGCGTGCCACAGCTGAGGTGGTGGCAGCGGCACTACTTCAGATTGTGGATGCCCAGGAGGCCATGGCTGGGTGTACCCAGCAGCCAGCCCCAGAGGCAGCACCAGTGGAACCAGAATAACGGCGTGGCTTGGGCCGTGGTCGCCGTGGATGTGGATGGTCATGCAGGTCTTGATTGCGGGAAACAGGTCACTGTGTGTCAGTAAAGATGACTAAACCTGATTATGCCTATGTGCATGTCTCCAGTGTTTGCCACTATGCTCCCCTGGGTACCCTGTCCCCCATATTGTCACCCTGGTCACATGTGCCTCCCCATTTCCCTTAGGGGTGGTGTGTCTGCACTACCACCAATCAACGCACATATGTTATACCATGCCCTGTGTGCCATGCACCATGCCATGTGTGCACCCTTCTACCTATGCGTGGGGGTATACCCTACCTCTCCCGTTAAGCAGGCAAATGTCTATGGTGGTACATGTATGTTTCACAGATCTGTCACTCTCTCACACCCCATATCCTCTCCATTGGCCCACCCACATGTGTGAGCATTCCCTCTGACACACACCAGGGCCTACGTGGCTGTTGAGCCACAGATGCTTGAGGAAGACACAGGCACACAAAGGTAACTGGCTACAGTCAGTTGTTCACTCTCCCCCTGCACCTGTAGTGAGCCGCTGCTCCCCCTCCAGACCAACATCCACCTGTCTTGGCTAAAAACAACATTGAATAAGGTACAGTCATCTGCTGGAGTAGCCTAGTGTTTAGAACAACTGCCTAGTACACAGATGATCAAGGGTTAGATTCCCACTGGCACTCATTGTGGCTTTGGGCAGGTAACTTTACCTTCCATTGCCCTGGAAGAAAAGGCTGGCATTCTACTTCCAGTACCACATTGCCCAGAAAACCCAGAGGTAGGTGGGTTGCTATGAGTCAACACTGACTTGCTGACACTAAAACTACACTAAAATGTCACCTGCAACCCACATGTTGGGTCCCGTGAGACAGGACAGCACAGGGCACATGTGTGGGCACCATAGGGACCATCAAACACTCCTGGGATGGCCATCAGGGGATAGCTGCTGAGGTGCACTGCCCATACCATCCGCACACTGCATGTGCATCTCGGAAGCCATCCACTGAATGGCACCTGCCAGCCACTGGATGGTGCGGTCCTAGTCCTGCTGGCATTGCAGCACCCCATCCATTGCCACATACAGATCCCGGATGCACCTGCCACCACATACACACAAGGTGCCCGGTGTCTGTGTGGTGGCATGTGCGTGGGCCCTGTCTGTGGCAATGGGTGGCGTAGCTACACCCAGACAGGCACCATCGCCACACACATGTGGCAGCTGGCAGGGACCCACAGTGCCCTGTGCTGTCCTGTGTTCCCTCCCCCCTCCACACCCCCCTCCTGGCACCTATACCCACCCTCGCCCCCTCCCCACTCTCCTCCTCCTCCTCGCCCCCCAAAACATCAAAGGCACCCTCACCCTCCCCTCCCTCCCTCCCTTCCGCTCCACCCCACCCTCCATCCCCTCCATGTCCCCGTCATCCTCTTCTGCCTCTGCTGCCTCCTCCTCCACTGGCTGGACTGCAGCTGTGGAGCGTGTTGTGGGGGGCCCTGAGGTTGATGTCCCCTCACCAGCAGCAGCATCCTCTGTGGGGGAAGACAGTCATTAGCATATCATCATGCAATTACAACACCACATAAACATAGTGTGGCCTCCCACAGGTCGTTAGGCCACCCTGACATGCTGTAGTGCGCTGCAGGGGCCGCAACACTCACCGCCCCGTTGCTGCAGCACCCTCCTTTATAGCCAGTCGAGGACATCCGGGCAGTGCAGCCGCAACTCCTGTCCATTTTTCCGTAGGTCCCCACCTGGTGGGGGGAATGCAGTGGGTGGGAGCATTAAGGGCCAGATATCTCTGATGGGTGCACAACGCATATCACACATCACTGCGAGCAGCAGGGTGCTGCTGCTCATGCCAGTGGGTCCTCTATTACCTGTTGCCAGTGCCACCTGCATGTGTGGCTGTGGGTCTGGGCATGTGTGGGGTGCCACCTACGTGTCCTTTGGGCAACCCCCCGGACCACCCTTACCCATTTCCTACGCTCTCCTTGCATTACATGGCGGCACCATGCCATGTGTGGGATAGGTATGCTGGTCTACAGGAGAGTTGTTTCTTGACCCCCTGTGTGGTCCAGCACACACCTGTGTGTCTGCCTGACCTACACACATCCGCAGACACACACGCCATGCCACCATGATATCTGTATTGGAACATGTGTGATGTGTTCTTGCATCGCACGGGGATTGGGTGGCCCTGAACACATCACCAGGAGCCACTACCATAACACCAGGATGTCTACTCTGTCTATGTGGTCACAACTAGGGCCTCCTGTGAATAGGGCATTTGTGGCCGAATGCAACAGGCGCATGCACTAACACACCTAGCTGAGCTATAGACCACTGTGATTAGGTTCTGGGCCTCCTGGGGTTAGGGCAGAGCTGTGAAACCACAACTGATGCAGGTACCCTGACACCATGATCTATAGACCTCTGTCATCAGGTCCAGGGTCTCCTGGGTTTAGGGCAGAGCTGTGAAACCCCAAATGATGCAAGTACCCTGACACCAGGATCTATAATAGACCTCTGTCATCAGGTCCAGGGCATCCTGGGGTTAGGGCAGTGCTGTGAAACCCAAGCTGATGCAGGTACTCTCACACCAGGATCTCTAATGGACCTCTGTCATCAGGTCCAGGGCCTCCTGGGGTTAGGGCAGAGCTGTGAGAATGGAACAGATGCAAGTACCCTGACACCAGGATCTCTAATGGACCTCTATCATCAGGTCCAGGGCCTCCTGGGGTTAGGGCAGAGCTGTGAGAATGAAACAGATGCAGGTACCCTGACACCAGGATCTCTAATGGACCTCCGTAATCAGATCCAGGGCCTCCTGGGGTTAGGGCAGAGATGTGAGAATGAAACAGATGCAGGTACCCTGACACCAAGATCTCTACTGGACCTCTGTAATCAGGTTCAGGCATTCCTAGAGTTAGGACAGAGCTGTTAGAATGAAACAGATGCAGGTACCCTGACACCAGGATCTCTAATGGACCTCTGTCATCAGGTCCAGGGCCTCCTGGGGTAAGGACAGAGCTGTGAGAATGAAACAGATGCAGGTACCCTGACACCAGGATCTCTAATGGACCTCTGTAATCAGGTCCAGGGCCTCCTGGGGTTAGGGCAGAACTGTGAAAATTAAACAGATGCAGGTACCCTGACACCAAGATCTCTACTGGACCTCTGTAATCAGGTCCAGGCACTCCTGGAGTTAGGGCAGAGTTGTGAAACCCCAACTGATGCACTTAACCTAACCCCAGGATCTCTAATAGACCTCTGTCATCAGGTCCAGGGCCTCCCGGGGTTAGGGCAGAGCTGTGAAACCCAAACTGATGCAGGTACCCTGACACCAGGATCTATAATAGACCTCTGTCATCAGATCCAGGGCCTCCTGGGGTTAAGGCAGAGCTGTGAAACCCAAACTGATGCAGGTACCCTGACACCAGGATCTCTAATAGCCCTCTGTAATCATGTCCAGGGCCTCCTGGAGTTAGGGCAGAGCTGTGAGAATGAAACAGATGCAGGTACCCTGACACCAGGATCTCTAATGGACCTCTGTCATCAGGTCCAGGGCCTCCTGGGGTTAGGGCAGAGTTGTGAGACTGAAACAGATGCAGTTAACCTAACACCAGGATCTATGGTAGACCTCTGTAACCATGTGTGACGCCTCCTGGGGACAGAGCAGACATTTGAGACCACAACACACGCAGGTAACATAACACCAGGATGTGTAATAGATCTGTGTGATCAGGTCTGGGGGCCTTCTGGGGATAGGGCAGGATTGCAATCCACATCATACGCATCTACAGTGGCAACAGCTTGGCCCACAGACTGATGTTTCCACCATGTTCTGCATGTATGATATGTGATGCTTGCTGTATATTGTGTTGCACAACCGCCATTGTGTGACCTGTCCCCATACACTTTCTTCACGTGGGTAGTCGGCTGATCGGTTGTACCGCCTGGTGAGGTGCACCCATGCCCTCCTCACCCGTGCAAGGTCCTGCCTTTTTGATGCACTCGGGAACAGATGGCTCTGTCTGGTGCAGATTAATGCGCACAGGATCCTGAGCTCCCTCCGGGTAAATGCGGGCTTCCGTCCATTTTTTCTCTCTAGAGATAGCGCGTGTACGTGTGCAACATGACGCATGCGCGATGGCTCGATGATGCACATGGCGCATGTGCCGTGTCGCGCACATATACACGCTATCTCGTGGGAGTATGTGCTACCTGGCGCAATTACAGCGCACAGCACACGTGGGATTTTGACACCCAGAACACATCATAGCATTCTTCTCAGAACAGTGAAACGCGCCACTAACAGTATGGGCAGCTTCTCCAGTCACCATACACCTGATCTCGCTGCCACGCCACCATTTGTTAATTTAATTGGTGAATTGATGTTTACGTTACGGCGGTGAGTCTCCACGGCGTGGGCCAGCGGGCGCATCATAGGGCGCCTTAGCTTGTGGCGCCCTTTGACACGCCCTCTACGGCCCATGCTCAGCGCCACCGTAGTCTACAGGACTAGGGTGAGTGGGTATGTTGGCGTTACCCGCACACTACAGAGATGTGTCTAACTGTTACAGCCATGCAAAAAGGTGGCACCTCAGACACTCTTCCTGATGTTGTTGCACTGGGGATTTGAGCCCATGAGAGCTGACTGCATAGTCATTGTACTAGCCAGTGTGCTAGGCCTCTATGGCCATTGTCATAGCTAGGGCTGGCTACACAACACCTGCACGTCAACGCACATACATTCTGCTGTGCTTACTGGGATAGGGGAGACCCACAGCTAAGGCAGTTTCCAGGCCACGTTACCGTTGGCAAATGAGGTGAGGGTGTTGTTTTCATTTACACATTAAAACAATATTCCCATGAAAAGATGTTTAACACCATATGTGCGTCTGTTACAGGCCTACAAGGGAGTTGCCTCTGACAATCTTACTAAGGGCAGACCACTGAGGGATTGGATCCATGACGTCTCACCCTGACTTGATCGACTTCACCATTATGCTACAATAACATGTGTTTATCCCATGAATGGCTGGCTGCAGAGGAAGTGCAGGTCATCCCACAAACCTTATAAGTTGCTGCACGGGGTAGGGGAGACCCAAACATACAGGGAGCCCACTGTGGGATTGCAACCATGACATATGCCACTGAGAACATTCTATTAAACATTGTACTACATCACTATGGGGTTTTTCATACCAATGGCTGGCCACAGACAGGATGCAGGTCACCGGACATACTGTCTGCTGTGGTAACCAGGATGGGATAGAGACAACAGTACCCATAATGCAATTCACATGCAGAACAGCGGTCTACATCTGCTCCCCAGATGGGGTACACACCTCTACAGCACGTCAGCTTGGTAGGGAGGACTGACCATGCATGTTACTGCCACTGACTACCTACAGTCCCTGCCATTGAGCGTGTACTGTGATCACCCTGAGGGTGAGGTGGGGTGGCCAGCACCAGGTCCGCAGTACCCAAGTTGCCTTTGCTGGCTTTGCTGAAGGTCTCCATCAGTGCTATTGTGTGAGAGGTCTTTGCAGAGATGCCTGTGAATGCCCTGTTTCTGTTTATATAAAATAAATAAATATTTGACAGTCGTGTCTGCTCCTTGTAGACTGTGATGCAACCAAACTGGTGCATAGCCAGTGTGCTTGCCATGTCACTTGATCTCAGAGCAGGGGTGTGTGTGGACTCACATGATGATGATGTACTTATCAAACCGGCCTCTCTGGGTCAGGGTAGAGGACATGATCTGGCCCCAGCATACCCACCTTCTGAACATTCCCAGAAGGGGCGGTACTGTAACATGATGACAGGCTGTGGGACCAGCAAACACCTTCTTTTGGGGAACCCAACAGTTGATGCAGGTTGGTACCTGTACCAGGACTGTAGCCATACAGGTGATAGGCATGATCAGCTCAGCTGCCCCCCACCACAATCTGCCATTCACCAGCAGAGGCCACAGTCAGCGTGCACCTGCTGCATCCTGCAAGGTGTTGCAGCCAGACACATGCTGACTGCACACAGTGTGCTAGCCCATACTTAGTGCATGTTCCCAGAGAAACAATGTGTACCCAGATGTGGGATATTCACACCAACACCAAGCAGGTATGTCAGTGAATGGGTCACATATATCACTATTGAACACACTGTATGGCAATATGTGGGAAGGTTGAGATGCCATGGTCACTGCTCCATCAGAGTGAGAGTGCCCTCCCAGCATGACCTGCTGTGGCCACCCTGTCCGTGCAGATGGCGTTTGCCCACTACAATATCCCAGTCACTGCCCTATGCCCTATGCAGATGCATCCTGGATACATGGCCCTGTAGGGGCCATAACCACAATACCTTGCTCATCATTATGCACATTGGAGGTGGGACAATGGAAACAGTGCACATTGGGGACTCAGTGGGGCGTGGGCAGCCACAAAACAATGGACACACATACACAGATTGCCACACCTATTTGAGCATTATGCACAGATAGCAGTGGTTGGCAGCCCTGTGCGCAACACCAGTCATGGGCTTTGTGCAGGCATTGGTAGGGTAATCAATACTGTTAGGGACACTCTCCAGGGTGGTACACACTGTCAGATATGGATGAGGGGGCATACACCACATAAATCAGTGAGGTTGCTATGATGGATCTCTGTTAGAGGGTTGTGTTTAAATTACGATTTGTTAACTGACACTGGTAATGGCTACCTTTTGATGTATATGGAACGTGTTTCCATGTTTATGACGGCATTGCTAAGGTATGCAAGTGCTAGTAGTGGGGGCTGGCGCTATGCACAGGACACAACAGCCTGCCTTTTCATTATACTTTGGATGGTGGAGCTTGTGGGTGTGTGTGTTTGTGCCCCTGTTGGGCGATGCTCTGGAGCAGAGGTTCACAAGTCCAGTCCTGGTGGTTCGGACAGGATTCAGGTTGTCAGTCTGTCCCTACTGAATATGCATGAGGTACATTTGCATACAATGGGGACAGTTCCTTCAAATGCATCTCATGCATATTTTTAGTTTGGACAGCCTGACAGCCTGAATGGTGTTTGCCCTCCGGAACTGGGATTGCCACCATCTGCTCTGGGGAGTGCACATTATTATTGTGTATGTTCTCTGTAGGGTAAAATATTGGGACATGGTCTGCAGGAGCCACAGCTGGGGCTTGAACCTGTGACCTTCTGTCCCTGTACACACTGACTGACTGTGTGTACTGCACCAAACTGTTGCCACAGAGGTAGTTCCTTCCCAGGGGGTACCATTACTGTTTGTCTGACAGACCTTGTCTGTTGGACTGCACGTGACCCACCTGGACAGGGCTTGGCCTTGGTCTGCTGTAGGCAGCTACCACTGCCCCCTCCACCAACAGCACCCCTACGCCACCATGCTGACATGCTGTTCTGCTAGTTGTGCTGGTGGTGCGCAGTCGCAGCTCATCTAGTGTGCCATTAGGCAGCTGCCTATGGTGTGGTTTCTTGGGTGGGGGTGCCTACATGGACATGCATGCTTCCCCACTGCACTGCCTGCCAATGTTCTGTGGCCTTAGGGGTACCTGCTGGTTGATGTCCATTGGGGCAATGTATGACACACACTCGTGGGCATGTTTGCCCTTGGTCAGTTGATGTCTTGCTGTTTTTCTGTTTCTGTGTTCCTATGTGCCACCTGAGCATCTGCCTGGTCCACCCTGTGCCCCAGCTGCCCCACTGCATGTCCCGCCTTCAGCCCCCTGTGCCCCATTTGCAGCCTCACCGTCGTGCCCTCTCATACTTGGCCACTATGCTGCTGCTGCTGCACATGTATCACTACTGTCACTTTTCTTGGTTTCCCTGCCTTTGCTGTACATTGCTAACTGAAATGGTTTCACTCTCGTGCAAATGTGCCTCTAGCGCGAGCTTTTCACTGGCGCTAATTTTCAGACCTTCATTTCACGGCGTTAATGTGCATGGGGCCTCTCCCCGCCCACTCTCCACCCATTGACCCCCTTATCTCTGCCCCTTGGGAGCCGTACTCTGCCCTCTGGGAAGCCTTCCTCCACCCTCTGTGCACCTTACCGCTGCCGGATACATTATCGCGCGATACGTGACGTTCTCGCACGGTAACGTGCCATTATCGCACGCTAACGTCACGTATCACGCGATAACGTCGCAGCTGCGACATTAGCGCATTTAGTAAACATACCCCAATGATTCTCTGCAATGCAATATGTGCCTTCAAGTCAGTGCTGACTCCTAGTAACCCAGCAGCCCCTGGGTTTTCTTGGCATTGTGACCAGAAGCAGATTGCCAGGCCTTCCTTCCATGGCAATGGAGGGTTAAGTGACTTGCCCAAGGCCACAAGGAGTACTAGTGGGAACTGAACCCAGGTAAATCTTTTGGTTACCAAACCAGTACTGTAACCACTAGTCTACTCCTCTACTATGTTATTATTTTATCAACATTTGTTTTGCTTGCTCTAATCTCTATTAATTTTGGCAAACATCATCACAATAAAAACATAATAAAACAATTGTTAAAATGAATTACACTAATAAAACAAAAATTATATATACAAAAAAATAACAAAAAGAAGCATAAAATTCAAATTAAAAAGGAAGATGAAAAATAAATAAAAAACAATATTTTTCAGAAACAAAAGAATTCAAAGCATTTTATTATGCTAATGAACTCCATATAAGACTTGACCCCAGTATTATCTCAGAATTTGGCTGTAAAGCAATGCTCGATTAGATTGGGGTTCTCCCCTGCCCTTAAAATTTGGGCTGCTTGACATCTTGACTGTCCTAAATATTTTGTATGTAGTATGATCTGTGAATCTGATAATCTGTCTCAGTGATGTCAAACTCTGGATCTTCTGTCACTGCAAAAGCCAGGCTAGAGCAGTTGGGACAGATAACAAAAAATAAAAAAAAAGCTTGTTAGGCCTTCAGATGAAGACTTTCAAGTTAGATTCCAAACACCAAGAAGCAGGAGCTAATGGGCCAATAAACAGAATAATTTAAAAAAAATTCTGTTCCTCAGGTGGTACAAGTGAGGTAACAGTAGGTAGGCAAATGACATAATAGGTGAAGACAAAGAAAGACCAGTTCATTCATTCAGTCTGCCCAAATATTCCTGTCCATACTATCAAGAATATTTTTTAGATACCCGCCTATAGAATATCACTCCCTAGCCAAGAGAACTTTGGTCTTCTTTCTGTGTTGTACATAAGATAAGCCATACTGGGTCAGACCAATGATCTGTCAAGCCCAGTATCCTGTATCTAACAGTGGCCAATTCAGATGCCAGGTACCTGGCAGGATCCCAAAAGACAGACAGATACTATTTCCCTGAGTCCATTTTAATTATGGTTTGTGGACTTTTCCTCCAGGAACTTGTCCAAACCTTTTTTTAAACCCAGCTTTATTAACAGCTTTTATTACATCCTCCTACAGTGAATTCCAGAGCTTAATTACACACTGAGCGTATTCCACCTTTCTTGGAAACTGAGCATGCTGAATTTAGTTCATAACCTGAACCATTTCCCTCCTGTATTCAACCACAAGGTGCCAAAATAATTGAAACTGCCACCAACATAGTGCAGCTTTTATGTGAACATCAAGCTTTCCAGGTCCCCTTGACCTTTCCAGATAGCACCCCACCACCAACAAACCTGCCACATCAGCCAGCTCAACATGTGAAAATAACCATAGACTAACATCACTGTGCCAATAAGTCTCATGAGCATGCATTGTGCCCCTGTGATACACCTTGTTAGATACAGTTTAGCCAGAATTACATTGTGATAACAGTAATCGTTCCTCCTAGTGTATTTGCAATAGGGAAGACAGGGGAAAAAGTGAGACAAATCATTTTCCTAGAAACCCGAAAGTTAATTAAATGATTTTATATCATCTTGACAAAATGAACAATTCCTTATCGTCCCTCCAGTCCAGATACATGGGTTATGCCCTGTCACGAGCAGATGGAGACTGAGAACCATTGAAGATGTCACACTATAAAGGATCTATGCATATCCAATCACTCCAGTATTTCTCAGTCTCCAACAGATGGTGATGAGCTTCTGTACCAGTGGTTCTCAACTGTCCTTTGGGACCCCCAGGCCAGTCAGGTTTTCAGGATATGAATATGCATGAGATAAATCTGATTGCACTGCTTCCACTATATGCAGATCTATTTCATGCATAATCATTGTGGATACCCTGAAAACCCAACTGGACTTACGGGGTATGAGAGGACTGAACTGAGAACCACTGTTCTCTACAGTCTGGACTCCACTGAGACGAATCTAAAAAAAAAAAAAAAAGAGAGAGAGAGAAGGAACATTTTTTGTGAGCAAAAGGAATTGGTATTGCTGCTCTGTGGGAGACCGAGTGCTGTTAATTCAACATTTGGCTGTTTTGGGGTGTGTGGTTGGGGTCCCTCCCCCATAATTCCTCTCCTCTCCTGCTAAAGTATCCTTTGAGTCCCTTAGGAGTCCTCCATTCCTCCTCCCCAACTTTTGGGAGGGGGTCCATTTGACATGTCTGCGGCAGGGCCTGGCCCTTTAATTCTTTCCATGGTAAAAAAAAAAAAAAAAAAGAGCAAGTCATTAGCCACAGTATCGAGGGAGCACTAGTTTGAAGTGATCAGTTTCAATGTCATTTTTCTACAGTTCAGAGGTGAGAGGGAGTCTGGTAACTATAGCCACAGTGAACACGGCCAGTGTCAGCATGCCAGCTGTCTGTGGTGTGTTTTTAACATGAGTGTGTAGAGGAAGGTTGCACCACGGAAGATTTCATTTGGGGGAACAGAGCTCCGAGTTTGGAGATGCCATTAACATTGGAGAGCAAATTAGCTGTCAGACAAGTTTCTCAGCTGCAGGAGCCTGCGGTTTTGGTGGGAAGTGCAGCCATGATTGCAACTGATGAAGGAGAAGCAGGGGAGCTTTCTGGGGATCAGTTGACAGTTCTGGGTCCTTTGGGGGGTGGGAGCAGCATTGAAGGTCGATTGAGCCCAGGGAGAGGCCTTCAGCATCAGGGCTACTTTTTTCTCTAGAGTTTCTTTTGCTGTTACACCAGGCCTTCTGAATGAAGCAAGGCCTGGTGCAAAGTTCTCCTCACAAAATGAGTGCTAAGGAGACATTAAAGGAGACAGCATCAACTGCTAAAGAACCTTGAGAAATGTGCGGCTAAGCGCCATAGGGTAGTGTACGACATGTGGGATGACCATGGTTCAGTTCTTTCAAGGACTTCTGAGTACCCCCTAGGAGGGAGCCCAGAGAAGCTGTAGCTAAGTGCCGTAGGGTAGAGGACAACATGTGGGATGACCATGGTTTAGTCCTTTCGGATGCTCCTGAGGACCCCCTAGAAGGTTCATCTGGGTATTGAGGAAGGCAAAATTACACCAGGTCAAGATCCCACCATCATTAGGGTCTTTCATTGGGAAGAGTTGACAGTTCTAATTGCTCAGTCCTTAGCGTCACTTAATCTTCCTCATGGGTCTCCAGTGAAAGAAGGTACACTAGAGGACACCTTGTTGCAGAGTATTTGGAAGCCTCAAAATTCTTTTTTTCCATTGCATAGTGTCATTAAGGAAATGATTGAAGTGGAATGGGAGGTGCCAGAGGCCAGTTAACGGGGCAGCAGGTTTATGGCATGCTTATACCTGATTCCGCCAGAAGAGAAAGACCTCCTCAGATTACCTAAGGCGGATGCTCTAGTCTTGGTGGTTATCAAGAAGACTATGGGGCTTGTTTACAAAGCCGCGTTAGCGGTTTCCACTCGTTATCAGAGCCGTGGCCCCGTTGATTTCAATGGGGCTGCGGCTCCGATAACGATCGGAAACCGCTACCGTGGCTTTGTAAACAAGCCCCTATGATTCCAGTAGAAGGCGGGACAGTGCTGAAGAATTCTCAGAACAGGAAACTGAAAAACGTTTAAAACAGCCTTTCGAGATCACAGCTCTGGCGTTACAAGCATCTATTTGTGGGGCCTATGTGGCTCATGCATGTTTGATGGGCTCAGAGTTTGCCTGAGTTTTATCCCAGTCCTCAGGAAACTTTATCGGAGGTGGCTAAGCTGGAATCAGGGTCTGCGTATCTTGCAGATGCACTGTATGATCTAATAAGAGCCTCGGCTAAGAACACGGCCTTGGTGGTATCAGCTCGATGTCCCCTATGAGTCCATAATTGGGCTGCAGACTTAACCTCAAAAATTTAATTGAGTAAGCTTCCTTTCAAAGGGAAACTCCTTTTTGGAGAAGCCCTAGAGAAATTGGTGATGGACTTGGGGGAATCAAAGGTCCCAAGACTATCAGAGGACAAGACTAAGAATGGAAAGTCTGTGGCTCCTGCGAGGGGCCACTTCAGGGACTTTTGAAGGTTTTGTGCAGCCCACTGTATGTCTTTTCAGCATTCTTGCTATCCTTCCAGAGGATAGTTCTTATGAGGGGGTATAGAAACAGGCAGAGGCTATTATGGTGGAGCCGCAGAATGCTCAAAAAACACCAGTGAAGTGAAGCGGACCCAGACAGAGTTGATTCCTGTATGCGGTCAGTGACAAACATTCTATGCCGCTTGACCATTGGGTACTGGAAGTTGTTTGCAAGGGTTACGCTCTAGAGTTGGCTCAGCCCCTATCCGATGCCTTTCTGTTGTTGCTCTGCAAGGCTTCTGCCAAAGTAAAGATGGTAGCAAAGCATAAACAACTGTTCATTCAGCCTCTTATAAGTGTTACAACATCTTATAATGACATTTCTCAGCTGATCTCAGATAAACACTTGCACCACACGCCAGTCTCAACGAAACTTCAATTGTGTGCTGGTTCACATCAATGATCTGCTGTTTTTTTCTCTCTTTTATATCTTAAATTAATTCAAATTTTAAAGGAGTACTTAGCTTATGGGTATGGTTTCTTTTTCACCCAATTTCTAGGTTGTATAGCAGCACAACCCGCTAGCACACCTATTGCTTCTTAGAAATAACAATCCCAACGCCGATAATTCAGGCGCCTCGCATTTCTCTAAAGCGGGTTCATCAGGGGATGCTTGGATGCATTCTTAAAATCTTTTGAGTAATGCTGCCCATGTTTATCTATCTTCTTTGTAACAACAAGCGGTTGTGTCTTACTGACGTTCCCAAATGCGCGGCGTTTTTGGGAACTTCAGTAAGACACAACAGCTTGTTGTTACAAAGAAGATAGAGAAACGTGGGCAGCATTACTCAAAAGATTTTAAGAATGCATCCAAGCATCCCCTGATGAACCCGCTTTAGAGAAACGCGAGGCGCCTGAATTATCGGCGTTGGGATTGTTATTTCTAAGAAGCAATAGGTGTGCTAGTGGGTTGTGCTGCTATACAACCTAGAAATTGGGTGAAAAAGAAACCATACCCATAAGCTAAGTACTCCTTTAAAATTTGAATTAATTTAAGATATAAAAGAGAGAAAAAAACAGCAGATCATTGATGTGAACCAGCACACAATTGAAGTTTTGTTGAGACTGGAGTGTGGTGCAAGTGTTTATTTGAGATCAGCTGAGAAATGTCATTATAAGATGTTGTAACTCTTATAAGAGGCTGAATGAACAGTTGTTTATGCTTTGCTACTAAACAGTATTCATTCAGATACAATTCGACCCATAGTGTGTTGTGAAAGTAAAGATGGTGGCAGACACGCTTGAGAGGCTGATTCAGCTAGAGGCATTGGTCAAGGTCCCCCATACCAGCGAGTTTTTGATCTCCCTTCTTCTTTCTGAGGCACATTCCCATTCATCCAGATCATCAGTGATACCTTCACTTTGTGGTTCCCATGGGACATTTTCAATTCCCAGCCTTTCCTTTTGGTCTAGCTATGGCACTTCAGAGCCTGCACACAATGAGTGATATCCCTCCTCCATTGATTGGGGTGGTTTATCAATTTCA
Source organism: Ichthyophis bannanicus (assembly GCA_033557465.1). Taxonomy (NCBI): domain Eukaryota; kingdom Metazoa; phylum Chordata; class Amphibia; order Gymnophiona; family Ichthyophiidae; genus Ichthyophis; species Ichthyophis bannanicus. The sequence goes on from CM066032.1 coordinate 651,463,809, forward strand.
ACAAAATCAGTTTGTAGCCATCTTAAGGTCTGACTTATCAATGGGCTCGTTTCAACACAGAGGTGGACCTGATGTCCCTATCTCCTGAGTGCACCAGGAAAGTGCAGAACCAGATCTGGAAGTTTTGTTGAATGCGGGCTTCATCTGCATGGCATTACCTACAGCTCCTGGGGTCCATGGCGGCAACCTTGGATCTGGTACCATGGGCCAAGGTGCATATGAGACCTCTGCAGAGTGCCTTATTGTCCAGATGGTCTCAGCAGAGATGTGCTGTGGAAGAGGTTGCCATGTCAGAGAAGAGAACAGGTACAGAGAAGAGCCAACAACATTGTAAAGGGGATGGAAGGATACCCCTATGAGGAAAGGCTTAAAAGGTTAGGGCTCTTCAATCTTGGAAAAGAGACTGCTGAGGGGAGATATGATAGAGGTCTATAAATTAATGAATGGAGTAGAATGATTAAATGTAGATTAATTGTTTACGCTATCAAAAAGTAGAAAGACTAGGGGACACGCAAAAAAGCTACAATATAACCCATTTAGGACTAATAAGAGAAAATATTTTTTCACTCAACGTGTATTCAAACTCTGGAATTCATTGCTGGAGGATGTAGTAAAAGCTGTTAGTGTAGTTAGGTTTAAAAAAGGTTTGGACAAGTTCCTGGAGAAAAGGTCCATAAATCATTATTAAAGAGGACCCGGGAAATCCACTGCTTGCCTCAGGACAAGCATTGTGGAACCTGTGTGCCTTTTTGGGAACCTGCTAGGTACTTGCGACCTGGATTGGCCACTGTTGGAAACAGGATACTGGGCTTGATGGACCTTGACCTGACCCAGTATGGCATATCTTATGTTTGTATGTCCACGGGAGACAAGGGCAAGCCTGGACTGGACGACAGGGATGCCACTGGAGCTCCCGAATGCCAACTTTTATGGATGGGGAATGCAGTGTCTGAGCCAAGTAGTGCAAGGTTGGAGGTCTCTGGAGGAGACTTGGTGATGCAAGCTATATTTCTAGCTCTATAGTTTTTTCTCCCTATGGTGTCACACAAGGGGGTAAGGATGTTCTCAGACAATGCAACCACTGTTGCTTACCTCAGTCATCAGGGTGGCACAGGAAGTGCAGTATTGGCAGAGGAGCTATCTCTGCTTCTTCAATGGGCAGAGACGCATCGTCTAGCACTGTCAGCATCTCACGTGGCCGGAAAGGAAAATATGCACGCCAACATTCTCAGTCATCATTTGGACCCAGGGGAGTAGTCTCTGGAAATCTGTGTTTCACAGCGTCAGTCATTGATCTGATGACTTCCACTTCCAATGTCAAAGCAGTCCATTTCTTAAGTCGCAGGCAAGAAAGGATGTTTGAATGAGTGGATGCTCTGACTCAACAGTGGCCAAGTGACAATCTCCTGTATGTATTTCCTCCATAGCCTCTGATCGGCCAAGTTCTTCAGAAAATAGAAGCACATCAAAGCATGGTGATTTTAGTGGTGCCAGATTGGCTTTGAAGGCCATGGTGTGCGTATCTAGTGCAACTGACAGTAGTGGACAATCCTCATGCCAGAGGTGGCTCGATTCTCGCTTACGGCTTTGCTCTTGAGAGAGGACTAGGTTAAGAAAGAAAGGTTACTTTGCTCAGGTCATAGCAACTTTGCTTCAAGCTCAGAAGAGGTCAACATCTTTAACTTATGTTAGAGTCTGGCATGTATTTGAGAACTGGTGTGAGGAAAAAGGCCTGCGGGCCCTCTCTGCCAGACATACTGACTTTTCTACAGGCTGGACTGGATAAGGTTTGTGCTTTGAACTCCTTACAAGTTCAGGTGGCAGCCTTAGCCTGTTTCGAGGTTCGATTCAAGTGGGTTCTTTGGCTTCTCATCGGAATGTAGTTCATTTTCTGAGAAGAGTCAAACAGGTTCAGCCAACGATGTGTCAGCTGGTAACACCATGGGACCTGAACTTGGTTTAATCATCTCTTACAGAAGCTCCCTTCGAGCCTCTTAGTCGAGCTTTTCTGAAAGATATCACATTGAACGTGGTCATCTGCTCTGCACATAGAATTTTGCAGCTGCAGACCTTGTCTTCTGGAGAGCCTTTGCTCATGATATTTAAATAAAAAAAGGTAGTACTACATCTGGTTCCATCATTCTTGCTGAAGGTAGGATCGGTGTTCCATCTTAACCAAACAGTAACGCTACCTGTGTTTTTCAGCTTGGAAGAGGACTTGGAATATCATCTGTTGCATCTGCTGGGTATTCACGGGGTCCTTCTGCATAATCTCAAGTGTACTAAATCCTTTAGATATAAGATCATCTCCTTTGTTTTGTTTGAAGATCTGTGCAAAGGTGAGGCAGCTTCAAAAATGTCTATTATGCGGTGGTTGAAAGAAGCTATTGCATCTGCTTATTTGCTCAAACATAGATTACTTCTGAAGGGGTTGCGAGCTCACTCGACTAGGGCTCAGGCGGCGTCATGGGCCGAGTATAGTCTCATTCCTCCGGTTGATATCTCTAAAGCAGCGTCTTGGTCATTGTTTCATACTTTTGTATGGCACTACTGCCTGGATGTTAAGGCTAGAGTTGATGCGCAGTTTGGTGTACGAGTATTGCAAGCTGGGCTCACGGGACCTGTCTGAAATTGAGTACTGCTCTGGTACATCCCGTGCAACTAGACTAGACTGGAGGGATGGTAAGGAAGGTGAAATTCGACCTTGCCTGCTAATTTTCTTTCCTTGACTCTTTCCAGTCCAGTCCAGAACCTGCCCATTTTGTTTTTTTCGGCAAGCCTAGGTGTGAAAGAAATTATGTGACCTATTGTCTGTCCGATGCTTTCATTTTGCTCTTTCTTAGGATACCAAGATAAGCTGAAATCCCCTGAATAGTATTGAATTTACCATTCTTGGTTCTCTGGGGAGCAGTGACACTCAATTCCTCTGTTTTCTGTTTTTCTCTGAGTGTATGTAGTTACTACACGTTGGTTAAGAATTTATATAACATTTGTCTTTATGGAGTCTGCTTTGTCAATAGACTACTGGAGTGAGTAGATATGCACAGATCCCTTATAGCATGACATCTTCAAAACCAATGCTTCTCAGTCTCCTTCTGCTGGTGATAGGGCATAACCCATGTATCTGGACTGGACTACAGAGACTCAAGGGAAAAAAGCAACCAGGTAAGATCTAATTTCACCATTGTGGACTTTCCTCAAACCATCTATGAAGTTGTGGTTTCAATTTCTTAAAAAAAAAAAAAAAGGGCAATTCATCACTGCAGAAGAGCTAAACCAGAACTGCTTTAGCCTTCACTGGTATGATGGAGCTATTAAATAGCTCTTGTACCATTCCCTCTTCTCTTTGTTATAAATTAAGAGATTAAAAAACACTCTCCCAATAGGAACAATTGGGTGGGTTGGGGAGGGGGTATTTTTTTTCACCTTTAATTTCAAAATGCAAAATAAGGAAATATAAAAGTTCCACTTCTATGTTTTGTCAAAGCAAAGTCCGTGTAGTTTGCCATGAGGAATATTTGCATCCCATTGTTGTGTCCCAGCACTAACTCTAGTATATCACACAGTGCCCCATTTTAGATAGGCTGTAGTAGGGGATTTAGATTGTCCTGACCTATACGTCTCAAGTCCCTTCTCCCCCCTCCCTGTATTTTACAAAAGGCTCTGCCAAACACAAAGCCTTTTGTAAAATATGCAATAAGGATGTGCAAGAGTGTGCATTCATTTGATGGCATGCCCAGTGGGTCCAGCAATTTTAAAAGTTGCATATGGGGGGAAGCATCCATCTCTTCCAAATGTGCTACAGCTTTATGCAGTCACTGCTCCCAACAGTATCAACGTACTTCCTGATCCCCTGATAGCATTAAAAACCTTTTACCTCCAATCTTCCCCACCCCAATGATACCACCCTAGAACTTACCAGGGAATCCCATGGAATGGACAGGAGTGATCCCCAGATGCTCCTATCCCGTAGGCACCAGGGTTCAAAATGGCACCAAATGACCTCTACCAAGACTACTCCAAGGTTCTATCCTGCTTCATTTTGAACCCTGGCATCCAGGTATCACCACTAACCACTGGTGAAACACTGGGTAGAGGTACCAAAGATGGAATTGGGGGTGGGGGGTTGGGATATGTTTGATGCTGTTGGGGGAGTGGGAAATTGGGGAGGTGGGGGGGGGTCAATGCTGTTTTGCACCTGTCCTTGCACTTGCCGCAGGGCAGGTGCAAAAATCCAAGTATAAAAATGTGCAAAAAATGTGTTTTCCCATCAGAAACTAGGAAATACACATCTCTTTTTGGGGATTGCCCAAACCATGCTTCCATCCCTGTAAACTGTGGTTCCTGGAAAGCTACACACACAAATAGTGGCTTTATAAAATCACTGTTTGGATGTCTCTGCCATCTATACATGTAAAAGTTGTTCTTTACATATATAATGTAGATATTCCTAAAATAAGGGCTTCAGTGCATGTGAAGGCTGCAGTACGTTATCAAGCATATTTCAATTCTTGCCCGGGAAGTTTATCATACAGTACTCTCCTCACAGAATGATTATTAACCTGGCCCCCCCCTTGCAACGTACTTACCTACTGGCTCACCCTTAACTTGCCTGAAGGCTTAACCCAGCATTTTTCCCAGTTGCTAAGATCCTCTACCTTGTAGGAGGAAGGATGCTTAATAGCGCACCAATTTCCTCTGCCATGTGGGGCCAGCCACGCGGTTTGAACTGCAAGATTATGGGACCTCACAGTTCCATACAATGAGATTGATCCTGCACAGAAGAGGAACTCGCTGTATTACGTGCCTCCTTCTTGCCTGCCATGTGCATCAAGTTCCTGGGATAAGCATTGGGTAGGGTCTCTGGGATGAAGAGATTTTAAAATACCTTCCCACTGCCTTTTTCCATCTCCGGAATCTTAGCACTCTAGGTGACCGCCTAGTTCAAGCACTGGCCCTCACTACTCATTTCTTGCAAAAAGCAGAAGTCCTACCGCCTTTGAAGTTGAGGTTTTGGATCTTTTCCATATACTGCTACTTTCCCCCGTTGCGCACAGTTTCCCAAGAACATCAGCCCAACTCCAGTCACTCCCTTGGTCCCTAGGGAAATTAGCTCCCAGTGTCTGGTCATTTTTTTTTTTGAAACTTTTATTTTCATTTTGCAACAAACAAAAGAAAACAACACACCAAAAGAGACAAAACAAGTATACAATAAGGAAAAGTAAACCCATTACCCCCCACCCCGGTGCTTCTTCTCTACCCGTTTGTATCAGCATGTGAGCGCTTCCAATTAACAGTGATTATACATCAAACGATCAAAAAGTATCCACAATACAGCATGATCATGAGACAGAGATATATACAAAGTTAGACAGTCAGATGAGAGCATTTAGCAAAATGTACATATTCATTGAACATCTTCCATTAAGACCAATAAGAAGGAGTCTGAACGGAGGAAGCGCACAGACGAAGTATTTGTTCATATTTACTGTAGAGACAGGCATGATTCCACCATTCATTGAGGCTCAGATGGGAACTAATTTCCCAGTATTACTTAATGAGGGAAACAGCAATGCCAAGCATAAAGTTCAAAAGGAGATAAGCCATTTCTTGGGAGAGGGGGGATCCCCGCAACTGGGCGAAGTCCCACTATCTTCCAAGAAAGGGACTCCTGAGAGTGCAATATAGACTAAATACGACCCCAGACCCGACGCCAGTTATACTGTAGTGCGGGATATTCATGCATAACATGAAATGAAGTAATAAACCAATGGCCACAGGACGTGTCCAGCAACCATTACCCTGAGTAGTGTTCCATTTGTCTAAACTGTGAGGAGTGTAAAAACACCGGTGGGCTAGAAAGAAGAGGGTCTGAGTGAGTGAGGCGGGTCGGAAACCCGTGTCCCTCTGCTCCAGATAAGGCTCCATTGCTCCGAGGTTAAAGTCACATGCAATTCTCTCTCCCATACTTTCTGCGCTATAGAGGTATCTCTAGTGATAGCATGACATAAGGTTTAGTAAAATTGGATGCTACACCCGGTAAACTACCGAGAGATCGGAAGTTTCCTATCAACCTTATGCAGAGAGTGCCGATGGCGGGAGTACTCTAGCGCTCCGAATGCAATGCTGAAGTTACACTGACCAGAGTCGGGAGTCGAAAGGTTGCATAGGAGTATTAAAGGCACCTAAAGTGTCGAAAAACATTGGTGGATAGTGGGAGTCTAATGGGAGAGTCATACCAGGGAGTAAGGTAAGAGGAATCGGTGAGCAAAGGCCCGCTACTATATCTAGCCACACAGGTCTGCTCGGTACTGGAGCCTCCAACCAACAAACACCTTGTTTGAAAAGAAAAGATTGAGGGAACACTTGAGTAAAATCGCCACCAAGTATTAATGGAGCATTGGCGGAGGCCGAGGCCAACTGCGCAAGACTTGCACAGTGAGCAGGGTTGTCCACATTCTGAACATAGTGCAAATACACGTGAATTCACTATCTCCAACCTCAAGGTGTACACGGGCCCATCTACCCTCCATGTCAGCGCTAATATCAGGTACAGTAGCGTGCAAAGACTTCTTAACCAGAATGACTATCCCGTACCATTTGGAAACGGTGGGAGAATAGGCAGCTACCATGTGAGGCCTAGCATTGAGTTTCAGTGTTTCTGCAGAGTGTAATGCGTTTCCTAAAGAAACACCTAATCAACGTGCTCGTGGCTAAGATAGCTAAGGATTTTCTTTCTGCTGAGTGGACCAGCAATGCCTTGTACGATGAATAATAAGATTTTACATGAGGCCATTCAGAAAAGTTAAAATTCTGAGCATGATAACACACATAATTTCACTGTGTCCCTCAAACTGACTGTATCTGGCTGTACACATGACATAGGAAAAATAAGCTAATATAATACAATGAAGCGCCCCACATTAACAAAGAAAACCGCAGTACGGTAGAGGAGAAGCAAAACCCCAAAATTACTGGCGACCATGTGTCTGCGGGGAGAAACCCCAGAGAAGGCCGAAATTGAAAAAAAAAACATATAACCTGTAGGACTGTGCGTGCTCCGAATCCGACCGAGGCACACATCATGAAGGGATAGGAGACCAAAGACAAAAGTCATACAGAGAAAGAAAGAAAGTCCAGGCTATTTCTGTGCTGGGCTATGACCGCCGCATCGGGCCCTTCAAAATGGCGGACAGAGCCGGCAGATAAGAGTCCAAGATTTGGGATTAGCGCATCTGTTCTGCTTCTTTGGAGTCCAAAAATGTTGATAATAGATCAGGATCCTCGAACGTCCTGGTCTGGTTGTGGAGAGTCACTCGGAGCTTCGCTGGATACAACAGGCCAAAGCGAGCCTGTAGCTGTTGAAGTCGAGGGCGAAGAGCAAGGAGTTTCTTCCGACGGTCAACGGTAGGCTTTGCCAAATCAGGAAAGAAGGAGACCTTACGACCTTCATATTCCAAATGATGATTCGCTCGGGCAGCATGTAAAATTTGTTCCACTTGTTGATATCGTAGCAAGCTAAAGATAATAGGCCGGGGGGTCGTGCGGTTGAGCGCCATGCGGGCAGGAACACGGTGTGCTCGATCGATTTCCAGTTCTCTGTGAAAAGTGATCTTCAGCAAGGAGGGAAGAGTTTTGAGCAAGAATTCTCTTATATCTCCTGCTTCCACCCCCTCCGGCATTCCGAGGAGCCTCACATTGTTGCGACGGGCGCGATTATTGCTATCTTCCAACTCCTTTTGAAGATTCTGTATCTGGCGCTCAGCCTCGTCCAGTTTGCCCAAGCGCACCTCGTGCGAGTCGAGGACCCCCGCCATATTGTCCTGCCGTAATGAAAGACCTTCAAGTCGGTCTTGGAGCACTCCAAAGTCTTCTCGCATGGCTCGAAGCGCTTCTCCATTAGACTGCACCAATTCCTTCACGCCACGTATTTCCTCCAAAATCTCCAGGTGCATTGCGGGGTTTTCACGAAATGGAACCATCTTCTGCGGGGAGGACACCTCCGTTTTGGAGCGTTTTCCGTGAGAAGAAGAAGGAGACCCGAAGTCCAAGCGCGCTGGTTTGTGGGCCGCCATCCCCCCCGAGGTGCCCCGGTCAGCTCGGAGCGAAATAGTAAATTTATATAGGTATTAAGTCAGGATTCTGAGTAGGCCTCTCGGGAGCTTCAACGCAAAGCGTCCTACCCGCTGGACATCAGGCTCCGCCCCCCCCAGTGTCTGGTCATTTTATTGGCAAGGGAATAATTAATCCTGCAGAGGATATATTTGTGATTTAATATAAAACTGGACACATTCTGTAAGTTCATGGCATCCATGCTACCACTGACTTGTTTTCAGTTCAGCCAACACACATTCAGAAGAAACTTTAAATTTAGCATCACAGTGAAGATAAAAAGCTGCATATCTTTAATATGAACAGGGGTCTAGTTTACATCCACAGCATGCTAAAACAATTCCCAAATCTCTAGAGCCTGTTTCACTTCCACTTTTAATTTTTGTAGGGATGGAAACAAAAACCTTTCATTTTATATGCAAGCCAATTAACCTATTCACCTACAGGTAAACAAGCGCTGTGAGAAAGAGTCCATAAGAAATTCATGGGGTAATGACTAAAAAAGAACAAAAGAATGCAGAGTATAAGAGGGGGACAAAAGGATACTTGTGAATAATGGATTTGAAATGCATTTCACTCCTGCCTTTTTCTGGAGTAGCTCAAGCCAAGGTGCATTCAGTTACAGTAGGTATTTGCCTATGCCCGGAGAGCTTACAATCTAAAGTGCTCTTTTACTAAAGTGTTTTATGGTTTTGCACTTAACACACATTTAGCATGGAAATTAAGGTGGGCTAAGTGCAAAGCCGCTGCAGAAATTGTTGGGGGCGTGACCACCATGTTCCAGACAGTTAACGCATGGATGTGCACAATAATACACAGCACTATAACCATGGATGCAGCCACATTAACTGCAACATTGATGGTTAGTGAGGGGTACATATTGTACAGTAAGTGCTGTGCACTTACCGCGCTCCTAACCTGCCCATTTTTAACCCCAGTGTGTGAGTGGCAGCACGTGAATCAGCTCACAGTAACTGTCTTGTCCCTGCACTAACAGGGCCAAACAGCTTGCCAAAACACATGCATGTTACTAAAATGGCCCCTACATTTCTGCTGGAGGCAATGGAGGGTTAAGTAATTTGTCCATGAACATAAAGAAGCAGCAGTCTAATTTTAACCCTGGCTTCCCTGCCTCTCTGCCTACTACTCTAACCAGTGCCAAGAAAAGTTGACCTTTGGAAGAACAAGTGTAGTACTTTCCGATTCCGCCATAGCAAAAGCCAGACTAGGCACAAGAGGAATAAAAAAAGAGATGTATAAAAACAGAAAGCTCTCTGATAGCTTTGAGAGCTGTGGGATGGAGTTTTGCTGAAATCTATAAAGAATCAACCACACTAGAGGTCATCCTGTGGACAACCAATCATGTTTAGTTCTCACATGCAATGCAAGAATTTTATATATATCTAAAAGTTTTTATATACCAGCTTTGTGATAAATGCCATTCAAAATGGTTTACATGCCAAAATAAAGTTTGAAATACGAGAAGTTAAAAGACAGATCAAAGAAAAATAAAATATCAAAACAGCAGCTTCATTGCTTAAAGACAATCCAACCATATAATCAATCAATAGAGTGGAAAAGTAGCCTAGTGACCAAGAGACCAGGGTTCAATTCCCACTGGCACTCCTTGTGGCCTTGGGCAAGTCACTTTAGCGTCCATTGACTCGGAAGAAAGGCCTTACAATTTACTTCCAGTCCCACCCTGCCAAGAAAACCCAAGGGCTGCTAGGTTGCTGGGAGTCAGCATTGTCTCAACTGCACTTTTAAATCAAATCAATCAATCAATAGTTTACTCTTCCACAGGAAACAATAAGGTTTTTATCCCCTTTTGAAAACTCAATAAATTAGTTTCCTCTCTTCAATGAACTGGTACTACATTCCATTGCTCAGGGCAATCAAACTAAAGGCGTTAAATCTCATTGTTACCTTATAAATTAACATCTTCACAGGAATTTACATTTACAGTACAGTTACAGTTTATAAACTTGGCGGTGTACAATAACTTCGGAACAAAGAAGGACAAATAACAAAAGGGCAAAAACAAAAATGATGAACTGCAAGGACAGCAGGGAACAGGAGGCCTAGGTTACAAGATCAGCACAGCTACATAAAACCACAAAAGGAGGAGGGAGACAAAGGAACAGTACAACCAGAATTGCTGGCCGGAAGCAGGTCAAAGCAAGGATAAGCGACTCAGGGAGTAGGTGATGGAAATACCTGCGCAAAAAGATAACCTTTGAGTTGAGTTTTGAAACAACTAAAAGAGAGCTGAGTGCGAAAGTAATTAGGAAGGGAGTTCCAAAGAACAGGGGCCATTACTCGGAAAGCCGAAGAGTGGGTGACTGTATTGTGGACCACTCGAGGATCTGGGACCAACATAATTGTCTTTTTGGAATATATTCACATGGTGCCCGATTCAGGGAAGGGGATGTCTGGGCCATCTGGACGTCTCTGAGGAAGATGGGTCCTTTTGGATCAGATTGTGGACCACGGGAACAAAAGGTTTCTGAGGTGTGCAGAATTGGGCCGGTGGATGGCCAACATGCCCCTGCCAAATGTGGGGTTGTCCTCCCCACAGGTGCCCCTGACTCCCGTGGCTTCGCCCTCCTCATCCCCACCATCCAACCCATGGCTGGCCTACCAGGACGTGGATCGTTCGGTGGGGACCCCCCCCACCCCCGCACCCCCGCACCCTTGCCCAATCGCCAGGTGAAATAAACAGCACGTCGCCTTTGACCCGGCAGGATGTGCAGGGCCATGACCTGAATTGGCCCTGTACGCCCTGCCTGGCTGGCCCACCCCCACTCTGCCCAGATCCCACCCTCTGCCAGCTCTCCCCATCCTGCTGCTCAGGACGTATGGGGAGAGCCAAAGGGGGAATCAGGCCCAGATGGCTTGCGGGGCTGCACATCCCGCCGGGACATGCATTCCCACAACCTTAGTCCCAGAATCAGGCCCATAGTCTATTTTTTTAAATACAGAGTTTTTCCAATTTGTATGTTGCCCAGACTCTGTTAGACTGATTTTTAAAGAGTCCAGGAGCCTAAATTTGCCTCTTTGAAAACTGACTAGGGCTGAGTCTAAATTTAAGCTCCCTGTTCCACTAGGCTTGTAAATTCAGGATGCTAAAAAGTGGTTAGCTATTGAGTTTGGGGGGAGGGAGTTAGGAGCTTAGCACTGATAGCACTAGGCACCTAATGTATGTGCCTAGAAAAGGGAATAACAGGCCTAAATTTAGGAGTCTTAATTTTAGGAGCCTAAATTTAGAGGAATTTTTAAGATAAACTTAGGTGCTTAAATTTAGGATCTCAGGCTTTTAGATCATCAACATCTGCCTAGCAGCACCATAGAAATAATAGTAATTAGCAGTGTAATCATCTCAGTGAGTAGCTCTGCAACTCACGCATACCCTGCTTCCTAGCAAAATCTAGACTGGAATGAGTGGAGATAGAGTGCCCCATGGTGAATGGAAATGTGCTTTGTTTTTAAAACAAAGGTCCCTGTGACATTGAATGCAGTAATGTGGGATGTTATGGACCAGGACCCCATCACTGCAATGATTGCTTGAACCTGCACTACAAATCGAAGAACAACACTCGGTAAGTAATTAAATGCTTTTTGCCTTACTACAAATGGGATCACTTTCTCCTTACGGGCTAATATAATGGCAGGGTTATGTCACCATTGACTTTTTTAGGTGCAGTGAATCTGGGGATAGGGGAATGGACCAGATGGCCGGCCGTGGTCCTTCCAGGCCCTGTCTGTTTTTCTCAGGTTCTTTGACCTCATCCTTCTTTTGTTCCTCAATCAGGATCTGTGTTCCAGAATGCCCACCCGGTCACTACAACGCAGACAAGAAACGCTGCAAAAAGTGCTCAGTCAGCTGTGAGCTGTGTGTTGGAAGTCGTAGTGACCAGTGCACAGCCTGTAAATCTGGCTATTACCTGAATGAAGAATCCAATGTCTGTGTTACCAACTGCCCGGATGGGTTTTTCCTGGACAGCCGTGAGTTTTGTTTTGTTTTGTTTCTTGTTTCGATTTTTCTTGTTTTTAGTGATCCATGTTGAAATTAGGAAATGCTCTTCAGCTAATCTAACTTTTCGATCCTGCCTATTTATCATAATTAATTTTATTATGTTATGTACTGGGTAATTTTATAAGGAGCTGCTCATTTTTAGGTGCCAACAACACACTTGAATGTCAGTGTTTTAGTCATTTATGCATGCAAGTGGCTTCTTATAAAATACTGACTAGTGAAAAAATGCACACGTTTGCATTATGCATATTTTCACTGTGAGCATGCACATGGGCAGACTTTAGATGGAACATGCAAGTACGCCTTGGTTATATGTAACCTGGGACTGCCTTTTCTGCCCTGCAGTTGCTTAAAACCTACAGGAGACAAGCCCTGAGACACCTTGAGGAGGCTGGAGATTTTTGGTGCTTAGAATTGCGCTCCAACCCCTGGAAAATTTACAGGGTTCAGAGGGCTTGTATCAGATGTAATGAGATTGGTTAACTCTAAATGAAATAGTAGGTACTGAGCCCCAGGACCATACCAAGGTCTGTGCAAGTGGTGAGGCCGCACAGCGCGCAAGTACAGAAGAGGCGCTAATGTCATTGCTAGGCTTCCCAGAAGCCCAACAAAAATGAGTTCTTGCATGCAGCTGTGTGGGTGAGGGGCACCAAGTTCACCAGTCGTACAAGATGCATTGCTAGCTTGGTATGATCCTGCTGAGCCCTGTGGTGTAATATACTGTGTTCAGACTAAAAGCAGACAAAAAAAATATTTGAACCAAAATTTTACTTTTACTCTCATAAACAAGAAACAGCTCACAAAGAAAAAAACCAATATAGATCTATACTAAAGACAGAAATAAAAGCATTAAATAACAATATTATCTAAGATAAATCAGCAATTAAGATAAACTGGTAAAATCTGCAAATTAAAAGTTTGTACTGCTGGTTGATGACAGAAACCAAGGGGTATGTTTACCAAACCATCTTAATGTTACCGGTGCTAGTTGCAGCGATAATGTGAAGAATGCCATATAAGGAGTGGGAGTTCCAGTCCTAAGGTAGCAAGAATCTGTATCGCACGGTAGTGGGCGCCGTGACAGGTTAACGTGCATTAACCCTAAGTACATGACAGCGCAGTGTAAGAAGCTATAATGATGTAGCCCACTGGTTGCTGCATTGACTGTAGAGGCAGAGGTCATGGGTTTGATCCTGCAGTGGTGTAATCTAAAAAGGCTTTCTGAGGCATTTTCTTTTAATTTAAATCAGTGCTGCCAGCAAAAACACCCTCACAGTGCCGTAACCTAAGGTGCCTCATAAGGCGCCCTATAAGGCGCCCCATATGTCACATTATAAAGTGCCCTGTCTGCCAAGGCACCCTATAATGTGCCCTATAGGGCGCCTTATAGGGCGCTTTACAGGGCGCCTATGAGGCACCTTAGGCTACAGCAGTGTGAGCGTGTTTCTGCTGGCAGCACTGATTGAAATGAAAAGAAAAGCCTCTGACAGCATTCCTAAATAACACCACTGTGGGATCAAATGCATGACCTCTACCTCCACAGTCATTGAAGCAACCAGTAGACTACATCTCTATAGCTACTACCACACTGCTGGCTGGTTACAGAAAGACTGCAGGTCACCACACAGACTGCTGTGGTTACCAGGATAGGGTAAACCCACCTGTACCCATGATGCACTGCACATGCCGATCAGCAGGCTACACCTTATCACATAATGGGGTATCCACCCCCACAGCACCTAGGCCTGGTAGGGGGAACTGAGCATGTGTGTTACTGGCACAGAGTAGCTACAGACCGTGACATTGTGTGGGTCCTGTGCTCACCCTGAGGGTGAAGTGATGCACCCAGCACCAGGTCCGCATCACCTGGCTTGGCTGAGATAGGCTATGCTGCCAGTGTGTGATAGGTAGTCCTTGCAGACACACCTAAGATACACCTGTGTCAATCTGTATTTCCCAGACAGTCTGTTAGCTAGTACATAGTGCATGTTCCTGGAGGAACGGTGTGCACCCAAAAATGGGATGTGAGCACACACACCAAGCAGATATGTCAGTGATTGGGCCTCAGAAAAGAGAACCCATAAATATCACTTGAGAGAAATGCTGTATAGCACTATGGGGGAACCTAGCCATGCCGTGGTCACTGCTTAGTCAGGGTGAAAGTGAATTCCCAGCATGACATGCTGTGGCCACCCTGTCCGTGCAGGTGGTGGTCGGGCACTACAATGTCCCAGCCATTGCCCTATACCCTGTGCAGATGCATCCTGCCCAGGCCACCCTTTCCGGACCATACCCACAGTACCTTGCTCCTCATTATGCACATTGTCAGGCTAACACTGGAAACAGTGCAAGCAGTGTGGGCTCAGTAAGGTGTGGGCAGCCACAACACACTGGATAGACATAGACACACTCCCACACCTATGCCAGCATTGTGCAAATATGGAGGTTAGTGGCAGCCCTGGCCGCCTCACCTGTCCTGGGCACAATGCGGGCATTGCTATGGTACGGAATACTGTTGGGGTCACTCCTCAGGGAGGTAAACACTGTCAAAAGCAATAACTGAAACACACTCCACAGATATCAGAAAGGTTGCTATGATGAATTTCTATCAACAAATTGTGTTTAACTTAGGATTTGTTAGCTGACATTAATCATAGCAACCTTTTAATATATGTGGAATGTGTTCCTAAGTTTAGGACGGCATTGCTAAGGTATGCAGGTGCTAGTATTGGGAGATGCTGCTCCACGCAGGGCCCAACAGCCTGACTCTCCATGAGGCTTTGGATAGTGGAGCCTGTGGGTATGGGTGTTTGTGCCCCTGTTGGCCTCTAGGGCAGAGGCTCCCAACACCAGTCCTGTTGGGCCAAACACTGTTCCGGTTTTCATGCTTCCCCTAATAAATATGTATGAGGTACATTTGCATACAATGGGGGCGGTGCATACAAATGCAGCACAGGCATATTTATTAGGGACAGCATGAAACCTGAATGGTGTTTGGCCCTCCAGGACTGGAGTTGGGAAACTCTGCTGTAGGGATTGCACATGTTTATGGTGTCTGTGCTCTGTAGGGTAAAATATAGGCGTTTCAGGCATGTTTATTCTATCTGCAATAAAGGTTCCGTCTTTATTGCCATGGTTTAGTACTGGGTAAAATATGGGGACAAGGTTGGCAGGAGTCACAGCTAGGACTTGAACCTGTGACCTTCTGCCCCTTAACACACTGGCTTTGTGTACTGCACCAAACTGTTGCCACAGGAGCAGTTCATTCCCTGGGGATACCATGAATGTTCTTCAGGCAGACCTTGTCTGTTGCAGTGCACAGCACCTACCTAAATGGGGATTGTCCATGGTCTGGTGTGTGCAGATGCCACTTCCCCCTCCGCCACCAGCACCCCTCCGCCACCATGCTGACATGCCCTTCTGCCGGTGGTGCTGGTGGTGCACAGTCTCAGGCCATCCAGTGTGCCGGTAGGCAGCTGCCTATGGTGTGGGTTGTCGGGTAGGGGTGCCTATATGGACATGTGCGTTTCCCCCCGGCACCGCCTGCCAATGTTATGTGCCCTTGGGTGTACCTGCTGGGTAATATGCCCTGTGACACTGTGGGTCACACACCCGTGCCCATGTTGGACCCTCGTCAGTTGCTGTCTTGTTGTTTTACAGTTTCGGCATTCCTATGTGCCACCTAGGCATCTGCCTAGTCAGCACTGTGCCCCAGCTGGACCACAGCATGTGCCGCCTGCAGCCCCCTGTATCCCATTTACAGCATTAGTACAGTTGCCGTTTCCTTCGTGCCCACTCTGCTGTTGCTGCACATGTGCACGCGATAACACACCTGCCCAATATAAACGACAACAACCCTGATCACTGCTATTTCAATGTGGTATC
The DNA here is from genome assembly GCA_033557465.1 of Ichthyophis bannanicus. Taxonomy (NCBI): domain Eukaryota; kingdom Metazoa; phylum Chordata; class Amphibia; order Gymnophiona; family Ichthyophiidae; genus Ichthyophis; species Ichthyophis bannanicus. Next base: position 651,479,842 of record CM066032.1, read on the forward strand.
ATTCACTTTGTAGGGGGACAGAGCATAGACCCTTCCAAACATGATATCTTCCTTTTTATGCTTTGTCAGTAGTGTTGCTTTATGTTTATCATTAATATCACTATTGGCCAGTTTGGTTATTGGGATTTCAGATGTGGTTCTGGTCATTTTCTATGTTTGTTTGCCTTTTTGGTTCCTGCACATGTATCACTACTATCACTTTTCTGGTTTTCCCTGCCTTTGCTGTACATTGCTGACTGAAATGGTTTCTCTCTCCTGCAAATGTGCCTCTAACGCGAGGGTTTCACTGACGTTAGTGTTCAGACCCAGATTTCACAGTGTTAGTGTGCCTGGAGCCACTCTCTGCCCATTGACTCCTATCTCCACCCTCTGGGAGGCCTTACTCAACCCTTCAGAGCCAGGTTTCACAGCGTTAGTGTGCCTTAACGCTGCTGCCGACGTTATCACGCGATAGCGTATCGTGCGATAACGTTGCCGCTGCTACGTTAAGACGGTTTAGTAAACATACCCCCAAGACAGTTTTGTGTGTTTTTTAACCCAGCTAAAGTGATCAATCTGATAAATGAAACTCAATGATTTTTGAGAATGTTGCTCAAGTACTATAAATTCTTTTTGGATCTGGATACAAGCCTATCCCATCCGAATACATGGTGCCTCTTTCTTCTTGGAAATAATCACTCTTTCTTTAGTTTATTTATAGTTAGATCTCACTATTGGGATGCCAATTTAGTTTGGTCTCTGGAAGTTGCAAAGCTCAACTTGTTCCCAAGGAAACCTTGAAGTTACAGAGTTGTCAGGAAATACAGAATCTCTTCCTTCGGAACTCTGAACCAGAGCTGAGACAGAATAAATCCTTGCTGTCTTTTAGGTTTGGAACTGTGAAGGAGAGTTGAAGCCCAACTCCCAGATTTTCTCTTCCAAAGCAAGAATAGTTCTTCACTTCTACATAGACCAAGACCAGTTAGCAAGCAACCTACTCCTCAGTTCAAAAAAACATCAGTAGGTTTCAACGAATCACAAGGACTGCAGTCTGATGCAAGAGCCAACCCACCTGTTGCTGACTAAAAAGTCAGTCCAACACTTTCTGGCAGTTTTAAAAAGTTGCTCATTTTGCAGCGCTGCATATGACTTGTAGCGCTATAGAAATGCTCACTAGTAGTAGTAGTAGTAATCCACTTTGGGTTTTGCTGTTTGCAGTCTGAATGCTCAGGTTTGTAGTTCCCAAAGCTTGTACTAAGCATTCATGCCAAGATCTGTGTCCTTAACGTCTTACCCCTCCTAAAGGTTTCTGCCTTTATCAGTTAGTTTTAAATAAACACAAGGACTGGAGCCTCTGCTTTAGTGAGATCTTCGCATATAAAATATGGTAATTTGTGTGTGTATTTGCAAAAAGTAGGCATAGTCCTTTACACCAGCTCTAGAGCTGATATAAGTGATCATGCCTTGATTGAAGGCGTGTTCTCTGCCTTTTACACTAGGATTTTATAAAGTCAAGTATAAGCATACTTGTCATTTTAAAATAGACATAAAATTGGCGCGTGAAAACATGTTCACTAGGCGCAGCTTTGTAAAATTACTCTCATTATGTATGTTTTCTCAACATACATATATATTTATCCAATAACCTAGAAGGAGCCAACAAATTAACCTCTTCTATATTTTAGACATTTAGGTGGTAATTTTGTAAGAAGCTGCCCAAATTTATACACATCATAGTATTGCATTTATTTATTTATTTGAAACGTTTATATACTGCATTTCCAAAGATAACAGTAACATGGCACATGGAACAAGATAACGTTACAAGGAACAGTAAGCAATACAAGTAACTCAGTAACATTAAACTACAAAAACTAGTATAGCAATTCAAAGGATTCTTGGTGTGTAGTGAACTAGAAGAAGATTTAACCAGTAATGCTAGGAATACAGTGACCATTACTTAGGATATAGCAGTCCCAGAAGGGTGTGAAGGGAGGGATCAGATGAATCTAAGTCTTCTGGCGAGATGGTCATGTTTATAACAGGGGTTAAGAGTGCAGTAAATAGTCTGTATTTATATGACTCCCTCAAAGTGCATTCAGAACAGTTGCGTTTTTAATAATTTTTGGAGCATATAAGGAGAATGCTCATCCATGTTTTGAATGGCTGGAGTTAACGAAGTCTGGGTGGGATGTAAGGAAGTGTTCTGCAGTGCTTCTTCTCAGGCGATTGTTGGAGAGTTTTTCTATTATCGTTTGTAGGTAGTCAGAGGATTCCTTACAAAGGATTTTAAATACTGTCATTATTTTTTTGTATTTAACTCTGTATAGTAGTGGTAGCCAGTGTAGCTCCTTCATGATGGGGGTGATGTGGGAACTCCTTGATGTTCCAGTTAGGACTCCAGCCGCCATGTGCTGAGCAAGCTGTAGTGGGAGCAGTTATGATTTTGGAAGGCCTTGGAAGGATTGAATTGCTGAAGTCTAAGTGGGGAAATATCATTGCTTGAAATATAGGGGTATGTTTACTAAACAGCGCTAACGTTGCAGCGGTGATGTTATCGCGTGATAAGTGATGATATCACGCGATAATGGCGCATTACCGTGCGATAACGTTACGTATCGCGCAATAACGTCTCCGGCGGTGTTAAGGTGCGCAGAGGGTGGAGTAAGGCTCCCCAGAGGGCGGAGATAAGGGGTCAATGGGCGGAGAGTAGGCGGGGAGAGGCCCCAGGCACACTAACGCTGTGAAATCAGGGTCTGAAAATTAACGCCACTGAAAACCTTGCATTAGAGGCACATTTGCAGGAGAGAGAAACCAGTTAAGTCAGCAATTTATTTATATTTATTTATTTATTTATTTAACAGCTTTTATATACCGCACTCTTCATCATCAGCGCTGTTTACATTTTAACAAATTCGTACTTAAGCATGAACATATGTTAAGTTTACAGATAACAGGGAATAAACATGGATAACTGGGGTTAAATAAATAACAAGAATTCAAACTATTTACAGCAAATTATCATATGTTTATAGTTCTAAAGCTTGGGGATCTAAGAGGGTTTGAAATGGGGGTTTACTTGACTAACCATGATCATTGGTTCGTGTTGGGAGGGAATGGCTTGGGGAGTTCTTACTCTGAGAGAAGTGTTGTAGGAAGAGGTGTGTTTTTAGAGCTTTTCTAAATTGTGAGAGGTCCTTTTGTGATCTGATGTTGGGTGGCAGCATGTTCCAACATCTAGGTGCGAAGGATGAGAATGCTCTTGTAGTAGTTGTCTGGTTGAGTTTTGCTAGGTATTTTGGGATTGATAGTGTGTTTTCTGTTGCGGAGCATCGGGATGTGAAGCTTTGTGGGTGATACAGGAGGTCAGATAATGATGATGATGAGATTTGGTGAACTGCCTTGAAGGTAATGAGGAGGGCTTTGTATAAAATCCTATATGATATCGGGAGCCAGTGAAGTTCGAATAGGATGGGAGTGATATGACTCCTCCTTGGGGCTCTGTGTAGAACTCTGGCAGCCGTATTCATGGCCAATTGTAGTGGATTAAGCGTACTCTTGGGTAGGCCCTGTAACACAATATTTGCGTAGTCGAAGTGTGGGGTGACCAACGCTTGGAAGGTTGTTCGGAAGTCGTGTGGTTCAAGCATTGGTCTGAGGTGTTGTAGAGTCCTGATCTTGTGATAGATGGCTTTAACTGTATTTTTTATATGTTCTTTGAACTCAAGTCGCTGGTCTGAGATTGCATTGAAGCAGGTAGTTAGTGTGGTATAGTCAGGTTTCAATACGTTGACTGGTGTGAATAGTAGCACATCATCTGCATAGATGAGGCAAGATATTCCAAATGACCAAGCGATGTTACAGATGGGCTGCATATAGATGTTAAATAGCAGGGCCAAGAGGGAGGAACCCTGTGATACACCTTGCTTCTGTTGGAAAGGCATAGACGTATTGTTACCCGTCCGGACCTGCTGCCAGCGGTCTTCCAGGTAAGATTTGCACCACTTCCATGCCATTCCTTGAATCCCTTTTTCATGTAGTCGGTTAAGTAGCTTAACATGGTCAACAGAATCGAAGGCTGCTGCAATGTCTAGGAAGATCATTGCAACTCCATTTCTGATGTTGTCTGTTGTATTAATAAGCATGTTCATTAGAGAAGTTAGAAGGGTTTCGACTCCATGGGATTCTCTGAAGCCATGCTGATTCGGGTCGAGTGGAGCTTCAGAGTCAATGTGTTGTTGAATTTGCCTTAGAGTGACTTTTTCTAGTATCTTGACTAGTAAAGGGATACTTGAGATTGGGCGGTAGGAGTTTTCTTTTTTGGATCGAGTTTATTGTTTTTCAGTAGTGGATGAATGGAGGTCTGTTTGAGGGCTGTTGGGAATATCCCTGTGCTAAGTGACTGGTCAGCTATGGCTGCTATGTAAGGGCTGAGTTCTGTTCTTAGTGATTTGATCCAGTGGGCTGGACATGGATCGTTGGGGGCAGTGGTGGCATTGATGGAGGTTATGACTTCTTCGATTGCCTTAGGGGTTGGGGATGAGAATTTATTAAGTATGAACTGGACGTTGGAGGTTTGTGTGGATTCGCTTGTGATTATAGTTGAGATCTTGATCATTTTGGATTGAATATAGTCAGCATATAATTGTGGTTGTATGTGTTCATGTTGTGGTGGAGAAGACTCACTGGTTAGGGATTTTACTAGTTGGAAAAGGTCTCTAGGTTTATTAAGGGAGCGACTGAGGAGCCTTGCATGGTATTCTTTCCTCTTATCCCAGGTTAGTTGACGATGGGATTTCAAGTGAGTTAAGTAGTTGGATTGGTCACAAAGGTTCAGAGAGTGTCTCCATTTCTTCTCTAGTTTCCTTAATTGCTGTAAGGAGGTTCGCAGTCGGAGGAGAACCATGGCGCGTTCCGTTTCTTGGTGAAAGAGGAGGTAGAAGTGGTTTGGTTAGCTGTGGTGGTGGGCTGGGCTGATAGTCCAAGGGCACTGTTCCAGTTTGCTACTGTTTCATCAATGTTGTTAGGTATTGTAGCGAGTTTAGGGATGGTTTGAGAGGTAATAGTATCAATGTTGAATGGTTTAAAACGTGCTGGTTTTGAGAGTGGATAAACATCCGGTGATTTGCTTGGAGACTCCTCAGCTGGTATGGAGAATGTTATAAGATTATGGTCAGACCAGGGGACAGGGGTTGATGAAGGATCAAGATGATTTGGCGGTTCACAGGATGATGATGGGGCGAAGATGAGATCAAGAAGATTTCCTTGTTTATGAGTTGGGTTTTTTATAATTTGTCTGTAGTGTAAGTCGGTCATGGCATCCAGGAAGGAGTTTGATACTGATGGCAGTGTGGATGCAAGGTTGAAATCTCCTAGGAGCCAGTTAGGTTTGTTGAGTTCAATGGGGTTGGTAAACAGATCAATTATGATTGAGAGATCATCAGCTGGAGCATTTGGGGCTCTGTAGATGAGGTATATGGTGTTAGCACTATTGGAGATCGATAGTGTATTTATATGGTCTGTGGTCTTGGTAGAGACGATGCGGTACTTTAGATCGGATCTTGCTATTATGCAAACTATTGTAGCTTCTGGTTCCCACAACGGTTGCCCAAATATCACCAATCAAAGAATTACTTAGACGGCAGTTGCTATAAGAACTTTTATTTCAGCATAACAAAATAGCAGTGTCATACAGAACAGCAAAAGCCCGTCTATAGAAATGGCAGACAGTACTTCCTTCTCTGTGAAAGGGAAGAAAATACTGCCCCCCCTTCCTCCAAAATAACCACCTTATATACATCTCAAATGTTTGCTCTACATTAGCCTCAGTGAATCCATTATCACTACTTAGGTGTCACTTTTCCCAGGGGAGAATCTATTTACATTTGTACATTTGTACCTGCACTTAGACCTGCTTATTTATACATGGCCTATGACCTCTATACATCTGGAAATGCTTTTAGGTCTAATTATCTATGCATGGTCTGTGACCTTTGACCCTTCCTGTATTTTTCCTTCTTCTTGGCACTATTTGAAATCAGGCAGAGATTATGCTGTGCTCATCAGTTTGAATTCTTTGCTTGACCTGTACTTTCTTGTTAGGCCCAATATTCTGCACACTCCTATCCAGAATATGGTTACCCAGAATTCTCCATAACAGGCCGCATCCATATTCTTATGGCAAGCATATACTCTCATATAGCTATTGTCTTCTTGTCTGTCTTCTTGTCTTCTGTGCCATCCATCCTCCTGTGTAGTTTCACCAGGCAAGAGTTCAGTCATATAAAGCCAATATATACATATATAAGCAGACCCAAGGCAGACTTTAAGTCAGATTTCCCTACATTCGCCACTTTTTTTTCTTTTTTTTTTTTGTTGGGGGGATAATTAAAATAATCCCACTAAGGGGCGTGAATAACAACCATTTGAGACAAAGATGGATCATTCAAAGGCAATCGTTGGTACTGTTCCCTTGACACAATATACATGGTTTTAGTGCTTTGCGATATCATTCGTTTACAACAGGCAAGTAAAATGGATAAGGTACAACAAGCAATGATTGCAAAACAAGCTATACTTAAAAGCGTAATAAAGAAGGCTTTAAGTCCTACACCTAAACTAGCAAACCATGAAGCAATACTACCCCAGATATTATCAAGTTGAAGCCCCCCTTTAAAATCATCAATATGCAAATCAGAGAGATGCTTTATCTTATTCATGGCATCTAACACAAACACCGTGTGGTTAGCGGTTACAGTACAACAGTTCGTAGCATTAATGAAAGTGCATGTTCCGCCTTCAGCGGCCAAAAGCAAATCCAAAGCTTGCCTATTCTGCAGAGTCATTTGTGTATTTTGTTCAAGGGACTCGGCTAGGCGTGATATGGATTCAGTAACAGCTTTCATTTGAATATGCAACAAACATTGCAAACGGCGTACAGCCATACCAAGCTCAGCAGTAAGGGCGGGGGTGGCAAAGGGAATCCAGGCCGTTGCGCTAAGGGCATCCAAACGAGTTTTAGTCATGGGATAAGTGGAATTGATATACTCAAATGAGGCCTGAATGGCATCATCCTCGGCTATAGAGGAATCCCAGGGGCTAGCATAAGCTGAGGAGCTACGTTTTAATCTATGCAGGGTGGAGCGAGAAGCAGAATGATGGGTAACATTAAGAGGTATCAAGACAGAAAAAGAAGAAACTTTAACCAAAGCACAGGGTAATAGGGAGAGGTTAATTACCTGATACAGAGTTTCCCCACACAACCAATAATGACCCATTACAGCAAAGAGGTTTGCAGCAGGTGTCCATATGCGACTCATATGATGCCCATCAAACCACTTAACAAAAGATTTTCCCGTGGTAGCTGAGGTAAGATCCCTCCTGAAACTGGACATTGGGAGATAGCAAGAAGTATATGGAGATTCATTCTGAGAACCCGTTGTCAGCACAGCTGAATCATCGTGATAAATGGGACCAACTCCCACATACCAGCGGAAGTCAGCTCCATTAAACACTACCGGGTTTCTTGTAATATTTCTCCAATCATATTTCATATTGGAGGGGTCCATATTACCGGATTGATTATACCACTTTATCATGACAGAATTACTAGCAAAATGAAAGGATCCATTAATAACATTATACGACAGGTTACACCTGTCTGAAAAAGCAATGGATACATTTGTTATTAAACATAGATCAAATATCATATTCGGGTCAACATATACACGTAAAGGGTCATGTATCATATTCATTGCATGCCACGTCTGGGAACAATTAAAAGTCTCATAACAACTGGCAGAAAAAATTATTATTATCTACACAAGCAAGCTGTCCTGCATACTCATTTAAGGGAACCTTTGAAACATGTACTGGAGCATATGATACACCCTTTGGTAAAGGGGTACAAATAATGCAGTCTGTAATGTTCATCAGGGAAACAATGTGTAATACTGATTGCTTCCACAAGTTCAGAGAGCCTTCAGGTAAAGCTCGGGGTGCTCGAGATATCGTCTGGTTAGTCTGGTTCCATCCCTGGAGAAACAAGGCTAGCTGTCCATCTGGATGTAAACACTCAATAAGGAGCACGATTATGACAGAGATTCCCAGAAAAAAGCACAAGGACGCCCTTCAGCAAAGGCTCCAACGATCCTGTGAGCAGTGAGTGAGAATCAGCTGTGCCTACTTAGTTGGGAACTGTGTGTGAGAGAAAACTGCAGCCAATCTGAGCACTTTTCAAATCATTTAGAATCCCTTCAGCAAAGGCTCCAACGATCCTGTGAGCAGTGAGTGAGAATCAGCTGTGCCTACTTAGTTGGGAACTGTGTGTGAGAGAAAACTGCAGCCAATCTGAGCACTTTTCAAATCATTTAAAATCCCTTCAGCAATGGCGCGCCCGTGCCTTGCGGGCCCGCGCCTGAGGGCCTCGCAAGAGGGCCCTTTGGCGTGGCCCTTAGGCGGTGGACCGTGCGAGACCCACTATCTGCTGCTATATGCTCATTCTGTTCAGCGATATGCTGTTTGTAGTTAATGTAATGTAATGTAATGTAAGTTATGTACTGTGTTCCCTGTTTGTACTCCTAGTGTTTTGTTGTGATGTAATGATAATGCAATGTATGTTTCCCTCACCTTTGTTTAACTTTGTGCTGTATTAACCGCTTTGATTGAAGGAAAAGGCGGGATACAAAACATGTTAAATAAAAATAAATAAATAAATAAATAATGGAGTAGGCTTGACAGCGATCATCTTTGGTACTAATAACATAGCACTGTTGTGAGAACACTGAGTTCTGTAGGAAAATAAAACTGATTAATCAGATGGGACAGCTGGAGACGCTTTTAGATGGCTGACATGCACCCAAGTATCAGTATCATTCAGTCTTGCAGCAAAAGGGGAAGCAGCAGTGACAACGTGGGGTCCTGAAAAGGTTGGGCAGTCCCAGGATACACGAACACAATTTCTTTTATAGACAGTGGACCCTACAGGGAAACAAGGTAATAAGGATGGACTGGACACAGACTGTGTGGCTGCTACACGGTCAGCAATTTCTTGAAGCGCAATCCGGAGTCCTGCAAGGTAAGCAGAGAAACTATCATGAATCGGAACCTGGGACTGTGATAAATTAGTTGTGCGCATACGCCGGCCAGTGGCCATTTCATGAGGTGTCAGATGTAATCGCTTGATCGGGTTATTACGTAGCTGAAACAAGCACATTGGCAATGCTTGTAGCCAGGTCATGTGACCAGAAGCGCAAATCTTTCTGAGTTGAGTTTTCAAAATGCCATTACATCGTTCAACAAGACCATTGGAAGTAGGTTTATACACAGAAACATACTTCCACTGAACAGGAAGATGCTGGGTAAGTGCAGTCACAAGAGCATTACGAAAGTGAGAGCCATTATCAGAATATATGACTTTAGGAATGCCAAATCGGGGAATTATTTGTGTTAGCAAAACCTCTACTACTTCTTCAGCAGTCTCTCTATTGCAGGGGAAAGCCTCAATCCATTTAGACCAAGGGCAAACCCACACTAAAAGGTACCGCTTCTGAGCACATCTGTGAATCATGTCAGTGAAATCTACATACCAGGATTCAAAAGGACCACTTAGAACCGGGAGGTGACCTTTGGCTATGGCCTTTCCCCCAGGCTGAGAGTTCAGAATACACACGGGACATTTAGCTACTAGTTCCTGAATGCAATTTTTTATGTGCGGACACCAAAAAATGTCCTCAAGCATGCTGTAAACATTTGCAGCACTAGAATGATAGATATCATGAATGAGTTCTGTGAGGCGTTTCAGTGCTACATAACAGATACAGAGTTTTCCTGATGGATGTACCCACATTTTCTTAATTTGGGAACAACCTAGTCTCTCCCAGTTTCCTATCTCATGAGAAACAGCATCTTTCTGATAATCAGCAAGGTCAGGTACTAAATAGATCTGTGATCTGGTGACAGGCAAGGTCAGGGAAGCATTACTAGTTACTTCTTTGGCTAACAGATCTGCCAGGGCATTGCCCTTCTGGCGGAAAGAGTCTCCCTGTGTATGTCCAGGAACCCATTCACAGCACAGAAACAGATTGTTGATTCTGCGTTTCTCTAAACACTCATAAATTTGATGTATCTCATCAAGATGTGAGATTGTGCTGGCTGAGGAAGTGATAAAACCTCTTTGTGACCATTTCTGGTGAAGTGCTGTCAGCACTTGTGCTGCATATTGGGAGTCAGTGAATATAATAATGTTCTGTCTCTCCTGATGCAGTAAGACTGCCAAAATTGCACAGAGTTCTGCACCTTGAGCACTATAAGCACTCGGCAACTGATATTGCAACACATCTAGAATGTCTCCAGAAGAAGATATTTGTACTGCACTGAAACCAGAACATAGTGACGTCTCAGAACCATCAGTGAACCAGACTTTAGAATTGACAGGCATTTCGTGAAGAGACAGAATATTATCTGCGAAAGAAAAAATGGGGTTCTTATCTTCTTCCTCACCAACAATGACAGAAACTAAATTTTGTAGGTAGCCAAAAGGGTGACTTGCAGGGAATGGCTTAATGAGAATGTGACTCCGTAGCAGAGTAGCACAAAGCTGATGCACCCGATGTGGGGTAAAGTGGAGAGTATTACTGCATAACAATGCCTCTACATCACCGGAGCAATACACAGTGAGTCGCAAGGGATGAAAGGTGTTATAGGTCTTCCTGACCGCCTCACTGGTGGCTACTAACCCTCTCTCAACATCAGGCAGAACTATTTCTGTAACAGAAAAAGATCCTGACAAGTAGGACACAATTTTACCATCATCCTGATAAATCACAGCTGCCCACGTGTGAGGTCCGTGAAAGCTAATGAGAAACATATCCTTTGAATAGTCAGGGAGACAGAGACTTGGTGTGTGTGATACATCAGTCAGAAGAGATTGAAGCAAAATCTGGTCAGGAGCTGACAGGCTGAGAACAGTCGACCCCTTAGCCCCCCCTTTTAAATATTTGTGAAAGGGATGTGTGCGTTGACTGTGACCTGGGATCCAATTCCGGCAGAAATTTATCATGCCGAGCAGAGATCGCAATTGCTTTACAGTGGTAGGCATCTGTAATTGCAGGCAGTGTTGTTTAGTTTTCTCTGTCAGAGACAGCATTCCATCTCCTACTAGGAAACCCAGAAAAGTGACTTCAGTTTGGCAAATCTGTGCCTTGGCCATGTTAATCTGGTATCCACTTTCCAAAAGATAACAAACAAGTTTATCTGTGAGGGCCAGATTTGTTGCAGCCTCAGCTGTGGAAAGCAGTAAGTCATCTACATACTGTAACAAAGACACATTGCTGGGCAGCTCTGCCCTGAATGATTGCAAATCAGCAACTAGTGCTTGAGAGAATATGGAGGGACTTTCCACATATCCTTGGGGTAACCTGGTCCACTGATAATGCTGACCCTCAAAAATAAATGCCAGAAACTGCCTGGATGTGGGTTCGACCTCTATCCCAAAAAAGGCATGGGAAAGGTCCAGAACAGTATGATATTTGTACAGAGTAGTCGTTGTCAGCAATGTGGCAGGGTTTGAGACTACTGGAAACTGTGGTTCAATAACACTGTTAAGTGCACGTAAGTCATGAACTATTCTCCACTTCCCATTAGGATTTTTAAAATGGAAGATTGGGGTTTTAAATGTGGAATTACTCATTTCAAAAATTCCATGCCGTAACAGCTCCTGAATCTCCTGGCGAGATCCCTGCAGGGCCTCCGGTTGGAGGGGATACTGCGGAATCTTTGGTGGTTTACAGCCAGGCTTAATACGAATGGTTACAGGCAGATGTGATTTAACTCGGCCATAAGGGCTGAGGAGCAGTGACCGCTCAGGGCCTTTTTCTCCCAGCGGACTATAGGTGAATTCAACCTGTAATTTCACCAATAAGTCCCTACCCATCAAATTTACTGGGCAATATGGGGCAAACAGAAAAGAATGAGAAATCTGCTGATCTCCTATTCTTAAACAAATGGGTGTAGTTAGGTAAGATGTAAGGGGTCTACCATCAAAACCAGTGGTAGTCATTTTTTTTTCTACTAAGCTGGCATCTCTGCGGTAAAGCAGTTAATACAGAGGAAGTGGCTCCTGTATCAAGTAACATTTCTGTGGGCTCATCATTAAGATATACTGTGATCAGAGGTTCCTGATATGTGAGCCTCGCCTGTAAGATATAGATTCCCAGTCATTGTTTGGGTGGGGGTCCAGAATTCCGGGGAGGTGTCCACAAGGGAAAACGCCTCCTATCAAAGTTCTCATTTCTGCGCTGAGCACGGCATGAGCGCTGAAAATGACCGTAACCACCACAGTTCCAACACTGTGGGGCAGGAGTGCGGTTATTTTGTTGGTAAGAGGGACCTCGACGCTGTGGCTGAGGATAACGGGGTCGTTGGGCTCCGTTATAGTAAATGCGCTCCTTATCTCTATCCCATACCTCATCACAGGGGTCTGGAACATCATCCTCATAAGGATCCAGATATTCCATGTCATCAATTTTCTCCTGCTGTTCCCTAATTTTCTGTTTTAGTTGTCTAATAAGTTCATTATTAGATTTATCAAGATGTAATTTGGTGGTGGATTGGGGATCTTTAATTTCTTGTAACCCTTTAAGTTGAAGGTGTAACAAGCGTGCTTGGGCCTGTTTCAAATCCTTCTCAGGTTTCAAAGTGTCTTCCTCTAAAGACCGGATATAATGCAAAATATGGGCCTGTTGTTTAGGCCATGGCTCAGACTCCAAGGCTACTATAGACTTTAATTTTGCAGTTACGGATGGGGGTAATGTATTACACAAAGTCTGGAAAAATACAGGTCTCATACAAACATCATCGTATGGTACCCCCATTTGTGCTTCCCATAAATCTTGAAATCGTACGAGGTATGCACTGATATCCTCACCTATTTGGAATCTCATAGCAGTGAGAGGAGCCAAACTGCGCTGAGTAGGGTACATCTCCCTGAGGGAGTCCCAAATACGAGGACGAAACTCGTTGAAGGAAGAACCATCATAAGTGTTAACTGTGACCTTCACCTGGCCTAAATCGGCATTGGCGAACACTTGATTTGTCGCACTATTTCCCAGAATTTTGGCCAATAAAGCTTTGATATCTCCCAAAGCCAAATGATATCCAGCCGTAATTCTTTCAAATTTTTGAATCCATGTCTCTCCCCCTCTACTAAGTGGAGGGAGACTACTGGCTATATTAGTCATATCAGTAAAACTCCATGGGATATATTTAGATTTGCCTTCATTTGTATAGATTACTGGAAACAGAAGCTGTTTATTAGCGTCCTGATTCTCATACTTCTCCCAAACCCTCAGACCTGCCTCCATATAGGCAGAATCCCAGTTAGGGTCTCCCGCTCCTCCGCGAATGCAGAGTCGGGCGGTGTTAAGGTGTACAGTGTCCAGTGATCCATTAGGGGGCCACTGTAACATCTGAGGCTGGTTGGCTCTTGTCCAACCGTACATGTTGGAGGACCATCGGTAAACATAATAACCATTTCCATCCTCCTGCTCCGTAATAAAAGTAAGGATACAGGGTTGTGGAGCTCGAGGAGCTTTACCACCTTTCACAACTCCACAAATCACTGTAAGTGCACTTTTTGCTCTTCATCTTCTACTACCTCATCTACCTTCTCCTGTTCTTCCTCTTCTATAATCTGCTTAAGATGTTTTTTCCCTATCTGTGAGGTCTAACTCCCATCTTTTAAGATTCTCAGTAATTTTAACCTCAGATAGTTTTAAAGCTTGAGCCTGACTTTCTAAATCTTCATGTTCTGTTGTCAATTGCTGTTTCAACTCTTCTAATCTTGCCTGTGCCTCAGCATATGCACTGGGATCTGGGGCAGTGGTGGCTTTTAAGTTAACATGACCCTCAATCTTTGCCCAAGCTCCCTCAGTGTCCAAGAGTTTATGCAGGACCTGTTCTGGGGGTATAGAGGCTGCTGGGTGAGAAGTCGGTTCTGACTTGGGCTGGAAAACAGGGTCGGAATAGCCTATGGCTGCCATAGCTTTACTTTCGGCTGCCCAATAAGAAGGTGGGGGCACAGGGGCAGATGGCGAAAGCTCTGGACCAGCTTGCATCCACAGGGAAATATGTCGCAAATGTTCCAATTGGACTTTGCCACATTTGTTAAATAAAATATGATCCCTAATTTTGGTCAAAATGAGCGGATCAAACGACCCCCCTGCTGGCCAGGCAAGAGAGGGTGTTTTCTTCGTCCATTTTTCCCATTGTTTAGAACAATTTTTTATTGAAGCCTCCAGTAGGGGGTTCTGTTTAACAAGGCTATCTATGGGATTAGGACCGGGCTCAGTTCCTTTCTCAGTATTTTGTTCCTTTTTAGATTTTCTTTTAAACATTTTCCTAGCTGTCCCTTCTCTATAGTCTATGTAGACCTGGTGTTTTCACTGTTCAGGGACAGGGGCAATTAACTTTGCCTTTTACCAATAGCAAATTGAACCTCCTTATATACAGAGGCGCGCGCAATTTCGCTTTTAGGTGGCAATCCAAACCACTTAATTAACAGAGGAGCGAAAATTACGAATCCAGGACTTATACACACATACAACGCTTATGCTTCATCTAAATCCAGCCAATCTCCTCGCGGAGGTATGAAAACGTGGATAAAGACACACACTCGCTTCGTATTAATAATAATACGTACAGTCTCAAGCGTACATCAATCAATCCCAGAAAGATAGAGACCTAATGTCTGGGCAAAACTTTCAAACTTTCTTTCCCTAACATTACAATTAAATACAAAGACAATCTAACAATTTTGCTACATAACAAAACATTAAGCACATAAAATACATATGCATATGTGTAAATTGGGTACTCACCCACCAATCGAACCTGGGTAAATCTTCCGTCTTTGCTTGTAGACAGGAAAAACAACACTCACCCGCTGGAGTCGTCCTAGGGTATCAAAATCTCTCTCGACGTCACTCAGAACAATATTCCCATCTTCTGTGCCAGCAGAAGGAATCCTCTTCTCATAATGAGAAGCTATTCTCATCCCCTGTTTTTTTTTCTTTGTGAAAAACAGGAGGTAGTCCCTCTGACAAATAAAACTGCAGTCAGAGGAGTCCTTGGGGCAATTTAGAAAATTTAGAGGGGTTTCGGCACCAATAATTGTAGCTTCTGGTTCCCACAACGGTTGCCCAAATATCACCAATCAAAGAATTACTTAGACGGCAGTTGCTATAAGAACTTTTATTTCAGCATAACAAAATAGCAGTGTCATACAGAACAGCAAAAGCCCGTCTATAGAAATGGCAGACAGTACTTCCTTCTCTGTGAAAGGGAAGAAAATACTGCCCCCCCTTCCTCCAAAATAACCACCTTATATACATCTCAAATGTTTGCTCTACATTAGCCTCAGTGAATCCATTATCACTACTTAGGTGTCACTTTTCCCAGGGGAGAATCTATTTACATTTGTACATTTGTACCTGCACTTAGACCTGCTTATTTATACATGGCCTATGACCTCTATACATCTGGAAATGCTTTTAGGTCTAATTATCTATGCATGGTCTGTGACCTTTGACCCTTCCTGTATTTTTCCTTCTTCTTGGCACTATTTGAAATCAGGCAGAGATTATGCTGTGCTCATCAGTTTGAATTCTTTGCTTGACCTGTACTTTCTTGTTAGGCCCAATATTCTGCACACTCCTATCCAGAATATGGTTACCCAGAATTCTCCATAACAGGCCGCATCCATATTCTTATGGCAAGCATATACTCTCATATAGCTATTGTCTTCTTGTCTGTCTTCTTGTCTTCTGTGCCATCCATCCTCCTGTGTAGTTTCACCAGGCAAGAGTTCAGTCATATAAAGCCAATATATACATATATAAGCAGACCCAAGGCAGACTTTAAGTCAGATTTCCCTACAAAACTCCTCCTCCTTTTCTGTTTTCCCTGTTGCAGATGTAAATGGAGTAGTTGAGTGGAGTAAGTTGGTTCATTATGACATTGTCAGTGTTTGAGAGCCATGTTTCTGTTATCAGAAGGATGTCTAGGTTAAGGTTTGATAATAAGTCAGTGATAGCAGGCCACTTGTTTCGGGCTGAGCGTGTGTTAATGAGAGCACACTTGAGATCCTGTGAGATGGTTCTTAGATTAGGTCTTCTGGTGTTTGTTGTATCAAGAGGTACGTAGAGAAGGTAGGTGTGTCTATTGTGATATGTATATTGTGGTATTGCTGTTGGTTTTGGTGGGGTTTCCTATTCTTGTATTGGTGTATAGGGATAGGATTAGAGTTGGATGTTAGGGCAAATGATGTGTGTAGGATACTAGAGAGGGCGGAGAGGAGGAGGAGGGTAAGCAATGTACAGCAAAGGCAGGGAGACCCAGATAAGTGATAATAGTGATACATGTGCAGTAACAAAACATACAAAAACCAGAGATATAATGACCAGAACCAAAATAGAAATACAAAACACCGAGCTGGCCAATAGAAAAAACATTGATAAACGGTAATCAATATTACCCATAAAGAATAAAAAGGAAGATGTCACTTTTGGAAGGGTAAATTCTGATTCCCCCCACAAAGTGAATGTTCCAACATTGATAGTGTTGATGAGGGTTTGCTGTGGTGTATATTGGGCAGCTTGCTTATATGGCTTTCACGTGTGTAGCAACAGCGGAGTGGCCACGTAGGAAAGGGCACCATGGTGATGGTGTAAATGGGGTACAGGGGGCTGCAGGTGGCACATGCAGTGGGCCAGCTGGGGGACAGGGTGGATGGACTAGGCAGATGCCGAGGTGACACATAGGAATATAGAAACAGAAAACCAGCAAGACAGCAACTGACCAAGGGCAAACATGTCCACAAGTGTGTGTCCCACAGTGTCCCAGGGGACAGTACTCAGCAAGTACCCGAAAGGGCACATAACATTGGCAGGCGGTGCTGGGGGGAAGCATGGATGTCTAGGCAGGCACCCCTACCCCATATCACGCACCATAGGCAGCTGCCTACCGGCACACTGGATGGCCTGGGACTGCGCACTACCAGCACCACCGGCACAAGGACATGTCAGCATGGTGGCGGAGGGATGCTGGTGATGGAGGGGGCAGTGGCATCTGCCCACAGCAGACCAAGGCCAAGCCCTGTTTAGGCGGGTGCTGTGCACTGCAACAGACAATGTCTGTCTGACGAACAGTCATGGTATCTCTAGGGAATGAACTGCCTCTGTGACAACAGTTTGGTGCAGTACACACAGCCAGTATATTCAGGGGCAGAAGGTCACAGGTTCAAGTCCCAGCTGTGGCTCCTGCAGACCATGTCCCTATATTTTACCCAGTACTAAACCGTGGTAATAAAGATGGAACCTTTATTGCAGATAAAATAAACACGCCATAAACGCCTATACCTTACCCTACAGAGCACATACACCATAAACATGTGCAATCCCTAGAGCAGAGTTTCCCAACTGCAGTCCTGGAGGGCCAAACACCATTGAGGTTTCATGCTGTCCCTAATAAATATGCCTGTGATGCATTTGTATGCACCACCCCGATTGTATGCAAATGTATCCATGCATATTCATTAGGGACAGCATGAAAACCTGAACCATGTTTGGCCCACCAGGATCAGAGTTGGGAACCTCTGCCCTGGAGCAGCGGCCAACAGGGGCACAAACACCCACAGCCACAAGCTCCACTATCCAACGCCTCATGGAGAGTCAGGCTGTTGGGCCCTGCGCAGAGCAGCATCTACCAGTACTAGCACCTGCATACCTAAGCAATGCCGTCTTAAACCTGGACACACGTTCCACATATATCAAAAGGTTGCTATGATTTATGTCCGATAACAAATCCTAAGTTAAACACAATTTGTTGACAGAGATTCATCATAGCAGCCTGTCTGATATCTGTGGAGTGTGTTTCAGTTTTTGTTTCTGACAGTGTTTACCACCCCGGGGAGTTGACCCTAACAGTATTGAGTACCATAGCAATGCTTGCACTGTGCCCAGAACTGGTGTGGCGGCCAGGGCTGGCAACCACCTCTATAGTTGCACAATACTGAAATAGATGTGGGAGTGTGTGTATGTTATTTATTATTTATTATTATTTATTTATTATTTAACATTTCTTATATACCGCCTTTTATGATATCAAGGCGGTTTACATTGAACAAACTGAAATTACATTGAACAGGGCATGTCTATCCAGTGTGTTGTGGCTGCCTATACCTTACTGAGCCCACAATGTTTGCACTGTTTCCAGTGTTAGCCTGCCAATGTGCATAATGAAGAGCAAGGTACTGTGGGTATGGCCTGGGCAGGATGCATCTGCACAGGGCATAGGGCAATGGCTGGGACCACCACTTGCATGAACAGGGTGGCCACAGCATGTCATTTTTTTTTGGGGGGGGGGGGGTCACTCTCACCCTGACTGAACAGTGAGCATGGCATGGCTAGGTTCCCCCATAGCGTTATACAGTATTTTTCTCAAGTGATATCTATGAGTTCCTTTCTCTGGGGCCCAATCACTGATATACCTGCTTGGTGTATGTGTTCACATCCCATTTTTGGGTGTACACAGTTCCTCCAGGAACATGCACTATGTACTAGCTAGCAGACTGTCTGCAGTTAGCATGTGTGTGGCTGGAACACCTTCAGGGTGCAGCGGGTGGAGACTGGCTGTGCTCTTTGCTGGTGAATGTCAGATAGTGGTGGGGGGCAGCTGAGCTTTCCCAGTCCTACTGCCTGTCTGCCAGTGCCCTATGTGATGTGTACAGATCTGCATTGACTGCCCTGTAGGGTGCCTATTCCACAGCAGGACCGGGTTTGATGGTCCCCTCTACTGCCACCATTGCAGAGATGTAGACTGTGGATCTGTTGGTGGGAGATCCTGACCCACTTTTGGGTCCCAACACCTCTCTTCTCTTATAACATGTGACCATGGCAACCACACAGGATATGCACTATTCTGGGTGCATCATAGTCCACAAGGGCTAGACGTGACTGGGAAATACAGATGGACACAGGAGTATCCTAGGTGTGCCTGCAAGGACTACCTATCAAACACTGGCACTGATGGGGACCTGCAGCACAGCCTATCTCAGCCAAGCCAGGTGCTGCGGACCTGGTGCTGGGCGCCCCACCTCCCCTCAGGGTGAGCACAGGAACCGCACAGTGTCACAGTCTGTAGCTACTCTGTGCCAGTAACACACACGGTCAGTTCCCCCTACCAGGCCAGGGTGCTATAGAGGCACATACCCCATCTTGTGATCAGATGTAGGCTGCTGATCTGCATGTGCAATGCATCATGGGTACGGGTGGGTCTACCCTATCCTGGTAACCACAGCAGACAGTTGGTGTGGTGATCTGCAGTCTTTCTGTAGCCAGCCAGCAGTGTGTTAGATGCTATAGAGATGTAGCCCACAGGTTACTTCAATAACTGTAGAGACAGAGGTCATGGGTTTGATCCCATGGTGTTATCTAATAAGGCTGTCTGAGGCTTTTCCTTTTAATTTAAATCAGTACTGCCAGCAAAAGCACCCTCACAGTGCCGTAGCCTAAGGTGCCTCATAAGGCGCCCTATAAAGCACCCTATAGGGCACATTATAAGGTGCCTTGGCGGACAGGGCACTTTGCAATGTGCCCTATGGAGTGCCTTATAGGGCGCCTTATGCGGCACCTTAGGTTACGGCACTGTGAGGGTGTTTTTGCTTGCAGCACTGATTTAAATTAAAAGGAAATGCCTCAGACAGCCTTCTTATATAACACCACTGCGGGATTGAAACCATGACCTCTGCCTCCACAGTCATTGCAGTAACCAGTGGGCTACATCTTTATAGCTTCTAACACTGCGCTGGCATGAACTTCAGGTTAACGCGCGTTAACATGCCACGGCGCACACTATCGCACGATACAGATTCTTGCCACCTTGCCGCCAGAATGCCCACTACCTTATATGGTATTCTTCACATTAACGCTGCAACTAGCGCCGGTAATATTAAGATGGTTTAGTAAACATACCCCTTAGTTTTCAGTAAAGCCTTTGATACCATTCTACACAGGCGACCTATAAATATATTGAGCATCCTAGGAATGGACTCTAAAGTGACTGACTGGGTTGGAAATTGGTTGAGCAGGAGGCGACAAAGGGTACAAGTAAATGTAGCTCACTCTGAGGAGAAGGATGTTACCAATGGTGTACCGCAGGGATCTGTCCTTGGTCCGATTCTTTTTAACATTTTTACTAGTGATATTGTGAAACGCTGTCGGATAGGGTTTTCCTCTTTGCAGATGGTACTAAGAATAAACACTCAGAAAAGTAGATAACATGAGGAGGGATCTAGGTAAGCTTGAAGAATGGTCTAGAATTCGGCAGCTGAAATTTAACGCTAAAAAATGCAGGGTCATGCATCTGGGCTGCAAAAATTCAAGGGGGCAGTACAGTATAGAGGCTGATGGAGAAAATCAGAAGGATGCTTGGGTGCATTGGGAGAGGAATGGCCAGCAGGAAGAAGAAGATAGTGCCTCCATATAAGTCTTTGGTGAGACCTCATTTGGAGTATTATTTGCAATTCTGGAGCCAACATCTTCAAAAGGACATAAACAGGATGGAGTAGGAGTAGGTGCAGATGGTGGCAACCAAAATGACCAATGGGCTTTGTCATAAGGCATATGGGGATAGATTTAAAGATCTCAATATGTATACTTTGGAGGAAGGGCGGGAGAGAAGAGATATGATAGAAATGTTTAAAATACTTGTGTGACATAAATGCACAAGAGGAGAGCCACTTTCATTTGAAAGAAAGCTCTGCAACGAGGAGGCATAGGATGAAGATGAAAGAGGATAGACAGGAGTAATATGCAGAAATGTTTCTTTACAGAAAGAGTGGTAGATGTATGGAATAGTCTCCCAATGGAGGTAGTTCAAGAAGGCATGGGACCAACACAGAAGATCTCTAAAGGAAAGAAAGGGACTATAGTAGTTGGTATAGAAGGGCAGACTGGATAAGGCCGTATGGTCTTTTTCTACCATCATGTTTCTATGCCATAGAAGTGGTGACCTGCATGGAATAGTGGGTACAGCTATTCTTTTTTTTTTTAATTTATATTTTATTGAGGTTTACCAATCCAGTACAACAAGCTTATACAATGCTTAACAATCGTAGGGGTATGTTTACTAAACCGCGGTAACGTAGCAGTGGCTACATTAACGCGCGATAACGTTACCAAATGTAACGTTAACGTGCAATAGAGTGGAGGAGTAGCCTAGTGGTTAGAACACTGGCTTGGTAACCAAGCAACCAGGGTTCAATTCCCACTAGCACTCCTTGTGGCCTTGGGCAAGTCATTTAACCCTCCACTGCCTTGGAAGAAAGGCCTGGCAATCTACTTCTGGTGACATTGCCAAAAAAACCCAGGAGCTTCTGGGTCACCAGGAGTCAGGACTGACTCAAAGGCATACATTGCATTACAACGTTACCAAATGTAATGTTAATGCGCGATAATGTTACTAGATGCAGCGTTAGGCACCGCAGAGGGTGGAGAGAAGGGGGTCAATGGGCAGGGAGAGGCTCCTTCTACACTAACACTGAAGGGCTGAACATTACTGCGAGTGAAAACCTGTTGTTAGATGCACATTTGCAGGAGAGAGAAACCATTTAATGTGTCAGCAATCTACAGGATAGGCAGGGAGCCCAAGAAAAGTGATAGTAGTGCTACATATGCAGCAATAGCATAGTGCCCAGGTATGAAAGGGCGCGATGGGGCATAGGGGGCTGCAGGCGGGACATGAAATGGGAAGCTGGGGCATAGGGTGGGCTAGGCAGATGCCTAGGTGGCACATAGGAATGCAAAATCTGGAAATCAGCAAGACAGCAACTGACCAAGGTCAAACATGCCAGTGAGTCTGTGTCCCACAGTGTCCCATCCAGGAGACATTACCCAGCAGGTACCCCAAAGGGCACATAACATTGGCAGGTGGTGCCGGGGGGAAGCATGGATGTCTATGTAGGCACCCCTACCCCAGACCTCACACCCTAGGCAGTCACCTACCTGCACACTGGATGGCCTGGGACTGCACACCACCAGCATATGGGCATGTCAGCATGATGGGGGAGGGGTGCTGGTGGTGGTGGAGGGGGCAGTGGCATCTTCCCACAGCAGAACAAGGCCAAGCCCTGTTTAGGTAGGTGGCATGCAGTGGAACAGACAACGTCTGTCTGATGAATAGTCATGGTATCCCCAGGGACTGACTTGCCTCTCTGGCAACAGTATGGTGCAGTACACACAGCCAGTGTGTCCTAGGGCAGAAGGTCACAAGTTCAAGTCCCAGCTGTGGCTCCTGCAGACCATGTCCCCATATTGCACATACAACATAAACATGTGCACTCCCTAGAACATCAGCCAACAGGGGCACAGACACCCATAGCCACAGGCTGCACTATCCAAAGTCTCATGGAGAGTCAGGCTGTTGGGCCCGGCATGGAGCATCACTACTACTAGCACCTGCATACCTTAGCAATGCCTGCACTGTGCTCAGGACTAGTGTGGCGGGCAGGCCTGCTAACCACCCCTATCTTTGCACTATGCTGAAATAGGAGTGGGAGTGTGTGTATGTCTATCCATTGTTTTGTGGCTGCCTACTCCTCACTGGGCCCACAATGCTTACACTGTTTCCAGCGTTAGCCTGCCAGTGTGCATAATGAGGAGCAAGGTATTGTGGGTATGGTCCGGACAGGGCAGACTGGACAGGATGCATCTGCACAGGGTGTGGGGCAATGGCTGGGACATTGTAGTGCCCGACCACCACCTGCATGGACAGGGTGGCCCCAGCATGTCATGCTGGGAGGTCACTCTCACCCTGACTGAGCAGTGACCATGGCATGTCTAGGTTCCCACAGAGTGCTATGCAGTGTTTTTTTCCCCAGTGATATCTGTGTGATTCCTGTTTTGAGGCCCAATTGCTGAGATATCTACTTGGTGTCTGTGCTTACAACCCACTTATTGGTGCACATAGTTTCTCTGGGGACATGCGCTATGGACTGGCTAGCAGACTGTCTGCAGTCAGCATGTGTATGGCTGGAGTGCCTTGCAGGGTGCAGCAGGAGCAGACTGACTGTGCCCTCTGCTGGTGAATATCAGATTGTGGTGGGAGGTGCAGACTGACTGTGCCCTCTGCTGCTGAATGTCAGATCGTAATGGGGGGCAGCTGAGCTTTTCCAGGCCTATTGCTTGTCTGCCAGTGCCTGTGTGATAAGTATAGATCTGCATCAACTACCCTGGATGGCGCCCTTTTGCCAGTAGGACTGGAGTTGATGGTCCCACACCCTTCATCATGCCCCTCTACTGTCTCCATTTCAAATATATGGAGTGTGGGCCTGTTGGGGGCAGATCCTGTCCACCACCTTGATCTGGACAGGGTGGGTTGGTAGGTGGAGCTACATAATCCACATGGGGGTCCAGACACCCCCCTGCTCTTATAACAATTGACCATGGCAACTGCACTGGATATACTTAACTTGGGTGGCTCCTGGCCCCCAAGGGCTAGATATGACTGGGGAATACAGATTGTCACAGGATTATCTTAGGTGTGGCTTCAAGGAATACCTGTCGCACACTGGCAATAATAGGGCCCTGCAGCAAAGCCTGTTTCAAGCAACCTGGGTACTGCGGACCTGATGCTGGCTGCCCCACCTCACCCTCAGGGTGAACACAGAACCGGCACAATGGCATGGTGTGTGGCTTCTCTGTGCCAGTATCACACACGGTCAGTTCCTCCTACCACGCTGAGGTGCTGGAATGCTGCATACCCCATCTGGTGATCAGTAACTGAATTCAAGAAAGCATGGGACCAACACAGAGGATCTCTAAAGGCAAAAAGTGGACTGTTGTAGTTGTTATGGAAGGACAGACTAGATAGGCCATGTGGTCTTTTTCTGTCGTCATATTTCTATGTTTCTATGTTTCAGATGTAGACTGCTGTTCTGCATGTGCATTGCACCATGGGTACTGGTGGGTTTAACCTATCCTGGTAGACACTGCAGACAGTTTGTGTGGTGACTTGCCTTTTTTCTGTAGCCAGCCATTGCTGTGAGACAGAAGCCATAGAGGTATAGCCCACTGGTTAATACAATGAAATCCTAGACAGAGGTTATGGGTTCAATCCCTCCGTGGTCTCATTTTATTAGGCCTGTCCTAGGCAAGTCTTTTTATTCCTGTGACAGGCATATCTCTGCAGATCTGTGCTGCCAGCACATAGTACCCTCATCACAGTTGCAAGCCATCCTTCTGTCCATCTATCTGCGTCTGTCAGCTGTGTAGCATCCTGTTTTCATGTGCTGGCTGCTACCCCATATCCTGCACTGGTACCCTTTTCTGCATGGCGGCTTTTCATGCTTGCCTCTCCTGTGTCTGCTCTGCATGGCACTACTACTCCTCTGTCCTCCTATCATTGCAAATATCTTGCCACCTCTACCTCCGCTGGCGGACACGTATTCCTATCCTCTTCCACCCACTGTCATTGTAGCACTTTACATTGCCAACACCCTGTGCATAAGTACAGCTGCCTCCAATATGTTTGTCCATTTTAACCGCTGCCACATCGGCTGCATGCAGATTTGGCAGGTCCATCAGCTCCCACCTCTTCTTCCTTCCATCACTTGTCAATTGCCTTTCCTTGGTGCTCTGTGCAGTGTTAGGGTTACATCAGTTTTTTGCCCTTACATTTCATGCTTGTCAACTTGGGGCACCTTACTGCCCTTGGGCACCATATCTTGGGTCACCTTAACATCCTTAGGGCACCTTATATGGCACCTTAGGTTAAGGCACCTTATAAAGCACCCTATAAGGCACCTTATAAAGCGCCTTGTCAGCCTTGTAATGTGTTTTGTTTCTCAGCTTTGACATGCAATGTCCTGTTAATGTGCACTAACTGGCCAAGGTGCCCTTTAACACGCGTTACACAGCCATTGCCACCTTAACGCTGGTATGCCCACTTCCTTATATGGCATTACTTACATTAACACTGCACTTATCGCCGGTAACGTTACCACGCTTTAGTAAACATACCCCTTAACAACCTAAAGCATCCTCAATATAGGGCAAAGTCCAAACAATATAAATGGGAGAAGCAGGCCAGCTTTAACAAAATAAAAATAAATATTCAAGTGAGAAGGAAACTAAGTACCTTCTCTCCCCACTAAGTAGAAATTACCATTTTCCCCCAAAACACAACCAACAAGTATCTAACTAAACAGACAGCAATACAAATAATCAAATATTACCATCATTTTGGGGTATGTTTACTAAACCGTCTTAACGTGCGCCCGGCGATAGTGTGCAGGATGCCATAAAAGGAGTGGGCGTTTCAGTCTTAAACTAGCAAAATGGGATTATCGCGTGCTGCTGTGCACATTATCAGGCAAAGCGCCGCTAAGTGCGTTAACGCGCGATAATCTTAAGTAGGCGCGCAGACATGCAAACATAGAAATTGAGATGTAGCACAATGGTTAATACACTGACTGATGGTACAGGGGTCATGCGTTTGATCCTCCAGTGTGCCTAATGCATAAGGTTGGCTGAGGCATCACCCTTTACGTTTAAGTAGTGATTTTTGAGGCATTTTACTTTTATTTTAATTAGTGCTGCCAGCAAACACACCCTCACGGTGGCATAACCTAAGGTGCTGCATAAGGCACCCCATAACACACTCCATAGGGCACATTATAAAGTGCACTGTCCGCCAAGGCACCCTATAATGTCCCCTATAGGAAACCTTATAAGGCACCTTATAAGGCGCTTGATAGGGCGCCTTAAAGGGCACCCTATAAGGTGCCTTATGGGGCACCTTATGAGGCACCTTAAGGTTACAGTACTCTGAGGGTGTTTTTGCTGGCAGCACTAATGTACATTAAAAATAGACAATGCCTCAGACAGCCCTATCAAATAACCCCACCATGGTTTGAACCCATGACCTCTGGCTTCACAGGCAATGAAGTAACCAGTGGGCTACAGCTCTATAGCTGCTAGCAAGCCCCTGGCTGGCTGCAGAAGGACTGCATGTCACCACACAAACTGTCTGCTGTGGTGACCAGGATATGGTTAACCCACCCGTACCCATGATGCACTGCACATAGAAATCAGCAGTCGACAGATGGGCACAAGATGGGGTTTGCACCCCCACAGCACCTCGGCCTGGTAGGTGGAACTGACCGTGTGTGGTACTGGCACAGAGTAACCACAGACCGTCACATTGTGCAGGTACTGTGCTCATCCTGAGGGTGAGGTGGGGCGCCCAGCACCAGGTCCACAGCACCTTTCATGGCTGAAATATGCCATGCTGCAGGTCCCCATCAGTGCTACTGTGTGTGATAGGTAGTGCCTGCAGACACACCTAGGATACATCTGTGTCCTTCTGTATTTCTCAGTAATGTCTAGTCCTTATGGGCTATGATGCACCCAGAATAGTGCATATCCTGTGTTGGTGCCATGGTTACATGATGTAGGTGAAGGGGGGGTGTTTGGACCTATAGGTGGATTATGTACCACCACACAACCTGCCCTCTGGGGCTCAGGGTGGGAAACAGGATCGCCCAACAATAGATCCATATTCTACCTCCCTGCAATGGTAGCAGTAGAGCGGACCATCAACCCCAGTCCTGCTGGGGAACAGACACCCTACAGGGCAGGCAATGCAGAGCTGTACACATCCATAAAGCAATAGCAGACAGACAGTAGGCCTGGAAATGCTCAGCTGCCCCCCACCACTATCTGACATTCTCCAGCAGCAAGCCTCCAGCCGCTGCATCCTGCAAGGTGTTCCAGCAAGACACATACTAGCTGCAGACAGTCTGCTAGCTAGTCCATAGTGCATGTTCCTGGAGGAGATGAGTGTACCCAGAACTGGGATGTCAGCATACACACCAAGCAGATAAGTCAGTGATTGGGCCCCAAAAGGAACACATAAATATCACATGACAGAAATACTATATAGCACTATGGGGGAACCTAGCCATGCCGTGGTCACTGCTCAGTCAGGGTGAGAGTGACCTCCCAGCAGGACATGCTGTCCGTGCAGGTGGTGGCCGGGCACTACAGTGTCCGAGCCATTTCCCTATGCCCTGTGCAGATGCAGCCAGGCCAGGCCACCCTATCCAGGCTATTCCCACAGTACCTTGCTCCTCATTATGCACATTGGCAGGCCAATACTGGCAACAGTGCTAGCAGTGTGGGCTGTGGAGGGTGTTGGCAGCCACCACACACTGGATAGACAGACACACACTCCACACACCTATGCCAGCATTGTGCAGCTATAGAGGTGTTTGGCAGCCCTGGCCACCACACCAGTCCTGGGCACAGTGCAGACATGGCTATGGTACGCAATACTGTTGGGGTCATTCTGTCAGACCCCAGACCTGAGGCACACTCCACAGACATCAGAAAGGTTGCTATGATGCAGCTCAATCAGCCACTTGTGCTTAACATAGGAATTGCTGTCTGCCAGTTATCATAGCAACCTTTTGATAGCTGTGTACAGTTTTCCCATGTTTAGGGTGGCATTGCTAAGGTATGCAAGTGCTAGTATTGGGAGATGCACGCAGGGCCCAACATCCTGCCTCTCCAGGAGGCTTGGGATAATGGAGCCTGTGGGTGCGGGTGTGTCTGCCCCTGTGGGCCGCTGCTCTAGGGCAGAGGTTCTCAACTCCAGTCCTGGAGGGCCAAACACTGTTCGGGTTTTCATGCTGTCCCTAATGAATATGCATGAGATACATCTGCATACCATGGGGGTGGTGCATAGCAATGCAGCACAGCCACATTTATTAGAAGCAGCATGGAACCTGAATGGTGTTTGGCCCTCCAGGACTGCATTTGGGAGACTCTGCTTTAGGTAATGCGCATGTTTATGGTGTCTGTGCTCTGTAGGGTAAAATGTAGGTGTTTTGGGCATGTCTACATCATCTGCACTAAAGGTTCTGTCTGTATTAGCATGTTGTAGTAATGGGTAAAATATGGGGGCTGGGTTGGCAGGGACCACAGCTGGGACTTGAACCTGTGACCTTCTGCTTCTGAACACACTGGCTGTGTGCACTGCACCACTGTGTTGCCACAGAGACAGTGCATTCCCTGGGGATACCATGACTGTTCGTCAGACAGGTCCTGTCTGTTGCAGTGCATGGCACCCACCTACACAGGGCTAGGCCACGGTCTGCTCTGGGCAGCTGCCACTGCCCCCTCCACCACCAGTACCCCTCTGCCACCCTGCTGACATGCCCTTCTGCTGGTGGTGCTGATGGAGCGCAGTCTCAGGCCATCCAGTGCGCGGGTAGGTGGCTGCCTATGGTGTGGGTTCTGGGGTAGGGGTGCCTGCATAGATGTCCACGCTTCCCCCCAGCACTGCCTGCCAATGTTCTGTGCCCTTGGGGGTACCTGCTGGGTACTATCCCCTGTGACACTGTGGGAAGCACACTCGTGCCCATACTAGGCTCTCATCAGTTGCTGTCTGGCTGATCTACTGTTTCAGCATTCCTATGGGTCACTTAGGCATCACCCTAGTCCGCACTGTGGCCCAGCTGCAGTACAACATGTGCCATCTGCAGCCCTCTGTGTCCCATTTCCCAGCATCTGTCCAGTTGCCCATTCCGACATTCCCGCCCTGCTGTTGTGGAACATGTGCACGCCATAGGAAACCTGTCCAATTGAGAGGGAAACCTTGATCAGTGCTATTTCACTGTGGGATCATTCACCTTGTATGGGGACGGAGCGTAGACCCTTCCAAAATTCATATCTTTTCTTTGGAGCTTTCTTGGGATGTTTTTTGATGTTTCCCATTAATATCACTATTGCCCAGCTTGGTTATGTTTTTTTTATATTTTGTTGGGGTCATTTTCAATGTTTATTTGCACTTTTGTTCCGTGCACATGTATCACACTTATCACTTTTTTGTAGGTTTCCCTGGTTTTGCTGTACATTGCTGACAGAAATGGTTTCTCTTCCCTTTAAATCAGCTCTAATGCCAGGGTTTCACTGGCGTTAGTTTTCAGCCTCTGATTTCACAGCGTTAGTGTGCGGGGAGCCTCTCCCCTCCCACTCTCCACCCATTGACCCCTTCTCTCCACCCCTGGGGAGCCTTCCTCCGCCCTCCGGGAGCCTTTCCCCGCCTTCAGCGCTCGTTTGCGCCGCTGCGCGTGTTATCGCGCGATAAGGTATCTCTGCGCCTGATAAAGTGCCATTATTGCGCGATAACATCACAGAGCGCACATTAAGACGGTTTAGTAAACATACCCCTTTGAGTCTGTTCATGAGCCTGAATCAAAGCTAACAATTGTGAGGATTCAATAAAAACATAATCCTTCCCCATAAATTTCACCAGACATTTCTGCTGATATTTAAAAAAAAAGATCATACCCAGCTGCACAGCTCTATGTTTCAGCTGGAGAAAACCTTTTTGAACTAACTGAATTCTTACCGATACATCCGGATACACATTAACTTTATAGCCATGGAAGAGAGTCAGATGCTCCTTAAACAAGGTAGAAAAAGCACTCTTCTTATCATAGATAGCCTGAAAGGAGGCCACCACCTATTAGTGGTCTCCTCAACAGACGTCTCCAGGAGGGAAGTTATATCTCTCTCAGATATCTGAAAAGGGGAAACTCCTGAAATATTCTTAACAGAAGAAATAACATAATATGCATTTGAAATACCTGGGAGGTTAGTCCCTTCTAAATGTAAAACATTTATCAAATAATCCTTTAGTATCTCCAAAGCGGAGATTCTACTACAATAAGGAAAATTAACAAACCTAAGATTCAATAATTTCAAAGAGTTTTCCATCCTCTCCGCTTTACTTTCCAGTAACAAATTACCCTTCACAAGAGTCACATTTAGGCCCTCCAGACTTGAGATTTTCTCCTTGACGTCATTAATACACCCCTCATGAGCCCTCAGCTCCCCCTCAAAGGAGTCTAACTTAGCCACAGCCTCTCCCGAACACCTACACAGTTGAGTAAGACAGCCAGATAGAGTGACCTCCATCTTAGCCATCATATGACATATTTCCATATTAGTAACCTCCCTAGGGGGGAGTCATTGGGATAGAAGCATCCCTCCCAAAAGCCCTGGGAAAATTCACCGGTTTTAGGGGAATAGCAGATGGAACATTAATACACACCCCCATCCCGGGTCCATCGGGGGAAGACGCCAAGGAGAAATTGCCTAC
The DNA here is from genome assembly GCA_033557465.1 of Ichthyophis bannanicus. Classification (NCBI taxonomy): domain Eukaryota; kingdom Metazoa; phylum Chordata; class Amphibia; order Gymnophiona; family Ichthyophiidae; genus Ichthyophis; species Ichthyophis bannanicus. The sequence continues at coordinate 651,510,043 of CM066032.1, forward strand.
TGCTATCTGAGATACACCCATGATGTCATTAGGGCCAGGAGAGTCTATAATTCCAACTTGATCACCACTCCCTCCAACCAGTGTGGAAATCAATCTGGAATCTCCCTGGCCAACTGCTGGCTGCAGGAGCGATGGTTGGGAGTTCAGGCTCAGGACACACACTTTTGGACTTATATGAGACACCTGGCTAATTGCCCCAGTCCACCCCAGTCCTGCCCTGGATTTGAACATAAGAGTTTATCAATCCCTGGGTCAAGGTATGTGTGCCCTCCATTCCAGATTTCAATTTCGCTTTCTTCTTCCCCAAAAAACCACAGTGAAATAAACAGTACCTGCAGTATATTACCCACAACAGGAGCAAAGAAACAGATACCAAGACTGGCAGTAATTCAGGTTAAAAAACCCTTTTATTGATGACCCCTACGCGTTTCGGCCTACGGCCTTCCTCGGGGGGGGGAGGGGGGGTAACATGTGAGAGGGCAAACCCCAAAAAATAAAATTAATCAATAACATAAGAATATATAAATAATGTAAAGAATAACATTTAAAATCAATAAATAGATAAATAAATAAGAGTAAACCATGCAGAATATATCGAATAACTATATATAAAAATCATAAAAATCATATTAATACTAAAATGATAAAAAGATAGAAATAACCCATAGTAAATTCATAAATGAAAATATAAACAAACTTTCAAGCCAATAAATGATGATGAGTAGTGGAAGCGTGTGGATACCAATACCTTCAGAGTCAGACAAAACTCTTCATATAAGTTGAAACATAAACCACTAAAATGAAATAAAAGGAGAGAACATTGACCACTACAATAAATATGTATAAATAAATAAATATGATAATTACATGAATATACAATTAATAAAAATGCTATTGCAGGCTAAAAAAGACAACCACAGAACACACGTTGAAAATAAATAAGCCTTCTCGCTACTATGGAGTATAAATGTATGCATATATTTTTTAAAAAAGGAACCTATATCTTGTCCAGTCTGAGAGACGTAAAGGAGGAAACTCTGGACAAACAAACCACTACTCATCATCATTTATTGGCTTGATTCTACACAATTATTTATTGGTTCTTTTAACTTGGTTTCAATACATCCTCCTCATCTCTGTCTTTTATATGCCATTATTTATGTTCTTATGTATAATTGGTTTACTTACATTAGTACTTAATAGTTTATATTGAAAGTTTGTTTATATTTTTATTTATGAATTTACTATGGGTTATTTCTGTCTTTTTATCATTTTAGTATTAATATGATTTTTATATATAGTTATTCGATATATTCTGCATGGTTTACTCTATTTATTTATTGATTTTAAATGTTATTATTTACATTATTTATATATTCTTATGTTATTGATTATATGCTAATGATCATTGTTTTTAATTTTATTTTTTGAGGTTTGCCCTCTCACATGTTACCCCCCTGAGGAAGGCCGTAGGCCGAAATGCGTAAGGGTCATCAATAAAAGGTTTTTTTTAACCTGAATTACTGCCAGTCTTGGTATCTGTTTCTTTGCTCCTGTGGTTTCTACAGATACTTTATTGCTTCAGTTTATTACCAACAACATTCCAGGCTCTTCACTCAGCACTGAATGGGCACCAAAGGGGCACAACCTGTCCGTTTGGATACGCCCCTTCGGACACGGCACCGTGGACCGCTACCATGGTTAACTGCTGATGATATATCCGCTGAACCAAGCAACAGGTGAAGGAAGTCTTCTGCAGAAAAGTTCAGTAGAGGGTAGCGGAGGACAAAAACCATGGCCAAACACAAGAATATCCAAAAAGCTTTATTGTGGGCCCAACTTAACAAGTTTCGGCCTTAGGCCTTCTTCAGGGGTCTAAAGACAGACATGGACATAGAATTAAAATATGAATAATCATAATACAAACAAAATACATAGAAAGTTTTTTTTTAAAAATATAATACTTTACCAAAGAAGACAAATCAAGAAACGTCTTTAAGGGATGGATTAAACCACTCTTCCCAATCTATGGTGAATAAATGAACAAAATAAATATAGCATACTGTGTACCTATTATGTAAAAAATAAATATAGCATACTGTATACCTATTATATAAAAAAGTCATAAAAAACATAAGATGAATGTAACATACTATATACATATTGCGTAAAAGTAATACCATAAAAAAAATATATAAATAATTTATAAGCCATAAATATAATGACCAAATGACAAACACATAATTATTAACATCTACAGAAATCGGGGCCAGGTCAGTGCATGCTCTAATGGCTATCGGGAGGGCATTCCAACATCTAGGTGCATAAAGCATGAATGCCCTGTTGGATGTTGCGTGGTTGCATTTAGTTATTGCGTTGGGTGTTATCAGTTTGTTGACAGCTGTGGGTCTTCTAGATCTGGTCGGAGGTGTGGGGTGGATTAGCCCAGTGATGGAGGTGGTAGGTTGGTTGTTTATGGCCTTAAAGGTCATTACTAGGATCTTGAATGCTAGTCTGCCATGGATTGGTAACCAGTGGAGCTGTTTCAGGATTGGTGTAATATGGTCTGTTCGAGATGCTCCGTATAGAATTCTGTCCCTTCTGCTTGGGGGAGGGTTGGCTGGGGGGATGTCAGGTCAGTGCCCTGGCAACTGTTAGCTTCGGTGGACCAGGTAGATGTAGGTGGATTGTGTTTGGCCTTTGTCAGCTGCTGTCTTGCTGATGTCCGGTTTCTATGTTCCTATATGCCACTTAGGCGACTGCCTAGTCCATCCTGTGCTCCCGCTTCCCCCACTACATGTCCTGCCTGCAGCCCACTATGCCCCATTTGCACCATCGCCATAGTGGCCTTTCATACTTGGGCACTATGCTGTTGCTGCAAATGGAGTACTACTATCACTTTTCTTAGGCTCCCTGCCTATGTTGTACATTGCTGACGCTGAAATGGTTTCACCCTCCTGCAAAGGTGCATCTAACGACAGGTTTTCAGTCCCGGTAATGTTCGGCCCTTCATTACCCCGCGTTAGTGTAAAAGGAGCCTCTCCCCGCCCACTCTCCATCCATTGACCCCTTCTCTCCACCCTCTCTCCACCCTCTGCGGGACTTACCACAGCCGGTGACATTAGCATGCATTAAGTAACGTTAACGCGCGTTAACATAGCCGCTGCTACGTTACCGCAGTTTAGTAAACATACCCCTTAGTCTTTACAACCCACCCTCCTCCCCTAGGAGTTATAATTCCTCTCCTTTTCTTCTCCTTCTCTCCTTTTATCTCAGCTACAAACTCAACTGAGGAGGGAGAGCTGGAAAAGCAGGAAGGCAACTACGCAGGCACACTATTCAGACAATACTATGGATCCCCCCCAGAACCCACAAACCACCGTATGAGCATAATTGCAACCAAGCAAGTCGCATACTACATTCCCAAGTGCCTGAACCTTTTTACCTCTCCTCTATCCCCACCTAACCCAAATGCACACTCTTAGCAACATGTAAACCACTTTGATTGAAGGAAAAGGTGGTATATAAAACTGGTTAAATAAATAAACAGTGGGATGCTTCCAAAGGCTTTCCTATTGGATGCTGGAGAGTGTTCCCACACGGGCTCCGTTGGTACCGACGTTACCAATATCTGAAGACTAAATTTTTGCTATTCCCGGAGATCACCTTTTACAGTATATGGTAGGGATTTACATTCATACTGCACTTTAAAAATTTTAAAGCATGTAAGATTGATTTAACATGCATTAACTTATAAATTAATATACATACAATTGATTTGTGCACATTAAACCTTTTGTTTTTATTAAAACAAATGTCTGAAATGAGCTGACCATAATGCCCAAAAACGGGGGAAAATTTGAAAATTTCAGGTAGCAAAATGTGCCTTTAGACAAAGGGGAAGCTCAGATGAGAAGAGGGACAAGCCAAGAGCTGCACTGTAGTAACATCCCACTTCTCCTCAAGTATCTAATGATCTACAAACCCTTCCAGTCCTTATAATTTGAGAATGAATAAAGTTTTATAATACTAATGCATTCTGAATCATTTCCATGTTGAAGTATTCAAACAGTGCCTAATACTAATCTACAAAAAATCTAACTCTCCCCCTTTAAAAATAGGGGAAATTATCAAAGAATGAAAATTAATCCTGTGAGCCAAAAATAAATATGTAAAGCAGGTAGTATGTGCGTAATTTCTGCATCCTCAGCTCACATCTATGTACTTGAGATGGGCACGGGCCTTAAGCTTCCCATTTAGAAAGGCTATCTAGGTGCTCTTTGGCACATCCAGATATAGTGGGAGTGGCAGCAGAAAGATACATGTCTCTGAATTTAAAAAAAAAAAAGATAACCCCATGCAAACAATAGGCCAGGCACATGGAAGTTGGATGTACCCTATGTGGATGTCGGTGGCCCAAGCTACTTAAACGTTCCATGATGGTATTCCAGAATGGGCAAGTCTGACTCATGCAGTATATACATCCTAAGCCGCCAACGTGCAGTGGTGTGGCAGCCACAGAACAAGTGTCTCAATTTACTGCCTTGTTTCTTTATCATTGCAAAAAATATTGGGGACATGAGAGCACCTTCTCTAATCCCCACCGATGTATGGGAGCTGGAATGAGCATTTTTCTGATGCCCATTTGTACCCTAGAGCAGAAATAGAAATGGACATCATTGCTGGCAGACTGAGACGTGAGGCTGTTTATGGAATTAGTCGCACAGGGGTATCTTTTAAGGAATGCCCCTGACACGCCTCCAGTGTGCTCCATGTAATATGGATGTGATCGATCCAGAGGCATGTAACTTTGGGGCTTTCTAAAATGGCTCTTGGTACGCCTCAGTGCTTCCGATGTTTGAATGGGTGATTTCAAATGTGGAAATCATGACTAGAGTTTCTAAAGTGACCCTTTAGTGTTTGGAACATGGGCAGGTAAGGAGCTGTGCTTTTTGGATTATTTAGACTGACTTGCATTGACACTGATTCTTATTGCCTTGTAGAGAGAAATCTTTGTCGAAAGTGCAGTGAAAACTGTAAAATCTGCAGTTCAGACCAAACATGCACAGAATGTAGACATGGCCTAAGGTAAGATAATTATGGATAAGTAATAAACACAGCAGACGGTGTTGTGACTGAGCATGTGACTGTGTATGAAATTTAAAATATGACTAGCCTTGATTAAGCCATGATCTAAGGTTTTTCTGTTACTTTATTGTGCCCATATGTCCTTTTTTAGATTAACATAATCTGTCTTTTCAGATGACTTTCAAAGCATAAAGTCACAGAGAACTGCAGCACTTTTTTTCTGGTGACCTACTATATGGCAGACATAGATAATGCCTCAATCAGAGAACCTTACTTGGATTGATTCATCTAAAAGGAACTCCTTATCTCTTTATAGTCTCTCCTTTTTATGTGTTCCTGAACCTCCACTTGTCTGAACTAGCTCATCACATTCTGTACATGAATGTATAAGCACTGAATCACTTGCAGCAGATGCTGTAGGGGAGAAATCCAGGTTGCCTTTGAAATCTTCTTATCTAGGATTTGCTTATATAGAGAGCGTCATGTGGGTCCCATAGAAATTGGTTTGCATATGATAAGAAGCTAAACACCTGAAGGTACTAACTGATCATGTAAGCCAAGGAGAATTGAGATCAGATTTAGTAAGGTTTTCTTGATCTAGCAGTCTCCTTCTCTGTTTTCCATGAGCCTTCATTTGTGAATACCCTAGGATCTTCCCCAGTTTTATATCCTCTTCCAGCTTATGTGCTCTAGCCATTGTAAATGATGGCCCTTGACCAGGAATCGTGCCTCAGGGTGGAAAAAATCTATGAAACTATCTCCTGTATGGCTAAATTTATCCCTGTTAAAGTGGGGTGGGATTTGAGCCGGTCTGGGCATGTGCGTAAAACCTACACTGACAGCAGTGAAACTCGCTCACTCTCTGGATAACTTGTGTTCAAGTCTGACCATATTAATAATTTTAAACAGATAGGCTATTTGTTTAAAGTTCTGCTACTGATAGTTCCAACATTAAGGGGTATGTTTACTAAAGAGCGCTAACGTCGCAGCGGCAACATTATCGCGCAATAAGTGATGTTATTGCGCGATATTACTGCGCGATAACGTCACTTATCAAGCGATAACGTCTCCGGTGGCGTTAAGGTGCACAGAGGGTGAAGTAAGTCGTTCCAGAGGGCAGAGAGAAGGGGTCAATGGGCGGAGAGTGGGCGGGGAGAGGCTCAAGCACAATAACGCTGTGAAATCAGGGTCTGAAGAGAATGATGCATTCCAGAGCTGTGATATGGATAGGCAGTACTGCTGGAGAGATGTCTGGTGATATATGGCATTGATATGGCTGCAGGAGCAAACAAAACAGGTGTGCCAAGACTGTGGTAGGTCAGGCAATCTTTATTAAAGCTCCCAAAAGTTAGTTCGAAGGTGTAGGAATAAGATTTACCATTGGTGGTCAGTGCTTAGTGTTTGTGTCCCGCAGTGACCAAGTGTACTCCCTATGAAGAAGGCATCAGCCAAAATGCGTTGGGGCTTTGATAAAGATTGCTTGACCTATTTTATTTGCTCCTCTTTTGCCTATGGGTTGTTAGTGCTCTCTTTTGGATTCCATTGATATGGCGGCACACATCAAGCCACTGCTGCTGCTTCTCATAGGCACCCACACATGTGTATGTGTCGCCCACCAATTGTGGCAGCCTCTGGAGGATCTCCTCCAGCATGAGGGTCACCTCACCCTCAGAGAAACTTGCCTTCCTGGTAGCGACCTTAGGTGCCATTACATGGATTGTCAGTGACACAGAGACAATTCCCGGAGGCCTAGGGCAGGCCCATCTTGGATGTGCATGCCAGGACGTGCCAACACGTAAGTCTCTGCATCAACGACCCACGCCCGTGTGCACACATATCTTTTCCTGCACAGTGGGGGGATGATATGTGCATGGGATGCAGAAAGTCAGTGGTTCAGCGCCCATAGGTGGCGCAGTACAGGGAAATGCCAATGGACAGGCAGCAGTCCACAGAGAGGAAGCAGTCACAGTATGTATGAGGGGGATACAGGACATGGTGGGGGCGACTGCATGTCACCACACGTGATTGTGGGCCACTGCACATGTGCCATGGACACATCAATGCACACTCAGACCTGAACGGTTTTGCAGCAGGACTGACACAGTGCAAGACGATGCCACCTGAAGCTCACCGAGATATACGACAATGTGTGTAATGGGTGTCCATCATTGCGCAGCCACCTGGACAACATGCAGGACATCCAGAGATGGTATGTGCTGGCCCTGCTGCACAACTGTGACCATCATGGACAAGATGTAAAGCAGAGGCAGCCCCCAGCACATTTCCCATGACAGAGGATCCAGAGCATGGATGTGAGTAATACAACATGTGTGGCAAGGTACCGATTCGACAAGGCTGCCATACATGACCTCTGCCAGCAGCTGGAGCCATGGTATGAAAGCCCCGTGCAGAGGGGCCATCCGATACCAGTACACCTGAAGGAGACAACAGCGCTGGCCTTCCTGGTGATGGGCTCGTTACAGACAGTGCTGTCGACTGTTGGGAAACTCAGCCAGCCTACATTATCCCAGTGCTTCACAAAGTTTCTGGGCATCTACCTGTGGTCCATGGCGCAGAACATCTGCTTCCCAGCAACTCAGCAGGATCAGCACTGGACCATGTGAGACTTTTACGCTGTGGCAGGGTTCCCATCAGTCCTAGGTGTGGTGGATGGCACACACATCACCTTCCGGACCCTGCAACAAAGTGAGGCTGTGTATTGGAACCGCAAGGCCTTCTACTCTGTAAATGTGCAGGTGATGTGCAATGTGCATGGGGAGATAATGGACATCCGTGCAAAATACCTAGGATCCTGCCACGATGCCTACATCCTGAGCCATTCAGGGATTCATGCATGTTTCAAGGGGTGCCATATCAGTAGCAGATGGCTTTTAGGTGGGTATATGCATAGATATCCTGGGACTGGGAGGCATGGAGCACCATATGGTGGTGTGTGTGCTGGGCAGGTGGTGGTGGCCCACCCCCCATGACCCCCAAGGCCATGTGTGTGGGCCCCTTCGCCCTGGGAGGGCAGCTGGGCATGTATGGGGGGTGCCCTGCCCCTCTGCCATCACAATGTGGATATGCACAGGGCACCCCTCAGCGACCCTCCAACATACATAGGCATGGTACACCCTGGCCCTTTACATTCAGGGGTTAGTCCCACCCAACCCATACCCACCCTCTGCACTCATCCCATCCACCACAGTGGCGCCCTGCATGCAGTGGGGGAGGAGGCAGTGACCAGAATGGCAGCAGTGGATGTGCACATACTGTTGTGTCGTGCAGTCCCATCTATTGCTGCCTAGGGGTGTGCCAAATGTGTGCCAGGCACAGGGCAGGGACACCATATATTTCTGTGATGCCCATGCCCACACCCTAGCAGAAACCCCTGCACATTTGGGAGTGCCCATGCACATGTGGTGGGTTGCAGACACTCAATGTCCCACTGGCACTCCTGGGACCATCCATACAGTGGACACACCCACGCATATACTGTACACAGTCAACTGTCCACGGTCCACAACATGTTGGTAATACATAGCCCCTCACTGGCACATCAGCTGATCGACAGTTTGCTGTTCTGTCTCCCTATGTGACTAGCTGCTGACCCCCATACTCCACCCTAGGTGCCCAGCACAACACCAGTACAACCGTGCACACCAGACAACACGGGGGATCATCGAGTGAACCTTCAGCCAGCCTCGCAAGGTGTGCCAGATTGCCATGGCATGCTGCATACTCCATAACTATGCCCAGTGGAACAGGCAGCTACTGCCAGATGAGCCTGAGCCGGTCCTGGGTGATGGAGATGAGCCAGACGTTGCAGCAGACACTCCCCATGGTGCAGTCTAGATGGGGGTGGTGGTACGTGATAGCCTTGTCCAGGCACATTTTGCCTGACAGCCTGGGCCATATATTCTCCACCCATAACATTTGATGCTCACGCCCGTGCCTGGGGAAGGGCTGGGTTACATGTCGCAGCTGCCATGGGCCTATGCATGTTCACACCATGCAGACATGACCAGCCCATGCCCCTGTGCATTGTGCATTTGTCACAGTGCTGTGCCATTGTGGCCTGCTGGTATAGGGACTGCCTCTGGGTCCAGGGTTCATGGCTCACCCCACCAATAATTTTACTGACTTGTACCAGGGATGCACTGTCTGCCTGGCCATGTGTCAGCTCTGCCGGACCCCATGTGTACCATTACATGTGTCCGGTGGCGTATTCTAATGGTGCCCTGCATGTGGGCCCCCGTGTCATGTGCATCCATGGCATGGCTCTCACCGCTGCCATAGCTGAGACACACATATCGCACGGTCCACTTGTCCCTTGTGTGTCTGTCTCCCACCCATTGCCTGTTGCCAGTGCCGCACACATAATGGCTGTCATGGGGGTGGGTTATGCACATGGTGTGCCACATACACAAAGTACCCCCAGCATGTCACCGTCCAGTCACACTGAGCATGCATGGCCACCATTGTATACTGCAGACGCAGTCCCAGACCTGTTCCTGTCACACAGGTGGCCCCACACATGGGACCAGTGTCTGTGGCAGCATGTAGCCCCTGCCCCCAGCTCACCCACACTGCCACCAGCTCCGCCGTGCCGCAGCTGTTCCTCCTACGGCTCACTGACTCACATTCCATCTGTGTCACATGCCTGGGACCCCCATGCACCCTCCCTTCACCCCTCGTCATGCCTATTGTGCTGCCAGCACTGGTGGCACACCCCAGGCCTCTCCCCACCATCCCCCCTTCTATCTGTTTGTCAATGCGCAGTGCAGCTGGTCAGCTGGTGGCCCCATTCTGCCCATACCACGCATCAAATGCAGCACATCCTGCTCCCACTCAGCTTCCACAGCCAGGGCTGCTGCTGCATACAGCCCCAACTGTGCAGTCAGTCTACCATGCCTCCCTACCCTCCCTGTCATGGGTCACTCCACATCCCTCCTCGCTAGTGCCCGCACATCTGGGCTGTCCACATGACCTGACCCTGCCACATCCATGGCCTACTCTGACCCAATCCCCTCCCTCCATCCCACATGCATCACTAGCGTCTATGCTGTGGCCAGCCCCACTGCCCTAGACTGCCGCAACCCCATGGCCTCTGACTGTGCTGTTGTCACAAGTTTATGGCTCCCTTCCCTTCCCATTTGGCATCTTCTTCAACCCCATGGGTGTTTACCCCATCCGGCACTACTGTGGTGGCCAGTCTACCTGGCTATTTGGCTCAGCTGTACATTGGCTACAATGAACTTGTGGAATGCAGCATGGTGTCTCCCCTGTAGTGCTACACAAATGTCCAGGGCCATTGTTGGTCAGGGTTGCTGTGGGCGACAGACACATAGGCACACAAGGCACACATGTTGAACAGCATAACACTTTATTTACCCAGCAAACATGCATGGAACAGACACATAATATGGGCAAACAGTGCCCACACACACTGGCAATCACTTGTGCCTCCCATTACCCAACCCCTGCCCCTGCTGCACCTATGGGGTCATTAACACTGTCGGCCAGTCTGACCTGGTGACTGTCACTGTACCAGCAGCCACTGGTATGGCTCATGCCACTTGGTGGTACAGCTGTCCCTGCATGCCTCCCCGATGGTGGGGCCCCCTCAATGCCCTGTAGGGCTGCCTGCTGTGCAACTGAGGGGGGTGTGGGGCTGCAGATGGGCTTCCATCAGCATTTGCAGGCTCCTTAGCTCACCCCTCAGGCCCCGCAACTCACCCCTGAAGCCCTCCATGGTGTGATAGGTGGGAGAGGGGCCTGCACAGCTGTGCAAGGCTGCATCCAAGCAAGTGCTCCAGACGGCCCATGGCTGGCATATCTCTGTGGCCTCCACCTGCCACTTGGGTCTCCTCATCAGGTCCCACATCAGATAGGGGTGGGCTTTGTAGCCCACCAATATGGGCGCCCCGCTCCCACATGTACCCAGCCAAAGGCACCTCCACCATATCACTGCCCTCATCACTGCTGTGACCCGGCACCACCACAGCCTCCAGGCAACCCTAGCTTCCATAACCTGGGCCCTCCACTGCCTCCTCACCATCCGCATCCCCCTCCAACCACACTGTCACATCCCATCCTACACCTGCAGTCAGAACCCCCATCCACTCTGCATGCCTACCCTTACCAATGCTATCCCTCTGCATGCCCTCTGTCCCCTCGCCCTTGCTCCCAACCCTCCTGCCACTCACACACCCCCACACACTCACCCTGCATGTACTTGGACCCCTCACCTTCACTCCCTCCCTCCTGCCACTCACACACCCCCACACATTCCCCCTGCATGCACTCTGTCCCCTCGCCCTCACCACCATCCTTCAGCCACTTACCCTCCCCATGCATTCACGTGCTGCCCCCTCACCATCCCTACCTGACCCCTCAGCATATGTTGCTACAGCCTTCCCCACAATACTCCATGGGGCTCCCTGGTTGCCCTCCCTGTCACGCCACACACCTTCTCCACCAGGGGCTGGAGGATGAGGGTCCAGAGGTCATCCCCTGTCTCCGCTGCACCTGCGCATGGCACTGGTGGGACCTAGCTGCTGACCTCCTGCACACTATCCCCCAGATGTGCTGTGGGACATTTGCCCCCTTGCCCACTGCCATCAGCTCTGCCCCCTTCAGGGGAGGTGGAGGGGGAGAATGCTGTCTCCCCTGCTGGGCCCTCCTTGTTGTCTTCATCATCTGTAGATGGTGTTGGGCTGGACAGGAGGATGGGGCTTGGTGGTACAGTGCTGCTGCCCCCAGTGGTGATTGTGCTGCTGCTCCTGCTGGGGCTAGGGGGCATATCTGCGCCAGCATCCTCTATGGTGTCAAGGGTGGAGCTCTCAGGGGACAGGGGCGGGGAGTCCTCCTCCTGCTGTGTTGCAGCTGTGGAGGACAAAGGTCATGGTTAGCTTCCTAGCTGTGGTGTCTCTGCTGCGTGTCTTACAGGTCATCCATGGGCAGCTGGGTTCCTGGTGTGCCTGTGGCACAGGGTACTGTCATTCCGAGCCCATGGGTGGTCCACATCAAGTATGTTTTCCTGAGTCACCCTCCGGAGAGTGCTCCTGTCACTGCCACTGTGGTGGGGCAGGCAGGCCTCTTTGTGTCACCTTACCATGCTCTGTGCCCATACTTCTCTGTGGGACATCATGGTGGCTGTGCCATATGTGTCCACATTCTGTTCTTCCTGTTGCTTTACTACTGTGGTTGCTGGGGGGTGGGGTATACACACAAGGTGTTCCAGCATGTCCAAACTCTGCAGGGGGTGGGGCAGTGTGGGCCGTGTCTATGTGTTGTGGGACCCTGGGGTGGGGACATGCTGTTTCCATGGTATCCATTTCAAAGCGGTGTGTTCTCTTACATGTGGTGCCCTGCCTCTGTGGTTGGGGGGCCTGTCGGCCTGCTTCTCAAACTGAGTATCTGCATGACTACTCACCTTGCTCCTCCTGCAGCTGCTGCTGGATACACTTTATCAGCCGCAGGTGTGTACAGCAGATTGTGCGGTATTGCACACAGTAGGCCTCTGTGTTGCGCAGGATTCAGAAACACCTGTGGGGTAGAGACACATGTCATCATTCCCCCATGCCAGGGCACAGATCTACCTACTCATTAGGGGTGTGCTGCTGGCACTGTATGCATGCACATCATCCCTGTCCCCATCTGCTATCGGTGCTGTGTTACCCTGCCATGCCATGCCGGGGGGAGGGGGCTGCGTCTGGCCATTGCATTTGGTGTACATGCACAGGGCCAAATTCCCTTCCCTCCTAGGGCCTGGAAGTACTTACAGCTCTAACCTGCTGTTTCTGTGCCTTACCCACAGTGCTCAGGGTGATGGATTTCCCCCCTGCCTGGGGGCCTGTACTACTGCATTTTGCACCTGTACCATTCACACTGTGCCTTCCCTCTGACTTTTTCTGTTCTCATTTCCTAAGGCCTGGGAGCACTTACAGCTCTAGCCTTATGGTTCGGTGCCTGACCCACAGTGCTCAGGGTGCTGCAGTCACCTCCCGCCTGGGGCCATGTACAGGGCCTTTTTTTTGGGCTCCACAGGGGGCATCTGTATGACCTGGGGCTTTGGCTGACATTCTGGGTCTGCTGTCTGCTATGCATGTCCCTTCCATCTGTCTCTGTTTACACTTGGGCCTTCACTGTGAACCTGCTTACATTCTGTTCTCCCTTGTTTTCTGGGCCTCTGCTGTGGGGCTTCTCTGTCTGTGCTGTGCTGTGCTGTCACAGTGCAGCCTGCCTGGTTTCTGACAGGGGCAGATCGTGACTTTCCATGTCCTTCCTCTCCACCTTGATGCATGCCTGTCTCTATGCCAACTTATGTGCTGCTCCAGCTTGCCCACTTCTCTCTGCTTCCAGGTTTGTCTGTCTGTCTGTGTTGTGATGTACTTACTGGGCAAGGGTGGTCCTGATGTGTTCCCAGCTCCTGCGTGCTGCTGTGTAGGCTGGCCACCTCTGCCCGGTGGGGAGGAAAGTCTCTTCCTGCTCCAGGACCATGGTCACCATCAGCCTCATTTCTGCCTCGCTAAAATTAGGCTGCCTGTTAGCTATGTTGGTGTATGTGTTATGATGGGGGGGTTCCGGTCGCACATGGTCTGTGGGACATGAAGTTGGGGATATTTTCAGGGTTGCAGGTACATGGGGTGGCTGGGGCAACATGGGTAGTGTGCGCACAGCTTACACGTGTGTCTGGCTCAGAATGGAGCAATAGGCCGCCAGTTAGGTGTGCTTCACCGGGAACGACCACACATCCCCCCCCCCATGTGTGTGTCTATGCAAAGTTGTGGAATCAGTGCTATGTGTGCACGTCCTCTCTGAAGACTTGCACAGGGCCAGGACATGCCCTTTTCTGAATCGGGCTCCACACTTGTGTAAATGTATTCCTAGCACATGCAAAAAAATCTGCAAGCATTCTAAAAGAAAGGGTAAATGAAGGCATGATTAAAGGCATGATTAAATTTTAATTAGGGAAGTTAAGGAAAGAAAAATAACCTGTGCTCTAAATGTGAAAGTCTTTTCAGATTTTGGGAAGTAAGCCAGATTTACATTTTGGGCAAAATTAGTCCAAAGTTTAAAGACCCTCATTGAGTATAATGTTATATTGTAAAGCCTTTTCTACATGTAGAGCCTGTTTAACATGTGGAAAATAACTTTTATTAAATTCTTTGGCTAAAGATGTGCCAATAAGTATACCCTCTGTGAAGATTGCATGTGCTTATACACTCACTGCCCATGGGCATTTCTAAGGGCACAGTTTAGGCACAGCAGGGGTGGCTTGGAGTACATGCATACATTTACCGCTTCAGAACAATGTACATTTGTACACTCTGGGGTACATGTGCACCTATGTTGCCTTTATAAAAAAATGCATAGAGCCCTGTGGTTGACAGAGGCTTGGCTGGATAATATGTAAAATAACCATGAAAAGAAGCAGTTTCTGCAGTGGACACTGAAAGATAAGTCATTTTCCCTGAAATAGAACTTGTAATTGAATGCAGTTTGAAACCACCGCGGTGTCAGAGAGTTTTGGAGAGTTTTGTGTTGATGGATAATGAGTCGAGAATAGCTCCATTACTGCTCTAATAGAAAAAGTCAGAACTTTTTAAGTGAATGGATAGAGTCTAAAGTAAAGTCTAATAAAGCAAAATGGACAGAGTGAATGCTGGCTATTGCTTCCCTTTAGAGAAGGTCCAACAAAAGTACCAATTTGCACAGGGTTTGGGATTCAGTAAAATGGTTGTATAATCTATTGTAAGTGATATTACAGCATTCAAGGATCTTTCAGTAAATCAATATTTATAAAAAAAAACAGTCAGAATCAATAACCCTGGAGGCTACCAGATACTAAAAAAAAAAAAAGTCACTCAATGCTGCATCACCAATGTGAAAAAGGGACCATCAGAACAAGGCCATCCAAGCCAGTTCTCCTTATTTTTATATTAGAGGTATATTGTTACTCATTACTCCCCAAAACCACTTCAGTATTCTTTTTCAGTCTTTTGAACAGTTGCATGTAAAATCAATCACTTTCACAACCCTTCTCTAAGGTAGATAACCTCATTTAGCCCAGCACTTTCCAGTCATTTCATAACAGAAATGCTGCCATCATCAAGAAAAGGTTTGCTGTGCATTGACTTTCTGACAGATAGATGGCTTAACAAAACCAGCAAGCTTTCTTCAGCACATGTGCTGCTCCCAGCATAAAATTATGTTTCGAGATTGCATTCTCAAATATTCTAAATAACCTCTCTGAAGTTGCAGACTTTCTTCAGCACACCTGTGACTTCTTCATTCAATCGCTGTCTGTTGGTGCTGTCTTGGGGGCGTTATGTACGAGGGGGAGCTGATATGTCTCTAGCCTTGTAATGAAACAGAAAGCTACGGGCACACTTCAGTTCTGAAGGTCTGAATGATCTCCCTGCAGTTTTGTTTTAAAAAAACGAAACCTTGTATCAGCAAGGTTTCCTCTGAATCTGGCAGTAAACCTGATATGCACTTTTAAGCTGAAGAAAGCTTTATGATTTCATTAAGCCACCTAAATGCCTCAGAAAGCAAATGTGCAGCAGACTTTTTATTGATGATGGCAGCATTTCAGGTATGAATTGATTGAGAAAACGCTGTGCTAAATGAGGTTATCCACCTAAGAGAAGGGTCGTGAAAGTGATTGATTTTATATGCAATTCTTAATAAAAGACTTAAAAAGAGTGAAGTGAAGTGGTTTTTGCAACTCATGAGTGAACATATAGCTCTAATACCAATCTAAGAGAGCTGGCTTGGCTAGCCTTCTTCTGATGGTCACTTTCCAGTGTGCAGCAGCAGCCAAGAGAGCAAATAGAATGCCAGGTATCATAAGGAAAGGAATGGAAAATAAAACAAAGGATATTATAATGCCTCTGTATCGTTCCATGGTGCGACGCACCTTGAATATTGTGTGCAATTCTGGTCTCTGTATCTTAAAAAGGATATAGCAATCTCCAGGAACAAGCAGGAATAAGTCCTCACATATGGGTACGTCGGTACCGACGGAGCCTGCGCGGGAAAGCTCCCCAGCTTCCCAGAAGGAAAGCTTTTGGGGCCTCCCACTGCGCATGCGCGCTGCCTTCCCGCCTTCCTGACCAACTCTCCTCAGTTCTTCTTTTTCCGCGGAGCCAGCAGGTCGTGTTCCTGTCACCGCTGAAGAAGTTGTTATTTTAATTTATTTCTTTGGCCGCGTGTCTGCCTTCCCCGATTCCAGACCGGTACCGCCGGTCTTTTTTTTTCCTTTATTTCTTTAAAAAATTTAAAAAAAAATCTTCTTTTTTCCTCACTTGGTGTGTTTGTTCTGTGAGGCCTTTAGGCCTTCACAAATTCTCCCTCATGGAGAAACAAGCCTCTGGTTTTAAAAAATGCACCAAGTGCAGCGGTACTATTTCAGTCACAGACACCCATGAATGGTGTCTTAAATGTTTGGGGCCTGACCATTCCATTCCGGATTGCCCATCCTGTTCTTTGATGTCTAAATGTGGCTTACAGAACCGGGCAGCCAAGTTTCACATGCTGTTTTCTACAGATACTCCAGCATCGACATCTTCCAGGTCTTCCTCTCCTGATGGATCTCAGGTAACCAAACATTCCTCTGGCAGGTCCTTAAAGGGCAAATCTCCCTCTAAGTATCGAGATACCCCTGGGCTTGACCCTGAGGACCCTGCCCCAGCCAAACAACCCCGGCGGGAAGCTCCGGCTTCCAAAGCTCCTCCTATGGGGTTACAGGTTGACATCGATGGCACGGCCTCGACCAATCACCTGTTAGACTGTTCTGGGGTACCGGCTCAATCATCCGGTACCGACATCCAGACAGTCGTGGCGTCCATGGATCATACAGTTCAATCCATGCAGCAGGCCATTTTGGCTTTTATTAAGGCTGCGACGCCCTCGGTACCGCACCCTGCGGTACCGACTCCGGTTCCGGTACCACAACCGATACCGGTACCCATGCCTTCCACATCGACCAGGATACCGATTCCGGTTCCCGGTTCCGGGGTTTTTCCCGATACCGATCCGGTTCCGGGTACCCCCGATGTCGATACCGGTCGATACGCTTATCGATCCCTGGAAGCAAACAGACGATACTTTGAGTCTTCTGATGATTCTGATTCATCAGATGACTCTGCTGAAGTATCCCTTACTCTACCTGAGGAGCCCTCTTCTCCAAAGAGGAGAATGTCTCCTCCAGAGGATTTATCCTTTCAAGACTTCATCATTGAAGTAGCTAAAGGTCTTTCTATTTCTGTATCCTCTGAAAAAGAACCTAGAGCAAAAAAGTTAGACATTTTAGGATACTCTAAGGTTCCCAAAGAGGCAGTCACCTTACCCATCCATGAAATTCTTCAAGATCACATGATGGACTTATGGGAGACTCCTCTCACCCTATCTCCACATTCTCGTCATCTGGACACCATGTATCGTGTCCCCCCTTCTCCTGGGTTTCAAAAAACTCAGCTCCCGCACCACTCCATCGTGGTGCAGTCAGCTATGAAAAGGATCAAGAGTACTAAAAGACACTCTTCTACTCCCCCAGGAAGAGAATATAGGACTCTGGATGCTTTTGGAAGAAAAATCTTCCAAGCAAGTATGCTTATTGCCAGAATCAACTCATACAGCCTCTATATGGGCATGTTTCTGAAGGAAATTGCATTAAAAATACGCCATTTTCTCCCCTTTATCCCAGAGGATAGAAAGGAGGAGTTCCTTCTTCTGCTGAAGCATACCCAAGAAATTTCAAAGTTCTCCAACAGAGCAGCCTTTGACTCCTTTGAGGGTGCTAGCAGAGCCTCAGGTATTGCCATAGCGGCTCGCAGAATTGCTTGGCTCCAGGCCTCTAACCTTGAACCCTGGGTCCAGGATGTGTTGGGAAATTTGCCCTGTACAGGTGAGAATCTGTTTGGTAAGGAGTGGCAAATCAAAGCCACTCAAATGGATGCAGAAAATGCTGCTTTAGATAGACTTTCTAAGTCTACCTCTACCCCTGTCAAGAAGAAATCTTTCAAAAAGCCTTTCTACAAGAAGGCCAGATTTGCCACAAATACTGGCCAACAATCTTCTGCAGTTCGCTTTGCTCCTAAGCGTCAGCAGCCTAAACAGGCCAGGGCAAAACCTGCAGGGGCTGCTACAGCCCAACAGTCCCAACCCCCTCAGGGTTTTTGACTTAAAACTAGAGAACTTAACCTTTCTGGCTCTAAAACATCCAGAACCTCTCACCATTCCAGGAAGGTTAACTCATTTTGCTCCCAGATGGGAGCAAATCACATCAGTGCAATGGACCCTCTCTATCATCAGAGAGGGCTACAAACTACATTTCTCCAACCTTCCTCCACATACCATGGTGAGAAGTTTCAATTCTCCCCCATCTCTCCTAGACCTGTTGGGTCAGGAGGTGACCACTCTTCTCGCCCAAAAGGCAATAGAAGAGGTTCCTCTTCCTCAACAAGGGTCAGGTTTTTACTCCCCTTATTTTCTCATTCCCAAGAAAACAGGGGGGTACAGACCCATTCTGGATCTCAGAGAATTGAACAAATTTCTATACAGGGAGAAATTCAAGATGCTTTCTCTAGGCACTCTCCTTCCATACCTACAGAGTCAGGACTGGCTTTGTTCTCTAGATCTCAAGGATGTGTACACACATATACTCATCCATCCATCCCACAGAAAATTCCTACGGTTTCTGTTCCAGGGAAAACATTTCCAATACAGAGTACTTCCCTTCGGTCTAGCCTCTGCTCCAAGGGTATTTACCAAATGCATGGCAATAGTAGCTGCATTTCTACGCGCCCTGGGAATTTTTGTCTTCCCTTACCTGGACGACTGGCTCATCCGAGCTCCGTCTCAATCCCAGGCTCAGACTTCCCTGGATCGCACCAGGCGAATTCTACAGTATCTGGGACTTGTGATCAATCTGCCAAAGTCCCAACTCACCCCTACTCAATCCCTAGAATTCATAGGGGCCTGGTTGGATACCACCACCGCAAGGGCCTATCTACCTCAGGCCCGTTGCCAACGTCTAGTGCATTTAGCCTCTCAGACTCAGTCCAGAAGCCACTTGACTGCCAGAGAGATGCTACAACTATTAGGCCACATGGCCTCCACAGTGCATGTGCTGCCTTATGCTCGCCTACATATGAGAGCAGCTCAATGGACTTTATCCACCCAGTGGACTCAAGCATCAGGAGCTCTCTCAGACCAAATAGCAAACTCCAATCGTCTCTTTTGGTCTCTCCAATGGTGGATATCCACTCAAAATCTGTTGTTGGGGGCCCCCTTTCAACCATTGTTGCCCCAAGCAACCCTCACAACAGATGCCTCCCAAACAGGTTGGGGGGCTCATCTCCAAGATCTCTCCACTCAGGGCACTTGGTCTCCACAGGAGACCACCCTTCATATCAACCACTTGGAACTTCGAGCAATCTTTCTAGCTCTCAAAGTTTTTCATACCCTCCTCAGCAACATGACAGTCCTTATTCACACGGACAATCAAGTAGCCATGTTTTACATAAACAAACAAGGAGGGACTGGCTCTCTGTCGCTTTGCAACGAAGCTCTAAGATTATGGGCCATCACCAGAGAGCATCAAATCCATCTCCTGGCAGTATATCTTCCAGGAATCCAAAACTCTTGGGCAGACAGACTCAGTCGAGTTCTGCTTCCACACGAATGGTCCCTGCACATGGATCAGGTACTCAGAATCTTCCAGAAATGGGGAACCCCGGACATAGACCTCTTTGCAAGTCCGTGGAATGCCAAACTTCCCCGGTTCTGTTCCAGAATTCCGTGTCAGGGAGTAAAGGCTAAGGATGCCTTCCTCCTGCATTGGGGTCAGGGCTTCCTGTATGCCTTTCCACCCATTCCTTTGATTCCCAAGACTCTGTTCAAACTTCAAAGGGATCAAGGGTCCATGATCCTCATAGCTCCACGCTGGCCACGCCAAGTGTGGTACCCTCTACTTCTGCATCTCTCCCAAGCCCCCTCCCTGAACTTGGGAGCGGCTCCAGACCTTCTGTCTCAGGAGGAGGGGACTTTGTGGCACCCAAACCCCAAGTCCCTTCACCTCAGAGCTTGGTTACTGAAGGCCTAGACCTTCATCACTTCAATCTTTCGCAGCAAGTGAAGGATATCCTACATGCCTCTAGGAAACCTTCCACTAAGCGTTCTTACGCTTTTAAATGGAAAAGATTTTCCATTTGGTGTGCTCAAAAGGGTCTTAACCCTCTAGCACTCCCATTGAATTCTCTTTTGGAATATCTCCTGCATCTCTCCAATGCAGGACTCAAAACGAATTCAGTAAGAGTCCATTTGAGTGCTATTGCGGCATCACTTAAGCCCATCAATGGACAACTTGTTTCCTCTCATCCCCTTATTGCAAGATTCATGAGAGGCCTAACCTTAACTAAACCTCCCATTCGACCTCCTCCGGTGGCATGGGACTTAAACTTGGTTCTTGGTCAGCTTATGAAGCCTCCTTTTGAACCCTTAGCCACTACCTCCTTGAAATTTCTTTCCTGGAAGGTTATTTTTCTTATTGCAGTCACCTCAGCTCGCCGTATCAGTGAACTGCAAGCTCTAGTGGCTAATCCACCTTATACAAGGTTCCATCATGATAAGGTGGTCCTTAGGACCAATCCCCACTTTATGCCTAAAGTGGTCTCCCCTTTTCATCTTAATCAAGAGGTATATTTACCTGTTTTTTTTCCAGCTCCTCACGCATCCAGTGCAGAGAGGAACCTTCATACTCTAGACTGTAAAAGAGCTCTTGCCTTTTACCTCCACAGGACACAGCAACATCGAAAGTCTTCTCAGCTTTTTGTTGCTTTTGATCCTTCTCATTTAGGACTTCCAGTCTCCAAAAGAACACTCTCCAATTGGATTGCTCAGTGTATCTTTTTTGCTTACCAGAGTAAGAACCTTTCTCTGGAGGGCGATGTCACCGCTCACAACGTGAGGGCCATGGCCACCTCTATGGCTCATTTAAACTCTGTGTCCATTGACCAGATCTGTCGAGCAGCCACCTGGGCCTCGGTTCATACCTCTACAGCCCATTACTGTTTGGACAAGGACTCCCGCCGGGATGCCTTGTTTGGTCAGGCTGTCCTCAGACACCTGTTCCATTCTTGAACAACTCCAGCCCACCTTCCCTGAATGGATGCCTGAGATCCATAGGAAGATGAGGAACCTTTCAGGGTCTCATACCTTCAGGAGATCTCCCAGGCATCTTAGCTAGGGAGTCCCCATATGTGAGGACTTATTCCTGCTTGTTCCTGGAGATAGCACAGTTACTTACCTGTAACAGGTGATCTCTGGGAACAGCAGGAATTAGTCCTCACAACCCACCCGCCTCCCCTAGGAGTTGTATCTATCTCTCTCTTTCCTTTCCTCTCTCTATTGTCTCAGCTTTAAACTCGAACTGAGGACAGTTGGTCAGGAAGGCGGGAAGGCAGCGCGCATGCGCAGTGGGAGGCCCCAAAAGCTTTCCTTCTGGGAAGCTGGGGAGCTTTCCCGCGCAGGCTCCGTCGGTACCGACGTACCCATATGTGAGGACTAATTCCTGCTGTTCCCAGAGATCACCTGTTACAGGTAAGTAACTGTGCTTTATTAGAAAAGGTACAGAGAAGAGCCACCAAAATGGTAAAGGGGATGGAAGGATATCCCTATGAAGAGAGGCTAGAAAGATTAGGGCTCTTCAACCTGGAAAAGAGACGGCTGAGGGGAGATATGATAGAGAAATATAAATTAATGAACGGAGTGGAACGGGAAACGTAGATCAATTGTTTACATTATCAGAATATAGAAAGACTAGGGGACATGCAATGAAGCTACAGTGTTAACTATTTAAAACTAATAAGCGAAAATATTTTTCCCTCAATGTATAATCAAACTCTGGAATTTACCAGAGGATGTAGTAAAAGCTGTTAGTGTAGCTGGGTTTAAAAAAGATTTGGACAAGTTCCTGGAGGAAAGGTCCATAAACCATTATTAAAAGGAACCCAGGATATCACTGCTTGACCCAATACAAGCATCGCGGAACCTGTGTCTTTTGGGGAAACTGCTAGGTACTTATGACCTAGATTAGCCACTGTTGGAAACAGGATACTGGACTTGATTGACCTTGGTCTGACCCAGTATGGCATGTCTTATGTTCTTAAGAAAAAAAGTTGTAATACAGCATTTTGGCGTAGACACCTTCTTATTGCAACGTATATGGTCAACAGTCATCTGTATAAGTGTTAGCAATTTTTTTTAAGAACTTACGCAGTCGACAGTCCCTGCAGAGTCCATAAATGTTTTTAAATATTGGGCTCATTGTTTTTTGTAACTCCATTAAAGATACTTTTGGAATGAAGTTTTTTCATGTTAAAGGAGTGCTTGTATAGGGTTACTTTGGCCACACACATTATGGAGCACCTGAAACATTAAAACAGAGGCCCTTTGGTGTTAAAAATGTATGTTAGCTCTGGAAGATGACCAGGCTGAATGAAAAACTCCACCATCGTGTGCTTTGATTGGTGGATTAGACAGAACCATTTCCAACCATAGAGGCTGAAATCTGTGCAGGATTTAGGGTTGGAAGAATGCTGAGACCTTATTGGCTCTGTCTTTTCTCCTATTCCGTGCCTATAGGGAAAAAGACCTTGGCTAATCAGAAATGGTGAATGCCAGAGCAACATGCATGTTCCAGTTGAATCAGCAGATGTAGCTCAGTTTTTGAGTGCCTCTTATGGACAAGAGCCTTCTCTATGACTTCTGCATTTCATCATTCACCTGGTCCTCATCTCACAGCACATATTTATTTTAAAAAGAAAACAAACTCATAGTCTGGGGAAGCGGGTTCATTTATCTAAAGTGGTGTGCAATCAAAATGAAAACAATAGATTAACAAAAAAAGAGCATTTTGAGAGGTTTTATTCATATTTCTTTTCTTTTCTTCATTAGCTTGCATGGATCCATGTGCGTGGTTAGTTGTGGAAATGGAACATTTTACAATGGCTACAAGAAGGAATGTGATCCCTGCCACCGGACATGCGCTACCTGCTCAGGTATCTCAGAAATGCACTTCACTATGGAATACTCTGCAAGGAGCACTGATGTTGACTTTATTACTTTCTTTTTTAAGTGGTTAGGAATTTTGTTTTTTAAAACTTTCTGCATTACAGATACATTAGTTTGGCTGCCCTGTTAGTCTCCTTGACTATATAGAAGTAAAGGTTAACAGAGGATGTGTAGAAAATACCATTTTAGAGGATAAACTCAGTACATGAATGACTAGCTTTTGAGAGCTCAGCTCCCATGAAGGCACAGTTTAGATCGGTCATAGAGATCGGAATTGAGATGTCCATGTTGGGATGTGTTCTATTGCCCCTGTATTTTACAAAAGGCTCAGTCAAACGCAGAGCCTTTTGTAAAATACACTCGCACAGAGGTTTACATGTATGCTCATGTATTTGCCAGCATGTACAGCAGGAGTTGCCATTTTACAAATATACACATGGATAAAAAAGTGCAGCATCGTCAACTTCCATGTACAAGTACTGGCACTCCTATGTATAATAGGGCTACTTTATAAGCCTATATATACTTTTTAGGGATATGCAGGCCAAAAATTTAATTTAATTTTTTATTTTTATTTATTTTTGTACTGTACCATTTCCATACAATATTGTGTGCTATTGCGTAATAGTGTACACGTTTGCTCAATAATGTGCACTCCTCTGCAGTAGGACACAATATTGAATGGAAACCAGGAAATGACAACAATTTTGTCATTTCCTCTTTCACCTGATTGCTGCTTTTGTTCCAAATGAAAGCACATCCCTAATACTTAGGAGTAACTCTACTTTGCTATTAAAGCCACGTTTTCTTTAATTTGGAGGGGAAAATTTAAAAAAGAAGTGCGGGATCAAGGAGAATTGTGCTGTCTTTCTTGACTAGACTATAAGCTCTTATGAGCAGGGACCGTCTCTTACGTGTCTCTGCACTTGTAGCACTTTACAAATGATAAGTAGTAGGAGGAGGAAGAAGAGAATTAGGTGTCTGCTTTCTAAAGTGGGATAAGTGTTTGCTCTTACCGTGCATTAGGTGCAAACATTAACATCCAGTAAGTGCAAGGCCTGTACAGTAAATATCGGGAGTGTGACCAGCATTTGCCGTACATTTACTGAACAGAACAGCCACATACCATCTGGTAAATGCATCTGCAAATGGTGTGGTAAGTACATCACATGGTCTGCCAATGCAGTTATCGTGGCCTCCATTCTTTAAGAAAAATGATGCTCAAGCATGATTCCTTATCCCTCCAAACCTGTATCAGCATCATCTTTGCACGCCTCTGATGGCCTCCCCAGTCAGCATAGCATTATCCCCCTATCCTAATCAGCATCACCTCACCCCAAAGAACCTCACCCGACCCTCTCCCCTCTCGTACTTAAAAGAGTGTTAGTGGAAAGGCTGGAGAAATCCCCAGATTCATCTGCTTCTTTGTTCATCTGCCTCTTTGTTGTCCAGACTGAAAATGGTGGCTCTGACCCCCAACTACAAGCAATGTCCACACCCGTTGTCTGCCAGTAACCCGCTAGCCCCTGCCTCATCCCTCAGCAAGCAGTTAGTGTGCGACTTTTGGCATGCTAGCTCTTCTTTGCACATAGTAGCTGCTACACTGGGTCCCTGCTAGTGGTTAAATCCCGCACTAAATGCCTAATACCTTGGGTAAATCCTTGACCTATAAGAATACTTTTTACAATTTGTGCATAACACTGAGTAGGTGCAAAACCCATTGGGAACATTTGCTTGAATAGTGTCACCCACCTACTTACTCTTATAGGCGGAAGCCTAGGGAGCTTCAGTGGGGCCTCTTCTTAATGTAGCTGGGACTTTACAATGCCCCCTGGGATCTGTAGTCCCACTAGCTAATCAAAAAGGTAGTTGTGAACGAGTAGCCAGGCTTTTTCAAAGAGGTATTTTATTTCCCTTCCGGGTGAACTTTTGCACATAAGAATCAAAAGAAATAAACCATATTTTTCTGGTACAAATGAAAATGAACTACTGGTAACAAAAAGGTGCTTATTTTCAGCCAATCCAAAAAGGTAAAACAGTCCTTGTACTTTACACAAGTGAGTTTTTCAAAATCCGTTTTCCCTAAACGGATTCCTGTCTTTAAACAGCTTAGCAGAGAGAGGAAATGTTATCTGAGAACATTAATGCACAATCCATTTGGAACTCATCAGGACTTTCCCCACAAAAGTCACATTCCATGTCCTCATAGTTTTCCCCGTAGCTGTCTTCAGAATGGTTGTAAATCATATCATTGTTGCAAAAACCCTCCTCTCCTTTCCAAAGGCTTCTCTCCCCCTCTCTATCAGGGTGAATTGGAAGGTTACTGTATATAGTGGAGTTTTCCTCCAGAGGGCCACACACTCCTGGCTGTGTGTATGGGAAACTCTCCCTTTCAAAGTTCCCTCTATTACAAGGAATTAGCCTATCCTTTGGCTCGGTTCCCCCGGAGCTTTCTGAGCACGGAAACATAGCGTGGCTTTTTCCCCAGGCAAGCCTTCTACTCACTTTTACAGTAGGCTTCTCTTTGGGCAGGTAAGTATCCCTTTGATAATAGTTACTGCCCTCCCGGTACCTGTTCTCAGGAAGACTTCCCCTCACAGGTTCCT
The DNA here is from genome assembly GCA_033557465.1 of Ichthyophis bannanicus. Taxonomy (NCBI): domain Eukaryota; kingdom Metazoa; phylum Chordata; class Amphibia; order Gymnophiona; family Ichthyophiidae; genus Ichthyophis; species Ichthyophis bannanicus. Next base: position 651,535,821 of record CM066032.1, read on the forward strand.
TCCGTCTGCCTGCATGAATACCTCCTTGGCACCAACCACCTGGTTCTTGTTCAGTGCTGCCCAGCACCCTGTAACCAGCCTCTGGTATTCTCTCAGCTATCTCCTGTGGAACACTGCTTGAACCTCCGTGGGAAGTTTTTCCTTTAGTTTCCAAAACAGCTCTGGCATGCTCCTGCTTAGCTCCTCTAGAATCCTGGTTAGCCCTCCTAGGATCCTGGTTAGCTCTACTACTGACAAACTCTGAGTGAGTTTTATCTGCGTCACTCCTAGTGTTCCGGTGAGCCTGCCCTGCCCTCAGCTGCCTCTCATCAGCTAATATGCTATGATGTAATTGTCAGACGGCTGCCTGGGTGAGAATGTTCACAGTCTTGGCAAGTGCATATATCAATATGATTTGCAAGGGATTGTGGGAAATGCAGTCCATTCACACCAGACACAGCTGCTCACAATAATTAGTTGTGCTTGAGTGTAAAGCCAATAAGATATTTATTTATGGGGTTATTTCTCCCAACACAGATATGCTTGGTAGCACATAAAAGAGGATATTTGCTTTCAGTGTTAAACTTAGTAAAACAAAATCAGGAAAACAACAGTTGAACTTGTCAGGCAATCAAAGCAAAAGAATAAAAACCTGGTTGGTAACAAACTGGTCTTTTCTGTAGGCTTTAGCTAATATTTTCTTAGCAGTGTTTCAAACAACAAGCAAAACCCACAAAGAAGGGAAAAACGGTTCTTTTCAGGTTAACTTCTTATATCTTCACACATAGACTCAGAAGTGATTCCCTCAGAGCTCACAAGCAAATAGGTAAGGCTCAATTGCTAGCAATTATCCAGCTGAAACCCCTTAGCTGGCTTGCTTTCTACTGCGTGGCCCAAAATCCTACTCAGGAGCTTTTCTGAGTAGATTAAAGAACAAGTTTGTATTTCTTTGTGATGGTTGCTGTACTTTGTAACAGTAAATTACCAAAGGAGTTTAGACAGAGAGCAATCCATGTATTCACAGCCTGTATCTAAGACTTCTCCCCCTTCCTCAACAATCATCGGTTCAATATCATGGATTGGCACAGAGGAATTTCTCAATGGAGCACTTTCAGGAGAATACTTGTTTCCCTGCTGTCTTTCAAGGTTATAGCTAGGGCATAGATCAGTGTTCATACCTGAGCTTCCATTGCTGTTAGAGTTCCTCTCTAAATAGCCTGGCCAGTATGTAGTCCAGTTTTTATGTCCAGCCTTCCAATCCAGATCCCTGGACACTGGATCTCTCTTCACATACCTTCTGGCACGAGTCTTACGGTCCCTTCCACGTGCAGCCGTCTCCCTCACAGGTACCGTCTGGAGATTCCTAGCTCTGCAGCACCATTCCTCTGGCTTTCCCCAGTCCAATGGTGTATGCTGGCCTTTTGAATGTCTCCCAGTATACGTACTGCTCTGGACTCCTTTAGACCTCCCAAATGCTTTTCTCTTCTTTCTTCCAAAGGGTTTCTTGCCCTTTCTGTCTGTCCGCTCTGGCTTCTGTTTCTGATGATCCTCCAGATGATTAAGATGTCCAAGATGAGGATATCCAAGCTGATCCTGAGGATGAGGATCTCCCAGATGAAACTGAGGATGATTCTCTGTAGAATAAACTCTACCTTTATTCTGCTTAGATGAGTGCTCCACCCTAGCACAGCGCAGCTGTGCTGAATCAGGCCCTGCCCTTTGAGATGAGTGCTTGGGGATTACCTCATAGCCCTCCTGATTGAACACACATTTCCCCACTTCAGCTCCTCTAATGGCTGTTGGAAACCTGGTGCATTCTGGGACTGGTAGTCTTTTATGAAAAAATTCTGTTTTCTTATTTTTACCAAAACTGACAGGTTGCTTGTTCAGAGTCACTTCACCTTTTCTATAGCTCCTTCCTGAGCTATGATAAGCTTCCTTATCACATACCCCCCTGCTTAAGTTATTACGGACTGGTTTTACTGGTGAAACTTCTTCTCTACAGTCCGTAATACGGGAAAGGGCATCCGCATTCTTGTGTAACTTCCCAGCACGATGTTCCACTTGAAAATCAAATGCCTGTAAGGCCATGTAGCAGCGTGTCAACCTGGCATTGTGGTTCTTCATTTGCTGCAACCACTTAAGTGGGGCATGGTCTGTGACCAACTGGAACTTTCTCCCTGTAAGGTAAAACCTTAACGCCTCCACTGACCACTTTATAGCTAAACATTCTTTTTCTATTGTGGAATATTTTTGTTCAGCCGGTGACAACTTCCTGCTCAGGTACATCACAGGATGCTCCTCCCCTTCATGACACTGGGATAGAACCGCTCCTAGCCCTACATCCGATGCATCTGTTTGAACCAGAAAGGGTTTCCTGAAGTCCACCCCTTTCAGTACTGGTCCTGTACACAATTTTCCTTTTAGGACTGAAAATGCTTTTTCAGCTTCAGGTGTCCACTTTAGCTGGTTTGGACAATTCTTCCGCAGCATATCCGTGAAAATTGCACTTTTCTCTGCAAATTGTGGTATAAATCTGCTGTAGTATCCAATTAGTCCCAAGAAACTTCTTAGTTGTTTCTTTGTTGTTGGAGGGGGAAAATTCCTGATGCTATCTACCTTACTCAATAGAGGTTTAATTTTTCCTCTTCCCACTAGGTGGCCCAGGTATTTTACCTCCCTATTTGCAAAGGCACACTTCTTCGGGTTTAAAGTGATTCCCGCTTGCTTCATGGAGCACAAGACTGCCCTGATCCTCTTTAGATGCTCCGCCCAGGTGTTACTATGGATTATGACATCATCCATATATGCAAAAGCATAATTTTGGTGGGGTCGAAGTACCTGATCCACTAACCTTTGGCAGGTAGCTGCTGCTCCATGCAGTCTGAAAGGCATCCTCTTGAACTGGAAAAGGCCAACGGGGTGCTGAACGCAGTCTTCGGCTTCGACTCCCTGGTTAGAGGGATTTGCCAATATCCTTTTGTCATATCAAGGGTGGTTAAGTATTGAGCCTGTCCCAGCTGGTCCAACAGCTCTTCAATTCTTGGCATTGGATATGCATCAAAAACTGATATTGAGTTTACCTGCCGGAAGTCAATACAAAATCTTAAAGATCCATCAGGCTTCGGCACCAGGACTATGGGGCTATTCCAGGGACTCTTTGACTCCTCTATTACACCCATGTCCAACATCTCCTGGACTTGTGCCACTACTTCCTGTCTCTTGGCTTCAGGCAAGCGATATGGCCTTTGACGAATTAATTTCCGAGGTGGAGTTATTATTTCATGGGCAACCAAATGTGTCTCCCCAGGTATGGGTGTCAACACATCTGGGAATTCTTTAAGCAATTTCCTAATTTCTTCCTGTTGTACCACTGTCAGGTCCTCACCTATTTGGGGCTCTGATTTTTCTTTACAATCAGATACCTGGGGTCCCAAATCTTCCTCTTCATTCACCTCCCTCTCTCGGGCACAGGTGGCAGCTAGGCTTTTAACCCCTTTGACGTCAGTAGAACCAAAGCCTTTGGTTCCACGCTCAGAATTTTCCAGGGATGTGACCTCCTCCACAGGTGGAAAACCCAGTCTCTCACAGATCAATTGGGCAATTCTGTCTCCTGTCTTCATGTGATAATACTTTAATATTGCCCCTGTAATCGGGATCAATTACTCCCGCACCCACATCGATGAAATATTTAAGGGCTAATCCGGACCTTGGGGCTACTCTCCCATAGCATCCAATAGGTATTTCCACTTGGAGAACAGTGTCAACCAGGGCTCTCCCTTGACTAGGTACAATCACATTTTCTATGCTGCACAGGTCAAACCCAGCAGCTTGAGCGGTTGCCCGCTTAGGAGCTTGGGCCTTCTCTGTGACCCTATGGTACTTTAAGACAAATGTCTGCTTCGGGGTAGTTTGGTCTTCTGGACGCTTAACTATCTTTTTAGCTGGGGTCTGAGGACTTCCAAATAAAGGCCCGGGAGCTATTACCATTAATCCTTCTCCCTCCTTCTTTCCTAGTCCTTCCACTAGACCAGGGGTCTCAAACTCAAATTGCTTTGAGGGCCAAATGAGGACTTGTAAAGTAACCCGGGGGCCGCATAAGACGCGGGGCCTCATTTGCATAAGGGGCCTCATTTGCATAAATATTTGCATAATGTTACCATACACTAACTTTTAGTAAACATGCCTCTTTAATGAGTATGGATAAAGAAAGACTAAAAGATTTAGAAACAAGAAGACAATAATTAAACTGGGAACCCCAAAAGCCAAACTTGGAATGTACAACAACACTGTAGAAATAAAACTATAAATTAATTTCCTCTTGTACTAAACAAAGCGCAAACATTAATGATGCACATTTCCCAGAGCTGACATATTCCAGTTAATAAATTCAAAATAAAGAGAGATTTTTCTACTTTTTGTGCATTTTTTTCAGTTGCAATTGTTCCAGCCACTTTCTTCTGGTTTCTTCATGTCTTCTGCTAACTCTCCATCGTCTGCTGTCCATTTGCCCTTTCTTCTCTCCTAGTTTTTTTCCATTCTCTCTCTACATCTGCTTTAACATACTAATCTTTCTCCTTTTTCTCTTTCCTCATTCCTATTTCATCCACTCAAATTTTACCCCTCCATCCTCAATCCCCACTTACTCTCCCAATACCTGGCCAATTGTAGATTTGTCTTCTCTCCCAGACAAAATATTTTTCCCCTCTCCATTTCACTTTCCCAGCTCCATCCCATTCTAATCCTCCCCCAACATCAGCTCCCTTCTAGTTCCAGCCCCACCCAGCATCCGCTCCCTTCTAGTCCCACCCTGTCACAAGTATCTTGAACCCGCCTTAGACCTCCTGTATATACAATCCAAATCTAATTATATTTTGTACATATGTTTTTAGTTCCCCTGTTGCTCCAAGTTTATGCTCCTGTTACAATGTATGTTCCAAGTTTAAACTCCTGTTACAATGTAAGCACAGAACAGACTTCTGACTGTGCACCCTTGTTGTATGTAAACCGCACTGATAACAAATAGCGCGGTATATAAAAGTTATAAAATAAATAAATAAATAAATAAATAAATTAGTCCATTTCCAGTCCTATCCTAGCCTCACTATCAGCCCATTTCCAATCCTAGCCCCCCATCAGCCCATTTCCAATCCTAGCTCCCTCCCCTCACAGCCCATTTCCATTCCAAGCCCCCCTCCCCATCAGCCATTTGCAGTTCAAGCCCCCCTTCCACTCAGCCCATTTCCAGTCCTAGCAACCCCCCCCAGCCCATTACCAGTCCTAGACCCCCCATAGCCCATTACCAGTCCTAACCTCCCCATAGCGCACTTCCAGTTTTACCCCCCATCACCCCATTTTCAGTCTTACCCCCCCCATAGCCCATTACCAGTCATAACCCCCCTGCCAATAGCCCACTTCCAGCCCTAACCCCCATTACCCCATTTCAGTCAGCCCTTCCATAGCTCATTACCAGTCCTAACTCCCCCCATCAGCCCACCTCCAGTCCTTCCTAACCCCCACCTGCCCCTTTCCAGTCCTAGCCCCCAGCATAGCCCATTACCAGTCATAACCCCCTGCCAATAGCCCATCTCCAGTCATAAACCCCCCGCTGCAATTAGCCCTTATCCAGTAATAACCCCCCCTGGCAATAGCCCATCTCCAGTAATAACCCCCCCCTGCCAATAGCCCATTTCCAGTCATACCCCCCCTGCCAATACCCCATTTCCCTTCATTACCCCCCCCCCTGCCAATAGCCCATTTCCATTCATACTCCCCCCCCCCTGCCAATAGCCCATTTCCAGTCCTACACACCCCCCCCCCCCCCAGGTAAATTTAAAAAAAACCTGGCTTCTGCTGCTCAAGCAGCAAAATCAGCTGTCCTGCGGCCCCTTCCCCTGTGCCCGGAGATCCGAGTCTGCTCTATCAGCGGCGTGCTTTTCAAGCCGCGAGGAGAGTATTCCCCTCTCGCGCGGCTTGAAACCGCGCGAGAGGGGAATACTCTCTTCGCGGCTTGAAAAGCACGCCGCTGATAGAGCAGACTCGGATCTCCGGGCACAGGGGAAGGGGCCGCAGGACAGCTGATTTTGCTGCTTGAGCAGCAGAAGTAAGTTTTTTTAAAAATTTGACAATTGATTCTGCCGCTGCCACGGCGGCAACGGCAGAAGCCAGGGTTTTGGGGTTTTTTTGTTTTCCTCCGTCGCGGGCCGCACAAAGTTGTCTCGCGGGCCGCATGCGGCCCGCGGGCCGCGTGTTTGAGACCCCTGCACTAGACCCTGCTTAAATCTTGGCCAGTCTCTTCCTAGAACCAAATCAAAGGGTAGCCTAGGCACCACTGCTAACAGGACTTCCTCTTGTTCCCCCAGGCACTTAACCTTTAGCCTATAGGTGGGATATGATGTTGCAGCACCATGAATGCATCTGATGTGAACTTGGCTTTCAGGGGTTCTAGGCACAAATCCTTCTTGGGCCTCTATCCTCTTCCAAAGCCTTTTTGACATCATACTCTGGTCTGCCCCAGAGTCTAACAAAGCATTTGTGGTAATTCCTTGCACATCAACCATCAAAAGAAATCCTTCTTTGGGCTGTTTTAAATCCACACCCATTAAGCTAGTGTGTGTCTGGCATCCCTTTTCTAAATGTCCCCATTTTCCACACTTGAAACATTTCTTTCTACTCCACTGTGTCATCTGGTTTGGCACAGTACATTTATTTTCAGAAACATTTTTAATTATTTTCTTTTCTGATACAGCACAGCTTGCCTCAGCACCCATCTTCAGAGGGCCACCCATTCTATGGCAAGCCTGCGTGGCTTCCAAGAATCTCTCTGCTAGCATGGTTGCCTCTCCAAGATTTTGGCAATTTTGCTGTATAAGGAAAGTGTGCAAATCTTTAGGCACAGCAGACATAAATTGTTCAAGCATAATAATGTCTAATAACATTTCCACCGTCTTTTGCTCAGGCTCCAACCATTTTACAGCTAATCCTCTGATTCTCTGACTCAGAGCCCTGGGTGTTTCACCCACTCTTAATGTAGTAGCTCTAAACATTCGCCTATACTCTGAAATAGACAACCCTACGCAATCTCTAATAGCAGCCTTTACATCCTTATAATTCAAAGCCTGGGCTGCTGGCATTGCTCTATAAGCTGCAAGCGCGTCTCCAGTTAATGAGGCGGCCAGCCTTACTGCCCACTGGGTCTCTGGCCATGCTAATGCTTGTGCCACTCTTTCAAAAGACTCTAGAAAATCATCAACATTATCATCTGGAGTTAGCTTCCCAAAACTAAATGCCCCAATTCCCTGATTGAGTCCCACACTGTCCACATGTGGTGTACCAGTATTTACTGCTGGTCTTGCATCTGGTCCACTTTGGTTCTGCAGCTTAACTAGGGCTTGCACCAGATCAAGCACTGGCTTCTGCTGGTCCATTAAGGCTTTCATAGCAGTGTCCTGAGCCTGCTGTGCTAGCTCCTGTTGCCTGCTAAACTGGGCTGCCATCCAATCAGCTAGTTCCCTTGGATCCATCTTGATCCCTGCAAGAGAAAACAAAAAAAACCCCACAGTGCACCACCTTCCAAACAGGTGTTTTTTCCTACTTTTTTTTTTTTCAATTACCCCTGTGCCTTACTCCCATCCACCACTATACATGCCCAGGTGCATGTTACCTTATGCCAATGATGAATCCAGCTCTGCACAGGGTCTTTTCTTCCTGGAACAGCTACCTGGAACAGCCACCTCTCCTCCAAAGTGCAGTTGAGGGAAAATCTTTTCTTTCAGCTTTTAAGCTTGAACTGTCTTTTCCTTCAGACTTGAGTTGTAATCCTCAGCAAGTAAATCCCTTTGCGCAAAAGCAATCCGAAAAACTACGCCATTTGTCAGATGGCTGCCTGGTTGAGAATGTTCACAGTCTTGGCAAGTGCATATATCAATATGATTTGCAAGGGATTGTGGGAAATGCAGTCCATTCACACCAGACACAGCTGCTCACAATAATTAGTTGTGCTTGAGTGTAAAGCCAATAAGATATTTATTTATGGGGTTATTTCTCCCAACACAGATATGCTTGGTAGCACATAAAACAGGATACTTGCTTTCAGTGTTAAACTTAGAAAAACAAAATCAGGAAAACAACAGTTGAACTTGTCAGGCAATCAAAGCAAAAGAATAAAGACCTGGTTGGTAACAAACTGGTCTTTTCTGTAGGCTTTAGCTAATATTTTCTTAGCAGTGTTTCAAACAACAAGCAAAACCCACAAAGAAGGGAAAAACGGTTCTTTTCAGGTTAACTTCTTATATCTTCACACATAGACTCAGAAGTGATTCCCTCAGAGCTCACAAGCAATTAGGTAAGGCTCAATTGCTAGCAGTTATCCAGCTGAAACCCCTTAGCTGGCTTGCTTTCTACTGTGTGGCCCAAAATCCTACTCAGGAGCTTTTCTGAGTAGATTAAAGAACAAGTTTGTATTTCTTAGTGATGGTTGCTGTACTTTGTAACAGTAAATTACCAAAGGAGTTTAGACAGAGAGCAATCCATGTATTCACAGCCTGTATCTAAGACTTCTCCCCCTTCCTCAACAATCATCGGTTCAATATCATGGATTGGCACAGAGGAATTTCTCAATGGAGCACTTTCAGGAGAATACTTGTTTCCCTGCTGTCTTTCAAGGTTATAGCTAGGGCATAGATCAGTGTTCATACCTGAGCTTCCATTGCTGTTAGAGTTCCTCTCTAAATAGCCTGGCCAGTATGTAGTCCAGTTTTTATGTCCAGCCTTCCAATCCAGATCCCTGGACACTGGATTTTTCTTCACATACCTTCTGGCACGGGTCTTAGGGTCCCTTCCACGTGCAGCCGTCTCCCTCACAGGTACCGTCTGGAGATTCCTAGCTCTACAGCACCATTTCTCTGGCTTTCCCCAGTCCAATGGTGTATGCTGGCCTTTTGAATGTCTCCCAGTATACGTACTGCTCTGGACTCCTTTTGACCTCCCAAATGCTTTTCTCTTCTTTCTTCCAAAGGGTTTCTTGCCCTTTCTGTCCGTCCGCTCTGGCTTCTGCTTCTGATGATCCTCCAGATGATGAAGATGTCCAAGATGAGGATATCCAAGCTGATCCTGAGGATGAGGATCTCCCAGATGAAACTGAGGATGATTCTCTGTAGAATAAACTCTACCTTTATTCTGCTTAGATGAGTGCTCCACCCTAGCACAGCGCAGCTGTGCTGAATCAGGCCCTGCCCTTTGAGATGAGTGCTTGGGGATTACCTCATAGCCCTCCTGATTGAACACACATTTCCCCACTTCAGCTCCTCTAATGGCTGTTGGAAACCTGGTGCATTCTGGGACTGGTAGTCTTTTATGGAAAAATTCTGTTTTCTTATTTTTACCAAAACTGACATGTTGCTTGTTCAGAGTCACTTCACCTTTTCTATAGCTCCTTCCTGAGCTATGATAAGCTTCCTTATCACAGTAATCCCCTACTAGGGCGTGCTCCTACACCTGGTGCTTTTGTTTTTGCTGGTTGCTCATAGCAACCCTGATCCATGTGCTCTGAGCTGTCACTTTTAGATCTGCTCAGCTCTGTTTTTCCTATTTCCATAGGCATACTCTGATCTACCCCATGACAATAGGCATGTTTTCTTTTGTAAGATGAGGAGTATAAGTACAATTTTTGGCCTGCCCAAACCACACCCATGTCATGGCCCCTTGAAATCTGAGTCCCAAAGATCTGCATGGGTAGGGGCTTTCTGAAAACATCATTTATATGGGTATGCGATGTGCACTTGTAAATGCCAATCCCAACATCTTCCTCCTACCAGCAGCAGCATGGATGGAAGACTCCTATGTAGCTTTGTGTGAACATTAGTCCCGATTAAAAGCACCCATCAGGATGGCAATTCTTATGTGATTGGCAAAGACTGACAATTATGGTCAGTGGCAGGTTTGTTTGAATGTCTGGAGAAGGGAATTACCATGTAAATCGGAAGACTAATACCTATGAGTTCAGTGTGTTCTCTCACTGTTTCCCTGCGTGACTTTGAAGAACACCAAAGCAAAGATGATTTTCCTACTGTATCCAACTGATCTTGGCTAGCACGAGTTAGTTTCTTCATCTCTTTAAACCATCTGGATCAGGCATCAAAAGCGATTGTCAAGAATTTCTGTCCAAGAAGTGACAAGATGTGTATTTCCAAAGAGTTGACTTTTTTTTTCTTAATATATGTGCTGGAGGTCAATTATAATATTTTGCTGAATGCAAATCATAATTTTAGAGGAAGAAGGCTTGAATTTTATGTGTATCAAGCAAAGTTCAATATTTTGAAACCAAAGCTCTTCTTTTAAGAACATAAGAAATGCCATACTGGGTCAGAGCAAGGTCCAACAAGCCCAGTATCCTGTTTCCAACAGTGGCCAATCCAGATCACAACTACCTGTCAGGTTCCCAAAAAAGTACACAGATTGCACGTTGCTTATCCTGAGGTAAGCAGTGGATTTCCCAGGTCCTCTTTAGTAATGGTTTATGGAACTTTCTTCCAAAATCTGGTCCAAACCTTTTTTAAACCCAGCTACACTAACAGCTATTACCACATCCTCTGGTAACAAATTCCGGAGTTTGATTACACATTGAGTAAAAAAATATTTTCTCTTATTAGTCTTAAATGGGTTACATTGTAGTTTCATTGCGTGTTCTGTAGTCTTTCTACTTGTTAATAGATTAAACAACTGATCTACATTTACTTGTTCCACTCCATTCATTAATTAATTTACTGCAGAATAAAGATGTTACCCTGTTTCTATGATGGCTGGCCCAGTATTTAGAGCAGGAGCCCCAAACCATGGCTAGGGCCAGCCAGTGGAGCTTGTTTATCTGGTTCACCATGCTCTTCCACCACAGCGATGCCTGACCTGTAGAGAGTTTTATTTATTTTTCAATTGCGATAATGGCCGAAAATCTAGTGAGGTTTCTCAGTCCCTGCCAGCAGAAAAAACACAGCTGTGGAGAGGCCAGGCCCTGCCAGTCAAGGAGAGGCAACTGCAGCAGCTGGGGAGAGAGAGAATGTGTGTCCCGGGAGCATTCCCATGATGGCAAGCCATCCCCAGCCTACACTGCTGTCAACTTGGAGAATGAAGAGAGGCTCCCTGCTTTTCCCCTTCACTACAGGGACCTGAAACCATCTACTGCTTAGCCTCGTGTGGCTAGAGGTTAAAGGAAATGAAGCAACGCTTACTAACCAGGAGGCTGGGGGAGGGACTGCATCTGCCAGTTCCACTGCCTTCCATTCTTTGTCATATATGCAATCTATAAATTCAATCAATTACTTTTACTATATTAATTTTAGCTAATTGGATGAGACAGCCCTAGGTTAATGAGAGTGAGGGACAGGAATAAGAGGGATGTATTCAGAGGCGAAATCGGTGACGGAAAAAAAGGGTAGTAGAGGAGATGGTGAAATCAAGCAAGGAGAGAAAGTGAGAATGGAGAGGAAATGAGGGGACTGAAGAGAGGGAAAAGTGAGAGGAAAGGGTGGTAAAATTAGTTAATAAAGGTGAGGGGGCAAAGGCATGTGCCATATCCTCATAAATACATACTCACTCGCCTTGACTCCCATGCTTATATCCTAGAAGGCAGATGCAGGGAAAGCAAAAGGCAGAGGGCAGGGTTGCCAACTTCCAATAAATCTGCAAATATTATTACTGGTACACCCCTGGGAAGCCAGCCCTATGCCTGCACTCTTTCTCAGCATTTCAAATCATCAGAATCCAGGATCATTGGCTGCCCACGTCACGCCCTCACTCTGCCTCCGGAATGCCCCCTCCCTCTCCTGTCTGGGCCTCCCCGTACAAACCCGCTGTTCGTACAGGGAGGTTAGGGATGGGGACGGCAGAAGGACAAATGGGACGTCCATCCCCGTTATTTTTGGGACAGAATGACCCCAATAGCATCACCAATTTCCCCGTCAATCAAAGCCTGGTGACACTATGGGGCTTGTTTACAAAGCCGCGGTAGCGGTTCGCGATCGTTATCGGAGCCGCAGCCCCATTGATTTCAGCTTTGTAAACAAGCCCCTGTGTTTATAAGATGGGAACTTGTAACTAAACGCTGCTGCCATCTTTCTGAAGTGATGAACAAAAGCCTATAAATGCCGGAGCTTAGTAACGATCTCCCCCCTCCCCCCGAGAAAGCAATTTTAAAATTGCTACCTAAAATAGTTTCCCTTTATCTTCCCCCTCTATAGCTAATATAATCTTTACTGGAGCATGATCAAACCATGTAATTGATTCCATTTCTGCCCCCATTACTCATCCCCCGATCTCTTTTGAAACCCAAATAGCATCTATTCTAGAATATATTCCATGGGGAGGGGTATGGGATAGTTATAAGGCTGTAGTGAGAGGAATTTTACTTAAATGGGGGGCAAGGAAAAAGAGGGAAAGGGAAGAGAACGAGAAAGAATTAAGGGGTATGTTTACTAAACCTTCTTAATGTGCGCCTGGCGTTAGTGTGCAGGCTGCCATATAAGGAGTGGGCATTCCGGACAAAAAGTAGCAAAATGGGATTAGCACGCGATAACGTGCTCTGCTGCGCACATTATCGGGCAAAGCGCTGCTAAGCGCGTTACCGCGTGGTAATCTTAAGTAGGCGCACAGACATCCAAACATAGAAACAGAAGTGTAGCACAATGGTTAATACACTGACTGATGATACAGGGGTCATGAGTTTGATCCCCCAGTGTCCCTAATGCATAAGGCTGGCTGAGGCATCAGTTTTGACATGTAAGTATTGTTTCCTGAGGCATTTTATTTGTATTTTAATTATTGCTGCCAGCAAACATACCCTCACGTGCCATAACCTAAGGTGCCGCATAAGGTACCCTATAAGGCACTCCATAGGGCACATTATAAAGTGCACTGTCCGCCACAGCACCCTATAATGTCCCCTATAGGGCACCCTATAAGGCGCTCCATAGGACACCTTATAAGGCACCTTATACGGACTGTAACTATAAGGTGCCTCAGAAGGCGCTTTATAGGGCGCCCTATAAGGCGCCTTCTGAGGCACCTTATGGTTACAGTACTCTGAGGGTGTGTTTGCTGGCAGCACTAATGTACATTAAAAATAGACAATGCTTTGGACAACCCTATCAAATAACCCCACTGTGGGTTTGAACCCATGACCTCTGGCTCCACAGGCAGTGAAGTAACCAGTGGGCTACAGCTCCATAGCTGCTAGCAAACCTCTGGCTGGCTGCAGAAGGACTGCCCATCACCACACAAACAGTCTGCTGTGGTCACCAGGATAGGGTTAACCCACCCATACCCATGATGCACTGCACATGCAAATCAGCAGTCCACAGATGATCACAAGATGGGGTATGCACTCCCACAGCACCTCGGCCTGGTAGGGGGAACTGACCATGTGTGTTACTGGCACAGAGTAGCTACACACCGTCACATTGTGCAGGTACGGTACTCACCCTGAGGGTGAGGTGGGACGCCCAGCACCAGGTCCACAGCACTCTCCATGGCATAAATAGGCCATGCTGCAGATCCCCAGCAGTGCTAGTGTATGAGATAGGTAGTTTCTGCAGACACACCTTGGATACATCTGTATTTCTCAGTCAGGTTTAGCCCTTATGGACCCATAGGAGGATTATGTACCACCACCCCACCCTCTGGGGCTGAGGGTTGTAAACAGGGTCTCCCACCAACAGATCCACATTCTACCTTCCTGCAATGGTGGTAGTAGAGGGGACCATCAACCCCAGTCCTGCTGGAGAACAGACACCCTACAGGGCAGTCAGTTCAGCTCTGTACACATCCATAAAGCAATAGCAGACAGACATTAGGCCTGGATATGCTAAGCTGCACCCCACCACTATCTGATATTCTCCTGCAGCAAGCCTTCAGCCGCTGTACCCTGCAAGGTGTTCCAGCAAGACACATACCAGCTGCAGACAGTCTGCTAGCTAGTCCATAGTGCATGTTCCTGGTGGAGATGCATGTACACCAAGTAGATAAGTCAGTGACTGGGCCCCAAAAGGAAACCCATAAATATCACATGAGAGAAATACTATATAGCACTATGGGGGAACCTAGCCATGCCATGGTCACTGCTCAGTCAGGGTGAGAGTGATCTCCCAGCAGGACATGCTGCAGCCACCCTGTCTGTGCAGGAGGTGGCCGGGCACTACAATGTCCCAGCCATTGCCCTATGCCCTGTGCAGATGCATCCTGGCCAGGCCACCCTGTCCGGGCTATACACATGGTACCTTGCTCCTCATTATGCACATTGGCAGGCCAATACTGGCAACAGTGCTGGCAGTGTGGGCTGTGGAGGGTGTTTGCAGCCACCACACACTGGATAGACAGACACACACTCCCACACCTATACTATAGAGGTGTTTGGCAGCCCTGGCCACCACACCAGTCCTGGGCACAGTGCAGGCATGGATATGGTACGCAATACTGTTGGGGTCACTCCCCAGGGTGGTAAACACTGTCAGACACCAGACCTGAAGCACACTCCACAGACATCAGAAAGGTTGCTATGGTGCAGCTCAATCAGCAAATTGTGCTTAACTTAGGAATTGCTATCTGCAAGTAATCATAGCAACCTTTTGATAGCTGTGTACCCTATTTCCAAGTTTAGGGTGGCATTGCTAAGGTATGCAAGTGCTAGTATTGGGAGATGCACGCAGGGCCCAATGTCCTGCCTCTCCAGGAGGCATTGGCTAATGGAGCCTGTGAGTGCGGGTGTGTCTGCCACTGTTGGCTGCTACTTTACGGCAGAGGTTCCCAACTCCAGTTCTGGTGGGCCAAACACTGTTCGGGTTTTCATGCTGTCCCTCATGAATATGCATGAGATACATCTGCATACCATGGGGGTGGCGCATAGAAATGCAGCACAGGCATCTTTATTAGAGGCAGCATGGAACCTGGATGGTGTTTGGCCCTCCAGGACTGCATTTGGGAGACTCTGCTCTAGGTAATGCACATGTTTATGGTGTCTGTGCTCTGTAGGGTAAAATATAGGTGTTTTGGGCATGTTTACGTCATCTGCAATACAGGTTCTGTCTGTATTAGCATGTTTTAGTAGTGGGTAAAATATGGGGGCTGGGTTGGCAGGAACCACAGCTGGACTTGAACCTGTGACCTTCTGCTTCTGAACACACTGGCTGTGTGCACTGCACCACCGTGTTGCCACAGAGACAGTACATTCCCTGGGGATACCATGGTTGTTTATCAGACAGGGCCTGTCTGTTGCAGTGCATGACACCCACCTACACAGGGCTAGGCCACGGTCTGCTCTGGGAAGCTGCCACTGCCCCCTCCACCACCAGTGCCCCTCTGCCACCCTGCTGACATGCCCTTCTGCTGGTGGTGCTGGTGGAGCGCAGTCTCAGGCCATCCATTTTGTGGGTAGGCGGCTGCCTATGGTGCGGGTTCTGGGGTAGGGGTGCCTGCATAGGTGTCCACTCTTCCCTCCAGCACCGCCTGCCACTGTTCTGTGCCCTTGGGGGTCCCTACTGGGTACTATCCCCTGTGACACTGTGGGAAGCACACTCATGCCCATGCTGGGCCCTCATCAGTTGCTGTCTGGCTGCTCTACTGTTTCAGCATTCCTATGGGCCATCTAGGCATCACCCTTGTCTGCACTGTGGCCCAGCTGCAGTACAGCATGTGCCGTCTGCAGCCCTTTGTGTCCCCTTTCCCAGCATCTGTCCATTTGCCCATTCCGACATGCCCGCCCTGCTGTTGTGGAACATGTGCATGCCATAGGAAACCTGTCCAATGGAGAGGGAAACCCTGATGTGGGATCATTCACCTTGTATGGGGACGGATCGTAGACCCTTCCAAAATTCATATTTTTTTTGGAGCTTTCTTAGGAGTGCTTTTTGATATTTCCCATTAATATCACTATTGCCCAGCTTGGTTATGTTTTTTTTATATTTTGTTGGGGTCATTTTCAATGTTTATTTGCACTTTTGTTCTGTGCACATGTATCACACTTATCACTTTTTTGTAGGTTTCCCTGGTTTTGCTATACATTGCTGAGAGAAATGGTTTCTCTTCCCTTTAAATCATCTCTAACGCCAGGGTTTCACTGACGTTAGTTTTGAGCCTCGGATTTCACATCGTTAGTGTGCAGGGAGCCTCTCCCCTCCCACTCTCCACCCATTGACCCCTTCTTTCCACCCCTGGGGAGCCTTCCTCCGCACTCCGGGAGCCTTTCCCCGCCTTCAGCGCTCGTTAATGCGCACTAAGGTACCTGAGCGCCTGCTAAAGCGCCATTATCGCGCGCTAAGGTACCTTAGCGCGCGCTAACCTCACAGAGCGCACATTAAGACGGTTTAGTAAACATGCCCCTAAGAGTCAAATTGCTGAAACTAGAAGATTTGGATGCACAGAATTCAGGAGCTTTTAGAGGGCAAGTATTAGCAGTCAAAACACAGTTAAATGTAATGTTAGCCGCCATGATAAAATATCAAATGCAACTTCTGAGACAGGAATTTTTTGAGGGAGGAAATAAAGCGGGGAGATATATGTCTCAGAAACTGAAACAGAGGAAATTGTGTTCCCATATAATGAAAATTCAAAGTCAGGGAGGAGGGGTTGTTTATGAGATTAGGGAAGCCTTTAGGAGATAGGCCCAAAATTTACTCCATTATGGAAAAACCCGCTTCGGGTTTCAAAAAGTGCACCAAGTGTGGCGGTACCATCTCCATCACCGACACCCATGAGTGGTGTCTCAAATGTTTAGGTCCTGACCATTCCATCTCCGAGTGTATGGCTTGTGCCATGATGTCCAAGAGGGGTCGACAAAACCGGGCTGCTAAGCTCAGCACCCTTTTTCCCTCCGATGCAGCTTCTGTGGCATCGGCGTTTTCCAGGGCTTTGTCTTCCTCTCATGGATCTCAGGTAACTAAACATAAGTCTAGCCGGTCCTCAAAGGGTAGATCTCCTTCCAAGCATCGAGATGCCTCTGGCGTTGCCCTTGAGGGTTCTGTACCGGCAAAATTGCCCCAGCGGGAGGCTTCGGCTTCCAAAGCATTATCGGGGCTCCAGGATGTTCTCGAGGCCTCAACCTCAGCAGAACTACTGGTGCCATGCTCTGGGGTACCGGCTGTTCTCTCCCGTACCGATATCCAGGCATCGGCAGCATCGATAGACCAAAGGCTTTCCTAACAAGGGCTCTACAGATAACCAACAGTAAGGATTTGAGGGTTTATTTTATTATATTAAATTGCTAGCTCTCTGACTGGGAGCTCTTAAAAGGGTTTTTCGTATATTTTTAAAGCAAGGTTACTTTCTTTTTGGTGCTTTAGTGGAACTTTCCTTGAGCACAGTAGGTTGCTGAACTCTAGTAACCTCCTCAGTTTTAGAAACTGCTAACACCTAATCAGGTGTTAGTTCCCTCCCTACCCACCCCGACTCCCACTCACCCCTAGTGAGCAGTCTTGCTTTATAGGGCACCTCCCCATTTAACAAATCACAGAGAATTGGACCAGCACATTTTGAATATAATTAAAGAGATTTAACTGCTTTTTCTCTGTAAGGACAGCTGGGAAACCAGCTGGTACTTGGTAGATCTCTCTCTTTTGCTTTAACAGATACCTAAGCTCCACGAACAGAACAATGGCTGGGAAAAATCATATCGCTATAGCTGTTGCCCCCGTTACAGCTTCTGCCTCGGTCCAGACAGAGGTCCTAATGCCAGTTGAAGGACCGGTTCCATGTGCAGGGTGCCTGCATGCTGAAGCTCTGAGGAAACAGGTGGAGGAACTCAGAGAGGCGGTGGCGAGACTGAGGAGCATTCAAGACAGTGAGAAGTACATTGATGAGATGCTTCTTGCAGCAACCAAGCTCTCCAGCACAGGAGAAGTTGGGTGCCAACAGAATGTCGATGGTTGGACACAAGTCACCATGGCCTGCAAAATCACCAGTCCAACTTCTCCAGCCCTTGAATTGAAGAACCATTATGTAGCCCTGGAAGTGGAGGAGGTGAAAGCATCCCTGGAAAGGGAAGAACCAGAGCTCAAGTAAGTTGCAGAATCAGTGACCTGAAGGAAACGAAGGGTAGTGGTGGTTGGAGACTCTCTTCTGAGGGGTACTGAGGCATCCATCTGCCGACCAGACTTGATGTCCAGAGAGGTATGCTGTCTGCCTGGTGCCAAAATCCAAGATGTTACAGAGTTTGCCGAGACTCATCAAGCCCACTGACTATTACCCAATGTTGCTAATCCATGTTGGAACAAATGATACTGCCAGGTATACCTCAGAACGTATCATGGCTCTGGGACAGAGGGTGAAGCAGTTAGGTGCACAGTTGGTATTCTCTTCAATCCTCCCTGTTGAGGGTAAAGGCCAAGGCAGAGAGGCTCGCATCCTGGAGATTAATGCATGGCTGCGTGGATGGTGTCATCGAGAGCGTTTTGGTTTCCTAGACCATGGGATGCTGTTCCAAGGGTTGCAGAGCAGAGATGGCATCCATCTGTCCAAGAAAGGTCAACGCATCTTCGGTAGTAGACTGGCTAATCTACTGAAGAGGGTGTTAAACTAGATTCGTTGGGGATGGGTGAAGAAAGCCCCCAGGTAAGTGAAAGCCCCCAGGTAGGTGACACATTAAATACCTTTATGGAAATGGGTAACAGGGGTAACATATGGAAAGCAATGTGTATAAATGCTCGTAGCATGGGAAATAAGATCCCTGATGTTGAAGCTTTGGTGGGAGTGGCTGACTTGGATTTAGTGGCAATTACAGAAACATGGTTCACAGAAAACCATGATTGGGATGTAACTATACCTGGCTATACTTTATTCAGAAAGGACAGGGTAGGAAGAAGGGGAGGAGGAGTGGCACTATATGTAAAAAATACTATTAAAGCTTTGGAATTACAGAGCTTAAAAGGGAGAGAGGAGGCATTGTGGTTTAAACTAGAAAGAGGGAAAGAGAAATCTATTTGCATTGGTGTGATATACAGACCTCCCTCACAAGAGGAAGAGGTGGACAGAGAGTTAATTGAAGACATACGCAGTCCTTGTCCTGGTTTCCAAAAGACTCAGCTTCCTCACCACTCTATTGTGGTGGAATCAGCTATGAGAAGGATCAGGAGTGCAAAGAGACATGCCTCTAATCCACCAGGACATGAGTGTAGAACTCTGGATGCCTTTGGAGTCGTACTTTCCAGGCTTCCATGCTTTCTGCCAGGATCAGTTCCTATATTTTATATATGGGAATGTTCCTTAAGGAAATCACAGGTGATTTAGAGGTTTTGAGCTCTCTTCTTCCTGAGGATAGAAGGCAGGATTTTCTCACACTGGTCAAACATGCCCAGGATGTGTCTAAGTTTGTCAACCGTGCAGCTTTTGACTGTTTTGAATGCATGAGCAGAACCTCTGCCATTGCCATAGGTGCACGTAGAATTGCCTGGCTCTAGGCATCTGATTTGGAGCTCTGGGTGCAGGACAAACTGGGCAATATCCCTTGTACAGGTGAGAATCTATTTGGCAAAAATTGCCAAGAGAAAGCCAATGAATTGGATGCTGACAACTCCACTTTGGACAGATTATCCAAAGCTATAGCTGATCCTGCAAGAAAGAAATCTTTCAAGAAACCATTCTTTGCCAAAAAGAAGAGGTTTTATTTATTTATTTATTTACAGGCTCTTATATGCCGCGCTTTTCAGTATCAGTGCGGTTTACAAATAACAAAAACTTTTGCATCAGAACAAATGAACATATGCTTACATTGAAACAGGATAGGTAACTTGGAACTGAAAAACTAGGGAAACTATATACATATCAATAACAGTGGTTATTTTAGAACTATTTACAATTTATATTACAGAATTTATTTATTTATTTAACAATTCTTATATACCGCACTATTTGTTATCAGTGCGGTTTACATTTAACAAAGATTTTTCAGATCAGAGAAAACTGATTGAATTTACATTATAACAAGGCATAAAACTTGGAGAACATGGGAAACTATTTACATATTGACATGTATCAGGATGGTATCAACAGTGCAATTAGTCATTTGTCTATGAGCGTTGTAAATGAACCTGAAGGGCGGGGCTGTTGTGTACTTCAGATAAGTCAGGTTGTAGGAGTGACAGGGCTTGGGTGAGTGAGTTGAGGTGTGGGGGAAGGTTGTGAAGTTAGGGTGGGTGAAGTGAAGGAGAAACAGGTGATGTTTAAGGGCTTTTCTGAACTGCGAGAGGTCTCTGATTGATCGTATATGTGGTGGGAGGTTGTTCCAGCACTTTGGGGCATAAAATGTAAAGGACCTATTCCTAGTTGTTTGAGTGCATTTTATATATTCAAGTGGTATAGTTAGCGTGTTCGCAGCTCCTGATCTTCTCAGCCTATTGTTGGGGGTGACGGTGAGGAATGCAGTGAGGGATAAGGGAGATAATCGGTTAATTGCTTTAAAGGTTAGTAGCAGGGCCGGCCCGTCCATTGAGCGAGAATGTTTTTTGCACAGGGCCCCGCGTTTCAGGGGGCCCCGCGCAAAAAACATTCTGATCTAAAAGTAAAATTAATTAAAAAAAAAAAAAAGCTGTCTGCTGCCGGGGCCGCCGCGGCAGAATCGAGTGTGCCGCGGGGCCCCCCCTGCCCAGCAGAGCCTGCCCTCCCCTGTATCACCTCTCTTTACAGCTGCAGTCAGTCACACGCGCCGGCTTTCAGACGCGAGGGGAGAGTTTCTCCCTCGCTGCTCTGTGAAGCCCCCGCGGGCTTAACAGAGCCGCGAAAGGAAAACTAGTTCCTTCGTGCTCTGAAAGCCGGCGCGTGTGACTGACTGCAGCTGTAAAGAGAGGTGATACAGGGGAGGGCAGGCTCTGCTGGGCAGGGGGGGCCCCACGGCACACTCGATTCTGCCGCGGCGGCAGCGGCAGCAGACAGCTTTCTTTTTAAAAAATTTTCCCTAGGCTGGGCTGGGCTGGGGGGGGGGTTAGGAGTGGTGATGGACCTGTCCTCCAGGTGATGTAAACCCCTCTCGCACCGAGGAGGTTTCTCCAGGGCCAAGTGCCCATGAGGGAAGGGTTAGGACAGCAGTTATAGTTGGTGATTCGATCATTAGGCATGTAGATAGCTGGGTGGCTGGTGGACGTGAGGATCGCCTGGTAACATGCCTGCCTGGTGCGAAGGTAGCGGACCTCACGCGCCACCTAGATAAGGTCTTAGATAGTGCTGGGGAGGAGTCTGCTGTCTTGGTACATGTTGGTACCAATGACATAAGAAAATGTGGTAGGGAGGTTCTGGAAGCTAAATTTAGGCTTTTAGGTAGGAAGTTGAAATCCAGAACTTCCAGGGTAGCGTTCTCCGAAATGCTTCCCGTTCCACGCGCAGGACCCAAAAGGCAGGCAGAGCTCCGGAGTCTCAATGCGTGGATGAGACAATGGTGCAGAGATGAGGGGTTCAGATTTGTTAGGAACTGGGGAACATTCTGGGGAAAGGAGGGGCTCTTCCGAAGGGATGGGCTTCACCTTAACCGGGATGGAACCAGGCTGCTGGCATTAACCTTTAAAAAGGAGATAGAGCAGCTTTTAAACTAGATAATAGGGGAAAGCCGACAGTCGCCCAAGAGCGCATGGTTCGGAAGAATGTATCCTTGAAGGATACTACAAAAAGCAGAGAGGTTCCAAAAAAGAGTAAAGTAGCCCAAATGCCCTCGAGTATGGAGCAGACAGAACTTAAAGATCCCAAATTACCCATGTCTACCAATAGCCAAATTAATATGAATAAAATACAGTCTCTAAAATGCTTGTATGCAAATGCTAGAAGTCTACAAAACAAGATGGGAGAGTTAGAATATATAGCACTAAACGAGAGCTTAGATATGATTGGAATATCAGAGACATGGTGGAAGGAGGACAACCAGTGGGACACTGTGATACCTGGGTACAAACTATATCGAAATGATAGAGCTGATCAAATTGGTGGAGGGGTTGCACTCTATGTTAGAGAGGGCATTGAGTCAGAAAGGATTAAAGTTTTGCAAGAAACAAAATTTGCTGTAGAATCTCTATGGATTGAAATTCCATGTAAAAAGGGGAAGGCGATGGCAGTGGAGGTGTACTATCGTCCGCCTGGCCAGAATGAACAAATGGATGATGAAATGCTCAAAGAAATCAAGGAAGCTAGCAAAAGTTACAGTGCAGTAATAATAATGGGTGATTTCAATTACCCCGGCATCGACTGGGTCAGTGTCACAACAGGACATGCTAGGGAGATAAAGTTCCTAGATGAAATAAATGACTGCTTCTTGGAGCAGCTGGTTCATGAACCGACCAGAGGGGAAGCAATATTAGACCTAGTCCTTAGTGGAACACCAGATGTAGTGCAAGATATAAGGGTGTTGGGGCCACTTGGCAATAGTGATCATAGCATGATCGCCTTTGATTTAATTAGTGGAGGAGGGAAAGTAAGGAAATCCACAGTACTACCCTTTAACTTTCGAAAGGGAGACTATGATAAAATGAGGAAAACAGTTAAGAAAAAACTAAAAGGAGCAGTTGCAAAGGTTAAAGACGTACATCAAGCTTGGGTGTTGTTGAAAAATACTATCTTGGAAGCCCAGACCAGCTGTATTCCACGCTTTAAGAAAAGTGGAAGGAAGTCCAAAAAACTGCCAGCATGGTTTAAAGGTGAGGTCAGAGAGGCTGTTGTTGCCAAAAAATCATCATTCAAGAAATGGAAAAAAGAGCCAAATGATGAAACCTGGAAACAGCACAAGCACTGGCAAGTCAAATGCAAGGCATTGATAAGGCAGGCAAAGAGAGAATTTGAGAAGAAGCTTGCTGCGGAAGCAAAAACGCGAAATAAAGACCTTTTCAAGTACATTCGTAGCAAAAAACCCGTGAGAGAGTCAGTTGGTCCATTAGATGATAAAGGGGTTAAAGGAGCACTAAGAGGCGACAAGGCGATAGCGGAGAGACTGAATGAATTCTTTGCTTCGGTCTTTACTGAGGAAGATGTAGGGATGTTACCCACGACTGAAGTGGTATTTAAAGGTGTGGAAGAATTGAAGGAAATATCGATACATCGGGAAGATGTCTTACAACTATTAGATAAACTGAAGAGTAGCAAATCACCTGGGCCGGATGGTATACATCCAAGGGTGTTGAAAGAACTGAAATTTGAGATTGCAGACCTGCTATCAGTAATCTGTGAACTATCATTAAAATCATCTCTAATACCTGAAGATTGGAGGATCGCCAATGTAACACCAATTTTTAAAAAGGGTTCGAGGGGTGATCCGGGAAACTACAGACCGGTGAGCCTGACATCAGTACCGGGAAAAATGGTAGAAACCATTATAAAGAATAAAATTACTCAGCATGTAGATAGTCATGACCTAATGGGAGACAGCCAACATGGCTTTAGACAAGGAAGATCTTGTCTTACTAATCTGTTATGTTTTTTTGAAGGAGTGAATAAACAGGTGGACAAAGGTGAGTCGGTTGATATTGTGTATCTGGACTTTCAGAAAGCCTTTGACAAGGTCCCTCATGAGAGACTTTTGGCAAAACTAAAGAGTCATGGGATAGGAGGCAGTGTACTACTGTGGATCAGGAACTGGTTAAAAGATAGAAAGCAGAGGGTAGGGCTAAATGGCCAATTTTCCCAATGGAGAAAGGTGAATAGTGGTGTACCCCAGGGATCTGTGCTGGGTCCGCTGCTTTTTGACATATTCATAAATGACCTGGAAAGTGGAATAACGAGTGAGGTTATCAAATTTGCTGATGACACAAAACTATTTAAAGTTGTTAAAACCCAGGAGGATTGTGGAAAATTGCAAGAGGATCTTGATAAATTGGAAGACTGGGCATCAAAATGGCAGATGAAATTTAATGTGGAGAAGTGCAAGGTTATGCACCTAGGGAAGAACAACCCAAACTATGGTTACACGATGCAAGGTTCCACATTAGGAACCACCACCCAGGAAAAAGATTTAGGCGTCCTTGTGGATACCATGTTAAAACCCTCGGCCCAGTGTGCAGCGGCGGCCAAGAGAGCAAATAGAATGCTAGGTATGATAAGGAAAGGAATGGAAAATAAAACAAAAGATATTATAATGCCTCTATATCGTTCCATGGTGAGACCGCACCTTGAATATTGTGTGCAATTCTGGTCGCCGTATCTTAAAAAGGATATAGCGATTTTAGAAAAGGTTCAGAGAAGAGCCACCAAAATGGTAAAGGGGATGGAAGGCTACTCCTATGAAGAAAGGCTAAAAAGGTTGGGGCTCTTTAACCTGGAAAAGAGACGGCTGAGGGGAGATATGATAGAAGTCTATAAATTAATGAACGGAGTGGAACGGGTAAACGTAGATCGATTGTTTACTATATCAGAATATAGAAAGACTAGGGGACATGCAATAAAGCTACAGGGTAAACTATTTAAGACTAATAAAAGAAAATATTTTTTCACTCAACGTGTAATCAAACTCTGGAATTTGTTACCGGAGGATGTAGTAAAGGCTGTTAGTGTAGCTGGGTTTAAAAAAGGTTTGGACAAGTTCCTGGAGGAAAGGTCCATAAACCATTATTAAGAAGGGACCCAGGATATCAATGCTTGAACCAATACAAGCATTGTGGAACCTGTGTCCCTTGGGGAAACTGCTAGGTACGTATGACCTAGATTGGCCACTGTTGGAAACAGAATACTGGGCTTGATGGACCTTGGTCTGACCCAGTATGGCATATCTTATGTTCTTATGTTCTTATGGGGGGTTAGGAGTGGTGATGGGCTATGGGGAGGCTATGGGGCTGGGGGGGTTAGGAGTGGTGATGGGCTATGGGGGAGCTAAGTCTGTATATGGGCTGATGGGATTAGGACTGGAAGTGGGTTGATGGGGGATTAGGACTGGTAATGGGCTATGGGGGGGCTTAAACTAAAAATTGGGTGATGGGGGATTAGGACTGGAAATGGGCTGGTGGGATTAGGACTGGGAATGGGCTGATGGGGATGTTAGGACTGGTAATGGGGTATGGGGGGCTTAAACTGAAAATTGGGTGATGGGGGATTAAGACTGGAAATGGGCTGGGGGGATTAGGACTGGGAGTGGGCTATGGGGGGTTAGGACTGATAATGGGTTGGGGGGTTGCTAGGACTGGAAATGGGCGGGTGGGATTAGGACTGGGAGTGGGCTATGGGGGCTAGGACTGGTAATGGGTTGGGGGGTTGCTAGGACTGGAAATGGGCTGGGGGATTAAGACTGGAGGTGGGCTGATGGGGTTAGGACTGGTAATGGGCTGTGGGCTGTTGGGGGGGGTTAGGACTGGTGGGCTAAAGGGGGCTAGGAAAGGAAATGGGCTGATGGGGAGGGGTTAGGACTTGAGGTGGGCTGTTGGGTGGGGTTAGGACTGGAAATGGGCTGATGGGGGGGTTAAGACTGGAGGTGGGCTGATGGGGTTAGGACTGGTAATGGGCTGTGGGCTGATGGGGGGTTAGGACTGGTAATGGGCTATGGGGGGGTTATGGGCTATGGGGGGGTTATGGGCTATGGGGGGGCTAGGACAGGAAATGGGCTGATGGGGAGGGGTTAGGACTTGAGGTGGGCTGATGGGGTTAGGACTGGTAATGGGCTGTGGGCTGTTGGGGAGGGGTTAGAACTGGTAATGGGCTATGGGGGGTTAAGACTGGTAATGGGCTGTTGGCTGATGGGGCTGTCTGGTAATGGGCTATCGGGGGTTTAGGACTGATAATGGGCTATGGGGGGCTAGGACAGGAAATGGGCTGATGGGGAGGGATTAGGACTTGAGGTGGGCTGATGGGGTTAGGACTGGTAATGGGCTGTGGGCTGATGGGGGGGTTAGGACTGGCAATGGGCTATGGGGGGCTGACTGGAAATGGGTTGATGGGGGTTAGGGCTGGAAGTGGGCTGATGGGGGGGTTAGGACTGGTAATGGGTTATAGGGGGGCTTAAACTGAAAATGGGGTGATGGGGGGGTTAGGACTGGAAGTGGGTTGATGGGGGGGAAGCTAGGACTGGTATTGGGTTGGGGGGTTGCTAGGACTGGAAATGGGCTGATGGGGGGCTAGGACTGGAAATGGGCTGATGCAGGGACTAGAAGGGAATGGATGCTGGGTGAGGCTGGAACTAGAAGGGAGCTGATGTTGGGGGAGGATTAGAATGGGATGGGGCTGGGAGAGTAAAATGGAGAGGGGAAAAATATTTTGTGTGGGAGGGATAAAAAATCTACAATTGGCCGGGTATTGGGAGAGTAAGTGGGGATTGAGGATGGAGGGGTAAAATTTGAGTGGATGAAATAGGAATGAGGAAGAGCAAAAGGAGAAAGATTAGTATGTTAAAGCAGATGTAGAGAGAGAATGGAAAAAAACTAGAAGAGAGAAGAAAGGACAAATGGACAGCAGACGATGGAGAGTTAGCAGAAGACACGAAGAAACCAGAAGAAAGTGGCTGGAGCAATTGCAGCTGAAAAAAATGCACAAAAGGTAGAAAAAAATCTCTTTATTTTGAATTTATTAATTGGAATATGTCAGCTTTGGTAAATGTGCATCATTAACGTCTGCGCTTTGTTTAGTACAAGAGCAAATTAATGTATAGTTTTATTTCTACAGTGTTGTACATTCCAAGTTTGGCTTTTAATTATTGTCTTCCTGTTTCTAAATTGTGATTCCTTGTTTGGTGATGGTCTATGTTCTGCATGTGTAACTGAGCTGAGATATTCTGTTTATGTAATTCCTATTTGACATTGCCACTTGTTCTCTTTCCCCAGTAGGTCATGTATTGTTGTTCTCTGAAATATATTGGTTTAATATTTGCATGTTTCCTTTTGATAGGTAGGGTATGGTGCTTTGTGAGTCCTGGTAGTGCTGTTAGGATACGGCGGGTTTGCTATGGGTTCTAAATGGGCAGTGTTTGTAGTAGTTCCTAATGTGTCTGATGGTTGGCACTGGATTATAGTAATGTAGAAATCTTTTAGTCTTTCTTTATCCATACACTCATTAAGAGGCATGTTTACTAAAAGTTAGTATATGGTTACATTATGCAAATATTTATGCAAATGAGGCCCCTTATGCAAATGAGGCCAGGCACCGAGTCTCCGCACATGGCCCCGCACCCCCCTTGGGCCGCCCCTGGTTAGTAGTAGTGTCTTGTAGATGAGTCTGCTGTGTAGCGGTAGCCAATGTAATTCCATAAGTATGGGCGTAATGTGATCTTTTCTGGATATACCGCAGAGAATGTGGGCTGCTGCATTCATTGCCATCTGCAGTGGAATGAGGGTGTTCTTAGGGAGACCATGCAGGATGATGTTTGCGTAGTCGAAGTGTGGAGTTACAAGCGTCTGGAATATAGTTCTGAAATCATCTGGGGCTAGTAATGGTCTTAGGTGCCTTAACGTCATGATTTTATTGTAGATGGACTTGGTGGTGTTCTTTATGTGTTCTTTGAAGTTGAACTGATCGTCAAGCGATACACCCAGGTAACGTATTGCAGATTTACATGGGAGCTCTGCATCTTGCACCTTCAAGGTAGTGGGGGGAGAGAAGCTCTTGTTCCTAGTGATAAATAAAACCTCAGTTTTCTTAAAGTTTATCCGTAAATTCTGAGTTAGAAGCCAGTCAGTGATTGCGTTGAAGCATTCTACTAGTGGGGATAGGTTAGGCTGCATAATCTTGATTGGGGTGAAGAGCAAGACATCATCTGCATAGATGAGGCTGGAAATATTGAAAGAGCGGATGATATCACAGATAGGTTGCATATATATGTTGAAAAGTAAAGCGTACAGGGAGGAGCCTTGGGGTACTCCCTGCTGTTGCTGGAATGACTCAGATGTTGAGGATCCTATCTGGACATGTTTCCAGTGGTCGGATAGGTAGGATTTACACCATTCCCAGGCCAAGCCCTGAATTCCCTTTTCCTGGAGATGGGAGAGGAGCAGCTCATGGTTAATGGAGTCGAATGCAGCAGCTATACCAAGGAAAATGAGTATAAACCCATTTTCTAATTTGTCAATACCTCTGGATATGGCGTTGGTAAGGATGGTGAGTAGAGTCTCTACACCGTGGGACTCTCGGAACCCATGCTGGCAGGGATCAAGAGGGGCTGATATATCAATGTGTTGCTGCATCTGCATTTGGACCACCTCGATAAGTTTGGCTTAGAAGGGGTATGCTTGAGATCAGGCGATATGAGTCTGTCCTTGTCGGGTCAAGTCTGTTGTTTTTCAGGAGAGGGCGTATGGACGTTTGTTTAAGAGATGATGGGAATGATCCTGATGAGAAGGAGAGCTTCATGATGTGAGATAGAGTTGGGCTGAGTTCTGCACGCATCGTTCTGATCCAGTAAGCTGGACATGGATCATTAGGGGCTGTAGTGGTGTTGATAGATGCAATAAGGTCTGTGATGTATTTCTCCGCTGGGGGATTGAACTCTGTTAGCGGAGGTCCTACGTAAGGGATGTAGTTAGATGTAGGACTCGGAGCCGCATTTGTTTTGAGGATTTTGGATTGGAGGTATACAGCATAGAGCTGAGGTTGAATTGATTCTGTCTGAGGGGAGGAGGGTGCCTTGGTCAAGGAATTAGCAATGCTAAAAAGGTCACGTGGTTTGTTTATCGAGTGGAGGAGAAACTCAGTATGGTATTCTCTCATTTTAACAGATATTGTCTCGCGGTGATGTTTTAGAAGGTTTAGCCCTCTTATTCCCAGCAGGGATGTTCTGCAGGTCAATCTGGCCAAAAGAGTCAGCAACCACCTAAACAAAGGAAAGCAAAGACTGCTAAGCCTCAACCGTCTCAGCAGTCTCAGCCTCCACAAGGCCTTTGACTTTCATCTAGAGAACTTAGCCTTCCTGGCTCTCAATGGACCATAGCCTTCCACAATTCCAGGAAGGTTGTGTCACTTTGCCCCCAGATGGGGGCAGATAACAGCAGAACATTGGACACTCTCCATCATAAAAGAGGGGTACAAGCTTCACTTTTCGTGCATGCCCCCTCCCACAGTGGTAAGACAGTTCAATTCTCAGACCTCTCTCATCAACCTGTTAGATCAAGAGGTCACTATGCTTCTTGCCCAAGGTGCAATAGAAGAAGTATCCATTCATCAACAGGATACAGGGTTTTACTCCCCCTATTTCCTTATCCCAAAGAAAACAGGGGGACACAGACCTATTTTAGACCTCAGAGAATTGAACAAATTCCTGTTCAAAGAGAAATCCAAGATGATTTCTCTGGGAACTCTGCTGCCATACCTTCAGAGTCAGGATTGGCTTTGTTCTCTAGATCTCAAGGATGCGTACGCTCATGTTCTCATCCATCCATCTCACAGAAAGTTCCTTTGGTTCCTTTTTCAAGGAAAGCACTACCAGTACAGGGTGCTTCCTTTTGGCCTGGCCTCTGCACCAAGGGTGTTCACGAAATGCATGGCTGTGGTAGCAGCATTTCTCCGCACTCTGGGAATATTCGTCTTCCCTTACTTAGACGACTGGCTCATTCGAGCCCCATCAGAGTCAGAGGCCAGGATTTCTCTATCTTGCACAATGCGTATCCTTCAGTATTTGGGTCTGGTCATAAACATCCCAAAGTCTAGTCTAACTCCCACTCAGTCTTTAGAGTTCATAGGAGCTTTGCTGGATACCAGAAAGGTCTATCTCCCTCAGACCCGTTGCCTTCGCATGGTGCAATTAGCTTCTCAAGCACTGCTAAAACCTCATCTCACTGCTCGAGAGATGTTACAACTACTAGGCCACATGGCATCTACCGTGCATGTGGTTCCCTATGCTCACCTCCATATGAGAGCAGCCCAGTGGACTTTATCCACTCAATGGACCCAGGCATCAGGCTGCCTGTCAGATAAAATAGCAAACACAAATCACCTTATTTTGTCCCTCCATTGGTGGCAGTCCACTCAAAACCTGTTGCTGGGGTCCCCATTTCAACAACCTTTACCCCAGGCAACTCTCACAACAGATGCTTCTCCAATGGGTTGGGGAGCTCATCTGCAAGACCTCTCCACCCAAGGCACTTGGATGCCACAGGAGACTCTTCTACATATCAATCTCTTGGAGCTCAGAGCAATCTTCCTTGCTCTTTGAGTGTTCCACACCCTGCTCAGCTACAAGACAGTCCTCATTCATACGGACAATCAAGTAGCCATGTTCTACGTGAACAAGCAGGGGGGAACAGGCTCTCTATCGCTTTGTAACGAAGCTTTGCGACTATGGGCCCTTGCCAGAGAGCATCAGATTCATCTCCTGGCAGTGTATCTTCCAGGTATCCAAAACTCTTAGGCAGACAGACTCAGTCGAGTTCTGCTTCCACACGAATGGTCTCTGCATGCAGACCAGGTGGCCAAGATTTTTCAAATTTGGGGAACCCCGGACATAGACCTCTTTGCAAGTCCGTTGAATGCCAAACTTCCCCGATTCTGTTCCAGAATTCTGGCTCAGGGCTCTCAGGCCAGGGATGCTTTCCTCCTTCACTGGGGTCAAGACTTCCTTTATGCCTTTCCACCCATTCCCCTAATTCCCAAAACCCTGTTCAAGCTTCAGAGAGACAGAGGCCGTATGATTCTCATAGCTCCACATTGGCCATGGCAAGTGTGGTACCCTCTGCTTCTACATCTCTCTCAAGCTCCCTCTCTGGAGTTAGGGTCTGCTCCAGATCTCCTTTCTCAGGAGGATGGAATGTTATGGCATCCCAATCCCCAGTCTCTGCATCTTAGAGCTTGGTTGTTGAAGGCCTAGATCTCCATGATCTTAACCTCCCTCAGCAAGTAAAGGATATCCTTTATGCTTCCAGGAAGCCTTCCACAAGATGCTTATGCTTTCAAGTGGAAGAGGTTTACCCCCCTTAACCCCCTTGCGATACCTCTGGAATCACTACTGGAGTATCTCCTTCATTTATCCAATGCAGGGCTTAAGACTAACTCAGTAAGAGTCCATTTGTGTGCTGTTGCAGCTTCTTTCAAGCCTCTGAATGGACAACCTATTTCCTCCCATCCTCTTATAGCAAGATTTATGAGAGGCCTTCTTCTGACTAAGCCTCCCATTAAGCCACCACCGGTGGCATGGGACTTAAACCTGGTTCTTGGTCAGCTCATGAAGCCACCTTTCGAGCCCTTAGCTACTACCCCATTGAAATTCCTTTCTTGGAAGGTTATCTTTCTCATTGCAATCACATCAGCACGTCGCATCAGTGAGTTGCAGGCACTAGTGGCTGATCCACCTTATACAAGGTTCCATCATGACAAGGTAGTCCTTAGGACTCATCCCCACTTTATGCCAAAGGTGGTCTCGCCTTTTCATCTGCACCAAGCCGTCTACCTACCTGTGTTTTTTCCAAGGCCTCATGCATCAAATGCAGAAAGGAATCTTCATACTTTGGACTGTAAAAGAGCTTTAGCCTTTTACTTACAAAGAACACAGCAACATAGGAAGTCCTCTCAACTCTGTTGCTTTTGATCCTTCTCATTTGGGACTTCCAGTCTCCAAGAGAACACTGTCTAACTGGATTGTTCAGTGTATATCTTTTGCCTATCAGAGTAAGAATCTTCCTCTGGAGGGCCATGTTACAGCTCACAATGTGAGAGCCATGGCAGCTTCAATGGCTCATCTACACTCTGTGTCTATCGACGACATCTGTCGAGCAGCCACTTGGGCCTCGGTTCATACCTTCACAGCCCATTACTGCTTGGACAAGGACTCCGGGATGCCTTGTTTGGTCAGGCTGCTCTCCAACACCTGTTCCATACCTAATCAACTCCTACCCACCATCCCTGGTTGGATGCCAGAGATCCATGGGGGGAAGTGGAGCCCTTTCACAGGGGCACACAACTTCTGGGGTTTCTCCCTGGCATCTAAAGCTAGGGAGTCCCCATATGTGAGGACTACATTCCTGCTTGTTACTGGAGATAGCATAGTTACTCACCGGTAACAGGTGATCTCCGGGAACAGCAGGAATTTAGTCCTCACAACTCACCCACCTCCCCTAGGAGTTCTTTCTCTCTATCTCTCTCTCTCTCTTTGTGTCAGCTTTAAACTCAACTGGAGAGAGGCAGTTGGGAAAGGCGGTAAGGCAGCATGCAGGCGCTGTGGGATGCTCCCAAAACCTTTCTAATTTGACGCTAGGGAGCGTTCCCGCGCATGCTTTGTCGGTACCTATGATACCCATATGTGAGGACTAAATTACTGCTGTTCCCGGAGATCACCTGTTACAGGTGAGTAACTATGCTTTACTGGAAGGATAAATGGTGATTGGGTGAAAGGAGAGAGGATATTAATTCAATAATGGATGAGGTTGGATGAGCGGGGGAGGGTGCGAGAGGGTGGTTAGAAAGGGAATTATATAAAGAGTATTTAGAGTAATATATGAATTAATAAATATAATATATAATTGTTAATAAATACAAGTGTTGTGTGAATGTTTGATACATAAATGTTATGTGTAGTTTGACACATGTTAAGTGATGTTTGTAATGATACTAAATACTTAATAAAATGATCAAATGGAAAAAAAATTGCTACTTAAGAGCAACATTTTTATCCGTAGACCTTATAACTAACCGCTTTGACCCAGTGAAAAGCGGGATATAAATACAGCTAAATAAATAAATCTAACACCTAATTTGAGAAATCATGCACAGATGAAATTTCCGTGGAAAAGAATGTGCTTAGATTTGAAAATCCATGCTGTGTTCATTGTTTTCCATCTAAGACTTAAACACACCTCTGGGAATGCCTCCTCACAGTCTGGCTAAAAATACACATACTACCAGCCAAATTACGGGATGGTAGTTTTCAGACAGAGTTTATCTATGGAGAGGAACATTCTGGAGTGCTTGTTTCTAGTTTGAGGTAGGGGAGGATGGACTTACTCATCAGTCACTAGGCAGGAGAAGACACTTCTTAGTTTTGGAGGAAATATAAAGGGCCCTGCAACCAGGAGTGCAGAGTCTTTTCCCATCCACATGAAGCTGCAGAAGTAAGAGAGACTGTCAAAGCCCAAAGCAGGTGATCTAATAGACATTTTAGATGGCCTACTAGGTTACCTGCCAGAGACTGCTGTTATTCCACAAACTGGCTGGGTTAACCCAGCTGCAAGCTTAAAGTCAGGGGAGAAAGAGAAGCCAAAGATCTATGGGAACTGAATGAGAAGTGTGTAGAGTACAGTACCAGAGGAGCCTGATACAGAAGGGAAACATGACTGAGGTTCCTGCTGCCTGGAAGGAAGGAGAGGGAGTGGGACTGCTATCTAGAGTATATCCCTGTTTACATCTGAGAAGATGGAAGATGGAAGGGACCTGTATCCTAGATGGAACCCTCTTCCCCAGTCAAGGGGTATATTTTGATAAATTTCTCCTTTGATGTTTGTCCTCGTGGGGAGGAAAGCAAATAGCCCTCGTTGTTAGATATCTCTATCTAGGATAGTCCTTCTCAACTCTCTCCTAAAGGCACATCTAGCCTGTCAGGTTTTCAGGATTACCACAGTGAATATGCATGCGACCCACTGCATACAAATCTTAGCTCATGCATTCTCATTGTGGTAGACTGGCAAGACATGCCTTCAAGAGAGGGTTGAGAAACTGTATGTTCTAGGAGCTATTACCTCTCTGTAACTTAGAGGACCTAGCAGAGTTTTGGTGGTATTTTACTGTCCAGTGTATTATATATTGGTAGTGCCTGATTCACGTGCCAGGCTTTCTGAAGGTGTAACGTGGCATTCTGTTAAAGGAAGAGGGCTAGCTCTGACGAGAAATGTGAGGTTCCCATCTCGGGACCATGAAGGAAGACACTAAGGGGGAGAACCAGAGGAATGCTTCAGGTCCAAGTACTTAGAGCTCCATACCCAGTTCGTATTCAAACTACTTTTTATGCTGAACTGCACTTACTTTATCTGTTTTCCTTAAACATATTCACTGGTGTGCACTTGTCAACTTTTGCATTTTGATATTTTATTTCACCCCAGATTAGGCTTTGAGCTTTGCCTCCCCCTATCTACCAGGAATGTTTTTACTCTTTGGTGCACTGGTGTGTGTCTCCTATTTTCTCCTTACTTAACCAGTCACCCACCATATTCTTTCTTTTTTGCATGACTAGTGAGAGGCTGGTTACTCAGTTTGTTCATTGTGCATGCTTGCCATAAGTATGTTTTGGGTTAAAGTTTTGAATCCATGAGAAAATACTCGAGTTGATTGCTAGTCTGGCAGCTTTCAGATGTTTTAGTCAGGTATCTGGGCAGAGAATGCGCATTGTGCATTGCAGGCATGAAAATGCAGTACTGTTACTAATCATATTTCTTCTCTTGGATTTCAGGTGCTGGAGCAGATGCTTGTATTAACTGCACCGAAGCTTATTTAATGGAAGAGGGGAGATGTGTGCAAACTTGTAGCACTGGATATTACTTTGATCAGTCATTTGAAAATGGATACAAAACCTGCAGAAAGTAAGCTGTGTTTGCTAATATAAATCTATTTCATTTTTTTATATGCACTGAATATTAAATAATGAATGCAGTTTAAATTGTATCTATAGGGTTGCACATTGTGAGGTTAATATTTATAGGAGGGCACCTATATTGTGCAGCAGAAATGTGCATACATTATGCCTGTTTTATAAAGGGAACTTATATGCATATCTGCCTTTCTAAAATTAGCCCCCTGATATTAGACACTTACACTTATACTGTACATGCCTGTTGACTCTCGCCACTGTCCAGGTTTATTTTACAGACATATATGCGTATTGTATAGTATACATGAGTAAGTCCTAACTCTACCTCCAGGAGTGCTGTGCTTATTCCAAGTAAAAGTATGCCCATTGGGCAGTCTGTACACACTTTTAGACATCTGCTGTATGCTCCCAAGCAATTTCAGAAATACCTATTTCTGCACCTTTAAAGCAGTTTTATCATTCCCTCTATGATCATAAAGACATAACAGTTCTAGCAACTGGATTCAAACGAACAGCCCTTTGAACACTCCCTGCCATTCTCAAGGTGAATGTGCATCTTTGTATTTGGAGAGGATTTATGCCTAACAAAACAGGGAGGAGCCAAGAAGTGGGAGCATTGAACTATACTGCAAAAAGTCCTCAAATGAGTTCAAATCCTGCTCTGCTGAACAGTTTTATGACCTTGGGTAAATCACTTTTTATTATGCTCCCAAATTATACTACCCAAATGTAATTTAGCAATAATTATATAGACTTTTCTTATCTCCTCCTTAATTGACTGCTTTTTGGCAATATGCATACTAAAATATCTTCCTGGGCCATCCACATTAGGTTTATAGCAGGCATGTTCCATAAAATAATTTCTAAAACACACGCATGCACTCCACCACCACAGTACTTGCAAAGACATCAGGCCTCCACTTATTAAAAGACTATTTCAAATGTATTAATCTACTCAATAACCAGAAGGTGTCGGAGAAGGCTGGAACGTTCCCTGTTGACATTTCTTTCAGTCTGAGCTTTGTCAAGGGGTTAATGCACACACCTACACACACAACAAATGACAAACCTAAGTTTAATACTTACTGTTTGCACAGATTTTATATCCTTCAATTCAGTGTTTATCGCTTTTGTTGAATTTTATAACATAATGGATGTGCATAAGAAAGAGGTGGCGTAGGAAGAAACCAAGCCTTTCCTAAATCATTTGAATCTGGAGACAATTTAATAAACACACACATTTTATCTCAATTATCTATCCAGCTTATGTCTTTATAAATATGCATAAGCATACACACATACAGCTGACATACAACATCCCACATTCACAATAAATCTGAATACTACAAATATATTATTACAATAAATGTAAATTGCAATTGAAGCATTTGATGTTGTCAGCTTTAAAGCCCTAGCATACTGTAAATGCAAAAAGGCCAAACATTGTCTGCAATTTGTGCAACTTGGCAGTTTAAATAGAACCGGACTTCATCAATGGTTTCCATCAATTTTGTCTTGCTTGTCTGCTGCTCATCCATTACTGTTTGAAGTTTGACCCGCAGTTTAGGTAGGTCCCTCATTACAGTCAAAGGTTGGTAAAATATAATTGTTGTTCACAATGGTGATATCACTCCATTTTACTCCATTCCTCAAAATATTATTAGTAACCATATCTGGTTCTGGATGTGTGTGGGAGGGGGGGGGGGGTTCCTGCCGAGTCAGTACTGGCGATCCCTGGTTCTCCATACAAACACTGCATTCCTTGTCATACTACTAGACCAGTCCAGAGGAGTTGGTTATGCTCAGCATCCAGCAGGTGGAGGCATTCCACAGCAACTTTTATTCCTGTCACCACTTGAACTGTACACTGGTGAAGCACTGAGAGAAGCCAGTATTGTCTGCCTGGCAAGGTGTGTGGACTGGTGCAGCAGGGCAGATAGGTCGCTCTCCCCTGGCCCAGATCACGGTCATAAGGCCTGTGTTTGAAATCTTGGCCCAACATCTACTCTGATCAGATGGTTACCCTGTGTCCAGTGCCATTACCCATGGATTCCAGCACTGGTGGACCAGGAAGCAGATAGGAGGGCCCTTGGGAGTGTTTGGTAAATGTGAGCCTAGGACCATCTTTTCTCTCTTTGTCCTATATTTGCCTGTTAAGTTTATTTTTTCTATTTTTAAATTTTGGCCAGTTTCATAATTTGGTTCTCTGTCTTTGCTGCTTGAATAACACAGCTTCAAAAAGAAAAAAAAAAAACAGACTGCTTTCATTCAGCTAGGCCTTTTCAGGTCTGTGTGGGCGGCTGAGGAAGTCCTTCTCAGATTCCTCTGGACAGCCTGACAGGTGCAGGGATTTCCTTGCAATTTGAATTTTCTTTTTCACAACAGTTTATTTTTTCCTTTGGGGTTTTTTCTTCACATTTTTTAAACTTGATTATGTTTCAGCCACTTTTTAAAATTGATTATGTTTCAGCTCTGCCATGATACTATGTGCACAGAGCTGTGCTACTTACTCTTTTGCCTGAGTGCGATGGAGAAGCCATAGGACACATTTTTTGGCAATGTTGGGATCCTGATACCAATTCTGCTGCCTCTACCTCATGCCCTATGATTTTCTGGCTGGCAGGAATGATATAAGAACATAAGAAATACCATACTGGGTCAGGCCAAGTTCCATCAAGCCCAGTATTCTATTTCCAACAGTGGTCAATCCAAGTCAAAAGTACCTAGCAGTTTCCCAAAAAGATACACAGGTTCCCACAATGCTTGTATTAGGGCAAACAGTAGATTCCTGGGTCCACTTTAATAATTAATGGTTTATGGGAGATGCAGAGGCAAGATGACAGCAGGGATCTGCTGCAGTGTGGACACTCGGCACTAACCTTTATGTCCAGTATCGTTTTACAGCTCCATTAGATGAGATGGGGCGGCGAAAGCATAAGCTGGCCAGATTACCCTCAGCCTCGGCTGGTAACAGCATTTCAGGGCAGAAAACATTGGTATCATGTGGCTTTTCTTCCACCGCAACAGGAGCAGTGTCTTCGGGGGGCCGTTGGATGAGAACTTTATGGCTCTGAGTGCGTCCAGAGTATGGCTTTCTCCAGAGCAGTGCTCCCCCCCACCCCCGCCACGACCCGGAAGTTCAACAGTAACCTGTGGAGTGCTCCCCTCTGGCTTGCTGATGAGCTCGCCAGCATGGGGGGAGCGAAGAGGGCTTTGAGGCGGTACCAGTCCTTTCTCCTTCCTTCACAGTTGCTGTGGATTAAACTAGAGGTGTAGCGGGGTCATCACTCATTGTTGGGACTTCCTTGGCAGCAAGCTGTGGAAGTAAGCTGATTCTGACGTCTGGTGGTTTGGTTAAGCCTGCGAAGATTACATTAGAAGCACTGTGAGATGCCGTGGCTACTAATGAACTCTTCTCTTTTGTCTGTTGTTGGGACAGTGAGCACAGATTTAACTTTAAAAACTGATTTCTCTGAGGTTTCTCGATGACAGAAGGAGCATGCTGGTAGGATAGCCAGTGTAGAGGCAGAGCTTGGTCAGCTTCGAGGACTGTGTACAGTCCATGTTAAGGACAAGACCCTGCTCTCCAGAAAGACTGAATACTTAAAAAATCAAGTGCTCAAGAACAATTTGAGATTGTTAAATTTGCCTAAGTCACCTAATCTGTCAGCTTCTGTGATGGTTCTTAAGCTTCCTGGGGACAACTTGCCTCCTATCGTGAGAGCTCAGTATTTGACTTTGGGTGCAGGTTCTCGTCCCTCTGTCTCCTGTGACTCCTCTCGGGTTCTCGGGGATCTAACTGGGTTCTTGGGGGATTCCCTTGAAGTGGTAAATGAGCGAACCACCATGCTTGTGACCCTGGACCTGGAACCTGATAAGTCTTTAATTCTTCATTC
Organism: Ichthyophis bannanicus; assembly: GCA_033557465.1. Lineage (NCBI taxonomy): Eukaryota > Metazoa > Chordata > Amphibia > Gymnophiona > Ichthyophiidae > Ichthyophis > Ichthyophis bannanicus. Next base: position 651,574,122 of record CM066032.1, read on the forward strand.
TTATTTCAGGAATTTTAATGTGCCTTTTCTAGGTTCTTATGTGTGTATTTTCCCCGATCTTTCACTTCTTTGTTACCCAACAAAGAAGGAAGACATTTCTAGGACTTAGACCTAGGGTCCCCTCCCTTGGTGGGAATTGTGTGGTGAAATTTCCTTCTCATTACTTATAAAGATAAAACTTTTCTTTTTTTTTTAACCTAGGCAGTTTTAGAATTCTTGGCGGTAGAGAGGAGACTGTGGTTACTGTACCATCCCATACAGTTGACACATAATTTCTCACCCTGCTATGTGTATGTAATTTCTTGTAAGGATTGTTTGTTCCCTTTCTTTTTTCTTATTTTCTGGGGCCTCTGTATTTTTCTTTACATTGTGGTCTAATTTAATGGAGTTGACTGTTTCATAGAAATTTTTTTGTTACATAGTAACATAGTAAATGACGGCAGATAAAGACCAATATGGTCCATCTAGTCTGCCCAATATGGCAGGAGTAGGTGTACCCTTTCCTATGTCTTTTAGGGAGTAGGTGCACTCCTACCCATGTCTTTGCTTAGTGGTGCACCCTTCAGGAGCAGGTGCACCCCTACCCATGTCTTCACCCCTCCCCATATCTTTGTTTCTTTGTTTAGGGGTGAACCCACCGCTCCTCCTCCCATCGCTCCATGTAGGACACACCGATTTGTTGAAAAATTAGATGGTTCAGTTTATTTTGATTTAATCTTGTTGCTGTAAAGTGATTCACTGTGTCTGTCCAAGGCCACTTTGAATTCTGTCACTGTGTTTGCCCCTACCACCTCCATCGGGAGGGCATTCCAAGCATCCACCACCCTTTCAGTAAAAAGGTATTTCCTGACATTGCCTTTCAATTTACCACCTTGCAGCTTCATGTCATGCCCTCTAGTTTTATAGCTTCCCCATCTCTGGAAGAGGTTTGTTTGTTCATTATTTCTCTTTAAGTATTTAAAGGTCTGAATCATATCTCCCCTATCCCTCCTCTCCTCCAAAGTGTACATATTCAGGTCTTCAAGTCTCTCATAAGACTTCTGACGCAGGTTCCAAATCATTTTGGTCACCTTCCTCTGAACAGCTTCCATTCTTTTTACATCCTTTGCAAGATACGGTCTCCAAAACAGAACACAGTATTCCAAGTGAGGCCTTACCAGAGACTTATACAGTGGCACTAGTACCTCTTCCTTTCTGCTGGTAATTCCTCTTCGAATGCAGCCCAACATCCTCCTGGCTTTTGCCACTGCCTTGTCGCACTGTTTTGCCACCTTGAGATCTACAGAAATAATCACACCGAGGTCTTTCTCCTGCCCGTGCACACCAGCCTCTTGCCACCTGTCGAGTACATTTCCCTTGGATTTCTGCTACCCAAGTGCATGACACTGCACTTCTTTGCATTAAATCTTAATTGCCAAGCATCAGACCATTCCTCCAGCTTTTGCAGATCCCTCCTCATTTTAATCACTCCCTCAGGGGAGACCACTCTGTTGCAAATTTTCGTATCATCTGCAAAAAGACAGACTTTTCCATTCAGTCCTTCAGCAATATCACTCACAAATACATTGAACAGTGCCGGGCCTAGAACCGAACCCTGAGGCACCCCGCTAATCACCTTCCTTTCATCCGAGTGAGCTCCATTTACCATCACCATCTGTTGTCTATCAGTCAACCAATTTCTGATCCAGTTTACCACCTTGGGACCCATCCCCAAACTACTGAGTTTATTGATAAGCCTCCTATGAAGGACAGTATCAAAGGCTTTGCTGAAATCCAGGTAGATGACATCCATTGCGTGTCCTTGATCCAGTTCTCTGATCACCCAGTCAAAGAACTCAATCAGATTTGTCCGACAAGATCGTCCCTCGGTAAAACCATGTTGGCTCGGATCCTGTAACCCGCTGGTTTGAGAAAGTTCACTATTCGCTCTTTCAGGAGAGTCTCCATTACTTTTCCTGCCACCGAGGTAAGGCTCACGGGCCTGTAGTTTGACACTTTTGTGTAGAGATACAACGTCAGCCATTCTCCAGTCCTGAGGAGCTTCTCCTGTTTCCAAGGATCTGTTGAAAACATCCTTTAATGGGCCTACAAGAACCTCTCTGAGCTCTTTCAGTATACTGGGATGTATCCCATCCGGTCCCATGGCCTTGTCCACTTTCAGTTTTGCAAGTTGTTCTAACACCTCATCCTCTCTGAATGGTGTGGTATCTACCTCATTCCCATTTATATTTTTGGGAGTCACAGGTGGTCCTTCTCCAGGATTTTCTTTAGTAAAAACAGAGCAGAAGTATTTGTTTAGTAATTTTGCTTTATATTTCTTGTGTTTAAATATTGTAACTCTGTTATTTCCTTTTCATTCTATATTCTTTGGAATGTATTATGAATAACTTAATAAAAATATTTAAGATAATAATGGTTTATGGACATTTCCTCCAGGAACTTGTCCAAACCATTTTTAAACACAGCTACACTAACAGTTTTTACTGCATCCTCTGGTAACAAATTTGAGAGTTTGTTTACGCATTGAGTGAAAAAACATTTTCTCTTATTAGTCTTAAATGGGTTACACTGTAACTTCATTGCATGTCCCCTAGTCTTTCTACTTTTTGAAGGAGTAAACAATTTATCTACATTTACTTGTTCTACTCCATTCATTAATTTATAGACCTCTATCATATCTCCCCTCAGCCGTCTCTTTTCCAGGTTGAAGAGCCCTAATCTTTTAAGCTTCTCCTCATAGAGGTATCCTTCCATCCCCTTTACCATTTTGGTGGCTGTTCTCTATATCTTTTCTAATTCCGCTATATCCTTTTTAAGATGTGGCGACCAGAATTGCACACAATATTCAAGGTGTGGTTGCACTATGGAACGATACAGAGGCATCATAATATCCCTTGTTTTATTTTCCATTCCTTTCCTTATGATTCCTAGCATTCTATTTGCCTTCTTGGCTGCCACTGCACACTGGGTGGCGGTTTCAACGTGTGATCCATGATGACGCCTAAATCTTTTTCCTGGGTGGTGGTTTCTAATTTGGAACCTTGCATTGTGTAACCATAGTTTGGGTTGTTCTTTCCTAGGTGCATAACTTTGCACTTGTCCACATTAAATTTTGTCTGCCATTTGAATGTCCAGTCTTCCAATTTATGAAGGTCCTCTTACAATTTTTCACAATCCTGTAGTGTTTTAAGAACTTCGAATAATTTGGTATCACCTGCAAATTTTATCTTTTTGTCTTCTGGAGATATCAATCTCGACACTGGCCCCCCTAAACCTTTGTCATACTCCCAGGTCAGATCTCTATGCAACTACTCAAATCTTATTCATATCCCTTTCTGCCCCCCATCCTCTCCTTGCTTATGTGCCTTGTGGAATGCACACTCCATCTCAGATAAGCTTGCCTTGATTTATGATTTCTTTATCTCTAATGCTGTCCATCTTCTTGCTCTGATACCTGACTCCACCCAGAAGGCTCAGCTTCAGTTGCTGCCCTCTGTCATGGCGGCTAGCAATTTTCCCACATGCCTTGTCCCACTGGCCATGGTGGTGGTGTTATATTTCTACTTTCTCATTCCTGCCATTTTCAACCCCTCCTTCAGCCTCAGTCTCACTCCATCCCCTCCTCTGAGGTCCACTCCATCCATCTTTTTACTCCACTAACTCTCCAGATAGCTGTTCTGAACATATCCTCTCTTTAGTCACCTCCCATCTAGACTATTGCAACCTCCTCTTTGCAGGTTTTCCTCTGAATCATCTCTCTCTCCCCTTCAATTTGTTCAAAACTCGGCAGCATGGCTAATCTTCTGACAGCCTTGACATGCACGTATAACACCTTTTCTTGTCACTTCATCGGCTCCCTATCTGTTTCCACATCCATTTCAAACTTCTCCTACTGATCTATAAGTGCACTCATTCAGCTGCTCCTCACTACCTTTCCTCTCTTATCTCTCCTAAACCCCTCCTCGGGAACTCCGCTGTTATGGCAAGTCGTGTCTGTCTGTGCCTTTCTCTTCTACTGCCAGCTTCAGACTTTGCTCCTTTCACCTTGCTGCTCCTTATGCCAGGAACAAACTACTTGAGTCTGTATGTCAAGCTTCTTCTCTGGCCCTTTTCAAATCCAGGCTGAAAATTCCTCTTTGAGGCCATTTTTGGATCCTGATCCACTTAATCTCCTTTGTGTTTCCCCTAGATGTATCCTTGTCCACAGTTGCTGTGTTGTCTGTCTTGACTAGATTTTAAGCTCTGATAAGCAGGGGCCATCTTTTACTAACCCACCGTCGAAAGATAACACAGAGCAGGAAACTCTACCACACAGATTTATTGAAACGTTCCATCAATAAACCACACGCCCTATTCAGACTAGTAAAATCCATAACAGGCGAACCGGTCTCTGCCCAACCCTCCATGCCCCAACCACAGGACTTTGCAAACTACTTGCAATCAAAGATGATTAAGACCAACATAAACATGAGTAGCAGTACCTCACCCATACCGTCTAAGGCACCCCTAGCAACTCCACTACGTAATTTCACTGTGGTCTCAAATAGAGAGATGGAGAACATTGTCGCCTCTATCAATCCCAGCACAGCACCCAACGACCCCTGTCCAGCCAATTGGATCAAAGAGCTGCGTCATGACCTAAGCCAAATCCTGTGCAATATATTGAACCAGTCTTTTCTAACAGGCTCGTTCCCACAGCGCCTGAAAAACACCTCCATCAAGCCTCTACTAAAAAATAGCAGACTTGACCCATCCAAAGTCGAATCTTTTAGGCCAATCTCGAGCATCCCCCAACTTGCAAAAATCATAGAAAAAGCTGCTCAACAACAACTCCAGCTCCATATCGACACTGAAGCTCCACTAGACCCGTCACAACACGGCTTCAGGGAAGCGCATGGCATCGACACAGTCCTCACAACCCTATTCAACGAATTGGTCACTGGAATGGACAGCATTCAACAAGGATTTGTCCTCATCTTCCTGGACATCTCCGCCGCCTTTGACTCTGTGAATCATGACATACTTCTACAACGCTTGAAGGAAAAGGGGATTCAAGGCACAGCACTTGAATGGTGTAAATCCTACCTATCCAACAGGTGGCAACAAGTAAAAACAGGTCATACATCCTCGGAACCATTCCTGCAGTCCCAGGGGGTACCTCAAGGATCGTCCTTATCGGCATTAATGTTCAATATATATATGTAGCCGATATGTGATTTGATCCGATCTTTCAACGTACGATGCCTGGCTTACGCAGACGACATCCTCCTCTACATGCCGTTCAAAACTGACCAACCGATGTTCTCCCCAATAATCAATTGTTTCGGAGCGGTAGCTGATTGGCTACTGACACAAAACCTTCGGATCAATCATAGTAAAACTGATGTCCTTTTTGTTACAAAGAACCGTAAATTCACACCCCCCCCATCGCTACTTGTCAACGATGTAGAATTGAAGTCCAAACCTACAATCAGATATCTTGGCATCACATTGGACCAGCACCTAGATATGACCACACATGTGAAGAACGTTACAAAGTCTATATATCACAAGATCAGAACATTACGTCACCTCCGCCCCCTACTGGAATCCAATGACTACCGGACAACCTTTCAGGCATTAGTCCTCCCACACCTGGACTTTGCGAACATCGTCCTCCACGGCCTCCCTCAATCAACTTTAAATCCGCTCCGCCTGGCTATGAATGCAGCCGCAAGAGTTCTCTCTGGATCATCAAGATCTGACCACATAACACCAATCATGAAAAATCTGCATTGGCTACCGTTACACGCCAGACTCCAATATAAGTCATTAGTCCTTACTTTCAAAGCCCTGAATAACTACCCACCTACACCGATTAGCAAACTAATTCACAGCACCCTGGAAAACAGAGACAGGAGATCCACTGCAATGAACACCTTAATAGTCCCCAAGATGATGACGTCATGTACTAAGACCACCTCCAACAGGGCTTTCTCTATATTCGCTCCCCTAAATTGGAATGCCCTTCCACATGAAATCCGTGGCATCAAAAGCTTAATCCTATTCCGTAAAGCTTTGAAACACCACCTATTCACAATATGCTACCCTGACACCCACACATCGGGTAAACTTCCCTCATGTCTCAGCTACCACAGCACCTTATTACAACCAGAAAATGGCTAGCCTATACAATTGCCCACCCACCACTTTTTACGCCTGTCCCTCCCACACAAAATGAAGATGATACCAAATTAGCTTAAAGTACTGGTGACAATACTACTGTAACCTGTAAATAGTTACCCTGTGAATAGTTACCCCGGTTGTCCTATGTTTCTTTCCCTGTTCTATGTAAAACTCAATGTTGCTTGTATGCATTGTAGTATATTTTGTTCGATGTACACCGCACTGATTTTAATAGCGCGGTATAGAAGAAATGTTAAATAAATAAATAAATAAATACACGTGTCTGTGCAGTGCTGCATACACCTTGTAGCAATATACAAATAATCAGTAGTAGTAGTAGATCATGCATGCGGGAGCAGCAAGTCCCGTGGGCAGCAGAACTCTGCATGCAAGGCCACAAAGACAAGAAGATTATGCCCGCAGGAGCAGCAAGTCCCAAGGGCAGGAGAACTGCTGACCAGATTGCACCAATTGCAGGTCCTGAGGAGGGAATGCAACAGTAGTTGTTGGGGGCCAGAAAGAGAGGAGCTGAGAAGTTTGATTACATTTTAAGGGGCAGTGACTGACAGAGAGATTGAGGGGGGGGAGGGAGGATGAGATTGCAAGGTTGAAGTGAGAAAGGGACAGAGTCTGGGAAGGGGGCAACAGGAGAGGGGTAGGAGGGTGGAGGGCTGGGAAGACAGAGGGAAATCCTAGACACAGAGGGGGCATAGGGAGATGGAGGGGGAAATGAACATGGAGAGGAAATGTTGGAGGCAGGAGGGTATCACAGGAAAACAGATGGCAGATGCTGGACAAGGAGGGTCACAGGAAAATGGGAGATGCTGGACATGGGAAGCATTGGGAAATGGAGGGGAAATGCTAGAGGTAGGGATGGAATAGGAAGGCAGAAGGGACATGTTAAATGCTGGGGCTATGGCAGTGCCAGCCCAAGGGTTTCTGCTGCCCTAGGCAGAAACCCCGGCCTTGCCGCCCCCCCCCCCCCAGCTGATGCCACTCCCTCAGCTACCGCCACTGTCACCCCGCCCCCCCCCCCTCCAGCTGCCACTGATTCCGTCTCGGGAGGGGGATGTGGGCAGCAGCAAAATTTCCAAAAGTGGCAGCTTTTTGCTGCCGCTTTTGAAAATACTGCCACGACCCTCCTCTTCCCCTCCAAACGGAATCAGTGACAGCTGGGAGAGGCAGCATGGCCACCCATGTATACTGCTGCCACCCACCCGGAACAGCCACCCTAGGTGGCTGCCTACCTCACCTAGTGGACAGGCCAGCCTTGGACTAGGGAGATCAAGGAGAGATACTTGACATGGGAAGTGGACGTAAGAAGAATGGGCACATGGACAAGCAAGGAGTGGAGGTTTTTGAGATTGAGTGGGGATACTGGACATGGGGGTTACAAGGAGACTATGGGAAGATGCTGAGCATGGGGGTTGAACAGAGGGAAACAGGAAATACAGGACATGGGAGTAATAGGGAGAGGGGGATAAAATTGACATGGGGTAAATAGAGTGAGAGAGACAGAGAAATGCAGAATATGGGAGTAATAAGGAGTGTTGGTATGGAGACGGAAGGATGCTGGACACAGGGGGATAGGAATGGAGAGGAGAAATGCTGGATACATGGATAGAAAAGGAGAGGGGGACACAGAAGAATAGAGAGAGAGAGAGAGAGCAGAGATGCTGGATTGAGGGAAAGAAAAAGGGGAGAGGCACTGGATGGGGAACGTGAGAGATGCTAGACATGGAGAGGAAAGAGAGAGTAAGTGAAAGACTGGGGAATAATAGACCAGCAAAGAAGAGGTGGGGAGTGGGAGGACTGTGGTGAGGGTTGAAAAGTGGTAGGCAGATGAAGTAAAAAAGAGGGGGATTGAGGTCTGGATAGTAAGGAGTAGTGAAATCTGAGTAGACAGAGAGCGAAAAATAAATGGATGAAAGTGAAAGAAAAAGATCAATATCCAAGATGGAAAGAACTGAAGAAAAAAAAGGAGAAACAAGAAGTGGCAAATTTACTAGAGACTGTAGAAAAAGAGCTAATAGAAGAAAGCAGAATCCTCAGATTGGGACCAGCATGATAGGAGAATAAAATGACAACAAAACTAGAGCAAAGTAATTGTATTTTAGTAAACGGACTTTGCGTTATCTTTGGGGCATGTTTACTATGGTTTTTTAAGCTTTTGCAGCTAACACCGTGCATTAGTGCTGCTAGCGCTGTGTTAACTGCAAAAACCATGTGTCATCTGCTGGGGGTTCATTTCCCCAGCAGATAATGCTGCCAAACTCTATCTGTGCTTCTAAGACAATCTCTTAATTTCCTGGGTGATACACAATGCCCTTTGTTTGATAGAAGAAGCCTTTCAAGTGCCCCTTTCATCTGTCACTTGACTTTAACACCTATTTAAAACAATTTCACAGGCTCCTAACTGGAAGACTGAGGAATACTAAGGTCCTGGATCAGGGATGCAAGAGGAGATGAAACGGCTTTTCAGGGTCCTAAAGGTGGATGCCCTGGTCATGGCAATGACAAAGTATATGGCCATTCCAGTGGAAGATGGTGCTGCGCTGAAGGCGACTCATGATAATAGGATGGAAGCCCTCCTCAAAATGTCTTCACTGCTTTCACCTTGGGCACTCAGGCAGCACTTTGGGTGGGGTGGTGGCCCCAATACTCTTGCGCTGGATCCAGCAATTACCAGATAGCCCAGAGATAATGAAACTGGAGGCTGGAGCATCGTTTGTGGCAGATGCCCTGTATGACTTTATCAAGATCTCTTCTAAGTCCATGGCAGCAGCTGTGGTGGGCCAAAAGTGACTCTGATTCTGGAATTAGTCTGTCAATGCCATATCCAAGCTGTGACCTAGCAAGCTCCTCTTTAAGGGCAGGTTGCTGTTTGGAGAAGACTTGAAGAATCTGGTAAAGACCTTGGAGAGGCTTGCCCAGAGAGGATCCTGGAAGAAAGGCCCAGAGGTTCCAGGGGTTCCTCACATAAGACTCAGTATTAAGCATGGGTAGCAGTTAAGAGATGGAAATTGTTCGAACATAGCCTGTTCCTTCTATGGGTCTAAACCCAAGAAGGGTTAGTCAAAAAGTTCAAAACCTACCTGTTTGTGGAATCCTTTGGGTCAGACGATAATAAATAACCCTTCACCCATCAGATGCACAACAGTCATATAGTTCTTCCTGTTCATCTCTTCTCTGTTACCCCAAATTATTTTGACTCCTCCCTAATTACTTGTAACTTGTTTACCATGTAATTCTTAGGGTTCAATGTTAAGTGTAAACCGCTTTAACTGAATGATTAAGTGGTATATAAGCCCTGTTAAATAAATAAATACATTTTGAGTATCCCAGTGATCTGGAGAACCAGCAAGCACCTTCTCAGGAGCTGGTAAGTTCTTGCAATGAGATCCAGTGGGTCCCTTCTGAGGGACAGGTGGTCAGGGGGTGTCTCCAACTATTTATTTGGAATGGGTCCACATCACTCAGACCAATGAGTTATGAAGTCCTCAAAAATGGATATGCACTGGAGCTTGCATATCCTCTTTAGACAACTTTGTGGAGTCTCTTTGTGGCTTAACCAAGAGATTGGTGGTCAAGGAAACTCTTCAGTGCCTCCTACAGTTGCAGGCTATCATACCCATGCCCTCTGCAGAACAAGGTCAGGGATGGTTTTCCTTTTACATTGTGGTGCCACAAAAAGGCAGGTCTTTCAGACCCTTCTGGACCTGAAGGCATTCAATGCCAAACTAAGTGTGTCTCACTTCCAGATGAGAGACCCTTAGGTTGGTCATTATATCGATCTAGTAAGGAGAGTTTTTAACCTCCTTGGACCTTTCTGAAAAATACTTCCCTATTCCGATCCAGGAACAATATCAACAGTTCTCCACTTTAGCATCCTGGGCTGCCATTTTCAGTTTTGTGCCCTGCCTTTAGGCCTGGCCACAGTACCTCAAACGTTTGCAAAGGTCATGGTGGTGATGGTGGTGGCAGTGGCCTTTCTGTGTAAGCAAGGATCCAGGTTTGGTCTGACTCCATGCAGAAGTCAAGGTCAGACATGACCCATGTGATCCAGTGGTTGGAGAAGCTGGGATGGAGTGATTAACTATCCCAGAGCAACCAGGTTCCCTCCCAGGACTTGGAGTATCCAGCTACATGCTTCAACACATGCTTGGGCAGCATTTTGAACAAGCTGCAGCTGCAGCTCAGGGGTGTTTGCTCTCAGGCAGCTTCCAGGGACTGGGTGTTCCTACAGCTTTTGGGATCAATGGCATCGACCCTGGAACTGGTACCATGGGACAAACACACTCTACAGGGACTCCTTCTGACTCAGTGGTTTCCCTGATCCCAGTTGTTCAAACAGGGCCTAACTCTTCCCTGGAAGACCAAGGGGGAATTGGCATGGTAAATAAAAATGCACCATCTGATGGATGGGGATGCCTCTGGATAGATTGGATGATAGTCACTGCAGATGCTAGCCTGTTGAGCTGGGGGGCGCATTGTCTAGGTCAGTTTATTCAGGGGTGCTGGTCCCCTCAGGAAGCCTCCCGGTTGATCAGCAGATTAAGGGCCAGGTCAATCCAACTGACTCTGGATTGGTTTTGATCCCTCCTGGAGGGCAAAGCAGTAAGAGTGTTCTTGGACAATGCCACAGCAGTGGCATATGTCAACAAGCAAGGCAGCACTCACAGTGCCACAGTGGCCATAGCAGAGCTCTCTCGTCAGGTGGAGACTCATCTGGTGGCTCTGCCAATGGCCCACTACAAAAAGGGACTGCTACTTCTGGAGAGAGCTCTGCAATTGTAAGTATTTACTTCTGGTAATTTTTCTAAATCTTTGGGAAAAAGAAATTCTTTAGATCAAAGCTGATTAATTTGTGTAATTAGAATCCAGTGTATTTGTTAAATCAGTCGGGGCCTAGTATCAGCAAAGATCTTTTAGTTAAATTAAAAACTCAACAGGTAGTTTTCAGTTTAAGTTTAAACCCAGCAGAGGGTTTTCAGTTAAATTTAAAACCCAGCAGAGAACTTCTAGTTTAAATTTAATACCCAGTCAGGGCCTAGTATCAGCAAAGAGCTTTAATTTAAATCAAACCAGATTATAACTTAGCATAAAAAGAAAAACAATAAATTGTTTCTAGAGACCTTTACAAAGAGGCCTTCTAGATAGGGGGCAAGAGACCTGTGAAATTGTTTTAAATAGGTGTTAAAGCCAAGTGACAGATCAAAGGGGCATTTTGAAAGACTCCCTCTATCCAAGCAAGGGCTGTATGAATCATCCAGGAAATTGGTCACAGATTACCTTAGAAGCACAGGACAGGGTAATGTGTCGCAGTCAGCTTTTAATAAGTCTTCTTTCCCTCCTTCTCTCCCCAACTCCCACCTACCCCTGGGATAATCGTAGCTTAATAGGTGCTTAAACCTCTTAAAGGAAAGGAGTTGCTATATTCAAGCTCAGGTGCAGCTGTTTATCCTCATCAGGCATATATTAAGGACCTGAAATTAATTAAGCTTGAAGTGCACAAAGTCCATTAAACATATTGGGTATAGTTTTATTAGTATTATGTAAGCATCCCCAGCAAACCTTAGTAAGTAAACAACTTAAATACCTAAACACAACCTTAAAACTAAGATGGAGACAGCAATCCAGCAGCGAGATTGGGGCTTTCCAGTCTTTTGCATTGAGTGTCACATGTGGAGGAGTGGCCTAGTGGTTGGGGCAAGGTACTTCAGGCCAGAAGGTCGGGGGTTCAAATCCCACTAGAGGACAGCAACCTTGGGCCGGAAGGACTGGAGTTTCTAGTCCCACAGGTGCTCCTTGTGGTCTTGGGCAAGCCACTTAACCCTCCATAGCCCATGTTCCCTGTAAAATAGTTATCTCCAAGTTATAATGCCCTGTTCAATGTAATTTCAGTTTGTTCAATGTAAACCGCACTGATGCAGAATAGTGCGGTATATAAGAGAATGTAAATAAATAAATGTATAATTTTCTCCCAGTTAGTGAGGGGTCTTACATGTGCACTAGGTGCAAGGAGCTCTTTGCTCTCAGAGAATGAATCCGATCTGTAGAGGCTAGAGTAGTAGGCCTGGAGGACATAAGGAAGACAGAGAGGTACATAGACGAGACCTACAGGGATACAGTACTGAAGTCCCACCTCCAGTCTGAGAGCATCCCTGTTGCCATGGAGGAGAGAGGTCACATGACAGGAGAGCATCACCCCGGTGTGGCAGGAAGTGATCCCATAGCTAGAACCTGTCCTCCAGATGATGTAAAACCCTCTCGCATCGAGGAGGTTTCTCCAGTCCCATGTGCCCACGAGAGAAGGGTGGGGACAGCTGTTATAGTTGGTGATTCCATCATTAGGCATGTAGATAGCTGGGTGGCTGATGGATGTGTGGATCGCCTGGTAACATACTGCCTGGTACAAAGATGGCGGACCTCACATGCCACCTAGATAAGGTCTTAGATAGTGCTGGGGAGGAGTCTGCTATCTTGGTACATGTTGGTACCAGTGACATAGGAAAGTGTGGTAGGAAGGTTCTAGAGCAGTGGTTCTCAACCTTTTTGTACCGTGACCCCTTTTACCATTGGTCAACTTGTGGTGACCCCCAATGATAAAATCAAATGCGTCTCTCTTCCTTTACCGTTAATGCATTGTCGCTGTAATCATTTGTTGAATTATATTATAGGTCTTTGCAATATGTTTTTATTTATAAAATTTACTTATTTAAACCACAATAATTAAGCACAATAACAAGTAACAATATTTGATTTCAGAATTATGATGATTTTGTAGTCAAATCACTAATATGAAATAAAATTATTTTTTCTACCTTTGTTGTCTGACCCATTTATTCTCTGATCATGCTGGTCCCAATCTGAGGCTTCTGCTTTCCTGTCTTCTCTTAGCTCTCTTTCTGTGGTCTATGGTCCATCTGCCATTTCTTATCTCTTCTTTTGTTTTCTTCACTTCTTTCCATCAGCCTATTTCCAGTCCCAGTAACCCTCCCCAGTATCCGCCCCTTTCAAGTCCTCACTCTCAGGACCTTCCAATGTCAACTTGCATTCCCATGACTGCCACTGGTGTCCATTCCCTTCCAGACCCCCTCCTTCCCCACTGACCAGTCCCTTCTAGTACAACTACCATGGCAGCCCATCTCAGATCCACTCCCTTCCAGTTCCGTTCTCCCATCCCCTCGTATCAGCCCATTTGTAGCCTTAGCCCCCATTTTTCTTCCAGGGCCAGCAGCTCTATCCTCCCCTCCCCACAATCAGCCCATTCCCAGTCAATACCAGTCCTACCCCCCATCAGCTCTTTACCAGTCCTAGCCTCCCCTAATCAGCTCATTTCCAGTGCTAGTCCCTCCTCAACCCCATTACCAGTGCTAGCCTCCCCTAATCAGCTCATTTCCAGTGCTAGTCCCTCCTCAACCCCATTACCAGTGCTAGGCTCCCCTAATCAGCCCATTACCAGTCCTACCCCCTCATCAGCCCATTACCAGTCCTAGCTTCCTCTAATCAGCCCATTTCCAGTCCTAACCTCCCCGATCAGCTCATTTCCAATGCTAGCCCCACATCAGTCCATTACCAGTCCTACCCCCCCCCCCCCCGCCCCCCGTCAGCACATTACCAGTCCCAACCTCCCCCCTTGATCAGTCCATTCCCGGTCCTAGCCTTCCCTAATCAACCCATTACCAGTCCTAGCCCCCCCCCCATCTGCCCATTATAATCCTATCCCGCACTGTCTCTCCCCTCTGTCCAGCATTTATCCCCCGTCTGTCCAGTATGTCCCCCTGTCTCTTCCCTTTGTCCATGTCAGCCCCCCTCCCTCCCTCCCTCCATCTCTCCATGTCAGCCCTCCCCTCCCTCCCTCCATCCATGTCAGCCCCCTCTCTCCATGTCAGCCCTCCCTCTCTCCGTCAGCCCTCCCTCTCTCCATGTCAGCCCCCTTGTCCATGTCAGCCCCCTCCCTCCCTCCCTCCCTCCATCCATCCATGTTAGCCCTCCTTCTGTCCATGTCAGCCCTCCCTCCCTCCATGTCAGCCCCTCTCTGTCCATGTCAGCCCCCCTCCCTCCCTCCATGTCAGCCCCCCCTGCATCCATCCATCCTTTCATCCATCAATGTCAGCCCCCTCCCTCCATGTCAACCCCCTCCCTCCTTCCCTCCCTCCCTCCCTCATGTTAGCCCCATTGCAGGTTCCCTGCCCCCTCCTCCTGCTACTGCCCTGTTCTTCTGCAGCCACGGCTCCCTGTCTCTTAGGGAACCACGGCTGAGCCTGTGAAACCGTTGCAGAGCCTTTCTGTCTCTCGACGGGCTCCATGCAGCATTGTCCCGCCTCCAAAGGAAGTGGTAAACAACTTCCTTTGGAGGCGTGACAATGCTGCACGGAGCCTGTCGAGAGACTGGACGGCTCCGCAATGGTTTTACAGGTACAGCCACGGTTCCCTAAGAGGCAGGGAGCCACGGCTGCACTAGAAGGGAAGCGGTGAGTTTGCCGCTGCCGAGAAGATGACTCGGCAGCGGCAGCAACTTGTGCGCTTTTTTTTAATGGCGGAGTGAGGCGACCCCCGCTAAATCCGTGACCCACAGGTTGAGAACTGCTGTTCTAGAAGCTAAATTTAGGCTTTTAGGTATGAAGTTGAAATCAAGAACTTCCAGGGTAGCATTCTCTGAAATGCTTCCCATTCCACGCGCAGGACCCAAAAGGCAGGCAGAGCTCTGGAGTCTCAATGCGTGGATGAGACGATGGTGCAAGGAAGAGGGTTTTGGATTTGTTAGGAACTGGGGAACATTCTGTGGAAAGGAGGTTTTTTTTCCGAAGGGATGAGCTCCACCTTAACCAGGATGGAAGCAGGCTGTTGGCATTAACCTTTAAAAAGAAGACAGAGCAGCTGTAAACTAGATAATACGGGAAAGCCAACAGTCGCCAAAGAGTGCATGGTTTGGAACAATGTATCCTTGAAGAATACTAGCACAAGATTGAAGTTAGAGCATATCGACAGAGAGGTTCCAATAAAGACAAAAGTAACCCAAATGCACTTGAGTACAGAGCAGACAGAGCTTAAAGATTGCAAGTTACCCCTGCCTACCGATAGCCAGATTAATATGAATAAAATACCGCCTCTAAAATGCTTGTATGCAAGTGCTAGGAGTCCAAAAAATAAGATGGGAGAGTTAGAATATACAGTACTAAATTAGAGGTTAGATATGAGGTTAGGTTAGATACCCAAATAAAGATGCATCATCCCGACCTTCCCAAATTAGCCCTGCGTCCAATATATAATTATGTTCTCTAATGTAATGTATACCATGTAAATAATTCTATGTTTAAATATGTGTAAATAGTTCATGTAATTTTCTGACCATCCAAGTTGAATTACCTGTTTAACTGTAGTTTTACGGTTAACCCACCGTAAAACATAATTGTTCCATGTAAACTGCACTGATATTGAAGAGCGCGGTATATAAGAGAAATAAATAAATAAATAAATCTCAACATGGTGGAAGGAGGAGAACCAGTGGGACCCTGTGATACCTTGGTACAAACTATATCATAATGATGGAGCAGATCAAATTGGTGGAGGGGTTGCACTCTATGTTAGACAGGGCATTGAGTCACAAAGGATTAAAGTTTTCCAGGAAACAAAATTCACTGTAGAATCTCTATGGATTGAAATTCCATGTAAAATGGGGAAGGGGAAGACGATGGCAGTGGGGGTGTACTATCGACCACCTGGTCAGAATGAACAAATGGATGATGAAATGCTCAAAGAAATCACAGAAGCTAACAAAAGTTACAGCACAGTAATAATAATGGGTGAGTTCAATTACCCCAGTATCAACTGGGTCAGTGTCATGGCAGGACATGCTGGGGAGATAAAGTTTCTAAATGAAATAAATGACTGCTTCTTAGAGCACCTGGTTGATGAACTGAGCAGAGGGGAAGCCATTTTGGGCCTAGTCCTTAGTGGAACACAAGATCTGGTGCAAGAGATAAGGGTGTTGGGACCACTTGGTAATAATGATTATAGCATGATCACGTTTGATTTAATAAATGGAGGAAGGACAGTAAGGAAATCCATAGTGCTACCTTTTAACTTTCAAAAAGGAGACTATGATAAAATGAGGAAAATAGTTAAGACCGGACCTTGAATATTGTGTGCAATTCTGGTCGCCGTATCTTAAAAAAGATATAGCGATTTTAGAAAAGGTTCAGAGAAGAGCCACCAAAATGGTAAAGGGGATGGAAGGATACTCCTATGAAGAAAGGCTAAAAAAGTTAGGGCTCTTTAACCTGGAAAAGAGACGGCTGAGGGGAGATATGATAGAAGTCTATAAATTAATGAACGGAGTGGAACGGGTAAACGTAGATCGATTGTTTACGTTATCAGAATATAGAAAGACTAGGGGACATGCAATGAAGCTACAGGGTAAACTATTTAAGACTAATAAAAGAAAATATTTTTTCACTCAACGTGTAATCAAACTCTGGAATTTGTTACCGGAGGATGTAGTAAAGGCTGTTAGTGTAGCTGGGTTTAAAAAAGGCTTGGACAAGTTCCTGGAGGAAAGGTCCATAAACCATTATTAAGAAGTGACCGAAGATATCAATGCTTGACCCAGTACAAGCATTGCAGAACCTGTGTCTTTTGGGGAAACTGCTAGGTACATATGACCTAGATTGGCCACTGTTGGAAACAGAATACTGGGCTTGATGGACCTTGGTCTGACCCAGTATGGCATATCTTATGTTATGTAAAAACTAAAAGGAGCAGTTGCAAAGGTTAAAGCTTGGGTGTTTAAAAATAGTATCCTGGAAGCCCAGACAAACTATATTCCACGCTTTAAGAAAAGTGGAAGGAAGTCCAAAAAACTGCCAGCATGGTTTAAAGGTGATGTCAGAGAGGCTGTTGTTGCCAAAAAAGCATCTTTCAGGAAATGGAAAAAAAGAGCCAAATGATGAAAACTGGAAACAGCACAAGCACTGGCAAGTTAGATGCAAGGCATTGATAAGGCAGGCAAAGAGAGAATTTGAGAAGAAGCTTGCTGTGGAAGCAAAAACGCAGAATGAAGACTTTTTTTAATGCATTCATAGCAAAACGCCTGTGATAGTCAGTTGGACCTTTAGATGATAGAGGGGTAAAAGGGGCACTAAGAGGGGACAAGGCCATAGTGGAAAGACTGAATGAATTCTTTCCTTTGGTCTTTACTGAGGAAGATGTAGGGCGTTACTCATGACGGAAATGGTATTTAAAGGTGATGCCGCAGAAAAATTCAAAGAAATATTGATACAGTGGGAAGATGTATTACAACTATTTGATAAACTGAAGAGTAGCAAATCACCTGGACCGAATGGTATACATCCAAGGGTGCTGAAAGAACTGAAATATGAGATTGCAGACCTACTATTAGTAATCTGTGAACTAACATACTTTAATACCTGAAGATTGGAGGATGGCCAATGTAACGCCAATTTTTAAAAAGGGTTCCAGGGGTGATCGGGAAACTACAGACCAGTGAGCCTGATGTCAGTACCGGGAAAAATGGTAGAACCATTATAAAGAACAAAATTACTGAACATGTAGATAGTCATGGCTTAATGGGAGACAGCCAACATGGCTTTAGCCAAGGAAGGTCTTGTCTTACTAATATGTTATGGTTTTTTTTATGGTGTGAATAAATAAACAAAGGTGAGTTGGTTGATATAGTATATCTGAATTTTCAGAAAGCCTTTGACATGGTCCCTCATGAGAGACTCTTTGCGAAATTAAAAAGTCATGAGATAGAAGGCAGTGTATTATTGTGGATCAGGAAATGGTTAAAAGATAGAATGCAGAGGGTAGGGCTAAATGGCCAGTTTTCCCAATGGAGAAAGGTGAATAGTGGAGTACCCAGGGATCGGTTCTGAATCCGCTGCGTTTTAACATATTTGTAAATGACGCGGAAATGGGAATAACAAGTGAGGTAGTCAAATTTTCAGTTGACACAAAATTATTCAAAGTTGTTAAAACCCATGAGGATTGTGAAAAATTGCAAGAGGACCTTGATAAACTGGATGACTGGGCATCCAAATGGCAGATGAAATTTAATGTGGACAAGTGCAAAGTTATGCATCAAGGAAAGAACAACCCAAACTATAGTTACACAATGCAAGGTTCCACATTAGAAATTACCACCTAGGAAAAAAAATTTGATGTCATTGTGGATAAGATGTTGAAGCCCTCCGTCCAGTGTGCAGTGGCAGCCAAGAGAGCAAATAGAATGCTAGGTATAAGGAAAGGAATGGAGAATAACATAAAGAATATTATAATGCCTCTGTTTTGTTCCATGTTGCGACCACACCTTGAATATTGTGTGCAATTCTGGTCACCGTATCATAAAAAGGATATAGCATTGTTAGAAAAGGTACAGAGATAAGCCACCAAAATGGTAAAGGGGATGGAAGGATACCTCTATGAAGAGAGGCTAAAAAGGTTAGGGCTCTTCAACCTGGAAAAGAGATGGCTGAGGGAAGATATGATAGAGGTCTATAAATTAATGAATGGAGTGGAACAAGTAAACGTAGATCGATTGTTTATGCCATCAAAATATAGAAAGACTAGGGGACATGCAATGAAGCTACAGGGTAACCTATTTAAGATTTAGAAGAGAAAATATTTTTTCAATCAACGTATAATCAATTTCTGGAATTTGTTACCGGAGGATGTAGTAAAAGCTGTTAGTGTAGCTGAGTTTAAAAAAGGTTTGGACAAGTTCCTGGAGGAAAGATCCATAAATCATTATTAAAAGTGACCCGGGATATCACTGCTTGACCCAGTGCAAGCATTGAGGAACCTGTGTCTTTTGTGGAAACTGCTAGGTACTTGTGACCTAGATTGGCCACTGTTGGAAAACAGGCTATTGGGCTTGATGGACCTTGGTCTGACCCAGTATGGCATATCTTATGTTCTTATATTCTTCTTCTTTACCACTATGTCAGGTTTCCTGGATTCTGTTTGTGTGTGTGTCTTGGTGCATGATTCTATCACTGTTGCAAAGAGAGAAAAAGATCTTTGAAACATCAAACCTATACAGTATATGGCTGATGTACTTGTAAGATGAGATGCTGAGAGTATGGAGCATTTTGATTAGC
This sequence comes from Ichthyophis bannanicus, assembly GCA_033557465.1. NCBI lineage: Eukaryota > Metazoa > Chordata > Amphibia > Gymnophiona > Ichthyophiidae > Ichthyophis > Ichthyophis bannanicus. The sequence goes on from CM066032.1 coordinate 651,593,411, forward strand.
ACATCAGTCAATGCCACTGTCACTGAACTGAGTCTCATACTGTATTTGTCAAACATAATAGTAATCAATATCATTTTTATTTTTGGATTTTACACTGTCAGCAGTGACGTAGGAGGGAATTATTATAGAATCCGTATTAGAAAGAATGCTGGTATAGTTCTAGTACAGTACATGCATAGAGCTGCTACGTATCCAGAAAGAGTGATTAGGTATAGTTTCTGAAGCTCCAGAAGAATTTTTTATTACAACCTTCTTATGCCACAATTCGTAATAACATCAATGTGGTTCACAATTGAAATGAATAAGAAATGCAAGGAAAAACAAAGTACTGTAGTAATACAATAATACAATAAGTGGTAAACCACCCCTGCTAAAGGCTCTGTAATACTCTAGAGCAGGGGTGTCCAACTCCAGTCCTTCAGGGACACAATCCAGTTGGTTTCCAGGAAGTCCTTAATGAATATTCATGAGATATATTTGGATGTGCTGCCCCTTTTGTATGACTTGCATTACCACAAGTGTGTCTGTGAAGCATTTTGGACATGCACTTTGCATTATTATTTGCAATGTGTGCCGATGAGTAAATGCTGACTCCTGGCAACTCAGCAGCCCCTGGTTTTTGTGGCAAGATGTGACTGGAAGTAGATTACCAGGCCTTTCTTCTGAAGCAATGAAGGGTAAAGTGACTTGGCTCAAGGCCACAAGGAGTGCCAGTGGAAAATGAGCCCTGGTCTCTCAGTCACCGGGCTGCTGCTCTAATCCTCCATTCACTTTATGGATGTGCACTTTATTGATGGGTTTATATGTAATGAACTATTTTTCATACCTTTGCATCTCATTACCTCATTAGCAATGATTTCACATTAACACTATCGCAAGCTAATTTATGCACAATAATGTTTGCAATAGCATTAGTACATCCTCCTCAATGCAGTGGACAACAAATGCATAAGAACAATTTTAAAGAAACATTAACAAGATACTGAAATTACATCCACAAATCACTTTCAGAAGGGGTAAAAAATGTAAAAGATTTCTTAAGAACAAATTTTACATATGTGCTAATTTCCTTTCTTTGAATCCTGCTAGATTAGTCTGCATGAATGGGTTATGCTCCCCAACCAGCAGATGGAAGCAGACCAGAGCACCAATCAGTGATGTTACCACTTCTATTTACACTAGTGCAGCACTGAGAGAAGCCAGTATGATACTTCCCAAGGAAAAATCAAAACTGACAAAACTCAGAAGAAAGTATTGATCAACAACATCGTACATACTTTTGGCTCTCTTACCATACTTGACTCTGTATCAGGCACCAATACTAATAATGTGGTTAAAAGGAAGTAGGATTGTCAAACCTATAGATGAAGTAAGCCAGAGTGGGTCCTGGATTGGTCTAGTAGGATTCAAAGAAAATAAATTAGCAGTTATGGAAAATGTCTCCTTCCTTATCATCCTGATAGACAGTGGGAGGAAGGCACCATCCACTGCAGCTCCCATATGCACACTGTAATGCTTCACAAAGGAGCTCAGAGCTAACCAGGAAGTCCTCTTACAGATATCCCAAATAGGAGGCGGCTTGTGCCCTAGGGGAGTGAACTCTTACTCCATCTGGCATGCATTTCCCACACAGAAAGTAGGCTAAACTAAGAGCCTTAATCCAGTGAGTAATTGAACACTTAGCTGCTGCTTGTCCTTTTCTTGGAACACTGAATAGGTCAAAGAGATGGTCCAACTGGCGAAAGGTATTAGTAAGCACTAGATATTTCACTAACACCCTCCTTACATTCACAGATGCAGCGAGGGGTCTGTCTGAAGATCCTCCTCCAAGGAGGGCAGGATCAAAAACTGATTAAGATGAAAGGAAGATAGCACCTTCAGGAAAAATGATGGTGCCAATATCAGAGGCACAGATGCTTTTGAAAAGATCAGAAAAGGCTCCCTCCAGGACAATGCCTCTAGCTCTGACACCCATCTGGCAGATGCAATAGTCACCAGGAATACCGACTTTAGGGTCAAATGTTTGAGAAAGGCCATCTGAAGGGACTCAAAGGGGGTACCATTCAGTGTTTTCAACACCAGAGAAAGACTCCACTGTAGTACAATTGGACACATGGGTGGTTGGATCTGCTTCACACCCTTGAGAAAGCAGGGCACATCCAGCTGTACTGCTAAGGCCATTCCCCAAACACATTCTCAATAGTAGCCAGTACATGAACCTTGAGAGAGTTCAGAACTAAACCCTGGTCAAACCAAACTGTAAGGACAAAACTGTGACTATGTCCACTTTCCTGGCATCCAATGCCTCAGAGAAACACCACCTCTTGAAGAATCTCCAGACCCTCACACCAGCCAAGGATGTAGAGGCCCCCTAGACCTTAAGAAAGGTGTCAACTACTGCTCCACAGTATCACTTCTTAGACAGTTTACACCTCTCAAGGGTCTGGCTGTAAGCAAGAAGCAAATGGGATGCTCCAGGACCAGGGGGATCTTGCCATAGAGGTCTCTTCTACTGAGGTAGCAACAAAAGGGTCCCTGCCAATAGGCTTGTGTACCATAGCCTGCACAACTAGAATGACTAAGCCTAAGTGAGATTGAATTTTGCACATAAATTAGCTTATCAGGGACCATGGGGGAAAGACATACTGGATTCTTTTCTAGGGCCACTCCTGAAGAAGGACATCCAAGCCTACTGTCCACAGACCCCTCCTATGGCTGAAACATTTTTCACTTTGGAATTTCCCTGAGTGGCCATCATATTGAATTCTGATAGGCTCCATCTCCGCATGATGAGGTTGAACATGCAAGAGCTTAACTTCCACTCGCTGGGATCCATGGTGTTCTGACTCAAGAAGTCAGACTACACCAGGAGTTCTCAACTAAGTCCTCAGGACACACCTGTCCAGTTAAGTTTTCAGGATAACTTGACAATGAATATGCGCATGAGGCATGCACTGCCTCCACAGTATGCAAATCTCTCTCATGCATATTCATTGTGGTTATCCTGAAAACCAAACTGGCTAGGTGTGTCCCGAGGAGTGAGTTGAGAAACCCTGGCCTACACATAAGAACATAAGATATGCCACACTGGGTCAGACCAAGGTCCATCACTAACGAAAGTTAAAAGGTAGTAATGTGGATTCCTTACCATCCCTCCTCCATTAATTAAATCAAACGTAATCATGCTATGATCACTATTGCCAAGTGACCCAAACACCCTTATCTCTTGCAGCAGATCTGGTGTTCCACTAAGGACTAAGTCCAAAATGGCTTCTCCTCTGCTCGGTTCATGAATCAGCTGCTTCAAGAAGCAGTCATTTATTTCATCTAGAAACTTTATCTCCTTAGCATGTCCTGCCGTGACACTGACCTAGTCAATATCGGGGTAATTGAAATCACCCACTATTATTACCGTTCTGTAACTTTTGTTAGCTTCCCTGATTTCTTTGAGCATTTCATCATCCATTTGTTCATTCTGGCCAGGTGGTCGATAGTACGCCCCCCACTGCCATTGCCTTCCCCTTTTTACATGGAATTTCAATCCACAGAGATTCTACAACGAATATTGTTTCCTGTAGAACTTTAATCCTTTGTGACTCAATGCCCTCTCTAACATAGAGTGCAACCCCTCCACCAATTTGATCAGTTCTATCATTACGATATAGTTTGTACCCAGGTATCACAGTGTCCCACTGGTTGTCCTCCTTCCACCATGTCTCTGAGATACCAATCATATCTAACTTCTCATTTAGTGCTATTATTCTAACTCTCCCATCTTATTTTTTAGACTTCTAGCATTTGCATACAAACATTTTAGAGACTGTATTTTATTCATATTAATCTGGTTATGGGGAGACAAGGATAATTTGGAATCTTTAAGCTCTGTCTGCTCTGTACTCAAGGGCATTTGGGCTACCTTTGTCTTTATCGGAACTTCTCTGCTGATGTGCCCTAACTTCATTTTTTTGGTAGTATCCTTCAAGGATACATTGTTCTGAACCATGCACTCTTGGGCGACTGTCGACTCTCCCCTGTTATCTAGTTTAAAAGCTGCTCTATCTCATTTTTAAAGGTTAATGCCAGCAGCCTGGTTCCATCCCAGTTAAGGTGAAGCCCATCCCTTCAGAAGAGCTCCTCCTTTCCCCAGAATGTTTCCCAGTTCCTAACAAATCCAAAACCCTCTTCCTTGCACCATTATCTCATCCACGCATTGAGACTACGGAGCTCTGCCTGCCTTTTGGCTCCTGCACGTGGAACGGGAAGCATTCGAAGAACGCTACCTTGGAAGTTCTGGATTTCAACTTCCTACCTAAAAGCCTAAATTTAGCCTCCAGAACCTCCCTGCCACATTTTTCTATGTCATTGGTACCAACATGTACCAAGACAGCAGACTCCTCCCCAGCACTATCTAAGACCTTGTCTAGGTGGCGCGTGAGGCCCTCTACCTTCGCACCAGTCAGGCATGTTACCAAGCGATTCTCATGTCCAGCCACCCAGCTATCTACATGCCTAATGGCGTTGATAATAGAAGTGTCAGTATCGAGTGATTATTCTGTGAATTGCGTGGAGAGGGAGAAGATCCTAAAGTACCAAGAAATGCAGTCAGAGACAAAGAAAATGTGGCAGAAAGATACAGAAATCTTTCCCATTGTACTGGGAGCCACAGGCTTGGTAAAGAAGAATTTCCAAGTACATCTTGACAAACTACCCATACCTGTTACATCTTACGAACTCCAACAGGAAGCTCTCTTTGGCATGATGCAAGTTCTATGCTGAGCATTAGCAGTAAATTTGAGAGACTGAGATCATATTCTACATATCCTGACTTAGAAGTGAGGTTCACGCCTGCCATAGTATCTGCAAAATAAATCTCAGATTATCACACACCACTGCACTAAGGAAAATCAAAATACACAAAACGTTTGTTGTCCACTACATTGAGGAGGATGTACTAATGCTATTACAAACATTATTGTGCATAAATTAGCTTGCGATAGTGTTAATTTGAAATCATTGCTAATGAGGTAATGAGATGCAAAGGTATGAAAAATAATTAATTACATATTAGCCCATCAATAAAATGCACATCCTTAAAGTGAAGTTGTTGTCTGTAGTACTATAAAGCCCCTGATGTAGCCTTTGTAAAGGAGAAATGAAGATCTTTGTTGCGTGAAGTTATATGCAGGCGATGATGTTTTGAAGTTTGGGAGTGAAAACTTTGAAATAAGTTGGTATTATGCTATTAGCTATATAGTGGAGATATTCATAATTATTAGGACTGTCTGTTCTTTTTGCAGAACCCTTTTGGAAATTTGTTTGGAGGTCGATGTGCCTGTTTATGACAAAAGGTTTTATGTTTTGTAGCACGGAAGTTGTGCTGTGTGATGATAATTATATAAGATAAATTATTAAAGATTGATGAATGATTTGGAAAAAGTAGTTTTTAAAAGTTGGTGATATTATTGTTAAATCTTCGTAAAGGGGTTTTTTTAGATCAGTGATGTAAGAACTTTACACTCCCCTATGGTGATGAATTTCGCCACATAGTGGGACTGATAAGTTGCCCTGAGGTCTTTTTCTCCCTTTGTTATGAAGAGTGATTTCCGAATATATATTTTGATGGGAATGTGTTATGAGTGTTTCATAAATATTTATAAAATTTATAGTAATTTGTGAAGGATTTTAGGTTGTTCTAAGGGACCGTTTGGTTGTTTTGTGTATCCACAAAAAAACCCATTTGGAGAAAATGCCCCGAGAGTTAAACAGTATGTATGTACTGAGTGTACTAAAAGCTTCAATGAGAAGGGATACGCACAATCCACGAGAGAACCCACAAGAATCAGTGTATGCCAAGACTGTACATTCCTAGAGCTGAGGGAGGGCTAGGACTTATAGAGCTTGATTACACCTACAGAGCTATTATCATAGACCTCCAGGCCTACCTGACAGTATACTCAGATCCAAATATGCAAAAACTGTTGAAATATGAAAGTAAACATCCAGAATCTGTCTCCATCATCAAACGTGGACAAGCATTCCAATTAAAAGGAATGAATGAAACTCCACAGGAATTCATGGGAAAGGAAGTAACAGAATTTGCAAAACAAGAGATAAAACTCTTCAAAGAATTAGATCAGCAGATGAGGATAAACAAGTGACAAATGCACAAATACAGTGGAAAATACAGAGTGTTACTCCAAGAATCTTTTATCAATCAAGAATGGACACATGAATGGCTAAACAGAGGTGAACCGAAACCAAAAGATGAAAGATTGATAGTTGCAGCCCAGGACAGCGGATTACAGATGAGAAGGTTTATGGCAAGCATTGAAAAACTAGCAAAACAGACATAGCTGATTCTGTAAGAAAGTGCTGGAAACAGTGACTCACCTAATAACGGGCTGTGAATTTCTGTTGGTGGAAAATTTCTATACAGAAAGGCACAACAAAGTAGAATGCCTCCTCCACTGGAAACTCTGTAAACACTACAACATCACTGTCCCTGAAAAGCACTGGGATCATGACCCTAAGAGAATAACAGAGAATGAAGAGGTTATGATCACCTGGGACATTCCCATTCCAATGGATAAGAAACTGGATGCAAGGAAACCTGGCATAGTGGTAAAGGAGAAGAACATCAAAACAGCATTGATAATAGAAGTGTCGGTACCACATAGAGAGGCAGAAGATCCTGAAGTATCAAGACATGCAGTCAAAGACAAAGAAAATGTGGCAGAAAGATGCAGAAATCTTTCCCATTATACTGGGAGTGACAGAATCGTTAAAGAAGAATTTGCAAGCACATCTTGACAAATTACCCATACCTGTTACATTTTACGAACTCTAGAGAGAGGCTCTCTTTGGACGATGCAAGTATTACGCTGAGCATTAGCAGTAAATTTGAGAGACTGAGATCATACTCCACATACCCTGACTTAGAAGTGAGGTTCACGATTGTCATGGTACCACAAAATTAACCCACTTGGAGAAAATGCCACGAGTAAACCAGAATCCATTGAAAACTAGAGAAATTTTCAATGAATTTATTCTCTTAATAACTGATACCCTATGGTTTAAAATCAACCAATTGATTTCTTTACTTCTTTAAATTAAATGAAGTATATATTTTTAGGAGACCAGCAAAACTTTGATCAGACACTTTGTGCCAGTTTGTTTATATAGATTTTATTGACTTACAGATACACACACACTGAGACATTGATTGGGAGATTATAGCCCTCATTCTATAATACAGGTTGCGGGGCTGTATGTCCTGTCGGGACGTGCAGTCCCGCAATCCGCTTAAACCCTAATCCCCGGGGGGGAGCCGGCGGGGGATGGGGAGAGCCGGCGGGGAATGGGGAGAGCCGGCGGAGGATGGTGAGAGCCGGCGGGGGATGGGGAGAGCCGGCGGAGGATGGGGAGAGCCGGCGGGGGACGAGAGGGGTGGGCTGCCCGGCAGCACGTGCAGGGCCTATTCAGGTCACGGTCCTGTACGTGCTGCTGGATCATACTGCTTATACCACCTCAGAAGTGGTATAAGCAAGGTTTTTTTCTGTGAATTGGGGCACGGCGGCCACCACCGGGGCTGGGTGTAGGGGTCCCCACCGCCTGATTCAGGCCACGGGAGGCCAGCCATGGGTTGGGCAGCAAGGGATATTGGGGTCTGGAGCTGTGGCGGTCTGTAGCGCCTGCGGGGAGGATGTCACCACAGGCTGGAGGGGCACACTTGGCCGTCCTTGGGTCCTATTCTGGCTCCCACGGGAACGTTTTGTTCTCGCGGACCAGAATCTGGTCCTAACGGCCCCATCTTCAGCGGGAACGTCCGGATGGCCCGGATGTCCCACTTCCAGAATCGGGCTCCACATGTATAGATAATTTGCATTGAGATGTTTGATTTTCTTAAGCAATTGGCGGCAGAATCAATTGAATTAAGGCATTTGTAGCATTTGAGTAATTATGAATTAAATAATTCTGTCCTTCAAATCATTGGTTTTTGAAGGTTGTAATTACATATGCAAATGGAAAAATGGGTATTTTAATTATATGATAAATTGCTGCAATTGCTAGATGTGAAGGCAGATATTTAGATGGGACTGGAGAAGGTCGTTTAGATACCCGGTTCTCCTCTGGGGGGAGTTAGTTGGAGGGGTGGGGGCTTGAGCAGTTGGCAGGAGGGGGTAGCGGTGTGCGTGTGCAGAGCTGGAGCAGTGATTTTAAAAAGCTGATTCCATACACCTATGGGATTGTCATTCTACAGTTGTTTTCCCACATGCAGCTTTTTTTTTTTTTTAAAAGCTGCATGGATGTAGGGAGACATCAATGTTCAGCCCTGCACCTATTTCACAAGAAACTGTACATTTGGGTAAACCCTTCTATAAAATACAGCAAGAATTTCCACATCCCAACCTGGACATTCTGTCCCGTGAATATTCGTCCCCCTGCCGACCCTGGCAAAAGCTTCCCCATATGAACAGCGGATTTGTATGGGGAGGCCTAGATGGGGGTGGGAGGGGGACATTCCAGAGGCAGAATGAGGGTAGGGTATGGGCAGGCCACGACCCCGAATGAACAGGGCTAATTCAGAGGTTGGAAACAGGTGCGGGGCCACAGGGGATTCCCCGCAGCCCCACCCTGGCCATGGAAGGCCGAATTGGGGGTCGGGCTGCAGGAAAAGAGGTCTTTTCTGTGGCAGGGATGTGCGGCTCCTGAATGGAACAGTGGTGCCATGGTGACAGGACGCCATTCAGGAGCCTGGCTGAGGTAGCAGGGCATGTGGCTGGGCATGCAAGCCAATCAGAATCAGGGCCTGGCCTGCATGTCCAGGCCGTAGACCCGATTCTGATCCCGCGGGCACATCTAGCCACCGTGGGATCAGAATCAAGTCTACCTCTATGCGCCCCGATTCTGATCAGCGGCACAGGGGCTGCACGGCCTGAATGGAATAGGCCTATAATATCTAAAATCTGCCTTCATATGTCCTAAATTTGCATTTCTTTATTACTTGCCTAGTCGGTGATCCCTAGTCAGTCACCCCATCCATAGATTACAATCTGTAGGAGAAGTCCCTTTTAACAGGTATTGTTTATTTTTAAATGATTTTATTTTAAAAAATAAGCGTCTTTAAAGGTGCATGTTGAATGATTTGTAGGAGACGAAGCCAGACTTGATTGTTGTCATGTGTTACTGTAGTGAGTTATTTTCTAGCTATCCTTTCTCCTTCCTGAATGTGATGGTTTCTGACTTCTTCTAAGGTGTGATGCCAGCTGCTTAAAATGCAGTGGTCCAGGAGAGAAGAATTGCACAAGCTGTCCGAACGGCTATATCTTAGAAGCTGGCGTCTGCTTAGCTGGAACAGTTTGTAAAGATGGTAAGATGTTTCCTCCGAATGGAGCCAAAGCGTTTTATTTTTTACAACTTTACTGCGTGGCATTGATTTTAAGTTGTCGCAATTTTCTTCTGGCGTTTTGCTGTTGTAAAAATTATTTCAAAAGAGAGAAGTTAGCTGAATGAGTAAGTCACAGAGGCCAAATGTTAGAAGTCAAACATGGTAAAAAATGACAAAAAAAAACCATCCTGCCTAAATGCAGTTCTTTAATGAATATAATGATGAAAAAGTTCCAGAGGAATATAAACAGTCTCCCACGTGGCCCACTTCCTTAAGGGTCAAAGGTCACTTGGTTCCTATGGCTGTGTTTACACATGTACAAACACCCAAATAAACCTTCTTGAACCAAACCAATGAGGACAAACAAAATAAGCAGTGCAGAGAACGAAATACAAATAGAAAATAACATTACAAAAGTGATCAGTACACAATGCAATTTAAATGTAAATCTGTGTAGCTGTAAGGAGTCAGCTCTTTGTGTCCACATTTTCAAATGGTTGAGTCAGTAGTTAAAAAACGGCATCATCTCTGCCCCTCTTATTGAATTCTGTTCTGTTCTCAAGGTCAAGCACATGTTTGAATTATTTAAAACCTATTTCTGTGATCGAGTGTCTAGATAAAAGTGGGCATTATGGTTCTATTCATTATCCCAGATGAAGCACCCTGATAGAGATACCATGTCATTTGCTTTAATGCGAGTTGCTCACAGGGTCCATCCAAAAGTAAGTAGACATCATACAAATCTAGAACGTTGACAGTGAATGGCGGTGTCAGATTTGTTTAAATAAACTACAGTATGTTACCTGCAAGTACAAATAAACTTAAATAAAAAGAATGAGATATAGTTTAAGTTCAAAAATGAAAGGGAACCCGAAATACAAAGACAAGAATTTGGAAGAGAAGAGGGAAATGGTTATTTTAGCTGATAACTGCAGAACCTGGCTTTAAAGTACTATTTAACACGTTTAATTTTAAAGGTCAACTAGCCAGTTACTGCTAATATATTCAGTTATAAAGAGGATATAAAAACTTATATTTATCTCATATGTAAAAAATGGCTTTAGTATTTCATTATTTTGGAAAACGTATACACAAAGGAGGTAAGTTTTATGAGGGACTTGAGCATGTAGTACATTTTGTACACTCACCTAGACTCTTTGAGATTTACCTGAGGTTTACATACATAAAAAGTAAGTGCACAGAAATATACTGACGAGTTCTATGTAATATACATGTAGGGAAAGAGAATAGGTTGGGATTGGAACGAATATTCATGGGGGCTTGTTTACTAAGCCCCACGATAGCACTGCGCTAGATGCAGGGGGCGGAAACAGGTGTCCCCCTGAATGGTGCACAACTCACAGCATTAATACAGCTGCAGGGAGCAACTAACCCCATTCATGTTGCTGGCTGCTGCTCCCGGCCAGATGCTGCCATTGTGGGGCTTCAAGGCCTGCGCGAGCTGCGCCATGGTGGGAACACCCATGCCCTGCTCAGACACGCACTGTCCTGTAGCATGGGTTTAGTGCAGGCACCCATATTGCTTTTTAGTGCACCGCCAAAATCACATGCTATCCCCCGCACTACATGGGTAGCATGTTTAGTAAACATGCCCTGGATTTTAGAAAATGTAGACATATTTGCCCTTTTTTCAGGCACCCAATTATACCTCAGAGCGGGTATAGAAGTGTGCCCCTATTTTCTTTGGTTTCATTTTCTAAAGACACATAGGCGCTTTTGTTGCCTTTATAAAATACACTAAAAGAATATTCCATAATGTAGATTGGACATCTTGATATTGATTCTCTTTCATTCCATAAAATATACGCATTTATTTATTTAAATTCACACCTTTCCAGTAGTTGTTTTCGGTAAGTTACAGTCAGGTACAGTAGGTATTTCCCTGTCTTCAGAGGATTTACAATCTAAGGGGCGTGTTTACTAAAGCGCGGTAGCAGGGAGTGTGAGGCCCCATGGTAGCCAGGAGCAAGCAGCAACAATGTCTCCATGCTAGAAATCTCATGCTACCCAAATACCTCGCAAAAAGGCAGGGTTAGGGCAGATCCTGGGGTGAAGAGTGGGCGTGATCAGCCATGCAGATAGCACAGCTGCGCTCCTAGTGCCTCTGACCACAAAAGGCACCACTAGTGCTGGCGCAGTTGATGCCTGCCTCTACACAGGCACCATGGTTTAGGGTTTATTCAAATGCAATATACCATCCTTCAGTTAAATCAAAAAGAGCCCTACTATTGTGACAGGAAAGAGAGCCACAACCATCCAAGAGAAGGAGAGCTAGTGGGGGAAGGGAAAATGAAGGGCTGTCCATAGGTGCTAGTTATAAACATGAGTCGAATGCCTTCTGAAAGAGGTGGGTTTTCAGAGCTGACTTAAAAGTTCTGTCAATGGGTTGCAGGCAAAGTTTGTGTGGTAGGTTATTCCATGGATGTGGTGCACAGAAATAAAAGGCTGAGGATCTAATTGAATTGTATCTTGCTCGGGATGCAAGAGGCAAATAGTTGCACCCGCTGTGCTGGTGCATTCCAAATGTGTGGTACGGACACAGTTCCCATACAGTTAACAGCCCTGAGCCATCCCACACATAAAACATCTGAGACAACCATGGCCAGCACCAGGCATTCACCTCAAACATTGACATCCCAGACGCGGCAATAATCAGCAGCCATGAGAGCAAAACAATAGATCCTGACAGCCATAATAGCTAGAGCCAGCAGCATATGACTGCACCTGCTGGGAGAGCAGGCACACATATACCTACTATATGAAGTAATGTTAGTCTCAAGAGTATGATGTGCATGTATGCATATACGCATGTGCACATCATGGGTCTATATGGATACTTGTGGGAGGGCTGCTGGTATGATGAGCTGGGGAGGCGGCATAGGCTGGAGGGTCACCTAGGGCACCCAATGCCCCTGCACCAGCCCCGCAGACAACAGAGACACGGCAGCGCCCATCGAACATGACCCAAGCCATCATCTACCTGAGTGGCAAGAGATAGCAGGGGGAGGGCTCCTGCAACAGCAGCAGCAATAGCAGTGGGGGATGAGGGTGCATTGCCCCCTCCCAGCCTTGGAAATGCACGGTCATTGTTGTAGCTGGGAGTGAGCATGTTCTAGATGATCAGCCTTGAGTGGACAGCCAGCAGTGGTGAAGAGTGGGGAAACATGGTATGTGCTCGGTGAAACAATCAGAGACAGGTCACGTAGTCAGGGTTGGCGATGGCTGAACACAGTAGGGTCCCAAAAAGAACCCAGCAAAGAGAAAAAATAATCTCCAAAAATAACAACAACAAAAAAAAAGACACCCCTCTCCCCTTTTTAGAATGAATTGTACTGACTATAATACAAAACCAAACAAGGGGAGAGGCTATTACCTAGCAATAGATCCATATATCTCCTTGTACATCATAAAAAAAGGATATATCCCTTATGTTTCAAAACATCGGTATTGCACATTTATTATAATACATAAATAGCAGAACTATAATACAAAATCACAAATTTCTAGTACAAAATACGACAATACAAAACTGCAAAGCTAAAAAGCAATATACAGTTCTTTATACATCATCCACCATAGCTCCTATTCAAAACAGGTCCATATTATAACAACCACCATAGCAACAAAGTTACAAACAAGCCTAACACTATATCAGTGATGTAACAAATGTAACAAAATGTTGCTACAATGACACTAGAGCCTTAATGCAAAAACAGTCCTGAGCGCAGAAAGCTCCCACCAATAATGTTACAACCTTGATCAGTAATAGTCACGAAGCTGCATTAATCGTGCGTTGTAAGCACAATAAAGTCACATAGCTGTGGGTTGAAACAGTTGTTCAGATCATAACTTTCTTCATTGCCAATGTGTTCAAATAACAAGTAATGTGTGAGGAACACAACAACGCAACAAATACTGGATGCCGTCCTTCACCCGATTTGCCCGCAGATTTCGAATGACGGTGGTCTTCAGGAATAAGCACCCGCGGGACTGCAGGGCAGCTGGGAAATGCTGCTGGTGCCCTGTCATCCCGCCGGTGGTTACTCCATCTTTTCCTCTGAATGTGTGTCCAGCTGTATGACATTATACCCGGAGTCCGCCGTGCCCCTGAAGCAGTGTTCCTCACCCATTACTTGTTACTTGAACATCCAGGACATTGGCAATGAAGAAAGTTATGAACTGAACAACTGTTTCAACCTACAGCTAAGAAACCTTATTGCACTGATAACGTACTTTCTATGTGATTATTGCAGCTTTGTGACTATTACTGATCATGGTTGTAACATTATTGGTGGGAGCTTTCTGCTCTCAGGATTGTTTTTTCATTAAGGTTCTAGTTCCGTTGTAGCAACATTTCGTTACATTTGTTACATCTCTGGAGCTATTGTTAGGTAATAGGCTCTGCCCTTGTTTGGTTTGGTTTTATAATCACTGCAATTCATTCTGAAAAGGGAGTGTTTTTTGTTATTTTTGAACACAGTTGGAGGCAATGCATGCAAATGAAGTGTTGCAACTACAAACAAATTGTAGGACTGCCACATAATTGTGCCTTCCAGTCACCACATCCCCCACATGGGGGTCCATGTTTTTGGTGAACGTGTGCATTTGGGGGCTATGCTGGTTCCATGCACTCTTTTTCTGAGGGACTTATTGTCCCTCACCCTGACCATCAGAGAGGTGCACTGGCTCAGTGCATTTGCTTACATTTGAACTACTGAGGGAGAGCTAGCTCAGTTGGAACTCCATGGTCAGTGCCCCCCCCCCCCCCCCTGCATATTGCTTAGGAGATGAGGTTTTCTTCCCACCTGGGGAACATTTGTGGGCTCCCCAGGCCTGAGGAGGCCCTCAGTTTCCTGAAGGCAGGCATTCTCGAACTGGGAAATGATTGGGGGTGCTCTTCTTAATGGTGATATGTGGGCTATACTGTGGTGTGCTCCCAGAGCTCTCACCACGTTGGGAGCATAGATGGGCTTCTATGGATAGCCTTCCACCCCCTGGTAGATGTTTGGCCACAGAGGTGGGTGACCACCTCCTGGAATGCCAGTTGTTTGGAGGGTGGGTGTCCTCTATGCCTGACCTAGGGGCTGCATCTGGATAGAAAATGCCTGAGTTACTGGGAGGGGTGGATGAAAGAAAATGTCTGCCAGATGCACCTCATATCTGTCTGATCTCTGTGTTGGATCAGCAGATCTGCACACTGGACCATTGTGGACCCCCTTCACCCACATGTGGGGGGTCTATGCCCCTCCATAGCATGGGTTCAGTGCCAGGTATATGAGGAGCATGACAGAGAAGGGTCACATACCAGAACAGGGCCCTCTGCTCATGCCGCATTTGTGCCCTAACTCCCACAGACACAGGTGCAGCACAGTCATGTCCTACCCCCTTGTGCTTTTGCCCATATCTCCTAGCTGTGCAGCAGTGTGCACATATTCCCCAGTCATCCTTCTTTATCCTTTACTGGCCATTTGCACCATGCTTTGCTGGTGGGGTGGGGAGCCAGGTATTGTTTCTTGTTCTCTCTGCTAGGGCTTGGTGGGCTGCGTCCACCCATTATATTGGGGTTGCTACTCTCTCAGACATTCTCTGGCATGGAATCTCTTTGCATTGGCATATCCTTGTACTACAGCTACCCCCTGTGGTCCTATGGACAGCACATCTGCTGTCAGGCCTCTCTAGTTCTGTGGCATGTTATAGCTACCTAGATAAATCGTCTCTCATTCTGCAGGCATCTGCAAGGTGCTTTCAACCTTCCACACAGCACAGTGACATACTCCTGTCTAGGGGGGTTGCACTGGTGTTAGCTCTCAGGTGTGGAAGGCTAGTAGCACATGCTTATCATGTGATTGCTACTAACAACATGGCATTACTTCCCTACCACAGATGAGCCCTCTGCATTTACTGTGACTACCTGCCCCTGTCACAGTAGAAACATGCGCTAACCACACGTTAGTCCCACGCTACCTGCAGCACTTCAGTAAACATGCCTCTAAGTTCATACTTAACCACTGTGTGTCTCCCAATTTATGTATCTCGGAGGAGTGGAACAAATTCCCGGTTCCTGATGCAGATTTTTTTGAAAAATGAATTCATCTCAAATATGGCAGTTTCAGCTATGTGATTAAATGAGTTATTTTAATTAATTAATATGATGAATTTTTGAGACTTTTGAAATTTTTGGACTATACATATGAATTTTGAAATGTTTCACTTCTATGAACTGTTGTGTATTTGGAAGATTTTCACTTTATGCATTATTGTCATGGGTGCTGCTATTTAAGTTAGATAAAATGTTTCGACGATGGATGGCATATAGTTGTGATCAAATGATTGTTATGGACTGATTGCAATTATTGTGAAAATCTAATATAAAACAACTAATTTAAATGCATATTTTGTATGCAATAAATTGACTTGCCGTTATAAAACAGACCACAAGTATGTGCCTTTGGGCCTTGATATCCTAGGCATCCTTTTATATTATATTATTACACTCAGGGCTGTCTAAGGACAAATTCACTAATGATTTTTTTCAGTCTTTTAGGTCAAAGAGTTTTAAACGTTGGATATGTGCTTGTGTGTTCAGTTAAAGTGATTTCTGGCAACTGTAAAGCTCAGCTGGAACTGAAACACTGTTAAGACTGAACTGCTTCTCTGACTTATCTGATATGATCTCATTTTATCGGCTAAACGTTCACATGACCCCAGATGATGAAAATGAAATCACAGTTTTCAGTCTTCTCTTCCTCTTCCATACCCTCCCCCCCCCCCCCAACTCATTCAGAGTAAGAAGGCAGTGATGGTGGCTGCCGGCACAGGGGCTGAGTCCGTGTTTGCTTACAGACCCCAGTATTCCATTTGGGCTTCCAGTTTAGCACGAAGCCTACCCTAACCCAATAGCGTACCAAGGGTGGGGCAGTGGGTGTGACCTGCCGCAGGAGCTGGCTGGGAGGGGGGTGCACCCCACTAGGTCCACAGAAGCATGCCATTAAGCTCGCTTGCTGCAGTGCTTCGTACTCCAGGGCCGGCCGCTCTTCTCTCCTGGCTGAAGCCTGGTGAAGAGTTAACAATCACTTCACATGTTCCTCTTCTATTCCACTCGGGATTTTATATACTCTAGTAAACAATACATATAATATATCTTTCATGAGACAGATCCACCCCTCCCTTCTCATTTTGGGGCCAAATAACTAAGGGCCACTAACAAATTATAGCACTTTAGCATGAAGAATAAATTGAGGACCAGCCCCAGCAATTTATTGTGAATGAATAAACAAGCAAAATTAGTATGCTTATGCACACTAAAAATATTAACCACTAGCCTCTAATAGAGAAGTGCTTTTGTTTCATTTTGTTTTCAAAACAAAGGAAAAACAAACTAAATGTTGTTTATTTTCATCTCATTGCAAATGTAAATGCCACCCCTGAAGCAAATAAAAGGAACAATCTGGGGCACTTCCCTCATCTCCACCAACCTCATACAACAAATGTGTCTTCATGAGACTGGAGCAATAGTACAAAATGGCATCTGCTAAGTTCATGTTGGCATCCTTTTGGAATATAATTTGAAGTGGCATTGGCATCAGGTTGGCCAGTGTCATTTTATATTCTTGCACTGGTGGGACAAGTGCAGCAGAGTGTCATTCCTGCCCTGGGAAGACAAAGATGGGATAGAAGATAGAGAGAGAACCCAGGTAATTTTGATTGTTTTACATAGGGGTAGAGTGGTGAGTCTTGGACCCAACATTTTGTTCAATGATTTCTTTTAAATAAATAAAACAAAACCGGAAAAAATCAGAAATTCTGAGGTTAGAAACATAGAAACGTGATGGCAGAAAAAAGACCACATGGCCTATCTAGTCTGCCCTTCCAAATCAAGTACAATAGTCCCCTCTTTTCCTTTAGAAATCTTCTGTGCTTGTCTCATGCTTTCTTGAATTCAGATACTGTCCCCTTCTCTACCACCTCCACTGGGAGACTATTCCACCATCTACCACTCTTTCTATTAAGAAATATTTCTGCATATTATTCCTGACTCTATCCCCTTTCACCCTCATCCTATGCCCCCTCATAGCAGAACTTTCTTTCAATCGAAAGAGGCTTAACTCTTATGCATTTAGGTCATGGAGGTATTTAAATACCTCTATTATAGCTCCTTTATCCCGCCTTCCTCTAACGTATACATATTAAGTTCTTTAAGTCTGTCCCCGTATGGTTTATATAAAATAAAATAACATAGACCACTAACTATTTTAGTAGGTTATATTGTAAGGACATAGACTCTTAACTTTCAGAGTTATGCTCATAAATTGATCTCTTTGAAAACCTACTAGGGCCGAATTTCTAAATTTTCACTACAAATTTCACTAAACTTCTGAATTTAGGAGCATAAAAAGTAGGTGGCAACAAGGGCAGATTTAGGGCAGGAGAAAAAAGGTTAGGAGATTAGTATTGATTCTCAAAATTAGGCTTATAAACCAGGATTATAAAGTTAGGTAAATGAATTGGAGGCCTAAATTCATAATCATAACTTTCAAACTCTTAAATTAAGATGAATTTTCAGCTGAAAACTTTGAAGCCCGTTTACTAAATCTCATTAAGGTTGTGCACTTAAAGCACATCTTTAATGCACGGTTAAGTGCAAAGCCTCTGCAATAGCTGTTAGGCAGGACCAGCATGCTCCTGGCAGTTCATGTGTGTTATGTGTCTGATCTTTGTTTGTGTACGCTATTGAGTAAACTTAAAGAGTTAAAAAAAAATGCTAACGTGAGACACAGTTAATGAGGATGCACCTAGCGATGCCCATAGAGATATCATTAGGTGTGCCAGTGCTAATCACCACATTGCCACTCAGTGTATAGCAATTGCCCACAGGCTAACGGCAATGTGCTCTCCATATCCACACTCCGCTTCTAACTTACTCACTCATCGTTGACTGATTAATGCGTGTCTTAGCGATCATTTGTTGTCATGCTCATATGGACAGCCAGTGTTTGCTAAAATGCACATTAACCACCTAGTGGACTTTGGTATAAAGGACCCTTTGGTTCTTAAGTTTGACAGAAAAAAGAGCACACTTTTAGCAGCTCATCCTCTTGGGAATAGTGGGCTCTGCATACACCTAGACATTAAGCACTGCTCAGTTTAGTGAGGCCATCAAGTCCTGTTAAACTGAGTACCACCTTTATTTTGTTTATGCATTTTACAAAATATTACCCCACAAATACATCTTGTACATAATTCAGCCTGACAAAAAAGGAAAAACACACATAAAAAAGGACACACATTTAACATACATGATGGAGCAGTCCACCATTTGAGAGACCCCAGTGCCAAAACCATTAGGTTAATCCAGTTAGGTAATTTAAACAATCTAGTAGCATTCCCCCTTTCTGTTTAATTTATATGCAGAACAAATCATCAGAGAAGCAGGATTATATGAATACAACAGAGGTGTGAAGATTGGTGGAAGACTCATCAACATCCTTAACCATGCTGATGATACCACATTACTGGCTGAAAGTGAAGATGATATGAAACATTTGCTTCTCACGATCAAAGAACATAGTCTCAAAATGGGCCTGCACCTTAATGTAAAGAAGACAAAGATCATGACAACTGGCAAAATCAACAAGTTCATCGTTGAAGGAGAAGAAATTGAAATTGTGGACAACTTTAATCTATTTGGATCAACTATCAATAAAGAAGCAACAAGCAGTCAAGAAATCCGACGATGCATTGCTCTTGGCAGAATGGCTATGAAGGACCTAGACAAGAGTCTCAAGAGCAGAGATGTCTCTCTCCATACAAAGATTTGACTTGTTCAAGCCCATGGTATTTTCAATAACATCATATGGATGCGAAAGCTGGACAGTGAAAAAGATAGACATGAAGAAAATTGATGCCTTTGAATTATGATGCTGGCGGCGAATACTGCATATACCATGGACTGCCCAAAGAACAAACCAGTCAGTACTAGAGGAGATCAAACCTAAGCTTTTGAGATGACAAGACTTCGACTTTCATACTTTGGACACATCATGCGAAGAGAAAGATCATTAGAGAAAGACATCATGCTTGGCAAGATAGAAGGTCAACGCAAAAGAGGAAGGCCAGCAATGAAATGGATTGATACAATAACAGCAGCTACGGGTACCAGACTGTCAAAAATGAGCCCCCTGACTGAAGACCAAACACAATTTAGGACAACTATCCAGAGGGTTGCCATGAGTTGACACCAACTCGATGGCACTTAACAACAACAGTAGCATTCCTGCCTCAAATCTAATTTAGCTGAATACAACCTAGATCTCTCCTGTAGCTAAACCAAGGGAGACAGATGCTGAAGTAAAAGGAGCAGAGAAAACCTGAATCGTACAGTTAGGAAATAAAACACCTCTTTCCTTCAAAAATATATCTTCAAAACTCAGTCCCTATCAGGATCCAGTAGAAAATCCACAGTTAAAGTTGTCTATTGCACTAACTCCACTCCCGACATCCAGAACATGAGAAGATAACTGCGGCACAGCAGGACTCACTAGCACTGTTCCCTCTAAGCTGTGCGCGTGTGCGCGCGCACACACCTCACCGAGTGAGCGCACATACTTTACGACAGAGCGCACAAAAATTACGGTTCTGATTCTGATAGAAAACACCACAGATGTTCTTAAAATTGAAAAGTTGTTGTGTATTTATGGTTTTCACAAGTTCTACAATATTTTCTAGTGCAATCAATGTGGTGTACATACTGTATTCTGACGTGTAGTCAAATTTTAAAGTATATAACTCCGAGTGTCGTTATGTGGCGCACAAAAATTTAACCTTCCTTCAAAAGCTGCACAGCTGATATTTTATGCGCACACAGCCTACAGAAAATTAGAGGGAACATTGCTCACTAGCAATATCCCCTCTCTTTTACAAGGAAAATAATATGCCCAAGAAGCAGGAGGACATGCATTATCTGGTATCATGAATATTTCCAAAAAATATATTTTGAGTGAGTCCACAGGAAGCGATAAGGGAGTTTTAGGAAAATTCACAAACCAGAGGTTTTTTTCCTTCTCTTTTCTTCACTTTCTCTACTTTACCATGCAGAATTCAATTATTTTTCGTCAAAGAATTTCACACTGTTGAAATTCCTCCACTAGGCTCCCACTGTAGTTAGTTTTTTTTCACAATCACACACTTCCATTTTTTTCACAATCACGCACTTCCATTTCCACAGTTTTCCCAGAAAATTCTCAAAACTGTTCAACAATCTGAACATTTACCCTCTCCTAATCATGAGGTAAACGATAAAAGGAAAAAGTTAGCTGTTTCAAGTGACTCGCTCTCATGCGACCATCTCGGGTGCCATTTCTCCCTGCATCACCCTGTTGATAGGTGTGAAATATTAATTGTTGGCACTTTCTTAACATGGGAGTAGGAGGATTTCATGTTCTCAAGGCCATGTCCAAATCCTCCTCCCTCCCCCCCCCCCAATAAAATAAAAGGCCTTTGTAGACGATTCCCAACCTCTTTTTACTTGGACCATAATCACCTCTTCACCAATGCTCACCCCTAAATACAATAAAAGAAATTCTGGAGGCCCAATCAAAGATTCTCCATCCTCCTCCCACCCTTTTAGAGAACCTGTTAGGCACAATATGTCAAACATGTGGTTTCTCCTCTTCCCCCCCCCCCCCCCAATTTCCGGTGCTTTGATCTTCAGGTCTGAATGATGAAGACATCATTACACCATTTGATATTTGGCACTGTGGCCAGGAGGGGAATCAGCTGTCTTTTGCTGCCAAAGATTCAGGGAGGTGCTTTAAACCTACTGAAATCAATTTTATAAGGAGGCACCTTGTTTTAGGCACTTGGAGCAATAATAAATGTCTGTATTTTAGTAATTTATGTGGGTAAGTGGCCACTTGCGCTCATCCATAACCTCTTACAAAATACTAACTAAAGGGAAAGTATGTACATTGTTGGCATCACGCATACTTTCACTGTGGATGAGCAGAGTTTTGGCAGAGCATGGATGGATGATACAAGCCAGTATGTGCGCTGATTGATTTGTGCACATACTTGCAAAAAGTAGGCACAATAATTTACATCAGCTGTAGGGCGGGTGTAACTTAACTTAAAGCACATTCTTTGCCAATTAATTTGTTGTTGTTAAGTGTCGTTGAGTCAGTGTCCACTCCTGGCGACCCTCTGGATAGTTGACTATAGTTGTTTGGTCTTCAGCCAAGCGGCTCATTGTTGATAGAGTGGTATCCATAGCTGCTGTTATTGTATCAATCCATCTCATTGCCGGCCTTCCTCTTTTACAGTGACCTTCTACTTTGCCGAGCATTATGTCTTTCTCCAGTGATCTCTCTCTTTGCATGATGTGTCCAAAGTGTGATTTAGCTTACAGCCCTGTATGTGCTGCCGGGCCTGTGTGGGACGTGCTACTTATTCCACCTCAAAGGTGGAATAATCAGCATGTTTGCCGCAATCGGGACCAGGGATCCGGGCCAGGGTCGGGTGCGGGGGGTCCCCCGCCACCTGATCCAGGCCACATCAGGCCAGCCTTGGGTCGGATGGTGGGGAAAAGGAGGGCCGAGAATGTCAGAGTCAGGGGCGCCTGTGGGGAGGAGATCCCCACAGGCGGCAGGGTCACACCGTACCATCCTTGGGCCCAATTATGGCTACCACAGGAATATTTTGTTCCCGCGGTCCAGAATTGGGTCCAAATGGGCCCATCTTGCTTGGGGCGTCTGGACAGCTCAGACATGCCCCTACTGGAATCAGGCTCCATATGTCCTTAAGTTGGTCCAGGCTGAACAAGTCTTTAATTTGTATTAGACTTATTTCAGGCCTCTCTCTGGGTTTATATCTCACCAGAGCTCTTAGCTGTTCCCCAGAGCTGCACCTAGCTCCTGGAGAACCAAAGTGCATACACAATTTAAATCTTTGAGCTGCTACTACTGAAGGTACTATCTAGACTTAAATGAAGGACATTAGAATGCATTTTTATTTAAATGGGTTCTTTTGCATTTGCATTCAATTACCATTTGGACTTCACCCAATGGATTGTACAAAAATCAAACTGACTACATCTGTGGAAGTCAACGATGGAAAAGCTCTATCACATCAACAAAGACAAACCCTGGAGCTGACTGTGGTACTGATCACCAACTACTAGTATGCAAACTTAAGCTAAAGTTGAAAAAGAGCATGCCACTTATGAATTTAGCAAAATATGACCTTGAGAATATACCACCGGAATTGAATAACTGACTGCAAAATTGATTTGCTGCTTTAGATACAAATGACAGAGCTACAGAAGAGTTGTGGGATGACATCAAGAAGATTGTGTTGGAAGAAAATGAGAAATCTCTGCAAAAGGTGAAAAAGCAAAAACGGCCAAAATGGATGACTGAAGAAACTCTGAATGTTACCCAGAAATGCAGAGAAGCTTAAACCAGAGGAGAAAGAGAAGCAATCACACAACTCAACAGAGATTTCCAACATGCAGCAAGATAAGACAATGAGAAATACTACAATGACTCATGCAAGGAAATAGAATCAGAAGCTATTAAAGAAAGAACAAGATTGACTTTCCTAAAGCTATGAAAGTTAAAGAAAAAATTCCATTCTCAAATTTGAGTGCTACAAGATGCTCAATGATCCATGTTGAATAATGCTGAGAAGATCAAGAAAACGTGGAAAGAATATACAGAGTCATTATACCATAAAGATCAAGTGGCCCAATATTCATTTCAAACTGTACCTTATGATCAGGAACCATTGGTGATGAAAGAAGTCAAAGGAGCATTGAAAGCCTGATCAAAGAACAAAGCACAGGCATTGATGGCATTCCCATTGAAGTATTACAGCAATTGGCTGCAACTGTTACCCTACTTACAAGGCTCTGCCAGGAAATTTGGAGGACAATATCATGGCCAACTGATAGGAAAAGATCTGTGTTTATAACAATACTGAAGAACAGTGATCTGACGGACTGTGGAAATTATCGTACAATCGCTCTAATCGTGCATGCCAGCAAGATTCTACTCAAGATCATTCAGCAGAGATTACAACCATACCTGGAATGAGAACGACCTAAAGTGCAAGCAGGGTTCAGGAAAAAGCGAGGAACGAGAGACATCATTGCAGATGTGAGATGGATCCTTGAAAAGGCAAAAGAATACCAAAAGGATATCTATATGTGTTTTATTGACTAGAGCAAGGCTTTTGACTGTGTAAGCCATGAGAAACTCTGGGCCACATTAAGAAGCCTGGGTATACCAGAACACTTGATAGTTCTCTTGTACAACCTTTACATTGATCAAGAAGCAACAGTTCAAACGGAACAAGGAGAAACAGAATGGCTTAAAATCAGCATACTTTTCCCTACCTGTTTAATTTATATGCAGAACAAATCATCAGAGAAGCAGGACTGTATGAAGAGAACCGAGGTGTGAAGATTGGTAGATGATTTATCAACAACCTTCGCTATGCTGATGATACCACATTACTGGCTGAAAGTGAAGACAGTCTGAAACATTTGCTTCTCAAGATCAAGAAACCTAGTCTTAAAATGGGCCTGCAGTGAGATGGATTGATACATTAGCCATGGGTGCCAGTCTATCAACAACGAGCCTCCTGACTGACGACCGAACACAACTTAGATCAACTACCCTGAGGCTCACCTGTGTCAACACTGACTCGACAGCACTTAACAACCGTCACCACCACCACTTAATAATGCTAACACGCATGTAGTTTACGTGTGTTAGTGCCTTCCACATTAATACATCTTTAGAGGGTAATTTGATAATGGGCTGACTAGTTAAAGCCCATTTTAATGCCCCCATTAAACCTTTATAGAGTGCTATCATATATGGCATAATGCATGCCTTCATTGCAGGCACAGACATTTAAACTGACCTTGAGTTGGTGTAAATCCTTGCACCAATATTTTTTAAGTATATGTGTAAATTAGACTATTTTATAATCTAAATGCATATATGCACATGCCAGCCATTCTCCGCTCATACTAGCCATGTGCACACCTACCCGTAAAGTGATTGTGCATACCTTTACACAAGTTACTATCTTATAAGAGGCCATTCACATGCATATTTGGCCACATACGTGCAGAACTGACTAAAATACCATCACAGAAGGTATGTGCATCCCCTTATAAAATTACCTCCTAAATGGTGGATAAAGCAGTGTAAAAACCTTTGAAAGTTAGTCCAAAATGTACTAAGTTAGGGCAATAAAAAGGTATCACTGTTTCTCTGTATAGTTAACTACTTTTAAATGGTGGCATTAATACTAACTCCTTATCGGTCATATGGCCTTTAGTCTTGATATTCATCAGTTGAGAAAGAAAGTTGGCTAGACAAATATGCCATGTATGCTATCCCAGAGAAACAGGGGCACTATGTGGCTAATTTGCATATGAGCACTGACAGTATTTTGATGGCATTGGGGGCTTTCTCCAATGCCTCAAACCAGACATTGGGAAAAGCCCCTGATGCCATCAAAATACTATTGAGGGTTGCTGCCTGACAGAAAGTGAATCCCTGATGGTCCAGCGGCCCCGAATCCCCCTAATCATCCCAACTAAAAATAAACATGGTGGCCCAGCAGCCTCAAACCCCCCATCGAGCTAATAATATACCTGGTGGCCTAGTGGCCCCGAATCCCCAACTCCCTACCCAACTAAAAATAACCCTGGTGGCACAGTGACCCCCAAACCCCCATCCTCCACCCGGTACCTTTATGAGCACTTCCCACACGTTCGCACTCTTGGCCTGCCATCTTGAAAAATGGCGGCACCTGGCCCCACATGATGCATCCTGGGATGCACTGGGCGAGGTCAGACTACCATATGAGGCACTTTCTACCTTATATGGCAGTCTAACCCCACCCGGTGCAGCCCAGGATGCACTGCATGGGGCCAGGCACTGCCTTTTCTCAAGATGGTGATGCCAGAGCAGGAGCACATGGACAGTGCTCCCGTTCATTTGTAAAGGTACCGGATGGGGGGTTCAGGGCCGCTGGGCTACTAGGGTTATTTTTAGTTGGGCAGATGAGGGGTAGTTCGGGGCCGCTGGGCCAGGTTTATTTTTAGTTGGGTGGAGTTGGAGGTTTGGGGCTGCTGGGCCAGGTTTATTTTTAGTTGGGTGGAGTTGGAGGTTCGGGGCTGCTGGGCCACCAGGTTTATTTTTAGTTGGGAGGAGGGGGGGATCAGGGCTGCTGGGCCACCAGGGATTCGCTTTCTGTCAAGGGCACCAGCCCCTGACAGTATTTTGATGGCTTCGGGGGATTTCTCCAATGTCTGGATCATCCTTGACATTTCCACTCAGATGATTCAGGCATCAGGAAAAGCACCCAGTACCATCAAAATACTGTCGGGGGCACATGCTAGATGTTTAAGCCACCTCAAGACCAGGCATAGAGATATTAGTGCTAAGGCTGATTTTATGCATTTCTCTGCACCAGATGCAGCCAATATTAGCATACCACTTTATTATGTGCAGCTCATTTGCCTATAACTTAAATAAATTTAAATACTCTTGGCATGAATTATGCTCTAGGTTTCCTTTGCTGTTTACATGCATATCCGTCTCTTTTCTGCATTTGGCGGTTGCAGTAATTGTGCTCAAAAGTAGCGGTACCTGTGCTTAAAGGCCGCGCTAGATTTCTGCATCAATCTGTTAGATTGCAATACCTATAGTACCTGATTGTAACTCACCTTTATCTACTACTGGAAAGTCAATTATAACCACAAAGTGGCAGAGAGATAGCAATTTCCAATCAAGAGGTTAAAAACAACTCCATAAGCTTAATGCCTTTATATTACCAAATTTTGGGGCCCTTTTACTAAAGTGTGCTAAAGGTTTGCATTGAACTTGTGTTTGAAGTAAAAACCAACATGCAGTAAGGGCAAAAGCTTAGGGGCAAGTCCAGCATATCTCCCTTGCAATTGCCATGCTGAAAAATACATCACCATGCTATAAATTGTATTTGCAATTAATGCAGATGCACTTCACGCCATCCATTGAGGTAGCATTAAGTGTACCCACACGAACTGCAGCATTGGCAATTAATGTGCGATCATTACCCCCCTGCTAACACTATGTGCAGTCAGTGCCTACTCTTCACCCCCAAGCAGCCCAGTCCCCACCCCATCATGTGTTAAACAACACAGGAATTTTAGCGCTCTGGCTGTTTTTAGGCCATGGCAGCAGTTACCATGATCCCACACTAACTGCTTAGCATGTGCAAAACCCCACAGTAAATACTGGCACACTATAGTAAAAGGGCCCCTCTATGAATAAAGACTAGGGGATATAGGCAAATATGTTAGAGTTGAAAATGTTCCTCATTTGTAATGGTAAAGCAGCATTAACCATCGCAGCTGACACAGTTTATACATCGCATTCCCCAGGGGATCTGTCGTCTATTTTATTTCATGAAGGTGAGTTGCTTTCTTCTTGTTTATGATAATTAGAAGAGTGGTTTGCCAGACAAGTTTAGACATCAATAAGATACTGGATAGGACTGAACCAACATGATCAGAATGACCCAGCAAGAAGCTAGGAAGACTTACTAAGGGCTTATTAGGAGCCCCATAGTTAGCGTGATGGCTAATGATGCTGGGGTAGAGCCAAGGAAAAGAAATGCCACCTTGAACTGGTAATTGAATGCACTCTGGAACTTTGTTTATTGCCCAGAATGATTCTTTAAAACGGTGATACAATTTCACCCAAACTCAAAAGGACAGCTGTGGCATTTGATCTGTAAATGATAGATCCACAGAGGTTTTGCGAGTGAAGGACTGAATATTGATAATAATTAAAGTTCAACTAAATGTTAATGCAAATGCATGAGCTGTGAATATTTTGTTCTTTCCTTGTTACAATTTGTACTGTACCTTTTTGATCCAGGTTTAGACTTCTGTGTGAAATTTCTGATCTGTTTTCTAATGATTCTTTTCTGATCTTTCTTTTTTTCCTTTCATAAATGGATGCCAATCACTCCCTGTGGGACTGCTATATTCCTTCCTGTTGAACATGGAAAAATGCTGTGAATGACATCACTGTTGATGGGTCCAATTTCCTACTGTCTCCTGCTCCTGTGAATGATCTCCTCCATCAAATCTGCCTTGTTCTGACCAATGAAACCTTCCTTCTGTGTCCACGATCTTCTTCAACTCCTCCTCCTTTTATTTCTTATTTTGTTTCCTTTTACTTTGCCATTGACCCGCGGAAAAGCCACGGAAGAGTCTTGGGCAGAGGGTAGCTTCTGCATGCTAGTCAAAAAGAACAATTTGTGCCAGCGCAAAGTACTCCAGCAACTTTGTTGTAGAACGTGCACCCTCAAAGGGTGAATAGGTTCCCCTAAAGTCTCCCTGCCTTCCTGTAGACTCCTAGATTATTTCCTATTATTATTATTATTATTATTATTATTAATAAAATTAAAAAGCCAATTGCTTCTCTCCTACTCTTCACCACTTTGGCAGAGGGGAGACGGTGAACTGTTTTGTTGGGACTAAAAATGGAAAAAAATACAACCTGCCTACCTTTTTATAACCAGGCGTTTTGAATTAAAACACCTGGGATTGCAGCATCAGTATTGTGTGACCAAAGCGTTCCATGCCAAAATAAAGGTTAAAGTAATGAGTCATTTTCTTGTCAACTAAAGGGTACTGCTGCTTTTTTTTTAATATATATTTTTTTGTTTAGTTTTTTTTTTGTGGGTCTTTATTTTTTTTTAAATATATTTCCCCTCCAAAATGTTTTAAAAAAACTTTTTTTGTGGATATGGCATAAGTTTACATGAATTAAAAAAGAAAGCTATTTGTATTACTATGTTTTGTGTTTTTGCATGCATTTAAATTAATAATTGGAGCGAACGAGAGGAAACCAGTTTTACTTGTATTCAGTGTCATTGATCAGTAGGACGGTAAGTAGTCTGTATCTTTAATGATGATATCTATATAAATAAGGTGTGGCACATTATGGGTCCTCTTTACCAAACTGCATAATTGCACGTAATCTGCCACATTAACAGCTAAACTTTCATGTAGCATCTTAGAGTTAGCACAGGATAGGGTGGAGTGCGGATGGAGACTGTACCTTACAGTTCACATGAAAAAATCACTACCTGCTATCAACTTGGCAGATAATGCAGCATAATTAATGACACCTTAACAGGTTTAGCTAACTGTATCATGTTATCTGCAATGCAGTTAACACAAGATAAAGAATGTTTCTGTTTGTATGAGAAAATGCTGGGAATGCCCCCAGTGTAGACATTTTTCACATACAACGTTAATTACTGCATGGTAACAGCAAAACCATATTGCAATGGAGATCCATAATATAGCTCATCTTATTCATTTAGATATTGTCATAAGAGATGCCGGCTATTGTCCTATTGCCGAATTATGATAGATTAATAAATAGGGCACTTTTTGTATCTAATATTTTTTCTTTTTAAACATTCCCTGTGAAGAAGGGATGGGTGTGTTGTGTTTGCTGGGGGGGGGGGGAGATTATTTTTGTTTTGTTTTTTTGTTCCCTCCCATTCTCTGAGGTAGGGTAGTCAGATGGCTTCAGATGTATTTGGAATGCCTTAAACCGGTTCTGTTTTTACACCGTTGCCTGTCTGATCCTGCTTGGAGAGGTTTCAGAACTGCAAGTCCATAGATATAATTAGGCAAAATGAGGGCTGGCTTTGATTGTTCTGATGACCTGTAGCCACATAGCCACCTGGTACTGTAAACATCATGATTAACGTGTTTTAGAATTTTTGTTCATATATCATATTTGATTTTTGGTTCTTTGTTCTAGAGGGGAAGGGAGTTTAGAGAGAATATATTTTATATTTAATTTATTTCTATTTACCCAGCATGTCAAGTTATTTTGGTCCTGGTTTTGTCAGGATTTTTCTCTGATTCTGTCTATGGGAAAGGAAAACTTAAGACCCCTTTAGTAAAAGGGGCCCTTAGTGAATCGGGTTATCTGGGTGAATTGTCAAGCATTTGCTGAGACTTTCAGGGAACTAGAATAACAGGTACGTGACAGATGAGATATTATGTAGGATAGTTTCCTGAAAACTCAGCAGCACAAAGGACATCAAAATGAACTCCTAGGTCGATAAAACTGTAAATAAATAAAATAATAAGCAAAATAGTAAGCTGCTGTTGATAAGGTATCCTGTTGTTACTGTGAGTCATCAGCACAATCAGTTTGATAAAAACTAATGCAGTTGAACCATTCCATGTGATCTTAAACATAATGTTATTCAGAATAAAGTTAATGAAAGTACTATTACTTTTAAGATTTCAAAAGTAGTATCTCAGCTGGTAATTGAAAAAAATCTTTCATATTGTAGTTCTTGTATTTCATCAAATAACGTGTGTGTGCTTTTTTGTTTTTTTACTTGTTCAAAAGTGGAACAAAAATGTGAAAATGGTTTATTCAAACTTCCTTGTGTGCAGCGCCGTACCTAGCTCTGTGCGAGTGGTGCAGCCACATAGGGCGCGCGCAAAGGATTAGGGGCATATTTGGGTTTGCTGGTCTGGGCTCCTCCCCACGCTGCCTATCCTTGCCCCTCTGCTGCTTTTCGTGTTCCCTCCACGGTGGCAGCAGCGGAGCAGACCTGACCTCAAATTGAAAACCCCCCACATGAGTCTTTCCAACTCCATGCTTGCAGCAGGTCTGATCCCTCCCTCCTCTGACATAGGCTCGCCTCAGAGGAGGGAGGGACCAGACCAGCCATTCAAACATGGGTCTTTGTATGTGCTTGAATGGCTGGTCTGGTCCCTCCCTCCTCTGAGGCGAGCCTATGTCAGAGAAGGGCAGGATCAGACCTGCATGCAAGCAAGGCGTCGGAAACATCTGCATGGTTTTTTTTCAATTTGAGGTCAGGTCCGCGCCGCCGCCACCGAGGGAACACAAAAAGTGGCAGGGCAAGAGCAGGCAGGGGTGGGGGGGAGCCGACTGCACATGGAGATATGAGGTAAGATGGGGAGATGCTGGGCATGGGGCAAATGTGATGGGGAGGGAGGGGGGGTGAACAAAGGGCGCATTTATGGTTTGGTACGGCCCTGTTTGTATGCAAGTTCTACATGCATCATCTTAGGAAATAACTGCAAAAGGTGATTTATACAAATGTCAGTGTGCCCTCTTTATGCAAAGCAGGCTGGAACCAAAAATAGCACTGGTGAATAAGTTCTAGAACAAATAATCTGCAAGGATTATTTTGGATTTTATAGAGCAAAGAATTGCCATTTACTCTAACCAGCTTTTGATACTATATAAAGAGGGAATATGCTATGCTTCTGCCGTCCATCCGAGAGTAATCCACATAAGACAATGTGATTTATTCAATATTATTAGCTCAAATCAAACTCGTGTAAAGGGTTTTGTTTGTGATAGTTATAGATATAGTAAAAATCAGCTAAGTTTGAAAGATTTCTGAAATATATATAAATGTAAATCTTCACTTTTATGTCCAGGTTTGCCTGCATCCCTAAGGATTTGTAATGTTTTCATGTCAATTGACACCATAACATGATTGCGCACGGTCTAGCCTTTCCTTCTGAAGTCGTAGAAGATTTTCCCAGTTTTTGTGGTATAGGATCTAATTTTTCCACTTTCACCCGTCCATTCATTTCATGATCTCCTTCAACCCCCTTGGCTCACTGAATAGGCATAAGGAAAATGGTCTTTACTCAATAGGTAAGGCTGGCATTGACGGAATATACCGGAGCAATCGCCCTGATCCTATATGCCGGGGGGGGGGGGAGGGGACGACCCTAAATCTGTCTGAAACTGAAGGAGGCGCAGGCTTTGGGGCCCCCTCCCTAATTTCCGTTTAACATGAATAGATCTGCCAAAGGATTCAAGGCTACATATGCAGCTGCTTTCCCATTCAACTTGAATCCAAGCCGCACCTGCAGGAAATGCATTTGTGCTCTTTAATGAAGCACTACATCCAAGAAACGTTCTCTCAGAAAGGAATGATGTATTACCTTGGATTCTTCAGCATCATTTTGTGTTTATTGTGGCAACTTTGATCAATGAGGAACATTTTGTGGCATAGGCCCTCACACAGTTGGTAGCAGTGCTTAAATCATTAACTGTGCACAGCTGCAGCCTTGTATACAGTTAAGCAACAGACCATATAAGAGAGAATAAATGTGATGTGGTTTTGAAAACAATAGTGGGTTTGTTTGAGAGAAAGATATTGGGTTCTCACCTAACAGTAACTTTCACAAGCCTCCTATACTCACATTCTCTCTCCCTCCCCATCCTCCCCGCTCTATCAAAAGTAAAGAAAAAGCCCTTACATTAGCATAAATAAATGCTGAAGATAAGGCACTGAATGTTTAGTTTATTGTTACTGATTTTTGCTAATTTTTCTCCTTACAACTGAGTGCTAAGGGCCTCATTCACCAAGGTTTGCCTTTCTGAATGTTGGTAATTTTATATAACTTTTCACATATAAAGACTGTTTTATACACAGAAAAGAGCATTGATAAAAATATGAGGCTGCAAATGTGCATAAAGTAGGCACATAGAAGAGTGTGCCTATTTTTACACACTCTCTAAGGCATTCTTGGGGATGTAATTTGGGCAGAACAGAAGTAGAGTTGTATAAAATGTGTTAAGTACATGTAATGGAGTAAAAATATATGTTTTGGCTTGAAGATGCATACTATGCCGGTAGACATAGCCAGGGGTGTGGTCTGGGCAGAGCATGGGTGGAGTTCTTACATAATTTAATTTAATAAAAATGTTTATGCTCCACTACTATGCAATTGGAATTCAGAGTGGATTACATACAAAATTTACAACTTTGCAATAATCAAAATAATCCAACCCATAACAACAAAACACATTATAAAACATTTATAAAAAAGAAACTAAGAAGGAAATTCATTAATCCTCTAAAACATAAAGTTTCTGAAACAAATAAGTTTCCATATCATCCTGCTAAACCAGTCCAGACAAGTGGGTTATATTCACCTACCACCAGATTGGTGGAGACAAAGAACCAATGAAAAGCCCAAGTTTCAATGACATCATGCTCATGTCTTTATTTGCTTGAGCCACCAGAGGTCCCTCAGTATTTCTTTGTCTTCAGCAGAGGAGCTGGTGGCATTGATTTTCAGGGTCTCATCTACCTTGAACTTGACAGATGCTTCTGACAGGGAGCAGAAGCCACTGCTGTCTTCCCGTTCCCAGAGGTGATCAAAGATATGATCTGGTCCAACTAGAACTCACCCGACTCTCTGCCTAAAGGGTTAAGGGTCTATAAGAAGATCTATGCTCTCCCAGAGGAGGAATGCAGCGAGTGGTTTGGCATTCCCAAGGTGGATGCACAAGCTACAGCAGTTAACAAATGGACCGCCTGTGAAAGGCAGATTGGCCTTAAAGGATGTTCTGGACCACAAGGTTGATTCCTTGCTGAAGAGCCAGTGTGCCATGGCGGTGGCTATTCTATAGTTGGGGGTATGTATCAGCTTGATGTCTTGAGCCCTGTTCCAGCGGATTCAGACTCTACAGCCTGATGATACTACTTCCCTCTTGAAGTCTGCTGCGGCACTCCTTTCTGATGTCATGTATGGCTTGGTACATTTGGTGGCCAGGGATGGTGCCCTGACAGTGTCATGGCATTGAATTTGGCTCCGTCACTGGGCAGCACACTCATCCTCCAAAGCCTGGCTGGCTGAACTGCCTTAAATGGAAACTCTGGTTTGAAACTGATTTGGAGAAGCTGGTGAAGGACCTAGGCAAGACAAAATCTTACTGCCTTCTGTGAAGCAGGCTAGTGCCACTTTCTCCACCCATCCACCAAGGACATGCTGGCCAGATTCCCAGGGGTCTCAGAACTATTGTCACTACCGACCTAAAAAAAACAAACCCTTTCTTCCCCTTTGCTTCAGGGCCTAGAGCCCATTCTCAGTCATTTTGTGGAGCATGTGGACCCAAGAACTTGGTCCCCTCCAGAGGAGGACCCTTCCATGCTACACAATGAAGGTTTAGGAGCCCATCCCTGATACCAGACACCATTCAGTTTAGCTATGTCCTGAGGTGCAAAGAGCCAGTTCCCGATGCCTTTATCATTTCCCCTTGTGGGTCTACAGTCAAAGGTGCCATGATGCAGACCACTTGGACAAGTTGCTTCACCTAAAGGCAGTGGTGCCCATTCCCCCAGACAAGTGGGGCAAAGGCAGATACTCCATCTACTTTATGGTGCCAAGGACGACGGTTGCTTCTGGCCCATTCTGGACCTCAAAGCTGTCAATGAGCACTTGCTTGTCCTGCATTTTTGAATGGAAACCTTGCGCTCTGTGATTCAAGCAATGCACCAACGGCATTCTTGGCTTCTGTGGATCTGGCTAGAGCATATTTTCATATTCCAATCTGAGTCAATCAGAAGTGTCTGTGTTTTGCCTTGCTTGGCTCTCACTATCAGCTCACTTTTTTTGGGCTCTCCACTGCCCTAAGGATGTTCTCCAAGGTCATGGCAGTGGTGGCTGTGATGCTGCAGCACCAAAGGATCTATGTCCATCCCTGTCTGGATGACTGGCTCATCCGAGCCATTTCCCTGTCAGAAGCATCTCAGGGGACATCCTGAGTGGTTTCCTTTCTGAAAAGCCTTGGCTGGGTGATCAATCTGGAAAAGAGCCAGTTTTTTTCTTCACAGCCTTGGACTTCCTGGGAGCACATTTTGACACTTGAGTGGGCAGAGTTTCCTGCCAGAGGAGAAAGTCAGAGGACTGTTGAATTGCTTGGCGATGTCCTGAGTGCAGCAGGCCCCCAGAGTGTGTGATTATTTTTAGCTCCTCAGATTGATGGTGGCAACCATAGAGATGATGCCATGGGCGTGTGCTCACATGCAGCTGCACCAGCGGTCCTTGTTGACTCTATTATCCACGAGTTCTCAGGAGTTTAAGCACCGGCTTCCACTCACATTGAGGGTGAGGCCAGCCTATGGTAGTGGTGGCAGCCCTGTCATCTGAGGAAGAGTGTACTATGGGATGATTTCTCCTGGATCCTGCTGACAATGAATGCCAGTCTCTCAAGCTGGAGAGCACATTGCCAAGACCATACGGCCCAGGGCTGTTGGTACCACAGGGAAGCAGTGTGGTTCATTAACTGCCTCGAGGCAAGAGCCATTAGGTTGGCTCTTATGCGTTTCTGGCCCCTTGTTAAAGGTTGGGTGGTTCAAGTGTTCTCAGACAATGCCACGGCTGTGGCTTAGGTCAGTCAGCAGGGCGGCACAAGAAGCACTGGAGTGGCCCTGGAAATAGATCTCCTGTTTGCCTGGGCAGAGAAGAATCTCCTAACCTTGTTGGTTCAGCACATTGCTGGAGTGGACAGTATGGAAGTGGATTTCTCAGCCAGCACTCTCTGAATCCTGTTGAGTCAGGAGGCGTTTCAGTTTATTATGCACCACAGGGGTCATCCTGAAATGGATCTGATGGCAACCCGCTTCAATGTCAAGTGTGCTGCTTCTTCAGTCACCACACAGAGATGGGGTCTGAGGGCATCAATGCCCTGAGCCAGCCTTGGTTCAATGAGCAGCTGCTGCTCATTTTTCCTCTGTGGCCCCTGGTGGGGCATGTGATTTGGTGTATAGAGCACCACCCGGGTAGGATTTTTCTGATTGGCAGCAGAGAGCATGGTTTGGAAACCTGATGTAGCTCCTGAAGGCGCCCCCTCTTCAGCTGCCTCCATCTCGAGGGCTATTGCGGCAAGGACTGATCATTCTGGAGGACCCAGCTCCCTTTCGATTATGGCATGGCTCTTGATTGGAGACTGCTAGTGCATAAAGACTACTCTCCAGCAGCAATCTCTACTATACTTGGTGCCCGAAGGAGAGCGATCAAGCTAGTTTACATATGGATACGGTCCTTCTCCAGGACCAAGCAGGAAGTCAGTCCTCACATATGGGTGACGTCGGCGCCAACGGAGCCCCCGTGCGAAGCATTTCCCCAGCTTTCAAAGAAAGCCTTTGGGAATTTCAGCGCGCATGCGCGGTCCCCTTCCCGCCCAAGGGTGCCATCTTGCTCAGTCTTCTTTTTTCCACGGAGCCCGACGGACGTAGTTCATTTTTCGCCGAGGAAAAAGTTGATTTCCATGGTTTTTGTTCTTCTCCTTCCGTTCGACGCCGGATCCTTTTCCCGCCTGGTATCGAGCCCACTCTCTCTTTTTCGTTTTTTGTCCTTCGTGACTAGCGTTCGCGCCATTTTTTCTTTTTTCACTGGCAGCCCCATCTTTTGACCTCGCAGGGGCCCTCTTTCCCCCGATGGCTGCCAGCGGGTTTAAAAAGTGTGATCGGTGTAAGAAACTTATGTCTCTTACCAACACACATGACTGCTGCCTCCGCTGCCTCGGACCCGATCATGACCCGATGATCTGTGGTCCGTGTGGCAAAATGTCCTCGAAGGCGTTGAGGAGTCGGCAGCACCAGAAGGATAGGATCTTCTCTGACTCCGCATCCGGACGGGCCCGGACCTCGTCAGAGGCCTCGACGTCTCGGGACTCCGGCCCCGAGCAGCGTCGGGGTTCCTCTGAGCGGGGGTCTCCTTCGCGGGAACAGCGCAGGAAGAAGAAACCCGTCATGGCGGCGTCGGTGGACGCTCCTGGTTCCTCGAGGGCCAGGTCGCATAGCCCCGATCGCCGTCCCGGGTCTTCGGAGTCGGAGAAGCCTGCCAAGCAACCTCGTCTCGAGATAGAGTCTCCTGGGCACGTGAGTTCTGTAGTCCTTGTGGACTCTCCTCCAAGGGAGCCAACGTCGGGCCCGACGCCGTCGGGGCCCGAGTCGGGGGCTGCTGGGTCTCCTGAGCTTGGACTCAGGTTGACGGCCTTGGAGAGCAGCTTCGCTGCCTTCATGGAACAGCAGCGGGCATTGATCGCCGGTCTCACCGGTGCATCTGCCCCGACCACTGGGACATCGACGTCCAAGTCGACCTCGGAGGCCGAGCCGATCCTCGAGTCCATGCAGGCTCGAGTCGATCCTCGGCCACGGTCTCCCTAGGCTTCCTGTTCGGGACCGAGGTCGTCGACGCCGGTACCCTCAGCGTCAGGGCGGAGGGCATCAGTGCCCGCCCGACTGGAGCCGCTCGATTCCTCCTCCGAGGAGTCGGGCTGGGAGACGGAGGACGAAGAGTCACCCGACACCTATTGGACTCGGTGTGTCCCATCGGACTCGCTGGAGTCCGAACCTCAGAGACGATCCCCACCGGAGGATACCCGGTTCTCGGACTTCGTGCGGGATATGGCCAAGGCCTTGTCATTCCCCGCGAATCCCGAGAAGGAGCCTCGAGCCGAGGAGCTCGAGGCCCTCCAGTATGACTCTCCCCCGAAGGAGGCCTTTACTGTACCGGTTCCTCCGATGCTGGAGTGGCTGCTCTTCCGCATGTGGGAGACCCCGGCCTCGACGCCGGTGTTAAGCAAGCGGGTCGATTCTATCTATCGAGTCCGCAAGAGCCCCGGGTTCCAAAAGGCACAATTACCGCACCACTCCATGGTTGTGGAATCGGCCATGCATCGACTGAAAAGTCAGAAGATGCACTCCTCGGTGCCTCCCAGCTGGGAGGCCCGGAACCTGGATGCCCTTGGTAAGAAGTGCTTCCAGGGCTCTATGCTTGCTTGCCGTGTCCAGACATACCAGCTCTACATGGGCATGTATCTCCGAGACCTGGCAAAGGAGATTGCCGGGTTCTCTGCTGGTCTCTCTGAGGAACCTTTGCAGAGGTTCCAGGCCTTGTCCACTGGTATTCGAGAGTGCTCGAAGTTTATCTCTCGAGCAGCCTACGATGGCTTCGAGGCTTCGGCCCGAGTAGCCGGGGCCGGCATCGGTGCACGCCGACAGGCTTGGCTACAGTCATCCGACCTCGAGCAATGGGTACAGGACAAGTTGGCGATGTCCCTTGCCGAGGTGAAAACCTCTTTGGCAAGCCCATGGCTGAAAAGGCTGCAGAACTCGAGACCGAGACTCTGACCCGGACTAGGCTGTCCAGAAAAACCTCTGCCCCTTCTCAGAAAAAGAAGGGCTCGGGAAAAAAGACCTTTTATTTGAGGAAGTCATCTGCCTATAAACAATACCCTCATTATCAGGCCTCTGCAGCTCCCCAACAGGGTCAGCAGGCCAAGGGGCAGGGTCATGGGCCCCGTAGGCAGAAGGCCCCCAAGCCACCAACACCGGCCCCTGCTCAGCAGGGTAGGGGTTTTTGACTCAGAAGGCATAGCCTCTTCTCCTCAGCTGGCTCACATCAGCACAGGAGGCCGGCTGGCCCACTTTGCCCACAGGTGGTCAGCCGTCACATCAGATACCTGGGTGCTCCATATAGTCCAAAAGGGCTATCTTCTCCATTTTCACCAGGTACCTCCCTCCTATTTTCCAGGGGAGCCTCCAAGACTCCCTCTGCACAGGGACCTACTCCTTCAGGAGTTAGCAAGTCTGCTAAAGGAACAGGCTGTGGAACCGGTGCCCCACCACCTGAGAGGTCACGGCTTTTATTCCAGGTACTTTCTGGTACCAAAAAGAACAGGAGGCCTCAGACCCATCCTAGACTTGCGAAACCTCAACAAGTTCCTGGAGAGGGAAAAGTTCAAGATGCTTACCCTTGGAATCCCGCTGCCCTACCTCCAGCAGGGAGATTGGCTATGTTCCTTAGATCTAAAGGATGATTATACTCACATCCTTATTCATCCAGACCACAGACAATATCTCAGATTTGTTGTGAGGGGAAACCACTACCAATACAGAGTACTACCCTTTGGCCTAACCTCCACTCCCAGGGTGTTCACCAAGTGCCTGGCGGTGGTGGCGGCCTACCTGAGGCTTCAAGGTCTTTTTGTGTTTCCTTACCTGGACGACTGGCTCATAAGGGGCCAGTCTTTCCAGGAGGCCAGTCAAGCCACCCTTCGCATTGTGGCTCTGCTTCAGCACTTGGGGTTTGTCATAAACTTCGCAAAGTCCACTTTGCTCCCGTCCCAGAACTTAGAATTCATAGGAGCAAGGCTGGACACTCTTCAGGCAAAGGCTTTTCTGCCAGTGGACAGAGCCCACAGGTTGATGGATCTAGCCAGGCAGTTTCACAGCAATTCCCTGGTCTCCGCCAGGCAATTCCTGAGACTTCTGAGCCATATGGCTTCCACGGTTCATGTAACCCCCAATGCCCACCTGCAATTGCGGCCTGCTCAGTGGAGCCTTCGAACTCAGTGGCATCAAGCCACAGGGAGCATTGCCGTCTCAGTAAGAATATCCACCCTGCTCGTCTCCTCTCTTCAATGGTGGCTTCATCTTCCGAATCTGGTACTCTGAGTGGTTTTTCAATCCCCTCTGCATTCTCAAGTGCTGACGACAGATGCTTCTCTTCTAGGTTGGGGAGCATATTGCCAAGGGGCATGTACTCAGGGTCTCTGGACCCCTTGGGAGGCTGCTCAGCAGATAAACTTCCTGGAGCTATGGGCGATACGCCTAGCTCTGAGAGCCTTCTCCCACCTCACATCTCACCAGTCTGTACTGGTCCAGACGGACAATCAAGTTGCCATGTTCTACGTGAACAAACAAGGAGGCACAGGCTCCTTCCTTCTCTGTCAGGAGGCACAACGGCTGTGCTCTTGGGCTGTCAATCACGGAATCCTCCTCAAGGCTGTCTACCTCCCAGGTCAAGAAAATTACCTGGCGGACAGACTGAGCAGGATCCTGCAACCACACGAATGGAGATTGAATCCGTTGGTGGTTCAGCAGATCTTTCTCAGGTGGGGCCTCCCCACCATGGATCTTTTCGCCAGTCCTCTGAACCGGCAACTCCTGAGATTCTGTTCCAGGCAACCGCATCCTCTCAGAGTAGCAGCGGATGCGTTTCTGATTCCGTGATCCCAAGGCCTCCTGTATGTGTTTCCTCCCACGCCACTAGTGTCCCGAACACTGTTCAAAGTCCTCAAGGACGGGGCCTCAATGATTCTGATAGCTCCCAGGTGGCCGAGGCAACCGTGGTTCCCACTTCTGCTGCAACTGGCGGTGGACACTCCTCTTCCTCTGGGGATTCAGCACGATCTCCTGTCTCAGGAACAGGGATCTCTCTTGCACCCCAACCTCCAGTCCCTTCATCTGATGGCCTGGCTGCTGAAAGGGTAGTCCTGGCTCCCCTACTACTGCCTAGAGAGGTGGAAGACGTAGTCTTAGCCTCTAGACGGCAATCCACCAGGTAATCCTACGCTCTTAAGTGGCGTAGATTCTCCGCATGGTGTGCTCAGCACAGCGAGAATCCCTTCTCGTGCTTGGTAGCAGTAGTTTTGCAATATTTGCTTTACCTCTCCAATCTAGGCCTTAAGTCCAACTCTGTCAGGGTTCACCTCAGTGCTCTCTCAGCGCACCACTTGCCGGTGGACGGAAGGCCTCTTTTCAACCACCCTTTGGTGGCTCGTTTTCTCAGAGGCCTCCTCCTGCTTAAGCCTCCTTTACGTCCACCAGCCCCTGAGTGGGATCTGAATGTGGTCTTACAGCGGATTATTTGTCCACCATTTGAACCTATGGCTACCTGCCCTCTCCGTTTTCTCTTCTGGAAAACCTTGTTTCTGGTAGCTCTTACCTCTGCTAGGCGAGTAAGTGAACTTCAGGCACTAGTGTCTGATCCCCCTTACACTAGGTTCTACAGGAATAGGGTAGTCTTACAGACTCACCCGAAGTTTCTCCCTAAGGTTGTCTCCCCTTTTCACCTCAATCAGGAGGTGGTTCTTCCGACCTTCTTTCCCAGGCCGCATGCCAACCGGGCTGAGATGGTCCTGCATACCCTGGACTGTAGGAGGGCGTTATCCTTCTACCTTGACCGTATGCGGGAGCATCGGAGGGCTGTTCAGCTCTTCATTTCTTTTGACCCCAATAAGTTGGGGTTACCTGTCTTCAAGCGTACTTTGTCCATATGGGTCGCTGACTGTATCGCCTGGGCTTATGGGGCAGCCGGCCTCTCGTTGGAGGGTCGAGTCACGACTCATCGTGTCAGGGCTAAGGCTGCATCAGTGGCTCATCTCCGCTCTGTTCCATTGGCAGACATCTGCCGGGCCGCTACTTGGTCTTCAAGCCAGACTTTTGTGACCCATTACTGCCTTGAGAGGGAGTCCCACATGGACAGTGCTTTCGGACAGGCAGTACTCCATAATCTCTTTGGGGTTTAGGCAACTCCTACCCTCCAGCCCTGGTGTTGGGCTACCGGTTGGGGGCGTTCTCAGAGAAGATTCCTTCCTTACGTACTGACGAGCTAGAGGGAGCTCATTTTTTCGGCTTGAGGTCTCCGGTAGCCTTAAGCTGGGGAGTCCCATATGTGAGGACTGACTTCCTGCTTGTTCCTGGAGAAAGAGTAGTTACTCACCTGTAACAGATGTTCTCCAGGAGCAGCAGGAATCAGTCCTCACAACCCTCTCTCCTCCCCTTGGAGTTGCAGTCATATGATTTATTTTTGCTAATTTTTTGCTGTCTTTTAGCTATGTCATCAGACTTTGCAAGATGGCACCCTTGGGCAGGAAGGTGACCACGCATGCGCGCTGCAATTCCCAAAGGCCTTCTTTGAAAGCTGGGGAAATGCTCCGCGCGGGGGCTCCGTCGGCGCCGACGTCACCCATATGTGAGGACTGATTCCTGCTGCTCCTGGAGAACACCTGTTACAGGTCAGTAACTACTCTTTCCTTAAGCACTGGTGCAGTGCATGGCACTTGGCTTCTGAGACAGCCAATGTGTCCTTCTTGTTGGCTTTTCTGCAGGATGTCCTAGAGAAGGGCCTCTCAGTTAGCTCCCTGAAGGTTCAAGTGGTAGCTCTAACCTTTTCCAAGGTCCGGTGGCGGGCAAGTCTTTGACCTTGTACCCGGACATCTCCTGTTTTCTCCAGGGGGTTTGGCATCTGTGTCCTCCCCTTCACTCTATGATTCCCTTCCTGGGATCTATGTCTGTTGCTCAGGGCCCTGATGGTGGCCCCCCTTGAACTGTTGAAGCGCACTGCCTTAAAGGCTTGACATTCAAGACTTTCTTCTTGGTCGCTATATCTTCTGCAAGATGGATCGCCGAGCTGCAGGCTCTGTCTGGCCGAGTTCCTTTTCTATCTTTTTCAAAAGAGACCATTTCCATTTGGCCTATGCCTTCATTCTTGCCTAAAGTACTGTCTCCCTTTCATGTGAACCAGGTGGTTTGCCTGCTCCACTTCTCTAAGGAGCAGTGTCAGAGGAAGGATACGGATCTTCCCCTTGTGGATGTCTGGAAACTGTCTTGCCAGTTTTTGGAGGTTAGGACTTCATTTCATAAGTCAGACTATCTTTTTGTGCTGTTTGCTGGCCCGCACAAGGGTGAAACAGCAGCCAGTTTGACTTTGGAGTGCTGGATTAAGGAGGCTGTTGCCTAAGCGTATCTGTTGTGGAACCAGCCATTTCCAGAGGGTTGTGTGCCCATTCTTCCTGAGCACAAGCATCATCATGGGTGGAGAAGAGCTTGGTAGCCACTGTAGACTTTCTTGGGCAGCAACATAACATGGGTGTCGCTTTCCACTTTTGTCAAGCATTACCACTTGGATGTTCCCATGTGGGCAGACTTGGCCTTTGACTCAAGAGGTTTGTGAGTTACTGTGTCTTCTTCCCACCCAGTGATTTTGTCTGGACTGGTCTAGCAGGATGATATGGAAGGTGACATTTTACTTATCAGTTCATGTCCTTTCCTTGAGTCCTGCTAGACCAGGCCAGGACTCGCCCCTGAAATTGTATTTCTCTGCTCTTCTGCTGCAAAACCCTTGGGTCTGCTATGATTTTGATAATGGACTCTGCAGGTTCATCTTCTACGGACAGCCTTCTGTTTATGCTTCATGTACATAGTTCTTGACTGTTGATTACTCCTGGTTGCCCACAATTGAGGTTGTGTGAGGCTTGCCATGTTTTCGCCCATATGCTTTGGGACAAGTACTGAGGGACCGCTGTTGGCTGAAGCAGATAGAGACATGAGAATGATGTCATTGAAACCTAGGCTTTTCATTAGTTCTTTGTCTCCACCAATATACTGGCCTACTATTAGTAATCCGTGAACTATCATTAAAATCATATATGGAACT
Organism: Ichthyophis bannanicus; assembly: GCA_033557465.1. Lineage (NCBI taxonomy): Eukaryota > Metazoa > Chordata > Amphibia > Gymnophiona > Ichthyophiidae > Ichthyophis > Ichthyophis bannanicus. The sequence goes on from CM066032.1 coordinate 651,635,926, forward strand.
TGAAGATTGGAGAATGGCTAATGTAACGCCAATTTTTAGAAAGGTTCTAGGACTGATCTGGGAAACTACAGAACGGTGAAAGAGACGTTAATACCAGGCAAAATGGGAGAAACCATTATAAAGAATAAAATTACTAAACATGTATATAGTCTTGATTTAATGGGAGAAAGCCAACATGAATTTCACCAAGGAAAATCTTGTCTTACTAATCTATTATATTTTTTCAAAGGTGTGAATAAACAGGTAGACAAAGGTGAGCCAGTTAATATAGTGTATGTGGATTTTCAGAAAGCCTTTGACAAGGCACCTCATGAGAGACTCTTGGCGAAATTAAAAAGTCATGGGATAGGAGGCAATGTTATATTGTAGATCAGGAGCTGATTAAAAAAGATAGAAAGTAAAGAGTAGGGCTAAATGTCCATTTTTCTCAATGGAGAAAGGTGCATAGTGGAGGTCCCAGAGATCTGGGCTGGGCCCATTGCTTTTTAACATATTCATAAATGACCTGGAAATAGGAATAATGGGTGAGGTGATCAAATTTGCTGATGGCACAAAATTATTGAAAGTTGTTAAAACAGAAGAGGATTGTGAAAAATTGCAAGAGAAACTTGAGAAATTGGAAGGCTGGATGTCCAAATGGAAGGTGAAATTTAATGTGGACAAGTGCAAAATTATGTACCTAGGAAAGAATAACCTAAACTAGGCTTACACGATTTAGGTGTCATTGTGGATAATACGTTGAAACCCTCCACCCACTGTGTAGCGTTGGCCAAGAAAGCAAATAGAATGCTAGGAATCATAAGGAAAGGAATGGAGAATAAAACCAAGGCTAATATAATATCTCTCGATATCATTACATGGTGCAAGCGCACCTTAAATATTGTGTACATTTCTGGTCAATGTATCTTAAAAAGGATATAGCAGAATTAGAAAAGGTACAGGGAAGAGCCACCAAAATGGTAAAGGGAATGGAAGGATACCCTTATGAGGGAAGGCTTAAAAGGTTGGAGCTCTTCAACTAGGAAAAAAGATGGCTGAGGGTAGATATAATAGAGGTCTATAAATTAATGAATGGAATGGGTAAATGTAGAACCATTGTTTACGCCATCAAAAAGCAGAAAGAATAGGGGACACACAATGAAGCTACATTGTAACCCATTTAAGACTCATAAGAGACAATATTTTTAAGTCAACGTAATATCAAACTCTGGAATTTATTACCAGAGAATATAGTAAAAGCTGTTAGTGTAGCTGGATTTTAAAAAGGTTTCGCAAGTTCCTGAAGGAAATGTCCATAAACCATTATTAAAGAGGACCCCAGAAATCCACCGCCTAACCCCCAGGACAAGAATTGTGGAACCTGTGTACCTTTTTGGGAACCTGCCAGGTACTTGTGTGCTAGATTGGCCACTGTTGGAAACAGGATACTAGACTTGATGGACCTTGGTCTGACCCAGTATGGCATTTCTTTTGTTCTTATGCTGGCAGGGGAACACAACCCACTTGTCTGGACTGATCTAGCAGGATTCAAGGAAAAGCATTATCTGGTAAGTAAAATGTCATCTTTCAAAGCTCTCCGAAATATCATATAATAGGCTATGGGTCGGATTCAGAGAGGCAACTTGCAGGGCTGCACATCCTGGCGGGACCTGCAGCCCCACAAGCCATCCTGCCCTTATTTCCCCTCAGGTCATCGCTGCATGTCTAGAGCAGCAATATGAGGAGAGCTAGGAGGGGCGGAGCAGTGGCAGGCCGAGGCTGCAGGACGTACAGGGCTGATTCAGGTCATGGCCCTGTATGTCCTGCGGGGTCAGGAGGAACATGCTGCTTATTTCACCTTGAAGGTGGGTTAAGTTGCAGGAACCTGGCGATCAGGGCTGGAATCTCCCCCAGAGCCATGGGTCAGGCAGCAGGGAAGAAAAGGGTCAGTGCTGCGGGCACCAGGGGAGCCAGCGCGGAGGATGTCCCCGCAGTCATGCAGTGGCACGCCGGGGGCGATCAGGGCTGGAATCTCCCCCAGAGCCATGGGTCAGGCAGCAGGGAAGAAAAGGGTCAGTGCTGCGGGCATCAGGGGAGCCGGCACGGAGGATGTCCCCGCAGTCATGCAGTGGCACGCTGGGCCGTCCTCAGGCCAAATTCTGTATGCCGCAGGAACATTTTGTTCCCATGTTACAGAATCTGGTCCTAATGGGCCCATCCTGCACCATCGCATTGCACCTCCCCCAGTTAGCGAGAAAGTTGGCAGAGAACTCCCGTGCAGCTTCAGGCTACTTAGAGGAAACATTGATGCTGACTGTGAATTGAGAAAGGGCCCTGCATGAACAGGAGAGGGCTGTGCAGAAGGGAGAGAGGGCTGTGCAGAAGGGAGGGAGGGCGGGCCCTTTCTGGAAAGGTTTCCCAGGGCTGCTTAAGTGGATGAAGTGGCCCTGTGCTTGCCAACAGGTGGAAGTGATTGTGCCGACATTAAAGGTACATTCTCTGGCACATACTTTAGTATGTTTATAAAGATAAGTTTATGTCTATGTGACCTTAAAAACAGTGGCTATGTAGGCACCTACACATGGTGTGCTGTAATAGAATTACTCTCCACGTGTCTGATGGGAAAAACATGGTGAATAGAGCTCAGAAATAACTGAATTAGTTAGTCCTTGAACAGATTGACCCAGTCAGCTATTTCTTTGAGAATATCACCTCAGTGCGCTTAGTAAATATTAAAAGGCACCTATACAGGAGTATACACAAGGACTTCCCAGCCCTCCTTAAAAGGCAGTCCACCTTAAGGGGAAAGATAGCAGAGAACTGGGCATGACAAGCAGGGCCTGGGGAGGGGGGGGGGGGGGACATAAAATTACAACTCAGAGCAGGGAGGAGAGACCAAGATAAGGGAAGAGAAGGCTAGAAGAGGACAAGCCTAAGCAGAATCTTTGTACAAACCATGTGGAAATTAACCTGCAGCAGGTAAGCCAGGTATTTTGCTTTTCTATTTGGAAAAAAAAGTTTTATTTGCATTAAGGAAACTGGCTGGTTTCTTGTATTAAGGGCCTCCCTAGAGGCCCAAAGCCTGACTATTCACTGCTATTACATATTGTGCCAGTGGTGGAATGTGGTCTAATAATCTAAAAATATTATGGACCCTTTCCCATTCTGGAAAATGCTGGCCCTGCCTCACTACAAGGGGCACTGGCTATAGGACTAAAGGACTTAGCCCTGTACTCGTAGAGAGAGACCAAAGGTTAGAGCCAAGCAGACAGGTTTTTTTTGGGTAGAGTAATCCCAGGAATTTTAGAAGGGCCTAAATTGAGGACAAGTCTATTAAGATCTCCTAGGAACAAGTTCAGATGATAGATGGGGACCCTGTTCTTGGGCTGCAGACCCAGAGACCTCCATCACCCTTCTTCATAATAATACAAAGACTTTGTGTACAGGATAGTGAAGGAGAATTTGGAAGGGACTTTGTTGTGCAGCTGCTAGTGCCCTCGCCCTGTCAACAGTAAGTGGATCAGCTACAGGACTATCCAAAAGAAGAGAAAACACGTAACAGAATATTAGCCAAATTTTGTTGACCAAAGCTATCTAAGCAAGTTCAGCTCTATTATCAGCCTTGCCCAATATGTCAGTTGACCAAACCTAACCAAACAAAAAGCTGGAAATCAACTCAGAAAATGATCTTAAGAAATCCATTTCAAATTTTTAATGCAATATAAAAAATGTGAGGAAAACGTCTTCATTGTCCTAACTAGTCTAAGCCAGCTAATGGACTAGATATATTTCATTACCAGTCTCAAAAGAAACCACCCTTTTTTGTTCTCTATTGTTTCAAAATCAATTGTTTTATTCATTTTTCTATAATAAAATCAATTTCTTTTCTTAGACCAAGGTTGCCAAGGTCTTGCAAGCCCCCCTTAAGGCTGATCTCAACCATGAAGTCCCCTTTGATAGGTTTTATTTTAAAAATTTAGCATACTGCCATTTGAAGTACCATCATGGTGGTTTACAATATATAAAAAGCAAAGTCAAATACAGAAGCAAACGCAATACAGTTTACACAATACGAACTAAATGGAACATGCTGTAGGAATGCATAACACAACAATATTTCCAGAGACTATTTATGATGGAAAAACATGAGGAAGGGTATCAATCATTCAAAAAAAGATGAAAGTACCGTATCCTATTAAAAATTAAGCTAATTAGTCCTAGAAAAGCCAGGCTTTTAACCCTTTCTTAAACCTTTTAAATGAGTTTTCCACCTGAAGATCATGTGGGAAAAAGTTCCACAACTGGGGTGCCCGGTAACTGAATGCTACATTCTGAAAAAATACTAATCGGAGTCGTGTTTTGCTAGGCAAGGCCAGATAATTGCCATGCAAAGATCTCAAAGGCGCCTGGCTGGGGAGAAAGGGATTAACAGGAAACTTAAGATAAATTGGAAAATCAATAGATGGCACGATGGGTTAACATTAGCAACTTGAATTTAATATGAACAATGATAGGAAGCCAATGCTGCCTTTAAGAAGAGGGGTCACTTGGTCACTTTTCTTTGCAGAGTATAGTAATTTAATTGTTGTATTCTGCACCAGCTGAAGTCTCTTTATCTGGTACTGTGGTACACCGAGAAGCAAGGAATTACAGTAGTCCAACTGTGTTACTACTAATGCATGAATTAACATCATTAGGGCCTTGTTATCCAAAAGATGCTTTATGGACTTTATTCTAGTATGGATTTGATAGGACCTTTGGAGGGGACCTCCTGAGGTAGCCAGCACATTTTTGTCATCCTTGATTACATTATTCATTGCACAATATGAAGACAGCGACAGAAGCAACTGTCTTAATAGAAGGCTTCTCATGAGTGGCCTTGAAAGGAAAGTATTAGCAGACCAGGGAGCACCGTTTGTCTTATTTTAATGAAATAAGTTTATACATAGTTGAAGGGGAAGATGATTCATACCTATGTGTATCATTCCTAAATGGATGAGTTTGTTGAATGCTTTAAAAAAAATGCTCAAACAGATGTTGAGGAAATGTATAGTATTACTGAGATAGGAAGAATAGGTATATTTTATTTTATTTCATTGATCAACTTCAACCATTGGCCCTACAATGGCTGAAGTTGATCAATGAAATAAAATAAAATATACCTATTCTTCCTTTGCAATCCACGGTTTGTACTGGGTTCATTATCTGCACGTGGATTCGTGCTCGCTCCTGTTGGACAGTATTACTGAGATGATAAGAAGTGGGATTCTTTATTGCCATATGTACTGTTACCAATTCAAGAGTGCTACAAAGTTCAGAGAGATTTTCCTCATTCATCCAGGACAGAACATGGTAGGCCATGTGGTTTTGATACAAGACTAGCTAAAGAAAATTGGAGAGACTGCCTGGCTGTGCATGGAGAAAATGCAGGGCACTAAAACCTGAGAATATAATTGGTCTGCAGTCCCAAGGGTCTTTCAACCAGGAGACCAAGTTCAGGTATTGCTGCCATCATCGGATAACAACTTACTATGTCAGTAGCAAGGTCCATATGAGATCACAGAAAGTGTAGTGCAAGTGAATTGCAAGTTAGCCCAAACAGACAAGTGGAAGAAGGCCCAAATTTTCCATCTGAATCACTTGAAGTAGTGGGTTGCTACAACCTCTGTTGTAGTACAGCGGGAAGACTTTTTGGATCAGAATTGCCATTAAATCATGAACTATATGTCCCATTCAGAAATCAATTGTTGAATATATGGAAGGCCATTTTAGAATTACTGGTAAAACAGAATTCTGATGTCTTCTCCAGTGTCACTACGAGGACTCATCTAGGATGCCATGACATTGTCACAGACTCAGATGTAGCCATCCAACAATGACCATGCCGAATTCCAGAAGCACAGTGGCAGACAGTAGCCTCAGAGAGAAATACTCAAACTTAGTGGTAGAAGAGCAGGAAGTAACTGGCCATCACCCAGTGTTCTCTTCCCAAGCCGGATGGGAATACCCGCTTCTGCATGATTTCCAGGGTGGATGAACTTATTGAGAAATTTGGGAGCAGCCCAGTTTATCTCTACACTGGACTTCATTGAGGGGTATTGGCAGCCAAGGAGAAGATTATCTTCCCTACTCTTGAAGGACTGTTCCACTTCACTATACTTCCATTTGGACTTCACAAAGCCTAATAAACCATTTATTATGACCCCATAGCAGCTATGCAGCAGCTAACCTGGATGACATTATGATTAATGGTATGGACTGGCAGACTAATGTAAGTTACAAGCAAACCATGTAAACCTGCATAAGATAGCCTTAACCATGAACCAAAGAAATGCTTCCTGGGAGGGACACAAAGTCCAATATTTGGGGTTTTCCATAGGAAAGGGGCAAGTTTTTTCCACTCATATGGAAGGTAGAAGCTATTTCATGAGTTCCTATTTTCCAGTCAAAGAAACAGGTGAGAGCCTTTTTAAGGCTTGTTGGTTATCACTGTCATTTTCTTACAAACTTTGCAGGGAGGGCAGAGCTATTAACTAGCCTCCTACAGAAGAAGGCAAAGAATATTTTCTGGTCTCAGGAGTTGTAACAACCCTTCCAAGGATCAGGGCCAGCCCTAGGCATGTGCGGGCATCTTGCCTGCACATGTACTAGCTTTGGAACAGGCCCCACACCACCGGCTGCTTAAATGGTAAGCCAATGAGGCATTGGCTCGGGGCATTACAAGTCCACTTTACCAGCTCACTTGTACACAGCTATGGGAGCATTTTCCCTTGCTCCCACAGCTGTGCTAAGCTGCAGTTGACAGCATGATCGCATCACTGCACTTTTAAAATTGAAACAGGGGCACTTCCAGTCTTGCGCAAGAGACTCCCATAGCTGTGTAGTGGAGGAAGGAGGAGAAAGGGTGACTTACTGGAGGAGGGGCAGAGCACAGGAAGAGGACTGTGGCTGGGAGGGGCTGGAACTAGATGAGAGCTGATGCCGAGTAGGACAAAGACTAGAAGGGAGCTGATGCTGGGGGGAGGGGGGGGGGCTAGTACTGAAGGGGAACTGATGCTGAGGGTGACTGAAACGGATTGAAGGAGAACCGATGGTAGGAGGAACTGAGACTGAAGGAGAGCTCATGCTGGGAGGGACTGGGACTGGAAGGGAGCTGATACTGGGGGCTGGAACTAGAAAGGAGCTGATGCTGGAGGAGGACTGGAAGGGAGCTAATGCTGGGTAAGGACTGGAAGGGGGTGATACGGGGGGCTGGGAAGCTGATGGGACAGATGCTGGGGGTTAGGGTGGAGAAAAGTGGGGAGTGAAGATGGGGAGGGGACAAATATTTTGTGTAGGAGAAAAGAAACAAGATCACACAGAGTGAAAGGTAGAGAGGGGCAGGCATAAGATGGATGCTGGGTAAGGAGGAGTAAGGGTAGAGTTAATGAATATTGGAGAAGGAAGTAGCTGGTTGGGTATGGAGAAGGGATTAGGAGGCAGGAGGGTTGGTACTAGGGAGAAGGAGATGGAGAGAGCAGGGCCTGGGACTTAGGTGGAAACTTCAAAACTGGATGGGAGAAAAGAAGACAAACTCTAAAATTGACTGGGTATTGGGTGAGTAAGTGGGGACTCAGGTGGTGGGGCCAGGGCCAGCGCAACTCACTGTGTATGCAGCCCCAGCAGAAGAAAGATTGTGACATCATTCAGCACCATCCCAAGCTTCATCTTTCTCTGAGTACCACTGCTGCCCGTAGCATTCACTTCCAGTGTGCGGGGCCATTGAACTGTGCACCAGAAGTGAATGCTACAGGCCGCACTGGCTGCTGCATACAGACTCAGAGAATGAAAGATGATACCAGGGATGGTTCCGTATGATATTTTTGCCATGAGGCGAAGAGAGGACACAGAGATGGAGATTTTGACTTATGAGAGAGAGAAGAGATATGCTGGATTGGGGGGCATAGAGAAAGAACAAGAGATTTGGGGTTATGAGAGAGGATATATTGGACTGGAGATGGGGGTGGGGAGACAGGGGGAGATATGCTGGGCTGGGAAGGGAGATAGAAGATATGCCAGTCCACTGGAGGCGGAGAGGATGGAGAACGGGAAGGAGATAGAAGGCTCCTAGTCTATGGGGGGAAGGGAAAAAAGGACTGGGGATGTGCAAGAGAAAGAGGGAGATGCTGGTTCTTTGGGGTAAAGGGGAAGGGTAGCGGGATTGTAAGATGCTGAATTGGGGTGGTGAGAGAGAGCAGAGATGGTGTGCATGGTAGAACTATGTGAGAGAGGCCGTGGGAAGTTGGCAAGGAGATGAATTACAGAAGAATGGTCATTACAGAGGATGTAAATCTGGGAATGGGGATTGACTGAAAAACAGAAGGGAATAAGAGGCTAGCAAAGGAGTAAGACAGGAAATGGAAGATGGGTTAGACTGGAGGTTAGAGGAATAGATGGAATGATACTAGGTGAAAAGTCAGAGGGTTTGAGGATGGGTGTGTATGTGAAATATGAATGAAGGAGTAAAGAAAGAAATAAAGGAAAAAGCGAAAGATCAATATGTCAGAGGCAGATGCAGAGAGAGAATGGACAAAACAGCAGACAAGAAGAAAGGACAAATGGGCAGCAGACAATGAAGAGTTAGCAGATCATACGAAGAAAGCAGAGAGAGACTAGGGCAATTGTGACTGAAAAATAACATGCCCAAACAACAAAGGGTAGAAAACAATTAATTTGAATTTATTACCTGGAATATGTCAGCTCTGGGAAATGTGTGTCACTGATGTCTTTGAGTTTGTTCAGTACAAGAGGAAATGAATTTATAGTTTTATTTCACCATTGTTGTGGTGGATTCCAAGTTTGGCTTTTGGGGTTCCCAGTTCAATTATTGCCTTCATATGTCTAAATTGTTATCCCCTGTTCTGTGTTTGGTGATGGTCTATGTTATGGGTGTGTGACCAAGCTGTGTATTCTGTTCGTGTAGTTTCTATGTGACAGTCCCACTGAGGACCAGTGGATCTGCAAATATTGATGCAAATGAGGCCCTACAATGAGTCTCCACACACAGCCCTGCATCACCCTTGGGCTGCCCCTGCCCAGGATTGAAGAAGACTCTGTATTCAGAACTGGTTCTGATGAGCACTGACTTTAACACTCGGCATTGAATCTTATCACCAATGATCACAAGTGGAGAAAAAAAGACCTCTGTGAATACAGTCACCAAGCCGACACAACTATGTTAGAGTAGCTGTTAAAAACAGTTTAGACTGGCAATATATGCTATACGATGGCACCATCATAGGTCAGAAAAAAATACATAGACAAATGTTTATACTATTGCATGATCCACATGCTAATCAACATCACTATTGTCACACCCTCTCTGGCCAAGCGGTTGCTTCCGGTATTGCAAGGCCCCTGGAGGGTAGTAGTTGTGCTTTTATAAATATAACTCAAACGCTTCTTCCTTCAATTCAAAATGGGTTTTATTCCCCGTCCCATTGAGGGTATATTATCTTCACGGAGCATCAAACATATGCTTGCTTGGACACTTCATGTACAAAACAAATATAAACAAAACTTGCTTTCCTCAGCTTTTAAAGGATAAAACAACAAAATGAACACAAAGTTAAATATGGCTATAAGGTTTCTCACCCAGATAGCTGCCAATAGGATATCTCTCTTCTGCCTTGAGAGAGTTACAGGCTGGCTGTATTTACTGGAGTTTTAAGCCACCAAAGATACTTCCCTATCTCAGGGAGAATTCAGGTTCACTTACTAATAAAGAGCAGTCCATTATCTCCTGTACATTAGTCTCCCCAGCATCCTGGTATTCCATTACCTCAGGTTGATTCAGGGATTCATTCTGCCCTGCATGAGTACTCTGTGAGACCTGCTGCCTAAGTACGTCAACAAGGAAGTTCTTCTCCTTCTCCGGGCTAAAGCCTCTCTGGGTATTACCATATGTCCTTGTATAGTGGTTTCCCAGGCACTGCCCCTGCTGGTATTTCTTTAGCTTCTCACTTACTCTGCCTGTAGAATAATTAAGGGAACTTTTCAACCAATCACGTTTTCCCTTGTGTGACCCAGCTGAGCTGAACTGTAGTGCTCGTGGAGTTTCAGACGGAGCTTCTAACTTACAATCACAAAACTCTTCCTCTTGTTCTGGTAGGTAAAATCTTTTATCTTTGAGAGTTTTAAAACTAGAAAGAGGGATATTCTCAGCCTCTATATTATGTGAGCTTGTATGCTTATTCCCATAAGCCCAGGGTTGCCTTTTTCCACAAGGCAAATCTCCCTTGTAATCACTCTTCTCTCTATAACCTGCAACTGCAGTCTTCTGGCGTTTTTCCTGCTCACACACCCTGCTTGGCTGTGAATATTTTACTGACTCATTCAGGTCCTCGGATTCCCTCTGACCTTCATATGGGCATTCTAATTGCTCCAGAGTTTCCTCGTCGCTCTCTCTTGCATTCTCATACCTTTGCCGTGTTTCCCAGGGCTTTAGCTGCCCTCTCTGTAGCTTCTCCAAGTGTGTCCTTGGCTGCCACGGCTTCACTCTCTCTCTCTCTCTCTCGGCTCTGGCACCAGCTCCTGGCTTTGCCCTGCTCCTTGTCTGAATCCAAATCCGGGTCTCAAACTCCAACCCAATCCACATCTGCGTCTGCATCTGTATCTATCTCCTAATGCCTGAGGGCTTGTTTTAAACCCACGTTCACTTGCTCCACCCTTAGTTAGCTGAGCCCTGTCAGGTGAAGTGAGTTCCTCTCCTGTGCTAACTGGGTGTGTCCTGACTGAGCTCTTGCATGTGTTCCTGCGTTGCTCAGGGTAACTATCTGACAGTTTCTTGTTTACCCTGTCATTTTGTTTGTTTTCACTTGTGCTGGCCTGCACTTCCTCAGCTCGTACAGGGTCTACCCTGTTACATATTCCCCTCCTTAAAATATTACTTGTTGCCGTATTTAACGGACAGCAAGTAATTCTTGAGAGCGCATCAGCGTTTCCATGTAACTTTCCTGCACGGTGCTGAACTGTAAAATTAAAGGCCTGGAGGGCCAAATGCCAGCGTGTTAGTCGGGCATTGTTGTTTTTCATTAAATGAAGCCATTTTAAGGGGGCGTGGTCTGTTATTAATAAGAACTTCCTCCCTGTAAGGTAGAAACGAAGGGTTTCTATGGCCCATTTTATGGCCAGACACTCCCGCTCTATTGTGGCATAGTTTCTCTCCGCGGGCGAGAGTTTTCGGCTTAAATATGCCACTGGGTGTTCATTTCCTTCAAATGTTTGGGACATTACCGCTCCCAACCCTGTGTCCGATGCATCCGTTTGGATGATAAAGGGTAAATTAAAATCTATACCCCGCAATACGGGAGCCCTACATAGCTTCCCTTTAAGGGTTTCGAATGCCTTTTCTGCTTCTGGGGTCCAACGGACCTGGTTTGGGGCATTCTTTCGCAACATCTCTGTAAGGTGGAGACTCTCTTCTGCAAATCGGGGAACGAAACGACGGTAGTACCCGATTAGTCCCAAGAAACTGCGCATTTGTTTCTTTGTTGCAGGTCTTGGGAATTCTCGGATACTCTCCACCTTACTGGCTAGGGGTTTTACTAAGCCTCTCCCTATTAAGTGTCCCAAATACTTCGCTTCCCTCGTAGCGAATAAACACTTTTCGGGGTTTAATGTGAGGCCAGCCCTTCTCAGCGCTCTAAGAACCGCTTCTACCCTTGTGAGGTGTTCTACCCATGATGTGCTGTGTATGACTATATCGTCCATATAGGCACTAGCGTATTCGTGATGGGGTCTCAGCACTTGGTCCACGAGACGCTGACACGTCGCCGCAGCCCCATGTAGCCCGAATGGCATTCTCCTAAATTGATAAAGTCCTATAGGGGTGGAAAAAGCTGTTTTGGCCTTTGAACTCTTTGTTAGAGGTACTTGCCAATAGCCTTTGCTGAGATCCAGTGTAGTTAGGTATTTTGCTTGTCCTAATTGGTCCAGCAAATCATCTATTCGTGGCATCGGATAAGCATCGAATTGTGATATGTCGTTGATTTGCCTAAAGTCGATGCAAAACCTTAAGGTTCCGTTCGGTTTAGGGACCAGAACTATTGGGCTAGACCATGGGCTTCTAGACTCCTCTATAATGCCCATGGCCAGCATCTCCTTCACTTGGGCAATCACCTCTTGCTTTTTTATTTCGGGAATCCTATATGGCCGCTGTCTTATGATCCTTCCTGGTGGCGTGATTATTTCATGCGCCACAAGGTGCGTCTCGCCAGGTAAGGTGGTCAAGACGTCCGCAAACTTTATTAAAAGTCACGCTAATTCTTTCCGTTGCTGGGGGTTCAACTCTGAGCCTATTTTTGGGGAAGGTTGCCTTTCCCAATCCCCCACTTGAGGCCCAAGATCCTCCTCAGTTTTTTCCTCTCCAAGGGCTGTTAAGCTCTTCACCTCCCTTGTTCCAGTAGCACCAAACCCGCTTTCTCCTCTTTCTGTAGAGGGTAGCGTGGATACTTCCTCTACCGCGGGGAACCCTACCCTCTCACAGATTAACTGTGCTATTCTATCGCCTTGGTGTATTTGGAAATCCTTTGCCCCAAAATTAAACACCAAGACCTTTACGGGCCCCCTGTAGTCAGGATCAATGACTCCTGCACCAATATCTATAAAATGTTGTGTGGCTAGCCCTGACCTCGGCGCTATTCGCCCGTAGCACCCTTCAGGTATTTTAATACGAATGCCCGTATCCACTAGGGCTTTTCCCCCTTTTCCTACTACCACACTTTCCATACTAAAAAGGTCGTAACCTGCAGCCATTTCAGAAGCCCTTGTTGGGCCTTTTGCCTGAGGTGTAGTCTTGCAGAATTGCAAGGTAAATTTCTGCTTTGCTGTAACTAGAGGTCCCTTAGAGGGAGGTCCCTTTTTGGGTATTCTCTCAAATAAAGGGCTAGGGATGGCCGTGGCTATAGCTTCAACTCTTTCCTCCTCTATCACTGGGGCTTTCACTGGAGCAGAGGGCACTATCTCTTGAAGGTCTTCTTCCAATTTTTGGGAGAAAGGGACCCAATCACGCCCTAGAACTACTGCATATGGAAGTTTTGGTATTACAGCAATCAATATCTTCCGGGTAGATCCCAACCCTTGTATGGTTACCTCCCGTAATGGGTAATGAGAGGTTTCCCCATGCACGCACCGTATGCGAATTTCCCCCTCTACTGGGTCCGGGGGAGATGAGCGGTTTTTATCTATGGTTTCCCACAAGTCCTGGGAGACCATGCTTTGGTCTGCCCCCGAATCCAGTAGAGCCAAGGCAGGTATTCCTTCTATCCATATTTCTCTCATGAACCCCTCCGTCACTATCTCTTCTGACCCTGTCATAAGGGCAGTTTTCACATAACAATCTTTTATCAGGTGACCAGGCTTATTGCACCTATAACATTTTCTAACGTTTCTATCTCTGCCCTCCCTGCTAGGGCCATATGCAGCCACTCTATCCCGTGCGTACTTTTCACATTCATACTTTCCAGTCATACCTACACCCTTTAAAAGGTTCAACTTAAAAGTACTATCATGCGCTGCCTCCCTGAACACTTCAGCCATCTGGGCTGCTTCACCAGTGTTTGCACAATTCTGCAGGGTTAAAAACTTTTTCATTTCACTTGGTACTGATATTAAGAATTGTTCCAACACAATTTCATCAAGAATTGACTCCAGCGTTTTGCCATCAGGATCCAACCACTTATAGGCTAGGTTCTTGAGCCTCTGGCATAAGGCTTTAGGAGTTTCTTTGTCACTCAACACAGCCTCTCTAAATAATCGCCTATAATGTCTCGGCGTGAGACCGAGGCGGTCTTTCACGGCCTTTTTAATTTCCAAGTAATCCTTGGTTAAACTAGCAGGCATAGTTTTGAACGCAGACAAGGCCTCGCCACTCAGAGTCATTGCAAAGCGCATGGCCCATTGTTCCACAGGCCAATTAGAGTTCTCTGCAATACGCTCAAAGGCCTCAATGAAACCATCCGGGTTATCTGCCTGCCCTAATTGTTTGCACATAAGTCCCGTATTCATGTCTACTTGCGGTATTTTTGTTTTGTCCTCTCGAGCCTTCTCCAGCAGCGCTGTCATGGCTTCCAGCAATGGCTTCTGTTGTTGTTGTAGCGTAGCCATATACTGTCCTTGCAGGTGTTGGAGCACCTTGGCCTGCTTTTCCTGCTGTTCACTTATCCATGCGAATACGTCTTGGGGATCCATCTTCTTTTCTGCACCTGTAAAAAAACAGAGAAGAGACCCACCAAGTGCGGCACACACAAAAAGTTGTTTCTTTTCTTTTATCTCCCCCTTTCTCACGGTATCCTTATACCGGTTTACCCAGGCTACCAGTACCTTAGTCTCCTGGTGATATCAGCTTGTGAGAAGGGTCTTTTCCTCCGCTGGCCGCTCTGCCAGCCGAACCTCCTTTGAGCAGTGCTGTAAACACTTTTCCTTTGCTTTTCAGCAGTGTCCTTTCAGGCAAACTTTCCTATGCCCCCCGAAAATTTTATCCACTTCTCTACGCCAATTTATGTCACACCCTCTCTGGCCAAGCGGTTGCTTCAGGTATTGCAAGGCCCCTGGAGGGTAGTAGTTGTGCTTTTATAAATATAACTCAAACGCTTCTTCCTTCAATTCAAAATGGGTTTTATTCCCCGTCCCATTGAGGGTATATTATCTTCACGGAGCATCAAACATATGCTTGCTTGGACACTTCATGTACAAAACAAATATAAACAAAACTTGCTTTCCTCCGCTTTTAAAGGATAAAACAACAAAATGAACACAAAGTTAAATATGGCTATAAGGTTTCTCACCCAGATAGCTGCCAATAGGATATCTCTCTTCTGCCTTGAGAGAGTTACAGGCTGGCTGTATTTACTGGAGTTTTAAGCCACCAAAGATACTTCCCTATCTCAGGGAGAATTCAGGTTCACTTACTAATAAAGAGCAGTCCATTATCTCCTGTACATTAGTCTCCCCAGCATCCTGGTATTCCATTACCTCAGGTTGATTCAGGGATTCATTCTGCCCTGCATGAGTACTCTGTGAGACCTGCTGCCTAAGTACGTCAACAAGGAAGTTCTTCTCCTTCTCCGGGCTAAAGCCTCTCTGGGTATTACCATATGTCCTTGTATAGTGGTTTCCCAGGCACTGCCCCTGCTGGTATTTCTTTAGCTTCTCACTTACTCTGCCTGTAGAATAATTAAGGGAACTTTTCAACCAATCACGTTTTCCCTTGTGTGACCCAGCTGAGCTGAACTGTAGTGCTCGTGGAGTTTCAGACGGAGCTTCTAACTTACAATCACAAAACTCTTCCTCTTGTTCTGGTAGGTAAAATCTTTTATCTTTGAGAGTTTTAAAACTAGAAAGAGGGATATTCTCAGCCTCTATATTATGTGAGCTTGTATGCTTATTCCCATAAGCCCAGGGTTGCCTTTTTCCACAAGGCAAATCTCCCTTGTAATCACGCTTCTCTCTATAACCTGCAACTGCAGTCTTCTGGCGTTTTTCCTGCTCACACACCCTGCTTGGCTGTGAATATTTTACTGACTCATTCAGGTCCTCGGATTCCCTCTGACCTTCATATGGGCATTCTAATTGCTTCAGAGTTTCCTCGTCGCTCTCTCTTGCATTCTCATACCTTTGCCGTGTTTCCCAGGGCTTTAGCTGCCCTCTCTAGCTTCTCCAAGTGTGTCCTTGGCTGCCACGGCTTCACTCTCTCTCTCTCTCTCGGCTCTGGCACCAGCTCCTGGCTTTGCCCTGCTCCTTGTCTGAATCCAAATCCGGGTCTCAAACTCCAACCCAATCCACATCTGCGTCTGCATCTGTATCTATCTCCTAATGCCTGAGGGCTTGTTTTAAACCCACGTTCACTTGCTCCACCCTTAGTTAGCTGAGCCCTGTCAGGTGAAGTGAATTCCTCTCCTGTGCTAACTGGGTGTGTCCTGACTGAGCTCTTGCACGTGTTCCTGCGTTGCTCAGGGTAACTATCTGACAGTTTCTTGTTTACCCTGTCATTTTGTTTGTTTTCACTTGTGCTGGCCTGCACTTCCTCAGCTCGTACAGGGTCTACCCTGTTACACTATGCAGGCAAACTCACAAACACATAAGTGTGTAGGCAACACAGCAACCACTTAGCTGAAAGAGAATCACTTAATCCCTTAGCTGGAAGAGAAGTTGTAACGTTATCCACTCCAAACATTGTCCACACTCCGACATCAGGTGTTTCACCAGAGCTCCATCAGGCAGAAGGATAATCGACGGATATAATTAGGCCTATGCCGTGGCAATGAAGCAACACTTACACCTGTAGTAATAAAACAAGCAAATCAAAAAAGCAAAGAATCAAACAATAGGAAAAGTTTCCCGTACCTCCATAACCTAACACAATCAAACATACAGCCCTAAACCGACAAAATCTCAACCACTAAATCTACCAGCAGTAGAAGACATTCAGTATACTCAAACACTATAGCAACAAAACAGCACTTTCACCCGCAGTGACTTCAACACAATCAAACGGATGGAACATGCCATGCATGCGCTTTAAACAGCGTCCAGTGGACAGGGCTTCCTGAGGAAATAGACTACACCATCCAAAAAATACCCGAATATAGAACGATATTTAGCCCTGTAGAGCAAACTGTGGCTGCACATACTGCACTCAAAATAACCTTGCCAAGCCACCCCAAATAAAGACGTTTCAAATGTATGTGACAGGAAAAATTGAGCATCCACAGCCCGAATCGTACCCCAATATAAACATGGGACCCAAATTTGAGTTAGGCAGGCTATATGCCACGGCGGCGCATAGCCTGCCCGCTGACCCCTTTAACCCGGATTTTCACATCCGTGGCGGCAGAACTGAAAATCTGGGTAAGCCTGGACGCCCCGGCAGCTGCAGAGGCTACACAGGTAGCAGCGATTTTCGATGCTACCCGCATAGCCTCTGCGCCCTGAAGAGAGCCAAGGAAAAACCTCGCCTATCTTTAAGGTGCAGAGGGCTGCGCGGGTAGCATCAAAAATCGCTGCGACCCATGTAGCCCCTTCCTCCGCCCCCGCTCCTCCCTGGAGTTCCCCTAACATGCCCCAATGCTATGTGGATAGCATCTGGGCCCGTTGGGGACTTAGCCGGGATTTTCGAAGGGCACTACCTGTGTAAGCGCCCTTCGAAATCCCGGATAAGGCCTTTACAAGGATAACTAAGAAAGTTACCCATGTAAAGGCCTTTGAAAATCGGGCCCATGGTTCTTAATCCTCTGCAATAGTTGTGGCTGCACACAGCAAATTGTAATATTCAGATGAGTAGGTTCAGGATTTGTTAAAGGAGCCCACCATATTTGCCACCACCAGAAGAAAAAGAGCCAGGAATATCCTATGGCCTTTATAAGTCAGAAGCTACTACTTTGGGAGACTTATGCCATAACTGAGAGAGAGGTCCTGATAATAAAGCAGACATTATAGGTGTTTTGTCCGCTACAGCACAGGTTTATATTGATAACCAACACCAGTCACTTAAGTGGACTGCCTGAAATAAGGAAACCAATGCCAGAGTAATGCATTCGTTGCCGAATCTGCAGCTGTCTGGGTACAGAACAGGATAGGCAAAAAGCATAAAAATATTGATTTATTTTCCCAGGAGGTGGCTTTAAACCTGAGAAATATGAAATACAACACAAAACAAGCAAGGAACTTAGGTTGATTTCCTTCCTCAGGAGGGGGCCTCGACAAAGGCAGGCGCTTGTCCTGAGAAGGTCAAGCTGAGAGAGAGGTGTGCGTAAAGGAGGCATATACGTAAGAACTATGAGCTCTCATCGGGTGCATCCCCCAGCTGCACACCTTGGATGTGCTTGATTTTATCAGTAGGGGTGCTGGGTTCCAGGTCCGTCCTCCCCGGTTCCTGCAGGTATTCCAGGCTCCCTCAGCACAGATACATGCTGCCCGACAGCAGATACTTCTCATTCTAGTTTATTTTAGTGCATTACTTTTAGACTAATTTTGAAATGGGCCATTTCCAAAGATAAGTTTGTACTCAGGGATTCTGTAACTAACTTTAAAAAATTCTTATATTTTCTCCTTTTGTGATATAATTGTTTAAGTCAACCCCTGCCCCCACCACCAAAAATAGCAAATAAAATAAATTCCAAATATTATGGCTTCCAAAAATGAAAATGTGTTTGAACTCTTTTCTACAACTAAGACTCGGAGGACTATGTCTGCTTAATCAGCAGGAAGGGCAATTTTTAAAAGAATTTCCCCATACAGAACAGTGCTTAACACAGAATGAGCTTTTGTAAAATTATATCCCTCCCCCCCCCCAACAAATGTAAACTTGCATGCTAGATTGTGTAAATTTTCTCAAACTCTGCAGACACATCCTGAAGTGGGGTTGGTGAGAGACTTGCATGTATGCATATACTTTTGAAAATTCAAACACATGTGTGTAAATTAACCCTGAACATTTTTGCTTACCAAAGAGCAAGTACAAAAGTGTGTGCAGTGGTGTACCAAGGGAGAATGGGGAGGGGGAGGGGTACAAGCGAGCCAGTAGCAGCAAAGAGTATAGGAGGGTACTGGGATATATAGACCTAGCAAGCCTAATCCCTATTTAATTCCCTCCTTCCATCATGGCTGTGAGCTGGCTAAGTGCCATGGTGTCATCATGCCTCATTGCATCTTGCCCCCATGGCAACAGGAAAGAGCATCAAGGGCGGGATGCAACAAGATTTTAGAGAATGCAGAAGTGAGTCTGCTCAGTGGTGTTCGTTTTAAGTAGTGTTATCTCTGCCCCAGTTCATATAACTGGCATCCGTGCCAGCAAGAAGGACGAAGGAAAAATGCCAGACTGCAGAGAGTCCTGGTGAGCTAGGTGGGCAGCGAGGGAGAGGGAAACATGCTGGACTATGGAGGGGTGGGAAATGAAAAGAGGGGAGAGGACAGATAACAGGGGGAGGGGTAATGAAAAGACGAGAGATGCTGTGGGAAGGTAGAAAGAACAGAGATGCTGACTTGTGGGGTGGGAGTGGGGCTGTGGAGGAAATAGAATGGGAAGATTCTGGACAAGAAGGGGAGAGGAAAGAGAAATTGGAGATACTGGATCAGGGAGTGAGAGTGGTGGAGAGGGAAGAGAACAGGGAAATGCTGGATTATGTGGGAAGGAATAAAACTGGGAGTGGGATGGGGGAAAGGGAAGAGAACGGGAAGATACTGAACCAATGCAGGAGGAGGGAGTTGGAAGAAAAAGGGGAGATGCTAGCCCACAGACTGGAGAGGAGTGGAGTTGGCAAGAGGGAAGAGAATGAAGCAATGCTTGACCACAGGGGAGGAGTGGAGACGAGAGAGATGGAGAGGAGATAGACATTGGGAAAAGTGAGATATAGGGCAAATGTTGGGGATGGGGTAGTAAAAGGGTGCTGATGCTGAAAGATGGTGGGGTTGGGAGAAGGGGGCTGAAAGAAGGGGGCTGTAGGCTGACAGGGGTTGTGGATGGGAGAAGGAGGCTAGGGAAAAGATAAGTAGAGAGATGAGCTTAGGAAGAGGTGAGAGAAGCTGGTAGGTGGATTGTGAAAGGCTAAAAGAGGAGAACTGGAGGATGAGAAGGAAGGGTGAAATTTGAATTTATAAGGAAGCATACTAGAGAGATGGAGAAAAGAGCTGAAAGAGAAAGATCATTGTTAGAAATAGACATAGGGGAGGAATGGAAGAAGACAGGAGGAGAAATTGAAAACAGACAGAGAACCCTGGAAAGAGTTAAGAGAACACAAAGAGAGAAAATCAGAAAACAGACAGGGACAAAATGATTTAGAAAAATATATGAGCGAATATTAAACCACAAATTAAAAAACAAATCAGGATATTCAGCTGCATCTTGAGTCACTTCTTGGCTCCCTATCCATTTCCGCACCCAGTTCAAACTTCTCCTGCTGACCTATAAGTGCATTCACTCAGCAGCTCCTCACTACCTTTCCTCTTCTGGCAAATCACTTCTATCTGTGCCCTTCTATTGCTAAATCTATCTTTTGCTCCTTTCATCTTGCTGCTCTTTATACCTGGAACAAACTACCTGAGATTCTGTACGTCAGGCGCCTTCTCTGACCTTTTTCAAATCCAGGCAGAAAACTCACCTCTTTATTGCCACTTTCGGATCTTGACTCACCTGATCTTTGTTTCCTCACCATTCCCCCCTAGATGTATTCGAAATCTACAGCTACTGTGCTGTCTGTCTTGACTAGATTGTAAGCTCTGATGAGCAGGGACCGTCTATTACATGTGTCTGTGCAGCGCTGCAAATGCCTTGCAGTGTTATACAAATGTTCAGTAGTAGTATTAGTAGTAGTGCATTTTCTGGATAGTGGCTGCCGATGAATATCCACATTTTGCAAGCCATAGTGACTATCCAGATCGTGGTAATATTCAGCTACTATCCAGATAGCCCAATCTGCATACACTTAGGGTAATATTTTTTCTGTCCTAAGTTAAGCAGATACTTACTGTGATTTTCAGTGCTGATATCTGGATAAGTACTAACCCCTCCCTAGTTCTGGCCCCAAGCCACTTTGGTACTATCTGGATAGTGCCACAACAGACTGTAAAGAAATTTTTTAGCACTATCCAGAGAGAGAGACAAATATAGAAACATGAGGTCAGAAAAAGACCATATGGCCTATCTAGTCTGCCCTTCCATACCAACTACAATAGTCTCCTTTTTTCCTTTTGAGATACTCTGTTTGTCCCAAGCTTTTTTGAATTAAAATACTGTCCACATCTCTACCACTTCCGCTGGAAGACTATTCCACACATCTACCACTCTTTTCGTAAAGAAATATTTCCGCATATTACTCCTGAGTCTATCCCCTATGTCCCCTTGTAACAGAGCTTGCTTTCAATCGAAAGAGGCTCTCCTCCTGTGCATATATCCCGCCTTTCCTCTAATGGATGCATATTAATATCCATAAGTCTATCCTCATATACTTTATTATGAAGACTACAGACCACTTTAGTAGCCACCCTTTGCACAGACTCCAACCTGCTTATATCCTTTTGAAGGTGCAGTCTCCAGAATGGCACACAATACTCCAAATGAGGTTGCACCAGAGAATTATACAGAGGCACTATTACCTCCTTTTTTCTGCAGGCCATTCCTCTCCCTATGCACCCAAGCATCCTGCTAGCTTTTGCGGTTGCCTTTTCTATCTGTTTAGCTACTTTAGGATCGTCAAACACCATCACGCCCAGATCCCGCTCTTCTTTTGTGGACAGAAGTACTTTGCCCCCCTACACTGCACTGGTCCCTTGGATTATTGCAACACACATGCATGACCCTGCATTTTTTAGCATTAAATCTCAGCTGCCAAATTGTCAACCATTCTTCAAGCTCAACTAGATCCCTCCTCATGTAATCTACTCCTTCCTAGTAGCCTACTCTATTACAGATTTTGGTATCATCTGCAAAGAGGCAAACCTTACCAGACAGCCCTTCTGCACTATCACTAATAAAAATGTTAAAAAGAATCGGACAAAGGACAGATCCCTGGGACACACCACTGGTAACCTCCTCCTCCTCAGAGCGAGCTTTATTTACCTGTACCCTTTGTCACCTCCCACTTGACCAATTTCTAACCCAATCAGTAACTTTAGAGTCCATCCCTAGTGTGCACAGTTTGTTTATAAGTCTCCTGTGTGGAACTGTGTCAAAGATTTTACTGAAATCCAAGTACACCACATCTAGGGTCCAACTCCCTGGTCACCCAGTCAAAGAAATCAATCAGATTTGTCTGACAAGACCTGCCTCTGGTGAATCTATGCTGCTGCCAATACTGTAATCCATTGGACTCCAAAAACCTTACTATTTTTTCTTTCAGCAGCGTTTCCAATATTACTCACCACAGAGGTTAGACTAACCGGCCTGTAGTTTTCAATCACATCCTTACTTCTGCTTTTGTGTAAAGGGACCACATGTGCCTCTCTCCAGTACTCTAGCACTACTCCCAACTCCAAAGAGGCATTGAAAAGGTCAGTCAGTGGAGCTGCTAGAATGTCCCCAAGTTCCCTCAGTATTCTAGGGTGTATCCCATCCGATCCCATTGCTTTGTCTATTTTTAGTTTTGCTAGTTCCTCACAAATACAGTCTTCTGAAAATTGTTCGAGATCCCTGTCACTTCTGCTCATATTTGTGCGTGTTTTCTGAGGTCCTGCTACTGGTTCTTCATCTGTGAACACAGAACCGACATACTTATTAAGAAATTCTGCTTTATCCTCATCAGCTTCTACATATTCCTCCCCTTCATCCTTGTCTGACAATACCATTTTTGCCCTTCCTGCTCTCATGAACATATCTGAAAAATGTCTTATCCCCCCTTTTTTATTGCATTGGCTATTTCTTCTTATTTTTGTATCTTTGCTTTCCTGACTACTTTGCTAGCTTCTCTGAGTTTTCCAAATATAGATGCCTGTCTTCATCTCTCTGTGATATCTTGTAGTTCATAAAGGCCTCCCCCTTTTTCTTCACCTTTTCAGCTACTTCTTTTGAAAACCATAGTGGTCTCCTTTTCCTTTTACCTTTATTTACCTTTCAGACAAAAAGCTTGGTTACCCTTAAAATTTCCCCTTTCAGTTTTGCCCACTGTTTTTCTACATCCCCCAGCTGTTCCCATCTTGCTAATGACGCCTTGAGGTATTGGCCCATCTTGGCAAAGTTAGCTTTCCTAAAGTCTAAGATCCTTGCTTTTGAATGGATTTTATCAGCCCTAACCCTAATACTGAACCACACCATCTGGTGATCACTGGATGCAAGATGATCTTCCACTATTGCATCAGAAACACTTTCCCCATTGGTAAGCACCAAATTCAGTATGGCCTCGTCACGTGTTGGTTCTGTTACCATTTGCCTGAGTAGTTCTAATCGTGGTATATGAAATATTAGAAACATAGAAACATGATGGCAGAAAAAGACCACATGGCCTATTTAGTCTGCCCTTCTATATCAACCGCTACAATAGTCCCCCTTAAGAGATCCTTTGTGTTTGTCTCATGCTTTTTTGAATTCATATACTGTCCTCATCTCTACCACTTCCACTATTCCAGGCATCTACCACTCTTTCCATAAAGAAATATTTCCGCATATTACTCCTGAGTCTATCCCCTTTCACTCTCATCCTCTGCCCCCTTGTTGCAGAGCTTACTTTCAATCGAAAGAGGCTCTCCTCCTGTGCATTTATGCCACGGAGGTATTTAAACATCTCTATCCTATCTCCTCCATCCCGCCTTTCCTCTAAAGTATATATTAAGCTCCTTAAGTCTGTCCTCATATGTTTTATAATGAAGACCACTAACCATTTTAGTAGCCACCCTCTGTACCGACTCCAACCTGTTTATTAACAAATAATATTGACAAATATTTTCTGGACCTCAGAGTGGTTGGGTGTTCCAGTTCAATTTTTGTCTGCATAGTTTCTATTTCTGTTTGTGGTGCGTTGTTCTGTATTTATTGAGGGTCTCCCTATTTTCCATGTGTGACCAAGGTGAGGGATTTGGTAGCATCTAGTTTCTGTATTGAGTTCTATAGCAGTTCTCCTTTTTCTGTTTCCAAAGTAAAAAGTGTATTGATGCTCTAGAGCCTGGTGTAATACTTGTAGTACTGCATTTTTGTTCATAAAAAGGGTTGGTAATGTTAAGGTATGGCTGGTATGCTATAGACTCTAAGTGGTCTTTCTGCAGGGTTTTGTATTACTTCATAATGTACCTGGCAGTTGAAACTGGAGGAACGTTCTGGTGCAGTTACTGAGGTGACACATAATTTTTTATTTAAAATTTAATATTTAACAGCATGATGTCCAGTTATGTGTTTTTACGAGGTTATTCTTAATGAGAGTCAGTGGGTGATCCTGATTATTGCTTTAGTAATCAAAATCTTTAGTGGAGGCCCTAAGGGCTGAACTCTGAAGAGGCAGGTTACTAAGCTGTGGAAAAATCTTGGATTTTATTCCAACTTAGATTACCATGAGAGTCACTAACCTATGATAATTCAGTACCACAAGCCACGTTATTTCAAGAGAAAAAAGCTGACATTATTTTTTCTTGGCTGGAAGCATCCAGCCAGTAACATGCACTAACTGGTGATCTAGGGATCACCACACCTTGCCACCACCATATAGTCAGGGAACCCCCCAAAAACACACCCCCTGCCCACACATGCTGCCAACCACCCCCAAGGCCCAATACTCTTAAGACTCTGTACCTCCAGACTCCGATCTCATCCCCCTCCACCCCAGCATCCCTGGGTCTACCTATAATAACGCCTGATAGTCTAGTGAGACCCAGGCAGGAATGACCTCCTCTATTTGCTCCCTTTCAAAATGATGCCCTTGATCTCCCAGCAGTAGTCATATGCTGCTTCCACTGGGGTTGGCAGTAGTAGCATGAGACTACTGCTTGGGTTTTGTAGGTATGATTTTGAACCCGGTGGTGGCCCTGAATTGAGTGAGTGGGGGATCCCTCCTGTCCGAGTCCACTAGACTACTTGGCTTTATTAAAGGTAGGCCTGGGGAGGCCTTAGAGAGGTGAGGAGGGTCGGTTCAGGATCCTGGAGGGTACAGGGCTATAAAGATGGGTAGGACTTTGATTGGGCCTTTGGAGGGGATTGCCAGCATGTTGTGGGAAGGGAAGATTTATTTGGGGAGGGTGCCCCTTGGTGGTGCTAGGGTTGGAAACCCAAGACTACTGGTTGAATTTTGACCACTTGACCTCTTTAAGACGGCGGCCTGGAGCATTAGGCCATATGCTAGATGCTTGATGCTCTCAACCAGGAAAAATAACGCCAGCGTTGTGGCAACATTTTCCATGAAAAAAACATGACTTTTGAGGTGATGATCTCAAGCTGTGCTATTCAATTTGCATACTAATGAAGTATTTTATATGCTTGCATCTCATTAGTATTTACACATGTTGGTCTAAAAATTTCTGCATTATGGTAAAATAACCCATTATTTCTCTTTAATGTGCTAAATCTTTAGTAAATACCCCCTGATTCTTTGAAGTATTTAGGCAGTGCCTATGGGCAAAGACATTACCTATCACCTCTCTTCTTGCTCAGGTTCTGCCACCTGACCCTATCTGACAGCAGGAGAAGAGAGGAATCGGTGCATAGCAGGCCAGGTATCCCTAAGCCCTTCTTCCTCTTACTGGCATCTCTCGCAGTAAGCAGTAGAGATCTGTGAAACATCAGGCAGGCCAAACCATTGATCTGAACTATGTTCTGCATGGGCAAGAGAGGTACCAGTGGTAGGAAGAGCAGACTAGGAACGTACTAGGCCTGTTGCACCACCAGCTGTGCTCTTCTCACATCTAGAACTGGATTGCCAGGAAAAAGGGGCAGATGGCCAGAGGAAATGGGGGGGGGGGGGGGTGCAAATGCAAATATTGCCCCTGGACGCTGGAGTTCCATAGTACACCACTGTTTGTGTGCCTAGTTTCCCTGGAGTAATTTTCAAATCAAAAATATGCCATAGTTTCGCTTTGAAAATCTGTCACTTTTTACCCATGTATGCAGTTATAAAATTATCCCTTAAGAGAGTAATTTAATAATAAGCTGCCTACCTTGTGCAGCCGATATGTGCCTTGTTACATCAGTTTTCTAAGGGATAGTATGTACATACTTTCCTTGAAAATTACCCTTCAGAAAGCACATGCATACATATACACATGCTATTCAATATGCATATATTGCTTGGCTTCTTATATAAACATAGTATGTGCATATTTTATAAAAAAGGGTGCATAAACCCTCACACACCCCTCCCCTTCCCTCTATGCCTCTACTCAGATTGGATGAAATAGCCCAATGGGTAATTTTAAAAGAAATTTCTGTGGGTAAAACATTGTTTTACATGCAGAAAAAGCCTCTTCTAAAACTGTTCACGGTATATATTATACACACACACGTACACTGTGTGCATAAGCTTGTCTATGCTGTTTGGAGGTGCTCCTTGGGGCAAGGTTTGGTGGGATTTAGACTTACTGTATGCATGTATTTTATAAAACACATGCATAAGCACATAGAGAAAACTGATAAATTTGTGCGAGCCTGAGAGCAGATTAACCATGTGCTAGGTGCACTCCATTGGGCAATTTAAAAAAGGAAATATGAGGACTTCCGATTTGGTAATGAGCTGACAGGTCGTGTGCTGATCAGCTTCGGATCTCATACCCCGCCAACAGCCCTAATCTTTTAATATATCGAGATTGAATGCCCTCTATCCCAACGCGGGGCAACAAGGAGAGTGGGCAGCGTACCCTAGTGCCTTCTCCGAACAACGGGGTGCCTCGGATGGCCGCGAAACTCTCCCGAAAGACTCGTGCCCCAGACCCTAAGATGGTGGAGGGGGCGCCTCGGAGCCCTGGATCGGAGGGAGATCAGGGCATGGTGGACGAAGTGAGCGCGGCGGTGGCACGGGCCCTTGACGGTCGGTTTCGGGAGCTGGGAGCTCAGATACATTCGGTGGCCCAAAGTATCAATGACTTTACCGACCGCATGGAGCATGCTGAAAATCGGATTTCAGGCCTGGAGGATGAGCAGCACTCTCTTGTGGCCCAGGTGCAGGCCTTGGAGGCGACTGTGAAGCAGGAGGGGGAGAAGTTGGACGACCTCGAAAATCGGGGCCGCAGGAAGAATCTCCGTTTTATAGGAATCCCTGAAACCATAGCAGACAGTGCTCTCCCAGAATACCTGCTGGCGTGGATGTCGAAGATCCTGCCCAAGGCTGCGGAACCATCTATCGCTCTGGAGAGAGTGCACCGGTTGGGCCCCAGGCGGGAGCAGGCCCAGCGGCCACGTGCAGTCATTGCCAGATTTTTGGACTACCTCCAGAAGGAGCTGATTCTAAGGGCAGCCCGCAGCCATCGGAAGAAGTCCGGGGACGCTGAGCCGTTGTTGGTCTTTCAAGACTACTCCGCGCTGGTTAGCCAGCAGCGTAAGGCCTTCTCTCCTCTCTGCGCGCAGTTGGCGGGCAGGGGCCTGCGCGTTTCTCTCCTGTACCCAGCCAGGTTGCGTGTGGAGCATCAGGGGCAGGCACATCTTTGGGGGACTCCCGAAGAGGCTGGGGCTTTTCTAGATCGCCTAGCTGGGGCGTCAGTGGCAGCTCCGTGAAGTTGGGTGTCCTGATGGATCTGTGAAGAAGCTGTTGGGGGAACGGCCCTCCTTTCCAACGTCTTACCCGGGAGGACTGCATTGACTAAGACCTTAACCCTGGGACTGGGTTTGCAGATTTGCCCGTTTGAGAACTGTCCCGGCGCCCTAGTTGTCTGCCCACCAGCGGGGCCGGATGAGGGCTGGTATCTGGGGCTGTCTCGGGGGCTTCTTTATGTTTATGTTTATAGGTACCAGTTTTTGTACTATTTGATATATGTTTACCTGCTGTTTTTGGTTTTGTTTCATATGCTGTTTGCTGCTGTGTGCTAAAAACAACGTACTTAAGGTCCTATCTTACAGAGTAAAAATACTGTTAGGCTATATGTGAATTGTCTTACTCCAAATTTTCTTAAGAACTATTAACCGTTCCGTTTGTTGATTCTTAACACTTGTTCTTATATTAAAGCAACAGGTCTCAGACTTCAGAGAGCCATTGGTCCTTAATGAGTACAGACCATGCTCTTATTTGCATCAACGACCTCTATGTTGCTTATACTTAGTAGTTACGTATATTCTTAGTTAGTAATGACTTGTCTTTCAATCTTAAGCTTTACAAGTAGAGAAATTAATGAGTGCTTATCTTCAAATTGCCCTCGCGTTTCACAGTCACGCTGTTTCTTCAGGGGCGACCTTCACTCACTGCTCATGAATAGATATGCTGAATGGCAAGTTCAATTCTCGACACTGTTGTAGATTTCTCCTTCTATACAGGGAATCATATATTAGTTCCAGCATTAAATATAAATATAAATTGTGACAGACTGCTGCTGTGTGCTCCCTATGGCACGATTACTGGGTATGCTTCTGGGGGGAGGGAGCGGTGGGGTGGGGGGACAAGCATGTTTGTTTTGCCTTTCCGTTTTGCCGGGTGCTCTATTAGCTATGTGCCCGGACTGCTGGGGTGGCGCGAAAAGACGCCTTTGAGTTTGTTTCCTGTACCCGCCACGGGTACTTCGTGGTGAGCGCTAGCCCCAGGGGGTTTTGGCTTCCTTTGGCCCCTGCCATTGAACATTGAGCATTGAGTTCTGGGAGATGGGCTAATTATCTCTTTGCCCCGGGCTTATAGGACAGTTTAGGGGGAGGGGACTCTTGGGGTCTCTCTCTCGGGCCTTTTGTTTGCTTCCTTCCCATAATTGCTGACACTTAGGTGGCCTTTTCAGGCTTTTTCTTGCCTTTCCTGGGTTCACTCGGAAGGAGGTTCCGGGGCGTGGACTAGGGCGTGGGGAGGACTGTGCGTGCTTTTTGCTCTGGCCACATCTGCCCCCGGAGACGGATTAGGGGGGGGGGTGACTGAGGGGCGCTTTTGGCTTTCGGGTGGGAGGGAGGGGATTCTTGTACTTGTTAAGGGGCTAGGGATGTGCGTGTCTGTTGAGTGTGTTGAGGGGGGGTTCCGGGGGGAATGGACCCATTACCAATAGGAGGTGTCCGATCAGGGTTAGACTGGCCGGGCGGTGCAGGGTTGGGTGGATGAGAGGAGTGAATGGTGGTGGGGGTAGGGGGGGGTTCAACGGTGGGAAGTGGTTTGAGAGCTTGGTTGGATGGGGGAGGGTCAGGGGTGCGGGGGGTAGGGGAGGGTTGGGGACTCAATGTTGTCTTTGGAGGAGAAGGCGGTTGTTTGACCTGGGGGGGGTAGGGGGGGGACTGAGATAGGGCATATGACTGATTCTGTGGACTTGTATAGGGCGTGCTGCTGTAGCGAGTGTGTTTGGCTGTTTGTACGGGGTATTGGTTTGGGGGGGAGGATCCTGGGCTGGGGGGGTTCTCGCCACCATAGGAGGTTGAATGTTCATACCTGGAGGCATCTCCCTGAGTGGTGTAATGACTAGTGGCTTGAAGATTGCCTCCTGGAATGTCTGTGGTATAGGCTCCCCAATAAAGAGATATAAACTGGTGCAGCAACTTAAAAGAAGGAAGGTTGGAGTTGCTCTGTTGCAGGAGACCCATCAGACCGCAGGTGAGCATGCGAAGTTAGGCTCCCGCTATAGGGCTCGGGTGTATGGCGCCCCGGCCGTCGGGAAGAAGCGTGGGGTGGCCATTTTAATAGCCCAGTATGTGGGGTGGGTTGAGGAGTCGGTTGATATTGATCCGGACGGCCGGTATGTTTTGGCACGGGGACTGCTTGAGGGGCTCAGGGTTGTTTTGGGCTCTGTGTATGCTCCCAATGTGTATGAGACTGGCTTTTACCGTACTCTTGAACGTTTAGTGGCTGATGCTGCTGGTTACCAGGTAATACTGGGTGGGGACTTCAATACCGTCCTGACTGATAGTATGGATAGGTCTCGGCAGGTTGGGGGAAGGGACCGCAGGGGTCAGCGGCGGCTGCTGGGGATTTGCGAAGCGCATCACCTCTTAGACATTTGGAGAGTGTTACATCCTGGTGAAAAGGCGTATACCCACTTGTCTCGAGCCCACAACACTTGGTCGCGCATTGACTACTTTTTGATATCGGCCTCCTTGTTCAGCCGTGTGGTGGATGCGGAGGTTGGCCCTTCTATTATCTCTGATCATGCAAACTTAATGATACTCCAGAGACATCTCCGGCCCTTCTCTGGGAGGCGGGTAAGGCGGTCATGCGGGGGGAGATTATTAGCTATTATAGTTCCCTACGGAAGTGCCGGAATCACAGAATTCTTTTTTTGGAGCGAGAATTGGGCAGAGCGCAGAGGAGGCTAGCGGCAGACAGAACTGCTATACATGGGCGCCAAATGAGAGAGATTCAGCGAGAGTTGGAGCTGCTCCTTCATCAACGGGCCCAAAAATCCATGATGTACTACAGATATCAGTTGTACCTGCATGGGAATCGGGCAGGGAGGCTACTGTCGGCTTTGGTGCTGCCGGCGGGAGGGGCCCGACATATAGGGGCGATTCTCCACCCGGATGGGTCTCTTCGCAAAGATACTGCGGCGATCCAGCGGGTCTTCTCCGACTATTATCGGCGGCTTTATGCCCAGGATGGAGAGAGCGTGGAGGAGGGCCGGGATTTTCTGGCGGGCTGTACCTTATCGAAATTGACCGAGGACCAAGTGCAAGCCTTGAATATTCCTATCTCACTGAAGGAAGTATTAGACGGGATTCGGAATTTGAAAAATGGACGCGCTCCCGGCTTGGATGGTTTGAGGGGGGAGTTCTACAAGTCCTTGGGGGAGGTTGTGGCGGCTCCTCTCGCGGGTTATTTTGAGGATTTGGTCAATAGGGGCGGTTTCCCGTATGAAGCGAATAAGGCGTTGGTTACGGTTATACCGAAGCCGGGGAGGGATCCGTTGGTCCCGGGTTCTTATAGACCCATCTCTCTCCTTAATGTCGATATTAAGATCTTAGCTAAGATTATGGCGGACAGGTTAGCGGCCATTCTGCCGGCCTTGATTCACAAGGATCAAGTGGGTTTTGTGTGGGGATGCCATGCAGCTTATAGTCTGCAGCGCCTCCTACTTTCTATGTGCGCGGGTCGGACGGCCAAGTTGAGGTCCATGCTCATTAGTTTCGATGCTGAGAAAGCATTTGACCGGGTCAACTGGGACTTTATGTACCAAGTGCTGGATACCATGGGGTTCACGGGTTTCTATGTCAAAGTGGTGAGGCTTTTATATGCAGACCCGAAAGGGGCTATTTTGATCAACGGAACCATGTCCACTGAGTTTCCCATCCAGAAGGGGACCCGACAGGGTTGCCCCTTGTCCCCCCTCTTATTCATCTTAACTCTGGAGCCTTTATTGCAGCGGATTCGAGTCCATCCCCATGTTCAGGGTGTCCAGGTAGGGGGTTCTGAATTTCGCGTTGCAGCTTTTGCAGACGATCTCCTTGTACATCTGGCAGATCCTCAAACGGGACTCCCACATCTCTTAAAGCTTTTTGGTGATTATGGGGTGCCTTCCGGGTTTCGTCTGAATCTGGACAAATCGGCGGCGATGCTATTAGGTGCAGGTGACCCGCAGGGATGGCAGGGGGATTTCCCTTTAAAATGGGAGACCAGCCATTTTAAGTATTTGGGGGTGTTTATTCCAGCTGTCCTAGACGAATTATATCAGCTTAATGTTGACAAAGTGCTGGCTGCACTGGCGGTTAGCGTTGATAAGTGGCGGGATCTCCCATTATCTCTTGGTGGTCGTGTTGCCCTCTATAAGATGACATTGTTTCCTAAGGTTTTGTATTTGTTGCAGACACTGCCGTTGCTGCTGAAACGGTCGGACCTGAAGAAATTGGATGGTTTGGTGAATCGCTTGTTATGGCGGGAGCGGCGGCCTAGGGTGCGGGCGGAGGTTCTCTGCCAGCCTTGGTCTTTGGGAGGTATGGGGTTACCGGATTTACATTAGTATAATGTGGCTTGCCTGCTGCGGTATGCCTGGGATTGGTTGTGGGACTTGGAGGAATATACCCCTTTGGGGATGCTACAGGGGGCGGTGAAGCCCTTTCACTTGTGCTATCTTTTGCATGCGAGGAAGCCCTCAGGGCTGGACCGGGAGCTTCGTGATTTCATTGTGGACCCGATCCGGGCGGGGTGGCGTTATTTTTGTAACAGTCGGCGGCTTTTAGCCTCTCATTCACCCTATCTCCCCATTAGGGGTAATGTTGATTTCCTGCCCGGGCTGGAGGGTGGCTCTTTCACACGCTGGGCACGGCTGGGGATCGTTAATTTGGAGCACGTGGTTTCTCCTGAGGGTACTATGATGACGTTCCCTGAGCTCTGCCGGCACTATCCCCTCGAGGGGCGGGACGCTTTTCTGTATGTGCAGCTTCGGAGTTATGTTCGCACGGCACCTATTGAGGCATTAAGGGGGGAGGTTAGCTCTCAGATTGAGGTGTCCCTATTGGGAGGGGAGCAAGGAGCGCGTGTGGCCTGGTTACAGAAGTTACTCTGGGAATTGGTACCACCGATAGTTTTGCATGAACTGGCGGCGGCCTGGACTCGGGAGCTGGGGGAGCAGGTGATGAGTGATGGGTTGTTGGAAGGCCTGTCTGCAATCCCCAAGCTCTATGTGTTGGTGTCTTTCCGGGACATGCAATACAAATTGCTGCGCCGGCTTTATTACGCCCCTTTGAGGGCGTGGAAGGCTGGGATTGCTGGGTCTCACAGCTGCCCCCATTGTGGAGAAGGGAGGGCGACCCTGGGGCATATGTTGTGGGAGTGTACCCGAGTTAAAGCCTTCTGGCAGAAAGTGCAGGCCTATATAGCCGTTTGTGTGGGCAGTCCGATATACCTTACGGCTGTGAATGTAGCACTGGATGTGTGGGAGTGTGAATGGGAAGAACAGCTGGGGCGAGTGGTTTGGTCCTGGATGCGTTTGGTGCTGGTGGTAGCTCGGATGACTATTTTGCTCCGATGGATGGATGCTAGGGGGCCGACGTATGGGCTGTGGAGGGGAAGACTGCATGAGGTGTTGCTTATGGAGCGGCTCCGAGCTAGAGGCCATCCTGGATGCTGGCAGCGGTTTCTGCTGTCGTGGGGGCCCCACTTGAATTTTCTACCCCGTACTACCCGTAGTCGGATTCTTGGTGGCCACTGACTGATCCACTTTGGGTGGGTAGTCGGGCCACTGGATAGGTGCACCATCTTTTTGGAGGCTATCTCAGTCCTGGGGGGGTGGGAGTGTAGGGGGGGGCTGGGGGGATCGGGGGGGGGGACTTTTAGGGGGGAAGGGGGGGTGCAGGGGGGGTATGGGGAAGGGTAGGAGGGGAGGTTAGTTCCTTTTCTCTGTCTCTCTTTCCTTGTCTATCTTGGAGATCAGGGTTGGGCTCGGGCGAAGAACACACCCCGAGCCTACCCGTGCTGGGCGCGCTGGTGCTTGTGATTTTTTGGGTGACTAGGGGGCTGGGGGCGGAAGGGTGCTTGCAAACTCCTTGCGGGGGGGTGCGGACAGTCACTCCTGCGCTTGGGGACTCACATGATCACACTTGATGTGGAGGGGGGTACAGACTTTAAGGATTTTTCTTTGGGTTTAGTTGGGGGCCCGGGGGGGGGGGGGGCTTCTAGCCTCTGTTCTAGCCTAGCCTATGTGTGTATTTCTTTGGGGCTAGCAGTCCCTGATTGGGTGGGTTGTAACAGTAAAAATGATGCTTGCTTTGGTTTAATGTTTGTACAACATACTTGTGTACTGTTTCTGACCTGTGTTGGTATTGGTGTTGTTAATTTAATTAACAAAGTTGACCTAAAAAAAAGGAAATATATGTGCCCATGTTCCCTTGTGTAACTTATGCACATACTTACCTCAAAAGTTGTGGCCTCTTGTAAAATGTTTCCTCTATGACAATAATTTTATAAGCAAACAGAACCGTCATCCCTTTGATCAACAGATATCCCAAAATTGGTTTGAAAGGACAGATAAAGCTTTTTCACCTAAAGGGATTGTTTTTATAAAATCATTTTTGCACGCATCTGGTTTCTTATCAAATACGGACAAGTATACTTTGATGGCAGGTGCAGCCAGGAGACCCAGTATGGGAGGAGCTCAGTGGATTTCACAGGTATGTTCAGTGATTATGAAATACTTTAATTTACACCCGTTTATTTACACCTGCTCTCGAACAGGTGTAAATGTCCAGGCCTGCTCTTAGTTTTGTAGTAAGGTGCCTAGTTAAACTGCGTTTTAATGCATCTAAATTAAGCCCATTCTTTAAAAACAAATAGGTGCCTTCATTAGGTGTGATCACTTACACCAGCCCTAGAACTTATATACTGCTACATTTTGCAAGTACACACCGAAATGATCATATCTTATAATAAATGTACATAGTTGCACCCTCCCATAGTTCTATCAAAACTCTACCCCGTGCATGCCCACAATGAAAGAATGCACCATGCAATCAATGTGTGGGCTTTTACACTGGTCAGTATTTTATAAGAGGTTGTACACGATAAGTGAGTAAAGTAGCAGAATTTATGTGCATTGTTAGCGTCTAAAAATAGCTGTCTCATCTCTGAGCACTTGAGCTGCTGACCAACCATTTGGAGGTTCCTGCTTGGGAGAGCACCCTCATTGCAAGCCTCTGCTATCTTTGAATGCTCTGTTCAGGCATTTTCCTATACCTAGTTAGAATCTAGCTTACTTATTGTCCTGTCTATATTTCTGTTTTGCCAGTGTGTGTCCTATCTTCTGTCTGTCTGTCCTTTATCCAGCTCCTGCTCTCTGCAGTGCTGTGTCTCCCTTCTCAACACTTTATTACCCCCCCCCCACTCCTCAGCCCATCCACCCCTGGTTTGACACTCTTTCATAGCCTACCTTTGCTCATTGACGCAATTACTCAGGTGCACCTGAAACCACCATGACTTTCTCCTCCCTCTCCACCTGTATCTCCTTCGATTTGCATTCTCTCCTCTTCTCCCTCTCCTATGGCTCCACCTCACTTTGTGTTCTTGATGTTAACTCGTCTTAATCTTTTCCCCTCATTCTGACAATTCCATGGCTCTACTTCTCATTACCCACCTTACTGTCCCCACCCCCTACTATTTTGTCTTCTACCTTATCATCTGCCCTTGAGCTTAACCATTTTCTTCCTCTCATTCAGCCATCTCCACTCTCACTGAAGGAACCTCACCCTCGCTTCTGTCGTGCCGCCTCCTCTCTCCCCTGTTCTCTCCTTCTCTCATCTGTAGATGTCAACCCCAACTCTGGCCCCCCTAGACGTTTTCCACACTTCCAAGGCAGATCAATGCATAACCTTTCTAATCTTGTTCATATCCCTCTCCTCTCTTTCTCTCCTCTCCCTTTTTCATGTGCATTGTGGAATGCACATTCTGTCTTCATTCATGACCTCTTTAAATCTAAGAGTCTGCACCTCCTTGCTCTTACTGAAATTTGGCTTCTCCCTGAAGATTCTGCTTCAGTCGCTGCCCTCTGTCATGGAGACTACCTATTTTCCTGTACACCTCGGCCCATTGGGTTCCTACTTTCTCATTCCTGCCAATTTCAGCCCCTCCTGCCTCCATCTAATTCATTTGCTTTCTTTGAAGTCCATTCCATCCACCTATTTTCTCCACTACCTCTCCGGGTAGCTGTCATTTATTGAGCACCCAACAAGTCCACCTCTACCTTTCTCACCGACTTTGACTGCTGGGCCTCCTCCTTTCTGGATGCATCTTCCCCTTCCTTTATTCTTGAGGATTTTAACATTCTCATTGATGTCCCTTCTGACCCTTATGCCTTAAAGCTCCTTTCCTTTACCTCCTCATTCAACCTCCAGTTCTGCTCTTCAGCTCCTGCTTACAAGCATGGCTACTGCCTTGACCTTGTCTTCTTCTGCAACTGCTCACCCTTATACTTCTCCATCTCAGTTCTGCCTTATCTGACCATCGCCTGCTATCCTTCACCTTTAACCACCCACATCTTGGTCTCACTTGATCTCCACAAATATGTTTAGGAATCTTCACATTATCAAACCTACTGCTCTCTCCACTGCTGTCTTATCACCTCTTTCCTCCACTATGTCATCTGAATCCTTTGTTGGAGCAGTATCCTCATAAACACTATACTCTCCTCTGCTCTGGATGCACTTGCTCCTCCCATTCCACACTCTGTGAAGCATACCATACCTCAACCCTTGCTGTCCTCAACAACCTGCTATCTACATTCCTGTGCCCTCTCACCTGAGCACCTTTGGCTTAATTCACATACCCTTGCTGACTACCTATATTTCAGATTCATGCTAACCTCTTTCCAGTCAGCCATAGCACTCACCAAGCAAGAATACTATGTCCATCTGACTAACTGTCTTGCCTCTGATCTCGCCATCTCTTTGCTATGCTTAACTCTCTCCTCAATGTCTCTCCTCCCCCAATCCCTCTTTCACTGTCCCCCCAGACCTTGGCTGACTACTTCCATGACAAAGTCCAGAAGATTAGCTCTAAATTCTCTGCAGGGTCACTTCCACCTCATCTTCCCCCTCTTCAATCCTAAATTCTTCGCTCACCTTCAGTTATCCTTTCTTCCTTTTCTGAAATCACTGAGGAAAAAACTGCAAATCTTGTTTCCTCCTCCAAACAGGCTACCTGCTCCTCTGATCCTATTCTCACCCATCTACTAAGCTCTATCTCTTCCACCATGATCCCTTCCATCTGTCATATCCTTAACCTATCACTTTCCACTGCAGCTGTTTCTGTGGCCTTCAAACATGCAGTGGTTACACCTCTCCTCAAAAAGCCTTCACTTAGTTATTGGCCTCTCTCTCTCTTCCCCTTTGCTTCAAAACTACTTAAATGAGTGGTTCACTGCTACGGTCTTGACTTTCTGTCCTCTCAAGCTCTTCTGGGTCCACTGCGCTCTGGCTTTCCTTCTCTACATTCCACAGAAATGGCTCTCGCTAAAGTCTCCAGTGACTTGTTTTTCACCAAATCCAAGGGCTTCTACTTGATTCTCATCCTTCTTGACCTTTCTGCTGCCTTTGACACTGTTGATCATCACCTTCTCCTCAACATGCTGTCCTCGCTTGGATTTAGGGGCTCTGTTCTGTTCTGGTTTTCTTCTTATCTCTCCCATCACACTTTTAGTGTATGTTCTGGTGGATCCTCTTTTGAGCCATCCCACTCTCAGTTGGTGTAGCTCAGGGCTCTGACTTGGGACATCTCCCTTTCTCTTTCTACACTCAGTCCCTTGGTGCACTTATTTCCTTCCATGGTTTTCAGTACCATCTTTATGCTGACGACTCTCAGATCTACCTCTCTGTGCCTGAAATCTCTTCAGGAATCCAGGCCCAACCCTGCCTGTTTATCTGACATTGCTACCTGGATGTCTCATTGCCGTCTGAAACTGTACATGGCCAAGACTGAGCTCCTTATCTTTCCTCCTAAACCTACCTCCCCCCTTCCTCCCTACTCTGTCTTTCTGGATAACTCTACATTCCTTCTTGTTTCCTCAGCTCGCAACTTTGGAGTCAACTTTGACTCTACTCTCTCTTTCTCTGCACACATCCAACAGATAGCTAAAACCTGTCGCTTCTTTCTTTATAACATTAGAAAAGAAGGGACGGATTTTGCCAAACACACTACTTAGACCCTCTTACACTCATTAGTCACCTCCTGTCTTGACTATTGTAACCTGCTCCTCACTGTTCTTCCTTTGAATCATCTTTCTCTCCTCAATCTGTTCAAAACTCAGCTGCACGGCTTACAGTATCTTCCCCCAGTGTCACTGTGATCATGTAACCCCCCTTTTTAAGTTACTTTGCTGGCCCCCTATCCATTTCTGCATCCAGTCCAAACTTCTCCTACTTACCTACAAGTGCATTCATTCTGCGATTCCTCACTACCTTTCCTCTCTTATCTCGCTCTACACTCCTCCTTGGGAACTCTGCTCCTATGGCAGATCCCTTTTATCTGTGCCCTTCTCTGCCACTCCAAACTCCAGACTTCATTCATTCCACTCACTGCTCCATATGCCTGGAACAAACAAGTCAGTGTGTTGGGCTCCTTCTCTTGCCCTATTCAAGTCCAGATTGAAGACCCACCTCTTTGAGGCTGCTTTTGGATCTTGATGCTCCTCATTCTCTAGTCCCTAGTTTTGCAATGTTTTTTCATCTTGATTAGATTGAAAGCTCTGATGAGCAGGGGCTGTGTCTTCAATCTCTATTTACAGCGCTGCATACGCCTTGTAGATCTAAACAAATGATTGGTAGTAGTAGTAGAAAATTACACCCTTAAGGCACAATTCCTGCTTCTTATACTAGTATTTTATAAGACACATAGGTGCCTTTATAAAGTAATGCCCTCTTAAACTAGGCATCCCCTTATAAAATTGCCCTCATAAGAAATGAAATTACAAAGATTAAAATACAAAATCAATTTATGCTTTGGCTACCTCCTACTTCAGGGGTATATCTCATTGTCATTTAAAAACATAAAAGCGCTATAAAGGTCCCGTGAAAAAATGATTCATGGAAAGAGGTCTGCAGGAAAACAAAATAAATCAAAGAGAGACAAACAAACCCCCTTCCCCAAAAAAACTAAAGAAGGAAAATAACTGCTTCAGGTACAAACTCAGAGGCCAATGCAGCAAGCTGGCATTGAAGTCATGCACTATCAGCTGTGTACGCCTCTATGTAGTGCACTGATAGCACGCAGCTTCAGCACCAGCATGCAGATAGGGGTGCATATGCAAATTAGCCCCACATTAAACTGTGATGCAAATGTTAAACTGGGAGAGCAAGCCAAACACATGCGCATAGAAATCAGCACAAGTTTAGTATGCTCTCTCAGAGACATGGGGTCATCTGAGGGGAAGAATCAACTTGAAGCTATTTGCGCGAGAGCACTTGATACAGGGACTGCGGTGTCCCGAAACGTGCACGTTGTGAATGAATTTGAATTTGGACGTTCTACACAAGGCTTGCGCTTCTTCTCTCAATCATTTTAAGATAAGTTGTTTTTTTCTACACAATTTACAATTCACCAAAGGACTGTGATTAAAATGGACTTTCTTTGACTGGTGTGGTTTAGAACCTCATCTGAACCTCCCTCATTGTGGTCCGACAAAAAGAGATGTTGATGTTTCACTGGGGAATCTTTAGGAGATTTTTGTGGTGCAGCATTAGATTATGGTCATATTTCTGTATGCTGACATTTTCCAGAACATTATGGGGGTAGACATAGCTGGGGGGCGTTTTGCTGGTAGGCATAGCTGGGGGGCATAGTCTGGGCAGAGCGCAGACAGAGTTTGCAAGTACTCACGATTATGAAAACCTTAATTTACCTGCATACTTTGCATATGTTCATTTACATCATCTCCTGAGCAGATGTAAATGGCTGTTCCTGTATTTAAGACACAATCTCTGCGCCTACTTGTCTTTATAAAATATTAGCATATTTGAGAGAGAACGAACCTTCTCCATAGGTGTGATCACTTACATCTGCTCATACAGAATTTGCACATTTATGCCTTTGGGGAGTAGCATAGTGGTTAGAGCAATGGCCTGGTGTCCAAGGCCACAAGGAGTGCTAGTGGCTCTTTGGTCAAGTCACTTAACCCTCCATATCCTCAGGTACGAATACACTTAGATTGTAAGCTCTCTGCAGACAAGGAAATTTCTGCTATATCTGATTGTAACTCATCTTGAATAACGACTGTAAAGGCCTAAGCTAAATCAATAGAAAATAAATAAATAAATGCATTTTATGATCTGCATATGTGTGAACTCCATTCACGCTCTGTCCAGACTATGCCCACAACTACGCCCACTGACAAAGCATGCACCTCTATGTTGAAGCGCATGTGAGTACTTTTATACTGGTCAGTATTTTATAGAAGGTCCTTTACACACGTATGCTACCACATTCACACAGGAATAACTTTATAAAATTACCTCTTCTAGATGGAATTTCGTACAGGTTTTCCTGCATGGAAAGTCTGGGGTTTTTTTATGCGGAAAAGGGATTTTATATATTTGTGTGGCCCTATGCGGGTGTATAATTAGGCTTGCTGAATAGATTGAGTGTGATTCTAGAACAGCCATGTCTGGCCGGCAGAAACATCTAACCTGACAATGAGCATGTAATAAACCTCATTTCAAAATGGCAGTTCTGGAATCAGGGAGAGATACGTCTTCAGCGTGGCCGACGTTCCAGTGCCCACCATATTCTGACAAGATTGACGTTTCAGATGCTTTTCGTCTCCATGCAGCCACCCCCCGGCCAAATGTACAACTTCTAAGCTGACGCTCATGCTGACAGTGGTGTGCTCAGGCAAACAACACATTAATATGGATGAAACAGATATGGTCATTCAAACCAGACTATATATACTAGAACATCGCTGCCTAAGCCGGGGCTCATCTCCGCCACAGCCACAGGATCGCCCTTCTTCGCCGCCGCATAGTTCTCCATTGTGCGCTGCCCAGCCAGTAGTCCTCCCTTGCCCTTAGCCTTCCGCTTCGGCATAGGGCAGGGACAAACAGTAAATTCCTGAGGAAACAGAGCAAAGGTAAGTGGAGCAGCGAACACCGCGTCCTGTTATGGCACCATCTTGGATCTCGGAAGGGTGAAATTTAAATGGGTAATAAAGGAAAAAGAAAGAAATGGAGGAAAGAGCAAAAGGGGAAAGATCAGTTTGTTAAAACAGATATAGAGATAGAATGGAAAAAATCTAGAAGAGAGAAGAAAAGACAAATGGACAGCTCACAGAAGACACGAAGAAACCAGAAGAAAGTGACTGGAGCAATTGCAACTTAGCAACATATAGTAACATAGTATATGACGGCAGATAAAGACCAGCATGGTCCATCTAGTCTGCCCAGCAAGGCAGCAAGAGTAGGTGCACCTGCCACTCCGTGCAGGTCCCCCCTCCCCATGCCTTTGTTTAGGGGTGTACCCACTGCTCCATGTAGGTCACCCCTATTTGTTCAGAAAAAAGAGATAGTTATCTTTATTTTGATTTTATCCTGTTGCTATAAAGGGATCCACTGTGTCTGTCCCATGCCATTGTGAATTCTGTCACTGTATTTGCCCCCACCACTTCCATCGGGAGGGCATTCCAAGCATCCACCACTCTTTCAGTGAAAAAGTATTTCCTGACATTGCCTTTCAGTTTACCCCCTTGCAGCTTCATGTTATGCCCTCTAGTTTTACAGTTTCCCCATCTTTGTAAGAGGTTTGTTTGTTCATTAATACTCTTTAAGTATTTAAATGCCCAAACAAAAGGTAGAAAAATACTTTTTTATTTTGAATTTATTAACTGGAATATGTCAGCTCTGGGAAATGTGTATCACTAACGTCTTTGCATTTTTGTTTAGTACAAGAAGAAATTAATTTATAGTTTTACATCTCCAGTGTTGTTGTACATTACAAGTTTGGCTTTTGGGGTTCCCAATTTAATTATTGTCTTCCTATTTCTAAATTGTGATCCCTTGTTGTTTCTTTGGTGACTGTCTATGTTCTGCATGTGTAACCGAGCTGTTATTCTGTTTATGTAGTTTCTATTTGACAGTGCCACTTGTTCTCTTTCCCCAGGAGGAGATGTATTGGTATTCTCTGAGATGTATTGGTGTAATATTTGCAGTGTTGGGTTTGGTGCTTTGTGAGTCCTGGTAGTGCTGTTATGATACGACGGGTTTGCTATGGGTTCTAAATGGACAGTGTTTGTAGTACTTCCTAATGTGCCTGGCAGTTGGCATTGGAGTATAATAATGTAGAAATCTGGTAGAAACATAGAAACATTGAAATATGATGACAGAAAAAGACCACATGGCCTATCTAGTCTGTCCTTCCATATCAACAACTACAATAGTCCCCTTTTTTCCTTTAGAGATCCTCTGTGTTTGTCCCATGCTTTTTTGAATTCAGTTACTGTCCTCATCTCTACCACCTTCACTGGGAGACTATTCCATGGATCCACTACTCTTTCCGTAAAGAAATATTTCCGTATATCACTCCTGAATCTATCCCCCATCACCCTCATCCCATGTCCCCTCGTAGCAGAACTTGCTTTCAATTGAAAGAGGCTCTCCCCCTGAACATTTATGCCACGGAGGTATTTAAACATCTCAATCATATCACCTCTATCCCGCCTTTCCTCTAAGGTGTACATATTAAGATCCTTAAGTCTGTCCTCATATGCTTTATAATGAAGACCACTAACCATTTTAGTAGCCACTCTCTGCACCGACTCCATTCTGTTCACATCTTTTTGAAGGTGCGGTCTCCAGAATTGCACACTATACTCCAAATGAGGTCGCACCAAAGACTTATACAGAGGCACTATCACCTCGTTTTTTCTGCTAGCCATTCCTCTCCATATGCACCCAAGCATCCTTCTAGCTTTTGCCATCGCCTTTTCTACCTGTTTAGCTACTTTAAGATCATCAGACACAACCACGCCTAGGTCCCGCTCTTCTTTAGTGGACAAAAGTACTTTACCCCCTATACGATATTGCTCCCTTGGATTGCTGCAGCCCAAATGCATGACCTTACATTTTTTAACATTAAATCCCAGCTGCTAAATTCTAGACCATTCTTCAAGCTTAGCTAGATCCCATGTTATCTACACCTTCCTGAGTGTCTACTCCATTGCAGATTTGATATCATCCGCAAAGAGGCAAATCTTACCCGAAAGCCCTTCCGCTATATCACTAACAAAGATGTTAAAAAGAATCTGACCAAGGACAGATCCCAGGGGCACACCACTGGTAACATCCTTCTCCTCAGAGTGAGCTCCATTTACCTGTACTCTTTGTCGCCTCCCACCCAACGAATTTCTAACCCAAGCAGTAACTTTAGGGTCCATCCCTAGGGTGCTCAGTTTGTTTATAAGTCGCCTGTGAGGAACAGTGTCAAAGGCTTTACTGAAATCTAAATACGCCACATCTAGGGCTCTCCCTCGGTCCAACTCCCTGGTCACCCAGTCAAAGAAATCAATCAGATTTGTCTGACAAGACCTGCCTCTGGTGAATCCATGCTGCCTCAGATCCTGTAATCTGCTGGACTCCAGAAACCTCACTATTTTCTCTTTCAGAAGCGTTTCCAATAATTTACTCACCACCGAAGTTAAACTAACCGGCCTGTAGTTTTCAACCACATCCTTACTTCCGCTTTTTTGTAAAGGCACCACATGAGCCTCTCTCCAGTCCTTTGGTACCACTCCCGACTCCAATGAGGCATTGAATAGGTCAGTCAGTGGAGCTGCTAGAACGTCCCCAAGTTCCCTCAGTATTCTAGGGTGTATCTCATCCGGTCCCATCGCTTTGTCTACTTTAAGTTGAGCTAGTTTCTCACGAACACAGTCTTCTGAAAATTGCTCAAGATGTCCCTCACTTCTGTTCCTGTTTGTGGGTGTTTTCTGAGGTCCTGCTCCTGGTTCTTCATCCGTGAACACAGAACAGAAATATTTGTTAAGCAATTCCGCTTTATCCTCATCAGCTTCTACATATTCCTCCCTTCACCCTTGAGTCTGACAATACCACTTTTGCCCTTCATCTTCTCACTAACATATCTGAAAAATGTCTTATTCCCCCATTTTATTGAATTGGCTATTTCCTCCTCTTTTTGAATCTTTGCTTTCCTAACTACTTCGGTAGCTTCTCTAAGTTTTTCCAAATATAGATGCCTGTCTTCCTCTCTCTGTGATCTCTTGTATTTCATGAAGGCCTCCCTCTTTTTCTTCACTTTTTCAGCTACTTCTTTTGAAAGCCATAGCGGTCTCCTTTTCCTTTTATTTACCATTTTAACAAAAAGGTTGGTTGCCCTTAAAATATCCCCTTTCAGTTTTTCTCACTATTTTTCTACATCTCTCAGCTTTTCCCATCTCGCTAACGACTCCCTGAGCTATTGGCCCATCCTGGCAAAGTTAGTCTTCCTAAAGTCTAAGACCCTCACCTTTGAATGGATTCTAACAGCCCTAGTCCTAATACTGAACCACACCATCTGGTGATCACTGGATGCAAAATGATCTCCCACTATAACATCAGAAACACTTTCACCATTGGTAAGCACCAAGTCCAGTTTGGCCCCTTCACGTGTGGGGTCTATTACCAATTGCTTGAATAGTTCTCCTGTAGAGAATCCAGGATCTCTTTACTTCTAGATAATACCGCAGCAGGAATGTGCCAATCAACATCTGGCATATTAAAATCCCCT
This sequence comes from Ichthyophis bannanicus, assembly GCA_033557465.1. NCBI lineage: Eukaryota > Metazoa > Chordata > Amphibia > Gymnophiona > Ichthyophiidae > Ichthyophis > Ichthyophis bannanicus. The sequence continues at coordinate 651,679,650 of CM066032.1, forward strand.
ATCAGTAGCACTTTCCGTTTCCTAGCAATGCTGCGTATGTCTTCAATTAACTCTCTGTCCACCTCTTCCTCTTGTGAGGGAGGTCTGTATATCATGCCAATGCAAATAGATTTCTCTTTCCCTCTTTCTAGTTTAACCCACAATGCCTCCTCTCTCCCTTTTAAGTTCTGTAATTCCAAAGCTTGTAAACGGGAGCGCTGGGTGAGAATGTCCACAGTCTTGGCAAAGGCAAATATTAATATGACTTGCAAAGGATTGTGGGAAATGTAGTCCATTCATACCAGACTCAGCCGTTCACAATAAATTAGTTGTGCTTGCTCGAATGTAAAGCAAAGAAGATATTTTATTTATGGGGTTATTTCTCCCAACACAGATATACTTGGTAGCACATAAAAAGGAATACTTGCTTTCAGTATTATACTTAGAAAAACAAATAAGGAAAAACAACAGCTGAACTTGTTAAGCAATCAAATCAAAGCATAAAGACCTGGATGGGAACAGACAGGTCTTTTCTGTAGGCACCTGCTAATATCTTCTTAGCAGTGCTTCAAAGAACAAACAAAACCCCACAAAGTAGGAAAAAAAACTGTTCTTTTTCAGGGATAACCTCTTGTATCTTCACACACACTCAGAAGTGTCCCTTCAGAGCTCACTGGCAATTAGGCAAGGCTCAATTGCTAACAATTACCAGCTGAAACCCTCTTGGCTGGTTTACTTTCTATTACGTGGCTCAAATCCTACTCAGAAGCTTTTCTGAGTAGATTAAAGAACAAGTTTATATTTCTTTGTGATGGTTGTTGTATTTTGTAACAGCATATTACCACAGAAGTTTAGACAGAGAGCAAACCATGTACTCAAAATCCTCATTTACCACATCTTCCCCTTCTTCAATTATCATAGGTTCACTATCATGGATTGGGACAGAGGAATTTCTCAATGGAACGCTCTCAGGACAATACTTGTTTCCCTGCTGTCTTCCCAGTGAAGAGCTAGGGCATAGATCAGTGTTCATACCTGAGCTTCCATTGCTGTTAGAGTTCCTCTCTAAATATCCTGGCCAGTATGTAGTCCAGTTCTTATGTCCAGCCTTCCAATCAAGATCCTTGGACACTGGATCTCTCTTCACATACCTTCTTGCACTGGTCTTAGGGTCCCTTCCAAGTGCAGCCGTCTCCTTCACAGGTGCCGTCCGGGGATTCCTGGCTCTGCAGCCCCACTCCTCTGGCTTTCCCCAGTCCAGTGGTGTATGCTTGCCTCTGGAATGCCTCCCAGTATACGTACTGCTATGGACTCCTTTAGACCTCCCAAATGCTTTTCTCTTCTTTCTTCCAAAGTGTTTCTTGCTCTCTCTGTCCATCAGCTCTGGCTTCTGCTGATGATGATGGTCAGGATGATCAAGGTGCTTCTGATCAAGAGGCTTCTGCTCAAGATGAACATGAGGCTTCTGATGATCAAGATGATCATTCTCTATAGAATAAGCTTTTCTTTTATCCTGCTTAGATGAATGCTCCACCCTAGCACAGCGCAGCTGTGCTGAATCAAGCCCTGCCCTTGGAGATGAGTGCTTGGGGATTACCTCATAACCCTCCTGATTGAATACACGTTTCCCCACTTCAGCTCTTCTAATGGCTGTTGGAAACCTGGTGCATTCTGGGACTGGTAGTCTTTTATGGAAGCATTCTGTTTTATTATTTCTACCAGAACAGGCAGGGTGCTTGTTCAGAGTCACTTCACCTCTATTATAGCTCCTTCCTGAACTATGATAAGCTTCCTTATCACAAGCTTTAATATTATTATTTACATATAGTGCTACTCCTCCTCCCCTTCTTCCTACCCTGTCCTTTCTGAATAAAGTATAGCCAGTATAGTTACATCCCAGTCATGGTTTTCTGTGAACCATGTTTCTGTAACTGCCACTAAATCCAAGTCGGCCACTCCCACCAAAGCTTCAACATCAGGGATCTTATTTCCCATGTTTTGGGCATTTATACACACTGCTTTACATATGTTACCCCCGTTAACCTTTTCCAAGAAGGTATTTAATGTATCACTTACCTGGGGGCTTTCTTCATCCATCTCCACTGAATCTAGTTTAAAGCCCTCTTCAGTAGATTAGCCAGTCTACTACTAAAGAGGCGTTTACCTTTCTTGGACAGATGGATGCCATCTCTGCTCTGCAACCCTTGGAACAGCATCCCATGGTCTAGGAAACCAAAACACTCTCGATGACACCATCCATGCAGCCATGCATTCATCTCCAGGATGCGAACCTCTCTGCTTTGGCCTTTACCCTCAACAGGGAGGATTGAAGAGAACACCACCTGTGCACCTAACTGCTTTACCCTCTGTCCCAGAGCCATGAAGTCACTTTTGATATGCTCAGAGGGATACCTGGCAGTATCATTTGTTCCAAAATGTTTTAGCAACATTGGGTAATAGTCGGTGGGCTTGATGAGTCTCGGCAAACTCTCTGTAACATCTTGGATTTTGGCACCAGGAAGACAGCATACCTCTCTGGACATCAAGTCTGGTTGGCAGATGGCGCCTCGGTACCCCTCAGAAGAGAGTCACCAACTACCACTACCCCTCGCATCCTTGTGGTTACTGATTCTGCAACTTTGGGGTACTTGAGCTCTGGTTCTTCCCTTTCCAGAGATGCTGTCACCTCCTCCACTTCCAGGACTGCATAATGGTTCTCCAATTTAAGGGCTGGAGAAGTTGGATTGGTGATTCTGCAGGCCTTGTTGACTTCTGTCCAACCTTCGTCATTATGTTGGCATCCATTTTCTCCTCTGCTGGAGAGCTTGGTTGCTGCAAGAAGCATCTCATCAATGTACTTCTCACTGTCTTGAATGCTCCTCAGCCTCGCCACCTCCTACCTGAGTTCCTCCACTTGTTTCCTCAGAGCTTTAGCATGCAGGCACCTTGCACATGAAACCGGTCCTTCAACTGGCATTGGGACCTCTGTCTGGACAGAAGCAAAAGCTGTACTGGGGGCAACAGCTTTAGCGATATGATTTTTACCAGCCATTGTTCTGTTCGTGGAGCTTAGGTATCTGTTAAAGCAAAGAGTGAGATCTACCAAAGTACCAGCCGGTTTTCCAGCTGTCCTTTCAGAGAAACAGCAGTTAAATCTCCTTAATTATATTCAAAATGTGCTGTTCCAAGTCCCTGTGCTTTGTTAAATGGGGAGGTGCTCTATAAAGCAAGACCACTCACTAGGGGTGGGTGGGAGTTGGGGTGGGTAGGGAGGGAACTAATACCTGATTTGGTTCAGCAGTTCCCAAAAGCTGAGAAGGTTACTAGAGTTTAAAACCTAGTCCAGCAAAGAAAATATTTCTACTAAAGCACCACAAAGAATGTAATTTTGCTTTAAAAATATACCAAAACCCTTTTAAGAGCTCCCAGTCAGAGAGCTAGCAATTTAGTAAAAATAAACCCTCAAATCCTTATCATTGTTTGACCTGTAGAGCCCCTGTTAGGAATGCCTCAACAGGGCAGAGCTCTGAAGCCTTTTATGCAGGCCTCAGCTGCTCTCAGGTAATCAGGCCCACTAACTCCTGATTAGGTGTCAGCAGTTTCACAAAAGCTGAAAAGGTTACTAGAGTTTAAAACCTAGTCCAGCAAAGAAAATATTTCTACTAAAGCACCACAAAGAAATTAAGTTTGCTTTAAAAATATACCAGAACCCTTTTAAGAGCTCCCAGTCAGAGAGCTAGCAATTTAGTAAAAATAAACCCTCAAATCCTTACCGTTGTTTGATCTGTAGAGCCCCTGTTAGGAATGCCTCCTGACCTGTAGAGCCCTGGTAGTCTTTCTTTATCCAGACACTCATTAAGAGGCATGTTTATTAAAAGTTATCGCATGTTCACATTATGCAAATATTTATGCAATGAGGTTTCTTATGCAAATGAGGCTCCTCAATGAGTCTCCGCACTTGGCCCCGCACCCTCTTTGGGCCACCTCTAGATGTTAAGAACAAGAGCTGGAAATTACTGTATAGGTAGGAAGGTTGTACAGGAAACTCTGCAATGCAAACCAGGCACATTGTTAACCTGGTTCACCTCCATTGGAGATTTCTGCATTTGTTGCAGTTCACAACAAAACTTTGCTCCAGTTTTTCACAAGAAAGCCAGAGTTTCTGCCAAACTATGGTGATTTTGCTGCAGATATGCCCATATAGACTTTGGCAAAGTTTTACTGCATTTGCAAATTTTCATCCAATCAGTATAAATCTAGCAAGCAAACTGTGGCATGCTTTTTTCCTTCCTAAGAAAGTAAATCCATGAAATTTGTGCAAGCCTTTTACAAATCTAAGTCTGTCAGTATCATAAATGCTCTTTTCTAGGGCCCACAGAGTTTTTGCCTTATAGCAGAGGCAGTAATCAGAACTGCACACCGGTATAAATTACAATAATCAGAGCACAAGTTTGCACAAGTTTTAGCTTTGAATATTTTCCCTGGAAAATTGCTTACAGAGATTGTGTCTGCTTTCTCTGCTTGTAATTTTTCCATCAGAAACAACTTGGACAGTTTTGATTATACAGAACTACACGTGGTGTTCATTTACCCACCTGCAGAACTGCCTCTTTTCTCCTTCGGTAAAACTACCCGCATTGTTGAAGAATGTGGATACTTCTGTCCACAGAAAGGTCATGCATTAATCACATTTCTATGGATAGCATGTTTTTTTTTCTGCAGAAAAGACTTCCATCATTCTGCCTCCCCGCCACCAGCTGTTTTGAGCAGCAATTTGAACATTTCATTCCTACACACAATATTACCATAGGACCAATCTAATTCCACAGATCAGCATAAACTAATAAGAAAAGCAATACTGTAGACAATGCTCTGCCAAATAATTTTCATATCTCCAAGACAAGATGTGCAGTGTGTGTGTGTGTGTGTGTGTGTGTATATATATATATATATATATATATATATATATATATATGGCTTTAGTGTGGTGCTAGCCTTGCTCCATTGTGTTATTTTCTTGTCTGAAAATAATTTCCATTTGCTGATATATGTATTTGTATTTTTTGGAGGGGAGAGAAGGGGATTTAGTGTGGGATTTAGTGTGGGGGGTTTACATATACACATTATTATACAGTATATAGATCTTGAAAGGCTTCAAATTATTTTGATTTATGGAAGTATTGTCTGCAGTCTTGTTTAGCTTATTAATCTCTCCAGCTAATGTATTAACTAGAAAATAATGCTTCAGAAATTATATATAAATATATAATGGATTGTACGAATGCATCAAACATAGTTAGGGGCATGTTTACTAAAGATTGCTAATGGGTAGCATGGAGTTTAGCATGCGCCAAGTGTATTATACAGTCATTTAGCACAGAGCGCTGCACTAGTCATCCTGCATTAACCAGTTTGGGGGGGAGAAAGGGTGGGATAGGGATGTAATCTGGGCATTGACGGCATGTCGAGGTTAATGGGAGCCTTGATGGGTGCATACTAACGACAACTATTGCCATTAGCATGGGTTCAATTAATGTCACCTCAATGGTTGACATTAAGTCTGCACAACACAAATAACTGTATAAGAGCTGCACTAAACTACAAACTAAATAGCTCTCAGTCCAAGACTTAAATAGTCAAGAAAATATTATCTTCCAATAATTACAACATACAATTTACATCTCTGTTACAAAAGGCAAATATGACCTCAGGATGGCTTATGCCCTACATTTAGTGAAATTTTCACTATAGGGAACAGCTGACGCTCACTGGTCAATGCAGCCTCAAAGTAGTCTTTTTATAACATTTTTTAATCCCAATTTTTAACTATTTTTTAATTCCACAAATGTACTTTTGGGGATTCAAATTACTTATAATATACTATAACACCAAACATAAATACAATATAAATAGCGTCTTCTTAAAAAATCAGCGAAGCATCCGCCGATATATCTTCCTTCTCCTGTAAAATAACAGAAGTAAAGCCTAATTTATATGAGCAATAGTAAATGTGCCTAAATAGGTCTACAATTACTTAGCTTTAGAAATCCGTGATCAGGGGGGCGGAGCCTGATGTCCAGCGGGATGGTCGCATAACGCTGAGGCTCCCGAGAGGCCTACTCAGAATCCTGAATTAACACCTCACATACTTGGAACTTCTACTCTGATCTTGCCGGGGCACATTGGTGAGATGGCGGGGACCAAACCAACGCGCCTGGAATTTGGGTCTCCAGCGGCTTCTCATGGCAAACGTTCCAAAACTGAACCTCCGTCCCCGCAGAAGGGGCCGGCCTTGTGCGAGGGCCCCGAAATGCAGCAGGAAATCCTCGTAGAGATTAGAGGGGTCAAAAACCTTGTGCAGGCAAACGGTGAAGCATTCCGAGCGCTGCGGGACGATTTTGGTGTGCTACAAAGCAAGCTAGAAGGGCTTTCTTCGCGTCAGGACAAAATGGAGAGCATATTGGACTCCCATGCGGCCCGGTTGTCCAAACTCGACAAAGTTGAACGACAGGTGCGGGCCTTGCAGAAAGAGGTGGAAGATGGCAATAATAGAGCGCGCCGCAACAACATACGACTCGTGGGCATACCGGAGGGAGCGGAATCGGGAGACATGAAAGAGTTTTTATGCAAAATCCTCCCTTCCCTGCTCCAAATCACCTTTACCAAAGATTTGGAGATTGATCGCGCTCATCGTGTACCCACAAGCATAACGCTCAACAGGAAGACCCCGCGGCCTATCATTTTTCGACTATTGAGATATCAACACGTGGAGCAAATTCTAAGTGCCTCTCGGGCAAAGGGCCATATGGAGTTTGAGAGCCACAAGATCTCCTTCTATCCCGACTTGGCTAAACCCACAGTCGACCGCCGAAAGCGCTTTCTGGAATTCCGGCCGAGGCTTCAACAACTACAAGCACGCTATGGCCTGATGTACCCGGCCAAGCTCCGAGTCACGCTTCACAATCAGACAAGAACATTCGAGGACCCTGATCTACTAGCGGAGTTTTTGGATTCCAAAGAAGCCGACTTGATGCGCTGACTTCCAGAATATTCCTGCAAGTCTCCTTATATCCGCTGTACCTGCCATATTGGATCTGCCGCAGCCTAGCAAAGAGTCCGGCGTGGGCAGTCTGTTGCCTTACTCTTGATGGTATCTGTGACCCGACTCCATCTACCCACAGTAGCCTCGATGAGTATCAGAGACAGTGTTATTATGGACTCTGGTGTTTCTTTTCTTTTTTTACATGTCTTCTATTTCCTCTCTAGGGCCTCCTCCCGCAGACATATGGTCGCCATATTCTTTGGGGGTTTTGCTTCTTCTCTAAGATACGTTGGTACATACTTTTCAATATGGGGTGTATTAGCCAGAATACTCGGTGATTATGACATTGTTGTACAGATTCTGCTTATGTTCTATGTTATCAAGCGCCCTTACCTAAAATGTCTACTACCGATTGATGGCACCATGTAAGATTTTTTCATTGAACGTAAAAGGCATCAATAATCCGATAAAACGGAAGAAAATCCTAAGCTACCTCAGTCAGGAAGCAGCGGATCTGATTTTTCTCCAAGAAACGCATTTAAATTCGAAGGAAACTCTTAAACTCAATATTAAACCTTACATGGTGGCCGCTTATTCCCCAGCCGTTTCTAAGAAATGTGGGGTTGCCATACTGGTTAGGAAATCTTTGCATGCTACTGTTATTGCGACTAGCTCAGATACAGAAGGTAGATGGTCTAGAGTTCACCTCAAGATAGGTAGCCTAGAAGTTACATGTATATGCCTTTACGCTCCTAATGTTGATGACCCTGCCTTTTTGCTACCATTGCTCAGGTTGCGCAGGCTTCTGCTAATACTTCATTGATCATTGGGGGGGATTTCAATCTAGTCCTTGATCCCCTGATTGACAAACAGCCGCCTAGGACGTGTGGTCCCCCCAAGAGTCACGCCACGCTTACCTCCCTGATCAAGGATCTTGCTTTAGTTGATCTATGGAGGTTACTACACCCCAATGAGCTTGACTTCACCTTCTTCTCCTCCCCTCATAAATCTCAGTCTCGCATAGACTTCTTTCTAATCTCAAAACTGTTAGTTCCTCAGGTGGACACTGCAAAGATTCACTCCCAACATATTTCAGATCATGCTGCCATTTCCTTTCAATTACACACTACAGCACCCCAGGGAAACTCGGGAGCCTGGTTCTTTGATAGAGCCCTGTTAACTCAGCCAGAGTTCCAGTCAGAAATTCGAGTAGCCATACAGGATTACTTCCATTTTAATCTACCCCAAGATACTGCGAATTGGGCTTGGTGGGAGGGCTTCAAAGCGGCCATTCGGGCAACGATCACTAGCTATCAAATCCGCCTGCGGAAACAACGTAAACAGCAGCTGCTCATACTAGACCAACAAATAAAAGCAGGCGAACGAGTTCTAACTTCACGCACTGACCCATGTGTATTAATTCGATTACAGCGTCTCCGTTTTCAATATAATTCAATCCTCTCAACTGCAGCTTCTAAGAGTATTGAGCTTCAGCGAGGGACATATTATCGTGAAAATAACCGAGCCGGTCGACTCTTAGCCAATGCCTTGAAAGGTCAAAAAGAAGCCAAACGCGTTGCGGCCCTTCGAGCTCCACAGGGAGGGGGCATAGTTACCACAGACTCCGATATTGTAGAGCTCTTTCGGGATTTCTATACCCGCCTATATCAATCTGAATGTGAGTTCTCGTCAGAGACATTAGAGCGATTGCTCTCTGGCATTCAGCGGCCGACCCTCTCTGAAGATGATAGAGATGCGATGGATGAACCCTTCTCTACTTCCGAGATCCAATCTGCCCTAAAACGAACAGCCTCGGGCCGTGCCGCAGGGCCCGATGGTCTCCCGACCGAATTCTACAGAACGTTCAGTGCAGATTTAGTTCCCTATTTAAAACTCTATTTTACTGCCCTTGCGGTAGATACATCCTCTTTGGGATCCTTTTCTGCAGCTAATGTGGTTGTATTTGAGAAAGAAGGCAGAGACCCGCTACTGACCGCCAACTACCGTCCAATCTCCCTACTTAATGCCGACTATAAGATCTTCGCAACGATCTTGGCCACCCGGCTATCTGACATGATGGCTACCCTAATTCACCCCGACCAATGCGGTTTTATACCCGGCAGATCAACTGCTGACAATGCTCGGACCTTGTGCCATGTGTTATCTAGTGCTGCCAATCTCGACCATCCATGGGTGGGTCTTTCCCTGGATGCCGAAAAAGCCTTTGATCGTCTAGAATGGCCCTTCTTATTTGCAGTTCTCCGATGGTATGGCTTTGGAGAGGGCTTCCTCCGATATCTCCAAGTCATGTACACTCAACCCGTCGCCAGTATTTGTGTAAACGCCATCAAATCTCAGCCATTTAACCTCCAAAGAGGCACGCGTCAAGGTTGCCCCCTATCACCAATGCTTTTTGATCTCGCTCTTGAACCCCTAGCCCTCCTTATTAGACAGTCTGCACGTATTCGAGGTGTCCCCTTTAGTCATAGGGAGATTAAACTCTCTGCATATGCAGATGACCTTATGCTCTTCGTTTCCCTCGATTCGGTTCCAGCTGTCTTGGATCTGATTGACGGATACTCACAATTATCGGGCTATAAAATTAACTGGACCAAATCTGTAGCATTCCCACTGAACCGCTGGGTACATGAGGCTGACATGCAGGCCTTTCCCTTCCTTTGGCAATCCCGCATGGTGAAGTATCTTGGGGTCCATTACTGTTCTCCTTTAGAAGACACTATCAGTTTTAATGCCAAAGAGGTAGTCTCCAAAGTCCGTGAACTCACAAATCGTTGGTCTCCCTTATCTCTCACATGGTGGGGCCGCTTAGACACTGTGAAAATGATGATAGTCCCCAAAGTGAACTACATTTTAGAAATGCTGCCATGCTTACTTCCGTTACATACTTATAAAGATATTGAGGGCCTTCTCGTCCGTTATCTCTGGCAGGGCAAGCCACCAAGGATAGCTAAACATAAACTGCAGTCTGCAAAGGAACGAGGGGGTACCAGATTTCCTGATTTTCTTAGATATCATCAAGCCTTTCTACTTAAGCAAGGTGCCCGATGGCTAGATACCTCAACAGACCGCCGACCAGTTTGGCTTGACATAGAAGATGAGCTTAGTAGCCCAATTCCGTTGACCCATCTCCCTGGTATGTCCTATCAAGTAGACACCCGCCATCCACCAATGATTGTCGATACTCTTGCGGCCTTTAACACTCTCATTCTATCACAGGGCCCGAATGTATGTCCTCAGGACGGACTCCCGCTATGGAATAACCCCAGAATTCAAGTCCTAAATAGAACAATAGCCTGGAAACCCTGGTACTCCAGGGGGATCTGGACACCCCAACAGCTTTTCTCTGCAGCTCGTTGGAAAACCTTTTCGGATTTACAAAAGGAATTTGCGTTACCAGCGAAACACTACTTTCAATTGATGCAGCTTCAACACTGCCTCAAAAGTGCTCGAATCATGCCGCCCTCTGCCCCTACTGAGGATGGGCTATTAGAGATAGTTCACTCCATTAGTAGTACACATGGGGTAGCCTCTAATTTTTATAAAACAATTTGTCAGGGTACAGATACGGACACTTTTAGAGCCCAACAAGCCTGGGAGCGCGAACTGCAAACCACTATAACCCCTGTGCAATGGAGCGTTTTTTGGAGTAAAGTAGTGCGGGTTTCCCGGTCTGCCTCTGTTACCCAAACTCTCTTCTTCTTTGCACACAGATGCTTTTATACCCCAGAAAAAATAGCCAAATGGAACCCAAATGCTAGGGACCTGTGTTGGTCTTGCCATACTGCTGTGGGAACCTTCGTTCATGTTATTTATGAATGTCCTCAACTGCAGGTCTATTGGGGGCGGGTCTGGGGTCGTATTCAATCTATCTTACACTTTCATGAACCTCTCTCTTGGAAGGTCGTGGGACTCCGCTCTGTGGCGGAGGTCCCCTCTCTTCCTAAGAAGGGTCGCTTTCTCCTTGATTTCATGCTGGGTATAGCCATATGCTTAATCACGAGGAATTGGAAGGATAGCTCTCGACTTACTGTCAATGAATGGTGGAACCTCGTCTGCTTATATAGTAAATATGAGCAGATACCTCGGAGAGCTATTCCCCATGTCCAAACTCACTCTTGCTTGTCTAAATGGCAGATGCTTAATGATTATGTACAATCTGCTCATTGCTCCAACATGCCTGTATAATGTGCACTCATCATGTTTTAGATCACCATTAGGTTTTGTAATACAATAATGTAAGTACACGCCCGCTTCGGGAATGCTTAGTTTTCTAGAGAAGAAGCAGGGGGGAGGGGGGTGGTAGGGGTTTACTTTGGTGTATGTATTACACGTTATGTATTTGTCTTTTAGCTGTATGTCTTCCTTTCCTTTGTTGTTATAAAACGAAAATAAAGAATTTAAAAAAAAAGAAATCCGTGATCAGCTCCAACATAAGGACGATCCAGTATCGAACGAAGCATAAATATCTTTGATATCAAAACAAGGCACGGGGTATCTTCTCGTAGTCTTCATTCAGACATTCCTAAAACTCTATCGGCTCATATACCGACGTGGCTCTGCACTTTCAGCATAGGGGATGGAACACAGGCCCACAAACATTAGTGACAGCTCTGCGCTGATATCACCGCACAATCATGCGCTACCATCATAGCCTGTAGTGAACATGCACCTTAGAAAACAAATATAGCATCTCTTTCTGCAGTGTCCCCTTCTTACATTAAGGGGGTTATTTTAGTAACTCTGTTCATGCTTTGGACATCTGAAAATGGCCAGGTAGACTTCCAAAGTATGGAAACATCCTTGGAACCATTTTAGAAAGTGGTTCTAAAGACATCTAGGTTAGAACGGGGGCATGGTATAGGCATATCTGGTGCGTTCTGAAGAACCTGGATGTCCTCGCCTGATTTCAGAAAATGCCCTGCACGACCTGATCCGCATCCAAATTATAGTGCTCAATTTTCTAGCCAAACATCCAGAGGGTGTGGAGAAGGAGGTATTCCCATATCCCTTATATTTTCCATATTGACAACAAACACCGATGAGAAATGAGGGCTCTTGTTTTCGTCATGCCATGCTGATGGATGTCCCAATATACAATCTAGTATGCGAAAGACGTCCCCATCCCAAGTTTTTATAGTGGGAACATTTATGTGAACGCTGGCATGGGTGTCCACAGTGGAGGCATCTGTGTTTCTAGAATCAGGCTGAAATATAGACATCCCTGGCATTGTCCTACATGTTTTGCCCTGGACGTCCTAGATTGCACAAAATGCCACTTCACGTATACTATGTATCTGCAAAGCATTCAATTAATAAAATGCTGTAGTCCCTGCTTCTCTGCTCTGTATGAATGTTTAAGACATGCTTAAAAGATCGCTGTTGTATAAAATCTACAAAACAGAAACATTGAGGTAGGAAGGAATGTATATAACGTTACTTAACTAAAAGAGAAGCAATTTCTTTGATTTTTTGTTTTCTAAATAAATTAATAATTCTACTGCAGAATTACAACAGTATATTATTTATTTATTTAACCAGTTTTGTATACCACCTTATCCTTCAATCAAAGTGGTTAGCAACAGCCATCTATTGATGTTTGTCCGAACGTGAAGAAGGATTCGTCTTCATCTCCATTGATGCTGAATGGTGATCATGCCGAGTATCGAATGGAGGCTCTGGTGCATTGATGTTGAAACTGTCTGAGGCATGGCATCGAGAGCAAGGAGGGTTCACAGGTGTGCCCCTTTAAACAGCCATGAAGAGAGAAGAGCTCATCCTCCAGGACATCGGAAGGGCAGCACTGGTCTATTGTATGTTGAGACCAAGCAGCCAATACATCCTCTTAGATTCCGGGGACATCAGCTGATGTTTCTGGGGCCCCACAGCCTTCAGAGACAGAAGCCATGGAGAAACACCTTCTGAGGGCTCTCGAGGAATGCATCACGATGCTGTTTGCCATACAGAATGTCAGTGCCTTGATGTCTGCTGCATTGACATCGGCAGCAGTCCAGCCAATCCTTGCGAAGCATGAGTTGCCTGCAGGAGAGGCATCGACATGGGGGCATCAAAGGGCCCTGACACAGGAGCCTGCCCAGTCAATCTCCCTTTCTAATGCATTGGGGTCCAATGCTCCCCTGAAGCTTATGAAGTCCTTGGTGCAACATCACTTCCAAAGGAGCTCCTGTTCCCAAAGGGAGTGATCCAGGCTGAGACTCAGAAATATTTTGATTTCCTTTCCGACTGATTCAGAGGGCTGGGTCACTGATGTAGACTCTGAGGACTTGTCAGAGGACAGGTCCCCAGAACTTCCATCAGACCCTTCTCCTCCTCTTGAGAGGCTTAAGTCACCACCTGAGCATATGACTTTCCATGATTTTCTCAGAGATATAGCTAAGGCCATACCATTTTCTTTGGCAACTGAGGATGAGCCCAGGGCAGTATTCAGTATTCCTCTGCCCCTAAGGAAGTGGTGATAGTGCCCGTGCACCGCATCCTTCAAAGAGTACAGATAAGAATGTAGGAGAATCCCTTCATTCTGCCTCCGATAAGTAGAAAGCTTGATTCCATGTACAGAGTTCAAAAGGCTCTTGGGTTCAAGAACCCCTTAAGAGGTCTAAAGGTTCCAAGACTCACTCCTCAGTACCCAGGGAGGGAAGCTCAGACATTGGACTCTTTTGCGAGAAGGGTTTTCCAGAGTTCCATGCTTGTGGCCCACATGGCCTCTTACCAGCACTTCATGGGCATGTTTTTGAAGGATGACATGGGTGGCCTAGCTGATCTGTCCCAATATCTCCATCTGGAGAGATTGGAACAGTACCATTCCCTTCTGAGACGTGGTAAGAACTGCTCAAAGTTCATTTTATTTTATTTATTTATTTATTTAACATCTCTTCTGTACCGCGCTATTAAAATCAGCGCGGTGTACATCGAACAAAACATACTGCAATGCATACAGTTAACATTGAGTTTACAGAGAACAAGGGAATATATAACAAGGAGTAACAGGGATAACTATGTACAATCAACATTATACTATATATAAGCTTTTATTAAATACCATATTTAAACTCGAGTGGATATTGTACGTGTATTCATGTGGTTGCACGGGTCAACAGTAGTAATGTGAATTATTGTGAGGTCTAACCCTTTTCTGGTTGGATTAAGGTGCTAAGGTATTTGGTGTAAGTGGGAGGCCTGTTGGTTGTGTGTGAGCGTCCATGGTTACTTCTGGGTAGTATTTTGTGAATAAGTGATGCTTCACAGCTTTGCGGAATTGTAATAGGCTTTTGATGCCTCGGATTTCATGGGGAAGTATATTCCAATTCATGGGTGCGAATAATGAAAAAGCTCTGTTTGATGTAGCTTTAGTACATGATGTCATCATCTTGGGAACTATTAAAGTGTTCATAGCTGTAGTTCTTCTGTTTCTATTTTCAAGGATGTTATGGATTAATTTGCTGATTGGTGTCGGTGGGTAGTTATTCATGGCTTTGAAGGTCAGGACTAGAGACTTATATGAGATTCTGGCTTGTAGGGGTAGCCAGTGTAGGTCTTTCATGATAGGCGTTATATGAGCAGATCTTGGTGACCCAGAGAGGACTCTTGCAGCTGTATTTATAGCCAGACGAAGTGGATTTAAGGTTGATTGAGAGAGCCCGTGGAGGATGATGTTCGCAAAATCTAGATGTGGGAGGACTAGTGCCTGGAAGGTTGATCGGTAGTCAGTATAGTCAAGTAGGGGGCGGAGGTGGCGTAGTGTTCTGATCTTATGATATATATTCTTTGTCACATTCTTCACATGCATTGTCATATCCAGGTGTTGATCTAATGTAATACCGAGGTATCGGATTGTGGGTTTGGACGTCAGTTCTATGTTGTTGACCAGAAGCGACGGAGGAGGTACGAACTTACGGTTCCTTGTAACAAATAGGACATCAGTTTTGCTATGATTTATTCTTAGGTTTTGAGTCAGCAGCCATTCAGCTACTGCTCTGAAACAATTGATTATTGGAGTAAACATTGGTTGGTCAGTTTCGAACGGCATGTATATGAGGATGTCATCTGCGTATGCCAAGCATTGCACGTTGAAGGATCTGATCAGTTCACATATCGGCTGCATATAAATATTGAACATTAACGCCGATAGGGAAGATCCTTGTGGAACACCTTGAGACTGTAGGAATGGCTCTGAGGATTCCTGGCCTGTTTTAACTTGTTGCCACCTATTGGAAAGGTAGGATCTACACCATTCCAGTGCTGTGCTTCGAATCCCCTTCTCTCTCAGACGTTGCAGCAGTATATCGTGGTTCACAGAGTCGAAGGCGGCGGAAATGTCTAAAAAGATGAGGACAAATCCTTGTTTGATGTTGTTTATTCCTGTGATCAGATCATTGAATAGGGTTGTAAGGATTGTGTCGACTCCATGTGCTTCTCTGAATCCATGTTGTGATTTATCTAGTGGTGCTTCTGTGTCAATATGATTCTGGAGCTGTTGTTGGGCAGCTTTCTCGATGATTTTTGCAAGCTGGGGGATGCTCGAGATTGGCCTAAATGATTCAACTTTGGATGGATCGAGCTTACTGTTTTTTAGTAGGGGCTTGATAGAGGTGTGTTTAAGACTCTGTGGGAATGAGCCTGTTAGAAAGGACTGGTTCAGTATTTTGCACAGGATTTGGCTTAGATCATGTCGCAGATCTTTGATCCAGTTGGCTGGGCATGGGTCGTTAGGTGCCGTGCTAGGATTGATGGAGGCGACAATTTTCTCAATTTCACTAGTTGATATAGTATTGAAGTTGCAAAATGGAGTTATATGAGATGCCTTAGGTGATATAGAGGGGTTGTTGGTAGTTATGCTTGTGCTGGCCTTAATCATTTTTGATTGCAGGTAGTTTGCGTAGTCCTGTGGCTGCGGCATTGCAGGTTGGGCTGAAGTTGGCTCTCTTGTTATGGATTTTACTAACTTGAATAGTGCATGAGGTTTATTGATGGAGCGTTTCAGTAGGTTTGTGTGGTAGAGCTTTTTACTCAGTGTTACCTTCTCACGGTGGGTAGTTAAGTGTGAGTTATATGTTTCAAGAGCCTCTGGTGAGTGGGTTTGGCGCCACTGTCTTTCAAGTTTGCGTAAGTGGATGAGAGATGTACGAAGGTCAGTAGAGAACCATGGTGCGTGTTCTCGTTTTCTTATTTTCTCATCCTTGTGTATTGGACATGAGGCGGCTCTGAGGTTCTCGTCCCATTTGGATACTAGGTCATCTAAGTTGAGGGAGGAGTTAGTCAAGAGTGGTTGGAGGTTTTCTAGGACCTTGTCACGGTTGAGAGGTTGAAAACGGGCTGCGTGGGTTCCGGGTGAGTTAGATGGTATTTGGCTCACGTGAGAGGTATGGGTAGGTATATTGAATCGAATAAGGTTGTGGTCAGACCATGGTACTGGTATAACCGACAGTTCAAGGGCTTGGTGTGTTAAGGTGTTGAAATGGGGTGCGAAGATGAGGTCTAGTTTACCTCCTTTAGTGTGGGTGGGAGAGTCGACATATTGTTTGTAGCCTAGATCTCCTAGTGCGTCTAGAAATGCTTCTGAGTGGCTGTCATGGAGAGATGGGAGGTTGAAATCACCAACTACCCAATTTGGAGATCGTGAGGTGGATGTTGCGCATGCGAGCTCGATTATTGTTGGAAGGTCATCCGGTGATGGGGAGGGTGCTCTATAAAGCAGGTTGATTGAGCAGAGTTCATTAGATATAGTGAGGGAGTCGAGGTGGGTTGAGATGGAGGAGTTGCATAGCTTGAAATTAAGATCTGTTTTGGCGAGGATGAGCGTTCCGCCTCCTTTTTGAGCGGACCTGTGGCATGTGTAGAGGTCAAATCCAGGAGGCAGCATCTGATTCAGGAGGATGTTGTCACAATCAGATAGCCATGATTCCGTGACCATCAGGATGTCGAGATTGTATTGAGGAATCAAGTCCATGGCTGCAGGCCATTTTGATCGTATGGATCTGGCATTTATCAATGCACATTTTAGGAGGCGTTGGCGATGTAGCTTCTCAGTTTGAGTTTTGTTGATGACTTGTAGAGGAATGCTAAGTAGATGGGAGTGGGATGTGTGGTTGCGTTTTGCGGTTGTGTGGTGGGGGAATTCAAACCGTCTTCTTCCAAATGTATGTAGTATTGGTATGTAGCTAGTATCGTGGTTGGGGGCGTTTGTGACGCAGGGGAGCCCAAAGGTGAGGAGGGTAGTGAGTGATAACAGGACCTTATACATTTTAGATTAAATGGCAATAGTGCAATGACTAGCAACAGTGCAGTGACCAGCAATTGCTAACAGCAGTGCAATGATTAATTGTTATTGGCAACAGTAAAAAGGACTGCAAACAGCGGTAGTATAATGTGCTAGTTAGTACTGACAATAGTATAAAGATTATTGATTTGCAAATAACAGAATAATAGCGTGTGAGAGGCTGACTAGTACTAGCAATAGTATTGTGATGGCAGGTAATAAGTTCTTACTGACAACAGTATTGTGATGGCAGGTAATAAGTTCTTACTGACAACAGTATTGTGATGGCAGGTAATAAGTTCTTACTGGCAACAGTATTGTGATGGCAGGTAATAAGTTCTTACTGACAACA
The DNA here is from genome assembly GCA_033557465.1 of Ichthyophis bannanicus. Classification (NCBI taxonomy): domain Eukaryota; kingdom Metazoa; phylum Chordata; class Amphibia; order Gymnophiona; family Ichthyophiidae; genus Ichthyophis; species Ichthyophis bannanicus. The sequence continues at coordinate 651,697,317 of CM066032.1, forward strand.
GTATTGTGATGGCAGGTAATAAGTTCTTACTGGCAACAGTATTGTGATGGCGGGTAATACATTCTTACTGACAACAGTATTTTAATGGCTGGTGATAAGTTCTTGCCGAGAGCTGGCTATTGGCGGTAGAGTGTAAGGGAGCAGGTTATTGTCAACAGATCAGTTATACTTGCTGCGTTCTGGGTCTTTTGCCGAGTTGCTGCAGGGGGTGCTCACAGTTTTCGAAGAGCTAGGCTGATAGGTGCTTGAGTGTCGCTGTTGCTGCTTCGATGCTTGAGTTGGTCTTGAGTTCAACCAGAGGGGAACTCAAGCTGCTTTGTATTTGAGAGGTAGAATAGCGCTGTGTCCGTCGGATGTTGATTAGGCGTTTTTAAGTAAGGCCTTTGCCTAAGGGCCGTGCCAAAGGGCCCTCAGGCGCGGGCCCGCAAGGCGCGGGCACGCCTTGGTGTGCAGCGGCTTTTAAAGGTGAATACCAGGCCCCGATTGGCTTAGGGGAGATGCAGGAGGAGCACACGTGCTCTGCCCTCTGTGCCGCTGATCCGGTGGAAGCTGTAGTTGCAGAGGGACTCCCGGCGGCGTGCAGCCGCTTTTAAAGGTGAATACCAGGCCCCGATTGGCTTAGGGGAGATGCAGGAGGAGCACACGTGCTCTGCCCTCTGTGCCGCTGATCCGGTGGAAGCTGTAGTTGCAGAGGGACTCCCGGCGGCGTGCAGCCGCTTTTAAAGGTGAATACCAGGCCCCGATTGGCTTAGGGGAGATGCAGGAGGAGCACACGTGCTCTGCCCTCTGTGCCGCTGATCCGGTGGAAGCTGTAGTTGCAGAGGGACTCCCGGCGGCGTGCAGCCGCTTTTAAAGGTGAATACCAGGCCCCGATTGGCTTAGGGGAGATGCAGGAGGAGCACACGTGCTCTGCCCTCTGTGCCGCTGATCCGGTGGAAGCTGTAGTTGCAGAGGGACTCCCGGCGGCGTGCAGCCGCTTTTAAAGGTGAATACCAGGCCCCGATTGGCTTAGGGGAGATGCAGGAGGAGCACACGTGCTCTGCCCTCTGTGCCGCTGATCCGGTGGAAGCTGTAGTTGCAGAGGGACTCCCGGCGGCGTGCAGCCGCTTTTAAAGGTGAATACCAGGCCCCGATTGGCTTAGGGGAGATGCAGGAGGAGCACACGTGCTCTGCCCTCTGTGCCGCTGATCCGGTGGAAGCTGTAGTTGCTGTGTGACCTATGATATCTTCGAAACTGGATCGAGAGCTTCTGATTCCATTCCTCAGACCTGGAACAATCAGTGCGGGATAGGTTTGCTGACATATCATGTCACGGAGAGAATCTCTTCAGAAAAAAAGTTGGAAAAGAATGGCTTCATTGAAAATCAGCACATCATACTTTGTAATCTCTCAAAGCGCATGTCCGAGCTGGCCGCCTACCTCAGGAGATTTCAAATTGGTAACTATAAAAAAGACCTATTACTCTCACAGATGTAGGTACTTTCTTGGTTCACATTATTCCCAATTGAAGCAGGCTTCTTGAGCACAAATAAAGCGAGAGAAGCTTCAGAAGGACCAGCCTGCTCCTCAGCCAAAACCTGGGGTGACGTTTTTACTGAATCTTTGAATTGCATATATACTGTACCTGTAACCACAATGGAGGACTCTCCTGTTGGAGAGAGGCTCACTCTTTTTGCCCAAAGATGGTCCCTTTATAACCTCAGATACTTGGGTTTTGCAAATTATCCAAAGTGATTACAAATTGCATCTATTTGACATCCCTCCAGATTGCCCACTGAGGGATCATTCCATGGACCCTCAGAATTGGGAACTACTTCAGAGAGAAATCACTGTCTTCTTGTCAGATCTCGGGATCGAGCTCGTGCCACCAGAACAAAAAGGTTGGGGGTTCTATTCCAGGCATGTCCTGATGCACAAAAAAATGGGAGGATACTGTCCTATCCTAGACCTAAGAGATAGAATGCATAACTGGTCAGAGAAAAGTTCAGAATGATTTCTCTGGGCACCTTACTCCCTTATCTTCAAAAAGGAGATTGTCTATGCTTGCTGTTCTGGGGACAGATTGCCTTGAGCTACCCCTGAGTCCACTAACAAGCTATCAGCCTGATTCCATCCCGGACGTAGAACCCTCTGTATGTCCGGTCTGAACCGGACTTACAGAGGGCGTTGTGATTCTGATCCCACAGGGCACGTCTAGCCCCATGCCTCAGAATCTCGATCAGTCCTGTACGTGCAGGCCAGGACTGTGATTCAGCCCAGCCTGCATGTACAGGAAAAGCCCAACTAACTCAGTCAGGGCTTTTAAATGTAGCCGCAGTGCCATGGCGTCCGGTTGCCATGGCACCGCGGCTACATTTAAAAGCCGCAATCCCGGCCGCCGGAACAAACGGCTTATTCCCTGCAACCCAACCCCTGATTTGGCCTCCCAGGGCCAGGGTCAGGCTGGGGGGAATGCTCTCTGCCCCCTGCTGCCTTTTCCCGGCCCCAGACCCGCTGATCCTCAACGTCCAAGGACGTTATTCTCTGCTCAAGTTGCTGGCCCCAGATGTACAGGGCCGACTTTAGAATCAGCCCTGTAATCCAGGGCCGGCGACACCCATTGCCCACCCTAACATGGCCCCCTGCCCAAGTCTAGCTTCCCCGTACAATCGGCGGTGAAGCTAGATGCCGGCGGGAGGGGGCACGAATAGCAGGGGGACATCCATCCTCGCTATTTTTGGCTCGGAATGAGCCTGTTGTCCTTTTTCAGTCTCAGACAGATCTGAGGCCCTCTCTGGCTTGGGGGACCAGGGAAATTGCCAGGCTACATCCCATCTAATGTCAATGCTGACATTTGCCGTCTTATTTTGTACAATACAGGGGGAAATGTATTTCTATTTTGCTTGTGTTGCTCTGCAAGCAGAGTCTGACTTTCTGAGGTTTTAGTTTAATTTTTGTCTGCATATTCCTATTTTCATTTTGTGGTCACTTATTGGTGAAGGTCTAGCTGTATTGTGTGAGTGTGCGACCAAGGTTGGGTATTCTGTTAGCATGGAATTTCTGTTTAAGAATGTGTGCAATTTGTTCAGCTTGCACATTGCCCTCTCTGCAGTTATTTTTGGAAGGTGGGGCAGGGGGTAGGCATGGCAGAACGTGGCTAGCCATGGGTGGCGGGTTTTTCTCTTTCAAAAAGTTGGCACCTCTAGTCTACTGTCTTAAGTCACTGTTTTTTTTCTGAAGTCTGTGGTATCAAACTATTTGTTGTAATTTTTGGCCTCTGGGCCATCAGCTAGAATGAATATGCATGAGATCGATCTGCATACAATGGAAGCAGTGCTTGCAGATCGATCTCATGCATATTCATTGTGGATATCCTGAAAACCTGACTGGCATGGAGGTTCCAGAGGACTGGGTTGAGAACCATTGAGCTAGAGAGTCATAAAGTTCATTTCAGTGGGTATAGTAAAGCCAAAAGACAAAGATCATGACAACTGGCAAAATCAATAAGTTCATCGTTGAAGGAGAAGAAATTGAAATTCTGGACAACTTTAACCTACTTGGATCAACTATCAATAATGAAGCAACAAGCAGTCAAGAAATCCGTCGATGCATTGCTCTTGGCAGAATGGCTATGAAAGACCTAGACAAGATTCTCAAGAGCAGAGATGTCTCTCTCCATACAAAGATTTGACTCGTTCAAGCCATGTGAAAAAGATAGACAGGAAGAAAATTGATGCCTTTGAATTATGGTGCTGGCGGCAAATACTGCGTATGGACTGCCCGAAGAACAAACCAGTCAGTACTAGAGGAGATCAAACCTAAGCTTTCTTTAGAAGCTCAGATGACAAGACTTCGACTTTCATACTTTGGACACAGCATGCAAAGAGATCATTAGAGAAAGACATCATGCTTGATAAGATAGAAGGTCAACACAAAAGAGGAAGGCCAGCAATGAGATGGATCGATACAATAACAACTGCTACGGGTACCAGGAGGATGTTGGGATGCATATGAAGTGGAATTACCAGCAGAAAGGAAGAGGTACTAATGCCACTGTATAAGTCACTGGTGAGGCCTCACTTGGAATACTGTGTTCAGTTTTGGAGACCATATCTTGCAAAGGATGTAAAAAGAATGGAAACTGTTCAGAGGAAAGCAACCAAAATGATTTGGAGCCTGCGTCAGAAGCCTTATGAGAAGAGACTTGAAGACCTAAATATGTACACTCTGGAGGAGAGAAGGGACAGGGGAGATATGATTCAGACCTTTAAATACTTAAAGAGAAATAATGAACAAACAAACCTCTTCCAAAGACGGGGAAGCTGTAAAACTAGAGGGCATAACATGAAGCTGCAACCTGAAAGGAAATGTCAGGAAATATTTTTTCACTGAAAGGGTGGTGGATGCTTGGAGTGCCCTCCCGATGGAAGTGGTGGGGGCAAACACAGTGACAGAATTCAAAATAGCATGGGACAGACACAGTGGATCCCTTTACAGCAACAGGATAAAATCAAAATAAACGGAACCATCTAATTTCTCAACAAATAGGGGTGTCCTACATGGAGCAGTGGGCTCACCCCTAAACAAAGACATGGGGAGGGGTAGCCTGCACAGAGTGGCAGATGCACCCCTAAACAAAGACATGGGGATGGGTGCACCTACTCCTGGTAGATGCACCCCTAAACAAAGACATGGAGGTGCACCTATTCCTGCCATTTTAATCCTGCCATCTTACTGGGCAGACTAGATGGACCATACTGGTCTTTATCTGCTGTCATTTACTATGTTACTATGTTACTATGTTACCAGTCTGTCAACAATGAGACGCCTGACTGAAGACTGAACACAATTTAGGACAACTATCCAGAGAGTCGCCATGAGTCGTCACTGACTCGATGGCACTTAACAACAACAGTAAAACCAGAATCAGGGCTGGTGCTATCCAGTAAGTGGAGTAAGCACGGTAGGCAAGCACTGATCTCTGGGGGAGCGCCATTGCTAGCCGACCCCACCCCCTCAAGCAGGAAGACAAGTGCGGCCAAAGAAGCAGAGTCTGCATGCGGGACCAACATGTCCTGCAGGTAGAAGGCTGCGCAAGAGGTGGGGAATGGCAGGACTGGGGTGAGGGTTGAAAAGTGGTAGGTAGATGGAGTAAAAAAGAGGGGATTAAGGACTGGATAGTAAGAAATAGTAATGAATTATGAATGGACAGAAAAATAAATGGAAACTGTTAACATGGGGCCCGATTACCATCAGGGCCGGACATTCAAAATCTGGACGGTCCAGATTGGCACCCAATTCTAAACCCATGGGAGCTAAATGTTCCCGTGGGATTAAAATCGGGTGCAACGGGCCTGGATGTGCAGGACTTTCCCCGATTCTGGCCCGCTGCACATCCAGCCTGCTCCCCATACAACTCACCCAAGGCTCCTGCATGGAACCTTGGAGCTGTGGTTTCCCGTCGCCATGGCATCAGGACGCCATGCAGGAGCCCCAATCGGCTGCAAGCAGTGCAAAATACCCTTTCCCAGCCACCTGACCCCCGATTGGGCCTGTCAAGGCCGGGAGAGAGCAGCGGGGCTTCCCCTGCCCCATTCACCTAGTTGGTGCTGGTCCCGCTTCATTGTCCACCAACATCAGGGGGTAGGAGGGCAGTACTTATTCCACCTCCGATAATAAGTTCCCTGTCTAAGACGGCAACCCTGGACATACAGGGCTGCTACTGCAATCAGCTCTGTATGTCTGGGATCAGGATCCCGCTTCCGCCCTGCCCTTCCCTCCCACCCTTGTCCAGAGCTCTCCACACAATGCCAATGTATGTGCGGGGAGCTTGGTGTTCGGCATTCACTTCCTGCAAATAGGAGGGGTTGGATGTCCAAACCGGACGTTCTCCCCTGCTATTTGCAGATCAGAATGACCTCCATGGAGTTTGTACATAAGGATCTGTACTGTAGTAATCTGAAATTGTTTGAAGCAGAAATACTAGCATCATATGAAGAGTTCACAAACGAGTTTTGGGAAGAAGAGGGGTGGTGTGTAGCCAGCATTAATAATAATGAGAGAGGGGGGCGCCTCTCTATAGGTCACAGGGGGGGCATCAGAAATCCTACCACTGGCCTTGACTAGGAGCAGTAATCTGCTGTATAGTTTATAGTTTATTTCAACTTGATATACCACCCTTTGTGAGGCATGTATATTAACATAGTATATGATGACAGATAAAGACCAGCATGGTCCATCTAGTCTGCCCATCAAGGTGGCAAGAGTAGGTACGCCCACCACTCTGTGCAGGTCACCCCTTCCCATGCCTTTGTTTAGGGGTGTACCCACCACTTCGTGCAGGTCACCCCGACTTGTTAAGATATCAGAGACAGTTAAGTTTATTTTGATTTTATCTTGTTTCTATAAAGAGATCCACTGTGTCTGTCCCACGCCATTTTGAATTCTGTCACTGTACTTGCTCCCACCACTTCCATTGAGAGGGCATTCCAAGCATCCTCCACCCTTTCAGTGAAAAAGTATTTCCTGATGTTGCCTCAGTTTACCCCATTGCGGCTTCATGTTATGCCCTCTAGTATTACAGCTTCCCCATCTTTGAAAACGGTTTGTTTGTTCATTAATACTCCTTAAGTATTTAAAGGTCTGTATCATATCTTCCCTGTACCTCCTCTCCTCTAGAGTGTACATATTTAGGTCTTGGAGTCTCTTCATGTTTTCTAGCACAGACAGAGCGGTTGTCTCCAAAAATGAGGTAAGTTGCTGTACCTCCTCTCTTGCAGTACTGAATTGAGAATGCCCTATAGAGATACCCCTAAAGAGGGTATTTCTTCCAAATTCTTGCAATCAAAATATTGTTTTTGTATGACCTGCTCCACCCCTCACCGGACAACAGAACCTGGGCTCTTGGGCTTTGATCCCTTCACTCAAAGCAATGGGAGAGAGAGAAGTAATAATAAGTAATAAAACAATTCAAACAGAGAACTGTGTTCAAGCAATAACTGAAGCTTCAGGAGAGGATTGCATAATCCACAGATGTCTGGGGAGGTCAGCAATGTCCCTGCCCCCCTCAGCTTCAGCTTCAGTCTTTCATTGGATCAAAATCCATTACATGGTATAATTTCCACCTTATCTTTCTGTCAAGCATTGCGTTAAATTTTGCTAAAGCATATTCAAAATTTTCATCTACATGTCATAGTTCAGGCCTTATTGTTATAAGTCATATGGACACAGAGACACTCATCTGTTTCTAGGCATAATTTCTTTGGAAATGCTCTACAAGCAAGCATTTCTGACTTTTCACCAATTAGCGTTTTTCTTTTCTGTAGTCTCAGTGTCTTCTGGAACTTTGAGAAGAGCTCTTCAAGGACGTTTCCCTAGGAATATTCTCTGGAATGTCTAAGCCACTGAATCTGTGTTAACCCTTTATGAGGGCTTTCAAGTACTACTATTAATGAACATCTTTTCAGTGCTTCAAGGTGTACACAGCACTGTGCAGATAAACCTCCTTTCAGTTTTATCCAAATATCTCATTTAACCGTTAAGCCAAATTAGTGGGGAAACATTAGCAGTAAGTTCAGCATGCTCCAGGGAGCTCTTACTGGAATCCTGTGATCAACAGATTTCCTGATTGTCTCTTTCTGGATAAATCTCTACAAATAATCCAGTCTTTACAGCCATCAACCTCTAGCCAACCATATCCTGAGAAGCAAAGTCAAGGCCAGACCTGATGGGGCACAGCTGAGACTGGAGGCCAATAGGTACATCTCCAGCAGGGCAGCTTTGACCTATGCATTAACCATCACTTGGTGAAACCATTCCCCATTGGATACCACTATGACAGTCCCTCCGGCCATCCTGCACAGCTGCATTCTTGAAGCTCTGCAGAACATCTTCTCCAATGCATGGAACCTCCTTTCTGCCTGTACAGCCACTGAATTTGTGCATTATTGAGGTAGCTCAGGGGCCAGGTAGAAATGTTCTTCAGTGGGGTGTACTTTTGCATTAGTGTGTACTCCTTTGTTCACCAAAAAACAGACAGCATTCACCACTTTGCATATTATATTTATAGGTAGACAGATAGATGGATAGATAGCAGTAGGCCCATTTCATGAACACACAGGGCTCTCTGCTATGACTATATTGGCTAACGTCTTATGTATTATTATTTTATTTTATTTACTTACACTTATTACTTGCCTCTATAAAAAGAAACTCTAAATGATTCGGAACAATCATAAAATATAACAAAGCATCACAAAATCACAATTACTTTAAATTAAAATGCCAAGGTAAAATTAAACTTAAAACTAAAAACTAAAATACAAAATTAAATCCCACCTCCATTACTCCCTCCATCATACAAACATTAAATAATAAAATCATAATTTAAAATCTAACCCATCATTCCTACTCCAATTGACTTTCTAGTGGCAGAATTAAACCCTACTAACTGAACCCCTTTTTTTCAAAACAGACTTTTCTAGTCATCTCAAATCATAAAGATCCAACTTTATTATAATTAACCTCAAACATTATCATATACTTCTTGGAACAAACATGTCTTTGCAGCTTTCCAGAACTGTAAATCATTGGTATAGCCATGCATCTCATTTGGCAGCTTATTCCAACATTCAGATGCTGTGATTGAGAAAATCTCTCTCACTAATCCTAGATGAATGGATAAGCTGAACTCTTGGTATAGTCAGAAGCTTCTGTTCCATCAATTGCAGAGTTTTTCTTTGGCAAATAGTTTCAGTCTTTTTTATTATTATTATTATTCTCAGTGGCAAACTTACTACTACTACTTATCAGAATGACAACAGCAAACAACAATTGTATCACTACAACCCTAGTACGTGAGGTCATTTAACACCCACTGGGTATAGACTATTGCCAACTCCCTGTACTGCATACCCAAACTTTCCTTACTCCCTCCCTTCCTCTTCTGCGGGTACTTTGTGGTTAGTTCAATCTCCTGTCTTCAGACCCAAATATCACTCTATCTGACAAATCACGTAGTTGATAAGTCAAATAAGTTGGCATCACTCCATGAAGTGCTTTATGTAAATATCAATGCTAACATCTTGAACTACAACTGATAGGTGACTGATAGCCCAAGTAAGGCCTGCAGCACAGAGAAAGGTGCTGTCATTTCTAAAACCACTATGGATAAGATGGCAGTTTACAGGTGCTGGATATGGAGTTCTTACTGTAGTTGGATGAGATTTGTGCTGGCGACTTACCATAAAACTGCCATAGCCATGGTGTTCTTGATGCTTGGCGGAAGAAAATTTCATGTTGGCACTACCAGAATGAATGGCAAGGAGACAGACATTTAAACATCCACTGAGCAATCAAAATAGGCTAATTTTGCCCAATTGTCTTTAGGAAAATTTTTAGCCAAACCAAACTAGCTAGTGGGCCAGTAGCTGGCTAGATTTAGGCCACTCAAGTCCGTCTCCCTGAAAATTAATCCATCACCACTGAAAATTTGGACTAACTGACTAAATCCATCTCCAGAAGCTCTAATTTTAACAGAAGTAACTAGTCACATTCACATGCTTTGCAAAGTGTAGTGGCCCCCAAATGCGACTGCCTTCTGTACCTGCTGTGGTTCGACAAAATATGTGCGGCAGTCAACAACCCACAATTGGGCCAACATAAAACATTAAAGTATCATGCAAAGTGTCCCTCTGCTGATCACCTCCTTCCATAACCCCCTTGTTTCTCACCAATGCCCGCCCACCCCCCACTCCAGCTTCATAACCAAACTAATAGTACATGGATTTATCTTCCAGGGTCAGCTTTAACCTTTGCCCTGACAGCATTGCAGAGCATTAATATCAGAGCAGCACTGAATGTCAGTCCAGTAGGACAGTAAGCTGGTGTCTTCCTGATTTACTTAGAGCTTTTGGGGGTCGGTAATAGTTACCACGGGTAAGGTGGTGTCAGAAACAGGGGATACATGGGGAGATGAATAAGAAGGGGGGACCCTTCATAGCACTGCTTTTTTAAGTTTATGCCAGCATTAATTGTGGGGTGTTGACTGACCTGCTTATTTTCTTGAACCCAAGCAGGTGGGAGAGAGGTTGTTAATATTTGTGAAGCATGTGGGAGGGATCACAAGGGGTGTCCACTGTCCCCCAAAATCTTTTGTCATTTGGACAGAAGGGTTAGATGGTATATAGGAAAGTCTGTATACCTATACCACCAGAAAGAGATGAGATGGCTAACTCGTGGACCAGATTTAGGCCTGCTTTTACAGGATTTGTCCTGCAGTTATGTGGCTAGTGGTGGAAATCAGCACTAGCTGCTGAGGAGCCGCGGAACACCTCTTTCATTGGGCAGGACAAGCTCTGCCTTGACTCTGCCCCAAGCTCCACCCTAACTCCGCCCCTAGTCCACCCCACCTTCTGCCTGCAGGGATCCCATATCCACAGGCAGAAGAGAAGGAAATGGTTGCGATCATGGCAGACTCCTGTCTATCTGGAAGAGATTGGATCCCCCGCAGGCAGGAGGGGAAGGCCACCACGATTATGGCAAAGACACCTGTCTGACTGACTGCAGCTGTTCTCTTCTCTCTGCTGGTGGGCAAAATTTTGGTGGAGCCAGGGCCCATATCGCCCACCCAGATCCGACGCCTATGACCTGACTAATGTTCCATCTCTGCCCTAATCCCATCTTTCTGAATTTGAGCAGCTAAATTTATCCACAAGGAAGATAATTTGATAACAGGCATGTTATGCCTATTTTATAAAAGGACACCAATCAAAAAACCCAATATCACAAAAGATTGCATAAAATCAACAACAACACAATACTGTGTTAAAAAAAATATCATTTTTAAGGATCATCAAATCACACAGGAGAGCTTTTCATGGAAAAACCATGCTCTTCCAGATATATATTTGTGCTATAGAGGATCGATGATATCAATCCAATAAAAATATTCAAAGTGCTTATGCCCAAGTGATATAAAGTGCTTCAAAGTGTTAGTTCACATTCCTCTTATATCATCTCATGCCATCTTCCATAAAATTTTAAATAATAATCCAATATCCAAGTATACTCTTATCATCCATAAAACATGATTGGACATGATATCATGTAATGTTTAGCTATGTTCCCTGTAAAGCGCACTGATCTTTGGAAATGCAATATATAAAAATAAATTAAAAATAAATAAATATCATGTTTCATTTTACTGCGTTGGGATCTGCTCTCTGACTCCATAGCTCACATCTCTTCAACTCACAGAGCTCGACTTGTCACTATTATGGCATCTGCATTTAAAAGGTCAGGTGATCAGCCCATAACCGGTCAAAAAACAGGGGTCCTAATATTCCGCACTGGCAGTCACTGCTGCTGATGCTACTAGCTGCTGGATATTCAATGCCGAGCTCATATCCGGCCCTGGCAGTGAATATCTGGGGTCGCTGCATAGGCCGCTCACTAACCAGATAGCGGTGATATTGAGCAGCTGCTCACTTAGTGATATGTGGCGAATGTTAGGCTAGGGTTTCCTGCACCTGGCCTTCTCCACGTATTGCTAACCAGGCAGCGGCTAAATATTGTTGCTGCCCGGTTGGCGAGCGGTGCCACCTCTGTGCCGAAATGCCCCGATGCTAATAGGCTAGCATTAGGGCATATAGAGTCGGTAGCTGTGCTAGTGCCATTGAATGTCCCATTCACCGCGATTAACGCACTCAGCAGCTCTGCTAAACCACATGAATCGCTTTGAAAACTGGGTCCTGGAAGATTATGTTAATGATAGCCAATCATTTTCTGCATTCAGGCCATCAGGTATTAAAGCATGCATCACAAAAATCCAGTGTTACTTCTAGCAAGTCCGCAAACATTCATAATCGCCCCCTCTCCAGTTGATGTCAATTACCCGCCATTGTATTTCAGACATTCCATGCTTACGCTGGAGTCAGTGTTCAAGCAATGGAGCTCATTTAATCTTTCTGTGACTACTGCCACAGCTATTTTCAGGCACAGACAATAAAATAGATCACAAAAGAAAAATCACAGTATATGTGATAGTGAGCAGCAATCACTCAACCATTAACAGGATTTCTCCAGTGGCTGCCTGTTTTCACACTTGTACACAATCAATGCCCACAAGCTTCATGGCTTTAAACTTCCTCAGTCAGTGGACTAGAGGCCATGGATGGAGCGATCCAGTCTTCTATACTTTTTGCTTGGTCTATGCAGTCTGCCACCTGCACTTCAATTGATTTGGGTAGACTTACATATAAAATCCTTTGGAACCCACCACCAGCTCCCTCTCCCCCATGTTTTTATCTGTTCTTGAAACCCTTTCCCTACCATTGTCCCCTACATCCATCTCCTGAAGCCTGAAAGTTTAATGTGAAAGCAAAAAAAATCAGCTTTTAGTCTTTCAGTGAGATTTGGTTTGTTTTTTTAAACCCCAGAATTTCAACCTTGAAATTAGATTAAACGATTTTTGGCTTTCAAACAATTATAAAACTAAGGTAAAATAAGTCTGGAGTTGTGTGGTAACTTAAAGGCCCAAAATGTGTTCTTTTATCGCTAATAGGCCACTGTTTAGGAACATGGGGGGCAGGAATGCTAATCGGATACCCTTATCCAATAAACTTCAGGACAAACTAATTGTTCACTGTAAACCGGCTTGACCCGGTGAGAGGCGGTAGGTATATCAATACAGCTAAATAAATAAATAATAAAACAATGCTCCAGATGAACAGAGTTGTCCGGCTGTTTGACCAGGTACCACTACCAGTTAATCTGTAAGTGCCTCTAGAACAGACTGGTTTGGTGGCTAGTGACTTGGGCACATTTTTTGAATATTACCCTCTAAGCTTTATCCCCCATATTCACAGTATAGAAAAAGCCTTAGTAAATTAAGACCCTTCTGAGTAATTCACCAGGCTCAACGGAGCAGGTGACATGGTTGAGGGTCTCGGCTGGGCCTTCTGTGTACTCTGGCAGTCACCAAACACTTTCCTGTCTCCCCTGGGCTGGCTTCCCTCTTCTACTACTACTACTAATCATTTGTATAGTGCCTACAAGATAGATATAGCGCTGTACATATAGATGTAAAATGCAGTCCCTGCTCATCAGAGCTTACAATCTAATCAAGACAACACATCGTGAAAACGGGGACTAGAATATGATAAGATACACATAAGTAGTGGACAAGAGAGTGAGGAACATTCATAACTAAAAGTGGCTTCAAAGAGGTGGGTTTTTAGCCTAGATTTAAATAGGGCTAGAGAAGGAGCCCTACACATAGACTCAAATAGTTTGTTCCAGGCATATGGAGCAGTGAGATGGAATGAACGAAGTCTGGAGTTGGCAGTGGCAGAGAAGGGCACAGATAAAAGGGATCTGCCAGAGGAGCAGAGTTCCCGAGGATGGATGTAGAGTGAGATAAGAGAGGAGAGATAGTGAGGAAGCGCCGAATGAATGCACTTGTATGTCAGTATGAGAAGTTTGAACTGGATGCAGAAAAGGATAGGGGGTCAGTAAAGTGACTTAAGAAGGGCTACATGAGCATAGTGACAGTGGCGGAAGATTAGCTGTGCATCTGAGTTTTGAACCGATTGAAGGGGAGAGAGATGATTCAGAGGTAGACCAGCAAGGAGCAGGTTGCAATAGCCAAGGTAGGAGGTGACTAGTGAGTGGATAAGGGTCTTAGTAGTGTATTTAGAAAGGAAGGGATGAATTTTGCTGATGTTGTAGAGAAAGAAACGACAGCTTCTGACAAATCCTCCAGAGGCTCTAACACCAGCTTCTCCCAGCCTTGGAACCACCCCTTGATCTCTGAGAGAGAATAGTCACTGAAGACCATTACTTACCTAGTTTCTGCCACCCCTGCACCCCTTCCTTCTCCATGTTAGTCCAATCTGGCAACTCTGAGCTCCTCCAGCTCTTTGCTTCCCCCCCCCCAATCCTTTTAAATATTGGCACACTATGCCTTCGATAGCGGGTCCTTTCCAGCCCTTGTCTACTTTTATCAGCAGAAAAACAGGGCGCAGGATGGAGATGGATATCGTCCCCTGCTATTGCTCTCAAGATGCAGCTGGGTTGACACGGCCACTGTCTCCACTACCACAGCCACGGACGCTCCCTGCCTCTGATATCAACTGTTACAGATGGACAAGTCAATTATATAAGCATGTTTTCTTTCATAAACATGCTAAAAAAACAAAAACGTTGGAGGTGACATCCATAAAGGAAGCATACATAGCTCTTGAAAGCTAATCACAAAGACATTGACTTAGTCCAATTAAAATGTATCACCTACAACGTGTTAATCTACTGTGATACACAAAAATAAAGTAAAACTAATAGCAGACACACTGCATTATTCAAAGAATAATAGGAAATTCAACATGGTTTTTGGAGAAATTCATATAGCCCCTTTGAATCTATCATGCAGTGGTCCGTAGTGATTTCTGGAGATTCACTGAGCTTATGCTCATATTGGAATGCTCACGCCTGCAGGGCTGGATTAAGGCATAGGAAATTAGGCACCTGCCTAGGGTCCGAACATTTAAAGGGGCTTTGTTAGTAGTTGGTAGTGTAACTCTTGCTTATGCAGGAGGGGCAGGTGGTCCAGGCTCCCCTGTTTCCTCTTTTCTTAGTCACCTGTAACTGAGCCTCTTCTTCAGACCTGGACCCTTTCCTGTCTGGTGAGGCACAACAGTGACACCACCCCTTTGTGCAGTTACAATAGACATCCAGGATAGCCAAAATGTTAGCCAAATTTATTTGAATGTAAAAATAAGTTTGAAGAACAAAGAATGAGGATTTCTTCTAAGATAAAGGAAAAAAAGAAGTAGTTAGCTTAATATGCACCTACAATGGAAAAAGCAATGGGACACTTCCAATTAACACAGGTATGATAACATCCATATAAAGATATGCTAATATTTTTGTGTCCGCTTGCAGTGAAACACCAACAGTCACAATTCCAATTCAACTTTTCATTTTTACCTTTTTTTCTCTGTTGCTTTTAAGTTAATTGATCAGGGTTCTGACCAGACTGTGTGATGATGCACATATATTGGTGATTTTAAAAGCCCTATTCGTGCTTTTAGATGTCTGAAAATGGGCATACAGAAGTCCAAACCAAGGAGACGTCTCCAAAGCCATTTTAAGAAGCAGTTTTAAAGACGTCTCCAGCAAAGGACATTCAAGTAGGAATGGGACATGCTTTAGGCATGTTTGGGGTGTTCCTACTACCACTACTACTGAGCATTTATATAGCGCTACAAGTCATATGCAGCGCTGCACAGAGATGTAAGAGACAGTCCCTGCTCATCAGAGCTTACAATCTAGTCAAGAGAAACACAGAAGGTGCAGGCAGGGATAAAGCAAGGGGAAAAAAAAGGAGATCAGGTGGGTCAAGATCTAAAAGCAGCAGGTGAGTTTTCAGCCTGGATTTGAAGAGGGTCAGAGAAGGTGCCTGGCGTACAGACACAGGTAGTTTGTTCCAGGCGTAAGGTGCAGCAAGGTGAAAGGAGCGAAGTCTGGAGTTAGCAGTAGAAGAGAAGGGCACAGATAGAAGCAGTTTGCCAGAAGAGCGGAGTTCCCAAGGGGGTTTTAAAGAGAGATAGGAGAAGAAAGGTAGAGAGGAGCCGCAGAGTGAATGCATTTATAGGTCAGCAGGAGAAGTTTGAACTGGATGCGGAAATGGATAGGGAGCCAATGAAGTGACTTGAGAAGAGGAGTAATATGGGCATGACAAGGCTGACGGAAGATTAGCCGCGCAGCAGAGTGTTGAACAGAATGAAGGGGAGAGAGATGATTCAAAGGGAGACCAGCAAGGAGTAGGTTACAGTAGTCAAGACGGGAGGTGATTAAGGAGTGGATAAGCATTTTAGTAGTGTGTTCAGAAAGGAAAGGGCGGATTTTGCTGATGTTATAGAGAAAGAAACGGCAGGTCTTAGCTATCAGATAGATATGTGTGGAGAAAGAGAGGAGTCAAAGACAACCCCCAGATTGCAGGCAGAGGAAACAGGAAGGAGTACAGAGTTATCCACAGAGACTGAGAAAGGAGGAAGAGGAGGGGGAGGTTTTAGGGGGAAGGATAAGAAGTTCAGTCTTGGCCATGTTCAGTTTCAAGCGGTGGTGAGACATCCAGGCAGCAATGACAGAAAGGCAGGCAGAGGTCCGGGTCTGGATTGCCGGAGAGATTTTGGGCGTAGAGAGATAGATATGGGAGTCATCAGCATGCAGATGGTAATGAAAGCCATGGGAAGAGATAAGCGCACCAAGGGACTGGGTATAGAGCAGTGGTTCTCAACCTTTTTTGTACCGTGACCCCTTTTACCATTGGTCAACTTGTGGTGACCCCCAATGATAAAATCGAATGCGTCTCTCTTCCTTTACCGTTAACGCATTGTCACTGTAATCATTTGTTGAATTATTAATATATTATAGGCCTTTGCAATATGTTTTTATTTATAAAATTTACTTATTTAAACCACAATAATTAATCACAATAACAAGTAACAATATTTGATTTCAAAATTATTATGATTTTGTAGTCAAATCACTAATATGAAATAAAATTATTTTTTCTACCTTGGTTGTCTGACCAATTTATTCTCGGATCATGCTGGTCCCGATCTGAGGCTTCTGCTTTCCTGTCTTCTCTTAGCTCTCTTTCTGTGGCCTATGGTCCATCTGCCATTTCTTATCTCTTCTTTTGTTTTCTTCACTTCTTTCCATCAGCCTATTTCCAGTCCCCTTCTAGTCCAAATACCATGGCAGCCCCTCTCAGCATCCACTCCCTTCCAGTCCCATTCTCCCATACCCTCACATCAACCCATTTGTAGCCCTAGCCCCCAGTTTTCTTCCAAGGCCAGCAGCTCTATCCTCCCAGTTGAAGCCCCCCAATCAGCTCACTTCCAGTGCTAGTCCCCCCTCAATCCCATTACCAGTGCTAGGCTCCCCTAATCAGCCCATTACCAGTTCTACCCCCCACCCCATCATCCCATTTCCAGTTGAAGCCCCTCCCCATCCAGCTCACTTCCAGTGCTAGTCCCCCCCTCAATCCCATTACCAGTGCTAGGCTCCCCTATTCAGCCCATTACTAGTCCTACCCCCCATCATTTCATTACCAGTCCTAGCCTCCTCTAATCAGCCCATTTCTAGTCCTAACCTCTCCGATCAGCTCATTTCCAATGCTAGCCCCCCATCAGTCCATTACCAGTCCTACCCCCCTATCAGCCCATTACCAGTCCCAACCCCCCCCATTGATCAGTCCATTCCCAGTCCTAGCCTTCCATAATCAACCCATTACCAGTCCTAGCCCCCCACCCGATCTGCCCATTACCAGTGCTAGCCCCCCCATCAGCCCATTATAATCCTAACCTGCACTGTCTCTCCCCTCTGTCCAGCAATTATCCCCTGTCTGCCCAGTATGTCCCCCTGTCTCTACCCTTTGTCCATGTCAGCCCCCTCCCTCCCTCCATCCATCTATGTCAGCCCCTCCCTCCATGTCAGCCCCCCTCCATCCCTCCCTCCATCCATCCATCCATCCATGTCAGTCCCCTCCTCCATCCATGTCATCCCCCCTCCCTCCATGTCAGCCCCTCCCTCCCTCCCCCATGTCAGCCCTGTTGCAGGTTCCCTGCCCCCTCCTCCCCTCTACCTATGTCTGCCTGCTACTGCTCTGTTCTTCTGCAGCCGCAATTTCCTGTCTCTTAGGGAATCGCGGCTGTGCCTGTGAAGCCATTGCGGAGCCTTTCTGTCTCTCGACAGGCTCCATGCAGCATTGTCCCGCCTCCAAAGTGTGCAGCATTGTCCCGCCTCCAAAGGAAGTTGTTTACCACTTCCTTTGGAGACGAGACAATGCTTCACGGAGCCCGTCGAGAGACGGGAAGGCTGCGCAACATTTTCACAGGCACAGCCGTGGTTCCCTAAGAGGCAGGGAGTCGCGGCTGCAGAAGAAGGGAGGCAGTGAATTTGCCGCTGCTGGGAAGTGGACTCGGCAGCGGCAGCAACTTGTGCGATTTTTTAATTTTTTTTAACTGGAGTGAAGCGACCCCTGCTAAATCCTGTGGCGACCCCCGTGGAGTGGACCCAAGACAGATCCTTGGGGTACACCAACTGGGACCAGGGTAGCAGAGGAGGAGGATCCACCAGAACACACACTGAAAGAATGATGGGAGAGA
Source organism: Ichthyophis bannanicus (assembly GCA_033557465.1). Classification (NCBI taxonomy): domain Eukaryota; kingdom Metazoa; phylum Chordata; class Amphibia; order Gymnophiona; family Ichthyophiidae; genus Ichthyophis; species Ichthyophis bannanicus. The sequence goes on from CM066032.1 coordinate 651,715,469, forward strand.
TAGGAGGAGAACCAGGACAGTACAGAGCCCCTAAAACCAAGCGAGGACAGGATATCGAGGAGAAGGTTGTGGTCAACAGTGTCAAAAGCAGCAGAGAGGTCAAGAAGGATAAGGACAGAGTAAAGGCCCTTGGATTTTGCCAGGAACAAGTCACTGGAGACTTTGGCAAGAGCCATTTCAGTAGAGTGTAAAGGATGAAAGCCAGACTGTAAGGGATCCAGGAGGGCAAGAACCTGGATGCCCTCTCCTGATTTCAGAAATACTCTGCATGTCCCAAGCCTCATCCAAATTTATACCTACTCCAGGTACAAATAAGCATTTTGCCAGCCAGACATCCATAGGATGTGGAGAAGGAGGTACACTCACATCCCCAATATGTTCCATGTTCACAGCAACCACTGATGGAGAATGAAAGCTCTTGTTTTCATTTTGCCATGGTTATGGACATCCCCATATGCAAACTAACATAGAAACATGACAGCAGAACTAGACCATACAGCCTATCTAGTCAGCCCTTCCACATCAACTACTATAGTCCCCTTTTTTCCTTGAGAGATCTTCTGTGTTTGTCCCATGTTTTCTTGAGTTCAGATACTGTCCCTGTCTCTATTACCTCTAATGGGAGACTAATACACACAATTACCACTCTTTCTGTAATGAAATATTTCTCCATATTACTCCTGAGTCTATCCCCTTTCACCCTCATCCTATGTCCCCTTATTGCAGAGCATGCTTTTAATCGAAAGAGGCTCTCTTCTTGTGCATTTATGCCACAGAAGTATTTAAATATCTCTATCATATCTCCTCTATCCTGCCTTTCCTCTAACATATACATATTAAGATCTTTAAGTCTGTCCTCATATGCTTTATAATGAAGACCACTAGTCACCCTCTGCACTGACGCCATCCTGTTTATATCCTTTTGAAGAAGTGGTCTCCAGAATTGCACACAATACGCCAAATGAGGTCTCATTGGAGACTAATACAGAGGCACTATCACCTCCTTTTTCCTGCTGGCCATTCCTCTCCCTATTCACCCAAGCATCCTTCTGGCTTTCGCCGTCACCTCTTCTACCTGTTTAGCTACTTTAAGATCACCAGAAACAATCATGCCCAGGTTTTGTGGATTTTGTGCCCTTGGATTTTTGCAGCCCAAATACATGAACATGAATTTTTTAGCATTAAATCTTAGCTGCCAAATTCTTAACCATTCTTCAAGCTTAGCTAGATCCCTCCTCATGTTATCTACTCCTTCCTGGGTGTTTACTCTTGCAGATTTTGATATCATCCACAAAGAGCCAAACCTTATCTGACAATATTACTAACAAAGATGTTAAAAACAATTGGACCAAGGATAGATCCCTGTGGCACACCACTGATAACATCCTTCTCCTCAGAGTAAGCTCCATTTACCTGTACACTTTGTCGCCTCCCACTCAACCAATTTCTAACCCAGTCACTTTAGGGTCCATTCCTAGGGTGCTCAATTTATTTATAAGTCACCTGTGCGAAATGGTGCCAAAGGCTTTACTGAAATCTAAGTTACCACATCTAGGGCTCTCACTCAGACCAACTCCTTGGTCACCCAGTCAAAGAAATCAATAAGATTTATCTGACAAGAACTGCCTTTGGTAAACCCATGCTGCCTTGGATCCTGCAATGCACTGGACTCCAAAAACCTCACTATCCTCTGTTTTAACAGTGTTTCCATTAATTTACTAACCACAGAGGTCAGACTAACCGGTGTATAGTTCTCAATCTCATCTCTACTTCCGCTTTTGTGTAAAGGGACCATATGTGGCTTTCTCTAGCCCTCTGGGACTACTCCTGACTCTAAAGAAGCATTGAAAAGGTCAGTCAGTTGGAGCCACTGCCTAGAACATCTCTGAGTTCCTTCAATATTCTTGGATGTATCCCATCTGGTCCCATCGCTTTGTATTCTTTTAGTTTAGCTAGCTAAGAGATAGACATTTCCACCCCAAGTGTTTGTAGCAGGTGTCCATGTCAGGGGAGTCTGTGTTTCTAAAATCAGACTGAAACATAGGCATCCTTGGTGTTTTCCTGCGCATTGTGCCCAGATTTCACTTGGACTGCTTTTCTAAAAGGCCACTTATAACCTCTGCAGGGTGTCTTCTTTGAGATCCATGCTGAGAAGCAGATGCCTCGCGAGCTGCTGAGATCCCAGCCTCTTCCAGTTCTGTGTTGCTCCCGTGATGCAGGAAGTCCAGCCCTCAAGACCCATGCAAATTAACCAAAACTCTCTCCAGGCCCTAGGCAAAAGTGTGCCTGTCCTTTGTGTAAGCACTGACTCTAGACTGTAATCTAGCTAAACTAAAGTAATAAAATAAACATGAATATTCTGTGTGACTAGAGCTAAAACACTTTCAGGCCCTAAAAGGCAGAAGATTTACGGACTTCTTGGCTTCTGCTCTTTTCAAGTGCAAGAGCCTCCCAGGATCACAAACTGTTCCAATGGTGTTTCAGTAATGACTGGCATTCAGGCTTAGTCCAGTCCCTGTGGAAATTTGAAGGCTCTCGACCGACGGCAGGTTACGGTCTTTATCTTGGCCCTGGCTGCAGCTTTAGTGCAGAGCCAGGGTTGCTATTTGGCTTTCTCAACCTTCAGTGTATCAGGGTGCTACCTGCTTGGGATAGGTTGGCCCATCTGACTCACAGAGTTGCTAGCAAGCTTCTTAAACTCCTGCTCTTCCAGGTTGTTGTGATGCTACCCATCTTAACTGTTTCTGTTGCCAAATAAACCCTCAGCACTAAGGGTTTACATTCTGACTGCAAATACTGTGCTGGCTTCTTGGTCTCTTTCTCTCTCCATTTGCTCTCCTTCCCTGCTTCAGTCCAGGCTGCTTCTCTGGCAAAAGTAGCTGGAATGTTCCTCCTATGTTTTAGTTGCACGTTTCACAATTTCTTCTCCATTCCTACATCTTTCCAGCCACACCTTTCTCCAAAGGGACAAGGGGGAAGCTCTGGATTTTCTTTAGCTGTCAAAAACTCCACCCACTTGTGCAGGCTTTCTGTTCAGTGCACAAGGATTTTTTTAAATTTTTTGTTCTGCAGGATTACCCTCATCACGAGTCTGCAGGAGCTTCCAATGCTTTCCTATGGGAGACTCTGAGTACCAGTCCTTGTTAGTCATTTCATTCTTCTTCCTTATATGGACAGTGACATCATTCTTCCTCCTCTATCAGGAGCGGGGAAGGGAAGCATGATTAATTCCCATGAAATAAGGTAAAGAAAAAAAACAAAAGTAATAAATGATAGAAAAGAAATGGGAGGAGAGAATAAAATCAGCAAGGGGGAGTGGGATGGAAACATTTAGAAGAAAGTCTGACAGACTGGGTAAGAGAAGGAAAAATAAAAATCAGAGTGGAGAAAAAATGCAAAAAAAATGGTAAATAAATAGAAAAAAATGACAATACAAAGTAAAACAAAACATAGAAAACAGATGAAAGAAACATTTTATTGAAAGAAAATCTATACTGTATTGGAAGTAAATTGGTAGACCAGAAATTCCAGGCAATAGTAGCTTTAGGACTGTTCAGACCCTGTGTAAGAGACTTGTTGAGGACCATTTAAGAGCTTATAAGCGGTTTTAATAATTTTATATCAGTTGCACCTTGCCCTATCAATAAAACTGCAATGGAATTTGTGTCATGAATCTTGAGAGAATTTAGTAAATAGTTAGTAATAGAATGCAAATATACTTTGCAAAACCTCTATCTATGATGTGAGGCCACAAGCAGTTGACTGGTTTGTTGAGCCCTAAAGTCATCACTGGTACTGCAGTTAGCACTGGATAGAAGGATGAATAAAATTTTCCTTTTTTGGGTGCTCTTGGTGTATACGATTCCACTGTTCTATTTTTACAATAATATATAACATGTGTTATGATATATAGTAACAGTATTGCCTCACTAGATCAGTGCTATACAGCACTAGTAGCTGTAATAGCCCAGGATAAAACTGGAGTCTTTGGAGGTTGTAGAAATAAAGTATTTTTTCAGGATCTTTTTCCTAGGTAGAGACCTTGATGTGTGAGGTTTGGAAGTTAGTGTTGGAATGGTAGATTTGCTCTAGGTCCTGAATGACTTTTTGGTAGAGTTTTGTATTACTTTACAATATGCCTGGCACTGAGACGGTTTATGTTGCTGTTACTCAGATGATACTGTGGGGGAAATGTCCTAGCTCTGCTCTGCGCTTGTTTTTGAAGGAGGTGCTGGGGGAGGGGGGGGGGGTGAGCGGGTTCTGTGGATACAGAATGTATGTGTTGGAGGATTGAGGAGGGGACAGCGATTTAGTGGGGGTTGAAAAGTGATATCTCTTGTACTCCCCACCTTCCCCTCCACCACAATGTGGCCAGCAGGTGCTGAAGCTTGCACTGCTACCATCACTGCAGTTATTTTGGTGGGTATGGCAAGAGGTAGGGCAGAGAGTGTGACAAGGGACAGGGCAGGGGCGGGACAGGGGCAGAGACCAGGTGCGAAACGTGGTGGGTTTTTCTCTTTCAAAAAGTTGGCAACCCTAGACTGCCCTGCCTGCTTCTACTGTCGCTAGCAGTACAGACTGTGGGTAGGATCCAGCCAATGGGAAGGCTGTGGGGGAGGAGCACTGGAATGCTGCTCCAGTTGAGTCAGGGGGGAATTCTTGTGCTATGTGATGGGCTTCTGAATGATTCTGGGTTGCTGAGCTCTACCAAGGTGCACTGGGCTGACCTGGAGAGAGTCAATGGGGTAACAACCATCATGGAGGGGTGGTGCTAAGAGTGTAGGAATGGGAGAGAGATGGAGGAAGTGTGAAGGGGCTGTTGCAGGCTGAGGAACAAAATTGGCAACAAATGCAGTAACTCTAGAGGTTGATGGGAAAAGCTGTTTGGGGGGGGGGGAGGGAGCACCCATTCAGTGAGCACTTGAGCAATGGGCAGCAGTATACCGCCAAAAGTATCTGTGTATCTCCCCACAGACAATATCTCCAAATGAGTTAGTTTTTTGCATACCAGGACAACTATGAATATCACTTCTCAGCCAGAATATAGAGTACAAGTGATATTAGTCTCTCAAAAATGCATCTTTACTAATTTTAACCTAACTTATATTAAGTGGCAATGGCCCTTTTATTTCTATTGACACAGTGGCACTTAACATACGATTTCATTAGCGGGCCCTAATCTTTAGTAAACATGCCTCAAAGTGTGTTTGTATGCTTTTCTCTTATGGGGACAGTGTCATGTAAATAGAGTTTCCCTTTGAAATTTTTGGGATGGAGAAATCCCCTGATAAAAATGCACTCATGTATTTGCTAAGTGAAAGGACATTTTCAACCCAGGAATTCACTCGGGTAATTCTTTAGCTATATGGGCAAATTTCTTTGAAAACTGGTCTAATGTTGCTTCCAGTATGTCTATGTCCTTTGGCACTAAAGAAAGCTAAATAACAACATTTTCTGTTGCTTCTTCTATTTGTGAAGCCTTTTTGGCACTCAAATATTTCTATATTTATATCTTGTGCAGAGATCCTTTAGGTTCTGCTCCTTTAAGCAGAAGAGACCTCCAGTGGTCCTACTAAATTATTACAATCTGACCTGCACGTATTCTAGTAATTTTTCAGAACAGGGGAGGTTACTCTTGTCCAGTGTCATCATCCTGGGAGGAGAATCCTCTGGGAGAGAAAATGCAACCATTATATAAAGCACACTCAAAGGCAGAACACACTGCACCATGAAGACAGGGGAGTCCTGGGGGTGGGGGGCAGGTATTCAGGACAGCAGAGCCCCTCACACCATCAAGGATTCCTATGGTTAGAAACTGCAGTAGAAGGGTGACCCATCCTGCTTAAACCTTACACCTAGAATTCACTGTGTTTCTGCAAAGGCTGCCTGCACACCACAAAAGCTCACAAGAGGACAGTAGAAGACCTACGAATGGAAGAAGATAAGAGGTGAGAACATCAGAACCTCTATGAGACTTAGACAGAAGGAGGGAGAAGGCAAGATTCAAGAGGAGCATCGGTAATACCCAGTGACATCAGAGCCAGGCGCCTTGGCAGCCACTAACTCTCAAAGGTATAAGGAGAAGAAATTAGTGCAGAAGGTGGGTTTGCCTCCAGCACAAAGAAAGGAGTAGAAGAAGCTAATATAGTAGTGTGAGAAGTTGTTGAGTTAGACTGCTTGTAATATAGTTTTGCCTCTGCCAGTTATAATTGTTCTTATTAGTGACCCTAAGTTTCAAGTAAACCCTTTGGTTCAGAATACAAAGGGGCCCTTTTACCAAAGGCTAACACTAGTTAATTAAGTTAACAGGTATTAAGTGTCATTGTGCCCATAGAACTAAAAGGGCTGTGGGCTCTTAAAGCATGGTAACTTTTATAATGCATGTTAAAAACTTAAGTAAAAGGGCCCCACATTCTATCCTGGAGTCTCTTATTTGGAGAAAGGGAAGAGGAGTGAAAGAGCCAAAGGTCTCCCAGATCCCACTTCAGGAACTTTAATTATCCCCAAGAGTAGAGACTGAAAGACAACATTGCTCTTGAAAGACTATGACTTCAGCCTGCAAAACAGCATGCATAGCCACGGCAAGAGACACACAGAGACAGGGGCTTACACTTGGATACATTGCCTGTTAATCTAATTCTTTGGCTTTCAATTTTACTCTTTGTAGTGGTCCCCCCTTGGCATCTCTGATTCCTATGAGAGAGCCAATGGAGGGTGAAAATGAAATCCAATGTCCCTGGTTATCCAACTGAGCTACTAGACCAATCCATCTGAAACATGTTCTTCCATAGTCCTCATGCTCACTCACCCAATCACTCTGCTATTGCTGTCATGCCCAGAACTAAGCCCAGAAGATTTCCCCATACTACTTCTGAAGAGGTGAAGTGTGGGAGGAACAAAGATTCAGGGTGAAGGAAGGATAGGTAAAGAGTGAATATGACTTTTGAGGGTGGGTGAGAAAAGGAGTAAATGGGGGTCCATGGTTGTTGTTAAGTGCCGTCAAGTTGGTATCGACTCATGGTGACCATCTGGATAGTTGACCTAAACTGTATTCGGTCTTCAGTCAGGTGGCTCATTGTTGATAGAGGGTACCCATAGCTGCTGTTATTTTATTGATCCATCTCATTGCCAGTCTTCCTCTGTTGTGTTGGCCTTTTACCTTGCCAAGCATTATGTCTTTTTCTAATAATCTCTCTCTTTGCATGATGTGTCCAAAGTATGAAAGTTGAAGTCTTGTCATCCGAGTTTCTAAGGAAAGCTTAGGTTTGATCTCCTCTAGTTCTGAATGGTTTGTTCTTTGGGCAGTCCATGATATACACAGTATTCGTCACCAGCATCATAATTCAAAAGCAATAATTTTCTTCCTGTCTATCTTTTTCACTATCCAACTTTCATATCCATATCACGTTATTGAAAATACCAGGGCTTGCACAAGTTGAATCTTTGTACGGAGAGAGACATAGCTGCTCTTGAGAATTGTGTCTACAGTACTGTAGGTTCTTCACAGGGCCGGCCCGTCCATTGAGCAAGAATGTTTTTTGCACAGGGCCCCGCGTTTCGGGGGGCCCCGCGCAAAGAACATTCTGCTTTTTTTTTTCTTAATTAAATTTAAAAAAAAAAAAAGCTGGCCGCTGCCGCCGCGGCGGCATGGAGTGTCCCGCGGGGCTCCCTCTGCCCGGCGGAACTCTCCCAGCGCGGCTGAGCCCCCCTGCGCCGGCTTGCAGATACGCGAAGGGAGAGTGTCTCCCTCGCGTCTCTGTTAAGCCCACAGGGGCTGATGGGAAGCAGGGGCTGATGGGAAATTTCACTTCTGCCCCTGCGGGCTTAACAGAGACGCGAGGGAGACACTCTCCCTTTGCGTATCTGCAAGCCGGCGCAGAGGGGCTTAGCCGCGTCGGGAGAGTTCCGCAGGGCAGAGGGGGCCCCGTGGGACACTCCATGCCGCCGCGGCGGCAGCGGTTAGCTTTTTTTCTTTTTTTAAATTGCCATGAGCCGATGGGGGGGGGGGGTTGGACTGGCAATGGGCTGGGGGGGTTTAATACTGGCAATGGGCTAGGGGGGGGGGTTTAAGACTGTCAATGGGCTATGGGGGGGTTAAGACTGGCAATGGGCTGGGGGGGTTAAGACTGGCAATGGGCTGTGGGCTGATGAGGGCTGTCTGGAAATGGGGTGATGTGGGGCTTAGGACTGGCAATGGGCTATGGGGGGGGGTTAAGACTGGTAGTGGGCTGATGGGGTGGGGTTAGGACTGGTAATGGGCTATGGGGGGGTTAAGACTGGTAATGGCCTGTGGGCTGATGGGGGGGTTTAGGACTGGCAATGGGCTATGGGGGGCTGACTGGAAATGGGCTGATGGGGGGTTAGGACTGGAAGTGGGCTGATGGGGGGTTAGGACTGGTAATGGGTTATAGGGGGGGCTTAAACTAAAAATGGAGTGATGGGGGTTAGGACTGGAAGTTGACGGGGGGCTAGGACTGGTAATGGGTTGGGGGGTTGCTAGGACTGGAAATGGGCTGAGTGGAAGGGGAGGCTTGAACTGCAAATAGCTGATGGGGAGGGGGCTTGGAATGGAAATGGGCTGTGAGGGAAGGGAGCTAGGACTGAAAATGGACTGATGGAACAGCTAGGATAGGACTGGAAATGGGCTGTTGGGGGGAGTTAAGATTGGAAATGGGCTGTGGTGGGGGCTTGAATTGAAATGGACTCATGGAGGGGCTAGAACTGGAAGTAGGCTCATGGGGGGGCTTGGACTGGAATTGGGCTGAGTGGAGAGGAGCTATGATTTGACATGGGCTGATGGTGGGGCAAGGAAATGACTAGAAATGGGCTGATGGGGGGCTAGGATTGGAAATGAGCTGATGAAGGGACTTGGACTGGAAATGGATGGGGGAGCTAGGACTGGAAATGGGCTGATGGGGGGCTAGGACTGGAAATGGGCTGATGCAGGGACTAGAAGGGAATGGATGCTTGGTGAGACTGGAACTAGAAGGGAGCTGATGTTGGGGGAGGATTAGAATGGGATGGGGCTGGGAGAGTAAAATGGAGAGGGGAAAAATATTTTGTGTAGGAGGGATGAAAAATCTACAATTAGCCGGGTATTGGGAGAGTATGTGGGGATTGAGGATGGAGGGGTAAAATTTGTGTGGATGAAATAGGAATGAGGAAAGAGCAAAAGGAGAAAGATTAGTATGTTAAAGCAGATGTAGAGAGAGAGAATGGAAAAAAAACTAGAAGAGAGAAGAAAGGACAAATGGACAGCAGATGATGGAGAGTTAGCAGTAAACATGAAGAAACCAGAAGAAAGTGACTGGACCAATTGCAACTGAAAAAAAATGCACAAAAGGTAGAAAGATATCTCTTTATTTTGAATTTATTAACTGGAATATGTCAGCTCTGGGAAATGTGCATCATTAACGTCTGCGCTTTGTTTGGTACAAGAGGAAATTAATTTATAGTTTTATTTCTACAGTGTTGTTGTACATTCCAAGTTTGGCTTTTGGGGTTCCCAGTTTAATTATTGCCTTCCTGTTTCTAAATTGTGATTCCTTGTTTGGTGATGGTCTATGTTCTGCATGTGTAACTGAGATGAGGTATTCTGTTTATGTAATTCCTATTTGACGTTGCCACTTGTTCTCTTTCCCCAGTATTCTCTGAAATGTATTGGTTTAATATTTGCAGTGTTGCCTTTTGATAGGTAGGGTATGGTGCTTTGTGAGTCCTGGTAGTGCTGTCAGGATACGGCGGGTTTGCTATGGGTTCTAAATGGGCAGCGTTTGTAGTAGTTCCTAATGTGCCTGGCGGTTGGCACTGGATTATAGTAATGTAGTAACTTGCCCCCTGGTTCTTCATAGCCATTCTGCCAAGAGCAATGCATTTTCTCATTTCATGACTGCTTGTCCTTTCTTTATTGATTGTTGATCCAAGTAGTAAAGTTGTCAACTATTTCAATTTCTTCTTCATCAATGATGAACTTATTAATTTTGCCAGTTGTCAGGATCTTTGTCTTCTTAACGTTAAGGAGCAGGCCCATTTTAAGGCTATGTTCCTTAATCTTGAGAAGCAAATGTTTCAGATCGTCTTCACTTTCAGGCTAGTAATGTGGAATCAGCAGCATAGCGAAGGTTGATGTTGAGACTTTCATCAATCTTCACATCTTGGTTGTCTTCATACAGTCCTACTTCTCTGATGATTTGTTCTGCATATAAATTAAAGAGATAGGGGAAAGTATGCAGCCTTGGTAGAGACCCACAATTGTATGTTGAACTAGGGCTCAATATAATGTTAAGCCAGCCCTGGGCATGTGATAAAAGTTGCTACTATTATATAAAAAATTCAGGCACTGAAATCATCATTTTTCTCAATGTAACCTCCTCACCTGTGTACGAGTCTTTGGGGCTTGTTTACAAAGCCGCGGTAGTGGTTCGCGATCGCGATCGCAGCCGCGGCCCCATTGAAATCAATGGGGCCGTGGCTCCGATTACGATCGCAAACCGCTACCGCGGCTTTGTAAACAAGCCCCTTTGTAGCAGCTATACACAGTGCACACTTTGGCAGACAGTGGCTACAATCTTCCAAAAGCAATGCTCTTTTAGTTTCTACTCTAGGGGATAATTAGGGTTCCTGAAACAAGATCAGTATGCACTGGGAGGGCCTTTAATACTTTCATTCCACTTACCCCTCTTTCCTTTCTCTAAATAAGAGAATTTAGGCCAGAATTTGTGTTCTGAACCAAAGTTTACTTCCTTAGGGTCACTGATAACCAGGGCAGTGCAGGAATCGGAGGCACTCTAGGCAGCCCCCCTCCCCCCCATCCTGCCACCCCTGTCTGGGGCCAGCAGCAGTGGCATTAACAATGGGACCATGATGCAACATTTCCCTAAGGTTCTGACACTGCATCGCAGTTCCTGTCTGCTATTATCTGTTTCTTCTGCTCCCCTCTGATGCAGACTTTTAGTTTTGTCCGTGTTGGAGAGGGAAGAAGTGGAAGATAAATAGCAGGCAGAAACCACGACGTAGCACCAGAGCCTTATGTAAGTTCTGGGTCGCAATTGCTGCTACTGCTGGCACCGGAAAGGCGTGGCAATAGGCACCCCCCAGAAGGCCAGCGCTAAAGGCGACCATCTAGTTCATCTGAGATAGTGCTGGCCCTGCTGATAACAGGAAAAGCAATAACTGGCAGGGGCAAAACTCTTTTTCAAGCAGTCTAACTCCTTTGCTTCTCACTCAAGTATGTTATAAGCAGTTAACTCTTTCAGTCCTTCCTTTGTGCCGGCAATGTATTCCAAGCTTTTCCACTCCTTTACTCTCCTCACTCTCTGTGGTTACCCTGAGACAGGAACCTTTTCTCCTGCACTATAATCTTTCAGTATACCTTAAGCTGGTGGTTGCTGAAGGTGCATGTCCCCGATACTGCCCTGTAGAAGCTCTTGCCTGTGGTTTCACTGAGTTACACGGATGCCTTCAGGCTCCTCTCTCTGTGGTTACACAATGCCTCTCAGATGTTAAAGGCTGGATCGTCTTCTTCATCCACTGAAAGTACTGCTTCTTTTCCTCTGAGCTGTGGGGTATACTGGCAGGGTTTGCACAGATACAGCAGAATCTGGATGCAACACTTAAGTGACCCTCCTACCCCCAGGGCTAGTGCAAGGATATCAGGTGCCCTAGGCAGAACTTCCTTCTGGCTCTCCCTCCCACATAAAACTTTCTTCTGGTGACCCCCTCCCCAACCACACACCTACCTAATTGCCACAACTCACCAGTCCGTCTGGTAGCAGGAAAGCTGCTCAAGAAGAGCATATCAGTTTCCCCATGGCAGGCATGCATTAGAAAATGTGCTTAAGAAGACGCCAGATTCCTCTGCAGCATGGGATCAGTCTTGCGAGATGATCTGCAAGATTGACCCCATGCCACAAAGAAAACTGATGTGCTCTTTCTCATGCCAGCCGCAGTTCAGGAGGTTGACATTCAACTGTAGGGGAAGTTTCTTAGTGCAGTGCAATTGCCCCAACTCCCCATGCTGGTTGAGTTTTCCCTCCCAGAGGAGTCTCCTTCCATGATGATGGCACTAGACCAAAGTAACCTCTTCTGTTCTGGAAAATTACTAGACTATTTACAGGTTACACATTGCAGTAATTTAGTAGGGCCACCGGAGATCTCCACTGCTGTTAAAAGGAGCAGAACCTAAAAGGTCTCTACATCAAAAATAAAATTTGACATACTATATAGTAACATAGTATATGACGACAGATAAAGACCAGTATGGTCCATCTAGTCTGCCCAGCTATATGGCAGCAGTAGGTGCACCCCTCCCCATGTCTTTTAGGGAGTAGGTGCACCCCTACCCATGTCTTTGCTTAGTGGTGCACCCACCAGGAGAAGGTGCACCCATCCCCATGTCTTCACACCTCCCCATATCTTTGTTTCTTTGTTTGTTTAGGGGTGAACCCACCGCTCCTCCCCCCATCGCTCCATGTAGGACACCCCTATTTGTTGAGAAATTAGATGGTTCAGTTTATTTTGATTTAATCTTGTTGCTGTAAAGTGATCCACTGTGTCTGTCCCAGGCCACTTTGAAATCCGTCACTATGTTTGCCCCCACCACCTCCATCGGGAGGGCTTTCCAAGCATCCACCACCCTTTCAGTAAATGTATTAATTTTTAACCATGAAAATATTATGCTCATTTATAATGGCACCGGCTGTATATATATTTTGGAAGTTAATTTGTTCTTTATGCATTTAGACCCTATTCAAGTAAATGCTACCAAACTCAGCAAGGGGGTAGTTTTTCATCCAGAGCAGTTTTGTCGACCTGAAATGTCTAGTCTTACATGAGTTAGTGGTTTCTCCGAGAATCATACACAACCTCCCTGTGTCTCTCTGAAGAACACACATACAGTACGCTCTGTCTCTCTGTCTTTCTCACAAACATCGTATCTCTCTGACTCACTGGTTGGTCTTTTGATTTGCCATTAGCAAAACTCAAGGGCAGCCCTGGGAGGTAGCAGATATTAACCCGGGCCTCGTTGTTTTTCTCATAGCCAACTTTAAGTTGCTTGCTCAGGAGCTGAAAATGGAAAAATTTGTATTTAAGGAATCTGATTGGCCTGGGCTTATCTGTGGTATTGCTCAGTCCTTCAAATCCTGAGTATCAAATGAACAGCTTTTGGTAAATATTCTTCGTGGATTAGCATTACCTTCCGATAGATATTTTTCCTTTTCAAAGGGTTTGGGAAAGCAAAGGGCGATTAATTAAACAAAGACTACTGAATGCCAAGAGGTGGTAACTTCCCACTCATCCTTTGATGGGGAAGGTGATGATAGGGATACTGAAATGCTTCAGATTGATCCTTTGTGATCTTGTGGCCAATAAAAATGCTGCAAATTCTTCCTGTTCCCATGGGATCAGGTCAGGGCAGGCAGTCAGCTGGCCAGCATGTTTTGATTACCATTTACAGTGAACGAGCGAGCGGCATGAGTACTGCAATGGCCCCACCCTTCCCTGCTGCTTCCCTTTGTTTGTCTACTTTGAACCACGGGGTGGCGATCAAAATGGATGTTCCCGATGGAAGTGCTGCACGATGCACGTGCTTTTTGTGAAGCTTGAACAGTATTTTAGAAAAGTCTCTAGGTTTGGCGAGCCTTTTACAAACTATTCTACAAACAGTAAACGTCTATACTTGGACACCCATTTTCCATCCTATGCAAAATTGGGTCTTTAATGTACCACTATTTGCTTTTGCAGCTGTTTATTCTTTTTTAGTTTCTTAAGAATGTCTATGGCAACGTGGATAGGGCTGTGATAAAATTTTACTTTTCCCCCCACATATTCTTTTGTTACCATCGAGCAGTTTTCAGGGCTCAGTGGCAGTATTTAGAAAGATTATTACATTTATATTTTATCATCCATTAGCCGAGTTTCCCAGCATTTCTCTAGAAATTCAATATCTAATCATTGACAGTATCAAGTAGAAAACCTGCCAAAGAAAACCAAACGTTTTAAAATGTACATTAGATCAGATTTTTATTCCAAAGCATTGGCATATATGACAGGTTTTAGTTTTAGATTTAGTGGCAAACAGAACATTTTTTCCATTTTCAACTCTTGAGCTTGCTACATAAGAAAGCAGGCAGTCTTCTAGGTTAATACTTGCCATGTTACCTTGAGTTTTATTGATGGAGAGTTAAAGAGACATTGAGTGTTGGTTTCTCAGAATGAGAAGAAGAGAGCGTTAGAGAGAAAGTGAGTATGTTTGTCAGAGACAGAGAGTCAGAGTGTGTGTGCATGTTTTTCTGAGAGAGAGTCTTAGTCTGAAACCTCTTGCTTGATGAAGATTGGCCATTTCAGGTCAAAGGGTAGCGTGTGGCTTTGCACTGGACAAAACAAGTATCCCCTGCCAATTCTGGCTATATTTTCTTGAATGGTGTACAAACACATTAAGAATGTAAAGCAAGCATTGCACGAATAACGTTTTGCTGGTGAACAGGTAAGTGCTGAGAAGCTCATGGTTACTGCTTCCGCTTCAGCTGTCAGCAGCTTTCTTGTTTGATTCTCCATTCTGATGTTCAAGGTGGGGAAATGGTATTCAGAGCTTCTCTATATTTTTTGAATGACTGTTTCCAACCAATACCCAGACTGAGACTTTCTGTAGCAGAACTGCTTGAACTTGTTACTTCTGGTCTTCCAGGAGAGTACATTGATGATTTGGGATACTGCCAATACTGCGATTCATCCTGCTCGAGGTGTACCGGACCATCCGATATTGACTGCGTGGGCTGTGCCATCACCAGGTAGGCAACATTTCAATGGCTGTGGCTTGAGTTTGGTTTATTTTTATTTTCACTGCAAACAATTGCAAAAAGCAACAATCCCAGCTTATGCCAGTATAACTGGTCTTAGTTACAAAAGTGGTAGCGAGCAGCAAAGATTCTTCAAGGCAGAGATTCTGGGGCTGCAGCAGTGGTAGTTGATTGCTCAGATGGCCAATTAGTCTCATTTCATGTTGTCTGTTGTCTCTTTTGCGTATGAAAGTATATTGAACTAGAGCTTGCAGTGGTGCTTTGAGCGCTGTTTTGCTTTGTAATCATCTTGGGGAGGAGTTAGCGTTTCCATGCATATTTTACAAGATTTGGGGGATTATTTTCAAAGCTTTATTCACAATGTATGCATGTACAGTGCAATTGAAAATTCTCTCCGCACTGAGCCGCAAACTGAAAGGAGAGGCAAACCTACCTGACTGTGGAAATGCTCCCAGCTGCAGAGTTTTCCCACCATGATGGTTGCTGACCAAGCGCTGATCCCCCTGAGCACCTCGGGGATCGCCAATCTCCCCTGCACCTCTCGGTAAGTCACTACAGGTCCCGGGACAAAGCAGCAAACTGTCCCACCAAAACCCGAGCAACTCAGCAGTGACTGTGTGCGGCTGAGCTGCTCTGGTTTTGACGGGAAGGTACATTGCCGCAGGTGTGGTGGGAAAACTCTGCAGCTGGGAGCATTTCCACAGAGTCGGGTCGGTTTGCCTCTCCTTTCAGTTCCTGGCTCAGTGCCGAGAGACTTTTCAATCACACTGTATAATCAAGCATTACAGATCTAAATCCTTTCCTGATATATATCACCCTGTTAGAAAGGGTCCAATTTACATGTGGCTGACTTTACTACATGAATATTTTTAGCAGTGTGTTAGGGGCATGGCCTGGATAGGATAAAATCTACACGTGTGTTCTGCATGTCATATAGGGAATGCATATGTAAGCCCAAAATACTCCATGCTTGGATTTACACCTACTCCCAGGCATATGTAGGTTTTCGAAAATTGTGGGTTTTGGCCAGCCCTTTACAGCGAGGATTAAGGGGATTCTCTTCCTTAATCCCCACTAGTTTTATTTCCCCTCCAAATTGAAATAAGTTAAATAGAGGGCCCTCTGTATCTAAGAAACAGCATCTACATGTTTAATTTTGCAAATGGCTCACATGCACATGTAAGTGCTGAAATTTACACATGCAAGTTGCTGGATTTCTTCCGTCGATAATTAGTCCCACATGTAAATTTGTAAATTGGCTCCTCCTGCTACATCCATGTGCATTCTAGCACTTCCTTCGATGTCCAGCAGAGCTGTTTCTAAAAAAACTGTTAGAAATGAGTATGTTCCGACAGGGTTGTACCTAGGGCTGTGCGACTGTGGTGGCCACACACTGTGCAAGTATGGAAGGGGTGCTGATCTCATTACTGGCCTTCCACGAAACAAAAAAGAAGCAGTTCCTGCACGTGGTTGAGTTGGGGGGGGGGGGGGATCAGGTTCCTGAGTCTCACAGAACACATTGCTAGCTCGCTATAGTCCTGTGTTCCAACCTCAACATCTCAACTCCAATCTTCACATACTATCTAAAATGCATATGGGTGTAAAATAAATTAAGAAAGTTGCACATACTAAATAGCAGGTGTTAATGTGCATGTGCATTTTGCATAAGAACATAAGATATGCCATACTGGGTCAGACCAAGGTCCATCAAGCCCAGTATCCTGTTTCCAACAGTGGCCAATCCAGGTCACAAGTATCTGATAGATTCCCAAAAAGGTACATAGGTTCCACAGTGCTTGTCCTGGGGTAAGCAGTGGATTTCCCAGGTGGTCTTTAGTTTGTGGACCTTTCCTCCAGGAACTTGTCCAAACCTCTTTTCAACCCGGTTACAGTAACACCTTTTACCACATCCTCCCATAACGAATTCCAGAGTTTGATTACATGTTGAGTGAAAAAATATTTTTGCTTTTTAGTCTTAATTGGGTTACATTGTAGCTTCATTATGTGCACCCTGATCTTTCTACTTTTTGATGGAGTAAACAACTGATCTACGTTTACCTGTTATATTCCATTCATTAATTTGTAGACCTCTATCATATCTCCCCTCAGCTGTCTCTTTTCCAAGTTGAAGAGCCCTAACCTTTTGAGCCTTTCCTCATAGGGGTATCCTTCCATCCCCTTTACCATTTTGGCTGCTCTTCTCTGTACCTTTTCTAATTCTGCTATATCCTTTTTAAGATACGGCGGCCAGAATTGCATAAAATATTCAAGGTACGGTCGCACCATGGAATGATACAGAGGCATTATAATATCCTTTGTTTTATTCTCCATTCCTTTCCTTATGATTCCTAGCATTCTATTTGCTCTCTTGGCCACCGCTGCACACTGTGTAGAGGATTTTAACATGTTATCTACAATGACGCCTAAATCTTTTTTCCTGGGTGCTAATGTGGAACCTTGTATCATGTAACCATAGTTTGGGTTGTTCTTTCCTAGGTGCATAACTTTGAACTTATCCACATTAAATTTCATTTGCCATTTGGATGTCCAGTCTTCCAATTTATCAAGGTCCTCTTGTAATATTTCACTATCCTCTGTTGTTTTAACAACTTTGAATAATTTTGTCTCATCTGTAGATCTGATCACATCACTTGCTATTCCTCTTTCCAGGTTATTTATGAATATGTTAAAAAGCAGTGGGCCCAGCACACATCCCTGGGGCACTCCACTATTCACCTTTCTTAATTGAGAAATTTGGCCATTTAGCCCTACTCTCTGCTTACTATCTTTTAGCCAGTCCCTAATCAGCAGTAGTATACTGCCTCCTATCCCATGACTTTTTAATTTCCTGCGAGTCTCTCATGAGGGACCACGTCAAAGGCTTTCTGAAAGCCCCACTATTCATCCCCCTGCTGTCCCCATAACTAACCTCCAAACAGTGGGTTTGAATGGGGAGGCCTAGACAGGTGTGGGAGTGGGTGTTCTGGAGGCAGAGCGAGGGAGTGACATGGGCAGCCCTTGACCCTGGATGTATAAACCTGGCTTTCTTGTGTTCCTGATCCTCTCTCCTTGCTGCAGTTTAGCCTTGCTCCTGATATGATTTTCTGCTTAGTTCTTGGTGTGTTCCAGTGTCCTGTATTGCACCCCTGGTTCCTGCCTTCTGCAGTTAAGACCTGGCAGTTGCCATCACCAGAAGATTCAACCTGAATCGAAGGCAGCTGCTGCAGGCAGAAGACCACATATTTCTTGTTGCTGTGCCTGGGTTGCTCTGCTCTGCTGTCCCTCATGTTTTCCTGCCAGCTTTCTCTCTATTCTGAGATCCTCCCTACAGGAAGATTATCACAGGTCATGCCCAGTTTCTGTCCTGTTAAGAGTTTTCCACATGTTTTAGTGATGGTTAAAGTCGGATTCTCAAATTGTTGGGTCAGAAACAAGAAGGTAAATATTCAACTGGATGAATTTTTAGGTCAGCTGTGTATTCAAGTCTGAATATGAGGTCATGCTTTTAAAGTTATCTGATATTTCTGTGTTCAGACTCAAAAGCATAAGTTTGCAGAGATACCAGCTATCATCTTTATAATTTCCCACCCTACCCCCAGCTTGTTCAAATCCCACCCCTCTTTAAACTCATAACATTTGGGAGTATAACGACTTAATAGGGAATTGGATTTAGTTCAAGGCAAGTTACTTTCAGGTACAGTAGGTGTTTTCCTGCCCCCAGAGGGCTTCCAATCTGAAGCAATGGAGGGTTAAATGACTTGCCCAAGCTCACAAGGAGCCGCAGCCAGATTTGATTCTTAGCCCACTGCTCTAACCATTAGGTTACGCCTTCACTTAATAAGGACAAACGTTATCCATTGTGTATGCTGTGAATTTAAAATAAAATATGTTTCCGCTTAATTGATTCTAAATATTGCCCATAAGATGTTTGTTTAATAAGATGCTTTCTGCCCAAACTTTTCTCTAGGATTCTTTAGTATTGCAGTGTAAAAGATGCTGAACTCTGACTCATGTAATACATATTAACCTTATTAACAGATATGCATGAGCCTCGCTCTCCCTTCTCGGATATATTGAGTTGCTCTGTCACCATCAGAGCACTGGGACTGGGTTTAGGAGATTCACTGAGCATGACCGCAGCATACTGCCAGTTCAGATTAGGAGCATACATCCAGGCAAACCCACCCTCATTTTACTTACCATGCGGCCCCATTTGAATATGTTTACAAGTATTCATGTGCAGATTGGTCCCATAGTATTCAACGGAGAGCGAAATGTATGAAAGAAATTTTCAATCTTGACAATCTGATTTGGAAACCAGTTTTATATTTATAATGAAACGACGGAAACCGATCTACTGAGCTTAGTGAGGGTCTAAAAATATGGCTCTGTCTTAGCCCAACTCAAGCACTGTAGATTCTGTTTGGCATTTGAACAGTAATTATGCCTTTGGAAAGTTGACACACTAGTAATGGGGACGTGATACTGTTTCTTCCTTCTAGCAAACCATAATTAGCTTCATTAATACTTCGTTTAAGACAGTTCTGAATAGAATTATGAAGTTGTGCATCTTAGGGGATTTGGATGAAGTATTTATGCTAGGAAAATATATTAAAGAATATATTATAATAGCCTTTGCAGTGGCTAAACATTGCATTTTTCATAAGCAGATAGAATTGTCTCTGACAGGTATGAAGAAGTGGGTGAGTTTTACGTTGGGAACCATGAAAACAGATAAATGAACCACCCAGCTTCATACAGAAAGAAAGCAGTAAATGAAGTAGCTTTCTGTTTGCCTTTTTATCTGAGACTGCTCTCATATTTAGAGTTTGTTTTTCAGTTGGACATTTAATTTAGAGATTGATCTCTGTGTTCAAATAATAACTTCTCTCACGGTTTCGCACTGAAGATCTATGAATTTCTGACTTTAATGTGGTGGTCATTGTGCAATCATTTTTTAAGGGTGCAAAAGTTCATTGCATGTAAACGTTTAAATGCTGATGGTTGAAGCAGTAGCCTAAAGAGATCCACTTTCTCTTTTTTGTATCTCACTATAATTTGCTTCAATAAAAACTTTAAAAGGAATAAAAATAGTCTGTTTTAGGTGCAGACAATGCTAGTCCTCAGATGCTGTGAGCATGTTTAACAGATGTACATGTACTGCCTCCATTGTAGGCAGATTTTTAATTTGGTTTGTGGGAGCATGCTATGTACTTTTTGGTGTGGTGTTTTTGGGGGGAAATTTTTATGTTTTGATCTAGTTTTTTTTTTGGTTGAGAGAGGGTGGAGGCTGGAAATTCTAGTGGTTTTGGGGAGTAGGTATGGGTTAGGAGGTAGCCAATGGTGGAAACATTCAGACTGATGCAGAAAACTGGCACGGCCTTCAAGTGCAGATAATGCCACTTTAAAGCACGCTTGCTGCTACCTCCAAATGCAGAAGAGACAGGTGTGCTCGTAAACAGCAAAGGAAAAACTAGCGCACAATTAACGCCAAGAGTATTTAAATGTCTTTAAATTAGAGGCAAATGAGCTGCACATAATGAATCTGCATGCAAATATTGCCTGTGCCCGATACAGAGAAACGCGTTGAGGATTTTGCAACCAAGCTTAGCGCCAGTATCTCTAGCCCTGGGTCTGCAGTGCCTTAAACTTCTAACACATGCCCCCAACATCGGGGAGAGCCCCTGATGCCATCAAAATACTGTCGGGGAGCCACTGCCCCAACAGAAAGCAAATCCCTGGTAGCTCAGCAGCCCTGATCCCCCCACTGCCCATATAAAAATAGTTTCTGGTGGCCCCGAACCTGGTAGCCCAGTGACTCTGAATCCCCCACCCTCTCCCAGTACCTTTACAAATGAAAAATGGCAGTGCCTGGCCCCTCATGGTGCATCCTGGGATGCGCTGATGAGGTCAGACTGCCATATAAAGTAGGATATGCCTTATATGGCAGTCTGACCCTGCCCTGTGCATCCCAGGATGCACCTCACAGAGCCAGGTGCTGCCATTTTTCAAGATGGCGAGGCAAGAGCGGGAGCACATGGACAGTGCTCAAGCTCGTTTATAAAGGTACCGGGAGGGGGTGGGGGTTCAGTGCCACTGAGCCACCAGGGATTTTTTTTTTGGGGTGGGGATGGAGGTGTTGGGTTCGGGGCTTCTGGGCCACCAGGATTATTTTTAGTTGGGTGGGGGAGGGGGATCAGGGCTGCTGGACCACCAGGGATTTGCTTTCTGTTGGGGGCACTGGCTTCTGACAGTACTTTGATGGCATCTGGGACTTTCCCCGATGCCTGGGTCAACTGAAGAGAGTTTAACATTTCCTCTCAGATGATCCAGGCATTGGCGAAAGCTCTCAATGCCATCAAACTACTGTCGGGATTCATATACAAATAAGCCACGTGGTGCCCTGTTTCTCTGGGAGAGCATGTCAAGCTAGCACCGACTTCTGTGTGCATGTGTTTGGCTGCTTTCCCAGTTTAATGCTGCCATTCGAATACAGTTTAACGAATGGTTAATGCATGGCTAATTTGTATATGAGCCACATTTTGCATGCCGGCACTGAGGTCGCGCACTATTGGAGAGCTGTAAATCAACATAAAAAGTTAATAGCGTACAACTTTGGTACTGGCTTTCTGCATTAGTCTGATTGAATGAGACAAAAGTTAAGCAAGTGTTGTGGGGATACTTTACAAGAGGCTTTTATTGAGAAGACCATTTGACTGACGGTGGGTATGGGAAGGCATTTTTTGGAGAGGTTAGAGTCCCATGTCCTTAGGTATTGATTAATGTCAGGGGTAGTGATCAGCAGAATGAGCTGGAATTGGGTATGGATTGTTATAAGGAAGGGATAATAAGTGCACGCTCAGTTAAGAATAAACAGGCCGATGCAGAAGTCACATGCTATCAGCTTTTTAATCCTGTTTGCAGCGCACTGATAGCACACAACTTAAGCATGGCTCTTCAAACGGGGACTCATACGCAAATGAACCCATGTTAAACTGCGCAAAATGGCAGCGTTAAACTGGGAGAGCAAGCTAAACACATGTGCACAAGAAACTGGCGCTGGTTTGGCATGCTCTCCCAAAGAAACAGGCATCGCATGGCAAATTTGCATATCAGCCCCGACAGGATTTTGATGGCAGTGCCTGGTCCCGCATGGTGCATCCAGGGATGTGCCGGGCGAGGTCAGACTGCCAAGATGCTAGGCACCGCAATTTTCCAAAATGGTGGAACAAAAATAGGAGTGCATAGGCGGCGCTCCCATTTTAAAAGATACTGGGAAAACATAAGAACATAAGAACATAAGATATGCCATACTGGGTCAGACCAAGGTCCATCAAGCCCAGTATTCTGTTTCCAACAGTGGCCAATCTAGGTCATATGTACCTAGCAGTTTCCCCAAGGGACACAGGTTCCACAATGCTTGTATTGGTTCAAGCATTGATATCCTGGGTCCCTTCTTAATAATGGTTTATGGATCTTTCCTCCAGGAACTTGTCCAAACCTTTTTTAAACCCAGCTACACTAACAGCCTTTACTACATCCTCTGGTAACAAATTCCAGAGTTTGATTACACGTTGAGTGAAAAAATATTTTCTTTTATTAGTCTTAAATAGTTTACCCTGTAGCTTCATTGCATGTCCCCTAGTCTTTCTATATTCTGATAACGTAAACAATCGATCTACTTTTACCCGTTTCACTCCGTTCGTTAATTTATAGACTTCTATCATATCTCCCCTCAGCCGTCTCTTTTCCAGGTTAAAGAGCCCTAACCTTTTTAGCCTTTCTTCATAGGAGTATCCTTCCATCCCCTTTACCATTTTGGTGGCTCTTCTCTGAACCTTTTCTAAAATCGCTATATCCTTTTTAAGATACGGCGACCAGAATTGCACACAATATTCAAGGTGCGGTCTCACCATGGAATGATATAGAAGCATTATAATATCTTTTGTTTTATTTTCCATTCCTTCTGGGAGTGCTAGAGCACTAGGTTAGTTTTTTAAAATTTGGGTGGGGGGTAGTGGGATCGGGCTGCTAGACCACCAGGGAGTGACTTTCTGTTATGGTACCAACCTCCAACAGTATTTTGATGGCATCAGGGGCTTTCCTCAATGCTGGGATCACCCCTGATGCCATCAAAGTCCTGTCAGGGGCATACGCCAGTGGTTTAAGCTACCTCAGACCCAGGCATAGAGAGATTGGCACTAAAGCTTTTTGCAAAATCCTCTACGGCTGTGTCTGCATCGAGCGCAGCAATCATTTCCATACCAGATGATTACATGCAACTCACTTGCCTGCAATTTAAATATATTTAAATACTCGTAGCATTAATTGGGCACCAGCTTTTCTGTTGTCATTTACGCGCATGTCCATCTCTTTTCTACATTTGATATTAGTTTAAATGTGCCGTTTTCGGTGCTTAAAAGCCATGCTAGTTTTCTGCATTGGCCTAAAAGAGGATGTGTTAAGTGGGTTGACTGAGAATAGGGGTTTTGATGTTTTAACAATTAACGAAACTTGATTGCAAGAGGGGGATGTGGTAATGCTGAATCAGCTTTGCCCTAGGGGCTATTTTTGGATTAGTGCCCTGTGGAAGGATAAAGAGGAGCAGGATCATTGTGATTATTATGAGAAAATCATTCAAATTACATTGTGAGGAATTGTGGGCTGGATTATTGTTTTATTAGAGTTAAGGTGAAATCAGATTGTGGACCGTTGTTAATTTATCGGGCACGCTAATCTTGTGTTGATTGTCAAACGGGGGCTTATCTAGATGGTGGATATTGCTTTGCTGGTGGCTGAGGTTTTTTTAGTCTGAGGTGATTTTAATTGCGAGATTGCCACAGTTGGTTATCTTAGTTATGAGATTAATAATTTGTTACATATTCTGTGAGGCCACATACATGACGTGGGGAGAACATTAGACTTGGTCTTTCTGAACACCTTGAATCAGAATTTAGTGGTCTGACGATAGATCCCTGTTGCTTGATCCAAACATAGTTTGATTTCATTCTGTTTATGGCTCAGAAGTCATGTTCGAGCATGCGAGCTGAATTTCAGTGGGAACGCTTTTAAAATGTATTGGTCCCTGAATGTTTTTCAGAAATCTTGGGTACTGTTTCCTATGATGTAGATTGCGGTGATGGGAATATACTTACTAAGCCTTGGTATAAAGATTAAATGCTGTGGGTGGAGAGTATTGCTCCCTTGAGACAAGTACAGAGAAAGCATAGAAGATCCTTGTCATGGTATACTGACTCCTTGAGGGGACATAAACTATTTGATAAACCAAAGAGTAGCAAATCACCTGGACTGGATGGTATACATCCAAGGGTGTTGAAAGAACTGAAATATGAGATTGCAGATCTGTGAATTATCATTAAAATCATCTGTAATACCTGAAGATTGGAGGATGGCCAATGTAATGCCAATTTTTAAAAAGTGTTCCAGGGGTGATCTGGGAAACCACAGACCGGTGAGCCTTGACATCAGTACCGGGAAAAATGGTAGAAACCATCATAAAGAACAAAATTACTGAACATGTAGATAGTCATGGCTTAATGGGAGACAGTCAACATGGCTTTAGAGAAGGAAGAAATTTTCTTACTAATCTATTATGTTTTTTTCAAGGTGTGAATAAACAGGTAGACAAAGCTAAGTCAGCTGATATAGTGTATCTGTATTTTCAGAAAGCCTTTGACAAGGTCCCTCATCAGAGTCTTTTGGCAAAACTAAAAAACCATGGGCTAGGAGGCAGTGTACTATTGTAGACCATGAACTGGTTAAAAGATAGAAAGCAAAGGGTAGGGCTAAATGGCCAATTTTCCCAATTGAGAAAGGTGAATAGAGGAGTACCCCAGGGATCTGTACTTGGTCCCGCTGCTTTTTAATATATTCATAAATGACCTGGAAATGGGAATAATGAATGAGGTTATCAAATTTGCAGATGACACAAAACTATTTAAAGTTGCTAAAATCCATGAGGATTGTGGAAATTGCATGATAAATTGGAAGACTAGGCATCCAAATGGCAGATGGAATTTTTTAAAATATTTTATTTATCAAATATTAATGACTAATATATCCAAGTATTCACAATGAATGATAAAGAAAATGGCCATCAAAAATATGGCAGATGGAATTTAATGTGGACAAGTGCAAAGTTATGCACCTAGGAAAGAACAACCCAAACTATGGTTACATGATACAAGGTTCCACATTGGGAACCACCACCCAGGAAAAAGATTTAGGCGTCATCGTGAATAACATGTTAAAATCCTCCACCCAAAATGCAGCGGCGGCCAAGAGAGCAAATAGAATGCTAGGTATCATAAGGAAAGGAATGGAGAATAAAACAAAGGATATTATAATGCCTCTGTATTGTTCCATGGTGCGACCGCACCTTGAATATTGTGTGCAAATCTGGTCGCCGTATGTTAAAAAGGATATAGCATTATTAGAAAAGGTACAGAGAAGAGCCACCAAAATGGTAAAGGGGATGGAAATATACCCCTATGAAGAGAGGCTAAGAAGGTTAGGGCTCTTCAACCTGGAAAAGAAACAGCTGAGGGGAGATATGATAGAGGTCTATAAATTAATGAATGGAGTGGAACGGGTAAACATAGATCAATTGTTTACATCATCAGAATATAGAAAGACTAGGGGACATGCAATGAAGCTACAGAATAACCTATTTAAGACTAATAAGAGAAAATATTTTTTCACTCAACATGTAATCAAACTCTATAATTTGTTACTGGACTATGTAGTAAAAGCTGTTAGTGTAGCTGGGTTTAATAAAGGTTTGGACAAGTTCCTGGAGGAAAGATCAATAAATCATTAAAGATATTATTAAAAGGGACCTGGGATATCACTGCTTGGCTCAATACAAGTACTGTGGAACCTGTGTCTTTTGTGGAAACTGCTAGGTACTCATGACCTAGATTGGCCACCGGAAGAGTCGTTTCGAAGAGGAAAGGAAGCAGTGGAGAGCTCATTTCAAAGTATATCGACATACTGTCCAAAGGATAAAGCATGAGTATGTAGATGAGCAGGTGGAGAAGTCATGGAATAGTCCACTAGAACTATTTTTTCTGCTATTAGAGATCTAACTGTTCCTAAGCATCATAAAAATGATACTTGGTGACAATATCCTAAGTTTGCAGATTTTTTTCAAAAGAAGGTTGCTACTATTTTTAAGGAAGTTTTCCTCATTAATAAGATAGATAATAATGAGGGGGAGGGTTTTTTGATGGCCCTCAATGACCACCAGATGGTAAAAGCCTGTGTAGAAGTCCAGAAGGAGAGAGGAGGTGAGGGTCAGTGTATGGATATGAAGTGCCCTAGGTGAACCTCATCCCCTGTGCCCTCTCCACCTGCCCCTGCCCCCTCTATAGCTCTCATTGCCACTGCTGCCTCCCCTCTCTGGAACTTGTAGTGCTCGTCTAAACCTCAGGTGCTGCGAGGCTGTTTGTGCTCCGCCCCCTTTGATGCCCAGTGCCAACATCCTGTTTGCATTGGGTCAGAAGCGACTGATTGGGGGAGGGGGTGGGATCTGTCTCTAGGAACACCTATGAAATCTCTAGGTGCTGGTCTCTTCCTTCCCACTCCTTATAACTGCCGGGAAGGGGAGAAGCTAGAGCAAGACGCAGATGGCTATTCTCTGCCAAGTGAGGGAAAGGGAAAGAGCTTTAGGGCCATGGAATGGGGAATAGTACTGAGGTCATCCCTACAGGGAGAGAATATGTTTGTGAAAGTAGCAAAGGAATGGTGATAACTATTCAGATATACCGTATTTTAGCGCATGTAACGAGCACCCACATAAAACACGCACCCACATATAAAGCGCAATTTTTGGCCTGTTCTGCAGAGAATTTCTCGCATTATGCGCATGCGCGTATATCGCACATGTGTCGAGTGCACTGTGAGGTATATAAAAGGCCCTCGGTTCTATTATACCTTACATTTAAACTTTGCGATCTCTTCTATTATAATCCAGTCATCATTCCCGGAATTAAAGGCAAGTCTTATACTGCGGACTTCAAGCTGAAAGTTGTGGCAAAAGCTGAAGAAACAAGCAACAGAGCAGCAGCAAGAGAATTTGATGTTGGTGAGTCATCTGTTCGCGACTGGAGAAAGGAGAAAATGGCGCTAGAGGAGATGAACCCGCAAAAACATGCACGTCGGGGTCCCAAAGAAAAGTGGCCAGAGCTAGAGAGTGACTTAAAAAAGTGGATTCTGTCTAGAAGGGAGCAAAATCAAGCTGTCTCAACTATCGCAATTCAATTCAAAGCAAAACTGCTGGCCAATGAAAGAAGAATTTCACGTTTCCAGGCTAGTTTCAACTGGATTTGCACATTTATGAAGAGGAATGGTCTTTCCGTGCGAATAAGAACAACTGTAGGCCAGAGGATTCCGGATGACTGGCAACAAAAGATGGTGGATTTCGGCACATTTGTCAGCAAAGAAATTTCGGAGTTCGGCATTTCGGCAATGGATGTTATTAACATGGATGAGGTTCCTGTGTCTTTTGACATTCCACCAACCAGGACTGTAGCTGCTTCAGGTTCAAAAACTGTTGCAATAACAACTGGACACGAGAGGGCTTGCTTCACTGAAGTCCTGGGTTGCACAGCGAGTGGGCTTAAATTGAAGCCGATGGTTATTTTCAAGCGAGTAACCATGCCCCGTGAAAAATTTCCACAAGGTATTGTTGTTCACTGTAACAAAAAGGGATGGATGAACTCTGAGGTCATGAAAATATGGATTGATAAATGTTATAGGGCCAAGCCTGGTGGTTTCTTTTCTAAAAGGTCTTTGTTGATCTTCGATTCCATGGCTGCCCATAAAGAAACAAATGTGCAAAATTATATTAATTCGACTGGTGCCCATATCGCAGTGATACCGGGTGGTCTTACTTGCAAGCTGCAGCCGCTAGATATAGCAGTTAATCACCCATTCAAAACGTTCATCAGACGAGAGTGGGATAATTGGATGCAGCGGGGAATTCATGAATTCACACCATCGGGACGATTAAAGAGGGCTACATTAACGAAAATCTGCAATTGGTTGTGTTCTGCTTGGGACAAAATATCCCCGGAAACCATAAGAAATGGATTCCGAAAAGCCGGGATTGTTTATAAGAACGAGGATCGGGTGCGTAATGATGACGAAGATTTATTTATTTTATTTATTTGCACACCATTTTTATACCGCTCCTTCCGGTGATCAGCAGCGGTTCACATTTTAACAATTTGTTCTGCAATGGTAGCAGTTACATAGAACATCAGTAACATATAACAATTAACGGTAGTAACAGTAGGAAAACTATGTACAAATAACATCAGTAATAATATAAAACAATGTCTAACCTATGGATATCTGTTAAATAAGCAATATTAACAGTAGTCATCCTATGTAGAGGGTAATATTGGTAAGGGATTCGAAGGACTCTAAATATTTACATGAGATAAGGGAGGTGTATTTTAGGTTATCTAAATATATATTTCTATAATGAAGATGATGATGAAAATGTCGAAAGGAGTGACGATGAAAGTGCATATGTTACGGAAGAGCGTCTCCAGACGGTTTTAAATTATTTCAATGATGATGTTGATGAGGGGAGTGATTTCGAAGGTTTTATGGAATCGGATGATGAAAATTAATTAAATATATTTTGAAACCATTATATTCTTGTAAGGACTCTTTTATGGAATCGGTTCCTTGTAATAAAGTTTCGGTATAGTGCGCCCTCGCAAATACCGTGCGAGAGGGTTGCGCGGTAGGTAAAAAAGTGTATAGCGCGTGCGGTTTATGCGCGAAAATACGGTAAATCCCTTCCAAAAGGGCTGACACTTGTCATGATGCGGTCACTAATAAAGTTGGTTTTAAGAAAAGAAATCCTGTTTTAGAAGAACTAGATGTGCAGTTACCTCCTGGCACAGCTAGAGGGAGCAGGAACAGACACACTGATCCTAAAGAACCTAATCTCACTGATGACCTGCAGCTGACAGAGAACCAGGAAGTCAGCAGCCACGGATCTCTTTATAAACCAGAGCAGAATGCTTCTGGTCAGAAACGGCAGGAGAAGAGGAGATGGCAGCAGTTGCAAAGAGAGCAATGGAGGAATAAGCAGTGGAAACAACAGCAGGAGCTGAGGAAGGAAGAGAAAGAGGAAGAAGGAACTGGAGTTAGAGGTGAAACAGCAGTAAAGCCTGGAAGCTATCAAGGACACAAACCTGATTGCTGTAGAAGAAGCCAAGCTGGAAGCTGGAACAGAAATAGACCTTACAAGGTGGGAAGCCATAAAACCCAAACTAAACCTGTTGTGCAAGGGGAGTTTGGTGGAAGTTACTCCAAGGTAAGAGGCCCTGCCATGCCTAGTTCCTATACTCTACCTGTTTGTGATATAGAGAGAAGAAAGCAAAAAACCAGAGAGGGAGGTTCTGAGAGAGGCTTATCTCTAGAAGATCACTACCCAGTTTTACCTACTCGGAGGGAGAAGCACTTGTACAAACAACTGAAGTTTTTACCCAGGGAGCCAAGGTATGAGACAGTAAAGTTTAACTGTAATGATTGCACTGCTAGAAGCCATCCTAAAAGAAACGTTCCTTTTAAAAGAAGCCAGAGTAAAGACTGGTTCACCAGTTTACCGCCAGCTTTGAGAGCCCCTGCTTATGTGGAGCAAAACTCCCAAGCTGAAGATTGCCATACTGGAATAGACAGGGATAGTGAAAGCACATTGGATCTGTATGGGGCAGATGATTTAATGGAAGTGGATTTTCCAAGCACTATTCCCTTACCTTTACCTGAAGACATGGAGTGTAATTGGTGCACTGCCTGTGCTCAAAACTGTGCATGTTACAAAGAAGAATAAATGCAATATATTTGATTGTTTAACTATTCTGAATATTACTTTGAAGAAGCCTGCTTTGAACTGTGAAGTAACAGTTGATTAGCCAATGAACTTTGGTACCTTTTGAAACAAAGGACTGTTTCTATTATCAAACTGTCTCTTATTTTGAACCTTGCTTTTGAACGGGGAATAAAAGCTTTTATTACCCTGCACTCGGACTTTTCATTCATTCATAGCGCTACCTAGTGGCGCACCTTCTTTGTGTCCGCGACACCGTGTGACACACTCTACGAAGCTAAGCAGAACTTCAGGGAATAGTAGATACATAGATGGCTATAAACTAGAGCTCGGAAAAGAGGTGGAGAGGGTGAGAGACAGCTGCAGATAAGGGCAGGCCAGCTATGAGGTAATTAGAGACAGTCAGAAGAAAAATAGAATTGTTACCTCCCCCAGGTCAGTCAGATAGGTGGATCCAGTCATGTCTTTGCCTCACTGCATGCATGGATTTGCAGTTCTGATTCTCATTGATTGCATGCAGGGAAATCTGATTTTCTTAGGGCAATGGAGAGATGGGGAAAAGAAAGAAACAAGGACTGAATCAGTAGATTGGCTAATCTGAGGGAGGTGGCATCCCTAAATAAAAACATTTATCTTAATTATGTGACTTTACAGAAGTTTGGGCTCTTTATATGTATTTTTAAAAATTGTTTTTAATGTCCCAGGCAGGGTTATTCAGACATATCGTTACTAAGGATGCACATTCTTTATAACATGGGATATCATGGGCTGACCATGGAGGGGGCTGGTCTTCCAGGAGGAACTGTTCTGCCACCTGGAGATCTGGCTCTAGTTAACCTATTCTTAGCTATGTCTTGTATTTCTGCCCATCTTAGTTCCTGTTTTCTGACTGGTCCAAAGTTTCCCTGTTGGCTGTTGCTGCCCAAACAAAAAACACCCATCTGTTAATTAACAAAATTATCCTGAAATGAAAATTTATGAAAAAAAAAATTCCAGCAAGCAACATAGGAAACTAAAGAAAAACATTTTTTTTTTGTCTACACCCCTCCAGTAGCTTGCATACAGATGTTAGAGTTTTTGGAAAGGACTGCAGTATTGCACAGATGTCGGTCAGGATTTTGGAGATGCTGTACTATGAAAACATCGCTGGTTTCATTATTGCAAAAGGCTGGCATTCCGTCTTGCGAATAGTGGGGTTGGACGTCCAACCCGTACTTAGCCCCGGAACGCGATTCCATTGTCAGCGCTCCGCACACATACACAGCATTTCTGTGGGGAGTGCTGGACATGGGCAGGAGGGAGCAGAGCAGGGGGTGGGGCAAGGTCCCACGACAGACATTCAGGTCGGGCTCTGTACGTACCCTCCTCTGCTGAGTTACATGCCCGGCTTATTCCACCCTGATGGTGGAATAAGTCCTGGGCACTGCGCCGTTCACAGGATGCAGCCTCCCATACTCCAGGCCACCACCCGCTGCCCGATCCAGGCTTTGGGGCCTCCATAGAGGGTTGGACAGTGGTGTGTCAAGGCCCACTCTGGGATAGGCCATTCTGCAATACCGGCTGGACGTGCAAGTGCCATTGTGACACGACACCACTGCACCGGCACACCAGCTGGAGTGTTGTGCAGGATGGACAGTCAGACTGCAAGATGGCTCCCACCATGGAATCGGGTGCACGCCGGGCTGTCTAAGTGCCCGATTCCGCAATCACAGGGACATACAGATCCCGCGTTCGCAGAATCAGGTACAACTTGGTCCATCAAGTTTTAGGCGTCCCAACGGCCCGGTCGTGTACCGTTTGGACTCGGCCTCCATGTGTATAGACTGTTGGATAAATGAGAGATTATAGTATTTTTTTTTAGATTTGGTGGCAGCACTGATACTAGAAGTCATGAGTTTTTGCAGCAGGGATTACAGGAGTTGGATATAGGAGATAAGATTCTGCAATGGTTAAGTCTTTTTGAGAAGGTCTGCAGCAGTATGTGTATTGGAGGCAAGATTATTTGCTATATATGTGGGGCTTCCAAAGTATCTGTTAAAATTTGTTATTAAAAAAGAATTTGGCAGGCAAAGCATCTATTGGTAGAATATCGTGAGATAGCAACACTATTACTATGTGCATTGCACTGGCTCCCCTTGATATGAGTTGTTTAACATTTTATGCCTAGCACTTTGAGCATTTTATGCAAATGGCCATGCTGATTTGGATCTGGATATTAGATTTATTACTCACCTTTGCCAAATCTGAGATCAGGGTGGATTACATACAGGTACCCAAATAATTTCCCATCCCAGAGAGTACAATCTAATTTACACTGGAGGCAACGGAGAGTGCTCAAAGTCAGCTAGCCTTTTCAACAGATGCTGAAGTGGGGTCCCCAAAGTATTATACTATTGGTATTTATTGTATATGTGTAATCTATTTACATATGTAAATGCTACACAATTACTCTAACATGACATATGGGTGATTCCGGAAGGTATTGACAACTTGGTTACTTGAAGTGTGGGAGGGAGATGATGGTGTACATAATGGAGAAGAAAGTGAATAAGAGATGTTTAGATCACTGGCATATTCATGAACTTGGGACTGGTAGAAGGGGATTAAAATTTAAGCTGTTGATCTATTTTTTATTATACACAGTACACTCCATATTTTATTTATTTTATTTAGTGTACACTTGTATCCCGCTACTTCCAGCGATCAGCAGCGGTTTCCTATACATAACAGTGTGGCTGTACAGGCCAGGGATTAAAAACATACATATCGATTTAGTGGAAAAGTACAGGTCACATCACTCGGAATTACAGGTTTACACTTGATTGCAGGCTAGTGACTTCACTTGTATATACATATTTACATGTTGATGGGTCTATTGGTGGAGTGGAGGAGTAGCCTAGTGGTTAGAACACTGGCTTGGTAAGTAAGCAACCAGGGTTCAATTCCCACTAGCACTCCTTGTGGCCTTGGGCAAGTCACTTAACCTTCCATTGCCTTGGAAGAAAGGCCTGGCAATCTACTTCCAGTGACACTGCCAAGAAAACCCAGGAGCTTCTGGGTCACCAGGAGTCAGGACTGACTCAAAGGCACACATTGCATTGCATTGGGTCTATTGGTGGTTAGAGCACAGTGTTCTTTCTTCATATAACGCTGAAATTGGGTTCCAAGATATTTGACTGAGTTATAAGCTAATCTGCATTATATTATGTTTACAGTATAATATATACTAGCAAAAAAAAAAAGAGGTCTAACCCTTGTCGACATTATAAGCAATCCTGCCTTATAATGAGCCACGTTCTGTGGTATCTATAGTGCATTTATGCTTTGCTACTTGTCTTCTAATCCACCTTGTATATATACTTCTTGGAGTGAAAAGCCAAAAAAAACCTCTTAAGTTAAATTACCTAAACTTGGTCCTTCTGTTTTCTTCTCTCCCCAGTGGAAGCTTACATGCTGTCCAAATGCCAGACGTACCACTGAACCCTCGTCCCCAATTTTTCTGGTGCATTTTATTTTTGATGTTTGAAAACTTTTAGTTGTAACTTGCATTGTGATTTTTGCCTGAATAAGAGGCACCACAAAAATTTCAATTATTATCATAGCAATAGGACTGTAAGAGGAACCAGTGGGGACAAGAAACAAGAGTGTTGATGGTTTAAGCACCCTAGTTAGCACTGCTCCTTGGAAAGTTCCTTCATTAATTAGCGTGATTATAAATTGGATTGCCTAAGCTGTTAAAATTCACACTTATTAACAGCTCCAGCTGACTCCTCGCTCTGCATTATATGTCAATTCACAGTATCGTTACAAAATTGGAGGGGGGGGGGTGGGTGCTGTTGTCTGGCAACCCTAACAAGGAGCAGAGAAAGTGAGGCTAGTGGACTGCAGAAAAATTGAGCCCTCATCTGCCGATCAATTCAAGATAACTAGCATTTGCTTTTCTGGTATTTACTCCTCTTACCATTCTTCTGAAAGGCGAAAGATCACTGAGGTTTGACGAACTCTAACATAAAACTGTCAAAACAGCACTCGGTACCTATGTAGGAAGACTACCATACCAAAGCGGCATTGATTTCCATGACTTAAAGAGCAACAACCATATGAAGGAACAGGCAGCACAGTTAATATTACAACAGACCCTAGAACACAAATACATCTCCTACGAGAGGTGCAGATAGGAAAACAAAAGTGTATTGCTACTGATACCTATGCAGAAACTACACGCTAGCAGCATACCACACCTTGATCACAGAGAGAGAGTGCAGCCAGCCCCTTACAACAAATTAGAAAGAGGGACACTCAGACAAAACCTAAAGTGGAAGCCCTAAGTAGCCCGATTCCTTGTATGCAGTGCAACACTAGAAAATTAAGACAGAAAAATATTTCTTTCCTGCACAGTGCAAAATACAAAGTGATAAGGAGATGAACATTTCCCAACGATGATGAAGAGTAAAAGGAAAGAAAACCAGAAAATCTCTATAATCCTTTGGGAAAGAGGAAATATGTCATAACCTGTGACCAGCTTAGGAATGGAATCTCCTACATAAGCAGGTCTTAAAAGGTCCATTACTAGTGATGCAGGAGTCTCTACAGAGACCGCAGTGATGTCAGAAAGGAGACATTGGTGACCTGACACACATTTTCTGGATTCTCTTTTCTGAAGAAGTTTAGGACTTAAGATTGGAGTCTCTGAAGATCCAAGAGAGGGAACGGAAGCTAGATGTAGTGGATAATATGTTGAAACCCTCTGCTCAGTGTGCAGCAGCGGCCAAGAAAGCAAATAGAATGCTAGGAATCATAAGGAAAGGAATGGAGAATCACACAGAGAATATTATAATTTCTCTTTATCGCCCCGAAATGCAACCACACATTGAGTACTGTGTGAAATTCTAGTCACTGCATCTCAAAAAGATAAAGTAGAATTAGAAAAGATACAGAGAAGGGTGATCAAAATTATAAAGGGGATGGAACAATATCCCTATTAGGAAAGGCTAAAGAAATTAAGACTCTTCAGCTTGGAGAATAGATAACTAAGGTGAGACACAACTAAGGTCTATAAAATAATGAACGGAGTGGAATGGATAAGCGCAAGTCAGTGTTTACTCTTTCAAAAGGTACAAAGACTAGGGGACATGCAATGAAGCTACAAAGTTTTACATTTAAGACAAATCAGAGAAAATATGTTTTTTACTCAATGCAAAATTAAGC
The DNA here is from genome assembly GCA_033557465.1 of Ichthyophis bannanicus. NCBI lineage: Eukaryota > Metazoa > Chordata > Amphibia > Gymnophiona > Ichthyophiidae > Ichthyophis > Ichthyophis bannanicus. The sequence continues at coordinate 651,750,344 of CM066032.1, forward strand.
TCTAGAATTCTTTGCTGGAGGATGTAGTGAAAGCTGTTAGTGTAACTAGGTTTAAAAAAGGTTTGGAAAAGTTCCTGGAGGGAAACGTCCATGCACCATAATTAAGATAGGCTTTGGGAAATCCACTACTTAACACTGGGATAAGCAATATGGAATTTGTCTATTCACTTATATTTATGAATTTGTGGAGAAGCAGAAAGACTCTCAATAGTAGTAAAAGCTTCAGACACTGCGGGACATGTCTACTAAACCTGGCTGCTAACATGTTAGCAGCCACAACTATGCAGTAAGGGGAAAACCTCCACAGTATCTGCAGGGGGTGTTTGCAGGGGAGGTCCTGAGGATACCGCAGAGGGACCCTGTGTTACCTGCCTTGGCAGATACCATGGGAAACGTCCCGCAGTGCCTGCCAAAGCAGGTACTGTGGGTCCCTGCAGTAAATCCATGGGGAGGGATGCTAGCGATTGGGTGCAGAGAGCTGTCAGCAGCTCTGTGCCCTGATCACTGCTATGCCCCCCAACTGCTGTGATTGAACCTGCCCCCCCCACTCCACAATATCATCAGTGCTGTGGTGCTGCGATCTGTGGCACCAACAATACAAAAATAAAAATGTGTGCCCCCTTCTGCACCAATCCCCCCTGGACAGCTCACGATCCACATCAGGAGCTGCCCAGGGGGGACCAGCACACTCTGACTATCACAGATTCCTGGCCAGCCAGTTAGACTATGTTCCCTTTGCTACCCCCAAAACACAATGGCAAGGGTGGGGACGACAGCCCCCCACCCTTCTCCTCCCACTTCTTCTTCCAACAACAAATCGTGGCAGGGAAGAACCTGCATTATTGGGTCTCCTGGCAGATAATACCACCTTTTGAGGTGGTGTTATCTGCTGCTGCGATCAGGCCCGATGTTGGCAGCCACTTCACAAAATCATTTCCACCTAGTGGCTACCAACCATGGCCACCCCCACTCCCCACCCTGATCCCATCCCAATCCCACTAGAAGGGAGCTGCACACATGAAAATCAGATAATTGCCTGCGATATCTAATTTTTTTTTAGGGGTTAGCTGCTATTGTGGGGCATTAATCCTGTGTTAGCTCCCGTGGTAGCATCTAATGCACTTCAGTAGACATATCCCCATGTGTTAATGCTTTTGAAGATGTTCTGCACTCAGAAGAACAGCAGCAGGGGTTTCTTCAGCAGTGGCTTATCAAAGAAGTCAAAGGAAAAATCATTGATGTAGAGTCTGTCCTCTGCATCAGAGAATTTCAGAAGAGACTTCACCAGCTTCTAAAGGGACATGTTCCAGAATGTCTGTGAAGTCTCTGGGACTATCTGAAAGATGCTGGAATCAGAGGAAGCCACATTATTGCTGGATGAATGTTGTACATTACTTTGTGGATTTTGTTTATGGACCGGACTTGCAGGAGATGTACCTCTTGTCAACTGATTATTCTTTACCAACTACTTCAGGAAAATATTTTAATTTTGGAACACCTACTGATGTGAATACATATTTATTCTTGGATCCCCAGAGAAGGTCCCAAGCCCCATGGACCTTGAGGCAATTCTTTCCTGCCAGAGGAATCACAGAGAGCCCCATGCAATGCCCGGTGGATGAACCAGATTCCTGATGTGCCTCCTGTGTTATTGTAGTGAGAAAGGGGGGACGGGGTACTGTCCTTTCTATAAGGGGAAAAATAGCACAAAAGGTCAAGCAGTACCAGGTTTAAACTCAGTGGCCAAAGGGAGGAAGACCTGCTCTCTCTCCTGCCCCCATTTTTCTCTGTGCATATTTGGGAGAAGTAGAAAGGAGGGGAACTTGCTGGGGGAGGGAGAGGGTATTCATGGCACAGAGTATCCATGATCTTGGGTGTGGGGTAGAGTTGAGACAAGGCACAGAGACCTCTTGGTCTTGTGCCTGAAGAGTTTTGAGTCATGGTACAGAGACTTCCTGAGTATTGTGTTGTTGACTTATTATGTTGGGTTTCCAAACCCCTATCGTTGCTATTATGAGTATATAGCCAACCTCAAAGTTTTTCGAAAGAATCTGAAAACATACTTATTTACACAGCACTATTATAACCTCGACCATTCCACCAAAAGAGCCACACAGACTCAGACTGACCATTCTAATGACCACCATCCTTTAGAACCTTAGCCGCACAGACAATTGCACTCTCACACTCCACACAAATGTATATAACTCTGTACATACATTCCGGAGCCCCCATTGTGGGGACCTGAGTTGTAAATAGTTGCTATGTTCAGCTGCAGTAATGTAAATACATACCGGAGCCTCCTTTGTGGGGACCCGAGTTGTAAAATGTTGCTATGTTCAGCCGCAGTAGTGTAAATAGTTAATATCTCAACCATGTTCAACTGTTCTTGTAATGTTTTAATGTTCAGAAGTTTAATGTATGGTTACTGTTGTTTATTTATTTATTTATTTAGCTATTTCTTCTATACCGCCCCTTCCAGAGATCAGGGGCGGTTTACATGGAACAAGTAAACAAATTTGTATACTAATGTATACATTACATGAAACAGAGATTTTTTTTAACTTTATACAGATAATAGTTGTTAACAGAGATTTATAACATTGTAACTTTATACAAATAACTGTGCATTAATTGTCAAAACTATTTACATTTTATATACATTAATAAGTTTCTGTATCGTAGTGTTGATCTAGTGTTGATCAGAGTTTTGTTCATTGTAAACCGCCCCTGATCTCTGGAAGGGGCAGTATATAAAAGTTTTCAAATAAATAAAAATAAATAAATAAATAAATAAACTAGGTTGATGTACATTCAGGTACATAGGTATTTCCCTGTCTCCAGAGAGCTTACAACCTGAGTTTGTACCTGTGACAATGGACTTGTCCAAGGTCACAAGGAGCACCAGTGGAAATTGAACCCAGATCTCTTGAGTGTTAGACTTGCTCTAACCATTAGGCTACTCCTCCACTCCAGTTCAAAAACCACTTGGGGCCATTGACCTTCATAAATCTCCTCATATAAGTAGATCCCTGATGAAACCCCCCTTTTGATGAGTCAGATTTATGGGTTACAGAACAAGTTTGTATTGTTTAGGTCCAGAGGGCACAGAGGGGAAGAATCTCCAAGGACCTGCAATGCCTACCCACTCAGCAACCCACATAACCTTCACAAACCTTTGCAGTCTTTGGAAATAATTCTACAGAACACATTGATGTATAACTGAAACTTCACTTTACTGAGCAAACATAGGTCAAAACATTTGATGTGCATATGTCAGATCCCCAAATAATATTTTAACTCCTAAACCATAGTGAGGTCATTGAATCTCTAGGGTTACATCAGGTTACTCTTTCTCCTTATTTCCTGAGTTACTCCCAGGCACACTCAACACTCATGGCTCATGGACCTATGCATGTCCTCTCCAGTCTCCTCCTCTATTCCAAGGCTCATGGAAGATACCTCTCTTCCCAGGCCACAGCTCTGTTAGCTCTAAATAGTACACACCCCTCCCCTGCAGTTCCTCACTGGATTTGGGGTGGCAGGATGACTTCCTGAGGAAAGCCTTCAGTCTCTTCTTATTCTCCGGTTTGGGTGAAGTGTATACAACAGTGCCTTTTGCCAAACTCTCTTTTCCTTGGAGTTTAACCATCTTTTTATTTTCCCCTTGACTGAGTTTGGGCCCACCCTCCACATGGCTTGAGGCATACAGTAAGTGCTTGTGCGTAGATTTCATGTGCGATTTGACTACTTATGCCCTTATCTTATGAAGTCAAGTACTTGACTTTCTAAAATATGTGCAAAATATGTGCATTAAAGCGTGTGTTAACCTAAAGCATACCTTATAACATTTCCAATCACCTGTATAGACTAAGCTGCTATTGCATAAAAGCTATATTTTGTGTTTGCTTAAATGGTTTTAGGAAATCTGTATCTGAGGAGATTTGATAGGGAGAGAAAAGAGTATGACTGTCTTACATTCCCCTAGACCAGGGGTCTGCAACCTTTAAGACATAAAGAGCCACTTGGACCCGTTTCCGAAGGGAAAAAAAAAACTGGGAGCCGCAAAACCATTGCGACATTTAAAACAAATCTAACACTGCATATATTGTTTCTTACCTTAATGCTATATACGACCCCCTACTTTTCCTGTTAAAATATAGGTGTTTGGCCTATACTCGCCGTATAAGACTACCCCTCTTCCTTCGCACACCAAAAAAAATACGCCAGAAAATATAACAACAAGAAGTAACAATATTTGATTTCAAAATTATGATGATTTTGTAGTCAAATCACTAATATGAAATAAAATTATTTTTTCTACCTTTGTTGTCTGACCAATTTATTCTTTGATCATGCTGGTCCCGATCTGAGGCTTCTGCTTTCCTGTCTTCTCTTAGCTCTCTTTCTGTGGTCTATGGTCCATCTGCCAGTTCTTATCTCTTCTTTCGTTTTCTTCACTTCTTTCCATCAGCCTATTTCCAGTCCCAGTAACCCTCCCCAATATCAGCCCCTTTCCAGTCCTCACTCCCAGTACCTTCCAATGTCAACTTGCATTCCCATGATTGCCACTGGTGTCCATTTCCTTCCAGTCCCCCTCCTTCCCCACTGACCAGTCCCTTCTAGTACAAATACCATGGCAGCCCCTCTCAGATCCAGTTCCATTCTCACATCCCCTCATATCAGCCCATTTGTAGCCTTAGCCCCCAGTTATCTTCCAGGGCCAGCAGCTCTATCCTCCCCTCCCCACAATCAGCCCATGCCCAGTCAAAGCCCCCCGATCAGCTCGCTTCCAGTGCTAATCCCCCCTCAACCCCATTACCAGTGCTAGCCTCCCCTAATCAGCCCAATACCAGTCCTACCCCCCATCAGCTCATTACCAGTCCTAGCCTCCCCTAATCAGCTCATTTCCAGTGCTCGTCCCCTCAACCCCATTACAAGTGCTCCATCCCTCCATGTCAGCCCCCTCCCTCCCTCCCTCCCTCCCTCCATCCATATCAGCTCCCTCCCTCCATGTCAGCCCGCCTCCCCAATCCCTCCATGTCAGCCCCCTCCATGTCAGCCCCCCTCCCTCCATGTCAGCCCCCTCCATCCCTCCATGTCAGCCCCCCTCCCTCCAGCCATCTCAGCGCCCTCCCTCCATGTCAGCCCCCCTCCCTCCATGTCAGCCCCCTCCATCCCTCCATGTCAGCCCCCCTCCCTCCATCCATTCATATCTGCTCCCTCCCTCCATGTCAGCCCCCATCCCTCCATGTCAGCCCCCCGCCCGCCCTCCCTCCATCCCTCCATGTCAGCCCCCCTCCCTCCCTCCATCCATTCATGTCAGCCCACCTCCCTCCATGTCAGCCCCCTCCATCCCTCCATGTCAGCCCCCCTCCCTCCATCCATTCATATCTGCTCCCTCCCTCCATGTCAGCCCCCTCCATCCGTCCATGTCAGCCCCCCTCAATCCATCCCTCCATGTCAGCCCCCCTCCCTCCATGTCAGCCCCCTCCATCCCTCCATGTCAGCCCCCCTCCCTCCATTCATTCATATCTGCTCCCTCCCTCCATGTCAGCCCCTCCATCCCTCCATGTCAGCCCCCCTCAATCCATCCCTCCATGTCAGCCCCTCCATCCCTCCATGTCAGCCCCCTCCATCCCTCCATGTCAGCCCCCCTCCCTCCATCCATTCATATCAGCTCCCACCCAACATGTCAGCCCCCCTCCCTCCATGTCAGCCCCCTCCATCCCTCCATGTCAGCCCCCCTCCCTCCATCCATTCATATCTGCTCACTCCCTCCAGCCCCCCTCCCTCCATGTCAGCCCCCTCCATCACTCCATGTCAGCCCCCCTCCCTCCATCCATTCATATCAGCTCCCTCCCTTCATGTCAGCCCCCCTCCCTCCATGTCAGCCCCCTCCATCCCTCCATGTCAGCCCCCCTCCCTCCATCCATTCATATCTGCTCCCTCCCTCCATGTCAGCCCCCCCCCCATCCATCCATTCATATCTGCTCCCTCCCTCCATGTCAGCTCCCTCCCTTCTTCTGCAGCCGCGGCTCCCTGCCTCTTACGGAACCGCGGCTGTGCGTTTAAAATCATCTCGGAGCCCTTCCTGTCTTGACGGGCTCCGTGCAGCATTGTCCCGCCTCCAAAACTTCCTTTAGAGGCGGGACAATGCTGCACGGAGCCCGTCAAGACAGGAAGGGCTCCGAGATGATTTTAAAAGCACAGCCGCGGTTCCCTAAGAGACAGGGAACCGCGGCTGCAGAAGAAGGGAGGGAGCTGACATGGAGGGAGCCCATAACGCGACGTTTAAAGCGGGCAGTGTGCTCCGGAGCCGCGGCAAAGGTGAGAAAGAGCCGCATGCGGCTCCGGAGCCGCGGGTTGCCGACCCCTGCCCTAGACAGTGCAATCCCTTTTTTGTTTTAATGCTGGATCTTGCTAAATTGGAAGACTGGGCATCCACATGGCAGATGAAATTTAATTTGAACTAGTGCAAAGGTCTGTGTTGGGCCCATTCCTTTTCTCTCTCTATACCCAGTCCTTTTGTGCGTTCACCTGTTCTCATGGCTTTCAGTACCATCTTTATGCTATGACTCTCAGATCTACCTCTCCACACCTGAAAACTCTCCAGCAATCCAGACCCAGACCTTTGCCTGTCTTTCTGACATTGCTGCTTGGATATATCACCGCCTTTTGAAATTGAACATGGTCAAAACTGAGCTTCTTATTTTTCCCCATAAACCTTCCTCTCCCCTTCCTCCTTTCTCAGTCTCTGTGGCTAACACTCTACTCCTCTGTGTTTCCTCGGCTCGCAACCTTAGGGTCATCTTTGACTCCTCCCTCTCTTTTTCCACACACATCCAACTGATAGGTAAAGCCTGGAATTTCTTTCTATATAACAACATTAACAAAATTTGCCCATTCCTTTCTGACCACACTACTAAGTCACTTATCCACTCTTTAGTCACCTCCATTATAGATAATTGCAACCTCCTCCTTTGCTGATCTGCCTTTGAATCATCTCTCTCCTTCAATCTGTCCAAAACTCAGCTGTGTGGCTAATCTTCCACCAGCCTCATCATCCTCATATAACCCCTCTTCTCAAGTCACTTCATTGGCTCCCTATCCAGTTCTGCATCCAGTTCAAACTTCTCCTGCTGACCTATAACTATACTCTGCTGCTCCTCACTACCTTTCCTCACTTATTTCTCCCTATATCCCTCCTCGGGAACTCCGCTTCTGGCAGACTGATTCTATTCCTACCCTTCTCTTCTACTGCTAACTCCAGACTTCACTCCTTTCACCTTGATGCTCCTTATGCCTGGAACAAACTACCTGAGTCTGTACATCAGGCTTCTTCTCTGGCCCGCTTCAAATCCAGGCTGAAAACTCACCTCTTTGCTGCTGCTTTTAGATCCTGATTAGCCTAATCTCCTTTGTGTTTCCTTACTATTCCCCCTAGATGTATCTTTGACCACAGCTGCTGTGTTGTCTGATGAGCAGGGACTGTCTTCTACATGTGCCTGTGCAGTGTTTCATATGCCTTGTAGTGTTATACAAATGTTCAGTAGTAGTGGTAGTTATGCACTTAGGGAAGAACAACTCAAATTATGGTTACATGATGCAAGGTTCCACATTAGGAACCACCACCCAGGAAAAGGATTTAGGCATCATTGTGAATAATATGTTGAAACCCTCCGCCCAGTGTGCAGTAGTGGCCAAGAAAGCAAATAGAATGCTAGGAATCATAAGGAAAGGAATGGAGAATAAAACAAAGGATATTACAATGTCTCTGTATCGTTCCATGGTGTGACCGCACCTTGAATATTGTGTGCGGTTCTGGTTGCCGTATTTTAAAAAGGATATATCAGAATTAGAAAAGGTACAGAGAAGAGTCACCAAAATGGTAAAGAAGATTGCTTAAAAGGTTAGGGCTATGAGAAGAGGCTTAAAAGGTTAAGGCTCTTCAACTTGGAAAAGAGATGGCTGAAGGGAGATATGATAGTTTATAAATTAATGAATGAAGTAGAATGAGTAAATGTAGATCGGTTGTTTACTCCTTTAAAATGTAAAAAGACTAGAGGACACTCAATGAAGTTACAATAATGCCCATTTAGGACTAATAAGAGAAAATATTTTTTTCACTCAATGAGTAATCAAATTCTGGAATTTGTTACCAGAGGATGTAGTACTGTAAAAGCTGTTAGTGTAGCTGGATTTAACAAAGATTTGGACACATTCCTGGAGGAAACGTCCATAAACCTTTACCGAATTAAAGAGTACCAGGGAAATCCACTGCTTATGAATCTGACAGCACTTGTGAACTGGATTGGCAACTGTTGGAAAAAGGATATGTACTGGGCTTGATGGACGTTGGTCTGACCCATTGTGGCATTCCTTATGATATTATGATCTTATGTTCCTATTCTCTCTTTGGAGGCGGCATACATCAGAGGAGGGAGGGATCAGACATGAGGCAAAATGTGGAATTGGAAAGACCCGTGGGTTTTTTTCTTTCAATTTGATGGCTGCTCCACTGCTACCATCACCCACCGTCGCTGCCAAGGAAACATAAACAATAGCAGCGGGGCAAGGGCAGGCAGCACCGGGAGTTGGCTAGACATGAAGGTTTAGAGTAAGGCATGACGGGGAGATACTGAGCAAATGGCAAACTTGTGATGAGGGGGGAGGGGGAAGCGCACCAGATGTGCTTCCACAGGGTGCATTTATGGCCTGGTATGGTATAGATAATCATATAAGGTGGAAAGAATATACAGTCATTATACCATAAAGATCAACTGGACCAACAGCCGTTTCAACCTGTACTTATAATCAGGAACCATTGGTAATGAAAAAAGAAATCAAAGCAGCATTAAAACCATATCAAAGAAGAAAGCACCGGGCATTGATGGCATTCCCATTAAAGCATTACAGCAATCTGATGCAACCATTACCATACTTACAAGGCTCTGCCAGGAAATTTGGAAGACAAATTCATGGCCAACTGACTGGAAAAGATCTGTGTTTAGACCAGTGGAGGCACATTTAGACATGTGCATCCCCGGGCCATCTGGACAGCCTAGGGATGCAGCTAATTCTGCTTCCGCGGGGGTTAGATGTCCCCATGGTATCAGAATCACAGTACAGTGGCTGGACATCTGGGAGGTGCCCCGATTCAGACACCCCAGATGTCCAGCCACTTTCCCGGCTAACTCATTCGGGATCCTCCATGGAGCAGCAGTGGCATGGAGTCCTGTTGCCATGCCACTGTGGCACCATGAAGGAGCTGTGATTACCGGCTGCCCCCCTCAACATTATTTCCTCGCAGTTGAATCCCCGATCAGGCCACCCAGTGGCAGGGTCATGTTGTGGAGACCCTCCTGCACCCCTCACCTCTTCAATCCAGCCCAGCTCTGTTGCCCCCCCCCCCCAATATCCAGGAGGACGTATTCCACCTCTGAGGTGGAATAAGTCCCCCATCTAACCTGTAGACCCAGGATGTGCAGGGCCGACCTCAGAATCAGCCCTATATGTCCAGGGTCGCTTTCTTCCCACCACCCGCTTTCTCTCCTCCTCTGGCCCATCCCCTTCTGCCCACAGACAGAGCTCCCCATACAAGTCAACTATATGGGTGGGGAACTCTGTGGCCGCCAATGTGATCCAGACATTTAGAGGATCTGGACATCCGGATCGGACGTCTAGACCCACTAAACAAGGATCGGAATCTACTCCATATTGAAGAAAGGTAACCCGACTGACTGTGGAAATTATCGCGAAATCACTTTGATCCCACATGCCAGCAAGATTCTACTCAAGATTATTCAGCAGAGACTACAACCATATCTAAAATGAGAACTGCCTGAAGTGCAAGCAGGGTTCAGGAAAGAGTGAGGAACGAGAGACATCATTGCAGATGTAGAAGACAACATCATGGCCAACTGACTGGAAAAGATCTGTATTTATACCACTACTAAAGAAAGGTGATCCAAGTGACTGTGGAAATTTTCACACAATTGCCTGGATCTCACATGCCAGCCAGATTCTACTGAAGACTATTCAGCAGAGACTACAACCATACCTGGAACGAGATACCTACCTGAAGTGCAAACAGAGTTCAGGAAACGGTGAGGAAGAAGAGACATCATTGTGGATGTGAGATGGATTCTTGAAAAGACTAAAGAATACCAGGATATCTATGTATTTTATTGATTACAGCAAGGCTTTTGACTGTGTAAACCATGAGAAACTCTGGGCCACATTAAGAAGCATGGGTATACCAGAACACCTGATAGTTCTCTTACACAACCTTTACACAGATCAAGAAGCAACAGTTCAAACGGAGCAAGGAGAAACAGAATGGTTTAAAATCAGCAAAGGTGTATGACAAGGCTGCATACTTACCCCCTACCTGTGTAATTTATATGCAGAACAAATCATCAGAAAAGCAGGACTGTATGAAGATAAACCGAGGTGTGAAGATTGATGGAAGACTCATCAACAACCTTCGCTATGCTGATGATACCACATTACTGGCTTAAAGTGAAGATGATCTGAAACATATGCTTCTCAAGATCAAGAAATATAGTCTAATAATGGGCCTGCACCTTAAAATTAAGAAGACAAAGATACTGACAACTGGCAAAATCAATAAGTTCGTCATTGATGGAGTCGAAATTGAAATAGTTGACAACTTTAACCTACTTGGATCAACAATTAATAAAGAAAGGACAAACATTCAAGAAATCCGATGATGCATTGCTCTTGGCAGAATGGCAATGAAGGCCCTAGACAAGATTATCAAGAGCAGAGATGTCTCTCTCCATACAAAGATTTGACTTGTTCAAGCTATGGTGTTTTCAATAACGTCATATGGATGCAAAAGTTGGACAGTGAAAAGATAGACAGGAAGAAAATTGATGCCTTTGAATTATGGTGCTGGCGACAAATACTGTGTATATCATGGACTGCCCGAAGAACAAACCAGACAGTACTAGAGGAGATCAAACCTAAGCTTTCCTTAGACGCTCAGAAGACAAGAATTTGACTTTCAAACTTTGGACACATAATGCGAAGAGATAGATCGTTGGAGAGAGACGTAATGCTTGGCAAGGTTGAAGATCAGCGTAAAAGAGGAAGGCCGGCAATGAGATGGATTGATACAATAACAACTATGGGTGCCACTCTATCAACAATGAGCCACCTGACTGAAGACCAAACACAGTTTAGGTCAACTATCCAGAGGGTCGCCATGAGTCGCTACAGCACTTAACAACAACAACGGCTCTGTTTTCAAGTCACTTGCATAGTGTCTGTTTACAAGTTGTAATATATATTCTTTTGCCTTGCCAAGCATGGTGCCCTACAAAGTAGCCACACAGCCACAAATGAGAAAGTTGAGCAAACATATGTAGGAGGAGCATCTTGCAGATGCAGTTCTTCATGTGCATGCCCCCATTTTGCCCAAACCAGCCACAGTGCATGCATACTCCCTGCACAATGCACAGCTAGTGCTGCCTGCTTGTGTGCCTTGCAAAATTCCCTTCCCTCTGTCTAGATCCTTTCTGTGAGGGCCCGCTGCTGCTGAGATGGTCCTTATGGCACACTCCACAGCCCTGAATCTATTGCTACTGCCATCAAGTGCCAAATGTCTGCACCTGCCCACCCAATCCCACACCTTCCCTTAGTACCCTTCCCCTACCAATAACCTGAGCAACCATAGCCTCAGAGTTCCAACAGTGCAATGAGCTGCCTGCTTACAGCCGGTGGGGTTGCATACAAAATCTGTGGAGCAGGAGGAACCAAGATCCTTAATATTTCCCAAAACTCCCTAGCTGGTGCCTGGCCCCTGGTGGCCTACCCTCAGCAGTGTGGTACACTATAGCTGCAAGCTCAACTGGACTCCCATCCCATCCCTCCGACCACGTGCAGCTCGAGGAGACCATTCTTTGCTGTGCTGCAGACCTTCCTGCCTGCCCTGCTTCTGGCCTCAAACTGCCATTGCCAACTATAATGCTCATTCTACTGCTGAGCAGCAGTGCATTGACCTCACCTGACTCCACTCACACCATCCACCCACCCCAGTTAAGTGAGTCTGATCCCAGGATGGCACATGCAGCCCCTGCCCAGCTGGCTTCCAATCTGCCAGGTCCAGGTTGGCCTCACTGCTTCAAGGCTCTAGCATGAGTCTCCAACAGTCAAGAAGTGAGAAGCACCCAAGACTGCAGTGACCCAAAATCAGCACTTGTATGTCCAATGTGTGTATGCATATGGGCTGTGGGGTAGGAAAGGGTGAGAATGAGGATAATGCTGGAGGGTAGTTGAGAGGTGGGGGAGGGGGAGGATAATGACAGCTGTGGGGTGGTGTGATGTGGTGGAAGATGGCTGGGACATAGGGGAGGGTGAGGATGATACTAGCTGTAGGGTGGGATGGATGGCAGAGGATGGCTGGGAGGTGGGGGAGGGTGTGGATAATGTTTGCTATGGGGTGGGGTGGATGTGATAGGAGTGGCTGTGGAGCAGGGCACAGTGAGGTAATGCTGACTGTGGGATGGAGGAGAGGGAGGGTGAGGATAATTCTAACCATGGGGTGGAGTGGATGTGATGGGGTCGCTATGGAGCAGGGGATAGTGAGATCAGTGCTGGCTGTGGGGTGGATATTGTTGGGAGGTGGCTGTGGGATATGGGGAGGTGAGGGTAATGCCGACTCTGGAGTGGATGTGGTGGGGAGGGATAAAGCAGAGATGATGTTGATCAGGAGCGAGGGTGTGAAAGAAAACGGGGAAGGAGGACTGGGACAGTTAAAAGAATAAAGTGGACAGATGGCAGGTGAAGAGGCAGAGAGAAAGAGGTGGATGAGGATAGAGACAGGGTCAGAGTGGACTGTGTGACAGGACTGGGAGGGAAAGTGTGTGATGGAAACTAGCTTGAGCTTGATTTATCAATTTACTATTCATATTCTTTAAATCTTTTAATACTTTGTCTAAGACTTAATTTGTATTGTTTATTTATATTTAGTTTGCTTTTAGGGTGTGGGCTATTGCTTTTTTATTAATTTTCTTATTATTGTCCCATTAGAGAAAATTTTGATTGATTTAATATTGTGGCATGCTTTGGGATTTGATATCAGGCCTGTTATAAGTAAAGAGTTGACTGAGGAAGTTGGTGCCTAGTTTTAATATTTTCTTCATATGTTGTATTATAGCCCCCCCCCCCCCCACCTCCCCCCCCCCATTGCTTGCTGATGGGTTTCCAGTTCAGGTCTATTGTAAATGCTGATAACCCGAATTTCAAGGGTGGCCATCTCCCCTAAGGATGTTGTCTCCAGCTGAGGGATTATGTTGGATGCAAGGCTTACTGCGCATAATAAAATCTTGACAGTGGTCTGAACTATCTTTTTTTTTTTTAATTTAAAGGTTTTTATACATGGGAGTAGCCTAGTGGTTAGAACACTGGCTTGGTAACCAAGCAACCAGGGTTCAATTCCCACTAGCACTCCTTATGGCCTTGGGCAAGTCACTTAACCCTCCATTGCCTCGGAAGAAAGGCCTGGCAATCTACTTCCGGTCACACTGCCAAGAAAACCCAGGAGCTTCTGGGTCGCCAGGAGTCAGGACTGACTCGAAGGCACACATTGGATTGGATACATCATAGCCTTATATTTTTGAATGTGTGTTGTAATTACAGCTTTTTCTTGAGAGCAAAGCTCTTGTACTAATTGTCCACTCTTTAGTTTTTAAACTATTTAGGTTACTGGATGCACTCTATCAAGGTTCTGTAGTTCAGTCTCACCAATGACACATATTCTATTACTTCAAACTATGGTAAACAGGTAGCATTTCAGAGCTAAAAATATGGTTATGTACCTCTGCTATTTCAGCTTCATTGGCTTCCTCTCTTATACAAGTTAGTTAATCATTTTGAGTTTTGTGCAGAGGATTGCATCAGAGTATTCCAAATTATCTATGAGATTTCTTCCCTCCATATAGTCTCTCAAGTATTGCAATCTCCCGCACTGCATATACTTACTGCTCTTTCCACTCTGGAGTGAGATTCTGAACTACCTGACGTGCAACTTTTAGTTACTGGGCACCTGTTTTGGGCAAGATCTTGGGCAAGAGAAGAAATTTGCTTTTTAGGAAGCGTGTCAAGGCCTGGCTTTTTATCCAGGCTTTTGAGTGATTTACTGACCTGTGGATATTAAATTATTATTTATTTTTCTGTCCTATTTTAAAGCACTTATTTTTTATTGGCATCTTAAATTGTATTATTATATGGTTATAAGTTCTGTGTTTTCTGTATATTTTCTTGTAAACTGCTTTGGTGATATTTTCAAAAGGCAGTTAATCAAATAATAAAACGAAATTAAACTAACCTATCGTTCCAGTCTGTCCTGTAAAATAATTCATCCACTTCTCAAATGCTCCTCACCAGAACATGCAAAAACAGGTCACCCTAACTCTTAACATCTAGAAAAAACTTAGTGACCAAATCCAGCTGCTATATTTTTCAGAAGCAACATCACTGGCCAGATTTGACTCTTCTCCCGTTTAGAAGGATCTCTGGTTCTTTAACTCAAAAAGCCTGAGTGTCTAATTCAGATCTGCAAGGGATCTATTTAAGAATATAAGAACATGAAAATGCCATACTGTGTCAGACCAAGGTCCATCAAGTCCAGTATCCTGTTTCCAACAGTGGCCAATCCAGGTCACAAATACTTGGCAGGTTCTCAAAGAGGCCCAAAGATTCCACAATGCTTGCATTGGGACAAGCAGTGGATTACCTGGATCCTTTTTAATAATGGTTTATGGTCTTTCCTCCAGGAACTTGTCCAAACTTTTTTTAAACCCAGCTACACTAACAGCTTTTACTACCTCCTCCGGTAACAAATTCCAGAGTTTGATTATGCGTTGAGTGAAAAAATATTTTCTCTTATTAGTCTTAAATGGATTACATTGTAGCTTTATTGCATGTCCCTTAGTCTTTTTACCTTTCGATAGCATAATTGATCTACGTTTGCCTGATTTACTAAGCTGTGTTAGTCTTACTGCAAATAGCATCATGTAAGCTGCAAAAGCAGTGCAGTAACTGTTGGGGACGTGCACACCGAGAACGCAAGTGCCATAGCCTGGCATCATCCTTGATGCAGCAAAACCACCCATTGAGGTGGCGGTAGCTGCACACATGCTGCCTGAACTCCAACAGTTACCATGCGCTGTTGATGTCTTCGGTAACTCCATGTTGCAGACAAGCCCACTCTCCACTTACATCCCACCCACTCCTGGCTATACTGCAGAAAAGGCAGATAGGACAGAAAACTGCTGCGTTATCTAGCGACGGGATTACCATAGGTGAACTAAGTCACCGCGTAGAGGGCCAATGGTTCAGGAACAGCCTATTGCCATTACCCCTTTCTGGGACCTGTAGTGGTGACAAGGGCCTCAAATATCCCAGCAGTCCTTAACATAGAACTCCACCACTGCGAGGCTGTTTGACTTCCACCTCCCTCTGATGCGCAATGCTGACTTCTTTTTTGCAATGGGGCGGAAGTTTCAAGGTAGGCACTATGGGGATGTTTGAGGCCCTTGCTGTTGCTGCAGGTCTTGGAGAGGAGCGACAATGGGGGCCACGGAGGGGGCAGGAGCGGGAGCAAGAGGTGATGTTTTCTTAGAGCTCCTTATCTCCTTGCATTGGCCCTGGTGCTGTCTGTTAATGTGGATCAATGGTACACACTAGCAATGCAGCTTAGTCAACATGCCCCTAAATGATAGCAAGGCTTCCCAGACCTGTTTTGTTCATTCCAGAGCTAGTTGCATTTTCAAACTATATGCAAGAGATACCTACGAGATATATGTGCAATGACTGGGAATGTTGGCTGTGGGGGTCATGAGAACAGGTTGGGAATTACTGAGCTGCAGTCCTAATTGTCTCTTTCTATGGATTCCTTTCCTTTTTGGTTGGGAACCTTTAAGAGACAGAATTGCTCGAATTGGTAATGAAATGAAAACAGACTGATTTTCTTTATGAAATGACCATGAGATTCTGGCCTCTCACTCAATATCAACAAATGTCTAATCTTAGCTATTTAGCTTCTGATCTGGGCAGGGTCAGATTAAGATACAGCCAAACTAGAGCCCAAATATTTAAAGACCCTTGTCAGATGTGTTCAGGGGTGAAGCCCTAAGCTGAATGAGGCACTGCCTTGTCCACTGCCTGTACACATATTCAAAGGTTGGAAAGTAATGCAAATCATTGTGGCACTTGTGGTGATTGCCTTCGCTGCTCCTATACCTGGGCCAGTCAAAACCCTGATGGGTGGGAAGAAGTCAAAAAACAGCCTTGAGAAGGACGAGGAGAAATTGGGAATGAACCATGGCAGACCTGGAAAGAGACCTGAGGGAGAAGGTGAACTGAGAAGGTGTGGGTAGGTAGGAGGCCGAAGGGCCAGGGGAATAAGAGATAAAGACACCTTGAAAGGGCCACAGGGGATTATGATGAAGAGGAGCTGGAAGAGGCCTCATGGTTTGGAGGGCTGGGGAGGAAGTTTAAGGAAGAGAGGAACTCTGGGGGGAGGGCATATGAGGGATAGAGAGTGGTGGGGGCCCCAAGTACTCATTTTCCTAGGGCCTACCAAAAACTTGAACTGGCCCTGAATATTGGTGTTAAGCATTAGAAGCAATTTTATATCTTGTATTTATTCCTGTTTGTTTGTTTAAAGAATAAATTGTGGCTTTCTGTTTTTTTTGTATGCTGCTGTAGATTTTTCGATGAGGGTCGCTGTGTTTTGAGTTGCCGTAAAGGGAAGTTTGAGTTTAAAAGTCAGTGCCACAGATGTCACCATACCTGCAAGGAGTGCGTCGGGAGCGAGCCCTTTAAATGCACTGCTTGCGGCACAGGTAAGGAGACGTTTGCTCACACCCTAAACCCATCGTCTAATGCATAAAGATCGGATGCACTGCTCTATGGGATGCTGGCTGCCGCCCTTTTAAGGAACAGAGACGATCTAGGATGGGGTTCAAGGCATCGGTACCACTGGCAGATCTCCTCAAACGTACAACACAGCAAGTTTTACGTTTGACCACATATGCTAGCTTTATCACTACTTTTTAATACATTGTGCTGTGTGCATGAGGGAATACCTATGGGCATCTGTGGGCTTTCTCTATTCCAGCATAATACATTCCAAAAAAGACTTCTGCGGTGATGCTAGACTACATTATAGTGCTTGGCACTAGCGCAAAAGATTTGCTATTGGCCCCCAATTTATAACTCTAGGTTCAGTAGGAAACATTTCCCCTGTCCTCCTGCCTTTTCTTCCTCCATCCCCCATTATTAAAAGTACAGTTTTCTTTATTTAAAACATAGACCTTCATCTTACTACGGCAAGGACATCAAGAAAGATTCACTGACAGTCTGTTCTGTATCAAAACAACCAATGCTGTGTAGCTTCAATGCACCTGAAATAAATCTGCTGACAGAATAGCTAGTGTTGCACTTGGAGTACTCTGTAAAGACAAGAGTTGATGTGTATTGAACATTTGAGGCAACTCACATGTTGAGGATACATGCTTTAAAACCTTTACTAACTTGCATTCCAATAAAGTTTGGTTCATTTGAAATTTGCAAACCAAAACGAGCCAAGCAAACTGTAGCTGGCCTAAAACGTTCAGGCTGTCCCAATAAGAGCAAAACACACTTTCCATCAGACAAGTAGAGCACACACCAGCGAGACGTGTGTGAAGTGCTCATAGGTGGGGATTGAAAATAAAGCACCTGTGACCACTTTACAAGCATCTCGCTGGTTTGTGCTCTGCTAAAACATTTAGGCTTCATGGAAAAGTAAGAACATGAAGAATGCCATACTGGGTCAGACCAAGGTCCATCAAGCCCAGTATCTTGTTCCCAACAGTGGCCAATCCAGGTCCCCAAAAGGTAGATAGATTCCATGCTGCTTATCCCAGGGGTAAGTGGCAGATTTCCCCAGTCCACTTTAATAATGGTTTATGGACTTTTCCTCCAGGAACTTGTCCAAACTGCTTTCAAACCCAGCTACACTAACAACTTTTATTATATCCTCAGGCAACGAATTCCAGAGTTTGATTATGTGTTGAGTGAAAAAATATTTTCTCTGATTAGTCTTAAATGTGCTACATTGTAGCTTTAATGCATTTCCCCTAGTCTTTATACTTTTTTCAAGGAGTAAACAACCAATCTACATTTACCCAGTGCTGTACCTAGCCTTATGTGAGCCATGTAGCTGCAAAGGGCGCAAAAGATTAGGGGCCATGTTGGGTTGCCGGCCTCGGCCCCCCCCCCCATGTTGCCTGCCTTTGCCCTGCCGCCATCACATTTTGTGTTCCCTTGTCGGTGGCAGCACCGGCAGGCAGCAGTGGAGCGGATCTGACCTCTAATTGAAAAATAAAAAAACATGCAGGTCTTTCTGACTCTGCGCTTGCATGCATGTCTGATCCCCCCCCTTCTCTGATGTAGGTTCACATCGGAGGAGGGAGGGACCAGACCAGCCATTCAAGCGTGGAGTAGCAAAGACCTGCACAAGTTTGGTCCCTCCCTCCTCTGACATGAACCTACATCAGAGAAGGGAGGGATCAGACCCATGTGTTTTTTTTAAAATTAGGGGTCATGTCCACTCCACTGCATCTGGCACTGAGACTGCCGAGGGAACACAAAAAATGGTGGCGGCAGAACAAGGGTAGGCAGTACGGGTGGGGAGCTGGCTGGACATGGAGATGTAGGGTAAGTTGGGGAGATGCAGGGCATGGGCAAATGTGATGGGGGAGCATGCCAGCTGTGCAAGTCACACAGGGCACAATTATGGCTTGGTACAGCCCTGCATTTACCCTTAGGGTATACCTCACCTGGAAACTCAAAATTCAAACCAGGAGTGGCTCCTCTGAGGTAGAATCAGCACCAGCATATTTGGTGGCCTGTGTAAAATGTTGTGGTGGCCTCATTTCAGTTTCCAGTAAATAGTTGTACACATCATTAAACCCATTAGCACGGTTTGATGGAACTTTCGGCATGTGAGTCAAGTTGTGCCAAAGAGGCCAAAGATCGCATTGACATGGAGGCTAAATAACTCTCTCAGTTGCACAGACAGATCCCTTCAACGCAGAGCTGAGAATTTTGCATCACCGTTGGCGCATCTGGTCTGCTCATCAAAAGCAGACTTTAGGTTCCAGTGCCATTAATCCAGAGCATTTCACCAAATTTATTTAAATGAAAGAAAATAAAGCAGTAAGCTTTCAGATAATATTTGTTAGGATGTTTCATTAGAGGGTTACTGTGACGTAATGCAGTTTAGCAAAATCAGAAGATAGTTTTCCTGTAATCACAATGATTTCCATGTTACTAGAATCCAGAGAATGTAATGAAATACGTCACAGGGGGGAGCTTCCTCTGTCAGTACCATGTTTCAGCCTGGGCGTCCTTGAACATGTCTAGTTCTCTGCACCACCTCCATTGAAATCTTTTTTTGGATTCTAGAGGGGATCCATATATGGATCATAAATTGTCAGGATTGTTATACGGGGGAGGAATCCCACACTTTTCCCTGTTTCCCCTTATATCCATCTTCCTCTAGATGTGATTCTTGGTTCCCCCTGTCTGGTGAACTAAGGATGCATAATTCTGTGCAATCTGTTTTTTACTTGGCTGATGGTACTAAAAAATCAAACAAAAAAAATCAAACAAACCTAGGGAATTGAACTATTTTTGGGGATAGAATTTTTTTCTTTTCAAGCTAGTGTTCGTTATTATAGAAATACAAAATAATAAAAAAAATAACGCCGAAAAAAATGCTGTGCAAGGGCACTGCATTCAGCTGTCTTTTCACCCATGGGACCTCTCAATTTGAGAAGTGGAACCAGAATCTCCAAAGGAGTTGGATTTGTTTTAGTGTTTGAGCAGGCAGCCTCACAGGGGAGGTTCCACTCACACAGTAATGTGGCTGAGCACAGCGAGGATCCCTCAGAGGTCTGTACATAAAACGATTTTCCTGATATCCAGAATTTATATGCAACCCTTCTCATTGCCCTCATCTGTCGACACAGCCTCTTCACTTCTATTCCATTGCATGTTATATTGTATCTGCTTGATAAATGGCAATGGAGATAGTAAGATTAACCAAAATAATCACCCATTCACTTGATGCTCCATAATGGAAACCAATCAAATCAATTATTGCAGAGAGTACAAAAAGAAATGTATATTTTTGCATGGATGTATATACATGCACACACACACACACACAATTGGAAAGGTTTATGAGTGAAGAGAAGGACATTAGATCTCTTTCTAGTTCTGATAAAGCGTCCTTTAATGATTTTTGTTTCCCCCTCTGGGGTTCCTTTGGAACAGGTAAAAATGGAAATAAGCGCTTCTTGTTCAGTGGGGAATGTAGACAGTCCTGTCCAAAGGGTCACTACAGTTCTTCAGTGGAGAACGCCTGCTTGCCCTGCTTGCAGAACTGTGAGGTGTGCAGTGGGGCTGCCGATTGTACCCGGTGTGTGGAAGGGTATTACCCAGCCGACGGCAGCTGTCAGAAGCTGCAGTGTGGAGAAGGTAAGCATTCTTGCCTAGCCATGCTTGTTCCTCATCAAAAATACATACAAAAAATAGACATACACAGCTTTGAAAAGACAAAGGAGGCAGCAGCCTTCTTAGGGGAGTCTGCTGATGTTTTACCAGAATGTTTCTCATATACTGGCATGCTTTTGACGAATTTCCCTCAATAATAAAGGACACCAAGTTCCTGGTTTAATTATATTTTATTCCATGATCTCTCTGAGTCCCCTAAGATAATGTGATGTCCAACCATATGCCAAATTATTTAAATTCATGAGTACCATCAAAGGTAGGTTACAGTATGTTAAGATCTAACCAAGCATGGAGGATTTACCTGTATTTTAGACTTCCAGATAGATATTCTGCTGGAGTTGGTGGGCAGATCATTATATTTGACTGGAACACATCCCAAAAAGCTAAAGACTTGCGTCTGGAATGAGATCTATGCATCTGCCAGCTTCTCTCTATATCTCGTCTTCCATGGCTTGAACCTTTGTATTCAGCTTTCCCTTGCTGGATGTCTTCTCCTTGGCTGCTACGCCTGATTGGCTGGAAGCTTTCCGGCATGTTCTCGGTCTGTCAGCTCCCTGTCTTGTTGCCTTTTACGAGGCCCCTGGATGTGAACAGCTTGAGCGGCCTGCCCAGTGACAGCCTCACTTCTCTGTGCACGCCTGCTTCCGTTTTTTTCTTTGCCCATCGATGTCTGCTTTTCTCCAACCTGGGCTGCTCTGTCATTTGCTTTTCCTGGCAATCCCCTGCCTCTGTCTGTATACTGCATTACCCCAAGTTAAACATTTCTAAGGGCTAGCGGCAGCTTCAGGTGCTGATATGCCGTACTCCCACTTTGAGATGCTTAGGCTGTATTTTATAAGTCGCATCTAGATGTAGGTATATTTGTCAAATATGTGCGTAAGTAGGCATTTACCCACATATCTGATGCAGTCGCTGTTCTGAAACTCCACCTCAAAGAGAAGGTTCAGGAAGAGACACACACAAACACACAGGCATCAGCTGTGTCGGGACAGTCAATAGTATTCTGAAAGTACATGCATCTGGCCAATCGTGCGTATTTTCCACGTGCATGGGGGCAGTGTTTGAGTGGAATGCAAAGTTACATGCATAAGTTATTAAAAAAATACTATGATTTACAAGTGTTCTTGAAAAAATCTAGGCATGGGCATGTAGAGCAGCCATAACGCTTGCAAAAACGTGTGTTAAGCTAGGCGCACCTTATAAAATTTCCCTCCTAGAATATTTATGGCTGGATACGGTCTGAGGTCTTTTTCCTCCATTTTCACTTTTATCATTATTTTACGTTTAAGTCTCATTTGGATGTTTTAACATCACTTTCAATTGTGATTGCTTCCTTCTAGCAGTACATTTTGGGTCTGGAATGCTATATATTGCTGTTATCTGTTTGGGATTGTTCACACTCTGTACTTTCAACATATAGGTGAAGTGGAAGATCCCGACGAAGAAGAGTGTGTGCCATGCTCTGAAGGATGTCAAAGATGCTACTCATGTAGGTTTGCCTAGCAATTGAATTCTATTTTAATCCAGCTTGATTTACATTTGGTTTCATTCCATGTTAATTCAAACAGTGCAAATGGTGCAGACCTTCAAGGCAGATTGAATCAACTTGTAACTTCATTATAACATCAAACATACACTTGCAAACACAAAAAGAATACATTGCGCTAAAAAGAAACGTTGAAAAATGCACACTTGGGGTAATTTTAAGTTTGACAGTAGGAGCCTAAAATGGGCTATTTTAGTCATTTATGTGCACATATGGCTCATTAAATAGCACCTTGTATAGATGTATGCACATTGATTGGATGCCACAGACTTTCACTGTGAGTGTGCACATGGGCATAGTTTGGGTGATCAAGGACATGTAGATTATAAAATACCTTAATATTCGGGCATACATGTGCAAATTATGCATAAGGATTTACACCTTTCATGAGCGAGGAAGTGATCGTGCCTACAGTTAGGTGCTATTTATAAAGGAAAGTTGGTGCCAGAAAACATGCCTTAAAGTAGTCATGTTTTTACTGTCTAAAGCTAGGCAACCCCCTATAAAATTATTGTCTTACAGGGTGACACAATGGCATATTTCCTCTTATGTCCACTCGCAGATTTGGGCATGTTTGTGTGAAACAGCCATGGTAAAGTGTGTTTCAACAGGGTACAAAATGCAATGTGTGCCTTTGAGTCAGTCCTGACTCCTGATGACCCAGAAGCACCTGGGTTTTCTTGGCAGTGTCACCAGAAGTAGATTGCCAGGCCTTTCTTCCGAGGTAATGGAGAGTTAAGTGACTTGCCCAAGGCCACAAGGAGTGCTAGCAGGAATCAAACCCTGGTTGCTTGGTTACCAAGCCAGTGTTCTAACCACTAGGCTACTCCTCCACTCCCCACTAGGCTACTCCTCCACTCCTTTCAACAGGGTAGCACGGGATATACGGCTGGGTAGACATGTGTTGATGAGGTGCATATGTAGGTGTATCTCTATTTCCATGGGGAGAATTTAGCTGTTTATCTGTGGAAATGTGAGGGTGGGGGCAGTGTGTGTGTTTCAGGAAGGTGGGGGGTGTGGGGGGGGGGGGGCTGGAATGGGAGTGTGGCTGTGGGCATGCAGGCTTTTCTGCCTGTCTTCCCACCCTCTTATACTATTTCTTCTCCTTACCTACCCTTCAGTACCCCCTCCTTCCCTTCCACCTAGCCATGCACTCTTGTGTCCCTGCTCCCAACCATGCACTCCTTTTCTACCCTTTTTCTTCTTACACACTTTCTCTTCTCTATTCCTCCTTTAACCCCTCCCTTCCCTTATGCACCACCCTTCTTCATCCCTCCTCTCTAGCCCCATACCCTTCCCTTATGCTCCGCCCCTCTTCTCCTTTGTTCCTCTCTGGCCCCACCTTTCCCTTATGCTCCACCCCTCTTCTCCTTTGCTCCTCTCTGGCCCCTCCCTTCCCTTATGCTCCACCCCTCTTCTCCTTTGCTCCTCTCTAGCCCCATACCCTTCCCTTATGCTCCACCCCTCTTCTCCTTTGCTCCTCTCTGGCCCCTCCCTTCCCTTATGCTCCACCCCTCTTCTCCTTTGCTCCTCTCTAGCCCCATACCCTTCCCTTATGCTCCACCCCTCTTCTCCTTTGCTCCTCTCTGGCCCCTCCCCTCCCTTCCCTTCCCTTATGCTCCACCCCTCTTCTCCTTTGCTCCTCTCTAGCCCCACCCTTCCCATATGCTCCACCCCTCTTCTCCTTTGCTCCTCTCTAGCCCCACCCTTTCCTTATGCTCCACCCCTCCTTTGCTCCTCTCTAGCCCACCCTTCCCCTATGCTCTGCCCTTTTTCGGACTCTCTAGGTTGCCCCTTCCCTTGATGGTGTTCCCTCTTACTCATCCCTTCACTTTGCCATAACCCTGCTCTTTTGGCTCGCAGGACCCAGGGATTCCCCCTGGACCTTTTCAGCCACAGATTCGCTCTTCCTATTGGTGGGACCTGGGGACTTCTACCAGCTCTTTTCAGCTGCAGCCCTGCTTTCCTTGCCGGTGGGATCCAGGGACAGCTGCCCGCTCTTCATGCCACTGATCTGCGCTGGAAGACAAATGAAGCCCTATGCATGTTTATGCAAACAGATGCATATGGACAGACAGATGGACCCTCCCCAATAGAAGCTACCATTTAAGCAAATACGCCTAAAAAGGAAAAGTGTCACCATACTGCAATCTCATATACATATCATTGATGAAAGGAAAACTTCCAGCAATATACATCTAAAGACCCAAAACAAAGAAAGGAAGGAAGCCAAAGAAATAGAAAATAAAGGGACAACTTAGAGAATTACCGCAAAATAGGAAAGCATCAAGGAAATAAAAGCCCTAATCCAAAGCCAAACAGATACTTATGCCTGTGGTACAATAGGAGAAGACAAAGCTAAAGGGATCAGGAGATCGTAGCGTCTAGAACATTCTGCAATTGGACGAGTTCATGAAAGCATAGCTCTTACCCTCAGTCTTGGCTTTTTGTGGATCTATGAACCAGTCAAAATGGATTGGGCTCTTAGATTTCTTGTATTTAAAAAGTCACAAATACATACACATCCATAATGATAAACTGTGGACTTAGAAGTTACACGTTAATACTGGCAGTATTCAGTCACAAGAATGCATTTACTATATTTTACAGTTTTGGGTGTTGGAGTTTTTAGATTTACTCACCTTTCCAAATCTGAACCAAAGACAAGTTACCTTCAGGTTCTGAGGATATTTCCATGTCCCCAGAAGTCTTACAATCTAAGTTTGTAGCTGAGGCAGCAGAGGGTGAGAAGACTGCCCAAAGTCACCCAGAGCAGCAGCGGGATTTCAATCCTGGCTTCCTTGCAGCTCAGTACGGTAAAGTGTGCTGTGTTGGCACAGGCAATAGCACGTTGCTTGCACAGTTTTCTGTGCTAGTGTGGGTGCAGAAAATGGAAGCGATTTGACGTGAGCATATATCAATCGCAGGTACAGTCAAACCTCGGTTTTCATTTGCCCCGGTTTTCATACGCTTCGGTTTTCAACGTCTTTTCTGACTGAGATTTTGTCCCGGTTTTCATGCATTGCTTCGGTTTTCAACGTCTTTTGACTGAGATTTTGTCCCAGTAGCAGGGAAGAAAAGCTGTCAACGTAAGCAGGAGATGTTGCATGAATGTGGGAGGCAGTTCTTTCTCTTGCAGGGTACGTCTGAAGCTATATCATTAAGATTTTCTGCCATTCTGAAGCATTGAGCAGATAATGTAAAGGTATTTTAATGGACTGAATTCAATGTGATTCCGAAGAGAGCTGGGCACAGCAGCTTGTCAGGGGTGGCTAAGGCCAGATGTTAACATACTGTACTGTACAGTACTGTACTTAGCTTGCTTTCAGTGATGTTAAATGTTCATTTATCCATTTCATTAGTCATTTATATTTATTTCTCATTGTTTTCTGTATGTAAAAATATAGTTATTCTCTATAAAATGTATTTTTTGTGAATATTTTTGGGTGTCTGGAACGGATTAATTGGATTTACATTATTTCTTATGGGAAATATTGCTTCAGTTTTCATACGTTTCGGTTTTAGTCAGACTTTTTCGAACGGATTAATCATGAAAACCGAGGTTTGACTGTACTTGCATTAATGTCAGCGCACAGTACAGTACATTCAATGAAAGCAGCAAGATACAGAGAATTGGGCAGAAGGCTGAGCTCAATGCAAGGTCTGAGGAGATGTTAAGGATTAGCTCGTAGGTTGCCAGTAGAGCTGGGGAGGAATTCTATGCCCCTTTATTCAGTGTACAGCACCCACAACTTTTTTTCTGGCTTTATTGAAGGGAGGGGTGTGCTGAAACAAGGTTATACACATGTGCTGGAATGCTGTATCACACACAAACATCAATATTCTGCACAGAATCTCTGTGTAGAACGGATATTATTCTGGGCAGAACTTCTGCATATAATAATGTCGCTGGTATGTGCCACATAACATTCCAGCACGTATCACTGATTTTTTCTTTTGTGCACAAGTGTCATACCCTGGCTCACCTCCACAGTATGGCCACAGGATCCCTTTTCCAGTAGTCCATCCTCCGGTCTGATGCAGTTTCCCAGATCTCAAACTCCTCCTCAAAGAGAAGGTTCAGGGAGAGACACATACAAACATCAGTCAAACCTCAGCTGTGTTGGGACAATCAACAGTAAGCAACCCACCTCCGGCAGTCCTGATTCCTCGCAGGGCCCTGAAGTCAAAGTTCTATTTCTATCCCAGTTCCACAAATATAATTTACAGTTTTCCACCTGTCAATTGCTCAGTCAGTTTCTCCCTAGTCTGTTAGTAAATGATTTATTTTAAATGGTTCACCTTTAGGGCTCAATGTGTCGCTCTCCTGGTACCTCCCTCGTGGCTTTCTTCAGGCCCGAGGGCTTCCTGACTGGCCTCTGAGCCAGCACCATCACCACCCACTGTCACGTTAGGTTATTCCTCCTTATTTAAGTTCCAGTATCAAGTCACTACAATACTACAAAGTCCAGGGTAAAGGATTTTCTCAAAGCTTTTTTCCCTAAACCACTTTTCTCCACAACTCTTTCAGTCAACAATCTAATTTCTTTCAGAGTTTATGAAGTACTGATAGAGGTTTAACTTGTCCAGCAGCATTTAGGAAAGCTACGATTCTAGTAGCTCCTCACCAGGAAACTGAGCTCCTGTTCTAATCTGCTCCCAGGCTTTTATACCCTGTGTAGCTCCACCCCTTCGCCACACCCTCATTAGTTACCTGGGAGATTAACCCTTTCTTTTTCCCTAGGTCTGACAGTAGATAAAACCTGGCCTGGATTCTGGGACTGACTTGTCTTTTTGTCCTCCTTCCCTTTAAACCTTAGTGATGGGATATATATCATATCACAGCAAGATATACATGTTGCTAACGCAGATTCCTGTGTACATGTGCCTGGATTATTCTCTTTTAGCACGGACTGTTTGTGCACAGCTCATGTTTGTTTACAGCAGTGGTTCTCAACCCAGTCCTCTTGGACCCCCAGGTTTTCAGAATATCCACATTAAATATGCATGAGATAGGTCTGCATGCACTGCTTCCATTGTATGCAGATCTATCTCATGCATATTCATTGTGGATATCCTGAAAACCTGACTGGCCTGGGGGCCCTAGAGGACTGGGTTGAGAACCACTGGTTTATAGCATGGCTGAGCTGAATGTCTGCATTACACTTGCTGTGGGCAGCCCTGTACTAGAGCTTTAGCACTGAGATGTAGCCCAGGGATTTTGCATTGAGCCCATCGTTCTCAATCTGCTGCTCTCACTGTTAAATTACTCTTTCACCTTCTCTAGGTTTTGACAGTTTCAGTCCCAGTGAAAATATGAAACACTTTTGATCTGAATTAATGATTAGATTGTACATAAAATGCCTACTTTGAAATTAAAATTACTCAGGTCTACAAAAAGCTGCTCTGATCAAAATTAATTTTGATGGCTCCTAAGAGAAAAATGAAAAGTTGTTATTTTGACCCCATTAACTGTTTGAAACCTATCTGCCTTCTATTTCCTGTGAGCCTCGCTCTCATTATAAATTTTTGTTATTGATGGTGGTGTTTTTATAGCTTTCAAGGATGATATGCTAACCCCCAAAGTGTGGATTAAAGTATGTCATAAACTGGGTTATATTTTGTCCACTATGGGGGTCAATATCCCAACTGCAGTTGAAAGTGACCTTCAAAGGCGTAAAAGGTTAGTATAGTAACATAGTTAATGATGGCAGAAAGAGACCATTTTGAACCCAGGCACCAACAGGGCCAAAGCATCTGGGGATCTCTCCTGCTCCCCCTCACCACAGGGGAGGCCCTTTGTAAGAGCAGGGGGGGTGTAGCTGGGTGCAAGTGGGGGGGAGGGGGGGATTGCAGCAGGGAATTTTTTTCCCCATTGCCCTTTTAAGAGATAGAAAACTTGACTTGGAAGCCACTATCTGCGTTCTGGATTGCAGCAACACAAATCTGTGAGACCGAGATTGTAAAATCTCTGCTTTTGTTGGATATGTTGACAAATACCCATCTATTTGCTGGCATCCTGTGTGTTTTACAAAAAGGATCTCCGTTCACCAGACTGGTTTTAAAATACAGGGGGAAGTGAGCATGTCCCAATCAGGATGTCTCAATTCTGATCTCAAAAACCTCCCTAAAATGGTCCTTTACATGCTTGATTCCATCCCTTCCTAATGAGAAGAGCTGGCAGGTAACTATTTGCAGCTATATACAAATCCGCAGTGATGTAAGAGCGTTTTTGGACAAAAGGCTGCTTCTCTTAGATTGGGAGATTTGATCTGGCTAAACATCAGAAATAACACTGTTAATGACGTTACTTTAATTGCTTTTATGTTCCACCAACTTAATAGCTGTAAATCTCCATGGTGCCAATATGCTAAAAAATTTGTGCATAAATTTCAGCCTAATCATTAATCATTAGGTTTATTTTTGAAGCAGTAAACGCTTGGTGTGCGTAATGCACTGAGTACTATAAAATGCAAGCCACAAGCAGCACATCACGTAAGCGTCACTTAAATCAACCCAGGGCTGGTTGAAGGACTGGAGGCACTCTAGGCAGGCCCTCCATCCTGATGCCTCCTGGGCCCCCTCCCCCCATCGCCCCCATTGCCATTGCTGCCCCCTTTCCCTGGGACTACAGCAGCAGCAATGGACCCCAAACTGCAATGCAGTTTCTTTTACTTTGTATCGCCTGCTTCTTCCCCCCCCCCCCTGGAGCTGGTAAGTACTGCTGCTAAAGACTCTGGGAAGGGGCAGCAGCGCTGACAATGGGCACCTGCGGAGGTCCGGCCCTCTCGGCAGCCACCTAGTTTCCCTGATGGTAGCGCCAGCCCTGAATCAACCATCTTCATACCCAATGAACCAAAACAATGTCCCACATTCTGATCCTTGGATGCCAAGTTCCTAGGTCAGAAATAGAGAAACATACAATAGCAGTCGATGACAGATGAAGTGTTTTTAAAATATTGACCCCATGGTATTTAATATTTAAAAATTCAAAAAGACAGATGTAAACGATTGACAAATTTTTTTAAAAAAGATGGCGACTGGAAATTGTCGAAATAAAGACGTTATATAGCTAAAAAAGGTAAATAAGTCAACTATTTAAGCTTTTAGAAACATAGAAACATAGAAATACGATGACAGAAAAAGACCACATGGCCTATCTAGTCTGTCCTTCCATATCAACAACTACAACAGTCCCCTTTTTACCTTTAGAGATCCTCTATGTTTGTCCCATGCTTTTTTGAATTCAGTTACTGTCCTCATCTCTACCACCTCCACTGGGAGACTATTCCACGGATCCACTACTCTTTCCGTAAAGAAATATTTCCGCATATCATTCCTGAATCTCCCTTCACCCTCATCCCATGTCCCCTCGTAGCAGAACTTGCTTTCAATTGAAAGAGGCTCTCCCCCTGAACATTTATGCCACGGAGGTATTTAAACATCTCAATCATATCACCTCTATCCCGCCTTTCCTCTAAGGTGTACATAGTAAGATCCTTCAGTCTGTCCTCATATGCTTTATAATGAAGACCACTAATCATTTTAGTAGCCACCCTCTGCACTGACTCCATCCTGTTCACATCCTTTTGAAGGTGCAGTCTCCAGAATTGCACACTATACTCCAAATGAGGTCGCACCAAAGACTTATACAGAGGCATTATCACCTCCTTTTTTCTGCTAGCCATTCCTCTCCGTATGCACCCAAGCATCCTTCTAGCTTTTGCCGTCGCCTTTTCTACCTGTTTTGCTACTTTAAGATCATCAGACACAACCACGCCTAGGTCCTGCTCTTCTTTAGTGGACAAAAGTACTTCACCCCCTATACTATATTGCTCCCTTGGATTGCTGCAGCCCAAATGCATGATCTTACATTTTTTAACATTAAATCCCAGCTGCCAAATTCTAGACCATTCTTCAAGCTTAGCTAAATCCCTCCTCATGTTATCTACACCTTCCTGGGTGTCTACTCTATTGCAGATTTTGATATCATCCGCAAAGAGGCAAACCTTACCCGACAGCCCTTCCGCTATATCACTAACAAAGATGTTAAAAAGAATTGGACCAAGGACAGACCACTGGTAACATCCTTCTCCTCAGAGTGAGCTCCATTTACTTGTACTCTTTGTCGCCTCCCACCCAACCAATTTCTAACCCAAGCAGTAACTTTAGGGTCCATCCCTAGGGTGCTCAGTTTGTTTATAGGTCTCCTGTGAGGAACAGTGTCAAAGGCTTTACTGAAATCTCCCAGTTTACGAGATGTTCTCACTTTTTTTGGGCCACCCTGTATATGTTTGTTTACTTGAACATTCAGCGGCACTAGCTATACGTATAGTGCTAGTGAATATAGGAATAATTAGAAATGTCTAGATTAGACATTTCAATTTAATCTCCAGACATTTTAATGAAAATTGACCTCCATATATCCAGTCTACTTTCTCTCCTATGACACCTTTGAGTGCGTCCTAAGGGGGGGGGGGCCGAGGAAGAAAGCACAGGAAGTAGGAAATCTTTTGGTTTACTAAGTCAGTGGAATAGGTGAGGGAGGGACATTTTTAATTTCGCTGAGGATACTGTCAAGGACTTGATCTCCCTCTGTCGTAAACTGCTGGTATGCCTCCCAGATTGGTGCATTAGTGGTTTACTATAGTTCCCTGATGGAAGTTGAATTCAAAGCTTTACATTCAGTTCTGCTTAGATGCTCTCTGTATGTAGCACATTAATGACTACAGAGATTTTTAGCATGCTATAAACATATTTAACATGCGTCAGTGTATTAACATTTAATGTGTGGTCATATAAACTGAAAAGTACATTTGTATTTGTTCAGGGCCTTTATAGTTTATTAATGCATGCATTAATGGGGGCTAGTGGACCAGCTAATTGTAGTGCTTTCTTAGTACATTGAGCCCATTAGCTGGAGTGAAGCCAGGGCCAGCGCTATGACTGAGTAAACTAGGCAGTTGCCTAGAGCATGGCCCTCCAGGAGTATCCATTGCTACTGCTGCCACGCCTCACCAGGACCTACATTGGCGGTGACAATGGTCTGAAACAGCCCCACGGTGCTTAACCTAAACTTTCGACACCACAGACCTGTTGGCTTCTGCCCTCACCAATGCCTGATGCAGACTTCCTGTTTGCATGGTGGTGGAAGCGGTTTCTGCCCCATACAAAAGGAAGTTGGCATCAGTGAGGGCAGAAGCAGACAACTTCATGACACCAGAGATTTAAGGTAAGCACGGCGGGGCTGTTTCAGGTCATTACCATTACTGTAGGTCTCAATAGTGGCCAGCCGGGAGGAGGCAAAGAGATGAGCTCCACCTAGGGCACTTCATCTCCTTGCGTTGGCCCTGAGTGGGGCTATGAATATATTTTCTAGACCTTTTCCCCTTGTTGCTAACCATCAGCTTTTCTAGTATTGCATATATTTCTTTTCTAACACCACAGCTGACAGTTTTTAAAAGGAGGCTGTGGCATTTAAATTCTCTGTGTATATTAGGTGCAGGACCGTACCGAGCTAGAATTGCACCCTGTGCGACTTGCACATTGGGCGTGCACCCCCCCCTCCTCCCCATACCTTTGTCCAGTTGAGGTCTGCTCTTGCCCTGCTGCTGCCACCCTCTGTTTTCTCCACAGTGGCACCGGCAGCAGGTAAAGAGAAGAAAGCGGCTGGATGGAGGTGGAGGAGAGGGCACGCGACTGATCTGCGAGTCGCCGGCATTATAAGCAGATCTGTCCCTCCATGCTCTGACGTCGCATCTGAAGAGGGAGGGACCAATCTGCCTAAAGTGCTGCAAAAAGGGCTTAGGGGTGCATTTTGGTTGTCTGCTGTTTATTTATTTATTTACATTCTCTTATATACTGTGCTATTCTGCATCAGTGCAGTTTGCATTGAACAAACTGAAATTACATTGAACAGGGCATTATAACTTGGAGATAACTATTTTACAGGGAACATGGGCTATGGAGGGTTAAGTGGCTTGCCCAAGGCCACAAGGAGCACCTGTGGGACTAGAAACCCCAGTCCTTCCGGCCCAAGGTTGCTGTCCTCTAGTGGGATTTGAACCCCTGACCTTCAGGCCTGAAGTACCTTGCCCCAACCACTAGGCCACTCCTCCACTCTTGCCTTGCTGCTGCTGAGAGAAGAAAAAGTGGCAGTGGCAGGGCAACAGCAGGCAGCCGAAATATGCCCCCCAAGCCTTTGTGCCCTGTGCGGCTGCACCGCTTGCACAGGGCTAGGTATGGCCCTGATTAGGTACCACTATCCAGATGGTGAGTGATGCTCAGTATACCTGGAGAACAGTAGCAGTGATATTCAGTGGCTAACCATTTTAGTTGAGAAGTTTAATGTAGGACAGATTCTTTTGCTTCCTAAATTAAACCACATAGCTATACAGATAATGGCTGAATATTGCCAACTATCCATAGAGTTAGACAGAATGCCCACACTCTGCTCTCGTTCCATTATCCAGTATATGTGCTGGGGTGGTTTGTAGCAATTATCAGCAGTATTATCTGTGTAGTACCACTGGAAATTCACAAATAGGGGTGTATGCCTTTTGAATATTGACCTCTATGTGTTCAGTGGAAATAATTGCTAACTTTAGGTTAGAAAATGGAGTCTGATGACAAAAATCATAAATAAAGCTGAAACCTTCCTATTTTTCTGGTCTTTGCATGAATTAGAACTGTCTTTTTCCAACTTTGTTTTTAATTTCAGCTGATCCAGGAATTTGCCTAACATGTCTTGCTGGGTATTACATGTAAGTTCTTATTTTCTGCCTTAACTATATATGTGAATTTTGTGCAACATGAGTGTTCAAACACGTTCTCCCGCAGAGGCCGAAACCCACACAGTCTTAGCAGATAGATGGGGTTTTCAAATGCAATAGGCAATTTCTTGTTTGTAGCCACACGATGCCTGTCTTCATGAAAAGCTGTAGAACTGAATCTGAAAGCGGATGTAGCAGGCATCTTGCTCTTCTAACCCTTTATTGATGGAATGCTGACGTTATTGGAACAAAGCCCACTGAGAACAGAAGGACAGTACAATGGTCTCTAAGGAATGAATAAGCATCAAGGTCAGGACAGTGACTAGTCCTTGTTTTCAGAGTAACCATTATAAGGCTCTTTTGCCTTAACTTACTTAAATCCATTGCCTTAACTCAGGGAAATGGTATGATCTGATTTAACTCTGCTTGAAAGTTCCAAGAGTTTCATTCAAGCATGAAGGTTATCTAGGCTCCTGGAAAACGTCCAGAGATGGCTTCTGGAGAAATGAGGGAGCCATCACAATTAATGATGCTTGAACTGGAGTATTCAAGGGCCTTTCAGTCCCCACCACCGTATCTTTCCATCAGGATCCCTAGATGAGCATAAGCGTATGGGCTTTGGGAGACAACAGAAATAGCCCCACATGTTTGGTATCATGGTCAGATAATAACATACTTTCAGACCTAGCCCTGTGGAATGGGTATAGGGTCTTTTCTGGCCTGAGCAAAAGGTTTTCCTCTGTGATCCCAAAGGTTCAATTTGGAACTCTCAGTAAGAAGCCAGCACTGCAGGTCTGAGGAGTTGGCAGCCACTCTGTGGCTCAGTGTCTTCCGCTGCCCCATTTGCCTGGGGCTGGGGTGGGGATGCTGTAAAAGGGAGTAGAGATTTTTAAGGGTATCACCTAAAGGCTGGATTCAGGATCCATGGTTGCAGACCCTTGAAGACTCTAAATTAGAGTAAATACCTATTCCAGGTTGTAAGGAACAGATGAGTCAATTCTGTTTCAAACATACTTGTGCTGAGAAACTTCTAGAAAGTGTTAAAGGGGACGCTGACACACAAAGCAAGCACTGCTCAGTAGTTATTTATCATATGGAATCAACTAATGAAACTGAACTTAGCATTCAAATGCTTTGCTTTCATGCAAGACATAAAGAACATATAGTTTGCTTTTATGAGTTATCACATTATACAGGATTAATGTCTCTGAAACAGTAGCTTTCCCATTCAAACAAAGGAAGAAGCATCTCCATTAGCAGATACAGGCACATGACAGAGATATTTTTAGCCACTAGAGGGAGCTCAGCACACATTGCATGCAACTGTGAATAGCCTGTTCATGGGATTAGTTTTTACTTGTTTTGATGAGACCTCCTGATGACACTTAGAAGTTGTGCTGTATTATTACATGCCATCTATAATATGAAGGTGACAAACTATAGTGTGCCACTTCACTCCATGCTCAGCTTTATTCTTTGCATTGCCCTTTTTAAAATGTCGGCCGTATTGTGATACAATCACCCCCAACTGTGTTCTGCTTTCTTCTGTTTTTCTTTCTCCTCTGTTTTGTCCTCCAATAATAAATGAATTATTCCCAGGAAACCATAGGGGGGAGAAAAAGAAAGTAAAGTCCCTGAAATATTCTGCTTTTAGGTTTAACAAGCAGTGTTATGCTTCCTGTCCTGAGAAGACCTACGGGAGCGATGCTGAAATGCTGTGTATCCAATGCAGCGAAGAGTGCCTCAGCTGTTCCAGCAGGGCGTGTCAGTGGTGTGAGGATGGTTTCTATCTCTTGGGTAAGCCAAGGAACGCCTCCGAGGCACCATTCTCGAGAAGCTGCATGGGAGTCCTCTGTTCACGCTACAGCGGGGGAGGGGGGGAGATGCTGCAAGGAGGAGGCAGATGATATCACAGCATCTCTCCCCCCTCCCCCCACTGGCGGCAACATCCTCAGGAATGTTGCAGTATTTCAGATCATGAGAGGTATTTTCTAGAGCAACTTTAGCCTTTTTTCTTTTTCCTGGGGGACATCAGTGTGCAGGTGGAACTATTTTTGTAAGGGACAGACTCTGGTAGGTTATCAAACCTTATTCAACATTTAGTCCTGGATTTCTGCTGCTCATCCATTGTCTTAAAGTGTTTTTATCCATGATTCAATTGAACGATTTATATAGAAAGGTGGCACTCATAGCCCCAGTGTCACAGAACTACCAAGCTACTCAATTCCAAGAGGGAGATTTTATGCCAATCCTGGCTTTCTGACAACCTTATCATGATGCATTAGTGGATCTGCAGCACAGATTTCAATGGGTAGCATCAAGAACTATAAATCCCACACTGCCTTTGGGATGTAAGATTAAAACCAGGATTGGCCAAAAGGTCTTCCTCCTAGTATTGGATCACTTGGCATTTCTGGTGTCATGAAGGTGTGATGTGAATGAGGAGTAAACACTAGGACCAGCTCACAATCTTTGACTTATGGAACATGAGGAAGTTATTTCGTGTTTGTCCGTCTCTGTACTCCAGATTTCTTACTGCCCTCAGAAAGTAGATATAAACAATCAATCTGACCAAAAGCGCTATCACATATGCTTATGCATCATGGTAGCCTACAGACATTGTCTGCATATGCACTGACTGTTTCTCTTATGTCCTCATTGCAAAGAGGGACTTTGCTGAAAGATGTAGGGTTACTCCTTAGCAGTGAGAGACGATAAAATTCTAGGCCATTGGAGTTAGGCAACTGGGCTTAATACTGAATTTCTTCAGCAATGACAATCTGACACAAAGTGCAATTACATGGTGATGAATCTGTCTCCTCCATTCACAAGCCACACTCTCAGGATCCCCTTCTTCTTGCTTGTAGGGTCTCCTAATGGGCGGGCTCCAAGGATTCATTTACCTTCTAGAATACTCCTGGGTACCTGAATTCCAATGGCTCTGCTCTGCTGCATTGCAGAAAGGTCTTCTCTCCTGGCTTCTCCTTAGATTTGAGTGGGGGAAAGAAGTAGTCAGCACCGATAGCACAATCAACGTCAGCAGATAGAGGGAAGCAGCAGTAGGAGCTGAAGAAAGATGGTGGTAATAGGTGATTTCTGCAGATTCATATGAAACTGTGGACCCTGAGTGTAGATAACTTGTATCATTGCTTCAGTAATGAGCCTCCTACAGTAAAAGTGAATCTCTGGCCCACTTATTGCCATAGTCCACCACTTTATACAGTATAGTGATGAGAAGTCCCTTTTTAGTGTGTTTCAACAAGGTGGAATAGTGTTGATTTACTGGTTAAATCAGGGCTTCCAAACCTGTCCTGAGGATCCCACATTCAGTTGGATTTTTAATGTATCTACAATGAATATGCATGAAATGTATTTGCATATATTGTAGTCTGATCTGGTGGCATGATAACCTTGCCTTCTGGGAATTAATCAGAATGACATTTGGTAGACTATGACCTGGGTTCTACGTTAATGAAAGTGGTGTTGATCAAATAAGGGTGAGGTTATTTTCAATAAAGCCAACACTGAAGATCAATCCAAATCCATGCAGATCATGCATGGCTCATTCTCAGTTGTTTGATTTGATATTGCATCTTGACCAAGCCGTACTTCCATTTAGGCAGACTTAAGAGCACTACAATGAAAGGGATTTTGCCTCCTCAAGCATCTCTCAGCCTGAGTAATAATGTCTGATTAGATCCGTCCTTTAAAGATACAGAGGCATGTGGGTTGATAGAACTGCTGCTTGTTGCCTCATCCATTTAAGGGGTGGGTACAACCACCTGCTGCCACTCAGGCTGAGCAGTGCTTGGGAGAGAGGGCTACAGACACAAAACCCCTTCCCTTCCCATCCTGAGGAGGTAACTACAGACCTTCCTATGACTTACAAGCTTTCTTTGCATCCATTCTTACATCCACAGATGGGGAATGTGTTACTAACTGCGGTTCTGGTTATTACAAAGACGAAGATGATGGAGAATGTGGCTCATG
The DNA here is from genome assembly GCA_033557465.1 of Ichthyophis bannanicus. NCBI lineage: Eukaryota > Metazoa > Chordata > Amphibia > Gymnophiona > Ichthyophiidae > Ichthyophis > Ichthyophis bannanicus. The sequence goes on from CM066032.1 coordinate 651,787,250, forward strand.
CCATGGAACTTGTAAGATGTGCAGTGGGCCTTACTATGACGAATGCACTGTCTGCAATGGACTTTTACAGCTCAGAGATGGCAAGTGTGAGAATCCTTCCAAGGTGACGATTGAGGGACTGTTCTGGAATGGTATGTTGATTGGGTTTTCTTTTTCCATGCCGAGGCTTATGGTTCCTGAATCATATGAGCAATACATATAAGCGAGGAAGGCAGCCTTTTGATTTCTAAAGGTCGCTTTGCATAAGAGCGTATCAGTGCTATAAGTAAATTCAACCAGAGTTGTTGCAGCAGGTAGACTTAAAGGAAGTAATTTTATGAAGTATGTGTGTTGGTATTACGATGCGTAAGTTGCTGGTAGGCATAGCCACAGGACCAGTGCTACCATTAGGCAAAGCAGGCAGTTGCCTAGAGCACCAGTGGTGCGAGGGTGGCCCATTGCTCTCTCTGGGACCAGCAGAAGGGGCAATGGTTTTAAACAGCAGCATAGTGCTTACCTAAACCTTTGGCACTGTGGTGCTCTTCCTGATTCTGCCCACATGCAGACAGGAAGTCTGCATCAGAGGGATATTGAGCCGACCCTGGACCACTACCACTAGCTTAACAACTAGGCAAACTAGGTAGTCGAGTAGGGCAGCAACTTCCAGAGGGCAGCAAAAGCAGGGCATTCAAAGCTAAATAGAGGTGTAGAGGTTCGCCTAGGACACCAACACTTTGAACCAACTCTAGGGCTGACCCTGTAGTGCTTAATAGAGGATCCGTATCCAGTCTTCTGCTGTGCAGGCTGTGCCCAAACTAGATGTTCAAATCCATGAAAGACTAAACTCCAGAATGAGATCAATAGTCAGTAAAATACCATAAGGAAACTTGAAATAAAAACTTTAAATAAGAGATGAAAAGGTCATGAAACCATACCATTAGAGGTAAATGAGTGAGATCCATGCAGTATTCCTGGAAAATTCATGAGCATATTTAATCCTCTGGCTATCCCTAGTCATTGCTGACTCTCCCTTTTGTGAAAACGGCTTCTATGAAGGATTCAATGCGGAGGTATGGTTGGTGATATTGGGATAGCATATCCATTGCTTGCTCCTGTCCAGGTCCCACAGTAGGGGAATAGGAGAAGTAGAAGGCAACAAGGGGAGAAATCCACCTAACACAAGGACAAGCAGGAGGTTAAGTCCTCATCCAACAGAGCCTACTTTAAAAAAAAGGTCTCTCAAGCTAGAAAAGTTCTGGAAGGTTTTGAGACAACAACTGCACATGTGTGCCATTTCCTGACCTACGTCATTATGCAGGACCTCCTCACTCTTCATTTATTCACTGAGCTAGTACAATATGCTATTGCGTTCTCCCTGTAGCCTTTTCTATAAGTTCAAGTTCTCTTTTAGTTGGTGTTTTCTCATGTGTGGATGCTCCTTGCCCCGTTAGTATCCCAAGTTAGGTTTTCCAGGTTTTCATTTTTTGCCCAATTGCCATCTGTCTCCCTGTTCTGGGATACAAAACTTTATGCGGTCCTCTCAGAGCTGGATAACAACTGACATCAAACGAAAATGGAAGTTCATCTCTATATCAACATATATACAACGTGATCAATACTCCTTCTGTGGACAAATGTAGTAATATCAATCGTTTTTTTCTTCCTTATTATGCACAGAATGTCTCAGACCAAATAGCGCTCAATCCACAATCAACTTATAGCACTTAAATAGCATCAATGACATGTATTGAACCTGGAGGTATTCCAAAAAATGCCTAAGTCATGGAAAGTAACGTAGGCAGCATCCTTGTAGCAGTTTTTACTTATCCCCCTGAAGAAACTCAGGTTTGAGTGAAACGCACAGATTGGCGCCTGAAAGTGGCGTTAGGGAACGTCTAAAAGCTAAGCATTAGTTTATTCATCTAAATAACGTTTATAAACCCTTAGTGTGGACAATTTTGTATGAAAGCATTTTTGCGAAATACTGTTGCCAGAATTGTCATTGATGTTATTTAAACGCTATAAGTTGATTGTGGATTGAGCGCTATTTGGTCTGAGACATTCTGTGCATAATAAGGAAGAAAAAAATGATTGATATTACTACATTTGTCCACAGAAGGAGTAGAGCTGAACTTCCATTTTCGTTTGATGTCCCTGTTCTGGGAGCCAGTTCACCTGGCTAGGGCCTTTTTTCACAGTTTGGTCTAGCCACAATTCACTATGGCTAGACTTTTCAGCAATATGTCCCAAAAGAAAACATCCAGTGGTTTTAAGAAATGTGGACAGTTTTGTAAGACCTTATAAACAACAACATTTGGGGGGATGTTTACTAAAGTGCGTTAAACGACGTTAACGACCGTAAGTGCCATATAACGCGCGTACTGACGCGCTAACGACCGTTAACATCATACTACGCGCGTTAACCGTAGTTAACGATCGTAAACCTCCGCGGCGCGTTAAAACAGCGCAGAAGGTGGAGAGTGGGCGGAGAGAAGGGGTCAATGGGCGGAGAGTGGGCGGGGAGAGGCTCCCCTCATACTAACGCGCTGTATTTCAGAGCTCAATTCCAACGCGAATGAAAACCTGTCGTTAAAGGCATTTAAAGGGAAGAGAAACCATTTCCGTCAGCAATGTACAGAAAAACCGGGGAAACCCACAAAACGTGAGCAGTGTGATACATGTGCACAGAACAAAATTACACATAAAACGTTAAAAATGACCACAAGAAACATTTTAAAAAGCAGAATTCAGCTGGGCAACAGTGATAGCAATGGGCAACAAGGAACAACACTCCCTGGAAAGCACCAAAATAAAAGGAAATGATGTGTGGAAGGGTCTACGCTCCGCAGACCCTTTCAAAGAGCATTACATTGTAATGGAGCTGTCCTGGGCGTGTGGTGTAATGTTTCCCAATGATATCATTGTTGCCCAGCTTGGTTATGGGTGTGTGCCCCTTTTGTGAGGTCTTTTCTGAGGTTTATGTGCACCTTTGTCTGCATACAAGGTAAATGAGGCCACAGTAAACCTGTTGCAGAGCAGGGTTTCTGACTCGTCAGGCCGCTTTAACTAACTCCAGGGACTGCATTGTCTCTGTGGCCACAGTGTGGTGCAACAGACACAGCCAGTGCCTTTAAGACCAGAGGGTCACAGGTTCAAATCCCAGCTGGGGCTCCTGCCAACCCAGTCCCCATAGTTTTACCCACCACTAAACAGTGATAGTAAAGACACTCCTTTATTGCAGAGAACATACGCATGGCCTATATTTTACCACACCAAACACAGACACCAGAAACAGGCACATTACCTAAAGCAGAGTCCCGCAAATGCAGTCCTGGAGGGCCCCACACCATTCCGGTGTCATGCTGCCTCTAATAAAGATGCCTGTGCTGCATAGCTATGCACCACCCCCATGGTATGCTGATATAGCTCATGCATATTTATGAGGGACAGCATGAAAACCCGAACAGTGTTTGGAACACCAGGACTGGAGTTGGGGAACTCTGCCGTAAAGCAGCAGCCAACAGGGCCACACACACCCCCACAGGCCCCATTGGCCAATGCCAGCTGGAGAGGCAAGACATTGGGCCCTGCCTGTATCTGCCAATACTAGCAGTTGCATACCTTAGCAATGCCACCCTACACCTGGGTATATGGTACACAGCTATCAAACGTTTCCTCTGATAACTGGCAGATATCAATTCCTACGTTAAGCACATTTTGCTCATTGAGCTCCACCATAACAAGCATTCTGATGTCTGCGGTGTGTGCTGCAGGTCTGGTCGCTGACAGTGTTCACCACCCTGGGGAGTGACCCCCCAACAGTCTTGTGTACCATATCCATGCCTGTACTATGCCCAGGACTGGTGTGGTGGGTATGGCTGCTGACCACCTCTATAGTAGCACAATGCTGGCATAGGTGTGGGGGTGGCTGTCTGTCTATCCAGTGTGTGGTGGCTGCAAACACCTTCAACAGCCCACACTGCCAGCACTGTTGCCAGTATTGGGCTGCCAATGTGCATAATGAGGAGCAAGGTACCATGGGTATAGGCCGGACAGGGTGGCCTGGCCAGGGTGCATCTGCACAGGGCATAGGGCAGTGACAGGCACATTGTAGTGCCCGGCCACCACCTACACAGACAGGGTGACCTCAGTATATCCTGCTGAGAGATCACTCTCACCCTGACTGTGCAGTGACCACAGCATGGCTAGGCACTCCCATAGTGCTATTGAGTATTTCTCTCATGTGATAAATATGGGTTTCCTTTTGGGGCCCAGTCACTGATGTATCTGCTTGCTGTGTATGCTGACATCCCAGTTCTGGGTGCAGGCATCTCCACTGGGCACTAGCAGACTGTTTGCAGCTGGTAGGTGTTGTGATGGAGTGGCTTGCAGGGTGCAGTGGCTGATGGCTTGCACCAGGGGAATATCAGATAGTGGTGGGGTGCAGTATACCATATCCAGGCCTAATGTCTGTCTGCTATTGTGTTATGGCTGTGTACAGAGCTGCATTGACTGCCCTGTGGGGTGTCTGTTCCCCAGCAGGACTAGGGTTCATGTTCCCCTCTGCTGCCACTGTTGCAGGGAGGTAGACTGTGGATCTTTTGATGGGAGACCCTGTTTGCCACCCTCAGCCCTGGGGGAGGGGTGTGGTGGTGCATGTGGGCTACACCTGACTGAAACAGACAGAGGTGTTCCTGCAGAAACTACCTATCTCACACAGTAACACTGCTTTGGATCTGCACCATGGTCTCTTTCAGCCATGCACGGTGCTGTGGACCTAGTGCTGGGCGCCTCACTACACCCTCAGGGTGAGCACAGTACCCGCACAATGTGACGGTGTGTAGCTACTCTGTGCCAGTACAACACACGGTCGGTACCCCCTACCAGGCCGAGGTGCTGTGGGGGTGCATTCCCCATGGTGTGTATCTGTGGACAGCTGATTTGCATGTGCAGTACATCATGGGTGTGACTGGCCCAATCCAACCCTGTGAAACACCAGCACCTGCTCACAGGCTCTGCTAAACCATAGGCCATCACATGTACATCTGTTAGCATAATGCATAGGTGCAGGACACCCTACAAAGTCTGTAATATAAGATGCCCACACTGGTAAAAACACACGTACCCACGCACGTAAACAAACACGTACCCATGCACGTAGAAACACATGTACCCACGCACGAATGTACGCGCGCAGCTACGCACGTGGCTACGCACGTACCAACGTACGTGGCTAGGCACACTCCGAGGGTGTTTTTCTGACACCAATACTCAGCGTAACGAAAAACATGCCTCCTCTTTCCTTCTGTAATGTACAGGATGATGCCTGAGACAGCCTTTTGCGTTAGGCACACTGGGGGCTCGAACCCATGCTGCCTGTAACAGCGGTCAGTACCGTAACCATTGTGCTACAGCTCTGTTTCAGTGCTTTGTGTCTGTACGTCTTCTTACGATTAACGCGCAGTAATGCGGCACGGCGCCCGGTAACGCTCGTTAATTTTTCTAACGCGCGGTAGTGGTAGCGATGTACCGCCCATGTCCTTATTTGGGGTTTCTTTCACTACCGCGGCTCCTAACGCAAATTGCACTAACGCAGTTTAGTAAACATACCCCTTGGTGTGGAGACTCACAACAGGGTGCTTGCATTGCCTAGGCTCAACCGTGAACCCACTCAATGCCACCTCTGTCTGCCGATGACAAAGAAAGAGATTCACGGCTGTGAATTTAGGGACCACTCTTGTGGTTGAATTATTTGGCTCTATGTGCCACAAATGTATGCCTCCTGTTAGAAGAGGAGGGTCGGAAGTGGACTTGGAAAATAATCTAATCATGTTTCAGTGCTATTATTAAGAAGCTGCCTCCTTGGTCTTAGCTCCAAAGAGATTCTCTGCATGGGAAAGCACACCAGCAAGCCTTTCCTGTACATCTGTGATGGTGTGTATAAGAAACTCCCCAGCCAAGCTTAGCACAAGGGAGGTATTGCTCTGATAAGAACTTAAACCCTTGTCCCCTTAAGGGGAAAAGCTGGAGAATGCCTAGGAAGTAAGGGACCTGGAGAGGCAGAGAGAGGAGCCCAGGGGTTTCTGGAATATGCAGTGACCTTTGAAGGTGAATTACTGCTGACAAGGAGCTGTGTTTTATAGTGGCTGCTATGCCTCAAGTTTTGATGTTAGAGTTCTATCCAGCTGGAGGACTCTTGTGCTATAGAGAACTGCTGTTTTTCTTTATTTGTGGACATGCTATCCTGCTGCTGCCAACTGAATTCAGAAGTGGTAAAAATTATCTTTTACATATGAGGATCACCTAAGGTGGATCTCTTTGCATCTCCCCTGAATAACAAGGTTCCTTGTTCCTCCTGAATTGGGGAATGGGTTTTCTGTTTGCATTTCCTCCCAGACCAGGAGTCTTCAGGATCAGTATACCACGATACTAATCCTCTCTTGGTGAAGACAGGTCTGCTCCTTCTCCTTCAGAACATACCCATTGGGGACCAATCAGACCAGGGGATTCCCCATGTTGATCATTCAAGGTTGTGGAATGATGCTGAATCTCAATGTCAGGTCCCTCGCCCCTCACAACCTGGATGTTGAGAGGGTAACCTTGATTACCATGAACCTGCCTATCAATATATCATAGGTCCTCCTTGTTTCTAGGAGATAATCTACTGGATGGTCTTGTTTTTAAATATAGAAAGTTTGATGTGATGGAAAGTCCCTAGACCCTTTTTCCTATCCTACACAAAAAACTGCTAAAATATATTCAAATATATTTTCAAAATCTTTTCTTTTTTTATTATTAAAGATTTAAAAAATTCACTATTTCCAATTGAACCAAGGAAAAATAAATGGCCTTCCAATATTATAATAATAAATCATAAACTGGATGTCTAAACATTTATCTCACATCAACCGGGAGAGGAAGCATTAAAAATAAGGCAAATAGCAAAGGGAAGAAAAGAGGATACAAATTCCTCAAAATAACACTTGGTATATTAACAACTGACTCCATCCCAATACACCCTATTGTAAAGCCTTCATAGCGGATTGGTCTAGCTAATCCAATGGAGATGTATCAACAAAAATGTAAGCTGAAGCTTGGTATTTAATTAAACATTTACAGGAATATCTCAATAAAAAGTAGCAACTAGAGCCAAAACCTCTGGAATATATTCTACATCTTGACAAGGACTTCTTAAAGATTGTAATCCACTCGAAGTAGAAGGCTAAGGTTTATTTTACAAAACAAAAGGCATACAGCACCTTCACCATTGTGGGTATGTGGCTGAGAGAAAAATGCAGGACAATTGACTAGTTAATGTGGAATTCCAACACCACTTTAGGAATGAACTTTGGATGAGTGTACTGAACCATTCATTACAAAAGGTTGACAATGGCCATCATAGATTAAGAGTGAGCTGGAAAAGGCAATCAAAGCCGAAAAGGCATTTTTCAAAAAATAGAAAGCAGTAACTATTGAGAAAACTAGGGAAAAACACAAGTACTGGCAGGTTATATGAAAGAGTAATAAAGCAGGCAGGCCAAGAAAGACTTTGAAAAGAAGCTTGTTGTAGAGGCAAAAACTGCTAAAAATGTTTCAAGCACGTTTGAAACAAAAAGTCCATGAAGGAGTCAGTTGGAGTGGTAAAAAGCCAAGGGGTAAAAGGAGTGCTCAGTGAGGGTAAGATAATAATAGAACAAACAATTGAATTCTTTGTCCTGTCTTTATTGAGGAAGATGTTGGGGTCATGCCCACACTGTAAAGCTTCTATAGCGTTGATAATTTGGAGCAATGAAAGCAAATTACTAAGTCTAAAAGATATAATAAATCCAATTGACAAACTAAAGAGTAACAAATCACAAAGACCAGATGGTATACAGCCCAGAGTTCTGAAAGAGTTCAAATATGAAATTGCTAACCTGTTGCTAAAAAAGAGAGAAAAAAAAGGAAAATAAGGTGACACCTTTTTAGTGGATTAACTTAATATTTTTTTGGATTAGCTTTCAATGGTTAAAACCTTCAGATCAGGCAATATGAGCAATAGATGGCATGGTATTGTCATCCATAAAACAGCAGAGAATGGTGAGGATTTGTAGAAGGATCCAACTTTTTCTGTTGTTTAACATGTGGCAGTCAGCAGTTCATATGCTTGAAAAGATCCCCCTCTAGTGGACATATTGACACATTGTGATAGATTTGCGTTATATTTTTGGTTGTACCATGCTCTGAATACTCAATGAATAAAATAAATAATAATTATTGTAGACATTTAAATTTTAATACTTTGGATACTTCTCCCACTTCTGGTATAGTAGATAGGACCTCAGGAATTATTTGTAAAACGTTCAGTGCTTAAGTTGGTTATTTTACCAGGCCTGGAGTTTCTGTGAAACTGGGACATCCATCCCCACTATTTGTGTGACAGAATAACCCCCTTAGTGTCTAAGTGCTATCCCAAGTAGTCTAACATATGTGTAGAAACAAAAGAGGGAAAGTAATTGATTGCTGAAAACAAGTTTATTTCCCTAAGAACTGGATTTTGGTGGTGTTTTGTTTTTTACATGGGATGTTAACTGGACCTTAGTTAATCCATGAACATTATTCAGGTCAGTAATTTGGAAGGATGGCATCTGGTTAAAGTTAACCATATAAGTAATCCCATTTACTTTAATTGGATTTTCAGTCAATTTATTAAGTTGGGCTATTGAATATTCTCTCTTAAAACTGACTAGATAAATCTATCCAGTTAACTTTAGGAGCCTGTGCCCATGAAGTTCTTCTTTGTTTGGTGTGTGACATATGGTGCAGGTTGGTAGCACCACTCCAAATTGCTCCAGGTCAGCCCTAAGTTCTTTGGAAGTTGTACGTGGTGTTTTTCCAACAGTTTGCACTAACCTTCGAAGACTTCTTGGGTTAATTTTCCTCTTCCAACCACGCCTGGGAGGTTCTTGACAGTTCGATGAGCAGAGAGCTTCTTAATAAAATTGTGAATTATAGACACAGGAATCCCAAGGTCCTTGGAGATGGCCTTGTACCCCTTTGACGTTTGATGTTTGGTGATAATGGCTTTTCTGACTGTCTCAGGCAGCTCTCTTGTCTTCATCATTGTGAAAATGGAACAGGGAGTGAATGTGGCCATGTTAAACATTAGAGCCGTCATTAATTGATTGATTCAAGTCATGTGAATACTGACAATTGATCACAGTAGAGCTCATTTCATCCCCGACGTCCAGCCCTTTTGTACATCCGGTTTGACCAGACGTACAGCGTGGCTCGCAATTCTGATCCCGTGGGGCACGTCTATCCCTGCGGGATCAGAATCGCAATCAGTCCTGTACGTGCAGGCCAGGACTGTGATTCAGCCTGGCCTGCATGTACAGGAAAAGCCTGACTAACTCAGTTAGGGCTTTTAAATGGAGCCGCAGCATCATAGCATATGGCTGCCATGGTACTGCGGCTCCATTTAAAAGCTGTGATGCCGGCCGCCGGACTACAATGTTGATTTCCCCGCAGCTCGACCCCCGATCTGGCCTCCTAAGGCTGTCGGGCTGTGGGGAATGTCCTCTGGCCCCCCTGCTCCATTCATGTCCCGGGCACAAAAAAAAGTCCAGGGAAGATTTTCCATCTTGGAGGCAATTGGTGGAATAACTTCCCCTCACAAGTTGCCAACCCTGGACATACAGGGCCGACATTAGAATCAGCCCTATACATCCAGGGCCAGCGACCGCCCACTGCTTGCCCAGACTCTGCCCCCGAGCCGCCCCTTCCCCATCCCATCTAACTTCCTCGCACAACCGGCAGGGAGGTTAGATGCCAGCGGGGGAAGGCACGTATAGCGGGGATGATACAGAATCAGGCCCAGTGAGTCTAATTTTACTGCAATGGGAATGTGTTTCTTCTGTTCAAACTGATCTGAATTATTTATAAGGGTGCCAATAATCATGTCTTAAAACAAAAGAAACAGTCCCAACTGAATAGTAAAGCTATTCTTCAAATTAACATATGTCGGAGCTTCTAACAAAAAGAGGTGAGAAAACACCCCCTCGCCATAGCTACTTCTTTTGAATTTTAGTTCATACGTTATTCATATTATTTACATCACTTAAATAAGCACTTTTTTCACTTTAAACATTTTTTTTCTAAATTAAAAGAGGAAGCTCTTCTCTTTCATATGTTACAATCCTCTTGTGGCAGACCTTGTCTTTGGGACTGGTTAATAGTAGCTCCTTTGTTCAGGAAAATGGTACAGATGAAGCTTTAGACTACATTCGAATCTTCCTTTCAAAGTAAGGGCCCTACCTCCTTTCCTGTAATCTTTCTGTCACTGTGACAGAAAAGAGGCTCTTGATGTCAAATTCTCTTGGTCAAACCTGTCTATGGAGAAACTAAGGGGTCTGTTTACTAAACTGCGGTAGCGGCTTCCATGCGATATTGGAGCTGCGGCCCCATTGAATTCTTTGGTACCTTGGGGTCTTCCTGCCAACATTGCTGCTGCTTTACTCCTTGCACCATGCCTTTGGATCTACTTTCCACTTTTTATGTGGCTTTGCCCTGACTTGGAGTCTCCACTGATAGTGCCCTTTGTCCTTCTGTTCGCGCTCTGGGGTCTTCATGTTGCTCATGATGTCTTATAATGCGTTTGCCTCTGTGACTACTACGTGAAGTTTTAAACATGTTTCATTGAAAATGGATGGAAACCTGACTGTTAAGAGTTCAAAATTGCTTGCCCCATTCATCTTAATAGAAATTAAAGAAATGAATTTTATTGCAAAAGTGAACCAGATGGGTGGCTGATTCAAAAACAAACCAAAGCGAAAATTTTACTTGCACAACCCTATAAAGTAAGATCAGTACTATGAGGTGCTATCAGTTCCCAAACTGACCCATAAAAAATGCTGTACTAACCTGAAATTTTAGTGGCCACTATCCTCCTCAAAGCAGTCCCCTTAGGAATTGATGCAATTGTCCCAGAGGTCTTACCATTGTTGGAACGTCTTCTGAAAGCCCTCTTTGTTCAGACTTTTCAGCACAGTCTTCTTCTCTTCCTGAATCTTCGCAATGGTGTCAAATCTTCACAGTGGCATCAAATTGTTCATTGTTTATAATATTCTAATTTGCCTATTCTGTTCCATGTATGTTAAGTTAAATTCAACTTGTTACATGTAAACTGCTTTGACACTTTGATAAAGCGGTACAGGAGACCAGCTAAATAAATAGATCTGCGCCCTTTGAGCTTCATTTTCATTCCAGGAAAGAGGAAAAAGCCACAGATGGCCAAGTCAGGATAATAGGGAGGGTGAGGAATGGCAATCATGTTTCGGGTCAAAAACTGCTGCACTATCATGGATGTGTGCATTGGGGCGTTGTCATGGTGGATCATCCATTTCTCCGTGACCCACAACTCAGGATGTTTGTGCCTCACATGGTCCCGCAGACGCTGCAGCACGCCAGTGTAGTAGTCTGCATTGACCATTTGTCCTTGAGGAACGAATTACTGCAAAAGAATTTTTTTGTGGTAGATAAAAACAATCAACATTGATTTCACATTGCTCCTCACTTGCCGTGCTTTCTTGGGGCATGGTGATGATGGACTTTTTCATTGTGAGGGCAGTTGTTTGATTTCTGGGTCGTACCCATAAACCCAGCTTTCATCCCTAGTAATGACACATTCAAAAAGTCATTGTCAGCATTCACAGTGTTCCTGACCTCTTGGCAGATCTGCATTCGTCGTTCCTTTAGATCAGCTGTCAAGAGGCACAGCATGAATTTGGTGGCAATTCAATGCATGTTCAAGTCTTCAAACAGAATCGCTTGAACTGAGCCATAACTGATTCCAAGTGTTTCAGCAATGTTTGGAATGGTTCTGTGATGATTCACGAACCTTCTTGACATTTTCGCGGGTTCTGCTTGTTGACAGCCATCCTGAATGTTCATTGTCATCAAGCGTTTCTTGGCCGTGTTTGAAATGTCCATGCCATGCACAGATTTGTGTTTTCTCTAACGCACATTCATCAATTGCCTTCTGAAGCAATTGCTGTGTTTCTGATGTGTTTTTACTAATTTTAACACAGAATTTGATGTACACATGTTGCTGAGTTTCACATTCATTTTTGGTGGTGAGAAAGTCGTGTAATGTGGTAAATAGTGTAGCACGGACCCACATCCACTCAGCACCATGCCGCTTAGCACACTGACTCACAAGGCTGCCGGGTAGTACCACATGGTGACGCATTGCTATACTGTGTTACATTCCCATGCAGTGGCGCAAGTTCGGGAACATTTTGACAGCACCTTGTTGTTGTTGTGCCATCAAATCGGAGTCGACTCATAGCGACCCTCTGGATAGTTGTCCTAAATTGTGTTCGATCTTCAGACAAGCGGCTCATTGTTGACAGACTGGCACCCATAGCTGCTGTTATTGTATTGATCCATCTCATTGCTGGCCTTCCTCTTTTGCATTGACCTTCTACCTTGCCAAGCATGATGTCTTTCTGTAATGATCTCTCTCTTCGCATGATGTGTCCAAAATATGAAAGTCGAAGTCTTGTCATCTGAGCTTCTAAAGAAAGCTTAGGTTTGATCGCCTCTAGAACTGACTGGTTTGTTCTCCGGGCAGTCCATGGTATACACAATATTCATCGCCAGCACCATAATTCAAAGGCATCAATTTTCTTCCTATCTTTTTCACTGTCCAACTTTCACATCCATATGATGTTGAGAATGTCATGGCTTGAACAAGTCAAATCTTTGTATGGAGAGAGACATCTCTGCTCTTGAGAATCTTGTCTAGGTCCTTCATAGTCATTCTGCCAACAGCAGTGCATTATCAGACTTCTTGACTGCTTGTTGCTTCTTTATTGATAGTTAATCCAAGCAGGTTAAAGTTGTCAACTATTCTTCTCCATCAACGATGAAATTATTCATTTTGCCAGTTGTCAGGATCTTTGTCTTCTTAACATTAAGGTGCAGACCTATTTTGAGACATTACCTTGTACATTAGTTATTCTTTCATTGTGTAAGAAGAGGTAAAAGGATGATCCAGCTTTTTTAACGACCACTATACTATTATGAAATTGTCAGTTTCATATTTGTAGTTGCAAGTTACAAATTCTTGTACAACATGCAGTGATACAAAAACCTTATTGGATTGTGTAATCCCTGTTTATTTATACATACATTTATATACCGCATCTTCCAAGGTTCAGTTGCGGTTTACAGTTGAACAACACTTAACAAAACAAGTTTGTTTTACAGGGAACGTCATATTATAACAGAACATATCTACAAGGAACATCAAATTTATATATAGTATATATGGTCTAAACATTGTAAGATAAAATAGAACAGGTTAACTATATACAGTTTTATGTATATATACAAGGAGGTGAACGGATATAAGTTGTGAGATTATCATATGTATGTGTTATCTGTATATGTTAAGGGTTTTTGCTTAATGTAGACCGATTGCTGTTTAACCTTTGTCTATAGTGGGTGTTAAGTTATCTATGTTATAGTTTATGGTGAACAGGTACGTTTTCAATTTATTACGGAGTTCTATGATTTCCGTACATGTTCGAAGTTCCTCTGGGAGGGAATTCCAGATCATTGGGGTTATGTGGGAGAAGGCTCTGTTATTAGTTGCTTTATGGGCTCTTGTATAATCTGTCGGGATCTTTAGTCTATTTAATTGACCTTTTCTGTGTGTTTGCTTGGACGGTTCTTTATGTATTAAATTACAAAGCATTGTTGGGGCCATATCATTTAATGCCTTGAATGCTGTTATTATTACTTTGTAGGTTATTCTGCTTTGAATAGGTAGCCAGTGGAGGGAGGCTAGTACTGGTGATATGTGTTGGAGTGAATTAATTTTCAATATGATTCTTGCAGCTGCATTTTGCGCTAATTGCAATCGTTTGATGTTTTGTTTTGAAATTCCTATTAGTGTTAGATTGGCAAAATCAAAATGTGGAGTTATTGTTGCCTGTATTATGTTGATAAAATCTTGTGTAAATACTAGCGGACGAAGTTGTTTGAGGGTTTTGAGTTTGAAATATATTTTCTTTATAGTATTGCTAATATGTGTTTCCATCGTAAGGTGCGTATCTAATATAACGCCTAGATATCTTATTTCATTTTTTATTTTGATTTCTTCATTTTGAATTTTTATATGTGTTGGAGGGATGTAGGTTTTGTTCTTAGTCACAATTAGAACTTCAGTTTTAGTGTGGTTAATGTGGAGGTTTTGTGTTTTTAGCCACGTTGTGATTTCATTATAGCAGTCCGATAGGAGTTGTAGTGGTAAGTTGGGTATCGTGAATGGTATATACATCATAATATCGTCTGCGTATAAATGATACTTGACTCCAAAATTTTTGAATATGTTGCAAACTGGTTTTATGTAAATATTAAAAAGCAGAGCTGACAACGCTGACCCTTGTGGTAATCCAATCTCTTGTTTATATGTGGTTGAGTTTTGATTCCCAATTCTTACATTTTGCGTTCTATTGTTTAGGTAGGATGAGAACCAATTATGTACTGTGGAGTTTAAGCCTATTTGCCTCAGATTATTGAGCATTAATGTGTGGTGTACGCTATCAAACGCAGCTGATATGTCAATAAAAAGTAGAATGAAAGCCTGTTTATGATCGTCTATCCCTCTTAGGAGCGCATCTATTAAAACTGTGAGGAGTGTCTCAACTCCATGGCGGGGTCGAAAACCATACTGTTGTTCGTCGAGGGGGTAAGATGATTCTAGAAAGTCTGTTAGTGGCCAAGAACTTGGTAGAAACAAGAATGTGTCCCCATAGAATTTTGTGGGGTTTTTTAAGTACCAATAAACCATAGACCATAGTATGACTTGGTGCTAGATATCACCAGTAAAAACCAGATAGGCTGTAACATCAAGATCACATAGAATAATGCTATCAGATACTGGAAGTTTGTTTTGTACATATTGTATAAGAGGAATGCACTTCATTCTTTAACCTGCACATGCCTCTATTTCTTGTCTGAAAACAGTATGTCAATGCTACTTTTGTTCCACTAAGCTAGGGGCTCTCAACCCAGTCCTCCAAATCTAGCCAGTCTGGTTTTCAGGATAACCACAATGAATATGCATGAGATAGATCTGAATGCACTGCCTCCATTGTATACAAATTTCTATCTCATACATATTCATTGTATTTATCCTGAAAATCTGCCTGACTATGTATCTCCTAGGGGCTGGGCTGAGAACCACTGCACTAGACAATTGTATCATTTAACCGGTATCCAGATGCTTGCTATATTTTAAGAAAAGAAAGACTTTGGGGTATGTTTACTAAACCGCGCACACGTGCGCGGCGCACTGTAGCGTACGCTAATGATGCACTTAAGTGCTCTTAGTGTGACGCGCATGCGTGCGGGGCACTTAACGGGCCTCCGCACACGTGCCCCTCACACTGACGGGGCCGCGCAAGTGTGTGGTGCGCTGATGTGCGATAGAGGCGTGGAAAGGCATTTCGAGGGTGGAGGAAGGCTCCCGAGGGGCGGGGGGACGGGATCAATGGGTGGAGAGTGGGAGGGGAGAGGCTCCACGCACAGGAGCGGGGCTGAATTTCGGCAAAAAAAATATCGCGAGTGAAACCCTTGCGTTAGAGCCGATTTAAAGGGAAGAGAAACCATTTCCGTCAGCAATGTACAGCAAAACCGGGGAAACCTGCAAAACGTGAGCAGTGTGATACATGTGTACAGAACAAAATAGCAAATATAAATTGAAAATGACCACAACAAATTCCAGAAAAATGATAATTCAGCTGGCCAATAGTGATATCAATGGGCAACATTAAAAAACACTCCCAGGAAAGCTCCAAAAAAAAGAAATGATTTTTGGAAGGGTCTACGCTCCGTAGACTCGTTCAAAAATCACTGCATTTTAATGGAGCTTTCCTGGGAGTGTTTTTTATGTTGCCCATTGATATCACTGTTGCCCAGCTTGGTGTTAGTTTTTTCCCCCTTTTTCGGAGGTCATTTTTGAGGTTTATTTGCACCTTTGTCCCCATACAAGGTAAACGAGCCCACAGTAAAACTGTGCAGAGCAGGGTGTCTGACTCGTGCGGCCAGGTTTCCTATCTCCAGAGACTGCACTGTCCCTGTGGCCACAGTGTGGTGCAGCAGACACAGCCAGTGCCTGTAGGACCAGAGGGTCACAGGTTCAAATCCCAGCTGGGGCTCCTGCCAACCCAGTCCACTTAGTTTTACCCACCACTAAACAGTGATAGTACAGACACTCCTTTATTGCAGAGAACATAAGTATGGTTCCAACACCTATATTTTACCCTACACCGCACACAAACCATAACAATGGGCATTACCTACAGCCGAGTCCCCCAAATTCAGTCCTGGAGTGCTACAACTCAATGAGGTCATATGCTTTTTCCCAGATAGGGACATGTCTGCATGTTGGCGGAAGGGTACAGGTGGTGGAGGGGGCAGTAGCTGCAAACCACAGCAGACAGTGGCCTAGGCCTGTGCAGGCTGGCACCGTCCACCACAACAGACAGGCTCTGTCAGATGTACAGTCATGGACTGCCCAGGGAACACAGCATATCTGTGGCAACACGGTGGTGCAGTGCACACAGACAGTGTATGCAGGAACAGAAAGTCACAGGTTCAAAGCCCCGCTGGGGCTACTGCCAATCCTGTCCACATATTTTTCCTACAACTAAACCGTGATAGTAAGGACAAACCTTTATTGCTGAGAACATACGCATGGTTCATACGCCTATATTTTACCACACCAGACACAGACACCATAAACAGCCGCATTACCTAGAGCAGAGTCACCCAAATGCAGTCCTGGAGGACCCCACACCATTCAGGATCCATGCTGCCTCTAATAAAGATGCCTGTGCTGCATATCTATGCACCACCCCCATGGTATGCTGATGTGGCTCATGCATATTTATGAGGGACAGCATGAAAACCCGAACACTGTTTGGAACACCAGGACTGGAGTTGGGACACTCTGCCGTAAAGCAGCAGCCAACAGGGCCAGACACACCCACACACACCCCCACAGGCCCCATTGGCCAATGCCTCCTGGAGAGGCAGGACATTGGGCCCTGCCTGTATCTCCCAATACCAGCAGTTGCATACCTTAGCAATGCCACCCTACACCTGGGTATATGGTACACAGCTATCAAATGTTTCCCATGATAACTGGCAGATATCAATTCCTACGTTAGGCACATTTTGCTCCCTGGGCTCCACCATAACAATCATTCTGATGTCTGCAGTGTGTGCTGCAGGTCTGGTCTCTGACAGTGTTTACCGCCCTGGGGAGTGACCCCCAACAGTATTGCGTACCATATCCATGCCTGTACTGTGCCCAGGACTGGTATGGTGGGTATGGCTGCTGAACCCCTCTATAGTAGCACAATGCTGGCATAGGTGTGGGGGTGGCTGTCTGTCTATCCAGTGTGTGGTGGCTGCAAACACCTTCCACAGCCCACACTGCCAGCAATGTTGCCAGTATTGGGCTGCCAATGTGCATAATGAGGAGCAAGGTACCATGGGTATAGGCCGGACAGGGTGGCCTGGCCAGGGTGCATCTGCACAGGGCATAGGGCACTAACTGGGACATTTTAGTGCCCGGCCACCACCTACACAGACAGGGTGACCTCAGTATGTCCTGCTGAGAGATCACTCTCACCCTGACTGTGCAGTGACCACAGCATGGCTAGGCACCCCCATAGTGCCATATAGTATTTCTCTCATGTGATAGATATGGGTTTTCTTTTGGGGCCCAGTCACTGATTTATCTACTTGCTGTGTATGCTGACATCCCAGTTCTGGGTGCATGCATCTCCACTGGGAACATGCACTGTGGACTAACTAGCACACTGTTTGCAGCTGGTAAGTGTTGTGATGGTGCAGGGTGCAGTGGATGATGACTTGCTGCATACGAATATCAGATAGTGGTGAGGTGCAGCTCACCATATCCAGGCCTAATGTCTGTCTGCTATTGTGTTATGGATGTGTATAGAGCTGCATTGGCTGCCCTGTGGGGGTGTCTGCTCCTCAGCAGGACCAGGGTTGATGGACCCCTCTACTGCCACCTTTGCAGGGAGGTAGAATGTGGATCTATTGATAGGAGACCCGCAGCCCTGGAGGAGAGGAGAGGAGAGGAGGGGAGGGGAGGAGAGGAGGGGGGGGTGGTGGTACATGGCCCACCTAGGGGTCCATGGGGGCTACACCTGTCTGAGTCAGACAGAGATATCAAAGGTGTTTGTGCAGGAACTACCTATCTCACACATTAACACTGCTTTGGACCTCTGGCATGGCCTCTTTCACCCATGGAAGGTGTTGTGGACCTGGTCCTGGGTGCCTCATTACACCCTCAGGGTGTGCACAGTACCCGCACAATGTGACGGTGTGTAGCTACTCTGTGCCAGTAAAACACATGGTCAGTACCCCCTACCAGGCCGAGGTGGTGTGTGGGTGCACATGGTCAATTTCCTCTACCGGGCCGAGGTGCTGTGGGGGTGCATTGCCCATCTTGTGTTAATCTGTGGACAGCTGATTTGCATGTGCAGTGCATCATGGGTATGGGTGGGCTAACCCTATCCTGGTGACCACAGCAGACTGTCTGTGTGGTGACGTGCATGCTCTCTGCAGCCAGCCAGGGGCTTGCTAACAGCTATAGAGCTGTAGCCCAATGGTTACTTCACTGCCTCTGAAGCCAGTGGTCATGGGTTCAAACCTGCAGTGGGGTTATATGATAGGGTTGTCCAACGCTTTTTTGTTTTTAGTGTACATATTTTGATGCCAGCAAAAACACCCTCAGCGTACTGTACCCATAAGGTGCCTCTGAGGGTGCTTTATAGGGCGCCCTATAGGGCACCTTATGGTTCCCATCCATATAAGGTGCACTATACAATATCCTGTGACGCAACCTATAGGGTGCCCTATAGAGGACATTTTAGGGTGCTGTGGCGGACAGTGCAATTTCTAATGTGCCCTATGGAGTGCCTTATAGGGTGTCTTATACGGCACCTTCAATTACGGCACGTGAGGGCGTGTTTGCTGGCAGCAATTAATAACATGAAAATAAAGTGCTGCAGGACAAAATATGTACAATGCAAAGCTGATGCCACAGCCAGCCTTACATATTAGGCACACTGGGGAGCAAACTCATGACCCCTGTATCAGCAGTCAGTGCCTTAACCATTGTGCTGCACTGCTGCTCCTCCTTTCCTATCAGCGCACCTACTTATGCTTTTCATTCCTTAAACTGCACAGTGCTGCCATACAAAACAGTACATTGACCTTGCGATACCTCATACGGCACCCTCTAAAGCGCCCTATAGGCAACATTCTAGGGTGCCTTGGCTGACAGTGCACTTTAAAATGTGCCTTATAGGGCGCCTTATGTTAACACGCTTTGAGAGTGCGTTTGCTAGTAGTGATAATTAAAATATGAATAAAATGCCTCCTAAAGCAATCTTCCCCATAATATGTTATGCCTCAGCCAGCCTTGTTCATTGGGCACTTTGGGGGATTGAACCCCTGATCCCTGCACCATTGGTCAGTGTCTTAACCATTGTGCTGTGGTTCTGTTCCTGTGATTTCACATCAGCGTGCCACCTTATGCCGCCCAATATTAAAAAGCCTCCTAAAACATTAGCGCGCTGCCTATCATTTAAATGCCTCCTAAAATAATGCCTCAGCCAGCTGTCTCCATTGGACACTGTGGGGGATTGAACCCCTGATCCCTGCACCATTGGTAAGTGCCTTAACCATTGTGCTGTGGCTCTGCTCTTTTTCTTGCACTTCAGCGCGCCACTTATGCCTCCCGCGCAGCTATCTCATGTGCTAAGGTGCGGGGCGCACATGGGCGCCGTGCACCTTAGCGCATATGTAAATTCCGGCTTTTCTTTTTCAGGACGGAACGCCCACTCCTTATATGGCACCCGCACACTACCGGGGAACGCACTTTACCGGGGTTTTAGTAAACATACCCCTTTGTTTCTATTGATTGCATCCCACAGAAGCCGTGAATATATATGAACTACTATATTAATCTTCTTGCTGTCTGGTTGATATGTACATTATATCAAATTCCTCAACAAAGCAGAGGCTAATTGTGATTGTGTCTATCAGTTCTCCCAAAGTCTCATTTGAGCTTTGAATCCTCTATTGTACCCGGAGACTGATGACGTTGTTTGATTTTCCATTATAGCCATTGAAAAGAAGATGAAGTCTTGCCACGAGTCATGTAAGACCTGTAATGGTTCTGAGAGCATTTGCACATCATGTCCATCAGGTATGTGAGATTTTAGCTCATAGGATCTGTGGATGTTGTAGCAGCTTATGAAGATGACAATTTGTGTTGGCAAAAAAATCCCACAGTGACTTCAAGGGAGAACTACCATCACTGCAATGCCTGCTATCAGTGCAAGCCAACTACATGATAATCACGCAAAAAGGTCCTCCTTATATTAGACTTTAACTACCTGCTCCATTTGAGAAAGAGAAAATCATTTTAAGGCACATTTTACAGAGGATGTTCAAAAACAATCTGGGACAAAGCCAGAACGTTTAGAAAAAAAAAGCCAGTATGTGAAAGTCCAGGCATGAGTCCAGAAACACGGACATGCCTGATATGGACCTCTATAGAGATGTCTACATAGACATCCCCAGAATAGAATTATTATGTCTAATAGCCTAATGGTTAAGATTAGTGGGTTAGGAGCAGGGTGGTCAGGGTTCAAATCCCAGTCTGGGCCTTTGTGATCTAAGGCTAGTCACTTAATCCTCCATCTTCTCTACACACTGTAGATGTTTTAAGGCCATACCAAGCACTTTCCTGATGCCTGTTCATCCCTGGAGCAGGTCTAAACATGGATGTACTTGCAGATGTCCTTGACATTTCTGAAATCAAATGGGGATGTCTAAGTTCATAGCAGCTCCACCACACTTCCTGTCTACTTGAATATCCCTGCACCAGATGGATCTCCAAACATTGTTTGTAAAATTGCTCCAGAGATGTCTCCATGATTTTGACATGCGAATCACAACTAAGACTTTTGAAATGACCCTCTTTGTTGACAAGAGATGCTATTAGTGCTAGATTATGTGGAAATCCATTGAAATTAGAGGGTTCTGCTCACTTTATAATTGATTGAAACTCATCTTTGTTCAGCTCTCTTCTTTTTTGTGACATTAAGTCAGAGCTGACTCCTGGCAACCCAGAAGCCCTGGCAAGGTGTGACCAGAAGTAAATTGACAGGTCTTTTTTCCAAAGCAATGGAGGGTAAAGTGTCTTGCTCAAGGCCACAAGGAGTGCTAGTGGAAATCAAACCCTGGTCTCTTGGTCACCAAGATGCTGCTTTAACCATTAGGCTACTCCTTCACTATTGGCCATTACTTTCTGGTGTTTCCTCAGACTTTCTCCTGGAGTGGCCACGCCCATCATTGCTTTGGTTATATTGGTCATCCAAAACAGGCACCTATATAGTCTTCTAAAGCTCCTGCTCTAAATATCCCTTACATTGTTCTCTTTGGGGGTCTTTTACTGATGGGCGCTAGCTGTCAGTGTGTCTTCTGGTGTGTGCTGAAGACATGCTAGCGCAGGGCCATGACAGTGGAGGATGATTAGCATCATGAGTGGGTGGGTTAGAGTGGAGGATGATTAGAGTCATGTGTTCACAGCGCACATTAGGCACGCCCAGGCTCATGCAATGCATGCTATGGGACAGGGCTCCACATTAACTGCTGGGGAAATGCTTTCCACGCAGCCGACAGTTAATGCGATGGTGTTGCACTTAAATTTATTTATTTATTTATGTGAACTTATATACCGCCTTTCTAGAATCAAAGCGGTTTACATGGAACCCAGACAACAATAACATTACATGGAGCAATGCCAACATGGTGCGTACATGTAGCCTTAATCACATTGTTTACAGTTAGATTCCTTGAACTTATTTACATGAAGTACACGATGTCCAGCAAGACATCTGCTTGACCTGGTTAACTTATTACACAGTCAGCTTGATTGCATGAGGTAATTTCAAGAACATATTTACATGAGGTATCAATCATATCTGTTAATGCGCCATGATTTCAGTGCTATTGGCGCACTACGTGCAACACCTTAGCATCCATTAGTAAAAGACCTTGGTTTTAATAAGATGATAGAATGAGAATTGGTTATCTAGGGTGAGGGTCTCAAATGTTCATACACATATGTGCCAACATCAAAGCCAGTTACAGGTTCATTAACTGCTGATGAATGTATAAATAGCATGTCAATGTATTTTTAAATATCATACAAATAGTATTGGGTCAAAAATCTATCTGAATAATGGCCTGGTGATATCCGTAGAAGAGAGGAGCAGAGAGAGAGCAAGACGGGCCAAGAAATTATCTGGACAGTGGTGATATTCAGTTGCTGTCCAGATAACGTATGCATTTAGTTGAGGCCTGCCGAATAGCAGTGCTAAAGAGTTCGTGCCAAGCAGTGAATGCACTGTCTGGATATTCACTGGTGCTAAATGGTATATGGATTTTGTTAAATGCCGGCACAGGCATCGAACTTAAGCCTGTCACTGCACCGGCTCAGAATTTGCCACATGAGTAGCTACTGTTCATGAATAAATTTGCACAATCTGAATGTCTTAATTTAAAAAACTTTGCTATATGTTCTCTTTTTTTTTTTTTTTTTTTTAGAGCTATGAATTTTATTGTATGTGACTGATTTGTATTTTATGAAGTACTGTCATTTATTTAAATCTGCTCAAATATTCATAGAAGAGGCATTTCATATATAAATACGCCAGCTTTCTTCAGGACTAGTCAAGCTGCAAAAATGTTGTATTGTGTTGTATTTTCCAGGAAGCTACCTCAGTGCCAGCCAGTGTGTCACCTCCTGCCCCAGAGGAAGCTTTGCCAATGATCAGAATGGGAGGTGTGAGCAGTGTGTAGAGGGCTGCGAAGTGTGCTCCGAACACAAGAGACGCTGCCTGAAATGTGGGAGCCGGCCAGGCCAGCACCTCTATTTGCACAATGAGACGTGCTTAGAAGAATGTCCTGAGTAGGTTTCATTTATGGCCCTTTAAGTCTTTCATTTTCCATCATTTAGTTATTCTAGGGTGAGTCTGATAAAGCCCAGCATTCCCCAACAATCTTATACGTTAGTGGCACTTCTGAAGCCTGCAAGGATTATCTGCTTGTTATATTCTCCTCTCAGCTTGCCAGAAGGATAAGCTGAGACCCCAGCAAGAGCCTGACCACAGCCCTGAAGGATACAATAAAATGGGGCCATAACGTCTCCCACATAATCTCCTGCCCGAATCCTCCCTTGACAGCAAGTTTTAAAGGAGGTTGCCACACATTTTATTGAGAAAATGACAATTTTTGTCTTCTAGGAATTAGTGATTCTGAGAAGAGTACCTGTTTTAGAGATGATTTCAATTTTTTTTGCAAGATGTTTTTACTTGACTGCAGTAGAAGGAGATAGTGGGAGCGTGGCTTCTGCGGGCCTTCCTTACGTGGAACTGCTATGGTCACTACCAGAATTTCATGGATGCCAAGATCTTACCATTGCAGTCTCACATTAGAACACTAAAAATAGAAAGCTTGAATTTTAAGACAAATGCTGTTTCCCAAATCACAACATCCTGTAGTAGGAGATTAGTGCTTATTTTGAAAAATGCTTGTAAAACATTGCTTAGGTCCAGAGCACTTTATCACTGACTTGTGGTCAGAATACTGAGAAGAAATTTTAAACCAATCCAGTTAAAATAAGACAAGTCCAAACTAACAAGAAAGGACTTAACGAAGATCTGGATTTTCTATCACATTACAAACTATATTTTTTTAGTGTTTTGTCACCTTCTGATCACTCATCTATTTCTCCCACTGTCCTCTCCCTCCCCCACCCCCCTTTTCCCTTGAGCCTGTCACTGGAATGCTTTTGTGGTTCTTATATATTTTATTTATTTATTTAGCAGGTCTTATATACCGCTTTATCATATACATTCAAAGCGGTTTACAATGAACATGTTTTGGTATTGTCATCTTTTGAGTAAAAACAACTAGGGTGGTAGTTCACCTCTACTCACCAATACAACAGAAATACAAGGTGATTTAAGAAATGTCTTCCAAAATTCATTATAGAAGGAGTTTCATGTTATTAAAGAGGCATCATATAACTGGAGTCCAGTACTTCATGGGACTTCAGTACTCACATCATTTAATCATATACCTCTTTTTATGGGAGTTTTCTACAGAGGCATGAGGAGCCCAGCACTGTGAAATATTTGCAAAGAGAAGTGTGGTTTTATCTTTGAATATACTAGCATATAAGTTATTTAAAAATTCAAAAAGACAGATGTAAACGATTGACAAATTTAAAAAAAAGATGGAGACTGGAAATTGTTGAAATAAAGACATTATATAGCTAAAAAAGGTAAATAAGTAAACTATTTAAGCTTTTAATTTACGAGATGTTCTCACTTTTTTTGGCCCACCCTGTATATGAATTTTGCTGGACATATTACATGCTATTATCACAGTCTTTGAGGTGCATAAAGAAAATTTAAAAAGGTAAATAATGTGACCACTAAAGTCCCATGAAATACTGGGCTCCGGTTATTTGATGTCTCTTTAATAATATGAAACTCCTTCTATAATACATAATAGTGAGAGGTTTTTCACACCACCTCATATTTCTGTTTGATATTGTTATCTTTTGTTCATACTGTCTTGACTTGAAAAAAAAAGTTTTTTAACCTTCAAAAGCTGGTCAAAAATACATTAAGCAAGTCCAATAAAAAGATATCATCTTATATTCTTTTTGGGGGTTATTTTAGAAGCCCTATTTGTGCTTTGGATGTCTGAAAATGGGCAAAGAGGCATCCAGAGAGTACAGAAAAGATATCAGTCCACCATACCCAATGCTTGGTTTGTTTTTTTTAAGCTTGGAGATTGATTGGGATGATATTGACAGCTAAGTGTTTTTCTATTATTTTAAATGCATTTAAAAATTGTAAAAATACACACGCTAATCTGGAAGCCCATGAATGACAATCAGAGGCGATTTTATGAGCTGTATTTAGCAGTTGAAAGCTGCTGTGTGTCAGCCATTAGCCCTGACTCTGGGGCTTCTTTTCCCATTCTCTCCAATAAGGGCTGTTAATTGTTCCCTTAATGCTGTTTGATCCTACTGGTTTAAAGACAGATATTTATTTCTGCCTTCCTTGCTTTGAGTAGGTCCAGATTTTCAGGACAGGATGATCCAGTCCTGGTTTTATCCTACTGCTTGCATGTACTTTTTAGGAGGCCAGAATCAGAAGCACTTATTTGGATACCAGCACCTGCTACCCAGATAAGTGCCACTGGCCGAGGCTATCTGGTGATTTTCAGCCACACTGTCTGGATAGTGCTAGGGTGATCCGCAGGCAGAGAGAGAGAGGGTAGACCTGTTAGTTAGTGCTGATATTCACTTCGGATAAGGTCAGGGCAGCCTTTTGCTGTCCTAACTTAATCCAGATAACTATGCCGTTAGCAGACTGAATATCGCTGCTATCTATTTAGCACACCAGTCACCGCTATATCTGCATATTCAGCACTGGACACTATGCCTCTTGTGATGACCCTGCTGCATCTGCTCAGCTCCTTAGAGTTAGGAGGTGTCAGACTGTTAATATTAGTGGTGTTTGGCGTTCAGTCTCACAGATACACTGGGACGTCTGCCCTGGTGAGGGATGTGTAAGCTGTAGCCATGTAATTTTAACATCTGCAACAGAACAAATGTGTTTTTCCTAACTTGTGCAGCACCAAGGGGGCTTTCCCCTTCCCCTGCCATCTCTCTCTCTCTCATTTCCCTTCTTCTCTCTCTTTTGTACCCCTTTCTCTCTCCCCACATCCTCTCAGATGCTCCTTCCTCTCTCCCTGCAATCTATTTCTCTCACAAGAATTAATTGGGCACACAGTAAATGACAGAGAGAGTCTTTATTTTAATAACGCAAAACAAATTTAGATAATCCAATATGTAAATGTATTTAAGTGACCCTCTATTGGTTGGCCGCTACATTAGAGGGTGACCCTCTCCTCTAAGTCAGCCTGCTGACGGGATTTTTTTTCCCAGTGTGGCCAAACATTGAAATGTGTGATGCCCCTGATAAAGAGCTTGTCCTCTTGCCTTCTTTAGTGGTTTCTTTGCTGATGGCAGTACTTGCAGTGAGTGTAGCCCGCCGTGTGAGACATGCAAGAGAAGTGCCTCGCTCTGCCAGTCCTGCCAGAGTCCCTTCCTGTTGGAGCAGAGTTCGTGTAAAGTTTCCTGCTCCGAAAGGCACGTGGCTGTGGATGGGATCTGCAGACGCTGCCCCGCTAACTGCCAGGAGTGCATGGATGGGAAGATATGCACAGGTATTAATTGGGGGGTTTTTTGTCTGCATGCCGGGGAAGCAATTGACGATAGCAGGCTAAGAGCCCCCAGGCTCATGCTCAATGGTGAGAGGAGACAGTGAGGGTGGGTTTGTGAGAGGAAAAATGGTGAAACATATAATAATTGATTGTTTTTTGGTTAATATATTAAACACTGAAATATGCACATATAAACAGAAATCCTATTTCTCTTTCCCTTTGTTGTCCTGAAACCTGATTAATAAACAGCTTTTCCCTTTGGCATATAGTGCAGTACTGGTTTGCAGTAACGCGTGGTAATTGCCGAAATTACTGCCCCGTAATTGCAAAGCATCTGCATTATCTGTCAGGGATATTATACAGTCAACCTGGAGACCCTTTCCTTGTATTACAAGCAAGGCAGTGCAGTTAGTGGTACTCACTGTCTGCCATGCTAACTCTTAGCTGTCTCCATGGTAGCTGAAAGGCACAGGCCCTACCCATTCCCTGTCCAGACTCCACATACTCTCTGCCTCATTAAGCACCAATTGTGAATGTGGAAATTCTCACATGTTAACTGCAAAGGTGCTATGTTAACAGGCCCTTTAACAGCTAACACCCTTTAGGGCCCCTTTGTCTAACACTTAGCCTGCTATCTGCTGCATGACTCATGTTATTCCTATGAGCCCGCTAAGTGTTGGTAAGGGATCCCTCGGTAAATTCTGCTCCTAGATTCAACTGCTCAGCTCAGACAAATAAGAGAGTCTCTCATTCTTCAGTTACCATTTTGAAAGTTGATCCAGCGTCTGGTACTGCAGACATTTTATTAGGACGTCTGTTGTTCCTTTCAGTATTATTATATGCATCATTTGCTTCTGAGTTGAAGACATCTTTATAACTAGCAAAACAAAGACCATCTTGTGAGAGTTATTTTCATTATGTAATATACGCTTTAGATTGGAAAATTGAAAATTTTGTTAACGTTTAGAAAAGCTAGGTAATGTGCTATATACCCCTTGAAGATTTGCCACGGTTACGTCTTAGTTGTGCCAAGACTTATTAAGAAATTAGATGAATTTGGTCTTACTGCTTAGCTCAGGATTTAGGAAGGAGATATTGATCTTGTGCCTCCCTGTTCTTCTGAACTTCCCATATACTGGAATTGGTTTGTCACTGCAGCGGACTTCACTCTAGTCATTGTTCAGATAGCTGTGGGAGCTGGGTTGTTGCAGTGTGATTCAATAGGTCCTTCATTATGATCTGTTAGCAAACAGTCAACAAATCAGTCTCTCATAGGGATGCGCTTTGCTGGAAAAGATGAAGAATGTTAGTGAAACTTCCCATTTCCTTTTTGTTTTTACACCTAAGCAAAAACAAAAAAACAAATTCAAGACATGGGACAAATACAGATGATCTCTGAGGGAGAGGAGGGGATTGTAGAAAATAGTTCTCAAGGATGAGCAGACTGCATAGACCATATTGTCTTTATCTGCTGTCATTTTCTGTGTTTCTGTGAAGTTTTGCTTATTGTCATTTTGTTTTAAAATTAAGCCCCACGAGTAAAACAACAAAGTCCATCTCAGATTTTCTCCCCATAGCCTCCAGCCAAACTTCTGACCCCATCCAATGACAAGTGAAGACTCCTTGCAGGGCAGACGCGATCCCTAGTTATTCTAGACTGCTGCTGCAGCAGTTTGGCGCCGGCCTTGGGGTGGCCAGCACCATTATGCATAACTCATAAAGAACAAAATGGTGGTTGTGCCCTCGGATTGCCTGGTGCCATTTTGTTGCACAGCATTAACTTAGGACGGTGCCATCTTCAGTTTGGCTGTGCCATTTTTTAGTACTGCAGTGGTGGGTAAGGGAAACTAGAGTTTGCTCCTACCCCATGAAGAGTCATTACAGGTTAAAAGATGAGGTAAGAGGTGAGAGGGGCAGGGGAATACTGGGATGGGGCCTTGGAGGATTTTAAATTGGGCTGGACCCAAGATTTGTCTTATTTTGTTTTGTCCTTAGTTTTCAAGATTTTGGGGCCTGCTTACTAAAGTGCAGTACATGTGCACTTACTGTGCATTAGGACCACAAATTAACCTGTCATAAGTGCAAAGGCGGTGCTGTAACCATTGGAGGTGTGGCCCAGCATCTGCCCTGCAGTTACCACACACAGCAGACATTTACTTCATGGTCAATGCTTTGGTGGATTACGTAGTAAATGCATCTCTGCTAGCTGCATGCAGATACTGTGGTCTGCTGCATTAAAAAAAAATCCCTGATTCCTTGATCAACATCCTGAAAAGCCTTCCCCACTTACCGAGGTATCATTGGTAGGTTAGTGGGGGGTACAGATGGTTCTGCCCTGTCTGTGACAGACTGCAAAAAGGGACTGCTACTTCTGGAGAGAGATCTGCAATTGTAGTTATTTACTTCTGGGAATTTTTTCTTAATCTTGGGGGAAAGGGAATTCTTTAAAATAAAGCTGATTCCTCTCTTTAGCGGAAAGAAAAACCTCAAGCTGAACAGGATCAAGAAATATAAATTTTGAACCCTGAAAGGTTATGAGGGGCCTGGCATTAACTGACTGGGGTGGGTGGTTAGTTTAAAAGCTGCCTGTAAGTAGAGATTGTTCTTGGATTTCCTGTATTTGTTTCCTTAAATATCTCCTCGTATTGTGGGCTAGGAATGATGGGATGTCTTTATTGTATATTGTATGTATTGATTCCCGCTATGTCATCGACAGTTTCTTTATGCTTGCCTTTCTGTAAGTTTTGTTAAATTTCAATAAAAAAAAATAAAATAAAATAAAGCTGATTAATCTGTGTAAATTAGAATCCAGTGTATTTGTTAAATCAGCCAGAGCCTAGTATCAGCAAAGAGCTTTTAGTTAAATTGAAAATTCAACAGGTAGCTTTCAGTTTAAGTTTAAAACCCTGCAGAGGGCTTTCAGTTTCAAATCATAACACAGCAGAGAGCTTTCTCGTTAAATTTAAAACCCAGCAGAGAGCTTCTAGTTTAAATTTAATACTCAGTCAGGGCCTAGTACCAGCAAAGAAATTTCAGTTTAAATTTAAAACACAGCAGGGCGCTTTCTGGTTAAATTTCAAACCCAGCAGTGAGCTTCTACTTTAAATGTAGTACTCAGTCAGGGCCTAATATCAGCAAAGAGATTTAATTTAAATCAACTCAGAGTATAACTTAGCATAAAAGGAAACACGTGGTCTGTATTCTTTGAGCAATTAATTGTTTCTAGAGATCTTTACAAAGAGACCTTCTAGATAGGGGGCAAGAGACCTGTGAAATTGTTCTAAATAGGTGTTAAAGCCAAGGGACAGGTCAAAGGGGCATTTTGAAAGATTTCCTCTAACCAAGCAAGGGCTGTGTGAATCACCCAGGAAATTGGTCACAGTTTACCCCAGAAGCATAGGACAGGGTACTGTGTAGCAGCCAGCTTTTAATAAGCCTTCTTTTCCTCCCTCCCTCCCTGACTACCATCCACCCCTGGGATAATCATAGCTTTATAGGTGCTTAAACTTCTTAAAGGGAAGGAGGTGCGATATTCACTCTCAGGTGCAGCTATTTATCCTCATCAGGCAAACATTAAGGACCTGAGATTTGTTGCTTGAGGTGAACAAATTCCATTAAATGTATTAGGTACAGTTTTATTGGTATAAGTATCCCCAGCAAATCTTAGTAAGTAAACAACTTAAATACCTAAACACAATCCTAAAACTAAGATGCAGACAGCAGTCCAGCAGTGAGATGGGAGCTTTCTAGTCTTTTGCATTGAGTGTCACATGAATGATTTTCTCCCAGTTGGTGAGCAATTGTACATGTGCACTAGGTGCAAGGAGCTCTTTGCTCTCAGGGAATGAGTCCAATCTCTGGAGGCTAGAGTAGCAGACTCAGAGGACATAAGGAAGACAGAGAAGTACATAGACGAGACCTACAGGTGTTGTAATACTGAAGTCCCACCTCCAGTCTGGCAGCATCTCTGTTGCCATGTAGGAGAGAGGTCACGTGAGAGCATCACTCTGGTGTGACAGGAAGTGATCCTGTAACTAGGACCTGTCCTTCAGGTGATGTAAAACCCTTTCACACTAAGGAGGTATCTCCAGGGCCATGTGCCCACAAGGGAAGGGTTAGGACAGCCGTTATAGTTGACGATTCGATCATTAGGCATGTAGATAGCTGGGCGGCTGGTGGATGTGAGGATCACCTGGTAACATGCCTGCCTGGTGCAAAGGTAGCGGACCTCACGCGCACCTAGAGAAGATCTTAAATAGGGCTGGGGAGGAGTTTGCTGTCTTGGTACATGTCAGTACCAATGACATAGGAAAGTGTGGTAGGGAGATTCTGGAGGATAAATTTAGGCTTTTAGGTAGGAAGTTAAAATCCAGAACTTCCAGGGTAGCATTCTCAGAAATGCTTCCTGTTCCATGAGCAGGACCCAAAAGGCAGGCAGAACTCCAGAGTCGCAATGCGTGGATGAGACAATGGTGCAAGGAAGAGGGTTTTGGATTTGTTAGGAACTTGGGAACATTTTGGGGAAAGGAGGGGCTTTCCTGAAGGAGTGGGCTCCACCTTAACAGGGATGGAACCAGGCTGCTGGCATTAACCTTTAAAAAGGAGAAAGAGAAGATTTTAAACTAGATAATAGGGGAACGCTGACAGTCACCCAAGAGTGCATGGTTCGGAACAATGTATCATTGAAGGATACTAGCAAAAGACTGAAGTTAGGGCATATCAGCAGAGAGATTCCAATAAAGAGAAAAGTAGCCCAAATGCCCTTGACTACAGAGCAGACAGAGCTTAAAGATTCCAAATTACCCATGCCTACCAATATCCAGATTAATATGAATAAAATACATCCTCTAAAATGCTTGTAAGCAAATGCCTGAAGTCTGAAAAATAAGATGGGAGAGTTAGAATATGTAGCACTAAATGAGAGGTTAGATATGATTGGTACCTCCGAGACATGGTGGAAGGAGGACAACCAGTGGGATACTGTGATACTTGGATACAAACTATATTTTAATGATAGAGCAGATCAAATTGGTGGTGGGGTTACACTCTGTTAGAGAGAGCATTGAGTCACAAAGGATTAACGTTTTGAAGGAAACAAAATTCACTGTAGAATCTCTAGGATTGAAATTCCATGTAAAAAGGGGAAGGGGAAAGTGATAGCAGTGGGGGTGTACTATCAACCGCCTTGCTAGAGCGAACAAATGGATGATGAAATGCTCAAAGAAATCAGGGAAGCTAACAAAAGTTACAGTACAGTAATAATAATGGGTGATTTCAATTACCCCGGTATCGACTGGGTTAGTGTCACTCAGGACATGCTAGGGAGAAAATGTTTCTAGATGAAATAAATGACTGCAGCTGGTTCATGAACTGGCCAGAGGGGAAGCTATTTTGGACCTAGTCCTTAGTGGAACACAAGATCTGGTGCAAGAAATAAGGGTGTTGTGGCCATTTGGTAATAGTGATTGCGTTTGATTTAACAAATGGAGGAACGACGGTAAGGAAAGTCACAGTACTACCTTTTAACTTTCAAAAATGAGGAAAATAGTTAAGAAAAAACTAAAATGAGCAGTTGCAAACATTAAAGATTTACATCAAGCATGGGTGGTGTTTAAAAGTACTATCTTGGAAGCCCAGACCAGCTGTATTCTATGCTTTAAGAATAGTGGAAGGATGTCCAAAGCTTGCTATGGAAGCAAAAATGCATAATAAAGTCTTTTTTCAAGTACATTCGTAGAAAAAAACCTGTGAGAGTCAGTAGGACCATTAGATGATCGGTCTTTACTGAGGAAGGTATAGGGATGTTATCCATGACTGAAATGGCATTTAAAGGTGATGCCACAGAAGAATTTAAAGAAATATCGTACACTGGGAGATGTATTACAACTATTTGATAAACTGAACAGTAGCAAATCACCAGGACCAGATGGTATACATCCAAGGTTTTTGAAAGAAGTGAAATATGAGATAGTTCACAGATTACTAATAGTAGGTCTGCAATCATTAAAATTATCTGTAATATCTGAAGATTGGAGGATGGCCATTGTAAGGCCAATTTTTAAAAAGGGTTCCAGGGGTGATCTGGGAAACTACAGACTGGTGAGCCTGATGTCAGTACATGTAAAAATGGTGGAAACCATTATAACAAACAAGATTACTGAACATGTAGATAGTCATGGCTTAATGGGAGACAGCCAACATGGCTTTAGCCAAGGAAGGTCTTGTCTTACTAATCTGTTATATATTTTTTTGAAGGCGTGAATAAACAGGTAGACAAAGGTGAGTCGGTGGGTTTAGTGTATCTGTATTTTTAGAAAGCCTTTGACAAAGTCCCTGATGAGAGACTTTTGGCAAAATGAAAACGTTATGGGATAGGAGGCTGTGTACTATTGTGGATCAGGAACTGGATAAAAGATAGAAAGCAGAGGGTAGGGCTAAGTGGCCAATTTTCTCAATGGAGAAAGGTAAATAGTGGAGTATCCCAGGGATCTGTGCTGGGTCCGCTGCTTTTTAACATATTCATAAATGACCTAGAAATGGGAATAACGAGTGAGGTGATCAGATTTGCAGATGACACAAAATTATTAAAGTTGTTTCATCCTATGAGGATTGTGAAAAATTGCAAGAGGACCTTGATAAATTGGAAGAGTCGGCATCCAAATGGCAGATGAAATTTAATGTGGACAAGTGCAAAGTTAAGCACCTAGGAAAGAACCACCCAATGCAAGATTCCACATTAGGAACCACCTCCCAGGAAAAAGATTTAGGCGTCATTGTGGATAACATGTCGAAACCCTCTGCCTAGTGTGTAGCAGCGGCCAAAAGAGCAAATAGAATGCTAGGAATCATAAGGAAAGGAATGGAGAATAAAACAAAGGATATTATAATGCCTCTGTATCGTTCCATGGTGTGACCACAGCTTGAATATTGTGTGCAAATCTGGTCATCGTATCTTAAAAAGGATATAGCACTATTAGAAAAGGTACAGAGAAGAGTCACCAAAATGGTAAAGGGGATGGAAAGATACCTGTATGAAGAGAGGCTAAAAAGGATAGGGCTCTTCAACCTGGAAAAGAGATGGCTGAGGGGGAGATATGATAGAGGTCTATAAATTAATGAAAAGAGTGGAACGGCTAAACATAGATCGATTGTTTACGCCATCAAAATATAGAAAGACTAGGGGCATGCAATGAACTTACAGGGTAACCTATTTCAGACTAATTAGAGAAATTGTTTTTTCGCTCAACGTGTAATCAAACTCTGTAATTCATTACCAGAGGATGTAGGAAAAAGTGTAGCCAGGTTTAAAAAAGTTTGGACAAGTTCTTGGAGGAAAGATCCATAAACCATTAGGGGACCCAGGATATCCACTGCTTGCCCCAATACAAGCATTGTGGAAACTGTGTCTTTTAGGGAAACTGCTAGGTACTTGTGACTTAGATTGGTCACTGTTGGAAACAGGATACTGGGTTTGATGGACCTTGGTCTGACCCAGTATGGCATATGTTACGTATGTTCTTATGTTCTTATGACCCTGGTTCAAAATGGTGGTTCTGACCCCTAGTGGTAGTTCTGCAGTACTACCACCAGGAATCAGAGCCTGGCTGACAATGGGGCAGGAGCATCTGGATATTGTCCGTCCCTCCCACTAACTCACCAGGAATTCCCCAGTAAGTGCTGTTGAGGGGGGTTAGGAGATGGGTGAGGTCATTGTGCTGATCACAGAGTTGAGGGGGATGCGGATCAGGAGTAAGTGGGGGGTTCCAGGATGCTGATCAAGGCAGGCCACAGGAAGTACCGCAGTGAGAGTATATGGTAACTTACAGTGCGCAAACTGCATGCGTTGTCCACACCCATAACCCAACCCACCCAGTCTTCATCCCCTTCCTCACCTCTCTGCCCCAGTAAGCAGTTACTTCGTGAATTAATATGTGGTATGTGTCACAGTCATATGGAAACTGTTACCATGCAAAATACTTACTGCATTTCAGATAACATGCCCCTTTTTTGTTTTTTTAGTTTACATAAACAAAATGAAAAGAAAACAATTAAAGAAATGAAGAAAGAGGGTTTTGACTGGCATATCAAACCCTCCATGGTTATTAATTTCGAGGATAGGTTTTTCCATTTGTTATAAAATGGAAGTACAGGATCCTGTAAATGTAAGAAAAATCTCCAGTTCATTATCCTGGAAACTGGCGTGGCATTTTGGATATTGTTATTTACATAGCTGGTGAATATGACAAAGCTGAGCAAAATGATGTTTTTTCAGTAAACTTTTTCTGATGAATGGTTTTGTCTCCCTGGCAGATTGTAACCTTAACTTTTACCTGCACAGTGACCAGTGCGTGCAAGATTGTCCTGCTGGGTTTTACGCAGACATCCGACAGTGTTTGCCCTGTCAACAGGAATGTGCAGAGTGTAATGGACCAGACTCCAATGACTGCTTGAAATGTACCAGCAGTTTGTTTGTGCTTTATGATGGAGAGTGTTTCAGAGACTGCCCAGAAGGGACTTATTATGAACAAGAGACTGAAGACTGCCAAGGTACAGTATTTCACCCACATTCTGATCATCTACATTTGATCCCTACTGACGTTTAGATGGCTAATCTTCTCTCAGAAACTTCCTAGCCAACAATTAGCTAAGCATGTCACATTCGTACTTCTAATAGCATTAAGGAATTACATAGTAATGATGTACATGAGAAGAAATCAGACCAACCCATTCAATCATCTAGTTGAGGTTCTTCCTCTCTAATTATTGATCTCTTTGATTAGATGAGTATAAAACGAGTTGACAATACAAACCAATAAGCAAAGAATAGTGGCTTCCAAGAAGAGTAGGGTAACCTGCACAAATGAGTCATCGTTATAATGCAAACAGCAGTAGTATGGGTGCATTAATCTCGTTAAACATGATTAAAGTCCTAACAGCACTGGTGTAACCTGCCCAGAGAAGTGAACATAAGAACATAAGATATGGCATACTGGATCAGACCAAGGTCCATCAAGACCAGTATCCTGTTTCCAACAGTGGCCAATCTAGGTCATACGTACCTAGCAGTTTCCCCAAAAGACACAGGTTCCACAATGCTTGTACTGGGTCAAGCATTGATATCCTGGGTCCCTTCTGAATAATGGTTTATGGACCTTTCCTCCAGGAACTTGTCCAAACCTATTTTAAACCCAGCTACACTAACAGCCTTTACTACATCCTCTGGCAACAAATTCCAGAGTTTGATTACACGTTGAGTGAAAATATATTTTCTTTTATTAGTCTTAAATAGTTTACCCTGTAGCTTCATTGCATGTCTCCTAGTCTTTCTATATTCTGATAACATAAACAATCAATCTACGTTTACCCGTTCCACTCCGTTCATTAATTTATAGACTTCTATCATATCTCCCCTCAGCCGTCTTTTCCAGGTTAAAGAGCCCTAACCTTTTTAGCCTTTCTTCATAGGAGTATCCTTCCATCCCCTTTACCATTTTGGTGGCTCTTCTCTGAAACATTTCTAATAACGCTACATCCTTTTTAAGATACGGCGACCAGAATTGCACACAATATTCAAGGTGCGGTCTCACCATGGAACGATATAGAGGCATTATAATATCTTTTGTTTTATTTTCCATTCCTTTCCTTATGATACCTAGCATTCTATTTGCTCTCTTGGCTGCCACTGCACACTGGGCCGAGGGTTTTAACATGTTATCCACAATGACGCCTAAATCTTTTTCCTGTGTGGTGGTTCCTAATGTGGAACCTTGCATCGTGTAACCATAGTTTGGGTTGTTCTTCCCTAGTTGCATAACTTTGCACTTGTCCACATTAAATTTCATCTGCCATTTTGTTGCCCAGTCTTCCAATTTATCAAGATCCTTTTGCAATTTTCCAGAATCCTTTAAATAGTTTTGTGTCATCTGCAAATTTGATAACCTCACTCGTTATTCCACTTTCCAGGTCATTTATGAATATGTCAAAAAGCAGCGGACCCAGCACAGATCCCTGGGGTACACCACTATTCACCTTTCTCCATTGGGAAAATTGGCCATTTAGCCCAACCCTCTGCTTTTTATCTTTTAACCAGGTCCTGAGCCACAGTAGTACACTGCCTCCTATCCCATGACTCTTTAGTTTTGCCAATGGTCTCTGATGAGGGACCTTGTCAAAGGCTTTCTGAAAGTCCAGATACACTATATCAACTGACTCACCTTTGTCCACCTGTTTATTCACGCCTTCAAAAAAACAAAACAGATTAGTAAGACAAGATCTTCCTTGTCTAAAGCCATGTTGGCTCTCTCCCATTAGGCCATGACTATCTACATGCTGAGTAATTTTATTCTTTATGATGGTTTCTACCATTTTTCCCGGTACTGACGTGAGGCTCACCGGTCTGTAGTTTCCCGGATCACCCCTGGAACCCTTTTAAAAAATTGGTGTTGCATTGGCGATCCTCCAATCTTCAGGTATTAGAGATGATTTTAATGATAGTTCACAGATTACTAATAGCAGGTCTGCAATCTCATATTTCAGTTCTTTCAACACCTTTGGATGTATACCATCCGGCCCAGGTGATTTGCTACTCTTCAGTTTATCTAATAGTTGTAATACATCTTCCCGATGTATCGATGTTTCCTTCAATTCTTCCGCACCTTTAAATACCACTTCAGTCATGGGTAACATCCCTACATCTTCCTCAGTAAAGACCGAAGCAAAGAATTCATTCAGTCTCTCCGCTATCGCCTTGTCACCTCTTAGTGCTCCTTTAACCCCTCTATCATCTAATGGACCAACTGACTCTCTCACAGGTTTTTTGCTACGAATGTACTTGAAAAAGTCTTTATTTCGCATTTTTGCTTCCGCAGCAAGCTTCTTCTCAAATTTTCCCTTTGCTTGCCTTATCAATGCCTTGCATTTGACTTGCCAGTGTTTGTGCTGTTTCCAGGTTTCGTCGTTTGGCTCTTTTTTCCATTTCCTGAAAGATGCTTTTTTGGCAATAACAGCCTCTCTGACCTCACCTTTAAACCATGCTGGCAGTTTTTTGGACTTCCTTCCACTTTTCTTAAAGCGTGGAATACAGCTGGTCTGGGCTTCCAAGATAGTATTTTTCAACAACACCCAAGCTTTATGTAAGTCTTTAACCTTTGCAACTGCTCCTTTTAGTTTTTTCTTAACTATTTTCCTCATTTTATCATAGTCTCCCTTTCGAAAGTTAAAAGGTAGTACTGTGGATTTCCTTACTATCCCTCCTCCACTAATTAAATCAAAGGCGATCATGCTATGATCACTATTGCCAAGTGGCCCCAACACCCTTATCTCTTGCACTAGATCTGGTGTTCCACTAAGGACTAGGTCTAATATGGCTTCCCCTCTGGTTGGTTCATGAAACAGCTGCTCCAAGAAGCAGTCATTTATTTAATCTAGGAACTTTATCTCCCTAGCATGTCCTACTGTGACACTGACCCAGTCGATACCGGGGTAATTGAAATCACCTATTATTATTACTGCACTGTAACTTTTGTTAGCTTCCTTGATTTCTTTGAGTGTTACATCATCCATTTGTTCATTCTGGCCACATGGTCGGTAGTACACCCCCCACTGCCATTGCCTTCCCCTTTTTACATGGAATTTCAATCCATAGAGATTTTACAGCAAATTTTGTTTCCTGCAAAACTTTAATCCTTTTCTGACTCAATGCCCTCTCTAACATAGAGCGCAACCCCTCCACCAATTTGATCAGCTCTATCATTATGATATAGTTTGTACCCAGGTATCACAGTGTCTCACTAGTTGTCCTCCTTCCACCATGTCTCTGATATTCCAATCATATCTAACCTCTCATTTAGTGCTAAATATTCTAACTCGCCCATCTTATTTTTTAGACTTCTAGCATTTGCATACAAGCATTTTAGAGACTGTATTTTATTCATATTAATTTGTCTATTGGTAGACATGGGTAATTTGAGATCTTTAAGCTCTGTCTGCTCCATATTCAAGGGCATTTTGGCTACTTTACTCTAATTTTGGAATCTCTCTGCTTTTGGTAGTATCCTTCAAGGATACATTCTTCCGAACCATGCGCTCTTGGGCGACTGTCGGCTTTCCCCTATTATCTTATTATTTATTTATTTTATTTATTTATTACAATTTCTTATATACCGCACTATTGTCAGCGCGGTTTACATACAACCAAATGACCATAACAAACTGTTTGGCTTCACATAGAACAGGAGAAAACAACTTGGATAACATGTTTATGCTTTACATAGAACAGGAGTAATAACTTGGATAAACGGGGAATGCAAACTAAACTACTTACATATGTACCTTATCTAGTTTAAAAGCTGCTCTATCTCCTTTTTAAAGGTTAATGCCAGCAGCCTGGTTCTATCCCGGTTAAGGTGAAGCCCATCCCTTCGGAAGAGCCCCTCCTTTCCCCAGAATGTTCCCCAGTTCCTAACAAATCCAAAACCCTCATCTCTGCACCATTGTCTCATCCACACATTGAGACTCCAGAGCTCTGCCTGCCTTTTGGGTCCTGCGCGTGGAACGGGAAGCATTTTGGAGGATGCTACCCTGGAAGTTCTGGATTTCAACTTCCTACCTAAAAGCCTAAATTTAGCCTCCAGAACCTCCCTACCACATTTTCTTATGTCATTGGTACCGACATGTACCAAGACAGCAGACTCCTCCCCAGCACTATCAAAGACCTTATCTAGGTGGAGCGTGAGGTCCGCTACCTTCGCACCAGGCAGGCATGTTACCAGGCGATCCTCACGTCCACCAGCCACCCAGCTATCTACATGCCTAATGATTGAATTGCCAACTATAACGGCTGTCCTAACCCTTCCCTCATGGGCACATGGCCCTGGAGAAACTTCCTTGGTGTGAGAGGGTTTTACATCACCTGGAGGACAGGTCCTAGTTACAGGATCACTTCCTGCCACACCAGGGTGATGCTCTCCTGTCACATGACCTCTCTCCTCCATGGCAACAGGGATGCCGCCAGACTGGAGGTGGGACTTCAGGACTGTATCCCTGTAGGTCTCGTCTATGTACCTCTCTGTCTTTGTTATGTTTTCCAAGTCTGCTACTCTAGCCTCTAGAGAACGGACTCATTCCCTGAGAGCAAAGAGCTCCTTGCACCTAGTGCACACGTAAGACCTCTTACCAACTGGGAGAAAATCATACATGTGACACTCACTGCAAAAGACTGGAAAGCCCCCATCTCGCTGCTGGTCTGCTGTCTGCATCTTAGTTTTAAGTTTTGTTTAGATATTTAAGTTCTTTACTTACTAAGGGTTGTTATGGATATTTATACGAATAAATCTGTACCTAATATGTTTAATATACCTTGTTCACCTGAAGCTTAATTAATCTCAGGTCCTTAGTGTATGACTGATTTGGGTAACGAGCTTCACCTGAGAGCACCTCCTGTCTTTTTAAGATGTGTAAGTACCTATAAAGCTACGATTATCCCAGGGGTGGGTGGGTGTTGGGGAGGGAGGGAAATAACACTTATTAAAAGAGGGCTGCTACACAGTACCCTGTCCTGTGCTGCTGAGGTAAGCTATATTCTAATTTGATTTAAATTATAGCTCTTTTCTGCTGCTAGGCTCTAACTTATTATAAAATTTAAACTACAAGCTCTCTGCTGGGTTCTAAATTTAACCAGAAAGCTCTCTTCTGTGTTTTAAATTTAAACTAAAAGTACTTTGCTGATGCTAGGCCCTGAGTGACTATTGAATTTAAACTACAAGCTCTCTGCTGGGCATGAAATATAACCAGAAAGTTATCTTCTGTGTTTTAAATTTAAACGTAAACTGCTGCTACTAGGCCCTCACTGATTTAACAAAAAATAATGGGTTCACAGATTAATTAGCTTTAATAGAAAGAATTCCTTTCAGAAAATTCCCAAAAGTATATACTCACAATTGCAGATCTCTGTCCAGAAGTAACAGTCCCCTTTTCTAGTCCTTCAAGACTAGAACAGGAGTATCATGATTCTCTTGGGTTTCCAGCAACTTGCATGGAATGGTGGTTACAGTCATAACAGCAGTAATGTACCTGCACTGAGTTTCCATGAAAGATGGGGCAACCTGCCTGAGGGACCATGAAGGAAAGTCAAGCATCAGTGAACATGGGAATGAGGAATGTTTTTGACAAAAACCTCACTAATTTTGATGACTGTGGATTATTGCTGAAGCTGACCTCTCATGAAGGTATGGGAGCATCTCCAGAGGTCCCACATAACAGAAGAAAAGGGTGACTGGCATTCAGGGATGGTGTTAGACATGCAGGGGCCCAGAGAAGAAACTAATGAGGCAGCCCCAAAGTCTGCTTACAGTCTATACCTCTTTCAGTTTGAGGTAGACTAGGGGCCCCCTGTTGCATGGGGGCCCAGGGCAATTGTCCCCTTTGTCACCCCCTAACACTAGCTCTGCTGGCAGTGAGACAATTAAAATAAAGGGTGTTGGTGGATACCTGGGGGCCCAAGACTTCAGAACCTAAGCTGAAGTGAAATAATGACACAAAATTCAAAAGAGGCACAAATGAGACCAACAGTATGCAAGTTGAAAAATGCACTTTTCAGGACATGTTTACTAAAGATTAATAAAAATGAATGCACGTTAAGTGCCATTACATCCCTTTTATTTCTATGAGCCACGCAGTAACCTTTAGTACACATGCCCCTTAGAGTATGATATAATGTCACATTTCCTCTTTCCTCCATCCCAGCCTCTAGCATATCTGGGTGGGGGGGCTTGATGGAAAAGCCATGGTAAAGTGTGTCTCAGTAGGGTAGCAGCAGATATGTTGGTGGATGTCAGTACATAATGTGCATACCAGCTGATGCTATATGTGAGGTGCGTATGTATCTGAATCATTGACATGAGGTGTGTATCTAGGTCCATGGGAAGATGTGTGGGTGGAATGTCAGAAGGGGAGTATATGTGAGGGTGTGAAATGGGTGACCACTCTGGAATACCAGGGACTGTAAACTCACTGTGCAGAAGGAAGGCCTGGTAATCTACTTTCTGATGCACCTTACCAAGAAAACCCAGGGGCTGGGTCGCCAGGAGTCAGCAATGACTTGATGGCATGTATTGCATTGAGAGTATGTATTGGCGGGGTGTGTTGGGGCTGTGTGTGTATGTGTATGTATGCTTGAGGGGTGTGTGTCTGGAGTGTGAGTGGTGCCTGTGGGTTTGTGTATGTGCAGGGCTCTGTGCGTATGTGTGTTTCGGCAGCTGTATGTGTACATGTGTGTATTGGGGGCTCTGTGTGCATGTGCATACATGTGTCAGGGGTTCTGTGCATATGCAAGTAGTTCTACTCCCTCCCTCTCCCTGCTTTCACTAGTTCCCCTGCATTCACTGCTTCACCTTTCTTCCCCCTTCCCTCAAAGCCATTCACTTTCTCTCCCCCACCCCTACAACAGTTGCTCGTACTTTCCTTGTATTTCCTCTTTCTTCCCCCCTTCCCACCATTCACTTTTCCTCTCCTACCCCTTCCCTTGACTGCTACGGCCATTCACCCTTTCCTTCCCTCCTCTCTCCACCTTGTAACCACTCGTACTTCTCCTTGCAGCCATTCACCTTTTCCTCTCCTTTCCTTGCAGTCCCTCCACACCCTACCACCATTCACCCTTTCCTCTCCCCTTCCTCACCTTTTCCCCCTGCAGCCGTTCACGTTTTTCCTTCCTTCTCTCTCCCACTCTGCCTTCCTCTCTCATTTGCAGACACTCACCTTTGCAGCCTTTCACCCTGTCCTATCCTTCCTTCTCCCCCTTGCCCATTCATCCTTTCTTCCCTTCCCATCCTCTCTTGCAGCCACTCATCTTTATTTATGTGGAATTCTTCAAGGCTTGTTTATTTCTTCTTCAGCGGGCAGAGATGGGGATTCCACTGGCAAGCGGTACTTTTCTTGGCAGTCATGGCTCTTTTCTTCCACCATTGTGGGTTGGGGGGACCCTGCCAGCATGCAGAACTCTGCGGCAGCTATGGCCCTTCTCATTTTTGGCTGGCAGAGGTTGCAGTCCTTGCTGACACGTTCGTTTGTCTTCCTTGCCATTCTGATGTGCGTGCTGGGTCCTTTTGCCCTCTGTTAGTTCACGTGGGTTTGTTTGTTTAAGTGCAAATAAGCCTATGTGTATGGACAGAAGACAGACACGCAAACAGACAAATGGATGGACCCTGCACAATAGCATTATCGCTTGAGCAAAATGTGCCTACAAATCACATTTACTGATAATTCACAAATCAAGTATATACGGTCCAAAATAGGAAAAAGCAAAAGGAGAATTAATGAGTAGCAAAGTACTTAGGGGTAGCTGCAGCCTGCACAGTTAAAGTCGCCATTTTAACTTTGCCTCTGATACTCAATGCCAGGGGCATATCCAGGCCCTGACAATGAATATCCGGATTGCCCAGTCTGTAATCTTGCAATATCAGTGCTGATATTCAGCCACTGGCCAAATTGCAAAACTGGCTAAAGTTAGGACAGCTGGGCAGTGGCTGAATAATTGCCACTGCCTGGTTAAGGCTCAATGCCACCTCCACTCTGCCCTCCTACTTGTCTTTATAAAGGAGGCTTAATATAGGTGTCCTCTTATAAAATCCTCCTCCTTATGTGCAAGAGAATATCTTGGAATGAATTAGTGATGTGGTATATGAATCTGTATTTATTAGCATGCATTTATTACCTAAAAAGGAACTATCGCACGTTAATCTACAAATTTGTGCATGCAAGCGATAATTTTAAAATAGGTTGCTAAGTCTGAAAGACAAATAGGCCCCTTTTTCCAGCCTGTTTATAAAGACACATAGGTGCCCACGTAAAGCAGCAGAAATGATGGCTAGATTGAAGCTGTGCACACTTGCATCTGCTTGGGAACAGATATAAATGCTTCTGTGTAAAGTATGCACATACGCATGTTAAATCATGACTCTGCCGGAGCTATGTGCAAACCGCCACAATAGATGCCTACATTTGCATCGCGTCAAAGTATGTGCCGCGTCATTACTGCACACACTTTTGTGCATAAAAGCCCTTACATGTGCATAAATCAGGGGTTTATGGTGGGAAGTGTTTAAAAAAGTTATCCTGACAGGTCAGTTTTTGTGTATTAATAAGTTCTAATGTGCATTGATGGTTATGAATGTCCAATAAGTTGAATAAATAAGCAAAAGGGTGGGCCGGCTCTGTGACTAGGCTATCATTCTGTTTGCTTGAGTTTCAATCAAATGCTTGTCAAATTTTGGGTACATTGCAGAGGTGATACCAGGCAATATGTGTATTTCCAAAACAATAAGCCGTAAAACAATTTTTTGTGGGAGCCTGGTTGTTTCTTCCAACTCCTCCGTGCTTCCAACTTTCATTAGCATCTGCCTTGAATATTTACCCCTATTTTATACCTCTTCTTCACATTGGAGTAGCTCCTTTAAGAGTATGCAGCTGTAGTTCCTGAGTCTACTCAATAGATGGTGCTTTTGACGGGTGAATGGGCCTCTGCAGCATCCGCAATCATGGCTGGTCCTGGGAGGCTGTGTCCTGGTCAAGGAATCAAACCCAAATCCTCTGCATAGCATACCAGTGCTACAGCTGAACCAACAGATATCATGATCACGAGAGCTATGCTTACTCTTTATGCTTGTGTTAACAATATTCTTAAGTTATTTTTAAAACCGTTATACAGCTCTCATGATCATGATATCTTATTCTATTTAAAAAGCAGTAGATAAAAAGATAAACTTGTGAGTGACGGTTAGTGGTACCAAAGTTCATCTAATCGGCACATTTTAGAGATCTGTATCAAGAAATTCATCTATCTTCAATTACATATTGGGGATTCTGGTATCCCTCTATCTGTCCGTTTCTACAGTCCTTCTAAAAACATCTTATAATCATGTTAGAGTTAAAGATGCTATATAAATCTGATTCATTATTACCACTTTGAAAATCATATTAAATATGTGGAGGGACACTTTAGAAAGGACGCTCAAGTGCAATATGGGACATGTAAGCCAGAATGTCTAGAAAAAAGGCAGGCAGGTCCAGGTGCAGGCAAGATTTCACAAACGTG
Organism: Ichthyophis bannanicus; assembly: GCA_033557465.1. Taxonomy (NCBI): domain Eukaryota; kingdom Metazoa; phylum Chordata; class Amphibia; order Gymnophiona; family Ichthyophiidae; genus Ichthyophis; species Ichthyophis bannanicus. The sequence goes on from CM066032.1 coordinate 651,831,726, forward strand.
GATACAGCCAATATGGACGTCTGCCGGAGCATCTACATAGACATCCTACTACTACTACTATTCATCACTTATAGAGCGCCACGCATGTAGCGCTGTACAGCTAACCAACAAGAGTTAGCCAGAATACAAGAGACAGTCCCTGCCTGTCAGAGTCATGCTCATCGGAGCTTACAATCTAGAATAATAATAATAATAAGAATAAGAATATTTCAGAACCTGGACATCTAGGAATAGCCTAATGGTTAGAGTAGTTAAATAAATAAATAAGTAAATAAATTTAACCCTGGCTTCCCTGGTCCTAAAGCCAGGGTTAAATTTATTTACTTATTTATTTATTTAACTGTATTTATATCCCTCCTTTCTCTGGGTCAAATCCCATTGCTGCTATCATTGTGATTGTGCCGAATACTGGGGATGGTGGAGTGCTAGCTTCTCTACACCTTCTCAATGGTTTTCAGCCAAAACAAGCTCTTTCCCGGTGCTTATTGAGGACTGGAACAGGTCTAAAATTAGATGCGACGCCAGACATCCAGGATGCTTCTGAGATCAGGCAGTGACATACAGGGGCGGCCCAAGGGGGGTGCGGGGCCATGTGCGGAGACTCAGTGTGGGGCCTCATTTGCATAAGTGGTCTTATTTGCATAAATATTTGCATAATGTTACCATTCACTAACTTTTAGTAAACATGTCTCTTAATGAGTGTATGGATAAAGAAAGACTAAAAGATTTCTACATTACTATAATCCAGTGCCAACCGCCAGGCACATTAGGAACTACTACAAACGCTGCCCATTTAGAACCCATAGCAAACCCGCCGTATCCTGACAGCATTACCAGGACTCACAAAGCACCATACCCTACCTATCAAAAGGCAACACTGCAAATATTAAACCAATACATTTCAGAGAATACTGGGGAAAGAGAACAAGTGGCAACGTCAAATAGGAATTACATAAACAGAATACCTCAGCTCAGTTACACATGCAGAACATAGACCATCACCAAACAAGGAATCACAATTTAGAAACAGGAAGGCAATAATTAAACTGGGAACCCCAAAAGCCAAACTTGGAATGTACAACAACACTGTAGAAATAAAACTCTAAATTAATTTCCTCTTGTACCAAACAAAACGCAGATGTTAATGATGCACATTTCCCAGAGCTGACATATTCCAGTTAATAAATTCAAAATAAAGAGATATCTTTCTACCTTTTGTGCATTTTTTTTTCAGTTGCAATTGCTCCAGCCACTTTCTTCTGGTTTCTTCATGTTTTCTGCTAACTCTCCATCGTCTGCTGTCCATTTGTCCTTTCTTCTCTCTTCTAGTTTTTTTTCCATTCTCTCTCTCTACATCTGCTTTAGAAAACTCTTTTTTATTATTATATACTATAACCAACCGTAGATACATACACTTGACAACATACAACATACGCGCACACAGAGCGCAAACCCTGTACAAAGAACAATGAAAACACAGAGCGCAAACCCTGTACAAAGAACAATGAAAAAAAAACATCAGAGCCATACACTCTACTATGTACATAGTGCAATCTGTATCATGCCCACAAGAAGTAACTAGGAGTGCCCCCCCCTTGCCCCCCCAACAACCGCCCTCCCCTCTACACCCCACCAACCATATCCCCCCCCCCAGTCCACACCAAGCTACTGGACTTCTAGAGTGGAAGCTACCGTAGGCTCATCGAGGGCCTCCACTACCGTAGGCTCATCAAGGGCCTCCACCAACGCAGGTTCCCCACTCAGCACCCCCAATTCCTTTCAGCCACTCAAAAGATTCTGCCTCCTAACCGGGTCCCACACCCTAACCCACCGATCCCAAGCTGCCGCCCCCAGACACTTCCCCGTCCGCTTCTCCATGTCCCCCAGGTCTAACATAGCTCGCTCCCATTCACCAATGTCGGGGGTTGTGTTCAGCAACCAGTGGCGCAAGATGCATTGTTTCACCACCAGGAAACCCTTCTCACATAACTGACGTTCCCCACGGGGAATGGGGCAAATCCCGACCCAATACCCAAATAATCCCCACTCAGGGGAAATTTGCACTGAGGAACCCACCCAGTCACTTAATTTAGCCCGTACGGCAGTCCAAAACTGTTGGATACGGGGGCAGAACCAGAACCGGTGGGCTAAAGAGCCCGGGGCGCTCCCACATAAAGTACACACATCTGTCTGCGCCAGACCCATCCGCGCCGCCCAGACGTTGGAGACATATGCCCTCCAGAGAAACTTATATTGTATCTCCTGCAACTGAACAGATTCCACCAAACCTTTAATCGCCCCGAAGGCAGCCTGCAAACATTCCACCGTACCCCCTGACATCTGATCATTCTGCCATCGTTGCGCCAAGCAGCGCAGGGACCGCGTATGTTCACGTGACAAACCCCCCGGGACCAAGTGCTCCCATAAAGACCGCACAGTAATTTTACCTTCCAAGGCCTGAAACAACTCCAACATGCCGCCCTGAGACAGCAGCAAATTCTCCCGCCGCTGCAGACCACGCACATAATGTCGGACCTGCAAATAGAAGTAGAAATCCCGGTGGCTTAGCTGGTATCGGGCACACAGAGAGGCATATGAATCAAGATCCGCCACTCCAGCCATAGTCAGGTGTCCAATACAGCGGATACCCCGCTGTGCCCAAGCTCGCGCCACTCGCCCCTCCAGTCCCGGTACAAAGTCAACATTGCCCTGCAGAGGAAGGCAGTCCGTCACCTTCCACGACATTCCTCTGTGTTGACACACACCGCCCTCCATGCCTGCCGCAGCATGCGCAGAGTCTCAGAGTGCCTCCAACCCCCGGAGAGGTCTCGCTGGGGGGAATGCAACAGCGTGGTGCGATGCTGCGAGCCCGCCAAGTCATCCAATAAACTGATAGGCAACACCTCCTCGGTCCCACAGATCACATCCCGAAGGGCGCGCATCATATAAACCAAATTGTGGGCGCGGATCGACGCCAACCCTACGCCCCCCTGCTCTACCGGCCCCAACAAAGTCGCAAGGGCGATACGCGCTCTCTTCCCCCGCCAAAGGAACTTAGTTAAGTGGCGCCGTAGAATCTCTAAGTCCACAGAGCGGACCCAGATGGGGAGGTTCCGCAACACATAGAGCCAGCGCGGTAGCTCAACCATGTTAAAGAGCGCCACTCGGCCCTTCAGGGACAATGGCAGATCGCGCCATTTCCGCAGTTTCCCAATAGTGCTGTCCATCAGAGGCTGAATATTGACCCGATATAATTGGGACAACACCCCAGGAATCTGGAGACCCAAATATCGAAATTGCCCCTCGGCCCAGACCAGGGGAAACTCGCCGTGCCATCCCCGCCGGACTTGCCCCCCCACATCTAGAGCCAACGACTTCGTCGTATTAATCTTAAGGCCCGAGAAGCTACCAAACCGCTCAATCAGCTTGAGAGCTGCCGGAAGTGAGCGCTGTGGGTCGGTAAGACACAACAACATGTCATCAGCAAACGCGCTAACAGTCAGCCCCCCCTGCCGCCAGTGCATGCCCTGCACGTCCTCCATCTGTCTCAACATCAATAAAAGTGGTTCTAACTGGAGCACAAAAAGTAAAGGCGAGAGGGGACAACCCTGCCGGGTGCCTCTATGCAAAGGAAAAGAGTCCGACCTCTCACTGCCCACCGTCACATATGCTAGAGGCGCAGTGTACAGGGCCTGCACCCAGCTAGTAAAAGTGCCCCCTAACCCGAACCTACGCAGCGTTTCGAACATGTACGCCCAGGAAACTCTGTCGAAAGCTTTTTCCGCATCTAGGCTGACCAAGAGCAGCGGAGCTCCCTGCCGCGCATATTTCTCCATTCCCCACAAAATCTTATTGATATTACGAACCGCTTCTCTGCCTCGCACAAAACCCGCCTGGTGGTCCCCCACCAGTTGCGGTAACAGGAGCTGCAACCGATCGGCCAAAACAGATGCCAGGATTTTCATGTCAACGTTAATCAAAGAAATTGGCCGATAGGCCGCGGGGTCGAAAGGGTCCTTCCCAGGCTTGGGAATAAGAGAAATGGAGGCCGTCCGCATGTCCCTGGGGAAAACTCCCTACCTCGACAGCCTCCGCGAACAGGGCAGCCAAGGTCGGAGTCACCTGAGTCTCTAAGATCTTGTAGAACTCTGAACTAAACCCGTCAGGGCCCGGCGCCTTATGCGGCTTCCCCCGGCGAATAACCCGCTGAATCTCCCCCCCTGAAATAGGTTTGTGCAACTCCTCGAGCTCCGGGGCAGAAAGCTGTGGAAACGAGACCCCATCCAAGAATGCCCGCTCCTGAGAACGACACTCCCCCTCGGGGGTGTACAAAGTCTCATAGAACTGCCGAAAGACCGCAGCCACTCGCCGGGACTCACTCTGAAGCTGCCCCTCCGGATCCCGAATAACAGTGATGGCCCGCACGCCCCCCTTTTCTTTCACAAGGCGCGCCAAGAGTCTACCCGAACGATTGCCAAAGCGGAATAGGTGATGTCTGTAATAATGCATAGTATGTACCGCTCGATCCTGGAGCAAGGTGTTCAACGTTTTCTGGGCGTTCAAGTATACGTCCAAGGGGGCCCCGCGTGCCGCCGCTGCCGTCTCCGCCTTCAAACGGGCCAGCTCCCGGGTCAGGCCCAGGATCTCCGCATCTAATTGACGCCGCTCCCGAGCCAGATAAGCTATTATGTGCCCTCGCAAAACCGCCTTCCCGGCTTCCCATAGCACCGCCACCGATGTACAACTGGCCTCATTAAACTCCAGAAACTCCCGCCATTGCTGTTCCAAATAACTTTTAAACGCTGGATCACGCCACTTATGCCGAGGGAACGACCAGCGACCGCTGCTGATACCCGAGCTTTGCCAATCCATCCACACCATGGCATGATCCGAAACTAAAACAGGCCCTATTTCGGCCTTGATGACCCTTCCAAAAACTCTATCGGAGACTAAGATGTAGTCCAAGCGAGACCAAGTCTGATGGGCGCGTGACAGATGCGTGTAATCCCTTTCTCCCTCGTGAAGGACACGCCAAACATCTACCAAGTTCCCCTGTTGGCAAAGGTAGCTCACCCCCTTTCGTGACCAGCCTGAAGTCTCGTTGGGATTTGACTTGCCCAAAGCCGGATCGTGAGGGCAATTAAAATCACCGGCTAGAACAACTGGTAACTGCGGATTCGCCTCCACCCTGCGCAGCAGCCTCTGGAAAAAGGCATGATCATATACATTAGGGGCGTAAACAGATACCAAAAGCATCGTTGTCCCAGCCAGGGTCACATGAAGGATTAGAAACCGGCCCTCGGGATCCTCCTCCACCCCCAGCAATTCCACGGGGACCCCTTTACGAATCAGGATCACCACCCCCCTCTTTTTCACAGAGGCAGAAGCTGCATAAACCTGCGCTACCCAATCTCTCTTTAATTTAACATGCTCTGCAGCCGTTAAATGAGTTTCCTGCAGCAGAGCCACATGGGCTTTCGCCTTCTTCAAGGCCTGCAGCACTTTGGTACGCTTGACCGGGGTATTAAGCCCTCCCACATTCCAGGAAACAATACGTAGGTGTTGACTCATTGAGTTAGGGAGTAGTCGACCCACCATTGCAGACCACTGTCAGAGAGCACGGAAAAAAGCTGAAACCAACTCTTCCCTAGCCAGCATCCCAGGAGCCACCCAGCCTCAGCCCCCAGTCCACCTCCCCAGTGTGGGATACACCTAGAGGATTCCTTTCCCCCACCCAGTCCATTGCAATAGCACATATTCGCTACCCCCTCCCCACCCCCCCGCCCCCCCTCACTACCCCCCACCCCCCCGTCCCCCCTCACTACCCCCATACTCTACCCTCGAAAGTGAAACAGTACCCCCAAACCCAAAGAGAATAGCAATTCCACCCCCACCCCGATTAACCGGGGCACACTTCCTTATCAGACACTGCAGGGCCGCCCCAGCTTCCTGCCCCCCCATAATACCCACAGACAAACCCTAAAGCAATACAGAATGGATTGCAAACAATTCCCCTCCCCGTCGGCCACCTAAAGGAGCCCTCTCAAGGGACGGACAATTCAATTAAGCATTGCAATAAGCAGTAAAACTGAACAATAAGCAGGGAAGCAAATAAACAAAGAAACAAATAATCAAAATCCCCTGCCCCATATGGCCCAACACACTGAAAACACCCCCAAACCCCTATGCAATAACCCAACTATGTGCAAAGTTCCACAAGAGCCAATATGTCTCTCCCGTGAACCTCCAGGCAAGGCAGCCCGCAGCCCGGGACAGTCTCCCACCGCTGCGTATCCACTCTCCGGCCTCCCCGTCAGACTTCTGCGAGTAGGGTGACCGGCCACGCTTACGTAGCGACGCTCTGCCTCTCCACAGTGAACTCCAGGCCCGCTACAAATGTCTTGGCAGCTCCCGGCGAGTCAAACACGTGCTGCCGCCCCAGATGCGTCACCCGGAGCACTGCCGGGAAAGCCAAGGTGAAACGCACATTTTTCTGGAAAAGTTCTGCACAGAGCGGGGAAAAGGCCTTGCGCTTTGCCGCCACCAAAGCTGAATAGTCCTGGAAAATTTAAAGTTTATGGTTCTCCAGAGTCATGGCGCGCTTCTTCCGGTAAGCCTGCATTAAATGTATTTTGTGCTGAAAGTTCAGCAGTTTCAAGATCACCACTCTCGGTTTGCTGCCCCCCTCCGCTCTAGCTCCCAGCCGGTGGGCGCGCTCCACCTTCAACTCCCCAACCAGCTCCTCCAAGCCCAGTTCCTTCGGGAGCCACTGTTCAATTAGGGGAATCAGCATTTGATCGGTAGTGGACTCCGGTATCCCCACCAACCTGAGGTTGTTGCGGCGGGAGCGATTCTCCAGGTCGTCAACTTTCTGCAGCAAAGTTTCAAGTTTCGCGGCCTGTGCCTCGTGTTCCTTCGCACGCCGCCCATCCTCCTCTTCCATAAGAGTCACTCGGTGCTCTACCTCGTCAACGCGGCGTTCCACTTCCACCATCGCAGCCCCCATCGAATCAAGCTTTGCCATAAGCAAGTCAAATTTAGGGTCTAGGAGCTTGACGACTTCACGTGCTAGGTCCTCCGAAGTGGAGCCCACGCTGTCTGCACTCGGGGATGCCGGTTGGGTCACAGGCGGCATGGCGGTACCTGACTTGCTTCCTTTCTCCCGGTCTTTTCGGGCTGGCAATGGCATGGCGTGGAGAACTGGCACAGACCCTCTGGTGCAATGATCTCCTCTAGCTACACTCGGGAAATCACCGACGGGGGAGGACAAAAATAGGGATTTTCAACGTTAAAGCCTAAGGCGGCCCCGGAGCGAGCAGAGAACCGTCCTCACTCGCTCATGTGTCAACCGGAAGTCCTACATCTGCTTTAACATACTAATCTTTCTCCTTTTGCTCTTTCCTCATTCCTATTTCATCCACACAAATTTTACCCCTCCATCCTCAATCCCCACTTACTCTCCCAATACCTGGCCAATTGTAGATTTTTCATCCCTCCTACACAAAATATTTTTCCCCTCTCCATTTTACTCTCCCAGCCCCATCCCATTCTAATCCTCCCCCAACATCAGCTCCCTTCTAGTTCCAGTCTCACCCAGCATCCATTCCCTTCTAGTCCCTGCATCAGCCCATTTCCAGTCCTAGCCCCCCATCAGCCCATTTCCAGTCCTAGCTCCCCCATCCATTTCCAGTCCAAGTCCCTTCATCAGCTCATTTCCAATCCTAGCCCCCCCATCAGCCCATTTCTAGTCATTTCCTAGCCCCACCATCAGCCCATGTCAAATCATAGCTCCCCTCCACTCAGCCCAATTCCAGTCCAAGCCCCCCCCATAAGCCTACTTCCAGTTCTAGCCCCTCCATGAGTCCATTTCAATTCAAGCCCCCACCACAGCCCATTTCCAATCTTAGCTCCCCCCCACAGCCCCGTTCCAGTCCTATCCTAGCTGCTCCAGCAGCCCAGGTTCAGTCCTAGCTCCCGGCCCGCACAGCCCCTGTCCAGTCCAAGCCCCCCTCAGCTATTTGCAGTACAAGCCTCCCCTTCCACTCAGCCCATTTCCAGTCCTAGCAACCCCCCAAACCCATTACCAGTCCTAGCCCCCCGTCAAGCAACTTCCAGTCCTAACCCCATCACCCCATTTTCAGTTTAAGCCCCCCCTATAACCCATTACCAGTCCTAACCCCCATCAGCCCATTTCCAGTCAGCCCCCATAGCCCATTGCCAGTCCTAAACCCCCCCCATCAGCCCACAGCCCCTTACCAGTCCTAACCACAGCAGCCCACCTCAAGTCCTAACCCCTCCCCATCAGCCCATTTCCTGTCCTAGCCCCCCCATAACCCATTATCAGTCCTACCCCCCCGTCGGCCCACTACCAGTCTTAACCCCCCCATAGCCCATTGCCAGCCCTCATCAGCCCACAGCCCACTGCCAGTCTTAACCCCCCTCCCTAGCCCATTGCCAGTCTTAACCCCCCCTCCCTAGCCCATTGCCAGTCTTAACCCCCCTCCCTCCCTAGCCCATTGCCAGTCTTAACCACCCCTCCCTCCCTTTCCCATTGCCATTCTTAAACCCCCCCCTCCCTCCCTCGCTTGCCCTAGCCCTAGCCATTTGACAGTCCTACCCGCCCCCCCTCGGCTCATGGAAATTAAAAAAAAAAAAAAAAAAGCTGGCCGCTGGCGCCGCAGCGGCATGGAGTGTCCCGCGGGGCTCCCTCTGCCCGGCGGAACTCTCCCGGCGCGGCTGAGCCCCTCTCTGCCAGCTTGCAGATACGCGAAGGGAGAGAGTCTCCCTCGCGTCTCTGTTAAGCCCGCAGGGGCAGATGGGAAATTTCCCATCAGCCCCTGCTTCCCATCAGCCCCTGCTTCCCATCAGCCCCTGCGGGCTTAACAGAGACGCGAGGGAGACTCTCTCCCTTCGCGTATCTGCAAGCCGGCAGAGAGGGGCTCAGCCGTGCCGGGAGAGTTCCGCCGGGCAGAGGGAGCCCCGCGGGACACTCCATGCCGCCGCGGCGCCAGCGGCCAGCTTTTTTTTTTTTTTTTTTAATTCAATTAAGAAAAAGCAGAATGTTCTTTGCGCGGGGCCCCCCGAAACGCGGGGCCCTGTGCAAAAAACATTCTTGCTCAATGGACGGGCCGGCCCTGGTGACATACATACACAGCCACACCTCCACCACGCCCCCGTTCAGACTTGGACATCCTCACACTGGGGATGTCCACAGACCCAGCTTGTAAAATGGCTCTGGAGACATCTCTGTGCTTTGGACATCTCTATACCCATTTTCAGACATCCAAAGCACCAACAGGACTTCCAAAATAACCCTCTTATTTACTTCTATCAAAAAATGTCAAACCTTCCAAAGGGAAAGTTCAGTAAATTTAGTTTTAAAAGTTACTAGTTTTGTGATATAGGCTATCACTACAACAACTTTCATTTTCACTTCTAGAGAGAGCAGATCTTTCAAAATCTCAAAATTCACTTTTGACACAATAGTGCATGGGCATAAAATCAAACCTTCGGTTCCATTTTGACTAAAATGTTAAAGGGCTTACAATATAAAGTCTACAAAGAAAGGTTTAGAAAAGAAGGTTGGGGGAAAGGGGGGAGGGGGTGGGGGGATGACAGAAATGTAAATAGATTTGCTATAGCTCTGTAAATTACAGAAAGGCGAAACTTTTCATAGAAAATGACTTTCAAGGACAAGGGTTCATGATATCAGGTTGGAGGAAGGGGTCATGATATCAGGTTGGAGGAAAGTTCACAGGAAACATTAGACAATACTGCTTCACTGAGAGGGTGGTTGGTGCCTGGCATCACATCCAGCAGATGTGATGGAAACTTAAATTCTGACAGAATTCAACCATACTTCAGACACATTTACAGGACAATGGCAGGAACAGGGTTGGGACATTGTATTATTGACAATTCATCCTCTCCCTCAAAAACAGAGTCAATGGAGGAGATGGTATGGAAAAGTAAAAGGCAGATGAGGGAAGCAGGACCACGTAACTAGGCTGGAACCAACAGGCTACAGTGCCCTTGCAACCAACTGGGTCAGTGCTGGTGTAAATGCCCGTGTCTACACTGGTAAAAGCTGAGTGGTCAGGAATTGTCCAGCAAAGCCATGGGGATTCAGACAGTTCTGACCACCACCTGTGGCAAGTGTGACTTGTGAGACACATTCTAATTAGCAGCTGATAAAGCTCAGCGGTATGGCATGGAGAGGGTGCTGGCTATTGGACTGAGTGTGCGGATGTATGCTCAGCTCTTCAGGATGGAACAGAACCAAAAGAAGAAGGCACCAAACAGTGACATGGATAGAGAATATCATCCTACAAGCAGCCAAACTTCTATGACAAATCCTTAACCATTTGCACTGGAATAATTGGGCGGACTGGGTGGTCCAATTGGTCTCTGTCTGCTGTCATGTATTATGTTACTCTGTTCTTATTTCATTGAACATTCAGCCATGGCAAGACTTTTTTCCGTTTGGTTAGCCTGATAATTTAATTTAATTTAATTTAATTTATTAATTTGTACTGCTGGGGATTTTCAGAGTAAGCCAGCAGCGTTGTACTAGTGTAGTAGAATCCTAGATGGGAGGTGGTTCTGACTGTGACTGTGTTTCACTTTGCAGATTGTGAGGAGACGTGCAGGACTTGCTCCTCTTCCAAGAGCTGCACCAGCTGTAGGAAGGGGCTGGTAAAAAACAGCCAGGGCCACTGTGTGGCACACAAGGACTGTGCTGTGACAGAGTACGAGGATGAGAAGGGGGTTTGCTTGCCCTGCCACAAGCAGTGTACTCGCTGCACGGGACCCAGTGAACAGCAATGCCTCAGCTGTCCTGCCAACCTCTACCTCCTTGGTGAGTAGGTAATATACACAGCCTCATCTGCTGTAAAACTCATTCTACATGCATGCATATGCAGAAACACACACAAGCTTATAGATCACATGTACATCCTCATGAGGGGTAGTTTTATAGCATCATATTCACAAGTGTCTCTTACTTCATTTGCAACTTGTCATGCTGTCAGGACTTGTGTGCATCAGTGATGCTGAGGGCTAAGCTATCGGTAGCTTAACTACTGGTTGGGTCTCCCAAGATTGACAGGTTTCAGCTGAAGTGCCAGATCAAGACAAACCACCCATCTGGGCAGCAGCATAATAGGACGGGTGTTGGCAGCGGAGGATCACATTTCTGTGACAACAGCAACAACACTAAAATTAAATTGTACGGAAGAAAGGCCTGGCAATCTACTTTCATATCTTGCTATGAAAACCCAATGGATAGTCACAACAAAACAAATTGCACTATAGTGCTGGAAGATGAGACCCCCAAGTCAGAAGGTACTCAACTGGCTATTGAGGAGGAGCTGAAGACTTTTCGGAGTAATGCCAGCATTTATGATGTGGTTGGATGAAAGCCCTCGGGACGTCTGACTATTGATGTAGCTGCGCATATAATGAAAGTCAGAAGCTGCAAAGATATCTTACAAATAGGGACATGGAACATACAAAGCATGAACCAAGGGAAGTTGGAGGTGGTCAAGAATGTAATGGAACGGGTACAACTTGATCTGTTGGGTGTCAGCAGACTAAAATAGACTGGCATTAAGCACTTTGCATCAGATGATCACATGGTCTACTATGCTGGAAATGAAAGATAAAGAAGAAATGGTGTTGCATTTATAATTAAGAAGAAACTTGCAGGAACTGTAATGAAATACAGTGCAATCAGTGAACACTTAATTTCCATTAATCTATAAGGAATGCCCATCAACACAACTATAATTCAAGTATAAGCCCCAATAACAGCTGCAGAAGAGGATGAAGTTGATGAGTTCTATGAACAAGTACAAGCTGAAATTGACAGAACATGCAAAATGGAATCCTGATAGTCATGGGTGACTGGAATGCAGAGGTTGGCAACAAAGAAGAAGGCAAACTGGTTAGAAAATATGGACTTGGCAACAGAAATGAAGCTGAAGAAAACCTGATAGAATTCTGCAAGACCAATGATCTATTCATCTCAAGCATGTTTTTCCAGCAACACAAGGTGCAACTGTATACATGGACTTCACCCAATGGATTGTATAAAAATCAAATTGACTACATCTGTGGAAATTGATGGAAAAACTCTATAACATCACAAAGACAAAACCTGGAGCTGACTGTGCTACAGATCACCAATTACTAGTATGCAAACTCAAGCTAAAGTTGAAAAAGAACAAGCCACTCATGAATGTAGCAAAATATGATCTTGAGAATATACCACCAGAATTTAAAGACTACCTGCAAAATCAATTTGCTGCTTTAGATACAAATGACAGAGCTCCAGAAGTAATGGGATGACATCAAGAAAGTTGTGTTGGAAGAAAGTGAGAAATCTCTACAAAAGGTGAAAAAGCAAAAATGGGCAAAATAGATGACCAAAGAATCTATGAAAATTGTCCGAAAAAGCAGAAAAGCTAAAGGAGAAAGAGAGGCAATCACAGAACTCAACGTGCAGCAAGAGAAGGAGAAGTACTACAGTGATGCATGCAAGGAAATAGAAGCAGAAACTATTAGAGGAAGAACAAGATCGGCTTTCCTAAAGCTACGAGAGTTAAAGAGAAAATTCCAGCCTCTAATTGGAATGTTACAAGATGCTTAAGGATGCATGTTGAATGATGCTGAGGAGATCAAGAAAAGGTGGAAAGAATATGCAAAGTTATTGTATGATAAAGATCAAGTGGACCAACAGCCATTTCAACCTGTACCTTATGATCCGGAACCATTGGTGATGAAAGAAGAAGTCAAAGCAGCATTGGAAGCCTTATCAAAGAACAAAGCACCAGGCATTGATGGCATTCTCATTGAAGTATTACAGCAATCTGATGCAGCCATTACAATACTTACAAGGCTCTGCCAGGAAATTTGGATGACAACATCATGGCCAACTGACTAGAAAACATCTGTGTTTATACCAATACTAAAGAAGATGATCCAAGTGACTTTGGAAATTATTGCACATTTGCCCGGATCCCACATGCCAGCCAGATTCTACTGAAGATTATTCAGCAGAGACTACATCCATACCTGGAACGAGATACCTGCCTGAAGTGCAAGCAGGGTTCAGGAAAGGGCGAGGAAGAGACATCATTGTGAATGTCAGATGGATTCTTGAAAAGACTAAAGAATACCAAAAAGATATCTATATGTGTTTTATTAACTACATCAAGGCTTTTGACTGTGAAAACCATGAGAAACTGGGCCACATTAAGCAGCATGGATATACCAGAACAGCTGATCGTTCTCTTGCACAACCTTTACATTGACCAAGAAGCAACAGTTTGTACGGAACAGGGAGAAACAGAATGGTTCTGCATACTTTCCCCTTCCTGTTTAATTTATGTGCAGAACAAATCATCAGAGAAGCAGGACTTTATGAAGACAACCGAGGTATGAAGATTGGTGGGAGACTCATCAACAACCTTCACTATACTGATGATACCATATTACCGACTGAACGTGAAGATGATCTCAAACATTTGCTTCTCAAGATTAGGGAACATAGTCTTAAAATGGGCCTGCATCTTAATGTAAAAAAGACAAAGATCCTGACAACTGGCAAAATCAATAAGTTCATCGTTGATGGAGAAGAAATTGAAATAGTGGACAACTTTAACCTACTTGGATCAACTGTCAATAAAGAAACAACAAGCAGTCAAGAAATCAGACAATGCATTGCTCTTGGCAGAATGGCTATGAAGGCCCTAGACAAGGTTTTCAAGAGCAAAGAAGTCTCTCTCCATACAAAGATTTGACTTGTTCAAGCCTTGGTATTTTCAATAATGTCATATGGATGCGAAGGTTGGACAGTGAAAAAGATAGATAGGAAGAAAATTGATGCCTTTTAATTATGGTGCTGGCGACAAATACTGTGTATTCCATTGGCTGCCTGAAGAACAAACCTGTCAGTAGTAGAGGAGATCAGACCCAAACCTTTTTAGAAGCTCAGATGACAAGACTTTGACTTTCATACTTTGGACACATCATGCGAAGAGATCATTAGAGAAAAATATCATGATTGGCAAGGTAGAAGGTAAACGCAAAAGAGGAAGGCCCCAATGAAATGGATCGATACAATGACAGCAGTTATGGGTGCCACTCTGTCTACAGTGAACCGCCTGACTGAAGACCAAACACAGTTTAGAACAACTATCCAGAGGGTTGCCAGAATTCGACACCAACTTGACGGCACATAACAACAACATTCACATGTGTTTGGCCACATATGCGTGCATATGGCTGGTTATAAAATTCCAACTAGCACATTCACATGGAGGCGCGTACTTTGTTGGTAGGCATGTACAGGGTGGAGTTTGAGCACAGCACGGGCCGAGTTCGCAAGTACACACATAGATTATAAAATATGTCACTTTATGTGCGTACTTAAATAATCTAGGCATGTGTCTGAAATGTAGGTATGTCTTTATAAATGAATGTGTCTGCGTCTTTATAAATTAATGACTAAGTAGGCACCTATTTGCCTCTCATATTGGAGAAATTGCCCCGAGTGTATTTTGTACACAGCTTGTATTGCTGCCAGACTGATTCCATCTAACTGAATATATTTATTTATTTTTATTTGCAAATCTTTTATATACCGCCATTTCCTAAGATCATATATACCTATGCACACAACAAATGAGGATGTAACACTAGGAAATCAAACATATTTCCAAGTATAATGTTTCAATTAAAGAATACTTTGTGATGCCAGGGACAGTTCTTTGCGTGTTCCTGCATGATGTGACAGTTTCCCTGATAAAAGGAGGGTATTATGTACTAAGCTGTGTAATGGCAGTAACATCCATTCTTTGCTAGTAATACGACTTAATGCAAAATGTTTTGCCCTAATACATGTTAAATAATAATGAGCTGCAGCTCCTTATCATGCAAAATTAATAATGCCAGCTTGTATTAAACTTCACATGCTGTGCTGTTCATAGAATACAGTATTAACTTCCCCTGGGAGCATCAATCTGCTAATGTGCAAGGTGGTGCTTTTGGGGGGATGGTTTTAATGGGACTGGTGAATATTTAAATATAGCCTATGCAGATTCTGGATCCTTTAAATAAAGGCCCCCCACCCCACTAAGACTGACGTCCCATCCCTGATCCATTTTTACAACATGATGACTCCCATCCAGATCCAACTCCCACCCCATACCCCTCTCCCCAGTATTTATCTTAGTATCCCTGGTGGATAGTGGGAGGCATGCACAATCCTTAGTCACTCCTGACCCAGTGGCTGCCTTTTGAAAAATGGCAGCCTTAGATCCCTTAGAGGTAGCCTTGGGGTGCTACAGTTAGGGGCCTTGGATTGTCTTTTTACCAAGGGGTCCTACCATACAAGAACAACCTTGAATCACACCTACCTCCTACTCTCCTCCAGGGAATACCCTGCTAGGTGCCGGGGGGGTGTGGGCACATAAAGGATTGGGGGTAGAATTCTTTTTATGAAGGATTGGGGAGCATCTGGGGCAACATTTTTTTCCCAGATCATTGGCCCCTTTTAATGACAACAGTCCTGACTAGTGGCCCACTATGTTTATATTGTTGTGGCTGGGAACACTCAATGTCCCAGCTGCAGCAACATAAAATTATCACAGGATTCACTAACCTGTAATACTGAGTTAACTTGTGTTAGTGAATCTGTGATAAATTTTCTTGGAGAATAAAACCAAGGATATTATAATGCCTTTGTATCGCTCCATGATGCGCCTGCACCTTGAATATTGTGTGCAATTCTGGTCGCAATATCTTAAAAAGGATATAGCAGAATAAGAAAAGGTACAAAGAAGAGCCACCAAAATGATAAAGAGGATGAAAGTTTAGGACTCTTTAGCCTGGAAAAGAGACGGCTGAGGGGAGATATGATAGAAGTCTATAAAATAATGAGTGGAGTTCAATGGGCGAACACAGGAGTAAAAGGACAGGGGGACACACAATGAAGCAACAATGTAGCACATTTAAGACTAATCAGAGAAAATATTTTTTTTCACTCAATGAGTAACCATACTCTGGAATTTGTTTGTAGAGGATGTAGTAAAAGCTGTTAGTGTAGCTGGGTTTAAAAGAGATTTGGACAAGTTCCTGGAGGAAAAGTCCATAAACCATTATTAAAGTGGACTGGAGTAATTTACTACTCACCCCTGGGATCACATCTCTTCTGTCATTCAACGTTCATTTTACACCCTCAGGCAACTCCGTGAGGTTCGCCCTTTTCTCTCTCCTCCTTCTTTAACCACCTTGCTCCTCTCTCTTGTAGTTTCTCGCCTGGACTATTGCAATGCGTCCTGGCTGGTCTTCCCCTCACTCAACTCCATAGGCTTCAATTAGTTCACAACACTGCTGCTCGTCTTCTGACACACACTTCCCGATCTGCCCATATCACCCCCCTTCTCATCCGTCTGCACTGGCTACCTATTCCTTTCCGAATTCAATATAAAGATCCTTATTTTTGTACACAGATCACTTCATACCGGTACTCCACTTTACCTTTCCGATCTAGTTCACTTCCACTCCCTCCAAGAATCCTCAGATCCATTCATGCTAACCACTTATTTCTTCCTCCCCCATCCCAGGCTCGCCTTGAGTCCACGCGTTCTTCTGCCTTCTTCTTTCTCGGCCCTCGTCTTTGGAACTCCCTGCCATCTGCCCTTCGCTTGGAACTTTCTTTCCCACCTTTAAAGCTAAACTCAAGACTCACCTTTTTTGCACGGCCTTTGACCTTCCTCTCCCCTCTTCTTCCCTCTCTCCCCTCCCTCGCTGATAACTATGAGTCCCCCAATCCTTCTGTTATTACTGCCGCTCGCTGTCTCTTCCTTCTAATGCTATCTCTTTCCTGTCAATAAATGGTGTTCTTTTTCTGCTCTTTCCTTCCTTAGCAGTATCTCCTTGTTTTATTGTAAACCGCCATATGCCTCGGTTCTGGCGGTATATTAAGTTTTTAAATAAAGATAAAGAAGATAAAGATAAAGCATGAAGTCTGTCTGTCTTTTGCGAATCTGACAGGTACTTGTGATTGGATTGGTCACTGTTGGAAACAGGATACTGGATGGACCTTGGTCTAACTCAGTATGGCATATCTTATATTCTTAACACACAAACATGCTATTTTACTGTGGGCTAGTAAATAGGAGGCCTCTGTTTGCTCTGTTAGTCTACTTGAATATGTAGAAATAGAGGGTCAATAAGGAAGCTGAGGCCTGGATTGGTCAGAGACAGGATGCTGGGCTTGATGGACCTTAGTCTGAACCAGCATGGCCTCTCCTATGTTCTTATAAGTTGTGCATGTAGATTTTACTGCTCTGACTAAAAGCAGAGATTAATATCTCAAAGTTCTAACTGAATCACCCCAAAATCATCTCCAAGAAAATCACATGCTCATTCAGAAGACCCTGGAAAGGAAAACTATGCAGTCGATATCTCCCATAGTCAGGGCCGGATTTAAGATTTGGACATCCATAGGCAAAACGAAAAGCATATCCTAGAGAGCAGGGGTTGGGAGGATGTTAGAGATCCCAAAAATGAAAAAGCTAGAAGAGGAGCAAAAGATGTACCACCGCAGCACATGTGCATAGCCATAGCATAAACAGAAGCAGGTTCCTCTCTGTCCTCTGTATTTGGCACCTTCAAAATGTGATGCCCTAGGCAGCTGCCTATGCCTAAATACAGGCCAGCCCATGGTACAATGTGATTCCCCAAGAAAAACTATGAAATAGCTATAACTAGTACTGCTAGAGGACGAATCAGTCAGTGCTGGCCCAACCATTAGGTGAGACTAGGTGGTGGCCTGGAGCAGCAGCTTCTTGAGGGGATGGGTAGCAAAAAGCAGCATCATTCAAAGCAAACACCAGATTCTGGCTGCCACACAAACTCAAAGAGCCATCTTTTACCTGCAGCAAGGCAGGCACACACTGAGTACAAAGCAAAGCCTAATACTGAAACGTATGATATCCAATTATACATTTTCACAGGATTGTTGTTGGAAGGATGGTGTTCAGATAATCACAATTGAGTTTAATTATCAAAATCTCAGAGGGGACAGGGAGAAAAGGCTGGACGTTTGCCTATGTCTCCCAATACCTTGCACCAGCCTGGGTTTAGCCCTGGAATCACTGAAAGAAATAGTCTCTAGTCTTTCAGTTCTAGCTTTCTGGCAGCTGCTTAACCTAAAACAAAAACGAATAAGTTTGCAAGAGAAATTCAGAAAGAAGAAAATGGTGTAGCTGATCCCTGAATGGACTAGGTATTGCAGCTCCAAGAATCTCTAGTGGAGATGGAGATCTCTCTAGACCCCTTTGTGGGGTCCTGTGGAGCTGGGAGGTGGCACGGGGAAAATCACGCTTTGGAGCCTTAGTTTATGGGACATTCACTTGCGACTTCCATTATCTCTCGCTCTATTCTAGAAGTTCACTGTCCACTTCAAAACTATATAAAAATATTTATTTTATGGGATGAATTAATACAATTAAAGCAGGCCATCTGTTGAGCTCTACAGATATTTTATAGAAAAACAAATGGCTGGGAAAATATAAAATTAAAAAAAAGGTTTATTTTATCCTCTATACTCTTCTCTTCTGCTTGGATTCTTATTTCCCTTTTCAGAACCTTTGCATCCTTCTTTAGGACGTCTCTCCTTTTCTTGGGACTCTCAGGAACCTTTGGCAAGACTTCACTTCTTTAACCCATTGACTCTTTGGCTGGCAGCCCTGAAAAATACTTCCAGGCCCTGCTTTTAAAACAACTTTTCCACTATGGATTCCCTGAACTTTGAACTGTCGATCTCTCAAATTGTCACTTGGGCAAGACTCCTCTGGTGTAGCTAAATACCTTCTGGACATCCTCTCTCCTGGTATACTGATACTGGTCATAGGCCTGTCAGCACTTCCCCAAAAATCTCTGTTGCTCCTCCTGCACAGGTCGTAAGCTCCAACGGTACACACTTCTACTTTCCTACTGGTGAAAGGAGACCAACTCCTCCACCTCTCTCTCAGTCCAAGGCCTTGTTCAACACCCAGGACTCTGTTGGCTCAGCAATCCTGTGCTGCACCTTGCCAGTCTGGAAGAAAGGATTCCCTTCAAACCCACTTCTACTTATAACCTCAGAGAACTGTTCAGCTCCTCTCCTAATCATTTCCTGTGGAGAGAACTATCTAGAAAACACCCTTGCCCACTGCAAAGACAAGTGGTGTCCCTGCTTACACACTCTTACAGAATAAGTCAACAGCACTGGAACATACTGAGGCCCATATTGTAACTATTTGAAATTTCATGACAGATGTCTCAAATTAAATGGCATTCCTATAAAATGTAGCACCAACAAATTGTTTGACTCTTATTTCTACAACAAAATAGAAGGTAGATGTGATGAAACAGCATGCATGTTTGTAAAATTGTTCCTTATTTGCTTACATTTTTATTGTTTAGTAAAAAAGATTGTTCTCTTGTAAATGGTATGTTAAGCTGCGGGCGGCAGCATAATAGGGCATTAATATGCAGCCACTGGCAATTAGAGCTGAAAGAGTTAATACCTGAGATTCTGAGGCAGTGAAGTCACCTGGCTGAAAAACAGCAGTTAAAAAAATACTGTTGATATGGGGATCTTAAGGGACATTGATCTGAGTGAAGAAATAATTTTTTCAGCTGAGATAAGGAACTGGGCTTTGACTAAAATAAATCTGTCAGCAGGGTTGGCCCAAGGGTATCTTTTAACCTTCAGCTATGTCCACTCCCTCCACAATCCAGCATCTCCCGTTCCCTTCTCCCTCCCCACGCCCATGTCCAGCATCTCTCCTTCCCTTCCCTTCCATCCCGCAGGTGCCCAGCCTCTCCTTCCCTCCCCCTTGCCTTGTTGAGCATCATCCTGCTTCCACTGCTGCCCCTTAATGCCATCCTCCTGCTGGGACGAGGCTTCAAAAAATAAAACACAGTGTGGCTTCATCTCACCTCCTCGGACACTTCCTGTTGAAGGGGCAGGCAGATCACGCTGCCATACCGAGTTTCATCTTTTGAAGAAGCCTCAACCTATCGAGGATGGAGTTAATAAGAAGGCAACGGCAGAGGGAAAGAGTTGTTGATGTTGGCCATTTTAAAGAACTGCCATCATGCTTTGCTGCCATTCCTCAGAGTGGCAGGGCTGGCCCAACGTGCGAGAAGAATATAACAGTGATTCGAATCTGTCTCTCAGTTCAGTCGGCAGACAGCCCAGGAAAAGGGGCGGTGAGGCTGCAGGAATCTCAGAATGGATCTGTGAAAGATGCAGAGTTTAATTTTGGGGATAGTTCAATGTGACGTATTAATTGTTTGAGTGTCTAATCTGTTATTTTGCCTGTCGTTGCACCTTTAGGAGGTAATTTTATAATGAGCCGCATTAACTTCTGTGCCATCAGTGCGCGTTAGATCACCTATTTTAAATGCTTTATGTGCGTGATTGGCCTTTACAATTGAACTTTAGGCAGGTGCTATTCTGTAAGTATGCATAGCAGGCTTATGATATGTAGTTTTAGTGTGGGTATGCCAGGGAGGAGTCCAAATTTCCATATGCTTGTTCTTTACCAGTCTAGGAGTGGGCATTTTCACCAGCTCTAGAGCTGACATACGTGATCATGCCTAGATTTGACACACATATCTCACCACTAATGCCCCCATTTTATAAAGTTAAGTTTGTGCATTTATATAATTATCCTCTTAATCCTTTTGTTTTCATTTTTCATCGTATTTATTAATTAAAATTTTAGTTGATTAGTTTTGAGCATGAAACTGATTAGAATCCCAGGTAAGTGATACACTTTAGGATATCAGTGTGTTATAGTAAAAGATCTCTGGATATTTTTTCTGGGAACCCTATGACCTCAGGTTGTGGAGACATCTCAGTGTACCCAGTAATTCCAGAGGATTAATTTATCTATCTTGGAAAATGGCCCCACGCATTGACAATATGCCAGATAAGGGAATCATTGCCTTATTTGGCAGAATGACCCCTTGTAGTCAATCCTGATACTCTATAGCACTCAAGCACAGCCATTTTTTAAGATGGCACAGACAGGAGCAAGTGGGCATTGCTCCCAGCTTTGAAGTGCAAGAAAGGAGGTCAAGGGGGTATGAGAAGGAGGATCACTTGGGCCACCAAGGGCATTAGTGGGGTTGAGACAGCTACATGGGGACCCAATGAGATTTGTTTGTGGGTCAGGGAGTGGGGGGTCTGAAGGCCGCTTGGGTCATCAATGTGTTGTTATGTGGGTTTGGGGAGTGGGGATGGGGGTCCAGGGGTCCACATGGGCCACCGGGGATCTTCGAGGGTCTGAAGTGAAGTGATGTCCTTCATTTCAGATCACCCTCTGCTCCCATGCTGCATCTTCATGCCAAGCAGAGCTGAGGGGATAAGTAGCTTGACTGGCTAATCCAGCATTCCTTCCAAGTGTCCACTGACCCTTCAGACCTATGGCAAGTCAAACTTATCTGCTGGTGTGATTGGATGAGGCCACATGCCAGTCACTAAAAAGCAATGCCCCATCTTGCCTCTTTGTACACTTTCATACACTTGTATGTTGTATCCTTTGTATGATTTTTGTGCTCCGTTTTCTTTTCTTTTTTTTATAATGAGGTCATGAGATTGGGTATATTGGGTGTGGATTTGGTCTATTTGTTATTTGTGGGTGAGGCATTAAAGCTGGATACCCCCTTTCCCTGTAATATGGAGTAAGTGGCAGGAGTGGGAGTGGTGCAAGAAACATGTTTTCAGGGAAAGGAGAGGTATTTGCCACCTTACTCCGCTGCCTAAGCAAGTTAGAAGTGGGGAAAGTAGCCCAAAAGACCCCACAGTTTCCATTACTATGGTGGTTTGTCAAGGTATCTCTAGAGGCTTACATTGTGACTTGTGGTTGTGACTGAAGCAGGGATTGTGATGCAATAATCATGGTGATACTATATGCATTTATTTGAATGCTCGTTCTTCTAAGAAATACAATGCAATTAGATTGTGATTTAATAAGGGACTGGCTTCCAGATTTGGTCCTTCTTAGAAACATGGCTGACCAAAACTGAAGGTCCTGCATTACTTGCCTTGTGTCCCCAGGGATATGCGATTGAGTTTGTCTAGAGTCTATGGAGATTGTGTGGGCATCATTGTCTGATCTTCTCCTTCCAACTGTGAAAGTTTACTATTTTCTATGGATTCCATCCCTGAATTGGGTTTCCTATTAATATATGGGCTAGAGGTGGAAGGATTGATGAATTATTTTGCTAATGCTTTTATGTAATTTTGTTCATTTATTTTTACTAGGAATTTTAAGCTGCATTTTCAGAAGTAGTGGGATGTATAATTTTATTTTCTTTCTTTTATTTATTAGCTAATCACTTTTTTACTTGGCCTCTCTACCTTGGGTTAATGTCAAGTTAACTTTACTCCAGCCCATACTTTGGGACATCTGTTAGATTTGCTAATGGTTTCAGAGGATTTGACAAGGCCTGGGAAGATATCTAAGAGGCCCTTTTACTAAAGGGCACTATGGTGTTGCACCTAATGGGGCAAAAGCACCAAAACTATGGCATGTTAGATGCAACACCACTGCGTTAACGGTCAGGGGTGTGGAAAGCATTTCCCTGGCAGTTAATGTAGAGCACGTTCCCCTAGCATGTGCCATATTAGTGCGGGTGCCTTAACTCCACCTATTGAGATGGCATTAGGTGGACCCACGCTAATCACATGGGTCACAGTTAGTGCATGGTGTTTACCCTGTGCTTATTCTCCACCCCTAGCCCACCCACTTGCATCCCTAATATGGGGTGCACAATTAGCATGGGAATCCGCTTGCATGCTAGCGTCCCTTAGTAAAAGACCCCCTAAGAGTGGTACCCCTACTGTGATATAGTCAGATCGTTCCTTATTAGATGTCTTCTTAAAGATAGACTCGAGATGCACTAATTCCTTAACAAAGCCTCCTCTGAAACTGAGTAAAGGGAAATTGCTAAGGAATATTTTCCAAATTCAGTTGATCTTGATTTTTTGGCTCATACTTCTAATTCAGGAGTGATGATAGATCATTGGAATCGAGTGTTGTTTGTCTGCAGTGTTAAATAAAGTTGCTCCACTAAAATGGCGATGTCTCCCAGGATGGAAAGTTTCCCCCTGGTTTGTAGGTTTTCTTGAGGTGTTTAGAACGGAGTGCAGGGCACTGCAAAGAGCTTGGAAGTGTAATAAAGTTATGGAGAATAAAGAAAGGTGGAGAGACAAATTCAGGTTATATAAACAAGAAGTTTCTTCGGCAAAAAACCCCCCGCATTATACAATGCAGGTTGCAAAGGCTAAGACGGTAAAAGTGCAATGTGTACCTTTGTGTCAATGCTGACTCCTGGCAACCCAGCAGCTCCTGGGTTTTCTTGGCAGTGTGACCGAAAGCAGATTGCCAAGCCTTTCTTTCAAGGCAATGAAGAATGGTACTTCAATGCTATTTTGAATAGGCAATAAATTACTAAAACTGCCTGATATTTATCTGGACTTTTCATTTGATACCAAAAGCAGAACCATTGGCACAGTAGTTTAAAATTAAGGGGGCATGTTCAAAAGGATTAACACGGTTTGCAGACTTGAACACTGTTAATCCTGCTGAGAGGAATATTCACCAGCACGGTTTGTTCTGCTGAATTCCTCCTCCTAGGATGACTGAAAGCAATGATGCTATCTGCTTAGGGTCGGGGCGTTGCGATGCAAAGTGGGGACAGTAACATAGGTTATCCCAGACATCGGTGATATTGAGATGCTAACAGGCTAATCTAAACCGCCTAAATTAGGCTGAAAGAAACTGTTTTAATTTTAGTCAGTTTAGCTGTCTGGCCAACGACTGAATATTACTACTAACCGAACAGCTAAATCGCTAACTGGGCAAACCAGATATTCAGTGCCACTGGCCTGATATGGCTCCAGCAAAGAGTATCCGGGCATAATTTAAAGTGGTGATGGCCGGGGGGCGGAGCCTGATGTCCAGCGGGTAGGACGCTTTGCGTTGAAGCTCCCGAGAGGCCTACTCAGAATCCTGACTTAATACCTATATAAATTTACTATTTCGCTCCGAGCTGACCGGGGCACCTCGGGGGGGATGGCGGCCCATAAACCAGCGCGCTTGGACTTCGGGTCTCCTTCTTCTCACGGAAAACGCTCCAAAACAGAGGTGTCCTCCCCACAGAAGATGGTTCCATTTCGTGAAAACCCCGCAATGTACCTGGAGATTTTGGAGGAAATACGCGGCGTGAAGGAATTGGTGCAGTCCAATGGAGAAGCGCTTCGAGCCATGCGAGAAGACTTTGGAGTGCTCCAGGACCGACTTGAAGGTCTTTCATTACGGCAGGACAATATGGCGGGGGTCCTCGACTCACACGAGGTGCGCTTGGGCAAACTGGACCAGGCTGAGCGCCAGATACAGAATCTTCAAAAGGAGTTGGAAGATAGCAATAATTGAGCCCGTCGCAACAATGTGAGGCTCCTCGGAATGCCGGAGGGGGTGGAAGCAGGAGATATAAGAGAATTCTTGCTCAAAACTCTTCCCTCCTTGCTGAAGATCACTTTTCACAGAGAACTGGAAATCGATCGAGCACACCGTGTTCCTGCCCGCATGGCGCTCAACCGCACGACCCCCCGGCCTATTATCTTTAGCTTGCTACGATATCAACAAGTGGAACAAATTTTACATGCTGCCCGAGCGAATCATCATTTGGAATTTGAAGGTTGTAAGGTCTCCTTCTTTCCTGATTTGGCAAAGCCTACCGTTGACCGTCGGAAGAAACTCCTTGCTCTTCGCCCTCGACTTCAACAGCTACAGGCTCGCTTTGGCCTGTTGTATCCAGCGAAGCTCCGAGTGACTCTCCACAACCAGACCAGGACGTTCGAGGATCCTGATCTACTATCAACATTTTTGGACTCCAAAGAAGCAGAGCAGATGCGCTAATCCCAAATCTTGGACTCTTATCTGCCGGCTCTGTCCGCCATTTTGAAGGGCCCGATGCGGCGGTCATAGCCCAGCCCAGAAATAGCCTGGACTTTCTTTCTTTCTCTGTATGACTTTTGTCTTTGGTCTCCTATCCCTTCATGATGTGTGCCTCGGTCGGATTCGGAGCACGCACAGTCCTACAGGTTATATG
Organism: Ichthyophis bannanicus; assembly: GCA_033557465.1. NCBI lineage: Eukaryota > Metazoa > Chordata > Amphibia > Gymnophiona > Ichthyophiidae > Ichthyophis > Ichthyophis bannanicus. The sequence continues at coordinate 651,856,908 of CM066032.1, forward strand.
TTTTTTCAATTTCGGCCTTCTCTGGGGTTTCTCCCCGCAGACACATGGTCGCCAGTAATTTTGGGGTTTTGCTTCTCCTCTACCGTACTGCGGTTTTCTTTGTTAATGTGGGGCGCTTCATTGTATTATATTAGCTTATTTTTCCTATGTCATGTGTACAGCCAGATACAGTCAGTTTGAGGGACACAGTGAAATTATGTGTGCTATCATGCTCAGAATTTTAACTTTTCTGAATGGCCTTATGTAAAACTTATTATTCATCGTCAAAGGCATTACTGGTCCACTCAAAGGAAAGAAAATCCTTAGCTATCTTAGCTACGAGCATGTTGATTTGGTGTTTCTTCAGGAAACGCATTACACTCTGCTGAAACACTGAAACTCAATGCTAGGCCTCACATGGTAGCTGCCTATTCTCCCACCGTTTCCAAATGGTACGGGATAGCCATTCTGGTTAAGAAGTCTTTGCACGCTACTGTACCTGATATTAGCGCTGACATGGAGGGTAGATGGGCCCGTGTACACCTTGAGGTTGGAGATAGTGAATTCACGTGTATTTGCACTATGCCCCGAATGTGGACAACCCTGCTTACTATGCAAGTTTTGCGCAGTTGGCCTCGGCCTCCGCCAATGCTCCATTAATACTTGGTGGCGATTTTACTCAAGTGTTCCCTCAATCTTTTCTTCTCAAACAAGGTGCTCGTTGGTTGGAAGATCCAGTACCGAGCAGACCTGTGTGGCTAGATATAGTAGCGGGCCTTTGCTCACCGATTCCTCCTACCTTACTCCCTGGTATGACTCTCCCATTAGACTCCCACTATCCACCAATGCTTTTCGACACTTTAGGTGCCTTTAATACTCTTATGCAACCTTTCGACTCCCGACTCTGGTCAGTGCAACTTCAGCATTGCATTCGGAGCACTAGAGTACTCCCGCCATCGGCACTCTCTGCATAAGGTTGATTGGAGACTTCCGATCTCTCGGTAGTTCACCGGGTGTAGCATCCAATTTTACTAAACCTTATGTAATGCTATCACTAGAGATACCTCTATAGCGCAGAAAGTATGGGAGAGAGAATTGCATGTGACTTTAACCTCGGAGCAATGGAGCCTTATCTGGAGCAGAGGGACACGGGTTCCCGACCCGCCTCACTCACTCAGACCCTCTTCTTTCTAGCCCACCGGTGTTTTTACACTCCTCACAGATTAGACAAATGGAACACTACTCAGGGTAATGGTTGCTGGACACGTCCTGCGGCCATTGGTTTATTACTTCATGTTATGCATGAATATCCCGCACTACAGTATAACTGGCGTCGGGTCTGGGGTCGTATTTAGTCTATATCGCACTCTCAGGAGTCCCTTTCTTGGAGGATAGTGGGACTTCGCCCAGTTGCGGGGATCCCCTCTCTCCCAAAAAATGGCTTATCTCCTTTTGAACTTTATGCTTGGCATTGCTATTTCCCTAATTAAGTCATACTGGGAAATTAGTTCCCCTCTGAGCCTCAATGAATGGTGGAATAATGCCTGTCTCTATAGTAACTATGAACAAATATCTCGTCTGTTCGCTTCCCCCGTTCAGACTCCTTCTCATTGGTCTCAATGGAAGATGCTCAATGAATATGTACATTTTGCTAAATGCTCTCATCTGACTGTCTAACTTTGTATATATCTCTGTCTCATGATCATGCTGTATTGTGGATACTTTTTTGATCGTTTGATGTATAATCACTGTTAATTGGAAGCGCTCACATGCTGATACAAACGGGTAGAGAAGAAGCACCGGGGTGGGGGGTAATGGGTTTACTTTTCCTTATTGTATACTTGTTTTGTCTCTTTTGGTGTGTTGTTTCTTTTGTTTGTTGCAAAATGAAAATAAAAGTTAAAAAAAAAAAAAAATAAAGTGGTGATGGCCAGCTGCTTTAATTGCAATGGTTGCCACTGCTGAATCTACCCTCCTAAGGGCTCAGTATTCAAAGGATTTTTGCTCCTAACTGAGAAGTATGGAGGATATTCAAAACAGTTTAGCTGGTTAGCAGACCTGCTAATTGGCTGAACCGTGCTCAGTGGGATATTCTGCTACACTAAAGTGCTGCAGAATGTCCCCTCCTTTCCAGGTTGTGTTCCCCAATGCTAACTACTTAACTTCGGGACATTCTGTGGGCGGAGCCGAGGGGGCACCAAGGGTTAGCCAGTCAGCAACAATATTGAGCTGCTGGCCAGTTAACCCTAAGCAGCTAAAGGTAGGCCAAAAAAAAGCTGGTTTAATTTTAGCCAGTTTCACTATCCAGCCAGTAGCTGAATATCGCCACTGGCTAGATAGCTAAAATGCTATGAGGATCATTCCAAAGCGGGAATAGCGGGAATGGATGTCCTGCTGGGATTCCATCCCCGCTATTCGGCCCCTCTGCTGACCCTGACTAACTCCCCTGCACGTTGTACAGGGAGGCTAGATGGGGGCTGGAAAGGGGTGGTGTGGGGGAGGAGTTAGTGGGCAGGCAGCGGTCCCGGACGTACAAGGCCGATTCCAATGTTGGCCCTGTATGTTCAGGGCCAGCGGCCTGAATGGGGAACTTATTCCCTATGAAGTAGAATAAATTCCCCTAGTCGGGTGGATCTGTTAGGCCCGGGGCGCAGAAAAGGCGGGAGGGGGCAGAGGAAATTCCCCGCAGCCGACCCTGACCTTGGGAGGCCAGATCGGGGTTCCGGCTGTAGGGAATGAACATTTTGGTCCAGCAGCTCTTGAATGGAACTGCGGTGTTATAGCAACCGGACGCCATGGCACCGTGGCTCCATTCAGAAGCCCTGACTGAGTTAGCCGGAGAAGGCCTGTAAGTGCAGACCGACCAGAATTGGGGTCCTGGCCTTCACGTACAGACCTGGATTCGATTCTGATCCCATGGGGCTAGACGTGCCCCGCGGGATCAGAATCCCGGCTCATTCTGTGCGTCCAGTTCCAACCGGTCACACAGAGGGCCGGCACGTCCAACTCAGAATCGGGCCCTACATGGGCAGCCTGGATATTGAGTGTCGGTGACTGGATAGGGTCTCAGTATTGGATATCCAAGTTTAATTTGAAGCAGCAACGGCCAGCCACTTTAATCTGGTTGGCTGTCACCGCTGAAAATGTCCCTCTATGTTCTTAAATTGACCACTTTGAAAATTTACTAGGCCTGAATTTATATTCAAAATACCAATGAACGCTTAAATTTAGGAGCATCAAAAGTGTGTGGCAACAGAGGCAGATTTAGGGCAGGGGGAAAAAAATTAAGAACTTAGCACTGGGCACATAATTCTAGGCAAATGAATGGCATGCTTAGATTTATAAGCACAACTTTAAGTTCCCAAATTAAGATGTATTTTCAGCTGACAATTTAGAAACCTAAATTTGGCTGAAAATAGAGCACAAATTTAAGAGGCTTAAAATTTAGGCGCTCAGCTATTTTCTGATTATCAGACTCTAAGGGCCCGATATTCAAAGGGAGTAACATAGCTAGCAGAGCCGGTGCTGCTGAATATCTGCGGATGCCGTTGCTGCATGTCCTGATGCTCACCGGCAAGCCCTGGGGTGTTCCGGGGACAGCATCCGGCAAGAACCGGGCAGCTGCGATATTGAGCCGCTGCCTGGTTTTGGCTAAACGGCAAAAGTAAGACACAGCAAAGGTTGGTCTTACTATTGCCATGGAAGTTGACCGAGAGGTGGCTGAATATTGCCCCTGTCTGCTTCGCTTCCTTCTAATCTGGGCAACCCGGATATGAGTTCTAGGGCTATGTGTCACGGAGAAGTGGCTTTATTAAGCAATGCTTCCAATAATGTTGCATGGGGAAAATGTTAGGACTAGACTGTTTCTCTTTTGGAAATTCAACAAATGTTTGCTAAATATTAGAAAAGGAGAGAGTTCTCTTGATCCCTGACCTCCTTTAAAATATTTGACCTGGCTTTCTCAATTTGTTAACCTGGTTCTTTCTGGTGGTGTTTATTGTGATAGCCTTAAACAAATAACATTGAGGCCAGTCATTAAAAAGCCAGCACTGGGGGCTGAGGCTTGTAGTAACCTCTGTCCTATATCTCTCTCTCCCCTTTCTAAAGTGGTAACGAACGCAGTTACCTGTTCCAGCTGGGATTTAGAAAGGACCATGGCACGAAAACATTGCTAACTGTTGGAAAGATTATCGTCATTAGATATTACAGGCTCTGTTTTGGGGCGGTTTCAGTTCTTTCTGCATCAGCAGCAACAAAAGGTTAAAATGGGCTCGTTGATGTCTGATTCTTGGCTAATAGAATGTGGTGTCACTGCATGGAAGAAAGGCCTGGCAATCACTGTTCCCTCTAAGCTGTGCGCGTGTGTGCGCGCACACACCTCACCAAGCGAGCGCACATACTTTACAACAGAGCGCACAAAAATTACGATTCTGATCCCGATAGAAAACAACACAGACGTCTTAAAATTTAAAAGTTGTGATTGTAATTACTAGAAATTTTCCGCTTCATTTAGTAATCGCCTATTTTCATTTAATTTGATTAAAATCAATGTGGTGTACATACTGTATTCTGACGTGTAGTCAAATTTTAAAGTATATAACTCCGAGTGTCGTTATATGGCACACAAAAATTTAACCTTCCTTCAAAAGCTGCACAGCTGATATTTTATGCGCACACAGCCTACAAAAAATTAGAGGGAACATTGCTGGCAATCTACTTCCAGTCACACCTTGCCAAGAAAACCCGGGGGCTGGGTCGCCAGTGTATTTTGTTGGTTTATTTGAGACTTCATATATCACCTTTCACAACTGAATCAGAGGCTTACAATTCAAGTTACATAAAAGAGCAGAATTATATGAATAGCAGGGAGGAATATGAGAAAGCAACTGCACAGCTCCATGGGATCCCACCTGTTACCAAACCTACTCCCTCAGTCAGGATAGACCAAGGAAGAAAATAGGTCTTTAGTCTGTCTTAAACTTTGCAAACTATGTTTCTGTCCAAAGGTAGCAGGATAATGGAATTCCAAAGGGATGGTTGTGGGTAAAAAGCTTAAATGACTGAACGTGCTGTGCCCATGATCCACCCACACTCTACCCATGCTCCACCCACACTCTACCCATGCTCCACCCAAGCTCCGTCCATGCTCCACCCACATTCTGCCCATGCTCCACCCAAACTCCATCCATGCTCCACCCACACTGCACCCATGTTCCACCCACACTCTGCCCATGCTCAATCCAAACTCCGTCCATGCTCCACCCACATTCTGCCCATGTTCCACCCATGCTCCACCCACACTCTGCCCATGCTCCACCCACACTGCACCCATGCTCCACCTACACTGCACCCATGCTCCACCCACACTCTACCCATGCTCACCCACACTGCACCCATGCTCCACCCACACTGCACCCATGCTCCACCAACACTCTGCCCATGTTCCACCCACACAGCACCCTTGCTCCACCAACACAGCACTCATGCTCCACCCAAACTCCGTCCATGCTCCACCCACACTCTGCCCATGCTCCACCCACACTCTGCCCATGCTCCACTCACACACTGCACCCGTGCTCCACCCACACTCTGCCCATGCTCCACCCACAATGCACCCATGCTCCACCCACACTCTGCCCATGCTCCACCCACAATGCACCCATGCTCCGTCCATGCTCCACCCACAATGCACCCATGCTCCACCCACACTCTGCCCATGCTCCACCCACACTCCGTCCATGCTCCACCCCACTCATGTGCATGCCCATCTTTTTGAGAAAAACACTCACTTTTATGCTGGCCAGTATTTTACAAGAAGTTATCTACATGCATATGTGATCTCACACACACCTAAATGACTAAACTAACTCCCAGTTAGGCACCTACTTCGTGCCAAAAAGTATGCACCCTCTCATAAAATTATCCCCTTAACCCTTTCCAGGCCGAGTCCAAAACTCTTGGGATCCAAACTTCTGACTAAATATTCCTATCAAATGGTATATAATACATGACCATAGCAGAAGGAAAATCACTATTAGAACATATTGAATAAGACGGGTACAATTTTCCTAAAATATGCAAAAATTAACCAGGCTGCAGAATGTGGATTAAAAATTTAAAGTAGGCCTTGAAAGGGTTAAAGGATTCCTAATCAGACCTATGATTTTATGAAATTTGTCTTATACTGCTTCAGTTTTGGATGACAACTAATCTTTTTAGGATTAATCCTGAAACAACACTATATGGTGGGTGGCCAGCTTGGATAAGTGCCCCCTGAGTTGGACCCTAAAGTTGCAGGATAATTTTGTGTTATCCAAAAAAAATTACAGTTTAGGAGTCCTTATTGACTCCTTAATCCCTATGGAAGATCAAGTTAACAGCATTCAGAGCTATACAGTACAAAACAAGTATTCATTTTGATTAGTATATTTAAAATGATGTCTATCCTAGATTTCTCTTGATCTTTCTTGATTTAATGGCAGTGTTTGATCTGGCGGACCATGCTTTGGGAGATCGGTGTGCATGGCACAGTTTTTAACGGAATATACTCTTACTTATATAGCAGCTTGGTCAATATGGGGAGATTTTATAAAGGTGCCACAGAAAGATCTGTGCCTCTACATGCCAAGTCTGAACTTTCTAGGTCTTACATGCTTACATGGGCACTTCTGCATGCTTTGGCTGGTTGGGATTCTGTAATCTTGCATGGAACTGGCCAGCGTCCTATTCTTTGGTGGGGGTCTGCACGGGGGTGCGTTGTGGATGGGAGAGTAGGTGTAGCCACTGCAACACGCATATGTTAAAGAATAGTATGGCTCATGCTTCTCCCTACATCGATCTAGGTGATGCTTGCTCTAGGGCATGTCTACATTATGGCGCATTGGTAAGTGAGACACATGCATGTGTCAGGTTATAAAAGGATGGATACTGATGTGGGGTGACGCACGTTGCCTGTATAGAGAGGGTTATAAAATTACTCTCTATACAATAATAATGTGAGACTACTGCTAGAGATTGACAGATACAACTTTGAAATTGGAGCCAAACAGGGCAGGAAGCACTGCGGCTCACTCCTGCCCTGTACTGCTAGATACCAGGGATTAATGAGGTAGGTCCTGGAAGGCGGTGGAATTGACTGGTGGCTTAGAGAGGTCTGGGGAATGGTGAGATTTGGACTGGGGGTCCAGAAAGTATCTTTGGGGGAAGGGTTCACATTTCTTTTGATACCGCACTGGTCCCTTTAAAGAGGCTTTCTGGAAGCATCAGGCCACAGGTTAATGGCTCAATGTTCTTGGGAAGCAGAATAGCAGTTTGTAAGGTTGATCATAAGTTGCCTTATTCATATACCATGGGAGTTACTAACCTGTGATAATGAGTTACCTCAGGTTACTGACGCACGTGGTAAATTAAGCTGTGGTAAAATGCAATATTTTATCACAGCTTAATAACTAGTCAGCTGGTCTATTGCAATGTGCTTTTGCAGGGCATTAGATCATCTCTGCTCAGGTGATTGCAGCTAGTTCAGAATGTAGTTGTGAAACTATGCAGGGCTGGTGCAGTGAAATGAGACGTCCTTGACAAACCTCGTTCCAAATGCCCTCCCTGCTCTACTCTCTGATTGCTGCTGCTACTGCCCTCTCCAGGATGTGCAGCTGCAACAATACCTTTAAAATGGCACTGAAGCGCCGGAGTTATCTTCAGCTCTGGCACCACGGCGCTGTTCTTGCTTCTACACGTCTCTGATTCCACTTCCTGTTTGCATGGGGGGCATCGTGTTGGGTGCCACAGGCTTGATTAAGAAGAATTTCCAAGCAAACCTTGATAAATTACCCAGACATGTTACATCTTATGAACTCCAGAAGGAGGTTCTCTTTGGCATGATGCAAGTACTACACCGAGCATTAGCAGTACAATATGTCATCAGCATTATTATTCAACATCTGCCAATCTGCCAGATCCTCCAGTCACATGATATGCTATATCACCTATATGCGGACGACATAATGTTTCATGCGCCATTTTCAATCACAGATCCGGAATTCACACCTATCATGCAGTGCTTTAATTCAATTGTTCCATTGCCCTCCCAAAAAGGCCTTTCCATTAATTAGAAAGAAACGGAAGTGCTATTCATTTTCAAGGATCCTTCATTCACCCCACCAAAGACACTTAAGGTCAATCAAACAGAACTAATAGTCAAATCAGAGGTATGTTGCCTTGGAGTAACTATTGACTAGCATCTTACCCTGAAGACCCACATCAACAATTCGTCAAAACAGATCTACAATAAAATAAGCACTCTACAATGACTTTGCCCCCCCACTTGAACATCACAACTACAGGACTGTCTTCCAAGCGATGACACTTCCACATATTGACTTCTGCAATGCAATTCTCCAAGGCTTGCCGAAATCTCATCTGCTACTGTTACAACTGGTTCAGCACACTGCGGCTAAGGTACTCTCTGGAACATCAAGGGGCTCATACATCACTCCCATCATGAAAGAGCTCCACTGGCTACCGCTAATAGACAAAATCAAATACAAGATCATTGTCGCTATATTTAAAATCTTCCACGACCAGTCTTCTGAGTACTTACAAACTTTAATAACAAAACTTCCCAATAATAGACAGAGAAGAAGCACCACATACCACCTCCTTGCAGCACACCCAATCTTCGCAAAATGCAACCAATCAGCATATGAAAGAGCATTCTCATTGTATGTTCCAACAGTTTGGAACTCCCTCCCAGTGAAAATCTGCACAACCGCTGATTCTAAGGATTTCAGGAAACTTCTGAAAACATACTTGTTCCAAATGTGCTTTCGGGGCATAACATAAGCAAGAAAACACCTCCACTAAATTATATACAAAGATACCACTAAGATATAGCCCACCTTCACCCATCAACAATAAAATCACTCACACCACACCAAAACAATTACACCATCCGAAACATATGTCCAATACGTGTATATATGTCATTTATGCCTTGGATTTACTGGTATTTATCATTAATGTTATTATATTGGATTCTAATAGTTACATGGTTCCTTACATGTAGTTAAATGTTCTTTATAATGTTGACACCTTCCATGTAATGTTATGTTCTGTTGCATGTAAACTGTATTGAACATTGGAAATGTGGTATATAAACTTCTTAAATAAATAAATAAAATATGAGAAACTGAGATTGAATTGCATTTACCTTGGCTTAGAAGTGAGGTTCATGACTGTTATAGTATGCGCAAAACTAATCTATTTGGAGAAATTGCCCCCCACACTTAAGTGCCATTTTAAAATTATTGCTACCACTGCATATTCTGGAGAGGGGCACTAGTCCTGTTCCACTTGGATTATTGCAGCACTGTTTATGTGGTTTTGTCTCAGAAGTTGGTTTGTTTTCAATCATTGCAGAATACAACTGTTAAAATGATAACAGAGTAAAAGGTGGGAGAGGGTCTCCCCTTGGCTTATATCACTGGATTGGCTACCAATTAAATGCCAAACTTCATTTTAACCTCTTACACTTGTATTTAAAACTTTGAATGGCATTGGACTTGTGTAACTGGACACCTACTACCTTCCAGATCATTAAGATCCTTGTTTGGATTCTTCAGCCAAAGATTTGATATGTATAAGTTCACGTAATTGTACCATATGGGCTGTGACTCCAGCACTGGGGAACTCCTTGTGATTGGAACTTAAAATAGAACTTTCCCATAGTGCGTTGCATGAAAGCACTGTGTGCTTTTCGACATATGGATGTGAGGTGATGAAAGAAGGATAATGGATTTGTTTGGGATAAAGGAATAATTTTGTCCTATTTTTGCAAAGGTTTAAGGTAGGTTTTATTTTAGCTTGTTAATATTTAGTTTTATATAATATGTACTTTGTACACCTCCTCAAATTGGGCAATTGGCTAAAGCAGTATAAAATGCCATATTAAATTAAAATTAGATTAGATATTCAAAAGCTATATAGATAGTTTTGGAGTAATAATATATCTAAGGACCCCAGTACTGTCCATATGGTGAAAGGGTAGAAGGAGGGCAGAGCAAAGGCAGCACAAAAAAATGACCCTAAACTTAAACAGCAGTGGTCAGTGGCCAATATATAAATGTATAAATCACCCCTGCAGTGTTCATGTACATGACCCTCAGTGATCTGCTGTGCTTCGTCGACCTCTTTGTGGTTGCAATGGGAGCAGCGATTTTGTGACTTTGCTGAAACTTTCTGTTACATTTGCTCTATAGATGGAACGTGTTTGAAAGTATGCCCTGACGGATATTACATAGAAAAAGATGAGAACCGCTGCTCTGCCTGTCATAGCTCCTGTGAGACTTGCTTGGGGAAGCACAGTACGCAGTGCCTCTCCTGTAAAGCCAACTGGTATAGACTGGAACACACATGCTCTCAGACCTGCATAGCTGGGTAAGTGCCCAGGGCTCCGCTGCTTGGAAATGAAAAAAACAAACAAACATATTGTTATGGAAGGAGTTCTCAGTGTTTCACTATTAAATGACTGCATTGTAATCTACATGTGAAGCCTGAATGTGAGGTAGAAAAAAAGATGTTCAAGTTGGAACATCAGAGTGTGCGAGGTATATTGCATAAAGCTCACTGCATGTAGAGTCTGGTGTAAAATACATATAAGGCAATGGATAAGTGTTCTTCAGCATCACATACACTGGGAAGAGCTACAAAAGTGCACATTTCAATAAAAGAGCGACAAAACATGGGACTTTGAATGAGTAAGTAACGCCATTTGCATTTGTAACTCAAATTTCACAAAACTGGAATGTCTAAACTGAGCAGTTAGGTGATACTTTCATGCTTGCACGCATCCCCAACAAGCAGAAGAGAGCAGAACATCAGGGCCTGAAAAAAAAAAAGTCAGAGTGGGGGGGGGGGGGGCTGTGTGAGACAGTAACAACTTAAACAGCCAGTAGCTTAAAAAAAAGGAAGGAAGATAGGGGAATGGGGGGGGGGGGGGAAATAGTGCAAGGTGTTGGAGGTTAAAGGAATGAATACATGGGCACAAAAGGGCACTCCCACAGAACAGACATATGAGCACCACAGCCTCTCACTACAGACTCGCAAACAGGCACCCCATTTCCACACTACATACACATGCACACACACAGGCACCTCAACTCTGCACCACACACACACACATACAGACACCCTCACATTCACACAGAGATAGGGACACTCCACCTCTGCACACCCCACACTCCTCAGCTCTGCAGTACACATCCGAATGCACCGCAGCCCTGCACCCCACTCACACAAAAGCACCCACCACCACATCCCACACACAGACAGGCACACCAACGTCGCACCACATACCCACAAAGACATTTGCTATCTAAGGCTATAACAATTGTTCTCTAAAGATGATGAACTGTGTAGGAACTCTGGCTCTTGTCTCGCAAGACTTAGACCAGCATGAGAGACAACGGAAGGGGGGGGGGGAGAGGGGGTAAGGAGTCACAAGCACTGGCTCCTAAGATTTCGGCCTGCCTCCTAAATCCAGGTGAAATTTGTCAAGGCCAGCATTATATATAGATTATGAGCATTAAACTGATTTAGTGCACACTAACGAACTAGATGGGTGCTAACAAATGCACATCCCTACGAAAAAGGAAGATAGAAAGGGAGAAGCACAAATTCATAAAATTAAGTCAGATATATCAAGTCTTGGAAATGTTTATGGTCTGAAGGAGAATAGTAATCACCAGTTTAAAATGTTCTGGGGATATTTTACAATGTCCTGCACACATTTTCCGCTAAAATTTGCATTTGGGAACAGCTGCATTTTGTCAGCTGACAATTTTTTTTTTATTCAGTGTCTAATTCTTTTATGTGGCATGTATATGCTAATTAGTGGCCCTTTTAATAAAGTGCGGTATGTATTTGCACTTACCACACATTTAGGAGCAAGCACTCATGCATGGTAAATGCAGCCACTCCCACTCACTGTCAGAGGCATGCTCAGTACGTTCCTAGCAGTTGCCACACTGAAAAATCTCTTACCATGCATTAAGGTAATTTGGAATTACCGTGGGTGCACTTAATATCATCTATTGCATTTATTAATGCACCCATGCTAATTGGAACATTGATAGTGCAAACGATTTGCCGTGCATTATAGTGTGCATGAGTCATTGGTGCAGTGGTTCTCAACCCAGTCCTGGTAAACGCCCTAGCCAGTCTAGTTTCAGGATATCCACTGCATGCCAATGTATCTTATACATATTCATTGAGGATATCCTTTAAACCAGACTGGCTTACACAGAACTGGGTTGAGAACCAGGGTGTTAACATACCCTAGTAAAAGGGCCCCTTATAGAATTTTTGCAGTGGATTCTAAATATTTTGTAGAAATCTAATGCATGTACTTTAAGATATGAAGGGATTGAATATTTTGAGTAAATTATCATTTTTGTGGGGAAATGTCTCCCACCTCAACCAAGTGTCCCATGATTGTATGCCAAAATTCTCGTAGCATTAAACCATTCATGGTGTATACAGTAATCACTTTGTTGCTGTGAAGAAGAGCTATTCCGTGAAGGCAAGGTAACATGCTGCTTCTGCAAAAAAAATAAATGTTATAAGGAGGAAATAATATCCAGATCAATATTCAAACCCTGTGGGTCCGTTTCATTTAAATGCCAGCTGCAGTGTTTAAATTATCCCATGTATATTCTGTATCCAGATAGCAAGTGCACTGAAAAGACCTAGAGACAGTGACTCCTGCTGCTCTATAGAATGTTGGCAATAATCACCACTATTCATATAGCTATGCAGTTAAATTGCTGCTATCTGTAGAAGTTGCCAAGGCGCATCAGCACCACTAGCTATCCAGATAGCGACGCTAAATATACGTCGATAATTTAAATGCTTCTGCCAGTGTTAAATGCTGACTTCAGAGTTTAAATATTTCTTCTATATAGTGACAGCTATTTTTTTGCCCTCATGGAATAGTTCTTCTCCACGGCTACACAGTGATCTTTTCAAGCTATGTGCATCAAATTATCTTGAAATATGGAGATATATGAAGAGCCTATTTGCTATCCTACATCAAAACTGCATAGCTATCCTGATTGCGGCTGGATATTCCTGAGTATCTGGAGAGTTTAGCAGAACACCCACATTCTATTGGGGTGGTCTAAAAGATTTTTCAGTGGCACAATAGAGTTAGTGTTGCTGAAAATTCACGGATATGGGATTAAGCCAGCTAGCAGCATCCACCACACGGATGAGTCTATTTGAATATCAACCCGATCACTAACAACAGAAACCAAGAATTCAATTCAATTTCTTTTTCTAAAATATCTTTTTTTTTTCTGGATTTTTGTAATATTACATCTGTGTTAGATTTTACGCCGCCAACTCCAGTGGGCTGTGTGAAAGGTGCCACAAGAACTGTGGGGACTGCCTGGGCCCTCTGCCTACAGACTGTCTGACCTGTCACAGGAATTTCTACCTGCTACGAGCCAGGAAGGAGTGCTATCGCACATGTCCAGAACACTATTTCCAGGATGAGATACACATAACCTGTGAGAGGTGCCACCCCACCTGTAACTCTTGCAGTGGTGAGAATCTAAAGTACATTTCTACCTAAGATGCACAGATGGGTTCATATAGTTTCGTGACAAAATAGAAATAGGAAGGACATTTTGAAATGTAATTGATGCTGATATAAAGCATTCTATGCGCATTAATCAGCTATCTGAAAATTTCTCACACTGAGTACAGCTGACGGTGTGCGCATTATTCACAGTTTTTAGCCAAACTGAGAGGAGAGGAGACATTCCTAGAGGCATATTTACATTATTGGCAAAAGTAGGCATTTTCAATCTTTGCACATAAGTTTCCTACAAAACTTCACTTGCAGAGAAAACAGGTGCATGTGTACTTTGTCCCTATGTCAGGTATCAAAGTAAAAGTTTCCCTTTGAGATCTGAAGGAAAGACCATGGCTATAAAGGGCACACAGTCTTTTTCCCAAGGTTGACAGTTTGGAAATTGCCTAAGAAGGTATGCCTAGTTTTTAATTCATGCATGTGTATTGTTTTTTTTAAGGAAGAGGAGCAACCTCTTGCACATCTTGTGTGTGGAGTTATCATCTAAGTGCTGGAATCTGCAATTCTGATTGTCTCATAGGAGAATACAAAGTGCAAGAGGTAGGTGCCTGAATGCATGGATGTATAAAAAGACACTGAAAGACCAGTGGAACTGCGCAATCAGGGATACTTCCTGTCATCGTTATAGACTTATGATAGCTAATACTGAATCAGTCACTGTATGGGCCTGGACATGAATCATCAACTAGTTAAAGTTAAATAGAGCTGTTTGTGGCTGAGTTAACACTCTCCTGTGTAGTGCAGACTAAGGAGCCTATTTATTAAACTGTGTTAAGGTTTTGCAGTTAATTTACAAAATTTTACATCAGCTACACTTCAGTAATTTACAGAAACTAATTATTTACTGGGCTTGATGGACCTTGGTCTGACCCAGTATGACATTTCAGTAGAGGGGTCACATGAGAGTAACACGACTGGCAGAAAAGCAGTCGTGCTGCAGAGTTCTGAACAGATTGAAGAGGAAACAGGTGGGACTGATGAAGCAAGGTGGAGGTTGCAATAGTCAAGACTGGAGGTAATTAAGGAATGAATAATGGTCCTAGTAGTGTCTTCAGAGAGGAAGGGTCGAATTTTGCTAATGTTAAAGAAAAAGAGAGGACAGGTTTTAGCAATGTGTTGAATGTGAGAGGAGAAGTAGAACGAGGAGTCAAAAATGACTCCAAGGTTATGGGCTGAAGAGACAGGTTGTAGTATAGTATTATCGACAGTGATAGAGAATGGAAGAGCTTCCTTCTTCTTATCCTGCGGGTCCTTTAAGGTCGCTCCTCCTTCCACAGGGATAGTTGTCCTTTTGTTGATCGCTGTGACCACCACATCCACCTGCGGAGTCTGCAGCCGCTCTTTATCCTGGTTCGGCAAGGGATAAAGCTTGAGCATCACCTGGCTGCCCTTCAGTCCTGCTTCTGGCACCTCCCATTCTGTATCAATCATCTGCTGAACGACTCTATGCACTGGAAAAACCGCCAGCAACTTCTGGCAAACCTGAAGGATAAGATCCTCCAAAGGTTCCTGCCCCGCTGGAGAACTGTGCATGATGTTCAGGGCTGCCAGCAAATGCGCAATGAGTGCTGACGGCTCTTCCTTCCGGAATACCCTCCCCTGGTGGTACCTTGGCCTCCTCCGCCTCAAATGTGATCAATTTTCCCAAAAGCCATCTGGAGCCCTATCTGGAGGCATGGTTTCAGATGGTAGTTTGCATTTTTCTGCCTTGTGAGAGGGCGGAAAAGCTCCGAATGCAGGTATGATATTTCTGCCAGATGGCTACCCTTTTGGCATAGCTCTACCTGCAGCTTCTGGGCTCCATGGCAGCCACCTTGGAGTTGGTACCGTGGGCAAGAGCACATATGCGCCCATTACAGAGAGTGCTGCTACAGCAGTGGTCGCCGCAGAGGCACTCGAGCCAGTGGTTGGTGTGATCCATGGTGGTCTGGGTGGCGCTCTGGTGATGGCTGGTTTGGGAGAAATTACTAGCCAGAATGCCCTTGGAAGCTCTGCAGTGGATCCTGCTGATGATAGATGCCAGCCTGATGGGCTAGGGGGTGCACTGTCAGAATCAAGTAGCCCAGGTCCACTAGTCATGTGAGCAAAGATTGTGGCCAATAAACCAGCTGGAAATGTGGGTGGTGTTCTTAGCCCTTCGAGCCTTCCAGCCATATCTTCAAGACAAGGCCATTGGATGTTCTCTGACAACTCCGTTATGGTAGCCTGCCTGAATCATCAGGGAGGCATGGGCAGCTGGATGCTGGAGGACGAGGCAGCGTCAATCTCGGCGTGGGCAGAGTCCAATCTGCTGGCCCTGTTGGTGGCACACGTGGCCGGTCAAGAAAATGTACAAGCTGACTTCTTAAGCCGGCATCGTCTGGACCTTGGTGAGTGGTCTCTTCAGCAGGACATCTTCGACATGATGACCGACGTGCGAGAACACCAAGGCCTCAAGATTCTTCAGTCAACGACGAGAGCATATCTCTGCCAGGCTGGATGCTCTGGCGCAACCGTGGCCAAAGCTAGGCCTATTGTATGTATTCTTACCTTGGGTCCTGATCGGTCATGTCTTGCAATGGATAGAAGCTCATGTGGGCAGAGTGATTCTCATTGCTCCATATTGGCCATGGCAACCATGGTATGTGGATCTCCTGCGGCTCCTGGTAGCAGCTCTTTGGAGGGTGCAAGCAAGAGTCAACCTGTTGACTCAGGCTCCAGTCTGGATGCCTCAGGTGGATCAGTTCTCGCTTATGGCTTGGTTCTTGAAAGGGCGAGATTGACGAAATGCAACTATTCAATGTAGGTGATTGCAACTTTGTTGTGATCTTGGAAACAGTCGATGTCACTGACCTAGGTGCGAGTGTGGTGCATTTTGAGAATTGGTGTGGTGGCCAGGGCGTTCTTTCACTTAAGGACTCCTTAGTGGCGATCCTATCCTTTTTTCAGGTGGAGCTGGAGAAGTTCCTGGAGCTAGGTTCCTTGTGAGTGCAGGTAGCCGCTTTGGCGTATTACTGGGGAAAGGTCCAAGGGATGTCCCTGGCCTCTCACCCCGACATAGTTCATTTCCTAAGAGCAGCAAAACAGGTGAGGCCTCCAAGGCGGGAGCTAGTTCCTGCATGGGATCTTAAATTGGGTCCTCTCTAGCCTGGTGAAGGTGCCCTTTGAGTCTTACATTAAAGGTGCTTTTTCTAGTGGCCATTTGCTCTGCCAGATGGATTTCAGAGCTTCGGGCGTTATCCTGTCGTGAACCGTTTCTCTCGATTTCTCAGGAAAAGGTGGATTTGTGCCCAGTGCCCTCCTTCTTGCCAAAGATGGTATAGACCTTTCATGTTAATCAGGTCATCATGCTCCCCGTCTTTGCAAAGGGGAGTCAGAGATGGACAAGCTGGATGTGCATCAGGCTCTAAGGATTTATCTGCATAGAACGGAGACCTTCTGAAAGGATCGCCTGTTTGTGCTTTTTGGAGGGGCAAGGCAAGGAGAATCAGCCTCCAAGGCATCAGTCGCACATTGGATCAAGGAGGCCATTATTTCAGTGTACCTGCTTAAGGGAAGCAGCCTCTGCAGAGTATGAGGGTACATTCCACTAGGGTGCAAGTGACGTCATGGGCAGAGTACATGCTGGTTCCACCTGGAGATATTTGACGAGAGGCGACATGGTTGTCCTTGCATACATTTGCCTGTCATTACCGTCTGGATGTTCAGGCAGTGGGGAAGTGTGGTTCAGTGCCTCAGTGGTGCAAGCTGGGCTCGCGGGTCCCTCCCACAAATAGATCAGCTAAGGTACATCCTGCTTGTCAGGACAGGACTGTAGGTATGATGTTGAAGGTGAAATTAGACTTACCTGCTAATTTGCTTTCCAGTTCTGGGCCCACCCCAAAAGTCTTCCTGGACGAGCCCAGGAAGACAGAGATGAGCATATCCTTGGTTCCTTCAGGTATTGGGGACGAGGGTCCTCGGGCTTTCTCCAGAAATGTGGCAAAGGCTGGTGCTCCTCAGGTGTGTGATCAGTACTATAGTCAACATGTGGTGTCGGCTTAGCCGCTGGTTTATTTATTTATTTATTTAACAATTCTTATATACCGCGCTATTTGTTATCAGTGCGGTTTACATTCAACAACGAGAGCTCAGTGCAGTCAAGACTGTTTGAGTTTACATTATAACAGGGGTTAGAACTTGGACCATATAGGGTAACTATTTACATGTTGCGATATCTTTAAATGATACAAATACAGAGTAACTATATACACGCTGAGTTTGGTCAGGATAGATATAGAATACATGGTAAGTATATACAGGTTGACATGGAGTAATAAATATTACATGTTGTGAATAGACGTGAAGTGTTTACGGGCATGAGTGTGATTGCTTAAAGCATGAGTGTTATGTTGTGAGTGAGGTGTTTGTGGGGGATGGGGGGAGATTTCTGTGGGGCGGGGTAGCTGATTGAGCAAAATGTAGCAGAAAGAGATGGTGCTTTATTGCCTTCCGAAACTGTAGGAGGTCTTTGATTGTTCTTATTTCTGGTGGGAGGTCATTCCAGCATTTTTGTGCGTAGTGTGCAAAAGCTCTTCTCCTGGTTGTTTGGGTGCACTTTATGGAGTCTTTAGGGAAGGTCAATGTGTTGGCTGTTGCTGTCCTTCTAGATATGATTTGTGGAGTTGGTGTAATAAGGTTCTTGAGAGAATTGGGGGCTATGTTGTTGTTAATCTTAAATGTAATCAGCAGGATCTTGTAGGTTAGCCTGCAGTATATCGGTAACCAGTGGAGATCTTTAAGTATTGGCGTGATATGGTCTGATCTGGATAGATCACAGAGGACGCGGGCAGCCACGTTCATAGCTAGTTGAAGGGGGTTGAGGGTGTTCTTTGGTAGACCATATAGAATTACGTTTGCATAGTCGAAATGTGGTAGTATGAGGGCCTGGAAGATGGTGCAGAAGTCCTTAGGGGGTAGCATGGGTTTGAGGTGTCGCAGTGTTCTGATTTTGTTGTAGATGGATCTGGTTATAATTTTTATGTGTTCCTTAAAGTCAAGGTGCTGGTCTAGTGTGATTCCGAGATATCGTATGGTACTTCAAATTGGAAGCTCTGCATCTCTTACTCTTAGGATGGGTGGAGGGGAGAAATTCTTGTTCCTTGATATAAATAGAACTTCAGTTTTCTTGAAATTTATGTAGAGGTTTTGGGTGAATAGCCAGTCTGTAATTGCGTTGAAGCAGTTGACAAGGTTGGATAAATCCGGGTGTTTGACTTTGAATGGAGTAAATAGTAGCACATCATCAGCGTAGATTAGTGTAGAGATATTGAAAGAATGGATGAGCTTGCATATCGGCTGCATGTAGATATTGAAAAGTAGAGCGGATAGGGATGAGCCCTGTGGAACACCTTGCTGTTGGTGAAAAGGTGCCGAGGTGTGAGAGCCGACCCGGACTTGTTGCCAGCGATCAGATAGATAAGATTTACACCACTCCCAGGTGAGGCCATGAATACCCTTGTCGTGGATGCGGGTGAGTAGCTGGTTGTGATTGATGGAGTCAAAGGCAGCTGAGATGTCCAGGAATATAAGAGCGAATCCATTTTCTGCATTGTCAATTCCTTTGTTAAGGTCATTGATGAGGGTGGTGAGAAGTGTTTCTACTCCATGTGATTTTCTAAACCCGTGCTGGCAGGGGTCAAGAGGGGCTGCCATGTCTATGTGTTGTTGGATCTGTCTATAGACCACCTTCTCGATTATTTTGGCAAGTAGAGGAATACTCGAGATTGGCGGTAGGAGTTTGGTTTCATAGGATAGAGTCTGCTGTTTTTTATGAGTGGTCTTATTGAGGTTTGTTTGAGGAGTGGCGAGAATGCTCCTGTTGCAAATGATAGACTAATGATGTTCTGCAAGATTGGGCTGAGTTCAACCCGAAGTGTTCTAATCCAGTAAGCTGGGCAGGGGTCATTCGGGGCTGTGGACGTGTTGATGCTAGCAATGAGGTCTTGGATATTCTTCACTGCAGGTGGATAAAATTCTGTGAGTGGTGGTTGCAAGGTGGGTGTTTGGCAGGGAGTGGACGCAGTTGATGCTGAGGGTTTATTTGCTGTGCGGGTCTTGGAATGGAGGAAGTCAGCGTATGACTGAGGGGTATTGGGTCCGGTTGGGTGGGGGATGGTTCTTTAATTAGGGATCTCGCTAGGGTGAATAGGTCTCTGGGTTTGTTAATTGAGCGGAGTAGGAGCTGGGCATGGTAATCGCTCATTTTGCGGTATATTGTTTCATGGTGGGACTTCAGGTGTTCAAGGTATGCTGTTTTGTGGGCTTGGGAGCGAGAGCGTCTCCACTTCCTTTCATGCTTCCTGAGTGCGATGAGGGAAGCGTGGAGTTCTGCTGAAAACCATGGAGCTTGCCGTCTTTTACTTTTGTTGCTCTTGTGAGTCCCTGAATTGTCTGAAGAGGTTGGATAGGCGAAGGCTTTCAAAGTGCTGTTCCAGTTGAGGATTGCTTCTTCCAGGTTGGATGACTTTTGTTGGAGGGTCGGAAGTATATTTTTGGTGAACTCATCTATGACAAGAGGTCTGGGGCGTGTGGTGTTCGCGGTATTTGTGGCAGCAGTGTGTGATGTTAGGTCATGCTGTGAGGGGATTTGGAAAGTTATCAAGTTATGGTCAGACCAAGGAACAGGGGTGATGGATAAGTTGAGGTCAGGTTTGTGTCTTACCGCAGAGATGGGGGCGAAGATTAGGTCGAGTAGGCTTCCTTTCTGGTGCATGGGGGCCGTCACCAATTGTTCGAATTCAAGAGCTTGCATTGCATCCAGGAAGGCAACTGCCTGATCTGTTTGTAGGGATGGTAAGTTGAAGTCTCCGAGTAGCCAATTGGGATTGCGTGGATTGACGAGGTTGCAGGCTAGGTCAATGAAGGTGGAGATGTCGTCTGAAGGCGCAGAAGGAGCTCTGTATATAAGGTTTATGGTGATAAATTTATTTGCAATGGAGACAGTGTCAGTGTGCGTAGTGCTCTTGGAGGATATTAGTTGAAATTTTAGTTCTGTCTTAGCCAGAATAAAGACCCCACCACCTTTACGGTTGCTTCTATGGCAGGTGTAAATAGAGAAATTAGGTGGGATAATCTGATTTATGAGAGCAGCATCAGTATCGGACAGCCAGGATTCTGTCACCATAAGGAGGTCTAAGTTGTGTACAGTTATAAGGTCGGAGATGACGGGCCATTTCTTGTGGACAGACCGAGAGTTTATGAGTGCACATTTCAAGGCATGATGGTGAGCTGCTTTGATGTTTTCGGGACGATTGAGCGTTACATACAGGAGATGTGAATGCCGGGACTGGTGTGGTAGACCTGTGGCTGAGTGGAAGGGGTTACCCTGATTTTTCTTTCCCAGGTAGTGAATGGTAGGGATATGGCTATGTCTATCTACGAGGGCGAGGGAGTTATGAATGGAATTTGCAAGGAGGACGAATAGGGTAAGGCTGAGTGGAGAGAGGGCCATGGTAGCTCAGTAAGGGCTGAGTCAGGTCTTATGGACTGGGGAAACTTCTATCTGTTTGGGTTAGTCTATAAAGGTTAAGCTACAGAATGAGTTTATGAGATGCAGTGAAGGCCCTCATAGGGAGTTCGGATAGAGGCAAAGGGAGTAGCTATGTTGTGGAAATATGAAGTAGTTGCAAAGTAGCAGAATTATCAAGGGCTACAGTGATAAAACGTTACAAGATTACTTTAAGTGACAGGTTACAGGTAATGGACTGCTGAAAGCGGTCTGCAGGAAGAAATCATGATTGAGAATTACTGAAAGAGAATATGTTACAACGTTACAGAATTGCTGTGGAATACTGGTTACAAGGTAGCAGAAATGCAGATTGCAGTATTCAGGATGGAAACATGGATGAGTTCTAATTGATATGAGTACCTTGTTCTGTCAGATGAAAGACGTTGGAATCAGTATGAGCGGGTGTTCAGGCTCAATCAGGAGATGTTACAGAATCGTGGCCTTTCGTGCCACGCCTAAGGGCCACACCAAAGGGCCCTCTGGCGAGGCCCTCAGGTGCGGGCCCGGCGAATTTATCCGCACGTGTCTGCCCCGATTGGGCAGGTAGATGCTCAGATGGCCGCAGCTCCTCCCGGTGCAGGAGGCTCAATCCTCCGGAGAGGAGAGCTGAGGATGGTGTCGGGAGGAGTCCTTGTGAAGAGCGCTTGCCGGCGCGGTGAATTTATCCGCACGTGTCTGCCCCGATTGGGCAGGGAGATGCTCAGATGGCCGCAGCTCCTCCCGGTGCAGGAGGCTCGATCCTCCGGAGAGGAGAGCTGAGGATGGTGTCGGGAGGAGTCCTTGTGAAGAGCGCCTGCCAGTGCAGCGAATTTATCCGCACGTATCTGCCCCGATTGGGCAGGGAGATGCTCAGATGGCCGCAGTTCCTCCCGGTGCAGGAGGCTCGATCCTCCGGAGAGGAGAGCTGAGGATGGTGTCATCGAGGAAAATAAAATAAAATAATAAATAAATAAACAAAGGACAGAAAAGAGTGGAGGATTGCAAAAGTGTTCGGTTATTGGATTTACGCTTTAGGATTATGAGTTTTAGGCTGCTCCAGGGGTTTTTACCTGTTAGTTTCAGGTATTGGCTGTCTCGTAGGTTGCTGGTTGGTTTAGCAGGTGGGACATTTGGCTACTGGTCTTGATGTGGGTGGCGGTTAACCTAAGTAGGGTGATCACCAAGTTTGAGCATGCTCAGCCTCCAGCTGCTGGTAGGGGGAGACAACCCACTTGTCAGGTCCTGACTGTATGTATTCGAGGAAAACAAATTAGCAGGTAAGTCTAATTTCACCTTATTAGTCCTAAATGGGCTACACTGTAGCTTTGTTGAACAAAATATATCTTCAGTTTTTTTTCTGAAAGTTAATAATTGTGCATCAGATCTTAATTCAGATGGTAACTTATTCTAAGAAGTTGACCTTAGGATCCTGACCCTCTTATTCTTTCATACACTCATATGTATGTTTAATCAGTTCCCTAAGAATTCCCTAGTCACCTGTTCTTCTGTTTGTCTGTCTTAGCAGATTGCAAGCTCTGTGGAGCAGGGGCTGTCTTTTATGTGTATTTTTACGGTGCTGCATATGCCTAGTAGTACTATATAAATGATAAGAAGTAGTAGTAATTTCAAATGCTTTGTGTGAGGCTCACATGGACATACATGGCACATTGAATATCTAGCAACTTTGCTGCCTGTGGCTATCAGAGCTCTTGATAGCCTAAAGATAGCTGTGCACAGACAAGAGTGACGGTGCCAGCAATGCTGAGCCAGGTAAAGAAAATGTCACCTTTAATTGGGTGACGGTCATGAATTTTCCAGATGAGATAATATCTCCTATACACTGAACGCTCCTCGCTGCCTAGTCCTTCCATATAATAGGATAATTCTATATCCTAATTTTATCATTACACCATAGGGAAGAAAAAAGAGAATGTTCTCATTTAGTATCAGCTCTTTCTCCAAACTTTTAAAAGCTGATAGCATTGCCCCCTATGACCTTACTAAGGCAAACAGCAGAGAAAACAGGCAACATGAGATCTAGTCTGAAATAGAACCATTTCAGACCACAACTCCCATTGCCTGTTTTCTCTTTTGTTCCTGTATTGGTGGAGTGTGGCACCTTTTTCTGTTTGTGATTTATTTATTTAAACAGTTTTGTGTACCACCTTATCCTTCAATCAAGGTGGTCACAGCACAATTGGGGGATACACATTTAACACAAGGGGATATGAGACATGTACACTAATACTTACAGGAACATGGGCAATGGAGGGTTAAGTGGTGTGCCCAAGACCACAAGCACTTGTGGGACTACAAACCCCAGTCCTTCTGACCCAAGGTTGCTGTTCTCTAGTGGGATTTGAACCCCTGACCTTCTGGCCTGAGATAACTTGTCCCAACCACTAGGCCACTCCTCCCCCCTCCCTGACTTCCTAGAACAAATCCATTGGCATGAATTCAGAGCTGGTAAAAATCATAATTCTAACAGAAAAGGTAAGTCAGTCCCTTTTCAGTTGAACCCAGCTAGGACAGGGATCTAAAGATGATCTCAGCCACCACAGGCCTGATGGACTAGAAATGTGATATGGTAATTTATAAAATTAGGAATGTTAACTTCCCATACTCCTTAGCAGGTTGTGGCTTGCTAAGCACAATTCATGGCGTTTTATTGTGCCATAAAAATATACTAAGGATCCTGTTCACATGCCCAGAAGATAAGTAACCTGCAAGCTCAACATCATCTTAATTGAATCAATTCATCCCCACTATATTAAATGGAGGGGGACCATTTGGAGATTGACACAGTTAACTGCTGGATTATCCTAGACATATTAACTAAGAGTCTTCTAATGTGGATTTAAACCTAACCCCCAAGTATTTAATTCCCTTTCATTGCCATTGAAAGGGGATATTGGCTAAACAGGTCTCAAGACATCACTCACTCATTGGCAAGCGCTCAGATTTATTCCAGTTAACATTATAACTGGAGAACTACAAAAATATGTTAATAGTGGTCAGTTGACTGGGAAGTGAGGAAGCTGAGTTAGCAAGGAATAGCAATATATCATCTGCATAGAGGCAGAGTTTATATTCCTGTTGGCCAAGTTTTATACCCAATGGCTCAGTGCCAATAAAAATAGTAATGGAGATGGTGGGAAACCTTGTTTCATGCCCCTAACAAGCAAAAAGATTGCAATAAAATGTTGTTGACTAGAAGTCAGGTTGTCAGATCAGAATGGAGAATATGAATATCTTTATGAATTGGCACCCAAAGCTCATTCAGTCTAAAACCTTAAACATATACAATACACCACTCCACAAGATCAAAAGCTTTCTCCACATCAAGTGAAATGGCAGCAGGGTAAAAAACCCACCAAAAAATATTTATGAGATGACAAAATGCATACCTGCCTCTCAGAAACTCCACCTGATCTGGCTTTAGTTTGTTCCTGTAACATGGTAGCCCTCCTAGATTGGACATGTAAATGCTGTATTTTCTAGTCAAAACAGATAGCATTTTGTTTAGACTGAAAGTGTTGTGCTGCTGAATAGGAAATGATCTTTCTCTGTAGATGTGCCTTACAAGTATTCCATAGAACCATCATAGAGACTGACCCAGCCTTAATTATCTCAAAAAAATTAGATAAGGCAAACTTAATATACTCCCTAAAGACTGCACCCTCCATGAAACTAGAATTAAATCTCTAAATAAAATACTTAGAGGAATTTTGTTCTAGATTCAAATTCAAAGTGATATATGCATGATTAGAAATAGATATACACTAGGTTCAATAACGGCACCAGTAATGATGGAAGAAATTAATTCTTTTGCCGTTAAAAAAATAATCAGTATGTGCCTGGGTCCCATTTGGAGCCGAGCAAAATGAGTATTCTTTCTCTGCTGGATGGATAAGATGCGATGGGTCAACCAACCCATAATCAGCACTAAGATGTCTCAGGGTAGCCAGTGCTTTAGAAGGGTGCAATCTGCAATCAGACTTTCGATCTAGGATTTCATCCAGAGGCAAGTTAACATCTTGGCCTATCACATTGGGAGCAGGATCCACCACAGCCAGACTATTCACCAAACATTCAAAAAACTCTGGCACATCTGCATTTGGGGCATCTCCATTTTGCACTAATACCTCCTGCTTTCTCAGTCGCAGCCTAACTATAACTCATCACCACTGGTTATCACAATGAGAAAGAAACAATTTGGTAACTCACAGATTTGCTTAAAAGGATAGCAATACTATTTTTTTTTATTTTGCGCCAAGGAGAAGATACTGTCTTTAATCCATTCCTGCGCCAGTTTACCACTTTCCGTCTCATTTAAATGTATTTCCTGAAGTGCTACAGTCCTTGCTTTGAATTTTTTAAAAGTCATAAGAACTTTTTTCCTCTTAATGGGGTGTTGCTAACTCTTCACATTCAGTGATACTATATTACAGTCTACCCCGGATGTACATTAATAAGCACATTAAGTCCACCCAAATTCCATACCATCCCCAGAACAATCTCCACACTTTCCGTGCCAGACACTCAGTCCAGTGATCACAGTACACCCATCCTTCCATACAAACATCCCAAAGAACGTGCAAGCAATCAAACAAATTCAAACCCCACATTTATGCCTGTGAGCAAGAAAGGGGAGGGTAGGAAGCCCATATGAAAAAAATAAGATCCTTACATTTTTACATCCACGTGTTCAGTCATGCAATGCAAACATGCACCACAAACATGAAAACACCTACTGCACACACATACTCATTATATCTCGTGAAAACTACACAAAACATCACCCAACAAGAACCAACTTAATGGTAAGTACAAGGCTAAATAGCTTGGATTTTCAGGCACACAGATAAATTCCTTCAGTGGCGAGAAGTATCAATATAGAATGCCTACAAGGAAACTCCATTAGTATAAAAAGTAGAAGAGTATGACTGTTGTGAAAAATGGCAGTAGTTAGTGTTATCACCAGTCATAAGAAACTGGGCCAGCCAATCTCAATCTCTGTTTCGCTTGTACCAAGTCAAAAATTATAAGGCCCTCTTCAAAGTTCAAACACTGTCAGTGCACCTCTGTAGAGATTTTCTCCTTGTCTGTCAGAAATTTCTTTAGAGCTTCTGGCACAGAAAAAGTAATAGTTCTATCCTTCATAATTGCCGGGTACAAAAGCCCATACCAGGTATCCAAGGCCTTGAGCTGTGTGTGGAGTTTCGGAAAATGTTTCCACTTTTATGCTGGCGAAGGGGCATAATCATGAATTATTACAGCAGTTGCAGTTGCTAGAATCCTCCGTTTGACACCACATTGTTGCCATTATCTTATTGTGTTTGGCCTAGACCTCATCTGCCGACTCATATTCAGCAAATCTGTTCACGAGATCAGCTATGTGACTCTGGAAGTCTTTCAGAGTTACCTTTATGAAAGAGATCTCCATTCTGACTGGTTCCAACAAGGAGATATTTTCAGCTAAGAGTGACTGTATTGCTTTCATCTCCTCCAGGATAGCACCACTTATTAAAATCGTTTGTTTCTTCTTCTGGCATAGGTGGATCTGTTTCAGTTACTTTTTCCTTGTCACTGGCATCATATGTGCTTATAGCTCCATGGAAAAAAGTGTCCGAAGCTGAAGTGATTAGCCCAGACCACTTTGATTCAGTAGATATGGGTGAAATATCATGGGCGAAATATGATGGGTGTAGTTTGGGGGGGGGGGGAGTTATGGGGGCCATTGCCCCTCCCTCCAACTGAGCTGTAAAAATTGAGGAAGTGCCTGGGATTTCCTGCCCCTCCCCATGGTTGCAACCCCTTATGTCTGCCCGTAGGGACCCCATCTTCTGTAGGCAGAAGAGAAAGGAAGGCCATGGTTGTGCCCTGCAGCACAAAGGGTTGGGTGTGTGTGGGAGGGTGAAGTGGGATAGAGAAGACATGGACAATTTAAAGAGAGAGTCAGCCTATTAAAAAGGAGGATGGGGCATTTTAGGGCAGGGGATGGAAGTATTAGGAAAGTTGGTGAAGGAAGGGAGAGTCTGGAAGGGTAACAGCGGAGGGGAGTCAGCAGAAGAGGGGTTGGAGGGAGAGGGAAGAGTGCATGGTGTTGCCAAAAGGTGCATTCCCCTCCCCCTCAGGACACACACACACACACACACACACACACACTCCACCCCCACACCACATATTCATACACACACTAGCACCCTACCTCCACACGACAGATACATATATCACACAGGCACCATACTGTCACATCGCAGACACACACAGGGCAGGCCCATCCACTAGGCATACCCCTCTGAGCAGCATACCATGATTTTTTTTAAGCAGCAGTTTTCTGCTGCCACTATGATGTTCACGGCAGGTCATGCATTTCGGCACTCATGGTACGAAAACCATGGCCTGCTGCTCCTGCCCCCCTCCAATGCAACTTCCTGTCAGAAAGGGGCAGGAGCAGCAGGCAATGAGTGTGTGTGCAAGCACCAAAGCACATAGCCTGCCGGTGCACTGAAGCGGCAGCACAAAGCCACCACTTTCAAAATGAAGTCGTGCTGCTGCCGCCACCACCCCCCCCCCCCCCAAAAAAAATGGATTCAGGTGGTGCAGTGGAAGTGGTAGCAGGGAGGGCAGCATGGCAGGGTCTTCTGCCTGGGGCAGCAAAATCCCTTGGGCCAGTCCTGGACACACACACAAGCACCTCGCCTCACCTCCCCTCCCCACCCCACCCACACACACATTCACACACCTCTCCTCTGCACGACATACACACACACACAGGCATCTCACCTCCACACCACACAAAAAGAGGCTCCCCAGCTCTGCAGCATACACACACATGTGCTGCAGCCCCGCGCCATGCCCCACATAGAGACAGGCACACCACCATTGCACCAAACACACATTCAGACACTTGATATCTGAAGCTACTGATGTTATCTGTATTTCTGTCTATTAATGCCACATGGTATAGGAACTCTGGTGCTGCTCTCATGAGACTTGAGAACATGTGGCCAGTGTGAGACAATGGGGGTAGGGGGAGGTTGAGAAGGTCACAAGCACTGGCTCCTAAGATTTTGGCCTGGCTCCTAAATCCACACAAAAGTTTTTGAGGTCTGCAATTGAGGCACAGCACATTTGGAATTTTGGAGCCAGCTATAGGCTGCACAAATAAAGTCTTGTCACCATCTGCACCTCTCTGCTAGCTGCTGCTCTTACATTTGCTGAGCAATAACATGACTCCAAACAAACAGACTTTCACAGTAGAAACTTGGAGGGTTTTTAAATAAAAATATCTTATTTATGCACAGAATTCGTCTCAGACAATTTGGCTGATAATAGCTAGATTGAAGAGAACTTCATCAGCACAGCCTGATAGCATCAATGACTTGTTCCGGCTTTTTTTTAAATTTATATACCCTCTCCCTATGTGTGTATCAAACTTCCATTATGATGTATTTGTAACATTTATTTATTTATTTAAAGTCTCTTTTATACCGCGCTATTCAGCATCAGCGCGGTTTACAATAAACAGTGAACATACACATTTCCAATAGTACTTTGTGTTTACATATGAACAGGATAATCAACTTGGCTAACAGGGTAACTATGTACAACCACAAAATATACAAT
This sequence comes from Ichthyophis bannanicus, assembly GCA_033557465.1. Lineage (NCBI taxonomy): Eukaryota > Metazoa > Chordata > Amphibia > Gymnophiona > Ichthyophiidae > Ichthyophis > Ichthyophis bannanicus. The sequence continues at coordinate 651,885,677 of CM066032.1, forward strand.
ATATACAATTTGTAGGCTGATCATGTGTTTGTATGGTTTTAGACAGTGGTGATTTGGGTGGATTCGGCAAATGGTGCTGAGTTTCTATTAGACCAGCACTTAACTTCTTGAAACTCGATGATCTTTCACCCAGAAATCTTCATCCCATCATCATCATCGAGTTTCAAGAAGTTAAGTGCTGGTCTTATGTTACAAATACATCATAATGAAAGTTTGATACACACATAGGGAGAGGGTATATAAATTTAAAAAAAAGCTGGAACAAGTCATTGATGCTATCAGGCTGTGCTGATGAAGTTCTCTTCAATCTAGCTATTATCAGCCAAATTGTCTGAGACGAATTCCGTGCATAAATAAGATATTTTTATTTAAAAACCCTCCAAGTTTCTACTGTGAAAGTCTGTTTGTTTGGAGTAATTTTCTAGAACACCATTGGCATTCTATTACTCTATAAATCTGGCCCTAATCGACTTGTGGAGCAATAACATGAGGCACAATTCTTTCTGATCCCACATGCAGGTGACACTGCTTCTCCCCACTATCTGCCCCTCCCTCGATCCCAGTAATTCTTGTTCAGAAACAGGCTGCAGGGACAGCCAGCACTGCACCTAATCACCAATATGACCACCTCTGAGCAAGAGACATGGAGATCGATGGAGATGAAAGACTGTGGGGAGAGACAGTGCCACCTGCATGTGGGATCAGAGAAAACTGTACCTCATGTTACTGCTCAGCAAACATAAAAGTAACAGACAGCAGAGAGATGCACATGCTACTGCTCAGCAAAGGTGAGGTAAAGTGTCGCCTGCCTCCTCTATGTCTTGTGTTGCACTTCATGCAAAGCCTGGCTTGTTGGAGTTTCAATTTAATTTTGTCTACATATTTCTATTTTGAGTTTGTTATAATTTATTCTGTCATTGGTGAGTTCTAACTGTGTTCTGCCTATGTGACTGAGACCAAATGTTCTGTTAGCATGGAGATTTTACGTAAGATCTGTAGTAATCTGGCTTGTTCAGTTTTCTGAATACCGTATATACTCGAGTATAAGCCGACCCGAATATAAGCCGAGGTACCTAATTTTACCACAAAAAACTGGGCAAAACTATTGACTCGAGTATAAGCCGAGGGTGGGAAATGAGGCACCTACTAGTCAATGTAAAAAATAAAGATAGAGACCAATAAAATTACATGAATATTTATTTAAACGAAAAACAGTAAAATAGCTCTGTAAGTGGAAAATGGGGTCAACAAAAACAATATGGTATCAAAAATACCGTATCTTTAAAAGTACATCAACCTTAGCTTAATCAGCAACCAAGCTAACACACAAGAGCTAAAATCCTTCAAAACTGGAGTTCTCCTCCTCAGCACATTACCAGTCCTAAACCCCCCCCCAGCCCACAGCACATTACCAGTTCTAACCCCCCCCAGCCCACAGCACATTACCAGTTCTAACCCCCCCAGCCCACTACCAGTTCTAACCCCCCCCAGCCCACAGCACATTACCAGTTCTAACCCCCCCCCCCGCCCACAGCACATTACCAGTCCTAACCCCCCCCCTCAGCCGCGGCAAAATCGCATGTCCCGCAGGGCCCCCCCTGCCCGGCAGAGCCAGCCCTCCCTCCCTCCCTCCATGTCAGCCCGCCTCCCCAATCCCTCCATATCAGCCCCCTCCATCCCACCCTGTCATCCGCCCTCCCTCCATCCCTAACAGCCCCCTCCCTCCATCCCTAACAGCTCCCTCCATCCAAATCAGCTCCCTCCCTCCCTCCATGTCAGCCTCCCTCCCTCCCTCCCTCCCTCCATGTCAGCCTCCTCCCTCCCTCCCTCCATGTCAGCCCCCTCCCTCCATCCCTCCATGTCAGCCCCCCTCCCTCCATCCCTCCATGTCAGCCCCCTCCCTCCATCCATATCAGCACCCTCCCTCCATGTCAGCTCCCTCCCTTCTTCTGCAGCCGCGGCTCCCTGCCTCTTAGGGAACCGCGGCTGTGCTTTTAAAATCATCTCGGAGCCCTTCCTATCTTGACGGGCTCCGTGCAGCATTGTCCCACCTCCAAAACTTCCTTTAGAGGCGGGACAATGCTGCACGGAGCCCGTCAAGACAGGAAGGGCTCCGAGATGATTTTAAAAGCACAGCCGCGGTTCCCTAAGAGGCAGGGAGCCGCGGCTGCAGAAGAAGGGAGGGAGCTGACATGGAGGGAGGGAGTTGATAGGGAGGGAGGGAGGGGGCTGACATGGAGGGAGGGAGCTGATATGGATGGAGGGAGGGGGGCAGAAGTTGCTGCCGCTGCCGAGTCCGCTTCTCGGCAGCGGCAAACTCACCGACTCCTTCTTCTGCAGCCGCGGCTCCCTGCCTCTTAGGGAACCACGGCTGTGCTTGTAAAATCATCTCGGAGCCCTTCCTGTCTTGACGGGCTCCGTGCAGCATTGTCCCGCCTCTAAAGGAAGATTTGGAGGCGGGACAATGCTGCACGGAGCCCGTCAAGACAGGAAGGGCTCCGAGATGATTTTAAAAGCACAGCCGTGGTTCCCTAAGAGGCAGGGAGCCGCGGCTGCAGAAGAAGGAGTCGGTGAGTTTGCCGCTGCCGAGAAGCGGACTCGGCAGCGGCAGCAACTTATGCGCAGAGACGTTGACTCGAGTATAAGCCGAGGGGGCCGTTTTTCAGCACAAAAAATGTGCTGAAAAACTCGGCTTATACTCGAGTATATACGGTAGGTGAAACTGATGTTCTAAGGCCCACGGCAATATTTATGCTGCTGCTATTTTCTTGGTAGGCTCCTTATTGTGTTAATTTTAGAAGCTGGTGTTGTTATGGTATGAGTAGATTTGCATTATAGGTCTTCAGTGACTTTCGTAGGTTTTTATGTTAATTCACAATGGGGGTTATTCCGAACCACAAATAGTGGGGATGGATGTCCCAACGGTATGTCCATCCCTGCTATTTGTGCGGCTGCAGGCCCCGGAATAACTTCCACGCTGGTTGTGCAGAGGAGTTAGTCAGGGGCGAGGAAGAGGCGGCCCAGGGGCGAAGAGTAGGCGGGCAGTGGGCGGTCACCGGCCCTAGACGTACAGGGCTAATTCTAATATCGGCCCTGTACATCCACGGTCGGCGAAATGGCCGGGGAAGTTATTCCACCCCCGGGGTGGAATAACCTCCCTGGATGTTTTTTTTTCTTTTGATTTGGGGTACGGAAGGGGCTGGGGGGGACAAAGTTAATCCCCCGCAGCCTGACTTTGGCCTTAGGAGGCCGGATTGGGGGTTGGGCTGCGGGGAATTAACTTTTTGGGGCAGCGGCCAGCAGCGCAGCTTTTAAATGGAGCTGCAGTGCCATGGCAATAGGACGCCATGGTGCTGCAGCTCCGTTTAAAAGCCCTGGCTGTGTTAGCCAGGCTAGCTCTGTACTTGGATTCAGTCCCAGCCTGCACGTATAGTGCTGCTCGCGATTCTGATCCCACGGGGCTGGACGTACCTCGCAGGATCAGAATTGCAATCTCTTTGTATGTCCGGGTCAGCCCGGATGTACAAAGGAGATCCATGTTGTGAATAGAATTGGGCCCAATCTGTCAAGTATTAGAGAGGCTGTTAATGAGATGACACCATAATCAGATTTTTTTTCTTGTATGATGGGTTCTATAGTGAAATGTCCTAGTTCTGCTCTTTCACTGGGGTTTCATTGAACGCAAAATAGATGTTTTTTTTTTTTTATTGAATTATACAAATTATACATACAACAACAATATGCATATCAAAGAAAAAGGGATGTCTTGAGAAATAATCTCAATAATCTGACACAAGAAAATTATCAAGCAGTAAACTATTAAATTAAATCATCCCTCCACTGAGCCCACAAAACAGAACAACCAAGAGGCTACAGGAAATAACATTGTTAAGTCCCATCAAAGCAACCAAGCATGATAGAACATCTAACAATATAATAACAAGAAAAAAGAAACAAAATACAAGCGGTTTAAGACTTAAGCGTCAGCCGATGCAGGTAAACCCCCAGCTCCATCCTCTTCCCTCCCACTAAGAAAACCAGAAATCTGTGGAGGATCAAAGAAAAGATATATCTTATTTTGATAGGAAATAACACATCTAGATGGATATTTCAATTTAAAGGATGCCCCCAGCGCGAGAACTCTAGGCCTAAGGGTCAAGAACTCTCGTCTCCTCAACTGGGTAGACCGAGACAGGTCAGGAAATATTCGAACTTTAGATCCAAAAAACAGCTCATTCATATTCTTAAAGAAAAATCTAAGAATAAAAGATGTATCTGTCTCCAACGCTACCGTAGCCAACAGAGTTCTCCTCTCTGTGATGACTTCCAACGAACTCTCCAAAAAGCCCGTCAATTCTCCAAATCCAGACCCTTGGGCTACAGACGCCCCAACCGTCTCCCTTTTCGACTCCATGGTGTCAGCCAGATAGTAAACCCTCGTCAAAGGAGGAAGCTGATCAACAGGAATCTTAAGAACTTCCAGGAGATATTTCCGAAACATCTCTGAAGGAGACAGAAGTGGGGATTTTGGAAAGTTCAGTACACGCAGGTTGTTCCATCGAGTTTGATTTTCAATATATTCCACTTTCCCTGTCAGCACATTCCTCTCTTTAATAAGGGCCGAATGTTCCTCTTTAACCAACGAAAGTTCCTCTTTAAGCTGCGACAAGGAGTTCATCTGTTGCTCCCGATAATTAGAGACTTCAACTTTTAACACAGTCATTTCTGTACTAACAGTACTAGCAAGTGAAGAGAAGGAATTAGTCAGTACAGCAAGGGCATCCCACAGCGCATCTAAAGAACATAAGATATGCCATACTGGGTCAGACCAAGGCCCATCAAGCCCAGTGTTCTGTTTCCAACAGTGGCCAATCTAGGTCACATGTACCTAGCAGTTTCCCCAAGAGACACAAGTTCCACAATGCTTGTACTGGGTCAAGCATTGATATCTTCGGTCACTTCTTAATAATGGCTTATGGACCTTTCCTCCAGGAACTTGTCCAAACCTTTTTTAAACCCAGCTACATTAACAGCCTTTACTACATCCTCCGGTAACAAATTCCAGAGTTTGATTACACGTTGAGTGAAAAAATATTTTCTTTTATTAGTCTTAAATAGTTTACCCTGTAGCTTCATTGCATGTCCCCTAGTCTTTCTATATTCTGATAAGGTAAACAATCGATCTACGTTTACCTGTTCCACTCCGTTCATTAATTTATAGACTTCTATCATATCTCCCCTCAGCCGTCTCTTTTCCAGGTTAAAGAGCCCTAACCTTTTTAGCCTTTCTTCATAGGAGTATCCTTCCATCCCCTTTACCATTTTGGTGGCTCTTCTCTGTACCTTTTCTAAAATCGCTATATCCTTTTTAAGATACGGCGACCAGAATTGCACACAATATTCAATGTGCGGTCTCACCATGGAACGATATAGAGGCATTATAATATCTTTTGTTTTATTTTCCATTCCTTTCCTTATCATACCTAGCATTCTATTTGCTCTTTTGGCCGCCGCTGCACACTGGGCCGAGGGTTTTAACATGGTATCCACAATGACACCTAAATCTTTTTATTGGGTGGTGGTTCCTAATGTGGAACCTTGCATCGTGTAACCATAGTTTGGGTTGTTCTTCCCTAGGTGCATAATCTTGCAATTGTCCACATTAAATTTCATCTGCCATTTTGATGCCAAGTCTTCCAATTAATCAAGATCCTCTTGCAATTTTTCACAATCCTCTTGGGTTTTAACAACTTTAAATAGTTTTGTGTCATCTGCAAATTTGATAACCTCACTCGTTATTCCACTTTCCAGGTCATTTATGAATATGTCAAAAAGCAGGGGACCCAGCACAGATCCCTGGGGTACACCACTATTCACCTTTCTCCATTGGGAAAATTGGCCATTTAGCCCTACCCTCTGCTTTCTATCTTTTAACCAGTTCCTGATCCACAATAGTACACTGCCTCCTATCCCATGACTCTTTAGTTTTGCCAAAAGTCTCTGATGAGGGACCTTGTCAAAGGCTTTCTGAAAGTCCAGATACACAGTATCAACCGACTCACCTTTGTCCACCTGTTTATTCACGCCTTCAAAAAAACATAACAGATTAGTAAGACAAGATCTTCCTTGTCTAAAGCCATGTTGGCTGTCTCCCATTAGGTTGTGACTATCTACATGCTGAGTAATTTTATTCTTTATGATGGTTTCTACCATTTTTCCCGGTACTGACGTCAGGCTCACCGGTCTGTAGTTTCCTGGATCACCCCTGGAACCCTTTTTAAAAATTGGTGTTACATTGGCGATCCTCCAATCTTCAGGTATTAGAGATTATTTTAATGATAGCTCACAGATTACTGATAGCAGTTCTGCAATCTCATATTTCAGTTCTTTCAACACCCTTGGATGTATACCATCCGGCCAAGGTGATTTGCTACTCTTCAGTTTATCTAATAGTTGTAAGACATCTTCCCGATGTATCGATATTTCCTTCAATTCTTCCGCACCTTTAAATACCACTTCAGTCATGGGTAACATCCCTACATCTTCTTCAGTAAAGACCGAAGCAAAGAATTCATTCAGTCTCTCCGCTATTGCCTTGTCGCCTCTTAGTGCTCCTTTAACCCCTTTATCATCTAATGGACCAACTGACTCTCTCACAGGTTTTTTGCTACGAATGTACTTGAAAAGGTCTTTATTTCACATTTTTGCTTCTGCAGCAAGCTTCTTCTCAAATTCTCTCTTTGCCTGCCTTATCAATGCCTTGCATTTGACTTGCCAGTGCTTGTGCTGTTTCCAGGTTTCGTCATTTGGCTCTTTTTTCCATTTCCTGAAAGATGCTTTTTTGGCAACAACAGCCTCTCTGACCTCACCTTTAAACCATGCTGGCAGTTTTTTGGACTTCCTTCCACTTTTCTTAAAGCGTGGAATACAGCTGGTCTGGGCTTCCAAGATAGTATTTTTCAACAACACCCAAGCTTGATGTACGCCTTTAACCTTCACAACTGCTCCTTTTAGTTTTTTCTTAACTGTTTTCCTCATTTTGTCATGGTCTCCCTTTCGAAAGTTAAAAGGTAGTACTGTGGATTTCCTTACTATCCCTCCTCCACTAATTAAATCAAAGGCGATCATGCTATGATCACTATTGCCAAGTAGCCCCAACACCCTTATCTCTTGCACTAGATCTGGTGTTCCACTAAGGACTAAGTCTAATATGGCTTCCCCTCTGATTGGTTCATGAACCAGCTGCTCCAAGAAGCAGTCATTTATTTCATCTAGGAACTTTATCTCCCTAGCATGTCCTGACGTGACACTGACCCAGTCGATACCGGGGTAATTGAAATCACCCATTATTATTACTGCGCTGTAACTTTTGTTAGCTTCCTTGATTTCTTTGAGCATTTCATCATCCATTTGGTCATTCTGGCCAGGTGCTCCATAGTACACCCCCACTGCCATCTCCTTCCCCCTTTTATATGGAATTTCAATCCATATAGATTCTACAGCAGATTTTGTTTTCTGCAAAACTGTAATCCTTTCTGAGTCAATGCCCTCTCTAACATAGAGCGCAGCCCCTCCACCAATTTGATCAGCTCTATCATTACGATATAGTTTGTACCCAGGTATCACAGTGTCCCACTGGTTGTCCTCCTTCCACCATGTCTCTGATATTCCAATCATATCTAACCTTTCATTTAGTGCTATATATTCTAACTCTCCCATCTGATTCTGTAGACTTCTAGCATTTGCATACAAGCATTTTAGAGAATGTATTTTATTCATGTTAATTTGGCTATTGTTAGACATGGGTAAATTGGGATCTTTAAGCTCTGTCTGCTCCATACTTGAGGGCATTTGGGCTACTTTACTCTTTTGTGGAACCTCTCTGCTTTTGGTAGTATCCTTCAAGGATACATTCTTCCGAACCATCCGCTCTTGGGTGACTGTCGGCTTTCCCCTAATATCTAGTTTAAAAGCTGCTCTATCTCCTTTTTAAAGGTTAATGCCAGCAGCCTGGTTCCATCCCGGTTAAGGTGAAGCCCATCCCTTCGGAAGAGCCCCTCCTTTCCCCAGAATGTTCCCCAGTTCCTAACAAATCCAAAACCCTCATCTCTGCACCATTGTCTCATCCACGCATTGAGACTCCGGAGCTCTGCCTGCCTTTTGGGTCCTACGCGTGGAACAGGAAGCATTTCGGAGAATGCTACCCTGGAAGTTCTGGATTTCAACTTCCTACCTAAAAGCCTAAATTTAGCCTCCAGAACCTCCCTACCACATTTTCCTATGTCATTGGTACCAACATGTACCAAGACAGCAGACTCCTCCCCAGCACTATCTAAGACGTTATCTAGGTGGCGCGTGAGGTCCGCTACCTTCGCACCAGGCAGGCATGTTACCAGGCGATCCTCACGTCCACCAGCCACCCAGCTATCTACATGCCTAATGATCGAATCACCAACTATAACGGCTGTCTTAACCCTTCCCTCATGGGCACATGGCCCTGGAGAAACTTCCTCGGTGCGAGAGGGTTTTGCATCACCTGGAGGACAGGTCCTAGTTACAGGATCACTTCCTGCCACACCAGGGTGATGCTCTCCTGTCACGTGACCTCTCTCCTCCATGGCAACAGGGGTGCTGCCAGACTGGAGGTGGGACTTCAGGACTATATCCCTGTAGGTCTCGTCTATGTACCTCTCTGTCTGTCTTATGTTTTCCAAGTCTGCTACTTTAGCCTCTAGAGAACGGACTTGTTCCCTGAGAGAAAAGAGGTCCTTGCACCTAGTGCACACATAAGACCTCTCACCAACTGGGAGAAAATCATACATGTGACACTCAATGCAAAAGACTGGAAAGTTATAATAGCAGGCTTTACCAGCAGTAGTTTTCCAGGTTCTCCTCTGGGCTCCAACCGAAGAACAGGGTCATAGCCCTCAACCGGTTTCCCCTCTCCAGTGTCCTCGAACAGCCGCTGTTGTTGCCCTACTCCTTCCGGGTGCCCCAACCTCCCTACACAGCCCGGGAGAACCGGGGAACATGCCCCAATCGGTGAAACCTCACCTCCCGGCTGCGTTGGGGGCAACCGCAAATCAGGGGACAGAGAAACTCCTGAAGCGCCCAGCACGCTCTCAAGCTCACCTGAGCGTGCCGTCGAAGACGCTGCTTGTGTTCCGAGCAGCGCGAATCCACAGCGCTCGAGAGTTCGCTGAACCGAAGTCAAAGCAGGCTGCGGAACAGCAGGGGAACTCGCCTGCTTCCTCTTCCTGCGCCCCATACCTCCGGAGCAACAGGTAATACCGGCCAGGGTCCTCTCCAGCAAACGCAGACCGCTGCCCTCCCAGATCAGTTAACCGCCACCATCTTGCCTCTCAGCCCCACTGTTGTTTCTTGAAAAATAGATGTTAAAAAATAAAAATAGAAACATAGCACAATTTCAAATGCCAAAATAAAAATAGATATAATTTTATTTTGGTATTAGAAACTGCACTGTAGTTCGTTTTTTCTTTCTGTCCCTTGGAGTGTGAGCACCTTATATCTCCTTGGTTTTTTACAGAATATATATTTACAAGCTTCAGCATGTTTTTAATCTTAGAGTGCTAGGCCAAATAATTAAATAGCTACAATTTTTGCTACACTTTAATAATATAGCCTGGGAATATGTTGCTCTCCTTTTTTTCTGGCAAAGCCTCTGAATGAGAACCTCTGCTCCCTTTTTGAGTATCTTGGGAAGTGCCAGATCATCCCTCGCCTGTTTGATATACTGACTTCCTATCCATGTAGTGTTTTTTTTTAAAGATAACTATAATGAATATGCAACTATGTTACCCCACACTTTGCTCTCCCAAATGAAGCAGTAAAACTATGCCCATGTGACATCGTTTTTATTATAGGCCATCTGGGAACCCCCTCTTTATGACTCCATTCAGCAGCTAGCCCATGAACGCCCCCTAAATGTGTGTGTTTTAACTGGAAGCTGGTTACATACTTAGGCCTCTATTCCATGCAGGCAGAGGTATGCAGAAATTATACCCAGCACATGAATAAATCTCTGCACTACAAAGTCAAATATCCTTTACTCTTTGAGGAAAACATCACAGTTTGAATATCTCCAGCTATTAAACTGAGGGATTTTGTAGGTTAGTCTCTCTGGAAAGATCATGCAAATGGCCATGTACTAGTCCAGCTCAACTTCTCCAACATGAAAAGTAGTAGGTCTAAAACTAGAGACCTAAAAATCTGAGGAACTATTTTGTGGTATTGCATATAAAGCTCCATTTTATGTAGGATGCCTAGGTAGGAACTGGGACGTCCTAGTTGGGGCATTCCCAGTTTCCTAAGTATTTACAAAAAACCTCTGCTGCACACAGAGCGTTTTGTAAAACACAGAGAAAGACGCTGGCTAATACACATGTATTTTGCTACCACATCCAGTGACAACACAATCAAAGAAAGAACAGCATCACTTGGCGTTTTATCCATGTAAGCACTGGTAATGACATGTGCAAGTGCCAATCTTGCGACATGCCAGGGTATCTGCAGCCACCAGCTACTTATACATGTATGTGACGGATTTTACCAAACTACACAGACAAGAGGAGACAGTTAAGGAGCCAAATGAAATAGCTCTTTTTTGAATCTTTTTGAGATGGTATTACACACAGTACCATAGAGGTTAGCACAATTGCCGCTTCAATTACTGGTGGAGACCTGAGAGCCAAATGAGCACATACAGTAGCTGACACTTATGCTTGACTTGGAGCAGTGTAAATGCCGAAGTAGAAATTTTAAAAAATATATGTGGATTCTCACTGTAAAATGGGAATCTGCATATATTTTCTTGGACTGCCTAAGCCACACCCAAACCATACCCCTTTCAAATCCCTGCATCCTGTAGCTTCTACAAGTATATATAATGGCATTGTAAAATCAGCTGTTATGCGTGTAAAGGCCGTTATGTACACGTGTATGGCTTCCATAGTGTATGTTTCGTAGCAGTGTTAAATAATTTGCGTGTATGCAGCAGCGGTGCTCATGATGTGACGACTGTAATGAAGACATCTTTTAGGACACAGTTTAAGACAAGAGAGCTTGCTTGCTTGCTCCTATACGGTATGAAAAATAACTACGGTTGTGTTTTATCTTGATTCTCTTATCTGCAGGAACCTAAATTGGAATGTGCCAAATGCCATAACACGTGTGTGGAGTGCAAAGGGGCTGGACCTCTTAACTGTACGGGATGCTCAGCTAATTGGCAGCTGTATGTGGAGGAGAGTCGCTGCGTGCGGTGCTGTGGTGTGGACCCCATGGAACTCTCTGAGTGTTGCAACTGTGCTGAAACTCTAGGTAGGTACAAGGTTTTCAGTAGCTTTATGCAGTAGGGGAGAGGCAGTGTTATTATGGACGCCCAATAGTACAGGTTTGCATACCCACATTTTAAACCTCTTAAAGAGATGTGGTAAGAAAAAGAAAGAGCCTAACGTGTGATTGAAAATGATTGGAGAAAAGGAGTTTTGCAGTAGTAAACAGTACAAAAATGAGAGGCACAAATCCCTGGCACAGAGGGAGAAGTGGAAGCTTGCTCCCTTTTTCTTTTGAAACATGAGACAAAACATACATAAGCAATCACAATAAATCTGGAGCATTTCTTTTATTCTGCCTCACAGGTTAGCTACCTGAATATTAATCTTAGCAAACAGGTGCATTGGTAGAAATACAGGCATATGTTATTGCCTGAGAAATGATCTAAATAGGTTTTAAGTATTCAAATATTTGTTAGCTTAAGAAAGAGATCACCTCTGCCCAATTGCTTTGCTGTTCTTATTTTAGCTCATTCTAATGGGGGAGGAATGGAGACAACAGGAGCTAATGATTTAATCTAATAATAAAACTAAGCTCCATTTAGCAAACTTTCAGGTCAATGCAGAAAGCTGGCTCTGAAGTTGCATGCTATCAACTTTTTACACCTATTGGCAGTGCACCGATAGCGCATGACTTTAATGCCAGCAAGCAGAAAGGGGCTTATATGCAAATTAGCCATGCATTAAACTGTGTGCAAATGGCAGCATTAAACTTGGAGAACAAGCCAAAAACATGTGCACAGAAGTCGGCACAAGTTTGCAATGCTCTTCCAGAGAAACAGGGGCACTGCCTGGCTAATTTGCATGTGAGCCCTGACAGTATTTCAATGGCATCGGGGCTTTCTCTGATGCCTGGATCATCTCAGGGGAAATGTCAGACTTCCCTCAGATGATCCAGGCATTGGGGAAAGCACCCGATGCCATCAAAATACTGTCAGGGAGCTGGTGCCCCCAACAGAGAGCAAATCCCTGGTGACCCAGTGGCCACGATCTCCCCACCTGCCCAACCAAAAATAACCCTGGTGGCCCAGCGGCCTCGAACCCCCCACCCCTTTTCTGTACCTTTACAAATGAGCGGGAGGGCTGCCATTTTGAAATAATGCGGCACCTGGTCCTGGGTGGTGCATCCTGGGACTGCCATATAACTCACAACCAGAGCAAAAGGAGCAAGTTTTAAGAACATCTACCTGACTGCTCATTCCAGATGCCATCTTGATCCCACATTTCATTTTTAAAATTTTTACGTAAATTTTAAACCGCTTAGGAAGTTCACTATAAACAGTCTATAAATTTAATAAATGAAATGAAAGGTGTCTCATGCATATTCTCTGTACATGTCCTGAAAACCCAATGGGATCACCAGGACAGATATGAGAAGCCCTGCTGTAAGCTGAATTATTGCCTTTGATTATATAAATCTGATGAGAGAAACAGAAGTTGAGAGGTCCAGTTCTCTTTCATGAGCAGTTGTAGAATGCAAATTGAAGGAATGTAATTATAACTCATTTTAGTAATGAAAGATTTTATGGCCAAATATGGTAGTAAATGCAGTGTTTCAGCCATGGGTCAAGTGCTAAGTAAAATGAGTTTGGATAGTCTAGACTGGATAATTGTTCACACCAAAGAATAACACAATACAGTTCATTAGGCTTTTGTAATCTCTGTTAGGAGAGTCCCCAGCTTGGGAATTGACATAAATGGAGACCGACTGTGCACTGGAGGTCATGCACAAAGGACACAGACAAATTACAATTTTCATGTTGCAAGTAGTTTATAAACCTGTCCTATACACACCATTCTCTTCAATTGCAGAATTTTCACACATGAGTTAGAGAACTGCAAAATTCATCACTTTTGCAGCTTTTTAATGGTATGAAACAAAAAAAAAGAAGTATACATGGGGGGAGTGGAAAGAAACGGGAGGGTGACACTTGCAAATACAGTACAATTGTTGCTGGAATTTGTTTTGTCAAAAAAAACCTTTTCAGTAAATTTGAGGGTGAAAATATTTCTGGAAGAAGCCTCTTTTCAACGAGTTTTCCAAAAAGGCAGAAAAAACGATGTTTACTGTTTGTGCTTCATCACTACAAAACTGTTTTTCACACATTGGCTTCTATTTAACAATATTTTTTTCATTCCCTATTTTAAAAAAAAAACAACATAAGCAACATTACCAGGGATGGTGCTAGTATTAGGGGAACTAGGCGGTCTTCCACAATACCAAACATTGAAGCCATGGTAGCAGTAGCAATAGCAATGAAAAGGTAAAGAAGCGCTTTCCAAAACCTGAACCACTTCCTGCTGGTCCCGCCCCCTCTGACACGGGCTTCCTGTTTGCGTGAGGGCGGAACCAGCTGGCCTTTCAGAGCACAGCAGAAGTATGCAGTGGTTCAGGCTCTGGAAACCATTTCTGTACTGTTCTATTGTCATGGCGCTTCTGCAGGCCCCACAGAAATGTGGGAGCAGCGACAGTAAGAGAGGTGGAGGGGGCAGGAGAGGAAGGGGTGCAAGCATGAGGGTTCACCTAGCGCGCCTTGTATCCGTGCACCGGTCCTGAACATTATCTGAGGTATCTTGCATTTTCCCAGGAACACAAATCTATCTCAACAATTACTAAAGAAAAAGGGCTTTAAAAGTACTTGATGCAGTGGAAGGAGATTCTATAAGCTTGGTGTCAGCAATCACTGCAAAGCTGTGCTTGCCTGGCATATAGTTGTGTTAAATCCTAAAATTCTTGCTGATAAAATAATAATACCTCTAGTGAATCTTCTAAGGATTGTTCACAGACTAATCCAATTTAAATATGCTTGTAGTCTTTCAAGTACTGTAGAAGCAATCCAGCCGTCCCAGAATGCTTGAGTCACATCATAATGCCATCTTATTCTCCAGCGGCCACATTGCATCTACAGTAATTGAAAGGGTTCTACCATATACACATTGGAATAATCCATGAACAATACTATAGTCATGTCATGGCATGAGAGGGATATGGATAATGAAAGCCACAGAAGCAGATTTTCATGCTGTCTTTATTCTTTCTGTGGTGCTGATATTTCAGGTTACGGCATATCCAAAGAATGAGAAGTGAGATACCACTAGCTGTTTACAATGCAGAAATACTGTTTCCCTCATTCTATTGGGCACAACTTTTTCATGCTGATTTTTGAGGGCAACAAACATCTGGTTTCCAGTATATGCAGGTGTATCTCACATCTTAACCTCTTGGACAAATGACTTGATTCTTAGACCAAGCAGGCACCAAAAATATGTCTGAGGCATATCCATTGTGGATAAGCCTCATAACCAATCTAGTTTGTGGCCCTCAATGACTGGATTTGAAGGATCCCTGGGTTTAGGTAATCATCTCATCTTAGTTTAAACTGTTCCCAAAACACAGTAGGCCTCATTCCATCACGGATGTCCAGCCCCTCTGTACATCCGTTCTGAGCCGGACATACAAAAGGACTTATGATTCTGATCCTGTGGGGCACGTCTAGCCCCGTGGGATCAGAATCGCGATCAGTCATATACGTACAGGCCAGGACTGTGATTCAGTCTGGCCTGCACGTACATGACAAGCTTGACTAACTCAGTCAGGGCTTTTAAATGGAGCCCTGGCACCTGGTTGCCATGGCACCGTGGCTGCATTTAAAAGCCGCGATGCCAGCCGCTGGTAACAAAAGCTTATCCCCATAGCCTGACCCCAATCTGGCCTCCAAAGGCCAGGATTGGGATACAGGGAATGTCCTCTGCCCCCCCCCCCCCGCCCCATCCAGGCCATAAAAAAAAACACGTCCAGGGAAGTTTTTCCACCTCAGAGGTGGAATAACTTCCCTGCACAAGTCTCCAGCCCTGGACGTACAGGGCTGACATTAGAATCGGCCCTGGACGTTCAGGGCTGGTGACCGCCCGCCCAGACTCTGCCCCCAAGCCACCCCTTCCCTGCTCCCATCTAACTTCTCCGTACAACTGGTGGGGAGGTTAGATGCTGGCGGGGGAAGGCACGAATAGTGGGGATGGATGTCCCAAGTCCATCCCCACTATTCATGGCATAGAATCGGGCCCAGTATAAATATCTCACTGTAAAACAGTCTGACTGAAGAATACTACGGAAGGGCAGACTAGATAGGCCATGTGGTCTTTTTCTGCTGTCATGTTTCTATGTTTCTATTATGCAGTCATAGTCTGAATTGTATCACTATGTAATTCCACGGACAGCTGTAATGGGAGGTCAATGGAAAGAATAAAATTAAGACCATGTGCTCTTAGTGTTTCATTTGTTAAACAGCAGGCCACAGGCCTAAAACAATGTCAACCAGAAATACACTATGAGATAACTTTATATAGGATTTTTCACATGTATAATGCCAGTATATGTGTGTAAAATGCCTCATAAAATTACACCACTCCCCCCCCCCCCCCCGTACAAATATGTACCATGACAGATGTGTAGCTGTGTATGATTTGGTTAGAAGTGTGTTCAGGGAAGGAGTTTGGGTAGGATGTAGGTGGAGTCACAGAGTCCATGTGCTGATTATAAAATACATACTTATGAATGTACTTCAGTTGCCAAGCTTTACACCTTCTCCCAAGCAGATGTAGATCAACATGGTCATAATTTCAGCTGTTTATAAGACACATAGCTATCTGTATGTTTTCATAAAATAGTTGCCTACTTGGCTGTCAGCCTAGACAACCTATTATAAAATTGCCTATCTAAATAAATACATAAATCAGGAATATGGAAACAAACTAAGCCAACTCCATGTGTTTATCTGGCAGATGAGTGCCTCTTAATGCCTGGACGACCCTTCCCTTCTGAGAGCAAAGGGAAAATGGCTTTATTCATTGCCACTTCCATCCTGCTGATCCTCGGCACTGGAACCACTCTGTTCTTCTGGAAAAGATCCCGATCCAAAGCAAAGCCCGTCAGCAAGGTTGCATATGAGAAACTGCCTGAACAAGCAAAAGTTTTTCCTTCATACAAAGCCAGCCGGGAAAGCATGAGCATCCAGCAGGACCAAGTTATTGAGTATCGTGACCGGGACGAGGAGGAAGAAGAGGAGGACGACGATGATGACATTGTCTACATGGGCCAAGATGGCACTGTCTATCGTAAATTTAAATACGGACTTTTGGATGATGAAGAGGATGATGAATTGGAGTATGATGATGAAAGCTATTCATTTAGATGACTTTTTGTAACTCTAGGTATTAGTATTTTCTTTTTGTGCTTTCAGTGTTAAATCAAATCCAGGCTAGGCAGAAGATATCGTAATGTGCTGTTTGTTATTCTTTTTATTTAGACTAGTTGAACTGAAGACCATCTTGACTCATATAAGAGATTGGTAAATCGGGTGAGCTGAAGGAAGGGGAGGGAAAAGTAAAAAAGGAAAGTCTGAGTAATCACAAGAGATTATGATGTGATGAAGTTTGTAAATGTATTTATTTATTTCTTTTTTAGGCTAGATGTTTTCCCAGAATATACAGGTCGTAAAATTTTGGACTGTCTATTAGAGTGTTTCCAAATAAGATGCCTAAACTAGAATCGTTGACAGACCTGAAAAAGCTACATCACAATTTTTTGATCATGTAAATTTTAACAATGCAGTAATAACTGATTGTCTTTACTGTGTTTTCTGGGACCTGCTGTTATACTTAAATTTAGAATGACTGTTGTCTTGATTCTCAACTGAAAACTGCAAATCATAGTCACTGAGCTGTCATTCATTCTCAATTTCATGTTTTCTCTACCCGGGGTACAGTAAGGAGTTAATTAAAAAAAAAAAAGAGAGTACTTATGTCAAAGTAACAAAAATGTGCATATTTTATAATAGCAACATTGATGCCTATGTGTCTGTATAAAATAAGCTGCAGAACATGCCCACATAGCAAGCAGATGCTTGTGCACAAATTTACACCTGCTGTGTAGAAAATGTGAATACGTGCATGTTTTATGTCTGCACCTGTATATTTTCTAAGATAGGTGCATTCATCGCAATTCCCTCCCTACTCTCCACAACTATGTCCCCAGGAACATCTATTTGCAATCTTTTCAAAACATATATTTCTTCAGGAACAAGCAAGAAGTCATTCCTTATATATGGGTGATGTCAGCACCGACGGAACCCACGTGGAGCATTTCCCCAGCTTTCAAAGAAAGTCTTTGGGAATGTCACCACACATGCGTGGTCCCCTTCCTGCCCAAAGGTGCCATCTTACTCAGTCTCCCTTTTTCCACGGAGCCCTTCAGATGTGTGTCTCGTCCCTGGGAAAGGTTTTTTTCTGTTTCCAACCATTTTTTGCTATCCGGCCTTCATCGGTCCTCTTCCCACCTCTGCTTCGGCCTTGGTCTCAGGGTTTTTCCTTTTTTTATGTTTTAGTGTGCTTCGTGCTCTTTTTAACCGCTGGCTGCCGCTGTGACCCCCAAGAGCCAGAAGCCTCATGAGGATCCTTGGCACGGGTTTCAATCTCCATCCTGGTCCTCGGGCGCGAGATCTTCTCAAGCAAACACCTCCAGCTCTGGGCAGGTTTTGGCCTCTGAAACTCGGCGCGGATCACCAACCCATCTTGAGCCACCTGACCTTGAGTCCTCCATGGACTACTCAGAGTGGGAGTCTGACGGGGAGACCTCCCCGGAGACTCGGTCCCACCGAAACCTCCCCTCGGACCCCTCTCCATTGACCCAGAGGTGGCGGTCACCTCCCAAGGACACATCCTTTCTGGAGTTCATCCGGGACATGGCATGGGCCCTAGCGCTCACCACCGAATCGGAGGAGGAGCCCTGCGCAGAGGAGCTCGATATTCTGCAATATGAGACCCCTCTGAGAGAGGCTTTCTTGGTGCCGGTTCCTCCCATTCTGAATCGACTCCTCCTCCGCCTGTGGGAGACCCTGGCCTCAGTCCCTATCATGAGCAAGCAGCTGGATGCTATGTATAGGGTTCAGCAGGGTTCGGGCTTTTGGAAAGCCCAGCTTCCCCACACCTCGATGGTGATCAAATCAGCCATGCAGAAGCTAAAGAGCCCGAAGACTCATTCTTCGGTCCCACCGGGCAGAGTCTTGTACCCTCGATGCCCTTGGGTGCAAGGCTTATCAGGCTCCATGCTGTCATGCTGCATCCAAATTTACCAATTATACATTGGTATGTTCCTCCATGACCTTGCTAGAGAGCTCAGAGGCTTTGCGGTGGGCCTTGACGGAGACCATCTCTGGTGTTTTCAGGCCCTTTCAAAGTCTGTTGCAAAATGCTCAAAGTACCTCTCGGAAGCAGCGTACGATGGCTTCAAGTCTTCCGCCTGGTGGCAGCCGTCATTGGAGCCCGCCAGCAGGCTTGGCTCCTTTCTTCGGATCTGGAGCAGTGGGTCCAGGAGAAGCTGCTGGACATCCCTTGCCTTGGGGAGCAATTATTCAGCAACCCATGGAGGATAAGGCAACAAAGATCAAAACAGAATACATGACTTGTACTCGCCTCTCCCGGAAAACGTCCTTCCTCCACAGGAAGAAAAACAGCAGAGGAAGAAGCCTTTCTTCAACTGAAAGGGACTCCCGTACAGAGGCTACCTGTCCTTCCCACCGGCATCGACCCCCGTTCAGGGTGGTCAGGGCAAAGCCACGGCCCATAGCCCTTGTAAGCCGAATGGTCCCAAGACCCAACCCCTGGTGCTGGCTCAGCCATCCATGGGGTTTTGACGCCATCGGCATAGCCTCTTGTCCGAGGGCAGGACGGCTGTCTGTTGGGGGGCATCTGGTCCACTTCTTCCCCAGGTGGCAGTCCATCTCTACTGACGCCTGGGTCCTCCAGGCCATTCGGGAGGGCTATTTTACTCCATCTGGACCAGGTCCCTCCTCCGTACTTCCCTGGGGAGCCAAGTCAGCTTCCCCAGCAACAGGCCCTCCTGAGTCAGGAGCTTGCAGGCCTCCTCAAGGATGGGGTGGAAGAGCCAGTCCCACTGCACTTCCAAGGATGGGAGTTTTACTCCTGATACGTCCTTGTCCTGAAGTGGACAGGGGACCTTTGGCCCATCCTCGACCTGCGGAATCTAAATAAAATCTTGGTGTTGGAGAAGTTTAGGATGCTCTCCCTTGGAACCTTACTCCCCTTCCTCCAGCAGGATGATTGGCTATGCTCCTTGGACCTAAAGGATGCTTACACTCACATCCTTGTCCATCCCAAACACAGAAAGTACCTCCGCTTCATGGTTCAGGGAAACCATTACCAGTACAGGTGCTTCCCTTCGGCCTCGCGTCCACCCTGTGGGTCTTTATCAAGTGCCTGGCTGTGGTTGCGGCCTACCTCCGGCTGCAGGGCCCCTTTGTCTTTCCTTATCTAGATGACTGGCTTGTAACAGGGGGCACGGCCTCCGAAGCCCGACAGGTCACGATGTTCTATGTGAACAGACAAGGAGGTACCGGATCCTACATGCTCTGCTCGGAGGCAACAACTCTATGCTCCCTTGCGGTGAGCAAGGGCATGACCGTCCAGGCCACTTACCTCCCGGTCCAGGACAATGCATTGGCGGACTGGCTCAGAAGAGTCCACCAGATGCACAAGTGGCACCTGTGTCCCCGGACAGCACAGTCGCTCTTCCAGCATTGGGGGACCAGATCTGGACTTCTTCGCCAGTCCTGTGAATTCACAGCTCCCCTGGTTCTGTGGTTCCCTCCCGCATCCAGGTAGGGTGGCCCCCAATGCCTTCCTCATCTTGTGGGAAACAGGCCTGCTGTATGCCTTTCCCTCTACGCCCCTCATTGACTGGATCCTTCTCAAGGTCCAGCGGGCCAGGCCTCGATGATCCTCATAGCTCCGAAGTGGCCCAGGCAGCCTTGGTTTCTCTTGATGCTCCATCTCTCTACAGAGCCACCAGGTCCCTCTCGTGTTCTCACCAGAGATGCTAACGCAGGAGGAGGGGCTGATTTTTCACCCCAATCTGAGGTCCCTATCCCTCACAGCTTGGCTGCTGAGCAGGTCGCTCTAGCCTCCTACCATCTTCCCGTAGAGATCGAGGACATTTTTATGGCCTCACGAAAGGTCTCAACCAGACGGGCTTACTCCTTCATGTGGCGTTATTTCTCGGTGTGGTGCTCGGAGCTCCGAGCGAACCCACTCTCATGCCCTACCAGTTTGGTCTTGCAGTACCTGCTCCACCTCTCACAGTCAGGTCTGAAGTCTTAACTCAGCCAGGGTTACCTGAGTGCCATCTCAGTGAACCACCAACCACTTTGGGGCTTGTCTCTCGTTTCATGCGAGGCCTGCTCTTTTCCAGGCCCCCTACCCACCCTCCTCCAGTGGAATGGGACCTCAATGTGGTCCTCACACACCTGACTTAGCCGCTCCTTGAGCCCATGGCTACCTGCTCGTTGCGGCATCTGTCATGGAAGGTGGCCTTCCTGGTAGCTCTCACCTCCACCTGGAGAGTCAGCGAACTCCAGGCGCTGATGGCCGAGACACCGTACACGAGGTTTTATAGGAACAGTTCCTCCCTAAGGTTGTCTTGGATTTTCATCTCAATCAAGAGATAGTGCTGCCCACTTTCTTCCCGAAACCCCAAACCGACCAGGTGTCAGCGATTCTCCACACTTTGGATTGTAAGAGGGCTCTCTATTTCTACCTGCAGCAGACTCGGGATCACCACGGCTCTGTTAAAGCTGAGCCCGAGGTGCTGATGGGAAACAGGATTTCCTGTTTCCCATCAGTGCCGTGGGCTCAGCTTTAACAGAGCCACAGTTAAGGGAAGCACTGTCCCTTTGCCGCGGCTCTGCAAAGCGGAGCCGGGGAACCCAGCAGGCTTTCTGGGCGTGCGGCCGCGGGGATCCTCATACTGCCGCCACCGCCGCTAGAGCAGCAGCAGCAGCTGCTTCTTATGCCTGAGGGGTTGTTTTTTTAATTTCCCTGGGTTGGCAGGGGGAGGGGTCTAGGACTGGAACTGGGCCGATGAGGGGGGGGGGGGGGTAGGGCAGGAACTGGACTGATTGGGTGGTATAGAACTGGAAATGGGCTGATGGGGGGGGGTTAGGAATGGTAATGGGCTATGGGGGGGATTAGAACTGGAAATGGGCTGATGGGGGTTAGTACTGGAAATGGGCTGATCGGGAGGGGGCTAGGACTGGTAATGGTCTATTGGGGAGTTAGAATTGGAAATGGGCTGATGGGGGGGTTAGGACTGGAAATCGACTGATGGGGGTTTAAAACTGGAAATAGACTGATCAGGAGGGGGGCTAGGACTGATAATGGGCTAATGGGGGGGGTTAGAACTGGAAATGGGCTGATGGGGTGTTAGTACTGGAAGTGGGCTGATCGGGAGGGGGGCTAGGACTGTTAATGGGCTATGGGGGGGTTAGGACTGGAAATGGGCTGATGGGGGGGTTAGGACTGGAAATCGACTGATGGGGGTTTAGAACTGGAAATGGACTGATCAGGAGGGGGGCTAGGACTGATAATGGGCTATAGGGGGGGGGGTTAGAACTGGAAATGGGCTGATGGGGGCTTAGGACTGGAAATGGGCTGATCGGAGGGAGCTAGGACTGGTAATGGGCTGTCGGGGAGGGCTAGGACTGGAAATGGACTGATGGGGGGGTTAGGACTGTTAATGGGCTATGGGGGGGTTAGAACTGGAAATGGGCTAATGGGGGGGGGTTAGGACTGGAAATCGACTGATGGGGGTTTAGAACAGGAAATGGACTGATCAGGAGGGGGGTTAGGCTGATAATGCGCTATCGGGGGGGGTTAGAACTGGAAATGGGCTGATCAGAGGGGGCTAGGACTGGTAATGGGCTGATCGGAGGGGGCTAGGACTGGAAATGGACTGATGGGGGTTTAGAACTGGAAATGGGCTGATGGGGGGTTAGGACTGGTAATGGGCTATGGGGGGAGACTAAGACAGGAAATGGGCTGATTGGGGTGCTAGGACTGAAAATGGACTTATTGGAGGGTTACGACTGGTAATGGGCTGATTGGGGGGCTAGGACTGGGGTGGACTGATAAAGGGGATAGGACTAGAAATGGGCTGGGACAGGAAATGGGCTAATAGGGGAGGGGAGGAGGGTGCTGCTGGCCCTGGACGAAAACTAGGGGCTAGGGCTACAAATGGGCTGATGTGGGGGGGGGGGGGAATGGTAGAATAGGACTGGAAGGGAGCGGATACTGAGAGGGTCTGCCATGGGAAGGATGGGGCAGGAAGGGAAGCAGGGGGCTGGAAAGGAGCAGACACCTGGAATGTACCGAAGGGGGACTGGAAGGGAGCTGACACTTGGGGATGGGAGTGGTAGGTAGCTGGGTAATAGGGAGGAGGCTGGAAGGGAGCTGACATGTGAATGGCACTGGAAGAGAGATGGACAGAGGGTAGGGTGGCTGGAAGGGAACTGACTGGGGGGTGGTGAGAGTGAACCTGAGCTGGTACCTGGGATGGTATTTGGACTAGAAGGGGCTGGATAGTGGGAAAGGAGGGGGACTGGAAGGGAATGGACACAAGTGGCAGTCATGGGAATGCAAGGTGGTTGACATTGGAAGGTACTGGGAGGGGAGGACTGGAAAGGGGACTGATACTGGGGAGGGTTACTGAAACTGGAAATGGGCTGATGGAAGGAAGTGAAGAAAACAAAAGAAGAGATAAGAAATGGTAGATGGACCATAAACCACAGAAAGAGAGCTAAGAGAAGACAGGAAAGCAGAAGCCTCCGATTGGGACCAGCATGATCAGAGAATAAAATGGTCAGACAACAAAGGTAGAAAAAATAATTTTATTTAATTTTGGTGATTGGACTTTGTGCTATTTTTATATTTTACACAGTATTAGGGAACTGTATCTCTTATTTATCTGATGTTGCACTGCATGTGGACTCTGGCTTCTTGGGGTTTCAGTTTAAATTTTGTCTACATATTTTTATTTTTACTTTAGATTGTGGTTACTTATTCTGTACTTGGTGAAGGTCGATGTGCGTGTGTGACTGAGGTCAGGTGTTCTGTTAACATGCAGTTTGTATATAAAGATCTATACTATACTGTAGTAATTTGACTTGTTCAGCTTTTCAAATAGGTGTATGGATGTTCCAGGGCCCACTGTAGTATTTACAGTGACGCTTTTTTTGGATGGGCTCCTTATGTGACTTTTGGAAGTTTGTGCTAATATGGTATGGTAGGTTTGCTTTTTGTTGTAAGGTTTTTTATTAGTTCACAATATGCCTGGTACTGGAGAATAGTGGTTGTTGTTGTTGTTAGTGAGATGATCAGAATCAGATTTTTTTTTTTTTAATATTGAGTTCTGTGGGTGAAAGTCCTGGTTCTGCTCTGCACCTACTGTGGATGCAAAATATATGTTGAAAAAGAAAAAGGGAGAACCATAACGCAGTTTATAACAAAATAAAAATGGGTTATAATTTAGTTTTATAAACTGTGCTATTGATTCTTGCTGCCTTTTAGTTCCTTGGTGTGCAAACAGGACCGTACCTAGCCCTGTGCAAGAAGTGCAGCTGCACAGGGCGCAAAGGCTTGGGGGGCACATTTCGGCTCTCTGCTGTTGCCCTGCTGCCGCTGGCAGGACAACAGCAGGCATTTAAAATGCACCCAAAGCCTTTTCGCAGCACTTTAAGCAGGTCTGATCCATCCCTCCTCCGACACGATGTGTGCAAACATCTTGCATTTCCTCCATATAATCTAATCGGCTTTTTGATTTGGTTCAGTCTCTGATTGACTGGATTTCTGAAAAAGCCCCGCCCCCTCTAAGGTGATGGGGGGGGGGCGCCATCTCATTCTTCACCTCAGGCAGCAGACTGCCTTGAGCCAGCCCTGGTCCCCCCTCTGCAATTGCCCTCCTAACCACAAAAATATCCCCTGCAACTCCACCATGACTCTGCAAACGACCTCAGCTTCCAAAAACGACTCCAATTGCCCCACCATCCCATAAACCGTCTGAGCCCCAAAAACTAGCCCCTCCAACTGCTCCACACCCTACAATCTGCCCCACCATGCCACGAACTGCCCCAGGCCCAAAAGCCACCTCCCCCCAACAAACTGCCTCAGCATCTAGAAAGTGCCCCCTCCTTCCAAAATGACCCACCAAAAATAACCCAAACCTTCCAACTTTCCCCACACAACACATACTCACAGCACAGATACATACAGGATTGACTAATACCCTAGCTGTGATCTATCGCATTTTAATTTATTCTGATGTATATTTAATTGTCTTTGAGTCACTACTTTTCATGGTAGAATTAACAATCATACAGCTTTGTTATTGGTTCCTATATGTACTGCCAACTAATAGTTGTAGCCATGGGCAAGGGTAGATTAAAGCATTGGCAAACTAGGCACATACCTAGGATCCAAAGTTTTGGGGGTCCTGTCAGATGTGATCAGAACCCAGGAGTTTAGGATTGACAAGTGTCTGGACTTTTTTTTTTTTTTTTTTTAAGTTTACTTTTTTTTTTTTAGTTTAAAGTTCTCTGATCCTCTTTCCCTGTATGACTGAGCCTACCCTTCCTGCTTCCAAAGTAACTAACAGCAGAAACTGAGGATAGGATCCAGCCAATGGGAAGCTACTGGAGGTGGGAATGGTAGAATGTAGCTCTATTTACTGACTGTGGGTAGCATCCAGCCATTGGGAAGGCGGTGGAGGCGGAACACTTGAATGCTGCTCTAATCACAGAAAAGGAAGAAGTGAGCTGGGGGAAGTTTATGTGCTGTGCCACTGAACTTTATGCATATCAGTCTCGATGCAGAAACTCAAAGCTAGAATCCAGTGCTAAAGCTCTAGTGCAGGGTTTTGTAACACATATTTAATGCAGATTTTTTGCTCAGCAATGCTGTAAGCAAAGAGCATCCAAATAAAATAATCTGCACTAAGCAAGGTGAGCAAGCCTGACACATGTGCACAGAGGTCTGTGTTAGCAGCACGTATATCTTACGCATGTGTTAGAATGCTGCCCAAAATAAGGTAATCTGAGGTGATGTTTGGCACTTACTTAGATGACCAAGGCTCAGACGTCCGAATGCATACCCACTCAACACTGCAGATAGGTTTCCACCCCTCACTCCAATACTGATGAACAATCATTGGTGGTCTAATGGTTGCAAACCCCCGAGCCTCCTTAAAACATTCTCATGGCATGGTGGCTCTGAACCAACCCCCCAGGAACTTCCTACATAATGTCCTTTATGGCCTGGTGGCCTCTACTCTCCAACACCCCCAACCAAACAAAGAAACCATTGGTAGCTCAAATGCCACTACACCCTTCAATCCTACCACACTTCAGCCATACCCCTAGTAGCCCCAATGCCCAAGATCCTTTCCCCCCATATCTCCCTCATTGGAAGGCAAGAGCAATGCGCACATGCTCCTGCCCTCGCACTGGCAGGTGGTACATCCTGGAATGCACAGGTTGGGGTCAGTCTGCCCTATAAGGCAAAAATTGTCAGTCCCAGGATGCACTGCATGAGGTCAGGTACTGCCATTTTCCAAGATGGCAGCATGCGGGCAGGATCACATGAGTATCGTTTCTGCACACCCAATGAAAGAGGCTCTAGTGGTGGGATTGAGGGATAGAACTACCTGGGGAAGGGGATTGGAGAAGTGTGGAGGGTTTGGGGAATGTAGTGGCCACTTGAGCCACTAATGGTTTGTGGGGTTGGGGGAAGGAGCCACCAGGCCACCTGAGACATTTTTTAGAGGGGTTAAGACTGGAGGGTTCAGGACCATGCAGGGCCACTTGAGAATTTTTTTTAGGGTATTTAGGGGCACTGGGGTACCAATGATTTTTAGGCAGTGTCAGGGATGGGGGAACTTTATAATCTGGTCCTCCTTGAATCATTTGAGGTAAAGTGTCAAACTTCACCTCGGATATTCCTTTTGCTCAGCGCTGCATCTTTATGTCTGCCCAAAGCTGGCATAAAGATCCAGCATTAAAATTAGAGTAGAGTAAAAACTATGCTAAGTTTCAACACAGATTTTTACATTGGAACAATTAAATATTTACTCTTTGCATGCAATTAGCATGCCCACTGCACTATGCTTTAGCACTGTGGTTTTGCTTGGGATTTTTCTGCGATAGACTGCTCTCTGCATCAAGGAACAAGACTTCTGTAAGAAAATCTTGAACAAAACGATGCACTAGAGCAGGACCATACAAAGCTAGAAATGCGCCTTGTGTGACTAATGAATCTGGTGCCACATCCACCCCAGTCGCATGCAGTAACACACTCTTTTTTGAGCTTCCTGAAAGCCCAATGATGACATCAGTGCCCTTTTTGTGTTTGCGCCCTGTGCGGCCACACCGCTCGCCCAGCCCTTGGTATGGCCCTGCACTAGAGCATAGAATAGTTTGCTGTATCGGCCTGATGGTAGGAAATGGGGAAAAAATGAAGCCTCTCCCCCAAAAAATGCCTCAATGCATTTCTATGGGAAAAGTAATTACAATAGTTGCAGCAAGATAACACCGATTCACAGTTAACATAGCAATCACGGAATTGCATCTTTCAAACAGCCCTTCCCTCTCATCTCTTGTCATGGTCACAGACACAGAGAATCAATACAGACATAAATGCACGCACACACACACACACATTCACATATACTAACATGCCCATGCATACACAGATACACATCCACTGACACAAACACATGCACGTACATATAAACACATACAGCCCACAACGATAGACAAATACACACAAATAAAGCAGATAAACACACAAGACACAGATGCACACACACAGCAACACAAATACAAAGAGATGGGTGTGTGCACGCACACCCATGAAGAAAGGGGTTGAAAGAAATTCCATGAGCCATGCGCTGCATGTTTTCTCCACTTTTACACCAGAAATACTACAGCACATGGCACTGTTTCATCAGAGATCAAGGGGGCTCTTTTACATTAGATAGGATGTACCCAGCAGTGGCATTCCCGGCCCCCTCCCCTGTGCAGCTGGTGCTCCCCACCCCCATGCAGCATGGCAACTTACCATAAAGCCAACTTGCTATGCTGTCTCCAGGCTCAGGCGCTTTTCATTCCCGGGCCAAAGTCTCACAATTCACATGACTTTGGCTGCCAGTGAAGAACATCTGGCCCTGGATCGGAGGGAGTGTGGCAAGCCAGCTTTATGGTAAGTTTGTCGCGCTGCCTCTGTGGGCCCAGCAGGGGTGCACCCCCTCCTAGCTGGCAACAAGGGTGGGCTGCGCCCACCGTCCCGCCCTTGCTACCCCACTGGCTCATAATATCACATCATTAGCTCCTGGGGCAAGTACTGAGAGACAGAATGTGTTCTAATTATTTTTCAGACAGATCTATGTTCTATTTCACCTGTGCCACCTTAAAAGGTCTTTTCTTTATTTGTTACAAGGTATTGTTTTGGAAAAGAGGGTATTCTGAGTTTTGAAAAATATAATCTTCAATTTACAGATCACTGCAAACTGTCAGCAATTCAGGGAGACAGTGGAGCTAGCCACGTGACATTGAACATTGAAAGTTGTTTACATATTAGTACCCAAGAGCAATTTGTACACTGTATTTGAATTCATGCTTATGTATGCTTTTGGCTGTAAATTACTACATATGTGTGTTTGGTGCAAGCTGCTCTTTCATCTATAAAACCGAATCATTTGCTGTTAAATAGCATGTATTGGATAGTAGATGCAGTGAAATTTATTTCTGAAAGGAGATTTTACCTGTTATGCAAAACACCGCTTGTATTCATGGCACATGAGGACTACCCTTGGATCTAAGGCTCTATAGAGATTCCCCAGAGAGGGAACAGTATCTGAGGAATTAGTGTATAGAGCATGGCTGAGACACT
This sequence comes from Ichthyophis bannanicus, assembly GCA_033557465.1. Taxonomy (NCBI): domain Eukaryota; kingdom Metazoa; phylum Chordata; class Amphibia; order Gymnophiona; family Ichthyophiidae; genus Ichthyophis; species Ichthyophis bannanicus. Next base: position 651,913,819 of record CM066032.1, read on the forward strand.
TTCCATTCAGCAAACAGAATGGGAATTTGTTCATAATCCCACATTAATGCTGTGCTATCTTCAGTGTTTCACTTCCAGAGATGATCTCCTTGCTGTTATTACTTACACCAGGTTGATTATAACCTGGCTTGGGGCCTGGAGTCACTATAATGGCTCCATCCTTAGGGAATAGTTTGATACCTAATGCATCATGTGATGAATGACAACCCATCATATTCTTATCAACACAGATACAGTCAGTGCAAGACTTGGTAATTAGATTGCTTGTAAAATAGTGGTTTTGCCAATCCCTGTTAAACTATGACGACACAAAAAAGATGTACTATACCATAAACACTAACTTTTACTGCTTTATTTACTATTTTTTTAAAAATCTGTTGCATTTTTTTCTGCCTGAGCATAGGCACAGGCGAAGACCAACTTTAAGTAGGTCATGGAGAGGAGAATTAAGATGTCCAGGTCAGGATGTGGAAAATTCTCACTGTGGTTTACAAAGGCTCCATCGGATTTGGAGCCTTTTATAAAATACATATAAGGGCATGCAGGAGTGCATGTAGATTTGCCTCCACACAGAGAGGAGCTATTTTACAAATCAACACGTGGGAAAACTGTGCGACACCAAGCCGACAGCTTCCCGATGGAAGTGCCAAGTTTGCAACTTCCCTGTGTACGTGCTGGCACTTTCACGGGTATCCAGGCCCGATACTATGGGCCCGATATTCAACGGCGGCAGCTAGCATGATTACAGTGCCTAGCCGTGGCCACTGAACGCTAAACCTGGATATTCAATGCCAGGGCCATATCCGGCTACTGGCCCTGAATATCCGGGTCAGCTGCACAGCCTGGAAGCTAACCGGGCAATGCCTCAATATCACCGCTGCCTGGTTAGCTCCAGCAGGTGAAGATAAACCAGTTTTTTCCACGCCTGTCTGCACCCATGTGCTGCTAACCGCTCAGTATTACTGCTGACGGGTTAGTGATGGGGAAGGTCCCGATGCTAAGGGTTAGCATCAGGGTGTATAGTGGCGGTACCTGGGGATATTCAGTGGAACTGACCATGTTATGGCCGCTGAATATACTACTACTAGTATTACTGAGCATTTGTATAGCGCTACAAGTCGCGCGCAGCGTTGGCTCGCTTAAAGGCATTTACATGGTTTGCAGGCTTGTAAATCACGCAAATGCCTTTGAATATTGGGCCCTATAGGTATAAGTGCTACCAATTAAGTGGGTAGCCCTCGATTTTGTCACTTTTACATTTTTGAGGAGAAAATAAACAATGGTAGAGTAAGGAGAATTATTCCCTTAATCCCTCATGTAATGCCCTAGTGGAAACCAGCACTCCGAATGGTATAAAACACAATGTGGAAATCTTCTGCCATATATGTGGATTCCCTTTGTTAAACAAGAACTATACATAGTTTTTTTTGTCCTGCCCAGACCATATCTAAACCATGCCCCACTATGTCCCCTTGAAATTTCTGCATATTGTGGATCTCCATGTGTAAATAGTGGCTTTCTAAAACCGCACATAGACCTGTGTACTTCTGAAATAACCCCATAGTGCATTAATGAAGGTGGCATTCGTCAGAGTGTAGCCTTGATGCACAAAACAGTACATAATCTTTCTAAACTCATAATCTTTGCATTATGCATAGCAATGAAAGCACAATGGGGCTCACGCTGACCCTATTGCCAGGAGACATGGCCCTATCATCAACAGTTTTATCTAACCAAAGAAAATGCTCGTCAACAATTTCATCTACCCTTGATTAATTTTGCTTTTCCATAGTGTTGCATCGTACACTGACGTCTACGTGATTAACTGGAAGAAAATGTTTAGGCTGCTAATAGGAAGTGGAACAATTATTATTTACCATGTATCTGTCAGAAACGTATTTTCAAGGATTATTAGAGAATAAACATGGGATAAGAGACAGAGCTTTTATCGTGTACTACCTGCAACATACCAGGACAGAGGCTTCTGATGTTAAAATTGAAAATCAATTGCAAAATAAAGTTAAGTAAAGAATACAGGATGGGTGTTCGTCATTACTGCAGCTCCATTATGCTAGGTACAAATAGGGCAACTATTACTTACTTCTTTCTTTTTTTAGTTCAGTATTTAACTCCTGCCTTTCCAGTAGCAGTTCATGGAGATTTGCATTCAAGTACAGTAGGTATTTCCCTGTCCCTGGAGGGCTTACAGTCCAACAGGTCAATGCAGAAAGCTGGCATTGAAGTCGCACGCTACTAACCATGTGCATGATTTTGTAGTGTGCTAGTACCACAAACGGCATAAAGTGGGGAGGGAGGGGGATGACACATGCACAGACGATAGAGAAGCTGCCATTGGTGCTTCACACATGCACATAGATTTCACATGCTAACAGCGGCACAATGGTACGATATCATGCGGCGCATTCCCTAAGTCACTGGTGCTTGGTTCTTTGTAGTTTTCCCCATTTCTTTTGTGTGCAGCTCTAGCCCAAGCAAGGAGCAAAGCCATTAAGGGATAAGAAGCAAAAGACATTTCTTCATACACACCAAACCTTTCTCCTATACATGCAAAATCCACGTTGAAGATTTTCACACCAAAGGAATGACTGTCCAGCAGTACACATGCTAAAACTGTCTTTTCCCCACACACGCCAGAATTTTGCATCACCTCTGCCAAAGGCACTACTGAACTTTGCACGCCACCCTCTGATCCTTCATGTGTTTCTCTGCATCAGACAATGACGTCATTAGGATCTCAGTTCAATATGTGCAGCTCATTTAGATATAATTTTAGTACGCATGGCACTGTTGTGTGCATACCTCTTTCTGTGCAGACAACACGCATGCCAATCTTTTCTCTGCATCACTTGCCTGTGGGAGTTGTGCAGGTGTCTCACTACCTGTGATCAAAGGGCTCGCTAGCATTTCTGCATCAACATGTAAGTTTGTACCTGAAGCAATGGAGGGTTTAGTCTAAAATTGCCTGGACTATGTCCACTTACATCCATGCATATTAGCTCTCTATACTGGGTAGTGGAGGTTTTCCCAGGACAGAGTTTAAATTTATGCACCTACTCAAAAAGAAAATTGCATATATGCATACAAGATAAACTGGTATATCTGTGCATGCCAAAGAGCAGTTGTAAATGTACATATGTATTATCTGTAGCATAATTTTTAAAGTGAAAGTATGTGCATACTTTTCCTCAGAAAACTGGGTATAACTTCTGCACAAGTTAGGTAGCCTGCTATGAAATTATCCCCTAAAGGCATTGGAGATGATTTTAGACGGTTAGGCACCATTTACAGTACATGCATAAAGTGTAGTTACTCACCTGTAACAGGTGATCTCCGGAAACAGCACGAAATTAGTTTTTACATATGGGTGACCTCGGTATCAACAGAGCCCACGTAGGAACGCTCCCCAGCATCCATTTGGAAAGCTTTTGGGAGCACTCCACTGCGCCTGCATGACTGCCTTCCCACTTTCCCAACTCCCTCTCCTCAGTTGAGTTTGTAGCTGAGAAAGGAGAGAAAAAGAAACCCTACAACTCCTAGGGGAAGAGGGGGGGTTGTGAAGGCTAAATTCCTGCTGTTTCTGGAGATCACCTGTTACAGGTGAGTAACTACGCTATCTCCAGGAACAATCAGAAATGTAATCTTCACATATGGGACTCCCTAGCTCCCAGATGCAAGATGAAGTGACCTCCGAACCGGTGGAGTTCGCCTCTGAGTAGGCCTGATGAGGTCATGATCCCACATGGATTTCTGTTATTGTCAAAGTCCGGGATGGAGGGTAGGAGTTGCCTCTAAGTCTGGAAGAGGTGCTGGAGTACAGCCTGCCCAAACCTGGCATCCTGATGGAAGTCCTTGTCCGGACATTAATGGGCAGCAAAGGTATGGACAGAAGACCATAGTTGCTGCTTTGCATATCTCGTTAATGGCAATTGAGCATAGGCACGAACATTGTGAGCTGACATGCCCTTCCAGGGAGAGTCCTGCTTTGTCATAGGCAAATAAGATGCAGTCCACTATCCATCTGGAGAGTATGCATTTAGATACAGGGAGATCTAGGTGACTGGGGTCAAAGGAGATGAACAGCCGTGAGGCTTTGCAGTGCTCTCAAATCTTTTAGAGATAGAAAGTCAATGCATGCTTGCAATCAAGGATGTTGAGGGTTGCTTCCGCTCGAGACGAATGCAGTTTGGGAAAGAAGACTGGAAGGAAAATTGACTGGTTTAAATTAAAAGGAATAAAGTGTAGGTGAGACCTAAGAACGACTTTGTCATGGTAGAAACGGGTATAGGATGGGTCCACCACTAAAGCCTGAAGTTCACTAATGCATCTAGCTGAAATGAGAGCAATTAGGAAGATTGCTTTCCAAGAGAGGAACTTTAGTGAGGCCGTAGTCAATAGTTCAAAGGGCAGCTAGAGAAGCTGTGCTAGAAAGACATTAAGGTCCCAAGCTACCAGAGGTGGCTTAATGGGTGGTTTGGATAGGAGAAGACCTCTCATGAAATGAGCCACTAGCAGCTGAGAGGAGATTGGCTGGGATTGGGGGGGAGGGGGGGGGGTGGCGCAGCTCAGCTCGGTGGCAGGCCATGTTGGCCAAAGCACATGGCCTAACGCTGAGCCTAGCCGTCATCCCCTGCACTCGAATCAGCAGCAGTGGTGGGGGAGGGGGCAACTTAGCATAGGGGGGGAAGTGTGGTGTGACTCGGCACAAGGAGGGATGGCAGGCCATGTGTGCCGAAGCACATGGCCTGCCATCCACAGAGATCTACCACTATAGGCAGCCGCCTACTGGACAGGCCAGCCCTGCCCCCATCACTCTGGGAACTGGGCCATCCTAGGCAAAACTTCAGCCTTGAACTCCCTCACAATTTACTTTTAGACCCCTAGCATCCCCCACCCCCAAGATTTTGATATTTAAATTCAATCATAATCATCTTAACACCATTCCTCCCAGACAATTCTAGAAAAATGCATATTTGGACATCATGCATTTAAATATTAAACTTTATTTTGTAAATATAAATAAATAAATTATATATATATACAGGGTGGCCCAAACAAAATGAGAACATCTTGCAAATTAAAAGCTTAAATAGTTTACTTATTTACCTTTTTTAGCTATATAACGTCTTTATTTTGACAATTTCAGGTCACCATCTTTGTTTTATTTAATTTGTCAATTGTTGACATCTGCCTTTTTGAATTTTTAAATAACTTATATGCTACAAGATGTTCTCACTTTTTTGGGCCACCCTGTATATATTATTTATTTATTTATTATGAGGAAGATTTCCAAAAACCATTTACAATGGACTATTTTTACATTGCCCATTCTTCCTGCGGATACATGTATGCACCGATAAATCTTTGAGTTTGTGTGGCTGTTAGGGCCTATTGTTTTGTTTTGACTGTAGCTGCTCTTTCCTGCCCCCAAGAAGCTGCTGCCCTAAGCCACTGCCTAGTTGCTAGTGGTAGGGCTGGATATGTCTGAGTCCTTCATATCTGCTATTTGCAGCTATTTGAGAGAGTAGGGGCACTACTTCAGGGAGTCAACACTGTCCCTGCAGCCTTAACTCGCTGGGAATTTAGGGTTGTTAGGACGGGACCAGTAAAATCTGGGAGAGTGTCAGAACCTGAAATCCATTCACTCCAATCCTCAATCTCAATAAATCACTCTAGGCCAGAATTTGGTGTTTTGAACCAAGTGTTTATGGAAAATATATTGAGGTTCACAGACAACAACAAATGAATGTAATAACTGAGCTCAAAACAGTTACACTTATTCTGCTTCCACAAGGCTATCCCCTGTGGTGGTGATTCCTTCTCACGACTCCTTTCCTTTTTGCTCCTTCCCCACAGTGCCTGTAGAAATTGGTGCTAGACTTAGGGGTATGTTTACTAAACTGCGGTAATGTCATTCGCGCTAGGTTCCGCGGTAAAGGTAGAGATGCCCATATAAAGGCATGGGTGGTGCATCGTTACAGCAAGCTGACAGCTAACGCGCGTTACAAGGCGCCTTAGAATAACGAGCGTTACAAGGCGCCTTGTAAAGCGTCTTGCAAGGCACCTTGTAAGGTTCCATGTAAGGTGCCTCAGAAGGCGCCCTATAGGGCCTCCTAGGCTAAGTGCCATATTAGGCACCCTTGGACAAGTCACCGCAGAAGGCACCCTGGGCTATGGAACCATAGGTTAAGGTGGCCTAACACGTTATGGTGTCCTAGGTTAGTGTGCCCTAGGGACTGCAAGGTGCCTCAGGATGACATGCATGACCTGTGCGGAACAGAGACAGATGTAGCCCTAACACTAGATAGAGCACTCAAGAAAGGCAATGAACAGGTGAGTGAAGGAGGGAGAAGTGGGAGCCGCTGGACCTGCCATATCTGCGGGCATCCCATGTGCCTGCCAATACTGATGACAAACATGGTGGGGCAGCTCTACCACAGCACAGGGTGTTGGCAATGTAAAGTACCGAAAAAACAGTTGGTGGCAGACGATGGGAATACATGTCCCCCAGTGGAGGCGGAGGTGGCAGGATAGTTACAATGATGGGTGGACAGAGGAGTGGTGGTGCCATGCAGATCAGGCACAGGCGAGGCAAGCACGATGAGGCGCAATGCAGGAAAGGATAGCAGTGCAGGACATGGGCTGGCAGCCTGCACAGGCAGACAGGACTCTACACAGCTGACAGACGCAGATAGACGGACCGAGGGAATGTTGGCAATTGTGGCGAGGGTATTATGGGCTGGAAGCGCAGATCTGCAAAAATATGACCTCTACAGGCATTTACACTATTTGAGTAGGACAGGCATGAGAGGAGGGAACAATGAGGAAGTGAACCAATGAATACTGCCAAGAATGGCAATGTATTAACCAGTAGGCTATACCTCCATGGTGTATGTCACAGCAATGTCTGGGTACAGAAGGCCTGCAGGTCACCACACAAATTGTCTGCTCTGAGTGCCAGGATAGGGTAACCCCACCATACCCATGTTGCAATGCACATGCTGAATAGCAGTCTACAGCTGATCACCAAATGGGGTCTGCACTTCTCCGGTACCTCAGCTGGGAAAGAAGAACTGACAGTGTGTGATACTGGCACAGAATAGCTACAGACCATGCCATTGTGCAGGTTCTGTGGTCACCCTGAGGGATAGGATTGGTGCCCAGCACTAGGGGAACACAAATATATCACTCATCCCCATCACTACCAGTGTGTGACAGGTGTTCCGTGCAGTGCAGCTGAAGGTAATTTGGTGTCCATCTGTATGCTGCAGTCACATGTGGCCCTGTGGGACCAGACACCAGCCAGATTAGTGTGTACCCCATGTGAGGGTCTGACTGACATGGGCAGCTGTTATCAGGGCAGAGGGGTTCCTAGAATTGCATGAGGTGTGTGTAGCAGTGGCTGTATAGGTCACAGTGGTATACACTATATACCCCAAAGGGCCCACATCACCCCTTTTGTAGGTAAAGAACAGTACACCTACCCCAGGGAAGCAACCTCCATCCTGTTTGTACAAGACAGCCCTCCAGGGTTGGTGGGCCAGAGCCATACCTATGACTGGGACAGTGGCAGACCAACAGCAATGCTGGGGTTAGGTCTAGAAACACCAAGTGCCTCCCACCACTATCTGCCAGTCACCAGCAGACAGCACAGTCAGACTGTACCTTAAAGGTGTTCCAACCATGCACAGTCTAACTGCAGACAGTCCACCAGGAACTATGTGCAGTAAGCAGGCCTCTCAGTGATTGTGACCCCAGCACTGGGGAACACAAATATATCACTAGAGACAAATAATGTAGAGCGCTATGTGGGAACCTAGACCTGCCATGGTCACTGCTCGTTCAGAGTGAGTGCCCTCCCAGCATGCCATGCTGTGGCCACCCTGTCCATGCAGGTAGTGGTCAGGCACTACAGTGTCCTAGCCATTGCCCCACACCCTGTGAAGATGCATCCTGGCCAATCTGCCCTGCCCGGGCCATACCCAGAATACCTTGCTCCTCATTATGCATCTAATCAGGCTAACACTGGTAACAGTGGGACATTTTGGGCTCAGTGAAGTGTGGGCAGCCACAGAACAATGAACAGACATACAAACACGCTCACTCCTTTTGCAGCATTATACAAAGATAGGGGTGATTGGCAGCCCTGCCCGCCACACTAGTCCTGATCACAGTGCCGACATTGCTAAACTGTGCAGGGGGTAGTAGTAGTGCTCTGGTGATAACATCATCCCAATGCTGGGGCCAACAACCTGCCGCTCCATGCATCATTGGATTGTGGAGCCTGTGTGAGTGGGTGTTTGCACCCCTGTTCGCTGCTGCTTTGGGCTTTGCACATGTTGCTGTTGTATCTGCATTGTAGGGTAAAATATAGGGACATGCTCTGCAGGAACCACAGCTGGGACTTGCACCTGTGACCCTCTGCTCCTGGACACACTGGCTGGGTGTACTGCACCACACTGTTGCCATAGATGCATGGTAGTCCCTGGGGCTACCTGCACTTTTCCTCAGCCAGACCTTTTATGTTGCACTGCACACCACGTACTGATGCAGAGCATGGCCTAGGTCCACTGCAGGGAGGTGGCACTGCCCCCTCCAGTACAGGCACACGCCCCCCTGCCAAGCTGATGTGGCCATTTGCTGTCGGTGCTGGTAGTGCGCAGTCCCAGGCCATCCACTGTGTAGGTAGGCACCCGCCTAGGGAGCGGGTTCCAGGGTGGGGGGGCATACATGGACATCCTCACATCCCCCCATCACTGCCTATCACTATTATGTCCCCAGGTCTGTGCCCTAGCGACTATTGGCTAGGGTGGACCAGGTAGATATTGGTGGATTGTGTTTGGCCTTGGTTAACTGCTGTATTGCTGATCTCCAGTGTCTATGTTCCTAGGCGCCCGCCTGGTCCACCCTGTTCCCCAGCTGCCCATGCTACATGTCCCGCCTGCAGCCCTCTATGCCCCATTTGCACCATCGCCATAGTGGCCATTGATACTTTGGCACTATGGGCTGTACATTGCTGACACATAAATGTTTTCTCTCTCCTGCATATGTGCATCTAACGGCAGGTTTTCAATCGCGTTAGGATTCAGCTCTTCAGATCAGCGCGTTAATGTGAATGGAGCCTCTCCCCGCCCACACTCCGCCCATTGACCCCTTCTCTCCACCCTCTCTCCACCTTCTGCAGTGTTTACCGCGCCACGGAACGTCAACAATCGTTAACGTTACGTAACGCGCGTTATGTGACGTCAACAATCGTTAACGTTACGTAACGCGCGTTATGTGACGTTACCGCAGTTTAGTAAACATACCCCTTAGACGTAATCACATACCTTGCTCCCCCTTAGGCCTGGTCCTCCTTGCCTTAGCTCCAGGTGACAGCTGCTGTATCCTCTCCTCTCATGTTCCAGAATCAGGGTTCTGGGCTGCTCCCTCTGTTTCCAAAGCTCTTTCTCTCCTGCTTTATCCTTTTCCTCTTCATTAGTAGCACAGTGGCCTGAGCTACTGGATCCCTGGTGGGGTAAATCAGAACCTTCCCTTCTTCCTTGTGGTGAACAGGCTGTGGAGCCAAATACACCTGCCGCTAGGGAACAATGGCTATGCCAGCCAAAGAGAGGAAGCTGCTTTAAACTTGTCTGTATGCCGGTCAGGTTACCCTCTGTGTGTGGTCTCCTCCCGCCATTAATTGGTAAAGAAAGACTTCCCATGTTCTGGAAACACTGGATAGCATTAAAAGGAAACAAAGAGATAATTAAGTAGAGTAACTAGAGATCTGTACTCTTCAGATAAGGCAGAACCTTGAGAGGTCTCTACATTAGGAATTGTGCTTACCTATCTGGTGCTCAAAACCACCTCAAACAGCCAAAAAATTGCATTTTGGAACATAGCTCCTCTTTTATGTACAGTTCTAAAAGATCCCTGTACTTGACATGTGTACGTGGGAGTACTTAAATGCATAGGCAGGGATGGCCCCAGAGATGGTTCAACATCACCACTGAAGAGACTGGACCAGTTGAGGGGTGATGTGGATCTTGTCTCTGAGATGCCCCTTTGTCTGCGTCCATTGAGAAGACAGAGTTCACTCGACTTGATGCATGTGTAGGCTAGCATAGGGAATGACATTGACCATGGAGGCCATGTGACCCAAGAGACAGAGCCGCTTCCCAGCTTTGCTGTTGAATTTGTCTCGCCAGCTCGGTGATACGGGCGCAGTGATCTTGAGGAAGAAAAGCTTGGGCCAGTTGAGTGTTTAAGAACACTCCGATGAACTCCAGCCCTTGGAGCAAAGTGATATAATGGGAATTTTAGAACAAATCCCAAATATTGGAGCATGGTGATAGTGTGATGAAAAGAGAGTTTTACCTCCTGGGGGGAGCCTCCTGTGATTAGCAAGTTGTCTAAGTAAGGGAAAACGAAGACTCCCAAAGTGCAGAAATAGGCTGCAACTACTGCCATGCATTTTTTGAATACTCTAGGTGTGGAGGCTAAGCCGAAGGGCAGTATTTGGTATTGGTAGTGATTTTCATGAAACTTGAAACACAGATACTGTCTGTGTTGAGATGGATCAGTAAGTGCGTGTACACCTCCTTGAGGTCTAGAGAACATAGCTAATCTTGTCTCTAGAGATATGGGAGAAGAGTTCCCAGGAAAATCATTTTGAATTTTTCTTGGACTAGAAACTTGTTTAGGTCTCCGAAATCCAAGATGGACATGAAGCCTCCCATTTTCTTTGGAATGAGAAAATATGGAGAGTAGAAGTCCATGCCTTATTGATGGGGAGGAACTCTCTCTATGGTGCCCTGGGACAATAGGGTGGACATCTCTTCTCTTAAGAGAATGCTTTGAAGGGGATGGGTAAAATAGTCTCCTGTGAAGCTGGTGGGGGGAGGGGGGTAGTAAGGTTTCAAAGTGAAGCAGATACTCCCTTTGGACGATGTTGAGAGTCCACTGTTCTGAAGTTATGAGGTGCCACCTGAGGGCATAGGAGCAGAGTCTGCTTGGAGCATTTTCTCCAAATGGGTTAATTTTGAGGATATTCTATTTTCTTTCTGATAATCTGGTTTGAGTTTTCCATCTTCTGAAGCACTAAATGGCCTTACATGATGTTTGCTTTGAACACTCCTCCTTGGTGTTGCCAGTGGCTCTGATTTCGAGCTTGTTTGTTTGTGAATACAATTTTTCTCATCTTCCTTCCTCTCTGGAACTGAATTAGGTAGAGAAATGTACTGCTATTCCTTGCTTAGAAGTGAGGTTCACGACTGTCATGGTTGGAAGGATGTGCAGAGGAAGGTGGCAGGAGGCAGCCACTGGGCTCTGCTGCAGGATGACGAGCGGCAGCGGTACAGTTCGGAGGTGTGCTTTACATTTTTTGAATGCAGTGGCTCTGGTCGGATTGGTGAAAGCCTAAGTCGAAGGACTTTTTCTTATCTTTATTCCCTCTAGGACAATTCCTGAAATGGCGCAAAGATTGTTAGTAGGATTTGATGCTTTAGACAAACGTTCACAGAAGATTCTGGCTAAGCATGCAAAGAGCAAATAGCTAGAAAATATATAAATGATGCATTCTGTGAGTATCCCTCTGACATTCGACTTGTGATCCAATCAGTACTTTAAGAACAAATATTATCTTCTCCTTATCTGCAGAATTCCACTTAACCGTAGTTAATCCTCTTAACTTTTTCATTAATTTCTGTGGTTTTTCTCCTGCCACAGTAGGTCCATGAACAGGCTCACCATGGCCTTTATCTGTTGCAGGGATGTTATCTACATCTGCAGCACTTGCACTAAGAGATGCACATCAATTCAACAGCTGTTGCACACACCTTTGACTCCCCTCTGCCTGCTATGTGGAGGGGCTGGGGACCCTGCAGAGGCAGAATGGCAATGCTCTCTAGGAGGGAGTCAAAAACTAGGCGCAAGTTGTACCTGAGCCAGTGGATGTGGCTTACGAGCCTTGGGCTTTTTGGGTTGGTGAGGGCCCTGCTGCCTCTGCTGTTGTTACTGAGGCTGGTAAGTGTTTGTGTACTCTGCACCTCCCCTCACCGGTAACTCACCAGGGCTCTTGGGTAACAGATATCCACACACAAAGCAATGAGAAGGAAAACAAGCACAGTAAATCGGTAAATAATACACAACACACTTGTAGTAATAAAAAAAAAAACCAACCAAAGCTTTGGGAGAGCAAACCAAGTTAGCACCTTGTTCACTCTGCCATCACAGCTGTCAGCCATTTTATTTATAGGTAAATATTCCATTACACAGCATAATTTCCACCTCATTATTCTACGTCAAGCATCACGTATATTCATAACATGCATCTCTATATCTCTACGTCATAGGTCAGTTCTTATTAGCATAGGTCAGCATGAGGAGGCATACATAGATTCCAAGACATAACGTTTAGACAATAATTCTAACACTTGCAGTTTTGATATCTCTGAATCGAGACTGAGAGACTGCGAAACAAACTCCTCCCTGCACTATCTTTTGTATAACAAACCTAATGTCTTTGTTATTAGGAACGGTCAGCCTAGTTATTTTCAGTAGAGTCTTTCAAGGTTGTTGCTGAGTAATAAGCTCTGGAATGTCTGTGGTGTTAACTCTTTCTTAGGGCCTTTAGTAATATGATGTTATTAAGTACCCTGGCTGTGTACACAGCCCTGTACAGACAAGCTTCCTTTCAGTCCCTCCTCTGATTCTGCAAAGAATCATTTCAAAGATAAGGAAACTCAGACATTGATATTAAAGGAGGATTGTAAATAGACTCTGGGTCAATCTGTAACATCATTTTAGGGGTCAATGAGTCCACTGACCTCTTACAGCAGACAGATATTACACAGAGAATCAATGATCCTAAAATAAGAAACCCCAAAAAGCCAAACATATTTCGTCAGTGGCCACTGAACGTAGGTTAGCCTCAGAGGTTGCCATAGCTCGGACATTGTAAGCAGTGACATGTCCTGTAAGGGAGAGTACTGCTTTATCATAAGCAAAGGAAATACAGTCTGCTATCCATTGGGAGAGCATTCACTTGGTTACTGGGAGCCCTAGATGAGGGGGTCAAACGATACAAAATGTTGAGAGGATTTGCAGAAATCCTGAGTTCTCTGGAGGTAGAAGGCTAGGGCCCATTTGCAATCAAGTGTGTGCAGAGTGGCCTCTGCCCGGGAGGAATGAGGTCTTGGGAAGAAGACCAGAAGTATGACAGATTGATTAATGTGGATGAGCGATACTACCTTTGGAAGGAAGTGTGGATGCATCCTGAGAACAACTTTTTTGTGATGGAATCTGGTGTATGGTGGATGCACCACCAATACCTGTAACTCACTTATATGCCTGGCTGAGGTGAGGTCCATGAGGAATATGACCTTCCAAGTCAAGTAGTACAAGTGGGTTGTTCTCAGGTTCAAACGGAGGTTTGAGAAGCTGAGACAAGACTACATTGAGATCCCATGCCCAGGGGCGGCCCAAGGGGGGTGCGGGGCCATGTGCGGAGACTCGGTGCGGGGCCTCATTTGCATAAGTGGCCTTATTTGCATACATATTTGCATAATGTTACCAAACACTAACTTTTAGTAAACATGTCTCTTAATGAGTGTATGGATAAAGAAAGACTAAAAGATTTCTACATTACTATAATCCAGTGCCAACCGCCAGGCACATTAGGAACTACTACAAACGCTGCCCATTTAGAACCCATAGCAAACCCGCTGTATCCTGACAGCATTACCAGGACTCACAAAGCACCAGACCCTACCTATCAAAAGGAAACACTGCAAATATTAAACCAGTACATTTCAGAGAATACTGGGGAAAGAGAACAAGTGGCAATGTCAAATAGGAATTACATAAACAGAATACCTCAGCTCAGTTACACATGCAGAACATAGACCATCACCAAACAAGGAATCGCAATTTAGAAACAGGAAGGCAATAATTAAACTGGGAACCCCAAAAGCCAAACTTGGAATGTACAACAACACTGTAGAAATAAAACTATAAATCAATTTCCTCTTGTACCAAAATAAAGAGATATCTTTCTACCTTTTGTGCATTTTTTTTCAGTTGCAATTGCTCCAGCCACTTTCTTCTGGTTTCTTCATGTTTTCTGCTAACTCTCCATCGTCTGCTGTCCATTTGTCCTTTCTTCTCTCTTCTAGTTTTCTTTCCATCCTCTCTCTCTACATCTGCTTTAACATACTAATCTTTCTCCTTTTGCTCTTTCCTCATTCTTATTTCATCCACACAAATTTTACCCTTCCATCCTCAATCCCCACTTACTCTCCCAATACCCGGCCAATTGTAGATTTTTCATCCCTCCCACACAAAATATTTTTCCCCTCTCCATTTTACTCTCCCAGCCCCATCCCATTCTAATCCTCCCCCCGTCTAAAGGGGCAGATGGGAAATTTCCCATTAGCCCCTGCGGGCTTTACAGAGACGCGAGGGAGCACTCTCCCTTCGCGAATCTGAAAGCCCTTGCAGAGGGCTCAACGAGGAGAAGGGGCCCCGCGGGACACTCAATTCTGCTGCTGCTGCGACGGACGCGGCAGCGGCAGCAGCCAGAGACAGGTTTTTTTTAAAAAATGTAATTTAAAAAAAAAAAAAGCAGAATGTTCTTTGCGCGGGACCCCCTGAAACGCGGGGCCCTGTGCAAAAAACATTCTTGCTCAATGGACGGGCCGGCCCTGCCCATGCCACTGGAGGAGGCCGAATGGGTGGTTTAGAGAGGAGTCGTCCTCTCATAAAAAGTGCCACCAAAGGATGTACAGAGATGGGTTGGCCATCTATTGGTTTATGAAATGCTGCAGTGGCACTAAGGTGAAGTTGAACCAAATTAGTTTTGAGACCTGAAGAGGATAAGTGCAGCAGATATTGCAGTAGTGCAGATAATGGTGTGTCAAAGGGATTAAGATTGCTTGTCAAGCACCATGATTCAAATCTTACCATTTGCAGGAGTACATCCTTCTGGTAGAGGGTTTTCTAAAAGCCAGGAAGATGTTCTTTACTTCAGTGGAGAGGTTGGGGTGCTGAAAATTTACGCTTTCAGTAGCCACACAGTCAGACGGAGAGATCTCAGGCTGGGATGGAGAACTGTTCCGTATTCCTGGGATAGAAGGTTTGGACTGCAGCCCAGACAGATTGGATTCGTCTGTTGTAGTTGAAGCAGAAGGGGAAACCACGGTTGTCGAGGCCAGAATGGGGCTATGAGTATCAAGGTGCCACCTTCCAGCTGGAGCTTGAAGAGGGTTTTCGGTATCAGAGGTGTAAGGGGAAAAAGCATAGAGCAGTCCATGAACCCAATGCAGATGAAAGGCATCTTTTGCTTGGCTGAGTTCAGATGGAATTCTGGGCAGAAATGCGGAAGCTTGGCATTTTGTGGGGTAGCGAAGAGGTTGATGATTGGCATTCCCCAGGCCTTGAAAATTTGAGCCACCATGCTTGGATGTAAACACTACTCATGTGGGTGAAGGATCTGGCTGAGCCTGTCCACAAGCTGATTCTGTTAGCCAGGAATGTATACTGCATGAAGGCATATGTGGTGAGATATGGCAAAGTTCCATAGGCGACAGGCCTCCTCGCAAAGGGGGATTGACCCTGTTCCACCCTGCTTGTTCAGATAGAACATTGCCACTTGATTGTCTGTTCTCACTAGGACATGGCTGTTGGAGAGGTTGTGGTGAAAGACTTGTAGGGCTTTTAGAATTGTCCGAAGCTCCAACAAGTTGATCTGTAAGGATGACTCTTGGGTTGTCCGCAGGCCCTGGGTGGAGAGTGACTCCAAGTGAGCTCCTCAAGTGACCTTGGACACATCTGTCATAAGGGTATTTTGAGGTTGAGGCATCTGAAAAGATGACCCTTTGAGCAGATTTGCTGGTGTGGACCACCATGGTAGGGAGTGGACTAGTGGGCGAGTGATCTGAATGATGTTGTTCAGGTACCCCATGGATTTAATCCATTGGGATAATAAGGTCCTCTGTGACTCATGAGACATAGGAAGTCCTGAGCTGTTGATATTGTTTGCTGCCAGATATGGGTCACTAGGTTGACCAGTCGGTCCATACGGGCTAGTGGCAAGAATGCCCTTGATAGTTGAGTGTCGAGCACTGCTCCTACGAATTCCAATTTGAGCTGGAGCTAGTTGGGACTTTTGAACATTTATTACAAACCCTAGGTGTTGTAGTTGTGCTATGGTGGTGTGACATGAAGAGCAGAACTCTTTTGGAGAGTCTGCCTTTATCAGCCAGTCAAACAAGTAAGGGAAGACAAAAATGCCCTTGCTTCGCAGATGAGCTGCTACTACTGACATGCATTTTGTGAAGATTCTGGGAGCCGAAGCCAGACTGAAGGGGAGGACTCGGTATTGGTAATGGACCCCTTGAAAGGTGAAGTGGAGATATCTCCTATGTCCTGGATATATTAGGACATGAGTATATGCATATTGTAGCTCTAGGGAATATAGCCAGTCTTCTTCCTGTAGATAGGGTAGGAAAGTTCCCAGGGAAATCATTTTGAACTTCTCCTTTACTAAGAATTTGTTGAGATTTCTGAGGTCAAGAATAGGCCTGTATCCTCCTGACTTCTTTGGGATGAGGAAGTAAGGAGAATAGGAGCCTTTATGTGAGTCTAATTGAGGGACCTCCTCTATGGCTTCTTGGATGAATAATTTGGAGATTTCCTCCTTGAGCAGGTCCTTTAACATTGGTTGGAGAGGGTATATGCCTGTGAAGTGAGGGGGAGGAAGTTGTTTGAAGTTTAACTGATAACCCTCTGCAATGATGCTTAGGGTCCAGTGCTCTGAGGTGATGGTGAGCCAATGATTGGCAAAGGAAGAAAGTCAACCTGCTATTTTTATTTGACTGGTGTCCTGCAGGGGTAGGATGACCATGTTCCTTAGGTTGGGGGCAACTTGAGTCTGAACAGTTCTGGGCTTCTTGGCCTGTTTGGTACCCTGCTGCCTGCTCTGCTGTTGGAATGAGGGCTATACATAAGAAGGGTAGAATCTTTTTCTCTTTGGATAGAAAGGCTTCTTAGCTGTTGCTTCTTTTTTGAGGGGTCATCAGTTTTCTTGGAGAATCTTCAGGGTAGTGTCATCAGTCTCCAGCTCTCCGGCCTTTTCCCGCAGTTCTTTCCGAACAGGTTCTCTTCCATGCAGGGGATGTTGCCCAGCTTATCCTGGACCCACTGTTCCAGATCTGAGGCCTGCAATTAAGCCAGCCTCCTAGCTCCGATGGCAATGGCTGATGCTCTGCTTGAAGATTCAAAAGCATCAAATGCTGACCCGTTAAACTCTGAAACATTTTGGCTGTTCTTTAGGACAGATTCAAAAGCTGGCTTCTTATCATCTGGAATGAATGGTAGGAAAGCTCCCCACTCCTTATTAATTTCCTTTAGGAACATTCCCATATACAAAGTGTAGGAGTTGATCCTACTTGCCAGCATGGAGGCTTGGAAAGACCGTCTGGCAAAAGAATCGAGATTTCTCGATTCTCTTCCAGGTGGTACCGATGCATGTGTTTTACCACTCTTGATATGCCTCATCGATGATTCCACTACAATCAAGTGATGTGGTAGTTGCGGCTTTTGGAAGCCTGGGGCCTCTGGCATGTGATACATCGTATTGAGACACCTGCTGATAGGAGCTATTGTGAGCGGGGTCTCCCACATGTGAAGCATTAAGTTATGGAGGATCTTATGCACCGGCAAGATCGTTGCTTCCTTTGGCGCTGTGGGATACTGGAGAATTTCCAGTTCCTCCACTCGAGGCTCCAGTCCCGCCGCCATGTCCCTAATAAACTCTTGGAAGGATATGTCCTCCGGTGGGGATTTATAGTGGGATGTAGCAGCCATTGGTGATGGCTCCAATACTGATACAAAATCTAGGAGGTTGTTGGAGTCAAGAGACCTATGGTCTGAGTCCAATACCTCAGATTCTGAACTTGGGGAATGGCCTCAGTGCCGATCACCGTGCAAATGTTGCTGATGGCACTGGGAATGTTCAATGTCCTCACTGTGCTGAATAGTCAGTTGCATTGATTGTGGCCCTGACAATGTAGCAGCGGGCGTTGATACTGGTGGAGGAGCTGCATAAGGTAGAAGCGATATCGATACTGATGCCTGTGTTGGTACTAGCTCTGATGCCGGTACCGATGCCAGTACCAATGGTGGCAGTGCCAGAGTCATCGGTGGTCGAGGCACCAATGCTGCCAAAAGCGCCGCTAATGTTTTCTCAATGGATAACATGTACTGATCCAATGAGATTGTCAGTGTCTGGTCTGAGGAAGGAACGGGGTTCGCAGCCACTGTACCAGAACACGGCACTGGGGGGTTCTCCCAAGGTCAATGCCACAGATGCTCCCAAGGTCAATGCCACAGATGCTCCCAAGGTCAATGCCACAGAGGCTCCCAATCTCCCACCAAGGCTTTGGAGGACAAGTTCTCCCGCTGGGGGCAAACAATCTGACGTTCAGTGCCGGTGACTAGACAGGAAGGCAGAAGCGCAATTCCAAAGATAGACATTTTCTACGGTGACAGGAAAAGTGGGAAACTAATCCTGTTGGCTCCTGAGGAGAGGGAGTCAGAAGAGCGGGAAGGCAGTCATGCAGGCACAGTAGAGTACTCCCTAAGGCTTTCCTATAGGATGCTGGGGTGCGTTCCCGCACAGGCGCCATCGATGTCGATGTCACCCATATGTGAAGACTACATTCTGCTGGTTCCTGGAAATAGACATATCTTCTGGTGGAGACCTGCATCACTCATGAGAAGGGAATGGGTCTGAAGGAATGTCTGGAAATTCCTGGAAACCAAGTGAGGCATCATCAGAATCAGAAGAAGTGGAATTGGATTCTGACAAAAAATTGAAGTATTAATAGTCTTGTGTTTAACCTCGATGCTTCATCGATGTCAAGGGTTGATGTTGATGCTCAGAGACCACGGTATCGGGAGGACTGGCAGTGTTAGCCTATTGGGTACCAATGTTATTAATCGGTTCCAAGTGAGGTATCGGTCTCAAGAGGTTTCCCAATGTGGGTTTGAGGGCCGGCATCAGGGCCGATCATTTGGCTGTAGGCAAGGTCTCAAAGCCTGCACCGCTGGAGCTGTCAAACCTATTGGTACCGAAGCTGCCAGAAGCACAGCCAAACTCCTCTCGATAGCTACTATGCACTGGTCTAGGGAGCTGGCCAATATCTGGGTGGAATCACCAATGGGGCTTTGAGAAACTGTCCCAGAGCATGGAACTGGTAGCTCTCCAGAGGTCGATTCCTCAGGAGTGTTCTGAAAATCCCTCTTGTGTTTTTGGAGGACAGGTCCTCCCGCCAGGGCTGTTTGGTTGGTCAGTCTGCATCTGAGGCACCTTTTGGTGAGTGTCGATGTCAACGCTGGGACTACTCTAGTGATCCATGAGAGAAGGCCAATGTTCTCGATGATGTGGAAGCCACTGAAATAAAGTCTGGGGTGAACAGGGATCCATACTGTCTAGTTCTGTTCTTTAGGCCTCTCTGTCATTTGTTGGCACAAAGGACAAGAATTTGGTAAATAGAGCCCAAACATTTTAGACCCCAGTCATGTTTATCTGTGATGAATATTGTATCAGCACATTTGGTACATTTTTTAAAGCTACTAATTGGTTTTTCCATCATGGAAAAATATCCCTGAGAGGGATATAAAGGTCTGAGAGCCAAGTGAGTAGGAAATTCACAGAAAAAGAAAAGAAAGGAATTAGAAAAAAAATTATAACAAAAAAGAAAAATTAAATTGAGACCGGTGTCAAGGGAAAGGCAGAGCACAGTGGTACGCTTGTGGAACGCTCACTCTCTCTCTAACAAACTTGCTTTTATACATGACCTTTTTATTTCTCACACACTTCACCTCCTTGCTTTAACTGAGACCTGGCTTCTTCCTGAAGACACTGCCTCTATTGCCGCGCTTTGTCATGGGGGCTTTCAGTTCTCCCACACTCCTCGTCCCACTGGACATGGCAGGGGTACTGGGCTTCTTCTTTCCCCCTCTTGTCACTTCCAGACCCTCATCCTACCTCAATCTCGCTCATCTCTCTCTTTTGAGGTCCACTCCATTCGCCTCTTCACTCCTCTCCCACTTCGGGTAGCTGTTATCTATCGGCCTCCCGACATTTCTGTGTCTACTTTTCTTTCTGACTTTGATTCTTGGCTGTCTACATTTTTTAACCCCTCCTCCCCCACTCTTATTCTCGGGGATCTTAACATTCATGTTGATGTCCCCTCTGACCCCCATGTTTTAAAGCTCTTCTCCCTTACCTCCTCTTACGAACTTCAACTCTGCTCCACTGCCCCTACTCACCAACATGGTCACTGCCTTGACCTGATTTTCTTCTCTAACTGCTCACCCTCCAACTTCTGTAACTCTGTCCTTCCCTTATCTGACCACCACCTTTTATTATTCATCTTCCCCCACCTCAGCCTCGTCCTGTCTCCACTAACCTTTCTAGAAACCTTCTTGCTATTGATCCCTTAGATCTTTCCTCCATTATTTCCTCACCCCTTTCATCCATTCTGATATTCATATCCATTGATGAGGCTGTGACCTCATATAACGCTGTACTCTCCTCTGCCCTGGATGCTCTTGCTCCCCTTACCCCACGTCCTGTTAGGCGCTCTTCTCCCCAGCCCTGGCTCTCTCCCACTGCCCGCTAATTGTGCTCCTGTGCCCACTCTGCTGAGCGTGCCTGGCTTAAATCCCAATCCCATGCTGACTTTCTCCACTTTAAATTCATTCTGTTCTCTTTCCAATCAGCCATTGCACTTGCTAAACAAGTCTACTTCACCCATCTGACAAACTCTCTTGCCTCTGATCCTCGTCGTCTCTTTAACACACTCAGTTCTCTCTCCTCAGTGTGCCTCCACCTCTGATTCCTCCCTCCCTTCCTGCCCAAACCTTGGCTGAGTTCTTTCATGACAAAATTCACAAGATCACCCTCCAATTCCCCACCACCCTTACTACCCCCCCTTTTTCCCAATTCTCCTCCCTCACTTCTGCTACCCTTTCTTCCTTCCCTATGGTCTCTGATGAGGAAACTTCACTCCTTCTTTCTTCCTCTAAACTTACTACCTGCTCATCTGACCCCATCCCCTCCCACCTCCTTAGTTCCATCTCTTCCACTATCGTCCCTTCCATCTCTCATATTCTCAACCTATCGCTCTCCACCGCAACTTTCCCTTCTGACTTCAAGTACGCTGTAGTCACACCCCTTCTCAAGAAACCCTCACTTGATCTCACCTGTCCTTCTATTGACCCATCCCTCTCCTTCCCTTCATCTCTAAACTACTTGAGCGTGCAGTCTATCACCACTGTCTCAACTTCCTTTCCTCTCATGCTTTCCTGGATCCTTTACAATCTGGCTTCCGTCCCCTACATTCCACTGAAACAGCTCTTACCAAAGTTACTAATGATTTGTTCCTGGCAAAATCCAAAGGCCTCTATTCTGTCCTCATCCTTCTTGATCTCTCTGCTGCTTTCGATACTGTTGACCACAATCTTCTTCTTATCACCCTGTCTTCACTAGGTTTCAAGGACTCTGTACTTTCTTGGTTCTCCTCCTACCTCTCCCATTGCTCTTTCAGCGTGTGCTTTGGTGGCTCCTCCTCCTCTTCCACCCCATTACCTGTAGGTGTTCCTCAGAGTTCCGTCTTGGGACTGCTCCTCTTCTCTCTCTACACCCAGTCCCTTGGTGCCCTTCTCTTCCCATGGCTTTCACTATCATCTCTATGCTGACGACTCTCAAATCTACCTCTCTATGCCTGTTATCTCTCCAGAAATCCAGGCTAAGATCACGGTCTGCCTCTCTGACATTGCTAGCTGGATGTCCCTCAGCTGCTTAAAATTGAACATGGCCAAGACTGAACTTCTTATCTTTCCTCCGAATCCCTCCCCTCCTCTTTCCCCTTTCTCTGTTTCTGTGGAAAACTCTGTTATCCTTCCTGTCTCCTCAGCACATAACCTTGGTGTTATCTTTGACTCCTCTCTCTCTTTCTCTCTACATATCCAACGCATTTATTTATTTATTTATTTATTTAACAGGTTTTTTATACCGCCTTTTCCTTAAATCAAAACGGTTACAAAGACATACAAAGGCTAAACATAGGCAAGGGAAGTGAAAGAAGGGAAACATAACATGGTGAACAATTACAAAAAACACAATATTGAGAGATTACAATTAATATGAGTTAGTTAGGTGTCATAGCCATAGTGCTCAATGAAAAGAACAAATTTTAGTTGTTTTCGGAATTCCTTCAGTTCCTCAATTGATCGTAGGTCGGGGGGGAGAGAGTTCCATATTAGAGGGGCCGATAAGGAAAGAGCTCTTTGTGAGGTGAATTTACAGACTTTAGAGTAGCTACTTGGGGTGCTGAGGGTGTCAGTTGTGGCTTTCCTTCTAGGTCTTTTGCTGGTGTTAGAGAATAAGAGGGCTTGGAGACTGATTGCTGAAGTCTTATGTCTGATTTTGAATATATTGATGACCAACTTGTATCTAATACGGAGGCTTATTGGGAGCCAGTGGAGTTCTTTAAGGATTGGGGTGATGTGGGCTTGAGTTGAAGAGCCGGCGATTATTCTGGCAGCTGTGTTCTGAGCCATCTGAAGTGGCTTTAGTGAGTGTTTCGGGATTCCGTTGTAAGTAGGGTTGCAGAAGTCAAGAATTGGAGTTATTAGAGCCTGACAGACTGAGCGGAAATGTTCTTGGGAGAGAAGAGGCTTCAGGCGTCTAATTATTTTCATTCTATAGTAAGCGCTTCTAACAGTTTTTCTGATGTGAGATTGAAGGTTGAGTCGATTGTCAAGGGTTACTCCGAGGTATCTTACTTCGTCCTTTAAAGGTATTGTTGTATTTTTAAATTTAATAAAAGGCGGGGGGCTGAAGTCAGTGTTTCGAGTAATGATGAGAGCCTCTGTCTTGTTATGGTTCATGGCCAGGTTGTTGAGCGTGAGCCAGGCAGACATGTTGTCGAGGCAGTTCATAATCTTGTTATAATCGGGGCTGTTAAGGTTGACTGTCGTGTAAATCATTATGTCATCAGCATAAATAGTATAATCTATTTGATGGGCAATCATGATGTTGCAGATTGGCTGGATAAATATGTTAAAAAGAAGAGATGAAAGCGCAGAACCTTGGGGAACACCTTGTTTAATCTTAGTGGGTAGAGAGGTGGTGTTATTAATTTTTACCTTAAACTGTCTATCAGTTAGGTAAGATTTAAACCATCTTAGGACAGTGCCGTTAATGCCAATACTCTGGAGTCTAGTTAGTAGGATACTGTGGTCCACTGTGTCGAAGGCCGCTGATATGTCTATAAAAATCAATAATGTTCCTTGATTGTAATTGTCTAAGGAGTGGATGATGTCATTGAACAGATAGAGCAGTAAGGTTTCAACTCCATGGTTAGGGCGGAAGCCATGCTGATGAACGTCAAGCGGGGCATGTACGTCAATGTGGTCCTGGAGCTGTAGTTGGACTGCTTTTTCGATGATCTTAGCTAGGAGAGGTATGCTGGAGATTGGCCTGTATGCTGCTGGATTGCTCTTCTCTAAGTTAGTTTTCTTGGGGATAGGCCTTATTGTGGCTAATTTTAGTTGTTCTGGCATTATTCCTTGAGTTAGGGAGTTGGAAACAAGGTTGTGTAAGAAATTGAGGAAGTTTTGCTTGGTAGCTTTGATCCATGGAACTGGGCAAGGATCGGTAGGTGCGGTACTTGTGTTGAGAGAAGAGATGATGTCTGAAATTTGCTTGGTTGAAGGGGTGTGGAACCTGTCCCAACTTATGACGGGTATGGTGAGAATAATGGTTCCTGTGAGTTTTAGAGGCGGTGTAAGGCCTATTTTCTCCTGAAGAAAATTTGCATATATTTGAGGGTTGACTTGTATGTCTATGTCAGGGCTGGGTTCATTGGTAAGTTTTTTTACTATTTCGAATAGTTCT
Source organism: Ichthyophis bannanicus (assembly GCA_033557465.1). Classification (NCBI taxonomy): domain Eukaryota; kingdom Metazoa; phylum Chordata; class Amphibia; order Gymnophiona; family Ichthyophiidae; genus Ichthyophis; species Ichthyophis bannanicus. Next base: position 651,937,787 of record CM066032.1, read on the forward strand.
CTGGGTTTGTTGAAAGATCTCATGATTGTGTTAGTGTGATATTCTCGTTTTGCTTCGTTGATAAGATTGTTGTATTTAATTTGCTGTGTCGAATAAGAGTTCTGTGAGGTGGGTGATTTGGAACGTCTCCAATGGCGTTCTAGTTTTCTTAATTCTCTTTTAGCGTGGCGTATGCTATTGGAGTACCATGGCGCGTGATGTCGTTTATTATTCGGATTAAAGACTAGGTTAGTTTTTGCTGCTGTGTTGATGGTATTGTACCAATTGTTAACTTGCTTGTTGAGATCGAGTTCGTTTAAATTAAGGTAAGGTAGTGTTTCTTTTAGGAACTGTTCTTTTTTGAAAGCTTTGAATCTTCTTATCCTAAATAAAGAAGATTGTGTATTTTTAAGCTTATCTATTTTGTTTAAGAATTCTATTTTGATTCTGTGGTGGTCAGACCAAGGAACCGGAGTGATTACAGGTGACGAGATGAAGCCCCTGTCCATGATGTGTTTTGGTGCTAAGTCATGCTAAGTCATGCCATTTCTTTCTCTACAATATCTGCAAAATTCGCCCCTTCCTCTCTGTTAACACTACTAAAATGATTGTCCACTCCTTAATCACATCCTGCCTTGATTACTGTAACCTTCTCCTTGCCGGCCTCCCCGCAAACCACCTCTTTCCCCTTCAGTCTATTCAACATTCTGCTGCTCGTCTCATTTTTCCCACATCACTCCTCTCCTCATGTTACTTCATTGGCTCCCCATCCGTTTCCGTATCCAATTCAAGCTTCTCCTACTGACCTATAAATGTATTCACTCTTCTGCCCCCCAGTACATTTCGTCTCTTATCTCTCTTTACACTCCCTCTCGGTTACTTCCCTCTTCTAATAGTCTTCGTTTATCTATGCCTTTCACTCGTATTGCTAATTCTAGACTTCGCTCCTTTCACCTTGCTGCACCGTTTGCCTGGAACAGCCTTCCTGTCTCTGTGTGCCAGGCGTCCCTCCCTGGTCATCTTCAAGTCCAGGTTGAAATCCCACCTCTTCACTATTGCTTTTCATTCTTGACTCTTGTGTTGTGATATGACTATTTTATATATGCTGTGCTTGCTCTCTCTAACATTAGATGAATACTTTGTACTGTTGATCTGTAATTTGTATTATGTAATTTTTTGTCTTGACTAGATTGTGAGCTCTGATGAGCAGGGACTGCCTCTCTTATTTGTGTGTACGGTGCTTTGTATGTTTGCAGCCCTTTATAAATGGTTAATAATAATAATACCAAAAAAGAAAAGTTTTTCGGCAGTAACAGGATTTTACAACCTGCTGGTTCCATGGAAAACGTCTGCTGGATTGCCCCCCACTTGCGAAGCGCCTTGCAAGGGGACTGCACGAAAGAATCGGTCACCGGCCATTGAAACTCCAAAGCATATCCTTCTCAAATCACTTCCAACACCCACTGATCTGATGTGATTTGGACCTAGGCAGCGTAAAAGTTCTGCAAACGACCTCCCACCGGTAGCTCCACCTGGGTCCCCCTGACTTCATTGCGGCTTTCTGAGATTCAACGAGGAGGCAGCAAAACCTCTGCTCGCTCCTCGAAACCCTCGAAAGCCCTGGTTTCTATAGGGAAAACGTCCCCTCTGACTTTGAGTAAATCTTGAGGAATGAAAATGACGAAAATCCTTCTGAGGCATTCTAGCCATCGGCGGAAATCTGGCCTGCTTCTGCCTGTCCTCTGGAAGCCTTCCGCCCTTGGAGTCTCCTAAATCTTTTACTATCTTGTCCAAATCTTCTCCGAAAAGTAGCTTTCCCTTAAATGAAAGCTTACTCAACCTGGCTTTAGAAGACGCATCCGCTGCCCAATTGCGCAGCCAAAGGTATCTCTGCGCTGCTATCACCGAAGCCATACTCTTCGAAAGCCCCCAAATGAGGTCATAATGAATATCAGCGTGATAAGTAGCTCCCAACTCCAGTCGAGCCGCCTCACCTGCCGACTCTTCAACCTGCTCTCCCTGGACTCACTGCGACCAGCGGAGACAGGCGCGTGCTACCCACGCCCCACAAATGGACGCTTGAATGGAAAGAGCATTCACCTCAAACACCTGCTTTAACAAAGCATCCAGCTTCCTGTCCTGGGTATCCTTGAGAGCCGCACTACCTTCAACCTGAATGGTTGTCTTCTTGGTCACCGCCAATACTGCTGCATCCACTCTCGGTGACTTAAAGAGTTCCTTATCTTGGTCCACTAGCAGATAAAGACGAGATGTAACTCTAGACCCCTTGAGGGTTGCCTCCGGCATGTCCCACTCACCTTGAATCATTTCCTTTATCACTCTGTGCATGGGAAATGCTCTCTGAGTCTTCCTAAATGCTTTGAACAACATATCTTCCAATGCAGCTTCCTCCGTCGGCCCTGACACTGGAACATTAAGTGCTTTAAGTGTCTCTGAAATAAGGGCGGGCAATTCTTCTCTCTAAAATATCCTCACTACACTGGCCTGGTCCTCCTGCTCCGTGATTTCTCCTTCTTCCAACTCCTCGTCCATGTCCAGATCTTGCTCATCATCTTCCGTGTGCAGATCCTCCGAAGACACTGACTGCTCCTGCTTCTCTTTTTCCTGCCTAGACTTTTTGGGCAATACCCCAGAAGGTCCCATCGAAAGGGGAATCCCTGGTCTTTCTGTCCCAGATCCAGGCCCAGGAAACCAGGAGAAGCCTCTCTGTGAGTGCCCCCGAACACCTTTTGAATAAGCGCTACAAAGTCCGGGGAAAAAATGGAAGACAAACTACCAGATAAGGAGGCCTGAGCAAGCAGTATATCTGGAGCAGTAGAAGGCCCCGCAATGGGCTCCTTAGGAGCCAACTCGGAGGAAGACGGCCCCTGCATTCCTTCCTCCTGATTCTCCTTTTCCGCATCCAACTGCTGCTGCTCCGCCATAGCCGCTTGACTACAGGACTTACAAACTCCTGTGTCCGAGACTGAAGACTTCTTTACCCCACAGAGTAAACACAAAGTCTTTGAAGGCATGTTAACCACGTGGCTATCTGCCCAAGAGCCCCTGAAGCCCTGTAGCCCAGATCAGGGACCTTCCAAGGAGGCAATAGTATCTCACAATTGAAAAGCCCCGAGAACACTGAGGCACTTTTTTTTTTTTGTAAAACTACTCTGTATATGTGCAGGAGTCACCCAGAGGTAAAATACGCAGACATCAAACTAAAACGAAGCTTTGCTGCTGAAATAAGCAGCTTAGTATCCCCAGAGTATCTATCGGCTCTTCCCGCACAAATCGCACGCGGCGCGGGCCTGCTGCCGGACTCCGGCAGTGAAACACCAATCAATCACCTCAACGCCGTCACAGCCCGGTGCCTTACCTTACCACCCGGAACAGAGAAACGCCTGTGGCTCTCCGTTGGCCCACCGGGAATGGCTGCCTGCACCCCCAGGGCCTGCTCCTCCCCGATCAGATCCAGACGGTCCTGAATCACACTGCCGCGATGCAGCCGCAGCTTCCACCTGAGTCGGCACCCGAGCGCTAACAGGCAAAACTTCTGCGATGCGCTCGGGATGCAGCAGCAAAGGATTGTCTCTGCACCATTGGTGCTCTAGGAAGCTACCTTGCTTGCCTAATGGTTGCATCGGCCCTAGTAAACCTTGTATTGGATCAACCCTGTTGGATGAATGTGAAGCCTGGCAACACTACTCAAACTGAATGATAAAGCACCTTTACTTAAACCTATAAGATCTTACTTCTGATTATATCTATAGTACTACTAGGCATACACAGATGTGTGTGTCTATCTATCTATCTATCTATCTATCTATCTATATAAAAGAGACACCGCTTACAATCTATTCAAGAGAGAAAACAGAGCAAACAAGGGACAGTGGTTCTCAACTCAGTTCTGGTGTACCCCCTAGCCAGTCTGATTCTCTGGATAACCACAATGAATATGCATGAGATAGATTTGCATGCAATGGAGATAATGAATGCAACTCTATTTCATGCATATTCATTGCGGTTATCCAGAAAACCAGATTGTCTAGGGGTACACCAGGACTGGCTTGAGAACCATTAGGATAGGTGATTTCATTTATAGGGAAATGATGAATATATACATGGGTATTAAATTGGAAATAAAGGTCAGGATCCAAAAGCAGCCTTAAAAAGATGTGTTTTTCAACCTAGATTTGAATAGGACCAGTGACATACCAACTCAGGAAGTCTCTACTCAATCAACTGACACCCAGGGCCGGCCCGTCCATTGAGCGAGAATGTTTTTTGCACAGGGCCCCGCGTTTCAGGGGGCCCCGCGCAAAAAACATTCTTTTGTAAAAGTAAAATTGAAAAAAAAAAAGAAAACCTGTCTCCTGCCGCTGTCGGGGCCGCCGCGGCAGAATCGAGCGTGCCGCGGGGCCCCCTGTACCCGGCACAGCCTCTCCTCCCTGTAGCAGCTCTCTCTTCTGAGCTGCAGTCAGACGCGCCGGCTTGCAGAGCGCGAAGGGAAGAGTTTCCCTTTCGCGACTCTGTTAGGCCCGCGGGGGCTGATGGGAACTTCCCATCAGCCCCCGCGGGCTTAACAGAGCAGCGAGGGAAAAACTCTTCCCTCGCGCTCTGCAAGCCGGCGCGTCTGACTGCAGCTCCAACGAGAGAGCTGCTACAGGGAGGAGAGGCTGTGCCGGGTACAGGGGGGCCCCGCGGCACGCTCGATTCTGCCGCGGCGGCCCCGACAGCGGCAGGAGACAGGTTTTCTTTTTTTAAAAAATTTCCCTGGGCTGGGCTGCGCGTTTGGAGGGGTGGGGGGCGGGGCTGGGCTGGGGGTTAGAAGTGGTGCTGGGCTGGGCTGGGCTGGGCTGGGCTGGGGGGGGGGGGGTTTAGGAGTAGTGATGGGCTGGGCTGGGCGGGGGGGGGGTGTTAGGAGTAGTGATGGGCTGGGCTGGGCTGGGGGGGGGTGTTAGGAGTAGTGATGGGCTGGGCTGGGCTGGGCTGGGCGGGGGGGGGTGTTAGGAGTAGTGATGGGCTGGGCTGGGCTGGGCTGGGGGGGGGTTAGGAGTTGTGATGGGCTGGGCTGGGGGGGGGAGGTGTTAGGAGTAGTGATGGGATGGGCTGGGCTGGCTTGGGGGGGTTAGGAGTGGTGATGGACACTGGGCTGGTTGGGGGGGGGTATGAGTGTTGATGGTCACTGTGCGGGCTGGGGGGGTAGGAGTGGTGATGGGTGCTGGGCTGGGGGGGTTAGGAGTGGTGATGGGCGCTGGGGGGGTTAGGAGTTGTGATGGGCGCTGGGGAGGGGTTAGGAGTGGTGATGGGCGCTGGGGGGCCTAAACTAAAAATTGGGGGATGGGGGATTAGGACTGGAAATGGGCTGGTGGGATTAGGACTGGAAGTGGGTTGATGGGGGTTAGGACTGGTAATGGGCTATGGGAGGGCTTAAACTAAAAATTGAGTGATGGGGGATTAGGACTGGGAGTGGGCTGATGGGGAGGTTAGGACTGGTAATGGGCTATGGGGGGGCTTAAACTGAAAATTGGGTGATGGGGGATTAGGACTGGAAATGGGCTGGTGGGATTAGGACTGGGAGTGGGCTATGGGGGGGGCTAGGACTGGTAATGGGTTGGGGGGGTTGCTAGGACTGGAAATGGGCTGAGTGGAAGGGTGCTTGAACTGCAAATAGCTGTTGGGGATGGGGCTTGGAATGGAAATGGGCTGAGGGGAAGTGGGGGGCTTGAACTGCAAATAGCTGATGGGGACGGGGCTTGGAATGGAAATGGGCTGAGGGGAAGTGGGGGGCTTGAACTGCAAATAGCTGATGGGGAGGGGGACTTGGAATGGAAATGGGCTGAGTGGAAGGGGGCTTGAACTGCAAATAGCTGATGGGAAGGGGGCTTGGAATGGGCTCTTAGGGGAGGGAGCTAGGACAGGAACTGGGCTGATGGATGGGCTAGGATAGAACTGAGAATTGGGTGTTGGGGGGAGCTAAGATTGGAAATGGGCTTTGGTGGGGGCTTGGATTGAAATGGACTCATGGAGGGGCTAGAACTGGAAGTAGGCTCATGGGGGGCTTGGTTTAGAAATGGGCTGAGTGGAGGGGAGCTAGGATTTAACATGGGCTGATGGTGGGGCTAGGAAAGGACTAGAAATGGGCTGATGGGAGGCTGGTATTGGAAATGAGCTGATGAAGGGACTCGGATAGGACTGGAAATGGATGGGGGAGCTAGGACTGGAAATGGGCTGATGTGGGGACTAGAAGGGAGCGGATACTGGGTGGGGCTGGAACTAAAAGGGAGCTGATATTGGGGGAGATTAGAAGGGGATGGGGCTGGGAGAATGAAATGGAGAGGGGAAAAATATTTTGTGTGGGAGGGAAGAAAAATGTACAATTGGCCGGGTATTGGGAGACTAAGTGGGGATTGAGGATGGAGGGGTAAAATTTGAGTGGATGAAATAGGAATGAGGAAAGAGCAAAAGGAGAAAGATTATTATGTTAAAGCAGATGTAGAGAGAGAATGGAAAAAACTAGAAGAGAAGAAAGGACAAATGGACAGCAGACGATGGAGAGATAGCAGAAGACACAAATAAACCAGAAGAAAGTGGCTGGAACAATTGCAACTGAAAAAAAACTGCACAAAAGGTACAAAGATATCTCTTTATTTTGAATTTATTAACTGGAATATGTCAGCTCTGGGAAATGTGCATCATTAATGTCTGTGCTTTGTGTAGTACAAGAGGAAATTAATTTATAGTTTTATTTCTACATTGTTGTTGTACATTCCAAGTTTGGCTTTTAGGGTTCCCAGTTTAATTATTGTCTTCCTGTTTTTAAATTGTGATTCCTTGTTTGGTGATAGTCTATGTTCTGCATGTGTAACTGAGCTGAGGTATTCTGTTTATGTAATTCCTATTTGACATTGTCACTTGTTCTCTTTCCCCAGTAGGTCATGTATTGTTATTCTCTGAAATGTATTGGTTTAATATTTGCAGTGTTGCCTTTTGATAGGTAGTGTATGGTGCTTTATGAGTCCTGGTAGTGCTGTTGGGATACGGTGGGTTTGCTATGGGTTCTAAATGGGCAGTGTTTGTAGTAGTTCCTAATGTGCCTGGCGGTTGGCACTGGATTATAGTAATGTAGAATCTTTGTCTTTTTTTATCCATACACTCATGAAGAGGCATGTTTACTAAAAGTTAGTGTATGGTAACATTATGCAAATATTTATGCAAATGAGGCCCCTTATGCAAATGAGGCCCCGCACCGAGTCTCCGCACATGGCCCCGCACCCCCCTTGGGCCGCCCCTGCTGACACCTTTTCAAATAATCCTAATATTCAGGCTATGAGGGGACCATAGACCATAGACTGGATGTTTAGATGGTCATCACTGGAAAAGTCTCCTAACTGGTTAATCTCATGATGGATAGTTCCCACCTGAGGAAACCCCATTTTCTTCCTCCCCTATCCTCCCCTTAGTGTCTTTGGGGAGGATATTCAAAGACATTTATACAGCTTGCAGACCTGCAAACCATGTAAATGCTGGTTAGGAGGATATTTGTGGGTGCTGTCACTATGCACCTCGATGCTACGTGGTTTTCAGTGGGGTGTTCTGGAGTGGAGCAGAAGCAGCACCTATCGCTAACCAGGCAGCAGCGATATTGACCTGCTGTCTGGTTAGCAATCCGCAGGTAAAGTCAGGTGTGGCAAAGGCTGGCCTAACTTTACCCTTGGAAGCTAACCGGGCAGCAGCGATATTGAGCCACTGCGCGGTTAGCTTCCAGTTTCTACAGCGACCTAGATATTCAATGCCGGTTGTCAGATATGGCCCCAGCACTGAATATCCGTTGATAGTTTTCAGTGGCGATGGCTAGGCACATTAGCAGAGCTAGCTGCCGCCCCTGAATATCCCCCTCCCCCTCTTCATTATCAAGGGATGTGGGAAGATACACATACAGAAAATTTTCCCCAAAGATGAGAGAAGGAATCTGACATTAATTTGTCTTGAGATTCTTAGGCTTCTAGAAATATACGGGGGAGGAGGGATATTCAGTGACATCAGCCAACGTGGTTACAGCAGTTAGCTGTCACTGCTGAAACTTCAACCCAGGGGCATATCCATCCACCAGCACTGAATATCTGGGTTGGCCGCATTGCACTTTTGCAATCCAGTCAGTGGCGATATTCAGCCGCTGGCTGGATTGCAAAAGTATCTACAGTACAGTTAGGACAGCCATTTAGCTGTCCTAAATTCAGAAGCTTTAGGATAAACTGCTATTGCCACTAGCAGTTATCCCTGGGTGCCAACTCCACTCTGCCCCACAGAATGCCCAAACCCTAGCTGGTTAGCATTGGGTCGCTTAGTGACTACACCTGGGGAAATTCAGTGGCATCAACCGAGTTAGTGCCACTGAATATCCTGCTGAGTAGTATTTAGGCAGTATGCAGTTATCCTCCCCCCCCCCCCAATAGATTTTTCCCTTCATGTACACAACCACTCAATCACTTTTGTTTCTGCCAGCTGGGGTTTTACTTCCTTGCTAGCCACTCCCTATCTTTCACTGCATCCAGATGGGATGTTGGTCTCACCCTCATTTCTGGAGTTCCACCTTCTTGGACTCACTCAGGCTCTGTATTAGCTTTTGTCACTGCTTTCCGATCACCTATGAAGGAAGATTCATCTAAGATTTAGTTCACGCCTTTTCAGTGGCAACTCAAGATGAGTTACCTTCAAGTATTTCCTTGTCCTCAGAGGGCTTACAATTGAAGGGCTTTATTTACTGCACTGCATTAAAACAACAATGCATTATTTACAAATTAAATGGCATAAATTGGCAATAACCACAGGTGCCCAGTATAAGAAGCTCTCAGACCTGACAGTGCACCACATGCCAGGAACAGATTTCTAACTGTACATATCAGGCTTGGTATCACATTACTAACGAATCTTCGTTAGCTTATGTGATACCATAACTAATGGTATCACATAAGCTAACGAATAACACCCACAACTCCAACAATGAAATTACAGAAATCTCCCCACAGGACTTGGCAAACTACTACATGAACAAAATCATGTCTCACCCCCACTTACCAAAATCTAAACACCTATCTCAAACCCTTTATGCAGATGAATGGACTGATTTGCAACCTCTATCTAACGTTGCACTCAAGAATATCATAACAAACATTAATACAACAACCTCACTCCTTGACCCTTGCCCAGTAACATGGATAAAGAACTCTCTACCTATCCTCTCACAATTCATCCTCCCTATAATAAATCTCTCGCTAAAAATCGGGTACTTACCCCCATCACTAAAACATGCACAGATTCGCCCAATCTTAAAAAACCCCACCCTTGACAAATCATCACCTAAATCCTACAGACCCATATCAAGCATCCCGTTTATGGCAAAATTAATCGAAAAAGCAGTACAAATTCAGACCCAAGAATACATTGATAGCTCAGCCCCCCTTGATGATCAACAGTATGGGTTTCGCCCTCACCATGGGGTGGAGTCACTACTAACAGTTCTAATTGATACCCTTGTAAGAGGTATTGATAATTCAAAACAGGCATTCTTACTCATATTCATTGACATCTCTGCCGCCTTTGACAGTGTTCACCACTCAACAATGATTAGTAAACTAAGACAAATAGGAATAAAATCCACGGTTCTTAACTGGTTTTCATCTTACCTAAGTGACCGAACTCAAACGGTACGAATTGGTAACCTCACTTCAAAAACTTACAATCAGGGACTAGGCCTCCCCCAGGGCTCTGCACTGTCAGCGCTACTATTTAATATTTACCTAAAACACATCTGTCAAATATTTAAAAAATTCAATGTTCACTATCACCTTTATGTGGACGACATAATGATGTATGTCCCGTTCACAATACCTAATATCCCTACACTACTTATTAATACCTGCCTCAATGAAATAAACAATTGGCTAAATGAAAACAACTTATTCATTAATCACGCAAAAACGGAAGCCCTAATAGTAACTAAAAACACAACTTTCATTCCCCCATCACACATTACATTGCAAAATACCGATATCAATATAAAAACTGAAATACCGTTACCTAGGCGTAATACTAGACAAACACCTCAGTATGGACACACATATAAGAAATATAACAAAGAAAGTTTATTTTAAACTTAAAGTATTAAAACAACTCCGCCCCCTAATACACCTTCAGGATTTTCAACGTATAATACAAGCTATAATAACTCCCAATTTCGATTTTGCGAATTTAACCCTACTAGGCGTAACAAAACATAATTTTAAAAAACTTCAACTAGCACAAAATGCAGCAGCCAGGATAATCATGAATGCCCCACCATTCCAACATATAACACCAATATTCGAGTATTTACACTGGCTCCCGATTCAATGGCAGATACATTATAAAACTCTCTTAACTACATACAAAGTCCTAAACAACACAGCACCTCTTACTTTAAACAACCTTATCAATAAAGAACCCAATCATAATCTTCAAAGGCGAGACCAACTAAATAAACTAATAACACCAAAGGAATTTATAAAGGCCAAAAAATCAACAAACAAGAAAGCCTTCTCACATGCTGCCCCTATAATTTGGAACAACATTCCATCGGAATTAAGATCCTTACCGCAAATCATGGAGTTCAGGAAAAAACTTAAAACACATTTATTCTCAACATACTACGGATCCTTGTCGAACTCACCTATTCAACAAGAAAAAGGATAGTTTCACCAAGCTGACATAACCCATCTCCGACCTGGAATAAGAGATAAAACCTCAAACCGATGATTTTGAAAACATACATACCTTGTACATAGTTATAATCTGGTTTCTTGTATATAGTTTACAACTGTTAATTGTAAGATTGAATTTCTTTGTAGTTTCACATTGTTATCTGTAAAAACAACTTTGCCTTGTTTACTGTTGTTCCATGTAAACCGCAACTGATCAATGGAAGGTGCGGTATATAAAAACTCGCTAATTAAATTAAATTAAAATTAAATTACTTATACATCATTATATATGATCTATGCTGTCTGCTATACCTGCCATAAATTGTATATTCAAAAAATATCTATACCTAAAGGAATCTTAAAAAATAAAAAACTCAAAAAGTAACAGATTCCCCAATTTAAAACTCATGAATCCTAGAACCTTTTTTTACCAGCCAAATAAATTAAATATTTGACATAAGCGTTATCAATATATATATAAAGGACCTCAAACTAATTCTTAGAGCAGATTGTTGATCTAACTGGACCCTCTAGTATAACAGCCACTAGGGCAATACTAGTATTCTCTGAAAATCATCATCTTTCCATTTTTTACTCATACGCCCTAGTTAATTAGTGAGGGACACACACAAAATTATATACTTAGAAACCTTACAAATTCTAACTCCAAAAAATTATCAAAAATATATCCCAATATCCCGACACAATTTTGTGTTTTGATAAGAATTTTTTTTAACTTATCTGCATCCGGGAAGCGTGTCCAAACAGCTAGGAATTCCAAAAGTAATAGTAATAATGATGGAGCCACACTCTAACCGGCTGAGTGGTCAACTACGTACATATTGAGAAAACGTCAGCTGAAATAACAAAAGGGTAGTGGTGATCATGTGAGCAGAAAGAGAAATTAGACTTACCTGCTAATTGTTGTTCCTTGAGGGACTCCAGTTCAGTCCCTCACCTCTGGGTTGTGCACCTCTTTCCACAGAATGGAGACCGGGCATGTCAGAACTGTCACACAACTGTAGATATCCTGCTGGCATCTCCCACCAGCTCCCAGTGATCTAATGACAAAGCAGACTCAAAGGAGCAACAAATAAGTAGCTATAATATTAAATACAATTTAACTCTAACACTGAACTAAAACCCCGTAAATGAGAGGATAACTCTCCTTCTCCCGTTTGCAGAAATAGGGCAGAAAGGAGAGAGAAGAAAGAATACAAGGTATACTTTGCCTGAATACAGATCACATTTGCTGAACTTCTCCTACAGGATTGTAGTCACCGCACATCACAAAACAGGGCGGGAATCAGGACTGAACTGGAGTTCCTCAAGAAACAACAATTAGCAGGTAAGTCTAATTTCTCTTTCCTTATTGTCCCTCCAATTCAGTCCCTCACCTTTGGGATGTAACAGAGCAGTAAACTATTGGGGGGGACCTGTCCACCTGGACCGCAAAACTACTGACCCGAAACAGGCATCTACCGCCGCTTGAACAACCAGGTGGTAATGTTTACTAAAAATATGCAAGGAAGATATAAGCTGATGCTATTGCTTCACGAACCCATCTGGAAATCGAAGCTTTGGCTGCCGCTTCACCTTTATGTGGCCCACCAAAGAGAATGAACAAACAGTCAGACTTGCGGAAGGACTCCGAGACCTTCAAGTATCGCCGAAGTGCCCTCTTAATGTCTAACAAACGCAAACTACGGTCTGATGCAGTCTCCCCCGAAACACCCAAAATAGGCAAAGAGGCCGACTGATTCACATGAAATGGCGAAACTACCTTTGGTAGGAAAGACGGTACGGGACGCAACACCACCTTTTCCCTAGAAAAAGTCAGAAACGGTTCCCGACAGGACAAAGACTGCAACTCAGAGATTCGACGTGCAGAGCAAATAGCAACCAAAAATACTGTCTTCAAAGTCAAATCCTTTAGGTAAGCCTGATGCAAAGGCTCAAAAAGCTCCCTTGTCAAGGCTCCTAAAACCAGTTTGAGATCCCTCGGAGGAGAAACCACCCTGCGCGAAGGTAGTAGATGGGATACCGCTCTCAAGAAACGGACAACATCATCATGGACTCCCAAAGGAACTCCTTGCACCTTTCCTCGATAACAAGAAATAGCTCCTGACTGCACCCTTAACGAACTGGCAGCCAATTCCTTATCGTACCCGTCTTGCAAGAAGCTCAACACTGTCAGTACAGATACTGAGGTCGGACGAAACCGAAGTTGAGCACACCAGTCCTCAAAAACATGCCACACGCGCACATATGCTAAGGAAGTGGATCTCTTTCTGGCCAGAAGCAAGGTGTCAATCACTGCCTTGGAATAACCCTTCTACCTTAACCAAGCCCTTTCAATGGCCAAGCCGTAAGCGAGAACCGATGCAACTGAGGCATTCGTAGAAGACCCTGAAGCAGCAGATCCTTCCTTAGTGGCATCCGCCATGGTTCCCCATCGACCAGATCGGCATACCACGGACGACGGGGCCAATCTGGAGCTACTAGAAGCACTCTTCCCTGATGAGCCTCGATGCACTGCACCACTCATCCTATGAGTGCCCAAGGGGGAAAAACAGAGGAGACTGTGAGTGGACCATTGTTGGAGCAAGGCATCTAGACCTTCCGACATTCATTCTCATCGTCTGCTGTAAAAGCGACTGGCTTTGGCCGACCGAAAGATCGCCATGAGATCCATAACCGGAGATCCCCACTTGAGGACAATCTGAGCAAACACCTCCGGATGAAGCTCCCATTCTCCGGGATCCACTCGAACCAGGCTGAGAAAGTCCACCATCACATTGTCCATTCCAGCAGTGTGCACCGCTGACAGAGCCTGAAGCCGAGGCGCTACCCAGTTGAAGAGACTTTCCACCTCCATTTCCAGAGCTGCGTTCCCCGTAACCCCTTGACGATTGAGGTACACAAACGTTGTGGCATTGTCTGAGAGCACTCAAACTGCTCGACCCCATAAGGTGGATTCAAAGGCCCGAAGCGTTAGAGCTACCGCTCGCAACTCCAGCCAATTGATGGGACCATTTGGCTTCCTGCTCGGTCCAGCAACCTTGCGCGAAGAGCTCTCTGCAATGAGCTCCCCATTCTGTAAGACTGGCATCCACTGCGGTTGTTCGAGAGGCATGCCCGCCGCGAGATTATGTGGACGAAGCCACCATTGAAGAGACTTTCTGACCCACAATGGACAGGGGAGGCACCTGGAGAGAGAGTTGTTCTGGTGAGACCATCAACGGAGCAGCGACCTCTGTAAGGGGTGCATGTGAGCTCTGGCCCATGGCACAACTTCCAGAGTCGCCGCCATTGTCCCTAACACATGGAGATAGTGCCAGACCGATGGTGCAGGAGTCCTCAAAAAATTGAGCACCAGAAGCCGCAGGCCATGGGCTCTGAGATCCAGCAGGAAAATCGATCTCACATGAGTGTTGAAGTGAACTCCCAAATACTCTATAACTTGCATCAGAACCAATGGCTCTTGGCTGTAATGACCACCCAACCAAGACTCTGCAGGAGCTCTACCACTCTGTCTGTCACTCGCACACTCTCAGCCCTGGACTTTGCCCGAATCAACCAGTCGTCGAGATAGGGATGAACTAATACTCCCTTCTTCCGAAGAGCCGCTGCCGCCACCACCACCATAACCTTGGTGAAGGTGCACGGAGCCATCGTCAGACCAAAGGGCAACACCTGAAACTGAAAATGCCCCCATGGTAGCACAAATCTTAGAAACCTATGATGATCTGGCCTGATCGGAATGTGTAAAAATGCTTCGGTGAGATGGAGAGACGTCAAAAACTCCCCTTGATGAACTGCCACTATAACCAAAGGTAAGGTCTCCATTTGGAAATGAGGTACCCGCAAACAGCAGTATACCCCTTTGAGATCCAGAATCAGGCGGAAGACCCCGTATTTCTTTGGCACCATGAAATAAATTGAGTATCGACCAATACTGTAGTGCTCTCGCGGAACCGGAACCACTGCTCCCAGCTGCAAAAGGCGAGCCAGAGTCTCCCGTACCGTAATCGTCCTTTCTCACCCCTGCACGGCGACATGACAAAGGAGTCGACCACCAGATGGGCAAACTCTAGAGAATAACCTTCGCGAACGACCTCCTACACCAGTGATGGCTAACCTTTTTGAGCCCGAGTGCCCAAACTGCCGCACAAAACCAAAGAATTTCCTCAAAGTGCCAGCACGTCAATTTGCATAAATATTTGCATAATGCTAACATACACTAACTTTTAGTAAACATGTCTCTTAATGAGTGTATGGATAAAGACAGACTAAAAGATTTCTACATTACTATAATCCAGTGCCAACCGCCAGGCACATTAGGAACTACTACAAACACTGCCCATTTAGAACCAATAGCAAACCCGCCGTATCCTAACAGCACTACCAGGACTCACAAAGCACCACACCATACCTATCAAAAGGCAACACTGCAAATATTAAACCAATACATTTCAGACAATAACAATACATGACCTACTGGGGAAAGAGAACAAGTGGCAATGTCAAAAAGGAATTACATAAACAGAATACCTCAGCTCAGTTGCAATTGCTCCAGCCACTTTCTTCTGGTTTCTTCATGTTTTCTGCTAACTCTCCATCATCTGCTGTCCATTTGTCCTTTCTTCTCTCTTCTAGTTTTTTTTTCCATTCTCTCTCTCTACATCCGCTTTAACATACTAATCTTTCTCCTTTTGCTCTTTCCTCATTCCTATTTCATCCACTCAAATTTTACCCCTCCATCCTCAATCCCCACTTACTCTCCCAATACCCGGCCAATTGTAGATTTTTTATCCCTCCCACACAAAATATTTTCCACTCTCCATTTTACTCTCCCAGCCCCATCCCATTCTAATCCTCCCCCCAACATCAGCTCCCTTCTAGTTCCAGCCTCACCCAGCATCCATTCCCTTCTAGTCCCTGCATCAGCCCATTTCCAGTCCTAGCAACCCCCCAACCCAATACCAGTCCTAGCCCCCCCCCATCAACTCACTTCCAGCCCTAAACCCCCATCACCCCATTTCCAGACAGCCCCCATCAGCCCACAGCCCATTAGCAGTCCTACCCCCCAGCCCATTAGCAGTCCTACCCCCCCCCGCCCGCCCGCCCATTAGCAGTCCTAACCCCCCCAGCCCATTAGCAGTCCTAACACCCCCCCTCCTGCCCATTAGCAGTCCTAACACCTCCCCCCCTCCTGCCCATTAGCAGTCCTAACCCCCCCTCCTGCCCATTAGCAGTCCTAACCCCCCCAGCCCATTAGCAGTCCTAAAACCCCCCCCCCCCGCCCGCCCATTAGCAGTCCTAACACCCCCCTCCTGCCCATTAGCAGTCCTAACACCCCCCTCCTCCTGCCCATTAGCAGTCCTAACCCCCCCCTCCTGCCCATTAGCAGTCCTAACCCCCCCCTCCTGCCCATTAGCAGTCCTAACCCCCCCTGCCCATTAGCAGTCCTAACACCCCCCCCCCCTCCTGCCCATTAGCAGTCCTAACACCCCCCCTGCCCATTAGCAGTCCTAACACCCCCCCCTTCTGCCCATTAGCATTCCTAACCCCCACCTCCTGCCCATTAGCAGTCCTAACCCCCCCTCCTGCCCATTAGCAGTCCTAACCCCCCCTGCCCATTAGCAGTCCTAACACCCCCCCTCCTGCCCATTAGCAGTCCTAACACCCCCCCCCCTCCTGCCCATTAGCAGTCCTAACCCCCCCTCCTGCCCATTAGCAGTCCTAACCCCCTCCTGCCCATTAGCAGTCCTAACACCCCCCCCCCTCCGCCCCATTAGCAGTCCTAACCCCCCCCACCCCCTGCCCATTTGCTTTCCTAACCCCCCCCTCCGGCCCATTCCCATTCCTACCCCCCCCCCCCCCGGCAAATTTTTAAAAAAAAAAAAGCAGGCTCTGGCTGCTGCCGCGGCAGATTACAATGTACCGCGGGGCCCCCTCCGCCCGCTAAGCCCCTCTGCAAGGGCTTTCAGATTCGCGAGGGAGAGCGTCTCCCTCGCGTCTCTGTTAAGCCCGCAGGGGCTAATGGGAAATTTCCCATCAGTCCCTCGCGTCTAAAGGGGCTGATGGGAAATTTCCCATTAGCCCCTGCGGGCTTAACAGAGACGCGAGGGAGACGCTCTCCCTCGCGAATCTGAAAGCTCTTGCAGAGGGGCTTAGCGGGCGGAGGGGGCCCCGCGGGACGCTGCATTCTGCCCTTGCCGCGTCCGCGGCAGCAGTCAGAGACAGCTTTTTTCTTTTTTTTGCGGACCTATGGCCCGCGTGCCAGCTGCAAGGCCTTCGCGTGCCACAGCTGGCACGCGTGCCATAGGTTCGCCATCGCTGTCCTACACCCACTAATTGGATGTTATCTGGACCCAGGCAGGAACAAACCCCCAAAGTCGACCCCCTATCGGCTGAATTCTTGCCTGGATCCACCTCGCTTCATTTTGCTTTACGAAAACCCGAGGAAGAGGGACTAGCAAATCCTCTGCCCACTCCCCGGAATCCTCTAAAACTTTGACCCTGAAAGGAAAACTGTCCTCTTTGAAAATCTCCCAAACGGGAGGTACGAAAACACCTTAAATCCCAAGGTTGCCCACGGGAAGGTAACGGGCCTCACTCTGCTTCAGTTTATTCTCCAGCAAGTGACCTCCTTTAGAATCCCCAAAATCCTTGACCAGCTTATCAAGATCGTCTCCAAACAACAGCTTCCCCTTAAAAGGAAGCTTGCTAAGAAGTGACTTGGAGGAACTGTCCGCCGCCCAGTTCCTGAGCCAAAGATAGTGGCGTGTGGCTACCAAGGAAGCCATGCTATTCGCAAAACCTCTAATAAGATCATATTGGACATCGGCCAAATATGTGGAACCTGACTCAAGTCTTGTCACATCATCTAGCTGCTCCTGCGTTTGCTGAACTGGCTGCTGCAAACGCTTCGACCAGCGAAGGCATGCTCTCGCAACCCAAGCTCCACAAATAGAGGCCTGCAGAGCCAGAGCATTAACCTCAAAAGCTTGCTTCAACAAGGCGTCCATTTTCTGATCCTGTACATCCTTCAAAGCTGTACTGCCTTCAACAGGAATGGTAGTCTTCTTCGTGACCGCTGAAACTGCAGCATCTATACGTGGAGAACGAACACTTCCCATTCTTGATCTGCCAAGGGATAGAGACGATTCATGGACCTCACACCACGCAAGCCTGCCTCTGGCACATCCCATTCATCCTGAATCTTCTTAACCACATGGTGAACAGGAAAAAACCGCCTGGGACTTTCGTACCGCCTGAGAGGATCCTCCAAACCCTCATTCTCTGCTGGTACCACCGACGAAAGATTGAGAGCCTGAAGGGACTCCATAATGAGTGCTGTCAGCTCCTCCCTTCGGAAGACCCGGATAATCCTTGCTTGATCATCAGGTTCCTGAATCTCACCTTCCTCTAAATCCTCCATCTCAGCTTCCGGCTCCAGCTCAAGGTCCTCTGCATCCGGCCAGACCAAACCAAGAGGCTGATCTTCCACTGACCGAGCCCTCTTAACCGGTCTACCATCACTACCACCGAACCTTTCGTGGACGCTTGGCCTCCTGCCGCCCCAATAAGTGAGGTATGCGCGACTGCCCCCTGCTGCCACAAACAGTAAGCCTGATGAAGCAGCAGCACAAAATCTGGGGATAAACCCACAAAAGCTGCCCCAGACACCATGGGAGTGGCAGAATTACTGGGCAAAACCAAATTTGAAGTAGAAAGAGGGGACGGAGACTCCCACAGAAACTCCCCTTCCGCAAAAGCGGCAGCACCCTGCGCCACTAGAGCAGTGCCTTCTTTATACCGATCCTGCATTTCTTGCTCCATAGTAAGCGCCTCAGATGCGCAGCCACGACACACACCCATGTCCGAGACCAAGCCCCTACGGATGCCACAAACCAGGCATTGTGGCTGCATAGGCATTAGTGCTACAGGATCCGAGAGACTGGATAGTAAAGGAAATGGCTCCCGCAGACCACCAAAAAGGGCAACAAAACAAAAAGGTGCAGAATCTTCTCTTATTTTTTTATTTTTATTTTTTTACTTTTCTGTACTGTCCCTTTAAGAGCTCCAAAACATTGAAAATTAAAAGTAATCTAAATTAATTTCAAGTAACCAGAAAACTACAAGGATTAAAGAAAGCTGTCAGCAAAGAAAAAGAGCACTGTGAAGAAAAACGGCGGGAAAAGGGCCCGCCAAGATCCTGCGCTCTGCTAACCCACAGAACATGCTTCACACTCGGCATCAGGCCTCAAAAACGTTCACAGGACACTAGCAGCAAAGATTTAAACACTCACTTCTTCCTCTGAGACCTTTGGATCCTCTCTGCTCCCCGATAAAAATAACAGGCTTCCTGTGAGCAGCACAGCTGAGAAAGGCTGTCAGCCGGCAGCAGCAGCAATAAAGAAACTGCCCAACGACAGTTTCTGACTGGAAATCTGCAGCATGGAAAACTGTGTCAGTAAGGAGATGAAAAGCCTGCTAAAGAAATCCCCTCCATGCCCACAAGGAGGGGAGAGCAGGCAAAGGGGACAGAAATAAATGGGAGGGAGAAAAGAGAGTCCTCTAAATCCCTTCTGATCCCTTCTCAGCCCTTGCTTTTATTTAATTTATTTAAATTCTTTTAACAAGCTTTAATGAGCTTTAAAGCTACAGATCAAAAGAAAAAAACATTATAGAGAGAATAGAAAAACTAAAAACTCTAGCTAAGCTGCCTAAAGCTCCTTATCTGCTCCTCTAGTGAGCCCAGCAGCTAGGCTCACTACCTCCAGCTGCATGGAGACTGGACACACTGGGAGCTGGTGGGAGATGCCAGCAAAATATCTACAGTGGTGTCACAGTTCTGACATGCCCAGTCTCCATGCTGCAGGAAGAGGTGCACAACCCAGAGGTGAGGGACTGAACTGGAGGGATGATAAGGAACTGCCAATTAGAACAAGGAGGACCAATCAACAGCTACGTTCAAGTAAGTAGGTTCAACTGAACGTAAGTGGAACATCCAGGTATATTCACACAATGCCAGCTGTTTCATGTAATTCTCACCTCACCAGGTACATGGTATATACTCCAAAATCCTCCATCGAAGATCAGATAGTGGTGTTGCAGCCAGTGTGCCACTAATGGAGCTTCTAATCTCTTGCTGTTAATACGACTTCTATGCTCCTCAAGTCGCACACAAATTTTTCGGGTGGTCCGTCCCTCAAATGTAAGAGCAGGGACATAAGATCATATAAAATTACCCCCACTGAAATACAAGTAGTGCGGCTATATAAGGTATAAACCCTACCATCCCCATTAATCCATGTCGGGCCACTCAAAGTTTGATCACACCAATTAGTTACCATATGGAGTGTGACTCCGTCATTATTATTATTACTTGTGCAATTCCTAGCTGTTTTGACACACTCCTCTGATGCAAAAAAGTTTTAAAAAATTTCTTATCGAAACACAATATTGTGTCGGGATATTGGGATATATTATTGGATAATTTTTTGGAGTTAGAATTTATAGCATTTCTAAGTATATGATTTGGTGTGTGTCCCTCACTAATTAACCATGGTGTTTTGATTAAAAAATGGACTGATGATGATTTGCTCAAAACACCGTTGCAAGAACCATCTGCCAGACCTGTTGGCACACCTCCATTGGCTCCCCATCAACTCAAGAATTCAGTACAAGGTTTTAACCTTCATCTATAAAACCCTGAACAACTCCTCAGCAGAACAACTACACAACCTAATTCACACCTCTAACTCTACCAGAACAAGAAGAAAAAGCACCCTGAACCTCCTCTATATCCCACCACAATCTCGCAACTGCAAGCAGTCCACAAGATCAAGAATGTTTTCACTATATGCCCCCGCCCTCTGGAATGCACTACCCCCGGAAATCTGGAACATCAGGCCGCCACTGCTTTTCGCAAACAACTCAAGATACCTCTTCAAAAAGCATTTTAATAATAAACCACCTTATGGACCTTGCTCATGAAACCCTATGACTCCTCTTCTCACCACCCCCTTGAAACCCATCTGACCCCATCCCTGCTAAACTATCAACCTATTGTATATAGTTTTCTTTGTTAATAACCTTACAATATTCATTATTCTGAAGTCCCTATGTTTATTGTACAAGTTCCAATTTTTGTTACAAATATGTTCCTTATAAAAACTAAATTCCATGTAAACCACTTTCAGTAGTAAAAAAGCAGTATATTAAATTCTGTTAAATAAATAAATAAATTTCAGAGCATACTAGTATTGGCCCTAATGGCTGTTATACTAGAGGGTCTGGTTGGATCAACAATCTGCTCTAAGAATTAGTTTGAGGTCCTTATATATATTGATTAATTATTTGACGGAAGTGTTACTTGGCTGGTAAATAAGTTATAGGATTCATGAGTTTTATATTGGGGAATCTGTTACTTTTTTGAATCTCTAAATTGTATATTGGCAAGACAAGCTGGCAGCTTAAGGTCTGTTTGGGGGGTGCATAAATCATGTTTGAAAACCCTATCGATGTCAGAACCGATGACTTATTGCGTGGAAGCATGACATACATTTACCTCCTTAAAGTGGTGGGTGATTGACCATGTTCCCCTCTCTTGGTGGGGAGGAAATTCGGAGGCCACCCTAAATTTTCAGGAACAATTGTGTATCTATAAACTGAGCAAATCAACTCCCATGGAATTAATGTGGATATAGAATGGATAGCTTTATAGTGAATAGAGACTGTGTGGGATTGGCTGACAATGTGACACATTACCTCTCCTTACCAACACATCTCTCGAACCAGATGAATTGGTATCCCACTGGGACAATGCCCTCAGAACCGCCGCCTGCCTCCCAACCACTAGCAAGAATCCAAAGAAACGGGAACACTTACCATGGTACTCTGAAGACCTGAGAGCATCGCTCCTCCACCTACGCAAGCTCAAGAGACAGTGGCGCCAAACCCGGACCTCCGAGGCACTCTGCGCTTACTCCTCTCACCTACAAACACACCCAACAAAGACGATGGAAAAAAGAAAACATTACCATTCTGATATACTAAAGCGGTCGCTGAACAAACCACATGACCTGTTCAGTAATGTAAAGTCCTTAACAGGTGACCCAGCACTCGCTCAACCACCCATGCCCCAGCCACAGGACTACTCCAACTATCTACAGTCGAAGATGATCCAAACTAACATGAGTGCAACCTCCATAGCCCTCTCCACCCCACACAAAACTCCCCATCCAACCCCTCTACTCAAGTTCCATGAGGTATCCAACAAAGAGATCCAAGACATTATCTCATCCATTAACCTCACCACTGCTCCCAACGACCCCTGCCCAGCTAGCTGGATTAAAGAGCTGCGCCACGACCTCAGCCCTGCCATAAGCAGAATTCTGAACCAAACTCTCTCAACAGGGTCCTTCCCACAGAGCTTAAAGTATACATCAATTCGTCCACTGCTGAAGAACAGCAGACTCGACCCCTCTAAAGTTGAATCCTTCAGACCAATTTCAAGCATCCCCCTGCTTGCAAAAATCATTGAGAAGGTGGTCCAGCGACAGATTCAACAGCACATCGACACTGTAGCACCACTTGACCCATCCCAACATGGCTTCAGGGAAGCACATGGTGTTGACACCATCCTCACAACCCTCTTCAACGACCTAGTCACAGGCCTCGAAAACATCCACCAAGGATTTGTGCTCATCTTTATGGACATCGCTGCCACCTTTGACTCGGTGAACCATGAGACACTACTACTCCGTCTCATAGAGAAAGGAATACAAGGCTCTGCTCTTGCATGGTGTAAATCTTATTTGACCAACAGATAGCAACAAGTCAGATCAGGCCCCAAGACCTCAGATCCATTTCCACTGAAACAAGGTGTGCCTCAGGGTTCATCCCTATCTGCATTGCTGTTTAACATCTATATGCAACCAATCTTTACCTTAATCCGCTTCTTCAATGTTCAATGCCTGGCCTATGCAGATGACATCCTGATTTACATACCTTTCAAGATCGATCAACCAGACTTCTCACCAATATTAAGATGCTTTGAAGCGGTAGCAGAATGGCTCCTATTACAGAACCTATGGATTAACCACAGCAAAACTGATGTCCTCTTTGTTACGAGAAATCAGAAGTTCATGCCACCCTCCTCATTACAAGTCAACAATGCCGAGTTAAAGACAAAATCCACAATTCGCTATCTAGGCATTACACTTGACCAGCGGCTCGACATGTCAGCACATGTGAAAAACACCACAAAAGCAATCCACCACAAGATACGGATACTACGTCATCTCCACCCTCTACTTGACTTCACTGACTACCAAACAATTTTCCAAGCCTTGGTACTCCCACATCTTGACTTCACTAGTATCATTCTCCACGGACTTCCCCAGTCAACGCTAAGCCCACTCCGTCTAGCCATGGTACTCGTAGGATCACCGAAGTCGGATCACATAACGCCAGTCCTGATGAACCTCCACTGGCTACCTCTGCAGGCTAGAACCCAATACAAGACTCTAGTCCTGACATTCAAAGCCCTAAGGAACCAGCCCCCCTCGCCCATCAGTAAACTTATCCACAGCACGCCAGTCATCAGAAACAGGAGATCCACATCGACGAACACTCTCGTAGTCCCTAAGTTACTAACAAAATGCATGAAGACAACAGCCAGTAGGGCCTTCTCCATATTTGCACCCAGGGCCTGGAATGCCCTCCCTACCGAAATCCGAGCCATCTCGAACTTAACATTATTTAGAAAAGCCCTCAAACACCACCTCTTCTTAAAACATTACCCGGAAGCTAATTCTGGAAAACACCCAGCCACCACCACTCTCTACCCAAACCACCCCATAACCCAGCCTCCCATAGAGAATGGTTAGTCAGTTCCTCCCCTTCCCCACCCCTGACTCCTGAACTTATACTTTTGCAAAGACCCTTACATGCCTCTGATATATGAAAATTTGACTGTATTTTGTAAATAGTTACTCTGTTAAAGTTCCTTAGTTCAACTACTATTTCTTGTACATAGTTCCCCCTGTTTTACCTCCATTTTTAACTACCCTGTTCATTGTAAACTCGATGTTCCTGTGGCATTGTAGTATGTTCTTGTTCAACTGTAAACCGCACTGATTATAATAGCGCGGTATATAAGAAATATAAATAAATAAATATAAATAAATTACACCGCTTTATCCAATCAAAACTGCTTGGTAAGGAATGCTGGGACATGGAGTTCCTGCTCTGATTGGTAGCCCCTGGAGGGGAACTGGAACTGCGAAAATATGAGCCTATTAGAAAGCTGTGCAGTTAAAGAAGCATTCTGAATGGATGCTGAAGGGAATGCAGAGAGGACGCCTCAATGCATGAGATTTGGTTCTTTGGGATATCAGCTAAGCGTTTACTCCCCTGAAGCAGGACTGTTTTGAAGTTTTATTGTGTCACCTGAATCGTAGCGCTATGTCTGGATGGGGGTTTGATATAACCTCCTTTTCCGATTGATGTTATAAATATTTTGGGACCAATATAGCTTATATTTATTTAGCAAAATGGACTGTAGCCAGCGGCGGCTCAAGGCAATCTGCTGCCTGAGGCGAAGGATGAGATGGCGTCCCTTCCCCCCGCCACCCCCCTAGAGTGGGGGGAGGGGCGCCTTCTCAAAACTCAGTGAGGGACTGAACCAAACCAAAAAGCTAATTATATAATATGTAGGAAATGCAAGATGTTTGCACACCAAGGAACTAAAAGAATGAGCGAGAACCACAGCACACTTTATAAAACTAAATTATAACTCATTTTTATTTTTTTATAAACTGCGTTGTGGTTCTTGCTTTTTCTTTTTGAACATATATTTTGCACCCACAGAATCCCTTCCCTCAACAGTGGGTGCAGAGCAGAACTAAAACATTCACCCACAGAACTCAATATCTTAACAAAAAAAAATCTGATTCTGGTCATCTCACTAACAAATATTCTCCAGTACCAGGAATATTGGAAACTAATATAAAACCCTACAAAAGTCACCAAAGATCTACAAGGCCAAATCTACCATACCATTACCAGCATAAACCTCCAAAACTCATACAAAAAAAGCAGCACTATAAATACTGCAGCAAGCCCTAGAACATCTAACACCTATTTGAAAAGCTGAACAAGGCAAATTGCTACAGTACAGATCCCTGCGTACAGATTTCATGTTAACAGAACACACAGCCTTGGTCACACATTAGGCACACAGATTCTCGCCAAGTACAGAATAAGCGATCACAACCTAAAGTAAAAATAAAATATTTAGAGAAAAATTAAACTGAAACCCCAAGAAGCCAGACTCTTCATGCAGTGCAACACCAGATAAGAGATGCAGTATCCCATACTGTGTAAACTATAAAAATAGCTCAAAGTCCAATCACTAAATTAAAAATAAAATTATTTTTTCTACCTTTGTTGTCTGACCATTTTATTCTTTGGTCATGCTGGTCCTGATCTGAGGCTTCTGCTTTCCTGTCTTCTCTTAGCACTCTGCCATTTCTTGTCTTTTGTTTTCTTCACTTCCTTCCTTCAGCCTATTTCCAGTCCCAATGACCCTCCCCACATGTCAGCTCCCTACCCAGTCCCAGTGCCCCCTCCCTGCCAGCCTCATCCCTATTACCCAGCCACCTACCAGTCCCATCCCCAAATGTCAGCTCCCTTCTATCCCCCTCTTTCCCTCCATGTCAGTTCCCTTCCAGCCATCTCCTTCCCCTCTCAGTTCACTTCCAACCATCTCCTTCCCCACTCTCAGTTCCCTTTAAGCCATCTCCTTCCTCTCTCTCAGTTCCCTTTCAGCCATCTCTTTCCTCCCGTCAGCTCCCTTCCAACCATCTTTTCCCGGTTAGCTTTCTTCCAGCTCCCGTCAGCTCCCTCTCCTTCCCCACCCCATGCAGCTCATTCCTCTTCTCTCCTTCCCACCCCGTGTAGCTCGTTCCTCTTCTCTCCTCCCCCTCCCCCCGTCCCCCGTTGTTCATTCTGCTTTGTGTTTGAAATGACAGGAAACCGGTGCGGAGCCTCCCAGTGGTAAGGAACCTCTGCTATTGCCACGTCTCACTCTAGTGTCACTTCCTTTTGGGGGCAGGACGCGGCAGCAGTAGAGGTTCCTTACCGCTGGGAGGCTCTGCACCGGTTTCCTGTATTTCAAACGCAGAGCAGAACGAACGACGGGAGATGGGCAGCAGTTTGTATGCACTTTTTTTTTTTTTTTAACTGAAGACGGAGTGAGGTGGCTCTTTTGGGAGCATTCCTGCCGCCCCCAAAATTTTGCTGCCTGAGGCCACCACCTCACTCCGCCTAATGACAGAGTCGCCTCTTACTGTAGCTAATTGGTCATATAAGTGGTATGGATATGCCTATTTAGCACTAGTCCAACAAAAAATTGCTAAAATCTTGCAGTTTGATGGGTTTATTCTAAGGACTCAACCTTTCTATTATAGGCCTATAGCTTGTTTTGATGACACCTATTTTTGTTCTTGTCCTACTTAATTATTCATGACTAAATGTGCCAAACAAGAGGGTCTCAACAGAACCAATATAGCACCTCCCACTTCCACAAAAACAACAGGAGCAACTTGATGACTCCAACACAGCATTTTTCACCCTCACAAAAACAAGAGGGACTTCGTGATGCCAACATAACACCTCCCACTCCAACATAAACACCAAGAGGGGCTTGGCAACCCTAACATAGCTCCTGAAACTGCACACTGGACAAACATGATGTTAATATAAATATATATTCTGCAAAAACAAAGGAAATGCGAGATGCTCACAAACGTAGGAACTAAAAGAAAATGAGAACCGCAGCGCAGTTTATAATGCCAAATTGCAACTCATTTTATTTTGTTGTTATAAACTGTATAATAGTTCTTGTTTTTTCTTTTTGAACATATATTCTGCATCCATAGAAACCCCTCCCTCGACAATAGGTGTAGAGCAGAACTAGAACATTCACCCATAGGATATATCTCTCTCTATATATAAAATCTGATTCTGTTTATCTTAGTAAGACCAAAACATTCTCCGGTAACAGGCATATTGTGAACTAATACAAACCCTACAAAAGTCATGGAGGATCAGGGCTGGCCCAACCAGTAGGCAAATCAGGCAGTCACCTAGGGGAGCAAATTCTGAGGGGTGGCAAAGAGCAGGGCATTCAAAGCTGATCAATAGATTTTGACAGCTAGTTAGGGTGTAAAGCTTAAGGTTTGGCTAGGGTGCCAACACCTTGAACCAACTCTAGGGCCATCCCTGCTGAGGATCTAGAGAGTAAATCTACCATACCATAACACCACCAATTTTTGAAACTCACACAAGAAGCAGCCTACTCAGAAAACAGCAACACTGTAAATATTGCAGCAAGCCCTACACTTATTTAAAAGCTCAATAAGTCAGATTACTATAGTGCAGATCCCTACGTACAAACTCCTTGTTAACAGAACACCTGGTCTCGGTCACACACTCAGAACTCAGATCCTCACCAAGTACAGAATAAATGACCACAACGTAGAAACAAAAATATGGTGACAAACATTAAACTGAAACCCCAAGAAGCCAGACTATGCATTCAGTGCATTGCATTTCCCTGTACTGTGTATAATATTGCAAAACTAGATTTTACCTACTAAATGTTTTTCCTTGAGTCCATCCAGTCCAGTATCTCATCCCAACAGCAGTTGTGAAATGAGCATGTCAGATTTCTGATGTCACAATAGAAGATCGCCCCCCTTAGGCTCCAGAAATCATTATCCAATTGACAAAGCAGACTCCAAAAAAGCATATCAAGCTAAACCAGAGAAGTATTTCCCTTCGCTACTATCCTTAAAACTGTTGCCATGACAAAGTACAGAACTATGTACAAAGCAAGAGGACATGGTCATACTTGCCATTCTGTTGAGTACCGTCCAGGAGAACCTCATGTGAATGAAGTGATGTGATTCTTAATAGTAGCCTCTAGGGAAATCAGCCAGATGCGCCTTGTGCTCCAGGACCTGCACAAACCCTGAAAAAAAAACAAAGTCACTGGAAACAAGGGGGGTGGGGGGGTCCTGGACTGCACTGGATGGACTCAAGGAAAGACAATTAGCAGGTAAGGCCTAATTTTGCCTTCTTTATTGACCCTCCAGTCCAGTCCAGTATGTGTGGGATGTACCAGAGCAGTAATTAAGTAAGGGAGGGACCCACAAGTCTGGCTCACAACACATAGGACCCAAAAATGTGCAGACAGTAATGGCACATGAAAATATGCAAAGACAACCAGGTAGCTGCTCTGCAAATGTCCACCAGCGAAACTAAACCATGCTCTGCCCAAGAAGCCACTTGCAACCTTGTTGAATGAGCCTTAGGACCGCTTGGCATGGTTGTGCTCTTCAGGAAATAGGCAGAGGTAATCGCCTCATTTACCCAATGCACAATGGAAGCTTTGGAGGTTTCCTCCCCTTTCAAGGACTCCTAAACAAGAGAAATAAATGATCAGACTGACGAAAACACTCTGTTCGCTTAAGACAGTTATATAAGATTCCACACAATTCCAGATGGAGTCGACAGTCCTCCTCAGTCTCCTCTGCCTCTACAAAAATTGGCAGGGACACTGAGTGCATCAAATGAAAGTGCAATACCAGCTTGGGGAGAAAGATGGCTGCAAGGCCATCTTCCCCCTAGACATTACTAGAAAGGACTTTGTGAAAGATACAGCTTGGAGCTCTAAAATTCACTGCGCTGAATATAAAGCCACCAAGAAAACCGTATTCCAAGGGCAGGTTTTTTTTTTTCAAGGAAGCCCAAGCCAGCAGTTCAAAAAGCGATCCCGTCAGGGCCAAAACGCACCAGGTTGAGATCCCACAGGGGAAACAGAACCTGAACGGTAGATCTACCAGTTTCTCCGGCCTGAGGAAATGGATCACGTCAAGGTGTGCAGCCAGGTAAAACCCCAGTACGAGTCCCCGGGAACATGAAATAGCCACAACTTGGACCCGCAATCCAATCCTTTGTTTAGCCCCGCCTGTAACAAGGCTAAAATATCTGGAAGCGAGGTCAAAAAAAGGCTCTGAGCCAGTTGTTCTCACACCAAAGTTCAAACACCCACCAGATTCTGCCATAGGCCAAGGATGTGGAACGTTTACGGGCTCGTAGCAGGGTGGCTCCCATCGGTGCAGATTAACCTTTGTGTCTCAGCTGTGTCCATTCAAGAGCCAAGCCATAAATGAGAATTGATCCACTTGAGGAATCAGAATTGGCTCCTGTGAAAGCAGGTTAACCTTATTCAGGAGATGCCAGAGACTCACTATCAAGAGTCTAAGCAGATCAGCATACCATGGCCTGTGAGGCCCATCTGAGGCAATTAGAACCACCTGACTGGGGTGAACTTATATGTGTTGAAGGCGGCGTCCTATGCTGGGCAACAGAGGAAATAGATACAGCAGATCCTCTGTCGGCCAACTTTGCGACAGGGTAATGAATCCCTCAGACATGTGATCGCATCGTATGCCGAAGAACCAACTCACCTTGGCGTTGGATGTAGAGGCCATCAGGTCCATGAGGGGCACACCCCATCGGCAGGAGGTATCATGAAACAGAGCCACGTGTATTTCCCCGGGTCTAGCTGGTGACAACTGAGAAAAAAAAATGCTTGAACGGTTTCTCTGCCTGCCATATGAGCCACAGAGAGAGAGCCTCGAGGTTCTCCTCCATCCATAGCAGTTGGGGGTAAATATTTACTGCCAATGTCGCACTGCTCATGCCCTCTGTGTGATTGAAGCATGCCAATGTCATTGCATTGTCAGAGCAGATCCATATTGCCCAGTGACAAATTAGAGGATGGAAAACTGTAGAGCTAGGAACCCCGCTCTCATTTCCAGTCAATTGATGGGTCAGGCACTCTCCAGAGTCCAAAACCCCTGTGTCACCTGTGACTCACAATATTCTCCCCACCCCGTGAGACTAGCATCCATGGCCACCAGAATCCAGTTCAGTAGTTCCAGCAGCATTCCCACAGCCAAGAATTCAGCGAAAAGACCTGCATCATGTGCAGCGGATGATGTCGCGGCGACCGAGCATGTTGTAGAGGGCTTAGATGTGTCCGAGCCCATGGTACCAACTCCAAAGCAATGAACAATGTGCCCCTGGAGGCCCATAGTCCCTGGACAAGGCCACCAAGCCTGGATATACATTGAAGTGCAGCCTAAGTGACCAAGTAGATTCCAAGACAGTAGCTGAGTCAAGAACAGAAGAGAAGCCAGAGCCCCAGTTCCTGGGCTCCTTGCCCCTCGGATACAGCTCTGAGGCAAATCCTCCCACCTTCAGCCACACCAAACTGCTTGACCGAAACCCAGGTGAGGAAAGGACTACCATACCTATCTAAGCAGGATGGCCAAACCACAAGAAACCCCCAATGCTCGTAATGGGTAGTCCTTCCGCTGACAGATGTTTAGGTATGTGCCTGCCCTTAGGCAGGTACAAAATCCTAGTGAGTGTCACTTGTACCACAGGATAGTGGAAATGCCACCAACTGGAAACTCAGTTTGGAACAACCTATTTAAGTGACAACTCATATCTCTAAGAGAAAGGCACCCAAAGGACTAGGAAGAAAAAAAAAACAACTGATGCTCACACGCTCGTGTCCAAGGCAAGCCTTACCAAAACCAAGGCCCCTGAGGAGAAATTCATAGCAACTGCTGAGACACTTTCAAAGAACCCACCGGGGCTCTTCAAGAAGCATTAGATATCCTGCTAGCCTATATTGTAAACCATCCTAACTACCTCCAATAGAAGGACAAGTGGCTGGCTGAGGGCAAAGAGTTAGCGAGAATCACCTCCAGGTCTCCAGCTACCAAGCCAGTGCATCAACCATTAGACTACTCCTCCATTCCCAGAGAGACCCAGCAGCCCAAGAAGAATGAGGAGAAGCACTTATCAGCAACACAACATCTCTTGCTCCCGTAAACAAAGGAGGTAAGGGAACTGTAATGTAGGCCCATTAGCTAAATAAACCAGGCAAAGCCACCTCTCTAGGTAGATCCCTGGGGAATGCACAATAGTGCGCAAGGCAAAGCCAATGTTGGACATGCCCCAAGCAAGAGACCCCCCGCTCCGAGGCCACCCCATCTTCACCATTCAATAAATTTATTTCATGTATTTCATTGACTACATAAGTTTCCTGTACATCAGATATGTCTGAAATGAATGACATATCTTGTACCTCATGAACTTCATTTATTTCATTCATGTCATTTACTTAATGCACTTCAGTTAGTTCATTTACATCATTTAGTTCATTTACTTCATGTATTTCATTCCCATTTATTTTATTTATTTCATGCCATCTTTCTCTCTAAGCAACCCTACGGGCTTGCAAGCAAAGGGTAGAATGGACGTTCCCGCTGAAAAAAAGGAACAGACCACAGACGTATACCGAACCCCCAATGCCAAGAAAATAGCTGAGAAACAAAACAAAACAAAACAAAACGAAAACAAAACAACATTGCTACTGAATACCTTTCTCCGAGTTGACAGAAAGAAACTAAGGCACTCGCTGAAAGGGTCCTGGCATAGCCGCGGCATGACCAGTCTAATATAGAGAGCAGGCCAGACAAGACTGCATATTGCTTGGTTGCCATTCCATCTAAGGGAGCAAATTACATTAAAGCCATGCTCATTGGCCCTTCTTCCTCTCAAAGGAAACCTTGGCTGTCTGCTCTGCTTCTAGCGGCTTTCCCCCCACTCAAGAGGGTGTCAGCCGAAAGATAAAGGTAACTGCTCTCACCATTCCTTTATTCTTTTTTTTTTGTCAGTATACCTGTCTCCATAAATTTACCACTTCTCAAAGTAGAAAAAAAAGGAGTGACTAGGTGGTGAGGGAGAGGGACCCGGCACCACCAGGTGTATCACCCTAAGGACTGACGCCAACAAAGGCCAATTGGCCCTCCAAATCAATATCTTCCATTCAAATTCAGACTGTGCATGTTAGAACAGCCTCCATCCATTGAAGGTAGCATAGTTACTCACTTGTAGAAGGTATACTCTGGGACCAGCAGGAATCAGTCCTCACATTTGGGTGACGTCACAGACAGAGCCCATGCGGGAACACTTCTCAGCTTCCATAGGAAGCTTTTGGAAGGTGCTCCACACATGTGCCGGTCTTCCCGCTCGAAGGAGC
Source organism: Ichthyophis bannanicus (assembly GCA_033557465.1). Classification (NCBI taxonomy): domain Eukaryota; kingdom Metazoa; phylum Chordata; class Amphibia; order Gymnophiona; family Ichthyophiidae; genus Ichthyophis; species Ichthyophis bannanicus. The sequence continues at coordinate 651,969,713 of CM066032.1, forward strand.
CATCTTATCTCAGTATGATGATACAGCTTAATTAAGCCAAAAAAGAGAACAACTCCACAGAGAGGAGGAAGGGTAGTGAGGACTGATTCCTGCTGAGTCCGGAGAACACCTGCTACAGGTGAGTAACTACACTTTCTCCAGAAACAAGCAGGAAGTCAATTCTCACATCTGGGACTCCCCAGATACAGGCTACCAAGAACCTGTAAAAAATGCTATGGCGACCTGCAAAGGGTGAGCCATGAGCTGCAGCAGTTGAGACCCTACTGAGAAAGTCGCAAGACCCAAGTGTCCAGCGGGGAACCAGCACTCCGATAGCCTGAACATAGAAGGGTTGGAGGACAGGAGTTGCCTACACCCCAAAGAGATTATGGAGTACGGCCTGGCCAAAGACAATGTCCGTTGGGACTCCCTCTCCAGACAGTAGTGAGCTGCGAAGGTATGGACCGAAGACTAGGTGATGGCCCAACAGACTTCCATCACAGGTAAGGAACGCAGATTTGTCATGGAGGTGGCCATGGCTCTGACATGATGCGCCATGACCTGCTGGTCAAGTGAGATCCCAGCCTGCTCATAGGTGAGGGCAATGTAGTCCACTACCCAAGTGGACAGAATTTGCTTAGTTACTGGGAACCCCAGTCGACTGGGGTCATAGGATACGAAAAGCTGAGGTGCTTTGCGATGGCTCAGAGTCCATTGCAGATAGAAGGACAGGGCCCTTTTACAATCCAAAGTATGGAGAACAGTCTCCACCTTGCCAGTGTGAGGCCTTGGAAAGAAAATGGGGGAGCACCACCTCCTGACTGAGGTGGAATGGGGACACCATCTTTGGTAGAAACTTGGGGTGTGTGCAGAGCACCACCCTGTTCTTGTAGAACCTCATGTAGGGGGCTCCGCCAACAGAGCCTGGAACTCGCTGACTCTGCGAGTTAATGTGAGTGCCACAAAGAAGACGACCTTCCAGGAGAGGTACTTCAAGTGGGGTGCCCTAGTGAGCTGCAAGAGCACCACGTTGAGATCCCACTCTGCCACTGGAGGCAGATGAGGTGTTTGGATAGCATGAAGCCCTGCAAGAACAGAGATACAAGGGGTGAGCCGAGAGGGGTTTGTCCTCAACGGAATGGTGGTGCTCTGCGATAGCTCACATGTGCACGTTGACCAAGTTGGACTTTAGTTGCACCTGCAACAGGATTTTGAGCGGAATGGAATGCTGTTCGCCAATATATGATGGCCTGAAGCAGGGTTGAAGAATTTGGATTTTGAACCCGAAACGTGTGGCACGTCGTCAATCTGGAAGATCTGGCGTTTCTATGTGATACAATCATTCCTGAGCTAAGTGTCAAGTTTTCACTTTTAAGAGATATTTACAGAAAATTATTTAAAAAAAGGGAGCTATCGCGGTGTTGTGTGGAAATGTTCTGCTCACTTTGACGATTAACTCAGACAAAAATAGTAGGTTAAGGGGTTTCACTATTTGTTGGGATCTCTATATTACGGATATTTATTGGATTCCAACCGGTTTGAATTTCTTGGATTCCCTGCAACAGGTGAAGCAGGTACTGGAGTACCACTTCTACCAAGCAGAACGGGTTCACCCATCTTTTGGTACACTACACTGAGAATCGGCACACTTGAAGGCATACGCCCTTTTTGTGGAAGCCTTACAAGAGGCCAGAAGAACCTCTTCCACATTCCGTGGGAGGTTGAAGGGATCTAACGCTACCAAGCCGTGAGTGACAGGGACCCCAAGTTGGGGTGTAGGAAAGAGCCCTGCTCCTGTGAGAGTAATCCTGGGGCTCAGCCCAGGGGAATCAGCGATGCTGCTGACAGGGAGAGGAGCAGTGGGAACCAAGGTTGCCTGGGCCACTGGGGAGCTATCAGTATTAGTGATGCCACATCATGCTGGATCTTGAAGAGGGTCTTGGCGAACAGTGGTGTTGACGGGAAGGCATAAAGGAGGCCTTCTGTACATGGAATGAGAAACATGTCCGCTGCCACCTGGGATGGGTGCAGCTGGTGGGAGAAGAAGTGGGGCAACTGCATGTTATCCAGGCTGGCAAACAGGTCCACCATAGGGACACCCCAGAGTCAAAACAGCCGGGAGGCCACTTTGGGATCCAGGCACCACTCGCGTGGCTGGAAGACTTTGCTCAGCTTGTCTGCCAGGACATTGTCTTGGCCTGGGAGATAGATGCTCTTGGGAGCATCCCTCCGCATGTCACATAGGAGCAGAGGGCTACCGCCTCCTGGCAGAGGGAGTATGACCCTGTGCACCCCCTTGTTTGTTCATGTAGAACATTGTGACTTGGTTGTCGGTCTGGACCAGCACTTACTGGTGTTGCAGCTAGTGGCAGAAAGCTTGGAGAGCCAAAAATATTGCCCATAGCTCGAGCAGATTGATTTGCATCTGGGATTTCATCTGAGAACAGTTGCCTTGCATCTGGAGGCCCTCACAATGTGCTCCCCAGCACAGTAAAGAGTGTCACTGGTGAGGGCCCTCTGGGGGGTGGGGGGGGGGTGCCTGGAAGGCCATTCCAGCCTGAAGGTGATGAGGGATCTGCCATCATCTGAGGAAGTCTGCCACTTTCACTCTGTTCTGGAGCCTGCCTGTGGCTTGTGTCCACTGAGAGCGGAGGCACCACTGGGGCATTCTCATGTGCAGTTGGGTGTATGGGGCTCACATGAACCGTGGAGGCCATGTAGCCCAGCAGACAGAGGAGAAGCCATAGAGGCTAGTGACTGGCATTGCTGTACCTCTATGGCTAGCCCCCTGAGGCATTCTGACCTCTCCTTGGCCTGGAGGATGTCTAGCTGAGCCCCTATAAAATCCAGGTGTTGAAATGGAGATTGGTGGGACTTGGGGTAGTTGTTGATGAACCCCAGATGCTGCAGGGTATTGATGGTGCACCCTGTGGTGCATTGTCTCTGCAGCTGTGCCTCCCCTTAAGAACCAGTTGTCCAGGAAGGAAAATACAAAGGCCCCTTGGAGATGGAGGTGGGCTCAGCTAAATCCCTCCAGGCCAAGGAGAGGTCAGAATGCATTAGGGGGCTAGCCATAGAGGTACAGCAATACCATCATCATGAGGCACTTGGTGAAGACCCTTGGTGATGAGGCCAGCATGAACCAGAGATATTTTCTGTGGCTGGACTGGATCAGGATGAGTGCGTAGGCATCCTTTAGGTCTAAGGAGCATAGCCAATCTCCTTGCTGGAGGAATGGCATCAATGTTCCAAGGGAGAGCATTTTGAACTTTTCCCTTTTATCAGGAACTTGTTCAGATCCCACAGATCCAGGATGGGCCTGAGGCCCCCTGTTCTCTTGGGGACAAGGAAATACCTGGAGTAGAAGCCGATGCCTCAGAGATCTTTTGGCACTGGCTCCACCACCTTGTCCTCGAGGAGACCTATGAGCTCGGTGAGGAGCAGGGTCTTGTGGAGGAGAGGTCTTACAAGTTATACTGGAAAGTATGAGGGTGGCGCCTGCCGTAAGTAGAGAAGGTAATTCTTCTTGACCACTTGTAGAACCCAGGTATCAGTGGTGATGGTGGACCACCTGTGGGCAAACAGGGCCAACCCCCCCCCCATGGGCTGTAGGAGACCTCCTGGGGGAGAGGTGGTCATGAACAGTACAAAACAGGTGCACCAAAGGTGATGTGAAACAACTTTGAATGACCGCAACGCGTTTCGGCTTGATGCCTTGTTCAGGGGGTGTATGCCTCAAAAAGATGTAAAACACAATAATATATTTACTAAATACAAAATCAAAACATCTAAGAAACAGGCACAAAATGGATTAAAACAAACAAATATTATATCTTAAAAACAAAAGTATATCATAAATAAAAGCATGCATATAAAAATATTGTATATGAATAAATATAAAAGAATATATATAAAGAACATAAAAAAATGTCAGAAGGACCAAGATAAACCAAACAGATAAAAGTGTGAGAAACTAAAGACATTACCATATTATAATCATAAACCGTGGTAATACCTAAAACTAGGATAAAAAGTGTGAGGATGGTATGAGGAGGACAGGGGCATTCTGGTATCATAAAACTTTAATGGTGTGTGGAGAAAAAATGAATCCTCTTCAGATACCTTTGTAACAGGTTGAATCCATCTTATGCTAACGTCTATAGCTCAGGCCTAAGAAACAGCTTGCTCTTACTTTTTCACACTGAAACTGCTAATTCAGCAAAATCAGCAAAGATTGAGCTACGAAATGAGCTAATATTCTGTCCCAGAGAGCTTACACAATGAGAGTCTACAACTAATGAAAAGGCCTCTTGGATGAACAAAGGAGAATGTAAACAAAGAAGACGAACATCAGTATCTACAGTTTATCTGCAGGAAACATGACTAGCAGAAGGCAAGTGAGAATGATGAGACAGGATGCTACAGAGAACACAGAGAAAAGGGTTAAAGGTTAAGAAGCAGATTTGCTTAAGAAAATGGGGAAGAAGAAACAGAAAGGAAAACGGAGTTACTTACCTGTAACAGGAGTTCTCCGTGGATAGCAGGATAAGTCAGCCACACTTGGTGACATCATCCGACGGCGCCATGACGGAAGTACTCTCTATAGCTCAGAAGGGCTTTTTGCCCTTCTGAGCATGGGCCAATTGGCCCTGCCCCTCGGCCCACCCCTAGCTAGCCAGTTCGTCACTAGCTGAGCCTTAGCCGCTAGGAGGCGGGCACTGGTCAGAGGCCGAGCCCTTCCCAGGGGAGGTGGGCGGGTATGTGTGGCTGACTTATCCTGCTGTCCATGGAGAGCTCCTGTTACAGGCAAGTAACTCCGTTTTCTCCTAGGACAAGCAGGATGAGTCAGCCACACTTGGTGCCTCCCAAGCTGTGACTGCGATGTGTTGGAAAGGGGGAGGCCGAGATCAGGTTCAGGCGACACTTTATCAGGGCATGGATGTTGTAATGGAGTACCCTGGGACACTTTGGATTATCGTCCTTAATGTACCAATGTGCGTTGTGCGTGCACACGGAGAATGTGCAGCCCGTAGTGGTAATGGGTGCGCACCTATTTGAAGTGGGCGTGTAGTAATACAGAACGTGTAGGCATGCAGACCTGCGTCGTGCCTATGTGGCCGCAGGGTAATTGTCACAATGGGCAGCCTCTGAGATGCAGCAGCAGAGAGGGTCCCACCGAGCATTAGCGTTGAGTTCACCATTGAGAGCAGGTAGCCACGGTGACAATGTTGGAAGCGCTGCAAGGGTGTGCGAGATTGACGCACCAGCAACAATATCGACAGTGCTACAAGAGTGATGCAATTGGAACATTAACACTGCAAGGACATGAGTTATGAGTCAGTTCATGGCTAGGTAGCAGTCAAGACCCTGAGACTGCTGGGGATGCGTTTGTCAAATGTGCATGTAGACCCTGAGACAGCTAGGTGACATGTTTGTCCATGCTGGATGTGCTGCATGTAGTGTTGGCAGGTGTCCCTGCCACGAGTGTGGGCCACAGGTTGTCGGGCTGTCGATTGATCCCTTGGCAAGCTGTCGATGGATCGTTGTTAGTGCGCTGTTTTGTGTATGCCCTGGGCATGTAGTTGCGTAGGGCTGCGATGATGTCCAGAGCGTGGAGTGTCTCTGGCAGCTGTAGTGGCATTACGTGTGTGGTAGGTATGCCATCCAGACTAGCAGTTTGGACCGCTATCCAAGCTGCCACGGGGCTAGCAGTCTGAGCCGTTATCTAAGAAAGCATGTTGGTGGTCCACCCCAGTTTTTTCTGCAAGTGCCAGCAAGGCTGCTGGGCATGGTCACCGGTGGCTGCGATCGCCTTGCCTGGTGGATGATGGCTCTGTAGTACTTGCAGGATAGATTTCCAATCGTATCAGATCAGGGGACGACAAGTCGGGACAGATGATACCGACAAGTCGGGAAAGAGCTGGCAATATACCATGTCGGCTTCTCGAGTTACTCCTTGTGCATGGTATCCAGGAGTTCCTAGGCCATAAGTTTAGGGAAAAACGCTTTGGAGCTGGCCAGGGCATGATGAAGATGGCCTGTCTCTGACCATTTCAAAGTGGGTAGGTCGATTTGTGGTCAGCCCTCCGTGGGAGAGGGAAGCTGATGGTGAAGGGTTGCGGTTTCCCTGCCCGAGTGGATGGTACTGTTGGGCCTTTGGCCGCTGTTAAGTCTGGCCCTTTAGAGGTTCTAGGTCATTCGTGTGGGGGAGTGGGAACCTGTTTCCTTTCTGCGCGGGGCTAGGGCCACCCTGTTGACTGTGTGCGTGCAGTCAGGTATGGAATATGCGACCGTTCGTGCCAATGTATCTGCCCTTGTGACCTTTTGTACAATGGTGATCCGCTGACTAGCCATGACTTTGCCACCTCGCACTCATGGCCACAGGGACCTGGGTTTTGGTGCCGCAGGACTCTGCCATCTTGTACTCATGGCCACAGTGAACACCAAAAGAAAGAGTATCCAATTATGTAGAAAAAAATCCCACTTGTTGCCAAGAAACTTTTTTTGTCGGAGAAGGTCTGCCCAGTGTCCAGAATCAATGTATCATAGACACAGCCGAGACCACTCCATTTTAATTAGTAGATTTAAAAAGGAACAAAAGTCCACCACTTAGCTGAAATCACCAAGATGCCAAGACTCTCAATGGACGACGCGGCTCGCGTTTCGGGCTTTGCTTCTTAATTTGTAATTTTTTTTCTACATAATTGGATACTCTTTCTTTTGGTGTTCCCTATTTTATCCAATTGGGTTCGATTTGGTTTACATCTCATGGCCACAGTGGCCTGGGTTTAGTGCTGCAGGACATTTGGGGTCCGTGTCACAGATCTGGGTCTGTGCAGTGCAAGATTCTCTCTGTAAGGATAGCATGATTCTCTCTGCAAGGATAGCCTGATGGTAGCCTGTTGTCCCTATTTCTGGGAGACAGGCGGGGTCAATTGTTCCTGTCTCAAGATGACGGAACACAGCCAGTGGGCGCTTCCAGGAATTGTGGATCTTGGTGCTGTCATTTGCCTTGTGTTCCTGTCTCTGGGGGACAGAATGCAGCCACTGAACGCTGCCAGGAACTGCGGATCTAGGTGCTGTCATTGGCCTTGTGAAATTTCACCAGAGTTGCAGGCTTCACACGGTAGGCCATGACACTCGGGAAGGTGCAGAGACGCTCTCCGGGGTCCGCGATGGGACATGGATCTGTGAATCCTTCTTCTAAGATATAGTGGGTGCGTATTGTCCCGCACTGTAGCCCTTCGGGTTATGGGAGGTGCCCCGAGTCATGAGGATTGTCTCAGGCACCCAACAGCACAATGGTGCTGACGTTCACTCCAACAGCACCCCGCCGGTGCTGATGTTCATTCCAACAGCACCCCGCCAGTGCAGAAGCACTCAGTTGATGCAAGGCTTCTGGGAGCCCATTGCTTGATTGATCCTTACGATGGCAAAGCAGAGGTCAGCTCATATTCAAGATGGGGAGACACCAATATCTGCCACAGGAGTCAGCTGCCACCACACGTTGGGGTATGCGGCGTGGACCTTTTGATCTTCCCTGAGCTGTAAAGGATGTGAGGAAGTCCAGGTAGATGTGAGGAGGTCCAGGCAGAGGATAGGGGGCATGGGGTGCAGGCCTGGCAGTAGGGCCAATGTGGCTGAGTCAGAGGTGCTGCTGGGTGTGAGGAGGTTGGGGCGGGTGCCCAACATAACTGCCCAGTTTGCGGATTGCTGACCTGCTCCTTGGACAACCACAGTTGTCTTACCCTTAGGAGCAGAGGATAGTTTCCAATGCCATTCGTGGTAGGTTGTTCCTGAAGCTCATGTACTAACTAGAGGACTATGTTCATAGCAACCCAGCTACCTCTGGGTTTTCTTGGCAATGTATCACTGGAAGTAGATTGCCAGCCTTTTCTTATGAGGCAATAGAGGGTAAGGTGACTTGCCCAAAGTCCCAAGGAGTGCCAGTGGGAACTGGACCCTCGATCTTCTGGGTACTAGGCAGTTGCTCTAACCACTAGGCTACTCCTCCACTGCATTTTCCTTTGTATGTGCCTGCGTGGATTGGTAGGCTACTGCTGTCACTGTCAAAGGGGGATCAGTGAATGGAATGCGGATCTCCGGGGAGATAGGATGGTGTCCCAAACACCAACCTGGTGCATGAAAGATGTGGGATCAGGATGATGATAGACTCAGGTAAATATATATGGACCTGGTTTGCAGGAGCCACAGCTGGGACTTTAACCTGTAACCTTCTGCCCCTGAACACATTGGCTGTGTGTACTGCACCAAATGTTGCCACTGGTTCTACCAAGGTGGCGCCCTGTTGGGTAATGTCAGCCCTGGTGTGGTATGTACCATGACCTATCAGTCTTAGGGAAGAGCCTAGGAAGGACCTACCGCTGGAGGGGATTGTGATTTGTAGTGACAGGTCATAGGATGTCGACGTAGATCAATGGAGGGTTAAGAGATCTGTTCATGGTCTACAGCTCCAGCTGGAAGATGCCACAACCGGCAGTTCTTGATCTTGCACTGCTGGAGGGCGGCGCTGGCCAGAGGACTCAGCAGGTGCTGGCCGAAGACCCATGATCTGGTCTGTTCCTTGACCCGGACCAAGCATTGCAGTGGAGCGAAGTGTGGCTCAGGCTCTGGACATTGACTGTGGAGGGCTTGCATCCCCGAGGAATTTTTGTTTTTTTTGGTTAAGGCAGGAACTGTGTAAAAAACAGGTATGAATGAAAACCTTGGCCCCTCCTTATGAGACAGTGTCTAAGCTACACCTCTATGAAGGCAGGAACGGTGCGTGACGAACCGCCCAGGCTTAGATTTTGGTGTATGCCGATGTGCAGGCATCAGACTGGGAGAGCCTCTGGTTGTTATGGCACCGCCCATGGAGCAGTGAGCTTCAAGAAAGACAAGCTAGCAGCCCGGCTCTTCCTCATCAAGGTCTGGGAGGCCATTCCTCATCAAGGCCTGGGAGTGACTTTGACGCCCGAGGGAGGGGTTTTCCCCTTTATCATGGCCTCATCCAGTCAGAGGGATTGGGTGTAGGTTACCACACGCAGAGCCAATGCTGGTATGTGGAGGATTAACCTCTTACCTTGTTAAGAAGGGCTCCAAGAGCTTAGGTTCCAGTGGGTAGCTTGGCTAACTGCTTCCATTCCTTGCGTAGCCTTTAAATCATGTATCTAAGTGTGCCCTCAGTTCATGTAAGGCCTACTGGTCCGGGACACTTGTGATATAAAGCTACTTGGAGTAGGAATACTTAGATTTACAGAAATCCGTTTTTTTTTTTTTAGTTTTCCACTAACTCTTTCCTGCAGCGTCTCCACTCATGGAATACCCACCAGGCGATGGTGCAAAGCATGTGAATGTGAATCTGTGCAGGCAAGCGAGCACATGTGTTGCAATAGGAATGCTATCTGGCAACTGTGAAGCAGAGTTATGGAGGAGAACCTGCTGGCATCCCGCCAGGAGAGGGTAACCTAGGCTTCCCACGAGCCGATGCCATGATGCACATGGAGCAGTGGAGGCAGCTATGTTGTTGGCCTCTGAGAGTGGTCATGTCAGCCTCCCACCAGGAGAGGGCACCACCCGAGAGATTTTGAGTAGGCAGTCAGAGAGCAAGTAATGGTCTGGAGCGCCTACAAAGCGTTTCGCTGCCTGCAGTCTGCTGCTGCCATTTATGCTGTTGCTGTTGGTGCTGTTGAAGTGAGTTCTTCTGCGCCGGCACCCAGAGTGTCGGCGCTGTCCTCGCTGACGCCTCCGCGCCGAACGGGACCGTCGGTGATGGGAGTGTCCTCTGCGAACGGCTCCTCCTCCCATGATGCTTGGATCAGCGCCAACCAATGGCACTGTAGGGGGAGGAGCCGGGCCCGTGATGTAATCGGGCAAGATGGCTGCCGCCATGAGGGCCTCGTGGCCGGCCGGATCAGGGATGATGGAAGGCATCTCTGAACTCTCCAGGACAAGCAGGACCGGAGTAGGGCTTGATAGGGAGGCATTTTGAAGACTCCAATGCGCCGAAGCAGCAGACTCGGAGAGGTCCAAGGAGAGAGAGCTGATGTTACAGGGAGAAGGGATGTTTATCGGAGGCCTGCGGCTGGGGATGGAGGCCTCAGAGGCACATCCAGAGCTGCAGCCAACACAAGGAAGGGCAGTCCGCTGGGCCAGGAGAGTCCCCTGAACAATGTCCCTCGCTCCCCTTCGCACCAGCCGGGGAGAGAGCACATGGACCTAAGGAATCTGTACTCTGAGCCCCGGACTTCAATGTGATGCAGCAGCAGCACCGGAGGGGGTCCAAGGAGGGAGAGCTCATGCTAGGGGGAGCAGGGCTGTCCATCGGAGGCCCGCAGCTGGAGATGGAGGCCTCAGAGGCACATCCCGAGCTGCAGCGGGTGTAGCGGTGGCAGCGACCCTCGAGTCTAGGAGCGCTGTTTGAACCACTGTCCCCTGCTCCTCTTCGCATCTGCCGCAGAAGAGAGCACATGGACCGAAGGAATTGGTGCTCCGAGCCTAGCCCCCTGCAAGATCTGGAGAAAGACAGAATACAGAAAAATTAAGCAAAGTAAGTCAATTTGTTTGGAGAGTAGAAGAATCCGTCGTGGTGGCAAGGCGGAAGAACAAAAACTGGCTAGCTAGGGGCGGGCCGGGGGGCAGGGCCAATTGGCCCATGCTCAGAAGGGCGAAAAGCCCTTCTGAACTATGGAGAGTACTTCCATCATGGCGCCGTCAGATGTTGTCACCAAGTGTGGCTGACTCATCCTGCATGTCCTAGGAGAAATCTATGTATCAGCAAATTTGAGCCTGAAAATGAATATAAATATGAGAGAGAAATTTTGATAAATAGACAGACGGTAGCTGATCTCACTGGAGTAAGGCTCTCTCTCTGTCCCAGGATCTTTTTCACTTAAATCAGGTGCTCTGCTTGATATAGATGTATTGATGCTATGAATTGATATTGAAATTTGTACCTTATAAATCAAAAGTAGAACTTGTGATGTCACAGACCTGATAAGATAAATAAAAAACTTTTTACAGGGTGGCACGAGCAATTTGTTTAAGGTCCTGTATGTATGTTGGGGTTGAACACAAGCAGCCAAACAAAAAAATAGAAAATCCCCAAATAATCTTAAGGGAAGCCCAGAAAAACCCCAACAGATGTGGAGACTGAATATGTATAAACCTGAAAGTGAAAGGAATTATACGTGAGGACCCACTAAAATGCTTCTTCTAAATGAAAAGTGGAAAGTGTGTCTGCAATAAATATGCATTAGGACTTACTAACAAGCCCACCACGGAGCACAAAGTGTTCTCCTGAAAAGGATTTAAATATTGAAATTCCAGCAGAAAACCTTTAAAAAAGTTAAAATAAACCTCTAGGGACAAGACTTGCCTTGTGCTACACAGGAGACGTGCTTGCCTTCAAATGCCGGTCTGGCAGAGAGCGGAAAGATGTCAAGAAAACTGTGCCAAAGCGCCAGTATCAAAGTTCAAAAAGCCGATATATCTTGTAAAACATATTGAAATCTGCACAGTTTAAAGAACTATCATAAATAAAATAGATAGTGAAAACAAGAGTGTTGTTGGTAAAACTTGTGCATATAACTTTATAATCAGCCTTCGCGTGCCATCGTCGATTGTCGATCATTATGCTATGCACCATGCTTCAAAGGAGGGGGGTTTCTACTGTCATTGTAGAGAGAGACAGGTTGAACAAACATATTACATTAGATCTATATCATTACATAATCTAAAAGATTAATGATAAAAGTCCCCAAGATAAAATCAATACAAATGCTTCTAATCACCAACAGGAAAAACTTGCTGATTCTTTTATCAGACCAGAAAAAGCGTAGTTACTCATTTGTAGCAGGTGATCTCGGGGAACAGCAGGAATTTAGTCCTCACATATGGGTGACATTGGGTATCGAAGCCCGTGCAGGAAGCTCCCCAGCTACCAATAGGAAAGCCTTGGGAGCAGTCCACTACACCTGCGCTGCTGCCTTCCCACTCTTCTAACTGACTCTCTCCTCAGTTGAGTGAATAGCTGAAGAGAAAGGAGAGTAGAAAGAAGGAGAGAGCCTACAACTTCTCGGGGAAGTGGGCAGATTGTGAGGACTAAATTCCTGCTCTTCCCAGAGATCACCTGCTACAGGTGAGTAGCTATGCTATTTCCAGGAACAAGCAGGAATATAGTCCTCACCTATGGGACTCCCTAGCTCCCAGATCTCATGGTGGTTAGAACTTGGATAAGTTCATTGTCCTTGACCTTCCCGGCTTGGAGATCTGGATTGAAGTGGGAGGGGGGGGGGGGTAAGAGTTATCTTATGTTCCAAAGAGATGCCAAAGGACCTCTTGGCTAAAGTCCACATCCTGGCAGGAGTCCTTGTCCAAGCGGTAGTGTGCTGCGAAGGTATGGATGGAGGACCACGTAGCAGCACAGCAGATTTCAGCAATCGGTACCGTGCATAGATTCGCCACCGCGGTGACATTGCTTGAACGTTGTGGGCAGTGACGTGCCCGGTGAGGGATAATCCTGCGCTGTTGTAGCAGAAGGAGATGCAGTTCACTATCCACGATGATCTACACTGGATGTCCTAGATGAGCTTGATCAAAGGAGACAAAAAGTTGAGAAGACTTCCTGATGGACTCTGTTCTTTGTAAGTAGAAAGCTAGAGCACTCTTGCAGTCCAGAGTATGCAGAGAGGCTTCTGCCCGGGAGGCACGCAGTCTGGGGAAGAATACTGCAAGGATAACTGATTGATTGATATGGAAGCTAGAGACCACTTTTGGGAGGAATTGGGGTGAATTTGCAGAATCATCTTGTCATGGTAGAAACATGTACAGTATAGGGGGCGTGGGCCACCAGTGCCTGCAGCTCACTGATGCGTCTGGCTGAAGTCAAGGCTATGAGGAAGATAACTTTCCAAGAGACATAGCGGAGCCTAACGGTTTGAAGGGTGGTTTGAGCAGTTGAGATAAAATGACATTGAGATCCCATACCACTGGGGGTAGGTGGATGGGCGGCTTGGTAAGCAGGAGACCTCGCATGAACTATGCGACCAAAGGGTCGGAGGAGATGGATTTACCATTCACCGGGTCATGGAAAGCAGAGAGTGCACTTAGATGGACTCTTATTGAGGATGATTTGAGGCCTTGAGAAGAGAGGTGCCAGAGATAGTGGAGAAGGGTCACAGCCAATGTCTGAAAAGGATTGAATGCATTTTGTGAACATTATGCGTATCTGCGCCACTTTAGCGAATACACCTTTCTCGTGGAAGGTTTCCTGGAACAGAGGAGAATATTTTTGTTCTCTATGGAGAGAGGAAGATGACGCAATGCTAGGCCTTCAGGAGCCATACTGTTAGGCGAAGGGATCGAAGGTTAGAATAGAGAAGTGTTCCATTGTTCTGGGAGAAAAGACATGGTGAGGATCCCAGAAGGAGTAGTTGAGAATGTTGAAAGAGGAGGGGGAACCAGGGTTGGCGGGCCCAGAAAGTGGCTATGAGAATCATGTGTCCCCTCGGAGTTTGAGAAGTGTTTTCAAGATCAGGTGCGTTGGTGGAAATGCATGGAGAAGCCCGCGATTCCAAGGAATGATGAAGGCATTGTTGGACAGACTGAGGTTTGTTAGCAGTTTTGAGCAAAAGCGGGGACATTTGGCATTGCGCTGCATAGAGTTCCCCAGGTTTTGAACAGGTGGTTGGCCACCGTCTGGCCCAGAGCCCATTCGTGAGGGTGGAGCAGTCTGCTGAGTTTGTCCGCCTGCAGGTTGTCCTGACCTGGCATGTAGATTGCTCTGAGCAGTATGTGATACTGAAAGTCCAGGTCCCAACTCTAGCACGCCTCTGTGCAGAGGGAAAGGGAGCCTGTACCTCCTTGTTTGTTGATATAGAACATAGCCACTTGATTGTCTGTTCTTAAAAGGATAGAACTGTTGGCGAGAAAATGCTTGAAAGACCTGGAGAGCCCTCAACACAGCTCAAAGTTCCAAAAGGTTTATCTGTTGTGTGGACTCGAGGGTAGTCTTTTGGCCCTGCGTGGAGAGAGCGTCCAAGTGAGCTCCCCAGCCGAATTTGGACGCATCCGTCGTTAGGGTATGTTGAGGCTGGGGGGGGGGGGCAGAATGGTGATCCTTTGAGGAGATTTCCGGGGGTTGTCCACCATTGCAGTGACTGTGCCATGGGTGGCAAGATGGTGATGCACTCATACAGACCTTCGGTGGCTAGTGTCCACTGGGTTGAGAGAATTCACTGTGTGGCGCATGTGCAGTCTGGCATTTGGAATTATGTGTACCGGGGAGGCTGTGTAGCCCAGCAGCTGTAGAAAGGATCATGCCGGAGCTGACTGGCATCACCGCATGTTCTCGGCTAGGAGTATGAGCCTCTGCATATGGTGCTGTGGGAGAAAAGCCTTGCATTAGATGGTGTCCAGGATGGCTCCTATGAACTCCAGGTCTTTGTGATGGAATCAGTCGTGATTTTGGAAAGTTGATTACAAAACCCAGGGACTGAAGGTTTATGGTTTTGTGCTGAGCCGAGGAGAGCTCCCCAGGAGAGTCGACCTTTATGAGCCAATCGTTTAAGTAGGGGAAGACGTAGACATGGTTGATGCAAAGATGAGCTGCTACGATGGCCATACACTTTGTGAAGACTCTTGGAGCTGAGGTGAGGTCAAAGGGTAGCACTCTGTATTGATAAAGCATAGCTACTCACCTGTAACAGGTGATCTCCGAGAACAGCAGGAATTTAGTCTTCACATAAGGGTATTGTCGGTACCGACAGAGCCTGCGCGGGAACGCTCCCCAGTGTCAAATTAGAAAGCTTTTGGTTGCATCCCATAGCGCCTGCATGCTGCCTTCCCGCCTTTCCCAACTGCCTCTCTCCAGTTGAGTTTTAAAGCTGAGACAAAGAGAGAGAGAGAGAGGGAAAGGGAAAGAGATAGATAGAGAGATACAACTCCTAGGGGAGGTGGGTGGGTTGTGAAGACTAAATTCCTGCTGTTCCCAGAGATCACCTGTTACAGGTGAGTAACTATGCTATCTCCAGGAACAAGCAGGAATGTAGTCTTCACATATGAGGACTCCCTAGCTTTAGATGCCAGGGAGAGACCCCAGAGGTTTTGTGCCCCTGTGAAAGGGCTCCACTTCTCCCCATGGATCTCTGGCATCCAACCAGGGATGGCAGGTAGGAGTTGATTAGGTATGGAACAGGTGTTGGAGAACAGCCTGACCAAACAAGGCATCCCGGCGGGAGTCCTTGTCCAAGCAGTAATGGGCTGTGAAGGTATGAACCGAGGCCCAAGTGGCTGCTCGACAGATGTCGTCGATAGACACAGAGTGTAGATGGGCCATTGAAGCTGCCATGGCTCACACATTGTGAGCTGTGACATGGCCCTCCAGAGGAAGGTTCTTACTCAGATAGGCAAATGAAATACACTGTGCAATCCAGTTGGACAGTGTTCTCTTGGAGACTGGAAGCCCCAAATGAGAAAGGATCAAAAGCAACAAAGAGTTGAGAGGACTTTCTATGTTGCTGTGTTCTTTGCAAGTAAAAGGCTAAAGCTCTTTTACAGTCCAAAGTATGAAGATTCCTTTCTGCATTAGATGCATGAGGTCTTGGAAAGAACACAGGCAGGTAGACTGCTTGATTAAGATGAAAAGGCGAGACCACCTTTGGCATAAAGTGTGGATGAGTCCTAAGGACTACCTTGTCATGATGAAACCTTATATAAGGTGGATCAGCTACTAGTGCTTGCAACTCACTGATGCAGCGTGCTGATGTGAATGCAGTGAGAAAGATAACTTTCCAAGAAAGGAATTTCAATGATGTGGTAGCTAAGGGTTCGAAAGGTGGCTTCATGAGCTGACCAAGAACCAGGTTTAAGTCCCATGCCACTGGTGGTGGCCTAATGGGAGGCTTAGTTAGAAGGCGGCCTCTCATAAATCTTGCTATAAGAGCATGAGAGGAGATAGGTTGTCCATTTAGTGGCTTGAGAGAAGCTTCAATAGCACTCAAATGGACTCTTACTGAGTTAGTTTTAAGTCCTGCATTGGATAAATGAAGGAGATACTCCAGTAATGATTCCAGAGGTATCGCAAGGGGGTTAAGACCCTTCTGCGAACACCATATGGTAAACCTCTTCCACTTAAAAGCATAAGAGCGTCTTGTGGAAGGCTTCCTGGAAGCATAAAGGACATCCTTTACTTGCTGAGGGAGGTTAAGATCATGAAGATCTAGGCCTTCAGCAACCAAGCTCTGAGATGCAGAGACTGGAGATTGGGATGCCATAACATTCCGTCCTCCTGACAGGAGATCTGGAGCAGATCCTAACTCCAGGGATGGGGCTTGAGAGAGATGTAGAAGCAGAGGGTACCACAATTGCCGTGGCCAATGTGGAGCTATGAGAATCATACGTCCTCTGTCTCTCTGAAGCTTGAACAGGGTTTTGGGAATTAGGGGAATGGGTGGAAAGGCATAAAGGAAGTCTTGACCCCAGTGAAGGAGGAAAGCATCCCTGGCCTGAGATCCCTGAGCCAGAATTATGGAACAGAACCGGGGAAGTTTGGCATTCAATGGACTTGCAAAGAGGTCTATGTCCGGGGTTCCCCAAATTTGAAAAATCTTGGCCACCTGGGTCTGCATGTAGAGACCATTCATGTGGAAGCAGAACATGACTGAGTCTGTCTGCCCAAGAGTTTTGTATGCCTGGAAGATACACTGCCAGGAGATGAATCTGATGCTCTCTGGCGAGGGCCCATAGTCGCAAAGCTTCATTGCAAAGCGACAGAGAGCCTGTTCCCCTCTGCTTGTTCACGTAGAACATGGCTACTTGATTGTCCGTATGAATGAGGACTGTCTTGTAGCTGAGCAGGGTGTGGAACACTCGAAGAGCAAGGAAGATTGCCCTGAGCTCTAAGAGATTGATATGTAGATGAGTATCCTGTGGAGTCCAGGTGCCTTCGGTGGAGAGGTCTTGTAGATGAGCTCCCCAACCCATTGGTGAAGCATCTGTTGTAAGAGTTGCCTGGGGTAAAGGTTGTTGAAATGGGGACCCCAGCAACAGGTTTTGAGTGGACTGCCACCATTGGAGGGACAAAATAAGGCAATTTGTGTTTGCTATTTTGTCTGACAGGCACCCTGATGCCTGGGTCCATTGGGTGGATAAAGTCCACTGGGCTGCTCTCATATGGAGGCGAGCATAAGGAACCACATGCACTGTGGATGCCATGTGGCCTAGTAGTTGTAGCATTTCTTGGGCAGTGAGGAAAGGTTTTAGCACTGCTTGAGAAGCTAACTGCACCATGCGAAGGCAACGGGCCTGGGGGAGATAGGCCCTTGCCTTTTTGGTATCCAGCAAAGCTCCTATGAATTCTAGAGACTGAGTGGGAGTTAGACTGGATTTTGAGATGTTTATGACTAGACCCAAATACTGAAGGATACACATTGTGCAAGATAGAGAAGCTCTGGCCTCTGGCTCTGATGGGGCTCGAATGAGCCAGTCGTCTAAGTAGGAGAAGACGAATATGCCTAGAGTGCGGAGAAATGCTCCTACTACAGCCATGCATTTCGTGAACACTCTTGGAGCTGAGGCCAGGCCAAAGGGAAGCACCCTGTATTGGTAGTGCTTTCCTTGAAAAAGAAACCGAAGGAACTTTGTGAGTTGGATGAATGAGAACATGGGTGTACGCATCCTTGAGATATAGACAACAAAGCCAATCCTGACTCTGAAGGTATGGCAGCAGAGTTCCTAGAGAAATCATCTTGAATTTCTCTTTGAACAGGAATTTGTTCAATTCTCTGAGGTCCAAAATAGGTCTGTGTCCCCCTGTTTTCTTTGGGATAAGGAAATAGGGGGAGTAAAACCCCGTACCCTGTTGATGAATGGGTACTTCTTCTATTGCCCCCTGGGCAAGAAGTATGGTGACCTCTTGATCTAACAGGTTGATGAGAGAGGTCTGAGAACTGAACTGTTTTACTATTGTGGGAGGGGGCATGCTCAAGAAATGAAGCTTGTACCCCTCTTTTATGATGGAGAGTGTCCAATGCTCTGCTGTTATTTGCCTCCATCTTGGGGCAAAGTGACATAACCTTCCTGGAATAGTGGAAGGCTCTGGTCCATTTAGAGCCAGGAAGGGTAAGTTCTCTAGATGCAAGTCAAAGGCCTTGTGGAGGCTGAGACTGCTGAGGCGGTTGAGGCTTAGCAGTCTTTGCTTTACTTTGTTTGGATGGTTGCTGACCCTTCCGGACAGGTTGACCTGCAGAGCGTCCCTGCTGGGAATAAGCAGGATAAAACCTTTTCTTTTTGGAAAAGAATGGTTTCTTGAAAGATTTCTTTCTTGCAGGATCAGCTGTGCCCTTGGATAATCTGTCCAAGGTGGAGTTGTCACCATCCAACTCATTGGCTTTTCCTGCCAATCTTTGCCAAACAGGTTCTCATCAGTACAAGGAATATTGCCCAATTTGTCTTGTACCCAGAGCTCCAAATCAGATGCCTGGAGCCAGGCAATTCTACATGCACCTATGGCAATGGCAGAGGTTCTGCTTATGCACTCAAAACAGTCAAAAGCTGCACGGTTGACAAATTTGGAAACATCCTGGGCATGTTTGACCAATGTGAGAAAATCCTGTCTCCTATCCTCAGGAAGAAGAGGACTCAAAACCTCTAAATCTCCTGTGATTTCCTTCAGGAACATTCCCATATATAAAATATAGGAACTGATCCTGGCAGAAAGCATGGAAGCTTGGAAGGTACGACGTCCAAAAGCATCCAAAGTTCTGCACTCACGTCCTGGGGGATTAGAGGCATGCCTCTGCACTCCTGATCCTTCTCATAGCTGACTCCACTACAATAGAGTGGTGAGGGAGCTGAGTTTTTTAAACCAGGACAAGGAGGGACTCGACCAACAAAGATGCCGACACTAAATATCGCTGGCAGTAAGTAAATGCTTTCTACAATCTGCATTTTCTTTTGCACAGATAGCCTTTAGGACTTTTCACACGGTGGTGATTGCGGGTGACGTGGTTACTAGTATATTAATATGGTCGGTAGCTCTACATAGTATAGAGAATTCCTTCATTCTGTTTTTGATCAGTACACTGTTTGAAGGAAATGTCTCTCCTCTTTCCCCATGTGAGAGATACAAAATATGCTTAGTACATTAGACACGTTTGTTCAGAATATTTCTCTCCCTCCTTCATGTGGATAATACATCCATGTGACGTCTTTCACACCACAAATAGGTCTCATTATATGAGTTAATGTTGGTCCATTTCAGACTCACTCCTTCTCTTGTTTTTTCTCCTCCCCCTCCTTATTTTAGAGAGATGTACTTATCTTTTATTGGTAAGGTATATTTGTGTTTATGCCCCAATTTGTTTTCTGTTATCTTTGCCTGTATTTTTATTCGTTGCATGTTTTTTAAATTATTTATGATGTTTTTTATGGTTCTTTTATTATCTGTTAGTTCATGTGGTTCCTTTTAAAATAATGTTCTTATGTAGCGTTCCAACATTATTGTTTTATCCGTTATTTATTTAGTTTTAAATCTTTTGTATGTTTTTAATGATATATTTTTTTGTGTATATGCCTCAGGATTGATTATTTGGATATGAATGTATAATGTTTATGCTGTTATTTCATTTATTTGTTTTAAATGTTTCTGTTTTTAGCTGCCTTCACCCCTGATGAAGTATTAATGAAACACGGCCTGTGTCGGGTTGGCAGTAGTTGTTGGCATTTTTAATAAAGTGATTGATATATATCCTTGTCCTTGGTCTTGTACCACGTTCTCTGACTGTGTGCAAGGAGGGACTCGATACATAGTGTCAAGTCTGCGAGAATGAGGAGAGGTGGTAAGAGGGGTCTCCCACATTCTGAGCGTGAGATCATGCAAGATCTCATGGATGGGCAAAGTAGCTGCCTCCTTAGGAGCTTTGGGATATTGTAAAATTTCCAGCTCCTTTGCTCTGGGCTCTGTTTCAGGAGCCACAGTAATAGAGAGACCCCGAGCCACCTCCCTGATGAAATCCTGGAAGGAGATATCCTCTGGAGGAGACATCCTGCGTTTAGGGGAGGAGGGCTCCTCTGGAAGAAGTGCCCCCGCATCGACAGAATTGTCGGAATCCACAGATTCCTCTGAGGACTTGAAGTACCTTCTGTCTGGATGCTCTAGTAGAGCCCGATACCCATACCGACCGAAGTCGGTACCGGGGGGAATTGGTACCAGTGTATCGGTACCAGAGGGCATCGGGTGACTGGGTGCCAGCAATGCGGACACCGATGTCGATGCTATCAGTACCGGTACCGATACCGGTGCCGGAGTCTGTGTCGATACCGGCTGAACTGTCTGACGCGGTTCCAAGGGTGTCGATGCCGAAAGGAGAGCCACCAGACTGTGTTCAATAGCCAGGAACCTCTGGTCTATCGACGCTGCCGATGCCTGGATGTCGGTATCGGAGAAGACAGCTGGTACCCCAGAGCATGGCACCAGTAGTTCTGCCGAGGTCGAGGCCTCAAGAACATCCTGGAGCCCCGATAATGCTTTGGAAGCCGAAGCCTCCCGCCGGGGTAATTTTGCCAGTGCAGAATCCTCAAGGGCAACGCCAGAGGCATCTCGGTGCTTGGACGGAGATCTACCCTTTGAGGACCGGCTGGACTTATATTTAGTTACCTGAGATCTACGGGAGGAAGAGGAAGCCCTGGAAGACATCGATGCCACTGAAGCTGCATCAGAGGGAAACAGGATACTGAGCTTAGTAGCTCGGTTCTGCCGACCTCTTTTAGACATTATGGCACAGGACATACAATCCGTGATGGAGTGGTCAGGACCTATACATTTCAGACACCATTCATGGGTGTCGGTGACGGAGATGGTACCGCCACACTTGGTGCACTTTTTGAAACCTGAAGCAGGTTTCTCCATTGTCGAAAAATGTTTTGGGCCTGAGGCCCAAAATGGCGCGTGCACCTGGGAAAAATGAGAAAAATACTAAGTATATATATATTTTTTTAAAAGAACAGAAATAAAGAAAGAAAAACTGGCGGTACCGGTAAAGCTTCGAGGAAGGCAGATGCGACCACAAAAAAAGAAAGTAATAAGGAAGAATTTTCTGCGGTGACAGGAACAACGACCTGCTGGCTCCGCGGAAAACAAAGAACTGGAGAGAGGCAGTTGGGAAAGGCGGGAAGGCAGCACGCAGATGCTGTGGGATGCTCCGAAAAGCTTTCTAATTGGACGCTGGGGAGCGTTTCCGCCCAAGCTCCGTCAGTACTGACGATACCCATATGTGAAGACTACATTCCTGCTTATTCCTGGAGATTGACTCTCCTGGCAGACGAATCGGAGATACTGCCTGTGAGAAGGATGTATTAGAATGTGAGTGTAGCCCTCTTTGAGATCTAGGGAGAAAAATCAGTCATTTTGTTGCAAGTGAGGAAGGAGTGTCGACACGGAGATCATTTTGAACTTTTATTTTACGATGAACTTGTTGAGATCTCGGAGGTCTAGGATAAGTCTGAGGCCTCCTGACTTCTTTGGAATGAGGAAATAGGGAGAGTAGAATCCCCTGGGATGTTCTTGTAGGGGAATTGGTTTGATGGCCCATTGAGAGAGGAGTAAGGCGACCTCTTGATGTAACAGGGGGTCCAGAGAGTTTTTGGATAGCTTGTCCCTTGAAACGATGAGGGGGTAGTTCTCTGAAGTTGAGATGGTATCCCTTATGTACAATGGACAATGTCCATTTCTCTGAAGTTATTATCTTCCATTGAGAGATGAACCTCGATAACCTCCCTGGAATAGAAAGGATGGGACTGGCCATGCTCCCCACGTGAGTCAAAAGGATGGTGCAGAGGTAGCTGGTTGAGGCTGAGATGCTTGCTTGGTCAACCGTGGCTTTTTGGCTTGCTTAGCTCCCTGCTGCTTATGCTGTGGAGGGTAGGCTGGTTGGGAGCAGGTTGGGTAGTATCTCCTATTTTTTGGATAGAAGGCCTTTTTTGTTTGAGCCTTATTCTTGAAGGGATCCGAAGTTTTATATGACAACCTCTTGATGGTGGTGTCGTCGGTTTCAAGTTCTCATGCTTTTTCCCTCCAATTCTTTCCAAAGAGGTTTTCACCTATACAGGGGATGTTAGAACAGTGGGTACAGGACAAGTTGGCTAAGTCCGATGCCTGGAGCCAAGCTAATCATCTGGCCCCTATGCCTATGGAGGATGTTCTACTATTCGATTCAAAGATGTCAGAAGCAGCCCTGTTGACGAATTTAGAGATGTTTTGACTGTGGGTGAGGACTGCCTGAAAAGCAGGACACTTCCCTTCAGGGAGGAATGGCAGGAAGCCCTCACAGTTTTTGTTCAACTCTTTGAGGAACATCCCCATATACAGAATGTATGAGTTGATTCTGCTGGCGAGCATGGAGGACTGGAAGGTGCGCCTCGCAAAAGAATCGAGGGTTCTTGATTCGCGTCCTGGAGGAACCGAGGCATGATTCTTGGCACTCTTTATGCGATGCATCGCCGATTCTACCTCAGTGGAGTGGTGTGGGAGTTCCTGCTTCTAGAAGTCAGGGCACTCGGGAACCCGGTACATGGTATAGACACGTCAACTGATGGGAGCGATGGATAATGGCGTTTCCCACATTTAAAGCTTCAGGTTGTGAAGAATGTAGTGCACCGGTAAGATGGTTGCTTCTTTTGGTGTAGTGGGATATTGCAATATCTTGAGTTCTTCCACTCTGGGCTTTGGCTCCGAAGCAGCAGGAATGGAGAGACCCGCCACCATATCCTTGATAAATTCCTGGAAGGACATATCTTCAGGCAGGGATTTTCTTCTGGTACTGGCCTGTGGCGGTGAAGGTTCAGAGATAATATCTCTGAGGTTGTCAGAGTCCAGGGTTCTGTGGTTGGAGTTGGAGGATTCAGAGTCAGATCCTGGAGAGAATCGCCAGTGTTTAGAGTAACAGCACCGGTTGGTCTTCCAGTTCCACATGGAAGAGGATGGATCTGGTGGAGGCAATGGTGCATGCATAGACATCGATGAGGACTTGGCATTGATGAAGGTATCAGTACTGAGGAGTGGAGGAGTGGCCTAGTGGTTGGGGCAAGGTACTTCAGGCTGGAAGGTCGGAGGTTCAAATCCCACTAGAGGACAGCAACCTTGGGCCGGAAGGACTGGGGTTTCTAGTCCCACAGGTGCTCCTTGTGGTCTTGGGCAAGCCACTTAACCCTCCATAGCCCATGTTCCCTGTAAAATAGTTATCTCCAAGTTATAATGCCCTGTTCAATGTAATTTCAGTTTGTTCAATGTAAACCGCACTGATGCAGAATAGCGCGGTATATAAGAGAATGTAAATAAATAAATAAATACTGTAATGAAGAAGCCCCTACTGAGCCCATGGAGATAGGGATAGTAGAAGATTCCACCTTAGAATCTGACAGGCAGTCTGAGCACATGGCTCAATGTTTACAAGAAGAAAGTAAACAGAGAAAGTCAGGAGCCAATTGGACACACCCAAGCTGTGATGTATCACCAAGCTTAGGGGTTAATGAGAAACACCTATTCAGGGGAAGGGCAGAGCTAAGCCCTGAGAAACAGGACTATAATAATTGGTCATTAGCTTTAAAAGGGAGGCAGAGAGAAACACAGAGGCAAGGAGGAGAGAGACTGGGTGAAGGTCCCAGTCAGAGACCAGGTCAAGAGAGAGCCGTAGCAAGAGCCAAGGAAGCCAAAGCCCGAGAACCTGAAGGAAACAGCACAAGAGAGGTGCCATTCAGGAAAGGCAGGAAAAAGGAGAGACCTCCTGGGAGGCAGGCTTGGAAAAGCTCGGAGGCTCCAGAGAGAGAGAGACGATGGCAGGAAAATACTTATAGGTCTGAGGCAGAAGCCAGCAAGCTAAGAGGAAAGAAAACACAGCCGGTGTTTGGAAACCTGCCTGAGCCAAGAGAGCAGAGAATTCCTCCCTCCTTAAAGCCAGAAGGTAGGCTTCAAAGTTTGCCCAGCTATGAATCTAGTTTAAAAGTATTTCCTTGTTGTTGCCAAGAAATAGGAAACAGCCCAGGAAGGAACTCCAGAGTACAGGGTAGTTTCAAGTCCTGCTGTTTAGAATGGTATAAAGGGAAGATCTCTGAATGCCTAGAAGAAGGTTACTTTAAAACCCATGATAGCAGCTTACAGACACACCCAGCTAATGCTGAGCTGGAAGAGATGCAGATAGACTCTGATGTTTATGACGCAGCTGATATACAGATGGATTGCACCATATGTATAGCTGACCATATTGAATCCCTGTGCTGAGCATTACTATAAGAGTGCTGATAAAGCAACAAAGAAAAGGGGAACATTTTCCTTTGCTATCAGAAGCTGTTTGTTTGCTTTTGTTTTTGTGACGAGCTCTGCACGTTTGGAAGCCTGAGAATGAAGAGGCACATTTACCTTAGTTCTTGTATGCATTCCTCCTACCAAATATATGGAAAGTTGTCCTAATTTCATCTGCACTTAAGTTCTGTTGGGAGGGGAAATAAAATCCTTGCCATTTTTGCCTTTAACACTCGAATGCAACTCCTTCTTGAATCAGAGGGTAGAAAGGGGACTACCATTCCCACAAGGCATTGCAGGAGCAAGTGCAGTGTCATACTCCCTGAAGATAGAATATCAAGGCAGAACAACCCTACTCGCCCTAGGCAGTAGGCTGGCCTGATGACAGTACTGAGGAAGATCTGGACATCAGAGAAGGCATGGACATCGGCATCGGTGGAATTAACACCAGGGTTGATGGTGGCACCAACTTCGGCATTGAGCAGGCTTCTGTTCCTGATGTTGGTGCCGATGTAGGCTGCACTGACATCAGGGCTGATGATGGGGTGCACAGAGGCTGCTAGTAGGGCTGCTAGGGTGTGTTCCAGAATTATCATGCGTTGATGCAACGCCGTCTCCGATGCCTGGTCATCGGATGAAGCAGGGTCAGCCACCACCGGACCTGGACATGGTTTCGGAGATTCCACAAAGGTGGGTGCTCCAGGTACCTCACAACTCCCCATTGAGGCTTTGGAGGAATCCTCCCACCGGGGATGCCTTGACTGGTTACTGGAATCAGATGATGTCCGAGACAATTCCCGGTGGGCACAGGAACACTCCCGGGACCTGTCCCTCGACTGCTCCCTCAATGTCTTTGGCCTACTGGAGTAGTCCTTCAGTTTCTTGCCCTGTTCCTTCCGAGTCTCCAAGGGCTCTCAGGACAGCGATTTCTCCTTGGGAGTACAGGAAGGAGAGGATTCCTTACCGTGTCTGGAGTCTTTTGAATGCATGGAGCCAGAAGAAGCCCTCAAGGAGGTGGAAGACAGGGAGAAGATGTCTGCTGGGAAGAGCTCTTCAAACTTCTTGACTCAGTTCCCAAGGCCTCGTTTAGTCATTTGCTGGCAGAGTGCACAGTCTGTTGGGACATGAGTGGGGCCAAGGCACTTGAGGCACCAATCATGTTTGTTGGTTATCGATATTGTGCCGAAGCACTTCGTACATTTTTTAAAATCACTGGCTGTTTTTTCCATGATGCCTCAGAGGATAGGCCTGGTGAGGCTCAGAGGAAAGTCTAAGTGAAAGCTTTTTTTTTTAAATTTTATCAAGATAGAAGTAGACGAAATTAAAATTAGAAGAATAGTGATAAGAAAAAGGTATCAATGCTACGGGTGAAGGCAGCTGTTCTTCAGCAGGTACAGGAGTAATCCTATTAGCTCCGCAGAAAAAAAAAAGAGAATTGAAGAGAGTCAGTTAGAAGAGCAGGAAGGCAGTAGCGCAGGCACAGTGAATTGCTCCCAAAGGCTTTTCTATTGGTATCTGGGGAGTTTCCCGCGTGGGCTCCGTCGGTACCCGAGGTCACCCATACTTGAGGACTACATTCCTGCTTGTTCCTGGAGATCATATGTGTATTGGAGCCATGCCACTTGGACCAGAAAACACATAAATTGAAAAATAAGATCCTTCACAATAAAATCAATACTAAAGGCTTCCGATCACTAAAAAATAAATAGTAAATCCAATTATATGGGCGGTGAGAGGAACACAGAACACCAAGGTAAAAATGTTATAAGCGATTCTGTTGCCATATGTTAATATTAAAAAGCATTTGGTCATCAAATAAATAAATAAAACCAATTAAGATGTCAGTGATAGGAACATAAGGCACTATGGTTAAAAATGTTATAAGCGATTCCATTGCTATATGTTTATTGTGACTAACAAAATTTATAAATTAATGAATAAATAAGATAAAAAATTAAAAAGCTAAAAAAAGGTCAGAACCAATGTTAGCCAGTCACACCCTATGAACAACAAAGCAAGGGAAGGATATAAATCACTGGGATGAAGGGCGTTGCCAGAGGGATATGTGCAACTTCCTTAAGTGGGATGATATGATGAAGTAAGGTGGATGATGCCAAACATTCCATAGGAGTAAGAGGTGCTCTAATGCAGCTGCACTTGAAGATCAATGCCAGTAGAGGGGAGGACGGAATGAAAAGGGGGGGGAGGGAGGAAAAGGGGGGGGGAGAAGGGAACAGGGAGGTTCTCTCCGATGCAGGGGACATCAATAAGTTTGTCTTGAACCCATTGTTTGAGGTCAGATGATTGCAGCCACCCTGGCTGATGACTTGAAGCTGTCATAAGCTGCTTGAGACAGGAACTTTGAGCACTCTTTGACCGCCGAGGCCAGCGACTTGAACCTCTGGAGGGGTTCTCCATTGAGGCCTGCCGAGAACCCACCGAGCTCCTTTGACAGCTCTTTGAGGTACATGCCGATGTAGAGCTGGTAGGACTGGACCCGGCCTGTCAGCAATGAGCCCTGAAAGGCCTTCTGGCCGATGGTGTTGAGGGTCCAGGCTCCCCTGCCAAGGGGCACTGAGGAACGGGTCTTCTGGCTCTTGAGTATGCGTATAGTAGACTCAACAACCATTGAGTTGTGGGAAAATTGGGCTTTCTGGTACCCAGGGCCTCAGCAGACTCGATACATGGAATCAAGTCACCTGCTGACAATGGGCACTGATGCCAGTGTCTCCCAGATGTGGAGAAGGAGGCATTGTAAGATCAGTGGAATGGGTACAATGACAGCCTCCAGTTCCTCTGTATGAGGGTCCTCCTCTGCCTCAGTCTCGATGGAGAGTGCCCTAGCCATGTCCTGCAAAAAGTCGAAGAAGGAAACATTCTCTGGCAGGGAACGGTGTCGGGACACCAGGGGGGGGACAGGTCTGAAGGTACATATCGGCTGGGGACTCCTTTTCCTCATTCTCCCAATTGGACTGGAAGTCAGAGGTTTATTCTGAGGCTTTGTGGTCACCACGGTTGAGGTCCGCGTCGAGGGACCCAGGGCTTCCATAGGATCTGCAGTCTGAGCAGCGTGCACTTGCCAGAGAGGACCAGTGACCCAAGGAATGGGATCAGGACCTTGTCTGATGCAAATGAGTCTCTCAAGGCCGGTGGCACTCGAAGATTGGCTCAACGTCTGGGGAGGCCCTTGGTGTCTAGGGTCCCGTCATCAGGTGGATGAACCAGACAAGAATGCCTGCTGCTGGACCACGAGGACATCCTGGTCTCCATGCTAGTTGGCTCCG
Organism: Ichthyophis bannanicus; assembly: GCA_033557465.1. Taxonomy (NCBI): domain Eukaryota; kingdom Metazoa; phylum Chordata; class Amphibia; order Gymnophiona; family Ichthyophiidae; genus Ichthyophis; species Ichthyophis bannanicus. The sequence continues at coordinate 651,997,271 of CM066032.1, forward strand.
CAGCATTCGACGTGGATGCTGAGGATTTTGGGGCCGGCGTTGGTTCTGTCCAGGGGGAGTTCGACAATGATGGCCTTGGGTGTCCGAGGCCGGTTGGTAGGTACTGATGACTCCTTTCGGACCAGTATGTGAGACTGCTCCTGTCTGACTCCTCTCTCTCACACCGGGGACTGCAGGGCCTGGAGTGGGATTTTCCAATTTTCCCGGACCTAGTCTCCGAAGAGATCTTCGGGGACTTTGACTTTTTGCATTCCACTTCTGGGGATTTCCTCTTGGAGGAACCATGGCCATGGGAGTCAGAGGTGGCCCAGGGTTTGCGGGACACAGAGTTACCGGAGGGGGCCCTGGAGTGGGGAGTCACCTGAGATTCTGGCACAGAGTCAGACTTTTGTAAAAAATTTCCTGCTGCTGCCGACGCCTCTTAAGGGCCTTTGAGGTCATGGCCCTGCAAAGTTTGCAGTCAAAGTCATTGTGGTCCAGGCTAAGGCAACGGAGGCAGCCATCATGCGATCGGTGAGGGACATCATCTTACTGCACTGATTGCACTTCTTGAAGCCGCTGGAGGCCATGGGGGAGGGAGGAGGGGGGGGGGAAGAGGCCCCTATTGCCCGGCAGGGGTCCAAGGCCTTCGACCAAAAAAGACATGAATTCCAGTCAAGGGATACCTTAAATAAAAAACAAAAACAAAGGAACAAACCAGAGGAGGAACGCCGAGGTGAGCTGACTCAGGGGCGGGAAAGGAACCGGTACGCAAACTGGACAGAAAGGTATAAAAAAACCCACACTTTTTCCAGGGGAAACTGGACAAATGTCTGAAGGGCTCCGCGTAAAAAAGGAGACTGAGGCAAGATGGCACCCTTAGCAGGAAGGGAACCATGCATGCATGGTGCATCTCGCAAAGGCTATCTTTGAAAGCTGGGGAGATGCTTCCGCACGGGCTCCATTGGCGCAGACATCACACATATGTGAAGACTGACTTCCTGCTTGTTCCCAGAGAAGAGATGCCAGGCATACGGGGGATAGGGGAAAAAGGGCAGATACTGAGGAGACATTGAAGGACAGATACTGAGTATTTTCGGGGGCATATGGGAGAAGGGCAGATGGAGGACATGGAGGGCAGATGCTGGGTATGGAGAAATAGGAGTGAAAGGGCTGGATTCTGGGTATGATGGGGGCATAGGAGAGAAAGGGCAGATACAGGACATAGAGGGAGATGTGAGAAAGGGTGTATGAAGGACTACAAAAGGAGAATGCTACTTCTGGAGAGAGATCTGTAAGTATTTACTTCTGAGAATTTTTCTAAATCTTGGGGAAAAAGGAATTCTTTAGATTAAAGATGATTAATCTGTGAACCCAATGTATTTGTTATATCAGTCAGGGCCTAGTAGCAGCAAAGAGCTTTCAGTTTAAATTTAAAACACAGCAGAAAGCTTTCTGGTTAAATTTAGAACCCAAGGCTCCCTCTATTGAAGCAAGTACTCTGGGACTCCCCCTGGAAATTGGTCACAGATTACCTTAGAAGCACAGGACAGGGTACTGTGGAGCAGCCAGTTTTTAATAAGTCTTTTCCCTCCCTCCCTCCCCAACACCCAGCTTGGTGAATATTTGCTGCCCATGTCTCCCATATTTTGGTTTAAACTTAATCTGGGAAGGGAGTTAAGAAGAAGCTTTTGTTCCAGTGGGACTAAGTTTTATTGTTGCCATTAATTGTTTTACAAGGCAAGGCTAAAAAGAGGCATTTTTACCCTTGCTAAAGAAGGGCTGTTTTTCAGGGCTGAGAAACGTTTGAAGCAGCTGTGTGTGTTTGAAGCTTGTGAAGCAGTTATGCTGTTCTAGTGCTGTATTACCAATAATCCTGCATAAGAAGGAGTCCTCTGTACAGGGTACTTGAACTTTTGCATAAGAAATAAAATTCTGTCACTTTGCCTTACCTCCGGACCATGACTACAACTTCTTCTTGAAGCCATTTTTGAAGGCAAATTACATATCCCAAGATACGCCTGGGGAAAGTTAGTTTGCCCAAGCCAATCGAGAGAAGTTCCTCCGATACCACGCCCCTCTAGGCTAGAGGCGGGTGGTGAGGGCGTGACAGTGGCGTAGTTGTGAGGATTTTTGCCTGTGCCAGGATATACAACCTACAGGATTTCCCGCACGAGTGTGGAGATCCGGGAAGTGGTGCCAGAAGGTTGGTGGAAGCTGCGGCGGGAGTTCGCTGGCAAGGTCGGCCAGGATGGCGGAGTGGTCTGTATAGACACCTCTTGTAAGGCAAGAGTCAATGCTTGAGCCAGGTAAAGGGTACCGAGGCGTGTGCTAACCTGGTTCAGAGGGAAAAAGGGAGGAAAACGTGAATACTTATGGATAAAGAAGGGACATTAGGGCTGTTGGGTGGTACCGCCCTTGGTGTTTTTGCTCTCTCTCTTACAGGTATCTGGCGAGATGGATCCAAAGGAGCTGGTCCAGTGGATGGCCACACAGTTCCAGAGAGAGCAGGAGATGGCCCAACAAGCGCAAGAGCACGCGACAGCCGCTATACAAGCGCAGCAAAAGCCAGTGTTGGACTTGGTTGAGGCGCTGATTGCCAGCCAGCGGTCGGGGGTTAGAGGAGTACCAGCCCAGCCAGGACTAGTTGTGCCTCAGAATGACAGTCTGGTAGGACCCCAGACAACTGGGACACTCTCTTTTGGCAAACTGTCCACAGAAGAAGACATTGATGACTATTTAGAGTCCTTTGAAAGGGTGGCTAATGCAGTAGGATGGCCAGTTGGTCAATGGGCTGTAAGGCTAGCCACCTCTTTAACAAGGGAAGCGTTGGCTGCCTATAGGGCCATGCCAGCGGCCCTCGCCACTGATTATACTGAGGTGAAAAATGCAATTAGAGACCGATTAGGCTTGACAAAAATGTTGTATCACCGTATGTTTAGAGCCACGGCCCTGAAGGCCGGAGAAACACCTAAGGCCTTAAGCCAAAGAATTAGAGGTTTAGCCTTAAAGTGGCTAGCCCCGGAGGAGAAAACTGTTGATACGGTAGTGGATATGGTGGTATTGGAGCAGTTCATGGCCGCCGTACCAAAAGAGATACAGTCTTTTCTGATACAGCAAAACTGCCAGAGCACAGGGGAGGCCACCCTTTTGACTGAGCGCTACCTAGAAGCTGAATTAGCTCGTCATCCTAGAGGGCGCACTCCCAAAATAGAGGCAGACACCAGTTTTGCTCCCTCAGAAAAGGGACAGGGAAATAATGCAGAGTTTGGGAAAACTTCTGTACTGGCTCAGGAGAGAAAATGGGCTGGAAAGAAATGCTATCATTGTGGGAAGATGGGACACCTACGGAAGGGATGCCAAGCCCGCACGGGGCTGATGGGCGAAAATGTGAAACATCTAGGAGAAGGGTTCCTCTTAAGCGTTAACGTGCAAGGGGTCATTACCCATGCTCTGCTCGACTCAGAGGCCGACCAAAGCATGATGTCACAGAAGCTTTGGAGGGCAATTGAGGCTCAGAATGAGTCTGCCCAGAGGAGGCCAGAAGGTAGAGTCAAAATTAGGTGCATCCAAGGGGCTGCCTCTTTCTACTCCCTCTACAAGGTGGTGATAAAAGGGTTGGGGGTACAGAAAGAAATCCTCGTAGCAGTGGTTCCAAAACTCCCCCACGACCTGGTATTGGGAAGAGATTGGCCGCAGTTTAGGCAGGGACTAACGAAAGGCCTGGGACAGAAGGTAGATGGGATGGTAACGGTAATCCCTGGCCCTCTTTTCGGAAATTCCTGAAAACACAGCAAGAACCCAGCGGAAAAGCCCACGGGCGGCAGTCCCCACGTCAAACAGAAGTTTATATTAAAATTTTGCAGGGTATCCGAAAAGGCCAAGAGTCCCAGAAGGGCGTCCCCGCAAGCCGCGGGATACGACCTATGCAGCGCCGTGAATGGAGTGATACCCGGCCATGGAAAGGCTCTCATTGATACAGGCCTACAGATTGAAATGCCAGACGGATGCTATGGCCGGATAGCCCCTCGTTCGGGTTTGGCACTGAAACACTTCTTGGACATCGGTGCAGGGGTGATCGACCCGGATTACAGAGTAAGTATAAAGGTATTATTGTTTAATTTTGGCAATGAAGACTTCCTCATGAATGTTGGAGACCGGATTGCCCAGCTGGTATGCGAGAGAGTAGGGTTTCCCCTACTGGAAGAGGTCCCCATGTTGACTCCCACAGAACGAGGAGCCGCTGGATTCGGTTCCACCGGACTGGCCAGGATGGAAGGCAGGAACTGGCCCAATTATTGGAAAGGTTCCCGGATGTTCTGATGCCGGTCCCGGGTGAAACCCGACGTAGCACATGAGATCGTGACCCCATCTGGGAAGGTGGTCAGACAACGACCCTACCGGCTACCAGAGGCTAAAAAGCAGGAGGTGGTGGCGCAAGTTCGCGAAATGGTGGAGATGGGTATATCATTGAAGAGTCAAGGAGCCCATGGTGCAGTCCCATAGTTTTGGTTCCAAAACCAGATGGTACTTTACGGTTCTGTATAGATTTTAGACAGCTAAATGCTATCTCAGTATTCGATGCTTACCCCATGCCCCGTATCGAAGAGCTTTTGGACCGTTTGGGGCAGGCCCAGTTTTTAACCACCCTGGACATGACAAAGGGATACTGGCAGATTCCCCTGACTAGGGAATCGCGGCCGAAGACTGCCTTCAGCACTCCGATTGGGCTATTCCAATTTAGGAGGATGCCCTTCGGTCTCCACGGTGCTGCAGCAACTTGCCAAAGACTTGTAGATCAAGTCCTCCGTCCTCATCAGGAATATGCTTCCGCATATATGGATAACATCATTATCCACAGTCGTAATTGGGCGGAACACCTCCCGAGGGTCGAAGCCATCCTGCGATCTATGAGGCAGGCAGGCCTCACCCTGAACCCAAGAAAATGTGCCTTCGCCCGGCGGGAGGTGAAATACCTTGGGCATGTGGTAGGACAAGGGAGGATCAAGCCCTTGATCGACAAAGTGGGTAGCGTCAAGAACTTTCCCAGGCCAGCCACAAAAAACCAATTAAGAGGCTTTCTAGGCCTGATTGCCTATTACAGGAGGTTTCTGCCCCGCTTTACAGAAGAAAGCTCCATCTTTACAGATATGTTAAAGAAAAATTGCCCGACTCGCCTCTATTGTACTCCGGAGGCTGAGAGGGCCTTCACCCAGTTAAACAAGAGGCTATGCACGGCCCCGATATTATGCGGAGTGGACTTCATGCAGCCCTTCATTGTACAGACGGATGCCTCAGAGGCCGGCTTAGGGGCAGTCTTATCCCAGAAGCATGAAGGAAAGGAGCATCCCATAATGTTCCTTAGTAGGAAGTTGTCCCCGGCAGAGCATAACTACTCTACTATTGAGAAAGAGTGCCTCGCGGTCAAATGGGCAATAGAGGCCCTCCGGTTCTACCTCACCGGGTGAAAATTCCTACTAGTCACCGATCACACACCCTTGAAGTGGCTCCAACAGATAAAGAACCACAATGCACGTCTAACCAGGTGGTACATGGCCCTTGTGATAAAGAAGCCCATACTGAACATATGGAATTAGAAGAAAAGGATGATTTTACCTTTAAACAAACTGACAGTCAGGCTGCACACACGTTTCAGTGTTTGCAAGAGAGAGGCAAGCATAGGGAAACAGGAGCTAGGCTGACACACCCAAGCTCTGCACCTGTTCAGGAAGGCAGACCCAAGGCTCAGGGAACAGGAATATAAACCCTGGCTAGGAGAAAGCAAGGGAGGAGTTGGTGATTGGAGTCTCGCTGAGAGAGCCGGTAAGAGTGTTGATGAGAGTATTGACTGGAGAGGTGGTTGGAGAGACGGTTGGAGAAGAGCTGGGAGGAGACCTTTGAGGAAACACAGCTGCAGTTCTGGAACTGAAGCAGACAGAGCGGAAGGAGAGAAGGGACAGACTGCTGTCAGGAACCTGCCTAGAGGGAGAGAGCAGAGAGACCTTCAGACCTCATTGCCAGATAAAAAGCTTCAAGGAGCTCACAGGTGGGAACCTAGCACTAAACCCAGGAGTTTGCAAAGCTCAGTTTGGGACTGGGAACCAGAGCAGTGCTCCAGACAAGAACTCCAAACAGGGAATCAGAGAGCGTTTCCCTACAGCTGGAAAAAGATAGCTGAACAAAGCCAGAGAGGAATCTCCACAACCTCAGGTATTTCCAATCCTTACCATATAGAACTGTGCCCAAAGGAAGCACCAGAGGTCTTAGGGGGAAATTATCCTAAGCCGTGTAATAACAGCTTAAAGCCAAACTCCATAGTTCCAGAGTTTGAAGAGATGCAACGACTTTAATGAGAGTGACTCAGCAGAAGTGCCTATGGGCTGTACACTGTGTTTGGCAGATGATATAGAATCCCTTTGCTAAATGTGTATGAGGGAGCTGAGTGTGAACAAAGGGAAAGAAGATATTTTTCTTTGTGAGAAGAAGCTGTTATGTTTTCTATCTGTTACATGTGATATGCATTGCACGTTTGGTGAGCAAAGAGTGTGAAGCGCAATCAGTTTAAGTTCTGTAAATATCCTCGATCAAACATCTGAAGAGTATCCTGATTTAATCTGCACTGAATCTTTTTGTTGGGGAATAAATTCTTGTCATTTTGCCTTACCACTGGTCTCACAACTATTTCCTTATCAGAGGGCAAAAGAACTACCACTCCCAGCAGGCATAGCGGGAGCCAAAGGTTTTATCTCACCTTCTGCAAGGAGCATATAATGGCAACCCCAACCCTCTGAGACCTAGGCGGAGGGCTGGAGCTTGACACCCTGCAAGCTTTTAATTTCAGGGTAGAGCATTGTGCAGGAAAGCTACATCAGAATGCAGATGCCTTGTCAAGGATTACGGACTGTGCGGAGGACCTCCAACAAGCTCCGACAGCCCGTAATGTCTTAAGTAGGGGGGTATGTGACAGAGACGCCCGTCTTGAACCCATGAGAATAGAAAAGGACATGGAATTGGACTTAAGGGAGAGCCCAGTTGTGTATTTCAAGGGTAACCAGAATCCTGCGTACACCGATACCCACAAAATCCCTGCCTGGCCTGGATCTCAGGCCCCGCGAAGGGAGAGAAAGAAGAGAGAGAAAGCCCAGGGTGCCACACCCAGACTCCTTTGAGATCCCTGCAGGCATGAGAAGAGATTATTATCACCTGGGAAGGGCCGGAAGGGAGGAGGAGGGGCTGGAACCCTGGAGGTGGAAATATAAACCCCTGCTAAGGCAAAGAGATGGAGGCTGGAGAAACAAGGGGAGCTGGAGAAACAAGAGGCTCAGGAGAGTCAAGAGAAGCTGGAGACGCAGCGGAGCCATAGAGGAGAGCCCTGGGAGGAGCTGAACCACAGGGAACACAGCCGAGGAGACAGGCCGAAGGCTGAAGGTACTGACCGGCTGTCTCGTGTAGAGCTGGGAACAGGAGTGACTCTAGGACCCAAGGGGGAGCTGTTTACTGAGCACTGCTTTGAGAACTCAGAACGGGACACTGCTCCAACAATTGAAGATATGCAAGTCGATACTGCTGAGGATGACTTGAGGGCTATGGATATTCCTATGGACTGTACTTTATGCCAAGCCAAGTTCATTGAACCGTTATGCTGAGGGCTAACACTTTCTGAGAAGGTCTCCTAAAGCTGGAAATAACAAGACCCAGAGAACCAACAGGAGGACGGGGATACTTTTGCTAGCACCCGGAAGTTTGTGACGCAGCCAGGAAAACTTGCAGGGAAGCTAAGAAGCTTGGTGAATATTTGCTGCCCATGTCTCCCATATTTTGGTTTAAACTTAATCCGGGAAGGGAGTTAAGAAGAAGCTTTTGTTCCAGTGGGACTAAGTTTTATTGTTGCCATTAATTGTTTTACAACGCAAGGCTAAAAAGAGGCATTTTTACCCTTGCTAAAGAAGTGCTGTTTTTCAGGGCTGAGAAACGTTTGAAGCAGCTGTGTGTGTTTGAAGCTTGTGAAGCAGTTATGCTGTTCTAGTGCTGTATTACCAATAATCCTGCATAAGAAGGAGTCCTGTGTACAGAGTACTTGAACTTTTGCGTAAGAAATAAAATTCTGTCACTTTGCCTTACCTCCGGACCATAACTACAACTTCTTATTGAAGCCATTTTTGAAGGCAAACTACATATACCAAGATACACCTGGGGAAAGTTAGCTTGCCCAAGCCAATCGAGAGACGTTCCTCCGATACCACGCCCCTCTAGGCTAGAGGCGGGTGGCGAGGGCGTGACACACTAAATGAGAGATTAGATATGATTGTTATCTCAGAGACATGGTGGAAGGAGGACAACCAGTGGGACACTGTGATAAATAGGTACAAACTATATTGTAATGATAGAGTTGATTCAATTGGTGGAGGGGTTGCGCTCTATGTTAGAGAGGGCATTGAGTCAGAAAGGATTAAAGTTTTGCAGGAAACAAAATTTGCTGTAGAATCTCTATGGATTGAAATTCCATGTAAAAAGGGGAAGGTGATGGGGGTGCACTATTGACTACCTGGCCAGTATGAACATATAGATGATGAAAAGCTCAAAGTAATCAGGGAAGCTAACAAAGGTTACAGCACAGTAATAATAATGGGTGATTTCAATTACCCTGGTATTGACTGGGTCAGTGTCATGGCAGGATATGCTAGGGAGATAAAGTTTCTAGATGAAATAAATGACTGCTTCTTGGAGAAACTGATTCATGAACTGACCAGAGGGGAAGCCATTTTTAACCTAGTCCTTAGTGGAACACCAGAACTGGTGCAAGAGATAAGGGTGTTGGAGCCACTTGGAAATAGTGATGATAACATGATCATGTTTGATTTATTTAATGGAGAAGGGATGGTAAGTAAATCCACAGTACTACCTTTTAACTTTCAAAAGGGAGACTATGATAAAATGAGGAAAATAATTAAGAAAAAACTAAAAGGAGCAGTTGCAAAGATTAAAGACTAAACATCAAGCTTGGGGGGTTTGTTTAAAATACTATCTTGGAAGCTCAGACTAGCTGTATTCCATGCTTTAAGAAAAGTGGAAGTAAGTCCAAAAAACTGCCAGCATGGTTTAAAGGTGAGGTCAGAGAGGCTGTTGCTGCTAAAAAAAGATCTTTCAGGAAATGGAAAAAAGAGCCAAATGACAAAAACTGGAAAAAGCACAAGCACTGGCAAGTTAGATGCAAGGCATTGATAAGGCAGGCAAAGAGAGAATTTGAGAAGAAGCTTGCTGTGGAAACAAAAACACGTAATAAAGACTTTTTCAAGTACATTTGTAGCAAAACACCTGTGAGAGAGTCAGTTGGATCATTAGATAATAGAGGGGTAAAAGGGGCACTAAGAAAGGACAAAGCCATAGAGGAGAACCTGAATGAATTCTTTGCTACGGTCTTTACTGAGGAAGATGTAGGGATGTTACCCATAACTGAAGTGGTATTTAAAGGTGATACTGTGGAAGAATTGAAAGAAATATCCATACACCAGGAAGATGTATTACAACTATTTGATAAACTGAAGAGTAGCAAATCACCTGGACTGGACGGTATACATCCAAGGGTATTGAGGTAACTGAAATATGAGATTGTAGACCTGCTATTAGTTAGCTATGAACTATCATTAAAATAATCTGTAATACATGAGGATTGGAGGATCGCCTATGTAATGCCATTTTTTTTTTTAAAGGGTTCCGGGGCAATCTGGAAAACTACAGACCAGTGAGTACCGGGAAAAATGGTAGAAACCATCATAAAGAACAAAATTACTGAACATGCAGATAGTCATGGCTTAATGGGAGACAGCCAACATGGCTTTAGACAAGGAAGATCTTGACTTACTAATCTGTTATGTTTTTTTTAAATGTGTGAACAAACAGGTAGACAAAGGCGAGTCAGTTGATATAGTAAATCTGGACTTTGAGAAAGCATTTGACAATGTCCTTCATCAGAGACTTTTGGCAAAACTAAAAAAAGTCATGGGATAGGAGGCAGTGTACTATTGTGGATCAGGAACTGGTTAAAAGATAGAAAGCAGAAGGTAGGGCTAAATGGCCAATTTCCCAATGGAGAAAACTGAATAGTGGAGTACCCCAGGGATCTCTGCTGGGTCTGCTGCTTTTCAACATATTCATAAATGACCTGGAAATGGGAATAATGAGTGAGGTTATCAAATTTGCAGATGAAACAAAACTATTTAAAGCTGTTAAAACCTATTGAGGATTGTGGAAAATTGCAAGAGGATCTTGATAAATTGGAAGACTGGGCATCCAAATGGCAGATGAAATTTAATGTGGACAAGTGCAAAGTTATGCACCTAGGAACGAACAACCCAAACTATGGTTCCACGATGCAAGGTTCCACATTAGGAACCACCACCCAGGAAAAGGATTTAGGTGTCATCGTGGATAACATGTTAAAACCCTCTGCCCAGTGTGCAGTGGCGGCCAAGAGAGCAAATAGAATGCTAGGTATCATAAGGAAAGGAATGGAAAATAAAAAGGATATTATAATGCCTCTGTATTGTTCCATGGTACGACTGCACCTTGAATATTGTGTGCAATTCTGGTCACCGTATCTTAAAAAGCGTTTTTAGAAAAGGTACAGAGAAGAGCCACCAAAAAGGTAAAGGGGATGGAAGGATACCCCTATGAAGAGAGGCTAAAAAGGTTAGGGCTCTTTAACCTGGAAAAGAGATGGCTGAGGGAAGATATGAGAGAGGTCTATAAATTAATGAATGGAGTGGATCGGGTAAACATAGATCGATTGTTGTCATCATCAGAATATAGAAAGACTAGGGAACATGCAATGAAGGTACAGGGTAATTTATTTAAGACTAATAAGAGAAAATATTTTTGCACTCAACGTATAATCAAACTCTGGGATTTGTTATTGGAGGATATAGTAAAAGCTGTTAGTGTAGCTGGGTTTAAAAAAGGTTTGGACAAGTGCCTGGAGGAAAGGTCCATAAACTATTATTAAAAGGGACCCAGGATATCACTGCTTGATCCAATACAAGCATTGTGAAACCTGTGTCTTTTGGGGAAACTGCTAGGTATGTATGACCTAGATTGGCCACTGTTGGAAACAGGATACTGGGCTTGATGGACCTTGGTCTGACCCAGTATGGCATATCTTATGTTGTTATGTTGGGCAGGGGGGAAATAGGAGAGAAAAAGAGCAAATGGTGGACATGAGGACATAGAGAGAAAATGCTGGGCATGGGGGAATAGGGGAGAAAGAGCAGATTCTGGACATGGGGGTGCTGGTAAGCGGCACACTGAGGAGAGATATTGGGCATCGGGAGGGGATAGGGACACAGAGGGGAGATTTTGGACATGGGAATGATAGGGACATAGAGGGGAAATGCTGGACATGGGGGGATAAAGGCAGAAAAAGAGGGGAGATGATGGACATGGGGAGGATAGGGACACAGAGGAGAGATGCTGAGTATATAGGGTGAAAAGGAAGAGGAGATTTAGTTAAAAGACAGGGAAATAAGAGGCTGGGGAAGGAGAGAGAAGGAATTAGAGGGTTGGGGTGAGGGAAAAGATGGAAAGCTGCAGCTAAATACAGTTTAAAAAAAGTAAAATTGAGAAGTGGTTGGTAAGAAGGAGGAGTGAAATTTTGATAGAGAAGCAAAAAAATAATAGAGAAAAATGGAAAAGAAGAAATCGGTGTTACAGAATGACCTAAGGAGGAAGTGAAAGCAGGAGAAGATATGGCAAATGAATAGATGATCATGAAAAGAGAGGTAAGAGAAGACAGAGGAAACAGACACCAGAGACTGGGACCAAAAACAATTTTAAAAAATGCCCCAACATCAAAGGTAGAACAAAGAATTCTATTTTCTATTTAGTAATTGGAATATGTCATCTTTTGGAATTTACATCTGCCAGGACTGGTTTTAGACATGGCTGGGGCCCAGCCCAGGCAAAAATTTGGAAGGGATCCTAAACCCTACTAGTAAACTGTTTCTTCAGCATCAGAATGATTTGGGGGCCTTATCTGTCTTGGGGGTCCAGAGCAATTGCCCTAGTTACATTCCTTCTAACGCCAGTCCTGACATCTGCTTTTTTTTTCGTACGGAAAAAGATAGCACAAAGTCTGGTCACTAAAATGGAAATAAAATTATTTTTTCTACATATGTCATCCAACCATTTCATTCTCTGATCATGCGCTAGCATTTAACTTTCAAAAAGTAGACTATGATAAAATGAGGAAAATGGTTAAGAACAAACTAAAAGGAGCACCTGCAATGGTTGAGTTTATTTAAAAATACTATCTTGGAAGTCCAGACCAGAATTATTCCATGCTTTAAGAAAGGTGGAAAGAAGACCAAACAGCCAGCATGGCTTAAAGGTGAAGTCAGAGAGCCTGTTATAGCTAGAGAGAATCCTTCAGAAAATAAAAAAAGAGCCAAATGATAAAAACAGGAAACACAACAGATACTGGCAAGTTAAATGCTAGGCATTAGTAAAGAAGGCAAAGAGATTTTTTTTTTCGCTGCTAGCAACTTGACAGTTAATTATAATTTGTGCTTTGCATTTTTACTATACATCCACTTACGCAATATGAAAGGCTTTCATACTGTAAAACATTGAAACAAACAAAATTAGAACAGAACTACCCTTCAGCATGAGTTGAAAAAATATTGTCTCCATCAGAAAAGCAAAGAGAGAATTTGAAAAGAAGTTTGCCATGGAAGCAAAAGTGAGTAATAAAATCTTGTTCAAGTACCTTCGTATCAAAACACCTAAGAGAGCAAGTTGGACCATTAGATGATAGAGAGGTAAAAGGGGCAACAAGAGAGAACAATGTCATAGTGGAGAGACTGAATGAATTCTTTGCTTCAGTCTTTACTAAAGATGATGTAAGAAACTTACATCACCTTTAAATATCTTTTTGGCACGAGTATCAAAGGAACTGAAAGGTACTCACCTGTAGTAGGAGTTCTCCTGGACAGCAGGAACAAGTCCTCATGTATGGGTGACATCTTCCCCAGCTCCTATTGGAAGCTATTGGGAGGCTCTACCATGCCTGTGCACCTCCTTTCTGCCTGCCACAGTGGCACTATCTTAAACAAATCTGATAGTATAGCTGTAGCAACCCTTCACAACCCTCCCTCCTCGGGGAGATGGGAGGGTTGTGAAGACTTATTCCAGCTGTCCATGGACCTGGTACAGGTGAGTAACTACCTTTTCTCCCAAAACAAGCAGGAATGAATCCCCACGGTATGGGACTCTCTAGCTACAGGCTACTGAAAACTGAGGAGAATGCAGATAAGCCCAACAGGGGCAACAACCCATCTGCGTAATGGCAAAAGGCTTTAGTGGTCAGAGACCAACTATGTACAATAGCAGAAAATCTCTCTATCCTTTAATTATGTTTTTTTTTGGTAGCCTGGACAGAATAGAATGGGCCTAAATGGGATGGAGTTGGATTCTAACCCCCAACCCGATTCTGGAATTGAGATATTTGTCAAAGTTGCTGTTAATAAACAGAAATCCCTATCTAGCCAATAGTGAGATGTGCAGGTGTGCACAGAAGACGCATCTGGAAGCGGCAGCCCCTAGCTCGCAGCTTCCCCCTTGTGGGTATGAGGACTCAGAAAAAATGTTGGTAGAACAGTTGACTCATTAAGATGTAAATCCGATACCACTCCCAGAAGGAATTCATGATGAGTACAGAGGAGTAGATGAGTATTATGGAATTTGGTGGAGAAACTGCTGGAGCCTGAAGTTCGCTCCTGTTGAGTGGTGAAGCGACCGCTACCAAACCATACCTCCTGGACAAAACCTCAGAGGGCAGGAATAGAGCAAATTCAAGGGAGCTTCCAGGAGCTGCCCAGGTAACACATTGAGGATGCAAGACATTGCAGGAGGTCTGCAGGAAAACTTCCAGGGAAGCAGTCCCCACATGGAGCACAACACTAAAAGCCATACGAAGATGGATGTCTGTTCCACACCCCAATGGTAAGCTCCCATTGCAATGAAGTGGACCTTGCTGGAGTTGGACTGAAGTCCCAAAACAGAGAGATGCAAAAGATATTACAGCAGTTTTTGTGTAGAACAGGCAAAAGGCTTTAGAGCCTGGCCTCCCACCAGTCAGCAAGCCTCTTCCATTTTTCCAGGAAAAAAACACCTTTTTGTATAAGTCCTCTTGGAGGCCAAAAGGACATCAGGCACACTGGCCTGCAGGTGATGCTCAGATATCAAACAGTCTCTCAACATCCACGCTGTCCCAATCAAGTACTGGATGTTGGTGCAACAACATCCCATCTTCTTGCAAATTCGAACCAGCACATGGCCCAGCCAGAGTAGTACTTGACTGGAGAAAGAAACCAAGGCTGTTTAGGCCATAGGGACAATGAGAACTATTGTGCTTTCATCTGTTTTTAGCTTCAGGAGAGTCTTTGCATTGACAAGGATTGGACGATATGCATACAGACAACCCTCCTCTCCAAGATGGGAGGAAAACAGCCACGGGATAAGCAACATAGGATCTATGTACCTTTTTGGGAACCTGACAGGTACATGGAAACAGGATACTGGGCTTGATGGACCCTTGGTCTACTCTGTATGGCATACAGTATAGAGTAGTTACTCACCTGCAACAGGTGTTCTCCAGGAGCAGCAGGAATCAGTCCTCACATATGGGTGACATCGACGTCGATGGAGCCCTTGCGGAGCATTTCCCCAGCTTTCCATGAAAGCCTTTGGGAATGCAGGCACGCATGCGCGGTTCCCTTCCCGCCTAAAGGTGCCATCTTGCTCAGTCAAATGACATAGCTACAACAGCACACAAAAAAAATCCCAAAAATAAACTATGTACAACTGCAACTCCCAGGGGAGGAGGGAGGGTTGTGAGGACTGATTCCTGCTGCTCCTGGAGAACACCTGTTACAGATGAGTAACTACTCTTTCTCCAGGACCAAGCAGGAAGTCAGTCCTCACATATGGGTGATTCCCTAGCTCTGGGCTACCAGGAACCCAGGCTGAACAAGAGAACTCCCTCTAGTTTCAGCATCAAAGAAAGGCTTTTCACTGACAGAACCTCCACCGGTAGCCCAACAGAGGGCAGAAGGGCAGGAGTTGCCTAAACCTCAAAGGAGATTCCGGAGTACTGCCTGGTCAAAAGCACTGTCCCTACGGGACTCCCTTTCCAGACAGTAGTGCCTGCAAATGTCTGGCTTGACGACCAAGTAGCAGCCCTGCAGATGTCTACCAACGGTACAGAGCGGAGATGAGCCACTGAGGCAGCCATTGCCCTGACACAATGGGCCGTGACCCGACCCTGCAAAGGAAGGTCAGCCGCCTTGTAAGCCCAGGAGATAGTCAGCCACCCAGATGGACAAGGTATGCTTGGACACAGCCAACCCCAAATTATTAGGGTCAAAAGAGATGAAGAGCTGAGTAGCCCTTCTGTGCCCCTGCGTACGGTCAAGGTAGAAGGATAAGGCCATCCTACAGTCCAGGGTATGCAGAACTGCTTCAGCCTGGCCTGCATGAGGCATAGGGAAGAATGTTGGAAGAACCACCTCCTGGTTGAGGTGGAAAGAGGAGTCAACCTTTGGGAGGAACTTTGGATGAGTCCTGAGGACTACCCTGTTCTTATAGAATCTGGTGTAAGACCTGTCACAGACCAGGGCCTGAAGCTCACTCACTCACTCGTCTGGCCGAGGTTAGGGCTACCAAGAAGAGTGTCTTCCAGGACAGGAAGTGTAGAGGACAAGTAGCCATCGGCTCAAAGGGTGGGCGAGTCAGTTGCTGCAAGACCACATTCAACTCCCATTCAGGAGCAGGAGGACAGATTGGAGGCTTGAGCAAGAGCAAGCCTCTGAGAAACCGGGACACCAAGGGGTGAACTGATAGAGAATGTCCTTCCACCAGTGAGTGGTGAGCTGCTAGAGCTGAGAGGTGGACCCGAACAGAATTGGACTTAAGTCCTTGATTTGATAAGTGCAGTAAGTACTGAAGCACTACTGGTACAGTACAGGAGAAGGGATCCTCTGTACATAGGTGACACCACACTGAAAACCTTTTCCATTTAAGAGCATAGGTTTTCCTAGTGGACGGTTTTCTAGAGGCAAGGACAACCTCCTCAACTTCCTAAGGGAGGCCCCAGGGAGCCAAAACTACCCTTGCAGCCTCCAGGCCATCAAATTGAGAGCTTTGAGATTGGGGTGAAGAAGGGAACCCTGATCCTGAGAGAGAAGGTCGGGTTGCAACCCCAGAGGTAGTGGGGGATCCACTGCCAGCTGAAGCAGAAGTGGAAACCAAGGCTGTCTTGGCCACCTGGGAGCCACCAGCAGGACCGAGGCCTTGTCCTGAAGAATCTTGAACAGAGTTCGGGCCACCAAGGGCGTGGGAGGAAACGCATACAGAAGGCCCTGAGACCAGGGAATCAGAAAAGCATCTGCTGCCACCCGCAGAGGATGCGGTTGCCTGGAGCAGAACTTTGGCAGCTGTTTGTTCAGTGGACTGGCAAACAGATCTATGGAAGGAAGTCCCCATTTCAGGAAAATCTTCTGAACCACCAAAGGATGGAGCTGCCACTCGTGGGGCTGTAGAATCCTGCTCAATCTGTCAGCCAGGAAGTTTTCCTGGCCAGGGAGGTACACAGCCTTGAGGAGCATGTTGTGCTTGAGGGCAAACAAGCAAAGGTCCTGTGCTTCTTGACAAAGGAGCCTGGACCCAGTTCCGCCCTGTTTGTTTACATAAAACATGGCTACCTGGTTGTCTGTTTGAACTAGGACAGACTGATGAGCCAGGGCTGGAGAGAAAGTCTTAGAGCTACCTGAATAGCTCTGAGTTCCAGTAGATTGATTTGCTGTGCGTCTTCCCAGGGAGACCACAGGCCCTGGGTGCACTTACCTAAACAATGAGCTCCCCAGCCCTGCAGGGAGGCGTCCGTGGTCAACACCACTGTGAACCCAGGAATCTGAAAAAGCACCCCTTGCAGCAGGTTGGGTGCATGCAGCCACCAGCTGAGGGATTTCAGAAATTGTCTGGACACCCTTATCCTGTCTCTGAGACTGCCGGTGGACTGTGACCACTGAGTCCGAAGGCACAACTGTGAAGGCCTCATATGGAGCCTGGCATTGGGGGTCACATGTACTGTCGAAGCCATGTGGCCTAGAAGCCTCAGGCAGAGTCTGGTGGAGACCAGTGACCTGCTAAGAAACTGGCTTGCCAAGTTTATCAGTCTTTGGGCTCTGTCCTCTGGCAAGAATGCCTTTGCCAGCAGAGAGTCCAACCTTGCCCCTATGAACTCCAAGTTTTGGGATGGGAGCAAAGTGGACTTTGCGAAGTTTATGACAAACCCCAGGCTTTGAAGAAGAGCAATAGTTCTGAGGGTGGCTTGTCTGGCCTCCTGACACGTCTGACCCCTGATGAGCCAGTCGTCCAGATAGGGGAAAACAAAGATACCCTGATTTCTCAGGTAGGCCGCCACCACGGCGAGGCATTTGGTAAAGACCCTGGGGGCGGAGGTGAGGCAAAAAGGCAGTACTCTGTACTGATAATGGTTTCCTCCCACAATGAACCTGAGGTACTTTCTGTGGTCTGGATGAATGAGGATGTGAGTATACGCATCCTTTACATCCAAGGAGCATAGCCAATCTCCCTGCTGGAGGTAGGGCAAAAGGGTCCCAAGAGTAAGCATCTTGAACTTTTCCTTCTCCAGGAACTTGTTGAGGTTTCGGAGATCTAGAATAGATCGAAGGCCACCGGTTCTTTTTGGGTACCAGGAAATACCTGGAATAGAACCCTCGACCTTGTAAGTGAGGAGGCACAGGCTCCACTGTCCTGTCCACCAACAGACCTTGTAGCTCCTGAAGGAGAAGATCTGTGTGCAGGGGAGGCCTTGGAGGCTCCCCTGGAAAGTATGGAGGAGGCAGTTGTTGGAAGTGTAGTGCATAGCCCCTGTGGACTATGCTTAACACCCAACTGTCTCCAGTGATGAGTGGCCACTGGTGGGCAAACAGAGCGAGGCGACCTCCTGTGCAGGGCTGGGAGAGCAGGGACGGAGAGGCTATGTCTAAGGAGTCAAAACCCCCCACCCTGCTGAGTGGGAGCAGGGGCCGGAGGCTTGGGGATCCTCTGCCTACGGGGCCCATTACCCTGCCCCTTGGCTTGCTGACCCTGAGGGGCAGCCAAATACTGTGGGTACTGTTTGTAGGCAGTGCCCTTCCCCGGTTAAAAGGGCTTTTTACCCGAGCCCTTCTTTTTGTGAGAAGGGGCAGAAGTCTTTCTAGACAGGCTTGTCCTTGTGAGGTGCTTGGTCTCGAGCTGTGCGGCCTTCTCGGTCATGGGCTTGCCAAAAAGGTTCTCACCTCAGCAAGGGACATCGACCAACTTGTCCTGAACCCATGGCTCGAGGTCCGATGACTGCAGCCATGCCTGGCGTCGAGCCGCGATGCCAGCTGCCGCAACATGGGCCGAAGCCTCGAAGCCATCGTAGGCAGCGCGGGACATAAACTTAGAGCATTCCCGGATCCCCGAGGACAAGGACTTGAACCTCTGCAAGGGTTCCCCGGAGAGACCAGCAGAGGACACAGCCAGCTCCTTGGCCAGGTCTCGCAAGTACATGCCCATGTACAGCTGGTAAGACTGGACACGGCAAGCAAGCATCGAGCCCTGGAAGCACTTTCTACCAAAACCATCGTGGTTTCGGGCCTCCCTGCCAGTGGGCACCGCGGAGTGCATCTTCTGACTTTTCAGGCGATGTATGGCCGATTCCACCACCATGGAATGGTGTGGTAGCTGCGCCTTCTGAAAGCCAGGGCTCTTCCGGAGTCAATAGATGGGATCGACCCGCTTGCTTAAAACCGGCGCCGAGGCCAGTGCCTCCCACATCTGGAAGAGGAGCTGTTCCAGCATCGGAGGAACCGGGACAGTAAAGGCCTCCTTTGGAGGAAAGTCATACTGCAGGGCCTCGAGCTCCTCGGCTCGAGGCTCCTCCTCGGGCTCCGCCGGGATAGCCAACGCAGTGGCCATATCCTGGATGAACTCCGAGAATCGGGTATCCTCCGGAGGGGATCTACTCCGGGGTTCAGATTGCGGTGAGTCTGATGGGACGCACCGTGTCTTGAAGGTGTCGGGGGACTCCTTGTCCTCCGTTTCCCATGCGGACTCGTCCGATGAGGAATCAGGATCCGACCTCGCGGGGCCTGCGAGCACCCACCCCGATGCCGAAGGCACCGGCATTGACGCCCTCGGTCCCGAACGGGAGGTCGAGGGAGACCGCGACCGAGGTCGACCTCAAGCCTTCATGGCCTCGAGTATTGGCTCGGTCTCCGGGGTCGACTTCGATGTCGATGTCCCGGTGGTCGGGGCAGATGCGCCAGACAGGCTGGCCATCAGTGCCCGCTGCTGTTCCATGAAGGCAGACAGTCTGCTCTCCAAGGCTGTCAGCCTGAGACTCAGCTCAGGAGACTCAGCAGCTCCCGACTCGGGCCCCGGCGGTGCCGGGCTCGACGTCGGCTCCCTGGGAGGAGAGTCCACGAGGACTACAGGGCTTACGTGTCCTGCAGACTCCGGCTCCAGTCGAGGGACTTTGGAAGGCTTCTCCTGTTCCACGGGCCCGGGGCGACGGTCGGGGGTCTGAGATCTAGCTCTCGAGGAGCCAGGGACCTCTTCTGACAACATCCTTGCGAGCTGCTTCTTCCTCTTGCGTTCCCGGTCGGGGGACCCCCTGTCCGAGGAGCCACGACGGTGCTCGGGATCCGACTCCCGAGATGTCGAAGCCTCAGACGAGGTCCGGGCCCGGCCGGAGGCCGAGTCAGATAAAAGCCTTTCCTTTTGGTGCTGACGACTTCGCAGTGCCTTGGAAGACATTTTTACACACGGTCCACACGTCTTAGGGTCGTGATCAGGACCGAGGCACTGAAGGCAGCAGTCGTGTGTGTCGGTGAGAGACATCAGTTTCTTGCACCGATCACACTTCTTAAAACCGCTGGAAGCCATTGGGGAAAAAAAGAGACCCCGCGAGGTCAAAGGACAGGCCTTCCAGGGAAAAGGAAAAAAGGGCGTGAACACCAGCCACTAAGGGCAAAAACCGAAAAAAGAAGATCGGGCTCGATACCGGTGTACTGAACCCGGCGGGAGGGGAACCGGCGTCGAACCGGAGAAGAAAAATAGCGAAGAATCGCAAAAATCAGACAATTTTCCGGGATGACTAGGACTCAGGTCCGATGGGCTTCACGGAAAACGAGAGACTGAGCAAGATGGCACCTTTAGGCGGGAAGGGAACCGCGCATGCGTGCCTGCATTCCCAAAGACTTTCATGGAAAGCTGGGGAAATGCTCCGCAAGGGCTCCATCGACATCGATGTCACCCATATGTGAGGACTGACTTCCTGCTTGGTCCTGGAGAACTTATGTTCTCTCATAAGCTTCTAAATACAATCTCTTCACACCCTTACTAATGCATTATCACTTACCTGTCCAATTCAGGATACAATACAAACTTCTGATACTAGTTCACAAAGCATTAAATATGGCTTTTCCCTTCTCTCTCCTCTATATCAATCCTCACAGTTCTCCATTCAGTTCATGCAAATTGTCTTTTCCTCCTCTCCACTTCACAGGCTAGGTTCAAATCCACCCATCACTCACCTTCTATTTTCTTGCCCTTAGTCTCTGGAATAGCCTCCCTCCTGAACTTCACTTAGAGCTCTCCTACTCCAAATTTAAAAGCTCCCTCAAAACCCACCTATTTCAGCAAGTTTTTAATCTTACCATAGATGCATAGCAGATGCCTTTTATAACTGTTCTGCTCTTGGATAGTAGGGAAGTAGCATATGATTGGTCTACCATAAGGATGGAAGAAATTACTGAACTTGATCCTCCCACAGGAAGCCATGATGAAACTGAGCTGCGAGTCTGGACATTTGTGAAAAAGAAAGGCTGCTGCTCAGGCTGAACCGTGTATCTGCCATGATATTTTATACAAACAGGGCACTATTTGCAGAGGATGTTTACAAAAGCCTCTTATAGAAAGAAGTGTCAGAGATACTGAGGACAGAGGTAGAACTAGTCAAGGAGATTGATGAAGGTGGGACTGCAGAGAGATGCTGAAACAGAGAGCAATGGCCCTCTACCATATCTACTGAACTTTTTTTTTTTTGTGACAAATGATATCTGAAAAAAATATAAGGAATATGAACTGACATGGCTAAAGTGGAAGGTTAAGATAAAAAAATATTGAGCAGTGTGTATGAGGAAAATGAACAGAGCCTCATCTGCAGCTCCTAATGCCCCATGTTTTGTTATTTAATAATGTAATATTTCTTTGTTATTTTTAGCATAGTATTAGTGAAGATATTAAAAACTACACAATAGGAGGAAAACAGGGATCTGTGTTTTATTAAAGTTTAATCAGCAATAAAAATCCAACAAAATAATAGCATGTCCATTTTAGCCTTAAAACTGCAACTGGCTATGCAGGAACATTAATTAGAAACTGTATGAGTTGTATGGCAATCGACAGTCAACTGCAATTGAAGACACCAACTAAATGCTCCAGTAGATTTCCAGGTATCAGAACCCTCCGTTATCCTGTCTGGATTGTTCCATGAGACCTTGCAAAAATGCACTAACACACCTTGGATGTACCAAAGAATGCTCTAACTATGAAATGTAGAGTCAATGGAGCATTATTGCTTGTAAAAGGGTTCATCACAGGCTCTAGATTAGAAGGTTCACATACAGACAATTATAACACAAAGCTGAGACTGCTATTGTGCATAGGAGCAGATGATGATGTAAGAAGTGTGAGCAGACAGATTTGAAGATGGCCAAGATGTGCAGAGCATAGCATGTTAAAACATCGTTATGTAAGGAGTTTGCAAAGGATGCACTGTTTTGAATCCCAGTCAAAAGAATGCATTCACAAGTCTGTTACAAGTCCATGTGCACCCTCAGCAGGCTGAAGCATGCCTGAGCTGGGAACCTCTGAAGAGCTCAAAGAATCGGGTAATACTGCCCTATCTGTTCCTGTAGGTCTGCACCACTCAGACAATTGTGCAAAAAGGTGGCATCAGTGTAAAGCACAGGAGGTATCAAGCACCGACTCTGGTTTCTCAATGCAACCTCAGAAGTCAGTTGGATAGGGTGGTATTGAAGGGGTCAAAATGTCAGTGATGGCACCTGGGATTGGTCTAGCAGGATTCAAGGAAAGGAAATCATCATCATGTATGATTAAAATTTCTCCTTCCTTATTTTGCTAGACCAGTCCAGATAAATGGGACATACAAGCAGTAAGGACCTGGGGGAGGAGGAAAATGCTCTGGCCAGAACAGCCTGATCAAAGGCACCATCAGCACTTGCTCCCACATGCAACCTGTAATGCTTCACAGAGGCACTCAGAGGACTAGGTAGCCACTTTACAGATGTCTTCCAGACATGAAGGAAAAGGCATGCTGAATCAATGGTCTCTTAGCCAGTGGGAAATTGGAGGACTTGATCACTGCCTGTTCTTTCCTTGGACCATTAGAAGGAGAACAAAAAGATGGTCTGATCGACAAAAGGAATTGGTCCCTCCAAAATATCTTATTAATACCCTCCTCACACTGAGCAGACACAGAGAGGGATTGGACTGAAGGTCCTCCTCTGAAAAAGAGGGCAGAACAGCTGCCTAATTGAGGAGGAAAAGAGGAAGATATCATCTTTGGAAAGAAGGAGGGAACTGTTCACAAGGCAACAGAAACTGTTGAGATCAACAAGAAGGATTTGCGCCATAACAAGACTTGCAACTAAAGACCTGTCACGTAGACGCAACAGCTACTAGAAACACACCTCAAGAACCAATATCTGAGGGAGGCCTTCAGGATGGGCTCAAAAGAGAGACTTTTCAGAGTCTTCAACATCATTGAAAGGTTCACTAGGAGATTAGAGTCCACAGGAGCCCTTGACAAAGATGGCCCTTTTCCTGTGGGAGCTGAAATCCACTAACAGTCTCATTAGATCAGTGGACCATGGACTGTGCAGTCAGTATGGAGCAACCAGGATCACCAGGCCTGGATAAATTTGAATCCTGTGGAGGAGGTAACTCACTGAGGGCCACAGAGTGAATAAAGAATTCCTTTCTGGGCAAATCAGTTTAATCCCCCCTTAAAGTACGAGAAGTATCAGGGCGAGCCACCAAGGACAACACCTGGATATGCCCCCAGGAGCATGCCAAGGCCGCTATCTGAACCTTCTGAGGTCCACCCCTGGTTCAAGCTCACTTGGTAAGGGGGGCAGCACAGGATCTATAGCTGCTTTTCCAGCTGAGAGGGGCCAAGAAGAACATCATCTCTCAAAACTCATCCAAAACCTCACATAGGTATTGAGGTTGAGGCCCTATAGGCCCTGAATGGTGTATTCACCACCTCAGAGTAGCCTCCATTGGACAGCTTATGCCTCTCCAGAGTGAAGCTGTAAGAGAAAGATGCAGGGTCTGTCATTGTCAGGGGCTCCTAACAAAGATGGCCTTTTCCTGTGGGAGCTGAAACACACTAACAGTCCCATTAGATCAGTGTGCCATAGTCTGTGCAGCCAGTCTGGAGCAACCAAGATCACCAGGCCTGGATAAGTTTGACTCCTGTGGAGGAGGTAACTCACCAGGGGCCACAGAATTCTTTTCTGGGCCATACTTAGAGCAGTGCATCCAAGCTCACTGTTTGCAGGTCCTGGAACACTGGAAGGTACTCCCAGTGAAGAAGGCAGATCACTTGGGCCCAACTTATCAGTCCACTCTCAGGGCCCTGTTGGGGGGGTCCTCCCACTCCTCTTCAGCCCACTGAGCACAGGTAATCTGTGGGAAAAAGTGCTGGATCCTGTGCGACTATCAGCTCAAAGAGTCAAGGGCGTACCCTCACTTCAAGCACAATTGGGTCCTGCAGGACTCAATCCTAAGACCACTGCACCATAGTGTGGGCCAGGAGAGTCAGCTCTATATGAAGTGCAGCACCAGTCCACACAGCTTACCACCTGTTGGAAGCAGACAATTAGTGGCTTCTCTCTATTCTGCGCCAATGATTATATTTTCTGAGACGCTGAAAGATGTTCAGGTCTTCTTCACCTACTCACAAGGGAGCATAACCCACTCATTTGGTATGGTCTAGCAGAATAAGGAAGTACTGGTTGTAAACATATATGCACAGCAGCAAAAAAGAGCACAATCACTGTGACAAGACAGTTGGAGCTATATACAGTAGGTGGCAAAATGATGTGCATGGACCAAGAGAGAGACATCAAGGTGACAGTAAGGATTAAAGTTGTGCAACAATGTGACATAGCAGTGGCCAAAGCCAGAAGGATGCTAGACTTCCCATATAAGGGACATAACCAGCAGAAAGGAGGTGATAATGCACTTGGTACAGGTCACTGGTATGGCCTCATTTGGAATGCTGTGTTCAGTTTTAGAGGCTTTCACTAAGAAGAGAGCTCAGAAACAGCCCAGAGAAAAGTGACCAAAATGGTACAAAATTTGCACCAGAAGACACACAAAAAGAGATTTGAAGACCCAAATATGCAAAGCCTAGAGAAGAGGGAGGACAGGAGAAATATGATACAGACATTTAAAGCCTTCAAAGATATTAATGATCAATAATCTTTTCCAAAGAGGAAGCTGTAGAACTAGAGGACATGAAATGAAGCTGCAAGGAGGTAAGCTTACAAGCAACATCGGTAAAAAAATTTTCTTGGAATACCTGGAAAGCCCTTTAGTGAAGGTGGATGAGACAAAAGTGAAAGAATTCAAAGAATTCTCCGGGGATAGCAGGAATAAGTCCTCACATATGGGTGATGCAGGCACCGACCGAGCCTCGCAGAAGCATCTCCCCAGCTTTCAAAGAAAGCCTTTGGGAGATGCCACCATGCATGTGTAGTCCCCTTTCCGCCCAAGGGTGCCATCTTGCCTCAGTCTAATGACATAGCTAGAGCCGGCAAAAGAAGATGGCAAAAATACAGCAACTCCATGGGGAGGAAGGAGTGTTGTGAGGATTGATTCCTGCTGTCCCTGGAGAACACCTGTTACAGGTAAGTAACTATGCTTTCTCCAGGAACAAGCAGGAAGTCAGTCCTCACATATGGGACTCCCTAGCTTCAGGCTACCGGAAACCTGTAGAAAAAACACAGCCAAGCCATGAGCAGCAGCTAGCGAGTCTGAGGAGAGACTTAGGACTCCAGAGTCCAGAGAGAGCCATCACTCTGGTAGCCTGAACATAGAAGGGTCGGAGGGTAGGAGTTGCCTAGACCCTAAAGAGATTATGAAGTACAGCCAGGCCAAAGGTGCTGTCCCATCAGGACTCCCTCTCCAGGCAGTAGTGAGCTGAAAAGATGTGGACTGAGGACCAGGTGGCGGCCCAGGATATGTCTGCTGTAGGGACAGAGCGCAAGCTTGCAACAGAGGTTGCCATAGCACTGATGTTGTGTGCGTCCAACAAAAGCCCAATCTGATTGTGGGCAAAGGCAATGCAGTCTGCCACTCAGGTGGACAGGGTCCGCTTTGTAACAGCCTCTCCCAGGCGACTGGGGTCATAGGAAACAAAAAACTGAGACTTTGCGGTGGCCCTGGGTACATTGCAGGCAGAAAGACAGGGCCTTCTTACAATCCAAGAAATGTAAGATAAATAAATAAATCCAGAGTATGGCTGACGGCCACCACCTGGTCAGCGTGGGGCTGTGGGAAGGTGGGGACACCACCTCCTGATTAAGGTGGTATGCGGATACCACCTTCAGAGGGAATTTACGATGGGTGCAAAGCACGACCCTGCACTTGTAGAACCTGGTGTGGGGGGCTCAGACACCAAAGCCTGAACTCACTGACTTTCTGAGCAAAGGTGAGCACCACCAGAAAGGTGACCTTCCATGAGAGGTATCGCATATGGCACGTCGCCAGAGGCTCAAATTGCAGCTTGGTGAGCCGAGTCAAGACCACATTGAGATACCATTCCGCTGGTGGTGGGAGGCTTGGAGAGCAGGAGGCCCCACATGAAGCGAGTAATGAGGGGCTGAGCTTACCCTCAACAGAATGGTGATGCGCTGAGAGCGCACTCAGGTGCGCCCTGATGGAGTTGGACTCGAGTCCAGCTTGCAAGAGATGAAGCAAGTACTGCAGCATCGTGTGCACATGGCAAGAAAATGGATCAATCCACTGTTCTGCACACCACACTGATAATCTGTGCCATTTGGAAGCATAGAACAGTCTCATGGAGTTCTTATGAGAGGCCAGGAGGACCTCCTCTACTTCCTTTGGGAGGTTGAAGGGTGCCAGGGCTACCCATTCAGCAGCCATGCTGTTAATGTCAGGGACCCCAGGATGGGGTGTAGAAGTGAACCCTCCACTTGAGTGAGTAATCCTGGGGCACTCCCCAGAGGGACCGTGAGTTCCGTTGAGAGGCAGAGCAGCAGAGGGAACCAAGGCTGCCTGGGCCACCACAGGGTCACCAGGATCAGAGAAGCCTGGTCCTGCCGGACCTTGAAGAGGGTCCAGGCAATTAGTGACTTGGGAGGGAAGTTGTACAGAAGGCCCTCCGACCATAAATGAGGAAGGCGTCTGCCACTACCCGGAGCGAGTGCGGCTGGCGACAGCAGAAGCAGGGCAGATGAGCATTGGTCAGGCTGGCAGAGTGGTCCAGACTCAGGGTGCCCCAGAGTTGGAAGAGCCGCTGTGCCACTCTGGGGTCTAGTCACCATTCATGTAGCTGGAGGAGCCTATTCAGCCTGTCCGTTGGGGCATTGTCCTGGCCCGGAAGGTACACTGCTCTGAGGACCATTCCTTGGCTGATTGCGTACGAGCAGAGAGCTACTGCCTCCTGGCAGAGGTGATAAGACCCTGTTCCCGAAGAACATTGCGACCTAGTTGTCCATTTGGACCAGCACAGACTGGCGCTGCCGGGGGGGGGGGGGGACCCTGATCACTATAAAAATGGCTCTGAGCTCCAGCAGATTTATCTGCTGCTGGCTCTCCACTAGGAACCAGTTGCCCTGCATGCAGAGTTCCTCGCAATGGGCACCCTAGCCCAGTAAGGAGGCATCTGTGGTAAGGACCCTCTGGAGATTTAGGAGCTGAAAGGGCATGCACTCCTGCAGGTGCTGCATGACCTGCCACCAGATGAGTGACTCCACCAACTTGCAGGTCACTAAAACTGTTCCAGAGCCAGCCTGTGGCTTGTGTCCACTGGGAGCGAAGGCACAACTAGGCTGTACACATGTGAAGGCGGGCGTTGGGAACCACATGGAACATGGACGCCATGTGGCCCAGCCGTGGACAGTGCTGACACTGTGTGGCAGTGTTGTACTTTGGTGGCCAGATCCATGAAGTGACCTGCCCTATCCAAGGAGAGAAAGGTCTTGGCCTGAAGAGTGTCCAGTCGAGCCCTTATAAACTCCAGGCCTTGTGTTGGTGTAAGGTGGGACTTCGGGTGGTTTATCACAAACCCCAGGTCCTGTAGGACACTGATGTTGCAGGCTGTGGCCTGTTGTACCTCATTGACCCTGTCTCCCTTTACGAGCCAGTCGTTCAGATACATGAAGACGAAGGCTCCTTGGAGACCGAGGTAGGCCACCACCATTGCTGGGCATTTGGTGAAGACATTTGGTGCGGAGGCTTGACCGAAGGGTAATATTCTGTACTGGTAGTGGTTGCCCCCAACCATTAATTTTAGGTACTGTCTGTGGCTGGGATGAATGAGGATGTGGGTATACGCATCCTTTAGGTCCAAGGAATATAGCCAGTTTCCCTGCTGGAGGTATGGCAGCAATGTCCAAGGGAGAGCATCTTTAACTTCTCTGGCACCAGGAACTTGTTCAGGTTCCACAAGTCTAGAATAGGCCTTAGGACCTCTGTTCTTTTTGGGACCAGAAAGTATCAGGAGTAGAACCCCTTGCCCTTGAGGTGATGGGGTACTGGTTCCACGGCTCTGTCCGTGAGGAGGCCTACGAGTTCCTGTAGTAGCAGGACCTGATGCAGGGGAATCTGAGAGGATTCTCCTGGGAAGAAAGGGGGAGGCGTCTGGTCCAGGTGAAGGAGGTAGCCTTCTGTGACTACTTGGAGTGCCAAGGAGTCAGTGGTGATAGTTGGGCCACCGACAGGCAAAGTGTACCAGATGCCCCCCTGTTGGCAGCTGCTCCCCCTGTGGAGAGGCTATGTTCAGGGAAATATAGAAATATGACAGCAGAGAAAGACCACATAGCCTATCTATTCTGCCCTTCCGTATCAACTACAATAATGCCCTTTTTACCTTGAGAAATCCTCTGTTTGTCCCATGCTTTTTTGAATTCAGATACTGTCCTCGTGTCCACCACCTCAACAGGAAGACTATTCCACACATCTACCACTCTTTCCATAAAGAAATATTTCAGCATATTACTCCTAAGTCTATCCCCTTTCATTCTCATCCTATGTCCCCTTGTAGCAGAGCTTGCCGTCAATTGAAAAAGACCCTCCTGTGCATTTATGTCACAGAGGTATTTAAATGTCTATCATATCGTGCCTATCCCGCCTGTCCTCTAAAGCGTACATATTTATTATTATTATTTATTTATTTATTACATTCTCTTATATACCGCGCTATTCTGCATCAGTGCGGTTTACATTGAACAAACTGAAATTACATTGAACAGGGCATTATAACTTGGAGATAACTATTTTTTTACAGGGAACATGGGCTATGGAGGGTTAAGTGGCTTGCCCAAGACCACAAGGAGCACCTGTGGGACTAGAAACCCTAGTCCTTCCGGCCCAAGGTTGCTGTCCTCTAGTGGGATTTGAACCCCCGACCCTCCGGCCTGAAGTACCTTGCCCCAACCACTAGGCCACTCCTCCACTCTTTAAGTCTGTCCTCATATGCTTCATAAACAAAGACCACTAACCATTTTAGTTGCCAACCTCTGCACTGACTCCAACCTGCCTATAATCCTTCTGAAGGCGTGGGTCTCCAGAATTGCGCACAATACTCCAAATGAGGTCGCACCAGACACTTATACAGAGCATCACCTCCTTTTTTCTGCTGGCCATTTCTCTCCTTATACACCCAAGCATCCTTCTGGCTTTCGCAGTTGCCTTTTCTACCTGTTTAGCTACTTCTTTTGTGGACAGAAGTACCTCACTCCCTACAATGTACAGCTCCTTTGAATTTTTGCAGCCCAGATGCATGACCCTGCATTTTTCAGCATTAAATTTCAGCTGCCATATTCTAGACCATTCTTCAAGTTTAGCTAGATCCCTCATCATGTTGTCGACTCCTTCCTGTCTACTCTATTGACTATTTTGGCATTGTATGCAAACAAGCAAACCTTACCCGACAGTCTTTCCGCAATATCACTAACAAAGATGTTAAACAGAATCAGACCAAGGACAGATCCCTGCAGCACAGCACTAGTAACCTCTTCTCCTCAGAGTGAGCTCCATTTACCTATACCCTTTGTCGCCTCCCACTCAACCAATTTCTAACCTAAATCAGTAACTTTAGGGTCCATCCCTAGGACACTCAGGTTTGTTTATAAGTTGCCTGTGTGGAACGGTGTCAAAGGATTTACTGAAATCCAAATACACATAGAAACAGAAACATGATGGCAGAAAAAGACACATGGCCTATCTAGTCTGCCCTTCCATATCAACCACTACAACGGTCCCCTTTTTTCCTTAAGAGATCCTCTGTATTTTTCCCATGCTTTTTTGGACAGAGGGCTCTCCCTCGGTCCAATGCTCTGGTCACCCAGTCAAAGAAATCTATCAGATTTATCTGACAAGACCTGCCTCTGGTGAATCCATACTGTCTCGCATCCTGCAATTCACTGGACTCACTATTCTCTCCTTCAGTAGCCTTTCCAATAATTTGCTAACCACAGAGGTTAGACTAACTGGCCTGTAGTTCTCAATGTCATCCTTACGTCCACTTTTGTGTAAAGGAACCACATGTGCCTCTCTTCAGTCCTCTGGCACCACTCCCGACTCCAAAGAGGCATTGAAAAGGTCAGACAGTGTTGCTGCTAGAACGTCCCCAAGTTCCCTCCATATTCTTGGATGTATCCCATCTGGGCCCATGGCTTTGTCTACTTTTAGTTTAGCTAGTTCCTCTCAAACAGTCTTCTGAAAATCGTTCGAGATTCCCATCACTTTTCTTGATAAATGTGAGTGTTTTCTGAAGTCCTGCTCCAGGCCCTTCATGTGTGAACACAGGACAGAAATATTTGTTAAGCAATTCTGCTTTATCCTCAGTTTGTGCATATTCCTCCCCTGCACCCTTAAGTGTGACAAGACCACTTTTGCCCTTCCTCTTCTCACTAATATCTTATCCCCGCATGCTTTGTTAGCTTCTCTGTTTCTTCAAATATAGATGCCGGTTTTCCTCTCTGTGATCTCTTGTATTTCATGAGGGCTTCCCTATTTTTCTTCACCTTCTCTGCTGAGTCAAAAACCCATCCCCGGGTGGGCAAGAGCCAGAGTCTGGGCTTGGAGCACTTGGGCTTGCAAGGACCTTGGCCCGCTCCCTTGATCTGGTGACCCTGCTGTGAGGTTTGAGGAGCCTAGTATTGGGGGTAGCTCCAGTAAGGTTGGCCCTTTCTCTGGAATGGGGGCCTCTTCCCAGGTGGCTTCTTCTTAGGGAGGGTTGAGGTCTTTCTGGAGAGCAGAGTCCTCGTGAATTACTGTGTCTCAATCTCCGCCACCTTCTCTTTCAATGGCTTGCTGAATACGTTTTCACTGAGGCACAGGATGTTGAGAAGCTTCTCTTGAACCCACTGCTCGAGGTCAGATGCCTGGAGCAAGGCTTGGCTTCAAGCGCTGATACAAGGGTAGCTGCCATGGGTGTTTGACTCAAAGCAGTCGTAGGCAGCTCAAGAGATGTATTTCGAGCACTCCCCGACATTTTGTGAGGGTTTAGAAGCGCTGGCGGTGATCCCCTTGAGGCCCGCTGAGAAACCTGCAAGTTCCTTTGCCAGGTCCCGAAGATACATGCCGATATACAGCTGATAGGGTTGGATTCGTCAGGCCAACATCGAGCCCTGGTAGCATTTGCAGCCGAGGGTGCAGGACTCCCTGCCCAGGGGCATGGAGGAGTGCATCATCTGGCTTTTCTGCCGGTGCATAGTCTACTCCACCACCATGGAGGTGTGTGGCAGTTGCAACTTTTGGAAGCTGGGGCCTTGCTGGACTCGGGTGGGTGATTTCAATTACCCCGGTATCGACTGGGTCAGTGTCACGTCAGGACATGCTAGGGAGATAAAGTTCCTAGATGAAATAAATGACTGCTTTTTGGAGCAGCTGGTTCATGAACCGA
Source organism: Ichthyophis bannanicus (assembly GCA_033557465.1). Lineage (NCBI taxonomy): Eukaryota > Metazoa > Chordata > Amphibia > Gymnophiona > Ichthyophiidae > Ichthyophis > Ichthyophis bannanicus. The sequence goes on from CM066032.1 coordinate 652,028,541, forward strand.
CCAGAGGGGAAGCCATATTAGACGTAGTCCTTAGTGGAACACCAGATCTAGTGCAAGAGATAAGGGTGTTGGAGCCACTTGGCAATAGTGATCATAGCATGATCGCCTTTGATTTAATTAGTGGAGGAGGGATAGTAAGGAAATCCACAGTACTACCTTTTAACTTTCGAAAGGGAGACTATGATAAAATGAGGAAAACAGTTAAGAAAAAACTAAAAGGAGCAGTTGCAAAGATTAAAGACGTACATCAAGCTTGGGTGTTGTTGAAAAATACTATCTTGGAAGCCCAGACCAGCTGTATTCCACGCTTTAAGAAAAGTGGAAGGAAGTCCAAAAAACTGCCAGCATGGTTTAAAGGTGAGGTCAGAGAGGCTGCTGCCAAAAAAGCATCTTTCAGGAAATGGAAAAAAGAGCCAAACAACGAAACCTGTAAACAGCACAAGCACTGGCAAGTCAGATGCAAGGCACTGATAAGGCAGGCAAAGAGAGAATTTGAGAAGAAGCTTGCTGCGGAAGCAAAAACGCGAAATAAAGACTTTTTCAAGTACATTCATAGCAAAAAACCTGTGAGAGAGTCAGTTGGTCCATTAGATGATAAAGGGGTTAAAGGAGCACTAAGAGGTGACAAGGCGATAGCGGAGAGACTGAATGAATTCTTTGCTTTGGTCTTTACTGAGGAAGATGTAGGGAAGTTACCCATGACTGAAGTGGTATTTAAAGGTGTGGAAGAATTGAAGGAAATATCGATACATCAGGAAGATGTCTTACAACTATAAGATAAACTGAAGAGTAGCAAATCACCTGGGCCAGATGGTATACATCCAAGGGTGTTGAAAGAACTGAAATATGAGATTGCAGACCTGCTATCAGTAATCTGTGAACTATCATTAAAATCATCTCTAATACCTGAAGATTGGAGGATCGCCAATGTAACACCAATTTTTAAAAAGGGTTCCAGGGGTGATCCGGGAAACTACAGACCAGTGAGCCTGACGTCAGTACCAGGAAAAATGGTAGAAACCATCATAAAGAATAAAATTACTCAGCATGTAGATAGTCACAACCTAATGGGATGCAGCCAACATGGCTTTAGACAAGGAAGATCTTGTCTTACTAATCTGTTATGTTTTTTTGAAGGAGTGAATAAACAGGTGGACAAAGGTGAGTCGGTTGATATTGTGTATCTGGACTTTCAGAAAGCCTTTGACAAGGTCCCTCATCAGAGACTTTTGGCAAAACTAAAGAGTCATGAGATAGGAGGCAGTATACTATTGTGGATCAGGAACTGGTTAAAAGATAGAAAGCAGAGGGTAGGGCTAAATGGCCAATTTTCCCAATGGAGAAAGGTGAATAGTGGTGTACCCCAGGGATCTGTGCTGGGTCCGCTGCTTTTTGACATATTCATAAATGACCTGGAAAGTGGAATAACGAGTGAGGTTATCAAATTTGCAGATGACACAAAACTATTTAAAGTTGTTAAAACCCAAGAGGATTGTGAAAAATTGCAAGAGGATCTTGATAAATTGGAAGACTGGGCATCAAAATGGCAGATGAAATTTAATGTGGACAAGTGCAAGGTTATGCACCTAGGGAAGAACAACCCAAACTATGGTTACACGATGCAAGGTTCCACATTGGGAACCACTACCCAGGAAAAAGATTTAGGCGTCATTGTGGATACCATATTAAAACCCTCGGCCCAGTGTGCAGCGGCGGCCAAGAGAGCAAATAGAATGCTAGGTATGATAAGGAAAGGAATGGAAAATAAAACAAAAGATATTATAATGCCTCTATATCGTTCCATGGTGAGACCACACCTTGAATATTGTGTGCAATTCTGGTCGCCGTATCTTAAAAAGGATATTGCGATTTTAGAAAAGGTTCAGAGAAGAGCCACCAAAATGGTAAAGGGGATGGAAGGATACTCCTATGAAGAAAGGCTAAAAAGGTTAGGGCTCTTTAACCTGGAAAAGAGACGGCTGAGGGGAGATATGATAGAAGTCTATAAATTAATGAACGGAGTGGAACGGGTAAACGTAGATCGACTGTTTACGTTATCAGAATATAGAAAGACTAGGGGACATGCAATAAAGCTACAAGGTAAACTATTTAAGACTAATAAAAGAAAATATTTTTTCACTCAACGTGTAATCAAACTCTGGAATTTGTTACCGGAGGATGTAGTAAAGGCTGTTAGTGTAGCTGGGTTTAAAAAAGGTTTGGACAAGTTCCTGGAGGAAAGGTCCATAAACCATTATTAAGAAGTGACCGAAGATATCAATGCCTGACCCAGTACAAGCATTGTGGAACTTGTGTCTCTTGGGGATACTGCTAGGTACATATGACCTAGATTGGCCACTGTTGGAAACAGAATACTGGGCTTGATGGACCCTGGTCTGACCCAGTATGGCATATCTTATGTTCTTATGTTCGGTACATGGAGTCCAGCCATCGGCTGACTATGGGTACAGACATCAGTGTCTCCCAAATGCGAAGGAGAAGCCGCCTGAGGATGGTGGGGGAAGGAACCATCAGGGGCTCCTTGGGTGGGGCATGCATTGGAGGATTTTGAGTTCCTCCTTTCGAGGGTCTTCCTCTGGACTCTGTGTTGAAGGACAAGGTCTTTGACATATCCCAAACAAATCTGAGGAATGAAGTGTCCTCTGATAGGGACAAACATTGCGGGAGATGGGTCCGATGGGAAGTTGCAGTGCTTCCACATCTCTGGGGATGCCTCATCTTTGGACTCCCACTTGCAGTAATCAGAGGACTCGGCAGCTGACCAGGCCTGGGGTGCAGGACCGAGGTCGGGGGCCCGATGGCCCGTGGCAGCTATGTGGCTGGAGCCATAAGCGCTCGCCAGGGAGGATCTCGTTCTCAAGCAGCGGGAGTGAGACAGAGACCCTTGCTGAGTATTGACTCGAGATTTCGGGCTCAAGAGGATCAGCTCGACTACCAGGGGAGTTCTCAATTACAAGGTCCCTGCAGTCTTGACAGACGCACCAGCGGGGCCAGGCATCGGTACCTGCTGCATGGCTAGGAAGGCAGTGAAACTGCGTTCCAGTGCCATCATCCTGGTTTCCCACTCAGGAGATGCAGCCTTTGACGTGGACACCAGGTTCACCAGGTCCAGCGTCGGGAAAGAGAGGGAGTCCTTGATGAGACAGTTCTCAGGAGTTCAGGTCCTGTCACCAGAGGCCTCCGTGAACGGACGCGGAACCTTCGCTGGTCGCTTCTACTCTGACTCCTCGGGTTCTCTCTGCGGGCTGTGGGACCTGGTGCGGTACTTGCCTGGTGTGTCCTCGAGGATTTCTTCTTCTTTGTGTTCCCACTTTGGGGAACCCTTGTGTCCGCAGTCCCGGTCAGGTGCCACAGGGGCATTACACGACTCTGAGGTCCTGTGCGGGGCCATGGAGTGCGAGAATACCAGGGATACTGGGGTAGAGTCTGATCTGTGGAAGTTATCATCCTGCTTCTGCTGATGATGCTGGATGGCCTTAGCAGACATCTTTTTACAGAGGACGCAGACCTCCGGGTCATGGTCAGCCCCTAGGCACCAGAGGCATCACTCATGTGTACTGGTGAATGGCATGTTTTTTGCGCACTGATCACACTTGAACCTGCTGGCCATTGGGGGAAAAGTACCCTGGTGAGGTCAAAGCGGCCAGCAGATGGAAAAACACATGAATCACACTAGGGAAAAAAAACTGGAACAGTTCCAAGATGCCATGCCAGGGCAAGTGAGTTCGGAGGCAGGAAAGGGACCGGTCGCAATCAGAGAAAAAAAAAAAAGATTTTTTTCGCACAAATTAATCAACTTTTTCCAGGGAATTAAGAAAGATGTCTGTTTGGCTCCAAGGAAAAAAGGAGACTGAGGCAAGATGGCACCCTTGGGTGGGAAGGGGACCACACATGCATGGTGGCATCTCCCAAAGGCTTTCTTTGAAAGCTGTGGAGATGTTTCTGCGAGGGCTCTGTTGGCACCAAAGTCACCCATATGTGAAGACAGACTTCCTGCTTGCTCCTGGAGAAACACAGTGGATCTTTAAAATAGCAAAGCAAAAAAAGCTAAAGGACTTTTGGCACTTCAGAAAAGGGGAAATTAGATCTTACCTGCTAATTGTTTTTGCTTGAGTCCCTCCAGTCCAGTATGTGTGATTTTTTCCCCTCCACCAGTAGCTGAGGACTGAGTATGTCAGATTTCTGATGTCAGAGTAGAAAAGCTCCCTACTTGGGCACCAGAAGCCAGTATCCTGTTGACAAAGCAGAAACCCAAAGAGCACATATAGCCAATCTAGGGAAAAACACTCCTAAAGGCAGAAAATAGAAGGAACACACCAACAAACTGTGGCACTAAGAAAACCACAGAACTATATACACAGTGAGAACAAAGGAAGAAGTCAGGATCATACTTGCCATTCCACTGTCCATCCTCCCCGAGGACCCTAGACAGTGAAATGATGGGATTCTTAGTAGAGCCCTCCAATGGGACTAGCTGGACACGCCCACTCCTCTAGATCTGAAAAACAAAGAAAGACATTTTTTTCAGGAGGAGGGGGGGGGGGGATTCCTGGATTGAACTGGAGGGACTCAAGGAAAGACAACTAGCAGGTAAAATCTAATTTCACCATCCTAATTGTCCCTCCAATCCAGTCCATGTGGGATGTACCAGAGCAGTGCAAGTATTGGAGGAACACGTGAGTCGGGCTTGGAGCACAGCAGCCCCAAAGCATGCATCATTGGCCGCCTGCACATCCAGATGGTAACAACATGTGAAAGTATGCAAGGATGACCATGTTGCTGCCCTATAAATGTCCACCAGTGGAACTAAGCCGTGTTCCGCCCAAGAAACCACCTGCGCCTTGTAGAATGGACTTTCAGACCACTAGGAACAGCCTTATCTTTGAACACATAAGCGGAGACAATATTCTCTTTTACCCAACGCGTCAGTGAGGCCTTTGAAGCTGCCTCCCCATTGCACATACCACTAGACAAGACATACAGCCAGTTCAACTTACAGATATGACACTATCTGATCCGGACAGAGTCTAACACTATGCTCAATTTCAACCAGTGAATTTGATGATCCTCTACTGAATCTGACGAATGCGAAAAGACTGACAGGGTTGCGGTTAGATTCAGATGAAAGCGTGAAATCACCTTGAGACAAAAAGGAAGGGACAGATTGTGTTTTCCTTTGACAATAGCAAAAAAGGCTCCCTACAAGACAAAGCCTGCAGCTTGCAGATATGTCTAGCCGAGCAAATGGCCACCAAGAAGACCGCTTTCAAGGTGAGTCTTTTAGAGAAGCTCGCACCAGAAGCTCAGAGGGTACATCAGTCAAGGTTGAGATCCCACAGAGGCACAAGGCCCACAGCGGTGGTCGTACCTGTTTCACCACCATGAGGAAATGTACCACATCCAGGTGGGCTGCCAAGGAATGGTCCTGCACGCACCACTGGGAACATGAAGGGGCCTCAACCTGAATCCACAAAAAGTTCAACATCAACCCCTTTTCCAGCCCAGCCTGCAGGAAGTCCAGAATTTCCGGAAGTGAAGTGGCAAAAGGCTGTAGCCTATGGTCCCCACACCAGCTTTCAAACACGTGCCGAACTCTGACATAGGCCAAGGAAGTGGAGTGCTTATGAGCCTTTAGGAGAGTGGCTATCACAGATGCCGAATAGCCTTTCTGCCTCAGCTGTGCCCTTTGAAGAACCAAGCCGTGAGAATCGATCCACCTGCAGCATGAGGATCAGACCATGTGAGAGCAGGTTGATTATGTTCAGGAGGCGCCAAGGACTCACCACCAGTAGCTGGCAAGGATCAGCATACCAGAGTCTGCAGTCAGGATCACTCGGCTGTAATGGGCTTCAGTGCATTGGAGGTGCTGTCCTATGAGGGGCCACAGTGGGAACACATACAGAAGTCCCCTTGAGGGCCATTTCTGGGCCAGGGCATCAAAACCCTCTGACAAGGCTCCCTACGCCTGCTGAAGAACTGATTCACTTCAGTGTTGGAAGCAGAGGCCATCAGATCCATGATCGGCACACCCCAGTGAGTGCCAATATCTTGGAAAATGGCTACGTTTAGCTCCCATTCTCCTGGGTTCAGTCGGTGGTGACAGTCTGCTTGAACGTTTTCCTTTCCCACAACATGAGCCATGGTGAGAGTCAAGAGGTTCTCCTCCACCCACAGTAGCAGGGGATGAACTTCTGTCAATGTTGCACTGCCTGTGCCCCCCTAGTGGTTGATGTATGCCACCATGGTTGCATTTGTATTATCAGAGCAAACCCATACCGCCTTCATAAAAATCAGAGGATGGGCACTACAGAAACATGATTTAACAAGTCGCATGAATGGGATATAGCCATAGCTGGCTATAATTTATTTAGAAGAGAGAGAGCAGGCAGAAAAAGAGTAGCCACCTTATATGTCAAAAGCAATATTAAAGCCGATGAAATGTAGGGGACAAGAAGCAGCGCTGTGAACTATGTTGGAAAGAGGAGATGGAACTATCATCCACACTAGTGTAGTCTACAGGCCTCTAAGGAAATGGACAGAGACTTGATCACTGATACTGTAAAGGTAGCTATGAAGGGAGAAGTGATCATATTGGGTGACTTTAACCTACCAGATGTGGATTGGAGTATTCCTTCTGCAAATCTGGATAGAAGTAAAGATTATAGATGCCTTCGAAGAAGCATCACTCAGACAACTGGTGATAGAACAGACCAAGGAAAGTTTGATGTTGGATTTAGTACTTACTAATGGAGATAGCATGTTGAATGTCTGGGTGGGAGCCCACTTCAGCAGTGATCATCACACAGTGTGGTTTGAGGTAAAAGCCAAGACAGAATCCAGTCACAGCAAACTCAAAGTCCTAGACTTCAAAAACGCTGACTTCAGTAAAATGGGAAACTAGTTGAAGAAGTAGTTGGCAGGATGGGAGGAGATAAGGGAAGTGAAATTGCAGTGGGCTAAACTAAAAACGGGACAATAAAAAGGGCAACGGATATATATTTAAAAAAAAAAAAAAAAGAGAAAAAGGAAACCTATATGGTTCACCAAAGAAGTGGCTGCACAAGTAAAGGCAAAACCACAGTTGTCACAAAAAGCATAGTTACCAGTAACAGGCGTTCTCCAGGGACAGCAGGAATCAGACCTCACATACGGGTGACATTGGCACCGATGGAGCTCACACGGAGCAAATCCCCAGCTTTCAAAGAAAGCCTTTGGGATTGCTACCATGCATGCATGGTACCCTTCCTGCCCAAGGATGCCATCTTGCTCAGTCAAATGACATAACTAAAAGACAGCAAAAACAAATTAAAAATGGTACAGCTGCAACTCCAAGGGGAAGAGGGAGGGTTGTGAGGACTGATTCCTGCTGTCTCTGGAGAACACCTGTTAGAGGTGAGTAACTACGCTTTCTCCAGGAACAAGCAGGAAGTCAGTCCTCACATATGGGACTCCCCAGCTAAGGCTACCAAGAACTCATAGCAAAAATAAAGCTCCCTCAGGGAGAGCCACAAGCAGCAGCAATTGTGTCTGTATAGACAGGCCAACAGGACTCCCCCCCCCCCCCCGAGTCCAATGAAACCAGTACTCCAGTAGCCTGAACACAGAAGGGTCAGAGGAGAGGAGTTGCCTAGACCCCGAAAAAGTTACGGAGCATGGCTTGGCTGAAAGCACTGTCCCATCGGGACTCTCTGTCCAGGCAGTAAAGAGCTGTGAAAGTATGGACTGAAGACCAGGTGGCAGCCCGGCAGATGTCTGCCAGCGGGACCAAGCGCAGGTTAGCTACTGAAGTTGCCATAGCCCTGACCTGGTGCACCGTGACCTGTTCTTCCAACGGAAGCCTTGCCTCCTCATAGGGAAGGGCAATATAGTCCTCCACTCATGTGGACAGCATATGGTTGGTCACTGCCTCCCCCAAGCTTACTGGGGTCATAGGAAACGAAAAGCTGAGAGGCTTTTCGGTGGACCTGAGTGCATTGTATATAAAAGGACAAGGCCCTCTTATAGTCCAAGGTATGGAGGACCATCTCTGCCCGATTGGCTTGCGGTCTGGGAAAGATGGTAGGGAGGACCACCTCCTGGTTGAGGTGGAAAGTGGACACCACCTTCGGAAGGAATTTAGGATGTGTATAGAGCACCACCCTATACCTGTAAACCTGGTGTAAGGTGCCTCAGCCACGAGGGCCTGGAGCTCATTTACTCTACAGGCAGAAGTGAGCACGACCAGGAAAACCATCTTCCAGGAGAGATAGTAAAAGGTGGCAAGTAGCCAGGGGCTCGAATGGTAGCAGGGTGAGCTGCCCCAACACCACATTAAGATCTCATTCGGTTGCCGGGGGAGAACTGGGGGATTAGAAAGGAATAGGCCCCGTAGGAAGCAGGACACCATCGGATGGGCCGATATGGGCTTCGTGTCCACCTGGTGGTGGTTCACCGCTAGGGCACTGAGGTGTACCCTAACAGAGTTAGACTTGAGCCCCGCATGAGAGAGATGGAGCAGGTATTACAACACCATGATCACCAGGCAAGAGAAGGGGTTGGCCCCTCGCTCAGCACAACAAAGTGCGAATCTGCACCACTTAAAGGCATAGGGCCGTCTGGTAGATGCCTTGCGTGAGGCCAGCAGAACATCCGCTTCTCCTCTCTAGGGAGGTGGAGGGGCTAGCGTCACCCTCTCAGCAGCCACGCCATCCACGAAAGGGACCCGAGGTTGGGATGCAGAAGAGAGCTCCTCTTCTGGGAAAGGAGTCGGGGGTCCCCCACTGCCAGCTGCAGGAGCAGTGGAAACCACAGCTGCCTGGGCCAACTCGGAGCTATCAAGATGACCGAGGCCCTGTCATGAAGAGTCTTGAACAAAGTCCTGATGATCAGAGGAGTCGGAGGGAAGGCATAAAGAAGCCCCTCTGACCATGAGACCAGGAAGGCATCAGCGGCCACCCTGGCAAGGTGCGGTTACTGGGACAGAAGTGGGGCAACTGGTAATTGTCCGGGCTCGCAAAGAGGTCAACTGGCACCCCCCAGGCCTGGAAATGCCCGCTGGCTACCTCTGGGTCCAGCTGCCATTCGTGCGGCTGGAGAATCCTGCTGAGCCTGTCGGCTAGCAAGTTGTCCTGGCCTGGCAGGTACACCGCTCTGAGGAGGATGTCCTGTTGGATAGTATTAGAGCACAGATCTAGGGCTTCCAGACAGAGGACACGGGACCCCGTGCCTCTCTACTTGCTCATGTAGAACATGGCCACCTGGTTGTCCGTCTGGACCAGGACTGCCTGGTGGCCCAGGAGATGATGAAAAGCCTTCAGGGAGAGATGAATGGCTCGCAGTTCCAGGAGGTTGATCTGCTGAGCACTCTTGTCCAGGGACCAAGTGCCCTGGGTGCGGTAGCTCTCTCAGTGGGCCCCCCAGCCCAGCAAGGAGGCATCCATGGTGAGGATCCTTGCGTGGTTGGGGTTCTGGAAAGGCATGCCTGCCTCCAGGTGCTGGGGCGACTGCCACCAGATCAGGACTTTGCCAACTGGCGGGTCACTCGGACTCTGTACTGGAGGTGGCCCGTGGCCTGGGACCATTGGTCCTGGAGGCACTATTGTGCTGTTTGCATGTGGAGGTGGGCAACTGGAATGACATGTACCATGGCGGCCATTGTCTGAGAAGGCACAGAAGATGTCTGGCTGGCACAGAGGTACAGTGCTGCATATCCCGGATTACCGCCACTCTGTCTGTGGGAAAGGCGGCTTTCGACCGAAGGGTGTCGAGTCTTGCCCTGATGAATTCCAGCCCTTATGTCGAGCAAAGATTTGACTTGGGGTAGTTTATAACGAAGCCCAAGGGTTGCAGGACCTGGGTGGCGAGTGCAGTGACCCGCTGTACCTCGGAGGCTGGGGTGTCCTTGATGAGCCAGTCTTTGAGGTAGGGGAAGACAAATATTCCCTGGAGCCTGAGAAAGGCAGCAACCATTGCCAGACACTTTGAATACCCTGGGGCCGATGCTAGGCCGAAGGGTAGCACCCTCTATTGGAAATGATTGCCTCCTACCACAAAGCGTAGGTATTGTCTGTGGTTTGGATGGATTAGGATGAGTATAGGCATCCTTTAGGTCTAAGGAGCATAGCCAGTCTCCCTGGAGGAGGTAAGGCGGCAATGTTCCAAGAGAGCATCTTGAATTTCTCCCTCAACAGGAATTTGTTGAGGTTGCGCAGGTCGAGGATGGGCCTTAGGCCCCCTGTCCTCTTTGGCATGAGGAAGTACAAGGAGTAAAACCCCTTGCCCTTGAGATGGTGGGGCACCGGTTCCACCGCTTGGTCCTCAAGAAGACCTGCCAACTCCTTCAGAAGAAGGTCCCTGTGAAGGGGAGACCTGAGGTGCTCTCCCGGGAAGTAGTCTGGATGTATTTGGCTCAGATGGAGGAGGTAACCCTCCATGACCACCTTTAATTCACAGCAGTCGGTGGTTATAGCTCCCCACCTCTGGGCATAAAGGGTGAGACGACCCCCTGTAGGCTGCTGATCTCTGTGTGGGAGAGGGGTTATGCTGAATGAGTCCAAAGCTCCCCCTGGCTGGGCCGGAGCCAGAGCCTGGGGCTTGGGAGCCTTCTGCTTACCCGGGCCATGCCCTTGTCCCCTGGCCTGCTGCCCTTGCTGGGGAGCCAGGGAGGCCTGGAAAGGTGGGTAGTTTCGATAAGCAGTGGACTTCCTCTGGTAAGAGGGCTTTTTACCCGAGCCCGTCTGTCGGGGAGGGGCAGTGGTCTTCTTGGAGAGCCTAGTCCTCATCATGAACTCGGTCTCCAGCTCTGCGGCCTTGTCGGTCATGGATTTGCCGAAGAGGTTTTCCCCATGATACGGGACATCGACCAACTTGTCCTGTACCCACTGCTCGAGGTCAGATGACTGGAGCCAACTTTGGCGGCGTGTGCCGATGCCCGCCATGGCTACCCGGGCCACCGCTGACTCGAAACCATCATAGGCCGCCCGAGACATAAATTTGGAGCACTCACAGACAGCTTTGGAGAGGCTCTTGAAGCGCTGCAAAGGTTCATCGGAGAGACCTGCTGAGTACCCGGCGAGTTCCTTCGCCAGGTCCCTCAGGTACATGCCCATGTACAGCTGGTAGGCCTGGATCCGGCAATTCAGCATCGTGCCCTGGTAGCACTTTCTGCTGAGGGTATCCAAGGTGCGAGCCTCCCTGTTGGGGGATACCGAGGAGTGCGTCTTCTAGCTTTTCAGCTGACGCACGGCCGACTCCACCACCATGGAGTTGTACGGTAGCTTGACTTCTGAAACCTCGGACTCCGATGGACTCGATACATTGAGTCGAGCCACTTGATGACGACTACCAGCACCGACGTCGGTGTCTCCCACATGCGGAACATAAGCCTCTCCAGGATGGGAGGAATGGGCACTGTGAGCGATTTCCGGGGAGGAGCTTCGTATTGGAGGTTCTTGAGCTCGTCGGCCCGAGGATCTGCCTCGGACTCCGTAGGTTCAGAGACCGGGGAATTGGAAGGGACATCTCTGTGCCAACAGGTGTCCAGGGACTCCTCGTCCTCGGTCTCCCAGTCAGAATATTCCGAGGAGGACTCGTGTTGTTCCTTGGGCCTCAAAGAGCCTGGCGCCACATGCCCCGAGCCTGGAAGACTCATCGGGGACGACCTCGGCCCCGTCTAGCGGGAGACCGAGTGGAACCTTGGCCAAGGATCTACTCGGGCCCGCATGGCCTCGAGGATCTGCTCGGACTCCGGGGATGTCTTCGACGTGGAATGCCCAGTGGTTGGGACAGAGGAACTGGACGTGCCTGACATCAGCGCCCACTGCTGGTCCAAGAAGGCAGTTACACTGCACTCTAAGGTTGCCATCCTGGACTTCAGTACCGATGGCTCCGCAGCCTTCAGCGTGGGCACCGAGGGACTTGGGCCAGATGCCGGCTCCCCAGGGGGGGGGAATCCTCGACGAGGACTGTGTCGAACTGCTGAGGCCGGTCTGCAACCAGATCCTTCCAGGGAACCTTGGCTGGCTGCTCCCTATCCGACTACTCGATCGGACGCCCGGGACTCTGACCGGACCTGGGAGGATCCCGGCCGGTTGGAGCCGTCCAAGGACGCCACCTTAGAGGACTTCTTCCTCTTCGGTTCTCTTGAGGAAGACCCCCTCTCCGAGGAACCACAACGATGCTCGGGCTCGGAATGTTCCTCCTGAGGTGTCGAGGCCTCAGGCGAGGTCCTGGCTCTCGGAGGTATCGGGGAATTGGGAAAAATTGTCATGCAGCTGCTGGCAGCTCCTCAAGGAAGGCATTTTCTTACAAAGGCCACAGACCGCCAGGTCTTTGTCCGGCCTTCATGAAAATACAAGAGATCACAGAGAGAGGAAGACAGGCATCTATATTTGGAAAAACTTAGAGAAGCTAGCAGTCAGGAAAGCAAAGATTCAAAAAGAGGAGAAAATAGCCAATGCAATAAAATGGAGGGATAAGACATTTTTCAGATATGTTAGTGAGAAGAGGAAGGGCAAAAGTGATATTGTCAGACTCAAGGGTGAAGGGGAGGAATATGTAGAAGCTGATGAGGATAAAGCGGAATTGCTTAACAAATATTTCTGTTCTGTGTTCACAGATGAAGAACCAAGAGCAGGAGCTCAGAAAACACTCACAAAACAGGAAACAGAAGACTGTGTTCGTGAAAAACTAGCTCAACTTAAAGTAGACAAAGCGATGAGACCGGATGGGATACACCCTAGAATTCTGAGGGAACTTGGGGATGTTCTAGCAGCTCCACTGACTGACCTTTTCAATGCCTCAGAGTCGGGAGTGGTGCCAAAGGAGTGGAAAGAGGCTCATGTGGTGCCTTTACACAAAAGCGGAAGTAAGGATGTGGTTGAAAACTACAGGCCATTTGGTTTTTCGGTGGTGAGTAAATTATTAGAAACGCTGCTGAAAGAGAAAATAGTGAGGTTTCTGAGTCCAGCGGATTACAGGATCCGAGGCAACATGGATTCACCAGAGGCAGGTCTTGTTAGACAAATCTGATTGATTTCTTTGACTGGGTGACCAGGGAGTTGGACCGAGGGAGAGCCCTAGATGTGGTGTATTTAGATTTCATTAAAGCCTTTGACACTGTTTCTCACAGGCGACTTATAAACAAACTGAGCACCCTAGGGATGGACCCTAAATTTACTCCTTGGGTTAGAAATTGGTTGGGTGGGAGGCGACAAAGAGTACAGGTAAATGGAGCTCACTCTGAGGAGAAGGATGTTAACAGTGGTGTGCCCCAGGAATCTGTCCTTGGTCCGATTCTTTTTAACATCTTTATTAGTGATATAGCGGAAGGGATGTCGGGTAAGGTTTGCCTCTTTGCGGATGATATCAAAATATGCAATAGAGTAGACACCCAGGAAGGTGTAGATAACATGAGGAGGGATCTAGCTAAGCTTGAAGAATGGTCTAGAATTTGGCAGCTGGGATTTAATGTTAAAAAATGTAAGGTCATGCATTTGGGCTGCAGTTATCCACGGGAGCAATATGGTATAGGGGGGTGAAGTACTTTTGTCCACTAAAGAAGAGCGGAACTTAGGCGTGGTTGTGTCTGATGATCTTAAAATAGCTAAACAGGTAGAAAAGGTGACGGCAAAAGCTAGAAGGATGCTTGGGTGCATACGGAGAGGAATGGCTAGCAAAAAAAAAGGAGGTGATAGTGCATCTGTATAAGTCTTTGGTGCAACCTCATTTGGAGTATAGTGTGCAATTCTGGAGACCGCACCTCAGGATATAAACAGGATGGAGTCAGTACAGAGGGTGGCTACTAAAATGGTTAGTGGTCTTCATTATAAAGCATATGAGGACAGACTGAAGGATCTTAATATGTACACCTTAGAGGAAAGGTGGGATAGAGGTGATATGATTGAGATGTTTAAATACCTCCATGGCATAAATGTACAGGGGGAGAGCCTCTTTCAATTGAAAGCAAGTTCTGCTACGAGGTGACATGGGATGAGGGTGAAGGGGGATAGATTCAGGAGTGATATGCAGAAATATTTCTTTACGGAAAGAGTGGTGGATCCGTGGAATAGTCTCCCAGTGGAGGTGGTAGAGATGAGGACAGTATCTGAATTCAAAAAGGCATGGGACAACCACAGAGAATCTCTAAAGGAAAAAAGGGGACTGTTGTAGTGGTTGATATGGAAGGACAGACTAGATAGGCCATGTAGTCTTTTTCTGTCGTCATGTTTCTATGTAAGTATCTTTTATATTCAATAAATAGAGGAGGGTTGACCTGCACTAAACAGCAGGTACAACCCTAAAACATAGGCATAGATGGTGGGTGACTTGCATGAAGCTGCAGTTGCAACCACTCCAGCTACTTTACTGGGCAGACTAGATGGACCATACTGATCTTTATCTGATATCATATTATATTACTATGGAAAAACTGAAGTGCCAGGAATACTGCTCTCATTTCCAAATTGATTGATGGACCACGTACTCTTCTCCGGTGACCAGAGTCCCTGCATCGCCTGCAACTCACAATGCACGCTCTACACCGTGAGGCTGGCATTGGTCATTACTAGGACCCAGTCCAGCAGTTCCACAGCATACCTGCCATCAAGCGATCTGGCTGCAGCCTCCATGAGAACTTTGTCTTCATGTCCAGAGGGAATACCAGCTTCATTGACATCGGATATTGCTGAGGACAGCAACGAGAGAGCAAGACTTGCTGTAGAGGTCACATGTGGGCCCTTGCCCATGGGACTAGGTCCAGGGCTGCCGCCATAGACCCCAGGAGCTGGAGGTAGTACAAAGCCAAAGAACACCTGTTACAGGTGAGGAACTACGCTTTCTCCAGGAGAAAGCAGGAAGTCTGTCCTCGCATATGAGACTCCAATCTACAGGTTACCAAAAACCCCCCTGTAAAAACCCCGAGGGACTGAAAAATTGAACCGTGAAAGATAGCAGAGCACTGAGTGGCCGCAAGACCTCAGAGACAGCCACATCTTCGACCAAGGAATCAATTCTCCGGTACCCTGGACACACAGAAGGGCCAGAGGGTAGGAGTTACATTATTCTCCAAACAGATGATGGAATACCATCTGGCCGGAATCACTGTCATGCCGGGAGTCCTCCTCCAGGTAGTAATGAGCTGCAAAGGTGTGACAAAGGACCAGATGGCGGTATGGCAAATCTCCAGCATGGAGACGTAACGCAGGTTCGCAACAGAGGCTGCCATAGCAGGCACATTATGTGCCTTAACATGGCGCTCGAGAGAGAGAGACTAGCCTGTTCACAGGCAAAGGATATGCAGTCTGCTACTCAGGTAGACAGTGTGCTTAGAGACTGCAAATGCCAAGTCAGTTTAAGTCAGGAAATGAAGAGCTGTGAGGAGTGACGATGGGTCTTAGCTCACTCTAAGTAGAAGGCCAGCACCCTCTTACAATCCAGAGTATGGAGAGCGGCCTCCACCTTGCTTGCATGAGGCTGAGAGAAAAAGGTGGAGAGAACCATCTCCTGGTTGAGATGAAAGGTGGAGATCACCTTAGGGAGAAACAGGGTGAGTGCGGAGGACCACCCAATTCCTATGAAACTGAGTGTAGGGGGCGTGAGCCACCAAACACCTGAAGCTCACCGACCCGGTACTGACAGGCGAACGGGAAGCAGTGAGTAGGAGACCCCTCATGAAGCAGCCCACGAGAGGATGGGCAGACAGGGGTTGCCCCCATTCAGATGACGGTGAGCCATCAGCACACTTAGCTGTACCCTGAGCGAGCTAGACTTTAGGCCAGCATTGGAAAGGTGCAGCAAGTACTGCAACACTGCTGGTATGCAGCAGGAGAAAGGGTTGAAGACCCTCAGCACACCAGATTGAGAACTTATGCCACTTGAAGGCGTAGGCCCACATGATGGAATCCTTGTGGAATGCTAGCAAGATATCCTCCATGTCCCTGGGCAAGGGGAACCATGCCAGGGTTACTCTCTCAGCAGCCAGGCTGTCAGGGTGAGGGCTCTGAGGTTTGGTCGCAGGAGCACCCTCCTCCTGCATGATCAAGTCTGTAGCGCATCCCAGGGGAACTGGGGGTGCCTTGGAGAGATGGAGAAGCAGGGGAAACCACAGCTGCCGTGGCCAACTGGGAGCTATAAGGATTAAGGTAGTACAGTCGAGCTGAACCTTGAGAAGGGTCTTGGAGATCAGGGGGTGGGAGAGTACGCATAGAGGAGGCCCTCCATCCATGAGATGAGGAGCACAAATCGGTCACCACTCGAGAGGGTGGATTGGCATCCTGGAGCAGAAGCATGGCAACTGGGCATTTCTGGGGTTGGTGAAGAGATCCTCCAAAAGGAGAGCCCCAGATCCAAAGGATGCAGCTGGCTACCTGCGGGTCCAGTCCCCATTCGTGGGGCTGAAGGACCTTGCTAAGCTAGTCTGCCAGTAGATTGTCCTGACCGGAGAGGTACATTGCCTGAAGGAGCATCCTGCTCTCGCTCGCGAAGGTGCAGAGGAGAACTGCTTCCCAGCACAGGAGGTATGACCCAGTACCCCCTTGTTTTTTAGTGATGTAAAAAAAAAAAAACAAAAATCACCAATTGGTTGTCTGTCTGGACCAGAACATAACAACATAGTAAATGACGGCAGATAAAGCACAGTTACTTACCTGTAACAGGTGATCTCTGGGAACAGCAGGAATAAGTCTTCACATATGGGTATGTCGGTACCGACAGAGTCTGCGCGGGAACGCTCCCCAGCGTCCAATCAGAACGCTTTTGGGAGCATCCCACCACGCCTGTGTGCTGCCTTCCCGCCTTTCCCAACTGCCTCTCCTCAGTTAAGTTTTAAAGCTGAGACAAAGAGAGAGAGAAAGGGGAAAGATAGAGATAGAGAGATACAACTCCTAGGGGAGGTGGGTGGGTTGTGAAGACTTATTCCTGCTGTTCCCAGAGATCACCTGTTACAGGTAAGTAACTGTGCTATCTCCAGGAACAAGCAGGAAAGAGTAGTTACTCACCTGTAACAGGTGTTCTCCAGGAGCAGCAGGAATCAGTCCTCACATATGGGTGACGTCGGCGCCGACAGAGCCCTCGCGGAGCAATTTCCCCAGCTTTCGAAGAAAGCCTTTGGGAATTACAGCGCACATGCGCGGTCCCCTTCCCGCCCAAGGGTGCCATCTTGCTCAGTCTGATGACATAGTAAAAAGACAGCAAAAAGTTAGCAAAAACAATGGATAAGAATGACTGCAACTCCAAGGGGAGGAGGGAGGGTTGTGAGGACTGATTCCTGCTGCTCCTGGAGAACACCTGTTACAGGTGAGTAACTACTCTTTCTCCAGGACCAAGCAGGAAGTCAGTCCTCACATATGGGTGACTCCCTAGATCTGGGCTACCGAGGAACCCAGGCTGAACAAGAGAACTCCCTCTAGTCTCAGCAGCAAAGAAAGGCTTTTCAAGGACACAACCTCCACCGGTAGCCCAACAGAGGGCAGGAGTTGCCTAAACCTCAAAGAGATTCCGGAGTACTGCTTGGCCAAAAGAACTGTCCCTACGGGACTCCCTCTCCAGACAGTAATGGGCCGCAAACGTCTGGCTTGAAGACCAAGTTGCAGCCCTGCAGATGTCTACCAAGGGCACAGAGCGGAGATGAGCCACTGAGGCAGCCATTGCCCTGACTCGGTGGGCCGTAACACGACCCTGCAAAGGAAGGTCAGCCGCCTTGTAAGCCCAGGTGATACAGTCAGCCACCCAGATGGACAAGGTACGCTTGGACACAGCCAACCCCAACTTATTAGGGTCAAAAGAAACGAAGAGCTGAGTAGCCCTTCTATGCCCCTGTGTACGGTCAAGGTAGAAGGATAAGGCCCTCCTACAGTCCAGGGTATGCAGGACAGCTTCAGCCTGGCTTGCATGAGGCCTAGGGAAGAATGTTGGAAGAACCACCTCCTGATTGAGGTGGAAAGAGGAGACAACCTTTGGGAGGAACTTTGGATGAGTCCTGAGGACTACCCTGTTCCTATAAATCCTGGTGTAAGGCCTATCACAGACCAGGGCCTGAAGCTCACTCACTCACCTGGCCGAGGTTAAGGCTATCAGGAAGAGTGTCTTCCAGGATAGGAAGCGTAGTGGACAAGTAGCCATCGGCTCAAAAGGTGGGCGAGTCAGTTGCTGCAAGACCACATTCAACTCCCACTCAGGAGCAGGAGGACGGATTGGAGACCTGAGCAAAAGCAAGCCCCTGAGAAAGCGGGACACCAAGGGGAGAAACCGACAGAGAATGTCCTTCCACCAGTGAGTGGTGAGCTGCTAGAGCTGAGAGGTGGACCCGAACAGAATTGGACTTAAGTCCCTGATTGGACAAGTGCAGTAAGTACTGAAGCACTACTGGCACAGTACAGGAGAAAGGATCCTCTGTATGTAGCTGACACCACACAGAAAACCTTTTCCATTTGAGAGCATAGGTTTTCCTAGTGGACTGTTTCCTAGAGGCTAGGACAACCTCCTCAACTTCCTGAGGTAGGCCCCAGGGAGCCAAAGCTACCCTTGCAGCCTCCAGGCCATCAAATTGAGAGCTTTGAGATTGGGGTGCAGAAGGGAACCCTGCTCCTGTGAGAGAAGGTCGAGTTGCAACCCCAGAGACAGTGGGGGATCCACCGCCAGTTGAAGTAGAAGTGGAAACCAAGGCTGTCTCGGCCACCTGGGAGCCACCAGAAGGACCGAGGCCTTGTCCTGAAGAATTTTGAAGAGAGTTCGGGCCACCAAGGGCGTAGGAGGAAACGCATACAGGAGGCCCTGAGACCATGGAATCAGAAAAACATCTGCTGCTATTCTCAGAGGATGCGGTTGCCTGGAGCAGAACTTTGGCAGTTGCTTGTTCATTGGGCTGGCAAAGAGATCTATCAAAGGGAGACCCCATTTTAGGAAGATCTTCTGAACTACTGAAGGATGCAGCTACCACTCATGGGGCTGCAGAATCCTGTTTAACCTGTCGGCCAAGTAGTTGTCCTGGCCTGGAAGGTACACAGCCTTGAGGAGCATGTTGTGCTTGAGGGCAAATGAACAAAGGTCCTGAGCCTCCCAACAAAGGAGTCTGGACCCAGTCCCGCCCTGTTTGTTCACATAAAACATGGCTACTTGGTTGTCTGTCTGAACCAGGACAGATTGATGAGCCAGGGTAGGAGAGAAAGCTTTGAGTGCTAATCGAATAGCTCTGAGTTCGAGGAGATTGATCTGCTGTGCAGTCTCCCAAGGAGACCACAGGCCCTGGGTGCACTTGTCTAGACAATGAGCTCCCCAGCCCTGCAGGGAGGCGTCTGTGGTCAGTACCACCGTGTACCCAGGAATCTGAAAAGGCAGTCCCTTTAGTAAATTGGGTGGGTGCAGCCACCAGCTGAGGGAGTTCAGAAATCGTCTGGACACCCTTATCCTGTCCCTGAGGCTGCCTGTGGCCTGTGACCACTGAGACTGAAGGCACCATTGTGCAGGCCTCATATGGAGCCTGGCATTGGGGGTCACATGCACTGTCAAAGCCATGTGGCCTAGAAGCCTCAGGCAGAGTCTGGCGGAGACTAGTGACCTGTTGAGAAACTGGTTTGCCAAGGCTATAAATCTTTGTGCTCTGTCTTCTGGCAAGATAGCCTTTGCCAGGAGAGAGTCCAGCCTTGCTCCTATGAACTCCAAATTCTGGGAGGGGAGCAAAGTGGACTTTACGAAGTTTATTACAAACCTTAGGCTCTGAAAAAGAGCAATAGTTCTGAGGGTGGCTTGTCTGGCCTCCTGGCACGTCTGACTCCTGATGAGCCAGTCGTCCAGATAGGGGAAGACAAAGACTCCCTGATTCCTCAGGTAGGCCGCCACCACTGCCAGGCATTTGGTAAAGACCCTGGGAGCAGAGGAGAGGCCAAAAGGCAGTACTCTGTACTGATAATGGTTTCCTCCCACAAGGAACCTGAGGTACTTTCTGTGGTCTGGATGAATGAGGATGTGAGTGTACGCATCCTTCAGATCTAAGGAGCATAGCCAATCTCCCTGCTGGAGGTAGGGCAGAAGTGTTCCAAGAGTAAGCATCTTGAACTTCTCTTTCTCTAGGAACTTGTTGAGGTTCCTGAGGTCCAGAATGGGTCGAAGGCCACCGGTTCTTTTGGGCACTAGGAAATACCTGGAGTAGAATCCGTGACCTTGCAAGTGGGGAGGCACAGGCTCCACCTCCCTGTCCACCAACAGACCTTGACGTTCCTGAAGGAGAAGGTCTGTGTGCAGGGAAGGCCTTGGAGGCTCCCCTGGAAAGTAAGGAGGAGGCAGTTGGTGAAAATGTAGTGCATAGCCCCTGTGGACTATGTCCAACACCCAACTGTCCCCGGTGATGAGGGTCCACTGGTGGGCAAAGAGGGCGAGGTGTCCTCCTGTGCAGGGTTGGGATAGCAGGGACGGAGAGGCTATGCTCAAGGAGTCAAAAACCCCCACCCTGCTGAGTGGAAGCAGGGGCTGGAGGCTTGGGGGTCCTCTGCCTACAGGGCCCATTACCCTGCCCCTTGGCTTGCTGACCCTGGGGTGCAGCTTGGGCAGCCTGATACTGGGGATACTGTTTGTAGGCAGTGCCCTTCCTCGGGTAAAAGGGCTTTTTACCCGAGCCCTTCTTTTTATGAGAAGGGGGCAGAGGTCCTCCTAGATAGCCTTGTCCTTGTAAGGTGCTTGGTTTCGAGCTGAGCGGCCTTCTCGGTCATGGGCTTGCCAAAAAGGTTCTCACCTCGGCAAGGGACATCGACCAACTTGTCTTGAACCCATGGCTCGAGGTCCGATGACTGCAGCCATGCCTGGTGTCGAGCCGCGATGCCGGCTGCCGCAACTCGGGCCGAAGCCTCGAAACCATCGTAGGCGGCGCGGGACATGAACTTCGAGCAGTCCCGAATCCCCGAGGACAAGGACTTGAATCTCTGCAAGGGTACCCCGGAGAGTCCAGCAGAGAATCCGGCCAACTCCTTGGCCAGGTCCCGCAAGTACATGCCCATGTACAGCTGGTAAGACTGGACACGGCAGGCAAGCAAGCATCGAGCCCTGGAAGCACTTTCTACCGATGCCATCGATGTTCCGGGGCTCCCTGCCAGGGGGCACCGCGGAGTGCATCTTCTGGCTCTTCAGACGATGCATGGCCAATTCCACAACCATGGAATGGTGTGGTTGCTGTGCTTTCTGAAAGCCAGGGCTCTTCCTGAGTCGATAGATTGAGTCGACTCGCTTGCTTAAAACCGGCGCCGAGGCCGGTGCCTCCCACATCCGGAAGAGGAGCCATTCCAGCATCGGAGGAACCAGGACAGTAAAGGCCTCCTTCGGAGGAGAGTCATACTGCAGGGCCTTGAGCTCTTCGGCTCGAGGCTCTTCCTCGGGGTCCACCGGAATAGCCAAGGCAGTGGTCATATCCCGGATGAACTCCGAGAACCGAGTATCCTCCGGAGGGGATCTACTCCGGGGCTCAGACTGCGGTGAGTCCGACGGGACGCACCAAGTCTTGAACGTATCGGGGGACTCCTCATCCTCCGTCTCCCAGGCGGACTCGTCCGACGAGGAGTCAGGGATCCGACCCCGCGGGGCCCTGGAGCACCCGCCCTGACGCCGGAGGCACCGGCGTAGATGCCCTCGGTCCCGAGCGGGAGGTCGAGGGAGACCGCGACCGAGGTCGACTTTGAGCCATGATGGACTCGAGAATCGGCTCGGTCTCCGTGGTCGACTTCGAAGTCGATGTCCTGGTGGTCGGGGCAGATGCGCCAGACAGGCTGGCCATCAGTGGCCGCTGCTGCTCCATGAAGGCAGACAATCTGCTCTCCAAGGCTGTCATCCTGAGACTCAGCTCGGGAGACGCAGCAGCCACCAACTCGGGCCCCGGCGGCGCCGGGCCCAACGTCGGCTCCCTGGGAGGAGAGTCCTCGAGGACTACAGGGCTTACGTGTCCAGCAGACTCCGGCTCCACGCGAGGAACTTTGGCTGGCTTCTCCTGGTCCACGGGCCCAGGGCGACGGTCGGGGGTCTTAGACCTGGCCCTCGAGGAGCCAGGGACCTTCTCCGACGACGCTCTCGCGAGCTGCTTCTTCCTCTTCTGTTCCCGGTCGGGGGACCCCCTGTCCGAGGAGCTCCAACGACGCTCGGGATCTGAATCCCGAGATGTCGAGGCCTCAGACGAGGTCCGGGCCCGGCCAGAGGCCGAGTCCGATAAAAGCCTTTCTTTCTGCTGCTGGCAACTTCGGAGTGCCTTGGACGACATCTTCCCACATGGCCCACATGACTTAGGGTCGTGATCAGGCCCGAGGCACCGGAGGCAGCAGTCGTGTGTGTCGGTGAGAGACATTAATTTCTTACACCGATCACACTTCTTGAAACCGCTGGAAGCCATCGGCGAAAAAAAAGAGTCCCCGCGAGGTCAAAGGACCGGCCTTCCAGGGAAAAAGCAAAAAAGGGCGCGAACGCCAGCCACGAAGGGCAAAAACCGAACAAGAAAAACCGGGCTCGATACCGGTGTACCGAACCCGGCGGGCGGGGAAACTGGCGTCGAACCGGGAGAAAAAACAGCGAGTATCGCCGAAAAAAAAAAATCAACTTTTATCCGGGATGACAGGACACACGTCTGGTGGGCTTCTTGGAAAAAAAGAGACTGAGGTAAGATGGCATCTTTAGGCGGGAAGGGAACCGTGCATGTGTGCCTGCATTCCCAAAGGCTTTCATAGAAAGCTGGGGAAATGCTCCGCTGGGGCTTCATCGGCGCTGATGACACCCATATGTGAGGACTGACTTCCTGCTTGTTCCTGGAGAATCTAACGGTACCAAAGGTATCGAGAGCGCCAGACTTTGATCCCCGTGACAATGTCTTCAGCACCGTCCGAGGTCGTTACCGAGACGAATCGGTACCCAATCATCCAGGCTGGAGATTGATTCCAGACTCGGCATCGAAAGCAGCGAGTCTATCAAAGCACACCTGGAGGGTACCGATGTGGATACCAGAACCGGTACCGGGATCGATACTGATGCTGGAAGATTGGTCTGTAGCGACTCTAACGGCACCGAAGATACCGAGAGTGCTAGACTGCGATCATCGGTGTGGAATATTTCATCCAACACCATTGCCGATGTCAGGGTACCGGCACCGCTCAAAGCGGATACCACCACCGAGCATGGCTCAGGTATGTTCGTAGAGGTAAAAACCCCGGGAACAACCTGAAACCCCATTAATGCTTTGGAGGCCGAAGACTCCCGCCAAGGTTTTAAAGCCAATTTGTCCTCGGGGGCAAGGTCAGAGGCATCTCGATGCAGAGCATGAGATCTACCACCCGAGGACTGGCTAGTCTTTACAGACTTTTGTTTGGTTACCTGATCCTGTGAAAAAGAAGATGTAGCTGGTACCCTCAGAACTGATGGGAACCGTGTATCGAGTTGAGCTCGATGCTGAAGACTTCTTCTGGAGATACTACTGCAGGAGGGACACTCCAGTGGATAGTGGTCAGGACCCAAACATGGTAGGCACCAGTTATGGGTGTCTAAAACTAATTTGGTACCGCCACAGTTGAAACATGTTTTAGAGATAGTGGCTGACGTTTCCATGAAGGAAAGTGGAGAGGCCTAGCAGGCCGAAAAAAACCGTCAGGCACTAAACAGGGAAAAAGTTCCCTACAAAGGAAAAAATTTGTAGGAGAAAGAAAGAAAGAAACACTGGCGGTACCAGTGCGTCGAGGGAAGGCAGACGCGACCACAAGAAAAAACAAAAATAAAGGAAGAATTTTCTGCGGTGACAGGAGTACATCCTGCCGGCTCCGCGGAAAAACGAAAACTGAGGAGAGGCAGTTGGGAAAGGCGGGAAGGCAGCACGCAGGTGTGGTGGGATGCTCCCAAAAGCATTCTGATTGGACACTGGGGAGCGTTCCCGCGCAGACTCCGTCGGTACCGACGTACCCATATGTGAAGACTCATTCCTGCTTGTTCCTGGAGATAGACCAGTATGGTCCATCTAGTCTGTCCAGCAATATGGCAGGAGTAGGTGCACCCCTTCCCATGTCTTTGCTTAGTGATGCACCCGCCAGGAGCAGGTGCACCCCTCCCCATCTCTTTGTTTCTTTGATTGTTTAGGGGTGAACCCACCGCTCCTCCCCCCATCGCTCCATGTAGGACACCCTTATTTGTTGAGAAATTAGATGGTTACGTTTATTTTGATTTAATCTTGTTGCTGTAAAGTGATCCACTATGTCTGTCCCAGGCCATTTGAATTCCGTCACTGTGTTTGCCCCCACCACCTCCATCGGGAGGGCATTCCAAGCATCCACCACCCTTTCAGTAAAAAAGGTATTTCCTGACATTGCCTTTCAACTTACCACCTTGCAGCTTCATGTCATGCCCTCTAGTTTTACAGCTTCCCCGTCTCTGGAAGAGGTTTGTTTGTTCACTATTTCTCTTGAAAACCTAAATATGTACACTTTGGAGGAGAGGAGGGATAGGGGAGATATGATTCAGACCTCTAAATTCTTAGTCTCTCCTCATAAGGCTTCTGACGCAGGCTCCAAATCATTTTGATTGCCTTCCTCTGAACAGTTTCCATTCTTTTTACATCCTTTGCAAGATACGGTCTCCAATACTGAACACAGTATTCCAAGTGAGGCCTCACCAGAGACTTATACAGTGGCACTAGTACCCCTTCCTTTCTGCTGGTAATTCCTCTTCGAATGCAGCCCAACATCCTCCTGGCTTTTGCCACTGCCTTGTTGCATTGTTTTGCCACCTTGAGATCTAGAGAAATAATCACACTGAGGTCTTTCTCCTGCTCTGTGCACACCAACCTCTCGCCCCCTAATGCGTACATTTCCCTTGGATTTCTGCTACCCAAGTGCATGATGCTGCACTTCTTCGCATTAAATCTTAATTGCCAAGTATCAGACCATTCCTCCAGCTTTTGCAGATCCCTCCTCATCCATCCCTCGGGGGAGTCCACTCTATTGCAAATTTTCGTATCATCTGCAAAAAGACAGACTTCCATTCAGTCTGTCAGACGGCTGCCTGGGTGAGAATCTTCACAGTTTTGGCAAGTGCATATATCTATATGATTTGCAAGGGATTGTGGGCAATGTAGTTCATTCACACCAGACACAGCTGCTGACAATAATTTAGTTGTGCTCTTGGGTAAAGCCAATAAGATATTTATTTATGGGGTTATTTCTCCCAACACAGATATGCTTGGTAGCACATAAATCAGGTTACTTGCTTCCAGTGTTTAACTTGGAAAAACAAAATCAAAATCAGGAAAACAACATTCAAACTTGTCAGGCATTAGCTAATGTTTTCTTAGCATATATCAAACAACAAACGAAAAGCCACAAAGAAAGACAAAAACTGTTCTTTTCAGGTTAAATTCTGATAACTTCCCACATAGATTCAGAAGTGATTCTCTCCTAGCTCACAAGCAATTAGGTAAGGCTCAATTGCTAGTAGTTATCCAGCTGAAACCCCTTAGCTGGCTTGCTTTCTACTGTGTGGGTCAAATCCTGCTTCAGGAGCTTTTCTGAGTAGATTAAAGAACAAGTTTGTATTTCTTTGTGATGGTTGCTGTACTTTATAACAGAAAATCACCAAAGGAGTTTGGACAGAGAGCAGTCCATATAAACACATTCTTCATCTGCAATCATTCCCCCTTCTTCAACAAGCATGGGTTCAATATCATGGATTGGCACAGATGAATCTCTCAATGGAGCACTTTCAGGAGAATACTTGTTTCCCTGCTGTCTTTCAAGGTTATAGCTAGGGCATAGATCAGTGTTCATACCTGAGCTTCCATTGCTGTTAGAGTTCCTCTCTATATAGCCTGGCCAGTATGTAGTCCAGTCTTCCAATCCAGATCCCTGGACACTGGATCTCTCTTCACATACCTTCTGGCACAGGTCTTAGGGTCCCTTCCACGTGCAGCCGTCTCCCTCACAGGTAGCGTCTGGAGTTTCCTAGCTCTGCAGCACCATTCCTCTGGCTTTCCCCAGTCCAATGGTGTATGCTGGCCCTTGAAATGCCTCCCAGTATACGTACTGCTCTGGACTCTTCTAGACCTCTCAAAGGCTTTTCTCTTCCTTCTTCCAAAGGGTTTCTTTCCTTCTCTGTCCGTCCGATTTGGCTTCTGCTTATGATGATCCTTCAGATGAAACTGATGATCAAGCTCAAGCTGATTCTCAGGATAATGAGGATAATTCTCTGTAGAATAAACTCTACCTTTATTCTGCCTAGATGAGTGCTCCCTCCTAATACAGCGCAGCTGTGCTGAATCAGACCCTGCCCTTTGAGATGAGTGCTTAGGGATTACCTCATAGCCCTCCTGATTGAACACGTTTCCCCACTTCAGCTCCTCTAATGGCTGTTGGAAACCTGGTGCATTCTGGGACTGGTAGTCTTTTATGGGAAAATTCTGTTTTCTTATTTCTACCAGAACTGACAGGTTGCTTGTTCAGAGTCACTTCACCTTTTCTATAGCTCCTTCCTGAGCTATGATAAGCTTCCTTATCACAAGTCCTTCAACAATATCACTCACAAATACATTGAACAGTGCTGGTCCTAGGACCGAACCCTGAGGCACCCTGCTAATCACCTTCCTTTCATCCGAGTGAGCTCCATTTATCATCACCTTCTGTCGTCTGTCAGTTAACCATTTTCTGATCCAGTTTACCACTTTGGGACCCATCCCCAAACTACTGAGTTTATTGATAAGCCTCCTATGAGGGAAAGTATCAAAGGCTTTGCTGAAATCCAGGTAGATGACATCCATCGGGTGTCCTTGATCCAGTTCTCTGGTCACCCAGTCATAGAACTCAATGAGATCTGCCTGGCAAGATCGTCCCTTGGTAAACGTTTGAGAAAGTTCACTATTCGCTCTTTCAGGGAGCGCCTCCATTACTTTTCCTGCCACCGAGGTAAGGCTCACGGGCCTGTAGTTTTACACTTCTTCCCTGTCACCATGTGTAGAGGTATGACGTCAGCCATTCTCCAGTCCTGAGGAACCTCTCCTGTTTCCAAGGATCTGTTAAAAACATCCTTTAATAGCCCTGCAAGAACCTCTCTGAGCTCTTTCAGTATCCTGGGATGTATCCCATCTGGTCCCATGGCCTTGTCCACTTTCAGTTTTGCAAGTTGTTCTAAAACCTCATCCTCTCTGAATGGTGTGGTATCTACTCCCATTTTTATATTTGGGAGTTACAGGTGGTCCTTCTCTGGGATTTTCTTTATTAAAAACAGAGTAGAAGTATTTGTTTAGTAATTTCGCTTTATCAATGACATTTTCCATGAGTCCGTTTCCTGCAATTCCACCTCTGATCTTCTTCCTTTCCCAAATATACCTGAAGAGAGTTTTGTCGCCGCACTTAACATTTTTAGCCATCTTTTCCTCTGCCTTTGATTTTACTATCCTTATTTCTCTTTTTGTCTCTTTGAGTTTGATCCTGTATTCATTTCTGTGTTCTTGTTTGCAAGCTTTTGAATTTTGCGAAAGCTGTGTTTTTTGCCCTTATTTGAGCAGCCACCTCTTTGGAAAACCAAATAGGTTTCCTTCTCCCCTTGTTTTTATTTACCTTTCTTATCTATTTAGCTGTTACCCCTTTTAGTTTAGCCCATTGCAAATTGTAAACGGGGGCGCTGGTCGTGAATGGCCACAGTCTTAGCAAAGGCAAAATATTATTATGACTTGCAAAGGATTGTGGGAAATGTAGTTCACTTATACCAGAATCAGCCATTCACAAAATAATGAGTTGTGATGCTCGAGTGTAAGCAAAGAAAAATAGATTTTATTCATGGGGTTAATTCTCCCACACAGATTTACTTGGTAACACAAAAGGACACTTGCTTTCAGTATTGTACTCAGGAAAAACAAAACATGATATAAGGTAACTGAACTTCTTAAGCAATAATCAATAAAGACCTTGATGGGAAACAGAAAAGGTCTTTTTGATGGCTCCTGCTAATGACCTTCTTAGCAGTGCTCCAAAAACAAAAACAAAACCCCAAAGTAACAAAAAATCTGTTCTTTGCCAAGGATAACTTTCTTCTATTTACACACACACAAAAAAGACAAGTTTCCTTCCAGAGCTCACGTGCACTTGTGCCTGGCTCAATTACCAATAATTAGCCAGCTGCAAACCCCTTTGCTAGTTCACTCTCTCTACGTGGCTCAATCCTACCCTAAAGCTTTCTTGCAGAGACTTTTCTGGGTAGATAAAAGAACAAGTTATAGTTCCTTTTGGTGGTTGTTGTATTAGTGAGAAAGTACTTTAAAACAGCAGCCTAGACAGAGAGCAGTCCATGTATTCTAACTGATCATTTGAAATATCTCTTTCTTCCTCAAATATCATGGAATCAATATCATGGTCTGGCTCAGAGGAATTCCTTAATTGGTCACTCTCAGGATAATATTTATTTCCCTGCTGTCTTCCTGGAGAAGAGCTAGGGCATAGATCAAAATTCATACCTGAGCTTCCTTTGCTGTTAGGTTTCCTCTCCTGGTATCCTGGCCAGTAAGTAGTCCAGCTTTTATGTCCAGCCTTCCAATCAAGATCCCTGGACACTGGGTCTCTCTTCACATACCTTCTTGCACCGGTCTTAGGGCCCCTTCCAAATGCAGCCATCTCCCTCAAAGGTGCCGTTTGGGAATTCCTGGCTCTATAACCCCAATCCTCTGGCTTCCTCCAGTCCAATGGAGTATGCTTGCCTCTGGAATCACACCCAACACATGTACTGCTGTGGCCTCTTTCTTTAGACCTCCAAGATGTCTTTCTGTTCTTCCTTCCACGTTGCTTCTGCTGTTGTAGTCCTCTCTCCTCTTTCTCCCTGTTCCGTCTGCTCTTGCTGTTCTGTCTCTGTGTAGAATATCCTTTACTTTTAACGTGCTTAGAGGGACACTCCACCCTAGCACAGCCCAGGTGTGCTGAATCAAGCCCTGCCCTTGGAGATGAGTGATTGGGGATTACCTCATAGCTCTCCTGATTGAACACACGTTTCCCCACTTCAGCTCTTCTAGAGGCTGTTTGAAACCTGGTGCATTCTGGGACTGGTAGTCTTTTATGAAAACATTCTGTTTTAGTATTTCTACCAGCAAAGACAGGTTGCTTGTTCAGAGCCAATTCACCTCTATTATAGCTCCCTCCTGAACTATGATAAGCTTCCTTATCACAAATTCCACTTCCCTTATCCCCTTCCACCCTGTCAGCTCCTCTTTTAGGTACTTGGCCTGTTATTGAAGTCAGTGTATTTGAAGTTTAGGACTTTGAGCTTGCTATGACTGGATTGCACCTTGGCTTTTATCTCAAACCACACCATGTGATGATCACTGTTGCTTACAGGGGCACTCACCCAGACATTAGACATGCTATCACTGTTGGTGAGCACCAAATCCAGTGTTGAGCTTTCCCTGGTTGGTTCCATCACCATTTGTCTAAGTAACGCATCTTGGATAGCGTCCACAATGTTTTTGCTTCTTTCCAGATTTGCAGAAGAGTAATACAATCCACATCAGGTAGATTAAAGTCACCCAATATGATTGTTTCCCCCTTTGTTGCTATCTTGGCAATATCTATAATCAATTCGTTATCTCTCTCTTCAATTTGAGTCAGAGGTCTGAACAACCTGGCTCTCTAAGTGGTGTTGGAACACCCGCAGGGCATTAACAACTGCTCAAAAGCTCAAGAAAGTTGATTTGATGGAGATGCTCTCCTGTCGACCAGATGCCCTGGGTCCATAGGCCATCACAGTGGGTCCCCCAGCCCAGTTTGGAGGCATCTATGGTGAGGATCTTCTGAGGAATCAGGGCCTGAAAATACATTCTTGCCATGAGGTACAGTGGCTGCTGCCACAAGATGACCGATTTGGAGAGAGGTGCATTTACTCAGATCCTATCCTCCAGGTGCCCTGTCACCTGAGTCCACCGAATGCAGAGATACGGAGATGTGCATCAGGCGTGATGTGCACTGTCAAAGCTACATGTCCCAGGAGACAGGCAGAGGCTGCTGAGTGACCCTACATTTCCATGGCAAGGGCCTCTTGGTGCCGAGCCCTGTCCAGAGGAAGGAATGCCCTGGCCTGGTTAGTGTTCAGTAGGGCTCCTATGAACTCCAGATGCTGTGTTGGCTGCAGATGACACTTGGGGTAGTTGATGATGAAGCCCAAATGCTCGAGAATGAGAATGGTGCGATGAGCTGCCTGATGGACCTCGTCGGTGGAGACACCCTTGACAAGCCAGTCACCCAGATATGGGAAGACAAACACCCCCTGCAGACAGGAGGTAGCTGGCAACTACCGCCAGGCACTTTGTGAACACTTGAGGGGCAGAGGTTAATTCGAAGGGCAGGACCTTGTACTGGTAATGGCAGCCTTGAATGGCAAAGTAGAGGTACTGCCAATGGCAAGGATGGATCAGAATGTGGGTATAAGCATCTTTTAGATCTAAGGAGCATAGTCAATCTCCCCAACTGGAGTTAAGGCAACAGTGTTCCAAGGGATAGCATCTTGAACTTCTCCTTCATCAGGAACAGATTGATATCTTGCAGTTCCAGGATATGCTGAAAGCTACCTGTCTTTTTGGGAACCAGGAAATAGCAGGAGTAGAACCACTGACCCCTTGGAGGTGGTGGAACAGGCTTAACTGCTTTGGCTGCGAGGAGGCCTTCAAACTCTTGCTGCATCTGCTTGAAATGGAGGAGGTAACTGTCCCTCACCACATGGAGGGCCCAGGTGTTGGTTATGGTGGTCCACAAGTTGGCAAAGAATGTCAGACACCCACCTGTATGCTGTTGCCCTCGACCCTGCAGGGTAAGAAAGGCCATGCTCAAGGAGTCAACCCCCTCCCCCAGGTTGCAGCTGTGGTGCAGACTGCGGTTTGGGGGCCTTAAGCTTATGAGTGCTGTGCCCCTGGCCTGCTGACCCTGCGGGGAGAGCTGGTTAGGCCAGATACTGGGGTTAAGTTCCATAAGCCTTCCTCTTCTTTGGGTAGAAAGGCTTTTTTCCCCTGAAGCCTTCCATTGTGAAGGGTTGGCAGCTTTCTGGGAGAGCCTGGTTCTCATCATATACTCAGACTCCAGCTCTGTGCCTTGTCAGTCATGGGCTTGCTGAAGAGGTTCTCCCCTCAGCACAGGACATCGACCAATTTGTCCTGAACCCATTGCTCCAGGTCTGAGGACTGTAGCCACACAAGGCAGCAGGCACCAATGACCACCACAGCTACTTTAGCCACAGCTAGCATAGATGGGCAGTTAGCATAGGTGGGCCGCTCAAGTTACATGTTTGGAGCACTCCTTGACCGTTGATACCAGGTTCGGAACCGCTGAAGAGGTTCCTTGGACAAGCTAGCTGAGAAACAGACAACTCCTTTGCCAGGTCCCGCAGGTACATGCCTATGTACAGCTCATAAGCCAGGATATGGGCCATGAGCACTGAACCCTGGTAACACTTTACCAAAGCCATTCATGGGCCTTCCTACCTGAGGGAACAGAGGAGTGCATTTTCTGGCTCTTGCTCCTGCGTATCGATGACACTACCACCATCAAATTGTGTGACAGTTGTGTCTTTTGGACTCCAGGGCCCTTGTGGACTCTATACATGGAACTGAGCCACTTGCTCACAATGGGCACTGTAACAAGCGACTCCCACATCCTGAACAACAAATGTCTCAAAATGAGGGGAAAAGGCACCGTGAGCACCTCCTTGGGAGGGGCCTCATACTACAGGACCTCAAGGTCCTTCGCCAGAGGCTCCTCCTCCAACACCATGGTGAAGATCAGGGCCTTTGCCATGTTCCAGACAAAGTCAAGGAAGAAGAGGTCCTCTGGTGGGCGGATGAGGGGGGGGGGAACGAACCTACAATGCTCCTGCAGAGGAGATGGGTCCAAGGGGATGTCCCAGTATCAATGGGTGTCCAGGGACCAGTCAGTCATCGGTCTCCCACTCAGAGTCAGAAGAGACCTCGAGAACCCAGACAGGCCTCGCATGACGCCTGGCTGGGGGCTTTGATGGAATCCTGGAGGCAATTGTGTGGGAGACCTGAGGCCTCAAAATGGGATCAGGAGCATTGCCGGGAATCAGCCCAAAGCTGATTCTGCTCCAGCATTGGCTGATCTCCTCGGGTGATGCCGTAGTGGTAGAGGGACCAGTTGTCGGGCCGAAGGAACTGGGCATCGGGCCCCACTGCTGGGTCCGGAAGGCAGCAAGGTGCATTCCAAGGCTGCCAATCTGACCTCAAGGCCAGAAGGTTCCACAGCTACCAGCATGGGTACTGAGCATATCAGTACTGATGCCCGCTCCATCAAGGGGGTTATCAAATTTGCAGATGACACAAAACTATTTAAAGTTGTTAAAACCCAAGAGGATTGTGGAAAATTGCAAGAGGATCTTGATAAATTGGAAGACTGGGCATCAAAGTGGCAGATGAAATTTAATGTGGACAAGTGCAAAGTTATGCACCTAGGGAAGAACAACCCAAACTATGGTTACACGATGCAAGGTTCCACATTAGGAACCACCACCCAGGAAAAAGATTTAGGCTTCATTGTGGATAACATGTTAAAACCCTCGGCACAGTGTGCAGCAGCAGCCAAGAGAGCAAATAGAATGCTAGGTATCATAAGGAAAGGAATGGAAAATAAAACAAAAGATATTATAATGCCTCTATACCATTCCATGGTGAGAGCGCACCTTGAATATTGTGTGCAATTCTGGTCGCCGTATCTTAAAAAGGATATAGTGTTATTAGAAAAGGTTCAGAGAAGAGCCACCAAAATGGTAAAAGGGATGGAAGGATACTCCTATGAAGAAAGGCTAAAAAGGTTAGGGCTCTTCAACCTGGAAAAGAGACGGCTGAGGGGAGATATGATAGAAGTCTATAAATTAATGAACGGAGTGGAACGGGTAAACGTAGATCGCCTGTTTACGTTATCAGAATATAGGAAGACTAGGGGACATGCAATGAAGCTACAGGGTAAACTATTTAAGACTAATAAAAGAAAATATTTTTTCACTCAACGTGTAATCAAACTCTGGAATTTGTTACCGGAGGATGTAGTAAAGGCTGTTAGTGTAGCTGGGTTTAAAAAAGGTTTGGACAAGTTCCTGGAGGAAAGGTTCATAAACCATTATTAAGAAGGGACCCAGGATATCAATGCTTGACCTAGTACAAGCATTGCAGAACCTGTGTCTTTTGGGGAAACTGTTAGGTACGTATGACCTAGATTGGCCACTGTTGGAAACAGGATACTGGGCTTGATGGACCTTGGTCTGATCCAGTATGGCATATCTTATGTTCTTAAGGGGGTCCTCGATGACGATTGCCTCAGAAGACCTATGCCAATCCCCCAATGTCATTGGAGTCTCCTTCTGCTGGGGCAGCTTCAAAGGCCACACCCAGCTATCGCCCTTGGACATCATGCCAAGGACTTCAATGCCAGTGACCAAGAGTCTTACCCCTAGTTCCATCATTGCCCTTCGACACAGCAACAGGTAGGGTCCGCTCCTTCCAGGGACAGCCATCTGCAGACTATCCCCGATCCGATACCCGTGACCTCAGGGCTCTGTGTAGGCACAGTTGCCAGGTAAGGCAGAGACCTCCGCTGATGCCCCCAAGGGTGTCTATTCTGGGCTTAACGTTGGGGCCAAGAGGAGATCTTGTTGCCAAACATCATCTCTCATTGCCTTTCATGATTCCTGCGACTCTTGCTAGTCATCTGCAGACAGAGGCATCGTGAATGGCTCCAAGGCACTGCAGGCAGCAATCATGGGGGATCTGTGCGGGGCAGTGTGCCCACCATGGTCACACTGTTTAAATCCACTAACCAAGGACACAGTGGGGAAAATGGTACTCGCGAGATCAAACTCCAAAGTCCTGGTTAGGGAGGGCGCAAGAAAATCAGATGCACCGAAGAACAAGAAAAAAAGAAGAGAGGTACCAAAAGAAAATGTGACACCCAGGCGGCAGCGATTCCGGGAACTGAGGTAGTGATGGTACACAACCGGATGAAAGAATAAGAAAAGACAAAAAACCCCCCACAAACATTTTCCAGGATGCAGACGAAACGTCTGATAGATTCTGTGGAAAAAAGAAGACCGAGGTAAGAAGGCACCCTTGGGCGGGAAGGTTATCACACATGCATGGTCTAACTCCCAGAGGCTATCTGTGAAAGCTGGGAAGTGTTTACCACATGGGCTCCTTTGGTGCCAACATCATCCATATGTGAGGACCGACTTCCTGCTTGTTCCCATTGAAAGACATTGATGCTAAATCTGGAGCCCTTGTGTCTGTTGTCCCTGGTGCTGAAACATGAGAAATTGCCTACAAACTCTCCTGTTCCTTGTCCTGTGTTAAAATGGAAGCTAGAGGGAAAATGGCCGTGGTTGCTGCCAAAATAACAGGAGCCCCCACCTGAGCAAAAGCCTGGTCCTGAGTCACTCTCCATTCCCCTGGAGAGAAAAACATGTCCTACCAACCTCCCCTGATGAAGACAAGCCTGGCAGAGCCCGTGCCGCTAAACCTTGGTTTTTCCCATACGTAGTGTAAGGAAAGGACTCGGCCAACATGCACAATGCCAAAATGAAGAAAAAAAATGGAAATCCAAAGAGGGAAGCAAGGTTCTCGCCTGCAGTAGCAGAGAGAAGGGAAAGGAGGCTTTCCCTGAGGCTAGCCTCTACCTTATTGAAAAAGAAAGTAAAAAGGGCAGTGCTGAAGGCTGCTTGTAAACCAATGAAGTCTTTTTTTCCCCCCAAACAAATTTAAAGGCACAGAGGCAGAAAGGAGTGCAGCCTGTCCAGATGCAGAGGGTGGGGGAGGGGGCAGGACCTGGACCCAGACTCCTGGGTATGTTAACCCTTGAGCTGCATCATACCTACTCTAAGGCTCTGGTGCCACAGGCAGCAAACCCTGCCTTCTGCTGCTCCTACAGTGACCTAGCTTTCCAAAAAGGTTTTTGATAATGTTTTCTGCCTATCTCTCCTTTATTTGTTCTGACATCAAACCTAGCATGTTGAATCGCCTCATTGTAAATAACCTCACTGTAACTTCACCTGTCTGTATTTAATTGTATACAGTTCTCCCAGTTACATTTCCATGTTACTATCCCTGTTTTATCTAAACACAGGGCAGATCTACCCCTGCCCTGTAGTCAAGTTGTTGAATGTAAACCACACTGATAACAAATAGCACGGTATAGAAAAGCTATAAATAAATAAATAAAATTTATCTTTTTTTTAAAATCCTGTCAAACTGTCCATTCAATGGAGTTCAGCCACACGGAAGCTCCTTACTCTGCTGCTGAGAACAGAGATACTGGTTCCTGGTGCCTAAGGAGGGAGCTTTTCTATTGCGACATCAGAAATCTGACATGCTCAGTCTTCAGTTGTTGGTGGAGGGAGACTTACACATACTGGACTGGAGGGATGATTAGGAATACATGGGGGGGGGGGGGGAAGAATTACCTGCAGACAGCAGCAGTTATAATCCTAAATACATGGGGGGAGGGGGAGGGGGAGCTGAACATGCATGGCATGGTAACTGCAACCCAGCTACTTTACTGGGGAGGCTGTATGGACCAAACTGGGTTAAAGCAAGCAAACAAACAAAAAACCCCCACATAATTTACGTTGTTGTTAAGTGCCGTCGAGTCGGAGTCGACTCATGGCGACCCTCTGGATAGCTATCCTAAATTGTGTTCGGTCTTCAGTCAGGCGGCTCATTGTTGACAGACTGGTACCCGTACCTGCTGTTATTGTATCGATCCATCTCATTGCTGGCCTTCCTCTTTTGCGTTGACCTTCTATCTTGCCAAGCATGATGTCTTTCTCTAATGATCTCTCTCTCCGCATGATGTGTCCAAAGTATGAAAGTCGAAGTCTTGTCATCTGAGCTTCTAAAGAAAGCTTAGGTTTGATCTCCTCTAGTACAGACTGGTTTGTTCTTCGAACAAAAAAAAAAGGGGGGGAGGGGGGAACTGAATCAAAACAGTAACAAATATGAAGGTGTATGTCAGAAAACTACACTCCAATCTTGGAAATCTCCTTGATACTTGCAAAGGCAATTGATGCTGCAATGACCCTACTACTCTGAGCATAACAGAAGGAGATGCAATTTGCTAACCCATTACATATCATCATCTTTGACAATACACTGCTAGGTCTATTAGGGTCCAAAGAAACTAATGAGCTGTATGAATTTTCTACGGTGGTGGTATTGACTTCCCATCCTCAAGGGTCACAGAATGTTCATGTTTTTAGGCTACCCCTAAAATGATATAGTATGCATACAGCTCTCTCATGCATTAAGGAGAGCCTCAACACCTGACCCATTTGGACCCTGGAAGGCCAGAAGGGAAAGAGTAGTTACTCACCTGTAACAGGTGTTCTCCAGGAGCAGCAGGAATCAGTCCTCACATATGGGTGTCATCGGCGCCGATGAAGCCCCAGCAGAGCATTTCCCCAGCTTTCTATGAAAGCCTTTGGGAATGCAGGCACGCATGCGCGGTTCCCTTCCCGCCTAAAGGTGCCATCTTACCTCAGTCAAATTACATAGCTAAGAACAGCACACAAAAATGAAAAATAAACTATGTACAACTGCAACTCCAAGGGGAGGAGGGAGGGTTGTGAGGACTGATTCCTGCTGCTCCTGGAGAACACCTGTTACAGGTGAGTAACTACTCTTTCTCCAGGACCAAGCAGGAAGTCAGTCCTCACATATGGGTGACTCCCTAGCTCTGGGCTACCAAGGAACCCAAGCTGAACAAGAGAACTCCCTCTAGTCTCAGCAGCAAAGAAAGGCTTTTCAAGGACACAACCTCCACCAGTAGCCCAACAGAGGGCAGGAGTTGCCTAAACCTCAAAGAGATTCCAGAGTACTGCTTGGCCAAAAGCACTGTCCCTACGAGACTCCCTCTCCAGACAGTAATGGGCCGCAAAGGTCTGGCTTGAAGACCAAGTTGCAGCCCTGCAGATGTCTACCAAGGGCACAGAGCGGAAATGAGCCACTGAGGTAGCCATTGCCCTGACACGATGGGCCATGACCCTACCCTGCAAAGGAAGGTCAGCCGCCCTATAAGCCCAGGTGATACAGTTAGCTACCCAGATGGACAAGGTACACTTGGACACAGCCAGCCCCAACTTATTGGGATCAAAGGATACGAAGAGCTGAGTAGCCCTTCTATGCCCCTGCATACAGTCAAGGTAGAAGGATAAGGCCCTCCTACAGTCCAGGGTATGCAGGACTACTTCAGCCTGGCTAGCATGAGGCCTAGAGAAGAATGTTGGAAGAACCACCTCCTGGTTGAGGTGAAAAGAGGAGACAACCTTAGGGAGGAACTTCGGATGAGTCCTAAGGACTACCCTGTTCCTGTAAATCCTGGTGTAAGGCCTATCACAGACTAGGGCCTGAAACTCACTTACTCGCCTAGCCGAGGTAAGGGTTATCATGAAGAGGGTCTTCAAGGAGAGGAAGCACAGTGGGCAAGTAGCCATCGGCTCAAAAGGTGGGCGAGTCAGTTGCTGCAAGACCATATTCAGCTCCCACTCAGGGGCAGGAGGACGGATGGGAGGCTTGAGCAAAAGCAAGCCCCTAAGAAAGTGGGACACCAAGGGGTGACCAGATAATGTCCCTCCACCAGAGAGTGGTGAGCTGCTACAGCTGAAAGGTGGACCCGAACAGAATTGGATTTAAGGCCTTGATTTGACAAGTGCAATAAGTACTGAAGGACTACTGTCACAGTACAGGAGAAAGGATCAACTGTACGTAGCTGACACCACACAGAAAACCTTTTCCATTTGAGAGCATAGGTTTTCCTAGTGGACTGCTTCCTAGAGGCGAGGACAACCTCCTCAACATCCTGAGGCAGGCCCCAGGGAGCCAAGACTACTCTTGCAGCCTCCAGGCCATCAAATTGAGAGCTTTGAGATTGGGGTGCAGAAGTGAACCCTGCTCCTGTGAGAGAAGGTCAGGTTGCAACCCCAGAGGTAGTGGAGGATCCACCACCAGTTGAAGCAGAAGAGGAAACCAAGGCTGTCTCGGCCACCTGAGAGCCACCAGCAGGACCGAGGCCTTGTCCTGAAGAATCTTGAAGAGTTCGGGCCACCAAGGGCATGGGAGGAAACGCATACAGGAGGCCCTGAGACCAGAATATCAGAAAAGCATCTGCTGCTATCCGCAGAGGATGTGGTTGCCTGGAACAGAACTTTGGCAGCTGTTTGTTCAGAGGACTGGAAAACAGGTCTATAGATGGAAGTCCCCATTTTAGGAAAATCATTTGAACTACCAAAGGATGGGGCTGCAATATTCTGCTGAATCTGTCAGCCAGGTAGTTGTCCTGGCCTGGAAGGTACACAGCCTTGAGGAGCATGTTGTGCTTAAGGGCAAAAGAACAAAGGTCCTGGGCCTCCCGACAAAGGATCCTGGACCCGGTTCCGCCCTGTTTGTTGACATAAAACATGGCAACTTGGTTGTCTGTCTGGATCAGGACAGACTGGTGAGTCAGGGTAGGAGTGAAAGCTTTGAGTGCTAATCAAATAGCTCTGAGTTCAAGGAGATTGATCTGCTGTGCAGCTTCCCAGGGAGACCAGAGGCCCTGGGTGCACTTGCCCAGACAATGAGCTCCCCAGCCTTGCAGGGAGGCATCTGTTGTTAGCATTACTGTGTAAACTGGAATCTGAAAAGGCACCCCTTTCAGCAGATTGGGTGGGTGTAGCCACCAGTTGAGGGAGAGCAGAAATGGTCTGGACACCCTTATCCTGTCTCTGTGGCCTGTGACCACTGAGCCCGAAGACACCACTGTGCAGGCCTCATATGGAGCCTGGCATTGGGGGTCACATGCACTGTCGAAGCCATGTGGCTTAGAAGCCTCAGGCAGAGTCTGGCAGAGACCAGGGACCTGCTGAGAAACTGATTTGCCAAGGCCATCAAACTTTGGGCTCTGTCTTCTGGCAAGAATGCCTTTGCCAGGAGGGAGTCCAATCTTGCCCCTATGAACTCCAAGTTCTGGGAGGGGAGCAAAGTGGACTTTCCGAAGTTTATGACAAACCCCAGGCTTTGCAGAAGAGCAATAGTCCTGAGGGTGGCCTGATTGGCCTCCTGACACGTCTGACCCCTGATGAGCCAGTCGTCTAGATAGGGGAAGACAGATTCCCTGATTTCTCAAGTAGGCCGCCACCACTGCTAAGCACTTTGTAAAGACTCTGGGGGTGGAGGTGAGGCCGAACGGCAGTACTCTGTATTGATAATGGTTTCCTCCAACAATGAACCTGAGGTACTTTCTGTGGTCTGGATGAATGAGGATGTGAGTGTACGCATCCTTTAGATCTAAGGAGCATAGCCAATCTCCCTGCTGGAGGTAGGGCAGAAGAGTCCCAAGAGTAAGCATTTTGAACTTCTCCTTCACTAGAAACTTGTTGAGGTTCCTGAGGTCCAGAATAGGCCGAAGGCCACCGGTTCTTTTGGGCACCAGGAAATACCTGGAGTAGAAACCGTGACCTTGGAAGTGGGGAGGCACAGGCTCCACCGCCCTGTCCACCAACAGACCTTGTAGAAGAAGGTCTGTGTGCAGGGGAGGCCTTGGAGGCTCCCCTGGAAAATATGGTGGAGGCAGTTGGTGAAAATAGAGGGCATAGCCCTTGTGGACTATCTCCAGCACCCAACTGTCCCCGGTGACAAGGGGTCACTTGTGGGCAAAGAGGGCGAGGCGACCTCCTGTGCAGGGTTGGGAGAGCAGTGGAGGAGAGGCTATGCTCAAGGAGTCAAAAACCCCCACCCTGCTGAGTGGTAGCAGGGGCTTGGGGGTCTTCTGCCTATGGGGCCCATTACCCTTGCCCTTGGCTTACTGAACCTGGGGGGCAGCTTGGGCTGCCTGATATTGCAGGTACTGTTCGTAGGCAGTGCCCTTCCTCGGGTAAAAGGGCTTTTTACCCGAGCCCTTCTTTTTATGAGAAGGGGCAGAGGTCTTCCTCGACAGCCTTGTCCGTGTGAGGTGCTCAGTTTCGAGCTGAGCGGCCTTCTCGGTCATGGGCTTGCCAAAAAGCTTTTCACCTCGGCAAGGGACATCGACCAACTTGTTCTGAACCCATGGCTCGAGGTCCGATGACTGCAGCCATGCCTGGCATCGAGCTGCGAAGCCGGCTGCCGAAGCCTCGGAGCCATCGTAGGCGGCGCGGGACATGAACTTCGAGCAGTCCCGAATCCCCGAGGACAAGGACTTAAATCTCTGCAAGGGTTCCCCGGAGAGACCAGCAGAGAACCCAGCTAACTCCTTGGCCAAATTACGCAAGTACATGCCCATGTACAGCTGGTAGGACTGGACACGGCAAGCAAGCATCGAGCCCTGAAAACACTTTCTACCGACACCATTGAGGTTTTGGGCCTCGGAGTGCATCTTCTGGCTCTTCAGACGATGCATGGCCGATGCCACAACCATAGAATGGTGTGGTAGCTGTGCCTTCTGAAAACCAGGGCCCTACCGGAGTCGATAGATCGAATCGACTCGCTTGCTTAGAACCGTCGCCGAGGCCGGTGCCTCCCACATACGGAAGAGGAGCCGTTCCAGCATCGGAGGAACCGGGACAGTAAAGGCCTCCTTCGGAGCAGAGTCATACTGCAGCGCCTCGAGCTCTTCAGCTCGAGGCTCTTCCTCGGGGTCCGCCAGAATAGCCAAGGCAGTGGCCATATTCCGGACGAACTCCGAGAACCGAGTGTCCTCCGGGGGGGACCTACTCCGGGGCTCAGACTGCAGTAAGTCCGAAGGGACGCACCGAGTCTTGAAGGTATCAGGAGACTCCTTGTCCTCCGTCTCCCAAGCTGACTCGTCCGAGGAAGAGTCAGGGTCCGACCCCACGGGGCCTGGAGCACCGGCGTCGATGCCCTCGGTTCCGAAAGGGAGGTCGAGGCAGACCGCGACCGAGGACGACTCCGAGCCACGATGGACTCGAGTATCGGCTCGGCCTCTGGGGTTGACTTTGACGTCGATGTCCCGGTGGTCGGGGCAGATGTGCCAGACAGGCTGGCCATCAGTGCCCGCTGATGCTCCATGAAGGCAGACAATCTGCTCTGCAAGGCTGTCATCCTGAGACTCAGCTCGGGAGAAGTAGCAGCCACCGACTCGGGCCCCGGCGGCGCCGGGCCCGACGTCAGCTCCCTGGGAGGAGAGTCCTCGAGGACTACGGGTCTTACGTGTCCAGCAGACTCCGGCTCCACGCGAGGAACTTTGGCAGGCTTCTCTTGTTCCACGGGCCTGGGGCGACGGTCGGGGGTCTTAGACCTGGCCCTCGAGGAGCCAGGGACCTCCTCCAATGAAGCCCTCGCGAGCCGCTTCTTCCTCTTGCATTCCCGGTCGGGGGACCCCCTGTCCGAGGAGCTTCGACGGCACTCGGGATCGGAATCCCGAGATGTCGAGGCCTCAGACGAGGTCCGGGCCCGGCCGGAGGCTGAGTCCGAGAAAAGCCTTTCCTTTTGCTGCTGGCGACTTCGGAGTGCCTTGGAAGACATCTTCCCACATGCCCCGCATGACTTAGGATCGTGGTTGGGGCCGAGGCACCGAAGGCAGCAGTCGTGTGTGTCGGTGAGAGACATTAGTTTCTTACACCGATCACACTTCTTTTTTTTTTTTTTTTTTTTTCAGTTTAAATTTTTTTATTGAGAAATATCAAGAAAATTACAGATATCAAAGAAAATACAAACACTAAAATAACAACCAAAAACATCCATAGATATCCATAATACAGTCCACGTCAAGAGGAGCATATAAATAAGAGGAGGATGCTAACTCAATTCAAATCAAACTCTTTTATAACCTATCTGCTGTCAAGAAAATACACAATAATTAATTAAGACACCAGAGCACCATTAGATAGAAGGAAAGATTCTAATGCCGATGTCTCCAGAAAAACAAACTTGGCGCCTTTCAAAGTAATAATGCATTTACATGGAAATTTGAGGAAAAACGTGGCACCAAGGGCTAAGACGCGTGGCTTCATCAACAAGAAAGCCTTGCGACGTAGCTGAGTTT
This sequence comes from Ichthyophis bannanicus, assembly GCA_033557465.1. Lineage (NCBI taxonomy): Eukaryota > Metazoa > Chordata > Amphibia > Gymnophiona > Ichthyophiidae > Ichthyophis > Ichthyophis bannanicus. Next base: position 652,070,522 of record CM066032.1, read on the forward strand.
CCCTGGAGACATCGGGAAAGATACTAACCTTCTCACCACAGAAAAGGGATGCTTTATTCAAGAAATATAAGCGCATTACGGCATTCTTTTCTAGTTCCGTGGCAAAGGATACTAGAAGGGTAGCTCTGGTTGGAATAATATCTTGGGAAGATTCAATATAAGCAGAGATATCCAAAGACTCCTGAGAGGTAACTGGGGCTAAGCCAGCAGATCCTTCCGCTGAAGAAGCCCCCTTAGCAGGAATATAATACAATTTAACCACAGATGGCTTATTATCTACCTGATATCCCAGAATATCTACCAAATACTTATCAAAAAGAATTTGGGGAGAAATAAACCTAGTATAGGGAAAATTTAAACACCTCAAATTTAAGGCACGCAGACTATTCTCCAAAACCTCTTGTTGGGCATGGAGAATAAGGCTGTCTTCCATGAAAGATAAAGAAGAATTTTGCAATAAATCACAATGAGCTTCCAACTTCTGGCACCGCCCCTCCAGAATATCTATCTGAGAATCATGTTGAGATAATTTTGCCACAGAGTCTCTAGAGAAGTCCGACGTTTGTGAGACGACAGAGTTCAATGAAGACTCAATCCTGGTGAGCACATTCCATAAATCAGAAAGAGATACATCCTGAGATGCTCCAGGGAGAATAGAAATACCGTCCCGTTGTGCCACTGTGGAACTCTCAGGGGCAGATAGAATCCGAGGAAGTGGGACTCTCTCCACAACCATTAGGGGCCCAGACACCGATGAAGGAGGTAGGGAGTCCACTTGCAGAGGCATATCTCTCCTCAAAGGAGAGGAAGATACCGGGGCAGTAATGTTCCCTCTAATTTTCTGTAGGCTGTGTGCGCATAAAATATCAGCTGTGTGGCTTTTGAAGGAAGGTTAAATTTTTTGTGCGCTACATAACGACACTTGGAATTATATACTTTAAAATTTGACTACACATTAGAATACAGTATGTACACCACATTGATGTTAATCAAATTAAATGAAAATAGACGATTACTAAATGAAGCGGGAAATTTCTAGTAATTACAATCACAAATGTGGTATTATTTCAGTTAATTTTTATTGAAAGCCATTGTTATTCCATGTAAATAATTTATGTATAGAAGAAGAGTTCGGTGTCCTACATGGAGTGGTGGGTTCACCCCTAAACAAAGACATGGGGAGAGGTGGCCTGCACAGAGCAACAGGTGCACCTACTCTTGCCATCTTGCTGGGCAGACTAGATGGACCATGCTGGTCTTTATCTGCCGTCACTTACTATGTTCTCAAAATTTCTCTCTTCGATCTTTCAAATGTACCCAGTCTGAATAAATTTTATCAAGGTCTACTGATCCGCCATCTTGAAGATGACTCTTAAGACGCATCAGCATTTCCAAATGTTGTAAATGTAAGCGATTCCTTATTTTGGTTTTTAAACTGTTCATCAAGCTGAAACCACGCTCACAATCTTCACTAGAAGCCAAAAATGTTCCACCAATATCGATCAGTTTCGCTAAATCTGCAAACTGAGCATTCTGAAATGCCAAAGTCACCATATCCGGAAAACTGTTTATCAGTTTGCTTTTGATTTTTTCTGCGACTAAAAACTTGAAGTCATTGTACTGCTGAACAACAATATGTTCCTCCATAAGAAATTGTTTGTACTTTAAACAGAGTGATCGGACGTTTTCAATTCCAAATTCATAATCACACTGTGCTATTGCTGTCAAGTCAAAAGCAGACCATTCCTCAATTTCATTTTCAGGAAATCTTTCCCCTAAATGCAGACACAGCATATTAATGAAAGTAAGTGTGGAACCAGTATCCACTGAAACGTCTCCAGGTATCTTGTCGAGAAGATTTTTGACATTATCAGTCCATTTTACTGTGTCACCCAAGTATTGCATTCGGATTTTGTTCAGCTTACCCTGTGCAAGATGATATGCTTCCAGTGGTGTTAGCCCACGTTTCTGAAATGCCATTGTTAATGAAGCTAGTTCAGATAAAACATCATTCAAAATTTGCAGTGTTATATGGAATTGATGGCTGTTTAGCTTTTTATAACAGTACTTTGCAATGGGATCATCATCTTTCTCTTCTTCAAAGTATTTTAATAATAGATCATAATTTCGAATAATTGCTTGAAGAGCAAAATGTCTAGATAACCACCGCACTTCGTTCAGAGGTCTAAAAGCAATTGACTCGCATTCAGAAGCATCTGCTAATTCTTTAAATTGTGACCTTTTAGTAGAAGATTGACAAAAGGTTGTGTAAACAGTTCTCATGAAAGTTTCAACTTCTTTCATCAACTTTACTTCCTTCCATGATTCAGAGATCCCCAAATCTTCACGATGGGCAACACAATGCTGCTGCACTAAATGCGAAATATTTTGTTTGAGCTGCGCAGCAACACCATTTATTCTGCCTGACATGACAGAGGCACCATCCAAAGTAAACATGACCATTTTGTTAAGGTCAAGCTTGTATTTCCCATAGAATTCCCGGAGTGCACTGACTATTGATGCAGCATCGCATGCTTCCAACTGTAGCATCCCACCAAATGAAGTTTTATACAGACATGAATTTACTGGCTGATATTTGAAGTACAGTATTAAGTATTTGTTGACAGAAATGTCTGTGCTTTCATCAATAGTTAATGTATGATACGCTGCTGATGCAACATCTGCCATGAGCTTATCTTGGACATTCATGTTTATAATTTCAAGAAATACAAACGAATAGTTTTTTGCTTCTCCAGCTTTCAGGTATAGTTATGTACTTGGACATGTGTTCATTAATCTTGAACAGAGAGCATGGAAATATTCATCCGAACAGCCAGCAAAACACTATCAATTAGAATTTTAATTTCTTCTGGTGTAGAACGCTTCTGTTCATTACTAATTTGCCTTTTCTCTCTTTTTCAGCGGTGCTCTCAAGCAACAAGTTAAATAATCCTCCTCTTAAATTTGGATTTTTAGCTCTAAGTTTCTTAACACTTTCAGTATGAGTCTTAGTAGACAGATGTCGTTTCAAAAAGTCCAGTTTCCACACATCATCCCAAATTTTGCCATTCGAAAACTCTCCAATGGTTTTTGCATCTCGGCAGTATAAATAGACTACTCCGCCATCCTCTTCGTAAGTGAATATTTCACGCAGTTGAACGCACGTTTTATCCCGAGATTTTGGTGTCTCCGTTTCAATAATTTCTTCAAGCCATTCAGGCTTAAAAGCTCTGGCCGTTCTCTTACGTTTTGCACCTCTCATTGCTATTGGTTTCGACATTTTAAAAGTGGTGTGGTGGTCACAGCAGGTGCTTTATTATTCAAAAGAAATGCCCCAATGCATTTCATCCAAAGCCTGATGGGCTTGGAAGTTGGAACTGCAAGCAATATAACAATATTGTTATAGTGGTAACAAAGAGAAAAAGAATACATAGTAAAAAAGAAGGCACAGTATTACTTACATGGATTAACAGTTTAACACAAATCCAGAAAAGTGACTTAAAACTATGGATATAGCCAAGATTAACACATAAAAAACATCTATAAAGGTATGTACATGTATAAAAACATACACACACCAAGATTTTATGTAAAGCAACTCAAAAAAAACATATGGCCTAGTGACTTACCAAAAGGTCAAAACATTAAAATGACATTAAAATAGCTGAACACTAAAAATCGACGACCAAGGGATAAAAAGCATCAATAACATCGGGGGGGGGGGGGGGGGGCGGGGGGGGAGGAAGGGGGGAAGGGAGATGGGGGGAGGGGGAAGAAAAAGAAAAGAAAAAGAAACTGACATTGTATTGTAAGAGCTCTATCTGTTTAAAAGAAAAGGGGGGAAACAAATGGGACTAAAAAGTACCACTAATAAAAAAGGTGATGGATGGCATATGTAGTAAAAATAGTAAATACTTTTGGCATTCCAGGGTTCCAGTTGGTTGTCCCCTTCCAATGCCTTAGGCATGTGGTTTACTCCTCTCTGTCTGATACTGTTACAGGGATCTAAGATTATATCTGCTTGGGCTTAATTATATTTCAGTACAAAGAGATGTTGCTTTATTGTCAGGGCTGGCTCAGCAGGCGAGACTAGGCAGTTGCTTAGGGCAGCAGCTTTCCAGAGGCAGCAAAGAGCAGCAGCAGTCAAATGAAAACAAAAGAATAGATCCTGATAGCTCTAACTCAAAGAGCTCATTATTGTAATTGCTAGGAGAATGGACCCGCACATATCTACAGAGCTTAACATTTTAAAGTATGTTCCTGCTTACAGTTCTTACCGGATTGTTGTGGGAGGGTTGGTATTGGGATGATCAATGCTTGAGTTTAATTATCAGGATCTTGGGGGGGGGGGGGGGGGAGAGGAGGAGTTGAAACGTAAGACTGAAACTTTGCCTAGCCCTAGAGCACCCAACATTCTGCAAGTTATGAGTTCAGAAGAGGCATTGCTAAATATAATGTTGCTTTGGTAGAGTTTCGCTGACATGCATTTTAAGCTTTAAATGAATGCTCTAATAAAGAAAGAAAGAAACTACTAATGATTTTTAGACTAAAGTCACTAAACTAGCAGACACCAGTATTTTTCAGTGATTATTTCCAGACAAAGTTCATTTACTTCTAGTAAATATATTTGGTTTACACCAATAGAACACCCCTGATGATAAAATTGGGTTTTAGTTATAAGCGATAAACTCTGAAATTCGCAGCATTGACCCGAGTAGATTTGCCATCTGTGTTGCTCCTTCCACGCTGCCCCCATTGCAGTGTTTACACTTCCTAAAAATACCATAAAACAATAAATTGCTATTTTTCGGACCCAAAGAATGCACCTAATTGCCTGCGAAGATAAACCTCAAACATTTCAAATGCTACACGCAGTACACGCGCTGCGAACCCCGACAGCACCAGGCGAGGGCGGCACGCGGCACAAAGAACACCGCGGCCGGAGTTAAGCGGGGGGCACGGAGAAGAGGCCACAGATGCCCCAACATCCCCATCCCCCTCACCACAAATGCCCACTTACTTGCATTACAGCGGCGATGGGGCACTGCTGCTGGTGGCGGGGTGACGGTGTGGGAGGCGGGGCTGGGCGCAGTACTGAGTAGACATGCAACAGCAAGAAAAACAGCAACAGCCACATAGATATGCACTCACCAGCTCCGCTGCCGATAGCCCGTCCCCAGGCAGCAGTCCCGGAGCACCAGTCTCCTCTTCTTCGCTGGTGCGTGTGTTGCTCTCATCCAAGGCAGCACGTGGCACTGAAGGCTGGCTGAGGGAAGGATCCAAGGAGGTGCGTGGCTGGCAGGCAGGCAGGCACAAGAGCAGAAAGAGGCTGGCTTGCTGGCTGCCCCTCCCTTTTATTTCCCTCTAGCCTGCCATGATTCATCAATCGTCAGTCACGTGAGAGGAGTGAGGGGCAGGGGACTCAGTGCAGACAGATTCGGAACTGATGAAAATTACAGAATGGCAGTGGTGCAGCCGCGGCCTTAAACCCAAGGTTTGAAAACTCATGAAATCGGTAATTTTTGTGCGCTCCTTTAAAAGTTCTGTGCGCTCGCTCGGCAAGGTGTGTGCGCGCGCACACGCGCACAGCTTAGAGGGAACAGTGCGGGGCAGTGTCAAATAAGGCAGCAGAGGGGGAAGAGATACTAACCCCCGATAATAAGGAGGAGCCATTACTAGGAAGCTGAGATGGAACTGCAACAACAACCTCCCCTACAGTACTGTTCAGAGCAACAAGGTGTCGATCCATCGGACCAGCAATCTTTACCGCTTTAGATGGATTATCAGTACTTACATTCAGAGGTCGTTTCTTCTTCCTTCTACCCATTCTGCAGGACCAAATATCAGCTCCCAGCTCCTCGAGCGCCAAAGGAGCGCATAAGGAGCAAGCCCCTTAATAACGCGCCCCTTTAGAATGCGACCGCTATCGCGTACCGCTTAGCGATCTGATCTTAAAGCCCCCAAGGATGACGTCAGGGGGCAGGCGCCGCTGCGATGACCCAGCACTCCAACACTGTCGGGAAAGCAGCAACGGAGCACACAGCAGTGAGTAGCGTCCTCCTCTCCTCACACGCTCCCCCGATCACACTTCTTAAAACCGCTGGAAGCCATCGGGGAAAAAAGAGCCCCCGCGAGGTCAAAGGACCGGCCTTCCAGGGAAAAATAGAAAAAAGGGCGCGAACGCCAGCCACGAAGGGCAAAAACCGAAAAAGAAGAATCGGGCTCGATACCGGTGTACCGAACCTGGCGGGAGGGGAACCGGCGTCGAACCGGGAGAAAAAAATAGCGAAATCACTGAAAAAAAATCTAATTTTAACCGGGAAAACAGGACACACATCTGGTGGGCTTCATGGAAAAAAAGAGACTGAGGTAAGATGGCACCTTTAGGTGGGAAGGGAACCGCACATGCGTGCCTGCATTCCCAAAGGCTTTCATAGAAAGCTGGGGAAATGCTCCGCTGGGGCTTCATCGGCGCCAATGACACCCATATGTGAGGACTGACTTCCTGCTTGGTCCTGGAGAATACCATTGTTTTAGGAATGACAGCTCTCTTGTATACCAGGGAATTAAAGGCTTTGACACTTATGGACAGGATTTTATTTAGGGAAAAATGTTGGCAGAATGATTAAGGTGACAGGCCAACACCACCTCCAGTAGAAATTTAGGAAGCTTGGGAGAGGAAGTAACCTGGTGGTTACAAAAATGGGTTGAGAACCACAAATGTCAGAGTTCAAGTCCTGCTTCTGTTACTAACACTCCTTGTGAACTTGAGCATGTCTATCCCCCATTGCCTCATATGTGCTGTTAGGAGCAGGGATATATAGTACCCAAATACTTAAAAGTTCAGCCTATCACCACTGTACAGCATTGCATATGTCCAGGACTGCTAAAGTACTTGGGTGACATGTGGTTAAAGATTGCTAACTCATGAGACCCTGGCGATCCTCCCAACTCTGAATGTTTCAAGTGCCCACAATCAAAAAGGCAATCATGCAGGTCAGATAGCTAAAATGTTAAACATCTATAGGCTGAAAGGGGGCATGCATCAGCTGAGTAAATAAATATGATAATGTCCTAGGACACTGCAAGAAGCCTCAAATAAAACAAGTCATACATGAATCTGAGAACTGGATACTGTACAGAAAAAAAAAAAGTTTCCTTCTGCATACTATAAGGGTCGAATCCACAGAAGTGAAAAGCCATATGCTAAGCTCTGAAGGATGCAAAAAGCATGCAAACTGTATGTGTGCAAAGCAAGAGAGGTTATGTAGGTCTTTGCCATTCAAGACATGTAAACTTTCTCCATTTAAAGCCATATGACCTTTTGGTAAAGCGCAGTTGTTGTTGTTGTTGTTGTTAAGTGCCGTCAAGTCGGAGTCCACTCATGGTGACCCTCTGGATAGCTATCCTAAATTGTGTTCGGTCTTGAGTCAGGCGGCTCACAGTTGACAGACTGGTACCCATAGCTGCTGTTATTGTATCGATCCATCTCATTGCTGGCCTTCCTCTTTTGCGCTGACCTTCTATCTTGCCAAGCATGATGTCTTTCTCTAATGATCTCTCTCTTCGCATGATGTGTCCAAAGTATGAAAGTCGAAGTCTTGTCATCTGAGCTTCTAAAGAAAGCTTAGGTTTGATCTCTAGTACCAACTGGTTTGTTCTTTGGGCAGTCCATGGTATATACAGTATTCACCAGCAGCACCATAATTCAAAGGCATCAATTTTCTTCCTGTCTATCTTTTTCACTGTCCAACTTTCACATCCATATGATGTTATTGAAAATACCATGGCTTGAACTAGTTGAATCTTTGTATGGAGAGAGACATCTCTGCTCTTGAGAATCTTAACTAGGTCTTTCATAGCCATTCTGCCAAGAGCAATGCGTTGTCTGATTTCTTGACTGCTTGTTGCTTCTTTATTGATAGTTGATCCAAGTAGGTTAAAGTTGTTCACAATTACAATTTCTTCTCCTTCAACGATGAACCTGTTGATTATGCCAGTTGTCATGATCTTTGTCTTCTTTACATTAAGGTGCAGGCCCATTTTGAGACTATGTTCTTTGATTGTGAGAAGCAAATGTTTCAGATCATCTTCACTTTCCGCCAGTAATGTGGTATCATCAGCATAGCGAAGGTTGTTGATGAGTCTTCCACCAATATTCACACCTCTGTTGTCTTCATACAATCCTGCTTCTCTGATGATTTGTTCTGCATATAAATTAAACAGGTAGGGGGAAAGTATGCAGCCTTGTCTTACACCTTTGCTTATTTTAAACCATTTGGTTTCTCCTTGCTCCGTTCAAACTGCTGCTTCTTGATCAATGTACAGATTGTGCAAGAGTACGATCAGGTGTTCTGGTATACCCATGCTTCTTAATGTGGCCCAGAGTTTCTTATGGTTTACACAGTCAAAAGCCTTGCTATAGTCGATAAAGCACAAATAGATATCCCTTTGTTATTCTTTAGTCTTTTCAAGGATCCATCTCACATCTGCAATGATGTCTCTCGTTCCTCGCCCTTTCCTGAACCCTGCTTGCACTTCAGGTAGTTCTTGTTCCAGGTATGGTTATAGTCTCTTTTGAATAATCCTCAGTAGAATCTTGCTGGCATGTGGGATCAGAGCGATTGTGCAATAATTTCCACAGTCAGTTGGATCACCTTTCTTTAGTATTGGTATAAACCAGGGGTCTCAAACTCAAATTGCTTTGAGGGCCAAATGAGGACTTGTAGAGTAACCCGGGGGCCGCACAAGACGCAGGCCTCATTTGCATAAGGGCATCATTTGCATAAATATTTGCATAATGTTACCATACACTAACTTTTAGTAAACATGCCTCTTAATGAGTGTATGGATAAAGAAAGACTAAAAGATTTCTACATTACTATAAACCAGTGCCAACCGCCAGGCACATTAGGAACTACTAGAAACACTGCTCATTTAGAACCCATAGCAAACCTGCCGTGTCCTAACAGCACTACCAGGACTCACAAAGCACCATTACCCTAACTATCAAAAGGCAACACTGCAAATATTAAATCAACACATTTCAGAGAATAACAATACATGACCTACTCGGGAAAGAGAACAAGTGGCAATGTCAAATAGGAATTACATAAACAGAATACCTCAGCTCAGTTACACATGCAGAACATACACCATCACCAAACAAGGAATCACAATTTAGAAACAGGAAGACAATTAAACTGGGAACCCCAAAAGCCAAACTTAGAATGTACAACACTGTAGAAATAAAACTATACATTGATTTCCTCTTGTATTAAATAAAGTGCAGACGTTAAAGATGCACATTTCCAAGAGCTGACATATTTCAGTTAATAAATTCAAAATAAAGAGATATTTTTCTACCTTTTGTGCATTTTTTTTTCAGTTGCAATTGTTCCATTCACTTTCTTCTGGTTTCTTTGTGTCTTCTGCTAACTCTCCATCGTCTGCTGTCCATTTGTCCTTTCTTCTTTCCTAGTTTTTTTTCCATTCTCTCTACATCTGCTTTAACATACTAATCATTCTCCTTTTGCTCTTTCCTCATTCCTATTTCATCCACTCAAATTTTACCCCTCCATCCTCAATCCCCACTTACTCTCCCAATACCCGGCCAATTGTAGATTTTTCTTCCCTCCCACACAAAATATATTTCCCCTCTCCATTTCACTCTCCCAGCCCCATCCCATTCTAATCGTCCCCCAACGTCAACTCCCTTCTAGCTCCTGCCCCACCCAGCATCCGCTCCCTTCTAGTCCCCGCATCATCAGCCCATTTCCAGTCCTAGCTCCCTCCTCTCACAGCCCATTTCCTTTCCAAGCCCCCCTCCCCATCAGCGCATTTCCATTCCAAGCCCCCTTCCACTCAGCCCATTAACATTCCAAGACCCTGTCCCCATCAGCTATTTGCAATTCAAGCTCCCCCTTCTACTCGGCCCATTTCCAGTCATAGCACCCCCCCCCGTCCATTACCAGTTCTAGCCCCCCCCCTAGCCCATTATCGGTCCTAAGCCCCCCAACAGCCCACTTCCAGGCCTAACCCTTCCATCGCCCTATCTTCCTTCTTAGCCCCCCCATAACCCCATTTCAGTCTTAGCCCACAAATCAGACCACCTCCAGTCCTTACCCCCATCTGTCCATTACCAGTCCTAACCCCCATCACCCCATTTTCAGTACTACCCCCCCCCAGCCACACATCAAGTCCTGCCCCCCCCCACATCAAGTCCTGCCCCCCCACCCCACCCCACATCACCCCACCCCACCCCACCCCACCCCACCCCACCCCACCCCACATCACATCAAGTCCTGCCCCCCCCATCAAGTCCTGCCCCCCCCACATCAAGTCCTGCTCCCCCCCCCCCGTCCTGCTCCCCCCATCAAGTCCTGCTCCCTCCCTCCCTCCCTCCCCCCCCCCGGGAAAATTAAACTTAAAAAACCCCCCAGCTTCTGCTGCTGCTGCTGCCGCCGCTGCCGTGGCCGGCAATAGCAGCAATATCGCAAGTCCCGCGGGCTCCGTTCCCCCCCCTCCCTCCCCTCCCCCTCCCTTCCTTCCTTCCTGCTTGCCTGCCAGTTCTCCGCTTCGGCTTTGGCTTTCAGAGCCGCGAAGGGAGAGCTTCTCCCTCGTGACTCTGTTCAGCCCGCTGGGGCAGATGGGAAATTTCCCATCTGCCCCAGCGGGCTGAACAGAGTCGCGAGGGAGAAGCTCTCCCTTCGCGGCTCTGAAAGGCGAAGCCGAAGCGGAGAACTGGCAGGCAAGCAGGAAGGAAGGGGGGGGGAGCGGAGCCCGCGGGACTTGCGATATTGCTGCTATTGCCGGCCACGGCAGCGGCGGCAGCAGCAGCAGAAGCCGGGGTGTTTTTTTTTCCCCCCCATGCATCGCGGGCCGCACAAAGGTCTCTCGCGGGCCGCGTGTTTGAGACCCCTGGTATAAACAGAGATCTTTTCCAGTCAGTTGGCCATGATGTTGTCTTCCATATTTCTTGGCAGAGCCTTGTAAGTACGGTAACAGCTGCGTCAGATTGCTGCAATACTTCTATGGGAATGCTATCAGTGCCTGGTGCTTTGTTCTTTGATAAGGCTTTCAATGCTGCTTTAACTTCTTTTTTCATCACCAATGGTTCCCGATCATAAGGTACAGGTTGAAACAGCTGTTGGTCCACTTGATCTTTATCATATAAAAACACTGCATATTCCTTCCACCTTTTCTGGATCTTCTCAGCATCATTCAACATAGAACCTTGAGCATCTTGTAACATTCCAATTCAAGGCTGGAACTTTTTCTTTAACTCTCGTAGCTTTAGGAAAGCTGATCTTGTTCTTCCTCTAATAGTTTCTGCTTCTATTTCCTTGCAAGTGTCATTGTAGTACTTTTCCTTGTCCTGTCTTGCTGCACGTTGGAAATCTCTGTTGAGTTCTGTTATTGTCTTTCTTTCTCCTCTGGCTTTAGCTTCTCTGCGTTTCTGGGCAATTTTCAGAGTTTCTTCCGTCATCCATTTTGGCCGTTTTTGCTTTTTCATCTTTTGTAGAGACTTCTCGCTTTCTTCCAACACAACCTTCTTGATGTCATTCCATAACTCTTCTGGAGCTCTGTCATTTGTATCTAAAGCAGCAAATCGATTTTGCAGGCAGTCTTTAAATTCCAGTGGTATATTCTCAAGGCCATATTATTCACCTGTTAACAGGGACAGCAGGAATCAATCCTCACATATGGGTGACTGCAGCACTGATGGAGCCCACATGGAAAGAAAGCCTTTGGGAGATGCCACCACATAGTCCCCTTCCCACCCAAGGGTGCATCTTGCGCAGTCAGATGACATATCTAGGACATAGTAAAAAATAAAACAAGGTAGTGAGACAACTCCCAGGGGAGGAGGGAGGGTTGTGAGGATTGATTCCTGCTGTCCCTGGAGAACACCTGTTACAGATGAGTAACTACACTTTTTCCAGGAACAAGTAGGAAGTCAGTCCTCACATATGGGACTCCCTAGCTCCAGGCTGCCAAGGACCAAACCACAACAGCACCAACAGTGACCGAGTCAGGTAGCTGTGAGTCCCCAACTGAGAGATTCTGCAAGACTCTAGCGTTCAGCAGCACTATCACTCTGATAGCCTGAACACAAAAGGGTCAGAGGGCAGGAGTTGTTTATACCCCAAAAAGATTACGGAGTACCGTCTGGCCGAAGGCACTATCTCGATGGGACTTGCTCGTGAGGCAATAGTGAGATGCAAACATATGAATTGAAGACAATCTGGCAGGCTTTCAGATCTCTGTCACCGGCACTGAGCGAAGGTTCACCATTGCTCCGCGATGCGCTGTGATCCGGTGCTCCAGGGAGAGCACAGCTCGCTCGTAGGTGAGGGCAATACAGTCCATCACCCAATTGAACAGAGTTTGCTTAGTCACAGAAAGTCCCAGCCTGCTGGGGTCATAGGAAACAAAAAGCTAAGAAGTTTTACAATGGCTCTGGGTCCGCTGTAGGTAGAAGGACAGGGCCCAGTTGCAGTCCAGTGTATGAAGTATAGCTTCCTCCCGACCGGCATGAGGCTGTGGGAAAAAGTTGGGGAGGACCACCTCCTGGTTGAGATGGAAAGGAGATACCTTGGAGAGGAATTTGGGGTGAGTGCATAGCACCATCCTGTTTTTGTAGAATCTTGTACATGGTAGTACCGCCACTAGGGTCTAAAGCTCACTTACTCTGTGAACAGATGTGAGACACACCAGGAAAGCAATCTTCCATGAAAGATCAGATGGCAAGTGGCTATAGGCTTGAATGGCAGCCTGATGAACTGTGAGAGCACCACATTGAGGTCCCATTCAACAGACAGGGGCTTAGACAACAGGAGGCCCTGAGGAACCAAGAGACTAGGGGCTGACCCAAGAGAGGCTTTCCCCTCGATAGGGTGGTGTGCAGCAATTGCACACATGTGCACTTGTGGTAGGTACTGGAGCACTAGTTGCACCTGGCAGGAAAATGGGTTCTCCCACTTCTCCGCACACAAAACTGAGAATCTTCACCACTTAAAAGCATAAGTTCGCCTGGTAGAGGGCTTACGAGAGGCCAACAGGACCCCCTCAACTTCTGTTGGGAGGTTGAAAGGGGCCAAAGCTACCCTTTCAGCAGCCATGCAGTTATCATTAGAGACCCCAGATTGGGGTGCAGGAAGGAGCCCCCCCCCCTCTTTAGATCCCCCTCCAGGAGTATCACCGACAGGGAGGGCAGCAGTAGAAACCAAGGCTGTCTGGGCCACCTGGGGACAATTAGTATCAGTGACGCCCCCTTGCGCTGGCCCTTGAAGAGGATCTTGACAACTGAAGGGGTCAGAAGAAAGGCATAGAGGCATCCTTCCGTCTATGGGATCAGGAAGGCATCTGCCACCACCCATGCTGGGTGTGGTTGCTGTGAGGAGAAGCAGGGCAGCTGTGCATTGTCTGGGGTGGCAAAGAGGTCCACCAGAGGTGGAAGAGTTGCAAGGCCATTCTGAGGTTCAGGCGCCACTTGTGCAGTTGGAGCACCCTGCTCAATCTGTCCACCAGGAAGTTGTACTGGCCTGGGAGGTAGACTGTGCACAGAAGCATATTGTTGCAAGCTGCAAAGGAAAGGAGGGCCACCACCTCCTGGCAGAAGGAATATGACCCCATGTCCCTTTGCTTGTTGACGTAGAACATGGCGACTTGGTTGTCTATCTGTATCAGCACTGGCTGGTGGCACAGGCGGTGGTGGAACACCCATAAGGCCAGGAAGATTGCCCTGAGTTCCAGAAGATTGATCTGTAGCATGGATGTTACCTGGGACCACCTGCCTTGTGTGCGATTGTACTTGCAATGCACCTCCCAACTGAGGAGGGAGGCACCCGTGGTCAGGACCCTCTGGCAGGGGTGCCTGTCAAGGCATCCCAACCTGGAGGTGGTGGAGAAGTTGCCACTAGTCAAGGGACTCTGACCCTGATCCTATCCTGCAGTCTGCCCATGGCTTGGGTCCACTGTGAGCGAGGCACCACGGAGCTGTCTGCGTGTGTAAGCAGGCTACTGGGGTCATGCGGGCCATGGGGCCCAGGAGGCAGAGGGCTAGCACTGAGGTGATGCTGCTGCACCTTCACAGCTAGCATAGGTGGGTAGTAACCACTTTCTGAAGACCCTTGGCGAGGAGGCTAGGCCGAAGGGTAGCAGCCTGTACAGGTAGTGTCTTCCTCCTACCACAAACCTTATGTAGCGCCTGTGGGAAGGGTGGATCAGGACGTGTGGGTTAGCATCCTCTAGATCCAAGGAGCAAAGCCAGTCTCCCTGGTGGCGATAGGCCAGCAGTGTTCCAAGGGAGAGCATCTTGAACTTCTCCCTCACCAGAAATCAGTTTAGGTTTCTCAGGTCCAGAATGGGCCTGAGGTCCCAGTCCTCTTTGGGACAAGGAAGTACCTGGAGTGGAAGCCTGTGCCCCGCAGGGGTCTGGGTGCAGGTTCTACTGCTTTGCCCCTGAGAAGCCCAGCGAGCTCTGAGAGCAGCAGGGTCTAGTGAAGGAGGGGTCATACCGGCCCTCTGGGAAAGAACCTGGGTGGAATCTGCTGCAGGTGGAGGAGGTATCATTCCCTGACCACCTGCAGTACCCAAAAGGTCCAAGGTGATTGGGGTTCATCTGTGGGCAAAGACCACCAGGCAGCCCCCTGTGGGCTGGTGAGGGTCTCCTGGGGGAGAGGAGGCAAGGCCCTGCCCTGAGAGTCAAAAGCTGCCCCCAGGCTGGGTGGGAGCCAGAGCCTGGGGCTGAGGTATTTTTGCCTTCTGAGCTCCTGTCCCTGTCGCTTGTGGTAAGAACATAATATATGCCACACTGGGTTAGACCAAGGTCCATCAAGCCCAGTATCCTGTTTCCAACAGTGGCAAATCTAGGTCATAAGTACCTAGCAGTTTCCCCAAAAGAGACAGGTTCCTCAATGCTTGTACTGGGTCAAGCAGTGATATCCTGGGTCCCTTTTAATAATGGTTTATGGGCCTTTCCTCCAGAAACTTGTCCAAACCTTTTTAAACCAAACTACATTAACAGCTTTTACTACATCCTCTGGTAACAAATTCCAGAGTTTAATTACATGTTGAGTGAAAAAATATTTTCTCTTATTAGTCTTAAATAGGTTACCCTGCAGCTTCATTGCATGTCCCCTAGTCTTTCTATATTCTGATGACGTAAACAATCTATCTCTGTGTACCCGTTCCATTCCATTCATTAATTTATAGACCTCTATCATATCCCCCCTCAGCCGTCTCTTTTTCAGGTTGAAGAACCCTAACCTTTTTAGCCTCTTCATAGGAGTATCCTTCCATCCCCTTTACCATTTTGGTGGCTCTTCTCTATACCTTTTCTAATAACACTATATCCTGCTGATGGCCAGAGAAGGGCTGGTACTGGTGACCCTGAATATAGGCACCCTTTTTCCTTGGGAAAAGGAGCCTTTTCCCCCAATGGTTTCTTGTGGGGGATGGGGATAAAGTCTTCTTAGAGAGCCTCTTACAGGTCACAAACTCTGCCTCGATCTCAGCAGCTTTGTCAGCCATAGGTTTGCCAAAGAGGTTCTTCCCGGTACAGGGGACATCTAGCAGTTTGTCCTGGACCCACTGCTCGAGGTCAGAAGATTCCAGCCAGGCCACACACTGGGCCCTGATGCTGGTTGCCGCAACTCGAGCTGCCATCAAAAGACAGCCCAGAAGAGGAACTTGGAGCAGTCCTTCACTGTCAATGACAGGGCCTGGAACCATTGGAGGGGTTCCCCAACATGGTTTGCTGCAAACCCCGACAGCTCTTTGGCCAGTGCCTTTAGGTACATACCTATGTAGAGCTCATAGGCTTGGATCAAGCTACCCAGCATCTAGGCCTGACAGCATTTCTGCCGAGGGTGTCAAGAGCCAGGCATCCCTAATGGAAGGGACAGAGGAGTGGGTTTTCTAGCTCTCAAGCTTCTGTATGGTTGGTTCAATGACCATGGAGTTTATGCAGGAACTGGGGTTTGTGAAACCTTAGCCCTTTCCAGACATGGTACATAGTATCAAGCAAACAGCTGGCTATAGGCACAGATGCCAGCATCTCCCCCATTTGAAGGAGCAGCCTCTTGAGGCTCAGCTGTATAGGCACCATGAGGGTTTCTTTAGGTGGAGTTTCACACTGGAGGATCTCCAACTTCTCTATGCACAGGTCCCTTATCCGCTATGGTTTGCACAGAGAGGGCCCTAGCCATATCCCTGACAAAGTCATGGAAGGGTGAGGAAGGGCATCGAGGCACTGTGGGAGATGGGTCCGAAGGGATGTCTTGTTGCCTTCTGATGTCTGGGGACGCCTTGCCCTCTGTCTCCCACTCAGAGTTGAGTGGTGATGAGGAAACCACAGTTACTCACCTGTAATAGGAGTTCTCTGGGGACAGGAAAAATCAGTCCTCATATATGGGTGACAACAGCACCGACAGAGCAGTCACAGAAGCATCTCCCCAGCTTTCAAAGAAAGCCTTTGGGAGATGCCATCACACATGAATGGTCCCCTTCCCGCCCAAGGATGCTATCTTGCTCAGTCAAATGACAGAGCTGAAGATAGCAAAATAAAATATGGTAAAGGAGCAACTCCAAGGGGAGGAGGGATGGTTGTGAGGACTGATTTCTGCTGTCCCTGGAGAACACCTGTTACAGGTGAGTAACTATGCTTTCTCCAGGAACAAGCATGTAGTCAGTCCTCACATATGGGGCTCCCCAGCTACAGGCTACCGAGAGAACCATAGCAAAATTGAGCCCCCTCAAAGGGAGCCAAAAGCAGCAGCAATTCAGTCTGGTGTACAGACTAAAGTAGGACCCCTGTGCCCGATGAAACCAGCACTCCGGTAGCCTGAACACCGGAGGAGGGTCAGAAAGTAGGAGTTGCCTAGTCCCCGAAGAGATTACGGAGCACAGCTTGGCTGAAGGCGCTTTCCCATCGGGATTCTCTTTCCAGGCAGAGATGGGCTGAGAAGGTATGGACTGAAGACCAGGTGGTGGCCTGGCAGATGTCCGCTATCGGGACAGAGCACAGATTTGCCACCAAAGCCACCATGGTCCAGACAGTATGCTGTGACATGACCATCCAGTAGGAGCTGCACCTGCTCATAGGCGAGGGCAATACAGTCCACCACCCAAGTGGACAGAATACACTTAGTCACCACTTCCCCCAGCCTGCTGGGGGCATAGGAGACAAAGAGCTGGGAGGTTTTGCGGTGGTCTTGAGTGCATTGGATATAGAAGGACAAAGCCCTCTTACAGTCCAAGGTGTGGAGGACAGTCTCCACCCAACTGGCGTGAGGTCTCGGAAAGAAGGTAGGGAGTACTACCCCCTGGTTGAGATGGAACAAGGATACTACCCTCAGAAGGAATTTGGGGTGTGCGCAGAGCACCACCCTGTTCTTGTAGAACCTGCTGTAGGGCGCTTCAGCCACAAAAGCTTGGAGCTCGCTAACCCTGTGAGCGGAAGTGAGCACAACCAGGAAAACCACCTTCCACAAAAAGTAAAGAAGGTGACAAGTAGCCAAAGGCTCAAATGGTGGACGGGTGAGCTGCCCCAACACAATGCTGAGGTTCCATTCGGTCGCTGGAGAGCAAACCAGGAGCTTAGATAAGAGCAGGCCCTGTAGGAAACAGCCCACTAGAGGTTGGGCTGAAAGGGGCTTAACATATATATGCAGCCACTATGCAAAATTTTCTCACAGCACGAAATTAATTACCACATCTATGCCGATGATATCATGCTATACACACAACTAGACACTAAAAACCCAGACTACAACCCACTGGAGACATGTATCGGAGAGATGCAAGACTGGTTACAACAAAGTAGTATGTCAATTAATCACAAAAAAACCGAAGTAATGTATATCTCCAAAGAACCGAATTTTGACCCTCCCACATCAATAACACTATGTAACAACACTTACCAAACAAAAAAAGAAATAAAGTATCTAGGAGTCACATTTGACTGTGACCTAAAGATGGAAAAACACCTCCGAAAGACCAACAGAGCAGTTTTCCACAAGCTTAGAGTGCTCCAACCCATTCGGAATATTATTGATCCCCAAGACTTCAGAACAGTGGCCCAAGCACTCATCATGCCACATTTTGACTACTGCAACGCCATCCTACAAGGTTTACCTAAAAAAACCCTAAACATATTACAAATGGCACAAAATGTAGCTGCCAGGGTCATAATGAAGAAAAATCTAAGTGACCACATCACACCAGTACTAATTCAATTACACTGGCTACCCATAACAGCTCGCACAAAATACAAAATACTAACAACCACCTTCAAACTCATCCACAACTTAGCACCTTCCTTCCTCAACAACCTAGTAAGATTGCAACCTCCTACCCGAAACAGAAGAACCCACAATTCCAACATCCTTCACACTCCAACAGATATAAGATCTGCCAAAGCTAACACCAGCCACAGGGCTTTCTCATATGCGGCGCCAACACTGTGGAACCAACTCCCACCAGAACTACGAGCTAGCAATGACCTTCTAGACTTCAGAAAGAAACTCAAAACGCACATTTTCCAATCACATTTCAACCTGAACTGAACCCACAGATGGAGCAGCCCCTGACCACTGTGTCCAAGAAGATTATCCTGTATATATGTATTTATGTATATATGTAAATGAACTCCCCCATAGCTAAGAAGTGTTAACTCTGTATGATGTGCTTTTCTGACAATCTGTATGTAAACAAAATTTGTACCTGCCTTGATTCGGCAGTTTCACAATAGTAATCCTACCCGCTTCTGATCGCTGGAAGGAGCGGGCTACAAATGCTTGCTAAATAAATAAAATAAATAAACATCCACCAGGTGGTGGTGAGGCACCAGGGCACGGAGGTGCACCCTAATGGAATTAGACCTGAGCCCTGAGTGAGAAAGGTAGAGAAGGTACTGCAACACCATAACCACCAGACAGGAGAAAGGGTCAGCCCTCTGCTCAGCACACCAAGCTGAGAACCTATGCCATTTGAAGGCATATGCCTTTCCTTGTAGAGGCCTTACGAGAGGCCAGCAGAACATCATCTACCTCAATGGGAAGGTGGAGATGGACTAGGGCTACCCTCGCAGCAGCCAAGCCATGAGCGAAAGAGACCCCAGGTTGGGGTGTAGGAGAGCCCCCCCTCCTGAGATAGAAGCCCCGGGGCAGTCTCTAAGGGGATGGGAGCCTCCACTGCTAACTGCAGAAGCAGCAGGAACCATGGCTGTCTGGACCATCGTGGGGCTATCAAGATGAGCGAGGCCCTGTCAGAGGGTCCTGAACAAGGTCTTGACAATCAGCAGCATTGGAGGGAAGGTGTGCATGAGGCCCTCTGACCATGGGACCAGAAATGCGTCCAATGCCACTCTGGAGGGGTGAGCCTGCTGAGCACAAAGGTGGGGCAACTGGAAGTTGTCTGGGCTTGCAAACAGGTCCATCACGGGATCCCCCAGAGTCAGAAAAGCCGGTTGGCTACCTTAGGGTCCAGCTGCCACTCGTGCGGTCAGAGAACCCTGCTTAGCCTGTCAGCCAGTAGGTTGTTCTGTCCTGGCAAGTACACCACTCTGAGTAAGATCCCCTACTGGGCCGCATAAGAGCAGAGGGTCAGCACCTCCTGACAGAGGGCATGGGACCCCTTGCCCTCTTGCTTGTTCACAAAGAACATGGCCACCTGGTTGTCTGTCTGGACCTGGACCAGGCGATGGCCTAAGACCTTCAGGGCAAGGTGAATGGCTCAAAGCTCCAGGAGATTGATTTGCTGGGTACTCTCATCTCGCGACCAGCTACCCTGGGTGCGGAGACCATCGCAATGGGCTCCCCAGCCAAGTAGGGAGGCATCCGTGGTGAGGACCATGGATTATCCAGGAGGCCTGGAAAGGCATGCCCATCTCTAGGTGCTGAGATGACTGCCACCAGACTAGGGAGTTCGCCAACTGGCGGGTCCACCTGAACTCTGTTCCAGAGGTGGCCCGTGGCCTGGGACTACTGGTCCCAGACACACTAATGCGCCGTTCTCATGTGGAGACTAGCATCTGGAGTGATGTGGACCATGGAGGCCATGTGTCCAAGGAGGCGCAGAAGATGGTGGGCAGACACCGAGGGATGGTGTTGTATGTCCCAGGCCAGAGATCCGAGACGATCTGCCTGGTCTGTGGGCAAGAAAGACACCCGCCAGTCAAAAGCTATCTTTGCTCCAATGAATTCCAGGCACTGTGTCAGAAGAAGCTGGGACTTGGGGTAGTTTATGACGAAGTCCAAGTGCTGTAGAACCTGGATGGTGCGCATGATGGCCCGCTGCACCTCAGACGCTGTGTCCCCTTTTATGAGTCAGATGTCCAGGTAGGGAAACACAAAGACCTCCTGGAGCCAGAGAAAGGCAGCCACGACTGCCAAGCATTTCATAAACACCCTTGGGGCAGAGGCGAGACAGAATGGGAGCACCCTGTACTGAAAGTGCCTGCCCCTACTACAAATTGCAGGTACTGTCTGTGGTGTGGGTGGATTAGGATGTATAAGCATCTTTGAGGTCTAAGGAGCACAGCCAGTCTCCCTGCTGAAGGTAGGGCAGCAATGTTCCAAGGGAGAGCATCTTGAACATCTCCTGCACCAGGAATTTGTTGAAGTTGCACAGGTCGAGGATAGGCCATAGGCCCCCTGTCTTCTTTAGGACGAGGAAGGATCTGGAGTAGAACCCCTTGCCCTGGAGGTGGTGGGGCACAGGTTCCACTGCATTGTCCTCGAGAAGACCTGCCAGTTCCTTCAGAAGGTGGTCCCGGTGGAGGGGAGAACCAGGGGGGCTCTCCCAGAAAATGAGGAGGTATCCCTCCATGACCACCCAGGCATCGGTAATGATGTTTACCCACATCGGGGCATAGAGGGTCAGTCATCCCCCTGTGGCCTGAAATAGAGGCTGATGGAAAGGAGAGCCTATGAGAAGGTTTTCCAGCAGTTGCCACCATTGGAGTGATGAAATGAGACATGTGGAGTTTGATTTTGTCCGACAGGCAACCCGAGGCCTGTGTCCATTGAGAGGAAAGGGTCCACTGCGCTGCTCGTATGTGAAGGCGAGCATAGGGAACCACATGGACAGTGGATGCCATATGTCCCAGCAGCTGGAGCATTTCCCAAACAGTCAGGGAGGATTTTACCGCTGCTTGGGAAAAGCCATATGCACTATACGAAGACAGCGGGGCTGTAGGAGGAAAGCCCTTGACTGTCTGGTATCTAAGCGAGTTTATATGAATTCTAGGGACTGAGAAGGGACGAGATGAGATTTTGGGAAGTTTATTAACAATCCCAAGTAGCAAAGGATTTGCATCATGCAGGACAGAGCGAAGCTGGCTTCTAGAGCTGTGGATACTCTAATGAGCCAGTCGTCCAAGTAAGGGAAGACAAATATCCCCAGAGTGCGCAGGAATGCAGCTACTACTGCCATGCATTTCATGAAGACTCTTGGGGCAGAAGTCAGACCGAAAGGAAGAACCCTGTATTGGAAGTGTCTTTCTTGAAAAAGGAAATCAAAGGAATTTTCTGTGATCTGGATGGATGAGAATATGTGTATATGCATCCTTTAGATCTAAAGAACATAGCCAATCCTGACTCTGAAAGTATGGCAGAAGTGTTCCAAGGGAGATCATTTTGAATTTTCTCAGCACAAATATTTGTTCAATTCTGAGGTCCAGTATGGGTCTGTGTCCTCATGTTTCCTTTGGGATGAGAAAGTAGGGGGAAGTAGAACCCCATAGCCTGTTGGGGTATGGGCACTTCCTCTATTTCTCCCTGAGCAAGAAGTTATGCGACATCTTGGTTGAAGAGATCGGTGGCAGGAACTTGAGAATCGAACTGTCTTATGATTGTAGGAGGGGGCATGTTGTGAAAATGAAGTCTCTACCCCTCTTGTACAATGGACAGAGTCCAATTTTCTGAAGTTATTTGGTGCCATCTTTTAGCAAAATGGCATAACCTGCTGGGGACGGAGGAGGATTCTGGACCTTGCAGGGGCAGGAAAGAGTAGTTACTCACCAGTAACAGGTGTTCTCCAGGAGCAGCAGGAATCAGTCCTCACTTATGGGTGATGTCGGCGCCGACGGAGCCCTCGCGGAGCAATTTTCCCCAGCTTTCGCAGAAAGCCTTTGGGAATTGCAGCGAGCATGCGCGGTCCCCTTCCCGCCCAGGGATGCCATCTTGCTCAGTCTGATGACATAGCGGAAAGACAGCAAAAATGTTTGCAAGATATGCAATAAGAATGACTGCAACTCCAAGGGGAGGAGGGAAGGTAGTGAGGACTGTTTCCTGCTGCTCCTGGAGAACACCTGTTACTACTCTTTCTCCAGGACCAAGCAGGAAGTCAGTCCTCACTTATGGGACTCCCAAGCTTAAGGCTACCAGAGACCTCAAGCCTAAAGAGCTTCCTGAAGCTCAGCAGTACAGAAGGAAGGAATCTTCTCTGAATACGCATCCGGCCAGTAGCCAAACACCGGGACCGGAGGGTAGGAGTTGCCTAAACCTCAAAGAGATTGTGGAGGACTGCCTGACCGAAAGCACTGTCCCTGCGGGACTCCCTTTCCAGGCAGTAATGAGCCGCAAAAGTCTGACCTGAAGACAAAGTAGAGGCCCGGCAGATGTCTGCCAACGGAACAGAGCGGAGGTGAGCCACGGACGCAGCCTTCGCCCTGACCCGATGAGCCGTGACACGACTTTCCAAGGAGAGGCCGGCTGCCTCGTAAGTCCAGGCGATACAGTCAGCCACCCAGGTGGACAGAGTGTGCTTAGAGACAGGCACCCCCAACCGATTGGGATCAAAAGAGACGAAAAGCTGAACCGCTTTTCTATGCTCCCGCGTACGGTCAAGGTAGAAGGACAAGGCTCTTCTACAATCCAGGGTGTGCAGGACAGTCTCAGCTCGGCTGGCATGCAGCCTGGGGAAGAAGGTCAGAAGAACCACCTCTTGATCACTGTTCCCTCTAAGCTGCGCGCGCACACCTCACCGAGCAAGCGCACATACTTTACAACAGAGCACACAAAAATTACAGTTCTGATTCTGATAGAAAACAACACAGATGTCTTAAAATTTAAAAGTTGTTATGGTTTTCACAAGTTCTACAATGTTTTCTAGTGCAATCAATGTGGTGTACATACTGTATTCTGATGTGTAGTCAAATTTTAAAGTATATAACTCCGAGTGTCGTTATGTGGCGCACAAAAATTTAACCTTCCTTCAAAAGTTGCACAGCTGATATTTTATGCGCACACAGCCTACAGAAAATTAGAGGGAACATTGCTCTTGATTGATGTGAAAGTGGGAGACCACCTTTGGAAGGAACTTAGGGTGGGTCCGTAGGACCACCCTATTCCTGTAGAACCTAGTGTACGGAGGCTCCGACACTAGGGCCCGTAGCTCACCTACGTGCCTCGCGGAAGTGAGGGCTACCAAGAAGAGAGTTTTCCAGGCGAGGAAACGAAGAGGGCAGGTAGCCATGGGTTCAAAATGCGGGCAGGTAAGCCATTGCAGAACCACGTTGAGGTCCCAGTCAGGGGCTGTAGGGCGCAACAGAGGTTTAAGCAGAAGGAGGCCTCTGAGGAAACGCGCCACCAAGGGGTGCGAAGAGAGAGGCTGGCCTTCAACCGGTGAATGATGTGCAAAGAGAGCACTGAGGTGGACTCTGACAGAATTGGATTTGAGACCTAGATCGGAGAGATGAAGCAAATATTGCAGTACCACCGATACTAGACAGGCGAAGGGGTCCTCAGATCGCTGAGAACACCAGACCGAGAAGCGACGCCATTTGAGGGCATAAGATTTCAAGGTGGAAGGTCGCCGAGATGCTAGGACGACAGCTTCCACCTGGGGCTAGGACTACCCTTTCAGCAGCCAGGCCATCAGGTGCAGGGCCCTGAGGTTGGGGTGCAGAAGAGTACCCTGATCCTGGGTCAGGAGATCAGGCTGAAACCCCAGGGGAAGAGGTGTGTCCACCGCTAGCTGTAGAAGCAGAGGGAACCACGGTTGTCTCGGCCACCAGGGCGCTACCAGGATTACAGAGGCCCTGTCCTGGACAACTTTGAACAAGGTCCGGGACACCAGTGGTGTGGGAGGGAAGGCATACAGCAGACCCGTGGACCACGGGATGAGGAAAGCATCCGGCGCCACTCGAAGAGGGTGAGGGTGCCGGGAGCAGAATCTGGGGAGCTGCCTGTTCAGGGGACTGGCAAAGAGATCCACAGAGGGAGAGCCCCACCGGCAGAAGATCTGCTGGGCCACCGCGGGGTTCAACTTCCATTTGTGCGGCAGCAGAATCCGGCTCCGTTTGTCTGCCAGGCAATTGTCCTGCCCTGGCAGGTAAACCACTTTGAGGAGGATGTCGTGATCGACAGCCCAAGAGCACAGCCTCCAGGCTTCCTGACATAGAAGGAGAGCCCGTGCCCCCCTGTTTGTTCACATAGAACATGGCAACCTGATTGTCCGTCTGCACCAGTACGGACTGACCGAACGTTAGGTGAGAGAAGGCCCGCAGAGCTAGGCGGATCACCCGTAGCTCTAGAAAGTTTATCTGCTGGGCAGCCTCCCAAGGTGTCCAAAGGCCTTGAGTGCATTTCCCCCGACAATGCGCCCCCCAGCCCAGGAGGGAGGCATCTGTCGTGAGCACCCGGGATGGTGGGGGCAACTGAAAGGACATGCCGAGCACTAGGTTGGGCAGGTGAAGCCACCATTGCAGGGAGGAGACCAGACGGTCGGAAATCTGTATCAGGTCCGACAGTCCCCCTGTGGCCTGATGCCACTGAGTGCGAAGGCTCCACTGAGCAGGTCTCATATGTAGACGGGCATTCGGAGTGACATGGACCGTGGAGGCCATGTGTCCGAGCAGCTGCAGGAACTGTCTGGCAGGGGTCGGCGACTCTCTGTTGAACCTGCCGGCTAGAGCCATAAGCCTGTTGGCCCGTTCCAAAGGCAAGAAGGCACGAGCCTGCCGAGTGTCCAGCCGTGCCCCTATGAACTCGAGGTCCTGAGAGGGAAGCAAAGCGGACTTTCCGAAGTTTATGACGAAGCCCAAGTGCTGAAGCAGAGCCACCGTACACTGGGTGGCCTGGGCGACCTCTGGAGCAGACGATGCTTGGATGAGCCAGTCGTCCAGGTATGGGAAGACGAAGAGGCCTTGAAGCCTTAGGAAGGCTGCCACCACTGCCAGGCACTTCGTGAACACCCTGGGAGCGGAGGAAAGGGCAGTACTCGGTACTGATAATGGTTCTCTGCCACCACAAACCTTAGGTATTGCCGGTGGTCCGGGTGAATAAGGATGTGGGTATAAGCATCCTTTAGGTCCAAGGAGCATAGCCAATCTCCCTGCTGGAGGTAGGGCAGTAGGGTTCCAAGGGTAAGCATCTTGAACTTTTCCCACTGCAGGAACTTGTTGAGGTTGCGTAAGTCCAGAATGGGTCTGAGGCCTCCTGTTCTCTTTGGCACCAGGAAGTACCTCGAGTAGAAACCGTGACCGCACAGATGCTGGGGCACTGGCTCCACCGCCCATTCCTGAAGCAGACTTTGTAGCGCCTGAAGGAGTACGTCCTTGTGCAGCAGGGGTCTGGGAGGCTCCCCCGGGACGTAGGGGGGGCACCTGGTGAAAATGTAGGAGGTAGCCCTTTTGAACCACCCACAACACCCAGGCATCGGATGTTACGGCTGACCACCTGTGAGCAAAGTGGGTCAGCCGGCCCCCTGTGCTGAGCGAGGGCCCCTGGGGGGGAGAGGCTATGCTGGCATAGTCAAAAAACCCCACCCTGCTGGGCCGGGGCCTGCGTGGTGGGCTTGGGGGCTTTCTGCCTCCGGGATCTGTTACCCTGCCCCTTAGGCTGCTGCCCCTGATGAGGGGTTGTTGAGGCCTGATAGTGTGGGGGGTGCTGCTTATAAGCAAACACCTTCCTTAGGTAAAAAGGCTTTTTTCCCCAAGCCCTTCTTCCTCTGAGAAGGAGCAGAGGTTTTTCTGGAAAGGCGAGTCCGGGTGAGAGTCTCTGACTCGAGCTCCGCCGCCTTGTCGGCCATGGGCTTGCCGAAGAGATTTTCCCCTCTGCAAGGGACATCGACCAACTTGTCCTGCACCCACGGCTCGAGGTCGGATGACTGAAGCCAAGCTTGGCGGCGAGCCCCGATGCCGGCTCCGGCTACTCGAGCCGATGATTCGAAGCCATCATAGGCCGCTCGAGAAATGAACTTCGAACACTCTCGAATCCTTGTGGACAGGGCTTGGAACCGCTGCAAGGGCTCCTCGGAGAGACCGGCGGAAAAAACCGCCATTTCTTTCGCCAGGTCGCGAAGATACATACCCATATACAACTGATATGTCTGGACCCGACAAGCAAGCATAGAGCCCTGGAAGCACTTCCTACCGAGGGCATCCAGATTCCGGGCCTCCTTACCCGGAGGCACCGAGGAGTGCATCTTTTGACTTTTAAGTCGATGCATGGCCGATTCCACCACCATGGAGTGGTGCGGCAATTGCGCCTTCTGGAACCCGGGGCTCTTGCGGACTCGATACATGGAATCGACCCGCTTGCTCAACACCGGCGTCGGGTCCGGGCTCTCCCACATGCAGAAGAGAAGCCGCTCCAGCATCGGGGGAACCGGTACAGTAAAGGCCTCCCTAGGAGGGGGGGGGGGGGAGTCATATTGAAGGGCCTCGAGCTCGTCGGCTCGGGGTTCCTCCTCCGGATCTGCGGGAAAAGCCAAGGCCTTGGCCATATCCCTCACGAAATCGGAGAACCGGGTATCCTCCGGGGGGGACTGCCTCCGAGACTCCGACTCGGGCGAGTCAGAGGGGACGCACCGGGTCTGAAAGGAACCGGGTGACTCGTCCTCCTCCTTGTCCCAGCCCGACTCCTCTGAGTAGTCGAGCGGCTCCGTGCACGCGGGGCCCAGGGACCTCCTCCCCGACGCCGAGGACCTTGGTCCCGAACGGGAAGCCGAGGGAGACCTAGGCCGAGGATCGACTCGAGCTCGTATGGACTCGAGGATCGACGTCCCGGTGGTCGGGGCAGATGCACTGGGGAGGCCGGTGATCAATGCCCGCTGCTGGTTCATGAAGGCAGAGATACTGCGCTCCAAGGTCATCAGTCTGAGACCAAGCTCAGAAGACCCAGCAGCCGCCAACTCGGGCCCCGACGGCGTCGGGCCCAACGTCAGTTCATCCGTGGGGGAGTCCAGGAGGACTATATCACTCACGTGTCCAGGCGTCTCCACTTCGAGACGAGGAAGCTTCGAAGGCCTCTCCCCCTCCGAGGGCCCGGGGAGTCAGGCCGGGCTGAGCGACCTGGCCCTCGAGGGACCAGGATTGCCATCCGGCTCCACCCTCGCGGGCCTCTTCTCCCACCGGTGTTCCCAGCCGGGGGAGCCCCGTTCAGAAGAACTCCGACGATGGTCTGAGCCGGAGCCACGCGACGTCAAGGCCTCTGACGAGGTCCACGCAGAGTCAGAGAAGATACAATCCCTTTGTGACTGCCGACTCCTCAGGGCCTTCGAGGACATCCTGCTGCACGGGCCGCAACTCATAGGGTCATGCTCGGCCCCCAGGCAGCGGAGGCAGCAGTCATGCGTGTCAGTAACAGACATGAGTCTGACACAACGATCACACTTTTTAAACCCGCTGGCAGCCATCGGGGTAAAGAGGACCCCTGCAAGGTCGAAAGACCGTGCTGCCAGGGATGAAGGAAAAAGTGGCGGGAACGCCAGTTGGAATAAAAAATACGTAAACGGGCCCAAAAGCCCGGCGGGAAGAGGACACACAAACCGAGAAAAAAATTAACGAGAAATCAAACTAAAGAAATCAACTTTTTCAGCGGCGGTAACAAACTACGTCTGTAGGGCTCCGCGGAAAAAAGAAGACTGAGCAAGATGGCATCCCTGGGCAGGAAGGGGACCGCGCATGCGCGCTGCAATTCCCAAAGGCTTTCTGCAAAAGCTGGGGAAAATTGCTCTGCGAGGGCTCCGTCGGCGCCGACGTCACCCATAAGTGAGGACTGACTTCCTGCTTGGTCCTGGAGAAGACTAAGTTCCCCAGGAAAGAGTCAAAGCCCCTGAGGAGGCAGAGTCTGCTGAGCTGGTTGAGCTCTTGGGACTTGTGGCTTCTTTTGCTGTCTAGTTTGTTATCCCTTTTGGGGAATATGAACTGGACAGTGCCCCTGCTGGGTGTAAGAGGGGTAAAACTTATTTTTCTTATTGAAAAAGGATTTATTTGATTTTTTTCTTTACTGGGTTGGCTGTAGACCTTGACAGTCTATTCGTGATATTGTCAGAATCAATCTCATTAGCCTTTTCTTGCCAAAGAGATTTTATCCCATGCAAGGAATGTTTCCCAGTTTCTCTTATTCAGTTACACTGTGTTCTAATGTTTTATTGTTACAATGTATTCAGTTGGAAATACTGACTTATGTTCCCTGTAAACCACCTTGATTTGTAGAAAGACGGTATATAAAAACTATTAAATAAATATCTTGTACCCATATTTCCAAGTCTGATACCTGAAGCCAGGCAATACGACATGCACTGATGGAGATTGCTTTGAATACATCAGCAGAACTTCTGCTATCAAAAGTCGCACGGTTCACAAACTTGGAAGCATCCTGGACATATCTGACCAGAGTAAGAAAACCCTGTCTTTTTTCCCCTCAGGAAGAAGAGGGCTCATAAGTTCCAAGTCTCCTGCAACCTCCTTGAGGAACATCCCCATGTAGAGGATGTAGGAGCCAATTCTGGCTGACAACATGGAGGATTGGAAGCATCGACACCCAAAGGCATCGAAAGTCCTTGACTCACGGCCTGGAGGATTGGAAGAATGTCTTTTTGCACTCTTAATCCTGTGCATCGCCAATTCCACTACCATTGAATGGTGTGGTAACAGTCTTCTGAAATCCAGGACAGGGTGGGACGTGGAGATGTAGTTAAAGGAGTTTCCCCAGATTCTCAGCATAAGATCATGCAGGATCTTATGAATGGGCAGAGTAACTGCCTCTTTAGGGGCCTTAGGGTACTGAAGAATTTCTAATTCTTCTGCTCTAGGTTCCTTTTCAGGAGTCACAGTGAGTGTAAGGCCTCGAGCCACATCACATATGAAATCCTGGAAGAACACGTCTTCTGGAGGAGACATTCTACACTCAGGAGGAGGAGATGGATCCTACAGAAGGTCTGCTCTAGTACCGGCAGAGTCATCAGAATCCTTGGAATCGGATGATTCAAAGTATCTGTTCCCAATGTTCATGCATTCTAAGTCGGTATCAGGGTGTCCTGGTACCGATCTTTCGATACCTGAGATGGACTCCAGGCTCGGCATATGATGGGGGGGGGGGGGGGGGAGGGGAAGCATACCTGCCGAGGCCAGTGCAGTCAGTACTGGCACCGATGTCAGTACCAATACTTGTGGAATAGTCTGAAGCGGTTTCAGCGGTACCGAAGCTGTTAAAAGAGCCGCTAGACTGCATTCAATAGCAAGGAATCTTTGATCTAGCGCTCCTGCCGATGCTTGGGTGTCAGTACAGATAGAAGCGTCCGGAACCCCAGTGCATGGCACCAGTAGTTCTGCAGAAGTGGAAGCCTCTAGAACATCCTGGAGCACCATTAGTGCTTTGGAAGCCAAAGCCTCCCACCGGGGCTGTTTTGCCAGTGAACTTTCCTCGAGGGCAACGCCAATGGCATCTCAATACTTGGAAGGAGATCTACCCTTTGAGGACCGGCCAGTCTTTGGAGGACCAGCCAGTCTTAGGAGACTTATATTTAGTTGCCCGAGATCCATGGGAGGAAGATGAAGCCCTCGAAGATGTCGATGCAATGGACATTGTATCTGAGGCAAAAAGGGTACAGAGTTTTGCAGCTCTATTCTGCAGGCTCCTCTTGAGCATCTTTCTAAAGGAGAGACACTCCAATGGAGAATGGTCAGGTCCTAAACATTTAAAGACACCAGTCATGGGTGTCGGTGACATATATGATACCGCCACACTTAGAACATTTTCTAATAGCACTAGCTGGTTTTTCCATGTTTAAAGAAAAATGGGCCTAGTGCCCAAAATGGCGACTAGCACCGAGAGGGGAAAGGCCCCTGAAGAATAATAAAAAAATGGCGGTACAAGTAGGCGTCGAGTGAAGGCAGACGCGACCACAAGAAAACAAAAACATAAGAACAATTTTCTGCAGTGACAAGGTATGCAACCTGTCAGCTCCACCGAAAACAAAGAACTGAAGAGGGAGAGTTGGAATGTTGGGAAGACAGCACGCAGGTGCTGTGGGATGCTCCCAAAAGCTTTCCTATTGGACGCAGGGGAGCGTTCCGGCACAGGCTCCGTCGATACAGATGATACCCATATGTGAAGATTATCTCCAGGAACAAGCAGGAATGTAGAGTCAAACCTTTACCTGCTAATTTTCTTTCCTCTAGTTCCTTCAGTCCCATCCAGACTCCTGGGTTTTGCTCCCCCCCCCAGCAGATAGTGACTGAGAATTTCTAACTTCTGTGATGTCATCTCAAGAGGCAGAGCCTAATAAGAAGGCAGAATGGCACAATGCCGAAGCAAACACTATGAACCAAATTGGCCACTGCCAAACTATACACCCCCCCCCCCCATGTAGCGTTCCCCCCCTCAAGAAATGGTCCAAGGGAGCTGCTCTCTGGGTAACAGACAGATGTAATTGAGACATCTGAAGGGAACCATCAAAATAGACACTTCTAATGTAGGCAACCCCCAGCCGAGTTGACACTGAACTAACTGGCAGTTTCTGGACAGGACTAGAGGGATGCTTGAAGGAAAGGTTTAGACCTTACCTGTTAATTTTCTTTCCTCGAGTCCCTCTCATGCCATCCAGATTCCGGAGATGAACTAGAGCAGTACCTACAAATGGGAAGGCCCCACGAGGCCAGCCTCCAACACCCACACCCCAAAACACATATCATTTCACACCTGCACATCGACACTATAGTGCCAAACAAAAAGGTATGCAGACACGACCAAATAGCCACCTTACAGATCCCTACTGGAGGGATGATTAAAAACATGGCCCACACGCCACCTGCACCCCAGTGGAGTGCACCCAAAGCCCCACCAGAACAGCCTTATGGTGCAGTAAATAGGCTGAAGAAATTGCCTCCCTCAACCAACAGGCAAAGGAAGCCTTTGAAGCTGCCTCTCCCTCTCAAGGACCCCCAGAAAGACCAACCAACCTACAAAAGGACTCCATAATCTTGAGATAGTGCCAAAGTATCTTGCGCACATCAAGCAGATGCAACCAGCAATCAGAGTCTGCAAAGGATGGGAGCACCACCACCACCTGATTCCCATGAAATGCAGACACCACCTTAGGCAAAAAGGAGGGCACCAGATGGAGCACCACCTTCTTCTTGGGGGAGGGGGAGAGGAAACAAAACAAAAAGGATTCTCTACAGGAGAGCACCAGGCCGAAGCAAAATGCATCAGGCCGAAGCAATAGCTGCCAAAAAGACCACCTTAAGAGTGAGATCCTTCAAAGATATGGATACCAAGGGCTCAAATGAAGCCTCCATTAAAACTGACAATGCTAGATTGAGGTCCCACACCAGCGCCACAAAATGCAACCGAAGCCAGAATTGCTTCACTACCCAAAGAAGTGGGACACGTCAGGATGCAAAGCCAGGGAAACTCCCTGCATGTGACCCCTATAATATGGCAGCGCAGCCATCTAGCCACACAACAAATTCAGCATCAAACCCTTGTCCACCCTAATCTGCAGAAAGGCCAGGATGTGGGGCACTGTGGCCAGCAATGCCTGCTTGTTGCACTCTTCACCCCCAGTCTTTGAACATGTGCCAGAGCTGCACATAAGCCAAGGACGCGGAGTGCTTGTGAGCTCATAGCAAGGTGGCTATCTGACGAATAACCTCACTTTCTGAGCCAAGTCCTCTCAAGAGCCAAGCTGTAAAGCAAGAATCAATCCACCTGTGGCATGAGAATTGGCCCTGGAGATAGAAAATGCTCCGCGCCAGCAGGCACCATGGAGACCCCACCAACATCCAAACCAAATCTGCATACCACAGCCGGTAAGGTCAGTCCGGTGCTACCAGCACCACTATATCCCTGTGAGCCTCTGATAGAGTGATCCAGTGCAATCAGCAGCCATGGTAGGAACACAAAAGCAGCTCCTGGGAGGGCCAGGGCTGCACCAAGGCATCAATCCCCTTGGACATTCTTTCATGGCACAGACTGAAGAAGCAACTTGCCTTTCCATTATCTGTGGACACCATGAGATCCATGACTGGCTGCCCTATCTCTGGGTAATTCTGCAGAACATCAACATCTCCAACGTCCATTCCCCCAGATCTAACCTCTGGCAACTGAGAAAGCTGGCCTACACATTCTCCCTGCCAATCACATGTGCTGCTGACAGCGCTAGAAGATTTTGCTCTGCCCACTGAAGCACAACTCTCCTCCGCCAGCACCGCATTCCGTGTCACCCTGGAGATTCATATAAGCTACAGTCATGGCATTGCCGGAGAACACTCTCACTGCTTTGTGCAACACCAAAGTCCACAAAGCTTGGAGAGCTAACAGCACCATCCACATCTCAAACAACTGATGGACCATTGTGCATCCTCCATCGTCCAGGTGCCCTGTGCCATTTGCGTCTGACAATGGGCACCCCAGCTGGAGGCATCTGTCGCTACGACCACCCATTCCAGCAGCTCTAGGGAAACCCCTTTGTTGAAGGACTCTGGATGTAACCACCAGTGAAGGCTCATCCAGACTTCCACTGGGCACACCAGCTGTTGGTTGAAGGAATGGCGCTGCAGGGACCACCAGGTTAGTAATGCTTTCTGCAACTGATACATACACGCCCGGGCCCAGGGTACCAGATCTAGTGCTGTAGCCATTGAACCCAAGACCTGGAGGTACGACCACACCGATGGAGCCAGCTGCCAGAGGAACATGCGAAGCTGATCCTGTAGCTTGTGAATCCTGTCCTGTGATAAGACTCTCCCAAGCCAGATATCAAAATGGACTCGGAGGTAGATGAGGTCTTGTGAAGGCCTCAGAGAGCTCTTGGCCTAGACTACCCAACCGAGCTCCCGCAGGATCTGCAGTACCTGCTGTGTGCTGGTCAGACTCTCCTCCAGGGACTTTGCCTGGATGAGTCAGTCATCCAGGTAGGGATGAACGAACAAGCAAACACTCTTGCACTGAAAACACCACCGCCACCATGATCTTGGTGAAGGTATGTGGAGCCATCACCAGCCAGAAACTGGAACAGAAAATGTCCCATCGGAACTGCAAAAGCAGAGGTATTGCTGATGTTCAGCCCAAATGAGCACATGCAGATACACCTCGATGAGTTCCAATGCTGTCAAAATCTCACCCTTTCGGATGGCGATCATGGATTACAGGGTCTCCATACAAAAATGCAGCACCCACAGGGCCCGACTGATGTACTTTAGGTCCCAAATTGGACAGGTCTCTTCCTTCTTGGGAACAAAATAGATGGAGTATTGATCTTGACCACACTGGTCTGGTCTGCGGGCACTGGAACGACCGCCTCCAGTTGCAGAAGGCACTGAAGGGTGTCCTGAATGGCCTGCTGTTTGGCTGGAGTCTTGCAGGGTGACAGCAGAAAGGCACCTGTAAGGAGCCGCATGAATTCTAGCATGTAACAGTCTCTAATACCTCTGACCAATGGGTGCGGGAGGTTAAGGTGGACCCAAGCGGAGTAAAACCGACAGAACCTGCTACACGGGAACATCATCTACCTGAGCCCCACCTCATTTAATTGAGCTTTCTTGGCCCCTCTGCTGAACCTGGCCAAATAACCGCACTTAGTTCCACGCCCATCTCAAAAGGGCTGCCCTCTGGGAGCATACCTTCTGCTTTGCTGATAGGGAGCAAAGCGCATCACACAAAAACATTGGACATCCTTAGACTGTCCCCGCCTGAGGAACCCCCCCCTTAGGGCCTTTGGGCTTATCCTCCAGAAGCTTAGCAGGCTTAGCCTCACCCAAATCCTTGATCAACTTGTCCAAGGCCTCCCAAAATAGCCTACCCTTGAAGGGAGGCCACCTCTTGTAGGTTAGCTGTGCAGCACTGCGTGCATGGCGCTTTAGAAGTGCTAAATTGTAATAATAGCTTAGCTTCACCCTTAACACATCCACTGCCCAATTTCACAGCCAGAGAAGGCGGTGAGCCGCCACCACCAAGGCCATCCCTTTGGCTGAGACCCAAGAGGTCACAGAAGGCATCCACCAGATAGGCACACAGCCCGACTCCAACAGCGATCTCCACAGAGGATGATGACCCAGGACTGGCCACCTCCAGCGATGCCAGAGTCCACAGCAGAGAGGCTCGGGCCACATAGGCCCACAAACAGGGCCTGGAGCACCAGAACGCTCACCTCAAAAATCAGATTCAACAGGGTTTCCAGTTTATCCTGCACAACCTTAAGGGCAGTGCTGCCCTCAACTGGGATCGTGGTCTTCTTGGTGACCACAGAGACCAGGATGTCCACCTTTGGAACTTTAAAGGAACTCCTTTTCTGCAGCCGGGATAGGGTACAAATGAGCCATGGCTCATCCCACCCTTCGAGTCTGCTTCAGGGATCTCCAGATCCATCAGCTGCTTAAGGGCTTGATGAACCGGAAAGGCTGTCTCCTGCAACCAGATGCCCTGGGGAGAAGCAGATCCCCAAGGGAATCTCCTGCTCCAGCACAGGCTGCGGGAGGTTTGTCGCAGCTAAGGAATGCACAATGAATGCAGGAAGCACTTCCCATCTGAACACCTGCACGATACTGGGGTTGGGTTCTCATCTGGAGGGATCTCACCCTTTTCAAGTTCATGCTCTACAGACCCTGACTCTAGCCCCAGAGGGACCCTGCAAGGCACCTTCCAATTCTTCCGAGAATTTCAAGCCCCCTCAGGCTCCAGGTCCCCAATGCCTGAACTGCCCCAGCTTCAAGTTGCGACTCTTGTACCAAGCAGGAAGGAGATCGGGAGGACTGCTTCCTCTCCCCCAGGCCTTGCCTCAAGCAGTAGGCCTGGTGAAGGACAACGACAAAATCCAGGGTGAAGGCCACTGCCTCCAACCTGCTAGAGGTCTGTTTTGTCCCTTTGGAGGGCCCCCCGGTCTGAAAGGAAGGAGCAGGGACCAAACCCCGACTCCCTGCAACTGCTGAAAATGGCCACAGCTCCCGACAAAACCATGGGAACCACTGACCTAAAGGTGGTCAGAGGTTCTCCTCTTCCAAAGCAGCTGCCGGTAAGCTCTCTGCCACGTGGTCCTGCATCTCACAGCCATGGCAGAAGCCAACAGGAGAGACACCTATCTTCTTAAGGCCACAGGCTGCGCACACCACTTTTGGTATGCTCACTACCTGATGTAAAGGCACGACGCAACACATGCGCCCCCCCCTCCCTGATCAAGAACACTCCCCAAACACTGCCTGCTGACGTTCCACCTGAGCCCCGTCTTACTCACCCTCTGCTGAGTGTCGGAGGTCCTTCGTGCTCCTTACACCCCCTCCATAGACAGCTGCAACTGAATGTGGCAGCCTGAAAGGAGCTAGGAAGTTCGTGATTAAGAGGCAGAACACACCCCAAATAAATGGAGTCTTGCAATGTCTCCCCCACCCCTTCTACGGAACCTTGCTGACTAAAGAGCTTGGGTACCTGGAGGGCAGCTCCAACCAGCACTCATCAGAGAGGAAAGCCAAGCCTAACGTAACCCATTTCTTTTTTTCTTCTTTTAAAATTTGCCTCTCCTAGCTTATACTCAAGTGCAGCCCAGACTGCACAGGTCTTACCCTATCTGCTGGAAGCCGAGACATACTGCCTTCTGATTAGGGACCACCCTCTTATGAGATGACATCACAGAGGTTCAGTATTCATCTGTGAGGAGGGACAAAACCCAGGAGTCTGGACGGAACTGGAGGGATGCTATGGAAGTGAATTTCTCTTTAAATAGAAAATTTATGATTTTAATCAGAAGCAGAAGTAATATTCCTAAAAATGTTAAACCACAGTTCAATTTTACATATACCGTTCCCCTACTTAAGTCTCTTCCATGCTTCCCCTGCTGCAAAATATATTTTAAAGTTTTCCTTTTATGGCTTTCATCTTGGATTTCTAAATTGTTTAAAAAGAAAAAACTGAGGCAGAGTCAAATTCAGTCTCTTTTAGTAGTTCTGAAACTGCTTATAATTGTATAAAAACAATAGGGGAAATAACCCTGTCTCATCATCAAGTAGATGAGACACAAACACACACATACATATATGACTGCTCGGCCTTAAAGTTCTCCAGATTTAGGTCTGGGCATTGTAAACAATAGAAGAACAGAGTCTCAAAACAGACACCAGTGAACATGCCAGAACTAGATACCTAAATGTGGTAGACATACAGAAGCATGAACAGAATCCAATTTCATCAAAATGCTTTAGAAAGAATTCTAGACTTCTACAATAGAATGGAGGAGATTTAACAGATTTGATTTCCAAATGTGGTTCAAGCTAACAGCTGATCAATAGGACAATAAGGATAAAAGTCTTTCCATACTTATTTTGACGTCAAGTACAAGCAATAGTGCTACAGTGGAAAACTGGCTGTCGTCTTAGTTTAGCATCATGCCCCTCCTTACAATTAGGGATAAGATCAAGCAAGTTTAGAATTTCACAGTACTTAGAAATCCTAGAAAGCATTTTGTATAAGGCACCTTAATTTTGTATATGCTATCATAATATAGTAACATCACAGCCTATGCCCAAAATTTACAAGCAAATACTATACTTATGCTTCGCTATGAATTAATTCAGAAGAAATTTAAAAATGCTCTTATCAAGCTATGCCTCTAGCGATCAATGGTTGTAAGGCCAACATTTTCAGCATTATACACATCCCTACATATTGTTTAAATAGTTTAGATAAAATAGTTAACTTTTGAAGTCACTCTTTACAACAGTACCCAGTAAATACACTTCCAATCCCTGGCTTTCTAGACTATAAGGACCTTACTTAACCCTGAACATAACCAGTTACACCTGTGACTGAAAATCAGTCATACAATAAATAGAACACACAAATGTACTGTTGCAATAAAAGACAGGAAGGCCTACAAGAGGTCATCTGCTGTTCTGATCTCCTTAACATGTGCCAGGCAGATGGTATATGGTGTGGTAAAATAGACAAAACAAACAATCTTATGAAAACATTTAAAAAGGAAATATTTCCATTGTTAAAAAGTCAAATTTACAATATAGGAATAAAAGGAACATGAAACACAATCAAAAGAGGTACATAATATTGTGCAGTATATGATTCATATTAAACCATAGAGTAACTGAATATTTGATATAAACATGGAAAGAGTATGTAATCAAATGGCCACAACAACACTGGTCAATGACCGTTCATTATTTTGCTGTATGTGCTGAAAAAGTCATCATCCTTGAATATTCTGAACTCTGGCAAGTCCAAGCGTTTCTTGGCTTCTTCAATGTCGCTATGAATGGCTGAAATAAGTGAATCTGCATAAGAAAAAAAGAAAAAAATACATTGGTAATCATGTTGATCTTTTCTAAATGATGGGTTAAAATGCCCTGAAAAAAATTCCTTGACCATGCAACCATCATAGAAAAGATATCAAGCAATATTCTCTATATGTCATAGCCAATAAAGTTTTCTATATCCTAACTATCAATTGGTGAATTTTTAAAGCACTAGAGCTTACTAGTAAAAATCAATCCATTAAGAACTGCTACTGCCATTTTCTCTACAGTAATCACTTTAGGAAATAAAGGAGATGTGGTATAATATAAAGATAGCAATACAACAGTACAGTGGGGTTTATAGGGTAAGGAGGAAGTATCATGGGTTAATCTGGAAAGATGGAATAGTAATGGAATCCATACAAAGTATGATCCTAAACCTGGTGCTTACAAATTGGGAAACTGTTCCTGATGTCTTAAGAGTACTCATCTGGTATCCAGGGTGGTTCAGTATTAGAGCAGAGGCAGTAATTTCATAAAGGTAAATGGTACTAGACCTCAGGAAAACTAAATTTTGTCAGGATTGATACTGGGGAGGAAGGGGGGGGAGAAGAGAACCTCAAGGAGTTGTCAAATGGCCAGGAAAAAAACCCCTAAGGGAAGTAGAACAGCAATGGGAAAAATGAAAGGTGATAAACCTTTGTTAGAAAAGTAAATAAAAGTAACAGACAAAAGAGGCAGCTGCTATGGTTTTCTAAAGTAGCTGAAATGGCAAGGGAAAAAAAGTTTATAGTATTCATATATGAGAGATTACAGAAACCAAGACTTGCAACAATATGCAAAAAATCTAAGAACCTGAGAAAGTAGAAGGTTGAAGATAAAAATGGAAAAAAAAGTAGTATCTTATAGTAAAACAAGGAGGGAAGAGGAATGGGAGGAAGATTTATTTTTTTTTAAAGATGCAGTAATGAAATATGTACAAAAATAGCTTTGTGAAAGGAAGGAACAAGAGTTCACTGATGAAGGGCTGAGAGGAGGACTGCAGAAAAAGCGTAGTTACTCACCTGTAACAGGTGTTCTCCAGGAGCAGCAGGAATCAGTCCTCACATATGGGTGATGTCGGCGCCAACGGAGTCCCCATGCGGAGCATTTCCCCAGCTTTTACAGAAAGCCTTTGGGACTGTCAGCACGCATGCGCGGTCCCCTTCCTGCCCAAGGGTGCCATCTTGCTCAGTCTTGCTCAGACATAGCTAAAAGACAGCAAAAAACAAAATAAAGCATAGGACTGCAACTCCAAGGGGAGGAGGGAGGGTTGTGAGGACTGATTCCTGCTGCTCCTGGAGAACACCTGTTACAGGTGAGTAACTACTCTTTCTCCAGGACCAAGCAGGAAGTCAGTCCTCACATATGGGACTCCCCAGCTTAAGGCTACCAGAGACCCAAACCTGAAAAAAATATGCTCCCTCTAGAGCAGGGGTTCTCAACCCTGTCCTTGGGACCCACCTAGCCAGTCGGGTTTTCAGGATAACCACAATGAATATGTATGAGAGAGATTTGCATACACTGTCTCCATTATATGCAAATCTCTCCCATGCATATTCATTGTGGTTATCCTGAAAACCCGACTGGCTAGGTGGGTCCCGAGGACAGGGTTGAGAACCCCTGCTCTAGAGCCTCAGCATGTACGAAAAGAATCTTCTCTGAGAACGCCCCCGAACGGTAGCCCAACACCAGGGCCGGAGAGTAGGAGTTGCCTATACCTCAAAGAGATTACGGAGTACTGCCTGTCCGAAAGCACTGTCCCTGCGGGACTCCCTCTCGAAGCAGTAATGGGCCGCAAAAGTCTGGCTTGAAGACCAAGTAGAGGCCCTGCAGATGTCTGCTAACGGAACAGAGCGGAGATGAGCCACTGACGCAGCCTTCGCCCTGACTCGACCCTGCAACGAGAGGCTGGCTGCCCTGTACACCCAGGCGATACAGTCTGCTACCCAAAAGGACAGGGTACGCTTGGAGACAGGTAACCCCAACTTATTAGGGTCAAAAGAGATGAAGAGCTGAACAGCCCTTCAGTGTCCCTGCGTACGGTCAAGGTAGAAGGACAAACGCCCTCCTACAGTCCAGGGTATACAAGACAGTCTAAGCCCGGCTGGCATGCGGCCTGGGAAAGAAAGTTGGAAGAACCACCTCCTGGTTGAGGTGGAAGGAGGAGACAGCCTTAGGGAGGAACTTAGGGTGAGTCCGTAAGACTACTCTATTCCTATAGAACCTAGTGTATGATGCATCCGACACCAAGGCTTGAAGCTCGCTCACTCGCCTTGCTGAGATAAGAGCTACCAAAAACAACGCTTTCCAGGAGAGAAAATGCAAAGGACATGTAGCCATAGGCTCAAATGGTGGGCAAGTAAACCGTTGCAAGACCACATTCAAATCCCACTCAGGGGCAGGTGGACAAACTGGAGGCTTAGGCAAGCCACTAAAGGGTGGCTTGAGAGAGAGTGACCCACCACCGATGAATGGTGCGCTGAGAGAGCACTGAGATGGACCCTAACAGAGTTGGATTTTAGGCCTAGGTTGGACAGGTGAAGCAAATATTGCATCACCACTGGTACCATGCATGAGAAAGGATCCTCCTTGTGTTGAGCAAACCAGGCGGAGAACCTACGCCACTTGAGGGCATAAGACTTCCGAGTGGACTGCCTCCTAGAGGCCAAGACCACATCCTCCACTTCCCTCGGCAACAGTAAGGGTGCTAGAACTACCCTTTCAGCAGCCAGGCCATCAGATTGAGGGACTGGAGGTTGGGGTGTAAGAGATCCCTGCTCCTGAGACAGGAGATCGGGTTGCATCCCCAGAAGAGGAATGTCCACCACTAGTTGCAAAAGAAGAGGGAACCAGGGTTGCCTTAGCCATCTGGGGGCCACCAGAATCACCGAGGCCTTGTCCCGGATCACTTTGAACAGTGTCTTGGACACTAGAGGCGTCGGAGGAAACGCATATAGGAGGCCTGTAGACCATGGAATGAGAAAGGCATCCACTGCTACTCTGAGAGGATGTGGTTGCCTGGAGCAGAAACTGGGCAGTTGACGGTTCAGTGGACTGGCAAAGAGATCTATGGTGGGAAGACCCCATCTCAGGAAGATCTGTTGAACCACCAGAGGATTCAACTGCCATTCGTGTGGCTGCAGAATCCTGCTCAGTCTGTCTGCCAGGTAATTCTCCTGTCCAGGAAGATAGACCGCCTTGAGAAGTATGCCATAATTGACTGCCCAGGAGCACAGGTCCTGTGCCTCCTGACAGAGGTCGGGACCCTGTGCGCCCCTGCTTGTTCACATAGAACATGGCAACTTGATTGTCCGTGGGCACTAAGATGGACTGGCGAGAGAGGACATGAGAGAAAGTCCGGATGGCCAGGCGGATTGCCCTGAGCTCTAGGAAATTGATCTGCTGTGCAGACTCCCAAGGGGACCATAGGCCCTGTGTGCATGCTCTTTGGCAATGTGCACCCCAACCCTGGAGAGAAGCATCGGTTGTCAGCACCTGAGAATATTGAGGTGCCTGAAAAGGCACCCCTTTGAGCAGATTCGGAAGATGAAGCCACCACTGTAGAGGGGAAGCTAGTAGCTTGGACACCCTCACTTTGTCCGTCAGGTTCCCCGTGGCCTGCAGCCACTGAGTTCTGAGGCCCCACTGAGTGGGCCTGATGTGTAGACGGGCATTTGGAGTTACGTGGACCGTGGATGCCATGTGGCCTAAGAGCCGCAGGAATTGTCTGGCGGAGACCAAAGAATTGCTGTAGAATTGGCTGGCCAAGTCCATCAGTCTGTGGGCCCTGTCCACTGGCAAGAAAGCCTTTGCTTGAAGGGTGTCCAGTCTTGCTCCTATGAACTCCATGTTCTGTGAGGGGTGCAAAGCGGACTTTGCGAAGTTTATGACCAACCCCAGATGCTGGAGAAGAGACAGTGTGGAGGGTGGCTTGATTGGTCTCCTGTGGAGACTGACCCCTGATGAGCCAGTCGTCCAGGTATGGAAAGAAAGTCCTTGAACCCTGAGATAGGCCGCCACCACCGACAGGCATTTGGTGAAAACCCTGGGGGCGGAAGTTAGGCCAAAAGGGAGTACCCTGTACTGGTAATGATTTCCTCCCACTACCAATCGGAGATATTGTCTGTGGTCGGGATGAATAAGGATGCGAGTATAAGCATCCTTTAGGTCTAAGGAGCATAGCCAATCTCCCTGCTGGAGGTAGGGCAGCAGGACTCCAAGGGTAAGCATCTTGAACTTTTCTCTCTCCAGGAACTTGTTGAGATTCCGCAAGTCTAGGATGGGCCTGAGGCCTCCTGTTCTTTTTGGTACCAGAAAGTACCTGGAATAGAAGCCTTGACCTCTCAGGTGGTGAGGCACCGGTTCCACCGCCTGTTCCTTCAGAAAACTTGCTAACTCCTGTAGGAGTAAGTCCCTGTGCAGAGGGAGTCTTGGAGGCTCCCCTGGAAAGTAGGAGGGAGGTACCTGGTGGAAGTGGAGGAGATAGCCTCTCTGGACTATGCTTAGCACCCAGGTATCCCTTGTTACGGCTGACCACCTGTGGGCATACAGGGTCTGCCGGCCACCTGTGCTGGGAGGGGCCAGCTGAGGAGGAGAGGCTATGCCACTGGAGACAAAACCGTGTTCCCTGCTGTGCAGAAGCCGGAGCTGGTGGCTTGGGGTTTTCTGCCTACGGGGCCCATGTCCCTGCCCCTTGGCCTGCTGACCCTGCTGGGGAGCTGTGGAGGCCTGAAAATGAGGGTAGGATTTGCAGGCAGATGACTTCCTCGGGTAAAAGGTCTTTTTTCCCCCTGAGCCCTTCTTCTGAGAAGGGGCAGAGGTTTTCCTGGACAGCCTCGTCCGGGTGAGAGTCTCGGACTCGAGTTCCGCAGCCTTTTCAGCCATGGGTTTGCCAAAGAGGTTTTCACCTCGGCAGGGGACATTAACCAACTTGTCCTACACCCATGGCTCCAGGTCCGATGACTAGTCAAGCCTGACAGCGTGCACCGATGCCGGCCGCGGCTACACGGGCCGAAGCCTCGAAGCCATCATAGGCTTCGAGAGATAAACTTCGAGCACTCTCGGATCCCCGATGACAGGGCCTTGAACCTCTGCAAAGGTTCCTCGGAGAGACCAGCAGAGAACCCGGCAATCTCCTTTGCCAGGTCTCGAAGGTACATGCCCATGTACAGCTGGTAGGTCTGGACACGGCAAGCAAGCATAGAGCCCTGGAAGCACTTTCTACCGAGGGCATCCAGGTTATGGGCCTCCCGGCCGGGAGGCACCGAGGAGTGCATCTTCTGACTCTTGAGACGATGCATGGCCAATTCCACAACCATGGAGTGGTGCTGTAGCTGTGCCTTCTGGAACCCGGGGCTCTTGCGGACTCGATAGATGGAATCGACCCGCTTGCTCAGAACCGGCATTGAGGCTGGCGCCTCCCGCATGCGAAAGAGCAACCGTTCCAGCATTGGAGGAACCGGTACAGTAAAGGCCTCCTTGGGAGGAGAGTCATACTGTAGGGCCTCGAGCTCCTCGGCTTGAAGTTCCTCCTCGGGATCCGCGGGGGAAGGCCAAAGCCTTGGCTATGTCCCGCACGAAATCCGAGAACCGGGTGTCCTCGGGGGGGGGGGGGGGGACCGTCTCCAAGGTTCGGACTCTGGTTGAGTCCGAAGGGACACACCGGGTCCGAAAGGTGTCCGGGGACTCCTCATCCTCCGTTTCCCAGCTCGACTCCTCGGAGGAGGAATCGAGCGGTTCCAGTCAGGCAGGCACCAATGCCATCTGCCCCGACGCCGAGGGTACCGGCGTCGACAACCTCGGTCCAAAAAACAGGAGGCCGAGGGAGACCTTGGCCGAGGATCGACTCGAGAACTCATGGACTCGAGGATCGGCTCGGCCTCCGGGGTCGACTTGGACGTCGATGTCCCGGTGGTCGGGGCAGATGCACCGGTGAGACCGGCGATCAGTTCCCGCTGCTGTTCCATGAAGGCAGCCAAGCTGCTCTCCAAGGCCGTCAACCTGAGTCCAAGCTCAGGAGACTCAGCAGTCCCCAACTTGGGCCCTGACGGCATCGGGCCCGCCATCGGCTCCCCCAGAGGAGAGTCCAAGAGGACTACAGCACTCACATGACTTGGGGACTCTGGCT
This sequence comes from Ichthyophis bannanicus, assembly GCA_033557465.1. Lineage (NCBI taxonomy): Eukaryota > Metazoa > Chordata > Amphibia > Gymnophiona > Ichthyophiidae > Ichthyophis > Ichthyophis bannanicus. The sequence goes on from CM066032.1 coordinate 652,114,165, forward strand.
CCACACGAGGTTGTTTTGCAGGCCTCTCCGACTCCGAAGACCCGGGACAGCAGTCGGGACTATGCGACCTGGCCCTCAAGGAGCCAAGTGCATTCACCGATGCCGCCCTCGTGGGTTTCTTCTTCCTGCGATGCTCCCGCGAGGGAGACCCCCTCTCAGAGGATCCCCGGCGATGCCCGGGATCGGAATCCCGAGACGTCAAGGCCTCTGACAAAGTCCGGGCCCGGCTAGACGTGGAGTCAGAGAAGATTCTTTCCTTTTGGTTCTGCCAACTCAACGCCTTCGAGGACATTTTCCCACATGGACCACAGATCATCGGGTCATGATTGGGTCCAAGGCAGTGGAGGCAGCAGTCATGTGTGTCGGTAAGAGACATAAGTTTTACATTGATCACACTTTTTAAATCCGCTGGCAACCATCGGGGATAAAAGGGCCCCTGTGAGGTCAAAAGACAGGGCTGCCAGTGAAAAATGGAAAAATGGCGTGAACGCTAGTCACGAAAGACAAAAAACGAAAAAAGAAGTCCGGGCTCGATACCGGTGTACAGGCCCGAGGCGCGAAGGGGAAACTGGTGTCGAACCGAGAAAAAAACCACACAAAATCAACTTTTTCACTGGTGAACATGAACCATGTCCGTCGGGCTCTGCGGAAAAAAGAAGACTGAGCAAGATGGCACCATAGGGCGGGAAGGGCACTGCGCATGCGTGCTGACAGTCCCCAAGGCTTTCTGTGAAAGCTGGGGAAATTCTCCGCATGGGGGCTCCGTCGGCGCCGACGTCACCCATATGTGAGGACTGACTTCCTGCTTGGTCCTGGAGAACAGACATAAAATAGGAATGGGAAGAGGCAGATCAAGAGATTTTAGAAGCTTATGTTCATGAAGAGCTAACTAAACTAAATGGACTAAATGATTTGGCCGACCAGATATCTGAGGGTATTAAAGTAATTTGGGAAGTTCTGGCAACTTGACTGGCTGACTTTTCAAAGTTTCTTTAGAGTCAGGAGGGATCCCACAGCACTGGAGATGAAAAATGATTCCTCTTCACAAAAATAAGGGACAGACTTGGAGAGTGAAACTGCTGCTAAAAACAGGATTAAGATACAACCCTGGTGCTCTAAAACCCAGTCTTCAAAACCCTTTAGGTAACATTATCTGGGGGCATTATCTGTGTGGAACCTGCCTTTACTGTAACACCATCTCTGGGCCTGATTGGGTGGATGGTCATACTCAGCTTACCCATTCTTCTCGTTGGTGTACAGATTGCACATCCTCTTTTGTTGTGTATCTAATCATCTGCCCTTGTGGCCTTTATTATATTGGTCGCACTTCACGGGTCATCAAAGTGAGATTGGGGGAACATGCTTCCAGGTTGAGGACGGCAACTCTATCGGCTCCGATGGTGGATCATTGCCTGAAATTAGCACATCGGTTTGAAAATCTCCGATGGCGGGTGCTTGACTTTGTGCCTGAACACCCCAGGGATGGTGATCGTCTACAGCGGCTTCAAAACTTGGAACAAAAGGTGGATTTTCCGTTTAAATTCAATTCATCCCCATGGCATGAATGCACAAGTTGATTGGCATACGATCTATTGAGGGGGCATTTGTGTATTTCCATTTTTTGGTTCTATTACATTTTTACGGGGGTGGAGCTTGTTTCCATGATCCCTTGGATTGGCTGCACTCAGGTGTGATTAAGCAAATGTTTTGCGAGCAAGGTATTAAACCGGCAGTTTTCGGCAGAACAAAGTTTGAATGGCTGAGGAGATAGCGGTTTTGTACAGCGGCTTTGACCTGAAGCAGGGGTTTATTGAAAATACCCCGAAACGTGTCACGTCATCTTTATGCTGACTGTTGCAATTCTAATACGGCTCTTCTACTTTAATCGGATTCAGCTAAGTACTGATATATGCTGCCTCCAAAGTGGTTTACTTTTAGTTTTAAGTGAATAAAATGGACGGGCCACGATGGCTTGAGGCATGATCCTCTTTAGCTGGGTTGGCCTTTCCGACAAAAAAATTTGTTACATAAAGGGTTTTGAAGACTGGGTTTTAGAGCACCAGGGTTGTATCTTAATTTTTGTATTTCAATTTTAACCTGGTAGGGGGTTTTGTTTTTTGAGAAGTCGCTAAAAACAGGATAGCACAGTTTCACATTATTTTAGGAGAGGGAGGGAGGGAGAGACGGCGAGAGAGATGGTCCTGCCAGATGAATTGTATCAATTTCTAACACTGCATGACCAGAAATGGATTGGGGGAAAACCCCTCATGTGGTGTAAGAGTAGTTACTCACCTGTAACAGGTGTTCTCTCCAGGAGCAGCAGGAATCAGTCCTCACATATGGGTGACGTCGGCGTCTATGGAGCCCCATGCGGAGCACTTCCCCAGCTTTCAAAGAAAGCCTTTGGGAATGCAGGCACGCATGCGCGGTCCCCTTCCCGCCCAAAGGTGCCATCTTGCTCAGTCAAATGACATAGCTAAAAGACAGCAAAAAAGAAAATGAACTATATACAACTGCAACTCCAAGGGGAGGAGGGAGGGTCGTGAGGACTGATTCCTGCTGCTCCTGGAGAACACCTGTTACAGGTGAGTAACTACTCTTTCTCCAGGACCAAGCAGGAAGTCAGTCCTCACATATGGGTGACTCCCTAGCTCTGGGCTACCAGGAACCCAGGCTGAAAAATAGAGCTCCCTCTAGAGCCTCAGCAACAGTGAGAGAATCTTCTCTGAGACCACACCTGAACGGTAGCCCAACACCAGGGCTGGAGGGTAGGAGTTGCCTAAACCTCAAAGAGATTATGGAGTACCGCTTGCCCGAAAGCACTGTCCCTATGGGACTCCCTCTCGAGGCAGTAGTGGTCCGCAAAAGTCTGGCTTGAAAACCAAGTAGCGGCCCGGCAGATGTCTGCCAATGGAACAGAACGGAAGTGAGCTACTGATGCGGCCTTTGCCCTGACCCAGTGGGCTGTGACTAGACCCTCCAGGGAGAGGCCGGCTGTCCTGTACGCCCAGGCGATACAGTCTGCCACCCAGATGGACAACGTATGCTTATTGACAGGCAACCCCAATTTATTAGGGTCAAAGGAAATGAAGAGCTGAGAAGCCCTTCTATGCCCCAGCATACGTTCTAGGTAAAAGGACAGTGCCCTTCTACAATCCAGGGTATGCAAGACAGTTTCTGCCCTACATGCGTGCGGCCTGGGAAAGGAAGTCTGAAGTACCACCTCCTGGTTGAGGTGGAAAGAGGACACCACCTTGGGAAGGAACTTAAGATGAGTCCTCAAGACCACCCTGTTCTTATAGAACCTGGTATACGGCCTATCCGAGACCAGGGCCTGAAGTTCACTCACACGCCTGGCCGAGGCAAGTGCCACAAGGAACACCTTCCAGGAGAGGAAACGCAAATGGCAGGTTGCCATTGGCTCAAAAGGTGGACGAGTCAGTTGCTGCAAGACCACATTGTGATCCCACTCAGTAGCTGGTGGACGAATAGGAGGCTTAAACAGAAGCAGGCCTCTGAGAAAACGAGACACCAGAGGGTGGCCCGAGAGGGATTGTCCATCCACTGGCAAGTGGTGAGCTGAGAGGGCACTGAGGTGAACCCGGACAGAGGTGGACTGAAGTCCCAGGTTGGAAAAATGGAGCAGGTATTGAAACACCACCTGGACCGAGCAGGAGAAGGGGGTCCTCCTGCTGTTGAGAACACCAAATAGAGAACCTACGCCACTTCAGAGCATAGGCCTTCCTAGTGGAATGCTTCCTGGAGGCCAACACCACCTCTTCAATCTCCCTTGATAGGAGCAAGGGAGCAAGGACTAGCCTTTCAGCAGCCATGCCATCAAATTGAGGGATTTGAGGTTGGGATGCAAGAGGGACCCCTGATCCTGAGTCAGAAGGTTGGGTTGCAACCCTAGAGGAAGTGGAGTAGCCACTGCCAACTGCAGAAGAAAAGGGAACCACGGCTGCCTGGGCCACCTGGGGGCTATCAGGATCACCGTGGCCCGGTCCTGCTGGATTTTGAATAGAGTCCGGGCCACCAGAGGTGTGGGAGGAAAAGCATACAGCAGGCTCTCTGACCAAGGGATCAGGAAGTCATCTGGCGCTGTTCTCAAGGTATGCGGTTGCCTGGAACAGAACCTGGGTAGTTGCCTGTTCAGCAGACTGGCAAAAAGGTCCATGGTCAGAAGTCCCCACTTCAGAAAGAGCTGTTGAACCACCAGAGGATCCAACTGCCACTCGTGAGGCTGCAGGAGTCTGCTTAGCCTGTCTGCCAGGTAGTTTTCCTGGCCTGGGAGGTAGACCGCCCTGAGGGTCATGCCCTGTCTGACAGCCCAGGAGCAGAGGGCTTGTGCTTCCAGGCACAGAAGCCTGATCCTGTGCCTCCCTGCTTGTTGACGTAGAACATAGCCACCTGGTTGTCGGTCTGAACCAGGACAGACTGGTGAGACAGGATCTGAGAGAAAGTCTGTAAGGCTAGTTGAATGGCCCGCAATTCCAACAGGTTGATCTGCTGGGCGGACTCCCACGGAGACCACAGGCCCTGAGTGCAGGCCCCTTGACAGTGTGCTCCCCAGCCCTGCAGGGAAGCATCGGTTGTCAGTACCTGAGTGTGTGGGGAGGCCTGGAAAGGAAGACCCCTGACCAAATTTGGGAGATGCCTCCACCAGCGTAAGGAGTCCACCAAGAGTTTGGACACCCTTATTCTGTCTGACAATTTCCCTGTGGCCTGCAGCCACTGTGCCTTGAGGTGCCACTGAGCCGGCCTCATGTGTAGCCGGCATATGGCGTGACATGCACTGTAGAAGCCATGTGACCTAAGAGCCGGAGGAAGTGTCTGGCCGAGACCAGAGAGTTCGCCTGAAACTGGCCGGCCAACTTTATCAGCCTGTAAGCTCTGTCCACAGGCAAATAGGCCTTTGCATGGATGGTATCCAGTCTTGCCCCTATGAACTCCACGTCCTGTGAGGGGACTAAAGTGGACTTGGGGAAGTTTATGACGAACCCCAGGTGCTGAAGCAGGGATATGGTTCTGAAGGTGACCTGCCTGGCCTCTTGTGGAGACTGGCCCCTGATAAGCCAGTCGTCCAGGTAAGGGAACACAAAGATCCCCTGGTTCCTGAGATAGGCCTCAACCACCGCCAGGCATTTTGTAAAATCTCTGGGGGCGGAGGTGAGGCCGAAAGGAAGCACTCTTTACTGGAAGTGCTTTCCTCCCACCACAAATCTGAGAAATTGTCTGTGACTTGGGTGGATGAGGATGTGAGTATAAGCATTCTTCAGGTCCAAGGAGCATAGCCAATCTCCCTGCTGGAGGTAGGGCAGCAAGATTCCAAGGGTAAGCATCTTGAACTTTTCCCTCTCCAGAAACTTGTTCCGATTTCTCAGGTCGAGGATGGGTCCGAGGCCTCCTGTTTTTTGGTACCAGGAAGTACCTCGAGTAGAAGCCTTGCCCTTCCAGGTGGTGAGGCACCGGTTCCACCGCCTGGTCCCTTAGCAGACCTTCCAACTCCTGAATGAGTACGTTTATGTGCAGAGGGGGTCTTGGAGGCTCCCCTGGAAAGTAGGAGGGGGATATCTGGGTGAAGTGGAGCAGATAGCCCCTTTCGATGATACTTAACACCCACGTATCCCCTGTGATGGCTGGCCACCTGTCTGCATACAGGGTCAGCCGACCTCCTGTGCCCTGGAGAAGAGGAGAGGCTATGCTGGCATAGTCAAAAAACCCCTCCCTGCTGAACAGGAGCCAGAATAGAAGGCTTGGGGGCCTTCTGCCTACGGGGCCCATGACCCTGCCCCTTGGCCTGCTGGCCTTGTTGGGGAGCTACAGAGACCTGGTAGTGAGGGTAGGTTTTGTAAGCAGTGGTCTTCCTCGGGTAAAAGGTCTTTTTTCCTCGAGCCCTTCTTCTTCTGAGAAGGGGCAGAGGTTTTCCTGGACAGCCTCGTCCAGGTAAGAGTCTCGGTTTCGAGTTCTGCAGCCTTTTCTGCCATGGGCTTGCGAAAGAGGTTTTCACCTTGGCAGGGGACATCGACCAACTTGTCCTGTACCCATGACTCAAGGTCCGAGGATTGTAGCCAGGCCTGGCGGCATGCACCGATGCCGGCCCCTGCTACCCGGGCCGAAGGCTCAAATCCATCATAGGCTGCTCGAGATAAACTTCAAGCACTCCCGAATACCAGAAGACAAGGCCTTGAACCTCTGCAAAAGTTCCTTGGACAAACCAGCAGAGAACCCGGCAAATCTCCTTTGCCAGGTCCCGAAGGTACATGCCCATGTACAGCTGGTAGGTCTGGACATGGCAAGCAAGCATAGAGCCCTGGAAGCACTTTCTACTGAGGGCATCCAGGTTCTGGGCCTCCCTGCCGGGAGGCCTCTTGCGGACTCGATAGATGGAATCGACCCACTTGCTTAGAACCGGCATCGAGGCCGGCACCTCCCACATGCGGAAGAGCAACCGTTTCAGCACCGGAGGAACTGGGACAGTAAAGCCCTCCTTGGGAGGAGAGTCACTGCAGAGCCTCGGGATCGGCAGGGAATGCCAGTGCTTTGGCCATGTCCCGTACGAAATCCGAGAACCTGGTATCCTCTGGGGGGGGGGGGGGGGGGACCTTGTCCAAGGCTCGGATCCCGGTGAGTCCGAAGGGACGCACAGAGTCTGGAAGGTGTCAGGGGACTCCTCCTCCGTTTCCCACGCCGATTCCTCCGAGGAATATCTGGATTGCACAGTGTATTTCCTTTGCCTATCGGAGTAAGAATCTTCCTCTGGAGGGCCATGTCACAGCTCACAATGTGAGAGCCATGGCAGCTTCAATGGCTCATCTGCACTCTGTGTCTATCGGCAATATCTGTCGAGCAGCCACTTGGGCCTCGGTTCATACCTTCACAGCCCATTACTGCTTGGACAAGGACTCCTGCCAGGATGCCTTGTTTGGTCAGGCTGTTCTCCAACACCTGTTCCATATCTAAACAACTCCTACCCCCACCATCCCTGGTAGGATGCAGGAGATCCATGGGGGGGAAGTGGAGCCCTTTCACAGGGACACACAACTTTTGGAAGTATCCCAGCACGCCTGCGCGCTGCCTTCCCGCCTTTCCCAATTGCCTCTCCTCAGTTAAGTTTTAAAGCTGAGACAGACAGAGAGAGAGAGAGAGGAAAGGAAAGATAGAGATACAACTCCTGGGGAGGTGGGTGGGTTGTGAAGACTTATTCCTGCTGTTCCCAGAGATCACCTGTTACAGGTAAGTAACTGTGCTATCTCCAGGAACAAGCAGGAATGAGTCTTCACATATGGGGACTCCCAAGCTGAGATGCCTGGAGTCCCAGCATGTCATAGGTTGGAACATGATATCTCCCAGAACACCAGGCATCTGGAGGATGGAGGGTAGGAGTTGAAGAAAGAAGGATGCTGTGGAACAGCTAAGCTAGCATAGGACTGCAGAGGAGTCCATGTGAGGATGATGATGGTCATCAATAATATTGCAAAAGATATTGCAATATGGACCTCCCCTGACAGGATTTCACAGAAGTATGGAGGTTCATGGATCTACTGGGAAACCTAGTAGAGGAACCTTGACGAGGACCTCACTGTAAGTGGAGATAATAATCCTGTAGGAAAATCAGTGGAGGTCAGAATCCTGAAAGGTAACAGGTAACCCCAGTAGAAAAAACTAGGGTAGTCCAAAAACGGTGGGCCTTCAGCGGAAGGCTTTATGACAAAAAACCTAGCTCTTTTGGAGGCAGAGTGGGTCACTCTTAGGAGCAAAAAGAGAAAGGCTAACAGATTTGGACAAACAGGCACAGTCCTTGTGGGGAGAAAGGGTGTGGGAACTCCTTGTATCCCAAAAAGAGAGGACAAAGGCCTGAGGCGTTAAGCATGTGATTAACTGAAGATCCACAATGTCTCTCCTAACTGGGGTAAGCTAGGAGAGATATTGGGCACAGAGAGCTTCAGAGGTACCTAAACCGTTAGGTTATGGTATAAAAATTGTTGATTACCACAGGAGTGGTTGGGTGTGTAGAATCCCAAACCTGCTAGATAGCATAGGTATGGGTAAAGCCCTCTGTCAGAAACATATAGCTATATGAGGATAGACAGTGAGATAGATATGTATCCACATACTTATCTATAATAAAATATCTCAACAGATATATCTATCTATCTAAATCTATCTAGATATAGATATATCTATCTAGATATAGATATATCTATATCTCTATATATATAAATAGACCTATAAGAATATATCTATAGTGAGATATGGAAGGGCATAAAATACACACAAAAATAAATATGAATATGTAGGCCTACATATGGGTGTCTGCAATTAGACAGAGATATGCCTACAGCACAGTAATCACAGAGGATATGTGGAGAGGAATATCTGGATTCCTGTGAACTTAACATATGTTCATGCTTAAGTACAATTTGTTAAAATGTAAACCGCGCTGATGACGAAGAGTGCGGTATATAAAAGATGTTAAATAAATAAAATAAATAAATCTAACGAGGTGGAACCTACTTGAGAAGACGTATAGAGAATCTATTCCTCCTGGTCATGATCTGCAAGAATGCTAGGTAGTGAAAAATAACCAGCATTGTTACGTGAAAAACAAAGGATAATATCAATGTGCAGCCAGCAAGTCCCAAGTTTTCCAGGACTCTAGCATGGTAAGTAAACAGAAGACGCCTAGAGATGAGATACCATGTTGACCTGCTTAAGGGCAAAGGTATCATGCGTTCTTACCATGAGGACGAGCATATCCCCGATTGGGAATAGTATGGACCAAAGCAGGGAACTGGCAACTCCTTGAGCTTTCACGTAAGAGAAGGCCTATGTCCTTTATATCAAAAAAGGAGATAGTAAAAGAAGGGAGCACCTTCTAGTCATGGGAGACATGACTGAAAAGCCTTTTCTAACCAACTAGGATAGCTGTTGGAGACCCCCCCCCCCCCATGCTCTCTAGCAAGGGCCCATAGTGGAAAGCTTCTCTGTAGATTGCAGAGAGCATGATGCAGGAAAATGAGGAGATAGAACTGGCTGCTGGAGAGCCAGTATCTCTGTCAACTCTGCTGCCAAACCCAGGAAAATGGAGATGGCAGAATAGAAGACAATCTAGAAAGCTTGTAGTGAGATGATCTCCAAGAGAGATGAAGCACTGACTTGGAGCCACTACTAAGACTAGACAGAATGTTAGTGGAGGACAATCTGGTTGTCTGAAGACCAAAACCAGTGGTCCAAACATTAAGGCTCCTGCATAGGCAGCTGCTAGCAGGACAGCAGACAGAATCTTACTGTTGAAAACAGAAAGAACAGACAGAACAGGAGTAGCAAACTTTGGACATGCCTGATAAGCTGAGCCAAAGCAAGATTGAAGTAGAGGAGGTAACTCAGAGGAAAACTCCGCACTGGAAAGTGAGAAAAGTAGAGAGGCTGAATAAAAAAGCCTCTCAGTAAGTAATTCCCTCTAACAGTGGAAAAACTTGATAGAGGGTGAAGGGAATGGAGCTGAAGACGACTTACAAAGTAGGAAGTCTATAGAAAGGGAAAAAGACATGCTGGCACAGGAACTATCATTTGATAGTGGTTAGACCTCTTTCCCTAGCAGGAAAAAGAGGAAAACCCTATGACCTATAGGCATGAATATCCCGACAGCTCATAGAAAACAGAGAAAAAAATGGATATCTTTTGGAAAGAGATCCATGTGGAGGGGTTAGAATGAAGCGGTGGATTGTCATCATTGAGAAGAAGCAACTGTAGATGCTAACCCCCAGAGTCACAAACATCTGATGAGTGATCAGAAACCCTGCAGATGCTGGGTTTGTTGAGTCTGGTGAGAGGTGGGATGCTTCAGACCAGGACGATGCCTCCCTTGTTGGGGAACATCTGTATGATGGGCAAGTGATGAATAAAACCTTCTCCTGAGGGAAGAAAGTTTGGTAGGAGATTTCCTACCTAGTGGGACAGAAGAAGGTGTAGAACCACCCTTAGGAACAGGTAAATCAGTGGATAACTGAGCAACCTGACGTAAAGACTCCTTGTTGAACAGATTTTCTCCAGTGCAAGGAGTATGTCCCAGACATCATTGTGCCCATTTGTCCAAGTCTGAAGCTTGGAGCCAGGCTCTACGTCGTGCCCCTATAGCAATAGCAGAAGTTCTGCTAACAGACTCAAAAGAGTCTAGGGAAGCACGAGAAAGAAACCAAGAAATATTCTGGATATGCTTAAGCAGTGAAGAATAGTCTTTACTCTTAGAAACTGGAAGGAAAGGAGTCAAAAGATGTAACTGCTTTGTGACCTCCTCAAGAGGAAGACTCATATAGAAAATATATGAGAGAATTCTTGCAGAAAGCATAGATGTCTGGAAGGTTTGACGTCCTAAGGCATCTAGTGTCTTAGACTCACGACCTGGTGGATAAGAAGAGTGCTTTCTTACTCTTTATCCGCCTCATTGCTGATTCCACTACTATGGAATGATGAGGAAGTTGAGTCTTTTGAAACCCTGGAGAGGGGGGTACCTGATATAAGAGATCAGTTGCCCTGGGAGGTGGGGGTACCCTTAAAGGTGTTTCCCACATTCCTAGAAGGAGATCCTGCAAGGAATGATGCAAAGGAAGCATTATGTTGTCCTTTGCTTTTGTAGAAACAGTCTTGTGCAGGATCATGTCCTGGAATAGGAATGGCAAGGAATCTTGTTATATCCAGGAGGAAACTCTGAAAAGAGGGATCCCAAACAGGAATCTCCCTTGGGCAGGGTAGATCCAAAGAACTAGCCTGAGCATCCACAGAATTATGCAAATATATAGGAATAGAAGATCCTGCAGAGAGCAGTGTGGAATGCTTAAAAGATGGTTGCTGGTACTGGCTGTCAGGAGCAGCCACCATCCTTACCACATTGTCCATGCCAGGTATAGACGCCAAGCTTGGTATAGAATGGAGTGATCCTGTTGAAAAAAGCATGGCAGGAGTTGGCCACGATGCTACTGTGGGTACTGGTAGCGATGGCAATACCGGTACTGATGTCGGAGTCGAACCCGACAAAGACATCGGAGCAGTCATCGATGACAGTTCAAACGTTATCTTGGAGACCGAAACCATCCGGGCACTATCCCCGGTATCGAAGCACCGGTATCGATGTCGGTACCAAAAGCTATTGGTACCGAGTCCTCTAGACTAGAGATAGATTCCAAACTCGGCATCGAGGGCAGAGAGCCTGATAAGCAAAGCCTGGAAGGTAACGACCGCAAAGGTAATGAGGTCGTCGGTACTGATTTCGGTACCGTGTCTGACACCGGTGAAGGAAGGTCCACCAGTGGCAACTCAATCGGCCTCAAGGGAACCGAGAGTTTTGGATCCGAATCATCGGTACCGAGCCTTTGGTACCGTCGAGAGCCGGTACCAAGGCGAGTCGGTACCCAGTCCTTCAGACTGGAGATCGATTCCAGACTCAGTATCGAAGGAAGCGAGTCTATCGATGCACGTCTGGAAGGTACCGACGGCAGTGGTAGTAGCGGTACTAGTACCGATAATGGAAAGTCAGTCTGGGGTGTATCCACCGGTCCCGAAGGTACCGAGGACGCCAGATGACGATCCCTGGTGAGGAGTGTTCCATCCAACACCAGTGCCGATGCCGGGGTATCGGTACTGCTCGAAGCGGATGCCACCACAGGACACGGCTGAGGTATGTTCTGTGGGGGGTGAACCCCAGGAACAACCTGAAACCCCTTATTTGCTTTGGAGACCGAAGACTCCCGCCGGGGTTTTGAAGCCAGTGGGTCCTCGAGGGCAAGGCCGGAGCCGTCTTCATGCAATGCATGAGACCTACCACTCGAGGACTGGCTAGTCTTAACAGACCGTTTGTGGGTTACCTGATCCTGTGTGGAAGAAGAAGGGGATGGTGTCCCGAAGTTGGAGGGCAGCCATGTATCGAGGAAATCTCGATGTTGAAAACCCCTTCTCACCAAACTGTTGTCAGAACCCAAACAGGTTAAACACCGACTTTGAGGGTCTAAAAATAAAGTTGTACCGCCAGTGTGAACATTTCTTGGAGAAAGTGTCTGGCAGTTCCATGAGGGAAAAAGAAGAGGCCTAAAAGGCCTAAGAGACCGTGGGACACTATGAAGAAAAATATCCCGTGGAAAAGGAAAAAATTTTTCAGGAAAAGAAAAGAAAACACCGGCGGTACCGGTGGCGTCGGGAAGACATCCGCGACCACAAGAAAACTTAAAAATAAAAATAAGAATTTTCTGCGGTGACAGGAAGACGTCCTGCCGGCTCCGCAGAAAAACGAAAACTGAGGAGAGGCAGTTGGGAAAGGCGGGAAGGCAGCACGCAGGCATGCTGGGATGCTTCCAAAAGCTCTTGATTGGACGCTGGGAAGCGTTCCCGCACAGACTCCGTCGGTACCGACGTACCCATATGTGAAGACTCATTCCTGCTTGTTCCTGGAGATCAAGTGATCACTGGGAACAGCAGGAATGGAATCTTCACATATGGGTGACATCGGCACCGATAGAGCCTGCACAGGAACGCTCCCCAGTGTCCTATAGGAAAGGTTTTGGGAGAGGGGAGAGGGAGAAATGCAACTCCTAGGGGAGGAGGGTGGGCTGTGAGAACTCAATTCCTGCTGTTCCCAGAGATCACCTGTTACAGGTGAGTAAATACACTATCTCCAGGAACAAGCAGGAATGTAGTCTTCACATATGGGACTCCCTAACTTGGAGATTCCAGGAAGATGGCCACAGGGAGAGCTGTGAAAGGTGAAATTAGACTTACCTGCTAATTGTTGTTCCTTGAGAAACTCCAGTCCAGTCCCGAACCTCTGGGTTTAGTACCTCCTCCAGCAGCTTTGGAGACTGAGAAATGTCACTCTTTTGATGACACTGGTACGAATACCCAAGGAACCGCCTCCTACTCCAGTAATCTATTGACAAAGCAGACTCACCGGAGCAACAATTAAGTAGTAGCCATTATAATCAACATGTAACCTAACTTATCCGTTAACTGACTAATAGGAAAAATAAAGTACTAAAGTATAGCTTAGGTTCGCCGTCCCCCTTTTTACAGAAGATCTTGACCCCACCAGAATCCCCATTTATCAACCTCCCCTTACGGACCATAACCCGAACAGCTGCTCCTCCAGCATGTCCTGTGAAAAAAACCTCTTTGCTTCAGGCTAAAGCCCAAAAGGAACTACCAGGGAGGGATGTGGGACTGGACTGGAGTTCCTCAAGGAACAACAATTAGCAGGTAAGTCTAATTTCATCTTCCTTATCGTCCCTCCAGTCCAGTACAGTCCCAAACCTCTGGGGATGTAACAGAGCAGTGCTAGAACTCAACGGGAGAGACCTGCTAGACCAGCCTGAAGCACCGCTGATCCAAAACGCATATCCCTTTTCGCCTGAACATCCAGCCTGTAATGCTTGACAAAGGAATTTAAGAGACGACCAAGTAGCCGCTTTGCAAATTTCAATAGCCGGAACCAGACTGCACTCAGCCCATGACGCCACTTGCGCCCTAGTTGAATGAGCTCTAAGCTCCTTTGGTACTGTCTTACCTTACAAAATGTACACCAATGCAATCATTTCTTTGAGCTATCTGGCAATAGAAGCTTTTGATGCTGCCTCTCCTTTTCTTGGCCCTCCAAAGAGGACAAACAGTCTATCCATATTGCGGAAACTCGCCGTCCTCTGCATATAGTTCTTTAATGCTCGACAAACATCTAAAAGATGCAACTCCCCCGAGGACGTATCGTCGTCACCTCCATCAAACACCGGTAATGAAACCACCTGATTCACATGAAAAAACACCACCACTTTGGGAAAAAAGGACGGTACTGGCCTCAAAACTACTTTCCTCTCATGAAAAGACAGAAAAAAACAAAAAAAACAAAAAAACGACTCCCTACAAGACAACGCCTGTAACTCAGAAATCCTGCGAGCAGAACATATAGCCATAGAAACACCACTTTGAGCGTAAGGTCTTTAACCGACGCCTTGGACAAAGGCTCAAAAGGTTCGCGAACCAACGCCTCCAACACCAAATGGAGATCCCATGCCGGCACTTTCAGCCTATGCAGCGGCCTCAGAGACACCACCCTCAAAAAACGCTTGACATCTGGATGTGCTCCCAGCACCTCTCCCTTTATCTTTCCTCTATAACAGGACAGCGCTGCCAAGTGCACCCTCAAGGATGCCGCTGCTAAGCCCATTTCAAAACCATCTTGCAAAAAACACCAAACACCTGTGGGATCGAAGTCTTCAACGCTTCCACCTCCTTGTCTGCACACCATGCTTCAAAAACACGCCAGACCCGAACATACGCCAATGAGGTAGATTTCCGCCTCACCTTCAACAAAGTCAAAATCACCACAGTGGAATAACCTCTCACCCTCAGCCTCGCCCTTTCAAGAGCCAGGCCGTAAGCAAGAATCGATCCACTTGAGGCATGAGTAATGGACCCTGAGACAACAGGTCCTTCCAACTCGGCAGAAGCCATGGCCGGTCCACCAAGAGCCTTATCAGAGCCACATACCACAGCCACCTTGGCCAATCCGGCACGATCAATATTACCTGTCCTCTGAACTTCGATTCTCTGAAGCACATGCCCTACTAACACCCAAGGTGGAAACACATAAAGGAGTTGTTCTGGCCATCTCTGTATGAGAGCATCTACACCTTCTGACATCCTCTCACGCCTTCTGCTGAAGAATCGGTTGGCCTTCGCTGACTCGAATGTCACCATCAGATCCATTACAGGCGACCCCCAACAGCTTACTACCATCTCAAAAACTTCCGGATGCAGGACCCACTCCTCCTGGGTCTACCTTGACATGACTCAAAAATAAATAAATAAAAATCGGCCTCTACATTGTCCACTCCTGCCACATGCGCCACCGACAAAGCCACCAGGATTCATCTCGGCCCACTCAAACAGCTGCTCGGCCTTGGCTTTCAGTGACACGCTGCTTGTGCCCCCTTGTTGGTTGATGTAGGCCACTGCAGTTGCGTTGTCCGAGAATACCCGAAAGGCCTTCCCCTGCAGGTAAAGCACAGTTACTTACCTGTAACAGGTGATCTCTGGGAACAGCAGGAATTAGTCATCACATATGGGTACGTCGGTACCGACGGAGCCTGCGCGGGAAAGCTCCCCAGCTTTTCAAATGAAAAGCTTTTGGGGCCTCCCACTGCACATGCGCGCTGCCTTCCCGCCTTCCTGACCAGCTCTCCTCAGTTCGAGTTTAAAGCTGAGACAATAGAGAGAGAGGACAGGAAGATAGAGGAATAGAGAGACAACTCCTAGGGGAGGTGGGTGGGTTGTGATGACTAATTCCTGCTGTTCCCAGAGATCACCTGTTACAGGTAAGTAACTGTGCTATCTCTAGGAACAAGCAGGAATAAGTCATCACATATGGGGACTCCCTAGCTGAGATGCCTGGGAGATCCCCCTCCAAGGGTAACCATCTTCGGATGGATCTCAGGCATCCATTCTGGGAAGGTGGGCAGGAGTTGTTTAAGTATGGAACAGGTGTTTGAGGACAGCCTGACCAAACAAGGCATCCCGGCGGGAGTCCTTATCCAAGCAGTAATGGGCTGTGAAGGTATGAACCGAGGCCAAAGTGGCTGCTCGACAGATCTGATCTATGGACACAGAGTGAAGATGAGCCATAGAAGTGGCCATGGCTCGCACATTGTGAGCGGCGACATGGCCTTCCAGAGAAATGTTATTACTCTGGTAAGCAAAAGAAATACACTGAGCAATCCAATTGGAAAGTGTACGTTTGGTGACTGGAAGTCCCAAATGAGAAGGATCAAAAGCCACGAAAAGTTGGGAAGACTTTCGATGTGGCTGAGTCCTGTTGAGGTAAAAGGCGAGAGCTCTTTTACAGTCAAGAGTATGAAGGTTCCTCTCTGCACTGGATGCATGAGGAGCCGGGAAAAAAACAGGTAGATATACCTCTTGATTAAGATGAAAAGGCGAGACCACTTTAGGCATAAAGTGGGGATTCGTCCTAAGGACCACCTTATCATGATGAAATCTGGTATAAGGTGGATTAGCCACCAAAGCCTGCAGTTCACTGATGCAGCGAGCCGAAGTGACTGCAATAAGGAAAAGAACCTTCCAGGAAAGAAATTTCAGGGAGGTAGATACCAACGGTTCAAAAGGTGGCTTCATAAGTTGACCCAGAACTAGATTCAAGTCCCATGCTACCGGAGGAGGTCGGATGGGAGGCTTAGTTAGAGTCAGGCCTCTCATGAATCTTGCAATAAGAGGATGAGAGGAGACAGGTTGTCCATTTATAGGTTTTAAGGATGCTGCAATAGCACTTAAATGGACTCGTACTGAATTAGTCTTGAGGCCTGCATTGGAAAGATGCAGGAGATAGTCCAGTAGAGAATTCAAAGGAAGTGCTAGAGGGTCAAGACCCTGTTGCGCACACCAAATGGAAAAACGTTTCCATTTGAAAGCATAGGAACGCCTAGTAGAGGGTTTCCTAGAGGCATGAAGGATATCTTTCACTGGTTGGGAAAGATTAAACTCATGAAGGGTTAAGCCTTCAGTAACCAAGCTCGGAGATGTAGGGACTTGGGGTTTGGATGCCACAAAGTCCCCTGCTCCTGAGACAGGTGGTCTGGTGCAGCTCCCAGGTCCAGGGAGGAGCCCTGGGAGAGCTGTAGAAGGAGAGGGAACCATACTTGGCGTGGCCAGCGTGGAGCAATGAGGATCATGGATCCGTGATCCCTCTGAAGTTTGAACAGAGTCTTGGGAATCAACGGAATGGGTGGAAAAGCGTACAGGAATTCCTGACCCCAATGCAGGAGAAAGGCATCGTTGGCCTGAGCTCCCTGACACGGAGTCCTGGAACAGAACCGGGGAAGTTTGGCATTCCACGGACTTGCAAAGAGGTCTATGTCCGGGGTCCCCCATTCCTGAAAGATTCTGCGTATCTGGTCCATATGTAGGGACCATTCGTGTGGGAGCAGAACTCGACTGAGTCTGTCTGCCCGAGAGTTTTGAACTCCTGGAAGATATACTGCCAGAAGATGAATTTGGTGCTCTCTGGCGAAGGCCCATAATCTGAGAGCTTCGTTGCAAAGCGACAGAGAGCCCATCCCTCCTTGTTTGTTGATATAAAACATGGCCACCTGATTGTCTGTCTGAACTAGGACAGTCAGGTTGGCAAGGAGGGTATGGAAGACTGTGAGGGCAAGGAAGATTGCTCGCAGTTCCAGAAGATTGATATGAAGGGTGGTCTCTTGGGGAGACCAGATTCCCTGAGTGGAGAGATGTTGAAGATGAGCTCCCCACCCTGTTTGGGAGGCATCTGTTGTGAGGGTTGCTTGGGGCAACGAAGGTTGGAAGGGGGTCCCCAACAACAGATTTTTGGAGGATGTCCACCACTGGAGAGACCAAAACAGACGTTTTGAGGTGAGTACCTGGTCTGACAGCAGTCCCGATGCTTGAGACCACTTGGTGGCCAATGTCCATTGAGCTGCTCTCATATGGAGACGAGCATAGGGTACCACATGAACCGTGGAGGCCATGTGGCCGAGAAGTTGCAGCATTTCTTTGGCTGACAAGTGACTTCTGGACTGAGCCTGGGAGGCCAAGCTTATTAGCCTTTGGCCTCGGACCAGAGGGAGGTAGGCCCTTGCAGTGGTGGAGTCCAATTGGGCCCCTATGAATTCCAGGGACTGAGTAGGGATGAGTTGGGACTTGGGAATGTTTACCACAAGTCCCAGATATTGAAGAATACGCCTTGTGCGGTCCAGAGAAATCTGGGCTTCTGATTGAGATGGAGCTCGGATGAGCCAGTCGTCCAGATATGGGAAGACAAAGATTCCCATGCCTCTGAGAAATGCGGCAACGACTGCCATGCATTTTGTGAATACTCTTGGAGCAGAGGCCAGACCGAAGGGTAGTACTCTGTACTGGAAATGTTTTCCCTGGAACAGAAATCTTAGATACTTTCTGTGGGATGGATGGATGAGTATATGAGTGTACGCATCCTTGAGGTCTAGAGAACAAAGCCAATCTTGACTCTGAAGGTATGGAAGGAGAAGGCCCAGAGAGAGCATTTTGAATTTCTCCTTGAATAGAAACCTGTTCAATTCTCTCAGATCTAGGATAGGTCTGAAGCCCCCTGTCTTCTTTGTTATGAGAAAGTAAGGGGAGTAGAAACCTAACCCCTGTTGTGGAGGAAGAACCTCCTCTATTGCCCCTTGGGCAAGAAGAGAAGAGACTTCCTGACCCAACAGGGTCAGAAGAGATGGGGGAGAACTGAATTGCCTCACCATGGTATGGGGAGGAAGGCTGGAGAAATGAAGTTTGTAGCCTTCTCGGATAATAGAGAGGGTCCTTTGCTCTGATGTTATTTGCTCCCATCTGGGAGCAAAGTGAGCTAGCCTTCCAGGAATGGTGAGGGGCTCTGGCTGTGCTAGAGCCAGAAACGGCAAGTTCTCTAGAGGGAAGTCAAAACCCCTGAGGGGGTTGAGCCTGCTGGGATGTAGCAGACACTGCAGGCTTTGACTTTACCTGCTTAGATTGTTGACGCTTAGCCGCAAGGCGAGGCTGAGCAGATTGCTGGCCAGTATTTGTGGGAAATCTGGTCTTTTTATAGTAAGGCCTTTTAAAAGGCTTCTTTTTGGTAGGGGTAGAAGTAGACTTGGAAAGTCTATCTAGAGTGGCATTTTCTGCATCCATTTGAGCAGCTTTAATCTGCCAGTCTTCCCCAAATAAGTTCTCACCGGTACAGGGCAGATTCCTGAGGCCTTCTACAACCCAGGGTTCTAGGTTAGAAGCCTGGAGCCAAGCGAGACGTCGGGCTGCAATAGCAATTCCCGAAGCTCTGCCTGCAACTTCAAAGGAATCAAAGGCTGCCCTGTTGGAGAACTTGGAGACCTCAGAAAGTTGTGTCACCATAGAAAAGAAGTCCGCCCTTTGATCATCAGGGATAAAGGGGGCAAAATTCTGTATTTTTAGGGCAAGTTGCCCAAGATACATGCCCATATAAAGGCTATAAGAGTTGATCCTGGCTATAAGCATACTAGCCTGGAACATCTTTCTTCCAAAAGAGTCTAGGTTCTTACATTCTCGCCCTGGAGGGGTAGAAGAATGCCTCTTAGGACTCTTTATTTTCTTCATGGCAGACTTCACCACAATGGAGTGGTGAGGCAGCTGAGTTTTCTGGAACCCAGGCGAAGGAGGGACCCGATACATGGTGTCCAACCTGCGGGAATGGGGAGACAGTGTTAAAGGAGTCTCCCACAAATCCATCAAGTGTTCTTGAAGGATTTCATGGACAGGCAGAGTGACTGCCTCTTTAGGAGCTTTTGAGTATCCTAAAATGTCCAATTTTTTTGATCTGGGTTCTCTTTCAGAAGATGTAGTAATAGAAAGTGCTTTAGCTACATCAACAATGAAATCCTGAAAGGATAAATCCTCTGGAGGAGACATCCTCCTCTTGGGAGAAGAGGGCTCCTCAGGAAGAGTAAGCTCAGCAGAGTCATCAGAGGAATTGAATTCATCAGAAGAATCTGAGTACTCTTTCTGTGCTTCCAATGTACGATACGCATACCGATCGGTATAGACATCGGGCGTATCGGGCATGGGATCGGTACTGGGCGAAAGCCGGAATCCGGCATGCGAAACCGATCGACGTTTAGAAGTCGATGGTCTCGGTTCCGGTGTAGATACCGGAACCGGGGTCGGTACCGATGAAATCGGTACCGAGGGCGTCGCAGCCTTAATGAAGGCCAGTACGGCCTGCTGCATGGTCTGGACAGTACTGCCCATAGACGCCACTACTGCCTGGATGTCGGTACCGGTATGGGCCGGTACCCCAGAGCAGTCCAACAGGTGATCTGTCGAGGCCGTGCCATCGATGTCAACCTGTGACCCCATGATTGCTTTGGAGGCCGGAACCTCCCGCCGGGGTTTTTTGGCCTGGGCAGAATCCTCGAACTCAGAACTGAGAGCCTCTCGATCTTTAGAAAGAGATTTGCTTTTAGAGGATTTGCCCACAGAAGTTTTGGTTACCTGAGATCCATCCGGAGAGGAAGACCTGGATGACTGTGATGCTTCTGAAGGAAACAGCACATGGAGCTTGTTAGCCCGGTTCTGCAAACCGCGTTTAGACATCTGGGTGCAGGATGGGCAGTCCGGTATGGAGTGCTCAGGTCCCAAACATTTGAGACACCATTCATGGGTGTCTGTGACAGAAATGACAGCACTGCATTTGGTACATTTTTTGAAACCAGGGACTGGCTTCTCCATGAGGAGAAATTGTGTAGGCCTTAAGGCCTAACACCGGGTACCAAGCTGTGCTGAAGAAAAATAAAAAAGAAAGAAAGACCGGCGATACCGGTTTCGGTATGGGGAAGGCAGGTACGCGGTCTAAAGAAACAAACAAAAGTAACAAATTCTTCAGCGGTGACAGGAACACGACCTGCTGGCTCCGCGGAAAAAGAAGAACTGAGGAGAGCTGGTCAGGAAGGCGGGAAGGCAGCGCGCATGTGCAGTGGGAGGCCCCAAAAGCTTTTCATTTGAAAAGCTGGGGAGCTTTCCCGCGCAGGCTCCGTCGGTACCGACGTACCCATATGTGATGACTTATTCCTGCTTGTTCCTAGAGATTGCTGAAAAGCTTGAAGAGCCAGTGTTAGAGCTCTCAATTCTAACCTGTTGATTGACCAAACCTTTTCTAGCTCGGTCCACTGTCACTGGGCAAAATGTCCTTGAAAGTGCGCTCCCCAGCCTAAGAGGCTGGCGTCCATCGTTAGAGGTATCCAGGAGGGTAATTCCAAGGGCATTCCCTCTTCTAGCCCCCCCCTGGACGTAACCACCACTGGAGAGCCTGACATGTCTCCGGCGGACAGGGCAGTTTCCGAGACAGCGGGTCCTCTTGGTGCAATCACCTTCTGAGTAGTGCTCTCTGTAAGGGACGCATGTGGGCTCTTGCCCACGGAACCAGCTTGAGCGTCGCTGCCATGGTCCCAAGCAACTGTAGATAATGCCATGCCGTGGGATTCGCTCTTTCCAGAAAACTGCAGACCAGTCTTCTTAACCCTTGCGCCCGCAGGTGCAGCAAAAACACCTTTCCTACACTCTTATTGAAACGAGCACCTAGGTATTCCAAGCTCTGTGACGGATTCAACCTACTCTTCGCCATATTGACCACCCAACCGAGACTTTGTAGCAACTGCACCACTCTGGTCATCGCCGCTACACTCTCGCTCCTGGACTTTGCCCGAATCAACCAATCATCCAGATAAGGGTGAACTAGTACTCCCTCCTTTTGCAATGATGCCGCTACTACCACCATCACCTTGGTGAAAGTCCGTGGAGCCATCACCAAGCCAAACGGTAAAGCCCGGAATTGAAAATGTCCCATAGGAACGGCAAACCTGAGAAACCTCTGATATTCTAGTTGAATCGGAATGTGCAGGTAAGCGTCTGACAAATCTAGGGAAGTCAGAAACTCCTTCTCGTACCGCTACGATGACCGACCTTAGAGTTTCCATATGGAAATGTGACACTGAGATAGCGATTTACTTTGAGATCCAAGACTGGACGATAGGCCCCTTCTTTCTTTGGCACCACAAAATATATGGAGTACCGACCGGAGTCGCACTGGTCTGGAGGCACCGGCACCACTGCATTGAGGTTCAGAAGTCTAAGGTTTCTCACACCGCTTTGCACTTGACTTCCAACACCCACTGATCCAATGTAATTTGGACCCAGGCAGGGTAAAAACCTCCCAAAGACGTCCTCCCACAGGCACCTGCCCTACCTGGGCCCCCCCCCCCCCCTGGCTTCATTGTGACTTCAAGGATGAGGAGGCAGCAAATCCTCTGCCCACCCCTCAAAACCCCTGGGGTTCCTATAGAGGAAACGTCCTCTTTGAAATTGCGTGAACCGCAGTGAACGGAAACTGCAAAATTCTCTCTGCTGCCCCTTGGTTGTCAGAGTTGGCCGACCTTGCTTCTGCTTGTTCTCGAGCAGCCTTCCCCCTTTTGACTATCAGAGATCCCTCACCAGCTAATCCAAATATTCTTCAAAAAGTAGCTTACCCCTGAAAAACAGCTTTCCAAGCCTTGCTTTGGAGGAACTGTCTGCTGCCCAATTGCGCAGCCACAGATACCGTCTTACCGCTATTACCGAAGCCATGCTCTTAAACAAACCTCGAATAAGGTCATAATGAATATCAGCCAGATAAGCCGCCCCAGATTCCAACCTGGCTGGCTCTCCGTCCGTCTCTATCTGCTCCTCCTGAATCCGTTGAGACCAACGAAGACAGGCTCTCGCCACCCATGCTCCACAAACAGATGCTTGCATGGATAGCGCATTGACAAACACTTGCTTCAACAAGGTGTCAAGCTTCCTATCCTGGGCATCCTTAAGAGCAGCACTACCTTCCACCAGAATGGTGGTCTTCTTGGTAAAAGCCGAGACAGCTGCATCCACCTTTGGCGACAAACTCCCGATCCTGATCCACCAATGGATAAAGAAGGGCCATAATCCTAGAGCCTTTAAGCCCTGCCTCGGGCATGTCCCATTCTTCCTGAATCATTTACCTCACTACTTTGTGAACCGGGAAAGCCCTTTGAGTCTTCAAAAACGGCCTGCAATAACAGATCCTCTAAGGTGGAATGGCATATTAAGCGTCTTCAGCATTTCCGTAATGAGCGCCAGTAACTCGTCACGACAGAAAACGAACTACTCTGGCCTGGTCTTCCTGCTCCAGGAGCTCTCCTTCCTCTAACCCATCCTCTAATTCAAAATCTTGACCCCCATCTTCCGCGTGGGGCCCCTCTGAAACCACAGACTGCTCTGGCTGGTCCTTCGAAATCCTAGGCTTTTTTGGAAGGATACTGCTAGCCCCTGGACCCAGGGGGGCCCCCGGACACTTCTCGCCCAGTTCCCCATCCGCAGAATCGGCTCCTAGACCTCTCTTAGGGTCCCCAAAGGCCTGTTGAAGTAGATTTACAAATTCCTGAGAAAAAATTGCCGCCAACCCCCCCAACATCGCCTGAGAAGGGGGAATATCTGGAGCGGACGAGGGCCCTGCCACCAGCTCTAGAGGTAACAAAGATGGAGACACAGGTTCTGGCAGAACTAAGAGTGGTTCTTTCTGTTCTGCCCCAACTTCTAATGCCTTCTCCATGGAGGCTGCTTCCTGCACGCACCCCCTACACACACCTGTCTGACAACGCTCCTCTTCTAGCATCACAGACCAAGCACTGCGGCCTAGAAGACATCTCGTTCAAGTGGCTACCTGCTCCTGTTCCCTCAGCTACTTCAGCTATGCTGATTCTCTTAATTGCTGCTTTAACAGATGCCCTGTTAGTCTGTGCTGAGGCACATTTACATTTTTTAAGCTAAAAGTTAACACAAGTTTCCTCTAAACTCCAACTCCAATCCTGTGGTGAAACCAAAAAACGAAGCTCCCTTCACTGAAAAACGAAGCTCTACACTACTTTCTAAACTCCTACGTATATCTAAAATTAAAGTAATCTGCCTCTTCTTAACCATTCCTCCAGTGAGCCTTGAACTTCCAGGCTCACCAACCCTCCAGCTGCTTGGAGACTGATAACTGGAGTCAGGAGGCAGTTCCTAGGGGTATTCGTACCAGTGTTATCAAAAGAGTGATTGTTTCTCAGTCTCCAAAGCTGCTGGAGGAGGTGTTAAACCTAGAGGTTCGGGACTAGACTGGAGGGACGATAAGGAACACAGGCCTAATTAGGTCATGTATCCTCCAAGGATGTCTGTTTCAAAACCCGGGAAGGGGGGGGGGGGGGGGTAGGAGCTGATCTAAGTCTGAAAGAGATGCTAGAGAACAGCCTGGCCAAACGAAACATCCCAGCGGGAGTCTTTGTCTAAACAATAATGGGCTGCAAAGGTGTGGACAGAGGACCAGGTTGCTGCTTTGTATATTTCATCAATCGCCCCTGAGCATAGATTTGCCATGGAGGCAGCCATTGCTCGCACATTGTGTGCTGTGACACGACCTTCAAGGGAAAGTCCTGCACTCTCATATGCAAAAGTTAGTCTGCAATCCATTTGGAGAGTGTTCTCTTGGAAACTGGTAGACCTAGATGACTGGAATCAAAAGCAACAAAAAGCTGTGAAGCTTTCCTGTGCTGCCTAGTTTTCTGTAGATAGAAGGCCAAGGCACGTTTGCAATCCAGAGTATGTAGGCTTTTTTCCACACTAGAGGAATGAGGTCTAGGGAAGAAAACAGGAAGGTAAACCAACTGGTTTATATTTAAAGGTGAAACCACCTTTGGCATAAAGTGAGGATGAGTCCTAAGGACTATTTTAACATGGTAAAACCGTGTATAAGGAGGGTCAGCCACTAAAGCCTGGAGCTCACTGATGCGTCTTGCAGAAGTGAAGGCAATTAGGAAGGTGACTTTCCAAGAAAGAAACTTCAAAGACTTAGTGGCTAAGAGTTGGAAGGGTGGCTTCATAAGCTGTCCAAGGACAACAGTGAGGTCCCATGCCACTGGTGGTGCCCTAATGGGAAGCTTAATTAAGAGTAAGCCCCTCATGAAGCGTGCTACAAGTGGCTGAGAGGAGATAGGTTGTCCATCTAAGGGCATATGAGATGCTGCAATGGCACTTAGGTGGAGCCTTACCGAATTGGTTTTGAGTCCAGAGGACAAAAAGTGGAGAAGATACTTTTTCCATTCTCGTTGAAGCGTTACTTGAGTATTAAGATCCTTATCTGAACACCAGATTGAAAACCTTCGCCACTTGAAAGCGTACCACCACCTTGTGGAAGGTTTTCTTGAATCCAATAGGATATCTCTAACCTGTTGAAATAGGTTGATGCCCCAAAGTTGTAAGCTCTCAGCAGCCATGCTGTCAGATGTAAGGACTGCGGGTTTGGATGCAGCAACATCCCGTTCTCCTGGGATAGGAGATCTGGAGCACATTCCAACTCCAGAGGCTTGGTTTGAGAGAGACGTGGAAGTATTGGATACCACATATTTCGTGGCTAACACGGAGCTATGAGGATCATGTAGCCCCTTCTCTCTGGAGTTTGAAAAGAGAGTCTTGGGGATAAAGGGAATGGGAGAGTAGGTGTATAGAAGTCCTGACCCCAGTGGAGGTGAAAAGCATCCATCACCCAACTCTGCTGAGCAGGCATTCTGGAAGAGAAGCAGGGAAGTTTGATTCTGAGGACTTGCAAACAGGTATATATCTGGAGTTCCCCAGATTTGAAAAATTTGAGCAGTCTGATCGGCATGGAGAGACCACTTGTGAGGCATAAGAAGAACATAAGATATGCCATACTGGGTCAGACCAAGGTCCATCAAGCCCAGTATTCTGTTTCCAACAGTGGCCAATCTAGGTCATATGTACCTAGCAGTTTTCCCAAGAGACAAGTTCCACAATGCTTGTACTGGGTCAAGCATTGATATCTTCGGTCACTTCTTAATGGTTTATGGACCTTTCCTCCAGGAACTTGTCCAAACCTTTTTTAAACCCAGCTACACTAATAGCCTTTACTACATCCTCCGGTAACAAATTCCAGAGTTTGATTACACGTTGAGTGAAAAAATATTTTCTTTTATTAGTCTTAAATAGTTTACCCTGTAGCTTCATTGCATGTCCCCTAGTCTTTCTAAATTCTGATAACGTAAACAATCTACGTTTACCCGTTCCACTCCGTTCATTAATTTATATAGACTTCTATCATATCTCTCCTCAGCCGTCTCTTTTCCAGGTTAAAGAGCCCTAACCTTTTTAGCCTTTCTTCATAGGAGTATCCTTCCATCCCCTTTACCATTTTGGTGGCTCTTCTCTGAACCTTTTCTAAAATCGCGATATCCTTTTTAAGATACGGCGACCAGAATTGCACACAATATTCAAGGTGCGATCTCACCATGGAACGATATCGAGGCATTATAATATCTTTTGTTTTATTTTCCATTCCTTTCCTTATCATACCTAGCATTCTATTTGCTCTTTTGGCCGCCGCTGCACACTGGGCCGAGGGTTTTAACATGGTATCCACAATGACGCCTAAATCTTTTTCCTGGGTGGTGGTTCCTAATGTGGAACCTTGCATCGTGTAACCATAGTTTGGGTTGTTCTTCCCTAGGTGCATAACCTTGCACTTGTCCACATTAAATTTCATCTGCCATTTTGATGTCCAGTCTTCCAATTTATCAAGATCCTCTTGCAATTTTTCACAATCCTCTTGGTTTTTAACAACTTTAAATAGTTTTGTGTCGTCTGCAAATTTGATAACCTCACTCGTTATTCCACTTTCCAGGTCATTTATGAATATGTCAAAAAGCAGCGGACCCAGCACAGATCCCTGGGGTACACCACTATTCACCTTTCTCCATTGGGAAAATTGGCCATTTAGCCCTACCCTCTGCTTTCTATCTTTTAACCAGTTCCTGATCCACAATAGTACACTGCCTCCTATCCCATGACTCTTTAGTTTTGCCAAAAGTCTCTGATGAGGGACCTTGTCAAAGGCTTTCTGAAAGTTCAGATACACAATATCAACCGACTCACCTTTGTCCATCTGTTTATTCACTCCTTCAAAAAAACATAATAGATTAGTAAGACAAGATCTTCCTTGTCTAAAGCCATGTTGGCTGTCTCCCATTAGGTTGTGACTATCTACATGCTGAGTAATTTTATTCTTTATGATGGTTTCTACCATTTTTCCCGGTACTGACGTCAGGCTCACCGGTCTGTAGTTTCCCGGATCATCCCTGGAACCCTTTTTAAAAATTGGTGTTACATTTGCGATCCTCCAATCTTCAGGTATTAGAGATGATTTTAATGATAGCTCACAGATTACTGATAGCAGGTCTGCAATCTCATATTTCAGTTCTTTCAACACCCTTGGATGTATACCATCCGGCCCAGGTGATTTGCTACTCTTCAGTTTATCTAATAGTTGTAAGACATCTTCCCGATGTATCGATATTTCCTTCAATTCTTCCGCACCTTTAAATACCACTTCAGTCATGGGTAACATCCCTACATCTTCCTCAGTAAAGACCGAAGCAAAGAATTCATTCAGTTTCTCCGCTATCGCCTTGTCGCTTCTTAGTGCTCCTTTAACCCCTTTATCATCTAATGGACCAACTGACTCTCACAGGTTTTTTGCTACGAATGTACTTGAAAAGGTCTTTATTTCGCGTTTTTGCTTCCGCAGCAAGCTTCTTCTCAAATTCTCTCTTTGCCTGCCTTATCAATGCCTTGCATTTGACTTGCCAGTGCTTGTGCTGTTTCCAGGTTTCGTCGTTTGGCTCTTTTTTCCATTTCCTGAAAGATGCTTTTTGGCAACAGCCTCTCTGACCTCACCTTTAAACCATGCTGGCAGTTTTTTGGACTTCCTTCCACTTTTCTTAAAGCGTGGAATACAGCTGGTCTGGGCTTCCAAGATAGTATTTTTCAACACCACCCAAGCTTGATGTACGTCTTTAACCTTTGCAACTGCTCCTTTTAGTTTTTTCTTATCTGTTTTCCTCATTTTATCATAGTCTCCCTTTCGAAAGTTAAAAGGTAGTACTGTGGATTTCCTTACTATCCCTCCTCCACTAATTAAATCAAAGGCGATCATGCTATGATCACTATTGCCAAGTGGCCCCAACACCCTTATCTCTTGCACTAGATCTGGTGTTCCACTAAGGACTAGGTCTAATATGGCTTCCCCTCTGGTCGGTTCATGAACCAGCTGCTCCAAGAAGCAGTCATTTATTTCATCTAGGAACTTTATCTCCCTAGCATGTCCTGACGTGACACTGACCCAGTCGATACCGGGGTAATTGAAATCACCCATTATTATTACTGCGCTGTAACTTTTGTTAGCTTCCTTGATTTCTTTGAGCATTTCATCATCCATTTGGTCATTCTGGCCAGGTGCTCGATAGTACACCCCCACTGCCATTGCCTTCCCCCTTTTATATGGAATTTCAATCCATATAGATTCTACAGCAGATTTTGTTTCCTGCAAAACTTTAATCCTTTCTGAGTCAATGCCCTCTCTAAGAGCGCAACCCCTCCACCAATTTGATCAGCTCTATCGTTACGATATAGTTTGTACCCAGGTATCACAGTGTCCCACTGGTTGTCCTCCTTCCACCATGTCTCTGATATTCCAATCATATCTAACCTTTTATTTAGTGCTATATATTCTAACTCTCCCATCTTATTCCTTAGACTTCTAGCATTTGCATACAAGCATTTTAGAGAATGTAGTTTATTCATGTTAATTTGGCTATTGTTAGACATGGGTAAATTGGGATCTTTAAGCTCTGTCTGAGGCAGTAGTACTCAACTGAGTGTCTGCCAGGAGATTGTTTGCCAGGGAGCTATACCGCTAGTAGGTAGATCTGATGGTGTATGGCAAAAGACCATAGATGTAGGGCTTCGTTGCACAACACCTGAGAACCTGTTCCATCCTGCTTGTTCACATAGAACAAGGCCACTTGATTGTCTGTCTGGACTAGAACTGTTTGGGAGCGAAGGTGGTCTTGGAACACCCTGAGAGCATTGTGGATGGCTCTGAGTTCCAATAGATTTATGTGAAGTCGTGCCTCTTTCTGAGTCCAAAGACCCTAAGTGGAGAAATTGTCCAGATGAGCTCCCCAACCCAATTTGGACACATCTCTCGTCAGGGTAGATTGGTGTGGAGGCATATGAAAAGGTGACCCTACGAGAAGGTTTCCTGGTGATTGCCACCACTGCAGAGACTAAATGCGATGTGCACTGATAATGATTCTGTACCCCAGACGACCTAATGCTCGAGTCCACTGCGAAGCCAAGGTCCATTGAGCTGCATGCATATGCAGACGAGCATAGGGAACCACATGTACAGTGGAAGCCATATGGCCCAGCATTTAAAGCATTTCTCAAGCAGTTAGGAAAAAACTTTCATACTTGCCCGAGAAGCTAGCTGAATGATTCAAGCGCAACAGGCCTGTAGCAGAAAAGCCCTTGACTGCTGTGTGTCTAGGAGAACCCCTATGAACTAAGGTTTGAGAAGGGGTGAGGTGGGATTTTGGAAGATTTATTACAAATCCCAAGTGTTGAAGAACCTGCATTGTGCAGGAGAGAGCAGAGCTGGCTTCTAGAGCTGTCGTTGCTCAGATGGGCCAGTCGTCTAAGTAAGGGAAGACAAATATCCCTAGAGATCTTAGGAATGCCGCCACTACTGCCATGCATTTTGTAAAGACTCTTGGGGCAGAGGCCAGACCGAAGGGTAGAACCCTGTATTGGTAATGCCTTCCTTGAAAGAGGAATTGTAGAAACCTCCTGTGTTCTGTGTGAATAAAGATATGGGTATATGCACCCTTTAGATCTGGAGAACAAAGCCAGTCCTGACTCTGGAGGTAAGGGAGAAGAGTTCCGAGAGAGATCATCTTGAATTTCTCTCAGAGCAGATACTTGTTCAATACCCATGTACAGTATGTAAGAACTTATTCTGGCCAATAAAATGGAGTAGTTAGACAAAGACCTCATTCAACAATTCACTAATGTATTCTCGTTCAGTATTTAACTGTCACAACATTAGCCTCAGAATCAACCATTAGCACTAAAAGTTCTAGGAATTTTATAATCTCCCAGACATGTGCAGGTTTTTACATCAATGGCTCATGTTGATAAAAGCAATGCCATATCACTACATATCGTAACAAGTTCCAATGGTAAAGGGATACTTAACTTACGCATTAATGTGATACGTCATAGTTTTCTTAATTTTCTTTAGTTTCTCTCCATCTTGCTTCTTCTCTTTTATAACCGTTTAGGTAGCTGAAAGCGCGTCCCAATGCCAATCTTATGAGGCGCCCGTGCGTTTCTCCGCTAAGGGTTTCTCAAGGGACTCTAACATCAAATCAGTTTCCTGACATCAACGCAGCTCATTTCCTTAACCAGCATTCACCCTCCACTTCTCAGGAGCAGGACGACGGATTGGAGGCTTGAGCAAGAGCAAGCCTCTGAGAAAGCGGGACACCAAAGGGTGAAGCGACAAGGAATGTCCTTCCACCAGTGAGTGGTGAGCTGCTAGAGCTGAGAGGGGGACCCGAACAGAATTGGACTTAAGTCCCTTATTTGATAAGTGCAGTAAGTACTGAAGCACTACTGGTACAGTACAGGAGAAGGGATCCTCTGTATGTAGCTGACACCACACAGAAAACCTTTTCCATTTGAGAGCATAGGTTTTCCTAGTGGACTGTTTCCTGGAGGCTAGGAGAACCTCTTCAACTTCCTGAGGTAGGCCCCAGGGAGCCAAAACTACCCTTGCAGCCTCCAGGCCATCAAATTGAGAGCTTTGGAGGTTGGGGTGCAGCAGAGAACCCTGATCCTGAGAGAGAAGGTCGGGTTGGAACCCTAGACGCAGTGGGGGATCCACTGCAAGCTGTAGCAAAAGTGGAAACCAAGGCTGTCTCGGCCACCTGGGAGCCACGAGCAGAACCAAGGCTTTGTCCTCGAGAATCTTGAACAGAGTTCGGGCCACCAGAGGCGTGGGAGGAAACGCATACAGGAGGCCCTGAGACCAGGGAATCAGAAAAGCATCTGCTGCCATCCGCAGAGGATGTGGTTGCCTGGAGCAGAACTTTGGCAGCTGCTTGTTCAGAGGACTGGCAAACAGGTCTATGGATGGAAGCTCCCATTGCATGAAAATCTTTTGAACTACCATGGGATGGAGCTGCCACTCGTGGGGCTGCAGAATCCTGCTCAACCTGTCTGCCAGGTAGTTCTCCTGGCCAGGTAGATAGACTGCTTTGAGGAGCATGTTGTGCGTGAGAGCAAACAAAGGTCCTGTGCCTCCTGACAGAGGAGCCTGGACCCAGTTCCGCCCTGCTTGTTCACATAGTACATGGCTACCTGGTTGTCTGTCTGAACCAGAACAGACTGATGAGCCAGGGTTTGAGAAAAAGTCTTGAGGGCTAACCGAATAGCTCTGAGTTCCAGGAGATTGATTTGCTGTGCAGCTTCCCAGGGAGACCACAGACCCTGGGTGCACTTGCCCAGACAGTGAGCTCCCCAGACCTTGCAGGGAGGCATCTGTGGTCAATACCACTGTGAACGCAGGACTCTGAAAAGGTATTCCTCTTAGCAGATTGGGTGAGTGGAGCCACCATCTGAGGGAGTGCAGCAAGTGTCTGGACACCCTTATCCTGTCGGTGAGGTTGCCTGTGGCCTGTGACCACCGAGTCCGCAGGCACCACTGTGCAGGCCTCATATGGAGTCTGGCGTTGAGGGTCACATGTACCGAAGCCATGTGGCCAAGAAGTCTCAGGCAGAGTCTGG
This sequence comes from Ichthyophis bannanicus, assembly GCA_033557465.1. NCBI lineage: Eukaryota > Metazoa > Chordata > Amphibia > Gymnophiona > Ichthyophiidae > Ichthyophis > Ichthyophis bannanicus. The sequence goes on from CM066032.1 coordinate 652,145,449, forward strand.
CGGAGACCAGTGACCTGCTGAGAAACTTGTTTGCTAAGTTTATCAGTCTTTGGGCCCTGTCTTCTGGTAAGAACGCCTTTGCCAGCAGGGAGTCCAACCTTGCTCCTATGAATTCCAAGTTCTGGGAAAGGAGCAAAGTGGACTTTGCGAAGTTTATGACAAACCCCAGGCTTTGAAGAAGAGTAATGGTTCTGAGGGTGGCTTGTCTGGCCTCCTGGTATGTTTGACTTCTTATGAGCCAGTCGTCCAGATAGGGGAATACAAAGATTCCCCGATTCCTCAGGTAGGCTGCCACCACTACTAGGCATTTGGTAAAGACTCTGGGAGCGGAAGTGAGGCCAAAAGGCAATACTCTGTACTGATAATGGTTTCCTCCCACAACGAACCTGAGGTACTTTCTGTGGTCTTGATGGATGAGGATGTGGGTATACGCATCCTTTAGATCTAAGGAGCATAGCCAATCTCCCTGCTGGAGGTAGGGCAAGAAGTGTTCCAAGAGTAAGCATCTTGAACTTTTCCTTCTCCAGGAACTTGAGGTTTCTGAGATCCAGGATAGGTCGAAGACCACCGGTTCTTTTGGGCACCAGGAAATATCTGGAGTAGAACCCTCGGCCTTGCAAGTGGGGAGGTACAGGCTCCACTGCCCTGTCTATCAACAGACCTTGTAGCTCCTGAAGGAGAAGATCTGTGTGCAGGGGAGACCTTGGAGGTTCCCCTGGGAAGTATGTTGGAGGCAGTTGGAGGAAGTGCAGGGCATAGCCCTTTTGGACTATGCTTAGCACCCAACTGTCTCCGGTGATGAGTGGCCACTGGTGGGCAAACCGGGCTAGGCAACCTCCTGTGCACGGTTGGGAGAGCAGGGACAGAGAGGCTATGCCGAAGGAGTCAAAATCCCCCACCCTGCTATGTAGGAGCAGGGGCCGGAGGCTTGGGGGCCCTCTGCCTACGGGGGCCATTACCCTGCCCCTTGGCTTGCTGACCCTGAGGGGCAGCTTGGGCAGCCTGATATTGCGGGTACTGTTTGTAGGCAGTGCCCTTCCTCGGGTAAAAGGACTTTTTCCCCCGAGCCCTTCTTCTTGTGAGAAGGGGCAGAAGTCTTCCTAGACAGCCTTGTCCGTGTGAGGTGCTCGGTCTCAAGCTGTGCGGCCTTCTCGGTCATGGGCTTGCCAAAAAGGTTTTCACCTCGGCAAGGAACATCGACCAACTTGTCCTGAACCCATGGCTCGAGGTCCGATGACTGCAGCCATGCCTGGCATCGAGCCGCGACGCCGGCTGCCGCAACATGGGCCGAAGCCTCGAAGCCATCGTAGGCAGCGCAGGACATAAATTTAGAGCATTCCCGGATCCCAGAGGACAAGGACTTGAACCTCTGCAAGGGTTCCCCGGAGAGACCAGCAGAGAACCCGGCCAGCTCCTTGGCCAAGTCCCGTAAGTACATGCCCATACTCGTGGACAGTTTTTCACAGAGCATAGTAACTCTTGAAAACTACCATTATTGGCTTTAATCTCAGGTGCGGTTTACAATGAACGAAAAATGAACAGAGTAACAGATCTGTTTTACATGAAACATTAGTTAACTAGGTACAAATTTGCTAAATACATTAAACATGATTGAACTATGTATGGTAAATAATTTGTTCTAACACAAACGAACTATTACATATTTCGAACTATTTACATATCCAACCAATAGTGCTGAACAAAAGAGGACAAGGACAACCAGGTGGCCGCTCGACACATATCGAGAGGAAGGGCGTGGGACCTCTCGGCCCATGACGTGGATTGGGCTCAAGTGGAATGAGCTCGAAGCCCTTCTGGAACCGGCTGGCCTTGGAGAATGTAAGCCGATTCAATGACCCGACGCAGCCACCTAGCAATAGAAGGTTTGGAAGCAGCCAAAACCCTTGCGCGGCCCCGAAAGGGGAACAAAAAGATGATGATCAGTCATGCGAAAGGAATTGGTAACTTTCAAATAGCGAAGGAGAACTCGCTTGAGGTCGGAGGAAGCGAAGACTTTTGCGCCTACCCGCACACTGTTCTTTAGAGAAGGCAGGCAATAGCAGGGGTTGATTGACAAGAAAATGAGTAACCATTTTGGGCAGGAAGGAAGGAACCGTGCGAAGAGTTACCCCCTCAGGAGAGAAAGACAGATACGGATCCCTGCACGAGAGAGCTTGAAGCGCCGAGATTCTTCGAGCCGACGTGACTGCTACCAAAACCACCGTTTTGAGCGTCAAATCTAGAAGAGACACTTCCTCCAAGGCTCAAAGGGCAGATTTCCGAGTGCCCTGAGAACAAGTGTTAGATCCCAAGGAGGAACTACTGGGCGGACCAGAGGACGAAGCAGCTTGACCCCTTTCAGAAACCGAGACACATCAGCGTGGGAAGCAAGGGATCTACTGTGCACCGGACCCCGATAACATGTCAAGGCAGAAATGTGCACTCGAAGCGAACCGAGCGCCAAACCTTTAGCAAGACCGTCCCGTAAAAGGGCAAGAATATCAGGAATTGAGGTACGCCACGGGGACAAGTGATGATGTGAACACCAAGCTTCGAAGACGCGCCACACTCTCGCATAAGCAGCAGATATTGAAGACCGTCGCGCGCTAAGGAGGGTAGCTACCACCTTCTGCGAATACCCCTTACGGGTCAAACGGCAGCGTTCAAGAGCCAAGCCATAAGCGAGTAGGGAGCTGGATTTTTCATGAAGATCAGTCCCTGTCTGAGGAGTCCGGAGGGAGCTGCCAGCCGTAATGGCGACCCCCGTGACAGCCTTATGAGATTGGCATATCATGGTCTTCTTGGCCAATCCGGGGCGACGAGGACTACCGGCCCCCTGTGCGACCGAATTCGCTGCAGGATCCTGCCGATCATGGACCAGGGTGGAAAAACAAAGAAGCTGGTTTTCCGGCCAAGTCAGAGTAAACACATCGATGCCAAGAGTCCCGCGTTCTCTCCAATGGCTGAAGAAACTCGGAACTTTGGCATTTGCTGTCGACGCCATGAGATCTATCGCCGGCGACCCCCATTTTTGAACTATCCTCTGGAAGGCTAGCGGGGCCAGTTCGCACTCGCTGGGGTCAAGGGTATTGCAACTCAGAAAGTCCGCCTTCACATTGCTGGTTCCTGCAATGTGTTGGGCGGAGAGGGCTTGGAGATTTCTCTGCCCAAGGAAGAAGAGCCATCTCATTCGACACTCCAGTGCACTTGGTCCCCTCCTTGATGGTTGATGTAGGAAACTGTGGTCGCGTTGTCGGATAGTATCCGAACCGCTTTTCCGTGCAGAAGAGTGTGAAATCTCAGTAGAGCCAGACGTACTGCTCGTGCCTCTAGTCGATTGATCATCCAGCGGGATTCGTGTGTTGTCCAAGCGCCCTGCGCAGTGTAAGATCGACAGTGCATGCCCCAACCGGACAGACAGGCATCCGTTGTTAGAACGATCCAACACGGAGTCTAAGGGGAACCCCTTCAGGAGGTTGCTAGAGGAAAGCCGCCACCGTAGGCTTAGTCTGACCCTGGAGTGAAGCGGAAGGCAAATCTGGTAGTCTTCCGAAACTGGCGACCATCGTGTCAGGAGAACTTTCTGTAGACAGCGCGTGCGTGCTCTGGCCCAAGGCACGAGATCTATGGTCACCGTCATGGATCCCAGGACTTCAAGGTAATGCCATGCTCGAGGCGAGACCTGTGCTAGGAGACTGCGAACTTCAGAAGTTAACTTGAGGAATCGAGGCATTGACAAAAGAGACCTGACCTAAGGCTGTATCGAATCAAGCCCCCAAAAATTCGATCTCCTGGGACAGCTGAAGACAACTCTTGTCGCGGTTGATTACCCAGCCGAGGCTTTCGAGAAAGGCAACAACCACCGAGACAGTGCTGCAAGCCTCAGGGAGAGAGTCTGCGCGAATGAGCCAGTCGCCCAGATAAGGATGAACTCTGATGCCGCGGCTACGTAAGGCCGCAGCTACTACCACCATTACCTTGGAGAAGGTTTGAGGCGCCGAAGCTAGACCAAAGGGCATCACACAAAATTGGAAATGTTGACCGAGTACCGCGAATCGAACGAGTTGCTGATGCCCCTCTCGAATGGGAATGTGAAAGAATGCTTCCGCGAGATCAAGGGAAGCTAGAATTCCCCCTTGCGTACCGCTTGAATAACAGATTGCAGAGTCTTCATTCGAAAGTGTGGTACCCGCAGACTGCGATTGACGCCTTTGAGATCCAAGATAGGACGAAAAGGAGCCGTCCTTTTTTTGGCACCACGAAATAGAGTAACGGCCTAGTCCTCTTTCCAACGGTGGAACTGGACGAATGGCATCTAAACGCTGGAGTCTTTGAACGAAGCAACATCCGCTGCCCACTGACGCAGCCAGAGCCATCTCCGAGCTACTGTCACCAGTGCTACGGAGCGAGCTGACAGCCGCAAGAAATCAGAGAAGGCCTCTGCCAGGAATGCAGCGATGGATTCTAAACGAGCCAACTCAGGATCACCTGGAAGCTGCTGAATCCATTGAAGGGAGGCCCATGCTGCTAGACCTCCGCACACCCCTGCTTGAAGGGAAAAAGCGGACGACGAAAAACCCGTCTTTAGCAGACTCAACTTTTTAGGTCTTGCTGGCGCGGCGTGCCGCTCCGCCCTCAACCGGAATTGAGGTATGCTTGGTGACCCCGGTCACTAACGCATCAACTTTCGGGTATGTCAGCCAACGGTCCAAGTCAGAGGGAGACCAAGGGTATAACTGACCAATACCGCGTGCCGTACGTAGAGAGGACTCTGGAGAGTCCCACTCTCGAGATACCATATGCTGTAACTCGGCTGGAAAGGAAAAAGCTTTGGAAGGCTTACGAATGCCCTGTAAAATGGGATCCGGCTGCAACAGGGTTTGAGAACTCTGAGGATCAGGCATGTCAGCTAGGCGTAGCGACTCCCATCACCTGTGTGATTAGGGCCGGCAACTCCTCTTTCCGAAAAAGTCTGATATCTTGAGAGTCCTCGTGAACTGTCAGCGAAGAATCAGATGGAGAATATTCCCCATCTTCTTTCTCCAACGAGTCAGGGCTCACCTCCGACGATTTAAAGTCTTCTTGAATATCCGTAGTGTCCCGCAAGCCACATGCAGCGTTCCTGGAAGGACGTACTGCTTTAAGGTCTGAGGACTTTTGGGACCGCTTGCGAGACCCCACCATATCCTTGTCTGCTACCGGGCAGGTTCTGGAGGTATACCAAAAGACTCCGAACGCCACAGGTGCCATGCCTGGCGGAAGAGCGTCAGGAACTCACTGTCAGCCAAGGCTGCCGTGGCTTCCAGCGGCTGTGGAAGCAAAATGGGAGTTGACAGTCCTTTCTGCAGGAAGATCCTGCTGCAGGGGCTCTAAGGAGGGAGGAGTTAAGGTGCTGATGTCCCCAGCTGGCAGTGCAGTGGGAATGGAGGAAGAAGATTCTCCTGGATGCAGCATACAGGTGGAACACAAGCAATCTATTAACTCCTTTTTCTTATTATTACATATAATACAGCTGTGCAGAGAAACAGGCATTGCAGAGACTTAAACTTTTTTTTTATTTTTTGTAAACAAAAATCAAGGTAGGCTTAGGGAAACAGAAGACTCTTCCAGGAAAAGGGATTTTGAAACTCCCTGTGCCTTCACAACATGTTTAAATGTTTTGAAATGGCTGCCCAGAGCTGCTTCATCCAAAAACACTGAAGAGGAATCCTTCCTGATTTTCAAAATGGCCGCCGGCACAGAAAAACTGCAAAATAAAAGTTTCCTAAGCTCTAAAAACCTTAAAAATGCAGCGAAATCGCTGGGGAAGAGGCAAGGAGTGCTGCTAGCAACTTAAAAATTCAAATCCTGACGAACCCTGAATCACCAAAAACAGAGGGGAGAAGAAAACTGTCAGTTATTCACTGTGCTGGTACAGAGGAGCTGAGTTCCCATGGAGGAGAAGAAAAACTTTCAAAGCCAGTGTAAGGTAATTACAGTGACTGAAAGGTAGGGAAATTAGAGTTTGATCCCTCTGCAGCCACTTAGACTCTCATGGCAGGGGCTGGAAGGTGTTTCTGGAGAGAAGGGGAGCTGCACAGACAGTGAAATCAGGAGCTCAAACCCTGCTGTATTGCTGATTACAGAAAATCCAGCTATTAAGGAGGGAAGCCTGGGAAACCCAGAGAAACATCTCTTCTGTGCTCTGGGTGCATCCAGGAAATAAAGAAGAAAAGAAAATAGGAACTTCAAAACCCAGTTTAACAGACCCTGATGAAACCGGAAGTGAAGTAATCAGGTCAGACAGCCGGTCCCGATGCAGTAGAAATAAACCCAGGGCAGCTGAGGCAAGTAAGAAAACAGTTTACTTACAGTTTCTCTCAGAAATTGATACCTGATCCTCCTGCTGATGTCTAAGCCCTCGTGGCAAAGACTCAGTGCTGCTTAAAGAAAAATCGGGAGCTCTACTGAAGCCAGGCTCAGGAGCTCCACAAGTTTATCTGGGGAATCAAGTTGCTGGGAAACCCAGAGTAACACCTCTTGTGTACTCTGGGTGCATCCAGGAGCCTCAAGATACAGTGAAAAAGGAACACCACAAAATTGTAGAACAAGCTTGAAGAACACCCTCATCTGCTGAGACAGAGAAAATACTGAATAGGACCTCTAGGGGTATGCCTATGTCACCCAGAGCCTGACCAGTCACAGCTCTGGAGTTTTTTTTCTGTCTCCCTATCTGCTGGCAGGGGTGCGTAACCCGTTTGTCTGGACTGGTCTAGCAGTATGATCTGGAAAGGAAGTTTACCAAGTCTGGACTTAGAGGAAGCAGAAGCAGAAGCAGACTCCAGCTTTGTGCCTCACAAGCCTGTCTGTCCCTCCAGGTCAGGTGGTTCTAGCCCCTAAATCCAACAGATGGAAGCCCCACAGATAGCAGCCTGCAGAGTCAAGGCACTAATATCAAAGGCTTGTTTAAGAAGGTACTTTAGTTTGTGGTCCTGAATATCCCTCCCTCTACCAGAATGGTGGTTTTCCTGGTCACCACTAAGACGACTTCATGCACTGTTGGCATTTGTAGGAGGTCCATTTCATCCTGCAGAATAGGGTACAAGTGGCCCATCACCCTGCAGTGTAGCTTTTGGAAATTCCCATTCTGAATCAATCATCCTTCTGATTACCCTATGCACTGGAAAACAAAGCCGAGCCCCCTTGAAACCTTAAAGCAAGGGATCTTCCAGGTGCTCTTCCACCGTGGTGGGTCAGGGCACAATATTCAGTGCTGCCAAAGAATGTTTAATGATGGCTGATAATTCCTTTGGGAAAGGATCCTAATATTCCACAAAAGAATTTTGTCCTCTTTATTTACATTCTCTTATATACCGCGCTATTCTGCATCAGTGCGGTTTACATTGAACAAACTGAAATTACATTGAACAGGGCATTATAACTTGGAGATAACTATTTTACAGGGAACATGGGCTATGGAGGGTTAAGTGGCTTGCCCAAGACCACAAGGAACACCTGTGGGACTAGAAACCCCAGTCCTTCCGGCCCAAGGTTGCTGTCCTAGTGGGATTTGAACCCCCGACCTTCCGGCCTGAAGTACCTTGCCCCAACCACTAGGCCACTCCTCCACTCTTCTATAGTTGGGCCCCCTGGCTCACCCCAGAGATCAGAGGGCCCCTCCCCAAGCTCCTCAGATGTCAGGGTCCTCTCTAGTCTTTTTAACCAGAGGTGCACTATCTTCAGGTCATCCTCCTGCAGAGTATTGAGGTCTGTGATCTGAGATGTTTCAGCCAATGCAGTCCTAGCTCCAGTTTGCTTGTGTTTTAGGCAATATGCCTTATGCATGGATAAAATAAAATCAGGTTAAAATACAGGCCCCAATACCTTGGAAATATTTGCAGGTGCTGCTGGAGGTACTAAACTCTGCATCTCCCACTTCTTGGTCTTTTATTCCTTGATTCACTATGTCTGTTGGGGAAATGGCTGACTGATTTAAAATGGCTGGGGCTCCCACTAAAACTGCAGCCGCCAAAAGATCTGCTGAGTTACCTGCAGTTCTCTCCAGGTCTGCGGGCATGACCATGCTATCGCAGCCATCCCCCAAACACTGTTCTGACACATGAAGCGACTCAAACTATGTTGGAAAACAAGACGTGGCTGATGGCCTCTGTTCGCGGTTGTGCCAAGACTGCTAGAGAGGAGCCACACATGCCAAAAAGAAACTCGAGCAATGGGAAAAGAAACAAGGAGGCAGTGGCCATGACGCCAATGACCCACACAAAGTCACCGCAGCAGTCTCCAAGCCCCTCTGAAGAATGTGTCATTCCCTGCCTACCCACCCCCCCCCCCATGCCTCTCCAAAGATAGAGCCAAATACAGCACAATTGAGCACAGGGAAAGTCCAGCAAACCATTGGTCACAGGGAACTGGACTATCCCACGGAGGGGGGATGGAAATGGATCTGGGGCACTCAGGTAGTTTTACCCCAAGCAATCCTGCATCTCTGCCAGATCCGGGAAACCAGGTAGGCCCTGCAGCACTGCCAACCCTCACATATCTATACAGCTCTGTTACAAGGTGAAAACACCAAGCAATAGTAAGTAAACCTGCTGACCCCCAGACTCACTAGCCCTTGAGCAAGTCTTTATTATTTTTAAATTTTAACAGAAAAATAAAGTCGTCCTTTCAGTGGAGTCCACCTCACAAAAAGGTCTTCACTCAGATGAGGACTGAAAGACTGGATTCTGGAGCTGAAGAGGGAGCTCTTGTAAGATGACATCAGAATTCTGTCATAGTCAGTCCTCAGCTGCTGGTGGGCGGAGAAAACCCATTTGTACTGGACTGGACTGGCCTGGAGGGATGTTTAAGAAGTTGACCCTGTAGAGGCCGAAGGCAAGCCTGGTCTAGCTCTGGTAAAAGGGAGAGCGCCCGCTGGCCCCACAGAGGTAGTAACACTGACAAGGCCTAGCTCTAGAAGAGTTGAGAAACAGCCCCCGTGACTGACTGAAACAGCACTATTCTTCTGTCAGCTGACAAAGACTGCAGCCCGTGTAAGTTGACAGCTGCAATGCAAAGTGGTGGCTGAAAGAAAGGTACAGGTATAAATGTTTTTTCTCTTTCCGACACATGGCTAAAAGAAAATAGCTGAAACTACCCAGTGTGAAAACCAAGCAAGGGGACCCCACCCCCCCCAAAAAAAAAAAGCAGCAAATATGAAGAGGGAGACCTGTACAGGCTTCTGCATGGTGAAAAAAAAAAAAAAACCAAACAAACCAGATTCTCTTAGTACAAGCAGGCAGGAAGCAGGCACACATGCTCAGTGAAGCAACAAAGCTTCTCTGAGCTATGGGAAACCTGCTCAAGGCTCAGTCCAGGGACGTCACCATCGAGTGCGACTGTATCCCCCTGCTTGTCTCTGTAGAAATATATAAACAACCCACATCCACATACCACTTGTTCAAGGCATCAGATTTACTTACCTAAGGAATCAAAACTTTTTTCCGGTCTGATATAACCAACGATGATGACACTAAGCATCGCTCCATAAAAATCTTCTTTGTAAGAGTGAATAATATGCGTTTCCTAAAAGGAAAAAAAGAGGAGAAACAGAAATTGAGACAAATCTCCAACACACAAGGTGAAATTAGGCCTTACCTGCTAATTGGCTTTCCTTGAGGAACTCCAGTCCAGTCCCACACCTCAGGGTAGTCAACCCCCACCAGTAGCTTGGAGACTGAGCATGTCACAAATTAATGACATCATACTTAGACAGCTGACACTCCCACCAGCCTCAGTAATCTATTGACAAAGCAGACTCACTGGAGCAACAATTAAAGAATTTATCAGAACTAACAGGTTCTCCAAATAACCAACCCCCCCCCCCCCCCCGGGGGGCAAAACACACCCTCCCCCCAGAAGCCACCTCTATGGCCCCCACCCTACACATGGGAGCCCTCCCTATGAAAGGCAACATACCTTCTCAACATGCCACTAACCCCCCCCCCCCCCCCGAGGATGGGACAGGATTCTTATGAAAAAAGAAAAAAAAAAAAAAAAAAGAGGACACATGCGTGCCAGCTCCTTTTGCAGTACAGAGCCACTTAGACCGCGCTAGGCTTTAACTAAACTGAGATTCTCCAAGCCTGGGGTCGTGAACACCACTTTTGAAATGCAGATGGGAGGGTTTTGGGACTGGACTGGAGTTCAAGGAAAGCCAATTAGCAGGTAAGGCCTAATTTCACCTTCCTCATCATCCCTCCAGTCCAATCCTGTCTGGCATCTTAGGGATGTAACAGAGCTACTTAACGGTGGGAGGGACCTGTGAGCCCAGCATGGAGAACTGCTGATCCGAACTTTGCATCCCCCGCTACTTGCACGTCCAACCTTTAACACTTCGCAAATGTATGCAGAGATGACCAAGTGGCAGCACGACAAATATCCCTTGATGGGACTAAACTCCTCTCTGCCCAGCAGGTCGCCTGTGCCCTGGTAGAATGAGCCCACAGGGCCTGCAACAAATAGGCTGACACAATAACTTCCTTAATCCATCTGGAAATGGAGGATTTTGACGCTCTCTCCCTTACGCGCCCCCCCCCCCCCCAAACAGAACAAAAAGCTGCTCCGATCTTTGGAAAGAAGAAGTTGTTCTTTAGAGAAACCTTAAGGCTCACCCAACGTCCAGAAGCTGCAACTGCGGATCCACCAAGCCTTCGGTCAGATATGACAACACTGGGAAGGTGACCGGCTGAATCAGATAAAATGGTGACACCACCATTGTTAAAGAGGAGGGCACCATCTGTAGGACCACCTTCTCCCTGGAAAAGGACAGAAAAGGCTCCCTGCATGACAAAGCCTCGCGCTGTATCCTCCGGGAGGAACAGATTGAAGACCGTATTCTTGGTGACAAAGTCAAGTCCTCCAGGGAACATGTCTCCAACAGCTCGGAGGACTCTTGCATCAGAGCAGAAAGCACAAAATTGAGATCCCAGGAAGGCACCAGTGCCCTCCTGGGTGGGCGGAGTTGCTTAAGCACTCAGGAAATGAGTCACCTGGATCCTGCCTCGATCACACCAGTGCGGCCACTTGCACCCTCAGAACCACAAGCGAGCCCCTTCTCAAACCTCGCTTGGAGGAACTCCATCTCCTATCCGTGCACTAGGCCTCAAAAACCCTCCACACTCTAATGTAGGACAGACGTAGACCTCTTCCTAGCCCTAAGAAGGGTGGAAATCACCTGAGCGGAATAACCTCATTTCCTTAACCTAGCCCTCTCAAAAGTCATGTCGTAAGCAAAAACTGACATACCGGAGAATTAAAACTGGATCCTGAACCAGCAGATCTGGTCTGCTTGGAAGCCTCCACGGCTCGACTGCCAACAGCTGAAGTCTGCATACCGTGGGTGCCCTGGCCAATCTGGAATGATCAGGACGATCAGCCTGCAGTGTGCCTCCACTCTCTGAATCACGTGCCCTATGAGCACCCATAGCGGAAGACAGAGGAGCCCGTCTGGGCCAACACTACATGAGTGTGTCCAGATCTTCCAATGTTCTCTCTCTCTGCCAGCTGAAGACCCTGTTCACCTTGGCAGATGCAAATGTCACCAAACCCATGACTGGTGTCCCCGAACGGCTCACGATCTGCTCAAGAACTTCCTGGTGCAGTTGCCATTCTCCTGGATCCAAGCGCACTCAACTGAGGTAATCTGCTGTGACATTATCTGTCCCGGCCACGTGTGCCGCCAAGATTACCTGCAGATGGGCCTCTGCCCAACCGTGCAACCTTTCCACCTCACTCTCTAACCTGGCATTGCCTGTGCCCCCTTGCCAACTGATGTACGCTACTGTGGTGGCATTGTTTGAGAAGACCCATACCGCCTTCCTGCACAGCAGCGGGAGAAGCTCCTGTAACGTGAGGAGAATGGCCCTCATCTCCAACCAATTTATGGGCCACATCCCCTCTTCAGCGGTCCACAGACCTTGAGCAATGTGCCCTTCGCAATGGGCTCCTCAGCCCGAAAGGCTGGCATCCATTGTTAGAGGAACCCAGCACAGAGACTCCAACAGGACGTCTGCTGCCAGATTCTCTTTGCGGAGCCACCAAATGAGCACCTCCGAACCTCCCCCAGACAGATTAATGGGCATGATAGGGGATGCTGTGACTGGCAGTATAGAAGCACTCTCTGCAAAGTGCACTGTCCAAAAACGCTTAAATTCCCAGGTTTGCCCTCTGCCCGAGCCAGCGCTACAGCCTGGTTTTGGCTTATCCTTGGGAAGGCGTCCCCCTCTGGACTACCAAGTCCTTTAACAAATTTCTCTAGCTCCTCTCCGAACAACTGCTTGCCTTTGAATGGTAGCTTACTTAACTGGGCTTTCAAGGAAGCATCTGCTGACCAGCTGTGGAGCCAGAGGTAGCGACAAGCCGCCACCACCGAGGCCATACTGTTAGAGTCCCCTAACCAGATCATAAAAGGCATCCACCAAGTAGGCTGCTGCCGACTCAATTGTTGCTGTGACCCTTGTTCCTGGGACCCCTCTGCCGACTCAGGAATGCTTTGCACCCAACGCAAACATGCACGCATCCCCAAGGCCCCACAAGCCGAGGCCTGTAGGGACAGCATACTCACATTAAAAAGGCCTGCTTCAGGAGGGAATCTAATTTTCGATCCTGGATTTCCTTACGTGCCATACTGCCCTCTATGGAGTCGTGGTCTTCTTAATTACCGCTGACACTGCAGTGTCGACCTTTGGAGCCTGGAACATCATTTTTCTGTTTTGAAAACTGATAAAACTGGGTCATGGCTCAGGAACCTCAGAGTCCTGCCTTCGGGAGATCCCATTCCTCAAAGTTCATCTGCTTAATTACCCTGTGCAAGGGGGAACACCTTCTAGTGTTTGTGCATGGCCTGCAGAATCAGGTCCTCCAGGGCCACCTCTTTAGTCACTTTTTCCACAGGCATGTTGAGTGCCTTGAGGGACTCTAATAAAAAAGTTACCAGCTCTTCCTTCCGAAACACTGACAATGCGCGATTCCTCCTCCTGTGGGATATCCCTCTCTTCTAGCTCCAAACCAAACCAGTCTCTGGCTCCCCATCTGAGGAAAGGGAACCAGTATCGTCAGCTGCCTCACACTCAAGGTGCCTCTTGGCACTGGGGCCGGCCCAGCACCCTGTGAATCTTCCCGAGCACCTCGTTTCCTGGTGCCGCTTACCTGGATCTCCCCCTGCTGCTTTAAGCAAAACGCCTTATGGAGTAAGAGCACAAATTCGGGGGGAAAAAAAAAAAATCCTCCCAGGACGCCCCCTCCCCCTGCACCTGGGAGGAAGAGAGACCCGGAGAAGCCAAACCTTGATGAAAAGGCAGCAGCAATGGCAAGGGCAGACATGATCCATTCTATCTGCTGCACAGGACCCCAAGCCTGCAGGATGACCACCTCAGATGTCTCTGCTGCCTCCTGCTCTGCCACGAGTGATTCTGTGGTCCACCCCTGGCAAACCCTCTCAGTGGAGAGGGAGCTCCTATGTGCTCCACAGGCAAGGCACTGGGGCCTCACAGGAATGACCCCCTAGGTCTGACAGGTCCCAGCCAGAGCAGCTAACTCCTGCTCTCCGATTCAGTTATCCTTCCTTTTTTTTTTTTTTTTTTTTCTTCTTCTTCTAAAATGCGTTAAAAAGAGGACAAACACACACACACACACACACACACAACCAAACCACCACACCCTGATTGCAAAGGAAAGTACTACCAAAAGCCAAAAACCCAGAGAAATCAAAGAAGCCAAAAAGACAGCAAAAGGCAGCCAAAGAAAACTAAAAATATAAATAAAATAAATGGGGGGGGGGGGGGGAGCAACACTGACCAGCCGTCCTAACACAAAATGACACATCTTACCACTCCTGCCACACACAGGCCTCTGCCACAAGGTTCAACCGGCCTATGCAGCTTTCCTCTCACCCACTGACCAGGACCCCACCAGTACACAAAACTACCCCCCTGGTGCTGGTTCCTTGCAGTGCCCTGCCTCCGTAGTGAAAACTGCTGCTCCTCGCCCTATGCTCAGCCAAACCATAGCTTCAGAACCAAGACAGGGGAGAAAAGGAGAATAGACTTGCCTGATCCTGTTTCGTCGCCTTTCCCCCTCCCACTCTATTGTTCCTCACCTGCTGCACAGGTTTGGAAATGCAACCGCCTCCCTTGCAGGAACTCTAGTGGCATCGCAGCACTCACCCTTGTCCAAGGCATTGCCGCCATTTTTTTTTTTTTTAAATTAACGGGCAGACAGGCCAAAGACACTGCCGCCGCCCCCCCCCCCCCCGGTACTGGGCCAGTGTAGAGGGGATGGGGGGAGGAGACTCCCAGAAGACAGTAGACCACAGAAGCGTAAAAAATTAAATTAAATGGAAAAAAAAATCAAAGCAAAAAGAAAAAACACACGCCCTAGTTGTCACTACAGTGAGTCCAGATTAGGGATCACCTGCTCCAGCCGCTTGGAGACTCAGCTTACTGAGGCTGGTGGGAGGTGCCAGCTGTCTAAGTATCCTGATGTCAATTTGTGACATGCTCAGTCTCCAAGCTGCTGGTGTGGGTTGACTATGTGGATGTGCAGGACTGAAATGGAGGAACGATAAGGAAAATGAGATTTAGCATTTTAAAAAAAACACTCACACACATCCTAACTAGAGCTCTTTTATAAAAATTAAGACCGTATATAGTTTTGCAGTTACTTGCAGTAAACATGCGGCAACCACAATCCCAATGCGGTTATTGCAGGTATGTATAGCATCTGCCCATGTAGTTACTATAAAGAGCAGACATCTTCCATACCTTAAGCACACTAATAAAATCACAGCTACAATACAATATATTAAGGGGTTGCTGCTAATGAAACACCTCTTCATCTTCAGTCTCTGGATATGTGCATTAAATACTCTCCACTTGCCCTTGGCACTCACTGAGCACTTCCCTGGTGCCTAGAGGGGACAGAAGCAGGAACATCTAATGATGGTTGAACCCAGGTGTAGAAGCTAAGGAAACGCACGGTAAGAGTCAGGTGGGGAGATACTGTGACCAACACAGCCACAAAATAAGTGCCTCATTGTTAGCATAAATGCACCACTGGGAACACAAAGGACTGGCACGCTCAGAAAATAGATTCTATTGGTTCTATGGAAAAACAAAAAAGACTGAACTCCTCAGGCACAGCAAAGACAGGCAGGAACAGGCACAGGCACACATGCAGAGAACCTTCTAAAACAGGGATGGCGAACGCCAGTCCTGGAGTGCCACAATCCAGCCTGGTTTTCAGGATGTCCCTAATGAACATTCATGAGATACATATGTACATACAATGGGAGACAGTGGATGCAAATCTCATGAATATTCATTAGGGACATTCTGAAAACCAGGCTGGATTGTGGCACTCCAGGACTGGTGTTCGCCATCCCTGTTCTAAAAACCTCTGGAAGTGGCTGGGGACATCACCACATCAGCTCCACCAGTGAGACAGTACTTAAGATGAGATGATTTATCGTACTTTGCCATGCACTAAATAAAAAGCATTGTCCATGCCAATAACCCAACCTACTCTTCCAGTGAGCACTTAGCACATGTGCTAATTTACACACGAAGTGTTGCAGCTGTGCAGTAACAGCATGCACTAAATAATTGCCATGTGCTAATCCATGCTGTAACTGATTAATGCACTTTAGTGAGCAGGCCCCTTGGCCTTTTACAAATGATTGACAGGGAGCAAAAAAATCTTAAGAATACTTTACAATAATTGCATAAAACCTGGGCCGGCACATCCAGTAGGTGAACTAGGTAGTAGTCTAGGGCAGCAGACCCTGGTGGACAGCATGCCAGCCGATCAATCCTTCCTTCCAAATGCAACACAGCCACTGCTTCAGTGTTTGGAGGGGGCAGGAGTGGCATGCCATGAGCATGTATGCTGCTGCCTTAAGGCTCGTTGCAGCATGGAAGGGGGGAATCGCCAAGCTGCCCTCTTCCCCAGGTCAGACAATGGATATTGGGGTGAGGGGGGGGGGGGGGTGGTGGCGGTGACTGCATGGCGATTCCTCCCTTCCATGCCAATGTGAGCCTCAAGGCAGCAGCAGCAGCAGCATGGTGAGCTGGCAGAAACACTTGGGCCAGCCTGGAATAAAACCTTATATGAGCATACCAAGACAGCAAAAACGTAAGGTTATGGACACCATCTGGCATGTTAAGATGTTAAAAGCCATATACTGATTCATCAGACTAGCTTACATATTTAATGATGTGGTAAGTTACCAGTTGTATGCCATGAGCCACTACTTATGAACAGATAGAGGAATGCAAGTATCCTGACTGATTAAACCAAAAGCAGATGATGATCATGCTATAAAGTGTGTGTCAGTCATACTTGGGGATTGAAAACAGTGTTCTACTGATCAGTGGCATTACCTGAACAGTATGAAATAGAAATTACACTTACCTGGTAATTGTAGTTCCTGGAGGATCCAGTTTAGTCCTCCACATCCGGGTAGTGCACCTCCTCCTGCAGCCTGGAGACTGGACCAATCAAAATCTTCTCTGTATGCTATATGCTGTCGGAGCTCCCATCAGCCCCCAGTGAACTAGTAACAAAGCAGACTTAAAGAAGCAACATATGAGACTACAGGTAATATATATATACAAAAAGAAACTGATACCCCTTAAGAATCTCTTGACCCCCTCCCCAAACGAGGAAGCCAGAACACTGCTTATCGCCTCTACCTCTTCCCTGGAAGAAAGCGACAGCCCAAATTCCAGCCCCCGAAAACAGGAGCTAGAAAGAAAAAAGGAACAACCTGACAGAAATTCGCGGCCCGAAAAATGTAACACAGAAGGCTGAACGAACACCGTCCAGATCGCAGACGCGCGCCGCAACAGAGCACATGACAGATAGGGAGGGAAGGAGGACTAAACTGGACCCTCCAGGAACTACAATTACCAGGTAAGTGTAATTTCTATTTCCTGAGCGGTCCTCCAGTTTAGTCCTCCACATCCGGGATGTAACAGAGCAGTCAACACCGGGCGGGACCTTGCCATCCGGCGCGCAATACTGCCGAACCAAAACAAGAATCTCGAGCGGCGAGCACATCCAACCGGTAGTGCTTACTGAAGGCATGCAGCGACGACCAAGTTGCCGCTTTACAAATTTCCGCCGGCAGGACCAGACTGTGCTCCGCCCAAGAAGCCGCGTGAGCTCTGGTAGAGTGGGCCCGCAGACCCACCGGAACCGGCTGAGAGTGTAAAATATAAGCCGACGCAATAGCCTCCTTGATCCACCTAGCAATGGACGCTTTAGCCGCCGCCTCTCCTTTCCGTGCTCCGCCAAAAAGCAAACAACCTGTCGGTCTTACGGAAAGACCCTGAGACTTTCAAGTAACGCCGAAGGACCCTGCGCACATCCAGGTAATGCAAGCCCTCGTCCCCAGCGCCGTCCGAACTCCCATGCAGGACCGGAATAAAAACCGCCTGATTTAAATGAAAAGGCGACACCACTTTAGGCAAAAAGGAGGGAACCGGCCGAAGCACCACACGGTCCCTAGAGATAGATCAGAACGGTTCCCGGCACGAGAGCGCCTGCAACTCGGAGATGCGCTGCGCCGAGCAAATGGCCACCAGAAAAAAAAACGTCTTGAGCGTGAGATCCTTAAGAGACGCCTGGCTAAGGGGCTCAAAAGGCTTGCCTGCCAACCAACCAAAGCCCTCAACACCAGGTTCAAGTCCCACGAGGGCACTGCCACCCTACGCGAAGGCCGCAAACGGAACACCGCCTTGATAAAACGCTGTACGTCCGGATGAGACCCGAGTGTAAGACCTAGTACTTTGCCCCTGTAGCAAGCTAGAGCCGCTAGCTGAACCTTCAGAGAACTGGCTGCGAGACCCTTGTCAAAGCCGTCCTGCAAAAAACTGAGAACTACGGGCACCGAAGCCGTCGCCGCCCGCACTCCCCGCCGTGAGCACCAGTCTTCAAATATCCTCCATACCCTCACATAAGCGAGGGAAGTGGAGGACTTCCGCGCTCGAAGAAGAGTGGCAATAACCGCAGGGGTGTAACCCTTCTTACTCAGCCGAGCCCTTTCAATGGCCAAACCGTAAGCGAGAATCGAGCCACCTGGAGCATCCGAAGCGGACCCTGCAGCAGCAGATCCGGCAACGGAGGCAGAGTCCACGGAACAACGTCCCGCAACCTCACCAGGTCAGCATACCACGGTCTTCTGGGCCAATCTGGAGCCACCAGTAGCACTCTCCCTCGGTGCGCCTCGATGCGCTGAACGACCCGTCCGATTAACGCCCAAGGGGGAAAGACATAAAGGAGACCGTAAGCCGGCCACGGCTGAATGAGGGCGTCGATCCCTTCGGACATGCGCTTTCTCCGCCTGCTGAAGAAACGCCCCGTCTTCGCTGATTGAAACGTTCCCATGAGGTCCATGAGGGGAGGCCCCCACCAGCGAACGAGTTGCATGAAAATCTGCGGGTTCAGCTCCCATTCCCCAGGGTCGATGTGCACTCTGCTGAGATAATCTGCCATCACATTGTCCTTTCCCGCGATATGCGCCGCCGATATCGCTGGCAGGCGGGACTGAACCCAATTGAACAAAGCCGCCGCTTCGTTCTCCATGGCCACACTGCCGGTGCCTCCCTGGCGGTTGATGTAGGCCACCGTTGCTAAGTTGTCCGAGAGCACTCGCACCGGCCGCCCCTTCACCAACGCCTCGAGGGCAATCAGGGCGAGCCTCACCGCTCGCAGTTTGAGACGGTTGATCGACCACGACGCCTCCCGGAGAGACCACGTTCCCTGAGCGAATTGACCCTCGCAATGAGCTCCCCAGCCAGAGAGGCGGGCATCCGTAAGGAACGGAATCCACAGGGGCGGTTCCAAGGGAAGCCCCATTCGCAGGTTGCCCGCGCACAGCCACCAACGGAGCGACCGACGAACTAGCATCGGGCAGGGCAACCGCATGTTCAACGAATCGTACTGATTCGACCAACGACGTAACAGTGCGCTCTGGAGTGGCCGCATATGGAACCACGCCCAAGGAACCACCTCCAGGGCCGCTGCCATAGTGCCGAGAAGTCGAAGGTACCACCAGGCGGACGGGGCGAATATCCGTAGAAAGGAGCGCACCAGACCCTGCAAGGCTTGGACACGGCGCGCCAGCAAACAACCAATCCTCTCGCCGTGTCGAACCGAACTCAGAGGTACTCGAGGGATTGAGTCGGCGACAAGTGACTCTCTCGTTTACCACCCAGCCGAGGGACTGCAGCAAGGACACCACTCTGCCCGTGACCTGTAAACTCTCGTCGTAGGACTTTGCTCGAATCAACCAATCATCGAGATAGGGGTGAACCAATATGCCTTCCTTCCGCAAGGCCACCGCGACCACTACCATTACCTTTGTGAAGGTGCGCGGAGCTGTGGCTAGACCAAACGGCATGGCTTGAAATTGAAAGTGACCCCACGGAAAGGCGAACCGCAGGAACGTTTGATGAACCTCCCGAATGGGAATGTGCAAGTAGGCCTCCGAGAGGTCGAGGGACGTGAGAAACTCCCCCTGACGCACCGCCATGATGACTGATCTTAAGGTTTCCATCCGGAAATGAGAGATCCGGAGAAAACGATTCACGCCCTTGAGATCCAGGATTGGCCGAAGCGACCCGTCCTTCTTGGGCACCACAAAATAGACGGAGTAGCAACCGACGCCGCGCTCGGAAGGAGGAACGGGGACGACCGCCCCTAAGGCTAAGAGGCGGAGCAGAGTCAACCGAATCGCCCGCGCCTTCTGATCACCTGTGCTGGGAGAAAGGACAAAAGAATCCGGGAGCGGGCAGGCAAACTCCAGAGCATACCCGTCTCTGATGATCTCCAGTACCCATTGATCCGAAGTGATTTGGACCCAGGAAGAAAGTCGCGTAAGCGACCCCCGATGACCAGATTTCCCTCCTGAGCCCGCCTCGCTTCATTGTGGCTTTCGACTAAAGGAAGAAGGCGAGGAAGAAGCAGCTCCCGAGAAGCCTCTGCCCACTCCTCGAAACCCTCGGAAACCCTGGGATCGAGATCCAAAGCGACCCCGTTGGGAACTCCAAAGGCGGGAAGAGCGAAATCTGCGAAAGTCTCGAAATTGACCGCGCGTAAATGGCAAATTCCTACTCAGTTTAGGCTTATCCTCAGGCAGTCTACCGCCCTTCGACTCCCCGAGGTCCTTAACCAACTGATCTAGAGCGTCTCCAAACAACAACTTCCCCTTGAAAGGAAGCTTACTGAGACGAGATTTGGACGAACCGTCAGCCGCCCAGTTGCGCAACCAGATAGATCGGCGCGCCGCCACCAAGGAAGCCATACTATTAGCCAGAGTCCGGATTAAGTCATAATGCACATCTGCCAGATAAGCCGACCCAGACTCCAGCCGGGTCACCTCTAACAACCCCTGCTGATCCAAACCAGAAGCGGTCCGCAGGTGCTGAGCCCAACGCAAACAGGCCCTAGCTACCCAAGCGCCACAGATAGACGCCTGCAGAGATAAGGCATTAGTGTCAAAGGCTTGTTTCAGCAAACTGTCTACCTTCTTGTCCTGCGCATCCTTTAAGGCAGCACTGCCTTCAACCGGAATGGTGGTCTTTTTAGTGACCGCCGAAACCGCAGCATCCACCCGAGGCGACTTAAACTTTTCCTTATCTTTGTCAGCCAAGGGATACAGACGGTTCATCGTCCGAATCCCTTTCAGGCTGGAATTGGGCTGATCCCACTCAGTCTGAATCATCTGTTCCACTACTCGGTGTACTGGAAACACCACTTGAGACTCACGCACGGCCTGGATGAGAGGATCTTCTAAACCGTCCTCCTCGACAGGACGAGGCACCGCCAGATTGAGCGTCTGAAGAGATTCCATGATCAAAGGCACCAGCTCCTCTCTACGAAATACCCGAATAATTCGGGCCTGTTCCTCCGGCTCCGGTATCTCTCCATCCTCCAACTCCTCAGCACCAGCCTCAGGTTCTACGTCCACATCCAGATCCTGCCAACTCAGCTCGTCCTACTCCACGTCCAAGGACTTCAAGCGTTTGGCGGTATGTGGGAAACTGCGCCGGGGCTCCTCAGCTTTTAAAGGAGGAAAGGGACACCGGCCAGGACTCAGGCAACTTGCCGGAGCGGCTTAAACGAAAGGCCTGGTGCAGGAGGAGAATGAAATCTGGGGAAAAATCCACGGAGAGGGACTCAGCCTCCATTGGTAACGTGCCAGTTTGCCCTAAAATAGGGGCCGTAGGGCCAGAGGGGAGAGGACCAGTCGAGGGCCCCGCCTCCGCTATAACAGGAGGGTTGTCAGATTCCGGCAGCTCTTTTGGATGCTCGGAGGCTGAAGAAACCGAGGCACAGCTCCTGCACAGGCCAGAGTCCGCCATCGCCCCCCTGCGCAATCCGCAGATCACGCACTGCGGTTTAGTAGCCATGCTATCACCGGAGGCGGCCCTGAAAATAGAGCTGGATGAGAGCTCCAACCAAAAATAAAAATATTTGCAGTTTTGGCTACTTCTGTATTAAATTTAAAAACATCAGGCCTGCATACTGAGAGGCCCACAGGCAAAATCGCCACAAAAAGGGCACCTAAAACCTCAAGGGGAACGCGTGCACATCTATTGAAGTTGGTGGGAAGAAAGCAAAAACGGGACAGAAAATGGCCGCCGGCACTTTCTCGGCGGCGAAAAAGGGCGCGAAAATTAAAGGCAGGCAACAAATGATTAAAAAATAAACGAAAGAAAGGAAATGCAACACAACCGCGATCCCTGCCGAAAAGGGGAAGGCATGTACCGACGATGTACTGTCGGGAGCAGTCTCACTGCCCGAATCTAGCGCGGGAGCACGCTACCGCTCTGGACTTACCAGACAGCCAACAGCACTGCGGGTGACAAGCAGATGGGAGGCAAAGACGTCCCAGAACCAAGGTGGTGGACGGGAAAGGCAGATCTCTTCCCCGTACAGTCTAGGGGAGAGATCAAGCCTGCCGGACTGCCAGAGCTCCTCCAAAGAGAAGGCAGAAGACCAATGCAGATCTGGCTTCTCCACACCGGCGTGCCCATTTAAAAAAAAAAAAAAAAAAAAAAAAAAAAAAGGAACAGCTACCTATAAAGAAATAAAGGAGAAAGAAAATCCCCAAATAAAAGAAAACGCTCTAGTGTTGCTCCCTAAGTGAGCCTAACCCAGGCACACACGTCCTCCAGCTGCAAGGAGACTGGACACACTGGGGGCTGATGGGAGCTCCGACAGCATATAGCATACAGAGGAAGATTTTGATTGGACCAGTCTCCAGGAGGAGGTGCACTACCCGGATGTGGAGGACTAAACTAGAGGACCGCTCAGGAACACTAGATTGTCACTCAAACTGACGAGTTCACCTGGGTGAATCAATGTGGTTGAAGAATCAAGCCATTTCTGCCATATGAAGTGAATGCAAAGCAAAAAGGTCTAAATCTTTGATTCTATAATAGGGAAAGTATCAAGCCTCCTGGAGAATAGGAAAACAAAGCCAATGGGCAATATACTGAGTTGGCTAATCCTCTAAATATGTCTATGGTAAAAATCAAAGCCAAAGCCATTCTAGAAATCACATCTTGTGTACCAGATTCAATCAGTTCTGTACGAGTCCATTTTAAAGACAAGTGATTTAGGCTATAGTTTGTTTCCATCCTGGCTACTGTAGCCTGCTATATTTGGGTTTGTTTAAAGGATCAAAATACTAAAGTTGCAGTCTATGCAAAATCTTGCAACAAAAATAATTAAAGTGAGCAAAGAGGTGGGAAAAAGGCAGACAGTTAACCTGCACCGAGTGCCAATCCATCTCAGGATCTGGCTTAACTTTTTTGCTACAACACAAAGCCCTATATACACTTTAGCAAAATGAAAATTACACTTACCTGGTAATTGTTGTTCCTTTAGTGACTCCAGTTTAGTCCTCCACCTCTGGGTTGTGTACCTCCTCTCGCATCTTGGAGACTGGGCATGTCAAAATCGTGACATCACTGGATGTAGCCTGCTGACTCTCCCATCAGCCCCAGTGAACTATTGACAAAGCACACTCAAGGGAACAACAAATAAGTAGCTATCATATATAAAACATTTCAAACTTATACTGAAATTTGAACTCATAACTATTACGTGCGTAATATGAATTTCTCCCTAGGAAGGAGGAAACTGCCTTGCACCTGTCCCAACCGCCCCACACAGAATTAGGAAACCACAGCATAAGAGTAGACAGATACCTACCGGTAGACTTGTACTACTCCCAACTGAATCTCCACTGCCCTACGACCCCGGGTGGGAATGAGGAATAAACTGGAGTCAAAGGAACAACAATTATCAGGTAAGTGTAATTTCCATTTCCTTATCGTTCCTCCAGTTTAGTCATCCACCTCTGGGATGTAACAGAGCAGTAATCATTGGGAGAGACCTTTCCAGCCGGCTTGCAACACCGCCGATCCAAAGCAAGCAACCGTCACAGCCAGAACGGCTAGGCAGTAGTGCCTGCTGAAAGTAGGAAGAGATGACCCGTTGACCGCTCTACAGATGCCCCCCTGGTGGAACCAAATGGTGTTCCGCCCAGAAAGTCGCTTGCGCTCTGGAGAGTGAGCCCGCAAACCTGTCAGAACTGCCCGACCTTTCAACAGATATGCTGTAACAATTGCCCCTCCATGCAACCTGAAAATGGATGCCGCTTCCCATTTGCGGGGACCTCCGAACACCACGAAGAGGTGGTCCGAAGCACGAAAGGTTTCCGAAACTTGTAAATATCACCGTAGCACTCGCCTTTTATCCAACCTGCACCAATTACGATCATAAGCGTTCTCTTCTAGAGAACGTAGCACCGGCAGATAAACCTTTTGACTGAGGTGAAAGGCAGATGACACCTTTGGCAAAAAGGACAGAACCGCAAATCGCACCTGCTCTCTGGAAGAGAACAAGAATGGTTTTCCACATAACGCCTGTAACTCCGCAACTAGCTTTGCTGAACAGATGGCTACCAACATCATAAGATATGCCATACTGGGTCAGACCAAGGTCCATCAAGCCCGGTATTCTGTTTCCAAAAATGGCCAATCTGTCATACGTACCTAGCAGCTTTCCCAAAAGACACAGGTTCCACAATGCTTGTACTGGGTCAAACATTGATATCGTGGGTCCCTTCTTAATAATGGTTTATGGACCTTTCCTCCAGGAACTTCTCCAAACCTTTTTTAAACCCAGCTACACTAACAGCCTCTACTACATCCTCCGGTAACAAATTCCAGAGTTTGATTACACGTTGAGTGAAAAAATATTTTCTTTTATTAGTCTTAAATAGTTTACCCTGTAGCTTCATTGCATGTCCCCTAGTCTTTCTATATCCTGGTAACGTAAACAATCGATCTACGTTTACCCGTTCCACTCCGTTCATTAATTTATAGACTTCTATCATATCTCCCCTCAGCCGTCTCTTTTCCAGGTTAAAGAACCCTAACCTTTTTAGCCTTTCTTCATAGGAGTATCCTTCCATCCCCTTTACCATTTTGGTGGCTCTTCTCTGAACCTTTTCTAAAATCGCTATATCCTTTTTAAGATACGGTGACCAGAATTGCACACAATATTCAAAGTGTGGTCTCACCATGGACCGATATAGAGGCATTATAATATCTTTTGTTTTATTTTCCATTCCTTTCCTTATCATACCTAGCATTCTATTTGCTCTCTTGGCCGCCGCTGCACACTGGGCCGAGGGTTTTAACATGGTATCCACAATGACGTCAATCTTTTTCCTGGGTGGTAGTTCCTAATGTGGAACCTTGCATCGTGTAACCATAGTTTGGGTTGTTCTTCCCTAGGTGCATAACTTTGCACTTGTCCACATTAAAAATTTCATCTGCCATTTTGATGCCCAGTCTTCCAATTTATCAAGATCCTCTTGCAATTTTCCACAATCCTCTTGGCTTTTAACAACTTCAAATTTGCAGATGACACAAAACTATTTAACCACCTCACTTGTTATTCCACTTTCCAGGTCATTTATGAATATGTCAAAAAGCAGCGGACCCAGCACAGATCCCTGGGGTACACCACTATTCACCTTTCTCCATTGGGAAAATTGGCCATTTAGCTCTACCCTCTGCTTTCTATCTTTTAACCAGTTCCTGATCCACAATAGTACACTGCCTCCTATCCCATGACTCTTTAGTTTTGCCAAAAGTCTCTGATGAGGGACCTTGTCAAAGGCTTTCTGAAAGTCCAGATACACTATATCAACCGACTCACCTTTGCCTACCCGTTTATTCACTCCTTCAAAAAAACATAACAGATTAGTAAGACAAGATCTTCCTTGTCTAAAGCCATGTTGGCTGTCTCCCATTAGGCCATGACCATCTACATGCTGAGTAATTTTATTCTTTATGATGGTTTCTACCATTTTTCCCGGTACTGACGTCAGGCTCACCGGTCTGTAGTTTCCCAGATCATCCCTGGAACCCTTTTTAAAAATTGGTGTTACATTGGAGGATCGCCAATCTTAAGGTATTAGAGATGATTTTAATGATAGTAATCTGCGAACTAATAGCAGGTCTGCAATCTCATATTTCAGTTCTTTCAACACGTGTGTTTTTTTTCCTCAAATCAAATCAGATTCCGACGCTTGGTGCAAAGGTTCAAAAGGTTCCTTAGTCAACGCTCCTAAGACCAAATTGAGAGCCCACAGCGTAATTAGGACCTCTTAGAGGACCGCAGTCTGGAAACTGCTTCAAGAAAGCGTTAAACATCAGTATGAGAAGCTAGCGCAAATCCCTGCACCTTTTCTCTATCACAGGAAATAGCTGCCACTGGGACTCTCAAGGAACTGGCCGCTAGCCCCTTACCAAATCAGTCTTGCCGAACGACCTAACACCAGGGGAACAGATACTGTAGCCGCCTGAACCTGCCGCCGAGAACACCAGTTCTCAAAGATACACCATACACGTGGACTGCTTCCTTGCACTCAGGAAAGTGGCGATCACCGCCCAGCAATAATGCAGTGGACCTGCTATCAACAAAGCTGCCGACACCGGTAATTTCCAGGGATGGCCATCGAGCAGGCGAAGGAGAGTGGCGTACCACGGACATCTTGGCCAGTCCGGAGCGATCAATAGCACTCTCCCCTGCTGAGTTGCGATACGTGGAATTACTCGCTCTATGAGCGCCCACGATGGGAAGACACATAGGAGACCTGCCGACTGTCAACACTGCATCAAGGCGTCGCTCCCCTCCCATGTCCGTTCTCGCCGTTGGCTGAAAAACAACTGGCCTTTGCCGAGCGGAAAGTGGCCATGAGGTCCCTGATTGGTGGTCTCCATCTGTGAATAAATGTGTACAAACTCACCCGGATGCCATTCACACTCCCTGACATCCACTCGGACCCTGCTGAGAAAATCCACCATCACATTGTTCTTTCCTGCAACGTGTGCCACTGGAATCTCGCTGAAGGATCCCGCCTTCGCAGCGTCTTTTCCTGTGCTGCACGCCGCCGATATCACAAACAGCCGGAGGTCTACCACAAGCGAGCCACGTTACTGCTTCCTAGTCCGTGGCCACCCCACCCAATTTGCCTTGCCGGATGCAGACAGCCACCGTTGCCGAATTCTGCAAAGCACTCGCACTGCCCGGCCCTTTCCCGAGCTTCGAAAGCTTGCAGTGCTAGAGCTCTTTTTAGCCTCTTGATCCGGGAGAACTACCATTGCCCCTCCCGATCCGATCAAGTCCCTTGTGCAAAGAGATCTCAGACTTGTGCTCCCCAACCCACGACTGACACCACTGGGAGCCGCTGTGGCTGCTCCAAGGACCGGCCCACTTCCCAAAGTCCCGGAGCAATTCTCCATTGTAGGGACCTCGCGACCCGAAGGGCATAGGGGGAACGCTTGCCCAGCAACCTGCTCTGGTGAGAACGGCTCAACCACGGAGATTGCAATGGACGCACGAGAAATGTGGCCCAAGTAACTACTCCCAGGGTCGTTGCCCTTGCCCCGAGCAACCAAAAGGAACCTCCAGGCCGATGGTCTCGTGAGAATAAGAACTGGCCTACGAGTTGATGCGCTTAAGCTCGCCTAATCAGCCAAAATAAAAGCCACAGCTCCCCTCCGGAGGGCATGCATATAGGAAACTGCAGGACCAGTCCAGGAGAAATGCATCGGGGCCCTCCATGCCCGGGTGTAGCACCGGGCCGCAGAAGCGAGGGAGCTGTGTGTTCTGGGGACTGGCAAAGAGGTCCATCGTTGGAGTGCCCCAGCGTAGAAACAGCCAGCCTGCCACTTCAGGATCTAGGCACCACTCGTGGGGGCGAAGGATTCTGCTGAGCCTGTCCGCCAGGTCATTATCCTGACCCGGGAGGTACGTCGCCTTGAGGAACATCCTCCATCGAGCGGTGAAACAGCAGATGAGGATTGCCTCCCTGTAGAGGGGAGCACGACCCCATGCCCCCCCTTTGTTGATGTAGAACATCGCTACCGGTTGTCGGTCTGCACCAGAACTGACTTTCCACTGAGAACATCCTCTAAGGCCCTTGGGGCCCACCGGATGGCTCAGAGCTTGAGCAGGTTTATGTGCTGCTGAGCTTCCACAGGCGACCACTGCCCCTGCATGCAGAGAGACCCGCAATGGGCTCCCCACCTTAACAGGGAAGCATCTGTGGTCAGTACAACATTGTGCTGTGGGGCCTGGAAGGGCGATCCCCGCAGGAGGTTGTGGGGGGTTTTCCACCAGTTCAGGGACAAACGAAGGTTGGGAAGAACCCCGACGGGGTCCCTGAGGTGTCTGAGGGATTGACTTCATTGGGAGCCGAGACACCACTGGGTCATCCATATGTGCAGATGGGAGTGGGGAACCACATAAAATGGTTGGAGGCCATGTGGCCCAAGAGACATAGCATGGACCGAGCGGTGACCTGTTGGGCACTTTGGACGCGAGCTGCCAGAGCCCAGAAGTGGGTGGAGCGATCCACTGGCAAGAAGGCAATGGCCTGCCCAGTATCGAGGCATGCCATGAACTCGAGAGCCTGTGTCAGCTCGAGGTGAGACTTTGGGTAGTTGACCAAGAAGCCCAAGCTCTAAGAGGACAGTGCGTGACATCGCTTGCCAGGCCTCCTCGGCAGAGGAACCTGTAACAAGCCAGTCGAGGTAGGGAAACACCAGCACGCTCTGGTGCCAAAGGTAAATGACAGCCACGATGAGGCACCTCATGAAGACCCGTGGGGCTAATGCAAGGCTGAAGGGGAGCACTCTGTAATGAAGTGCTTTCCCTGCACCCTGAAACGCAGGTACTGCCTGTGTTAGGGGTGGATCAAGATATGGGTGTAAGCGTCCTTTAGATCCAAGGAGCATAGCCAGTCACTCTGCCAGAGGAAGGATAGCAGCACGCCAAGAAACATCTTGAATTTCTCCCGCACCAGGAACTTGTTTAGCTTGGAGGTCGAGGATGGGCGCAGACCCCCAGTCTTTTTCGGGAGGAGGAAGTACCGGGAGTAAAAGCCCCAACCTCGAAGGTGGCAAGGGACCTTCTTTGACTGCCCATTGGGCAAGGAGGGAGTGTAAATTCCCACTGCAGCAAAAGCTGGTATGCGGGGAGTCGAGGAGGCTCCGCCGGGGAGAAAAGGGGGTGGAAGGTGATATCACCTCAGACACCTGGGTCCTCCAGATCATCCAGGAGGGTTAAGTGCCCACAATGGGGCGAAGCAGGACAGGCATTCCCCCCACTTGCTGCTGCCGGAGGGCGAGGGGCTATGCTGATGGCATTAAAACCCCCAAGAGAGTTGTGGGGGAGCCAGCATCTGGGTTCTCGGGCCCTTTGGTTTACGGTGGCCCTGACTAGGCTTCCCCTGCATGGGAGTGGTCGGCATGGGGGTAGCCAGGTACAGTGGGTAGCCACGGTACTGTAGGTCTTTCCTGAGGAAGAAGGGCTTCTTGGTAGGCTGATTCTTCCGAGGTAGCGTAGAGGTCTTGCAGGAGAGAGACAGGTCCTAGTGACATACTCCGTCTCAATCTCCGCGGCCTTCTCCTCCATCAGCTTACCAAAAAGCTGTTTGAGGCAGGGCACATCCAGGAGCTTCTCCTGTACCCACTGCTCCAAATCCGAAGATTGGAGCCAAGCCTGGTGGCAGACTCCAATGCCCGCAGCCGCCACCCGAGCTGATGTCTTGAAGCCATCATAGGGAGGCTCGAGAGATATACTTGGAGCAATTAGCCACTTATTTCAACAGGGTGCGGAACCTGTCGAGGGGCTCTCCCTCAAGGCCCACGGAGAAAACTCCAAGTTCTTTCGCCATGTCGCGGAGGAACATACCAATATATAATTGGTATGCCTGGATGCAACAAGAGAGCATGGAACCTCAATAGGCCTTGCGGTCCAGAGCATCAAGGGCTCTTGATTCTCAGCCCAGCGGTACCGATGAGTGGGACTTTGGGCTTTTCTGCTTCCTCATGTCTGATTCCACCACCATCGAGGTGTGTGGAATTTGGGTCTTTCGGAAGCCTGGCCCTCGCTGCACCTTGTACATTGTGCCAAGGCGCTTGCTCACAATGGGAACTGAGGCTGGGGCCTCTCACACATGGAGCAGTAGCCGAGATCGGGAGGCAGGAGTTGATTCTGTCACTTAGCCCCCTTCGGCATTCCCGAGAGTCAGACAAGGAGTGGCCCCGCAAGGTACCTCGCAGAGAAATGGAGGCCTCCAGTCGAGGAACCCCCTCTCCTCCTCACTGCCCAATCCGGTGATCCCAGTATCGGCATCCCAGGGCCCCACACCCATGTGGGAGTCCTGTATGCTGGCGCTGGAACACAGCGTTTCTGCGTTCATTGCTTCCCAGCAGGTGCTCATGGCCAGCTTTGCTGACTCACATGACCCACGCAGCCAGCGGTTAGGAGAAAAAAAAAAAAAAAAAAAAGGGCACGAAGCACTAAGAAAAAAAATGTTTGGAAAAGCTATCCTCGTAAGCTCCGAAACAGAGACCAAGGGGAGGATGGGTAGAGGACCGGTTTAACTGGAAAAAAGGAAAAAAGAGACTGTTAAGGCGGGGAAAAAATTTTTTTCCCAAGGGACGAGGACGTGCGTTTGAAGGGCTTCGCAGAAAAAGAGAGACTGAGCAAGATGGCACCCTTGGGTGGGAAGAGGACCACACATGCATGGTAGCAATCCCAAAGGCTTTCTTTGAAAGCTGGGGAATTGCTCCATCGGTGCCGACGTCACCCGTAAGTGACGACCGACTTCCTGCTTGTTCCTGCCGAATAGAGAGAACACAGAACTATATACAGAACAACCACCAATCTGATAAAAAGGTCAGAATCTACAAGATTAAACCGCAAAGATGGAGTACAAAAGGGTGGGTCCTAGACTGATTTAGCAGGACTCTAGGAAAGGAAAGTATCTAGTAAGTGTCAACTTCCAGATCATCTTGCTAGACCAAGCCAGACATGTGGCATGTGCCAAAGCTATGCCTCCACCAGGTAGGAAGAAGATACAGCTACTTTCAAAATTTCTGCATTGAAAGTTTCAGCACTGGCATGGATAGCCAAGCAGTAATGCTTGACAAAACCAAGGTAGAGAGGGACATCAAAGTCAGAGCCCTACAAATGTCAAGGGGGGGGGGGGGGCGCAACAAAACTGGCCAAGGTCTTGCAGGGAAGCACAGGGGCAGCCTTTCCAGGAGTCACATCATATCTGCACACCACAGCATCTATGGCACCAATTCAGCACCACAAAAAAGTCACTAGGCCCAGGTGATGTACTATATGGCAAATCACCTACCCTATAAGAGGCCATGGCAGAAACAAAGAGAGTTCCGAGGCCAAGGCTGAACTAGGGCAGACATGCCTCTTTGTGGCAACTGAAGAGTTTTATCCACTTTGGCATTAAACAGATTTGCCATCAAATCAATTTAGGGATAGCTCACACCAATCTATGAGCCCCTGAAACACTGATGGGGCTAATTCCCACTCTCTCAGATTGAGGGTGTGGTGAAGGAGATAATCTGCCTCTATATTGACAATTCCAGCAATGTGCTGTGCCGAGAACATTGAGAGATTCCACTCACCCATGGAAATGAAGGCCACTCCCACAGAGTATTTGGTGCCACCCTGGTTGCTGACATACACTACTACCTATTGATCATTTATCTAGCGCTACAAAGCATATGCAGCACAGCAGCACAAAACAGACTGTTCCTGCTCAAAGAACTCAATCTAGTCAAGATGGACAGTACAAGACAGATGAAACAAGTGATAAAAAGGAAGGAGATGAAAAAAGAATAAAGGGATTAGGAATCAAAAGTGGGATTTGAAGAGGTAAACCTTTAGCATGGCTTTGAATAGGGGGAAAGAAGAGACTTGACAAAGAAACAGGAAGTTATTTTCATCTTGCTGCTCCTTATGCCTGAAACAAACAATCAAAGCCTGGAGTTGGCAATAGAAGAAAAGGGTTTCAAGAGAAGGCGGCCAGCTGAAGAGCAGAGTTCACAAGGGCGGGAGGAGTAGGGAAAAAGAAGAGAGAGGAAAGATAATGAAGGGCAGTGAAGTGAATGCATGAGCTAAAAGTTTGAATTGGATATGGAAGTGGAAGGGGAGCCAGTGAAGAGATTTTAGAAGAGTAATGGAGTGTATTGGGGTTGGTGGAAAAATAGCCATGCAATAGAGTACTGAATGGATAAAGAAGAAATTAGACCTTACCTGCTAATTGTCTTTCCTTGAGTTCTCTCCGGGCCAGTCCATGACCTTTGGGTGATCAATCCGTTCCAGCAGCTGAGGACTGTAAAACTGAGTTTTCCTGACAGGTTACCCAGCTCCCCCTGGTGTCAGAGAATCAGTCTTATGGTATCCAAGCAGCCAACGCAACTTAGAAACAAAAACTTGAAAATAACTAACTACTGGACAATTCGCCCAGAGAAAAACCTAGCCT
Source organism: Ichthyophis bannanicus (assembly GCA_033557465.1). NCBI lineage: Eukaryota > Metazoa > Chordata > Amphibia > Gymnophiona > Ichthyophiidae > Ichthyophis > Ichthyophis bannanicus. Next base: position 652,177,376 of record CM066032.1, read on the forward strand.
CTTGCGGAAAAAGAGAAGGCCATACTATTTGAAAAACCCCAGCCAAAAACTCCGTGGTCAATCTTGGAGTATTCGCATTATTCTGTCGACTGGTTAATGTCTCTTTCGGGGTTTTTTTTTTCCCATGAGACAGAATACCGGAACCCCCGGAAGAAAACTCCCATTACCCCCAAGGCCAGGGAGCCCCCGAATCCATCTCTACAGACTCTCCCGTTATCGCCCCCGCAGAAAAACCCGGGAGAAAAAAAAAATGCACTACACAGACTCTCCTACTGCAACGCCAACATCTGAAAACTCGCAGACTACACGGGCGGGCCCTGGACTGGCCCGGAGAGAACTCAAGGAAAAACAATTAGCAGGTAAGGTCTAATTTCTTCTTCCTATTCATCTCTCCGGGCCAGTCCATGACCTTTGGGCAGTACCAAAGCAGTACCTAAGTGCGGGAGGGGACTGCGAGTCCAGCAACAATTGCCGAAGCACCTACACTAGCATCTTCTCGTGCCTGAACATCCAACCGATAATGTTTAGCAAAGGTGTGCAGAGAAGACCATGTTGCCGCCCTACAAATATCAACCGGCGGTACCAACGCATACTCCGCCCAAGATGCAGCTTTCCCTCTAGTAGAATGTGCTCCGAGACCCACTGGAATCGGCTTGCCCTTTGCTTCATAGGCGGCTCTTATCGCATGCTTCACCCAGCGAGTGATGGACGCCTTCGTAGCCGCTTTACCCTTCGCCGAGCCCCTGAACAAACGGTCAGACTTCCGAAAAGACTCCGTTGCGGCCAGATAACTACGCAACATGCACCCCAAATCCAGGCACCGTAACGAGCGATCCACTTTACCACCGCCGGGCTTTGTAAACGTGGGCAGCGATACCACCTGGTTCACATGAAAACTGGAAATGACCTTAGGCAAGTAGGAGGGCACCGGTCTCAGCACCACTTTTTCGGCCGTAAACTGCAGGTACGGTTCCCTGCACGAAAGAGCTTGCAAATCCGAAATTCTCCGAGCCGAGCACAAGGCCACCAAAAAGGCCGTCTTCCAGGACAACTCCCGAAGACGTCCCGCGGAACCGGACACAAAAGGCGGCTCCGTCAACACCTGTAATACCAAATTTAAATCCCAAGGAGGCACTACGCGCCTCACAGGAGGTCTAATGTTCCGAGCAGCCCGGAAAAAACGTAGCACGTCCGGATGCGAGGAAAGTGGCCTACCTTGCACTGGACCTCTGTAAGGCCAGCGCCGCCAGTTGAACTCTCAGCGTGCTAAGGGCCAACCCTTTGAGGCCCCCCTGAAGAAACGCCAAAAGTTCAGGGAGTTGCGATCTCCCAGGCGAAAGCTGACGATCGGTACACCAGGCTTCAAAAATGCGCCATACTCTAATGTAAGCCAACGAAGTCGAACGCCTGCGGGACTGCAACAAAGTGGCTATCACGGCCGACGAGTAGCCCTTCCGGCTCAAACGGTGCCTTTCAAGAGCCAAGCTGTAAGCGAGAACTGATCCACCTGCGACATGCGCAGAGGCCCTTGTTTCAACAGATCGAACCAATCGGGCAACCTCCAGGGCGGAGCTACCAGAAGTCGAACCAGATCGGCATACCACGGGCATCGCGGCCAATCCAGCGCCACAAGAATCACCAGCCCCGCGTGGTTCGCTATCCTTCGAATGGTCCAACCTAATAGAGGCCACGGAGGAAAACACGTACAGAAGATCCGATGGCCAAGGCTGCACCAGGCCGTCTAGCCCCTCCGACATATGCTCCCTGTGCCTGCTGAAAAAGCGCGGTGCTTTGGCATTGGCTTGGGTCGCCATGAGATCCATGACCGGCTGACCCCAGCGGAGCGAGATCTCCTGAAAAACCGCCCAGTCCAATTCCCATTCCCCTGGGTCTAGGCGATGACGACTGAGATAATCGGCTTGTATGTTGTCCTTCCCTGCGACATGCACCGCAGAAATGGCCAAAAGATGGACCTCCGCCCATTGAAACAGCTGTTGACTCTCCTCCAGCAGCACTACACTGCCTGTGCCTCCTTGCCTGTTGATGTACGACACTGTCACTTGATTGTCGGAGAACACCCGAACCGCCTGCCCTCTGACCAAGCCGAGAAAGCTGACGAGTGCCAAGCGAACCGCCCGCAACTCCAGGCGATTTATTGACCAACCGCTCTCTTCCTCCGACCAGGCGCCCTGTGCCAGCTGTGACAAACAATGCGCCCCCCAGCCGGACAGACTTGCGTCCGTCGTGAGCAATATCCACTGCGGCAGCTCCAGCGGCACCCCCGCTCGAAGGTGAGCCGTAACCAACCACCACTGAAGACTGACACGGACGTCTTCCGGACACACCAACCGTTGCGAAAGAGGATGACTTTGCGGAGACCAATGAGATAACAACGCCTGCTGAAGAGGCCGCATATGCGCCCTGGCCCAGGGAACTAGATCTATGGCCGCCGCCATCGACCCCAACACCTGTAGGTAACGCCAGGCCGACGGAGACTTGACTTGCAGAAACGCCGACACCTGCCCCAAAGGTTTGTCCACCCTTTCCGCAGGCAGAAACACAGAGCCCACCTCCATGTCGAAGACGGCTCCCAGATACGTCAACTGCATGGTCGGCTCCAAATGACTCTTCGCCCGGTTGATAACCCAGCCTAACCGCTCGAGGAACTCCACCACTTGAGCGGTGGCCTCGACAGACTCCGCCCGCGATTGAGCCCGAATGAACCAGTCGTCCAGATAAGGATGGACCTGAATTCCTTATTTCCAAAGCGCCGCCACTACCACCACCATAACCTTGGTAAAGGTGCGCAGCGCCGTTGCCAGGCCAAAGGGCAAGGCTTGGAACTGAAAATGGCCCATGGGGACTGCAAACCGTAGGAACCTTTGATGTTCGGGCCTGATCGGGATGTGCAAATATGCTTCCGTCAAATCTATGGAGGTGGTCAGCACTTCCCCCTGCTGTACCGTCCGGATAACGGACCGCAAGGTTTCCATTCGAAAATGAGGCACTCGCAAATATCGATTGACGTGCTTGAGATCCAACACCGGCCTAAAAGCCGAGTATCAACCTAAGCCGTACTGGTCTATGGCACCGGCACCACCGCCTGAAGCTGCAGCAGCCGTAGCAGCATCTGGCGGACCGCCTCCGTCTTTGCCGTAGAACCTCACGGAGAATGGACAAAAGCGTCCGGCAAAGATTGTGCGAACTCTAGTGCATAGCCGGCTCTGATAATCTCTAGGACCCACTGGTCTGTCGTCACCGTGGCCCAGGTGGAGAGGAAACGCTGCAAGCGCCCCACTAAGGGAACCCCCACCTGGACCGGCCTCACTTCATTGTGGTTTCTTGGCTGAGCTCTGTTGGGAATTAAAGTAGCCCCTGTTGAAGCCTCTGGTGCCCCGAAAGGACTGCCCTCTCGCCACAAAACAACCCCACTGATACGGTGAGAAGCGAGATCCACGAAACCGACGAAAATCCTTACCATGACCTCTGAGAAGAACTGACCTTCGTCGCTCTCGGTCGGTCCTCAGGAAGACGACCCCCTTTAGAGTCACCCAAATCCTTAACGATCTTCTCTAACGCCTCCCCAAACAATAACTTGCCCTTGTATGGAAGCTTACTGAGCCATGCCTTAGAAGACGCATCAGCCGCCCAATTCCTTAGCCACAGAAAACAGCGTGCCGCAATCAGGGAAGCCATAGGCTTTGCAGCAATGCGCACCAAATCATAAAAAGCATCCGCTAAATAGGCCGCCGCAGACTCTAGCTTCGCGCCCTCTGCCGGCGCCTCCTCCCCCTTTTCCGGGGACTGCTCCCCCTGCAGCCAGCGGATAGACGCGCGAGACACATAGGCCCCACAGACAGACGCCTGTAGGGCCAGTGCACTGGAATCAAAGGTTTGCTTCAAAAGCACTTCCAACCGTCGATCCTGCAGGTCCTTAAGCGCAGCCCCTCCTTCAATGGGGATGGTGGACTTCTTAGTGACCGCTGACACTAACGCATCCACTTTAGGCATACAAAGTCCTTTTCGTCCTGAGGGATGGGATAGAGCCGAGCCATCGCGCGTCCCCCTCGCAACGAGGCCTCTGGACATTCCTATTCAGACTCAATCATTTGTTTAATAACCCTATGAATAGGGAAACATCTCTGTTCAGATCTAAACCCTTGTAATAAGGGATCCTCAAGAAGCTCCTGTTGCACCGCCGGCAGCACCATATTTAAAGCAGCGAGGGACTGAGAAATCAAGGCCCCCAGCTCTTCCTTACGAAAGACATGAGACATTGGGATCCTCGCCCGGTCCCAATTCCCCTTCTTCCAACTCGCCCGGCCAGGGGTCCCCAGCCGACTCGGAGAGAAGCTCACCATCCTCAGGCACAGGAGAACACACACTATGTGCCCCTAACTGCAAGCCTGCATCTAGCACCATCTCCTTTGAAGAAGTGCCCTCCCCTGGGTCTGCCAGCCCAGTTTCCAACGGCTGAACCCCCTCCAAACTGTCTGAGGCTGCACCGTGAGCCAAATGAGATTTCTTTAAGAGATAAGCGTTGTGCAGTGACAGAATAAATTTTGGGGAGAAAAAAAAGAGCCCAATAACTCTGGACAGGCAGGACCAGGCAGCTGCTAGTGTTCCTCTGCCGAAGGAGGCTTGTGCGATTTAGAGCGCTTCTTCTGCACCTTGCCTGGCAGCACGGGAGACACGGCCGGCTCCTTCAAAATGGCCGTCGTTCCCACCTTTTCTAAGGAGCTGGGAGACGGCACCCGTAACTCTCCTGCTTTCTTACCCTCCATGACAGCCCAAAAGGAAAAAGTAAGATCTCCAATTGCAAGCGCCCCTGCGCGGAGAACGAGAAACACTGACCGCCGAACAAGCCAACTGCCGCCGACACCCACGGCGGGGAGAGAAACCACGCTGCCTGCTCTACCCGCTTACCTGCAGCCTCCGACAGCAGCAAAAGTGTCCGGCCTCTGCTTCACCGCTGCTAGCGGGAAACCGGCGAGGCGGCACCACGGGCGGGAAGGAGAAGGACACTGGGGCTCCCAGGCCTGAATCCTTAGCCCTTGCAGCGATGCTCTGATGAGGCAGGCTCTGCCTCTAGCAGCCGGAAATCAAGCGGCTGGAGAACCGGAGTGTTAGAGCCCACGCTCCGCTCCCGTTCGCTGCCTTTAATTGCTTTTCTTTAATGAAATTTGTTTCTTCTGTAATTTCGGTTTGCTCCGACTAATCTAGTTGAGAACTGCCCTGCTAGGACAGACCAACCAGGAGCACCAGAGGTAAAGCCTTTATTTCTTCACCTATGCATAGGATAGCCTTTGCCTTTTCAATCTAAGCAGTATTCCAATGTCTTTGCTTGAGAAATCTACCACTAACTAAGGCTTTCCTAAGCGTCTCTCTGGGGAGCTGGGATCCGACGTCCTGTTCAGCTGCTGAGGACTGAAAGACTGATTCTCTGACACCAGGGGGAGCTGGGTAACCTGTCAGGAAAACTCAGTTTTACAGTCCTCAGCTGCTGGAACGGATTGGTCACCCAAAGGTCATGGACTGGCCCGGAGAGACAAATAGGAAAGAGGAGAGAGACCAGCAAGGAGGACATTACAATATTCCAGACGGAAGGTGACTAAAGAATGGACAAGAGTTTTAGTAGTATGTTCAGAGAGACGGGGCAGATTTTGTTAATGCTTTGTTACCGTGGCTTTGTCTGAGAAGATCCAGACCACTTAGCCCCTGACCAGGTAGTGAAAGTGCTAGAGGGCTAAATGAATTACACATGCCTTGAGGCAATTGATGGACCATGCCAATTTACACTCACAATGAGTCCTCAGCTGACATGAGCTGCTGCAGATAGTCCAGGGCATGCCCTTGTTCAGAATGATGGGCCAAGATCACTATTGTAAGAAGGGGAAGCCTAATCTCAAAGTTTTGTGAATGAGGTGACCAACATGTGGTACCTTCATATGAGCCCACACCCAAGGGACTAACTATCGTGGCTGCCATTGAACTCAGGAGTTGAAAATGAGTCCCAAGACTTGAGACGCCACTGCTGTCAGCTAGCTGTGCCAGAAACTTAGCCACTCCTTCAGCGATCATCCTGCCAGCATGGGTGTCAAAAAGGGCTCCAAGATCAGGACCAGTGCTAGGGTTTCTAGCACCCTCCCTGCAGCCTATAAGTCAGCACCCCTCCCTCATTATTAATGTTGGCTGCATCCTATCCTCTTTTTCCCCCCAAAACGGCTTTGTGAACTCTTCATGTGATTAGTATTTCTCCTTCAAATTGTGTTTTGTGAGAAAATTGCAGCAAAAGAGCAAATGCATAACCAAAATAAGTATTTTTATCATACAGACTGATAATACAAAAAAATAAAAATAAATAAAAATCAAGATTCTGGTCATCTCACTAACAAACATTCTCCAGTGGAAGGCATATTGTGAACCAATATAAACACACTGCTAAAAAGTCACTGAAGAGCTACAAGGCCAAATCTACTATCCCATACCAGCATACACTTCCAAAATTCATACAATAAGGGGCCTACCCAGAAAAACAGCACTATAAATACTGTAATGGGCCCCAAAACATCCATACACCTATTTGAAAAGCTGAATAAGTCAAATTACTACAGTACAGATTCCTACATACAAACTCCATATTAATAGAACACCTGGCCTTGTTCACACACTCAGAACACAGACCCTCACCAAGCACAGAATAAGTGACCAACCTAAAGTAAAAATAAAATTAAGTAGACAAAAATTAAACTGAAACTCCATGAAGCCAGACTCCACATGCAGTGCCACACCAGATAAGAGATGCAGTTCCCCATACAGTGTGAAATGTAAAGATAGCACAAAGTCCAATCACGAAATTGAAAATAAAATTATTTTTTCTACTTTTGTCATCTGACTATTTTTGATCATGCTGGTCCCGATCCAAGGTTTGTTTTCCTGTGTCTTCTCTTAGCTCTCTTTCTATGGTCTATAGTCCATCTGCCATATCTTCTCTTGCTTTCTTCATTTTCTTCCATGAGCTTTTTTCCAGTCCCAGTAGCCCTCCCCAGTATCAGCCCCCTTTACAGCCTTACCTCCCAGTACTTTCCAGTGTCAACCCCCTTGCATTCTTAGCAACACCACTGGTGCCTATTCCCTTCCAGTCCCCCTCCTTCCCCACCGTCCAAGTCCCTTCTAGTCCAAATACCATCCCAGGTATCAGCAAACGTCTAGTCCCAATGCCCCCTTCCGTGTCAGCTCCCTTCCAATTACTGTCTCCTCTGTTCATCCACCTTCCAGTGCCATCATCTCCAGTTTTCAGCTCCCTTCCAGCCCCCATCCCCCCTCATGTCAGCTCTCTTCCAATTCCCCTCTTATTACCCAGCCACCTTCCAGCCCCCTCCATGTCAGTTCCCTTCCAGCTCCCTTCTGTATCATATGTCCTCCTTCCACTCACTGATTTCTGCTTCAGAAAAGAAAGCAGCCATGGGAAAGCGTAGTTACTCACCTGTAACAGGTGTTCTCCAGGAGCAGCAGGAATCAGTCCTCACTTATGGGTGACGTCGGCGCCGACGGAGCCCTCGCGGAGCAATTTTCCCCAGCTTTCAAAGAAAGCCTTTGGGAATTGCAGCGCGCATGCGCGGTCCTCTTCCCGCCCAAGGGTGCCATCTTAGCCAGTCAGATGACATAGCTAAAAAAGACAGCATAAAAATTTGCAAAAAAAGAACTTAAGCAGATGATTGCAACTCCAAGGGGAGGAGGGAGGGTAGTGAGGACTGATTCCTGCTGCTCCTGGAGAACACCTGTTACAGGTGAGTAACTACGCTTTCTCCAGGACCAAGCAGGAAGTCAGTCCTCACTTATGGGACTCCCAAGCTCAAGGCTACCGGAGACCCTAAGCACAAAAATGAGCTCCCTCTAGCTCAGCAGCACAGAAGGAAGGAATCTTCGCTGAAGTATTACCCACCGGTAGCCCACATCCAGGATGGAGGGTAGGAGTTGCTCAGACCTCGAAGAGATTACGGAGGACTGCCTGTCCGAAAGCACTGTCCCTGCGGGACTCCCTCTCGAGACAGTAATGGACCGCAAAAGTCTGGCTCGAAGACCAAGTAGCGGCCCGGCAGATGTCTGCCAGCGGAACAGAGCGGAGGTAAGCCACTGACGTAGCCTTTGCCCGAACGCAATGAGCCGTGACTCGACCTTCCAAGGAGAGTCCGGCTGCCCCATAAGCCCAAGAGATACAGTCCGCAACCCAGATGGACAGAGTACGCTTGGAGACCGGGAGCCCCAATTTATTGGGGTCAAAAGACACAAAAAGCTGAGCAGCTTTACGGTGCTCCCGCGTACGGTCAAGGTAGAAGTTCAATGCCCTTCTACAGTCCAGGGTATGGAGGACCGTTTCAGCTCGGCTGGAGTGTGGTCTGGGAAAGAAGGTTGGAAGTACCACCTCCTGATTGATGTGAAAAGGGGAGACCACTTTTGGAAGAAATTTTGGGTGAGTCCGTAGGACTACCCTATTTTTGTAGAACCGAGTGTAAGGGGGATCAGACACGAGGGCCTGCAATTCACTTACGCGTCTAGCGGAAGTGAGGGCTATCAAGAACAGTGTTTTCCAAGAAAGAAAACGGAGAGAACAGGTAGCCATAGGTTCAAAAGGCGGACAGGTGATCCGCTGTAAAACCACATTCAGGTCCCAGTCAGGCGCTGGCGGGCGCAGAGGTGGTTTAAGTAGAAGGAGACCTCGGAGAAACCTCGCTACGAGAGGGTCGTTGGAGAGAGGTCTGCCGTCCACCGGCACATGATGTGCTGAAAGAGCACTGAGGTGAACTTTGACGGAGTTGGACTTAAGAGCCAGATTAGAGAGGTATAGCAAGTACTGCAAGATCACCGACACCGGGCAGGAGAAGGGATCCTGAGACTGTTGGGTACACCAAACGGAAAAACGACGCCATTTAAGGGCGTAGCATTTGCGGGTAGAAGGTCGTCGCGAAGCTAAGACGACCTCCTCCACCTCGGCCGGCAGGAGAAGGGGAGCAAGGACTACCCTCTCAGCAGCCAGGCCATTAGGTTGAGAGACCTGAGGTTGGGGTGTAGCAGAGACCCCTGATCCTGAGTGAGGAGATCCGGTTGTAACCCCAGAGGGAATGGATCCTCTACCGCTAATTGCAGCAGGAGTGGAAACCACAGCTGTCTGGGCCAGCGAGGGGCCACCAGGATCATGAAAGCTTTGTCTCGGAGAACCTTGAAAAGAGTCCGGGAGACTAGCGGGATGGGAGGGAAAGCGTACAAAAGGCTCCCCGACCATGAGAGTAGAAAAGCGTCCGCCGCAACTCGAAAGGGGTGTGGCTGACGAGAGCAGAAGCGAGGGAGTTGCCGGTTGTGAGGACTGGCAAAGAGATCCACCGTGGGGAGGCCCCACTTTAGAAAGAGCTTCTGAACTACCAAGGGATCCAGGCGCCACTCGTGCGGCTGGAGGATCCTGCTGAGTTTGTCCGCCAGGAAATTCTCTTGGCCTGGGAGATAAACTGCCTTGAGGAGAACGCCGTGACTGACGGCCCAAGAGCAGAGCTTCTGTGCTTCCCGACAGAGAAGGAAGGAGCCCGTGCCCCCCTGCTTGTTCACGTAGAACATGGCAACTTGATTGTCCGTCTGGACAAGGACGGACTGGTGGGAGGTCAGGTGGGAGAAGGCCTTGAGAGCCAGGCGGATCGCTCTGAGCTCCAAGAAGTTGATCTGCTGAGCAGACTCCCACGTGGTCCAGAGGCCCTGAGTACGTGCCCCTTGGCAATGTGCTCCCCAGCCCAGGAGGGATGCATCTGTCGTCAGCACCCGGGCCGGCTGAGGTGGCTGAAAAGGCATGCCGAGCACCAGATTCGGCCGATGAAGCCACCACTGAAGGGACGAGGCCAGCGGCTCGGAGACGCGCACTAGGTCTGCTAGGCCGCCTGTGGCCTGTTGCCACTGCTTGCGGAGACACCATTGAGCAGGCCGCATATTCAGGCGGGCATTGGGGGTCACATGGATGGTGGAAGCCATATGGCCGAGTAGTCTCAGGAAGCGCCTGGCGGAGACCAGGGGCTGGCTGCGAAAACGGTCGGCTAGGTCCATGAGCCGTTGAGCCCTGCCGAGCGGTAGGAACGCTCGTGCCTGAGGAGTGTGCAGCCTTGCGCCGATGAACTCGAGATCCTGTGAGGGGAGCAAAGTGGACTTTGCGAAGTTTATAACAAAGCCCAAGTACTGCAGAAGAGTCACCGTGCGGCGTGTGGCGTCGGTGACCTCCGGAGCGGACGCTGCTCTGATGAGCCAGTCGTCGAGGTACGGAAAGACATAGAGGCCGTGAAGCCGGAGATGGGCCGCCACCACCGCGAGACATTTTGTGAAGACTCGCGGTGCGGAGGACAGGCCAAAGGGCAGTACTCTGTACTGGTAATGATTTCCTGCCACCACAAACCTTAGGTATTGGCGGTGGCTTGGGTGGATGAGGATGTGCGTGTAGGCATCCTTTAGATCCAAGGAGCATAGCCAATCTCCCTGCTGGAGGTAGGGCAGAAGGATTCCAAGGGTAAGCATCTTGAATTTCTCCCGCACGAGGAACCTGTTGAGGTTGCGCAAGTCCAGGATGGGTCTGAGGCCTCCTGTCCTTTTTGGTACCAGAAAATACCTGGAATAAAAGCCTTGACCTTTCAGGTGGTGGGGCACCGGTTCCACCGCCTGTTCCTGTAGAAGACCTGCTAACTCCTGAAGGAGTAATTCCCTGTGCAGAGGGGGTCGTGGAGGTTCTCCCGGAAAATAGGAGGGAGGGACCTGGTGGAAGTGGAGAAGATAGCCTTCTCGCACGACTTGAAGCACCCAGGCATCTGAGGTGATGCTGGACCACCTGTGGGCGAAGTGAACCAGCCGGCCTCCGGTGCTGGGAGGAACCAGCGGGGGGGGAGAGGCTATGCTTAAGGAGTCAAAAACCCCCACCCTGCTGAGCAGGGGCTGGTGGTGCAGGCTTGGGGGCTTGCTGCCTACGGGACCCGTTACCCCGTCCCTTGGCCTGCTGGCCCTGTTGGGGAGCTGCAGGGGCCTGATATTGGGGGTATTGTTTGTAGGCAGCCGCCTTCCTCGGGTAAAAGGACTTCTTTCCCGAGCCCTTCTTTTTCTGGGAAGGGGCGGAGGTCTTCCTAGAAAGCCTAGTCCTGGTGAGAGTCTCCGTCTCAATTTGTGCAGCCTTTTCAGCCATGGGCTTGCCAAAGAGGTTTTCGCCTCGGCAGGGGACATCGACCAACTTGTCCTGCACCCAGGGCTCAAGGTCAGACGACTGAAGCCAAGCCTGTCGGCGGGCACCGATGCCGGCTGCGGCCACTCGAGCCGATGCTTCAAAGCCATCATAGGCTGCTCGGGATATGAATTTTGAGCATTCCCGAATGCCAGTGGACAAGGCCAGGAACCTCCGCAAGGGTTCCTCGGACAAACCAGCGGAGAATCCGGCTAGCTCTTTAGCCAGGTCTCGGAGATACATGCCCATGTATAGCTGGTAGGTCTGGACACGACACGCTAGCATAGAGCCCTGGAAACACTTCTTACCAAGGCCATCCAGGTTACGGGCCTCCCTGCCAGGAGGCACCGAGGAGTGCATCTTCTGGCTCTTAAGACGATGCATGGCCGATTCCACTACCATGGAATGGTGTGGTAGCTGTGCTTTTTGGAAGCCAGGGCTCTTGCGGACTCGATAGATAGAATCGACCCGCTTGCTCAGGACCGGCGAGGTGGCCGGGCTCTCCCACATGCGGAAGAGTAGTCGTTCCAGCATGGGAGGAACCAGTACAGTAAAGTGTTCCCTGGCGGGAGAGTCATACTGGAGGGCGTCGAGCTCTTCGGCTTGAGGCTCCTCCTCGGGGTCCGCAGGGAAGGCCAAAGCCTTGGCCATATCCCTGACGAAGTCCGAGAACCGGGCATCCTCCGGGGGGGACTGCTTCCGAGGTTCGGACTCAGGTGAGTCCGAGGGGACACACCGAGTCCGAAAAGAATCAGGCGACTCTTCCTCTTCAGACTCCCAGACCGACTCCGACGAGGACTCGGTGGGGTCGGCCCGGGCAGGGCGCGGCGCCTGCCGCCCCGACGCCGAGGGAGTCGGCGTCGGTGACCTTGGTCCCGAACGGGAGGCCGAGGGTGACCTCGACCGAGGATCGACTCGAGTTCGCATCGACTCGAGGATCGGCTCGGTCTCCGGGGTCGACTTAGACGTCGACGTCCCGGCGGTCGGGGCAGCGGCGCCAGCGAGCAGTGCCCGCTGCTGGTCCATGAAGGCAGACAGTCTGCTCTCCAAGGCCGTCAACCTGAGTCCGAGCTCAGGTGACCCAGCAGCCCCCGACTCGGGCCCCGACGGCGTCGGGCCCGACGTCGGCTGTCGCGGAGGCGAGTCCAGGAGGACCACGGGACTTACCCGAGCAGGCAGCTCCGACTCCAGGCGAGGTCGCTTCGTGAGGTGCTCCTTCTCCAAGGACCCGGGACGGCTATCGGGGCTATGCGACCTGGCCCTCGCGGAGCCAGGAGCGTCCACCGACGCCGCCCTCGCGGGTTTCACCTTCCGGCGATGGTCCCCGGAGGGAGAACCCCTGTCGGAGGAACTCCGGCGACGGTCCGAGCTGGAACCCCTGGACGCGGAGGCCTCCGACGAGGTCCGGGTACGGCTGGGGTCAGCGAAGATCCTATCCCGCTGATGCCGCCGACTTCTCAACGCTTTGGAGGACATTTTGCCACAGGGCCCACAGATCATTTCCTCATGATCCGGGCCCAGGCAGCGGAGGCAATTGTCGTGTGTGTCAGTTAGTGACATATTTCGGTCACACTGACCACACCGCTTGAAACCACTGGCAGCCATCGGGGGAAAAAGGGCCCCGGCGAGGTCAAAGGACCAGGCTGCCAGGGAAAAACCGAAAACAAAACTGACTAAGTCAGAAAAACCGAAAAAGAAGAAGAGAAGAGGACTCGAGACCGGCGTCGAACCGAAGGAAAAAAGAGAGAGAGTTATTAGAAAAAATCAACTTTTTCGCGGGGACACGACGGGTACGTCTGTAGGGCTCCGCGGAAAAAAGAAGACTGGCTAAGATGGCACCCTTGGGCGGGAAGAGGACCGCGCATGCGCGCTGCAATTCCCAAAGGCTTTCTTTGAAAGCTGGGGAAAATTGCTCCGCGAGGGCTCCGTCGGCGCCGACGTCACCCATAAGTGAGGACTGACTTCCTGCTTGGTCCTGGAGAACATTTTTATGTTCCCATGGCTCTGCTATCTTTTAAACTGCTGGAGAGTTTAGTTTCTAAAGGCAATAAGCATTTCCCGCTTATGAGAAAGAGGAAACGCTCCAGCAGTTTCAAAGATAGACCCGTGGGAACAGAGAAATGTTCCTGCAGCTGCTCTTTTCTGAAGCGGTAGGTAGTGGGCAGCTAGCAATAGCACCCCCCTGCTGCTGGCACCCTCCTGCCAAGCTTACCAGGTAGCACCAGCCCTGTCCAAGATACTCCAAACAACAGAGAGTCCCAGATGACTCTTGCTGTGAGCGACTACCCAGCCGAGGTCCTTCAGAAAACTAGACCACTCTGGCCACCACTCTTATTACTTCTGGATTGACACTTAGCCCAAATAAGCCAGATGGAAAGCCATGACCACCATGATCTTGGAGGTGGTCCTCGGAGGCTGTAGCAAGGCCGGAGGGTAGGACACAAATCCGAAACCGAGCGCTTACAACATCAAAGTGCAGAAACCGCTGTTGAATGGGAATGTGAAAGTAAGCTTCTGCCAGGTACAGAGACATAAGCCACTCCCCACCTCAAAATGCTTAAAAAACAAACAAAGACACACACCCCAATCACACAACTGACCTCAGCATTTCCAGAAGCAAGAAACCTTCGGAGGAGGTACTGACACCCTTTAAGATAGGGGATCGGTCTGAAGATTCAGGCCTCCTTTGGCATGATTAAATAGATTTGAGTATGCAGATGTATAGACAATTGGCCTACAGTCACACCAGCCTCTTCAGGGTAGACTGGGCTACAGCAATTTTGGTCTGGGAACCACATGGAGACCATGAAAGCATCTAAAATAGGCTCCCTGTCCTCCAGGACATAACATCAAGCATTCAGCAATCAGTAGTAATCCTGGTCTATTCCTGGTTTTAAAAAGAAAGCCACCACTACTGGAGGCATCTCGGAATGGGCCCACTTTCCATCATCGTGCTGGGCATGAAGGATTGACCCTCAACAAGGAGAAAGTTACCCGACCAGTGGACTTCATGAAAGGGTCAAGGCCTGGCTTGAGAGCTGTGAAAGGGCGAGATTGGTTTTCCTGGCCAGTACCACCAGTCCCAGGATGGAGGCATGGAAAATGTGCAGTAAACAAAGAGAAAGCATGCCTCCGGGATTCTTTAGGCCTATCTTGCAGAAGATGCTGGGGCTTGGACTCCACTAAGTCCTTCACAAGATTCTCAAAGTCTTTGCTGACGAGGAGCTTTTCTTTCAAGACAAGCATGGAGTAGCCACCTAGTGGTTAGAGCACTGGCTTGGGAACCAAGAGACCAAGGTTAGATTCCCACTAGCACTCCTTGTGGCCTTGGGCAAGGCACTTAACCCTCCATTGCCTCAAAATAAACCAAATTATCAATGGCCCTGTTTAAAGTAAATTACCAAGTTTAAGTTAAAATGTAAACCGCTTTGACTAAAATAAAGCAGTATCAAAAAACAAAACAAAAAAAAAACCCCCCGAAACCCCCCCCCCCCAAAAAAAACCAACCTATTAAACAAAGTAGGACTTAGAAGCCGTGTCTGCTGCCCAATGCTGAAATGGAAGCTACCTTCACCCTATCATGGCAACTGCAATGTTCTTAGCCACTAAACAGACGATCAAACAAGGATTTGGCCAAAAAGGTCACTGTCGAGACTGGAGCTGAAGAGTCATCTTCTAGGAGGTACCATGCTGTCAAGTCTCCAGAAATTGCTGTCTGTGAGAATAAAAAAACCATCTTGGGAAGTGTCTTCACTTTGCGATCCAACTGATCTGAGGGCAATTCCAGCCTCTGCCAGAATGGTAATACACCCAGTGACAGCAGCTACAGGCACATCCACCTTAGGAAGACAAGCCACTTATCAAAATCCTGCTGTGGAAGGGCATGCATAACTCTGATGTCCTTCAATGAGGGATCTGGCAAGTCCCACTCCACAGACACCATGCTATTAAGGCAGGGTTCGACAAACCCCAGGTGCCAGGTAGCCATGGCAATATACAAGAAAAAAAATTGGACTGGGTGCTTGAGCCTCAGAGCACCTGTGCAGCAGCATGGCAATTATGACGTGTGGAATCAGCAAGACAGTGTCTTGGCACTTCACCAAGACTGCCTGAGAGTTAATATCCTTGCCAAAAAGGTGTTTGTGGGAGACGGAGGAAAATGGGACTACTCTTCTGTTGGAACTGTACAAGGACCCATTAAAAAGAGCCCAATTTAAGCTTTTCCCCCTATAGAAATCAGGAATGATGTCTTAATAAAAAACTAAGAAAGTAACAGATACAGCTTTGTGGGGTGTTCGGGTGTATGCTATTAGGCTTCAGCAGCTGGCTCCTAGATTCCAAGAAATTTTGTCAAAACCTGTCTTAAGGACTTGTGGGAATGGAAAGGCCTTGATAGTTTTACAGACCCACTGCAAGATGGTGGGTCCCTGGTTCATGGACTGGGACATTTTTGTGGTGCAAGAAACAGACCACCCTTTACTGAGGAGCATAACCCCAGATGTACTGAAGACTTGAGAGCATCTTGAGATGGACAACCATTGCTCTGCCAGAAAAGCCATACTTTCTGAAAAGAGAAGAAGAACTCGTGACAAGGACCTTGAACTGGGAAGTACAAAGTCACAGCCCACTCCCCCATCTACCCAGAACAGTTTCTCGCCGCCTCAGTCCTGTCTGGGGCAGTGGGGGGGGGGGGAAGAGGGGTGATAACTAAGGATTATATGAGGACACATCCAAGGCCACCACATCACTCCCCCTCATTCTGAATCAAGATGTCGAGGAGTCCCTTTATTCGCAGGAGCCATCTTCCATGCATATTGCAGCCAGCCACAAAGCAAGTGTCCTTTCCACAATTAAGTGGACAGTACTGCTCAACCTTACATGAGAAAAATTGCAAGTCTAGATTTGCACATGTAACTTTACACATGCAGTCTTGTACATGTCCATGGCAGCACAGCCTTTAGCCATGTATCTGCAAAGAATGCATGTGCAAAGGACAAAGCTTAAAATACATGCAACCTCCAGATCCAACAGGAAAGGAAAGGAAAGGAACCCCCCCACCCCGAAAGAAGCAGGCACTAGCAAACAAAAGATGTGCAATCATCCCTGTGGAGCCCAGGGCTAACAAACTGCTCCCATGTGCTCAGTCCTCTCCTCCTTTCTATTTTGAAAGCTGCCCTGGGGGGGGGGGGGGTGGAGGAACCTGGGAAAGAGCAGAAAAACTTGGAGACTGCAGACAATGTCTTGTTCAGGCATGATCCGTACCTCTCAACTGGTCAGGAATACTGATGGGGGAAAAACATACCTCTCCCCCCGCCACCATGTGAGAAACTCCAGCAGGGTATCCTCAGATAAACTCTGTCGAGCTCTCCTGAGGAAAAGCAACCCATAGGTCGGCTGCCCAGGAGCTAAAAATTTCAAATAGGAGCTACACAGAACACCATTCAGCATCTGCTGGAAACAAATACTGAAGTATGTTCTTAATTGCACCAGCTCAAGTAGTAGTGATGTCATCATCACTGGAAGTCTCAAGCTCTGTCTCCACATCTGCTGGCAAGGACATCCAAGTCACTTGTATGAACTGGTCTAGCAGGACAATCTGAAATTAATTCTTACTGCAGTATCTAGAAAATATTAAGTGTAAACAGTTTAAGTAGCTTTGATAAACTATATGCTGCTATAATGAAATCAAAAAGATTGAGGTTCAGCACTTACCATTGACTTCTTAACATTTTTGTAGTATGGGTTCCAACCAATGCTCATAACCATCTTGTGCACATCTCCATGTGCAACACACCCCCAGCCATAGTATATGCCAGTAGGTAAATCAGAAGGCAGACTATCCACTACATGTTCAGGAAAGTTGGCTGTGAAAATGAAACAAAAAAAAATTAAATACAAAAATACTACACTACAATTAAATCATGTTGTCTCAATGAGACTGTTTACTACATAACATTTCCCTTCAAGTGACTTTTAAAGAGACCCTCTAGCAAGTTGAAAATAAACACTCAAAAATCAAGTTAAGATCTCACTTTTGCTACTGTGTTGCAGAACCATGAATTTGGCTTTATATCAGAACGTTCTGGAGAAGTGTGCTGAAGCTGAACCCAAAGAGGGTCATGCAGCAAAACAAACCTAACACGTGCAAGTACAATCTACTATAGAATTATGAAGAGACTGTGCATTTTGGATTGTTCAAACCAAAGTCTTGGCCTAAACTCTACTGAAATGCCGTGGCAAGACCTGAAGTGAACTATTCATGGAAGGGAATTTGGATTTAGCTCAATTGCAAGCATCAGCCCCTTTTATGAACCCCCAGGTCTCTTCTCCTAATTCAACACCCAGCTCCAGTTTCTATCAGCATCACCCCCTTGTCCTACCCCCAAGCAGGATGGTACATATTTGCCTGTCCCTGGAGGGCTTATAATCTAAGTTTGTACCTGAGGCAATGGAGGGTTACATGACTTGCCCAAGATCACAAGGGGCAACAGTGCAATTCGAACCCTGGCTTCCCTAGTTCCAAACCACTGCCCTAACCATTAGAACAGTTTATCATCATTTGAGTAGCAGCCTATGTAAAAGAATGTCCTTGAGGAACGTTGGCCCAGTTTGAGACAAATCAACACTTACAAGAAAGGTTCAGATGACATTATTGCTGCTCAAGGGGATACCAGTTACTGAATGAAGTTAGTCATGTATGAAGAGTATTAATCAATTATATTGCGCTATAAGACATACGGAGTGGAGGAGTAGCCTAGTGGTTAGAACACTGGCTTAGTAACCAAGCAACCAGGGTTCGAGTCCCACTAGCACTCCTTGTGGCCTTGGGCAAGTCACTTAACCCTCCATTGCCTCGGAAGAAAGGCCTGGCAATCTACTTCCGGTGACACTGCCAAGAAAACCCAGGAGCTTCTGGGTCGCCAGGAGTCAGGACTGACTCGAAGGCACACATTGCATTTGCATAAGACATACACAGTGCTGTACAGACACAAAGGTCCCTGACACCTTACTGAAAAAGGCTACCCTACCCCATGTTGTACATACATTATCTTCAATTTACTACAAAATTTTTCCAATTTAAGTTAATGCAAATGTAACCTCACTAACTGTACTTTTGACCTGTTACAATGTAAACTGTTGAGTTGTAATGTAAACTGCTTTGACCGAAGAAAAGGAGAAATTAGACCTTACCTGCTAATTGTCTTTCCTTGAGTTCTCTCCGGGCCAGTCCAGGAAAGTAGGGTAGTCAACCTCCTCCAGCAGCTGAGGACTGAAAAGAACTGAAAGTCTTTGCTGACACTAGCTCCCCCTGGTGTCAGAGTCAGTCAGTCTTATGGTATCAAAGCAGCGGACCTAAAACATACTAAACTGGAACAAAATAACAAAAGAACTAACCTCAAAGCTTTGCCGATATAATTATATAGAGTGTGTACTTTAACAGGTACTCCCCTTTCTATTCCGACCCCTTTTTTCTTTTGTCTTGAAAACACTTCTCTTGACAATGTCCACCAATGTCCCAAGTTCCGGCCACCAGCTAGGCAACCTTTTGCCTAGCTGGTAGTCAGAACTGGGGACATTGGTGGACATTCCACAAAATATGTGGAAAACCTTTTGCCAAGGACAGTAACAGCTTGAATTCTCGCAGACAAAAATGGGAGGGTCCTGGACTGGCCCGGAGAGAACTCAAGGAAAGACAATTAGCAGGTAAGGTCTAATTTCTCCTTCCTATTCGTCTCTCCGGGCCAGCCCAGGAAAGTAGGGCAGTACCAAAGCAGTAATTAAAACCGGGAGGGTCCTGTGAGCCCCACTACCACCGCCGAGGCCCCCACCGCAGCATCTTCCCATGCCTGAACATCCAACCGATAGTGTCTAGCAAACGTATGCAAGGAAGACCACGTCACCGCTCTACAGATATCCACTGGTGGATCCAAGGCATACTCCGCCCACGAAGTCGCCTGACTCCTAGTAGAATGCGCTCTGATCCCCACTGGAGCCGTCACGCCTTTTGATTGATAAGCTGCCCGAATGGCATGCTTCACCCAACGAGCGATAGAAGCCTTGGTCGCCGCTCTCCCTTTAGCCGGTCCCCTAAACAGTACGAATAACCTGTCCGACTTTCGAAACGGTTCTGTCTCCTTAAGATATCTTCGCAACACACGACCTAAATCCAACCTCTTCAGAGACCAATCCCATTTTTCCCCCTCACGAGGACGAAAGGTAGGAAGGAAAACGGCTTGATTCAGATGAAAACTAGAGAGACTACCTTAGGCAGAAAGGACGGCACCGGCCTCAATACTACCTTCTCCGCCGAAAACTGAAGGTACGGCTCCCTGCACGAGAGCGCCTGTAGATCTGAAACTCTGCGAGCGGAACACAATGCTACTAAAAAAAGCAGTCTTCCAGGAAAGCTCCCGGAGGTTACCCGGTGTCTTGGGCTCAAACGGCAGCTCTGTCAGAGCCTCCAACTCCAAATTCAAGTCCCAAGGAGGAACTACTTGCCGAAATGGAGGCCGAATGATTTTAGCCGCCCTAAGAAACCTCCGCACATCCGGATGCGAGGAAATTGAACGACCTTGCACCTTCCCTCTATAACAGGCCAGTGCTGCCAGCTGCACCTTAACAGTGTTGAGGGCTAGTCCTTTTTCAAGCCCCTCCTGAAGGAAAGCTAAGACATCCGGTAGTTGCACTCCCGAAGGCCGAACCTGTCGTTCTGCACACCATGCTTCAAAAAATGCACCACCCCCGAATGTACGCTAACGAAGTAGAGTTCTTCCTGGACCTTAACATAGTGGCTATCACGGACTGTGAGTATCCTTTACGACGTAATCGTTCCCTCTCAAGAGTCAAGCCGTAAGCAAGAATCGATCCACCTGCAGCATTAAGACGGGACCTTGGCACAACAGATTTACCCGAGCGGGCAACCTCCAAGGAGGAGCCACCAACAGACGCACCAGATCAGCATACCACAGGTGCCTGGGCCAATCTGGAGCAACGAGGATCACCGTCCCCTTGTAGTTTGCTATCTTCTGAATCGTCCGACCTATCAGTGGCCATGGAGGGAAGATGGAGTAGCTGACCCGACGGCCAAGGATGAACCAGACCGTCGAGACCCTCCGACATGTGCTCCCTGCGCCTGCTGTAAAATCGAACCGCTTTGGCATTTGCTTGAGTGGCCATGAGATCCAGAACTGGCTGACCCCACCTCAGCGTGATGTCGTGAAAGATCGCCCAGTTCAGTTCCCATTCTCCGGGATCTATGGCATTCCGACTGAGATAGTCCGCCTGAATGTTGTCTTTTCCTGCCACATGAGCTGCGGAAATCGCTACAAGATGCGCTTCCGCCCACTGAAACAGCTGTTGACACTCCTCTAGAAGCCACACACTGCCCGTGCCGCCTTGCTAGTTGAAGTACGAAACCGTCACCAAGTTGTCAGAAAAAAACAGAACTGCTCGCCCCTCGAGCAGATCGACAAACTCTACTAGCGCCAACCGAACCGCCCGCAGCTCCAACCGATTGATCGACCAAACTCTCTCCTCCGCCGACCAGATGCCCTGCGCTATTCACATCAAGCAATGCGCCCCCCAACCGGAAAGGCTGGCATCGGTTGTCAGTAACACCCAATCCAGCAGGGCTAACGGCACTCCCGCTTGCAGATGTGCAGGAACCAACCACCACTGCAGACTGATCTGCACCTCCGCCAGACACGGCAATCGCCGAGAGAGAGGATGATCTTGCGGAGATCACCTCATCAGTAACGCTTGCTGAAGAGGCCGCATATGAGTTCTGGCCCACGGTACCAGGTCTAAGGCCGCCGCCATCTACCCCAACACCTGTAAATATCTCCAAGCCGTCGGTGCCTGAATGCGCAGAAATGCCGTAACTTGCGAGAAAATCTTTCGAACTCTTTCCGCAGGAAGAAAAACTGAGCCTATTTCTGTGTCTAATGAAGCTGCCAGATAAGTCAATTGCTTCCCCGGCTGCAAATGACTCTTCGCTCGATTGATGACCCACCCGAGCTGTTTGAGAAACTCCACTACTCTTGCAGTTGCTGAGAGAGACTCTGCCAGCGACGGAGCTCATATCAACTAATCGTCGAGATACGGATGGACCTGAATACCCTCCTTCCATAGCACCGCTGCTGCCATCACCATGACCTTGGTGAAGGTACGAGGAACGGTAGCTAGCCCGAACGGCAAGGCTCGGAACTGAAAATGACCCATGGGGACCACAAACCGCAGAAATGTTTGGTGTTCTCGTCGGATTGGAATATGCAAATACGCTTCCGTTAAATCTATGGACGAAAGAAATTCTCCCGGTTTTACCGACCAGATTACTGATCGTAAGGTTTCCATCCGGAAATGCGGCACTCTCAAGCAACGATTCACGAGCTTGAGATCCAGAATAGGCCGAAAAGAACCTTCCTTTTTTGGAACAAACGAAAATAAATTGAGTATCGACCTAAGCTGCACTGGTCTGCGGGAACTGGTACTACTGCATGAAGACGCAACAAACGTAACAATGTGTCGTTGACTGCAGTCCTTTTTGTCAGAGGACCACACGGAGAAGCTACAAAGGCATCTACCAGTGGATGTGCGAACTCCAGAGCATATCCTTCTCTGATAATCTCGAGAACCCACTGGTCCGTAGTGATGCTGGTCCAGGCGGAGAGAAACCCCTGCAAACGACCTCCCACAGGAATCTCCGCCTGGACCAGCGTCCCTTCATTGAGGCTTTTTCGTTGAGGTGTGCTGGGAGTTAAAATAGCCCCTATTGAACCCCCTGGCTCCTCAAAAGGATTGGCCTCTAGCCACAAAACGTCCACGTTGATAAGGCGTAAAACGGGACCCACGGAACCAGCGAAAAATCACACCCCTGACCTCTCTGTAATGAAGGCAGCTTAGCCGCTCTCGGCCGGTCCTCGGGAAAGCGATCCCCCTTGGAATCGCCTAAATCTTTCACAATCTTTTCCAAAGCCTCCCCAAAAGGCAGCTTGCCCTTGTATGGAAGCTTACTGAGACGGGCCTTAGACGCCGCATCTGCTGCCCAGTTCCGCAATCAGAGAAAGCACCTAGCTGCTATCACGGACGCCATCGATTTCGCTGATATCCTTACCAAATCATAAAAGGCATCCGCTAGATAAGCCGCTGCCGACTCCAGCTTTGTGCCTTCCGCCAAAGAGTCTTCCTCCTTATCCTGACCACGCTCTCCCTGAAGCCAGCGTATTGACGCTCTGGACACATATGCCCCACAAACTGAAGCCTGTAAAGCCAAGGCACTGGAATCAAAGGCTTGCTTTAAGAGTGCTTCTAACTGACGGTCCTGAAAATCTTTCAGAGCCGTACCTCCTTCCACCGGAATTGTAGTCTTTTTTGTAACAGCTGAAACGAGAGCATCTACCTTAGGCATACGCAATAACTCCTTTTCATCCTGGGGAATGGGGTATAGACGTGCAATCGCGCAACTGCCCCTTACGGAGGCTTCAGGACACTCCCATTCCGATTCAATCATTTGCTTAATAACTCTATGAATGGGGAAACAGAACTGTTCGGACTTAAAACCTTGCAGCAAGGGATCCTCTAATGGCTCCTGCTGAACCGTAGGGAGCACAAGATTTAACACCGCTAGAGACTGTGCAATTAATGCTCCTAACTCCTCCTTCCTGAAAACTCGAAAAAAACATTAGGATCCTCTCCTGATCCTAACTCACCCTCCTCCAACTCCCCAGGCCAAACCTCAAGTCCGGCCTCTGACAAAATTTCTCCGTCTTCTGGTAGCTGAGACCCTGAACTCAGAGGTCCCGAGCCCTCTAAGGCTGTTCCCACTCCTTGTAACATCGAGGAGACCCCTTCCCCAGGGTCTGTCTCGGAGGACTCCACTTTTTTAACTGCTGACATGCAGGCTGTAGTAGGAGAGAAAGACGACTGTGATCTCTTCATTAAATAAGCGCTAAAATAAACTCAGCCGAAAGAAAAGAGTCCAACGATCCTGGCCCCACTGACACAGATTGCTGCACTGCTCCCTCAGCTGAAGGAGCTTTGCGCGACTTAGATCTCTTTTTCCCCGACTTTAATGGCAACGCGGGAGAAAACGACAGCTGAGATAAAATGGCCACCATTCCCGCTCTTTCTGCCACGCTCTGGGGCCTAACTACCCCTTCTTCTTCTGTGTCTTTGCTTTTTAGAGTCTCCATGAACCCGCGTTCAAAGAGAACTAAAATAAAGGAAAAGAAACTAACACACACAAAAACTGCACCGCCGCAATCATTCCCAGCCGGCTCTCAAACAGCGGAGAACAAGGCGCGTCTTTGTAAACTAAGCTAGCCGGGAAACGAGGCACTTCCTGACCCCACAACCCGAAATCTAAACCCCACGACGGCAACTTTCTAATGCCCGGAACACTATGAACTCCCCGGAATCAGCTCCTACCTTAAAGCAACAGCGAGGTTAAGGCTGCAATGATCCACTCCCCCGCTAGCCAGAACTGCAGACATCAGAGACAGAGAACTGTTTCCTGGGGCTCCCAGAGTTTTTCTCAGTTGCCTCTCAATAGATAAATCTCCAAGAAGCAGACTCTGCTTCTTAAAACGCACCCACCTGGTGGTTTTGGAGAAACGGAAGAGTCCTGCACTTTCCTTCTTTTTTTTTTTCAGGAAAGAAACAAAACGGAAAGTGGCTCCGCTGATTAGCCCTGCTAGAGCTTATCAGTTAGCGCTCAGAAACACCTTATCCTCCGATCAGATTTTAAACATATATAAATATAGCCTGTTATGTTAAAGTATAATCCTGTTCTTATTTGTCTCTCCGGAGCCTGTCAGCTATACGACTAGCTCAGCTGCTGAGGACTGAATGACTGACTGACTCTCTCTGACACCAGGGGGAGCTAGTGTGCCTGTCAGCAAAGATTTTCAGTTCTTTTCAGTCCTCAGCTGCTGGAGGAGGTTGACTACCCTACTTTCCTGGACCGGCCCGGAGAGACGAATAGGAAAAGGTGGTATATAAAACCCGTTAAATAAATATAATCACGTCACTCCTCTTGAAAGAGCAGCATTGATTACCAGTATCATTTAGGTTTCATTTTAAATTGTTTTGCTAATGTTTCAGCTTTTGCAATATTCTTTTGACTCTGATCTCTACAAGCTAATCTTCTGGTGGTTCCATTGTATAGGGTTTTATGTTATGAATCTACACATAATTTGTTTTGCTTGCCAGGTCCCCTCTTTTTGGAATTTACTCCCAAATTAGGCTGTTATGTTCTACTGCAAGATTTAAATCAGCTTTAAAAATACTTTTTTTGAACAAGCATTCATAGTGCACTACCCTCAATCATAGCCATTTGTTTAGGAAACTTTATTGTTATGACACACGAACCATATTCTTGCAGTCTTGAAGAATATCAGTCTATCCTACAAGGATATTTTAGATCTACTGAGAAAACCATAGAAGGGAAATTTTATGGCAGCAGGCCACAAGAGGGACCCCATCTGGGAATATTTCAGTAAAATTCCAATAGCTATGATTAAAATAAATGCAAGACCTGTCTGCCCAACTGAAAAATGTTAATTGCTCAAATTTGAAGATCCTGAAGGGAGCATACCTGAAAAAGGTAGAATCTTCAGATCAGTAACATTCTATATCATACTACTCTTTAAAAAAATGCCTGCCTTTCCTGGGTAGGCTTCTTAAGTTATCAATTGAATTACGTTTAAACAAAAATATAAAAATTGCCCACTTAACTGTACTCATTCAAAACAAACTAAAAACAGGCAAATATTTCTTCTATAGTTTTGTTTGTCAGTGCAGAATTTTTGTAACTAAAGATTTAAGTCAAATTTGCCTTGATTAAATAAAGAAATAGAAAGACAGCAGATCAAGATGGTATGGATGGACAGATTGAATAAGGCCGTGCAAACTTCTCAGATCTACAATCCTGTCCTCCGAGATCCTGGTGCTTGTCCCATACATAGAAACATGATGACAGAAAAAGACCACATGGCCTATCTAGTCTGTCCTTCCATAACAACATACTTTCTTGGATGGTCCTCTGCTACTTATGCTGGAAGGCTATGCAATGCATCCACCATCTTTTCCATAAAGAAATATTTCCTTATATTACTCCCCAGTCTATCCCCTTTCACCTTCATCCTATTCCCTCTCATTCCAAACCTACTTTTCAATAGAAAGGGAGCCAGATGCGCTGTACCCTGAATAGATCAAAGCACAAATAAGGAAGGACACCCCCCTCCCAGGCTGGGGATAAGAACCTGGCCTGATGCAGAAAACTCTTCAGGGGCAGATTAACATATGTTTGTAGGCTTCTATTAACCCTCCCCCAATCACATTTACTCTTGCCCCACCCTGCCATCACACCCCCCTCCCCCAGAACCTTTGTTCATGGATCTTTTCCCCCCCCCAAGGTACTGCCATATTTCGTCTCTGCATGGGAAAACCACCACTGGATCTAGTTCTCCATGTGGCAGTAGCAGGTTGTGAGAGCACAAGACTTGTTTTCTCTCTTTTTACACACACACACACACCCATCGCCTTTTTCATTGCCTGCTAAAACTGACCCATGGTCCTCATGTATTAATGAGAGTGTGTATGTGTACTGGCACTTATTTCTAGGAAAAGCACACTGAGCGAGCATGAGGACTGTGCAAAACACATGCTCGGAGTAAAGTAGCTTAGTGTTTAGAGACGTGGGCTGAGAACCAGGGAAGATGGGCAGTTAATTTTCACCTTCCATTGCCAGACCAGAGATGCCAGAAATGGCCTATCCCTCTCTCCAGTTCAGACATATGGCTAGCATGTTATATACCTAACTCCGAGGCTCAGCCACTGCCTCCTCACCCCACCCCTTTGACTAATTCACCCCAATGGATCAGAGGAGGGGGGGGGGGGCATGCAGGAGTATTTCCTACTAGCTCCTGCCCTAGCAGCTACCTCTGCAAAAATGTCACCACATGAGGCAGTGCCATTTCTCCAGAGACAGCCATCAAGCAGGGGAAAATCAAGGGTCTGACCTTCAGAACTAGTTACATAGTAACAGAATATATGATGGCAGATAAAGACCAGTATGGATCATCTAGTCTGCCCAGCAAGGCAGCAAGAGTAGGTGCACCTGCCTTTCCGTGCAGATCACCTCTCCCCATGCCTTTATTTAGGGAGTGTACCCACCGCTCCATGTAGGTCATCCCTATGTGTCAAGATATAAGGGATAGTTATGTTTATTTTGATTTTATCCTCTTGCTATAAAAGGGATCCACTGTGTCTGCCCATGCCACTTTGAGTTATGTCAAGGATAGAGCTTCAAGGGTGGGGGAGGTCTTTACAATATTTTAGCCACATGTCAGGGCTAGAGAAGGGTTGGGTCACTACAGATTGACAGTCCAAGAGGAGCCCTTATTCAGGCCAGCGGGCCCTTTAATTTTCAGCTGTTGCCATCACACAGATTTTTTTTTCTTTGTGGCAGCTCTTGAAAAATATTTACAGCTCTTGAACTATAGCTATATTTTTCTACAAAATGGGCTCATGCATAATACTAATGAGAGGCATCTAAAAGCCTGTACAGGTTCCTAAGAGGGAAGGGGGAGAATTCCTGCAAAGACCTACTATACAAGATTAAGTATATACACGTGTTGAAAAAAATCGGATCTATGCAAAATAATACAAATAGTGTTGAAATTTTTGGCACATAATTAATGAAGTTGTTCAAACAGGGCCGTCTCCAACCACTAGGAGAACCAGAGAGTTACCTAGGAGCACAAATGCTTTGGGGGCAGCAAAGAGCGGGGCAGCCAAAACCAAACCATAGATTGACAGCGAAGATGGGCGAAAGGCTGAAGGTCTGCCTCGGGCACCAACATCTTAAACAAACTCCTAGAGCCAGCCCTGTGTTCAAAGCCTCAAATCAGATGTTAAAATGTTTCGTCATTTTTCCTACCCTTGCCCTTCCTATCATTCACTTCACAAAAACTAAAAAAAAAAAAAACCTTAAAGCTTGAGATTAAACAGAAAGCAAACAGTTATGTAAAGCAGAAACGAAGGGGCGAGAGATGACTTAATCTTATGGCCGGTTATTTAAAGTGCCCCGTACGGATCCACAGCAGGTACTATTCTTCTTCGCAGTGTGCTCACGCCTCAGTCTCAAAGCGAGTTACAGTCGGATACAGTAAAGCTCGCTTTCACTCCTACGAGAAAGACAGCGGCATGAAACGGTCTCCCAGAACAAGGGCATATTACAGTACCGGCAAGGATTGGCCACTATAGGACAGAAAAAAAAGCCGTAAAGAACTAGGTCCGAGATTTGGACTTGACACTCCCCCCATCAGGAGCAGGTGAGGCAGAGCTGTTCCCCCCGGTGTACGAGTCCTCCCACATACAGTCCCAAGCCATACGTATCACCTGCCTCTCCGTCCTCACCTGTGGGGATTCCAAGCTCCTTGGAGCCGCGGCCGAAGCCCCTCACCACCTCTCCTCGGCAGAAGTAGGGCAGCTGTTTCATGGCGGCAGCGACGTCACAATAAGTGAGGCGGCGTGCGGGAGACAGCCAGCGAATTCGGAAGATCCGCACGAGCCCCCAGCACATTCAACAGACACGAGATGGTGGATGACAGGCAGGAAGCCAGCAGACAAACTCACCCTCCCAGACAGAGCTTACGAATATACTAATACTACGGCCGGCTTGAAGGAGGGGCGTAGTGTGATGACAGAATATCGGTGCGGCCCACACGAGCAGGAAGAGGCGGGATTTGGCATAAAAAGGTTCTGCTGCTTTCTGTCAAGGAACTTTCTGGATGTCAGTAGAAAAATCCATCCGTCTTTTATTTATTTACAGATTCAGTGAATGTAACTGTCTGGTAATTGTGAAGCGAAAAATCATTGAGTCGCTCGCTTCGGGGCTTTATGGTTTCGGCCACAGGTACAGGTTCAGTTAGCGGCCAATGCTTCTGCGCAGGCGCTGGTTGACCTGACGTCATCAGTTGTGTTTTGTGTTGGGGACTTGGGGGGTTGATGAAAGAGGGAGAGGTTGCTGTGGAAGCGTTTGTATTTCAGCACATGACACAGTATCTTCGAGACTGGAGTGTCTTTTCTGGGTTTCCCAAGTCCATAGAGAAAATGTAGGCTTCTTATGACTATTTGATATTCGTTTTTCTCTGTAGTTCTGGACCCATCTCTTTGGCATCAAACGGAAAACACCGGGGTAAAAGATATCATCATGAGTATAGACTAACCTCTGAAGACCAGGAAGAAAATAGATAACCGGATCCAGGCTATACTAAATCGGAACTGTGGTGGGGTTTTAAAAATGCTCTGCGCTGCCATATTAAAGTTGCGCAACTGCGGTAACTTAGGTTTAGTAGTTCATCTCGTGCACTGCCTTTGGAAACGCTTTGGTTTGTTTTGGTGGGTCACCCGTCACGGGGGTTGTGGTTAAACATGGGCTCATGAGGGTCGTGTCCCAGAAAACAATCCTGTTTTTCCTACTTTAGCTTCTCTCCTTGGAGGCAGGAGGAGAAGGGGTGAGCTTTGCTTCTTAATCTGTCTTCCTCCTGCATTCATAAAATGGAGGGGTGTGAATTGGGCAGACTCTGTATAGCCCAGAGAAGAATCCCTTTTCTCCTTGCTGCAACCCGATTCTCCTCTGTCATAGAGGTAGAAAAAAAGCATTTTCTACCATCTCTCTCCTATATGCCCCACACCCCTTTTCTCTCTGATGCCCCTTACCCTGTTCTCACCCAGTCTCTCTCCCCAGCAGCCTTGCCCCCCACCCCCTATATTGGACTGCTGCCTTGGGTTTTGTCAGCCCAAATACATGACTTTGTGTTTTTAGCATTAACATGCCAATGCCGATAACACAACTTCTAGGCACAATTACTGCCACAGTCAAATGCAGAAAAGAAACAGATGCACATGTAAACAGCAAAGGAAAAGCTAGCACACACATAATGTCAAGAGTATTAAAAGTATATGCAAATGAGCTGTATATTAAAATGGCCGGCTAATAATGTCTGTGCCTGATGCAGAGAGATTATAGAGGATTTTGTAACTAACCTTAGTGCCAATATCTCTACACCTGGTCTTGAGGTGCCCCCAACAGTATTTTGATGGCATCAGAGGCTTTCCTTGATACCTGGATCATCTGAGGGGAAGTTTGACACTTCACCTTAGATGATCGAGACATCAGGAAAACCCCTGATGCCATCAAAATACTGTCTGGTGCATATGCAAATTAGCTATGTGATGCCCCTGTTTCTTTGGGAGATCATGCCAAACTTGTGCTGACTTCTGTGTGCATGTGTTTGGCTTGCTTTCACAGTTTAATGCTGCCATTTGTGGCAAGTTTAACACAAGGCTAATTTGCATATGTGCTCCTTTCTGCATGCCGGCGCTGAAGTCATGCGCTGTGGGTGCCTGTAAATGTTAGCTTAAAGAATGGTCAAGAATTTGGCAGCTTCGCTAGATCCCTCCTCACGTAATCCCTGAGGAGGGATCTAGCATAAAAGCTGCTAATGTAAAAATGTGAAGCCACTGCTTTGTGAGTTTAAGCAAGAATGGCAAAGTTGCATACTTATTAAGTTTTGTGCATCTTTCATGTTATTATATACAACGTCTGGGGGGCGGAGCCTGATGTCCAGCGGGTTAGACGCTTCGCGCTGAAGCTCCCGAGGGGCCTACTCAGAATCCTGACTTAATACCTACATAAACTTAATATTTTGCTCCGAACTTACCGGGGTGCCTCGGGGGGGATGGCGGCCCACAAACCAGCGCGCTTAGACTTCGGGTCTCCCTCTTCTTCACACGGAAAACGCTCCAAAACAGAGTTGTCTTCCCCACAAAAGATGGTTCCACTTCGGGAAAACCCCGAAATGCAACAGGAGATCTTGGAGGAAATACGCGGTGTGAAGGAACTGGTACAGTCCAACGGAGAAGCACTCCGAGCCATGCGAGAAGATTTCGGTGTGCTTCAGGACCGGCTTGAAGGTCTTTCACTACGGCAGGACAACATGGCGGGGGTCCTCGACTCGCACGCGGTGCGCTTGGTGAAACTGGACAAGGCTGAGCGTCAGATACAGAATCTTCAAAAAGAGTTAGAGGATAGCAATAATCGAGCCCGCCGCAACAATGTAAGGCTCATTGGAGTACCGGAGGGGGCGGAAGCAGGAGATATAAGAGAATTCCTGGTCAAAACTCTTCCCTCCTTGCTGAAGATCACTTTTCACAGAGATCTGGAAATTGACCGAGCACATCGTGTTCCTACCAACATGGCGCTCAATCGGACGACCCCCCGGCCTATCATCTTTCGCTTACTGAGATATCAGCAAGTTGAGCAAATTCTAAATGCTGCTCGGGCGAATCATCATCTGGAGTTTGAAAGTCATAAAGTCTCCTTCTTCCCTGACTTGGCAAAGCCCACAGTTGACCGTCGGAAGAGACTCCTTGCTTTTCGACCTAGACTTCAACAGCTACAGGCTCGCTTTGGCCTATTGTATCCAGCGAAGCTCAGAGTGACTCTCCATAACCAAACCAGAACCTTCGAAGATCCTGATCTGCTAGCAACATTTTTAGATTCCAAAGAAGCAGACCAGATGCGCTAATCCAACAACTCGGATCTGTAATCCACCGGATCTGCCCGCCATTTTGAATGGCCCGACGCGGTGATCATTGCCTGGAACAGAGACTGCCTGGACTCTTCTTTCTTTCTATATATACCTTTCTTGGTCTCCTTTCCCTCCATGATGTGCACCTCGGTTAGATTCGGAGCACGCACAGCTATACAGGTTATATGTTTCAATTTAGGCCTTCTCTGGGGTTTCTCCCCGCAGACATATGGTCGCCAGTAATTTCTGGGGTTCTGCTTCTTCTCTAATGCACTTCGGTGCTTATTTTGTTATATGGGGCGCTTCATTGTTTTTCATTAGCTTATTTTCTATCATGTCATGTGTACAGCCATATGCAGTTAATATGAGGGACATTGTGCAATTATGTGCGTTATCATGTTTCTTTCTCAGAATTTTTAACCCTTCTGAATGGCCTTATGTAAGATCTTATCACTGAACGTAAAAGGCATCAATAGTCCAATCAAAAGAAAGAAAATCCTTAGCTATCTTAATCATGAACATGCTGATTTAGTGTTTCTTCAGGAAACGCATTTAAATTCCGCTGAAACACTGAAACTTAATGCTAAGCCTTACATGGTGGCTGCCTACTCTCCCGCCGTTTCCATGCGGTGTGGGGTAGCCATCTCGGTTAAGAAGTCTTTGCAAGCTACTGTAATGGATACTAGTTCTGATAAGGAGGGTAGATGGGCCCGTGCACACCTTAAGGTTGGAGATAGTGAATTCACGTGTATTTGTATTTATGCTCCGAATTGTCCGCTAGATAGACTCCCGCTTTGGCACAATGCTCGATTTCAAATACAAAATAAACCGATGGCGTGGAGCCCCTGGTACACTAGGGGCATTTGGATCCCTAATCAACTGTTCTATGATGGTCGCTGGAAAACTTTTAGCGAATTACAACTTGAATTTGGTCTCCCAGCGAAACATTACTTTCAGTTGGTGCAACTTCAGCATTGTCTTCGGAGTGCTAAGGTGCTCCCGCCATCGGAAACTCATACCCAAGGATTGTCGGAGATAATCCGGTCTATTGGGAGCTCATCGGGTGTGGCATCTAACTTTTACAAAACTTTATGTAATACTGTAAATAGAGGCCCTCCTATAGCACAGAAATCCTGGGAGCGGGAAATGCATGTAACTTTGACCCCGGAGCAATGGAGCCTAGTCTGGAGCAAGGTGACACGGGTCTCTCGATCTGCCTCACTCACTTAGACACTTTTCTTTCTAGCCCACCGCTGTTTCTATACTCCTGCCAGGTTAGCCAAATGGAACGCCACCCAGAGCAATAGATGCTGGACATGCCATGCGGCCATTGGTTCACTACCTCATGTTATGTATGAATGCCCCGCATTACAGTATTACTGGAGTCGGGTCTGGGGTCGTATTCAATCTATTTTGCACTTTCAGGAGCCCCTCTCTTGGAAGATAGTGGGACTCCGCTCAGCTGCGGGGATCCCCTCTCTTCCTGAATCGGCTTACTTCCTTTTAGACTTTATGCTGGGCATTGCTATTTCCTTAATTACGAAATACTGGAAAAATAGCTCCCACCTGACCCCCAATGAATGGTGGAATCATGTCTGTCTCTACAGTAAATATGAGCAAATACCTCGTATGTCAGCTTCTTCCGCTCAGACCCCCCACCACTTGTCTAAATGGAAGATGCTCAACGACTATGTTCAAACTGCTAAATGCTCTCATTTGACTGTTTAAATCTGTGTTAATTTCTGTCACATGATCATTCTGTATCGTAGATACTATTTCTGTTTGTTTGATGTACAATAACTGTTGTTTGTAAGCGCTTATATGATGATACTTATCAGCTTAGAGAAGAAGCATAGGGGTGGGGGGTAATTGGGGTTGCTTTTTCCTTATTGTATGTTTGTATTTGTTTCCTTTGGTGTGTTGTTACTTTTTGCTTGTTGTAAAATGAAAATAAAAGTTTAATAAGATTATATACAACGTCTTCCCATGCTCAGGACCGTTTCAAACCCGTATGGGGCCTTGGGCAAACTTTTGAGAATGGGTCCCTGTTCACTGCCTCCCCCCAGAGCAACCTTGTTCCTACCTTCTGCTCCCTCAGGCCACTTGCAAGAGAAGTGAGTGGCGCTTTAGTGGACAGACATGTTGCTTCTGGACCAGTCTGGCAGTATAAGCTCATACTGTGAGACTAGCCTACAAACAAGAAGTCATCAGTCTGTTCGCTAAAACTCAGCTCACTTCTCTTGTAAGTGGCCTGAAGAAGCAGAAAGGAGAAACAGGGCCGCTTTTACCTTTGGGCAGCTGGGCGCCCATTATGCAGAGGCTTGGGGCAGCTGCCCTTTTTGCCCATATGTAAGAGTAGCCCTGCCCATGTTGACTAGGTGAAAATAAAATATTTATTTTTGCTCCAAGCACTCTAAATTTATATCTATGGCATAATATCACATTTTCCAGGATTTGCCTTTCTGTAAATTAAAAAAAAGCAAGTTTAGTAAACAAACACGATCCTTCCATCTTCCCTACCCCATTATTTATTATTTATGCAGCAGTTCTAAAAAGTATATATTTCAAATGTATTACTACTTCTTCCCTCCACACCCTCCCCCCCCCCCAGTAACTCACTTGTATTCTGGCAGTCAACACTGTAAGTCAGCAGAAGGCCAGTTTAACAAACCCAGAGATGTCAGAGGCCCCCAGCTTAATTCAAAGTAATTTGATCTATGTCTACTACAGTGGTTCTCAACCTTTTTTCACTTGGGACATACCTGACAGGTGATGCTCACATATGTGACATATTTCACACATGACCCTCACAAATCTTTGGTCTGACATTACATAGCAGCTGTTATGAGCTAAATGCTAACTTCCTGATCGTCTCTCCAGTCTGGTCCCGGAATCTCTGGGGTTGTCAACCTCCTCTAGTAGCTTTGGAGACTGAGAAACTTCACTCCTGTGATGTCATCAGTATATAAGACCTGGCACCTCCTCCTTACACCAGTTTATCAGTCTCCAAAGCAGCTAGAAGGGTGGTGAGCCCAGGGATTTCAGGGCTCACTTGAGAAACGATTGAGTAGAGTGCTAGGAATATTTAAAAAAAAAAAGAAATAGGGGAACAAAGGAAAGCTAATTGGGCATTTCTCTGCCTGCAGGGTGGGGGATGAGCTGCTTTCCGTTGCCCTGAGGTCCTCTGCTCTCCTCCTTTCCTTCCTTTAGGGGCAGTCAGCAGCCAGGGCTTTTTGTTTTAAGAGGCTGGAGGAGAGAGGACCGGCACCCGGTTTACCTTCCCGCTAAGAAGGGACAGGATCCGGAGGACAGCTGTGCTCAGCGCGTGCAGATGGGTTGCCTGCCGGCGCTTAGAGCTGCTGTCTGCAATCGGAAGTGATTTCACTGTTTTGGGCCTTGGGGCTGAGTTCGGACTTGCAGAGACTGCGGAGGAGCTGGCAAGAGCGGCAGTAACACCTTCCTTTCTGCCTCAACGGCATCCTGAGGTAAGCAGGCCGGACCGCGTGTGTCAGAGGCGGGAAAATCGCCGATTTGAACTCCCGGGCTTTGACGGCCCGTATCTTTAGTTCAGAGCCTCGTTTTGCATTACTTTCTTTGGGAATCAGCTGGGGGAGCGATTCTGCAGGGATTACAATTAAAAAGTAAAAAAAAAAAATTTGCTCGTTTGGGGGTGGGGGGGCACTTGCTGCGTGGTTCTCATCACAGCATGCCTTCCAAACAGCTCTGCCTCTTATGTGGGGCTAAGAGGAGTTCAGTCTCACAGGACGGAGTCTGTAGGGGCTGTGCTCCAGAATTGAAGGCCAGGGAGTTAGTCCCCGCACCAGAAGGGGGAGAGCAGGACAGGTTGGAGGAAGTGGTAGAGGCCATTCTCCCCTCCCTGGCGGCTGTGGAGCCGGGGCTCAGCGCAGCTTCAGAGCCAGAGCTCCAGGTTGCTCAGCAGCCGGTAGTGGGAAGTTTGGCGTCAATTTTCTCGACGGATTTCATGGCTCTGCTCCAGAAGACTTTGGCTGGCTCTCAGGGGGCACCGACAGCGAGTACCTCAGAGGGCTAGCCAGGGTCAGAAGAGACCAAGTTCCACCTTAGGGGCAGAGGCGTCGGGCGTGTGTGCTAAGGCGCCTAGGTTAGATAAGGATCTCCTGGATCAGTCAGTGGTGTCAGAAGACGTGCGGTCAGAAGAGGCAGATATGGAAAGGGATCTAGGGGATCTAGAAGAAGGTGAGATTAGGGAGCAGGAAGATCAGGCGCGCTTAGTTCGTGTGTTCCGGAGAGAAGAACTGCCGGCGCTTATAGCGGAGTCGCTCAAGGCGCTTAACATGCCAGAGTCTGCTCCGGCTGAGGATGCTACCCTGGAGGATCCTCTGCTCCAGGCGGTTCGGAGGACTCAGAGGGCTTTCCCGGTACACAGAGTATTTAAGGAGATGATTCAGGAGGAATGGGATATGCCAGAGGCCACCCTTAAGGGGGCTAGGGTTATGGCCAGGCTGTACCCTCTGCTGGATCAAGATCAGGAGTTATTTAAGGCCCCGAGAGTGGATGCGGCTGTGTCAGCGGTGACTAAGAAAACTACTATCCCCGTAGAAGGGTCTGTGGCACTGAAAGATGTTCAAGACCGTAAATTGGAGACCTTGTTGAAGCAGGTCTTTGAGGCTAATGCCTTATCCTTACAGGCGGCTATTTGTGGAGCCTGGGTAGCACGAGCTTGTTTGCGCTGGGCACAGCGGGTCCAGAGTGACAACACGGTAGAGGTGTCCGAGGAGGCGTCCAGATTGGAGTCCGGGGCGGCGTACCTCGCCGACGCCCATTATGATTTGATCCGGGGTTTATCAAAGAGTATGGCTTCCGTAGTCGCGGGGCGCAGATGCCTTTGGCTGCGCAATTGGGCGGCTGATGAGTCTTCCAAAGCGCGGTTGAGTAGGCTTCCCTTTCGAGGTAAGCTGCTCTTTGGAGAAGATTTAGACAAGTTGGTGAAGGATTTAGGAGACTCTAAAGGTGGTAGGTTGCCCGAGGACAAGCAGAAGCAGGGCCGTTCGGCTCCCAGGCCTCGGGGGCAGCAGCGTGATTTTCGTCGATTCAATCCTCCGAGGGCGGGTCAAACGCTAAGGGGGCGTTTCTCTGGTCGGTCCCACAGCTTTCGGGGGTTTCGAGGAGCGAACAGGGGGTTTGCCCTTTCATCCTCGTCCTCCACTTTCAAAAAGTCACAATGAAGTCAGGAGGGTCCAGGGGGAGTTGGTTCCCGTAGGAGGTCAGCTGTGGGAGTTTTATCCTGCCTGGACCCGACTCACGTCCGATCAGTGGGTCTTGGAAGTGGTGCGCGAGGGTTATGCGTTGGAGCTGCAGTGTCCAATTCTTTCGTTCGGTCGCCATGCAACGCGGTAGCAAAGCGCGCGGTGGTACAGGACACGGTACAGAGACTCCTGCGTCTCAGAGCAATTGTCCCGGTTCCTGCCGACCAGTTAGGTTGCGGTCGATACTCCATCTACTTCGTGGTACCGAAAAAGGAAGGGACATGGCGACCCATTCTGGATTTAAAAAGGGTGAACCGCTGTCTGCGCATATCTCATTTTCAGATGGAGACCCTCAGGTCCATCATTGTTGCGGTACGGAAGGGGGAGTTTCTGACGTCTCTGGACCTGTCGGAGGCGAATCTGCACATTCCGATTCGGCAGGAACATCAGAAATTCCTCAGGTTTGCAGTGCCTATGGGGCATTTCCAGTTTCAGGTGCTCCCCTTTGGCCTGGCGACGGCGCCCCGAACCTTCACCAAGGTAATGGTGGTAGTGGCAGCGGCCTTGCGGAAGGATGGGATCTTGGTGCACCCGTACCTGGACGATTGGTTAATCCGAGCGAAGTCCAGAGAGGAGAGTGTTTCGGCTACAGCCAAAGTGATAGCTCTGTTGCAGAGTCTCGGTTGGGTGGTCAACGTGGCAAAGAGCAAATTGGTCCCGTCTCAGAACCTGGAGTACCTCGGAGCGCGTTTCGACATGGGCATTGGGCACGTTTTTCTCCCTCGACAACGGGTACTCGGCCTATGACAGTTGGTACGCCGTTTTCTCGGGCTACAATGCCCCACGGCCTGGGAGTATCTGCAGGTGTTGGGGACAATGGCGGCGACCTTGGAGCTGGTGCCGTGGGCGCGGGCTCACATGCGACCGTTGCAAAGGGCTCTGTTGAGAAGGTGGTCACATCAAAGAGATTCGCTGGGTCAAAGGTTGCCCTGCCCGCCACAAGTTCGTCTGGCTTTAGGTTGGTGGCTGAGGCCAGGAAGTCTAGAGAAAGGGATGTCATTGGAAGCTCCGGCTTGGATTTCCCTGACGACCGATGCCAGTCTCTACGGCTGGGGTGCCCATTGTCAAGGTCGCCTGGTTCAGGGCCAGTGGTCCGACCTGGAGAAGACGTGGTCGATCAACCGATTGGAATTGCGGGCGGTAGCGCTGGCGCTGCGGGACTTGACACCTTTGGTTCAGGGAGAGGCCATTCAGGTGTTCTCAGACAACGCCACGGCGGTGGCTTATGTGAATCGTCAAGGCGGCACCAGCAGCGTAGCGTTAGAGGACGAAGCGGAGAGTTTGTTCGAGTGGGCGGAAAAGCATCTAGTGGCCTTGTCGGCAGCGCATGTCGCAGGAGTGGACAATGTGGAGGCCGATTTTCTGAGTCGAGTAAAAGTAGACCCGGGGGAGTGGGTCCTCCAACCCGAGGTGTTTGCGCTGTTAGTGCGGCGCTGGGGTCTCCCAGTGATGGACCTCATGGCGACTTTTTAATCGGCAAAGGTGGATCGATTCTTCAGCAGGCAAAGGGAGCGGATGGCAGAAGGACTGGACGCCCTCGTTCAAAAGTGGCCGGAGGAGCAGCTGCTGTACGTCTTTCCACCATGGGTGTTGATCGGTCGGGTGATACAGCGCATAGAACGGCACAAAGGACGAGTGATTTTAATTGCGCCGGATTGGCCGAGACGGCCGTGGTACGCGGACTTGATCAGGCTTTTGGTGGGGCAGCCTTGGAGGCTTCCCAGTCGCAGGGATCTTCTCACTCAGGGTCCTCTCTGCATGCCCCAGGTGGATCGATTCTCGCTTACGGCCTGGCTCTTGAGCAGGCTAGGTTGAAGGCGAAAGGCTATTCGGCGGCAGTGATAGCTACTTTGCTGAAAACGCGGAGGAAGTCTACTTCATTGGCTTACATCAGAGTGTGGCGTGTTTTCGAGGCTTGGTGCGTGGACAAGAACTGCGTCCCCCTATGGGCCTCGGTTCCGCAGGTGCTGGCCTTTTTGCAGGATGGGTTTCAGAAGGGCCTGGCTGCGGCCTCCTTGAAAGTGCAGTTGGCAGCGTTATCCTGCTATAGAGGCAAGGTGCAAGGAGTCGCTCTGGGGGCTCATGCGGATGTGAAGCGTTTTTTGAGAGCGGTCGCGCTTCTTCGGCCGCCACGTCAGAGATTGGTCCCGGCAAGGGATTTGCCTTTGGTCTTGGACGCCTTGGGGAAGGCGCCGTTTGAACCCTTAGCAGATGCTTCGTTGAAGGACCTTACGCTGAAAGTGGTGTTCTTGATGGCAGTGGCCTCGGCCAGATGAGTTTCCGAGTTACAGGCGCTGTCTTGTAGAGAGCCTTTTCTGTCTTTCAGCGATTCTAAAGTGGTTTTGCGGCCCGTTCCGTCGTTCCTGCTGAAGGTGGTGTCGGCTTTCCATTTGAACCAAGTGGTGTCCTTGCCAGTTTTTCGCGAGAAAGGTAAGGGTCAGGTGGCGGAGCGACTTCATCGCTTGGATATTCGCAGGGCGTTGAAGTATGTTTCTCGGACAGCGGCGTTCCGTAAGTCTGACAGGCTGTTTGTGCTGTTAGCAGGGGCAAGGAAAGGGGAGGCGGCTTCCAAGGGTTCGATTGCGCGATGGGTGAAAGAAGCCATCGCTTCAGTGTACATCTTGCGAGGTCGCCCGATTCCGGACGGTCTGCAGACTCATTCCGCGAGGGCGCAAGCGGCGTCTTGGGCGGAATGTAGTTTGGTGCCGGCGGTGGAAATCTGTAAAGCGGCAACGTGGTCGTCTCTGCATACCTTTGTGAAGCATTACCATCTGGATGTTCTGGCGAACAGAGACACCTGTTTTGGCTCGGCGGTGCTTCAGGCCGGGCTAGCAGGACCCTCCCGTTGATTGTGTTCACTGCTCTGGTACATCCCCAGAGATTCCGGGACCAGACTGGAGGGACGATCAGGAAGATTAAATTAGACTTACCTGCTAATTTTAGTTCCTGGAGGAACTCCAGTCTGGTCCCGTATCCCGCCCGAGTTCCTTACTGCGCTGTGGCCTGAAGCAGGAGCTGTTTTTTACGGGTAAGCAATACTTTCAGTTTCTTAGGGGGGCGGGAGTCATGATAGCGTGGGTTCTTCCCTGGACAGGAGTGGTTGTCTGTGCATAATTGGCACGGGGGTGAAGGGGGGGGGGGAGCTCACGGCATACGGAGAGTAGTTAGCGGGTAACTTTCTTGTTCACTTTATTATTAATAGTTGGGCCGACAGGCCTTTACAGTTCGCTGCGGCCGTTATTTTGGTGCTGCATTTCACTACTTACTTGTTGCTCCGGTGAGTCTGCTTTGTCAATAGGTAAACTGGTGTAAGGAGGAGGTGCCAGGTCTTATATACCGATGACATCACAGGAGTGAAGTTTCTCAGTCTCCAAAGCTGCTAGAGGAGGTTGACAACCCTAGAGATTCCGGAACCAGACTGGAGTTCCTCCAGGAACTACAATTAGCAGGTACGTCTAATTTAATCATACTCTGCATTCACAAAAACCCCCGACCTTAAGAACATAAGATATAATAAATAGATAATAATAAATAAATAATAAATATGCCATACTGGGTCAGACCAAGGTCCATCAAGCCCAGTATCCTGTTTCCAACAGTGGCCAATCTAGGTCATACGTACCTAGCAGCTTCCCCAAAAGACACAGGTTCCACAATGCTTGTACTGGGTCAAGCATTGATATCCTGGGTCCCTTCTTAATAATGGTTTATGGACCTTTCCTCCAGGAACTTGTCCAAACCTTTTTTAAACCCAGCTACACTAACAGCCTTTGCTACATCCAAATTCCAGAGTTTGATTACACGTTGAGTGAAAAAATATTTTCTTTTATTAGTCTTAAATAGTTTACCCTGTGTAGCTTCATTACATGTCCCCTAGTCTTTCTATATTCTGATAATGTAAACAATTGATCTACGTTTACCCATTCCACTCCGTTCATTAATTTATAGACTTCTATCATATCTCCCCTTAGCTGTCTCTTTTCCAGGTTAAAGAGCCCTAACCTTTTTAACCTTTCCTCATAGGAGTATCTTTCCATCCCCTTTACCATTTTGGTGGCTCTTCTCTGAACCTTTTCTAATAACGCTATATCCTTTTTAAGATACGGTGACCAGAATTGCACACAATATTCAAGTTGCGGTCTCACCATGGAACAATATAGAGGCATTGTAATATCTTTTGTTTTATTTTCCAATCTCCAGGAACAAGCAGGAATGTAGTCTTCACATATGGGTATCATCGGTACCAACGGAGCCTGCGCGGGAATGCTCCCCAGCGTACAATAGGAACGCTTTTGGGAGCATCCCTCAGCACATGCGCGCTGCCTTTCCAACTGTCCCTCTTCAGTACTTCGTTTTCCGCGGAGCCAACAGGACACATACCCTGTCACCGCAGAAAATTTCTTCTTTAATCTTGTTTTCTTGTGGTCGCGCTTGCCTCCACACGACGCCTACCGGTACAGCCGGTTCTTTATTTATTTTATTTTATTTACATTCTCTTATATACCGCGCTATTCTGCATCAGTGCGGTTTACATTGAACAAACTGAAATTACATTGAACAGGGCATTATAACATTATAACTTAATAACATTATAACATTATAACTTACAAAAAAAAAAATTCTGAATTGTTTCTCTTCAGAAACTTTTCTTTTTCGGTGCTAAGCGCCATTTTGGGCATTAAGCCCCATTTTCCAATTCCCAGACTTCTGCAGACAATCTGATGGATCACGAGATCTCAATACTTCTTGCCCAAGGGCAGTAGAGGAAGTACCCATACTCCATCAGGGTACAG
This sequence comes from Ichthyophis bannanicus, assembly GCA_033557465.1. Classification (NCBI taxonomy): domain Eukaryota; kingdom Metazoa; phylum Chordata; class Amphibia; order Gymnophiona; family Ichthyophiidae; genus Ichthyophis; species Ichthyophis bannanicus. The sequence goes on from CM066032.1 coordinate 652,218,291, forward strand.
GGTTCTACTCCCCCTATTTTCTTATTCCAAAGAAAACAGGGGGATACAGACCCATTCTAGACCTCAGAGGATTGAACAAATACCTGTTCCAAGAGAAGTTCAAAATGATTTCTCTAGGAATTCTTCTGCCATACCTTCAAAGTCAGGATTGGCTTTGCTCTCTAGACTTAAAGATGCATATACTCACATTCTCATCCATCCAGATCACAGGAAATTCTTACGATTCATTATCAAGGGAAAACACTACCAATACAGGGTTCTTCCCTTTGGTCTGGCTTCCGCACCAAGAGTATTTCCAAAATGCATGGCAGTAGTAGCTGCATTCCTGTGAACCCTAGAGATATTCGTCTTCCCTTACTTGGACGACTGGCTCATTCGAGCCCCCACGGTTGCAGAAGCTAGCTCTGCACTGTCTCACACAATGCGAATCCTCCAATATTTGGGATTGGTAATAAACTTCCCAAAATCCCAACTTGTTCCTTCCCAGTCTCTGGAGTTCATAGGAGCCTCTTTAGATACCAGACAGTCAAGGGCTTTCCTTCCAAAGGCCCGGTGTCTTCACATAGTGCAACTAGCTTCTCAAGCAACGGGAAAATCCTCCCTAACTGCTCGAGAACTGCTACAGTTACTGGGACACATGGCATCCATAGTTCATGTAGTTCCCTATGCTCGCCTCCACATGCGAGCAGCCCAGTGGACCCTATCCACACAGTGGACACAGGCCACAGGACGTCTGTCAGACAAGATATCAAACTCTCATCGACTGATCTTGTCCCTCCAATGGTGGCAATCACTGGAGAACCTTTTAGTGGGGTCTCCTTTCCAACAACCCCTATTCCAGGCCACCTTAACAACAGATGCATCACAGGTGGGTTGGGGAGCACACCTGCATCATCTCTCTACCCAGGGCACCTGGACTCCACAGGAGGCTTGTCTTCACATAAACCTCCTAGAATTAAGAGCAATCTAGCTCTTCGAGTATTCCATGCCCAGCTCAGCTACAAGACAGTCCTAGTCCAAATGGACAATCAAGTAGCCATGTTCTATGTGAACAAGCAGGGTGGAACAGGCTCTCTGTTGTTATGCAACAAAGCTTTATGACTATGGGCCCTCGCCAGAGAACATCAAATTCACCTTCTCGTGTTATATCTTCCAGGTATTCCAAACCTTTGGGCAGACAAACTCAGCCGAGTACTGCTGCCTCACAAATGATCTCTCCGCCTAGACCAGGTGACAAAGATATTTCACATCTGGGGGACTCCAGACATAGACCTCTTTGCAAGTCCACTGAATGCCAAACTTCCCCGGTTCTGTTCCAGGATTCCGGCTCACAATTGCCAGGCAAGGGACGCCTTCCTCCTTCACTGGGGTCAGGACATCCTCTATGCCTTCCCACCCATTCCCCTCATCCCCAAAACACTCTTCAAGCTTCAGAGAGACAGAAGTTGTATGATCCTCATAGCACTACGGTGGCCATGCCAAACATGGTATCCCTTGCTTCTACATCTCTCTCAATCTGCACCTCTGGAGTTAGGGTGTGCTCCAGATCTCCTTTCCCAAGAGAGCGGGATGCTATGGCACCTGAATCTCCAGTCCCTGCATCTCACGGCCTGGTTGCTGAGCTTAAATCTTCAGGATCTCAACCTTTCCCAACAGGTAAAGGATATCCTTCAGACTTCTAGAAAACCTTCCACAAGACGATCTTATGCCTTCAAATGGAAATGTTTCACTATATGGTGTTTCCAGAAGGGGTTAAACCCCCTGGTGATACCTTTGGAATCGATACTAGAGCATCTACTTCATTTATCAAATTCTGGTCTGAAGACCAATTCAGTAAGAGTCCATCTTAGCGCAATTACAGCTTCCTATAAGCCTCTAAATGGACAACCAATTTCCTCCCATCCTCTCATATCCAGATTTATGAGAGGTCTTCTATTAACAAAACCTCCCATCAGACCATCACCGGTGGCATGGGATTTAAATCTAATTCTCGGGCAGCTCATGAAACTGCCTTTTGAACCTTTAGCCACTACTACCCTGAAGGTTTTGTCCTGGAAGGTCATCTTCCTAATTGCAATCACCTCTGCATGCTGCATTAGTGAATTGCAAGTGTTAGTGGCTGATCCTCCTTACACTAGGTTTCACCATGATAAGGTTGTTCTCAGAACTCATCCACAATTTATGCCAAAGGTGGTTTCGCCTTTCCATTTAAATCATTCGATTTATCTTCCTGTAGTCTTTCCGAGGCCGCATGCCTCTAATGCAGAGAAGAACCTTCACACTTTGGACTGTAAAAGAGCCTTAGCTTTTTACCTACAAGGAACACAGCAACATAGAAAGTCTTCTCAAGTTTTTATTGCTTTTGATTCTAGTCATTTGGGACCCAGTCTCCAAGAGAACTTTATCCAAATGGATTGCACAATGCATATCCTTTGCTTATGAGAGTAAGGGTCTTCCTCTTCAAGGCCGTGTCACAGCTCATAATGTGAGAGCCATGTCAGCCTCTATGACTAACCTTCACTCTGTGTCTATTGATGACATTTGTCGAGCAGCCACCTGGGCTTTGGTACACAACTTTAAAGCCCACTACTGCCTAGATCTGGGGTCACCAACCTCCAGAGGGCCGCGGGCCGCACAGCCGACTACCGGGAGCCTCGCGGGCCGCACCCCCCTTCTCCCCGCCCCCGCGAAAAAAAACAACAAACGCAAAATTATGAAAACAATGGCTGATCACCTTTATTGAATTTAATGAGATGGCTGATGATTCATGCTAGCAGACAAACGCTTAAAGTCCGGCTTCAAAGATGACACTGACAGGAGAAGGGACGCTTGCAGGTGGTCGTCGGTGAGCTGCGAGCGCGTGGATACAATGGCAGGAATCCTTGGCGGGCCGCACGTAATGTTAACCGGGGTAGAGCCTCGCGGGCCGCACGAAGGGACCTCGTGGGCCGCATGCGGCCCGCGGGCCGCAGGTTGGTGACCCCTGGCCTAGATAAAGCCTCCCGTCGGGATGCCTTCTTTGGCCAGGCTGTTCTTCAAAATCTCTTTCAGACTTAATGCAACTCCTAACCACCAACCCTGGTAGGATGCCAGAGATCCATGGGAGGAAGCATGGCCCACCTACTATAGGTGGCAGCTTCCTGGGGTCGTCTCCCTGGCATCTTCAGCTAGGGAGTCCCCATATATTTATTTATTTATTTAACACGTTTTTTATACCGCCTTTTCCTTCAATCAAAGCGGTCACAAGAAATACAAGGTATAAACAAGGGAAACAAACAGTATAGACATGACAACATATGGTAATGTAGGAAAAATAACAAGGGTTAACAAAATAGTGGATTATTTATAAAATATATACAATAGATGATATCTTAGTCATTTGTTGATCCATATATGAAGACAATGACGCCTAAATTTTTTCCTGGGTGGTGGTTCCTAATGTGGAACCTTGCATCGTGTAACCATAGTTTGGGTTGTTCTTCCCTAGGTGCATAACTTTGCACTTGTCCACATTAAATTTCATCTGCCATTTTGATGCCCAGTCTTCCAATTTATCAAGATCCTCTTGCAATTTTCCACAATCCTCTTGACTTTTAACAACTTTAAATAGTTTTGTGTCATCTGCAAATTTGATAACCTCACTCGTTATTCCCTTTTCCAGGTCATTTATGAATATGTCAAAAAGCAGTGGACCCAGCACAGATCCCTGGGGTACACCACTAATTTACCTTTCTGCACTGGGAAAATTGGCCATTTAGCCCTACCCTCTGTTTTCTATCTTTTAACCAGTTCCTGAGCCACAATAGTACACTGCCTCCTATCCCATGACTCTTTAGTTTTGCCAAAAGTCTCTGATGAGGGACCTTGTCAAAGGCTTTCTGAAAGTCCAGATACACTATATCAGGGGTCTGCAACCTTTAAGACATAAAGAGCCACTTGGACCCGTTTCCGAAGGGAAAAAAAAAACTGGGAGCCGCAAAACCATTGCGACATTTAAAACAAATCTAACACTGCATATATTGTTTCTTACCTTAATGCTATATACGACCCCCTACTTTTCCTGTTAAAATATAGGTGTTTGGCCTATACTCGCCGTATAAGACTACCCCTCTTCCTTCGCACACCAAAAAAAATACGCCAGAAAATATAACAACAAGAAGTAACAATATTTGATTTCAAAATTATGATGATTTTGTAGTCAAATCACTAATATGAAATAAAATTATTTTTTCTACCTTTGTTGTCTGACCAATTTATTCTTTGATCATGCTGGTCCCGATCTGAGGCTTCTGCTTTCCTGTCTTCTCTTAGCTCTCTTTCTGTGGTCTATGGTCCATCTGCCAGTTCTTATCTCTTCTTTCGTTTTCTTCACTTCTTTCCATCAGCCTATTTCCAGTCCCAGTAACCCTCCCCAATATCAGCCCCTTTCCAGTCCTCACTCCCAGTACCTTCCAATGTCAACTTGCATTCCCATGATTGCCACTGGTGTCCATTTCCTTCCAGTCCCCCTCCTTCCCCACTGACCAGTCCCTTCTAGTACAAATACCATGGCAGCCCCTCTCAGATCCAGTTCCATTCTCCCATCCCCTCATATCAGCCCATTTGTAGCCTTAGCCCCCAGTTATCTTCCATGGCCAGCAGCTCTATCCTCCCCTCCCCACAATCAGCCCATGCCCAGTCAAAGCCCCCCAATCAGCTCACTTCCAGTGCTAATCCCCCCTCAACCCCATTACCAGTGCTAGCCTCCCCTAATCAGCCCAATACCAGTCCTACCCCCCATCAGCTCATTACCAGTCCTAGCCTCCCCTAATCAGCTCATTTCCAGTGCTCGTCCCCTCAACCCCATTACCAGTGCTCCATCCCTCCATGTCAGCCCCCTCCCTCCCTCCCTCCATCCATATCAGCTCCCTCCCTCCATGTCAGCCCGCCTCCCCAATCCCTCCATGTCAGCCCCCTCCATGTCAGCCCCCCTCCCTCCATGTCAGCCCCCTCCATCCCTCCATGTCAGCCCCCCTCCCTCCATCCATATCAGCTCCCTCCCTCCATGTCAGCCCCCCTCCCTCCATCCATCCATCCATATCAGCTCCCTCCCTCCATGTCAGCCCCCCTCCCTCCATCCCTCCATGTCAGCCCCCTCCAACCCTCCATGTCAGCCCCCCACCCTCCAACCATTCATATCAGCTCCCTACCTCCATGTCAGCCCCCCTCCCTCCATCCATTCATATCTGCTCCCTCCCTCCATGTCAGCCCCCTCCATCCCTCCATGTCAGCCCCCCTCGATCCATCCCTCCATGTCAGCCCCCCTCCCTCCATGTCAGCCCCCTCGATCCATCCCTCCATGTCAGCCCCCCTCCCTCCATTCATTCATATCTGCTCCCTCCCTCCATGTCAGCCCCCTCCATCCCTCCATGTCAGCCCCCCTCGATCCATCCCTCCATGTCAGCCCCCCTCCCTCCATCCATTCATATCTGCTCCCTCCCTCCATGTCAGCCCCCCTCCCTCCATGTCAGCCCCCTCCATCCCTCCATGTCAGCCCCCTCCCTCCATCCCTCCATGTCAGCCCCCCTCCCTCCATGTCAGCCCCCCTCCCTCCCTCCCTCCATCCATTCATATCAGCTCCCTCCCTCCATGTCAGCCCCCTCCCTCCATCCATTCATATCTGCTCCATCCCTCCATGTCAGCCCCCTCCATCCCTCCATGTCAGCCCCCCTCGATCCATCCCTCCATGTCAGCCCCCCTCCCTCCATTCATTCATATCTGCTCCATCCCTCCATGTCAGCCCCCCTCGATCCATCCCTCCATGTCAGCCCCCCTCGATCCATCCCTCCATGTCAGCCCCCCTCCCTCCATCCATTCATATCTGCTCCCTCCCTCCATGTCAGCCCCCCTCCCTCCATGTCAGCCCCCTCCATCCCTCCATGTCAGCCCCCCTCCCTCCATCCATTCATATCTGCTCCCTCCCTCCATGTCAGCCCCCTCCATCCCTCCATGTCAGCCCCCCTCGATCCATCCCTCCATGTCAGCCCCCTCCATCCCTCCATGTCAGCCCCCCTCCCTCCATTCATTCATATCTGCTCCCTCCCTCCATGTCAGCCCCCTCCATCCCTACATGTCCGCCCCCTCCATCCCTCCATGTCAGCCCCCCTCCCTCCATCCATTCATATCTGCTCCCTCCCTCCATGTCAGCCCCCTCCATCCCTCCATGTCAGCCCCCCACCCGCCATCCATTCATATCAGCCCCCCTCCCTCCATGTCAGCCCCCTCCATCCCTCCATGTCAGCCCCCCTCCCTCCATCCATTCATATCAGCTCCCTCCCTCCATGTCAGCCCCCCCCCTCCCCTCCATCCATCCATCCATTCATATCTGCTCCCTCCCTCCATGCCAGCTCCCACCCCTCTTCTGCAGCCGCGGCTCCCTGCCTCGTACGGACCCGCCTCTGTGCTTATCAAAACATCACGGAGCCCTTCCTGACATGACGGGCACCGTGCAGCCTTGTCCCGCCTCCAAAACTTCCTTTAGAGGCGGGACAATGCTGCACGGAGCCCGTCAAGACAGGAAGGGCTCCGAGATGATTTTAAAAGCACAGCCGCGGTTCCCTAAGAGACAGGGAACCGCGGCTGCAGAAGAAGGGAGGGAGCTGACAGGGAGCCCATAACGCGACGTTTAAAGCCGGCAGTGTGCTCCGGAGCCGCGGCAAAGGTGAGAAAGAGCCGCATGCGGCTCCGGAGCCGCGGGTTGCCGACCCCTGCACTATATCAACCGACTTACCTTTGTCCACCTGTTTATTCACACCTTCAAAAAAATATAACAGATTAGTAAGACAAGATCTTCCTTGTCTACTCATCATGTAGATAGTCATGGCCTAATGGGAGACAGCCAACATGGCTTTAATTTTGTTCTTTATGATGGTTTCTACCATTTTTCCCAGTACTGACGTCAGGCTCACCGGTCTGTAGTTTCCCGGATCACCCCTGGAACCCTTTTTAAAAATTGGCGTTACATAGGCGGTCCTCCATTCTTCAGGTTTTATAGATGATTTTAATGATAAGTCACAGATTACTAATAGCAGGTCTGTAATCTCATATTTCAGTTCTTTCTCATATTTCAGTTCTTTCAATAACTATCCGGCCCAGGTGATTTGCTACTCTTCAGTTTATCTAATAGTTGCAATACATCTTCCCGATGTATCGATATTTCCTTCAATTCTTCCACACCTTTAAATACCACTTCAGTCATGGGTAACATGACTACATCTTCTTCAGTAATGAATTCTTTGCTTCAGTCTTTCAGTCTCTCCGCTATCACCTTGTCGCCTCTTAGTGTCCCTTTAATCCCTCTATCATCTAATGGACCAACTGACTCACAGGTTTTTTGCTACGAATGTACTTGAAAAAGTCTTTATTTCACGTTTTTGCTTCTGCAGCAAGCTTCTTCTCAAATTCTCCCTTTGCCTACCTTATCAATGCCTTGCATTTGACTTGCCAGTGCTTGTGCTGTTTCCAAGTTTTGTCGTTTGGCTCTTTTTTCCATTTCCTGAAAGATGCTTTTTTTGGCAACAACAGCCTCTCTGACCTCACCTTTAAAACATACTGGCAGTTTTTTGGACTTCCTTCCACTTTTCTTAAAGCATGGAATACAGCTGGTCTTGGCTTCCAAGATAGTATATGTCAACAACACCCAAGCTTGATGTAAGTCTTTAACCTTTGCAACTGCTCCTTTTAGTTTTTTCTTAACTATTTTCCTCATTTTATCATAGTCTCCCTTTCGAAAGTTAAAAGGTAGTACTGTGGATTTCCTTACTATCCCTCCTCCACTAATTAAATCAAAGGCAATCATGCTATGATCACTATTGCCAAGTGGCCCCAACACCCTTATGTCTTGCACTAGATCTGGTGTTCCACTAAGGACTAGGTCTAATATGGCTTCCCCTCTGGTTGGTTCATGAAACAGCTGCTCCAAGAAGCAGTCATTTATGTCATCTAGGAACTTTATCTCCCTAGCATGTCCTGCCGTGACACTGACCTAGTCAATACCGGGGTAATTGAAATCACCCATTATTATTACTGTGCTGTAATCTTTGTTAGCTTCCTTGATTTCTTTGAGCATTTCATCATCCATATGTTCATTCTGGCCAGGCGGTCAATAGTACATCCCCACTGCCATCACCTTCCCCTTTTTACACGGAATTTCAATCCATAGAGATTCTACAGCAAATTTTGTTTCCTGCAAAACTTTAATCCTTTCTGACTCAATGCCCTCTCTAACATAAAGCGCAACCCCTCCACCAATTTGATTAGCTCTATCATTACGATATAGTTTGTACCCAGGTTCCCACTGGTTGTCCTCCTTCCACCATGTCTCTGATATATTCCAATCATATCTAACCTCTCATTTAGTGCTATATATTCTAACTCTCCCATCTTATTTTTTAGACTTCTAGCATTTGCATACAAGCATTTTAGAAATTGTATTTTATTCATATTAATCTGGCTATTGGTAGGCATTGGTAATTTGGGATCTTTAAGCTCTGTCTGCTCCATACTCGAGGGCATTTGGGCTACCTTACTCTTTTTTTGGAACCTCTCTGCTTTTGGTGGTATCCTTCAAGGATACATTCTTCCAAACCATGTGCCTTTGGGCGACTGTCGGCTTTGATAAGGCAGGCAAAGAGAGAATTTGAGAAGGAACTTGCTACGGAAGCAAAAACCCCAAATAAAGATTTTTTCAAGTACATTTGTAGCAAAAGGCCTGTGAGAGAGTCAATTGGACCATTAGAGATAGAGGGGTAAAAGGGTCAGTAAGAGGAGACAAGGCTATAGCGGAGAGACTGAATGAATTCTTTGCTTCGGTCTTTACTGAGGAAGATGTAAGGACGTTACCCAAGGCTGAAGTGGTATTTAAAGGTGATACTGCAGAGGAATTGAGAGAAATATCACTACACCGGGAAGATTTATTACAACTATTTGATAAACTGAATAGTAGCAAATCACCTGGACTGGATGGTATACATCCAAGAGTGTTGAAAGAACAGAAATATGATATTGCAGACCTGCTATTAGTAATCTGTGAACTTTCATTAAAATCATCTGTAATACCTGAAGATTGGAGGAGCACCAATGTAACGCCAATTTTTAGAAAGGGTTCCAGGGGTGATCCGGGAAATTACGGACCGGTGAGCCTGACATCAGTACCGGGGAAAATGGTAGAAACCATCATAAAGAACAATATTACACAGCATGTAGATAGCCATGGCCTAATGGGAGACAGCCAACATGGCTTTAGACAAGGAAGATCTTGTCTTACTAATCTGATATGGTTTTTTTGAAGGTGTGAGTAACAGGTAGACAAAGGTGAGTCGGTTGATATAGTGTATCTGGACTTTCAGAAAGCCTTTGACAAGGTCCCTCATCAGAGACTTTTGGCAAAACTAAAGTCATGGGATAGGAGGCAGTGTACTATTGTGGATCGGGAACTGGTTAAAAGATAGAAAGCAGAGAGCAGGGCTAAATGGCCAATTTTCCCAGTGGAAAAAGGTGAATAGTGGAGTACCCCAGGGATCTGTACTGGGTCCGCTACTTTTTGACATATTCATAAATAACCTGGAAAAGGGAATAACTAGTGAGGCTATCAAATTTGCAGACGACACAAAACTGTTTAAAGTTGTTAAAAGCCAAGAGGACTGTGGAAAACTGCAGGAGGATCTGGATAAATTGTAAGACTGGGCATCCAAATGGCAGATGAAATTTAATGTGGACAAGTGCAAAGTTATGCACCTAGGAAAGAACAACCCACACTATGGTTACACGATGCAAGGTTCCACATTGGGAACCACCACCCAGGAAAAAGATTTAGGAGTCATCGTGGATAACATGTTAAAAACCTCCGCCCAGTGTGCAGCGGCGGTCAAGAAAGCAAATAGAATGCTAGGTATCATAAGGAAAGGAATGGAAAATAAAACAAAGGATATTGTAATGCCTCTGTATCGTTCCATGGTACGACCGCACCTTGAATATTGTGTGCAATTCTGGTCGCCGTATCTTAAAAAGGATATAGCGTTATTAGAAAAGGTACAGAGAAGAACCACCAAAATGGTAAAGGGGATGAAAGGATACAAAGAGAGGCTACAAAGGTTAGGACTCTTCAACCTGGAAAAGAGACGGCTGAGGGGAGATATGATAGAGGTCTATAAATTAATGAATGGAGTGGAACGGGTAAACGTAGATTGATTTTTTACGCTATCAGAATATAGAAAGACTAGGGGACATGTAATGAAGCTACAGGGTAAACTATTTAAGACAAATAAGAGAAAATATTTTTTCACTCAACGTGTAATCAAACTCTGGAATTTGTTACCGGAAGATGTGGTAAGAGCTGTTAGTGTAGCTGGGTTTAAAAAAGGTTTGGACAAGTTCCTGGAGGAAAGGTCCATAAACCATTATTAAAAAGGGACCCAGGATATCAATGCTTGACCCAATACAAGCATTGTGGAACCTGTGTCTTTTGGGGATACTGCTAGGTACGTATGACCTAGATTGGCCACTGTTGGAAACAGGATACTGGGCTTATGGACCTTGGTCTGACCCAGTATGGCATATCTTATGTTCTTAATACGTTTAATATACCTTGTTCACCTAAAGCTTAATTAATCTCAGGTCCTTTAGTGTATGACTGATTTGGATAACGAGCTTCACCTGAGAGCACCTCCTTTCCTTTAAGATGTGTAAGTACCTATAAAGCTATGATTATCCCAGAGGTGGGTGGGTGTTGGGGATGGAGTAGGGGAATAACACTTATTAAAAGGGGGCTGCTACACAGTACCCTGTCCTGTGCTGCTGAGGTAAGCTGTTACCAACTTCCTGGGTGATTAACAGTCCTTGCTTGGATAGAAAGAGTCTTTCAAAATGGCCTTTTGACCTGCCACCTGGTGTTAATACTTATTGAAAACGTTTCACAGGTCTCTTGTCCCCTAGGTAGAAGGCCTCTTTGTAAAGGTCTCTAGAAGACTTTATTTGTTGCTGAAAGAGTACTGACCTTGTTTTGCCTTTTATGCTAAGTTATATTCTGATTTGATTTAAATTACAGCTCTTTGCTGCTGCTAGGCTCTGACTTATTATGAAATTTAAACTACAAGCTCTCTGCTGGGTTCTAAATTTAACCAGAAAGTTCTCTTCTGTGTTTTAAATTTAAACTAAAAGTACTTTGCTGATACTAGGCCCTGAGTGACTATTAAATGTAAACTACAAGCTCTCTGCTGGGTATGAAATGTAACCAGAAAGTTCTCATCTGTGTTTTAAACTTAAACTGCTGCTACTGGGCCCTGATTGATTTAACCAAAGACACTGGGTTCACAGATTAATTAGCTTTAATACAAAGAAGTCCCTTCAGAAAATTCCCAGAAGTATATACTCACAATTGCAGATCTCTCCTTTTTCTAGTCCTCCAAGACTTCTCCCCAACAACAGGTGCAGATCTGAACTAGGACATTTTTCTAATATGTAAGTCACTATAAAAATAATATTCTGATTTTCATGTTATCTGAGTAACAGCAGCATAAATCTCGCCATCACCATGCGCATTGTTAAATAACACAAAACATGAAAAAAATCCCCACTGAATGCTTATGTAGCAAACCTGCCCCACCACAGTAGCTCTAATTCCTAAGATTCAAAGGATTTTACATAGAAATTGCACATGAAGAATTCTGCGCCTTGGTCACATGCAATACACAGACTCTCACCAAATACAGAACAAGGGACCACTTATTAGAAATATGAGCAGAAGAACACTGGGGAATTAATACACATGCATTTCCTCTTGTGCTGAATAAAATACAAAAAAAATTGTGATCCACACTTCCCAAAGCAGACATATCTCAACTGATAAATTCAAAATAAAATAGTTTCTATCCTTGTCTGGGCATTTTATTTTCACAGTCACGTTCATCCAGGGGGTGGTCCAAGGGAAATGTGGGGCCTCATTTGCCTAAATATTTGCATTTGCTTTGTGCCTCATTTATATAAATCTAATTTATTTTATTTTAAAATGTATATGCTGCCCATCTAAAATTTTAAGTGTTTTTCAAAGGAGTCCTTCACAAACCTCTTTTTTGTCCTAACAATGACTTGGGGGCATGTTTACTGAACATTAATGCACATTGATTGCCACTGTACCTATAGAAATAAATGGGTGTTGCTGCACTTAAAACACATTAAAATTTGTGAATGCACATTAACCTTTAGTAAAGATGCCTCTTAATGAGTGTCTGAAACCCATTTGCATGTACAGTGAGGATAAAGAGAGGCTACCATATTTCTACATTACTATCCTCCAGTGCCAACTGCCAGGTGCGTTACTACCAAACCCTGCTCATTTAGAACCCACAGCAAACCTGCCATATCATAACAGCACTACTAGGACTCACATAGCACCAAACCCTACTTATCAGAAGGTAGCACTACAAATATTAAACCAATATGTCTACTGGGAAAAGAGAACAAGTGGGTCTGCTACACAGAAACGACACATACAGAATAGCAGAGTTCTGTCATATGCCCAAAACAGACAGTCACCAAATACAGAACAAGGGATCACAATTTAGAAATACGAAGACTATAATTGAACTGGGAATCTCAAAAGCCAAACTTTGAATGCACCACAACAATGGAAAAATAAAACTATGAAATTAATTTCCTCTTGTACTAAACAAAGTGCAAAGACATCAGTGATGCACATTTCCCAGTGCTGACATATTCCAGTTAATAAATTCAAAATATAATACTTTTTTTTCTACTTTTTGTTGTTTGGGCATTTTATTTTTCAGTCGCAATTGCCCAGTCTTTCTCTTCTGTATTCTTCATATCTTTTGCTAACTCTTCATCCTCAGTCCCCTTTGACATTTCACCTATCTACTCTTCTAACATCCAGCCCAGCTCCCCATTTATCATCTCACTCCTTTGCCTAGCCTCTTAGTCCCCTCTGTCTTTCACCCACTCCCAGAGCCGGCCAAAGATTTCTGCCCCAGACAGAAACATCAGACGCATGCCCCCCCCCCCCCCCGTGCTGCCACCCCCTTCTGCTGCCAATTCTGTCTTGAAGGGAGAAGTGGCAGCAATATTTTGGCTGTGGCAGGCCATACGTTTCAGCATACATGGCCTGCCGCTTCTGACTCCCCTCTGACTGTAAGATATGTCAGGAGGGATCAGAAGTGGCAGATCATATGTGCTGAAGCACATGATCTGCCACAGGCAACAAAGCGGTAGCACGAAGCTGCCACCCTGGTCGGCCACTCTAGGCAGCTGCCTAGCTCGCCTAGTGGACGGGCCGGACCTCCTCACTCCCCATTACCACATTTCAACCCTCTGTAATCACCATCCTCCTTTCACTCATCTCCTTGCCAGCTTTTCATGGCTTCTCTCATGTAGTTCCATCATGCTCACCATTTCCCCACTCTCTCTCATCACTCCAATTCAATTCAGCATCTCCCAATCCCCTCACCCTTCTGCTTTACTCCCAAAGTTCAGCATCTCATGCTTTCTCTTTCATCTCCCCAGCCCTATGACCCCCCCCATATACTATCAGCTTTCTATCCCCTCCCATTTTCCATACTCTCCCTCAGCATCTCTCCTATCTCCCCTCCCATCCTAGCATCTTCTCTCTCTCCCCCTTTTTCGCCCCATCCCAGGCCAATATATTCCTTATCTCTCATAAATTAAAATGTCTACACTTTTTCTCTCTCTCTCTTTTTATATATATATAATATATATATATATTCCCCCCATCCAGTATATCCCATCTCTCTTTTTCTCCCTCTCTCTGTCCTCCCCCTTGGGAAAAACATATGACACCATCCCTTGTGTCTTCTTTCTTTGTCTGAGTCAGCGGCATGAAGATCTCATAGCACCATCCCCAGCATTATCTTTCTTTCTCTGAGTCGGCATCCCGCAGTCAGTGTTGACTGTAGCATTTACTTCCGGTGAATGGTCCCATGCACTGGAAGTGAATGCTACAGGCAGCATTGGCTGCTGTTGCTGACTCAGAGAAAGAAAGATGAAGCTGGGGATGGTGCTGCATGATGCTGGAGTTGCATACACAGTAAGTTGGGCCAGCTCCTGAATCCACCATCTGAGTCCCCACTTACTCTCCTCACACCCAGCCAATCTTAGACTCTGTTGTCTTCTTTTCTCCCACTCAATTTTAAAGTCTCCATCTAATTCCCAGTCCCTGCTCTCCCCCATCTCCCTGTTCCCAGTACACCTCCTACATCCCTTCCATAACCGCACCTAGCTACTTCCTTCTCCGATATTCATTAACCCTGCCTTTCCTCTTCCTTACCCCAGTATTCATTCTTATGCCCTTCCCTCTTGACTGTTCCCTCTGTATGATCTTTTTTCTTCCCTCCTACACAAAATATCTGTCCATCTCTCTATCCTCACTCCCCTGGCTTCTTTTTCATCCCTCCAGCACCAGCCCTAATTCCACCCCCTTCCAGTCCTCCTCGAGCATCAGCTCCTTTCTAGTTTCAGTCCCTCCGAGCATCCTCTCCCTTCCAGTCCCATTCCCCAGCATCAGCCTATTTTCAATCCTAGCCCCCCAGTATCAGTCCTCCTCCAGTCCCAGTCCCTCCCAGCATCATCTCCCAGTCCCAGTCCCCCTATCCCCCAACATCAGTCCAGTCACAGTCCCCCCCAGTATCAGTCTCCCTCCAGGCCCAGTCCCAGTCCATCCCAGCATCATCTCCCAATCTCAGGCTCCTCATTCCCCAGCATCAGCCTATTTCCAGTCCTAGCACCCCAGTATCAGTCGTCCTCCAGGTCCAGTCCCTCCCAGCATCAGTTCCCTTCCAGTACCTCCATCCCCCAGCATCAGCCCTGCTCCAGTCCCAGTCCCTCCCAGCATTATCTCCCTTTTAATCACAGCCTCCCCATCCCCCAGGATACGCCCACTTCCCATTCTAGCCCCCAGTAGCAGTCCTCTTCCAGTGCCAGCGGCTCCTTTCCCCCCTTACACACACATATGGCCCCACAGCATGAGCAGCCCTGCATGCTCCTTACTGGCTTCAAAAGGAGCCAATGGGACCTGAAGCCCAGCTCACCTCTGCACAGCTATGGGAATAAACAGCTGCAGGAGCATTTTCTGTTACTCCTGCAGCTGTGCTAACTCGCAGCCGCCAGAGCCACTGAGTTCATAGAGGTTAAACAGGGACACTTCCTGTATCTTGCACAAGACAGGAAGGTCCCGATATTCAACAAGGTGCCCAGTAATGCCATAACCGCAGAAAGATATCCGCTCAGGAAAAGTGCCTGAATTGTGAGTCATACGCCTCAAACGGCTAAGCCTTGAAATGTGGCACAAACCGAGCACAGTGGCAGGCGCCCAGCGTGACATAGACAGGTACATGCAGGGGCCAGAACCCAGGCTCGGCACCTAAGAAGATGTTAGCCTGTGATACCCATGTAGGTGTCAAACCAGAAGCCAGAGAAACGGGTCGGCAAAGTGTGCATGAACCCATGTATCGTCTGTCCAGTGTACCAGTGCATTGACATCATGAGGGAGGAGTAGCCTAGTGGTTGGGGCATGGTACTTCAGGCCGGAAGGTCGGAGGTTCAAATCCCACTAGAGGACAGCAACCTTGGGCCGGAAGGACTGGGGTTTCTAGTCCCACAGATGCTCCTTGTGGTCTTGGGCAAGCCACTTAACCCTCCATTGCCCATGTTCCCTGTAAGTATTAGTGTATGTGTCTCATATCCCCGCGTGTTAAATGTATCCCCCAATTGTGTTGTGACCGCTTTGATTGAAGGATAAGGCGGTATACAAAACTGTCTAAATAAATAAAATAAATAAATCACGCATGCCCCGGAGGCTGCCAGTGCAAGAGCCCCCTGTGGGTGGGTGGATGGATGCCAGTGGCATAGCAGCGAGAAGGACAGTGAACTTCAGCCCTGATGTGTCTGAGGCCCTTGCCCAATCGGTGCTGCAGTATGAGGGGGGTGCTACACCCCAGGGGGGCCGGCAGCTGAACCTGTGGTTGACCATGGCCATTTGAAGGGCCATCCAACTCCACCTGCACAGATAAGGAGACCTAAACGGGGGGCGTGGGGGGGGGGGCTGAGCACCATGCTAGGCTAGACACTTCCTGAAAGGCGCAGCTGCATGTCAGCATAGGGAGACGGCTGTGGGGCCAAGCCATATGCTAGTGGCAGCCCCAGTGGTTGCAGAACAGGTGACAGTGGGGGATGGGCATATCCCTGCAGCAGTAGGCATATCCAGACACAGCAGGTGGGGAGGCCACTGCACCCCTGGTAGCAGATGGCAGCAATACCACAGGGCTTACACAGCATTAGCATTGCCTAGTGCATGGGGGGCTGTGGTCGGGCTGCATACCCCAGGGGACTCTGCCGGCCAGTGTGGATGCCCTGGACGTGTGCCACACCCCCCAGCTCCTGTGATCCCAGCCCAGGGGTCTGAAGGGGCCAGTGGCAGTATCCACATATGTGCTGTCTGTCCCTGCAAGTGGATCTACCACCTCTGTCCACCACCCCCTGTCTGGCTGTGGCAGCATGTCAAATAAGTGATGCCTGTGTGCAACAAATGGGAACAAGGGAAGGGGAGAGGACTGCAGAGGTGGCTGACAGGACCAGAGGGGTGATATAAGTGAATCAGTGGGCCAGATGACACTGTTGATGGTGGCACGGGGCATGTGTCAGAGGTCCAGGGGAGCAGTGGGTAGGAATCCATTGGGAGACGACAGAGGTGTGCTATCACATGCACTCCACGCCTGCTACCCATGGATATACCCCTGCCCCCAGGATGGGCAGGCCACTAGGCCGAGGCAGGATACGGGTATGCGCAGTTGGCGATGTGGAAGCACACAACTGAGCCCATGTATGTCCCCTCCCTCTCTCTCCCACAGTGAATATGGTGTGTGACGCACCCTGGAGGCCCTAAAGTGCCATTATCGGACACTGCACCGGAGGTGACCTGAACCAGCTGCAGCACATCAGGGAGCAGCAGTGGGGTACACAATGGAGCCCAGCAGATGCAGGGAGTGGCAACCATGGCTGCTGGACAGGTGTAGGCAGACCATCTGGTAGTGGTTCCCCTGTACACAATGATGAGAATGTGCTTGGGGCAGCAGTGCCATCCTCGGCACCACTATCCCATGTGAGCACCAGCCAGCACCAGTTGGTACTCCATTTAGTTCATGGTGCCAAAAAAGGAAAGCCTCTTCTGCCCGATTTTCGACCTCAAGCAAGTGAACCGCTGTCTGTGGGACCCGCATTTTCACATGGAGACCCTACGCTCCATCATTGTGGCATTCAGAAAAGGGAAGTTCCTGACGTCCCTAGACTTAATGGAGGCATATCTGCACATCCCTATACGGAACATCAGCAGTTCCTCAGGTTTGCGGTACCAAGAAAGCATTTCCAGTTTTGTGCATTGTCATTTGGTCTCGTAGTGGTGGCAACGGTGCTCCACTGGGAAGGCATTCTAGTTCATCCGTACCTCGACGACTGGCTGATTTGGGCTGAGTCCAAGGACGAGAGCGAGCAAGAAACTGCTCGAGTGGTTCAGTTCCTCTGAAGTCTAGGTTGGGTGGTCAACCTGGCCAAGAGCCATCTGGTTCCATCTCAGGTACTCAAGTACCTGGGACCATGGTTCGATACCTATGTGGGGAGAGTGTTTCTCCCAGCACAGTGCACTTGGGGGCTTTGAGTTTAAGTGTACCAGTTTCTAAGAAGAACGGAGCCAACGGCTTGGCATTATCTTCAGATCCTAGGATCCATGGCAGCCACTCTTGAGTTTGTGCCATGGGCAAGGGCACACATGCAGCCTCTGCAGAGGACCTTGCAAGCTCAGGCAGTGGTCCCATCAAACACGGTCTCTATCCCAGAAGCTCCCTTGCCCATGAGTGACCAAAAGAGCTCTCAATGGTGGCTTCTCCCGGAGAATCTGGCCGGCGGTATGCCCCTAGAGTCGTATCCATGGATTCCGATGATGACCGACACCAGTCTGGCCGGCTGGGGAGCCCATTCGAAGGGGCACATTGTTCAAAGGCTCTGGAGTGCTCAGGAGGCCGGTTGGTTGATCAACAGGAGGGAAAATCGAGCGGTACTCCTGGTGCTCCGGAGTTTCAAGACATGGTTGCAGGGGAAGGCGGTAAGAGTCCTTTCAGACAATGCAACCACGATAGCCTACATCAACCGCCAGGGGGGCATGGGCAGAACAACTTTAGAAGAGGAGGCCAAAGAGCTGCTAAGCTGGGCAGAAAGCCACCTCCAAGCTCTGTTGGCGGCATACCTGGTGGGTGCCGACAACATGATGGCGGATTATCTGAGTCGGGTAAGCGTGGATCCTGGGGAGTGGGTGCTCAACCAGGAGGTGTTCACCCAAGTGGTGTGCCGCTGGGGCACCCTGGTGATGGATCTGATGGCAGCTTTCCAGACTGCCAAAGAGAGCCGCTTCTTCAACAGGCAGCGAGAATGGATGTCAGAAGGGTTAGACGCCCTAGTGCAAAAGTGGCCTGAGGAGGGACTTCTTTATGTGTTCTCCTCGTGGGCTCTGATAGGACAAGTTGTGCAGAAGATCTCAAGCGAAAAAGTGGTTCTGCGGCTGGTGCCATCCTTCCTGCCCAAGGTACTCTCGGCCTTTCACTTGAATCAGTCCATCTCCCTGCCGATCCTCAAGAACATGGAAAATTCCTCTGCAGGTCCACAGTTGCATCTATTGGATGTTCGACGCGTCCGGAGGCATTATTTAAAGAGGACTGCGGGTCTCCACAAGTCGGATCGCCTATTTGCACATTTTGGCGGACCGCGCAGGGGGGAGGCGGAAACAAAGGCCTCTATTTCCAGATGGATCAGGGAGGCAATTGTGTTGACCTATATCTTGAGGGGTAAGCAGGTACCAGCAGGGTTGCATGTACATTCCACGAGGGCACAGGGGTGGACGTGGTATAGTTTGGTGCCACCGCTGGAAATCTGCAAGGTGGCAACCTCGTCAACACTTCATACCTTTGCTAAGCATTACCGACTTGACGTCCAGGTGGCGAATGATGTCTGTTTTGGATCGGCGGTTCTTCAGGTTGGTTTGGCAGGCCCCCTCCTGTTAAACTGAACTGCTGTGTTATATTCCAGAGGTGCGGGACAAAACTGGAGGGACGATAAGGAAGGTGAAATTAGACTTATCTGCTAATTGTTGTTCCTTGAGGATCCCTCCCTGAGTGCCACTTGCCTGGGACCACGGCCTGAAGGGGAGTTCCAAGGGAGCCAGGATGGAGTTGAGGGTGGACCAAAGGATTTGTCGGCTTCACGCTCAGTATGGTCGGCCATATCCCGGTCAGTCCACAGGTAAGCCTCCACACTTTCAAGGGAGGGGAATCCCTTCTCCAGGGAAGGGTAATGACAGTTCAGATATAGAAGGTTTTTTGGTTCGTTTAACCACTTATTTGTTGCTCCTGTGAGCCTGCTTTGTCAATAGGTTACCGGAGCTTGTGGGCGGTCCCTGCTGTCTTAATACTGGTGTCATCAAAAGATGACATGCTCAGTCTCCAAGCTGCTGGAATAGATACACTACCCAGAAGTGCAGGACTGGACTGGAGTTCCTCAAGGAACAACAATAAGCAGGTAATTCTAATTTCACCTTGGTCCCCGTTTAAATCCTCACTGCCAAATAGGTAAAAGCCAAATCTTCTGTGGTTCTGATTTAAGGTAGCATAGTCTAGATCCAGAGGATCTGCTTTTTACCCACTTATGACCAGGAATGGCCAAAGGTCTTTCTTCAGACATTTAACAACTCATTCTAGTGGGTGACAAGGTGATCTCCTTGTATTATGCAGATAGATATTAGAAACAAGTGATTAACCAACAAAAGTGTGTGCCTTTTTAGGGATATGGAAATCAAACTGAATAACATCTTTAAAAATGCTAAAATGTTCCTTATTTGGAAATCGGTAGCTTGTAATTTTATCAGATTGTTGATGGGAAAATCTGGGATACTTATTCTCATCATATGAGTAGTAAGAAGCAGAGTGAGGAGGCAATTCATAAGAGATCTGAAGAAATCTCCACTAAATAAAAAAAACTGTGTTATATCATCAAAGGAAGATTCTTCTAAGTTTTCTTATCTTTATCTTTATTAAAATTTGATATACCGCTTGGGCAATAGCATTAAGCGGTGTACAATTAAAAACAATTTGCACCTCAAACCAGGAAAAGAACGCCAAAGGTAGACAGGAAAGCCAGTAGGGGAAAGAAATAGATAGCACACAAGAGATTGTTCAACAAAAAATCATAAAAATATACAAGTAATTTTACGTAGACAGAGTAGTGTCAAATCATACCAACAATCATAAGAAATAAGGTAACTAACCAGTAGACAACATACGGGTTGGGACATACATACATACAGACAGGCCAGTTAGGGGGGAATGTCAGTGGGCAAATCAAAGGCTTTCTGAAAGAGGTAGGTTTTAAGGGACAACTTAAACTGGTGGTAGGAGGGTTCTAAGCGCAGTGAGGTAGGTAACATGTTCCATAGTGAGGGACCAAGGAAAAACCAGGCTGAGTGCCGCGTCCGTTCCAAACGGGCTTGTGATGGTGAGGGAAGGGACAATCGGTTTGTATAAGTAGAGCGGAGCAGTCGGTGAGGAGTGTACCGGGAAATGCAGTCGGCCAAGTAACGAGGGGTACTGGTGTAAATAGTCCGGTGGAGGAGGATCAAAAACTTATAATGAAAACGGTACTGAAGAGGAAGCCAATGTAATCTAAGTAAAACTGGAGTAATATGATCAAATTTGTTGGAAAAGGTAACAAGACGGGCTGCGGCGTTCTGAATACGTTGCAGCCGCTGAATACAGTATTTAGGGAGGTTGGCCAAATACACATTACAGTAATCTAATCTGTTAACAACCAAAGCAATGACAAGGGTAATGAGAGAACTGGGAGGCAAAATGGACCGAACAGCCCTAATCTGTCGTAGGGCAAAAAAGGAAGAACAGGAGACCTTAGAAATGTGCTCGGAGAAAGTTAAGGAGGAATCTAAGGTTACACCCAGGTACCGAATGGAAGAAGTAAGAGGAATGTTAGATGAGCCAATGGAAGGTGCAAGAGTAGGACAAGCACCATTGAAAGAAACCCACATTGCTGAGGATTTGGCGGGATTGAGATGTAAAAAGTTTTCAGATAGCCAAGAGGCAATACGGGAAAGGCATAGGTTTAACTGTGTAATGTCAGGGGAGAGGGGTGAAGTATGGAGTACGAGAACTATATCATCGGCATATAGGTAGGATGAGATTGCATACTGCTGAATAATTAGAGGCAAAGGAGCAAGAAAAATATTGAACAGTAGGGGGGAGAGAACGGAGCCCTGGGGAACACCACAAGTGAGAGGGAAAGTGGGTGAGGATTTATCATCTACATGAACCGAGAAAGAGCGGGATGCAAGAAAAGAATAGAACCAATCCCAGACAGTGCCCCAGAGCCCGATACCAGAAAGCCGAGAAAGAAGAGTGTGATGATCAACCAGATCAAACGCAGCGGATAAGTCAAGAGATATAAGAAGAGTGATATCACCACGATCGTGGGCCGTGTGTAATTCATTAAGAAGAGCCAACAGCACAGTCTCCGTACTATGCCCCTGGCGAAAACCTGCCTGCCGTGGATGGAGGGCATTAGTAGCCTCCACGTGAGAGCTAAGTTGAGAGAAGGCACAACGTTCAAGGAGTTTTGCGAGGAATGGTAGATTGGATACTGGACGCCAGTGCGAGAGAATGGTTGGGTCTAAGGATGGTTGTTTCAGTAATGGACGAAGAATTGCCGACTTCCAAGATGATGGAAAGCGACCAGAGGAAAAACTGGAATTGATAATGTCGGTAATGACTGGAACTAATTCAAGAGAAGGTTCCAGGAGCCATCGGGATGGAACAGGGTCAAGGGCACAAGTAGTTTTTCTGGATGCAGTGAGGCAAGTAAGCACTTCTGCTGCAAGAACAGGTCGAAATGATGACCAGGTATGGGTACAGATAGAGTCAGTGGAGACATCAGTAGCGAGTGGAAAAGTAGATTGGGAGGCGGAGGAGGGGCTGGGGACCACAGTAGAAGAGGTAGAGAGAGGAGGGGGAGGGGATGGCGTGGAGAAAGAGGCGCGAAGAGCCGATACCTTATTAGAGAAGAAAACAGCAAGGGCTTGGGGATCTGGGGTCAGAGCGACTTTAGAGTTTCCAGGTTTAGTAGATGAAAGTGTCCGCAGAATACTAAACAGTTGACGGGAAGAACTAGCTGCGGCTGCAATTTGGGTTGAATAAAAATCAGAACGGGCAGCCCGAGTAGCTGAATGGTATTCGGAAGCAAGCTGTTTAAACCGGAGGTGGAACTCAGGGGAAGGCTGGCGAATCCAGCGACGATGAGCCTGACGAAGTTGAGAGCGTAATAAATGTAGCCTAGGATGATACCATGGAGATGGGGAGGACCTTGCAGGTTTTGAAATCGAGTGAAGGGGGGCTAGACTGTCAAGGGACCGAGAAAGACAGGAATCCCACAGCATAGCTTGGACATCAACTGGGCGAGCTGCAAAATCCGAGGGGAAAATTACAGAGGCTGAAGGGAACGCATGGAGTGTTTCAGCGGTGATCTTGCGGTGAAGGACAGGGGCGAAAGAAGGAGCCTGGGAGCGAAAAGAAAGAAAAATGGTGAACCAACTTAATTTGTTCTGCACACAAGGAATCGATAAGAGAACAAGCTGAATTAGATAATTAAGTTCACGTTTTACCTGACCATAAATCTTTATGATGGTCATATTGTACATGCAAACTATAATACTTTGATTTGACTTGGTATTCTTCAGGTTGTTTAATATTGTCTGGTAGAAAATAGTTTTCCAATTTTTGTTGTATTTAGTTTTATTTTGTATTCTGCTCCTGCCTCAGTTCCACTTTACCTAATGAACAAAGGGATGGATAGAAGGTGACAGCTTCTGCATAAAAGAGTCAGTCCATACACAAGAAGCGGAGGTGGACCATGGGATGAAAGAAATCCTTTATTGACTTAGCTGACTTGGCCAGTGGTCTAAATATACAATACATATAAATACATATATTAAAAAAAATTAACAAATATGCATACAACTAGAAAATATATATAAAAATTGAATACAATAATAAGTAAAATTCCATTAAAACAACATACTGAACTCCAAAAAAGCAGCAAATAATGTCTCAAATGAGAAGCACGAATGAGCACATGCACCAAAATGATTAAAAAAAAGAAAAGAGAGGGATAAATAATATTACAAAAAATCTTAGGCATACATAAAATAATTGATCAAAAACACTAACAATATATCTGCTGCTTCATTGCAGTGGTAAATTCAGAGCACCATTTAAATATAAAAGCACCATACCCAACATATTCTGATAAAAAAGGGGGAGGGTAATGTAAGCATAAATAAAATCTTTTTACAGAATATACAGTAGCTCTCTATTTAAAAGAGTTCATAAATGTGTAACATACCTAAAAGCACACTATAAGAAGAGTGATGGCATTACTTCAGATACCAACATAAAAGCAATATATACAGTGCCTTGTGAAAATATTCATCCCCTCGGTTTTTGTCCTGTTTTGTCGCATTACATACAACCTGGAATGAAAATGGAGGTTAATTTGGGTGTTAGGTAACAATATAGTTCAAATTGATGAAGTGGAATGACAATAAAATACCTTGCATATATAAAAAACAAGTAAAATCTGAAAAGTTGTGAGTGCATATGTATTCATCCCTTTTGCTATAAAACCCCTAAATAAGATCTGGTCCAACCAATTAACCTCAGAAGTCACACAAATAGTTGATTAGTGTCCACCTATATGCAGTCAGTGTCACATGATCTGTCACATGATGCCTGTATAAATATACCTATTCTGAAAGGTTTCTGACTCTACAACATCACTAAGTAAGCAACATGAATTTCAATGAGCACTCCAAACAGGTCAGAGACAAAGTTGTGAAGAAGTATAGATCAGGTTTGGATTATAAAAAAAAAAAAATCCCAAATTCTGACTATCCCACAGAGCACCATTAAATCCATTATAACAAAATGGAAAAAATATGGCACCACTACACACCTGACAAGAGAAGGCCGCCCACCAAAACTCACAGACTGGGCAAGGAGGGCATTAATTGGAGATGTCACCAAGACACCTAGGATTACACTGAAGGAGCTTCAAAGATCCACAGTGGAGATGGGAGTATCTGTCCATAGGACCATTTTAAGCCGTACATGCCACAGAACGGTGCTTTTTGGAAGAGTGGCCAAAAAAAGCCATTGCTTAAAGAAAAAAATAAGAAACACGTTTGGAATTTGCACAACAGCATGTGGCGGACCCCCCCTCCCCCACCACCACCACCACATGGAAGAAGATTCTCTGGTCAGATGAGATGAAAATTGAATTTTTTGGCCATCATGGGAAACACCATGTGTGGTGCAAACCCAACACTGCACATCACCCCGAGAACACCATTCCCACAGTGAAACATGGTGGTGGCATCATTATGCTGTGGGGATGTTTTTCATCGGCAAGGAAAGGAAAACTGGTCAGGATTGAAGGAACGATGGATGGCACTAAATATAGGGCAATTCTTGAGGAAAATCTGTTTCAGTCTGCCAGAGATTTGAGACTGGGACGAAGGTTCACCTTCCAACAGGACAATAACCCTAAACATACTGCTAAATGTCTTAGAATGGCCTAGCCAAAGCCCAGACCTCAATCCAATTGAGAATCTGTGGCATGACTTGAAGATCATTGTACACCAATGCAACCTATCTAACTTGAAGGAGTTGGAGCAGATTCCTTGAGGAATGGGTGAAAATCCCAGTGGCTAGATGTGCTAAGCTAATAGAGACATACCCCGGCAGCAGATTTTAAAAGTTGAAGCGTTCCTTGGGGCGCCCGCGTCTGGCGGGCTCACCCCTAAGGGCCCTTTGGCATGGCCCTTAGGCACGGCACTGTGGAAGGGCCGCGGCCTTCTCCCCACCGTACTTCAGCAATCACTCCAGCAACTCCAGCAAACACCGAAGAACTGGCCAGATGCAGCGAACCACGCGAACATCACCATGTAAGCATCCTCCAAATATATCCCATAATGTGTTGTACTGTACCCCATGATGTCCAGCCGACCTGTATTTTAACCCTTTATGTAATGTATTGTAACCTGATGTAATGTAACGTTATGTAATGTATTGCAACCTGACGCCCATTGTAATGTCGTTTTAAATAGAAATGCGCAGTAGTACTAGGCCAGCCTTTTCTACGTCTAGTTTTACCCGCTGATCGTTAACCTGGTAATGGTGCAATAATGCCGCTACCCAGTTAGCGACAGTCTCTGCCTTCACTCTGCCCCGGAATGCCCCCAACATACCCCAATGCTACTGCATAGTACCGGGGTGTGTAGCAGGGTTAGAAGGGGATATTCAATGGTACTAATCATTTAAGTGCCATTGAATATCCCGATTTAAGCCATTTACATGGTTTACTGGGCTGTAAACCATGTAAATGCCTTTGGAATATCGGGCATAAATTACTGAACATGTTGATAATCATGGTTTAATGGGAGAAAGCCAACATGGATTTAGCCAAGGAAAGTCTTGTCTTACTAATCTGTTATATTTTTTGAAGGTGTGAATAAACAGGTAAACGAAGGTGAGCTGATTGATATAGTCTACCTGGATTTTCAGAAAGCCTTTGACAAGGTCCTTCATGAGAGACTCTTGACCAAATTAAAAAGTCATGGGATTGGAGGCAGTGTACTATTGTGGATCAGGAACTGGTTAGAAGATAGAAAGTAGAGAGTAGGACTAAATGGCCAATTTTCTCAATGGAGAAAGGTGAATAGTGGAGTACCCCAGGGATCTGTGCTCGGCCCGCTGCTTTTTAACATATTCATAAATGACCTGGAGATGGAATATCAAGTGAGGTGATCAAATTTGCAGATGACACAAAATTATTCAAAATTGCCAGAGGACCTTGATATATTGGAAGATTGGATGTTCAAATGTCAAATGAAATTTAATGTGGACAAGTGCAAAGTTATGCACCTAGGAAAGAACAACCCAAACTAGGGTTACACAATTTATTTATTTATTTTATTTATTTATTTTTCTTATATACTGCGCTCTTAAATCAGTGCGGTTTACACATGAACAAATATAAACACAATGGTACAAACAGCCTTGGTTTTTTACAATGAACAAGGTAAATAAACTTGGTAAAACATGGTAATTATATATAAATAACTATATACATGGCAACTATATACATGGATATTTTGGTTAATTATTAATGCCGTGGATAAGAAGTTAATTAAATTAAAGAGTAAATATGCTAAATATAGTGAGAATAAATATGTCCAATAGTGAGCAGGTAATAATCATCGTAATTATCCATTCTCTACAGGGGTCAAATATGAAAGATCTGCATGAGAGCTGTTTTCAGATGGAGTAGCTTCGGATGGAGTAGCTTCGGGGTAGTATGTTAGGAACAAATAGTGCTTCAGTGCCTTTCTGAACTTAATCAGACTTGAGATAGCTCTGATTTCGGGTGGAAGGGCATTCCAGGCTCTGGGTGAAAACAGAGAGAAAGCTCTAGAGGCTGTTGATTTAGAACATTTTGTGATGACTTTTGGTAGGTCTATGGAGTTTAATGTAACAGATCTCCTGGATCTGTTATTTGGGGTGATATGAATCATATTGCTGAGAGGTGATTGAGATGGGCACTTTGATGCTTTAAAAGTCATGACCAGGGTCTTGTATAGAGTTCTGGCTTGTAGGGGTAGCCAATGTAAGCTCATCAATATTGGGGTTATGTGCTCTGATCGTGGAGCACCTACGAGGATTCTCGCGGCTGCATTCATGGCTAGACGGAGGGGATTTATGGTGGATTGCGGGAGACCGTGTAGAATGATATTGGCGAAATCCAAGTGTGGTAATACCAGGGCTTGGAATATGGTACGGAAGTCGGAGTAGTTAAGTAAAGGTCGGAGATTACGTAATGATCGTATCTTGTGGTAGATTGCACTCGTTGTTTTCTTAATGTGGGCTGCCATATTAAGCTGTTGATCTAATATAATTCCTAAGTATCGAATTGTGGGTTGTGCTTTCAACTCAATATTGTTTACCTGGAGAGAGGTAGGTGGTATGAATGTTGGGTTCCGTGTAATGAATAGAACATCTGTTTTGTTATGGTTTATCCGTAAATTCTGATTGAGGAGCCAGTTGGATACAGCTTCAAAGCAGTGAACTATTGGTGTAAAATCTGGTTGTTTTATGTTGAATGGGGCAAACATCAGGATGTCATCAGCATAGGCAAGACATTGTATGTTGAAGGTGCGTATGAGATCGCAGATTGGCTGCATATAAATATTGAACATTAAGGCGGACAATGAGGAACCCTGCGGGACACCTTGTTTAAGGGGGAATAGATCAGACGTTGATTCTCCTGTTCTGACTTGCAGCTGTCTATCAGATAAGTAGGATTTACACCATTTCAGGGCTAGTCCTTGGATTCCCTTGTCTTGGAGGCGCTGTAGTAGAGTATTGTGGTTTACTGAATCGAATGCTGCAGCTATGTCGAGAAAGATAAGAGTGAACCCTTGGTGGATATTATCAATGCCTATGATTAGGCTATTGAACAGTGTTGTGAGAAGGGTGTCGACGCCATGTTCTTCTCTGAAGCCATGTTGTGAGGGGTCCAAAGGGGATTCGGAGTCAACATGATGCTGTATTTGTCGCTGGACTACTTTTTCCATGATTTTTGCCAGTAGAGGGATGCTGGAGATGGGTCTGAAGGATTCAACTTTTGTTGGGTCAAGTTTACTATTCTTCAGGAGCGGGCGGATGGATGAGTATTTCAGGCTCTGAGGAAAGGATCCTGTTGAGAAGGAGTGATTGACAATCTTGCTAATAGTTGGGCTAAGTTCATGTCGTAGTTCTTTGATCCACCTGGCTGGGCAGGGGTCATTTGGTGCAGTAGTTAAATTAATAGCTGCTATGGTATCTTCGATCTCTTTGTGTGATACCTGGGAAAATTTGTCAAGCGATGCTAATTGGACCACGGTCTGTGGAGTAGAAGGTGATGGTGTTGTGGTAATTGTACTAGACTGTATCATTTTTGATTGTAGGTATATGGCATAGTCTTGGGGGTGTGGCATAGGTGTTTGGGTTGTGGTTGGGTCACCTGTTAAGGATTTAACTATATTGAAGAGGTCATGTGGCTTGTTTAAGGACCTCATTAGTGCATCTGAGTGGAATTTTTTTTTTCTCTCAATTGTCATTCTCCGGTGAGTTTGTAGGTATGAATTGTACAAGCAGAGTGCGTCAGGAGAGCGAGAGGAGCGCCAGCGTCTCTCGAGTCTGCGCAGGTGAAGGAGAGATTCTTGTAATTCAGAGGAGATCCATGGTTTATGTTTGTCTTTGGTCTTGATCCTGTCGGTAGTAGAGATGCAGGCCGCGGCTTTTAATGTATTGTCCCAGTTGGTTACTAAGTCATCTTGCGAAGGTAAGTCTTTGTGGAGAGCAGGTAGGATTTTCTCCAGGACCTCGATCTTATTAAAAGGACAGAAGCGTGTTTCAAGGGCACTTGGGGGGCGACCTGGTTTGTTGCGATCAGTAGTAGAATGATCAGTGGGGATGTTAAAGAGGAGTAGATTGTGATCAGACCAGGGTACAGGGGTTATGGAGATCAGGATCTTCTGAGATGTGTTGGTTATCAATTGAGGGGCGAATATTAAATCCAGTGTGCTTCCTCTGGTATGGGTGGGGGCGTCAATAAGTTGTTCATAGCCTAGTTGGTGCATGGCTTCGAGGAATGCTGAGGCGTGTGATGCTTGTAATGAAGGTAAGTTAAAATCACCAACTAGCCAGTTATGAGCATGTGGGTTTGGGGCGTTACATGCCAAGTTGATTATTGGTGAAAGGTCATCTGAGGAAGGTGATGGTGCTCGATAGAGTAAGTTGATTGTGCAGGACCTGTTTGATATTGATAGGGCATCAAGGTGTGATGTGCTGGATGTATTGATCTGTTTGAATTGGAGGTCCGATCTAGCAAGGATGAGTGTGCCACCCCCTCTCTGATTGGATCTGTGGCATGTGAAGATGGAGAATTCTGGTGGGATCATCTGGTTGATGAGGACGTTGTCGTTGTCGGTTAGCCATGTCTCAGTTATCAGCAATATATCCAGGTTA
Organism: Ichthyophis bannanicus; assembly: GCA_033557465.1. Classification (NCBI taxonomy): domain Eukaryota; kingdom Metazoa; phylum Chordata; class Amphibia; order Gymnophiona; family Ichthyophiidae; genus Ichthyophis; species Ichthyophis bannanicus. The sequence continues at coordinate 652,247,519 of CM066032.1, forward strand.
TGTGCTGCTATCAGATCAATAACTACAGGCCATTTGGAGCGTATAGATCTGGCATTAATTAAGGCACACTTGAGTAGTCGATTGGCCTTATGTTTCTCAGTAGGGTCCTTGGCAGTGGGTAGTAACGGGATATGTAGTAGGTGAGAATAAGGTATTTTGTTTCTCAAGGTGGCGCGGCATGGATCTTCCGTTGGGCGCCTTCCCGTGCTATAAAGTATAGGGATCTGCTTGATTCCAGGATCTAGTGCGAGTGTTATGGCAGGGGTTGCTGCGATAAGCAGGATAAGTATCAAGTGAATTATTTGATACATGGTAGGAGGCAAGGGATGGGCGTCGTAGTAACTTTGCGAGGAGTTTCTAGAGTGTCCTGGACCGGGCAGCAGGGCAGTCGGAGCAGAGTGATAGAGACAAAATATATTACTATTTGAATAGCTTGTTTCCTTGGTGGAGTGGTTATTGTCACTTTGATGCTTTACATTGTCTCAGTAGGCATAAGGGTAGAAATACTACAGTGATATATACAGTGACACCTAGGAAAGAACAACCCAAACTAGGGTTACACAATGCAAGGTTCCCCATTAGGAACCACCACCCAGGAAAAAGATTTAGGTGTCATCATGGATAATATGTTTAAACCCTCTGTCAAGTGTGCAACGGCGGCCAAGAAAGCAAATAGAATCATAAGGAAAGGAATAGAGAATAAAACCAATGATATTATAATGCCTCTGTATCCATTCCATGGGGTGACAGCACCTTCAATACTGTATGAAATTCTGGTTGCCATATCTGAAAAAGGATTTAGCGGAATTAGAAAAAGGTACAGAGAAAAGCCACCAAAATGGTCAAGGGGATGGAAGGATACCCATATAAAGAAAGGCTTAAAAGGTTAGGGCTTTTCAACTTGGAAAACAGATGACTGAGATGAGTTATGATAGAGGTCTATAAATTAATGAATGGAATGGAACGGGAAACGTAGATCGGATTTTTACACCATCAAAAATTAGAAAGACTAGGGGACATGCAGTGAAGCTTCAATGTAACCCATTTAAGACTAATAAGAGAAAATATTTTTTTCACTCAGTGTCTCATCAAACTCTGGAATTTGTTACCGAAGGATTTAGTAAAAGCTGTTAGTGCAGCTGGGTTTAAAAAAGATTTTGGAGAAATTTCTGGAGGAAAGGTTAAAACCTACAGACAGCAAAACATCTGCCAGGAACCAGTGCATTTGCTCATATGTGGCATGGAGGAGTAGCCTAATGGTTAAAGCACTGGCTTGGTAACCAAGAGACTAGAGTTTAATTCCCACTAGCTCTCCTTATGGCCTTGGGCATGTAAATTAGCCCTCCATTGCCTCAGAAGAAAGGCCTGGCATTCTACTTCTACTCACAATGCCAAGAAAACCCAGGAGGTGCTGGATTGCCAGGACTCAGTATTGACTCAAAGGCACACATTGCATTTTTGCTTCTCATTTGAGACATTTGCTGCTTTTTAGGAGTTTAGTATGTTGCTTTAATTGAATTTTATTTATTACTGTATTCAATTTTTATATACATTTTTTCTACTTTTATGTATATTTGTTAAATTTTTTTGTGGGGGGGGGGCGGCGGAGCCTGGTTTTTGGTCAAGATGGACGTGTAAGAACTGTGCTCCGGAGGGCAATAGGCAAGAATCCTCACTTCTGCAGTCTTTAATCAAATAGTTCCGACCTGCTTTGATATCATTCGATCCCAGATATGTCAGGCCCCAAGCTGACGCTGCTGGATTACCAAGTATCTCAAAACACCAGCGCAAAGAGAACCAAAACGGAACCTCTCTCTCCTCACAAGATGGCGGTCATCCGAGATTGTCCTGAGACGTTGCTCCTGGCTGAGATTCGGGCAGTCAAAGAGAGAATCGCTGTGTGCAATGCAGGAAGATATCAATGCTTTGATAACTTCTTTGGAGTCAATTACGGCTCATTTGGAGAAGGTAGAGAATGTGGTGGCATCGTATGGGGAAAGGCTCAAGGCCGTTGAGAAGCAGGCCAAGCTGAAACGTTCATCGCAAAGAGAGGTGGAAGACGGTAATAATCGCTCTCGGAGGAACAACATAAGAATACTAGGAGTTCCTGAGGGAGCAGAGGGCCCTGATATGGTGTCCTTTTTGCAGGCCATGATTCCGGGTGTGTTAAAGTTGCAGTTTGCCATGCCATTCGAGATCAATGCGCCCATCGAGTGCCTACTCAGTCCGTGGCCACGGACAAGCGTCCATGCCCAATCTTGAAAGTTTTACGTTTTCAGCAAGTATCTTTATATCTTTATCTTTATCTTTATTTCCACACTTGATAGACCGCTTTCGCCAAGACATTAAAGCGGTTTACAATAAAATCAAAAGGTCAACACTGCAAACTATAGAAAAGGAACGCCATGAGATGACAGGAAAGAAAGAAAAAAGGACAAGACAGAAAATTGAAAAACTGTACACTTAAACCAAAGACTTCAATTGAACACAAACAAAGACAAACAAACAAAGTATCGCAAATAATGGGAACAGCCAGAGCACTTTCAACTTTGGAATATCAGGGACATAAACTCCTGTTCTTCCCGAACTTCATGAAGGCGACGGTGGATTGGAGAAAGAGTTTTCTGGTACTGCGTCCCCACTTGTTACAGCTGCAGGCCCGCTTTGGGCTGCTCTATCCTGCCCGCATGAGAGTCACGTTGCATAACTAGACCAAGACTTTTGATGATCCAGGGGAGTTATATGCATTTCTGGAAGATAAGGAGTCGGCGGTGATGCGTTGAAATTCACTTTGCAGCTCTTATTTGCTAAAGTTCTACGGCGCTTGCTATCATGGGCGTTTGACTGGTCTGAGGTTGTGTAAAGGCGACTTATCCACGCAGAAGCGACAGTTAATCAGGCAGTATTGCTATACACTGGGACATCCATTCTGTCTCTTTTGAAGGAGCTCCAGGGTTCTATCCTGGTCAAGATGTTTCTCCTGTTTCTCTTTTTCTTCTTTTATATTCTATGTTGTCTATGATGGTTGAGAGAGTATTGGGGCTTGGAAGAGCGGGATGGCCCTTATTCGTTAGGTTGGGTCTTCTAGGCCATAAACTGATTTGATGGGGGCTGTCCTGCCATGCAGCTCTGGTGTTTTGGGTTTTGAGTACATTGTCTTTACTCTTGTTGTGGGAGGTGGGCAAGGCGCGATATTTTAAGTGACAAAGAAGTGGGAATGTACTAGGTCATTTTGCCCTCCGTGTCTGTCTTGTCCTGGTAGGTTCACCCGCTAAGTTTTGTGTGTTTTATAGCCCCCCTGGGTTTGGTGGTTTGTTTTTCAGAATTATCTGTTCTTACTGTGAGCGATGATGTGCAGGGGCCAGGGTTAAATTGTGTCTGTTTTTGTTGGGTTTTCTTTTTTGGGCTATAAGTGCAACTAACACTTTGAGGGCGCTTAAGATGTTGTTCTATAATGTAAAGCTATATGCTACAATTTTGGTATGTTTTTGCAATATTTGACTGTCAATCTGTGCTATATTGTTAGTATGTCTTCCTTTAAGATAGTTTCATTGAATGTTAAGGGCATTAACAATCCCATTAAGAGGAAAAAGATTCTTCTGTACGGTAGGAAAGAAAGTGCTGACATCTTACTGTTACAAGAGACACACTTGAATGTAAAGGAGTCATTAAAACTAGATATAAAACCCTTTTCTCTAGTGGCTTTTTCAGCTGCCCATCATAAGAAAAATGGGGTATCCATTTTAGTGAGGAAAGCTTTATCCCCCATGGTTATTCAAACTAGGTCTGATACTGATGGGCAGTGGACAATGGCTGTCATTAAAATTGGATCCACTGAACTGGCCTTAATTAATATTTATGCTCCTAACATTGATTGCCCTACTTTTTTTTTGCTCCATTGCGGCCTTGGCACAGGAGGTGTCCCGATATCCAACTATTGTGGGGGGAGACTTCAACCTCGTGCTAGACCCATTGGTGGATAGTAGTCCACTGAGAACCATTAGGGTTCCCAAGGTTCACTCAATTCTTGTATCTCTAATGCAGGAATTGGGCCTGATAGACATATGGCGGTTGCAACACCCTACAGACAAAGAATTCACTTTCTTTTCTCCTTCTCATAACTTGTTATCACGTATAGACTTTTTCCTAGTCTCCAAAGGACTTTGTTCTAGAATCAGTGAGTCTGATATTCATGCGACTCACATCTCTGATCATTCCGCAGTCTCATTTACCCTATTGGACACAACGAGCTATCAATCTCACTCACGTTGGCAATTTGATAGGACTCTTCTAGCCAGTCAGGAATTTTCGCAAGACCATCCTGGTGGCTATAGAGGAGTATTTTCAATTCAATCTACCTCAAGACTCCTCGGGGTAGGCGTGGTGGGAAGGCTTTAAGGCTAGTATGCGAGTCACCATTACCAGTTTTGCTATAAAGCAGGTCAAGCAGCATACAACAGAACTTGGTGCACTAGACAAGCAGATTAAAGCAGGAGAACGTATTTTATGCCAGAAAACTGATCCTAATATTTTGATAAGATTGCAGCACCTTAGATTTAAATATAATTCAGTTTTGACAACTGAGGCTTCACAAAATATTTGAGGGCAGAATGGACAATATTACTTGGAAGGTAACAGAGCTGGACAGCTGATAGCTAACTCGTTAAAGGGTCGTAAGGAAGCTTCACATGTTACAGCTTTAAGGGATCCTCAGGTGCAACAATTGATTGTCAAGGACCCGACATTGCAGAGACCTTTTGCCAATTTTACGCTCATTTATACTCCCCACAGATAGATTTCTTTGTGAAGGAGTTTGATAGTTTTCTAAATAATATTCAAAGGCCGGTGTTAGATCAAGAAACTGCTGCGGGGCTGAATAAGCAGATCACAGTCATGGAAATTATTCAGGCTATTGACTCGACGCAAGTTGGCAAGGCTACCGGTCCAGACAGACCTTCCAGGCTGAATTCTATAAAACGTTTTCCAAAACCTTAGGGCCATACCTTCAACAATATTATAGACTTCTGGACAATGCGGCACAGACCGAAGTATTCGTCTCTGCAAACATTGTTGTTCTTGAAAAACCTGGGAGGGACACTCAGTTAGTTAGTAACTATCGGCCAATTTCGTTGTTAAATGCAGATTATAAAATCTTTGCGACCATCTTAGCTGGTCATCTCTCCAAATTGATCCCTTCTTTGATTCACCCGGACCTATGTACTGAGGGACGCTCCACAGCCAATAATGCCAGAGTGCTTTGTCACGTTTTGGAAGGCACGGAGGAAACAGAGGACCCTTTTGTGGGACTCTCACTAGATACAGAGAAAGCATTTGATCGGCTGGAGTGGCCTTTCCTGTTTGCTGTTCTGAAGTGGTTTGGATTTGGTGAGGGTTTCTACAATCTAATTAAACTTATGTATGTGAGACCGAGTGCGAAAATTTCTGTAAATGCGACTCAGTCTAGAGAATTTCTTCTAGGGTGGGGTACCCATCAGGGTTGTCCTCTTTTCCCCCATTCTCTTCAATCTGGCCTTGGAACCTTTGGTCTTACTGATAAGGTAAAGCCTCGCGGTTAAGGGTGATTCTATTGCTAGCATGGAAATTAAACTATCTGCATATGCAGATGATTTGCTGCTTTTCACCACACCTAGCCCCATACCGGTCATTTTAGGATTGATAGATAAATATTCAGGATTGTCTGGCTATAAAATTAATTGGTCAAAGTCTGTCGTTTTCCCCTTGAACTCAAGACTATGTAGGACGGATATGGTGGAATTTCCTTTTGTATGGGAGCCTAAGATGGTGAAGTATTTGGGAGTTCACTATTGCTACCCACTGAGTAGCAATCCTATCTACAGTTCGTAATATAACATCAAAGTGGTCACTGGTCTGTCTTTCTTGTTGGGGTCGTCTTGAAGCTATAAAAATGACTATCACTCCTAAAGTGAATTTTATATATTAGAAATGCTACCAGGCTTTCTTACAAGTAAAGTTTATCGTCAAATTGAAAGGATTCTTGTTCAATTTCTATGGAAAAATAAACCGCCTAGAATTGCTCTTATGAAACTTAAATCTAAAAAAGAAGAGGAGGGGGGCGGTGAATTTCCCTGACTTTTAGGCCTATCACTGTGCTTTTTTGCTAAAACAAGGTTCACGATGGGTGGAGGGGGCCGTAGGTATATGTACAGTATGGCTTGAACTAGAAGAGAGATTAAGTGCTCCTTTCCCCTTAAATCTCCTTCCTGGCATGGTGTCTATTAAGAGGTTGAAGTCTCATCGGATTATATCGGACACTCAGAAGGCTTTTCAACAGTTAGCAAATGCAATTCCTAAGGAGGATTGCCTATCAAAATTAATACCCATCTGGCATAGTCCTTTTTTTTAAAACAAATCAAAGCTCATTCGCATGGCAACAATGGTTTAGCAGGGGCATTTGGAGCATGGGCCAATTGATAATGGATGATAAGTGGAAATCTTTTTCCTCTACAAAGTGAATTTGATTTGCCTAAATCCCTATACTTACAGTGGATTCAGCTGAGGAATTGTATAGAGAAATCCCAGTTGGATATTACATCATTGTCTGATGAGTGGGGGTTGATGAGTAAGATAGGCTCAGTATATATGACCTCTGGGGTGGCTTCTCACTATTATAAACTGGTGGTTCAGAACAACAGTTCTCAGGCCATTGGTGTTCAACGAATATGGGAACACAACACTGGGGAAGTTCTTTCTCCGGAAACTTGGGACAAAATTCTGGAGTAAGATAGACGGGGTTTTTTTGCGCATAGAGCGCACTTTACTCTGGTAAAGGTTGCTAAATGGGATAAAGCAGCTGGGAATGAGTGTTTGATCTTGTCGGGGAGATGTCGGCACTTTGAGGCATGTGGTGTATGATTGTCCTAACATTCAGTCTTACTGGGTTTCAATATGGAATCACATTCAAGAGGTGCTGGGATTCAGGGCCACTCTTTCCTGGTCTGTGGTCGTTTTTCGATCAGCAATTGGCATCTCGTCGTTACAGAGGGATTGTCTGTTTTTATTTGACTTCATGTTGGGAGTGGCCCTACATCTCGTTATTTCTAACTGGAAACATACAGCAGAGCTTAGTTGGTACAAATGGTGGAACCGCTTATGCTTATGCTGCAAGTATGAGCAAATACAATGGTGTGGTAGAACCCTTACACCCTCCACTTTTCTCAAGTGGAAACCCCTACAGAATTACATCTCTAAAGCACGATATGAGATATAATAAGGGGTTATTAGTCAAATCTTCTTGTTTCTTATGTAGTGGAGTGTTTGATGTTCCATAGCCCTTGTAGGCCTTGCAGGCCTTCAGCTGTTTTTGTTTTTTCTTTCTATAGCCCTTGATGATTGCATGATGATGGGAGAGACAGGGTGGGGTGGGCTGTGAATAGCGTTTTTCTTTTCTTGTTTCTTGTTACAGAGAAGTATTATGAATTTTGATTTATTGTAATTTGGTTTTCTTTTCTTTTGTATTTTGTTGGAAAATATAAAGAAAGAAGTTAAAAAAATAAAAAGGTTTTTGTGTATGTGTTTACATGTGTCTTATTTTTAGACCTCTGATGAAGGCTTTTCCAGCCGAAACTTGGCCAAGTCGGATTTATCAATAAAGGACTTATTGTGTTTGGACCCAGTTTACCTAGTAACATAGTGGATCACAGTAGATAAAGACCAACATGGTCATAAGAACATAAGATATGCCATATTGAGTGAGACCAAGGGTCCATCAAGCTGGGTATCCAGTCTCCAGTAGCGGCCAATCCAGGTCAGAAGTACCTCTCAGGTTCCCAGAAAGGTACATAGGTTCCATGTTGCTTATCTCAGGGGTAAACAGTGGATTTTCCTGGTCCTTCAGAAATTTGTCCAAATCTCCTACCACTAATAGCTTTGACTACATCCTCCGGTAATGACTTCTAGAGTTTGATTATACGTTAGGCGAAAAAATATTTTCTCCAATCTAGTCTTAAATATGCTACATTGTAGCTTCATTGCGTGTCCCCCTAATCTTTCTACTTTTTCAAGGGGTAAACAACTGATCCATTCCACTCCACTCATTATTTTATAGACCTCTATCATATCTTTCCTCAGCCATCTCTTTTTCAAATTGAAGAGCCATAACCTTTTAAGCCTTTCCTTGTAGGGATATCCTTCCATTCCCTTAAATTTTTTGGTGACTCTTCTCTGTACCTTTTCTAATTTTGCTATATCCTTTTTAAAATATGGCATCCAGAATTGCACATGATTTTCAAGGTGCAGTCACACCATGGAGCAATACTGAAGCATTATAATATCCTTGTTTTTATTCTCCATTCTTTTCCTTATGGTTCCTAGCGTTCTATTTGCTTCCTTGGCTGCCACCACACACTGAGTAGAGGGTTTCAATGTACTATCCATGATGATACTTATATCCTTTTCCTGGGTATTGGTTCCTAGTGTGTAACTTTGTATCATGTAATCGTACTTTGGGTTGTTTTTCACTAAGAGGGTCATTCTAAAAGGTTTAGACGTCTACAGACATGCACATGGCACATCTCTGTAACCATTCCACAAATGCCGATTGCAGAACTCTCCAGTAAGGGGCGCTTTCAAGTAGGCATGGGGGTATGGTGGGGGCGGAGCTGTCTGCAGGCACATGCATGTTTATTCCTGCTCCAGGCAGGAATAGATATCAGGATAGTGTTTGTTTTCACCTTAAAACATCCAGAGAGTATAGAGAATTAAATGACCAGCTTTAGATTACAATATCCCACACTGGGAGTTGAACCCTGGCCATTCAGCTCTTATGCCCCTACTCTAACTATTACGCTAAGACATTTTGGTTCTTAAATATTCTCCTGGGGACCTCTATATAGACATTTGATATACGTGCATATTGGGCACATCCATGTTTCTGGAATTATGCCTGAACTTGCACTTACCTGCCTTTCTTTTCAGACGTTCTGGCATTGATGTCCCAGATTGCACTTGGACATCCCATTTGGAATGTGCCTCTAAGTGCATAGCTTTGCACTTATCCACATTAAATTTCAGCTGCCATTTGGATGCCCAGTCTCCTAATTTATGAAGATCCCTTTGCAATTTTTCACAATCCTCTTGTGTCCAACAACTTTGAATAATTTTGTTTCATCTGCAAATTCCAAATTCCAGATCATTTATGAATATGTTAAAAAGCCACGGGCCCAGCATAGATCTCTGGGGTAATGCACTATTCACATTTCTCCATTGAGAAATTTGGCCATTAGGCTACTCTCTGTTTTCTATCTTTTAACCAGTTCCTGATCCACAATAATCCACTGCCTCCTATCCAATGACTTTTTAATTACCCCAAGAGTCTCTCATGAGAGACCTTGTCAAAAGCCTTCTGAAAATCTAGATGCACTATCAACCAGCTCACCTTTATCTACTTGTTTATTCACACCTTCAAAAAATATAACAGATTTGTGAGTCAAGACTTTCCTTGGCTAAATCCATGTTGGCTTTCTCATATTAAACGATGACTACCTAGGATATGACTGGAAATGGCTGATGGGGAAGCTAGAACTGGACATGAGCTGAATGGGGAGGGGGTGAGGATAGGGCTGGAAATGGGCTGATGGGGTGGCTAGAACTAGAAATGGGCTGATGGAGAGGCTAAGATAGGACTTGAAATGGACTGATGGGGGGCTAGGACTTGAAATGGGCTGATTGGGGGGTTTGAACTGGAAATGGGCTGATGGGGGGCTAGGATAGGACTGGAAATGGACTGATGGGGGCTAGGACTGGAAATGGGCTGATGGAGGGGCTAGGATAGGACTGGGAATGGCTGATGGATGGCTAGGACTGGAAATGGGCTGATTGGGGAGGCTTGAACTGGAAATGGGAGTATGGGGGGCTAGGATAAGACTAGAAATGGGCTAATGGGGGGTTAGGACTTGAAATGGGCTGATGGAGGGGTTAGAATAGGACTAAAATGGCTGTTTGGAGGGGCTAGGACTGAAAATGGGCTGATTGGGGGAACCTAAGACTGGAAATGGGCTGATGGGGAGGGCTAGGATAGGACTGGAAATGGGCTGATGGGGGGGTTGAACTGGAAATGGGCTGATGGGTTAGGATAGGCCTGGAAATGAGCTGAATGGTGGGGCAAGGATAGGACTGGAAATGGACTGATGGGGGGCTAGGACTGGAAATGGGCTGATGGAAGGGCTAGGATAGGACTGGGAATGGATGATGGAGGGCTAGGACTGGAAATGGGCTGATTGGGAAGACTTGAACTGGAAATGGGAGTTTGGGGGGCTAGGTTAAGACTGGAAATGGGCTAATGGGGGTTAGGACTTGAAATGGGCTGATGGAGGGGCTAGAATAGGACTGAAATGGCTGATTGGGGAGGCTAGGACTGAAAATGGGTTGATTGGGGGAGGCTAAGAATGGAAATGGGCTGATTGGGGGGCTAGGATAGACTGGAAATGGGCTGATTGGGGGGCTAGGATAGACTGGAAATGGGCTGATTGGGGGAGTCTAGGACTGGAAATGGGCTGATGTGGGGGATGGGAGAATGAGACTAGAAGAAAGCAGATGCTAGGAGGGGCTGGAACTAGAAGGGAGCTGATGTTCGGGGAAGACTAGAAGGGGCTGGGGCTGGAGGAGAGAGGATGGAGTGGGGAAAAGATATTTTGTGTGGGAGGGAAGAAAAATCTATGATTGACTGGATATTGGGAGAGTAAGTGGAGATTGAGAATGGAAGGGTGAAATATGAGTGGATAAAAAAGGAATAAAGAAAGAAATGGAGGAAAGAGCAAAAGGGGAAAGATCAATATGTTAAAGCAGATGTAATGAGAGAATGGAAAAAACTAAAAGAAAGAAGAAAGGACAAATGGACTGCAGCCAATGGAGAGTTAGCAGAAGACACAAAGTGGGGTATTTACTAAATGGCGGTAGCGGACTCTGCGATATCAGAGCCATGGCCCCATTGAAATCAATGGGGACGCGGCTCCGATATCGCACGGAGTTCGCTACAGCCATTTAGTAAACACCCCCTAAAGAAACCATAAAAAAGCGACTGGAGCTATTGCAACTGAATAATAAAATACCCAAACAAAAGGTAGAAAAATACTTTTTTATTTTGAATTTATTGGAATATGTCAGCTCTGGGAAATGTGCATCGCTAACATCTTTGCATTTTGTTCAGTACAAGAGGAAATTACTTTATAGTTTTATTTCTCCAGTATTGTTGTACATTCCAAGTTTGGCTTTTGGTGTTCCTAGTTTAATTATTGTCTTCATATTTCTAAATTGTGATCCCTTGTTCTATGTTTGGTGACAGTCTATGTTCTGCATGTGTAATCGAGCTGAGATGTTCGTTCATGTAGTTTCTATATGCCAGTGCCACTTGCTCTCTTTCCCCATTAGGAGATTTATTGGTATTCTCTGAGATGTATTGGTTTAATATTTGCAGTGTTGCCTTTTGATAGGTAGGGTTTGGTGCTTTGTGAGTCCTGGTAGTGCTGTTATGATACAGTGGGTTTGCTATGGGTTCTAAATAGGCAGGGTTTATAGTATGTCCTAATGTCCCTGGCAGTTGGCACTGGAATATAGAAGAAGTAATCTGGTATTTATCCTCACTGCCCATGCAAATGGTATTGAGACACTCATTAAGAAGCATGTCTACTAAAAGTTAATGCGCATTCACAAATATTAATGTGCGCTAAGTACAGCAACACCCATTTATTTCTATAGGTACAGTGGCACTTAACACACATTAATATTTAGTAACCATGACCCTGATTCATTGCCAGGAGAAAAAAGAGACTTCTGAAGAGCTCCTTTTTAAGCTGCCTAAAATTTTAGATGGGCAGCATATACATTTTAAAAGAAAATAAATTAAATTTATGCAAATGAGGTCCCATGGATTTGCAAATAAGGCCTGCTTGGCCCCGCATCACCCTTGGGCCACCTCTGTAAATGGCTTCAGACTTTTGCAACACTGGAAGAGTGAACAGAATCCCTGACTTTTCAGAAGCAGCAGCAGAGGATTTAAGAGGTTTCCTGTTCCTTCCAGCTACTTTCAGCAGGGGCACAGGGACAAACTATGAGTCTTCTTTTTCTTTCCATCCCACGGCAGAACTGGCTGGGCACTTCAGTGTTTCCAGCCTAGTAGTTAGAGCAGCAGGCTGGAAATAAGGTCTCACATCTTGTTTCTTCCACGTTCTCCTGTTGACCTTGGGGATAGTAACTTCACCATCCATTATTTCAGGAACAGACTTAAGCTGGAGTTACTAGCATGCTATCACTTTAGTGTGCGCTACCACTGTTGTTGTTTTTTTTTTAGTGCCATCAAGTCAGTGCTGACTCCTGGCGACTCAGCTGTCTCTGGGTTTTCTTGGAAGTAGATTGCCAGGCCTTTTCTTCCGCGGAAATGGGGGAAACGTGCCATTGTGTCAAACTGCTAGTGTATACTTTTCAACCTGTTTTCTCTGTCTTCTATCCACTCCATCATAATGTCTAATTCTCGTCCTCACATTCGCTAACTCCAAGACCGTCTCCACATTACCTTCTTCCAAATTCTCTATTTTGGTTTCTATATCTGAAAGCTGTCCTGTTGTTTTTAGCGTGGCCTACCTTACTCAGAATTTCCTGGCCAGATGCTCTTATTTCTTGTAGTATCACACTCACACTTGCTTCTTCCATCAGGGATTCCTACTCTGGGTCAAACTTCCCCGTAGTGAGAACGCTCGTCTCTCAGGGGCTGGCTCAAATCATCATCAGCTCTTTTAGGTTTGTTTTCTCCTCCATTCTTCCCCACCTCATTCCTAGAAGTTCTCAGTATTATTTCCAGTGTTTTTTCATCACCAGGGCTTTACACTATTTCTGAAGTCTGAATTTTATAATGGGATCGAGGGAAATCTCTGGGCTGTGTGTCTTCTCACATCCCCCTTGCAAGCAGAAGCCCTCAGGGCTATTAAAGGTTTGTGGGGAGAATGCAGTGTGGACCTTTGGAATTGTTTAATTCTGTACTTGCCTTGAAAAACATCCTTGTTCTCCATTAGTATGCCATTAGAATTTCTACACACTAATGGAATATTTTCTGGATGTTTTCCACAGAGAGTACCAAATAAATCAGTTAGAGATTCAAACATGAACCACTGTTTCTGTTAGGGAAGCTTCAGTGTTTACATTGTAGAAATTTAAAGTTTACATGTTAGATTTGTATTTACAGTCCATAGTGCACATATCTTTTGCTTCCAGTGGTTCAGCTTCATTTCCTGATAACTTCTGGGAGGTGACCTTGATATATTCAACAAACTTTCAATGCTTGGACATGTTTACCATCCATGAGTTCAGTTTTTGTCTGGCTAGCAGAATTTAAGGGTATATTCAGGATAAGTGGGGCACACTGGTTCTTTGTCTTCCCTAGGATTCTTTCTGAGGAGACATAGTCTTTAGGACTCCTAAGCTTCTGGGGTTGTCAGCACAAGTCCCATTTTTATGCACACAAGTCACCAGCTTAGGATTGTTCAAAAATAAAACTTTTACTGTTGCAAGTAGGAAAATAATTAGGTGTAATGAAGATAGTCTTGGTACAAATGCACGGCAAAGTGAAACAAAATTAAGTAATACAGAAATCCAAATGAACTAATTCAGTTCAATACTCACAGTCCAAAAAAACATAATGGGGGAGGAGATATTTCAAAGTGATTAACGCAGTTAGCAGACCTGATAACCTCATTAATCGCATTGACTGAGATATTCAGCGGCACTAACATGCTTAGTGCCACTGAATATCTGCAGATGGTGCCGCTGCATACCCAAATGTTAGCTGGCTTGCATTGGGGTGTCCAAGGGCATATTGGGGGTGGCTCCAGGTGATAACTGGGCAGCGGCAATATTAGGCACCTGAAAGGGTGGTCTAACGTTCATTGATGAAGCTGATCCCTTGTTAAAATCTGCAGTCCTGAGGTGAGAACCTCACTAAAATAGACTCTAGCCTTTGTGTATATTTAAAATTGACAGATAAAGATTACCCTATTTCAGAGCTTTCTGCCTTTAAGGACATAAATCTTGGCATGGATGCTTGTTGCCAGGTTTCAGAATTACTAACCTGAGAATACAGAGTACTAAAAGCAAACCACAAAGTGGATTACAATGAGCAAACTTTTAAGAACTGCCAGGAAGTGTGGATTGTTGAGCATGTTTTCGGCTCCGCTTTATCGGAGCACGTAAGGGGAAAACCAAGGCAAAGGCTCCCTTGACGCCTGAACTTACCCTGGTTGTAATCTTGATTCTTCTTTTTCTTCAGCATTCGGGTGTGCAGCCCTCTTGCTCTGGAGAGCAGCCACAGCAGGGTAGGATCATCGCTGGAGTCCTGGTCCTCCCTCTGGCTCAGAGATCTCATTGAACCTGGAGCTGCGGGTTTCCCCACTCAGCCGCAGGCTTCCCCCGTGCTCTCTGGTCAATCCAGAGCATTGAGTACCGATGAGGTGTTCAGCGCCCTGGTTCAAGGGAGGGTCAATAGTTGTAGTTTGGGAGCCATAGCATTGGAGGAGCATATGGCTGTCAAGGCATTTGGGGGCTCAAGGAGCTGACACAGGGACCACTGCATCGTGCAGTCAAGAATTCTCCTGTTACATTTTTGTCAGAGCAGCTGGGGGGGGGGGGGCGTTGAGTTGGCCCGACGTCAATTGGGAGCTCCTTTGCCTTCATTTGGACTTTCATTGAAGAGGCCTGAGGTATTTTCTTTTGAAACAATTTGGCAGGCTATTGCTGATTTGGGCTAGGCTCTGGTTCCAAATTTGAAGGTTTTTTTCTGATAAAGTTTCTTACATGAGAATCAAATTGGGAAGATTGAGGAAGAAGTACAGAATTTAAAGTTTGAAGTTTCTATTTTTGAAGAGTTGATTAGTAAGATCTCGCAGATGGAGGAGCTGTTGGTGAAGATAATGTCCTTCTACGTAATAAAGTTGACTCTCTAGTAAGTGTTGTTAGGCAATCTAATTTAAAGATAGTTAACTTTCCAAAGGTACCTTTGTCTTCACCTCGAGATATGTTTAGGAGGTATTTGATTGTAATATTAAAGGTTTCTCCTGATGCTATTCCACCAATCTCTAAAATATACTATTTGCCTATGGGTAAAGTTTGACAGAAGCAGTCTTTGGATCAGGCTGCAACAATGGACGTTTTGGACATTTCAACAGTTTTGGAAACTTCAGATTCTGAAATGGCTACTTTGATGATAACTTTTACATTACCTTCAGATCGGGACTGGCTGATGCATATTTTTTTTCGATATAGAGATGATGTGTTTTTGAACTGTAAAATAAGGATGTACCCTGACGTTTCAAGGAAAACCCAAAAAAGGAGGAAGCAGTTCCTTCTTTTGAGGCATGAGGTTCTTCAGCGTGGCGCCCTGTTTTTCCTGAAATTTCCATGTAAATGTATTATAAAACATGCCTGCTAGATATATATTTATTGATCCAACTCATTCAGTCTTTTTTGTATCGGGTCACCATGTTCTGGCTAGCTCTGTTTAATGATGTCAGCTATATGTTTTTATTTATTTATTTTATTTATTTATTTAGCTATTTCTTCTATACCGCCCCTTCCAGAGATCAGGGGCGGTTTACATGGAACAAGTAAACAAATTTGTATACTAATGTATACATTACATGAAACAGAGATTTTTTTAACTTTATACAGATAATAGTTGTTAACAGAGATTTATAACATTGTAACTTTATACAAATAACTGTGCATTAATTGTCAAAACTATTTACATTTTATATACATTAATAAGTTTCTGTATCATTATATACATTAATAAGTTTCTGTATCATTAACGTTATTTCTGCTATCTGCTGTCCACATTACTAACTTTGCTTTATTGAATATGGTTTTCCTTGATGTTTAGAATTGGATTTCTTCTAAATATGTGGGCTAGCGTTCCAGGCAGAATTTTTTGTATTATGGTATTGTATTTCCTTTCTTGGGACTTTTCTGTACAAGTATGATTATTTGATTGTTATTATAAAACTTCTTAAGGATACAATAAAAAAAAAGAACTGCCAGGAAGTACTGGACTGACTTTTTAGTCAGCAACAGGGGGTTGACATTTGCATTAGACTACAGCCCTTTGTGATTGGTTGAGACCTCCTTATGCTTTTTAAATCTAGTGAGTCAGTTGCTGGCCATCGTCTGTCTAAGAAGTATCAAGATGCTGCCCCTAGCTTTGGGAGAAAAAAATCAGGGAGTTCCTTAGCGTTCCTCCAGCTTAGTCCTCTACGTCTGGGTTGTGAACCTCCTCCTGCAGCATGAAGACTGGATATAACAAACTTGTGACATCACGGGATATAGCATACTGGAACCTCCCAGCATCCCCAGTGTGTCCAGTCTTCATGCAGCAGGAGGACTTGTGAGCCTAGGTGTTGAGCTCACTGGAGGAACGGATAAGCAGTAGTTTAGGCTTAGGTTTAGCATTTTTTGTTTGGGGTTACTATACCATTCTTTCTTTTGGGTATTTATCTATCTAACATATAAAAAAAAAAAAAAAAGCCGTTTCATTTTAGGAGGGGGGGAGGGCTGGTCGGTTCCCCTGTCACACCAAAACCTCCTGACCTTTGGGGTTTTCTCTCCCCGGACAGTGTGGGAGAGGATCCCTGCAGCACATTGCCGGTTCCTGTGTCTTGCCATCTGATAGCGGCCCCGCTGCACTGCTTCGTGGTTTGGGGGCGGCCGTGCAAGCACAGAGCTGAACGATCGCGGCGAACGTTGCCCCTTGGTCGGGGTAATGTCGTTGCTGGCTGAGACCGGGGTTAGTCCGGTAAGTGGATCATTCGCGTTCCTCGGGGCCCAGCAGAACGGCAGACTGGTGTGGCGGTAGCAAAAGGGCGCCAAATCTGCCTCTCCTGTGAGACCGCGGCCATTTTAGAGCAGCGTTTTTTTCCCGCGTGCTGCCTTTACCGGCGGAGTGCGGGATTCCCTCTTCTGGGGTTGCCCTTTTTCGGGGGCTGCTTGTTCCCTATCGGGATTTTTCTTAATTTCTTTGATTTGTTAATTTGTTTTTCCTTTACCTTTCTTTTGCGTTTAGTTCTTTATCGGGTTCCTGGGTTTGCCCTGCATGTTCCTCGGAGCAGAGTGCTCTTGTTAGCTTAGCACTTTGCAGCACAGCGCGTTCCTGTTCAGGAGCTGAGGTGTTTTTTGTTTTTAGTTGGGACTCCCTAACTAGAAGTTAAAAAAAAAAAAAAAAAAAAGAGGACCCGGAGGAACAAATCAGGGGGCACAGTCCATCAAGCGTGCAATCGCAGGGCAGTGTATTCCTCCGTCTGCACATGTCGCTGCGCCCTCAGTGCGTGGTGTGTGGAACACACAGAGGCACGGTGGCAGATACGGGCATTTGTCGAGGCTGTGCCGCGGTATCTGTCAGTGTAGAGCAGCAGATGGACAACTCTGCTTCCCCGCTTTTGCAAGGGGTTTCCGCTGCGGGGGAGGGTGAGCAGGGGGGTCTCCTCCCTTGGCGGTGGCACCAGAGGCTACGGCTGGGGGTCCTGCTCCATCTCCCACGGCGGGAGCTGATGCTCAGCACCTGGATTTTTCTCCAGACTTTATTCTGTTGATGCACCAAGCATTTTGTTTAAGGCGTCAGGGGACGGTGCCAGAGGCCTCTCTGCTTCCCTCGGCGGCCTTGCAGGTAGCTGGTGCGGATGGTGGGGCTCGTTCTCTGCGGCCGGCGAAGTGTTCTCGGCCCTTGGACCAGCCCTCCTCGGAGCTCGGATGGCAGGAGATAGAGGACATAGATCTAGATGTGGATGCTGATATAGATGAGTTGGAAGAAGGCGAAATTCCGGAGCCCGAGGATCAGTCCAAGATTATTCGGGTGTTCCGGAGAGAGGAGCTTGTAGCATTAATCTCGGAGTCTCTCCAGACGCTGAAACTCGCCACTGCTCCGCCGGTTGTGGAGGATGATGGTGAGGACCCTATCATTCAGGCAGTGCGTCAGATGCAGGTGGTGTTTCCGGTCCACAAGGTGGTGGATAAGATGATCCAGGATGAGTGGGATCTGCCCGGACAGGCACTCCGGGGGATTCGGACTATGAATAGGCTGTATCCCTTGGCGGATAAAGACAAGGAAAAGTTCCGCTCTCCCCGGGTTGATGCTGCGGTTTCTGCGGTTACTAAAAAGACCACTATTCCGGTGGAGGGTAGTGCGGCCTTGAAGGATGTTCAGGATCGTAAGGTAGATGGCTTGTTGAAACAATCTTTTGAAGCGGATGCGGCATCCTTGCAGGCTTCCATTTGTGGTGCTTGGGTGGCACGGGCCTGTCTCCGCTGGGCGCAGGACTTGCGGCAATCGGCTGCCTTGGATCCGGACAGTGTGCGGGAGCTAGAGCGGCTGGAGTCGGGCTCCGCGTATTTGGCAGATGTGCATTATGATCTAGTCCGCGCGTTGGCAAAGAGCATGGCTTCTCTGGTGGCTGCTTGCTGGTCTCTCTGGCTTAGACAGTGGGCGGCAGATGGAGCTTCCAAGTCTCGGTTGAGTAAACTTCCGTTTAAGGGGAAGTTATTGTTCGGAGAGGACCTTGACAAGCTGGTGAAGGATTTAGGGGAATCCAAAGGCGGGAGGCTGCCTGAGGACAGGCCTAAGCCAGCGAAATTCTCCCCGGCCTCCCGAGGTCAGTTTAAAGATTTCCGGAGATTTCGGTCTTCTCGTTTGGGTGGTTTCCAGAGGGGACGTTTTGCCTCGCGAGCGCAAGGGTTTCGTGGCTTTCGCGGAGCAACCAGAGGTTTCGCTGCATCGTCTGCTGGATCCGCCCAAAAACCACAATGAAGGGAGGCGGGTTCAGGCGGAGGTTCTTTCCGTAGGGGGGCGCCTTCGGGAGTTTCTCTCTGTCTGGGCCCAAATTGCGACAGATCAGTGGGTGTTGGAGATCATTCGCGACGGTTATGCTCTGGACTTGGCCCGACCGATTCGCAACTCCTTTGTACTGTCTCCTTGCAGGGGCCTAGTCAAGACCCGGGCCATTCAACAGACGCTCGACAGGCTTTTGCGGCTCGGAGCCGTAGTTCCGGTACCGTTGGACGATTATGGCACGGGTCGGTACTCCATTTATTTCGTGGTGCCAAAGAAAGACGGTGCCCTGCGGCCTAATCTCGACCTCAAGGGGGTAAACCGCTCTCTCCGCGTCCTGCATTTTCGGATGGAAACCCTCCGGTCGGTCATCGTGGAGGTGAAGCAGGGGGAATTTCTCTCGTCCCTAGATCTCACGGAAGCCTATCTTCATGTCCCCATCAGAGCCTCCCATCAACGCTATTTGTGCTTCGTGCTGCCCTGGGGGCGTTATCAGTTCCAGGCTCTTCCTTTCGGGTTGGCGACGGCTCCACGGACCTTTACCAAGATCATGGTGGTGGTCGCGGCAGCTCTTCGAAAAGAAGGGATTCTGATTCACCCTTATCTCGACGATTGGTTGATCCGGGTGAAGTCCGAAGCCGAGAGCACGGAGGCCAAGGCCAAAGTGGTGTCCTTCCTTCAGAGCCTTGGGTGGGTGATCAACCCGCTCAAAAGCCATCTGATGCCGACGCAGAGCCTCGAATACCTCGGGGTACGTTTCGATACGCAAAGAGGAGCGGTCTTTCTGCCGAATCGCAGGATAGCGGCTCTGCAGAGTCTCCTGTGACAGTTCCTGTTGGTTCCAGCGCCTTCGGCTTGGAGTTACCTTCGGTTGCTGGGCACCATGGTGGCGACCCTGGAGGTGGTACCGTGGGCCTGCTTCCATATGCGTCCCTTACAACGATCCTTGCTGCGCCGCTGGTCGCATCAGACGGATTCGTTGAGCACGCATCTCCCTTGTCCGGCCGGGGTCAGGCAAGCCCTTTGTTGGTGGCTGAAGCCCCAGTCCCTGTCCTTGGGCATGCCCTTGGAGCCGCCGCAGTGGCTGCCTTTGATGACGGATGCCAGTCTGGCGTGCTGGGGGGCCCATTGCGGGGAGCTCTTCGCGCAGGGCCTTTGGTCTCCAGAGGAGAGCAGGTGGTCGATCAATCGCCTGGAACTTCGCGCAGTCTGGTTAGCCCTCCACCGCTTCGAGCCCCAGGTGTCGAGCCGGGCGGTCCGGGTGTTGTCCGACAACATGGCGACGGTAGCCTACATCAACCGGCAAGGGGGTACAGGAAGCGTTGCCATGGAAGAGGAAGCGGACAATCTGTTCTCTTGGGCGGAGTCTCGATTGACGGCCATCTCGGCAGCGCACATAGCAGGAAAGGACAACGTGCAGGCCGATTTCCTCAGCAGAGTCCAGGTGGATGCGGGGGAATGGGAGCTGCATCCGGATGTGTTCCAGCAGCTGGTTCAGAGATGGGGCCTGCCTATCATGGATCTGATGGCGACCTTTCAGTCCGCAAAGGTGTCACGGTTCTTTAGCAGACGGCAAGAAAGGATGTCGGAGGGCATCGACGCGTTGATGCAACTGTGGCCGACGGCGGGGCTGCTGTATGTCTTCCCGCCTTGGGCGCTCATCGGTCGGGTGATTCAGCGGATCGAGGCGCATCGGGTTCGGGTGCTGTTGGTGGCACCGGACTGGCCAAGGTGCCCTTGGTATGCTGATCTCTTGCGGTTGCTGGACGGAGTTCCCTGGAAGTTGCCGGTGTCCGAAACGCTGTTACTCCAAGGTCCTCTTCGGATGCCTCAGGTGGATCGATTCTCGCTTACGGCTTGGCCATTGAAAGGGCGCGTCTGAGAAAGAAAGGGTATTCCAGAGAGGTAATTTCCACTCTTCTTCAGGCGCGGAAGCGCTCAACTTCGTTGGCATATGTGCGTGTTTGGCGGATTTTTGAAGATTGGTGTTCGCGTCGTCAGTGTCGGGCGGCTACGGCCTCTGTTCCGGTGCTGTTGGCTTTTTTGCAAGATGGTTTTGATAAAGGCTTAGCGGCCAGCTCTCTAAGGGTTCAGCTTGCGGCGCTAGCCTGTTATAGAGGTAAGGTTCAAGGGGCGTCTCTTGGAACGCATGTCGATGTGGTGCGTTTTCTTAAGGCGGTGGCCAGATTGCGACCGCCTCATCGGATGTCGGTCCTGTCCTGGGATCTTAATCTGGTCTTGGGGGCTCTTGTCAGGGAGCCCTTTGAGCCCTTGAGTCAGGCGTCTGTTAAGGATGTCACTTTGAAGACGGTCTTTTTGGTGGCCATCTGTTCGGCACGGCGTATTTCGGAGTTGCAGGCGCTTTCCTGTAGGGAGCCGTTTTTGAGTTTTTCTAAAGAGAAGGTGGTTCTTCGTACGGTTCCCTCTTTTTTGCCGAAGGTTTCCTCCCCATTTCATTTGAATCAAGTGGTTTCTTTGCCGGTTCTCGGGGCTGGCGGAACCGACGTTTCCAATCGGGGGTTGCGCCGCCTCGACGTCAAGAGTTTTGCAACGCTATTTGAAAGTTTCCGAACCTTTTTGCAAGTCGGATAGACTTTTCGTGGTCTTCGGAGGTCCGCGGAAGGGTGAAGCGGCGGCAAAGGTGACTATCGCAAGATGGATTAAAGAAGCCATCGTGTCAGCCTATGTTTTGCATGGGCGGTCAGCGCCGGTGGGTTTGAGGGCTCATTCCACTAGAGCGCAGGCAGCTTCCTGGGCGGAGCATGGCTTGGTTCCGCCGGTGGATATTTGTCGAGCGGCTACGTGGTCTTCTCTCCATACTTTCAGTAAACACTACCGCCTGGATGTGTTGGCGGCAAATGATGCCTGTTTCGGGGCAGCAGTCTTGCGCTCCGGTTGGCATGGTCCCGCCCGTTAGTACTGCTCTGGTACATCCCAGATGTAGAGGACTAAGCTGGAGGAATGCTAAGGAAATAGTAATTACACTAACCTGGTAATTGTAGTTCCTTTAGTGACGACAGCTTAGTCCTCCTTCTCTCCCTGGAGAGTACCAATGCTCGGAGCGCGTTCAATGTATGTCAGTGAAACTGTCAGGTAAGTGGTTACGTTGTTCCTGGCTGTACCCTGATCTCTGGCTTCCATCTTTGGTGTGGCAGAGGGGCTGGGGTGCGGATGCGGTCGCAAGTCCTTTGGCTTGTTCAAGCATTGGCTGGACCGCCTGCTTATTGTTTTCTGGTTTATTGACTCTACCTTGTTTGGTTAGCATAGCGTTATGGCATTTTGGGTCATTTTAAGCTACTTATTTGTTGCTGTTTTGAGTCTGCTTTGTCAGTAGTTCACTGGGGATGCTGGGAGGTTCCAGTATGCTATATCCCGTGATGTCACAAGTTAGTTATATCCAGTTTTCATGCTGCAGGAGGAGGTTCACAACCCAGACTTAGAGGACTAAGCTGTCGTCACTAAAGGAACTACAATTACCAGGTTAGTGTAATTACTATTTACATTTCAACTCTCCTCCAGAGTTCCAAGCCTGGGATGCAAATTTTAAAAATCAGCATGAATTTATTCTGCCTCAGCACTGGATGAGAGTGCAGAAGAAAAAAAATTGCATTTCCTGTCAACTCTGCAACTTCAAAGGTTCCCTTGGGAACAGGGGCGATCCAAGTTGGGTGCAGGGCCATGTGTGAAGTGCGGGATCTCCTTTGCATAAATATTTGCATAATGCTGATGTGCACTAACTTTTAGTAAACATGCCTCTTAGTGAGTGTATGGATAAAGACTACCATATTTCTACATTACTATACTCCAGTGCCAATCACCAGGCACATTAGGAAATACTATAAACACTGCCCATTTAGAATCAGCCATCCCGCCATATCACAAAGCACCATATCCTACCTATCAAATGGCAACACTGCAAATATTAAACCAATACATCTCAGAGAATACCAGTATTATCTCCTACTGCGGAAAGAGAACAAGTGGCACTGTCAAATAGAAACTACATAAACAGAATACCTCAGCTCGGTTACACATGCAGAACATAGACCGTCTCCAAACAAAGAACAATTTAGAAATAGGAAGACAATAATTAAACTGGGAACCCCAAAAGCCAAACTTTGGAATGCACAACAACACTTGAGTCTTGCAACTGCCAGAGACCAAATTGAACTGCCATACAAATGGTGAGATTTAACCATAAATAAAGAAAGCTGGATTTTATTTTCCTAGCAGAAAAAGGCATCAAGGATTTAGATGGGACAAAGCTTGTATCTGGATCCAAACAGAATTTATAGTACTCGTGTATATTCTCAAAAATAATTTTGTTTCAGTTACCAAGTTGACTACTTTTGCTGGATTAAAAAACAAACTGCCTTGGTTTCTCCAAGATTTTCTTTAGTAAAAATAGAACAGAAGTATTTGTTTCGCATTTTTGCTTTTCCAATATCACTTTCCATGAATCTGTTCTCGGCACTGTTCCTCTTCTCCTGAATATACCTGAATAAAGTTTTGTTTCCACACTTCAGATCTTTAGCCATCTTTTTTTCTGCCTTTGATTTTGCTAACCTTATTTCTCTTTTTGTCTCTTTTAGCTTTATCCTGTATTCTTTCTGTGTTCCTCTGTTTGCGAACTTTGGAATTTTGTGAAAGCTGTGTTTTTTTGTCTTTATTTCTGCAGCTATTTCTTTGAAGAACCAAATAGTTTTCCCTTTTCTCTTGTTTTTATGTACTTTCCCTACATATGTATCTGTTGCCCTTTTTATTGCCTCCTTTAGTTTAATCCACTGCAATTCCATTTCCGTTACCTTCTCCCACCCTGCTAACTCCTTCTTTAGGCACTTGGCCATTTTACTAAAGTCAGTGTTTTTGAAGTCTAGGACTTTGAGCTTGCTTTGATTGGACTCTGCCTTGGTTTTTATCTCAAACCAAACCGTGTGATGATTGCTGCTGCTCATATGGGCACCCACCCAGACATTTGACACGCTATCTCCGTAGGTGAGTACTAAATCCAGCATCAAACTTTCTCTGCTTGGTTCCATCACCATTTGTCTAAGCAATGCATCTTGGAAGGAATCCACAATTTTTTTACTTCTTTCCAGATTTGCAGAAGGAATACTTCAATCCACATCGGGTAGATTAAAGTCACCCAATATGATCACTTCCCCCTTCATGGCTACCTTTGCAATATCAATAATCAAGTCTCTATCTATTTCTTGGGTTTGAGTTGGAGGCCTGTTGATTTCACCAGTATGGATGATAGTGCCATCTCCTCTTTCCAACACAATCCACAGCACTTCTTCTTTTCTCCACGTCCCCTGCATTTCAGCTGTTTTTATTATTGTTTTTGACATATAGGGCTACTTATCTAGGAACAAGCAGGAAGTCAGTCCTCACATATGAGTGACGGCACTGACAGAGCCCACACGGAGCATTTCCCCAGCTTTCAAAGAAAGCCTTTGGGAATACTACCATGCATGCGTGGTCCCCTTCCCATCCAGGGGTACCATCTTGCTCAGTCTCCTTTTTTCCACGGAACCCAACGGACATCGGTCCAATTTCCCTGTAAAAAATCTTTGCTGTATCCTTCAAAAAAATAGCTGTTCCTGGTTTGCGTACCGGTTCCTCTTCCCGCCTCGAGTCGGCGCCCGCCCCGGTGCTGTTCTCAGCTTTTTTCCCATTTTTTTCTTTGAGGCTTGCCTCGACTGGTGTTCGTGCCCTTTTTCGCCCAGGGGGCCTTGACCCCGGCCGGGTGTTTCCCCACCATGTCTCCCAGTGGGTTTAAAAAATGTGACCGCTGCAATCAAACCATATCTTTCACCGACATCCATGACTGCTGCCTATGCTGCCTGGGACCGGATCATGACAGCACCTCCTGTGATCTGTGCCAGGCCATAATGCCTAAGACCAATAGAAAGAGGTCAGAGTTGCAAGAGAAACTGTTCTCCAGGTCCGACTCGGCACTGGCCTCCCCGACGCCGAGCTCCAAGCCAAGCACATCCAGAGAGGGCCGAGCGTCTTTGGAGTCCTGTGGCATCGGCTTCTCCAGAAAGACCTCGGACCCTGAGTGTAAAAAAGAAAAGGCCTCGAAGTCTGTTGAAGCTGTGCCAGAGACCCGGTAAGACCACCCTGAGGGACTCGGGCGACTCCGAGAAATGTCCTCCTAAGGTCCCCAAAAAGGATGCTTCAACCAATGGAGATTGTGTGAGGATCTCCGAGGCCATGGTCCTCATTGAGGATGCACTCCCAAGAGTGCTGGTACTGGGCCTGAGACCCTTGTGTCCGCGCTGAAAGCTGCAGAGCCTTCTGGCTTGGAGTCCAGAATGGCCGCCATGGAGCAGAACATC
The DNA here is from genome assembly GCA_033557465.1 of Ichthyophis bannanicus. NCBI lineage: Eukaryota > Metazoa > Chordata > Amphibia > Gymnophiona > Ichthyophiidae > Ichthyophis > Ichthyophis bannanicus. The sequence continues at coordinate 652,272,698 of CM066032.1, forward strand.
ACTCAATCCTGGCTTTGCAGCAGGCAATGATGGCAGGTTCATTTGCATCATCTGCCCCGATGACCGGGTGCTGCCTCCTGACTGCGGGTGAGTCTCTGATTGTCGAGCCGAGCTCCGAGTGCCACTGGCCTTGGGTAAGCCCTCGGTGCCGGTCTAGCTCCCTGTCCTGTTCCTTGGGAATATGGTCCTCTCCAGCCAGTTTCCGAGATTCCGTTCCCAGCTCCTTGGGAGGACCCTGGCCCTTCGGGTCTGGCCTTGAGCCAAGGAGCCACAGGGCCTCAGACTCATCATCTCCTCTTGACTCTAATTGTGAGACTGATAACGAGGCCTCCCCAAAAACCAGACAGCACCAAGATGTCCCCTCGAATCCTTCTCCCCCGGCACCCGGGTGCTCTTCTTCTCCAGAGGACATGGCCTTCCATGACTTTGTCAGGAATATGGTCAGGGCCTTCTCGACACAAAGGAAGGTGGAGGAGGACCTGCGCACCAAGGAACTGGAGATCCTCCAGTTCAAGTCTGCATCTAAGGAGGCTCTCATGCTGCAGGTACAGCTGATCTTCGAGCAGTTGCTACTGAGAATGTGGGAGACCCCGGCATTGGTGCCGGTGGTCAGCTGATGCCTTGATGCCATATACCGCATCAGGTAGGGGCCGGGCTTTCATAAGCCCCAACTCCCACACAACTCCATGGCTGTCAAATCAACCATGCGGAACCTCAGAAGTCAGATGACTTATTCTTCTGTCCCCCCGGGCAAGGATGCTAGAGTCCTCGATGCCCTGGGGCACAAGTGCTTCCAGGGCTCGATGTTGGGGTGTCAAATCCAGGCCTATGAACTATACATAGGCATGTATCTAAAGGCCCTGACCCAGGAACTGGCGGGGTTCTCGGCAGGGCTGGCCAGGGAACCCCTCAGTCAGTTCCAGGCTCTCACCTCCGGGATCAAGGACTGCTCAAAGTTCCTATTCTGGGCAGCCTGCGATGGATTCAAGTCCACAGCTTGAGTAGCAGCAGCCGGCATCGGAGCCCGACACCAAGCCTGGCTGCAGTCCTTGGATCTCAAGCAGTGGTCCAGGACAAGCTGCTTGATTTCCCCTGCAACAGTGAGAACCTGTTCGGCAAACCAATGGCTGATAAAGCAGCCGAGAGAGGCCGAAGTGGTGACCGGTCACATGCTTTCAAAGAAGACTTCTTCCTTTCCCCGCAAAAAACCCTCAGGGAAAAGACTCCTATTCCCCGGAAAAAAGGGGCACTTCCAACAGGGTCACCAATACCAAGCCTTCTTGTGCCAGCAACAGAGTTCTCACCACAAAAGGCAGGGTCAAGGAGCTCAGAAGCCAAAGGCTCAGAAGCCCCAAGCCCCAGCTCTGGCCCAACAAGGGGGGGGGGAGCTTTTGACTCCCAGGGCAGGGCCCGGGAGACCCTCACCAGCCCACAGGGGGCCGCCTGGCACTTTTTGCCCAAAAGTGGGCCAAGGTCATCTCAGACCAGTGGGTGTTGCAGGTGGTAAAGGAGGGATATCTCCTCCACTTATAAAAAGTACCACACAGGTTCTTTCCAGGAGAGCCAGTGTGACCTCTCCTTCACCAGACCCTCCTGCTCTCCGAGCTCGCAGGTCTAATCAGGGACAACGCTGTGGAGCCTGTACGCAGACATCTGTGGGGGAAGGGCTTCTATTCAAGATACTTCCTTGTCCCCAAGAGAACAGGGGGCCTCAGGCCCATACTCGACCTGTGAAACTTGAACAAGTTTCTGGTGAGGGAAAGGTTTGAGATGCTTTTCCTTGGAACACTGCTGCCCTACCTCCACCAGGGAGATTGGCTGTGCTCTTTGGACCTAAAGGATGCGTACACTCGCATCCTGATCCACCCCTCCCACAGGCAGTACCTGCGGTTCATGGTGGGAGGAGGACACTACCAGTACAGAGTGCTGCCCTTCGGCATGGCCTCATCCCCAAGGGTCTTTACCAAGTGCTTGGTGGTGGTAGCCACTCACTTGCATCTTCAAGCTGCCTTCGTCTTTCCCTACCTGGACGACTGGCTAATCAGAGGCGGTACGGCCTCAGAGCTTACAACCCTCCTGCTGCAGCACCTGGGGTTTGTCATCAACTACCCCAAGTCCCATCTCGCTCCAACCCAAGTCTGGAGTTCATAGGGGCGCAGCTGGACACACTACAGGTCAAGGTTATCCTGCCAAGAGAAAGGGCAGACCCCCTCATGCAACTGGCAAGGGAGGTACAGTGCCACTGGTCAGTACCGGCTCACCTGCTTCTCTGCCTATTGGGCCACATGGCCTAAACAGTACATGTCACACCACCAGCCTGCCTACATATGCGGACAGCCCAATGGTGCCTCCACTCTCAGTGGACGCAGGCCACGGGCAGGCTTTGAGACAGGTTCAGAGTCACCCGTCAGCTTGCGGACTTTTTTACCTGGTGGCAAAATTTGCACCATCTCCGGGTGGGACTGACCTTCCAGGCACCCGCGCAACAGTGGACCCTGACGACGGACGCTTCCCTCCTTCGTTGGGGAGCACATTGCGGGAACCGTCACACACAAGGCGGCTGATCCCAGGAGGAGTCACTCTTGCAGATCAATCTCCTTGAACTTAGGGCTATCTTTCTGGCCCTGCAGACATTCTGCCACCACCTACGGCACCAGCCTGTCCTGATCCAGATGGACAACCAGGTGGCCATGTTTTATATCAACAAGTAGTGAGGTACGTGTTCGTACTCTTTCTGTCAGGAAGCGGTGGTTCTCCTTTGCAGTGTGCAACGGCATGCTCCTGTGAGCGGTATATCTACCAGATCAGGACAACTGCTTAGCAGACAGGCTGAGCAGAGTCCTTCGCCCACATAAGTGGTGCTTGAACCCCGGGATAGCAAGGCAACTCTTTCACCACTGGGGCGGTCTCTGCTGGACTTGTTTGCCTCCCTGGAAAATGCACAGCTACTGTGCTTCTGTTCGTGCCAACTGCACCCGGGGAGAGTGGCAGCAAATAGCTTCCTAATCTCATAGTCAGAGGGCCTGCTATATGCGTTCCCATTGACCCCCCTGGATGCCAAGACCCTTTTCAAGGTCCAGAGTGTGGGTGCATCAGTCATACTGATCGCACCCAGGTGTCCCAGGCAGCTTGGTTTGCCTTGCTGCTATCCCTGTCAGTAGCACTCCCAGTCCCACTGGGCCAAGCCCTGGACCTCCTATCCCAGGAGGAGGGCTCTCTTCTGCACCCCAACCTGGGGTCACTGTCACTAGAGGTGTGGCTGCTGAAAGGGTAGCACTGACCCCTTTAACCTGCGAGGGGACGTTGAGGAGGTCCTACTGGCCTTTCAAAAACCCTCCACCAGGCGGCCCTATGCCTTTAAGTGGAGGCAGCTCTCCATCTGGTGTGCAGAAAAAGCAGAGAATTCCTACTCTTGCCAGGTGCAACTGGTTCTCCAGTACTTATTACACCTGTCGCACACCGAACTGAAATCCAACTCGGTGAGGGTGCATCTAAGTGCCATAGCCACACACCCCCATCTTATTGATGGTAAACCCTTCTCTAACCAGCCCCTAGTCTCTATGTTCCTCCGGGGCCTCCTGTGGTCCAAACCCTCCCTCCGCCAGCAGAATGGGACCTCAATGTGGTGCTCTTCGAGCTCACTAAACTGCCATTCGAGCCTCTGGCCACTTGCCACCTAAGATATCTGTCTTGGAAAATGGCCTTCCTGGTGGTCCTCACATCCGCTTTAAGAGTGAGCGAACTTCAGGCCTTGGTGGAGGAGCCACCATATATGAGGTTATTTAAGAACAGGGTGGTGCTCCGTACACACCTCAAATTCCTGCCAAAGGTGGTCTCTCCTTTCCACCTCAACCAGGAGGTGGTCCTCCCCATCTTCTTCCTGCGGCCTCATGCTCTTGATTGCAAGCGGGCCTTGTCCTTCCACTTGCAACAGACTCAGGCCCATCGGAAAGCTCTGCAGCTTTTCGTGTCCTATAATCCCAGCAGACTGGGGCTCCCCTTGACCAAGCAAATTCTGTCCACTTGGGTGGCGACCTCGCCTATGAGTAAGCTGGCCTCTCCCTTGAGCACTGGATCACAGTGAATCGTGGCCAGTGCCAGTGATGGAGATCTGCAAGGCCACCACATGGTCTTCAGTTCATACGTTTGCAACTCACTACTGCCTGGAGATTGAGTTCCGCAGGGACAGTGCCTTTGGCCAGGCAGTACTCCATAATATTCTCAAATTGTAAGCAACTCCTGCCCTCTGACCCTTCTGTGTTCAGACTACCGGAGTGATGGTGTTGCTGACATTAGAGTCTTGCAGTCTCTCTCAGTGGGGACTCACCTTCTGCAACTCACGGCTACCAAATTAATTGCCGTTGGTGCTGTCTTGGTTCAGTCCTCAGCAGCCTGGAGCTAGTGAGTCCCATATGTGAGGGCTGACTTCCTGCTTGTTCCTGGAGAAAGCTTAGTTATTCAGCTGTAAGAGGTATTCTCCGGGAACAGCAAGAATCGGTCCTCACAACCCTCCCTCCTGCACTGGGAGTTGCCTCTCTACCTTGTTTTAGTTTTACTGCTGTTCTAGCTATGTCATCTGACTGAGCAAGATGGCACTCTTGTGTGGGAAGGGGACCACACATGCATGGTAGCATTCCCAAAGGCTTTCTTTGAAAGCTGGGGAAATGCTCCAAGCGGGCTCTGTCGGTGTCGACGTCACCCATATGTGAGGACTGATTCCTGCTGTCCCTGGAGAACACCTGTTACAGGTGAGTAACTACGCTTTCTCCTCCTTTTCTGCCTTCTCTATCTCTTCTAAATAAATCATAGCCAGTTGTGGCTATATCCCATTCATGCGACTCATTGAACCATGTTTCTGTAATGGCCACAATGTCCATTTCCACCATTAGGGCTTCCAGGTCAGGAACTTTGTTGCCTAGGCTGCGAGCATTTGTGCTCATTGCTTTCCAGCATTTGTTGACAGGCTTGCTTGTATTTTGCATGGATTTTGTTCTGCCATGCCTCTTCCTGCTTGCCATTGGTGTGTGGGTTAATAGTGTGTCTGTCTCCAATGTTATGTTTTTGCTGGGAGTGATACCCTGAACTTGTTGTTCTCCATCTGTCACCTACTTCTCTAGCTTAAATGCCTGTCTACATAAAGCCTGAATTTTTCATTTAGGACATGCCTGCAGACATCTCCAACATTTCTGAGATCGAACAGGGACATGTAAGTACATTGCCATTCCCTAGACATGCCTCCGCCACACCCCTCTGCCTACTTGGATATCTCTGCACTGGAGATGTCTGCAAAATCATTTGAGGAATAGCTACAGAGACGTGCTCGTGATTTCAATCTACACATGCACGACTTCAGACGTCCAAATCATGACTAAACCTTTTAAAATGACCTTCTGAGGGAACTAAGCAATTGCAGAGTGGCAGTGGAGAGCTTGTGCTCAAAGTCTTAAATCAGACTCAATAATTTGAATCTGATCCTATAGAATACTGGAAATCAATGGCTTTCTGACAAAAAGGGAATAACATAATTCATGACCTTAGCGGGAGCAAATGAGTTTTATGCCTGTATTTTTAATAACTTGTGCTCTTTTAATAACTGCCATTAGGAAACCATTATATAGAGTATTGAAGTCCAGGCTTGATATAATAAGGGCATAAACCTTCTAAGTAGTGCTTTCCATTCTGGAAAGCCCAGATTGATCTAAAGTCATAGAGATTGAAAAAAATGATTTTACTGTAACTCCAATGTAATGCCAATTTTTTAAAAGGGTTCCAGGGATGATCTGGGAAACTACAGACCTGTGAGTCTGACATCAGTACCAGGCAAAATGGTAGAAACCATTATAAAGAATACAATTACTGATCATGTATATAGTCGTGGTTTAATGGGAGAAAGCCAACATGGATTTAGCCAAGGAGGAAAGTCTTGTCTTACTAATCTGTTGTATCTTTTTTGAAGGTGTGAATAAACAGGTAGGCAAAGGTGAGCTGGTTGATATAGTGTATCTGGATTTTCAGAAAGCTTTTGACAATGTCCCTCATGAGAGACTCTTGGCAAAATTAAAAAGTCATGGGATTGAAGGAACATACTATTGTAGATCAGGAACTGGTTAAAAGATAGAAAGCAGAGCGTAGGCCAGTTTTCTCAATGGAGAAAGGTGAATAGTGAAGGACCCGAGGGATCTATGCTAGATCCACTGCTTTTTAACATATTCATAAATGACCTGGAAATGGGAATAACGAGTGAGGTGATCAAATTTGCAGATGACACAAAATTATTCAACGCTGTTAAATGCAAGTGGATTGGGGAAAATTGCAAGATGACCTTGATAGATTGGAAGACTGGACATCCAAATGGCAGATGAAATTTAATGTAGACAAGTGCAAAGTTATGAACCTAGGAAAGAACAACCCAAACTATGGTTACATGATGCAAGGTTCCACATTAGAAACCACCACCTAGGAAAAAGATTTAGGTGTCATCGTGGATAATATGTTGAAATCCTCCTCCCAGTGTGCAGCGGTAGCCAACAAAGCAAATAGAATGCTAGGAATCATAGGGAAAGGAACAGAAAATAAAATCAAGGATATTATAATGCCTCTGTATCGTTCCATGGTGTGACTGCACCTTGAATATGAATAAATCTTTTTGCCTGCGCTACTCCTGAACAGGTAGCAAAATTTAACCTTGGCTTTTTAACTTCAGTACTCTAAATTCAAATGCAAATAAGGAAATACACATACGCAGAGAGTTATATAAAACAGTAAAGCTTAACTGAGGAATTCACAGGTTTGCAAATCTGTGCAGGTTCCTATGATTCCTACTCAAGCTAGGCCATCACACCTTATTTTATTAAGAAAAATAGTGCTGCATTCTACAGTTCTGTGTTATTGTTTTGTGTCATGCTTCAGCATCACTTTTGTTTATCTACATGTTAGAAGACACACTAGACACTACATGTTTTAGGTCAAAGCATAGACATTTCTTAGCTCAAGCATATTGAAAATAAAGACATTCTGTCTCTTTCTGCTAAATACAGCAGTGGCGCATATCTCTCCATGCTGCTAGTGGATTCCAACACTTAACCCTGGATATTCAATATCGGGGTCATATGCAGCCCTGGCATTGTATATTCGGGTTTGCCACACATGCCCGGAAGCTACAGTAGCTAACCAGGCAGCAGTGATATTGCATGCTGTCCAGTTAGCTCCTCATCTATCTTTTAGCCACAGGCCCTTAACCGGGCAGCATGCAATATCGCTGCTGCCCGGTTAGGGGGTTATTCTGTGCCATAAATAGCAGGGATGGATGGCCCAGCGGGACATCCATCCCTGCTATTCGTGCTTTCCCTGGCTGTGACTAACTTCCCCGCCGGTTGTGCGGGGAAGATAGATGGGACGGGGAAGGGACAATCTCCAGGAACAAGCAGGAATAAGTCCTCACATATGGGTACGTCGGTACCGACGGAGCATGTGCGGGAAAGCTCCCCAGCTTCCCAGAAGGAAGCTTTTGGGGCCTCCCCCTGCACATGCGCGCTGCCTTCCCGCCTTCCTGACCAGCTCTCCTCAGTTTCTCTTTTTCCGCGGAGCCAGCAGGTCGTGTTCCTGTCACCGCTGAAGAAATTATTGTTTTAGTTTGTTTCTTTAGACCGCGTACCTGCCTTCCCCATACCGAAACCGGTACCGCCGGTCTCTCTTTCCTTTTCTTTAAAAAAAAAAAAAAAAAATCTTTATCTTTGCACAACTTGGTGACTTCGGTTAGGCCTCAGGCCTACACAAATTCTCCTCATGGAGAAACCAGCCCCTGGTTTTAAGAAGTGTACCAAGTGTAGTGCTGTTATTTCTGTCACAGACACCCATGAATGGTGTCTTAAATGTTTGGCCTCTCCGGATGGATCTCAGGTAACCAAACCTTCTTCGGGCAGGTCCTCAAAGAGCAAATCTCCTTCAAAGCATCGAGAGGCTCTCACTTTTGAATCTGAGGATCCTGCCCCAGCCAAAAAACCCCGGCGGGAAGCTCTGGCTTCCAAAGCACCATCTATGGGGTTACAGGTTGACATCGATGGCACGGCCTCGACTGATCACCTGTTAGACTGTTCTGGGGTACCGGCCCATACCGGTACTGACATCCAGGCAGCAGTGGTGTCTCTGAGCACTACTGTTCAGACCATGCAGCAGGCCATGCTGGCTTTTATTAATGCTGCGACGCCCTCAGTACCGCGTTCAGCGGTACCGGGTCCGGTTCCGGTATCGTCTCCCATACCGGAACCGAGACCATCGACTTCCAAATGCAGATCGGTTCCGCATGCCGGATCTGGGTTTTCACCCGATACCGATCCCATACCCGGTACGCCCGATGTCGATACCGATCGGTATGCGTATCGTGCGTTGGAAGCAAATAGAGAATACTCTGATTCTTCTGAGGATTTTGACTCCTCTGAGGACTCTGATGAGCTGTCTCTAGTTCTTCATGAAGACCCCTCTTCCCCAAAGAGGAGAATGTCTCCACCAGAGGATTTGTCCTTTCAAGACTTCATTATAGAGCTAGCTAAAGGACTTTCTATTACCACATCCTCTGAAAAAGAACCTAGGTCAAAGAAATTGGATATTTTAGGATACCCTAAGGTTCCTAAAGAGGCAGTCACCCTGCCTATCCATGAAATCCTTCAAGAACACTTGATGGACTTATGGGAGGCTCCTCTAACGTTGTCTCCTTACTCTCGTAGGTTGGACACCATGTACCGGGTCCCTCCTTCTCCTGGGTTTCAAAAGACTCAGCTGCCTCACCATTCCATTGTGGTGAAGTCTGCGCTGAAAAAGATTAAGAGCACCAAAAGGCACTCTTCTACTCCTCCAGGGCGAGAATGTAAGACCCTAGACTCTTTTGGCAGGAAACTTTTCCAGGCTAGTATGCTTATAGCCAGGATTAATTCTTACAGTCTGTATATGGGCATGTTTCTAAGGGAACTTGCCCTAAAGGTACGGCATTTTGCCTCCTTTATCCCTGAGGATAGAAAGGAGGAGTTCATTTCTCTGGTGAAACAGCTTCTAGATGTTTCTAAGTTCTCCAACAGAGCAGCTTTTGATTCCTTTGAGGGTGCCGGTAGAGCTTCGGGCATTGCTATTGCAGCCTGACGACTTGCTTGGCTCCAGGCCTCTGACCTAGAACCCTGGGTCCTGGATGGCTTACGGAATCTGCCCTGTACAGGTGAGAACTTATTTGGTAAGGACTGGCAAATTAAAGCCACTCAAATGGACGCAGAAAATGCTACATTAGATAGACTTTCTAAGTCTACCTCTACTCCTGCCAAGAAAAAGTCTTTCAAGAGGCCTTACTACAAGAAGGCCAGATTTTCCACAAATACTGGCCAACAATCTTCTCAGCCTCGCTTTGCTGCTAAACGTCAGCAACCTAAACAGGCAAGGTCAAAGCCTGCAGTGTCTGCCACTCCTCAGCAGGCTCAACCCCCTCAGGGGTTTTGACTTGCCCCTAGAGAACTTAACCTTTCTGGCTCTAGAACAACCAGAGCCCCTCACCATTCCCGGAAGGTTAGCTCACTTTGCTCCCAGATGGGAGCAAATTACATCAGAGCAATGGACCCTCTCTATCATCAGAGAGGGCTACAAACTTCATTTTTCCAACCTTCCTCCATATACCATGGTGAGGCACTTCAATTCTCCCCCATCTCTCCTGGGCCTGTTGGATCAGGAGGTCTCTTCTCTCCTTGCCCAAGGGGCAATAGAAGAGGTTCCTCTTCTTCAACAAGGGACAGGATTCTACTCCCCTTATTTTCTCATAACAAAGAAGACAGGGGGATTCAGACCTATCCTAGATCTGAGAGAATTGAACAAATTTCTGTACAAGGAGAAATTCAAAATGCTTTCTCTAGGCATTCTCCTTCCATACCTTCAGAGTCAGGATTGGCTTTGTTCTCTAGATCTCAAGGATGCGTACACACATATACTCATCCACCCATCCCACAGAAAATATCTAAGATTTCTGTTTCAGGGAAAACATTTCCAGTACAGAGTACTTCCCTTCGGTCTAGCCTCTGCTCCAAGAGTGTTCACCAAATGCATGGCAGTTGTTGCCGCATTTCTAAGAAGTCTGGGAATGTTTGTATTCCCATATCTGGACGACTGGCTCATCCGAGCTCCATCTCAGTCAGAGGCCCAGATTTCCCTGGACCGCACAAGGCACCTTCTGCAGTATCTGGGACTGGTGGTAAACCTTCCCAAGTTTCAACTTACCCCTACTCAGTCTCTAGAATTCATAGGGGCCCAGTTGGACTCAAGTCTGGGGCCAACGTCTGGTGTGCTTGGCCTCCCAAGCTCAGTCCAGCAGTCACTTGACAGCCAGAGAAATGCTGCGACTTCTGGGCCACATGGCCTCCACGGTACACGTGGTGCCCTACGCTCGTCTTCATATGAGAGCAGCTCAATGGACCTTGGCCACCCAGTGGACTCAGGCATCAGGAGCGCTCTCCGACCAAATACTCACCTCAAAGCGTCTGTTTTGGTCCCTCCAATGGTGGATGTCCACAAAGAATCTGTTGTTGGGGGCTCCCTTCCAACCTTTGTTGCCCCAAACAATCCTCACAACAGATGCCTCCCAAACAGGGTGGGGAGCCCATCTTCAACACCTCTCCACTCAGGGTACTTGGTCTCCACAAGAGACCACCCTTCACATCAACCTCCTGGAACTGCGAGCAATCTTCTTTGCCCTCAAAGTCTTCCATACCCTCCTAGTCAACCTGACCATCCTAGTCCAGACAGACAATCAGGTGGCCATGTTCTACATAAACAAACAAGGAGGGACAGGCTCTCTGTCGCTTTGCAACGAAGCTCTCAGATTATGGGCCTTCGCCAGAGAGCATCAAATTCATCTTCTGGCAGTGTATCTTCCAGGGGTTCAAAACTCTTGGGCAGACAGACTCAGTCGAGTTCTGCTTCCACACGAATGGTCCCTACATATGGACCAGATAAACAGAATCTTTCAGGAATGGGGAACCCCGGACATAGACCTCTTTGCAAGTCCGTGGAATGCCAAACTTCCCCGGTTCTGTTCCAGGACTCCGTGTCAGAGAGCTCAGGCCAACGACGCCTTTCTCCTACATTGGGGTCAGGAATTCCTATATGCCTTTCCACCCATTCCTTTGATTCCCAAGACTCTGTTCAAACTACAGAGGGATCACGGATCGATGATCCTCATAGCTCCACGCTGGCCACGCCAAGTGTGGTTCTCTCTACTTCTGCATCTCTCCCAGGAACCCTCCCTGGACCTGGGAGCTGCGCCAGACCTTCTCTCTCAGGAGGAAGGGACTTTGTGGCACCCAAACCCCAAGTCCCTACACCTCAGAGCTTGTTTACTGAAGGCCTAAGCCTTCATGACTTCAATCTTTCTCAACCAGTGAAAGATATCCTTCATGCCTCTAGGAAACCCTCCAAGAGGCGTTCCTATGCTTTCAAATGGAAACACTTTTCCATTTGGTGTGCTCAACAGGGTCTTGACCCTCTAGCACTTCCTTTGAATTCTCTACTAGACTATCTCCTGCATCTTTCTAATACAGGCCTTAAGACGAATTCAGTAAGAGTCCATTTGAGTGCTATTGCAGCATCCTTAAAACCTATGAATGGACAACCTGTTTCCTCTCATCCGCTTGTTGCAAGGTTCATGAGAGGCCTGACTCTAACTAAGCCTCCCATCCGATCTCCTCCGGTAGCATGGGACTTGAACCTAGTTCTGGGTCAGCTTATGAAGCCACCTTTTGAACCGTTGGTTTCTACCTCCTTGAAATTTCTTTCCTGGAAGGTCCTTTTCCTTATTGCAGTCACTTCGGCTCGCCATATCAGTGAACTACAGGCCTTAGTGGCTCATCCACCTTATACCAGGTTTCATCATGATAAGGTGGTCCTTAGGACGAATCCCCACTTTATGCCCAAAGTGGTCTCGCCTTTTCATCTTAATCAAGAGGTATATCTACCTGTCTTTTTTCCAGCTCCTCATGCATCCAGTGCAGAGAGGAACCTTCATACTTTAGATTGTAAAAGAGCTCTTGCCTTTTACCTCAACAGGACTCAGCCACATCGAAAGTCTTCCCAGCTTTTCGTGGCTTTTGATCCTTCTCATTTGGGACTTCCAGTCTCCAAACGTACACTTTCCAATTGGATTGCACAGTGTATTTCCTTTGCTTACCAGAGTAAAAATATTTCTCTGGAAGGCCATGTCACAGCTCACAATGTGAGAGCCATGGCCACTTCTATGGCTCATCTTCACTCTGTATCCATAGATCAGATCTGTCGAGCCGCCACATGGGCCTCGGTTCATACCTTCACAGCCCATTACTGTTTGGACAAGGACTCCCGCCGGGATGCCTTGTTTGGTCAGGCTGTCCTCAAACACCTGTTCCATTCTTAAACAACTCCTGCCCACCTTCCCAGGATGGATGCCTGAGATCCATACGAAGATGGCGAACCCTTGGAAGGGGATCTCCCAGGCATCTTAGCTAGGGAGTCCCCATATGTGAGGACTTATTCCTGCTTGTTCCTGGAGATAGCACAGTTACTTACCTGTAACAGGTGATCTCTGGGAACAGCAGGAATTAGTCCTCACAACCCACCCACCTCCCCTAGGAGTTGTATCTTCTATCTATCTTCCTTTCCTCTCTCTATTGTCTCAGCTATAAACTCGAACTGAGGAGAGCTGGTCAGGAAGGCGGGAAGGCAGCGCGCATGTGCAATGGGAGGCCCCAAAAGCTTCCTTCTGGGAAGCTGGGGAGCTTTCCCGCGCAGGCTCCGTCGGTACCGACGTACCCATATGTGAGGACTAATTCCTGCTGTTCCCAGAGATCACCTGTTACAGGTAAGTAACTGTGCTGCTTGGGGGCGGAGTCTGGACAGAGTGTGGGTGGTCGCCAGCCCTGGACATACAGGGCCAATTCTAATGTTGGCCCTGTATGTCCAGGGTTGGTGACTTATATGAGAAGTTATTCCACCTCCGAGGTGGAATAACCTCCCCTTATGTCATTTAGTGGCAGGCCCGGGGCTTGCAGTGGGCAGAGGGGGCCTGAAGGCAGTTCCCACAGCCTGACCCTGGCCTTTGGAGGCCAGATTGGGGTCGGGATGCAGGGAATGAGGTCCGGCAGCTGGCATCATGGCTCTTCAATGGAGCTGCGGTGCCGTGGCAACATGACACCATGGTGCTGCGGCTACATTGAGGAGCCTTGACTGAGTTAGTCGGGGACAGTCCTCAACATGCAGGCTGGACTGAATCACAGTCCCGGCCTGCATGTGCAGGACTGTTTGTGATTCTCATCCCCTCTCTATGTCTGATTCAGACTGGACATGCAGAGGGGATTGATGTCTGGGACGGAATCAGGCCCTTAGGGACTATCACTGCCTGTGCTCCTCCCTGGAGCACCCCCAACATGCCAAAATGCTAAGCAGTTAGCATCAGGGCATGTAAGGGAGAAGAGAGGGGATATTCTGTGGCCCTAATCGTGTTAGTGCCATTGAATATCCCGTTCAGCCACAGTTACATGCCTTTCCAATATCTTGTTCTCTGCCCCATTCAAGTTTATACCTTCTCCAGGGCATGAGTAGACATCTGAAAAGTGCTCATTTCTCAGAAAAGCATTTGGACGGTGTAGAGGAGATATGGACTGCACTGAGGAGAAGGGAATTCCAATAGTAAAGGGAACTTATAGGATTAGGGATACCTGTTGTGTAGTTGTCATGCTGCAAAACATTTCCACTACTTGAATGGCAGGCTGGGACATGTATCCAGGCTATGATACAGTTGCAGGGACATCTATATAGACACTCCTGATGATGTCCATATTGTAGACATCTACATTTATGAAATCGGCTCCTAATATAAATGTGCCAGCCATTTTTGAGGAAAGCACTTAGACGTCCTTTCTGTAATGCTCCTTTATGTATGTTAACTTGTTATCCACCTAGAACATGGTGATAAGTGGGCAATAAATGAAATGAAATAAATGGACATCATCAACTAAGCCCAGCTTAAAATCTCTCTCAAAGCTTTTGAGAAGTTCACCGTACATGTGCGCCACTTCTTGCCTGCTGCTGTTATGCAGGTCCACCTCAGTTTCCATCTTTCTGCAGAGCCAATCAGATGCATCACTATTACTGAAGACTTCTTTAAATCTCGATTTTTCCTGATTTTTCAAGTTTTCTAGTGTCTCAATGAATCCTGTTGCTGTCATGTGGTTCATGATTTCCAGTAGCATCTTGGGTAGGTTTTCAGCTGTTTATTTTTAGTTTTGGTTTTTTTTTTTAAAGTATATTAAATTTTGATTAAGTTTTAACATTTTACCAAAATAAACTTGTACAGAAAAGGAAATCAAAAGTAATAATTACATCATGAAAATATCAAAAGAAAACTAACAATGAAGTTCCTATAGTCCACAATTTGTAGAAAGAGGGAGTAATAGTTACCCAGTAGGCTAGGAGAAAATCCTACTGAAACCAAGGAAAAAGCAGAAGTAAATATAGATGAACCAATACCTTGAAGGCCCAAAACCAAACTTACATACTGTACAGTCAAACCCCACCATCCTGCCCATGGACAGATGTGGGACTAAACACCTTAGCATTTATAAAGATTAACAGATCCATCGACTGGAAAAATATACATCATTGCATTTGATATAACACAAGACATCTTTAGCCACATCAGGGAATATGGACACTTTAACTCCATAAAGCAGCAATAAACGTGTCTTATAATATAGCTTAAATAAACAATCCTTATCCAAGGGCAGAGCACAAGTCACCAAAAGAGTAGCGGCCTGAACTGAATTTGAGACAGATGATTCTAATAATTCAGACACATTTATAACATCAACAGTAGCATCATTCATTACCCCTGGCTCTTTTCTTGAGGTAAATAAAATGCTTTTGAAATTGGGAGAACCAAATCTTGCGGAAAAGAAAGAATTTCCAACATCTATTTCTTAAACATATCCACTGCTGACATACCAGCAATCTTAGGAAAATTAAGAACCCTGAGATTAGAAGCACGGGTTGAGTTCTCCAACATTTCAACTTTGGCCCGAAGGGCAGTATTATCTTTTGAAAGAGCCACAGTCAAATCCAAGGCTGAAACCAACTTCTGAGAATTATCCTGAACTTTAGCTTCCAAAGTTGCAACCAAATGCATACAAGATTCAAGTTTCGACGTGTTCTGCTCTACCTGCAAGGATAGCATTGACATCTGTTGTTTAATCGCCGCTGACAAAGCCGTTATGCTGTCCCATATACTGTCCAAAGTAATCTTCTTAGGATGAGGAAACAACAAAACCATCAGCATCGAGGCAAGACTTGGAATCCCAAGCCCGTTACCTGTACCAGGGCCACTGGTCTGGAGTACCTTCCACCGTCACTACCGATCCTGGGGGGCTTCCAGATCCCACCAAAGAAGAAAATGCCCAACTCTTCCCCGCTGAGTCGCCCTGCACTGAACCTTCGACCGCATTGACTTTTGGTCCTTCAAGGTTCTGCTCAAGCGGGATGGAGGAGCAATCCCTTGGAGGCTGCGGCGGGCACTGTACTACAGCAGGAGACAAGGTGGTGTCAGGATCCTCCACTCCAACAGGGCCCTCCAATGCCCCAGCAGTAACACCTGCTTGTATCTCCTGCCTGAGAGTTTCAGAAATGGCAACAAACCAGTCCATCGGGCCAGACACAGAAGTCAAAGGCTCAGCAGGGTAGGCCTTTAATTTCTTTATTTGTGCGCGACTGATGCAGGTCTTTGTTGGAAAGTCACAGACACCCTCAGTTGAGTTCTTTTTCAAAATTGCATTGTTTAATTTTGTTTTGGCTATTTTTTTTTAACAATATGCCTAAGAAAAAAAACTCCCCAATGGGTTTAAAACATCCACCGGTGCAGCAAGACCATATCCATGATGGATACTCACAATTTGTTCTTGCAGTATTTAGGGCCTGACCTTGATCCTTCTCAAGAGGGCCGGTCTGACCACTAGGTGGGCTAGGTGGACACCTAGGGTGGCAGCTTGTGGCGGGCAGCTCGGTGGGTTGGTGCTGCCCCTTTGGCGCCTGAGGCAGGCCATGTGCATCAAAGCAGCAAAACTGCTTTTAAGCTGCCCCTGGCCCCCCAGAAGATTGAATCAGCGGCAGAACAGTGCAGGAGGCAGCTCAGCTTGTGGGGGAGGGGGCACGGCTAGGGCTCCTGTTTGGGGCAGCAGAAACTGTTGGGACGGCCTGCTTCTCAACATCATTTGTGTTCACAGATGTCAAAGAGAAGTCTTCAGGGTTGTGAGAAACAGCACAAACTAATTTTTGGTGCCATTAAGTATAGCCCATCAACATCAGCATCAGAAGTATCAGCCTCATTGGGTCCAGGAGCAACACCTGACACTGGGGATGCATCGACATTGAGAGTGCATCATTCACCCTCAACATTGAGTATTGACAGAAACCATTGGTATCAGACATCCTCAGAAGAGAAAGGGTTCATGCACCTCTTCAAAGTGCAATATTGAGAGCATTGATCACCAAGGACACTGGCATCCTCAAAACTCTTTACCATGAGGAAAGCTTATCCTCCTCTGTACCGGTGGGAATGCAACAACTTCCAAGGACCCAAGAATAGCATATGATACTTCCCAAGTGACCAAGGAAGATGTACCCACTCCTACTGTTCTACCCATGCCTCTCTCAATGGCACCCTTTAAGAAGCAGTTTATGAGGAAATTTGATGAATCGATGGAGCACTTCTTTGCACAGCACAATACTGTGGCTTTGACATTGTTGATGTTGGTGTATCAAGAGATCCAGCGAGTCTTTGAAACTGATGCACTATCTGTAGGAGAGACAGTGACACTACGACCTTGAAGAATCTCGGATTTGGTATTTGCTGCACCACTGTCTATCTCCGGTGCATCGGGGGAGGAAGCTTTACAGAGGCATCAGAGATCCTTGGCGTCTTGATGCTCTAACTTGAGGCCCATTCACACCAATATCTGGAGATCGAGGCAGGCAGAGACCTAGTCATCTCACTGCAATATTTTTCAGAGTAGGACTCTGAGGATTCTGGTTGCAAGCCAGAGATACGTATTCTCTGAAGAGGAAGATTCCACTGCTTTACTATCAGATCCATCTCCACCTCATGAAAGGAGGAAGTTCCCTTCCGAGGAACTCTCCTTCATTGATGTCATCAGGAAAATAGTGGAGACCATTCCTTTTAAGTTAGAGACAGAGGAAGAACTCAGGGAAGAAACATTTTCTGCTGCATTGCCTAGTGAATTGTAGCTGCATTGCAAAAGGGGTATTTTTGTGTTCTTAGGCAAAACCTTTTCCTGCTGTTAATAGTTTTTGGTTCTTCTCTAGCCTTCAGCTTTAAAGGGGAAGGCAAGCTCTTTGAAGTCACTGCCCTTCTCAGGTCTCAGATCCCTCCCTTCCCACACATTTCATGTGAGAATTCTTGCTATAAGGGCAACTCACCAATTAGCTTGTTAGTAAATATAACAGATTCTTTATTGGTTGGTAGGGAAAATCTAGAAAGTAAACAGTTCCACGTTTGGATATCTACTAAAAGTAAACAATTTGATATCTTTGAAGGAGCTCTGATTAGGTAATTTTACAAAGGGGACATATTAAAGATATACCTTAGATGCATAATATCACAATTTAGCACTGTAAAATAATAGCTGTTTAGCAAGCTAGCTGGACTGCACACAGGTAGATAGAACAGAGCTGTTAGAACACACATAAAAGAGGCTAGCTTCTTTTTCTCATGAGAAAAAGTTAGGGACTTTGGTAGGTCTTTCTCATTTCCTTCAAAAGGTACCGCAGCTCCAACAACTGAACTATGGCTGGGAAGAATCATGTTGCCAAAGTTGTTGCCACCATTACAGCTTCTGCCTTTGTCCAGACAGACAGCCAGCCCAATCCCAGTTGAGTGACAAATTCCATGTGCATGATGCCTGCAAGCTGAAGCCCTCTTGAAACTGGTCGAGGAGCTCAGAGAAGAGGTGGCAAGACTGAGAAGCATCCATGACAGCAAGAAATCCATTGATGAGTTGGTTCTTGAGGCATCCAAGCTTTGGACAGAGGTGAAGATGGTATGCTATAGAATGAAAAGAGTTGGACATGAGTCACCAGAGTCTGCAGAATCAACAATCCAACTCCTCCAGCCCTTGAATTGAAGAACCAGCTTGCAAACCTAGAAGTGGAGGAGATGAAAATATCCCAGGAATGGGAAGAACCAGACCTCAAGCACCTCAAAGTTGCAGAATCAGTGACTAAAAGGAAGCGAAGGGTAGTGGTGGTTGGTGACACTCTTCTGAGGGGTACAGAGGCATCCATCTGCTGACCAGATTTAATGTCCAGGGAGGTGTTCTGTCTGCCAGGTGCCAGAATCCGAAATGCTACGGAGAGTATGCCGAGACTCATCAAGCCAACTGGCTACTATGCAATAATGCTCAACCATGTCTGCACAAATGATACTGCTAGGTATCCCTCTGAATGTATCAAGCATGACTTCATGCATGAGGCAGATAAGTGCGCAAGTGGTATTCTCTTCAATGTTGAGGGTAAAGGCCAAGGTAGAGAAACTTGCATCCTGGAGATGAATGCATGGCTGCGTGGATGGTGTTATCGAGAGTGTTTTGGTTTCCTGGACCATGGATGATTTTCCAAGGGCTGCTGAGCAGAGATGGTGTTCACCTATCCAAGAAGGGTCAAAGTGTCTTCTGCAGCAGATTAAAGCCCTCTTTAGTATGTTAGCCAAACTAGATTCATTGAGGATGGATGAAGAAAGCCCCCCATGTAAGTAGAAGCCCTCAGGTAAGTGAAACATTTGTAGAAATGAGTAAAAGGAGCAATGTCTGGAAAGCAGTGTGCATTAATGCCCGTAGTATGGGAAATAAGATCCCAGATATTGAGCCTTTAATGGAAGAGGCTGACTTAGATTTAGTGGCGGTTACAGAGACATGGTTCATGGACAACCATGACTGGGATATAATTATGCCAGACTATACTTTACTCAGGAAGGACAGGGTAGGAAGAAGAGCGGAGGTGGAGTGACACTATATGTAAAAAAAAAATCATATTAAAGCTACAGAATAGCCAATGCAGTAAAATGAGGGGAGAAGACATTTTTCAGATATGTTAGTGAGAGGAGGGAAGTGCAAAAGTGGTATTGTCAGACTCAAAGGTGAAGAGGAGGAATATGCAGAAGCTGATGAGGATAAAGTGGAATTGCTTAACAAATATTTTTGTTCTGTGTTCACAGACAAAGGACCAGGAGTTGGACCTCAGAAAACATTCACAAATAGGAAAAGTAGTGAAGAGGATCTTGAATGATTTTCAGAAGACTTTGTTTGTGAGGAACTAGCTAAACTAAAAGTAGACAGTGATGGGGCCAGGTGGGATATCTCTCAGAGTATTGAAGAAACTGGAGGAAGTTCTAGTGGCTCCACTATCTGGCCTTTTCAATGCTTCTTTAGAGTTGGGAGTGGTCCTAGAGGACTGGAGAAAGGTGCATATGATCCCTTTACACAAAAGCGGACATAAGGATGAGGCTAAGAACTACAGGTTAGTCTGACCTCTGTGATGAGTAAATCAATGGAAGCGCTGCTAAAGCAGAGGACAGTGAGGTTTCTGGAGTCCAATGGATTACAGGATTTGAGACAGCATGGTTATACTTGAGGCAGGTCTTGTCAGACCAATCTAATTAATTTCTTTGATGGAACCGACCAGGGAGAGCTCCGTGCTGGATTTAGTGCTCATCAATGGAGATAGCGTGTCGAATATCCAGGTTGGTGCCCATGTGTACAGCAGCGATCATCACACGGTCTAGTTTGAGATAAAAGCCAAGGTGGAATCCAATCACAGCAAACTCAAAGTTTTAGACTTCAAAAATGCTGACTTCACTAAAATGACCAAGTACCTGAAAGAGGAGTTGGTAGGAGTTAAGGGAAGTGGAATTTCAATGGGCTAAACTAAAGAAAGCAATACAAGGTGCAACAGATACATACGTAAGGAAAGTAAATAAAAACAAGAGGAACGGGAAATCTATTTGGTTCTCCAAAGAAGTGGCTGCACAAATAAAGGCAAAAACCACAGCTTTCACAAAATTCAGAAGCTCGCAAACAGAGGAACACAGAAAAGAATACAAGATCAAACTAAAAGAGACAAAAAGAGAAATTAAGATAGCAAAATTAAAGGCAGAAGAAAAGAGGGCTAAAGATGTGAAATGTGGCGACGACTTTTTTCAGGTATATTCGGGAGAGGAGGAAAATCAGGTGGAATTCCAGGACTCAAAAGTGCTGGGAATGGATTAGTGGAATGTAACATTGAAAAAGCGACAATGCTAAACAAATATGTCTGCTCTGTTTTCACTACAGAATATCCTGGAGAAGGACCACCTGTGACAAATATACAAATGGGAATGGAGTAGATACCACACCATTCACAAAAGATGATGTGTTAGAAGAGCTTGCAAAACTGAAAGTGGACAAGTCTATGGGACCAGATGGGATACACCCCAGGATACTGAAAGAGCTCAGAGAGGTTCTGACAGGGTCTTTAAAGGATGTTTTTAATAGATCTTTGGAGACAGGAGAAGTTAATCAAATAACCACTGCATTATGAATACTAGCTTGTAATATAAACTGTAAATAGTTTCCAATAACCTTGTTATTGATGTGTATATAGTTTCCCTGTTTTTCAGACCAAGTTTAGCTATCCTGTTACAATGTAAGCATTATGATCTCTTGTTCTGATGCAGAGTTTTTTTGTTATCTGTAAACCGCACTGATACTGAAAAGCGCGGAATATAAGAGTGAATAAATAAATAAATAAAATAGAATAAAAAGTTCCACATGACTGGAGAAGGGCTGATGTGGCAGCTCTCCACAAAAGTGGTAATAGGGAAGAAGTGACAAACTACAGTCCAGTAAGCCTTACCTCAGTGGCGGGCAAAGTAATGGAGACTCTCCTGAAAGAGCGAATAGTGGACTTCCTAGAAACCAACAGGTTGCATGATCTGAGGCAACATGGTTTTACCAAAGGACGGTCTTGCCAAACAAATCTGATTGAGTTTTTTGATTGGTTGACCAGAGAACTAGATCAAGGGCATGCGATGGATGTGATCTACCTAGATTTCAGCAAAGCCTTTGATACTGTTCCTCATAGGAGGCTTATCAATAAACTTAACAGCTTGAGGATGGGTCCCAAGATGGTGAAATGGATCAGAAATTGGTTGACTGACAGACGACAAATGGTGACTGTAAACAGAACTCACATGGATGAAAGGAAGGTGATTAGCGGTGTGCCCCAGGGTTCAGTCTTGGGACTGATACTGTTCAATATATTCGTGAGTGATATTGCTGAAGGACTGAATGGAAAAGTCTGTCTTTTTGCAGAAGACACCAAAATTTGCAACAGAGTGGACTCCCCTGAGGGAGTGGGGAACATGAGGAAAGATCTACAAAAGCTGGAAGAATGGTCTAATGCTTGGCAGTTAAGATTTAATGTGAAGAAGTGCAGTGTCATGCACTTGGGAAGCAGAAATCCAAAGGAATTGTATTCAATAGGGGGCGAGAGATTGGTGTGCACAGACCAGGAGAAGGACCTCAGTGTGATTGTTTCTGATGATCTCAAGATGGCAAAACAGTGTGACAAAGCAGTGGCAAAGCCAGAAGGATGTTGGGTTGCATACAGAGAGGAATTACCAGCAGAAAGAAAGAGGTAGTAATGCCACTGTACAAGTGCTGGTGAGGCCTCACTTGGAATACTGTGTTCAGTTTTGGAGAATGTATCTCACAAAGGATATAAAAAGGTTGGAAGCGGTTCAGAGGAAGGCAACCAAAATGATTTGGAGCCTGTGTCAGAAGACTTATGAGAAGAGACTTGAAGATCTAAATATGTATACTCTGGAGGAGAGGAGGAACAGGGAAGATATGATTCAGACCTTTAAATACTTAAAGAGAAATGATGAACAAACAAACCTCTTCCAAAGATGGGGAAGCTGTAAAACTAGAGGGCATAACATGAAGCTGCAAGGGGGTAAACTGAAAGGCAATGTCAGGAAATACTTTTTCACTGAAAGGGTGGTGGATGCTTGGAATGCCCTCCCGATGGAATTGGTGGTTGCAAACATAGCGACAGAATTCAAAATGGCATGGGACAGACACAGTGGATCCCTTTACAGCAACAGGATAAAATCAAAATAAGCATAACTATCTCTTATGTCTGAACAAATAGGGGTGACCTAAACAGAGTGGTGGTACACCCCTAAACAAAGTCATGGGGAGGGATGACCTGCACAGAGCAGCAAGTGCACCTACTCTTACTGCTTTGCTGGGCAGACCTAGATGGACCATACTGGTCTTTATCTGCCGTCATATACTATGTTACTATGGATGAACAGAGAGTTGGACCGAGGGAGAGTCCTAGATCTGGTGTACTTAGATTTCAGTAAAGCCTTTGTCATTGTTCCACACAGACGACTTATAAATAAATTGAGCTTCCTAAGAATAGACCCTAAACTGACTGACTGGGTTAGAAATTGGTTGAGTGGAGGCAACAAAGAGTACAGGAAAATGGAGCTTACTCTGAGAAGGATGTAGTCAGTGGTGTGCCACAGGGATCTGTCCTTTGTCACATTCTTTTTAACATTTTTGTTAGTGATATTGCATAAGGGCTGTTGTATGTAAGGGAGTGGTACAATATAGGGGGTGAAGTACGTCTGTCCACAAAAGAAGACTGGGACCTGGGAGTGATTGTTTCTGATGATCTTAAGGTGGCTGAACAGGTAGAAAAGGTGATGGCAAAGCCAAAAGGATGACTGGTTGCATAGGGAGAGGAATGGCCAGCAGAAAGAAGGAGGTGATAGTGTATAAGTCTTTAGTGATACCTCATTTGGAGTATTGTGTGCAATTCTGGAGACCACACCTTCAAAAGGATATTAACAGAATGGAGTCTGTGCAGAGGGTAGCTACCAAAATGGTCAGTGGCCTTCATCATAAGGCATATGGGGAGAGACTTAAAGATCTCAATATGTATGTTTTGGAGAAAAGGCAGGAGAAAGGAGATATGATAGAGACATTTAAATACCTCCGTGACATAAATGCACAAGAGGAGAGCCTCTTTCAATTGAAACAAAACTCTACAATGAGGGAGCATAGGATGGAGGTGAAAGGGGATAGACTCAGAAATAATATGCATGTAGTGCCCCCTTGGGTGCACTCCTGGGTCCAGGACTGGCCTGGCTTGAGTCTCCTTGAGGGTGTTCTCCATTGGTCCTCATCAGTTTGGCGCCTGGTGCTTCCATCTAGGGAAGAATGTTATTAGTTGGTAGGATTTCCCTCCTTTCACCCCAGGAAACCTCTCCAAAAAACACTGCTGTGAATAAGGCTGGCTTAAATTGTATTTATAATTGATTTATAAAATATGTACATCAAGTATTGTGATAAAATAATGCAGTATGTACAACCCATATTATGATAAGTGGTTCAAGCAGGTAAGGTGAAATAGCAATACAGGATAAGAGATAAAACAGTTCGGACAGTAAAAGGGGTGCTAAGTGAGGACAAGGCCATAGCAAAGAGACTGGATGAATTCTTTGTTTTGGTTTTTACTGAAGAAGATGTAGAGAACTTACCTGTACCTGAAATGGTATATAAATGTGATGTATCAGAAAAATTGAAAGAAATATTGATAAACCAGGAAGATGTATTACAACTATTTGATAAACTGAAGAGTACAAAATCACCTGGACCAGATGGTATATATCCAAAGGTATTGAAATAACTGAAATATGAGATTGCAGATCTACTATTAATAATCTGTGAACTATCATTAAAATCAGCTGTAGTAATGTAATGCCAATATTTAAAAAGGATTCCAGGGTTGATCCAGGAAACTACAGACCTCTGAGTCTGACATCAGTACCAGGCCAAATGGTAGAAACCATTATAAAGAATAAAATTACTGATCATGTATATAGTCATGGTTTAATGGGAGAAAGCCAACATGGATTTAGCCAAGGAAAGTCTTGTCTTACTAATCTGCTATATTTTTTTGAAGATGTGAATGAAGGTCTCCTATGAGAGGCTCTTGGCAAAACTAAAAAGTCATGGTATTGGATGAAGGCAGTGTAGTATTGTGGATCAGAAACTGGTTAAAAGATAGAAGGCAGAGAGTAGGGCTAAATGGCCAATTTTCTCAACTGAGAAAAGTAAATAGTGGAGTACCCCAGGGATCTGTGCTGGGCCCACTGCTTTTTAACATATTCATAAATGACCTAGAAATGGGAATAATAAGTGAGGTGATCAAATTTGCAGATGACACAAAAGTTGTTAAACCCCAAGAGGACTGTGAAAAATTGCAAGAAGACCTTGATAAATTGGAAGATTGGCTGTCCAAATGGCAAATGAAATTTAATGTGGACAAGTGCAAAGTTATGCATCTTGGAAAGAGCAACCCAAACTTTGGTTACACGATGCAAGGTACCACTTTAGCAACCACCACTCAGGAAAAAGATTTAGACGTCATCGTGGATAATACATTGAAACCCTCCTCCCAGTGTGCAGCAGCGGCCAATAAAGCTAATAGAATGCTAGGAATCATAAGGAACGGAATGGAGAATAAAACCAATGATATTATAATGCCTCTGTATCATTCCATGGTTTGACTGCACCTTGAATATTGTATGCAATTCTAGTCACCATATCTTAAAAAGGATATAGTGGAATTAGAAAACGTACAGAGAAGAGCAACCAAAATGGTAAAGGAGATGGAAGAATACCCCTATGAAGAAAGGCTTAAAAGGTTAGGGTTCTTCAACTTGGAAAAGAAAAGGCTGAGGGGAGATATGATAGAAGTCTATAAATTAATGAATGGAGTTAAAAACATAGATCGGTTGTTTACACCATCAAAAAGTAGAAAGACTAGAGGACATGCAATGAAGCTACAATGTAACCCGTTTAAGATTAAAAAGAGAAAATATTTTTTCACTCAATGCATAATCAAACTCGAAATCATTACTAGAGGATGTAGTAAAAGCTATTGGTGTAACTGGATTTAAAAAAGATTTGAAGACTTGCCTGGAATAAAGAGGACCTGGGAAATTCCCCTGTTTACCCCAGGAAATCTACTGTTTACCCCAGGACGCATTGTGGAAGCTATAGACTTTTGCCAGCTGGCAGGTACTTGTGACTTGGATTGGCCACTGTTGGAAACAGGATACTGGGCTTGATGGACCTTGGTCTGACCCAGTATGGCATTTCTTATGTTCCTTGACCTTATATGTAGTGACTTCGGTAAACCTTTTAAGACTATGGGAGTTATTCTGTCCCATGTACAACTGCCGGCGTCTAATTTCCCCACCGGTTGTATGGGAAAGTTAGACGGGGCCAGATTGGGGGTGGAGTTAGGATGGGTGATGGGTTGTCGCCGGCCCTGGATGTACAGGGCCAATTCTAATGTCAGTCCTGTACATCCGGGGCCGGCGACTTGTATGGGGACAACATGGATCGGTGGCCCGGGGCGCAGATGAGGCGGGGGAGGGGGGGAACCGAGAGCATTCCCTGCAGCCTGACCCTGCCCTGGCCATAGGTATCCAGATCGGGGGTTGGACTGCGTGGAAGGCTTTGCAGGAGCTGGCGGCCGGGATCGCAGCTTTTAAATGGAGCCATGGTGCCATGGCAACCGGACACCATGGCACCGCCGCTCCATTTAAAAGCACTGATTGAGTTAGTCGGGCATGTCCTGTACATGCAGGCTGAGCTGAATCACAGTCCCGGCCTGCATGTACAGGACTGTTCATGATTCTGATCCCACGAAGCTAGACATACCCCACGGGATCAGAATTGCGATGCCCTCTGTACATTCAGAATGGAATCACGCTCTATGGATTTAACATTATTAACCTGTCTCCTAACTCCCCTCCCTTTCCCTTTTGCCCACCAGTCCCAAGTCTCACTCACTGCTGAAGCTTTGGACTGGTGGCTGCTTGTGGAGAGAGAGGTTTTGTATTTCTGTCCTATCGCTGAGGCTGTAGACTTGACTCTGTCTCCTCCAAGCTATCCTCCAAACCAGAGAGATTTTTGTATTCCTGTCGAATCAAGAACGAGCTGTTGCAGCTCTCTTTTGAGCTGATTTGCTGCTGGGCCCCCCTGGGTCTTGTGACTCCTAGTTTGGAATGGACAGAGAAGAGCCACCAAAATGGTAAAGGGGATGGAAGGATAACTCCTATGAAGAGATGCTAAAAAGGTTAGGGCTCTTCAACTTGGAAAAGAGATGGCTGAGGGGAGATATGATAGAGGTCTATAAATTAATGAATGGAGTGGAACGGGTAAAAGTAGATCGATTGTTTATGTCATCAGATTATAAAAAGACTAGGGGACATGCAATGAAGCTACAGGGTAACCTATTTAAGACTAATAAGAGAAAATATTTTTTCACTCAACGTGTAATCAAACTCTGGAATTTGTTACCGGAGGATGTAGTAAAAGCTGTTATTGTAGCTGGTTTAAAAAGGTTTGGACAAGTTCCTGAAGGAAAGATCCATAAACCATTATTAAAAGGGACACGGGATATCACTGCTTGACCCAATACAAGCATTGAGGAACCTATGTCTTTTGGGGAAACTGTTAGGTACTTATGACCTAGATTGACCACTGTTGGAAACAGGATACTGGGCTTGATGGACCTTGGTCTGACCCAGTATGGCATATCTTATGTTCTTATGTTTTCTGCTGCCACAGCTTTCCCTTGAGCTGATCTGCCGCTGGACCTCCCTGGGTCTTGTGGCTCGTAGTCCAGAATGGACTCTCTGCCACTGCAGCTCTCTCTGGAGCTTATTCTGCCACTGCAGCTTTCCCCCTGGAGTTGATCCACTGTTGTAGCTCCCTATGGAGCTGATTCACCACTGCGGTTCTTCCCCTTTTATCTCTCCTTCACCCCTGCCCTCTTGTTGATTTCCTTCTTTCTTCCTTCTAGCTTCTCTTCCTCCTTTAGAGCGCCCTCCCCACCTCTTTCCTTCCGCTTTCTCTCTCTCTATCCACTTACCTATTACTTTCCCCTTCAATAGCACAGTCTTTCTTTCCTTTCCTTCTTCTGGTATACTCTTTTCCCTCCATTCTTCCTAGCATTCACTCTCTCTCACCTTCCAGACCCTCCTGGTACCCCCTCTCCCCTCCCTATTTCCCCCCTGTCTGGTGCTCTCCCATAAGAACATAAGATATGCTCTACTGGGTCAGACCAAAAGTCCATTAAGCCCAGTATCCCGTTTACAACAGTGGTCAATCCAGTTCACAAGTACTAGTCAGGTTCCCATAAGGTAGACAGATTCCATGCTGCTTATCCCAGGTATAAGCAATGGATTTCCCCAGTCCCTTTTAATAATTGTTAATGGATGTTTCCTTGTCCAAACCTCTTTTAAACCCAGTTACAGTTACAGATTTTACTATATCCCGCAGCAGCAAATTCCAGAGTTTGATTACACGCTGAGTGAAAAAAATATTTTCTCTGATTAGTCTTAAATGTACCACACTGTAGCTTCATTGTATGTTTGCTAGTCTTTCTACTTTTTCAAGGAGTAAACAACCAAGCTATATTTTCCCATTCCACTTCACTCGTTATTTTATAGACTTCTCCCAGTGCTATCACTTTCTCTCTCCACTGACAGACACTGTGTAAAGTAACACAAGCCTGTAAATGCTTATCATACCATACCAATACCATGTCCAAGAATTCAAACTGCAACAACCCTACCTATGAAATGTCAAAACTGCAAATATTCTGGAATATCAGTACACCTCCAGTTTGGAAAGAGGACAAGCCGACTGCTATAGATTCCTATGTGGACATGCATGTTAACAGAATTCCTCATTTCCATTATATTTGGAAAACACAGACCATCATCTAGAAAAGAATAAGAGACCTAAAATTAGAAACAAATATACAGAAAAGAAAAAAAATGAAATGGAAAACCCAAAGAATGAGACACTGTGATTGTGAACAGTGGAATACTGAAGAAAGAGAAACCCAGGAACAAGCAGGAATGTAGTCTTCACATATGGGTGACGTTGGCACCGACAGAACCCCCCAGCGTACTATAGGAAAGCTTTTGGGAGCATCCTACTGCGCCTGCGCTACTGCCTTCCTGACTTTCCAACTCTCCCTCCTCAGTTTTTTGTTTTCCGCGGAGCCGACAGGGAGCAATTCCTGTCACTGCCGAAAATCTTTTTCTTTTGTGGGGCACCGGTATCTCCGGCGTTCTTTTCTTCTATTTTCTTGTTTAAAAAAAAAAAGAAACGTTTTTCTTGGAGGGTCTTTGCCCTCTAGGTGCTTAGGCGCTATTTTGGGCCTTAGGCCCCTTTATTCCTCAGAATGGAGAAACCAACTAGTGGTTTCAAAAAGTGTTCCAAATGTAGCAGTACCATTTCTGCTACCAACACCCATGATTGGTGTCTTAAATGTGTGGGACCAGACCATTCA
Source organism: Ichthyophis bannanicus (assembly GCA_033557465.1). NCBI lineage: Eukaryota > Metazoa > Chordata > Amphibia > Gymnophiona > Ichthyophiidae > Ichthyophis > Ichthyophis bannanicus. The sequence goes on from CM066032.1 coordinate 652,301,189, forward strand.
ATGTCGAAATGTCTCCTTTGCAGAAAGATGACAAAGAGGGGCCTGCAGAGCAGAGCTGCAAAACTCGGCACCCTTTTTGCCTCAGATGCAATGTCCATGACATTGATGTCGTCCAGGGCTTCATCTTCCTCCCATGGATCTCAGGTAATGAAACCCAAGTCTTCTTCGAAGACTGGTCGGTCCTCAAAGGGTCGATCTCCTTCTAAGCATTGAGATGCTTTAAGCGTTGCCCTAGAGGAAAATACACTGGCCAAACAGTCCTGGTGGGAGATCCTTGCCTCCAAAGCATTATCGGGGTCCCAAGGTGTTCCCAAGGCATCCACCTCTGGAGAGCTCTTGGTGCCATGTTCTGGGGTCGTGGCCCGCTGTTCAGGCACCGATACCCAGGCATCGGCTTACTCCATGGATCAACGTATCCTAGCAATTGAGCAGAGTCTTGCGGCATTGCTGGCAGTCTTGGTACCGCTAAAGCCTCTGCAATCGGTTCCACAGCCATCGGTACCGGAATTGGCACTAGAGGTATCGGCATCGACCATTGCGCCGCTCTCCATGCTACCATCCATGCCAGCCCTGGAGTCAGTCTCCGGCATCGAGGGTCCGGTACCGAGGCATTCCGATGCCGATTTCAATTGGTACTGTCATCAGGCCAGGCAGGAGCACCCGGCCCGTCGATACTTTGAGTCATCCAATTCCGAGTCTTCTGATGAATCGGTCAGTACCGGAGAGGCTCTTCCGGAGGATCTTGCTCCTTTCCCACAACGCCGGATGTCTCCGCCGGAAGCCATGTCTTTTCAAGACTTTATATGGGATGTGGCTCGGGGCCTCTTGATTACGGTGACCTCCGAGAAGGAAACGAGAGCTGAAGAACTTGAAATTCTTCAGTATCTGGCAGCCCCTAAGGAGGCCGCGACCTTACCCATTCATCAGATATTGCATGACCTCATGCTTAGAATGTGGAAAACACCTTTATTGGTGTCTCCACATTCTCAAAGACTCAATACCATGTACCGGGTACTGCAGTGTCCCGGTTTCCAGAAGACGCAGTTACCACACCATTCCATGGTTGTGGAATTGGCAATGCATTGAATTAAAAGTGCTAAGACACATTGATCTAATCCCCCAGGCCGTGAGGTGATAACTCTCGATGCCTTTGGCTGTTGATGCTTTCAGGCCTCTATGTTGTCGGCCAGAATAAGTTCATACATACTCTACATGGGTATGTTTCTTCGGGTGGTGACTAAAGATTTGGAACTAATAGCTCCTCTTCTCCCTGATGACAAAAGGGCTGATTTCCTGACACTTGTTAAACGTGCCCAGAATGTTTCCAAGTTCATGAACAGGGCAACCTTTGATTGTTTTGAGTGTATTAGCAGGACTTCTGCTATTTCCATTGGTGCACATCGGATTGCTTGGTTACAAGCATCTGATTTAGAACAGTGGGTGCAAGATAAGCTGGGGAATATTCCTTGCATGGAAGAAAACCTCTTTGGCAAGGATTGACAAGACAAAGCTTCTCAGCTTGAGTCTGAGAATACCACCCTAAACAGGCTCTCTAGGACCACTGCCAACCCAGCTAAGAAAAAGACGGTTAAGAAGCCCTTTTTCAACAAGAAGAAGTTTTATCCTTCTTACACCCATGTGGTCCACTGTCCGGTCCATGCTTCCCAGAAGGGACAGCAACAACCGAAGCAGCAGAGGAAGGCTCAGGCCCCCAGAGCTCAACCAGCTCAGCAGACCCAGCGTCGACAAGGTCTTTGACTTCCTGCTAGAGAACTTAGCTATCCTACCACTGGAAATTCCAGAGCACGTCAACATCCCAGGCAGACTGTGTTACTTTGCCAAAAGATGGCACCAGATAACATCAGAATATTGGAAACCATAGTGACAGAGGGGTACAAACTTCACTTCCAAAGTATGCCCCATCCCTCCGCTCCAAGAGAGTTCAGCTCCTGGCCCCCTCTTACCACTCTTCTGTGCCAGGAGATCACCACCTTCCTCGCTCAGGGTGCGATAGAGGAAGTGCCACTTTTCCAACAGGGCCTGGGCTTCTACTCCCCTACTTCCTTATACTAAAAAAACAGGAGGATATAAGCCCATTCTGGACCTCTGAGAATTAAACAAGTATCTGCTCCGAGAGAAATTCAAAATGATCTCTCTCAGAACACTTCTCCCTTACATCCAGAGTAAGGATTAGCTATGTTCTGTAGACCTAGAGGATGCATATACACACATCCTTATCCACAAAGAACACAGGAGGTTTCTTCAGTTCCTCTTTCAGGAAGGCATTACCAGTACAGGGTTCTACCCTTTGGCTTGGCTTCTGGCCCAAGAGTCTTCACAAAATACATGGCAGTAGTAGCAGCATTTCTAAGAACTCTAGGGATATTTGTCTTCTCCTACTTAGACGACTGGCTCATCCGAGCATCGTCAGCTCCAGAGGCCAGCTCTGCTCTCTTCCGCACAATGCAGGTTCTTCAACATTTGGGGTTTGTAATAAATCTTCCAAAATTCCAACTCACCCCTTCTCAAACCTTAGAGTTCATAGGGGCTCTTCTAGACACGCAGCAGTCAAGGGCTTTTCTGCCACAGGTACGCTGCGCTTGAATACTTCAACTGGATTCTCAAGCAGCTATGAAAACCTCCCTAACTGCTCGAGAAATGCTTCAGTTGCTCGGTCATACGACTTCCACTGTACATGTGTTTCCCTATGCTCATCTACACATGTGTGCAGATCAGTGGACCCTAGCTTTGCAGTGGACTCCGGCATCATGTCATCTGGGGGACAAAATCAGGAACTCTGCATGCCTCATTTCATCCCTCCAATGGTGGCAGTCACCAAAAAATCTACTCGTAGGATCACCTTTACAGAAGCCACCACACCAGTCCACCCTGATCACAGATGCTTACAAATTGGGTTGGGGAGCTCATCTGGATAATCTCTCCACTCAGGGTCTTTGGACTCAGCAGGAGGCTCAGCTTCACATAAACCTGCTAGAATTCGGAGCCATCTTCAATGTTCTCAGAGTGTTCCAGGACTACCTCCGCAACAAAACAGTTCTAATCCAGACGAACAATCAGGTTGCCATGTTCTATGTGAACAAACAGGATGGAACAGGTTCTCAGGCATTGTGCAATGAAACCCTACACGTATGGTCCTTTCAAATACGCCTTCAAATACACCTACTAACGGTATATCTCCCTGGCAAGCAGAATCTCCTGGCAGACAAACTCAGTACTACTGCCACACGAATGGTCTCTCCACTCAGAGCAAATTGCTCAAATCTTTCAAATCTGGGGAACCCCAGATATAGATCTGTTTGCAAGTCCTCAGAATGTCAGACTTCCCCGCTTCTGTTCCAAAATTCCTGCTCAGAACAGTCAGGCGATGGATGCTTTCCACCTCCACTGGGGTCAGGACTTCCTATATGCCTACCCACCCATTCCCCTCATTCCCAAGACTCTGTTCAAGCTTCAGAGAGACAGGGGCCATATGATCCTCATAGCCTCATGCTGGCCACGACAGACATGGTATCCACTGCTTCTATGTCTCTCTCAAGCCAAACCTCTGGAGTTGGGATGTGCTCCAGATCTTCTATCCCAGGAGAACGGGACGCTTCTGCACCCGAATCCTCAGTCTTTGCACCTGATGGTGTGGCTGCTGAGTGCTTAGAACTCCAGGATGTCAACCTCTCTCAACAGGTTAAAGATATCCTTCTGGCCTCCAGAAAACCTTCCACAAGGCGTGCTTATGCGTTTAAATGGAGAAGGTTCTCAATTTGGTGTTCAAAAAAGGATCTTAATCCTTTTCCATTCCAGCAGAGGCGTTACTTGAGTATCTCCTCCACCTTTCATCCTCTGGACTTAAAACTAATTCAGTAAGAGTTCACCTCAGTGCCATCGTGGCTTTTCACATGCCCTTTGATGGACAACCTATCTCCTCTCAGCTGCTTGTAACGCGTTTTATGAGAGGTCTACTCTTAACTAAGCTTCCCATTAAGCCACCACCTGTGACATGGGATCTCAATCTTGTCCTTGGACAGCTCATGAAGCCGCCCTTCGAACCCCTAGCCACTACATCCCTGAAGTTTCTTTCTTGGAAAGTAATCTTCCTAATTGCCCTCACTTCTGCAAGACGCATCAATGAGCTCCAAGCTTTAGTGACTGACCCTCCTTATACATGGTTCCACCATGATAAGGTAGTCCTTAGGACTCATCCCTACTTTATGGCAAAGGTGGTTTCGCCTTTTCATTTGAACCAGTCGGTTTACCTGCCTGTTTTCTTCCCTAGGTCTCATGCCTCTAGTGCAGAAAGGAATCTACATACTCTGGATTGCAAGCATGCTTTGGCCTTTTATCGTCAGAGAACTAGGCAGCACAGAAAGGCTTCACAGCTTTTTGTTGCCTTTGATTCCATTCACCTCGGTCTACCAGTTTCTAGGAGAACACTCTTCAGGTGGATTGCAGACTGTATCTCTTTTACCTATGAGAGTAAAGGACTTTCTCTTGAAAGTCACGTCACAGCACACAATGTGCGAGCAATGGCTGCCTCTATGGCAAATCTACGCTCGGTGGCGATTGATGAAATCTTCAAAGCAGCAACCTGATCCTCTGTCCACACCTTTGCAGCCCATTATTGCTTGGACAAGGACTCCCGTCGGGATGCCTCGTTTGGCCAGGCTGTTCTCCAGCATCTCTTTCAGACTTAGGACAACTCCTACCCCCCCGTCCTGGGTTTCGATACCAGAGATCCTTGGGAGGAAACATGACCCATTTCAGCCTGTGTTTCACTGCTCTCTCTGGGGTCATCTCCCTGGCATCTCCAAGCTAGGGAGTCCCATATGTGAAGACTACATTCCTGCTTGTTCCTGGAGATAGCATAGTTACTCACCTGTAACAGGTGATCTCCGGGAACAGCAGGAATTGAGTCTTCACAACCCACCCTCCTCCCCTAGGAGTTGTATCTTTCTTTCTCTCTCTCCTCTCCTCTCCTTTTATCTCAGCTACAAACCAAACTGAGGAGGGAGAGTTGGAAAGGCAGGAAGGCAGCAGCGCAGGCGCAGTGGGATGCTCCCAAAAGCTTTCCTATAGGACACTGGGGAGCATTCCCGCACAGAGTCCATCGGTGCTGACGTCACCCATATGTGAAGACTCAATTCCTGCTGTTCCCGGAGATCACCTGTTACAGGTGAATAACTACGCTTCCTCCGTACTGATCTAAATACATAGTGCATAACCTTGCACTTGTCCACATTAAATTTCATCTGCCATTTTGATGCCCAGTCTTCCAATTTGTCAAGATCCTCTTGCAATTTTCCACAATCCTCTTGGGTTTTAACAACTTTAAATAGTTTTGTGTCATCTGCAAATTTGATAACCTCACTCGTTATTCCTCTTTCCAGGTGGACAAAGGTGAGTCGGTTGATATAGTGTATCTAGACTTTCAGAAAGCCTTTGACAAGGTCCCTCATCAGAGACTTTTGGCAAAACTAAAGAGTCATGGGATAGGAGGCAGTGTACTACTGTGGATCAGGAACTGGTTAAAAGATAGAAAGCAGAGGGTTGGGCTTAATGGCCAATTTTCCCAATGGAGAAAGGTGAATAGTGGTGTACCCCAGGGATCTGTGCTGGGTCTGCTGCTTTTTGACATATTCATAAATGACCTGGAAAGAGGAATAACGAGTGAGGTTATCAAATTTGCAGATGACACAAAACTATTTAAAGTTGTTAAAACCCAAGAGGATTGTGGAAAATTGCAAGAGGATCTTGACAAATTGGAAGACTGGGCATCAAAATGGCAGATGAAATTTAATGTGGACAAGTGCAAGGTTATGCACCTAGGGAAGAACAACCCAAACTATGGTTGCACGATGCAGGGTTCCACATTGGGAGCCACCACCCAGGAAAAAGATTTGGGCGTCATTGTGGATAACATGTTAAAACCCTCGGCCCAGTGTGCAGCGGCAGCCATGAAAGCAAATAGAATGCTAGGTATCATAAGGAAAGGAATGGAAAATAAATCAAAAGATATTATAATGCCTCTATACCGTTCCATGGTGAGACCGCACCTTGAATATTGTGTGCAATTCTGGTCGCCGTATCTGAAAGGATATAGCGTTATTAGAAAAGGTTCAGAGAAGAGCCACCAAAATGGTAAAGGGGATTGAAGGATACTCCTATGAAGAAAGACTAAAAAGGTTAGGGCTCTTTAACCTGGAAAAGAGACGGCTGAGGGGAGATATGATAGAAGTCTATAAATTAATGAACGGAGTGGAACGGGTAAACGTAGATCAATTGTTTACATTATCAGAATATAGAAAGACTAGGGGACATACAATGAAGCTACAGGGTAAACTATTTAAGATTAATAAAAGAAAATATTTCTTCACTCAACGTGTAATCAAACTCTGGAATTTGTTACCGGAGGATGTAATAAAGGCTGTTAGTGTAGCTGGGTTTAAAAAAGGTTTGGACAAGTTCCTGGAGGGTCCATAAACCATTATTAAGAAGGAACCCAGGATATCAATGCTTGACCCAGTACAAGCATTGCGGAATCTGTGTCTTTTGGGGAAACTGCTAGGTACATATGACCTAGATTGGCCACTGTTGGAAACAGGATACTGGGCTTGATGGACCTTGGTCTGACCCAGTATTGCATATCTTATGTTCTTATGTTAAATGCACATTTTCAAAGTTGATGTTATTTTATTCTCTAAAAACTATAAATAAATAGTTTTTAACCATTGCCTGATCATTTTATTTTTCCAGATGGGTTGGTCCTGGCCTCTCTCCCTACAGCGTTTGCTTGTTGTTTTTCTCCTAAATCATTTCCTGAATCTTATTTTCATTTTCTCTTTTTTTTTCATTCTACCTATTTTCTTCCTCCTCCTCTCCTCCGGTCCTCAGGTTCTCTCCCTATGCTTACCTCTCTAGTTCTTCTATTGTCACCTCTCTCTCTCATTCCTTTGCTAGCCTCCCTATTCCCATTTTTTAGCTATTTCTAGTCCCCCATTTCCATCCTCTGTTTTCTTCCCTTACGCAGCCCCATCCACCTCTGACTCATCCCCTCACTCCCCCAGTTTCTTCCCTGTCACTCATCCTCTCTCCATCTCCAATCCCTTTCTTATATCTTACTCCTTATCCATTTTCCCTGTTCTCTCAGTCTCAGCCCCTATGGCAACTCCCAACCCCCTCCTCCTAGCCTTAGCATCAAATATTTCTCCCCAGTCTCCTTCTCCCAACTGAACACCCAGCCCCAGCATCAGACTCTTCTTTTAACATGTTGTTCCCTTTTCCTACCCTACTATGTGCCAGTATCATCCTCTTTATCTCTCTCTCTCTCTGTCTTCTCCCAAATCCTACATGTTCCCTCTATCTCTCCCTTATTCCCTCCTTCTTGTGTTCAAAAATATCCCCTCTCTCACCTCTCTTCCTTCCCCTTACATCGTCCAGCATCTTTCTTCTCCTCTCCCTCCACAAATGGTCCAGCATCTCCCCCTCTTTCTCCTTCTGCTCCATCCAGCATCTCCTGCTCTCGCCTTCCCCTGACCTCCCCATATATCTGCTCTCTTCAAACTTCAGTGGTGTGGCCTCAAGTGTTAGTAGTAAAAAGAAACTAAACAGGTCATGGAGCCTCACACTGATGTGCTCCGCAAGGATATGTTGGCCCTGCCCCCATGATAGCAGGGAGCACTCATGAGAGGTGGCGGGACCAGCAGAGCCTTGCCGAGTGCTTCAGTGCAAGGCTCCATGACCCAATCCCATTCTAATTATTGCTGACACTAGTGGCCATGGCACTGAGGTTTGAGGAGAGGGGGAATTAGGTGGAAAGACTAAGGTAAAGTGATGAACTACTATGGGGAAGGGCAAAAGAAGGGGAGAGGCAAGAGAGGGAGATGTTAAACAGAGGAAGAAAGAGTGAGGGATAGATGCTGGGCCACATGGACAGGGAGAAGGAGGCACCCCATTTCTTGCCTCTGTCCAGTCACATTTGCAGGGATAATGCCTCCCCTCACTCCTTGCCTCTCCCAAACTATGCCCATGCTTGGCATATCTCTAGGAAGCCATGTGACCCTTGCCTAATCTGCATTTTCAGAACTGGTAGGGAGGAAGTGGAGTCATGTGAGTGACAGCACCTACAGTAGGAGCGTCTGGCCATCCCTTTCTCCATCCTTCCTACCTGACAGTGTCCATCCACTTCTTCCTGTTTCTCCCATCCCCTTGAATGTTTCTTTCATTTATTTGTACCTCCTGCTGAGGCTCAGAAGGCTAAGGTTCCTGGCAAATCTGGGACATTTATCTGAGGAGGTGGAGGAGGAAGGGACACCTCAGTGCCAGGTTTGAGCAAAAAGGCATGGAGGAGGTAAGAGGAGTAATTACTCTGTCCCCAAGGCTGGCCTGTCCACTAGATGAGCTAGGTGGTTGCCTAGGACGGCTGGCCTTAGGTGGACAGCCATGGCACAAATGGGTGGCTGTGCCCCCCCCCCCCAGCTGCCACCGATTTCATTTTGGGGGGGGGGGGGGGAAGGCCGGCAGTGTTAGTATTTCAAAAAGCGGTGGCAAAAACCCGCCACTTTCTGAAATGCCGCCGCCTCCCCCTTCCGAGATGGAATCAGTGGCAGCAGGGGAGGGGGGCATCAGCATTAGCTGGGGGGAGGGGGGGGCGGTGTCAGCAGGGGGGGTGGCGAGGCCAGGGTTTCTGTCTAGGGTGGCAGAAACCCTTGGGTGAGCCTTGCCTACCCCCACCCTCCACTTCTCAAATCCCAACTCAAAGCCTTTCTGTTCCAAGCTGCCTTTGATATCCCTATTACTTGATACACCAGGCCCCCCTGCTGATGATATCTGCTCCTCTCTGGTCTCTCTCCCCCCCCCCCCCCTTTCACCTAGTATGGCTGTGTTCCACTTTCCTATGATTTTATGGAGTTCTTTTCTTCCTTCTTTTTCTCTTTTCAACTAATTTTATTGTAAACCATTCTGCTATTCCTTTGAAAGGCGGTATATCAAATTTTAATAAACATGAACAAATAACCCATACAGTAAGAGCAACACCATCACGTCCAAGCAGACAAATCAGCAGAGAAATAGAAACAGTGATACATTTCCCCTGTATTGTATAAAATATAACAATAACGGATGCAAATTCTAAAAGCTGATATCGTCAGATCACTAAATTGAAAATCATTCTTTTTCTATTCCCTCTTTATTATTGAAATCCTGGAATAGGAAACTGCCAAATAGGTGGGAATCGGGGACACAGCTGTAAAATCAGGAACATCTGGTAACCTGGCCCAAGGACTTTCAGAGAGGGGAAACCTAGGACTCCGAGGATATATGCTGCCTCTCCTTGTATGTGTTTCACGCTACCTCAGTGTCAGATTGTCATTTTTCCCCTTTCACACTCCTTCCCTCCCTTCCTCTGCTATGGTACTTGAGAGTCCTGGGAGTGTGAGATCAGCAGTCAGCTGCGGTCAATTTTCCCCTGCACCTGTCCTGAGATACCCAAGCATCACATGAGAAGGGTGTTGCAAATCTCTCTTGATAGGTTAATGAAAATAGATGTTTTTTGCAAGTAGTGATAGTATTTTCTTGAATCAACCAAAGAATCATCCAAAGACAATGATACGTATATGAAGTCTTGAAAACATATAAATCCTTTTTTCAGGGTTCAAGAACAGCCTAGATGGTGTTGAAAGGTCATGGACATCATAGAAATATAGAAACATAGAAATATGATGACAGAAAAAGACCACATAGCCTATCTAGTCTGTCCTTCCATATTAACAACTACAACAGTCCCCTTTTTACCTTTAGACATCCTCTGTGTTTGTCCCATGCTTTTTTGAATTCAGTTACTGCCCTCATTTCTACCACCTCCACTGGGAGACTATTCCACGGATCCACTACTCTTTCCGTAAAGAAATATTTCCGCATATCACTCCTGAATCTATCTCCCTTCACCCTCATCCCATGTCCCCTCGTAGCAGAACTTGCTTTCAATTGAAAGAGGCTCTCTCCCTGAGCATTTATGCCACGGAGGTATTTAAACATCTCAATCATATCACCTCTATCCCGCCTTTCCTCTAAGGTGTACATATTAAGATCCTTCAGTCTGTCCTCATATGCTTTATAATGAAGACCACTAATCATTTTAGTAGCCACCCTTTGCACCGACTCCATCCTGTTCACATCCTTTTGAAGGTGCGGTCTCCAGAATTGCACACTATACTCCAAATGAGGTCACACCAAAGACTTATACAGAGGCACTATCACCTCCTTTTTTCTGCTAGCCATTCCTCTCCGTATGCACCCAAGCATCCTTCTAGCTTTTGCCGTCGCCTTTTCAACCTGTTTAGCTACTTTAAGATCATCAGACACAACCACTCCTAGATCCCGCTCTTCTTTAGTGGACAAAAGAACTTCACCCCCTATACTATATTGCTCCCTTGGATTGCTGCAGCCCAAATGCATGACCTTACATTTTTTAACATTAAATCCCAGCTGCCAAATTCTAGACCATTCTTCAAGATTAGCTAGATCCCTCCTCATGTTATCTACACCTTCCTGGATGTCTACTCTATTGCAGATTTTGGTATCATCCGCAAAGAGGCAAACCTTACCCGACAGCCCTTCCGCTATATCACTAACAAAGATGTTGAAAAGAATCGGACCAAGAACAGATCCCTGTGGAACATCCTTCTCCTCAGAGTGAGCTCCAATTACTTGTACTCTTTGTTGCCTCCCACCCATCCAATTTCTAACCCAAGCAGTAACTTTAGGGTCCATCCCTAGGGTGCTCAGTTTGTTTATAAGTTGCCTGTGAAGAACAGTGTCAAAGGCTTTACTGAAATCTAAATACACCACATCTAGGGCTCTCCCTCGGTCCAACTCCCTGGTCACCCAGTCAAAGAAATCAATCAGATTTGTCTGACAAGACCTGCCTCTGGTGAATCCATGCTGCCTCGGATCCTGTAATCCGCTGGACTCCAGAAACCTCACTATTTTCTCTTTCAGCAGCATTTCCAATAATTTACTCACCACCGAAGTTAAACTAACTGGCCTGTAGTTTTCAACCACATCCTTACTTCCGCTTTTGTGTAAAGGCACCACATGAGCCTCTCTCCAGTCCTTTGGCACCACTTCCGACTCCAACGAGGCATTGAAAAGGTCAGTCAGTGGAGCTGCTAGAACGTCCCCAAGTTCCCTCAGTATTCTAGGGTGTATCCCATCCGGTCCCATCGCTTTGTCTACTTTAAGTTGAGCTAGTTTCTCACAAACACAGTCTTCTGAAAATTGTTCAAGATGTCCCTCGCTTCTGTTCCTGTTTGTGGGTGTTTTCTGAGGTCCTGCTCCTAGTTCTTCATCTCTAGGAACAAGCAGGAATGTAGTCTTCACATATGGGTATCGTCGGTACCGACGGAGCCTGCGCGGGAACGCTCCCCAGCGTCCAATTAGAAAGCTTTTGGGAGCATCCTACAGTGCCTGCGTGCTGCCTTCCCGCCTTTCCCAACTGCCTCTCTCCAGTTCTTCGTTTTCCGCGGAGCCAGCAGGTTGTCGTTCCTGTCACCGCAGAAAGTTTTCCTATTCTCCTTCTTTTTTGTGGTCGCGTCTGCCTTACCTCGATGCTATACCGGTACCGCCAGTTCTTTCTTTCTTTCTTTCTTTAAAAAAAAAATAATAATAAAAAAATATATATATATAATAATGTTTTTCCAAATCTTTCTTCTTCAGGTGCACGCGCGATTTTGGGCACTAGGCCCAAAATTTCCTTTACTATGGAAAAACCCGCTTCGGGTTTCAAGAAGTGTACCAAGTGTGGCTGTACCATCTCCGTCACCGACACCCACGAGTGGTGCCTTAAATGTTTAGGTCCTGACCACTCCATTTCGGAGTGTATGGCCTGTGGGATGATGTCTAAGAGGGGTCGGCAAAACCGAGCTGCTAAGCTCAGCACCCTTTTTCCCTCCGATGCAGCCTCTGTGGCATCGACGTCTTCCAGGGCTTCGTCTTACTCCCATGGATTTCAGGTAACTAAACATAAGTCTGGCCGGTCCTCAAAGGGTAGATCTCTTTCCAAGCATCCAGATGCCTCTGGCGTTGCCCTTGAGGGTCTTGCACCGACAAAATTGCCCCGGCGGGAGGCTTCGGTTTCCAAAGCGTTATCGGGGCTCCAGGATGTTCTCAAGGCCTTAACCTCAGCAGAACTACTGGTGCCATGCTCTGGGGTATTGGCCGCTTTCTCTGGTACCGATACCTAGGCATTGGCAGCATCGATAGACCAGAGATTCTTGGCTATTGAACGCAGCCTGGTGGCTCTCCTTGCGGCATTGGTACCCTCGGAACCGCTTCAGACAGTTCAACCGGTACCGGCATTGGTTCCAGCACCGGTATCGGTACTTGTACCGACAGCATCGGCATCGACATCGGTGTCTGCATTGCCGGCACAGAGTCATGCTATGCCTTCCGGTACCGATAGACCAGTACCGATTCCCCCCGACACCGACTTCAGTCGTTACGGGTATCGTGCTCTACAAGAGCATCCGGATAGAAGGTACTTTGAATCCTTGGAGGAGTCTGAGGATTCTGACAGCTTGGTTGATACCGGAGTACTTCTCCCGGAGGAGCCTTCCTCTCCTAAACGTAGGATGTCTCCTCCAGAAGATATATCCTTTCAGGATTTTATCAGAGAGGTGGTTCGAGTTCTTTCCATTACAGTGGCTCCTGAAACAGAGCCCAGAGCAAAGGAGTTGGAGATTCTACAATATCCCAAGGCTCCTAAGGAGGCAGCCACTTTGCCTATTCATGAGATCTTACATGATCTCATGTTAAGAATGTGGGAAACATCTCTTACCACCTCTCCTCACTCTCATAGACTGGATACCATGTATCGAGTGCCTCCTTGTCCTGGCTTTCAGAAGACTCAGCTTCCTCACCACTCCATTGTAGTGGAATCAGCTATGAGAAGGATCAGGAGTGCAAAGAAGCATGCCTCTAATCCTCCAGGACGTGAGTGTAGAATTTTGGATGCCTTTGGACGTCGTACTTTCCAGGCTTCCATGCTTTCTGCCAGGATCATTTCCTATATTTTATATATGGGAATGTTCCTTAAGGAAGTCACAGGAGATTTGGAGATTTTAAGCCCTCTCCTTCCTGATGATAAGAGGCAGGATTTTCTCACATTGGTTAAACATGCCCAGGATGTTTCTAAGTTTGTCAATCGTGCAGCTTTTGACTGTTTTGAGTGCATAAGCAGAACCTCTGCCATTGCCATAGGTGCACGTAGGATTGCCTGGCTCCAGGCATCTGACTTGGAGCTCTGGGTGCAGGACAAACTGGGAAATATCCCTTGTACAGGTGAGAATCTCTTTGGCAAAAATTGGCAAGAGAAAGCCAATGAACTGGATGCTGATAACTCCACCTTGGATAGATTATAATAATTATCCAAAACTACAGCTGATCCTGCAAGGAAGAAATCTTTCAAAAAACCATTCTTCTCCAAAAAGAAGAGGTTTTACCCCTCTTATACCCAGCAGGGACTTTCTGCAGGTCAGTCTGCCCGAAAGGGTCAGCAACCACCTAAACAAAGGAAAGCAAAGACTGCTAAGCCTCAACCATCTCAGCAGTCTCAGCCTCCACAAGGCCTTTGACTTCCATCTAGAGAACTTAGTCTTCCTGGCCCTCAGCGGACCAGAGCCTTCCACCATTCCAGGAAGGTTGTGTCATTTTGCCCCCAGATGGGGGCAGATAACAGCAGAAGATTGGACTCTTTCCATTGTAAAAGAGGGGGTACAAGCTTCACTTCCTTTGCATGCCCCCTCCTACAATGGTAAGACAGTTCAATTCTCAGACCTCTCTCAACAACCAGTTAACTCAAGAGGTCACTATGCTTCTTGCCCAAGAGGCAATAGAAGAAGTGCCCATTCCTCAACAGGGTACAGGGTTTTGCTCCCCCTATTTCCTTATCCCAAAGAAAACAGGGGGACACAGACCTATTTTAGACCTCAGAGAATTGAACAAATTCCTGTTCAAAGAGAAATTCAAGATGATTTCTCTGGGAACTCTGCTTCCAAAACTTCAGAGTCAGGATTGGCTTTGTTCTCTAGATCTCAAGGATGCATACACTCATGTTCTCATCCATCCAGCTCACAGAAGATTCCTTTGGTTCGTTTTTCAAGGAAAGCACTACCAATGCCGGGTGCTTCCTTTTGGCCTGGCCTCAGCACCAAGGGTGTTTACGAAATGCATGGTTGTAGTAGCAGCATTTCTTCGCACTCTAGGAATATTCGTCTTCCCCTACTTAGATGACTGGCTCATTCGAGCCCCATCAGAGTCAGAGGCCAGGATTTCTCTATCATGCACAATGTGTATCCTTCAGTATTTGGGTCTGGTCATAAACATCCCAAAATCCAGCCTAACTCCCACTCAGTCTCTAGAGTTCATAGGAGCTTTGCTGGATACCAAAAAAGCAAGGGCCTATCTTCCACAGCCCCGCTGCCTTCACATTGTGCACTTAGCCTCCCAGGCAGTGTTGAAAACTCATCTCACTGCTTGGGAAATGTTACAATTACTAGGCCACATGGCATCTACCATGCATGTGGTCCCCTATGCTCGCCTCCATATGAGAGCAGCCCAATGGACTCTATCCACTCAATGGACTCAGGCATCAGGCTGCCTATCAGACAAAATAGCAAACACAAGTCGCCTTATTTTGTCTCTCCAATGGTGGCAATCAACCCAAAACCTGTTGGTAGGGTGCCCTTTCCAGCAGCCCCTACCCCAGGTCACTCTAACAACAGATGCCTCACAGCTGGGTTGGGGAGCTCACCTGCAAGATCTTTTTACCCAAGGCACCTGGACTCCACAGGAGACCCACTTACATATAAATCTCCTAGAACTCAGAGCAATCTTCTTTGCTCTTCAAGTGTTCCATACCCAGCTAAGCTACAAGACAGTCCTAATTCAGACGGACAATCAAGTAGCTATGTTCTATCTGAACAAGCAGGGAGGAACAGGCTCTCTGTCACTTTGCAACGAAGCTTTGCAACTTTGGGCCCTCGCCAGAGAGCATCAGATTCATCTCCTTGCGGTGTATCTACCAGGCATTCAAGACTCTTGGGCAGACAGACTCAGTCGAGTTCTGCTCCCACACGAATGGTCTCTCCATGCAGACCAGGTAGCAAATATTTTTCAAATTTGGGGAACCCCGTACATAGACCTCTTTGCAAGTCCACTGAATGCCAAACTTCCCTGGTTCTGTTCCAGAATTCCGGCTCAGGGTTCTCAGGCTAGGGATGCTTTCCTCCTCTGTTGGGGTCAGGACTTCCTATATGCCTTTCCACCCATTCCCCTAATTCCCAAAACCCTATTCAAGCTTCAGAGAGACAGAGGCCATATGATTCTCATAGCTCCACATTGGCCACGGCAAGTGTGGTACCCTCTGCTCCTACGTCTCTCTCAAGCTCCATCTCTGGATCTCGGATCTGCTCCAGATCTCCTGTCTCAGGAGGACGGGATGTTGTGGCATCCAAATCCCCACGCTCTGCATCTCAGGGCCTGGTTGCTGAGAGCCTAGACCTACATGGTCTTAACCTTTCTCAACAAGTAAGGGATGTCCTTTATGCTTCCAGGAAACCTTCCACAAGACGCTCTTATGCTTTCAAGTGGAAAAGGTTTTCCATATGGTGTTCGCAGAAGGGTCTTGACCCCCTTGCGATACTCCAGTAATGATTCCAGAGGTATCTCCTTCATTTATCTAATGCAGGACTTAAGACTAACTCAATAAGAGTCTATTTAAGTGCTATTTCAGCTTCTTTAAAGTCTTTAAATGGGCAGCCTATTTCCTCTCATCCTCTCATAGCGAGATTTATGAGGGGCCTTCTGCTAACTAAGCCTCCCATTAGGCCACCACCAGTGACATGGGACCTGAATCTGGTTCTTGGCCAGCTCATGAAGCTGCCTTTTGAAACTTTAGCTACTACCTCCTTGAAATTCCTTTCCTGTAAAGTTATCTTTCTCATTGCAATCACATCAGCACGTCGCATAAGTGAATTGCAAGCATTGGTTGCTGATCCTCCTTATACAAGGTTCCATCATGATAAGGTAGTCCTTAGGACTCATCCACACTTTATGCCAAAGGTGGTCTCACCTTTTCATTTAAACCAAGCAGTTTACCTGCCTGTATTTTTTCCAAGGCCTCATGCTTCAAATGTGGAAAGGAATCTTCATACTTTGGACTGCAAAAGAGCACTTGCCTTTTAATTGCAAAGAACACAGCAACATAGAAAGTCCTCTCAACTCTTTGTTGCTTTTGATCGTTCTCATTTGGGACTTCCAGTCTCCAAGAGAACATTGTCCAATTGGATTGCACAATGTATTTCCTTTGCCTGTCAGAGTAAGAACCTTTCTATGGAAGGCCATGTCACAGCTCACAATGTAAGGGCCATGGCAGCCTCAATGGCTCATCTACACTCTGTGTCTATTGACGACATCTGTCGAGCAGCGACTTGGACCTCGGTTCATACCTTCACAGCTCATTACTGCTTGGACAAGGACTCCTGCTGGGATGCCTTGTTTGGTCAGGCTGTTCTACAACACCTGTTCCATACTTAATCAACTCCTATCCACCATTCCCGGTAGGATGCCAGAGATCCATGAGGGGAAGTGGAGCCCTTTCACAAGGGCACACAACTTCTGGGGTCTCTCCCTGGCATCAGTAGCTAAGGAGTTCCCATATGTGAAGACTACATTCCTGCTTGTTTCTGGAGATAGCATAGTTACTCACCTGTAACAGGTGATCTCCGGGAACAGCAGGAATTTAGTCTTCACAACCCACCCGACTTCCCTAGGAGTTGTATTTATCTTTTCTTTCCTTTCCCTCTCTCTCTCTCTTTGTCTCAGCTTCAAAACTCAACTGGAGAGAGGCAGTTGGGAAAGGCGGGAAGGCAGCACCCAGGTGCTGTGGGATGCTCCCAAAAGCTTTCTAATTGGACGCTGGGGAGCGTTCCCGCGCAGGCTCCGTCGGTACCGACGATACCCATATGTGAAGACTAAATTCCTGCTGTTCCTGGAGATCACCTGTTACAGGTGAGTAACTATGCTATCTGTGAACACAGAAGAGAAATATTTGTTAAGCAATTCCGCTTTATCCTTATCAGCTTCTACATATTCCTCCCCTGCACCCTTGAGTCTGACAATACCACTTTTGCCCTTCCCCTTCTCACTAATATATCTGAAAAATGTCTTATCCCCCATTTTATTGCATTGGCTATTTCCTCCTCCTTTTGAATCTTTGCCTTCCTGACTACTTTGCTAGCTGCTCTAAGTTTTTTCAAATACAGATGCCTGTCTTCCTCTCTCTGTGATCTCTTGTATTTCATGAAGGCCTCCCTCTTTTTCTTCACTTTTTCAGCTACTGCTTTCGAAAACCATAGCGGTCTCCTTTTCCTTTTATCTTTAATTTACCATTTTAACAAAAAGGTTGGTTGCCCTTAAAATATCCCCTTTCAGTTTTGACCACTGTTTTTCTACATCCCCCAGCTGTTCCTATCCCACTAACGACTCCCTGGGGTATTGGCCCATCTTGGCAAAGTTAGTCTTCCTAAAGTCTAAGAACCTCACCTTTGAATGGATTCTAACAGCCCTAGTCCTAATACTGAACCACACCATCTGGTGATCACTGGATGCAAAATGATCTCCCACTACAACATCAGAAACACTTTCACCATTGGTAAGCACCAAGTCCAGTATGGCCCCTTTACGTGTGGGGTCTGTTACCAATTGCCTGAATAGTTCTCCCTGTAGAGAATCCAGGATCTCCTTACTTCTAGATGATACTGCAGCAGGAATGTGCCAATCAACATCTGGCATATTGAACTCTCCTATCAGTAGCACTTCCCCTTTCCTAGCAATGCTGCGTATGTCTTTAATTAACTCTCTGTCCACCTCTTCCTCTTGTGAGGGAGGTCTGTATATCACATCAATGCAAATAGATTTCTCTTTCCCTCTTTCTAGTTTAATCCACAATGCCTCCTCTCTCCCTTTTAAGCTCTGTAATTCCAAAGCTTTAATAGTAGTTTTTACATATAGTGCCACTC
Organism: Ichthyophis bannanicus; assembly: GCA_033557465.1. NCBI lineage: Eukaryota > Metazoa > Chordata > Amphibia > Gymnophiona > Ichthyophiidae > Ichthyophis > Ichthyophis bannanicus. The sequence goes on from CM066032.1 coordinate 652,319,275, forward strand.
CTCCTCCCCTTCTTCCTACCCTGTCTTTTCTGAATAAAGTATAGCCAGGTATAGTTACATCCCAATCATGGTTTTCTGTGAACCATGTTTCTGTAACTGCCACTAAATCCAAGACAGCCACTCCCACCAAAGCTTCAACATCAGGGATCTTATTTCCCATGCTACGGGCATTTATACACACTGCTTTCCATATGTTACCCCTGTTACCCATTTCCATAAAGGTATTTAATATATCACCTACCTGGGGGCTTTCACCTACCTGGGGGCTTTCCTCACCCATCCCCAATGAATCTAGTTTAAAGCCCTCTTCAGTAGATTAGCCAGTCTACTACCGAAGACACGTTAACCTTTCTTGGACAGATGGATGCCATCTCTGCTCTGCATCCCTTGGAACAGCATCCCATGGTCTAGGAAACCAAAACGCTCTCGATGACACCATCCACACAGCCATGCATTCATCTCCAGGATGCGAGCCTTTCTACCTTGGCCTTTACCCTCGACAGGGAGGATTGAAGAGAACACCACCTGTGCACCTAACTGCTTCACCCTCTGTCCCAGAGCCATGAAGTCACTTTTGATATGTTCCGAGGTATACCTGACAGTATCATTTATTCTCACATGGATTAGGAATATTGGGTAATAGTCAGTGGGCTTGATGAGTCTCGCAATCTCTCCGTAACATCTTGGATTTTGTCACTAGGTAGACAGCATACCTCTCTGGACATCAAGTCTGGTCGGCAGATGGACGCCTCAGTACCCCTCAGAAGAGAGTCTCCAACCACCACTACCCTTCGTTTCCTTGTGGTCACTGATTCTGCAACTTTGGGGTACTTGAGCTCTGGTTCTTCCCTTTCCAGTGATGCTTTCACCTCCTCCACTTCCAGGGCTGCATAATTTTTAGATACTTCTTATCTTTGTTCAATTAAAGATATCACAGTCTGCAAAATGTATGTTCCTTATCGTCTCTCCAGTCCAGTCCCGGAATCTCTGGGGATTTAGGTTCCTCCAGCAGCTTGGAGACTGAACAATGACAGTCTTTGATGTCACCAGTACAAATACATGAGGGACCGCCTCCTTGCTCCAGTTCGTTCAGTCTCCAAGCAGCTGGAGGTTGATGAGCCTAGAGATTCTGGGTTCACTGGAGGGACAATTAAGCAGTATTCTTGAATTTTATTTAGTTTTATTTAGTTTTATGTAATTAAATTTATTTATTCATTCTATAATTGAGTTACAGTGGCTTAGAAGTCCAGAGGTGTGCCCCCTCCCCTCTCTTGTTTTATTTTCTTCTCTGCCTGCTAAAAGCCGCGTCTATTTTTCTACCTTTATTTTGTCTGGCTCTATTCATTTAACAAATTTTCGTATCCTGAACCTACTTACCTTAGGTGAGGAGCGAAAAATGGCAGAGTCATTGCAGCTGAGAGCTGTTCCCTGAGAGGCGCACATGTAAACGTGCTGCCGGAGCTGGTATCAGTTTGTTTTTTAAACTTCGTGGCTATCCGGCACTTCCGGTTTCTCCTCCGACGCTGAAACTGTTTAGCATGGAGGGAACTGGTTATCCTGAAGTAATTAGGAGGGTTTTCTCCTTGCTGCGGAGCAGAGGTAGTAGTTCTCTGCTGCGCAGTTAGTCTCTGATGTCAGTTGGCTTCAGTGCAGGCCGCGCCGTTGGGCGCGTGCATGAGTAAATGGCAAACAGTAAGTGAAAGGTTTTTGGTACTGGGAGGTTTCTTTGGAAGGGAGAAACTTCGTTTTTTGGCATTTCTTTTAAAGGGAATGGTTTTTAATCTCATTTTAATCTCATTTTGAACTGTTTGCTGAGTATGCTCATGTAAAAAAAATCAATTAATAAAAGATAAAGACAAGAGTGTTTCTTTGGAGCTATAGAGAAGTAATGCCTTCTAAGCCACAGTGTTTGGTTTGTGGCTCTAGGAGAGGAGCTTTATCTGACCCGGGGGTCTGTAGATCCTGCATTCAGGAGACTGCGGATATGGAGCAGGTTTTAGAAACCAGTGCAGAAGATTCTAAACTTGCTTCCTTATCTTTGTTGGATGCTAATTCGCCTCCGCAGCTCTTGCCAGAGCCTATTGCAGGGCCTTCTTCCGTTCCTGAGGTGCCGCAGGTACCGTCAATATTTTCATCAGGTTTGGCAGCGTTGTTTTCGCAGGATTTTGTATCTCTGCTTCAGAAGACATTTGGAAATGGTCAAAAGGGTCTACTACCCTCTGCCGGAGGGGATCTCGGAAAAAAGTGGCCGGGTATTCCTCTGGAAGTTGCTGAGGGTGCTGTTCCTGTTAAGAAGGTTAAAACAGGGAAGGATCCACAGGAGCATTCGATAACCTCTGAAGAGATTCATTCGGATCCTTTGGATCCAGATTTGAAAGTTGAAGAGGTATTAGAAGAAGGAGAACTCACGGATCAGGAGGACCAGGCGAGAGTAGTTCTTGTTTTCCGTCGAGATGAGTTGCCTGCGTTGATTATGGAAACTCTTAAAGCACTTAATATGCCAGTTTCTGGGCCAGAGGAGGACTCTACATTGGAGGATCCTTTGTTGCAGGCATTTAGGAAAATGCAAAGGGCTTTTCCGGTACACAGAGTTGTAAGGGAGATGATTCAACAAGAATGGGATATGCCTGAGGCTGGTCTAAAAGGGTCCAGGGTCATGGCTCGTTTATATTCTCTACTGGATCAGGATTGGGATTTGTTTAAATCTCCCAAAGTAGATGCAGCGGTATCGGCTGTTACCAAAAAGACTACAATTCCGGTGGAAGGTGGTGCCGTCCTTAAGGATAGTCATGATAGAAAATTGGACACGTTGTTAAAACAGGTGTTCGATGTCAATGCCCTATCTATTCAGGCTTCAATTTGTGGAGCATGGGTAGCCAGAGCCTGTCTTTGTTGGTCTCAGAGAGTTCACGGTGATAATGTGGAAGACTCTGCGACAGAGGTGTCCTGGTTAGAGACTGGGGCAGCTTATTTAGCTGATATTCATTATGACCTTATTAGGGGTTTGTCTAAGAGTATGGTCTCGGTGGTTGCAGTTAGAAGATATTTATGGTTGCGTAACTGGACGGCAGATGCTTCTTCTAAAGCAAGGATCACTAAGCTTCCTTTTAGGTGTAAGCTACTTTTTGGTGAGGACTTAGATAAATTGGTAAAAGACTTAGGGGAGTCTAAAGGCGGCAGGCTGCCAGAGGACAGGCAGAAGCTAGGACGTCCAATTCAGGCGTTTAGGAGCTAGTACAGAGACTTTCGTCGTTTTCGTTCCACACGTTTTGGACAGTTTCAGAGAGGATGTCAATATTTCAGAAATCAGGGTTTTGGGGGTTTTCGAGGAGCAAACAGGGGATTTGCTACCTCCTCCTCTTCTTCAAACCCTAGAAAATCACAATGATGTGAGGAGGACCCAGATGGATTTTATACCCGTGGGAGGTCGGCTACGGGAGTTTTATCCAGCCTGGGTTCAGATCACATCCGATCGCTGGGTGTTGGAGATCATTCGAGAAGGATATGCTCTGGAGCTTCAGCGCCCAGTGGTCGATTTGTTGATTCAATCTCCTTGCAAGGCTCGCATCAAGTGTACAGCGGTGCGCGAAACCTTGCAAAGACTTTTGAATCTCCAAGCTGTTGTTCCAGTACCGCCAGACCAATGTGGCTCCGGTCGATACTCCATCTATTTTGTGGTTCCAAAGAAAGAAGGGTCTTTTGGGCCAATTTTGGATCTTCAGAAGGTGAATCGTTGCCTTCGGGTAACTCATTTTCTCATGGAAACACTGAGGTCTGTAATAATGGCAGAAAAGGAAAGGGGAGTTTCTTACATCTCTGGATTTGACAGAGGCCTATCTACACATTCCCATTCGTCTGGAGCATCAGAAATTTTTGAGATTTGCAGTCCCCATGGGTAATTTCCAGTTTTGAGCGTTGCCGTTCGGTTTAGCATTGGCCCCGCGAATGTTTACCAAGGTAATGGTGGTCATTGCGGCAGCATTGAGAAAGGAAGGAATTCTAGTTCACCCATATCTGGACGACTGGTTGATTCGGGCGAAGTCCGAAAAGGAAAGCGAGTTGGCAACAGCCAGAGTAGTGGAATTTTTACAGAGTCTTGGTTGGGTTGTCAATACGGTAAACAGCAAGTTAATTCCGTCACAGAATCTAGAACACCTGGGAGCTCGATTCAATACAAGAATAGGAAGGGTATTTCTTCCTTAGGCACGAGCGCTAGCATTGAGGGATCTGGTGCGCAGTTTCTTGAGCAGAGAGAATCCCACTGCATGGCATTATTTACAGTTGCATGGAACCATGGCAGCAACGTTAGACTTAGTTCCATGGGCGAGAACTCATATTCGACCATTACAGAGAGCGTTACTAAGGAGGTGGTCGCATCAGAAAGATCCTCTCTCAAGGAGGCTACCCTGCCTTCTAGAGACACGTCAAGCTCTACAATGGTGGATGCAGCTAGAATCGCCTGTTTGGATGCCTCATACGACGGATGCCAGTCTTGTGGGCTGGGGAGTTCACTTCAAAGGAAGATTTGTTCAAGGTCAATGGACAGAACAGGAGAAAGTTTGGTCAATCAACAGATTGGAGTTGATGGCGGTAACCTTAGCTCTACAAGCGTTTCAATGTTATCTTCAGGGGAAGGTGGTTCACATTCTGTCAGACAACGCAACCGCAGTGGCTTACATCAACCACCAAGGGGGCACAAGCAGTGTCTCTCTGGAAGCCGAAGCCGAGCAGTTGTTTGTGTGGGCCGAGAGAAATTTGAAAGCTTTGTCTGCAACTGATGTAGCAGGAGTGGACAATGTGGAGGCCGATTTTTTAAGTCGGGTCAGAGTGGGTTCTGCATCAGCAGGTATTCCAATTGATAATAAATCGTTGGAGAGTTCCGGTGATGGATCTCATGGCAACCTTCAAGTCGACAAAAGTCAATCGGTTTTTCAGCCGAAGGCGAGAGAGCATGTCAGAGGGCCTAGACGCTCTCATTCAAAGGTGGCCAGAGGAACAACTTCTGTACGTCTTACCTCCATGGGTATTGATAGGGCATGTTCTACAAAGAGTAGAACAGCACAAGGGACTAGTAATATTGATAGTGCCGAATTGGCCAAGATGACCATGGTACGCGGATCTAATAAGGTTATTAGTAGACCATCCATGGCTCTTACCGATGAGAGAAGATCTGTTGCGCCAGGGTCCATTACGCATGCCACAGGTGGCTCGATTCTCGCTTACGGCTTGGCTCTTGAGAGGGCGAGGTTAAAGGCCAGGGGTTACTCTTCAGCGGTGATTTCCACTTTGTTGAAAACAAGGAAGAGATCTACCTCTTTAGCATATATTCGAATATGGAGAATATTCAAAGCATGGTGTGAAGACAAGGGTTTTGAAACATTAAAAGCTTCTATTTCTCAAGTTCTATCCTTTTTGCAAAATGGGTTTGAGAAAGGATTAGCAGCTGCTTCATTAAAAGTGCAGCTGGCAGGTCTCTCTTGTTATAGAGGAAAATAAATGGTGAGGCGCTAGGAGCGCATCCGGATGTGAAGCATTTTTTGAGAATGGTTTCACTGTTGAGGCCGCCGTGTAGACCAAGCGTTCCGTCTTGGGATCTCCATTTGGTGTTGGAGGCTTTGGTATGCGAACCGTTTGAACCGTTGTTATGAGCGTCATTATTTATTTATTTATTTATTTATTTATTTTATTTATTTAACAATTATTTCTATACCGCTCTTTCACAAGTATCAAGTGCGGTTTACAATGAACAGTATTTTATATGGTATGGATAGTATCATACCAAGTCATTTTACATAGAACAGATGAACTAGGTACAGATAACAGTATAAAGTTTAAACAGTAAATTATTAAACTATTATAACATATATACATAGTAAATATATACAAATTGTATCATATGTCACGTATGGTTGTATTAAAGGATCATTAAAGGATCATTAAAGGATCTTTCGCTCAAGGTAGTTTTTCTAGTTGCTATTTCATAGGCGCGAAGAATTTCTGAGTTACAGGCATTGTCTTGTAGAAAGCCTTTTCTATTATTTTATGAAAAGAAGGTGGTTTTGAGACCAGTATCCTCGTTTCTACCCAAAGTGGTGTCGGCTTTTCATGTCAATCAAGAGGTTTCTTTACCAGTATTTGAAAATACTGCCAAGGAGATTCAGTTCAAAAGATTGCATCTTTTAGATGTTTGAAGAGCATTAAAGACGTATTTAAAGTGAACACAGGAATTCTGTAAGACAGATAGGCTGTTTATTCTTGTTGGAGGTGCAAGAAGAGGCCATGCAGCTTCCAAAGCGTCTATTGCCAGGTGGCTCAAGGAAGCTATAGCTTCAGCGTATGTGTTGAAGGGGAGGACAATACCTGATGGGCTTAAAGCACATTCAACAAGGGCGCAAGCGGCGTCCTGGGCTGAGTACAGTTTGGTACCGCCTGTGGACATCTGTAAAGCGGCTACTTGGTCATCGTTAAATTCCTTTGTAAAACATTATCGATTAGAAATACAGGCAAAAAGAGATACCTGTTTTGGATCGGCAGTGCTTCAGGCTGTTCTAGCAGGTCCCACCCATTAAAGATTTTACTGTTCTGTTACATCCCCAGAGATTCCTGGACTGGACTGGAGAGATGATAAGGAAGGTGAAATTAGACTTACCTGCTAATTGTTGTTCCTTGAGGAACTCCAGTCCAGTCCCGCATCCCTCCCTGATATGTGTTTGGCTGGATTATAGGCCTGAAGCAAAGAGGTATAGTATGGTCATGGTAGGCTTTATGGCCCATATAGGGAGGGTGATACTTTTGGGGGATCTTTATAAAGTATTATTTCTCTATCGAGATGGAGGGCAGACTATAATAGGAAAATTATAGTGCTATTTTAAGGGCACATTTTGTGTCTTAGTTTATAGTTTGAAGTTTGTTAATGTTTATTATGGTTTGTTAAAGTTTAATAGCTTTGTTAGCTACTTAATTGTTGCTCTGGTGAGTCTGCTTTGTCAATAGGTAAACTGGAGCAAGGAGACGGTCCCTTGGGTATTTGTACTGTTGACATCAAAGAATGTCATTGTTCAGTCTCCAAGCTGCTGGAGGAACCTAAATCCCCAGAGATTCCGGGACTGGACTGGAGTTCCTCAAGGAACAACAATTAGCAGGTAAGTTTAATTTCACCTTTTTCCAGGAATGATGTGGTTACTAGTATTCCACACTGAAAATGACTATGAAATATATATGTGGTTGTCCTCCTCCATTCCTTCTTCAGTTGCAACATTTGAGGGGCACACCCCCCACCTTCAGTCAGCCTTCTTCTACCATAGTTTCTTCCATTCTGGTCCAACATTACAATGAGTTTGATACACTTGCCTTAAAGTTAATAGTCCTTTGCTGCCAGCTTTAAGAATTTGGTGTACATAATTTTACAGAACACTAGGGGGCATGCTTGCTTCATTCATTTTCATTTCAAGTTGTATATATTACAGATATTTAAAATGTTATTCAGCACTTACTTATTTCTACCCAGATCTTAGCCACCTGGCAGATGAAGAAGAAATCTGAACAAATAAAAAATGTAGCCTAAGATTAAAATACTTGTAAAGACTCACTTGTTTATTTCATATACGGTGCCTGGTGTGAATTACCATCAGAGTGGGACTCTACAAACAGGAAAAGGCACTTCAGCTTCTCAAACTGAAACCCAATTTATCTTCCTCATCATGTACCACTAAACTGGGGAACAATATCCTCCCCAAAAAATAAACCTTGTCACAATGCCTGAAAAAAAGGTAAAAAAAATAGTATGTTCTGTTTATGATTGCTACCTCCAGTTTTCAAATCCAAGTCACAAATCATATACAAATAATATATGAGAAGTGGGGTTATAGAAAGGATGTCCAAGTCAAATCATGGATGTCCAGAAAGTACAGAGAAACGTCAGAGACATCTATGTCTCTGCCCGGTTTTAGTAACATAGATGACCCCGATGTGGATGCCTGTGCCTGTGGCCAAAAAGATGTCCCCCTTAGGAAAGCATGGGACAGGGATGTCCATGTCATGCAAGCTAGCATAAGGTGATGTCCAGCAGCGTAGCAAAATGAATACATGAGCCCTCAGTCCCTATCAGTGTTCATTATCAGCATGGAAAATATAGGGGATAGGAGTGTACCTCCTTCTTCATACTGTACAGATGTCTATCTGACAAAACAAGCATGTTTCCTATGCCTATTTGTGCATGGAGCAGGTATAAGCTTGGTAACGGTTCGGGATGTCCAGGGAATTTTCAGGAATCGTACAAGGGCATCCAAATTCTGGGAATGCCCCAAACATACCTACTCCACGCCCCCATTCAGATTTGGATGTCCTTGAGCCGGGGACATCCAGAGAGCCAGCTTCTAAAATTGCTGTGGGAATGTCTCCATGCCCATTTTCAGACATCCAAAGTATGAATAGGGTTCTAAAATAACCCCCTTTGAATGTTAAACTATATATTAGCAATTAGGGATGTGCATTCATCAAAGTTTATTTGCTTCATTTGGACATCTAAAAAAATTGTGTGCATGCTAATCATTTGTGTGTACATGTAACTATGAATTACTGCATGTACAATCAACTTGTATGGGCAAAAAAGTCATAGCATGCATGGAAGTCATGCAATTTTGACAAATGTGCACAAAAACAAAAAACTCTAAAAATTGCAAAAACCTAATTTAAAGCAAAGACTAACCAAACTTTTTTTGGCTGTTCACATCCTTACTGACAATTTTCTGGGAAACCTTAAAACAAATAAACCTCAAAATGACTGTACTTTGTTTTGATTGATCCATTTTTATTATCATGATCTGAAATCCATGAAACATCAAGAAACTCTATTTTTCCAGATTTTCTCATGTTACTTTAGAAATAAAACTAAATAAATGTCATGAATTCCTAATAAAACATAATAACAAATAAAAACTAGATATATTTTTAAATCAGATAAATGCTAGAAATATAGAACATGATAGCAGAAAAAGGACTTCATATGGCCTATCCAATCTGCCCATCCAAACCAACATCCCAGTCTCTACAATTCCTTCCTCACCCTTTTAGAACTTTGGTGCTTGTCCTGAATTCTGATGATGTCCTTGTTTCCATCATCTTCCACCAGGAGACTGTTCTACATCCTTTACCCTTTATGTAAAGAAATGTTACCTTACATTACTCCTGAGCCTTGCCCCTTTCACTCTTTGTTCCAGAGCCTCCTTCTCATTGAGAGACCTGACATCTGTGAATTTATACCTTGGAGGTATTTAAATTTCTCCATTGATTCTCATCTTTCTTGCTGCTCCTCCAGGGTATACATGTTTAGCCCTTTAAACTTGTCCCCATATGCTTTATGGTTAAGGCTGTTGAGCATTTTAGTAGCTGTCCTCTGGACCAATTCCATCCAGTTTGAGTCCTTTTGAAGGTGTGGCCTGCAGAATTGCACACACTACTGCAAATAAGGTTTCAACAGAATCTTATAGAGAGGCACTAGCATCTCCTTTTTCTTGCTGCCCATTGCTCTCCTAATTCATCCAACCATTCTTCTGGCTTTTACTGTCAGCTTGCTTACCTCTTTGGCCACATTAAGATAATCAGATACAGCTCCCTCGCCTCTCCCCCAATCTCCTTCTTTATACACAGAAGAAAGTTGCCCCCTACACTGTACTGCTGTCATGGGTTTTTACAACCCAAAGCCATGACCTTGCATTTTTTAATCCTACATTTAGCATTCTCTCCAAATCCATCTCTCTGGACACCCAGTCAAAGAAATTGATCAGATCTATCAGGCAATGCCTACTTTGTGTAAAACCAGGACTACCAAAAGGAACTGCTACTGCTGGAAATATATCTGCACTTCTAAGTATTTACCTTCCAGAAAATTTTCTAAATCTTGGGGAAAAGGGAATTCTTTGGGTTAAAGCTGATAAATCTGTGTATTTTAGAATCCAGTGTGTTTGTTAAGACAGTCAGGGCTTAGTACCACCAGAGAGCTTCCATTTAAATTTAAACTCAATCAGAGCTTAGTATAACCTGAGAGCTTTTAATTTAAATGAAATCAGAGTATAGCTTAGCACAGAAGGAAGAACAGGGTAAATATCTTTCGAGTAGAAAGAAATAAATTGTTTCTAGAGACATCTAGAAAGAGACCTTCTAGTTGGTGGAAGGCAAGAGACCTGTGAACTTGTTTTAAATAGGTGTTAAAGCCAAGTGTCAGCTCACAGGGACAATTTGAAAAGCTCCCTCTATCAAATTAATGGCTGTGTGAATCACCCAGGAAATAGTTAAGAGATTACCTTAGAAGCACAAGTCAAGGCACTGTGCCGAAAGTCAGCATTTACTAAGTGTTCTTTCCCTCCCATCCACCCTGACTCCCACCCAGCCCAGGCATAATCTTAGTTTATAGGCTTTTAAACCTATTAAAGGGGAAAAGGAGATCAAATTCACTTTCACATTCAGCTGGTTATCCTCCGGGAATAGATTAATTAAGGCACTGAAATTAATTAATCTTGAAGTGAACAAACTTATTAGGTATAGTTGTATCAGTACAAGTATCCCTAACAACTTTAAGTAAGTAAACAACTTAAATAGCTAAACAAAACCTTAAAACTAAGATGCAGACAGCAGTCCAGCAGCGAGATGGGGGCTATCCATTCTTTTACACTTAGTGTCACGTGTACGATTTTCTCTCAGCTGGTGAGGGTTCTTACTTGTGCACTAGGTGCAAGAAACTCTTTGCCCTCAGGGAACGAGGCCAATCTCTGAAATCTAGAGTAGCAGACTTGGAGGACCTAAGAAAGAAAGAGAGGTACATAGACGAGACAAACAGGGAGGTAGTACTAAAGTCCACCTTCAGTCTGGCAGTCTGCCATGGAGGAGAGAAGTCACATGAAAGCTGAGAATCACATTGGTGTGGCAGGAAATGATACTGGAGCTAGGACCTGTCCTCTAGATGATGTAAAATCCTCTTGTATCGAGGAGGTTCCCCCACGGCTATGTGCTCATGAGGGAAGAGTTAGGATGGCAATTATAGTTGGTGATTCGATCATTAGGCATGTAGAAAGCTGGGTGACTGGTGGACGTGAGGATCACCTGGTAACATGCCTGCCTGGTGCGAAGGTAGCAGATATCATGCACCACATAGACAAAGTGCTGTCTTACTACATGTTGGTACCAATGACATAGCAAAGTTGGGAGGGAGATTCTGGAGGCCAAATTTAGACTTTGAGGTAGGAAGTTGAAATCCAAAACTTCCAGGTTAGCATTCTCTGAAATGCTTCCCATTCCACGTGCAGGACCTAAAAGGCAGGCAGAGCTCCAGTTTCAATGCATGGATGAAATGATGGCGTAAGGAAGAGGTTTATAGATTTGCTAGAAATTGGACAACATTTTGGGGAAGGGAGGTTTTTTTTTGAAAGGATGGGCTCTACCTTAAGAACATAAGGACATAAGATATGCCATACTGGGTCAGACCAAGGTCCATCAAGCCCAGTATCCTGTTTCCAACAGTGGCCAATCCAGGTCATACGTACCTAGCAGTTTCCCCAAAAGACACAGGTTCCGCAATGCTTGTACTGGATCAAGCATTGATATCCTGGGTCCCTTCTTAATAATGGTTTATGGACTTTCCTCCAGGAACTTGTCCAAACCTTTTTTAAACCCAGCTACACTAACAGCCTTTACTACATCCTCCGGTAACAAATTCCAGAGTTTGATTACACGCTGAGTGAAAAAATATTTTCTTTTATTAGTCTTAAATAGTTTACCCTGTAGCTTTATTGCATGTCCCCTAGTCTTTCTATATTCTGATAACGTAAACAATTGATCTATGTTTACCCGTTCCACTCTGTTCATTAATTTATAGACTTCTATCATATCTCCCCTCAGCCATCTCTTTTCCAGGTTAAAGAGCCCTAACCTTTTTAGCCTTTCTTCATAGGAGTATCTTTCCATCCCCTTTACCATTTTGGTGGCTCTTCTCTGAACCTTTTCTAATAACGCTATATCCTTTTTAATATATGGCGACCAGAATTGCACACAATATTCAAGGTGCGGTCTCACCATGGAACGATATAGAGGTATTATAATATCTTTTGTTTTATTTTCCATTCCTTTCCTTATGATACCTAGCATTCTATTTGCTCTCTTGGCCGCCGCTGCACACTGGGCCGAGGGTTTTAACATGGTATCCACAATGACGCCTAAATCTTTTTCCTGGGTGGTGGTTCCTAATGTAGAACCTTGCATCGTGTAACCATAGTTTGGGTTGTTCTTCCCTAGGTGCATAACTTTGCACTTGTCCACATTAAATTTCATCTGCCATTTTCATGCCCAGTCTTCCAATTTATCAAGGTCCTCTTGCAATTTTCCACAATCCTCTTGGGTTTTAACAACTTCAAATAGTTTTGTGTCATCTGCAAATTTGATAACCTCACTCGTTACTCCACTTTCCAGGTCATTTATGAATATGTCAAAAAGCAGCGGACCCAGCACAGATCCCTGGGGTACACCACTATTCACCTTTCTCCATTGGGAAAATTGGCCATTTAGCCCAACCCTCTGCTTTCTATCTTTTAACCAGTTCTTGATCCACAGTAGTACACTGCCTCCTATCCCATGACTCTTTAGTTTTGCCAAAAGTCTCTGATGAGGGACCTTGTCAAAGGCTTTCTGAAAGTCCAGATACACTATATCAACCGACTCACCTTTGTCCACCTCTTTATTCACACTTTCAAAAAAACATAACAGATTAGTAAGACAAGATCTTCCTTGTCTAAAGCCATGTTGGCTGTCTCCCATTAGGCCATGACTATTGTCAGCAATATTTTCCTGGTAGCCAGTGGATGTAAAGGGCAGGTGCGACACAAAATATAAAGTTAAGATTTGAGAGTCTTTCGAAGGCCCGAATGGCTCCTGGGGCCTTGTAGTTTTCTTGAGCTCCAAATCTTTAAGAAAATACTTAAGCAGAGTGGTGGGAAAAATAAGGCTTTTATTTCCCGTCTTTGCTGAGGTTCAAAAATATTGGGTTACAACGTGAAAGCAAAAGTCCTTACTTCAGGTAGAATAACAAACTTAGGCTTTTCAAACAAAACTATCATACATTACAGGAATGGTGGTGCTTAACCAAATTAAGAATGCTCTGTTGGTACTTTAAACAGATCACAACTCTGGCAGAGATTCTAGACTTCCGGAAATACACAATGTACAATCCATGTCATGGTCAGATACATCTTCTATGGGATCCACTTGCATTTGCTCACAATCCGATACCTCTGATTCACTGTCCCTGGTTTCATGCAAACCATATTCAGGGGTTTTATATATTTGCTCTAGCAAGTCCCAATGTCCTGGGCCTAATCTAGGGCGTCGGCCCTGTGCTATATTGAGCTTACAAGTATCCCTTCTTCTTGGAGGTTTTATATCAGCATTATATAAACCTTTATCCTTCACAGCATTCTTCTTAGGCATATATTTTCCATACCTTTTATTGCAGCAGCCTGGTGATGAAAGTTTTTCTCCTTTGGCTTGCTTCCTCCACTCAGAAGCTTCGTGCCAATCCTTTCTCTGAAAGTTTGCTTTAGCTTTCAACCGTGGGAACAGCTCTCCTGGTAAATGCCTGCTCCTGCAACAGCCCAAATCCTGGCTTCCGTGCTCAGCCTGGCTTTTCCTTCCCAGCTGATTCCCACTTGCTTCTTGCTTGCAATCAATGTAAGGCTTTCTCCTCTGCCAGCCAACAACTTTCTCACCAATCTGAGCCAGTCCTTCCTTGGCCCCTTGAGCCTTCCTGTTAGCTCCTGGAGATTCTCTGTTAGGTCCTTCTCTGGCTTGAGACGATTCTCTTCCAGATTGACCCGGTCCTCTCTCCTGGACCCGACCTGGTCCTCTCTCCTTGACCTGACTCAGTCCTCTCCGAATCCGACCTGGTCCTCTCTCCTGGACCTGACTCGGTCCTCTCTCCTGAACCTGACCTGGTCCTCTCTGTTTAGCTTGAGGCAGTTCTTCATTATAACGAACTCCTCTCCTTGAGGCATGTGAATTGTTTGTCATGTGCTCCTGACCAGCTGGGCGTGGCACTCCAGTCTTTCTGACTGCACTCCTGCTCCCTCTAGCTGGTCCCTGTGAACCTTGCACTCTGTGCACATCTTTTTCTCTGTGTAAAACAGTTTCAGTTCTCTCATCAGGGCTCTCATCAGCCCCCGCTGCATCACACTATCTACATGCTGAGTAATTTTATTCTTTATGACGGTTTCTACCATTTTTCCCAGTACTGACGTGAGGCTCACCGGACTGTAGTTTCCCGGATCACCCCTGGAACCCTTTTTAAAAATTGGTGTTACATTAGCGATCTTCCAATCTTCAGGTATTAGAGATGATTTTAATGATAGTTCACAGATTACTAATAGAAGATCTGCAATCTCATATTTCAGTTCTTTCAACACCCTTGGATGTATGCCATCCAGCCCAGGTGATTTGCTACTCTTTAGTTTATCTAATAGTTGTAATGCATTTTCCCGATGTATCGATATTTCCTTCAATTCTTCTGCACCTTTAAATACCACTTCAGTCATGGGTAACATCCCTACATCTTCCTCAGTAAAGACCGAAGCAAAGAATTCATTCAGTTTCTCCACTATCGCCTTGTCGCCTCTTAGTGCACCTTTAACTCCTCTATCTTCTAATGGACCAACTGACTCTCTCACAGAATGTACGAATGTACTTGAAAAAAATCTTTATTTCGCATTTTTGCTTCCGCAGCAAGCTTCTTTGCAAATTCTCCCTTTGCCTGCTTTATCAATGCCTTGCATTTGACTTGCCAGTGCTTGTGCTGTTTCCAGGTTTCGTCGTTTGGCTCTTTTTTCCATTTCCTGAAAGATACCTTTTCGGCAAAAACAGCCTCTCTGACCTCACCTTTAAACCATGCTGGTGGTTTTTTGGACTTCCTTCCACTTTTCTTAAAGCGTGGAATACAGCTGGTCTGGGCTTCCAAGATAGTATTTTTCAACAACACCCAAGCTTGATGTAAGTCTTTAACCTTTGCAACTGCTCCTTTTAGTTTTTTCTTAACTATTTTCCTCATTTTATCATAGTCTCCCTTTCGAAAGTTAAAAGGTAGTACTGTGGATTTCCTTGCTATCCCTCCTCCACTAATTAAATCAAAGGCAATCATGCTATGATCACTATTGCCAAGTGGCCCCAGCACCCTTATCTCTTGCACTAGATCTGGTGTTCCACTAAGGACTAGGTCTAATATGGCTTCCCCTCTGGTTGGTTCATGAACCAACTGCTCCAAGAAGCAGTCATTTATGTCATCTAGGAACTTTATCTCCCTAGCATGTCCTGCCGTGACACTGACCCAGTCGATACCGGGGTAATTGAAATCACCCATTATTATTACTGCGCTGTAACGTTTGTTAGCTTCCTTGATTTCTTTGAGCATTTCATCATCCATTTGTTCATTCTGGCTAGGCGGTTGATAGTACACCCCCACTGCCATCGCCTTCCCCTTTTTACATGGAATTTCAATCCATAGAGATTCTACATCAAATTTTGTTTCCTGCAAAACTTTAATCCTTTCTGACTCAATGCCCTCTCTAACATAGAGCGCAACCCCTCCACCAATTTGATCAGCTCTATCATTATGATGTAGTTTGTACCCAGGTATCACAGTGTCCCACTGGTTGTCCTCCTTCCACCATGTCTCTGATATTCCAATCATATCTAACCTCTCATTTAGTGCTATATATTCTAACTCTCCAATCTTATTTTTTAGACTTCTAGCATTTGCATACGAGCATTTTAGAGACTCTATTTTATTCATATTAATTTGGCTATTGGTAGACATGGGTAATTTGGGATCTTTAAGCTCTGTTTGCTCCATACTTGAGGGCATTTGGGCTACTTTACTCTTTATTGTAACCTCTCTGCTTTTGGTAGTATCCTTCAAGGATACATTTTTACGAACCATCTGCTCTTGGGCGACTGTCGGCTTTCCCCTATTATCTAGTTTAAAAGCTGCTCTATCCCCTTTTTAAAGGTTAATGCCAGCAGCCTGGTTCCATCCCGGTTAAGGTGAAGCCCATCCCTTCGGAAGAGCTCCTCCTTTCCCCAGAATGTTCCCCAGTTCCTAACAAATCCAAAAACTTCATCTCTGCACCATTGTCTAATCCACGCATTGAGACTCCGGAGCTCTGCCTGCCTTTTGGGTCCTGCACGTGGAACGGGAAGCATTTCGGAGAACGCTACCCTGGAAGTTCTGGATTTGAACTTCCTACCTAAAGGCCTAAATTTAGCCTCCAGAACCTCCCTACCACATTTTCCTATGTCATTGGTACCGACATGTACCAAGACAGCAGACTCCTCCCCAGCACTATCTAAGACCTTATCTAGGTGGCGCGTGAGGTCTGCTACCTTCGTACCAGGCAGTCATGTTACCAGGTGATCCTCACGTCCAGCATCCACCCAGCTATCTATATGCCTAATGATCAAATCACCAACTATAACGGCTGTCCTAACCCTTCCCTCATGGGCACATGGCCCTGGAGAAACTTCCTCAGTGCGAGAGGGTTTTACATCACCTGGAGGACAGATCCTAGTTACAGGATCACTTCCTGCCACACCAGGGTGATGCTCTCCTGTCATGTGACCTCTCTCCTCCATGGCAACAGGGATGCTGCCAGACTGGAGGTGGGACATCAGGACTATATCCCTGTAGGTCTCGTCTGTCTACCTCTCTGTCTTTCTTATGTTTTCCAAGTCTGCTACTCTAGCCACTAGAGAACGGACTCGTTCCCTGAGATCAAAGAGCTCCTTGCACCTAGTGCACACGTAAGACCTCTCACCAACTGGGAGAAAATCATACATGTAACACTCAATGCAAAAGACTGGAAAGCCCCCATCTCGCTGCTGGACTGCTCTCTGCATCTTAGTTTTAAGTTTTTGTTTAGATCTTTAAGTTCGTTACTTACTAAGGGTTGCTAGGATATTTATACCAATAAAACT
The DNA here is from genome assembly GCA_033557465.1 of Ichthyophis bannanicus. NCBI lineage: Eukaryota > Metazoa > Chordata > Amphibia > Gymnophiona > Ichthyophiidae > Ichthyophis > Ichthyophis bannanicus. Next base: position 652,336,279 of record CM066032.1, read on the forward strand.
GTACCTAATACGTTTAATATACCTTGTTCACCTGAAGCTTAATTAATCTCACATCCTTAGTGTATGACTGATTTGGGTAACAAGCTTCACCTGAGAGCACCCCCTGTCTTTTAAGATGTGTAAGTACCTATAAAGCTACGATTATCCAAGGGGTGGGTGGGTGTGGGGAGGGAGGGAGGGAAATAACACTTATGAAATGAGGGCTGCTACACAGTACCCTGTCCTGTGCTGCTGCAGTAAGCTGTATTCTTATTTGATTTAAATTATAGCTCTTTGCTGCTTCTAGGCTCTAACTTATTATGAAATTTAAACTACAAGCTCTCTGCTGGGTGCTAAATTTAACCAGAAAGCTCTCTTCTGTGTTTTAAATTTAAACTAAAAGTACTTTGCTGATGCTAGGCCCTGAGTGACTATTAAATTAAAACTACAAGCTCTCTGCTGGGTATGAAATATAACCAGAAAGTTCTCTTCTGTGTTTTAAATTTAAACTTAAACTGCTGCTACTGTGCCCTGACTGATTTAACAAAAAATAGTGGGTTCACAGATTAATTAGCTTTAATAGAAAGAGTTCCTTTCAAAAAATTCCCAGAACTATATACTCACAATTGCAGATCTCTCTCCAGAAGTAACAGTCCTCTTTTGTAGTCCTTCAAGACTGAGAATCACAGAGCTCTGTTTGAGCTATTTATGCCTGTGCTGCTGACGTAAGCTGTGACCAACTTCCTGGATGATTAACAGTCCTTGCTTTGATAGAAGAGTCTTTCAAAATGGCCTTTTGACCTACCACCTGGTGTTAACACCTATTGAAAATGTTTCACAGGTCTCTTGCCCCCTAGGTAGAAGGCCTCTTTGTAAAGGTCTCTAGAAGACTTTATTTGCTATTCAAAGAGTACTGACCCTGTTTTGCCTTTTTTGCTAATCTATATTCTTATTTGATTTAAATTATAGCTCTTTGCTGCTGCTAGGCTCTAACTTATCATTAAATTTAAACTACAAACTCTCTGCTGGGTTCTAAATTTAACCAGAAAGCTCTCTTCTGTGTTTTAAATTTAAACTAAAAGTGCTTTGCTGAAGCTAGGCCCTGAGTGACTATTAAATTTAAACTACAAGCTCTCTGCTGGGTTCCAAATTAAACCAGATAGCTCTCTTCTGTGTTTTAAATTTAAACTAAAAGTACTTTGCTGATGCTAGGCCGTGAGTGACTATTAAATTTAAACTACAAGCTCTCTGCTGGGTTCCAAATTAAACCAGAAAGCTCTCTTCTGTGTTTTAAATTTAAACTAAAAGTACTTTGCTGATGCTAGGTCCTGAGTGACTATTAAATTAAAACTACAAGCTCTCTGCTGGGTATGAAATATAAACCAACCCCACCAAAATAACTGTTACTCTACCCACTATATAACCAAAACAAAAATAGAGTAAAACCATAAAATTTTTCACCTCTAAGAGCACACTAAAACATTAGCCTTGGGTATGAAATGTAACCAGAAAGTTCTCTTCTGTGTTTTAAATTTAAACTTAAACTGCTGCTACTGGGCCCTGACTGATTTAACAAAAAAATAGTGGGTTCACAGATTAATTAGCTTTAATAGAAAGAATTCCTTTCAAAAAATTCCCAGAAGTATATACTCACAATTGCAGATCTCTCTCCAGAAGTAACAGTCCCCTTTGGTAATCCTTCCATACCTTAACCAGGATGGAGCCAAGCTGCTGCTATTAACCTTTAAAAAGGAGATAGAGCAGCTTTTAATCTAGATAATAGGGGAAAGCTGACTGTCACCCAAAAGCACATGGTTTGGAAAGATGTATCCTTGAAGAATACTAGCAAAAGAGGGAAGTTAGGGCATCCTGTGAGATAAAAGTAACCCAGATGTCCTTAAGTACAGAGCAGAACTGAAAGAATCCAAATTACACCTAACAACTGATAACCAGCTTAATATGAATAAAATACAACCTCTAAATGCCTGTATGCAAATGCTAGAAGTCTAAACAATAAGATGACAGAGTTAGAATATATAGCACTAAATGAACAGTTAGATTGGCATTTCAGAGATCTGGTGGAAGGAGGACAACCAATCGGACACTGTTATATCTGGGTACAAACTATATTGCAATTATATGGATGATCAAATTGGTGGAGGGGTTGTGCTCTATGTTAGAGAGGGCATAGAGTCGCATAGGATTAAAGTTTTGCAGGAAACAAAATGCACTGTAAAATCTCTATGGATAGAAATCCCATGTAAAAAGGGGAAGGTAATGGCAGTGAGGGTATACTACTGACTGCCTGGCCAGAATGAACAGATGGATGATGAAATGCTAAAACAAATCAGGGAAGCCTACAAAAGTTACAACACAGTAATAATGGATAATTTCATTTACTCCAGTATCGACTGGGTCAGTGTCACAGCAGGACATGCTAGGAAGATAAAGTTTCTAGATTAAATAATGATTGCTTCTTGGAGCAGCTGGTTCATGGACCGACAAGAGGGGAAGCTATTCTGGGCATAGTCTTTAGTGAAATACAGGTTCTGGTACAAGAGATAACAGTGTTGGGGCCACTTGGCAATAGTGATCATAGCATGAATGCTTTTGATTTAATAAATGGAAGGAGGACAGCAAGGTAATCCACATTACTACCTTTTACTTCCAAAAGGGAGATGATAAAATGAGGAAAATAATTAAGAAAAAAACTAAAAGGAGCAGCTGCAAAGGTTAAAGATTTATATCAAACATGGGCATTGTTTAAAAATACTATCTTGTAAGCCCAGACTAGATGTATTCCACGCTTTGAGAAAAGTGGAAGGAAGGCCAAAAAACTGCCAACATGGTTTAAAGGTGAGGTCAGAGGGTTTGGTCTAGTGAAAAAAGCATCTTTTAGGAAATGGAAAAAGAAGCCAGGTGACAGAAATAGGAAATAATATAAGCACCAGCAAGTTATAAGACAGGCAAAGAGAGAATTTGAAAAAAAAAGCTTGCTGTGGAAGCAAAAATGCATAATAAAACTTTTACAAGTACATTCACAGCAAAAAGCTATGAGACTGTTGAACCATTGCATGATAGAGGTAAAATAGATGCTAAGGGACGACAAGGTCATAGCAGAGAGACTGAATAAATTCTTTGCTTTGGTCATTACTGAAGAAGATGTAGAGAAGTTACCCATGCCTGAAATGGTATTTAAAGATGATGTATCAGAAGAATTGAAAGAAATACCGATAAACCGGGAAGATGTATGACAACTATTTCATTAACTGAAGAGTAGCAAATCACCTGGACTGGATGATATACATCCAAGGGTTTTGAAAAGAACTGAAATATGAGATTGCAGACCTACTATTAGTAATCTGTGAACTATCATTATAATCTTCTGTAGTACCTGAAGATTGGCATTACATTGGCCATTCTCCAATTTTTAAAAAGGCGTGATCCTGGAAACTGAACATAGTCATGTTTTAATTGGAGAAGGCCAAAATGGATTTAGGCAAGGAAAGCCTTGTCTTACTAAGCTGTTATATTTTTTGAAGGTGTGAATAACAAGTAGACAAAGGTGAACCGGTTGATGTGGGGGCCAATTCAGTTGTAGATGTCCTGCCCCTGTACGGCTTGTCAAAATCGAAGCAGCTGATTCTCATCCCGTGGGTGCTAGATATGCCCATGGGATCAGAATTGGGTCTACCGGCCTGGACATGCAGTCTGGGCCCCGATTCTGATCGGCCACATGTCTGGCACCTACCCAGCTAACTCAGCCAGGCTCCTGAATGGAGCCGTAGTGCCATGGCGTCTCATTTCCATTCAGGAACCGCGATCACTAGCTGCAGCCAAGAAAATTCTTTCCCCACAGCCAGACCCCCAATTCAGCCTTCTGTGGCCAGAGTCAGACTATGGGGAACCCCCTGCACCCCTCAGATTTCTGTCTCCACCAGCCTCCATTGTAAACCGTGTCCAAGAGAAGTTATTCCACCTCTGAGGTTGAATAAGTCCCCCATCTAACTATATGAACCCGGATGTACAGGGCCGACCTCAGAATCGGCCCTGTACGTCTGGGTCAAAGCCCCACCAGCCACCCACCCTCATTCCTCCCCTGGCCCACTCCTGCCCATGAATAGAGCTTCCCGTATAAGTACATTGTATGCGCAGGGAGCTCTGTTCCCGGCAGCACGATCTACGCATTTAGCTGATCTGGACGTCTGGATCGAATGTCCAGACCTGCTAAATGGGATTGGAATGACCCCCAAAGTGTATCTAGATTTTCAAAAAACCTTTGACAAGGTTCCTCCTTAGAGACTCTTGGCAAAATTAAAAAGTCATGGGATATGAGGTAGTGTACTATTGTGGATCAGGAACTGATTTAAAAGAGAGAAAGCAGAGAGTAGGGCTAAATGGCCAATTTACTCAATAGAGTAAGGTGAATAGTGGTGTACCCCAGCGATCTGTGCCGGGCCTGCTGCTTTTTAACATAATCATCAATGACCTGGAAATAGAAATAATGAGTAAGGTGATCAAATTTGCAGATGACACAATATTATTCAAAGTTGTTAAAACACAAGAATATTGTAAAAAATTGCAAGAGGACCTTGATAAACTGGAAGATTGGATGTCCAAATGGTAGATGAAAGTTTATGTGGACAAGTGCAAAGTTATGCACCAAGGAAAGAATGACCCAAACTATGGTTACATGATGCAAGGTTCCACATTAGGAACTACCACCCAGGGAAAAGATTTAGGCATCTTTGTGAATAATACATTGAAACCCTCCGCTCAGTGTGCAGCAGTGGCCAAGAAAGCAAATAGAATGCAAGAAATTATAAAGGAAGGAATGAAGAATAAAACCAAGGATATTATAATGCCTCTGTATCATTCCATGGTGCAATTGTACCTTGAATATTGTGTGCAATTCTGGTCGCTATATCTTAAAAAGGATATAGCAGAATTAGAAAAGGTACAGAAATGAGCTACCAAAATGATAAAGGGGATGGAAGGATACGTCTATGAGGAAAGGCATATAAGGATAGGGCTCTTCAACTTGGAAAAAAGATGGCTGAAGTGAGATACGATTGAGGTCTATAAATGAATGAGTGGAGTGGAACGGGTAAACATAGATCGGTTGTTTATAGAAACATAGAAACATGATGACAGAAAAAGACCACATGGCCTATCTAGTCTGTCCTTCCATATCAACAACTACAACAGTCCACTTTTTACCTTTAGAGATCCTCTGTGTTGGTCCCATGCTTTTTTGAATTCAGTTACTGTCCTCATCTCTACCACCTCCACTGGGAGACTATTCCACGGATCCACTACTCTTTCCGTAAAGAAATATTTCCGCATATCACTCCTGAATCTATCTCCCTTCACCCTCATCCCATGTCCCCTCATAGCAGAACTTGCTTTCAATTGAAAGAGGCTCTCTCCCTGAACATTAATGCCACGGAGGTATTTAAACATCTCAATCATATCACCTCTATCCCGCCTTTCCTCTAAGGTGTACATATTAAGATCCTTAAGTCTGTCCTCATATGCTTTATAATGAAGCCCACTAATCATTTTAGTAGCCACCCTCTGCACCGACTCCATCCTGTTCACATCCTTTTGAAGGTGCGGTCTCCAGAATTGCACACTATACTCCAAATGAGGTCGCACCAAAGACTTATACAGAGGCATTATCACCTCCTTTTTTCTGCTAGCCATTCCCCTCCGTATGCACCCAAGCATCCTTCTAGCTTTTGCCGTTGCCTTTTCTACCTGTTTAGCTACCTTAAGATCATCAGACACAACCACGCCTAGGTCCCGCTCTTCTTTAGTGGACAAAAGTACTTCACCTCCTATACTGTATTGCTCCCTTGGATTGCTGCAGCCCAAATGCATGACTTTACATTTTTTAACATCAAATCCCAGCTGCCAAATTCTAGACCATTCTTCAAGCTTAGCTAGATCCCTACTCATGTTATCTACACCTTCCTGGGTGTCTACTCTATTGCAGATTTTGGTATCATCCGCAAAGAGGCAAACCTTACCCAACAGCCCTTCTGCTATATCACTAACAAAGATGTTAAAAAGAATCAGACCAAGGACAGATCCCTGGGGCACACCACTGGTAACATCCTTCTCCTCAGAGTGAGCTCCATTTGCTTGTACTCTTTGTCGCCTCCCACCCAATCAATTTCTAACCCAAGCAGTAACTTTAGGGTCCATCCCTAGGGTGCTCAGTTTGTTTATAAGTCGCCTGTGAGGAACAGTGTCAAAGGCTTTACTGAAATCTAAATACACCACATCTAGAGCTCTCCCTCGGTCCAACTCCCTGGTCACCCAGTTAAAGAAATCAATCAGATTTGTCTGACAAGACCTGCCTCTGGTGAATCCATGCTGCCTCGGATCCTGTAATCCGCTGGACTCCAGAAACCTCACTATTTTCTCTTTCAGCAACGTTTCCAATAATTTACTCACCACCGAAGTTAAACTAACCGGCCTGTAGTTTTCAACCACATCCTTACTTCCGCATTTGTGTAAAGGTACCACATGAGCCTCTCTCCAGTCCTTTGGCACCACTCCCGACTCCAACGAGGCATTGAAAAGGTCAGTCAGTGGAGTTGCTAGAACGTCCCCAAGTTCCCTCAGTATTCTAGGGTGTATCCCATCCGGTCCCATCGCTTTGTCTACTTTAAGTTGAACTAGTTTCTCACGAACACAGTCTTCTGAAAATTGTTCAAGATGTCCCTCGCTTCTGTTCCTATTTGTGGGTGTTTTCTGAGGTCCTTCTCTTAGTTCTTCATCTGTGAACACAGAACAAAAATATTTGTTAAGCAATTCCGCTTTATCCTTTTCAGCTTCTATATATTCCCCTCCTATACCCTTGAGTCTGACAATACCACTTTTGCCCTTCCTCTTCTCACTAATATATCTGAAAAATGTCTTATCCCCCCATTTTATGCCATCAAAAAGTAGAAAAACTAGAGGACACACAATGATGCTACAATGTAACCCATTGAAGACTAATAAGAGAAAATATTTTTCACTCGACGCATAATCAAACTCTGGTATTCATTACCGGAGGATGCAATAAAAGCTGTTATTGCAGTTGGGCTTAAAAAAGATTTGGATAAGTTCCTGGAGGAAATGTCCATAAGCCATTATTAAGGAGGACATGTGAAATCCACTGCTTATCCCGGGGCAAACATTGTGGAAACTGTGTACCTATTTGGGAACCTGCTTGGCCACTGTTGGAAACAGGATACTGGGCTTGATGGACTTTGGTCTGACCCAGTATGATATTTCTTATGTTCAGGGCTTTTTTTGAGGGGGGGAGGCACGTGGTGGTATGGGGTACTGACACCTTATTCATTGCCTTCTAAAACTGACCCATAATCCTCATTTATTAATGAAAGAGCCTGCATATGGGTACCGACAACATTTTTTTTAGGAAAAATACACTGTTTAAAACCATACTGCCTTGGATCGTGTAATACACTGAATTCCAGAAACTGCACTATCCTCTGTCTTAGCAGCAGTTTTAGTCATTTACTCACCACCATGCTCAGATGAAACAGGCTATAGCTCCCAGCCTTCTCATTATTTCCACTTTGGTGAAGAGGAACCACATCCACCCATCTCTAATTTTAAGGCATCACTGAAAAGGTCAGATAGCAGAGCTGCCTGAACATCTCCATATTCCTTTGATATATCCCATTGGCTCCATCGCTTTGCATATCTTGAGTTTTGCTAGTTGCTCATGAACTTGGTCTTCTGAAAATTGTTTGAAATTTACCTCACTTCAGTTTCTCATGGGGGCCATTTTCTGTGGTCCCACTCCAGTCCCTTCTTTAGTGAACACCAAATGGAAATATTTGTTAGTATTTGACTTTTTCCTCATCAGTTTCTACATATTCTTCCCTTTGCCTTTGAGTCTCGCAATTTATTTAGCTGCATTTATATCCCGCTTTTCACCAGGTCAAAGCGGTTGGGGACACATTTAACACAAGAGGATTTGAGACACATACACTAATACTTACAGGGAACATGGGCAATGGGAGGGTTAAGTGGCTTGCCCAAGACCACAAGGAGCACCTGTGGGACTAGAAACCCCAGTCCTTCCAGCCCAAGGTTACTGTCCTCTAGTGGGATTTGAACCACTGACCTTCCGGCCTGTGGTACCTTGCCCCAACCACTAGGCCACTCCTCGCAATGCCATCTTTACACTTCCTCCTCTCAAAAACATATGTAAAAAAGGTCTCGGCCTATTTTATCATATTAACAATTTTTTTCTATTTGCATCTTCTCCTGACTACTTTCCCCACGTCTCTTTTTTGAATTCAGTATCTGAATTAAAAAAAGCACGAGACAAACACAGAGGATCTCTAAAGGTAAAAGGGGGACTTTTGTAGTTGATATGGAAGGGCAGACTAGATAAGCCATGTGGTCTTTTTCTGTCATCATGTTTCTGTTTCTTATCGTTTCCAGATATTGTTGTCTTTCTTTCAATTTCTATGATCTCTATAGCTAATGAACATTGTTTTTCTTTACCTTTTCAATGACTTCTTTTGAAAGCCATAATAGCTTCTGTTTCCTTTCATCACTACTGTATTTACTTTCCTAACAAAATGATTTATTGCTTTACATTACAGTATCTCTTTTCAATTTTGCCCACTGCTCTTCTACATCCTCTAGATTTCCCCAATGGTTAATTGGTTTTGATATACTGCCTTTCTTTAATGTGTCAAAGCAATTAATGATCAAATAAGTTAGCTATGACTCTTTGAAGTACTTTCCCATCTTAATAAAGTTTGTTTTGTTGAAGTCTAGGACCCTTGCCTTTGAGTGACTATCTCCTCCTGTGCTGTGATACAGAACCACACCATCCAGTGATCACTGGATCCCAGATGATTTCCTACTATGACATCATTCCCCCATTCATAAACACCAGGTCTAGTACTACCAACAAATCATTTCATCTCCCATATTTATTCTGTGCATAGGCACAGTGAGGCTGATAGATAATAGTATATTCCTAAATCAGGAAAACCATCCAATAATTTTAATATTAGACTTAAGACACACAGTGGCATGTATCCTAAAGACAAGTACACCAATGGCTTTGTATCATTATTATCTTCTGTATTCTAATTACATTAAGCACTCACCTTACACAAAGAAGACATTAGTTTGCCTCAGAGTCTGTCCTGAGTCTCCATTAGAGTCATGAGGGGAATAAGAGGGAAGATAATATAGCACACAAGAAAGGTAATAGCAGGCTGGCTGCCTAACATGTGTAGCACAATTATATCAATTTTTAAGAGAAAGTATGACAATTACTCCATGGAAAGTACAGACACATACACATTTACACCTGGGGGAATATTCAGCAGTGGCAGCTAGTGCTGATAAAGCGTCTGTCACTACTTTACATTGAACCCGGATATTCAATGCCAAGATCATATCTGACCACCAGAATTGAATATCTGGGTTGGCTGAATAGTGCATTAGCTAACTGGTCTGCAACGATATTCAGCTGCTAGCCAGTTAGCTAAAGCAGTTAAAATTAGCCATCCATTAAAGTACCTAACTTTAGCCACTTTGGAATAACCAACTAGCGGCTGAATATTGCCGCTAGCCTGTTACCCTTGGGTGCTGCCTCCGCTCTGCCTCTGTAATACCCTAATGCTAGCTGGTTAGCGTCAGTGTGCTAAGAAGCCAAAACTGGGTATATTCAGCAGCATTAACCCACTGAGTGCCATTTAGGTCTGCAAACTGCTTAAATGACTTTGAATACTCCCTCCCCCCTTGCTATTTAGCACACAGAAAGTTCTCAGTTTATCTTACATTCATGTATGTGTATTTATAAAGTATGGATTGTAAGAGATATTAACAGTAGCAGATAAAAACACATATATAAATACTGCTGCACTCCTTTTTTCCAGGATGCCATAGGACCATCTGGCAAACTAATCACGTGATAAAACAAGAGCCAGCCCTGTTTGTATGAAAATTAGATTTTATTTCAGATAGCAAAATAGAGGAAATACTAGAATAAATTAGCTTTCTGAGGTAGTATGTTATTCAGCCCTATGTTACAATTACTGAGAGATCTAATCTCTGTTTTAGGAATCATTCCTTATCGTTCCTCCAGTTCAGTCCTTCACCTTGGGTAGTGTACCTCCTCCTGAAGCATGGAGACTGGGCATGTCAAAACTGTGACATCACTGGGTGTACCCTGCTGGTCTCTCCCATCAGCCCCAGTGTGTCCAGTCTCCATGCAGCAGGAGGACATAGTAACATAGTAAATGATGGCAGATAAAGACCAGCATGGTCCATCTAGTCTGCCCAGCAAGATGGCAAGAGTAGGTGCACCTGTCACTCTGTGCAGACCACCCCTACCCATGTCTTTGTTTAGGGGTGAACCCACCACTCCATGTAGAACACCCCTATTTGTTCAGATGTTAGATGGTTCAGAAGTTAGATGGTACTGTTTATTTTGTTTTTATCCTGTTGCTGTAAAGGGATCCACTGTGTTTGTCCCATGCCATTTTGAATTCTGTCACCGTGTTTGCCCCCACCACTTCCATCGGGAGGGCATTCCAAGTATCCACCACCCTTTCAGTGAAAAAATATTTCCTGACATTGCCTTTCAATTTACTACCTTGCAGCTTCATGTTATGCCCTCTAGTTTTACAGCTTCCCCGTCTTTGGAAGAGGTTTGTTTGTTCATCATTTCTCTTTAAGTATTTAAAGGTCTGAATCATATCTCCCCTGTCCCTCCTCTCCTCCAAAGTGTACATATTTAGGTCTTCAAGTCTCTTCTCATAAGGCTTCTGATGCAGGCTCCAAATCATTTTGGTTGCCTTCCTCTGAACAGTTTCCAGTCTCTTTACATCTTTTGCAAGATATGGTCTCCAAAACTGAACACAGTATTCCAAGTGAGGCCTCACCAGTGACTTGTACAGTGGCATAAGTACCTCTTCCTTTCTGCTGGTAATCCCTCTTTGTATGCAGCCCAACATCCTCTGGGCTTTTGCCACTGCCTTGTCGCACTGTTTTGCCACCTTGAGATCATCAGAGATAATCACACCAAGGTCTTTCTCCTGAACCGTGCACACCAACCTCTCGACCCCTATCGCGTACATTTCCCTTGGATTTCTGCTACCCAAGTGCATGACACTGCACTTTTTCACATTAAATCATAGTTGCCAAGCATTAGACCATTCTCCCAGCTTTTGTAGACCTTTCCTCATGTTAACCACTCCCTCGGGGGAGTCCACTCTGTTGCAAATTTTTGTGGCATCTGCAAAAAGACAGACTTTTTCATTCAGTCCTTCAGCAATATCACTCACAAATACATTGAACAATGCGGGGCCCAGGACCGAACCCTGGGGTACCCCGCTAATCACCTTCCTTTCATCCAAGTGAGCTCCATATACCATCACCTTCTGTTGTCTGTCAGTCAACCAATTTCTAATCCAGTTTACCATCTTGGGACCCATCCCCAAGCTACTGAGTTTATTGACAAACCTCCTATGAGGAACAGTATCAAAGGCTTTGCTGAAATCCATGTAGATGACATCCATTGCATGTCCCTGATCTAGTTCCTTGGTTACCCAGTCAAAGAACTCAATCAGATTTGTTTGGCAAGACCGTCCTTTGGTAAAACCATGTTGCCTCGGATCTTGCAACCTGTTGGTTTTGAGAAAGTTCACTATTCGCTCTTTCAGGAGCGCCTCCATTACTTTTCCCGCCACTGAGGTAAGGCTCATGGGCCTGTAGTTTGACACTTTTTCCCTGTAACCACTTTTGTGTAGAGGTACAACATCAGCCATTCTCCAATCCTGAGGAACCTCTCCTGTTTCCAAGGATCTGTTGAAGACATCCTTTAACGGTCCTGCAAGAACCTCTCTGAGCTCTTTCAGTATCCTGGGATGTATCCCATCTGGTCCCATGGCTTTGTCCACTTTCAGTTTAGCAAGTTGTTCTAACACCTCATCTTCTGTGAATGGTGTGGTATCTACTTCATTCCCATTTTTATATTTGGGAGTCATAGCTGGTCCATCTCCAGGATTTTCTTTAATAAAAACAGAGAAGAAGTATTTGTTTAGAAATTTCGCTTTTTCAATGTCACTTTTCACTAATCCTTTCCCAGCACGTCTGAGCTCTGCAATTCCAACTCTGATCTTCTTCCTTTCCTGAGTATACCTGAAGAAAGCGTTGTCGCCACCCTTAACATCTTTAGCCATCTTTTCCTCTGCCTTTGATTTTGCTATCTGTATTTCTCTTTTAGACTCTTTGAGCTTGATCCTGTATTCATTTCTGTGTTCTTCTGTTTGCAAGCGTTTGAATTTTGTGAAAGCTGTGTTTTTTGCCTTTATTTGAGCAGCCACTTTTTTGGAAAACCAAATAGGTTTCCTTCTCCTCTTGTTTTTATTTACTTTTCTTATATATTTATCTGTTGCCCCTTTTATTGCCACCTTTAGTTTAGCCCATTGCAATTCCACTTCCCTTATCTCCTTCCACCCCATCATTTCCTCCTTTAAGTACTTGGCCATTTTATTGAAGTCAGTGTTTTTGAAGTTTAGGACTTTGAGATTGCTATGATTGGCCTGTACCATGGCTTTTATCTCAAACCACACTGTGTGTTGATCGCTGTTGCTCACAAGGGCACTCACGCAGACATTCGACATGCTAGCACCATTGGTGAGCACTAAATCCAACGTTGAGCTTTCCCTGGTTGGTTCCATTGGACATAGTGAGCCTAGGTGCTGGGCTCACTAGAGGAACAGATAAGGAGCATATTTTAGGATAGATTTAAGATTTTCTTTATTCCCTATCAATTATTTGATTTTTCTTTATCTTTATCTTTATTCGCAGGATTTGATAAACCGCCCATGCCAGGGTGTCAGGGCGGTGTACAATACAAAAATAGGCTACTGAAAATAGAGTCAGAAAAGAACGCCATCAACAACAGGACAGGGAGAGACAGTTAAGAAGATAAAAAACAGAAAAGATCCAGAGAGAGAACAAGGTGTTGGGGGATGGGGGGAGGGGGAATAAGGGAAAAGGGCGGATGAAAGTATAGGGGGAGATATTAAGTGGGGTGGGGAGCGCGGCTGGGGGATAAAGTACCATCGGCAGGTGAGGAGAGATCAAAAGCTTGACAAAAGAGATGGGTTTTGAAGAGGGCTTTGAAGCGGGGGTGAGACAATTCATTGCGGAGCGATAGCGGGAGCGAATTCCATAAAGCGGGGCCTAGAAAGAAGAAGGCAGAGTGACGGGTAAGTTCCAAATGTGCCTGGGAAGGGGAGAGGAGGAAGAGACGGTTGCCGTGAGCCAAGCGAAGAAGACGTGGAGAGGGTTGAAAATGGATGATATCAGCCAAATACTGGGGGGTGCTAGCATGAAGAGCCCTGTGCAAGATGATGAGCAATTTGAAGATAAACCTGAACTTAACCGGAAGCCAGTGAAGGGTGAAGAGGCAGGGAGTGACGTGAGAACGAGCAGGGGAGCAAGTAACGAGACGAACGGCTGCATTTTGGACTAGTTGGAGACGGCAGAGCTGAAAGGAGGGGAGGCCTGCATAAATAGCATTGCAGTAGTCCAAACGTGTGATCACAAGCGACAAAACAAGAGTGACAACAGAGGGAGGGGGAAGAAACAACCGAACAGCCCTTATCTGACGAAGGTGGTAGAAGGAAGTACGTACAACAGAGGAAATGCGTTGGTGAAAAGAAAGAGAAGAATCCAAGGTGACACCCAGATAGTGAAGAGTCAACACCAGGGGGATGGGGCGGGAGGACATAACAGGTGACAGATCGGGAGGGGGGCGTCTGAAAGAAAACCAGATCATAGAGGATTTAGCGGGATTGGCGTGGAGAAAGTTTAGGCCGAACCAGGAAGCAACAGAGGTAAGACATAGATTGAGTGGGACGAGTTCAGGGGAGGAGGAGGAGGTGTGATGAACCAGAAGAATATCATCGGCGTAAATGTAGGCACTCACGCAGACATTCGACACGCTATCACCGTTCCCTATCAATTATTTGATTTTTCAACCTGTCCCTTTAAAAAAAACCTATATATATACAAAGGAATATATATATATATATATTGTCCTGTTCCCCCACCTAGGGCCAATGGCTCTATGGCAAGGGCGACCTCTTATATGTTTTCAAGCGCCTTATTAACTACTATAGCAGCAAGGGTTCCTGGGAGTTGTAGTTTAAGTAGCTATTCAACAAATGTGTTGTGGCACGAGGGTCCTTTTTTAAACAGATAAATTTTTATTTGGGGATTCTTCCCTTGCACATGGGTTCAATGGCTCAAAACATGGCACGGCAAAACAATAGGAAAATCAGGAGCAAATTAAAGTCAGAAAACAAAGCAGGTAATAAACTGTTTCTTCACAGCAAATAAACAGGCAGAACAACTTTGTATTTTCCTCATACAAAGTTGGCTTTTAACGTAAGTCGAAATGGTCAATCTTGCACAGAGAACAGTCCATCTCACAACTCTCTGATATATCAGACTTGTTTTCTGGGTCAATAATCCTATCCTCACTGTAATCATTGTAGCGCTGCTTTGGGGAACTTTTAGACTGCAACTCGTGGATAACTTCTTGCAGCTGCCCTATGAAGTCGTCCCTCTCATTAGCAGTGTCTTTTTCTAAGGCAGGAAACTGGTTCTTACTTAAACTTTTCACTACAGCCTTTATGTCTGGTTCAAAGCATTTGGTAAGAATGTTTCTAATATGAGCAGCTTTCAGAGCTGTGCTATCTCTGCTCTTATTGGCACTAGCTTTTAACTGCTGTACTATTTCTTCAGCAAGCTTCTGGTTTGGAAATAATGCAGACGTACCTTCTTTATTGGCAATGGCTTCTCTGTACTCAGAGCTTTCTCCCCTCGTGCAGGCAAACTGTTTTACCTTTCCCTCGGGTAGCTTCCACAGAGGCTTTGCTTCCAGTGTTTCAGGGTTAAAGGAAATGGACCTTCCAGAATCTTTCTTAACTTGACCTAGGTTCCCAAGTTTCCCTTGTTGCGGCTTTCCTGAGTACCTTTGCTGCTTGAGTGGCTCAGACTGCTGTCGAGGCTTCTCTGTGCCTTCCTTTCTCTTTCCTCCTTCTAATTCTGAGGTCCTTGAACTCCTTGAACTCCTCGAGTTTCCTGAACTCCTCCAGTCCCTTGAGTTCCTTGCGTCCCTTCAGTTCCTTGCGTCCCTTCAGTTCCCTGAGTTAAAGTCTGACTCTGAAGCCGGTTTAAAACGGCTTCCTCCTGCAGCCACACCCCTCTGGTTACTCAGGTGGAAGTCATCAGAGCTGCATTCAGCTTCTACGTCAGCACTATGGCTGAGCTCCTTTCTAGCTGAAAGCATTCTGTTGCTATGGGAACCTGTCTTGCTCTTACTTTTAAAGGCAGACTGCTCACTATTTTCCCATTCCATCTGATCAGTAGTGCTGTCACTATTACATTATATATATATATATTGTGAGACTATACCCGCCTTAGGCGCCCGCCTAGACATGGGGTATAGTCTGGGTTGTTAAAGGAAAACTCTGTAGTCGTGTCCAAAGTGTAAATTAAAGCTGGGCTTTATTCCCCTTCCCTTGAGGATTGCCTTGAATATATCAAATGAGGATAACACAAAAGAAACTGTTGCTTCACAGGTAAATAAAAGTTTTTCCAAATGATACTAAAGCTTCTTCTTGCTTCTTTTTAACAAAGAGATTCTATCTCATCCGAAATGCATAAAGCACACTCCATCGGTTCTGGAATAACCTCTGGGTTTGAACTTTCCCACTGCATAACCTCAGGACCTGGTCCTGTATATGGGCACCATGTTTCTGTATCACTGCTTTCAGAACCTTGCCCTCGGGAGACCTCAGCTTCTAGGAGAGGGGACAACTTTGTGCAGTCAGAGATACAAGGAGCTGTGCTTGGGGTTTCTTCCCACCACCTATTCCAGTAGGGGTTTTCTATCACCCTGTAAGCTTGGCTTTTTACAAAAGGACCCACTTCTTTCCCTCCATAGAAGCCAGGGTACTTATCTTTCTTCTGGGTGAAGATTGTTTCCAACCCTTCCTCCTCTAGCCAAGGCTTCTTCTCTGGGGTGCAAACTGCCTTTCTCCGTGAGTACCAGACACTGGGCTTAGCTGAGCTGAAATCACTTCCTGGTTTCAGTGAGCCTTCCTGGGTGTGACTTTTGCTCTCTGCCTGCTTGGTTGCTTTCCTCTGCACGAGGACCCCTCTGGCTTGGAAGTCTTTTGCACTGTTCTTCCCAGCCCTCTCGGGTTCAACAGCCTGCTTCCATTCAGCCCTGTTTCTCCAAGACAGCGTGTCTCTCTGTGTTTGCTCCTGAGTCCTTTTCTCCTTCTCTCTCCTCCTCCTGATCTCCATGATCTCCTCTTGTGGGATTTCCCACCTGGTTTTATTTCCCTGCTTGTTAGACGTAGAACATGACTCTTCCCTCAGGTGAGCCTGATTGGAACTCTGAATTTCTACTGCGTCACTAATGCCATGAGGAAAGTTTGTTTCTCCATTCCCTGCTTCCCTGCAACGTGAATGTTTCAACTGCACATGTGGCTGTGAGGTAAGCTCTTCTTTTTCATTTCTCTTTATTATTTCAGGCTCAGTGCTGTCTACCTCATGACATATCCCCCCCCTTAACCTATTTCGGGCTGAGGGACATATGTCCTTACAGCACGGAATACGTGATACTGCATCCGCATTGAACTGAAGCTGTACCTGTAACTGACCAATAGTTGCTGTCCGCTCCTGCCAGGATTTTAGGACATTGACATGGTACACCTGACGGCGTCCCTTGTCGGTCTCCACAACATAGGAGACTGGTCCCTTGCGAGCTACTACAGTGTAGGGCCCTCTCCACTGAGCTTCAAATTTTGGCCCAGGGTCTGCTACCATTACGACCACTCTCTCACCTATCGGGAGTTGACGGGGTTTTTTCCCCCGGTCATAATATTTTTTCTGCTGCTGTTGACTATCTTGCAGATGTTGTTCAGCAGCTTGTGAGGCCCTCTGTAACCGCGATCGGAGTTCCTGGAGGAACTGCGGTACCCCTCCTTCCTCCCTTTTTGGCTCTGCCCACTGATCCCTTAAAATGTCAAGGATACCCCTTGGAGCCCGGCCGAACATCAATTCATATGGGGAAGCTCCTAACGAGGCCTGTGTGCGCTCCCTGCTGGCATATAAAGCAAATGGGAGCATAATGTCCCAGTCAGCCATCTTCCCGTCTAGTCCCCGCCTCAACATTTGTTTGAGGGTCTGATTAAACCGCTCTACCATTCCGTTGGACTGGGGATGGTAAGCTGATGTTTTTAGGTGACATATCTCGAAGGCGTCCCAGACTTGTGTCAGATATCGTGATAGGAAATTGCTTCCCCTGTCCGTTAGCATCTCCTTCGGGAATCCTACTTCACAAAATATTTTAATTCCCCCGCTATTGTTTTTGCTGAAATGTTCCTCAGCGGTATGGCCCAGGGGAACCGGGTGGCCTGATCCATTATGACCAAAATATACTGGAACCCCCTAGGGGTTTTTACTAAGGGTCCTACTATATCCATCGCCATCCGGCGTACTGGTTCAGATATGGTAGGTATTGGTATCATGGGAACCCCTTTTGGTTTTGCGGCAGATACCCTCTGACACGAAGGGCATGCCTCGCAAAAACGCTTGGTCTTTTGGAACACCCCCGGCCAATAGAAACGGGCCAGTACCTGGTCCAGGGTACTTACAACCCCTTTATGCCCTCCCACCGGGTGGTCATGGGCCAATCTCATTACACTCGCCTTAAAAGCAGTGGGTACCACTAGCTGTTTCCTAACAGCGCCAGTCTGGGGATCGTTACTCTCCCGATACAGTAACCCTTCTTCCAGAAAAAACCTGGGAAGAGAGTCTTTATCAGACTGGGCATACTCAAAAGCGCGTTTAATGCGGGATCCACTTTTTGTTCTTTCGCAAATGAGGGAAACTTCTGTACTAGCTCAGCCAGTACCCAGGGAAAACCTATCCCATCCCCTGCTCCTGCCCTTAGTTGGGCCCTATTTTGGTGCTCTCGCCGCTTATCACCCTTGCTTTTCTTACTAGCCTTTTTTGGAAGGTTGATTAAATCCTCGTGTTTGGGTAGTTCTCCTAGCAGGTCCTCTAGGGGCCTATCCTCCTCCACCTGGGGTTCTGCCTCTTCCTCTGAAGGAGGGTCAATGTCCTCCGCGGGTTCAAAGCTCTCCCTCGAACTTTGGGCCTGTGACCTTGTGGATACTAGCCCCCTTTTCCCTTGCATGCCTTCCCCAATGCTCCTACAGAAGGGCGGCCAGTCTCGGCCTAAAACTATATCATAGGGCAACCGTGGAATTACTGCTACTAGGACCTTTCTTCGGGTGCCTAAAGCTTTTACTACTACCCTATACAGAGGATAGGAAGTGGATGACCCGTGTATACAGCGGATCTTAGTTCTGCCCTCTGGTTGATTCAGGGGAAATGCCCCACTATCCTGTAGGAGGCGCCAGAATTTCTTCGACACCATAGTTTGGTCCGCCCCTGAATCAAGTAGGGCCTTGGCCAACACGCCCTGTACCTCCACATCAAGGCGAAAGCCTTCCTGCCTATATTTCTCCTTTTCACTCATCAGTGCTGTGCATGACATGCATTCATCCCTCTTGTGACCCCTCTTCCCACATTTAAAACATTTCATGCGAGAGTCATTCCCCATACCTTTATCCATACATTTCTTTGTACCTGGTATACATGACATTGGGTCTTTCATTACTCTGCTTAAATTTGCCACCCCATACGAGTTGCTAGCTCCTCTGTGCGGTTTATGGGCTACCTGAGCCTCCATGAACCTTTCGGTTAAGTGAGCAGCCTCGTCTGACATCTAGCAATTCTGGAGAGTGAGGAATGCCCTGACCTCAGCTGGCACAGCCTCAGAGAACTGCTCCAACATGAGCATATCAAGAATACTCTCTATTGTTCTCTCTTCTGGCGTAACCCACTTCCACACCAGGCTACGTATCCATTGGCCTAGTGCCTTAAGAGTTTCACCTGGCTGGATTTTTGTTGCCCTTAACATCTGGCGATACACCATAGGCGACAGGCCTAGTCTGTCTCGTATGGCTGCTTTTACATTTTTATAATCAGTTGCCTGGGCAGCGGGCATAGCTTTATAAGCCACCAAGGCTTCTCCCGTCAGGGAGGTGGCTAACCGGACCGCCCACTGCTTCTCGGGCCAGCCTGCACCTCGAGCTACCCGCTCAAAGGTCTCGAGAAAGTCATCAATATTGTCTTTGCCTGACCATTGTCCAAAAGATAAGACCCCACATGTTTGTGGGCCTACTCCACAGTAGTGTCCTTCAGGCATCTTGTCTGTCAGCCGCTCCTGTAGCAAAGCCTGCACCAAGTCTGTCAGTGGCTTCTGCTGCGCCTGCATGGCTGCTAAAGCTTGCTCCTGACACTGCTGGGCCAGCTCTCTCTGTTTCTCGAATTGGAGCCCAATCCACCGCAGCGTGTCTTGTGGAGTCTCCATGATGGCAGCCTGCAATATAAGGAAGAAAAAAAAACACACCAAGTGCGGCACCTTTTTTCTTTTTTTTTTTTTTTTCTAAATGCAGTTAAGCTGGGGTTTTCAGTCCCCCTTATTTCTCCTCACAGAATCCCACCCTGGCTGTACCCAGATACCTTTACCTGAGTCAGGTGGTGATTCTGGCTTTGAGAAAGTTCCTTTGCTTTCCAGATCCTGGAGTCCTCTGGGGCGTGGTCCACCGCAGTCCCGGTCCTGTTCTCCGGTGCTGGTGACTCCACTGTGCTCCCACGGTATCCTTCTTTTCAGGAATCCTGCCAACTACGCCATTTGTGAGACTATACCCACCTTAGGCGCCCACCTAGACATGGGGTATAGCCTGGGTTGTTAAAGGAAAACTCTGTAGTCGTGTCCAAAGTGTAAATTAAAGCTGGGCTTTATTCCCCTTCCCTTGAGGATTGCCTTGAATATATCAAATGAGGATAACACAAAATAAACGGTTGCTTCACAGGTAAATAAAAGTTTTTCCAAATGATACTAAAGCTTCTTCTTGCTTCTTTTTAACAAAGAGATTCTATCTCATCCGAAATGCATAAAGCACACTCCATCGGTTCTGGAATGACCTCTGGGTTTGAACTTTCCCACTGCATAACCTCAGGACCTGGTCCTGTATATGGGCACCATGTTTCTGTATCACTGCTTTCAGAACCTTGCCCTCGGGAGACCTCAGCTTCTAGGAGAGGGGACAGCTTTGTGCAGTCAGAGATACAAGGAGCTGTGCTTGGGGTTTCTTCCCACCACCTATTCCAGTAGGGGTTTTCTATTACCCTGTAAGCTTGGCTTTTTACAAAAGGACCCACTTCTTTCCCTCCATAGAAGCCAGGGTACTTATCTTTCTTCTGGGTGAAGATTGTTTCCAGCCCTTCCTCCTCTAGCCAAGGCTTCTTCTCTGGGGTGCAAACTGCCTTTCTCCGTGAGTACCAGACACTGGGCTTAGCTGAGCTGAAATCACTTCCTGGTTTCAGTGAGCCTTCCTGGGTGTGACCTTTGCTCTCTGCCTGCTTGGTTGCTTTCCTCTGCACGAGGACCCCTCTGGCTTGGAAGTCTTTTGCACTGTTCTTCCCAGCCCTCTAGGGTTCAACAGCCTGCTTCCATTCAGCCCTGTTTCTCCAAGACAGCGTGTCTCTCTGTGTTTGCTCCTGAGTCCTTGTCTCCTTCTCTCTTCTCCTCCTGATCTCCATGATCTCCTCTTGTGGGATTTCCCACCTGGTTTTATTTCCCTGCTTGTTAGACGTAGAACGTGACTCTTCCCTCAGGTGAGCCTGATTGGAACTCTGAATTTCTACTGCGTCACTAATGCCATGAGGAAAGTTTGTTTCTCCATTCCCTGTTTCCCTGCAACGTGAATGTTTCAACTGCACATGTGGCTGTGAGGTAAGCTCTTCTTTTTCATTTCCCTTTATTATTTCAGGCTCAGTGCTGTCTACCTCATGACAATATATACTGAAGGAATCGATCCAGTCTGAGGTCTCTTCTCTTCTTTTCTCACCTTTCAAACTAGCTCCGGTGACTTCAGCTGCTGGTTTGAATGGAGGGGAGTTTTGCAGCGCTGAGATCATTCTGCTCATCAGCTCTGGATCGTCGCGGGGTGTCTGGGTGGGCAGTCGAAGCCGGGAAAAGTTCTCTCCGTGGTCGTTGCTCACTTTGTCGGTGAGCGGCGTCGCGGATTGCAGGACTGCTGATCGGGCCGGTGCAGCAGAGAAAATTGTTTTGGGGCACTTTGAGGTCGGCAGCGCAGGTGAGTGCTTGAGAGCCGTGCAAACTGACAGGAAGGCTTTGGGCCCGTTTCGGGCTTCTCGGCACCAAAAAGGCCCGGCTGTATTCACGGCTATTTCTTTCCGTGCTTTTAAGCCGCGAGGCAGCTGCAGCTTGGCTAATCGTGCAGGCAGGGAAAGGAAGACAGGTTCTTTGTGGGATGAATGCAGTTACTTTAATTTGTTAATTTAGTTTAAGGTGTGTCAGTTAAGTTTAATTTGGTTTGTTTTGTGATTCATTTGTTTTTTTGACCCTCGGGCCTTGAAGGAGGTAAAAAAAAAAACAGAATAGTAAAAGAAGAGCAGATCTATTTATTTTCAGTTGGATTTTTCTTTACTGAAAGATAATTTATTGGAGCCAATAGCTAATGCCTTCACGTCCACAGTGTTTGGTGCGGTCTCAGACGCCGGGGTCTGCCGGGGCTGCGCTGAGGCATCAACCAGTTTGGAGCAGGAGATTCAAGATAAAGCTGGTGAGGGGACTCAGAGTCCGTCGGCAAGGGCCGAAGGTGAGTCACTGCTGGAGGTTCCGTCCGTGCCCCTTCTGGAAAGCCAAGCGGGGCCAGCTAGTTCTGTGGTGCCGACAGGATATGGGGTGGCTCTGGGAGGCTTTCCCAAAATTTTGTGCTGATAATGCATCAAGCGTATTGCTTGCGACAGCAGGGGACGGTGACAGATCCGATGCCACTTGCTGCTATGATACAGCAATCCAGACCAGAAATGATTGGTAGCAGTCTGGTGAGGCCTCTTAAGAAGGCATGACCTCTTGAAGATCAACCCTTGGATTCGGAGTGGCCTGAAGCGGAAGATGTAGAGTTGGAACCTGAGTCAGGAATGGAAGAACTTGAAGAAGGGGAGATTCCAGAGCCTGAGGATCAGGCGAGAATCATTCGAGCATTCTGAAAGAAGAGCTTACGGCGCTCATTATGGAGTCCCTTCAGGCGCTCAACCTTGCTTCGATCCAGCCATTGGAGGAAGAGGGTCTGGAGGATCCTCTCATTCAGGCAGTGCAGCAAACTCAGGCGGTGTTCTCTGTTCACTGAGTAGTTGACTGGATGATCCAAGATGAATGGGATTTGCCAGAAGCTGGGCTACGAGGCGTTAGAGCTATGAATAGACTCTACCCCTTAGCAGACAAGGAAAAGGAGAGGTTTCATTCTCCGCGTATAGATGCAGCAGTGTTAGCGGTCACAAAAAAGACGACTATTCTGGTGGAAGGCAGTGCTGCCTTGAAGGATGCGCAAGACAGGAAGGTGGACAGATTGTTGAAGCAAGCCTTTGAGTTTAATGCTCTTTCCTTGCAGGCTTCCATTTGCGGGGCTTGGGTGACGACAGCTTGCCTCCGATGGTCCCAACACTTACAACAGCCCACTCAGCAGGCACAGGAGCACTTAATGGCTGTGACACGGCTGGAATCAGGTTTGGCATATTTAGCAGATGTCCACTATGATTTGATTAGGGCATTGGTGAATAGTATGGCTTCCTTGGTAGCTGCACGCCGTTATCTGTGGTTAAGAAATTGGGTGGCGGATGGTTCTTCTAAATTGCGTCTCTGTAAATTCCTTTTAAAGGAAAGTTGTTGTTTGGTGAATATCTGGACAAGTTGGTTAAGGATTTGGGAAGGTCCAAAGATGGAAGGCTGCCGGAAGATAAGCCTAAGCAGGGAAGGACCCTCCCTCCCTGCCTCGCGAGGCCAGTTTAGATACTTCAGGAACTTTCGTACCTCTAGATTGGGAGGTTTCCAAAGAGGAAGATTTACTTCAAGAGTCCAAGGGTTTCATTGGTTCCAAGGAACAGGTAGAGGTTTCGCAGCTTCC
Source organism: Ichthyophis bannanicus (assembly GCA_033557465.1). Taxonomy (NCBI): domain Eukaryota; kingdom Metazoa; phylum Chordata; class Amphibia; order Gymnophiona; family Ichthyophiidae; genus Ichthyophis; species Ichthyophis bannanicus. Next base: position 652,359,408 of record CM066032.1, read on the forward strand.
TCAGCCGCATCGGTACAAAAGCCACAATGAAGCGAGGCGGGCCCGGATAGGAATTCAACAGATTGGAGGATTTCGGAAATTTTTTCCTGCCTGGGTCCAAATAACATCCGATCAATGGGTGTTGGAGATAATACATGAAGGTTATGCTCTCGAATTTGCTCGTCCAGTACTAGATTAGTTTGTGCTTTTGCCTTGCAAAAGGCGGCAGAGAACGCTTACAGTACGACAAACATTGGATCGTCTCTTACAGTTAGGAGCTGTAGTGCCAGTTCCGCAGGAGTGTTACGGCGTTGGTCGTTACTATATTTATTTCGTAGTACCAAAGAAGGACGGATTGCTCCGGCCTTTACTGGATCTAAAAGGGGTGTATCGCTGTCTTCGAGTGCCTCACTTTCAAATGGAAACATTACGTTCAGTAATAGTGGCGGTTCGACAGGGAGAGTTCTTGACTTCCCTTGATCTTAACAAGGCGTATTTGCACATCCCTATCAGATCAGCTCATCAGAAGTTCCTAAGGTTCGCTCTTCCTTGGAGACATTTCCAGTTTCAAGCATTACCCTTTGGTCTAGTGACGGCTCCATGCACCTTCACCAAGATGATGGTGGTGGTAGCGGCGGTGCTGTGAAAGGAAGTTATTTTAGTTCATCCTTATCTTGATGATTGGTTGATTCAGGCAAAATCCAAGGTTGAGAGCGTGCAGGTTACAGACAAAGTAGTGAAGTTCCTTCAGGGTCTCAGCTGGGTAGTCAATACTGCCAAGAGCCCTTTGGTTCGTCTCAGGCTCTAGAGTACTTGGGAGTGCGCTTCGACACGTGAGTGGGAGCAATGTTTCTGCGAGATTGGCAAGATCAAGCTCTTCAGCAGCTAGTTTGCAAGTTCATGTCGACTCCAGCTCTATCGGCATGGAGCTATCTTAGCATGCTAGGAACAATGGCAGCAACCCTGGAGGTAGTACCATGGGCCAGAACTCACATGCGGCCGTTGCAGAGGTCATTACTCCAGCGTTGATTGCATCAGAATGATTTCCTGAACAAATGTCTCCCCTGTCCTCTGTGAGTCAGGCGGTCCCTTCAGTGGTGGCTTTGCCCAGGAAATCTGGCAGCAGGCTTGCTACTGGAGCAGCCGCAATGGCTTCCGGTGTTGACAGATGCGAGTCTCGCAGGTTGGGGAGCGCATTGTGGGGATCTCTTCACACAAGGAACTTGGAACGACCAGGAGGTTCAGTGGTTGATAAACTGTCTCGAACTGTGAGCAGTGGTTCTAGAACTTGAGATGTTCAAAACCGCGGTGAAAGCTTGAGCAGTGCGAGTGCTTTTGGACAATTCCACGATGGTGGCTTACCTCAATCGGCAGGGCGGAATGAGAAGCGTGGCCATGGAAGAGGAAGCAGGGGTGCTGTTCGCCTGGGTGGAGCCTCGACTACAGGCAATCTCGGTGGCGCACATTGTGGGAATGGACAATGTGATGGCAGATTTTCTCAGCAGAGTCCGGGTGAATGCCAGGGAATGGGAGCTTCATCCCGAAGTCCTTTGCACAGATAGTCCGCAGATGGGGTCCTCCGAATATGGATCTCATGGCGACTTTCCGTTTGGCCAAGGTGAGTCATTTTTACAGCAGAAAACGAGAAAGAATGTCGGAGGGGATCGATGCCCTGATGCAACATTGGCCATTGCCCGGCATTCTCTGTCTTCCCCCCGTGGGCACTCATAGGATGAGTGGTTCAGTGCATCGAGGCTCATCGGGGGAGAGTAGTATTAGTGGCACCAGATTGGCTGAGACGTCCGTGGTATGCCGATCTAGTCCGACTTCTCGACGGGGATCCTTGGAGATTACCGGCAATGGAGAATCTTTTGATTCAGGGTCCGCTTCAAATGCCTCAGGTGGATCGGTTCTTGCTTACAGCTTGGCCATTGAAAGGGCGAGGTTAAGGAAAAAAGGTTATTCTGGAGCGGTAATTGCGACCTTACTTTGGGCCATAAAGAGGTCCACATCCCTAGCATATGTGTGTATATGGTGTATATTTGAGGACTGGTGCTCTCAGCGGCAAGTCCGTTCTTCCATGGTTTCCATGCCTATGGTATTAAGTTTCTTACAGGACGGTTTTGATAAGGGTCTGGCAGCCAGCTCCTTAAGGGTCCAGCTGGTGGCTTTTTCTTGCTATAGAGTTAAAGTCCAGGGGGTGGCCTTGGGCTCTCAAATCAATGTGGTTCATTTTCTAAAAGCGGTATCTAGGCTATGACCTTCTCGCAGAATGGTGGTGCCTCCGTGGGATCTCAACTTGGTTCTGGGGGTGTTGACTAGGGAACCTTTCGAGCCCTTGCACCAAGCTTCAATCAAAGATGTAACCTTAAAGACAGTGTTTTTAGTGGCCATTTGTTCGGCACGGCAGGTTTCGGAATTGCAGGCCTTGTCCTGTCGAGAGCAGTTTTTGTCTTTTTCTAGGGAAAAGGTGGTATTGGGTCCAGTACCATCTTTTCTGCCCAAGGTAGTTTCTCCTTTTCACATGAACCAATCGGTTTCATTGCCAGTATTAGGGTCTATGGAGGAGAACCCCTCGGACCGTAGTCTGCGTCGCTTGCACATAAAGAGAATTCTGCATCAATACTTAAAGGTATCAGAAACCTTTCATAAGTCTGAACGCCTATTTATTCTGTTTGTTGGTCCCCATAAAGGGGAAGGGGCAGCCAAAGCTTCAATCTCCAGATGGGCCCGGGAAGCAATAGCGTCCGCATATATTTTGCAAGGTCATCAGGTGCCCGTGGGGTTACGGGCTCACTCTACTAGAGCGCAAGCAACTTCTTGGGCAGAGCACAGTTTGGTTCCACCAGTGGAGATTTGCAGAGCGGCCACTTGGTCATCTCTCCATACCTTCAGTAAACACTATCGCCTGGATGTTCAGGCAGCGAATGATGCCTGTTTCGGGTTGGTGGTGTTGTGATTCAGGTGGACAGGTCCCTTCCAATGATTACTGCACTGTTACATCCCAGAGGTGAAGGACTGAACTGCAGGAATGATAAGGAAAGAGAAATTAGATTTACCTGCTAATTGTTGTTCCTTGAGGAACTCCAGTTCAGTCCTGATTTCCGCCCGGGGATAATTACAGTAGTTCAGAGGTCAGTTCGGTCTGGGGGGAGTATCATTCACAAAGGGTATAAAAACTTTTAATAGTCTCGGGATTGCTGTGGTTCTTTTATTCTAGTCTTTCTTTCTTTCTTTCTTTCTTATTTGGTTCATGGAGGAAAGAGAAAGTGAGAGAAGAAGTTTCCTTCTTAATAAAGGGGATTTTAGTTTAAGAGTTAAAGTTGAATTTTAAAAGTTGAATTTAATGCTATTGTTCAACAGCCAAAATGCTTCTGACACGAAAGCAGCTGTTCTAAACTAACTTAAGGCTGCTGAACACACAAATCATAATGAAAATGGCTGATTAGGTCTAGTTGCTAAGATATATGCTATTAATTAGTCATTAGGGGCCATTAACTGTGTATTATGCAACATTTGTGTGAGATTACATAATCTCTACTTGTAACCAATAGAAATATCTGTCCAAAACCAGATGATGCAATCAGTATTTAAATTTGCATCACTTGACAGTATAAATCCTAAGGTGTATTAGTCACAGAAAAATTAAAAATGAATTATTTTGCATTATTTTATGCCGATAGGTCAATCACAGCATATTCGGCAATGCATCATACTTGTGTTAATAATGCAGATATGTTCTGCTATATTTGTGGTGAAGTGACTTTTACGTCACAAAAATGGAATATGGCTGTGGCGATTAAGAAAGCCTACAACTTATATTTTGGCTGCAGAATAGGAGATCAGGATAAGAGTTGGGTGCCACACATATGCTGCAATACATGTGCAACAAATCTCAGGCAATGGATGAATGGGAAAAGGCAATCAATGCCTTTTGCAGTTCCAATGATTTGGAGAGAGCCCATGGATCACACAGCAATTGCTACTTCTGCATGGTTCCTCCAATTCAGATAGGCATATGCAGACAGAGTAAGTGGACCATGCAATATCCAAACATTCCATCTGCAATACGCCCAGTGCCTCATGGAGAAGTGTTGCTGATTCCCAAAATGTCAGAATCATTATCATTAGAATCAAGTGAGGAAGAGGAAGAAGTTTGTAGTTATGAACCGTCAACCTCACGTGACCCAGAGTTTCTTCTGGCCACTTCTAATAAGCCACACCTCACCGCAAGGTGAATTGAACGACCTTGTCAGGGATTTGGATCTCCCGAAGAATAAAGCTGAGATTTTGGGTTCCAGACTACAGCAGTGGAATCTTCTGGCTGGTGACATTCAATTTTTTTTTCCGGGACCATCAGAAAGACTTGGTGTCATTCTTTTTCAAAAAAGGTGATCTTGCTGCATGCAACAATGTAAAAGGTTTAATGGGAGCTCTCAATATCAATTACAATGCAGATGATTGGAGGCTCTTCATTGATTCATCCAAAGCAAGTCTTAAAGCTGTATTGCTGCATAATGGCAACTTGCTACCATCAATTCCAATTGGCCATGCAGCATTTATGAAAGAGACTTATGACAATATGAAACAACTTTTGAAATGTATAAACTATAATCAACATCTATGGTCAATCTGTGGTGACTTCAAAGTGGTCGCCTTCTGGCTTAGTCTTTAGGGTGGATACACCAAGTACTGCTGCTTCCTATGTGAATGGGATAGTCACACAGAAACATAGAAATATGACGACAGAAAAAGACCACATGGCATATCTAGTCTGTCCTTCCATAACAATTACAACAGTCCCCTTTTTACCTTTAGAGATCCTCTTTGTTTGTCCCATGCTTTTTTGAATTCAGTTACTGTCCTCATCTCTACCACCTCCACTGGGAGACTATTCCACGGATCCACTACTCTTTCCATAAAGAAATATTTCCGCATATCACTCCTGAATCTATCTTCCTTCACCCTCATCCCATGTCCCCTCGTAGCAGAACTTGCTTTCAATTGAAAGAGGCTCTCTCCCTGAACATTTATGCCACAAAGGTATTTAAACATCTCAATCATATCACCTCTATCCCTCCTTTCCTTTAAGGTGTACATATTAAGATCCTTCAGTCTGTCCTCATATGCTTTATAATGAAGACCACTAATCATTTTAGTAGCCACCCTCTGCACCGACTCCATCCTGTTCACATCCTTTTGAAGGTGTGGTCTCCAGAATTGCACACTATACTCCAAATGAGGTTGCACCAAAGACTTATACAGAGGCATTATCACCTCCTTTTTTCTACTAGCCATTCCTCTCCGTATGCACCCAAGCATCCTTCTAGCTTTTGCTGTCGCCTTTTCTATCTGTTTAGCTACTTTAAGATCATCAGACACAACCACGCCTAGATCCCGCTCTTCTTTGGTGGACAAAAGTACTTCACCCCCTATACTATATTGCTCCCTTAGCTAGATCCCTCCTCATGTTATCTATCCCTTCCTGGGTGTCTACTCTATTGCAGATTTTGGTATCATCCGTAAAGAGGCAAACCTTACCTGAAAGCCCTTCCGCTATATCACTAACAAAGATGTTAAAAAGAATCGGACCAAGGACAGATCCCTGGGACACACCACTGATGACATCCTTCTCCTCAGAGTGAGCTCCATTTACTTGAACTCTTTGTCGCCTCCCACCCAACCAATTTCTAACCCAAGCAGTAACTTTAGGGTCCATCCCTAGGGTGCTCAGTTTGTTTATAAGTCGCCTGTGAGGAACAGTGTCAAAGGCTTTACTGAAATCTAAATACACCACATCTAGGGCTCTCCCTCGGTCCAACTCCCTGGTCACCCAGTCAAAGAAATCAATCAGATTTGTCAGACAAGACCTGCCTCTGGTGAATCCATGTTGCCTTGGATCCTGTAATGCTAGAGATTGTCATTTCGTCAAAAGTGTGTTTTTTTTTACAGCACTTGTAGAGAACAACAAGATTTTGATGCCTTCCTTGCACATCAAGTTGGGACTAATGAAAAACTTTGTCAAGGCGATGGATAAAACTAAACCTGCTTTCAGGTACCTTAGTGGTAAATTTCCTAGACTGAGTGATGCCAAAGTTAAGGAAGGAGTTTTTGTTGGCCCTCAGATTCGTACACTTCTTCAAGATGACAAATTTCTTTGTTTATTGCGTGGAAAGGAAAAGGTTGCATGGATAGCATTTGAATCAGTGACACAAAATTTTCTTGGAAACAACAAAGCAAATAATTACCAAGAGATTGTTCAAAATCTCAAGGCATACAAAAACCTTGGTTGCAACTTGTCCTTAAAGATTCATTTTCTACACTCTCATCTAGATTTTTTCCCACAAAATTGTGGAGCAGTAATGTACTTACAAATGTTTATAATGAAAGTTAAATTGCAGACATAATTACTCCTCTGTTTCTTCTAAGTACGTATATGAACTTTATTTTATAAAAACATGCTTGTTATTGTGCAAAGTTTCATTTGTAATAAGATTTTGATTTACATCTTAAGGATTTAGGCTCAATTTTCACCATACATGGTGGTAAAATGTACATTCTTTAACATATCATAGAAATGGGAGGTAATTGACTAATTTCACTATCATATTTGAATTCAGCGTATCAAATTCATTAAGAAATAGCACATTTAATTTCTGAAGCAAACAATTTTTGAAAATTTGTAGAACAGTGATTTGTTGCTCCTTTGAGTCTGCTTTGTCAATAGTTCACTGGGGCTGATGGGAGACCAGCAGGGTACATCCAGTGTTGTCACAGTTTTGACATGCCCAGTCTCCATGCTGCAGGAGGCGGTACACTACCCAGAGGTAAAGGACTGAACTGGAGTTCCTCAAGGAACAACAATTAGCAGGTAAGTCTAATTTCTCTTTGTCACTGATTTGCATGCACTCTGATGTACAGTAAATTGTCTATCCAAGCTAGCCCCAACTTCCAGAGAAATTAAAGACCAGTACCTTAGATCGTGCCAAAACACCTGTGGCTATGGTCCGGGTCTCAGGAATGAAACAAAGTCAAGGTATGACAGTGGTCCAATGTCAGCTGGAATGAACTGTGTGGTCACACACTGAGCTGCCGGTCTGTGGGAGAAATTCACTCTGTCTTGAGGCTTTGGCTTTGAAGACTATCTGACTATCCAGCCAGAGAGAGAGAGGACAAGCGAACAGTCTGTATCAGAAGTTACAGTTCCCAGGGGTTCTGCCAGCCTCTGTATATTTCAGAGTATTGCAGAGGTGTTTGCTGGGCTATGTCTGTCTGCACTCTCTTTGAGTTCTTTCTGCCCAGTTCTTCTCTTCTAAGATCTTCTCTTCTAAGTTCTTTCTCCTTCTGAATTCTGGGTTCCAGTGTACAGCTGTATAATTCTTTGTCCTAAAGACCTGGTTATTGGCTGGACTCAAGCCCTGTATGTCATCTTCAGCAAATCCGGTAACAGCTAATAGGTGGTCCTTCTGCAAACAAAGGTCCATTTTGCTTGAAAGCTGCTGGTATACAGGTTCATACATTGTTGCCAATGCTATGCACAGTGAAGGTCTCAGCCATGTTCTTCTGCACGTAGTCAGCTGGAAAAATACTTCTAAACTGGCAGATTTACTTGATCTGCAGGTTTTAATGAGTTATAACAAAATAGGAATCCATCTTGTTTAATTCAGGCTTTGATTCAGAGCAGGCCCCATCTTGTAACAAGAAGCTATGCTAGTGGTTCAGACATTAGCTTCTGAACAGGTACCAGCCCTACATTTCCCCCTCTTAAGATGGGAATAGCCACAAGGGGGCATATTCCATCTTAAAACCTAACTAACTAGCAAGCTACTGTGCAGGTCAGAATGAAATGATATGGTTAACTAAAGTCTAATAGTTACTCTAAGTATAATAAATGTATTGGAAGCAATACTGCATGAGTAATTATACACACAAGCGGTAAGAGAAGTTAATATTAAAATGATATATGTAAGATCAAATCAACTCAATCAATGTAATGAGTAGAACTTCAAACCTGGTAGTAGTGTACTTAACCTATTCAATGTAACTTGGCCTAGAGATTATACAATAGAATGTTTCAATGTAACTTCAACTGACCTTCTAAATGCATCAGTGTGTTAGTAACAAAACACAAGCTTTCAGTGATGAAGGAAACAGCTCAGTTAAAAGCAATGCATAACTGAAAAGATAATGGTGTCACTAGTCAATGAGGTAACATTCCATCAAATCCTGCAAATGCATGATAGGTATTGGAGGTTCTTGGTGTACAAGACAATGCAGGGTACAAATCTGTCTTTGCTGATATAAGGAAATCAAGAATTGGATTGCCAAGAGAAGGGCAAAGACAGGTACAATGACATGAGACATAAAATCAGTCTGTAAAATGTCCACATCATACAAATCAAAGTTGTAATCAGTGACTTCAAGGCTCTCCTGGTCAATGGACAGTTCAACTATATGAGAGTCCTTATAGTCCAATAGGTAGTTCAAGGCTTCAGTGAAGTTAATGTCATGGCCTTGAAACACGTCCAGCACCTAGATTTCAGTAGAAACAGCATCTGTATCTAAATAAAACAGAGCTACTCCACCAACAGTAACAATAGTGCTTAGGAACATCAATTACGCAAACATTGTAGGGTAGAGGTACTTTATTAATGACGTCATATTTATTCTTGGTAACCAGCAGTGGCATAGTCAATGTGTGCCTTTAACCACTGTTGTTTGTTAGGTGTGTGTGAGTTACATATGTTGAAGTGTTTCTGTAAAACATATGGTGGATCCAGTGACACAAAGAGTTTCTGTGTGATAGTCTGGGACTGTGTGATAAGGAATCCAGGTGTATTCTGCAGCATGACACCAGAATCATATACAGGACCTTCAAGGTTTGGTTCTCCATCTGAAAAACAAAGCAAACAGGCTATCCTGTTCTAGGTTAGTATTTGTTCTCCATTGCTAGATTCTTCAGAAAGAAATGTCCTAGGATGACATGGTCATAGCTGATTGATGTGGACCCATTTAAGGAAGCCTTCCCCCTCAATACCCTTCTTTATTTGGATCTGATAAGCCACGGGGGAGGCTTTATCCATAATAGAATATGGACCATTCCAGCTAGGGAGAAATTTATTTTCTTTGACCCTATTCTTCCCAAAATTGTAATAGAATACCTTATTGCCAATCTGATATTCTTTGGAGGTAGTTTTCAGATCATAGTAAACTTTCCTACCTCTGGCAGCACTTTCCAAATTCTTTTGGGCAAAGACACTTTGCAAATGTTGTCCTAAGTGGGTAACATATTCATGGGCAGTTGTGTCACATGCTAGTTTTACATCATTGGTCCGGTATAGAAGATGGAGGGGCAGTACCATGTCCCTACCTGCCATCATTTCAAAAGGAGTTACGCCAGTGGATTGATGATGGGTGGCTCTCACAGCCATCAGTACCAAAGGTAACTTAATGTCCCAATCCTTCCCAGAGGAGGAGACATATTTCTTCAGGATGCTGACAATGGTTTTGTTTGCTCTCGCTGCCTGATCGGAAGACTGTGACCTATCAACAATGTGGATCTTGGCCTTTACTCCTAACAACTTCCACAGATGCTTGATAACTTGTCTCGTAAAATGGGAACCTTGATCAGATTCTACTTGCATGGGTAGACCCCCACCTGCTGATAATATGATTCAACAACAGGGTGGCTGTCATCTCAGCAGTGCAGTTGGGTGCTGGAATACACTCAGTCCACTTGGTGAATAAGCAAGTAACAGTCAGCCTGTATTTGTTGCCTCGAAAGGTTCGGATCACTGGGCCGATCCAATCAATTTGGAGGTCAGACCAAGGCATGGTCAGACCTTTGTTTCTCAAAGGTGCCCTATGGTATGAAGCAGCAGGTTGAAATCTTGTGATGACGAAGGCTGTTCAGGGGAGATGGAGTGGCAAGAAAGTGGATCCTGTCCCTTTAAAAATGCTAGCAAACAGGGTTTCCCTAGCAACCACAAACCTCTGAGTCAGAGTGCAGCCAGTATCAAGCCCCGCCCACTTCAGCACGTCAGAGCTAGGTTGAGTCCTAACAGCTCCCACGTGGGCTGGGAGAAGGGTGTGGTCCCTAAGAAAGATCAGTTTAAAATTGCAGTTTTTGAGCAGTCAGATAGAAGAAGAGCAGCAGGAACGAGAAGCACAAGAACAGCTGCAACCAGGAGCAGAGACGAGCAGTTGGATCTGAGAGGAGCCGATCAGAGGCAGACACAGCTAAAAGGGAAACTGCCAGGAGAAAGGCAATTGTATGAAGAGAGAAGGCAGCATGGCACAGAGCAGGAAGGATTGGAACAGCTGACAGGCCCAGAGTCAAGGCAAGTGCGTGTTTCAAAGTCCCTGCATGAAAGAAAGCTGAAAGAGTCAGTTCCTAGTGGGGGAAGCAACTCAGCTAGCCAGCTAAGCTGCAAAGGTAGAGAAAATAGCTTTTCTGTGTTCCCTAGCCAAAGTCTCTCTGCTGAGATAGAGCAAAAGAAACTCTTGTTAGCAAAGCTGAATGAGTTGTTGCAGAAGCATAGTAAGCTCTATGACCCTGTTCCACCTGAAAATAGCTGCAATGAATCCATTGAAGAGATGGAGATAGAAAGCTGCATTGAACCATATGAAAGTGAGTCTGAGGAAATGCAGTGCTCATATTGTAGAGCTAATGAGTTTGAGATGTGCTGAGCCTAAGCACATGTAAGGGAATGAGTGTTTAGAGTAGAGCAAAGCTTGTTTGTATGAAGCTGAAAGACACAGCAAGAAAAACTAACCAGAAGTTTTAAGCCAATGTGTTTTCCTCAATGCTCTGAAGAGAAGTAAAACTTACTGGGCGTTTTAGAAGCTGTGTGCCTCCTTGTGAAAGAAGATGTGAGAAAAACAGTCTTCATAAGAAAAGTTAAGTTACCTTGGAAAGGTTAACAGCCTGAGCTCTGTGAATACAACCTGTTGGACTTTATTCTTTGTTTTGGAGACGTATCCAATTTATGTTCAGTGCTATTGAATTTGATGCGAGGGGGAAATTCCGAAAAATAAAAATATTCTCTGTTTTTCGCCTAACACCGTGTGGTCACACTATTTGCTCTAAAGAATAAGTAAACTACATTTCCCAGCAGTCCTAGCTGGCTGCCATATTTATGAACACTATTCCAGGAGAGCAATAAGGCGACGCCCTCCTGCTTACTGGCTATCGGCCCGGGCGGGAGGCGCGGCAACAATCTGCAACAAGTTATACAACCGTTGGTATATAATTGGACATCCTGGTATATGTGGGGCCAGTATGCAACTTTTTTCAACATTTCATAGGTGACTCTGTCACCTCGTTGACCAGCAGAAGGCTCGTCATGGGCGTGTTCCAACATAACTCCTTGAAAGGCCTGAGGTACCACCCATTGTACAATACCATGTTTACTCATGCAAGTTGACAGGTCTTTCTGGAGATGGAACATATCCTTGGAGATATAGATTCTCAGTTCCTCATTATCCTGGCAGTCTTCCAGGGTTAATGGATACTCCTGGGAGTTTTGGAGAAAGAGTAGAAACGTCCGAGGGTAGGATCTTGTTTTTGGGCCTGCTGCACCAAACTCACCCTAGGAATCCTTCCAATTAGGTTGGATGAACTTATATAGTGTCATAAGGTAGCGCTGTCAGAACCCATGGAACTAGGGAACTCTGAGCAAAACGTAAGGGAAACTGACAGCTCAGCTTCACACATGGGGAAAGATTGCTATAAGCAACAGATAAAAACAAAGCCACGAGGTGTAAGGGAATGCCCGAACAGAGGCGTAGCACAAAACTCATTAGGAAATGAGGAGCACCTGCATGAGGGCGGAGCCCAAACTAACACCAGCTTAAACACATTTAAAACTCACTTACCGGAAGGTAGAGGGAGAGGAGTGGCAGGAGCTACTGGAGGAGTAGTAGATGCTACTGAGAGAACTGCTAAGCGTGAAAGCAGAACCAGTGGAGCTGCAAGGACAGAGCCAGAGAGATTGCCCGGGGCATATGAGGCTGGTGATTCCCAGGAAAGCTGTTGTGAGCAGCAGTGCACAGCTTTTCAATATCCCCAGGAGCATTGCTACGAAGTAAGCAGAGGTGGCAGTCCAGCAGCCAAGGCCAGGAGGTATAGATTACCCAACACCAGGGATTCAGCAGGGGAAAACCTTTACCCTGAAGGAAGTTTGAAGCTAACAGAGAAACACTATGGAGAGTGTTCTTCAAAACAGAGCTTTGCTAGACCGAGAGAACAGGAAGTAGCAGTGCCTAAAGGTAGGCGTATTTACTCTAGTAGAAGAGGTTTAAAATACCCTGATTTGCCCTGCACTTACCAGGAACTGTGTAACTCTCATGAGCCTGACTACAGTGAATATGGTAATTTCCCACGGGCCACTAGTTTAGTGGAGGAAGGGAATGCTTTAGCTCACCGGCAAGACCATTATAACCTCAACGGCAGCTGTGTGCTGGGAGAAGTTTATTCTGATGAGGAAGGAATGCAATTTGAGACTATTGGAGAGTCTTTAGACGGGAGTGAGATGGACTGTACATACACTCTGGCTGATTGCATATCATCTCTTTGTTGAAAGCAGCAAGAACTGTTTAGAAAAGGAAACAGGAGGAAAAGTTCTGTAAGTGAAATGAACTGTTTTCTTTTTGATTTTTGTTCCATTAACTAATGCTGAAGTAAGCCAAGTTTTGTTTGAAACATTTCTTTAATTGTGTTACCAGATGAAGAGTCTGAAGTTCCTTGTGTTCCACTGTTATGAATCCACCCCAGACGGGGAATAAAGCCTGTGTTTAACCTTACCCTCTGCCTACAACTACACTTCTTTGGCTAATGTTAAAAACCACAGGTCCCAGAAGGCCTTTCTAAAGCCTTCACAGGAAAGTCTACAGCCATTAAAACACTGCCCCATTAAACTACCTAAGCCTCTTTGCCTCTGGGTACGTTGGTGGGTGACATAGTGGCGTCGTCTAGAGGATTTCTTTTTAAACTTTTGGAATAAAATGACACTTTTAAAGAAGAATACTGCTGTACCAGGGGACCCCTGAGAAGCAAGCACGCAGGACAGACCAGACGCTGAACAATGATCTTTCTTGCCAAAGCTAGAATCTACGCAGATCCTAAGGTAACGGATACCTAGGGCACTAGCGTAGTTGGATAAAGGGCAAGAAAGAGGGCGCTCCTGTGTTGTGGGAAAAGGGGTGAAGAAACGTAAAAGTACCGCACTTGGTGGTTTATCTTTCTTTTCTCCACAGGGTCACGGCAGAAGGATGGAGGTCCAAGACATAATGAGCTGGATGCAACACCAGTGGGACAAGCAACTGGAGTTGGCCCGGCATATGCAGGAGCAGACGGCAAAAATGATCATGGAGCAGCAGAAGCCACTCCTAGATACCATGAGAGCATTTTTGGAGAAATCGCCAGGACATGGGACTGAGATCCCCTACGTAGTTCCAGGGGTAGGACTCAATGCTAGCCATGCATTCACATTGGGACAGTTAAGTCCACAGGACAATATAGACGATTTTATAGATGCCTTTGAACGGATAGGGGAGGCATTGAAATGGCCAAGAGAGCAGTGGGCCACCCGCTTTGCGGTGTCACTCACTGGGGAGGCTCTCTCTGCTTATAAAGCAATGCCTGCCATCCTTGCTGCTGACTACGAGGAAATAAAAAGGGCAGTTAAGGATAGGTTAGGGCTATCTAGCATGCATTACCGCAGGTTATTTAGGGAAGCTAAGATGAGGGCACAAGAAACCCCAAAAGCTCTGCAGCAGAGGCTGAAAAATTTGGCATACAAGTGGTTAACTCCTGAACGGAGGACTACTGACTCGGTGTTAGATACAATTATTTTGGAGCAGTTTCTCCAGGCTGTACCCACCAAAGTAAAAACGTATCTTATGTTGCAAAATTGCCAAAATACTAATGATGCAGCCAGTCTGGCCGAACGCTATTTTGAGGCACAGATGGTTGGCACCTCAGAATTGGGTCTGAGGAAAGCAGCAGGCATGGCAGAGTTTAAAAGAGAAAAATGTTTTAAAGGAAAAATGTTTAATGTGTCTAGTAAAAGTACTAATGATGACATTTCTCTTATGCATAAAGGGAAATGTTATGTGTGCGGGAGAGCAGGCCACTTCCAAAAAGACTGCACGGAACAGACTATCCTCATGGCTGGGAAGGGACAATCCAGCGCAGGATGGATTCCTTATCCATGTGCAGGTAGAAGGGGTAGAAGCACTGGCGCTGCTTGACTCGGGGGCTGACCAGAGCATGATTTCACGGGGGCTCTGGGAGGCCATTGAGGGGCGCCATCAGTCAGCCCCGAGTCAAGCAGAGGGCCAGGTGCGGATACGTTGCGTACACGGTGCATCATCACCTTATCTTTTACACAGGGTGTCTGTCAGAGGGTTGGGGGGTCACACAACCATTGCTGGTAGCCATTGTTCCGCGATTGCCACACCAGATAGTTTTAGGGCGCGATTGGGCCCCCTTTTGCCAAGAATTAGGAGAGGGTCTTCATAAAATAGGTTATGAGTTCGCACCACCCCAACCAGAGGCAACAGGAGCGAGGGTAGAAGCCTTAACAGCAGGAATTCCTAGTCCCCTGTTTGGTAAAGCAAAAAAAGCTAGTACTCCATCCAACGCCCGTGTTACTGGAGTACCTCCAGTGAAGCAGAAATTTCTGCTAAAATTTTGTAGAGCCACACCCAGAGCCAAAAGCCCACAAAGAGCTTCCGCTGGAGCAGCCGGATATGACCTCTTCAGCGCCGAGGAAGCAGTCGTCCCGAAAGGGGGGAAGGCCTTAGTTAACACTGGGGTACAAGTGCAGATTCCCGAGGGATGTTATGGCCGAATAGCCCCAAGGTCAGGCTTAGGGGGTCAAACACTTCATAGATATCGGGGCGGGAGTGATAGACCCCGATTATAGAGGCCTGGTCAAAGTCCTCATTTTCAATTTTGGAAAAACTGACTTCAAAATACAGGAGGGAGATCGCATCGCACAGTTAGTGTGTGAACGCGTGGGCTTCCCCATCGTGGAAGAGGTGCCCGCATTGACACCTACCACTAGGGGGACGGACGGGTTCGGGTCCACTGGCCAGAGGGAAATTAAGGGCATGACGGCCCTGGCAGAGGAAAGGAGAGAGGAGGACCTTGGGCCTCAAACCTCTGACTGGAAAGAAAGGCCAGAACCGAGGTTAGGTGTTGGGCTATCTCCGCAGCAGCAGCAGGAGCTGACACTGCTGTTGGGAAGATTTTCGGATGTCCTGACAACAACCCCGGGCGAAACCCGCTTGGTCGCCCATGAGGTAATTACGACCCCAGGCCGGATTATCAGACAATGGCCCTATCGCATGCCGGAGACCAAGAAAAATGAGGTTATAAAACAAGTAAAGGAAATGGTCGCGATGGGCATTATTGAGGAGTCCCACAGCCCGTGGTCAAGTCCCATAGTTTTAGTTCCGAAGCCGGATGGGACCCTCAGATTTTGTATTGATTTCCGCCAAATAAATGAGATCTCCCAATTCGATGCATATCCGATGCCCCGCATCGACGATTTACTGGACCGGCTAGGTCAGGCAAAATACTTGACCACGCTAGATCTCACAAAGGGGTATTGGCAAATACCCCTTACACAGGATTCCAAACCAAAGACGGCATTCAGTACCCCTATAGGGTTATTTCATTTTAAGCGAATGCCGTTTGGGCTGCATGGGGCAGCAGCCACCTGCTAGCGCCTAGTAGACCAAGTACTGAGGCCTCACCATGATTATGCTCTCGCATACATGGACGACATAGTCATCTACAGCACGACTTGGTCCCAGCACCTCGCTAGAGTTGAGGAAGTGCTCCGGGCCCTCCGCAGAGCAGGGTTGACCCTCAACCCGGCGAAGTGTGTATTCGCCAGCGAGGAGGCCAAATATTTGGGCCACATGGTGGGAAGGGGGGTAGTTAAACCCTTAGCCAACAAAGTGGAGAGCGTCAGGGATTTTCCCCAACCCATTACCAAAAAACAGGTACTCAGTTTTCTGGGGCTCATTGGATATTATAGACGGTTTATACCTCGGTTCGCTGAGGAAAGCATTTTGTTTACGGAAATGCTTAAGAAAAATGCTCCCAATAAAGTGCAGTGGACCCCAGAGGCTGAGATCGCCTTCACCTCCCTAAAAGAGAAGCTGTGTACAGCCCCAGTGCTGCGGGGAATAGATTTTAATCTACCCTTCGTGGTCCATACAGACGCTTCCGAGAGCGGGTTGGGGGCGGTACTATCTCAAGTGTTTGAGGGGGTGGAGCATCCGGTCACTTACTTAAGTCGAAAACTCTCAAAGGCAGAAAAAAATTATTCGACGGTTGAAAAGGAGTGCCTGGCCATAAAATGGGCTATTGAAGCATTAAGGTTTTACTTAACCGGCAGGAAGTTTCTCCTGGTCACGGACCACACCCCTCTTAAATGGTTAAACCAGATGCGAAATAGCAATGCGCGGTTGACTAGGTGGCATCTGGCACTGCAGGCATTCAATTTCGTTATACAACACAGAGCAGGAAAATTACATGGGAACGCGGATGCGCTCTCCCGGATTACGAGCTGTCTGGTTAGTGGTCCGGCAGCCCGTAATATTTTAAGGGGGGGATCTGTCTTAAAGTAGCGCTGTCAGAACCCATGGAACTAGGGAACTCTGAGCAAAACGTAAGGGAAACTGACAGCTCAGCTTCACACATGGGGAAAGGTTGCTATAAGCAACAGATAAAAACAAAGCCACGAGGTGTAAGGGAACGCCCGAACAGAAGCGTAGCACAAAACTCATTAGGAAATGAGGAGCACCTGCATGAGGGCGGAGCCCAAACTAACACCAGCTTAAACACATTTAAAACTCACTTACCGGAAGGTAGAGGGAGAGGAGTGGCAGGAGCTACTGGAGGAGTAGTACATGCTACTGAGAGAACTGCTAAGCGTGAAAGCAGAACCAGTGGAGCTGCAAGGACGGAGCCAGAGAGATTGCCCGGGGCATATGAGGCTGGTGATTCCCAGGAAAGCTGTTGTGAGCAGCAGTGCACAGCTTTTCAATATCCCCAGGAGAATTGCTACGAAGTAAGCAGAGGTGGCAGTCCAGCAGCCAAGGCCAGGAGGTATAGATTACCCAACACCAGGGATTCAGCAGGGGAAAACCTTTACCCTGAAGGAAGTTTGAAGCTAACAGAGAAACACCGTGGAGAGTGTTCTTCAAAACAGAGCTTTGCTCGACCGAGAGAACAGGAAGTAGCAGTGCCTAAAGGTAGGCGTATTTACTCTAGTAGAAGAGGTTTAAAATACCCTGATTTGCCCTGCACTTACCAGGAACTGTGTAACTCTCATGAGCCTGACTACAGTGAATATGGTAATTTCCCACAGGCCACTAGTTTAGTGGAGGAAGGGAATGCTTTAGCTCACCAGCAAGACCATTATAACCTCAACGGCAGCTGTGTGCCGGGAGAAGTTTATTCTGATGAGGAAGGAATGCAATTTGAGAGTATTGGAGAGTCTTAAACGGGAGTGAGATGGACTGTACATACACTCTGGCTGATTGCATATCATCTCTTTGTTGAAAGCAGCAAGAACTGTTTAGAAAAGGAAACAGGAGGAAAAGTTCTGTAAGTGAAATGAACTGTTTTCTTTTTGATTTTTGTTCCATTAACTAATGCTGAAGTAAGCCAAGTTTTGTTTGAAACATTTCTTTAATTGTGTTACCAGACGAAGAGTCTGAAGTTCCTTGTGTTCCACTGTTATGAATCCACCCCGGACGGGGAATAAAGCCTGTGTTTAACCTTACCCTCTGCCTACAACTACACTTCTTTGGCTAATGTTAAAAACCACAGGTCCCAGAAGGCCTTTCTAAAGCCTTCACAGGAAAGTCTACAGCCATTAAAACACTGCCCCATTAAACTACCTAAGCCTCTTTGCCTCTGGGTACGTTGATATAGATATAGAGTATATATGCATGAGTTTAGGTGCATATACTCTGGGTAATTCTAAGATTATTTCTGTGCTAAAAGCACTAAAGGAATACCTTTTAAAATTACTCAAAATACGTATGATTTCCTCTAAAACTGCTTGTATAATAGCTATAAATGAGAACTCATAAATTTACTGCATCCTTTGAAAGTGTAATTTGTTAAAACAATTTTGTCTTGTAAATAAAAGGCTGGCCAGATTTATTCTGTCTGCATTTATTTGAAAGGCAGGGAAGGAACACAATGAAGATTTGCACCTTTACAGCGAGCAAGTTCCACTGAGGACCCTTATACTAGACCACATATTTAAATAATCTTATGCTAATTAGGTAAGTCCCATAGTATTCAGATAAGGTAGCCATTTATTCTCTTTTTTAGGATGAGTGATCAAGTGGTTGAACAGGTTTTCTCAACCTAGTCCTCCTGACACACTTAGGGGTATGTTTACTAAACTGCGGTAATCGTAAATAACGTGCGTTATGTAACGTTAACGATTGTAAGTGCATCATAACGCGTGTTATGACACGCTTACAATCGTTAATGTTACATAACGCGCGTTAACCGTAGTTAACGATCGTAAACTCCCGCGGCGCGGTAAAACACCACAGAAGGTGGAGAGAGGGCGGAGAGAAGGGGTCAATGGGCGGAGAGTGGGCGGGAGAGGCTCCCTTCACACTAACTGAAGATCTGAAGAGCTCAATTCCAACTCGAATGAAAACCTGTCGTTAAATGCACATTACAGGTGAGAGAAACCATTTCAGTGTCAGCAATGTACAGCCCAGGCAGGGAAACCTAAACAAAATGATAAGTGTGATACATGTGACAAGAACAAAAGAGCACATAAACACTGAAAATGACCCCAACAAACTGGAAAAATACCATAACCAAGCTGGCCAATAGTGGTAGCAATGAGAAACATCAACCCCTCCCCCCCCCCCCCGAGTAAGCTCCATAGAACAGATATAAATCGTGGAAGGGTCTATACTCCACCCCCATACAAGGTGAATGAGCCCACAGTGATATAGCGCTGCTCAGGTTTTTCCCCACCATCGGACAGGGTTCGTATGGCGTGCACATGTCCCGCAACATCAGGGCAGGCATGTCGGAATGGCAACTGGACAGATGCCGGAGAAGGGGATACAGAGGGCCACAGGCGGCACATGCTGTGGTGCAGCTGGGCCACAGTGCGGACTAGGGCGATGCCTAGGTGGCCCATACAAATGCTGAAGCAGCAGAGCAGCCAGACAGCAACTGCTGAAGGCCCAACATGGGCACGACTGTGTTTCCTACAGTGTCACAGGGGATAGTACCCAGCAGCTACCCCCAAGGGCACGGAACATTGGCAGGCGGTGCTGGGGGGAAGCGTGGACACCTATGCAGGCACCCCTACCCCAGAACCCGCACCATAGGCAGCCGCCTACCTGCACACTGGATGGCCTGAGACTGCGCACCACCAGCACCACCAGCAGAAGGGCATGTCAGCATGATGGCTGAGGGATACTGGTGGTGGAGGGGGCAGTGGCAGCTGCCCAGAGCAGACCGTGGCCTAGCCCTGTGTAGGTGGGTGCTGTGTACTGCAACAGACGGGCCCTGTCTGACGAACAGTCATGGTATCACCAAGGAATGTACTGACTCTGTGACAACAAGGTGGTGCAGTGCACAAAACCAGTGTATTCAGAAGCAGAGGGTCACAGGTTCAAGTCCCAGCTGTGGTTTCTGCCAACCCAGTCCCCATATTTTACCCACTACTACAACGTGCTAATACAGACAGCACCTTTATTGCAGATGACGTAAACATGCCCAAGACACCTACATTTTACCCTACAGAGCACAGACACCATAAATGTGCACATTACCTAGAGCAGAGCCTCCCAACTGCAGTCCTGGAGGGCCAAACACCATCCCAGTTCCATGCTGCCTCTGGTAAAGATGCCTGTGCTGCATTTCTATGTGCCACCCCCATGGTGTGCAGATGTATCTCATGCATATTCATGAGGGACAGCATGAAAACCCGAACAGTGTTTGGCACCACAGGACTGGAGTTGGGAACCTCTGCCGTAAAGCAGCAGCCAACAGGGGCAAACACACCCGCACCCACAGGCCCCATTATCCAAAGCCTTCTGGAGAGGCAGGACTTTGGGCTCTGCGTGCATCTCCCAATACTAGCACTTGCATACCTTAGTAATGCCACCCTAAACCGGGGAATATGGTACACATCTATCAAAACGTTGCTATGAGTACTGGCAGATAGCAATTCCTAGGTTAAGTACACTTTTCTGAGTGAGCTGCATCATAGCAACTTTTCTGATGTCTGTGGAGTGTGCTACAGGTCTTGTGTCTGACAGTGTTTACCAACCTGGGGAGTGACTCCTACAGTATTGCGTACCATAGCCATGCCTGCACTGTGCCCAGGACTGGTGTGGTGGCCTGGGCTGCCCAACACCTCTATAGTTGCACAATGCTGGCATAGGTGTGGGGAGTGTGTGTCTGTTGTAATGGGGAAGATCCATCCTGGGCCTTGAAAACACAGGATTCTGTGAGAACTAGGTCAGAATCTGACAGGCAGGCAAACCACATGATCAATAGTAGTCAGGAGCAACGTAAACAGACCCAGCCACGAGGTCTGCAACCCCGCCCAACTAGCAAGCAATCCTTAGCTCCTGAAGCAAATAGTTTTTACCTGAGTGGGGGAAGTGCTAATCAGCACTATAAGAAACACTCAGTAGAAGTAGAAAGGGGAGAAGGAAGAAACAGGAAGGAACTCAGAGAGAGATCCAGCGACAGACCCAGAGAGAGAGCGAGAAACAGCTGTGAGAGTCAGTTTGCTGTGACGCAGTTTGGAGCTCAGAGGCAACGTGCTTTGCAGAGTGAATGGAAGCCTGAGAGAGTGGAACCGTATGTATCTGAGAATTATGACCCTGGAAGTGATTCTGAACCAGACTTAAGGAAACTTACTGGCAGCAGAAATGCCTTGAGAGTTAATGCTCAGAAGCCTCGTGGGAAAGGTCCAAGGCTGGTGCCGTGCTGGGAAGGCCACCAGAAGGATTTAACAGGAGAGCTAGCGTGGGAGCATTTACAAGCCCCTGAGAGGGAGAGGTATGGTGTAGAAGATATCTGCATGTCAGAAGAAGAAGAGTTTGAAAAGCCTAAACCTCAGAGAAAGCTTCCAAGGGCAAAGCCCTTTGCTAACAGGGTAGAGCAGTTCCATTATCCTCAGCCAAAACCTGAAGGTAGGACAAGCAAATACTTTAAAGGGAGAAGTTCTTATAAAAAGTTATATGCTGAAAATCCTGGAAGGTGGGTCTCTCCTCTCTCACACTCTGATATATATGGTAACAGTAATTCTTACCTTAGAGAGGGCTGGCTGGATAAGCCCCATGAAGATACATTAGAAGGAGGTTTACAAACGTTGTGCAATAAAGAAAACGTTTGTCCAGCTGAAAGTCAGCAGGAGCCTATGATAATTGATTCTGCTAGTGAAGATTCATTTGGTGATCCAATGGATTGTACGCTAACCATTTCAGACAAGATTACTTCTTTGTGTTAAGCCAGCGTTTGTGCATTGCTTAAGGCTAGCTATAAAGATCACAAGATTTGCTGTTCATTTGCAAAGGAACTGTATGCTGAGAATATTGTTTCCTGTGGATATAATTTGAGTAAGAAGCAAGAAGAAGCTGTCTTTCATTTTCCTTTATCACATGCCAGAGTGTATGGCTTTATTGTCCTAAGTTTGTTGTGTTATATATTTGAAAATCCAACCCCGGAAGGGGAAATAAAATCCTATCTTGTACCTGACCCATTCGTGTCCACAACTACTCCTTCATCGAAAGGGTCATCAGGTGAACAGACCTGCTCCCCCTAGGCGGCGGACTGGCCACTGCCTGACACTGTCTATCCAGTGTGTGGTGGCTGCCAACACCCTCCACAGCCCACACTGCTAGCACTGTTGCCAGTATTGGCCTGCCAATGTGCATAATGAGGAGCAAGGTACCGTGAGAATAGCCTGCATGGGGTGGCCGGGCCTGGATGCATCTGCACACGGCATAGGGCAATGGCTCGGACATTGTAGTGCCTGGCCACCACCTTCATGGACAGGGTGGACATAACATGTCCTGCTGGGAGGTCACTCTCACCCTGACTGAGCAGTGACCATGGCATGGCTAGGTTCCCGCATAGTGCTATATAGCATTTCTCTCATGTGATATTTATGGGTTTCCTTATGGGGCCCAATCACTGACTTATCTGCTTGGTGTGTATGCTGACATCCCCGTTCTGGGTACATGCATCTCCTCCAGGACCATGCACTATGGATTAGCTGGCGGACTGTCTGCAGCTAGTATGTGTCTTGCTGGAACACCTTGCAGGGTGCAGCGGCTGGAAGCTTGCTGCTGGGGAATGTCAGATAATGGTGGGGGGCAGCTGAGCATTTCCAGGCCTGCCGTCTGTCTGCTATTGCATTATTTATTTATTATTTATTTATTTATTTATTTATTTATTAACAATTCTTATATACCGCACTATTAGACATCAGCGCGGTTTACATTGAACAGAAAACATCCGACAGTTTACACATGTCTGGTCGTTACATTTAACAGGAAGTATAACTTGGCGAAATAGGGGAAACTAAATACAATGCAGGGTTATCTGATAAAGGATATCCTGGATAACTATATACAACAGTGGTACAATAGTATATGGAACAACTTGTTATTTACATTGTGAAGTTGGTCTGTTGCGGGGTCTATCTGTTTGACCACTTCTGCTATTCACCTGTGGGTTATGTTCGGAGCTGTCATTGAGATATTTAAGGAAGAGGAAATGCTTTAAAGCCTTTCTGAACTGACTTAGATTAGGTATTGCTCTGATTTGTGCTGGTAAGGTGTTCCATAGAGATGGGGCGCAGAATTGGAAGGCTCTGTTGGCTGTTGATCTAGTGCATCTTGTGGTGTCATTTGGGATAACTAGTGTGTTTAATTCTGCTGTTCTTCGTGGCCTGTTTGGTGCAAGTGGTTGTATGAGGTTGGAGAGAGAGGAAGAGGTGAGCCCCTTAGCCGCTTTGAATGTTAGCAGTAAGGTCTTGAAACTGATCCTTGCTTGAATGGGGAGCCAGTGTAGCTGTTTTAGAAGGGGTGTTACGTGATCTCTCCTGGATGCCCCGATGAGTACCCTCGCTGCACTATTCATGGCTAATTGCAGGGGGTTCAGGGTGGACCGGGGGAGTCCTTGTAGTATGGAGTTTGAGAAGTCGAAATGGGGGAGTATAAGGGCTTGATAAATGGTACGGAAATCATCCGGTTCAAGTAGCATGCGTAGGTGTCTGAGGGATCTGATTTTAAAGTAAATTGCCTTGACTGTGTTGGCTATGTGGTTCTTCATATCAAGGTTTTGGTCCAGCGTTACTCCCAGGTAGCGTATTGCCGGTTTAACTTGGAGTTGGGCATCCTTTACGTTAATACAACTAGGAGGGGTGAAGTTGGTGTTCCTCG
The DNA here is from genome assembly GCA_033557465.1 of Ichthyophis bannanicus. Classification (NCBI taxonomy): domain Eukaryota; kingdom Metazoa; phylum Chordata; class Amphibia; order Gymnophiona; family Ichthyophiidae; genus Ichthyophis; species Ichthyophis bannanicus. The sequence goes on from CM066032.1 coordinate 652,382,862, forward strand.
AGATGAACAGGACTTCCGTCTTTTTGTGTTGTATTCTCAGGTTTTGTGATAGGAGCCACTCTGATATGGTGTCAAAGCAGTTAGTCAGCGGGGTAAGGTCTAGGCAGTCCAATGATATTGGCATATATAGTAGCACATCGTCTGCATATATCATGTAACTGACATTAAAGGATCTGATGATGTCACAGATGGGTTGGATGTATATATTAAACATCAATGCAGATAAAGAGGATCCTTGGGGTACACCTTGACTTTGTTGGAAAGGTTCAGATGTATCCCCGTCGACTCTGACATGCTGCCATCTGTCGGACAGGTAAGATTTGCACCATTCGAGTGCTGTTCCACAGATGCCTTTTTCCCTTAGCCGGCAGATGAGAATTTCGTGGCATACCGAGTCAAAAGCCGCTGCTATATCTAGGAAGACAAGAGCGAAGCCCTGGCGTATGTTATCCACACCTGAGGTTATGTTGTTGAGGAGTGTTGTGAGTAGTGTTTCTACTCCATGTGACTCTCTGAAACCATGTTGAGCTGGATCCAGTGGGGCTGATGTGTCTATATGATCCTGTAATTGCCTGTGCACTATTTTCTCGATGATTTTTGCTAGCATAGGTATGCTAGATATGGGCCTATAAGATTCTACCTTTTGAGGATCAAGTTTGGTGTTCTTTAGCAGCGGTCTTACAGAGGTCTGCTTGAGCGTAGATGGGAAAGAGCCAGTGGTGAAGGAATAGTTTAAGATTTTTGCTATAGTTGAGGATATGTCACATCGCAGGTCCTTTATCCAGTGCGCAGGGCAAGGGTCTGTGTGTGCAGTGGTTGTGTTTAGAGCTAGGATGGTGTCTTCAATAGTTTTCTTCGAGGGAGTAAAGAAGGATGCCAGTGATACTGGGTAGTCTTGTTCATCAGGAGGGTCTGGTATTAATATTTTGTTGGTCTTGCACATTTTAGATTGCATGTAAATTGCATAGTCCTGTGGGCGGATCCTGCTGTGGTGCTCAGGGGTTGGCTCTTTGGCAAGTATTTTAACTAAGTTAAACAAGTCGTGAGGTTTATTCAGTGACCGTTTCAGAGTATCTGTGTGGTGTTGTCTGATTTTATCTGAGATGGCTTTACGATGCTCTGCCAAGTGTTGGATGTAAGCTGATTGGTCACTGCTGGTACGTGACTTTCTCCATCGTTTTTCTAGCCTTCTTAAAATGGTTAGTGAGGTTTTTAAATCGGCTGTGAACCATGGGGCGGTAGATCTCTTCTTTGGGTTCTTGTTCGTTGGAGGGCGGATAGCGATTGCGCTGAGTTTTTTGTTCCAGGAGGAGATCAACTCTTCTAGGCTTAGTGAGGTGTCATCAAAGAGTGTGCTCATTTCAGTGAGGATGCGTTCTCTGTTAAATGGGTGGAATCTTCTGGTAGCTGAGTTAGCGGGCCTGCTTTCATCCGTTTTCGTCTTGTGTGAACAGTTAGTGGTAGGCATCTGAAAGGTGATGAGTTTGTGGTCAGTCCATGGGACTGCAGATATCGATAATACGATGTTTTGTGGTTGGTCCAAAATTAGCTGCGGTGCGAATATTAGGTCGAGGATATTGCCTTTCTCATGAGTAGGTTCTTGCACCATTTGTGTGTATCCTAGGCTATCTAGGGCATCTAGGAATGCTGTTGCTTGAGTGTCCTGTAATGATGGTAGGTTGATATCTCCTACGATCCAATTAGGTTTATTTGGACCCTGGGTGAAGGATGCCAGATTTATTATGGTTGCTAGGTCGTCTGGATCCCCTGACGGTGATCTATAGACCAAGTTTATGGAGCATGTGTTGTTTGAGACTGATACTGTTTCTAGATGGTTGTTACTGTTGGATTCATCCATTTTAAACTGGAGGTCAGCTTTGGTGATGATAAGTACTCCTCCGCCTTTCTTGTTTTGTCTGTGTCCAGTGAAGGCTGTAAAGTTAGGTGGGAGAAGCTGGTTGAGGATGATATTGTCTTCAGTTGAGAGCCATGTTTCAGTGACCATGAGAATGTCTAGCTGGTGGGACATTATTACATCCGTGATCACTGGCCACTTGTTTCGAAGTGAGCGGGCATTTATAAGTGCACACTTCAGTCTACTAGGGTAGACGTTTTTAGTTTGTCTAGTTTTCATGTTGTATTGTAGTGGGACATGCAATAGGAGGTTGCGGTGTGGGATGTTGGCCCCATGTGGGTTGTGATAAGAGTCTCCTGACCATTTTCTCTCACTAGATAGTACAATAGGAATGTAATTTTGTGTGGTGGTGAGGGCCAGTATATTAGATGGTAGTGTTATAATAAGTAGGAAAAGGCACAATAACCTGATGATCATGTCTTCCATTTTAACCCTGTGAAGTATGAGGCTTATTCGAGAGGCGAATAGAGGGGGTTTTGGCACGCTGGGGCTGACTGGATCTTAACTTGTGTATTGTGCACCCAGCAAACCGGCTCAGTGTGTCATACAATAACCTTTCTAGCAGCATTCAACTTTTAGGTATGAATTGAACGTAAATACCTACACAGAATGAAGCATAACAGGGAAAGAGAAACAGATGAAAAAGTGGCCACTTCAGTAAGTCAGAAGTGAGTTACTGACAACAGTAATATATTTAAGGTGAAACACAGATAGTAGTTATATTTCAAATTGAGTTACTGATAACAGTAATAAATCTAGGGTGAGTCACAAAGTGGTAGGAATATATCTAAGATGAGTTACAGACGACTGTAATATAACTGAAACTTACTACTGACAACAGTACTAAATCTGAGATGAGAAGTAGCAGGTGAGACTTGCAAGTGAGAAGGAGATAAATATTTTTGCAGTTTTAGCTGAAATTGATACGTTTGTATCAAGTAATACAATTGCAGGCATTAACAGTGTTAAAGTATCAATGAGTTATAGTGGATACTTTGTAGCAAATAGAACAATTGCAGGGAATAAACAGTGACTACATACCTACGTGTAGAAACATGTGTGCAATTATGTAACAAACTGCAATTTCAGAGTAAAGAACAGCTTTAAGTGAAAGAATAGCGTCCATAAGAGGCTGTAGTTGAATACTTGCAGCATGTAGGCAGGTAGTGGACAGTTAGAGAGTTTGAATCTCTAGGCACAGATGCAGCTTTCTTCAGGATCAGAGCATAGAATGGTGGAAGTTCCTGACTCTTGTTTGCCGAATATTGGGTACTTCAGGGGTTGTATGGAGTAGTAAATACCTTTGCCGAAGGCCACTGCCCAAGGGCCACGCCCAAGGGCCCTCTGGCGAGGCCCTCAGGCGCGGGCCCGACAGGCGCGGGCCTGCCGGAGGCAGGCTGCTGTTTAAAGGGCCGCTGCTCCTCCTCCCACAGCCCCGGATGGGCTGGAGTGCCTGAACAGGGCAGCTGGCTGAAGCGGAGCGGTGCTCTACCCCGAATCGGGGGAGTTACAAGATGGTGCTGTTCCCGCCGAAAGCAGGCTGCTTTTAAAGGGCCGCTGCTCCTCCTCCCACAGCCCCGGATGGGCTGGAGTGCCTGAACAGGGCAGCTGGCTGAAGCGGAGCGGTGCTCTACCCCGAATCGGGGGAGTTACAAGATGGTGCTGTTCCCGCCGAAAGCAGGCTGCTTTTAAAGGGCCGCTGCTCCTCCTCCCACAGCCCCGGATGGGCTGGAGTGCCTGAACAGGGCAGCTGGCTGAAGCGGAGCGGTGCTCTACCCCGAATCAGGGGAGTTACAAGATGGTGCTGTTCCCGACGAAAGCAGGCTGCTTTTAAAGGGCCGCTGCTCCTCCTCCCACAGCCCCGGATGGGCTGGAGTGCCTGAACAGGGCAGCTGGCTGAAGCGGAGCGGTGCTCTACCCCGAATCGGGGGAGTTACAAGATGGTGCTGTTCCCGCCGAAAGCAGGCTGCTTTTAAAGGGCTGCTGCTCCTCCTCCCACAGCCCCAGATGGGCTGGAGTGCCTGAACAGGGCAGCTGGTTGAAGCGGAGCGGTGCTCTACCCCGAATCGGGGGAGTTACAAGATGGTGCTGTTCCCGCCCAAAGCAGGCTGCTTTTAAAGGGCCGCTGCTCCTCCTCCCACATCCCCGGATGGGCTGGAGTGCCTGAACAGGGCAGCTGGCTGAAGCGGAGCGGTGCTCTACCCCGAATCGGGGGAGTTACAAGATGGATTATGGATGTGTACCGCTCTGTCTGTTCCCCAGCAGGACTGGGGTTGCTGGTCCCCTCTACTGCTGCCATTGCAGGGAGGTAGACTGCGGATCTATTGGTGGGTGATCCTGTTTCCCACCCTGAGCCCCAGAGGGTGGGTTGTGTGGTGGTACATAATCTGCCTATGGGTCCATACACCCCCCCGTCACCTACAGCAGGTAACGATGGCACCAACACAGGATATGCACTATTCTGGGTGCAGCATTGCCCATAGGGACTAGACATGACCAAGACATACAGCAGGACACAGATGTATCTTAGGTGTGTCTAATGGAACTACCTATCACACACTGCTGGGGACCTGCAGCATGGCGTATTTCAGCCATGAAAGGTGCTGTGGACCTGGTGCTGGGCGCCCCACCTCAACCTCAGGATGGGCACAGTACCCGCACAATGTGACTGTCTGTGGCTACTCTGTGGCAGTGCCACACACGGTCTGTTCCCCCTACAAGGCCGAGGTGCTGTGGGGGTGCATACCCGATCTTGTGCCCATCTCTTGACTGCTGATTTGCATGTGCAGTGCATCATGGGTATGGGTGGGTTACCCCTATCCTGGTACCCACAGCCGACAGTTTGTGTGGTGACGTGCAGTCCTGCAGCCAGCCAGGGCTTTGTTCACATCCTTATAAGGTGTCCTATAGGGGTCATTATAGGGTGCCTTGGTGGACAGTACACTTTATAATGTGCCCTATGGAGTGCCTTATGCGGCACCTTAGGTTATGCCACCATGAGGGTGTGTTTGCTGGCAGCACTAATTAAAATACACGTCAAATGCCTCAACAATCGCTACTTCAATGTAAAGGGTGCTGCCTCAGCCAGCCTTATACATTAGGCCCACTGGGGAATCGAACCCATGACCCCTGTATCATCAGTCAGTGTTGTAACCATTGTGCTACAGCTCTGTTGCTGTGCTTGTATGCCTGCACGCCTTCTTAAGATTAACGCGCGGTAACGTGCCCTGTAGTGCTCGTTCATTTATGGCGCCTTGTAACACGCGTTCTCGGCGCGTTCTCGGAAACGATATACCGCCCATGTCCTTATTTGGGGTTTCTGTCTCTACCGCGGCTCCTAACGTGAATCGCACTAACGCAGTTTAGTAAACATACCCCTTAGTCAGATTTTCAGGATAACCACAATGAATATGCATGAGGCAGATTTGTATATAATGGAGGCAGTTCATGCAAATCTCATTCATGCATTTTCATTATGGTTATCCTGAAAACTTGACTGGCTGAGGGTATCCTCAAGACTGGGTTGAGAGCCACTGGGTTAGAACAGGGATTCTCAACCCAGACCTCAAGACACACCTAGCCAGTCAGATTTTCAGGATAACCATAATGAATATGCACGAGTGAGATTGGCATGCACTGCCTGCATTGTATATAAATCTCTCTTAGAACAAACCAGTCCAGAGTGTGGTATTTCTAATTGAATTCCTTTATTCTCTGGGAACAAGCAGGAAGTCAGTCCTCACATATGGGCGACGTTGACGCTGATGGAGCCCCCATGGAAGCATCTCCCCAGCTTTCAAAGAAAACCTTTGGGAGACGCACCATGCATGCGTGGTCCCCTTCCCACCCAAAGGTGCCATCTTGCCTCAGTTTCCTTTTTTCTGTGGAGCCCTCTGGACATCTGTCCAGTATCCCCCAGGAAAAGTGTGTTTTTGATATCTTTCTGTCTGGTTTGTGTACCGGTTTCTTTTCCGCCACCGAGGCCAGCCCACCTCGGGTTCATTCTTTTGTTTTTGTTTTTTTCTTAAGGGAATCCCTTGACCAGCATTCATGCTTTTTTTTGGCCAAAGGCCTCGGACCCCTGCCGGGTGGCTGGGACCCTTTTTTCCCGATGGCCTCCAGTGGCTTCAAGAAGTGTGATTAGTGCAGCAAGATGATGTCCCTCACCCATCCGTATGACTGCTGCCTCTGGTGCCTTGGCTTGTATTGAGACGCTGCTGCATTAAGGCTTTGGTTGACATTGTGAGGAATGCCGAATGGATTTCCATCAAGAATCAATTCTGTAATGTGCCTTTTAATTCCTGAAGAAGGCAGTGCCGGAACACGGCCATGTTTGATTAGGCTCCTTGTACCCCAGAACTGAGAGAAACATAGAATAAAGAAATCCAATTAAGAAATACCATGCCCTGGACTGGTTTGTTCTTCATTTCACATGGTAGTCGTGCTTTGTTGTTGGACTGTAAATATCTCTTATGCATATTCATTGTGGTTATTCTGAAAACCTCAAACTCCTTAACTGAAAAAAAACCCCTTCAAAACCAAACACACATAGCCTGAGAAATAACAAAAACACAAAATTAAGACAGTACCCTACTGGACCCACGTACAAGAGAGGAAAAAAGACCTCAATATCCCTCTGGGCTCAGCCATTATCCAAATGGCTTAGAGGGCAAGTCTGCCCAGAGCAAAGACAGCACAAACTGGTAACAACTCGATACATCAAAGGGCGATAAAAAAAACCTCTCTAATAGGTCTCAGCAAATAGTCCAAAAATAGCAGTTTCACAGTTGAATACTTCTGCACATAATCTCCCTCCTTCCTTTTAAACTTGATTCGCCCATCAAACTTTCAAGGCTTAACTGTATCCAATATGTATGGAACACTGTTGAAAATGATATCTAGTGTGTAATATACCACTGTTGTAAACTACAGTCCAATATCCTTTTAAGACACTGTGGAGGCTTAATTGTATCAGGCATATATTATAACAATACTACAATGGTCCCACAACATTGTCCTTCGTGCTCAGTTCTGTATGCACAGTTCACGGTTCATATCTTGAGGCTAAGATATTGTATTTGTGCCATCCAAATGAATGTACCATAGATATATTATCGTCATAAGGGTGAAAGGAGACCAATCACATTATAGAACCATTAAATTAGGAAATATGCAAAAACAAAAAGTATAATTTACAAGAAACTGTCGCTAGCACTCTAGTGGTAGTGCTCACACATACACACATGCATGCTCCAAGCTACTGCCAAGGTCACTGCTGAGTATATAAATAAAGCTACTGTCACGTCACAAAAGTGCTTTTGGTTTTTGTTCAGGCTATGTGCGTTTGGTTTTGAAGTTTTGTTCAATTAAGGAGTTTGAGGTTGAGTTCGGACATACATTTGGCTCCTTGTGAGGGTTATTGATATTTATAGGTATTCTGAAAACCTGACAGGTTAGGTGGGTTCCAAGGACTGGTTGAGAACATCTGGGTTAGAGCAATGGGTTGGTACATTGTCTTTGACCTCTGTTTGTTACCTCAGGATGATAAAGTTATTGCTACTGAACTTTGCAAAGTCTATCACCAAGTTTGAACTGTAGTGTAAAAGCTGATAAAGAAATCTAGAGTGACTCCTGTTATCTATTTTTTTTAATTTATTTTATTTATTTAACAGTTTTTTTTAAACCACTTTATCTTTTTAGTCAAAGCGGTTTACACTGTAACTTAAACTTGGTAATGTACATTAAACAGGGACAATGATAACTACGCAGCAGGGGGAGCTTTAATGTATGGGATGATCGGATTCTATGCTAGATGCTCTCTTGTTTCACTGTATCTGCTTTCTTATTACTTTGTTGTGCAGCTTCCAGGGGACAATTTCTCCAAATAGGTGTAGCTAATACAAGTTCAATAAAAATCTGATGGCTTCTTCTAATATCCTACACCGTCACCATTCTGAAAAATTTGATGTGAAAGCACTGTGTGACAAAATGTTAAAGCGGCATAGATTACTTCAATGCAAATTGCCATTATTTTCTTTGGCAAATGACACATCAGATAATATCCTTAGATACATATGCTGCAATCATTATAGCATTTTAACAACTGTGTGCAATTCATGGGCTACCATCATGTCAGAGAGTGAGTCTGCTTTCACATCTGATGCCTTCAAAGACTTTGTGTGAAGTAACCTCATTAAAGCTGTCACCAATATACTATGCTGAGACCAGGAAATGGTCTGGCAGATCAAATCATGCAGTCGCCAAAAAATGTATTTAAAAGAATCCTTGAAGGAGATTGATCTGCTACATTTGCCTGTTTCCTCATCTCACAACATCTTGCATCTTGCACCTCGCACCTTGTCCAGCCATGGGAATCAGTCCAGAAGAACTGCTTATGGGATGCCGCCTTAAGACCATCTCAATCCAGACTTCAATAGCTGGCTATAATCTATTTAGAAGAGACAGAGCGGGTAGAAAAGGAGGAGGAGTAGCCCTGTATGTCAAAAGCAATATTAAAGCTGCTGAAATGCAGGGGATGTGCGGAAAAGAAGAAGCGCTGTGGATTGTGTTGGAGAGAGGAGACGGCACTATCATCCATACTGGTGTGGTCTACAGGCCTCCAACTCAAACTGAAGAAATGGATAGCAAATTGATGGTTGATATTGCAAAGATAGCCATGAAGGGGGAAGTAATCATATTGGGTGACTTTAATCTACCCGATGTGGATTGGAGTATTCCTTCTGCAAATCTGGAAAGAAGTAAAAAAATTGTGGATGCTTCCAAGATGCGTTACTTAAACAAATGGTGATGAAACCAACCAGGGAGAGCTCTGTGCTGGATTTAGTTCTCACCAACGGAGATAGGATGTCGAATATCCAGGTGGGTGCCCATGTGAGCAGCAGCGATCATCACACGGTGTGGTTTCAAATAAAAGCCAAGGTGGAATCCAATCACAGCAAACTCAAAGTCTTAGACTTCAAAAATGCTGACTTTAGTAAAATGGCCAAGTACCTGAAGGAGGAGTTGGTTGGGTGGGATGGGTTAAGGGAACTGGAATTTCAATGGGCTAAACTAAAGAAAGCAATAAAGGTGCAACAGATACATACATAAGGAATTTGGTTCTCCAAAGAAGTGGCTGCACAAATAAAGGCAAAAAAACACAGCTTTCACAAAATTCAGAAGCTCGCAAACAGAGGAACAGAGAAAAGAATACAAGATCAAACTAAAAGGGACAAAACAAGAAATAAGGATAGCAAAATCAAAGGCAGAAGAAAAGATGGTGAAAGATGTGAAGTGTGGCAAAAAAAAATTCTTCAGGTATATTCGGGAGAGGAGGAAAATCAGAGGTGGAATTGCAGGACTCAGAAGTGCTGGGAATGGACTCGTGGAAAGTGATATTGAAAAAGCAATAATACTAAATTAATACTTCTGCTCTGTTTTCACTAGAGAAAATCCTGGAGAAAGGACCACCTGTAATTCCCAAATATACAAATGGGAATGGAGTAGATACCACACCATTCACAAAAGATGATGTGTTAGAACAGCTTGCAAAACTGAAAGTGGACAAGTCTATGGGACCAGATGGGATACACCCCAGGATACTGAAAGAGCTCAGAGAAGTTCTTGCAGGGCCTTTAAAGGATGCTTTTAATAGATCCTTGGAGACAGGAAAAGTTCCACGGGACTGGAGAAGGGCTGATGTAACTCTCCACAAAAACGGTAATAGGGAAGAAGTGACAAACTACAGGCCAGTAAGCCTTACCTCTGTGGCGGGAAAAGTAATGGAGGTGCTCCTGAAAGAGCAAATAGTGGACTTCCTCGAAACTAACAGGTTGCATTATCCGAGGCAACATGGTTTTACCAAAGGACGATCTTGCCAAACAAATCTGATTGAGTTCTTTGACTGGGTGACCAGAGAACTAGATCAAGGGCATGCGATGGATGTGATCTACCTAGATTTCAGCAAAGCCTTTGATATTGTTCCTCATAGGAGGTTTATCAATAAACTCAACAGCTTGGGGATGGGTACCAAGGTGGCGAACTGGATCAGAAATTGGTTGACTGACAGACGACAGAAGGTGATGGTAAACGGAACTCACTCAGATGAAAAGAGGGTGATTAGCGGTGTGCCCCAGGGTTCGGTCCTGGGATTGGTACTGTTCAATGTATTTGTGAGTGATATTGCTGAAGGACTGAATGGAAAAGTCTGTCTTTTTGCAGATGACACAAAAATTTTCAACAGAGTGGACTCCCCTCAGGGAGTGGAGAACATGAGGAAAGATTTACAAAAGCTGGAAGAATGATCTAATGCTTGGCAGTTAAGATTTAATGTGAAGAAGTGCAATGTTATGCACTTAGGAAGCAGAAATCCAAGGGAAATGTACGTGATGGGGGGCGAGCAGTTGGTGTGCATGGACCAGGGGAAGGACCTTCGTGTGATTATTTCTGAGGATCTCAAAGTGGCGAAACAGTGAGACAAAGCCATGGCAAAAGTCAGGAGGATGCTTAGTTGCATACAAAGAGGAATTACCAGCAGAAAGGAAGAGATACTAATGCCACTGTACAAGATGCTGGTGAGGCCTCACTTGGAATACTGTGCTCAGTTTTGGAGACCATATCTCACAAAGGATACAAAAAGACTGGAAACAGTTCAGAGGAAGGCTACCAAAATGATTTGGATCCTGCATCAGAAGTCTTATGAGAAGAGACTTGAAGACCTACATATGTACACACTGGAGGAGAGGAGGGACAGGGGAGATATGATTCAGACCTTCAAATACTTAAAGAGTATTAATGAACAAACAAATCTCTTCCAAAGACGGGGAAGCTGTAAAACTAGAGGGCATAACATGAAACTGCAAGGGGGTAAATTGAAAGGCAATGTCAGGAAATACGTTTTCACTGAAAGGGTGGCGGATGCTTATTTTATTTTATTTATTTATTTAGACAGTTTTGTATACCGCCTTATCCTTCAATCAAAGCGGTCACAACACAATTGGGGGATACATTTAACACGCAGGGATATGAGACACATACACTAATACTTAGAGGGAACATGGGCAATGGAGGGTTAAGTGGCTTGCCCAAGACCACAAGGAGCATCTGTGGGACTAGAAACCCCAGTCCTTCCGGCCCAAGGTTGCTGTCCTCTTGGAATGCCCTCTCTGTCTATCTTGCAAGACAACACTTATATTTTGGTATATTTATACCCCAGACACACTGCCTGAAAATTCTTACTCTTTGGGACAGTAAATCTAATTCTTTGCCATGGTCCACTTTTGGCATCTCTGTATGCATGTGTATGCATGTGCATCTGAACTGCAAGAGCAAGGCTGGCCCAAGGGTATCTGACACCCTACGCAAAATCAGTCATGTCCTCCACTCCTTCCCAGGGAAGCATACTGCTCAACTCTTTGTCCCCTATCCGCATCTTCCCTTCCATACCCAACCTCCCCGCCCCCACCCCCTACCCCCATTTCCTGAATCTTTCCTCTGTGTAAGTACCTCTGTATTTTGGTGAGACCACATTTGGAGTATTGTGTGCAATTCTGGAGATTGCACCTTCAAAAGGATATAACCCGGAAGGAGTTGGTGCAGTGGGTGGCTAACAAAATGGTCAGTGGTCTTCATTATAAATCATATGGGGACAGACTTAAAGATCTCAATGTGTATATTCTGGAGGAAAGGTGGGATAGAGGTGCTGTTATTGAGATGTTTAATACCTCCATGGCATAAATGTACAGGAGGAGAACCTCTTTCAATTGAAAGCAAGCTCTGCAACAAGGGAACATAGAATGAGGGAGAAGACGATAGACTCAGGAGTAAGATGCAGAAATATTTCTTTACGGAAAGAGTGGTAGATGCATGGAATTGTCTTCCAGTGGAGATAGTAGAGACAGGACAGCATCTGAATTCAAGAAAGCATGGGACAAACACAGATCTCTAAAGGAAAAAAAAGGTTTATAGTAGTTGATATGGAAGGACAGATTTTTCTGGTCATCATATTTCTCTGTTTCCTTTCTTTCCCTTCCCTATCCCCCTTGTCCAGCATCTTCCCTTCCCTTCTCTATCTAAGCCTCCCCCTCCCCTGCCTTTTCCAGCATCTCACCTTCCCTATCCTACCAATTCCCCCAGATTTCCAGCATCTCTTCTTCTCTTCCCTTTCCTACTCCCCGCCCCAGGTTTCCAGCATTTTCTCTTCCCCCCTCCCCTGCATTCAGAATCTTCCCTTTACTCCTCTCCTCTCCCAGTTTTACAGCATTTCCCTGTCCCTTCCCTACTCTTGAACCCACCATGTCCAACATCTCTCTTACCTCTTCCATGCCCATGCCATTGCCAGGCCTGCTTCCTTTTCTCCTTGCTGCTGTTGCCACCGCCGCTCTGCAATTCTTTAAAACTCTGAGGTGCAATGAAGTTCCCTCAGTGGTATACTGGAACTCAAAGTCTGCAGCTCTCTGCTAAGGTATTGAATCTTTAATCAGGCAATCCCATGCCAGTCGCTTCCCTTTCCTAGCACTGCTGGCTGCCACTGGTAAGAGGGAGGAGGAGTGGCAGGCTGTGAGAAGTGTAAGCATTGCTGGCTTGCAGGAGAATGGAAGATCACAATGGGTGAAGTCGGGCACAGAACCAGGCGCACTGCTGTGCTGCCCTGCAAATTACACCACCCTAGGCGAGTGCCTAGCCCCCCTGGTGCTCCTACCACCTCTGTGCAAGAATGTGTATATGTCTGAGGAGCAAGAGAGCATGTTGCATAGTAAGCTGAAAATGTCCTTTTCTATAAATGTACCCATGTGCTTACTAAGTAGGATGAAATATCAGATGGTGGAGTTTAACCAGCTAATTTCTAACCTGGACAAAATCTTTTGAAAATTGTCGTAATTATCCTTTCAGAGGCACCAAATAAAGTTAAATATTGTTTTGCTTTTTGCTTTTGTGAAGGCTGTTTGACACTTAAAACTTCCTAAATGTTTTGCTTGGATACATCACCTGTAAATCTTGTTCTTTGGGGGTGGTATCCCTTGGAATCCCTCATTTGTACCAGAGGAAATGGAGTGTGAAAATGACTTGCCCACCTTCCTTGTCTACTGCTGTAACCACTAGGCCACCGCATGCAAAGCATGTGCTTTGACAGATCCTATTCTCGCTCACTCACAGACTCACTCTATGCTGTGGGAGTCTTCTGCTTGCATTCCTACAAGCAGAAGTGGTACATCAATGCTGCAGTTTCAATAATTATTATAATGAAGGGCAAGCAGGTTCTGCAAGACTCCTAGATGACCTCCTTACCCCTTGCAATTAAATGTGTGATATTGGGAATGGATGCAGGCAGAGCACTCCCATACAGCTTAGAGTAGGGATTCTCAAACCAGTCCTCAGGGTTTACCTGGCCAGTCAAGTTTCCAGGATGACCATAATGAATATGCATATGAGAGATTTTATTTATTTATATTCTCTTATATGCCATGCTATTCTGCATCAGTGTGGTTTACATTGAACAAACTGAAATTACATTGAACATGGCATTATAACTTGGAGATAACTATTTTACAGGGAACATGGGCTATGGAGGGTTAAGTGGCTTGCCCAAGACCACAAGGAGCACCTGTTGGACTAGAAACCCCAGTCCTTCCAGCCCAAGGTTGCTGTCCTCTAGTGGGATTTGAACCTCTGACCTTCTGGCTTGAAGTACCTTGCCCCAACCACTCCTCCACTCCAATGCAATGGAGGCAGAGCATGCAAATCTTTCTCGTGCATATTCTTTGTTCTGGCGGATTCTCCTCTAGTGCAATCCCGCTCTCAGCTGGTGTACCACAAGGCTCTATCTTGGGTCCACCCTTTTCTCTATCTATACCCAGTCCCTTGGTGCACTCATCTCCTCCCATGGTTTTCAGTACCATCTTTACACTAATGACTCTGAGATCTACCTCTTTACACCTGAAATAGCTCCAGCAGTCCAGGCTTGGACCTCTGCCTGCCTATCTGACATTGCTGCTTGGATGTCTCACTGCCATTTGAAAATGAACATGGCCAAAACCAAGCTTCTTATCTTTCCCACTAAATCTACCTCACCCCTTCCTTCTTTCTTCCTCTGTGTGATAACACTCTGCTCATCCCTGTTTCCTCGGCTCGCAACCTTGGGGACATCTTTGACTCCTCCCTCTCCTTCTCCACACACATTCAACTGATAGCTAAAACCTGTTGTTTCTCTCTATAATATCAGCAAAATTTGCCCCTTCCTTTCTGAACACAATACATCCATTCTACAGTCATCTCCTGTTTAGACTATTGCAGCCTCCTCCTTGCTGGTCTTCCTCTTAATCATCTCTCTCCCCTTCAGTCTATTCAAAACTCAGCTGCACGGCTAATCTTCTGCCAGCCTCAATATACTCATATAACCCCTCTTCTCAAGTCACTTCATTGGCTTCCTATTCATTTCCGTATCCAGTTCAAACTTCTGCTATTGACCTATAACTCATTCTGATGCTTGGGACAAGTTTTTCTGGGCTCTTAGCAAATACCAGACTGAAGCAATTGACACAAGCTGTGACAGAGAAACTTGAGAGTGACTTTTTAAATTTTTATGAAGGAGCCCAAAAACTACTCAAGTAACAGATATAACGTCTCTGTTAACATCTTTTATGGCTAAGGGTCCAAATTAGCCTTTGCAAATGCTGTGTGCTTTAAAGAATTTTGTCATGTAACCCAGGCTTGCAGCCTTAAAGAATTGACATTAAATATGTATATATACTGTAAACACGCACACACAAGCACGCAGGCACTAGAGTCTGAAGGACTACTGAGAGTTGCTGCTCTTGCTGGGAAGGATTCTGCAATTGTTATCTGTTGTGACTGTTGGATTAAAGGGAATTCTTTGGGTTTAAACTGATAAAATCTCTATTTTAAAGTTCTGCTTTATAAAATCAGTCAGGGCAACAATGTGTAGCAAGCCAGCTTTTTCTTAAAACAAGCTCCAAGTTGAATTACCCATTCAATGTAAGTACATAACAGGCCCCTGTTTTGTACAAAATGTTATATGTAAACCGCACTGATTTTAAAGAGCGTGGTATATAAAAGCAATACATAAATTAAATAGATAAATAAAAGCCAGTCAGGGCACTGTATAGCAAGCCAGCTTTTACTTAGTGTTTCTTTCTTTCCCACCCACCTTGACTCCCGTCCACCACAGGCATAATCTTAGATTTATAGGCTTTTAAACCTATTAAAGGGTAAGAGATGGTCAAATTCACTTTCAGGTTTGGCTGGTTATCCTCATCAGGAATAGATTAATTAATTAGGGTCCTGAAATGATCTTGAGGTGAACAAAGTCCCTTAAACCAATTAGATATAGATGCATTGGTACAAGTAGCCCTAGCAACTTGAAGTATATAAACAACTTAAGTATCAAAACAAATCTTTAAAACTAATATCCAGTCCAGCAGCGAGATAGGGGCTGTCCAGGTTTTTTCACTGAGTGTCACATGAACAATTTTCTCCCAGTTTGTGAGAGGTCTTACACATGCACTACGTACAAGGAACTCTTTGCTCTCAGGGAATGAGTCCAATCTCTGGAGGCTAGAGTAGCAGACTTGGAGGAGCTAAGGAAGAAAGAGAGCTATATAGATGAGACCTACAGGGATGTAGTACTGACATCCCACCTCCAGTCTGACAGCCTCTCTGTTGCCATGGAGGAGAGAGCTCACATAAAAGGATGTGGCAGAAAGTGATCCTGTAACTAAGACATGTTCTCCAGAACCAAGCAGGAAGTCAGTCCTCACATATGGGTGACGTCGGCGCCTACAGAGCCCCCGTGCGGAGTATTTCCCCAGCTTTCAAAGAAAGCCTTTGGGAATGCAGCACGCATGCGCGGTCCCCTTCCTGCCCAAAGGTGCCATCTTGCTCAGCCTTTCTTTTTCCGTGGAGCCCAAAAGACGTGAGTTCATGTCACCCGGGAAAAGTAGATTTTTTTTGGCTATTTTGGCTTTTTCTGTTCCAGTTCGATGCCGGTTCCCTTTCCCGCCTGGACTCAGTACACCGGTATTGAGTCCGGAGTTTTGATTTTCGTTTTTTGTCCTTCGTGACTAGCATTCGCACTCTTTTTGTGTTTTCACTGGCAGCCCGGTCTTTTGACCTTGCAGAGGCCCTTTTTCCCCCGATGGCTGCCAGTGGGTTAAAAAAGTGTGATCGGTGCAAGAAACTTATGTTTCTCACTGACACACATGACTGCTGCCTCCATTGCCTCAGGCCCGACCATGACCCACTGGCCTGTGGCCCGTGCAGCAAAATGTTGTTGAAGGCACTTCGGAGCGGTCAGCATCAACGGGAGAGAATTTTCTCTGACTCCGCGTCCGGCCGGGCCCGGACTTTGTCAGAGGCCTCGACATCTCGGGAGTCTGACCCCAAGCGCCGTCAGGGTTCCTCTGAGAGGGAGTCTCCCTCCCGGGAGCACAGAAGGAAGAAGAAGTTCGTGAGGGCGGTGTCGGTGGAGGCTCCTGGATCCTCGAGGGCCAGGTTGTGTAGCCCTGACCGCCGCCCCGGGCTCTTGGAGTCGGAGAGGCCCTCCAAGTTACCTCATGTGGAGCCGGAGTCCCCGAGTCACGTAAGTGCAGTTGTCCTCATGGACTCTCCTCCGGGGGAGCTGACGTCTGGGGCCCAGGTCAGGGGCTGCTGAGTCTCCTGAGCTTGGACTCAGGTTGACGGCCTTGGAGAACAGCTTGGCTGCCTTCATGGAACAGCAGCAGGTGCTGATCGCCGGTCTGACCGGTGCATCTGCCCCGACCACCGGGACCTCGACTTCCAAGTCGACCCCGGAGACCGAGCCGATCCTCAAGTCAATGAAGTCTCGAGTCGATCCTCGGTCACGGTCTCCCTCGACCTCCCGTGCGGGGCCAAGGTCGTCGACGCCGATACCCTTGGCATCGGGGCAGGTGACACTGATTCCCACACGGCCGGATCCACCTGATTTCTCCTCGGAGGAGTTGGCGTGGGAGATGGAGGACGAGGAGTCCCCGGTTCTCGGACTTCGTGAGGGACATGGCCAAAGCCTTGGCCTTCCCTGCAGACGCTGAGGAGGAGCCTCAAGCCGAAGAGCTTGATGCCCTCCAGTATGACTTTCCTCCAAAGGAAGCCTTTACTGTACCGGTTCCTCCGATGCTGGAATGGCTGCTCTTCCATATGTGGGAGGCACCGGCCTTGGTGCCGGTTCTTAGCAAATGGGTTGATTCCATTTATCGAGTCCGTAAGAGCCCTGGGTTCTAAAAGGCACAGCTACCGCACATCTCCATGGTTGTGGAATTGGCCATGCACCGCCTGAAGAGTCAGAAGATGCACTCCTCGGTGCCCCCCCGGTTGGGAGGCCCGCCTGGATGCCCTCGGTAGAAAGTGCTTCCAGGGCTCTATGCTATCTTGCTGTGTCCAGACCTACCAGCTGTACATTGGCATGTACCTATGAGACCTGGCAAAGGAGATTGCCGGGTTCTCAGCTGGCCTCTCCGAGGAACCTTTGCAGAGGTTCAAGGCTTTGTCAACAGGGATCCGAGAGTGTTCGAAGTTTATCTCTCGAGCAGCCTATGATGGCTTCAAGGCTTCGTCCCGGGTAGCCGCGGCCATCGGTGCACGCCATCAGGCCTGGCTGCAGTCATCAGACCTGGAGTCATGGGTGCAGGACAAGTTGATTGATGTCCCCTGCCGAGGTGAAAACCTTTTCGGTAAGCCCATGACTGAAAAGGCTGTGGAAATCGAGACTGAAACTCTCACCAGGACAAGGCTGTCCACGAAGACTTCTGCCCCTTCTCAGAAAAAGAAGGGCTCGGGAAAGAAGCCTACAAATCCTACCCTCAATATCAGGCCTCTCCAGCTCCCCAACAGGGCCAGCAGGCCAAGGGGCAGGAGCAGGGGCATGGGCCCCGTAGGCAGAAGACCCCCAAGCCACCAGCTCCAGCTCCTGTACAGCAGGGAGCGGGGTTTTGGCTCCCACAGCATAGCCTCTTCTCCACAGCTGGCTCCACACAGCACAGGAGGTCGGCTGACCCTCTACACCTGCAGGTGGCCAGCCATCACAGGGGATACCTGGATCCTCAGCATAGTCCAAAAGGGCTACATGCTCCACTTCCACCAGCTACCCCCCTCCTACTTTCCAGGGGAGCCTCCAAGACTCCCTCTGCACAGCTTCAGGAGTTAGCAAGTCTTCTAAAGGAACAGGCGGTGGAACCGGTGCCTCACCACCTGGAAGGGCAAGGCTTCTACTCCAGGTACTTCCTGGTACCAAAAAGAACAGGAGGCCCCCAGCCTATCCTAGACTTGCGAAACCTAAACAAGTTTCTGGAGAGGGAAAAGTTCAAGATGCTTACTCTTGGGATACTGCTACCCTACCTCCAGCAGGGAGACTGGCTATGCTCCTTAGACCTAAAGGATGCTTATACTCACATCCTCATTCATCCAGACCACGGACAATATCTCAGATTTGTGGTGGGAGGAAACCATTTTCAGTACAGAGTACTTTCCTTTGGCCTAACGTCCGCCCCCAGGGTTTTCACCAAATGCCTGGTGGCGGTGGTGACCTATCTCAGGAATCAGGGAATTTTTCTCTTCCCATACCTGGACGACTGGCTCATCAGGGGCCAGAATCTCCAGGAGGCCAGACAAGCCACTCTTCACACTGTCTCTCTTCTTCAGCATCTGGGCTTTGTCATAAACTACGCAAAGTCCACTTTGCTCCCCTGACATAACCTAGAGTTTATAGGGGCAAGATTAGACACCCTGCAGGCAAGAGCTTACTTGCCCGAGGACAGGGCCCATAGACTGATGGAATTGGTAAACCAGTTCCAAAGCAATTCTTTTATCTCTGCCAGGCACTTCCTGCGGCTCCTGGGCCACATGGCATCCACGGTACATGTGACTCCGAATGCCCGTCTGCACATGTGGGCTGCTCAGTGGTGCCTCAGAGCTCAGTGGGCGCATGCCAAAGGTGATCTCCGAGACAGAGTAAAAGTGTCCAAACCACTTTTGGACGCCTTGCAGTGGTGGCTACATCTCCCAAACCTTCTCAGGGGGGTACCTTTTCAGGCCCCAGCACACACAAGGGTGCTGACAACCAATGCTTCCTTAAAGGGCTGGGTGCACATTGCCAGGGCATGTGCACTCAAGGCCTCTGGTCTCCTCGGGAGGCCACACAGCAGATCAATCTTTTGGAGCTGCGAGCAATCCGCTTGGCTCTACAGACTTTTTCTCATGCCCTCTCTCACCAGTCTGTCTTAGTTCAGACAGACAATCAGGTAGCAATGTTCTATGTAAACAAGCAAGGGGGCACAGGGTCCAGGCTCCTATGTCAAGAGGCGCAGACCCTTTGCTCCTTTGCAGTCAAACAAGGCATGTTTCTCAAAGCAGTTTATCTACCTGGTCAGGAGAACTTCTTAGCAGACAAGCTAAGCAGGATTCTCCAGCCCCATGAATGGCAGTTGAATCCATTGGTGGTCCACCAGATCTTTTTATGATGGGGACTTCCATCCATCGATCTCTTTGCAAGTCCACTGAACCGTCAGCTGCCCAGGTTTTGCTCCAGACAGCCGCATCCCCTGAGAATGGCAGCATATGCTTTTCTGATCTCTTGGTCTACGGGCCTCCTGTATGTGTTTCCTCCCACACCCCTGGTGGCCTGAACTTTGTTCAAGATTCTCCAGGACAAGGCCTCGGTGATTCTGGTAGCCCCCAGATGGCCGAGGCAACCGTGGTTTCCAATTCTGCTACAGTTGGCGGTGGAAACTCCTTTCCCTCTGGGGTTGCAACACGATATCCTGTCTCAAGACCAGGGTTCCCTTCTGCACCCCAGTCTCAGGTCCACTGTTCCCTCTAAGCTGTGCGCGTGTGCGTGTGCACACACCTCGCCGAGCGAGCGCACATACTTTACAACAGAGCACACAAAAATTACGGTTCTGATTCTGATAGAAAACAACACAAACGTCTTAAAATTTAAAAGTTGTGATTGTAATTACTAGAAATTTTCCGCATCATTTAGTAATCGTCTATTTTCATTTAATTTGATTAAAATCAGTGTTGTGTACATACTATATTCTGACGTATAGTCAAATTTTAAAGTATATAACTCCGAGTGTCATTGTGTGGCGCACAAAAATTTAACCTTCCTTCAAAAGCTGCACAGCTGATATTTTATGCGCACACACCCTACAGAAAATTAGAGGGAACATTGCTCAGGTCCCTCAATCTGATGGCCTGGCTGCTGAAAGGATAGTGCTAGCTCCCTTGCTTCTACCTAAGGAGGTTGAAGAGGTGGTTTTGGCCTCTAGGATGCAGTCCACCAGAAAGTCCTATGCCCTCAAGTGGCATAGGTTCACAATATGGTGTGCTCAGCGCAATGAAGATCCTTTCTCGTGCCTTGTGCCAGTAGTACTGCAGTATCTACTTCACCTATCAGACCTAGGCCTTAAGTCTAACTCTGTTCGGGTCCACCTCAGTGCTCTATCAGCGCACCACTCACCGGTGGAGGGACAGTCTCTGTCGGGTCACCCCTTGGTGTCCCGCTTCCTCAGAGGTCTGCTTCTTCTCAAGCCTCCGGTTCGTCCACCGGCAACTGAGTGGGATTTGAACATGGTCTTGCAGCAACTAACTCGCCCACCGTTTGAGCCAATGGCTACTTGTCATTTGCGCTTCCTTTCTTGGAAAGCGCTCTTCCTGGCAGCTCTTACCTCGGCCAGACGTGTGAGTGAGCTACAAGCTCTGGTTTCTGATAGACCGTACACACGGTGGTCCTACGGACCCACCTGAAGTTCCTTCCAAAAGTGGTCTCCTCTTTCCACCTCAACCAGGACGTGGTTCCTCTGACCTTCTTTCCCAGGCCGCATACCAGCCGGGCTGAAACAGTCTTGCATACCTTGGACTGTAAGAGGGCATTGTCTTTTTACGTAGAACATACAAGGGGGCATTGAAGGGCCATTCAGCTCTTCATCTCCTTTGACCCTAATAAAGTAGGGTTACCTGTCTCAAAGCATACGTTTTCCACTTGGGTAGCAGATTGTATTGCCTGGGCGTACAAGGCAGCTGACCTCCCCTTGCAGGGTCGAGTCACGGCCCACTGTGTTAGGGCGAAAGCCGCGTCAGTAGCTCATCTCTGCTCTGTTCCATTGGCAGACATCTGCCGGGGCGCTACTTGATCTTCAAGACAGACGTTTTCAGCCCACTACTGCCTCAAGAGAGAGTCCCGAAGGGACAGTGCTTTCGGACAGGTGGTACTCCGTAATCTCTTTGAGGTTTAGGCAACTCCTACCCTCCGGCCCTTGTGTTGGGCTACCATATGGGGGCGTTCTCAGAGGATATTATTATCACGAATGCTGATGCTCTTGAGAGGGAGTCATTTTTTCAGCTTAGGGTTCCCGGTAGCCTAGAGCTGGGGAGTCCCATATGTGAGGACACACTTCCTGCTTGGTCCTGGAGAAAGAGTAGTTACTCACCTGTAACAGGTGTTCTCCAGGAGCAGCAGGAATCAGTCCTCACGACCCTCCCTCCTCCCCTGGAGTTGCAGTCATATACTTGATTTTGTTTTTTGCTGTCTTTTAGCTATGTCATCTGACTGAACAAGATGGCACCCTTGGGCGGGAAGGGGACCATGCATACATGCTGCATTCCCAAAGGCTTTCTTTGAAAGATGGGGAAATGCTCCGCACGGGGGCTCCATCAGCGCCAACGTCACCCATATGTGAGGACTGATTCCTGCTGCTCCTGGAGAACACCTTTTGCAGGTGAGTAACTACTCTTTCTCCAGGTGATGTAAAACCCTCTGGCATGGAGGATATCTCTAGGGCCATGTGCCCAGTGAGGGAAGTGTTAAGACGGCCTTTGTGGTTGGCAATTTGATCATTAGGCATGTAGATAGCTGAGTGGCTGGTGGATTAGAAAATCACCTGGTAACATGCCTGCCTGGTACAAAGATAGTGGATCTCATGCACCACCTAGACAAGCTTTTGGATAGTGCTGGTGAGGAGCTTGCTGACTTGGTACATGTTGGTACCAATGACATAGGAAAGTGTGGGAGAGAGGTTCTGGAGGCCAAGTTTAGGCTTTTAGGTAGGAAATTGAAATCCAGAACTTCCAGGATAACATTCTCAGAAATGCTTCCATTTCCACATGCAGGATATAAAAGGCAGGCAGAGCTCTCGAGTCTGAATGTGTGGATGAGATGATGGTACAAAAAGGAGGGGTTTGAATTTTGTAGGAATTGGGCAACATTCTGGCGAAAACGGGGGGGGGGGGGGGTTCTCAAAACGATGGACTCCACCTTAACTGGGGTGGAACCAGGTTGCTGTCATTAACCTTTAAAAAGGAGATAGAGCAGCTTTTAAAAAAGATAATAGGAGAAAGCCGGCAATCACCCAAGCGCACGTGGTTCAGAAAGATATATCCTCAAAGGATATTAGCAAAAGAGGGAAGTTAGAGCATCCAGGTAGAGAAGTTCCAATAAAAATTTAAGTAATCCAGATGCCTTTAAGTACAGAGCAGACAGAACAGAAAGATTCCAAATTACCTCACAACTCATAACCATATTGTTAATATGAACAAAATAGAACCTCTAAAATGCTTGTATGCAAATGCTTGAAGTCTAATAAATAGGATGGAAGAGTTAGAATATTTAGCATTAAATGAAAAGTTAGATATAATTGGCTTTTCAGAGACAATTGGCATTGTCAAGGAGGACAACCAATGGGACATTGTGATACCTGGGTACAAACTATAACGCAATGATAGGGTAGATCAAATTGGTGAAAGGGTTTTTGAGATGGCATTGAATCACACAGAATAAATGTTTTGCAGGAAACAAAATACACTGTAGAATCTCCATGGATAGAAATTCCATGTAAAAAGGGGAAGATGATGGCAGTGGGGGTATACTACGATCTGCATGGCTAGAAAGAACAGATGGATGTTGAAATGCTTAAAGAAATCAAGGAAACTAACAAAAATTACGACACAGTAATAATGGGTGATTTCAATTACCCCGGTATCGACTGGGTCAGTATCACAGCAGGACATGCTAGGGAGAAAAAGTTTCTGCTCAATGTAAGTACAATGCAGGCCCTTCCTGCATTGTACAAGGAAATGTTAATTGTAAACCACACTGATTGTAAAGAGCGCGGTATAGAAAAGCTTTTAAAGAAATAAAATAAATAAACAGATGAAATAAATGACTACTTCTTGGAGCAGCTGGATCATGAACTGAGAAAAGTGGAAGATACGTATTTTGGACATAATCCTTAGTGGAACACAGAATTTGTACAAGAGAAAACGGTGTTGGGACCACTTGGCAATAGTGATCATAACATGAGCGCATTCGATTTAATAAATGGACTTTAGTATAGTTTTTCAAGCCCTATTCTGATCACACTGGGATTATTGTAATTTCATCCTACAAGGACTATCAAATCACGATTCACCTATTACAGCTGGCACAAAACACTGCTGCCTGAATCCTCCATGGAAAAGCCAGAACAGATCATGTAACTCCAAACCTCATTCACTAACACGGGCTCCCTATAGCAAACCACACAAAATACAAGGCCTTGTTTAACATTTTCAAAATTTTATATAGCCTTTCTTTGGTATATCTACAGTCTTTATTACACAAGAAACCAGACAGCAGACAGAGAAGCAGCAATGCACAGAATTCCTTCACCATCCCCACAGCAAAAGTGCAGAGCAACCAGAGCACCTCAAATTGATTCTTCTCACTATGTGTTCCCTGCATATTGAACGAGCTCTATCAGAGTTTACGAGCCATCCATGACCTATTAGACTTCTGCAAGAGATTGAAAGCTCACTTGTTTGTCGCACTTTGGTAGAGAGGAATAGTTATCCTCCTATCATTAAGTGCACAGAACACTACCTTACAGTTAGCTATTCTGAGTACACTGTATAATTTACTCAGTCACATTCCCAGTTCTGCTGCCCTACCCCTTCCCACCCATCCATGTTGATTCTCTAGGAATATGCATATTGTTCCTTACTTTTGCTTATTCCAATTTGTTCATATGTAACTTCAGTGTTAATCTGTTAATATGTAAATCGCCTTGACATTCTGATAAGGCAGTATATAAAAGTAGTTAAATAAACAAAATAAATACTATAAATGATCTGTAAACTCTCATTAAAATTAACTGTAGTACCTGAAGATTGGAGAATGGCCAATGTTACACCAAATTTTAAATGGGTGCCAGGGGTGATCCGGGAACCTACAGACCAGTAAGCCTGATGTCAGTAATGGGCAAAATGGTGGAAACCATCATAAAGAATAAAATTACTGAATATGCAGATAGTAATGGTTTAATGGGAGAAAGACAACATGGCCTTAGCTAAGGAAGATCTCGCCTTAGTAATCTGTTGTATTTCTTTGAAGATGTGAATAAACAAATAAAGGTGAGCCGACTAATATAGTGTGTCTGGATTTTCAGAAAGCCTTTGACAAGGTCCCTCATGAGAGACTCTTGGAAAAAATTAAAAAGTCATGGGATATGAGACAGTTGGCATTGTGAATCAGGAACTGGTTGAAAGATAGAAAGCAGAGGGTAGGGCTAAATGACCAGTTTTCTCAATGGAGAAAGGTGAATAGTGGAGTACCCCAGGGATCTGTGCTGGGCCATCTGCTTTTTAACATATAAAATGATCTGGAAATGGGAATAATGAGTGAGGTGATTAAATTTGCAGATTACACAAAATTGTTCAAAGTTGTTATAACATTACTACTACTACTACTACTACTGAGCATTTGTATAGCACTACAAGATGTACATAGCACTGCACTGACATGTAAGAGACATCTCCTGCTCATCAGAGCTTACAATCTAGTCAAGACAGACAACACAGTAGGTGTAGACAGGGATACATATAAGGGGAATGGTAAGGAAATACAAAGGAGATAAGTTGAGTCAAGATCTGAAAGCGGCAGCAAAGAGGTGAATATTCAGCCTGGATTTGAAAAGGGCCAGAGAAAGCACCTGACATACAGACTCAGGTAGTTTGCTCCAGGCATAAGGAGCAGCAAGGTGAAAGGAGTGAAGTCTGGAGTTATCAAAAGAAGAGAAGGGCATACATAGAAGCAATTTGCCAGAAGAGTGGAGTTCCCAAGGAGGTGTGTAGGGAGATATAAGAGAGAAAAGGTAGTGAGGAACTGCAGAGTGAATGCACTTTTAGGTCATCAGGAGACGTTTGAACTGAATGTGGAAACAGATACGGAGCTAATGAAGTGACTTGAGAAGAGGGGTAATATGAGCATGACGAGGCTGGTGGAAGATTAGATACGCAGCAGAGTGTTGAACAGATTGAAGAGGAGAGAGATGATTCAGAGGGAGACTAGCAAGGAGGAGTTTACAATAGTCAAGTCAGGAGGTGATTAAGGAGTGCATACGTGTCTTAGAAGTGTGTTCAAAAAGGAATGGACAGATTTTATTGATGTTATAGAGAAAGAAACAGCAGGTCTTAGCTATCAGATGAATGTGTGTGGAGAAGGAGAGAGAGGAGTCAAAGACGACCACAAGGTTGCGAGCAGAGGAAACAGGGAAGAGTAGAGAGTTATCCAAAGAGAATGAAAAAGGAGGAAGGGGAGAGGAGGTTTTAGGGGGAAAAATAAGCAGCTCAGTTTTGGTCATGTTCAGTTTCAAGGGGCAATGAGACATTCAAGAAGCAATGTCAGAAAGGCAGGCAAAGATCCGGGTCTGAATTATTGGAGAGATTTCAGGTGTAGAGGGGTAGATCTGGGAGTCATCAGCATAAAGATGGTACTGAAAGCTGTGGGACGATATGAATGCACCAAGGGACTGGGTATAGAGAGAAAAGGAGTGGACCCAAGACAAATCCTTGGGGTACACCAACTGAGAGTGGGATAACAGCAGAGGAGAATCCACCAGAACAAACACTGAAAGAGCAATGGGAGAGAGAAGAGGAGACCCAGGATAGTACAGAGCCCTTAAATCCAAGCAAGGATAGGTTATAAAGGAGAAGGTTGTGGTCAACAGTGTCAAAAGCAGCAGAGAGGTAAAGAAGGATGAGGACTGAATAAAGGCCCTTGGATTTGGCCAGACACAATTCATTGGAGACTTTGGGAAGAGCTTTTCAGTAGAATGTAAAGGACAAAAGCCAGATTGTAAAGGATACAGGAGGGCTTGAGAGGAAAGAAAGTTGAGGCAACAGCGGTGAACCGCACATTCAAATAGTTTAGAAACAAAGGGGAGGAGGGAGATGGGTTGATAGTTAGGACAGCAAGGATCAAGTGAGGGTTTCTTGAGGAGAGGTGCAACTACTGTTGCAGTGGAGAGTGATTATTTGAGAATATGAGAGATGGAAGGGACAACAGTGGAGGAGATGGGACTTAGGGGACGGGTGGGAATAGGATCAGGTAGTGAGTTTGGAGGAGGAAAGAAGGTATGTGATTTCCTCCTCAGAGATCATAGAAAAGAAAGAAAGGGTAGCAGAGGTAGAGGGGGAAAGTTGGGAATGAAGAGGGGGAAGAGGGGAAGGAGGGGAAGTAGCTGACTTTGTGGGGAATTGGTGTGATATACAGACCTCCCTCACAAGAGGAAGAGGTGGACAGAGAGTTAATTGAAGACATGTGCAGCATTGCTAGGAAAGGGGAAGAGCTACTGATAGGAGATTTCAATATGCCAGATGTTGATTGGCACATTCCTGCTGCAGTATCATCTAGAAGTAAGGAGATCCTGGATTCCCTTCAGGGAGAACTATTCAGGCAATTGGTAAGAGACCCCACACGTGAAGGGGCCATACTGGACTTGGTGCTTACCAATGGTGAAAGTGTTTCTGATGTTGTAGTGGGAGATCATTTTGCATCCAGTGATCACCAGATGGTGTGGTTCAGTATTAGGACTAGGACTGTTAGAATCCATTCAAAGGCCGAGGATCTTAGACTTTAGGAAGACTAACTTTGCGAAGATGGGCCAATACCTCAGGGAGTCGTTAGTTGGATGGGAACAGCTGAGGGATGTAGAAAAACAGTGGGAAAAACTGAAAGGGGATATTTTAAGGGCAACAAACCTTTTTGTTAAAATGGTAAATAAAGGTAAAAGGAAAAGGAGACCGCTATGGTTTTCGAAAGAAGTAGCTGAAAAAGTGAAGAAAAAGAGGGAGGCCTTCATGAAATACAAGAGATCACAGAGGAAGAGAGGCATCTGTATTTGGAAAAACTTAGAGAAGCTAGCAAAGTAGTCAAGAAGGCAAAGATTCAAAAGGAGGAGGAAATAGCCAATGCAATAAAATGGGGGGATAAGACATTTTTCAGATATATTAGTGAGAAGAGGAATGGCAAGAGTGGTATTGTCAGACTCAAGGGTGCAGGGGAGGAATATGTAGAAGCTGATAAGGATAAAGTGGAATTGCTTAACAAATATTTTTGTTCTGTGTTCACAGATGAAGAACCAGGAGCAGGACCTCAGAAAACACCCACAAATAGGAACAGAAGCAAAGGACATCTTGAACAATTTTCAAAAGACTGTGTTCGTGAGAAACTATCTCAACTTAAAGTAGACAAAGCGATGGGACCGGATGGGATACACCCGAGAATACTGAGGGAACTTGGGGACGTTCTAGCAGCTCCACTGACTGACCTTTTCAATGCCTCGTTGGAGTCGGGAGTGGTGCCAAAGGACTGGAGAGAGGCTCATGTGGTGCCTTTACACAAAAGCAGAAGTAAGGATGTGGTAGAAAACTATAGGCCGGTTAGTTTAACTTCGGTGGTGAGTAAATAATTGGAAACGCTGCTGAAAGAGAAAATATTGAGGTTTCTGGAGTCCAGCAGATTACAGGATCTGAGGCAGCATGGATTCACCAGAGACAGGTCTTGTCAGACAAATCTGATTGATTTCTTTGACTGGGTGACCAGGGAGTTGGACCGAGGGAGAGCCCTAGATGTGGTGTATTTAGATTTCAGTAAAGCCTTTGACACTGTTCCCCACAGGCGACTTATAAACAAACTGAGCACCCTAGGGATGGACGCTAAAGTTACTGCTTGGGTTAGAAATTGGTTGGGTGGGAGGCAACAAAGAGTACAAGTAAATGGAGCTCACTCTGAGGAGAAGGATGTTTACAGTGGTGTGCCCCAGGGATCTGTCCTTGGTCCAATTCTTTTTAACATCTTTGTTAGTGATATAGCGGAAGGGCTTTCAGGTAAGGTTTGCCTCTTTGCGGATGATACCAAAATCTGCAATAGAGTAGACACCCAGGAAGGGGTAGATAACATGAGGAGGGATCTAGCTAAGCTTGAAGAATGGTCTAGAATTTAGCAGCTGGGATTTAATGTTAAAAAATGTAAGGTCATGCATTTGGGCTGCAGCAATCCAAGGGAGCAATATAGTATAGGAGGTGAAGTACTTTGTCCACTAAAGAAGAGCGGGACCTAGGCGTGGTTGTGTCTGATGATCTTAAAGTAGCTAAACAGGTAGAAAAGGCGACAGCAAAAGCTAGAAGGATGCTTGGGTGCATACGGAGAGGAATGGCTAGCAGAAAAAAGGAGGTGATAATGCCTCTGTATAAGTCTTTGGTGCGAACTCATTTGGAGTATAGTGTGCAATTCTGGAGACCGCACCTTCAAAAGAATGTGAACAGGATGGAGTCGGTGCAGAGGGTGGCTACTAAAATGATTAGTGGTCTTCATTATAAAGCATATGAGGACAGACTGAAGGATCTTAATATGTACACCTTAGAGGAAAGGCGGGATAGAGGTGATATGATTGAGATGTTTAAATACTTCCGTGGCATAAATGTTCAGGGAGAGAGCCTCTTTCAATTGAAAGCAAGTTCTGCTACGAGGGGACATGGGATGAGGGTGAAGGGAGATAGATTCAGGAGTGATATGCGGAAATATTTATTTACGGAAAGAGTAGTGGATCCGTGGAATAGTCTCCCAGTGGAGGTGGTAGAGATGAGGACAGTAACTGAATTCAAAAAAGCATGGAACAAACACAGAGGATCTTTAAAGGTTAAAAAGGGGACTGTTGTAGTTGCTTTGGAAGGACAGACTAGATAGGCCATGTGGTCTTTTTCTGTCGTCATGTTTCTATGTTTCTATGAATTGGAGGGTGATCTTGTGGATTTTGACATGGAAATAGTCAGCCATGGTTTGGGCAGAAAGGGAGGGAAGGATTGGAGGCAGAGGTACCTTGAGGAGAGAGCTTATAGTAATAAAGAGATGGCGAGGATCAGAGGCAAGAGAGTTAGTCAGATGGACATAATAGTCTTGTTTGACAAGTGCTGTGGCCGACTTGAAAGAGACAAGCATGAATTTGAAGTGTAGAAAGTCTGCAAGGGAGCAGGATTTGAGCCAAGCTCACTCAGCTGAATGGGCACAGGAACATAGATAGCGGGTTGAGGAAGACAGCCAGGGCTGGGGTATAGTACACCTCACAGGACGTGGCATGGGCGGAGCGAGAGCATCCAGAGCAGAGTAGAGTACAGCATTATAAGAAGCTACTGCCTCATCAATAGACTCAGTTGACATAGTGGAGGAAAGAGTTGATGAAATAGTGGAGAAGAGAACCAAAGGGTGAATAGCATGAAGATTTCTAAAGAGGTTGGAGGAGACAGGATGAGGTTGAGGCGATGGGTGATGAAGAGTAAAGCTTAGCAGGTGATGGTCAAATAAGGGAAGAACTGAGGTACAGAAAACTAATTCTAGACCCCGATCACTTCCGAACCATCTGTCAAGCAATTATCACACCAACATTAGATTATTGCAACTCACTATACTACGGGCTACCAAAGCAAACCATCGTACCATTTCAACAAATGCAGAACACTGCAGCTCGACTAGTCACAGGAAA
Source organism: Ichthyophis bannanicus (assembly GCA_033557465.1). Lineage (NCBI taxonomy): Eukaryota > Metazoa > Chordata > Amphibia > Gymnophiona > Ichthyophiidae > Ichthyophis > Ichthyophis bannanicus. Next base: position 652,412,601 of record CM066032.1, read on the forward strand.
GGACAGATATGGTCACATCACACCAATTCTTAATCAATTACACTATATATGCACGAATTCAATACAAAGCAACACTAACCATTTTTAAGATCATTCACCAGCTATCAGCAAACATCCTACAAGACATGATAACCAATGATTCAAGTAACCGACCCAGGAGAAATAATAAGAACATCATTGTCCCACCTCTTGGATATCAAAGGACCATACAATCCACCTCTGGAAGAGCATTATCGCTCTATGCTCCAACATTATGGAACTCTCTCCTGGATGACATGCGTGCAGTTTCAGACATTAAGGATTTTAGAAAGAATCTAAAAACACTCTTCTTCAAGAATCACTTCGACCATATTACATAATAACCTCAAATTAACATGGTCTAGGCCAACCATGAATAACGTTTTGCTATGGATGGTAGATGATATACAAAATATATAAAATGTATATAGTTAGGTTTCAAAGAAAATAATACTGTACATAGTTTTTACACTGCCTCTACCCAATATATCCTGCCCTTTGTACAACATTAGCCTCTGTTTAACTGTTCTATGTATAATGTTTCCAAGTTTTAACTGTTCTATGTATAATGTTCAAAGTTATAATGTAAACCGCTCTGAGTGAAGGACAAAGCGGTATAAAAAATGTTTAAATAAATAGAAATAAATAAATAAAGAGGATTATGAAAAATTGCAAGAGGACCTTGATAAATTGGAAGACTGGACATCCAAATGGCAGATGAAATTTAAGTGGACAAGTTCCAAGTTATGCACTTAGGGAAAAACAATTCAAACTATGATTACACTGGTCAACAAATTTTTACAAAAGTCATGTTACTGAAATAAAAATAGTCATTTCTTATCAATTTTTATATGCTGAACACGAATATGACAGTGAAATTGCAAAGTTGGCTCTAGTTTTTTTGTAATCTACAAGAATTAATGTTTACATCACAAAATGCATGTCAATAGTAAATATAATAGGCCTTCGGTTAATACCTGTAAAAAACCAAGTCATAGACTACTGTCATGTAGAAGATCCTTCCGAGGCTATGGAGCTGAGTGAAGCAGAAGAGTTTGCTTCAGAAACTGACAGGCAGGCAGAGCACATGGCCCAGGGTTGCCAAGGGAAACATAAACAGAGTGAGTCACGAGAGGAGCAAACACGCCCAAGCTGCAACGTATCCCCGTGCTCAGGGGTTAAGGGAAAACACCTGGTTGGGGGAGGGGCACAGATAAGCCCTAAGAAACAGGGATATAAAAAGTACTCACTAGAATTGAGCCATGGAAGGAGAAGGAGCTTCAGAACTGAGGAGACAAGGAAGGGAGAGATGAGGAAGGGAGACACAGCACAGGAAGCCAGAGCAACAAAGACTCGAAGAGCCCGTGCCCAAAAGCCAGGTGGGAGCAGCCCTCGACTGGGGTCCTATCGTGAAGGCAGCCAGTGGGAGAGACTGCCTGAGAGGCTGGTTTGGGAGCACACAGAATCTCCTGAGAGAGAGAGGTGCTGGCCAGAGGACATTTGTATGTCTGAGGAAAGGGAGAAGCTAAAAGGCAGGAAAACACATCCAGTGTTTGGGACCCTTGCTGACCCAGCAGTGCTGAGAAGATCTTCCTTGCAAAAGCCAAAAGGTAGGCTGCAACAATTGTATAGAGAGAAAACTAGGTGTGAAAGTTTTCCTTGTAATTGCCAAGATTTGCTGGACTCTCCCTATGCAAACTCCTGTATATACGGTAATTCTCAAACCTGCTCTTTAGAGTGCTGTGAAGAGAGGCCTCGGGGAAATAGAGAGGGAATGAATGTTGAAATGCCGTATAACTGTATACAAACTTACCCAGCTGAGAGTGATTTTGAGGAAATGCAGACAGGTTCTGTTAGTGAAGATACAACAGATGAGCAAATGGACTGCACGCTATCACTAGCTGATCATATCGTATCACTTTGCTAACCTGGCTGTTAACAAGGCTGTTGGAACAGCAGTAAAGAAGCAAAGTGTTACCTTTGTTTGGAAAAGGGACTGTTGTTTTTGAGTTTGTGTTGAAGCACTGCATATTTGAAGCTGAAAGCCAAAGAAGCTGTTTTGTGTTATGAGTTCCTGAATTGTTTCCTTTATGCCAGAAGTATGGCTATTTTTGTCCTAAGTTTCATTTGCAATTAATCCGTCCGGAAGGGGAAATAAAAACCTTGTCATTTTTGCCTAAACCCACTCGACTACAATTATTCCTGGTTTAGAGAGTAAGAGGGACTACAACTCCCAGAAGGCAGTGCATGACCAACTGCACTACCCTACTTCCTGAGTTAGGATTTCCCAGGCTGACCTACCCTACATGCCCCTGGCTCTGGGGAAGTTACTGGTGACACTACTTATTAGATTTTTTTGCCTGCCTCTTGTAAAGCTGTTCGGGAGCATCTCTGGGGAGTGTCCAGCAGTAGTCAGCCAGCATTGTAGTGGACCATTTTCCCTGGTATCTTTGCTCCATCGTTGCAATATCCTGGTGAAAACATTCGCCCTGTTCATCACTAACCATACCACAGTTGTCAGGAAAGAAATCGAAATGGGAATCAAGGAAATGGATCTTTAGAGACACATTGCAGCCAAGTTTCTGATACTGCATCAGCATGTCTTCTACTAGTTCTTTGTAGTTTTCTGTCCTAACATTCCCGAGAAAGTTTGTTGACACTAGGCGAAAAGCATTCCATGCTTGTTTCGCATCACCCTGCAGCAAGTTGAACTGGTCATCTTTGAAGAGCTCTCGAATCTGAGGACCCACAAAAACTCCCTCTTTAATCTTTGCTTTGCTGAGTCGAGGGAATTTTTCATGCAGGTATCAGAAAGCTGGCGAAGTGCGGTCCATGGCTTTCACGAAGTTTTTCATCAAACCTAGTTTGATGTTAAGGGGTGGTAGCAGGATTTTGTGAGCCTCAAACAGAGCTGGGTGCTGGATATTCTTCTCTCCAACTGTTACATTTTGTCTGCGATTCCATTCCTTCTGCAAGTAGTGCCAATCCCTTGCTTGGCTATCCCACTCACATAAGAAACACATGTATTTTATATATCCCTGCTGCAGTCCCATTAAAAGAGCAACTACCTTCAAGTCACCACAGAGGTGCCAGCTGTACTTGTTATAGTTAATGGAAGTCAGTAGATGCTTTAAATTATCGTATGTCTCTTTCATGTGGATGGCATGCGCTACTGGAATAGATGGAAGACGGTTTCCATTGTTCAAAAGCACAGCCTTCAGACTCAGTTTCGAAGAGTCTATAAATAGTCTCCAGTCTTGTGGGTCATGAGTGATTTTTAAGGCATTCATGAGGCTTTCAATATCGGAACAGAATACCAGATTACTTTCCTTTCTGAAGAAAGGCTCCAACTGCTGGTGGCGCTTTCAATATGAAGTAATGTTTATGTTTATGTTTATTTAAAACTTTATATACCGCCCGTCACAGGGTATCAGAGCGGTTTACAATCGTAAAATCATAAAAGGCTGCAGAAAGGAAAGAGAACGCCAATTTAGAAGTTTCCAAGAGGGGGTATGAAAGAGAACAGAGAAGTAAAAAAACGACAAGACAACCAATAAAAAAGTTAATTACAATACTCTTCTTCTAGAAGATTCCATTGTTGGAGTCTTGATCCTAGCAATTCTGCCTTGTTCTTGGATAAGTCCAAATCATGAACCAGGTCATTTAGTTCTTCCTGTGTTATTCTGTGTGGAGTTGATAATGCATCCCAGTGAAAATCTGGGTCACTGCATGCTAACGGACCAGGAGAAGAACAAGTCGGCTCACCCTTGTCCTCATCAGATGAATCAAGAGAATATTCTGATGGAGGTTCTGGAATAGGAAGTCTCTCACTATGTGGAACTGGTCTCAATGCAGACGGAATGTTTGGGTAGACTATGCTCGACTTCTTTTGCTTCATTATTCCGCTGGAAAGAAGAGGAACCAAGCAGAAGTAACAGTCATTTATGTGGTTACTTGTCTCTCTCCACACCATGGGGACTGCAAACGGCATTGATGGTCTTTTGCAATTCAACCACTGTGAAAGCTGTGTTGTACATGTAGCGCAGCATATATGTGGGGCCCAAGGCTTGTCTTGGTCACCAATCTTGCATCCAAAGTAAAGATGATATGCCTTCTTCAGTTGAGAAGTGATACTTTTATTCTGGTTGGCAAATGTCACTTCCCCACAAATGTAGCAGAAATTGTCAACAGTATTAACGCACTTTCGCAGCATTACTGTTCTGTATTGTACCTAAATGGCTAAAATTATATGATTAATAAAAGTTACATGTAACAGTAGCTTAAACTATCCCGCACACAGTCTGAAATATTTTAAATGCTCAACCTTTCCGACTGCGTATAGTACACTGCTGACGTCAGATGGCTTCAGCAGCCGCCTGGCAGTAGTATTGCGTTGCATAAGAAAATGATGCAATCAACTCTGGATGATGTGTGCATGCTGGTATTATGCAATGTGATGCAATATTACATCATTCAAGACTTATTTGGGATGTTGTTGATGTCCTACTGGATAAATTTACATGGTGAAACATCAAAAATGAACTACATAAAATATCTTCAAAACGAGAGCCAATAAAATTTTTTTAATGTTATATTCGTGTTCAGCTCACCAAGATACTACAGATTAGGGCCTTTTAAAGTCAGTAACAATTTCAATGTTGACCAGTGTTACGCAATGAAAGGTTCCATATTAGGAACCACCACCCAGGAAAAGGATCTAGGCATCATTGTGGACAATACTTTGAAACCCTATGCCTAATGTGCAGTGGCAACCAAGAAAGCAAATAGAATGCTAGGAATCATAAGTAAAGGAATAAAAAATAAAACCAAGAATATTATAATGCCTCTGAATCATTCCATGGTGAGACCACACTTTGAATATTGTGTGTAGTTCTGGTTGCCATATCTTAAAAAGGATATAGCAGAATTAAAAAAGGTACAGAGAAGAGCCACCAAAATGGTAAAGGGGATGGAAGGATACCCCTATGAGGAGAGGTTTAAAAGGTTAGGGCTCTTCAAATTAGAAAAAAGATGGCTGAGGGAAGATATGATAGAGATCTATAAATTAATGAATAGAGTGGAATAGGTAAATGTAGATTGTTTTTTTACTCCATCAAAAAGTAGGAAGACTAGAGGACATGCAATGAAGCTACAATGTAGCCCATTTAAGACTAATATGAGAAAATATGTTTTCACTCAGCGAGTAATCAAACTCTGGAATTTGTTACCAGAGGATGTGATTAAAGCTGTAAATGTAGTTGGGTTTAAAAATGGTTTGGACAAGTTCCTGGAGGAGAAGTCCATAAACCATTATTAAGGAGGACCAGGTAAATCCACTACTTACCCCAGGATAAGCATCATGGAATATGTGTAACTTTCTGGGAACCTGATAGATACTTGTGACCTGGATTGGCCATTGTTGGGCCTTGGTCTGACCCAGTATGGCATGTTCTCATGATGTACTGTCATTTAAAATGAAACTGGAAATATCAAAGATATTTCCTCTTTTGTTCTATTTCATTTTTGAAACCAAATGAAAGATTAAAAGAAATCAAATGATGTTTGTTTTCCATTTTATTTAGCTTACTTTTGGTCACCATTGATTTTTGTACATACAGTCATTCAATGTCTGAGCAACCTTACCCCCAAGTTGTTGCTGCCAAATGTTTATTTTAAAAAAGACCCATGTATATCCCTTGGGCTCCATACTTATCTCCAGACGTCTTACCCCATATTTAGTCTTTCATGAGCAGTAGTGATCCACAGATTTTCTCCATCGATACTTCTTCTCTAGAGGGCACCAGCCAACCTGCGGCCAGAAGCAAGGTCAGAATTAAGATTTTGGTGCCCATAGGCAAGACCAGACAGCAGATCCCACAGAGCCGGGGAGGGGTGGCAGGAATCCCAAAGATTGCTGAGGAGCAGAGCAAGGCCATTGCACCCAGGGGCGGCCCAAGGGGGGTGCGGGGCCATGTGCGGAGACTCGGTGCGGGGCCTCATTTGCATAAGTGGCCTTATTTGCTTAAATATTTGCATAATGTTACCATACACTAACTTTTAGTAAACATGTCTCTTAATGAGTGTATGGATAAAGAAAGACGAAAAGATTTCTACATTACTATAATCCAGTGCCAACCGCCAGGCACATTAGGAACTACTACAAACGCTGCCCATTTAGAACCCATAGCAAACCCGCTGTATCCTGACAGCATTACCAGGACTCACAAAGCACCAGTCCCTACCTATCAAAAGGAAACACTGCAAATATTAAACCAGTACATTTCAGAGAATACTGGGGAAAGAGAACAAGTGGCAATGTCAAATAGGAATTACATAAACAGAATACCTCAGCTCAGTAACACATGCAGAACATAGACCATCACCAAACAAGGAATCACAATTTAGAAACAGGAAGGCAATAATTTAAACTGGGAACCCCAAAAGCCAAACTTGGAATGTACAACAACACTGTAGAAATAAAACTATAAATCAATTTCCTCTTGTACCAAACAAAGCGCAGACGTTAATGATGCACATTTCCCAGAACTTTCATATTCCAGTTAATAAATTCAAAATAAAGAGATATATTTCTACCTTTTGTGCATTTTTTTTCAGTTGCAATTGCTCCAGCCACTTTCTTCTGGTTTCTTCATGTTTTCTGCTAACTCTCCATCGTCTGCTGTCCATTTGTCCTTTCTTCTCTCTTCTAGTTTTCTTTCCATCCTCTCTCTCTACATCTGCTTTAACATACTAATCTTTATCCTTTTGCTCTTTCCTCATTCTTATTTCATCCACACAAATTTTACCCCTCCATCCTCAATCCCCACTTACTCTCCCAATACCCGGCCAATTGTAGATTTTTCATCCCTCCCACACAAAATATTTTCCCCTCTCCATTTTACTCTCCCAGCCCCATCCCATTCTAATCCTCCCCCAACATCAGCTCCCTTCTAGTTCCAGTCTCACCCAGCATCCATTCCCTTCTAGTCCCTGCATCAGCCCATTTCCAGTCCTAGCCCCCCATCAACCCATTTCCAGTCCTAGCTCCCCCATCCATTTTCAGTCTGAGTCCCTTCATCAGCTCATTTCCAATCCTAGCCCCCATCAGCCCATTTCTAGTCATTTCCTAGCCCCACCATCAGCCCATGTCAAATCCTAGCTCCCCTCCACTCAGCCCAATTCCAGTCCAAGCCCCCCCATGAGCCTACTTCCAGTTCTAGCCCCTCCATGAGTCCATTTCAATTCAAGCCCCCACCACAGCCCATTTCCAATCTTAGCTCCCCCCAACAGCCCATTTCCAGTCCTATCCTAGCTGCTCCATCAGCCCATTTTCAGTTCTAGCTCCCTTCCCTCACAGCCCATTTCCATTCCAAGCTCCCTCCCCATCAGCTATTTGCAGTTCAAGCCTCCCCGTCCACTCAGTCCATTTCCAGTCATAGCAATGCCCCGGCCCGTTACCAGTCCTAGCCCCCCATCAACCCATTTTCAGTTTAAAGCCCCCCCCTATAACCCATTACCAGTCCTAACCCCCCATCAGCCCACTTCCAGTCTTAACCCCATCAGCCCATTTCCAGTCAGCCCCCCATAGCCCATTGCCAGTCCTAACCCCCCCCATCAGCCCACAGCCCATTACTAGTCCTAACCACATCAGCCCACCTCAAGTCCTAACCCCTCCCCATCAGCCCTTTTCCTGTCCTAGCGCCCCCATAGCCCATTAGCAGTCCTAACCCCCCCCCCATAGCCCATTAGCAATCCTAACCCCCATCACCCTATTTCCAGACAGCCCCTATCAGCCCACAGCCCATTACCAGTCTTAACCCCCCCCAGCCCATTTCCAGTCCTAACCCCCCATCACCCCATTTCCAGTCATCCTACATCAACGCACATCACATTACCTGTCTTAAGCCCCCCAGCCCATTACCAGTCTTAACCCCCCCAGCCCATTTCCAGTCAGCCTCCACCAGCCCCAGCCCAGTAGCAGTCTTAACCCCCCCCCAGCCCATTTCCAGTCCTAACCCCTCCCCAGCCCATTTCCAGTCAGCCTCCATCAGCCCCAGCCCATTTCCAGTCCTAACCCCCCCTCCAGCCCATTTCCAGTCAGCCTCCATCAGTCCCAGCCCATTTCCAGTCCTAACCCCCCCCCTTGCACATTTCCAGTCCTAACCCCCCCCTTGCACATTTCCCGTCCTAACCCCCCCCCTTGCACATTTCCAGTCCTAACCCCCCATCACCCCATTTCCAGACAGCCTCCATCAGCCCCCCCCCCTTCCCTTCCCTTCCCTTCCCTTCCGGCAAATTTAAAAACAAAAACCTGGCTCTAGCTGCTGCCGCGTCCGTCGCAGCAGCGGCAGAATGGCGTGTCCCGCGGGCCCCCTCTCCACGTCGAGCCCTCTGCAAGGGCTTTCAGATTCGCGAAGGGAGAGTGCTCCCTCGCGTCTCTGTAAAGCCCGCAGGGGCTAATGGGAAATTTCCCATCAGCCCCTCGCGTCTAAAGGGGCTGATGGGAAATTTCCCATTAGCCCCTGCGGGCTTTACAGAGACGCGAGGGAGCACAACTCTCCCTTCGCGAATCTGAAAGCCCTTGCAGAGGGCTCGAAGAGGAGAAGGGGCCCCGCGGGACACGCCATTCTGCCGCTGCTGCGACGGACGCGGCAGCGGCAGCAGCTAGAGCCAGGTTTTTGTTTTTAAATGTAATAAAAAAAAAAGCAGAATGTTCTTTGCGTGGGGCCCCCTGAAACGCGGGGCCCTGTGCAAAAAACATTCTTGCTCAATGGACGGGCCGGCCCTGATTGCACCACAGTGGTACCCCTTCAAAGCTGCACAAATGCATATGGTCCTATGTAAGTTGGCTAGGGTAGTAACTGCCTTTCAAATTTGGCAATCTAGGCAGTTGTCTATGTTGCCTATGCCTCAATCCCAACCAGGCCGATGCTATTAAGTTATATGGCAGCTGACATTTTAAGATGCAGCAGCAGTGTGGCAGGAGCCATAGAGGGATCACTTCTCCCTTTACTACCCACGCAAACTCAGTATCCAATCAACCCAAATAGACTCACGAAAGCACCCTCATGCTAAATGTAACCCTCCAATTGTGATGTCTTAATGTTGTTAAATACCCTCATGTTAAATGTTGTAGAGCACCCACATGTTAAATGTAACCACAATTGTGATGTGATGTGACCACTTTGATTGTAGGATAAGGTGGTATACAAATCTGTCTAAAGAAATAAATAAAAGACCACACATGGGGTTAAAGGGGTGTCTGGCAATGGGTAGGCGATCCAGACAATTTTTAATTTTTAACAACTTTACAGCAGCAGAGTGGGGAGAAGTGGCAGATAATTTTCTTTTTGTTCAACTTTTGGGTTCTTGTTTATTTTTCATTTGCTTTATTTTTTATGTTTTTTGAAATTGCCTGGATTATATAAGTTTAAAATGTGCACATTCAGCTTGTAGGAGTATACGTTTACCCGGCCTGAACAGAGATGTTCCCAGGACTGAGGGCAGGGAGGGGTAGCTATACTAATATTTAGTAGTAGTAGTAGTAGGTAACTATTCATCCTTCTGTCATCAAGTATTAAATTCCATGGTGCTGATGATCAGCATTTTCTCTGGCCATCTTACACTTTTGGCCTAGTTGCAGGATATGACATATTTTGCTGTTAGAGTTATTGTTTCTCCCATAGGCTTTTCCTGTTCATTCTTTTCTGGGAAGTCTTTCATTTTCACTGTCAACTTTGAGAAGTATGCATCTGCTCTATCTTTTTTTTACACAAAACAGGAAGAGAAACATTTCTGTTCTGTAGTATTATACTAAATAAAAGACCTTATTGACAGAGGGATTTTTTTCTATTTTCTATGGAAGAAAAGCTTAGTGCATTAGGCCTACAGAATCTGGCTTCTTTGGGGGTTTTCATTTCAGTTTTTCCACATGTCCTTTTTTCTAACTTGTAGTTTACTAAGCCACATTAGGCTTTTGCAGCTAACACGGCATTCCTGGAGGAAAGGTCTGTAAATCATTATTAAAGTGGACGGGGGGGGGGGGGGGGAGGAATCCACTGCTCACCCCTGGGATAAGCAGCATGGAATCTGTTTATCTTCTGAGATCCTGCCAGGTACTTGCAACCTGGATTGGCCACTGTTGGAAACAGGATACTGTGCTTGATGGACCATTGCTCTGACCCAGTATGGCAAAGTTTATGTTTTTATGTTCTTATGATGAGCGAGCCAGCCAAAGACAGGAAGGAGTAGCTTAGTAGTTAGGGCAGCAGCTTGGGACCAGAAAAAACAGGGTTCACATTCTACTGGTACTCCTTGTGGCCTTGTGCAAGTCACTTTATCCTCCACTGCCTGAGATACAAACTTAGATTGTAAACACTTTGGGAACAGGGAAATACCTACAACTCACCTTGAACTACTACTGGAAAGGCATGAACTAAATACTACTAAACAAATAATTAAAATGGCACTTGAGCTGGGTCTTTATATCATTCCAGATTTCTCAGCAAGATGAGGTCTCCTCCTACCATTACCTCACTGGCAATGTTCCCTCTAATTTTCTTTAGGCTGTGTGCGCATAAAATATTAGCTGTGCAGCTTTTGAAGGAAGGTTAAATTTTTGTGCGCCACATAACGACACTTGGAGTTATATACTTTAAAATTTGACTACACGTCAGAATACAGTATGTACACCACATTGATTTTAATCAAATTAAATGAAAATAGACGATTACTAAATGAAGCGGAAATTTTCTAGTAATTACAATCACAACTTTTAAATTTTAAGACGTCAGTGTTGTTTTCTATCAGAATCAGAACCGTAATTTTTGTGCGCTCTGTTGTAAAGTATGTGCGCTCACTCGGCGAGGTGTGTGCGCGCGCACACGCGCACAGCTTAGAGGGAACAGTGCTCACTGGTTAGGAGAGCTCTCCCAATTTCTGGAAACAATGAGTGCAAAAAAGCCACTAGAGGTCTCTCTCATCTAAACAGAATAGTTTCTTAGGCATCTCAATACTAGGGAAGTTGTTACAGTTTTCTCAGCAGGACCATAGATGGAAGGGGTGAATATTTACATGGTTAGACTTGAGACATGGGTGAGCTCCTTGCAGCAGGCTGGAGCAACTTCTATCAAAGATAGTCTTTCAACCCAACTAAGGATATAGATGTTGGAAAAGTTGACACTTCTGATCTCACCCCGCTCTTAGTTCGGTGAGGTTTTTCTTCTAAGATGTGACTTCATAGTCAAGCAGGTTTTGATTTCTGGTCAGTGAATACAGTTGTTCTCTGATATGTAAGAGTTACCTAGCAGCATAGAAAATTGTTCCTGCAAAAGAGATCATTAGTTTTGGAAATGGAGGGACTATTTTCTTATGTTTTCCTGCAAATGTCTTGTCAGTTATCAATGGATCAAGTATGTTTTTTGACCCATTGCTATTGGACAATTTCATGAGAGATAACTTTTTTTTAAATAAAGTTATGTTTCTGTTATATACTAAGTGGGAAGGTTTAGTATAGGGTTGCGATATTGTCTTACAATGTTTTTCCACCTGCACTAAACAGTTATTGCCCCTGCACTAGTCAAGTAGTGTTGGAACAGTTTGTGGAGATATTCAGCGGTACTATCTGGATAGTGCCTCTGAATACTTCTCAGAGCCCTCATCTGGATGGGATGGGTTGGGAGCGGGTGGGGGGGGGGGGCACTCCGGACAAGGGCTCTGAAAGATATTAAGCTGCGATATCCAGATATTCAGTGGCACTATTCAGAGTTAAAGAGAAATAACTTGTTATTAATCTTTCAAAAATAATTATGACTTAAACATCCAGTGGTGCTAATAAGAATGACTTTTTCTTCAATGTATACTAATATTCTTAACCTAAAGGCACTATGTTGCAAAAATACAAAAAGACCTCAGTTTGCCCTTTGGTCCAAAAATGGATCCATATCTTAATGGAACGAGGGCACATAATCCTCATTGGTCTGAAAATAACCTCAACCACCTTTTTATTATTTTATATTTTATAACAAATTTTAAAATGTTTTGAGACTTTAGTACTATTTTAAAAGAACCTCATTGTTTGGCAAAAAATAGCAATAAAAAGCTCTCAGTTACCTTATCTTTATCTTTACTTTCATCCACCGTCACAGGAATCAACTCGCTGAAGATACGTTGAAAATCACTCAGCAACATTAGCAGTGGGTCCTACATTCTATGTCCCCATCTATGCGGGCAGCAAGCATAGCAATTAATGCTGCAATAAATCACACGCCCAGCATAGCTACGTTTTGCCACAAGGCTCCTCAGAAGTGTAGCTGAGTAACTGAAGAAATACAGCAAAAAGCCATCATTAAATCCTTCAAAATATTAAAATGGAAGAAAAATTTATAAAATAATTTCTAATCTAAAGACGATTGTCATTAACCAATATAGTACACTGGGGACACTCAATATCCATGAATCACTACTGTTACATAACATTTCTCTAATGATACTTACACCGTTCTTACAGAATTATAATCACAGTTTAAAATGTATCCTTACAGGGCTCTGGATTCTTCCCTACATAGCACTCTAAAGTAAGCAATTAGTTCTCTAAGCACAGTGGCCACTTACTGCAATTCATTTAAAAATTGAATCACAGCTTTAAATTCACAATAAGAAAGTTAATAAATAATTCCATCCCTTACCTGCACATTGTATTGATTTTATATAACTAAAATGCTAAATAGATGAGCTGGCATTTCTGCCGAACCATTACTGCTTATTGATGACTAAGACAGAGTGGAGAAAAGCAGAATTTAAATACCTATGCCACACCCCCACACTTCCCCCAAAATGGAACTGGAACCTGCTACTCAATCAGCAACAGCTGATAGTTCAACTAGGCCACCGCAGATCATCAACAATTAATCGATAGCAATGAAACTGGATGGGATGGATGGGAAGGACTAGACAAGGGGACAGCTACTTCTGGAGAGAGATCTGCAATTGTGAGTATACACTTCTGGGAATTTTTCTGAAGGGACTTCTTTGGATTAAAGCTGATTAATCTGTGAACCCAGTGTATTTGTTAAATCAGTCAGGGCCTAGTAGCAGCAATTTAAGTTTAAATTTAAAACACAGAAGAAAGCTTTCTGGTTAGATTTCAAACCCAGCAGAGAGCTTGTAGTTTACATTTAATACTCACTCAGGGCCTAGTATCAGCAAAGTACTTTTAGTTTAAATTTAAAACACAGAAGAGAGCTTTCTGGTTAAATTTAGAACCCAGCAGAGAGCTTCTAGTTTAAATTTCATAATAAGTCAGAGCCTAGCAGCAGCAAAGAGCTTTAATTTAAATCAAATCAGAATATAACTTAGCATAAAAGGCAAAACAGGGTCAGTATTCTTTGAGCAACAAATAAAGTCTTCTAGAGACCTTTACAAAGAGGCCTTCTACCTACAGGGCAAGAGACCTGTGAAACTTTTTCAATAGGTGTTAACACCAGGTGGCAGGTCAAAAAGCCATTTGAAAAGACTCCTTCTATCCAAGCAAGGACTGTTAATCACCCAGGAAGTTGGTCACAGCTTACCTCAGAAGCACAGGACAGGGTACTGTGTAACAGCCCTCTTTTAATAAGTGTTATTTCCTTCCGTCCCTCCCCAACACCCACCCACCCCTGGGATAATCGTAGCTTTATAGGTACTTGCACATCTTAAAGGAAAGGAGGTGCTCTCAGGTACAGCTTGTTATCCAAATCAGTCTTACACTAAGGACCTGAGATTAATTAAGCTTCAGGTGAACAAGGTATATTAAATGTATTAGGTACAATTTTATTAGTATAAGTATCCATAGCAAACCTTAGTAAGTACAGAACTTAAAGATCTAAACACAAGCTTAAAACTAAGATGCAGACAGCAGTCCAGCAGCAAGATGGGGGCTTTCCAGTCTTTTGCATTGAGTGTCACATGTATGATTTTCTCCCAGTTGGTGAGAGGTCTTAGGTGTGCACTACGTGCAAGGAGGTCTTTGCTGTCAGGGAACGCATCCGTTCTCTAGAGGCTAGAGTAGCAGACTTGGAAGACATAAGAAAGACAGAGAGGTACATAGACGAGACCTACAGGGATATAGTCCTGAAGTCCCACCTCCAGTCTGGCAGCATCCTTGTTGCCATGGAGGAGAGAGGTCACGTGAGAGGAAAGCATCACCCTGGTGTAGCAGGAAGTGATCCTGTAACTAGGACCTGTCTTCCAGGTGATGTAAAACCCTCTCGCACTGAGGAAGTTTTTCCAGAGGCATGTGCCCATGAGGGAAGGGTCAGGACAGCCGTTATAGTTGGTGATTCGATCATTACGCATGTAGATAGCTGGGTGGCTGGTGGACGTGAGGATTGCCTGGTAACATGCCTGCCTGGTGCAAAGGTAGCGGACCTCACGTGCCACCTAGATAAGGTCTTATACAGTGCTGGGGATGAGTCTGCTGTCTTGGTACATGTCGGTACCAATGGCAGGAAAATGTGGTAGGGAGGTTCTGGAGGCTAAATTTAGGCTTTAGGTAGGAAGTTGAAATCCAGAACTTCCAGGGTAGCATTCTCCGAAATGCTTCCCGTTCCACACGCAGGACCGGAAAGGCAGGCAGAGCTCAAGAGTCTCAATGCGTGAATGAGACGATGGTGCAAGGATGAGGGTTTTGGATTTATTAGGAACTGGGGAACATTCTGGGGAAAGGAGGGGCTCTTCCGAAGGGATGGGCTTCACTTTAACCGGAATGGAACCAGGCTGCTGGCATTAACCTTTAAAAAGGAGATAGAGCAGCTTTTAAACTAGATAATAGGTGAAAGCCGACAGTCGCCCAAGAGCGCATGGTTCGGAAGAATGTATCCTTGAAGGATACTACCAAAAGCAGAGAGGTTCCAAAAAAGAGTAAAGTAGCCCAAATGCCTTCGAGTATGGAGCAGACAGAGCTTAAAGATCCCAAATTACCCATGCCTACCAATAGCCAAATTAATATGAATAAAATACAGTCTCTAAAATGCTTGTATGCAAATGCTAGAAGTCTAAAAAATAAGATGGGAGAGTTAGAATATATAGCATAAGAACATAAGATATGCCATACTGGGTCAGACCAAGCTCCATCAAGCCCAGTATCCTGTTTCCAACAGTGGCCAATCTAGGTCATACGTACCTAGCAGTGTCCCCAAAAGATACAAATTCCACAATGCTTGTACTGGGTCAAGCATTGATATCCTGCGTCCCTTCTTAATAATGGTTTATGGACCTTTCCTCCAGGAAATTATCCAAACCTTTTTAAATCCCAGCTACACTAACAGCCTTTATTACATCCTCTGGTAACAAGTTCCAGAATTTGATTACACGTTGAGTGAAAAAATATTTTCTTTTATTAGTTTTAAATTTAGTTTACCTTGTAGCTTCATTGCCTGTCCCCTAGTCTTTCTATATTCTGATAACGTAAACAATCGATCTACGTTTACCTGTTACACTCCATTCATTAATTTATAGACTTCTATCATATCTCCCCTCAGCTGTCTCTTTTCCAGGTTAAAGAGCCCTAACCTTTTTAGCCTTTCTTCATAGGAGTATCCTTACATCCCCTTTACCATTTTGGTGGGTCTTCTCTGAACCTTTTCTAATAACGCTATATCCTTTTTAAGATACGGTGACCAGAACTGCACACTATATTCAAGGTGCGGTCTCACCATGGAACGATATAGAGGCATTATAATATCTTTTGTTTTATTTTCCATTCCTTTCCTTATGATACCTAGCATTCTATTTGCTCTCTTGGCCGCCACTGCACACTGGGCCAATGGTTTTAACATGTTATCCACAATGAAGCCTGAATCTTTTTCCTGGGTAGTGGTTCCTAATCTGGAACCTTGCATCGTGTAACCATAGTTTGGGTTGTTCTTCCCTATGTGCATAACTTTGCACTTGTCCACATTAAATTTCATCTGCCATTTTGATGCCCAGAGTTCCAATTTATCAAGATCCTCTGCAATTTTCCACAATCCTCTTGGGTTTTAACAACTTTAAATAGTTTTGTGTCATCTGCAAATTTGATAACCTCACTCGTTTTTCCCCTTTCCAGGTCATTTATGAATATGTCAAAAAGCAGCGGACCCAGCACAGATCCCTGGGGTACAACACCATTCACCTTTCTCCATTGGGAAAATTGGCCATTTAGCCCTACCCTCTGCCTTCTATCTTTTAACCAGTTCCTGATCCACAATAGTACACTGCCTCCAATCCCATGAATCTTTAGTTTTGGCAGATGTCTCTGATGAGGGACCTTGTCAAAGGCTTTCTGAAAGTCCAGATACACTATATCAACCGACTCACCTTTGTCCACCTGTTTATTCACAGCTTCAAAAAAACATAACAGATTAGTAAGACAAGATCTTCCTTGTCTAAAGCCATGTTGGCTGTCTTCCATTAGGCCATGACGATCTACATGCTGAGTAATGTTGTTCTTTATGATGGTTTCTACCATTTTTCCCGGTAGTGACGTCAGGCTCACCGGTCTGTAGTTTCCTGGATCACCCCTGGAACCCTTTTTAAAAATTGGCATTACATTGGTGATCCTACAATCTTCAGGTATTACAGATGATTTTAATGAAAATTCATAGATTACCACTAGCAGGTCTGCAATCTCATATTTCAGTTCTTTCAACACCCTTGGATGTATACCATCCAGCACAGATGATTTGCTACTCTTCAGTTCATCTAATAGTTGTAATACATCTTCCCGCTGTATGGATATTTCCTTCAATTCTTCCGCACCTTTAAATACCACTTCAGTCATCAGTAACATACCTACATCTTCCTCAGTAAAGACTGAAGCAAAGAATTAATTTAGTCTCTTCGCTATCACCTTGTTGCCTCTTAGTGCCCCCTTAACCCCTCTATCATCTAATGGATCAACTGACTCTCTCACAAATTTTTTGCTATGAATGTACTTGAAAAAGTCTTTATTTCACGTTTTTGCTTCCGCAGCAAGCTTCTTCTCAAATTCTCCCTTTGCCTGCCTTATCAATGCCTTGCATTTGACTTGCCAGTGCTTGTGCTGTTTCCAGGTTTCGTCATTTGGCTCTTTTTTCCATTTCCAGAAAGATGCTTTTTTGGCAACAACAGCCTCTCTGACCTCACCTTTAAACCATGCTGGTAGTTTTTTGGATTTTCTTCCACTTTTCTTAAAGCATGGAATACAGCTGGTCTGGGCTTCCAAGATGGTATTTTTCACAACACCCAAGCTTGATGTAAGTCTTTAACCTTTGTAACTGCTCCTTTTAGTTTTTCTTAACTATATTCCTCATTTTATCATAGTCTCCCTTTCGAAAGTTAAAAGGTAGTACTGTGGATTTCCTTACTTTCCCTCCTCCACTAATTAAATCAAACGCGATCATGCTATGATCATTATTGCCAAGTGGCCCCAACACCCTTATCTCTTGCACTAGATCTGGTGTTCCACTAAGGACTAGGTCTAATATGGTTTCCCTTCTGGTCGGTTCATGAACCAGCTTCTCCAAGAAGCAGTCATTTATTTCATCTAGGAACTTTATCTCCCTAGCATGTCCTGCCGTGACACTGACCCAGTCGATACTGGGGTAATTGAAATCACCCATTATTATTACTGTGCTGTAACGTTTGTTAGCTTCTTTGATTTCTTTGAGCATTTCATCATCCATTTGTTCATTCTGGCTAGGCAGTCGGTAGTACACCCCCACTGCCATCGCCTTCCCCTTTTTACATGGAATTTGAATCCATAGAGATTCTACAGCAAATTTTGTTTCCTGCAAAACTTTAATCCTTTCTGACTCAATGCCCTCTCTAACATAGAGCACAACCCCTCCACCAATTTGAAAAGCTCTATCATTATGATATAGTTTGTACCCAGGTATCAGTGTCCCACTGGTTGTCTTCCTTCCATCATGTCTCTGATATTCCAATCATATCTAACGTCTCATTTAGTGCTATATATTCTAACTATCCAATCTTATTTTTTAGACTTCTAGCATGTGCATACAAGCATTTTAGAGACTGTATTTTATTCATATTAATCTGGCTATTGGTAGACATGGGTAATTTGGGATCTTTAAGCTCTGTTTGCTCCATACTCGAGGGCATTTGGGCTACTTTACTCTTTTTTGGAACCTCTCTGCTTTTGGTAGTATCCTTCAAGGATACATTCTTCCGAACCATGCGCTCTTGGGCGACTGTCGGCTTTCCCCTATTGTCTAGTTTAAAAGCTGTTCTATCTCCTTTTTAAAGTTTAATGCCAGCAGCCTGGTTCCATCCCGGTTAAGGTAAATCCCATCTCTTTGGAAGAGCCCCTCCTTTCCTCAGAATGTTCCCCAGTTCCTAACAAATCCAAACCCCTCATCTCTGCACCATTGTCTCATCCACGCATTGAGACTCCGTAGCTCTGCCTGCCTTTTGGGTCCTGCTCGTGGAACGGGAAGCATTCCAGAGAACACTACCCTGGAAGTTCTGGATTTCAACTTCTTACCTAAAAGCCTAAATTTAGCCTCCAGAACCTCCCTACCACATTTTCCTATGTCATTGGTACTGATATGTACCAAGACAGCAGACTCCTCCCCAGAACTATCTAAGACCTTATCTAGGTGAGGCGTGAGGTCCTCTATCTTCGTACCAGGAAGGAATGTTACCAGGCAATCCTCACGTCCACCAGCCACCCAGATATCTACATGCGTAATGTCACACCCTCATCGGGCCCCTCCGGTGGAGACTGGTATTATGGCTTAATACCTTTTCTTGGCTTTCTATATGCTATAGATAGCCCTGCCTGGCCCTCTGTGGGTGGTAGTTGTACCGTTTTCTTGTAATCACTCAAACACACAGTTCACACTTTAAATCAAGGGCTTTATTCCCCGTCCAATGAGGTATTCTTTTTCTTGAAGAACAAAATAATCAAAAGCCACTCTGGCAAATAACAGAAGCAAACATTGAACAAAAAGTGCTTTCCTCAGCTTTAACTTTTTAACAAAAGAAAAACAGTTCTCTTCATGAGCACTTAATCCTTTTCTTTTGCTGATATAAATCAATCAGGATTCACTTTAAACCAAGCAACTTCTGCCAGTTACTGTGTTGCTGTTTAAACCTTCCTTGTACATATATTTTCTTATCTCAGTGAAAACTCTTCCTCTTCAGTTGTCACTAACGAGCATTCCATGGGTTCAGTGTTATCTGGTACATTAGAAATATCATATGGCATTAAAGGATAACCATTTGTACCTACGTTTTCTGTAGCAGCTGTCCTGCCGAGCTCACTCTGGTTAATCACGTCAGCTACGTGACTGCTTCCTGGCTTTAGGCTAAAACACTGCTGGGTATTACCGTATACTCTGGATAATGGCTTGTAAGAGCACTCCTCCTGTGTAAATCTATGAGGTAACTGCCCATAAACACTGGTATTAGAGTCAAACAGCTTGTGTCCTGCCTTGAATGGGTTAAAGGCTAATTCCTCTGATACAGCTGTGGGAGTTTTCAGTGCTGACAACGGCACTCGAGAGAAGTCTGAGCATTTAAAGTTGCTAGCAGAATTATAAGGTAAGAGACCTTCCTTTCTCTTGTAACTGCCCGTACAAGGAAAGAAGTTGTTTCCTTTTCCCTTTATCTCTGCTCTAGGCTGGCTTCTTCTATTAATCTTGGACTTAGCCCATTCGGGTGTAAAACAGTCCTGTTCCACTTTGAATGCCTTGCTTCCTGCAACAGGGTTCCTCCCTCTTCTCTTCTGGCTTTCACACACACACTCTGTGTTCAACAGCTGATCTCCACACGTACTCACATAGTCCTGAGACTCATTCAAGCTGTCCTCTGGTATATGTTGCTGACACTCTCTCTCATTTCCTTCCTTCCACCAACTTTGGTCCTGGAGATGAGATTGGCTTATAGTGTTTCTTTCTCTTTCCCTCCGTTCCCACGACTGAGGTTGTTGCTTCCACCTCTGTCCGTGCTCACTCTCCCTCACTGCTTGTGAGTGTGCCTTATGTATCTGTCCCCGGGTTCCACCCCTTCTCAGCTGATCCCTATCAGGTAAATCAACCTCCATTCTCATGCTGACTGGTGTGTCTTTTTACCCTTTTCCCACGTGTGCCGTGGTCGCTCATAGTAACTATTTGACATGTTTTTGTCTACCTCATCAGGTTCTGCCTGATTTTCTCCGTTTATCTCCATTTCCTCTGGGTCCCCTGGGTTTACCTTGTGACACATTCCCCCCCTTAAAACATTACTTGCTGCCGCCTTTTTAGGTGGCCAGCATGTAATTCCATTCCTAATTCTACATTGCTGTTCACAAAAGGCAAAATGTGCTGCGGCTGACCTTTCTCTCCAGGGTTTCAATACATTTATATGGTATACCTGTCTACGACCTTTATCGTTTTCAATGAGATAGGATACAAATCCTACCTTTTTTATCACTGTGCCAGGCCCCTTCCAGTGAGTCTCAAACTTGGGACCAGGGTCTGCCACTTGAATTAAAACCTTATCCCCTGCTGCCAGCTCTCTAGCCTGCGTACCTTTGTCATAGTAAAATTTTTGTCTTTTCTTACTCTGATTCAAATTCTCCCTTGAGGCTTGGGAAGTCTTTTCCAGGCGAGTCCTTAGTTCTTTTAAGAACTGCGGGATGCCGATTTCAGGTATCTTGGGTTCTACCCATTCTTCACGCAGAATGTCTAGTATCCCCCTAGGTGTTCTCCCAAATAAAAGCTCAAACGGTGACACTCCCAAGGAGGTTTGGACCCGTTCCCGACAAGCGTATAATACAAACGGAAGGAGCGTATCCCATTCCGCCATCTCCCCCCTCCTTAATCCTCTTCTCAGTAGGTGTTTAATTGACTGGTTAGTCCTCTCCACTAACCCATTGGTCTGAGGGTGATACGCCGCTGTTTTTATATGGCGTATTCCGAACGCCTCCCAGACCTTGGCAAGGTATTTGGAAACAAAATTACTGCCCTGATCTGTAAGTATTTCCTGAGGAAATCCCACCTCACAAAACAATTTTATCAGTTCTTGTGATATTATTTTGGCTGAAATGTTCCTGAGTGGAATGGCCCACGGGAACCGTGTTGCATAGTCCACAATGACTAGGAGGTATTGATAACCTCGGGTGTTCTTATTAATGGGCCCACAATGTCTACTCCCATTCGGCGTATCGGTGCCGTGATGGTCGGCAACGGTATCAAGGGTACGGCCTTGGGTCTTACTACAGAAACCCTTTGGCAGGTAGGGCACGAATCACAATACCGTTTTGTTTCTTGGTATACCCCTGGCCAATAGAAACGTGCCAAAATTTGGTCAAGCGTTCCTTGAACGCCTTTGTGGCTACCTACTGGGTGGTCATGCGCTAAACGCAACACTACCGACTTGAAATTTACAGGTACCACCAGCTGTTTACGTATCGCATCTGTATATGGATCGAGACTCTCTCTATACAAGATTTCCCCATCTAGAAAGAACCGGGGTAACACTGTCCTTTCTTTTTGGGCCCACTCAAAAGCTCTTTTGAGTGCCAAATCCTCTCTTTGTTCTTTTGGGAAGGATGGGAATTTTTGTACCAGTGCGGCAGGCACCCACGGTAATCCCTCCCCCGTTTCCAATTCCCTTCTTCCCTGAGTTCTTTGACTCCTTTCATGGCGCTTTTTGGCCTTAGCCTTTTTCCCGCCCTCACTCGGACTCTGGACCAAGTCATCGTGATGAGGAAGTGTATCTGTCCCTTCTTCTCCGGGAACTTCCACATCGACTTTCTCTTCCGGTTCAGCTTTTTTCCCTACCGAGGACTCCCTAGTTTCTACTGTACTAGTTTGGGATCGGGTAGAGACTAAACCCATCTTTAAACCCATCCCTTGTTTTAACCCCTTTTGGAAAAACGGCCAATCACGTCCTATAATTAAATTCTGCGGTAGTTCAGAGACTACTGCTACCTGTAATTTTTTCTCGATGCCCATTCCTTTGACATGCACCTGATATAGGGGATATGGAAACTGTGTCCCGTGTATACATTGTACCTGTACCTGTTCTTTTTCCTGATTCAATATATCAGGGTTAGACTGTTTTATGGTTTCCCAAAGTTTCCGTGAAACCAAACTTTGTTCAGCCCCTGAATCAAGAAAAGCCATAGTATTTATCCCCTCTATTTGAACTTGTAGAAAAATACCCTCTGGTGTTTGTTTTTCCAACCCTGTTACAAAGACCATCCTAACTTTACATTCCCTCCGAATGTGTCCAGGCTTTCCACATTTGTAACATTTCTTAATGTTTGTGGAGAAAACCTCTTTGGCCATATTACCACTAGGTGCCTTAATTCTTTCATACCTCTTCCATTCATCTGATTCATCCATACCTGCTACTTTTAAAAGGTTTCCCCTGGATGTATCAGTTCTCTTAGCTTCCCTGAATACTTCAGCCATCCTAGTTGCTTCCTCCATATTGGAGCAATTCTGTAACGTAAGAAACGTTTTCATCTCTGGGGTTACTGCCAACAAGAACTGTTCTAGAATAATTTCGTCTAGAATTGATTCTACTGGTTTTCCCTCTGGATCTAACCATTTATAGGCAAGATTCCTAAGCCTTTGATACAATGCTTTCGGGGTTTCAGTTATGTGCATGTGTGCCTCTCTAAACAATCGCCTATAATGCCTAGGTGAAAGGCCTAGTCTGTCTTTTACAGCCTTTTAATTTCTACATAATTATTAGCCAGGCTGGCCGGCATAGCTTTAAATGCAGACAAAGCTTCACCGCTTAGGGTCATTGCAAACCGCATTGCCCATTGCTCAGATGGCCATTGAAGATTACTAGCAATCCTCTCAAAAGCTTCTATAAAATCATCCGGATTGTCCTCCGTTTTTAACTGTCCCAAAGACAAAGCAAAGTTAGTGTTCATCTCTACTTGCGGTATTGATGTAGTACGTGCCACTTCTTCACCAGTTTTTTTCAGCAGAGCGTCCACAGCTTCTAATAGCGGCCTTTGCTGCTCCCTCGCAGAAGCTATGTATTGCTCCTGTAAATGCTGCACCATTCGGGCTTGCTTGTCCCACTGTTCAGCTATCCACGACATCACGTCCTGTGGTTCCATCTTCTCCAGACGCTGTTCCTGTAAGAAAAAGAAAAGAGAAAGGCCCACCAAGTGCGGTATCTTTTATACAGGACTTTTCTCTAAACTAGAGCGCACCCTCTTTCCTCACAGGATATCCTATCCCTGTCCACACAGGCTACTATTACCTTAGTCTCCTGGCAGACTCAAGCATGTGAGAAAAGGGTCTTTTCCAGTCCTCTGGCCGACCTGCCAGCGAATATTCCACTGCACTTGTCTTGTGATGCCAATATTCTCCTTTCCTTTGGGCAATGTCTTTTTGTTTCTTCTGTTCCAAAAATATTTTGCCCCCCCAAAAAAAAATATCCTCACTCCTACGCCATTTTTATGTCACACCCTCATCGGGCCCCTCCGGTGGAGACTGGTATTATGGCTTAATACCTTTTCTTGGCTTTCTATATGCTATAGATAGCCCTGCCTGGCCCTCTGTGGGTGGTAGTTGTACCGTTTTCTTGTAATCACTCAAACACACAGTTCACACTTTAAATCAAGGGCTTTATTCCCCCGTCCAATGAGGTATTCTTTTACTTGAAGAACAAAATAATCAAAAGCCACTCTGGCAAATAACAGAAGCAAACATTGAACAAAAAGTGCTTTCCTCAGCTTTAACTTTTTAACAAAAGAAAAACAGTTCTCTTCATGAGCACTTAATCCTTTTCTTTTGCTGATATAAATCAATCAGGATTCACTTTAAACCAAGCAACTTCTGCCAGTTACTGTGTTGCTGTTTAAACCTTCCTTGTACATATATTTTCTTATCTCAGTGAAAACTCTTCCTCTTCAGTTGTCACTAACGAGCATTCCATGGGTTCAGTGTTATCTGGTACATTAGAAATATCATATGGCATTAAAGGATAACCATTTGTACCTACGTTTTCTGTAGCAGCTGTCCTGCCGAGCTCACTCTGGTTAATCACGTCAGCTACGTGACTGCTTCCTGGCTTTAGGCTAAAACACTGCTGGGTATTACCGTATACTCTGGATAATGGCTTGTAAGAGCACTCCTCCTGTGTAAAGCTATGAGGTAACTGCCCATAAACACTGGTATTAGAGTCAAACAGCTTGTGTCCTGCCTTGAATGGGTTAAAGGCTAATTCCTCTGATACAGCTGTGGGAGTTTTCAGTGCTGACAACGGCACTCGAGAGAAGTCTGAGCATTTAAAGTTGCTAGCAGAATTATAAGGTAAGAGACCTTCCTTTCTCTTGTAACTGCCCGTACAAGGAAAGAAGTTGTTTCCTTTTCCCTTTATCTCTGCTCTAGGCTGGCTTCTTCTATTAATCTTGGACTTAGCCCATTCGGGTGTAAAACAGTCCTGTTCCACTTTGAATGCCTTGCTTCCTGCAACAGGGTTCCTCCCTCTTCTCTTCTGGCTTTCACACACACACTCTGTGTTCAACAGCTGATCTCCACACGTACTCACATAGTCCTGAGACTCATTCAAGCTGTCCTCTGGTATATGTTGCTGACACTCTCTCTCATTTCCTTCCTTCCACCAACTTTGGTCCTGGAGATGAGATTGGCTTATAGTGTTTCTTTCTCTTTCCCTCCGTTCCCACGACTGAGGTTGTTGCTTCCACCTCTGTCCGTGCTCACTCTCCCTCACTGCTTGTGAGTGTGCCTTATGTATCTGTCCCCGGGTTCCACCCCTTCTCAGCTGATCCCTATCAGGTAAATCAACCTCCATTCTCATGCTGGCTGGGTGTGTCTTTTTACCCTTTTCCCACGTGTGCCGTGGTCGCTCATAGTAACTATTTGACATGTTTTTGTCTACCTCATCAGGTTCTGCCTGATTTTCTCCGTTTATCTCCATTTCCTCTGGGTCCCCTGGGTTTACCTTGTGACAGTAATGATCGAATCACCAACTATAACGGCTGTCCTAACCCTTCCCTCATGGGCACATGGCCCTGGAGAAACTTCCTCGGTGCGAGAGGGTTTTACATCACCTGGAGGACAGGTCCTAGTTACAGGATCACTTCCTGCCACACCAGGGTGATGCTCTCCTGTCACATGACCTCTCTCCTCCATGGCAACAGGGATGTTTCCAGACTGGAGGTGGGACTTCAGTACTATATCCCTGTAGGTCTCATCTTGTACCTCTCTGTCTTTCTTATGTTTTCCAAATCTGCTACTCTAGCCTATAGAGAACGGACTCGTTCCCTGAGAGCAAAGACCTCCTTGCACCTAGTGCACACGTGAGACCTCTCACCAACTGGGAGAAAATCATACATGTGACACTCAATGCAAAAGACTGGAAAGCCCCCATCTTGCTGCTGGACTGCTGTCTGCATCTTAGTTTTAAGCTTGTGTTTAGATATTTGAGTTCTTTACTTACTAAGGGTTGCTATGGATATTTATACTAATAAAACTGTACTTAATATGTTTGATATACCTTGTTCACCTGAAGCTTAATTAATCTCAGGTCCTTAGTGTATGACTGATTTGGATAACGAGCTTCAACTGAGAGCACCTCCTTTACTTCAAGATGTGTAAGTACCTATAAAGCAACGATTATCCCAGGGGTGGGAGGGTGTTGGGGAGGGAGAGGGGGAAATAACACTTATTAAAAGAGGGCTGTTACACAGTACCCTGTCCTGTGCTTCTGAGGTAAGCTGTGACCAACTTCCTGGGTGATTAACAGTCCTTGCTTGAATAGAAGGAGTCTTTCAAAATGGCCTTTTGATATGCCACCTGGTGTTAACACCTATTGAAAAGGTTTCACAGGTCTCTTGCCCCTTAGGTCGAAGGCCTCTTTGTAAAGGTCTGTAGAAGACTTAATTTGTTGCTCACAGAGTACTGACCCTGTTATGCCTTTTATGCTAAGTTATATTGTGATTTGATTTAAATGACAGCTCTTTGCTGCAGCTAGGCTCTGACTTATTATGAAATTTAAACTACAAGCTCTCTGCTGGCTTCCAAATTTAACCGGAAAGCTATCTTCCGTGTTTTAAATTTAAACTAAAAGTACTTTGCTGATACTAGGCCCTGAGTGACTATTAAATTTAAACTACATGCTCTCTGATGGGTTCCAAATTTAACCAGAAAGCTCTCTTCTGTGTTTTAAATTTAAACTAAGTACTTTGCTTATACTAGGCCCCGAGTGACTATTAAATTTAAACTACAAGCTCTCTCCTGGGTATGGAATGTAACCAGAAAGTTCTCTTCTGTGTCTTAAATTTAAACTTAAACTGCTGCTACTAGGCCCTGACTGATTTAACAAAAAACAATGGGTTCACAGATTAATTAGCTTTATTACAAAGAAGTCCTTTCAGAAAATTCCCATAAGTATATACTCACAATTGCAGATCTCTCTCCAGAAGTAGCAGTCTCTTTTTATAGTCCTTCAAGACTGGTTGAGCTATTTATATCTGTGCTGCTGAGGTAAGCTGTGATGAACTTCCTGGGTGATTAACAGTCCTTGCTTGGCTAGAAGGAGTCTTTCAAAATGGCCTTTTGACCTGCCACCTGGTGTTAACACCTTTTGAAAAGGTTTCACAGGTCTCTTGCCCCTTAGGTAGAAGACCTCTTTATTAAGGTCTCTAGAAGACTTAATTTGTTGCTCACAGAGTACTGACCCTGTTTTGCCTTTAATGCTAAGTTATATTGTGATTTGATTTAAATTACAGCTCTTTGCTGCTAGGCTCTGACTTATTATGAAATTTAAACTACAAGTTTTCTTTTTGGTTCTAAATTTAACCAGAAAGTTCTCTTCTGTGTTTTAAATTGAAAATAAAAGTACTTTGCTGATACTAGGCCCTGAGTGACTATTAAATTTAAACTACAAGCGCTCTGCTGGATTCCGAATTTAACCCGAAAGCTCTCTTCTGTGTTTTAAATTTAAATTAAAGTACTTTGCTGATACTAGTCCCTGAGTGACTATTAAATTTAAACTACAAGCTCTCTGCTGGGTATGGAATGTAACCAGAAAGTTCTCTTCTGTGTCTTAAATTTAAACTTAAACTGCTGCTACTAGGCCCTGACTGATTTAACAAAAAACACTGGGTTCACAGATTAATTAGCTTTAATACAAAGAAGTCCTTTCAGAAAATTCCCAGAAGTATATGCTCACAACTGCAGATCTCTCTCCAGAAGTAGCAGTCCCTTTTTCTAGTCCTTCAAGACTAAGGATCACAGAGTTCTGGTTGAGCTATTTATCCCTGTGCTGCTGAGGTAAGCTGTGACCAACTTCCTGGGTTATTAACAGTCCTTGCTTGGATAGAAGGAGTCTTTCAAAATGGCCTTTTGACCTGCCACCTGGTGTTAACACCTATTGAAAAGGTTTCACAGGCCTCTTCCCCCCTTAGGTAGAAGGCCTCTTTGTAAAGGCCTCTAGAAGACGTAATTTGTTGCTCACAGAGTACTGACCCTGTTTTTCCTTTTATGCTACGTTGTATTGTGATTGGATTTAAATAACAGTTCTTTGCTGCTGCTAGGCTCTGATTTATTATGAAATTTAAACTACAAGCTCTCTGCTGGGTTCTAAATTTAACCAGAACTCTCTTCTGTGTTTTAAATTGAAAATAAAAGTACTTTGCTGATACTAGGCCCCGAGTGACTATTAAATTTAAACGATAAGCTCTCTGCTGGGTTCCAAATTTAACCAGAAATCTCTCTTCTGTGTTTTAAATTTAAACTAAAAGTACTTTGCTGATACTAGGCCCTGAGTGACTATTAGATTTAAACTACAAGTTCTCTGCTGGGTTCCAAATTTAACCAAAAAACACCTGGTTCACAGATTAACTAGCTTTAATACAAAGAAGTCCTCTCAGAAAATTCCCAGAAGTATATTCTCACAATTGCAGATCTCTCTCCAGAAATAGCAGTCCCTTTTTCTAGTCCTTCAAGGACTAAATGAGAGGTTAGATATGATTGGAATCTCAGAGACATAGTGGAAGGAGGACAACCAGTGGGACACTGTGATACCTGGGTACAAACTATATCGTAATGATAGAGCTGATCAAATTGGAGGAGGGGTTTCGCTCTATGTTAGAGAGGGCATTGAGTCCGAAAGGATTAAAGTTTTGCAGGAAACAAAATTTGCTGTAGAATCTCTATGGATTGAAATTCCATGTAAAAAGGGGAAGGCGATTGCAGTGGGGGTGTACTATCGACCGCCTAGCCAGAATGAACAAATGGATGATGAAATGCTCAAAGAAATCAAGGAAGCTAACAAAAGTTACAGCACAGTAATAATAATTGGTTATTTCAATTACCCTGGTATTGACTGGGTTAGTGTAATGGCAGGACATGCTAGGGAGATAAAGTTCTTAGATGAAATAAATGACTGCTTCTTGCAGCAGCTGGTTCATGAACTGACCCGAGGGGAAGCCATATTGCACCTAGTCCTTAGTTGAAAACCAGATCTGGTGAAAGAGATAAGGTTGTTGGGGCCACTTGGCAATAGTGATCATAGAATGATTGCGTTTGATTTAATTAGTAGAGGAGGGATGGTAAGGAAATCCACAGTACTACCTTTTAACTTTTGAAAGGGAGACTATGATAAAATGAGGAAAATAGTTATGAAAAAACTAAAAGGAGCAGTTGCAAAGGTTAAAGACTAACATCAATCTTGGGTGTTGTTGACATATACTATCTTGGAAGCCCAGACCAGCTGTATTCCACGCTTTAAGAAAAGTGGAAGAAGTCCAAAAAACTGCCAGCGTAGTTTAAAGGTGAGGTCAGAGAGGCTGTTGTTGCCAAAAAAAGCATCTTTCAGGAAATGGAAAAAAGAGCCAAGCGACGAAACCTGGAAACAGCACAAGCACTCGCAAGTTAAATGCAAGGCATTGATAAGGCAGGCAAAGGGAGAATTTCAGAAGAAGCTTGCTGCAAAAGCAAAAACGTGTAATAAAGACTTTTTCAAGTACATTCGTAGCAAAAAACCCATGAGAGAGTCAGTTGGTCCATTAAACGATAGAGGGGTTAAAGGGGCACTAAGAGGCGACAAGGTGATAGCGGAGAGACAATGAATTCTTTGCTTCGGTCTTTACTGAGGAAGATGTAGGTATGTTACTGATGACTGAAGTGGTATTTAAAGGTGCGGAAGACTTGAAGGAAATATATCCAGACATCGGGAAGATGTATTACAACTTTCCCTGTAAAATAGTTACAATGTTCCCTGTAAAATAGTTATCTCCAAGTTATAATGCCCTGTTCAATGTAATTTTCAGTTTGTTCAATGTAAACCGCACTGATGCAGAATAGCGCGGTATATAAGAGAATTAAATAAAATAAATAAATAAATAAATAAAACTATTAGATATACTGAAGAGTAGCAAATCACCTGGGCCGGATGATATACATACAAGGGTGTTGAAAGAACTGAAATATGAGATTGCATACCTGCTATTAGTAATCTGTGAACTATCATTAAAATCATCTGTAATACCTGAAGATTGGAGGATGGCGAACGTAACACCAATTTTTAAAAAGGGTTCCAGGGGTGATCCAAGAAGCTACAGACCGGTGAGCCTGACGTCAGTACCGAGAAAAATGGTAGAAACCATCATAAAGAACAAAATTGCTGAACATGTCATGGCTTAATGGGAGACAGACAACATGGCTTTAGACAAGGAAGATCTTGTCTTACTAATCTGTTATTTTTTTTTGAAGGTGTGAATAAACAGATAGACAAAGGTGATTCAGTTGATATAGTGTATTTGGACCTTTGACAAGGTCCCTCATCAGAGACGTTTGGCAAAACTAAAGAGTCATGGGATAGGAGGCAGTGTACTATTGTTGATCAGGAACTGGTTAAAAGATAGAAAGCAGAGGGTAGGGCTAAATGGCCAATTTTCCCAATGGAGAAATGTGAATAGTGGTGTACCCCAGGGATCTGTGCTGGGTCCGCTGCTTTTTGACATATTCATAAATGACCTGGAAAAGGGAATAACGAGTGAGTTTATCAAATTCGCAGATGACACAAAATGTTTAAAGTTGTTAAAACCCAAGAGGATTGTGGAAAATTGCAAGAGGATCTTGATAAATTGGAAGACTGGGCATCAAAATGGTTAATGAAATTTAATGTGGACAAGTGCAAAGTTATGCTCCTAGGGAAGAACAACCCAAACTATGGTTACACGATGCAAGGTTCCAGATTAGGAACCACCACCCAGGAAAACGATTTAGCCGTCATTGTGGATAACATGTTAAAACCCTCCGCCCAGTGTGCAGCGGCGGCCAAGAGAGGAAATAGAATGCTAGGTATCATAAGGAAAGGAATGGAAAATAAAACAAAGGATATTATAATGCCTCTATATTGTTCCATGGTGAGACCGCACCTTGAATATTGTGTGCAATTCTGGTCACCATATCTTAAAAAGGATATAGCGTTATTAGAAAAGGTTCAGAGAAGAGCCACCAAAATGGTAAAGGGGATGGAAGGACACCCCTATGAAGAAAGGCTAAAAAGGTTAGGGCTCTTTTACCTGGAAAAGAGACGGCTGAGGGGAGATATGATAGAAGTCTATAAATTAATGAACGGAGTGTAACAGGTAAACGTAGATCGATTGTTTACGTTATCAGAATATAGAAAGACAAGGGAACATGCAATGAAGCTACAGGGTAAACTATTTAAGACTAATAAAAGAAAATATTTTTTCACTCAACGTGTAATCAAACTCTGGAATTTGTTACCGGAGGATGTAGTAAAGGCTGTTAGTGTAGTTGGGTTTAAAAAAGGTTTGGACAAGTTCCTGGAGGAAAGGTCCATAAACCATTATTAAGAAGAGACCCAGAATATCAATGCTTGACCCAATACAAGCATTGTGGAACATGTGTCTTTTGGGGAAACTGCTAGGTACATATGACCTAGATTGGCCACTGTTGGAAACAGGATACTGGGCTTGATGGACCTTGGTCTGACCCAGTATGGCATATCTTATGTTCTTATGTAACTACAATTAAAACTAGATGGATTTAACAGCTTACTTTTCAAAGTGCTATTGAACTAAAACTCGCTCAACCAATATAGCCACCAGAGCTTTTAATGTACAGGTAAGGGATGGAACTATTTAGTAGCTTTCTTATTGTGAATGTAAAGCCGTGATTCAATTTTTGAATGAATAACAGTAAGTGACCATTGTGGTTAGAGAACCGCTGGCTTACTTTAGAGTGCTAGGTAGGGAAGAATCTAGAGTCCTGTAAATATTAAATTTTAAACTGTGATTATAATTCTGTAAGAGTGGTATAAGTATTATTAGAGTAATGTTACGTAACAGTAGTGATTAATGGATATTGAGTTTCCCCAGTGTACTATATTGGTTATCTGATAGACATTGTCGGCTTTAGTTTAGAAATGATTTTGTGGCAAAACATAGCTATGTTGGGTGTGTGATTTATTGCAGCATTAATTGCTATACTTGCTGCCCGCATATACGGGGACATCGAATGTAGGATCCACTGCTAATGTTGCTGAGTGACTTTCAATGTATCCTTAATGAATTGATTCCTGTGATGGTGAATTAAGATAAAGATAAGTTCACTGGGAGCATTTTATTGCCATTTTTTGACAAGATAAATGACAAATGCAATGAGGTTCTTTTAAAAGACTATTAAAATATCAAAACATTTTTAAAATTTGTTATGAAATATGAAATAATAAAAAGGTGGTTAGGGTTTTTTTCTGACCAATATGAATTTGTGTCCTCGTTCCATTAAGATACGGATCCATTTTTGGACCAAAGGGCAAACTGAGGTCTTTTCCCCCTATTTTTGTAGTTTTGCATGATAGTGTCTTCAGGTTAAGAATAGTATACATTGAAGATAAAGTCATCCTTATTAGTACGATTGGATATTGAAGTCATAATTATTTTTGGAAGATCATCAACAGGTGATTTCTGTTGTTTGGATGTTAGTACGTGCCTGTTTTGGGCTGTTGATATTACACTAGTCAGATAGTGCCGCTGAATTTCTCAACACATCACCCCAGCACTATTAGTGCAGAGGCAGTCCTTGGGTGGAGCTAGAGCAGTGTAGCCACTATCTGGATAAGTGCTGACCCTATCCAGATAGTGGCAATTTTCAGCTGACCCTATCCAGATAAGCAGGCTCAAATTGTTATGCGAATAGGTTCAGCTGAACATTGCTTCTATCTCGATAAGGTTAGCACCTATCTGGACAGTGACCATGCAATATAGATGTTCGGCAGCAGTCACTATCTGGATTCTTCCACTTAATATCTGAATTATATTTAAGTGTTGTGGTGGACCACTGTGGCATTTAAATATCAGCATTTTTGAATATCAAGTAGATTATTACTTAATTGGTTTGGAGTATTTTCTTTTTTTGGTAATATGCCAGATGCTAGTCATAGAGTAAAGGGATGGAGGGAGGGCTAAACAAAGGCAGTTCTAAAAAATTATCCAGATAATGGTGATATTCAGCCACTATCCAGATAAGCTACATATTTAGTTTGTGTTGTTAAGTGCCGTCAAGTCGGTGTTGACTCATGGCGACCCTCTGGATAGCTGTCCTAAATTATGTTCAGTCTACTGTCAAGCGGCTCATTGTTGACAGACTGGTACCCGTAGCTGCTGTTATTGTATCGATCCATCTCATTGCTGGCCTTCCTCTTTTGCGTTGACCTTCTATCTTGCCAAGCATGATGTCTTTCTCTAATGATCACTCTCTTCATATGATGTGTCCAAAGTATGAGAATATTTAGTTTAGACCTGTTGAATAAAAGCATAGTGATGGCAGCAATGACCATAATTCATGTTTATTCAGTGCTGCTGGCTGTGGGGGTCCTTTTTAGAAGTCTTAGTCATGATTTGGACATCCAAATCACAGAGACTTCTCCAGAGACATTTTATAAATGGCTTGTAAAGACGTCTCCAAGTAGGCAGGGGGTGTGGTAGATGTGTGTCTGGGGAGGTTCAATGAACTTATACGTCACCACTCAGGAACATCTGCAACCCCATCCATGTTTAGACCTGCTCTAGGCACAAATAGGCATCAAGAAAGTGCTTGTTTTGGTTTTAAAACATTCAGAGGGTGTAGAGAAGATAGAGAGCTAAGTGACTAGCCAAAGATCACAAGGAACAGCACTAGAATTTTAACCCTGGCCACAACCCATTACTCTAACATTAGGCTATTAGACATATCCATTCTGACATACTATTCTGGGGATATCTATTGTCGTGGTGTGGCAGCCCCTAGTGGCCAAGGGCAGTAAGGGCATGCTCCACGATATATTTATTTTCAAGGAGCGTGGTGTAATGTAAGGCCAAAAATGGAGTTTGGTCTTATCTATTTTCAGCTCCTTGTGTGCACATAATAATTCAGCCAAGAGTGTAGGGAAACAAGGCTTTTATTTACCCTCTGTGCAAGGGTTCTTTAAGACAGTGGAAATCAAAGAATGTCCTTTGTTTGAAAAGGTGCCAGTAATAAGCAGGTGGGCTAACTATTAGTAGCTTCACAATTAGTGCCAAGGAAAAATGGAGGAATTAAGTTCATTCCAAACAAAACAATTAAACAAGTTTTCTTCTTATTTACACGGTGGCAATAGACTCTAGGCTAGTAGCCATACACAACCCACAATCCATATCTTCTTCCTGAGGCATGGGAATAGCATTTATCTCTTCTACGTCCATAGATTCTGCCTCACTACTTTCCCCCGTGGAGTAAATACTGTCCCTGGCTGTTACAGCTTTACATGGACTGTCTCCGCTGACCTGCCTCCAATAAGACTGGGTTTTAAGTTCTCTTGGTAATTCTTGAAACCACTCTGGTTTCTTCCTTCTTCTTACAAAGGGAGTATTTGCTTTAGCAGTGCTTCTAGGAGTTAAGCATTCTTTAGCAGGAATAAAGCTTTCATACCTTGGGTTTCTGTAGCTGGACTCCCTGGAGCCTTCTCTCCCAAGAACGTCTCTTTTGCAACAGTTTTTCTGCCGGTAGCTTCTGGGCAGTGCTGTGCTTCCTGGCAGCTTAGCAAAACCTGGTATGGATTCAGCTCTATGCTTCAGTGGTAAAGTAGCTTTGCTAAAAACTCCTTTTCCTCGAGTACCTGGTAAAACTTGTCCAGCAGGTTCCAGTGACTGCAGGTCTTCCTCCAAACCTGGTTCTCTGGTTCTCTGGATACGTCTCACAGCTTTGGACTCAGGAACGTTGCTTGAGCAGGGAGTGGCACACTCTCCAGCCTGACTGCTTTCCCCAGCAGACTCCCTCTGAACAGCTGCTCTAGTAGCTTGGCCCCTCTGAACTCCACCTCTGTGAATTCGGTTCCCTTGGGCTTGCTCAAGGAGGATTCCTTCCTTCAGGTCTCTCCTTCTTTCCTTAGCCGTGCTCCTTGTTCCTTCTCCAAGTCCTTCTGCTCCTTGTTCTGCTCCTTCCCTTTCTGCAGCCGTGCTCCTTACTGCTTGGCTTTTTATCTCCCACTCTGCTTTGCTAGAATTAAACTTCTGCTTATAAAGGGATCTTCTCTTTGAATCTCCCGGGCTCATTCCCAGGTGCAACTGGTTAGATCTCCTAGCCTCATTAGCTTCTGTATGATCACTCCTGCCCCCTCTAGCTGTGTTTTGAGGTAATTGCACCTATAAGAACATAAGAACATAAGATATGCCATACTGGGTCAGACCAAGGTCCATCAAGTCCAGTATTCTGTTTCCAACAGTGGCCAATCTAGGTCATACGTACCTAGCAGTTTCCCCAAGGGACACAGGTTCCACAATGCTTGTATTGGTTCAAGCATTGATATCCTGGGTCCCTTCTTAATAATGGTTTATGGACCTTTCCTCCAGGAACTTGTCCAAATCTTTTTTAAACCCAGCTACACTAACAGCCTTTACTACATCCTCTGGTAACAAATTCCAGAGTTTGATTACACGTTGAGTGAAAAAATATTTTCTTTTATTAGTCTTAAATAGTTTACCCTGTAGCTTCATTGCATGTCCCCTAGTCTTTCTATATTCTGATAAGGTAAACAATCGATCTACGTTTACCCGTTCCACTCCGTTCATTAATTTATAGACTTCTATCATATCTCCCCTCAGCCGTCTCTTTTCCAGGTTAAAGAGCCCCAACCTTTTTAGCCTTTCTTCATAGGAGTATCCTTCCATCCCCTTTACCATTTTGGTGGCTCTTCTCTGAACCTTTTCTAAAATCGCTATATCCTTTTTAAGATACGGCGACCAGAATTGCACACAATATTCAAGGTGCGGCCTCACCATGGAACGATAAAGAGGCATTATAATATCTTTTGTTTTATTTTCCATTCCTTTCCTTATCATACCTAGCATTCTATTTGCTCCCTTGGCCGCTGCTGCACACTGGGCCGAGGGTTTTAACATGGTATCCACAATGACGCCTAAATCTTTTTCCTGGGTGGTGGTTCCTAATGTGGAACCTTGCATCGTGTAACCATAGTTTGGGTTGTTCTTCCCTAGGTGCATAACCTTGCACTTCTCCACATTAAATTTCATCTGCCATTTTGATGCCCAGTCTTCCAATTTATCAAGATCCTCTTTCAATTTTCCACAATCCTCTTGGGTTTTAACAACTTTAAATAGTTTTGTGTCATCTGCAAATTTGATAACCTCACTTGTTATTCCACTTTCCAGGTCATTTATGAATATGTCAAAAAGCAGCGGACCCAGCAACGATCCCTGGGGTACACCACTATTCACCTTTCTCCATTGGGAAAATTGGCCATTTAGCCCTACCCTCTGCTTTCTATCTTTTAACCAGTTCCTGATCCACAATGTACACTGCCTCCTATCCCATGACTCTTTAGTTTTGCCAAAAGTCTCTGATGAGGGACCTTGTCAAAGGCTTTCTGAAAGTCCAGATACACAATATCAACCGACTCACCTTTGTCCAGCTGATTATTCACTCCTTCAAAAAAACATAACAGATTAGTAAGACAAGATCATCCTTGTCTAAAGCCATGTTGGCTGTCTCCCATTAGGTCATGACTATCTACATGCTGAGTAATTTTATTCTTTATGATGGTTTCTACCATTTTTCCCGGTACTGATGTCAGGCTCACCGGTCTGTAGTTTCCCAGATCACCCCTTGAACCCTTTTTAAAAATTGGTGTTACATTGGCGATCCTCCAATCTTCAGGTATTAGAGATGATTTTAATGATAGTTCACAGATTACTAATAGCAGGTCTGCAATCTCGTATTTCAGTTCTTTCAACACCCTTGGATGCATACCATCCGGCCCAGGTGATTTGCTACTCTTCAGTTTATCTAATAGTTGAAATACATCTTCCCGATGTATCGATATTTCCTTCAATTCTTCCGCACCTTTAAATACCACTTCAGTCATGGGTAACATCCCTACATCTTCCTAAGTAAAGACTGAAGCAATGAATTCATTCAATCTCTCCGCTATCGCCTTGTCGCCTCTTAGTGCTCCTTTAACCCCTTTATCATCTAATGGACCAACTGACTCTCTCACAGGTTTTTTGCTACGAATGTACTTGAAAAGGTCTTTACTTCACGTTTTTGCTTCCGCAGCAAGCTTCTTCTCAAATTCTCCCTTTGCCTGCCTTATCAATGCCTTGCATTTGACTTGCCAGTGCTTGTGCTGTTTCCAGGTTTCGTCGTTTGGCTCTTTTTTCCATTTCCTGAAAGATGCTTTTTTGACAACAACAGCCTCTCTGACCTCACCTTTAAACCATGCTGGCAGTTTTTTGGACTTCCTTTCACTTTTCTTAAAGTGTGGAATACAGCTGGTCTGGGCTTCCAAGATAGTATTTTTCAACAACAGCCAAGCCTGATGTACGTCTTTAACCTTTGCAACTGCTCC
This sequence comes from Ichthyophis bannanicus, assembly GCA_033557465.1. Lineage (NCBI taxonomy): Eukaryota > Metazoa > Chordata > Amphibia > Gymnophiona > Ichthyophiidae > Ichthyophis > Ichthyophis bannanicus. The sequence goes on from CM066032.1 coordinate 652,449,474, forward strand.
TTTTAGTTTTTTCTTAACTGTTTTCCTCATTTTATCATAGTTTCCCTTTCGAAAGTTAAAAGGTAGTACTGTGGATTTCCTTACTATCCCTCCTCCACTAATTAAATCAAAGGCGATCATGCTATGATCACTATTGCCAAGTGGCCCCAACAACCTTATCTCTTGCACTAGATCTGGTGTTCCACTAAGGACTAGGTCTAATATGGCTTCCCCTTTGGTCGGTTCATCAACCAGCTGCTCCAAGAAACAGTCATTTATTTCATCCAGGAACTTTATCTCCCTAGCATGTCCTGACGTGACACTGACCCAGTCGATACCGGCGTAGTTGAAATCACCCATTATTATTACTGCACTGTAACTTTTGTTAGCTTCCTTGATTTCTTTGAGCATTTCATCATCCATTTGGTCATTCTGGCAAGGCGCTCGATAGTACACCCCCACTGCCATTGCCTTCCCCCTTTTACATGGAATTTCAATCCATATAGATTCTACAGCAGATTTTGTTTCCTGCAAAACTTTATTCCTTTCTGACTCAATGCCCTCTCTAACATAGAGCGAAACCCCTCCACCAATTTGATCAGCTCTATCATTACGATATAGTTTGTACCCAGGTATCACAGTGTCCTACTGGTTGTCCTCCTTCCACCATGTCTCTGATATTCCAATCATATCTAACCTTTCATTTAGTGCTATATATTCTAACTCTCCCATCTTATTTTTTAGACTTCTAGCATTTGCATACAAGCATTTTAGAGAATGTATTTTACTCATATTAATTTGGCTATTGTTAGACATGGGTAATTTGGGATCTTTAAGCTCAGTCTGCTCCATACTTGTGGGCATTTGGGCTACTTTACTCTTTTGTGGAACCTCTCTGCTTTTGGTAGTATCCTTCAAAGATACATTCTTCCGAACCATCTGCTCTTGAGCGACTGTCGGCTTTCCCCTAATATCTAGTTTAAAAGCTGCTCTATCTCCTTTTTGAAGGTTAATGCCAGCAGCCTGGTTCCATCCTGGTTAAGGTGAAGCCCATCCCTTCGGAAGAGCCCCTCCTTTCCCCAGAATGTTCCCCAGTTCCTAACAAATCCAAAACCCTCATCTCTGCACCATTGTCTCATCCATGCATTGAGACTCCGGAGCTCTGCCTGCCTTTTGGATCCTGCGCGTGGAACAGGAAGCATTTCGTAGAATGCTACCCTGGAAGTTCTGGATTTCAACTTCCTACCTAAAAGCCTAAATTTAGCCTCCAGAACCTCCCTACCACATTTTCCTATGTCATTGGTACCGACATGTACTGTGACGGCGCAGGCCAGAAAGAACATAAGAAAGAGGAGAGAAATCCAGGGATTTTCCCCAGTGAAAGACAGAGAAGCCAGAAGTTCAGGGGTTAAAACTTCTGAATCTGAAAAAAACTCCACACAGAAAGCTGGTAGGCAAGGGACACGCCCTAGTTCCCTAGTAACTAAGCCCATGCATGAGGGAGTGCAGGGGGTGGAGTCAGCAGGCAGTGAGAGAAACTGCAGGTATAAACACCGGAACTTTGAACAGAGACAGGAAGCCAAGGAGGAAGGCAAGAAAGGCAAGGAGGAAGCCAGGAAGGAAACCAAAGCAGGAGTTCAGAGAGGAATCCCAAGCAGATGGGAAGGAGCTCGTGGAAGTATCTGGAGAGCCCAGCAGAAAGGTCCTCAAACTGCCCAGCCTAGAAGTGCCCGAGAGAGAGGTGCTCAGAGAGCAGAACGGAGGTACACTGCAGGGGAAGGCAACCTTAAGGGAAGGTGCTTTAGGAGACCAGCTTCCACTGACGCTGAATCTTCTACGGGAAGAGAAGGGACAGACAGAAGCTCCAGTCCTGAATCCAGCCCTAGGGTAATTGGGTCAGGAAATTCCAGGAAGGGAAGAGTTCCTGGGAACCCAAGAATATTACCAAAGAAATGCCCTCCAACAGTGAAAGAAGCCTTACCTGAGTTTCCAAGCAGAGAGGAAAAACCAGCCAAGGGTTTTAAAGCTGGCCAGGGAGAGTTTACAGACCATGTGAGTAATTCACAGTGTTTCTTAGAAGATTTTACAGAGATTGAGCCAACAGCTGCAAGGACAGCCAGGTGCTTATCTCCACAAAATAAGGTGAGCGTGACTAAGACTTTTAACCATTCTAAGAGTAAGGAACCGTATGAGAGAAAAGGCATTGTCCACAGGAAGAGAGATTCTCCTTTAAAGAAAGTTCTGAGATTGTTAGACCGTTTGCAGCCAGAGATAGCTGGTTTTAAACATGAGGCTGTTCTAACAGAGTCTGAACCTGAGAGCATGGATTTTGAAAATGCTATAAACCAAGAGCTTAGTTCTGAGACAGAAATGGAATGTCTTCCTGTTTCATTGTAGTAACTAAAGAGGTTTTTGAAAGCATTAAAACTAGCAGCCGTGTTCCAAGGCTGAGCTGAGGGGCTTATGCAAATTAGGTTGGCTAGAAAGCCTGAGAAAGCTTAACCCTTAATGCGAAAGGCTGCACACAAAGTATATTGAGTCTGCTAGAAGGGCAGATAAAGAAACCTGATTTGTGAAGGAAAGAAAACCTTTTGCAGAGAAAGTTTGGCACTGCTGTTTTGCTGAAGAGACTGCAAATGTTTTAAAGCCCTTTTTTTTGGAAAGGAGGTTTTTATTTCCAACCTTGTTTCAATGGTATGAAGAAATACTTTGTTTGAGTTCATTAACAAGCTGCATGTAGAAGCTGTTTATTTTTGTTACCTGTTTTCTGGAAATTACCTGCCTTTGTGTTGAATATTTGGGACTGTATGTAAAGGTTCCCTTTTGTCCTTGTGGAGAATAAAATCCTGCGTGCCTATATTGCTGCTCGGCTGAAGTTATTTCGGCGATACCACAACTACACCCGTAGGCACTCTTATAAATAAAAGACTCTCACCACTTCATATACCTAGGCAACCGCCTAGGGCCCACAAAGTCGTGACAGTACCAAGACAGCAGACTCCTCCCCAGCACTATCTAAGACCTTATCTAGGTGGTGTGTGAGGTCCGCTACCTTCGCACCAGGCAGGCATGTTACCAGGCGATCCTCACGTCCACCAGCCACCCAGCTATCTACATGCCTAATGATCGAATCACCAACTATAACGGCTGTCCTAACCCTTCCCTCATGGGCACTGCGACGCTCCTGCCTGTGCCCTGGAGCTAACAGGCAGGAGTGGCCTTAATGTCCCTTAGGAGTAGAGGTAAACTGTTCCCTAGGGATAATGGGAATTGTAGTTCACTCTCTTTTCTCTCGGGAATGAAGTGTAGTTGCGACAAAGATGGTAAGGCTTGCAAGAAATATTTATTTGTAATGGGGATGTTTCTCCAGCGCATCAAAATTCATATACATAAACGTAAAGGGTGCACTTGTTACACAAACAGAAGCAATCAGGAACTTAGGACAACTGAAATAGAATTAGCTTTTAACTTCAGCTTTTCATCTATAGAGGAGCTTAACTCAGCTCTGCCTCGAGTGGTAGCTTATGAATATTGCAGCCTCATAATACCAACTGTTCCTTTCACAGCGTGGCTTCAGAACACAGGTGCAAATAATTAACTCTTCACGGCACCGGCAACAGAAACAGAAACGTTTGTATTCCTTTCATACAATGTGCAAAGCTTCTTTTATACTGCTATTCTTTACAGCATATAGAGCAGTCCATGCTACAAGGGTCAGTGCTTACGGTAGGTAAATCATTTTCTACCTGCATCAAATCCTCTGACTTAACAGAACTACTGTCTTCATTAAGCTTTTGCTGTTTTCCTGCTTTCAGTTCTAGAAACTGCTTAAATTCTTGGAAGAGCAATTCAGCCTGCTTTTGATCAGATTGGCAGTTGTCAGCAAATACAATGCCCTTCTCCCTGTCACTAACTGTTCCCACAGCAGCACGTGGCTTAAACAGTTCAGGGCAGTGCACAGGTTTCTTCAACCAAGCAGTAAAAATAGGAAGTTGTGCTTTACCTTCTCTATCATGGCTTGTATCAGAACTGCCTTCTTTCTGCCAGGCTCCTCTCCTCTTTGGTAGCTCAAGAGCTTTCCAGGTGTGGGTTTTTCTGGGCTTACCAGGTCCAGGCTCTATCCTGTAGAATGAGTTTTCTTCAGCGTGTGCCTGCCTTTGAGGCTTTCTATGCCAAGGTTCTGTCTTCTCCCAGGATTCTAAAACACGGCTCCGTCCATTCCTCACAGGACTCCTTTTAGCAGCACCTTTAGAACTCCTTGCAGAACCTTTCCAAACACTCTCAACTCTTCCAGACTCACTCGTACAGACAAACTGCTTCCTGGTCTCGGATCCACTCTCCGACGACCTCGTCTTGGAGCCACTCTCCCACCTGGTCCCACACGTAATCTGCTTAGCAGCTTTGTTCAATGCTTTAAAAAGGGTTTCTTTTCCCGGCACACCTTGTCCAACCCCTGGGTGTGCCCAATCAGCATTGCCTAACTCCTCCCCTGAGCTGGTGTCTGTTCTCAGCTCAGCAGAGCAGTGTGTTTTTTTTCTTCTAGGATTGAAAATCCTGTGTAAATCCTTTCGCTTTTCAGGATTTTCTTCAATCTCCATCTCTTCTGGAGGGCATTCTTCACCACAGATCCCCCCCCCCCCCTTAAGATATCACAGGCTGGCTTCTGACCAGGGGCACAGCACGTGATTCTACTCATAGATTCTGCAATGTATTGTGTCTTTTCCACAACTTCCATGCTGGGGACTATGGTGGCTACCTGAGCTAAAGCTGCCCTATCATGCCAAGGCTTCAAGAGGTTGATGTGATAGACTTGTTGGTGTCCTTTCCTATTTTCAACAAGATAAGAGACTGGACCCATCGGCCGGACCAGCCTACAAGGCCCTTTCCATTGGCTCTCAAATTTAGGGTCTGGCCCTGCTACTATCACTACAACTTTGTCTCCTACAGCCAACTGGCGCGGCCGTGTGCCACGGTCATAATAGGACTTCTGCCTTGTTTGACTGCCCCTTAAATTAACCTCTGCGACCTGTGAGGTGCAGCGTAAGTGGCCTTTTAAATCCTTTAGGAACTCAGGTACTCCTACCTCTTGTATGTCGGGTTCTACCCACTGCTCTTTTAGGATATCTAATACCCCACGGGGTGATCGACCATACATTAGCTCATATAGCGCTGTCCCTAGGGAAGATTGTTTCCTCTCCCTACATGCATAGAGGACGAACGGGAGCATTGTATCCCAATTGGCCATATCTCCTTCCAGACTGCGGCGCAACATCCTTTTAATAGTCTGGTTCTGTCTCTCTACGAGACCATTCGTTTGGGGATGATAGGCTGAGGTCTTAATATGGCGGATATCAAACGCCTCCCAAACCTGTGCTAAATATTTAGACAGGAAGTTTCTTCCTCGATCCGTGAGGACTTCGTGAGGGAAACCAACTTCACAAAAGAGCTTTATAAGTTCACCCGCCACAGCCCTTGCTGATATACTGCGTAGTGGCATGACCCAAGGAAACCTTGTTGCTTGGTCAATGACCACTAAAATATACTGAAATCCCCGGGGAGTTTTAATTAAAGGACCAATAATGTCCATAGCCATTCTATGGATCGGTTCAGTAATAACTGGGGAAGATATCATCGGGACCTCTCTAGGATGGGTTGCAGAAACTCGCTGGCATGTTGGACAGGCTTCGCAAAACTTGGCGGTTTCCTTAAAAATACCCGGCCAATAGAATCTTGCCAAGATTTGATCCAAAGTACCTTGGATGCCCTTGTGCCCTTCGACAGGATGGTCGTGGGCCAGCCGCAAAACTAAATTTTTAAAAGTTGCGGGCACCACTACCTGTTTGCGGGTACCGCCTGTATAGGGATCCTTGCTCTCTCTGTAAAGTATCCCAGTATCAAGGAAAAATCTTGGTAGGGTATCCCTATCACTCTGGGCCCATTTAAATGCCTAACTCAGAGCAGGGTCAGCTAGTTGCTCGTTGGGGAACATCGGGAATTTCCCAACTAATTCTTCTGGTACCCATTGTAATTCTTGGCCAGTCTGTGTTTCTGACCTCTGCTGAGAGCGATCACGTCTCTCACTACGCTTCTCTGCTTTAGTTCTTTTAACTTTTTCTCCTGGGGTGGTTATTAGGTCCTCATGTGAGGGAAAACTTCCTAAGGATTCATCTGTAGGATCTTCTCCCTTTTCTGCGACCTTAACCTGGGTTCTTGTAAATACCATGGCTTCCTTAGAGGTCAGGCCTTGTTTCATATCCTTATGAAAGTGGGGCCAGTCTCTTCCTAAAACTATATTGTTCGGTAGCTTAGGTACTACTGCTATGGGGATTTTCCTATTAGCCCCCAACCCTTTCACCTGGAGGTTGTACACGGGGTATAATGAAGTGCCTCCATGAACGCAGCGAATCTTTACTGTGTGTACAGGCTGAATTGCTACCCCCGATGCTTCAATTTGCTGCCACAGCACCTTAGACAGCATTGTCTGCTCTGCGCCGGAGTCTAGTAGCGCTGTGGTGGCAATTCCCTGCACCTCTACGTCAATTAGAAAACCTTCTTTGGCCTTCTGTGCATTCACTGCTACTAAAGCTGTCTTTATATAACAATTTTTCTGTACATGGCCCTCTCGACCGAATTTAAAACATTTCCTATGCGAAATCGGACCTTTCATAGTTGGCATGCACATTCTTCCTGTCTCATCACTTAACCTCCACCTCCTTTCTGATTCCCGTATCGCTGTCCCCTTAGAAACGCTGCCGCCTTCATGGGCCGTTAACTTGGCTTTCATGAAGCGCTCCGTGAGGTCAATAGCCTCTTGCGGGGTTTTACAGCTCTGTAAAATCAGGAAGGTACGTACTTCGGTGGGTACAGCACTCATATACTGCTCTAATATGAGACTATCAATGATGGACTCTTTAGACCTACCCCCTGGATCAAGCCATTTGTTTATCAGCATGCAAATCCTATAACACAAGGCTTTTGGGGTTTCATTTGGTTTCAACTTTACCGCTCGTAGGAGATTGTGATAAACTAGCGGCGTGAGGCCCAGCCTCTCCCTGACCGCTTTAACTTCATCATAATCCCCAGCGAGATCAGGTGGCATACTTCTATAAGCGGCCATGGCCTCCCCCATAAGGGATGCGGCAAAACGGATGGCCCAGTGCCCTTTGGGCCAGGCACTTAAATGCGCCACTCTCTCAAAGCACTCTATATAATCATCAATATCGTCTGTATCCTTAAACTGTCCAAAATTGAACATGGTCCCTGGGTGCAAACTAAACGCAGCTGCTGCGGAAAAACCTGGTGGGGCGTTTGATGGCTCCGACGGCTTCCTCTGCTCGGCAACCCATGCTTGTAACATGTCCAATAATGGTTTCTGCTGCGCTTGAAGGCTTGCAGCATTTCTTTTTTGGGCCTCCAAGGTCAAGTCTCTCTGCCTCTCTAGCTGCGTGGCCATCCACCTGAACACTTCTTGGGTATCCAGAGACATCCTTGGAACTTCTGTGAACACAAACAGAAAGAAAAAACCAAAGTGCGATATCACCAAAAAAAAAACAACCCTCTTGGTTTTTTTTTTGGTTTTTTTCAAACCAGGCCTAGCAATCACCCCTTGCCCTGTATCCTGACCTTTCCCGGGTGGATACTTTTTACCTGGCTTAGGTGGTGCTTCAGGCTTTACCAATCACATTGCAGCCAGTAGCCCTCAGATGCTGTGACTCCTTCCCTTCCGGATAGTCTGCAGCTGGGCTCCTCCTGGACAGTTGCCTCCTGTATCTTCCGCGTGGCACCTTTAGCGCATGCGTAGAATCCTCAAAACGACGACACTTGCAACGCTCCTGCCTGCGCCCTGGAGCTAACAGGCAGGAGTGGCCTTAATGTCCCTTAGGAATAGAGGTAAACTGTTCCCTAGGGATGATGGGAATTGTAGTTCACTTTCTTTTCTCTCGGGAATGAAGTGTAGTTGCGACAAAGATGGTAAGGCTTGCAAGAAATATTTATTTGTGATGGGGATGTTTCTCCAGGGCATCAAAATTCATATACATAAACGTAAAGGGTGCACTTGTTACACAAACAGAAGCAATCAGGAACTTAGGACAACTGAAATAGAATTAGCTTTTAACTTCAGCTTTTCATCTATAGAGGAGCTTAACTCAGCTCCGCCTCGAGTGGTAGCTTATGAACATTGCAGCCTCATAATACCAACTGTTCCTTTCACAGCGTGGCTTCAGAACACAGGTGCAAAATTAACTCTTCACGGCACCGGCAGCAGAAACAGAAACGTTTGTATTCCTTTCATACAATGTGCAAAGCTTCTTTTATACTGCTATTCTTTACAGCATATAGAGCAGTCCATGCTACAAGGGTCAGTGCTTCCGGTAGGTAAATCATTTTCTACCTGCATCAAATCCTCTGACTTAACAGAACTACTATCTTCATTAAGCTTTTGCTGTTTTCCTGCTTTCAGTTCTAGAAACTGCTTAAATTCTTGGAAGAGCAATTCAGCCTGCTTTTGATCAGATTGGCAGTTGTCAGCAAATACTATGCCCTTCTCCCTGTCACTAACTGTTCCCACAGCAGCTCTCGGCTTAAACAGTTCAGGGCAGTGCACAGGTTTCTTCAACCAAGCAGTAAAAATAGGAAGTTGTGCTTTACCTTCTCTATCATGGCTTGTATCAGAACTGCCTTCTTTCTGCCAGGCTCCTCTCCTCTTTGGTAGCTCAAGAGCTTTCCAGGTGTGGGTTTTTCTGGGCTTACCAGGTCCAGGCTCTATCCTGTAGAATGAGTTTTCTTCAGTGTGTGCCTGCCTTTGAGGCTTTCTATGCCAAGGTTCTGTCTTCTCCCAGGATTTTAAAACATGGCTCCGTCCATTCCTCACAGGACTCCTTTTAGCAGCACCTTTAGAACTCCTTGCAGAACCTTTCCAAACACTCTCAACTCTTCCAGACTCACTCGTACAGACAAACTGCTTCCTGATCTCGGATCCACTCTCCGATGACCTCGTCTTGGAGCCACTCTCCCACCTGGTCCCACACGTAATCTGCTTAGCAGCTTTGTTCAATGCTTTAAAAAGGGTTTCTTTTCCCAGCACACCTTGTCCAACCCCTGGGTGTGCCCAATCAGCATTGCCTAACTCCTCCCCTGGGCTGGTGTCTGTTCTCAGCTCAGCAGAGCAGTGTGTTTTTTTCCTTCTAGGATTGAAAATCCTGTGTAAATCCTTTTGCTTTTCAGGATTTTATTCAATCTCCATCTCTTCTGGAGGGCATTCTTCACCACAGCACATGGCCCTGTAGAAACCTCCTCGGTGCGAGAGGGTTTTACATCACCTGGAGGACAGGTCCTAGTTACAGGATCACTTCCTGCCACACCAGGGTGATGTTCTCCTGTCACGTGACCTCTCTCCTCCATGGCAACAGGGATGCTGCCAGACTGGAGGTGGGACATCAGGACTATATCCCTGTAGGTCTCGTCTATGTACCTCTCTGTCTGTCTTATGCTTTCCAAGTCTGCTACTTTAGCCTCTAGAGAACGGACTCGTTCCCTGAGAGCAAAGAGCTCCTTGTACCTAGTGCACACGTAAGACCTCTCACCAACTGGGAGAAAATCATACATGTGACACTCAATGCAAAAGACTGGAAAGCCCCCATCCCGCTGCTGGACTGCTGTCTGCATCTTAGCTTTAAGTTTGTGTTTAGATCTAAGTTCTTTACTTACTAAGGGTTGCTATGGATATTTATACTAATAAAACTGTACCTAATACGTGTAATATACTGTCGCAGGGCTGCCCCGTCTATGCCTTAAGAATGTTGGGGTGACCCCGGGCAAAGATTATACTAGGCAGTCCGGGGAATGTAAGTTCACTCGGCGTAGTTGAGAGAAGTGACCTCACAGATTCCAACTATCTAGGAGCACTCATTAATGAGACCAGGTGGAGGGAAATAAGGCTTTTTATTCCCCGTTAAATGCAAAGGTTCAACATAAGAGATAATCATTGAAAACAGAAAGTCCTTTGTATCAAAAAGGTACCAGTATTTACAATAGTTGCTTAATTGTTGCTTCACAATTAAGGCAGGCTTCACTACCGGAATTCAGTACAAGAAAACAGCCATTAACTTTCATTAATTCTTCTTCACTATACAGAGCACACAGACTCTGGAGCTGAGGCCATGCACAAGTCACATTCCATAAGTTCTGGCAGAGATAAGGGAACAGTATTTGGGTATTCAATTTCCATAGAATCTCCTTCGCTATACTCAGTAGAGGAATATTCACTGTCCCTGTCTGATCCAGACTTGTAGGTTAGGACTCTGGGGTCTGGCTTCCCATAGCCAGGGGTTCTCAAGGCTGCAGGAATTTGATTAAACCAATCTGGTTTCTTTTCCCTCACACAAGGGGCATGGGTTTTAGCAGAGCTTTTAGGAGCACAGTATTCACAGTCATTGGTTAGTGATTCATACCTGGATTTGGACGAGTTGGAACCAACAGTGTTTTCTCCTCCAGCCACTTTCCTTTGGTAGCAGAGCCTCTGCCTGCCAGCATTGGATATAGCCGTGCTTCTGGGCAGTTGAGTAAACTTGTCCTGGATTCCCCTCTCTCTCTGGGTAAGAACTCCAGCTGACCATAAAAGTGCTTTCCTCTCTGACCTGGTAAAACTTGATAATAATCCTTCAGAGATTGTAAGCTCTTCTCAGAACCCTTCTCCCTGGTTCTTGGCTTCTGTCTCTCTGTTCTGGATTCAGGCAGACTGTAAGAACAGGGCGTGGCAGACACTCTCACCTTAGAGCTGGCTCTAGCAAACTTCCCTTGTGCAGCAGGGTCAGTTTGGGCCTTCTGGCTCCCAGCCTTGTGAAGTCTGTTCCTTCTCAGGTTCCTCTCAGTCTTCTCTGCCTCCTCTTGGTGTTTCCCAGCCTTCTCTGGGTACTTCCCAGCCTTCTCTGGGTACTTCCCAGCCTTCTCTTGGTACTTCTCAGCCTTCTCTGCTCTACAAGCATTTTGTTCTGATTTATAAAGCAAACTCCTTGGAATGACTTCCGGGTTCACTTCCAGGTGCAAGTCATCAGAGTTCCCAGGCTCATTAAGTCCCAAATGTCTGTTCCTGCTCTCTCTAGCTGTGCCTGGGGGTAATTGCACACCTAGTTCCTTAAAAGAAATAGGATTTCTTTTTAAACACTCATCTGTATTGACACACGCCTCATGACACATCCCCCCTCTTAAAATATTACGGGCTGAATGACCCTCATTACAGCACGTAATTCTGGAGCTCTTTTGTGTTGATGCAAATAAGGCGTACCTCTCGTGCCATCTTCTGAGAACATTTATATGATAGACCTGTTCATGTCCTTTTTCATCCCTTATTAAATAGGATGCTGGACCCCGTGGTTGGGCCACAACATAAGGTCCTTTCCATCTAGCTTCGAATTTTGGATTGGTGCCCGATATCAAGACGATTACTTTCTCGCCCGAAGTCAGGTGTCGGGGCTTGGTATCCCTATCATAATATTGTTTGTTTTTTTCTGACTGCTCTTCAGTTGTCCCTCAGCAAACCGTGACGTTCTTCTTAATCGGGTTCTTAATTTTTTCAAAAATTGTGGTATCCCTATTTCCTTCTCTTCGGGTTCCACCCATTGCTCTTTCAGAATATCGAGTACCCCCCTGGGTGATCTCCCATACATTAACTCATAAGGCGACGTGCCTAATGAAGCTTGTGTCCTTTCTCTGCAGGCATACAATATAAACGGCAGCATTGTGTCCCACTCTTCCATCTCTCCGTCCAGCGCTCGTCGCAACATTTGCTTAATGGTCTGGTTTGTCCTCTCTACCAAACCATTGCATTGGGGGTGATATGCGGTGGTTTTGAGATGCCTGATGCCAAAGGCGTCCCACACTTGGGCTAGGTATTTGGACAAGAGGTTCGTACCTCGGTCTGTCAAAACTTCTTGAGGGAAGCCCACCTCACAGAATAGCTTTATAAGTTCCATGGCGATGGATTTGGCCGATATATTCCTCAAGGGTATGGCCCAAGGGAACCGTGTTGCCTGGTCGACGATAACCAGTATATATTGGAAACCCCTAGGAGTTCTTAAAAGGGGACCAACTATGTCCATGGCTATCCTTTTAATGGGATCCGTTATCACTGTCATCGGCAATAATGGCACTCCAGCTGGTTTTTTGGAGGTCACCCTTTGGCAGGAGGCGCAGGACTCACAAAAACGTGAGACCTCCCTAAAAATTCCTGGCCAATAGAATCTGGCCAGTATCTGGTCAAGGGTCCCCTGTACCCCTTTGTGACCGCTCGTCGGGTGATCATGGGCTATCCTTAGTACTGCCGCTTTAAAGGTGTTTGGGACTACCAATTGTTTTCGGACATTTTTAGTCCACGGGTCTATACTTTCTCGGTATAGAAGTCCTTCTTCCTTTATGAAGCGCGGGAAAACATCTCTCTTCGTTAGAGCATGTTCAAATGCGCGTGCCAGCGCAGGGTCATCTCTTTGCTCGGCGGCGAATGAAGGGAACTTCTCCACCAGCTCCGCTGGGATCCACGGTAGTTCCTCACCTGCTTCCAAACCCGCTCGGCCTTGAGAGCGTCCCTTTCTCTCTTTGCATTTTTCGGCTTTGGTCTTTCTAACCCTTTTCCGGAGGAGAGTTTACTAAGTCATCATGGGATGGGAGGTCAACTATGCTCTCTTCCCTAGAACATGAGGGTTTTTCTGCGGCACTCGCCTGGCCACGAGTGGAGACAAAAACCTCTCTGGGGCCTAAACCCTTTTCTAGGCCCTTCTCAAATTGTGGCCAGTCCCTACCTAGGACCAGCTCTTTGGGTAATCTGGGCACTACCGCTATCAGCATAATTTTCTCTATTCCCAAACCTCTGACCAGTAATTTGTACACGGGATACAAGGTAGCAGCGCCATGTACACATTTGATCTTGACTTGACCTTCCGGTCGGTCTGGGGCGGACGCAGCTTGCTCTTGGATGTTAGACCAGAGCTTACGCCAAATCATTGTCTGGTCCGCGCCAGAGTCAAGTAAGGCTTTGGCGGCTACTCCTTGCACCGTGACATCCAGTACAAAACATAAGAACATAAGAACATAAGATATGCCATACTGGGTCAGACCAAGGTCCATCAAGCCCAGTATTCTGTTTCCAACAGTGGCCAATCTAGGTCATACGTACCTAGCAGTTTCCCCAAGGGACACAGGTTCCAAAATGCTTGTACTGGTTCAAGCATTGATATCCTGGGTCCCTTCTTAATAATGGTTTATGGACCTTTCCTTCAGGAACTTGTCCAAACCTTTTTTAAACCCAGCTACACTAACAGCCTTTACTACATCCTCCGGTAACAAATTCCAGAGTTTGATTACACGTTGAGTGAAAAAATATTTTCTTTTATTAGTCTTAAATAGTTTACCCTGTAGCTTCATTGCATGTCCCCTAGTCTTTCTATATTCTGATAAGGTAAACAATCGATCTACGTTTACCCGTTCCACTCCGTTCATTAATTATAGACCTCTATCATATCTCCCCTCAGCCGTCTCTTTTCCAGGTTAAAGAGCCCCAACCTTTTTAGCCTTTCTTCATAGGAGTAGCCTTCCATCCCCTTTACCATTTTGGTGGCTCTTCTCTGAACCTTTTCTAAAATCGCTATATCCTTTTTAAGATACGGTGACCAGAATTGCACACAATATTCAAGGTGCGGTCTCACCATGGAACGATATAGAGGCATTATAATATCTTTTGTTTTATTTTCCATTCCTTTCCTTATCATACCTAGCATTCTATTTGCTCTCTTGGCCGCCGCTGCACACTGGGCCGAGGGTTTTAACAAGGTATCCACAATGACGCCTAAATCTTTTTCCTGGGTGGTGGTTCCTAATGTGGAACCTTGCATCGTGTAACCATAGTTTGGGTTGTTCTTCCCTAGGTGCATAACCTTGCACTTCTCCACATTAAATTTCATCTGCCATTTTGATGCCCAGTCTTCCAATTTATCAAGATCCTCTTGCAATTTTCCACAATCCTCCTGGGTTTTAACAACTTTAAATAGTTTTGTGTCATCTGCAAATTTGATAACCTCACTTGTTGTTCCACTTTCCAGGTCATTTATGAATATGTCAAAAAGCAGCGGACCCAGCACAGATCCCTGGGGTACACCACTATTCACCTTTCTCCATTGGGAAAATTGGCCATTTAGCCCTACCCTCTGCTTTCTATCTTTTAACCAGTTCCTGATCCACAGTAGTACACTGCCTCCTATCCCATGACTCTTTAGTTTTGCCAAAAGTCTCTGATGAGGGACCTTGTCAAAGGCTTTCTGAAAGTCCAGATACACAATATCAACCGACTCACCTTTGTCCACCTGTTTATTCACTCCTTCAAAAAAACATAACAGATTAGTAAGACAAGATCTTCCTTGTCTAAAGCCATGTTGGCTGTCTCCCATTAGGTCGTGACTATCTACATGCTGAGTAATTTTATTCTTTATGATGGTTTCTACCATTTTTCCCAGTACTGATGTCAGGCTCACTGGTCTGTAGTTTCCCGGATCACCCCTCGAACCCTTTTTAAAAATTGGTGTTACATTGGCGATCCTCCAATCCTCAGGTATTAGAGATGATTTTAATGATAGTTCACAGATTACTGATAGCAGGTCTGCAATCTCAAATTTCAGTTCTTTCAACACCCTTGGATGTATACCATCCGGCCCAGGTGATTTGCTACTCTTCAGTTTATCTAATAGTTGTAAGACATCTTCCAGATGTATCGATATTTCCTTCAATTCTTCCACACCTTTAAATACCACTTCAGTCATGGGTAACATCCCTACATCTTCCTCAGTAAAGACCGAAGCAAAGAATTCATTCAGTCTCTCCGCTATCGCCTTGTCGCCTCTTAGTGCTCCTTTAACCCCTTTATCATCTAATGGACCAACTGACTCTCTCACAGGTTTTTTGCTACGAATGTACTTGAAAAGGTCTTTATTTCGCATTTTTGCTTCCGCAGCAAGCTTCTTCTCAAATTCTCTCTTTGCCTGCCTTATCAATGCCTTGCATTTGACTTGCCAGTGCTTGTGCTGTTTCCAGGTTTCATCATTTGGCTCTTTTTTCCATTTCCTGAAAGATGCTTTTTTGGCAACAACAGCCTCTCTGACCTCACCTTTAAACCATGCTGGCAGTTTTTTGGACTTCCTTCCACTTTTCTTAAAGCGTGGAATACAGCTGGTCTGGGCTTCCAAGATAGTATTTTTCAACAACACCCAAGCTTGATGTACGTCTTTAACCTTTGCAACTGCTCCTTTTAGTTTTTTCTTAACTGTTTTCCTCATTTTATCATAGTCTCCCTTTTGAAAGTTAAAGGGTAGTACTGTGGATTTCCTTACTATCCCTCCTCCACTAATTAAATCAAAGGTGATCATGCTATGATCACTATTGCCAAGTGGCCCCAACACCCTTATCTCTTGCACTACATCTGGTGTTCCACTAAGGACTAGGTCTAATATTGCTTCCCCTCTGGTCGGTTCATGAACCAGCTGCTCCAAGAAGCAGTCATTTATTTCATCTAGGAACTTTATCTCCCTAGCATGTCCTGTTGTGACACTGACCCAGTCAATGCCGGGGTAATTGAAATCACCCATTATTATTACTGCACTGTAACTTTTGCTAGCTTCCTTGATTTCTTTGAGCATTTCATCATCCATTTGTTCATTCTGGCCAGGCGGACGATAGTACACCCCCACTGCCATCGCCTTCCCCTTTTTACATGGAATTTCAATCCATAGAGATTCTACAGCAAATTTTGTTTCTTGCAAAACTTTAATCCTTTCAGACTCAATGCCCTCTCTAACATAGAGCGCAACCCCTCCACCAATTTGGTCAGCTCTATCATTACGATATAGTTTGTACCCAGGTATCACAGTGTCCCACTGGTTGTCCTCCTTCCACCATGTCTCTGATATTCCAATCATATCTAACCTCTCGTTTAGTGCTATATATTCTAACTCTCCCATCTTGTTTTGTAGACTTCTAGCATTTGCATACAAGCATTTTAGAGACTGTATTTTATTCATATTAATTTGGCTATTGGTAGACATGGGTAATTTGGGATCTTTAAGTTCTGTCTGCTCCATACTCGAGGGCATTTGGGCTACTTTACTCTTTTTTGGAACCTCTCTGCTTTTTGGAGTATCCTTCAAGGATACATTCTTCCGAACCATGCGCTCTTGGGCGACTGTCGGCTTTCCCCTATTATCTAGTTTAAAAGCTGCTCTATCTCCTTTTTAAAGGTTAATGCCAGCAGCCTGGTTCCATCCCGGTTAAGGTGAAGCCCATCCCTTCGGAAGAGCCCCTCCTTTCCCCAGAATGTTCCCCAGTTCCTAACAAATCCGAACCCCTCATCTCTGCACCATTGTCTCATCCACGCATTGAGACTCCGGAGCTCTGCCTGCCTTTTGGGTCCTGCGCGTGGAACGGGAAGCATTTCGGAGAACGCTACCCTGGAAGTTCTGGATTTCAACTTCCTACCTAAAAGCCTAAATTTAGCTTCCAGAACCTCCCTACCACATTTTCCTATGTCATTGGTACCGACATGTACCAAGACAGCAGACTCCTCCCCAGCACTATCTAAGACCTTATCTAGGTGGCGCGTGAGGTCCACTACCTTCGCACCAGGCAGGCATGTTACCAGGCGATCCTCACGTCCACCAGCCACCCAGCTATCTACATGCCTAATGATCGAATCACCAACTATAACTGCTGTCCTAGCCCTTCCCTCATGGGCACTTGGCCCTGGAGAAACCTCCTCGGTGCGAGAGGAGTTTACATCACCTGGAGGACAGGTCCTAGTTACAGGATCACTTCCTGCCACAGCAGGGTGATGCTCTCCTGTCACGTGACCTCTCTCCTCCATGGCAACAGGGATGCTGCCCGACTGGAGGTGGGACTTCAGGACTATATCCCTGTAGGTCTCGTCTATGTACCTCTCTGTCTGTCTTATGTTTTCCAAGTCTGCTACTCTAGCCTCTAGAGAACGGACTCGTTCCCTGAGAGCAGAGAGCTCCTTGCACCTAGTGCACACGTAAGACCTCTCACCAGCTGGGAGAAATTCATACATGTGACACTCAATGCAAAAGACTGGAAAGCCCACATCCCGCTGCTGGACTGCTGTCTGCATCTTAGTTTTAAGTTTGTGTTTAGATCTTTAAGTTCTTTATGTACTAAAGGGTGCTATGGATATTTATACCACTAAAACTGTACCTAAGAAGTTTAATATACCTTGTTCACCTGAAGCTTAATTAATCTCAGGTCCTTAGTGTGTGACTGATTTGGGTAATGAGCTTCACCTGAGAGCACCTCCTGTTTTTTAAGTTGTGCAAGTACCTATAAAGCTGTGATTATCCCAGGGGAGGGTGGGTGTGGGGAGGGAGGGAGGGATATAACACTTATTAAAAAAGGGCTGCTACACAGTTCCTTGTCCTGTGCTGCTGAGGTAAGCTATATTCTGATTTGATTTAAATTATAGCTCTTTGCTGCTACTAGGCTCTAACCTATTAAGAAATTTAAACTACAAGCTCTCTGCTGGATTCTAAATTTAACCAGAAAGCTTTCTTCTGTGTTTTAATTTGAAACTAAAGGTACTTTGCTGATGCTAGGCCCTGAGTGACTATGAAATTTAAACTACAGCTGTCTACTGGGTATGAAAGGTAACCTGAAAGTTCTCTTCTGTGTTTTAAATTGAATCTTAAACTGTTGCTACTAGGCCCTGACTGATTTAACAAAAAAATAGTGGGTTCACAGATTAATTAGCTTTAAAAGAAAAAAAATTCCTTTCAGAAAAATTCCCAGAAGTATATAATTTCAGATTTCTCTCCAGAAGTAACAGCCCCCCTTTCTAGTCCTTCAAGACCTTCTGATAACAATTGCTTATGCTCTTCTATGAGAGCAGTACGTACTCTGCATTCATTTATGACATGACCCAACTTTCCGCAGTTAAAACATCTTTTAGAAAGACTTTTCTCTATCTTTTTATCAAATTTCACATTAGGTGTTTTAGACTGGTAGAGACTTCCTGATACTGGATTGAATGTCGCTATGGCTGTCTTAGCTACCTCCCCCGTAGGCTGGGTAACTAATCCAGCTTCCAGATACCTCTTTGTTAGGGCAATCACCTCCATAGTAGAGCGACAATTCTGGAGAATAAGGAAGCTCTTTATTTTACCAGGTACTGCGGTCATAAACTTCTCGAGAACTATCATATCCATTAATGCTTCCACCGATCTTTCACTGGGCCTTAGCCACTTTTCAGCTAAGCGCTTCAGTCGGTGACCCAATGACTTAGGCGTTTCGCCTGCTTCAAGACGTGCTGCACGTAGCCTGCGGTTATAGACAAGTGGGGTCAAGCCCAGGCGTTCCCTGATGGCCTTTGTCACTTCACTATAATCAGCAGCTAACGCAGCGGGCATTGCCCTGTAGGCTGACAGTGCCTCTCCCGTAAGGGACACTGCCAGTCTGATGGACCATTGGTCCTCTGGCCAACCCACAGAAAGGGCAATTCTTTCAAAAGCGTCCAGGAAGATGTCTGGATCGTCCTTCTCCCCCAACTTCCCTAAAGTTAGAGTCTCGTAGGACCCTAGTCCTACCGGACCATGGCTCAGTCCTGAGCTCTGCTTCATGAGTCCAGCGGCTTGTGATGCAGCAGACCAGCAGGGCATAGAAGAAAATGTTTTAAACTTGAAAAAAGACATGCACAAGCTGCAGTATTTGCAGGAGCCTGATAGGGGGAGCAAGAGAGACCTCTGGAAGACTGAGGATCCACGCCCTACAGGGTGTAACCTAAAACCAGCCAGCCTCCAATCCAGGAAGACAGGAACTCCTTTTAAAGGAAGTCAGGAAGACTGGAAGGAAGGCAAAAACAGGAGGAGCAGGGAGAACAGGAAGAGCAGGGAGTACAGGAGGAGCAGGAGGAGAAGTAGGAGCAGTGAGAGCTCTGGAAGAAGTGCTGTGCCGAGCAGAAGTGACTGGACAGGCAGAAGTAGCCTTAAAGCCAGAAGCAGCAGAGAAGGCCGCAGAGAAGCTGTAGAACCTTCAGAAGCCGAGGGAGTGGCAGGAGCTGCAGAAGCTACAGACACCGCTGGAGTGCAGGAAAGAGGTACAAGCCAAAAGAACCTGAATGGACAGAGACTACAGAAGGGTCCAAGAGATTCAGGTACGCAAAAGCTGCATTGTGATTGCTGTGGGCAGAACCCAAGCCAGATTGCTGGAGCAAGGCAGAATCTCCCTAGGAGTAGGCCACAAGCCTCATCCTCAGGAAAGAAGCAAGAGTTACAAGGTAAACCATATTGTATTGGAAACAGCCTATGGAAAGGGCAAGAGATAGAAGCTCCCTGTACATGTCCCACTGCTCAAAAGAAAAGGTATGAAAAGTTTGTATTGAATAAGAAACTTTTAAGTAAGCCAGGTTTGCAGGAAGTGCATGTAAACCCTTGGAAGAAAGAAAGAGATTCACACTGTAAAAATGCTCATGGCCGATGCCACACGCTAAACTCCAAACACTGGGAGGTCATACAGCATTTGGGTGAGAAACCTAACTATAGCTGGCCGGGAACTGTTGACTTTGTCTCAGATACTTTGCTGGAGGAACCGATGCAAGTGGAAGAGGTAGAATCCCTTTCAGAGGAAGACATGGATTGCAGCTATTGCATCACGCGAAGCGTAGAATGTGTGTGTAACCAGTGAGCACTAAAACCGGTGTAAATAGGAATGCCTGCTTTTGTAACTTTTCTGTGAAAAGAACAGTTTTTGTTTTGAATCTGAGTTGTGATTTTTATAACCTGATGTAAGGAGTTTTCTGTTGGTGTTTGAAGCCGATCCTTTGAACCTTTGTGCAAAACAGGGGAAATAAAGCCTTATTTTTTCCCTACACTCGATGACCTTTTGTTCTCTGGGTATTTTTGGTAATACAGGACGCTACCGAGGCTATACAACCTTGGGCCCTAGAAAGAGAAACATACCAAACCCAACTTTACTTTTATTTATGTCCGACCTGCCTTGACCACCATTGACCACCAGGGCGGCGTTGTGACATAAAAATGGCGTAGTTTTTGGATGCTGGATCAGAGCCTTCAAACTACCAGAAAAGGAAAAATAAAAATCCTGAATTTAAAAGGAAAAACTCAGATGGTTCTGCTGAAAAACCTGGAGTAAAAACAAGACCCGGAGCGGATCACTTGAAAAACCCAGAGTGGAAGAAGAAATACCCGGAGTGGAACAGGTGGAATCCGGAACGGTTTGTGAAAATCCTGGAAGCAGAAAATCCTGTTGCCGGTTTTCGGAGTGGTGAGCTGCGGAATGCAACAGCATCGGATGTTCCCGAGTTGAATTCAACACTTACCTCAGGTAAAAAGTAATTAACCCGGGGCAGTGTTGGAGTTTAAAGGAAGTTTGAAAAAAAAGGAAAAAAAAAAAAAAAACTAGTGTTGTGAGAGCCACACTTGGTTTTCGTTTTTCTTCTGTTTGTCTCTCTATACAGGTTCACCATGGAGCCAAAGGAGCTCTGTGCATGGATGTCGCATCAGTTCGACAAGCAAGCTGAATTCGCCCAGGCGAACCAAGCACAAGCTCTGCGAGCCATGCAGGAACAGCAACTGCCGGTATTGCAAACTATGGAAAACTGGTTAGCATTACAACGGGAGGCGATGGCAAAGGCGAGGGCTGAAAAGCTGCAGGCAGCCGGACCAACTAACCCAGCGAGTGGACAATGGACATGCCACGATCTGATCGTGGGGAAGCTAAGTCCCAATGATAATATTGATGACTTTTTAGATTCGTTCACTAGGATTGCAGGTTCAGCAAATTGGCCGCCTGAACAATGGGCCATTCGACTCGCAGCGTCCCTTACAGGGGAGGCCCTTGCTGCATACAGGTCGATGCCCCCAGCCCTAGCTAACAGCTATGAGGAAGTAGTCAACGCCATAAGGGATCGGTTAGGCCTTACACCATTATCTTACAATAAAATGTTTAGAGCCACCACCCTTAGAGCCGATGAAACCCCAAAAGTCTTAGGCCATAGAATACGGGGTCTGGCGAATAAATGGCTACAGCCAGAAAAGAAAAACGTAAACACATTAATGGACGCGATAGTACTTGAGCAGTACATGTCCGCAGTGCCAAATAGGGTACAGAATTTCTTGATTTTGCAAAATTGCTGTACAACGACAGATGCAATAGCTCTCACGGAGCGCTATTTAGAGGCTGAGAGAGTCACCCAACCCAGGGTAGGGACTCCCAGACTGACCCTGGGTATGGAGGCCCAAAGAGTGGAAAGCCCCTCATGGTCCCCATATGGTGTTGAGAAAAGTAATAAGCCTCTAGCAAAAGAGAATGTGAAGAAATGCTTTGCATGTGGGAAAAAGGGTCATCTAAAAAGTGACTGTTACTCACATACTGCTCTGGTAGGGGAAGCCCCGAGAACAGTACGGGAGGGTTTCATATTAAATGTAAAGATTCATGGGGTAGATGTAAAAGCACTCCTGGACTCAGGAGCTGACCAAACCATGATTTCGAAGAGGTTATGGTCTGTGATCAGAGATCAGGGATGGTCAGTTCCGGAGTGTCCAGAGGGTAATGTTAAGATAAAGTGTGTCCATGGAGCAGCTACCCGCTACTCTGTCTATAAGCTGTGGGTGAAGGGATTGGGCATTGAAAAGGAGATGTTAGTGGCAGTCGTACCTAAGTTACCACAAGAATTGGTATTAGGCCGCGACTGGCCACAATTTAGGAAGAGTATGAAAGAGGGTTTAGCCTCTAGGACAGTACCAACTTCCACTTGCATTCGGCACGAGCCTGTTGAGAGTCCCAAGCCACAGCCAAATAACCCTAAGAAGGGTACCGATCCTAGGGAAGCCCTAGTTTCTACGCGGTCACAGGGCCAAGATGCTGAAAAGCCCTCGTGTTCAGGAGAAACTTCCTTAGGAGACCTTCCTTCACATGAGGAACTAATAGGTGATCCCCCGAGGAGGGACCGAAAATCCAAAGCCAAGTGGAGGAGAGAAAGGACGTGCCGTTCTCAGGGCAGAGCGGAGTGGGAAGCGGGAAGAGGGATGCCATGGGTGCCTGCGGACTTGATGGAGAGGTTCCCCTCCTTTAAGATGGAGCAGAGAGCAGACCCTGCACTAGCCCGTGCATTTGAGCTTGCGCAGGAAAGAAAGGATTCTTTCCCCAGATTCCTCACGGAAGAAGACATACTTTATCGGGAGACTAAGGACCCTCATACCGGAAATATTAGGAAACAGTTGGTGGTCCCGAATACCTTTAAATCCCTGGTTTTGCGACTGGCCCACGACCATCCAGTAGGGGGTCATAAGGGAGCATAGGGCACCCTTGAACAGATTTTAGCCCGATTTTACTGGCCAGGAGTCTTCCGGGAAACATCTCGCTTTTGCGAATCGTGCGCATCATGTCAAAGAGTCACTCCTCATCGACCAACAGAAGTACCGTTGGTTCCGATGCCCATAATCTCGGAGCCGGTAAGGAGACTGGCCATGGACATAGTTGGACCCCTCATCAAAACACCCAGAGGATTCCAGTATATCCTGGTGATTATCGACCAAGCTACCTGCTTCCCCTGGGCGGTGCCCCTGAGAAACATTTCGGCAAAGTCAATTGCCATAGAATTAGTCAAGTTATTCTGCGAGATAGGGTTCCCGCAGGAGGTCTTGACAGATAGAGGGTCTAACTTCTTATCAAAGTATCTCGCACAAGTTTGGGACGCTTTTGGCATCCATCATGTGAAGACAGCCGCCTACCACCCCCAATGCAATGGTCTGGTGGAACGACTAAACCAGAGCATAAAGCAAATGCTTCGTCGAGCATTGGGTGGCCAAATGACAGAGTGGGACACCATGTTGCCATTTATCCTGTATGCCTGTCGGGAAAGAAAACAGACTTCCTTGGGTACCTCACCGTACGAACTTATGTATGGATGACCGCCCCGAGGTATATTGGACGTCCTAAGAGAACAATGGATTGAGCCCGTTGAGACGGAGATAGGCGTACCTTTATTCTTAAAGAACTTAAGAACCCGCCTGAACAGAACCTCCCGATTCGCAGGCGAACGTCTACAGGAGAGTCAACAAAAACAGAAAAGATACTATGATAGGCATGCCAAACCCCGGCAATTAAAGGTCGGAGAAAAGGTGATGGTCTTGATATCAGGCGCCACTCTTAAGTTTGAAACCCGGTGGAAGGGGCCTCATACAGTGGTTAAGCCTATAGGATCAACCTCCTACTTGATCCAGGATGAAAAAGGACATACACAAGTATATCATGCCAATATTCTTCGGCCCTGGCATGAGCGGTCAGTTTTGCTGGCTTCGGCGGAGAACATATACCACCCTGAACCGATACCGGTGGGCAACCGATGAGGGAAGTACGGGACCAGTCAGCTGCAGAAGAGCGCGGTATCACATATTACGTGCTGTGTAAAAGAAACTTCACCAGCCCGTAATATTTTAAGAAGGGGGATGTGTGATGCAGCAGACCAGCAGGGCATAGAAGAAAATGTTTTAAACTTGAAAAAAGACGTGCACAATCTGCAGTATTTGCAGGAGCCTGATAGGGGGAGCAAGAGAGACCTCTGGAAGACTGAGGATCCATGCCCTACAGGGTGTAACCTAAAACCAGCCAGCCTCCAATCCAGGAAGACAGGAACTCCTTTTAAAGGAAGTCAGGAAGACTGGAAGGAAGGCAAAAACAGGAGGAGCAGGGAGAACAGGAGGAGCAGGGAGTACAGGAGGAGCAGGAGGAGAAGTAGGAGCAGTGAGAGCTCTGGAAGAAGTGCTGTGCCGAGCAGAAGTGACTGGACAGGCAGAAGTAGCCTTAAAGCCAGAAGCAGCAGAGAAGGCCGCAGAGAAGCTGTAGAACCTTCAGAAGCCGAGGGAGCGGCAGGAGCTGCAGAAGCTACAGACACCGCTGGAGTGCAGGAAAGAGGTACAAGCCAAAGGAACCTGAATGGACAGAGACTACAGAAGGGTCCAAGAGATTCAGGTACGCAAAAGCTGCATTGTGATTGCTGTGGGCAGAACCCAAGCCAGATTGCTGGAGCAAGGCAGAATCTCCCTAGGAGTAGGCCACAAGCCTCATCCTCAGGAAAGAAGCAAGAGTTACAAGGTAAACCATATTGTATTGGAAACAGCCTATGGAAAGGGCAAGAGATAGAAGCTCCCTGTACATGTCCCACTGCTCAAAAGAAAAGGTATGAAAAGTTTGTATTGAATAAGAAACTTTTAAGTAAGCCAGGTTTGCAGGAAGTGCATGCAAACCCTTGGAAGAAAGAAAGAGATTCACACTGTAAAAATGCTCATGGCCGACGCCCCACACTAAACTCCGAACACTGGGAGGTCATACAGCATTTGGGTGAGAAACCTAACTATAGCTGGCCGGGAACTGTTGACTTTGTCTCAGATACTTTGCTGGAGGAACCGATGCAAGTGGAAGAGGTAGAATCCCTTTCAGAGGAAGACATGGATTGCAGCTATTGCATCACGGGAAGCGTAGAATGCGTGTGTAACCAGTGAGCACTAAAACCGGTGTAAATAGGAATGCCTGCTTTTGTAACCTTTCTGTGAAAAAAACAGTTTTTGTTTTGAATCGGAGTTGTGATTTTTATAACCTGATGTAAGGAGATTTCTGTTGGTGTTTGAAGTCGATCCTTTCAACCTTTGTGCAAACCAGGGGAAATAAAGCCTTATTTTTTCCCTACACTCGATGACCTTTTGGTATTACAGGACGCTACCGAGGCTATACAACCTTGGGCCCTAGAAAGAGAAACATTCCAAACCCAACTTTACTTTTATTTATGTCCGACCTGCCTTGACCACCAGGGCGGCGTTGTGACAGGCTGCTTCCTGAGTCTTCTGCTGATGGCTCATCCAACTTTCCAGCATCTGCAGGACTGGCTTTTGTTGTTCCTGCATGGCCATAATTGCATGCTGCTGGGACTGTGCAGCCAGTTCCGCCTGTTTGCTGAATTGGGCCGCCATTCAGTTAAACATCTCGCACTGCTCCATCACGATAAGATCCCTGAAAAAAAAAAAAAGAAAAACCAAGTGTGGCCGTACAAAAATCAGCCCTACACTTTCTTCCTTTTTTTTTTTTTCCCAAATTCTCCCTTTTAAACTGCTACTTGTATCCACACAAGTTATGCGTTTCTACCCGTTACCTGGTAGAAGTGTAGACTCGAACTCTCAGCAACGTTGGTGTGGTTCTGCGTTGTAGCACCCTCCAGGAACTTCACCTTCCGTTCCGGATTTTGCTGCTGTCCAGTCCACGTTTTCAACTCCGATCCGGTTCTTTTCAAAGTCCAGTCCGGATTTTCTTGCACTCCGGTCCAAGTTTCCTTTTAACTCTGGTCCAGTTTTTCTGGCACGCCGGTCCGGGTTTTTCTTTTAACTCCGGTCCGGTTTTTCTGGCACTCCGGTCCAGGTTTTCTTTTAACTCCGGTCCAGTTTTTCTGGCACGCCGGTCCGGGTTTTTCTTTTAACTCCAGTCCGGTTTTTCTGGCCCTCCGCTCCAGGTTTTCTTTTATTTTTTTTCAAAATGGATACTGGCAATTTCCTTAATTTCTTTATTATATCTCTTAGGATTATATCCAAATCCGAACAACTACGCCATTTGTCGCAGGGCTGCCCCGTCTATGCCTTAAGAATGTTGGGGTGACCCCGGGCAAAGATTATACTAGGCAGTCCAGGGAATGTAAGTTCACTTGGCGTAGTTGAGAGAAGTGACCTCACAGATTCCAACTACCTAGGAGCACTCATTAATGAGACCAGGTGGAGGGAAATAAGGCTTTTTATTCCCCGTTAAATGCAAAGGTTCAACATAAGAGATAATCATTGAAAACAGAAAGTCCTTTGTATCAAAAAGGTACCAGTATTTACAATAGTTGCTTAATTGTTGCTTCACAATTGAGGCAGGCTTCACTACCGGAATTCAGTACAAGAAAACAGCCATTAACTTTCATTAATTCTTCTTCACTATACAGAGCACACAGACTCTGGAGCTGAGGCCGTGCACAAGTCACATTCCATAAGTTCTGGCAGAGATAAGGGAACAGTATTTGGGTATTCAATTTCCATAGAATCTCCTTCGCTATACTCAGTAGAGGAATATTCACTGTCCCTGTCTGACCCAGACTTGTAGGTTAGAACTCTGGGGTCTGGCTTCCCATAGCCAGGGGTTCTCAAGGCTGCAGGAATTTGATTAAACCAATCTGGTTTCTTTTCCCTCACACAAGGGGCACGGGTTTTAGCAGAGCTTTTAGGAGCACAGTATTCACAGTCATTGGTTAGTGATTCATACCTGGATTTGGACGAGTTGGAACCAACAGTGTTTTCTCCTCCAGCCACTTTCCTTTGGTAGCAGAGCCTCTGCCTGCCAGCATTGGATATAGCCGTGCTTCTGGGCAGTTGAGTAAAACTTGTCCTGGATTCCCCTCTCTCTCTGGGTAAGAACTCCAGCTGACCATAAAAGTGCTTTCCTCTCTGACCTGGTAAAACTTGATAATAATCCTTCAGAGATTGTAAGCTCTTCTCAGAACCCTTCTCCCTGGTTCTTGGCTTCTGTCTCTCTGTTCTGGATTCAGGCAGACTGTAAGAACAGGGCGTGGCAGACACTCTCACCTTAGAGCTGGCTCTAGCAAACTTCCCTTGTGCAGCAGGGTCAGTTTGGGCCTTCTGGCTCCCAGCCTTGTGAAGTCTGTTCCTTCTCAGGTTCCTCTCAGTCTTCTCTGCCTCCTCTTGGTGTTTCCCAGCCTTCTCTGGGTACTTCCCAGCCTTCTCTTGGTACTTCTCAGCCTTCTCTGCTCTACAAGCATTCTGTTCTGATTTATAAAGCAAACTCCTTGGAATGACTTCCGGGTTCACTTCCAGGTGCAAGTCATCAGAGTTCCCAGGCTCATTAAGTCCCAAATGTCTGTTCCTGCTCCCTCTAGCTGTGCCTGGGGGTAATTGCACACCTAGTTCCTTAAAAGAAATAGGATTTCTTTTTAAACACTCATCTGTATTGACACACGCCTCATGACAATACCTTGTTCACCTGAAGCTTAACTAATCTCAGGTCCTTAGTGTATGACTGATTTGGGTAATGAGCTTCACCTGAGAGCACCTCCTGTCTTTTAAGATGTATAAGTACCTATAAAGCTACGATTATCCCAGGGGAGGGAGGGAAATAACACTTATTAAAAGAGGGCTGCTACACAGTACCCCTGTCTTGTGCTGCTGAGGTAAGCTAAATTCTGATTTGATTTAAATTATAGCTCTTAGCTGCTGCTAGGCTCTAACTTCTTATGAAATTTAAACTACAAGCTCTCTGCTGGGTTCTAAATTTAACCAGAAAGCTTTCTTCTGTGTTTTAAAATTTAAGCTAAAAGTACTTTGCTGATGCCAAGCCCTGAGTGACTATTAAATTTAGACTACAAGCTCTCTGCTGGGTTCCAAATGTAACCAGAAAGCTCTCTTCTGTGTTTTAAATTTAAACTAAAAGTACTTTGCTGTTACTAGGCCCTGAGTGACTATTAAATTTAAACTACAAGCTCTCTGCTGGGTATGAAATGTAACCAGAAAGTTCTCCTCTGTGTTTTATATTTAAACTTAAACTGTTGCTACTTCGCCCTGACTGATTTAACAAAAAATAGTGGGTTCACAGATTAATTAGCTTTAATACAAAGAATTCCTTTTAGAAAATTACCAGAAGTATATACTCACAGTTGCAGATCTCTCTTCAGAAGTAACAGTCCCTTTTTCTAGTCCTTCAAGATCCTCTAGATCCTCTAGATCTCTGTGAGAAACAGGGTTTCTTTTCAACTTTGCATCTTTATTAGTACCAGCCTCATGACACTATGTAGACATCCATATTGGGAACATCCACATTTGTGAAATTGTGCCTGAACTTGGATGTGCCTGCTTTTTTTCAGACGTTCTAGCTTGGACGTCTCAAATTGCACTTGGATGTCCTTTGTAAAATGTACCTTCACACAGGAGGACATACTTATCACTGCATGTCTACTCGCAATGGCTGGGCAAAAACTGGATATGCGGAAGATGGACCCGATTCTGCTGCCGTGGAACCCAGACATACTCGTGACGGTAGAATCGGGGACTTAGACATCTGGGCACTCCCCATATGTTGAGCAGATTGGCATATGGGGAGCTGCCCATACTACTATGGTGCACCCTGTTTTCAAAGTTCTATGTAATGCTTTATGTTGTAATGCAGTTCTTGAGTTCATTGTAAACCGCTTTGATTTAGGAAAGGCGGTATATAAGTGCACATAAATAAATAAATAAAATCCCAATGCCAGAACACCACTGCTGGAGTGAGGGATCAGTAGAGTCCTGTCACCATGGCCATGAGCTTCCTATCTGATGGTTTGGAATGCCATAGACCAAGTCCACCCCTGCAGATCACGATCCTGCTGATACCGAAGGCCCCCATGGCCCAGATTGTGGCTGCAGGAGCACAGCATGGACAGATGCCTGTGTTTCGAGGGAGTGCAATGTGCGCCATGGGGGGCATCCGGGACTTATTCCACCCTCAGGATGGAATAGGTCAGGCGTGCAGCTCTGTGCCAGGGAACGTACAGGGGTCTGACCTGAATAGCCCCTGTACATCCTGGCTGCTAGCCACTCCCCCGCTCCATCTCCATTATGCCCCCTCTTGTCCCCATCCAGCGCTTTGTACTTGCAGGGAGCACTTGGACTGGAATCGCGTTCCAGGGCTGAGCATGGGTTGGACATTTATTTATTTATTTATTTATTTGACATTTTTTCTATACCGCGCTATTATAATCAGCGCGGTGTACATCGAACAAAACATACTGCAATGCATACAGGCAACATTGAGTTTACAATGAACAGGGAAAACATCCACTCCAGACGTCCAACACCACTATTTGGGGTTCAGAATGCTGGCCTTAGTATCCAAAAAATAATAACCCTGCCCCCCTCAAAAGACAGAATATTTTTTTTATGTATTGACCTGCATGTAAAAATATAAAAAATAGAGGTGAAAGAGACATCAGAATGGGGCCAGGTGACAAGTCTATGCACAGTATCCTGTGTCTATCAATGCCCAATATCAATTTTTCCTGCAAGTAGAAGTATGCACTGATTATTCTTTGAATTTGTGGGGCTGCCAGGACCCATTGCTTTGCTTTGATTGTAGCTACACTTTGGTGCCCCTTCCCCCCAGAGGCTGCTACCCTAGATGACCACCTAGTTTAACATAATAAATGCCATATTGGTCAGGCTAAGGTCCATCAAGCCCAGTATCCTGTTTCCAAAAGTGGCCAATCCAGATCACAAGTACCTGGCAGGTTCCCAAAAAGGTACACAGGTTCCACAATGCTTGTCCCGGGGCAAGCAGTGGATTTCCCAGGTCCTCTTTAATAGTGGTTTATGAATCTTTCCTCCAGGAACTTGTCCAAACCATTTTTAAACCCAGCTACACTAGCAACCTTCACTACATCCTCCGGTAATGAATTTGAGTTTGATTACACAATGAGTGAAAACAGATTTTCTCTTATTGGTCTTAAATGGGTTACGTTGTAGCTTCATTGTGTGTCCCCTAGTCTTTCTACTTTTTGATGGTGTAAACAACTGATCTACGTTTATCCGTTCCACTCCATTCATTAATTTATAGACCTCTATCATATCTCCCCCTCAGCAATCTCTTTTCCAAGTTGAAGAGCCATAACCTTTTAAGCCTTTCCTCATAGGGGTATCCTTCCATCCCCTTTACCATTTTGGTGGCTCTTCTCTGTATTCTTCTCTTTTTGGTGGCTGTTGGCCTATAGTGTGTCAGTGCTAGTTTATTTACATGTAGGGCTGTAATACTGGTATAGAGCTGAGAGAAGATGTGGAAAATCCCTAGGATCAGGGCTGGTGTGACCATCTGGTAAATTAAATGGTTGCCTAAAGTGCCGGCTCTCCAGGGGCACCTGCTGCTGTTCATTGCCACTACAGCACCTGATATGAATTTTTATGGGCACACTAACATGGCTCTTAATGGGCAATGCACTAAGGCTGGCATGCAGAGACACGGATAGCGGGGTTGGGCGTCCAACCCCCACTTTTCGCTGGGGTCCTATTCTGGCACAAGAGTTCCCTGTACGTACAAGGAGTTTGTGCAGGGAGCTCTGGACGGGGGCAGTATGGGGTGGGCTAGAAGAGGAGCATGGGCGGGACAGAGGCTGGTCCATGACCCTGGACGTACAGGGCCGATTCCTCTCATGGCCCTGTACGTCTGGGGTTGCACGGACAGCCAGGGAACTTATTCCACCTTGGAGGTGGAATAAGTCTCCACGGCCATGACGAACAGCATCAGCGAGCACCATGAATCAGGCGGGCGGCAGCAGGGGATTCCCCGCAGCCTGATCCCTTAGCAGGCTGCTCCGGGGGTCGGGCAGTGGGGAAAGGCAAGTTTGCAGTGCATTGGGGCATCGGGGCTCCTGCATGGCATTCCGGTGCCATGGCAGTGAGGCTCCATGCAGGGGCACTGGGAGGGTTGCACAGGGCCATGGCTGGACGTGTCAGGTGGCTAAATAGAAGCATGTCTGTCCTGTCTAACAGCCTGATTCTGCTCCTGTGGGAATGTCTGGCTCCTGCAGATGCAGAATCGGGGTCTAATCCATCCTATCCAGATTTTGGAATCCAGACAGGGCAGATGTGCCCTTTTCTGCATCGGGCTCTAAATCTTTAGCACTTTCGCTAAAACATACCCTTTATAGTCTGCATGCACAATTATTATGCACCCTAATCACAAAAATGTAAGGCTGGTAGTCAGAGGCAGCAGTCAGCGCTTGGCAGGATAGTGTCCCTGAATATCGGAATTGCTGCAGTTTAGCTGGGCAGTAGATCCTGCTGACTAGCTAAACCCTTTTGAATGTGCCCCTCCCCATCCTGTCTATATGCACTAAATTGCATGTTGCCACTATTCTGAATTAGGATATCAGTATAAACTAATATGCTGTCTTCTTTCCTTAAGGCTCTGCATTCTGGTTTCCAAACTGTTCAATAGTAAGCCTGGCACATATGCATAGATTGCTTGCAAGTGCTCATGGGAGAAGAGAAACAGCTATTAGACTCCAGGAAGGAGAGACCCCCCCACACCCCAGACCAAACACAAAGGCTTCTGGTGCCAGTTGAGGAGGAAGAGGAAAGTGCAGGGGAGCTAATGGAAGACCTAGTTTTAAACCTGCTCCATACATTACAGAGGCAGATGTATGACCAGGGCCGGCCCGTCCATTGAGCAAGAATGTTGTTTGCACAGGGCCCCACGTTTCAGGGGGCCCCGCGCAAACAACATTCTGCATTAAAATACCGCCACCGCACCGCCAAGGCAGCGGCAGAATTAAGTGTCCCGCAGCCGTGGCCGCCCCGCCTGCCCGGCAGAGCCCTCCCTGAATCAGTTCCCTCAGCGCCGGCTTTTCAGAACCGCGAAGGGAGAGATTCTCTTTCTCGCGGCTCTGTTAAGCCCGCCGGCGCTGATGGGAAACAGGCATTTCCTGTTTCCCATCAGCCCCGGGGGGCTTAACAGAGCCACGAGAAAGGGAAACTCTCCCTTTGCAGCTCTGAAAAGCCGGCGCTGAGGGAACTGATTCAGGGAGGGCTCTGCTGGGCAGGCTGGGGGGGGGGCGGGCCCCGTGGCCGCGGGACACTTGATTCTGCTGCTGCCATGGCGGCAGCAGCCAGGTTTTTTTTTAAATTTCCCTGGGCTGATGAGGGGGGAAGGGGCTTAGGACTGGTAATGGGATATGGGCTATCGGCTGATGGGGGGGTATAGGACTGGAAATGGGCTGATGGGGGGTTAGGACTGGAAGTGGGCTGTTGGGGGGTTAGGACTGGTAATGGGCTATGGGGGCGCTAAGACTGGAAATGGGCTGATGGGGGGTTAGGACTGTAAGTGGACTGATGGGGGGTAGGACTGGTAATGGGCTGGGGAGGTTAAGACTGAAAATGGGCTGATGGGGGGTTAGGACTGGAAGTGGGCTGATGGGGGGTTAGGACTGGTAATGGGCTATGTGGGGGCTAAGACTGGAAATGGGCTGATGGGTGGTTAGGACTGGAAGCTTATGCCTCAATAAATTAGTCTATAAAATGCCACCAGTGTCCGTCGCTGTCACTGTGGGCCATATTGGCTTCAAGTTACAGCTTTCATTTATTAAGTGGACTGATGCAAAATACTTAGCTCTAGAGTTACTAACGCACGCTACCGCTTTAACATGTGTTAATATTGTTCACACATGTTACTTTACTGTAGGTTCTATTTTATGCAATGGAGCCTAGTTACAAATATAGTATGTTAACCCTCTATTGCCTCAGAGAAATCCAAGTGGACTGATGGGGGGTAGGACTGGTAATGGGCTGGGGGGGTTAAGACTGAAAATGGGCTGATGGGGGGTTAGGACTGGAAGTGGGCTGATGGGGGGTTAGGACTGGTAATGGGCTATGTGGGGGCTAAGACTGGAAATGGGCTGATGGGTGGTTAGGACTGGAAGTGGGCTGATGGGAGAGTTAGGACTGGTAATGGGCTATGGGGGGGCTAAGACTGGAAATGGGATGATGGAGGGTTAGGACTGGAAGTGGGCTGAGTGGAAGGGGGGCTTGAACTGCAAATAGCTGATGGTAGGGTGCTTCGAATGGAAATGGGCTGTGAGGGGAGGGAGCTAGGACTGGAAATGGGCTGAGTGGGGGGAGGCTAGGACAGGAACTGAGCTGATGGAGGGGCTAGGATAGGACTGGAAATGGGATGTTGGGGGGGGTGCTAGGATTGGAAATGGGCTGTGGTGGGGGGCTTGGATTGAAATGGACTCATGGAGGGGCTAGAACTGGAAGTAGGCTCATGGGGGCTTGGATTGGAAATGGGCTGAGTGGAGGGGAGCTAGAATTTGACATGGGCTGATGGTGGGGCTAGGAAAGGACTAGAAATTGGCTGATGGAGGGCTGGGATTGGAAATAAGCTGATGGAGGGACTCGGATAGGACTGGAAATGGATGGGGGAGCTAGGACTGGAATGGGCTGATGGTGGGGCTAAGCTAGGATTGGAAATGGGATGATGGGGGGCTAGGACTGGAAATGGGCTGATGCGGGCACTAGAAGGGAGCGGATGCTGGATGGGGCTGGAACTAGAAGGGAGCTGATGTTGGGGAGGATTAGAATGGGATGGGGCTGGGAGAGTGAAATGGAGAGGGGAAAGATATTTTGTGTGGGAGGGAAGAAAAATCTGTAATTGGGCGGGTATTGGGAGAGTAAGTGGGGATTGAGGATGGAGGGGTAAAATTTGAGTGGATGAAAAAGGAATGAGGAAAGAGCAAAAGGAGAAAGATTAGTATGTTAAAGCAGATGTAGAGAGAGAATTGAAAAAAACTAGAAGAGAGAAGAAAGGAGAAATGGACCGCAGACGATGGAGAGTTAGCAGAAGACACGAAGAACCCATAAGAAAGTGCCTGGAGCAATTGCAACTGAAAAAAAATTCACAAAAGGTAGAAAAATATCTCTTTATTTTGAATTTATTAACTGTAATATGTCAGCTCTGGGAAATGTGCATCATTTACATCTGCGTTTTGTTTAGTACGAGGAAATTAATTTATAGTTTTATTTCTACAGTGTTGTTGTACATTCCAAGTTTGACTTTGGGGGTCCCCAGTTTAATTATTGTCTTCCTGTTTCTAAATTGATTCCTTGTTTGGTGATGGTCTATGTTCTGCATGTGTAACTGAGCTGAGGTATTCTGTTATGTAATCCTATTTGACATTGCCACTTGTTCTCTTTCCCCAGTAGGTCATGTATTGGTATTCTCTGAGATGTATTGATTTAATATTTGCAGTGTTGCCTTTTTAATAGGCAGGATTTGGTGCTTTGTGAGTCCTGGTAGTGCTGTTACGATACGGCGGGTTTGCTATCGGTTCTAAATGGGCAGTGTTTGTAGTAGTTCCTAATGTGCCTGGCGGTTGGCACTGGATTATAGTAATGTAGAAATCTTTTAGTCTTTCTTTATCCAGACACTCATGAAGAGGCATGTTTACTAAAAGTTAGTATATGGTAACATTATGCAAATATTTATGCAAATGAGACCCCACACCGAGTCTCTGCACATGGCCCCGCACCCCCCTTGGGCCACCCTGTGTATGACCATGCCAATTAATGTTTCACACAAGAAGTCAACATTCTGGGGTTGGAACTGAAGAATTCCGGCATGTTATTTGTTACAGATTCCACATGAAAAACCCTTGGCAATAAAGGATGACATCTGAGAAAGGAAAGCATCTGAAATCAGGCGCTCCAGAGTCACCCCAGGACATTAAAACACATTTAACATTGATGTCAGGACATTGAAAGGGAGCATCTGAGAAAAGTCTGTAAAGATAAATGTCTAGCAGGGGAAGACAGCAAGTGACTGTGCCTGTCCTACTGGAAGTAGGATTACATGCTGCTGCCCGTCTCATCCATCAGCTGTGATTCTCTCTCTCCTCCTGACTAAAAGATTCTCAGGCTTCACCGACCAGCAGCATGGGTCGAACCATTGTGACTACTCCTAGTAGGGCAAAGCATAGCAAATGGTTCAATCCAATCATTTCTTTGACAACCATATTATGTCCTTCCCTGTGAGGAACGCAGACCTTAGTGACAGGGTCCATAGGCCTTTTTACATACACATTAGGAACACAAATCAAAGAGGTCATTTAATAAAGATTTTTCATGCATATATGCCAGTATATGTACACAAAAAACTTCTTATAAAATTACCTCACGTGTAAAAGTATGTGCGGTGCAATTAGGTGTGTACTTGTATGGACTTTAGACAAGGCATGTTCAAGGGAGGGGTTTGGGCAAAGCATGGGTAGGGTCATGGGTACATACTTACTTTGGGGCATGTTTATTAAAATAAGGTAGTTTACGGTGTGTTAAGCCTAAAACAGCATGGAGGTGGCATTGGACCTGGCTAACACATGAAGATGTGCCTGGCATATCCTGATGTAGTTAGCATGGGTACCATGCTATACCCATGCTAAACAGTTTGCTGCGATTAATGCAGATGTACTTAATGCCACCCACTTAGGTAGTGCAAGTACATCCGTGCTAAGTGTAACATTAGCAGTTAGCTTGTGCTAAGGATATCCACACTAATTGCAATGTGCACACTCCTCCCTTGAAGTGCCCAGTCTCCACCCCTACCCATGGGAATTTTAACACAGCCACATCTTTAGCATGTGGTAATGATTACTGAAGCATGCTAAGCACATGATAAACTCCATGCTAACCATAAGTGCACTTTAGTAAACATGCCCTTTCATGCACTAGCTTTTATGCCTGCTTCTGAGCAGCTGTAAATGTCTGTGGCTTCAAACCGGCCACTAGGCCTGTGTGTCTATAAAATAAGTGCCTGTTTTAGCCTACAGGGCCTTCATACATAGGTGACCTGATATTAAATTCTCCTCCATGAGTCACAGTAACACAGTTGATGACAGAAAAAGACCAGTGTACCCATCTAGTCTGTCCAGTTGATCATGTCCACACTGAAAGGACATACAGTATTCCATCTGCCAGTCACAGAGCATGATTACTTGCAAAGTCTCTCTTTATCCAGTCCTGACCTGAAGAAGATTTCAACTTTCGAAAGCTAGTCAAAAATGTATTAAGTTAGTTTAATAAAAGTTACCACCTTCTTTTTTATTTATCAGTTATTAAAGTGGCCTAACACGTCAACCATACTATATAAAAAAATGGTCCAACTTTTCCTTACTAGCTGCTTGGGATGCATTGTGATCTTGTCCCTTACAGGTCAAGGTGGCTTAGTGGGCTGCACCCTCTAGGTTCCATAACCCTCATCAGATATACCACAGTTCTTTACAGCAATCAGTTAGGAATTTAGGGATTAGGTTGGACATGGCTTTGTCTTTTGATGTCCATGTTTCAAAACTTGTTCAAGTGATTTTTTTTTTAACTTCATGTGATCTGCCTGATTAGATCATATGTAAGTCTGGAGAAATGTGGATGGTGGTGATGCAAGTATTGATTCTGACCAGATTCTGACCAGGAATGGAATTTAAGTAAAACTTCCCAACAAATTGCTATGACAAATTCAGTTGTCACAGAATACTGCAGCTCATTTGATAAAAAATTAGGGGCAACAGATCATGCTTCCCCAGTGCCGAACAAAGTCCATTGGGGGTGTTCAAATGATTGGCGTTGCTTTTAAGTATAGGAACAGGGTAGGACCTCAGTATTTATGCAAGTTGCTTGTGGTGTCGAGGGCTAGTTGTAATTTGCATTCTTCTCAAGGAGATTACTTGTATGTGCCTTCTTTTGTGGAAATGCATTTGCATTTTACCAGGAAGAAAGCATTTGCAGTGATTGCTCCAGCTCTTTGCGATAAACTTCCAGA
Organism: Ichthyophis bannanicus; assembly: GCA_033557465.1. Classification (NCBI taxonomy): domain Eukaryota; kingdom Metazoa; phylum Chordata; class Amphibia; order Gymnophiona; family Ichthyophiidae; genus Ichthyophis; species Ichthyophis bannanicus. The sequence goes on from CM066032.1 coordinate 652,485,879, forward strand.
GATAATTTGACAGGAGAAAGATTACTTGTATTTTTGTAGGGAAGTGAAGGCATGGCTGTAGCAGTAGCTGCAGGCTTATGAGCAAATTTAGAGGGGAAGGGTTTCAAGGTCTTTTATGGTTGTTATAGACTAGGGGGGTTATTGCTATATTGGGATAGGTTTGTTGCGCGTTTAATAGTAGGCATTCACACCATGAGCGCCCTTTGTTGTGCATATATATTTTTTAATTACTTTGTTCATTTGTTTAGAGGCAGTCAATTTTGAATAAATAATTAAACAAATGAACAATAAAGAGTTTGGCAAACTAAAATTTTGTTATTCCAAAATTTCATCTACCCATACTTCATGTTGATCTCATGGGTTTGTCTTATTGCCAGTATATATATATTTACAGGGCAGTTTTAAAAGTCTATTACTTTCATTCTCTGAATAGGGCATTTTTATTTAAAAAAAATATGTTCCTAATCTAGATGTCAGACACAGTACATGACATCATAGAAAACAGAACATACTGTATCTTGACAAATAGCTAGTTACTAATGCGCATTACCGCTGTAACGTGTTAATATTGTTAACACATGTTATTGTATTGCATATCACATTTTATGCAATGGGGCCTAGTTGCTAATAATTAACATTAGCTAGATTAGCGTGCATTAATGCGGTTGCAGACATTAGTAACTCTTGCCATTTCTAAAGATATGGTTTGCCTTCTACAAATGTGTACTACTGCGTAAATGCAAGCTAGTGTTGTTAACATGTATTTATTTAACAGGTTTTTAAAACCACTTTATCATTTCAGTCTAAGCGGTTTACACTGTAAGTTAAACTTGGTAATGTACATTAAACAGGGACATTGATAACTTGGATTTCTCTGAGGCAATAGAGGGTTAACATACTATATTTGTAACTAGGCTCCATTGCATAAAATAGAACCTACAGTAAAGTAACATGTGTGAACAATATTAACACATGTTAAAGCGGTAGCGTGCGTTAGTAACTCTAGAGCTAAGTATTTTGCATCAGTCCACTTAATAAATGAAAGCTGTAACTTGAAGCCAATATGGCCCACAGTGACAGCGACGGACACTGGTGGCATTTTATAGACTAATTTATTGAGGCATAAGCTTTCAAGTTCCTGGTTAGCATGTTACATTACAGAACGTATGACTTATATGGATAATAAATCTTTCAGATTTGCACTTTAGATTACATCATCAAAAATGTAGACATCTGATTGAGACAACACACTGTCTGCAACTGTTTAAAAAGGTGGGGCTTGATTATAAAATATTATAAAACATCTACTGGCAGGGTGAAAAGGAAAAGGACTCAGAACGATTTCTAAGGATTTGCAGAGAGCAGGGTGAAAGCGAGGTTGATATTCACTCTCTTGAAAAGCACTAATTCTATTGGCGTAATTGCCAGCAGACATTTCCCAGCTGGGAGATGTTACCACAGTACTTATCGCTGTGGGAGACTAAAAATATAAATGGCTGTCAAATGGAATTTATGTGATAGACCTAAGGTGCTCTGGAAGGCCTGTGGGAACTTAAAGAGTGATCTGTTTTGTTATTTTATGTCAGAGGTTCGTTACCGTAGCTGCCAACATATCCATTTCCAGAGGGACCTTTTAAGCAAGTTCTAGTTTTGAACGTGCACCCGAAAGCAGTGTGGTATTAAAGTTCCTGTTTCTACCCATTGAACTCAGAGCTGCAGGCCCCATAATGCATCAGAATAGGATTGTTGCAGTTCTAGGCCTGACCTAAAATGTTTCTATTGGAGCTGAGAAAATAGGCAGCTATGCATTACATGTATATCTTCTGCACTATAGAAGAATCTGCAAAATGTTATGCTCCAATATCTCTGAAGAAAGGAGAGACAGCCTGAGTAATGGGTGTGAGTTCTATTACATGGCTACCCCTGAGATTCAGCAGGATTACTGCAAAGAAAGCAGCATTGGGAATGGGGGTGAGGGGAGGACAGGGGAAGCTGAGATAAGATTAAAGAACATAGGCATGAGCAAACAGGGAGGAAGGGACATAGCAGAGGAAGGGGACCTCATCAGGTGGTACGTGAAGAAATAAGGAAGAGGAGCGGAAGAACAGGCATTCTGGGGGCACAACAATCAGTGAAACAGCAGTGTGGTGGCACAAGCTATACAGGCTGCTCATGCACAACAGACAGATCAGCAACCCAACAGGGAGAAAGAACAGCAAGGCATAAAGGAAACATGGAAGGGAGTGTACGTGCTTAGGAAATCTGTCTTGCTACCATTGTGCAAGTGCTGACCTCTTTGTGTCATTGGCTTGGCTGGCTAAGATCTTGGGAGATTAAACTTGAATAACCAGAAACCTATAAACATAGGAAAGAGCAAGATGATGAGATCACAAGGGTAAGGATTGCATCATACCACTGTAGTGCCCAAAGTCGGCACATGCATCTAATGAACAGCTTCCATGAACTGATAGTGCTGCTGCCACCACGCTCATGTCCAAAACCAAGCCACAATTGCAGTTCAGCCACTTCTTGCTTCTTCACTTAGACACAGCCTTCACATACTTTCTCCGGATGAGAAGGGTTGGCCCGCATGGTAAAGAGGTGACATCAGCGAACAACACTAAATTCTCAGCAACTGGAGCAGCTGTTACCATCAGACAACACATTTAAGGGACATCTACAGGCCATGCTTCTAAGGCACAGCATTAGTTGGGATGTGATGGTGATGTCATCAGGCAGTGCAGATATGGTGAATGCCAGCATTGAGAGGTCCAGTAGCTGCAACTAAGGGAGAGAGCTATACACATTAACTGATACATTGTGCAATCCCCTTCCCCTTTTTACAAAGCCATGCAACAGCAAAGTGATAATACACAACGAACAACAAAAGACGTTCACACTAGCACACAGACTGACCAAATGTCTTACCAGAAAAACAGAAACGAGAACTAAGAGCATAAAAAAGCATAGAGATGAATCTTACTCACCAGTCTACAGGATGAAAGGTAAGTATAGAGGCACCAAAGGCAAGCAAATCCGGGGAGGTCAAAGTATGCAGGTGATAACGGCAAAGCAAGCTGGAAGAAATCATGCTAGAAGAAGCACATGGAATGACCAAACATCAGTGATTACTACATGAACAGACTGAACTCACAAGCAGACAACACATAGCCAATCACAAACGACAGGGAAGAGGAAGAAGGGTTTCAGCAGACTCAGGACAGCAGTAGCAGTTCACAGAGTGGAACACATGTACTCCCTGATTAACAAACTGGATAGGAGAAGCGCTCTGGAGTCGACCAGCAAACAGGACCAAGCAGTCCAGAAGGACGGGGACTCTGAGAGGCAACACATGACAGTGGACAGCAATACAAGGCGAGGTGAGTAATCTAATGACACACAATGCACCCTTACTATAGGAGACACAACACCAAGGAGTCAGCCCTGACTTGACAGCATAAAAAAGAATAATGGGGTGAGACTTTTTTTTATTTAAAAAAAAAAAGAGTACTTCCTTTTTAGGATTTGCAGAATAAAAGGGACTTTGAAAATTTATGGCAAACTTTATAGTCTGTTCGGAAATGGAAAGGGTCCAACCAAAATGATAATAATTCCCTAATGGTCATTGTATGATGTTGGAAGTTGATTACGTCTGTGACCTTTTTCACCTGATTGTGATGCTGCTACAATGGAAGTATGGAGATCAACCATTTACATTCAGGTGAAAAAGATCACAGAACGTAATCAACTTCCAACATCATACAATGACCATTAGGGAATTATTATAATTTTGGTTGGACCCTTTCCATTTTCGAACAGACTATAAAGCTTGCCAGAAATTTTCAGAGTCCCTTTTAATCTGCAAATCCTAAAAAGAAAGCACTCTTTTTTTAGTGCCATCAAGTCAGGGTTGATTCCTGGTAACCCAGCTGCCTCTGGGTTTTCTTGGCAATGTATCAGCAGAAGTAGATTGCTAGGCCTTTCCTTCTGAAGCAATGGAGGGTAAAGTGACTTATCCAGGGTCACAAGGAGTGCCAGTGGGAATCAAACCCTTAATCATCTGGGTAGTAGGCAGTTGCTCTAACCACTAGGCTACCATCCACTCCTTTCATCCCAGAGCAAATATCAAATCAAAGTTCCAAATAGCTGAAGTTTCACATTTCACATGGAGATGCCTCACAGCATATCATAACACAACATAGTACTATGTTTCAGACGGCATTACTTATCTTGCCACTCCTGCTTCAGGACAATATCGCCTCCTTCTAACACTGCGTCCGTTCAAACTCTGGCATTTCTTCTCTCTGGCATTGAGTCCAAAATATTTCCATTTCCAACTTAACAGGAACACAGCAGCTATGTTATCAGAAAAGGAAAACCCATTCAATCTCCCTAGTCAGACCTTTGGGGGCAACAGTTTGAAGACGGTGACGCCACCATTGTTCCTGATAATTCAAAACTTTCTTACAATCTCCACTGCACCAATGATTCAGAATCTGATCTAGGATCCTCCATCGAAGAGATTGAAAGGTATGCTGGTTGGCCAAACAATGCTGGACTATAGGGGCTGATATCATTGCTATTTTAAGAATCAAAGGGCTATACTAATTATCTTTTTAAGTCCGTACTGTATGAAATTATTTGTTCATGCCCTAAGTTATACATTGGACAGACCAACCAGGCAATGAGGACTTGTCTTGCTGAGCATAAATCGCGTCTTAAAACAGCAATGGAGCCGTTCTGGCCCAGGAAGTTGTGAGTGAAGAACATCCCATAGCATTCATTAGCAGGAAACTGCTTCCTCAGGAGAAGTATTATGCAGTGATCGAGATGGAGGCCCTCACTGTCAAGTGGGCGCTCAAAACAAATACTACCTGCTCGGCTGTCCGTTTACTCTGATAATGGACCTCCAATCCCTCAAGTGGCTGGCTTGGCATAAAGAGTCCAATGGGCGTATTATGCGGTGGTTCTTGAGTCTCCAACCCTACCAGTTCCAGGTCCACCATAGGGCTGGTTGGACTCACCTGAACATGGACTTCCTTCTCCAAGTGGGGGTCCCGAGTGAGGCGAGCACTCAACAGGGCAGAGTGGAGCTGAGGAGGGTGTGTGTTGTGGTCTATAGAGTGTTGCCCGTCCCTCTCCAGAGGGATTATCAACAGGCCCCTATAAGAGAGTCTGTAGCCCGCCATTCAAGGCTGGGAGGGCGTGGATAACAGGAGGTTAAAAGCCCAGCAGGCTGCAAGAGGAATAGAAGCTCATGGAGCCAGGAGTCCTTTCAAGGCAAGCCATATAAAGGTGGGAACTTTAGCTGGGCAAGGAAGAAATTCTAACTAGACTGGAGGAAGGGCTGGGAAACCAGCTTTTTGAAGGTGTAACAAACTGGGTCTGAATAAAAACAAATTTTGTTTTCCCTGAACTGCTGTCTGTTTAGTGTTTGAACTGAACACCCCTTCCCACTGCATGCCACACTACCACAATCCTGTGCATATTTCAAAATATTTAGCACATTTTTGCAATGGGCAACAGAAAGACAAATTTGGGCTGGGAAAGTAATTCACTATTTAGATGACTTTTTTTTATTATCAATAAAGATCTCTTGGTGTGTCAAAGCACTTGACACTGTTTCAGGTCAAAGCAGTGGAACCAGGGGTTATGCTAGTGAAGAATAAAATGGAGGGCCGACGCCAAAGGCTATCCTCTTTGGCCATCAAAACAGACACAATTGAAATGGTCACCAGACTTCCCACGCCCAAGCTCTTAGCTTTAAAAGAGCTAATTGATCAAGCCATACAAGCAAATAAAAAGTCACTCTAAAGTAGATGCAGACACTGATGGGCCTTTGAATTTCATGTGTAGAGTGATGCCAAAGGGGAGGGCATTTATCCGAAGATTTGTAGATGTGACATGGGGAATAAGGAGGGCATATAGTTTTACAAGTGTCACCAGGGGCATTAGGGAGGACTTGAATGTTTGGAGTGAATTCCTATATAATGGGCTTAACATTTGGAGAGACCCACCCCCCCCCAATCAGTAACAAAGACTTTCAGCTGTATTCAGATGTAGCGGGCAGCAGGGACTTTGGTATATGCTTTTGGGGACATCACTTTCTTGGAGCTCTTCCCCATAATAGTGGTCTTATTGTTATAGGGCAAGAAATTCAAGAACAAGGGGGTTGTCCTTAGAATAGATAATGTTTCAGTAGTGTGTGCAGTCAATAGACAAACAGCAAAGTCAGACCAGCTGATGACCCTGGTTTTATTAAGTCTACTACTTACCGCATGCAGCACACCTAAGCACATACTGGGGGAAAAGAATCAAATTGCTGACGCTCTTTCCTGTTTACAGTGGGCCTGCTTCAAGCATCTGGTGCTGGAAAGCAGAAAACAGAATGGCAAAGGTTCCACCATAGTTTTGGGACATTGGTGGTTAAGATCATCCGGCATGCTACAGAACGCCCTAGCACACGGCATATGGAAGCTATACTGCAGAAGCTAGAATATGTTTTATTGCACCCATGTTATGAAGATGATATTCTATTGGCTAATGGGGGTGAGGAGGATAGAGGAAGGGAGTTTATTGGTTAAATGGAGGGGGAAATTATATATAAGATGATAACGCTGACTGGTGAGAGGATTTGCATGTCAGTGGGAACTACACTGTTTATGCAGACCAGGAGGAATGTACATAATTGCATCCACAATTATCTTATGACCCAATTTATAATATAGCTCTGAGAGAAAGGTATAACATATAGACATGCTTGAGTCTTCTGATCTAGGATTTCATTCTTCCTTAAGATTGAAGGAAGGGGGGACAAACTCATAGAAGGATGGGCTAGTGGCACAACACAACCAGTAGACAGGGAGAAATGAGTAACTACAGAAATGTTGCCATTCGTTATTATTTTGTCTTTTGTTTTCAGTTCCTGTCTATGTTATTCTGTTGAGGCGTAAAGAACCCTGCTCCTTGTGGGCCGGCCTGTCCACTAGGCGAGCTAGGTGGATGCTAAGGGCGGCCAACCCAGATGGGCAGCTATGTGCTGCCACTTGTTGCCTGCGGCAGGCTATGTACTTTGGCACACATGACCTGCTGCTTCTGATCCCCCTCTGATGCAACTTACTGTTGGAGGGAGATCAGAAGCGACAAGACATGTGTGCTAAAGTACATGGCCTGCCACTGCCCATCTCCCCCGCCCCTAGATAGAATCGGTGGCAGTGGGGGGGGGGGGGCGGTGGCAGTGGGGGGGGGGGGGGGCATGGCATAGGGGGGCAGCATGGCCGGGCTTTCTGCCTGGGGCAGCACAAACCCTTGGGCTGACCCTGGCTGCATTGCACTCATGTTATTCAGATGACATTCTATTGGATAATGGGGGTGGGGATGGTAGGGAAAGGGAGTTTATGAGTCAAATGGAGGGGAAAATTATGTATATGATGATAACGCTGACTAGTGAGAGTTTTCACAGGTCAGTGGGTTCTGTTACTTTGGGTGGATTGTCAGTAAGAAACAGAATAGAACTACACTGTTATGGAAGAAGGAAATAAAGGGATTGCGGGAGAGAGGGTGAAAATGTAAAAGTGTATAAGATAGTTCTTTCTTCTGGTTGTATTCTCCTAGCGATGTGTAAGAGTGCCCACATGCTGGGAATGTTGTTGTTTCACTAATACAGAAAAAGATTTGAACTAAAAATAGGCATTAAGTTAGCTACCCTCCAATCTTCTGGTACTATAGATGATTTTAATGATATGTTAAAAATCACTAATAGTACTGTAGCTCTGCAATTTCATCTTTGAGTTCTCTCAGCAGTCTTGGGTGTATACCATCTGGTCTTTATCAATTTGTTCTACTACATCTTCTAGGTTCACTGAGATTTCATTCACCTCTTCTGACTCATCACTGTTAAATACCCTTTGTGGCATGGGTAGCCTCCACACTTCTTCCCCAATAAAGCCTGAAGCAAAGAATTCATTTAGTCTGAACTTTGCCCCTGTCCTCCCTGAATGCCCCTTTTACCTCTTCATCATCTAATGGTCCAATTGACTCCTCTGTTTCTTGCTTCGTATATACTTGAAAAAATTGTTATTGTGAGTTTTTGTCACTATGGCAAGCTTCTATTCAAATTCTTTTTTGCCTTCCTTATTGGTTCCTTGCATTTAATTTGCCAGTGCTTATGCTGTTTCCTATTTTTTTTGTTTGGGTCCTTTTTTCATTTTTTTGAAAGATGTTTTTTGGCTCTAATAGCTTCTTTCACTTCACCTTTTAACCATGCTGGCTGTCGTTTGGTCTTCCTTTAACCTCTCCCAATGCATGGGATACATCTGGTCTGGGCTTCCAAGACTATATTTTTAAACAATGTCCATGCCTGACGTAAACTCTTGATCTTTGCAGCTACTTCTTTTAGTTGTTTTCTAACCATTTCCCTCATTTTATCATAGTCTTCCTTTTGAAAATTAAAAACTGACACAATAATTTCCTTTGCATACTCACTCCAGTTATTACATCAAATATGATAACATTATGATCACTTTTACCAAGTAGCCCCAACAGAGTTAACTCTTGTACCAAATCCCATGTTGCAAAAAGGATCAAGTCTAAAACAGCTTTTTGTCTAGTTGCTTCCTGAGCCAGCTGGTCCATGAAGCAGTCATTTTTTCATCTATTTACATTCTCTTATATACTGTGCTATTCTGCATCAGTGTGGTTTACATTGAACAAACTGAAATTACATTGGACAGGGCATTATAACTTGAAGATAACTATTTTACAGGGAATATGGGCTATGGAGGGTTAAGTGGCTTGCCCAAGGCCACAAGGAGCACCTGTGGGACTAGAAACCGCAGTCCTTCCAGCCCAAGGTTGCTGTCCTCTAGTGGGATTTGAACCCCTGACCTTCTGGCCTGAAGTACCTTGCCCCAACTACTAGGCCACTCCTCCACTCCACTAGGAACTTTATCTTCTTAACATATCCTGACACAATGTTTATCCAATTAATACTGGGGTAATTGAAATCACCCATTATTATTGTGCTGCCAAATATGTTAGTTTCCCTAATTTTTTATAACATTTCATCATCTGTCTGCTCATTCTATCTAGGCGGATGGCAGTAAACCACTACCACTATTTTCTTCCCCTTCATACATGGGATTTCTGTTCATGAAGATTCATGACACATTTTGTTTCTTGAAGAACCTTTATTCTATTTCACTCAATGCTCTCTGTAACTTATAGTGACACCCCTCCACTGATTTGATCCATCTTAACATTGCAAAATAATTTGTACTCTGCTGTCACTGTGTCCCATTGGTTATCCTCTTTCTACCAGGTCTCTGAGATGCCTATTATATCTACAGGGCTGGCGCAAGGATTGTATGCATCCTTGGTGGGCTCTCCATCCTGCTGCCCCCCCTGCGGCCTCCCCACCCCCATTGAGGTCACTGCCGCCCCTCTCCTGGACCTGCAGCAATGGCAATAGCCCCAAACTGTGATGCAGTGCTTACTAACACTCCAGCACTGCATCACGGTTTACTACTCTTCACAATATGCCATTTCCGCTCCCTCTGACGCCACTACCGGTTTCGGTGGGGGGACTTAAACAGCACATTATGAAGAGTAGGAAATCATGATGCAATGCTGGAGTGTTAGTAAGCTCTGCTTCATGGTTTGAGGGCCATTGCCATCACTGTAGGCCCTAGAGAGGAGCAGAAGCATGCCATCAAAGGGCCCACGCCCTAGGCGACTGGTTCGTTCGCATAATGGTAATGCTGGCCCTGTATATCCACTGTATCTCTTCATTTAGTGTAATACATATTTTTATGACCGCAGTGCAAAGAGCAAGCAAACAAGTAGGGCATGGATGTGGGTGAAAGTAGGAAGGGGGGAGGACCAGGCAAACAGGACAGGAGCATTTGGGGAGGGGCAATTAGGGGAAGGAAAAATGGTGCAGGCGTTCCAACTCAGAGGCGAGAGTGCAATGTGCCAATGTTATGACCCTGATAATTTTCATTGAGTCTCATCATTTACTCAGTGGGAAGTTTGACATCCCTTTTGAAGTGATGCAGTTTGCTACGGTCGTATTCTAGGTGTTACTGGTTTGCAGGTAGAAGAACATAAGTTTCTCTCTTTTAGACGTCATCTTACTTTCTCAGAAGGAAAACTACTGTAACTTCTGTTGTATTGTTTTCTATTTTGAAAAAAAGTCTAGTTTACATCATCTAATGCAAACTGTACTTTCAAGAATGGAAGCAAACTGCTTCTTCCTTATTGCTTACTCACCAATACAGGAACTCTCTTTTCTCCCATCTGGATCTGATACGGGAATCGTTATGAAAAGCTATCAGCTTGCTAGAGTATACTAGTCTTATTCAGTAAGAAATAAGACCAAACTCAAAGAATTTTTTTCTCTCCAAACAATTCATTCTCTGAACTGAAAATTGCCCTCTATTCAATGTCAAAGTATGTGCACCGTATGCCCTTCTGTTTCTTTTCTTCTTCCTTGTATGCTCGTCCTATTCCTTTTGCCTGTCAACGTTTCCTCATTTCTCCTTTTTTCACTTCCATTTCTCCTTTGCTCTGATCCTCTCCTTCCCTAGATTCCTTTGTCTCCTCCCTTTAACAGAGAAACATAGAAAATGAGAGCAGATGAAAACCATACGGTCAATATAGTCTGCTGCATAAGAGCTGTTAAGCTCTACACTACCTTCATTTCTCTCAGAGATCCTCTGTACTTGCCCCAATCTTTCTTGAATTCAGATACTACTACTACTACTAAATATTTCTATAGTGCTACAAAAATGTACACAGCGCTGCATAGACACATGTAAAAGACGGTCCCTGCTCATCAGAGCTTACAATCGAGTCAAGACAGCCAACACAGTAGCTGTAGACATGGGATACATCTAGGGGGAATGGTAAGGAAACACAAAGGAGATCAGGTGAGTCAAGATCTGAAAGCAACAGCGAAGAGGTGAGTTTTCAGCCTGGAATTGAAAAGGGTCAGAGAAGGAACGTGACGTACAGACTCAGGTACTTTGTTCCAGGCATAAGGAGCAGCAAGGTGAAAGGAGTGAAGTCTGGAGTTAGCAATAGAAGAGAAGGGCACAGATAGAAGTGATTTGCCAGAAGAGTTGAGTTCCTGAGGAGGGGTTTAGGGAGAGATAAGAGGAAAGGTAGCGAAGAGCTGCAGAGTGAATGCAGCAGGAGAAGTTTGAACTGGATGCAGAAACAGATAGGGAACCAATTAATTTACTTGAGAAGAGGAGTAATATGAGCATGACGGCAGAAGATTAGCTGTGCAGCAGAGTGTTGAACAGATTGAAGGGGAGAGAGATGATTCAGAGGGAGACTAGTAAAGAGTAGGCTACAAAAGTCTAGATTGGAGGTGACTATGGAGTGAATAAGTATCTTAGTAGTGTGTTCAGAAAGGAAAGCGTGAATTTTGTTGATGTTGTAGAGAAAGAAACGGCAGGTTTTAGCTATCAGTTGAATGTATGTAGAGAAGGAGAGAAAGGAGTCAAAGACAACCCCAAGGTTGTGAGCTGAGGAGACAGGGATAACTAAGAAGCTCAGTTTTAGCCAAGTTCAATTTCAAATGGCGATGAGACATCCAAGCAGCAATTTCAGAAAGGCAGGCAGAGATCCTGGTCTGGATTGCCAGAGAGATTTCAGGTATAGAGAGGTAGATCTGTGAGTCATCCGTGTAAAGATGGTACTGAAAGCCATGGGAAGAGATGAGTGCACCAAGGAACTGGGTATACAGAAAGAAAAGAAGAGGACCCAAGACAGATCCTTGAGGTACTTCAGCTGAGAGTGGGATAGCAGTAGAGAAGGATCTACCAGAACAAACACTGAAAGAGCGATGGGAGAGATAAGAAGAGAACAAGATAGCACAGAGTCCTTAAAACCAAATGAGGACAAGGTATTGAGGAAAAGGTTGTAGTCAACAATGTCAAAAGCATCAGAAAGGTCAAGAAGGATGAGGATCGATTAAAGGCCCTTAGATTTAGTGAAGAACGGGTCACTGGAGATTTTGGCAAGAGCAGTTTCAGTAGAACGTAAAGGACAAAAGCCAGGTTTATTTATTTATTTATTTAGAAAACACTTATATACCGCTACTTCCAGCGATCAGAAGCGGTTTGATTACATTTTTGGGATTTGTCAAAAATCAAGACACAAAGGTTGGGGCATATATACACTAGTTCAGAGGTAAAACACAGCACACAGGATAGGGTCTCAAGCTTGGTCTTAACATATTTACATAATTTACAAAAGAGATTCTTCTTAACTTATTTACATTTTTACAATAACTATTCATATCATCTTTTATCCCTCCGGGCTTTACATCTGATTGTAGTAACACTGGAATAGGTGTGTTTTTAATTTCTTCCTGAAAGCAGCTATGTCCTTAATTGCTCTCAGCTCATATGGTAGGTGGTTCCATAAAGTTGGGGCAGAGAATGAGAATGCTCTATGGCTAGTACTGGCTTTTACATGTCTGATGATGTTTGGAACTTGTAGCGTGTCTGAGTTGATAGTTCTCCTGTCTCTGGTGGTAGGTTGCGAGCAGATAAGAGTTGAAAGGAATGATGGGGCTAGGTTGTGCAAGAGGGTAAGCAATTAGAGAAGAATACAAGTTTGAGGCAGTGGCCGTGCTGGTGAGTGGGAGCAGTAGCGCAATGCTGGAGGTCAAATAAGGAGGTAAGGGAAAGGAGCTTTAAAGCATATGGATTAAAGGGGTTATCAACATGAATATTAAAAGTCTCTGAGAATAAGAGAGGGGGAAGATGAATCCAGAAAGAAGGAAAGCCAAGAATCAGTCAATGAGAAAGATAGAGGTGGATTTGTCAGGAGGTTGATAAATAACAGTTAACCAGAGAGGTAGTGGAGTAAAAAGGTGGATGGAGTGGACTTCAAAGGAGGGAAATGAGTGAGACTGAGGCAGCAGGAGGGGTTGAAATTAGCAGGAAGGATAGAGTAGAAGCCCAACACCACCACCACGGTCAGTGGGATAAGGCATGTGGATAACTGATAGCCACTATGAGAGAGAGCAGCGACTAATGCTAAGTCTTCTAGGGGGAGCTAGTTCTTAGTTAGAGCAAGAATCTGGAGAGCATTAGAGATAAAGAGATTATGAATAAAGGCAAGTTTATCTGAGATAGAGTGTGCGTTTCACAAGGCACATGAGAAAGGGAGAGATGAAGGGTAAAGGAGAGGGATATGAATAAGATTTGAGATGTTGCATTTAGATCTGTTCTGGGAGTGTGACAAAAGTCTAGTGAGGCCAGGGTTGGGATTGATATCTCTGGAAGAGAAAAAGATAAGGAGTAGAAGAGTGTGGGGCAGAGAGGAGACAGCATAGTGGTAATGAGGGTGAGGTTGTTTTAGAGAGAGAGAAGATGGCTGAATAAGAGGGAGAAAATGGTGAAGCTCAAGAGCTGATGATAGGGAGAGGACAAGATGGCGGGGGAAGTGAGGATGATAAAGGGAAGATAAAGGGGGGCTTGAAGGTATTGGTAGGAAGGGAGTCAAATAGGGCATGTGAGGAGTAGGAAGAGAAAGTGATGAGGAGCCATAAAAGAGAGAGATGGAGAGGAGAACAGAAGTCAGAAATAATAAGGATAGGTAGGAGAGAGATCACAGGGGATTAGGTGCACTTGTGAATAATCTATGGCAATGATCACAAGATGGTTATAAGAGACTGAACGCCATGGGGTGGGTGGGTAGAGGGGTGGGAGGGATAAACGTTATGAGGATATGCAAAGACAGGTACAAATGGACAAAAAAATTAACAGACGTACAGATAAATAGCACACTAAAAAGAAATATATCAAATATATCAATAAATATACAGATAACGTTCTCATTTCTACCACCTCCACTGAGAGGCTGTTCCATGCATCCATCACCCCTTCCATAAGGAAATATTAGCTTAGATTATTGCCGAGTCTATCCCCTTTTACCTTCATCTTATGACCTTTCATTTCAGAGCTTCCTTTCAGTTGAATGAGGATCAACTCTTGTGCATTTATGCCATGGAGGTACTTAAATGTCTCTATAATATCTCCCCTTTCCTTCAGAGTATACAAATTGGGTCTGATATTGATTTGTGACAACAATGTGCCTGTAAGGCGCATAGCCGTTGCTGCTGAATTTTAACCCCTGATTAATCCGGGGCCCTATCTGGCCACTGGAATTGAATATCCTGGTCTCCTGCAATGTGCCACAATGAGCCGAAAGGCACAGAAGCTAACTGGGCAGTGGTGATATTGAGCCACTGCCTGGTTAGCTCCCACAGGTAAAGATACTTAACAAAGGGTGGGAACAAACAAAAACAGGTGTGCAAAGATAGTGAGAGGTCAAGCAGTCTTTATTAAACCCCAACGCATTTCGGCTGACACCTTCTTCAGGAGGAATACACCTCAAATAAAAATTAAAAACATATACAAATGAACACTAAGCAAACATTTGAAAACATAATTAAAAATAGTTAAAAAATAATAATAAATAAACATTAAAACAATAAATACAAACAATGATGAAAATGATATAGAAACCAATAAAAAAGTATTAAAAGTTCATATAATAAATTACAGGCTACAAAACATAAGCAAACCAAGCCATGTGCAAAAGAATTCACCAGAGGGTATAAGTAGGAGGGATGTAGAGGACCATATATATACACCCTTTGGGTAAATTATATACCATATGTGTTGCATGTAAAAGCAACCTTCATCAGAATTATATAGAGATGGAAAGTAAAAGATGTCCAAAAGATATACAGTATCAACCCCATTGTAACAATGTGAGATGGAAACAATCCTCTAATATTTAATATCAAATAGTGTGGAGAAAGCAGGAAACAGTGTAAGATATTGTGCAAAAATCTTTCTTAGTCACTGCAACAACAGATGCTAAGTGACGACTGCCAATTGTAGAGTTTGATGGGAGGAGAAACATACCATATATACCACCTAGGGAAAGGCATATAGATTAAAGAAATTATTGCAATATGACATCAAAAGTAGCCCATGAGAAGGAGAAACGGAAAACTTGCCTTGTTAATACACCAACATCTTCCAAGCGGGCACATTACCGGCATTATGAACGGTGCTGTCTTAAGCCTCCTTTAAATTCTTTAAAATGGCACCAAAAGGACAAGGTCAAAGATGCATGGCAATGTCATCCATATTTTTATATCAAGTGATGTTAATATTTATTTATAGTCTGTTAACATAAAAACAACCTGATCGGGATAAGCAGAAGGAGTCAAATTCAGAACTGAAGGACGAGAAATGAAACCTCTGGCAGTACAAATCTGCTATTCAAATAAGGCTATGTAACTAACTATATGGATTAGAGCGGCAGAACGAAAACACGATCACCAAGTTATCTACTTAATAAAATCTATTATATAATAGAAACCTTTATTTAATGATTTGTATCTGCCCGGTCAACTCCCATGGGTAAAGATAGTTGAGGTTTTCCCATGCCTGTCTTTACCCATGGGTCGCTGCTGCCCGGTTAGCAAAGAATGTCACCTCTGCTTCACCCCGGAACGCCTTGATTCTATGTGGATATCATCATGGCGTGTAGTTGCGGAACTGGTGAATATTCATCAGTGTCGATGAATATCCCTCTGTAGTGGCATTTACATGGTTTACAGGTTTTTAAACCATGTAAATGTCATTCAATATCAGGCCCATTGAGATCTTTAAGTGGTTTGTGATGAAGACCATTGACCATTTTAGTAGCCACCCTCTAGACCCACTCCATCTTGTTTATATTCTTTTGAAGGTGAATGCTTCAGAATTATACACAGTACTCCAAATGTTTTCTCACTAGAAATTTGCACAAAGGAACTATCATGTCCTTTTCCCTGCTGGCCTTCCTCTCCCTATGCATCCAAGCAGTCTGGCTTCTGTTGTTGCTTTTTCTATCTATTTGGCCACTTTAAGATGATCCAATACAATCACCCCCAGTTCCTGCTCTTCTTTCATGCATTGAAGTTTTTCACCCCCTATACTATACCTTTCCCTTGAGTTTTCGCAGTCCAAATGTATGACCTTGCATTTTTTAGCATTAAATCTTAGCTGCCAAATCCTCAACCATTCTCCAAGCTTTGCTAGATCCCCTTCATTTTAATCACACCTTCCAGGGTATCTATAGGTACTTTGTTGCAGATTTTGGTATCATCCACAAAGAGGCAAACCTTTCTTGAAAGATCTTCTGCGATACTGCTTATAAAAATGTTAAAAAGTACAGGACCCAGGATGCCTGTGGCATACCACTGATTACACCGCTATCTTCAGAGTGAATTCCATTTATACTGTACTACCCTTTGTTGCCTCCCACTCAGCCAGTTTCTAACCCAGTCAATTCTTTTAGGATCCTTCCCAAGGGCCCTCTTTCAATCCCTCTTTCTCTCTCCTTTCATCATTACCTCCATCTCAGGTCCTCTCTCCTTCTTGCTCCCTCTCCCCTACATCCAGTCTTTTCCCTCTTGCTTAATGTGAGTCTTTTCTCCCTCTCTCCCCCTCTCCTTGTTTATGTTCTTTCTCAGTTTATCTTGTTTCACTCCCTCTCCATCTTGTTCACCTCCTTCTCCTGCACTTTCCTCTCATCTTTGTTCCTCTTTCTCTTTCCCTTGCTTTGTCCTTCCCTTTATTCACTCTGTTATTACTTTGTTAGGGCAATTAGCAATACGAATGGTAATAACACCTAAATAAGCAATTAGACTTATAAATAAAAGCAAATAATTCTTGGAGAACAGGCAATCATCTGCATAAGGCAAGACCACAGGTATGGAATAACCTACCATTGGATCTTAATTTGGAGAAATGTTATTTGAATGCTAAGCAAAAAGCTGAAAATGTGGTTGTTCAGTCAGTTTACCAGTAGAAATTGAGAGCGATGGTATCGCTGAAAGTAATGAATGTAGGATACAAGCTCAGGTTTTGTTGTAATATGGAGCTTAAATGCTGTGATTATGGAATGGATTATACTGTGGAAACAATGTGTGTTTTAAAACTTCTTAGCTTGCTGTCCTGATAATTAGTTCCCTGATAGGATTTGGACAGAATATACATTTTAAGCTAAATTATGTTACATTTATCAGGCCTCATCCTCTTTCCAAAACCTCTCTTTTTGCTCATCCTGTCTCCCTCGGACCCAGTCTTTCTTCTCTTCCTTACAACTGCCTCTCTCTTAAGCCAAGCTATCTGTTCTTTATTTCACTCTTCTCTAGCTCTCTCCATTTTGTTAATATAGTTATATGTTTAATAGGTTTTTAACCCATGCTGCAAACATGCCTGTAATAAATCAGTGCCACGGCATTCACAGATTCATAGGAACTGATGGGACTTGTGATGGGAACACTTCTGCTGTCGCCCCTGGAACTCGACTGAGACCACCAACTCCATTTGGCCTTTTGAGTTTGGATTTGAATCAGTGGCCCAGGGGAGTAAACAAGGCTCAATAATGCTGTGACTTTCCCCTTCCGTATATACAGTATATGCTTCTTTAACATAAGCTTTCAAATACTTCTCAGTTTCTCTTTTTCCCCCCGTTCCCAACCCAACCTATTTCAGTTTCTCTCTCCTCTTTCCTCAGAGCTGTCTCTTCTCTTTCTCAGCTTACCCATTCTATAGCCTAGCTCCTACCTTATCCTTCATCTGTTTCCTATGAATGCCACTCCTTTCTTAATCACCCCATCCTGCCCATCTCAGCTTCCTTCAACCCTTTCTTTCCTCCTATCAATGTGACGTCTATGCTGCTTTCGCCTGCCTTTCCTAATCTATCTGTTAGCCCTTTGCACACTCCTTCCCACGGCTCTGCTCCTCTTTTTGCATGTTGCTTGTCAGTTTTGTTACCTCTGGTCCAGGTGGCTCTACTTAACGACTTTGTATGGTTCTGGCAGTGCCCACGCTGTTTTGTTGAGTCGCCTGCACTAACTAGCCCAAGGCCACTGCCCAGAATTCTGAGTTCAGTTACCAACATTCCTTTTCTGTCCTCTCCCCTTCAGCATACATATTTGAAAGCTGTCAAATTAAACTGCTCAAAACCCCACTCTCTTTCCCACCTCCCTTACCATGGTAACACCCCACTTACAGTTTTTCCTTCAGTATTTCCCCCTCCTCCTTTCATTCCCACACTCATTGATATATTTATTTTATCATGGTTAGTGTGCTGTTTATTTATCTGTGCCATTGTTAGTGTGCTATTTATCTGTAAGCTTCTTCCGTTTTCTCCATTCCTACCTGTCTCCCATATATCCTCATAACTTTTTGCAACTTTCTAGCCTCTGTCTGTTGAGGCCAAGCTAACATTTAATCCATCACCTATTTTTTCTCTGTCCTGGTGTTTTATCCAGCATTTTCCATTTTCCTCCCCCTGCTCTAATCTCCCTAAGTGACTAACCCCTCCTCCCTCTCCTCCTGAACTTTGCTTTTATCTGTAAGCTTGTTCAATTTTCTGCATTCCTACTTGTCTCCTACACATCCTCATAACTTTTATCCCTTCCTCAAACATCTCTACTCAAACACCCTATGGCGTTCAGTCTCCTATAGCCTTCTTCTGCTCCTTACCACGATTATTCACAGATGCACCTAATCCCCTGTGATCTCTATCCTAGTGTAGTAGTGTCAGAAAGTGTCAGAAGTGTATGATAGGTCTGTGGCCTATCCAAAATGTCTTTGTCTTTTATTATTTCTGCAGTCTGCCTGGTAGTAGTAGCTACGCAGTAACAAATGCATATCTTTAGCACCTTCTCACCTTACGAAACACCCCCCAGCCGGCCTTATGGGGGACCGGTTAAGGGGAACTTATTATGTACCAATCATGTTGTACCTAAATTGAGATAACAAAATGTTAGTTTGCATAGGGCTAGGAAGTCTATAAGTGTAACTGAAACCTTTGTTCAGGAGCTCAGTCTTTGGAAATTATTCCACTGAGTTCACGCCGGCTAATAAGCTGCTGTTTGCTTTCACGAGGGCCTCTGGTGTCCTTTCTTGGTCAGATGATCTATTACACTACCTATCATTTCTTCTGACTTCTGTTCTTCTCTCCATCTCTCTCTTCTATGGCTCCTTATCACTTTCTTTTCCTATTCCTCATGCTCCTTAATTGTCTTCCCTTCTACCAACACCTTCAATCCTCCCCTCCTTATTGCCCCTTTACCATCCTCCTTCCCCCTCCATCCTGTCCTCTACCCTGTCATCAGCTCTTGAGCTTCACTACTTTGTCCCTCTCATTCATCCATCTCCTCTCTCTCTGAAACAACCTCACCTCTGTGCTTTCTCCTCTCTGCCCCACACTCTTCTAATCCTTCTCCTTCTCACATCTGGAGACATCAACCCCAACCTTAGCCCCCTGACCTTTGTCACACTCCAACAACAGATCTTCATGCAGCACCTCAAATGTTATTCATATCCCTCACCTTTCTCCTTTTCTCATGTGCCTTGTGGAACGCACACTCCATCTCAAATAAACTTGCATTTACTCATGATCTCTTTATCTCAAATGCTCTACATTTTCTGGCTCTGAGACCTGACTTCTCCCAGAAGACTTGGCATCAGTTTCTGATCTCTGTCATGGTGGCTATCAGTTCCCCTACATACCTTGTCCCTCTGGCTGTGGTGGTGGTGTTGGGCTTCTACCTCTCTGTTTAGCTGTCATTTATTTAGTTATTTATTTAACAGGTATTATATAATGCCTTTTCATAGATTCAACGTGGTTTACATATAGCAATTGTAGCAACAAGCTTTACATAGAACAGGGAGGAATAACTTATTGGGTTACATGGAGTATATAACATTTAACTTCTTAAACTATGTACATCTCTATTATTGACCTCCTAACAAGTCCACCTCTACCTTTCTCACTGACTTTGACCCATGGCTTTCCTTCTTTCTGGATTCTCTTCCCCCTCTCTTTTTCTCAGGGATTTTAACATTCATGTTTATAACCTCTCTGACTCTTATGCTTTAAAGCTCCTTTCCCTTACCTCCTCACTCAACTTCCAGCTTTGTTCTACTGCCCCCACTCACCAACACAGCCACTGCCTCAACCTTCTATTCTTCTCTAATTGCTTACCCTCAGACTTCTGTACCTCAGTTCTTCCCTTATCAGACCATCACCTGCTGAGCTTCACTCTCATCATCTGCCACCTCAATCTTACCCTGTCTTCTCCAACCTTTTTAGAAATCTTCATGCTAATGACCCTTTGGCTCTCTCCTCCACTGTCTCATCACCTCTTTCCTCCACCATGACATCTGAATCTGTTGATGAGGCAGTAGCTTCCTATAACATTGTACTCTTCTCTGCCCTGGATGCTCTTGCTCTGCTCATGTCACGTCCTGTGAGGCATACTAAACCCCAACCCTGGCTGTCTTCCACTACCTGCTATCTATGTTCCTGTGCCCGTTCTGCTGAGCATACTTGGCTCAAATCCCACACCCTTGCAGACTTGCTACACTTCAAATTCATGCTTGTCTCTTTCCAGTCAGCCATAGTACTCTCCAAACAAGACTATTATGTCCATCTGACTAACTTTCTAGTCTCTGACCCTCTCCATCTACTCTCAGCTCTCTCCTCAAGGTGCCTCTGCTTCCAATCCTTCTCTCCCTTTCTGCCCAAACCCTGTCTGACTATTTCCATGACAAAATCCACAAGATTACCCTCCAATTCCCCATGAGATCAGCTACTTTCCCTCACCCTCTTCACTTCCAACCTTCCCCTCCTACCTCTGCTATCCTTTTTTCCTTTTTTATGATCTCTGAGGAGAAAACCACATACCTTCTTTCCTCCTCCAAACTCACTACCTGTTCCTCTGATCCTATTCCCACCCATCTCCTAAGTCCCATCTCCTCCACTCTTGTCCCTTCCATCTCTTATATTCTCAACCAATCGCTCTCCACTGCAACTGTCCCTGCAGCCTTCAAGCATGCTTTGGTTATACCTCTCCTCAAGAAACCCTCGCTAGATCCTACCTGTCCTTCTAACTATTGACCCATCTCCCCCCCCCTTCATTTCTACATAGTAACATAGTATATGATGGCAGATAAAAACCATCAGGGTCTATCTAGTCTGCCCAGTAAGGTGGCAAGTGTAGGTACACCTGTTGCTCCATGCAGGTCACCCCTCCCTATGCCTTGGTTTAGGGGTATCACCCCTATTTGTTGAGAAAGCAGAGACAGTTAAGGTTATTTGGAGTTTATCCTGTTGATATGAAGGGATCCACTGTGTCTGTCCCATGCCATTTTGAATTCTGTCACTGTATTTGCCCCCACCACTTCCATTGGGAGAGCATTCCAAGCATCCACCACCTTGTCAGTGAAAAAGTATTTCCTGATGTTGCCTTTCAGTTTACCCCCTTACAGCTTCATAGTATGTCCTCTAGTTTTGCAGCTTCCCTGTCTTTGAAAAATGATAGTTTGTTCATTAATACTCTTTAAGTATTTAAAGGTCTATATCGTATCTCTTCTGTCCCTCTTCTCCTCTAGAGTATATATATTTAGGTCTTCAAGTCTCTTCTCATATGTCTTCTGGCACAGGCTCCAAATCATTTTGGTCGCCTTCCTCTGAACCATTTCCAATCTTTTTATATTCTTTGTGAGATATGGTCTCCAAAACTTCTAAGCTACTTGAACATGCAGTTTACTAACATAAGAACATAACATATGCCATACTGGGTCAGACCAAGATCCATCAAGCCCAGTATCCTGTTTTCAACAGTGGCCAATCTAGGCCATACGTATCTAGCAGTTTCCCCAAAAGACACAGGTTCCACAATGCTTGTACTGGGTCAAGCATTGATATCCCGGGTCCCTTCTTAATAATGGTTTATGGATCTTTCCTCCAGGAACTTGTCCAAACCTTTTTTAAACCCAGCTACACTAACTGCCGTTGCCTCGACTTTCTCTCCTCTCAAGCCCTTCTGGATCCTTTACAATCTGACTTTTGTCTTTTACATTACACTGAAATGGCTCTTGCCAAAGTCTCCAGTGAATTGTTCCTGACAAAATCCAAGGGCTTTCACTCAATCCTCATCCTTCTTGAACTTTCTACTGCTTTTGACACTGTTGTCCACAACCTTCTCCTCGATACCTTCTCCTCACATAGTTTTGAGGGCTCTGTGTTATCCTGGTTCTCTTCTTATCACTCCCATTACTCTTTCGGTGTTTGCTCTGGTGGATCCTCCTCTGCTGCTATCCCATTCTCAGTTGGTCTACCCCAAAGACCTGTCTTGGATCCACTCCTCTCTCTATACCCAGTCCCTTGGTGCACTCATCTCATCCCATGGCTTTCAGTACCATCTTTACACTGATGACTCTTAGATCTACCTCTCTACGCCTGAAATCTCTCCGGCAATCCAGGCTCGGATATCTGCTTGCCTTTTTGATATTGCTGATTGGACGTCTCACCGCTACTTGAAATTGAACATGGCCAAAACTGAGCTTTTTATTTTTCTCCCCAAACCTTTCTTTCCCCTTACCCATTTCTCAGTGTCTGTGGATAACTCTCTACTCTTCCCTGTTTCCTCAGCTCGTAACCTTGGGGTCATCTTTGACTCCTCTCTCTCCTTCACCATATACATCCAACTGATAGCTAAAACCAGCCATTTCTTTCTCTATAACATCAACAAAATCTGCCTGTTCCTTTCTGAACACACTACTAAGACACTTATCCACTCTTTAGTCAACTCCCGTCTTGACTATTCTAACCTAATCCTTGCTGGTCTCCCTCTGAATCATCTCTCTCCCTTTCAATCTATTCAACACTCTGCTGGGTGGCTAATCTTCAACTAGCCTCATCATGCTTATATTACCCCATGTCTCAGGTCACTTTATTGGCTCCCTATCCATTTCCTCATCCAGCTCAAACTTCTCCTGCTGACCTAAATTGCATTCACTCTGCAGGTCCTCATTAACTTTCCTCTCATAACTCTCCCTACACCACTTCTCGGGAACTCCTCTCTTCTGGCAAATTGCTTCTGTCTATGCCCTTCTCTTCTATTGCGAACTTCAGACTTCGCTCCTTTCCCTTTGCTGCTCCTTAAGCCTGGAACAAACTATCTGAGTCTGTATGTCAGGCACCTTCTCTGGCCCTTTTCAAATCCAGGCTGAAAACTCACCTCTTTACTGCCACTTTTGGATCTTACTCACCTGGTCTCCTTTGTGTTTCCTTGCCATTCCCTCTAGATGTATCCCATGTCTACAGCTACTGTGTTGTCTGTCTTAACTAGATTGTAAGCTCTGAGGAGCAGGGACTGTCTTTTACATGTGTCTGTGCAGTGCTGCGTACATCTTATAGTGCTATACAAATCCTCCGCCTCCATAGTATTCATAGATGTATAAATAGATTCAAGTTGCACAGATCAGTTCACCCTTTGGGATGGAGAGAACAAGGAAATGTTTGGCCTTTTTGTTGTTTATATGTATTTAATTTTTCAAAGCTGCTGTGTAATTTCCCACTAAATAAAGACAGTGTTTGCTTGATCTGTTAATAAAGTTGAAAGTTGTCGGTATAATGTGTTTTTGCATTGGGGGGATGGCATGCTGGTCAATGGATACTGCATGCTTGGGTTTGTAGTGTCAAGGCAAATTTTAGATAGTAGGTGAATATCAGAACTGAGACATGTGGCGTTGTCAAATGTTCAGCCTTTTCTACAGTACGAATGTGGACATGCAGCAGTACATGTGTATTTGTCGACACACAGAGCCGGAGGAGCCATTTTACAAATCTACTTGTGGGAAAAATTAACAAAGGCAACTCGGCAATTTACCTGTGCAAGCTGGTATTTTGCAAACCTATATGTATAAATGCTGCCAATTAACTACAGTATGGAGGCTGCTATCTTTATTTAATTTCAATATGGCCGGGGGAATAAACAACAGGGGATTAAGGAGGCTAGCGTTCTTAATCCCTCCTGTAAAGGGCTGCTCAACAAGCACTTTTTAAAAACTATACATGCCAGGAAGCAGCTGTAAATCCTGACATGGACAATTTTGGTCATGTGCATTCCTTATATGAAGTGGGGACTATACATGCAGATTTTTGATCTGCCCAAGCTATGCCCTAACCATGGAGAAAGTGTTTCTAATGTTGGGGAAACTGTTTCTGATGTTATAGTGGGAAATCATCTCACATCCAATGATCACCAGATGGTATGGTTCAGTATTAGGACTAGGGCTGATAAAGTTCATTCAAAAGCAACTTTGCCAGTTTGGGACAATATCTCAAGGAGTCGTTAGCAGGATGGGAACAGCTGGGGGATGTAGAAAACCAATGGGCAAAACGGAAAGAGAATATTTTAAGGGCAAAAAACCTTTTTGTTTGAAAGGTAAATAAATGTAAAAGGAAAAGGAGGCTACTATGGTTATCAAAAGAAGTACCTGAAAAGGTGAAGAAAAAGAGGATGGTTTTCATAGAACACAAGAGATCACAGAAAGAGGAAGACAAGCATCAATATTTGGAAAAACTTAGATAAACTAGGAAAGTAGTCAGGAGAACAATGATACAAAAAGAAGAAGAAATAGCCAATGCAATAAAATAGGAGGACAAGACAGTTTTCAGATATGTTGGCGAGAGGAGGAAGTGCGAAAGCGGTAGTAAGACTCAAGGGTGAAGGGGAGGAATATGTAAAAGCTGTTGAAGATGAAGCGTAATTGCTTAACAAATATTTTTGTTCTGTGTTCACAGATGAAGGGCACGGAGCAAGACTTCAGAAAATATCCACAAATAGCAACAGAAGTGAAGGGGATCTTGAACAATTTTCCAGAAGACTGTGATCATGAGAAACTTAGTTAAAGTAAAAGTAAACCAGGTGATGGGGCCAGACGGGATACATCTGAGAGTATTGAAGGAACTTGTGGAAGTTCTAGTGGCTCCATTGTCTGACCTTTTCAGTGCTTCTTTAGAGTCAAAAGTGGTCCCAGAGGACAGGATAAAGGCAAATGTGGTCCCTTTATACAAAAGCAGAAGTAAGGATGAGGTTGAGAATTACAGGCCTGTTAGTCTGACCTCTGTGGTGAGTAAATTAATGGAAACACTATTGAAACAGAAGATAGTAAGGTTTCTGGAATCCAATGGATTGCAGAATCTGAGACAGCATGGGTTTACTAGAGGCAGGTCTTGTCAGATAAATCTGATTGATTTCTTTGACTAGGTGACCAGAGAGCTGGACCGAGAGAGAGCCCTAGACGTGGTGTACTTGGATTTCAGTAAAGCCTTTGACACAATTCTGCACAGGTGACTTATAAATAAATTGAGCACCCTCGGGATAGATACTACAGTGACTGGCTGGGTTAGAAATTGGTTGAGTGGGAAGCAGCAAAGGATACAGGTAAATAGAGCTCACTCTGAGGAGAAGGATGTTACCAGTGGTGTGCCGCAGATATCTGTCCTTAGTCCCAGTGCCATAACAAGGACCGTGTGAGTGGTGCGGCCACACAGAGCACTGATATTATCACTGGGCTTCCAGGAAGCTCAAAATGAGTAAGTTACTGTATATGGCTGGGGTGGAGGGGTGCCAGATTCATTAGTCACACAGGGCACAATTCTAGCTTGGAACAGTCCTGCTTAGTATGATTCTTTTTAACATTTTTGTTAATGATATTGCAGCAAGGCTCTCGGGTAAGGTATGCCCCTTTGCAGATACCAAAATCTGCAATAGATCAGACACCCAGGAAGGAGTAGATAACATGAAGAGGGATCTAGCTAAGCTTGAACAATGGTCAAGAATTTGGCAGCTCAGATTTAATATTAAAAAATGCAGGGTCATGTATTTTGGCTGCAAAAAAGGGAGTGGTACAGTATAGGGGGTGAAGTAGTTCTGTCTATAAAAAAAGAGCGGGACCTGGGCATGACTGTTTCTGATAATACTAAAGTGGCTAAACAGGTAGAAAAGGCAAGGGGGAAACCTAGAAGGATGCTTGGGTGCATAGGGAGAGGAATGGCCAGCAGAAAAAAGATGGTGATAGTGCCTCTATATAGGTTTTTGGAGCAATGTGCAAGGATATAAACAAGATGGAATTGATACAGAGGGTGGCTACCAAAATGGTCAGTAGTCTTCGTTATAAACCATATGAGGACAGACTCAAATATCTCAGTGTATAAACTTTAGAGGAAAGATGAGACAGAGGAGATATGATAGAGACTTTTAAATACCTCTGTGGCATAAATGCACAGGAAGAGAGCCTCTTCCAATTGAAAGTAAGCTCTGCAATGAGGGGGCATAGGATGAGGGTGAAAGGGGATAGACTCAGGAGTAATATGCAGAAATGTTTCTTTACAAAAAGAGTGGCAGTTGCATGTAATAGTCTCCCAGTGGAGTTAGTAGAGATAAGGACAGTATCTGAGTTCAAGAAAGCATGGGACAAACACAGAACATCCCTAAAGGAAAAAAGGGACTATAGTAGTTGATATGAAGGGGCAGAAGAGATAGGCCATGGCCTTTTTCTGCCGTCACGTTTCTATGTTCCCATGCCCTCTTCCAATATCTACATATTATGGGCATCCCCATGTAAATTTAGCCCTTTCTAAAATCACCATCTACATGTGTATAAGTGCCAGATTCTCCACATGAAAATTGCAAATCAGGCTTCTAAAATAACCCCTTTACTTTGTACTGTAGTGAGAGTACCAGCAGATGCTCTAAATTAAGAAAAGACATCTTCTTGCACAACGCCATTCTTTAAGGTTCATTTAATTTTGATATACTGCCTTTTCTTACTGCAAAACGATTTACAACAAATCGTATGGAAGAAGTCCAAAGAAAAATGAAAAGAATTCTATTTCAGTGACAGCAAATATATGAGGCAACGAGAGTCCAATTAGAATAGAACATAGTAAAATAAACATAAAAATAGTTCTCTGAAACCTAAGCCAGCCACTAAACCCCAAAGGCCATCCAAACGGAGCTTTTGCCTATTTAAATAACCCTGAGTAAATACTCTACCACTTATTACACTCTAGTACATAGGGGCAGAATGCCAAAATAGACTATCATTCTCATTCTTTACCTTTATTATCATATTAGTATAAGTGCCCATGGTAACACTGTTTACCAGGGGCGGCTCAAGGCAATCTGCTGCCTGAGGCGAAGAGCGGGGAGGGGGGCAGAGGGGGGTTGCTTTCTCAAAACTCTGAACCAAACCAAAAAGTCGATTAGATAATATGGAAGAAATGCAAGATGTTTGCACACCAAGGAATTAAAAGAAGGAGCGAGAACCACAGCACAGTTTATAAAACTAAATTATAACTCATTTTTATTTGGTTGTTATAAACCGCATTATGGTTCTTGCTTTTTCTTTTTCAACATATATTTTGCATCCACAGAACCCCCTTCAACAGTGGTTGCAGAGCAGAACCAGGACATTCACCCAAAGAACTCAATATCTTAAAAAAAAAGAATCTGATGCTGATCATCTCACTAACAACAACAACAACAAACATTCTCCAGTACCAGGCATATTGTGAACTAATACAAAACCCTACAACACAGTCACTGAGTATCTATAAAGCAAATATACCATATCATACCATACCATATCAGCACCAACTTCCAAAACTCACATAAGGAGCCCACCAAAAAAGTATCACTGTAAATATTGCAGTGGGCCCTAAAACATCCAACACCTATTTGAAAAGCGGAATAATAGAGTACAGATCCCTACATACAAAATCCATGTTAAAAGAACACGTAGTCTTGGTCGCACACTCAGAACACAGACCCTCACCAAGTACAGAATAAGTAACCATAATTTAAAAATAAACATATGTAGATAACAATTAAACTGCAACCCCCCAAAAAGTCAGATTCTGCATACAATGCAATACCAGAGAAATAGAAAGAGATGCATTTTCATGTACTATATAAAATATAAAGATAGCACCAAGTGCGATCATTAAATTGAAAATAAAATTCTCTTCTACCTTCATTGTCTGACCATTTAATTCTCTGATCATGCTGGTCCCAATCTCAGGTTTCTGCTTTCTTCCACCTCCCAGTACACACCCCACCTACTTCTGCCCAGGGGCAGCATGAGGATGATGGGGCCATGTGCGGGGATTCATTGCAGCATTCTTTGCATAAATTTAATATAGAAACATAGAAACATAACGGCAGAAAAAGACCATATGGCCTATCTAATCTGCCCTTCCATATCAACCACTACAACAGTCCCTTTTTTCCTTTAGAGATCTTCTGTGTTTGTCCCATGCCTTTTTGAATTCAGACACTGTCCTCATCTCTACCACCACCACTGGAAGACTATTCCACAGATATACTACTCTTTCCATAAAAAAATATTTCCGCATATTACTTCTGAGTCTATTCCCTTTCACCCTCATCCTATGTCCCCTCATAGCAGAGCTTGCTTTCAATCGAAAGAGGCTCTCCCCCTCTGCATTTATGCCACGGAGGTATTTAAAAGTCTCAATCATATCACCTCTATCCCGCCTTTCCTCTAAGGTGTACATATTAAGATTCCTCTAAGGTGTACATATTAAGATATTTTCTGAAGGCTTTAAACTAGATTCGTTGGGGATGGGTGAAGAAAGCCCCCAGGTAAGTGAAAGCCCCCAGGTAGGTGATACATTAAATACCTTTATGGAAATGGGTAACAGGGGTAACATATGGAAAGCAGTATGTATAAATGCCCGTAGCATGGGAAATAAGATCCCCGATGTTGAAGCTTTGGTGGGAGTGGATGACTTGGATTTAGTGGCAGTTACAGAAACATGGTTCACAGAAAACCATGATTGGGATGTAACTATACCTGGCTATACTTTATTCAGAAAGGACAGGGTAGGAAGAAGGGCACTATATGTAAAAACTACTATTAAAGCTTTGGAATTACAGAGCTTAAAAGGGAGAGAGGAGGCATTGTGGGTTAAACTAGAAAGAGGGAAAGAGAAATCTATTTGCATTGGTGTGATATACAGACCTCCCTCACAAGAGGAAGAGGTGGACAGAGTGTTAATTGAAGACATACGCAGCATTGCTAGGAAAGGGGATGTGCCACTGATAGGAGATTTCAATATGCCAGATGTTGATTGGCACATTCCTGCTGCAGTATAATCTAGAAGTAAGGAGATCCTGGATTCTCTACAGGGAGAACTATTTATGCAATTGGTATTAGACCCCACACGTGAAGGGGCCATACTGGACTTGTTGATTACCAATGGTGAAAGTGTTTCTGATGTTGTAGTGGGAGATCATTTTGCATCCAGTGATCACCAGATGGTGTGGTTCACTATTAGGACTAGGGCTGTTAGAATCCATTCAAAGGTGAGGATCTTAGACTTTAGGAAGACTAACTTTGCCAAGATGGGCCAATACCTCAGGGAGTTGTTAGTGGGATGGGAACAGCTGGGGGATGTAGAAAAACAGTGGGCAAAACTGAAAGGGGATATTTTAAGGGCAACAAACCTTTTTGTTAAAATGGTAAATAAAGGTAAAAGGAAAAGGAGACCGCTATGGCTTTCGAAAGAAGCAGCTGAAAAAGTGAAGAAAAAGAGGGAGGCCTTCATGAAATACAAGAGATCACAGGGAGAGGAAGACAGGCATCTATATTTGGAAAAACTTAGAGAAGCTAGCAAAGTAGTCAGGAAGGCAAAGATTCAAAAGGAGGAGGAAATAGCCAATGCAATAAAATGGGGGGATAAGATATTTTTCAGATATGTTAGTGAGACGAGGAAGGGTAAAAGTGGTATTGTCAGACTCAAGGGTGCAGGGGAGGAATATGTAGAAGCTGATAAGAATAAAGTGGAATTGCTTAACAAATATTTCTGTTCTGTGTTCACAGATGAAGAACCAGGAGCAGGACCTCAGAAAACACCCACAAACAGGAACAGAAGCGAGGGACATCTTGAACAATTTTCAGAAAACTGTGTTCGTGAGAAACTAGCTCAACTTAAAGTAGACAAAGCAATGGGACCGGATGGGGTACACCCTAGAATACTGAGGGAACTTGGGGACATTCTAGCAGCTCCACTGACTGACCTTTTCAATGTCTCGTTGGAGTCGGGAGTGGTGCCAAAGGACTGGAGAGAGGCACATGTGGTACCTTTATACAAAAGTGGAAGTAAGGATGTGGTTGAAAACTACAGGCCGGTTAGTTTAACTTTGGTGGTGAATAAATTATTGGAAACGCTGCTGAAGAGAAAATAGTGAGGTTTATGGAGTCCAGCGGATTACAGGATTCGAGGCAGCCTGGATTCACCAGAGGCAAGTCTTGTCAGACAAATCTGATTGATTTTTTAGACTGGGTGACCAGGGAGTTGGAGCGAGGGAGAGCCCTTGATGTGGTGTATTTAGATTTCAGTAAAGCCTTTGACACTGTTCCTCACAGGCAACTTATAAACAAACTGAGCACACTAGGGATGGACCCTAAAGTTACTGCTTGGGTTAGAAATTGGTTGGGTGGGAGGCGACAAAGAGTACAAGTAAATGGAGCTCACTCTGAGGAGAAGGATGTTACCAGTGGTGTGCCCCAGGGATCTGTCCTTGGGCCGATTCTTTTTAACATCTTTGTTAGTGATATAGTGGAAGGGCTGTCGGGTAAGGTTTGCCTCTTTGCGGATGATACCAAAATCTGCAATAGAGTAGACACCCAGGAAGGTGTAGATAACATGAGGAGGGATCTAGCTAAGCTTGAGGAATGGTCTAGAATTTGGCAGCTGGGATTTAATGTTTAAAAATGTAAGGTCATGCATTTGGTCTGCTGCAATCCAAGGGAGCAATATAGTATAGGGGGTGAAGTACTTTTCTCCACTAAAGAAGAGTGGGTCCTAGGCGTGGTTGTGTCTGATGATCTTAAAGTAGCTAAACGGGTAGAAAAGGCGATGGCAAAAGCTAGAAGGATGCTTGGGTGCATACGGAGAGGAATGGCTAGCAGAAAAAAGGAGGTGATAATGCCTCTGTATAGGTCTTTGGTGCGACCTCATTTGGACTATGGTGTGCAATTCTGGAGATCACACCTTCAAAAGGATGTGAACAGGATGGAGACAGTGCAGAGAGTGGCTACTAAAATGATTATTGGTCTTCATTATAAAGAATATGAGGACAGACTTAAGGATCTTAATATGTACACCTTAGAGGAAAGGTGGGATAGAGGTGATATGATTGAGATGTTTAAATACCTCCGTGGCATAAATGTTCAGGGAGAGAGCCTCTTTCAATTGAAAGCAAGTTCTGCTATGAGGGGACATGGGATGAGGGTGAATGGAGATAGATTCAGGAGTGATATGCGGAAATATTTCATTATGGAAAGAGTAGTGGATCCGTGGAATAGTCTCCCAGTGGAGGTGGTAGAGATGAGGACAGTAACTGAATTAAAAAAGCATGGGAGAAACACAGAGGATCTCTAAAGGTAAAAAGGGGACTGTTGTAGTTGTTTATATGGAAGGACAGACTAGATAGGCTATGTGGTCTTTTTCTGTCGTCATATTTCTATGTTTCTATCCTTAAGTCTGTCCTCAAATGCTTTATAATGAATGAAAGCGTACTCTGTTCCTCCCCTCACCGGTAGCAGCACCTGGGCTCTTGATTAATGGATTTCCACACTCAGAGCAATGAGAAACCATTAATAATAACCATTAATAATACAATAACCATTAATAACCATTAATAACCATTAATAATACAATTCACACACAATTGTATTATATACACAACCAAAGCTTTGGGAGAGAGAGTAAAAGCTTGCACCTTCTCTCTCTGATGGTACCTACTTCGGTCACTGTTTTTACTGGTCAAAATTCCATCTCACAGCATAATTTCCACCTTGTTATTCTACGACAAACATCATGTATATTCATAATGTGCATCTCTATGTCATAGGTCAGATCTTATTAGTATAGTTCATCAGGAGACATACATGTATTCCCAGACATAACTTCTTAAACAATAATTCTAACACAAGCAGTTTTCACAGTGTATGTTTCAAGACTAAAGAGAAAGTTCTTCCCTGCACTTTCTGTATTATAAACAGTTTCTATGTTATGTGAAAGTTCAGCATAGTTTTTCAGTAGAGTCTCTCAAGGTCGTTAGCTAAATAAGCCCTGGAATGTCTGAGCTACTGAATCTGTGGTGTTAATACTTTATTTCTGAAAGCCCTCAGAAAGAGTTATCGAGTACCCACACAGTGTACACAGCCCTGTACAGACAAGCTTCCTTTCAATGAAGACGACTAACCATTTTAGTAGCCACCTTCTGTACTGACTCTAGCCTATTTATATCCTTTTGAAGGTGCGGTCTCCAGAATTGCACACAATACTCCAAATGTGGTGGCACCAAAGACTTATACAGAGGCACTATCACCTCCTTTCTTCTGCGGGCCATTTCTCTCCCTATGCACCCAAGCATCCTTCTAGCTTTTGCTGTCAGCTTTTCTACCTGTTTAACTACTTTAAGATCATCAGACACAATCACGCCTAGGTCCCACTCTTCTTTAGTGGACAAAGGTACTTCACCCCCTATACTATATTGCTCCCTTGGATTGCTTCAGCCCAAATGCATGACCTTGCATTTTTTAATATTAAATCTCAGCTTCCAAATTCTAGACCATTCTTCAAGATTAGCTAGATCCCTTCTCATGTTATCTACACCTTCCTGGGTGTCTACTCTATTGCAAATTTTGGTTTCATCTGCAAAGAGGCAAACATTACACGACAACCCTTCCGCTATATCACTAACAAAATGTTAAAAAGAATCAGACCAAGGACAGATCCCTGGGGCAAACCACTGGTAACCTCCTTCTCTTCAGAATGAGCTCCATTTACCTGTGCCCTTTGTCGCCTCCCACTCCCAAATTTCTAGCCCAAGCAGTAACTTTAGTGTCCATCCATAGGGTGCTCAGTTTGTTTATAAGTCACCTGTGAAGAACAGTGTCCAAGGCTTTTTACTGAAATCTAAATACACCACATCTAGGGCTCTCCCTCTGTCCAACTCCCTGGTCACCCAGTCAAAGAAATCAATCAGATTTGTCTGACAAGACTTGCCTTTGGTGAATCCATGCTGATTTTGTAATCCGCTGGACTTCAGAAACCTCACTATTTTCTCTTTCAGCAGCACTTCCAATAATTTACTCACCACCAACGTTAAACTAACCGGCCTATAATTTTCAACTACATCCTTACTTCCGTTTTTGTGTAAAGGGACCACATGTGCCTCTCTCCAGTCCTTTGTCACCACTCCTGACTCCAATGAGGATTGAAAAGGTCAGTTAGTGGAGCTGCCAAGTTCCCTCAGTATTCTAATGTGTTTCCCACCCGGTCCCATCACTTTGTCTAATTTAAGTTTAGCTAGTTTCTCATGAACACAGTCTTCTGAAAATTGTTCAAGATGCCCTTCACTTCTGTTCCTGCTGGTGGGTGTTTTCTGAGGTCCTGCTCTTAGTTCTTCATCTGTGAACACAGAACAGAAATATTTGTTAAGCAATTCCGCTTTATCCTCATCAGCTTCTACATATTCCTCCCCTTCACCCTTGAGTCTGACAATACCCTTTTCCCCTTCCTCTTCTCACTAACATATCTGAAAAATGTCTTATCCCCCCATTTTATTGCATTGGCTATTTCCTCCTCTTTATGGATCTTTGCTTTCCTGACTACTTTGCTAACTTCTCTAAGTTTTTCCAAATATAGATGTCTGTCTTCCTGTCTCGGTGATCTCTTGTATGTCATAAAGACCTCCCTCTTTTTCTTCACCTTTTTAGCTGCTTCTTTCTTAAACCATAGTGTTCTCCTTTTCCTTTTACCTTTATTTACCATTTTAACAAAAAGGTTGGTTGCCCTTAAAATATCCCTTTTCAGTTATGCCCACTGTTTTTCTACATCCCCCAGCTGTTCCCATACCGGTAATGACCCCCTGGGGTATTGGCCCATCTTGGCAAAGTTTAGTTTTCCTAAAGTTTAAGACCCTCACTTTTGAATGGATTTTAACAGCCCTAGTCCTAATACTGAACCACACCATCTGGGGATCACTGAATGCAAAGTGATCTCCCACTATAACATCAGAAACTTTTTCACCATTGGTAAGCACCAAGTCCAGTATGTTACCAGATGTCTGAATAGTTCTCCCTGTAGAGAATCCAGGATCTCCTTACTCCTAGATGATACTGCAGCAGGAATGTGCCAATCAACATCTGTCATATTGAAATCCTTTATCAGTAGCACTTCTTCTTTCCTTTGTTTAAAATGTATATGCTACCAATCTGAAATCCTAGGTGGCTTCCAAACATATATAATTTAGTAAATCAGATTTTACAATAAAACAAACATAATAAATCATTGAATTTGATTAAAAAAAGCCACTTACAGAGCCCCTCCTCCACAATCAAACCATTATAAGTATCTGTACATCGGATTTATTTTGCTATGACCAGATTATTGATGAGGAGGGAAGATATAGAATGAGATAAACTAATCCTGGTAGCCATGAATTCAAATGCTGGATTGGATTGTGCTAGAGATGGAAAAGTCTGGAACTCAGCATCGGTGAAGCTATCGGGCTACTAAAAAAATTAAACTGAGACGTTCCTTTAAAATTTGAATCTCAACTGACAAAATATTTTAAAGTTTTCAGTCTGGCAGCATAAAGAACGCAAAACTGCAAATCTCAAAAACAATACATATTCGAGAACCTTCCCCCCAACCCTGCCAACCAACACCCTACAGTTGAACTTACCAAGAACCCAGAGTTCTGGACCCATAGAGCAAATCTACTATTCATAACAACACTAACTGCCAAAACTCACACAACATGGAGTGTACTCAGAAAGGGGTAGCACCATAAATACTGCAGTGGGCCCTAGAACATCCATATTCCTATTCAGAAAACTGAACAAGCAGGATTATCACAGCTCCCTATATAGAAACTCCATGCTATCAGAACATGTAGCCTCAGTCACACACATGCAGAACAGAGATAGATCTTGACCAAGTAGGGAATATATTAGAACAAACTAAAAACAGACATGTGTATTAAAAAAAGGCTTTTACCCATTACTATTAGGTTTACAGGATTTCTTTCCCAAAATTATACTCTACTGTAGAGTGAGCCAAGAGAAAGAACTCTCACACACAGGCATCTGCTTTGTCAGCAGAAACTAACATAATGGCTCAGTGCAAGTAGCATGAGTGCAACTAATGCCACTACAGCAGTTGGCCTTATTGCACTGGTAGCTTTTTTGCCATGCTGAAATGTGCTAACTGCAGGGGGATATAACTGCCTCCCTGCAGTTAGCCTATGACCCTGCTTAATCAAACTCTGGAATTAGTTACCAGAGGATGTAGTAAAAGCTATTAGTGTAGCTGGGTTTAAAAAATGTTTGAACAAATTCCTGGAGGAAAGGTTCATAAACTATTATTAAAGAGGACCCAGGAAATCAACTGCTTACCCCAGGATGAGCATTGTAGAACCTGTGTGCCTTTTTGGGAACCTGCCAGGTACTTGTGACCTGGATTGACCACTGTTGGAAACAGGATACTAGGCTTGATGGACCTTAATCTGACCCAGTATGGCATTTCTTTTGTTCTTATGTCCATATGTTACCAGAGCAGAGCCTAGGAAACATGCTGCAAAATATGTCAAACAAGATGGACTCAACAGCACCCATGCAGCATCTCCCACTTCCACAAAACTAAGAGCCACTTTGCGCTCCAACACAGCACTTCCCACCCTGTGAAAAACAAGAGGGACTTTGTGACCCCAACACACCACCTCCCAGTCCAACATAAACACCAAGAAGGGCTTGGCAACCCCAACATAACTCCTGAAACAGCGCACTGGACCAGCATGGTGTTAACGTAAAAATGTATTCCATAAAAAAACAAAGGAAATGCAATACAAGATGCTCGCACATCAAGGAACTAAAAGAAAAAGTGAGAACCACAGCACAGTTTATAAAACCAAATTATAACTCATTTTATTCTGTTATAAACTGCATTATGGTTCTCACTTTTTCTTTTTGAATATATATTCTGTATCCACAGAAAAATCTCCCTCGACAATAGGTGCAAAGCAGAAGTAGGACATTCACGTACAGGACTCAATATATTAAAAAATATATATATAATTCTGGTCATCTCACTAACAAACATTCTCCAGTACCAGGTATATTGGGAACTAATATAAAAGCTACAGGGTAACCTATTTAAGACAAATAAGAGAAAATATTTTTTCACTCAACGTGTAATCAAACTCTGGAATTCATTACCGGAGGATGTAATAAAAGCTGTTAGTGTAACCGGGTTTAGAAAAGATTTGGACAAGTTCCTGGAGGAAAGGTTCATAAACCATTATTAAAGGGGACCAGGGATATCCACTGCTTGCCCCAATACAAACATTGTGAAACCTGTGTCTTTTGGGGAAGTGCTAGGTACTTGTGACCTAGATTGGCCACTGCTGGAAACAGGATACTGGGCTTGATGGACCTTGGTCTGACCCAGTATGGCATATCTTATGTTCTTATGTTCGTAACCCTACAAAAGTCACCAAAGATCTACAAGGCCAAATCTACCATAACATACATACATCATAAACTTCCAAAAAATCATACAAGTTGCCTACCCAGAAAAAAGCAGCACTATAAATACTGCATCAGGCCCTAAAACATCTAACACTATTTGAAAAGCTGAACAAGGCAAATTACTACAGTACAGATCCCTGTATACAAACTTTATGTTAATAGAACACACGGCCTTGGTCACACACTCAGAACACAGACTTTCACCAGGTACAGAATAAGTGATCACAACCTAAAGTAAAAAAAAAAATATGTAGAGAAAAATTAAACAGAAACCTTAAGAAGCCAGACTGCATGCAGTGCAACACCAGATAAATAAGAGATGCAGTTCCCCATTACTGTGTAAAATATAAAGATCACGCAAAGTTCTATCACTAAATTGAAAATAAAATTATTTTTTCTGTCTTTGTTGTTTGACCATTTTATTCTTTGATCATGCTGGTCCTGATCAGAGGCTTCTGCTTTCCTGTCTTCTCTTAGCACTCTTTCTATGGTCTGTAATTTATCTGCCATTTCTTGTCTCTTCTTTTGTTTTCTTTACTTCCTTCTATCAGCCTATTTCCAGTCCCAGTAACCCTCCCCACATGTCAGCTCCCTTCCAGTCCCAGTGCTCTCTCCCTTCCTGCTTCCTCCCCATTACCCAGCCACCTATCAATCCCATCCTCAAGTGTCAGATCCCTCCAGTCCCACCCCCAGATGTTAGCTCCCTTCCAATCCCCTCCAGTACCAGCCCCAGGTATCACCTCCCTTCCAGCCCCCTCTTCCCCCCTCTGTCAGTTCCCTTCCAGCCATTTCTTTCCCCCTCTGTCATCTCCCTTCCTGCCCTCTCTTTCCCCCTCTGTCAGCTCCATTCTGCTCCTCTCCTTCCTCCCTTGTGAGCTCCATTCTGCTCCCCATCCTTCCCCCTGGGTCAGCTCCATTCCACTCTTCCTCCTTCCTCCTTCCCCCTTGTCAGTTCCGTTCTCCTCCCTCTCCTTCCCCTGTCAGTTCTGTTCTGCTCCCTCTCCTTCCCCCGTGTCAGCTCTGTTCTGCTCCCTCTCCTTTCCCCCCCATATCAGCTTCGTTCTACTCCCTCTCCTTCCTCCGTGTCAGCTCCATTCTGCTCCCTCTTCTTTCCCCCCACATATCAGCTTTGTTCCACTCCCTCTCCTTCCCTTGTGTCAGCTCTGTTCTGCTCCCTCTCCTTCCCCCCATGTCAGCTCCATTCTGCTCCCTCTCCTTCCCATGTCAGCTTTATTCTGCTCCCTCTCTTTCCCCTGTGTCAGCTCCATTCTGCTTCCTCTCCTTCCCCCATGTCAGCTCCGTTGTGCTCTTCCTCCTTCTCCTGTTTCAGCTCCATTCCACTCCCTCTTCTTTCCCTGTGTCAGCTCTTTTCTGCTCCCCCTCCTTCGCCCTCTGTCAGCTCCCTCCCCTTCCCCCATGTCAGCTCTGTTCCACCCCTCCTCCTTCCCCCTCTGTCAGCTCCGTTCCACTCCCCCTCCTTCCCCTTCCTCAGTGGCTGTGATAGTGGTAATAATTTAAAATGAAAAGGAAACTGGTGTGGAGCCTTCTGGCCCTATGGAATCCCTGCTGCTGCATCCCACCCCCAAAAGGAAGTGACACTAGAGCGGAACGCAGCAGCAGGGGTTACATAGGACCAGAAGGCTCCGCACCGGTTTTCTTTTAAATCATTACCACTATCGCAAGCCGCGGCTCCTGTGTTGCGGCTGGAGCAGCAGCAGCAGCTTGTCCACCTTTTTTTGCTTTTTAAATCTGAAGGCAGAGTGAAGGGGCTGTTTTGGGGTCATTTTTTGCTGCCCCCAAAAGTTTGCCACCTGAGGCTACTGCCTCACTCCACCTCATTATAGAGCTGCCCCTGCTATTCACTATAGGCAGGACTGTCCCTGGAATTGTTTCAAAGTGTTGGAGTCCTAGGCGAAACTCAAGCTTTACACTGTCAACATCTATTATTTAGTTTTGAATGCCCTGCTTTTGCTGCCCTATGGAAGTTGCTGCCCTAGACGACCGCCTAGTTTGCATAGTGGTTGGGCCAGCCTTGACTATAGGCTAATGAGTGCAGTAAATGTTTAGAACAGTGGTTCCCCATGGATACCCAGAGATCTGTAAGGCCATTAAAGGGGGTCTGCAGAACAGAGAAAAGAGAGAGAGGCTGATGGCTGGGGGGACAAGAGAGTGAAACTGGAGGGAACCAGCTGGAGGAAGGGAGGGAGAAAGAGAGACTGCTGGAGACAGGAAGAGGAAGGAAGACAGAGGTCTAGTGGGGACAGACTTGGCAATGAGGGGAGGGGCTCTTGGAATGGATTGGGGGTCCTTGAACCTTTTTGGAGGTTAATAAGAGGTCCACACAACCAAAAGGATTGGGAATCTCTGGTTTATCATATAGGACACTGTGAAAACCATTACTGCACTGTAAGTCCTGTTATGTAGTAAAAATGCACAGAGCTAGACATCAGAAACAAACTTAGCACCAATGCTCTATTTATCCCTGTTTCAGTCTTGACACCTTTCTTTTTTCCCCATCAGAGTTTCTCTGCCCAGTGGTGTTCCAAGACCCCTTGCACCCGGGGCAGGCATCCCAACCTGTGCAGAGCAGGGCACCCCTCCTGCCAGGCCCAGATGGAAAAGTCAACATGGTAAATGTCCTTTATAGAAACATAGAAAAATGTTGACAGGAAAGGACCACATGGCCTATCTAGTCTGTCCTTCCATATCAACCACTACAACATTCCCCTTTTTTCCCCTTTATAGAAACAAGCCAATATTTACAGCTGAGATTTGAAGCCTTAGCTCCAAGCACTGCATGTAAGTGGGAAGTGAATTGCCTTTTAGCTACTTGCAGCTGGTGAAGAACAGCAGGAAGGGGGCAGTTTCACCCACTGCTTCCAAAAGGTGACATTACAAAGGGATGAACCAGGCCCTGATGAGAATTGAACTGATGATCCCTGGTTTACAAGACAGTGCTGTGGCCACTGAGCTACAGAGCCCACCCTTACCTTACCTTAAAGACGTGGGTGGCTTACCACGCTGCTTCTGCTCCTGGCAAGGCAGATCTTCTCTCCCAGGCTGAAGTCTTGCGAAGGAAGAGCGGCAAGCCACCCACAGCTTTAAGGTAAGTTTGCCACATTGGCTTTGCCAGGTGAACCCAACGGGGTTGCATCCCTCTCCTGGCTGTCTTGTGGGGCTGGCCGCACTCACCACCCCACCCTTGGTATGTCAGTCCTTCTGCCTCCTACATACTTTCTTCTTTACCAATATTGCTCCCTAAATTCTGTAAAGAACCTTGGAAAGTTCACATTTAGTTTCACTGCTCAGGCAGAGCAGGGAAGCGTAATAGGTGCTTGCAAGCAAATTTCTCCCTTTTATCAAAGCTACGTGTCATGTAGGCCATTCATCAAGGCTGAATGTCTCAAAAGAATGCAGGAGTAAAGGAAAATGGCATTCTACATAGTAACATAGTGTCAGGCAGTGGCCAATCCGCCACCTAGGGGGAGCGGGTCTGTCCACCTGATGACCCTTTCGATGAAGGAGTAGTTGTGGACACGAATGGGTCAGGTACAAGATAGGATTTTATTTCCCCTTCCGGGGTTGGATTTTCAAATATACAACACAACAAACTTAGGACAATAAAGACATACACTCTGGCATGTGATAAAGGAAAATGAAAGACAGCTTCTTCTTGCTTCTTACTCAAATTATATCCACAGGAAACAATATTCTCAGCATACAGTTCCTTTGCAAATGAACAGCAAATCTTGTGATCTTTACAGCTAGCCTTAAGCAATGCACAAACGCTGGCTTAACACAAAGAAGTAATCTTGTCTGAAATGGTTAGCGTACAATCCATTGGATCACCAAATGAATCTTCACTAGCAGAATCAATTATCATAGGCTCCTGCTGACTTTCAGTTGGACAAACGTTTTCTTTATTGCACAACGTTTGTAAACCTCCTTCTAATGTATCTTCACGGGGCTTATCCAGCCAGCCCTCTCTAAGGTAAGAATTACTGTTACTATATATATCAGAGTGTGAGAGAGGAGAGACCCACCTTCCAGGATTTTCAGCATATAACTTTTTCTAAGAACTTTTCCCTTTAAAGTATTTGCTTGTCCTACCTTCAGGTTTTGGCTGAGGATAATGGAACTGCTCTACCCTGTTAGCAGAGGGTTTTGCCCTTGGAAGCTTTCTCTGAGGTTTAGGCTTTTCAAACTCTTCTTCTTCTGACATGCAGATATCTTCTACACAATACCTCTCCCTCTCAGGGGCTTGTAAATGCTCCCACGCTAGCTCTCCTGTTAAATCCTTCTGGTGGCCTTCCCAGCACGGCACCAGCCTTGGACTTTCCCCCGAGGCTTCTGAGCATTAACTCTCAAGGTATTTCTGCTGCCAGTAAGTTTCCTTAAGTCTGGTTCAGAATCACTTCCAGGGTCACAATTCTCAGATACATACGGTTCCACTCTCTCAGGCTTCCATTCACTCTGCAAAGCACGTTGCCTCTGAGCTCCAAACTGCGTCACAGCAAACTGACTCTCACAGCTGTTTCTCGCTCTCTCTCTGGGTCTGTCGCTGGATCTCTCTCTGAGTTCCTTCCTGTTTCTTCCTTCTCCCCTTTCTACCTCTACTGAGTGTTTCTTATAGTGCTGATTAGCACTTCCCCCACTCAGGTGAAAACTATTTGCTTCAGGAGCTAAGGATTGCTTGCTAGTTGGGCGGGATTGCAGATCTCGTGGCTGGGTCTGTTTACGTTGCTCCTGACAACTATTGATCATGTGGTTTGCCTGCCTGTCAGATTCTGACCTAGTTCTCACAGAATCCTGTGTTTTTAAGGCCCAGGATGGATCTTCCCCATTACAATAGTAAATGACGGCAGATAAAGACCAGCATGATCCATCTAGTCTGCCCAGCAAGATGGGAAGAGTAGGTGCACCTGTCGCTCTGTGCAGGCCACCCATCCCCATGTCTTTCTTTAGGGGTGAACCCACCACTCCATGTAGGACACCCCTATTTGTTGAGATGTTAGATGGTTCAGAAGTTAGATGGTACCGTTTATTTTGTTTTTATCCCATTGCTGTAAAGGGATCCACTGTGTTTGTCCCAAGCCGTTTTGAATTCCGTCACCATCGGGAGGGCATTCCAAGCATCCACCACCCTTTCAGTGAAAAAATATTTCCTGACATTGCCTTTCAATTTACCACCATGCAGCTTCATGTTATGCCCTATAGCAGTGATGGCTAACTTTTTTGAGCCCGAGTGCCCAAACTGCCGCACAAAACCAAAGAATTTCCTCAAAGTGCCAGCACGTCAATTAAACCTTAACAACAAGATTTTAGTATCTAAAAACTCTTTATAAAGTTGCCTGAACTATGTAACATCATTTGTAAAGGTTGGAATCTTTGTATTGTCAGAGAATCAATTTGATACACAATCCTTTGGTTTTCATTTCAATTTATTGGCAATTTATAATGTTTTAATGATTTCATTCAATTTAATGAATTTAGGAAGAATTTGATTCAGTTACACAATATATTTTAAATGTATTATTCACATAACATGTCAAATGTATCCTGAGTAAAAAAAAGATAAACTTCTTAAAACTGTTAACTGTGTCAGGACTCGGTGTGTATTCCCAAAGAATCTATACATGAAAAAAATTAATGTGATGTTTGTTGTTGCATGCATGCTGATAACTTGTCAAAGAGATATCTTTCTACCTTTTGTGCATTTTTTTTTCAGTTGCAATTGCTCCAGCCACTTCTGGTTTCTTCATGTTTTCTGCTAACTCTCCATCATCTGCTGTCCATTTGTCCTTTCTTCTCTCTTCTAGTTTTTTTTTCCATTCTCTCTCTCTACATCCGCTTTAACATACTAATCTTTCTCCTTTTGCTCTTTCCTCATTCCTATTTCATCCACTCAAATTTTACCCCTCCATCCTCAATCCCCACTTACTCTCCCAATACCCGGCCAATTGTAGATTTTTTATCCCTCCCACACAAAATATTTTTCCCCTCTCCATTTTACTCTCCCAGCCCCATCCCATTCTAATCCTCCCCCAACATCAGCTCCCTTCTAGTTCCAGCCTCACCCAGCATCCATTCCCTTCTAGTCCCTGCATCAGCCCATTTCCAGTCCTAGCCCCCCATCAGCCCATTTCCAGTCCTAGCAACCCCCCAACCCAATACCAGTCCTAGCCCCCCCCC
The DNA here is from genome assembly GCA_033557465.1 of Ichthyophis bannanicus. NCBI lineage: Eukaryota > Metazoa > Chordata > Amphibia > Gymnophiona > Ichthyophiidae > Ichthyophis > Ichthyophis bannanicus. The sequence continues at coordinate 652,528,592 of CM066032.1, forward strand.
ATCAACCCACTTCCAGTCCTAACCCCATCAACCCATTTCCAGTCAGCCCCCCATAGCCCATTGCCAGTCCTAACCCCCCCATCAGCCCACAGCCCATTACCAGTCCTAACCCCATCAGCCCACCTCAAGTCCTAACCCCTCCCTATCAGCCCATTTCCTGTCCTAGCCCCCCCCCATAGCCCATTATCAGTCCTAACCCCCCATAGCCCATTACCAGACAGCCCCCATCAGTCAACAGCCCATTATCTGTATTAACCCCCCCATAGCCCTTTACATTTTCTAACCCCCCCAACAGCCCACAGCCCATTACCAGTCCTAACCCCATCAACCCACCTCAAGTCCTAACCCCTCCCCATCAGCCCATTTCCTGTCATAGCCCCCCCATAGCCCATCAGCACTCCTAACCCCCCCAGCCCCCCATAGCCCATCAGCACTCCTACCCCCCCAGCCCCCCCATAGCCCATCAGAACTCCTAACCCCCCACAGCCCATCAGCACTCCTAACCCCCCAGCCCCCCATAGCCCATCAGCACTCCTAACCCCCCCAGCCCATCAGCACTCCTAACCCCCCCAGCCCTCCCATAGCCCATCAGCACTCCTAACCCCCCCCAGCCCATCAGCACTCCTAACCCTCCCCCAGCCCCCACAGCCAATCAGCAATCCTAACCCCCCCAGCCCATCAGCAATCCTAACCCCCCCCCCCCGCCCAGCCCAGCCCAGCCCAGCCCAGCCGAGGGAATTTTTTTTTTTTTTAAAGCTGTCTTCTCCCGCTGCCGGGGCCGCCGCGGCAGAATCGAGTGTGCCGCGGGGCCCCCCCTGCCCAGCACAGCCTGCCCTCCCCCTCTATCCGCTTTCTCGTCGCAGCTCACAGTGACACGCACCGGCTTTCAGAGAGCGAGGGAAGAGTTTCTCCCTCGCTGCTCTGTTAAGCCCGCGGGGGCTGATGGGAAGTTCCCATCAGCCCCCGCGGGCTTAACAGAGCCGCGAAAGGGAAACTAATCCCTTCGCGCTCTGAAAGCCGGCGCGTGTCACTGTGAGCTGCGACGAGAGCGCGGATAGAGGGGGAGGGCAGGCTGTGCTGGGCAGGGGGGGCCCCGCGGCACACTCGATTCTGCCGCGGCGGCCCCTGCAGCGGGAGAAGACAGCTTTTTTTTTTTTTAATTTTACTTGCGGACCTTCCCGCGTGCCAGCTGCAAGGCCTTCGCGTGCCACAGCTGGCACGCGTGCCATAGGTTCACCATCGCTGCCCTATAGTTTTACAGCTTCCCCATCTTTGGAAGAAGTTTGTTTGTTCATCATTTCTCTTTCAGTATTTAAAGGTCTGAATCATATCTCCCCTGTCCCTCCTCTACTCCAGAGTGTACATATTTAGGTCTTCAAGTCTCTTCTCATAAGGCTTCTGACGCAGGCTCCAAATCATTTTGGTCACCTTCCTCTGAACAGTTTTCAGTCTTTTTACATCTTTTGCAAGATATGGTCTCCAAAATTGAACGCAGTATTCCAAGTGAGGCCTCACTAGTGACTTGTACAGTGGCATAAGTACCTCTTCCTTTCTGCTGGTAATCCCTCTTTGTATGCAGCCCAACATCCTCCTGGCTTTTGCCACTGCCTTGTCGCACTGTTTTGCCACCTTGAGATCATCAGAGATAATCACACCAAGGTCTTTCTCCTGAACTCTGCATACCAACCTCTCGCCCCCTATCGTGTACATTTCCCTTGAATTTCTGCTACCCAAGTGCATGACACTGCACTTTTTCACATTAAATCGTAGTTGCCAAGCATTAGACCATTCTTCCAGCTTTTGTAGATCTTTCCTCATGTTAACCACTCCCTCGGGGGAGTCCACTCTGTTGCAAACGTTTGTGTCATCTGCAAAAAGACAGACTTTTCCATTCAGTCCTTCAGCAATATCACTCACAATTACATTGAACAGTGCCGGGCCCAGGACTGAACCCTGGGGCACCCCGCTAATCACCTTCCTTTCATCAGAGTGAGCTCCATGTACCATCACCTTCTGTTGTCTGTCAGTCAACCAATTTCTAATCCAATTTACCATCTTGGGACCCATCCCCAAGCTACTGAGTTTATTGACAAGCCTCCTATGAGGAACAGTATCAAAGGCTTTGCTGAAATCCAGGTAGATGACATCCATTGCATGCCCCTGATCTAGTTCCTTGGTCACCCAGTCAAAGAACTCAATCAGATTTGTTTGGCAAGACTGTTCTTCAGTAAAACCATGTTGCCTCGGATCTTGCAACCTGTTGGTTTTGAGAAAGTTCACTATTCGCTCTTTCAGCAGCGCCTCCATTACCTTTCCCGCCACCGAGGTAAGGCTCACGGGCCTGTGGTTTGACACTTCTTCCCTGTCACCACTTTTGTGTAGAGGTATGACATCAGGCATTCTCCAGTCCTGAGGAACTTCTCCTGTTTCCAAGGATCTGTTGAAGACATCCTTTAACGGTCCTGCAAGAACCTCTCTGAGCTCTTTCAGTATCCTCGGATGTATTCCATCCGGTCCCATGGCTTTGTCCACTTTCAGGTTAGCAAGTGGTTCTAACACCGGTGTTGACCACAGTTTCATCTTAGTGGGAGTAAAATTTATTCTTGGCTTTTCTTCAGGACCATTTCTAAACAAAGCATAGCAAGTAATAACTAGTTCTCACTTTCCCCCACCCCACTTCATATTTACAATTTGTGCTTTAAAAGGTTTGCATAAAGCAAAGAAATCTTGGTCTGAGATTGTGTGTTTGCATTAGGATAATTACCTGAAGTCTTTTGGATATTCCTTCTTCATCTTTTTTCCAGTTAACTATTTGCAGCGCTGATACTAGTGATGACTCAGGATGTAAGACTGTACATACTAAGGTGTCTCTGCGCCCTGATTATACAGCAAGTCTTTCCTTCATACAACCCTTTCCATTGCTAGTAGTCATGCAAGGAGGAATTAATAAGTGCTGTTGGTAAAGTGGATAATGTGTCCAAATGTCACTGTTAACACAAATGCATTACTTATGTGTACCATAGCTGGAATGTGTAATGTTAAAATCTTCACAGCCCCACTGACCTCTGTGCTACATTTTATCCAAACACTTGCTTCTTTGATGAATGATTGCAGGCATTGTTTGAATAAACTAATGGGTGTATTCTAGTGCTGCTTACACTTCACAGGTTTTCTAAAATCCATTACCTTGATATTTGTTAGCACGTCCTATGATTACATACTGTTGGTCTATTTCTTGTAAGAAGAGTGCTCTATTTGTATCCGATCTCTAGCTGTGCCCTTGTGCTACATAATAGGGCCTAAAGTAGAGTAATATCTTCACCGTTCCCTGTGTTAAACATTTACTGCACCCATTAGCTTGTAACAACAGGATTACCATGACTACTTCAACTAATACAGCAATAAAGGTAAAAGATGGTGATCAGTGTAGGCATTCTACCTGTACATGATAGGTGCTACACAGGGCCGGATTTACCTTGAGTGAGGCCCTACGCCAACAAAAATTGTGGGCCCCCAGCAGGGGCGGCCCAAGGGGGGTGCGGGGCCTTATTTGCATAAGGGGCCTCATTTGCATAAATATTTGCATAATGTTACCATATACTAACTTTTAGTAAACGTGCCTCTTAATGAGTGTATGGATAAAGAAAGACTAAAAGATTTCTACATTACTATAATCCAGTGCCAACCCATAGCAAACCCACCGTATCCTAACAGCACTACCAGGACTCACAAAGCACCATACTCTACCAATCAAAAGGCAACACTGCAAATATTAAACCAATACATTTCAGAGAACAACAATACATGACCTACTGGGGAAAGAGAACAAGTGGCAATGTCAAATAGGAATTATATAAACAGAACACCTCAGCTCAATTACACATGCAGAACATAAACCATCACCAAACAAGTAATCACAATTTAGAAACAGGAAGACAATAATTAAACTGGGAATCCCAAAAGCCAAACTTGGAATGTACAACACTGTAGAAATAAAACTATACATTAATTTGCTCTTGTACTAAACAAAGCGCAGACGTTAATGATGCACATTTACCAGAGCTGACATATTCCATTTTACTCTCCCAGCCCCATCCCATTCTAATCCTCCCCCAACATCAGCTCCCTTCTAGTTCCAGCCTCACCCAGCATCCATTCCCTTCTAGTCCCTGCATCAGCCCATTTCCAGTCCTAGCCACCCATCAGCCCATTTCCAGTCCTACCAACCCCCCAACCCAATACCAGTCCTAGCCCTCCCATCAACCCACTTCCAGTCCTAACCCCCCATCACCCCATTTTCAGTTTAAGCCCCCCTATAACCCATTACCAGTCCTAACCCCCCATCAGCCCACTTCCAGTCCTAACCCCATTAGCCCACCTTCAGTCTTAACCCCCCAGCCCATTTCCAGTCCTAGCCCCCCCCATAGCCCATTACCAGACAGCCCCCATCAGCCCACAGCCCATTATCAGTCTTAACCCCCCCTCATAGCCCATTACCAGTTCTAACCTCCCCAACAGCCCACAGCCCATTATCAGTCTTAACCCCCCCATAGCCCATTACCAGTTGTAACCCCCCCAACAGCCCACAGCCCATTACCAGTCCTAACCCCATCAGCCCACCTCCAGTCTTAACCCCCCCCATAGCCCATTACCTGTTGTTACCACCCCAACAGCCCACAGCCCATTACCAGTCCTAACCCCATCAGCCCACCTCCAGTCTTAACCCCCCCCAAAGCCCATTACCAGACAGCCCCCATCAGCCCACAGCCCATTACCAGTCTTAACCCCCCCCCAATAGCCCATTACCAGTTCTAACCCCCCCCAACAGCCCACAGCCGATTACCAGTCCTAACCCCATCAGCCCACCTCCAGTATTAACCCCCCCAGCACATTTCCAGTCCTAGCCCCCCATAGCCCATTACCAGACAGCCCCCATCAGCCCACAGCCCATTATCAGTCTTAACCCCCCCAAAGCCCATTACCAGTTCTAACCCCCCCCCAACAGCCCACAGCCCATTATCAGTCTTAACCCCCCCCAAAGCCCATTACCAGTTCTAACCCCCGCAACAGCCCACAGCCCATTACCAGTCCTAACCCCATCAGCCCACCTCCAGTCTTATCCCCCCCAGCCGATTTCCAGTCCTAGCCCCCCCCCATAGCCCATTACCAGACAGCCCCCATCAGCCCACAGCCCATTATCAGTCTTAACCCCCCCCATAGCCCATTACCAGTCCTAACCCCCCCCAGCCCATTTCCAGTCCTACCCCCCCCCCATCGGCTCAAGTAAAATGAAATTTTAAAAAAGCAAAACCGCTGGCTGCTACCAAGGCCACACAGCTGGCAAGGGCCCACAGCTGGCAAGGGCCCACAAAAAGCTGCCGCGGCAGCATGGACGTTCCCGCGGCAGCATGGACGGTCCCGCGGGGCCCCCTCTGCCCTGCCGAATCCCTCCCTCCGCGACGGCTTTGAGAGGCGAGAAGGGAGAGTGTCTCCCTCGCGTCTCTGTTAAGCCCGCAGGGGCTGATGGGAAATTTCCCATCAGCCCCTGCGGGCTTAACAGAGACGCGAGGGAGACACTCTCCCTTCGTGCCTCTCAAAGCCGGCATGGAGGGGCTCAGCCGGGGATTCGGCAGGGCAGAGGGGGCTCCGCGGGACCGTCCATGCTGCCGCGGGAACGTCCATGTTGCCGCGGCAGCTTTTTGTGGGCCCTTGCCAGCTGTGGGCCCTACGCCATGGCGTACATGGCGTATAGGTAAATCCGGCCCTGTTGCTACAGTATTTACTCAGCGGGGTATTAGGCTTTTGCACTTAATGTGCATCTAATGCTAAAACTAACTAAATCTTCTGTGAGAATTATCGGGGGTGTGGCCAGTATGTTCCCAGTGATTAATGTGTGAATACTGTAACACGGAAGATCTGCCCTCTGCCTCAGAAGCACAGAAATCTGCTGTTTGCAGTTTAGATTCTGACAGGCAGACAAGTCACAAGGTTCCCAGTTACCATAGGCAACGTAAACAAACTCAGACACGAGGTCTGCAGTCACGCCTAGCTAGTAAGCATTCCCCAGCTGCTGCTGAAAACGGCTTTCACCTGTGCAAGGGAACGCCCAAGAAGCTGTATAAATAATACTCAGTGCAGTCAGAGTTAGACTGGCAAGACACGAGAGATTGGCAGGACAAGAGAAACTTGCAAGACACGAGAGACTTGCAAGACTCAGAAGAAAGCTCAGAATATTCAGGAAATACAGACACAGAGTCAGAACTGCCTGGAACTTCTAGCAGGAAGCCCCAGAGAAATTCACAGAAAGAAACACGGAGAGTTTCCCACAGAGAGGTCAGCTGTAAGAAGCACTTACCTCTGACGGAGCTTGAATTTCCTAAGCACCGGGCTGTGCTGAATGAATGGGAGGCAGTGGAAGGCAAACCGTATGTATCTGAAAAGCATGGCAGCTTAAAACAGTTACAAACCCTAGAGAGGGAAAGAAATGCTATTGAAGATGTGTGTATGTCTGACCCTGAAGAGTGTGTGCCAGTGAAACCCTGCAAAAGATTTCCAAGAGAGAAATCCTCACATAATAGAAGAGAACAGTGTTATGGTTTACAGCCAAATGTAAAAGGCAGGAAGTTCAAAAGTTTTAAGGATAAAGCTTACTCAGAGAAAGGTGTTTCTCCTTCCTGATATTAACAGCTTTATGACAGCTATTTGCCCTGCTGTGAAGAAGGCTGTTCAGAGAGCACTGATAGAGATACAGGACTAAAAAGGGTGCAAACTTTCTGTTCTAATGAAAATACTGTAAATGATAAAGCAAAGTGTGAGCCTATGATTACAGAGGCTGGTATGGAAAGCCCATGTGATGAAGCCATGGATTGTATGCTGTTGTTATCCGATATGGTTTCCTCCTTATGCTGAAGCCAGGATAAGAGTGCCTCGTGAGTGCTGGGAAAGCTAAGAAGAGACAGCTAGCATATCGGATAAGCTTTATACTGTGATTTATGAGTTCTGTTGAAGTAAGATGCTATGTTTAAGTTTTCTTCAGTTTACCAGAAGTATGGTTGTATCCTGAGTTTTTTGTATTATAACCTTTTTGAAAATCCAACCCCGGGAGGGGAATAAAAATCCTTTTGAAAAACCTGACCACTTGACTCACAACTACAACTTTCTACAAGAAAGGTCAGGCCCAGCAGTCTGGCTGTTAGCTTAGGCCACAGTCCAGCTCCTGCTGGTGAAAATACATACCTTAACACACAGTGCAATTACCACGGGTGCACCTAACTTCACCTATTGAGGTGGTGTTAGTTGCGACCGCAGTAATTGCAATATTGACCATGTGATATGTCCCCCTGTGCTAACTGCAATGTGCTCTCCACACCCCTTATCTGCCCCTAACCCACCCATTCACCACCCTAAAGTATGAGTGGAAACACACAAATCAGCGTAAGGTAACTGTCGTGTCCCCCACGGTAAGAGTTACCAAGGACCCTTGTGCCCAGTTACCGTGTACGAGAAAGTGCCGTAACTGCTTAGTGCACTTTGATGAAAGGGCCTCTTGTTTATTTAAACTGCAAAAATCTCCATCTAGAGCAGTGGTTCTTAATCAGTCCTCCTTGAACCCCTAGGCCAGTCGGGTGTTCAGGATAGCCCTAATGAATATGCATGAGATATATATGCATTAGAGATATCCTGCCAACCTGACTGGTTTGTGGCCCTCTAGGGCTGGATTTGGAGACCCCTGCCTTACACCTCTGTCATTTAAGATTGTGAGTGGGCAAGGTGCAGATGTCCTAGACATCAAAAGGGTAGATAGAATGTGTCATATGCCTTCTCAATTCTCACCACCACCAAAAAGTTGTCTAATAGACAATATTTTGGTGGTGGTGAGAAGCAAAGAGGCATGTGACAAATTCTATCTAACCTTTTTGATGTCTTGGAGATCTGCACCTTGCCCACTCACATTCTTAAATGACAGAGATGTAAGGCAGGGGTCTCCGAATCCAGCCCTAGAGGGCCACAAACCAGTCAGGTTGGCGGGATATCTCTAATGCATATATATCTCATGCATATTCATTAGGGCTATCCTGAACACCCGACTGGCCTAGGGGTTCAAGGAGGACTGGTTAAGAACCACTGATCTAGAGGGTGGTGTTAAGTGCAGACTGAAGCATGTTTAAAATGGCAAACATGACAGGCAAGATGCCTTTTACTACAATGGTGCTCTGAATACATCAGAGGTAAAGGGAGAAAGGAGGGAAGTAATAGGTCGAAAAATGCTCTGCCTGTTTTTGAAGCAGGGTGTGCTCAGTTTGAGGCTAGTGCTTGTACGTATGCTGAGCCACAGAATGGCCAATGAAAGCAGGCTCAGACAATCTTGTATAAATGTTTGCTGCTATTCTGGTGGCCCTACCACTGAGTAACTTGATTGATCTTTAGCACTTCTAAAGGGATTCTGGGACGCCAAGAGGACATGCTCAGAAATTTGACAGCTTAAGGTATAAAGCTGTAGTGGACCTTGTCAAAACCCGTGATTTCTTAACACTAGAAGCCCTAAAAGGAATTTTACCTAGAAACCTCAAAGTGTGTCAATTGACGCATTATCACGATGACTGCGTTTAGCATGAAATGCAGATGTGAATTAATGTGAAGTTACTTATTTGTTAAATACGTGCAGTATGTGACATCATTACATGACGTCATCGTGTGTTTATTGTTTGTAATGTCAGAGTAAAACTGTAAACAGTGATTGAAATGCGCCACCTAGTGGGAACATGAATTTATACCTAGAAGCCCCAAAGTATGTCAATTGACGCATTCAAGACAATTGAGTGCGTCAATTAACGTACTTTGGGGCTTCTAGGTATAAATTCATTTTCCCGCTAGGTGGTGCATCTGTCATTAATTTTCAATGCACATATTTGAACATCTTGACCTTGCTAACAAAGTCATGGAATATGACTGACATGGTTTTAGCAGTGGCGCTGGTATACAACTTCGAAGATGCATTTGCGTCAATTGACGCACTTTGGGGCTTCTAGTGTTAAACCTGTGTTTCAGATGTTGAATAATGTGTTGAATGTTTTACAAGTGAAGATTTCATCACTGTGAAGGACTATCCTCTACCATTTCTAATAGCTCACTTGCCATTGATTGTCAACAGCTGACTAACTATTTTTCCTCTAAAGTTGTAACCTTAAATTCATCTTTTCAAGCCGCTGACCTTAAAAATTCTCACGTCTCTCTGCTTTGGGATTCCTTTATCCCTGTAATCAGGACCAAAGTCCTTGGCCTGGTGTTCCATACAGTATGAAAAATTCATCCTATGCTTTAAAAAAGACAGAGATCTTGCTAGCCACTCAATTCCTTCTTCCTGGATTGTCATCACAGGTGCAGATTTGTGGCCCCATCTTTCCTCTGCTTTGAGATAAAATCGCTGGGTGTGGCTTTTCATTTATAGTTGTTTTTGACAGTCCAGTGGTTTGGATTTTTTATAAACTGAGATTGTTTAAGGCTTTTATTTGCTCCTGCTGACTTTAGAATAGTCATTTGAGCACTAGTACATTGAATATTACGACACACTATCTCTTGGTCTCCTGAAATCATTTATTCAGGGGCTGCAAGTAGTACAGAATGCTGCAGCATGTCTTCTTGCAAGGCCTTGATTATCATAACCCTGTAACCCTGCCCTGCATGATTTCCATTGACTTCTGAAATGGAGAATTTGTCGTTGTTTTCCAAAAGGCACATTTTAGAAAGGTTGTCCAGGTGGCGGTGGGGATGTGCAAAGTAAAATGTGCCGAAAGCAATGCTGATTTTAGAAAAGGTGTCATATACTTGCACAGGCCTTCTAAAATCAGGACATCCCCATATCCAGAGGTACATGTGCCCACCCCAAAGGGTTTTGCACATGTGTGTGATGGAAAATGGGGTGCCATACACATGTAAAGTCCCCATAGAGAATAGCAGCTGCAGAAATGTTCAAATGTGAGGTAAAATACAGATGCATATATAGGTTTTATTTAATTGTATGTGTGCACGGGACCCTTATGTGCCTACAGGTGCAGCACTCCAACTTTGCAGAATATCTGCATGTGTCTTTTTTCCATGCCCTGGAAAGAGTAAAATAATAAGACAGCCTAATTTCTCTAGGGCAGAAACCCCAATACTCTGCAGGATGGTCCTGGAGGACGAGGAACTGCTCTATCCCCTATGACAGTGCAGACCTTCCTCAAACTGCAGCAAGAAGGGCCTGGGAGGGGATTCACATGGCCACCACCAGATGAAATCACCATTTTACACCCAAAAATACAGATCACAGGGGGACACCTAGATGCTCGCAGACACCCAGTCTGCAGACAGGGAAGTAAGTAAGCCAGGACTGGGCCAAAAATTAGCCAAGACAGGCTAGTTCCCCAGAGTGATGTCCTCTGAGGATCAAGAAAGAGTAGCAGCAATCAGATCAATCAAAGAGATCAGTATAGCCACAGACAAACAGCCAGAAGTAAATCTGAACCCAGTAGGGAGAGTAGGCACACACATACAAGCAGAGCAATGTGAAGGGAACATGTGCCATGAGACTGGCAGGACAGGGCTTTCACATGGTGATGGTGCAGGGATGTATGGGTGGTGACATATGGACATGTCTGAAAATGCCATTTGCCATGGGCACTGAGAGGCAAAGCCATACTTGAAGGCATGCATGAGACCTTGTAAGGCCACAGCCCCCATGTTGGGACATATGCAGAACACAATGTGCACATGGGTGCAGATAGTGCTGGCACACAGAACACAGCTGAAGGAAAGCATTCACACTGTGGCCAGATAATGCACAGCCTTAAATAATAGCCATCAACAAGGTGCAGGGGCTATGCTTGGAACCAGGATATCAGAAGGTAGGGGTAGAATATGTGGCCAGATGCCACAGTTCCTGTATACCTGGACATGTCAGACCCTAAACACAAAGGCAATGAAGGGAGAACCAGTAAAATGAGTATATCCCTAAGCATGAGTTCTCTACTTGTCTCCAACAGACGCTTCCATATACTCTAAGGGGCTTGTTTACAAAGCCGTGGTAGCGTTTTCCGATTGTTATCGGAGCCGCGGCCCCATTGAAATCAATGGGGCCGTGGCTCCAATAACGATCGGAAACCGCTACCGCGGCTTTGTAAACAAGCCCCTAAGACTTGGAGTTGATAAAGATGTGATACAGGGCCACATGGAGAATCTAGTCCTGACTGCTGAAGTGCCTCCACCAGGAACTGCAGCAGCAGAAAGGCAAGTCATGGCACACATGGCATAGATGATACATTTATGGAGGGTATCCTTGATTGCCATCTGCAATGTGCAAGACCATGAAATACATGCAAACACAATGCATCTGCATCATGGAATGCAACACTGAGACACCAGATGTACTGTCACCTCAACTAGGGCATAGGCTGGAATGGTGGCATGCAGCAGAGAGCCCTGCATAGCTGCTGGCATATGTTAAAGTGAGGGCCCAAGATGTGCCCAACAGGATATGGTATCCCCAAACACATGCATTTGCAGTGGGGTGGGGGGCCAGTAGCCAGGATCTGGGACTCACAGAATGAATTATATGGACAGAGGGAGGCAGTGTAGGGAACCCAGCCAGTTCATGGTGCCCAAATGTGGTGAATGGTGAAGGCATCAGAGGTGGAACACAAGAGCACTGTGCAGGTGTCACTGTCTGCAGCCAGGCATATGTGTAGGCCAAAACTGTGTGTGGGATACTAATGGAAGTCAGTGAAATGCACCATGGGCACAGTGTGTACTGGCTTCCCTGACACACAGGTACCAGATGTCATGAGGGCTGCAGGTGCAGTGGACCACACCCAAGGAACCTTATGCCATGGATTCTGAGGGTGTACACAAGCCAAATAATGAACAGTAATCCATCAGGTGGTTGCCATGGTGGCAGAATGTGCATGGGCCAGGTACTATAGCAAAGGACAGCATCAACCAGATAGTGATGTTGCTGCCATTGGGGCAACACAATTACATGTGGATGGTGCACCCAAAGGAGCCCAACTATGGTTGACCGTGTGGCATTTCTTCCACCTCCCCTCCTCCACACATTATGTTGAGTAGCAGAGGAATGACACCCTTGTAGTATGTCACATCCACTATGGTCCACATCTCAATAGCTGAGGATCAGGAGGCACATATAACAGTTAGCACAGGTGGTTACAGAGGACAAAAAAATAATATGTGCATCCCTGTGATACACCTGCTCACAGCATTACACTAAGCAAGAACTATCTGTTTTGCAGCTGCAGTGGATGCCGCAGCTGTAGCTCCACTACCATTGTCATCACTACCACCATCCCACTGCCACTGTCAACATCCTTGCAACCACCTACTCTACTACCCAAAGTGACATCCACTCCAGATGGCAACACCACTAACACAATCACCACCACCACCATTGAAGCAGATGCCAGCAGAAACAGCAGCAGCAACTCTTTGCCATCGGTGGCTGCCACATTGGAAGGGGAAGGAGAAGAGGAGGAAGAACCCTCCAATGTGGTCATTATCCTTACAGAGGAGTAGGGGTAGGATGTTCAGCAGCAAGATCTGAGGCTGCAGGGATATTAGTAGGCTTCCATCAGAGCCTGAAAAGAAAGGGGACTGGCCCAGAAGAGCGCCACGCTGTGCAGGAGGTAGAGTTAGAGGGCAGGAAGGGAAGGGAGCAGGTGAACAGGCTGGAGAGCTGGCTAGCTGCCTCCATGCTGGAACAGGTGCCTCAAAATGAGGTCCATGGGTCCTTGCTTGACCCTGAGGTCCTGCTGCACAGAACTTCTCCATGGTCATTAGGTCGTAGAACCTTCTAATCACATACCTGGAAAATCTGAGAGAGGAGATATACCAGCTCATGGCATGTATCTCCGATCCAGTCACTCCAGTCAAGAGGAGGGAGGATGGGGAGTAGGGCATTTCTGTAAGTATGGAATGTTTTCATACATACAAGTGGGTATTGCAATAGATATTTTTTATTATGGTACTAAGTGTCCAGTGTTGTGTTAGCATGTGCACGAACACACCACTGTAGCTTTGCAGCTCTCCTTCATCCCATGACCACAGTATGTGCAGTGAGGTCCTGCCTTGTGGCTCATAAGCATCTATATGCCCAGCAAGAGAGCTGTTGGCCACATCATCTCCAGCCACCCCTCAAATCCTGGAGATACCTGGCCAAGCACATGGCTACTGACAGGGCCTGGGACCCCATCCACAGCGGACCTTCCTCACACAAAACTACATGGCTCTGAACCACCCTCCAGGGCTACAACCCATGTAACACCTCCTCCCTTAAAGCCCCCTCTTCCAGTTGCACATGGTTACTGCCATTATCCAGATGTTTCCAGATCCATGATCAACTTCTCCTACTGCCCTATAAGTGCATTCATTCTGCAGCTCCTCGCTACCTTTTCTCTCTTATTTCATTCTACATCCCTCCTTGGGAACTCCACGTCTCTGGCAGATCCATTTTATCTCTGCTCTTCTCTGCCATTGCCATCTCCAAAATTCATTCCCTCTACCTTGCTGCTTCATACAGTATGCCTGGAACAAACTACCTGAGTCAGTGTGTTGGGCTCCTTCTCTAGCCCTATTCAAATCCAGGCTAAAAACACACCTCTTTGAGGCTGCTTTTGGATCCTGATGCTCCTCACTCTGTTGTTCACTACTTATGTATATCATACCATACTCTAGTCCCAGGTTTTGTGATCTTTTTTCATCTTGATTAGATTGTAAGCTGTGAAGAGCAGGGACTGTGTCTTACATTTATATGTAGCACTATATAAGTAAGTAGTAGTAGTAGTAGTGGTGGTCAATCCAAGGGAAGAGGTAACCTGTGGAAAATGACACTGGTATACAGACCCATGTCTGGTGGTGGAGTACCTACACCCTTGCCAGCAGGCACACTATGTCTAGTGTAGAACCACATGTCCCCACATCATAGATCCATAACAGCCACACTGTAAGACATGACTCCTGTGCAAGGGATCATCCATGCCTAAATATGGCCAACAGTGGCATGAGTCAGGAGCCCCAAGGTTCATACAGCGGTCACCATATCAACGACTACCATTGGTGTCTCATCCATCTATCCTGCAGCAACCCACAGCAACTGGATCTCCATTGGGAAGCCTCTGTGCTCACAACATGTGCAAAGGGATTCTCAACACATCATGTTGGAGGAATGGCAACATGCCATGCACTGCACGTGCACATATAAAGAAGGGAGGTGGGATACAGGATCTCAATGCAGATAACATATTTAATAAAGGTCCACCCATAGTGGAAGCCCACCACATAGACAGACAAGTTCATACAACAATGGATTACATGAGTACACAGCATACAAAGGAGTTGTCTGGCAATGATGTGGAGACTCAGGCACCTTCCCCTACGGACATGGTAAAATGGGCTCTGGGATCCCTCACGAGCATCTATTTACAAGGATAAAACACAAATAAAAGTCCCTCCCCACCCTTCACTCCCTAAAGTCCCACTCTCTCCTGTTGAATCTCGCCATCTGCAGAGAAAGCAGAGAAACCATTGTTAACTCTAGCATCTGACATTGCAACACACAGATCAGTCTCACCCACCACCTTGCCCTACTCCCACAACATACAACTAACCTTTGTGAGGATACATTCAGGTATGGAACATTTGGATGACAAACTAGCCCATGACAAGTAGAGTACACCCCTCATATATGTGAGCCCGACTCTGTGCTTGGCACCCAAATCCCATAGCTAGATTGGGAGCAGCTGAGGCATTTGAGGTAGTGTCCCACTTGCTGTCCATGAGCTAGCTATTTTCCAATAGGCAACATGCAGGTTAGGCACATGAATTTGCCCATTTCTAAAATGGACCTCATGTATATCTATGTCCCACACACACGCCCACTTATGGCTCATTTCAGAATGACACACATGTAAACTGAGTACATGCAGGTAACAGACCTATATATTAGAACATACATATGTGCAGCCCCATTTTAAGAAAGCTGTGATTAATTCTGTCTTTGGCCAAGTCATGGCACCCCAACAAAGTTGCTCACCAGAAAGAACAACATCTGCCAGGGTGAGGTGGAACTTATTTTATGGGAAGTCCTCGAGCATCGGGGAGTGTTCCTGGGCATGAAGGTGTCCATGTGAGTGCCTATCAAAAACTCTGGATGGGCATCTGTCAGTGCCTGAGTGCCATCTACCACCACAAACAAGATGCCGAGGACCTCAAATGCAAGTGGAGGGAAGTGAAAAGGAAGACAAAGAAGAAAGTCATGGGGAGAGGATCAGATGGCCAGCCTCAGCAACCTGGAGCAACAGGTGCTCCAAACAATAGACTAGGAGACACTGAGGGAAGTTGCTGACCTCAGTACATCATGAGCCTCCCAGGAACACAGTAGGGTATCTGTAGCACATCTTCCTACATGTGTCCTCCCTTTCCCTGCATGCTTTGACATCTCTTGTTGCTGCCTCTTCTCCACCTAAGTGCAGTTTGTGAACATGTAAGCAGCTATCACTTTAGCCCATTGACATCACCCATTGCAGGAATATGTGCTTCATGATCTCACAGGGGTGCATGCAGCAGAGGAGACCTGGGTCATAGTGACTAATGGTATATTAAAGGCACTTCATTCATTTATTAATACTTGATATATCGCCCTTAGTGTGGACAACAGAGTGGTTTACAATAAAACAACATAAACCCTAGAAAAGAAAGAATGCCAATAATGAATAGAAAAGTAAGGGAGAACAAAATAGGACAATAAAAGGAGTGCAGATAATTAGGGGGAGAAGGAAACGTGGGAAGGGCAAACACATAGAGACCACTAAAATGAACTGGATGGAATGTCAAAGGCTGTACAAAATAGGTGGGTCTCGAGTTGGGCCTTGAATTTTATAAAAGAAGGTTCTAGATTGAGGGGTGAAAGGAGGCAGTTCCAAAGGGAGGGTCCAAAGAAATAGAAGGTAGAATGGCGAGTGATTTCCAGGTGTGCCTGAGAGGGAGAGGGGAGGAAAAGGGAATTCATATGGATGGAATGGAGGAATCGCTGAGAGGCATGCAGGATGAGCAAAGAAGCAAGGTGTTCTGGACAACCAGTGTAAAGAGTTTTGTGAACCTGCGTAAGAATCTTGTAGTGGATGCGTGATGGAATAGCTGGGTTTAAAAAAGGTTTGGACAAGTTCCTAGAGGAAAGGGTCCATAAACCAAAACTGCTAGGTATTTATGACCTAGATTGGCCACTGTTGGAAACAGGATACTGGGCTTGATGGAGCTTGGTCTGACACAGTATGGCATATCTTATGTTTTTATGTTCTTATGAGGTGCAGGAGTTCAGAGGCCATCAGGATGCCAAGGGTGATGACCATGCCGCTGCCCAGCTATCCACTGGTGATATCTCCACTCTCAAACTCTTGTAGATGCTAGAGTGGATGCAGAGTGGATGAGTCATGGCAAGATCCTGGAAACCTTGGAAAGACATCAGTTATCTCTCCTTGTGCATTACAACCACCTGCATGTTAAATGAGTGGAATGATCTCATGTTGTGGTAGGTGGTCTTTCTTCCTCTTGGGGGATTGAGAGCCATATTTGCGCATTGGATGACACCCCCCCCCCCCCCCGTACTGATGGAAAGCGAACCACTTCGTGAAATTGGATCATGATTTACTGCCTCTGCTGCACAGTCTGTGGGAAGCTACATATTGTGCAGTGTGGGCCAGAAAGGACTTCAGGAACTGTGAAAAGGAATGTGAGATGACTGACTGGCTGAGTCCTGCAGTGGCAGAAAACAGAGACTGGAAACTGTCAATGACTAGGAAGGCGAGAGCCATGGTGATCTTGAGGTGGATGGGCATGGGCAGACTCCTCTGTGTGGAAGATTGGCTCTAGCTCCTGGCAGAGATGGTGGATAGCTGCCTTGCCAAAGTGGAACCTGGTGAGGCACTGCTCATCTGTGAGGTCCAGGAACTGGGTTCCTGACCTGTAGATGCTGTGATATGGCTGCCTTCTAGTTGCTGTCCTGTGTTCCCTTGGGGCCTCATACAGCATGGCCAGTGCAAACCATGTATTCATCTCATCCATGATTCTTGCCATTAACTACCAATAGCCAGTGTCTCCCACCACCAACACCCACAACACTGCGCATGCACTTTCACACATACATTCACACACAGGCAGCAAGGAAACACACAGAGACACAAAGATTGCAGGGAAAACTGGGGCACACACAGACAGGCAGCAGGGAACTGGGCAATAGGAAAACAGATGCACCAAGGGCTGGGAATTGGGCCACTGGGGGTTTGGGATTGTCACAGCTGGGGGAGGATGGGATCAGGAAGTGGGAATCTGCAGGGGTCTTGAAAAGAGGGAGGAGGATAGGTTTGAGAAAGGCACATGCAGAGAAACCAACAGTAGCTCAAAAGACACCTATGTGGACACAGCTGACAGTCAAACCAAAAACTCAGAACACAAGCTCCTCCAGTCATCAACACTACAAGACAACAAAGTCCCATCCTTATTCGTGATTTATAGCAGGTGCAAATTGGCACGTTTAAAAAATCCACCCTGCACATCAGCAGCCTTTGTGAAATACGTCATGGACATGCAGATGCTGACATTGCCCAGGCCATGCCCAGAATTCTGCCACCAGAGACAGGCAGAGATGGACATGCCCGATGCAGAAACATGCATCTTAGGGCCTTTCTAAAACTGTGTTTTAGATGTGGGCACAGATCTCATGTTTTTCTGGTGCCACATCTATGTTTAAAATGCAAATAGTACTTCTAAAATAACCCCCGTAGAGCCCGATTCCACTAGGGGCACGTCTGGGCCGTCTGGATGGTCCCAAGCAGGACAGACCTGTTAGGACCCAATTCACAGACTTGGGACCATTTTCCTTTGCTCCCATATCTGTGCTAAGCTGCAGCTGCTGGCTTCACTGTCTTTTTAATAGCGAAACAGGGGCACTTCCTGTGTTGCGCAAGAGACAAGAAGTGCCCCTGTTTCACTTTTAGAGACTCGAAGGTGCCTGTGACTACAGCTTAGTACAGTAGTGGGAGCAAAGGAAAATGCTCCTGTGGCTGTGTAACGAATGCAGCTGTGGGCTGCAAGAAGAAGGGAGAGAGGGGTTTCTGGATGGGTCTGATGCGGGGCAGGGAAAACTGGCACTCGAAGAGGACTGATGCAGGGGGCTAGGACTGGAAGTGGGCTGATGCTGGGGAATGGGGGGACGGGGACTGGAAGGGAAATGGTGTTGGGAGGAACCAGAGCTGGAAGACAGCTGATGCTGAGAGGGTCTGGGACTGAAAGAGAGCTGATACTGAGGAGGTCTGGAACTAGAAGGGAAATGATGCTGGGAGGGACTGGAAGGGAGGTCATGCTGGAGGAATTGATGCTGTGAGCAGGGCCGACTCAAGAGTTTCTGCTGCCCCAGACAGAAGCCCTAGCTGTGCCAATCCCCCACACTGCACTGAGCCACTGCTGCCACAGATTCCATCCATGGGGTGAGGCAGGGGGTCTGGCACACATGGCCTGCTACTTCTGAACCCCCTTCGATACAACTTCCTGTCAGAAGGGGGTCAGAAGCGGCAGGCCATGTGTGCCAGACAGGGCCTGCCACAGGCGCCATGCCACTTACAGAGGTCTGCCGCCCTAGGCAACCACCCAGCTGACAGGCTGGCCCTGGCTGTGGGGAGGATGCTGGAACTAGAAGGGAGATGATGCTGGGCGGTACTGGGACTGGAAGGGAGGTCACGCTGGAGGAACTAGGAGTGGAAAGGAGCGGAGTCTGGGAGGGCTGGGACTGGAAGGGGGTGATGCTGTGGCTGGGGCACTTCAAGGAAGCAGATACTGGGGTCAGGGTGGAAGACAGACGCAGATGCTGAGGGAGTGAGGATGGAGAGGGATCAGATATTTTGTGTGGGGGAAGAAACAAAGTCACACAGAGGGAAAGGTTGAGAGGGAGGGCAGAAGAATAGATGCTTAAGTAATAAATATTGGAGGATGTAGCTGGGTGGGTGTGGGGAGTAGAACTAGAGGCAGGAGCATAGGTACTGGGAACAGGGAGATGGGGGAAAGCAGGGACTGGGACTGCCCTCCTCAATAGTACTAACCAATATGGCCACGATCTCATGGTGCTGCCCCTAGCGTGATGCTAAAGGGCAGCACCCAGGTTCGTGGCAATTTTGAAAAGGCCAGTGATGGAGGCAAGAGCAGACAGGACTGTTCTTGCCCCATCTTCCCATTAGACCACCAGGATTTTAAAAGGTATGACTTTGGGGGAAGGGCTCAAAGGGGTGAGGATGGGGGCAAAGGCCCCTCCTTTGCTGGCTAGCCAGGATTTTCCTTTTACAAGGGGGAGGGAGGGGACACAGACTAACTAGCCAGAACTGTTTTTAGTGGATCAGAGGGGTTGGGGGGTTCCCCAAATTGCTAGCCAGGATATCAGTTTGGCAGGAGGGTGCACTGATCCCCCCCTGGACAGTTCACAATGGGGATTAAGAGCTGTCTAGGGGCCAGACCATAGTTTTGTCATATTGTTAGTGCTGTGGATCACAATACTGAGGCACTGACAATATTGTTGAGGGAGGGAGGCCCGATCGCTTCCAGGGCACTACTGCATTATAGGGCCTTTAGGCAGATAATGCCACCTCTTGAGGTGGCATTATCTGCTGCCAGGGAATTTGGTAACTAACACACAAAAATGTTTCACATGGTGACTGCCAACAATCGCTACCCCCACTCCCTGCCCCGATCCACCCCTGCACCATGTTAAAACCATTTCTTGCTGGAAATTGCCTGTGGTATCTGATTTTCATGCATATTAGCTACTACTGCATACATATGTTTATATGTATGTGTAGTTTGTCAATCTTATTATGTATGTGTCTATGTAAATTGCATTGGATGACTTGTAATCAGTGTTGTGGTTTGAAATACAGAAATAACTATGAGGAACTGTAGATAAAATACTACCCTGCATATTAATGACCAGCTGCATGTAGAACTTGTCACAATTTTGACTCTTTTAAATTGGTCCCTTAGAAAACAAACCAAAAACTACTTCCCTGCGGGATAACTGTTGATCTAACATAGTTCCGTGTTTTATTGCTTAACAGCATCAAGTGTCTAATGCTGAGAGCTTTCACTTTCTATGATAAGAGCTTCCTCTTTCTGGTGACCGCTAAGTACAGAAAAATAAGCAAGCATGGGAAACTCAAGGGCAGCGCAAGAACACTTACCCAAAGAGCAAGAATCATTTAAAGAAACAGTGCCACAAACATTAGTTAAAAACAGCATGGGGGAGGCTACACTTTGCAGATGATCAATAACTACATTACATGAAAGGAAGCCTTCTGTCAGCACGCATTTTGTTTCTTGTGATGAAGGAAGATTAACTGGAACCTGTCCCTGGACCATGGGCAGGGGCAGTGTTAGACATGCAGAGGCACAGAACAGAAACTGGTGAGGGGACCCCAAAGTCTGCCTGCAGGCTATGCCTCCTTCAGCTTAAGCCAGACTTGGCATGGAGGCCCAGGGCAGTTGCCTTGTTAGCCATCCCCTAACACCAACCCTACCCTGGACTGGATGTATGGAATGCACCAAACATTAAAAGGCTGATATTCTTTTCTGCAGGTTGTGTCTAGATAAAATTAACTGGATAAAGTTGTCCAGTTAACTTTATTTGGCTAGTCAGCTCAAATTTGCTTAGATTGAATATTTGGTCTAAAGTTAACCAGGCAAAGTTGACCAACTAACTTTAGGCCTGGTATTTGGGCAGCCTAAGTTACCTGAAGAATTTCAGCTGGCCAGCACTGAATATGAGCAGTGACTGGTCAAAGTGAAGCCATGCCTTGGGAATGTCCTCAGCCTCGTCTTTATTGTCCAAACAAAATTTATCCATTGAGCAGTTAGAAAAATTCAGTGATCAGGGCTGGTGCAAGGATATTGGGTGCCTTAGGCAAACTACCAATCTTGCAACCCCTTAGTCCCCACCATCAATCAGACAGATGCTTGAATTGGGGTTTGTGGATGAAATAGAGCATAGGAAACTCTCCAGACTACAAACAGCACAGCAGCCCAGCTCTTACTTACTGGTGAACCACGACAGATGGCATAGCCTAAAGCCTCTTTCGCCACGATCTGGCCAAGCCACAGCACAGAGCTGAACCCTGGCATTCAACACACAATGCCTTATTTGGATTGGTTGGGAACTTTAGTATTTTTGGGCTGAGAGAGTTTGGCATGCTTGGCTTTTAAAGTTTCATTATTGTTGATGTTGTTTTCTCTTATGGCTTGACATGTTCTGGTCTTGTGTTTCTGGGTAATCAACACGCTCTGAAGCATTCTTCTTCCTGCTGGTATCAGGAGCTTAACCGGAGGTAAGTTTAAAAAGTTTCTCATTGCAGCCCACAAAAGGTCAGCACTCTAGGCAACTGTCTAGTTTGCCTGATGGGAAGCACCAGCCCTGAAAACCCTCTGAATATGGACTTTGTAGTGTTTATGGTTCTCAGCTTGATAACTCACCCTTAGCCTTAATGGTGCCCAGGGCAGGTACAATTTTACATTACAATATGATCACTAAGACAGTAAAATTCCACTTGAAATCTTCATAATACAAACTGTATATACAATAAATATAAAACAATGTAGTAAACATGAACTACTTAATAAGTACATACAAATCAGGAACAATAGTGCACCTCATGTAGCACAAAATTACCACAGACTAAGCAAATGTAGTCATTAAAATTGGCTGAAAAAAAAGCATGTTTGTATAAACTTGTGAAAAGTCAAATAACCCCTTCCCTGATTAGCTTCTAGAGCAGGGAGTCTCAACGCAGTCTGTGAGAACACATAGACAGTCAGGTTTCTGGGATAACCACAATGAATATGCATGAGAGAGATTTGTATGCAATGAATGCAGGCTAGGTGTGTCCAGAGGATTGGATTGAGAACCCCTGTTCTAGAGAAATCAAATTCTGTAATACTGGCATAAAAGATGAAAATGCAGTGAAAAAAACATATTAGGGCAAGATCCCTAACCAGGGCCTGAAAGAGAAAATAGTGAGGTTTATGGAGTCCAGCGGATTACAGGATTCGAGGCAGCCTGGATTCACCAGAGGCAGGTCTTGTCAGACAAATCTGATTGATTTCTTTGACTGGGTGACCAGGGAGTTGGACCGAGGGAGAGCCCTAGATGTGGTGTATTTAGATTTCAGTAAAGCCTTTGACACTGTTCCTCACAGGCGACTTATAAACAAACTGAGCACCCTAGGGATGGACCCTAAAGTTACTGCTTGGGTTAGAAATTGGTTGGGTGGGAGGCAACAAAGAGTACAAGTAAATGGGGCTCACTCTGAGGAGAAGGATGTTATCAGTGGTGTGCCCCAGGGATCTGTCCTTGGTCCGATTCTTTTTAACATCTTTGTTAGTGATATAGCGGAAGGGCTTTCAGGTAAGGTTTGCCTCTTTGCGGATGATACCAAAATCTGCAATAGAGTAGACACCCAGGAAGGGGTAGATAACATGAGGAGGGTTCTAGCTAAGCTTGAAGAATGGGCTAGAATTTGGCAGCTGGGATTTAATGTTAAAAAATGTAAGGTCATGCATTTGGGCTGCAGCAATCCAAGGGAGCAATATAGTATAGGGGGTGAAGTACTTTTGTCCACTAAAGAAGAGCGGGACCTAGGCGTGGTTGTGTCTGATGATCTTAAAGTAGCTAAACAGGTAGAAAAGGTGACGGCAAAAGCTAGAAGGATGCTTGGATGCATACGGAGAGGAATGGCTAGCAGAAAAAAGGAGGTGATAATGCCTCTGTATAAGTCTTCGGTGCGACCTCATTTGGAGTATAGTGTGCAATTCTGGAGACCGCACCTTCAAAAGGATGTGAACAGGATGGAGTCGGTGCAGAGAGTAGCTACTAAAATGATTAGTGGGCTTCATTATAAAGCATATGAGGACAGACTGAAGGATCTTAATATGTATACCTTAGAGGAAAGGCGGGATAGAGGTGATATGATTGAGATGTTTAAATACCTCCCGTGGCATAAATGTTCAGGGAGAGAGCCTCTTTCAATTGAAAGCAAGTTCTGCGACGAGGGGACATGGGATGAGGGTGAAGGGAGATAGATTCAGGAGTGATATGCGGAAATATTTCTTTATGGAAAGAGTAGTGGATCCGTGGAATCGTCTCCCAGTGGAGGAGGTAGAGATGAGGACAGTAACTGAATTCAAAAAAGCATGGGACAAACACAGAGGATCTCTAAAGGTAAAAAGGGGACTGTTGTAGTTGTTATGGAAGGACAGACTAGATAGGCCATGTGGTCTTTTTCTGTCATCATGTTTCTTACCCAGGGCTCTGCAAGTGGTACAGCTGCACAGGGCGCAAGTACAGAAGAGGCACTGATGTCATCACTGGGCTTCCAGGAAGCCCATTAAAGACCACTTCCTGCATGCAGTTGTATGAGGGAGAGTGTGCCGGGTTCTTGAGTTGACCAGGGCACATTTACAGCTTGGTACTGTCCTGCCCTTAACCACCAGACTAACAAGTAAGCTGGAGGAAGCCCTGAAGCCGCATCCCTAGGTATCAAAGATTGGCTGGAACTGCTGAGAAGCAGGAAACTGTTCATTGCTGCAATGCAAAGGCTTCTTTCACTCCTCCTGACAACAGTGTGCTGGGAGATCTCTCTGCCAGTTACCACTGAGATTTGCTATCTGGACATTATCTTGGATAGTATAAACTTATTGTAATCTGTCCCTCTCAGAGAACCAGATCATCCCTGCTTCTGTCACAGCATGCAGGGTGACTTTTGGATAAAGCTGGTGTGTGTTCTCTTAGTATCAAAGATGGTATTGTGGTTCTTCTTGCCAGAGGTTTAGCAAGACATGGGAAAATGGCCTACTCCCTTTCCCTCAGTCTCTCCACCCTACCAGCAGCAACTACTCCCGCTTGGCCACAATGTAGTAGGACAAAGAAGCTGGGATGGAAACAAAATTAATTCAATTTTATTTTCAGTTCATCAAACAGAACAGAAAATTTGGATCAAAAATTAACAACCACAAATAAGAATTAACAACGTCAAAGTCTTACTCTTATGGTATTAAAATACCTCAGAAAACATTTATTTTACAAACTGACTTTCTATTACAACTTTGAATTCTGAAAAGTGTTTCTGAAGTTTAAAGACTCTTTTGCAGAGTCCAGGACCATTCTTGACAGTGTAAGCCGGCTGGGTTACCCTTATCACCACAGTTAATACCAAAATATGGGCTATATTGTGCTAGTGTGGTTTCAAATGGTGAGTCCACATTTCTTTGGAGCTTGGGGTATTGCAGCACGGGCAATTCCTAGCCCCTCAAACACAGGTATCACTCACATGCAGGAGGGCTAACATAGCCTCTTGACTTATAAACAGTACCTGTCTCCTTAATTTAAACTTAAAAGGAGGAACACCTTAACTACTCTCAATTTTTCACTGAACGGGGACCTGAAGTAGTGTACCCTCCCAGCAGAACCAGAGCAGCTGAGCCACACACAGTCACTGCTGAGCAGCTCTGGCTTTGGTGGGAGGGTTTGTCGCTTTGTCCTAGGGACCTGCGCTGACTTTGCTTGACTGGCCAGAGAGGTGCAGGGGAACCAGCCAATCGGCAATGCCAGAAGTGCTCAGGGCGAGCAGTCCTTGGTCAGTGATCACTGTGTCGGGATGGACTCCGGAGCTGAGGACATTTGGATATGGTCAGTTTCACGTTGTCCTCTATTTTCACGCATTCGGAGAGATGTTATATGGGTCTGGATTCCGTGGCGGGTCGTGCTGGTGCAGGTAGGGGGATAAAAGAAATGTGGGCCTGTGTGAGTCCTGGCTGGACATTGGCAGGGTGGTTAGGATGGTTTGCCTTTGATTTGCTCACTGTGGAGGAACTTTTTGATTGCACTGTATAAACAAGCATCAAGTGTTCCTAGCTAATTGTAAAGAGAGAGTGAAAACTATAGCTCTCAGAAACTCTTATTGATACAGAGATGATGTGGGGTCCTGTTTTGCTGGTTGTTCTCAGGTCTCTGTACTGCTTCTCAAGCTCTAGCGGGACTCACTCTCCCTGGCATCTGGGCAGTCTCTCTCTATCACATGCACAGCCAGATATGATCACTCACCATGCTGGATCTGCCACCAGATCTGATCTGGTCACCTCTATGCATCTAGTGCTCGCTCTCTTTCTCTGCATCTGTTCTCTCACCTCTTCAGCCCTTGTTGCTGGTCAGTTTTGCAGCTCAGGTCATAGGTTTTGGATATTCACCACACCCAACCTGGTCAATAACTTCTGCAATTCTGACCGCTTCTCTGGGTTCTTGGCACCTCCCATGCTGGATCTGTCTCTCTCTCTAACACTGGTTCTAGATGCCTTTCCCTGAAGCACCTCTCTCTCTCTCTGGGCCCTAGTCATCACACCGAACATAAGAACATAAGCTATGCCATACTGGGTCAGACCAAGGTCCATCAAGCCCAGTATTCTGTTTCCAACAGTGGCCAATCTAGGTCATATGTACCTAGCAGTTTCCCCAAGAGACACAAGTTCCACAATGCTTGTACTGGGTCAAGCATTGATATCTTCTGTCACTTCTTAATAATGGTTTATGGACCTTTCCTCCAGGAACTTGTCCAAACCTTTTTTAAACCCAGCTACACTAACAGCCTTTACTACATCCTCCGGTAACAAATTCCAGAGTTTGATTACACGCTGAGTGAAAAAATATTTTCTTTTATTAGTCTTAAATAGTTTACCCTGTAGCTTCATTGCATGTCCCCTAGTCTTTCTATATTCTGATAAGGTAAACAATCGATCTACGTTTACCTGTTCCACTCCGTTCATTAATTTATAGACTTCTATCATATCTCCCCTCAGCCGTCTCTTTTCCAGGTTAAAGAACCCTAACTTTTTTAGCCTTTCTTCCTAGGAGTATCCTTCCATCCCCTTTACCATTTTGGTGGCTCTTCTCTGAACCTTTTCTAAAATCGCTATATCCTTTTTAAGATACGGCGACCAGAATTGCACACAATATTCAAGGTGCGGCCTCACCATGGAACGATATAGAGGCATTATAATATCTTTTGTTTTATTTTCCATTCCTTTCCTTATCATACCTAGCATTCCATTTGCTCTCTTGGCTGCCGCTGCACACTGGGCCGAGGGTTTTAACATGGTATCCACAATGACGCCTAAATCTTTTTCCTGGGTGGTGGTTCCTAATGTGGAACCTTGCATCGTGGAACCATAGTTTGGGTTGTTCTTCCCTAGGTGCATAACCTTGCACTTGTCCACATTAAATTTCATCTGCCATTTTGATGCCCAGTCTTCCAATTTATCAAGATCCTCTTGCAATTTTTCTGGGTCTGTCTCCAGGCTCCTCCGCTGACGCACTGGCTTAGCATATCCTCTTTCTCTCACTGTCTCTTGATGACTCCCTCCTCTCAGGCTGGGTTTTCTCTCCCGATCGTGGACCCAAATCCTCAGGATTCTTCAGCTCACACAGCCTCGTGCTGCCTTTCTGTTCCAAAGACTCCTGAAAATAAAAAGTCATAGGATAGGAGGCAATGTCCTCTGGTGGACTGGGAACTAATTCAAAGATAGGAAACAGAGAAAGGCTAAATGATCAATCTTCTCACTAGAGGGAGGTGAATAATGGAGTGCTCCAGGGATCTGTATTGGGACTGGTGCTTTGAACACATTTATAAATGATCTGGAAATAGGAACAAGGAGTGAGATGATCAAAGCTACAAATGGCACAAAATTATTCAAAGTTGTTACATCACAGGCAGATTGTGAGAAATCGCAGGAGGACCTTACAAGACTGGGATACTGGGCATCCAAACGACAGATGAAATTTAATGTGCACAGATGCAAAATGATGCACATGAGAAAATAATCCAGACCATAATTACACAATGCCAACATCCATAGGAAAGGGGTCTAGACATCATTCTGAACAATACGTAGAAGTCTTCAACTCAGTGTGTGGCAGTGGCAGTGGCAGTGGCAGTGGCAGTGGCCAACCCCCCCCCCCCCCCCCAATGTCAGGGATTATTAGTAAAGGAATAGAGAATAAAACAAAGAATATCATAATGCCTCATACTGCTCCATAGTAATTCCACTAGGGTTCCCAACTGACCAGTATGTTGTTGGCCTGGTCAGTTTTCATAAAGAGAATCTGGCAGCTGGCAAGACAGAATAATGGCCAATATAAATACCAGATTTCTGACGGCTGCCAACCTCCAGACCCAGCGATGGGCTGTGCCCCCTCCACAGATCACACTTCCACTATTAGGTGCAGTTCTGGTTCCTCGCCTGCAGTACTATTCTACCTTGCCTCTAGCACCTTTACCAATCCTGTAGCCTGTTTAAAGAGCTACAAAATAGCAAGACAAATATTTCAGTAAAACATGTAAAATACATATATAAAGAAACAGATATTCATAAAAATGTTACACATCAAAAGGAGGGAAAGCAGAGGAAGGGGAGGGGAGGGGAGAGGGTGGAGGGCGGTGCAAAGGAGGGGAGGGGAGAGGAAAGGAAAGAGGGAAGGGGATGGAAGAAGGGTCAGTATATCAGACATATATAAATATTTTATTGCCTATCAGGCATTAAAATATAAAATATGGAATGCAAAATTATAGAGTGCATTATAAACCATGAGGGCCAACATATTGAAACAGATACATACGTAATGTAAAGATAAAAATGGGTACATCCTATAAAACAAACAAGCTGAAAGGATACTTATTGAAACAATTGTAGATCGGGGCTGGTGGAGAAATCGAAGCCCGCTAGTGTGCTGATCGATACAGAGGTTCTATAATTAGACCATGGAAAATAAAGACTGGACTATAGAAAAGAACCCTAAGGGGGTGCTTTCATTGTGTATTAATATATTTGCCACCCAACAGGGTAAACTACATAAGTGGAAAGGCAAAAGTGAAACCATGTACAACCGCAGTCATGAAGTATAGATCAGGGGGTCATGCCAGTTGCTGATAGGAGAAACAAAGGCAGGGGAATGGGAGAGAGAAGGAAAAAGAAGAATGTCATCAAAGGTGTTGCTAGGCCAAGAATACTGTCTTTCCACTCCAGCGTGCTCTGAAGGCCTTGTTGGTCCTGCCTTCCACTGATAGATTTTGTTCAGAACTAGTCAGGAACTCCGAGGGCACTGGAGTTGCAAAGACCTGTGCTTTTTTGTTTTGTTTTAACTGACAGCTTGCTGATATGCTGCCGCTTCTCACTGGGTCTGGATTGGTGGCAGGAGAAGGGGGATGCTGCCGCTGCCGCCTCAGACTTGGGGAAAATGGCGGTAGCGGCAGAGATGCTTCTTCCAAAAATTTTATTTTTTAACAAAGGCAGAGTGAGGCGGGATATTTTGAAGGCATTTTTTTTGCCGCTCAAGACTTTGCCACCTGAGGCGGCTGCCTCACTCTGCCTCATGGTACAGCTGCTCCTGTATGGAGTTGAGGATGGTGGAGGGCAGGCCATGTTTGACAACTGCTGTGGAAATCGAGGTTTCAGATGAGGCAAGGCCAGAAAATGGCAGGGCCACAATTCATTGCCCCAGTGATGGCTGCAGTAGTTTTAAAAAGTAAAAAAAGATCAGAAAGGACAGTAGAGCATGTCAGCAACTGTGGCTGATCAGCAGACAAAGAGCCCAGCTTGAGCCTGGGAGATGGAGCCATGGTTGTTGGAGGGCTGTGAGTTGCAGCCGGTACTGAATGCAGGCCGTGGCTGGGAGATGGCACAAGACCCCTTTTAAATTTAAAGGGGCACTACTCCATTTAAAATGTAAAATAAAAGTAGAACAAGAAGATGCAGATTTCAGCTAGAGAACAAGTGTGGGACATGAGCACACTTGTGCTCAGGGTTTATTTTGGAATTTAAAGAGATCACATTCTCAAACATAGTAAGGATATGCTGGGAGGCAATTTGAGTTGAGGAGAGGTTCCTAAGCAACAGGGGAAAGGGGGCAGAGTAGAATTTAAGGGAGATGGTTATTAGGCAGATTACCCAAAAGGTATTTTTAAATTTAAAGGGGCCACACACCATTGTGGTGAAGAATAAAAAAAAATAAAGGTAAGGGGACAGCTGAGGGACCCAATAGAAGAGCATCAGGAGGTTAGTGTATGTTTTAAAGGTACAGCCATCCCAATAATGACCACAGTTGTAGCAGAGCAAGTCACAGTTGTGGAAACAAGGAACAGTTTCAGAGAAGGTGAATAGGGCCAGCAGTGTGCCTGAATATCTGACTTTTAAGAATGATAACCTAATTTAGTAGGGACACTGATTCATTGGTCAGGGAGGTTTTGTAAGGGGCTAACAAGCCATAGGATCAGAGGGGTTATTGGCTTTGTGATACATTTAGGGAAGAAACCTTTCTTTGGTAATTTTGAGAGTTGGGAGGTTTAAATGTGTTATTTCTCAGAGATTAATGGCTTCCATAGGAATTAATGGGCTCCATTAAAGGCTACGGACTTTTCCCTGGCAAGCTCTGAAAATTACAAACATTCCAGAGAAAGCAGTTGCCGAATTCTCAGTCAGAGGAGACTCTGAAACAAAGTCCCACTAGTTGCTCCATAGCAATGTTGTGGAACCACCAATGGCAGCAGTGCAGAATCCTTCAGATTCTTCTGGAAACCTGATGATGCTGGTAGAGGTCACCAGGAGCTGGCTAAGAAGACAGACATTTTTTGCTGAGCTGAGAATGGGGGTGGATATTTACAAAAAAAAAAAAAAAAAAGGGCAAAGGATCTAAACTACAGTGGTCCATGAATTTATGCCACTTGGAGTGGATGAGTTGGAATGAGTGCTGCAAATACGAGGGCCGTTTTTTTTTCAACCTCCGATAGGCTATAAATAAAAGACAAGTTCATATAAAACAATAATTTTATTACCAAAAGATTGGTACACTTACGGTTACTTTTCGACATAATCACCGAAGAGATTGAGACATTTGTCATATCTGTGGACAAGCTTTTCAATACCCTCTGCAAAGAAAGTTGCCGCCAATGAATTCAAGTAGTCCTTGACGTTGGTTTGAAGGTCCTCATTGGTTTGAAAGCGCTTTTGTGGCCGTCCGTCAACATTTTTGGGACCCAACGTGCACAAAGTTTTTTGTAGCCTAACCGTTCAGTAACAATAGAGTACAAAACAGACCTTGAAACCTCTGGAAATTCCGTAGACAAAGCAGTAATGGTGAATCTGCGGTTTTCTTTAACCATTCTGTCAACTCGTTGCACCAGGTCATCTGAAATGACAGATTTGCGTCCTTGGCCCAACACCATCACTCATGAAGTTTTCCCCATACACACGACTCATTCTCCGATGGATTTCTGCAGCACTATGGCCTTCAGCCTGTAGAAAACGAATCACACTTCGCAATTCACACTTGGAGGGAGCATCAATCATGGTGGACATGTTTACGTGGCTGTAGCACAATGCCGACTGACGCCTGAATGTCAACAATGGCGGAGTGTGTAGTGCAAGAGCTGCGCAGTCACCTACAGCGCATGCCCGCTTTCTGCTGCCCGCGTAGCGTCTGCACGGAGCGATCGGAGGTTGAAAAAAAAACCGGCCCTCGTATATAGGGTGGCTCAAAAACAGTGAGAACATCTCATAAATTAAAAGCTTAAATCGTTTACTTATTTACCTTTTTTTAGCTATATAACATCTTTATTTCAACAATTTCCGGTCACCATCTTTTTTTTTTTAATTTGTCAATCATTTACATCTGTCTTTTTGAATTTTTAAATAACTTATATGCTACAAGATGTTCTCACATTTTTTTTGTGCCACCCTGTCTGTATAAGGTTATATTTGGGGCTTTATCAGCCAGATCTTAAAAGGAAACATTGAGTACTGAATCACTTAATAAGACCTGTGCGGTACAAAGAAGAGGGTATCCCTGAATGCTGATATATGCAGCAGAAACAGTATGCTGCAGGAGGGAGTTACCCACTGGAGAGGGTTCACTTAGGCTCAGGACGTGCCCTGAAGGAACAGCTATTGATCTGATCTGAATGTGATCAAGGAAAGTGAATGTCAATAGTCCGCTCTCAGCAGTGATCTTGGTAGCTAGGATCTTGCAGTCATGAGTTTATTTTCACCTAGGTAGTTAAGTGATAGGAATAGGTCTTATATAAACCAAGAACTGTTAAAAGGGAAAGATTGTTCCAAGCTTATAGTTAGAGTTTTACTTTATTGAGTTGGTAGAGATAGGTACTAGGTGATCTTCAAAGACCAAGAGCCAGGAGGACAACACAGAGAGATGGGAGGACAATCAAGGAACAACACAGGACTGGAGCCACAGTGCCATTAAAATTGTGATTAAGATAAGTGTGCACCAGCAAAACTTGCTATACACCCTGCCCAGAGATTGTTGTTTTTTTAATGAAGCAGTAGTTTTAAGAAGAAGAAGAAAAAAAAAAAAGACTAAGGGGTATGTTTACTAAAGCCGCGGTAGAGTGCGGATGCCATATAAGGAGTGGGTGTTCCATCCTGAAAAAGAAAAGCCGGAATTTAAATATGCGCTAAGGTGTGCGGCGCCCTTGTGCGCCCCGCACCTTAGCGCATCAGATGGCTGCACGGGAGGCATATGTGGTACGCTGATGGGCAAGCAGAAGAGCAGAGCCACAGCACAATGGTTAAGGCACCTACCAATGGTGCAGGGATCAGGGGTTCAATCCCCCACAGTGCCCAATGAAGACAGCTGGCTGAGGTGGTAATTTATGAGGCGCAGAAATACTGGGCGTCATAAGGCAGCATGTTGATGTTTTTGGCGGCATATTAATACTGGGCGTCATAAGGCAGCGCGCTGATGTTTTTGGTGGCATATTAATACTGGGCATCATAAGGCGGCACACTGATGTTTTTGGCGGCATATTAATACTGGGCATCATAAGGCGGCACACTGATGTTTTTGGCGGCATATTAATACTGGGCGGCATAAGGCAGCATGCTGATGTGTAATCACAGGAAATGAACCACAGCCCAATGGTTAAGACACTGACCAATGGTGCAGGGATCAGGGGTTCAATCCCCCAAAGTGCCCAATGAACAAGGCTGGCTGAGGCATAACATATTATGGGGAAAATTGCTTTAGGAAGCATTTTAGTCATATTTTAATTACCACTACTAGCAAACGCACTCCCAAAGCGTGTTAACATCAGGTGCCCTATAAGGCACATTTTAAAGTGCAGTCAGCCAAGGCACCCTAGAATGTTGCTTATAGGGCGCTTTAGAGGGTGCTGTATGAGGTACCGCAAGGTCAGTGTACTGTTTTTTATGGCAGCACTGTGCAGTTTAAGGAATGAAAAGCATACGTAGGTGCGTTGACAGGCAAGGAGGAGCAGAAGTGGAGCACAATGGTTAAGGCACTGACTGCTGATACAGGGGTCATGAGTTTGCTCCCCAGTGTGCCTAATATGTAAGGCTGGCTGTGGCATCAGCTTTGCATTGTATATATTTTGTCCTGCAGCACTTTATATTTATGTTATTAATTGCTGCCAGCAAACACGGCCTCATGTGCCGTAATTGAAGGTGCCGTCTAAGGCACCCTATAAGGCACTCCATAGGGCACATTAGAAATTGCACTGTCCGCCACAGCACCCTAAAATGTCCCCTATAGGGCACCCTATAGGTTGAGTCACAGGAGAATGTATAGTGCACCTTATATGGACAGGCACCATAAGGTGCCCTATAGGGCGGCCTATAAAGCACCCTCAGAGGCACCTTATGGGTACAGTACGCTGAGGGTGTTTTCACTGCCAACAAAATATGTACATTAAAAAAAGATAATGTGTTGGACAACCCTATCAAATAACCCCACTGTGGGTTTGAACCCATGACCTCTGGCTTCAGAGGCAGTGCAGTAACCATTGGGCTATAGCTGCTAGCAAGCCCCTGGCTGGCTGTAGAGAGCATGCATGTCACCACACAGACAGTCTGCTGTGGTCACCAGGATAGGGTTAGCCTACCCATATCCATGATGCACTGCACATGCAAATCAGCTGTCAACAGATTAACACAAGATGGGCAATGCACCCCCCCAGCACTTCAGCCCAGTAGAGGGAAGTGACCATGTGCACCCACACACCACCTCGGCCTGGTAGGGGGTACTGACCGTGTGTTTTACTGGCACAGAGTAGCTACACACCGTCACATTGTGCGGGTACTGTGCTCACCCTGAGGGTGCAATGAGGCGTCCAGGACCAGGTCCACAACACCTTCCATAACTGAAAGAGGCCATGCCGGAGGTCCAAAGCAGCGTTAATGTGTGAGATAGGTAGTTTCTGCACAAACACCTTGGATATCTCTGTCTGTTTCAGTCAGGTGTAGCCCCTATGGACCTCTAGGTGGGCTATATACCACCACCCCCCTCCTCTTCCAGGGCTGAGGGTGGCAAACAGGGTCTTCTATCAATAGATCCACATTCTACCTCCCTGCAAAGGTGGCAGTAGAGGGGACCATCAACCTGGGTCCTCCTGAGGAACGGACACCCCACAGGGCAGGCAATGCAGCTCTATACACATCCATACCACAATAGCAGACAGACATTAGGCCTGGATATGGTGAGCTGCACCCCACCACTATCTGATACTCTCCTGCAGCAAGTCATCAGCCACTGCACCCCACAAGCTGCTCCATCAAGACACATACCAGCTGCAAACAGTGTGCTAGTTAGTCCACAGTGCATGTTCCCAGTGGAGATGCATGCACCCACAACTGGGATGTCAGCATACACAGCAAGCAGTTACATCAGTGACTGGGCCCCAAAAGGAAACCCATATCTATCACATGAGAGAAATACTATATAGCACTATGGGGGTGCCTAGCCATGCTGTGGTCACTGCACAGTCAGGGTGAGAGTGATTTCTCAGCAGGACATACTGAGGTCACCCTGTCTGTGTAGGTGTTGGCCGGGCACTAATATGTCCCAGTCCGTGCCCTATGCCCTGTGCAGATGCACCCTGGCAAGGCCACCCTGTCCGGCCTCTACCCATGGTACCTTGCTCCTCATTATGCACATTGGCAGCCCAATACTGGCAACATTGCTGGCAGTGTGGGCTGTGGAAGGTGTTTGCAGCCACCACACACTGGATAGGCAGACAGCCACCCCCCACACCTATGCCAGCATTGTGCTACTATAGAGGAGTCCAGCAGCCATACCCACCACACCAGTCCTGGGCACAGTACATGCATGGATATGGTACACACTACTGTGGGGGGTCACTCCCCAGGGTGGTAAACACTGTCAGAGACCAGACCTGCAGTGCACACCGCAAACATCACAATGATTGTTATGGTGGAGATCAATGAGCAACATGTGCTTAATGTAGGAATTGATATCTGCCAGTTATCATGGGCAACGTTTGATAGCTGTGTACCATATACCCAGGTGTAAGGTGGCAGTGCTAAGGTATGCAACTGCTAGTATTGGGGGATACAGGCAGGGCCCAATGTCCTGCCTCTCTAGGAGGCATTGGCCATTGGGGCCTTGGGGGGGGGGGGGGTCTGCCCCTGTTGGCTGCTGCTTTATGGCAGAGTGTCCCAACTCCAGTCCTGGTGTTCCAACCACTGTTTGGGTTTTCATGCTGTCCCTCAGAAATATGCATGAGCTACATCAGCATACCATGGGGGTGGTGCATAGATATGCAGCACATGCATCTTTAGCAGAGGCAGCATGGATCCTGAATGGTGTGGGGCCCTCCAGGACTGCATTTGGGAGAGACTGCTCTGGGTAATGCGGCTGTTTATGGTGTCTGTGTTTGGTGTGGTAAAATATAGGTGTGTGAACCATACGTATGTTCTCAGCAATAAAGGTTTCTCCTTACTATCACGGTTTAGTTGTAGGAAAAATATGTGGACTGGATTGGCAGTAGCCCCAGCTGGGCTTTGAACCTGTGACCTTCTGTTCCTGCACACGCTGTCTGTGTGCACTGCACCACCATGTTGCCACAGATATGCTGTGTTCCCTGGGGAGTCCATGACTGTACATCCAACAGAGCCTGTCTGTTACGGTGGACGTGCCAGCCTGCACAAGCCTAGGCCACTGTCTGCTGTGGTTTGCAGCCACTGCCCCCTCCACCACCTGTACCCTTCCGCCAACATGCAGACATGTCCTTATCTGGAAAAAAAAATATGACCTGATTGAGATGTGGCACTCCAGGACTGAATTTGGGGGACTTGGCTGTCGGTAATGCCCATTGTTATGGTTTGTGTGCGGTGTAGGGTAAAATATAGGTGTTGGAACCATGCTTATGTTCTCTGCCATACAGGGGTGTCTATACTATCACTGTTTAGTGGTGGGTAAAACTGTGGGGATTGGGTTGGCAGGAGCCCCAGCTGGGGTTTGAACCTGTGACCCTCTGGTTCTACAGGCACTGGCTGTGTCTGCTGCACCACACTGTGGCCACAGAGACAGTGCAGTCTCTGGAGATAGGAAACCTGGCTGCACAAGTCAGACACCCTGCTCTGCACAATTTTACTGTGGGCTCGTCTACCTTCTATGGGGACAGGGGTGCAATTAAACCTCAAAAATGACCTCCAAAAAAAGGGGAAAAATCCAAAACCAAGCTGGACAACAGTGATATCAATGGGCAACATGAAAAACACTCCCAGGAAAGTTCCATTAAAATGCAGTGATTTTTGAACGAGTCTACGGAGCATAGACCCTTCCAAAAATCATTTCTTTTTTTTGGAGCTTTCCTGGGAGTGTTTATGGTTGCCCATTAATATCACTGTTGCCCAGCTGGATTATAATTTATTTGAAATTTGTTGTGGTCATTTTCAAGTTTTATTTGCTGTTTTGTTCTGTGCACATGTATCACACTGCTCACGTTTTGCAGATTTCCCCGGTTTTGCTGTACATTGCTGACAGAAATGGTTTCTCTTCCCTTTAAATCGGCTCTAACGCGAGGGTTTCACTCGCGGTATTTTTAATGCTGAATTCAGCCCCGCTCCTGTGCGGGGAGCCTCTCCCCTCCCACTCTCCACCCATTGACCCCGTCCCCCCGCCCCTCGGGAGCCTTCCTCCACTCTCCGTAAGCGTTTCCCCGCCTCTATCGCACATCAGCGCCCCGCACATGTGCACCGGCCCGGTAATGTGACGCACATGCATGCACGGCGCTTAAGAGCACTTAAGTGCATCATTAGCATCTGCACATGTGCGGGTTTAGTAAACATACCCCTAAGAGACACTTTTTTTTTAAACATTTTGAATAGTTTATTTTTTAGGACATCGACACAGACATACACATATACAAGAAGCAACCATACTTACCTGACTTGGTCATTCAGAGAATGCTGAAACTATAAAAGAACATCTCAAAGTATCAATATTCTGCTTGTAAAATATATAAGTGCATAAAGAGAGAAATTTAAAAGTACAAGGAGAAATAGCCGATACTTATCTGATATGAACTTGTAACAACAAGTTGGGATAGTATTACCAAGAGCTAAAAAAAAAAAGAGAAAAAAAGTGTTGAAGAGTACAAGAACACATCAGCTTAAATTTTTAAACTGTGCTAATTAGAATAAAGCTAAATTTTCCATTTGAATGTAAACTTGGAGGAACAGGGCAAACCTTGAACCCCTGAGGAAAGAACCCCTGAGGCACCCTATCCAGGGCTGGCGCTACCATTAGACAGACTAGGTGGTTTCCTAGAATGCTTGTCTCCCCCAGGCCTGCAATGGCAGCAATAGTTCAAAAGTAACGACACAGCGCTAACCCAAAGGCTTGGGCGCTGCATTGCAGTTTCCATGTGCTCCTAACCTGCCGCTTCCGCCCTGCTCCAAACAGGAAATCTTGCATCAGAGGATGGTGGAAGTGGCAGGTAGGAGCACATGGAAAGCGTGACGCAGCGCTGAAGCCTTTGAATAAGCACTGCATCCTGTTTTTTGAGCCATTGTCACCGCTGCAGGGCCCAGGAAGGGGAGGCAATGGGGACAAGAGGGCAGTGGAGGGAGTGGCAGGACGGAGGGTCCACCTAGAGTGCTTCCATTCCTTGCACCATCCCTGACCTTATCCTATTCAACCCTTGAACCACTTGACAACACTATTCTTCACGGTTACGTTTCTCCACCACTTCAGCAGAATTACAACAACATTTCTGATTTTGTAGGAGTGAGCCTAGAAATATTGGTCCAGTCACCCAGCAATGTCTTACAGGTTATCATTCAGCAATCATTGCCCCCATAGCTGAACACCATCAGTGAAGAAATGAAAGTCATCATAGCAACAAGTTACCTCAATCAAATGGTTACCTTTATCAACCAAAACTATGCTAGATTGACCACACGAGTGACAGCTTTAAGCACTCTGCTAAATATATTCAGTTATTAGTGATGCAAGACATCAAAATGTGTCTTCCATTTGGTAAAATAAGGAATCTCTGGGTCTTTGGTTCAGAAGACTATCCTTAATGTTATGTAATTTGGGGGGGGGGGGTACTTTCTCATCAATACTAACAGGAGATGAGTTTCCTTAGATTTGTAGTGAGCTATAAAAACCAGTGTGAAGAGGGCTAGGAGTCCTCTTTCTTCCTTCCAATTCATCTGCCCCGAAGAAGCCCGAGGACAGAGAGGACCCATAAGAGTTTGGGAAGTGCTTCTGGAATAGCCAATTACACAATCCTAGAAAAAGCACAACCCATCAGCCTGCTTAGCTTTAAACTTGAGAAACTGGCTTTAACCAAAGAGGAGAAAGAGAAGCCTAAAGGGAATCAGTGAATTTGGAAGAGAAGGAGGGACCCCAAAGGGGATCTATGAGTTTAGAGTGAGCCAGGTGACCGAAGCACAGAGTCTAAGGGAGAAATGCCTCAGAGATTAGTTGCTTGGACTAAGATTTTTCTCAGTGCGTGAGTGAGATCAGTAGGGATGGATGTCACTAATACTTTTGGGAGACCCAGCATTGACCTATAGGGACATGACACTCAGATGCATCCTGCCCAACCAGCCAAGAGGCTATTTTTTGACTTTGGATTGATTTTGGCTGCTGGTCTTTTGTGAGGTAAAAGGTCTAGCACATTCCCTATTTTGATTCACTTTTTCTAAGGGGAATAATCATTGAGAATGGAGGAGAAGGATTTTGTTTTACAAATATCTCAAGGTACTATACTTTTAATGTGCCAAAAGAGAGGCGCCTTGTTTAAAAGACAACAGAAAAAGTCAAAGTTTTTCAGCACTAAATTAACTTCCTGCACAGAAAAGAGGAAAGGACTGAGAAAATAGCAGCGAGTTCCAGGACTGTATGCACTGCTGATTCATACACTTTCACTGTTTGAACTGTGTGATCAGATTGTAAAGGTCTATAGAATCCTGAGTGGAGTAGAATGGGTAGACAAGAATTGGTTGTTTCTCTCAATATAATTAGTCTTTGGAACTCATTGCCAACAGATGTGGTTAAAACAGGTCTTATAACTGGGTTTAAAAAGTTGACAAATTCCTGAAGGTAGTCCAAGAGAAAACCACTGCTTATCCCCGTAGAAAAGTAGCAAGAAACTGGCTACATCTGGGATAGGCAGATACTTGTGACCTGGATCGAACACTGTTGGAAAAACTGATCTTGATGGACCTTTGGTCTGACCTAGTATGGCAGTTCTTATGTTTATAAAAGCAAATACTGTATGTGACTATGTGTCTTTATAAAATAGCCTACCTGAAAACTCCCACACTAAAAGTACACCTGGTCTGGCTGGAGTTGCTTAAGGCATGTATGTGCTGATAGATACAGTCAATGGGGGTTATTTTGGAAGCTGTATTTATGCTTGGGATGTCTGAAAACCGGCATAGAGATGTCCAAAGCAGAGATGTCAGAGACACAACTAGCGAGAGATGAAGTGAGGTCACAGGTGCTTTTATTAATGAAAAAAGAAAACTCCAACACGTTTCAGCACACACCTTCTTTGGGGGGTACTCATCTTCAAAGCATAAACCAAATGATTATAGAATAAATACTATATATATAGGAAAAGAAAATATAAATAAATATTACTAAATAATAGAATCATAATTGAACGCATAAAAGCATAAATATAACAAAACAATTAAAAACAAGTGATAAACAGACATAAAATCTCAGTTACATTTTATGTCCATAAGCCACCAAAGTTGATGCTATATAAGCTTTTATAGATACATAAATAAAAAGAAAGGAAGGATATCCAACAGCTACACTTTTACATCACACATCAAAAACAAGTGGGAAGATGTGGGCAGAACAAAATCAATGCAAAATACACACAAGCCAGGCAAATGCTGAAAAGCAATGAGCACAAATGCTTGAAGCTTAGCCAACAAACTTCCAGACCTGGAAGCCCTAATGGTGGAAAAGGATTTGGACATTGTGGCCATTACAGAAACGGTCTAATGAATCACATGATTGGGATATAGCCAAAGCTGGCTATAATCTGTTCAGAAGAGACAGAGAAAATGGAAAAGGAGGAGGAGTAGCCTTGTATGTCAAAAGCAATATTGAAGCTACTGAACTGAAAGGGACATGGGGAAAAGCAGCAGCACTCTGGATTGCGTTGGAAAGAGGAAATGGCACTGTCATCCATACTGCTGTACTCTACAGAACTCCGACTTAAATTGAAGAGATAGATAATGATTTGATTATAGATATTGCCAAGACAGCCAAAGGGGGAAGCAATCATTTTGGGTGACTTAATCTACCTGATGTGGATTGGATTACTCTTTCTGCACATCTGGAAAGCAAAAAAATTTATAGATGCTCTCCAAGATGCATCACTTAGACAAATGGTGATAGAACCAACCAGGGAAAGCTCAACACTGGATTTAGTGTTCACCAACAGTGATAGCATGTCGAATGTCTGCGTGAGTGCCCCTGTGAGTAACAGTGATCACAGTGTGTCGTTTGAGATAAAAGCCAAGGTACAGGCTAAACATAGCAAGCTCAAAGTCCTAAACTTCAAAAATACTGACTTAAATAAAATGGCCAAGTACCTAAAGGAGGAGATGACAGGGTGGAAGGAGATAAAGGAAGTAGAATTGCAATGGGCTAAACTAAAGGTGGCAATAAAAGAGGCAACAGACAAATATGTAAAAAAAGTAAACAAAAACAAGAGGAGAAGTAAACCTATTTGGTTTTCCAAAGAAGTGGCTGCTCAAATAAAGGCAAAACACACAGCTTTTGCAAAATTCAAAAGCTTGTAAACAGAACACCACAGAAATGAATACAGGATCAATCTCAAAGAGTCAAAAAGAGAAATAAGGATAGCAAAATCAAAGGCAGAGGAAAAGATGGCTAAAGATGTTAAGGGTGGCAACAAAAAACTTTCAGGTATATTTGGGAAAGGAAGATCAGAGTTGGATTTGCAGGACTCAGAAGTGCTGGGAAAGGACTCATGGAAAGTGACATAGAAAAAGCAAAATTGCTAAGAGAAATACTTCTGCTGTGTTTTTAATAAAGAAAATCCTGGAGATGGACCAGCTGTGACTCCCAAATATAAAAATGGGAATGTAGTAGATACCACACCATTCACAGAAGATGAGGTGTTGGAACAACTTTCTAAACTGAAAGTAGACAAAGCCATGGGACCAGATGGGATACATCCCAGGATACTGAAAGAGCTCAGAGAGGTTCTTGCAGGGCCATTAAAGGATGTATTCAACAGATCCTTGGAAACAGGAGAGGTTCCTCAGGACTGGAGAATGGCTGATGTCATACCTCTACACAAAAGTGGCGACAGGGAAAAAGTGTCAAACTACAGACCCGTGAGCCTTACCTCAGTGGCAGGAAAAGTAATGGAGGCACTCCTGAAAGAGTGAATAGTGAACTGTCTCAAAACCAACAGGTTGCAAGATCCAAGGCAACATGGTTTTACTGAAGGATGGTCTTGCCAAACAAATCTGAGTTCTTTGACTGGGTGACCAAGGAACTAGATCAGGGGCATGTGATGGTTGTCATCTACCTGGATTTCAGCAATTCCCTCATAGGTGGTTTGTCAAACTCAGTAGCTTGGGGATGGGTACCAAGATGGTAAACTGGATTAGAAATTGGTTGACTGACAGACGACAGAAGGTGATGTACATGGAGCTCACTTGGATGAAAGGAAGGTGATTAGCGGGGTGCCCCAGGGTTCGGTCCTGGGCCCGGCGCTGTTCAATGTATTTGTGAGTGATATTGCAGAAGGACTGATTGGAAAAGTCTGTCTTTTTGCAGATGACACAAAAATTTGCAACAGAGCGGACTCCCCTGAGGGAGTGGATAACATGAGGAATGATCTACAAAAGCTGGAAGAATGGTCTAATGCTTGGCAATTACGATTTAATGCAAAAAAGTGCAGTGTCATGCACTTAGGTAGCAGAAATCCAAGGGAATCGTACACAATAGGGGGCAAGAGGTTGGTGTGCATGGTTCAGGAGAAAGACCTTGGTGTGATTATCTCTGATGATCTCAAGGTGGCAAAACAGTATGACAAAGCAGTGGCAAAAGCCAGGAGGATGTTGGGCTGCATACAAAGAGGGATTACCAGCAGAAAGGAAGAGGTATTTATGCTACTGTACAGGTCACTGGTGAGGCCTCACCTGGAATACTGTGTTCAGTTTTGGAGACCATATCTTGCAAAAGATGTAAAAAAGACTGGAAACTGTTCAGAGGAAGGCAACCAAAATGATTTGGAACCTGCGTAAGAAACCTTATGAGAAGATTTGAAAACCTAAATATGTACACTTTGGAGAGGGACAGAGGAGATAAGATTCAGACCTTTAAATACTTAAAGAGGAACGCTGAACAAACAAACCTCTTCCAAAGACGGGGAAGCTGCAAATCTAGAGGGCACAACATGAAGCTGCAAGGTGGAAAATTGAAAGGCAATGTCAGGAAATAGTTTTTCACTGAAAGGGTGTTGGATGCTTGGAATGCTCTCCCGATGGAAGTGACGGAATTCAAAATAGCATGGGACAAGCACAGCAGATCCCTTTACAGCAGGGGTTCTCAATCCCGTCCTCGGGACCCCCCTAGCCAGTCAGGTTTTCAGGATAACCACAATGAATATGTATGAGAGAGATTTGCATACACTGCCTCCATTATATGCAAATGCCTCATGCATATTCATTGTGGTTATCCTGAAAACCCAACTGACTAGGTGGGTCCCGAGGACAGGGTTGAGAACCCCTGCTTTACAGCAACAGGATAAAAACAAAATAAACTGAACCATCTAACTTCTCAAACTTCAGGAAAGACATGAATTTTATGTCCATGAAATTTTTGCATTCTAGCAGCAAAAGCAACCTCAAAATGTAATTGCTATCATAGGCTGTCACAAAAGCAGCAACCAAAGTTTCCCTATTGCAAATCTCTCCTAGGGAAGTCTAACCGCAGTGTCAAACTTAGGGATTCCTGATCGGCCTTATCAAAATAGAAATAGTTGGATGAGTAGGGAGCTCCAAATATACAAGATCCTGAAAATACTTCTTTAGCATTTTCCCAGGGGAGAACAATTTATGTTTTTTCTAGAGTCAAGGTACCATGAAGACCTTATGGTTGCCCCAGAGCAGGCCAATGACAGGGAGACTGCTTGGGTCAGTAATGATGGATAAGTAACTGGGTAGGGTATATTAAATAATGGCCTGTTTAGAATGTAATATGGTTTCTTTGCTCTTCAAGTCAATTTTCCTTTAGTATCAGCTCTCCCTCACCTTTTTTTTCTTCATTTATGTCCATTATGAATACCCTTTATTGATACAGTTGTCAACAGCATTGTCACCCTTCCATTTTAGATATGTTGTGTACAATATCTTGAGAAATAATTGGAAATATTCCAATTGCATGTCATCATAATATTTTAATAGTATGTTCAAAGGTATACAACAACAAAAAAATGATGTCTGTACAACATAGATGTAGTAATTTCTGAGAAAAGAAGAAAATGTGACCTGGACAGGATTAATGGCACTCTTCACTAATAACTGGTTGCACAACCCTTGACAGTGATGACAGCCTCCAAATGTTTCTTGTAGCCATCTCTAAGTTTTGTACATCTGTCTTTTGGACCTAGTCCTTAGTGGAACACCAGATCTGGTGCAAGAGATAAGGATGTTGGGGCCACTTGGCAATAGTGATCATAGTTGTCCTAATGTAGAGCAGGATATATATGTGTACAGGGCTGTGCATTCCTAGTTGTGCTATAGAAATAACTAGTAATAGTCCTGTGAGGTATCCTTGGTTAAGATGCCATTGTTGCTTAGTCCCTTAAGCATTCTTTTTCCTAGAACAGACTTTGAATTGCATGCAATGTGCCATTGAGTCAGTGCTGAGTCCTGGCAACCCAGCAGCCCCTGGGCTTTCATGGCAATATGACTGGAAGTAGATTGCCAGGCCTTTCTTCTGAGACAATGGAGGGTTAAGTGACTTGCCCAAGGCCACAAGGAGTACTAGTGGGAATTGAATCCTAGTCTCTTGGTTCCCAAGCCAATGCTCTAACCACTAGGCTACACCTCCACTCCAGACTTTGCATAACCAGGAGTATAATATTGCATGAAATCATATTACCATAGGAAAATTACTGCAGAAGACATAAAATAAGATTACCTGCTTCACTATGGAATATTTGAGCTCTGCATCCAGGGCAACCTACCAGATTTGTTAAGAAATATTTTTTGATCCTGCTCTTTTAGGGCATGTTTACTAAAAGTTCAGCTACCTGTTATGGCTTTCTTCAGGGAGAAGTGGTTTGAATTTTGGTCAGAAAGTTGCTGGAGAAAACTCGAGATCTCTTTTCCTATAGATGGGAACGTTCTCTGGTGAGTTTAAAGACGTTCTACCCATAGAACTAGCTGCATGCTAACTGCGGAAGCCCAAAAGAACATTTAAAGAAGCATGTAGATTAAACATCATGCACAACAGGGA
The DNA here is from genome assembly GCA_033557465.1 of Ichthyophis bannanicus. Classification (NCBI taxonomy): domain Eukaryota; kingdom Metazoa; phylum Chordata; class Amphibia; order Gymnophiona; family Ichthyophiidae; genus Ichthyophis; species Ichthyophis bannanicus. The sequence continues at coordinate 652,572,519 of CM066032.1, forward strand.
AAGTGGTTTTATAAAGGAACACATTAAAAAAAGATCATGAGTAGGGGATTCATATGTATGAGTAGCACTGCATGTATATATAAGATGCCTTGGTACTTTCACCTCTGAGTGGGGGCTGCTTACACTAGGGATAGTAGATTTTGTAAGCCTAACATACAAGAGTGACATATTACTCCTAAACTCTAATTTTCTTCACAGGGATCCCCAGGGAGGTGGTTTTGAACAGCAATGTGTCTTTATAAAATAGCCTCTTCAAACCTGCAGCACTTGCATGCCTTTATACCTTATAGGATTTGCTAAACTGCTCTTCGAAAGATAAAATTTGCAACAGATCTAGATGGTATACAATCATAAGAAAAAAAGGAGACATAGTATAGGGGTCTGCCAAGCACTTGAACAAATGTGTAAATGTGCATACCCACATTTCCTAAACAAGCATACTTTGTGGCTCTGCCCACACTACACCCCTACGACTGCTTCCACACAGGCCATGTAAAAGCATGCTCCTTCTTGAGGGCATAACCCTTGGAGTGATTTTATCAGAGGCCTTAGTTACCAAGGCAACAGGAAAGTAGTAATCAAGCTGTCATATAGCCTAAAGAGCCTCTGAAAAATGTCCCTCTGAAATAGGGAAGAAAAAAAATGGAAGCAACCGCTCCTTCGTGATGTTTACTCCAAGCACAAATTGAAAGCATCCTGGATTCTACCCTCAGGCCTTGTCCCTGGAACACAGTCTTGAGATGTGCAAACACATAGGCTGTGCCTTTGTACATGTTATAGCCTCCCCTCGCAGAAAACAGAAATCCAAGAGCCTGTTTGAGTAAATAGGACTTATTTCTAAGAAGTCGTGTTGCTGGCTCACATGTAACTTAAGAGCTGTAAAGGGTGTAATTGAAAGAAAGGTAAATAAAAGTATTAGCTACACTGTTCAGAATAATATCAGTGTTTATGTGCCAGAGAGCATTGTAGCACATTTGCACAAGTGTCCAGCTGTTTTTGTTGTGTGCTGGATATAGGTGCTGCTAACACAGACCACTGTGCACATGTTCCTGGCCTGCTCGCCTTGTTTAGTGCAGAGTTTTTGCGCCCAGCTCACTTGAATGCCGTTTGCTTATAGCATCACTGAACAAAACTTCTGCACTAAAGTTGCATAAGGAAACCCTGTGCTAGAGCTTTAGTGCTGGGCTCCAGTGCAGGATTTCTGCCTCAAAGTCTTATACCTATGCAGGACAAGACTAAAATTAGCATCTTTCCTCGAGCAAATAGTTCCCATTGTTTGCTTGAGGAACAGAAATGGATTAGTTTTCTTTTCCTGCCATAGCCAACCTTGGCAGATGGCCACTCACTCTGATAAGGAATGAGACTTGTTTGTTTATGCAGCAATACTTATAAGCTGCTTTTCACTGGGTCAAAGTGTGTACATTCAGATACAGTATATATGTCTTGTTCCCGAAGGGTTCACAATTTACATTTTGTACCTGAGGCAAAGAAGGGTTAAGTGGCTTGCCCAAGGACACCCTATGTGACTAGAAACCCCAGTCCTTCCAGCCCATGGTTGCTGTCCTCTAAGGGGATTTGAGCCCCCAGCCCTCTGACTTGAGGCAACTTGCCCCAACCACTAGGCCACTCCTCCCTTCTGAGTAACAGTATGACAGTTAATGTGTTCCCTGGCAGGAATATAATTTCTCACCTTATTTGCTTATTAGCATGCTTTTTACCTCTATTGGGCACCCAAACAGATCACCAGCCAATGCATATAATTAGTCACTTCAGGATGGTTCCTGAGTAACATGCGAGAATTAAGTCTGATGCAGGATTGGCATATGGGGCAAGCCAGCGTGGCATTAATCAGGGTGCGCAACTTAAGGGCACCAAATGCCTGTCTCACAGCAGTGAATGTTTTCCTTCATTCCCACAGCTATGCTCTGCTGCAGTCTCCAGCACCATGCTGTTTTTAAAAGGCAAAAACCATACACTTCCTCCTTATAGGAGACAAGTACTTGCTTGCCTTTTAAAAATGCTGTAGTGACAATGGGAACTGCACAGCAGTGGGAATAAAATGAAATTAGTTCTTACCTGCTAATTATCTTTCCTTGAATATTCTCCGGGCCAGTCCAGGGAAGGTTAGGTTGTCAATCCCCTTCAGCAGCTGAGGATATGAAGACATCAAGTTTTCTTGAGCCGTGAAGCCCCTCCCCCTGGTGTCAACTGTCAGTCTTCTTTATGACAAAGCAGCATACTAATATTAAACTGAAATAAAACATAACATCAACTCCTATAAACTGAATATGTTCCATAGTCCTATAGAAACAGAGTAATGTATAATCTTCCGTTTCATAAACTTTATAATTAAATATTTTTCCTCTTTTTAATGTTTTTTTTTTTTTTTTTTTTTCAATAAATAAAAGCATAATAGTAAAAGCATAATAGGGAGGGACCCTGGACTGGCCCGGAGAATATTCAAGGAAAGATAATTAGCAGGTAAGAACTAATTTCATTTTCCTTTCCATTTCTCCGGGCCAGTCCAGGGAAGGTTAGGGCAATACCAGAGCAGTTCCTAAACTCGGGAGGGACCAGCCAACCCTGCAATAAGAGCTGACGCGCCCACTCTGGCATCTTCCCTGGCATGAACATCCAAGCGGTAATGTTTTGAAAACGTATGCAGCGAAGACCATGTCGCTGCTCTACAAATATCTACCGGAGGCACAAAAGCAAATTCCGCCCAGGAGGTTGCTTGAGCCCTAGTAGAATGCGCTTTTAAACCAACCGGTGGAGACCGTCCCCCAGCTTGGTAAGCCGCTGAAATAGCACATCGTACCCAACGAGCAATTGTTGACTTTGAAGCTGGAAGCCCTTTCCTGGACCCAGCATACTGAACAAATAATCTATCCGTTTTACGAAAAGGTTTGGAAATTTTAAGGTAATTCTTTAACACCCGACCTAGATCTAATTTCTTGAGAGCTCTATCGATCGGAGAACTAGATAAATTTGAAAAAGTAGGTAACACCACTGACCTGATTAACATGAAAAACAGAAATTACTTTTGGTAAAAAACTTGGGACTGTGCGAAGCACCACTCGTTCAGGCAGAAATTGCAAATAAGGCTCTTGACAAGACAAAGCCTGCAAATCCGAAATTCTTCTAGCCGAACACAAAGCTACTAAAAATGCTGTTTTCCATGAACATTCTCTTGGAGATTGTGAAGAAATAGTCGCCAATGGCGAAGTCGATAAAGCCTCTAGAACAATATTCAGATCCCACGGAGGCACAATCTTACGCAATGGAGGCCGAAGAATTTTTGCCGCCTTAAAAAATCTTTGAACATCTGGATGAAACGACAATCTACGATTTTGAACCAAACCTCTAAAACATGATAATGCGGCCACTTGAACCTTAAGGGTATTAACCGCTAAACCTTTATCTAAACCTTCTTGAAGAAACAAAGAGCAACTGTGGCAAAGATGCTACCCGTGGAAGAACATTCTTTTGTTTACACCAATGTTCGAATAACCTCCATACTCTGACATAAGCAAGAGATGTTCTCTGCCTCCTAGAATTAAGCAACGTAGCTATTACAGAACTTGCATAACCTTTGCGTGCTAAACGAGCCCTCTCAAGAGCCAAGCCGTAAGCAAGAAGCGATCTACCTGTGGCATGAGAACGGGACCTTGAAATAATAGATTGATCCTGACCGGCAGACGCCAAGGAGGCGCTATTAAAAGACGCATCAGATCCGCATACCAAGGACGGCGAGGCCAATCTGGTGCAATCAGAATCACGGAGCCTCGGTGTCCCGCTATGCGTTGAAGAACACGATTCACCATTGGCCACGGAGGAAAAACATACAAAAGTACGTTCTCCGGCCAAGGTTGAACTAGAGCATCGAGACCCTCTGACATGCGTTCCCTTCGTCTGCTGAAAAATCGACTTGCTTTGGCATTGCTGAAAGTCGCCATCAGATCCATGACTGGTTGACCCCATTTTAAAGGTCAACTCGTGAAAAATCGCCACATTTAATTCCCATTCCCCTGGGTCTAAAATGTTGCGACTGAGATAATCTGCCTGAACATTCTCTTTGCCAGCTACATGAGTCGCTGACAGAGCTAGAAGATGGCTCTCCGCCCAAGCCATTAACTCCTGAGATTCGCTTAGAAGAGAAGAACTTTTCGTCCCCCCTTGCCGATTGATATATGCTACTGTGACAAGATTGTCCGAGAACAAACGGACCGCCTTTCCCTCGAGAAGACGTTCGAAGTGCAGAAGAGCCAATCGAGCTGCACGTAACTCCAACATGTTGATCGACCATAAGGTCTCCTCCTGAGACCACAAACCTTGAACCACTTGAGTCTGACAATGTGCTCCCCAGCCCGTTAAACTGGCATCCGTGGTGACTAAAACCCATGTGGGCTCCTGTAAAGGAATGCCTGCTGACAGATGTACAGGGTCCAACCACCAGTTCAGACTCTTTCTTACTACTTCCGGGCAAATCAGACCTTGAGACAGGGGGTGAAGCTGCGGAGACCAACGGGAAAGCAGAGTCTGTTGCAACGGTCTCATGTGAGCTCTGGCCCATGGAACCAGATCCAAAGCTGCAGCCATGGATCCCAAAAGTTGCAAGTACATCCATGCTGATGGAGCCTGGACTTTTAAAAACGCCTTCACCTGCTGTAATATCTTGTTTATTCTGACCTCCGTTAAGAAAGCTGTTCCTCGAACAGTGTCGAATAAGGCCCCTAGATAAGTCAGTTGCTGAACTGGCTGTAATTGACTCTTGGCCTGATTTATGACCCAACCTAGTTGTTCTAAAAGTTGAACAACTCGAGCTGTTGCTACTTCCGAAGCCAAATGAGAATCTGCCCTGATCAACCAATCGATGCCCTCTTTTCTTAGAGCCGCCGCTACCACTACCATGAGTTTTGTGAAAATCCGCGGAGCCGTTGCAAGGCCAAAGGGCAGAGCTTGAAACTGGAAATGACCCATTGGAAGTGCAAAACGTAAAAACTTTTGATGGGAAAGCCTTATTGGAATGTGAAGATAAGCCTCCGTAAGATCTATTGACGAGAGGAATTCCCCTGGACGCACTGCTCGAATTACCGTACGCAGTGTCTCCATGCGAAAATGAGGCACCCGCAAAGCACGGTTGACGCCCCTGAGATCGAGTACTGGACGAAAAGAATCCTTTTTCTTTGGAACGACGAAATAAATCGAGTATCGACCTTGACCGTACTGGTCTCGCGGCACCGGAACAATAGCCTGTAGGTGTAATAGATGAAAAATCGTCTCCACTATCGCTTTTTCCTTTAACCCTGGAGGACAGGGAGACAGGATGAAAGCTGGAGACAAGGGGAAAGCGAAATCTAGTGCATACCCTTTTTGAACTATCTCCAACACCCATTTGTCTGTGGTGATCTCGGTCCAGGCCTTTGAAAATCTCTGTAGACGGCCTCCTACAGGAACAAATGCCTGGACCAGGAGACCTTCATTGTGGCTTTTTGGATGCATTTTGAGAAGACGGGAAGTAAGATCTACCGTAGCCTCTTGCTCCACGAAAGGACTGTCCGCGAAATCCCGAACGACCTCTGGAATAAGGAACAAATCGCGCTCCCCGAAATCTCCTAAAATCTCGTCCAGCACCTCGAAAAACTCCTAAGGCACGAACAGGCCTTTGTCTATCCTCAGGCAAACGACCTCCCTTAGAATCACTTAAATCTTTAATAATTTTATCCAGAGCCTCTCCAAAAAGCAATTTCCCCTTATATGGTAATTTGCTAAGACGCGATTTAGAAGACACATCTGCTGCCCAGTTACGCAACCACAAGAAATGTCTAGCCGCAATCAATGATGACATTGACTTAGCAGCCATCCGCAGCAGATCATAAAAGGCATCTGCCATATAAGCAGCCGCCGACTCTAACTTAGCAATTTCTGCTCCAGATATATCTCCCTGAAGCCACCGAATGGATGCTCTAGACACGTATGCCCCACAAACCGCGGCTTGTAGGGCTAACGCAGAAGAATCAAACGATTGCTTAAGAAAGACTTCTAACTTTCTGTCCTGTAAATCTTTAAGAGCAGCTGTTCCTTCAATTGGAATAGTAGTTTTCTTTGTCACTGCTGCCACTATCGCATCCACCTTAGGCATCTTTAACAACTCTTTTTCTTCCTGCGGCAAAGGATAAAGGCGGGATAAAGCACGGCTGCCACGAAGGGAAGCTTCCGGACATTCCCATTCGGATTCAATCATCTGCCTTATGACCCTGTGCATTGGGAAGGAGCGCTGTTCCGCATTAAATCCCTGCAATAAAGGATCCTCTAAAGTATCCTGAGATGTATCAGGAAGCAACAGGTTTAATGCAGATAAAGAATGAGAAATGAGAGCTGAAAGCTCCTCCTTGCGAAAAACCCGAAACATATTGGGGTCCTCACCAGGAGCAATTTCCCTGTCTTCCAGCTCTTCATAAGGCACATCTAATCCTGAAACAGAAAAAGTTTCTGTTTCCACTTGAGCTGCAGCCACAGGGAACTGAGAAGTAAAAAGATCCAAAGGATCCTTAATAATCTCTTTAATTTGAGAAGTACCCTCTCCAGGGTCCTCAGAAATAGGAAGATCTGCTGGAAGTGAAGCAGAGCCTTTACATCCCTCTATAGAAACAGAACCATCAGATCTTGCTAAAAAAGCTTTGTGCATAGCTAAAATAAAATCCGGAGAAAAGAAAGATAATATATTTTCCTTTGCCTCTGAAATAGGTTCCTCAGTCTTCTCCTGCCTTATAACAGACTTAGAAGACTTACCCTTTTTCTTAGCAGGTCGTTGCTTATCTGACTGTAAAATCACGGGAGAATTCAAAATGGCCGACATTCCGGCTTTCTCAACGTTAAACAATTGTTTATCTGTCTCTATGGCAACCTTCTCTGCCATTGCAAACACTTAAACTGCCAAAACTAAAGTTAACAGTAAGCCCAATAGATCAGAAAGTACACTGATCTGTAAGATAAAAACGCCGATTTTAAAAATAGATCTGACTTAAAAATAGTAAAAATTAAACTTTTATCTTTCGTGGCAAAGATCAGCACCGCGCTGAAATGAAAACCGCCGAACTGCACACTTCAAATCTTGTCTCCTTTGACTGCCACGGCAGAGCACAAATGGAAAAAACAAGTACCCTTATAAAAACCGCGATGATCCAGAAAGCCTGTGAACATCGGGGACACTGCAAACCTGCATAAATTTTTTTCTTCAGCTTGACCCGCTGCTAGCGGGACAGTTAGAATGTAATCAATTTTCAATGCAGAGAAAGAGCTGGGGCTCCCAGCTTGACTGCACTTTTCTTGAAAATAAACGGAACACTTCAGGTAGGCTCTGCCAAAGTCCGTATTAAAAAGCAATGTCTATCTCCCTGCTAGGAAGAACACATTGATTTAGTGCAATGTCTGTCTCCCTGCTAGGAAGAGAACATTGATCAATAAAAATGTAAATCTCCCTGCTAGGAAGAATACATTAGAATAGAAATTTTTTTAAAAACAGGACTATGGAACAAATCAGCTCTGCTAGAGCCAATTAAATTAACATAAATAAACAAAACCTGAAGGAGAGAGCTAACAACGATCCCTTTCAGCTGCTGAGGAATGAAAGACTGACAGTTGACACCAGGGGGAGGGGCTTCACGGCTCAAGAAAACTTGATGTCTTCATATCCTCAGCTGCTGAAGGGGATTGACAACCTAACCTTCCCTGGACTGGCCCGGAGAAATGGAAAGGAAAGTAACACTTTCCCACTGCTGTTTAAAATATGAAGATGGTGGGAGATGCGGGAGGGGGGAGCTGAGAGCAAGTGGCTGACTGGGACTGATGCTGATGACTAATGGTAGGGGGAGGGACTGGTAATGGAGGAAGACTGATGCTAGAGAGATTAGGACTGGAGGAGAGTTGGGACTCGGAATGGGCTGATTGGGGGGGGGGGGGTGGTAGGACTGGGACCAGAAGGGGACTAATGCTGGGGCTGGAGGAGGAGGGTTTGGACTGGAACTAGGCTAATGCTGGGTCTAGTGCACTGGGACTAGAACGAGGCTGGGCTGATGAGAGATGGGGGCTAAGACTGGATGGGGCTGAGATTGGTGGGTACTGGGACTGGAAGCAATTGATTCTGGGGGGACTGGGCCTGGAAGGGGTGTGGCGGTGGGGGTTGGAGGCTGGGATTAGGACTGAAAGAAGGATGATGCTAGCAGATGCTGGCATCAGGATGAAAGCGGGTGCTAGGGGAGTGAGAAGATAGAGGAAAACATATTTGGAGGGCAGAAGCAGCAAAGTAATATGCATGGGAATGTTGAGCGGAAAGGGCATAAGAATGGAAGTCAGGATAAAGAGGAAGAAAGGAAAGGAAAGAATAATGAATCCTGGAGAAGGATGTAGATGCGGCAGGAGGGCAAGTACTGGGGATGTGAGAGAGTAGGAATTTGGACTTAGGTGGAGACTGAAACTGGGTGGGACTACAGAATAAGGAAAGACTACATTTCTTGGGTATTGGAAGTGTAAGGGGGGACTCACAGCTTGGGTGGGGGTGGAAAAGTGGTAACTCAGAAATTGACCAGAGATTAGGAGAATAATGGGGACAATGACTTGGTGAAAGAGTAAAACTGAGAATGAGTGCAGAAACATGGAAAGGGGAGAAGGTTTGAAGGATCTGGAGGGGTTGAGAGGCAGTTGGAGGACAGAGATATGGAGTGGAAGAGAGACAAGTGAAGGAGACAGAACTTTGAAGGAGGTGAGATGGTAGAAATGGAGAAGAGGAAAGAGGGAAATGGAAACTTAGATATAGGGATAAGATAAGAGTGATTGGAGGAGGAGAGGGGGATAGGGAGGTTGCTGGGGCTGATGAGGTGAAAGGCAGAAGGAAGTGCACAAGTCTGGGAAGGGTGTAAGTATAGAGAGAGAGGACATGGGGAACTAGAAAGTGGTTGAAATATGGTGGAATAAGATTGGGGAAGGAATGAGACAGATGGGGAATGGGCAGACAGGGAAGACAAGAGTAGGAAACAGAAATCTGGTAAGTAGATGAAAGGTGAAAAGAGGGAGACTGAAGACCAAAGGGCGAAAGAATGAAGTGTAGCTATAGTTTAGCTAGATAAAAAGGCAGATGAGAGAAATGGAAAAAAAAAAAAAAATGAAGACAAATGACCAATATCAGAAAAAGATGTAGGGAAGGAAGGGAAGAAGACAGAAAATGGAAATTAAATCCTGGGAATAGGAGAAAACCGACAAGAGGCAGTGCTAAGAGAGACCAGGACCAAAACCATCTGAAGAAAATGATCAGGCAACAAAAGTGCAAAGAATGTCAGTTTTTAGAGAATAAAATATGTCAAGCTTTAAAAAAGTGGAATTTTTATAGTTCGTTATAGGAAGAAATGTATTTCTCTTTTTTTTTCAGTGTTTCAGAGCTTACAGAGTCTGTTTTGAGGGGTTTCCATTTCATTTTTTGTCTGCATGTTTCTAAATTGAAGTTTTATTCTTTACTAGGTGATGGTCTGTCTATGCCTTGCGCAGACGAAGGATTTTATTGATTGTTTAGTTCAGTTTGCTCTCTCTTCCTAATTGAAGGTGTATTGGGGTTCTGGAATATCTACAGTGCTGGCTTTTCATAGATAGGAAAAGTGCAATTGGACTTCTTAGATTTGCTGCTGGTTTGGTATGGAAAGCTTGTCCGTGTCCATTTTCAGGTTCTTTGTTACTACACAAAAGGCAGAATTTAGATAGTGCATAGAGATTGGAATGGAGACATTGAAGTCAGGAAATACACAATTCTGGTGATATTTTAGAGAAAACTGCCATATGTGGACCGGTTTCTAAGCTATGCATAAGGACGTGCAGGAATGAATGTTTATTTGCTGACACACAGAAGTGGAAGAGCCATTTTACAAATCTTTACATGGGAAAAATCAATGGAGGCACTTACACTTTTGCAAACCTATCTGTATAAATGCTGCCAGTTAACTACAGAGGCTGCTGTATTTAATTCATTTCAAATTGGAGGGGATAATAAACAGGGGATAAATGAGGACAGTCCCCTTAATCCCTCCTCTATAGGGCTGGCTAAAAGCAGCACTTTTTAAAAACCTGTACATGCCAGGGAGCTGCTAGAAATCCCGACATGGACAATTTTGTTCATACATGGGCATTCACTGTAGGAAATGGAGAAAATGTGTAGATTGACTGCCACATCTCCAACACACCTCTTGAAATTTATGTGCACAGGGACACCCATGTTCAAGTTAAGCCTTTTCGAAAAGCTGCAATTTCCACATGTAAATTCTGGATTTTCCACATGGAAATTGAGAATAAGGCTTTTAAAATAACCCACACAATGTCTGGCAGTGGTGTTGCCACTGTATGACATGAGAATTTGAATCTAATCTTGTTGTATGAGTTATAAAAGTGGAACACCCTGTTTGTTGGGAAACTTATTGGATAGTCTGGAAATGTTTCATTCTAATGAATAATTACACTCTATTGGACTAATGCTCAAAAGTAATTATGCATTTGACGGTAAACACATAATTAGCCTATCCATATATTTTAAAAAAATATATGTGTAACTCCTACCAGCCTGTATGTTCCTTTCAGCAGTGTGCAATGCTGTCGGCATATATTCCAAGAGCCAGACCAACCTTGGAAAGTTTGACTCCTGGGGTGTGCAGCGAGTTCTTGGGGTAGAACCAGGAAATCCTGAGAGACAATGCACTCAAACACTCACTCCTCCTCCTTATCTAACATGGTACAGTCCATGCTCATCAGGTCTCTTCTGCACCAAAATAAAAAAAAGTTTACTGGCCTCACTCAAATATATATTACCCAGTCATAAGATATATGAAGGTCACAACTCTTCCAAAGGAGACAAATCAACAATATAAAATCTGTTTGCTGCACACTTAGTCTCAATATTCCTGCCACAGTCCAGATCCTCAGCTCTGTAGTAAGAAACTTGGAAATTCTCTTCTTACAGGAAGCAAACATTGTCCTCTGAAAATGAGTTGCATGCTCCTTAGTACCTGGGCACTCTCAAAGCCAGAATCTTCCAAATGAGCTAGCTCCCTCCTGTAGCTTCTCTTTTCTCTGGATCACTGTCCTGACTGCCCTCCAGAATCCACTTATGGGGCTTCAGCTTAAGCAGCTTCTACTACCACTACTGATCATTTCTATAGCACTTCAAGGTGTATGCAGCACTGTACAGACACATGTAAGGAGGTGATCCCTGATCAGAGCTCACAATCTAGTCAAAGATAAACACAACAGTTGGGGACAAGCAGGGCCAGCCCGAGGGTTTCTGCCACTCTAGGCAGAAACACTGGCCTTGCTCTCCCTCCCACTGATGCACCCCCCCCCCCCCCATCAGCTGCCATTGCCAATTGCATCACGTGAGGGAGAGGTGGGCAGCAGCAACATTTACAGAAATGACAGATTTTACCAAATGGCTCTTTGACAGTCTCCAACGACTTGTTTCTGGTCAAATCCAATTGAACGTGGCCAAAATAGAGTTTTGTCTTTCCCCTTAAACCTTACCTCCCCCTTCCTCCTTTGCTCTATCCTCATCCTTCTTGACTTTAATGCTGCTTTTGACACTGTTGACCACCATCTTCTCCTTGATACCTTATCCTTGCTTGGTTTAAAGGGTCCTGTTCTTTCCTGGCTCTTCATCTTTCCCACAGCACCTTTAGTGTTTTGTTCTGGTGGATTCTCCTCTACTGCTATCCTGCTCTCAGTTGGTGTACCACAAGGGTCTGTCTGGAGACCACTCCTTTCTCTATATATATCCAGTCTCTTGCTGCATCCAATTCCTCCCATTGTTTTCAGTACTATCTTTATGCTGTTGACTCTCAGATCTACCTCTACACCTGAAATCTCTCTGGGAATACAGGCCCGTATCTCTGCCTGCTATTTGACATTGCTGCCTGGATTTGGTCAGTGTCAAAAGCAGCATAAAGGTCAAGAAGGATGAGGATTGAGCAAAGGGGGAAAGGGGGAGGTGGGTTTAAGGGGAAAGACTTAAGAAGCTCTGTTTTGGCCATGCTCAATTGGATTTGGCCAGAAACAAGTCATTGGAGACTTTGGCAAGAGCCATTTCAGTAAAATGTAGAAGATGAAAAAGTCAAGACAACAGCGGTGAACTGCATGTTCAAGTACTTTACAAATAAAGGTGAAGGAGATGGGTTGATAATTGTAAGGACAGGTAGGGTCTAGTGAGGGTTTCTTGATGAAAGGTATAACAGCATGCTTGAAGGCTTCAGGAACAGTTGCAGTGGAAAGCAATAGGTTGAGAATATGACAGATGGAAGGGATGACAGAGAAGGAGATGGAGCTTAGGAGATAAGAATGGGATCAGAGGAGGAGAAACAGTTTGGAGGAGGAAAGAAAATGTGTGTTTTCCTCAGAGATCCCAGGAAAGGAAGAAAGGGTAGCAGAGGTTGAGGGGCAGAATTGGGAGTGAAGAGTAAGGAAGAGGATGGAGATGAAATCATGGAGAATTTGAGTGTAATATCATGGACCTCATCATGGAAATAGTAATTCAAAGTCTGGGCAGAAAGGGAGGAGTCAGGGGCAGAGGCACCTTAAGGAGTTAAGATTTGGAAAGAGACAGTGAGGGTCAGAGGCAAGAGAGAGTTAGTCAGTTGGACATAATAGTATTTATTGGGTGAGTGCTATTGCTGAATGGAAGAGACAAGCATGAATTTGAAGTGCAGAAAATCCACAAGAGTGTGGGATTTGAGCCAAATGCACACAGTTGAGCAGGGACAGGAACATAGGTAGCAGGGAGTAAAGTTCAGCCAGGGCTGAGGTGCAGTATGCCTCACATGTGGCATGGAAGAAGCAAAAGCATCCACAGCAGAGGAGAGTGTAAGGTTATAGGAAGATACTGTCTCAGACTCAAATGATATAGTGGAGGAAAGAAGTGATGAGACAATAGTAGTCGATGGGCGAATAGCATGAAGATTCAAAAAAGGCTGGAGGAGATTGGCGAGACTGAGGTGGGGGTGGCGAAGAGAGAAGCTTAGCAGGTGATGGTCAGATAATAGAAGAGTTGAGATACAGAAGTTAGAGGGTAAGTAGTTAAAGACAAAAGGTCAAGGCAATGGCCATGCTGGCAAGTAGGGTCAGTAGAACACAGCTGGAGGTTGAAGGAAAAGGAGCTTTAGAGCATATGGGTCAGAGTGGTTATGAACATGAATGTTAAAATCACCAAGAAAAAGGGAGGTGGAAGATAAAGCCAGAAAGAAGGAAAGCCACAAGTCAAAGGTAGTGAAAAAGTTAGAGGTGGATTTGTCAGGGGGAGTCAATAAATGACAGCTATCTGGAGAAGTAGTGGAGTAAAAAGGTGGATGGAGTGGACTTCAAATGAGGGAAAGGAGTGAGACTGAGGCAGGAGGGGTTGAAATCAGCAGGAACCCAACATCACCACCATGGCCAATGGGACAAGGCATGTGTGAGACTTGGTAGCTGTCATGATAGAGGACAGCAATCAAAGTTGAGTCTTCAGGAAGATGCCAAATCTCAGTTAGAGCAAGAAGATGGACAGTATTAGAGATGAGGGGTCATGATTAAAGGAAAGCTTATTTGAGATGAAGTGTGCATTCCACAAGGCACATGAGAAAGGGAGAGAGAGGAGGGGGAAAGGAGAGGGATATAAATTAAATTTGAGGAGATGCATGTGAAAAAAGGCTAGGGGAGGCCAGGGTTGGAATTGATATACCAAGAAGGAGAAGGAGCAGGTGAGTACAGGGCATAGAGGTCAAGAGCAGATGAGATGGCAGGAGATGAGGATGGCAGGAGATGAGGATGGTAAAGCAGGGATAAGGAGAGGGGGGCTTGAAGTCATTGGTATGAGTGGAGAAGATTAGAGAGTGTCAACAATAAGAGACAGTGATGTGGAGCCATAGGAAAGAGATGGTGAGGGAAGTTGAAGTCAGCAGTACATGAAACATAGGCAGGAGAGATATCTCAGGGGATTAGGGTGCATCTGTAATAGTGGTAATGGGCACAGGGCAGCTATAAGAGACTGATAGCCAGGGGTGGGAGGGAGGGATAATAAAGAAGGCAGAGGAAGAGCGAGAGACAGACAGCAGAAGATAGCAGTGAGCTGAATATTACAAAAAAAAAAATAGATAAGATGAACACATAATGACAAACAGAATATAGACAGACAAGCCTCAGGACTCACATTCTCAGACACTTCTCTTCAGTGTTTCTTATGGTATGGCCAGGAATAGTCTAATCCTCCTCTCCAGGTGCTTGCCCCAAATGCCCGGGTCCAGAGGCACCACACTGCTGTACAATGGCTGTGGAACTAAAGACAAGGATTCAAACTTTTGGCTTGGTCTTTATAACCTTTGCAAGTTTCCTCCAATTTCCAAACATCTCTTTTTTATGTCAGTCATCAGGCAAGGATCCTCCCAGCATTACATCACTATCTCGCAGGAACATTCCCTCCTGTTCTAGAAACAGGATGCAATGCAGAAAGCAATCTTATAGCAGAGCCATTAGCGGTCCTAGCAAAACTGATACAGCAGGACACAGCTCCAGCCCAAGGGTTTCTGCTGCCACTGATTCCATTGGGGGAGGGTATAACTCTGCTCAGCAGCCCGTGGCAGGCCATGTGCTTTGGCATACAAGCCTGTGTTTGACCCCCCTCTGATAGGAAGTTGTGTTGGGGGGGGAGGGGCCAGAAACCTCAGGCCTTGTGTGTGGAACAACAACGCCTGCCATGGGCACTGTTCTGCGCCACCCACATAGGTCTGCTGTCCTAGATGGCCACCTAGCCCACCTAGTGGATGAGTCGGTCCTGGCAGGACCTTAGAAATCCCTACATTTGGATAATATCAGACAGGTTGCTCAATATTGTCCATATATTTGTGGGCAAGTCATGAGAGGAGCAATGGCTGGTCAGAAAAATAGCCAGACAATGGCAATATTCAGCCACTATTTATATAATAGTTATGGGCCAGATATTCATCTAGGTCGGCTATGTGGCGCTACGGCGCATAGCCGTCTGTGTTGACTCTTAACCCTGCATATTCGATGCTGGGGTCACATGCAGTCCTGGCATTAAATATCTGGGTTTGCCGCACAGCCTCCCAGCTGCAGCAGCTAATGGGGCAGTGGCAATATTGCATGCTGCCTGGTTAGCCCCTGCAGCTAAAAGATAGGCAAGTTTTTGCTTCACCTCTTTTAGTAAAACCCTCTATGATGGTAAAACTCTAAGAGATAAGTTATAAACCAATCATAAAATTAAACCCACTTTTTATTCTTTTGTCGAAGTCCACCGAGGGAGGGTTAGGACGGTTAGCCAAACCCCCACCAGACTGTGAACTGCTTTTATTCTTATTAAGTCACCCTTGTAAATTTCAAAAAAAATCAAACACTTATCTTCATCTCCAAAACAGCAGCGATTCTTTTCATGTTGCAAATGACAAGATATTCAGTACACGACGTGCACGTTTCGGGTATCCGCCCTGTGTCAAGTGTATTCGTCATAGAATAATGCAACGTACTGCTATCTTTCTCTGCCTGCTTGAAAAAACGCCACCTTCCACATGGCTAATTCCGGGCATTATGTGTAAACGGCTTTTACCTCAGCAGCATTTAAACAGGGAAACACCAATAGAAAGAGGAAAAAACCTCACTACTAGAGGTGTCCACTTTTCCATAGGTAGAAAGACTCACCAGTCAGATTTCTCCACGTCACAAGATTTTTTCGGAAATTGCGTATTTGGGCGTTTTTTCAGGGCAAACAGCTGACAGATGGATCTGTAGTGTCCCCCCCTTCACGTTGGTTACCTCCGGAGGCTGGCCAGGATTCAATAATTCTTACCTATCAAGAGTTGGTTCTGAGAGATTTAGCCCGATTGGAGGACACTTCTAAGAAGTGGAGGTCCAATTTCACTAAGGAAGATTGGAATTCGTTGAAGGACTTAACTTCTGATCCTTCTCTTGTGTTTCGCCGAGCGGATAAGGGGGGAGCACTTGTAGTGATGGATTCTCAAGCATATTTCCAGCAATTACAAATGCATATTCAAGATCCTCTAGTTTATCAACCTTTAGAAAGTGATCCAACGTTAGTTTTGAAAGCTATGATTCAAACCCTCATTGATACAGCTTATACATCGGGGTGGATAACTCTGAAAGAAAAGAAGTTTTTGTCTCCTACTCACCCTATGATTCCAGTTCTATACCTGGTACCCAAAGTACATAAATCACTTACAGCTCCTCCAGGGCGACCTATCGTTTGTCGCAATTCCATTTTAGAGCCTCTCAGTTTTTTGTGACACGTTCTTGAAACTGGAAGCAAGGGAGGTACAGTCCTACCTGCGAGACTCAACCCATCTCTTACAATTGTTTTTGGATTTTGTGGTTCCTCCGGGGGCTTTAGTAACTCTCGATGTAACAGCGCTTTATACCAACATTGACCAAGTAGAAGCACTTGAGTTATTAGAGCAATCTTTCCATTCAGCTCCGACTCGCCTTCCACGGGGTTTTTTGCTGGATTTAGCTCGGCTAGTATTAACCCAAAATTATTTTTTGGTTGATGGGGTATTCTACAAGCAAATTTCCGCAGTGGCTATGGGGGCCACTTTAGCCCCGTCTTTGGCCACCCTATACTTGGGGAAAATGGAAGACACACTAATTCAACGATCTCCTCTATATCAACATGTTAAAATGTGGAGAAGGTTTTTGGATGACATTCTTTGTTTGGACGTCTGACTATCCTGCACTTATCAGTTTTATAAATTGGTTAAATCAATTGAAACCTAATATTACTTTTACTGACCACATTTCTCAAGATCGTATTGAATTTTTGGATATTTCTATTATAGCAGAGGACGGTAAATTGACATCTTCCCTATACCGGAAGCCTGTGCAGAGGAACAGCTTATTGCACTATCAAAGCAATCATCCTAGTTCATTAAAGCGTGGCCTTCCATTTGGCCAATTTTTAAGGTTGCGGCGTCTGTCATTCTTTACAGGATTTTAAAATACATGCCTCTGAACTAACCCATCGCTTGTTGGATAGGGGTTATCCCTCAAAAATAATTTCTCAAGCTTTTCGTCGGGCACGATACACACAGAGAATGGCTCTTGGATCCCCAATATTCCACTCATCGTTCAGGTGATTCTGCAATGTTGGTGGGAATCCTTCCCTATTCAGAAAATAGTTTTGAAATAGCTAAAATTCTATGCTCCCATTGGCGAATATTATCACTACATGAATGTTTTCAGCATCCTTTAAGGGTGGCATTCACCCGAGGTTCTAATTTGAGTAACCATTTAGTGAAGACAGCATTACCTATAGATAGACCTACTCCATCGGGATATGATGGGGGTCATAGCCCCTGTACCACTTGTAAATATTGTGAACGGAACTTTGCGGGACGTACATGGCAACATCCTACTACTGGCCGGGAATATATAAGACAATGGAAGACTACGTGTCGGACCTCTTACGTGGTATACATGTTGATCTGTCCCTGTGGATTGTTGTATGTGGGACGTACTACTAGGTCCTTAAAGCAACAATTGGCTGAACATGCATCACGTTTACACAATAAGGTTTTGACAGCTCCCCTAGTTGAACATTGTATAGCACAATCTCATTTGTTTGAGGAGTTGCGTTGGACAGTAATAGACCATGTCCCCTTGGATCCCCGCGGGGGTGACCGTGAGCAAAAGTTACAATATTTAGAACAACGCTGGATCTTTTTGCTACATACCATACAGCCTTTTGGGCTTAACCGAGACATTGATTGGATTACCATCTTGTGACGTGGAGAAATCTGACTGGTGAGTCTTTCTACCTATGGAAAAGTGGACACCTCTAGTAGTGAGGTTTTTTCCTCTTTCTATTGGTGTTTCCCTGTTTAAATGCTGCTGAGGTAAAAGCCGTTTACACATAATGCCCGGAATTAGCCATGTGGAAGGTGGTGTTTTTTCAAGCAGGCAGAGAAAGATAGCAGTACGTTGCATTATTTTATGACGAATACACTTGACACAGGGCGGATACCCGAAACGTGCACGTCGTGTACTGAATATCTTGTCATTTGCAACATGAAAAGAATCGCTGCTGTTTTGGAGATGAAGATAAGTGTTTGATTTTTTGAAATTTACAAGGGTGACTTAATAAGAATAAAAGCAGTTCACAGTCTGGTGGGGGTTTGGCTAACCGTCCTAACCCTCCCTCGGTGGACTTTGACAAAAGAATAAAAAGTGGGTTTAATTTTATGATTGGTTTATAACTCACCTCTTTTAGTGGCAGGTCGCTTCAATATTAAGTGGTTAGCATCAGGGCGTGTAGGGGAGAAGATCTGGGATATTCAGCGGCACTGACTGTTAGTGCTGTTGAATATCCAGTTTAGAGACATCTACATGTTTTACAGGGCTGTAACTATCTTTTGATTATCAGGCCCTATGTTTACTTCAGGCCTGCAGAACAGAAGACCTAAACTCAATGAATAGTGTTGGCAAGGTCAGCACTATTCACACATTCAGCACCACTCCCTTCTTGGACAGTAGTGCTGAATATACAGATTAAGATAAATGGCAGCACCATTTAACTTAAGCCAGTGACCACACCAGAGGGGAGGGAACAAGAGCAACAGTCGGCTCAGGGCTCCACAACTCCTTGAGCTGGCCCTGGCTTTCTGACTATACTTAGCTGGATCTGCCAAGCAGCCATGCAAAGTTGATTTTTGTATTTACTGATGTTTGGGAATTTATGGTATTTCATATATTTTATTTTATTTATTTTGTTGTACTTCTATACAATTTTTCACCAGGTAAATGCAGTTTACAATCAAATGAAAGGATACATCAAATGCATAGAACCTTGAACTTATGTACAATAAACTTATCTTATATATATTGAGTGTGTGGTATTTTATGGATAAGACCTTTTTCTGTGATTGTGGTTACAATGAAGCAGGGGAGAAGAAATCTCTGCAACCAACACAGTCCCACCTAGGAGCGAAGAGAAACCATGACCGCAGCAGGTGCATCTTGACATAACAGTTTATTAAATTGACTTGGCCAGGTTTCGACATAAAGCCCTGCATCAGGGGTCTAAAAACATAAAAACATATATAAATATATTAAAAAAAAAAAAAAAAAAAATATCATACAACACATCACAAAATTAAAATCAATTACAATAAATGAAAAGAATTGCGTGCAGATATAGTAGAAATATAAAGCGTGGAAAGACAGTAAGCATAAAAATATTTAAAAGGAAATATGGGAAACATTGACAGGGAATAGTAAAAAACAAAATTTCCAATCCAATATATTGGAATTATCCACTTGCAAATCACAGTGCTAATGAATGACAATTGAAGGTTAAATATAGCCTATGAAATAGGAAAATAGGTCCTTGACAATTGTCACAATCCATAAATTATAAATCAATGAAGTCATGCTATAAGAGAACCACTGGTACCTCTAAGTATGAACAAAAGTGTAATTATTGCAGAGTCATTTGTACCACCATTTGGCTATAAAGGGAGAGAAGAATAGTATGGCTTAAAACCATCAGGTGTAACATGATAAAAGATGCAAAGACAAAAACAGCCAGCAATGAAATTTAAAAATAAAAATTATCTCAAAACCCAATTTATATTACAAAGGGGGACTATTGGGAAGTGAGTTCAAAGCCAAGGTGTTGGTCATTGCTGCAAGGTTTTTTGAGGTGTCTATGCAAATGTCTGGTGACATATCAAGGGACTTGACATGTGCTTAAATGTCCAATGGCGTGAGTAGGGGGTTGGGATTTTTATCTTAATTTTGCTGGACTATAAAGTGTTTTTTTATCCTTTTATATGTTTCTCTGAGACGATAATGTCTAGTTTTGGTTTTCTTTGTCTGCTCATTTGCTTAAAGTTCTCGTCTCCTTTGATGTTGGCTATAATACTATGTATCTTTATCGGTTTCTGTTAGTTTTACCATTACAAGAAGGAGGAGGAGGAGGAGGAGGAGGAGGAGAAGTGAAGACAGGAGGTGAGAAAAGTGACAAATGGATAAGACACCCTGGGAACAGTATTAAGAAAACAGACATACAGATAAATGAAAGCAGAAACCAGAGACTAGAAGTAAGATGAGGTAAAAATTGCCAGACAGAAAAATAATTTACTTTCAGTGTAATGATTGGACTGTGTCAGTTTTTGAAATTTACATCTGCAAGTTTTGTTGTATATTTTGCATAGTACAATGGGAAAATGCATTACTGTTTCTATTTTTTTTGGGGGGGATTCATCTACTTGGAAATTATGCTGTTGCTGTCAGGGAATGGTAGGAAGAAGAGAATGATTTTTCATCCCTCCCTCACCCCATGTTGGTTGAGTGTCCCAGACTTGCCCAGAAAAAAATCTGGTATCCTTAGGATGAGTCAGTGCTGACTGCTGGCGACTCAACTGCCTCTGGGTTTTCTTGGCAATGTATCACTGGAAGTAGATTACCCTCCATTGCCTTGGAAGAAAAGGCTGGCAAAGTGACTTGCCTCAAGGTCACAGTGCTTTTAGCCAGGCAAATTGCTTTGCAAACTTTCCTTTCAGTTTCTCAAAATCATCATATCACAAGGCTTAATGCCATTTTATTATTTATCATCCAAGTCAAAAGCGTCATCCTTCAACTAAATACAATTGGTGCTGTATGCCTACTTCCACAGAGAGAAAAAGGATCTCAAAAACCAACAAACATTTCAGATCCAGGTCTAACACTAGCCTCGGACCAAGCTCAAGTACATTTAGGATCCAAAAAACTCCCTCTCATCAGGCTTCAGGAAAATACTCATTCAAAATCACAAAAATCAATATTCCATTCATTGCAAGTATGCAATTCAGCAGAATCCTTGAGTATAGACCTTGTTCACACAACCTGCAACATTCATATATTCTTTATCCACAGCTTTGTCAGAAATTCAGTATAACAGCAACAACAAATACTAATCAGCACAACAATTACTTATCTTTCATTCTCCCCATCTCCACTGCTGACGCCTATATGGCATTTCACTTTAGCTTCATCAGGGGGGCAGAATATATCCACATTCATCTATAGGAATCAAAAAGTCACAATTGATCCATAGCAGACAAATATTATCCTAAGTACACTGCACCTTAAATCCCCACTTACTACTAAACCATTCTTAGAAAGTACCTCACTCAAAACAGAAAACAAAGCGTTTACCACCAAACAGCCATTCACCCACTTTGCTGCTGTTCTTACTTGTGTCCAATTCAAACACGCAGCATGCCTGAATTTTTATATCCAACAAACATTAACCAACCACAACCATACAGCTGACACCTTCAATTAAGCGATCAATTGGCCCAAAGCACCTACTCATTCATAACTCACAACTGACTTGAGAAGCTCCACACAACTAGGTATACTGATCATCCTCACATTCCAACCAATGGGCACTTAGCAAAGAATCCATTCACCGCACACAACACAGCTGAGACTAAACTCAAATCCAATCGTTCTTAACCCATCATATATCAAACACCAACGACCAAACCACTTCAATATTATACCACCCTATATTATATTATATATAGCATAGGCAGCTGAGACCCTTCATCCCAGCTCCCTGGATTCCTAGCCTGAACAAAAACTCCCCCTCCCTCCCACACACATAAGCAAATGATGACCAGCTGGGCTAGTAACTCAAAGTGACACGTGGTATTATTTACTGGGATAATTTTCTGGCCACAGCTTCTACTTAATACTTAAATACAAAAAGAGAAATAATGAACAAACAAACCTCTTCCAAAGACAGGGAAGCTGTAAAACTAGAGGGCATAACATGAAGCTGCAAGGGGGTAAACTGAAAGGCAATGTCAGGAAATACTTTTTCACAGAAAGGGTGGTGGATGCTTGGAATGCCCTCCCGATGGAAGTGGTGAGGGCAAACACAGTGACGGAATTCAAAATGGCATGGGACAGACACAGTGGATCCCTTTATAGCAACAGGATAAAATCAAAATAAACTTATCTAATTTCTCAACAAATAGGGGTGTCCTACACGGAGCGGTGGGTTCACGCCTAAGCAAAGACACGGGGGGAGGGGGACGGGGAGGGGGAGGGGGAGGGTTGGCCTGCACAGAGCTGCAGGTGCACCTACTCTTGCCATCTTACTGGGCAGACTAGATGGACCATACTGGTCTTTATCTGCTGTCATTTACTATGTTACTTAACAATCACATAATTTGGCAAGTTCATATGACTATAATAGCACCAATATTTGACAGCACAGCAATACCCGAGATAGCAAACAGACATAAGAATGGATTTTTGCACTCCAGCCTGCATGGGACTAGAAGGGCTGTCACCATCTCCCCCTGCCATTCAGCAAGGGTGTCCAACATCCACTCTGCCAGCTGATGCCAGTCATAGCAGCTTCCCTGTCACCATCTTATATAGTCTGAATGTCTCAAATTATAGTCCCTGGTTTGGGTACACCATGAGCTGTGACAATATAAATGGCAGAGCAACCATACAAGTAACAGCATAAACCTAGGAAAGAAGGGAGGGACAAGAGGAGGCCAGCCATAAGTCAGGAGTGGCCACTTCTGGCATGGCAGCATCATATCACCACCACATGCCCCACTCATCACACAGCAAGAGTCCAGCTATGGTGAGAAATTCTCATTGTGGCACTGGTGAGCTGGAAAGGAAGATGGCCAGGGGCACAGTGCCATATTACAGGCAGCTGACATGCACCAGGCGCACAATCTTTGTTTCATGTGCTCTGTTTAGCTCTCTAGATTGTGCAAAGATATATATATATGCATCTAAACCTTTTAGGTTATGAGACCTTTGGAAATATTCCTGATGGTTCATATAGAAATATGACTGGAAGTAAGATTATGGCCAACTTTATCTTCCCTTTAATAAGCTGAAGGCATTTTCTAGTACTAGACCAGCCATTAGTCCAATTTCTCCTACAGGGCTGGCCCAAATGTATTTGATGCCCTAGATGAACCTTCAGCCATGTGTTCCCTCCCTCCCTATAGTCCAACATTGCTCCTCCCCTCCTCTTCCATACCTTTCCATGGTCAGCATCGCTCTTTCCCTACCATATCTCTCCCCAAGGTGTCCAGTATCTTTTTTTTCTACCATTCCACCTCTTTCAGGTGTCCAGCATATCACCTCTTCAGTCTGCTACTGCCGCCATTGACCTCCAGCAAGCCAACTGTAAAACAAAGCAAAAGTGGCCAGCATGGATTCTTACAAAGACGCATACACTCAAGCAGGCAGCATCTCGCCCCCCCTCAAGCCTTCCTGGTTTTTCTTTGGGGGGGGGGGAGGCATGCCAAGCCTTGAGCATGCACATCTGATCAAGACATTGCACCTGCTACTTTTATTTTGATTTAAAGCTGCTGAAGACTGGCACTGGCACCAACCTCAGATTTGTGCCATCCTAGGTAGATTCTTGGTCTGCCTACTGGAAGGGCCGGACCTACTCTCCTAATGGGTAGCCCCTTTATCCTGCAGATTCACTGCTCTATTGGTGGTTATCATCCACTCTTAGTTGATGTCTGAGGCACATATAGGCACTTAATATAAAAGAGGCTTGGAGAGGCTAAGCCTCTCCAAAATCTGGTGGGCCAGTTTGAATGAGGAATGGCAAAAGAAACACCTCCAGTAGGGTCAGACTGTTGCCCTTGCCAACTTTGTTGCTCAGACTTATTTCTGCCATAACCCCCTCATTCTCCGAGTCTCAGATTCACGTCAGGGTGAAGAGCTGGAGGTGGACCTTATTGCCACTGTACTCTGACGTTTCAAGGCAGAGTTGTGCACTTCCCCCTTGATTCAGCCATTCCAGGTTAAGTTCTTTTGCTCGATTCACCTCCATTCTCCACTGCTTTAGCTAGCTCACTAATGCTATGCTGGTGCTCTTTTCCTTCCTCCTATGTGGCATAGTCCGAGAAGCTTTTTCTAAACTGTGCAGGCTCTTTCCTGAAATTTATGGTCTAACAGCAAGGCAAATTGAAGAGAGGAAAAGGTCACAGCTCTGCTTTTCTGTCAGAATGAGCAAGGAAAGGAAGAATGGGAAATTTGTAGGGCAGGGGCAGCATGGGAGATTTGATGATTAGAAAAAGGAGTGGGAGAGGACAAGCAGGGAAATATGGCATGGGGGAGGAAGTACAGCAATTGGGAGATGGGGAAATGGATGAGAAATGAAAGGGCGATAGGGAAAGCATCATTAGGTATGGAGAAAATGGGAACTGAGGCATGGGTAAGTAAAGTGACCAGGGTCTGGGCTCTGGGGAATTGGTGGAGAGGGGGGGGGGGGAGGAAGCAGACTCTGGGGAATTGATGGGGGAGAAAGGGGACTCAGACTGAGTGTTAGTGATTTACAAAAACTGATAGAGTGGGTGTGGATGGTAGGAAGAGCAGGTATTGGGTGTGGGGAGAGGGTGACTGGGGGAGTGGGAACTGGGGCATGGGTAGGTGAGGGTGGTGACAATGAGTACTAGGCCAGGATTGGAAGGTGGGTTGACTTAGAGGTTGGTGGACCAGGATGTAAGCCTAGAGCATGAAACTAAGCTGGGAGAATGAGTAGGAATGTTTGGGACACGGAAATTGTAGTTTGAATGTGAGATATGATATGCGGCTAGGGTATATGGGTTGTGAAACAAGCTACACGATATTAGCGATGTGGCATGAGACAAGGCTAAGGTTATGTGTTGGGGGCTAAAGTGTGGGGAGCCAGGCTGGAAAATAATGGGCCTGATGTTGCAAGGCATTTACACAGTTTACAGAGCTTTAAACCATGTAAATGCACTAAGTCAGATATTCAGCAGCTAACCACTAAGCTTCAGGGCGTGTTGGGGCATTCCGGGGGTGGTACCTTGGGATGACCGTGCAGTGGCGATATTCAGCAGCTACCCGGTTATCCCTCAGCGGCAAAAGTTGGGCACAGCAAAAGCTGTCCTAACTTTTACCGCCGAAGCTAACCAACAGGGGTGGCACAAGGGGGGTGCAGGGCCATGTGCAGAGGCTCATTGCGGGGCTGCATTTGCATAAGAAGCCTAATTTGCATAAATATCAGCATAATGTTATCATGCCTCTTAATGAGTGTCTGGATAAAGAAGGACTACTAGATTTCTACATTACTATACTCCAGTGCCAACCACCAGGCCCATTAGGAAGTACTATAAACACTGACCATTTAGAACCCATAGCAAACCTGCCATATCATAACACTACCAGGACTCACAAAGCACCAAATCCTACCTATTAAAAAGGCAACACTGCAAATATTAAATCAATACATCTCAGAGAACACCAATACATGTCCTACTGGCGAAAGAGAACAAGTGGCACTGTCAAACAGAAACTACAAGAATAGAATACCTCAGCTCGGCTACACATGCAGAACCTAAAAGACCATCACCAAACAAAGAACAAGGAATCAAAATTTAGAAATTGGAAGACAATAATTAAATTGAGAACCCCTAAAGCCAAACTTGGAATGTACGAGAACACTATAAATTAATTTCCTTTTGGACTAAACAAAAATGCAAAGACGTTAGTGATACATTTCCCAGAGCTGACATATTTCAGTTAATAAATTCAAAATAAAAAAAGTATTTTTCTACCTTTTGCTGTTTGGGCATTTTATTTTTCAATGGTAATTGCTCCAGTCACTTTCTTCTGTCTTCTGCTAATTCTCCATTGTCTGCTGTCCATTTGTCTTTTCTTCTCTCTTCTAGATTTTTTCCATTCTACCTTCTACATCTGCTTTAACATACTGATCTTTCCCCTTTTGCTCTTTCCCCAATTTCTTTTTTATTCCTTTATCATCCACTAAAATTTCACCCTTCCATCCTCCATCCCCACATACTCTGCCAATACCCAGCAACTCATAAATTTTCCTTCCCTCCCCCACAAAAAATCTCTTTTCCCCCTCCATCCTCATTCCCCCAGCCCCATCCCCATCCCCTTCTAGTCCTCCCCCTTCTAGTCCTCCCCCAAAATCATCTCCCTTCTAGTTCCAACCCCACTTAGCATCCGCTCCCTTCTAATTGCATTCTCCCGCCCCCCGCATCAGCCCATTTCCAGTCCTTGCCTCCCAATCAGCTCATTTCCAGTTCTATTCCACCCCATCAGTCCATTTCCAGTCCAAGCTCCCCCATCAGCCATTTCCAATACTAGACCCCCCCATAAACCAATTCCAATCCTATTCCAGTGAGCTGATGGGGGGGCTTGGACTGGAAATTGGGCCGTGTGTGGGGGAGCTTCAGCCCATTTCCAGTCCAAGCTCCCCCACACTCAGTCCATTTCCAGTCCGAGCCCCCCATCAGCTCATTTCCAGTCCAAGCTGCCCCATCAGCCCATTTGCAATCCTAGCCCCCATCAGCCATTTCTAAAACTAGCCTCCCCATCAGACATTTCCAATCCTATTCCAGAACCACATCAGTCCATTTCCAATCCTACCTCCCCAAAAGCCCATTTCCAGTCCTCCCATCAGCTCATTTGCAGTCCTAGCCCCCTCCCCACTCAGTCCATTCCTAGCCTCCTCCCAGTCCATTTCCAATCCTAGCCCCCCCCCCCATCCCATTTCCAATCCTAGCCCTCCTCCCCAGTCCATTTCCAATCCTAGTCCCTCCACTCTGCCCATTTGGAATGTTAGCCCCCTGCCCCGACTCTGCCCATTTCAAGCCCAAGTCCCCCCTCCTCCCCGAAGAGCCCCATGGCAGGCTTTAGAGGTCCTGGCTCACCTCCTTTAGAGGCTTGTGGCAGGCTCAGCAACAACTAGTTACAGCCGCCGAAGTGAAGAGCTGTCACACTGCCCCCCTAGTGGTGATGGCGTGGCACGACAGAAGGGCGTGGACAGGGAGGAGAAAAGTTTGTTTGTGGAGGAGGTTGGTTCTCTTGCAGGGCCCAGGCTTCTACAGGCCTGGTAGCCTTCTGTATAACTAACACTCCCAAGAATTTACAGTCCGAGTATAGGGAAATTGTAAGGCTTTTATTTCCCTCTTTGCAAACAGGTTCTTTAGCCCAGAATACAACAACACATGAAAAGAAATATCCTTGCTTCAGGTTAAAGGAAAACATGTACTGAAAACACTGTTAACTTCACAGTACAGGTAAATGAAATACAGCATCCACTTTTATCCCCAGACCACAGCTATGCCTCTGCTAGGGCTCAATCCTTTCTGATAGGCAATAGTTAACGTCCATGGGAATGTCCAAGGGGTCCTCCTGGTATTCGACCTGCATGGGCTCACAGTCCAGAATGTTTGGAGGCTCTCCTTCAGGCTTCCTGCCTAGCGCTTGGATGATGCGCCAATAGTCAGCGTTACAAGGTAAGTCCTGGCTTTTTATATTTTTATACTGAGGACAGTCTCTCCTGCATACAGTTCCTTCTCTAGTAGGCTTCCTGTTAACTGCAGGTCTGTACTTTGTTTCATGAAGGCCCCTGGAAGGACAGTATGCTCTAGTGCCTGATTCCTTCTGTGTCACAGCATTCATAAAATCATCATTATAAAATTGGCATTTACCTTTTCTTCTAAGGTGGTCTCCGGGAGGTGAAGGCTTAGGCTTGGGCCTGCTGGGTCTTGGATTCTCAGGTGTCCAGGTAAGCCTCTGGTTCCTAGTTCTGCCTTCTGCTGGAGTCAGGGTATACTGGTGCCATGGTTCCTTTCTCCCATGGCTTTGGAAGTGACCCTTCTCAATTCCTCTTTCACCCCTTTCACTGCCGTTCACTGTTGCTCCTTCTAACAGTTGTTGGCTCCTATTAAAGTTAGGCCTGGGACTCTCTGTTATAGTCCACCTTCTTTCAGGGTTAGCTTCTTTATAAAACCTTTCCCTCCTGGAAAGTATATCTTTTCCTCTTTTGCAATGTTTAAAGTAGGTTTCTGTACCTGGCTTGGCTGGGTCTGCTAGGCCGGATCCCTTGATCAGGACTCCTCTCCCTGGATCCTCCAGATATCTGTAAAAATCTGGAACTGGAACTTCCTGCAAGACTCCTTGACAGTCTCCTTGCCCATCTGGAGCTGTCTGCCAATCTCCTTGTCTTTCTCTTTCTCGCCAACCTCCTTCTCTGTACCGGTCTCTTTGCCACTCTCCGTGTCTCTCTCTTTCTCTCCAACCGGAGTCTGAGTCAGAGTCTTTTTGCCACTCTCCTTGCCTCTCTATTTCTCGCCAACCTCCTTCTCTGTACCGGTCTCTTTGCCTCTCTCTTTCTCGCCAACCTCCTTCTCTGTACCGGTCTCCGTGTCTCTCTGACTTCCTCCAGTCATCTGAGCATTTAAGAGGAGTTCTTCCCTTCCTGCATTGGGTGTTGGCTGGAATTACATCATTGGCTCTAAGGCGTGGTTCTTCAGACCTCCAGAGGTCTCTCTGGCTCCCTCTATGTGGCTCCTCATGATGCTGCAGCTGGTCTTTACCTCTTTTTTCTGTGTTTAAAACCTTTCCATCTGCCTGCAGCTGGTCTGCAGTGCCACAGAGCATTGTTTCCTTCACTTTGGCAGCTGTATTGTAATGAAGATCGCAGGCGCGCCGGAGGTCAAAAGACATTTCCTATGTCCCTGCTCTCAGCACGCCTGCGATCTTCATTACACTACAGCTGCCGAAGTGAAGGAAACAATTCTCTTCACTTCGGCGGCTGTAACGAGCTGTTGCTGAGCCTGCTGGGAGCCGCGAGCTGCTAAAGGAGGTGAGTCGACAGCGTGCAGAATGTTGTTGGCGCGGGGCCCCCTGAAGCACGGGGCCCTGTGCCAACAACATTCTTGCTCAATGGATGGGTTGGCCCTGCTAACCAAGCAGCGGCTGAATATTGCCACGGCATGGTTAGCTTCTGTGCCATGTGTAGCTGTGCGACAAGCCCGGAAATTTAATGCCGGTGGCCGGATATGGCCACAGATTGAATATCCAGGGTTAAAGTTCAGCGGTGACGACTATGCGTCTTAACTAGAGGACTATGTAAGGGGTGAGAGAGCATAGAAATGAAGGCCTTGGGACTCGAAGGGTGAATATTGAGGAATGGGAAACCGGGTGGGGGAACAGAGACAAAGACTAGAGCTACAGTAAAGGCAAAGTGAATGATAGTAAAGGAGTTTGAGCTGGTGAGAGATGAGAGTCAGAACAAAGTAGATGAGGTCTGTAATGGTTGAGCATATAGGAGATAGAATGGAGGATGAGAGAGTGGGTGGAAGGCAAGAGTTACAGGAGGTTGGGGAAGGAGTGTGAATGGCAAAGGGGATGAAAGGGTGAGATAGAAATCTGGGAGACAGGAAGGAGATGAGAAAAGGGGTATAGAGGACTGTGAGGGACAATGGTGGTAATAATAAGAAGGGATGAGGGAAGGTGCAGACAATAAAAGATGTGTAGAAAGAACTTGAAGGGGATGATTGGGAGAAATGAAAGCAGATAGTAAGGAATGGTGAGGGTGAATAACCCAGAAAGCAGACAGCAGATCGGGGAGAGGGGAGAGGGGGAGTAAGGTAAAGGAATCATATATCTTAAGATCAGTGGGAAGGTAAAGGCTTTTTGCTGCATGAATGGTAGAGATTGTGTTTGTTTCACGGATTGATGGATTACAAGATATGTGCTTTGCGTTTTGAGCTTATCATACTGCATAAATTGATTAAAATGGACACGGACTGCAACAGGCTTAATTCCTCAAAAAGACCACTGATCCCATAAAAATTTAGCACAGAGCGTTTCATTGACAACAGGTCTTTTTCTTTTGAATTCTTTAACCTTTCCCAGCATTCAGCACGCTTCACAGTAACACAACTGTCAGTATGAAGGAAAACACCACTCTTCATGCTGGCGGTTGTGCAGAGGTGAGCCAGGGCCACGTGTGGGCGTCCCCGGCTCCCTCTGAAGCAGTTTAGACAGCCGCAGGGCTCTTCAGGGGGGGGGGGTGTCTAGGATAGGACAGGAAATGGCCAATGGGGGGGCTTGGACTGGAAATGGGCTGAATAGGGGTCTAGGATTGGAAATGATGAGGGGGCTTGGACTGGAAATGGGCTGATGCGGACAGATGGGAGAATGGGACTAGAAGGAAACGGATGCTGGGTGGGGCTGGAACTAGAAGGCAGCTGATGTTGGGGAGGACTAGAAGGGGATGGGGCTGGGGAATGAGGATGGAGAGGGAAAAAGATTTTGTGTGGGAGGGAAGAAAAATCTATGATTGGCAGGGTATTGGGAGAGTAAGTGGGGATTGAGGATGGAAGGCTGAAATTTGAGTGGATGATAAAGGAATCAAGAAAGACATGGAGGAAAGGGTAAAACAGGAAAGATCAGTATGTTAAAGCAGATATAAAGAGAGAATGGAAAAATCTAGAAGAGAGAAGAAAGGACAAATGGACAGCATGCAGAAGACACAAAGAAACCAGAAGAAAGTGACTGCAGCAATTGCAACTGAAAAATAAAATGCCCAAACAAAAAGGTAGAAAAATACTTTATTTTGAATTTATTAACTGGAATATGTCAGCTCTGGGAAATGTGTATCGCTAACGTATTTGCATTTTTGTTTAGCACAAGAGGAAATTAATTTATAGTTTTATTTCTCCAGTGTTACTGTACATTGTACAAGTTTGGCTTTTTGGCTTCCCAGTTTAATTATTGTCTATTTCTATTTCTAAATTGTGATTCCTTGTTCTTTGTTTGGTGACGGTCTATGTTCTGCATGTGTAACCGAGCTGAGGTATTCTGTTCATGTAGTTTCTGTTTGACACTGCCATTTGTTCTCTTTCCCCAGTCGGAGATGTATTGGTATTCTTTGAGATTAATATTTGCAGTGTTGCCTTTTGATAGCTAGGGTTTGGTGCATTCTGAGTTCTGGTAGTGCTGTTATGATACGGAGGGTTTGCTATGGGTTCTAAATGGGCAGTGTTTGTAGTACTTCCTAATGTGCCTGGCAGTTGGCACTTGAATATAGTAATGTAGAAATCTAGTAGTCTTTCTTTATCCAGACACTCATTAAGAGGCATTTTTACTAAAGTTATTGCACGTTAACATTATTCAAATATTTATGCAAATGAGGTCTTTATGCAAATGAGGCAACGGAATGAGTTTCCGCACATTTTATTTTATTTATTTATTTAAAGGTCTTTTATACCGCCTTCTCATGTAATCAAAGCAGTTTACAGTATAAACAACAGGAATACATTATAACATAGGAATACATTGTAACATAGGAACCAATTACAAGTAATACATATTTTAGAACTATATAACTAATATAGCAATAGGTATTATATATACATGATTGGGTTATCATTGCTGGTATAAATTATATACAGTACAACATATAAACGATTCTAGTTATGTATATTCTTAGATATAATTCTTATGTGAAAATTCATTCATACACCTTAGATCAATCAGATCTACTAAAACACTTCAGTCACAACGTCAGTTATTTCCAGATGACAATGAACTTCCTTGTGTCACCATTCATTGATCTCATTAGCCCCCAACATCATTAAACACAGAGACCCTTATAAAATTTATGATTCCCCATTAATAAACACCATCTATCCAATTCAGCAACATACAAACATACCAACTCCTGGATGTTGCTGAACTGGAAATAAATGATGTTGTGACCGAAGTGTTTCAATACATCCGATTGGTCCAAGAAGTATGAATGAATGACGTAGGGTTTCTTGATAGGCTGTTCGAGAGGGTAGAACACTGCCCTTGGGCTGCCCCTGCAGGAAAGTGCTTCGTCCCTGCCATTTGTCCGGAGGCCAGGAGTTCAGCGAGCTGCCTGACCCAAGGGGATTGGAAACCGGAAGAAGTGGGACTTGTTTGGATATCTTGCGGCTTCAGCAAGCCGGCAGTGGAGAGTCTAGGACAATGGATATGAGCAGAGCCGTCGTGGGAGCTGAGCATGCAGAGATGTGTGAACTGCAAGGAGCGCTTGGTGGGGTGACTTTGGATGATTTTTTTATGCCATCTGATCCAATCGCCCTTAAATCCATCCAGTGTGCTATGAAGCAACTAGCAGAGGTGTTGTTACTCAAGTTCAGTCCATGAAGACAGAATTTCAGTCTACACAATCTGACTGTACTAGGAATACCGAGGGCACTTCGAAATTGCAAGTATTAAGCAATGACTTATCTGTGAAAATGGCTAGCATGGAAGGTAATATTGAGGCTACTATTAAGTATACTACTTCTTTGAGGGCAAGATGGAACAACTGGAGAATGCTTCGAGGCTTTCAAATTTGCATCTTATTAACTTTCCTAAATCTTTGTTAGTAACACCTAAGGAAATGTTTAAGAATTATAGTTGACCCCTGCCTATTCGCGGTTCAGAATTCGCGGATTCACCTATTCGTGGATTTTTCTGTGGAATGTAACTCCAAATTATTCGTGGAAAATTCACCTATTCACAGATTTTTCATAGAGCATATCTAAAATTTTTGCTAATTATTTTCATTTTATTTTCGTGACTAAATACATTTTTTATGATAAAAAAATGATTTACTAATTTTCAAATATTAATATTAATGTAAACACAGCAAAATATCAATAAAATGTATTTTGTTCTTAAAAAACGTTAGCCAAACGATGCGCAAATTCCAAATACAAAGCTCCCAGGAAAGAAAATGCAGCTTGGGAAGCTGAAATACAGTCAACTCCGGATAACTCGATACGCTGCGGAACCCTGGAAATTATCGAGTTAAGCGAATATCGAGTTAAGCAAATATGATTGAAATCCTACACCTGTAGACCTCTGCTGTTCGAGTGTTTCACTGCGTATCTGTGTACTTTGCGTAACTTTGTGTCTCATTTCTAATCGTGCCCTAAGATGCCTCCTAAACGCCCTGCTTCTTCTAAAGCTTCTGGCAAAGAGCCTAAGTGCCAGAAGAAGGTCATGACGCTCCAGGAG
Source organism: Ichthyophis bannanicus (assembly GCA_033557465.1). NCBI lineage: Eukaryota > Metazoa > Chordata > Amphibia > Gymnophiona > Ichthyophiidae > Ichthyophis > Ichthyophis bannanicus. Next base: position 652,605,414 of record CM066032.1, read on the forward strand.
ATGGTAGCACTTCTGGAAAATGTTGAAGGAAGGGAAAAGTTATGCCACAGTAGCCCGCCATTATGGCATGAATGAGAGTACCGTCCGGTACATCAAGAAGAAAGAGGCAGAGATAAGGAAGACCGTGGATGTTAGCGTCTGCAGTAGTGCCAAGACAGTTTCCACTGTGCGTGATAAGAGCATCGTGAAGATGGAGTCGGCCATGGCATTGTGGATAACGGACTGCCGTAAGAAGAACATCCCCCTCGACAGCAACATCATCCGCGAAAAGGCACGAAAACTCTACCAGCAGTTTTCAACTGTTATGGAAGGCGGCGACGTACAGGAAACAGACTTCTTAGGCTTTGATGACCCCGCCGAAGAAGAAGAGGAAGAAGCAGGACCATCGTCAGCTCCTGAAGGTTTTCGTGCCAGCAAGGGGTGTTTTCACCATTTCCAGAAGTGGTTCCACCTAAAGTGTGTTTCTCTGCATGGGGAAATGGCATCAGCAGACAAGGAAGCGGCTGCGAAATATCCCGAGACCTTCAAGAAGATCATCAGGGACAAGGGCTACCATCCAGAACAGGTGTCCAATATGGACAAGATTAGCTTGTTCTGGAAGAAAATGCCTTCACGGACATACCTCATGAAGGATGAAGCCAGAGCCCCTGGGTTCAAGGCCCAGAAGGATAGGGTTACCCTCATCATGTGTGACAATGCTGCTGGCTTCATGCTGAAACCAGGCCTCATTTACAAGGCTGAAAACCCCAAGGCCCTCAAGAATAAGAACAAGAATTTGCTGCCTGTGTTTTGGATGCACAACGCCAAGGCCTGGATCACCAAAGTCCTTACGTCTAACTGATTCATTCAGAGCTTCATCCTTCAAGTTAAGGATTACGTCAACGACTTGTGCATGGAGTTCAAGGTGTTGTTGATTATGGACAATGCTGATGGCCACCCTGTGGATCTTTATTACAAGGGAGTCCGGCTCGAGTTCCTCCCTGCCAACACCACTTCTCTCCTCCAGCCTATGGACCAGGGTGTGATCCATGCCTTCAAGGCACTCTACACCCGGAACTCCCTCGAGCACCTTGTGGATGAAATGGACACTGACAGTGAATTTACGCTGAAGGGGTATTGGCGTAAATTCACGATTGCCACATGTCTGACTGTCATCGGCCGATCGTTGAAGGATATGAAGAAGGAGACCCTTAATGCGTGCTGGAAGAAGTTGAGGCCGGAGTGTGTTCACGATTATAAGGACTTCTCTCCTGAAGAAATTCAACATTCAGCCATTGATAAGGCAGTCCAATTGGCGAGGATGCTTGGTGGAGAAGGCTTCGATAACATCACCGAGGATGAAGTCGGCACCCTCATCGATGCCCACTCTGACCCCCTGACGGACCAGGATTTGGAAGAGCTGACGAAGTCTGCCAACAAGGAAGAAGACACGGCAGGTTCAGGGGACAAGGAGGAGGATGAGGGCCTGTCTTTTGAACATCTATCCCGAATTATGAGGGCAGCCAGGGAGCTGCAGGAGATGACTGGGGCATGGGATCCTTATATGGAATGCTCCATAAAGTTTTCAAATGCCCTTGATGCATGCATGGGGCCCTATAATAACCTCCTTGTCAACATGAAGAAGCAGCAACAGCAGCTGCCTATCACCATGTTTCTCGAGCCCATGAAGAAGGACCCTCCAAAGCCTCTCGAATGTTGTAAGATGACTTTGAAATGATATTAAAGTGTTTTAGGATGATAGTTTAAGGTATATTTGGTGTTTGAACTATTAAAATAGGCAGTTATAAGCGTTTTTAGAGGGGGTCTCAAGTATTTGTGGATTTCAGCTATTCGTGGGGGGTTGTGGTCCCTAACCCCCGCGAATACTGGGGGTTGACTGTATATGACTGAGGTATTAGGAGTTCTTCCAGAGTCCCTCCCTGATTACAAAAATATATTATCTTCCACAAGGGAAGCAGAACCCTGTAGCTGAGGGTTTGCTCCCATTGCAACATATGAAGGTGCTGGATGTTTCTGCAGTTCTGGAAAGTTCAGATGTTATTGTACCTGCAAAATGTTTAGTTCAATTTGCCCTTTCATCTGATAGAGATTGTTTTTTGCGTATGTTTTTCAAGAAACGCAGTGTTGGATTTCGGGGGCTACAGGTTTGGGCCTTTCCTGATCTGCACGGGAAACCCAGCAGCACAGGAAGGAATTTCTCCTCCTTCGTCCTCAGGTTTCCCAGCTGGGTGCTGTTTGTTTTCTAAAATACCCGTGCACATGCATAGTTAAATTTCAGCTAAATCTGTATGTGTTCTTGTACCCATCTCAGCTTATTTCATTTCTAAATTCTTACTCAAGTCTGGGTACTGCTATTGATGTATCCAGCCTGCCTCAAGTTAAGTGATTGGCTGTATACTGGCTTGTCTTTTCTCTTCATGTATGTAACTAATTTTTTTTGTTGTAGAACATCCACCATGTTATGGGATAAGGTTTGTTGCTGGTGTATTTTTTTTGATTGCCTTTTCTTTGTTATATTGTATTTGATATTGTATCAGATTGATTTGTTACTTCCAGTTCCCATGTTTTCTGCAAGTAGGGGATTTCTACTTTGTCTTTTTTTTAAATGCATAAATATAAAATTTAAAAGAAAACAGCAGCAACAAAAAAAACTATCCAGAGGGTTGCCATAGTCAACATCAATTCAATAATACTTAACAACAAGTGAATAGAAAGGCAGAGAAGCGAAACAAAAGGGAATGATTAGTGTCAGCACAATTGGCCCAATCATCAGACAAACTGGACCATCACCTAGGGTGGCAGCTTCTAGGGGGCGACAAATAGCAGGGCATTCAAAGCTAAACAATAGACTCTGACAATCTAGGGGCTTAAGATTTATCTAGGGCGCCAACACCTTGAACCAACTCTGGTTCTGGCCCTGAATGTCAGAAACAGATGTAGGAGAGGAAGTGAAAGAAACAGAAAATGGAAAGGAGACCCTGAAAAAAAACTTTGTAGAAAATAAAGAAGAAGACGACACTCAAGGCATCAAAGGGGAATGCAACATAAAATTCACTAACAGCAATTGGTGAATTGCAGTGCATCTCTTAGGGGGAGAGAATAAAGTTTCCTCCTTAAATCTCTCCGAGTACCATCATGTGGTGATCTTGTTGTATAAAATCTGTACTAAAATTTCAGCAAGGCGACACTACGATTGAAATATGGTAAGAAAGAGAAAGAAAAATACATACTGGACACATGTCACCCAGGATAAAAAGTTGTCCTCCTGTACCTTACACACTGGTGGGAGAGATAGGGCAGACACTGCAAATGTAGATAAAATCAATGCCACAGATAAAGGCCATGGTGAGCGTGTTTATGAACCATTGTGGCAGGAGATAAACCACAAAGGTTAATGAAAAGGTTAAGAGGATTAACTAAAGGTAAGTGGATTTCAGCAGATAAAGAGGAAATAGTGTACTGCTATACCTGGCTTAGCAGTGAGGGAGAAATTGCTCCTGCCAGAGATAAACCCTGGACCAATGCAATCAGAAAAAATAAGATATACACCACATTTTCCTTTCAGTTTGTACTTGGAATATGTTGTCAACTTTTGAAATGTACAACCCTGATAACTGTAATTTCCACAGTACAGAAGGAAATGGATTGGTTTCTCCCATGGTGCACTGCATGCAGAATCTGACTCATTGGGTTTCTAATTTCTGATTGGTGGTCACTTATTCTGTACCCGAGACTGTGTCTTCTGCAGGTGTGAGAGAAGTGAGGTATTCTACTAGTGTTTAGTTTGTGTTTAGGGGTCTGTAGCAGTCTGACTTGTGCTGTTTTTCCAGGAAGTATATTCATATTGCTATTCTAGGATGCTGTCTTTCATAAGCAGATTTATTACTGCTTCAGTCCTGGACATTAGTGCTGTCTTATTATGAAAGGTTTGCTATATAACGTCTAGGAATGTGTATTTTTGCAGGATCTGTGTTACTTCCGAATACTTGCTAGTTGAGAGTCCAAGCTGCTGTTACTAAGGTGACTCCAGAATTTGTATATCAGGTACATTGTACTTCACTTTTTTTTTTTTTTTTGAAAGTTTATTTTCAGTTTTCAAATACAAGCCAAATAATAATACATGACGACCGTCATAAACAACAACCTAGCACCCCTAACCCACCCCTCCCTTCCTAAGTCCAACTTACCACCCCACCCCCCCCCGACATCTCCTTTTGGGATCACCAAAACCTGTGCATAGTACACTAAGACATTAATACAATACAATAACCATTACTTCGCCTTTGCTACATAGTCATCCAAATAACTCCATTTACACTTCTGCAAACTCCCGGTGCCCAAATCCCGCCCAACAGATGCCCTGAAATTTTTGTGTATCGATGGAAGACTAGATCGATCACATTCTTTCTCAAAATTGGCATACAAACAAAATAAATTCCACCAGTGAAGATCATCCAGTTGAGAGGAATCTTTCCAACAACTGAAAATCAGTTTTATGGCAATAGCCATCATAAAATTAAACAAAAATCGTCTATCTTTAGTTACCGTTACATTCACATCTGTTGAACGCATGATTACAGTTTGCCAAGTTAGTTGTTCTTGAAAACAAAGAATCTGTTGAATCTTATCCCAGACTCTAGACCAAAAAAATTGAACGTGAGGGCAATCAAACAACATATGCCGGAGAGTAGCCGGACGTTGATGACAAGTCCAGCAAGCGTTCTGGGTTTCCTTATTCCATTTAGATAGCTTTACAGGGGTAATATGAGCTCTATGGATTAGAAAATATAGGGACTGAGTGATCCCAGCCCCCCGAGATACTCTGTTCACCTGCCGCCAGATCCGTTCCCAGACGGCTGCTGATACATGAAATCCTAGGTCACTATCCCATGTCTTTTCAAGCCCAACTAAACGATGGGGGGAACAGTCCCGAAAAATAGCATAAAACCGTGAAGCAACCCCCTTCCCGTAGCTGCACTCTGTCACCGCTTTTTGTAATTCCCACTCCGGGGAAAGAGCTGGTGCTTTTACCTTCGCCTTTGACAAACAATGTATTAATTGTAACCATTGGAAATAACAAGCATTCGGCATTCCAAACTCTCGCTGCAGCTCCGAAAATGTTTTCCAGCGCGAGGGAGTCACTAAATGACCCAATGTCCAAATTCCACTAGTTTGCCAAGTTACCCAGGAGACAACTCGCTGAAGAATTTTAAAGCGGGTATTATACCAAATAGGAGTTTGTCGGGAAAAAGTGGTATTCTGACCCAAGAACTGATCTAAGGCGAGAAAAGCATCCTGTGTAGAAATCATTACTCTACCTAGTGGGAAGGAGTCTGGCCATTTCATGCCCAATGCATTTGATATGGGGATCGGGGCAGCTATTCGTTTTTCCACCTCCAGCCAAGTGGGGATCCCATTCTGGTGATCCGCGACACACCATAGAGCACCTTGCTTAAGACGAAACGCATAATGATAATTCCTAAAGTCAGGAAATTGAACCCCACCTTGAATTTTCTTTGCTTTTAACTTGCAGGTCGCTATTTTGGGAGGCTTACCTTGCCACAGAAAGTTAACTAACTGACGTTCGATAGAATGATAAACCTTGGGAGGGAAACTCACCGGAAGCATTTCCAAAACATAATTGATCTTCGGCGTCAAAACCATTTTAATAGACTCTAGTCTGCCCCACTGTTTAGCGAAGGATTGGACCATCTCAACCAAGATCCTGGAGTTGACATCAATTAAGTCATCCAAGTCTCTCAGAAAGCGCACTCCTAAGTATTTGACCTCTGCAGGGGCCCACACAAAGGGGTGAGAGCCCAGCATAGATTGAAAAGCCCACCTATTTAGGGGAAAGGCTACAGATTTAGACCAATTTATTTTATAACCAGATAGACTGGAATAAGTATTGAAAGAATTTAACAGGCAGCCAATGGAGGAAGGGAGTATAAAAAGCAACAGATCATCAGGGTAGGCTGAAATTTTGACTTCCATATCACCTATTTTGACACCAGAAATCTCTTTTTGGGAGCGAATGAGAAGCATCAAAGGTTCGAGAGCTAAATTAAATAATAAGGGTGAGAGAGGGCAACCTTGTCTGGTTCCTCTATGTAGTGATAAAGGGGAAGAAAGAGAACCATTAGCAAAAATTCGAGCAGTTGGATTGGTATATAGGACCTGAATTAAACGTAAAAATTTTTCACCAAAGCCAAACCACCTTAGTGACTGAAACAAAAAGGCCCATTCCAGACGATCAAAGGCCTTTTCGGCGTCTAATGATAAGCCCATCACTGGATTAGCCTGATTCTCTGCAATAAGGAATAGATTGAGGAGAAGCCGTGCATTGTCTGAGGTGGCTCGACCCGTCATAAAACCGCATTGATCAGGATGAACAAGATCTAACATAACTGTTGATAGCCTTTTCGCCAGGATAGAAGCATAAAGCTTGTAATCAGCATTTAATAAAGAGATTGGCCGGTAATTCTCAACTTTCTGCGGATCTCTACCCGGCTTGGGAATTACCACAATTGTTGCGTCGTTAAACGCACCAATTGCGGGCGATTGAGCTTCCAGCAGGCCGAAATAATCCAACATGTGCGGAGTTAACTCAGTCGCGAAAACTTGGTAGAATTCACAAGGAATACCATCTGGGCCTACCGCCTTCCCCGCTTTCCCAGCCTTAATAGCATCTTGAATCTCACTGATGGTTATATCAGTATCCAGCTCCCTAAGCTGAGTATCAGAGAGTATAGGATGGGAAATGTGGCCAAAGGTAGTTTGAAAATCGTCTGTCTTCATTCGGGTCTCAGACGCATATAGGTTAGCGTAAAAATGGCACAAGGCCTCAACAATATCTGAACTCTTTGTCAACAGCTCCTGCCTGTCTCCTTGGAGAACTTCTATTCTAGTCTGGGCAGCCCGGGGTGTCAAGGTCTGAGCCAACATTCTTCCTGACTTATTGGCTTCTACATAATATCTAGATTGCTGGTGCAAAATCTGTTGCGACGCCTCCGCACTTAAAATTTGATTATATTGACACCTCAACCTCTGGAGGCGAAGCAGAATACCGGGATCAGTTCTAGAAATCAGCAGCCTCTCTCCTGCTTTAATTTGTGAGTCCAAGGCGGCTAGTTTGGCTTTCCTCGTCTTATTCAATGAGATGGAATAACTGGTAATTTTGGCTCGAATGGTAGCTTTAAATCCCTCCCACCAGGCCCAGCCTGACGTGTCTCCCAAGAGGTTCACTGCAAAATACTCTCTTATTGCCTGTTTGATGTGATCACAGAACCCTCTGTCGCCCAAAAGGGATCTATTGAAAAAGAATCTCGACCGGTGAGCTTCCTGCTCCCCCAAGGAAAGAGAAAAGGTAATGGCCGCATGATCAGATATTTGTGTCAGTTTTATATGAGACTGCGTAACCGGGGGAATTAAAGTTTTGGCAACTAAAAAATAATCTATCCGCGAGTGCGACTTATGAGGGAGAGAAAAGAACGTGAAATCCTTCTCACTAGGGTGCTGCAAACGCCAGATATCAGACAGACCCATATCATGCATTATAGCTCGAACCACTGAAGGAGCATGGCGCGTTCTATATGAACGAAAGGGCTGACAGTCCAGCAGGGGATCCAAAATCAAATTAAAATCCCCCCCCCACGATGATGTCATATTTAGGTAATGAAAGTAACTCCTCCGCTATGCTATGGTAAAAGGTTACATCATCGACATTAGGAGCATACAAATTTAAGATGGCCAGCTTCTTCCCACTTATTTGGAGTAGGACCGAGGTCCATCTACCATATATATCAGCATGTGACGACTCTATCACAGGTAACAATTTTTTCTTAACTAAAATGATAACGCCATTCTTTTTTTGAATGGCAGCAGAGTGTGCAGCTAAAACATAATTGCCCAGGCCCAATTTGAGAGCTTCCTTAGATGGTAGACGGGTCTCTTGTAAGAGAACCACGTCGGCTTGCTCTTTCATGCAGTATAACAGGATTTTTTTGCGCTTAATGGGGTTGTTGATTCCCTTCACGTTCAATGACAGAAAATTAAGTGAGCTCATGGGACAGCCGAGATAAACAGTTCTGTGTTGAAAAAAAGTTAAAGGACACCATAACTACAATACATGATAAAACATAACTACAGGTCACAGGAAGAACAGAGTACCCACCACCAAAAGGAGACACCAAAAAACCCCACTCTCGGGATAGAACCGGGTGAGACAGCATTCCACGAGAGCTGCCCAAACTCCCGAGCCCTTCAAACAAAAATAAACAATTCCCCTTTGCAAACCAAACAAAGAAGTCCCTGAAAACCCCACCTGTAAGCTTTCCCTATGCCCGATAATATCAATTCTTCCCTCCCCATGCTGTTTTAATTTCTGTTCCTTTGTTTTTTATTTTATTATTGTTATTATTTTATTTTTTTTATTTTTTTTTTATTATTATTTTTTTTTCTATTATTATTATTTTTCCCTTGTTTTTTTTTAAATTTATTTATTTATTTATTTTTATTCTATCTCTTCTTTCCCAGACCTAGTCAACCTGACCCACCCATCCATTTAGGCACTTAATCAAGGAGAATCTGAGGGAAGAGACCCCTCGAAACCTAGAAATCATACCACTACAATAGTAAGATTAGAATACATAAGGCGGGCGGCCCACCACCGCCATCAAGGCTCCCTGCGGGACAACTTGTGACGGTCTCCGCAGCCAACATGTCCATAGTAGCTCTGTATCAACACCTTCAGTTCATCTTCAAGGCTTCTTGTTCCTCCACAAAGACTCCCAGAGCAGAGGAATCCTCAAACGTGCGTGTTTGATTGTGTAGCGTAACCCGGAGTCTTGCAGGAAACAGAAGGCCAAAACGAGCCCCTAGGGATTGCAGACGTGGGCGAAAAGCCAAAAGCTGTTTCCTTCTCTCAACTGTAGCTTTATGGAAGTCCGGGAAAAAGGACACCCTTTGCCCATCAACTATGAGAGAGGGAGCGGCTCTTGCTGCCGCAAAAATCTGCATTACTTGAGAATGCCGGAGGGCACACAATATAATGGGGCGCGGGGGCCGGACGTTAGGGCCTGGCTGCGTTGGAATCCTATGAGCCCTCTCAATCTCAAACGGTGTTTCAAAAGAGATTCTCAATAGTTTAGGAATCATCGAGGTCAAATAAAGAATCATATTGGAGCCCTCCGCACCTTCCGGCACTCCAATAATTCTTATATTATTCCGTCTCGTTCTGTTATTCAGATCTTCCAAGCTCCGTTCCAATTGAGTTATCCTCTTGGAATTAGCCGGCACTTTCAGCAGCTTCTCCTCATGCGCTGCGACTTTCCCTTCTAAACAAGTATAGTTACCGGCCAGGATAGCAACTTGTGCTTTCAGTTCTTTCAATTCAGTGATGTCAGTTTGCACTTCACGGAGAGTTTCACTGTTCGCGGCTACCATCTCACGCACCGCTCGAATTTCAGCGAGGATATCTTGCAGGCCCACAGGGTTCTCTTTTGGATTCACCATCTTTTGTGGTGAGGGTGGGTCGGCCTTGGCTCTTTTCACACCACCGCTTGCGGCAGCAAGGAAATCAAGCCGCGTGGGTTTACCACTGGACATAGCTTCACCCGTTGAGCTTCGAAACCCAGGTTTGGGATTTCAGTAAAACAAGAGGGGACAGGAATCTTTGTAGGAATCAGGGAGCTCGGTAGTTAAGCAGCCATCTTGGACCCAGCTGGCTCCGCCTCCCATTGTACTTCACTTTTGCTGTTCCAGTATGGGAGAACTCCTAGGCCCTTTCTGTATTAATTCACAGTATGCCTGGTTCAGGAGAGGCTTTATGTTAAGTACTGGTACAAATGATACAGCTGATGCATATTCCGAATATGTCCAGTAACTCAACAATAAACTAAAGGCCAGCAGATCTGAAGCTTTGTGGCCATTTGGCAACCTACCAAAAGAACTGAAAGGCAAATCATTTATTATTGCCAGTAGCCACAAGATTTCTATTACAGTGCTGCTGAACACCATTGACCCGTGAAATGCCCAACAGTTTGCATTGGTGGACCATCTCGTCTCACCTTGTGGTGGGTTGCTCGTTCCAATTACCAAAACACCAGCTCATCCTTACATTGGATGTATCCCCCTATGGTTGGGGAGCGCACCTCCCACACCTGCCCACACAGGAACTCTGTGGTCTCTGTAAGAGAAATCCCTTCATGTCAATGTTTTGGAGCTTCGTCTTCCACCACTGGGCCAGCAACAAGATAATCTTGATACAAACAGACAGACAATCAAGTATCCATGTTCTACATCAAACAGGGATGGGTAGACTCCTTTCGACTGTGTTGCGAAGTCACGCGCCTCTGGCTCTTTGCGCTCTCCATAAACACTTCACTTCAAGCAACTTACCTGCCATAAGCTCAGAACCAGCTAGCAGATTCACTAAGTCGATGCCTTGACCCTCATGAATGGTCCCTCGATATCACTGTGGTTCATGCACCATTCACAGAATGGGGCACTTTGGGTGGATCTCTTCACTACAGTAGACACCAAATGCAGTCTCTTCTGCTCCATCTGGCCAAGTCCTCTGTCATTTCTTGGAGTGACCAGCTCTGTTACGCCTTCCCTCCTTTTTCACTCATCAGTCGCATTCTCCTCAAGATACTTCAGGACGCAGCGCCAATCATTCTTCTTGTGTCTCATTGGCCATGTCAAGTCTGGTCTCCACACCTCCTTGCCCTGCCAGTACAGGGGGCCTCAACTTCTAGGAACAGACCCATTTCTATTTACACAATCTCTAGGGAACCTACTTCATCCCAGCCTCTGCAGTCTCTCTCGTTGGTGGCATGGAAAGTTCAGGCTACTCAGAAACAGCTACTTCATCCTCTCCAGAGGTACTAAATGTTATCACAGCCTCTAGAAAACCAACCACTCATCAGGGCCAAGGAACAACAACTAGACCCCATTCACTGCCCTCTAGGAAAGGTCCTTGCCTATCTGCTGCATTTTTCGCAGTCTGACTTGCAAACCACATCAGTCCATTACCACCTTTCAGCCTTAGCAACTTCCCATGCCCCAACCGATGCTAAGCTATCAGTTCATCTGCTTACTTCACGCTTCATGAAAGGTCTCATGAATATTAAACCTCTGATCCGGCATGGGACTTGAATGTCATTTTAGCAGAACTTATGAAACCTCCCTTTGAGCCTCTTGGATCAGCTTCTTTAAAACACCTTATCTGGAAAGCTGTTTTCCTCATAGCTATAACCTCTGTGCAGAGAGTAAGTGAACTCCAGGCCCTGGTCCACTACCCTCCATACATGCAGTTCCTGCACAATAAAGTGCTCTTAAGGACTTATCCTAAGTTCCTTCCGAAAGTTGTTTTGCAATGCCATTTGAAGCAGTCCATCATGCTTCCTGTCTTTTTCCCTGATTTCATGATCAACTCTCCAGAACAGTCCCTCCACACATTGGATTGTAGACGGGCATTACTCTACTACTTACATGCTACCAAAGACCTGAGATCCTCCTCTCAACTCTTTGTTACTTTCAATCCGAACAATCCGGGACAATCAGCTTAAAAAAAAAAAAAAAAGACAACTTCATCCTGGGTAGCAGATCGCATCTCCTTCTGTTATGCCTAAACCCATTTAGCGGCCGCAAGTCATATTTGGCCTTATCTCCATGCTACTGCAGCAACTGTAGCGAGTCTCTCCTCTGTCTCATCATAAGCTATCTGCAGAGCAGTCACATGGATTTCCATATACACTTTCACAAAGCACTACAGCTTAGATTGCTCCAAGCAGAGGATCAAACCTTTGGGTAGGTGGTACTTTAATGTATTTGCCTCTTGAATAATTTTTTTTTTAACCTACCACCCATTACGCAAGCCTATCTAGTGGTCCTCAGCTCTGAACTCACCTATGAAGTGTGACCGCATCCCCCTGCTTGTCTGCAGAGAAAGCATAGTTGCTTACCTGTAACAGGGGTTCTCCATAGACAGCAAGAGTATACAGCCACACTTACCCGCCCACTCCCCCCCCCCCCCCACGTAAAGAAGAAGAAAGAAGGGACAAAGACCTGACCTTCAAATATCTGCAGAATTTTTCAGATCCACAATGCTCTTGTTTTTTGTTTTTTTTGCGGTGGTAGAGCTCTGCAGCTCTGAACAGAACTGATCAGCCGGGAGATTTGGGTGGAACATGTAAGCATGTTTGGAGAAGTCTAAAGGATTTTTCTAAGCTAGGGGAGATCCTGGCACACAGGCGTTCTCGGGGAGACAATACCTATGAATTGTGGCTGCATATCCCTACCATCTATGGAGAACCCCTGTTACAGATGAGCAAATACAATTTCTCTAAAAGTCCTCTGTAGCGGCTCTGACTTGTATGGGAGATGTAGCAAGGCTTACAGATGATTTACACATTTGCCATCCTCAAATTATAACATCCTATCTTATCGGTGTGTAAGTTCCTCCAAATAGTTCCTACATGTCTGACTAGATTCATAAATTAGTCGGAAGCCCTTAAAACTAACTCAGCCGTCTGTTATTTTCTTTGATTTTTAGCTTTTCAGTCTCTGGTTAACGCTTTCTTTAAACACTCAGAAGCAAAAGCCCCTGCATGGAATTGGATAAAGCCAGGACTGGATCTACTCAGGGCCAGCCCAAAGGTTTCTGCCACCCTAGGCCATGCCGCCTCCCCACTCTGAGCCACGCTGCCGCTGATTCCATTAGGAGGGGTGGCTGGGCTTGGTGCGGCAGCGGCTCCCAGTAGGCTATGTGCTTCGACATAACTAATGGAGGGGGTCAGAAGCGGCAGGCCATGTGTGCCAAAGTACATGGCCTGCCGCAGGCACCATGAGTGCAAAGGAGGAGCGTGACTCTTGCAGGTGTAGAGGGAGACAAACGAAGCAAGAGAATAGAGCAGGTTTGGAACAGACTGCTTTATTGACCATCTTCAATAAAGCAGTCTGTTCCAAACCTGCTCTATTCTCTTGCTTCGTTTGTCTCCCTCCTGCCGCAGGCACCATGCCATCCACTGAGGTCTGCCACCCGAGGCAGCTGCCTAGTATGGGCCACTCCTAGATCTATCTTGTTGGGCAAATCTGGAGCCCATTGGGAACCTTAAGGGAAAACAGCTGCATGTGTTTCCTACCTTGGGCAAGGACGATTTAGTCCAGGGGGCTTCCGTATTCATTAAGCGGAGCATTCGCCTCCTGCTCTCTTCTATACTGTAAACTCCACTGCCTTGCAAATATGCGCTCAACCTGCAGGACTTGAGCTTCCAATGTGAGTCTGCAGCTTGCGCGTGCCTCTTGGAACAGGATTCAATGTGTTTATTGCGCACACTTTAGCCTCGTGGGTTTCATTAGGGATTCTGCAAGCAGCCCTTCTTGATCTGCCATTTTATGCTATCACTTCACCTAGAGTTTCACATGTCTATTTGGTCATATTCATAACTTAAGTCATTTCAACAATGTTTAATAGGTGATATAACAAATAAAATGAAACCTTAACTTCCCACGGCAGTAAGAGGATATGTACATTGGATAAGAGGGCTGCATTTCCAAGTATAGAAATTTGGAGGGGAGGGGTGTTCCCTCTAACATAACAGCTGTGGATCTCTACTAAAAACTATACTGGAGAATGAAGTTTTGTCTTTTTCTGGTAGGGTGGTACTTCCTGTTCACATATCAAATGGGGCTTTCACAGCTAAAGGAATTTTTATGTTAATAGTAATTAACTTTTAAAGGCAAAAGAAATGCATTGAAATGGGATCATTTTACTGAAGCAAGCTCTTCCGTTATCGACATGATCTTCTTTTCTGTAGTGAGTGGCTTAATAGTTTATCAGATCTGCTCGTCAAAAATGCATAGTGAGAGCTTGCAAACTGTTACTGGAACTTAACTTCTTTTCTTTTTTTTTTATTTTTATTGGCATATATAATAAACATCCAAGTAAACACATGAATGAAAAAAAATAGGCAACATCCTATATTATCACACAACTATTTTAATTGAATAAACTAACACCAGCCATATTAGATCACAAAAAAAGGGGGGCAACAGGAAATTAAATTTGCAATTCTACCTAACACACAGTAGAAATCAGCATAGAAATCATACAATAATCAGGATAAGACTTAAACGTCAGCCGTAAGGATGTTCACATCCACCTTAATCTCGTCCCTAGCATTAATGAAATCAAGAAGCTGTTTAGGCTCAAAGAAAAGAAAATTCTGCTCATGCAAGGAAATAAAACATCGAGAAGGGTATTTTAACAAAAACTTTGCTCCCAGGGAGATGGCCCTAACCAGGGCCGGATTTACCTTGAGTGAGGCCCTACGCCAACAAAAATTGTGGGCCCCCAGCAGGGGCGGCCCAAGGGGGGTGCGGACCTCATTTGCATAAGGGGCCTCATTTGCATAAATATTTGCATAATGTTACCATATACTAACTTTTAGTAAACGTGCCTCTTAATGAGTGTATGGATAAAGAAAGACTAAAAGATTTCTACATTACTATAATCCAGTGCCAACTGCCAGACACATTAGGAACTACTACAAACACTGCCCATAGTAAACCCGCCGTATCCTAACAGCACTACCAGGACTCACAAAGCACCATACTCTACCAATCAAAAGGCAACACTGCAAATATTAAACCAATACATTTCAGAGAACAACAATACATGACCTACTGGGGAAAGAGAACAAGTGGCAATGTCAAATAGGAATTATATAAACAGAACACCTCAGCTCAGTTACACATGCAGAACATAGACCATCACCAAACAAGTAATCACAATTTAGAAATAGGAAGACAATAATTAAACTGGGAATCCCAAAAGCCAAACTTGGAATGTACAACACTGTAGAAATAAAACTATACATTAATTTACTCTTGTACTAAACAAAGCGCAGATGTTAATGATGCACATTTACCAGAGCTGACATATTCCAATTAATAAATTCAAAATAAAGAGATATTTTTCTACCTTTTGTGCATTTTTTTCAGCTGCAATTGCTCCAGCCACTTTCTTCTGGTTTCTTCGTGTCTTCTGCTAACTCTCCATCGTCTGCTGTCCATTTGTCCTTTCTTCTCTCTTCTAGATTTTTTTCCATTCTCTCTCTACATCTGCTTTAACATACTAATCTTTCTCCTTTTGCTCTTTCCTCATTCCTATTTCATCCACTCAAATTTTACCCCTCCATCCTCAATCCCCACTTACTCTCCCAATACCCGGCCAATTGTAGATTTTTTATCCCTCCCACACAAAATATTTTTCCCTTCTCCATTTTACTCTTCCAGCCCCATCCCATTCTAATCCTCCCCCAACATCAGCTCCCTTCTAGTTCCAGCCTCACCCAGCATCCATTCCCTTCTAGTCCCTGCATCAGCCCATTTCCAGTCCTAGCCATCCATCAGCCCATTTCCAGTCCTAGCAACCCCCCAACCCAATACCAGTCCTAGCCCCCCCATCACCCCACTTACAGTCCTTAACCCCCCATCACCCCATTTTCAGTCCTTAACCCCCCATCACCCCATTTTCAGTTTAAGCCCCCCCTATAACCCATTACCAGTCCTAACCCCCCATCAGCCCACTTCCAGTCCTAACCCCATCAACCCATTTCCAGTCAGCCCCCCATAGCCCATTGCCAGTCCTACCCCCCCCATCAGCCCACAGCCCATTACCAGTCCTAACCCCATCATCCCACCTCCAGTTTTAACCCCCCAGCCCATTTCCAGTCCTAGCCCCCCATAGCCCATTACCAGACAACCCCCATCACTCAGCCCACAGCCCATTACCAGTCTTAACCCCCCCAAAGCCCATTACCAGTTCTAACCCCCCCCAACAGCCCATTACCAGTCCTAACCCCATCAGCCCACCTCCAGTCTTAACCCCCCAGCCCATTTCCAGCCCCAGCCCCCCAATAGCCCATTACCAGCCCTACCCCCCCCAGTCCATTTCCAGCCCCAGCCCCCCCAATAGCCCATTACCAGTCCTACCCACCCCATAGCCCATTACCAGTCCTAACCCCATCAGCCCACCTCCAGTCTTAACCCCCCAGCCCATTTCCAGTCCTAGCCCCCCCCATAGCCCATTACCAGACAGCCCCCATCAGCCCACAGCCCATTACCAGTCTTAACCCCCCCCAAAGCCCATTGCCAGTTCTAAGCCCCCCCAACAGCCCACAGTCCATTACCAGTCCTAACCCCTTCAGCCCACCTCTAGCCTTAACCCCCCCCAGCCCAGCCCAGCCCATTTCCAGCCCCAGCCCCCCAATAGCCCATTACCAGCCCTACCCCCCCCCAGTCCATTTCCAGCCCCAGCCCCCCCCATAGCCCATTACCAGTCCTACCCCCCCCCCATAGCCCATTACCAGTCCTACCCCCCCCCCGGCCTAAAGTAAAATTTAATTTAAAAAAAAAACCTGGTGGCTGCCGCCGCGGGGCCCCCTCTGCTGCCGCGGGGGCCCCGTCTACAAGCTGAAGCCGTTGGGTCGGGTCGGGTCTCTCTCTCTCCCTCCCTCCCTCGCTGCAGGCTGCAGGCTGTGAGAGACGCGAAGGGAGAGCGTCTCCTCGCGTCTGTGTTACTCGGTGATCTAACATTGGGCGGGCTTAACACAGACGCGAGGAGACGCTCTATCTTCGCGTCTCTCGCAGCCTGCAGCGAGGGAGGGAGGGAGAGAGGGCGAGACCCGACCCGACCCAACGCGACGGCTTCAGCTTGTAGACGGGGCCCCCGCGGCAGCAGAGGGGGCCCCGCGGCGGCAGCCACCAGGTTTTTTTTTTTAATTGAGTTTAAAAAAAATTAACTGGTTCTTTTTTTGTGGGCCCTTGCCGGCTGTGGGCCCTACGCCATGGCGTACATGGCGTATAGGTAAATCCGGCCCTGGCCCTAACCCTACAGTTAAGGAACTCCTTTCTCCTCAACTGGGTCGCCCGAGATAGATCAGGAAATATCCGTACTTGCAAGCCATAAAACTTCTCATTTATATTTTGAAAAAAAGGAACTTAACTTCTTTTTAGTTCTGTTTGGGTATGAGGACTTTTTTTCCTTCACTAAACTTGCGATTGTGTTGTATTTCAAGTCAGCAAGAAAGGGCTTCTGGGGTTTTCTAGAGTCCGATTGCTTGGGTCTGGGCTCTTTTGTATTGTGGGAGTGAGTTTTAACTTGAGCTTCTTGCTTGCTTTTCAGAAGCGCTGACTCATGCTGTAGTTCCAAGAGAACTTAGACCAGAGACAGATGGCCCCCTGTGATAGTCCAGCCCACTTCTCTTCAGCCTCATTACGTGGAAAGTCCCTCGGTTATTTATTTTAAAAAAAACTTAAAGCATGAAAGTCCCAACAGCATTTACAGTTTTTATTTCATTCTTATTCAGGATGAAAACAGGAAGCTGATTCTAGTCCTATCCTATTTTGATTATAAAAAAAAAACCTTAGGGCTAATGCAACGATAGCAGATGCCCTAGGTCTAGGTGACCCCTAAGCCTGGCATTCCAAGAGTTTTGATAACTAAGTTCAAAAATCACGATTACCTACCTTCAAACCCTCCCAGAACCATCTTATAAAAATTCGTAATTGGAGGACATATATGCAGATGGTCCTTTGAGTTGCATAGCTGTCAGGATTTATTGTTTAGCTTTGGTACTCCAGAAACTGCCCGCCTCCCACCACGTCTGCTTAGTAGTTAAACCAGCTCTAGGGATTAGAACACGTTATTTTTTATGCTGTGGTTGAAATTTTACAGAAATTGCATGGTTGGTTACATGACAAGATGGGAGTTTGTGAGGTGCCAACCAATTCGTACTTCTCACTATAACTAGAGTTCACCTTTAGCCCTGTAGGGTTGGGTTTTTTTTTTTTACTTTATCTTTATACATTTTCACAAAATAACAAGCAAATAAATATGCTTATTAGGAAAAGTGGGTTGTCACAAGAAACAGAACTAATGTAAGCATAGTCTACAAGCACAACATAAGGAAATAAACATAAAGACTCCCCATCCACCAGCCCACAATATGGGAAACCAAGAGAAGGCGAAAAATGTGCCCTACCACTCCAAGGAAAAAAAACAAAACATAGAAGCAATATACACTGAATCAAACAGCCAGACTATCTCCGACGCAGGTAGAATTCCAACATTCCCAACTCCAGGATTCCCACGTGCATTAATAAAGGAAATAAGTTGCAAGGGAAAAGAAGAGACATATGCCTGCATCTGGAGCTTAACGTGGCACTTACATGGGTATTTCAGGAAAAATAAACCCCCAAGCTGAAGAACCCTAAGACGCATAATAAGAAACTCTCACCTGCGGCATTGGGTCTCCCTAGCCAAATCGGGGAACATTCTGACCAAACACCCCTTAAAGTATACATTACATTTCTGGCCTGGTCATTCTGTCATGTAGATTCAGACCCTGTGGCCTCTGGTTTCCCCCGAGCACGGTCTATTGAGGGGCAGCTGAGAGTGGAAGCCTTGTCTGATTGATGGCTAAATGTCCCCGGCAAAGGCACCCCCTGCAGTTGGGGATCAGCTGGGATCTGTCTGACATTTGGACTGTGACTTAGATTGAGAGGTTTGATGTGGATGAAGAAGTACTCTCACCTTCAGAGGCTTGTGAGGAGGCCAATATAATCTGCCTGTTCCGAGAGTAGGAACTGGAAGCATTGATCCCAAGGTCTTATCCATTTTGAGCTTGGCGGATGCTCCAGACATGGAGCAGGAACCGAAAAGGAATCCACTGCTACAAGGGGTGTGGAAATGCACTACTCTCTCCCATTCCCAGAGGTGCTCAAGGGCCTCTTCCAGTCATAGTGGGTTTCCCCCAACTCCCAATCTAAGGGGCTAAGGGTGTATAAGAAGATGCACACACTCCCGGAGAGGGAGTACATTATGTTGTTTGATATTTCCAATGTGGATGAGCAGGATACACTGGTTACCAGACAGACCACCATTCCTGTGGAAGGCAGATTGGCTTTGAAAGATACTCTGACCTAAAAGGTGGATTTGCATTAAAGAACCAATTCACTGCGGCGGCTGCTATTCTCTAGTTGGCAATATCTGCAGACCTGACATTTCGTGCCCTGCCCCTGTGGATTCAGTTTCTTCCACTGGATGCTTCTACCCTTCTTTTGGAGTTGGCTATGACATTCCTTTCTGATACCATGTATGACCCGGTATATCTAGCGGCCAGGAATTGTGCCCTGTTGATGGTGACATGATGTTGGCTTAGTTTTGACATGGGGCAGCGGACTCCTCTTCCAAAGCCCAGTTGACTCATCTAGCCTTAGAGGGGTGCTTCAGTTGTGTCCAATTGGGAGAAGTGGGTAAAGGACCTGAGTGAAACTAAATCTTCTGCCTTGTGTAGGGAGCAGGAGATCCTTTTCCATCAGCTTTCACCTGCTCCTCACGGGAGCACTGATTGGACTCCTGGGGTCTTGGTAAATCCATCACTACTGGCCTGGAGAGCCCTTCTTCCCCTTATGGACATCAGGATCTTTTTCAGTCCTTTAATAGAGCATGTGGTCCTAAGGACTCTGTCCCCTCCAGAGGAGGCCCCTCCCGGGTCACACAATGAAGTTTTGGGGGCCCATTCCCTGGTTCCTCTGGTTGGAGGCAGGCTTTGCCTTTTCCTTCAGGAATGGATCCGGGTTACCAAGGATTGCTGGGTGCTAGGCACCTTTCAGTTTGGCTATGTAGATACCTTTGAAAATCCCCTGTTAAGGCGTACACGGGTAACTAGGGCAGTTACCCATGTAAGTGCCTTCGAAAATCAGGCCCTACAAGTTTATGTTTATGCTATATTTAAAAATTATTCATAGAAGTTAGGAGTATCAACCAACATTCTATTAGGCACTACAGGGCTAAGTCAGTGCAACAAGCCCTTGATAGACCCCAGAACGCCTTCAAAGTGGGGCATCATCATGTACCCCACACCTTTAAAATATAAAGCAACACCAAAGTGATAAACACAAACTTCCACAAGAAATATATATATATATATTCAGTGAGATAATCCCACATGCAATGCAATGCAATGTGTGCCTTCGAGTCAGCCCTGACTAGGAAACACTAAATGAAGGCTAAATAATGTATTTGATTTAAGGAATAGAAGTCATAGACTCAAAGTTAAAGGAATAAAAAATGCAGTTCAAAAGACATAGTACCAAAAAGTAAAAGTACTCAACTCATAAGCTTCTCTAAGGAGCGGTGTCGGGGGAAAGATAAGGATCTTTGCCTTGTGGATGTCCGGAGGGTGCTTCTCTGGTCTTTGAAGGTTACGAATTCCTTTCATAAATTCAACCATCCTTTTTTGCTGTTTGCTACCCCACGGCAGGGTGACATGGCAGCTATGTCAATTTTGGGGAGCTGGATTAAGGAGACCTTTGCCTCAACTTATCTGTTACGGAAATGGCTGACTCCAGAGAGTTTGCGCACTCTTTCTACCAGTGCACAGGCATCCTCATGGGTAGAGGAGACCTTGGTAGCCCCTGTAGACATTTGTCAGGCAGCAACTGGGAGTGGCTGACTTGGATTTAGTGGCAGTTACAGAAACATGGTTCACAGAAAACCATGACTGGGATGTAACTATACCTGGCTATACTTTATTCAGAAAGGACAGGGTAGGAAGAAGGGAGGAGGAGTGGCACTATATGTAAAAACTACTATTAAAGCTTTGGAATTACAGAGCTTAAAAGGGAGAGAGGAGGCATTGTGGGTTAAAATAGAAAGAGGGAAAGAGAAATCTATTTGCATTGGTGTGATATACAGACCTCCCTCACAAGAGGAAGAGGTGGACAGAGAGTAAATTGAAGACATACGCAGCATTGCTAGGAAAGGGGAAGTGCTACTGCTAGGAGATTTCAATATGCCAGATGTTGATTGGCACATTCCTGCTGCAGTATCATCTAGAAGTAAGGAGATCCTGGATTCTCTACAGGGAGAACTATTCAGGCAATTGGTAACAGACCCCACACGTGAAGGGGCCATACTGGACTTGGTGCTTACCAATGGTGAGAGTGTTTCTGATGTTGTAGTGGGAGATCATTTTGCATCCAGTGACCACCAGATGGTGTGGTTCAGTATTAGGACTAGGGCTGTTAGAATCCATTCCAAGGTGAAGATCTTAGACTTTAGGAAGACTAACTTTGCGAAGATGGGCCAATACCTCAGGGAGTCGTTAGTGGGATGGGAACATCTGGGGGATGTAGAAAAACAGTGGGCAAAACTGAAAGGGGGTATTTTAAAGGCAACCAACCTTTTTGTTAAAATGGTAAATAAAGGCAAAAGGAACAGGAGACCGCTATGGTTTTCGAAGGAAGTAGCTGAAAAAGTGAAGAAAAAGAGGGAGGCCTTCATGAAATACAAGAGATCACAGAGAGAGGAAGACAGGCATCTGTATTTGGAAAAACTTAGAGAAGCTAGCAAAGTAGTCAAGAAGGCAAAGATTCAAAAGGAGGAGGAAATAGCCAATGCAATAAAATGGGGGGATAAGACATTTTTCAGATATATTGGTGAGAAGAGGAAGGGCAAAAGTGGTATTGTCAGACTCAAGGGTGCAGGGGGGGGAATATGTAGAAGCTAATAAGGATAAAGCGGAATTGCTTAACAAATATTTTTGTTCTGTGTTCACAGATGAAGAACCAGGAGCAGGACCTCAGAAAACACCCACAAATAAGAACAGAAGCGAGGGACATCTTGAACAATTTTCAGAAGACTGTGTTCGTGAGAAACTAGCTCAACTTAAAGTAGACAAAGCGATGGGACCGGATGGGATACACCCTAGAATACTGAGGGAACTTGGGGACGTTCTAGCAACTCCACTGACTGACCTTTTCAATGCCTCGTTGGAGTCGGGAGTGGTGCCAAAGGACTGGAGAGAGGCTCATGTGGTGCCTTTACACAAAAGCGGAAGTAAGGATGTGGTTGAAAACTACAGGCCGGTTAGTTTAACTTCAGTGGTGAGTAAATTATTGGAAACGCTGCTGAAAGAGAAAATAGTGAGGTTTCTGGAGTCCGGCGGATTACAGGATCCGAGGCAGCATGGATTCACCAGAGGCAGGTCTTGTCAGACAAATCTGATTGATTTCTTTGACTGGGTGACCAGGGAGTTGGACCGAGGGAGAGCTCTAGATGTGGTGTATTTAGATTTCAGTAAAGCCTTTGACACTGTTCCTCACAGGCGACTTATAAACAAACTGAGCACGCTAGGGATGGACCCTAAAGTTACTGCTTGGGTTAGAAATTGATTGGGTGGGAGGCGACAAAGAGTACAAGTAAATGGAGCTCACTCTGAGGAGAAGGATGTTACCAGTGGTGTGCCCCAGGGATCTGTCCTTGGTCCGATTCTTTTTAACATCTTTGTTAGTGATATAGCGGAAGGGCTGTCGGGTAAGGTTTGCCTCTTTGCGGATGATACCAAAATCTGTAATAGAGTAGACACCCAGGAAGGTGTAGATAACATGAGGAGGGATCTAGCTAAGCTTGAAGAATGGTCTAGAATTTGGCAGCTGGGATTTAATGTTAAAAAATGTAAGGTCATGCATTTGGGCTGCAGCAATCCAAGGGAGCAATACAGTATAGGAGGTGAAGTACTTTTGTCCACTAAAGAAGAGCGGGACCTAGGCGTGGTTGTGTCTGATGATCTTAAAGTAGCTAAACAGGTAGAAAAGGCGACGGCAAAAGCTAGAAGGATGCTTGTGTGCATACGGAGAGGAATGGCTAGCAGAAAAAAGGAGGTGATAATACCTCTGTATAAGTCTTTGGTGCGACCTCATTTGGAGTATGGTGTGCAATTCTGGAGACCGCACCTTCAAAAGGATGTGAACAGGATGGAGTCGGTGCAGAGGGTTGCTACTAAAATGATTAATGGGCTTCATTATAAAGCATATGAGGACAGACTTAAGGATCTTAATATGTACACCTTAGAGGAAAGGCGGGATAGAGGTGATATGATTGAGATGTTTAAATACCTCCGTGGCATAAATGTTCAGGGAGAGAGCCTCTTTCAATTGAAAGCAAGTTCTGCTGCGAGGGGACATGGGATGAGGGTGAAGGGAGATAGATTCAGGAGTGATATGCGGAAATATTTCTTTACGGAAAGAGTAGTGGATCGGTGGAATAGTCTCCCAGTGGAGGTGGTAGAGATGAGGACAGTAACTGAATTCAAAAAAGCATGGGACCAACACAGAGGATCTCTAAAGGTAGTAGGTGGACTGTTGTAGTTGTTGTTATGGAAGGACAGACTAGATGGGCCTTGTGGTCTTTTTCTGTCATCATGTTTCTATGTTTCTATGTTTCTAACTAGGCATCACTTTCCACTTTTGTCAAACATTACTGCTTGGATGTCCATGCGAAGGTGGGTACCCCTCTAGGGGGAACCCTTTGGCTCCAGGGTTTTGCAAGTTGCTGTGCCTTCTTCCTTCCCAGTAGAGTTATAGTTTTGATACATCCCACTTGTTTGGACTGGTATAGCAGGACGATATGGAAGGTGACATTTTACTTACCAGTTAATGTCCTTTCCTTCAGTCCTTCTAGGCCAGTCCAGTGCCCCCCATCTCCCTGGAACAGTACTACTCTGTTCTGCTGTGGTACCCATGGATCTACTTTGATTTTTATATTTGGCTCTGCAGGTTCATCATTTACTGACCAGCCTTATATTTATGCTTTTTTATACATAGTTCTCTACTGTTGATCACTCATTGTTGCCCATGGTTGAGGTTGTGTGAGGCTTGCCATGTTCCTCCTATAGGCTTTGGGATGAATACTGAAGGGACCTCTGGTAGCTGAAGCAAATAGAGACATGGGAGTAATGTCTTGAAACCTGGGCTTTTCATCAATTCTTTGTCTCCACTAATCTGTTGGTAGGGGAACACAAACCACTTGTCTGTACTGGTCTAGCAGGACAAGGAAAGGACATTAACTGGTAAGTAAAATGTCACCATTTTGTATTGCAGCACCTTTGTCTCCACAGTTTAGACAAGGTTCTGTTTCTGCACTGAAGAAATGGTAGTGAATACACCTGTGCAGTTCAGAAGTCATTCTGGGTTCCAGCGTGGCATGTGGTTGGCTTTAAGTGATACTGAGAAATTGGTTTGTTCTTTTATTTTTAATTGTATTATTTTGATTGGAATTAGACACATTCTGGAAGGTGATCTTAGAGTGACCTTAAGGTGACCAAACAGATAAAAAGGTAATGAGAAAAACCAGATGGATGATTGAGTGCACAGGGAGAGGAATGGCTAACAGAGAAAAAGAACATGATAGTTGATCTTTGCAGTTTTCCAAGTCATGCTGCATCTTTGTAACTGGAACCAACGTTTCAGTCACCAGACGAGGTGCAATCAAAAAGTATTGAGACTTGTACAATAACACAAGTATAACACTGACAGTTACTGCACTCACTCATTCTTCTTCAAAGCAGTTCTCTTCCAATAAACCCCCACACACACTTCCTCCAGTATTCCTGCCACTGCTGGAAATAATTTTGAAATGCCTCTCTCATTATGCTGTGAAGCTGCTGTGTCAAATTTTGTTTAATGGTCTCTAAGTCATCGAATCTCATTCCTTTCAGTGGTAATTTCAGCTTTGGAAGCAAGAAAGTCACAGGATGTGAGGTCAGATGAGTACAGAGGCTGATGAACTTGCTCGATTTGGTGTTTGGCCAAGAACTTCTGGACAAGATGTGATGTGTGAGCTGGGACGTTATCATGATGAAGCAACCATTCATCATTCTTGTGCAACTCTGGCCTCTTATTATGAGCTGCATTGCTCAAACAAGTCAGAACTTGGATGTGGTACTCCTTCTTGAAGGTTTGGCCTTTTGGAGCATACTCATGATGAAAAATGCCCTGGTAAATCAAAGAAAACTGTGAGCATGACCTTGACATTGCTCCTCACCTGATGGGCTTTCTTGGGTCCGGGAGAGTTTGGAGTCTTTCATTGAGAGGATAGAGCCTTAGTTTCCGGGTCATAACCATAAACCCATAATTCATCACCAGTAATAATCTTTTCAATGAAATCCAAGTCATTTTCAACACATTCCAACAACTCCCTGGCTGCAGACAGTCAATCTTCTTTTTTGGTCAGAGAACAGGCGTTTTGGCATGTATTTTGCAGACACATGTCTCATCCCCAAATCGAAAGTAAGAATGGACTGTACTGACCTAAAACTGATGTCCATGTCCTCAGCAAGTTCCCTGATAGTCAGTCAATGATTTGAGAATATTGTGGCATGCACTGCTTCTGTGGTAGGCTATGGCCTAGCATGGCCTGCTATTATGAAAGGCCTGTAAGTTAGGCCTGGATCCTAACTCCCATTATAGCTAGAAAAGAACCAAAAATCTGTGAAAAATTAGAAAACTGTTTTAAACTGCTTAATAAGAAGTTTTTATGAATTCATAAGTCTTCCACAGTACTACCTTTTAACTTTCAAAAGGGAGACTATGATAGAATGAGGAATATAGTTAGGAAAAAACTAAAAGGAGCAGTTCCAAAGGTTAAAGACTTGCAGCAAGCTTGGGCGTTATTTAAAACTACTATCCTCAAAGCCCAGACCAGCTGTATTCCACGCATTAAGAAGAGTGGAAGAAAGTCCAAAAAACTGCCAGCATGGTTTAAAGGTGAGGTCAGAGAGGCTGTTGCTGCCAAAAAAGCAACCTTCAGGAAATGGAAAAAAGAGCCAAATGATGAAAACTGGAAACAGCACAAGCACTGGCAAGTTAAATGCAAAGCATTGATAAGGCAGGCAAAGCGGGAATTTGAAAAGAAACTTGCTGCGGAAGCAAAAACACGAAATAAAGACTTTTTCAAGTACATTTGTAGCAAAAGGCCTGTGAGAGAGTCAATTGGACCGTTAGATGATAGAGGGGTAAAAGGGGCAGTAAGAGGAGACAAGGCTATAGCGGAGAGACTGAATGAATTCTTTGCTTCGGTCTTTACTGAGGAAGATGTAGGGATGTTACCCAAGACTGAAGTGGTATTTAAAGGTGATACTGCAGAGGAATTGAGAGAAATATCGCTACACCGGGAAGATATATTACAACTATTTGATAAACTGAATAGTAGCAAATCACCTGGACCGGATGGTATACATCCCAGAGTGTTGAAAGAACTGAAATATGAGATTGCAGACCTGCTATTGGTAATCTGTGAACTTTCATTAAAATCATCTGTAATACCTGAAGATTGGAGGGTCGCCAACGTAACACCAATTTTTAAAAAGGGTTCCAGGGGTGACCCGGGAAATTACAGACCGGTGAGCCTGACGTCAGTACCAGGGAAAATGGTAGAAACCATCATAAAGAACAAAATTACACAGCATGTAGATAGTCATGGCCTAATGGGAGACAGCCAGCATGACTTTAGACAAGGAAGATCTTGTCTTACTAATCTGATATGTTTTTTTGAAGGTGTGCATAAACAGGTAGACAAAGGTGAGTCGGTTGATATAGTGTATCTGGATTTTCAGAAAGCTTTTGACAAGGTCCCCCATCAGAGACTTTTGGCAAAGCTAAAAAGTCATGGGATAGGAGGCAGTGTACTATTGTGGATCGGGAACTGGTTAAAAGATAGAAAGCAGAGGGTAGGGCTAAATGGCCAATATTCCCAATGGAAAAAGGTGAATAGTGGAGTACCCCAGGGATCTGTACTGGGTCCGCTGCTTTTTGACATATTCATAAATGACCTGGAAAAGGGAATAACGAGTGAGGTTATCAAATTTGCAGATGACACAAAACTGTTTAAAGCTGTTAAAACCCAAGAGGATAGTGGAAAACTGCAGGAGGACCTGGATAAATTGGAAGACTGGGCATCCAAATGGCAAATGAAATTTAATGTGGACAAGTGCAAAGTCATGCACCTAGGAAAGAACAACCCACACTATAGTTACTCGATGCAAGGCTCCACATTAGAAGCCACCACCCAGGAAAAAGATTTAGGAGTCATCGTGGATAACATGTTAAAACCCTCCACCCAGTGTGCAGCGGCGGCCAAGAAAGCAAACAGAATGCTAGGTATCATAAGGAAAGGGATGGAGAATAAAACAAAGGATATTATAATGCCTCTGTATCGCTCCATGGTACGACCGCACCTTGAATATTGTGTGCAATTCTGGTCACCGTATCTTAAAAAGGACATAGCGTTATTAGAAAAAGTACAGAGAAGAGCCACCAAATTGGTGAAGGGGATGGAAGGCTACTCCTATGAAGAGAGGCTAAAAAGGTTAGGGCTCTTTAGCCTGGAAAAGAGACGGCTGAGGGGAGATATGATAGAGGTCTATAAATTAATGAATGGAGTGGAACAGATAAACGTGGATCAATTGTTTACGCTATCAGAATATAGAAAGACTAGGGGACATGTAATGAAGCTACAGGGTAAACTATTTAAGACAAATAAGAGAAAATATTTTTTCACTCAACGTGTAATCAAACTCTGGAATCTGTTACCGGAGGATGTGGTAAGGGCTGTTAGTATAGCTGGGTTTAAAAAAGGTTTGGACAAGTTCCTGGAGGAAAGGTCCATAAACCACTATTAAAAAGGGACCCAGGATATCAATGCTTGACCCAGTACAAGCATTGTGGAACTTGTGTCTTTTGGGGAAACTGCTAGGTACGTATGACCTAGATTGGCCACTGTTGGAAACAGGATACTGGGCTTGATGGACCTCGGTCTGACCCAGTATGGCATGTCTTATGTTCTTATGTTCCATTATTCTCTTGTGTGTGAAAGAACAGAAATGTTTCAATATATGCATTCCTGGAGCTAGGGATAACCTTGCAGTAGAGAAGTAACGAAATCAAGAACTGCACCATTGTTAGAGCAATCCTAAGGGAGGGGGCCGGTTGCTAGGCTCCAGAGGGATTTTTAATTGGACAGGTGCAGGAAATGTAAAACCAATGAGAAGTTTGCATGTATCGAGTTGGAACCAATAGAAAGTTCTCATGTATCAAACTGAAAAAGAGGTATAAATGGTTATGTCTCTGTAGAAACGTTTGCTCAGTTCCTTTTGAAGCTTTGACTGACTGGGCCTGTGCACAATAAACTGGCTTGGACCCTGGCAATTGACTCCTGGATTTATTCATTGACTGCACTTTGCTACAACACTTCAACTTTGTCTTCATTCCTGCTCGTGGATGGCCTTCCAGAACATTCATCACTGTCAACACTTTGGTGGCCCTCTTGGAAATGTTTGTACCAGTCATTAACTTTAGCATGCTTCATGCATTCATTGCCATACACTTGCTATAACTTGTCATAAGTCTTTTTGCACGAATCCTTAAGTTTTGGGCAGAGTTTAATGCAAATTCACTGTTCAATTTTTTCACTCATCGTAAATCTGACCAACTGCTTTTACATGATGCCAAACATCATGTGGTTAAAAAAAAAAGTACAGGTGTGCTGCAGCCATGCTATACTCCGCACATGCAGAACACATGACTAGGTTGTGGCAGGTGCAGGCCTGTGACCCACGGTGTCTGACATAAGCAGGCCAGCATGGCTAGCTTGACCTGTAAATGAGGCCTGTGGAGAGGCATATAGGATTGCACATCCCCCAATATGCTGCTATTGTAAGATTGAACTCAGTAGAAGTATTGAATTAGCTTAGGTAGGCAGAACTGTAGAACTGAGAGATGGAAAAATACAGAAAAGACATGTTTAAAAGTTGCTGATAAGAAAAAGTACATCTGCAAAGAAATAATGAGGAGTGCTGACAGATGAGTTACAGAACCTTGCTCTTCTATACGCACAAATTGGTTCCATGGCCTTGAGAGTGTGAAAGTAACAAGTTGATGAACTGGCCATTGTAATTAGGACTAGAAGGGGGGGATGCAGGTGTCATGCCCACAGAAGGGACATAATTGGATAAACTTATCAGTACCGGGGCCAATGGAAGAGGTACGGGAGGTACGGGAGGTTACCGGACCAATGAAATGTTTTTCTATACCTAGAATGGAACAGAAGTCTATAAAAGTTGTTGTAATGCTTGAAAACTTTGCTCAGCCATTTTGAAATTGACTTGCTTGAGACTTGTGCACAAATAAATGATTTGGACCTTCTGAACAGACTCCTGGTATCATTGGTTTGTCTGCGCTTTGCTGCTACATATTCCTTGGTGCGTTGGCCGGGAAGTTGTGGAATCAAAGTGTATATAGGGCAATATACCACGACTTTCCGCCTCTATAGGCTTGGTCCTGCCGGGATCGCGCCCTTCCGACGAGGGCTGCTCCCTGGCGCCACCGGTCCCTTGTATCGGAGGGAGCTGGTCGGACCTCGGCGGGTGCCGGGCCCGGTTGGAGCCAACGCCTCGAACCCGAGTGAGGGGAGTCCGAGGTCCAACTCATGCGCCTGATTGGGAAGTTTGAGGACCGGATCCGGTGAGTATAGTTTTGATTTCGGGTCTAGACAGAAATAGAAAGAGCAGTACTGCCATTGGAACTTGGAATTTGGAATTTGTAATCTCGAGATATTGGGAATTGGTAAGAGAGCATGATCAACTCTCAAGGAAGAGCCGAGTAACCCCGCATGGGAATTCGCTGGGTGAAACCCTCATCCTTTTTGTAATTGGGAAAAAGACTAGTCAGAACAGATAGAAACGAATGCATTCTGGGATACGTTGCTAGCATGATTGTGTGAACGAAGTGTGAATGAGAGGTCTGGCAGCACGGACCAAGTGAAGGCGGACCCCTGAGTAGCGCATTTCCTGACCGGGCGACCGCGTTCAGGTCGCGAAAAAGGGGGAAGCGATTGTCGTCTTGTCTTGTTATTTGTACTCCTTATACGTTTCCAGGGCCGTGAGGACCCCTTACCCACGGTCCGCCCTCCTTTTCCCTTCTGTCTGTTGTTGCGCGCACACATCGAAATGGGAGGGGCGGGGTCTACTAGAAACACTCCATTAGAATGTATGATCGCACATTTTAAAGAAGGATATTCAGGAGATTATGGTATTAAAATGACAGCAGCCCGTTTGCAGATTTTGTGTACTAGGGAGTGGCCCGATCTAGACCCCATCTGGCCCCGAGAGGGAACGTTCACTGTAGAGATTATTCAGTCAATACACCGTAGCGTGCGGGTAGCGCACCCTGATCAGTACCCCTGGTTAAGTATTTGTGAAGATCCGCCCCCTTGGGTGCAGCGCTGTTATGAGGAACAGTGCAGAATAATGTTAGCTAAAACAGATTCTAGACAGAAAACGGAACAGCCTAGAATGAAAGAGCAGGATACGAAAGCCAAAAAGAAGCCCATCTTGGTAGATCCTGATTCCCCAGAAATAGTCCTCAGGCAGCCCCGAACCCCAGGTCCAGTAAGAGTAGCCCGGCGTCCTGCCCCAGAACCCCAGAGACGGCCAGAGCCGAGGTGGGACCCAACCCCTGATCCCCCTCCCGGAGGAGAGAAAGAGGAAGAATTAGTGGAAAGAGAAGAGGAGGACATAAAAGGCGAGTCAGAAGTGGAGATAGAAGAAGGAGAAAGAGAGAATTCCCCAGACGAGGAGGACAGTGTACAAATAATTGAGAAAGCCAGCGCTAGCACTAGCACGCCAGTGAGAGAGAAACCCAAAGCAAAACCTGTTGAGAAAAAGAAAGTGACTCCTGCAAAGGCAACGACAATAACCCTTAGATCCCAAAAGACACCTATGGCAGCCAAACTGTTTCCCTTACGGCAAGTCCCGGGAGTGCCCGTAAAGAATGATAATGATGAAGTGGTAGCGGGACCCCTAACTTATGTATATATCCCTTTCTCTACAACTGATTTATTAAATTGGAGGTCGCATTATGCCTCCTACACTAGTAAGCCCCAGGAGCTGACAGAATTAGTAACTAGTATTATGGAAACTCACCAACCCACTTGGCCAGATTGCCGTCAGCTCCTGACCACCCTATTCACAACAGAAGAACGAGCAAGAATTAGAAAAGCAGCTATTGAATGGATGGCAGAGAACCCCGTAGCTCCGGGACCAGGGCAGAATATAATAGACCGTCGGGAAGCAGCTCAGAGAGAATTCCCGAATGAAGAACCCCAATGGGATCCAAATACAGATGAAGGATCCACAGCCCTAGCCCGTTTTCGCCAAGGCTTTTTACAAGGCCTGAGAAGGGGGGGCCAAAAAGCTATGAACCTTTCCAAAGTTGCAGGAGTTATCCAAGGGATAGATGAGAGCCCAGCAGATTTTTATGAAAGATTAACTGAAGCCTACAGAATGTATACTCCCTATGATCCCGAGGCACCAGGAAGTTTATGTATGGTGAATTCTGCTTTTGTAAACCAATCTCAACCAGACATTAGACGTAAATTACAGAAATTAGAAGGGTTTGCGGGCATGAATGCAACACAGTTAGTGGAAGTCGCTCATAAAGTGTATGTGAATCGTGATACTGAAAGGCAGCGAGAATGTGATAGAAAGATGAAGAAGAAAGCTGATTTTTGGCTGCGGCCATAGTTGAAAAGAAAAGGGGAGGTGTCCCTAGTCGAAGGAGCAGAGGAAGAGGGCGGGGTCAAGGCGGAGGCCGGACCCAGAGACTAGGCGTGAACCAATGCGCCTATTGCAGAGAGGAAGGACATTGGAGAGATACGTGCCCGCAACTCGAAGACGCCCAGCAAGATGACGACAACGATCATCAGTGGCGAGAAGAAAGACGAGGCCGTCCCCGAGGCCGAGGAGGAGCCAATCGAGAACAATACCAGCGAGAGAGAGGAGGAGCCATTCAAGCATTGGCCACACCAGCCCATGATGAGGATGACGTGGATTAGGACAGACCGGGCTCCAAGTTTGCTTTAGGTCTCCAGGAGCCTATGGTCGGAATACAAATAGGAGACCAAATTATGAACTTTATGGTTGATACTGGAGCACAGCATTCAGTAATAGACAAAAAGATAGCCCCATTAACTACAAAAGCAGTCACCATTATAGGAGCAACTGGTGCCAAAGCTACAAAGTCTTTTCTTCAAAACCGAATATGCAGTCTAGGAGGACAGCAAGTAACTCATCAATTCCTTTACATGCCCGAATGTCCAGTACCACTACTGGGACGAGATATGCTAGCCAAGCTTCAAGCACAAATATCTTTCTCTGAACAAGGAGAAATGCAAATGACAGTAAATTCCCAAGCCAAACCAGCAGGAGTAATGCTGCTGACCGTGCCCCGAGAAGAAGAATGGAGGTATTACGTTGATGACTCCATCCAAGATACCTATTTTGAACAAACTTTAAAGAACATCGATGCACCACCTGGAGTATGGGCAGAAGGCAGTCCCCCAGGCCTAGCCAAGCATATAGCTCCAGTGATTGTAACCCTCAAGCCTAGTGCTACACCAGTGCACGTCAAACAGTACCCTCTCCCAAGAGCCGCAATTGAAGGCATTCATCGCCACCTACAAAGATTGCTCGAGTATGGCCTACTAAAAGTATGTCAATCCCCATGGAACACTCCACTTTTGCCAGTAAAGAAACCTGGGACAGATGATTATCGCCCAGTGCAAGATTTGAGAAGAGTAAATGATGCAGCTGAAACCATACATCCAGTTGTACCCAATCCTTACACTCTTCTAGGACTGATACCTGCTGAAGCTACCCATTTCACTGTACTGGATTTGAAAGATGCATTCTTTTGCATAAGATTAGCCCCTGTAAGCCAAATATTGTTTGCATTCGAATGGCAGGACCCCATCTCTGGAAGAGGGGGCCAACTTACCTGGACAAGATTACCCCAAGGATTCAAGAATTCACCTACCATCTTTAGTGCTGCACTAAATCAAGACCTTTCAAGCTATCCAGTAGCCCCGGGGAAGAGAGTGCTTCTCCAATACGTGGATGATCTGTTGATAGCTGCAGTATCAGAGAGTGAATGTATACTAGCCACCAAAGATCTCTTGCAGTTACTAGATGAAGCTGGATACAAAGTTTCCAGAGCCAAAGCACAGCTATGCCAAAAAGAAGTGAAATACTTGGGTTTTCGTATCACCCAAGGAAGCAGAAGATTAGGCAGAGAAAGAAAAGAAGCAGTATGTAGAATTCCAACTCCAACAACCAGAAAGCAAGTCAGAGCCTTTCTGGGTGCGGCAGGATATTGCCGAATCTGGATACCCAACTTTGCCCAAATTGCCAAACCACTGTATGAAGCCACAAAAGGAGAAGAAAAGTCACCACTGGAGTGGGGACAAGAGCAGGATACAGCCTTCCAGAAGTTAAAAGAAGAATTGATGTCATCACCAGCACTTGGACTACCAGATGTCCACAAACCTTTCCACTTGTTTGTACATGAAGCACAGGGAAATGCCTTAGGCATGTTGACTCAGAAATTGGGAAATTGGGAGCGACCTGTAGCCTACCTATCGAAGCAATTGGACCCTGTGGCCAAAGGATGGCCACCTTGCTTGAGAGCAGTTGCAGCTACAGTGCTACTAGTGAGTGAAGCAGACAAACTCACACTAGGACAGAACATACGAGTCACTGTGCCACATGCAGTCCTTGCCCTTATGGAACAAAAAGCAAATTATTGGCTCACCAATTCCCGAATGTTGAAGTACCAGAGCATGTTATGTGAAAACCCACAGATACAACTCGAAGTGAGCCATGCCCTGAATCCAGCCACCTTGATACCCATCAGTGAAGAACTCCCAGAACATGACTGTATCGAAGTCATGGAAACTGTGTTCTCCAGTCGACCTGACTTAACAGATGTGCCCATAGACAATCCCGACCAGATCTATTATGTTGATGGGAGCAGTCTCGTCCTTGATGGACGACGCTGTGCCGGATATGCAGTCGTCACTCAACACGAAGTAGTTGAATCATCAGCTCTAGCCTCAGGCACATCAGCCCAGAAAGCCGAATTGATAGCACTCACCAGAGCATTATTGTTAGGAGAAAAACTTGTGCTAAATGTATATACAGATTCCAAATATGCCTTCACTACCTTGCATGCCCATGGAGCTCTCTATAAAGAAAGAGGACTCATCACATCCGGAGGAAAATCAGTCAAATATGGTCCCGAGATATTGATGTTACTTGATGCAGTTTGGGCCCCAACACGTGTAGCTGTCATGCATTGCAGAGGACATCAAGCAGGAAAAGGAGAAGTTGCCCGAGGAAATAGATTTGCAGATGCCTCAGCACGACAGGCAGCTATGACAGGACAAATTGCCCCACAAGCTATGCCAATGCAAGCAGCATTGTTTCCAGTACCTTTGAATCTATGGACCCCAAGATATACCACCAAAGAATTGGATTACTATTGTGACAAAGAAAATGGAGTACTGAAAGATGGATGGATTGAGCTGCCACCAGAAGAGGGCAGTCAACCTCCAGGACGAATAGTAATTCCTGAACTATTAGGACCATCCTTTGTCAAAGCTTTCCACGAAGCCACCCACTATGGGAAGAGTGCTATGGAGAAAGCACTCAGACCACATTTCTACATCCCTCTGATGACAACCATATCAGCCTCAGTAGCACGTCAATGTCTAACCTGTGCCAAAATAATGCCAAGCAAGGCCTTATTACGGCACCCCCGAGTTCAGGCAGGAGGTGTCACCCCCATGCACAACCTCCAAGTTGATTTTACCGAAATGCCAAAAGCCAATGGATACCATTATCTGCTAGTATTAGTTTGTACTTTCTCTGGGTGGGTAGAAGCATTCCCAACCAGAACTGAGAAAGCCCGAGAAGTTACCAAAGTCCTAATGAGAGAGATTGTCCCCAGATTTGGAATCCCAGCAGTAATAGGGTCAGACAATGGACCCTCATTTGTCTCCCAAGTTACTCAGCAGTTAGCAAAAGCCTTGCAGATACAATGGAAACTCCACACTGCATACAGACCCCAGAGTTCAGGGAAAGTTGAGCGAATGAATCGTACCTTGAAAGCCCAAATGTCCAAGCTTTGTCAGGAGACACACTTGAAATGGCCCCAAGTGCTCCCCATAGCTTTACTCAGAATACGCTCAGCTCCTGTAAAGTCAACAGGATTTTCCCCTTTTGAAGTTTTGTATGGTAAACCCCCACCAATAGTGCAGGGAGTCAAAGGAAGTTTAGCCCAGATTGGTTCAGAAGTAACCAGACAAGAACTCCTAGCTCTTAGTTTTGTTCTGCAGACTCTCCACACGTGGATCCAAGACCAGTTGCCTATCAACTTGACGGAACCCTTGCATCCCTATCAGCCTGGTACTTCGGTGTGGATCAAAGATTGGAAGAAGATACCGTTGGAACCCCATTGGAAGGGACCGTACACCGTCATCCTGTCTACCCCAACTGCAGTAAAGGTAGCCGAGATCGACGCCTGGATCCACCACAGCAGAGTCAAGCCCGCCGCCGATCCTGAACCAGAGCAGTGGACAGCAGAACAGCATCCTGATGTACCCTTGCGAGTTACTTTGAGACGGCAACCAGCAGCTTAGACACTTCATCACAAGTGCTTTGCAGTAGCCAAGTCTTTCGAAGAGGATTGCTGTTTTCCATGCAGCAACAGTTTTGTTTCAACGAACCCGATTTGTGTGTGATTTGACACACTACTTTGAGACTACATTGACTAAGCTAGACTTCACAAGCCAACTGAATTGCTAAGTTGGTTAATGTGTACTGGACATCTTGAGGACCTTCAATCAACACTCAGCACCCGTTAAATTGCTTCATTAGCAAACGGGATGAAGAATAAAAGACCGTCGTGATCAAGATCAGCAAGCTGAGGATTCAGAAGAACTCCAATCAACATCAACATGTATCTTTGTTTTTGCTTTGCCTTGGTTGCCTTCTTTGGAGGTTTTGAACTGACTTATGCTTTATCTCCATGCACTGCTTGCATTACTTCTACTAGAACTGGACTGAAAGTAACTCAGACTTTGCTTTACCATTCTTACTATACCTGCAAGGGAACAATAACTCGGTGTATTTATAACACCACTGAACTAAATGTTTGCACTCATGGCAAAATCAAAGCATGCTATAATCCGCATCAGAATCCATCCTATTACACGTTGGAAATAAGATGGAAGGATGCAGATGGACCTATATTAGCTGCTACACCACCACTTAAGGACATTACTAAACCTGCTGTTTTGAATTTTGATGCATGTAATGCCATTAATAGAGATAGTCAGTCCACCTGTGGTACATGGGAGAAAGCGTATCGAAATGACCATAAGTATATGTGTCCAGAAGGTGCCACAAATTGGTGGAAGTGTACAGGTAAAACAGGATCAGGCTATAGTACTGCTACAGTGGCAGACTACTATTGCCCGTATTGGGGATGTGTTTTTTATGCTACCTGGAACACTGGTATAACTGATGAGAAATTAGATAAACGGATGGCTACTCTAACCAAGCCAACCACTAATGATAAATGTCAGAAAGATGCTTGTAACCCCTTACACTTACGTATACACAATCCCCATGCATGGAAACAAGGATACAAGTTTGGTTTACGTATCGCTGGAGGAGCAATAGATCCAGGGACCATTGTGTATATCAGATTGAATACTCAAGCCCACAAATCATCTAAATATCATATTCATAATACCTTTCATGAAGCTATGCATGTAAATAAGTTTGAGATCCCTCACCCTTCACAGAATTTATTTCTAGAATTAGCCGGAGCAGTAGTATCTAGTCTGAAGATCTCAGATTGTTATTTCTGTGGCGGAACCCAAATGGGAGATCAATGGCCATGGGAAGCCCAAGAATTAAATTATTCTATGACTTACAACCAGACTGAATTACACAAGACTACCAGTGAATGGGTGTTAGCGCACTCAATCGTTGGGCGTCTTTGCTATGCCAGAACTGGACCCCAGTTCACCCAAAAGGTAGGACAGCTGGTCTGTCTTAGCCAGAAATACTATAATGCCACGACCAAAAAGACAGCTTGGTGGTCAGGAATTAGACATCCTGAACCTCCTAACCCATTAGCTAGATTTCCTGAAATTGCAGGTCTATGGACTAACCTCGCCAAAGTCCAAGCCTGGCAAGCCCCACCTGGCCTATATTGGATCTGTGGAAACCGAGCATATGCACAACTCCCGCCACACTGGGGAGGAGCATGTGTCTTAGGAACCATCAGACCTTCTTTCTTCCTGTTAAACACTGAACATGGAGAACAATTAGGATACCCTGTATACACTACCCACAGACACAAAAGAGCATTGAGACAGAAAAGAGAAGCCTTACAGATAGGCAAGTGGGAAAAGTGGCAAGGTGATGATTGGCCACCAGAGAGAATTATTGAGTATTATGGACCTGCCACTTGGAATGATGATGGTATGTATGGTTATCGTACCCCAATCTATATGATTAATCGTATTATTTGCTTACAAGCAGTAGTTGAAATAATAACTAATGAAACTAGTCATGCTCTTACGCTCTTAGCTAGACAAAGTACTCAGATGCGCACTGCTATATACCAGAACCCAGGGCCGGCCCGTCCATTGAGCAAGAATGTTTTTTGCACAGGGCCCCGCGTTTCAGGGGGCCCCGCGCAAAAAACATTCTTCAGCATCGCAAGTTAAAAAAAAAACAAAAAAACCCCGGTTGCTTCTGCCGCGGCAGCATCAAGAGCTCTGCCGCGGCAGCATCAAGAGCTCTGCCGCGGGGCCCCCCCCTGCCCGGCAGAGCCTCCCTGCATCTCTGCTTTCTTCAAGTCACAAAACGCGGGCTTCTTTCAGAGCCGCGAGAGTTTCCTTTCTCGCGGCTCTGTTAATCCCGCCGAGGGATCAGCCCCGGCGGGATTAACAGAGCCGCGAGAAAAGAAACTCTCGCGGCTCTGAAAGAAGCCCGCGTTTTGTGACTTGAAGAAAGCAGAGATGCAGGGAGGCTCTGCCGGGCAGGGGGGGGCCCCGCGGCAGAGCTCTTGATGCTGCCGCGGCAGAGCTCTTGATGCTGCCGCGGCAGAAGCAGCCGGTTTGGGGTTTTTTTGTTGTATTAATTTGGGATGATAGGGAGAAGGGGGTTTAGGACTGGTAATGGGCTATGGGAGGGGGGGAGGCCAAACTGGAAGTGGGCTGATGAGGGAGGGGGGTGGTTAGGACTGGTAATGGGCCAAGGGGGGGGTAAGGACTGGTAATGGGCCGGGGGGGGGGGTAAGGACTGGTAATGGGCCTTGGGGGGGTAGGACTGGTAATGGGCCATGGGGGGGGGGGTGGTTAGGACTGGTAAAGGGCCATGGGGGGGTAGGACTGGTAATGGGCCATGGGGGGGGGTCAGGACTGGTAATGGGCTATGGGGGGCTAAGTGGGCTGATGGGGGGGGTTAGGACTGGTAATGGGCCATGGGGGGAGGCTAAGACTGGAAGTGGGCTGATGGGGGGGGGGGGTAGGACTGGTAATGGGCTATGGGGGGGCTAAGACTGGAAGTGGGCTGATGGGGGGGATAGGACTGGTAATGGGCAATGGGGGCGGGCTAAGGCGGGAAGACGGCTGGTGGTGGTGTTGGTGGTGTTGGTGGTGGAGGGGGGTTAGGACTGGTAATGGGCTATGGGGGGGCTAAGACTGGAAATGGGCTGATGGGGGGGTTAGGACTGGTAATGGGCTATGGGGGGGGCTAAGACGGGAAGTGGGCTGATGGGGGGGGGTTAGGAAGGGTAATGGGCCGGGGGGGAGGCTAAGACTGGAAGTGGGCTGATGGGGGGGGGTTAGGACTGGTAATGGGCCATGGGGGGAGGCTAAGACTGGAAGTGGGCTGATGGGGGGGGGTTAGGACTGGTAATGGGCTATGGGGGGGCTAAGACTGGAAGTGGGCTGATGGGGGGGTTAGGACTGGTAATGGGCTATGGGGGGGGCTAAGGCTGGAAGTGGGCTGGTGGTGGTGGTGGTGGTGGTGGTGGTGGGGGGGGGTTAGGACTGGTAATGGGCTATGGGGGGGCTAAGACTGGAAATGGGCTGATGGGGGGGTTAGGACTGGTAATGGGCTATGGGGGGGCTAAGACTGGAAATAGGCTGATGGGGGGGCTACGACTGGAAATAGGGTGATGGGGGGTTAGGACGTAATGGGCTGATGGGGGGGTTAGGACTAGTAATGGGCTATGAGGAGGCTAGGACTGGAAATTGGCTGAGTGGAAGGAGGGCTTGAACTGCAAATAGCTGATGGGGACGGGGGCTTGGAATGGAAATGGGTTGTGAGGGGGAGGGAGCTAGGACTGGAAATGGGTGAGTGGGGGGGGCTAGGACAGGAAATGGGCTGATGGAGGGGCTAGAATAGGACTGGAAATTGGCTGTTGGGGGGGGTGCTAAGATTGGAAATGGGCTGTGGTGGGGGTTTGGATTGAAATGGACTCATGAAGGGGCTAGAACTGGAAGTAGGCTCATGGGCTTGGATTGTAAATGGGCTGAGTGGAGGGGAGCTAGGATTTGACATGGGCTGATGGTGGGGCTAGGAAAGGACTAGAAATGGGCTCATGGGGGACTGGGATTGGAAATGAGCTGATGGAGGGACTCGGATGGGACTGCAAATAGATGGGGGAGCTAGGACTGGAAATGGGCTTATGGGGGGCTAGGACTGGAAATGGGCTGATGCGGGGACTAGAAGGGAGCGGATGCTGGGTGGGACTGGAACTAGAATGGAGCTGATGTTGGGGGAGGATTAGAATGGGATGGAGCTGGGAGAGTGAAATGGAGAGTGAAAAAATATTTTGTGTGGGAGGGAAGACAAATCTAAAATTGTCCGGATATTGGGAGAGTAAGTGGGGATTGAGGATGGAGGGGTAAAATTAGAGTGGATGAAATAGGAATGAGGAAAGAGCAAAAGGAGAAAGATTAGTATGTTAAAGCAGATGTAGAGAGAGAATGGAAAAAAAACTAGAAGAGAGAAGAAAAGACAAATGGACAGCAGACTATGAAGAGCTAGCGGAAGACACGAAGAAACCAGAAGAAAGTGGCTGGAGTAATTGCAGCTGAAAAAAAAATGCACAAAAGGTAGAAAAATATCTCTTTATTTTGAATTTATTAATTGGAATATGTCAGCTCTGGGAAATGTGCATCATTAACGTCTGCGCTTTGTTTAGTACAAGAGCAAATTAATGTATAGTTTTATTTCTACAGTGTTGTGCATTCCAAGTTTGGCTTTTGGGATTCCCAGTTTAATTATTGTCTTCCTGTTTCTAAATTGTGATTCCTTGTTTGGTGATGGTATATGTTCTGCATGTGTAACTGAGCTGAGGTATTCTGTTTATGTAATTCCTATTTGACATTGCCACTTGTTCTCTTTCCCCAGTAGGTCATGTATTGTTGTTCTCTGAAATGTATTGGTTTGGGGGGGCGGAGCCTGATGTCCAGCGGGTAGGACGCTTTGCGTTGAAGCTCCCGAGAGGCCTACTCAGAATCCTGACTTAATACCTATATAAATTTACTATTTTGCTCCGAGCTGACCGGGGCACCTCGGGGGGATGGCGGCCCACAAACCAGCGCGCTTGGACTTCGGGTCTCCTTCTTCTTCTCACGGAAAACGCTCCAAAACGGAGGTATCCTCCCCGCAGAAGATGGTTCCATTTCGTGAAAACCCCGCAATGCACCTGGAGATTTTGGAGGAAATACGCGGCGTGAAGGAATTGGTGCAGTCTAATGGAGAAGCGCTTCGAGCCATGCGAGAAGACTTTGGAGTGCTCCAAGACCGACTTGAAGGTCTTTCATTACGGCAGGACAATATGGCGGGGGTCCTCGACTCGCACGAGGTGCGCTTGGGCAAACTGGACGAGGCTGAGCGCCAGATACAGAATCTTCAAAAGGAGTTGGAAGATAGCAATAATCGCGCCCGTCGCAACAATGTGAGGCTCCTTGGAATGCCGGAGGGAGTGGAAGCAGGAGATATAAGAGAATTCTTGCTCAAAACTCTTCCCTCCTTGCTGAAGATTACTTTTCACAGAGAACTGGAAATCGATCGAGCACACCGTGTTCCTGCCCGCATGGCGCTCAACCGCACGACCCCCCGGCCTATTATCTTTAGCTTGCTACGATATCAACAAGTGGAACAAATTTTACATGCTGCCCGAGCGAATCATCATTTGGAATATGAAGGTTGTAAGGTCTCCTTCTTTCCTGATTTGGCAAAGCCTACCGTTGACCGTCGGAAGAAACTCCTTGCTCTTCGCCCTCGACTTCAACAGCTACAGGCTCGCTTTGGCCTGTTGTATCCAGCGAAACTCCGAGTGACTCTCCATAACCAGACCAGGACGTTCGAGGATCCTGATCTATTATCAACATTTTTGGACTCCAAAGAAGCAGAACAGATGCGCTAATCCCAAACTTTGGACTCTTATCTGCCGGCTCTGTCCGCCATTTTGAAGGGCCCGATGCGGCGGTCATAGCCCAGCACAGAAATAGCCTGGACTTTCTTTCTTTCTCTGTATGACTTTTGTCTTTGGTCTCCTATCCCTTCATGATGTGTGCCTCGGTCGGATTCGGAGCACGCACAGTCCTACAGGTTATATGTTTTTTCAATTTCGGCCTTCTCTGGGGTTTCTCCCCGCAGACACATGGTCGCCAGTAATTTTGGGGTTTTGCTTCTCCTCTACCGTACTGCGGTTATCTTTGTTAATGTGGGGCGCTTCATTGTATTATATTAGCTTATTTTCCTATGTCATGTGTACAGCCAGATACAGTCAGTTTGAGGGACACAGTGAAATTATGTGTGCTATCATGCTCAGAATTTTAACTTTTCTGAATGGCCTCATGTAAAATCTTCTTATTCATCGTACAAGGCATTGCTGGTCCACTCAGCAGAAAGAAAATCCTTAGCTATCTTAGCCACGAGCACGTTGATTAGGTGTTTCTTTAGGAAACGCATTACACTCTGCTGAAACACTGAAACTCAATGCTAGGCCTCACATGGTAGCTGCCTATTCTCCCACCGTTTTCAAATGGTACGGGATAGTCATTCTGGTTAAGAAGTCTTTGCACGCTACTGTACCTGATATTAGCGCTGACATGGAGGGTAGATGGGCCCGTGTACACCTTGAGGTTGGAGATAGTGAATTCACGTGTATTTGCACTATGTCCCGAATGTGGACAACCCTGCTCACTCTGCAAGTTTTGCGCAGTTGGCCTCGGCCTCCGCTAATGCTCCATTAATACTTGGTGGCGATTTTATTCAAGTGCTCCCTCAATCCTTTCTTCTCAAACAAGGTGCTTGTTGGTTTGAAGCTCCAGTACCGAGCAGACCTGTGTGGCTAGATATAGTAGCGGGCCTTTGCTCACCGATTCCTCTTACCTTACTCCCTGGTATGACTCTCCCATTAGATTCCCACTATCCACCAATGTTTTTCGACACTTTAGGTGCCTTTAATATTCCTATGCAACCTTTCGACTCCCGACTCTGGTCAGTGTAACTTCAGTATTGCATTCGGAACACTAGAGTACTCCCGCCATCGGCAATCTCTGCATAAGGTTGATTGGAAACTTCCGATCTCTCGGTAGTTTACCGGGTGTAGTATCCAATTTTACTAAACCTTATGTAATGCTATCACTAGAGATACCTCTATAGCGCAGAAAGAAAGTATGGGAGAGAGAATTGCATGTGACTTTAACCTCGGAGCAATGGAGCCTTATCTGGAGCAGAGGGACACGGGTTCCCGACCCGCCTCACTCACTCAGACCCTCTTCTTTCTAGCCCACCGGTTTTTTTACACTCCTCACAGTTTAGACATATGGAACACCACTCAGGGTAATGGTTGCTGGACACGTCCTGTGGCCATTGGTTTATTACTTCATTTCATGTTATGCATGAATATCCCGCACTACAGTATAACTGGCGTCGGGTCTGGGGTCGTATTTAGTCTATATTGCACTCTCAGGAGTCCCTTTCTCGGAGGATAGTGGGACTTCGCCCAGTTGCGGGGATCCCCTCTCTCCCAAGAAATGGCTTATCTCCTTTTGAACTTTATGCTTGGCATTGCTGTTTCCCTCATTGAGTAATACTGGGAAATTAGTTCCCATCTGAGCCTCAATGAATGGTGGAATCATGCCTGTCTCTACAGTAAATATGAACAAATACCTCGTCTGTGTGCTTCCTCCGCTCAGACTCCTTCTTATTGGTCTTAATGGAAGATGTTCAATGAATATGTACATTTTGCTAAATGCTCTCATCTGACTGTCTAACTTTGTATATATCTCTGTCTCATGATCATGCTGTATTATGGATATTTTTTGATTGTTTGATGTATAATCACTGTTAACTGGAAGCGCTCCCATGCTGATACAAACGGGTAGAGAAGAAGCACCGGGGTGGGGGGTAATGGGTTTACTTTTCCTTATTGTATACTTGTTTTGTCTTTTTTGGTGTGTTGTTTCTTTGTTTGTTGCAAAATGAAAATAAAAGTTTCAAAAAAAAGAAATGTATTGGTTTAATATTTGCAGCGTTTCCTTTTGATAGTTAGGGTATGGTGCTTTATGAGTCCTGGTAGTGCTGTTAGGATACGGCGGGTTTGCTATGGGTTCTAAATGGGCAGTGTTTGTAGTAGTTCCTAATGTGTCTGGCGGTTGGCACTGGATTATAGTAATGTAGAAGTCTTTTAGTCTTTCTTTATTCATACACTCATTAAGAGGCATGTTTACTAAAAGTTTGTGTATGGTAACATTATGCAAATATTTATGCAAATGAGGCCCCTTATGCAAATGAGGCCCCGCACCGAGTCTCCGCACATGGCCCCGCACCCCCCTTGGGCCGCCCCTGCCAGAACCGCTTAGCACTTGATTATTTGTTAGCAGCTGAAGGAGGAGTATGTGGTAAGCTGAATTTAACTAATTGCTGCTTGAAAATAGATGATAAAGGTCAAGTAGTTGAAGAAATTGCTAAAGATATGCAAAGACATGCTTATGTGCCAGTACAGACTTGGCACGCATTGAAATTTCCTAACTGGTTTGCTAACCTTTTCTCTTGGCTGGGAGGATTTAAGACTTTCATTGTTTTAGTACTAATCCTTGTTGCTGTTATCTTCTTATTACCATGTTTAATTCCATGTTGTATGCGTTCCATTCATAATGCTATTGATAATACAGTAGAGCGGAAGACCGCAACTAAAATAATGGCTTTATACAAAGCTAGTCCTAGTAGAAATCCTTCAATCATGATGTGATTCTTCTAAAAGTGATTTAATTCTCACACCTTATTGAGTAATAGGGTGAGATTAATCAAAGGGGGGAATGTGGCAGGTGCAGGCCTGTGACCCACGGTGTCTGACATAAGCAGGCCAGCATGGCTAGCTTGACCTGTAAATGAGGCCTGTGGAGAGGCATATAGGATTGCACATCCCCCAATATGCTGCTATTGTAAGATTGAACTCAGTAGAAGTATTGAATTAGCTTAGGTAGGCAGAACTGTAGAACTGAGAGATGGAAAAATACAGAAAAGACATGTTTAAAAGTTGCTGATAAGAAAAAGTACATCTGCAAAGAAATAATGAGGAGTGCTGACAGATGAGTTACAGAACCTTGCTCTTCTATACGCACAAATTGGTTCCATGGCCTTGAGAGTGTGAAAGTAACAAGTTGATGAACTGGCCATTGTAATTAGGACTAGAAGGGGGGGATGCAGGTGTCATGCCCACAGAAGGGACATAATTGGATAAACTTATCAGTACCGGGGCCAATGGAAGAGGTACGGGAGGTACGGGAGGTTACCGGGACCAATGAAATGTTTTTCTATACCTAGAATGGAACAGAAGTCTATAAAAGTTGTTGTAATGCTTGAAAACTTTGCTCAGCCATTTTGAAATTGACTTGCTTGAGACTTGTGCACAAATTAATGATTTGGACCTTCTGAACAGACTCCTGGTATCATTGGTTTGTCTGCGCTTTGCTGCTACAAGGTCACAGCATACTTAATAGCATCATGTTGCGACGTATTGTTATATAGCTATAATCTCGATACTTTTTGATCACACCTCATACTGTGGCTTTCTTCAAGGTGAAGTGGTCCTGAAACCAGATTGGTGGGATGAGACAGGAAATTTGAACTTGA
This sequence comes from Ichthyophis bannanicus, assembly GCA_033557465.1. Taxonomy (NCBI): domain Eukaryota; kingdom Metazoa; phylum Chordata; class Amphibia; order Gymnophiona; family Ichthyophiidae; genus Ichthyophis; species Ichthyophis bannanicus. The sequence goes on from CM066032.1 coordinate 652,650,338, forward strand.
ATTTTGGCAGGAAAGTCCATTGGAGAAAGGCTGGAGTCCTTTCTTTCCACATAGATCAGAAGGTTCTCTGGTGTGTTTAAAGATACTCTCCCCATAAAGTTTCTTTACTGTAAATGTTCTCTTGGGCTTCCACAGCTAGTATGATCTGCTTCGGTATGTTTTTAGTGAGATCGTACTTGGAATACTGCATCCAATATTTTTTAAAAAATAAAAAAGCTACATGACCCCCATGCAGAAGATGAAAACAAATTAGTATACCTATATGCTTTTTCCTCTCCGTTCTCCTTCCATTTATGCAAAACATGAAGACAACAGAGATGACGATAGTAGCAGCATTCTACAAAAAGCCCTGTGTTTCAATGTGAACGTACAGACCCTAGTACCAGTCAAAAGGAAGCCCCACAGAAGGAGGAAGCAGAACCTATGATAGTTCACTAACGTACAGGCCCCTGTGTTGACTGCTTCTACTAGGCATAGGTCACAATGGAGTTCCAGAGGGAGGGGAATAATCCTGCTTCTGTGACCTCATACATTGATGATATAACCACTTTCAACGTCCTGACCTACAGTCTGAAAACCACTGCAATATTGTGCGCAGTGCTGGAGACCACATCTTCAAAAGGATATAAATAGGATGGAGTTGTCCAGAAGACAACTACTAAAATGGTCAGTGGTCTTTGTCATAAAGCATATGGGGACAGATTTAAAGATCTAAGTATGCATACTTTTGAAGAAAGGTGAGAGAGAGGAGATATAACAGACTTTTAAATACCTCCAAAAAATAAATTCACAAGAAATGGGCTTCTTTCATTTGAAAGAAAAAAAACTCTTGAACAAGGGTCATGGAATGAGGGTGAAAGGGAACAGACTTAGGGGATGGACTTGGGGTAATCTAAGGAAATAATTTATTTACGGAAAGGGTAGTGGATGCATGGAATGACCTTCCCGGGGAGGTGGTAGATATAAAGACTGCATCGGAATTCAGGAAAGCATGGGGCAAGCACAGAGGATCTCTGAGGGAGAGAGAGGCATCGTAGAGCCTAGAAGCTGGTATGGATGGATAGACTGGATAAGCTGTATGGTCTTTATATGCACCATTTTCTATGCTGCTATGTTAGGTGAAGCATGAACAACAGAATGAAAGATAATGCGAGAGAGTTTTCTGGGTATATTTTTTAATGTAAGAAAAGAAGTTATGGAGGAAATTGAGGTGCTAATGAAGGTAAAGAAACAAAACCAGACAACATTGGGAGAGAAAAAAAATTATATTTGATATAGCTGCGCGTCTGACAACCCTTCATTCTATGCTCTTTATACAGAGGAGGGTGCTGGGAGTGAAGCGTACAGATACTTTGCATTCCAATGATGTGACTGGACACCCAGTTAGAACACACCATCAAAATAGAAGCCGCCATCCATCACTGTATCCCCCATGTGCTTGCCTGTAACTCCCTCATTTCTCAAAAGTATTCAAGAGGATAGGATGGGGCCACCCTGAAATACAGAAACATACATTCTGTAAAGAATGAAAATGAATGTCCTGAAATGAGAAGCTGGAAGAGTATTATGGGAATAATTAGTATCTTCTATTCCACATAATATCTGCTATGTACAAATTGTATCCGTTCGATGCATCTAGTGCACATTATTTGGTTTTAGCATGCACACCTTAATTTTGAAGTTCAGGCCTGCAGGAAGTGCAATAAACACTGAAGTTTTATTTCAATTTCTCTATAAGTTTACAGTTCCAGAGCCAATTTTAGGTGGGAGAAGTCAAGCCTGGGGCACAGAATTAAATCACCAGATGACCCAAAACTGACCCAGCAAATAGTTTCCTTGCATGATTGACAGTGACCAATGCAAAACTAGCAAATTATATGTGTAATATATGACACAATTGTACAGGATTCTGAATGGGTCTGTTCAGGATATAGTGTAAGAGATATGCAAAATGCTTATCCTCTCACATCTATACATGAAACACAATGTAGCGATGCGTAGATTTACTTGTAGGCAAGAGAGAAAAGCTGAGTCTTTGAGGTGGGATTCGAAGAAAGTGAGATTGTTTCTTCAGTAACTCACGTAAATCATTCTGGACCAGCTCTGGGATAAAGGGAATGTGAAGGTGGGTGGCAGGATTTTGAAAACACATAGGGTCAGCTTTTAGCTGAAGGGAAGAAGTAGCTTAGAGATTAGAACAGTGGGCTAGGAACTGGAGAAGCCTGGGTTCATATCCCACTGATGCTCCCTGTGACCTTGGGCAAGTCCCTTAACCCTTTATTGCCTCAGATACAAATAGATCGTAAGCTTTCCAAGGACAGGGAAACTCTTACTGCAACTGAATATGAACTAAATACAAAACAACTGGACCTTGAAAAGGACGGGAAGGGGTCAGCTCAGCTGGAGTTTTCTAAAGTCTAGTGTTGTCTTGTCCTGTTTTTGGGGAAAGATGAGGTGGTGAGCATTTTGGGACATGCTTAAAGATGTAAGACTTAAAGATGTTGTAAGGGGCTGCTCAATAATGGAGCTAAAGTAGGAACTAAGAAATCAAATTGTGAGTGAGAATAATGAGTGGAGTGGAATATGTAAATGTAGATTACTTTTTTACGCCTTTAAAAAGTAGAAAAACTAGGGTCACATAATGAAGTTACAGTACAGCACATTTAAGACTAATCAGAGAAAATATTTTTTTTCACTCAATGCATAATCAAACTCTAGAATTCATTGTCGGAGGATGTAGTAAAAGTGTAGCTGAGTATAAAAGAGGTTTGGATAAGTTCCTGGAGGAAAAGTCCATAAATCCAAAGTCCATGACGACAGAAAAAGACCACGTGGCCTATCTAGTCTGTCCTTTCATATCGACCACTACAACAGTCCCCTTTTTCTTTTAGAGATCCTCTGTGTTTGTCCCATGCTTCTTTGAATTCAGAAACTGTCCTCCTCTTTACCACCTCCACTGGAAGACTATTCCATGGACCCACCACTCTTTCCGTAAAGAAATATTTCTGCATATCACTCCTGAATCTATCCCCTTTCACCCTCATCCCATGTCCCCTCATAGCAGGGCTTGCTTTCAATCGACAGAGGCTCTCCCCCTGTACATTTATGACACAAAGATTTAAACATCTCAATCATATTACCTCTATCCCGCCTTTCCTCTAAGGTGTACATATTAAGATCCTTAAGTCTCTCCTCATATGCTTTATAATGAAGACCACTAACCATCCTCTGTAATGACTCCATCCTGTTTATATTCTTTTGAAGGTGCGGTCTCCAGAATTGCACACTATACTCCAAATGAGGTCACACCAAAGACTAATACAGAGGCACTATCACCTCCCTTCTTCTGCTGGCCATTCCTCTCCCTATGCACCCAAGCATCCTTCTAGCTTTTGCCATCGCCTTTTCTACTGTTTAGCTACTTTAAGATCATCAGACACAAACACGTCTAGGTCCCGCTCTTCTTTAGTGGACAAAAGTACTTCACCCCTTATACTATATCGCTCCCTTGGATTGCTGCATCCCAAATGCATGACCTTGCATTTTTTAACATTAAATCCCAGCTGCCAAATTCTAGACCATTCTTCAAGCTTAGCTAGGTCCCTCCTCATATTATCTACATCTTCCTGGGTGTCTACTCTATTGCAGATTTTGGTATCATCTGCAAAGAGGCAAACTTTACCCGACAGCCCTTCCACTATATCACTAAGAAAGATGTTAAAAAGAATCGGACCAAGGACAGATCCCTGATGCACACCACTGGTAACCTCCTTCTCTTCAGAGTGAGCTCCATTTACCTGTACCCTTTGTTGCCTCCCATTCAACCAATTTCCAACCCAAGCAGTAGCTTTAGGGTCCATCCCTAGGGTGCTCAGTTTGTTAATAAGTCACCTGTGAGGAATGGTGTCAAAGGCTTTACTGAAATCTAAATACCACATCTAGGGCTCTCCCTCAGTCCAACTCCCTGGCAACCCAGTCAAAGAAATCAATCAGATTTGTCTGACAGGACCTGCCTCTGGTGAATCCATGCTGCCTCGGATCCTGTAATCCGCTGGACTCCAGAAACCTCACTTTTTTCTCTTTCAGCAGCGTTTCCAATAATTTACTCACCACTGAAGTTAAACTAACTGGCCTGCAGTTTTCAACCACATCCTTACTTCTGCTTTTGTGTAAAGGGACCACATGAGCCTCTCTCCAGTCCTTTGGCACCACTTCTGACTCCAACGAGGCATTGAAAAAGGTCAGTCAGTGGAGCTGCTAGAACGTCCCCAAGTTCCATCAGTATTCTAGGGTGTATCCCATCCGGTCCCATCACTTTGTTTACTTTAAGTTTAGCTAGTTTCTCATGAGCACAGTCTTCTGAAAATTGTTCAAGATGTCCCTCATGTTTGTTCCTGTTTGTGGGTGTTTTCTGAGGTTCTTCATCTGTGAACACAGAACAAAAATATTTGTTAAGCAATTTCTCTTTATCCTCATCAGCTTCTACATATTCCTCCCCTTCACCCATGAGTCTGACAAATACCACTTTTGCCCTTCCTCTTCTCACTAAACATATCTGAAAAATGTCTTATCCCCACATTTTATTGCATTGGCTATTTCCTCCTCTTTAGAGGACACACAATGAAGCTACAATGCAACCCATTTAAGACTAATAAGAGGAAATTTTTTTTTTACTCAATGCATAATCAAACTCTGGAATTCGTTAACAGAGATGTAGTAAAAGCTGTTAGAATAGTTAGGTTTAAAAAAGGTTTGGACAAGTTCCTGGAGGAAAGGTCCATAAACCATGATTAAAGGGCAACTCCAGACCTCAAAGACTTCAGAAAACAACTGAAAACCATGCTGTTCATAGAGCACTATGGTCACATCACATAGCCTAAGAGAATGGATAACAGCACGCCAATCCTCCTAAACAACTGTATGTATATAAAATGTGTTTTTAGCACCACTGTAAATAGCCCACCTTGTACATAGCTCAAACAAATCAAGCACCCAACACAGCCCTCACACAACTAAGTTTCATCCTCACTGCATGTACAACACACACACTTTACCTGATTGCTTGCTGTGATACCACCTTGATTATTAAGATAAGGCGGTTTAGAAATACTGTTAAATAAATAAATAAATAAATAAATAAAGAGGACTCAGGAAATCCGCTGCTTGCCCTAGGACAAGCATTGTGGAACCTGTGTGCCTCTTTGGCAACCTGCCAGGTACTTGGGGCCTGGATCTGCCACTGTTGGAAGCAGGATACTAGGCTTGATGTATCTTGGTCTGACCCAGTAAGGCATTTGTTATATTCTTACTATTAAAGAGGACCAGGGAAATCCACTGCTTACCCCTAGTATAAGCACTATGGACTCTGTCTACCGTTAGGAATACAGTAGGTATTTGTGACCTGGATTGAATGCTGTTGGGTACAGGATACTGGGCTTGATGGACTTTTGATCTGACCTAAGTATGGTATATCTTATATTCTTAATTTCTGTAGGAACAGATCATCTTCAACACTGTTGCAGTGATGAAAAAATGTTTACAGATGGTATTGCTCTTGATCCAGATTTTATGAACAGAGAAGTCAAATATGTAAGGTCTGAATGAAGAGAGAAGGCAGAATATAGAAGGGTGGTTGAGGGCTTCAGTACAGAGCAGGGGGAGCTTGCCAGTCTCAGGGCCATTTGCTTGGAGAAAGTTACAGTGGAGCTCCGAGGAGAAGCAACCCAAGTTATCCTAGTCTGAAACTGCGAAAAGCAAAATTTGCTTTAAAATTTTAAAGAAATGGAGAGAAGGGGGGTAGAATTTGGCATAGCAATGAGACAGTTCTGGATTGAATTCCTCAGTTTTGATAAGAGATTTTCAAAAAGAGCTGCTAACATTCTGCTCTGAAGGTTCTTGTTCCTTCTGTGTATTGAACAGTTTATGTGGAACCCTTCCAAAACTGTGCTGCTTTCCATCTTTGACTCATTACTGGCTGAAGATTAAATCTTCAGTTTGTTTATGTAACCATTTACATTCATTTATATTTTGTAGTTATTTTTATTTAGTTTTAATTTAATTTTAATTTGTAAAAGGTCTTGACTAATGATATTTGAACTACCTAGACAGTCTATTGAATAAATTTGAAACTACCTAATCAATTGAAGAAGTGTTGCTGTTGTTGTTGTTTTGCACTGCCGTAACATTCTGCATCAGATTATCATTCTATTTTTGTTTGCTTATATGGGTGGATGCTGAAGACTGATATGTAATAAAAGCTGTTACTATAGCTAGGTTTAAGAGAGGTTTGGACAAGTTCCTGGAGGAAAAGTTCATAAACCATTATTAAAGTGGACTGGGAAAATGAACTGCTTACCCCTGGGATAAGCAGCATGGAATCCGTTTACCTTTTGGGAACCTGACAGGTACTTGTGACCTGGATTGGCTATTATTGGAAACAGGATACTGAACTGGATGGTCGTGTGGTCTGATCCAGCATGGCATATCTTATGTTCTTATTATCTACAAAAGTTAGAAGACTGGTTGAATACTTGGGGTTAACCCTCAATGTGAAGTGCAGAGTGATGCATTTTTGGAGCTCAGAAACAGAAGGGAGCTGTATGCAATAGGAAGGGAGAAGTTGATGTGCACAGATCAGGAGAAACACCTTGGGGTGCTAGTGTCTGACTACCTCAAGTTTGCAAAAAATGTGACAAGGTGGTGGCCAAAGCAAGGATTTCTAGGCTGCACAGAGAGGGGCATAACAAACAGGAAGTGATAATGCCCCTCTATAGGACACTGGTAAGGCTTAACTTGAAGTGCTCCTTAGGGGCGCTCCTTGGGGCCGCTCCGGCAGCGTAGGCCTGGCTGCCTTTTTCATGTCCTTTCTGTTCTTACTTGGTACCCTCTGCCCCTCTGCTCTTTCTGAGACACTGCCTTCTGCTGCTCCGGCTCATTCCACTATTGGTCTTACTACTACTAGTCTTTGTCGGTTATCTACAAAAAGCACTCCCTTGCTGAGCCCTACCACTCTCCCGTTCTTTTCATCCCTCTGGTTGCCCATGTCTCCTATTCCCGTGATCTGGGGTAGGCGCCCGGGTGACTTGTCCCTCCCTCGTTCACGATGTCTCTCTAATCTACTCCCCTGTTCAATTTCTGCTTCATCCCCGTCTCCCGCAACATCTGGCACCTCTCACTTCTCTCTCTCCATAGGCTTGGTTAATTGTCGGTCGTTACGGAACAAAACCCTTCTCATCCAGGACCTTGTTCTCCAGTCCTCTTTTGATATCGCTTTATTAACTGAGACGTGGTTAAGGGACGGTGAGGACGCTCTCTTGGCCCGCTGTCTCCCACCTGGCTTCTCTGCCATTTCCACCCCCCGCCTTGGCCAGTCGGGTGGGGGAGTGGCAGCTCTAATTCATTCCTCTCTTCACTTCACCCAGCTCAACCCGCCGTCTTTACGCTATCCAGAATCCCTCCTGCTTCAAATACATACTTCCCCCCCCATCCAGGTTCTTCTTATCTATTCCCCTCCTGCGCTGCGCGCTGAGCTCTGGGACTCTCTTCTCTCAACAGTCACAGACCTGTCCTTGGCCTTTCCCCATCTACTTGTCGCCGGAGATTTCAATCTCCATGTGGACTCTCCGTCTTCATCCCGGGACCACTCCTTTATCTCTCTTCTACATGACCTCTCGCTAATACAACATATTACTATCCCCACTCACCAAGCTGGTCACACTCTTGATCTGTTACTGACTTCTTCTTTTTCCTCTCTCACGATACAAAAAATCTCCCCCTTACCTCTCCCATGGACGGATCATATCTGCCTTCTCTTCACCTGTTCCCACTTTCCAGGATCCTCCTCTCCCCCCTCTCCTCCTGTGTCCCCTGTAGCTTCCCCTCCCCCCCAATTTTCACGTACCCTTTCCTCCCTTACCTGTCAGCAATTTCCCGCCGCCTCTGAGCTCTTCCCTTCGGACTTTTCCCTGCTTTCCCCCGATTCCCAAGCTGCACTCTGGTCATCCTCCCTCACGGCTGCTCTGGACCGTATTGCTCCTCTACGCCCTCGGAAACCCCACCGCCGGCTTCCGCACCCGTGGTATCACCACGGCTTGCGCCTTTTACGCACTCAGCTTCGGAAATCAGAACGTCAATGGCGTAGAAACCCCTCATCGTCCACCCTAGCTATTTTTAAGTCTAATTTTTCCCATTACCGATCTAGCGTACATCACGCTAAACGCTCATATTTCACTAATGCAATTTTGAATGCCCCAAATCAGACCCGACACCTTTATTCCACCTTGCGATCTTTAACCTCCCTCCAATCCTCTACATCGGTCATTCATGTTCCTTCTACTCCGTCCCCTTCCCTCCTAGCATCTTACTTTAGCAATAAGATTTCCACTCTAAGAACATCACTACCCTCCTGTCCTGCCCCCATACCTTCCCCTCCGCCAGTTGCTTCTCCTCCTCCGTTGGACTGTCTTTCTCACTCTTGGGCTTCTTTCTCTTTAATTACGTCCCCGGAGCTTCATCACCTTATCTCATCTTCTAAAAAGACGACCTGTTCTCTCGATCCCATCCCCTCTTCTTGGCTTCTAGATCCCTCCCTGGCGTTCTTACCTCACATCCTTACCATGTTTAATTCCAGTTTGTCTACAGGCTCTTTTCCCTCTGCTTGGAAACATGCCCTAATCCGCCCTATCCTAAAGAATCCTTCACTTGACCCCTTGGTCCCTGCTCACTACCGTCCCGTTTCTAATCTCCCTTTCCTTTCCAAGCTTCTCGAAAAATTTGTTTTTGCACAGCTTTCCCACTATCTGGATTCTATTAACTTTCTTCACCCTCGTCAGTCTGGATTCCGTCAGGGCCACAGCGTTGACACAATACTAACCGCTTTCACTAATGCACTTCACGTAGCACATGATCGTGGGGATATCTCGGTGGCAGTTGCTTTGGATCTCTCTGCAGCTTTCGATCTTGTTGACCACACTCTTCTTCTTCAGCATCTGCGGGAAGCTGGCTTATGTAGTACTGTCTACCACTGGTTTCACTCTTTCCTTTCCTCTCGCTCTTGTGCGGTTCTCTCTCCCTCTCCTTCTGTCCCTTCTTCTGACCCCTTCTCTCTTTCATGTGGAGTCCCCCAAGGCTCTGTCTTGGCTCCTCTTCTTTTTAATCTATTTCTCTCCCCTCTTGCTCTCCTAATTCAACAATCTGGTGTTTCTGCTTTTCTTTACGCCGACGATATCGTTCTATTACACCACACTTCCCCTTCCTGTCCTGACCTTTCTATCCTCAACTCCTGTCTTTCTGACGTCGCTAATTGGTTGACTCTTCACTGCCTTCACCTTAATCTCACCAAGACAGTGGCTATCTGGTTTTCTCACGGCTGTCCACCCCCTCAGCTGGCCCCCTCATTCTCTGGTTCTGCTGTTCCTTTAGTTTCTTCCTTTCGATACCTCGGAGTTCACTTTGATTCGGATCTTTCCTTTCAGTCGCACCTTTCTCATGTCACTAAATCCTCCTTTTTCTTCCTTCGTCAAATTCGTGCGGTGCGCCCTTTTCTGTCCCCTTCAGCTATCTCTACCTTGTTAATGTCCCTAGTCATGTCTCGCGTCGACTTCGCCAATTCTATTCTTATCGGACTCCCCAAATATCGACTATCCCAACTACAAAGGATACAGAACACTGCCGCTCGTCTTGCCTGTCATGCCTCTCTTCGGGATCACGTCACACCTTTGCTTTTTCATCTCCACTGGTTGCCTTTCCCTTACCGTTCTCAGTTCAAGCTACTCACTTTGGTTCACAAAGTTTTTCACACCGGTACTCCTCAATATCTTGCCGACCTTCTTTCCTTTCGCTCCCCTCAGTACACCCCTCGCTCTTTTCACCTCAACCGTCTCACTCTTCCTTCCCCTTCCCGTGCCCATCTCCAATCCACACGTTCCTCTGCCTTCTTCTTTATTGGCCCTGCCCTTTGGAATTCCTTACCCTCCTCCCTCCGTTTAGAACCTCTCCACCTCACCTTCAAAAAACATCTGAAAACCCACCTTTTTTCCCTTGCTAACGATGTGCCCTCCCCTTTTGTGTGATTTCCATTCCCCTGTTCCTTCCCTCCTTTTGTTTCCTTTCCTACCCCTTGCTGTTTCTCCTGTTTATATTTATGATTTTATAAAGAACTTTTAACTGTCTTCTTTCTATCCTTTCTTCTATCTTTCCTGCTTATACTATGGTTTTATAAAGAATTTGTAACTTCATTTTCTTTTTCCCTTTCATGGCTTTGGCCATTTTAATATTGATTTTTTTAAATTGTACATCGCTCTGATTTTGGAGAAGGGCGATTTTATCAAGAAACAATAAACATAAACATAAACATAAGTACTGTGTTCAGGCTTGGAGGCTGTATTACATTAAGGACATAGAGGCTGGTGTTTAATGTAGAAGAAAGCAACCAAAATGGTAAGAGGTCTGCAGAAGACAAAAGGGCTGGAGGCCCTAAATATGTATTGTGATGAGGAGAGCGTGGCTGAGCCCATGGAAATAGGGGAAAATCAAAAATCTACCTTTAAGGAAAGAGACAGGCAGCGAATCCATAGCTTGCAGAGTGCAGGAAAAGAGAAAAAACACGCAGTTGCTGAAGGCAGGCCACACCCAAGCTCTGCTAACCTAAGGGCAGGCTTGGAAACTAATGAAAAACACCTGAGCAAGGGGCAGTGCACGATAGGAAAAAAACAGCTTTATAAACTCAGAGGAACAGGAAGGAAGGGGAGTTCACCAGAGAGTTCACCAGGGAGTTCACCGGGGAGTTCGACCAGGAATTCGATCAGGGATTTGATCGGGGAATTGACCGGGGAGTTGGAGTTGACCACAGAGACTGCTGGGGAGAGAAGCACCCAAGAAAGACCCAGAGAGTTCACCGGGGAGGAGACCGGTGGAGACTTCCATGGGGACTTCAGAGGTGAAGGCAACAAACACCCCAAGAGAAAATCAGGCTTTCAGGAAAAGTACAAGTAGTTCTGAAGCCAGCAGAGGTGTGGCTGGGAGAATTACTGGCCAGCAACAGAGTGCAGTTTCTACAGTTCGTGAACTAGCTCTAAGGGTTCAAGCTCCCAGAAGGTGGGTGAACAAAAGTACAGCTAACAGTGACCTGAAACAGTTAGAGGCACTGTGGCATTTAATTCAGAAAAAGAAGCTTCACCTTCCAGGTGAAAACCTTGCTCGTAGTGGAAAGCCTCAGTGGAGAAAAGATCAGGAGCTTTTGGAGTGCATTGAGCCAGAAGCATTGCATGGAGCTTTAGAGTCAGACGTACCGGAAGGAGATCCAGAGGAAATGCAGGTAGATTGTTCTGAACCTGTTTCTATGTCTGAAGATTCATTAATGGACTGTTCATGGTGTCAGAGAGCTGAATAAAAGCTTCTGGAGAAAGAAAACCCTGTAACTTGAAAACCCTGTAACTTGAAAACCCCAAAGCATTAAGGAAACGGGGAGAGTTACTCTAGCCAGAAAAGCTAAGAACCCTGTTTAATGCAGAGAAGACATTTACTTTTGTTTGAAAAAAAAGGGACGTATTTGTTTGTTATATATATTGAGAGACAGCTGCATGTGTTAAGAGAGCCTTCTAAAGCAGTTTCAGTCTTTGGTTTCATGGAATTTCCTGAGGAATATTGTTTGGAGAAGAATCCTGTTGCCTTCTGTTAAGCCTTAGTGTTTTTGGAAAAAAAAAGAAGAAATAAATTCCTGTTTGCCTTTGAAAAAACCTTTGGTTTCCATACTTCTGTTTTTGAACAAGTAACACAACTACAAGTCCCAGAAGCCCAGGCTCGGGACGAGGATAACATAATCTTTATTTAAAGACTAACAAGGGCAGCCCTACGCCTATAGGCCACGGCCTGGGCTAGGGTCCCCCACAGAGGAGAATAGGGACAGAGGAGAGGGATCTGCAATACCTTTCAGGTTTTAAGTCTGTATCATAACAAATAAGCTATTATCAAATGAGGGATAGCTGTAAAACTAGAGGGCATGATATGAGGCCACATGGAAGTAGAATAAAAAGCAACATCAGGAAATATTTCTTCATGGAAAGAATAATGAATACTTAGAATGCTCTTCTAAAAGAGGTGGTGGATACAAAAATGGTGCTGGAATTTAAAAAGGAGTGGGACAAACACAATTGATCGCTAAAGGACAAAGGATGGTAACCAAGCACCTCAACTCAAAACGCATGTGAAATGACTGGTTAAGAAACTATGGGGAAGTAACCTGACAGTATTGCTAGTCTGACAGTGGTCTGGGGACTTACGTGTAAAATCCAAAGGATGGATAAAGTAATCTGTCACTGCACAGCAGGTACAACAATCCCCTCCCCCACAAAAAATAAACTAAAATAAATCCAAAAATGTATGGGGAGAATAGCCTATACTGTGTTGCGGGTTTTGCCCAAGCACCCCCCTATTGGGAAGGCTGGATGGACCATGTTGGTTTTTATCTGGTGTCATGCTGGTAACATAAGGAACACGGTGAAAAGATTGAACCTGGTTACCCCATTGGAAAGTGGGATCTGAAATAGCTTTGTTTTAGTTTTAAAATGTCTTATTCCGTTGCATGTGTTAGTTGCCAGCACTTTTCTGTTAAAAAAAATGTTTAAAACCCTTTATTCAAGAAGCCATAATTCTGTTTGTTTTAACGTATGTATTTTTTTATACTCTGCAAACTTTTGTCTTCGCTATTCTTGCTTTTGATAACTGATAGCTAGCTCCTAATGGCTCTTTCCAGTGGCTATATTATTTGGCTCTGAGAAATCATCATTATGAACCATTAGGGACAACCAACCACTTTGGACCCCAGATGTATTTGGATGGCCAGTTTACAGCCCATTGCAAATGATATCCAAGCCATGATATTCACTTGCCAGCAGAAGCAGACAACTGGGAATGGAGACATTCATCCCTCTGATTATACAAGTCTCTAGCGAGACCTCATCTGGAGTACCCTGTACCATTCTGGAGACCACACCAGGATGGAGTCAGTCCAGAGGGCAGTTATGATAAAGGCCATTGACCATTTTTGTAAGACATGTAGGGAAAGGTTTAAAGATCTCAACATGTATATGTTGGAGAAAAGGTGGGAGAGGGGTGATAGAGACATTTAAATACTTCCATGGAATAAATATACAAGAGTTGGTCCTCTTCCAGGTGAAAAGAAGGTCTGGAATGAGGGGTCATAACAGGGCCAGCTCAAGGGGTTGCAGCACCCCTCCCCTCGGGGTCCAATCTTACAGGGCAATCTGCACAAACAGAGGTACATTTTCAGTCCACTGGCTTATTAAATGCCACCCTCCCATTTAACTTAATCTGTGTATGCTGTGTTACTATCCATATAGATAATGTGATGACTATACAGAGAGTGATGGCATAGTCATTGAATTATCTGCTTAGGCTAGGCCTGAGCTTCCAACACCTAAACTAAATGTGTAACTTACCTGAATAGTGGATGAATATTGCCACTATCTGGATAATTTTCTGGCCTACCCTTGCTCCTCCCCTAAGATGCAATTTAAAAGCCTATTATCTGAAAATACACAGGCTAATTATGCATTTGCCAGCGAACGCCTAATAACCTTTGAATATCAATTTGATAGGGCAGATTTATTCATTCATATGAAAAACTCCCAGACTCGTCAATAAAACTCTTCCAACAACAGATGCAGAGTGGAAGTAGGATGTTTCACTTTACATCTGAACATACAAAAAATTATATTAAAATTCTAGTCTTACATCAGTGACAAAACCACCACTAACTCCTTCCATAGTTAAATATGGTGTATCATAACACAAAACCTTGCAAATGGATACTCGACACGAACATCAAGAACTCAAATTGCACCAACCCTACCTATGGAAAATTATCCCTGCAAAATATTGTAGAACACCGGTAATCTCCTGTTGGAAAAGGGAACAAGCTGAGTTATCACAGATTCTTAAGAGAGAACCTACATATTAACAGAATCACTTCTCAGCTGCACATGGACAACATGCAGTGCAATGAAATGAAATGCGATGTCAACATAGACCATCACTAATTAGAGAATAAGTAACTACAAATGACAAAAATTGCAATAGAAAACCCCAAAATCAGACACCAAGCAGTAAAACGTGGAAGAAAAAGGAACAGAAATTTATTTCCTCCTCTAATGAACTATAAGAAATGCACATTTTTAAAGTTTACATTTTATTCTCTAAAAATGGATATGCTTTTGTACTTTTCTCATCTGATCATCTTACTTTTCCAGTTGGGTTGTTCCCAGTCTTTCTTTTCTGCTTCCTCTTGTTGGTTTTCGTCTATGTCCTTTTCCAAGATCCCATTTCCATTTTCTGTTTCTTCACACCATGTGTCTTCTTTGTCCTTTCTTTCACTACATCTTTCTCTGACATTGATCCTTCTATTTCTCTCATTTGCTTTTTATCTAACTATAACTTCATTCCATCCCTCTTTCTCCTTCCTACAATTTTCAATCTTCCTCTTTTCACCATTCACCTACTTACCAGTTTTCCATTTCCTAATCTTACTTCCCTAGTCCTTCCATTCCACATCTGTCTTATTCCTTTGCCAGCATCCCAACAACCCTCATCCCCATCTTTCACCCTTGTACTCATCTCCTCCCCAGTCTCTTTTACCACCTTCTGCTTCTCATCCCTTTACCAGCCCCAGCTCATTCCCTAATACCTATCATCGCTTCCAGGCCTTTTCTTATGTCTTACGTCTATCCAGGCTTCAATTTCCCCTTTTACTTCTCCCATTTCTACCCTCTTTCATCTGCTTCAAGAAAGACCTGTCCTTTCCTGTGGATCTCATTCACTCCACAGCACTCTATCCTTTTCAACTGCCCCAACCTCTCCACATCCTTCAAACCTTCTCCCCTCCCCAAATTTCTGTACTTGGTCTCACAGCCCTATTCATACCCTTCACCCAATCACTTTTCCCCACTGTCCTTTTAATCTTTGGTCAATTTCTTAGTCCCCAATATCCCCCAAAGCGACTTCAAGTTCCCACTCACAATTCCATTGAAGTCCCAAGTCCCCAGTTAAAATCCCAATTCTTCTGTTTTCTTGCCCAATATTAGAGTCTTCATCTGTCAGAGTTCTTGCTTTCCCACATACTACCTGTCCCCTGCCTCCTACTCCTCTTCCCCAGCACCAACCATTTACTTCATTCTCCAGTATTCATTAACCTGGTCTTTCCTCCTTCTTACCTCAGATTGCGTTCTTATACCCCTTCCCTCTCAACCTTCTCTTAGTTGACTTTGCTTCTTCCCCAGTCCCATCTGTCCTGATCTCCCTTCTCACTCCCCTAGAATCTCCCTCTCTCTTCCTACTCCAACCCTAGTATTTGCCAGCATTAACCTCCTTTCAGTCCCAGGACCCCAGCCCTAGAATTACAGTAGCTGCCTTCCAGTCCCATCTCCCCAGCCCCAATATCAGCCCATTGCCAATATCAGTTAGCAACCCCTCCCCCCGGCCCCTGTATCAGCCCATTTCAAGTACTAGTCCCCAGACCCAGTCTCAGCCTGTTTCTAATCCCAGCCCTCCATTCTCGGTATTAGCCCATTGCCAGCTCTCCAGTCCCTGTATCAGCCGAGTCACAATCCCCCAGCTCCAACATCAGCCCACTGCCAGTCCCAGACCCAGCCCCAATATCAGCCCAATTCCATCCAAATAGCCCAGTTCCTACATCCCCACAGTCCCAGTATTTCAGCCATCCTTCTCACCTCCCCCCTCCTGCAGCAACAGAGCCACTGGAGCATTTACCTTTGCTCCTGCAGCTGTGCTGTACTGAAGCTGCAGTGCTGACGGCTTGAGTGTAGCACAGGCGCGAGAGTAAATGCAAATTCTCCAGCAGCTGTGCTGAGCATTAATACAGCCGCAGGAGCATTTAGCAAGTGCTCCCACAGCTGTGTTAATATTGAACACAGCCATGACTGGGGAGGCAGACGGTAAGCCGGAAGCGAGAAATAAGGCAGGTTTCTGGTCCCCTACTGCCGTGCACCCCGAGCCAGTGCCTCACTGGCTTACCTCTTCAGCCGGCCCTCGGTCATAATATGATGGTGGAAGGGAATAGACTTAGCAGTAATCAGAGGACATATTTCTTTATGGAGAGAGTGGTAAATGCATGGAACAGCCTCAGAGTGGAGATGTCAGAGAGAAGACCTGTAACTGAAGTCAAGAAAGCATGGGACAAATACAAAGGATCTCTGAGGGAGAGGACGGGATTTTAGAATTTAAGTACTTTTAAGGATGGGCAGACTGGATCGTCCACACAGTGTTTTTAGCTGCTATCATTTTTCTCTGCTTCTATGATTTTTTTCTCTTCTTCTCTTAACGACCTTCAAGCGTAGTTTCACAGTCAGAAGGAAAGACAGAACACATCATGGGATTCCATGTAGTGCTGTCTTGCATGGCTTGTGCATGCAAGTATGGTTGATCTGCAGAGAGACTTTCCTGTCTAGATGGGGAAAACAAAAAGCTCTCTAATGTGCTGATAGGTAATGCTTAGGAGCTGTGGGTTGTTAAGCAGGAATTGGAAGCACAATTACATGAGGATCCAGTCTAAATCAGATTTCTAGTGCCTGCGGCTTAAAGAGAAATTCGGAGTCTGTCTGGGAGCAATGAAAAAACCCCGATGAGGGGGGAGGGGAGGGGAGGGTCAAGCTAACCAAGCTCCATCCTTCAGCTTTCGTTGCTTGATTGCTTAATGTTCCTGCTTGCATACATTCTTCATGAAACTGTACAAATATTACTTATTCACATGGGACATTCCCATGCCAAGCAATAAAATACTTGATGCTAAGACATACTGGTAAAACTGAAAATCACAGTGTTACCAACTGAAGCATCAGTAGCAAGTGACTGTTCTGCACTAGACATGGAGAGATGGAAGATTAACAAGTGATGTAATGCTGTAAACTGTGCAGAATTAAAAAGAATCCTAGCAGGAGAGAGTGAAAACACGAGGACGAGGTGGGGGGGGGGGGGGGGCAGGGAGTGTGTGTACAGCTCTGCATATGCCTAGTAGCAATGTACAAATGATTTGCAGTAGAGAGAGGACATGATATTAGAAGAGGTAGAGCAGATGGGAAATACAAATTAGGGATGCAGCATGGGGAAGAGGATAGAGAGAAGCTTCTGGGATTAAATGGAAATCCAAACTGAGTGCAGAGAGGTAGAAGTTCTTGCCAGGGTCAGTCCGTCCACTAGGCGACCACCTAGGGTGGCAGACTTCTGTGGGCAGCAGGCCATGTGCTTTAGCTAACTGCAATGCTGCCCCCTCACCCCCTGCAGCCAGTGGCAGGCGGGTAGGCTTGGTGGCAGTAGCCTGTGGCAAGCCATGTGTTTCAGCACATGGCCTGCCCCTGCCAGCGAGTTACCCCACTGCTGGAATCAACAGCGGCCGGTTGAGGGGGGGGGGGGCAAGCAGAGCTCAGCATGGGGAAGGGAGCACAGGACAGCCAGAGTTTCTACCTAGGGTGGCAGAAACCCTTGGACCAGCCCTGGTTCTTACTCTTACTTTAGTTCTGCCCTCTCTTGCATTTTCACCACCTATCCAGTCACTCTCTCTCTCTCTCTCTCTCTCTTACACACGCACACACAACCTCTCACATCCTTCCCTGCTAGCAAGCCACTTCCTGCAAAAAAACTTTGCTTATTCTATAGTCCTGCCCATTTTGACTTCTGAATTCTTGTGGGACTCTTGCAGTGCCTCACATACATCCGAACCCCTACCTCCCTTCTCATAACCTCATCTCGCAGTCACATCCTGATCTTACACCTCCAAGCCCATGTAACACACCCACACTTACGACTTCTGAGTCTTTGCTGACCACCCCCAGTCCCTGCTCCATTTCTAAGTCTCTATTTTCACTACCCACCCCCAAGTCCTCCACTACTCCAGAAGTCCTTGCTCCCCCCTCCTTATCCACCCTTGCTCACACTCCCCTTCCAAGTCTGTAAGTTTCCATTCTTTAGCCTGGAGAATGCTGACTTGATAATAACAACATGGGGGAGTCCTTTTCCTCCTTTTCTTCCTGCAGCTGTGTCTTTCTCTCTCCCTGCTCCACACCCTCTCTACATATTCCTTTGTATCTACAGTACCTCCCATCCCCTTGCCTGTCCTGCCTTTACTTTCTCTGCTCTTACCATCTACCCAGCAGCCAGTATCAACATCCCCCCAAGGCTCCACCCCACACCTTTTGCCTTCCACTGCCGCTTTCATCCGCCCCCCCCCCCCCCACCCACCTCCTACTTCTGTAGGCTAATTATAGAAGTAAGTCTCTAGTTTGTTCTCTGGCCGAGGGCTGGTATCACTTCCCTTTCTCTGGCCGAGGGCTGGTATCACTTCCCAAACCCTTTACTACAGAAATAGCAGCAGTCCAATCTCACTTGTACAACCGAGCCCTGGCAGTATTTTCGGTACTGCCGTGCTGTTTAAATCAATGCCATATCATGGGAGATTGTGAAAACCATTTTTTTGTTATATTTTTATATATTAGGGGATGTTTTTTTAAGTCTTATAAAGGTGTGTGTGTATGATTACACAGGTACACTAAAAAAATTTTTTTTTAAACTGCCTCTAATGTTTCGATTGATTTTTACGTTTTTTGGTGCGCTGAATCCAAATCTGGTAACCAATTTGCTCCATCACGTACAGATTTTTTGCTACATTGGGTTAGCAGTTTGAGGTGAACGTTTCAGATTGAGTGCGATCGAGATAAAAGTTTCTTGGATGAATTCTTTATACTAATTGTTTAGTAGTTATTCAAATAAGAATAAAGAAAATTGTAACAAGGCAGCACATAAGAATAGAGTAATGTCAACAAAACACACTGTGATGGTAGCAAAATTGTCTGCACTTAAAACAGCCACATACATGTGCACAAACATTGAGCATATAAGAGCGAGGTTAGACACAAAGCAAAGCAAAGAAATGTGCAAAAAATGTTGTACAGGTATGTATGTAAGAATAGAAAACGCAAACCGCACCATTGCAATACATGAAGACAAACACCCGATGGTGTGAAAATAAAATTCTAATAAATGAGATCCGACACTGTGGTAATAACTAGCAAATTTTTATTTCAAAGTTTAGTAAAAACACGATATTTGTCAACACAGTTTAGATTTTAAAGTCATTCTTGGGTCAATCAATCTCCTGGTGGGCCTGTTTCTTCTTCCCCCGAATGCTTCTCTTGGTGCGCTGCTTGGCGTATTTTTCATCTGGGGTTTCCCGCAGCAGCAACCAGCAGAAATCAGCCATCATAGTGGTGTTCCATCTTCCTTGGTACCTTCTCTCTGCGTCCTTGATGTCCTGGTGAAACCTTTCACCTTGTTCTTCACTGTACGCCCCCAAGTTTTCGGGAAAGTAGTTCACATGGGAGTGCAAGAAATGGACTTTCAGGCTCATGTTACAGCCTTGTTCTTTGAAGGCATTGAGCATCCTGGCAACAATATCCTTATATTTCTCATCCCGCCTGTTCCCCAAGAATTTGAGAACAACATCCTTGAAGGAATCCCAGGCTTCTTTTTCCTTCTCAGACATCGTTTCAGCAAATGCTCCATCTGAAATGAGTTTCCTTATATCAGGGCCAACAAACACTCCTTCCTTTAGCTTTGCTTCAGAAAGTCGGGGGAACTTTGAGCAAAGGTACCGAAAGCACTCACCATCTTTTGGAAGGGACGTGAGGAATTGCTTAATGAGACCCAACTTAATGTGGAGAGGTGGTAATAGAATTTTATCACGAGGTACCAAGCTCTCATGAAGAACATTTTTCTCACCGGGTCTCAAATACTCCCGAATTGGCCAGTCTTTTTCCCCCAGTGTAGGTCGCGGGCCCGGCTATCCCACAAGCAAAGGAAGCAGGGATATTTGGTGAAACCGGATTGCTGCCCTAATAGCATGGATAGAATTTTAAAGTCTCCACAAATCATCCACTTATGCTCATCATAACGAATCTTCTGAAGAATCAGGGCCAAATTCTCGTATTTTTCTTGGAGAATAACAGAGTGAGCAATAGGAACTGAAGCGAATGTGTTGCCATTATGAAGAAGAACACCTTTTATACTGTCTTTTGACGAATCAATGAACAGCCGCCATTCAGCAGGATCATACTTGAGTTTAAACTTTTCCATCACTCCGTATATATCGTTGCAAAATACCAAATCTTCCTCTTTGCTGAAATACTTCAAAAATTGTGTCTTGCGGTTGCGGTACCAATAAAAAGTTGTTCCTGGTGACAATAGATTTTTCTGTTTAAGCCGAGAACCTAGCAGTTGGGCAGCATCTTTTGGGAGTCCTAAATCCCGGACTAAATCATTCAATTCAGCTTGAGAGAAAAGTTCAGGTTTCGGATCTGGTTCAGTTTCAAACTCGGAAGTACTGGACTCATCGGGAAAAGCCATCTGATGAGTCTCATCATGATCAGAACCGTCCACACAAATATGATCCAAAGATTTTGGTGGTTCAGGCACAGGTACTTCGTTGCTATGAGGCATAGGCCTAATTGCTGAGGGAAGGTTGGGGTAACTTATTACGTTCTTATTTTTTAAGTTGTATCCCTTCACAATGCAAGAGCAAAAATAGCAGTCACTGCTGTGGTCTCTTTGTTCACGCCACATCATAGGTATTTTTTTACCTTTCATCCATAAGCGTAGGTCTTCCTCACATGTCTTGCACACTTTGTGAGGAGCCCACGGTTTGTCTTGATCGCCTAACTTCAAACCGAAATAGGCGAAATATACTTTTTTAATAAATGCAGAAATGTTCCTCTGCCGTTTTTTCACGGTATATTCCCCACAAATAAAACAAAAACTGTCCGGAGAGTTGACGCAACCTCTGGCTCTGTGAGCCATCACAAATACACAGCACTGCAAACTACAACTGTAGTGAACCACTTCGGAATAAAGCTGGATTACGACTGAGCAAACAAAAGGTAATAATGAACTTGCAAGAAACTGAAATTTGACAGGAACGTTCATGTCGCAACCACCGTGTTTGAGCGAGCGAACGAGGCGAGGCGAACAGGAAAGAACATGCGCCAGCGCGAGTACTGGATTTAGCCCCCCGCCTCCCAATTGTCCTGTTAATGTATAAAATGAATACAAAACACTCTAAAATATCAAGAGGGAGTGTTTCTAGTTAGTTAACCATTACAACCTCTATTTTGGGCCAAGAAAATAAACTGCAGTCGGCTAAAAAGAAATTATGTGAACATTCCTTATATGGGTAAGAAATCTAATTTTGCAAGAAAACGTGACGTGATGGAACATTTTGGCTATTTTTCCTGGATTCAGCACCCCAAAATCTATAGGAATCAGTTGCAAAACTGGAGGCAGTTTTTTGGTAGTGTACCTGTGTTACATACAGTGCTGAGAGAGTTTGTGAACTCCCTAGGATGGTTTGCTTTTTAGCACAATTTATACTGAAAACATGATTAGATCCTAATCGTAACGCTAATAAATGAACAAAAGACCAAAAGAATATAATTGAATTATTTATGCAACAGTAAGTAAGAAAAAGGGGGTGGAACCTCTTCGAGCAGCAATAAGCATTGATCAATCTCTCGCATCACCCTAAAGGAATTTTGGCCATTCTTCATACAAGAGCGCTTCTTTGCATGAACAGTTTGCTTCCTGTCAGGAGATACAAAAAAAGTGTAGTTGATGCTCATCTGCCTGGACAGGGTTACAAGAACATTTCTAAACATTTGGAGCTCCAACAATCCACTGTCAATCGATAAATATATGGAACAAGCTGAAGACTTCCCAGGAGCCGTCATCCTGCCAGGATCTCCAAAGAACAAACCAGAAAAGTTTTACAAAGAACCCCAGAATAAACATTTAAAAGCTGCTGACATGCCAGCCATCCAGGGCGTTGGTGTCCTAGCCAAATCTTAAGCTTTACACTCCCTCCGGCTGTCCAAATCTATTGTTTAGCTTTGAATGCCCTGATCATTGCCACCCTAGGTGGCCATCTAGTGCTTAATAGTTTGGCCAGCCCTGCAGCCATGGGGGGGGGGGGGGGGGGAAGAGCATCTGGGAATAGTGTCTGTGGGAGAACAGCTAGAAAAAAACTAAACAAAACAAAACACTGCTCTCCGAAGAATATTGCTGCCTGCCTCAAGTTCGCCAAAGAGCATCTGGATGACTCATAAGACTTCTGGAATAATTTCTTCTGTATAGATCAGTAAAAAAAAATCTTTTTAGTCACAATAACAAATATTTTTGTTTGGAAATCTCATCCTGTCAAGCATGGTGGCGGTAATGTCATGGTATGGGGCTGACTCAGGACTTAGACAGCTTGCCAGCATTGAGAGATCCATGAATTCTGTTGTTTAATCAGAAGCCTCTCAAGAAGAATATCAAGCCATCTGTCTGGGTTTAAGCTGAGCTGAAAGGGGGTCAAGTAGCAAGACAAGGACCATAAACCTTCAAGTAAATCTACAGAATATTTAAAGAAGACATTTTCATGTTTTGGATTGACCAAGTGAAAGTCTCGCCCTAAACCCTATTAAAATATTGTTGCAAGGAAGTCCTCAAATGTCAGAGTTGAAATGGTTCTGTATGGAAGAAGGAACCAAATTCTTCAAGCATGATACGCGAGAATGATGACTTCAACTACATGTTTCCTATTTATTGCTGCTCGACTAGGTCCCAGTTTAATGAAGGATTCACATAATTATTCATCAATAAGTACGTGTATATGAAAAAAGTAACTTTTTTTTTAAATCAAAGGATTTTGATTATTCAGAGGGAAGGGGGTATTTTTCTCTCACGTTTAGGCTGGGATCTAATCATGAGTTTTCTTAAGAGTATAAATTGTGCTAAGATGCAAGCCATTCTAAGGGGTTTCCCATACTGTTTCTTAGTGCTGTAAATAGTATTTAAGAAAGGACATTCCACATCATTTTATTTTGAAAAATAATTTAATTGTAAGGAAATACATGAAACAAGTCAAACAAACATAAGCAAGTATCCCATGCTAAGCTTAGAAGTTAAAGCCCCTTTGACATTTAGCCGTTATTGCATTTGTAACTTTTTTGTTCCCCTTCAATTTTTCACAAGAGAAAAACACAAATCACGGGTAAAAAGAAGTTTGCGGATACTTTTTGACTCTGCGGGGCTTAGACATGTGCACAGCGAAAAGCTTTTTTTTTTTCTGGGGGGAGAGGTGTAAAAATAAACCAGTTTTTGGATGCTTTGGGTTGTTTATCAGTTCAGACAATCATGTTAGAAATGTTTATAATGTGTGCAAATTGACCTACAAATTAGCAGGTATAGTCAATGTGCACTAAATCGATTTTGTACATGTGAAAATTTAAGGTGTGATAATGAATGCACATCCTTAGTAAGGCTCCATTGCCCTCTTTCTTAAGCTGTAGCTAGAAAGAGAATCGCTTTACTTCTTGAACTGTGCTAGTGTGTTTAGAGAGCAGTGGAAAGTCTCTGTCATTCTTGACAAGTCCTCTTACTGGAGTTTAAAACAGCAGATTTCAGTTTTGAGCTAGAGAGCTGCACAGGATGTGAAATGACTGCTCTACCAATGGCAGTGGTTTTTTTTTAATGTATTTAAAGATCTGCAATTAGAAAATGTATCTGTATTTAATATCTTCCACAAAGAGGAGCAATTTCTTTTCTTCCTCCGGGAACAAACAGGAAGTCAGTCCTCACATATGGGTGACGTCGGCACTGACAGAGCCGGTGCAGTAGCTTCTTCCCAGCTTTCAAAGAAAGCCTTTGGGAGATGCACCAGACATGAATGGTCCCCTTCTCACCCAAGGGTGCCATCTTGCCTCAGTCTCCTTTTTTCCATGGAGCCCACCGGACATGTGTCTGTTTTCCCTGGAAAAAGTGTTTTTTTCCTTTGATTTTTCCTTTTCTCCGGTCACGTACTGGTCCCCTTTCCCACCCCCAAGCTCACTTACCTCAACATTGTGTTCCAGGTTTGTTCTTTTTTTCCCCCATCAAGAGCTTCTTCATCGGCTTGACACCTTTTTTTGTCCCTGACTGGGCTGGAGGTGTTCGCCTTGCAGGGGCTGCTTTTCCTCACCATGACCTTGGCCAGTGGCTTTAAAAATTTTGACCAGTGCGCAAAAACCATGTCATGCACCGAATCACACAACTGCTGTCTCCAAGGCCATCAAGAGCTGTCAGCAGCAGTGGGAGTCCTTCTTCTATAAGATGGACTCTGCACCAGAGTCTCCGGCGACACTGCACTCCAGGACCCCCTCCAGAACCCCAGAGAGACCGGGCTGATTCGGAACCCCGAGGCTGCGGGTCCCCCAGCTAGATCCCAGAGGAAGAGCCCAAGAAGAGCCAGAAACCCTCAAAGACTGTGTTGGAGGACACGCCTGGTAAAGTGGGCAAGTCCATTGGATCTCGGATCCACAGTCCTCGCTACGAGTCCAAGGGGAAGGAGTGGGAGCAGTTGACTAAAATACCCCATTGGGAATAGTCAGCATCTGGAGACCGACCTCGGACCCCCAAGTCCATCCTGGTCGAAGATTCCACCTCAACAGAGCCGGTGTCAGGCCCGAGCCCCTTTGTGCCCATGCTGAAGGCTGCAGAGCCATCTGGCCTCAAGACCAGGATGGTGGCCTTGGAGTGCAGTCTATCTGCTATTATGGCCCAGTAGCGGGCTCTGATGTCCAGCTCTGCTGGGTAATCACTCCCAACTACTGAGACCTCAACCTTGAGGAACTCCTCGGATGTCGAGCTGATCCTCAAGCACCACCAACCTCGAGAGATCCCTTGGCATCGGTCCCAATCCTCCCTGATGAGTGCCCACGACTCAGACCACAGGGCCTTGGGCTTGGGGCATGACCCCAGAGTCCAGACTGCTCTCAACACTTCTACTGACTATGAGTTGGACTGGGAGACTGAAGATGAGGCGTCCCCGGATACCCATCAGCACCGGGATGTGCCCTCCAACCCATCTCCCCCCCCCCCCCCGAGACCTGGTGTCGGTCCCCACCTGAGGGCACAACCTTCCTAGAATTCGTGCAGGACATGGCCAAGGCACTGGCCTTCGAGACCAACCTAGAGGACACTCAGACCAAGGAACTTGAGATCCTCCATATAAGGCCCCTCCGAAGGAGGCATTTATGCTGCCTGTTCCCAATTCTGGAATGGCTGCTTCTCCATATGTAGGAGACTCCCACGTCAGTGCCTATAGTAAGCAGACAGTTGGACTCCATGTACCAGGTCCACTGGAGCTCCGGCTTCCAGAAAGCACAGTTGCCACACAACTCCATGGTGGTGGAGTCGGCCATACTTTACTTTTAAGAGCCAGAAGACACACTCATCAGTGCCTCCAGGTAGGAAGGCCCCTGCCTTCGATGCCATGGGCAGAAAGTGCTACCAGGGCTCAATGCTCATTGACCGGATCCAGGCATACCAACTGCAAATGGGCATGTACCTGAGAGACCTGGGAAGGAACTCACCGGGTTCTCAGCTGGTCTCTGAGGAACCTCTCCAGTGGTTCCAGACCCTGGTCTTGGGTTTCAGAGTGCTCCAAATTCATGACTTGGGCAGCCTATGACTGCTTCAAGTCGGTGGCTAGAGTAGTTGTGGCAGGCATCTATTCCCAATGCCAGGCTTGGCTACAGTCCTCTGACCTGGAGCAATGGGTTCAGGACAAACTGGTCGATATCCCCTGCCAGGGAGAGAACCTCTTTGGGAAACTCATGACAGATAAGGCTGCAGAGTCCAAGTTCTTGATGAGGACTAGGCTCTCTAAGAAGACTGCTGACTTTTCCCGATGGAAGTCCTTGGGTAAAAAGCCTTTCTACCAGAAGAGGAAGGCTTATGGCAACTACCCTCAGAACTAGGCCTTCCCTGTTCCCCAACAGGGGCAGCAGGCCAAGGGACAAGGGCATGGCCCTCGTAAGCCCAAGGCTCCCAAACCCCAGGCACCAGCTCCGGCACAGCCTGGTGGGAGTTTTTGACTCCTTAGGCATAGCCTCTCTTACTCCAGGAGGCTCAGTCCAGCAGCCCAAGGGGGGGGGGGGGAGTGTCTGGTTCTCTATGTCCACTGGTGGCCATCCATCACCACTGACTCCTGGGCACTGCAGGTGGCAAAGGAGGGATACCTCCTCCGCCTAACACAGGCGCCCCAGGACTCCCCTCCACTAGACCTTACTGCTGCAAGAGCTCATAGATCTCAAAGACAAGGCAGTGGAACCAGTGCCAGCACACCTCAAGGCAAGGGGTTCTACTCCTGGTATTTCCTAGTATCCAAGAGGACCAGAGGCTTCTGGCCTATTCTGGACCTGCGGGACCTAAACAGGTTCCTGGTGAGGGAGGAGTTCAAAATGCTCTCCCTTAGAGCTGCTGCCATACCGCCAGCTGGGAGACTGGCTATTCTCTTTGGACCTAAAAGATGCATACACACACATCCTCATCCATCCCAGCCACAGTAAATACCTCAGGTTCGTGGTGGGAGGTGGCTACCACCAGTACAGGGTGCTACCCTTCAGGCTGCCCTCCGCACCAAGGGTGTTCCCAAGTGCCTAACTATGGTCACAGCCCACCTTAGTCTCCAGAGAGTCTTTGTCTTTCCCTGCCTGGATGACTGGCTCATAAAGGGGCCACACGGCCGCAGAGGTGCATCAAGCAACAGCGCATACCATCCTCATCCTACAACACTTGAGATTCATAATAAACCACCCAAAGTCCCATCTCCTCCCGACACTGCCTGGAGTTCATAGGGCCAATTGCCGCAGGGCGCTAGCTGTTGCCGTACAACACCAACGCTCGGTATCTGCCCACCTCCTGTTCTGCCTGCTGGGCCACATGGCTTTCACAGACCATGTCACCTCAGATGTCCGCCTCCACATGAGGGCGGCTCAATGGGGCCTTCACTCCCAGTGGACCCAGGCCATGTGCTGTCTGCGAGACAGGGTGGTGGTGACCCAACAACTGGCCGACTCTCTTGCCTGGTGGCAGGCCCCCCAGCACCTTCTGACTGGGATGCCCTTTTGGGCCCCTACCACCCCAAAGGGTCCTAACCATAGATGCCTCCCTCTTAGACTGGAGAGCCCACTGTGATGGACTCTGCTCCCAGGGCAGTTGGTCACAGATGAATAGTCTGCAGCACATCAACCTCTTGGAGCTTCAGGCCATATTCCTGGCCCTCCGAGCCTTCCGTCACCACCTGCAGCACCATTCAATGCTGGTCCAGATGGACAAACCAGTGGGGCACGGGCTCATACAGCCTCTGCCAGGAGGCAATAGCTCTCTGTATGTGAGCCACCATGGGATGCTCATATAGGCAGTGTATCTGTCAGGTCAGGATAAAGCCCTGGCAGACCAGCTGAGCAGGGTCCTCCAGCCGTATGAGTGGCGGCTAGACCCCAGAGTGGCCTGTCAGCTCTTCCAGCTCTGGGGGACTCCACGGTTGGACCGCTTTACCACTCCAGCCAACACCCAGCTGCCCCGCTTCTGCTATAGGCAGTCACACTCATCCCAGGTGGCAGCGGATGCCTTCCTCATTCCATGGATGGGGGGCCTTCTCTACCCCTTCCTGGCCATGCCATTGGTTGCCAAGCCCTGTTCAAAGTCCAACACAATGGGACATCTCTGGATCCTGGTAGCCTCCCAGTGGCCGAGGCAACCATGGTTGCCACTGCCCCTTCGCCTATCCACGGCACCCCCAGACCTCTAGGAAGTGCACAGGAGGGTGCCCTCCTACACCCCAACTTGGGGTCACTGATGCTAACAGCCTGGCTGCTGAAAATGTAGCCTTGGCCCCTTTCAACCTTTTAGAGGAAGTGGAGAAGGTCCTCCTGGCCTCCCATTGGGCCTCCACAAGATGGCTTACACCTTCAAATGGCACAGATTTTCACTGTGGTACGCGGAGCAATGGGTTGACCCTGTCTCATGCACTGTGCAACTTGTGCTGAAATATTTGCTTCAATTGTCTCAGGCAGACAAGTCCAACTCTGTCTGGGTCCACCTGAGTGCACCACCACCTTATTGAGGGCAGGTCCCTCTCCATCCAACCTCTCGTGACCCACTTTCTGCAGGGTCTCTTGCTGTCCAAACCTCCTGTCTGCCCTCCGGCAGCAGAGTGGGACCTCAACAGGGTGCTGTCGCAGTTCACTGACCACCATTTGAGCCCCTGGTTACCTGCCACCTACGGTACCTTTCCTGGAAGGTCATGTTCCTGATGGCACTCATGTTGGCTCACAGGGTAAGCGAGCTCCAGGTGTAGGTGGCGGATCCACCTTACACGAGGTTTTATAAGAAAAGGTCATACTCTGCATGCACCCCAAGTTTCTTCCTAAGGTAATGTCCCCTTTCCACCTCCATTAAGAGGTGGTGCTCCCCACTTTTCCACAGCCTCACACCAGTAGAGTGGAGACTGTCCTTCTCACTCTGGACTGTAAGAGGGCCCTGTCTTTCTACCTCCAACGTACCCAGGGCCACCACAAAGCCTCACAGCTTTTCATCTCCTATGATCCCAGTCAGCTGGGGACATGGTGACCAAGCAGACTCTGTCCACCTGAACGGCAGACTGCATTTCCCTCATCTATGAGCAGGCTGAGCTTTCACTAGAGCACCGGGTCATGGCACACATTGTCAGGGCCATGGTGGCATCCGTAGCAAACCTGCATTCTATTCCTCTGTCGGAAATCTGACAAGCCGCCACCTGGTCCTTGGTCCATACCTTTGCAACTCATTACTGCTTGGAGAGGGAGTCCCGTAGGGACAGTGCCTTTGGCCAGGCAGTACTCCATCATCTATTTGGGGTGTAAATAACTCCTGCCCTCTGGCCCTCGTGTGTTCAGGCTACCGCAATGCTGGTTTCTCGCTGGACATTTGGGCCGCTCAGGGTCTATCTTCTCAAGGACACATTGCTGCTATTCACAGCTCACCTTTTCCTGGTCACCTGTGGCTTTTTATAGGTTTTCAGTAGTCTGTAGCTAGGTAGTCCCATATGTGATGACTGACTTCCTGCTTGTTCCCAGAGAAAGTGTAGTTACTCACCTGTAACAGGTGTTCTCCGGGGACAGTAGGAAACAGTCCTCACAATCCTCCCTCCTCCCCATGGAGTTGTTTTTTGTGTCATTTATGCTTTTAAGATATATCATACTGAAGCAAGATGGCACCCTTGGGCGGGAAGGGGGTGCATCTCCCAAAGACTTTCTTTGAAAACTGGGGAGAAGCTACCACACAGGCTCTGTCTGTGCCATCACGATATGCGAGAACTGATTCCTGCTGTCCCTGGAGAACACCTGTTACAGGTGAGTAACTATGCTATTCCTCACATGCTGTCAGTGGTATCTTAACCAAATATTTTGGGAGTTATTCGTATTCTTTCAGCCTCTACCTCTGTTTTGGCTAGACAGGAGAAATGTTCTGGAGAAGCTTGACTGGTCTTTTCATTGGTGTTTGGAGAGAGAATGCCCAGGTCAATTTGGATTTTGAACATGAAGTAACCTTATTGTAGTAGAGTACAATTTAGATATACCGCCCCCCCCCCCCCCATAAGTTCTTTGAACATCAATTCAATGAGCTCTAGCCTCCATTAAACTACATCATGGGCCCTCCTTCATAACTCCTTGTTCATTTTTCCTTTTATGTTCCCTGGCAAACTTGCTTCCAGTCCTTCCAGTCCAGTCCAGATGCGTGGGTTATGCTCATCCACTAGCAGATGGAGACTGATAAAGAAACCAAAGAACTCCCCTTACTGTAAGTGGCCTGTGCACCCTTGCAGGGCCAGTATTTCTCAGTCGCTAACAGGTGGATGAGCATGTCTATGTTAACTCTTTATTATTTCTTAGTGCTAGGCTGCATTATGGGGTGCAGAACCCAGTGATACTGGATCCCTCCCTTAGCTTTTCCCTCAGCCACTCGTCAAGCCCTCTGGGTGAGCAGGAGGCAGCTGCTCTTCCTTCTTCTCCCCAACTTCTGGGAGGAGGCCAGGGGCTGATTCTTTTTGAGCTCCTGCACTTTCCTTCCTCTGGAGGGAAAATGAAAGAGAAGGGAGCAGTGTCGGGTGGAAGCAGTGGCAGCACAGCAGGATGCCGGGATTGCAGTGAGTAGCTAATTGAAGGGCTCCTCCAGGGGGGTTTCCTGCGCCACATGCACATGGCCAACACTGAAAGGGCCCGATGTGCAACATGCGGCAGCCACCAGAGACTGCTCTCCACAGCTGGTCTTTGCTGTGTGTGTATCAAGAACACAGCTGCCACAGAGAGTCTGGCCAGTGGGTCAGCATGCTCAGAGGCTGCTGCAGGCAGGTTTCCTGGTCATGGCAGACCCTCGGAAAGGCCAAGACACCCACAGTTTTGGTAGGAACAGTCATCATCTTAAATTTGGCCTCCGTGTTTGCAGCAGAGAGAAGGGAGGCCCTGACCTTGCTGCTTGTGTCCCTGGATCCATTGGGATCCCTTGGGGGGGGGGGGGAGTCATTGGGCAGTGGGGGGTAAGTCCCCTTTCTCCCCAGAAATTGTATTATTGCTGCATCAAGCCTTTCTTATGCAGCAGGGGTTAGGGGAGGCGTCTCCAGGTCTGAAGTTCCCCTCCTCACCGAGAGGATTTGGAACCTCAGCTGCAGGAAAGCACCTGTACCAAGAGTGGTCCCCCAAGAAGGAAGATGGTGGCTCCTTGGGCTCCTGTGGGGCTCAAGAGGGTCCTTCAGAGGAGGATCTGGATCCTGAGTTGGAGGAGGGGGAGCTCCCAGTCAGGGAGGACTCCTTGGCTGTCTGAGTTTTCCATAGGGATGAGCTCCTCTCCTTGATTGTTAAGACTTTGGTGGCCTTGCGGCTCCCATGGAACAAGCAGAGGATCCACTTCTGGAGGGTATTCATAAGCCTCCTCATTCCTTCCCCTTCCATAGGGCAGTGAAGGCCATGATTAAGAGTGGAAGGTACCTGATACCAGCTTATAGGTTGGCAGAAGCATGGCTAGGCTTTACTCCCCTCCCTCTGGACGAGTGGGAACTCTTGCGCATTCTCTGGGTGAATGCACTGGTGACCATGGTCACCAGAAAGACTACCATCCTGGTGGAAGGAGGAGGGTGGCCTGAAGGACCTGCAGGACTGATGGATGGAAGTGCTGCCTTTATTTTACCAACATTCCATTATTGGAACATTAATATATATGTGCCAAATAAATAACAAAACCTTGCTACTTGTTTGTCTCTGCCCCAGATAGCAAACAGGAAAGAACTACTACTACTACTGAGCATTTGTATAGCGTTACAAGTCATATGCAGCGCAGCACAGACATGTAAGAGACAGTCCCTGCTCATCAGAGCTTACAATCTAATCAAGACAGACAATATAGAAGGTGTAGGCAGGGATAAACAAGGGGGACAGAAAAAGGAGATCGGGTGAGTCAAGATCCAAAAGCAGCAGCGAAGAAGTGAGTTTTCAGCCTGGATTTGAAGAGGGTTAGAGAAGGTGCCTGGCGTATAGACACAGGTAGTTTGTTCCAGGTGTAAGGTGAAGCAAGGTGAAAGGAGCGAAGTCTGGAGTTAGCAATAGAAGAGAAGGGCATAGATAGAAGCAGTTTGCTAGAAGAGCGGAGTTCTCGAGAGGGGCTGTAAGGAGAGATAAGAGAATAAAGGTAGTGAGGAGCTGCAGAGTGAATGCATTTATAGGTCAGAAGGAGAAGTTTGAACTGGATGAGGAAACGGATAGGGAGCCAATGAAGTGACTTGAGAAGAAGAGTAATATGGGCAATACGAGGCTGGTGGAAGATTAGCCGTGCAGCAGAGTGCTGAACAGATTGAAGGGGAGAGAGATGATTCAAAGGGAGACCAGTAAGGAGTAGGTTACAGTAGTCAAGATGGGAGGTGATCAAGGAGTGGATAAGCGTCTTAGTAGTGTGTTCAGAAAGGAAAGGATGGATTTTACTGATGTTATAGAGAAAGAAACGGCAGATCTTAGCTATCAGATGGATGTGTGTGGAAAAAGAGGGAGAGGAGTCAAAGACAACCCCAAGATTGCAGGCCCAGGAAACAGGAAGGAGTACAGAGTTATCCACAGAGACTCTTGAAGGACTAGAAAAAGGGACTGCTACTTCTGGAGAGAGATCTGCAATTGTAAGTATATACTTCTGGGAATTTTCTGAAAGGACTTCTTTGTATTAAAGCTATTTAATCTGTGAACCCAGTGTTTTTTGTTAAATCAGTCAAGGCCTAGTAGCAGCAGTTTAGGTTTAAATTTAAAACACAGAAGAGAACTTTCTGGTTACATTTCATACCCAGCAGAGAGCTTGTAGTTTAAATTTAATACTCACTCGGGGCCTAGTATCAGCAAAGTACTTTTAGCTTAAATTTAAAACACAGAAGAGAGCTTTCTGGTTAAATTTAGAACCCAGCAGAGAGCTTGTAGTTTAAATTTCATAATAAGTCAGAGCCTAGCAGCAGCAAAGAGCTGTAATTTAAATCAAATCAGAATATAACTTAGCATAAAAGGCAAAACAGGGTCAGTACTCTTTGAGCAACAAATAAAGTCTTCTAGAGACCTTTACAAAGAGGCCTTCTACCTAGGGGGCAAGAGACCTGTGAAACCTTTCTAATAGGTGTTAACGCCAGGTGGCAGGTCAAAAGGCCATTTTGAAAGACTCCTTCTATCCAAGCAAGGACTGTTAATCACCCAGGAAGTTGGTCACAGCTTACCTCAGCAGCATAGGACAGGGTACTGTGTAGCAGCCCTCTTTTAATAAGTGTTATTTCCCTCCCTCCCTCCCCAACACCCACCCAACCCTTGGGATAATCATAGCTTTATAGGTACTTACACATCTTAAAGGAAAGGAGGTGCTCTCAGGTGAAGCTCGTTATCCAAATCAGTCATACACAAAGGACCTGAGATTAATTAAGCTTCAGGTGAACAAGGTATATTAAACGTATTAGGTACAGTTTTATTAGTATAAATATCCATAGCAACCCTTAATAAGTAAAGAACTTAAAAATCTAAACACAAGCTTAAACCTAAGATGCAGACAGCAATCCAGCAGGAAGATGGGGGCTTTCCAGTCTTTTGCATTGAGTGTCACATGTATGATTTTCTCCCAGTTGGTGAGAGGTCTTATGTGTGCACTAGGTGCAAGGAGCTCTTTGCTGTCAGGGAACGAGTCTGTTCTCTAGAGGCTAGAGTAGCAGACTTGGAAGACATAAGAAAGACAGTTCCAAGAAGTTTCATGTTGTTCCTGTTGTAGATTAACAATTACTCATATGCACTTAAATTTTACATTATAGACAACATGAT
The DNA here is from genome assembly GCA_033557465.1 of Ichthyophis bannanicus. NCBI lineage: Eukaryota > Metazoa > Chordata > Amphibia > Gymnophiona > Ichthyophiidae > Ichthyophis > Ichthyophis bannanicus. Next base: position 652,683,583 of record CM066032.1, read on the forward strand.
TCAGTGTTTTTATACCCTAAGATAAGTAGTTGACATGGTGATGGATGATGGCTATAGTGATACCGACATCTATATCCTTCTACCTGCGGATGGCAACGAAAGTGAATGTGAGCAAATAGATGAAAATGATTTGGAATTAGTGGAGCCTGCAGATGTTTGTGGAGAGCTAGAAGTGTTCTCAAACAAAATAAAATAAAACAAAACAAAACAAAACAGGGACACTTATGGAACCAGAAATAAATACGGATTACACGACACCAACAGAAGAAGCTCAAGCAAGAAAAGGGATACGACTTAGTTGTAAAAGACTGAGAAGCCCCAAGGATGCCACTACAAGTAAAGGGAATTTGAAAACAAGAAAAGCAGGTAGGGTTACTGCAGCTACAGGAAATAATCAAATAGTGGAAGAAGGAAGACTACTATGTAAACCCATTGGACTCTGGGGTTCCTCCACATCTTTTGCACACACATCCAGAGCTAGTGGTAATGACATCCTTACAGCTGTTCGAAACATTACTATCAAATGGAATGATGGGACATTTAGCTGGCAAATTTGAGCTCTATGCACCATGAGATAAAACAATCCTGGCTTCCAAACGGATGCAGATGTTAGGAAAATCATTGGGATTCTTCTTTCATCAGGATATAATTTTTTACCAATGAAACATGACTACTGGAGTACGTCTGAAGATCTGGGCTGCAAGCTTGTTGCAAGTGCAATGTCTAGAGATCGATTTCAAGACATGAAAAAGTACTGCCATGTTATTGACAACCAAAAACTGGAGAAGTCCAGAGTTGCAAAAATAGGCCCACTCTATGACCATCTCAATCAGTCCCTATTGCAGTTTGGAACATTTGATGAAAAGCTCAGCATTGATGACTTGATGGTCTTTTATTATAGCCACCATGGGACAAAAATGTTTATCAGAGGCAAGCCGATAAGATTTGGATACAAGGTCTGGATGTTATGCTCATCCGAAGGATATCTGTATCAAGCCAGAATCTACTGTGGCAAAACTGATCAACCTCAAGAAGCCTCTGTAGGTGAGCATGTTGTAATGTCCCTTGCAAACATCATCAGTGACAAGAGGAATCATGAAATTTATTTTGGTAACTTTTTCACAAGTTACAGTCTCTTCCATAAAAACTTAGAGCTCTGGAACTTCGAGCAACAGGCACTGTCGCATACCACACAGAAACAGACAAAGCAAAAAAGGCCTTCCATACAAAGATCATAAACACATCAATAAACAAACCACGAGAACTCTTCAATATTGTCAAAAAACTGACAAAAGCACCCAACCACTCCGACCAACTACCAAACATCCCACCTGAACTACTAGCATGACAATACAAACAGCTTCAACAACCACAAAATCCACAACTGAACGCAGAGACAACAACAGCAAACCACCTCATCACCACAGACAGAGACTGGAACACATTCGAAACAGTCACAAAAGAGGAAGTATCATCCACCATCTCTCAACTAAATACCACCACCTCTCCGCTTGACCCCTTTCCCACAGAATGGATAAAGAAAACCAAAGATGACCTGAGCACACCATTAACCCGCATTGTCAATGAATCCCTCAGCCAAGGATGCATGCCTGATCTCCTTAAAACCTCAGTCATCCGACCAACCCTAAAAAAACACAACCTGGATCCCCTTGAACCCACCTCCTACAGACCTATAGCAAGCCTCCCGTTTACCGCCAAACTCATTGAGAAGGTAGTCCAGAGACAGCTCCAAGAACATTTAGATGCCAACAACATACTGGACCCACAACAACATGGCTTTCGTCCACTCCACAGAGTCGAGACCCTCATGACGTCACTAATGAACACCCTTGTCATAGGAACTCAAGCCAAACACTCTGGATATGCCATGATCTTCCTAGACATATCAGAAGCCTTCGACACCATCTCCCACAACATCCTCATACACAGACTACAAGCAATCGGCATCAAAGATAACGTACTCCAATGGTTCCGTTCATACCTGACCAATAGACAACAAATGATCCGCACAAACATATCAACCTCCCCCCCCCCTTCCAGCAACACCAAGGAGTACCCCAAGGATCCACATTATCTGCCATGCTCTTCAACATCTACATGCAACCACTCTGCTCAATCATACGCACACACAACATTAACTACCATATCTATGCGGATGACATAATGCTCTATGCTCCAATCACAACATCAAACCCAACCAATAAACCCTTATCAGAATGCTTCACCGAAGTATCCAGCTGGCTAAAAAGAACAACCTATCCATCAACATAAAGACAACTGAAGCCCTCATAGTAACAAAAGACCCAGACTTCACACCACCTTCACACCTCGACATTGGGACCACAAAAATACAAATACAACCACGAATAAGATACCTAGGAATCATCATTGACCAAGCACTCACACTCAATCAACAGATCAAAAAAAACACCGCAACAATCTTCCACAAGGCTAAAACAGTACGCCTCAGACCTCTCCTCGAACCACAGGACTTCAGAACAGTGATGCAAGCCTTGACACTCCCCCACCTGGACTACTGCAATATAATATACCATGGACTTCCAGCCACTCATACCAACCCACTTCGAACTGCCTTAAACACCACAGCAAGAATTATCAAGAATGCAAAAAAACAGGACCACATCACCCCAGTCCTGAGGGAGCTACACATACTCCCTCTAGAAGCAAGAATAAAATACAAATCCGCCGTACTCACCCACAAAGCTCTCTACCAAACTCAAACTTCCCAGCTCCGCACACTACTGCCTCAACCAGCCCACAACAGAACAACCAGACAAACCACCAACAACTCCCTCACCATCCCACATAAAAGAACGAAATACAATCAACAGACCTGCAACAGAGCCTTCAAACTATATGCACCATCCCTCTGGAACTCTCTACCAAATCACATCAGAAGCAACAAAGACCCCTTATCTTTCAGGAAACAACTAAAAACTGCACTATTCCACGAATTCCTCGGATCAGAAACAAGCACCCACCACTGACACCCTCCCAACCACCCTATTTCATCCCCCCGAACATATGTCCTATGTAACTATAACACAATGTCTATGTCTACGTCCCAATTATTTGCTAAAATCATTATTGTTGGCCACCTGGTGATGGCCTCAAACCCTTGTAATTGATTATTGTACCCCCCCTCTTTAATGTTCCACCGCTTTGACCCGGTGAAAAGCGGGATATAAATACAGCTAAATAAATAAATAAATAAACTGTCCATAAAGGTCAAACTGGCAATACACCTTTGAAGGATAACAGACTGTTTCCCAAGTGAGAAAAAGGGTCATATGATTTTGTAAGTGACGATAAAGTCTGCATTGTACATTGGGCTGACAATAATATTGTAACTTGCATCAGTAACTTTGACAGTGTGAACCGGTACAAACCATCTACAGACACGTCAAAGGATGCCGTGAAATGGTTGCTGTGGAACAGCCCCTCATGACTGCAAATTATGTCTGGAATGGGGGGAATGATCTTTATGGACTGACTCTTGTCTGCATATAGACCAAGAATCAAAGGGGGAAAAGCAGTGGTGGAATCTGTTTGTGAATGCCATCAACATTGCAGTAGTTGCAGCGTGGCGATTGCACTGCTGCGTTATGATCCATTCATAGCACTGACTCATTTGAACTTCCAGTGTGAAGTCACAATAGAATTGATAAAATCATCCACTCATAGTCATCTTGGAGAGCCAACTGTCCATGTACTACACTGTGTTTGATAGACGGAGTAGAACATTATCTGCGATCAACATCACAAGGCCGCTGTTTTTTGTGCTCTAAGAACACTTCAAAAGAATTCAGCAAATGCCTTAAAAGGCTTCACATGAACTACTTTGAACAGTTTCATACAATGTAGATGCCTAAAGAGTTTCATTAGAAGTGAAAAAAATAACTATATAAAAAAACAACCAAATAATTTTTTAGACTTCTGTTTGACATGTTTTGTGCATACTGTCTACTGTATGATAACCACTAATGAGGATTTCCCAGCATTCCATTTTTGAAACATGCTCAAAACTGGCATAACTTTTAAAATATGGTTAAAATAATAAAAGAAGTGTTTAAATATGATCAATAAATAATCATAATATCATTGGCATGTTGGGTGCACACTGCTAAGATACCTTGGGAAAATAAAGGTTAAGCAAGCCTTTGAGATTGCTGCTTTGGCCCTTCAAGGGGCTATTTATGGCTCCTAGGTCACACAGGCCTGTTTGTGCTGGTCTCAAAAGATCCTTGAAGTGGCGCTGACTGAGGATGCGGCTCACGAGGAAGGGGCACAGTCAGAGGAATGTGCAGGTGGATTATTTGAGCCGTCATCTGTTAGACCAGGGGAGTGGTCCCTGTACGAATTGGCCTTTCAGTCAGTTGTAGGGCACTGGGGTGTCCCTATGATGGATTTGATGATGATAGTGGAGAATGTTAAGGCTCCCAGGTTCTTCAGCAGATGCCAGGTGCACATGACCGAGAGACTTATGCTGTAGAATCTCTATGGATTGAAATTCCATTTATGAAGGGGAAGGTGATGGCAGTGGGAGTATACTATCGACCACCTGGCCAGAATGAACAAATGGATGATGAAATGCTCAAAGAAATCAAGGAAGCTAACAAAAGCCACAACAGAGTAGTAATAATGGGTGATTTCAATTACCCCGGTATCGACTGGGACAGTGTCACAGCAGGACAAGCTAAAGAGATAAAGTTTCTAGATGAAATAAATGACTGCTTCTTGGAGCAGCTGGTTCATGAACCGACCAGAGGGGAAGCCATACTGGACCTAGTCCTTAGTGGAACGCCAGATCTGGTGCAAGAAATAAGGGTGTTGGGACCACTTGGCAATAGTGATCATAGTATGATCATGTTTGATTTAATCAGTGGAGGACAGATAGTAAAGGAATCCACAGTACTACCTTTTAACTTTCAAAAGGGTGACTATGATAGAATGAGGAATATAGTTCGGAAAAAACTAAAAGGAGCGGTTCCAAAGGTTAAAGACTTACAGCAAGCTTGGGTGTTATTTAAAAATACTATCCTCGAAGCCCAGACCAGCTGTATTCCACGCATTAAGAAAAGTGGAAGAAAGTCCAAAAAACTGCCAGCATGGTTTAAAGGTGAGGTCAGAGAGGCTGTTGCTGCCAAAAGAGCAACCTTCAGAAAATGGAAAAAAGAGCCAAATGATGAAAACTGGAAACAGCACAAGCACTGGCAAGTTAAATGCAAAGCATTGATAAGGCAGGCAAAGCGGGAATTTGAGAAGAAACTTGCTACGGAAGCAAAAACACGAAATAAAGACTTTTTCAAGTACATTCGTAGCAAAAGGCCTGTGAGAGAGTCAATTGGACCATTAGATGATAGAGGGGTAAAAGGGGCAGTAAGAGGAGACAAGGCTATAGCAGAGAGACTGAATGAATTCTTTGCTTCGGTCTTTACTGAGGAAGATGTAGGGGTGTTACCCAAGACTGAAGTGGTATTTAAAGGTGATACTGCAGAGGAATTGAGAGAAATATCGCTACACCGGGAAGATATATTACAACTATTTGATAAACTGAATAGTAGCAAATCACCTGGACCGGATGGTATACATCCCAGAGTGTTGAAAGAACTGAAATATGAGATTGCAGACCTGTTATTGGTAATCTGTGAACTTTCATTAAAATCATCTGTAATACCTGAAGATTGGAGGGTCGCCAACGTAACACCAATTTTTAAAAAGGGTTCCAGGGGTGACCCGGGAAATTACAGACCGGTGAGCCTGACGTCAGTACCAGGGAAAATGGTAGAAGCCATCATAAAGAACAAAATTACACAGCATGTAGATAGTCATGGCCTAATGGGAGACAGCCAACATGGCTTTAGACAAGGCAGATCTTGTCTTACTAATCTGATCTGTTTTTTTGAAGGTGTGCATAAACAGGTAGACAAAGGTGAGTCGGTTGATATAGTGTATCTGGACTTTCAGAAAGCTTTTGACAAGGTCCCCCATCAGAGACTTTTGGCGAAGCTAAAAAGTCATGGGATAGGAGGCAGTGTACTATTGTGGATCGGGAACTGGTTAAAAGATAGAAAGCAGAGGGTAGGGCTAAATGGCCAATATTCCCAATGGAAAAAGGTGAATAGTGGAGTACCCCAGGGATCTGTACTGGGTCCGCTACTTTTTGACATATTCATAAATGACCTGGAAAAGGGAATAACTAGTGAGGTAATCAAATTTGCAGATGACACAAAACTGTTTAAAGTTGTTAAAACCCAAGAGGATTGTGGAAAACTGCAGGAGGATCTGGATAAATTGGAAGACTGGGCATCCAAATGGCAGATGAAATTTAATGTGGACAAGTGCAAAGTTATGCACCTAGGAAAGAACAACCCAAACTATAGTTACAAGATGCAAGGCTCCACATTAGAAACCACCACCCAGGAAAAAGATTTAGGAGTCATCGTGGATAACATGTTAAAACCCTCCGCCCAGTGTGCAGCGGCGGCCAAGAAAGCAAATAGAATGCTAGGTATCCTAAGGAAAGGGATGGAGAATAAAACAAAGGATATTATAATGCCTCTGTATCGCTCCATGGTACGACCGCACCTTGAATATTGTGTGCAATTCTGGTTACCGTATCTTAAAAAGGACATAGAGTTATTAGAAAAAGTACAGAGAAGAGCCACCAAATTGGTGAAGGGGATGGAAGGCTACTCCTATGAAGAGAGGCTAAAAAGGTTAGGGCTCTTTAACCTAGAAAAGAGGCGGCTGAGGGGAGATATGATAGAGGTGTATAAATTAATGAATGGAGTGGAACGGATATAAACGTGGATAAATTGTTTACGCTATCAGAATATAGAAGGACTAGGGGGCATGTAATGAAGCTACAGGGTAAACTATTTAAGACAAATAGGAGAAAATATTTCTTCTCTCAACGTGTAATCAAACTCTGGAATCTGTTACCGGAGGATGTAGTAAGGGCTGTTAGTATAGCTGGGTTTAAAAAAGGTTTGGACAAGTTCCTGGAGGAAAGGTCCATAAACCACTATTAAAAAGGGACCCAGGATATCAATGCTTGGCCTAGTACAAGCACTGCAGAACCATTGTCTTTTGGGGAAACTGCTAGGTACGTATGACCTAGATTGGCCACTGTTGGAAACAGGATACTGGGCTTGATGGACCTCGGTCTGACCCAGTATGGCATTTCTTATGTTCTTATGTTCTTATGTTCTTAACCCTGGCCCAGCGATGGGCTTCTTTACGTGTTCCCTCCATTGCAACTGTTCGGTCACGTTCTGCAGTGGGTAGAGACCACGCAGGTTATGTGATGTTGGTGGCTCTGGACTATCCCAGGCAGCCATAGTATGTGGATCTGGCGCAGCTTCAGGTGGCAGAGCTTCTCCTTCTTCCTCGAGATTTGGATCTTCTCACGCAGGGTACTGTCCGGATGCCGGACGTGGACCGGTTCTTGCTTACAGCCTGACTCTTGAGAGGGCACATTTGAGGCGCAAGGGGTACTCCCCTCGGGTCACTGATACTTTGTTGCAGGCTCGGAAGTGTTCTACATCCTTGGCCTATGTGCGTGTTTGCATATTTTTGAAGCCTGCATGGAGAGATAGACGTGTGGCTTCTAGGGGCTCTATTTCCGGAGATCCTGGCCTTCTTGCAGGATGGTCTTGACAAAGGGTTGAGCCTGAATGCCTTGAGGGTCCAGGTGGCAGCACTGGCTTGTTTCCGGGGTTGGTGCAGGGTGAGTCTCTGGCCTCTCATCAGGATGTCATTCGCTTTCTTCGAGGGGTCAAGCATCCGAGACCACCTTGTTGGTCTCAGATTCCTTCCTAGGACCTGAATCTGGTTCTCTCCATGCTCATGGTGCCGCCATTTGAGTCCTTGTCGGGGGCCTCGCTGAAGAAGCTCACTCTGAAAGGAGTGTTCCTGGTAGCTATTTGCTCTGCGCGATGTGATGCATTTTGAAGCTGCAAGCTCTCTCGTGTAGGGAGCCCTATTTGTTGTAATAAAAAAACTGGTCCTTCATCTGGTTCCTTCCTTTTTGCCAAAAAGTAGTTTCGGCATTTCATCTCAGTCAGACAGTGATCTTGCCAGCCTTTGCAGACTCCCTCAACTCTGCGGAGTCTGGAGATCTGAGTTATCTTGATGTCTGCAGGGCCTTTAAGTGGGATTTGAGAGTGTCAAAAGTATTTTGGCAAAGTGCCTTTTTGTGCTGTTTGGTGGGCCTTGAAAGGGTAAGGCAGCTTCCAAGATGACCATTTCACGTTGGATTTGTGTTGCCATCAAATCTCCGTATTTGCTGAAGGGGCATGCTGTTCATTGTGGGTTTCCAGGTCCATTCTACTAGGGCTCAGGCAAGCTTCTTGGGCAGAGTACAGTTTGGTTCTATCTCAGGACATCTTCCGGGCAGTGACATGATCATGCTTAATTTCTTTATGCACCATTACAAATTGGATGTGCAGGCCCACCTGGATGCAGATTTTACTGCTCAGGTGTTGAAAGCCAGCATTTCGGTCCCCATCCCGCGTTAGTATTGCTTTAGTACATCCCACGCATCTGGATTGGACACAAGGGACAAACTGTAAGGTGAAATAAGACCTTACCTGCTAATTTTCTTTCCTGGAGTCTCTCCAGTCCAGTCCAGGACCCACCTGGAACTTGGTTTCTCTCTGATGCTGGCCCTGCGTCTATTCTGAAAGAAGGGTTTGCTGGAACAGGCTCGTCTGAGCCAGTTAGTTGTGTCAGTTTCCCCATCACTCCGATTTGGTTGATTTTTGGGGTTCCGCTGTGCCGTTTCTTTGCTTGCTCTTCCTGTTGCAGACCTTGGTCCCTCAGGAGGGCATTCTATTTGTTCCACATATTTGAATTAGGTCCCTCTTGGGACATTCTATTTGTTGCTGAGTTGGTGGAGTTTCAGGGGATTCTGGGATTCCATTCTGCTGCTTTGTGAGGTTCATACCGGCTCTGCAAAGATGCAAAGGCTACTTAAGAGGAGTTGTTTGGTTTGTTTGTTCTCATTCTCTATCTGCAGATGAATGAGCATAAACCACGTGTCTGGACTGGAGTGGAGGGACGCCCACAGGAAAAAACACTACTCTCTCACTTTAACCAAAGAAACGCAGAGAGGCTAGAAGTAATAATATGGTCCTTTATTCAAAGCCCTGACACGGCCGTGTTTCAGCTGAGCCTTCATCAGAGGGAGCCTCAATATAAGATGCCCCCTCTGGTTTTATTATGCCGATATCTCTTTTTTATCCCTGTTTTTGGCTTTATTATGCCAAATACTCAATGTTTTTGCAAAAATTTCCTTCAAATTAGATAGGCTTAAAAACCCTTTTGTACAATAATTTTGTCAAAACATAACAAGATATTTTACTTTGTCTCTATCCAGCTGCAGTGGAAAAGTAATTTTCTTTCAGATCAAGCACAAGAAGCATAAAGTGCCTTAATTGGTAAGATATAGACCAGATGTGTCTCATTTAGTCCACAAAATTATGTTTTGCATAAATAGTCCACAATGGTATTATTGCACATTTTTGGGATGGCGTTTCTTTTTATAAATATTTATAATTTTATATATATTTATTCTTATAAGTGTTTAATTGTTTTTATATGTTCTATATGATGATTTTCTATGTAGGTCAATCTCCTGACAAAGGCAGTGCCAAAACACGGCCGTGTCGGGTGGTCCCTAGTAGTCCCCTCTGGGGTGAAGCAATAAATAAAAGGTTTGTATCACACTTCGCTCTAGCCTGGTAGTTTTGTGTCTCTCTACAAGTGTGCAGTGCTGCTTTGGTTGGGCGTGTGGCTAATTTTGAAGCAGCCTTTTTGAAAGATCATCCATTCTAGGAGCATGTTAAATTATGGAGACAATACATTGATGATATTCTACTTATCTGGGACGGAGATCAAGACAATCCCCTTTTGACTTGGTTCAACTCACTAGATGATAACCTTCAATTTCAAGCACAATCAAGCAGAGAAGAGATTCTGCACCTGGATATTTTCATCAGAAAGGGCACCTATGGTTTTTTTCACAGATTTATACCATAAACCAACTAACTGTAACCATCTGTTGCACTATGAAAGCTTTCATAATGGCTCACTTAATATTCCAGTTAGCCAGTTTTTGCACATCAAACGGCTTTGCTCACAACCTTACAATTTTGAAAAGAAAGCACAAGATTTATGCCAGAGATTTAGAGACAGATGATACCCCCATGGGTGTATCCAGAAAATGTACCACAGAGTCGTGTCCTCCCCATCTTGTCTTCCACTCTTTCTTCAGCTCTTGAGCTTCACCTTTTTCTCTCTCTCATTCATCCTCCTCTTTCTCTCTAAAATGACCTCATCCTCATTTCTGCCGTGCCATCTCCTCCCTGCCTCACACTCTTTGTCTCCTTCTTCTTCTGTCATCCGGTGATATTAATTTCAATCCCGACTCCCCTTCAGTTTTCTCTCACTCCCATATTAGTTCCTCTCTCTGCCACTAAAATTTCATTCATATCCCTCCCCTTTCCTCCTTTCTCATGTGCCTTATGGAATGCTCATTCCATTTCTAAACTTCCTTTTACCCATGATCTCTTTATTTCTCATGCTTTCCATCTTCTAGCTCTTACTGAGACCTGGCTTCTCCCTGATGGCACTGCTTGGTCGCTGCCCTCTGTCACGGCGGCTACCAATTCTCCCACACTCCTCTACCACTGGCTACAGTAGCGGTGTTGGGTTGCTGCTTTCTCCTTCTTGCCAATTTCAACCTCTCCTTCTACCTCTGTCTCACTCCTTTTCCTCCTTTGAAGTCCACTCCATCTGTCTGTTTAATTCCTTACCTCTCTGGATAGCTATTATTTATAGACCCCCTGACAAGTCCCTTCTACCTTTCTCACTGACTTTGACTCATGGCTTTCCTTATTTCTGGATTCTTCTTCCCCCTCCCTTATTCCTGGCAACTTAAATATTTATGTTGATAACCCTTCTGACCCCTATGCTTCTGAGCTGCTTTCATTTACCTCCTCATTCAACCTCCAGCTTTGCTCTACTACCCCCACTCTTCAGGACGGTCACCATTTTGACCTTGTTTTCTTCTCTGTTTACCTTCTAATTTATGTACCTTAGCTCTTCCCTTATCTGATCACCACTTGTTAAGCTTCACTCTTCATCACTCCTTGCTTCAATCACTCCAAGTCTCCTCCTACCTTTTTAAGAATCTTCATACTACCGATCCATTGACTATCTGCTACTATCTTATGACCTATTTCTTCCACTTTGTCTTCTAAGTCTGTTGATGAGGCTATAGTTTCTAATAAAACTGCTCTCTCCTCTGCTCTGGATACTCTTGCTCCACCCATGCCATGTCCTGTGAAGTGCACTTCACCTCAGTCCTGGCTGTCTTCAACTACCCACCTCCTACCCTCCTGTGCCCGCTCAGCCAAGTGTGCTTGGCTCAAATCCTGTTCTCTTTCTGACTTTCTTCACTTCAAATTCATGCTTACTACCTTCCAATCTGCCAATGTACTCGCCAAGCAAATCTATTTTGTCCACCTGACTCTCCTGCCTCTAACTCTTGCCGTCTTTTCTCAACTCTCAGTTTTCTTCTCAAGGTGCTCCTGCTTCTGATCCCTCCACTTTCTGCCCAAACCTTAGCTGACTATTTCCATGACAACATCCATAAGATTACATTCCAGTTCCTCACTAGATCAGCATCCCCTCTTCAATACCAACTTTTCCCCTCAACCTGTCACCCTTTCTTCCTTTTCTAAGATCTCCAAAGAGAAAACCTCTCTTTCCTCCTTTAAACTCACTACCTGTTCCTCTGATCCTATCCCCAACCATCTCCTTAACTCCATCTCCTCTGTCATCCCCTCCATCTCACATATTCTCAATCTATCGCTCTCCACTACAACTTTCCCTGCAGCCTTCAAGTATGCTGTGGTCACACCTCTCCTCAAGAAACCTTCACTTGACCCTACTTGTCCTTCTAATTATCAATCCATCTTCCTTCTTCCCTTCATTTCTAAACTTCTTGAATCTGAAGTTCTCTGCAGTTGCCTTGAATTTTTCTCCTCTTATGCCTTCCTAGATCCACTTCAGTCTCGTTTTCGTCCCTTTCATTCTACTGTAACGGCTCTTGCCAAAGTCTCCAGTGACTTGTTCCTGGTCAAGTCCAAGGGCCTTTACTCAAATCCCATTCTTCTTGAACTTTCTGCTGCTTTTGACACTGTTCAACATCTTCTCCTCCACACATTGTCCTCTCTTGGTTTTAGGGGCTCTGTGCTGTCCTGGTTCTCTTCTTATCTCTCCCATCACTCTTTCAGTGTTTGTTCTGATGGTTTCTCCTCTACATCCATCCCTCTCTCAGTTGGTGTATCCAAGGGATCTATTCTGGGCCCTCTCCTTTTCTCTCACTATACCCAGTCCCATGGTGCCCTCATCTCTTCCCATGACATTCAGTATCATTTTTATGCTGATGACTCAAATCTATCTATATTTGACATTTCTCCAACATGCCAAGCCCGTATCTCTGCCTGCTTATCTGACATCGCTGCCTGGATGTCTCACCGCCATCTGAAATTGAACATGACCAAAGCTGAACTTCTTATTTTCCCACTAAAGCCTCCTCCCCCTTTCTTCCTTTCTGTGTCTCTCTTGATAACACTCTTCAACTTCCTGTTTTCTCAGCCTGTAACTTTGGGGTCAACTTTCACTCCTCCCTCTCCTTCTCCACACATAGCCAATAGATAGCTAAAACTTGTTCTTTCTTTCTGTATAACATTAATAAAATTTGCCCCTTCTTCTCTGAACACACTACTAAAACATATACCCACTCTTTAGTCACCTCCTGTCTTGACTACTGCAACCTCCTCCTTGCTGGTCTCCCTCAGAGTCATCTCTCTCCTCTTCAATCTGTTCAGAACTCTGCTGTGCAACTAATCTTTTGCTAGCCCTGATACACTCATATAACCACTCTTCTCTAATCACTTCATTGGTTCATCATCTGTTTCCACATCCATGTCAAACTTCTCCTTCTGACCTATAAATGCATTCACTCTACTGCCCCTCACTATCTTTCCTCTCTCCTCTCTCCCTACACCTCTTGTCGTGAACTCCACTCTTCCTCTGTCTTTCTTCTCTCTATGCCCTTTTCTTCCACTGCCAACTCCAAACTTACCTTTTCAACTTGCTGCTCCTTATGCCTGGAACAAATTTCCTGAATGTGTATGTCAGGCAGGGCTGACCCGTCCACTAGGTGGCTGCCTAGGATGCAGATCTCTGTCTGCAGCAGGCCATGTGTTTTGGCACACATGATTTTCCAACTCCCACCCATGTGCTGAGCCATGCCACCCTTCCCCCCATGCTGAGCCACACCACACTGCTGCCCCCTGCTGCTGCAGATTCTGGTGGCAGGGGGTGTGACTAGGCTCGGCAGCAGACCATGTACTATGGTACCCCTGAAGTTATGTCAGAGGGGGTCAGAAGTAGCAGACCATGTATGCCAAACACATAGACTGCCGCTGAGCTGAGCCTTGCCCCCCCCCCCTTGACCCTATCATTGGAATCTGTAGTAGTGTGGCTCAGAACAGGGGGTGGGGCACAGTTCAGTGCACAGGGGGGCAGCATGACTTGGGGGGAGGCATGGCTGGGGCTTCTGCCTAAGGTGGCAGAAACCCTTGGGCCAGCCCTGACGTCAGACCTCATCTCTCCCCTTTTTCAAATCCATGATAAAGGCTCACATCTTTGAGGCTGCTTTTGGATGCTAATCCCTTAGAAACATAGAAACATAATGACAGAAAAAGACCACATGGCCTATCTAGTCTGTCCTTCCATATCAAAAACTACAACAGTCCCCTTTTTTCCTTTAGACATCCTCCGTGTTTGTCCCATGCTTTTTTGAATTCAGATACTGTCCTCATCTCTGCCACCTTCACTGGGAGACTATTCCATGGATCCACCACTCTTTCCGCAAAGAAATATTTTCGCATATCACTCCTGAATCTATCCCCTTTTACCTCATCCCATGTCCCTTCATAGCAGAACTTGCTTTCAATCGAAAGAGGCTCTCCCCCTGTGCATTTATGCCACGGAGGTATTTAAACGTCTCAATCTTATCACCTCTATCCCGCCTTTCCTCTAAGGTGTACATATTAAGATCCATAAGTCTGTCCTCATATGCTTTATAATGAAGACCACTAATCACTTCAGTAGCCATCCTCTGTACTGACTCCACCCTGTTTATATCCTTTTGAAGGTGCGGTCCCCAGACTTGCACACAATACTCCAAATGAGGTCGCACCAAAGACGTATACAGAGGCACTATCACCTCCTTTTTTCTATTAGCCTTGTTCTCCTTCTTTCTCCTTTCCCTATTTAAATCCTTGTTTCTCATATATTGCACTGTCTTGATTATATTGTAAGCTCTAACGAGCAGCAGCTGTCTCTTATATGTATCTGTACAGCGCTGTGTACACTTGTGGTGCTATATAAATGATTAGTAGTAGTAGTGGCTACAGATCCCACTACTCTTCTTATCAAAGATTCCTGGATGATATTTTTTTCATCTGGGAAAGCTCTGAAGAGTCATTAAAACATTTTTTGGTTTGGATTAATTCTTTAGATGGCAAGTTGCAATTTACCCCAAAATACCATAGGTGTCAGATAGAATATTTAGATCTTTTACTCTACAGACAGGGATCATCATTACGGAGCACGCTGTACAGAAAACCAGTCCAACGTAATGTGCTTCTGAAGTATTCGAGTTTTCATCCCCCAGCTTTGAGGAGGGGTTTGTCATTTGGGCAGTTTCTCCGAATCAGGAAATTATGCTCATCGACGGAAGAATATCGTTTACATGCACAGGATTTGAGCCAACAATTACAGTTGCGAGGATATCCAGATCCATTGATACGAAAAACTTTTAAAAGGGCCCTGTATAATCACCCAGGCTGGTGGGTGGATGACCCTCCTCAAGCCCGACGCACGGAGAATGTAATAATTGGGGTAGTTCCATTTGCACCCAACACTTCTAAGATTGTACATATTTTGAAGAAACATTGGGGGCTGTTGTCCCTTCATCGGTGTTTTCAAAAGCCTCTCTTGGTTGCCTATCGAAGAGCACGGACGATAGGAAATTGGATAGTATGGACAAATAATCAGGAAGAAGATAATTCTTCATTTGAACAGAAGGGGCACTTTGCCTGTGAAAGTTGTGATTTTTGTTCCACAACTCTACAGGGAAGGAGCTGGGAGGATCAGAGTACAAAGTTTCGATATAGGTCTTTGCATTTTTCTAATTGCCAAACAGCGTTTGTAATTTATGTTTTGATATGTCCCTGTAATCTAAAATATGTGGGAAGAACTATATGCCCGATTCGGAAACGTTTGCTGGAACATCGTTCAAGGATCAATGAGAGACAGATTGCAGCACCTTTAGTCCCGCATTGTCAACAGGCGGGCCATCAGTTTAACGATTTGCAGTGGAGAGTTTTGGAAGTTGTTCCCCAGTCAAGTAGGGGAGGAGATCGTCAAGCGAGATTGCAATACAAGGAACAACAATGGATTTACCGCTTGCGATCTATGGCCCCGGAGGGTATGAATATGGAGATTGATTGGTGGAGTTTGCAGCTGTGATTTTAATGGGGATCTTGAGTGGTTGAAAAAAGCCGGGGTGTGATGTCATCCTCATTACCTGATTTAACCGGAACTGAAACATAACAGGGTTCATCTGCCTGAGGAAGAGCTAAGAAGCTGGTGTGCAGCTTGAAACACTGATTAGTGTCGCTCATGAACCTTGTGGTTAGTGGCTAAGGAGAGGTTATTGATCCCGTTGGGACTAATGAGGTGAAGCAGACTGGGCTGAAGAGCTACTCCCGAGTGATTGAGTGTGTTTAAGGCAAGAGCACAGTCACGCTGGCAACGTGGGACTGGAAGAGCTGACAGAACTCCTCTTTGGCATTGGTCCAGCTAAGTAATTTTCCCCTGTATATTTGTTTATTACAAGGAATTGAAGTTTAGGTACTTAGATTGGACAATGGTATGGACAGCAACATGGGTTGTGTTGTCCGGTTGAAGGCCGGTTCACGGTCAATTTAAAATTGAGTAAAACGGAGGGCTCACCTCGAGAGAGGAAACGTTTCTTCTCATGGTGAGCGATCCAACAAAAAATATTAAATCACGGAATTTAAATCCCCTGAGGGGTATGTTTAGGGTATTTGGGCCAGTCTTTATCTTGGCATATCCATCGACTTATTGTGATCACAAAAGCAGTTTTTTCAAGATTCTCATTTTTAACTGAAAATACAGATATGTATTCCAAAGGCGTTATCTCCTGCAATCATAAGCCCTAATTATAATACTTGTATCTGGATCTTGATTAATCTGAATCCAAACTTCTTGTTCATTGATGGATTTCTGTTCTCATATGGCTTGTATGCACATGTAGATCAAGGTCCTCCTCCTAGATGAAGGCTGCAGTGACTAATGGTGGGGCGGGGGGGGGGGGGGGGAAGAGAGGAGAGAAAATGGTCTGTCTTGAGACTCTACTGTCTCTCTTCCCATGCAAGTCATTACTTCTCCAAACAGTATAGTTCCTCGGGTCAGACAGCTTTCTAAGCACAGTTGCCTGTGTTTATCATAGCAATACAGGCATGGTATGACGTGCTGACTGCTCTCTAATAAATGAGCCCTCAGTTCCTTAGCTTATGAATACCTCAAAATATGCTTTATTTGTCCTCTCAGAAGTAGGCGAGCTTTAGATGTGTACAGTTTAATCAGCGTCATAGTTGACACGTTATGTTGACATGCAAGAAATAAATTTGGAATTTCTTTGTTCAAATGGCATAATATCTTAATTTAGATTTAAGATTTAATTACTTGCTTTTCCAAAATCAAGCTCAAGGTCAGCTTAAATTCTATAGTATTTCAGGATGACTATTCAGTTAATGTTGTCTGAGTACTTTATGGAAAGTTCCATTTGCTTGGTTGTTTTTTATAATCCTTGCTGGGTGTAGGGGTTTTTTGTTTGAGTATGCTGACCCCTTTCCACTTACCTGAAGTAGGAGCGAATCTAGGATACTGAGGGGCCCAGGATGAATCACCAGTAGCAGCCTTCCAAGATTCAAGGGCCTTACTGAGCCAAACTGACCAGGTGGTCTTTCTGGCCTCTCTCCCATTGTACTTCTTGGCAACATTTCCTTCAAGCTGTCTCCCCCCCCCCCCCCCCCCAGTTATTCAGTTTAGAACAGCAGGAATCAAATAAAGTATTCATCTCCAGAGTTCAAATAAGCATATGTCAAATAGCAGCAAGCTGGGTGCTTAAAGCACACCTCATTGTTTCCTGAAGATGCATGCAGGGGAAAGGGGGTGATGTTTGTAGCGGGGGAATAAAGCAAAGTGAAAATGCTAGGCAGTGGCTAAAAGAGGCAGGGGGTATATGGAAGACAGGAGAAATGCTGGTGTATGGGTGGAAGTGGGAGGGACAGGGGCACATGTTGGGAAGGGAGGGAAGTCATAGGGGCAAGAGAAAGGATAAATAAAGGGGAAATGAGGGTGGATGCTGGGCCAGAGAGAGAAATAGAAGGCTATTGATAGAAAGGGGCTTACAATGAAAAAGAACATAAGATGTGCCATACTGGGTCAAATCAAGGTCCATCAAGCCCACTATCCTGTTTCCAAGAGTGACCCATCCAGGTCACAAGTACCTGTCAGGTTCTCAAAAAGGTCCACAGATTCCATAATGGTTATTCTGCAGTGGATTTCCCTGGTCCTCTTTAATTATGGATTTTTCCTCTAGGAACTTCTCCAAACATTTTTTTTAAACCCAGCTACACTAACAGCTTTTACTATATCCTCAGGTAATGAATTCCAGAGTTTGATTACTTGTTGAGTGAAAAAATATTCTTATTAGTCCTCAATGGGCTACATCTCTCAACAAATACAGAACCAACCTACTAACTTCCCCCCTCCCTCGCCCCCTACTTAAACAACCAAAGAAAAAAGCTAAGTTAAGAATAGGCTGACTCCTGTATATATGTAAATAGAAAGTTGACACTACCACCACTACTACTACTACAACTAAGCATTTATAAAGCACTACCAGGCACACGCAGCGCTGTACAATGAAAACACAAAAAGACAGTCCCTGCTCAAAAGAGCTTACAATCTAAAAAGACAAAGCAAGAAAAGGAGTAGAAAAAAAGATAAGAACAAGGGCAAAGAGACAAGAGCAGGAGAGACAGGACAAAGGAAAGAGGTAAAACAAGTGTAAGAGGAAGAAAGAAAGGTGAAATAAAAGAGGGGAAGGAAGGGGAACAGCAAAATCAAGAGCCAAAGGCAGAGGCGAAAAGATGAGCTTTTAACTTGAGTTTGAAGAGGTGCAAAGAAGATGCCTGACGTATAGACAAAGGAAGTTTATTCCAAGCGTAAGGAGCAGCAAGGTGAAAAGAGCGGAATCTGGAGTTGGAAATAGAGGAGAAGGGCATAGCAAGAAGCAACTGAGAAGAAGAAAGGAGTACACGAGGGGGGAAATAGGGAGAAATGAGAGAAGAAAGGTACTGAGGAGTCACAGAGTGAATGCACTTATAGGTCAGAAGGAGAAGCTTAAAGTGAATACGGAAACGGATAGGGAGCCAGTGAAGAGACCTGAGGAGAGGCGTGATGTAGGCAAAACGAGGCTGATGGAAAATCAAATGGGCAGCGGAGTGCTGAATAGATTGAAGAGGGAAGAGATGAAACTGAGGAAGACCAGCAAGAAGGAGGTTACAATAATCAAGGTGGTAGGTGATTAGGGAATGGATGAGGGTTTTAGTAGTGAGCTCAGTGAGAAAGGGGCGGATTTTGCCAATGTTGAAGAGAAAGAAGCAACAGGTCTTAGCGATGAGTTGGATATGAGAGGAGAGAGAGAGCGAAGAGTCAAAAATAACACCCAAATTGCGAGCAGATGAAACAGGCTGGAGAACAGAGCCATCAACAGAGACTGAAAAAGAAAAAGGAGAAAGGGAAATTTTAGGAGAAAAAAACGAGAAGTTCAGTCTTGGTCATGTTCAATTTCAGGCGACAATGGAACATCCAGGCAGCAATGGCAGAGAGACAGCAAGAGATCCGGGACTGGAAAGCAGAAGAAAGATCAGGAGTAGAGAGATAGATTTTGGAGTCATCAGCACAGAGATGGTACTGAAAACCATGAGAGGAAATAAGCGCACCAAGGGATTCGGTATAGAGAGATAAAAGAAGGGGACCCAAGACAGAACCCTGGGGGACACCAACCAAGAGCGGGGTAACAGAGGAGGAGGAGCAGCCACCAGAACATACACTAAAGGAGCGATGGGAGAGATATGAGGAGAACCAGGAGAGAACAGAGTCCCTAAAGCCAAGCGAGGACAAAGTGTCAAGGAGAAGATCATGGTCAACAGTGTCAAAGGAGCAGAAAGGTCAAGGAGGATAAGGACAGAGTTAAAGCCTTTAGATTTAGCCAGGAACAAGTCACTGGAGACTTTGACAAGAGCAGTTTCAGTAGAGTGCAAAGGATGAAAACCATATTGTAAGGGATTGAGAAGAGCATGGGAAGAGAGGAAGTCAAGACAATGGCGGTAAACTGCACGTTCGAGCAGTTTAGAAATGAAAGGATGGAGAGAGATGGGGCGATAATTAGAAGGACAAGAGGGATCAAGTGAGGGTTTCTTAAGGAGAGGCATGACCACAGCATGTTTAAAGTCAGCCAGGACAGAAGCAGTGGAGAGCGAAAGGCTGAGAATATGAGAAATGGAGGGGACAACGGTAGAGGAAATAGAGAGGAGATGGGAGGAGATAGGATCAGAGGAGCAAGCGGTGAGCTTGGAGAAGGAGAGAAGAGCAGTTTCATCAATAGAAATCGTGGGGAAGGAAGAGAGGGTAGGATGAGAAGGGGGGAGAGAATGAAAGCAGGAAAGGGAAATCAGGGATTTAGAGGGAAACTGGAGAGTGATCTTATGGATATTATCATGGAAGTAATCAGCCAGAGCCTGGGCAGAAAGGGAAGGAGGGATCAGAGGCGGAGGCACTTTGAGGAGAGAATTGAGAGCAATGAAGAGACGGTGAGGATCAGAGGCATGAGAATTAGTCAGGCAAACAAAGTAATCTTGTTTGGCAAGAGCTAAAGCAGATTTGAAAGAGCAGAGCATGAATTTGAAATGAAGGAAATCTTCAGGGGAGTGGGATTTGAGCCAGGTACGCTCAGCAGAGTGGGCACAGGAGCGAAGATAGCGAATAGTGGGAGAGAGCCAGGGCTGAGGTAAGGAACGCCTTACAGGACGAGGGATGAGAGGAGTGAAAACATCCAGAGCTGAGAAGAGTGCAACATTATAGGACATCACTGCCATATCAACAGACTTGGAGGACAAAACAGAGGAGAGAGGAGAAATGGTAGAGGAAAGAACCAGGGGATCAATGGCAAGAAGGTTCCTAAAAAGAGTGGAGGAGACAGGATGAGGCGGGGGGGGGGGGGGGGGGGGGGGGGTAATATTAAAGGAGAGAAGGTGATGATCAGATAAAGGAAGAAGAATATTACTGAAGTTAGAGGGAGAGGAGCAAGAAAAGAAAACCAAATCCAGACAATGGCCGTGAAGGTGAGTGGGGGCAAAGGAACAATGTTGAAGACCAAATGAGGAGGTAAGAGAGAGGAGCTTCAGAGTAAGAGGATCAGAGGGGTTATCAGCATGGATGTTAAAATCACCAAGAATAAGAGTAGGGGAGATAGGGATAAGAAAGAGGGAAAGCCAAGAGTCAAAGTTAGAGAGAAAAGAAGAAAAAGCTTTGTCAGACAACAGCAATCCGGAGAGGAAGTGGGGCAAAGAGGCGAATAGAGTGGACCTCAAAAGAGAGGAAGGAATGAGACTGAGGCAGAGGTTGGAAATGACAGGAGGGGGAGAGAAGGCCAACCCCACCACCACATCCTGTAGGACGAGGAGTATGGGAGAACTGGAGACCACCAAAGCATAGGGCAGCAGCAGAGGCGGTATCGTCAGGGAGGAGCCAGGTCTCAGTTAAAGCAAGAAGATGAAAAGCGTTGGAGAGGAAAAGATCATGTGTAAAAGAGAGTTTATTAGAGACAGAATGTGCGTTCCAAAGGGCACAAGAGAAAGGGAGAGAGGAAGGAAGGGGAAAGAAGGGGAATATGAATAAGATTGGACAAGTTGTGAGAGGAACTCAGTACAGAATGAGACAAACGTCTAGGAGGGGAAGGAATATGGGTGAAATCACCAGAAGAGGGAGGTGGAGGAGAGGGAGAAGGAGAAGCTAGAGGGATATGGATGAGATTAGCCAGATTGCGCATCACAAAGGAAGGCAGAAGTCAAGGGAGCAGCAAAAGGGAAGATGGAAGAGAGACCTAAAGTGGAGCCAAAGTAGGGACAAGAAAGGAGGAGAGAATGAAAGCAATGGGGGTAGGAGAAGAGAGTAGGTTAATAAAACATCTTGGAATCAAAGGAAACAATAAGTACAACAGGCAGTGAAATACCAAACAATCAGGAGGCAAAGGGAGCAGACAGTCAATGATGCAGGGGAGGATCCCAGGAGAGGATGACAATAGCAGAGGGAGCAGACAGCGATGCAGCAGGAGAAGGCCAAGGTGCAGAAAGCCACAGATCCAGAGCAGAAAGACCGCCTGAGGACCCCGCCAGTGGATGCAGTTCAGCAAAAAGGACTCCACAAACACCCTGCTGTTTTTGTAGTTTGTATGTTGAAATAGCCGTATGATTTCTCCCGCTAAAGCGTCCCGCGCCTAAAGACCACGCCAAAGGGCCCTCTGGCGAGGCCCGCAAGGCGCGGACGTGCTTGATGGTGGCAGCTGATGAACGGTAGGAAGTCTCCTCCCCCAGCCCTGATTGGAGCAGGCAGGTCAGCCAGAGAATGCCGCGCTCACGATCGAGCAATGGGCTGCTTGATGTGATCAGAGTCAGCTGTTTCTGTTTAAAGTAGGCAGTCAGATCTTAACAGTGGCAGCTGACGTTTGTTTGTACAATATGTTCCCTGTAAATATATAGTTAGTACCACTGTTCTATGTAAAAGTTGTTCAATTGTTAACTGTAAACCGCCCTTGATCTCTGGAAGGGGCGGAATAGAAGAAATGTATGTATAAATAAATAAAATAAAATAAAATAAAATAAATACATTGTAGCTTCACTGAGTGTCCCCTAGTCTTTCTACTTTTTAAGGAACAAACAACTGATCTACATTTACCCGTTCCACTCCATTCATTAATTTACAGACCTCTATCATATCTCTCCTCAGCAGTCTGTTTTCCAAGTTGAAGAACCCTAATCTTTTAAGCCTCTCCTCATAGGGGTATCCTTCCATCCCCTTTACTATTTTCGTGGCTCTTCTCTGTACCTTTTCTAATTCTGCTATATCTTTTTTTAAGATATGGTGACCAGAATTACATACAATATTCAAGGTGTGGTCGCACTATGGAACAATGCGGAGGCATTATCATATCCTTGGTTTTATTCTCCATTTCATTCCTTATGATTCCTAGCATTCTATTTGCTTTCTTGGCCGCCACTGAACACTGGACAGAGTTTCAATGTACTATCCACGATCATGCCTAAATCCTTTTCCTGGGTGGTGGTTCCTAATGTGGAACCATGCATCTATAGTTTGGATTGTTCTTCCTTGAGTGCATAACTTTGCTTTTGTCCAGTCTTCCAATTTATCGAGGTCCTCATGCAATTTTTCACAATCTTCTTGTGTTTTAATAACTTTGAATAATTTTGTGTCATTTGCAAATTTGATCACCTCACTTATTATTCCCATTTCCAGGTCATTTATGAAGCTGTTAAAAAGCAGTGGGGCCCAACAGATCCCTAGGATACTCCACTATTCACCCTTCTTCATTGAAGAAATTGGCCATTTAGTTCTACTCTCTGCTTTCTATCTTTTAACCAATTTTTGATCCACTATAGTGCACTGCCTCCAATCCCATGACTTTTTAATTTTGCTAAGAGTTTCTCACAAGGAACCTTGTCAAAGGTTTTCTGAAAATCCAGATACACTATATTGACTGGCTCACCTTTGCCTACTTGTTTATTCACACCTTCAAAAAAATAAGAGATTAGTACGACAAGACTTTCCTTGGCTAAATCCATGTTGGCTATCTACATGTTCAGTAATTTTATTCTTTATAATGGCTTCTACCATTTTGCCCAGTACGGAAGTCAGGCTCACTGATCTGTAGTTTTCTGGATCACCCCCTGGAACCCCTTATAAAATGGCGATACATTGGCCATTTTCCAGGTACTACAGATGATTTTAATGATACTTCACAAATTACTAATAGTAGGTCTGCAATCTCATATTTCAGTTCTTTCAACACCCTTGGATGTATACCATCTGGCCCAGGTGATTTGCAACTCTTCAGTTTATCAAATAATTGTAAAAGAAGAATACAGAAACAAAGACACGTGATGCGATTGTTCTGTAGTTTTCTGCATTTGCATGCATAAATGCATGCCATCTGAAGAAGGCCATAAGCATATTGTACATTTCATAACATCTTGCAGTTACTTGCCATTTTCCTGAGGTTTTTTTTTTAAATTACCCTTCATTGTATACAATTCTGGTACAAAATAATACCATAATACACATACAGGGTACAAATTTCAAATGCCATAAATGGCCATTTACCTGTGTAAAAGGGATTTCTGAATTAGTGCCCACTCTTTTACACAGGCAATGCCAGAATATACATGCTTTTGCCCTCATTCCTGGGGAGCTGTTAGGCCCGAGGAAGCAACAATGTTCAGTTTTGCATTTTCAAAATCACACACACTTTCTGCTGGAAGAAAGTGTCCTTGGGCAGGTACAAATTTCTGTAGGTACTTTTAACTTGGCAATTTTCTCTTTGAGACATGATGCAAAACCCACTGGTAAAAGTACCTTTCTTACTCTGAGGCCTGTGTACAAAATCCATTAGCACACATGAATTAGCTTGCTTTGAGGCCCATGTTAATGATGCTCTTGCAAAAACTCCCCCATAGGTGTAGCTAAGTTCCTTTGCGCTACTGGGGCTGCGCTCACTTTTGTGATTGTTAAAACATATACGTTTCCTATACAGTAATCGGTAATGAACACTTTTGCATTCATTACCATGGGACTTTGAATTAAAATATTCACAAACTACTTCTTTATAAGATGAAATGTTCCTCTGTGCACAACATATTTACAGATCTATTCATATTACACAGACTTAAGATATGCCAGTACAAACATTAAATGCAGTTACTATATCCAAGAGAAGCAAAGCATGTGTCAAAGTGGAATAAGGAGGAGGTGGAAAAGAGGAGAAAATTGGAGTGCAGGGGCAGGGTAGGTGAGAGCCAAAGTGCTGCCATTCAACATTGATTTTGGCTTTGATCTTCTAGTGTTCAGTGCACTTTATTGTATAGGTTCTATAACGTTTTGCTGGTGCCTAATGTTTTATAAGTGGGAGTTGCAAATAATAGGATGGTGGGGTGATCAGATTGCTCTAGTTAGTATTTAATTGATTTGAAAGTTTTAGTACAAGTTTTTCTCTTCTCCATGCAAAAAAACGTGAGTGATTAAAAGTCAATTCGTCCCGTTTTCAGTTTAACGTTTCCTGTAGTTCATGTGGACTTACAGTTCAGATACCCATATTAGATATTTTCCAAACTATCTTTTGCAAAATTAAATAGTTGGACCTACAAATATTCCCGACGGTTTGCTGAATCCTGACTACTCCTGTTTTGTAAAATTTTCACATGTATACTGTGGAAGGGGCAACATTTTTTTATGTAGTGTCAGAATAGTTAACAACTATTTTTTGCTAGCTTGCTGTATTCATAATTCTACCTTAAAAAAAAAAGCAAAACCCAAACCAGACTCCTCCATCCCTCTCAACCTCCCTCCCTCTTCCTTTACTTTGCAGTCCTCGCCCCCTCCTTTGTTCTTGTTCTCACGGTCCCCTGCCTCTGTCCCGCCCTTCTCATCGATGGGCTCCTGATCCACGCCAGTCGACGCTCCCTCCCCTCCCGGGCGCACTGCTGCCTCTCGCCCAGCAGAAAGCCTCTCAGCTCTTGAAAACGTTTTCCACAGACGCTCAATTGCTCGAAGGAAGCTTGCGGCTGATCGGTCGCCCTGTGCTTCCGCTAGATGCCTGGCACGGGGTGGGGCATGCTGCTCATTAGCCGTGGTGAAGTTGTAGCTGGGTGGCGACCTATTTAAATAGCTGCCTAGCGGCTGCCGGTGCCGATCATTTCGGCAGCGCGGGTGAATGGATCCGTGCTCCCGGAGCCCCAAGGCGTGCAGGTAAGCGAGGGGAGAAAATGCTGCACGAGCTCCTTCTGGGTCCGGGCAGGATTTGAAGAGGCAGCTAGTGTAAAGATGCGCAGGCGGTGGAGGTAGTGCGGGTGGCTGCAGAGCTCTGATGGTAAGCTTGTGCGTCTGTAAGGGGAATTCGGCTGCATTATCAAACGGCTTCAGGATACGCTGTAGCACGACCATAGCGCTTCCAACTCTCGCAACCCCCCCCCCCCCCGAGCTTGGCCGCTAGGTGGCGCTGTGGAGACCCTCCCGCTCCCCTCGCCTCCTGGTACCGGACGATACGGGCAGAGGCGAAGCTACGCGATAAAGGAGCTGATTAGCAGACCCGGGAAGTCGCTAGATTGAGGCTTTGAATCCTGTAGGCGTAGCGGTGATCTGAAACCCTTTCGCTATCGGCTGAAAAAAACACTCTGGTGGTAACTTTTTTTTTTATTTTCAGTAAACTTATTTATTGATCTTTTGCAGTTGTAAATGTCAAAGCCGTGTACGTTCAAGTACAGTATATATTTCCCGTCCCCGAAGGGCTTGCAATCTAAGTTGGCATCTGAGGCCAGGGAGAGTTAAGTGGCTTGTCTCTGGGACTAGAAACCCCAGTTCCTCCGGCCCGAGGTTGCTGTCTTCCAGTGGGATTCGAACCCCTACCCGAGGCGACTTAACCAACCACTAGGCCACTCCTGCAAGTGAGAGGGGAGGGGACTGCAAGTAGACGAGGAGCGTAAAGGAAATATTATTCCAAAAATTGTGCAGTCAACAACGAAGGTTATTTTTTTTTTAAGGTTTATATATTTGAGATCGCATTTGACCACATGAACTTAAAAATTCTACCATGAGGTGTATGATGGACTATTCTATAATTGCAAGAGTTGTCAGTCAATGCAGCACTTCACTGATAAGGCTTGATCATGCAAGATCATATGCTGATTAACTTTAAAAAAAATGGAATGAGCATTAAAATAAATAAACACCCTATCTTCCACATCTGCAAGGATCACACACAAAATCATCAGCTCCATGACATGATAGACTAGTAGTTTTCAAATGTATTACTTTGACACTGGCTGTAAATGAAATTGTTCCTTATTTACTAATTGAATAAGCAGCAGAACGAAGGTTATTTTGAATAACTTTGGTCTACAGGTGTGCACAAAACCTGTCTTGGTTTTTCTCCTGTTACAGTCTATACCTGCTTTTCAGTGAGTGCGTTTATATTACACGTTTATTTAATCGTGGCCATTATAAAACAATAATGGGTCCTAGTCAGATACACATTAGTGAGCCTATACAGGGATAGGGGCCCTGTGGCGGCAACATCAGGTTGTGGGGTAGGCAGAGAACCAGGGAAACTAGACAGGTTTGGTTGGTGGGTTTTTTTTTTTTCACCCCTCACTGTCTCGGGTACCAACCAGAGGTGGACTACCACAGAATGAAATGTATAGGCAATGTGACAAATAACTGTGCATTAATCAGAGTATCTTTGGTTCCTTTGGGCCCCTAAAAAATTGGTGCTCTTAAACTCCTCCTAGCAATGTGCACAGAACTCTACCCTCCAGTTAGCTATTCTTAGCACTTTGCATAAATAGTTAATTCTTCACATTACCTGGTTCTGCTACCCTTTGCCCTGCTCATCCACTTTGAATTTCCTACACTATGCATATTGTTCTTTATGTTGATATGTTCCTACTTGTTACTATGTAAATTTGGTGTTCATTTAATAACACAGGTACACTAAAAAAAAATTTTTTTAAACTGCCTCTAATGTTTCGATTGATTTTTACGTTTTTTGGTGCGCTGAATCCAAATCTGGTAACCAATTTGCTCCATCACGTACAGATTTTTTGCTACATTGGGTTAGCAGTTTGAAGTGAACGTTTCAGATTGAGTGTGATCCAGATAAAAGTTTCTTGGATGAATTCTTTATACTAATTGTTTAGTAGTTATTCAAATAAGAATAAAGAAAATTGTAACAAGGCAGCACATAAGAATAGAGTAATGTCAATAAAACACACTGTGATGGTAGCAAAATTGTCTGCTCTTAAAACAGCCACATACATGTGCACAAACATTGAGCATATAAGAGCGAGGTTAGACACAAAGCAAAGCAAAGAAATGTGCAAAAAATGTTGTACAAGTATGTATGTAAGAATAGAAAACGCAAACCGCACCATTGCAATACATGAAGACAAACACCCGATGGTGTGAAAATAAAATTCTAATAAATGAGATCTGACACTGTGGTAATAACTAGCAAATTTTTATTTCAAAGTTTAGTAAAAACACGATATTTGTCAACACAGTTTAGATTTTAAAGTCATTCTTGGGTCAATCAATCTCCTGGTGGGCCCGTTTCCTCTTCCCCCGAATGCTTCTCTTGGTGCGCTGCTTGGCGTATTTTTCATCTGGGGTTTCCCGCAGCAGCAACCATCAGAAATCAGCCATCATAGTGGTGTTCCATCTTCCTTGGTACCTTCTCTCTGCGTCCTTGATGTCCTGGTGAAACCTTTCACCTTGTTCTTCACTGTACGCCCCCAAGTTTTCGGGAAAGTAGTTCACATGGGAGTGCAAGAAATGGACTTTCAGGCTCATGTTACAGCCTTGTTCTTTGAAGGCATTGAGCATCCTGGCAACAATATCCTTATAGTTCTCATCCCGCCTGTTCCCCAAGAATTTGAGAACAACATCCTTGAAGGAATCCCAGGCTTCTTTTTCCTTCTCAGACATCGTTTCAGCGAATGCTCCATCTGAAATGAGTTTCCTTATATCAGGGCCAACAAACACTCCTTCCTTTAGCTTTGCTTCAGAAAGTCGGGGTAACTTTGAGCAAAGGTACCGAAAGCACTCACCATCTTTTGGAAGGGACTTGATGAATTGCTTAATGAGACCCAACTTAATGTGGAGAGGTGGTAATAGAATTTTATCACGAGGTACCAAGCTCTCATGAAGAACATTTTTCTCACCGGTTCTCAAATACTCCTGAATTGGCCAGTCTTTTTTTCCCCAGTGTAGGTCGCGGGCCCGGCTATCCCACAAGCAAAGGAAGCAGGGATATTTGGTGAAACCGGATTGCTGCCCTAATAGCATGGATAGAATTTTAAAGTCTCCACAAATCATCCACTTATGCTCATCATAACGAATCTTCTGAAGAATCAGGGCCAAATTCTCGTATTTTTCTTGGAGAATAACAGAGTGAGCAATAGGAACTGAAGCGAATGTGTTGCCATTATGAAGAAGAACACCTTTTATGCTGTCTTTTGACGAATCAATGAACAGCCGCCATTCAGCAGGATCATACTTGAGTTTAAACTTTTCCATCACTCCGTATATATCGTTGCAAAATACCAAATCTTCCTCTTTGCTGAAATACTTCAAAAATTGTGTCTCGCGGTTGCGGTACCAATAAAAAGTTGTTCCTGGTGACAATAGATTTTTCTGTTTAAGCCGAGAACCTAGCAGTTGGGCAGCATCTTTTGGGAGTCCTAAATCCCGGACTAAATCATTCAATTCAGCTTGAGAGAAGTTCAGGTTTCGGATCTGGTTCAGTTTCAAACTCGGAAGTACTGGACTCATCGGGAAAAGCCATCTGATGAGTCTCATCATGATCAGAACCGTCCACACAAATATGATCCAAAGATTTTGGTGGTTCAGGCACAGGTACTTCGTTTCTATGAGGCATAGGCCTAATTGCTGAGGGAAGGTTGGGGTAACTTATTACATTCTTATTTTTTAAGTTGCATCCCTTCACAATGCAAGAGCAAAAATAGCAGTCACTGCTGTGGTCTCTTTGTTCACGCCACATCATAGGTATTCCGAAACGAAATGCTTGTTTTTTACCTTTCATCCATAAGCGTAGATCTTCCTCACATGTCTTGCACACTTTGTGAGGAGCCCACGGTTTGTCTTGATCGCCTAACTTCAAACCGAAATAGGCGAAATATACTTTTTTAATAAATGCAGAAATGTTCCTCTGCCGCTTTTTCACGGTATATTCCCCACAAATAAAACAAAAACTGTCCAGAGAGTTGACGCAAACTCTGGCTCCGTGAGCCATCACAAATACACAGCACTGCAAACTACAACTGTAGTGAACCACTTCGGAATAAAGCTGGATTACGACTGAGCAAACAAAAGGTAATAATGAACTTGCAAGAAACTGAAATTTGACAGGAACGTTCATGTCGCAACCACCGTGTTTGAGCGAACGAGGCGAGGCGAACAGGAAAGAACATGCGCCAGCGCGAGTACTGGATTTAGCCCCCTCCCAATTGTCCTGTTAATGTATAAAATGAATACAAAACACTCTAAAATATCATGAGGTAGTGTTTCTAGTTAGTTAACCATTACAACCTCTATTTTGGGCCAAGAAAATAAATTGCAGTCGGCTAAAAAGAAATTATGTGAACATTCCTCTTATGGGTAAGAAATCTAATTTTGCAAGAAAACGTGACGTGATGGAACATTTTGGCTATTTTTCCTGGATTCAGCACTCCAAAATCTATAGGAATCAGTTGCAAAACTGGAGGCAGTTTTTTGGTAGTGTACCTGTGTAATCTGTTAAACTGTGAACCGCATTGACATTCTGATAAGGTGATATATAAAAAAAATAGCTAAATAAATAAATCACTTGTACACATGTATAATTAAAAATTAGAATGTGTATAATAGATTCACAGGTTTAAATTTATAGTGTGCCTTCTGTACACACCCAAAGAACAAATAGGTAAAAACATTTAAAAAAACACCTAAAAATCTGGAAAAAAATATTTTAAAATGAACATGAACCATATGTATGTTGCTTGTGCATGTCCCTAATGTCTGGGTATAAATCTAGAAAAAATGAGCTGTCGAAAGAGACCTCACAAATGAAAGAAACAGAAAATATTTAGCTTTCTTTGTTGCCTCTGAAAGATTAGAGAGCACTGAAACACAGATTTCAAAGGGATTTGCCCAGGTAATTAGTCCTGCCCACTGGCTGTTCTTTGTATGGGATTAGTTAGTGGTATGGGGATGTTATCAAGAAGGTGATTTGGCTTGCTGGTGCTGCTAATGGCACTGGAAGCAGGCAAGGCAGGCTCACTCTCAAACAGGTGCTGGAACGTGAATTGGAGAGCTGCAGACAGTTGTCGACATGGTGGACATAGTCCAGATATTTTAACCATCCTCCCAGCTCCTGGACATTTAATGCAGAGAATTGTATAATTCTGAAAAACATTGGATGGCAGCCTTAGCCTGAGTCCTGAGCTCGTCTGACATCCCTCCCCCTCCAAACATTTGGGCACTAGGCACATGCCTAGTTTGCTGATGCCTTGTACATGATGTCAGTGGGTTGCAGCAGCCCTGACACTATGTGAACTGTGCATTTGCAAGGAGCAGCATAGCATAGTGAGTTGGCCAGATCCAGTTTCCTTGGCATGGTAGTGGGCAGTTAGAAACCCCTCTCCCACCCCCCGCACCCGTTCAGTACCTGCTCAATTCTGCCGTTGAGTTCTGAGGATCTAAAATGCCTCTGCTCCCTCTGATGCAATTTCCTGTTACTGAGAGGTGGGGACATGTCAGACCTTTGGTGCATGCGGGGTCTCAAGGGTCCTGTGCTGCTTTAAGGATTGGTGGCAGGGGCAAGGAGAGAGGATGAAAGAGAATGGGAAACGTTGACGGGGGGGGGGGGCGGGAGTCAAGAAGCTGTTTCCCTTTAGAGGAAAGAGATGCTGCACTGCAGAGGAGGGGGCACGAAGATACTGGACCAGGAGGTGGAGGGAAAGAGATGAAATGCTAGACTATTGGGAGGGGGCACGTAAAGAGAAATGGTGTTCGGCTGGAGGGAAATGAAGAAATGTTGCAGTATGGGAGCTATGGAAGGAGTGGGAAGATTCCACACTATGGGGGGGGGGGGGGATAGAGATGCAGGACAGTGGGGAAAGGAAGGGAAAGAGAAGAGAGATGCTGTACATGGTGGAACATTATGTGGGAGAGGCCACGGAGGGAGATGAGTGAGGAAGGTGGATACAGAGCTGTTGAGGATGTCAAAGGGGGTAATAGGAGATTAGGGGATAAGAGGCACAAAAAGGAGACTAGATGAGAAGGGTTGACACAGTAGGTGAGGGCTGAGATGGGGGGGGGAGCGGGGAAGTTAAGAGACAGACAGGAATAAAGAAGCTGGAGAAGTGAGACAAAATGCCCAGAGAACAAAGGTAGAAAAGTGTTTTATTTTGTATTAACTGAAAGTTTGTTTTGGGACATGTCTTTCTCTAATGACTTAGTGTTTTGCTCAATACCAAAGGAACATAAGATATGCCGTACTGGGTCAGACCAAGGTCCATCAAGCCCAGTATCCTGTTTCCAACAGTGGCCAATCTAGGTCATACATACCTAGCAGTTCCCCAAAAGACACAGGTTCCACCAGGCCCATACCTAGCCCTGTGCGAGCGGTGCGGCCGCACAGGGCGCAAAGGCTTAAGGGGCACATTTTAGCCTGTCACTGCCACTTTCTTTTCTCAGCAGCGGCAGGCAATGGAAGAAAGCTAAAATGTGCCCCTTAAACCTTCCGCCGGCATGCTAAGTGCAGGGCAGGGGGAAGATCCCAGGGAAATAAAGCCCTGCAATTGCCCCTCTCCGCAGTCTTTGCAGAGCTGTAAGGAAGGGACCGACCCACTAGTAGAAAAGGAACTAGTTTGTCCCCCAGCAGGTCCCTTTTCTCTTTGCCTGATCTGGGAGGAGGAGCAGAACGGGAGTGGGAGGTGAAACTAAGGGGTATGTTTACTAAACCTTCTTAACGTGCGCGCTGTGCAATTATTGCACGCTAAGGTACCTTAGCGTGCGATAATGACTCTTTACGGGACACAAATGTGCCTTAGCGCGTGCTAACGTGCGCAGCGGTGCAAACGAGTGCTGAAGGCGGAGGAAGGCTCCCCAGGGGCGGAGAGAAGGGGTCAATGGGTGGAGAGTGGGAGGGGAGAGGCTCCCCGCACACTAACGATGTGAAATCCGAGGCCAAAACTAAAGCAAGTGAAAACCTTGCATTAGAGCTGATTTAAAGGGAAAATAAACCATTTCTGTCAGCAATGTACAGCAAAACCAGGAAAACCTCCAAAAAAGTGATAAGTGTGATACATGTGCACGGAACAAAAGTACAAATAAACATTGAAAAGGACCTCAACAAAATATACAAAAAACATAACCAAGCTGGGCAATAGTGATAGTAATGGGAAACATCAAAAAACACTCCCAAGAAAGCCCCAAAAAAATATATGAATTTTGGAAGGGTCTACGCTCCGTCCCCATACAAGGTGAATGATCCCACAGTGAAATAGCACTGATCAGGGTTTCCCTCTCCATTGGACAGGTTTCCTATGGCATGCACATGTTCCACAACAGCAGGGCGGGCATGTTGGAATGGGCAATTGGACAGATGCTGGGAAAGGGGATACAGAGGGCTGCAGGTGGCACACGCTGTGGTGCAGCTGGGGCACAGTGCGGACTAGGCAGATGCCTAGGTGGGATTTAGGAATGCTGAAACTGTACAGCAGCCAGACAGCAACTGATGAGGGCCCAACATGGGCACAAGTGTTTATCACAGTGTCACAGGGGATAGTACCCAGCAGGTACCTCCAAGGGCACAGAACATTGGCAGGTGGTGTTGGGGGGAAGCGTGGACATCTATGCAGGCACCCCTACCCCAGAACACACACCATAGGCAGCCGCCTACCTGCACACTGGATGGCTTGAGACTGCACACCACCAGCACCACCAGCAGAAGGGCATGTCAGCATGGTGGCAGAGGGGTACTGGTGGTGGAGGGGGGCAGTGGCAGCTGCCCAGAGCAGACCATGGCCTAGCCCTGTGTAGGTGGGTGACATGCACTGCAACAGACAGGCCCTGCCGGACAGACAGTCATGGTATCACCAGGGAATGCACTGTCTCTGTGGCAATTCAGTGGTGCAGTGCACACAACCAGTGTGTTCGGAGGCAGAAGGTCACAGGTTCAAGTCCCAGCTATGGTGCCTGCCAACCCAGTCCCCATATTTTATCCACTACAGCGTGCTAATACAGACAGAATCTTTATTGCAGATGACATAAACATGCCCAAAACACCTACATTTTACCCTACAGAGCAAAGACACCATAAACAGGCGCATTACCTAGAGCAGAGTCTCCCAAATGCAGTCCTGGAGGGCCAAACACCATTCAGGTTCCATGCTGCCTCTAATAAAGATGCCTGTGCTGCATATATATGCACCACCCCCATGGTATGCAGATGTATCTCATGCATATTCATGAGGGACAGCATGAAAACCCGAACAGTGTTTGGCACACCAGGACTGGAGTTGGCTGCTGCTTTACGGCCGAGGTTCCCAACAGGGGCAGACACACCCACACCCACAGGCTCCATTAGCCAATGCCTCCTGGAGAGGCAGGACATTGGGCCCTGCGTGCATCTCCCAATACTAGCACTTGCATATCTTAGCAATGCCACCCTACACCTGGGAATACGGTACACAGCTATCAAAGGTTTGCTATGATTACTGACAGATAACAATTCCTACGTTAAGCACAGTTTGCTGATTGAGCTCCATCATAGCAATCTTTCTGATGTCTGTGGAGTGTGCTTCAGGTCTGGTCTCTGACAGTGTTTACCACCCTGGGGAGTGACCCCCAACAGTATTGCGTACCATATCCATGCCTGCACTGTGCCCAGGACTGGTGTGGTGGCCAGGGCTGCTAAACACCTCTATAGTAGCACAATGCTGGCATAGATGTGGGAGTGTGTGTCTATCCAGTGTGTGGTGGCTGCAAACACCCTCCACAGCCCACACTGCCAGCACTGTTGCCAGTATTGGCCTGCCAATGTACATAATGAGGAGCAAGGTACCATGGGTATAGCCCGGACAGGGTGGCCTGACCAGGATGCATCTGCACAGGGCATAGGGCACTGGCTGGGACATTGTAGTGCCCGGCCACCACCTGCATAGACAGGGTGGCCACAGCATGTTCTGCTGGGAGATCACACTCACCCTGACTGAGCAGTGACCATGGCATGGATAGGCTCCCCCATAGTGCTATATAGTATTTCTCTCATGTGATATTTATGGGTTCCCTTTTGGGGCCCAGTCACTGACTTATCTGCTTGGTGTGAATGCTGACATCCCAGTTCTGGGTGCACGCATTTCCACCAGGAACATGCACTATGGACTAGCTAGCAGACTGTCTGCAGCTGGTATGTGTCTTGATGGAACGCCTTGCAGGGTGCAGCGGCTGAAGGCTTGCTGCAGGAGAATATCAGATAGTGGTGGGGTGTAGCTTAGCATATCCAGGTGTAATGTCTGTCTGCTATTGCGGTATGGATGTGTACAGAGCTGCATTGACTGCCCTGTAGGGTGTCTGTTCCCCAGCAGGACTGGGGTTGATGGTCCCCTCTACTGCCACCATTGCAGGGAGGTAGAATGTGGATCTGTTGGTGGGAGACCCTGTTTACCACCCTCAGCCCTGGAGGAGGAGGAGGAGGAGGAGGAGGGTGGTGGTACATAATCCTCCTAGGGGTCCAAAGGGGCTAAACCTGACTGAGACATACAGACATATCCAAGGTGTGTCTGCAGAAACTACCTATCTCACACATTAGCACTGCTGGGGACCTGCAGCATGGCCTATCTCTGCTGTGGACCTGGTGCTGGGCGCCCCACCTCACCCTCAGGGTGAGCGCAGTACCTGCACAATGTGATGGTGTGTAGCTACTCTGTGCCAGTACCACACACGGTCAGTTCCCCCTACTAGGCCGAGGAGCTGTGGGGGTGCATACCCCATCTTGTGATCATCTGTAAACTGCTGATTTGCATGTGCAGTGCATCATGGGTATGGGTGGGTTAACCCTATCCTGGTGACCACAGCAGACTGTGTGGTGATGTGCAGTCCTTCTGCAGCCAGCCAGGGGTTTGCTAGCAGCTATGGAGCTGTTGACGTTACAGAGCTTTTCCATCGTTGACTTCCACAGATGTAGTCAATTTGATTTTTATACAATCCATTGAGTAAAGTCCATGTGTACAGTCGCCGCTTGTGTTGCTGGAAGAAGGTGTTTGAGATGAATAGATCATTGGTCTTGCAGAATTCTATCAGTCTTTCTCCAGCTTCATTTCTGTTGCCAAGTCCATATTTTCCAACTACTTTGCCTTCTTCTTTGTTGCCAACTTTTGCATTCCAGTCACCCATGACTATCAGGATATCCTGTTTGCATGTTCTGAGAAGAAATTGAAATTGTGAACAACTTTAACCTACTTGGATCAACTATCAATAAAGAAGCAACAAGCAGTCAAGAAATCAGACGATGCATTGCTCTTGGCAGAATGGCTATGAAAGACCTAGATAAGATTCTCAAGAGCAGAGATGTCTCTCTCCATACAAAGATTCGACTTGTTCAAGCCATGGTATTTTCAATAACATCATATGGCTGTGAAAGCTGGACAGTGAAAAAGACAAAAAGAAACATGCCCAAGGAAGAAAATTGATGCCTTTGAATTATGGTGTTGGCGGCGAATACTGTGTATACCATGGACTGCCCGAAGAACAAACCAGTCGGTACTAGAGGAGATCAAACCTAAGCTTTCTTTAGAAACTCAGATGACAAGACTTCGACTTTCATACTTTGGACACATCATGCGAAGAGAGAAATCATTAGAGAAAGACATGCTTGGCAAGATAGAAGGTCAACGCAAAAGAGGAAGGCCAGCAATGAGATGGATCGATACAATAACAGCAGCTACGGGTACCAGTCTGTCAACAATGAGCCGCCTGACTGAAGACCGAACACAATTTAGGATAGCTATCCAGAGGGTCGCCATGAGTCGACTCCGACTCGACGGCACTTAACAATGGAGCTGTAGCCCACTGGTTACTTCACTACTTGTGGAGCCAGAGGTCATGGGTTCAAACCCACAGTAGGGGTTATTTGATAGGGCTGTCCAAAGCATTGTCTTTTTTTAATGTACATTAGTGCTGCCAGAAAAACACCCTCAGGGTACTGTAACCATAAGGTGCCTCAGAAGGTGCCCTATAAGGCACCTTATAGGGCACCCTATAAAGCGCCTTCTGAGGCACCTTATGGTTACAGTCCGTATAAGGTGCCTTATAAGGTGTC
This sequence comes from Ichthyophis bannanicus, assembly GCA_033557465.1. NCBI lineage: Eukaryota > Metazoa > Chordata > Amphibia > Gymnophiona > Ichthyophiidae > Ichthyophis > Ichthyophis bannanicus. The sequence goes on from CM066032.1 coordinate 652,720,037, forward strand.
CTATGGAGAGCCTTATAGGGTGCCCTATAGGGGACATTATAGGGTGCCATGGCGGACAGTGCACTTTATAATGTGCCCTATGGGGTGCCTTATAGGGTGCCTTATGCGGCACCTTAGGTTACGGCACGTGAGGGTGTGTTTGCTGGCAGCAATAAGTTAAAATACAAATAAAATGCCTCAGGAAACAATACTTACATGTCAAAGCTGATGCCTCAGCCAGCCTTATGCATTAGGCACACTGGGGGATTGAACTCATGACCCCTGTATCATCAGTCAGTGTATTAACCATTGTGCTACACTTCTGTTTCTATGTTTGGATGTCTGTGCGTTTACTTAAGATTACCGCGCGGTAATGCGCTTAGCGGTGCTTTGCCCGATAATGTGCGCGGCAGCGCACATTAATCGCGTGCTAATCCTGTTTTGCTACTTTAAACTGAAACGCCCACTCCTTATATGGCATCCTGCACACTAACGCTGGGTGCACATTAAGAAGGTTTAGTAAACATACCCCTAAGACTAAAGGAAGGGCAAAGAATCCGACAGCTCAGTCTGGCCCATCTCAGCTGCAGCCAGGACTAACGAGACCTTGAGGCTCAAGGTGTAACTTCTTGCCCTTCCTCCTTGCACTCCTGAGGCTTGCAGGACTTTCCAGCCTGGATTCCCTCCCTGCATGTCCGCCTAGTTTCTCTCTGCACAAGCCCCACCCCAATGTAACGTTATCCGTCCGTGCCCTTAATTGGGACAAAGAGCGTTTCCTACTGGAGTTTGTGTATTGTAGGCAACGTGTAGTCCATTGGGTCCTTCTGCCACCTACAAAAAAAATCATAAATTGGTGCTATTGCCTAAAACGGGGGAAAACATAATAAAAAATAGAGCAGAGCACCAAAAAGAAACCAAAGGATCCTGCTGGAGAGGGGGAGCAAAAGCTCAGAGCCTTAACTGGAGCAGAATGAAGACACCAGGCAAAAAGGTGCAGGCGTACCAAAAGCTAAACGGCAATTTGCACATTGGGCATGCCTCTTCTCTCCTGCTGCAGGGGGGGGGGGCACCCAATGTGCAAGTCGCACAGGGCATGATCTTCCCTCGGTACGGCCCTGGGTTCCGCAATGCTTGTATTGGGTCAAGCATTGATATCCTGGGTCCCTTTTTTAATGGTATATAGACCTTTCCTCCAGGAACTCGTCCAAACCTTTTTTTAAACCCAGCTACACTAACAGCCTTTACTACATCCTCCGGTAACAAATTCCAGAGTTTGATTATACATTGAGTGAGAAAACATTTTCTCTTATTTGTCTTAAATAGTTTACACCCTGTAGCTTCATTGCATATCCCCTACTCTATATTCTTATAATGTATACACAGATCTGCAAGACATTTTTTTTCGAGAGCTGTTTTGGTTATTCCACGTAATCTTTGTTTTTTGGTGCACTGAATCCGAAAATGACCTCCATTGTCATAGGACATCACGTTTCCTGACAATTTAGGTAACTGTTAAATAAGGCAATACCTCAAAATAAATGGAAATAGACCTTTATAAAATTAAAGTTTTTTTTTTTTTAATTACAATATTTTCATGAAAATCCTTTTTTGAACTGAAATGAGCTCACCTACACACACTAAACTCGATTCTTCTTTCTTGTGAGGCTCCTCTTGGTGCATTTACGCTTGTGAGTAGCATCTGGAATGTCTCTCTGAAGCATCCAACAGTAGTCTGCCATCATTGTAATGCTCCATTTTCCCTGGTATCTCCTTTCCATCTCTTTAATGTCTTGGTGGAATTGTTCACCTTGTCCCTCACTCACAGCTCCCAAATTTTCAGGAAAGTAGTCAAGGTGGGACTGGAGGAAATGCACTTTCAAACTCATCAGGCAACCTAAAGCTCGAAATGCTTTCAGCATTCGTCTGACAATCTTTTTGTAGTGAGGATCTTTGTTATTGCCTAAATTTCTGTACGACTTCTTTAAATGCAATCCACCCTTCTTTTTGAGGATCCGTCATGTTGACAAACTCTTGATCAACTATAAGCCTTCTAATGTCTGGTCCGACGAACACATCTTCCTTCAATTTTGCCTCCGACAGGCCTGGAAACTTGGTGACCAAGTATTTGAAGCATTCTCCATCTCTTGGAAGTGATTTTATGAATTGCTTCATCAATCCCAATTTTATGTGGAGAGGTGGTAGAAGAACTTTATGGGAAGGTACCAAAGTTTCTCGGACATTTTTTTCACTGACTGTTAGCACCCTTGGCTGCCAACTCTTCTTGGTCCAGTGATTTTGTCAGTCTCAACTGTCCCATAGACACAGAAAACAAGGATATTTGGTATACCCAGCTTGTTGCCCGAGCAGCATGCACAAGACCTTCAAGTCACCACACACTTGCCAACCATGGTCTTCATATTTGTTTACAAAGAACCAATTCCAAGTTCTCGTAGGTTTCCTTCAAGTGTACGGAATGACCTACAGGTATGGAAGCGTAAAAACCGTTGTGGAGTAAAACTGCTTTGAGACTTCTTTTTGAAGAATCTATGAAGACACCATTGCTCTGAATCGTATTGAATTTTAAATTGACCATCAGACCTTCGACATCGATGCAATAAACCAACTTGTCTTCCTGGGTGAAGTAAGGAACGAAATCCTTTTCATGATGTCTGAACCATGAAGATGACACTCCTGGCAACAATAAATTCCTGCTTTTCAGCCTTGATCCGAGTAACTCGGTGACATCTTTGGGAAGATTCAAGTCTCTTACCAAATCATTCATCTCCTCCTGAGAAAACAATTTTGGTCTTGTATCATCTTCAAAGTCAGAACTTGATTCGTCATCTGGTTCAGGTATAACTTCACCTTCATCAGAGCTAGGTATCTCATACCAGTACCCAAGCCCCCTGCTACCTTGGAAATCTGTGCCATGGGGGATGGGACGAATTGCTGAGTGAAGATTGGGGTATGAAATGGAATGCTTCCATTTGGAATTAAACCCTTTCACATTGCATGAACAAAAGTAACAGTTGTCACTATGGTTCTTTTGCTCTCGCCATACCATAGGAATTCCATAACGGAACGATTTTTTCTTACCCTTGAACCAGTTTTGGAAGTCCTCAACACACCGTTTGCACACTTTGAGGCGCCCAGACTTTATCTTGATCTCCAATTTTTAGTCCAAAGTATGCAAAGTATACTTTTTTCACAAAGTCTTTAATATTCTGCTGTTGCTTCAACACTGTATATTCACCACAGATGAAACAAACTGTCTGGCGAATTAATATACTTTCGCGGAGCCATAACAAAACGGTTGAAGAATGACGAGCTAACATGAATTGCAATGAAAAAGTGTGAACAGCCTAGAACCAAGAACCTGATTCCTGCACAAGTGTGGCATGCAGGAGAGAGCAGCTCTGTCTGTACACGAGACTTCACAGTGCTGGCCACGCCCCCCTGCACTGACTGGAGCTGCTGCTATCTGCCCTGTGTCCCTCCCACTGGATTCTTCAGGAAAGATTAACCCCTTCTACCATTAGAAGCACAGACTTAAAACTTGCTTAGCTTATGTATATATTGCTGACCATCAGATTTAAAGTGCTATTTTTTTTTTACATAACTCGGACAACCCCTTTAAGGTTTTTTTGGCATTTTATATCTTAAATGCACTTATGTGAATTAATAGTAATTTGAATTAATAGTAATTTGAGAAAAATTGATAAATTTGAAGGGAATTTTGCATGTTGTGGCAAATCATGACATCTAGGAGGTTTTTTCAATATTTTATTTGTTTTCAGCACACCAAAATACATGGAAATTAGATGAAAATAATCAAACAGCTTTTTAGTCGCAGACCTGTGCAATCGATCTACGTTTACCCATTCCACTCCGTTCAGCAGCATTTCATTCTAAAGCAATATTTAATTCTGTCTTTTAATTTTATGTCTCAGCACTACTGAAATCCAGGCTTGGTTCTTAGGCCTGTTATTTTTCAGGTTCAGGCTTATGGCTTAGTCTAGGTCTTGGCTACCACAGTAGAAGTCCCCTTTTGTAGTCCTTCAAGGAAATGCATTTCTGTGTTTATTTCTCCAGGGTTGTAAGTCTTTGAGTTCAATTTTTGTCTTCATATTTGTTTCTAATTTGTTCAGTATTGGATGGGGTATATCTGTGTTTCACATATGCGACTAAGGTGTGGTATTCTATTGGCATGTTTCTGTGCAGTAATTTTCCCAGTAATGTGTGTTTGGGTGTCATAGGGCATGGGTTTTATATATTAAAAATGAGGTGAAGTATCTAGGTGTGATTCTAGATAAAAATCTCAGTATGGATTCCCACATTAAAAACATGACAAAAAAAATCCACTGCAAGCTCAAAATACTCGAACTACACCCACTAGTACATCTACATGACTTTATGAGCATAATACAAGCAATCATCATACCACACTTCGACTTTGCAAATATAGTTCTTCTAGGACTAACAAAACAGAACCTAAAAAAACTCCGTTAGCACAAAATGTAGCTGCCAGAACCATCATGAAGACTCATACATTCAAACACAACACCCATTCTATCCAACTTGCACCGGCTCCCCATCTACTGTAGGATAAATTACAAAATACTAATAACCACATTCAAAGCATTAAACGATATGGCTCCTCCGACACTGGGTAAGCTCATTAATATGGAAATACCAAAAACTGCTCATAGAGGCAAAACAAATAAATAAAATTTAAGTATCCGAATGACTTTATAAAATCCAAAAAGTCAACCAACAAGGCTTTTTCACATTCGGCTCCCATCATATGGAATACACTACCTGAAGAAATTAGAACCCTAACTGATATCAAAGAATTTCATAAGAAAATAACAACCCATCTATTCATGTCACACTATGGCTTTCAAGCTACTTCCATCTCCCTTAATGACAATGGATAACAGAAGGAATTATAGATAATTAACTTTTCATGTGTTGCTTGGTTTGATAATTATTTTCTCCCCCACACGGTAACAATAAGTCTACATGATGGCTTTTCTGCTACTGCACTACAATGTATATAATCCAAACACAATGTTTCTGATGTCATGTACATAGTCTCAATGTATTCTACTAAAAGTATCTTGTATATAGTTCAACCTTTTTGTTCTTATGTATTAAGGCACAAGCCTACTGCACATAGTTTGATATTCCATGTAAGAAGAACAGACTATACTTGTTTCTGTTTATTCAAATTGTTCTTTATATACCACACCTTCCAATAGATCAGGTGCAGTTTACAAAGTGTTTGTTAAAAAAGAAAAAAAAAATTAGTGCTGCTTTTTTCTTTTTCTTTCATAGGTAGGGATGCTGGTGTGTGAGTCTTAGAAGTGCTGTTATGTTTGTTATAAGCTCTAAATCAGTGTTTCTCAGCACAGCCCTCTGGGGACCCCCCCCCCCCCGCCCCCCCAAACCAGTCAGGTTCTCAGGATATCCACAATGAATATGCATGAGAGCTCTGCATGCACTGCTTCCATTGTAGATTCATTGTGGATATCTTGAAAACCTGAGGGGGGGGGGGGTGTCCCAGAGGACTGGTTGAGAATCAATGCTCTAAATGGTCTTTTTGCAGAGATTTGTAGTACTTACTAAAGGTACCTGGTTATTGCATTATTCTATTCAGACACTCATAAGTGTTTTCATTTGTTGGGACCAGAGCTGGCCCCAAGAACTAGGCAAACTATGTGGTCGCCTAGGGTGGCAACTTCTGAGGGGTGTGGCAAAGAGCAGGTCATTCAAAATTAAACAGCTAGATTTTTGAGAACCAAGTGGGGTGTAAGACTGTTTGCCTAGAGCAGGGATTTCCAACTCCAGTCCTGGAGGGCTGCAAACCAGTCGGGTTTTCAGGATGTCCCTAATGAATATGCATGAGATAAATATGAAAACAATGAGGCAGCACATGAACATATTTTATGCATATTCATTAGGGACATCCTGAAAACCTGACTGGTTTGTGGCCCTCCAGGTCTGAAGTTGGTTTGAAGTGTTGGTGCCCTAGGCCAGGTGTCTCCAATTCTGGGGCTGGCCATATTTGGGACAGAAGAGATTCATTTGCACAGGGCAACAAAACAGGTAGCACCAGCCCTTGTCAGAGGATCAGTTGCTTCACCCAGTTTGCCTATTTTGTGCCTACCTGCTGTCACAGATCTCACTGGATCTTTGTTCTTTCCACACGTCTGCCATGACGGTCACTTTGTGTGTCTCTCTAGCATGCTTGCGTTCTGTTACTCTTTTGGCTCCCATAACCTGCATTGGAAGAAGTCTGTTCCAGGAATCCACCACACTCTAGGTGGAAAACGTATTACCTTACTTCCTTTCAAATGTGTCTATGCAGCTCCATATGGTGACCTGCTGTCTTTGAGCTTTCAGTCTGCTAAGCATGTGCTTTTATTCTATTACCTTGTTTTATGTTGCTGCAGTAATTGAATGTTTGTATCATATTTCCCTTTTCTCTCCTTGCCATTTGGAGTCCATACGGATGATTTGTCCAAACTGACTGGATACTAGTAATTCCACACAGTGATTTCCCCTTTTTCCTTTATAGTTGAGATAACAAACAAAACAAAAACATGTGCATGATTTAAAGCATTCGGCCAGCAGTTGAGATTGACTCCCCCCCCCCCCCCACCCCCTCTCGTTCCAGCTCATAGAAAAATGATGGCAGATAAGACCATACAGCCTGCCCTTCCATACCAACTACAAAGCTTTACAGTCTTTCCTCCTTGAAGATCCTCTGTGTGGTTCCCCCCCCCCCCCCTCACGCAATTTATTAATTCGGATACAATCTTCGTCTCTTCCATTTGGGATATACTTGTGGTTCCTAGCATAATATTATTCAAGTGCTCATAAGAACATAAGATATGCCATACTGGGTCAGACCAAGGTCCATCAAGCCCAGTGTCCTGTTTCCAACAGTGGCCAATCTAGGTCATACATACCTAGCAGTTTCCCCAAAAGACACAGGTTCCACAATGCTTGTATTGGGTCAAGCACTGATATCCTGTGTACCTTTTTTTAATGGTTTATGGACCTTTCCTCCAGGAACTTGTCCAAACCTTTTTTTAAACCCAGCTACACTAACAGCCTTTACTACATCCTCCAGTAACAAATTCCAGAGTTTGATTACACGTTGAGTGAAATTTTGTTTTTCTTATTAGTCTTAAATAGTTTACCCTGTAGCTTCATTGCATGTTCCCTAGTCTTTCTATATTCTGATAACGTAAACAATCTATCTATGTTTACCCGTTCTACTCCGTTCATCAATTTATAGACTTCTATCAGATCTCCCCTAAACTGTCTCTTTTCCAGGTTAAAGAGCTCTAAACATTTTATCCTTTCTTCATAGGGGTATCCTTCCATCCCCTTTTCTATTTTGGTGGCTCTTCTCTGAACCTTTTCTAATAATGCTATATCCTTTTTTAAGATACGGCGACCAAAATTGCACACAATATTCAAGATGTGGTCGCACCATGGAACAATACAGAGGCATTATAATAGCCTTTGTTTTATTTTCCATTCCTTTCCTTATGATACCTAGCATTCTATTTCCTCTCTTGGCCGCCACTGCACACTGGGCAGAGGGTTTTAACATGTTATCCACAATGACGCCTAAATCTTTCCTGGGTGGTGGTTCCTAATGTGGAACCTTGCATCGTGTAACCAGTTTGGGGGGTTCTTCCCTAGGTGCATAACTTTGCACTTGGCCGCATTAAATTTCATCTGCCATTTTGATGCACAGTCTTCCAATTTATCAAGATCCTCTTGCATTTTTCCACAATCCTCTTTGGTTTTAACAACTTTAAATAGTTTTGTGCCATCTGCAAATTTGATAACCTCACTCGTTTGTTCCCTTTTCCAGGTCATTTATGAATATGTCAAAGCAGCGGACCCAGCACAGATCCCTGGGTTACAACACCATTCACCTTTCTCCAACATAGCATTAAAGGTCTGAGACTACACCAACATAAAAATGTAACTTTTTGATAGTTTCGTATCACAGTTTGAACTTTGTATGTACTTAAGACTAGACTGTTAGCAGAGAATAATTTGAGCTGAGTTTATCTCGGGCACACATTCTTTACTGTAAGTTCTGATTTGATTTTTCTTGCGCTGCAGCTTGTTTGGTTGTTTGACTTGCTGACACACTGAATCCTTGCAGAGGAACCAGGCGACAGATGACTGGCTGATGGGCCCGTGCGTTGAAGACACAAAATTGTGTAGTAAGTCTAGTAGCCTCTATACTGTAGGAAGCAATAGCTTGCTGATATAAACCAGCAGTCTTTTATGTGGATAAAATTGATGTGATTGGTGTTTGTGTGCAGAAAATACTGGAGGTGAGTAATGCAAAGACCATCTGACTTTTATTTGTGGCCGTTCATGTATTCTTGCTAAAAATGATATTCGGGCTGACTTGAGACGGACATTTAGTTTCTAGTTCAAGGGGTTTAACTCCTGCAAACAGTTTCTTGCATGTTGAGGAATATAGGCTTAATGGATTGTATTGTGGTTAGGTGGTAGGATTTTTTGGGAGGGGGGGGCTGTCTTCCTCAAACAGTACAGTAAATGTCATCTTAACAATATTTCCTTTCTCTCTTTCTAAACCAGTGCAGATGTGTGGTTTGTGGTGCAGCACTGAGAAGCAAGTATTGTCTGCCTCCTGCAGATGGCAGGGTGTTTGGACTGGTGCAGTAAAGCAGATAAGTCTGTCTCCCCTGGTCCAGAGTACTGTCCCATGGATGGTGTGCTTTAGACCTCTAGGCCCAGTATTTGTTCGGAGTTAGAGTATGCCCTTGTCTCCTTAAGCCAGCAGCTGCTCCTTTATGGGTTCCTAGTGCTTGATGAGCTGGAGAGCAGACAGGAGTAACAGACTGAGCCCCTGAAGGGGGTGGTTAAATTTAGGTACAGGATCCCTTCCCTCTTGCTGTCCTTTTATCTGCTTGCTGAGTGTCTTTGTTTGGATTTTTTTTTCTTTTCCCCATTGAATTGTATTCTGCTCTCTGCTTGCAATAAAGCAGATGTGTTAGTTTTTTTTTCTACAGCATCTGGGCCTCTCAGGCTGCATGGGCAGCCCATTTGGGTTTTCCCAGGTGCTGGGATTCCTTTTTTGGGAATTTTTTTTTTGGTCAGGCCTTCTTCACTGTTCATTTTATTTTCCTTTTCCCTATGACCATACAGTATTTAACTGAGGCCTGACTCAGCCTGTGACCTTTTTTAGGTGTTCCGTCCTTTCTCCTTAAACCAGACTATCATCCTAGCCTCCTACATGGAAGAGGACCTTCACGGGGACCCCTTTCTGAATCTGCTGAATGTGAGGAGCAGGTTAGTCAGATACTTGGAGATTACAAATCTTTTACCTTCAGCTGTCCAAGGAAAGGTTTAGTGGGGCCAAGTCCTCAGTTGCCTCTGAATTGAGGATGTGTGTTCTGGAGGGAGTCTGAGTTTATTTCACTTGGGTATATGCCTGGACTGTCTTCTGGGCGGAGCTCACCTTGGTGTCTTCAGAGGACAGCTGCAAAGTGGCTACTGGGTCTCCTGAACACCTTCGTGAAACACTACAGATTGCATGTGGGAACTGAAAATTATAAAAATGACACAAACCTATAAACACAGGAAACTAAATGAGATTTTTTTGCCTGCACACCCCAAATACCAAATGATGATGATACTGAAAATTGCTCAAGTCTGCCTCCACCTACTGGTTGGGGAGTAGAACTTGCTTGTCTGGACTGGCCTAGCAGGATTCAGGGAAAGGCAAAATTATCAATGTGTAAACTTCATTTCTCCTAGGACAAGCAGGATTCGTCAGCCACACCTGGTGTCGTCCCCCGACGGCGCCGAATACGGAAGTGCTCTCAGAGCTCAGACTTATTGAGCATGGGCCAGAGACCCCACCCACAAGCCCGCCCCTAGCCAGCCAGTCTTTTTTCTTCCGCCGTGCCTTTCACACGCGGATCCTGCTCTCTCTAGCCAGAGAAGAAATTTTAAACACCAACTTACCACAAAGATGCCATCAAAACCCGGCTTCAAGAAGTGCAACTGCTGCTCTAGGAAGATGAGTAGTTCAGATGATCACGATCAATGTGTTAGATGCTTGGGAGCCAGCCATCAGGTACAGGACTGCCAGCACTGCTCCCGGATGTCCCCCAGGGCTTTAAAGTCCAGAGGCCATGCCCTTAAGGACTTCCTTGCTGCGCAGCATCCCGAAGGCCACCGGATCTCTTCACCGACACGGGATGCGCCCCCCGGGGCCTCCATCCCCGGTCGCGCTGCCACGGACCAGCCTTCCACCTCCGGAGCTCCCTTCAAACAACAGCTGCCCCCCACGAGGATTTCGGATGCCCGAGGCACAAAAGGTACTGTTTTATCTGCCTCCGATAAGCCCTCCGACCCTCGCAGCGCTGGAATTAAGAAGCAGAAACACTCCCGGGAGACCCCCTGGGGAGACCCTCCATGCTCCAGCCACGTTTCACCTGGGGGCGGCCATCTTGCTGATGACATCATCGCTGAGAGTCCCGCCTCCTCTCCTATTGGGCAACGTCAGGACTTCCCCAGCTCCTCCCACATGCTCCCGATTGGGCCATCCAGCTCCTCCAAGCCTCTGCCCATTGGTCAGCAGTCTCCTCGACATCACAGGGCTTCCTCCCATGTCAGCACTGACTCTGGCCCGCCCCTCCACAACGGCTCCGTGTCTCCAGCCTCTCATCGGAGCCGAGGCAGGCATCGGAGCGGGGACAGTCACAGGAGCCAGCTGAGCAACAGCAACAGCCATCAGAGGGGCAGACAACGCGATCGGAGCAGGGAGCATGATCGCAGCTGCAAGAGCCTCAGCAAACTGCAGCAACACAGACAACGGGACCACAGCAGACAGAGTGAGTATGAAACTCACTGCTCTCATAAACGGAAGCACCGCAGCCCCAGCTCCCTGTCCAGGGCAGCCAAGAGACTCTCAGACACAGCAATACAAATCACTGAGTCTGTCTCCCCTACGCCTGCACTACCCCATCAAGGTACCATTCTACAACTTCTTACCAACCTCACTGAACTTCTACGGAGCGGCTCCAGCAGTCCCGCTGCCCTAACCACCCCTGAGGACACCCGACAGTCCACTACTCGGGATACAATCTTAGCTGAGCCCTCAGACCCCGCTGACCTTGAGAGAACCCTCAACAGCAGCGCCTCTGAGGAGTATGCCTCCTCCCTTTCTCTCAGCTCCGGGGAAGAAGATGAACTGACGCCTCTCGGATCCGAGCAGCCAAAAACCCCAGCGGTTTCTGATAAGATCTCAGAATCAACATCCTCAGGGGCATGCACCAGCGAGGGGTCGACACCTATCCCTCCGCAGGAGGAGCTCACATACCCCAAGTTCCTGCGTAAGGTGGCTGCCGCTCTCAAACTTTCAAACCCAGATCCTCAGCAGGATGGCCCAGAAGTTTTCAAGTACCTCGACGCTCCGAAGGCCCCCATCACATTGCCCATCCATAAGCGCCTTCTGGATGCACGTCTGAAACTATGGCAAAGCCCAGCTTCTTCACATGCATGCCCTAAGAAATTGGATGTAAAATACCAAGTCCAGCAAGCACCCGGATTTGGAAAAAGCCAGTTGCCACACCACTCCATTGTGGTCTCCTCAGCCCTGAAGCGCGTGAAATCCTCACGCAATCACGCTAACTCACCGCCGGGCAAGGACCCCAAACTTCTGGATGACGTCGGAAAGAAAGTCTTCCAAGGTGCCATGCTGAATGCGCGTATTACGGCACACCAGTTCCAGCACGTACTCTTTCAGGATGCCTTGCTGGCAACCCTCAAGGACACTTTAGCTTCCGCCCCAAACGAGGAAAAAGCGAAAGCGCTGACATTGATTGCTGACTTAAATGAATGCGGGAAACATCTCATCAGCACGATACATGATGCGTTCGAAGTTGCTACACGCACAGCAGGCACCGCCATCTCTACCAGGAGGTTAGCATGGCTAAGAGCTTCGGGCCTGCGTGAAGACACTCATGAGCGTATAGCAGATGCCCCCTGCAATGGCGAATCACTTTTTGGTGACAAAGTTGCTGACACCGTCAACGACATAAAAGAACATTGTTCGACGCTACAAACACTCGCTGATGAAGGGCTAGAACGTCGGACTGGCAACAAAGGAACGTATAACCGCAAATCCTACGCCAGCCACCAAGGGTATCAATCGCACCGCAAATGGCAGCCCCCTCGATACAAGCAGGCCCCCTACAGACCTGCGTATGGGAACGCCCATCATCAGAAGCCGCAGGACAGGAAGCAAAAGAAGAGGACGCCCCTCTCCGGCAAACAACACAGCGTCCTTTTGACAACCAGCCGGCGGCGCCAACATCAGATCTCCCTGTCGGAGGACGATTAAGCGCCTTCTGGGACTCCTGGCAATTTATTTCATCAGACACATGGGTCCTACAAATCATTCGAGATGGCTACCGTCTACGGTTCCAGTCCCGACCCTATCAACAACGTGCGCCGCCACCTCCCGACGACATCATATCATCCCTCCCTCTACACCCGGAATTGCTGCACCTTCTGTCAATCCAAGCCATAGAATCAGTGCCTCCGGATCAGATCAATCAGGGATTCTACTCCCGCTTTTTTCTTGTTACAAAGAAGTCGGGGGGAATGCGACCCATCTTGGACTTGCGGAATTTAAACAAGTTCATTCTCAAGGAGAAGTTCCGCATGTACTCTCTGGACTCAATCCTACCCCTCATCCAACCAGGGGATTGGATTGCCTCCCTGGATCTACAGGACGCGTACACGCATGTTCCAATCCACCCTCAGGACAGGCAGTACCTGCGTTTTCAAGTCCTCGGGAACCATTACCAGTACAAGGCACTCCCCTTTGGTCTCTCACCAGCGCCCCGAGTGTTTACAAAGTGTGTAGGGGTCGCAGCGGCCCACCTACGAAAACAGGGGATCCAGGTCTTCCCATACTTGGACGACTGGCTTCTAGCTTCCCCATCCCCACAGGAGACTTGCTGGGCCATCAAGCGGACCATCCATCTACTCTCTACCCTCGGGTTCCTGGTGAACCATCAGAAGTCACATCTTGCCCCCACTCAGCGCCTGGAGTTCATAGGGGCCGAAATAGATACCGTCGAGGCGAAGGCCTTCCTTCCAACTCAGAGGGCCAAGAGGTTGGCCTCTCTAGCCATGGCGGCCTCTGTCCAAATGACATCAACAGCCCAGTCCCTCCTATGCCTCCTGGCCATATGGCTGCAACCACACATGTGCTACCCGTAGCAAGACTGCACATGCGCACTCTTCAATGGCGCCTACGTTCTTGCTGGAACCAGCGTGCCCAACCGCTCTCTGTCAAGGTCACCCTCGACCCCCGCACCAAGAGGAGCCTTCGATGGTGGACTCTCAAACGAAACCTCATGATGGGGAAACGATTCCAACAACCGAGCCATCAAGTAACCATCACCACCGATGCATCACAGATTGGATGGGGAGCCCATATGCGCCACCTTCGCACGCAAGGAGTCTGGACGTCGACAGAGAGAGACTTCCACATAAACCTCCTGGAACTCAGAGCCATACGGTATGCACTACAGGTTTTTCTGCCACATATCAAGGGCAAATCAGTGTTGATACTGACGGACAACCAGGTGGCCATGTTCTATATCAACAAGCAAGGAGGGACAGGCTCGAGACGCCTATGCAGGGAGGCGCTCAAAACATGGACGCTAGTTACAACGAACCATTGCTGGCTAAAAGCGTCTTACCTTCCGGGCGACCAGAACTGCCTGGCGGACAAATTGAGCCGTCAACTGAGTCCACACGAATGGGCCCTGAGCCCACAGGCCATCGATCTCATCTTCCAGCGCTGGGGCCAACCGGAGATCGACCTTTTCGCTACAGAGCAGAACACGAAATGTCCCCGGTTTTGCTCCAAACATCCGTCAGCCCTCAGCGTGGCGTCGGATGCCTTCGCCATGTGCTGGGAGGAGTGGTCTCTCGCATATGCCTTCCCACCCACTCCCCTAATCTCCAAGACGCTGCAGAAAATCATTCAAGACAGAGCCCAGATTATCCTAGTGGCCCCATACTGGCCCAGACAGATGTGGTTTCCGACCCTGCTACGCCTCTCCCTGGAACCACCCTTCCGCCTTCCTCTCCTCCAGTCCTTGCTGACACAGGACGAGGGGCTCACGCTCCACCCCAACCTGGGGTCCCTGGCGCTGACAGCATGGAGATTGAGCGGATGTCGCTCGCGTCGCTGAGCATTTCGGAGGAGGTACAACAAATCATTCTGGCGGCCAGACGGCCCTCCACAAGAAAATCCTATGGCCTCAAGTGGAGACGCTTCAGCTTCTGGTGCGCTCCCAAAGGGATCAACCCCTCTGACTGCCCGGTCTCTTGCGTCCTGCAATACCTGGCCTCGCTCTCCGAACAAGGTCTCAAAACAAACTCTGTCCGTGTACACCTGTCAGCCATTGCGGCATTCCACGAACGCATGGACAGTAGATCGATTGCCTGTGCTCCCTTAGTAATTGAGCTTCATGAAAGGACTACACAACCTACGGCCTCCTATACGCGCCCCCGTCCCGGCCTGGGACCTGAACCTTGTCCTACAGCAGCTGACCAAGCCGCCCTTCGAACCTTTGCTCACGGCCAACATGAAGTACCTTACATGGAAAACTCTGTTCCTGATCGCCATCACATCTGCACGCAGAATCAGCGAACTTCAGGCGTTGGTGGCCCACCCACCATACACTCAGTTGTTCCACGACAGAGCCACTCTTCGCACTCATCCCAGGTTCATCCCCAAGGTGGCCTCTGAATTCCACATAAATCAAACCATCGAACTGCCAACTTTCTATCCAGAACCACACTCTTCTCCCGAGGAGGAGAGGTTGCACACTCTCGACTGCACCAGAGCCCTCCGGACCTATATCCTCAAACAGGACCCATCCGGCAGAGTTCTCAGCTGTTCGTCTCCTATGACCCCAACAAGCCAGGGCGCCCGGTCTCAAAGCGCACGATGGCACTCTGGATCTCAACCTGCATCGGCTTCTGCCACGAAATGGCAGGCACACACGCGGCTCCCAACGTAGGGCCGCACCAGCTCAGAGCGCTCGCTGCCACCATAGCCAACCTGCGCTCCATCCCACTTACTGAAATCTGCAGAGCTGCCACATGGTCCTCCACACATACCTTTCGGAAACATTACTGTCTGGACCTAGACACGCAGACGCGTTGCGCCTTCGGCAAGCTATCCTCTCCACCGCTAACAGGACATGACTTGGGTACAGCCACATTTCATTGTCTTATGCTAGCCCAGTTCTTCCGGCCATGATGGCCTTATCGTACGGCCATAGTGGCGGGCATTCAACTTGTATACGACTTGGCCATGTTGGCCACGGTTCTGTAGTGTGTTTTTTGGCCACGTTGGCCACTTTTCATGAGTGATTGTATGACCTTTGGAATGTTTAATCTGTTGGTGCACTGACAATAAAGCTTTTGCCTCGGCCTCCCTCTCCACTGCTATTTTCCGCGCTACCGCGCAGCTAGGGAGGCACCAGGTGTGGCTGACGAATCCTGCTTGTCCTAGGAGAAAGCGTAGTTACTTACCTGTAACTGGAGTTCTCCGTGGACAGCAGGATGAGTCAGCCACACATTCCCGCCCACCGCCCCAGGCCGAGGTCGGCCTCCGCACGCCCCTAGCCACGGTTATGCCGGGCACAGCTAGATACTCACTGGCTGGCTAGGGGCGGGCTCGTGGGTGGGGTCTCTGGCCCATGCTCAATAAGTCTGAGCTCTGAGAGCACTTCCGTATTCGGCGCCGTCGGGGGACGACACCAGGTGTGGCTGACTCATCCTGCTGTCCACGGAGAACTCCAGTTACAGGTAAGTAACTACGCTTTCTTATTGACAGTAGCCAGCTGCTCTCCCAACAAGCAGTGGTTTGGTTCCCGAAAAGTAACTGGTTACAGTAACTACTAACATGCAATCTGACTACCTGGTGTTGGTGGGGAGGGGGGATCCTTTATGGAAAGCTAAACTAACAAATACATTTTCATTCACTTGCCCTGATCCTCGGTAGGGAAAGGGTTTTTTGAAGATGTTCCTGTCATGAAGGTCACTTCCGGGCCCAAACACTCGCTGTAAAAATGTGCATACAGCACATGGGGGGAGGAGGAGTTAGAAATAAAACTTTATACAAATATTTGTCGTGGTGTGTTTTTATATAGAGATGATGCAGTCCTTTTTGCAGGATTGAAAAACTCTCTCCAAAAATGTGAGCTTTTTACGGGGAGTCTTGTTAGGAGTTTCACCCTTAACAATAACTTCTGTATCAGACTGCATTAGCTTCCAATTTTCTGGGAGTCCCTACTAGCTCAGTAACTCCCTTTTTTCCCTAAACTTAGCATTGTGATTGGTCTTTCGTATTTCCCTCTATCAGACTCTGCAACCTGAAATCCTGGTTCTGGTATAATGGTTATGCTTTAGCATGACATGGCTTACTGTTGCTGTCCTTCACCTTCTGTTGGTACCTGGCAGGCTGCCGCATGGGATTCCAGAAGATTCCTAGAAAGCTTGTGCTGAATCTCTAGTAGCAATAGAGGTTCTTTCTTTGGTTTCCCCTTGGAAACAAGTACAGGGACTTCTTTGAGGACAGAGCTTCTGCTTTCCATCATTTTCCTGCAAACTCCATACAAAACAGATCTCTAGAAGGTCACTAGGTCCATCTATCCCTTTCTGGGAGTCCTTCACCTCTAAGTTGGCAAAACCATTATAGGATATAAAGGGGGGGGGAGGTTATTTTAGCAACAGGTAGCATGTGCCATCTGCTGTGGGACCTATTTTGTTCTTACAGGCTGTCTGGCAGATAACACACACTAATGGTAAATGATCCCTTTATTTAGAGGGGTCCCAGGTGGCCCTTTACATTTCTAGAGGAACTCAAGTAGCTGGTGGTTAGTCAAGAAGGCTGTAACAAATTCTCCTTATCTGTAGTAATTCACAAGATCTGACTGTTTTTACATGGTCTTCCTATGCTTATCCTGTTCGCTTCCTCCTTATCCCCCCCCCCCCCCCACTTTAAAAAGAAACAAACAAATACTTTTTAAAAGTTTGAGTCTAGTCTAACTGAACATTTGTGGTGATAGAACTGACCATTACCATGCTTCAAGAGAATTTTACCATTTGTGATGTTGGCTGTATTCATATTTTATTCTGTTTTTCCTAGCTAAGTTTGTTTTAATGCATTTAGATATGCAGAAATTGGAAACTTGCCTTTGAGATTTAAGCAGCCTTCATCAATTAGTTATCGAGCTAGTCACAGATCTATTACAACTTCTTATCAGACTCATTTTCTAACCGTTTTCTTTGTATGCTTTCTTACAAAGGTAATCAGCTGCAGATTAGTTTTCTAATACAAATAAACTCCCCTGGGGCACTTCAGAAGCATAAAATCTCTCCTAGCTATTTCAGGTGTCGTGTCTAGGAGCAGCTGTTACTAGGTCATTTTAATATCAAATGCATGTTTAGTTTTTACTTTTTATCTAAACAGTTCATAGTGAATAAGGACAGATAGACCAGTTGGCTTATTCAGTCTGCCCGGCTTATTCTATCCCAGCTTCTAGCCAGAGAGCGTGACCCCTTGTCAGTTATCACTTCTCATCTAAGATGGTTTGCTCAACCCCCTTAACCAGGACTGGATGGACTAATAATTTCACTTCAGATCTCTGACATTTTTTATATATTGCTTTATCTTCAGATTCTTCTTGTAACAGAAATAACAAACCATTAGGCATCTTGTGTAAATTTTGCTAAATGCAAATGAAGAAATTTTAAAAAAGAAACTGATTCCGGGTTCAAATACTCCATGCAAATTTGGGGAAGTCATTTCACCCTCCTCTGCCACAGGTATTTTGGCAGCATGATCAAGAATCGGGCGTAGGGCATGGAATTATCGTAGTGGATGAAAAGATGGACAATCACAGAGGATCTCTGAGGAAGAAGGGACTGTAGAGCTCGCATAGTTTGGTCCATACAGCAGCTTGGTCGCCATTACTAAGACAGCCAAACATTTGGTGTTGTAGGTCCCGGTAATCAGTTCTAGTATCAGTACCTATTTGTATTGCTACAAGCTTTGTTAAGACGTGCAGAGTGTGAACTAAATAGGAGACCTTTAACATTTATCTGCATAATGTAATGGAGGGCATTCAGGAATATGGTATACACTAGTTAAGGAAACAAGAACTATTCTATCCTCAAAGGAAAAAGCTAGCGGGTGGCAAAAATGGATTCCATTTGCATGTTCAAACAGGCGATCAGTCTCTGAGAGGGCTGGAGGCAGCTTGTAGACCAAGACTCATGGTCCCTGATAGAAACTGGGTTAGCTGAGGAAGTTTATACAATACAAACTTCACATTCTTATAGTTAAATTACAACATTTTACAAGGAAAAATGAGCCAAAATTAAGCACCAAGCTGGACTATTCCAGGGCACATTAGAAGAAACCTAAGTATTTTAAAGGCAAGCAAGTCCTTCCTGTGTTAAATGAAAAGCTTGTGTCCCAGTTTGAATCCAAGACCAAAATTGCAGGTTCACGTTTTTCCTCAGCAGATCTCTAGCAAAGCTGTTTTGATTCCAATGTATTCAACCCAGAAATACTTTATAGTATCCCCCAAGGCAGCCTTGGATGGACTGATTTTATTTAATTAACATTTTTTATATGCTGCTTTATTTTCAATCTAAGAAGTTTACAGAAAACAAGCTTACATAACTTTGAGTTAGGGTATTACATAGAACTTAATAGGGAAGCATACAACTTGGCATTAATGTTATAATGGGGGAAACTGTCCATATGTGTAGATCACTTATAGAGTTGGGCACTAAATATTTGTGTCTAGCCATAGTACTCGAAGAGGTATGTGCTCAGTGTTTAGAGGCAAGTAGCTTACATTTTAACTTGCCAAGATCTAAGCTTTTACACCGGTTGAGATGCTTAAAATTTCAAAACAAATATTTCTTAAATTCATGAAGTGGTTTGTCCTTTGATCTCAAAAGCATATTTCTCCTATGGACTACGTTTTCCAGAGCTTCCATTTTTTGTAAAACCAAATTTCCTTTGACCAAAGACCTTGACCTCCCTGTCGTGTGTTTTGATCAGTCACTACGACCCTCTGCTGCAACTTAATTCTTTTTCTTGTAACCAGGGGCGGCCCAAGGGGGGTGCGGGGCCATGTGCGGAGACTCGGTGCGGGGCCTCATTTGCATAAGGGGCCTCATTTGCATAAATATTTGCATAATGTTACCATACACAAACTTTTAGTAAACATGCCTCTTAATGAGTGTATGAATAAAGAAAGACTAAAAGACTTCTACATTACTATAATACAGTTCCAAACCGCCAGAACACATTAGGAACTACTACAAACACTGCCCATCTAGAACCCATAGCAAACCCGCCGTATCCTAACAGCACTACCAGGACTCATAAAGCACCATACCCTAACTATCAAAAGGAAACGCTGCAAATATTAAACCAATACATTTCAGAGAACAACAATACATGACCTACTGGGGAAAGAACAAGTGGCAATGTCAAATAGGAATTACATAAACAGAATACCTCAGCTCAGTTACACATGCAGAACATATACCATCACCAAACAAGGAATCACAATTTAGAAACAGGAAGACAATAAATAAAAAGGCAATCCCAAAATGCAAACTTGGAATGTACAACACTGTAGAAATAAAACTATACATTAATTTGCTCTTGTACTAAACAAAGCGCAGACGTTAATGATGCACATTTCCCAGAGCTGACATATTCCAATTAATAAATTCAAAATAAAGAGATATTTTTCTACCTTTTGTGCATTTTTTTTCAGCTGCAATTACTCCAGCCACTTTCTTCTGGTTTCTTCGTGTCTTCCGCTAACTCTTCATAGTCTGTTGTCCATTTGTCTTTTCTTCTCTCTTCTAGTTTTTTTTCCATTCTCTCTCTACATCTGCTTTAACATACTAATCTTTCTCCTTTTGCTCTTTCCTCATTCCTATTTCATCCACTCAAATTTTACCCCTCCATCCTCAATCCCCACTTACTCTCCCAATATCCGGACAATTTTAGATTTGTCTTCCCTCCCACACAAAATATTTTTTCACTCTCCATTTCACTCTCCCAGCTCCATCCCATTCTAATCCTCCCCCAACATCAGCTCCATTCTAGTTCCAGTCCCACCCAGCATCTGCTCCCTTCTAGTCCCCGCATCAGCCCATTTCCAGTCCTAGCTCCCCCATCTATTTGCAGTCCCATCCGAGTCCCTCCATCAGCTCATTTCCAATCCCAGTCCCCCATGAGCCCATTTCTAGTCCTTTCCTAGCCCCACCATCAGCCCATGTCAAATCCTAGCTCCCCTCCACTCAGCCCATTTCCAATCCAAGCCCATGAGCCTACTTCCAGTTCTAGCCCCTTCATGAGTCCATTTCAATCCAAACCCCCACCACAGCCCATTTCCAATCTTAGCACCCCCCCCCCAACAGCCAATTTCCAGTCCTATTCTAGCCCCTCCATCAGCCCATTTCCTGTCCTAGCCACCCCCACTCACCCATTTCCAGTCCTAGCTCCCTCCCCCTCACAACCCATTTCCATTCCAAGCCCCGTCCCCATCAGCTATTTGCAGTTCAAGCCCTCCTTCCACTCAGCCAATTTCCAGTCCTAGCCTCCTCATAGCCCATTACTAGTCCTAACCCCCCCATCAGCCCATTACGTCCTAACCCCCCATCACCCTATTTCCAGTCGTAGCCCCCCCATCAGCCTATTTCCAGTCTTAGCCCCCCCATAGCCCATTACCAGTCCTAACCCCCCCATCAGCCCATTTCCAGTCTTAGCCCCCCCCATCAGCCCATTACCAGTCCTAACCCCCCCCCCACCACCACCACCCCACTTCCAGCCTTAGCCCCCCCCATAGCCCATTACCAGTCCGAACCCCCCCATCAGCCCACTTAGCCCCCCCATAGCCCATTACCAGTCCAAACCCCCCCCCTTCACCCCACTTCCAGTCTTTGCCCCCCCCCCCGGCCCATTACCAGTCCTAACCCACCCCCATCAGCCCACTTCCAGTATTTGCCTCCCCCCCCCCCCCGGCCCATTACCAGTCCTAACCCCCCCATCAGCCCACCTAGCCCCCCCCTCGCCCATTACCAGTCCTAACCCCCCCCCCTCAGCCCACTTCCAGTCTTAGCCTCCCCCCGCATGGCCCATTATCTGTCCTGACCCCCCCCCCTGGCCCATTACCAGTCCTAACCCCCCCCCTATCAGCCCACTTCCAGTCTTAGCCCCACATCAGCCCATTACCAGTCCTAAGCCCCAATCAGCCCACTTAGCCCCCCATGGCCCATTAGCAGTCCTTACCCCCCCCCCATGGCCCATTACCAGTCCTAACCACCCCCCTCCCTCATCAGCCCACTTCCAGTTTGGCCTCCCCCCTCCCATAGCCCATTACCGGTCCTAAACCCCCTTCTCCCCTATCATCCCAAATTAAAACAACAAAAAAACCCCAAACCGGCTGCTTCTGCCGCGGCAGCATCAAGAGCTCTGCCGCGGCAGCATCAAGAGCTCTGCCGCGGCAGCATCAAGAGCTCTGCCATGGGGCACCCCCCCTGCCCGGCAGAGCCTCCCTGCCCGGCAGAGCCTCCCTGCATCTCTGCTTTCTTCAAGTCACAAAACGCGGGCTTCTTTCAGAGCCGCGAGAGTTTCCTTTCTCGCGGCTCTGTTACAGAGCCGCGAGAAAGGAAACTCTCGCGGCTCTGAAAGAAGCCCGCGTTTTGTGACTTGAAGAAAGCAGAGATGCAGGGAGGCTCTGCCGGGCAGGGGGGGGCCCCGCGGCAGAGCTCTTGATGCTGCCGCGGCAGAGCTCTTGATGCTGCCGCGGCAGAAGCAACCGGGTTTTTTTTGTTTTTTTTTTTTTAACTTGCGATGCTGAAGAATGTTTTTTGCGCGGGGCCCCCTGAAACGCGGGGCCCTGTGCAAAAAACATTCTTGCTCAATGGACGGGCCGGCCCTGCTTGTAACCTAATGGTCAGATTTGTATTGACTCTGGCCAGCAAAATCTGAGAGGAAATAGTAATCAAAGTTTCTCATTTTGTCTCTATATTGTCCATTACCTGTATTACAAAATCCTAAATTGAATCAAATTCAGAGGAAGTGTAACTCTCCCTAGGCAGCTCTTACAATGTTCTGTATTGCTTCAGCACCTGACACCCACAATGCTGTGTTTGATAACGCCTTAGTTTTTAATGTTTCATTTTACCATTTTATATTTTTGGTGGTGGGCCTCTTTTCTTTTCTGCAATTTACTTTTCAGCATTTGGTGCCTCCTAAAAGTCTGCGACCCTCTGCCATGCTTACAATATCTTCCTAACCGTGTTGCGCCAGTCCTATTCTGTCCTATAGAAACTTAACTGCTGTGATTTACTGTATGACATGCCTCCTTTCAAACTCCCTCTCTCTGCTATCCACCCCCATATACTGTCCCCATACAACTGCCTCATCACTCTGCAAACTAACCCCTCACCCCTCCTCAGAGGCAACACATGCACAGCACTTGGAATGCACACCAGATACACACACATACACAGAACACATTAACTTTGCAGCTTTCTGGGTGAAAAAAAGCCACAGCACGATGATGAAATATATCTTCTGCGTGGTAAGATGTTGCATGATCTGGAAAATTACAAAGTTCATGATAGCTGCAAAGGTCTAAAAGAATAAAACATACGAGCACCACACAATGGAGACAGGGATTAGAAATTCCCTAGCTGCGATGTTCTGCATTCTAAATTATTCACATATATTTCATTTTCTTTGCTACTGTGATAGCTACTGACTGAATTGTGGTGCTTTTTTATTGGTTGCTGTCTCTACCGCCAACTTGCATCTGTTGCAATGGCTAGGGCTAGATTAAAGCATGGGCAAACTAGGAACATTCTTGGGCCCAAAGCTTTAAGGGGGTGCTGTCAGATGTGTTTTTGCACTTGGGAGATTAGGATCAACAGTTGTCCAACTTTTTTTTTTTTTCTGGATTCTACTGATTTTTACATTTTAATATCTGGAAGCTGGAAGGATAGTGAGGGTCTGAACTTTTTTTCTTTTTTTTCAGGATTTTTTTTTTTTTAAATCTATCTGCAGTTCTCTAATCTTTGGCTCTGCTTGTATAAACGAGTTTGCCCTGTATACTTTCGATATAACGAGGGCCAGCAACCCATCCACTGGGAAGGCTTTGAGGGGCAGAATACTGGAATGCTGCTCTAGCTTCAGAAAGGGCGGAGATGAGCTGTGGGAAGTTCCTGTGCTGTACAAATAGTTTCTTGTATAGCGGGGTATGGAAGAGAAATGAAGCCCCCCTGTCTTAAAAAAACAAACAAACAAATGCCTCAATGCATTTCGATAGAAAAAAGAGGTTCCAACAGCTGCAGCATACCAACGCTGAGTTTTACAATACAGCAATTACGGAATAGTAGCTGTCTAAGCCGCCTTATCTTCTCCCAGTCAGAGACACAGCTATAAATAAACATACATGCAAGGGTTCATGCACGTGCACACACACACATACATGCATGCACATAAATACAAACATGCACAGACATTCCACCAACAAAAGTATACATGCATACAAACAAAATATACAAGCATAAGCAGAGATGTGTTCGCGCATACACACACAGGTTGGAAAGCATTCCATGAGCCATGCTCTCTGCTTGTCTTCCACGCTTTTTGCCCAGTAAGGTTTCCCACTCATGAATGCAAAAACTTGTTAAATTTCTCTCGCCTGTTTTTCATCTTAATTTTTGTAAGAGCTTGATTTGTTCAGATTTCGGGTTTTGGATTTAGTTTGTGCCTTTTTCAGGCGTAGCTTATGACCAGTTACGTTTGGGTACGGTAGGTATTTTCCTATCCCTTGGAAGGGCTTACAGTCTTAGTAATCAAGGTAATGGAGGGTTAAGTGTCTTGCCCAAGATGACAAGGAGCAGCATTGGGATTTGAAATGGGCTTCCCTGGTTCTCAATCTGCACTTGTAACCATTAGATTGCTACTGAATTCATATTTGTGATCCGCCGTTACAAACCATAATCCATGGTTGCTGATAAGCTGGTTGATTTGTGTTGCAGGGAGATGTATTTTCAAAACTTATCTGATCAACTTAAGTTACTGGATTAGAAATTATGTAATAGGAAAAGGGGGGGGGGTTGAGTGACATCAATTTTTTTTTATCTCAATCTGTATGTCTGACATTATTTTCTCTCGTGATTATCCTAATGTGAGGGGCTCAAACTAAAGCAGTTTGCTGTGAATAACTCCTGTAGTTCTCAAGGATTTTGATCATTGGAGACCCATGCTGTGAGCTGTTGCTTGAATGTGCTGATCCCTGAAGTAGGCACTACCTTTCTTCTGATAACCTCTGGTTTCCGCAGTTCTCTTAAATCCCCCAAAAGGGTAAGCTCCTTAGTGCCCTTGTTTGTGTTCATTTTAGACCAAAAGAAAGTTCAGCACCCATTGCCTTTGTAAATATCTATATTATTTGTCCTTGAACTTGATGTCATTATGGGCCAAGTCCAGTATATACTGGCTTAGCCCAGAACCATTTACAACCCTTTCTAATTGGGAATCCTATTCAGAGTTCATTTCTATCCTAACTTTTGGCTGATATGTTCTCAATTTGTAGTTCCTTATCGTCACTCCAGTCCAGTCCCTTTACTTCTGGGTTGCGTAACCCTTCCAGCAGCTTGGAGGCTGAGTCAAACCCTTTTGAGGCTGAATGGGTATAAATACCCCTGGCACCACCCCTAAGCCCCAGTAATCTCAGCCTCCAAGCAGCTGGAGGGTTCCGTAAGCCAAGGGCTTACTGGAGTCTCCCATTTAGTCTCTTTATTTGAAGTTCTATTCTTAATTTAAAGGATTTTTTATTTCTTTAATTTCTAAGTTACTTTAGTCCTAATTTGGTAGTGCCCTTTTAAGTTTTTTGCTCCTTCTCCATCCTCTCTCCTCCCCCCCCCCCCCCTCCTCCTTCTCCGACGATCGGGCTCTCTTCGTGCAAGGCCTCTTTACCGGGGGGAGAGGTGCTGCTCACCAAGAGGTTTGCCGGCGGCAGGGAGTGCTTCGCGAAATAGCTCCATTCCCTCCGGCTCTCTGGCCTCGGCAACGGACCCTTCCGCCTCGCGCCGAAGCCCTCAGGCGGCTGAGCGCTTGAGGCCCCGAAGCGCCATCCCTCCTCACTCCCGGCTTGGCGATTCAGCCCGGGAGTGGTCGGAGGTTGCAGTCGGCTGCAGAAGATCGCCTCTCATCTGATTGCCGGTATGGCGGTGTGAGCCGACCCGCCGGGTCCCGGCCTGCTCTCCACGTGGCTAAGGCCCAGCCACGTGTAGCACTCCGGAGGGCGCTTGCATTCCTGGAGCTCAGCGCTGATCAAGGAAGGCCATAAACCGCAAGTACAGGGGTTTCTCTCCCCACATATATATTTTCATAGATTGGAGCAGCCATTAACTTTTCTTTATTTCTTTAATTTCTATGTGTTCATAGGATTTCTTGAGGGGTGCGGGGGGAAGAAGTTGGGCATTGCAGCCCAGGATTACAACCCAGTAGGCTAGGGTTGGTCCCCATAAATTTGTTTCTTTTTTATTTCATTTTTTATTTCATTTCTAGTTTTACTGACTTTATTTGGGACTATGTCCAAGCTACGGTGCCCGTCTTGTGGCATCCGCAGGGGTACGGCCTCAGAGGCAGGGATCTGCAGGGGCTGCGCTGCAGAGGCTGCCTCTGTGGAGGAGGGCATACAATTATCCATTGCGCAAACTAATGAGGGTCCAGTGGAGCATCTGGAAGGAGAAAGAGTCCTGCATTCCTCCGCCCTCAACCTGAGTTTTCCCCTCCATCCCTGCCCCCCCTCCCCTGCCCTTGGGGAAGAGGGTCCCTGTGACCTGTTTTCACCCAAATTCGTTCTTCTGCTGCACAAAGCCTACTGCATGCGCAAACAGGGACTGGGGGCAGGAGTCCAGAGCTCAGGGAAGGAAGGCTTGGGGGTTAACCCAGGGAAGCCCATTCCCCAGGATTCCGGCATTCCATCTAAGCGCGCTAGGCTAGCGAGCGAAGAGCCAACCGCTTCCCCTCCTCACAACACTCAGGAGGAGGAGCTCTCCGATAAGGAGATAGGGGATGATGATGAGGAACTCGAGGGAGAGATCCCGGAGGAAGATCAATTCCGCATAGTGCGAGTCTTCCGTCAAGAGGAACTTTCGGGCCTGATCAATGAGTCCCTGAAGGTCCTCAAGGTGGCTTCTGACACCCCAACAGATGAGGAAGCTCTGGAGGATCCCCTGATCCAAGCAGTCAGAAGGTCTCAAAGGGTATTCCCTATACACAGGGTCGTCCGCCAGATGATTCAGGAAGAGTGGGACCAACCTGAATCCTCCCTAAGGGGGGTGCGGTCAATGACATGCCTTTATCCAGTACCGGAATCGGACAGATTTGCTGAGGTCGCCCAAGGTGGATGCGGTGGTACCTGCAGTTACTAAGAAGACGACTATCCCAGTAGAAGGTGGCACGGCTCTGAGGGATAGAAAATTGGACATATTGCTAAAGCAGGCCTTTGTTAGTGCCCTTGCCTTGCAGGTTTCGGTTTCGGGGGCCTGGGTGGCTCGGGCTTGCCTGAGGTGGTCCCAACAGCTTCAACTGTCAGAGGGGACCGCAGGAGACGTACAGCCGATTGCAGCTAAGTTGGAGTCAGGAGCAGCCTACCTGGCGGATAGTCAGTACGATCTCATCAGGAGCCTAGCGAAGGGCATGGCATCTGTGGTCGCAGCTAGGCGCTATTTGTAGCTCTGCAATTGGGCAGCCGACTCTTCCTCAAAGGCGCGGCTGGGTCGTCTTCCCTTTAAGGGGAGATTGTTATTCGGTGAGGACCTGGAAAAGTTAGTAAAGGACCTGGGCGAATCCAAGGGAAGCAGGCTTCCGGAGGACAGACCGAAGCAGGCTCGCCTTCCAGCGCCATCCCGGAGCCAGCCAAGAGACTCCCGGAGGTTTTGGCCCTCCAGGACGAATTCCTTTTCTAGGGGCCGCCTCCCTTCCAGGGGGTCAAGCTTTAAGGGGTTTCGAGGAGCAGGGAGAGGTTTTGGGGCCTCTACCTCTTTCTCGGTATCTAGAAAATCGCAATGAGATAGAAGGGGTCCGGGCGGGTGATTTACCCTTGGGGGGCCGCCTAAGACTATTTCTTCCCGCCTGGACCCGGGTCACATCCGATCAGTGGGTCCTGGAAGTGATCAGAGAAGGTTATGCCCTCGAATTTGGGAAGCAGATACTCCCAGCCTTTGTTCAATCCCCCTGCGGCTCTCCGACAAAAAGGAGGGCTATAGAAGCCACTCTGTCAAGATTGGTAGCTCTCTGGGCAGTGGCTCCGGTTCCTCCAGACCAATACGGCTCCGGTCGGTACTCCATTTATTTTGTAGTTCCAAAAAAGGAAGGCTCTTTTCGTCCTATCCTAGACTTAAAGCAGGTCAATCGCTGTCTCAAGGTACCCTATTTCCGGATGGAAACTCTGAAGTCAGTCATTGCGGCCGTAAGGGACGGGGAGTTTCTCACTTCCTTGGACCTGACGGAGGCCTACTTACACATTCCGGTCCGAAGGTCTCATCAACAGTTCCTGAGGTTCGCAGTGCCAAGAGGTCATTTCCAATTTCAGGCACTGCCCTTCGGTCTAGCTACGGCTCCCAGGACCTTTACCAAAGTAATGGTGGTCGTAGCTGCCTTTCTGCGAAAGGAAGGAATCCTGGTACACCCATACCTCAACGATTGGCTGATCCGAGCGAAATCGGAGGAGGAAAGTCGCTCGGCGACAGCCCGAGTAGTAGAGGTCCTAGAGGAGTTAGGGTGGTTCATCAATAGGTCAAAAAGCAAGTTGATTCCCACTCAGGAACTCGAGTATCTCGGGGCAAGATTCGACACCAGAAAAGGAAAGGTGTTCCTCCCTCGGAAGCGAGCAAAGGACCTAAGGACTCTCGTATCGCAGTTCCTGGAAAGAAGGAACCCCTCAGCGTGGCTTTACCTCCAATTACTGGGCACCATGGCTGCGACAATAGAGGTAGTTCCGTGGGCCAGGGCCCACATGCGGCCTCTACAACGCTCCTTGTTACGTCGTTGGTCTCCTCAGAATCATCCCTTGTCCACTCCTCTACCCTGCGCGCCTCGAACCAGAAAAGCCCTCCAGTGGTGGAGATGTCCAAAGAACCTAGAATGCGGGACGCCTCTCGAAACGCCGCAGTGGATCCTGCTAACAACGGACACCAGCCTGTCAGGCTGGGGAGCTCATTGCCAAGGCCAGTTTGCTCAGGGCCTTTGGTCCCTGGTGGAGTCACAGTGGTCCATCAACAGGCTGGAATTACGGGCAGTTGCCCTGGCACTCAAGGCGCTCGAGCCACTAGTGAGGACAAACGCAGTCCGCATCCTCTCAGACAATGTCACCACGGTGGCCTACATCAACCGCCAGGGGGGAACAAGCAGCCCCGTCCTAGAGAAGGAAGCGGCCAGCCTGTTCCAATGGGCCGAGACCCGGTTGTCGGCCCTCTCAGCTCAACACGTGGCCGGCTCAGACAACGTGACAGCAGATTACCTCAGCAGGTTCAAGGTCGACCAGGGAGAGTGGGAGCTGGAGCAGGGAGTCTTCAATCAGATTGTCTTGTCTCCCTCTGGGGCCCCCCAATCATGGATCTCATGGCTCGCTACTCGTCGGCCAATGCAAATCGCTTCTTCAGCCGAAGAAAGGAAAGAATGTCCGAAGGCCTGGATGCTCTGGCCCAGAGGTGGCCCTCCGGGGGGGCTTCTGTACGTGTTCCCTCCTTGGGCCTTAATCAGAAGGGTTCTTCAGAGGGTGGAATCCCACCAAGGCTTGGTCATCTTCATTGCTCCAGATTGGCCTCGCCGTCCTTGGTATGCGGATCTAGTGAGGTTGGCGGTCGACCAGCCATGGCGGCTTCCCTGCAAGAAGGATCTTCTGAGGCAGGGTCCTCTCCTGATGCCTCACGTGGATCGATTCTCGCTTACGGCCTGACTATTGAAAGGGCGCGGCTCCGGAAGCGGGGATATTTGGGTCCAGTGATTTCAACCTTGTTGAGCGCGCGAAAGCGTTCCACTTGTCTTTCCTATGTGAGAGTGTGGCGCATCTTTGAAGCCTGGTGTGCAGAACGCCGGAAGAAACCCCTCTCGGCCTCCATACCAGAGATCCTAGAATTCTTACAAGCGGGTTTTGAGAAGGGTCTTGCTCCCAGCTCTCCGAGTCCAACTGGCAGCCATCTCTTGCTATAGAGGCAAGGTCCATGGGAAGTCCTTAGGGGTCCATCCCGACGTAACCAGGTTCCTGAGAGCGGTTAGCCGTCTGTGTCCACAGAAAAGATCAGTCATCCCTCCCTGGGACCTCAACTTGGTGTTAAATGCCTTGGCTAGAGAACCCTTCGAACCAATAAAGGAAGCCTCACTTAAAGATTTAACATTGAAGACGGTCTTCTTGGTAGCCATCTGCTCGGCAAGGCACGTCTCCGAGATCCAGGTGCTGTCCTCCCAGCCCCCCTTCCTCTCCTTCTTTAAGGACAAGGTGGTCTTACGGACAGTTCCTTCCTTCCTCCCCAAGGTAATTTCGCCTTTCCATCTGAACCAGCCAGTTTCGTTGCCTGTGCTCCCAGCCGGCGGGCGGGGAGGAAAGGATGGCAGTCTTCGCCTAGATGTCCAGAGCGTTGAAGCGCTACCTCTCCCGCACGGCCTCCTTTAGAAGGTCTGAACGTTTGTTCATTCAGTTTGGGGGCCCCCACAAGGGGGAGGCCGCGGCTAAGGCTTCCATCTCTAGATGGATCAGGGAAGCGATCGCCTCTGCCTATATCCTGAAGGGGAAACAGGTCCCGGCAGGTCTGCGGGCTCACTCCACGCGGGCGCAGGCCGCTTCCTGGGCTGAGTACAGCCTGGTTCCTCCGATTGATATTTGCAGGGTGGCGACTTGGTCCTCGCTGCATACCTTTTACCAAGCACTACAGACTGAATGTGCAGGGGTCTGCAGACGCTAGCTTTGGGGACGCGGTAATTCGTTCCGGGATAGCGAACCCCACCCAGGTTTGAACTGCTTGGTTACATCCCAGAAGTAAAGGGACTAGACTGGAGTGACTATAAGGAAGAGATAATTAGGCCTTACCTGCTAATTAGTGTTCCTGAAGGAACGACAGTCCAGTCCCTGATCCCACCCGGGCTACGAAGAGGATAGCGGAACGATTCCGAGGCAGCGGCGAAAGGTGTTCTTGTGTGCACGGGGCAGGGGAGCCGGGGGTCGGAAAGGGCTACGGCATCCTCAGGTATTCCTCCCCCTCCCTCCTGGCCTCTGTAGGGTTTCTGTGCCTACATTATTAAAAAAAAAAAAAAAATAATATATATATTATATATATATATATATATATATATATATATATATATACTGTCTCACCACCAGGTGGGCAGGCTACCGCCTAGGGTTGCAGATCTGTGTCTGATGGTGATTAAGTAGTTGTGAACACGAATGGTTTAAGGTAAAAGGATTTATTTCCCCTCCCGGGGTCGGATTCTTCAGATAATATAACACAATACTCAAAGCAAATAAGCCATACTTTCTGGCAAAACACAAAGGAAATTATAACAGCTTTTTCTTGCTGCTTAAAGTAAAGAGTAAACGTTAAACAGGCAAAACTCAGCACATAGCTTTCATATGTGCAAAACAGCACTCTTCACTGATAGTGTTTTCCCTCCACACTATACAGCCTTTTGACTAGCAAAAAGACGTCACTTTATCAGAGAAAATCAATGTGCAGTCCATTGGGTCACTATCAAATGAACATTCACTGACTGTATCAATGACCATAGGCTCCTGCATACATTCAGAATTGTCTGAGTTCTCCTTGCCACAATACTTCTGCAAGTTCCCCTGTTCTCTCTGCACAACTTCCTCTAGGGCTGGAATAACAGCTACCGTATTCCTCGGTGTTTGGGAGAGGGAAGCCACCATTCAGGGTTCTTAGAGTTTAATTCCTTCTGGCAGGTTCTACCCTTGGAACGCTTATAAGCTCTGGCTTCAGGCTTTGCAAAAGAATATTCTTCTCCCCTGTTAACACCAGGTTTAAGCCTGTGGGGTTTTCTCTGAGGCTTAGGAACTGCTAATATATCTTCCTCAGACATGCACAC
Organism: Ichthyophis bannanicus; assembly: GCA_033557465.1. NCBI lineage: Eukaryota > Metazoa > Chordata > Amphibia > Gymnophiona > Ichthyophiidae > Ichthyophis > Ichthyophis bannanicus. The sequence continues at coordinate 652,751,280 of CM066032.1, forward strand.
ATCTTCAGGGAAATACCTTTCTCTCTCTGGGGGTGTTAATTGCTCTCTCTTCAGCTCGGTGCTCAAATCCCTTGGCTGGGTGTTACTGCCCTGCCCCCACCTAGGATTTATCACACGAGGCTTCTCAGCATTAACCCTGTAGGTATTCCTTTTATCAGTAAACTTTAACTTCCTATCAGAGACATTCTCCAGGCTACAGCTCTCAAATACATACTGTTTGTTTTTAGGCTTCCAATCACTCCAGTTGGAATGTTGCCGCTGAGCTCCAAACAGCTTGCAATCAGCAGAACACTTGCAACTGTTCTCTGACCTCACTGGCTGCTTTCTCCTGCAGTGCTCTGGACAATTTCTGTGGTGAACCCTTCCTGGTTCTGGCTCTGACTCACGTCCTGGGTCAGAGTCTGAAACTCCTCCTCCTTCCTCTAGACCAGCTGGTTCAGTTAGTTCAGCTAGTCGTCCTCGTTCTACCCGGTCTCCTCGTTCTACTCCGTCTAACTCTTTATTTCCTGCATAGCTCTTATAGTGGCTATAAGCTCTTCCCCTTTCCAGGTGCACGCTATTAGGAATTGGGGAATGTTTCTCAGCTGGGCTTATTTGCAAACCCCGTGGCTGGGTTTGTTTGTCGCCCCTGACAACTGTTGCTCACATGGCCTGCCTGCCTGTCAGCTTCAAGACTAGAACTCAGTGAATCCTGTGTTTTTAAGGTAGGAAATGGAACTTCTTCATCACAATACATATATCTATCTATCTATCTATATTAGTGGAGTGTTAATTTCAGGTTTCGACAGTTAATAGTTATGTTTGTTAAGTCTGCTTTTTCAATATATTACTGGGGCTTAGGGGTAGTGCCAGGGGTTTTATACCCATCCAGCCTCAAAAGGGTTTGACTCAGCCTCCAAGCTGCTGGAAGGGTTACGCAACCCAGAAGTAAAGGGACTGGACTGTCGTTCCTTCAGGAACACTAATTAGCAGGTAAGGCCTAATTATCTCATTATTAGTTATGGTAGTATCCTCTTATGGTTAGGTAACAGCAGTTGTCCTGGAAAAGATTACATGCATAGCTGTGGTCTGGGTACAGAGGGCTTTTCGGTTAGTCCCTTTTTGTTAGTAGTAGCATACAAAGGCTGAGCTGTCGTTGCTTAGAGGCACCTATGTTAATGCACGTTGATGCATGTTAGCAGTTTTCATTTATTAAGGATTTATTAGTAGAGCATAAATTTAGATATACTTTCTGTTAATGAAACTTAGCTTGTAAAATCAAAGGAGCCTGTTTTTTTTAATAAGCTTATGCCTTCAGGTCAGTAGCCTGATTGATCAGCCAAGGGTAGATGAATGGAGAGGGCATGGCTATCCTTTTAAAATCTAATGTTAGTTAATAGGCCAAAAGGTTATAAATGTTCTCTGGCTAAATCTGTTTTGAATGAGAACTCAAAATGAAATTGCATGGTAGATGCATGGAATAGTCTCCTAGTGGAGGAAGTATCTGAATTCAAGAAAGCATGGGACAAACACAAAAGATTTCTAAGGGGGGGAAGACTATAGTAGTTGATATGGAAGGGCAGACTAGTCCATATGGTCTTTCTGCTGTCATGTTTCAGTGTTTAATTGTCTGATACCTGAAGACTTGGAGGGTAGTCATGATCCCAGGGTGATCCAGGAAACTACAGACTAGTGAGCCTGACGTTAATGCTTGGTAAAATAGTAGAGCAAAATTATTGAACACATAGATGGCCATGGTTTCTTGGGACAGAATCAACATGGATTTAGCTAAAGAAAGTCTTGCCTCGACAAATCTGCTTTTTCTTTGAAAGTATAAACTATAAAAAACTATCCATATGCTTATTTACAATTTATCACCTTATCAATTTAATATACTGCTTTATCGCGACATGTTGGAGTGGTTTACAAAAATAAAACAGTTGAAATATATGGAGAGGAAAAAAGAAAAAAATTAGTTATAAGGGAGAAGGAACACAGGAGAGAGGAGCATGTAGACATGCTGTCAGCAGTTTACTCAAGCTGGCAAAAGGCAGTCTCAAAAAATAAGTCCCCCTCTTTCAAGTTTTGAGTTTAGGCTCTGAGGTAAAGGAGGAGAGAGCCCCATTGGCAGGGACCCAAATAGTATAATACTGAGTTGTGGGTAGATTCTAGTTAGGCTGTATGTTTGGTGTTAAGTGCCGTCGAGTCGGAGTCAACTCATGGCGACCTTTGGATAGCTATCCTAAATTGTGTTCAGTCTTCTGTCAGGTGGCTCATTGTTGATAGACTGGTACCCGTAACTGCTGCTGTTGTATCGATCCATCTCATTGCTGGCCTTCCTCTTGCGTTGACCTTTTATCTTGCCAAGCATGTCGTCTCTCCTAATGATCTCTCTTCGCATGATGTGTCCAAAGTATGAAAGTCGAAGTCTTGTCATCTGAGCATCTAAAGAAAGCTTAGGTTTGATCTCCTCTAGTACCAACTGGTTTGTTCTTCGGGCAGTCCATGGTATACACAGTATTCGCTGCCAGCACCATAATTCAATAATACTGAGTTGTGGGTGGATTTTAGTTAGGCTGTATGTTTGGTAGGTACTACTAATTGATGGGCATTAAGCGCAAAAAGGGTGCAGCTGGAGGAATAAGGAATTAAATAACTGGTTAGAAATGGAGGGATGTCAGAGTACATAGCTTGTGTGCTAGCAACAGTATTTTAAATTTTAACTGGTAAGCAGAGAGCCAATGCCTTATCTGAAGGGGAGTAACGTGGCCAAATTTGAAGACATTATGAAGATGTTTGGCAGCTATATTTTGAACATCTTGATGTTTCATTAGGTTGGCAGCTGTAATATAACTGAAGATGCTATTATAATAGTCGATCTGGTACCTCAGGCCGGAGGGCCAGGGGTTCAAGTCCCACCTGGGGACAGCAGTCTCAGGCTGGAGGGACTGGGGTTCCTAGTCCTATAGGCACACCTTGTAGCCTTGGGCAAGCAGCTTAACCCTCCATTGCCTCAGGTACATATAGATTGTGAGCCCTTTGGGGACAAGGGAATATATCCAGTACCTGTTTGTAGTAATTACATAATGTAAACCACTTTGAAGGATAAGGCGGTATAGAAAACTGGTTAAATTTACTAATGGTCTGAGTGTGAAGTGCAGTAAAGGAGAAATTTTTTTGATGGAGTATGATTTGGCAGATGAGACTGACTATTTTGGAGATCTCAGCCCCTTTTCACCATTTATTTAGTTATTTATTTAGCTATCTCTGCTTTTATACTGCTTTTCACTGGGTCAAAGTGGTTTACAAACAACTGTTACAATAGAATATAGTGTATTCATTAACTATATACAAGTGAAGTCTTCACTTGGTCGGAAGGTAATTGTTGGAAATCAACTTAGAAAGGAGGTAAATATGAAAAATTTGGAAAACCTGGAGTATGGTGGACAGCAGCATTTGACAGCATAAATCACATCCTCCTAATAGACAGACTAAAACAAAATGGACTGCAAGGAACAGTCATACAATGGTTTAATTCTTATCTTACAAACAGAACGCAGCAGGTAAAAATAGGCCAAAACTCACCCTCAGTCTTCTCACAGAAACAGGAAATCCCCCAAGGCTCATTATCCACACTATTGTTCAATATTTACATTTAGCCAATTTGCAACATTTTCAATTCACACAATATTAACTGTATCTCTGTGTGGATGACATGATGTACCATCGGATAGACACTGCAATACTGGATCTCTCCCAAATAGCATGCATGACTGAAATTACAGAATGGCTTGATACTCACAACCTCAAAATCAATCTCCAAAACCCCGAAGTCCTCCTATCTCTAGAAACTCCAAATTTCCCCCCCTCCCCTGCCCAATAAAATACTCATACAGGAGACAGAACTGGAAGTCAAGGAAGAAGTAAAATACTTGGGCATAGTTCTAGATAAAACTCTGTGTGACCCAACACATAAAAGCAGTTACAAAAAGTATATACTTCAAATTAAGAACTATCCAATGGCTCAGACCACTCTTAGAAGATAGATTGTAGGACTGTTCTGAAATCGTTAACATCATACATAGATTACTGCAATAGTATCATCTTACAAGGTCTTCCCAAAAAAACTACCCACCAGCTTCAACTAACAAAACCTTGCTGCACACATAGCATCAAAAACAAGGGGCATTGAACACATCATCCGCATGCTCTGACCTCCACTGGTTACCGGTTACCTCTAGAATAAAATAAATATCTAATGATCATATTTTAAGCACATAACATTGCCACAACACTTAACTCTTCAAGGGAACAAACAAACTGTTTCCAAAACACCTACAAAATCCCCTCCCATGTCTGCAACGCAAACCAATGTACTAGTTTCCGATCCTTCTTACTTTGCTCCAATATTGTGGAACTCACTTCCCAATGACTTAAGAGCAACAAAGGACCTCCTGCAATTCTGTAAGGACTTAAACATTTTTTCATTAATTATTTTGGTGACCCAAATAGTATCAATAAATCCCAAGACATCTACAACATTATAAAAATAACCAAGTGGTAATGCAAAATTCGTCACATAATTACACAACACACCTCATGATACCAATGTATACAACCATACCACACACAGACTATTGTATATAGATATAACACGTTAAATGTACATAGTTTCAAAGTTTAATGTAAAAGATACTGTGGTGTTTCATGTACACTGCCCTTGATCTCAGGAAGGGGTGGTATATAAAAGCTTGTTAATTAAACGGGGTCTGAAATTCATGGTTGGCTGTTAGATTGCCAGGGATTATTGATAAAGACTTTAAGAAGATTAGTGAGAAGATGGCATCTAAGGGGTGTGTGTGTGTGTGTGTGTGTCGAAAGTGAATTGTAGGTTCATGAAGTCCACAAACTTTGAGGTCCCTGGAGCATAACAGATGGTCCAGGTGAATATTAAGTCACCGAATACTAATCAAATTTGCATACAATCTTCTGAAATGGTGGTGTACAGATTGTCCTGACGTCTTAGTGGTGGTGGGCAATATAGGTACTTCCTGAAACCTCTGAAAATCTTAACAGAGCTTCTGAGAAAAGGTGTAAGCTAAAACCAGTTCCTCTGCCTTGACGCAGATTGCTCAGAATTTTTTTATTGAATTAATGTATTTGCTTTTTGGAGATAGTTTTCAAATGGAATGTTTGAAAACTGTCTACCCTACTGTATGTGGGCATGAAGTCCATGCATTGTGGAATATGACATTTGAATAAATATATTTTCTATTAGCTCTTAAAGGAGTGACTTACAGCTAAATTGAGGTACTAAGTTAGTCTGACTGTGGTGCTATCTGGGAGGAGGCTTGGCTGGCAATCCGAGATGTCCTGCCTATATAGATCAAAGGACAAGTGCACTGTAAAACATAGACAACATAAGTTGAATCGCAAGACGTGGGCCAACGTTGCTGAATAACTATATATGTTTTACAGTGCACTTGTCCTTTGATCTATATAGGCAGGACATCTCGGATTGCCAGCCAAGCCTCCTCCCAGATAGCACCACAGTCAGACTAACTTAGTACCTCAATTTAGCTGTAAGTCACTCCTTTAAGAGCTAATAGAAAATATATTTATTCAAATGTCATATTCCACAATGCATGGACTTCATGCCCACATACAGTAGGGTAGACAGTTTTCAAACATTCCATTTGAAAACTATCTCCAAAAAGCAAATACATTAATTCAATAAAAAAATTCTGAGCAATCTGCGTCAAGGCAGAGGAACTGGTTTTAGCTTACACCTTTTCTCAGAAGCTCTGTTAAGATTTTCAGAGGTTTCAGGAAGTACCGTGGCATGAGTGGAGTTGAATATAATGCCAGGAAACATCTGAGACAAAAATGAAGAGCAAATGAGTCAAGGCAAATCAGGTAGGGATTAAACGTAAGCTAGAGCAGATCTGGCACAGGAATCGATTTCTACCAGCCTGAAGCCAGAAAGGGCATTGTCCTCATCCCCTGATTATTGACTCTAAAACAACCAAACAGCCGGAAGAATTGAAGGAAATATCGATACATCGGGAAGATGTCTTACAACTATTAGATAAACTGAAGAGTAGCAAATCACCTGGGCTGGATGGTATACATCCAAGGGTGTTGAAAGAACTGAAATATGAGATTGCAGACCTGCTATCAGTAATCTGTGAACTATCATTAAAATCATCTCTAATACCTGAAGATTGGAGGATCGCCAATGTAACACCAATTTTTAAAAAGGGTTCCAGGGGTGATCCGGGAAACTACAGACCGGTGAGTCTGACGTCAGTACCGGGAAAAATGGTAGAAACCATCATAAAGAATAAAATTACTCAGCATGTAGATAGTCTCAACCTAATGGGAGACAGCCAACATGGCTTTAGACAAGGAAGATCTTGTCTTACTAATCTGTTATGTTTTTTTTTTTTGGAAGGAGTGAATAAACAGGTGGACAAAGGTGAGTCGGTTGATATTGTGTATCTGGACTTTCAGAAAGCCTTTGACAAGGTCCCTCATCAGAGACTTTTGGCAAAACTAAAGAGTCATGGGATAGGAGGCAGTGTACTATTGTGGATCAGGAACTGGTTAAAAGATAGAAAGCAGAGGGTAGGGCTAAATGGCCAGTTTTCCCAATGGAGAAAGGTGAATAGTGGTGTACCCCAGGGATCTGTGCTGGGTCTGCTGCTTTTTGACATATTCATAAATGACCTGGAAAGTGGAATAACGAGTGAGGTTATCAAATTTGCAGATGAGACAAAACTATTTAAAGTTGTTAAAACCCAAGAGGATTGTGAAAAATTGCAAGAGGATCTTGATAAATTGGAAGACTGGGCATCAAAATGGCAGATGAAATTTAATGTGGACAAGTGCAAGGTTATGCACCTAGGGAAGAACAACCCAAACTATGGTTACACGATGCAAGGTTCCACATTAGCAACCACCACCCAGGAAAAAGATTTAGGCGTCATTGTGGATACCATGTTAAAACCCTCGGCCCAGTGTGCAGCGGCGGCCAAGAGAGCAAATAGAATGCTAGGTATGATAAGGAAAGGAATGGAAAATAAAACAAGATATTATAATGCCTCTATATCGTTCCATGGTGAGACCGCACCTTGAATATTGTGTGCAGTTCTGGTCGCTGTATCTTAAAAAGGATATAGCGATTTTAGAAAAGGTTCAGAGAAGAGCCACCAAAATGGTAAAGGAGATGGAAGGATACTCCTATGAAGAAAGGCTAAAAAGGTTAGGGCTCTTTAACCTGGAAAAGAGACAGCTGAGGGGAGATATGATAGAAGTCTAAATTAATGAACGGAGTGGAACGGGTAAATGTAGATCGATTGTTTACGTTATCAGAATATAGAAAGACTAGGGGACATGCAATGAAGCTACAGGGTAAACTATTTAAGACTAATAAAAGAAAATATTTTTTCACTCAACGTGTAATCAAACTCTGGAATTTGTTACCGGAGGATGTAGTAAAGGCTGTTACTGTAGCTGGGTTTAAAAAAGGTTTGGACAAGTTCCTGGAAGAAAGTTCCATAAACCATTATTAAGAAGGGACCCAGGATATCAATGCTTGAAACAATACAAGCATTGTGGAACCTGTGTCCCTTGGGGAAACTGCTAGGTACATATGACCTAGATTGGCCACTGTTGGAAACAGAATACTGGGCTTGATGGACCTTGGTCTGACCCAGTATGGCATATCTTATGTTCTTATGTTAAGCACAGATTACACAGGAGGAAACATGATCCTGTATATCATGTTTCATTTCTGGCCACCATACCAACCTATTAAGGGTAGTCTGCATTTCTTCTGCTTTAGGTTGTCCCATAGGACCTGCACCATGAACCCAATGCATCCATTCTTTACCTCGAGCTCTAGAGATAGCTATAACCAAGCATTCCTCTCTTTTTGCACATAGAATGTCTTTCTCTATCGTGAGTGTGAGAGGGTGTTTGCTGATATAGGTTATCTGGGGCGTCCTGCACAAGCTTCCTCAAATTGGAAAGTTCAGGGTCCTTTGTAGTGCTACGAAGTAATCTGGTGGTATTATCTGATCATAATCTGTGGAACGTGTAGCAATAGCAACCATGCATGTCTGCTCATACCAGGGCCATATGAGGCCTACATGGCATGCTTCCTTGGCTAATGAGTCTGCTAATCTGTTTCCTTTCACTAAAGGGCCTTTCTTCCTATGTGCCTTCAGTTTAATTAAATGTACTCTCAAACTTCTCTCTCAATTCTTGTGCCATAGTCCACAGTGATGAATTTTTCACTGTGGACACATCTGTGGATTTAAATTTATTTGCCAGCCACCAGGGTAACAGGGCAATGGCACTCTTAAAAGACATAATCAGAATCTAAAATGATTTGTATCTGAGTGTGAATCCTGATATTGTTGCATACAAGCCACAAAAGCAGCCAGCTTACAGTACTGTGCTAACACTGACCCACAGGAATACTGTCTCTGCAGTACCACTTGGTTATTTGGGTCCAATTGTACAATTGCAAAATCTGCTAGTCGCCTGCCTCCTTCACATTGGCTACTACCATCAATATATACTGTACCCTTCTCCTCCAGTATCTTCACAATTTTAGTTACTGGTTCTATAGCCTGATGAGGTACTGGGTATTGCTTCTGTGGTGGAGGATCCTCTCCTTCCAACAGTATTTCTGTGTGCATTTTCCCACAATCTAACTTGTCTTGTGCCCAGACTGGAATATCAGCCACCTCTGAGGGAATTACACACAGATCATACTGCTGAGCTGCCTTGGTGCACTGAGTTGCTAACTAAATGGGAATGACTTCATGCACTAAAGTTTTAGAAGCCCTTGAAGATCCTGAATACTACCACAATTTAAGATTAGCCATATCCACCACCAGATTTAACTGGTTGAGAATGTCACTTCCAGTTATTTCTTTTGGTGTGCACTATAGTGGAGGCAGTGGTTTCCAACATTTCCTTGTTTTGTTCACTGTGCACAGGGATACCCCATTTAACTGGGATAGCCACACATTTGGAAGCTGTATCATTAATTCCTTGAATTTCATAAATTTCCATATTTTTCTGATCTGCAGTGGGAGAAGCTCTGTTTGTAAAACTAATTCCAGCCCCTGTGTCAGTCAAAGCTAGTTTATCCTGACCCCCTATTCTGCTGATAACATTGGGGCGTCCACAAGAGTCCAGTATCAAGGATGTTACGAGCCTTAAACTGTATTCTGGGCCTGTATCTGTTTCATCATCCAGAGGCTCTGGAATGGAGTCCTCTGCTGAGGGAACGGAGGCAGGCTGGGCTATGAAGGCTTGAGACATTTTGATATCTGAACCCAGGAGGTCAGGACACCCCTATGCACTAGCCTTGTGTTTGTCCTGTGCTGCTTGTAAGTCCTGTTTTAACTTATCTATTTCTACCTGCAGTATGTTTGTCCTGTTACCATTTAATTTTCTCCTTTTCCTATCCATCTCTCTGTGCTTTGAGCTCCTGAAAGGGAATGTAACCTGAGGAATTTCTTAAAGTACCTCTGCCTTGTCCTCTCCAAGGTGTCTGTCCTCTGTATCCTTTGTTTTTTGTGCATTGAGAGGATCCCTCAGATTGCCACTTCCGTGCTTCTGATACTGTTATGACCTGTGAGGGCTAGGTCTTCCAAACAGACCCAATTCTCAGCATTAAAGTATCAAAAGGGGTTGCTTTAGGGTCTTCAGAAAATAACAGAAGGTGTTTCGTAATCTCAGGGGATAGCAATTCTAATAAAAATGCCTTATGCATACTCTCCCCATAATCTTCTGTATTGGGCCAGGACTCCTGCTCATTAAGAACTGCTTTTAAAATCCAGGCTCTATATGCAAACTGTTCCAGTGTATCGTTTGGTAGAGGTGAAATAATTTTAAATACTTGCATTGGGGAACAGTGAAATAGTTTCTCAGTACCCCTTTTAACCAACTGGTATGGGTGAGTGAGAGCCAACTTTATAATAGTGTGGCCCCAGAGCCAGATGCATAAGTCCATCAAAGTCCGATTGCTTCCTTCTGTATTTCCCTAGACCCCAGTAAGTCAGAATATCAGTGGCCCATTTGCACCATTCATTTACATTAAAAGGCATAGGGCCAGCTTTATCAACTATCCTTTCAATGTCCCTATCTTTTAATGAGTCCTGCAGCATCACTTTAACTGGTGCTCTGAGTTCAGTACTGGGTGCTGAGTCTGAGTCATCTGAATTATCCTCCTGACACAGGTCCTGGTTATTGCTCTGTTCTGGCTGAGATAAACTATTAGGATTTTCTTCCTCTGTGCTGTTTTTCTCTCTATTTTTCCAATTCCTAAGCCTAGCTATACATACTTCTATATTCTTTTGTTTATAGGGGTGTCATAGGCAGGGGGGGCTGAGGGTGAAATAGTGGTTGGCCAGAGCTTATATTTCTTGTCTTTCAGAGTCCAATTCATCCTTAACGTGCCTCAATTCAAGTTTGTGTTTCTAATTGCTCACTAACAGTTATAAAGGAATTTGTGGCTTGTATCACCTGAGCCCATTGCATGGAAACGCAAATTTGTGCCTCCTCTAGGTCTTTGGTTAGTTGTGTACACTGAGTAATCAGTTCAATATTGTCCTGTTTCATGCTAATGAGCCCCCTGCACATGCCTTGGATAAAAAGGCATTTTCTTTTATTTGTTTTCTTTTTGAATTCTTGATAATGGTTTAACATTTCTTTGAATATTATACCATGATGCCTCAGGGAATTCACCTTCAAAGGGACCACCTTTTCTCTTACAGTATGTCAGTACTATTTCTTTCAGTTCTTTAAAATCAAATTTGAGACTGCAGAAAGACTGTAGTTAGTACAGGGGCCTAGCTTATTATGTTTGGTTTTATGCAACTATCTCAAATGTGCAACCTTGGAAGGAGGAATGCTCACTTTTTTATGAAGTGAGACTTAGAATTATAGTTGGAATGGCATAAATTTTATGGGTGTTCAGTAGAGTACTGGCATGAAGACCACGCCTTAAAATTATAACTGAATAAAAAGTGCTTACCACCTTTTAACAGGGTGGAAGTTTAGGGTGAAATTATAGTAAGAAGGTTGTTAGGAGATTAACAGAATTGTCAGATACTGTATCAGTTGCAGCAAACTTTAAGCCTGCCCTCACCAAGATACATACTGACTGGAGACTGAGAAATAAAAGGCAAAGGGACAGGAGGTAAATTAGTGTTACCAGGAAAGATGTATATTGTATTCAACGAGGGAATGTTTAACTGTGTAACTCTGTCTTTTCTTAGCAGCTCAAATACTATAGAAAAATCTGTAGCAAGCCTATACATAAAAATAAGACAATTGCAAGCCACCGTATGTAATGTCCCTAGGTGTAGGTAATATTAAAATCCAGGATTCTTACAGAGCCTTTTGACAATGAAAATCTCAACTTGTCTAAACCCATAAAACAAAGGTATCACTGGAACTTTTCACTAAATAGTGGCACTCTGCCTGTCTATAGAGGCGTGTCATCCAGCCTGTAACCAAAATTGTCAATTGTAAATGGTCACAGGGGCTTTTGATTTTCCTGTTGCACCCTGTCTGAAATCCACTTTAATGTTTAAAACAAAATTTATTACTTACCCAACTGGAGATCTGCTGCGAAATCCAAAACGGGCCCCCATAAAATGTAATCTTTCGCCGCTCCCTACTTTTGGTTATGCTCCGTTTGGTCCTGGGTTCATTTCACAGAGACAGTAGGGTTTGTAGCATAAGACAACCAAACAGGTGTGGCTTGGAAAAAGGTTTTTTTATAGAAATAGGCTTATTACATAGGTACAGAACAGATGTAAAAAGCTGTTATAAAGCTGCTTCAGTGTACCTCAATGAATCTGTGTGTCTGTGTGAGAGAGAATAGGAAGAGAGAGAAGGGTGGGGTCAGAAGTGGGTGTTCAATGAATAGGAAGAGAGAGAGAAGGGTGGGGGTAAGAAGTGGGTGTAAGGAGTGTCTGATGAAATAGGAAGAGATTTTTGTCCTCTGTATTTTATAGTGAAATTCTCCAGCACCTCCCTTTTGTCATAATTTGGTCTGTTTGATCTGATCTCTTCTGATTAGCAAGGAGGGGATGTTGTCTTACAGACTAATCTCATCAGATAAACTACGCTCATTAGTCTGGAGACTGACATCACCAGGGGGTCAGAGCTGCCTGCAATCCAAGGTCTGGGAAAAGCCATGACACCTATGCTAGGCATAATATCATGCTGATGTATGCTGACACCCTCCTCCCCCCCCCCCAAAAAAAAACCAATTAAGACATTTGTCATTTTTTTTAGACATAGATGGTCGGTCAGGGTGACTATTTGGGTTATGAATCAAGTCATTTAATCTTAATGTGTAAGAGGCTCCAACTGAGTGTCACTGTATTAGAATAGTTTGTTTTATATTTCATATACCGTTCTTGATATGCATCGGGGTGGTTTACAATAACATACATAGTATTGAAGGAAAGGGAAAAGAATGGCATTACTACTTAAAGAAAGCAGTCATTCAGAAGGGGAGTAGGGTCCAGGAGAGGGCCAGCATGGTCAGGGAGGGGAAGAGCCGGTGGAAGGCAAGTCAAATGTTTTCTGGAAGAGGGTCTTGAAGTGATTTAAACCTGGTATGAGATGACTCAAGGAGGAGGTTGGGCACTCTAGAGGGAGGGGCTGAGGAAGTAGAATGTGGAGTGGCAGGTTCTCAAGTTTGGCTTGGATGGTAGGAAGTAAATGAAGACAACTGGTGTGTATAGGCCAGGGTACTCGATAGGGTGTGTGCAGATGGATGAGTGAGAGAGAGAAGAATACTGGAATGAAGAACCTTGTGGACCAGTGTAAGGATCTTGAAATGAATGCGGTAGAGGACGGAGCCAATGAAAGCAGATAAGGAGTAACATGGTCAAGGCGTGAGGTATGGGCAAGTATCCTGACTGTGTTTTGAATGAGCTGCAGGCATTGCAATTGATAGTGAGGTAAACCAGCAAGAACATTGATAATCTAAACGGGACATTACGCGTGTAAGCAACAGAGTGAGTAGTGAAAGGAATTATAGTTTAGCTATTCCAATAAGGAGCAGATCAGAAATGGCCATTTCACTTTGAAAAAAGAGCTACTTTAATCCTTGTTCCATTTGGTTATACTGTATAGTAAAATAGAGAACTCTTACTGCAAGCAAAATGCACACCCCAACAAAAGCATAAGAGGAACACGCAGCATGCCAATAAGTGCAATTGTATAAATACAAAAATTAAATAAAGTTGATTATTTTAATTGCCTTTGTTTATATATGTAAACTAAAAATTTGTTATGCTTTAGCCAGTTTTATAGTCATTTAAGTATTCATTACTTGTGTAGATCAAACTAGTGTGGTGGCATCAACACATTTCAGCAGTTTCTCCAGGAACAAGCAGGAAGTCGGTCCTCACATATGGGTGACATTGGTGCTGACAGAGCCCACACAGAGCATTTCTTCAGCTTTCAAAGAAAGCCTTTGGGAATACTACCATACATGCATGGTCCCCTTCCCACCCAAGGGTACCATCTTGCTCGATCTCCTTTTTTCCCCACGGAGCCCAATGGACATAGTCCTCCTACTTCCCTGGAAAAAGTGCCAGAATGTCTGTCCTTTTCTCCAGTTTGCATACCAGTTCCCTTCCCTCCTCGAGGCAGCACCCTTGGTGTTGGCATTGGCTCCCCTTTCCTTTATTTCTTGAGGTTCCACCTTGACCAGTCTTTGCCATTTTTAACCCAGGGGTCCTCGACCCCAGCTGGATGTTCTCCCACCATGACTCCCAGTGGGTTAAAGAAGTACAACCGCTGTAGTCAGACTATCTCAATTACTGACACTCGTGACTGCTGTCTTCGCTGCCTGGGCTCAGACCACAATAGCTCCAGCTGCGACTGGTGTCAGTCTTTGACCCCAAGACAAACAAAAGGCAGTCGGAATTGCAGGGGAAGCTGTTTCCCAGATCTGACTCTGCCCAACCTTCCCCACAGCCAAGTCCCAAAGCTGGCCTCTTGTGGGAGGTCTGGGCATCCTCCGAGTCCTGCAGTGGCTCCTCCAGTGCAGCCCCGGACCCTCCCAAGAAGGATCCAAAGGCAGTGCCTCCAATGAAGCTGGGCAAAGTCCCTTGCCGGGACTCAGGTGACTCAGAGCAGTGCCCTCAAAGTCTCTCGAGACAGGAGTACTCAGCCAGCAGAGACTGGCCCAGGACCCCATGAACCTGTAGTCCTCCTCAAGGACACACTCTCTGGAGTGCTGGCATCGGACCCAAGGAATTCGGTGTCCACACTGGGAGCTGCACAGCTGTCGGGCTTCAAGTCCCAAATGGCAGCCACAGAGAAGAGCCTATCCTCCATCCTGGCCTTGCAGTTGGAATGGATGTCTGGGTTTCCAGCATCGTCGGCCCCGACACCAGGCCCCCTGACCTCAGGAGTCCCCAGGCATTGATCTAGATGCTATCGGCCTCAGGTAAGTTCTCAGCATCTATCAAGGTCTGTCATGCTTCTCTAGGATCCGGTCTTCCCCAACGAGTTTTCGGGAGTCCAGTTCCAGGTCAAGGCCAACTCCTCGACGCTCTCAGGATCCTATTGGGAAATACAGGACGAAGACCTCCTGGTACAGGGATGTCTCCTCTGAGCTCTCCCATGGAGCCTTGGCACCACTCTCCACCTGAGGACGTAGCCTTTCATGGCTTTGTCCATGACATGGCCGAGCTCTTTCGATCCAAATGAGGTCTGAGGACAACCTGCGCACCAAGGAGCCCGTCCAAGGAGATTCTTAGGTGCCAGTTCCAGCCATCCTCGAAAGGCTACTCAGGATGTGGGAGATCCTGGCCTCGGTGCTGGTGGCCATTCAGCACCTGGATGCTATCTACCGCATCTGGAAGGGCCCTGGGTTTCATAAGCCACAACTTCCCTATAACTCAGTGGTGGTGGAGTCCTCATGGCAGAAACAGTCAAAAAAAACTCTACTCTTCAGTTCCACTCAGCAAGGAGGCCCGGGCTCTCAGTGCCCTGGTCCGCAAGTGCTATCAGGGTGCCATGCTCAGGTGCCGCATACAGGTGTACGAATTGTACATGGTATGTACTTGACAGGCTTGATCCAGGAGTTCTCGGTTCTCAGCAGGCCTTGCCGGGGAACCCCTGCTGAGATTCCAGGCCCTGGTTGCGGGCATCTGGGACTGCTCCAAATTCCTCTCAAGGTCCGCCTACAATGGCTTTGAGTTGGTGGTCAGGGTGGCAACCGTGGGCATCAGCGCTTGGCACTGGGCATGGTTACAAACCTTGGACTTCGAGCAGTGGGTGAAAGAAAAGCTGCTCGATGTCCCCTGTAATGGCAAGAACCTATTCGGGAAACGGATGTCCGACAAGGTGGCGGAAATTGAGGTTGAAGTGGTCACCCGGCAAAAACTATCCAGGAAGACCTTGACCCTCCCCAAGAAAAAGCACTCAGTGGTGGGGGGGGGGGAGCCCTTTCACCAGGTTGGGCACTACAAGTCTTACTCGGGGCATCTGCACCAGGCCTCACAGTCTAACAGCCAGGGGCATAGGTCCTGGAAGCCCCAAGCCTCAGACACCAGCTTTTACCCCTGGGCTGGGCCTCCCCTCCCCCAAGAGTCCCACCTCAGCCCACAGGGGGTCGACTGGCCTCATTTGCCCATGAATGGTCCAACATCACCTCAGACAGGTAGGTCTTGCAGGTGGTGCGGGAGGGTTGCCACCTCCATCTGCAACGGAACCCTCCAGACTTCTTCCCAGGAGAGCCATTACAGCCTCTTCTCCACCAGGCCTTGCTCATCACAGAACTCACAGGCTTACTCGGGGTACAGGCTCCACTGCCCTCTCCCTAACATCTCTGGGGAAAAGGGGTTCTACTCGAGGTATTTCCTTGTCACAAAAAAGAACAGGGGGTCTCCACCCCATCCCGGATCTGCACAACTTGAACAAGTTTCTGAGGGACAAGTTCAAAATGCTCTCCCTTGGGACACTGCTGCCCTACCTCTGCCAGGGAGACTGGCTCTGCTCCTTGGACCTCAAGGATGCATACATCCACATCCTGGTCCATCACTTCCACAGACAGTACCTGAGGTTTGTGGTGGGAGGGGGGGGCAGCACTACCAGTACAGGGTGCTACCATTCAGCCTCTCCTCTCCAAGGGTCTTCACAAAGTGCCTAGCAGTCATGGCCGCCCATGTGCACCTCCAGCGGGCCCATGTCTTCCCCTACCTGGACTGGCTCATCAGAGGCAGCATGGCCCTCGGTCAGCCAAGCCACAGTGCTTACAATCCACACCCTGCAGCAATTGGGATTCATCAACTACCCCAAGTCCAGCCTCTCCCCAGTTCAAGACCTGGAGTTCATAGGGGCCCAGCTGGACACTTGGTAGGCCAAGGCCTTCCTTACCATGGAAAGGGCCCGCCACCTGATACAATTAGCGAAGGAGGTTCAAGACTGCAGGTCAGTGCCAGCCTGCCTGTTCCTCCACTTGTTAGGCTGTATAGCGTCAACAGTTTCACACCCTTGGCTCGCCTGCACATGCGAGCAGCCCAGTGGTGCCTCAGATCCCAGTGAACGCAGGCCACAGGCAGGCTGAAGGACAGGGTAAAGATCACCCATGAACTGGTGGCCTCTCTCAACTGGTGGCAGTCCCCACAACATCTCAGGACAGGTATGCCCTTCCAGATACCAGCACCACAGAAGGTCCTGACTACAGGCGCCTCCCTGGCAGGCTGCGCCTCACATTGCGAGGGCCATTGTACCCAGGGCAACTGGTCCCCAGAAGAATCTTGGTTACAGATCAACCTCTTTGAACTCAGGGCCATCTTCCTGGCACTGCAGGCCTTCCGCTACCTTCTGAGCAGCCTGTTAGTCCTCAAACAGACAGACAATCAGGTGGACAGTTCTATGAACAAGCAGGGAGGCACAGGCTCCTATTCCCTCTGTCAGGAGGTGGTGGCCCTCTACTCCTTTGCAGTGTGCAACAGCATGCTCCTGAGTGGTTTATGTGCCGGACCAGACAACCTCCTGGCGGAAAGGCTTAGCAGGATCCGTCACCCACAAGAGTGGTACCTGGACCCCAGGGTGGTACAGAGGCTCTTTTTTGCCTATGGGACATGCCTTGGTTGGAACTGTTCGCTTCCCCAGACAATGCACAGTTACCCATGTTCTGCTCACCTCAGCTGCACCACAGAAGGGTGGCAGCAGATGCCTTTCTGGTTTCCTGGTCGAAGGGCCAGCTTTACACATTCACACTGACCCCTCTGATAGATGCCTTTTCAAAATCCAGAGCGACCATGCCAGAGTGATCCAGGTGGCCCAGACAGCCCTGGTTCCTTCTACTGCTTTCCCTGTCAGTGGCACCTCCAGTGGCACTTGGCCAACAACCAGATCTCTTTTGACAGGTGGGGGCTGCCTTCTCCACCCCAACCTGGGATCCCTGACCTTAACTGCATGGATGCTGAAAGGGTAGCACTAGCCACCTTCAGCCTTTCAGGCAAAGTACAAAAGACCCTCCTAACCTCCCAGAAACCCTCCACCAGGAGGGCATATGCCTTTCACGTGGAGGAGATTCTCCCCATGGTGTGTGGAGTGGAATGAGAATCTTATGCTCATACTGCAGTACCTGTGGCATCTCTCCCATTTGGGGTTGAAGTCTAATTCAGTAAGGGTGCATCTCGGCACCATAGCAGCTAACCACCACCCTGTGAAGGGGAGACTCCTCCCATGCCAGCCCCTGGTCTCCAGGCTCCTCAGAAGTCTTCTGCTGTCGAAGCCCCCCTCTCTGCCCCGGCACCAGAATGGGATGTCAATGTGGTGCTTTTGCAGTTCACCAGACTGCCATTCAAACCCTTGGTGACTTGCCACCTGAGGTATCTCTCCTGGAAGGTGTCCTTGATGTCCACTTGAAGAGTGAGCGAGCTGCAGGCCCTGGGGATGGATCCCCCTTATACCAAGTTCTATATGAAGAGGGTTGTGCTTTGCACACATTCCAAATTCCTCTTGAAGATGGTGTCCGCATTTTCACCTCAGGAGGTGGTCCTCCCTACCTTCTTTCCACGACCTCATGCTGGTAAGGCAGAGTCAGATCTGCATATGTTGGATTGTAAAAGGGCCCTGTCCTATCTACAGAGGATCCAGGCCCACCATAAAGCTCCTCAGCTCTTTGTCTCTTATGACTCCAGCAGGCTGATGCTACCTGTGACCAAGCAAACCCGGTCTACTTGAGTGGGGGACTGTATTGCCTTCCCTTTATGAGCAAGCTGGCCTCTCTAGAGCACTGGATCACTATTCATCGTGTGAGGGCTATGGCCACATTGGTGGCCAACCTCCACTTAGTGCCGGTGAATGAAAGAAATTTGTAAAGCTGCCACATGGTCTTCTGTGCATAAGTTCACAGCTCACATAAGAACATAAGATACGCCATACTGGGTCAGACCAAGGTCCATCAAGCCCAGTATTCTGTTTCCAACAGTGGCCAATCTAGGTCATGTACCTAGCAGTTTCCCCAAGAGACACAAGTACCACAATGCTTGTACTGGGTCAAGCATTGATATCTTCGGTCACTTCTTAATAATGGCTTATGGACCTTTCCTCCAGGAACTTGTCCAAACCTTTTTTAAACCCAGCTACACTAACAGCCTTTACTACATCCTCCGGTAACAAATTCCAGAGTTTGATTACACGTTGAGTGAAAATATTTTCTTTTATTAGTCTTAAATAGTTTACCCTGTAGCTTCATAGCATGTCCCCTAGTCTTTCTATATTCTGATTAGGTAAACAATCGATCTACGTTTACCCGTTCCACTCCGTTCATTAATTTATAGACTTCTATCATATCTCCCCTCAGCCGTCTCTTTTCCAGGTTAAAGAGCCCTAACCTTTTTAGCCTTTCTTCATATGGGTATCCTTCCATCCCCTTTACCATTTTGGTGGCTCTTCTCTGTACCTTTTCTAAAATCGCTATATCCTTTTTAAGATACGGTGACCAGAATTGCACACAATATTCAAGGTGCGGTCTCACCATGGAATGATATAGAGGCATTATGATATCTTTTGTGTTATTTTCCATTCCTTTCCTTATCATACCTAGCATTCTATTTGCTCTCTTGGCCGCCGCTGCATACTGGGCCGAGGGTTTTAACATGGTATCCACAATGACGCCTAAATCTTTTTCCTGGGTGGTGGTTCCTAATGTGGAACCTTGCATCGTGTAACCATAGTTTGGGTTGTTCTTCCCTAGGTGCATGACCTTGCACTTGTCCACATTAAATTTCATCTGCCATTCTGATGCCCAGTCTTCCAATTTATCAAGATCTTCTTGCAATTTTTCACAATCCTCTTGGGTTTTAACAACTTTAAATAGTTTTGTGTCATCTGCAAATTTGATAACCTCACTCGTTGTTCCATTTTCCAGGTCATTTTATGAATATGTCAAAGCAGCGGACCCAGCACAGATCCCTGGGGTACACCACTATTCACCTTTCTCCATTGGGAAAATTGGCCATTTAGCCCTACCCTCTGCTTTCTATCTTTTAACCAGTTCCTGATCCACAATAGTACACTGCCTCCTATCCCATGACTCTTTAGTTTTGCCAAAAGTCTCTGAGGGACCTTGTCAAAGGCTTTCTGAAAGTCCATATACACAATATCAACCGACTCACCTTTGTCCACCTGTTTATTCACTCCTTCAAAAAAACATAACAGATTAGTAAGACAAGATCTTCCTTGTCTAAAGCCATGTTGGCTGTCTCCCATTAGGTTGAGACTATCTACATGCTGAGTAATTTTATTCTTTATGATGGTTTCTACCATTTTTCCCAGTACTGACGTCAGGCTCACCGGTCTGTAGTTTCCCGGATCACCCCTGGAACCCTTTTTAAAAATTGGAGGATCGCCAATGTAACACCAATTTTCAGGTATTTAGAGATGATTTTAATGATAGTTCACAGATTACTGATAGCAGGTCTGCAATCTCATATTTCAGTTCTTTCAACACCCTTGGATGTATACCATCCGGCCCAGGTGATTTGCTACTCTTCAGTTTATCTAATAGTTGTAAGACATCTTCCTGATGTATCGATATTTCCTTCAATTCTTCCGCACCTTTAAATACCACTTCAGTCATGGGTAACATCCCTATATCTTCCTCAGTAAAGACCGAAGCAAGGAATTCATTCAATCTCTCCGCTATCGCCTTGTCACCTCTTAGTGCTCCTTTAACCCCTTTATCATCTAATGGACCAACTGACACTCTCACAGGTTTTTTGCTACGAATGTACTTGAAAAGGTCTTTGTTTCGCGTTTTTGCTTCCGCAGCAAGCTTCTTCTCAAATTCTCTCTTTGCCTGCCTTATCAATGCCTTGCATTTGACTTGCCAGTGCTTGTGCAGTTTCCAGGTTTCGTCGTTTGGCTCTTTTATCCATTTCCTGAAAGATGCTTTTTTGGCAACAACAGCCTCTGACCTCACCTTTAAACCATGCTGGCAGTTTTTTGGACTTCCTTCCACTTTTCTTAAAGCGTGGAATACAGCTGGTCTGGGCTTCCAGGATAGTATTTTTCATCAACACCCAAGCTTGATGTACATCTTTAACCTTCGCAACTGCTCCTTTTAGTTGTTTCTTAACTGTTTTCCTCATTTTATCATAGTCTCCCTTTCAAAAGTTAAAAGGTAGTACTGTGGATTTCCTTACTATCCCTCCTCCACTAATTAAATCAAAGGCGATCATGCTATGATCACTATTGCCAAGTGGCCCCAACACCCTTATCTCTTGCACTAGATCTGATGTTCCACTAAGGACTAGGTCTAATATGGCTTCCCCTCTGGTCGGTTCATGAACCAGCTGCTCCAAGAAGCAGTCATTTATTTCATCTAGGAACTTTATCTCCCTAGCATGTCCTGACGTGACACTGACCCTGTCGATACCGGGGTAATTGAAATCACCCATTATTATTACTGTGCTGTAACTTTTGTTAGCTTCCTTGATTTCTTTGAGCATTTCATCATCCATTTGGTCATTCTGGCCAGGTGCTCGATAGTACACCCCCCACTGCTATCGCCTTCCCCCTTTTATATTGAATTTCAATCCATATAGATTCTACAGCAGATTTTGTTTCCTGCAAAACTTTAATCCTTTCTGAGTCAATGTCCTCTCTAACATAGAGCGCAACCCCTCCACCAATTTGATCAGCTCTATCATTACGATATAGTTTGTACCCAGGTATCAGTGTCCCACTGGTTGTCCTCCTTCCACCATGTCTCTGATATTCCAATCATATCTAACCTTTCATTTAGTGCTATATATTCTAACTCTCCCATCTTATTCTTTAGACTTCTAGCATTTGCATACAAGCATTTTAGAGAATGTATTTTATTCATGTTAATTTGGCTATTGTTAGACATGGGTAAATTGGGATCTTTAAGCTCTGTCTGCTCCATACTTGAGGGCATTTGGGCTACTTTACTCTTTTTTGTGGAACCTCTCTGCTTTTGGTAGTATCCTTCAAGGATACAGTCTTCCGAACCATCTGCTCTTGGGCGACTGTCGGCTTTCCCCTAATATCTAGTTTAAAAGCTGCTCTATCTCCTCTTTAAAGGTTAATGCCAACAGCCTGGTTCCATCCCGGTTAAGGTGAAGTCCATCCCTTCGGAAGAGCCCCTCCTTTCCCCAGAATGTTCCTTAGTTCCTAACAAATCCAAAACCCTCATCTCTGCACCATTGTCTCATCCACGCATTGAGACTCCGAAGCTCTGCCTGCCTTTTGGGTCCTGCGCGTGGAACAGGAAGCATTTCGGAGAATGCTACCCTGGAAGTTCTGGATTTCAACTTCCTACCTAAAAGCCTAAATTTTGCCTCCAGAACCTCCCTACCACATTTTCCTATGTCATTGGTACCGAAATGTACCAAGACAGCAGACTCTTCCCCAGCACTATCTAAGACCTTATCTAGGTGGCGCGTGAGGTCCGCTACCTTCGCACCAGGCAGGCATGTTACCAGGCGATCCTCACGTCCACTAGCAACCCAGCTATCTACATGCCTAATGATCAAATCACCAACTATAACGGCTGTCCTAACCCTTCCCTCATGGGCACATGGCCCTGGAGAAACTTCCAAGATGCGAGAGGGTTTTACATCTCCTGAAGGACAGGTCCTAGTTACAGGATCACTTCCTGCCACACCAGGGTGATGCTCTCCTGTCACGTGACCTCTCTCCTCCATGGCAACAGGGGTGCTGCCAGACTGGAGGTGGGACTTCAGGACTATATCCCTGTAGGTCTCGTCTATGTACCTCTCTGTCTGTCTTATGTTTTCCAAGTCTGCTACTTTAGCCTCTAGAGAACGGACTTGTTCCCTGAGAGAAAAGAGCTCCTTGCACCTAGTGCACACATAAGACCTCTCACCAACTGGGAGAAAATCATACATGTGACACTCAATGCAAAAGACTGGAAAGCCCCCATCCCGCTGCTGGACTGCTGTCTGCATCTTAGTTTTAAGTTTGTCTCTAGATCTTTAAGTTCTTACTCACTAGGGGTTGCTATGGGTATTTATACCAATAAAACTGTACCTAATAAAGTTCAAACTTTAATTGCTGCTACTAGGCCCTAACTGATCCAACAAAAAACAGTGGGTTCACAGATTAAGTAGCTTTAATACAAAGAATTCTTTTTAGAAAATTACCAGAAGTATATTCTCACAGTTGCAGATTTCTTTCCAGAAGTAACAGTCCCCCTTTCTAGTCCTTCACTACTGCCTTGAGAGAGTTTCACAGGGACAGTTGAAGCCTGCATAAAAAGGCTCCTGTGCCCTGCCCCTTTGAGGCTTTTCTAACCAGGGCTCCACACATCAAACAGTAAGTAAGGTTTTGAGGGTTTCTTTGTTTGGTTTATTTTTATTACATTGCTAGCTCTCTGACTGGGAGCTCTTAAAAGGGTCTTGTGTATATTTTTAAAAGCAAGGTTACTTCATTTTTGCTGTTTTAGGGGAACCTTAATTGAGCACAGTAGGTTGCTGACTCCAGTGACCTCCTCAGCTTTAGAAGCTGCTAACACCTAATCAGGTGTTAGTTCCCGCCCTACCCACCCCGACTCCCACCCACCCCTAGTGAGCAGCCTTGCTTTATAGGGCGCCTCCCCTTTCACAAATCACAGTGAATTGGACCAGCACATTTGTATGTAATTAAAGTGTTTTAACTGCTTTTTCTCTATAAAGACAGCTGCGAAACCGGCTGGTACTTGGTAGATCTCTCTCTTTTGCTCTAACAGATACCTAAGCTCCACGAAAAGAACAATGGCTGGGAAAAATCGTATTGCTAAAGATGTTGCTCCCGTTACAGCTTCTGCCTCCGTCCAGACAGAGGTCCTAATGCCGGTTGAAGGACCAGTTCCATGTGCAGGGTGCCTGCATGCTGAAGCTCTGAGGAAAGAGGTGGAGGAACTCAGAGAGGAGGTGGCGAGGCTGAGGAGCATTCAAGACAGTGAGAAGTACATTGATGAGATGCTACTTGCAGCAACCAAGCTCTCCAGCTCCGGAGAAGATGGGTGCCAACAGAATGTCGATGGTTGGACACAAGTCACCAGGGCCTGCAAAATCACCAATCCAACTTCTCCATCCCTTGAATTGAAGAACCATTATGCAGCCCTGGAAGTGGAAGAGGTGAAAGCATCCCTGGAAAGGGAAGAACCAGAGTTCAAGTACCCCAAAGTTGCGGAATCAGTCACCAGAAGGAAACGAAGGGTGGTGGTGGTTGGAGACTCTCTTCTGAGGGGTACTGAGGCGTCCATCTGCTGACCAGACTTGATGTCCAGAGAGGTATGCTGTCTGCCTGGTGCCAAAATCCAAGATGTTACGGAGAGTTTTCCGAGACTCATCAAGCCCACAGACTATTACCCAATGTTGCTAATCCATGTTGGAACAAATGATACTGCCAGGTATACCTCGGAACGTATCAAAAGTGACTTCATGGCTCTGGGACAGAGGGTGAAGCAGTTAGGTGCACAGGTGGTGTTCTCTTCAATCCTCCCTGTTGAGGGTAAAGGCCAAGGCAGAGAGGCTCGCATCCTGGAGACAAATGCATGGCTGCGTGGATGGTGTCATCAAGAGCGTTTTGGTTTCCTAGACCATGGGATGCTTTTCCAAGGGTTGCAAAGCAGAGATGGCATCCATCTGTCCAAGAGAGGTCAACGCGTCTTTGGTAGTAGACTGGCTAATCTACTGAAGAGGGCTTTAAACTAGATTCCTTGGGGATGGGTGAAGAAAGCCCCCAGGTAAGTGAAAGCCCCCAGGTAGGTGATACATTAAATACCTTTATGGAAATGGGTAACAGGGGTAACATATGGAAAGCAGTATGTATTAATGCCCGTAGCATGGGAAATAAGATCCCTGAGGTTGAAGCTTTGGTGGGAGTGGCTGACATGGCTTTAGTGGCAGTTACAGAAACATGGTTCACAGAAAACAATGACTGGGATGTAACTATACCTGGCTATACTTTATTCAGGAAGGACAGGGTAGGAAGAAGAGGAGGAGGAGTGGCACTATATGTAAAAACTACTATTAAAGCTTTGGAATTACAGAGCTTAAAAGGGAGAGAGGAGGCATTGTGGGTTAAACTAGAAAGAGGGAAAGAGAAATCTATTTGCATTGGAGTGATATACAGACCTCCCTCACAAGAGGAAGAGGTGGACAGAGAGTTAATTGAAGACATACGCAGCATTGCTAGGAAAGGGGAAGTGCTACTGATAGGAGATTTCAATATGCCAGATGTTGATTGGCACATTCCTGCTGCAGTATCATCTAGAAGTAAGGAGATCCTGGATTCTCTACAGGGAGAACTATTCAGGCAATTGGTAACAGACCCCACACGTGAAGGGGCCATACTGGACTTGGTGCTTACCAATGGTGAAAGTGTTTCTGATGTTGTAGTGGGAGATCATTTTGCATCCCGTGATCACCAGATGGTGTGGTTCAGTATTAGGACTAGGGCTGTTAGAATCCATTCCAAGGTGAGGATCTTAGACTTTAGGAAGACTAACTTTGCGAAGATGGGCCAATACCTCAGGGAGTCGTTAGTGGGATGGGAACAGCTGGGGGATGTAGAAAAACAGTGGGCAAAACTGAAAGGGGGTATTTTAAGGGCAACCAACCTTTTTGTTAAAATGGTAAATAAAGGCAAAAGGAACAGGAGACCGCTATGGTTTTCGAAGGAAGTAGCTGAAAAAGTGAAGAAAAAGAGGGAGGCCTTCATGAAATACAAGAGATCACAGAGAGCAGAAGACAGGCATCTGTATTTGGAAAAACTTAGAGAAGCTAGCAAAGTAGTCAAGAAGGCAAAGATTCAAAAGGAGGAGGAAATAGCCAATGCAATAAAATGGGGGGATAAGACATTTTTCAGATATATTAGTGAGAAGAGGAAGAGCAAAAGTGGTATTGTCAGACTCAAGGGTGCAGGGGGGGAATATGTAGAAGCTGATAAGGATAAAGCGGAATTGCTTAACAAATTTTTGTTCTGTGTTCACAGATGAAGAACCAGGAGCAGGACCTCAGAAAACACCCACAAATAAGAACAGAAGCGAGGGACATCTTGAACTATTTTCAGAAGACTGTGTTCGTGAGAAACTAGCTCAACTTAAAGTAGACAAAGCAATGGGACCGGATGGGATACACCCTAGAATACTGAGGGAACTTGGGGACGTTCTAGCAGCTCCACTGACTGACCTTTTCAATGCCTCGTTGGAGTCAGGAGTGGTGCCAAAGGACTGGAGAGAGGCTCATGTGGTGCCTTTACACAAAAGCGGAAGTAAGGATGTGGTTGAAAACTACAGGCCGGTTAGTTTAACTTCGGTGGTGAGTAAATTATTGGAAACGCTGCTGAAAGAGAAAATAGTGAGGTTTCTGGAGTCCAGCGGATTACAGGATCCGAGGCAGCATGGATTCACCAGAGGCAGGTCTTGTCAGACAAATCTGATTGATTTTTTTGACTGGGTGACCAGGGAGTTGGACCGAGGGAGAGCTCTAGATGTGGTGTATTTAGATTTCCGTAAAGCCTTTGACACTGTTCCTCACAGGCGACTTATAAACAAACTGAGCACCCTAGGGATGGACCCTAAAGTTACTGCATGGGTTAGAAATTGGTTGGGTGGGAGGCGACAAAGAGTACAAGTAAATGGAGCTCACTCTGAGGAGAAGGATGTTACCAGTGGTGTGCCCCAGGGATCTGTCCTTGGTCCGATTCTTTTTAACATCTTTGTTAGTGATATAGCGGAAGGGCTGTCGGGTAAGGTTTGCCTCTTTGCGGATGATACCAAAATCTGCAATAGAGTAGACACCCAGGAAGGGGTAGATAACATGAGGAGGGATCTAGCTAAGCTTGAAGAATGGTCTAGAATTTGGCAGCTGGGATTTAATGTTAAAAAATGTAAGGTCATGCATTTGGGCTGCAGCAATCCAAGGGAGCAATACAGTATAGGAGGTGAAGTACTTTTGTCCACTAAAGAAGAGCGGGACCTAGGCGTGGTTGTGTCTGATGATCTTAAAGTAGCTAAACAGGTGGAAAAGGCGACAGCAAAAGCTAGAAGGATGCTTGGGTGCATACGGAGAGGAATGGCTAGCAGAAAAAAGGAGGTGATAATGCCTCTGTATAAGTCTTTGGTGCGACCTCATTTGGAGTATGGTGTGCAATTCTGGAGACCGCACCTTCAAAAGGATGTGAACAGGATGGAGTCGGTGCAGAGGGTTGCTACCAAAATGATTAATGGGCTTCATTATAAAGCATATGAGGACAGACTTAAGGATCTTAATATGTACACCTTAGAGGAAAGGCGGGATAGAGGTGATATGATTGAGATGTTTAAATACCTCCGTGGCATAAATGTTCAGGGAGAGAGCCTCTTTCAATTGAAAGCAAGTTCTGCTACGAGGGGACATGGGATGAGGGTGAAGGGAGATAGATTCAGGAGTGATATGCGGAAATATTTCTTTACGGAAAGAGTAGTGGATCCGTGGAATAGTCTCCCAGTGGAGGTGGTAGAGATGAGGACAGTAACTGAATTCAAGAAAGCATGGGACCAACACAGAGGATCTCTAAAGGCAAAAAGTGGACTGTTGTAGTTGTTATGGAAGGACAGACTAGATAGGCCATGTGGTCTTTTTCTGTCATATTTCTATGTTTCTATGACAGTGCCTTTGGCCAGGCAGTAATTTGAAGTATTGGTGTATAGGCAACTCCTGCCCTCTGATCCTTCTGTGTTCAGGCTACCAGAGTGATGGTGACGCTGGGGTCTGCAGTGTCTATTTGGTAGGGACTCACCCTCTGCATCTCACAGCCTTCCTATTGGTAGCCGTTGGTGCCATCGTGGTTCGTTCCCCGACAGCCTGGAACTAGAGTCCCATATGTGAAGACTGACTTCCTGCTTGTTGCTGGATAAAGCATAGTTACTCACTTGTAACAGGTGTTTTCCAGCGACAGCAAGAATCTGCCCTCGCAACCCTCCCTCCTCCCTTAGGAGTTACCTCCTTTTACCTTATTTTACCTTTTCACCTTTTACCTAAGCTATGTCATCTGACTGAGCAAGATGGCACCCTTTGGCAGGAAGGCAACCACGCATGCATGGTAGCATTCCCAAAGGCTTTCTTTGAAAGCTGAGGAAATGCTCCGCGTGGGCTCCGTCGGCACCAACGTCACCCATATGAGGACTGATTCCTGCTGGCCCTGGAGAACACCTGTTACAGGTGAGTAACTAAACTTTATCATTCATAACCTCTCATAATTTATGAAAGAGAACCCCACAAGCCAGTCGGCATCAATTTAAGAGCTCTGTGGGGAGGACAGACTGGCTTCCTAGGTAGTGAGGACTGGCTGGAGGAGATAACGGGCTTGCTAGGGTAAGGGCTGCAGGAGGGGTGACTGGTTTTCTGGGTGGTGAGGGCTAACTAGTTGGGGAGATTTGATGGGAAGGAAAAGGCTTGAAAGACTAGGTGACTTCAGGGTGGGGAGAAAGCAAGAGTGGGTGACTGGGGAGGGGGAGAGAATGCGAGACTGAGTGAGGGATAGGTGGGAAGGGGGGCAGCTGGCTGTGTATTTTTGCTACTGGCCCACAGGTGTGCATTGAGGGCCTGTTTTTACTAAACTTTCTTTTTCTCTTGGAAAAGGGATGGGGGAAAACAGTCTTAGTAAATCGGACCCTAAAGGAGCTGCGGCAGACCTCAGATACCCCATGCTCCTCGACTCGGTGAAGATGAGTGGGAAAGGAAAGTGGAGGACTTGCCTGCTGGCTCGTAAATCCAAAGACAGTTTGTCAAAGCCTGGCTCATAGGTTATAAATAGACAAACTGATTGATATGTAAGTTTTGGGAACGTTACTTGGGTCTCCCTTTGGCAGGAGAAATGTTCTTGTTAGCCATTGTGGTAGTAAATCTGGCTGCCTAATGAATTGACTCTTGTAGTTTGCTAGGTCTTGGTGGAAAGAGGTTCTAATTTTGAAATAAAAATTGGGCACTCCCTCTGGCCCAAGGCTATTCCAGTTTGGGTTTGTGGGATTTTTTTTCCCCTAACTTGGTTTCCAACCCTTTTATTTTAATTCAGGCCATACTTTAACTTTATTTTGTCTTTTCCAAGTTCTCCAGTATGCTGGGTAGCTCATTTGCTGCTTAGTTGGCTTCTACCAGCTGCTTATACATTTCTCTTTCAGCTGATTTTCAAAATGTAATGTTTTGAAATGGTTCTGGAGAGACAAAGCAGAAGACGTTTTGGTCTTCTGTTGCCACTTTCGCTTTATTATGGGAGCGCATTAATACAGCATGCTTCAGCTTGATGTTTTGGATCTTTATCTTTGATCTTGATTTTCCTCAAACACACCTGCATGTAGTGATTTCCCCCCCCCCCCCCCCCCCCCCCCCCCCCCCCCCGGTTTGGTTCTTTTAACCACCACTCCTTGAAAATTTTGATTTTCTTTTTTTCTGGCTCTGTCCTTTTTCATTAGGATTTTTTAGGTAATTTTTCCTGCACAGTATTGTTTCCAAGTTGCCTTTAATATTAAACAGATGGATTACTTTTTATGCTGATTATGACCTTACTGACCTGTCATGCTGTTTTTACTTTGGGTGTCAGGTTTAACTTAGACCAGGTCTCAACAAATTCATTGACTCTAGGAGCGAATGGCTGAGACCCCTCTCACTTCTCCTCCATCCATCCCTCTTAGCACTGTCTCCAGTGAAGTTTTAGGGGGTGGGTGGGAGTAGGAATCCTCTCTGCTGCCAGCAGCAGCTCTTTCAGAAACTGATTTTATTAAGGCTCTTTCCCTGTTAGGAACCACCACCCAGGAATAAGATTTAGGTGTCGTTGTGGATAACTTGTTGAAACCGTCTGCCTAGTGTGCAGCGGTGGCTAAGAAAGCAAATAGAATACTAGGAATCATAAGGAAAGGAATGAAAAATAAAACAAAATTGAGAATAAAACAAAGGGTATTATAATGCCTCTGTATCATTCCAAGTTGTGATTGCATCTTGAATATGTGAAATTCTGGTCTATGAAGAGAGGCTAAAACGGTTAGGGCTCTTCAACCTGGAATAGAGACTGCTGAGGGAAGAGATAAGAGGTCTATAAATTAATGAATGGAGTGGAACTGGTAAATGTAGATCGATTTTTGTTTACATCATCAGAATATAAAAAGACTAGGGGACGGACATGCAATGAAGCTACAGTGTAACATATTTAAGACTAATACGAGGAAATATATTTTTCACTCAATGTGTAATCAAATTCTGGAATTTGTTACCGGAGAATGTAGTAGAAGCTGTTAGTGTAGCTGGATTAAAAAAAGATTTGGATAAGTTCCTGGAGGAAAGGTCCATAAACCATTATTAAAGGAGGTCCAGGAAATCCACTGCTTGTCCCAATACAAGCATCATGGAACCTGTCTTCTGGGGAAACTGCTAGGTATATGTGACCTAGATTGGCCACTGTTGGAAACAGGATACTGGGCTTGATGGACCTTGGTCTGACCCAGTATGGCATATCTTATGTTCTTCTTCTGTGTCTATGGGCAAATAGTTTAGTTTAGTAAATCAGTCCCTTAAGGTACCTGTAAAAGCCAGCAATCTCCCTGTCTCCAAGCATGTGATCAGCTGTGTGACAGTACCCACTTGATAGTGGAGTAGCCCAATGGTTAGCATTGGGCTCAAATCCCACTGTTGCTCCTTATGACCATGGGCAAGTTACCTAAGGTACAAACTTAGATTGGAAGCCCTCTGTAGACAGGAAAATACCTTTTGTACCTGAATGTAACCAGCTTTGAACTCTGAGAAAGGCATGCGCTAAATCCAATCCACTTATCAAATAAGCAGTTTTTTTTCTTTGCATATCACCATGGCCTGTGTTCTCAAATATCTCTGCCACTTACTTCTCCCAGCTTTTAACCAGTCTCATACCTCTTCCCCTTCCAGCCTTTGCCTAGTGTGTGTGTGTACGCTGCCTCTTTCATATCTCCCTTCCATCCTTCACCCGGTCTCTCTCAGGCTTTGGAGGCTGCACCTTTTCCCCTTACCTTGTCCACAGCTGCCAAAGAGCCTCACAAGATTTGGAGGAAAGGAGAAATCCTGGTTGCCAGGTTAATTTCTAGGCGAGCTGATGCCTGGTATTTGTCAAGCTCTGAAAGCAGCCTTTTCCTTTCTTGAACCCTAGCAGCTATATCGATGTGCACTTAGGCAGAGAGATCTCCTGCCTTCCCTCTTCCCCGTGCTTGTTGGTCTGTCTTACACTTTCATCCTCCTGCATTACTCCTCCCCCATCCTGCATTTCTTCTCGAGTCTGCTCTTTACTCTGCCCCATATTACACTCCCCCTCCTGTTCTATAGTCTCGTATATCTGTTACCTCAACTGTTACCCTATCTAATTCCCAAAGATGGTTGATCTCCAAAGGTATGTAGGAAACTGCATCTCTTGACAGGTTTATGCATTTCTGGGATTGCAGAATTCATTTATTGTATGCAGGTAGTAGTGATATCTTCACTACCACACTGCAGTCTGAAACACCAGTGGCATGCAGTGACGTTTACAGTAGGGAATTCAATAAATTTCCTAATATTAGCACAGTGTGTAAACTTGACCAAAGTTAATGTACTCCTCTGTCTTGGGATGAACTGATGGTTCAGCGTCCTAAAATGACCATGCAAATGACTTTAATACTTGAAACAGAAATAGTTAACAATGGTCTGTTGGTCTTTTTCTGACAGTCACTTGCAGTATTTGCTTTAAATTTTATGTATGGGCTCAGCAGACCCAAAATAAGTTCAAGATTGTCTTTTAGTAAAACCATGATCCAAGGCAACATGGTTTTACCAAAGGATGATCTTGCTAAACAAATCTGAGTTCTTTGATCAGTAACCAGAGAACTAGATCAAGGGCATTCGATGGATGTGATCTACCTAGATTTCAGCAAAACCTTTGATACTGTTCCTCATAGGAGGGTTATCAATAAACCCAACAGCTTGGGCATGGGTCTTATGGTGGTGACCTGGATCAGAAATTGGTTGACTGATGACAGAAGGTGACTGTAAACGGCACTCATTCAGCTGAAAGGAAGGTTATTAGCGGTATGCCCCAGGGTTCCGTTCTGGGACTGGTACTGTTCAGTATATTTGAGTGATATTGCTGAAGGACTGAATGGAAAAGTCTGTCTTTTTGCAGATGACACACAAATTTGCAACAGAGTGGACTCCCCTCAGGGAGTGGATAACATGAGGAAAGATCTACAAAAGCTGGAAGAATGGTGTAATGCTTGGAAGTTAAGATTTAATGTGAAGAAATGCAGTGTCATGCACTTGGGAAGCAGAAATCCGAGGGAATTGTATGTGATAGGGGGTGAGAGGTTGGTGGGCATGGATCAGGAGAAGAACCTCAGAGTGATTGTTTCTGAGGATCTCAAGTTTGGGAAACAGGGTGACAAGGCCAGAAGGATACTGGATTGCATACAGAGAGGAATTACCAGCAGAAAGGAAGAGGTACTAATGCCACTATACAAATCACTAGTGAGGCCTCTTGGAATATTGTGTTCAGTTTTGGAGACCATATCTCGCAAAGGACATAGGCTGGAAACAGTTCAGAGGAGAGCGACCAAAATGATTTGGAGCCTGCGTCAGAAGATTTATGAGAAGAGACTTGAAGACCTAAATATGTACACTCTGGAGGAGAGGAGGGACAGGGGAGATATGATTCAGACCTTTAAATACTTAGAGTATCAATGGACAAACCTCTTCCAAAGACGGGGAAGCTGTAAAAACTAGAGGGCATAAAATGAAGCTGCAAGGGGGTAAATTGAAAGGCAATATCAGGAAATACTTTTTCACTGAAAGGGTGGTGGATGCTTAGAATGCCCTCCCGATGGAAGTGGTGGGGGCAAATAGTGACAGAATTCAAAATGTCATGGGACAGACACAGTAGATCCCTTTATAGCAACAGGATAAAATCAAAATAAACATAACTATCTCTTATCTCAGCAAATAGGGTGACCTACACGGATCGGTGGGTACACCCCTAAACAAAGGCATGGGGAGGGGTGACCTGCCACCTTGCTGGGCAGACTAGATGGACCATACTGGTATTTATCTGCCGTTTATATACTATGTTTTGTTATCATGAAAACACCATCCGTATCCCTTACTCTGTACCCAACAACTTTCTACTCTTTTGCCATTTCTGCTTTCTCACACACTTGTCTCCCATCCCTTCACTCCACACTCCCTTCTCTTTTTACCTCTTGTCCTCTTTAGTTCTCCCCTCCTCCTGTTTACGTATCCCTTTTATTCCCATCCCACACCACACTTCTCTGCCCTTCCCTTGTGTTTTTAAAACAATCTCGCTTTTCCCATCATCCCCTCCTTCCTTACTTTTTCCCTCTCCTTTTAACATACCCACATCCTGCCCACCACTCCTTTTCTCGCCCCTCACCACTCCAAACTCTCCTCTCATTATGGGAATCAATTTCTCCCCCCCCCCACCCCTGTACTCCAATGTCCCCATCCTTTCTCTTTCCTTTCTTGCTTCTTAAACTTCCTCTGTGCCTCCCATTAGTAGCCAGGCCCAAAAAAGGGGCATTTGACCTTTTTCCTCATACCTGCATTTCTACACATTAAATAAATACCTCATGTGGTGGCGATAACCGAACCTCCATTTTCTTTTCTTTTTTTTTCCCCACTTTTATTTTTCTGCCTTCATGGGTCATTGGGTCAAACAGGCTGCCATGAATCTAGCAGGTAGCAGCACAGACACAACAGCACTACAGCTTAGAGCAACGCCTGACAAATCTTAGTCATCAGGTTGCTATGCTGTCTAGAAATTGCACCCTGACACTCTGGATTTCATGGCCTGGAATTTTTTTTTTTGGCATCTGCAATTGTTTAAAAAAAAAAAATGCCGTTTTTCCACCATGATACTCTTTGCATGCTTGAACCATGCAGTGGAAGAAGTTCAGGCTAATCTTGCATTTGAATCTCATAAGATCAGTCCAGACTTCTTCCACTGTGCAGCTCAAGCATGCCGATGTTATCGGTGGGAAATTTGGCAACAAAGCAAGGCATAAGAATAGAAGAGAGAGAGAGACTGAGTGAAGCTGGGGGGGGGGGGGATTGGGGGTTATGAGAGAGCGTAGAGGTTGGGGGAATCATGGTAGAGAGCAGAGACTGGATGAAAGCTGGGGAGGGTGGGTCAAGGCAAAGAGTGGTAAAGTTATGGTGTGAAGGCATAAGGGACTTTTTTTGCTTTGCACATCACAATGACCTGAAATGTCACGCGAAAAGAAGTCTCCCCGGGTACAGCTATAAAGGATCACTGGAGGTGGTGGTGTGCAGTGGCATGTTAAGAGCCTTATTAAGCTCTTCTTTCCATAGAAAATCGGAAGAGTGTCTTAGTAAATCAGACCCTATAAATGACCTGTAATGCTGTACCTTTTCAGGTGGGGTTGGATGGGAGGTGCGCACTGACCTAGGTCTTGCTGTCCAGCTCCTAAATTCTTAGACTGGCTCCTAGATGCCAAGAAAAGTTTGTCCAGGCCTAGCTAAGAGTGAAGGAAAATTAGGTTGATGGTCTGATCAACAGAGTTGGTAGTGCAGTGCCGTGACAAGACCCAGGAGAGGAGCAGTGATGGACTTGGGGCTCCAGACCAACGGTAAGATCTGTTAGCACTGATGTTTTGGGGCAGGCACAACTTGAGCAGGAAAGAAGCATGACACTACATCAGTCAGCTCAAGGCTTCATAATTAGTGGTGCATTGGCATTACATGACCAAAAGGAGATCACGCATCAGAAAATCTGTGAAATGACGACTCCTGGCCTGCATGCGACTTGATGTGGTGTGCAAGGCCATAGTAATGACTGTGTGAGTCACACAGCCGCACAGGGCACAATATGGAAAGGGTACTGATTTTCATAACTGGGGCTTCCAGGAAGGCTGGGTTGGGGATGGGGTACCAAGTTCGCACATCACACAGGGCGCATGCAGTTTCGGATGTTTTAGCTCCAAGTCATCTACAGTACATGAGAAGTTATTTCTAGGGGTATTTAGGCAAAATTTTTTCCATATCATCCTGATAGGCCAGTCCAGACAAGTGAGTTGTATTCCCCTACTAATGGATTGATGGAGGCAAAACCAGTGACATCACTTCCATGCCTCTATTTGCCTCAGCTACCAGAAGTCCCTTCAGTATTTCTTTGTCTCCAGTAGATGGATTTTCTCCTCTGAAGAAAATGCTGAGAATTTGAAAGGAAAAGATTTGATTTGAAATGCTCATGAACGACAGCTTGCAAGTTGATCTCTCACTGGAGCATGATGTGGGAGGCTTCACTAGACTGGTCTTTTTTTTGTAATCATAGGAGGGAAAATTTTGTGTTCAGCTCCATACTCTTACCCTAGATAAGGCCTGTTGAACAGCCAGAAATTGAAAGGCTCTGGAAGAGTACAACTGCCTCACACAACCTCAGCGCCCCGTCCCTCCACCTCTGTCCACCCTGCTCTCCCAAAGATTGCAGAAAGCTCTCAGATCTGCCTGACAGCCACCTTAAATAGTGTTGCAAGCCAGAGAAACAGTTCTTGGAGTAGAGCTGAGCTTGGCATGGATTTTCAGCCTGGGGCTCTCGGGGGCGAGTACCAAGGCTTGACCATCACTGTCCTTGTTGGATGCTCCCAATTCAATCTGTTTGGGACGCAATTTGGGATGTACTCTGGTTACCATTAGCACCATGTGATGTTTCCTGCCATTTTCTGCACACGTTAGCATCTTTACCTAATGTGTACCTGACGGTCACGCAATCCTAACGCAGGTCCAACCAAGCGGCTGAAATGCATGTTCCTTCCTTAGCACCTGTAATTCGCATTGCACTAAAGAGCACAGTTGAAATGCACTAATAAAAGCAGTTACCTCACGCCTTTGGGGTGCTGAGGCCATAGTGTGTGCTTTTGCAATACTTGCCTTTCCCTTCTTTGTCTTTCAGGAAACGTTGAGGCACCTTCTTGCAAACGGGTCAAACAATTCCAGATTCTGGCCCTTCTCGCCTTACAGCTTCTGAGTCATCCCTGGAGGTCCTGCTCCCCTTCTCTCAGCTGGGGGATGCAGTTGGTCCGGCCTGGTCTGTCTCAGGGCAGGAAGTGATGGAGGGTAAGGATATTCAACTGTCCGGAGTCTCTGGTGATCATTCTGTGGGCCTCCCCATCCTCTAGGGCATCGAGGGCCAACTATGACACCCCCTAGTGTGTGTGGGGGGAGGGGTCATTTCTGCAAGGAGAGCTTCTGGAGTTCAGAGTGTCCTTAGATTCTTTTCCTTTCACAACAGACCTGGTCATTATGGTGTGGAAATTCAGATCCTGCGGCCTTTTGTTGCTCCTGAGCAGTCTTGTGAAGAGGCAGGCTAAGAGTGGGAGCCCTATTCAATTGATGGCTAAGTCTCCCCAGCAGAGGGCACACCCCTCCCCCTCCATAGATGGGGATCTTCTGGGTGAATTGGATTGCATGCTTGATTGAAATGAAGTACTTTCTCCTTCAGAGGCTTGTGAGGAGGGTGATATCTGCATGTTCCAGGGATAGGAACTGGAAGCATGGATCCCAGAGTCTTATCCACCTTGAGCTTGGCAGATGCTCCAGACACTGAGCAGTATCCCAAGAGTCATCCATTCCTGCAAGGTGTGTGGAAATCATCTTCTGTCTCCTGTTATCAGAGGTGCTCAAGGACATGTTTGATCAGTGGTATTCCCCCAACTCCCCACCTAAGGGAATATGGGTGTATAAGAAGATACAAGCTCTCCTGGAGAAGGAGTGCATAGTGTGGTTGATCTTTCCAAGGTGGATACACGGTTCATCTAGTAACTGATGTGACCTAACATT
The DNA here is from genome assembly GCA_033557465.1 of Ichthyophis bannanicus. Taxonomy (NCBI): domain Eukaryota; kingdom Metazoa; phylum Chordata; class Amphibia; order Gymnophiona; family Ichthyophiidae; genus Ichthyophis; species Ichthyophis bannanicus. The sequence continues at coordinate 652,787,651 of CM066032.1, forward strand.
CCTGTGGAACGTAGACTGGCCTTGAAGGATACTCTGGACCAAAAGATGGATTCATGTTGAAGAATCAACTTGCTGTGGTGGTTGCTATCAATTGCAGTATGTGCAGGCCTGACATCTTGAGCCCTACTCCAGTGGATTCAGCCTCTTCCACCAGATGATTCTTCCTCTTTGGAATCAATTATGGCCTTCCTTTCTGGTATCATGTATGACCTGGTATGTTTGGCCAAGGATGGTGCCCTGATGACAGCATCACTGCTTTTGGATTTTGCTCCAGCATTGGGCAGCAGATACATCTTCCAAAGCCTGGTTGGCTCACTTGGCTTTTAAGGGGAAGCTTCTTTTTGGAACCAATTTGGAGAAGCTGGTGAAGGACCTGGGGGAGACAAAATCTTACCTCCTTCTGGAAGTGAAGTGACTGGTGCCCCTTTCTCGTCAGCCACTGGCCATATCCCCATGGGTCTCGGGACTTTTGTTACTGACGTTTCTTCCTCACTGCTTCTGGCCTTTAGGCTTGTTCTCAGTCCTTTGTGGAATGCATGGGCCCAGAGACTCTGGCCCACCTAGAGAAGGACCCTCCTGGACTGTGCAGTGAAGGCTTGGTGGCCCATTCCCTGGTTCCTCTGGAGGCAGGCTTCACCTTTTCTTTCAGGAATATGCCTGGAATATCAAAGATTGCTGGGTACTAGACTCCATTCAGTTTGCTATACCTGGGAGTCTGAGTTTATGCCAGATTCCTTCATCTCCCCCGTTGGGTCTGCGATTGAAAGTGCCGCTATGCGGGCCACCTTGGACAAGTCACACCTAAAGGCAGTGGTGCCCATCCTGCATGAGATGAGGGCAGATATTCCATCTATTTTGTGATGCCCAAAATAGGATGATTCCTTCTGGCCCTTTCTGGACCTCAAGGGGTTCAGCAAGCACTTGCATATCCTGTGCTTCCAGATGGAAACCTTGCTGATCTGTGTGAATCAGGATACAAAAATTACCCCTTGGTGCACTGCTTGAATCCGAGTGCAAGTATCTGAGTTTTGCCATGTTTGACTCTGTTTGCTATCCTCCCTTTTGGGCTATCCACTGCCCTGAGGACATTCACCAAGGTCATGGTAGTGGCAGCTGCAGTGCCAAGGGATCTGTGTCCATCTCTGTCTGGAAGACTAACTCATCCAGGCCTGTTCCCTTTCAGATGCTTCTCAAGTGGCATCCCATGTGATGTCCTCTTTGGAGAGCATCGGCTGGGTGATCAATCTGGGAAAGAGCCAGCTGTTGTCGTCTCAGTTATACTTTCTGGGAACATGTTTTTCCACTTGAGTGGGCAGAGGTTTTTTTACTATCAGAAGAGAAAGTCAGACTGTTGTATCGCCTAGCACTATTCTGTGTGCAGTGGCCTCCCAGAGTTTGGGATTATCTTTCGCTCCACAGATTGGTACTAATCATAGAGATGGTGCAGTGGGCATGTTCACATGCAACCACTCCAGCGGTGCTTTCTGGCTTGTTGATCCCTGAGTTCTCAGGAATTTGTGCGCAGGTTCCTGCTCTTGTTGATGGTGAAGCCATTCTGCAATGTTGGCATCAGCCCTGTCATGAGGAAGGGCTTTCCACTGGATGATTTCTCCTGGATCTTCTGATGGTCGATGCCAATCTTTCGAGCTGAGGAGTCCATTGCCAAGACCGTATGGCCCAGGGCCATCGGAACTGCAGGAAAGTGGTGTGGGCCATCAAGGTGTCTCTCTTGCATTTCTGGCCCCTGCTAGAGGGCCAAGCAGTTTGAGTATTTTCAGGCAGTGCCATGGTGGTGACTTACATCATTTAGGCAGTACACAGAGTGCTGCCTTGGCTCTGGAGACTTTCCTGTTTGACTGGGAGGAGAAGAACCTCCTAGTCTTGTTGGCTCAGCACATTGCCAGGGTGGACATTGTGGAAGCAGACTTCCTCAGCCAGCACTCTGGATTCAGGAGTGTGAGTTGAGTCTGGAGAAGTTTTCAATTGATTCTGTACTGCTGGGGTTTCCCCTAAATGGGTCGATGGTAACCCGCCAATGCCAAAGTTGCAGTGAAGCCCTGTCCCAGTCTTGGCAATTCAGCACCTGCAGTACATGTTTCCTCCATGGCCCCTGTTGGGACATGTTCAGCATATAAAATACCTGCAGGAGTGTTCTGTTGGCGCCAGACTGGTTGAGGAGACCATGGTTCGGAGATCTGATACAGCTTCTGCAAGTGCCTCCTTTTCAGTTGCCTCAGTCTTGGGGATCGATCATCCTGGAGGACCCGACTTCTCTTCTTGCTTACTGTTTGGCTCTCTAGCAGTGGTGTTTACTCTGCTTGGAGCTCGTCGGAGGTCTACTAAGCTTATATATTTGCAGATCTGATGCCTCTTGAGTGATGTGACGCTCAGCGGTTGGCTCCTGAAGTGGCCACTTTTCTACAAGATGGCCTGGAGAAAGGCCTTTCCTTTTAGCTCCCTGTAGGTTCAGGTAGCAACTTTGGCCTGTTTGAGGTCTGGTGACTGGTAAGTCTTTAGCCTTATTTTCGTACATCTCATGCTTTTCCCAGGGGTTTCAGCATCTGCATCCTCCCCTCTAGTCTGGTGATCCCTTCCTGGGATCTCTACCTGGTGCCCAGGGCCCTGATGGCAGTGCATTTTGAGCCATTGAAGCATGCTAGCTTACAGGAATTGATGCTCAAGACCATCTCTTCTTGGTCCTGATTTATTTCACAAGGCTGATTTCCAAACTGCCGTCTGTCCTTATCTGTCTTTTTCTAAGGAGGCCGTTTCAATTTTGCCTGTGCCTGCCTAAGGTGATTTTTCTCCCCTTCATGTGAACAGAGTGGTCTGCTCTCCTTTTTCTAAGGAGCAGTGTCGGGAAGGATAAGAATCTTTGCTTTGTGGATGTCTGGAGGGTGCTGCTTCGATACTTGGCAGTTACGAATTTCTTTTGTAAGTATGACCAACCTTTTTATGTTTGGCCCAAGGGTGATGTGGCAGCCAAGTCTATATTAGGACACTGGATTAAGGAGGCCATTGCCTCAGTGTATCTATTGCAGAAACAGCCTGTTCCAGAGGGTTTGCATACTCATTCTATCTGAGCACGAGCATCTTTGTGGGTGGAGTGGAGCTCGGTAGCCCCTGCAGACATTTGTCAGGCAGCAGGGTGGACATCACTTTCCATTTGTCGAGCTTTACCGTTTTGATGTCCACAAGCTGGCTGATACAGCCCTTGGCTCAGTGGTTTGTAATTTGCTGTATTTTCTCCCCACCCAGTGGTACATCCTACTTGTCTGGACTAGTCTAGCAGGACTCAAGGAAATGATACTGACCTGGTAAGTAAAATGTCAACTTGGTTTAATTTCCCATGTTTGCAGGTTTTGTGTTTGGGATTTTTTTTTTATTTTATTTATTTCAGGGAAGCTTTTGTTAACCAAAAGTTGGCTGTGGCTGCTACCCAAACAAAATAACATTAAAAAGTTTATTGGCTGTTTGCAGGCAAATTAAAAAAAAAAATTAAAACCACAATGCTATGGGAGAATATTTCATCAATTGTCATGGGCTGGCCTCAGACTAGTGACTTTGGGTTGGAAAGCAGTCCTTTTCCAGAAAGAAGAATTATATCTCCATTGGTGGCAACATCTAGCCAACCTATATTTAGCAGTACTTGTATTTCTTTAGTTCCTTTTTCTGATTGACCCAAAGTATTTGTCTGGTCTTGAGTTCTATGGCAAACCCTTTATGGATTTTATTGCCTTTAAGAATCTCTTGATTCCTCAGCTTGACTTATTCCAAAGACTTTTCTTCCATTATGTATTCGTGCCAGAAATTCTGTGAAGCCATGGAGTAGGCTTGATAAATGTCTCTAGTAGTATAAACATAAGTGGGCATTTCACACAAGCCAGGTCCTGATAAGTTTCCTAGTTCCAAGAGGGAGATTTTAGGCCACAGCTGGATTTGACTTCCCATCAATGCATTATGGAACTGTAAAAAATCTAGGAATGGCTTAAAATCTTCCTAATCATCTCTCTCCAGTTCCTTTCTTCTAGGTTGTGCTGCTATTCCTGCAGCTTGGAGACTGAGTAAGTCATTCTCTTGATGACATCAAGATATATATATAGCACTAGCACCACCCACCAGCCTCAGTTTTTTACTCAGTCTCCAAGTAGCTGGAGTGAGCAGCAAGCTTGAAGAAAAGGCTTGCTGGAGAGACATTAGGATAGGAAGGGTCTTTAGGTTTCCTTTACTCCATTTTTTCCTTTGATTTATTTCCTGTGTAGCCTAGTGAGATTTTCTGCTGGTCCCGCCCCCCCCCCCCCACTGTTGGAGGAAGCTTGCAGTGACTCGGCCCATTTGGGGGGGGGGGGGGGAGAGATGGTTTTCGCTGCAGCGGTGACAGGCTGATTCAGTGCTGCCAGATCTCCCAACTGTGAAGAGCCTCTCCTTCGGTCTCCTGCCTGATTGCCAAAGCCCTGGAGGACCGCAGCAATCACTCACGCTGGAGGGGAAAGCGCAGAGAGGAGCTGCAAGGGGAAGCAGGTAAGAGGCAGCGGGGTGTTTTAAGCGGGCTGCGTGATCCCCGGCGACCGTCTCTGCATAGCAGGGACATGACAGCCTGGAAAAGGAGAGAGGTGTCTTTCCGCTGTGGCCTTCGTGTGCTTTTGAGCTGCGGTTTGAGTGGTTAGGGGAGGTGAAGGAATGGCTCAAGACCAGCCATTTTCAGCAAGGAAGGTGAAGGGGGGGGGCTTTTTAGGCTGATGGTTAGGATAGGAGATATATATACAGAGTTATTTATAGATGTATTTAGCTAAAAATAGGTAAAATCATTTTTATAAGATTATAAAAAAAAAATATAGTGTTGGTACAATGCCTGCTCGCCCACAGTGCCTGCTCTGCAGGGCCCGCAAGGGTGCAGCGTCTGAAACCGGAGTGTGTAGTAGCTGCACACTGGAGGCAACCTCTGAGCAGGAGCTTCAGGCCAGTGGAAATCGAATCCCACCAGCTTCCGGATCTGTGGAGACAGGGGAAGCTTTGGAGGAGATCCTCGGGGAGGGATCACTGTCGCCCTTGCCTTCAGGGCAGCAGGTACCCTCTCAACCACAACTGGGGGCCTCAGTGGTTTTTCACCGGAGTTTGTGCTATTGCACAAAGTTTTCTGCATGCATCAGCAAGAGGAGCAAGGAGGCCCTCGCAAGTGGGAGGCGGAGAACAAGCTTCCGCAGGCAGACATTCCTTCCAAGCGGACTAGAGCAGAAGAGGAAGAGCCCATTTCCCCGGATTCAGAGATACTTGAGTCGCATAGGAAATTGTGGGAAGAGGATGAGCTCGAGGAAGGTGAGATTCTGGAAGAGCAGGCGAGAATTGTGAGTGTTTTGCCAGGAGGAGTTACCAGCATTGGTGAATCTTTGAAGGCACTTTACATGACCACAGGAGCACAAGGAAGTGAGGATGCTCTAGAGGATCTATTGATTCAAGCAGTCTGGAAGTCTGTCTTTCCAGTTCAGAGTGGTCCGGCAGATGATACAAGAGGAGTGGGATCAGCCGGAGGCCAGGCTAAGAGGGGTGTGATCTATGTCGCGCTTGTACCCTTGGCCAGAAGCGGAAAAGGAGTTGATAAAGTCGCCCAGAGTGGATGCGGCGGTATCGGCCGTGACTAAGAAGACTACCATCCCGGTGGAGGGCAATGCAGCATTGAAAGATGTCCAGGACATGAAGGTGGACACCTTGCTGAAATAAGCCTTTGACATTAGTGCCATGGCCCTTCAGGCTTCAGTGTGCAGGGCTTGAGTGGCCCAAGCATGTTTGCGGTGGCCCCAGCAGCTGTAATCGGCTGAGGAGTCGCCGGTAGGGCCATAAGGGGATGTGGCGAATTGAATCTGGAGTGGCCTATCTGGCAGCCAGTACGACCTCATTAGAAGTTTGTCAAAGAACATGGCTTCAGTGGTGGCGGTGCGTCTATCTTTTGGCTCCACAACTGGGCAGCAGATGCTTCCTCCAAAGCCCGCCTCAGCAGGCTTCCCTTTAATCGGAGAGGATGAGGACAAGTTGGTAAAAGACTTAGGGGAGTCCAAAGCGGGCAGGCTTCTGGAGGATAGGCCCAAGCAGGGTCGCTTTGCGACTCCAGGACGATCTCAACAAAGGGAGTTTCGGAGGTCCAGGCCAGCTCGTCAGCGCTCCTTTCAGAAGGGCCGGTTTCCCTCCAGAGGTCAGGGTTTCGAGGCGCGGGGAGAAGTTTTTTTTGGGACCTCTTCAGCTTCCTCTGGCCAGAGAAAACCACAATGAGACAACAGGGGCTCGGAAGGGGGTTCTGCTGGTAGGAGGGCATCTAAGGCAGTTCTTCTCCGCCTGGGTCTGGGTAATGTCTGACCAGTGGGTCCTGGAGGTTGTGCAATTTGGTTATGCCCTGGAGTTTGCAAGGCCGGTCCTCCCCTCATTTGTCAAGTTGCCTTGAAAGACTGTAGCCAAGCATGCAGCTGTAGAAGAAACCCTGGCAAGGCTGGCGGCATTGGGGGTGGTGGTCCCGGTGCCAAGAGATCAATACGGCTGCAGTTGGTACTCAATTTACTTTGTGGTTCCAAAAAAGGAAGGTTCATTGCGACCAATTCTAGACCTCAAGCATGTCAGTTGGTGCCTTCGGGTTCCGCACTTTCGGATGGAAACTGAAGTCAGTGATAGTGGCAGTGAAGCAGGGGGAATTTCTAACTTCCCTCAGTCTCACCGAGGTGTATCTACATATTCCCATTAGAGAGGCTCATCAGCAATTCCTGCGCTTCACGGTGCCACAGGGTCATTTTCAATTTCAAGCATTGCCATTCAGCTTGGCAACAGCTCCAAGCACTTTCACCAAGGTGATGGTAGTGGTGGCAGCAGCACTTCACAGAGAAGGTATTCTAGTCCATCCTTGGACAATTGGTTGATCAGGGCCAAGTCCAAGGTGGAAAGTTTTTTGAGGGCAACAGCCACGGTAGTAGCTCTCCTTCAAAGTTTGGGGTGGGTGATCAATCGAGCAAACAGCAAGTTGGTGCCCACTCAGGAGATTGAGTATTTAGGGGCAAGGTTCAACATGCTGTCGGGCAAAGTGTTCTTGCCAGATCAGAGGGCAAAAGGCCTAGTCGACTAGTGCAAGAGTTTGTGGCTCGGAAGGCGCCATCAACGTGGCATATCTTCAGGTGATGGGGACCATGGTGGCAATGTTAGACCTAGTACCATGGGCCAGAGCTCATATGTGACTGCTCCAGTGGGCTTTGCTGCAGCACTGGTCACATCAGAAGCAGCCGCTGTCAATGACTCTACACTGTACAGCAGCGGTCAAGGAATCTTTGCAGTGGTGGCTCGCTCCAGGGACTCTGGAGAAAGGAATGCCCCTCGACACCCTCCTGTGGGTGCAGGTGACGACAGACGCATGTCTGTCAGGATGGGGGGCGCACTGCTAAAGACACTTTGCCCAGGGATACTGGCGTGCTCAGGAGTCTCAATGGCCCATCAACAGATTGGAGTTGCAGGCAGTGATGATGGCTCTCAGAGCGTTCCAGAATTCTTTCAAGACAACATTATGGCAGTAGCCTACATCAATCGGCAGGGCGGCACAAGCAGCCGCCTCTTGGAGGAGGAGGCGGAAAGTCTCTTGGTATGGGCCTAGGAGCATCTCTTAGCCATATCAGCCCAGTATGTCGCCGGAGTGGAAAACGTCACGGCCGACTACCTCAGCAGACACAAGATAGATCACGGCGAGTGGGAGCTCAGCCAGGAAGTCTACGAGCAAGTGGTGCATCGGTGGGGTTCGCCAGTGATGGATTTGATGGCGCACTGGGAGTCTGCCAAAACAAGCAGATTCTTCAGCAGAAGAAAAGAACAAATGTTGGAAGGCCTGGATGCCCTAGTTCAATGGTGGCCCTTGGAAGGACACTCATAGGCAGAGTTCTTCAGAGGATAGAAGCGCATCAGGGGTTGGTGATCCTGTTAGCTCCGGACTGGCCGAGCCGACCATGATATGCTGATCTCGTTCGGCTATTGGCAGACCGGCCATGGAGGCTTCCAGTAAAAAGAGGACCTTCTCAGGCAGGGACTGGTAAGGATGCCGCAGGTGGATCGGTTCTCGCTTACAGCATGGCTATTGAAAGGGCAAGGCTGCATAAAAGAGGATATTCGGGAGCAGTGATTTCAACCTTGCTGAAGGTCCACAAGCATTCTACCTGTTTGGCATATGTGAGTTTGGCGCATTTTTGAGAACTGGTGTGAATGGCAGAAGAAGCCGTTGTCCGTTTCGATCTCGGAGGTGTTGGATTTTTTTGCAAGCTGATCTTGAAGGGGCTGGCAGCCAGTTCCTTGCAGGTGAAGCTAGCAGCTATCGCTTGTTACAGGGGCAAGGTTAAGGGCAAAGCGTTAGGCCAACACCCTGATGTGGTTCGATTTCTTAGGGCAGTGCGTCGTATGCAGCCACATCAGAGTTTGGTAATACCTCCTTGAACTCAAATTTTGGTGTTGGATTCCCTTACCGGGGGGCCATTTGAACCCCTTGAGCATACTTCTCTGTAGCATTTGACTCTTAAGTCAGTGTTTTTAGTGGCCATTTGTTCCACCAGGTGTGTCTGAGTTGCAGGCGTTATCTTGTCCGCCTTTCCTCGTTTTTCTTCAAGGAGAAGGTAGTGTTGAACGGTCCCATCCTTTTTGCCCAAGAGTGTTGTGTTTGGCATGAAAAGGAAAAACAAAAACAAAAAAAAACAATCAGTTGGTGTCACTTCCCTCCTTTAAGACGGGTTCTGGTGGGATTGAGAGCTCATTCCACTCGGGTGCAGGCCACCTTGTGGGCGGAGTTTAGTTTGGTTCCTCCATTGGATATTTGCAGGGCGGCTACTTGGTCTTCTCTACATACTTTTGCCAAGCACTAACGATTTGATGTGCAGGCAGCGGCGGATGCAGGGTTTGGGAGTGCAGTGCTTCGATCCGGTTTGGCAGGACCCTCCCAAGGTTGAACTGCTGTTACATCCCAGAAGAAAGGGACTGGACTGACGATTAGGAAGAAGTAATTAGACCTTACCTGCTAATTAGTGTTCCTGAAGGATCTCCAGTCCAGTCCCTGATCCCACCCGGTATGCTTAGTGCTGGTTCAAAGCAGTTCAGGAGAAGTAGTTGGCACAGAGGTTTGATTGTGCCAGTGTTTCTCTGGAAGTTCCGGTGGCAGGGCGGATTGGACCGAAGCAGAACCCTGATATCAGAAGTGCTGCATAACCTATTAGGTAATTACAAGGACTTTGTTAGGTAAGCCGCCGCCTCATTCCTGGGGGGACGTTGGGGTTGTCTCCATTCAGGGTTCGGGAGGGACTGTATTATAGCTTGTAGTTTTGTTATAGTTGGTTAGTTGTCTCTCCGTTAAGTTTGCTTTGTCAATGGGATAACGAGGCTGGTGGGTGGTGCCAGTGCTATATATATTCTGATGTCATCAAGAGAATGACGTACTCAGTCTCCAAGTTGCAGGAAAAGGAGCACAACCCAGAAGAAAGGGACTGGACTCGAGTTCCTTCAGGAGCACTAATTAGCAGGTAAGGTCTAATTACTACTTTCTCTTGGAACAGGGTAACTTGGCAGGGCTGCTTATAAATTTCAGTCACTTCTGTTATACTATATTATTGAAGACATTTACAAAGCCTACTGCAGATCATGGATAAATTCTGTGAAACAATATCTGGCACAAGGACATAACAGAAGAAAAGTCTCTCTAGTACATCTCTAAGGCAGGAACCAACAGAGCAACAAGATGAAAAAAAAATAAAGGAAGAGTTTTCTATGGAGCTCAAGACCAGACAAACTTAGGACCAAATAGTAACTAACAATACCAGAAATACATAATAGCTCTTCCTGGGAGGTTAGTGCCTTCCATTGCAAAGGACACTGATTTTAAGTCAAGCCCAGGGTTTTCTAATGTCACTGCAAGGCTGGGGATTCACTGAATCCTTTGAAGGTCCTGACTGCATACTAACTACAGAAATTTCTGAACCTAGCAGGAAAAGTTGTGGCAAGGCGATGCTACTTTTGCTTCCGACATTGGCTGTGTAAGGGACAACATGGTGTTTTTTAAGGTGTTTCCTCATAAAGAACATGAAACTTCAAAGTGCTTACTTATCTTAAGGAGAAAGTAATTTGTATCCAGAGCCATGTGTATTATGTACAAGTCAATCACATTGACTGGCTGTGGTCTTTGAGAATGGCAACTGGTTAAAGCAAGATCCAGATCTGTCTTTAGGGCAATCCCAGGTCTTTGGTACTAACTACTAGATAAATCAAAGGCTCTATTAGACCTTAAATTGTGGATATTTTTCATATGATTTGTGATTTATTCTAGTTTACCTTTTTGAATTTTTGTTATGGAAGGAGAAGGAAAATTTGGGTTTAAATTAGTTATGTTCTGTATTTTTGTTGCTTAGTTGCTGGGAATCATTTTTTAACATTGGATAATATTTTGCTGTAATTGTCTGTCTTTGTTTTTTAATAGCATGTCTGATTTGCTTTTAGGTGCTCTGTACATTTTTTTTTGTATTTTATGAATTATGCACTTTTTACTGCTATATTGTTAGAAAAGGTAGAATATAGAATGGGATCGGAATTATCAGCACTCCTTTTTAATATCTACATAAAGCATGTCTGCAATATATTTAAAAAATTCAAGGTTTATTACCACCTATATGCAGACGAAATAATGATGTACATCCCATTTACAATCCCCAACATACCACTCCAATTGCTCAGTGTTTTAATGAACTCTCTACATGGCTAAATGAAAATAACCTCTACATCAATCATGCAAAAACAGAAGCCCTAATTGTAACAAAAAACCTCTCATACTCACCTCCCACACACATTACTCTACAAAACCAAGAAATCAAACTAAAAAATGAGGTACGATATCTAGGTGTAATACTTGACACACACCTTAACATGGAAACACATATAAGAAACACAACCAAGAAAGTATACTTCAAACTTAAAGTCCTAAAGCAACTTCGCCCACTAACGCACTTACAAGACTTCCAGCGCATAATACAAGCCATAATTACTCCCCATTTTGACTTTGCAAACCTAACACTACTAGGCAAAACAAAACTTGAAAAGACTCCAAATTGCACAAAATGCTGCGGCTAGAACCATTATGAAGGTCCCCCCATTTCAACACATCACACCGATTCTGGCGTACTTACACTGGCTACCGATACAAAGCCGAATAATATATAAATCTCTAATAACTACATTCAAAACTCTAAACAACATGGCTCCACCTATTCTATTCATCCTAATCACTAAAGAACCTACCAAATCCCAACACAGGAGAGATCACACAAACAAACTAAAGACTCCAAAGGAATTTATAAAAGCCAGAAAGACAACAAACAATAAAGCATTCTCACATGCAGCACCCATACTATGGAATGCCCTTCCAGACGAAATTAGATCTCTCTGAGATCATTGAATTCCGCAAAAAACTCAAAACACACCTGTTCACCTCACACTACGGACATCTATCAAACACACCTACCCAACAAGAAAACGGATAATACAAGGTCAGTCCTCTTAAGTCAATTCGGTCTTGACATAGGATTTGAAACCCAAATGCTCATATATATTATGACTCAACCATGTTTCACTCACAGCTGTATATAGTTTTCTCTCTGTTCCATGTAAACAGTTCATATTGTTTCAAGTAATGTAATTTAAGATGTTATGGTTTAAAGCTGTTCTATGTAATGTAATATAAGTTGTTTTAAATTGTTCCCTGTATTAACAAATGTTGACCTGTTACATTGTTGTTCTATGTAAACCGCACCTGATCGCTGGAAGGTGCGGTATATAAGAAACTGTAAATTAAATTAAATATAGGGTTTTTTAAATATAAAGATTGAGATTAAAATATCAACTATTTTCTCTTCATTCTGGAATGATCTGGTTAAATTAAGAGATTCTCAAAGGATCACAGGGGTTTAAACACGTTTTTTTGTTTACTTTATTTTGCCCAGTTCGAGTTTATTTGCTTAAATTGTACCATCTATTTTTTTTTCTCCCCTTGAATTACTCTCCTTTTCCAAATCTGAGCTCAAGGCGAGTTATTTGGATAGTATAGAAAATTTGTGTTCTGCCTCTCAGATGGCGAGTATATATGGAGAAACCAGCATTAAACATTTTAACCTGTGTTCTGTTGTCTTTCAAGTAAGCCACAGTTACAACTTTTGATAATGGCTTATTGTGTGAAGGAAGATTGTGTTTTTTCCAGATCATGACATTGTTTCTTTCTCTTCCAGATTTTCTTTCATGCTTCTTATGACATGTACTGATTGCAGACTGAGCACTTGGAAGGCTGCCACCTTGAAGGGTTGCAAAAGATCATTGTGTATCAAGGAACTGCCTTAATTGAGGAATGCAGTTCTTACCTGGCATGCAGAAAAGAAGATTTCGCCATTGTCAACTGAACCGGTGCAAGTTTCTTCTGGCTGCTGTATTAACTCTAGTAACACTTTCAGCTTTAAAGCTTCATCAGAAAGCTTTATTAGACCACAGACACTTGGAACTCGGAGAAGATCCCTACAGTTCTGTTAACTGCACTAAGATTTTACGAGGTGATGCAGAGGAAATAATAAAGGCAAGACTTGAGTTGCTAACAGTAAAGTTTAAGAAACACCCTCGCCTGACAACAGATAACTATATTAATATGACAAAAGATTGTGATTATTTCACTAATGAACGAAGGTACATCCTAGAGCCACTCACCAAAGAAGAAGAAGAGTTTCCCATTGCATATTCAATAGTAGTTCATCACAAAATTGATATGTTTGAGAGACTTTTACGGTCTATCTATACCCCTCAAAATTACTACTGTATCCATGTTGACATGAAGTCTCCAGATTCTTTCTTGGCTGCAGTTAGAGGAATTGTGTCCTGCTTTGACAATGTCTTTATTGCTAGCCAGTTGGAGAGTGTGGTGTATGGATCTTTCAGCAGGGTGAAGGCTGACATCAACTGTATGAAAGACCTCTCTAGAAAGAGCACATCCTGGAAATATTTGATCAACCTCTGTGGCATGGATTTCCCTATTAAAACTAACCTAGAAATAGTAGAGAAACTAAAATATTTGAAGGGTGAAAACAGCCTAGAAACTGAGAAAATGCCTTTGAATAAAGAGGAGAGGTGGAAGAAGCACTATGAAATTGTGGATGACCATGTGAAAAACACGGGAATTGACAAGTACTGGCCTCCTATCCAGACCCCTATCTTTTCAGGCAGTGCTTATTTTGTTGTTAGTAGGAAATTTGTTGAATATGTCCTGGAAAACGTTGGTATTCAAAGATTTATTGAATGGTCTAAAGACACCTATAGTCCTGATGAGTACTTATGGGCAACTATCCAAAGAATTCCTGAAGTCCCTGGCTCTGTTCCTATCAGTCAAAAATTTGATGTTTCCGACATGAATTCTGTTGCTCGGTTTGTGAAATGGGAATATTCAGAAGGAGACGTAGCTCATGGAGCACCTTACCCACGATGTAATGGACTTCATGTCCGATCCATCTGTGTGTTCGGAGCAGGAGATTTGAACTGGATGTTGCGAAACCACCACTTCTTTGCCAACAAATTTGATACAGATGTTGATCCCTTTGCTGTTCAGTGCCTGGAAGAGTATTTGCGAGACAAAGCACTGCATTGGCAGACTCGATCTTGATTTGAATTTTTTTTTTTTTTTTTTTTTGTTCTATGCCTTGCAAAGTGTGCATTGATAACTGTAAATACTGATAAAGCTGTCATACAGCTACATTTTAAAAGCAATTAAATAAATGAGATCATGTGCCTCATCACCAGGCATGGCAAAATATGTATAAAATGTTAGGTACCAACCAGAATTTTTAGAAGGCAGAATAAACGTTTCTTTGTGAACAAGCAGGAAATTCATGTATGGGTGACGTCACTGACAGAGCCCCACACAGAATTCTCCCCAGCTTCCAAAGGATGCTTTTGGGAGGTACACCGTGCATGCACACCTGACGTCCTGCCTGCCACAGTGCTATATTCTCCAGTCTTCTTTTTTTCATGGAGCCCCTAGGATGTGTTTCCGCAGACTGGAAAGTTTTCTTATCTGGCCCTTGTGGCCCAGTTTTTCTTTCTTTTCTGCTGGTCGTTGGTTAATCATTTTTTTTCCCTTTAGCTTTTTTTTTTTTTTTTTTTTGTGGGGGATTTTTTGCTTTTTTGCATGGTCTTCCTCCCCCCTTCATAGTGGTTATCCCATTCACAGTAGTTTTTCAGTATGACTTTATCAAGGCAGTGTTTTTTGCCATGTCTAAGCCAGTCAGCAGATCCTCACAAGACTCACGATGGATGTATCTAAACTCGACTGGGATGTGCACCTGGATGGCCTGAGCACCCAGGGTCTGTGGTCTGTGCAGGAGAGTCTCTCCATCAAATCAATGTCCTTGAAATTTTGGGCCATAGCGAATGCCCTCTGTGCTTTTTGCAGACACCTGACTAATCAGGTGGTCCTGATTTTCAAACAGACAACTAGGTGGCGATCTGTTGGTGGCTCTCAACCCAGTCCTTGGGACCCCCAGGCCAGTCAGGTTTTCAAGATATCCACAATGAATATGCATATGAGATCTGCACACACTGTTGGGCAGCGTATTGCTGCGTTTTGACCTCTATACCTATAATAGTCACTCTTATACTCGCCCTGGACTTGTTTGCTTGGGAGTCCCATACATGAGGACTTCCTGCTTGTTCACGGATAAAACATAGTTACTCACCTATAGCAGATGTTCTGTGACCAGCAGGAATAAGTCCTCACAACCATCCCGTTTCCCCAGGGAGTTGTCTTTTTGGCTCCTGCTATGTGATTTGTACTGGAGGCACCATGGCAGATCGGAAGGTAGGCGTGCATGCATGGTGTGCCTCCCAAAAGCTTTATCCTTATTTATTTTGATCTTTACTTTTGTTGCATTCATTTAGTACTTTTGGGGCATCTCTCTTGCTGCTTTCCTTTTTTTCCTAACTTCCCACTTGCCCTTTGTGCCATCCTGTCATCCCTATCTCCCAAAGCATGGCCCCTGATCATGTATCCTCGCCTTCTTGGCCTCCTTGGGCCATTCACAGCAGTGCAGACTCTATGGGGTCAGAGCAGCACCTTTCCTTCTTTGTGGCCTAGTAACTCGTGCTCTGCAGGTGGAAGCCAGGAAAGAAAATTGCTGGTTGCCTGAGACTTTTCAGCCCATGAGCTCCCCACAGTAAAGGAGCTACAAAATCCAGGTTATTTTATGGGAATAGCAATGCGTTTTGCTTTATTTGTGTTTCTATACTGCATGTCTGACCGGACCGTGAAGTTGAACATTTGTTGGAAGTGTGTAAGAGAGGCTATTTGTAACCAATAAATATTTCTGGCTTCTGGTTTTGGCATTTGTGATAACTGTCTCTACAGATAGCAAATCAGGTTGACAAAATTGGACTGGACTGATCTTGCATGATTTGCTGTAAGAAGTATCCTAATTTAATGCCTCTGTTAGATGAAGGGTTACACTGGAGGCTGATGGAACTCTGTGACTTCTATACAGCTCAGTTGCTTTAAAGAAATCTGGAATAATTAATTAATGGCAGCTTACAGATATTGTATGATGAGGGCTTTAAGCCATGGACCCATATGAAAATGCTGTACTAATCCTTTGGATATCCATCTTTAAATTGGAAGTTTTGTAATAAATTGCCAAACTTTTGCTGATGGATTCATCAAGTGTGACATCTTGGAGAAAACACATCCTTGAATGAGATTCCCTCTTTCTCCTAAAACCTTTTAAGCTTATATACAAGTCATTATATATTTTTCTGGGGGTTTTTTCCAGTGCTTTTCTACATAATTTTTATTTTCTCTTTGATCTGAAACCAAATGTAGCTTAACCTAGTAAACAAGCTTTAATTTGGTTTTCTTTTCTCTTTCTAGTTGCTATTAATGCCAATCTGAATAACTCGGCTGCTTTGGGCACGTGATCAATCCTTTGTTTAGCATTTTTTTTTTAGCACCAACATGCATTTACCTTTCCTTCTTGATTGACTTGTGTACATCACCTCAGTGACACATCCTCTGCCCACAAGCCATAGACCTAGCTGTAGACTGATTATTATTTTTTTTTTGCCTACTTTATGAAGGAAAGGACAGCTTGTGACTTCACTGTCTGTGTGCATGTCTTCCTAACAGCTTGTTTGGCATCTAGTCACATCAGCATTTTAGGACATGAGTAATCTGAGAGGGATGCTCTTTCATATCCACAGATGTCTTCAAAACCAGAGTCCTTAAGAAGTACCTATAAGTGCCTGAACCAACATTTTATAGCTGCTTTTTTTTTTTTTTTTTTTTTATATATTGATTTGAACACCTTTTTATTTCTTGAATAAACTTTCTGCAAGAATAGATACCAATGTGGTCTAATACACCTAGCTTACCACCGACAGCTTTGTTAGTAGGAATGGGCTAAGGAAGTACAAGCAGGACATGTGCTGTTCTAAGTCAATAATTTTGCTAGATATGATTTTAAGTGATTTTTGTGTTTTTACTTTTCCAGCTTTCTCCAAATGTTACCAAATGTATAGCATGCTGAAAGTCACACTCTGGAATAGGAATAAAACTTTTTTCATATTTCTTTTCCTTAATGTCTTGATCATTTAGTTTGCTTGTTGACCATGCCGTTTATACATTCCTAGCATCCACATCAAAGAAATTAAGCTATCAGTTTTGGTAAAATGTGTATCTTTTTAGCAATATGTCTAGTGTCATGAACAGGTAAAAACACATTCTAAAGCTAGCCATTTTAAAAAATATTTTCTGTGTAAAGCATATTTTAGAAGATGAAAAATGTATCAATTCTCTGAGGCCATACGCCTGTGGTGTAGTTTTGGGCAGAATTGTGCTGTACACATGTACTTCAGTGAAATAGGTGTGTATCCACACCAATTAATGCCTGTCTGGGAGCAAGTATAAATTCACGTGATAGTGTTTGGTAGGCTGTTGGGCTTCTTCAGTAACCCCCATTTTATAAAGGTACATAAGCACCTTTGAGATGTGTTTATAGGTTAAAGGGGATAAATTCAAGTCCATAAAAAACTTGAATGTTGAACTCGAGCAGGTCTGGCTCAGATTTTGTTGCTCTTAAGACTGGAAAGAAGAAGAATTTTGGCAGTGGTTGGGCCCTACAGTACACAGCCCTACAGCAAGCACAGGAGCAAGCTTCCCTCCAGAATAGAAAATTTAGTTGAGTTACTAGATTTTTTTTTTTTTTGTAGGCAAATCTGGGATGCCTCTGACGTGTTGGAGTGGTTTTGGGTTGAGCAACAAGATTTAAGAACATATGAAATGCCATACTAGGTTAGACCAAGGTCTATCAAGCCGCCTATTCTGTTTCCTACAGTGGCCAATCCAGGCCAGAAGTACCTGGCAGGTACCCAAAGTCCTCAGCTTCCACAATGCTCATCCTGAGTGACTTTCCTGGGTCCTCTTTAATAATGGTTTATGGATCTTTCAGCCAGGAACTTGTCCGAACCTATTTTAAACCCAGCTACACTAACAGCTTTTTCTATAGCGAATTCCAGAGTTTGATTACACGTTGAGTAGAAAAAATATTTTCTCTTAGTCTTAAATGGGTGACATTATAGCTTCGTTGTGTGTCCTCTAGTCTTTCTACTTTTTGATGCTGCAAATCGATCTACATTAACCCGTTCTACTCCATTCATTACTTTATAAATTTCTATCATATCTCCCCTCAGCTGCCTTTTCCAAGTTGTAGAGCCCTACCCTTTTAAGCCTTTCCTGATAGGGGTATCCTTCCATCCCCTCTTCCATTTTGGTGGCTCTTCTCTATACCTTTTCTAATTCTACTATATTTTTAAGATATGGTGACCAGAATTGCACACAATATTCAAGGTGCTGTCAAACCATGGCACGATACAGGTTTTATAATCTTGCATTTATTCTCCATTTAAACAAGTTGTGGAGGAGGGAAGGGGTATCATGTTGCCTCCCCCATCCATCCCATGGCAGCAGCAACATCACATCTAAGCAGACAAATGGACAGAGAAATAGAAACCATGGACCTAATGTTCAGAGAACGTATGCTCCTAACTTTGAGAGTTATGCTCCTAAATTGGCTTCTTAGTAAGTTTTTTAGTACTGATTTTCAGTACTAGGCACCTAAATAGGCTGATAAATCTAGGCAAGTGAATGACATACATTTTAAGCTCCTAATTTTGAGTGCCTTCAAGTCAATGCTGACTTCTTTTAATCCAGTAGCCTCTGGGTTTTCTTGGCAAGGTTTAACGAAGTATATCACCAGGCCTTTTCTTCTGTAGCAATGCTGTGTGAAGCGACTTGCCCAAGGTCACAAGGAATGCAAATGGGAATCATACCCAGATCTCCTGGGTAGTAGGCTGTTGCTCTAACCACTAGGTGGCAAATTTTAGAGCTTAAATTTAGGTGCTCAGCTTCTTTTTTTTTTTTTTTTTTGTTGAGTATCAGCTCAATGATGCATTTCTATTGTACTGTGCAAATTATAAAAATGGATGTAAATTTAAATGTATATTCAGATCACCAAACTTAATTTTTTCCCACACCCTCTGTCCTATTGCTGGAATCAGGGACAAGAGATGGCCAAGAAAGTGGGAGTCAGGGACACATATGTAAAATTGGTGACAATCCCTGAAAATCAGGGACGTTTTGGTAGCCTTAAATTAGTGCCTTCACACTGTGGTCCCTAAGCAGTTCCTATGTTTAAATCGGGGCCTATGCTCAAGCTAGAGCAAATACCCATGCACCCTGAATCTTGTTTCTGAGAAATGTTTAGCAAGAAGATATGGTATAGAGTCAGACCTTTGAGCTCCTTTGCTTTGAAATGAGTATAGAGAGCACTAAAGTCCAATGAGGTAAAATTTGTAAGTGGCTAAAAGTTTTTCTCACTTAAAAATGTTAAATACAGAAAAATGAATGCTGATGTGAAGAGGATTCAGATGGATATGGGGGTGGGATTTTTGTTTGGGGTTATTTTGGGGGGGGTGTGGAGGGAATTCCTAAACCGAAATTATACAAAACACTATTTTTGTATTAAACATGATTTGCGAATGGATTGCAGCAGTTGAAACTGGTTATTGTAGTTGTGCATTCTACAGCTTTACTAAAAATTGAATTTAGTTATGTTGACACAAATGACCAGTTAAGATGCTTATGTACTTTCAAGGAAAGAAAATGGCTCATTCTGGAGAGAGCCACTCATTCATATACAAAAAAAAGTGATATTGGGAACAATCAGAACAGAGCCAAAGCGTGCCATACAATTCTTGCACTGATAATTCCTGATTTCAGTCATCTTTTTTCCAGCTCGCATAGAACTGTCCATTATTTTATTCATCACTTTGTTCACTTTCACACTGTTTTATAGATATATTTCACCATGAATTGTTTTATAACACATGGAAGAGGGAGCCAGGTTTAATAAGCATTGACTTTATATATCTCCTCACTTAGTTTGTAGCTTATCGTGCTGTGAGGGCTTATGTGCATCAGGGATGCTGAGGGTTAAGCTATAAGCTATTGATAAGCTTAACTACTGGCAGGGCCTTCCAAGATGGATAAGTCTCAGCTAAGATGCCAGACCAAGACAAACCACCCATCTGGGCGGCAGCAGCAGAATGAGGTGGTGTTGGCAGTGGAGGATCTCTTTTTTTGTGATGACGACATTAGAATTACCTGCGCAGAAAGGCCTGAAAGTTCTTCCGTATCTTGCCATTAAAATCCAGTGGATAGTTGCAACAAATTGCACTACAGTGCTAGAAGTTGAGACCCACCAACTCTGAAGGCACTCAACTGGCTACTGGAGAGGAACTGAAGACTTTTCAGAGTAAAGCCAGCATTTATGATGTGGTTGGATCCAAGCTGATATAGCAGCGCATGAAACGAATCCAGAAGCTGCAAAGATGTCTTACATATTAGGACATGGAACATACGAAGCATGAACCAAGGGAAGTTGGAGGTAGTAAAGAATGAAATGGAACATGTAAAACTCGCTCTATTGGGTGGCGATGAACTGAAATGGACTGGCATCAGGCACTTTGCATCTGATGATCACATGGTCTGCTATGCTGGAAATGAGAGACAAAGAAGAAATGGTGTTGCATTTGTAACTAAAACTTGCAAGAACTGTAATGAAATACCGTGTAATCAGTGACTGCTTAATTTCTAGTTGTCTGAGGAATGCCCATCAACACAACTAACTCAAGTATATGCCCCACCAATAGCTGCAGAAGAGTGAAGTTGATGAGTTTTTTGAACAAGTACAAACTGAAGTTGACCAAACATGCAAACGGGCTATCTTGATAGTCATGGGTGACTGGAACGCAAAAGTTGGCAAGAAAAGGCAAAGTGGTTGAAAAAAATATGGACTTGGGGAAACATAAATGAAGTTGGAGAAAACTGATAGAATTCTGCAAAAACATTCTATTCATCTCAAATACCATCTTCCAGCAACACAAGCGGTAACTGTACACATGGACTTCACACAGTGGATTGAACAAAAATCAAATTGACTAAATCTGTGGAAGTCAACGATGGAAAGCTCTATAACATCAATGAAGACCAAGCCTGGAGCTGACTGTGGTATAGATTAGCTAATGTTTGCATACTAATAGTTGGTAAAGTTGAAAAAAGAGCAAGCCACTCATGAATGTAGCAAAATAGGACCTGGAGAATATACCACTGGAATTTAGAGACTACCTGCAAAATCGATTTGCCGCTTTAGATACAAATGATGGAGCTCTGGAAGAGTTATGGAATGACATCAAGAAAATTGTGTTTGAAGAAAGTGAGAAGTCTCTACAAAAGATGAAAAAGCAAAAATGGCCAAAATGAATGACAAAAGAAACTCTGAAAATTACCCAGAAGCACAGAGAAGCTTAACTAGAGGAGAAAGAAGGGCAATCACAGAACTTGACAGATTTCCATAGTGTAACAAGACAAGAAGTACTACAATGACACATGCAGGGAAATAGTTTCTGCTTCTATTAGAGGAAAAAGTTTTTCTTTAACTCATAGCTTTAGGAAAACCAAAGTTCCATCCTTGAATTGGAATGTTACAAGATGCTCAAGGATCCATGTTGAATGATGCTGAGAAGATGATAAAAAAAAGATGGAAAAAATATACAGTGTTATACAATAAAGATCAAATGGGTCAACAGCTGTTTCAACCTGTACCTTTATGATCAGGCATCATTGGTGGTGACAGAAGTTATTGAAGTAGCATTGAAAGCTTTATCAAAGAACAAAGCAGTGGGCGTTGCTGGCATTTCCATTGCAGTATTACAGCAATCTGATGCAGCTGTTATCATACTTAAAAGGCTCTGCCAGGAAATTTTGGAGGACAACATCCATGGCCAACTGACTGGAAAAGATCCGTGTTTATACCAATACTAAAGAAAGGTGATACAACTGACTGTGGAAATTATCACACAATCACCCTGATCCCACATGCCAGCAAGATTCTACTCGAGATTATTCAGAACTGGAATGAACTGCCTGAAGTGCAAGCAGGGTTCAGGAAAGGGTGAGGAATGACAAACATTGTGGATGTGAGATGGATCCTTGACAAGACAAAAGAATACCAAAAGGATATTTTGTGTTTATCGATTTTACAGCAAGACATTTTGACTGTGTAAACCATGAGAAACTCTGGGTCATATTAAGAAGTATGGGTATACCTGCGCATTCTCTTGCACAACCTTTACATCAAGAAGCAACAGTTTGTACAGAACAAGGAGAAACGAAAGGTTTAAAATCAGCAAAGGTGTAGGACAAGGCTGTATGCTTTTCCCCCTACCTGTTTTAATTTATATGCAGAACAAATCATCGGAAAAGCAGGACTGTATGAACACGCCTGATGAGTCTTCACCAACCTTTGCTATGCTGCTGATATCATATTAGCTGAAAGTAAAGATGATCTGAAGCATTTTGGCTTCTTTACATTAAGGTACAGTCCCCTATTAAAATCTTGCCAACTGGCAAAATAAGTTCTTTGTTGATGGATTTTTTTTGATCTTGCAGGGGCCCTTTTTCCCCCGATGGCTGCCAGTGGCTTTAGGAAGTGTGATCGGTGCAAGAAACTGATGTTTCTCTCCGACACACATGACTGCTGCCTCCGGTGCCTGGGGCCTGACCATGATCCTAAGGTCTGTAGTCCCTGTGGCAAAATGTCCTTGAAGGCATTGGGGAGCCGTCAGCACCAGCGTGACAGGATCTTCTCTGACTCTGCATCTAGATGGGTCTGGACTTCGTCAGAGGTCTTGGGAGTCTGACCCCCGAGCATTGTCGTGGCTCCTCTGAGAGGGAGTCCCCCCTCGAGGGAGCACTGAAGGAAGAAGAAACCCGCAAGGACGGCATTGGTGGATGCTCTTGGCCCCTCGAGGGCCAGGTCGCATAGCCCTTATCGCCGTCCTGGGTCTTCAGAGTCGGAGAGTCCTGCAAAGCATCCTCGTGTAGAGTCAGAGACCCCGAGTGACGTGAGTACTGTAGTCCTCGTGGACTATCCTCCGGGGGAGCCGATGTCGGGCCCGATGCTGTCGGGGCCCGAGTCTGAGGCTGCTGGGTCTCCTGAGCTTGGACTCAGGTTGACGGCCTTGGAGATCAGATTGTCTGCCTGCCTTCCTTCATGGAGCAGCAGTGTGTGCTGATCGCTGGCCTCACTGGTGCATATGCCCCGACCACCAGGACCTCGATGTCCAAGTCGACCCCGGAGGCCGAGCCGAGCCGATCCGATCCGATCCGATCCTATCCTTGAGACCATGCGAACTCAAGTCTATTCTCAGCCGTGGTCACCCTCGGCCTCCCGTTCGGGACTGAGATCGTCAGTGCCAGTAACCTCGGCGTCGGGGCAGATGGCGTCGGTGCCCGCCCACTCGGAGCCTCTCGATTCCTACTCGGAGGAATCGTCGTGGGAGACTGAGGAAGAGGAGACCCAGACACCTTCCAGACTTGGTGGATACCCGGTTCTTGGATTTTGTATGGGGGACGGCCAGAGCCTTGGCCTTCCTGGCGGACCCCGAGGAGGAGCCTCGAGCTGAGGAGCTCGAGGCCCTGCAGTATGACTCTCCTCCCAAGGAGGCCTTTACTGTACCGGTTCCTCCTCTGCTGGAGCGGTTGCTCTTCCGCATGTGGGAGGCACCGGCCTCGATGCTGGTTCTAAGCAAGCGGGTCGATTCCATCTATCAAGTCCGCAAGAGCCCTGGGTTCCAAAAGGCACAGCTACCGCACCACTCCATGGTTGTGGAATCGGCCATGCATCGCCTGAAGAGTCAGAAGATGCACTCCTTGGTGCCTCCCGGCAGGGAAGCCCAAAATCTGGATGCCCTCAGTAGAAAATGCTTCCAGGGCTCTATGCTTGCTTGCCGCATCCAGACCTACCAGCTGTACATGGGCATGTACCTTTGGGACCTGGCAGAGGAGATTGCCGGGTTCTCTGCTGGTCTGTCCGAGGAACCCTTGCAGATGTTCAAGGCCTTGTCTTTTGGTATTCGAGTGCTTGAAGTTTATCTCTCGAGCAGCCTATGATGGATTTGAGGCTTCGGCCCGAGTAGCAGGGGCCGGCATCAGTGCATGCCATCGGGCCTGGCTACAATCCTCGGACCTCGAGCCATGGGTACAGGACAAATTGGTCGATGTCCCCTGCCGAGGTGAAAACCTCTTTGGCAAGCCCATGGCTGAAAAGGCTGCAGAACTTGAGACCAAGATTCTTACCCAGACAATGCTGTCCAGGAAAACCTCTGCTCCTTCTCAGAAGGGCTGGGGGGAAAAAGGCCTTTTACCCGAGGAGGACCACTGCCTACAAAACCTACCCTCACTACCAGGCCTCTGCAGCTCCCCAACAGGGCCAACAGGCCAAGGGGCAGGGTCATGGGCCCTGTAGGCAGAAGGCTCCCAAGCCTCCTACTCTGGCTTCTGCTCAGCAGGGAGGGGGTTTTTGACTGACTATGCCAGCATAGCCTCTCCTCCTCCTCCAGCGCACAGGAGGTACGCAGACAGGTGGCCAGCCATTACAGGGGATACTTGGGTGTTAGCCCTTCTCGATGATGCTTATCTGCTCCACTTCACCCAGATAACCCCCTCCTACTTTCCAGGGGAGCCTCCAAGACCCCCTCTGCACAGAAACTTACTCCTTCAGGAGTTGGAAGGTCTGCTACAGGACCAGGCGGTGGAACCAGTGCCTCACCACCTGGAAGGGCAAGGCTTCTACTCGAGGTACTTCCTGGTACCAAAACACAGGAGGCCTCAGACCCATACTAGACCTGAGAAATCTGAACAAGTTTCTGGAGAGGGAAAAGTTCAAGATGCTTACCCTTGGAATCTTACTGCCCTACCTCCAGCAGGGAGATTGGCTATGCTTCTTAGACCTGAAGGATGCTTATACTCACATCCTCATCCATCTAAGTCACAGGCAATACCTCAGATTTGTGGTGGGAGGGAACCACTTCCAGTACAGAGTGCTTCCCTTTGGCCTCACCTCCACCCCCAGGGTTTTTACAAAGTGCCTGGCGGTGGTTGCGGCCTACCTCAGGAACCAGGGGATCTTTAAGTTTCCTTACTTGGACGACTGGCTTATCAGGGGCCAGTCAGGCCACATTCAGAACCATATCCCTGCTTCAGCACCTGGGGTTCGTTATAAACTTCCCAAAGTCCACTTTA
This sequence comes from Ichthyophis bannanicus, assembly GCA_033557465.1. Taxonomy (NCBI): domain Eukaryota; kingdom Metazoa; phylum Chordata; class Amphibia; order Gymnophiona; family Ichthyophiidae; genus Ichthyophis; species Ichthyophis bannanicus. The sequence goes on from CM066032.1 coordinate 652,812,357, forward strand.
GTCCCTTCACAGGACGTGGAGCTCATAGGCCTTTGCATGGATGGTATCCAACCTCGCCCCTATTTGCCTGTGGACAGAGCTCACAGGCTGATGAAGTTGGCTGGCCAGTTTCAGGCAAACTCTCTGGTCTCTGCCAGACACTTCCTCCGGCTCTTAGGTCACATGGATTCCACAGTGCATGTCATCCCAAATGCCCATCTGCACATGAGGCCGTCTCAGTGGTGCCTCAGGGCACAGTGGGTACAGGCCACAGGGAAGTTGTCAGACAGGATAAAGGCGTCCAAACCCTTGGTGGACTCCCTATGCTGGTGGAGGCATCTCCCAAGCCTGGTCGGGGGAGTTCCTTTTCGAGCCTCCCCACACACTCAGGTACTGACAACCGATGCTTCCCTGCAAGGCTGGGGGTCACATTGCCAGGGGACCTGCACCCAAGGCCTGTGGTCTCCGTGGGAGGCCGCCCAGCAGATCAACCTGTTGGAATTGAGAGCCATTCGACTAGCCTTACGGACTTTCTCGGGTCCTCTCTCACCAGTCTGTCCTAGTTCAGACGGACAACCAGGTGGCTATGTTCTACGTGAACAAGCAGGGAGGCACAGGATCCCGACTCCTGTGCCTGGAAGCACATGCTTTCTGCTCTTGGGCTATCAATCAGGGCATGACCTCCAGGGTGGTCCACCTCCCAGGCCAGGGAAACTACCTGGCGGACAGGCTAAGCAGACTCCTGCAGCCTCACAAGTGGCAGTTGGATCCTTGGGTAGTCCAACTTTTCTTTCTAAAGTGGGGACTTCCAACCATGGATCTTTTTCCCAGTCTGCTGAACAGGCAACTATCCAAGTTCTGTTTCAGATAACTGCATCCTCTGAGGGTAGTGGCAGATGCATTCCTGATCCCCTGGTCAGAAAGCCTGCTGTATGTGTTTCCTCCCACACCTCTGGTGGCCCGAACTCTCTTCAAAACCCAGCAGGACTGAGCCATGGTGATCCTGATAGCCCCCAGGTGACCCAGGCAGCTGTGGTTCCCTCTTCTTCTGCAGTTGGCGGTGGACGCTCCACATCCTCTGAGGCTGCAACCCGACCTTCTGGCTCAGGATCAAGGGTCCCTCTTGCATCCCAACCTCAAATCCCTCAATTTGATGGCCTGGCTGCTGAAAGGCTAGTCCTTGCTCCCTTGCTCCTACCAAAGGAGGTTGAGGAGGTGGTGTTGGCTTCCAGGAAGCATTCCACTCGGAAGGCTTATGCTCTGAAGTGGTGTAGGTTTTCTACTTGGTATTCTCAACAGCAGGAGGATACCTTTTCCTGCTTGGTCTCGGTGCTACTGCAATACCTGCTCCACCTGTCCAACCTGGGACTTCAGCCCAACTCTGTCCGGGTCCACTTCAGTGCCCTCTCAGCTCACCACTTGCCGGTGGATGGACAATCCCTCTTGGGCCACTCTCTGGTGTCTCGCTTCCTCAGAGGCCTGCTTCTGCGCAAGTCTCCTATTCGTCCACTGGCCACTGAGTGGGATCTCAATGTGGTCTTGCAGCAACTGACTCTCCCACCTTTTTGAGCTGATGGCTACCTGCCACTTATGTTTCCTATCCCGGAAGGTGTTTCTTGTGGCACTCGCCTCGGCTCAGCATGTGAGTGAGCTTCAGGCCCTGGTCTCGGATAGGCCATATACCAGGTTCTATAAGAACAGGGTAGTCTTGAGGACTCATCCTAAGTTCCTTCCCAAGGTAGTGTCCTTCCACCTCAACCAGGAGGTGGTACTTCCAATGTTTTTTCCCAGGCTGCACGCCAGTAGGGCCGAAACTGTCTTGCATACCCTGGATTGTAGAAGGGTGCTGTCCTTTTACCTAGAATGTATGCAGGGGCATAGAAGGGCTTCTCAGCTCTTCATTTCCTTTGACCCTAATAAATTGGGGTTGCCTGTCACTAAGTGTATGTTCATCCGGGTGGCAGACTGTATCGCCTGGGTGTACAGGGCAGCTGGCCTCTCCCTGGACGGTCGAGTCATGGCCCACCGTGTCAGGGTGAAAGCTGCATCAGTAGCTCACTTCCATTCTGTTCTGTTGGCAGACATCTGCCGGGCTGCTACTTGGTCTTCAAGCCAGACTTTTGCGGACCACTACTGCCTTGAGAGGGAGTCCTGTAGGGATGGTGCTTTTGGGCAAGCGGTACTCTGTAATCTCTTTGAGGTTTAGGCAACTCCTACCCTCCAGCCCTGGTGTTGGGCTACCGTTCAGGTGTGGTCTCCCAGAAGATTCTCTCACTGTTGCTGAGGCTCTAGAGGGAGCTCTATTTTTCAGCCTGGGTTCCTGGTAGCCCAGAGCTAGAGTCACCCATATGTGAGGACTGACTTCCTGCTTGGTCCTGGAGAAAGAGTAGTTACTTACCTGTAACAGATGTTCTCCAGGAGCAGCAGGAATCAGTCCTCATGACCCTCCCTCCTCCCCTTGGAGTTGCAGTTGTATATAGTTCATTTTCTTTTTTTGTGCTGTCTTTTAGTTATGTCATTGGACTGAGCAAGGTGGCACCTTTTGGGCAGAAAGGGGATTGCACATGCGTGGCTACATTCCCAAAGGCTTTCTTTGAAAGCTGGGGAAATGCTCCGCATGGGGGCTCCATCGGTGCTGACATCACCCATATGTGAGGACTGATTCCTGCTGCTCCTTGAACACCTGTTACAGGTGAGTAACTACTCTCTCCTTCAAAGTAGTCCCCTTCTGATAAAACACACTTCCTCCAGCATTCCTGCCACTGATGGAAATCATTTTGAAATTCCTCTTATTAAATGCTGAAGATGCTGTGTCAAATTGTACTTAATAGTCTCCAAATTGTCAAATCTCCTTCTTTCAGTGGTAATTTCAGTTTTGGAAATTAAAAAAAGTTAGTGGGTGAGGTCAGGAGAGTACAGAGGCTGACAGACTTGTTCAATTTGGTGTTTGACCGAACTGGACAAGATATGATGCATCAGCTGGGGCCTTTAATGTAAAGAAGCAACCATTCACCATTCCTGTGCAAATCTGGCATCCTATGACAAACTGCATATCTCAAACAAGTCAGAACTTCGATGTTGTACTCCTTATGCTGGTTTGGCCTTTTGAAGCATACTCATGATGAACAGGGTCCTGGTAATCCCAAGAAAACTGAGCATGACCTTGACATTTACTCCTCACCTTGACAGGCTTTGTTGGGGCTAGAAGAGTTTGGAGTCTTCAAATGTGAGGATTGAGCCTTAGTTTCTGGGTAATAACCATAAGCTAACAATTCAGCACCAGTAATAATCTTTTTTTGATGAAATCAGTGTCATTTAATGTGTTCCAACAATTCCTTGACTGCAGTCAGTCTATCTTTTTTTGTCAGGGGACAGGAGTGTCAGCACAAATTTTGCTGACATCTCATCCTCAAATAGACATAAACAATTAAATAGAATTTTCCATAGGCTTGGCTTGAGTGCAAACTAATTTCTAGAGTTTGTTTATTTATTTATTTATTTATCCTACTGGTACTGGAAGTTGTGTGTTTTTGTTTTGTTTTGTTTTGTTTTGTTTTGTGAGGAGGCCAAAACTTTGCCCTGAGGCAGAGACCCTTCCTGTTCTACTGGTGGGACTTTGATTAGAAACTGAAACAGGCAGGTTGTTTGCTGCAATTGCAGCCTCTCGTCTTCTGCCCATGGTCGGTGGATGGGATCCACTGTTCCCTCTAAGCTGTGTGCGCGCACACACCTCGCCGAGCGAGCGCACATACTTTACAACAGAGCGCACAAAAATTATAGTTCTGATTCTGATAGAAAACAACACAGATGTCTTAAAATTTAAAAGTTGTTATGTATTTATGGTTTTCACAAGTTCTACAATGTTTTCTAGTGCAATCAATGTGGTGTACATACTGTATTCTGACGTGTAGTCAAATTTTAAAGTATATAACTCCAAGTTGTCGTTATGTGGCGCACAAAAATTTAACCTTCCTTCAAAAGTTGCACAGCTGATATTTTATGCGCACACAGCCTACAGAAAATTAGAGGGAACATTGATGGGATCCCCCTGGGTAGCCTGCTGCCTGCCTACCATGATCAAGGTAAAAACCCTTTCTGTTCTGCCCATGATGATCCATCCTCCCTTAAGCAGACAGGAATAGTCTTTGCTGCAATTGCAGCTTCTCTTCCTCTGCTGTGATTTTTGGTGGGCCTAGGGCCAGTGTGGTCCACCCCTTTCTGACATCTATGATTCATACCGCTTCAGTAGTTATCCTGTACCTATTTCCAGTAAATATGAGGTTCATAAGTGCCACTCCCTATTTTTTTTGACCTTGAGATTTCCCCTTTTAGAGCTGGACATTCATTTTGGAATTGGAGCTGGGATCTGGTGTCAGAAGCCTGTCTCTGTAATTACTTTAGGAATTTTCTCTTTTAATAGTCCCTCTCCTCCAAACCTACCTTCTTTTGTCGGTGATGTTCCCAGCCAGGAGCCATCACCAGGGCTCCTTTCAAAACACTAACCATGCACTTTGCATCCAGTCACTAGGAATTCACTCTTAAGTTAATGACAGACTCCCTGACCTAGGGCTCTGAATGCTGCATTTCTAGCCTTGACTGGACAAGGAAGCAGGAAGCCCTGAAATGGAGATTTTTGGTTGCTGGTTTATTTAGAAAGTATGGTGCATTGTTATGGCAATCTTGCTTAACTTCACTGTATTTGTAATCCAGATCAAATGAATACAATGTTCTCCCCAGGAGTGGATGCCTGTCTAATGTCAGCTGATAAACTGACAAACTGACATGACAAAAACAATGAGCTGGAAAAATTACTTGAGTGATTTTGTAATTACAACTTAAATGTAACAGTTTATGTAATAGAGTATGAATGAATTAGACACTTACAGTATATGAATTTGAAACTGACAAATGCATCCTTTGGAACTTCCTTAGGGACAATTAGTTATGTTGTCTGCTGCCGGCCACCTGGCTGGCAAACATTTTTAAGGAGAACACTGGCATGAAAGGAGCTTTCTTGACCATGCATCCATCTTCTAATGAGAAGATCTGAAGACAGATTCAGCAAATCAACTTTTTATAGATAGTTAGGAATTAGCATTTTAAACAAAACTATAGAAAAAAAATATTCTGCAGCAAATCTGTCTTTGTAATAGCAAAATAAGTTAAGGCTGAAATGTCTGTTTGAATTAATGCTTTGGGCTTAATTTTTGTTTGTTTGGGACATGGAAAATTGCCCAGCATTGATTCTAATACAAAACGGTGTTTGTTTATGATAAACTATGAGATTCCAAGGACTCACATGTAAAATTTTTTTTTTTTTTTGAGTAGTCTGTTTGGAAACTTATAATCAATTCTCAGCTTTATTTTATATGTAAAAATTTTCTGACTATATGGAGCTGCTCGCTTGTCTTCACTGACGTGGTTTTGGGTGGTGATAGCTCACATGAAAGGCAAAAAAACCCAAAAGTGCTTGCTCATTGTCTCATTTTAATATACTGAGAAGTCTATAGTCTAATGCCATAAAAAGAGTAGATTGATTTCACCATTTCTTTCTGAACAATGTCATTCATTCCTGGTGAACTTAAGTAGTAAACATAGACAGCAATGTCTTGTTGCTGGTCTAGTGTAAAAAGGTATTGTCTTATGTATTTTTTTGATCCTTATTTCCATATATTGAAGTGGCCTAACAGCAACCACTCTACTTTATCTATTGTTGATAGCTGTTTAAACATGAACCAATAATGCATTTTCTATGTAAAACAGAAGCATGCTTTGTCCTGCCCTATCAGTAGCATTGTAAGGAGGAATAGATTCCTATGAACACATGCCTACTTTTCTCTACATTATATAGTTTGTTCACCAGTCCTCCTTCCTTGCATGGGAAACCTTGACTGCTCAGAAAGGCAGTGCAGCAGAAGAGAAGGATGCTCCCCTTCACAAAACAACCCCCATCGGGTGTGGTACACACAACAGAATATTTCAAACCACATAATTTTACCATCCAAGTACCGTCTGTAGTCCAGCAAGTTAATAAAGAGTGTGAAATCCAATGGTCATTCTCATACTTACTCTCTGAGATACTGCCCCAGGCCCTGAAGGTTATACAGTCTGATTAGTTTTGTAGTTGTCCCAAACATTAGCATTTATGAGCTTTTACTCTGCACAGGTATATAGTACCAGATTGGGGCATTTAAGATTGTAAGCCCTCTGGGGATAGGCGAACAGCTACAGTACTTGAATGTAACTTGCCTTGGCTTCTGAGTAAAGCGTGAGCCAAATACAATATTTCTGGGAACAAGCAAGAAGTTGGTCCTCACGTATGGATGACATCAGCACTGATGGAGCCTGCATGGATTCATTCTCCAACTTTCAAAGAAAGCCTTTGGGAGTTAGTTTGCATATCTGTGGTCACCTTCCCACCCAAGGGTGCTGTCTTACCTCGGTTGTCTTTTTTTTTTCTATGGAGCTTTGCAGAAGTCTTGTGTGGTGTCCCTGGTAAAGTTGGTTTTCTTCCCTCTTAAGGCTCATTCTATCCCAGATGTCTTGCCCCTCTGTACATCCAGTTTGAACCAGATGTGCAGAGGGGCTTGTGATTTGGATCCCGCGGTGCATGTCTAGTTCTGCAGGATCAGAATCGTGATCAGTTATGTATGTGCAGGCCAGGACTGCGATTCAGTCTGGCCTGCACGTACATGACAAGCCCGACTAACTCAGTCAGAGCTTTTAAATGGAGCTGCGGTGCCATAGCGTCTGGTTGCCATGACTCCATCTAAAAGCTGTGATGCTGGCTGCTGGATAAAAGTGTTTATTCCCTGCAGCCTGACCCCCAATCTGGTCTCATAAGGCCAGAGTCAGGCTGTGGGGAATATCCTCTGGCCTGCCCCAGCATAAAAAAATAACATGTCCAAGGACGTTATTCCATCTCTGAGGTGGAATAGCGTCCCTGCACATGTTGCTGGCCCTGGACATACACTGCCTGCCCAGACTCTGCCCCTTCCTCGCCCAACCTCCCAGCATAACTGGCAGGGAGGTTAGATGCTGGTGGGGGAAGGCACAAATAGCAGGGCTGGATGTCCAACCCTTCTATTTGTAGCATAGAATCAGGCCCTTAGTGTGGTGGTTGTTTTTTTTTTTGTTGTGCTCCTTTTTTACCAGTCTATTCCTAGTCACCTTCTTGCTGCCTGAATCCGCCCTCATCTTCGCATTGTCTTTTCTCAGGTCCTTTTTTTTCTTTTCGGTGTGTGGGTCTTTTCTTGCACCTTCCCTGACTGAGACATCTGAGTTTGATCTCATGGGTGCTCTCCTCCCTGCTATGTCTTCAGTCCGGCAGTTTTAAGCAATGTGGCAAATGCTCCCAGACCATATCCATTACAGACCTCTACAGTTGCATTAAGTTTCTCTGTGCAGGTCACAATGACTCCACTTGTCTGCTCTGCCTAAAGATGTCGAACCAAGAGCCAGAGGAATCGTGAAAAGCACCGGTGGGGCTGGCATAGAGTATAGAATTGCTGACCTCAAAAACTGCATCTGATGACTCTGCATTGCGTGCATGTGCTCGATCCAAGCCCAGAGTTTGTGGAGCCTCAGACTGGGGGTTATCCTCAGATGACCTCCTCCATAGGTCCAGGACTTTGTCTAAGTCGACATCAAAGTCAGATCCCAGAGAGAGGTAAGACCTCCAGTACCAGGCCTCGGAGTCCTTAATGCAATGCTGAGGGTGATGGCTGTGAGTTGCCTTCGAAGCTGCCCTGGCAGGAGGAGACTCCCACCATGTAGGGATCAGACCCGGCCCTCTGACATGATCACCAAGCGGTGATTCCCCTTTGAGGGATCTGTCTTCGGGATCGATTCCTTTGAGGCATGAACCAGCTGCTCCAGAGTCTACTGGCATTGAAAATACAGCCTAGCTGCCTTCTTCGAGGCATAGTGGTGCCTGATGCCCAGAGTCTCTGGGTTATCTGTGCTGACCATGGGCCCCTCCACTGCAAGGGCCTCCCTGGAGCACATCCAGCTGGAGCTGGAGCATTTTGCTCATTCAGAGCCATATTTCTATGTTTCTATAGGATCTCTAAAGGTAAAAAGGGGACTGTTGTAGTTGTCCTTCCATAACAGACTAGATAGGCCATGTGGTCTTTTTCTGTCGTCATATTTCTATGTTTCCATATTGATCAGCATTCTATTCAAGGCGTGACGCACCTTGGGGTTAGCGTGTTGCTCTCCCTCAGTGCCAGCAGTTCCCTACTCAAGGATCAGGCGATGTAGCCAGTACCTCAGCCCCTCTGGGGCATGGAGTTCTACTCCTGGGTACTTCATCTTAAAGTCAGAGGGCCTCGCCCATCCTGGAGCTGCAGGACCTAATCTGCTTTCTGGTCAAGGAGATGTTCAAAATGCTATCCCTTGGAACATTGTTGCCTTACCTCCAGCGGGTAAATTTGACTGTGCTCCTTGGATCTCAAAGACACCTATACCCACATCCTGAACCATCTCCAGCACAGTCGGTACTTCTGCTTCATCATCAGAGGCTGCCACTACCTGTACAGGGTGCTCCCCTTCAGCCCCAAGTGCCTGGCAGTAGTTGTCACTCACCTCCACATACTAGGACTCTTCGTCTTACCTTATTTGGATGACTGGTGGATGAGGCACATCACATGGCCCAGTGCACCATAAGGGTGCTGTAACATCTGGGGTTCATGATAAACTTTCCAAAGTTGCATTTGCTACCGACTCAGCACCAGGAGTTCATAGAAGCCCTTCTAGACGACCCAGGCCACAGCCTTCCTACCTCTAGATTGGGTGCAGTCCTGGCCACCTTAGCAAGAGAGGTACAGGGTTGCTTATCTATGTCTGCTATGTCTGGTTCGGAAGAATGTATCCTTGAAGGATACTACCAAAAGCAGAGAGGTTCCACAAAAGAGTAAAGTAGCCCAAATGCCCTCAAGTATGGAGCAGACAGAGCTTAAAGATCCCAATTTACCCATGTCTAACAATAGCCAAATTAACATGAACAAAATACATTCTCTAAAATGCTTGTATGCAAATGCTAGAAGTCTAAACAATAAGATGGGAGAGTTAGAATATATAGCACTAAATGAAATGTTAGATATGATTGGAATATCAGAGACATGGTGGAAGGAGGACAACCAGTGGGACACTGTGATACCTGGGTACAAACTATATCGTAATGATAGAGCTGATCAAATTGGTGGAGGGGTTGCGCTCTATGTTAGAGAGGGCATTGACTCAGAAAGGATTAAAGTTTTGCAGGAAACAAAATCTGCTGTAGAATCTGTATGGATTGAAATTCCATATAAAAGGGGGAAGGCAATGGCAGTGGGGGTGTACTATCGAGCACCTGGCCAGAATGACCAAATGGATGATGAAATGCTCAAAGAAATCAAGGAAGCTAACAAACGTTACAGTGCAGTAATAATAATGGGTGATTTCAATTACCCTGGTATCGACAGTGTCACGTCAGGGCATGCTAGGGAGATAAAGTTCCTGGGTGAAATAAATGACTGCTTCTTGGAGCAGCTGGTTCATGAACCGACCAGAGGGGAAGCCATATTAGACCTAGTCCTTAGTGGAACACCAGATCTAGTGCAAGAGATAAGGGTGTTGGGGCCACTTGGCAATAGTGATCATAGCATGATCGCCTTTGATTTAATTAGTGGAGGAGGGATAGTAAGGAAATCCACAGTACTACCTTTTAACTTTTGAAAGGGAGACTATGATAAAATGAGGAAAACAGTTAAGAAAAAACTAAAAGGAGCAGTTGCAAAGGTTAAAGACGTACATCAAGCTTGGGTGTTGTTGAAAAATACTAACTTGGAAGCCCAGACCAGCTGTATTCCACGCTTTAAGAAAAGTGGAAGGAAGTCCAAAAAACTGCCAGCATGGTTTAAAGGTGAGGTCAGAGAGGCTGTTGTTGCCAAAAAAGCAACTTTCAGGAAATCGAAAAAAGAGCCAAACGACGAAACCTGGAAACAGCACAAGCACTGGCAAGTCAAATGCAAGGCATTGATAAAGCAGGCAAAGAGAGAATTTGAGAAGAAGCTTGCTGCGGAAGCAAAAGCGCGAAATAAAGACCTTTTCAAGTACATTCGTAGCAAAAAACCTGTGAGAGAGTCAGTTGGTCCATTAGATGATAAAGGGGTTAAAGGAGCACTAAGAGAGGCGACAAGGCGATAGCGGAGAGACTGAATGAATTCTTTGCTTCGGTCTTTACTGAGGAAGATGTAGGGATGTTACCCATGACGGAAGTGGTATTTAAAGGTGTGAAAGAATTGAAGGAAATATCGATACATCGGGAAGATGTCTTACAACTATTAGATAAACTGAAGAGTAGCAAATCACCTGGGCCGGATGGTATACATCCAAGGGTGTTGAAAGAACTGAAATATGAGATTGCAGACCTGCTATCAGTAATCTGTGAACTATCATTAAAATCATCTCTAATACCTGAAGATTGGAGGATCGCCAATGTAACACCAATTTTTAAAAAGGGTTCCAGGGGTGATCCGGGAAACTACAGACCGGTGAGCCTAAATACAAAGAAGCAATCAACAACTCAAAAAGAGATTACTATTCCAATCTAATAAAACTTGCTCTCAACCGACCAAGAGAACTCTTCTTAATTGTCAAAACACTAACAAAAACACATAACCCAGAACCGAACCAGGACATTATAAACGTCCAAACCTTAGCATCTCATTTCGCTGAAAAACTAAAGGCAAAATCTTGCTCCCCAACCATTACGATAGAATATACACAGACCAGTAACTATGAATGGACAACATTCCACAAGGTTGATCGTAAACACATCCTTAACATCATAACAATGATTAACACTACAACTTCCCCGCTTGACCCATGCCCGGTATCATGGATCAAGTTTACTAAGGAATCCCTTGCAGAAAACATCCAATACATAGTAAATCAATCCCTCATACAAGGAACCATGCCCAACACCCTAAAGCTCTCCTCGATCCGTCCCATAATAAAAACAATAAACTTGACCCAAAGGACCCCAACTCCTACAGACCAATTGCCAGCATACCACTAATCGCTAAAATAATAGAAAAAAACCATACAACTCCAACTACAGGAATACATAGACGAGCAAAAACTTCTCGATGTGCATCAATTCGGATTCCGCCCCTTCCATGGAGTGGAAACCCTCCTAATCGCCTTGACAGACCTCCTCATCAGTGGTACTAATGAAAATAGCAAAGGCTTCCTCCTCCTCTTTATAGACCTATCTGCTGCATTTGACAGCATTAATCACAAAACACTCATCAACAGACTTGAAAACCTAAAAATAGGAGGAAATGTCCTTGAATGGTTCAAATCATACATTTCAAACAGATTCATACAAATACAATTAGGCAAAGAAACATCGGAAACCTTCCCTCAAGGCCAAGGTATCCCTCAGGGATCGGCACTCTCTGCACTCCTCTTCAATTTATACCTCCAACCAATTACAGACATATTCAAGAAGTATGAAATCAACCATTTCATATACGCGGATGATATCATGCTCGCCATCCCCATAAACACCAACAACCCCAAATACGATAGACTTCTCCAATGCATGAATGAGACCACCATGTGGCTTGAGAACAACCACCTAAGCATCAATCTCAAAAAAACCGAAGCAATGTTCATAACGAGAAAACCTGACACGGACCACAACTACCCTACTACAATCACAATAAATAACACACCAATACCTATTAAAAAGGAGGTAAAATACCTTGGAATAATTCTGGACCATTCACTCACCATGATCCCACATATAAAACATACAGTAAAAACTATATTCTATAAACTCAAGACAATACAACACCTGAGACCCCTACTCAACACACATGACTTTAGATCAGTGGTCAACTCCCTCATCACCCCCACTTTGACTACTGCAATAGCATTCTAAATGGCCTACCTCAAAAAAGCATATACCTCCTCCAAAGAGCACAAAACATATGTGCCAAGATGGTCACAAAAGCTAAACTAACAGACCACGTGACCCCAATACTACTAGATCTTCATTGGCTCCCCATAAGCAGCCGAATAAAATACAAAATCCTCCTGACTACCTTTAAACTCATCAATAACATATCTCCCTCCCAACTATCTACCCTATTACAACCCCCATCAGAAACTAGAACACGAAGACAGAATGCAACCCACTCCCTCAACATAAAAACTAATTTCAGAAGGACCAAAGCAACGACAAGTGATAGAGCCTTCTCCTTTGCTGCCCCTACCATCTGGAATGAAATCCAATTAACCCTCCGCACAATAAAGGACCTTCACCAATTCAAAAAAGAACTAAAAACATACCTTTTTACAAAACATTTTGAGGTCCCCTACCAACAAAAAACATCTCCAATACAATCACAGAAACACATACACAGTTCTCAAGACAGAACAAATGATTAAACATAATAAAGACATTTACTCTACCCCACCCTATAGACAAAGATTTACACAAACAAACGGCTATATCACTAATGAAATAAATCCCGGTAACTCATTATGTTATGATGACCTGTACATAGTTTGAAAAGTGTTATTCTAGTTAATGTTCAAAACATGTTCAATGTAACAAAACGTGTATATAGTTAACACAAGTTCCATGTAAAATATACAGAAGTATATTGATTTTTGTTCAATGTGAACCGCCCCTGATCTCTGGAAGGGGCGGTATATAAAAAACTGTTAAATAAATAAATAAAATAAAAAAATAAAATAAATGTCAGTACCAGGAAAAATGGTAGAAACCATCATAAAGAATAAAATTACTCAGCATGTAGATAGTCACAACCTAATGGGAGACAGTCAACATGGCTTTAGACAAGGAAGATCTTGTCTTACTAATCTGTTATGTTTTTTTGAAGGAGTGAATAAACAGGTGGACAAAGGTGAGTCGGTTGATATTGTGTATCTGGACTTTCAGAAAGCCTTTGACAAGGTCCCTCATCAGAGACTTTTGGCAAAACTAAAGAGTCATGGGATAGGAGGCAGTGTACTATTGTGGATCAGGAACTGGTTAAAAGATAGAAAGCAGAGGGTAGGGCTAAATGGCCAATTTTCCCAATGGAGAAAGGTGAATAGTGGTGTACCCCAGGGATCTGTGCTGGGTCCGCTGCTTTTTGACATATTCATAAATGACCTGGAAAGTGGAATAACGAGTGAGGTTATCAAATTTGCAGATGACACAAAACTATTTAAAGTTGTTAAAACCGAAGAGGATTGTGAAAAATTGCAAGAGGATCTTGATAAATTGGAAGACTGGGCATCAAAATGGCAGATGAAATTAAATGTGGACAAGTGCAAGGTTATGCACCTAGAGAAGAACAACCCAAACTATGGTTACACGATGCAAGGTTCCACATTAGGAACCACCACCCAGGAAAAAGATTTAGGCGTCATTGTGGATACCATGTTAAAACCCTCGGCCCAGTGTGCAGCGGCGGCCAAGAGAGCAAATAGAATGCTAGGTATGATAAGAAAAGGAATGGAAAATAAAACAAAAGATATTATAATGCCTCTATATCGTTCCATGGTGAGACCACACCTTGAATATTGTGTGCAATTCTGGTCGCCGTATCTTAAAAAGGATATAGCGATTTTAGAAAAGGTTCAGAGAAGAGCCACCAAAATGGTAAAGGGGATGGAAGGATACTCCTATGAAGAAAGGCTAAAAAGGTTAGGGCTCTTTAAACTGGAAAAGAGACGGCTGAGGGGAGATATGATAGAAGTCTATAAATTTAATGAACGGAATGGAACGGGTAAACGTAGATCGATTGTTTACGTTATCAGAATATAGAAAGACTAGGGGACATGCAATGAAGCTACAGGGTAAACTATTTAAGACTAATAAAAGAAAATATTTTTTCACTCAACGTGTAATCAAACTCTGGAATTTGTTACCGGAGGATGTAGTAAAGGCTGTTAGTGTAGCTGGGTTTAAAAAAGGTTTGGACAAGTTCCTGGAGGAAAGGTCCATAAACCATTATTAAGAAGTGACCGAAGATATCAATGCTTGACCCAGTACAAGCATTGTGGGACTTGTGTCTCTTGGGGAAACTGCTAGGTACATATGACCTAGTTTGGCCACTGTTGGAAACAGAATACTGGGCTTGATGGACCTTGGTCTGACCCAGTATGGCATATCTTATGTTCTTATGTTCTGTTATGTCTTTTGGGGCACATGGCCTCGACGATTCACATAACCCCGCAGGCCTACTCCAGATGCAACAGGTCCAGTGAACCCTCAGCTCTCAGTGGACTGAGGCCACAGGCCACCTCCAAGTTGAGCTGGGGAGCCCGCTGCGATGGTCTACAGTTGCAGGGTGCCTAGACTTGGGAGGTGAGTGCCCTCCAGATCAACCTCCTGGACCTCAGAGCAGTGGCAACCAAGTAGCCATGTTTTACATCAACAAGCAGGTGGGGAACAGGCTCGTACCTCCTCTGTTGGAAGGTGGTTTGCCTATGGACCTTTGCTCGGAAGCTCATGTGCAAAGCAGATCGTCCTGGCCCAGCAGACAGAGTCCTTTAGCCTCACAAGTGGTGCCTCAACCCAGAGAGGGCCAACTCCCCTCTTTTGACATTGGGGACCCTGATGTTGGATCTCTTTGCCCGCCACAAGAAGGCACAGCTGCTGTGTTTCTGCTTCTGGAGGCTTGTCCCAGAATTAGTGGCAGCAAATGCCTTTCTTCTGTCTTGGTCTGGGAGCCTGCTAAATGAATACCTGCCTACTCCTCTGGTTACCAAGACCTTGCTCAAGGTTCAGTCGGACCAGGCCTCCATCATACTCAATGGCCCTGGCAGTCCGAATACCTCTGGGCCAGGACCCAGACTTGCTCTCATAGGAGGATGGGACCCTTCTCCATCCCAACCTCCAGTCCTTGCATTGATGGTATGGATGCTGAACAGCTGGCCATAGCGCACCTCCACCTCTCTTGGAAGGTGGAGGACATCCTACATGTGTATGCCTTCAAATGGCATAGATTGTGTGCAGATATGAATCTTAACTCTTTCTTTTGCTCAGTGCAGGATATTCTGCATTATCTTCTGCATCTATCCTGGGTCCACTCCATCAGGGATGAAGTCCAACTCCGAAGGAGACAGTGAGGCAAGAGATTGGATGAGCACAGGTGCCTTTATTGGTGGTCCCCTACGCGTTACGGCCGAAGCCTTCCTCGGGGATACACTTAAAAACAAACAACATATGAAAAAAATAAATAAAAATGAATATAAATGAATTAAATTAAAATAAATTAAAACATACCAGGCATGTAACATGTATTAACATCAATATAAATAACATATTGTAAACATAAAATATGGATGAAATCGAATATAAAATAATTGTACTGAATTCCAATATATTACCAATAAACAAGCCTAAAAAAATAAAAACAAATAGGAACATAATTAAATAAAAAAATATAAAAATAATAATAAAAATAATAAGAAGAATAAAAATAAAACCACCATTGGATCAAAAAACATAAAAATCTGAGAACACAGGGCAGACAGTGAATACTACTTGGACTTCTAATAAAAATAGTATATGAAGAGTACTCACAAGGCACTGCAGGTAAGGGGGCTCAATTTGGCCTATGGATACGGCACCTATTATAGTACTGTCATTGATAAACAATAAAAATGAAGAAAAATTATATTGTACAATAGACCATATTACTAAAACTAAAATAACCAAAAAAACATTAAAAAATGTGATAAAGGAAATCTGAGAAAAAGTAATGAAGACCAAATTGTTTAAAATAATAAAATGATGTTTAAGACACCAGAAATGTAAACCATATATTATTTAAAAATGTTACCTGAACTTGACCAATTATGATGAACAACGCTGTATATTAAAAACAAAACACTGTTAATTATGTTGTCTTATGTTATATCAGGACAGGCTGTAAAATGAATAATATTAAAAGTAGCACACTTATCTTATTGTGGATGGTTTAAATGGTGAAAGTTACACATACTTTTATTAAATAATTCCCTAAATCTAGCAGCGTGCTGAAGAACCTCCTAAAAAAATTTTTGGTTCACCAAGAGCTTACTTGTATTTAAAAAATGTGTTTAAAAAAATGTGTGGACAAAATGTTCTTAAAACTTTTATATCCTCACGTGAGATAAAGCAAAAATAAAACAAGGATTATAAAAGAGAGCTAAATGGAGTATACATGGCATCGGGGCAAGATGCTTATGATGTAAAAATGTTCTCTCATTGTGTAAAATGAAAATGAAACAGGAAAATAGAAATGAAACATATAAGAAAAAACGCTAAAGTTCGTGCCAAAATATTTGCATATTATTTTGAATAGTTTTTAAAAACAAGCCAAGAGGGCTATTAAAGTTACAAACAGGTAGTGAACCACGCTGCGTTATATGTATATTTGCTTAACACTTAAATCGTAAAATATTGACCAGCGTGCACTTACTGAAAATACATGTTGAAAACGGCTATTGAGAAGCGAGCATCAAAATTCCGCACCAAAACAATTGCATGAGTTGAAAAACTTTGTCAAGCAACCGCGATTAAACTTAATTGTTGAGGTAAAAGGAGGAGTGTGTGACTTATTACAGAGCCAGTAAATTAACTGATACATTGCTAAAAAAACTTACCTAAACGTAGAAAAACCGCACTTTCAGGACGAAGGTGTAGTCAAAGCTTTTAGGGAAATGACGAGCTGGCCTAGGGCTTTAAATACTGACCATAAGAAGGCGTGGTTAATCTAATGACGTGTTTCTATGAGGTTAGAGTGTCGAACAAACACTTGTAAAAAACATAATCACAATGCATAATTGATGTGAACCACAAGAACCTAGAAATGCAACCAAACTGTTTTGCTTCGAACAAACATATAATCGTCATTAAGTGACTAATGCATAGTGCTGTCGGACTGAAAAGATGTTGTGTGGTGTTATGTAAACTGCCACTTTAAAACATAAAAAGCGGAATGTATCGAGCCTTAATCAGAGAACTAAAAAAGTAATGTGGAGACAGAGCTCCTGGCTCTCCCTTTTGAGCTACTGGCTATGTGCCATTTCAAGTTCTTGTTGTGGAAAGTGGTCTTTCTGGTCGTGCTCACTTCAACCAGGCGAGTTATTGAGCTCTAGGAATTGATGGCTTATGTGCCCTACACCAGTTTCCATAAAAACGGGGTCATTCTACGACCTGAAATTCTTGCCTAAGCTAGTGTCTGCTTTTCACATGAACTAGGAGGTGCTTCTTCCCACTTTCTTCCCCAAGCCTCACACATCCCGAGCGGAAGCCTTGCTACACACCCTGGATTGCAAGATGGCACTGTCCTACCTTCAGAGGACACATCCCCATTGCCGCTCATCACAGCTGTTACTGTCTGCCTGGGTGTTAGATTGCATCGCTTTCACCTATGAGAGGCTGGATTCTTTCTGCAGTGGCATGTTACCATGCATAATGTGTGTTCTTTTGGTGGCTTGCCTGCACTTGGTCCCCCTGCATTGCACATTAAGCCATTCAGCGCTCTGTGCTGCCCTTCATTTATTTATTTATTTATTTAACATCTTTTATATACCGTGCTATTTGTTATCAGTGCGGTTTACGTTCAACAAGGTTGTTCAATTCAGTCGAAACTTTTGCGCTTACATTGTAACAGGGAATAAAACTTGGAGCAAATACTGGGTAACTATATACATATGTCATGGTTTGCCTTTTCGGTTGCCTGTAGCTTGGGAGACCCATATGTGAAGACTGACTTCCTGCTTGTTCCTGGAGAAAGCATAGTTACTCACCTGTAACAGGTGTTGTCCGGGGTCAACAGGAATTGGTCCTCACAACTCTTCCTTCTCCCTCGGAGCAGGGTTTTTTTTTTTTATGCTTACTTAAGCTATGTCTTCATACTGAGGTAAGGTGGCACCTTGAACAGGAAGGTGACCGCACATGCATGGTATAACTCTCAAAAGGCTTTTCTTTGAAAGCTTGGGGGGGGGGGGGAATTTGTGCGGAATCCTTTGATGCTAATATCACCCATATGTGAGGACTGATTCCTGCTGTCTCCAGGGAGTGCCTTTTGCAGGTGTGCAACTATGCTTTCCCCATTTAGCACAGCACAAACATTTTGTAGTTTGCCAAGAGCCTGTGCCAAACGCTGTATTTTAGTAAATATAATATCTGCTCTGCTGAACATACTAGAGCTATTGTAGTATGCTTTCATAGATTAAGAGCAGTAACAGTTGATAATCTAGGGTGGTAGAATAGCCTACAGCCACACAGGAAGAAGGAAACTGAAGCATTGGCAAATCTTTCTTCAAACTACCCTTACAGCACAAGAATTCATACATTGTATGTCTTAAGCAGATTTCCACCGTAAGGAGTGGAGCTATATATCCATTTATAGATGAGTTCTTTCTCCTTGGACAAGCAGGTGCAATGCAAGCATATGATCTTCTGCCATCCTTAGCCTGGATCCATTGTGTGTTGCTCTCTTCTAGTTCTAAGAACCTTTTGACAGACTATGGGGTATGTTTACTAAACCGGGCTAACGGTTAACCCGGGCTATCTGCAAATAGGTCCCATTGAATAATATGGGACCTAGTGGCAGATAACCCGGGTTAACCGTTAGCCCGGTTTAGTAAACATACCCCTATGAGTAGTGTGGGGATTCCCATACACCTGGGCAGTCTGAGGGAACTTCAGCCTTTTCTTTCTTTGTGGCACAAACTAGATGTAGCTACAAGCTTTCTGTTCATGATGTTTTTTTTTATTTTTTTTAAGGAGGGGAGCCTCTACCATTTTATCATCTTTATTTATCAGGCTTTAATTTCTTTTTCTTTTCTTTTCTTTTTTTCTTTTTTTTTTTTAAAGTCAGGCCAGCTTCCCCTCCTACTGTCAAAACTATTCAGAAGCTGAACAACCCTTCTGGCCTTCCTCTCCCTATGGGACCTCACGGTATACCGTCAGGGGCAAGGTCATCTAAAAAAGAATGGAAGTCTGCCGGACTGGAAGAAGTCTCCATATCAGTGGCCACACAAATTCCTGTAAGCAGCGGCCATAAGTCTCATGATCACATTTCAACTCTGACCCCTCCCCCATGCATTCCTTAGTGCTTATTTACTGAGGGTTTCTGAAGCAGCACTGTGCTTAGTTTTTGCACATGTTATGATGTGCATGGCTCAACACCAAGAGAGGCACTTATAGTTCTCCAGGACCAAACAGGAAGTCAGTCCTCACATATGGAGCCCCCGTGTGGAGCATTTCCCCAGCTTTCAAAGGAAGCCTTTGGGAATGCAGCGTGCCTGCGCGGTCCCCTTCCTGCCCAAGGGTGCCATCTTGCCCAGTCTTTCTTTTTCTGTGGATCGTGACGGACGTGAGTTCGTGTCACCTGGGAAAAGTTGGGGGTTTTCGGCGATTTTCGTGTTACTTTATCCGGTTTGACACCGATTCCCCTTCCCGCCTGGGCTCGGTACACCGGTATCGAGTCCGGACTTGTGATTTTCGGTTTCTGTCCTTTGTGACTAGCGTTTGCGCTCTTTTTGTGTTTTCACTGGCAGCCTGGTCGTTTGACCTTGCAGGGGCCCTTTTTCACCCGATGGCTGCCAGCGAGTTCAAAAAGTGTGATCGGTGCAAGAAACTTATGTCTCTCACCAACACACAACTGCTGCCTCCGATGCCTTGGGCCCGACCATGACCCGCTGGCCTGTGGCCTGTGTGGCAAAATGTCGTCAAAGGCGCTTCAAAGCCATCAGTATCAGCATATTCTCAGATTCCGCATCCGGCTGGGCCCGGACTTCGTCAGAGGCCTCGACATCTCAGGAGTCCGACCCCAAGTGCCTGCAGGGGTCCTCTGAAAGGGAGTCTCCCTCACGGGAGCACCGAAGGAAGAAGAAGCTTGTGAGGGCGGCATTGGTGGAGGCTCCTGGTTCCTCGAGGGCCAGGTCGCATAGCCCTGACCGCCGCACCGGGCTCTCGGAGTCGGAGAGACCTTCCAAGCTACCTCGTGTGGAGGCGGAGTCCCCGAGTCACGTAAGTGCAGTTGTCCTCGTGGACTCTCCTCCTGAGCTTGGACTCAGGTTGACGGCCTTGGCGAGCAGCTTGGCTGCCTTCATGGAACAGCAGCAGGTGCTGATTGCCGGTCTGACCGGTGCATCTGCCCCGACCACCGGGACCTCAACGTCTGAGTCGATCCTCTGTCAAGATCCCCCTCGACCTCCCGTGCGGGGCTGAGGTCGTCGACGCCAATACCCATGACACCGAGGCCCACATGGCCAGAGCTGCTCAACGATGACTCGGAGGAGTCCCCGGACAACTTCCGGACCTGGTGTGTCCCTTCAGACTCACTGGAGTCCGAGCCTCAGAGAAGGTCCCCCCCCCCCCCCCCGGAGGATACCCGATTCTCGGACTTCGTGAGGGACATGGCCAAGGCCCTGGCCTTCCCTGCGGATGCCGAGGAGCAGCCTTGAGCCGAGGAGCTCGATGCCCTCCAGTATGACTTTCCTCCGAAGGAAGCCTTTACTGTACCGGTTCCTCCGATGCTGGAATGGCTGCTCTTCCGTATGTGGGGGGCACCGGCCTCAGCGCCGGTTCTTAGCAAACGGGTCTATTCAATTTATCGAGTCCGTAAGAGCCCTGGGTTCCAAAAGGCGCAGCTACCGCACCACTCCATGGTTGTGGAATCGGCCATGCACCGTCTGAAGAGTCAGAAGATGCACTTCTTGGTGCTCCCCCGGCCGGGAGGCCTAGAACCTGGATGCCCTCGGTAAAAAGTGCTTCCAGGGCTCTATGCTGTCTTGCCGTGTCCAGACCTACCAGCTGTACATGGGCATGTACTTAAGAAACCTGGCAAAGGAGATTGCCGGGTTCTCAGCTGGCCTCTCCAAGGAACCTTTGCAGAGGTTCAAGGCTTTGTCAACAGCGCTCTGAGAGTGCTCGAAGTTTATCTCTCAAGCAGCCTATGATGGCTTTGAAGCTTCGGCCCGGGTATCCGCGGCCAGCATAGGTGTACGCCATCAGACCTGGCTACAGTCATCGGACCTGGAGCTATGGGTGC
Organism: Ichthyophis bannanicus; assembly: GCA_033557465.1. NCBI lineage: Eukaryota > Metazoa > Chordata > Amphibia > Gymnophiona > Ichthyophiidae > Ichthyophis > Ichthyophis bannanicus. Next base: position 652,833,398 of record CM066032.1, read on the forward strand.
AGGACAAGTTGCTTGATGTCCCCAGCCGAGGTGAAAATCTTTTCGGTAAGCCCATGGCTGAAAAGGCTGCGGAAATCGAGACTGAGACTCTCACCAGGACAAGGCTGTCCAGGAAATCTTCTGCTCCTTTTCAGAAAAAGAAGGGCGGGGGGGGGGGGGAAGCCCCTTTTCCCCCAGGAACGGTGCTGCCTACAAATCCTACCCTCGCTATCAGGCCTCTCCAGCTCCCCAACAGGGCCAGCAGGCCAAGGGGCAGGGGCATGGGCCCCGTAGGCAGAAGACCCACCAGCTCCGGCTCCTGCACAGCAGGGAGTGGGGTTTTGACTCCCACAGCATCGCCTCTTCTCCACAGCTGGCTCCACTTAGCACAGGAGATCGGCTGACCCCTGTACGCCTACAGGTGGCCAGCCATCACAGGGGATACCTGGGTCCTCAGCATAGTCCAATAAGGCTACATGCTCCACTTCTGCCAGATACCCCCCCCCCCCTCCTACTTTCCAGGGGAGCCTCCAAGACTCCCTTTGCACAGAAACCACCTCCTGCAGGAGTTGACAAGTCTTCTAAAGCAGTGTTTTTCAACCTTTTTTGTGCAAAGGCACACTTTTTTCATGAAAAAAATCACGAGGCACACCACCATTAGAAAATGTTAAAAAAATTTACCTCTGTGCCTATATTGACTATATATAAAGTAATTCTCTTGAATAGGAATCAAACACTCACACCAACCCCCCTCCCCTGCTGGTTCACACCAACCCTCCTCCCCTGCTGGTTCACTCACACCACCCCCCCCTCCACTGCTGGTTCACTCACACTCCCCCCCCCCCCTTTGCTGGTTCACTCATACTCCCCCCCCCCTCTGCCCAAGCCGCTGCTTCTGCTTTGTACAGAGCAGCGGCTGCACTACACTTACATTGAAAAGTAAAGAGAAACTGTCAGGAGCCCTCCGGTCATCGCAGAGCCCGAGGAAGTGATGTCATGGGGGCGGGCTCCTCACAGGCTGTCTTTCCTTTTCAAATTAACTTTACTTTTCAATGTAAGTGTAGTGCAGCCGCCGCTCTGTACAAAGCAGAACCAGCGGCTGCACTGCTATAGGGAATCGCGATCGCGTTCGCGCCGCGGACTTCGGCACAAAAGCCGTTTTTTTGCTCTGGCCGCTCCCGATCTTGCGGCCAGAGCAAAAAACTGGCTTTTCAATGGCCGGTTTTACAACTGTGCTGGCAGCCGGCCTGGCCATGGAAAAAAACGTCCAGGCCGGCTGAAAAACGGCCGGTTGGCAACCCTAATTTGTGAGCCGAGGCCACATGTTACGGATGAAATTGGAATTTTTCCCACGGCACACCAGACAATATCTCACGGCACACTAGTGTGCCGCAGCAGTGGTTGAAAAACGCTGTTCTAAATGATCAGGTGGTGGAACTGGTGCCTCACCACCTGAAAGGGCAAGGCTTCTACTCCAGGTACTTTCTGGTACCAAAAAGGACAGGAGGCTTCTGGCCTATCTTAGACTTGGAAAACCTAAACAAGTTTCTGGAGAGGGAAAAGTTCAAGATGCTTACCCTTGGAATACTGCTGCCCTACCTCCAGAAGGGAGACTGGCTATGCTCCTTAGACCTAAAGGATGCTTATACTCACATCCTCATTCATCCAGACCACAGACAATATCTCAGATTTGTGGTGGGAGGAAACCATTTCCAGTACAGAGTACTTCCCTTTGGCCTAACTTCCGCCCCCAGGGTCTTCACCAAATGCCTGGCGGCGGCGGCGGCGGCGGCCTCGGCCTATCTCAGAAATCAGGGAATTTTTGTCTTCCTATACCTGGACGACTGGCTCATCAGGGGCCGGTCTATCCAGGAGGCCCGACAAGACACTCTTCGCACTGTCGCTCTTCTCCAGCATCTGGGCTTTGTCATAAACCACGCAAAGTCCTCTTTTCTGATCTCTTGGTCAATGGGCCTCCTGTATGCGCTTCCTCCCACGCTCCTGGTGGCCTGAACTCTGTTCAAGATTCTACGGGACAAGGCCTCGGTCATTCTGGTAGCCCCCAGATGGCCGAGGCAACCGTGGTTTCCACTTCTTCTGCAGTTGGCAGTGGAAACTCCATTCCCTCTGGGGTTGCAACCCGATCTTCTGTCTCAGGATCAGGGTTCCCTCCTGCACCCCAATCTCAGATCCCTCAATCTGATGGCCTGACTGCTGAAAGGATAGTGCTAGCTCCCTTCTACCTAGGGAAGTTGAGGAGGTGGTCCTGGCCTTGAGGAGGCAATCCACCAGAAAGTCCTATGCACTCAAGTGGCGCAGGTTCTCAGCGTGGTGTGCTCAGCACAATGAAGATCCTTTCTCCTGCCTGGTGCCAGTAGTGCTACAATACCTACTTCACCTGTCAGGCCTAGGCCTTAAGTCCAACTCTGTTCGAGTCCACCTCAGTGCTCTTTCAGCACACCACTCACCGGTGGAGGGACAGATGCTGTTGGCTCACCCCTTGGTGTCCTGCTTCCTCAGAGGCCTGCTTTTGCTCAAGCCTCCGATTTGTCCCCCTGTCCCTGAGTGGGACTTGAACATGGTCTTGCAACAACTTACTTGCCCACCATTTTTGAGCCGATGGCTACTTGCCATTTATGCTTCCTTTCTGGGAAGGCGCTCTTCCTGGTAGCTCTTACCTCGGCTAGATGTGTGAGTGAACTACAAGCTCTGGTTTCTGATAGACCGTACAAACAGTTCTATAGGAACAGGGTGGTCCTTTGGACTCATCTGAAGTTCCTTCCAAAAGTTGTCTCCTCTTTCCACCTCAACCAGGAGGTGTTTCTTCCGACATTCTTTCCCAGGCTGCATACCAGCTGGGCTGAGACGGTCTTGCATTGGACTGTACGAGGGTGTTGTCTTTTTACCTTGAATGTACGCGGGGGCATCGAAAGGCTACTCAGCTCTTCATCTCCTTTGACCCTAATAAATTGGGGTTACCTGTCTCCAAGCGTACGTTGTCCACTTGGGTAGCAGATTGTATCGCCTGGGCATATAAGGCAGCTGCCCTCCCCTTGCAGGGTCGAGTCACGGTCCACCGCGTCAGTAGCTCATCTCCGCTCTGTTCCGTTGGCAGACATCTGCCGGGCCGCTACTTGGTCTTCAAGCCAGACTTTTGCAGCCCACTGCTGCCTCGAGAAAGTCCTGACGAGACAGTGATTTCGGACAGGCGGTACTCCGTAATCTCTTTGAGGTTTAGGCAACTCCTACCCTCCGGCCCTTGTGTTGGGCTACCGTAGGGGGGCATTGTCAGAGGATATTCTTATCACGGATGCTGAGGCTCTGCAGAGGGAGCCATTTTTTCAGCTTTGGGTTCCTGGTAGCCTAGAGCTGCATGTCCCATATGTGAGGACTGACTTCCTGCTTGGTCCTGGAGAAAGAGTAGTTACTCACCTGTAACAGGTGTTCTCCAGGAGCAGCAGGAATCAGTCCTCACGACCCTCCCTCCTCCCCTGGAGTTGCAGTCATATACTTTATTTTCTTTTTTGCTGTCTTTTAGCTATGTCATCAGACTGAGCAAGATGGCACCCTTGGGCGGGAAGGGGACTGCGCAGGTGTGCTGCATTCCCAAAGGCTTTCTTTGAAAGCTGGGAAAATGCTCCGCACGGGGGCTCTGTCGGCGCCAAGGTCACCCATGTGAAGACTGATTCCTGCTGCTCCTGGAGAACACCTTTTACAGGTGAGTAACTACTCTTTGTGGTCAACATTATTGGCACAATTGCAATTCAACCCCTTAATGTCCAGTATCTCCTTAAAAAAAAGGAGGGGGGGGATAAGTACAATGGCTTTGGATTATCTATGTACACATATCTGATACATAAAAGAAGCAAATCAAACAAGAGCAATTAAAAAAGGAAATAGTATGAAATCTGGGACATTGCCAGGACATCATTACTAGTACTCCATTTTATAACAGCATTGACTTCCAGGAGTCACAACAGGATCCTACTTAGGAAAGAGAAACAGAGAAAAATGATGACAGAAAAAGACCACATGGCCTATCTAGTCTGTCCTGCCATAACAACAACTACAACAGTCCCCTTTTTTCCTTTAGAGATCCTCTGTCCCATGCTTTTTTGAATTCAGATACTGTCCTCATCTCCACCGGGAGACTATTCCATGGATCCACCACTCTTTCTGTAAAGAAATATTTCTGCATATCACTCCTGAATCTATCCCCTTTATTGTTTATCATTTGATATACTGCCCCCATTACACCAGGGTGGTTTACAATACAAAAAAAAACAATATACAGAAAAGGAAAAGAAGTTACAGTCTTTGTCCAGAAAGGGGAGAGATGAAAAACTTCAAACATTTAGGCTCAACATAGGGTGGGTAGGAAGGACTCCGGAGGGGAGATTAAAGGCAGAGGAAAAGAGGTGGGTTTTCAGTAGGGAATGAAATTTGGGGTAGGACTCCTCCAGTTGAAGAGCGGTGGGCAGAGAGTTCCACAGGGAGGGACCGATGTAGAAGAAGGCTGAAAGTCTAGTTGATTGAAGGTGTGCTTGTGAGGGGGATGGGAGATATAGGCGATTCATGTGGATGGAACGGAGACTACAAGAAGGCGTATGAAATGTCAATAGATCAGCCAGGTATTGGGGTCTGCGGGAATAGATGGCATGATGCACCAAGGTAAGGATCTTAAATTGTATCCGGAAATCCAATGGTAACCAATGAAGATGTTGAAGGATTGGTGAAACGTGGTCTCTGGAGGAGGCATGAGATGCCATCCTGGCTGCAGTGTTTTGCAGTAATTGCAACCTATGCTGTTGGTATTGAGGAATGCCAATTAGAATGGAGTTGCCAAAGTCTAGTCTGGAAATGACCAATGAGAGAAGAAGAGTGAGTAAAGCCTTTGAGGAAAGGAAGGGCCGAATTGCGCGGATGCGTCGAAGGAAGAAAAATGAATGTCGTGAGACCTGAGAGATATGATCATTAAATGAGAGGTTACTATCTAGGATAATACCTAGGTAGCGAAGTTTGGTCACAAGTGTGATTGGGGTACCTGAAAAGGAAGGAACGGGTAGTGGACAAGTAGAACCGTGAGAGAACCATATTGCAGCTGTTTTGGAGATATTGAGGATGAGGCAGTTTACAGAGAGCATTGTGGTGACTGAAGAGAGGCATTCATTAAGGCAGGTGATAACTGGGTGAGAAGAAGAGGTATGGTGCAGGTGAAAAATGATGTCGGCATAATAAGCGGAAATGCCTAACTGCTGGATTAACAGAGCCAGTGGAGCTAGAAACGCATTAAACAGTAGGGGGGCTAGCACTGAGCCCTGCAGGACATCACAGCCAAGTGAAAAATGAGCTGTGGTGGAGGAGCTGGAGGTGACTGCAAATGAGCGTGAATAGAGAAAAGAGTGAAACCAGTGGTAGACGGTGCCCCGAAGACCCGCATCCTGAAGTCTGGAGAGAAGAAGAGTGTGGTCGACTAAGTCAAAGGCAGCGGAGAGATCTAGTGACACTGCCACTGTAATATCACCGTGATCGTGCGAGGAGTGTATTTCATTCATGACAGCAGTGGCAATAGAATCTATGCTATGGCCTGGCCGAAAGCAGGATTGACGGGGGTGGAGAAAATTGGTTGAATCTAGGTGATGAGAGAGCTGAGAGAAGACTGCTTTCTCTAAGAGCTTTGAGGTGAATGGCAAGTTGGAAACGGGGCGGTAGCTTGCTGGAATAGAGGAATCAAGGGAGGGATTCTTCAGTAGAGGATGGACCAAGGCATGCTTCCATGGATGAGGAAAGGACCGTGTTAATAATGGTAAGTAGTGACTAGAACAGGCCTAGTGAAGGCTCAAATAACCAAGTGGAAGGTATGAGGTCTAGCGGACAGGTGGTTTTGTGAGTAGTGGAAATAAGTTTAAGGCGTTCTGGGGATGTGAGAGGATAGAAGTTAGCACAGAAATGGGAAAGCGGGGAGGATGGAGAAATAGGAGGAGGGGAGGATATCACTGGGGGGTAAGAAGGAAGAGAAGAATACAAATCCTGGACTTTAGCAGAGAAGAAGGATGCTAATTGAGTAGGGCTGGGAGCCTGAGCAGAGGAGGCAGCAGTATTAGATGGGGAGCGAGAGTGTAGCTGAGAGAGAGAGAGAGAGAGTCTGGAGAGTAGAAAATAGGTGGCGAGACCTGTTAGGGGCAGAAGTGATAGCTTCTGAGTAAAAAGCACTCTGGGCATGGTGAATACTCGCACGGTAGTGAATGACAGGATTCACCCTCATCCCACGTCCCCTCATAGCAGACCTTGCTTTCAGTCAAAAGAGACTCTCCCCCTGTGCATTTATGCCATGGAGGTATTTAAACTTCTCAATCATATCATCTCTATCCTGCTTTTCGTCTAAGGTGTACATATTAAGATCCTTAAGTCTGTCCACATGCGGGAGAAGCTAGCCCAGGACTGCCTGTTAATGTCAGGAGACGCTGAGTGGGAATTGCTGTCAGCTGCATACCTGGCTGGAACAGAGCTCCTCTCTCCTGCTGCGATTGAGGATAAGAGCCAACTGGTACCGCGGGACGCGGCCACAGTGCGTGTCTGAAGGGGTGTGGCTCAAGGGGCAGGTTAGGCCCCTTGTGAGCCCCTTAGGAGCACCTGGGAGCTTCTGGGAAGTTTCTTTGCTTCCTGTGTCTTGAATGGGTAAGTGAAAAGCTAAGAACAAGGGCCCAGTGGAGGGTCAGGTGGTGAAGGGCCCTATGGATACCCACCTGATTAGTGCTGCTGCTTTACGAATACCAGTCCCTCAGGACCCAGGAGCAAGGTTAGTCCCAGAGGCTTCATTAAGTTTGGGGGATCATACCCCTCCCCCCCAACCTAACTTTGATGATAAAATGTCTTCTTCCAATGCCTCCTTTGCTGGAGATGGTAGTTTGTTTTCCGTCTCCACCCCTTTCTCCAATGGAGCTTCTTGTAAGCGGACTGATTTGACGAGCTGAGCTTGTATACCCTTCGGGTGTCTCTTTACCATCTTCTGATTCACTGCCAGTTATTTCTAGTTCTGCTAATTCTAATATTTCTTTTGAAAGATGTTTTTGATGCTATACATCGGGTGGAATGTGTTCTTTCGGGTACTCTCACTCAGCTGTGTAGTTTTTCCCATGACACTGCGAGTGCTCGTCGCAGCCATGGTCAGTCTCAGCTGCTAGTGAGAGGATTCGGAAGTTGGAGGGGTCTGCGGAGAGTGTACAGGTTGCGAGCTCATCTTATATAAAGGAGACTACTGTGCTTCCAAAGAGATTGGAAAGGTTAGAAAACCTATCTAGAGCAAATAATCTTAGAGTTTTAAATCTTCCGATGGTACACCTTCTCTCTCCATTAGAGTTATTTAAAAAATATGTCCATGATACGTTGTTATGTTCAACATTTGATGTGGCTAGTATTACTTCTATTTATTATCTATCCCAGGGGGGTAGTGAGATAGCTAAAGATGGAGAGGCTGATGAGCAGGTGAGCTTGGATCAAGTAGACTTAACTCAATTTTTAGAAACCTCTCTAGATGAGGTGACTAAGAGGGCTACCCTATTGGTTACCTTCTCTTCTGAGAGCGAAAAGGTTGCTATTATGAAATTATATTTTGCTAAGAAGGATGTTTCCTTTTGTGGGAGTCCTTTGATGATGTTTCTGATGTTGCCAAGGTTACCTAGCTCAGACAGAAAGCTTTTTGGCAGCTAAAATCTAGGGTTCTTGCTTTGGGAGGTCAGTTTTATTTAAAATTTCCTTGTAAATGTTTTGTTACTTATTTTGGTAATAGATATGTATTTACTGAAATGTCACAGTTAGAACAGTTTTTGGTGGGTAAGAGCTCGCAATAAGATTATTATATTGTTTTGTTTTGAGTGATTTGGTTGGGAAGAAAATTGGGGTCTTGATGTTTGGTATGCTTAGCTAGCTGTCTCTCATTTAATGTGGTTTCTTGAGATTGTTCCTCTGAAAACATTTAAAACTGTAATTTTCTTTAGTGTTTTATGTAAGGGAATGTTCTTTTCCAATGTTTACTTTTGTAATCATGACAAATTCAATAAAAATATAATATAATAATGTCTGTCCACATGCTTTTATAATGAAAACCACTAACCATTTTAGTAGCCACCCTCTGTACTACTACTACTACTCAGCATTTATATAGCGCTACCAGTCGTACGCAGCGCTGTACAGCACAGACATGTAAGAGACGATCCCTGCTCATCAGAGCTTACAATCTAGTCAAGGCAAGATACACAAAACACGGAAGGTGTAGGCAGGGGTGGAACAAGGGAGAGAAGAGGAGATCAGGTCAGTCAAGATCCAAAAGCAGCAGCAAAGAGGTGAGTTTTCAACCTGGACTTGAAGAGGGTTAGAGTAGGTGCCTGGCGTACAGACACAGGTAGTTTGTTCCAGGCGTAAGGTGCAGCAAGGTGAAAGGAACGAAGTCTGGAGTTAGCAGTAGGAGAGCGGAGCATAGATAGAAGCAGTTTTCTAGAAGAGCGCAGTACCCGAGGGGGGTTATAAGGAGAGTTAAGAGATGAAAGGTACTGAAGAGCCGCAGAGTGAATGCATTTATAGGTCAGCAAGAGAAGTTTGAATTGGATGCGGAAGTGGATAGGGAGCCAATGGAGTGACCTCAGAAGAGGTGTAATTTGGGCATGATGAGGATGGCGGAAGATTAGTCATGCAGCAGTGTTGAACAGATTGAAGGGGAAAGAGATGACTCGGAGGGAGACCAGCAAGGAGCAGGTTACAGTAGTCAAGACGGGAAGTGATTAAAGAGTGGCTAAGCATTTTAGTACTGTGTTCAGAGAGGAAGGGGTGGATTTTGCTGATGTTGTAGAGAAAGAAACGGCAGGTCTTGGCTATGAACTGGATGTGTGTGGAGAAAGAGAGAGAGAGGAGTCGAAGACTACCCCCAGATTGCGGGCTGAGGGAACAGGAAGGATTACAGAGTTATCCATGGTGGAGGGAGGAAGAGGAGGGGAGGTTGTAGGGGGAAAGATAAGAAGTTCAGTCTTGGCCATGTTCAGCTTAAAGCGGCTGTAAGACATCCAGGCAGCAACGTCAGAAAGGCAGGCGGAGATCCAGGTCTGGATTGCCGGAGAGATTTTGGGCGTAAAAAGGTAGATCTGGGAGTCATCGGCATACAGATGCTACTGAAAGCTATGGGAAGAGATAAGCGCACCAAGGGACTGTGTATAGAGAGAGAAAAGAAGCGGACCCAGAACAGATCCTTGGGGTACACCAACTGGGAGCGGGGTAGCAGTACTGACTCCATTCTGTTTTATATCCTTTTGAAGGTGCGGTCTCCAGAATTGCACACTATACTCCAAATGAGATGGCACCAAAGGCACTATCACCTCCTTTTTTTTGCTAGCCATTCTTCTCCCTCTGCACCCAAGCATCCTTCTAGCTTTTGATTTTGCCTTTTCTACCTGTTTAGCTACTTTAAGATCATCAGACACAACCACGCCTAGGTTCGTTCTTCTTTAGTGGATAAAAGTACTTCACTCCCTATACTATATTGCTCCCTTGGATTGCTGCAGTCCACATACATGACCTTGCATTTTTTAACAGTAAGTTCCAGCTGCCAAATTCTAGACCATTTTTCAATCTTAGCTAGATCCCTCCTCCATGTTATCTACACCTTCCTGGGTGTCTACTCTATTGCAGATTTTGGTATCATCCGCAAAGAGGCAAACCTTATCCGACAGCCCTTCCGCTATATCACTAACAAAGATGTTAAAAAGAATCAGACCAAGGACAGATCCCTGGGGCACACCACTGCTAACTTCCTTCTCCTCAGAGTTAGCTCCATTTACCTGTACACTTTGTCGCCTCCCACTCAACCAATTTCTAACCCAAGCATTAACTTTAGGGTCCATCCCTAGGGTGCTCAGTTTGTTCATAAGTTACCTGTGAGGAACGGTGTCAAAGGCTTTGCTGAAATCTAAATACACCACATCTAGGGCTCTTCCTCAGTCAAACTCTCTAGTCACCCAGTCAAAGAAATCTATCAGATTTGTCTGACAAGACCTGCCTCTGGTGAATCCATGCTGCCTCGGATCTGGTATTCCGTTGGACTCCAGAAACCTATTTTCCCTTTCAACAACACTTCCAATAATTTACTCACCACCGAAGTTAAACTAACTGGCCTGTAGTTTTCAACCACATCCTTACTTCCGTTTTTGTGTAAAGGGACCACATGTGCCTCTCTCCAGTCCTTTGGTACCACTCCCGACTCCAACGAGACATTGAAAAAGTCAGTCAGTGGAACTGCTAGAATGTTCCCAAGTTCTCTCAGTATTCTAGGGTGTATCCCATCCGGTCCCATCGCTTTGTCTACTTTAAGTTTTAGCTAGTTTTTCATGAACACAGTCTTCTGAAAATTCTTCAAGATTCCCCTTGCTTCGGTTCCGGTTTGTGGGTGTTTTCTGAGGTCTTGTTCTTTGGTTCTTCATCTGTGAACACAGAATTAAAATATTTGTTAAGCAATTCTGCTTTATCCTCAACTTCTACGTATTCCTCCCCTTCCCCCTTGAGTCTGACAATACCACTTTTGCCCTTCCTCGTCTCACTAACATATCTGAAAAATGTCTTATTCCCCCATTTTATTGCATTGGCTATTTCCTCCATTTTAAATCTTTCCTTTCCTGACTACTTTGCTAGCTTTTCTAGGTTTTTCTAAATATAGATGTCTGTCTTCCTCTCTCTGTGATCTCTTGTATTTCATGAAGGCCTCCCTCTTTTTCTTCACCTTTTCAGCTACTTCTCTTGAAATCCATAGCGGTCTACTTTTCCTTTTATTTACCATTTTAACAAAAAGATTGGTTGCCCTTAAAATATCCCCTTTCAGTTTTGCCCACTGTTTGTTTTTCTCCATCCCCCAGCTGTTCCCATCCCGCTAACGACTCCCTGAGGTATTGGCCCATATTGGCAAAGTTGATTTTCTTAAATTCTAAGACCCTTGCTTTTGAATAGATTCTAACAGCCCTAGTCCTAATACTGAACCACACCATCTGGAGATCACAATGCAAAATGATCTCCCACTATAACATCAGAAACACTTTCACCATTGGTAAGCACCAAGTCCAGTATGGCCCCTTCACATATGGATTCTGTTACCAAGTGCCTGAATAGTTCTCCCTGTAGAGAAGTCGGGATCTCCTTACTTCTAGATGATACTGCAGTAGGAATGTGCCAATCAACATCTGGCATATTGAAATCCCCTATCAGTAGCATAGTAAACACTGCAGTGGGTACTTGAACGTTAATAAATCAATGGAGATAACTTAACAAGCTGGATTATTACATTGTTTATTTAAAACTTGTTATACCGCCCATAACAAACACTTCTGGGTGGTTTACAATCAAAAATTAAAAGCTGCAGATATATAGAAAAGAACGCCATTTAAAAACCAAAGCAGGACAGAGAGACAAGAAGCATAAGAAGAAAGGATGCAATCTGTGCATTAGTGAGGAGGAGGGGAAAGGAGGGAGGAGGAAGATCGAAAGCTAGACAGAAGAGATGGGTTTTTAATTTAGACTTGAAAGATTTAAATGATAGTTCTAAGCGGAGGGTGGAGGGGAGCAAGTTCCAGAGTCGTGGGCCCAGGAAGAAAAAAGCAGATGAGCGGATAGATTCCAGGTGTGCTTGTGAGGGGGGAGGGGTGAGACATACGGTTAACATGTATAGACCTAAGTGAACGATGGGACGTATGCAGATGAGCCTGATCAACAAGGTAAAGGGGAGTGCCTGTGTGACTTGCTCTGTGAACAAAGATAAGGAACTTATACTGGATACCATAGGTGATAGGGAGCCAGTGTAAACGAAGGAGGGGAGTGACATGATCAAACCGGGAAGCGTGTGTCAGGATATGTGCAGCAGTGTTTTGGACATGTTGGAGACGAGTGAGCTGGGACTGGGGGAGGCCGGCCAAGGAGACATTACAATAATCAAGATGAGATATGACAAGAGAGAGAAGCAAGGTAGTCAGAGCGGAGGGGGAAAGGACGAACAGCACGCAGTTGTTTTAAAGAGAAGGAACGCTGAACAACCGAAGAAATGTGCTCCTTAAAAGGGAGAGAAGAATCGAGAGTGACACCCAAATACAGAAGAGATGAGAGGAATGGGTTGTGAAGACAGTAGCTGGGCAGAAGTGGGGGAGGGGCTCCCAAAAGTAAACCAAATAGCAAAAGACTTAGAAGGGTTGACATGTAAGAAATTAGATGAGAACCAAGAGGCTACATCAGAGAGACAGGTGTTCAATGGAGTAATATCAGGGGTGTGAGAATCCGTGTGATGAAGGAGAAATATATCATCTGCATAGTAATACGCAGAGATACTATGCTGTTGAACCAGAAAGGCAAGGGGGGCCAGAAAAACATTAAATAGGAGGGGAGCGAGTACAGATCCCTGTGGGACACTGCAGGGAAGAGGTGTGGAGGAAGAGGAAGATGACCCTGAGATAACTGAGAAGGACCGACAGGAAAGAAAGGAATGAAACCAATGAAGTACCGTGCCAGAGAGACCAGCATCCCGAAGACGTGCTAAAAGAGTGCGATGGTCAACCAGATCCCTATGTAGAAACTCCGATAATAGAACACTTAGCCTTGTTCCCGCATTCAGAACATAGATGGACCCTCACAAAGTATTGTACAGTGTAAGTGACTGTGTCGTGAGAGCCTGCTTGATTGGGCCCTGATCCTTTCTCTCTCATTTGGGTCCAAACTACAGCGGGGACAAATAGACAGCACCAGTCTGCAAAGCAAAAGCAAGTTTATTCTATATTTTTACTGTAATAAAGAGTCCTGTGCATTGGCAATACAAGCGACCCCTTCATTTGGCAAGTTCAGAATTTTGATACCCTTTTTGGCACAAAAAATAGGTGGGCTGCAGTACATTTTAGAGCTTTTTCCATGAACAATGCAAATTATTTTACTGGCTGTTTCCTTTAGGAACAAAAGGCATGTTGAAGAGAGGTGAGATAAGAAGGTGGAATACGAGTGGTGTGAGGAAGGAGGGATGAAAGTATCACGTTGGCTAAAGGGGCCCAACTAATAAATCCTTCAGGAATATGAATGAGAACTAGGGTTTTGGCATCAGACCTCAGCCAAAAACCTAAGATAAGGAGGTGAGAACTGGGGGTGACATCTTGAACATAATTGCAATTACTTCTAACTTGCTTTTACAGTAAGGGGGATTAGTCTGTCCTTGACTGACTAGTTTCCCATTGTGAGTTGCTAATTGCTTCACAGCTTGCAGCTGGGGGTTCTTATCAGAGTCAGGTTTTTTGGGAACAAAGGAATGTCTTAATTTCACTGTAACCTGCTTTTTCAGAGAGGAAGAAACAGACAGGCCATGATAGCAAAAATGTCTCAAAATTGTGGCTAATCTAGAAGGGTTGACGTGTCTTCAGTAACAGACTGGCTAACCTACTGAAGAGGACTTTAAACTTGATTTGTTGGGGATGGGTGAAGAAAGCCCCCAGGTAAGTGAAACATTAAATACCTTTCTGGAAACGGGTAAATGGGGCAACATATGGAAGACAGTGTGTATAAATGCCCATAGCATGGGAAATAAGATCCCATATGTTGAGGCTTTAATGGGAGAGGCTGACTTGGATTTAGTGGCAGTAACGGAGGCATGGTTCATGGGCAACCATGATTGGGATATAACTATACCAGGCTATACTTTTATTTAGAAAGGACAGGAAGAAGGGTAGGAAGAATGGCACTATATATAATGTGATAACATCCAAATTGTAAATAGTTTCCCCCAGTTATCCCATGTTGTTTTCCCCCATTTTATGTAAACTCTGATTGCCTTTGCTGTCATTGAGTCATTTGTTATCTGTAAACCGCACTGATTGAAAAGAGCGCGGTATAAAAGAAATTTTAAATAAATAAATAAAATAAATATAAAAATTAATATTAAAACTATGGAACTACAGCGCTTAAAGGGAGCGAGGAGGCACTGTGTGTTAAACTAGAAAGTGGAAAGAGAAATCTAGTTGCAGTGGTGTGATTATACAAACCTCCCTCACAGGGAGAAGAGGTGGACGGAGAGTTAATTGAAGATATACGCAGCATTGCCAGGAAAGGAGAAGTGCTGCTGATAGGGGATTTCAATGTGTCTGATGTTGATTAGCACATCCCTGCTGCAGTATCATCTAGAAGTAAGGAGATCTTGGATTCTCTACAGGGAGAACTATTCAGGCAACAGGTAACAGAACCCACAAGTGAGGGGGCCATACTAGACTTGGTGCTTACCAGTGATGAAAGTGTTTCTGATGTTATAGTGGGAGATCATTTTGCATTCAGTGATCACCAGATGGGCTCCTAAAATCCATTCAAAAGCAAGGGTCTTAAACTTTAGGAAAACGAATTTTGCCAAGATGGGCTAATACCTCAGAGAGTCATTAGTGGGATGGGAAAAGCTAGGGGATGTAGAAAAACTGGGGGCAAAACTGAAAGGATATTTTAAGGACAACCAATCTTTTTGTTAAAATGGTAAATAAAGGAAAAGGAAACTGCTATGGTTTTTGAAAGAAGTAGCTGAAAAGATGAAAAAAAGAGGGAGGCCTTCATGAAATACAAGAGATCACAGCAAAAGGAAGATAGGCATCTATATTTGGAAAAACTTAGAGAAGCTAGCAAAGTAGTCAGGAAAACAAAGATTCAAAAAGAGGAGGAAATAGCCAATGCAATAAAATGGGAGGGGGGAGGTAATAAGACATTTTTCAGATATGTTAGTGGTATTGTCAGACTCAAGGGTGAATGGGAGGAATATGTAGAAGCTGATGAGGATAAAACGGAATTGCTTAACAAATATTTCTGTTCTGTGTTCACAGATGAAAAACCAAGAGCAAGACCTTGGAAAACTCCCACAAACAGGAACACAAGCGAGGGGCATTTTGAACAATTTTCAGAAGACTGTGTTCGTTAGAAACTAGCTAAACTTAAAGTAGACAAAGCGATGGGGACCGGATGGGATACACCTAAGAATACTGAGGGAACTTGGGGATGTTTTAGCAGCTCCACTGACTGACCTTTTCAATGCCATGTTGGAGTCAGGAGTGGTGCCAGAGGACTGGAGAGAGGTCCATGTGGTTCCTTTACATAAAAAAGGGTAGTGATGATGTGGTTGAAAACTACATGTTGGTTAGTTTAACTTCGGTGGTGAGTAAATTATTGGAAGTGCTGCTGAAAGAGAAAATAGTGAGGTTTTTGGAGTCCAATGGATTACTGGATCCGAGGCAGCATGGATTCACCAGAGGCAGGTCTTGTCAGACAAATCTGATTGATTTCTTTGACTGGGAAGCAGGGAGTTGGACCAAAGGAGAGCCTAGTAAAGCCTTTGACACCATTCCGCAAAGGTGACATAAACAAACTGAGCACCCTTGGGATGGATCCTAAAGTTACTGCTTGGGTTAGATATTGGTTAAGTGGGAGGCGACAAAGAGTACAGGAAAATGGAGCTTACTCTAAGAAGAAGGTGGTTACCAGTGGTGTGCCCCAGGGATCTGTCCTTGGTCCGATTCTTTTTAACATCTTTGTTAGTGATATTGCGGAAGGGCTGTCGGGTAAGGTTTGCCTCTTTGTGGATGATACCAAAACCTGCAATAGAGTTGTCACCCACGAAGGTGTAGATAACATGAGGAGCAATCTAGCTAAGCTTAAAGAATGGTCTAGAATTTGGCAGCTGAGATTTAATGTTAAAAATGCAAGGTCATGCATTTGGGCTGCAGCAATCCAAGGGAGTGATAAAGTATAGGAGGAGAAGTACTTCTTTCCATAAAAGAAGAGCGGGAACCTCGGTGTGGTTTTGTCTGATGATCTTAAAGTACCTAAGAAGGTAAAAAAAGCAGTGGCAAAAGCTAGAAGGATTCTTGGGTGCATAGGGAAAGGAATGGCCAGCAGAAGAAAGGAGGTGATAGTGCCTCTGTATAAGTCTTTGGTGCAACCTCATTTGGAGTAATCGCCAGGAACAAGCAGGAATGTAGTCTTCACATATGGGTATCATCGGTACCGATGGAGCCTGCACGGGAACGTTCTCCAGCATCCAATAGGAAAGCTTTTGGGAGCATCCCACAGTGCCTGCGTGCTGCCTTCCCGCCTTTCCCAAATGTCCCTCTCCAGTTTTTCATTTTCTGTGGAGCCGACAGGTCACACATCCTGTCACCGCAGAAAATTCCCTTCTTATACTTCTTTTTTTGTGGTCGCATCTGCCTTCCCTCAACGCTATACCAGTACCGCCGGTTCTTCTTTTCTTTTTTCTAAAAAAACAAAAAAAAACAAAAAACAAAACAACCTTTGTTTCTGGAGTCTTTCTCCAGTAATTTTCTTCTCAGGTGCCACGTGCCATTTTGGGCACTAGGCCCAGTTTTTTTCCTCAGAATGGAAAAACCCGCTTCGGGTTTTAAAAAGTGTTCTAAGGGTGGCGGTACCATCTCCGTCAACGACACCCATGAATGGTGCCTTAAATGTTTAGGTCCTGACCACTCTATTTCAGAGTGTGTTGCCTGTGGGATGATGTCAAAAAGGGGCCGGCAAAACCGAGCTGCTAAGCTTAGCACCCTTTTTCCCTCTGATACAGCCTCTGTGGCATCGATGTCCTCCAGGGCTTCATCTTCCTCCCATGGATCTCAGGTAACTAAACATAAATCTAGCTGGTCCTCAAAGGGTAGATCTCCTTCTAAATATCGAGATGCCTCTGGTGTTGCCCTTGAGGGACTTTCACCGGCAAAATTGCCCCGGCGGGAGGCTTCGGCTTCCAAAGCACTAATGGGGCTCCAGGATGTTCTTGAGGCTTCAACCTCGGCAGAACTACTTTTGCCATGCTCTGGGGGTCCGGCCGCTTTATCCGGCACCGATACCGAAGCATTGGCAGTGTCGAGAGACCATAGATTCTTGGCTATTGAACGCAGTCTGGTGGCTCTTCTTACGGCCTCGATGCCCCTGAAACGGCTTCAGACAATTCAACTGGTACCGGCACCGACTGCATCGACATCGGCAGGTATTCTACCGGGACCGAGTCATGCATCTCTATCCGGCATCGACAAGTCGGTACCAGACCACTCCAATGCGGACTTCGATCGGTACTGATACCGTGCCTTGCATGATCACCCAGATCGGAGATACTTTGAATCCTCGGATGAGTCTGAAGACTCTGAAAGCTCTGCCGATACCAGAGTACTTCTTCCCGAGGATTCCTCATTTCCTCAGCGTAGGATGTCTCCACCAGAGGATATGTCCTTTCAGGATTTATTTATTTATTTTTCTTATATACCGCACTATTATAATCAGTGCGGTTTACATTTGAACAGAACATACAAGAATGTAACAAGTTACATCGAGTTTTTACATTGAACGGGGAATGTAAACATGGAGAAAGGAACAAGGGAAAACTATGTACAAATTATATACAAATTATATAAATAGGGATTTTATCCGAGATGTTGCCCGAGGTCTTTCCATCACAGTGACTCCTGAAAAAGAGCCTAGGGCAAAGGAATTAGAAATCCTACAATACCCTAAAGCTCCCAAGGAGGCAGCTACCTTACCTATTCATGAGATCTTGCATGATCTTATGTTAAGGATGTGGGAAACACCTCTGACCACATCTCCTCATTCTCGAAGACTCGAAACCATGTATCGAGTTCCTCCTTGTCCTGGGTTTCAGAAGACTGAATTACCACACCATTCCATGGTGGTGGAATCGGCCATGAGATGGATTAAGAGTGCAAAAAGGCATGCATCTAATCCTCCAGGACGTGAGTGCAGGACTCTTGATGCCTTTGGATGTCGATCCTTCCAGGCTTCCATGCTCTCTGCTAGGATCAATTCCTATATCTTGTATATGGGAATGTTCCTTAAGGAAGTCACAGGAGACTTAGAGCTTATGAGCCACTACCTCTCTCCGAGTATCCTGTTTACTAAATATTTAAAAGATGTGTTGAAAATATCTGATCCTGATACTATAATTTTATCAAAACTTTATTATTTACCTGTAGGTGTCAGAGAATCTCATAAGTTGGGCTCGGAGTCAGGTGGTGGAGCTAACGGAGAAATGGATCAGTTGAATGTGCCAAGTTTAGATCTATCTGAATTTCTGGAGACCTCTACTGAGGAAATTTCCAATCGGGCCACTTTACTTGCAACTTTCTCATTGGAGAAAGATAAAGACCTGGTATTGCGTTCTTATTTTAAATTTCGACATGAGAAGTATTTTGGTCAGGTTGTTCAGATATTCCCTGATGTATGCCGTAGTACACAATTGAAACGGAAAGCTTTTCTTGTACTTAGATCTCGTGTATTGGCGTTAGGAGCCACTTTCATGTTGAAATATCCATGTAAATGTGTTGTCGTTTACCAAGGTAAATCGTATATTTTTTTTGATTCTTCACAACTAGAGACCTTTTTGAAGGGGTCGGTTTCGAAATGATTTGATTGATTTTGGAGCTCTTGCTAAGTAATAGGAGTCTGTTTAATTTAATTCTGCTCCATTGTGGGATACTTTTCTTTTTTTTTTTATGTTTGTATATTTCACACTCCATATTGTGGGCTGGGAGTTTTTATTATCTGTTTTAATACTACTGGATATTGTATATTGCTTTGTATTTCCTTGTTTTTTTCCTTAATAAAGAGGAATTAAATTTAAAAAAAAAGAGCTTATGAGCCCTCTCCTTCCTGATGATAAAAGGCAAGATTATCTTGCTCTTGTTAAACATGCTCAGGATATTTCCAAGTGTGTAAATCGTGCAGCCTTTGACTGCTTTGAATGCATAAGCAGAACATCTGCTATTGCCATAGGTGCAAGTAGAATTACCTGGCTCCAGGCATCTGACTTGGAAATCTGGGCACAGAACAAACTGGGAAATATACCTTGCACAGGAGAGAATCTCTTTGGCAAGAACTGGCAGGAAAAAGCTAATGAGATTGATGCTGACAATATCACTTTGGATAGATTGTCCAAATCTACACCTGATCCTGCGAGGAAAAGATCCTCTAAGAAACCATTCTTCAGCAAGAAGAAAACGTTTATCCCTCCTATACCCAAGCAGGGTAAAGGTTTAGGTCAGTCTGCCCAAAAGGGACAGCAGCAACAACCTAGGCAACAAAGGAAGCCAAAAGAAGCTAAGCCTCAACCGGCTCAGCAGACTCAGCCTCCACAGGGGCTTTGACTCCTGTCTAGAGAACTTTGCCTTCCTGGCCCTAAATGGCCCAGAACCCTCCACCATCCCAGGAAGGTTATGTCATTTTGCCCCCAGATGGGGTCAGATAACAGCAGAAAATTGGAAATAGGAAATAGGTTGTCCATTTAGAGGCTTGAAAGAAGCTGCAATAGCACTCAAATGGACTCTCACTGAAAATAGACATTGTACGAGAGGGGTACAAGCTTCATTTCCTCAGCATGCCCCCTCCTACAATAGTAAGACAGTTTAAATCTCAGACCTCTCTCAATGACCGGTTAGGTCAAGAAGTCACTATGCTTCTTGCTCAAGGGCCAATAGAAGAGGTGCCCATTCCCCAACGGGGTACAGGGTTTTACTCCCCCTATTTCCTTATTCCAAAGAAAACAGGAGGACACAGACCCATTATAGACCTCAGAGAATTGAACAAATTCCTGTTCAGAGAGAAGTTAAAAATGATTTCTCTAGGGACTCTTCTGCCATACCTTTGGAGTTAGGATTGGCTTTGTTCTCTAGATCTCAAGGATGCGTACACTCATGTTCTCATCCATCCAACTCACCGAAAGTTCCTTCGATTCCTGTTTCAAGGAAAGCACTATCAATACAGGGTTCTTCCTTTTGGCCTGGCCTCTGCACCAAGGGTGTTCACAAAATGCATGGCTATGGTAGCAGCATTTTTCCACACCCTGGGAATATTCGTCTTCCCCTACTTAGACGACTGGCTCATTCAAGCCCCTTCAGAGCCAGAGGCCAGGATTGCTCTGTCTCGCACAATTTTATTTATTTATTTTATTTAGATTCTCTTATATACCACGCTATTCTGCATCAGTGCGGTTTACATTGAACATACTGAAATTACATTGAACAGGGCATTATAACTTGGAGATAACTATTTTTTTACAGGGAACATGGGCTATGGAGGGTTAAGTGGCTTGCCCAAGACCACAAGGAGCACCTGTGGGACTAGAAACCCCAGTCCTTCCGGCCCAAGGTTGCAGTCCTCTAGTGGGATTTGAACCCCCGACCTTCCGGCCTGAAGTACCTTGCCCCAACCACTAGGCCACTCTTCCACTCCTTGTGCATCCTTCAGTATTTGGGACTTGTCATAAACTTCCCAAAGTCCAACCTTGCTCCCACTCATTCCCTAGAGTTTATAGGAGCTCTTCTGGATACCAGACAGACAGACAAGGGCCTTCCTTCCACAGCCCCACTGCCTTCGCATTGTACAGTTACCTTCCCAAGTAGTGCTAAAACCTCACCTCACTGCTCGGGAAATGTTACAGTTGCTAGGCCACATGGCATCCACTGTGCATGTGATTCCTTATGCTTGCCTCCATATGAGGGCAGCCCAGTGGACCTTATCCACTCAGTGGACTCAGGCATCAGGTTGCCTGTCAGACAAAATAGCAAACTCAGATCGCCTTATTTTGTCCCTCCAATGGTGGCAGTCACCCAAAAACCTTTTGGTGGGGTCTCTTTTTCAGCAACCCCCACCCCAAGCCACTCTAACAACAGATGCTTCACAGGTGGATTGGGGAGCCCACCTGCACGGCCTCTCTACCCAGGGTACCTGGACTCCACAGGAGGCCTATCTTCATATCAACCTCCTGGAGCTCAGAGCAATCTTCCTAGCTCTTCGAGTATTTCACACCCAGCTCAGCTACAAGACAGTCCTAGTTCAAACGGACAATCAGGTAGCCATGTTCTATGTGAACAAGCAGGGCGGAACAGGCTCTCTGTCGCTGTGCAACAAAGCTTTGCGACTATGGGCCCTTGCCAGAGAACATCAAATTCATCTCCTTGCGGTGTATCTTCCAGGCATTCAAAACTCTTGGGCAGACAGACTCAGTCGAGTTCTGCTTCCACACGAATGGTATCTCCATGCAGACCAGGTGGCCCAAGTTTTTCAAATCTGGGGATCCCCAGACATAGACCTCTTTGCAAGTCCGCTGAATGCCAAACTTTCCTGGTTCTGTTCCAGAATTCCGGCTCGAGGTTCTCAGGCCAGGAATGCTTTCCTCCTTCATTGCGGTCAGGACTTCCTGTATGCCTTTCCACCCATTCCCCTAATTCCCAAAACCCTGTTCAAGCTTCAGTGAGACAGAGGTCATATGATCCTCATAGCTCCACGTTGGCCATGGCAACTGTGGTACCCTCTGCTCCTACATCTCTCTCAAGCTCCACCTCTGGAGTTAGGATCTGCTCCAGATCTTCTTTCTCAAGGGCCTGGTTGCTGAAAGCCTAGAACTTCACGGTCTTAACCTTTCCCAGCAGGTAAAGGATATCCTTCATGCTTCCAGGAAACCTTCCACAAGATGCTCTTATGCATTTAATTGGAAAAGGTTTACCATATGGTGCTTGCAGAAGGGTCTTAACCCTCTTGCGATATCTCTGGGATCATTACTGGAGTACCTCCTTCATTTATTAAATGCAGGGCTTAAGACCAATTCAGTGAGAGTCCATTTGAGTGCTATTGCAGCTTCTTTCAAGCCTCTAAATGGACAACCTATTTCCTCTCATAGCGAGATTTATGAGAGGCCTTCTTTTAACGAAGCCTCCCATTAAGCCACCACTGGCGGCATGGGACTTGAATCTGGTACTTGGGCAGCTCATGAAACCGCCCTTTGAACCATTAGCCACTACCTCTTTGAAATTCCTTTCCTGGAAGGTTATCTTTCTCATTGCCATCACATCAGCACGTCGCATCAGTGAATTGCAAGTGTTGGTGGCTGATCCTCCTTATACAAGGTTCCATCATAAAGGTAGTCCTTAGGACTCATCCACACTTTATGCCAAAGGTGGTTTTGCCCTTTCATTTAAACCAAGCGGTTTCCTTCCTGTATTTTTTCCAAGGCCTCACACCTCAAATGCAGAAAGGAACCTTCATACTTTGGACTGTAAAAGAGCTTTGGCCTTTTACTTGCAAAGGACACAGCAACATAGAAAATCCTCCCAACTCTTTGTTGCTTTTGATCCTAGTCATTTGGGACTTCCAGTCTCCAAAAGGACACTGTCCAACTGGATTGCACAGTGTATATCTTTTGCCTATGAGAGTAAGAACCTTCCTCTTAAAGGACATGTCACAGCTCACAATGTGAGAGCCATGGCAGCCTCAATGGCTCATCTTCACTCTGTGTCTATCGATGACATCTGTCGAGCAGCTACTTGGGCTTCGGTACATACTTTCACAGCCCATTACTGCTTTGACAAGGACTCCCGCCGGGATGCCTTGTTTGGTCAGACTGTTCTTCAACACCTGTTCCACACTTAATCAACTCCTACCCTCCATCCCTGGTAGGATGCCAGAGATCCATGGGGGGGGGGGGGGAGTGGAGCCCTTTCACAAGGGCACACAACTTTCTGGGGCCATCTCCCTGGCATCTGCAGCTAGGGAGTCCCCATATGTGAAGACTACATTTCTGCTTGTTCCTGGAGATAGCATAGTTACTCACCTGTAACAGGTGATCTCTGGGAACAGCAGGAATTTAGTCTTCACAACCTGCCCACCTCCCCTAGGAGTTGTATCTATCTCTCTTTCCCTCTCTCTTTTGTCTCAGCTATAAACTCAACTGGAGAGAGACAGTTGGGAAAGGCGGGAAGGCAGCACGCAGGCGCTCTGGGATGCTCCCAAAAGCTTTCCTATTGGACGCTGGGGAGCATTCCCACGCAGGCTTCGTCGGTACTGACGGTATCCATATGTGAAGATTAAATTCCTGCTGTTCCCGGAGATCACCTGTTACAGGTGAGTAACTATGCTTTTGTGTGCAATTCTGGAGACCGTACCTTCAAAAGGATATAAACAGGATGGTGTCAGTACAGAGGGTGGCTACTAAAATGGTTAGTGATCTTCGTTATAAAGCATATGAGGACAGACTTATGGATCTTAATATGTATACTTTAGAGGAAAGGTGGGATAGAGGTGATATGATTGAGAAGTTTAAATATCTCACTGGCATAAATGAACAGGAGCGCCTCTTTTGATTGAAAGCAAGCTCTGCTACAAAGGAAAATAGGATGAGGGTGAAAGGGGATAGGAGTAATATGCAGAAATATTTTTTTACGGAAAGAGTAGCAGATGCATGGAATAGTCTCCCAGTGGAGATGGTAGAGATGAGGACAATGTCTGAATTCAAAAAGGCATGGGACAAACACAGAAGATCTCTAAAAGATAAAAGGGGACCGTTGTAGTGGTTGATATGGAAGGGCAGACTAGATAGAAACATGTGGTCTTTTTCTGCAGTCATGTTTCTTCTATATAAGTATATATCATATTCTTAGTGGCAGCTTAGAAGGACCTGTTTATATCCCATATCAACTGCAAAATAAAAATAGGGACTAGCACTCTAAAACTGATTGCACTGCACAAGGACCAGTGCTCATCACACTTATGTAAGGCTGGAGCAGGATACAGGCCAGGATTCATGGAGGCCAGTCAAACTAGACGAAGGTACCACACAGGAATACTGACTGCATAGAAGGAAGAGACAATGCCTTCATGTTCCACACCTTTCTCTGATCCCCTCTCTAGCTCTTTACTCCCCATATCCCTTTATACCCTCCTTCCTTACCCTTGGGATGTGCTGACCTTCTCAATGATTGGGCCCCAAGTGGTCATCTTCAACCTCCAAATTCCAAGCCTATCTCACTTTTTAGGGGAAAGAGGAGGAAGACAGCAGCAGTGACGTGCCTCTAGCCCAGGGGTGGTGAACCTTTTTGAGATCATGTGCCCAAAACAACAGGACTATTTGTTAAAAATGAACTTGCGTGCCAGTGGTAATTTTTGCAAAGTATATTGAGGTTTAGTACTATTGTTCTAATTCCATTTTATGCTTTTTCTAATCTAGTAGAAAAAAAACCCAATGCAACTGAAGGAAACACACAAATCAGAGCTAAGGACAGCCGCTATCCTCTCATCACCCAGATGCTAAAATTTCAAAATGGTTGTTTTCGCACCCATCCAGCTGGCACCAACCTGGCATGAGAGATTCCCCCCCCCCCCCCATTGTGCAATTTTAGTTCACTGTTTTAAAAAAAGATTTTGACTATTTCAGTTATCTTAATACTAGCAATAATCTAGCTCTTCCAGTAAAGGTTGCTATAGATTCAATCAGAGAATTCTTACTTTGTATTTATTATTGTCATGGAAAAAATAAAGAGGATTTGCTGCTAGTTGCCATGTGCCAAAACTTTTTTCGTGCATGCCACCTTGGGCACGTGTGTCACAGGTTCGCCATCACCTCTCATTTTGCGGTTGGGTCCCAAGCGTTGAGCTCAGAACTGTACAGTGCTACGGTATCCCATGCAGCCCAAAGATCAGCAGAATAAGAGGAGGAGGACAATTTGACCTGAAACCCTGCACTATTGCTAACTTCCTTCTTCTATAAGGTTACCAGACGTACCTGAGTTTTGGGGATTGGCCCCAATTGTAGAGCTGTGTCTTTGACTCCCAGCTGTTTGGCAACCTCCTGCTCCCAATTCCAGTAATGGGTTAGAGAGGGTAGAAAAAAAAATTATATTTTCAATTTAGTGATTTGAATATGTCAATTTTTAAAATTGACAATATTAAAGCTACTGAAATGCAGGGGGCATGGGAAAAAGAAGTGCTCTGGATTGTGTTGGAAAGAGGAGATGGCACTGTCATCCTTACTGCTGTAGTCTACAGACCCCCGACTCAAATCGAAGAAATAGATAACGAATTGATTATAGATATTGCCAAGATAGCCACAAAAAGGGTGAAGCAATCATATTGGGTGACTTAAATCTACCCGATGTGGATTGGATTACTCCTTCTGCAAGTCTGGAAAGAAGCAAAAAAATTGTGGATGCTTTCCAAGATGCATTACTTAGACAAATGGTGATGGAACCAAACAGGGAAAGCTCAACGCTGGATTTAGTGCTCACCAACGGTGATAGCGTATCAAATGTCTGGGTGGGTGCCCCTGTGAGCAGCAGCAATCACCACATGGTGTGGTTTGAGATAAAAGCCAAGGTGCAGTCCAATCATAGCAAGCACAAAGTCCTAAACTTCAAAAACACTGACTTCAGTAAAATGGCCAAGTACCTAAAGGAGAAGTTGGCAGGGTGGAAGGGGATAAGGGAAGTGAAATTGCAATGGACTAAACTAAAGGTGGCAATAAAAGGGGCAACAGATAATTATGTAAGAAAAGTAAATAAAAACAAGAGGAGAAGGAAACCTATTTGGTTTTCCAAAGAAGTGGCTGCTCAAATAAAGGCAAAAACACAGCTTTCGCAAAATTCAAAAGCTTGCAAACAGAGGAACACAGAATTGAATACAGGATCAAACTCAAAGAGACAAAAAGAAATAAAGAAAGCAAAATCAAAGGCAGAGGAAAAGATGGCTAAAGATGTGAAGTGTGGCAACCAAAACTTTCTTCAGGTATATTCAGGAAAGGAAGAAGATCAGAGGTGGAATTGCAGGACTCAGAAGTGCTGGGAACGGACTCGTGGAAAGTGACATTGAAAAAGCGAAATTGCTAAACAAATACTTCTGCTCTGTTTTTACTAAAGAAAACCCTGGAGAAGGACAACCTGTGACTCCCAAATATAAAAATGGGAATGAAGTAGATACCACACCATTCACAGAAGATGATGTGTTAGAATAACTTGCAAATCTGAAAGTGGACAAGGCCATGGGACTGGATGGGATACATCCCAGGATACTGAAAGAGCTCAGAGAGGTTCTTGCAGGACCGTTAAAGGATGTTTTCAACAGATCCTTGGAAACAGGAGAAGTTCCTCAGGACTGGAGAATGGCTGATGTGGAACCTCTATACAAAAGTGGTGACAGGGAAGAAGTGACAAACTATAGGCCTGTGAGCCTTACCTCAGTGGCGGGAAAAGTAATTGAGGCACTCCTGAAAAAGCGAATAGTGGACTTTCTCAAAACCAACAGGCTTCAAGATCTGAGGCAACATGGTTTTACCGAAGGACTGGCCAAACAAATCTGATTGAGTTCTTTGACTAGGTGACCAGAGAACTAGATCAAGGGCATGCGATGGATATCATCTACCTGGATTTCAGCAAAGCCTTTGATACTGTTCCTCATAGGAGGCTTATCAATAAATTCAGTAGTTTGGGGATGGGTCCCAAGGTGGTATACTGGATCAGAAATTGGTTGACTGACAGACAGAAGGCGATGGTAAATGGAGCTCACTCGGATGAAAGGACGGTGATTAGCGGGGTGCCCCAGGGTTTGGTCCTGGGCCTGGCACTGTTCAATGTATTTGTGAGTGATATTACTGAAAGACTGAATGGAAAAGTCTGTCTTTTGGCAGATGACATGAAAATTTGCAACAGAGTTGACTCCCCCGAGGGAGTGGTTAACATGAGGAGAGATCTACAAAAGCTGGAAGAATGGTCTAATGCTTGGCAATTAAGATTTAATGCAAAGAAGTGCAGTGTCCTGCATTTGGGTAGCAGAAATCCAAGGGAAATGTACGCCATAGGGGGCGAGAGGTTGGTGTGCACGGATCAGGAGAAAGACCTTGGTGTGATTATTTCTGTAGATCTCAAGGTGGCAAAACAGTGCGCCAAGGCGGTGGCAAAAGCCAGGAGGATGTTGAGCTTCATACAAAGAGGAATTACGAGGAAGAGGTACTAATGCCACTGTATAAGTCACTGGTGAGGCCTCACTTGAAATACTGTGTTCAGTTTTGGAGACCATATCTTGCAAAGGATGTAAAAAGACTGGAAACTGTTCAGAGGAAGGTGACCAAAATGATTTGGAGCCTGCGTCAGAAGCCTTATGAGAAGAGACTTGAAGACCGAAATATGTACACTCTGGAGGAGAGGAGGGATAGGGGAGAAATGATTCAGACCTTTAAATACTTAAAGAGAAATAATGAACAAATAAACCTCTTCCAAAGACGGGGAAGCTGTAAAACTAGAGGGCATAACATGAAGCTGCAAGGGGGTAAACTGAAAGGCAATGTCAGGAAATACTTTTTCACAGAAAGGGTGGTGGATGCTTGGAATGCCATCCTGATGGAAGTGGTGGGGGCAAACACAGTGACAGAATTCAAAATGGCATTGGACAGACACAGTGGATCCCTTTATAGCAACAGGATAAAATCAAAATAAACTGAACCATCTAATTTCTCAACAAATAGGGGTGTCCTACATGGAGCGGTGGGTTCACCCCTAAAAATAAAGACGTGGGGAGGGGTGGCCTGCACAGAGTGGCAGGTGCACCTACTCCTGCCATCTTACTGGGCAGATTAGATGGTCCATACTGGTCTTTATCTGCATCATTTACTATGTTAATATGACAGCCATTATCTTTCTATTTTGCACAGCACAGGGGAAATGCATCTCTCTGCTGATTTGTCTGCTTGGAAGTGATATTGTTGCTTTCATGGGATAGATGGGGGAGAGGGGTTGCACGGTAATGATTCCTCTTTCCTTCTCCATGTCTTGTTACTCAAACCTGAAACTAAGGTATCCGTTCCTTCTGTCCTCCCATGCTTCAGCTAACAAGTGTCCCAGATTTGCCTGCAAAAAATCTGGTAACCTTATTCTCCTAACAAGTCGGGATGGTTGAGTGAGGGCAGAAATGTTGGGGCCTGACGATTGAGGAGGTGGACACATCCCAAGGTGCTGCACTACTGTTGTTGTCCCTGTAACAAGCCAAAATCAGCACAGGGCAGGAATGAGAGAGATCGATCAGGCCTACTCCTCCCACACCTGCTACCTTCCTGCTACTGCAGATGCTTCATACTTGGGCCTCTCTTGGCAACTACAAAGGAAACAAGGAATTACATGAGAGAGACTGGATTTTATGGCCCTTTCCTTGACTGGAATCTTAGGAGCCTGAGGCACACAGATACACTGGAAGCAATTTTTTTTAAAATGAAAGTGGCATTTTAGAAAGGACATCGAGGTGATATCTGGGGTAATGTTTTGGCCCAATTTTAGCAACTTGGATGATCCCAAAGTGAATGGCCACAAGGTTGGTGTCATAGACATCCCTTCTACCAACACTTGGGGGAGGAGGGGATGTCTATTGCAGGCTGAGTGCAAGCTATTTCGTATGTGGGAATCTGTGTATCAGCATGCTGAACCAAAAACAAGTACTCGTCTCCTGCACTTTCCTTATCATGGAAAGTATAGGGGATGTCAGAGTACCTTTCTCTCTATTCCGTCCAGGTGTTTGGATGGCAGAATGAGAGCTTTTTCTGATGCTTTTTTGTGTCCTGGAGCAGGAATCGATATGGACAGTCTTGCTAGTGGCTGGGGACGTGCTTGTTGTTTCTGAAATCAGGAGCTCACGTCTAACTTGCCTGAAATGCCTCTCTCATGCCCCTTCACTGCTTGGATGTCCTTGCCCTGGGAACATCTAAAATGGCTCTGGCGATGTCCCTGTAATCTGGCTGTCTGCATGCCCATTTTCAGAGGTCCAAAGCATGAATAAGGCTGCTAAAATAACTCCCATAGCCTTCCACGAA
Organism: Ichthyophis bannanicus; assembly: GCA_033557465.1. Classification (NCBI taxonomy): domain Eukaryota; kingdom Metazoa; phylum Chordata; class Amphibia; order Gymnophiona; family Ichthyophiidae; genus Ichthyophis; species Ichthyophis bannanicus. The sequence continues at coordinate 652,862,040 of CM066032.1, forward strand.
ATTCATTAGCTAGCTCCATGAAAGGCATTAAGTACTGGTTCCAAGACAGCTGCTCAACAGAAATGCACAATTTCATTCAGTACCTATATTTAGCCATTCAACATTTTTAAATATACAAACATCATCCATCAGCAGAAATAAATGGTGCAAGTTGTACCTGGATTAGTGTATTGCTAAGAACTTAGACACAGAATGATTGGCAGAAGAAATAGGCTTTATTTACAGATCAATTAGATAGCAGCTCCCTGCTGTAGGAGCAATAAGTAATTCACAGCAATATTCCAACAACAAATATTCTCATGAACGTATGCATGCCATACCAATGTCACACTAAGCTCAGTACAGGATAATATCTATGAAGATCTCATGGGCCTCAACTCAACAATCATCTAAGCATACTGAAAAGAACAACTATGAGGCATGCTCACATCCCTTGCAGGCAGTTGGAGAGCTCTAGGGGTGACATTGGATGAGGTTCTTCTCATGGATCCCAAGCTCAGGATAAAGTTCCTCTCATAGCCTGGAGGAGCCACAGTCTTTTATAGAATCAGAACACTATTTAAGGAAATACTCTGCCTAGCCCCCTTCCAGCATGACACAGGCTGGTACAGAGGGGACGAAAAACATTGATAGCAGGGTTCGGGCATGAATCCTAGAACATACTTGGAGAATCTTACTTGTTTCATACAGCAAAGTGTAAACAGGTACATTAAACTCCTAAGAACCAAACTGCTTCTCACTCAACAGCACAGCTGGCCTCTTGCAAGTCAGCTTAAGCACAAAGAACATTCCTTTCACAGGTTACTAGAGTGCATTTTGCCTGCACGTCAGACTCAATAATTTCTGGAAGAGTTTGGAAATCATTAGCTATAAAGAAGTCTTGCGGTTTTCTAAATCTCAGAACAATGAGATTTAATGAGTTTTCAAAAATAATTTTCTTAGATAGTGTCATTATGAAAAATTAGCAAAAGTTGTGTGTCTGAATATCCTGCAGCTAAGTGTCTTAATGAAAATTGCCCCACCCACTGTATCTGTAAACCTAAACTAGATAGGATCACCTTCCAGAAAACATCTGATGATAACTTATCCTAAAAATAAAGGAAATAAAATACCATTTCTGGTGTGTGGTTCTGGGCCACCTGTTCTCCAGAGAGCCAGTGCTGAGTGAGCAGCTCATTTGTCAGGTGGGGCAGAGTGGCTGTTGTCTAGGTCAACTGCCCCTGTAGAAGATGGTAATAATCTACTCTCAAATCATACTTAAAGGAAGTTTGTTATCAGAAAATGTCTCAGATCTAGTATAAAAGCTTTGGGGTTGGAAGGAATGTCCTTCATAAAAGAGAGAGAGTATTATAAAACTGGAAAAATTCAAACCAGTCAGCACTCTTACAGTTCTCAATATATAAACTGTGTAGGAGGTACATCTAGGTCCTGTCACCTTGAACTGGATCCTAGGATATTTTACAATGATGTATTAATTATGCTCTCTATAAGCAGGGCTTTTTTTGAAGGGGTACACGGTGGTATGGAGTAGCAGCACCTTTTTCATTGCCTGCTAAAATTGACACATGGTCCTCATATATTAATGAAAAAGCTCTGTATATGGCACCTTTTCTTCTAAAACAATTGCTGTAACAATAAGGATATAAAAGTTTAACTTTTGGGATCTGTGGTTTCTTTCTTTCTGTTGTTTTTTGTTTTTTCTGCTTTTACTTTTTGATGTCATCCTTCCTTTTCTGTTTCATTTCTAAAATATACCATACTGGGTCAGATCAAGGGTCCATCAAGCCCAGTATCCTCTTTCCAACAGCAGCCAATTCAGGCCACAAATACCTGTCAGGTTCCCAAAAGGTACACAGATTCCATGCTGCATATCACAGGGATAAGCAGTGAATTTCTTTGGTCCTCTTTAATAATGGTGTATGGACTTTTCCTCCGGGAACTTGTCCAAAACTCTTATAAACCCAGCTACACTAACAGCTTTTACTACAGTATGCTCTGAGCCCCACATGCCAGGCCCAATTTTTAAGTCGCCATGACCTTATTGCGATTCCCCCAGAATCTAAATTGCATTTTGATCCAACCCATAGGTCAGCTTTAGTTTTTGGCTCTTGCTCTGGATCTCCTTACCAGTGCATTTACATACAGAGAATTCTTTTACTAAGGGGATCTTTTATTAAACTGTGGCAATGGTTATTGCGAGATTTAACATGCATTTATGACCAGTGGTAACCATTACTGTGTGCTAAGAGCGGCCAGCCCAGTAAAACTCCCACGCTAACTACTCTTAGCGCTTTGCGGCAGGATTTAGGCAGAGACTGGGCATGCTGGCAGGTGACAGCACACTTGATGTTGCTGCATACAAACTATCATGACTGCTGATAGCACAGCTGCACTTAATACGACCTCCAAAGATGGTATTACGTGCAGCTGCACTAATGACTATCCAGTAGCACTGCAGTTGTCAGGCTCGAAACACACTGGCTTCTAACAAGTGGCACGTGGTAGTGCATAGTGGCCCCCCGGTATCTGATCCCGCCGCAGTAATAGGAAACCCTCTAGCATCTGATCCCTCCTCCCCATCTCCTCACCCCCTGGGTATTCACTAATATGCTGTTCCTAGTGTCCATTGGTCAGAGCGGGAGTGATCCTCCTTCGCTCCTCCTTTGTTGCAGCCAGGATTCAAAATGGTGAATCTGATCCCTAGTGGTAATCTTGTGGTACTGCTGTTAAGGGTTGACTCTTTATTGTTCTATTGATTCCTCCCTTTTGTATTTACCTAAGGGTAATATTTGCTTTTGTCATTATTTCCTGGTCACAGTACTGCAAGATTACTACTAAGGGTCATCGGGCTACATCGACCCTGCTTCCACTGACCACTGATGACCCTTAGTAAGTCTGGGGATGGTGACTGGGGGTGGGACGGCTGGATGGCCATGGGGGGGAGGGGGGTTAGGGTTGTTGGGAGGAGTCATGAAGACAGCATGTTTGTTCCAGGGGGATAGTGGGATTTTAGATGCTTGGGGGGGGGGGGGGGTCTGCCTATGTGCCATGGGGATGTGAGGGAGGAGCTAAAGGTCTGGGATTGGTACGGAGGGCCCAAAGTTTGGAGGTGTGACCGATGGAGTCCTGATCTTTGATGCACCTTCGCCGCAAGAGCAGTGATTTTAAGAGGTTGCTCACACACATATGTGGGCGGTTTTCCATATTTTTCCCCCTAAAGATTCTTAAAATCATTACTTCCACCAGCCTTGGAGGTATACCCATGCAGTCCTGCGCCTATTTTACGAGAGCCTCTGTTTGACAGAGCCTATTGTAGAATGCTGTCAGACCTAGAAGTGTGAATTCCCCTCCTTACAATGTGCCTTAAAGTTAATAAAATGGAATGGAGCCCCATCATTTTCAAAATCCTGCACAGAGGCATCATCAAGATATTAAAAAGAAAATGTGATTTAAAATAACACACCCTGAGGTAACCCTCAAGGAAAAGGCCAGTGTGCTGGACAGAATTAGCCTGTAGAAACATACTAGATTCTATCTTTAACATAAGATATAAACCAGACTATGCCCTGCATGCCTGAAAGGGGTGTGGGGGGGGGGGTTATGTGAGGCAACTGATGGGACAGGGGATTAATTAAACGGGAAATTAAGGAGGATGAGAGAGAGAGAGAGAGAGAGAGAGAGAGCGAGAGCGAGCATAAGAACATTATATGTGTTATACTGGATCAGACTAAAGGGTCATTAAACCCAGCATCCTGTTTCCAACTGTGGGCAAACTAGACATCTACCAGAGAGTACATTCGTTTCTTACAGCTCGCTCCCAGGAATGAGTGGTGGCTTTCCCAAATCAGGTTAGTTGATAGTTTTTAATCAACTTTTCATCTAGGAGCTTGTCCAAAACCCTTTCAAACTCAGCTCACCTCCCCTGGCAACAAATTCCAGGGCTTGATTGTTGAGTGAAAAAATACTTTCTCCAATTAATTTTGAATCTGCTACCTATTAGTTTCATTGAGCATCCCCTAGTTCTGGAGCTACTTGAAGGAATAGATAACTATTCCCTATCAACCTTTTCCACTCCACTTGTGATTTTATAGACTTTCATTATCCTTTACATTGATCAAGAAGTAACAGTTTGTACGGAACAAGGAGAAACAGAATGGTTTAAAATCAGCAAAGATGTACAATAAGGCTGCATACTACCCCCCTGCCTGTTTAATTTATATGCAGAGCAAATCATCAGAGAAGCAGGATTGTAAGAAGACAATCAAGGTGTGAAGACTGGTAGAAGGCTCATCAATAACCTTCGCTGTGCTGATGATACCACATTACTGGCTGAAAGTGAAGATGATCTGAAACATTTACTTCTCAAGATCAAGGAACTTAGTCTTAAAATGGGACTGCTCCTTAATGTAAAGAAGACAAAGATCCTGATTAACTGTCAAAATCAATAAGTTCATTGTTGATGGAGAAGAAATTGAAATAGAGGACAGCTTTAACCTACTTGCATCAACTATCAATAAAGAAACAATAAGTAGTCAAGAAATCAGACGATGCATTGCTCTTGGCAGAATGGCTATGAAGGACCTAGACAAGTTCTCAAGAGCACCTCCCGTTTAGACTATTGCAAACTCCTCCTTGCTGATCTCCCTCTGAATCATCTCTCCCCTTCAATCTGTTCAAAACTCAGTTGTGTTGCTAATCTTCCCTTTATACTCCAATTAGAGCCAACTACAAAATATCGGAAGCCCTTATCATCAGGGCCATATACCGAGTGTGAATCGCGCCCTGTGCGACTTGCACATCGGGCACGTGCGCCGCCACCCCCCTCCCCGGTGGCGGAAGAAAAGAGGCGTGCCCAATGTGCAAGTCACCAGCATGCTAAGCAGATCTGTCCCTCCCTGCAAGAGCAGGAAGGGACAGATCTGGTTAGCATGCCGGCGAGAAGGCTTCAGGGGCACATTTTAGCTGTCTGTCATTGCCTGCCACCGCTGAGAGAAGAAAAAGTGGCAGCGGCAGGCAACAACAGACAGCTAAAATGCGCCCCTTAAGCCTTTGCGCACTGTGCGGCCACACTGCTCGCACAGGGCTAGGTACGGTCCTGCTTATCATCGCAAAGAACTCCTCATTCAAACCCCCAGACAGCCTAACAATTGGAACCAGATCAATCCCTGTAAAAAATGATGTATAATACCTAGGAATCCACCTCGACCAAAGACTCAATCTTCAGACTCACATCAGCAAGACCACCTCCAAAATATACTACAAGATGAAATACTTGCAAAACCTACGTCCCCTGCTTGAGCAGAACCATTTCCGAACTGTGTGGCAAGTGCTCATCACACCACTCCTCAATTACTGTAACCTAATTTTACATGGCCTTCCAAAAAGCTCAATCCACGCCCTACAGCTAGCCCAGAACGCAGCAGCTTGCCTAATCACAAGATCCAGCAAACATGACCACATCACCCCCATCCTCGAATCCCTCCATTGGCACCCCATCATCTCCAAATCAAATATAAAAACATAATGCTAGCATTCAAAATAACCAATCTGCTGGTTGCCTTAATGAACTAATCTGAAAAACTCCTGACAACAGATCACGAAGAACACAACATCAAAACTCACTTGCAAGCTCCACATCCCACACAGGAATATCCCAGAATACTCTAAAGAGAGCCTTCGAACGCTACACCACCTCACTTTGGAATTCCCTCCCCCACCACCTGAGAGCCACCACAGACGTTTCTACCTTCAGGAAGCTTTTGAAAACACACCTATTTATTGATTACTTCTACAGCCTACCATCTTCTTAATGGACTGCCTTCCACCTCACAGACCGAATCCTAGGAACAAAGCAAGCACAAACTTATGTAACTAGTTAAATGTAAATACAGTAAACACTGCTATATATAGTTTGAAAAGTTCTATGTAAACCAAATGCTGTTCGATGTAAACCTGTATATAGTTTTGAAAACATTCTATGTAAACAAAGTTTTGTTCTATGTAAACCGCCTTCAGATTATGAAACGCGGTATATAAAAAATGTTAAATAAATAAATCAAACATGTCCCAAGTTCAAGGCATTACTGAAAACTCACCTTTTCCAGCTGGCCTTTTATCTCCCTCCCTTTTATACTTAACCCCCCTCCTTTCCTCCCCTGCCTCTGAACCTTTCAATTTCTCATTTTTATTTTTGTAAACTGCCTAGATACTACTGTGAAGGCGGTATATCAAATGGAAATAAAAAAAAATCTTCCGCCAGCCCCGATATGCTCATACAATCCTTCTTCTCAAGTGACTTCATTGGCTTCCAATCCATTTTCATATCCAGTTCAAACTTCTCTTTCTGACCTATAAATGCATTCATTCTGCTGCTCCTCACTACCTTTCCTCTCTTATCTCTCCCTACATCCCTCCTCGGTAACTCTGCTTTTCTGGCAGATCCCTTCTATCTGTGCCCTTTTCTTCCACTGCCAACCTTCGATCCTTTCACCTTATGCCTGGAACAAGCTACCTGAGACTGTACGTCAGGCTTCATCTCTGGCCCTTTTCAAATTCATGCTAAAAACTCACCTCTTTGAGGCTGCTTTTGGATCCTAATCTGCTTAGTTTCCTATGTGTCTCCTTACCATTCTCTAGATCAGGGGTCTCAAACTCAAATTGCTTTGAGGGCCAAATGAGGACTTGTAAAGTAACCCGGGGGCCGCATAAGACATGGGGCCTCATTTGCATAAATATTTGCATAATGTTGCATAATGAGTATATGGATAAAGAAAGACTAAACAATTTCTATATTACTATAATCCAGTGCCAACCGCCAGGCACATTAGGAACTACTACAAACACTGCCCATTTAGAATCCATAGCAAACCCCCCATATCATAACAGCACTACCAGGACTCACAAAGCACCAGACCCTACCTATCAAAAGGTAACACTGCAAATATTAAATCAATACATTTCAGAGAACAACAATACATGACCTACTGGGAAAAGAGAACAAGTAGCAATGTCAAATAGGAATTACATAAACAGAATACCTCAGCTCAGTTACACATGCAGAACATACACCATCACCAAACAAGGAATCACAATTTAGAAACAGGAAGACAATAATTAAATTGGGAACCCCAAAAGCCAAACTTGGAATGTACAACAACACTGTAGAAATAAAACTATAAATTAATTTCTTGTACTAAACAAAGCACAGACATTAATGATGCACATTTCCCAGAGCTGACATATTCCAGTTAATAAATTCAAAATAAAGAGATATTTTCCTACCTTTTGTGCATTTTTTTTTCAGTTGCAATTGTTCCAGCCACTTTCTTATGGTTTCTTCATGTCTTCTGCTAACTCTCCATCGTCTGCTGTCCATTTGTCCTTTCTTCTCTCTTCTAGTTTTTTTTTTCATTCTCTCTCTACATCTGCTTTAACATACTAATCTTTCTCCTTTTGCTCTTTCCTCATTCCTATTTTATCCACTCAAATATTACCCCTCCATCCTCAATCTCCACTTACTCTCCCAAAACCTGGCCAATTGTAGATTTGTCTTCCCTCCCGCACAAAATATTTTTTCCCTCTCCATTTCACTTTCCCAGCTCCATCCCCCCCCCAGTGGCATTACCAGTCCTAACCCCCCCCCCCCCCATCAACCCACAGCACATTACCAATCCTAAACCCCCCCAGTGGCATTACTAGTCCTAACCCCCCCCCCCCATCAGCCCACAGCACATTACCAGTCCTAAACCCCCCCAGTGGCTTTACTAGTCCTAACCCCCCCCCCCATCAGACCACAGCACATTACCAATCCTAACCCCCCCCCCCCAGTGGCATTACTAGTCCTAACCCCCCCCCATCAGCCCACAGCACGTTACCAGTCCTAAACCCCCCCCAGTGGCATTACTAGTCCTAAACCCCCCCCCAGCCCACAGCACGTTACCAGTCCTAAACCCCCCCCGTGGCAGTACTCGTCCTAACCCCCCCCCCCCCCGCCCACAGCACATTACCAGTCCTAAACCCCCCCAGTGGCATTACCAGTCCTAACCCCCCCCATCAGCCCACAGCACATTACCAGTCCTAAACCCCCCCAGTGGCATTACTAGTCCTAACCCCCCATAAGCCCAAAGCACCATACCAGTCCTAACCCCCCCCCCAGTGGTATTACTAGTCCTACCCCCCCCATCAGCCCACAGCACAGTCCCAGTCCTAAACCCCCCCAGTGGCATTACTCTTCCTACCCCCCCCCATCAGCCCACAGCACGTTACCAGTCCTAACCCCCCCCAGTGGCATTACTAGTCCTAAACCCACCACCAGCCCACAGCACATTCGATGTACTAATCCCACCGTGGGGCATTAGATTTCCTTACCCACCATCAACCCACAGCACATTACCAGTCCTAACCCCCCCCCCAGTGACATTACCATTCCTAACCCCCCCCCCTCACCCCACAGCACATTACCAGTCCTAACCCCCCCAGTGGCATTACCAGTCCTAACCCACCCCCCATCAACCCACAGCACATTACCAGTCCTAACCCCCCCCCCCCCGTGTCATTACCAGTCCTACCCCCCCCCAATCAGCCGCGGCAAAATCAAATGTCCCGCGGGACCCCCCCTGCCCAGCAGAGCCAGCCCTCCCTCCCTGCCTGCTTGCTTGCTTCCCTCCCTCAGTCCTTCTCTGCTTCAGCTTAGAACCGTGAAGGGAGAGTTCCTCCCTCGCGACTCTGCTAAGCCCGCTGAGGCTTATGGGAAATTTCCCATCTGCCCCGGCGAGCTTAACAGAGTCGCAAGGGAGAAGCTCTCCCTTCGCGGCTCTGAAAGCCGAAGAGGAGAGGGACTGAGGGAGGCAGGGCTGGCTAACATCGGGGAATTCCAGGGGCTGCCTCCATACCTGCCCGCGCTGTGCACAAAATGGATCCTCGAGGGCGCGTGGTGCCTCGTGGCATTCGGCTGGCTGCCCCCCTCCTTCCTGTCTCTCATTGGTTGAGGGCAGGCTCGTGACTCAGGAGAAGACTGAGAGTATTTTTTAACCCCACACGACCGCGCCAGGCAATCAGGTGAGAAAAGTGAAATGGCGTCGCGGGCCGCACAAAATGCTCTCGCAGGCCGCATGCGGCCCGCGGGCTGCGTGTTTGAGACCCCTGCTCTAGATGTATCCTTGCCCTCAGCTATTGTGTTGTCTGTCTTGACTAGATTGTAAACTCTGATGAGCAGGGACCTTCTTTTACATGTGCCTGTGTAGCGCTGCGTACACCTTGTAGTGCTATACTAAAGATCAGTAGTAATAGTAGTTATTACCAGGAAACTGAGGATCTGTGGCACCACTAGTGTCCGGCATCAGTTCTATAGTCCTGGAGGTGCCCTTTCTCTTTACAATAAAAAAGTCTCCAAGCTTTCAGCAGCATACAGTCAGTTCATCACCACTTTTGCCTCTGGAGCACCAGTTCAATCAAAGTCTCTTCCCAGGTGGAGGCACCCAGCACCATCTATTTACAATCCCCTTAAAGTGGATGGATGGAACTTATTTATAGTAAGGCACTCTCCACTTCAGATTGCTTCAATCCTCAGCATACCTTTTCCTCTCCGCACACTCCCTCTGTACCTTGCAGTGGTTCCTGGGCAGACCAACTTGTGCCAGTTCCCTTCTTTGTAAATAAATCAGAGATAACCCAAATCCAATAAATGAGCCCTATTATTTCTAACCCTTCAACCTAATTTTTAGGTCGGAT